>OU823241.1:7500-10007500 GCA_917490735.1 Dryobotodes eremita | reverse complement strand
GTCTTAAAAAAATTAAAGGAGGCTAAACTAAACAGCATAAAGAGGCGAAATATTACTTAATAAGTCTGTTTAGAAGATCAGTCTCTGAGGTACAGGAGTGTATACACTGAATATTCTTAGATATTTCTCACACTCATACCCTTTCACCTCTCGTGGTAACATTTTTTATTCACTTATTTTGAATTTTATTTTAATTTCTAATTGTAATTTATGTTTTTATAAGTATTTTTTTGCTAATAACGATGTTGTTTTGAGGTGAATGCTGTGTATACCTATAATAGGCATACATACCAGTACTTTTATTGTGTTATTGTTGTTTTAATTTTTTGTATGTACTGATGAATGCTGTTGGTGTACCAAATGAATAAAGACATTATAATTTATGGTACTCGGAAGAAGAAGACGCCTTGACAACCACTCCAAGAGGAGGCATTCACACAAACCCAACGTGTCACTGTTTACTTGGCACCTTAACACAAATGACGTATAGTGACTGACGGCTTTGAATGCGGTCCGTTATTACGGACCGCCTGTTGTGCCAAAGTTGTGCGCTTAGGGGTTTTCGGCACCATGAATTCTATTAGTAGATACTGCCGTGTCTAGACACTGTCGCTGCTAGTCAGGGGGCCTACTCTCTTATTCCGTCAACGAAGTTACATGCCCATCCGAAAGTATTAAGATACTTCGCATTGAACTCTACTCCTGATTATTTAACTTTTTCGAATGGGCAAAAACAAATCGGGAGTAAGAAAAACTGTCCAATCGTGTTGTTTTTCGTTCTTAGTTCAGGCCCCGAACTAATCTTATGTCAGAAATTGATAATGAGTAGGAAACGCCCGTAACTTCAGTCAATACTACGGATATCGGGCTTCGCGAGTAGCCCCACAGGCGCGGCGATTCCGATGTAGGTACAAAACAAAAAACGTAATGCGCTAACACCAAATAAATTCGGATAAGGCATCGGTGATCATGATGAACTCTCACGTTGAAAAATAAATAAGAATTACAAGAATACATTTTTCTAATGGTGAAGGGTCACCTTTTCTTGCATCATCTTAAGCTTTATTAAAACTGCCATTCTGCATAGTTTCTAGGAATCGTTGTTTGTAAATTTACAGGTAACATTGATTTAAGACTCCTTTCTACCGACCAAGCCATTACCATTACCAAGAATTACTATCGGTAACAAAAATAATCTTTACTTGCGCATTGTAACGCCCTATAAAAGCACCCGGTATCAGAATGTTTTCATCATTTTTTTTTTGCTGTCACACATTTACCGGTACACATCTCCGCTATTTATACCCTGTGACTTGGATAACAATGGATACCACGCCTACAGAAGCAGCTCAAGTTGTCGCCTTACTAGAACAAGGGCTTAGCCAACCGGCTAATGCCCGTCAGCTCCACTTAAGCCAATCTTGCGTGTCGAAGATATACAGAAGGTACAGGGAAACAGGAGACAACACTGAGGCCAGGATCTGGTCGCCACCGGTGCACATCTTAAAGAGACAACTGATTTATCATGTCGAAAATGTCTTCTCTCCGAAATCGACATTCAACTGGTGTTAACATCCAACAAGAGGTCAGGCAGGTACGAGGGACAGCCGTCAGTGAATGAACAGTTAGACGAAGACTCAAGAAAGCAAACCTTATCCCGAAACGTGCTGCCACAGGCCCAAAACCGACACCAAAACACCGACAAGCGCGACTACAATTTGCTCGTGGTCACTGCGTTTGGGAAGTTAAGCAATGGAGGCGAGTTATGATCCGGACAAAAGCAGAATGTGCCTGCATGGTAACGACCTCAGAAAAAAGCCAACATCTCAACTTTAGGGGATTATGCATCCGACTATCCGATCTCTCATTATGACTCATTTACACTTGGAGAGTTCCTCGCTTTGATTAGGCAATTGTCGATAGAAGAGCAAACAGTTGACTCATGCTTACAGGCATATACGATACCACCAAATTAAAAGGTGGGAGTCACTTCGCCTTTGAAATTTCGAAGCACCTGTAGTACAAATAAAACATCGTACTTCGAGTTATCTGTTCCTTCGACGGTCGAGAAATTCTCCTCGTGTAAATGAGCCTGTGAATTCAGGAGCTTATTTAGTTACAAAAGACAATACGGATTCAATTAGTAAATACTGTGGTTCTTGCTTATTACATTCCTGAAAACAGCAGTGAAACTGGCATTTCAATTTAGCTTTAATTCAAATAGAACAGAATATAATAGAATTCTCTTTATTATGTACTTTGGAATGGGCAACTAGCTTCATCTTTCTGCCTGACCGACCCCTTGACAATTCAAAGGTACCTTTGATTGGTTTATTTGAAATAAAAGCTTTGATTTTTTTTTTTGAGTTCATGTTTGGTATACCATACTTGTGTAGGTTCTTTTAACAAGATATTTCATGAAAATATGTGGCTTTTTTAGAAGTATTGATGTACTTTCAGAAAATAGATCGAATAATGGTTTTGGGAAAGGTTACAACATTATACAAAGTTTTCGTGGGTGTCCAAGAATCGAAAGAAGGGTGATGAAGAAGAAGTAAGAAGAGAAAATGGTAAGTATTTATATTTTAATTTTAGCTACGTGGCTAAGTAATAATAGCCGCACGGGTCGATCAATCAGGTTAAGCTACGCTTGCCGCGGTCGGTCCGTGGATGGGTGACCATCCATTACATATCGAAACTCCTCCGCGCCTTGAACCACGTGAAGCCGTTGGTCCCGGCTGTCATTTGTGGATCTTTGACAGTCGTTACGGGTAGTCAGAAGCCCGAAAGTCTGAGAACTAGTCTTACCAACGGGTATCGTATTATCCAGTGACTGGGTTGTGGAGGTCAGATAGGCAGTCGCTCCATGTAAATAACTGGTATTCAGCTATTTCCGGTTAGACTGAAAACCGACCCCAATATAGTTATGGAAAAGGCTAGGCAGATTGATTGGTTGCATTCAGATGTTGGCAACGTCGCAAATTGCTGTCAAATATATCGCTGTTTTGAAATTCATTATTTATTCTATAGTGCACTGCAGAGCGATGCTTCATAATTTAATTTAGTAATATTGACAGATTTACTCAAAACAGATAAATAATTGGCAGCTATTTGCTACGTTGCCAATTTCTGATGACAACCTCTCAACAGCGTCACATCTCTATCAAAGAAGATGGACGAAGAAGTACTTAAATCAGACTAAATAATATGAGAGGTGATAAACTAAGAGTCATTTGGCAATCTTCATTCATATCTAACACAGACCTTGAAAATTATCTTTCATTTAACCGACGTTTTTAATCGTTTCCGATTCCGATCGTTTCGATTCGATACAGACAGAAGAGCTTTGTTCAATCTAGCGAAATGGAATATTATAGAACCCACCTATACCCAGTGTGAATGCGGTACTCCTGACAAAACCATGTCCCATATGTTGAAGAGTCCAGAGTGCCCAAAGTGTCTTGCACTTCTGATGACTTTAAAAAAGCCACTAAGGCCACGATTGGCATGGCCAAACTCATCTAACATAACAATATATTTACATTTAGCGTCGCCACCTCGAAAAGAAGAAAGATACAGACTCATTAACTAACTAACTCAATCTCATTGGGGTCAACCATGCAAGCCACCTATCTGGAAGAGCGAAGGAGGGGGCAGAAATAGGCCTTTAATTAATAACCAGAATCCTATTACCCTATTTCCTGTTACCTAAACAAGTAATTACCTACCTACGCAATAACTGAACATGCAATAATGAGAATAGTAATAAGCCGTCCAATTACGGTTTACGGTTTTAGACATTTACATATATACAGTTCACTTAACATGAGAATTACAAGTTAATCTTAATACTTAATTAATACACGAACTTATGAAGAACAGTTGTCTACATAAATTGGTCATAATTGGTCTTAGTCCAATTACATAAATGGCGTAGTTTCAGGATTATATTTTGTGCCGGTAATTGCCAATCAATATCGGTTAATACTAAAGTACATTGGACACTTTTTGTATGTATCAACATGATATTCTAAAGAAAGATGTTGGAAAATAGTTCCCATAGATGTTATCATGTGCCATTAATTAAGTCAGTGCCTACAAAATACGTTACTATCAAGCTGATGAGCTTTATATACCTAGATCGAAATATTTTTCAATGTTTCCATTTGACATTATAAAAAACGTGATGAAATATAAAGCCAGTCTTAACAATGTTAAAAGGGATATTCTAAACATAAACAAATATAAAAAAGTCGAGAGAAGTCGTGTGACACCAGGTTGGAACGAAGTTCTTTTCACTTTTACACATCGACGACCCTTTTGTAACGTACCAAAAGTGTCGTCACCGTCTTTTTTTTTTTTCGGTCTTGCTCTCATACGCCAAGTGTACAGAGTATAACGTGCGATAGTGAATTTCGTTCCAAAACTTCTATTATATTGTATTTGCATTTTAAAAAGCTTTTCTTTAGGTTTATTAATTTCTAATGAAACTATGTCTTCATTCAGCTATTCATAATGTTGAGTACAGATTGGTGAAACGTAACGAGAAATTTAACACACATTGAAACTTTGCCTAGTTGTTGTGTTAAACTGCGTTAAGCGCCTGAAACTGCGTTAAGCGGACACCCGCGTAGTTTCATACAAAAGTGCTAGGTCGCGGAGGGGACCGCGCAGGCATCTGTCGCGGAGAAAGTGAGCCCGGGGCCCACCTCCGTGTGACGGAGTCCTTCGCGGAGGCACGCGCTGGACCCTAACAGTGATATAATATAACTCTCAGGTTCCATAAGCGATTCGAGATTCGAGATTCTCCTTGGTTAAAGAGAACTGGCGCCAGCCTGTAGTGCTTGATACTAATGATCGTAGGATGCTTTTTCCAGGCCCACATGGACCCGATGTAGATCTACTAGCGTCCGTAGCCTAGCTGCGTTTCGGCGACCTCTTTGGGGAAACCAAAGGTTTTGTCTGTGCAATTATAAACGAAGTTATCATGACGAACAATTACCGGAGATTTATTGTGAAAGACGGCACGGTTGAAATTTGTCGGGCATGCCACCGTTCGGGGGAATCAATCAGACACATTATCTCTGGGTGTTCTCGTCTAGCTAAAGAAGAGTACTTGCATAGACACAACCTTGTAGTCAGAATTATCCTTCAGCAAATTGCTCTGAAGTAAAGCCTTGTGGAATCGGAACACACTTTACTCGTACTACAGGTATGTGGCCGACCTAGTTCTCGAAAATGGTAATAACACACTTTGTACTGGAATCGATCTATAATCACCGACAGGACTATTTTTGCCAATAAGCCTGATATAGTGGTGGTGGATCAAATAGAGCGGCGCGCAATGATTCTTGACACAACGGTCCCGAATGACGGGAACCACGTTGAAGTCGAGAAAGATAAACAAATCATGTATCTTGACTTGGCTCACGAGGTTGTCAATATCTGGGATGTGAACTCAGCGATCACTGTGCCGATTTTCGTGACAGCCAATGGCTTAATAGCCAAGATCCTCGACCAACATATGAGGAAGCTCTCGTTGGGCAGCTGGATCAAGGGCTTGATTCAGAAAGCGCTACTTCTGGACACGGCTCGCATTGATAGGAAGTTCCTTTCTTTGGAGCCCTGACCACCGGTAGCTTGGACCATGTTCTCAATACCAGTGGGCTACAAATTTTATATTTTTAATGATTTTTAAACACAATTATTAAAAAAAGAAATGTATTAGTGTTTAAATTAAATAAAGAAGATAATATTAATAATGTATTACGTTTTCCATCGACACGACTGTTCATGGATGCCGTAAAAAATGAAACTAGCGACACTGCGTAAATAAAATAATCCGGTCTGCACGACGCGATGGTGCAACAACCTGCAGGTCTCCGCGACGAGGACTGTCACGTGTCCACCCGCGAAGACACGCAACAGGGTGCCCGCCGCGGGCGCCGCGCCGCTTAATGCAGTTTCAGGCCTTGTATTTGTTACATTTGTGGATGACTTATCGTACGACGTTACATTTCATGCTACGTTTCACCAATCTGAACCCAGTATTATGGTGTGTACTCATTACAATATGTGAAACGTAACATAAAATGTTATATACTTTGAGAAGAACATGCCGTCTTAAGATATGCAATTTAACATGAAATATAAATACAACAACTATTCGAACTTGTTTCAACATGTGTCACATTTCATGTTGCATTGCATATTGTTACGTTTCACACATGTGTACCCACCATTAGGTTTAATAATTTCTATTGAAATGAATGATTGTTTGATTGATTACTCTATTTTCCATGTGACAGCAACGACCAAACCACTAGTTTGACCTCATACGAGGGGCATGACAAAAAAAAATGATACTCTAAAATTATAAAATTTATTCTTTATTACAGGTATCGATCTTTTCGAAGTATTTACCCTGAGCACTTTTCCATACGTCTGAACCAATTATAAAATACCTCTGACCACTCTTCTTTAGGTACCTCAGAAATCTCGAAATTATAGGCAGTCAGTGCATCTTCTATGCTTTCAAACCTTTTCTCCTTTAGTTCTTTTTAGATTTTTGGAAACAGGTAGAAATCACAAGCCGCTAG
The DNA here is from genome assembly GCA_917490735.1 of Dryobotodes eremita. Classification (NCBI taxonomy): domain Eukaryota; kingdom Metazoa; phylum Arthropoda; class Insecta; order Lepidoptera; family Noctuidae; genus Dryobotodes; species Dryobotodes eremita. The sequence continues at coordinate 10,000,901 of OU823241.1, read as the reverse complement.
GTCAGGGGAATACGGCGGGTGAGGGAGGATCGACACATCTTTTTCGTCGGTTTTTGCGAGTTATTTTTTCGACTGCACGAATGTTTTCTTGAGTAACCACGGTTGGCGGCCGACCTGTCTTCGCTTCATCTTCGCGATAACCTCGTCCTCTTTTAAATTTGGCAAACCAAATAAATACTGTTGCTCGTGAACAAGCAGACTCGCCATAAGTAACAGCCAAAAGTTCAAGACATTCTTGAGGCGTTAAACCTCTTTTATAGTCGACTGAGCTCCAATACTACAAGCGGATTCCCGCCAGATTCTCCAAATAAAAAAAAAATGATGTATGTTCTATTTTTTAAATTATATCAATAAACCACCAGCCTATAAGATGGGGTATAACTTGCCAGTGTCAAACAAATGAGTAAAGAATATCTATGTAGCTTCTTTTGGCATGCCCCTCGTATAGTATCAGTCACCATAATGAATGAAACTTAATAATTGTAAGTTATTGTAAGTACATTTAGAATATTTTTAGTCATCTATTTATAAATCGAAAGCACTTACTACGATAAGAACAAAGTACTACGAGGTTGCTACGAGGTTGCTCCGAGGTTGCTACGAAAAAGCTACGACGCGTAGCACGCCTACGCAGGAAGAAGATTCCATGTCCGTTTTATTTTCAGTGTGATAAAATTCGGTTGTTCCATAAATAAAATGTAACTTCATCACCCTAAAAGCCTCATTATTTTGGTACTTTGCAAAGTAGCTATAGAGAGATATTAGTTGATATATTAGAGAACCAGATGACAGATACCAGTCACAAGATGACCAGTGCCCTATATTAGCATTTACCCTTACCAAAACGATCATGTACAGAATCTACACAATGGTTCATTTTAAAGTGCAACGGACCTAGATTTTGAATTAATTAATTAATTCTCCATTTCAGTATTTTTTTTGTATATTCAAGAACAAAACTAACTTTTCGAGCACAAACTCATTACAGACAAAAAAACTAATTATTGCTAAGAATTTTCTGTCAGGTGCTTTTCTGCACGATTACTTCACTATCTAATTTCGATTTAAATAACAATAAAGGTGACCTAGTAAAAAAAAATTACTGACTCTTGTGTTACTCGCATCTAGCCCAGATCTGGCAGTAGCTCAAACCAGTAAAATGTACCAAGTCTGTGGTGAGAATAATGTATATTTTTGACATCTTCCATTAGAGATTTTAGAGTTCGCTAAACAATGAAGCTTAGCTATGACTACGAGTATATGTCCAAGTGTTGTAGCGGAGCAGGTAAGATGTGCTAATAAAATGCGCTTTCCGCGCATCTTATGTAAAACTCATTCAACCCTTTTCGAGCAGAATTAATTAAGCCAAATTACGCTCGAAATGTAAAATACCTGCACTCAGTTGAATTGTGTCAAAGAAGTCGTCACTAAAGCCGAAAGATATTAATTTCGGGAAAGTGCTTACAAGCAACAAAGCAAACTTAAGAATATTTCCGTTTTCCTGATAAAAGGAATCTTTAAACATCGTGACGTTTTATATATTAGAAAGATATAACTTTTAAACTATAGTATATTAGCACACAAGAAAAAAAATCGGAAGAGTCTATTTGACGGCTTTGGGGGATATAGGATAATAATGATCTCTTATCCTACATGGAATACATAAATTGTGATTTAACTCAAAAATATACCGAAGCTCAAAAATATATCATCTGTCTTTATTACACCAGAGGGCCTACACAAAGTAACATTCGATTAGCGATGACGCTAGTGGAAAAGCCAAAAAATGTTGACATAACCTATCGAAATGTCACGTGCTCATAGGTCAACGAATATAAATTAGCTATACTCCATTTGAAATAAGATTAGAAATTTAAATAAGCCTTTTTTACAGACCGTTCAACCAATTTTGACTTATTTTGCGTTGGTGGCATGACAAATGGCAGCTGCAGTAAACAGTTGGTGTCGTAACCACATTTTTGCTTTTAATGCCAACCTTGTGCCTACGGAATAAAAGTCAAAATTGGTTGAACGGACTGTAAAAAAGGTTTATTCAAATTTCTAATCTTATTTCGAAAGCGAAAGCGATAGCGAATGTAGAAATAGAATCGCTCCGAAGCGAATACCGTTTGTCTAGGCCCTCAGGCCCACAGGAATTGGCCTCGACTTACGAGTTGTATGTCGTGAGTTCGAAGCCAGGCAGGCACTTTACTTTGTGTATTTAATTTCATCACCACTGCTCTCAAAACGGTGAAGCAAAACATCGTGAGGAAACCGACATGTCCTAGAGCCAAAAAAATCGAAGACATGTGACATCTACCAACCCGTACTGGGCCCGCGTGGTGGATAATGGCCCACTCCCTCTTACCAAGAGAAGGCCTGTGTCCCAGCAGTGGGAACATTATAGGCTGTTTATGTATGTATTATGTTATCTACCTATAACTAATAGATCTAAGATTATATAAGTAAATACCTCTAAGATAGTGTTATATCCCCTTAGTACTCAACTCAACAAGTAAAAAGGAGTTGTAGTTTGTATTTATACTTATATCGCCTGTTGACTGTACGCATGCGTCCAAAGAATGTATCCAGAATATTTTATGCAGGAGCCAATAATGAACTTCGGAAATGATAGATTCGTTTGGAAAGTTCATACAAATATAACCCCTACGAGCATTTGTAAGGATTTCAAACATTTAGTATAAGGTGTAAGATACATCGACGCGCAAATTGTTACCATGAATTCAGTACATGATACTAACAGTAATAATAACAGCCGCACAGGTCGATAGAAGATTATTCTACGCTTTCCCCGGTCGGTTCGTGGATGGGTGACCATCCATTACGTATCGAAAGCCCTCTGGGCCTCGCAGAGGCCCAAAGGGCCTTGGTCCCAGCTGTCATTCGTGGATATTTGACAGTTGTTAATAGTAGTCAGAAACCCAAGTCTTCGGGTCAAGGGATATCGTTACCCAGTAATGGGGTTATGGAGGTCAGATAAGCAGTGGCTCCATGTAAAATACTTGTATTCTGCTGCATTCGATTAGACTGGAAGCCAACCCTTACTTAGTTAGGAAAAGGCTAGGTGGATTGATACTACCCACAAGCGTTAACATTTTTCGTCGATTATTTAAAAAAATGTACTGTTTCATACATTTAGACCGTATAGGTTTTGCACTTTTGTACGAAACAGCAGTTTTTTTTTTTTAATAACCGTCGATGTTTTTTTTTTTGCTTCGCTTCAGTATAGTCAGAGCTTTTTAGTAGTATTTTAAGGAAGATATTATTTCCATGTCAATAAAAGGTTACCTTTTTCCTAACATAGTAATATAATGTTCTTGTAGGCAAAACTCGATCTTATATACAAATATCTACTACATTAATTACCCTGGACTGTGGTTCGTAATAAAGTCGTAAAGTTTGCCTTTCAGTACAACAAACAACTATTAATGAAAGTGTACTTATTGCAAAATGTACGTTGCAGACCAACTCAAACAAACTCCTCATAGCGGGCTAATGGTTGAGCTCTACTAGAGCATGGAAATAATTCAAACATTCCTCCATGTATTCTGGTTTATGCCTTTGAGTATCCAGTGAGAGTCGGCGTACAGATTTTGATATACAACGGGTAGTGTTCTAGAACGTTCATACGTTCATTTATTTATAGCTAGTTAATCGCCTGATCCGATGCTACGTCGCTCAATTTTGACGACTTGACGAAACATCGAATGTCTTTATTATATTAATGGATTATACACAAACCTTCCGGAATAAACTTTCTAAATTAAGGTGAAAACTGCATTCAAATCCGAAGCATAGTTTAGACCACGCGGTTGCACAGACGGACACGAAAACTAACTTTAATTTATAATTATGTTTAAATAGAATATATAACCAAAAGACGTCTACCGCTGGCCAAGCGTCGCCACATCGACTGGTCCTGTGCTGCATGCCAAAATGGTAAAATGTACAAGGGTTCTTTAATATTATTATAACCACCTTATTGTAAATACCTACATTCTGAGCAAATAAATATTCTATTCTATTCTATTCTATGGACTGAAGATGACATTGCGACTAAGTTACGGTTTCCTTTTCCGCTTTCGAAACCGTAGCTTTAGTCGCAATCTCATCTCAGCGACAATAAATGTCAAAAATGTAGAAAAAATAATAATAATATTTTGACAGATTGAGACAGATCGATCAGATCCGAACGTGCTTAAAATTAAGGGAATTGACCCCCTGGTATAGTGTTATCTTTGTCAATGCTATAGATTTCGAAGTGGAATGCAAAATTTTTTTTTTTTTTTAATGTAAATACATGTTCTAAACACAACGAACGCTGACTCCATAAATGCAGGCTATTGATTAAATATACCCTCGTGTCTGCAACCTATGATTACTGGTCTGATCGTTGCGGGCGTATGGTCTGTTCCAAAAGTATTTGATGAAAATGTAAACAAATGGATCAGAAAACGTGTACAAATTGTGTAGGTACTTTGTTTTGATCATTTGAATACTTAAACTCGAAATTCTAATTTTAAATCTCCATATAGATGTTTTTTCATTTGACAACTAAGGCAACTTTTAAACCTCAATATACGAGTACTGAGGGTCTGGTATATAAACTCAGACGCATGCTACCTCCAGAATTTGCAGACATTTTAGAATCATATTTATGTAACAGAATGTTTAGAATAAGGCAAGAGGACGCATATTCCGAGCTAAAAACTATTAAAGCTGGGGTGCCACAAAGGAGTGTGTTAGGCCCATTCCTGTACTTGCTATACACATGTGATATCCCAGAGCTGGAAAACAACACCATTGCGACCTTTGCAGATGACACTGCTATTATGGCTATCAGATTACGCCACAAAGAAGCAGTTGAAAAAGTTCAACTAGCTGTGAACAAAGTTTATGACTGGATACAAAAGTGGAAGATCAAACTAAATGAGTCAAAAAAAAATCATATTGACTTCACTAACCAACACTGTGATTACCACCCGATCTATATAAACGGCATGCAAGTGCCTTATGCTAATACAACCAAATACCTTGGCATAACCCTTGACGCCAAACTGCGTTGGAAATCTCACGTCAAAAAGAAAAGACGAACGCGACATACGTTATAAAAGTATGTGTTGGTTACTCGGAAGGAAATCCTGCCTATCAATACATAATAAAATTATATTATACAAGCATATTCTTATGCCAATTTGAACGTATGGCATCCAACTTTGGGGCTGTACTAAACAAAGTAACACTAAAATAATCCAACAATTCTAAAGTAAAGTACTCAGGGATGGTGTAAATGTACCATGGTCCATTAGAAATGATGACCTCCACCGCGACCTTAAAATGGAACTCGTCACCACCGTCATCCAAAAATTTGCTGAAACCCACGAACAAAGACTTCACCGACATGTGAATGTCGAGGCAATTCAGCTGCTGGACAACACGGACATAGTGCGTAGGCTAAAGAGAACTAAACCATTTGAGTTAGTCTATAAATAGTGAAAAACAAAGTGTTTTTATTAATTATCAGACTCTAAGAAAGTGCTACGAAATTGTGTGCAAATTGCAAATTGACACTATTCTTAATTATAACGTAAGCATATAATAATAAGTTAAAGATAAGTTGCTTATTAGTCTATTAGGCTAGATTGTAATAAATTATTAAGAACTTTAGTTCTTATTAATAAAGGAAAAAAAAAAATATATACGAGTATATCGATGATTTATCAATTGCAATTTAATAATCAATTCAAACAGTATTTGTTGAAAAAAATTCTGAAACCTTCTGAATACAGATGAATGTGTTGCTACTTATTTAGTGAGTGAGTGCGTACCTGAACAGGCTTTGTTTACGCTTTCATCAAAAACTTTTATAACAGAATATAAATGACTGCGTTTGACCTTCAGTGCAGTCGTTTTACCCATACTATCAGATGTCGTTTTCCCTATGCAGTACTTAGCATGGGGAAATGGCATATTATCGTAGCTCACCCTTACCTACACGTGCATATAAAAGGCAAAGTGTTTATATTTCTCATTCCGATGTTGCGCTTATAACTCGAGGTCCACTTTTCCGATTTCGGTACGTGTTTATTTTTAATTTATATAAACTTTATTATTTTGTGCAATTAACAGAGAGCATGGTGCCATGCACTCTGTTAATTGTACAAAATCAGCTCTTTTAAGGGTTGATTCTTGCAACGCCTGATATTATTCGAGGAATAATATTGATAGTTTGAGAGTTTTTATACAAAAACTGTCAGACGTAAACTTTATTCCAGGGATAAAAGATATCGGAGGCTGGAAAAATCAGCCTTAAGGTAACACTTTGAGCTGTTATATTCCTCCTTTTAAGAGCTGCTTCAACATGTTGTAAAACAATAGCAATCAGTACAATGAGCAAACGTCTTGACGACGACTAGACGGCGGGAACCCATTGTTGGTTAGTGTTTAGAAATCTTATCTACCGGGAATAGAACGTTCACATTGAATTGGCATTTAGAGATCGCATTTTTATTAAAAACATGCAGTAACGTCAATTTTCAGTATTGATGTGCTGTAAATGTCAACATACCGACATAAAGCGCATTACCATAATTGCATGTCTAAACAACGAGGGACGGAAAGAGTATATCTATCTAAAAGGGATGAAGATTACATCCGGTATAGAGGGGTTGCCAAATTATTTTGAAGAAATAATTTGTTTTTGATTTCAGTGAGGGCAAATAAAGCGTGCAGGCTTATAAAAAAAAAGTATTACGTAATGTTATTTTTAAAATGGGAAATATTAACCGGGCAAATAAATAATATATGGATGACTGTTAATGAGATACTTTAATACTAAACCCACTAAAAAATAATGTAACTGGCGATAATTAGGAATAATTAAAATTCGTAAAATGAGCTACCAGCAGTGGGAAAAAGATAATTTAAGCTAGCAACTAAAATTCTAAGTGTCCGAATTAAATACTAAATTGGGCGAAAAAATACTACTACTATTTCAAGTACCAGTGTACCCATCGAGTGAATCTGAGAGTCAATTGCAAAATCAAGTAACGAATCGTTTGGGTTAGGTTAGAATAGTGACCATTAACGCGCGAAGGTGAGCGAGCGAAGCGAGCGTGCCGTGGCTGCAGCTGCCGAGCGCCAGATTCCCTCTATTATTGGTGACTCTATTAAGGCACTCTCACTTATAATTTTAAAACACAACGATAAGGATATAAAACAGCACTCTTGGAATAAAATATATGCCAGATGTTGAATATAATATGAGCTGCAAAATTGTTACTCAAATAGAAATTTGTTCGCTTATTATACTGATCGTTCTAAATAACTCGTACCTCAAATTCGTATTTTTAAGTCACCGTTTTCAATATTCGTGTTCGCCCTCAGTCTTTCGCCCACTTAGTATGTCAGTACGCCATAATCAGTATTTTTGACACCCTTAGTTTGAATGTACGAGTATATTCGGTCGTTTAAATACAACCCTTTTTTTAAACAATGTTTGTACTTTTTGCTTTTTTTTTAAATAATTGTACGGCTCTAGACATTCTTATACAGAGTTCAAATCGATGAGAAGCTCGTAGTTCCACTTCTTGAAACGAAAACAAAATAGAGCACACTCCATTTTACAGTACAGTTGGCAACCCTTTTTTTGGGTGGGATGTCGTCAAATAATTTCTCCCGCTCTGGGCGGAGCGGGAGGGCGTCTCAGACTTTGACTGACTAAAACCCGCCCGTGTTTCTTTCAGTTGCCTGTGCGCCAGGGCCACGATAACTCTTTCGAACAATCCGCGACCCTGGCAGGCATCAGCCCTATAGGACCCCGTCAATGCTGCTGACATCTCTTTGCGGCGCGCGTGGAACACAACGCGCCGTCGACCCGGACCTGGTCCTTACCGGATGGCGAGCTACCCATTGCTCGCCTTCCGCAAGCCCGCGCCTACGGTGCCCGGGAATCGGCAATCGACTTCCAAAGCCCAGGGTGTCTCCTCCTGCGGCGACTAGGGGCATGAGGGCACAACGATTGCCTCATCCGCACGCGCTCCGCCTCCTCCTTCGCGAGCATTACTGCTTCACAGAAGGAGGTGACGGCTTCCCATGCCCTCTCGCTCCGTACCATGGCCTGGACCAGGGCCACGCTAGAAATCACCGCCGCCGATCGCTGCCGCGAGGACACGGCGGTGCTTCGCCCAAGCCGGGCAGACCTCCAACGTATGCTTCACCGTGTCCTCCGGTCGATCCACACAATGGTAACACCCGGGCGTTTCCTCCCACCTTATCTGGAACAGGAACCTCCCGAAACAGCCATGTCCGGTGAGGACCTGCGTCAGGCGGAAGGTGAGAATGCCGTGACGCCTCTCAAGCCACTCCTCAAAGAGGGGACTTACCGCCTCAAATGCGGCGTGCCCATCACTGGGTTGCAACAGTCGCACTCTCCATGCCACCATGAGATCTCGCCGGAGCTCTATCCGCTGTGCCATGATTTCTCGTGGCAGCGAAGTTACGCCCCGGCGTTTCGCCTCCTCGCGCCACTGCCAAATGTGCGCGTGGACTTTTGCCTCCAGATCTCATGGCGGCAATCCGACAAGGAGGCTCGCCGCCTCACAGGAGACCGTGCGGTATCCCCGGACCAGTTGGCAACCCTAAGTATAGAATCTATGCGTATGAGTTTCACCTCAAAACAAATTACTCAAAGAATTCATACCAAAATGTTGGTTTCGTAAGTTCATTGAATTTAAATCATAACAAACATGTCACCACACATAATCATCATCATCATTCTCATTATCTTTTCACGTCACTTGCTAATATTAAGTTTCATTGACGGGATCAAACGATCTGACAATCCGAAAAAGTGCGAGCGGTCCATTTCATGTACTGAGACGTTATGTTCTTAACATGCACCTAGACATTTAAAAACCCTTTCCGAATAGTTTGGTATCATCCAAAGAAACCGTGCACTTGAGATGTATAATTGTACGTGCCCATGCCGTTACAAGTTGTATACCTATTTGCATCTTTTGTTTTTATTTTCCAGTAGGTACCGCAGATTTAATAATAATACAATAGTTACATTTATTTCTAAGATGATTTTTACATAATTGAAAAGCTAACAGTCTTAAAATAATAATAATATGAAGTATATAAAAAACGAGAGGAAAGAATCATAGAATTTGTGTTTTCAGTAGGTACCTAGTTCGATAACTTGAAGAGAAAAAGTTTGTATATAATTGATTCATTTTACAGAATAAAAATCTAGACAGCGTTATACACAAAACAGAATAAAGCTTAAAAAGCTCTAAAATTCAATACAAAATGTATCTAAATTCTCTCTTTCACTTACTTTCATTGGACTTAGAACACGAAGGTTCTTGCATGTTACAAAATGCAAGAACCTTACAAGTAAAGCAATTTTTCACAGTATACTGTGGCCTTATTTAAATTAGTAGCCAGGCGCTCAACAGTAGAGGACTCTTACAAATGTCTTCTATAATATTTGGTACAATTTAAAACATTATGTAGGTAGAGATTCAAGTCCATAATTTTTTTTTCCGAAATTGATAGCCTCGAACGATATGACTGAGTACTTAGTATTTTCATAAATCAGCTAATTGTTTGTCATTATTAATTTTATTTTGCTTTTTGCTGTGTAAGAAGGAAGCTTATATTCCAGGCAGTCAAGGACGTGACAAGCCATAAAAAGCGATAGAGTAAATGGTAACAAGGCACATTCATTCTGTTTCCACATTTTTAACAATTCAAGTCTGTCGGTGTGCAGGTCAACGGCTGATGTAACATTTAGTTAGTTCCACGTCAATAGTCAACTTTCATGGAAGGGAGTCTCGATACGTGTAGTTTTCAATGCCGTATTTATGTTTGTGTAAATGTAAGTGTTTAGTAACTAGCTCAGCTTAGACTTTCGAATTATTTCAATATTTTTTTTTTCGTTTTAATTACAATCAAATTTTGTAGGAATTTAAAAACAAGTATTAGGTATTTGTATAGATTGTTTTTTTGGAAAATCAAGTAACAAAACGTTCCAAGTAAAATCCTAACTAATATTATAAATGCGAAAGTAAGTTTGTTTGTTTACCTTTCACGCCTAAACCACTTAACTGATCATCCTGAAATTTTTCATATACGTTTTCAGGGTTACAGAAACGGACATAGGGTACCTTTCATCCCGCAAAAAAGTACTGTTCCCGAGGAAAAGAACAATAACGTCCTTATGATAATAGATGGCGCCAGGTGTCTTTCGAATCATGATTGAATTATATCCCGAATTGATAGTCAGTCTAAATTAACGCGAGCGAAGCCGCGGGCAAAAGCTAGTTTAACAATAAAAATAGGTTAATGATGCTATTTAGTATAATAGGTAAAATTAAAAGCTCTCGACACAAAAAAGAGCTGATGACCTTGAAACTGCTGAACCGATTTTGATAAAACTAGAAAAACTGCTTTCAAGTAAAACAAAAACACATCCAAATCGGTTCATCCGTTTAAGAGCTATGGTACCACAGACAAACAAACAGACCGACACACCCACATAGCAGTCAAACTTATAACACCCCTTTTTTTGCGTCGGAGGTTAAAAATAAACAATGGCCGCCGGCGACATGGCAGCAGGTTATCGATTGCACGGCAACTGGCGCCCAACGTGGGCCTAAGTTGATAAATATACCAAGTGTGTGATACTTGTAGCATGTCTACGCAATACACATATCCAGGTTAATTATCCAATATGTGGCCCAACAAAAAGATCAGAGGTATGTTATTACTTAAATCATGATACAGTAAATCACCTTTTTCTCTTCCTGTCTTAGTCTTTGTCTCTGTAACTTAGAATATTGTCTTCACTGTGTGACTGTACCCGCCGGACCCCAGCCTGATAAAATTTTCGTTTTTCCTAATTATGTTAATATTAGTATTAAGATCGGCTTTCCTTTGAGGGAAAGGGAACACGCCCCCCCCGCCAGCCGCGTGTTCCTGTAGGGTTCGTCACCAAACTTGGACACCCTCCCACCATTATAAGAAATGAATTCCCAAAAACTAGACTGCCTTGTCCCGACTTAGAAAGCTAGGGGACAAGGAGGGGACACAAGGTGATGTTAATATTGGGAATTCACAGTTAGGAAATATAAGTATTATAAATATAAATATGTGAAGCTAAGAAGACGAGACGAAAGAAGAAGCTAAGAATACAAACGTATATAATATATGATTAAGTACTCGTATTATAAATGTCGTAACGCCATCGTCTCCCTTCTCGCAGGTGAGCGCTAATATCTGCAATAGTTTTGATAATATGAAGGGGTAAAAGGATCGTTACGCTTGCACTTACATTAATCATTTATAGCTACGTTAATTTATGTGTTTACAATGTACCCACATTAGTGAGACCGGGAACCGTTTTACAACGTCTGCCTCATTATACGTGTCCTGCTAGACCCAACGCATAGAACCTCTGCGGACACTAGTACGATTCTAATAGAACACGTTTCCTATGCAGTAAATAAATGTCTTACTCAATCCTAAAGACAGAGTACTGCTAAGTCCAACTGCCATTGAGTGAGACAAGTGTTGATTAGTACTAAACGCGTACTAATGTTATTGACACCCTTACGGTGGCCTAGCCCCCTTTTTACTAAGATAATAGAAAACTAGTACAACCGTACCGTAGACTCAGTCTGTAGCAAAACTCAATGCGATCGTACTTGGTGCACACCGAAGTGGTATTTCGTCACTTCACATTTCCTTAATCTTCCCCATTGAGAGAATGCAGTGCGGTTTTCACCGCAAAAGCATCCATATTGACGTGTCTCGATAAATAGTGTCGATTTAGTAAATGGCATACCATAGCCGGTTGTAGATTTTTATCGAGACCTAGCGTTCTTAGAACGACTACCAATCCAGGTTGTGATTCTGAGTGAAACCTACCCCCCTCCCTGGATATGTGCATGTACCAAGCCTCACGCAAAGTGTTCTGTGGCCAGACCTTTTTGGAAGCAGTAATCATCACTAACATTTGATTAATTCATAATGTAATTAGAGATCGGCTTTATAGCCTAGTTTGGTCTAGATGAACTGTATTTACGGTTCTGCCTTCCATATGTGGTGCGTCGTTTAAGGGTCAACAATTGTCAAGAGTCAGGAGCGTTGGTGCTCATTGTCAAGTTTAGCGGTAGGCCTTCTCCGTTTCCCTATAACCAAACGCAAGTGACAAAATCTGTCAAGGTACGGATTAGGAGGTGGTCACTTAATACAAGAGAAAACAGCATTAATTATAAACTACGATACTAAATATTAAAGTTGACACTTACCAAATATCTCCTTGGAGGGAATTATACTTACGGAATACTGCACGTATTACCAGTTTCACCTCGGGCACAACTCACTGAACTCAATTGTCTAGCGTACACTACGTCGTTCGCTACCTAACGTGGTCTTTAACCCACTATCAACTTAATAAGTAATGCTCGGTCCATTACCGTCGTAATGGACTGGCATTCCTTAAGTCTCCTAACTTAACTACCCTGGACTCTAGTGTCTGTCGCCTCTCGCGATCCTGATTCAAACTCCTAGACTATCGTGTCTATCACTTCCCGGGGTCCTAAGTCGACTGCCATACCATTCGTTTCTTTCCATCTTCTAACATCCCCATCACTACAAAAGCATCCTGTTTTTTTGTAACATAAACCCAAATTCTCGCAAGTTCGCAGAATATGTTTCTGTAGAATCCTCCCATTGTTTTAAGGGTTCGTTTGGATATCAACTTAAGGCGGCCAGATGTCAATAATCGCTTTCTTTCTTTAGAAATAGTTGAATTATTGCATCCTAACTGACGTCAAATATTGCCCTTCGACTAATGGCTGGCATAAGTGCCACCCATTATACAATTTCAAGGAAATAAGTGTTTTGTTATTAATTAGGGTAACATGTCAAACTGACAGATCATAAAATAGAGATTTAATGTGTGTTTAAGAGTCCCGAAATCGTGGGAAAGTTTTAAAACAAATATAATATTTTGTTATTAATTAGGAATAGGTGACAGACAGTCACAACTGTTTCTAGTAGATTGTACATTAGCTCACTTCCAATTATTTTGTAATCTTAGATTTAATATAGGTAGGTACAATGTGCAGTAGCGGCCATAAGTCCAGTAGCAGTTACAAAAATCTATCGCATCAAAACAAGTCGTACTTACGACCTTTTTCTATAACAAACATTCTGCACACATACACGATCTCGTATATCGCACTCTTTCATTATTATCTAGTCAGAAAGAGTGAAACATAATGATCATTTGCCTTAGTGACAAGCCTATCATGTCACGACGACGTATTAAGATACTGCTATTTAATTTCAATTAGAAAAATATGTGTCTGTGTGGCTTAGCGGTTAACGTTTTGACATAGTCCGCACGTTGTAGCCTGCGTTCGAACCCCAGTGATATTACACTTTTTGTGTTTTAATTATGAATTCTGAACATCTACGATAAGTTAGACACGATGAGATGTGTATTAGTTGAACTTATTATTAACAAAAAATAAAAAAATGAGGGTGAATGTGAAACAAAATAAACTACTTGATTGAATAAAGTACAGAAGTTGTTGGTAGGTGAACTTTGTTACGAGCGTTTGTGTTATTATTGCGATTAGCATGTTGTTTGAATATCTTTAATCAAGATGCAAGCAAATATTAGTATTGATGCCAGGGCAAATATTGTAGCTTTGCGTAAAAATGGGCTTAATATTTCTCAAATTTCAACTGAAACCGGCTTATGTGTAAGTTATTTTTAAAGATTATAATTATGATGATAGTTGTGGTGTATGATTTTCTTATTAAATAAATCGCTAGTTGCAAGTGTGTAATAAAAATTATATTTTCGTTTTTTAGAGAAATACTGTGAGCCGTTGGATAAAGAGGTTTGAGGAAGAAGATAGTCTGAAGAGTCGTGTAAGAAGTAGAAGGCCGCCGCTTATTAACTCGATTCAGCGACGTTTCATGGTGGAAGAATATGAAAAAAATGGTTTCATTCCAACTAGAATGTTTGCAGATCAATTTGATACATCATTGCGAACTGTTCGCCGTGCACTCCATGCTGAAGGCTTACATCATCGGAAACCAGCTAAAAAACCATTTTTGACACAAAAACACAAGGAGGAACGACTACGTTTTGCTCGGGAATATTTAGATTTTAACTGGGAGAGGACCATATTTTCTGACGAGAAGACTTTCAAATCATGCCAAAAAGGAAGACTTCATTTATGGCGAAAAGACAATACTCGCTGGTCTGAGAAAAACATTATTCCGAATACACAGTCAGGTAGAATAAGTGTGAATATGTGGGGGTGGATTAGTGCACAAGGGCCGGGCGAGTTGGAATTCATACCTACGCGTGCCAACAGCTCTAATTACGTCGAAGTTTTAAGTGACATAATGCTACCTACTGTGCGTAATGTTTACCCATCAGAAGACTTTAGTGAACTACATTTTGTTCAAGATAATTGTCCAATACATCGTGCCAGTGTTGTAAAAGAGTGGTTTAGTCAGCATGCTGATATTAAAGTTATTCCGTGGCCAGCACGATCCCCTGATCTAAACCCCATCGAAAATATGTGGGGTTTAATGGTTCAAAGATGGGAAGCACGAGATGAGAGGTGTCCTGAGCAGCTTAAATCCCATTGCATTCAATTGTGGGATGATTTACGTGGCACAAATATATGTGCAAACATTGTGGCCTCCATGCGTCGACGTCTGCTTAGCTGCATTGACAATAATGGAGGTCATACCAAATATTGATACGTTGTTTTTTACAGGGGATGTGCTGGTCGCACGCAAATACGCATACGTAAGTTAGTTTATGATTGTAAGATTGGGGTTAAGCTTCAATCTTCTTTTCTCTTTGAGAAAATGAATAATTAAGCTATAATCTCAATACTTAAAGTTAAAAGCATAAGAATAATTGTATTTTCATATCAACAAACTTGATACAAATTTTGGTTTTTCAACTTATTATAATAATATAAATAAATGTTTCTTCAAATTACCTACCCACTATTATTTTATTTCAACCTAAAATATTATTCACTTTTGTAATTTTCTTCATTCTTCTTAATTCTTATCGTATCAATTTTAACTATATGTAACGAAATATATAAATAATATTAATATCACATATAAAGTAAGTATATAAGATTACTTTTATATTATAATATAAACAATATTCATATATATAAAGTATATAAATATTACTTATTATAATAACTATATAAAAAAATCATTTAAATATTAAAAATATATATATATATTTGTTGTTTATAATCAAAAAGTAACGAATAATAACAAAATCGATCTAGCCAACCGAGCGGGGTTCGAACTGACAGGCACTCGTATCCAAGTCCTACATTGCTGCACTTATCTACATGAACTGGTTATATTAAGTTTAAATTTTCGCTTCAGTTTCGGATTGACTCGGTGCGAACACTAATGTGAAGAAAACAAAAGTATATTGTTATCTTTGTCTAGTATTGACCCCACACACTATCACCTCGTAGTTATACCTGTATGACAGGTAAATGTTTGCGTTGAAATCACTCACACATGTATTTATACGCGCAGTACCGTGCAGGCGAATACGATCGTTGATGTGCTACTGGACTTATGGCCCCTGACTGTACAATAGTTTGTATTCCCAACAAAAAAAAACATTAAATAAATGAGCAGCCGGGAAACGTAGACTGTTTGTAAAATCGATTTGTATTGATAATCGCACTATGTTTTTTTTTTCTATAAAGTAAGAACAGAATAAACAATTTGTTGTTGCTGCAGGTGGTTAACAAATAACTTTGATCAAAATAAAAATAAAGTATCTCAACATAATTCTAGGGCGTACATTGATAAGAAAATAAATAAAAGAATATTTTAACATGGGTATGATAATCAGAAAACTAAACTATATACAATAACTATTCCAAGTAATGGAGGGAAAACTAGGAATATATGATCGGAATAGATAGGAACACATAGATGTAGTAAAAAAGAAAGTAGGTAAAAGTCTTCGAAAGCTATTCTAGGGAGTCTTCAAAATATTCATTAATTAAGTTAATAACCTTTAAACCTTTTAACCATGCGCCCATTATTTATGCACATTAGGAGCCGTGGCTAGCTGCCCCGCAACGCAGTACATTTTTTACATATTGTTTCAGACAGATTCAAATTTCGAATTTAAATTTGAACTGTTTCCATTCGAGTCCAATTAGGCTCGCGCACATTTGGGCGCAGCGCGCCTTACCGCAACGCATTGCAAAACTCCTCCTATATAAATTTAGTACATTTTGTATGAACCATCGCACACTACAAGCGGGCCTGGTAACCATTGTATTGGATGAGAAGAAAACATTCAGCCCACCCGATGGTTGGTAGTCACCGCCGCGACGACTCCTATGGCCATCTGCAATACCAGACGCATCACAGATGCAGGCTCTTACATTGTTCAAACTGAAACACGAGCTGTACTGTTTGGTATCAGAAAAGGGTATGATAATAATACCTACGTATTTGGAGAGGGCATCGCAGGTACTGGCATCTTCTTCAAACCAGAGGGCCTATACAAGTGGCAATCGCTTTCAAAGCGTTTAGTAATCAGTCTCTTCAAAATGTTGACTTAGTCGACTGCACATTGTTAACGTTCCATTCCATGTCAGGTTCGTTGCAATTTACCGCCAGCAGAAGTTGATGCGGTTGGCTGCTACATATGTAGTTAGATTATACCCGATTCTAATGCCCGCTCGACCGTAAGAGCGTTTGAGCACTGCATTGGATCTAAATCCAAATTCGAGATCCAAGTTCCATTAGACTTGAAAATGTTCTAAATTCGAACAGATGGAATTCGGTTCTAGTGCACACTACCCTGCAACCATTTATACAAATGGCACTCCGGACCATCATTTAACTGATTCGAAACGGACGCACTGCGAAAACGCACTAACGGTAGGTACTGAGTCGGAACGACGTCATGTTTCACGTTTTACGCAAACTGTACTTTTCAGTGTTGAAATCGAAGGCTAAACATGAAAAAGTTATTGTTTATATTTAAACGTAAACTGATGTTTGTAATTCGTGCGTGCTTTGTCTGATAATACCAATCAATAATAATACTAACTGGGGTGTAAGGGGGAGCACACAACAACCGGTATCACCAAATGTCAACTTCGCCTACGCGCGGTACACCTTGCCACTGACAGACGAGGCGCTGGTGACCGACCAATGGCTGTATAATCATCCAACAAACCAACCTAAATTCTCCAGACCGATGACTGGCAGCAGCGTCATCATTACGAAAGGATAAGCACTGCGGTCGCCAACCCGCTTGACCAGCATGTGCTTACGGGCATTAAACCTCCCATGGATAAAGAGCCAAAACATGGGCCCCCAATTCCCGGTGGTAACGCTATTCCTGGTCAAGGTAATGGTCACGGTTATGGTGGGACGAGGGGTGCGAAGAATCCTCGGGTTACGGCAGGCTAGCAACGACAACTACATCTGACTACGTAAAATGGACGTTCGATGAGGCTGGACCATCACTTTGCTGAGCTTGAGGTAGAGTTAGGTCGCATTAACGGGCATATACTGGGGTTATCTGAAGTCCAAAGACAAGGGGAGGGCACGATATTCCTGGAGTCAGGCCACCTATTCTACTTCCACGAAGGTGATCAGCTCTCCCTAGGCGGTGTCGACTTCCTGGTCAACAAGGAACTCACTAGCAGCGTTATGGAAATCAGTAGAGTGTCGACATGGGTAGCGTACCTTGTACTAAAACTCACTGACAGGTAGGTACTACCAGAAGGTGATATATGCGCAGATTTTAACATGCTCTGACGAGACAGCTGAGACTATGTACGAGGACATTGCCAACGCAATGCACAGTACGACTAAAACCCACTAGAACGTGCCCGAGGCACCCAAAATATCAATTTTTGATCTGAGAGAATCCACATGATGAGGCCTACCAACCGACCTACGCAGCTCCAAGCCGCTCTAGGATCCGAAAAGTTCCAACTGGAACTTCAAAATCGATTCGGCCTGCTGGAAACCACAGGCACTGTCGACGAGAAAGCCGACGAAGTGGTCAAAGTACTACGTGACGTGTCCCGCAGACTTTTCCCGTCGCAGCGAAAAAGTAAGGTGTCCAAACTTTCCTCCGTGACTCACACTTATGAGGGAAAGATTTGCCATCCACGCAGCCATCTTCGTCAGATACGAGTATGAGGGCCTTACACCTAAAAATTAGAAAGCTGACACGACCTTCGGTGCTCTAACACCCGTGACATTAAGGTCACGGCTGAGCAAAACTGAGGGTCGTGTTTGCTCAGAAATTAGGGAAGTCTCATTTGACGAAACTAAGAACTACAGATGGCAGACTCGTGACTTCGATGTCCGAGATACTCGAGGAAGTCGAGCATTTTTACTGGCACTTATACTCAACGCGGACGGCGAAACCAGCGGGACATACTCGTACGTACACCTACTTTGTATTCGGAAATATTTTGAAAATTGTTTCCTACGAGTATTATACAAGTACAAAAAGTACAAGTAAAGAAAAAACAAGTAAAGTACAAATAATAATACATAAGTACATATAAGTAGTTGTAGTTAAGTACATATAATTGAGATAAAAATAATTCGTTTTATGTCTTAGGAACCTAACTAGGTTCTTAGGAACCGTTTTATGTCTTAGGAAATTCTGACATGGCTGCGAATGTTACAATTTTGAATAATTTTATTGCCAATATATCTTTATGTTTCCACCGTAATAAAATAACTGATAATTTATGCCTTACGTGTGGAACTTACCAAATCCGTTATCCCTACACAAGCGTCCTGCATTATGCCGTTTCAGAACATTGCCACTTTTTCGTAAATTCTGTAGGTGTCTTACTTTACTACATTTTACATAGATGTTGGTAAACTGTGGGCCTAGCACAAATGCACGGAGTAAACGTAACGTAAATTTAAACAATTTCAAAATTGTAAGCACTCGTTTCTCTCATAACATTTACATATTTTTAAGACTTAATTCATACTTATGGGTGGTACTCATTGTGTGTGTCTGGCTATGGGTGATATTTTCGATTCAAAATTCGATCTAATTTACGTTACGTTTACGTCGCGCGTTCGTGCTAGGGCCACATCTAGGGCCTCGTTAATCAACTTAAGCAGTTAGTAGGTAAACTCCATCCAACATGTTGGACCACCTACCTATCCTTGGGTACCCTCACATACGACAGCAGCTCACTAATGAGCACGTAACAATTTAGTAGTGATCGATATTGCTACGTAAAATTATCGATGCTTTCAATTTGATGCTAGTTCCTTATGACCGCTGTTGTGTTGACCTCTTAAATCATAGTGTGAACGTTAACATTGATCGATTTGTTTGTGTATAACAATACTATGTTAAGTAGGTGTTTAATTAACTTATCGTAGTTTATTAATCAGTGAAACCCTCTAGGATATACAAGTGTGTTTCCTGCAGCAATAGACTGAGGTTTAGTAAAACCCCTTTTCGCTGGCTATGTTTAAGTTTCATGTACTCCTATATGGAACACGCCTGTTACCATTCTTCTCCTTCATAGCGTGTCTATCTGTTTGCATGTCTATCGATCTAGTGTGAAATCATTATTATGACTTTTATTCCTGCTAGTTTCATCATTGATAACTTTCCAAACCGTCTATCTTTTGCAACCGTCCAGCGTGTATGACCAGATGTATGAACGTAAACGAGGCAAAAGGAGTATGTAAGGATCGTAGCAGGTGGCGTTCTATAGTTTCTGCCTACCCCCATGGGAAGAAGGCGTCCGTTTATGTGTGTATGTGTCTTTCTTTTATTATCAGCTGATTTGATCTTGTTTCTTATGTACAAGGCTTTAGTTACGTTACAGCTATTAAAAAAAAAATTTAGTACTATAAACGATGTTGGATTACGGCACTGGGCATCTTTCACTCGCCTACAGAATGATTGGAAAATGAAATAGAAGGAGAAGGTAAACGTTCATTCCTATGTAATTTTGTATTTATTGTGTGAACGTGGAATGAAACAAAAATTAACATTGACTCGATTGAGCGTCTGATGTCAGCTTAATTTGTTGGCTGGATAATCTTTTTAGTACAGATAAGCTCATGCAGAGGTGATACCAGGATTGCAAAAATTCTAGCTCAAATTGCAGTTTATGATTCCGGATTCATGTCTAAAAAGATACGATACACAATGGGTGACATCAAAATTGCAGATATAATTTATAAACACGGAAATTATTTGCGAATGTTTAATATGGTTAGGCGTGCTAGACAGAAGTGGGTAGCAAGTTCTTAGTTCCAAGAAAATAATGAACGTTTGTCAAAAGTAAGTCTAAAGTTTAATGTAGCTTCCCTTTGAGTGAATCCCCAGGTATGCGCATTGCATTGCAGTAGAAATGCTTTGTTATTCTCAACAACGTAAATCACGCAATAAATGTTGTCGAATTGTCAAAATGAAAGGTAGTTGTTATTGTGTTACGCAATAACCGAACATGTTCAAAGGTTGCTATAGTTACAAATATAGTGGATGCAAATTAACTATCAATCAGGCCAGAGTTACGACACTAAACTTACTTATTTAGTCGTCCTTAGTGGCGTCTAGTGTTGACCTATAACATTTTGACTTTATTAAATTGACCTTTAGCCTGAAAGACTGAAGCCATGAAAGACTAAAGCCAGTTGCAGTGCCCTCCCAAAGTTAATTGAAATTTTGCCACTTCATCTGTAATGTAACATTATGATTTAAAATTCTAGTTTCAAATGTTTGAACTGACACTATAACGTTTTTATTGGGTTCCCTCTATCTGGCAGAATTTTGATGCTCCGAAATTTATTTGGCATAACCCACTTGGCATAATATTCTTTAAACGAATATATATATGGCATAAAAATCATTTAATATAATTATTGTTTGGCCGAATGTTTATATGTCCGAATTTACAAAGGCATACTTTTAAGATGGCAGAATTTTATTTGGCATAATTACTTTTGGCAAAGCTTAATTTCGCATAATTTCGTTTCACATAACGTATATTTAGAGCGACGATTATTTGGAATAATTTCACTTGGCATATTAAGAAGATGGCAGAATATCATTTGGATTAATTTTATTAGGCATAATTATTGCCATTTCTATAAAATGTAATCATATTCTTAACCTTAAATTAAAATTAAAATATTGTCTTAAAAAGTCAATATGTTGTACTACAAAAGTTAGCGAAGTGACAGAACCGAATCGCTGCAAAACCGACTGCACGTAGTCTTGTCTGCCCTACCCCTAGAGTGTAATTTAAGCCCGCGTAGGCGCGGAGGGGCGAGGCGGCCCGCGAGCTGAGGAGCAGGTGGTTTTAATTCTCGCCGCCGCGGCTGAGGCTGGCCGGCGAAGGCGGCCAGCAAGCCGAAGCCACTGTGGTGAGCGTTACAACCATCTGCGACGAGAAGCTTGCATGGGACCGCCGGAGCCCCGCAGCGCCGGAGCCGTGACAGAAACCATGCCTGCTGCATGTTGCATGCTTGCATGCTGCATGTTTGCTTGCATGCTGCATGCATGGTGTGTGCTTTTTTGCATGTTTGCATTCTACATGCTTGATGCATACATGCATGGTGTGTGCTTTTTTGCATATTTGCATGCTACATGCTTGATGCATGCATGGTATAAGCTTGTTTGCATGCTTCTCTCATGCTTCATACAAAATTATTCTAACTATGAATTTTCCGTAATGTGATAGATGAGTCTTTCAATTATTATGGATATGAAAAGTATGCCAAAAGATGTTTCTAACTGTAAACTTTCTGAGATATGATAATTCTACCTTTTAATGATTATCGATATGAAATGTATGTATGCCAAAAGACGATTCTGACAGTGAACTTTCTGCAATATGATGGTTCTACTTTTTAATTATTATGGATATGAAATTTATGCCAAAAGACGATTCTGACAGTGAACTTTCTGCAATATGATGGTTCTACTTTTAATTATTATGGATATGAAATGTATGCCTAAAGATGATTCTAACTTACAAAATGATGCGTTTTTAATGTATTACAAATGAGTGTATGCCAAACGATTTTCTGCGAAATGAAGTTTATGCTATGCGCTGTTATGCAAAATAATATTATGACATAAAAAGTTCTGCTATAAAGGGTAGACCCGTTTTTATTGACTAACCTATTATAAGGGATTACATGATTTTTCTTATATTTTTCGATAACCGATTTTTTGATATAATCAAATCTGCGCCTCTTACGAACCTATGATTACATAATTTTTCTGACGACGTGAACTTGTAAATTAGCAGGCGTCGTCTGATGGTTGCTTAAGAAATTGAAGTTCCCGCTTCTTATAAGAGTTCTCTTACCCCCTTATAATGATCTTGGGATTGATTTTTCACAGGCCGGGGTTTGTATACGTGAAATAATAAAAGAGAGTAAGTAAAAGAGTTCTAAACACTTTTTACTATTTTTCGTAGCCCTTCAAGCCTGATTTGAAGCATTTAAGTTTTCATGTTTACACATAATCTTTGCTCTTTCTCCTACGGTTCATTTACACCTCGAACCATATTTTTTTACAAAATAATCTCAAAAGCCCTGGCAATGTCTCAGACTAATTTGAAAAATGTTGATATTTTACTAAAAATTTTATTCAAATAATATTAGAACCCTATAAATATTGTAAATCCACAGAAATTATAAACTTCAGCTATCTTTTGGTGGCTGTAATTCAAGTCTTTTACAAGTAAAACCCCGAAATCAAAAAAATAAAAACTGGCAGTCCCTTATTATGGGTGAGGGGCTCGTGGCTAAATAATAACAGCCGCACGGGTCAATCGAAGGTCAAGCTACGCTTGCCGCGGTCGGTTCGTGGATGGGTGGCCATCCATTACATATCGAGACCCCTCCGTGCCTCGGAAAGCACGTTAAGCCATTAGTCCGGGACTAACGACTTAACGTGCTGCTACTGAAAACTTCAGAAGCAGGCGTAGAGTGAAAAATCAACCTTCAATATGCTGTTTTTTCAGGTTGAAATTAATGGTACACGTTATTTATGTTATCGCTGCTTGCTAGTTGCCATTCAAGGGTTCCGTTATCTAGCACCCAGGTCAGTCACCAGGCCCTCCTCATCAGATTAAATGAACAGTACTTGTTAAACTCAAAACTTAAAGCATTTACTTCAAATAAACCAATTACAGGCACTTTTGAATGGTCAAGAGGTCAGTTAGTCAGAAAGATGAAGCTAATTGCCCATACCAAAGCGTAGCAGCTTCCTATGGAGAAGAACGGGCAAAAAACTCCACGGACACGACACATCTGATGAGCCCATACTCGAGGCGTGTAAGTGACCATTCAAGGGGTCCGTTATCTAGCGTCCAGGTTAGTCATCAGGATATCGTCATCAGGTAAAATGAGCAGTACTCGTTGATACACATCTAATGAGCCCCTACTCGATGGGTTTACTAGTAGCTATTCAATGGTTCCGTTAAGATAAGGCAAAAAAAAAATTGCCTTATTCCTTGTCAGTTATTTTTTTTCCAATTCAGCTCTAATGTCTGTAATGCAACATATAAAAGTTCCATTCCTACGCGGTCAAAATGTATGGAACAGCAATTTATTCTTTATAACCGACGATTTGAGAACGTTGTAGGCCTAACTTGTCGACTGTAGATTAGTAGACCTTTTTATATTTTTATTTTTATTATTTTTTTGAGTGCCTGTTACTTGTTGTCAGGCCTACACTGTCCTCCCATCATCAACACTGTAATTTGAAACATTGTAAAAGCCCCTCATTTTTAAAAGAGTAACCGTGGAGTTTCTTGCCGGCTCTTCTCCACAGGCAACAACCAATTGGATCCGTGCACCTAGCTTCTGACGTTTCATAAGTGCCCATGTTGATTTATGTGAAATAAAATATTTTGATTTTGATAAATTTCATCGCAGGGGTCTTCAGTATCATGTACTGAATCCATGGTAACAGGCTGCGCGTCGATGTCCCTACCACCTGTAGAATTGTTTCCGTAAATGTACGGCTGACCAGACACTATATAGTGACTGCTATATTCTTACTAGCTGCGCCTGCAGCTTCACGCCTAATACAAACTAAAAAGCAAGTGAATTGGATAAGTGGATCTCCAGTTAAAACTGCACTAGCGGACAATCACGGGGACGCTACGTTTTATATTATACTAGGATGTTATATTCAATTTATTGTGCGATCTCTACAATGCATCTTCCAACACAGAATACGTGTATCGAAAATCATAACTTTACGCGCAACCCTTTTGCCGTCGGCAATTTCCACCGTTGGCGTTGCTTAGACAAACAAAGATGGGTATTATTTATTGTGGTAAGTGTGCCACGACACACGGTTGACCAATTAGTTAAAAAATTCATAACAGTAACTCATTAAAAGCCTGAAGATCTTATTATGTACTTACTAATACTATTATGTTAGTCTAGTACTAATCGTCAAAAATAGAACAGGCGATTTGATTGCATCTAGTAGCACTCAAATCGCCTGTTCTACTTTTGACGACTGGAACTACCACAGCTCTCATTAAAAGTTTCAGCAAGAAGGCGTGTTGACACAAAAGTTCAAAAAACGCACTCAAATGTAGAAACCAGTTGGCGCTTCCCCAGAATAGATGCTCCACACTGAGACCATCGTGTCCTGATGACTTACCACGCTTCATATTCCTCACTGCAGATGTTACATCTTTTAGCGTTAATAATGGTAGTGACTCAGTTACGATGGTATCATTGCTGAGCTTACAATCCGCATTTAGGAGGTCAACATTACTGGCAAACAAATCAGCTACTTTACATGTTTCCTCTAATCCATTAAATAGTTAAAATGACGCAAACTCATAATGGTCATGCTCGATCGTCATAGACAGTTCCATAAGACGATGACCACCGCAATACCTTCATTAATTTTATCCTGAAGTTCTTAAATGGATTCAAAATAGACCAATTTTTTTAAACGAATCATTATAAGTAACGAATACCATTTTATGTTGATCACCGAGGCTTTCGCGACTCGTCCCAACTTTTTTTTTGTAGAGTTATCTAAAGGGACGTGTCGTCGTCCGTCTTGGACACTAAAAGCAGAATATCCGTGGCTTTGTTAGTGGGATTCCTACCTAATGAAGTATCCGAAAATTTTATTAAAAACACGATGAAAAGCGATAACATTTTTAAATAGCAAATAGGTGGAGATTTGGGAAAATGTTATTTACTCGTACCATACAAATAATAATCCTGAATAACTTAATTATAATTACCTAGAGGAAAATATCTGGTTATTTTTTTTTTTGTAATAACAGTTGTACCAGGGCAGTCTCGACATAGATAGTGACAAAAATCGGTCGTTATGTCCAATCGTTGTCAAATTTCTTTAATAGATTTTCAACCTTATACTTTGGAAATAAAGTTGAAAATCTATTAAAGGAATTTGACATCGATACGACTTAGCGACAGATTTTTGTCGCTATTCATGTCGAGACTGCAGGGCCTGGTAGTCAGGAGCACGGAAGTCTGACGACCAGTCGTACAAAGAGGTATTGTGTTACCCAGTAACTGGGTTTTGGAGGCCAGATAAGCAGTCGCTCCATCCAAAATGCTAGTATTCAGTTGCATTCTGTTTGACTGATAACCGCTCTCGAAATAGTTGGGAAAATGCTCGGTAGATATTTGCTTGAGTTACCTTTTGAATGTAGTTTGATGCGCGAAGAGTAATATTAACTTAGCTAATCTTATAACTAACATAAAGATTGTGTGTGTATAAGAATATGTGCATATTCTTGCACATTCTTCAGGTGAAAGAGGCGTGATAAGTAAGTTTACGTGCTATAGCTTGGCTTTTGAATCAAAATTAATCGATCAAGAAATAAATGTGAAAACAAAAAAGTCTAAAGTAAGATAACAATTTAAAAAGGAGGGTTTATGTTTATAAAGATTTTTTCAGCCATTCCTTAAAAGAAGGTTATCGACTATAAATTTTTTATATAAACAATTCAATTCTTTTTGTAACCCATTTTATTTCGAAAATATATCTTGTGCACTTTAATAATCATGGGTGTCTTGTCTATTTGAGTCCTAATAACGTAAAGTCGTTTACTACTTTTGTACCGTTTGTTGTGAAGAATAGAATAGAATAGAATACTATTTATTATGTACACCATAAAAAATAACAGATATAAATGTAGACATTTTACACACAGTGACACAATGGGCGGAAGTTGACTGGTAATGGGGATTTATGCTGATGGTAGAAAGTCATTAGCTTAGTTATTTTATAATTAATCTCAAGATCTCTCATCCATACAATTAGTTGTTGTATTAAATATACAAGGTAAGTTATTCGCTAATATTGCTATTTGTTTGACATTTTATTTAATTAATTCAAAGATTTCGTTGTTATGTACAATCCAAACAATTCTTTGACTGTAAATTACGTAGAAATAAAAACGTATAAATTAATTATTCTCCTGCACGTAGGTACCACTTTTTTTTTTAAAAACCTGCTCTACTAACTGTTATAAATCAGAATTCACTTCAAACGTATGCATATAGCGATGAATTTATAACAAGTATTTAGGTGAGTTTAATTTACGGTAGAAAACATGAATACATGCGGTATTCAAAAAACATTATGTTGCAAATATATTCTTTTTGTTTACTACGAGTACGTGCGTTTTAGTTCGCTTTCAATTTCAACACCCTCTGTCTGCCTCCCCTCGAATTCCGTGAAGCAGACAATATTACTAATATACCCATACAGAATATTATAGCGAGGCAGTGTGCCATCAAGTACGGTAACCAGGCAACCTGCGTGCCCGTGACCACCCTTTAATCCCAGCTCTATGCATGCTTTCGGATAAATATTTGTAAATATTTTCTGGTTGGTGTCGATTGTTATTTAAAGAAAAGAAAAATTTGAAAGTATTTTTTTTTATTCTGCACAAACAAGAGGTAAATTACAAAAAAATAGACGAAATACATAGCTACACTAACAAAAAGTAGCCAAAAGCCTCGTACTCAAAACACGTACACGTAAACTCGTATTTGTATTGTCATTCATTAATATCTGGATAATTTGTGTCGAACGTTTCGAAACGAAGTTCCTTATCGGACTCTGCACACTTGGCGATCGAGAGCAGACCGAAAAAAGTGTACCATTTTGACCGTCGCGCGAAAGTGTCTTCGTTCCAACCGAGTGTCTCACGACACCTCTCGCTTCTTTTTTTGTTGTTGTACAAGCCAAGCTTTTGTAAGCTCAAAAAATATCTCACGTGAAAAAATATTTTTATCTTCTTATCTGTTTTCTAGGATATTGTGACAGGTTAATAAAATAGTTATTTAGTACCCAACAGAGCATAATTTTCTTTGTGCCACTAAGGGCGAATTTCACCAAACTTTTATACCTAGAATATGTCTATCCTGAGAATAAATTTGATTTTTGACTGTTTTTCCATACTAGAAGTGTCCGACGTTAATTTTATTCCTCGGATAAAAGATATCTGACTTTGGTAAAAACAAAGCACACAACAACATACAACATAGCACACATATCAACTCGGAAAGGGATCATCACCGTATCGCTTTTCGGCTCGACCTCAAACAGGCGTCAACTTAACGTAAGCACGTAAAAGCAGATCAGCAGCCGATACGGCGACTCGGCTGCGGGTCGGCGACGCCGCGCTTACGGCTCGCCGACCCGGAGGCGAAGCGATTACGTTACGATTCCGATTAGTGTGCGTTGCAGTAGGGAGTTTCTTACAAAGAATACTGAATGGCTCGAGTTGATGCGGTGTCGATCCCTTTTCGATTTGATATGTTTGCTATTTGCTTTAATGTTCTAGCAAGGTAGATTAAAACATAAACTCATACACATAAACTTATTATAACTACATAACTACAAGTTCTTAAAACATAAGTAATGAATCAATAATCACATCAATTACGCTGTTAGAAAAATTCGTAATTTAACCGACATAGAGACAACCTGTTTAGTGTACTTTAGCTATTTTCATAGTATTATGGCGTACGGTATTCTGTTATGGGGAAATACTGCCGACATTCAGACTATCTTTGTTTTGCAGAAAAGAGCTGTCCGAGACAATCCTCAGAGAGAAATTTAAGGAGATTAATCTAATGACTGTGGCTTCTCAATATATTTATGAAAATCTTTTATATGCTTTTAAAAACATAAAATTGTTTAAAAAAAAAAAACTAGGAACAAACACAAATTGGTTGTACTATCGGCCCAAGTTAAGCATGCTCACTTAAGAAAATATTCCTGCGAGAGCGCAGCTAGTGACAAACCACACCCCTTCCTAGTTTCCCCCAATTAGAGACAATATGCATTTGTGTGAGTAATGAGCGAGTAACATAAAATAACAAACATTAGCTAGAGCGCGGCAGTGCCAATACAAGGAACAACTGCAAAACATTTGAGATAATCCTAAGGTAATAAAAAAACGTATGGCCCTTGTATTAAGCCGTCCTCTATTGTTTAACCGAATTTCCAGACATTCCCACTAAATAACAATGGGTCTTAGATAATGAACTTATTTTTATTTCAGTTGCAAGAGTTGTGCGGCTTGCGGCCTTGCGTTAGCTACAAACAAAAAGCTCTGATAACATTGTATGAACTGCGCAGAGTATTGGTTCAAATATTACTGTAATTTTCAAGTATTCCCAAATTGCCCAAGTATAAACAAACACATAGAAATTTAGATAGTTATTTACTTTTAATAAAGTCGATTAAACACAAAAAATTTCAATATAAACATTTGATACCTTCATGCAGTGCCGGTCAACGCACCTATACCTAACGTATTCAGGGAGCCGTGAGATAAAAGGTAAACAAACCATAAATGTCCGTTCAATCGATTTTGAATGCTATTGTGTTGGTGGCATGACAAATGGCAGCTGCAGTAAACAGTTGGTATTGTAACCACTTTTTTGCCTTTAATGCCATCCATAAGCCTACGGAATAGAAGTCAAAATCGGTGGAACGGACTGTAATAAAACGGTTCGTTTCAATGTCTCATCTTATTGTGAAGGGAATATGGTGCGGTTGCTGCGGCATGCGGCATCACATAGGATATGGTGAAAATTGGAGAGGCAGTGAAAGTGTTCATAAATAACCTATATCTATAGACCCGATAGAGAGAGGAAAATATTAAAGTGGATTAATACATATAAATTGTAGTTTATTAGTTATTACAAATTATTTTTGTAAATACTGCAATATCAATAATACATTTTCTAAACCAAACAAACAGAAGATATGAGTACTAAAATTAATTCTTGTCCATAATAAAAAAACAATTCAATTCAATAACAAAGAGCTCACGCCGCCGCCGCGCCGCGCTGGCCGTGCCCATTAAAAACTCGTCTCTTAGCAGAAACAAGTGAGCATAGTACTCTCCTAGTGTGAGTGTCACACATTCTATACATGATTATACTAATACGAACACCACTAAAATACGCTTTGTGCATCCTATTGGTCAAAACTCGTGCATTGTGCGATCGAGTCGTGAGCCGTGCTATGCGATTATCGCCTTAGAGGTGAGCATGCAGAAGTTTGGCCGATAGTACCTACAACAAGGCTCAAGAAAATAGGTGGCTCGTTCAGGTGTCAATGTATAGTATACGCTTTTATAATAAACTTCCAAGCCACGTTTAAGATCTCAGCCTTAATAAATTCAAATCATTCATTAAACGTAAGTTGTACCAGAAAGCCTTTTATACCGTTAAAGATTATATTGAGGGCAAAAAGGCTTGGGATTGAGTTGCTCCAATATTTTACACATACACTTGATAATTATTTGTACAATGTCATGACAATTTACTTTGTGAAGTATAGTATTATTATTAAATTATT
Source organism: Dryobotodes eremita (assembly GCA_917490735.1). NCBI lineage: Eukaryota > Metazoa > Arthropoda > Insecta > Lepidoptera > Noctuidae > Dryobotodes > Dryobotodes eremita. The sequence continues at coordinate 9,970,915 of OU823241.1, read as the reverse complement.
ATGAATGTGAGGATTACGTGGGACACTTTTTTTTTTCGTTTCTCATGTAGTTTTAATTATAATGTGGCAGTTTGAGGGCTTTATGCGGTCTACCCAAATGTCCTTTCTTTGGTATTGTTCGTCGAGTGGTTGAGCTCCTTAAGTTTTGAGTTGACCTCGACGATTACTGACAAATGCGTGCACTGACTGGACAGCTCAACTCATTCTGTGTGGTTTTTCCTCAAAAGACCGTTTCAGACACAAATCTACATGGTCTTCAGATGATCTGACCAAGATTATGCCTGGACTTTAAAAGAGACTGTGACCTCTGAGTTTTTTTCGGCCTTTCTTCTCAGAGTAGTCAGATAGGAAACGCCGACCTCATCTAGTTTTAAAATATGATTGACGTGTGAAAGTGTTTGTACAAACCTACTTATAGAAATATAATCATTTATCAATGCCAACATAAACTAAAAGTTAAAATTCCTATATAATACTCGTAATTATGAAAACTAAGTTCCGAGAGTATGTACTTTACCATAGCGGACAGTCTTAAGAATCTTTTGAATATTCTCTACACTCTCAGTCTTTGCGAGACGAATGTCGTAAGGTGTAGACACATCTCCCACATCTGAAGTAACAGTGTCAATAATCTCATCACTTTTCAGCAGCATACCCAAGTTCAGCTTCATCCTCGTGACTCCGTCTCGGTAAAGCAAGTAAATAGTCGCCTGATCCAAAATTTTAAGAGAGAACTGTTCGTTTAGCTTCACTGATTTGATTCTTATCTGAAAAGGCCTGAATTTCTGCTTTAACTTAAATCTTTTCTCTTTGACGTAATTATCTAGTTCTATCGCAACCATTTCGGGGTGGGCTGGCCTGTCAACTTCGGTTGTGTTTTTACTGATGGTCGATTTTATTACTTGCTCAAGTTTAGGATCCCGTTCTTTCAAGCACTTGTTGATGAAGACTCGCTGTAAGACCGGGGGGTCGTTTAAAGTGTGCCATTTCCACTTGCCTGGTGGGCCAATCTTCGGGTCCACTAATACACCTTCTGATTGATTGTATTTAAGTCTGTTGAAAAAAGATTTTAAATTAAGTTAATTTTAAGGGCTCCTATAACACCTCATATTTCTTACTGTATGTGATTAATCGCGTTGATTTATACCATATGAATATTACGATGCAACTCTAACCTACAATACGTTACGTTACTTAATACTGATATCAAATTAGATTTGAAGTTAAAGTGATACCGAGGGCATGTAAAATAATACATAAATAATACGTCATATTACGTAAGATATTCTGTCTTCCGGCTATCGTATACCTAGGAACCGAGTTTGTTTTTTGTTGTAACTAAGACCATTTACTTCAGCCACCTATAGCCTCTGGCAGCGCTTTGAATTTCAGGCCAGTAAGTTACCGTGCCAACCAATCGCACAAAAGCCACGCCTCTCTATTTCGTATCTTCCCGAAAATTGCGTATTTTCAGCAAGAAAACCTACGTATAACAATATATTTCTTCGTGCGGGCCCTGAATAGTTGAAGCGAGACACCAATAGTACCCAACTCCGGCTGCAAACCACGTTTTAGAATTTAAAAAATACCACCTACTTGTTCTGGAAACTTATTGCATTAACTACTATAAGTAATATATTTTATCATTGTGGTAAAATTCAAATGATTTTATAAAAATATTTTCATTAAACAATAGTTTGGGATGTAGTCCTGTCTCTAAGAAAATTAGGTCAGGTATTCATGTTACAAATACGGGTTTAACATTTATGTGAATATACCTGACGTTCCCATGAAGATCGTAGATAACACCATGCCCTAGAACGTCAAATAAAGCGAGAATAGTGCGTGGTCTTATTTTACCACACTCCATTTCTGTTCCGGAGCTGTACACGACATACCTTTGACCAACATTGGATTCTGAAACGAAAATGAGATAATTAGTGAACATTAGTTTGTTTGTGATTGGCCAAACTACCCTGAATAATACCAGCCGATTATACATATATACTGGAAGGCAAAGACCGTTTCTCTTACAGAGAAGGCATGACCGCCGCTTGCATTGACCACCACGCCTCCTCAAGGCGGGTTGGCAATTCCAGACTTTGATTGAGTATAAGTCGGTTTCCTCACGATGTTTTCCTTCACCGATGTCAGCAATTTCGAAGGTAAACTTTAGAAAGTACATACAATATGTTTTGAAAAGTCACATTGTTATACTTACGCGGATTCGGACCCTCAACCCCATGTATGTGAGGCGAGGCCTTACGCCCGATATCAATAATGTATCTCAATTCCAATTTTGATCTGCGGTCTTTGACGACTGCTTATAATTCGCCCTCCCAAAGACTCAGATTGGCAAACACGGCCATTGATTGGCTACAGGCAAAGATCGGGATCAAGACGGGGATTGAAATTCATTATTGATAACCACTGGGCCAGCATGACATTAATCATTAATTACCCTGCACTCCTATCAAATTAATTAAAGTAAGATTGTGGAGACCTTGAGCATTATGATAGTCCAAAGCTACAGTGCCATTCCGGTAATACCAATGCCCACGGCCGTTATAGTCAATATCAGCCAACTTTTGTCCACTGTCGTAAAATAACTCCCCATCTTGCTGATGCCGCTCGAACCAACAGTTTTGTGCGTTAACTGGCTCCATTCTGTATATATTCATCTGGAGACAAGACGACAAAAACATGACAAGTTAGAGGTAGAAGTTAAAAGAGTAAAGTACCATATTTTGTTTTAATGCATCAGAAATACCTAACCTACCTGTACCTAAGATACGGCCCCTACAACTACAATATTATTCCGCAATATCACAAATTGCACAATGTTTTTGACCGTTCAAAGTTAGTATCGAAGATAGCGCAATGACTGAACAAATTTCATTTTTATTGCACCATATTTTAATTGCACCTTGTAAGATACCTAAGTATTACGCAGGACTTGCTCACGCGAAAACATTGCAGGTTATGGGCCGTCAATGTTATTGTGTGAAAATAATAGATCGTTGGAGTGCAAGGGCTGATTCAAACATATTGTGCAAACTAATTGTAGGTGTAGGGGCCGCCTTATATTCAATGGAATAGTAATATATCTAATATATAATATCTAATATTATGTGGAAAAACGTATTCTACCTAACTCCACAAGTTTATAACAAAATTCCAAAATCAATCAAAGAGTTAAATTTAAATGGATTTAAAAATAAACTTAATGACTTTCTTTGTAATAAATCCTAATCCTAATAACTATTAACTATTATTATTATGTTTTTATATGTTAACATAGCTCGGGGTCCTCAGATCCCGGTCCTTTAGAAGGCGTACGAGGGGCCGAAGTCAACTCGCAGAGGCCCCTTAGACAATTTTAAATGGAATGAGGCACCAACCGACGATTATCCCTGTATGCACTGTGCAAGTGCACCCAAGGACAGCCCCCGGTTGTTGTTGGACTATTGCAGGATATGGAAACAAAAGTAATTATTGAACTATGGGTTTCTGTGGTTAAGATGGACTGGTTACCAAGAACTATGGAACGGCTATGGCCCCTGCCTGACCAATGTTTTATATATAAAATAAACGGATAATTGGCAGGGGGTGACTTGCACACTCAATAATGGGCCCACGGAAACCGTCGCTAGCACATAGTGACGTAGCGACAAGGGGGCAACACTTCCTGAGATGCTTGCGGAGTGGAGAGGTATTCCACGGCTATCAGAACAATCCCAGAGCCCGGAAGATGGTCAAGATCCCTACCAGCACTTACTGAAATACTTCCTTCCTCCGAGCACGTTTGCTCTTGCGAATCTCTACTCAAGCCAGCCAATAAAGGCAAGAAAGAGGTGGAGCTCTGTTCCTCGTCATTGTTCACTCCAGCCGGCCAATAAAGGCAAGCCAGAGGTGAGGAACAAGACTTCTCCCGGGAAACAGGGTCCCTGGGGTCGCTACTGCGATACGGCGGTGGGGTTATTATTATTATTATTATCCTAATCCTAATCCTAACTAATATTATAAATGCGAAAATAAGTTTGTTTGTTTGTTAGTTACCTTTTCACGCCTAAACCACTGAACCGATCATCCTGAAATTGTGCATATACGAGTACGTTATTAGGTCTACAGAAACGGACATAGGGTACCTTTTATACCGAAAAAAAGCAATAACTTTCTTATGATAATAGATGGCGCCACGTGTCTTTCGAATCATGATTCAATTATATTATTTTAGAAATTTTAGTGGTGTGGTAAGAGCTTTTTATTTTTTATTTACATACCTAATTCATTTTGTGAGTCTAGAGTGTCGATAGGCCGGTTTTTCATCCTCCTAACTATAATTCCCCGAACAACCCGAATTGATTATCAAATTCTAAATTAACGCGAGCGAAGCCGTGGGCAAAAGCTAGTATTATTATAATTTAACCGACTATTTTAATGATACTTTGACATCCTAATTGTAATATTTAATACTTTTACATCTTACTCTTTGATACTCTGACATTTAATGATACTTTGACATCCTAAATAAATTGTGTATTTATAATATTATTTTTAACCGACACACCTCAAATTGTAATTTTAATTCATAATTATGCAATCAATAATGTTAATACTAACCTAATAATCTCTGTCCTGTAATAAATGTAGGTATCTAATTTGGCACGCCACACTCGGCAGAATTTGATGATACTATTGACTTATCCTAAGACCTTATAATGTACCATATTCTGACATTTATGATAATGATTAATAGAATTTTATAACTTTAAATAAATCCAAAATAACTTTCAAAATTATCATCGCTTCAGGACGTGATCCAAAATAACTTTCAAAATTATAATGGCTTCAGGCCGTGAGCAATATTAGATACATACCCTTCGCATATTTTTTTCTGTAGGTAGTATAGTCCATCCCTTGCGGATAAATTGTTCATCAGATAATTGGTATTTGATTGCAGTATCCTTAAACAATGTCTGAAAACATTATTATATTACTTTTGACATAACTCTGGTAATTTAATTATAAAGGCTGAGTTACCACCAGAGCCTGCTGTGTGAAGAAGCGCCCCACAGAACGAGAAATAGATCTAGCATTAAAATTGCTTCTGAATTTGAAATACATCCCAATTTAATTGGTGGGTTCTTTCCTTATTTTTTAACCCCCGACAGAAGAGGGGTGTTATAAGTTTAACGTGTGCATGTGTCTGTCTGCGGTATCGTAGCTCCCAAACGGCTGAAACGATTACGTTTATTTTGTTTAAAAGTTGACTTGACTGAGAGTTACGAGTACTTAGCTAAAAAAAAAGAAAAAAAAGAATACCTGTTTAGCCGTTTTTAGAGGTTTTTGTTTGTGTCGGTGATTTTATTTTAAATTTATATTAATTTATAGGAAACTAGCTGGTGGCGCACCTGATCATAGATGGTCACCACTACCCATGGACATCTGCAATGCCGAATCACAGAGACAAAGCCGGACACCCATACCTTTCAAACCGGAACACAGCAACGTTGCTTGGCGGCAAAAATATGTAGGTATGGCGGCTCGTTGCTTAACCACGTCATCTATTGATAGGTTCATGTGCTTATTAGCGTGTTTAAGGAATTATTGTAGGAACCTATGATATTTCAAATCTGCATGACGTCAGTCTCGTAATGAATTGATGACAAAGTACCCATACACCATATTAATAAGTTAAATAAAACTATACGAACCATCTAGAGTAATACATAAACCTCGTAGTCTATACGTACTTGATACTTCAAATCACGTCTGGCAATCGGGTCATCTGCGGACTGAAGCCGAGTCTTAGAGAGCAGTGGTTCAGGGTCTATTGGTTTTTTTTCTATGTCTTTCGTGTCGGACGGCGGTGTATCTCCAAATACCAAAAGCTCTGTTACTTCATCTCTACTCGAAGGAAGTGGTACTATTTTCTTAATTTTCGTCACATTTTCCATTGTCAGTTTCTTGAGTCTTATCCTCTCTATCTTCGTCAGTTTAGCTAACTGTCTCTCTTTATTCAACTTAAACTTATCTGCTTTTAATTGATTTTTGTGTAACAGAATTTGAGACCATTCCTTGGCGTCTCCTAGTGGTGGTGTGGACAATTTCTGTTTCGATTGACTTTTCAAATACTTCCTTTTCTTTTCATCTTCAGGTGAAAAATGTTCCTTTCCTTTTACTCCTTTTGTACGTTTTTCTTTCTTTTTAAGTGTTTCTGTATCTTTATCATCAGATGAATACTGCCCCAAACCTCTATTGTCACGTCTTTCCAGCCCCAACTCTTTCCTCGATGCTTTGTCTAACAAGGAATCTTTTGTACTCTGTTTTTCCGTCATTTGTTGTTGTAGTTGCAGAGGCTTTTCGGTTGCGCTTTTTCTAGATTTAGTTCCTTTTTTAGCAATACCTGTTTCAGAATCAGAAAAACTTTTATCTATGGCCTCACCATTTCCAAATACTTCAAAACTTGTTTTTCCTGCGGAATATCTTTTACTTAAGACTTTGCTTACATCTTTTGGTATCGCTGTTTTGAAACCCATAGATAGTCTTTGTACTTCCTCTCCACTAGAAGTAAGCGCTTTGTTCAGGTTGTTCAATGAAATATGGACCATTTTTTTATTTTGATCTTTTGTTTGTTTTAAACCTAATGCTTTGCCTGCATCACTAATCATCCCTAAACCAGAGATTCCTCCTTCAACTTTCTCTTTTAGGTATTTGCACACGCACATCTCTTCAGAGGGTGATGGGTGGAGGCTTTCACTTGACGAATCACGGTTTTTCCCTACAACGTTGGGACGTCCAAACGTTGCCTTGTTCTCTGACTTACTTTGAAGAGACATAAGTTTTTCTTGATCCAGATTCGGAAAGAAATCTATGTCTGGCTCTCGCATACCTAAAGGTTCTTTTAGTGCATGCAAGATTTTCTCCAATTCAATATCTCTATTTACTCTGTGCTGACACACACTCTCTCCATCAACTATCGCCTGTAACAAATGCTTGACTTTACAAAGCCTCTTATTTAAGTGTTGTTGTCTTTCTCGTGTTTTCTCATGCGTGGATATAAACTCACTAACTATTAAGTCGCATCTTCTGCATGTTTTGCTAAGGCTCGTTGCTTGTTTGCAATGCTTGCAGACTCCAATAACTTCATTTTCCTTTATAGTTCTTATTTCGTCTAACAGGCTATGAACTCTTTCTACTATTAATTTACATTGCGCACATTTTGTATTGAAACGATCTGTAGAATTATAATTGAAGTAAATAGTCTGGAAGTAGCCAGCACATTATCGCTATTTTATTTACATAATATAACTTGTCTACCTACAGAATTTGTATTTTTCAGTAGGAACCTGATTTTCCTGAGAAAATCATACTTTAGCCATGATTTCAACTTTACCTAACAGCATTTTCAATAAATATGTATTTAATTACATGAAACGGCATTTTTATTTATAATACAAAGGAAATTTACGAAGCCATCTTTTGAACCAATAATAGAACAACTGGAGCTGAGAGAGTCAAGGTAATCCCACATCAATAATTTATTTTTATCTTACTTACGGAGTTCACCAATGTACTCGGTCTTTTTAATCTGCTTACTGCCAATGTTATGTAGTATAAAAGTATCCTCATATTTCGAATCGCCCGCCTTTTCCTGAAGCCATTAATTAATGATGAATTAATTATTTACTCCTATATCTACTCACAGATTTTGAATTCCCTACACTTCTTAATTCTCTCACAATCCAGTGTAGCAGAACTAATTATGTTAATGGGTATATAACATAAATGATTAGTTACTCTACGAATTAGCAACTAAACTTTATTAACATTATTTTGAGTGTAGTTTTTATTATGGTTAAGTTTTTCTATTCAACCTCAACGAGCATACTATATTTCAAGACGATACCAGAAACCGTTAAAGAGTTCCCTCTTGCGTAGAATCCTGGCCACAGCATCAGGCCATTTCTACCAAATAAATGTACCTACCTATACTTATTGTCACCGGATGGGAAAGAGTGCCTACAGAAAACTTTAACTTGATAGGGGCATGAGGGAGTTGTCCAAAATTAGCTTGTAAAACTACACCATCTTATATTTTATATTATTGTAAATCACACCATATTTTGTATCTATGTTCGTAACAAATTACAGCGAACCAATTAGGGTGCGGATAAATCGCGCCCTCTCTACTCCCAAGGGCTTATCTATATCAAGGTGAAAGAAGCTTAGTCTTTTTAAAAGCTTATACTATGGTCTGTTCCACAAGTAGTTTATACAGGGTTACAGGGACATCGACGCGCCCGAATTCAGCACGATTCTAGACCTCCTAGCGTAGAACTTTTTCGTCGGTTATCAAAACAAAAAACTGCTGTTTCATAGAAATGCTGCTGTGCAATACATACGCGGTCAAAATGTATGGAACAACAATTTATTTTTAAAATAACCAACGAATAATTTCAACGCAAGGGGTTTGAGAATCATGTGGGTACTGAATCCATGGTAACAGGATGCGTGTCGATGTCCCTGCCATCCTGTATAATCTATTTTTATTTCTCACCTCCTGTTTATCAAGATATGTGTGTAACAGTTTGTTATCCCGAATCCTGACTTCCTAACTTCCTTCCTAACTAATATTATAAATGCGAAAGTAAATTTGTTTGTTTGTTTGTTACCTTTTCACGCCTAAACCACTGAACCGATCATCCTGAAATTTTGCATATACGTTATCAGGTGTACAGAAACGGACATTGGGTACCTTTCATCCCGAAAAAAAGTACTGTTCCCGAGGGAAACAACAATTACGTTCTTATGATAGTAGATGGCGCCACGTGTCTTTCGAATCATGATTGTATTATGTAACCCGAATTGATAGTCAAAGTCTAAATTAACGCGAGCGAAGCCGCGGGCAAAAGCTAGTTAAATAAATAAATAAACAAATAAGAATCTAGTGAAAATGTAAATGCATATTATGTAAATAAATTATGCATTGCATAAGGATCAGAAAACGTAACAATTACATGTTTAGTGCCACTTATAAATCGAGTGCTTTGATTTGGATTATTTGAATACTTAAATACGAAATTCTAGTTTTAAATCACCTTAAAAATATTTTTATTTGACAACTAGCTGGCCCAACAGACGTTGCCCTGTCCAAATTTCAAGTCCCATAGAAAAAAGCACTTTAATATTTTCCAGAATTTTCCAATTTCTCGGGCATCTTTTAATTTTTTTCCCTTAAATACTTATGCGGAGATACGAATAGGTATTTTAAAACAAATAATAGCTAAATCGGTACAGCCGTTCTTAAGTTATGCGCTTACCAACGAACAGCATATTATTTTTATTTATTTAGATTGAAGTTAATTTTACGGTGGTGGCCCAGTGGTAACGGCCCCGACTTACGAGTTGTAGGCCATGGGTTCGAATACAGGCTGACGCTTTACTTTGTGTAAATAATGTCATCAGCACTGCTCTCAAAACGGTGAAGGAAAATCATCGTCAGGAAACTGGCATGTCCTAGAACCAAAAATTCGAAAACGTGACATCTACTAACCCGCATTGGGCCCGCGTGGTAAATTATAGCCCACTCCCTCTCGAAAAGAGGAGGCCTGTGTCTCAGCAGTGGGAACATTATAGGCTGATAATGAGTTAATTTTATAACCTCAATTTTTGTCGATGATTTTTCAAATATGATTCAATAATATTACTCAAACAATAACCAAATTGTTTGAAGAGGTTTAGTGATGAGATACGAGTATACAGTTGAAACCTACATACAGATTAATGTGTTACCAATTCCCTGTAGTGAGTGATTATTTGATTAGATTACGTAAGAATTTATCCGGAACCGGGTTTGTTTACGCTTTCATCAGTAATTTTATATTGTTAGTAGGTAAGGTACCTATGATAAGATTTTAGGGGTATTATATACATATATTACGAGCGACCCGCCCCGGCTTCACGAGGGTCTATTCTGTAAAAATCTCACCGAGAAAATTAAGGCGGGGTGAGCTGTCATTCCAACTGCTGTTAGGGAATGACACTATTGACGAATCACTTTAATATCACTAAGCTCCCTTCACGTAAGTTATCACGGTGAGATTTTTACAGGGTACATCGGCTGTGCATTTGTGACGGAGGTCGTAAAACTAATAAATAAGAACGTCTTTTTATACAATGTTTAGAGCTGTGTTTTCATTCGAGGCATGCCGGCCGACCTCCCGTTTCGCTGCGAGCGATTAATAATTTTAAATCTGTGATTTCTTCTAAGATATTCATTTTACTGATATGTTGTAAAGAGCAATTTTGATCTAATTTAAACGCACAACGTATCTAACGTATTTATGGACTAGGACTATGACTATAACTGGATAAGGATTAATACTGTATTGTTAAAAATTGTTTCGTAAATAACACTTTTTTTTTTTTTGTAATATGTAAAAGATAAAAATGGTTACTATAGGTAATCCTTAAGAAATAGATATGGACTTTTCATGGACACATCATGGACTTTTGTGTAGACCTTTTTAAGATTTGCAATTCTGTATTACATTATTTTGATCTATCTCGTAAGGTTTGCCAGCGTTAGCAATGTAAGCGACCAGAAATATGTTTTTACGACATAATTACAAATCTTTGAAATTCTCGGCTTTTCTCTACTTCCTTACGGAAAAAAATCTCTAAATGATAGTGAAAACCGTATAAAAATCCGTTGCGTGGTTTAGAAGAAGTACAGCGACTTTGCTTTATACTATTTAGAGAAGATAAGAGATTTAGAGGATTTTCATTCACATGAGGGATAAGAACATCGTCGTGAAATAATAGGTATACTTCGCGATTAGATAGAAAATCTGACAGGAGCAGGATTCAAATAAGAGTTAGGATAAAAAATGCTGCGCTTTTTTTTTTTTTTTTTTTGGGTGGGAAATCATCAAATGACCTCTCCCGCTCTGGGCGGAGCGGAAGGGCGTGTCAGACTCTTACTGACTAAAACCCACCCGTGTTCCTTCAGTTGCCTGTGCGCCAGGGCCACGGTAACTCTTTCGAACAATCCGCGACCCCGGCAGGCATCGGTCCTATCGGACCCCGTCAATGGTGCTGACATCTCTTTGAGGCGCGCGTGGAACACGACGCGCCGTCGACCCGGGCCTGGTCCTTACCGGACGGCGAGCTGCCTATTGCTCGCCGTCCGCAAGCCCACGCCTACGGTGGCCGGGAGTCGGCAATCGACTCCCGACGCCCAGGGTGTCTCCTCCTCCTGCGGCGGCTAGGGGCGCGAGGGCGTAGAGATTGCCTCTCCCTCTCGCGCTCCGCCTCCTCCTTCGCGAGCATTACTGCTTCGCAGAAGGAGGTGACGGCTTCCCATTCCCTCTCGCTCCGTACCATGGCCTGAACCAGGGCCGGACGCGAGAGGTCGCCGCCGCCGATCGCCGCCACGAGGACACGGCGGTGCTCCGCCCAAGCCGGGCAGACCTCCACCGTATGCTCCACCGTGTCCTCCGGTCGATCCACACAATGGTAACACCCGGGCGTTTCCTCCCGCCTTATCCGAAACAGGAACCTCCCGAAACAGCCATGTCCGGTGAGGACCTGCGTCAGGCGGAAGGTGAGGACGCCGTGGCGCCTCTCAAGCCACTCCTCAAAGAGGGGTCTTACCGCCGCAATTGTGGCGTGCCCTGCGCTGGGTTGCAACAGTCGCACTCTCCATGCCGCCATGAGATCCCGCCGGAGCTCTGTCCGCTGTGCCGTGATTTCTCGCGGCAGCGGAGTTACGCCCCGGCGTTTCGCCTCCTCGCGCCACTCCCAAACATGCGCGAGGACCTTTGCCTCCAGATCCCACGGCGGCAATCCGGCAAGGAGGCTCGCCGCCTCGCAGGAGACCGTGCGGTATCCCCGTACCATCCGGATGGCCATGACCCTTTGGGACGCTTTCAACCGGCGGGCTGGCCGGAGCCTCAACGAACGCGCCCACACCGGTGCCCCGTAAAGGGCCATGGACCGCACGACCCCCGCGTAGAGCCTCCGGCAGGAGGCGTTTGGCCCCCCCAGATTGGGCAAGAGCCGCTTCAAAGCAGCCCCGGCCCGCTGCAGTCTGGGAGCCAAACGTCGGAAGTGCTCGACGAAGTTCCACCGGCTGTCGAGGACGAGTCCCAGGTACTTCATCGTCGACTCGACGCCGATGTGAACCCCTCCTACCGTTATTTGGGAGCCCGACAGTGGCGCGTTCCGAGGACCATGAAAACACATGGCCTCGGACTTGTGCAAGGCCACTTCGAGTCCCAATTGCCGGATCCTCTCAACGACTGTCGCAACCCCGCGTGTCATGAGTTCGGCCGCCGCCTGGTGCGACCTCCCCTGCGCCAGGACCAGCGTGTCGTCAGCGTAGCACACTACGCTGACGCCGCTAGGGAGGTCGGCGCGCAGCACCCAGTCGTAACCGATGTCCCACAGATGCGGCCCCAGGACCGATCCCTGTGGGACACCGCACGACATCTCTCGCCGGTTCCATTCTCCCTGGTGACCGGGGTAGATTACCGCCCTATCCGTCAAATAGGCCTCGACTAAACGACAGAGGTAGGTCGGCATCCGGTGATACCGGAGTGCCTCCCTGATGCAACTCCAGGGCAGGGTATTGAAGGCGTTGGCGATGTCTAGAGACACCGCCAAGACGACCCCACCCCGGGCCACAGCATCCCCCGTCGTGAGGGCTCGAACGCGCATGATGGCGTCCACCGTGGAGCGCCCCCTGCGGAAAAAAAAAAAAAAATAAATAAATAAAAAAAAAAAAAAAAAATGCTGCGCCGCGCTTTGAATGGTTACAGTTGCAACGCTTTTTTTGAAACACAGCAGGTCTCATGCGAATCGTGCTGTCCATGCTGTCACCGCCCGCAAATCCGTTTGTTCTTCCGCCTACCTCACTCGTTTAGTACCATAGTAATATCACATTGACGCATTACGTGATGACTCACAAATAACACCATGCGCAGGCCCACGCCACCGCTCAGTCGTTAGCTTGCAAAATATTGCTTTCTTTTGATAAGTCACCATAATCAACAATGAGCTTTTCTGCGCTGTGCTGTATCATGCTTTTTCGCTTTAACTAATTCTTTCCCCATAGTAATGAAACTAACTAAACGTGCTGCGCTATGCATGCGATATTTGCTGACTGCCTGCAAACAGGAGTGACGCGACGGCGCGACACAAAGGCACCGCTCGTCGAGCGACAGGCGGTGCCTTTGTGTCGCGCTGTCGCGTCGCGCCAATGTGAACGTGCCTTTAAACGACTACCTACATGATAACTAAAAATAACCTGTACTCATCTCACTCAGTCGCAATCACAACGCATATTTTTATCTAGCGCAGTTTTGTATCTAATTAAGCACAAAAACCCTCATCATACAAAATTTACAAAGTACAAAAAAACGAGAGCGCAACACAAATCAAGCCACGCACAGTAATACCATCTCTTTCTCTCCAGTGACAGCGAAAACTTCTCCAATGACAGCGAAAACTTGACGATTTCGCGCCGAATCTCCAAAATGGTGTACCTTCACTTAAAACAAAAATGCTGCGAATACTTTTGTTTCATATTGTTTGAAAAGCACCTTATTAGGACAAATAATCGTGCCTACCTATAAATGTTATTTCTTTTAAGAATTCTTCTTCTCCTTTCTTTTATGAATAATGTAGGATAAAGTAGGTATTTGTATCTAATAGATACAGGGCTTCTTTTGCCGAATCGAATACTGACTTCTTTCCTACAATGTCTCCAATGTTTTATGGGCAAAGTAGGCAACATTGCAAAATATTATCTCCCCAAGATTGTTTCTTACATTATTTTATAAAAGGGTAAAATGGTCAGCAGAACAACATCTAATTCAATAAAAATTAAATATTATTCAGTGCCAAGGCCCGAGAGCGTTACCGCACTGATAGCTTACACCATATCCCCTGCTATTATAAAAAAGAGTCGGCATAGGAACTGCACAACGGATCAGGCAGTTAATAATGGTATCAAATGTGATGTATACAAGGATAATTTCAATGTAACACGTATCCGCTTCCGCAGATTTCATACAAAATTAAATATAACCGAATCATCCAATTTAATTTACTTTAAAAGTTTATTCTCAGTTTAGTTTTAAGGATTATCAATCTATTCAATAAAATTCTTATATCACTGACAGACACCGCACAGCCGCTTGAAACGCTTTGGGTCTAGAACCATGAAACTTTGCAAAAAGAGTTCCATAAAGAACGAATATGAGTACTAAAGGGTTTTAGGTAAGTAGGGGTTGAAAATTTGTATGGAATTTTGTCATTTTTGCCGATGTGAAAGCCCACCGGGCGTGCGCATAGGTTGTAGTTAATAAACTCCGTCTATGCATCTTTAGATACGAAACCATTTCGTGGAAGTGTATTTTTGTATCTAAAATGCTACTACCTGAAAACTTAGTAATGCTTTCCCAAAACTTATTATTTATTTCAAAATATTATAAACCCACATAATTTAACGGGTTTGGTGAAGTTTCTTTTAATTATCCCAATAGTTTCTAGCTCCACAAATAATTAAAGTTTTTAGTAGAAAAAATAAAGTACGAGAAAGTTCGCTTAAGTTAGCACAGCACAGCACAGCGCAGTGGGTACAGACAGCTTAACGTTGATCAGTAAATATCCACAGCGAGCAGCATGTTCGCTTATTATAGCGCTTATTGGGAAGAATACTTACGTATAAAGTACTTATGTTTAGCAATAGTTATGTTTAGCAGTTTACTTTTACTGGCAGATGTTGATGATGTTTGAAAATAAGAGGGTTAGTAAAAATAATGATTCACTATTTACAAACATTTAATAACATCCACAACATTTAAAATGAAAAGGATAACATAGACATCAACATTAAATGTGTCAGTATAGTAACATGTAAGTAATTAATCCTATCGAAATAGAGACAGACAATACTAACTTGACTTAGGTACCTATATTTTTATGGTGTACATAATAAAAAGTATTCTATTCTATTCTATTCTATATTCTACTGACAGGATTACAAATGTAGTTAGACACTACAAAGCCCTAATATGTCGTAAACGTAATATTAATATACTTACCTAACGACTATACAAAATGTTTTTTTTTCTGTATATTAGTTTTTTTTTTTATATCTGCTTTTTTTTTAATTTTTTGACATTTTGTTTTTGCCATTTATGACATTTCTATGTTTTTTTTTTTTGTTTTTGTATTTATTTGTTCGAATGATTTCTAACAATTTAAATCTTTGGAATATATGATACTAATATTGAGAATATAATTAGTCTAAATGCCCACAGGTGATCAGTGTTGATACAAGCTGTTAATATACAACGTGTAACGGAAAGGGTATATACATACCAAGGGCACGGCTTCTTTGGATGATATCAAACGATATTGGAAGGGTTTTTTAATCCTATCTCCACATGTTCGAAAGTTATAAGAATTTTTAAAACATTGATACCAGAAACCGAACTTTTAAAATTGAAATAAAGACATCACTAGCACCAAGTCAGCTGATCGGTGTCAGCGAACTATTTGTAAGTAAAAATAAACCTCTTACTCCTGGTATTTCCGAATAAAAGGTTCCGTATGTTTATTTTTTGTCTACAAAATATTACTACTAACTTTTCCTAAACTTTGATTATGTTTGTGAACTAGCTAAAATACAATTAATTGGTCTAGGTATCAAAATTTAACGAAATAATATTTAGATACCTGTCTGCACTGTCACGTATCATTTACACACTTGTTGGTTTTTTACGTAGTTGTCCTTTTGTAGAAGATTACTTTGTAGATAATTACCTAAACTAAATT
Organism: Dryobotodes eremita; assembly: GCA_917490735.1. Taxonomy (NCBI): domain Eukaryota; kingdom Metazoa; phylum Arthropoda; class Insecta; order Lepidoptera; family Noctuidae; genus Dryobotodes; species Dryobotodes eremita. Next base: position 9,955,063 of record OU823241.1, on the reverse strand, counting down.
TTTTCCTAAAGTTATACCTAACCTTTTATTTTAGTGGCCATAAGGATGAACGATGTTTTACTTTAAGTCGATTTTCTATTCGATTCACAGATCGAATCCCGTGCTTTTAAACCGATCTTCTAAAAATTCATTCAAAAATCGTAATAAAAAAAACAACATTTAACACACCTTTATTTTGTGACATATTTAAAGTTGCCAGTCAGGTACGGGTGTACGTCTAAACTTTTAATAAATAATAATTGATAACCTTTCCAGCGTAATTCAATGGATTTCATTCAGATGGTACAGACGCAGTCGGTTAAAATCACAATGACTAATACAGAATACGACACCGAGCGATTAATTTATAAAATACAGCTATGTCATTCGAAATGAGAACTTCTATCAAACCGTCAAATGTTTCAATCTTCGCTTAGTGCTAACATAAACAACGCGGACAAGTTAAAAAGTGTCGACATATGTATGTATGTAATTGATCTTGTTTGAAATAGATAAACCTATCTATTCGCTGTTTATGATTGTCAGCACAATACTTTGGGCAAATATGAACTATTATCGTATTATTTTTTACACATACGATCCAGGAGATTTGATTCACCTTACTATTGAATCGATTTGCTAGAAGATCGCATTAAAACGAATTGTTTGAAAAATCGTCAGCTCGTATAATTGAAATGATCATAAAAATCGAATCCTTACGTGCATCCTACCAGGAATTAATTGCTTAAATGAATATTATTATTTGCCATTAGAACTTAAAATAGAAAAAGGATTTAGTAACAATTTATGTCCAACTGAACCCAAAACATGATTTCAATTCATTTCTTCGCAACTTATGTTTCTCCTAGTACAAATAAAATCACAGTGGGTTCCGTTCATAATTTTTAAAATAAAGTAATTTTTAAAATTATAACAAGTTAATAGTTTTTTTTTATTACAAAATAATAGCACGTACCTACGCATACATTTTACATGTAGGACTAACCGATAGAATTATGGGAAGTTCACGGTCTGTCGGTGCGGTACGTGGGGTTTATTGGTTTGAGCACGTTTAGTCTTTAAAGTCAATAAAAAATTTCTTAAAACTGCATCTAACTGTGGAAAGAAATTAATAAAGTACTAGGACCGCATGAGTAACAGGAGTTGTTATTGCCGAATTGAAAACCGTTACTCACAGAACCCTGATTACGTCGTTACACACACAATGTAAGCATCATAATGTGTGTAAACCTAATGGGTTAGGGCCTAAGGGTACGTGAACCAATTGCAGTCCGTGTAGTTTTAATTACTCCTGGTAATTACAACTTCTAATTCAGACTTCTAATGAGATATCGCGGCCTCGGAATGCAAAGGCAACTGAAAGAACAGAGTGATTTTTAGTCAGTAAGAGTCTAACACTTCCTCTGAGTCATTAATGATTTTCCCACCCCAAAAAATGAACTTTGAACATATTTTTTTGCATTTTATTACTTTTTTATGACTGTATAAGTTTTTTTTTTATAGTGTACCGATATTTCAGCTCTATTTTTAATGCATACATTAATAATAAAGAAATATTATTATTAATACCTATGGTTAAAATCTAACACAGCACGAGTTCTTCCCTTAAACCAGTCTTTCTTGTTACGTTTCATAATCCTACTGTCTTTAACAATACACTTTCAATCATACATAGATACTCACAATCTGTTCACTTCTTAAGCTTTTAGAGTTCCTTGCACCGTGTTTTTTTAAACTTATCTCTATAACTTATCTTATCGTTTTTATCTTATCTTTATGGAAAAAAATCAAATAAAATATAAAAATATAAAAACCGTGTTTTCTTTTTTAATAAACGCTATTTTAAAGTTTGAATACGATAGAGTGGACTGTGATCCAAAAATTTGCTAACATTTAAATAATCTAGTTAACTTTTTTATATCAAAGGTACAAGCTCGAAATAGTAGGTACATTTATATAGGATTTTTTAACTTATTAGGTATACAGGTACATCGTTCATAAAAAATATATCCTTAATTGACTTTACATCGAAATCATCTAAAGCAAAAAAGAAATAAATGAGTATGGTGTTTATCATTTTTTTTTATAGGTGTTAAGGTAAGCCACTATAGGAATGATAGTTACATTAAGTACCTACTAGTACTGGGTATTTATTATGAATCTTACTAACAACTATGAAGAACTGACACACTTCCTACGTACTATTTATTAGTATTGGTTCACTCTGGAGGATCCAACCGCCGGGCTCGTTTTGAGCAAGGTGCGTGCTGATCCGAAGTCGGTGACTCGTCGTCGATCAACCCATCTGGCTGCAGACGAATGGGTGTCGGAATCGAGATCGGTTGCGAGGGTTCGGGCAAACCTTCAAATTGAAACTGTCCAGCCAATGACGCTATTGGCCGCGTCACTTGTTCTTGTGGGTCAAGTTGCATCATAGTCGGCCTATTGCGATCTGCTCTCAACTTCAACATACTCAGCGGTAGGTAATCCTCATCGCTGGTAAGTGAAATAGAAGAACCGGTAGAAGTGTCACTACTCAGACTGCTGACGTCGTCTTCGATCTGGTCGTCGGAACTATCATCCTCAGCTGGGGCAACAACTCTAGGTTCTAATCTGTTTGGAGCCTGATTTGTAGGCTGTTGGACAATGGGCATCCTTACGGTAGACAAATGCACGTGCCTAGAGTTAACCCATTCGACCCTTACAGCAGAAACACGAGCATTTTCGTTCGTCGTTGAAACCATAAGTTGGACTGGATTTCCCCTCAGTCCCTCTTGGCCCTGATTGGGCAGAGAAGCATTCACACTTACTTCTTCTTCCTGACCCAACATCTGTGCAGGTTGGTTTACAGATAAAGCTTGCAATCCAGCACCTACCCGGTCTGGTTCATCTTGGATATGTTCAATCGGAAATTGGAAAATCTCTGCCCTATTTTCAACATTCACTGGTACTGCGGCAGGTTCTTGCATATTTAACTCCTGATTCATAGGCATTTGTACGGGTTGGGCTAGAGGGTTATTCTGGCGTTCAGCATTACCCTCATGATCACCTGGGTCGGCCGCGTTTGAGCACTGACCTGGCTGTAGGTTTCTGGACGGCATGCTATCTTCGGGTTTTTTTAACATATTACACAAGTCACTGACTATTTGGCTCATGCCATCAAGTCTTGCCACAAGCGCTCTTTTTTCTATATGTTCGGTGTACTTCCGCTCTTGTCCTACCGCACAAGGGAAATCTTGTAAATAATAAAAAATCCGAAGCAACTCCTCGCGAATGCTGGCTGTATGTATTGTAAGTGGTTGAGTGTAATCGATATTTTCTTCAAAAGCGTCTATTACGATATTTCTTGCATTCACTATATCCGAAGTCGAATACGCAATTATACAGACGTCAACAAGCACGTCAGGGGGTAAAGTCTTGTATTTAAGTTGTTTAGCAATAAACGATATTATATTAGATCGCGGTCTTTCCATTTCCTTGTAAAAGAAATGGTATTAGAACTTCACCGCAGGGTTTAAATTTTATGATACACAGGTCGACACGTCCTACTATTATTGTAGCCGCTAAAGCGCAACGCACGCTCGGGCCGGTGGTGCTGTCGCGACTGCATTACTGCCTTGCGATGCGCCGGAAAACAAATAAGAATCACAACCGACCACGCAGCGATCTCATTGATTGAGAATAAAATCACTACAATTTATTAATACGTACCTAACTGAATTATTGCGGTAGGCCCATAATATACTACTATTTAAATGTGGAATAGGTATAATATTAATCATGTATGTAATGAACTGTAGGTAAATAACAATGGGTAGCTTTTACCTGTTTATCTTTTTTGGTGTGAACATATATGACAAGTCCAGAATATTGAAGATAGACTACTTTCCTGAAGTTCCCCGCACACGTAGCCTTACAGTTTTGGCAATATCTAAATTAATATTTTCGTAAAATATAAGCCACCGTTGCAGCATTAAAAGAAAATAACAATTTAAACAACGGATTATATTATTTACAAAATAATTCATACCGAGCTATGCCTTCCATAATTTTGCCATGACACCGTCTTGACCTACATCGACAGATTTATGCAGCGTCTTTGAACCACAGTCATAACATTTATTATCATTTAAAAATGCCAAAACAGCTATGGAAATAGCAATCCGTAAAAAATATAACAATTTGGACGTTTCAACGAAGACTAAGTACTTAATCTTATTCTATGGTAATCTAGTAGGTCGTAATCGTAATATTTAGTAATGATATCGTATCGTAGCTATACAAGTAGCTTTTGTTTTCTTAGGACCAATTTTTCAATCTTCATATAACATTTATATGAGCAATAAAAATTGCGGTTTACAGCTTTTGTATAGAAAATATGTCTAACAGCCATATTTTTAGTGTAAAATCCTTCACGGAAAAACAGATGCTCCTGAACTGCACGACGAACTGTCGCATCTTTTTGCTCCAATAAATTATACTTAGCCGTAACAGGAGGCACAGATTGTTCGCCGTGCCTGGGAGTCGAACTGTCCCTCGCACACTCTCTGCGCTCAACGCTCTCTGGGATACCAAGCCTGTGATGTGTTTGCGGATGAATGGAAGATCTTGTCAGTATGTCTGGTCGGTCGGTATGTACTCGACTTATGTGTTCGGGTCTTTAACTAAATGTAATTGGCCTTGGCCGTTTTATGTTAAAATGCCAACAAGGGCACTTAATCATTATTATAATACAGTTAACACATTAGAGTCCTTTTTGGCAACAAACTATATTATTTCAATGTTAAAATCCCTTTTAAAGTTTCGTCCCGATTCACCCCTGCATCCCTATTCATCCCGTTTGATGGTACATAATATTTTTGTCTGTAATTTAAATAATCCCGCCATTCAACAACACTGAACATTGTATGTTACGGTACTTTAAAGACCGTGAACGATTTAGTGATTGAATGAGAACTGGAATAAGCTAAACGTAAGATGTTGCTATAAACAAATTATAATATTGTTTAGGAGATTTTATTTTGTTTTTGTCCATAATTTTTATCCTCTAGCTATAAGTGGAAGGTAACCATATTATAAACGTCAATCTATCATTCAATGCTTCAAGGTTTGACGGCATGTGGCCAAAATAGGAACTAATGCCACCATCTTGTTTTTACCCGACTACAACAAAGCCAAAGGAGGATTATGATTTTATCAGGCAATGTAAAGTATGTATGTAATGTATGTTCAGGTTGTATGTTGATCTACATAAGTATGATTCGCGGCCGTAACAAATATGTATTTATAGAATTATAAGCAAAAAATCATCAATACATCTCTATAAGTTAACATTACCCTATTGAACGACTATTTCATGAAATCTTGACATTTGAAGCCAATTCTGACTTGAGGAGTTCATCATCAACATCATCAGCCTACAGCAGTCCACTGCTGGACATAAGCCTTTCCAATTGCACGCCATTTAGCTCTATTTCCGGCATCTCTCATCCAGCTGCTACCAGCCACCCTGCGAAGATCGTCGCTCCACCTAGCCTGAGGGTCTCCTACCTTACATTTGCCGATTCGGGGTCTCCACTCAAGAACACGCCTACCCCAACGGTCATCGGTTCTTAAGGATCAAGGGGTTCATCAGTCAACTTAAGGAGTTGTATTGCTGATTTTAATGATAATAATTCTGTAAAGCTAAATTTTCTACGGCCGCGAATCACATTTTAATCAATATACAACCTGACACAGACCTGCAAATTGCAAAAAAACGTAAGTAAATTTGATATTCGTGGGCTATCTTAGCGCATCCCCCTTAAAGAGTACTTTCTGAATGTATAGTTATTGGATAGCTATAATAACATAATATCACGCCTTGTTTCCCCGAACGGTTAGACAGAGGTTAACCTATGGTACACCCACATTTCACCAGTTGTAACAAATTATGTTTCGTTATGACTATTTTCAATAACACAAAAAACACTAAAATGTCGTAATGGCTGCTAAATAAATTATTATTGTATCAAGTTCCATTTGCTATTCTTAATAATGCCTAACCTCAAAATAGTTGAAATGAAAAAGTAAATTGAAAACTAAAACCCGACGATTTTGTCGTACTTTGGTTTTATATTTTACTTTTTGAATTTTTTGTCAATACAATTTCTGCGACACAATTTCACAAATGTGGTAAAGATTTGTTAAATTGTGTCGCAGCGCCTCCCGTCCAATGTCATTAACAATAGCAAAGACAGACTGTGTAAAAAGAAAACATTTCAGTGCACGAGCTGGCAACCCTGTTAGGAGTGATTGAATGAATGAAACATGAAAATACAATATTGAAATGTCAAAATGACATTATATAGTGCAATTTACGAAACGAGGGTTTTGTAAAAAAAAAAATTGCAGAAAATTTTAAACAAATAATTTTTACAATGCCTTTTCAACGAGTAATAGCCTTGTCGCACATACTGTATCAGACAAATCGCTCCAGTTTTATATTTAATACGAAATATCAACAGTTAAACAAGTACAAGTGAGTGTTTCTTTCGCATAAATACGCAGTTCGTCGTAAATAACATGCTATGAAGCCAAAACTGCTTTATTTTTAACTTTTCGTATGTTAGAAGGGAATCTATATGTGGATCGTTGTAGCGTGTATCTTCTTTTACAAGGCCGTATCAGTATGTCGACAATTGACTGTTTCACTTTCTGCTAAGCATCATTGTTTCATGACAATCTGCAAAATTAATGGCATGTTCAGTTCATGTGTCAAGTATCTACTATCTGATGCTTTATATGAATTTTTCCTAGGAAAAACAGCTACTATCTAAAAGTTACCACATCATACCTTAAGGATTTTTTGGGCATCATTGTAATAAGATAACCATTATCTTGTTTCATGATATTTCCTCATATTTTTGTAGAATAATTTAAAATGGGGCCAATCAAAATATTAATCACTAGCTTTTGCCCGCGGCTTCGCCGGCGTGGATGTCGGAAATTGTCCTACCTGAACATACTACTGGGATAAAAAGTATCCTACGTGATAATCCAGGTTATAACTATCTGTGTTCCAAATTCCATCAAAATCCATTCAGTAGTTTTTGTGTGAAAGAGTAACATCCATCCATCCTCACAAACTTTTACATTTATAATATTAGTAGGATTATTTTAAGTCATGACAGTTTGAATAATTTCTAGTTTACCTAAAAAAGAAATTAATGTTTATATCAACTTACTTACAGATGTTTGACAATAAACAGGCTAAAACACACAAAAGTCCTAAGAAGCGAAAAAGAAAAGATGCGGACATATGTCATACAGCGGTATATTGACTATGTGAAGAACTACACAAAAGTCTTAGAAAACAGATTCCCTACTGCAGTTAAAATGTACAGAGTTTTCAGTGTAGGAATTAAAGATTTTCTTAGGGATCTTAAGACATATATATCTTTACGAATAAAAGTGACACGGGATCAAGGATTTGGCAAATTGACCAGACAAGAAATTGAACTGTTTCAAAAGATGCCATCAGATATGTTGAGGATAGCACCAGTTCTAATATTGTCCGCCATACCTTTTGGCAACTACGTAATTTTTCCATTAGCGTAAGTATATTCTACTATTTATTATATTATACAATGTACCTACAATAAGGTCATATCTTCCTGCATTTTTCTCTACTTAGCTATAAAACACTGATTGGACCTTATTAGCTAATTTGAAACTAATTCATTGCTATAAAATTAACTAAACAAATGAACTCAGTAGACATGGCAATATGCTGACTATAAAGTAATAAACAATGATTATTGTGAGATCTGGAACACAGCTTTAAGACTGCCTTACTCACTCGCACTTATATTGCGTTCTCTTACTGTTTTCTCTTATTCATAGATCAGGTTGTTTGTGTTTTAGAAATAATTCTAGAGGAGTCTATACCGGTGGTTACTTATAGTTGATGTAGTAGGTCAAAGATGGAAACATCATGCTAACCAAATTGTAACTTGCTCAGAGTCTGTAGATGCTTGTTAAGTTAATTTAGTTTAGAAATACAGTTTATATTATTTTATAACAAATGTTGTTAAAAATAAGTGCAGAAGAGTGTGAGATCTGCAACGCAGCCTTAAGACTGCCTTACTCATTCGCACTTATATTGCGCTCTCTTTCTGTTTTCTCGTATTCATAGATCGGGTCGTTTGTGTTGCTCTGTATTAAATAAATACTTATTAATTAATTGACGTAATTATTTGCGATACCACAATTATAATTTGCCTTTCAGATTCTTAAAACCAAGGAAACTCCTCTGTTCCCACTTCTGGTCTATACAACAAAAACTAGAATTTTCAACACAAGATTTAATAGAACGCTTGAGAAATAATAAGCCTGTGTTCCGAGCTCTGCAGGCAAAACTGGACTCTATACCCGACAGTGATCTTAAGGATAAATGGAAAACAGTTTTAGGATTATTAGGGTCTGGGGTGCATCCTATGCCAGAAGATATTATAGCATGCAAAGAACTGTTTGTAAAAGAACCTTATCAGCTCAGCAGCTTGACCTATGCACATGCGGTAAGTAATAATGTTCTTTTCTATTAAATGCTTGAAACTTTACTGCACTTTATTAGGACAGAGTTTGTTCAGCATTAACAAAGATATACTAAATGAAAAATATTTGTATCTCTAAAACAAATTAATTTAATTTAGATTTTAATTTCAGGCTCTATGCTGTTCTTTTATTTGTTATGGTGTACAATAGTATTATGATGTATCAAATGTTTAGTTGAGTTTGCATTTACTTACATTACAACCACTTAAAAAATGGTGCTAAAAATTATTCTTTATGTCCGTACAGTTAAAACTTGTCTAATATTACTTATGAGACAATTAGCGACTACAAGTTTTATTTATTTTGTTGTACTAGCTCTGCCCCTGACTCTGTCCGCGATGATATACATTTACTCAAACCTGGCAAGCGAACTCGTCATCTATTAATTAAAAGTATTAAAATCAAAACCACTTAATTTGGATATTGTGGTTCTTGAATTATAAACACATTTAAAGATGAGGCATTCTATTTCGATTTATAATAATTAAACAAAAGGCTTGCGTGTATTCCATATCAAGCTTCAAATTAAGTGCCATTGCTGTGTTGTTTGTTATTAATTTATGCTGCATGAGCTAACAATCAATTTTTTATATTCCTGCAACCATTTCCTGGTGCTTGCACTGTTTGTAGAATGTTACAAGGATCTTTTGGCGCCTGAATGACATTGCCAGGGGGGCGTTGTTGGTAAACATTTGTGAAATTGTCACAGAAATTGTATTGACAAAACAAGATGGTGGCTTTAGTTCCTATTTCGGCCACGCGCCAAGAGAACCTGGTAGCGTTGTAATCTATGTTTAGTTTCGTGAAAATTGCATATTTTGAAACTTTATGTTTGTCTCATATGAATAATGTGAAAGATATTGTCTAGCCATTGCCATTGACTGACAGTTGTTTAGTTTTCGTGGAGGAGTTGTATTAATTCAAAATGCTAATTTAGAAAATGTGTGCTTGCTGCATTATTTCCTAGCTTACTTCTCTTGCATGCCAGACATATTTTATTCATACATTTTACTTTAACAAGAACTTCTACTAGCGAAAAATAATAGTATAAACTTACCACTGCCAATATAGAAAACATTAGGTGAAAGAAGCGATATTAACATTATGATAGAAGTCTTCAGTGGCAAACTTTCTAGGCTGTGCCACTGTCGTTTGCTCTGGATACTTTATAGGATATTTATCTGGGTATAGAATAGTCCCTCTAGGTTACGAGTAAAACCACGGGCAACAACAAAACATTTGTAAATCAGGACCTGATTACAGTCTTAAAACGCATAACTATAGTTTTGACGTAGAAGTCCCTGCAGCAATAGATATAATACAATGACTTACACGAAATATTTACCAAATGCCAATGTTTAAAACAAAATTAATAATTTTCAAATCATATTCCAGGGTCACCTTCTAAAAATGCACGATCTAAGAAGAACAGTATTTAGGAAGAGCAAGTTAAAGTATCGAGCATTTTTACTAATGGAGATGGACAAGGCTATCATCAGAGAAGGCGGAGTAGATTCTCTAGCCATGGACTCGCTAAGAAACATATGTCTTATAAGAGGCTTAAATGGCAGCCACCTAACAAACCAAGAAATGAAGAATTGGCTTACAAAATGGCTACTAATATCTGAAAATGTGGATAAATCTTCATACTCACTATTGTTACACACTCCAATATTTTTAGCATACAACCATCCGCAGAACTGGGTATTGATATATTAGATATTCAATACCAATCGTTATTACCAGTGTCCCGCGCTCATCCGTAGGTGACGAGCGTTTGTTACGGTTAAATTATATTACGTTTAACAATACTAGTGTTCAGCATCATATGGGGTGTTAGTACTCCATTCAAAAATGGTATAGTAAGTAACTTCCCGAACAAAAGGTAAAGAACATAACAGAACAGCTGTTTATCTCAGCGTGAGTTAGTCCTACTGCAAAAGTTGTTCATATTCTTGATTACTAACACTAATTAATATTATTATTGTTAGTCCAAAAAGTATCATTGCAGTTGTGATATAAGTATAGGTATCAGTAAGCCACAGACTGTGCATAGCTTGTATCTAGAGACTCTTAACTATCATAAAGCAATACAATGTATTAGTTGCAATATAGTAAGTAATAAATAGTGATGAGGTAGTAGCTTACGAATAAAATAATTATTTATCAGTAAGTAATGTAAACAGTTTCAAAAACAAAAAAGAACGAATTTGGAGAACAAAGTAGAAAAGTCTAAGATGTTGTACCCTTTACCTTTACCCTTACCCCAGGGCTAATAATGACTGCGCACAGTTTCTCGCGTACTCTCCGATTGAGCTTGAACTCAGAGGAGATTAAACTTTATCAGAGGGCCCACATTTTAACAGACCACCGTGCCACAAGTCAGTCCATATCGTCTTTCTATTATTGTAACATTTTTAATTCCATTTTTAGTTTCTTCTCCATAGAGATCTACGTTTTGGAATAGGCAACTAGCTTCAACTTTCTAACTGACCGACTCTTTAACAGTTCAAAAGAGCCTGTAAATGGTTTAATTGAAATAAATGCTTTGAGTTTGAGTTTGAGAATTTTTTCAGGTAATTGATAATATTTATACTGTTTCATATGGTTTAGTCCTGCCTTTGTGCCTTTAATTATCTCCTATAAACATAAATTCATTTTTAGATCCTTCCAATCGCTCCTCCACGCCAATCAGAGTTATTTTATCTAAATGGACTGTCTCGTGACTCAGACGATAATAATTTAATTTTTAAATTTGTTTCATTTATTTTTATACCGTTTCAGAAACTATATAAATTTTAGATAAATTACCTATTACAACATAATTTTGAGATACAATACATAGAAATTCTTCAATTTACTTAAAGTATGAATACTGAAGGCAAAAATCGTGGGCCTTGGTGCTTGTAACTGTACTAAAAAAACATAATAATATTGAAAGAAAAATATTGAGTACTTTTCACTTTTTTAGGCAAACAACTGAAGGTGCTAAACTTTTAAGAAATGTGTTTTCTACGTCCCGTCCATAGGTAGGCCAAGGACGTAGGAAACACATTGACTAAATTGGCTAGTGCCAATTTGAGTCGAATTAATATCAATGTTTCGTGATTCGAAACAAAAATCCCTTCCCGTAAAGGGTATCCTTAATTAGCTAAGAAAGCTGGGAGTGTTCTAACCGATAATGGTTGTTAAATAAGAATCTGGAAATAGATTTGAGCATTGTAATTATATAATTTATTCAAAATTCGCTATCCTAATATTTAAATGTAAAACAATGGAAGAGAATTCTGAATTCTGATCCTATGCAAAATTATAATTGTGATAGCTTAAATATATAAAAACTTGCTAGAGTATCGCCGGTACCGTTCGGCTTAACTTATTACTAATTAAGCGCAACATGTATTTTTAAACAACACGCTATCTTAAAGCTTTCTTTCCACCAAAGCTGTGCGAACTAAGGTAAAATGAAACAATAAAATTGTTCAAATTTTAATATGAAGCGCTCACTGCTCTCTTCCTGGCACAGCTCTGGTGGAAAGCCAGTTTTAAACTGAGTGAAAAGCACCGAGTGCCGCCCACTCATAGGATAAGTTTCTCGAAATAAAATTATCGCAAAATTAATGTGACAAATTGTCAAGCACGTTTAATGATTTATCGACAGTCAAGCGCAGCAGTTTACGCGTCCTTGACAAGTTGTCACATAAAATTTTCATTCGAGAAAATGGCTGGTACTAATTTTGTCCTATTAAATCAAGAGTTTGAAACTCGTAAGATTTATAATGCTAATTGTAGCAATAGTTTTATGTATTAGAAATCTTTAGTTCCTACATAAAGTACACAGTACATGTTTTTTGTTCATTGTTATTTATAATTTGATGGTTTTCACTAACAGTATTATTTAAGTCTTCATGAATAAAAAATAAAGAAAATGTCAACAATTTCTTGATTTTTAAAATAGCTTGGTTGTTTTAACATATCTTAAAACAATACAATTTGAATTTTTCATACATTGAACTAATTATTTTAATTTAGTTCTGTTACAGTGGGTTTATTTAATGTTAAGTGTATTTTGTGTTGTCAGTTGAAAATGAACAAAGAATTGTCAACGTTAAGTAGTTTTAACACAGTTTCACTCCACTAATGTTATTTGTCTTTTTTTTTTTTGTTTTATCGGGTTTTAAAATGCTTAGTATCAAATGTAGGCATATTAGAATAAATATGGAATATTTTTTGTCGCGTTTGAGCTTTTTTTTACGAGCGCGTTTTGCGATGAGTCCTATGTCTACAAATGAAGTACCCATGATTCCGTGATGTTTGTAAATGGCTGTGTAAACGTTGCTAACGCAATTGTACATTTTATTTATCACAAGCGGATCCGACAGACGTTGTCCTGTCCAAATTTCAATAATTCATAGAAAAATAAACGTTAAGCTTTTCAGATTAACTGCTTAAGCTACGGTAGAAGAGCGAGTCCGTCATATTTATAACGGATGTCATGAAAATCTGTCATTTTCACCAGTATTTGGCAATAAGGTGTCAAGCCATGTATTTGGACATTAAGGCCGCATGCGGCGGTCACCGCTTTTATAGGAATCCGTAGCTTTAGCACGAACTAAGGTAAACTACAAAACAGTATTATACACCGTAAGAGTCCGTTCCCACTGAGCGTTGACAGAAGGAGCCTTATTATGAAGCGTCCAGATTATGTTATTTAGCACATAAATTTTTGTTATATAGAATGTCCACATTATTTTACGTTGCTAACCTCTTTATAGAAACATGTTATATGACTGTTGTATAGTGTGGACACACCTTTAAAACCATAATTGTTCCGTTGCGACAAACTAATAGATGTGCACTCGATGACATATCAAGCTATACAATCCTAGTTTTAGCTGACCTCGCATTGTATAGGCTTTTCGTACAATGAGAAGTCAGCTTATACTAGAAATGTATAGCTTGATATCGACGGTGAAGTATCAATATCTAATAACTAACATTTTAGCGATTTTCACTTTACTGCATATTGATAGGTAAAATATGAAAGACTTCGTAAAGAAAAAAGGTCCGAAATCATTATCACCATCACAAGCGTTTTTTACTGTTTTTTAAATATAAGTAAGTTTTTGATTCAAATGTTAAAAACTATAGAAATGAAACGTTTTTTCCGCATTCTGTAAAATCATGGTTTTTAGTTATTAGATATTGATACTACACCGTCGATATGTAGTCGTGCGTACACCTTACAAATTATAGACATAAATGTAGACGTTTTGCATAGGGTCACAATGTGCGGTTTAGCGGCGGATGGTGCTATTCGTTCGGTATAGTACTACCTCTTTGGCACTGGACCAATGATGGCAGTAAAAAGTCCCTTGTATTCTTCAGACTGAGGATGGTCACATAATTGCCGTCCCAAGAAAGGGCAGATAGTCTTCCAAAGATAAAAAATCGTCTCGGCACAGTGGGGACGGCTCCTTAACTGAGAATGACTGGCCTAAACAATCGCAAGTCAGTCTTGCTGTAATCGTTTTCACCGAGTTGTAGCTAGCATTAAAAATTTTGCATAGATATAGGCACATTATAAATCCACAACGGTGACATCATTATTGTATTGTGCATTTTTAGCCCTTGCGATTTTATAACGGCCTCTGCGCATGCTATTGCGATTATGTATACCTGTAGGTAATTAATGTTAATTTTATAGAAGTTTGAATAAACACTTGTGACGCTAATAAATTATTATTTATTTAATTCTCTGCTATGCTACCTCCTTTTTTGAACACGTTGAATTTTTATTTGGAAAATGACACAGGTTGTCATAACATGTCAGTGTTTGAGAAATCGCTGGTTCGAGGTTTGGTATTATACATTTTGCACGGTCCTCTCCATCCTTCAATTATTGTAAGTTAAGTAAGTAGCTCTAAAATGCCTATTAACATACACAAATATTTAACTGTCTGGGTGGTTTGCCTGCTTATGATCCAAACAAGGAAACCAGTTGGCAAGCGGCAGCAACTTGTATGGCGTCTCGAATGTGAACTGGGCACGATCACTGACCCTGACTGCCCTATAGACGGAGGGTGGTCACCTTGGAACCCCTGGTCCTCTTGTCAGGGCACCTGCGACAACGCAGGACACCGCCACAGGATAAGGGAATGCATCAACCCACCACCCTCACAAGACGGCGCACCTTGTGCTGGCTCTGACGTACAAACAGACATCTGCTACCTCACTAACTGTACTGTCACTGATTTCCGCGAACTTGTCAAAGGGGACACCGCTAGAATGGAAGCCTTAAATCAACTAGAAGCCGTTCCCGCTCTAATGGAACGCTGCCTTAAAATGGAATGTCCTTTTGAAGCAATCGAGGCCGCCCTAGCCTTCGACAATACGTGGCAACTTAATTCTGAATCGTTGTGGAATTCATTACAATGCGTCAAGCGGAATCTGGGTTGTCCTGTGGCCGGCGAGTGGGGGGCGTGGGGCGCATGGTCGTCTTGCGGCGCGCGCTGTGGACGAGGCTTGAAATGGAGACTACGACGATGCGACACGCCAGCACCTTCTGACGCACGTCTTGCTTGCGTCGGCGCCCCCCTTTTAGCTGACTTTTGTATAGGCGAACAATGCGCTATCACAAGCAAGGACTCCGGAGGAAGTTGGGGAGAATGGAGCTCATGGTCACAGTGCTCAGAAAAATGTGGAGCAGGAGTCAGACGACGAAGAAGGGTCTGTCAGGAAACCGACACACTGCCCGCTCCGGTAACATGGGGAACACACTGTCGAGGACAACACGATCAACTAGAAGTTTGTCAAAATAATCAGTGTTCGTTAGATGGTGAATGGACAGGGTGGGGGAGTTGGGGGCCATGCTCGCAAACATGTGGGGCCGGTAGACGGTCTAGAACAAGGACTTGCACCAGGCCACAGCCTCAAGGAACGGGTGCGCATTGCGTTGGCCCAAAAACTGAAGTCGGAGCCTGTCATTTGTATCCTTGTGAAACACTTTCTCACGTGGTTGCCATTTTCCATGGTGATTCGTCCCTTCGCTACACCTTCGAAAATAAACGTGCATCGCTTTATCATTTTTACATAAGGTTTATGCCTTTGTCGCCTCATGGGACGCTGGTCCATAGAGAAGCCGGTCAAAATTCGTTCGTACGTGTTAGCTTACAGAGATGGCATGTTTGCCTGGACGCATGTGGCTCTAGTCGGTCATGTTGTCTGCCCAGATCTTGTGCACATATGGAAATAGAACCGGGTTTTTGGCACACTGTACTCATCACTGTGACAGGCGAAGCGGCTGTTTTAAGATTAGACGACGCTGTTACAGGTTTAAAGGTTGTATGGCCGTGCGATCCAGATTTGCCTGATGATAAATTGAAGATTAATGTCGGCGAAAAGTATCAGGGACAAATTCAGGAGTTAATTTTAAATTTCATTCCCTTAAATATGGTTATAAACAGAAATATAAGATCTAGGAAGATAGAGTTCCATCCGACCGCCGCCTCAAACATTGAGTACGAAAAAGCAGGCACGGAAGAAGCATACCTGCATATTAGTAACGATCATTATTTACGTTTACCGTGCTTTCAGGACCAACAAACCTGGCAATTGGAATTAACTTTGAAAACCAAGGAGGGAGCCGGAACTGTTCTATTTCTAAAAAATGACAGAAACACCAATTGGATACACTTATATTTGCAAAATAGGAGATTAAAGATGAAGTTGGCACTTGAAGAGTTCCGGTCAGAGAGCAGCAGCACAACCGATTGTTCGCCTGATCAGTGGCTTGACGTGACTCTTTCTAAAAAGCAAGACACCAATGCGATTGAAGCGTCTATAAATGATGGAGAACGTTTGCATGTACTATTTGACGAAGAAGCGACTCGAACAAGACGTTTTCCGTATGACGTACCTTCAACCACCAGAAACTCCTATACAAAATCATCGACTAAATCTTCTACAAAGTCTTCAACAAAGTTATCTGCTAAACTTAACAATATTGTCGTCGACAAACCAACGAAAATTGCATTGTGCACTGATGAGTTCTACATTGGTGGAGTACCTAATAACATAAAGAAACATGTTAACGATGGATTTGCTCCGTTTTCTGGAGTATTAGCATCCATTAGACAGAATGGAGTGCTTTTAGATTTACATGACTACAGTATGGAACGATATAAGGAAGACAAAGTTCAGGTATCTTCAAGAACTGCAAGTGTCTCTGGATCTTACCATGAAACTGCTTGGGGTAAATCTAATCGGCTTAACTTAACTTGCCTTCATGCAAGAACGGCTAGGTCTCCACATGAAGCTAGCTGGTTTTTCTTAGACACCGCTGTAACAGCTATGTTAAGGGATAAACCAGTGAGATCCATTGACGACGGCCGCGTCCTTAGACTTGTAGCAACAGCTGATCATGATTTGAGAGGATTTTATACGTGTCGTGCGCACAGCAATAGACACACTCAAAACATCGTGACGTATGGTGTTGTTGGCAAGACTCAATATAAACTGACCGGTCCAGACACGACTACTGCCATTGCTGTTGTGACAACGTCAATACTTGTATTAAGTACTCTAGCTTGGCTAGTCATCGAATGTTTTCACGACATTCGAAACGGTTATGGATTCTTTAGAGATGCGCATTTGTCTCCCAAGGAAGAAGCTGAAGCCGTTTGCAGCTATATCGACCAAAACATTCACTTAATTGGTTCAAAGGCCGCTGCTAAAGTAGCTAAGGCTCGTGCAAGGAAAAGAGGTAGGATGTTAGCGAGTCGATCAAATTTCGCTGCTCAGGAGCCACAAGGACTGATGCAGGAAAGCTTACAGCCGGAACAAAGTGAAAACTCTCCTAGCGAACCTGATGGATTGCCAGCGTTGCCTGAAGCGAGAAGTTCTACTGCTGAGCCTTCTCACGAAGTGTACAGAATGGAGCCATATTACTTTAACTCGCCTCGTCATGGGTCAGTATTGTCACCGAAAGCGAAATGCGCGTCATCGTCTTCTTTCGAACTGGTGTCACCAAGAGTACTTTGCTCCCGGCTGCTAATGTCTAAACGCAGTAGCTCCAAAGATAGTTTCGTTTCCAAAAAGAAATCGGTTCGTAGCTCTATGTCACTTCGAAGGACTCGGGCTAGTTTAATGACTATAAAGTCTTCATCTTTAATATCTCTATCTCCTGCCCAAAAGATCCTGCATAAGTTTCAACAACTGAGAACGGACGATTTTTAATAATTATCTATATGTATATAAATGTAGGTATAATAAAAAAATATGTTGTTCTAGAACTATCATTTATTAACATCAGTGACATAATTCAAATATAAATTAAATCGGCTAGGACCATTATTTGGCACTTACTCTATTTTACATGATAAAATTCGTTTTATAAAAATAAATGGCACCAAATACTTTGTAAAAAATAAATACATTTTATGTTTCAAAGTTATGCTAGATAGCATTTTAGTTGACATAACGACTTGATATAAATAATTACCAAGAATAAATAAATAGAAAAACAACAACGAAGGAACAATGGAAAAAGATTATTAAAATTAAAGATAGTTTGTCTTTTAATGCTAATTTCACTCAAAATATTGCAAAATAATGACACCTTTAAGTTTCTTTAAATTTTGTACTCAATATTGAAACAACATCTAGCTGCCGATTCTTAAATTGCTTAAGGATTTTAACTTGAAACAAGTTATGTGCGTATAAAGATAAAAATTATATTTTTTTTTAAAACAGCATGAGTGATATCCTACTGCGGTGGAAAATTCTCTTCGCGCAGAAATCGGTATCCCATTCAGCGAAAACTGATCGACGTTGATCGATGACAGCGATCGTTCAGATCGATCCGGTAGGCTTAGCACGAGCACCGTTTTGTCGACAGAAGAATAGACAAAAAATGACGTTCCTTGTAAACAGTACGACGGCACCAAAGTAGAAAAGAGTCAACTGCACTTTTTACGAAATTCACTCTTTTACATAATTCGACTCAGAATTCTTTGGTTTGTCATTCGTTTTTCTTTGTCTGTTTGTTTCTCAATTTTTGCTGATATTAAGTCACGTATATAAAGACAACTACAACATTTTTTCTCAAAGTGTCGAAATACCGTATTATGGAACAAAAAAATAACAGTTATATTGGCCTTATTGGCTCTTGTCACAAATGCTTCTAAACTAGACAAAACATCACCAAAATTTAGTTTATTCCTTTTTCTTTTATTTTGCTTATAGTTCGAAAATGGTGTACCCTATCACAAAAACAATGAAAAATTCGACCCCGTTTATAAAACCCTTAAACTCCTAAAACTCAACATGTAGGTAATAATTTTTGACAATTTCTATACAAAAAGTGAATAATTCCATTTTTTCCATTCCATGTTTATACTTTGTGGTCGTCGAGTAAAAAGTTTTCTACTGTTTTTAGCATGGCGATTACAAAATCAAATTATCTTCACTACCTTAGACAGCTGTTAGTTGTCAGTGTGATTTTGACAGTTTGGGTTAGAAAACTTTCTTCTGAAATATTCTATAATAAAAAGGACCTAGACAATGATCGGTAGAAACGAAAGACAAAATGACAGATTGTAGAAAGATTTCTACGGTGCGATTTCAAAAATTGAGACACGAAATGTCACTTTGTATAGAAATAGCTGTCTATTCTTCGTAGAAATAGAAAGATGCTAAGCCTGCTGTCATGGTAGATGGATAACGGTCGATCGCTGGTGTGTAAATATTATAATAGCTACAATGTTTTCCATCGCGGTAAGCAGATTCGTTCTACGGTCTCTTTCTAAATCTAACCACTATTTCGTGACGATAGTGCATGCAAAAGCAGTTTAGTGACGTTAATCAATAAAGGTGCGAATATTCCCTAAAATCCATTCTATGGGGTTTATTTAAAAACGTTGCTTAAAGTTAAAATACATTTATTTAAATGTCTAATAATGTATGTATTCGCAGACGTTAATCATTACTTTTTAAGCAACGTTTATAAATACAGGATATATGAGTTGTTACAACACAATGATTGTGGATCGTTTGATCAACAGCAGTTTAGAGTCAACGAATGTGCCATTGATTTTTAGAATCCTTAAGGCTGGCTGTGTAAAGGCTACTACTGCGTGAGCGGTGGTCGCACTGGCTCTGTATACCTGGTTGAAGCGACCAACCCCGGCACACTTGTAAAGACGACCGTCCCATTGTAAGGACGAATAAGCAAACTACTGTCCTGTTGGCGTAGCAACCGCATCCGAAACATTTTTGATTTCACTTGAAAAAGCAGTTTCCAAAAGGATGGGAAAATCAACTGTTAAGTCAGGAATCTGTTATGTAAATCGACGCCCTCCGTCAAATTGTCGTATTATAGCCATTTCATACAACTTTCAGCGAATGATAGTTGTGATTTGGATATACGGACAATTTAAGTCGGTAGTCCAATTTGCTTAACAATTCATTTCTCTGACTATACACGCTGTTCAGACGCCAAAACTTTTTAGACGGGACCGCTAATTTGCGTTCGTGTGCGGAACCAATACAAAATCGAGATAGTAGCCAATATGGTAGCCGGCTTAAGGCAAATAATTAATTTATTACAATAAACGCAGATACTTTTGCCACATATTAAGTCTTTCAGTAATATTTAAAATTAGTCAATGGTGTCTTAAATAAATAACAAATTCAAAATGGTACAAAAAATACCACTTAAAGCCAAGCATGATTAAAATTACATAATTCTTGTACATTTGTTTTTTGACAATTTTTTTTTTTTTCTCAATAGCCAATGGAATAGGGACTAGAATAAAGATAGAATTAATAGTGCTCATATACATTAAACTACTATTGTTTCGTAACCTAATACTAGAACTACGATAGTTAATTTTAATATCAAATATTTCAGGAATATATTATGAAGGTCAAATATTTTAGGAATATATTATTATACACTGGTTTGTCAAGACTAACAAGGCGAGACATAATAATAATAAAATATCATCTGCACTTTATTCATGATAGTGATGCCTCAACACATCTAGTCTAACTACAATCTTAGTACAGATGTTGCATTTCACGAACACGCGTCTATCATTCTAATTTACACCTTATAACAATGGCATAAGACTGCAGCTGTAGTAGCGATGTGATTGGCGTCTTGAATTTGTTTTAAATTCCCTTGCCATGCATTCCGTCCTAATCAGCCAGTGGATAAATTCATAACTAGACATACACTATGACAATTGGAGCTTAATAAAAGTATAACAATGTAATTTGATAAATTCATAAAAAATAAATAATTGATCTACAAAAAAATATTTTATAATAATATACTTTTCGTAAGAGGTAAGAAGATTCTAATATAATTTAAAACTAAATGTACAGTCACCAGCATATCAAGTTACCACAAACCGTCAGATTTTCTCATTTCATTTTGAACTTAACAATCAACATTTTAAGGTTTATAATCGTTTGGAGAAATTTGACAGTTGCGTGTAGCTTGACATGCTGGCGACTGTACATGACATACATAGACAGTATATTGTGCGATGAGTTAACAATTTTACCAATTCCTTCGTTATCTTACATTGAAGGGTCATGTAAATCAATGTTATTCGAATAGTCTGGTTTTCCATAAATTTATAAATAAATATAAAATTTATAAATATATTTTCAATAAATTAATAACAGTTCAATTAACGTTCAGTTGTAATCTATACACTATCGATATAATTCATTCATTTTCTTCTTTACAAATGAGGCACAGGCAGGAAACATTGACATTCACATTCATCAAACAAGCCTTTGATAATATATTCAAGTTTATGTTACTGACAACATTTTTCATAATTTACGACATGTTTACAGCTTTTTTTCTCGTTTACACACAGTTCCGACTAAGGGCCTATATTCGCATATATCTTTATTTTTCTCTATTTACGTTTAAGGCGCAGTCTGCACTTTTTCATCAAAGTGAGTGAGTATATATTATAATTCTACGTATAGTGCGGATAGCACAATCTACTAGCATTTGCAAATTAATAATATAATAGCCAAGCGTGTCTAATTACTTAAATTGCCACTTTAATATTAAATCGGTGCAATACTATAACATTTTGTACGCGTAATCAGTAAAATATCACGCGGGACCAATCGTTTAAAAATATATAATTTAATAAATTTTCCGGAATTAGGGCAAGTTTTGATGGTCCCGCGATTATGTCCATCCGTTTATAAGCACTATAAAAGGATGAGTCAAGACGCGATATGTTTGCTTCGTCTCCATGCAATGTAAACTATGTATCAAATCATGCGTTTAGCGTAAAAATGCGTTGCGAACCGAGTTAAGGCGTTCGTACATACGGTTATTTTTACTTTTGACTCTCACTTTATACCTTGAGCGCTGCTGAGGTATAAAAATATCTTCATTTACATAATAATTTCTTAATCTAATACGAGTCAATACAAAGTGTAAAAATATTGAAACAATGAGTACGTATATGCGACGATGTACCACGTCGTCCAAGCATATTGAAAAATTACACATTTATAATATGGCATTTATTTCTTGAATTATAACTATTTCTCACTATCAAATTACGATTTTATTGTTAAGTTAATTCTTACTGCCCTAAGGACACTAGTTGTTTTGTACGTTTCCCAAATTAACAATTTAAATTTTTCTACACTATTAACTACTTCAGGTACACTTCCGAAGGCGAAATCAAACCGGGTAAGGCAGCGGCGTTGTAATTGAAAATAACCTCAAACGACAGTGCCGCTGCGGTTTTAATTCCGAACGCAACAACACTACTTCGACAGCAACAGCACAACTTCGACAGCAGCGGCACTTCTATTCTTCAATTTCGCAAGTTATTTGTCAAACAACAAATGCCGCCTACAGTCGCTGCTTGACCGCAACAACAGGCGGCAATGTAATCTACGGAAGCGTTTTCATATTACATAGAAACCAGAACGTCACTGCGGTCTGTCATTGCTCTTGGGCGGCTTTGCCGCTACAGATTGCGGTCGGCTTGCGCCTTCAGAATTGTACCTCAAAACTGCCATGTACACCAACCAACCTTTGTCTATTTGACCGGACAATCATTTACTTTTACATTTGCGAATTATCATTAATATTGCTTAAGGACGCGTGTAGAGAATAGCAAAGCGATTCTTTTTTAAATAAATAACTACAACCAATAGGTTTGATGAGAATTAATATGAGAAGTTAAAAGTTAAGCAAATTCTATATGATTTTGCTTTCTTACGAGTATTAACTAAATTTAAGAATGACTATTTTTATTTTCGAGGCAGACGTCCCACCGTTCTATGTAGAAATAAAGTCGGGTTGTCTGTCAACAAGTGGAAAAAAAAGAGTTGACCGAGCTGAGAAAGAGATGGTGGTCCGATATTTTCATTTCTCGTTTTACATTTAACGGAATACCTATTGGTTGTTCACGAGACATCTGTTTTCTCCGTTTTAATGGAATCCGGAGCTTACAGTGGATTCTCTAAAATTAAACTATCGCCATCGCGTTTAGTAGGTATAAACAGTACAAGTATAAATTAAAGTATTCGTCGGTCGTTCTCAAATACGTTATATTCACTCACGCCCGCATGCGGTTGCAGGGCCCAAACTTTCTTAGAATGAAAAATGTCTTCTATAATTTCATTATCCTTTTTTTTACAATTTATGTCCAACGGCGGCTTAATTATTATTTTTACCGCACAAACTGAGGTCTTTTCTCGCTGTGCCGTGATATAAACCCACAGCTCCCCGCATGCGGGCACATGAATATGTCGCCCATCAGTTTTTCGACTAAGCAAGGCTCCTACCACTGTGAGTTGATCCTTAATACATCTTTAAATCCTCTGACAACACTATGTATCGCTAACTACAATAAATAAGCAAACCTAATCGGAATGGCCGTGACTTCGGGCGAAGGACTGTTTTCGGTAGCGTCGCGACGATGCTCTACCGTCGCGACATGTCTTCTTGTAGTACAAAGCCGTACCCAACACTGCAGAGCTCAGGATCGTCGATATCAAGAAGTTTATCATGAGCTTCTTGTCCCCCGAGTCCACGTAGACGGTGAATATTCGTGCTGAAACGGTAATAATGAGGCACATTAGTAGTATGCTCTGTGTGTGTGTGTGTGTTTTTATGTTCTCTTATTATTGTGATGTTTTACGTTGAATTGGAGGTTAGAGAAACTTTACGTAAAGTTTACTTCTCCAATTCGTACTCTGGCCTAGCTCGGAGTGGCAAAGACCAGCAGTGAATGTGCCACGCTGAAGTCGCCAGGAAAGGTGACGGTCAGCAGGTGTTTGTGCCAGACCCGATGTTCGGCAGATAGCACTCGGCACTAGGCGGAATCAGCATTTTTCTGAATCCTTAACTCTTTCTGTGACTAAGAGGCGTCATTCGCTAGATCAAGAAGTCCGCTCGTAAGTATCCACACTCATCCACATGGAAGACTAGCGCAAATTAGGGCGGGTCGCAAAAATAATGCGACGCATCACAAAAATCCTCTTTCATACAAAATGTACGAAAGTGATGAAGGTGGATTTTTGCAATGCGTTGCGTGCGCGAGCCTCATTGCAATGGACTGGACACAGTTCGGATTAAAATTCAAAATTTGAATCTGGCTGACACAATAACTGCGTTCCGGTACGATTCGACGCGTCACCTAATGTGCATAATCAGCCTATAACGTTCCCACTGCTAGGACACAGGCCTCCTCTCTGTGAGAGGGAGTAGGCCATAACTCACCACGCGGGCCCAGTGCGGGTTGGTAGTCACCTAAAATGCGTCGGCGCAATTAAGTATTGCGGCCCGCCGCGTGTAGATAGAATTCTCGGTCCATCAAATGATATATGCCTCTCATTGACAGTAGGAGATAGCGATGCAGAAAAATGCTGATCCATGCGTGTAAGTGCGATTTCACCCATACACCTAAGAAGGTGTAATGCACAGAGCACGGCATCGCCGCATCGGCAGCGTCTATAGACGGCAGTACTAATAAAATTGGTAGCATACAATTTCTGTCATCTTCGCCATTCAAAGCAGTCAGTCTATATACGGGATTTGTGTCATAGAGAGAGTAAACGGTGACTCGCTTGGTTTGTATGGCAAGTGATGACAGTGCCTACTCTGGAAGCGACCGCCGAAGTGTCTCCGTGCTCTATGGTGTAATCTTATGGTGGGTAGACAACACATATGTGAAACGTAACATGAAATATAACAGAACAACGAAACAAATTCGTCCAGTTTTAGCGTTACATTTCATGTTGCATTTTATATATTTGGACGGCATGTTTGTTTCAACGTATGTTACATTCATGTTACGTTTCACATATGTGTACCCACCATAAGATTACACCACAGAGCACGGAGACACCATTACACTTACGCCGAAATAAAAAATGGCAGAGGAAACCGGGACAGAAGTTGTCAAGTAGGTACTTTATTCTTATAGCGACTTAAGCAAATTCTCACCTAAGTTGGTAGCGACGGAAATGAACCACGTGGTCAGCGATATAGCGTCAGCATTCTCTTCGCTCACGATACCGTAGATGTAGGTTACCTTCGCAAAGCCGCTGAGAGGAGTGCAGAGTGGCTGGAATTTTTAAACGAAAACAAAGTTAGTTTGTATACGAGTAGAGTGATATTTTTCGTCATATTATTTTCATTGTGGTGACTTCTATGCATTCTACTTAATAAAAACCTTCACTGACAGATATCGCACAGCGTAAGCCGCTAGCTATAGAAGCATAAAACTGTGTTCCTTATATTTATAAGGAAAGTGAGCACTAAGGCAGCACTTGAAAATTCATTCCCTAAACGGTTTAAATATGCGATAGAAGTTTGTATGAAAGTTTGTAATTTTTGCCGATGGGAAATGTCATCGGGCACACGGCTTGACTATTTATAATTGGAAACTATATTTTCTATCACCAAAATTTATATTTGTCATCAAGTTGTATCACCTAATAAATAGATCTATCGCCACGAAATATTTTCGTTCTCAGATAAACAAAAATTGTTCCCAGGTATGAATTATCAAATTAATTCGAGACTCGGGGCACCCCGACTCGGACAGGTTAGGTTAGAAGGGGATGGCGGGGTCTGAAGGACCCCGCCATCCCCTTCGTGGTTATTTTTTTTCAAACCACCCAGAAGTAGGAGCCCCGCGAAGCGGGGCTCCGTCGACTACGCCTTATCGTTACTATCGCCATTCAGAAATAGGAGGCCTCGCCGAAACAAAGGCTCGGTGCCTGTTAGCAACACAATATAATACATACAAAAACATTTATTTGGTACTAGACCTTATATCTCAGGATTTTAGGTGATTTATTGTGGAACTGATTTTGCATTGTTTGGTGACTACATTTTGGTGACAGATCTACTATTTGGAGGACAAACCCTATTATTTAAGAAACACAAAACTAATTAAATTGGTAATAGCTTAAATGATACCCTTTATAATTTTGACGAACAAAGTGAAATGTCCCTCCGAAAAAATGGAATGAATCTTCAGCTATACGGATAAATTCGCGCCTCTCTATCAGAATCTAAGTTCCATTTAAGGAGAGAGAGCCTATTAGTCGGGCAAAATTTCTCAATAGAAGAACTGCTGTCTTAGCAGGTACATTTGCAAACAGTAGACCAACGAAGCAGTCAACACTAACGAAGTGACGATTAAAAAGTCAAAACATTTCATAAACAACATTATGTAAAACGGCTAATAAGAAGGATGGAAGAAGACATTCTTCACTGACCCCAAATAAATTGAGATAACGGCTAGGGAAAGATGATTGTGTAAAATGGCCATTGCAGAATGTCGTTTGTCATTAATATTGAATTTATGTATTTCTTAACAATGCTAGTTCCTACCTAAATTCTAACAGAATTATACTTTTATTAATACTCAACTCAAACTCAAAGCATTTATTTCAATTAAACCATTTACAAGCAGTTTTGAATTGTCAAACAGTCGGTCAGTTAGTCAGAAAGTTGAAGTTAGTTGCCCATTCCAAAACGTAGATTAGAGATCTACGTTGAGAAGAACGGGCAAGAAACTCCAAGGATACTCACATACGCCGACATCAGCCGTGTAGATCACAAAGGAAAATAACACAAGCAATAAACTCGGTTGAAGGAATTGTAAATTGCAGGACGATACTATTACCATGAGAGTAAATGCCAGCGGGTTTACGGATACAAATCCCTGAGGATGTCGACGATTCAGAGCCCCGGCACTCGATTAGCTTCACATCATCTCGTTCAGTGCTAACAAGTCAGACTGAGGAAGAGGTGTAATTGGCCTTTCGCCTTTGGGTCTGAAATGTTTCATGCTGGAAATATGACCATGATTTGAATTTTGACCTTTAATATCGTCCTCCTAGTCTAATTAATCGTGTTTGATTTTATTTTTACATAAACGCCAGAGATTAAGCTAATTAATGCGCACTTCTAAAAATACGGTAGAAAAAGTACCTATAACTATAGATGGTAGCAAAATTTTAAAAACATTTTAAAAAACAAACAAATTTTATGAAACATTCCTTTAAAAAAAGGTGTAATCGTCATGTCTTGTGACATCGACATGCAAACTTTTACCACGAATTCAGCGCATGATTCGATATCCCCCAAAGTAGAACAGCAGATTTGGTTTAAATCAATAAAAACAATATTGATTTAAAATAAATCAGCTATTCCATACATTTTGACCGTGTACCTTGGTATTGAACTTTTGTATGAAACAACCCAATTTCCGTTAAATAAGCGACGAAAAATTTCAAGTCTGGCGGGACGATGTAGACACGGCTACTTATCAAGCTATACATTTCCAGTATAAGCTGACCTCTCCTTGTACGGAAATCCTACACAATGCGAGATCAGCTTATACTGGAAATGTATAGCTTGATATGTAGCCGTGTGTAAAAGCTGTATAAAAAATCTGTAGGTAGCTTTCAAACATTTCCAAAAACTTGCTTGCCTCATACAAGCCGACAAGTCAATAAGGTCATCGTGGACCAGTTCTGTAGCATCAATCGACAGGGTCAATGATGGCGATCAAATGTCTTCAAGAAACATTGTTTCTAGTGTTCAACTCTTCGGAATTACAATGTAAAGTATCCAATTTCAGTAGACAAGTGCACGTTATTGACAACTCGTTAGCATATTGTAATCGAGACATTGACTGTCGACTCGAACACTCGAACTCTCAATTGGGTGCAACTAACGACGCCAACATTAATAATATATGCAATTGGAGTACAGAAATAGTGACAGTGTTCACATGCGTTTCGAATTGTTTCCGTAATTGAACGATAGCACTTGCCCTTATTTTTTGTTTATTGAGTAGCTGTGTCTCATGCTCGCGTGGGCTAATAGTAAAAGCTGACAGAGAAAAAGGGTTCTCAGGTGGTAGGCCCACTACGAGAAAGACAGTCATACATTTTTTTTTTTGGTTCAGGAATCTACAAATAATTTCTCCCGCTCTGGGCGGAAAGGGAAGGCGAGTCAGACTTTTACTGAGTAAAACCCACCCGTGTTCCTTCAGTTGCCTGTGCGTCAGGGCCACGGTAATTCTTTCGAACAATCTGCGACCCTGGCAGGCGTCGGCCCTATCGGACCCCGTCCTTTAGTGCTAACATCTCATTGAAGCGCACTTGGAACACAACGCGCCATCGACCCGGGCCTGGTTTACCGGACGGCGAGCTACCCATTGCTCGCCGTCCGCAAGCCCACGCGTACGGTGGCCGGCAATCTCCTATTGATTCCCGACGCCCAGGGTGTCTCTTCCTGCAGCGACTAGGGGCGTGAGCGCGCAACGATTGCCTCGCGCTCACGCGCTCCGCCTCCTCCTTCGCGAACATTACTGCTTCGCAGAAGGAGGTGACGGCTTCCCATGCCCTCTCGCTCCATATCATGACCTGGACCAGGGCCGGACGCGAGAGATCGCCGCCGCCGATCGAAGAAATTCCTTCCCTCCAGATTTAAGTCCACGTGGACAGATGGCGAATTCATCCACGTGTTTAATTTTTGTAGTGAACTGATTGTCTTCTGACCTACCTATAGTTTTCTTATTTTCGTATTGACGTACTTTATATTATTTTGGGCCCAGTAAATGGCCACAATAATAGAGGCATCGATGGTTTCCTTCAGAACATCTAAAGAGTGTTGACACGTTCCGGTGTGATATGTTCTGGTCAGGAGCACCGCACTAAGGTTTAAATGGATCGATAATCACTGCCATCGTGGTGAAAGGATTCGATTCAGTAATGCTTCATAGCGGAATTCGTTAAGCTGTTTCCCATCATTATTTTCGCGGCGAAGGTGTGCTAAGGCCCTTTTACCCAGCGTGCTAGAAGTATTTACGGTCGGAAACTGCGGGCAGATGGACATATCACAATCAGCTTAATTAACCTGTCGCCCTGTGCAATTGACAAGTCGATTTTGTGCGATAATTCAAGTCACTGACTGACAATCCAGATACGTTCATCATCATCTCAAACTCAAAACATTTATTTCAATTAATCCAATTACAGGCACTTTTGAATCTTCAGAGTCGGTCAGTTAGTCAGAAATTTGAAGCTTGTTCTAAACAGCGGGGTTTGTTTTATGAGAATGATCGGTAATCAATGCACCGCCCTACCTGAGCGGGACGCCATGGCCATGGCGGCACAGGCAGGTCGCGCTGCCAACAAAATGCTTGGTTGACTGAGTGACCAACCATACAATGGGACGCAAAAAAATTCGCTGTTGGATTTTCCATGCTCGGCTCAGCACCGAAAGTTGAAAATCAAACAGCGCGTTTTTATTTAGGCAATCATTTAGGTGTCGCCTAGTGTTAGTGAAAATGGGCATTCGTCTGTTTGTTTAAGCCCACCCTCAATAACATCTATGGGGATGTATGTCTGAAAAATGTAGAACGTTTATAATACATACTAATATTATAAATTCGAAAGTAACTCTATCTGTATGTTAACTTTACTCGCCTAAACCACCGAACGGATTTCGATAAAATTTGGCAAGGAGATAGATGGCATCCTGGGGAAGGACATAGGCTACTCTTTGCTCCGGTAGCACGTTCCCGTGGGGTATTTTTTTACACCCACGCGGGTAACCGCGGGCAGAAGCTAGTAGCAATATATAAGGAACCACACGAAAATAATATATCAACGTCACGGACACTTACAGAAAATTTATAATATGGCTATTTTCCAATATTGCGCAGGCGTGTGTACCTAGCTAATCAATTAAGTTTCAAATGGTAGAAAACAACGCTAATATATTTGGACTAAGGCCAAATTAGTAGATAGTTAATTGTTATAGTTCATTAATTACACATTTGACCTTAAAGAGATTATGGGCTTATGAGAGAACTACAATATATCTTTGCCAATAGATGATAGAGAGCTGTGTCGCGATTCGATTCGAAAAATATTGGTATGGCCTAAAGATACTTGTTATCGTGGTATAATAATATACTTCGCCAGGTATAGCATTCCGAGACACAGTGGTCACGTGGGAGACACAAGCCTACGTCATCGCCGCTGTGGTACCAGTACTGTATAATAATAACTCCCCAACCGCCTTTATTACCTGTGCAAATCTGATAAAACAATGATTTTTTAACTAACAAATGTTGTTTTGTTTGATTAGAAAAACGAAACGACAATTTAAATGCTTTATACATATTTTTTAACAGAATGGTGACTGGAAATGTGTCGATAATTCGTGTTTTGTTGCAATAAAGTGGCAACTAGATAGTGACGTAGGCATGTGTCACTCCCGGAACGCCAGACCTTGTTTTTTTAGACCATGCTTGTTATGATCTGGCTGTTTTTGTATACGAGATTTGTCCAAGTTGAGCCTAAACACGTACTTGTACTCCTCAAATTACTACATTTTTGGAAAAAAATAATGATCTTGTTCTTATAACTATAGATCGTAATTTTAAAAAATCGAAAAAAATAAGTTTACAATCCCTAGACAGATTGGCGATTTTACTTCGGATATGTTAGCAGTTTAGGCAATATATGCCCAGTACCTGACGCAGATAGGAGCAATAATGGAGTATTTTTCTTAAGCTTCTTCAGTTCTTCCCCCCAAAATAGTCTAGACTCTAGAAAATAATAATAAAAACTCTTCAAAATAAAACCCACGCTGGGTTTAATTTTGAGGACGATATTTCCCATAAACGTTTCATAGAATTCCTGTCGTACCCACGCTTCTCCCAGCCAAGTGTGAAACGCAACGCACTTGATCAAAACAAATGATGTGTTCCTTGGTAAATAAAGATCCAACCAGAACTATCCACATCAGTATAATGATGGGGCCAACATTTGCATATAAAACGAATCGATGTGATTGGAGATTGCTACGTCACATCGCAGTGTTGATTGCACAAAATGCACAGCCATTTTACCCTCAATTAAATTGTTGAATTTCATAGGAAAATTTTGGTTTATACTGTTTTTGCTTTCTGGTATTGTAAACAGACAGAGGAACAAAAATTGTACGACGAAAAAGCCGTTGTGTAACGGGTTCGATTCCCACCTGGAAAACATTTTATCAAGTCTACACATAACTAACGGGACTGACTATTTATATATAAGAGCACAATTACGATACAGGAGAAATTCCTAGTGTGAGGAAAAGCTATGAATACGAAGAGTTTTCAGTACCTACATTTTACTAATCTACAACACTCTCTACCAGGCTACTCTATAACAGGCTAAATGAAAAAGGAAACATCTACTCCTTAAATCATAGTAACTGCAAGAAAATCCTTAAGGAAACTCTTCAAACTATGTCCTATGAAGATACAGAGAATTTATTACTAGTGCTAAAGTAAATATTGTTTGTATTATTGTTATTTTTTAATTAGTTAGTTAAGTTAAGATACTATAATGTTATATACCTTTTTACATTTATTTACCACTAAGATTAATATGATATGTGATTATTTAATCAATTAATGTTACCTACAATCGCCTGAAACACAGGAATACCTAGTTCAGGCACAAATTATGGTTGACTTTACATACATTTAAGAAAAACTGTATTTAACGTTATACCTTATATTTTTGAATATAATTTTTATTTTTTTATTATTTTCACAGGAGAAGTACCTCACGAGTACATGAAGTCATAGACAAACTTGATGCAAAAAAACAACTTGCTCATCAACATCATCATCTAACTAGCCAACCCCCAACTATGTTGGGGTCGTCTTCCAGTCTAAACGGATGCAGCTGAACACCAGAATTTTACATGGAGCGACTCCCCCTTACGACGTTACCCCTTAGTAAGACTGGTTGTCATACTTTCGGGCTTCTGACTACCCGTAACGACTGTCAAGCCACTGCAACTGCAGCCGGAACCAACGCTTTAACGTGCATTCTGGGGCACGGAGGGGTCTCAATATGTCATGGATGGTCACTCATCCACGGACCAGCCTCCGACCCGTGCAGTTTATTATTATTTTGCCAAGAGCCCGTCAAACAACTTGCTCATCTCTATTAAATATAGTGGTAAGTTTATAAGTAAAAACAAACGCCTTAAACACATAATGACACATTTCCCCGATTCATATGCTAATATAAACGGCTAGCAATTAGTGCTGTCTAGACCGAGCTAATTGCCTCAGTGAAAACAATACATCTTATCTTACAAGTTATTTTTAACATTCACTGATCATTCTAACTTTCGCGATCTTTAGCCTTTTGTGATCTTCTGTGGAAAGACTATCAAACCGATTTTGACGATTTTATTGTACGGAAGTCGCGAACCTAGCAGGTTTTTGAGCAAGCATATGCAAGTCTAAAAATTGATAGCTGAGTTGGTGCGGCACAAGGAGGGAACACCGAAAAATATGTGAAAAGTTTCAGATAGGAGCCCCGTAGTCAAAAGTCCACTTTCAGATTTCGAAAAAAGACCAAAAATAAAGTGATCTTCAGAACCGTTGATTTTCATATGATCGTGTGCGGCCTGCCCCCATAATGACTTAAATAGGCAAATCTGACGAAGAAATTATAGGCTTTCCCCAAATCCGTCAGATATTTTTATTTTTTAAGTACTGTTTTGCTTTATCAAAGAAATATCCTACCTTTGAATATTTTTTTAAACATTATCTAATAGCTCTTTGGATGGCCCATAAAATGAGGATGTTTTTCAAATACATTGTTAACGGAATAATCACCTATGTTTAACGATATGTGTAATGTTCAAACGTATTATTAGCTAAAATAAATAAACAATCACTCAGATTAAGGCAGGCCCACTTGCACTACAAATCGTGTTTACCTATAACATAATTTTGTCTAAACGTGTTTATAATAAAATTTTGTCTAAACGTGTTGATAATAAAATTTTGTCTAAACGTGTTTATAATAAAATTTTGTCTAAGCGGGTTTAAAACATAATTTCGTCTAAACGTGTCTAAAACATAATTTTGGCTGAACGTGTATAAAGCATATTTTTTCTCTGTCATCTTCAAACGATTGACAGATACAGAACGATGTTTTAAATGTGTTTAGCGCTAAACGCATTTAGTAGATTTGTGGTGCAAGCCGGCCTAAGAGTATTGCTGATGCTCACTCTCAAAAAGGAGACGAGATAGTTGTAGAGATTATAGCCTATTTGGTGCTTTAATGCAACCCATGAATATTTTGATGGCAAAATTAGGAGACAAACATTGATTCGTAAACGAGGCAAAAGGAGTATGTAAGGATAGTAGCAGGTGGCGTTCTGTAGTTTCTGCCTACCCCCATGGGAAGAAGGCGTGAGTTTATGTATGTATGAGTGTACATTAATTCATATTTAGAACTAGCTGCCGCCCGCAGCTTCACCCACGTAGATATCGGAAATTATCCCACGGGAACGAGCTACCGGGACAAAAAGTAACCTATGGTACTCCTTACAACATCAGCTGTCTACCAGTGTTCCATCAAAATTGGTCCAGCCACTTCGGCGATTAGCCGGAACAAACAGACAGACATACAAAACATTTAAAAATAGTTTTTTTTTTTTTGTTATAAGTATCGTATATATTTTCATAAGCATTTATTAAAAAGCTGGTATTTTGACATTACACAAACAGACACTTCAATTTTA
The DNA here is from genome assembly GCA_917490735.1 of Dryobotodes eremita. Lineage (NCBI taxonomy): Eukaryota > Metazoa > Arthropoda > Insecta > Lepidoptera > Noctuidae > Dryobotodes > Dryobotodes eremita. Next base: position 9,921,330 of record OU823241.1, on the reverse strand, counting down.
TTTATTTGTATAGAAGAAGTAAAGATTTGATAGTCAGCTAAAGGATTGTCAAGCGTATGTCTAAATATAAAAAATATAAAAATGTTAACAATTTCAAGATCCAAATAATTACGCTTTATAAAAGTAAATATTCTTCTATTCATTAATCCTGGTACCGTTACACAGTATTGCTTTTGCTTCAAAAAACGGACATCCCCATTTTATTAGCTTATTCGATAAAACAGGTCATTTTAAAAGCAAGACTAGAACACCCGGGTGACAATTTTGCCCCAATCTGGAGATATAATTTTTTTAATTTTTTTTCTATGGTTTCCATAAAAACCATAGAAATCGCAATAACTTTAGATCCAACCGTTTTTTGTTATATCTTTGATTGCAATTACTTGATGCTTTATATTAAGTAAATTATCAAGCGAACTCTAAATTTTTATCGTTAACTGGAAGTGAGTAACATCAAATTTTACATATTATCGATTTTTTTTTTTTATGGGCTTATTTCATGGAATTTGGATTCAATATTAAGACAAGCTGTTGCTTTGGCACTAAGAAGTACCTATTTAAAATATCATATCCAAATCTTATGGTATCTAGAATTTACAGGATTTTGAAATTTTGGCGCTAGGGTTGACACAAGTCGTATTTAAAAAAATGTTTTATTATTGAAAAAGAAAAACAACATGATAATGGGGCCCTGTTCCCGATACCGATGGGCTACAATTTTTTTATATTTTTAAATTGTTTATATGTATTTATTTTTAAGAAATGTTTAAAAATGTAAAATAATATGTTTAAAAATAAATAAAGGACATAATGACATGGTTATCTGAAAGATGTTACAATATCATTGATTTTCACATTGTTAATGATAAATCCAACTATTTTTATATTATTTTATAAATAATTAAAAACAAATTAAATTAAAATGAATAAACAGAATTATAATGCTAGTAATCCTACTAGTTTTATAAATGTACATTTTTTTTAGCCTTTTAGATATTTGTTTGGATATTTATTAGTTTACTAATGGTGCCGATTCTCTTGTCACAAAATTCTCTAAACTAGACTAAAAATCACAAAATTTTGTTTATTCCTGTCAAACGACGATTTACCATTCTGAAGTAGACTAAAGTGACACAACTTAACTATAAGTTTGACATCAATAAGATGGCACTGAGTTAGTAATTTAGTGAAAGTGGCAATTTTGCTATTCTGAATTTGACATTTTTCACCTATAATTTTGGTTACCTAACTAAATCTGACTATTTTTAATCGCGAATAAAAAGGTGTGGAATAAAATTAGTTGTCATGAACTAAAATTCACCACAACACCTCGACTTCAGCACGCGTAGCATGACCATTATAGAAACGGGTTTTGTCGACGGAAGAATAGACAAAAATGACGATCCGTGAAGGCAGTACGACGGCAGCAAAGTAGAAAGAGTCAACTGCACTTTTTACGAAATTCAGTAGTTTGTTCACGTTTTTCTTTTATTTTGCTTATATCTCGAAAATGGTGTGTCCGATCGCAAAAATAATTAAAATTTCGACCCCCTTTATAAAACCACTAAACCCCTAAATCTAAACATGTAGATAATACTTTTTCACATTTTCAAAATCAAATTGTCTTCACTACCTTAGACAACTGACAGTTGTCAGTGTGATTTTGACGTTTGGGATAGAAAACTTTCTTCTGAAATAGTCTACATATAAAAAGACCTAGATAACGATCGGTATAACAAAATACAAAATGACGGATTTTAGATGGATTTTTTCGATGCGATGTCAAAAATAGAGAAACGAAATGTCACTTTGTATGGAAATAGCTATGTCTTGTCTTCCAAGAAATAGAAAGCGTCATGCTACGCCTGCAGGTGCAAAAACAGTAATGTATCTCTTTTTTCTTATATTTTGCTTATATCTCGAAAATAGTGTGTCCTATCGCAAAACTGATGAAAATTTCGAACAAATAAACCCCTAAAACTTTACATGTAGGTTATTATTTTTCATCTTTTTCATACAAAAAGTGGAAAATTCCACGTATAAAACACGTCGAGGCTGCCCCAATGCGCGCCTTCGGCTCTAAAAAAAATTCACGGGGTAGGGCAAACAAGTACCACGTGGAGTCACGATTGTCAAATTAAATTTTAGTTGCGTCAAAATTATTTTTAAATTTAGAGATATTTTCGTAGGGCTAATAGATTTAGGTGGTGGAAAGTAGGTCGAAATGGTTCGTGTAAGGTGTGCTTCACCCTGTTCATCTCTGAACTTGGCTCGACATGTAATAAAGCATGAAAAAACATCAGTATAAATAATTACTTTACTTTAGTTGTATGTTTAGTTCGATGTAAAAATAATAAAAATATATAAGAACATTATTTGTAAAATTTATGAGAGTGGGTGGTAATATGTATACGTAAATAAGTAAATAAGTATTATTCTATGTTAAATTGAATCCAACATAAAATTTAAACCTATAAACAAAAAATATTATTTTTTGTGAAGTGATGACCCTAAAATCAAAATTATCAGAAAAAACTTTAGAAGTGAATTACTCCTAGATACCGCGAGATTTGGATGTGTTTTTTTTTTAGTGATTGCTTGGGATCTGAGTATGATTTACAATAAATATTGAATCCAACTAAGCAAAGATACAACCATGAAAAATCAAAATCTAAAAACACAAAAAAAGCATATTTCTTTACATCTGTATTAGTTAGTACACTTTTGTATTTTTTTATAAATAGCTTTAATATAGTTTTATTAAACATAATAAACAAAAGGGTAAAATAATGCGTATTGTTTTTGTAATTAATTAATTTAGAAAAGTTTAAAAATAAATTAAACATTTTTTTACTCGTGTTTGGTGTAAAATTGGCACACGGGTATTTTACTCTTACTCTTAAAATAACCTGCTCTATCGGATAAGTTGATAAAAAGCGGATGTCCGTTTTTCGAGGCAAAAACAACACTGTGCGTTAGCTCGTTGAGAGCTTACAGTACGCGCGTCCATATAGTGCAACACTGTACCTACACGTACTCACGCAGAACATCACGCATTGTTTCACCGAAGAGTTAGGCAGAGCTGTACCTATAGTAACCTATTGTAACTGGACCTATCTCTGGTATATCTTTTGACGTTGTTGGGTAATTGCTGCTAACAAAGGTAAAGAGAAATGATGTTTAAGAGGTTGACAACAGTTAAAGCGCGGTCACTGTCGGGGTTTTTTTTTTTGGAAAGTCATCCAATAACTTCTCCCGCTCTGGGCGGAGCGGGAGGGCGTGTCAGACTTTTACTGACTAAAACCCACCCGTGTTCCTTCAGTTGCCTGTGCGCCAGGGCCACGGTAACTCTTTCGAACAATCCGCGACTCCGGCAGGACTGTCGGCCTACATAGAAAAGAAAGAGAAACGCGATGACACAACGCTGGTAATTTATTGCAAAATATGAAGCAATTATCTATTTACAAAAAGTCTATTGATTGGACTAAAAAATTAAAACACGATTTAAAATCAGAATGATTGCATGTAGGTATATCAGTATGATTTTTAAACGTTAAAATAAGTTTTTAGAGGTATCTTCGTATTTTTTTCTATAGTATCAAATTAGTTGTATTATGTTTTCAACACACTATTTGAGGCCATAAGAGCTAGAATGTCCTGTAATTTTTTCAATACTGTTTTTATTCCAGAAAGAACTGGTCTAAACGGTAAAAGTCACAGCGCCACAGTGGCCTACAAATTAGTCTTTATTTATTTAGTATTTAAATTAGTTAATTTATAAATTAGTTTAGTTTAAATTATTCGAAAGCAGGGCTTCTGTTTCTCATTACTACTGAAAACTATTTTTAAGTAGTTAGGCCACTCTGGCTCTCATAGCCTCATTTAACTAGCATATATCCTGAAGAAAATCATATATTTTTCTGATTTTGTTTACTGCAGCGGATAATATACTTTTAGGCACTATAAAACTTGCGTTTACGCATATGTAAAGGTGCAAACAGACAGCACCCGCTCGACATCGATCTTCACCTCAAAATATGTACAGTCGCCAGCAGGTCAAGCTACACGAAACTGTCAAATTTCTCCAAACAATTTTAAACCTTAAAATTTAGATGGTTAAGTTCAAAATCGAATGAGAAAATCTGACAGTTTGTGGTAGCTTGATGTGCTGCGACTGTACCTACCACCCCATCTATATGACATAACATCACGCCTGTAATCTCCGAAGGGTTAGGCAGGTACATAGGGTGTACCAGGTACCTAAAGCACAATGTACACCCACATTTAATAGGGGGCGAGCCTATTGCCATCAACCGGGCACAGTACCGGACTTCGGGCTGCTACTGAGAAATTCCTGATGGAAAAACCCAATAATATTACCCGACCTGGGAATAGAAACCAGTACCAATGCTCAGCAGTAGCGCTTGCGACCACTAGGCCAACGAGGCAATCATCTATATCTACATCTATACATATTATAAATTAAAGTCACTTTTCGGGTCCGTCTGTGTGACAGCGTTGTTCTTCCAAACTTCGCAACGGTTTTTGATGCGGTTTTCACCAGCATTTAGATAATAATGTATTCGGGAAAGTTTATGTCTGTAATACAATATTATTAAACTTACATGTAATAAAGAAATCTCGATGTTTTCTTAAGTCGTAAAAACCTTACGAAGCAAGGGCGCGGGCGGGTCGCTAGTATTCTAGTATGATCCCAAAATATGTCACTACGGATGTCGTCGATCGACCGCTGTCTGGTTGCACCTAAATGAAGCTTCGTGGCTCTATGTCATGTCAGCTTGTTATACATATTTGCGTCGTGTAACAATACGTAACGGATACTGCATCCGTGCCGTAGCACCGATTGCAATCTGATGGTAAATTGCGCCTATACTCATATTTTAATGGCAGGCATGAACCTACTATGTACCTAAACGATAACGTTTAACTACAGCGGACCTAAACCAAGTGACGTCAGTCTTAGTTCCGAAACGTTTTTCCCCTAATATAATATTTTGAACTGCACTCATCAGCTTAACCAATATTTCTTTTTATTCGATTTTTGAATACTGATGTCCCTTCGGTAAATACACAGGAGTGACGTTATGTGAATGATGTTATTAGCCAAAACCAAACCACAGACGAAAATGTTTTTAACTAGAATTTTAATATAAAATTCGGCCCTACAAAATTTAGAGTGTGTGGTCGATTCTCGTTCGTGTTTGTAGTAGAATGCGCGCAAAATAAGTCTGCACACGGCCGGTATCGGAAATAATCGTTTTCCGCCATCTCGACGTTTATATCAGGGGTCAAAAGAGTGTGCTATGTTTCATGTTTTCTATAGTAAATAATCGCCATCATTATACCGAAAGTGATTAAAAGTGCTGGCAGGGATATCTATCCCTGCCAGCACTTTTAATCACTTTCGGTATCTAGTAGACTATCTAGTCTTGAAAGCCAAACACGCGTGCAGACTTATTTTGCGGGCACTCTAGTATGTACCTATGTGTCAGAAAAAAGGATAGCAAACACGTTTCGCAGTTAGCTGCTCTTGTTGGTAATCGATTCTCACCTTTCTCATCGAATAAAGTTGGCTGTTGTTGAATAAGAATTAGACATCAACTAAAAGCGGACTACTACGTCCGACCTAAGTACAATATATAAAAATATACTCACCACCAGGTACGAAAGTATGGTCTTCGGGATAGCGCCCATTATAAACCCAATGACCGTAAATACGTATGATATAACAGATATAGGCACTACCGACTGGCGCAACAGGTTCTTAAACTTCAGGACGTAGTAGAACATCACGAAGACTTGTATCAATATTATTGGGTATTCCAGGTACGTCATGATACTGTAGTTGTTTGTGAAATTGTATAGTGTCATTATTGAAAATCTGGAAAAAAAACATTAACATTATTTTTACTACTGTACCTTCTACACCAGACTGTCTCACTGCAGGGCAAAGGCCTTATCTCATACATTGATCACCGCGCTTGCTCACTACGCATTGGCGGTTGCAGACTGCGAATTCTAAGTTTCCTCACGATTCGGATTCTTTTACAGGCTGCATCCCTTTTAATTTTTTTCTACAATTCATTAGGTATTGACATCAATACCTACAAGTACAGACTAACACCTGGATGCGATTAACGCAGGATCGAAGTGGATGACGTACTAAACAGCGGGGTAATTACGTAACACACTAACAGTAAGAATGGGTTTCATTTACACAGTTCAACAACATTCATTGCGCTATTTACGTTGTTGAGCAGACAAATTTTTCGAACTTAAGAAGCAATGGATTAGCAATAGGCTTCAAAATGATTCAGATTGTGATAGTGTGTTACGTAATTAGGGTGCTGGAGTCCTATGTTCAATACCTTGCGGTGGATGGTGAAAATATGTCGAATCACAATCTACCTAGCCATTTCTCAATCATGTTGGAGTCAGTTTACAGTTTAACCAGGCTAAATATGACGAAAATCTACAAATATTGGTGCCGATTCTCTTGTCACAAAATTCTCTAAACTAGACTAAAAATTACTAAAATTTAGTTCATTCCTGTCAAACGACGATGTCCCATTCTGAAATAGACTAAAGCGACACAACTTTACTATATTTTAGATTGACAGCACTAAGATGGCACTGAGTTAGTGGTTTAGTGAAAATGGCAATTTTGCTATTCTTGAATTTGCCGTTTTTCACCTAAAATTTTGGTTTATTTACTAAATCTGGCTAATTTTAATCGCGATTAAAAGGTGAGGAATAAAATTTAGGTGTCATGAACTAAAATTCACCACAACGCCTCGACTGCAGGTGCAAAAACAGTATTGTATTTTTATAAAATTTTATTTTGCTTAAGTATATCTCGAAAATGGTGTGTCCTATCGCAAAATTAATGAAAATTTCGACCCTCTTTAAAAAAAACCCTTAAACCTATTAGTAAAACTCTACAAGTAGGTAATAATTTTTTATATTTTCCATACAAAAAGTGAAAGTTTCCATATAAAACACGTCGAGGCTGCCCCCCATGAACGCCTGCGGCTCTAAAACAAAATTACAGGGTAGGGCAAACAAGCACCTACCATGTGTGGAGCAGCGATTGTCAAATTAAATTTTAGTTGCGTCAAAATTATTTTTAAATAAAGAGATATTTTTTTGCAGAACAGCTTTAAGATTCTCATAGCCAAAAGTAAGGAAGTTTAGTGATAGTTTAGTTAGTTTAGTTCGTTGTACAAGAGAATCGGCACCATTATTACCTGTGTTTAAGTAGAACAAACTATATTTCATGAACTTGTGAATAATTTACCATAGGTCTAAATATAAATAATACAAACCCGAGCTGCCCTAGCCGGTCGTCTGTATTAAGTAATCCGAGTCCATCATCTGCCTAAGCTTTTCCGAACAATGTTGGGGTAGGCTTTCAGTCTAACCAAATGTAGCTGAATACCAGTATTTTAACGAGTAACACGAGACTCTTTGCTATAAGACTGGTTGTTAGCCTTTGGTGCTTCTATTAGGGTCTACTAGTGACAGCTGGGACCAACGGCTTCACGTTCTTTCCTAGACCTCATATGTACTGGCTGCATGGTCCCCCATCAACGACCCGAAAGGGCAAGCGTAGCTTAACCTCCGATCGACCTCTGCGGCTGTTAATATGTAGCCACGATCCCCTCCGTCTCGTCCTTCATAAACCGAATATTACCAACAAATGGATATTCAACAGAGCATTGTGCATAAACATAGCTCAAGATTATGATTATTTTACTTAAGGCGAAAGCGTCAGGATAGCCCGAGAAATTCAAATTTTCTTACGTTTTTTGTAATTTGCAGGGCAGTATCAGGTTGTATGTCGATCTAAATATGATTCGCGGCCGTAACAAATATTTAATTATAGAATTATAATCACAAAAATCATCAATACCTCTCCCTGAGTTCATATTACCCTATTGAATGACAATTTCATGAAATAATGACATTTAAGGCCAATTCTAGGTTAAGGAGTTGTATTGCTGATTCTAATGTTTTAATATCAGAAATTCAAAATCAGAATTATAATCATTAGAATCAGCAATACAACTCCATAAGTTAGAATTGGCCTCAAATGACATTAATACATGAAATAGTCATTCAATAGTGTAATATGAACTTAGAGAGATGTATTGATGATTTTTATGATTATAATTCTATTAATTAAATATTTGTTACAGCCGCGAATCATATTTAGATCAACATACAACCTGATACTGACCTGCAAATTGCAAAAAAACATAAGAAAATTTGAATTTTGCGGGCTACCCTGACGCTTTCGCCTTAAAATTGTTCTTTAATCACTTTCTACACAATCGTAAATGTGTCATATCAAGCAAAATGTAATAATTCTTAGTATGCATACGCATGCATTTATGCTGTAGGTATGTGTGCCTAGTGACGACTATTTGTAAAATAGGTTTAACATCATGTGATATATATCTAAAGAATGTCAGATGTACATAATTTTGTTCATTCATTGTATGCCTGTCGACTGCTCAAGATAAGCACTAAAATTGTGACTCAACTTTACAATATTGAGTCTTTTTATTAGATATTCATTTGACCCATAGGAAGCGATAATATAGTTACTTATCTCGAAGATATAGTGCTAAAATCACTAATCTATCAAGATTAATGAAACAAAAATGTAATGCTACTGTTTTGAGTAATACAGTACAATATGTTAGATATGTTGTATGTTATAAATATAACATATGTATTGGGTAACAATATTCTTTAATTTTTTTATTTACGATTCGGTCTGCCTTCTTTTTGTATGCAATGGCCTTATAGGCCCTTATCTTTATAAAACCATTTTGCACCAGTAAGTGCAATCCACTTTTCCTTTGCCAAGCCTAGTTCTCCTGAGAACAAGCAGGGAACAGCAGCCAGTCATAACAGGCCATGGGTTTTTTTAATAAACAACTCTTTGTCATATGATTAACAGGCAGTACGCTGTGCAGGGCCTGCATGGAGGACGACGAGACAGCAGCTCATGTGCTGGTAAACCGCCCGGTGGTCGACAAATACACGGCAAAGTGCTTTGGTACCCCAGGTACCCTATGTGAGATTGCCAATAACACCAAGGCGTTGCTGACCTTCCTTGATGAGCTGGGGTAGATCTAATAACCGATTTTTTCACCCGAACGCAAAATACGCGCTTTGACGTGGAGTTGTGGAGAGCCCGTATTACGTATTACCTAAAAATCTTAAATTCATTCACTGACACAATGTAAACTACTGTGTCCAAAAGCATGAAATGCACAAGTGTTCCTTATATCACAGTCAGATTGGTCACCGATGTTCGCTCGTTGGTATTAGATAATATTTTGCTTAAATACCCATTATAATGTTATTTGTTGTTTCTTTTTTTACTAAGTACCTTCTTAAGTGGTTTTAATGCTTTAAATTATGTAGTATCTTTGGTGCACGGTAAAACTCTAATGAGTTTATGTTGGCACCAACTTAAATATATAAAACGTATGTATACTATGTATTGAAGAAATAAATTAAATATAACAAAAGTGAGCACAAAGAATACTTTTGAAAATTCATCCCCTAAGGGGCTGAAAGTGTGTATGGAAGTTCGTCATTTATCCCAGCAGGCATACAGCTTGTATTGTTATAAATATAAAGCAGTATCAGAAACAGGACAAAACTCGCAGCTTAATTGCATAATACACTCACAATTATTATGATAAACGGGATAATGACATTATCCCTGTTATTACAATATTCATTGCTATATTTATGTTTTGATTAGATGAATATTTTAAACATAATTATGACGAAATTTTTTGTGCATTTCGTACAAAATGAAAGGGATTGTGACATTAGTAACGTTCAGACATACCTCACTTATACCAAGTCAGAAACTGGTTCTAATATTATAAATGGGAAAATAACTGTGTCTGCCTGTGATTTGGATGAAATATGGCACACAGACCACAACCTATGTTAGAACATAGGATTATTTATCCCAGTAGTAAGTTCCCATGGGATAATTTCCAACATGGACATGGGCGATGCCGCTGGCAAACGCTAGTATTCTATACAGTAAATGAGTTTAATTAATAAACTTACCCAAAGACTTCCATAAGCATTGCTTGAATAAAGATGCCTTCTGCAGACCGCTTCTCCCGGATGTAAAAAATCTGTGGTACTTTTAGGAACAGACATGAGAGTATGGTCATTGCACTGAGTATGTTTGCAATATCTTTTAAGATGACCCCTTCCATTTTTTATGAGTATTGTGCTGTCTGAAAAGAAATATTCATTTAGATTTTTTAAATCAAATTAAGTACATAAAAATATAGTTATCTCAGCCAGATTTTATTGGTAGGGGTACATTTAATACTGATTGGAAAGAACCCAGAAATAAAATTATTTAAAAAAATATTGTGCATTTACCAGAGAGAGTAGGTACTCGTATTAGTTGTAATTGAGGTAGCAACAAATAATAAAATATAAAACAAAGGTTTAGATACTCAGTTTTTTATAAGAGAGAATAAAGTACACACAAGATTTAATACTTAACAATAACAAAAGATTATCATAAATAAGTATAAATGGTAGTTATTACAATTTGCACAGGTGTTGAGTACAGTGGTAATAAAATAGTTTTGATTTATTAAGAGCACTTCATACAATAATGGAGAGAATGATCTTATATTTAAAATTAAAATAAGTTAAAGAGAAGCTGGAAAGCGAAAAGATGACGCACAATGTGATTTGATTAGTAACCTACATTTTAAAACAGAATAATAACAAACCTGTTCAACTACATACGATTTCAAACGTTAATTATGCGGCTTGTTGAGAGCGCAAATAATACAAATAATATTTAAATACAGGCCGTTATCACTCGCGTCCGGCACTATTATGAACAAAAATTGATATCAACACTCAGGTTTACAGTACGTAATGGGAACGTGCTCTTTGGTGCAAGATGTTGGCCACTACTGTTTAACTGCTGCCAAAGGTGTTCATGTACCTCCGGTACTCAATCAAATCAACCGCTGTTTTACACTTGATATAATGCCAAGGTCAGATCGTTTTTATAATTTCGTCCACATTACTTACCAATGAAAGAATAATAATGTACGCGTTTACAAGTCAAAACTGTGGAAGGAAAGCTCCCGGATATATTCAGCGGTATCATGTACTATTTTTGGTGACATTTTAATTGATAAATCAGCAAGAATTTGAAATAAAATCGAATTTTTATTTAATCTAAATCGGCAAATTTCATTTTTTTAACGTCGTGTTGACGGTGTTCACGTATTTGGTTGATGTTGCCAACTGAATGAAATACATTTTTTTTTTAATTATTTGCGTTTTTTATTTTATTACTTATATATGATTTGTTTATTAATATTGTACTCGTAAAACATACAAAAGTTTTACTGCAGTACTCGATACAAAATTTTTGAAAACCTTAGTTTAATCAAATTATTACAAAGTGAAAAAGTAGCATTAAGAACAGTTCAAAAGCGTTTAAATTGTTTGAAACATAAGGATCTACAAAATAAGTGAGTAGGCAATGGAATAACTATTAATTTTAAACAAAAAAAACGCAGTAGATCCATCTGAATGTGGGTGTGAAAGAAAGTGAAAATAAATAAAATGCAAGCATGCGCGAAAAGCGAGGGTAGACTATAGTAACACACGTGGTTTTAGAATAACAACTACAGTTTATTTGGATTGGCCCCGTATGGAAAATTGTGGCGCGAAGCTTGTTGGCAAGTAAGATGAATAACACATTATTTTATAGGATGATTGTTTTGTAAAATGTTTAAATTATAATAGGTCATGATTATTTTTTAAAGTGAAATAAGCGAATTAAGCTACAACATTCTTGAATGTATTAACTATTTGACGACAGTGTAACTTATAATAATGATTTTTGACCTTATTATGTTAGACAGACAAGCATGATTAGTGTTTTTTCCTAATAGGACAATGTCTGTTCATGATTTCAATTAGCATATTACCATTCCTTTGTACTTTTTATTTGTTGGCAACACAAACATTTGACCGTCATTTGGTTTACAGAAAAATAAACTAGATGTCGCTAGTCACTCCATAATATTTTAAAGTTTGATATGGCTACGAAGTGAAACCTGCAGAATAATTTGTACTTACTTAGTATTTTCGGTGTCGACCTACCAAATACGAATGTAAACTTAGTAACCAATACCGTACCGTTCGTTACCTTAGTATTGAATTGTGAGCTTCAGTTTTATTTTGAAATTCTCGATATTTCCAGTAGGTACTTGTTGGTCGTGGGTTCGAAGTTCGAACCCTCGAACCCAGGCAGAAGCATACACAATACTTCCTTACTTTGCGTAATTTGCTTCATCACCACTTCTCTAAAAAAGGGTATTAAAGCAACGTAAGGAAACTGACATGTTCTAGAACCAAAAATTTTAAGTATTGTGACATCCATTAACCCGCACTGGGCCCGTGTCCCAGCTGTGGGAATGTTATAGCCTGATTAAACCTTAAGATAGATAGTGATAACTGCAGTCAATCCATTGATCCTACGTGGCTGGATTCGAGTTCAAACCCACGACAGCACTTACCTACTCGTACCTAAGTCCCGGCGGTTACGACAAGACCACGTAGCTCGAGAAATCTGCGCGGTAACACGGTTGTTATTAAAATTAGTCACAAATTCAAGCAAATTATCAAAAATTACAATGTGAGAACATAATTTCGATTCGCACTTTTACAAATGAATATTAGATAAGGTAAGTATCTCCGTAATCAGCAAAGCGACACACGACTCCCTCCGTGCGTTGGCACTGTTTGGGTATGGAACCCTTAAAAAATCTACTATGTAACATGCTATTTATGTATTTTTACCGTATTCTCAACTGCGCTTCATGAGAAAAACGGATACAACATTCACAATGCAATTCTAGCACCATAAGCGCCACTTTGCGCGCTGCAAGCCCCACGCAACGCGCGCCGCTCCTAATATTCAGCGACTCTCAGATAACCAGCCGCGTAACCGAAGCGGCTCAGTATCTCCAAAGCGTCGGCAGGAGGACCGCGCGGCTCTAACTTGGTGAAAACTCATTGACGACTCAGATGATGGTGCAAATGTCGCACATACCATTATCGCGTAAGCGCGTCGACTAACCGCTGTAAGCGCGTCGACCACCCGCTGTCAGCCCATCGACCACCCGCCGTAAGCGCGGCAATCACTGTCTCCGCGCTTTCGGAAAACGTGGAGACAGAGAGTTGACCACGAACGAACTGCATACGGGTCACTAGCTTGTCCCAAAGAGAGGCGATGTCGTAACGATACTAATTAGTGTGCGTTGCAGTAGGAGTTTAATAAAACGTAAAGTAAAAGAAATTAATTGTTAATCAAATTGACACCCTACGTCAATTTGTCGTGTTACTTATAGCCACTTCATACAACTGTCAATTAAGTTAAGAATTATTTAAGTTGGTAGTCAATTTGTTTAACAAATAATTTATCTGAGTTTGGAATGCTTAAAGGGTACGACTTGTGGCGGTGCTGATCCTGTGCCGAACGGACCACTACATGACGAGCTTTAATCGAAACAGTCGCGGTTTTTTTTTTTTTTTTTTTTTTTTTTTTTTTTTTTTTTTTTTTTTTTTTTTTTTTTGGATGGGCAACTCGCAGTTTTGACCACTGGGGGTCGTGGCTGCTTAACCGGTCTGTCCTGTGGTTGCCTTTCGGATTTTACTCTAAAAGGCCTCCAGCCAGGAGCGGAAAAATTTAAAACTAAAACTTAAATGATAGATGACCGCACGCTAAGGGCACCCCCTGTGGGGTACGGACCTCGGCTTAGGGCGTCATCGGGAGAGGGCAGCGCGATATTGGGGACGGGCTGGATCAAAGGGTTTATAGTATCATGATTATTAAACAGGGAATTTAAAGCTACAGGCTCAGCTACGGCGCGGGCTGAGGCCTCATCGGACTGGGAGTCGCGGTTGTTATACGAATGCCTAATATACTCTAACCGGGGCGTCGGGATATACTTAGTCTTAATAGTCCGACAATCGATCCAGATTAGGGTACCAAAGTTGTAGGTTTATAAATAGGTACTTTTCCCTGTCTCTACATGCTAATTTAATTCAATTGCTTTCTTGTTGACCGTTCACCAACATGAAACATCCATTTCGTTGTTTTACCTAAGTTAATAGGCAACACACAGTTGTAAGATTTGTGTCACATCCTAACATTGACAAAACCCCAGTCTCAATAAAAGTCACACAGACATGGGCTTAGTACCTAACTGCTTACACTAGCACTAGTGTAAGCAGATAGATAGGTACTAAGCGCGTGTCATAGTACCTTACTAGAATAAGTACCTACTCAAGTAAGTTCAACCCTCAAGCATGAATGAAGCTTTAACAACTTATACGCTTAATTAAGTAATAGCCTGTTTCTAATCTCTGTGTTAAAATGCTTTCTTATTTTAGGTACTTAATTATAAGTTTCGTGCATCAACTTTAGAAGGATGTGAAGTTTTGGTTTCTGGCGCTAAGCCCGCGAAATACAATCACGGCTTTCTGAGTCTAACCCCGTTGTAACTGGCTTAAAAGCTTCAAAAAGAATACAACCCAAGTGAAGGTATACTACCCTGCTTACTGCTGACATACTTGACAAAGGATTTCGTCATATTAACTGTCTGTTTTATGTCTGTCTCATCTGTCGTCATCCGTCTTTCTGTCGCCATTATTGGCACGAAGTTTGTGCAAAAACCTGCGCAGAGGGATGAAAATAACCCTGCACGCAGTTTCCTCCCCGCCTTGTCCTTCTTACCTCACCTGGTTATAAAACCGGGTGCACCTCCACTCGAGTTCCACTTTCTTCTCAACGGTAGGTCGAGTTACTAGTGCATCGCCCGTGAGTACCGCACTTCTGCCTTTAGTGAATTAAGTACTAACTTTTCCAAATTTCTAAGTGAATTCCTTCTGAACTTTTAGCCTCATTTAATTTAAAGTAAATTATTAAGCTGTAGTTTATTCCATAGAATTTAAAGTGCGACTTAAGTTTACCGAAGTTTTCCTTTACCGAACTTAGTTTTTCTTCGTTCGTTTCGCAGCCAACAAGTTGGTTTCCATACAGGTGAAATTAATGAAGCTTGTTTGTTTGTTTTTTTAACCTATGATTTGCGTACGAGAACTTTGATGATGGAGGAAGCTGGATGCAGTTGGTGATGATTTTATTGTTTGTTCGTAGTTTGCAATATTTTCGTAGCTCCTGTTCTAGTCAGTAGCCGGCAGCAGACGTCTTCGTGTCAAGGCAATATTTGTGCGTATCTTCAATGATACGTGTTCTTGGTTTTGTTCAAATAAACTATACGTGTCTTCAGTCAACTGTTGCGATGGGAAACCATGTTTTTTTTCGAATATTTTAGTACGCTTTTTGTGCTTTGTTTTCTCGCGCTTACTTTCCAGATTTTGGCGGATGCGGAAGGAGAATTTATTTTAGTTGTAAGATTATTTTACGGAACTTTACGGAAATATTAGACATTGCATTTGCATTGCAGATAACGGATACATTTTTAAGCATACGAGATTAATGACGAATCGTTTAGACGTACGACTATCATGTCAAAATCTTTAACATGACCCGGGAAATTACTCGCGTATTACATTAAACCGAAAGAAAAATATCGGCCATCTCCTATAATCTTACGTTACTAACAAACTGTCAAGTCATTATTCATTATTCAGTCAATTAAACGCATAACAATGTATTAGTAATAGAACTTTTTGGGAACGGTTATTTAAATATTTACTACGGAACCAATTTCATAACGTCTATACAAAATTCAAACAGATTTAAAAACCGCGGCCAAAATATAATACGCAAGTAGACTTGGAAAAGCTAGCTATTGGGTAATATTTCTTCGGAAAATCTTGTCATGTCTTTGTTACCGTACTTAACTGTTTTGGGCTAATAAGTAGTAGGTACTAGATTCCCATTTATTTTAATCATTCTCTTATCACTTGGCGGCAGATTAAGTGGGTTTACATAATTACGTCATTACAATCGGAATTCAGTAGAGGAGAAAACGTATGCGTTGAGGCGCTTTAATTAATAAAAGTTTTACCCAAAAATAACGTAACTAATGTACAAAACTATGACTCTAAAATAAAACTGATTTTAAAATGAAAATGTCACAAGCAGTTTGATTTGACCTAATAAGGAGGTTAAACAGTTTTGGACACTATTAAAAAACTTTTTAAACGCACTTTAGGACTCAGATAAAGTTTGCGAGTAACTTTTCCGAACCTAATCAGGGTGCAAAGAAACACGTACCTCTTTCCTTAATTCTGAAGGTGAAGAAGTTCTTAGTTTAGTCTGAAATCCTTCTGTAACGATGCTTTGTATGCATTGGGCCGACTTTACCCTGACTTTCGGCTACCAAATATAAGGCCGCTTCTTGTGTTTTTTGTTGCCTTATGCAGAAAGGCATCAATGCAGCAACCCCTGCATCCTTGACAAGTTAAAGCTTAGAGATAATTCCCGTATTTTTAAGGACATTGATTATTGCTAAGATAAAAATTGCGACTTAATTTTTTACTTTAATAAGACATTATCGGGAAAACGGTCAAATCGCATATTCCTAACTCGAGTTCGAAATCGAATGGAGCTTTATGAGACTGTTTATCAGGCGGTTAAGTCGGGAGTCGAACTGACTACTCTCCGTGCCTTTACAGCTAGCACCTTGCGCCTTTGAGCGCTTCAGGCTCGGTCGTGTCCTAATTACTGATGCATTGACTACAACACTACTTTGAAACTGCCTTTGCAGATGGAAGTCACATTTACGAATACGGTGCGGTCGTGTCAGGGGGCCCACTTCCTAATAGCGACGTCCGTAGTTTCGACCGAAGTTACGGGTGGTCCCTACTCAGTGTCACTTACAAACATAAGATTAGTACGAGACCTGAATTAAAAATGAATGACAACACGTGTTGACAGTTGTCCTTATTCTCGATGTGTTTTTGCCCGTCCGAAAATTTAATTAATTGGGAGTAGGGTTCACATGTAAATATCAAGATACTTTCGGATGGGCCCGTATCTTTGTTGATTGACTGAGAGGATAGGCCCCCTTAAATCAAGGGGTTATATCATCCAAATGCGGTTGTTTTTTTTAATTTATACTTACGCTTTGGCTATCGGCTTGCTAATTACTATGTCAGCTCTAGCAACACCTATGGTGACAAAATTAGCGCAAAAATATGGTTAATTTTTCAAAATTACTTAGTTCTCTCTCATAAATCACGGATAGCCGTCGGCCGCCATCTGAATTTTAAAAATCCGTCGCATTTCGATTGTTGCTTGGATGCTTCTTCCGCAACTGAAAGCGCTGACGGAAAGACTTATTTTTGTAGAGAATTATAACAGTCTGTAGATCATTCAATTATTGGAAATATCTTATAATTCGTTTATCATTTCATTACCACTTTGGGTAGTCATCAAAATTTTACTTTTACTTCGCAACAATTATTAGTATGGACTTAGATAATTAAGCTTGAGGTTTCTAAAATCTGAATCGTAATTTGGGGGTAAAGGAAATAATTTTCTTTGGTTTTTTGGGAATTTCTATGTAATGAACGATTCTTGAACGAACGCTTGCATATTTGCTTCTTTGTTTCTCGGAGATAGATTCCGGATAATTTAATTAAATTATTAACAAACAAACAACATGACACCTATATTTCCGAAGGGGGAGGCAAAAGTATAAACATAGTAGGTCCGAGACAAAATTTTTCAGACATCTTTTTTTTGGGAAATGATTTTACTTCACGCCTTACATTATCTGGAGGGGAAGGCAAAAGGTAGGTATGTATAGTAGGTACGTGACAGAAGTTATCAGCCATTGATTTTCTGGAACATAATGTAACTTCACGCCTGTAGTTCGGAAAGGTAGGCAAACGTGTAGGTATTGTACGTCCGAGACAGAAGCTTTGCGCCATTGTTTTTTTTTTGGAATTTAACGAAAGATCACGCCTCTACTTCCGAAAGGGTAGTCAAAAGTCTTCAGTACGGGGAAAAATCAGGAAGCTTTCTGACATTAATTTTTGTAACATAACTTTACATCACGCTTGTATTTTCGGAATTGGTAGGCAGAGCTGTACCTATGTTGAATGGATAGGAGTTGCAAACGTTTGCATTAGGAACTTTGATGTGATAGGAATTATTAATTCACCATTGCATACCATCACGCCTGTTTTCCCGACAGGTTAGGCAGAGGAGGAAGGGAGGAGGACAAAGGGAGTGTCAATGCCTTTATATGTTTTAGTTTCTTCGAGAAATGACTCTTGAACTTTAAATACGATCCGCAGTCATTGCATATTTGCTTCTTCCTCGGAGATAGTTCTGGATATTTTAACTAGTGAAAAACAAGCATAATATCACGCTTGTATTTCCGAAGGGGTAGGTAGGCAAAAGTATATACATAGTAGGTACGAGACAAAAAATTTCATAATTCCGATCCAGCCTGTCTCTTGCTGCCCTCTCCCAGCGATGCATTAAGCCGAGGTTCGTGCCCCGCAGGGGATGCGCTTAGCGTGCCGTCGCCTAGTTTGTAAGTTTTTTAAGCCCTGGCTGGGGCCTTAATTTATTAGGGCCACCACAGGCACGTCCAGTTAAGCAGCCGACAACCTCCTAGGTTGACCTGCGAGAAGCCAATCATAAAAATAAAAGTTTCAGACATTATTATTTTGGGACATAACTTTCAAACACGCCTTGTATTATCCGAAGGGGAAGGGAATAGTGTATGGTAGGTAAGACAGAGAAGAATAGAATAGAATACTCTTTATTATGTACACCATAAAAAAATAACATATAAATGTAGACATTTTACACAGGGTGACACAATGGGCGGTCTTATGGCTAAAAGCGATCTTTTACAGACAACCTTTGGATGGATTCAAGGGAGAAGGAGAGACAATAATGCAGGTAGTCAGTGGTGTACCATTTTATTTTTGAAGATATCGGCAATTCTTTTTTTTTTTCAGAATACCGTACTTTCGCGCCTGTATTTTCCGAATAGGTACCGAAGCAGAGATGTACCTATATTGTTTATATTTTCAGTGGATAGGATTTTTTTTAAAGTTTGCATTGGGATTTTTGATGTAATAGGAATGATTATTTCACCATTACCTAATATCACGACTGTTTTCCCCCAGAGTGTAGGCAGAGAAGGAAGGGAGGAGGACGGGGGAAGAGGGAGTGGCAATGTCTTTAGTTTTTTCGAGAAATTACTCTTTAAATTGCGTTCTGCAGTTATTACACATATGCTTCTTTGTTCCTCAGAGATAATTTCGAAAAAAAAAACAATAACAATAAACATAACATCATGCCTATATTCCCCGAAGGGTTGGGTAGAGGTGTAAGTAACACCCACATTTCGCCAGTTATTTTTAAGTCCCATTTAAGGCTCCCACAGACAGGCGCCACGCGATAGCGCTACAAAAAGGCACCGCACGTGGCGCGACACGCGGTGCCTTTGTGTAGGGCGTCGCGTCGCGCCAGTGTGTACGAGCCTTTAATAAGGGGGGTGGAGCGGGTTATATTGTTATGTAGGCACCTTAATTAAAAAGGCTAATTGTATTTAATAGTGCTAATTGATCCTCTAACTTTACATTTGTAATGGATAAAATTATCCAATCACATATTGCTTATTGCATATAGTTTTGCCTATTTTTCGCTGGGAGAATATAATTCTGCTGCAACCAGCATTTTTTTTATAAAACATACTTGTTGTGGTATACAAGAAGAGTTAAGGCACCTTCAAACAGGTGCGACACGCGACGTGAACGCACGTTATATCTTTTTACATAGGTATTTATGTAAAAACTGCAGGCTCCCGACTAGAATATGTATTAGTATATACATGTATAATATATATAATTGTATTCACACAAAAAATCAATAACAGTTTTCCTACCCAGGAATCGAACGCAGGACATGTTCGGACCGACCAACCGCACTTGCGGGGAAAATACACAAGTAAATAATCGTACACGTGAAAAATCAATATCTACAAGAAATCAAACTCTAATAACAGCGTTTATTTATCTTCGTAAAAACTCAAAAACACTGCCAACCATCCCGCCCCCCGGGAATAGAACCTAGGACTTAGTGCGCGTAAAACCTCCATTGCTTACGAGTAGTTTGATGCAAGTAAATAAAATCCAAAGTCTTACTATTGTAACACACTAATTTCACTATACCACAAAATTACATTTAATAGCTAAATCTATTTTAGACCCCTCAACATGCCAACATTTTGGCGGAGCTCTGGCTGTATGGAGGCACGTCTATTGTTATTATTTTGGTGTTAATTTCAGTCAATTTCAGTCACCGTCAAATATCCGACATCCTCATTTCTAGACTTGAAACTAACGAGCATATTGCGATAACAAGGTGCTAAAATTAATTCAGCATTCAGGGGGTGTTTTAAGTTCGCAGCCACACGCTGCTGGAATGATCTCCCACCACCAATGCGATGCCTGAAAACAATACAATCTTTTAAATTCCAACACAAAAGGTTACTCATACATGAACAAATTTCTATTCAACCTTAACCATGTACTTTATTATAGTTCACTGTACCTTAGGGGTCATGGCTTGCAGGCTTTGGTGTTGGATCTTCTTGGGCGTGGGCTGCTTGAAATTGGTTCTTCTGTCGGTGGGGCTGTATTTATGTTTGCGTTTCGCTACAGCACTCATCCCTTACACTTGGGAACGTGACCTTTGTTTCTGTAATGTACGGTTAAATCTAATTAACCAACTGGCACACTTCGGCTTGTTTGGTATCTGTAGTTCCTTGTTGGAGAATTATCTTAATTTATTTATCTAACCATTTTAATTACATTTAATTTAATACATTACAATCACGATAATAAATATAATTATTTTGCACCTACCATTGTCCCTGGACTGTGGTTCTCCTTTAAGTCACCGAGTTTGTCATCTGCACCTTCTAACACAAATTTTACAAACACTGCTTTACAAATACCATACGTACACAATCACCCAATACAAATACATCCTTGGTGTTTAATAAAATTCTATCATAACATTCATTACATAATGCGCCATGTTTTATAATATTTATTGCTTAATCAATAAGTCAAAATGTCAAACCTACAGTTTTATGACAGCTGCGCGCACAGATCATTAAAGCCCGGCGGCGTATGAGTCGTTTCCCCGGAATGTTACCACGTTATAAAATATTATGTTTATATACTTTTTGAACTAGGTTATAGTGTATTTATTTTATTTCTTATTTTAATGTTTATTTTTAATTTTCGTATGCTGCACTGGTTGACGTCATCACGTCAGCGCCGGCTATCGCTGAAAACCAGCGCTGGGGCTCTGTCTCGCATAGGGTCGTAGCATTATGCTGAGCGATTGCCGTTTTGCGTGAATGTGACGCATATTTTTCCCCAACTCGTAATTTTTTGTATTTGTGTGTTTTTTCTTTGCGTCATGTTTGCCGCAAATAAATGTATTTTCTTTCTTTCTTTCTTTTCTTTTCTTAATTAAGTCTGCTAAAATAATCGATGCGGTTCCCACTTCCACAACAAAATTTAATTACCGTTATTAATTCAACATACATCATGACATTCCACGTCAATTCCAAGAATCATTCCCCGAAAGTTCGGACAATTTAAAACGCATTCAAAAATAGGGACAAAGGGCTTAATTTTTGAAACGTTTAAATGTTCCATTCCAAACATTATCATTCGGACAGGTAACAACTGCATATATCGTTAAAATAAGTACTGTAATTGCGATGAGAAGACAAACAAAGGTCCCTGACTCCAATCGACACTGCAAAAAACGGGAAAAAATTGAGCCGCATGTTGTGACGGCGGCGCCCACACTGAACTACTTCATAAACTGACTGGACAGATTAAATATCTCCGAGCTATTTTCAAATACAAACATCGGTTAATTAGCTGCTGGTGTGTATTACAAAATAATAATAACAATGTCAATAACGTAAGAAATTAAAAAGGAGTTTAATGCTGGCTGCACATTACAGTTAACTTTGGCACTTTTTCTTGCCTTAAGAATCTCTCCTAACGTTATGAGTGAGGAAGATTACAAAAGCACTAAAAGCCCCAAAAGGAAGTAAAAAAAAAAATCACCTATCCTTAAACCTGCTGACATGATTCCGTCTGCATTTTCAGTAAAAACGATTTATTCTGTTCTAATAGGTACCACTGGTATTTGTTTCAACTCATACTTACTTTATATTCCGAACGGATACCATTTTTTAAACTAATACCCAAACAAGTTCAAAGATATAAGGTACAGTCAGTAAAAATGCTTTGTATGCAATTATAAGAAAATTTAAAAAATTAAAAAAAAAATTGTTACATCCAACAAAATAAAATTTTATTTGCAAACGTCTAGTTCAATAATAAAATATAACTAATAATCAAATTGACAGGTAAAAAAAATGGCAAGATGATTCACTTAAACTACTCTTACCTTTGTAAAAATATTTTAATTTAATAAAAAATAATATATTAATAATATTGAATAGAAAATAAATATGAGTTGAAACAAATACCAGTGGTATTACTCGTAGTTGTTGATATTAGAACAAATCGTAAAAACTATCCTCGAAAAGTAAGCCGAACAAGTCACAACTGGAGCAACAGGGTTACGTTGCGCGCTCCGATGTCAGTGTGTCAACAATGACTGCAGGAGCCCCAATTAACTAAGTACATTTTATTAACATACCTGCTCGGTTTTATTCAAGCTTTTGCTAGTGCCAGTGCACTTCTCAGTCGCTACACACGGCAATATATCAAGCTATGCATTTCCAGTTTTAGCTAACTTCGCATTGTAGGCTTTTTGTACAATGAGAAGTCAGCTTATACTGGAAATGTATAGCTTCATATGTAGTCGTGCGTACCAACGTAAATAAAAGCAAAATGAAAATATTTTATTTCTCGTAAATCTACATGGGCACTTATGAAACGTCAGAAGCTAGGTGCACGGTTCCGATTGGTCGTTTCCTATAAGAAGAGCCGGTAAGAAACCCCATGGTTACTCTTTAAAAAATAATTGGATTTTACGATGTTTTCAAATTACAGTGTTAATAGGTATGGGAGGACTTTGTAGGCCTGTCAACAAGTAACAGTTATTTAACATAATAGAAAGAGGGCTACAAATCTACAGTCTACAAGTTAGGCCTACAATGTTCTCACATTCACAAAATATTGAAGAATCTATATAAAAGATAAATAAAACAATAAAAATAAAAGCCTATCTAAACCAATAATATAGTAATGTACCTATTTATTAAACACTCACATTATGGAAACATTTAAATGTTATCCATCTATTAATATTGGCTCCCGATAGTTGCAACATTAACGAAAATTAAAGAAAATCATTATTGCGAAACAAAAACAAACTTATGTTCGATATTCTCACGTATACTTATATTCTTTGACGGAGAACTGCTCTTTCTACTAATTGAATAAAAATGAACGCAAAAATATTGTCAGTGTGCCAATATTCGAACAAATCATACCAAATTAATAATGCCTGATTATCAAGTAATGATAAATGATAAATGATTTTATTTCTGTAAGTAGGTTTGTACAAACACTTTTACACGTCAATCATATTTCATAAACTAGATAAGGTCGGCGTTTCCTATCTGACTACTCTGAGAAGAAATGCCGAAACAAACTCAGAGGTCACAGTCTCTTTTAAAGTCCAGACATAATCTTGGTCAGAACATTTGAAGACCATGTAGATTTGTGTCTGAGAAATGGTCTTTTCAGGAAACACCACACAGATTGAGTGGACCTGTCCAGTCAGTGCACGCATTTGTCAGTAATCGTGCAGCTCAACTCAGAACTTAAGGAGCTCAACAAGCTCAACAATGAAAAATAACTACACACTAGGGACACATATAATAGGACTTAAAAATAACTGGTGGAATGTGGATGTACTAGTAGGCCTAACCCTTCGAGAATTACAGTCGTGATGTTATGTTGAAAAATAATTATTAACTGAAACCATTCGTAGTTGGAACCACAATGCAAAATGAAATTAAAAACCTTTCAACAGTTAACCATTACTGTCGTACTCGTCATATTATCAAAGGCGTAATTAATTATCTTCATCACAACAAACTTAATTACGTTGAAATTTATTTACACTGTTAGGATTTGGGCCAATATTAGTTTCCGACAAACGCCGTACATCTGGCCGTACTAACGTCAAACTCCCATAAAACTGGACAATAAATGGGGAACAAACATAAATACGCCATTGTCAGGAAAAAAACGAAGGAATAACGACCTTATGTTAATTACAATAGAACAGTATATAAACTTTGGAAGTACATATGCGGTATTTTTTCTTCGCGGAACGCTTTAATTTCGCCTGGACGTGACTAGTGCGCGACCATAACGTGGTAGTTATTCCCGCTTTTTATAACTCATTTGAATTTTGAATATACTCTGTTGCATTTTAGGTATCGGCTTACTTTAGTGTTTCATTAGAGGCGACTGGAATATACCTCTTAACTCCCGCGGTTAATTAAAAAAAAACTTAGATGTTAATTCATTCTTTTGTTCACAGCTTCAAATAGCGGCCTTTGTGCTGCTGTTCATCTCGGAGATTATAAGATCGGTACGAAGGAGATCTTAAGCCACCAGTAAGTGCAACCTATATTTTCATTTAACTTACTTTCGTAGAATTTTGAGGGGAAAAGGCGCCACTTGTATCTACTTTACTAAAAAATTACTAACTGACTGACGAGTCTCTCACATTTCGACGGTGGTATTAAATTAAAATTAATCTAACTTGCCAACAACAAATAAATACAGCAAGTATTTGAAAATTTGTAATAACGCCATCCCCCAGCATGAGAGGAAATCCTCTCGTTGACTTTGCGTTTTGCATTCTTTTTCAAAGAAGATTAACGGAAAAATACTTCTTAATTAGCCAACCCTACCCAACCTAACTAGTAAATAAATAATTTACATGTCTAATAAGGATAATAAAATGATCTGAATTCCTAATAACTAAAAGGTATTTGCAAAATATGAATCTAATCACGTGCGTCGTACCGAAGTCTCGTCTCAACTTTTCGTTTTCGCATAGTTACAAGACGTACCGGCCTCTTCTCCTAGATGGCGTTACAATACACGAATGAGTGAGAGTCATGTAATTTGTACCACTGTATTTTTTTTTGTAACTTTGTCAATTTTTCCGGACAATCATGTGAAATAAATGTTTGGAGTTAGCAATTCATTAAAATCCATATTATTTACAACCCATTTTACAGCATACTCAGACAATTTCAGTTTAAAAAAATGCAATGCAATTATGACCAAATCATTTCAATACAGTAGATAGGATATTAAATAGACTTCGTAATAAGTACAAGATCCGTATGCAAAAAAACGCGCATTGACGTGCAGTTGCGGACACCAGCCCGTTTTACCTATTACAGTACTAGATAAAAGAGGTTATTTATTAATTAAAAGCTTTCAATATAAGTAGTTCAGAAAAAAGCTTCCCGGGTAAAAGAGCTGGAGCAATATGCTACAGGCTTTATATTTTAAATATAACCTACATTTTCCAGTGCAGCGCTCATATATAAACCAACTATTGGAAAAAGGTAGCACGTCTATGAATAAAAGAAAATATTATTTATAATGAGACTCACTAATTGAACGGAACCAGTAACTACAGACTAATTAAATTGTATAAAGCAACCACAGCATAAAATATTTATATTTATGCCCAAGCAGGTCAAAGGTGATAAATAGGTTAATTCAATTGAGCAAAACTTGTTTTTGTATAAACAGGAAATGCATTTAAGTAATTCCACCTGCTTTACCGCTTTCTCAGAATATTGCCAGGAGCAGTTTGATGAAAGCTAAATGGAGCATTAATTAGGTCGCTCTAGCTAGTGGATCGTGTGATTTCATGCGGGCAACTATGATTTGATCTCAACACAATCCCGAGTAGGAATCTGGAATAGGTCAAGCTTTATGCACATTGTAACATGCATAGGCTGGTATAATTTAGGTACTTCGTAATCTAAAACCATCCTTCCCAGAACAGGATAAAATGTCGACTATCAATGCACAAACAAATGAAAATCCGATGTCATTGACCTGTTTAGTTCCGGGAACGGTCATGTGGCGCTGTTACAATTCTCATTCATGAATTATTTTGTCAATGGCGGCATTCTAAAAAGATGTGATTGTAATTTTTTGCTAGATGAACGTAGTAGGGTGGGGTTTTATACCTTATTTCTTATATTCAATACTGTATGGAAAACATATCAAGCTTATTCTTATTCAGGGTCAGCTTTCCACTGAAACTTTGGGTAATGAAGTTATGAATGAGTTTCGCGTTTCTTGTTGATTCCACAAAAATCCTATAGATGGAGCGCGCAACCTCAAAATATTTAATTCATACAATTGAATGTAGTCCTTATACTGAAGGGAAGATTGGGATAGTCTTATGATAATCGACCATCAAACATAGCGTTTTTATTAACACTAAATGATTTTCTACTAATTGACGGCATCGTCTTTGCCAATGGGAGCATAAATCATAATTATTTGTCGTTTTAACCCTCGCAGTTTGCGCGACCAAAAAGTGCAATATTATGTATGTCTGTTTATCAAAAATAACAATGTAGTATGCTATTTCAGACATGCGCTTACGCATGTCAACATCAAAACGAATGCCCTGAAAACCAATTTAAATTACTTACTGATTTTGAGTAAACTATACATCTATCTAGGTATACAAATAAATAAAATCGAAGTGTCTGTTTGTAATATCATAATCACGGATTTTACTTAATGCATATAAAAGTTTATACGGTACTCATAATAAAAAGATTTTTTGTATTTTTTTGTGTATTCTTTCTGTCCGTCTGTTTGTTCCGGCTAGTCTCCGAAACAGCTGGACCGATTTTGATGAAATTTTGATATGGGATACTTTGAACCCTGGGAAAGGTCATACGCTACTTTTTATCGACATACCATGCGGGCGCAGCCGCCGGCGGAAGCTAGTTTAACAATATTTTAGGACGTGAATATCAACAACGTTTATCGAACGAATGGGGCTAACCTCAAAATAGCGAAAAAAATAAAACGTTCAATAAAATATTTAATCATTCAACCACTCTCTTTAGTATTATGGGTCCTTTAGAACAATATTAGTGATGATTGTCTGTACTGTCATTCGCTTCCCATATCCTAGCACATAATAGGTAGCAGCTGAAACCTCTGTTGGTAGACTGTAAATATTATACCCGGAATCTGAAATTTAGGCCATCCCCAGCTGTATCTAGGACACCCCGAGTCTAGTACCTCTTTGGATGGCGTGTTTGATTTTACTGAACATATTGAAGTGTACGTTGTTTGAAATAGAGGGAAATGGAGAGTAACTTTGTAGTAAATTCTGCTACCGTGTTGTTAATTGAGTCTTATAATATTGATGTTCGGTATGGGCTTTGTTTGTTAATTAGTTTAATAGAACGTTGAGGCAATTAAGCTGTGAACACAAACATAGTGCGAAGACAAACAAACCCCGTTCTTTCTTATTACAAAACATTTTTATTCTTTTGACATGGTTTAAACAATCGAGCCTATTTTTGAAATAAGAACCTAATCGAAATCGGAATACAGTTCCTTTTATAAAAGTGACAACTTAGTCCGGTCTTAGGTTGACAATTTTGTATTAAGAACTTTACTAAAGTCGGCAAAAAGTTCGAAATACAAAAACTGGCTCGAAGGTTTAGGCTCGGGGTAAAGTTAGATCGTGTTTTTTAATAGGACGCTTTGAGTTAATGTAGCGTAGAAAAGTGTAGAAATAATAGTGACGATGACACACACAAACATATCACATGAATAACATGTTTATGTATATCATTATTTTAGACTCTAGGAAAGTGAAACGGACATGTGTTCGCACAAACCAACACTATTCTAAGTTTTAAAATAAATACATCACGAAAAATATAAGTTAGTTTAAAATTGATTATTAGTCTTAATATTATCTCCTAAAATACTTACTTTTAAAATCATAATTGCTTTTTAGGGTTTGGTAGTCAACAAGGAACCTTTATAGTTATGCCATGTCCGTTCTTCTGTCTGTCCGTGACTTAGCTCAGATACTCTTAGTACTAGAAAGCTGTAATTTGGCATGGGTATACATATTAATCACACCGATAGAGTGATAAAATAAAACCTTGAAAAACCTGGTACCTCCCCTACACGTAAAGTGATGATGATTTTTTTCCTCATATATACCATGGTGTGGGAGTTGTTGGATAGACCGTCAAAGAAAGATATTGCGGGTGTGTGAAAACCATTTTTCAATTCAGAGATCCGTATGCGAAATATTAAGCTTTAAAGTGTTAATTTTTGTTAGAGTTAAGTGCCTCCCCCCCCCCCCTCCTGCCAGCTGAATATGAGTATGATATTGGATATGTATAAGTACAAGTTAACGAGTAATACTTGACCAAATTACATTTGCAGTTGGAATGTATGGGAGTACATGTTTTTCAACTACAATGTTAACTTTGTTCTTGGGACAAATAAAAGTCAAATCAACTACGGAACCCTTCATTCTGCGTGGGCCGGCACGCACTTAGCTGGTTTTTGGAATAGTTTTGTTCTTTCACGTATAATAAAGGACAGTTTTCCATAACACTTAGATCTTAAATAGCTACCGCCAAGAATGATCGATCTTTGAGGTTAAGCAACTGTTGCCACGTACATGTCTTGGATGGGTAATTCTTATTTTTTTTTTATACGTTGCCCCTCACTAGGAATTTCTCCTGTATTGTGGGTGCGTTTACAAACATTTAAACTCACATACACAAACAGCCAGACCCGGAACAACTACTTGTAGGTCATACAAATATTTGTTCTGTGTGGGAATCGAACCCGCGGCACGCAGCGTAGCAGTCAATCGTCTAACCACTGCGCCAACCGTGCCGTCAATTGTATTTCCCGTGTGTTTTATTTCGTTTGTCCGAATGAATATCTATGATTTAAGTCAGGAGCAGATATTTAGTGTCCTGGCAACCGGTTTATATTTGGAAAGTGGGTCACATAGGTCTGTGATTGAGGAAGTTACACCGTCTTAGATAATTACGCATTATTCTGGTTAGCTTGAAATACGATCCAGACGTTGGAATATGGAGTGACAAAAGCCAATTGAAATTGGCTCATTTTTTTTTTTTTAAATATTAGAATAAGTTTAAAAAAAATAAAAAGATAGACATAATAAGAAAACAGAAATGTTATAATAGAAAACAATTATTAAAGCTAATTAAAAAGTTTTGACAGGTTCGCACCTTTACACGCGTTGAACTCTTTAACAGCGACAAACGAATGTATGAGAGTTCCTACTATTGTGATAAAGAAATATTTTGTGAAATAAAATTATTATTTTTATCATTCTACCTGCAGAATGTTATTCAGTTGCCAGCACAAGTAGTCACTACAGAGAAAGTACGGACTAAGGACTGTACGTACCTAGTGTAATATCAGAGTTAAATATTTTAAAGGTATGTCAAGACAGTGCGATGGAATGCATACCTTTGAATTTATTGTACTACGGTCACAATATCAATATGTAGGTACTTTATACTTTAATTAGGTCATCCAGTGACTTTTTTTATTTTTTTTTTTTTATTTATTGAATGATATTATAATACAGAGGTGTTACTTAATTCTAAACTCGCCAAACTTTTACGTTTGATGGCGAGAGGCGCTCTTTTTACATAACAATGCACCACCTTACGCACATACCTACTACTTATATAATTATTAACAATGTTTTTAATTCTATTTGCTATCCTGTATAATGTTTTTTAATTTTGTCTTAAGTGATCCTTTACTAATTTTGACTTTTTCTCTTAATAAATCTAATTTGTTAAAAACTTTAGGTACCAAATACTTAGATGTTCTCTTACCATAATATTTTTTTTTTTATCTGTGGTTGAACCAATTTGTTCTCTCTAACCCTACGTGTGTTGTACTTGTTTTTAACATTAACTTTATACTCTTCATTATAATAATATTGCAGACCTACCAAATAATCTACTTTTTTATCCACGGGTAAAACTTTACAGATGGGAAATAGCTTATCATACTCTTTGTTGCACTTATCTTTAACATTTTTACTGACCAGAAACTTCATCAGTCTTATTTGTAAGTCTTTAACATCTCTTAAATATGTAATAAAAGTTCGCCCGTACACAAGGAGTCCATAGCTTAACAGCGAATCGGCAAGTGCGAAATACACAATTCTTAACGTCTGTTTGTTCAATACATTTTTTAATTGGTAAAACTTACTTAGCACAGATCTTAGCCTATTGCAAATGTCATTTATGTGTAATTTCCAATTAAAGTTCTTATCTATTGTTAGACCTAAATATTTAAATTTATCTACGTACTCCAATTTTGCACAGTTACAATTACATTTATTTCTATGCAAACATTCGTATGTATGTCCTATCACTGTGAGATACTCATTATTTACAGATTTAGCATTTGTATGTGAGTGTATCGATTATATGGCGAGTGCATATACACTCGCCATATAATCGATACACTCACACTACTCGTTCGTTATAATCAATTTATCATCGTAAATAAAGCATCTTGGAGAGGAAATTAATAAATTTGGCTGTTGTCCATCAATTCAGGATCTGAATAATTAGTATCATTAAATTTTCAGTAGCTCCAAAGGGGTTGTATAATTACAAAATTGTATAAAAATAGAAAATAATATACATATTCTACTATTAATAAATTAGATGCAAAAATCTGCTCTAATAATTGATTCTAATGTTATAAATGCGAAATTAACTCTGCGGTTTGTTACCTTTTGACGCTTAAACAACGGAACGGAATTGGATGAAAGGTCCACGTATACTAAACAGGATACTTTTCATCCCGAAAGTACGTTCCCGTGAGCTAATAAAATGGTGGTGGTGGTTAATTCTATAATATTTTTCTTAATCAATCGAATAGGTACCAACTTCATTTTTGTGATAAGGTTTTCTTGCCCAGGTACCGTGATCATGAAGGTCGAGAAGCCGAGCTTCCCGGGGCTTCTCAACAGCACCCGGATCTACTCCCCGATCACCATGAGCCGCGAGTGGTCCACACTCGCCCGTCTAGTGGTCTTCGTGTTCGCCTCCTGCTTCGGCGCGACACTCAACGGATACTTCATATCGTCCTTCTTCGTTGACTTTGACCTCAGGCATATAAGTGAGTTGCTGATGCTTCTATAGCTGCTTGCGAATTTTAATTGCATCATTTGGTCCAACTTTATATATTCATTTTTTGATTTGTATATCATGTATTTGTATTTTAGTATGTCATGGTGTTACTGTATTTCTTTAAGATTTTTTTCTTTTTGTATATTGGCACCTTGTTTTTATATTAATATTCATGTAATGTGTTATCATTTACGTATTGTGCTTTTGTGTGTGTGTGTTGTCTGTTGGGCGCATTGAATAAATGTTTTATCTACTCGTTTATATCTATATTAATAAATAAAATAAAAATTATGTCATGTTCGTGAACGGGCGCTGTCAGTTGAGACTGGTCATCTCTTAACTGCCACGACTTAATTTTATTATTAATATTTTATTTTGAATTGTTTCTTAATATATATTTTTTTTCCATTGTTCTCGCATATAGAAGCAACAAGAATAATGTTTCCAGGATTTTATAATATCTTGATTTAAACAGAGTGTCCTTGGAGTTTCTTGTCCGTTTTTCTCCATAGAGATCTACGTTTTGGAATGGGCAACTAGCTTCAACTTTCTGACCAACTGACCGACTCTTTGACAATTCAAAAGTGCCTGTAATTGGTATAATTGAAATAAATGCTTTGAATTTGAGTTTAAGTTTGAATTGTACATTCTACCATAACATAATTATATTATGGTGGTACAGATATTCAAATGTCATTCTTAACTAAGTACAACTAATTTTAAAATGTATTATTTACATTAAGTCTATTATCAATTAATATTATTATAATTAGGTAACCGTTTCTAAAATCAATACCAAAATTAATAAAATGTCATATTGGATTTTCACAATTTTCCATAAATTCGCCAACATCATAAAAGTAATTAACTAATCACTTATTCGTAAGCTTTTCATTGAACATGGGGACGGGAAGTTCTTTAAATAAGTGCGATAACTTCTTGTAATGTTTTAAATGATTTTATAATTTAGTAACTATTTTACCATAATTGCTGCGAATTGAATTATGATCAACATTAACGTAGAAAAGCGCCTCAATTTGCAAAAAATATATGTTGAATATCGCGGGTTACCTTGACGGATCCCCCTTAATAGTACAATTCACGCGGAATTTCGACCGCCACCCGAATTATTGTTTAAAGTCTAACGACATCAACGGTGACACTTCCCACTTTACATAAATTGGGCAAATCTGCGTAATGTCTTATTTAACGCATAATGTCGCAGCCACAGTTGTATCAGAAATATTAGGAAAAAAACACGTGTGGCACTCGGGGTCTACCGCGGTAAAGCTATTGCATAAATTTTTTATTAACTTATGCAATTACAATTATTATTTTTTATTTTTATTTATGCTGTATTTGTTTTTCTTTAATATTAATTCAAGTACAGTCGTACCATATGCATACACGTTAAGCGAACGCTCGGCCGAGCTACATGGTAGGCGGAGTGGGAGGTGTTAGGTTTTATTTTCGTTACGGAAATTCTTGATTCGGTCACCGCGGTCAAAGCCCGCGATAAAGCTATGCAATAGCTTAAAATTGAAATTTTGTGTTGTCTAAATTGTTTCGAGTTATCATCATTTTTATTTGTCAACTAGGCAACGTATTCCATGCTTGTGCGGGCATGGCTGACATGCTGATCACGGGGGGCGTAATACCCATGGCTACCGTGGTACTACTCTCCGGGGTATGGGACTTAAACCCAGTCTGCCACGTCTTACAAACTTTAACTGCTTGCTCAACATACTGCTACTCGATGTATTACCCCGTAAGTAATATAATAATTATTTTTTTGCCTTACCCTAAAGGCCTAAAGGCTGCATGAAATTTGCTTAGTTGTGTAGCGAGTCAAGTCTTTGACGTCTATACGTAACGCTTCACAATGAAATCCACTGACGTTTGGACACATTTAAATTGGCTACTTGAACTAAACCCGCTACTTAACTAATGCAAATGTAAATCAGCTATAATAACTGGGAATTATTGCGACACTATTATGAAAATTTGTACTGTTATTGTTTTAAGATTGTGTGGTATATGGAGTGCAATGCGATTATTACTAATAAATCTTAATTTATCAGCACAAATGCGAAGTGAAAAGTATGTCTCATTCTTGGTAATATAAATAACTGCTTTATTTTTATTGTACATTGCTATGTTGTCCACATTCTACAATAGCGAACTGTAATAATTTCGTTGTAACCATTTACCAGCACATAATTTTTAGATTCAATGACCTAACTCTTAGGATCCCTAATTTGAGTCAAATGTTGTGACTGTTTCGGTTGGCGCAGTGGTTAAGCGATGGACTGCTGTGCTGAGTGTCGCGGGTTCGATTCCCGCACGGAACAAATATTTGTATGACCTGCAAGTAGTTGTTCCGGGTCTGGCTGCTCGTATGTGAGTTTGAATGTTTGTGAACGCACCCACAATACAGGAGAAATTCCTAGTGTGGGGCAACAATTTTTAAAGAAATAGTAAAAAGTAAAAAAAAAGATTTTACTTAATAGACGTTGTTTTCACAGTTCGTTGCCGGTAAAACATACTTCCGAGTCTGCCACTCCCGAAAAAAAATAAAACATAACATGAAACTACGCATCGCGGTCGTAGCGACATTCGTGTTTGTCGTCGGTATTGCTTTGGCTGCCACTGGAACCTACTTGGAACTCGACTACGACTACTGCCAGCGGCGCCACTTCGGCAACTTCTATTTCCGATACGGTACATTAATTTTCGTTCACGGCACCTCATTCGTCTTTACGATGTACACACTGATTGCTTCGTCTATCCGAATTCGTCAACAACTCCAGCTTCAGCCCCGTTACAGAAAGTCGACGCTATATCACCGAGACGTCGCAATGATTAAATTGAACTTCATGGCGTACCTCTTGTATGTCGCATTTTGGGTCCCATACCTCATCGTCGTCAACCTGTACCCTAATGCGCCCGACTCATGGTATTACCAAACAGCCTGGGCGGGGAATTGCCGCCCATTGTTCACCAGCATGTTTTATGGCTCTCTGAATAGTATATTTGGAAGAGCCTATTCCAATATATTTAACTACTGCTGCTGCAAATCTTCTATGCATAACTACCCACGTCGCCAGAGGAGAACGACTGAGCATTTTGCGCGGCCGGCTAACACGGATGTACGGATACATATCATGCAGCAGGTGGTTAACCCGCACGGCGCTCAGCGCGCCACATCTTCTATGCGGGAGACTATAGACTTATGAGTCCGAAACCAGCCAAAGTCCTCGTTCAGGGTCGTCTACGGTATTGACAAGCGCAAAAATAACAATCTCAGTATGTGTATGAACAAGACCCGGGCGAGTCGACGCATGAATAAACAAATCCGTAAAATTGCGAAAATGCAATTGAAGCAACAACGTGAACAATAACTAGCTGGAAACAATGTTGGTGTTAATAAAAGCTATTTATATAAATTTGGATGTCTTAATATAGGCAAATAAACTGTGATTATTTTCATACTTTACTGAGAGCAGACTATCTTTTGTCTAAGGGCTGATTTTTCAATAGTGAGATAACTTTTATCTGAAGAATAAATAGACAGTGGGCAACATATTAGAAACGAGGATAGAGGTCAAAATAAAATAAAATATACAATTCTAGTTGTACATTCTTTAATATCTCTCTGCTTATGAATGTTGTATATTACTTTGTACCTACCTTTTGTATATCACCTTAATTTAACATTTACTCTTATATTTCTTAAAATTATATCATGTATTTATTGTACATTTAGCAACGAAATCAAACCACACAGAATTCTTTAGTTCTGTCGATTTCATAAAGATCTCTATACCTCAGATGATAATAGGTCCATTACAATGTTTCGCTTGTCTTTAGGCGTTTTATTGTAGTCTCTCTAAACGTAAGAGGAACCATGCACAATTTTGTTTATCTTTACATAGTATATTTAAATTGTGCGTTAAATGTTCTTAAACGTGTATTTATTATATTAAGACCACTATATAGGTCACATATATAATATACATATGTTAGTAGTTAGTTAAGGAGATTATATTTATTGTAATTAATGATTACTTATAGTAGTATTAAAATTTTCAAACAAATAGTCTGGTATATAGTCTATATGTCCTGTATTCGTGAAACCTTATTAAGATATTGTACTTCCGTCCTTAAGCCTTTTGAATAAGGCATAATATAATATTTAGAACTTTTAAAGGGACTAAGCAGGGAGTTCGCTTACAGGAATAGTTTTGTATACGAGAAGAGATAGTCACGGAGACAGGCTAATTTCTGAACAATTTACGACATAAACACAAATATTTATACTATAGTAATATGACAAGCCCGTCCCCGTGATATAAATCTGTTTACCTATACAAAAAATCGTTCGATTTTAAAACGAAGACTGTTTTTGGAATATTAAACTTAAAAATAAGTAGGTATTTCCCAAAAAAAAACTGGTGTAAATTTAACATTTGTTTTGTATAAAACCTTTTGCTCTATTCAACAAAGTTAATTTTTAAATAAAAAATAATGAAATTTTATAAGGCAATGTCTGTTGATGCTCAAAGCTGAATGTAAAATGCAAGATCTTAACAGCTCTTAAGTACAACCTAACTTAATCCTACCTACTTTGACCTTTAAGTTTGGTAGAACTACTTAATTTAAACTATTTACGAGGCTTCCTTAAATTCCATATTGGCTTTTAAAGTCAAAAGTAGGTAATTTTGACCCTACTGTATACGTTAGCCGGCTAATTGTGGCCATTGTTCTTACACCGTGGAGGTCAAAGTGTACCGAGCGGCACTGCACTGCGAAGAAAGCAAGCCACGCTGTGGTCGCACAAATCCATTGCCGCGTAATGTGGTCCGTCTCATACAGAACCATATAGTAAGCAATAACTGACCACGTCGCTGCAGTGCAGTGCCATTCAGGGCCATCTCTATACCTTTAAAGTTATTTTAATCTCTCTTTACT
The DNA here is from genome assembly GCA_917490735.1 of Dryobotodes eremita. Classification (NCBI taxonomy): domain Eukaryota; kingdom Metazoa; phylum Arthropoda; class Insecta; order Lepidoptera; family Noctuidae; genus Dryobotodes; species Dryobotodes eremita. The sequence goes on along the minus strand of OU823241.1, from coordinate 9,885,007 downwards.
CTGAACGATGAGCCTGTTTAATTTGTCCGGAAAGTGCGCACAGAGGAGGAATGAAGTAAGACTGTTTTCCTGAGTAGCTGTTGGTACCAAGCAATGTAGTAAGGAGCATCTCTTTTTGATGACGTAGTAATACGTTATAAACAACACATATCTAGATTGAGACCAGTTTTCTATAAACCTTTACTTTAAGCCCACAAGGTCTTCTTTTAGTCGTTTTCTAAGTACATTTCTCTGTTACTTGCTTGGGACCTCCAACTACGCAGTTTGTCTAGGAAAGTAAGAAGTAGTATCAACGCCATTGTTCATGTATAATTTTAGTTGTAGTAAAAAAATTGTGGCTTGAGACAATATTTATTTAGAATCTTGATGCGTAATAGACAATTTTTTTATCCATCTTTACTTAATTTTCGTACTATGTTACATTGATTCTGTTAAAATTGCGGAAATTATAACAAATATGGCATTTTATTCTCTTCTTGTTCCTGAAATACATATCTCGTATATTCTTTTGTTCTATCTATAATTTTCTTTTTCAATGCCAAAACAAAACGTTCATTACGTTACATCAACCGAATAATTATTACTTATAGCGGTAATACATTTAACCAATTTTGACAGTACTAATGAAATACAATATGAAGATTAGGCTCTACACCCGTATTTATGTATACACTTTATTTATTAGGGTAAGTTTTTAATGAATGTCGATGTTGGATATAAGATTGTATTATTAACTGTAGGTGTTAGTATTCAAGCGGCATAGCCCATCGGTTAAGGATCGTTCAGGCTAGCGAGAACTTGGGAGTTCGAGCCCCAACCGTTGCACTATTGACGTGAACTCACTCTGAACTAGTTGGAGGGGTTAACAGACTATTAGTAACAGATATGTGGCTGGCCACATTGCTAGTAGTGCTCTTAAGAACCAAAAAAACAAAACAAGTAAAAAATGTACTGCGTAAATTATAAATTAAATCACTCAAATTTATTTCATTAGATGAATAATTATTACATCGTTCAAATAGTACATAATATGTTTTTTAAGCCTAATAAATTTGAACTTCTAGATGGAAAATATCGTTTAATTTTTTTCTTCTTTAGCTACCTGTAAAAACAATTACATACATACTCACTACACTGAAACTACAAATACAAGTACTATAATATTTTTAATTATTTGGCGAAAATTCACAGGCCTTTTTAAGTTTTTACCTTTACCTTTATATAGCCAAGAACAAAAAAAAAAAAAAAATCGTAAGAAAGTAACTACAGCTAACTGCCCTCGTGTCGTACCAACTGTTACTGCATTTTCACACCCTCTGGTTTGCATAAACGCATATTACGCATATATATTTTAAACGCATCTGCAATGTCTTTACATTGCAGATGCGTTTCGCACCCTAGAGACAAAGCTGCAATGTCTCGTGTGCTTGTAATTAATTCCACTGGCACCCCATACACTTAAAACCAGAACACAGCAACACTGCATAGCAGAAATATGTATGAAATATGGAGACAGGACTTTTTCAGACGAGTTCCTTCACAAGTAGCTCTAAACACTTCCTGAGGGCCTGGAGAAAGTAACATTCTATCAGAAATTATGATGATGGAAAAGTAAAATATATATTTGAGTGGCTAGTAATAACAACCGCACAGGTCGATCGATCAGGTTAAGCTACGCTTGCCGCGGTCAGTCCGTAGATGGGTGAACATCTTTAAATACCGGAAACCCGCCGTGCCCCAGAAAGTACGTTATGTCGTTGGCCGCGGCTGTCATTCTTGGATCTTAGACAGTCGTTACGGGTCGTCAGAAACCCGAAGGTCTGACAACCAGTCTTACCAAGGGGTATCGTATTAAGTGGGTTGTGAAGGTCAGATAGGCAGTCGCTCCATGTAAAATACTGGTATTCAGCTGCATTCGGTTAGACTGGAAGCCCACCCCAACCTATAAGTTGGGAAAAGTCTAGGCAGATGTTTCTGCTTTTCGATAGCTTATGTCATTCCAATTCAATGTTCCTCCAGCAGGCTTAGCATGACGCTTTCTATTCCTACGAAGAATAGACACAGCTACTTCTATACAAAATGACTTTTCGTTTCTCTATTTTTGACATCGCACCGTAGAAATCCTTTTACAATCTGTAATTTTGTCTTTCGTTTCTACCGATCTTTGTCTAGGTCCTTTTTTATAGAAAACAGTTTGGGACAAGAGAATCTGCACCATTACCAAGGAAATGGTTAAGGCCAATATTACTGTTACATTTTTTTGTTCCAAAATACGGTAGGTACTTCGACACTTTGAGAAAAATTGTTGTAGTTGTCTTTATACACGTGACTTAATATCAGCAAAAATTTAGAAACAAACAGAAAAGAAGTCCTATGTCAAAACAAAGAATTCTAAGTCGAATTATGTAACAGAGTGAATTTCGTAAAAAGCGCAGTTGACTCTTTCTACTTTGCTGCCGTCGTAATGTCTACACGGAACATCATTTTGGTCTACTCTTCCATCGACAAAACGGTACTCGTGCTAAGCCTGCAGCAATCCTGTTGAAAGTCGATGTAGAAGTACGATCACTTTAAAAGCAATATTTACTTGTCTAGGCCCTTTGGACAAAAAAAGAAAGATTAAAGATTTATTGGCAAAAATGACATACACATAAATATGGTTACAGTGGTATCTGCACCAAACTCAAGGCTGTGTCTTGGAAACCAATAAATTGTGACAAAAAAGGAAAAATATAAACTAGATAGTTACTGTAGGCGAGCACCGTCGCACGCGCCGCGTAGTTCGACAAGCCCACACGCGCGCTTTTCCGCTCAGCGCAGCTTACAGCCATCAACGGGATCCTAAAAAAAATACGCCACATCGTGAAAAGTTGACGCTGTCTGACAGAGTTAAAATTAAGTGTAAGTATAGTATAAATAGATTCGGAAGAAGTAAGTAAAATATGTGTAGAAATTGGTATAATACGAGTACACTACAATAGGATCACCCCCTATTACTATAGGGACTTATAATATAACTGGCGAAATATGGGAGTACTAAAGTTAACCTCTACCTAACCCTCCGGGGAAAACAGGCGTGATTTTATTATGTTTCTTCTGAATCTGTGTAACTGTGAAATTTACTAGAAGTTTCAAGTAAAGATAAATGGATTAATACTTATGCAATAACCCTGTTGCTTAAATATTCATTCGAAACATTATTGTTTAGAATGAATATTTTAAATGTAGCCTTTAATGATCAATCTGATAAATAATTTTATTTCTGTAGGTTTGAACAAACACTTTTATACGTCAATCATATTTTAAAAATTAGATGAGGTCGGCGTTTCCGATCTGACTACTCTGAGAAGAAAGGCCGAAACAAACAGAGGTCACAGTCTCTTTTAAAGTCCAGACTAATTATTGGTCAGATCTTGTGAAGACTATGTAGATTTGTGTCTGAAATGGTATTTTGAGGAAAAATCACACAGATTGAGTGGACCTGTCCAGTCAGTGCACGCATTTGTCAGTAATCGTGCAGCTCGACTCGGAACTTAAGGAGCTCAACGATTTGACAAACAATACCAAAGAAAGGATATTTGGGTAGGCCACATGAATTACTCAAACTCATTCATCTAGTTTTTAAAATATGATTGACGTGTTAAAGTGTTTGTTCAAACCTACTTGCAGAAATAAAATCATTTATCATTTAGATAAATGAAACTAAAAGATATTTTTTTTTTCAGGAAACCCCATACCTATATTTAAGACTTGAAACAATCGTTTTGTTAGTTTGAACCCCGTCGCGAAAAATTTGAGCCAAAACTTAAGTCCGTCGGATCAAAAATAAAATTAGGGACGGAGTCCATAATCTGTTGCTCAGCGTCCCAAAAAAACAATAATTTGGTCTCAGGGGACAAGGGTCTCACCCCGCTCTCCTTGGCTAACGAGAACTAGCGCAAACCTATAGCATTAGATACTAGTGACCGCAGAGAGGTATGACTGAGCAAAGAGCTTTAAGGCCGCTTTGGGCTCTCAGGAGCTCTGACAACCGGTAGCTTGGAACTCGTTCCCAATACCGGTGACCTACAATTTTTAAGGGTTCAGTACCCAAAGTGTGCAAACGGGACTCTATTATTAATTACTAAGGCTCCGCTGTTCGTTCGTCCGTCTGTCAATGGGCTGTAGATTTTTAACCGTAATGGTTAGACACTTGAAGTTTTCGCAGAGTATGTACTACTATGGCCGCTATAACAACTAATAATAAAAATAAAATAATTGTACGTGTTCCTTCGTGTACGAGTCCAACTCGCACATGGCCGCTTTTTAATATTTTTTACTAAAAACATTTAAAAAGAAACTTTTATGTGTTTAAATGGAAAAAGTAATAAACAATAAGCTGCGAAAGTGGAACAAATTAAATATCTCGACTTAGCACACGATTACAACACAATGGCCGAAAGCCTCGATCAATATCTCTCGAGGCTCTCGATAGACGGTTGGATGAAGGGTCTGATTCAGAAGGCAATATTCCTCGATATGGTTCGCACCGTGAGGATGTTCCTGTCTCTGGAGCCCTAACCACCAGTAGCTTGAACCTTGCTCCTGACACCGGCGGACCACTGTTGTTTTAATATTTTTTATTTTAAGTAATATTAAAAAATGTATCTAATCAGGAAGAAAATTTATAAACGGCATAATAATAACATGATTCAAAAATCCTATCTAGAATTGTTTTGTTAACAAAATAAGACTTGCAGTTGCAGATGAAAGTCACATTTTTGTTAGCAATTTTATTAAACAAATCACAATGATATCAAAATTAGTGTTCGTTTCAGTATCAGAAGTATTACACGTAAAAATTGTGGGATAATAAAATCCGATATCCACCGGAATGGACGTTTATTTACGTACACAAATACGTTTGTTTGCTGTGATCGGGCAATATTGAAACATGAAACTCTATTTTTCCCCGTTGTTTATGATCAAATGAAAACCGACGGGCAAAATAATTAGAAAAATGATACACAACATTGTTGATACACCTTTTCGCAATTTTTGCACGTGGGTGGAGTCGGACTAAAAGGCACGCGGCGAAAATAGATCAATAAGAAAGATTCCTAGATAAATAAGAAAATAAGGTGTATTACGTTGCGAAATGAACACAATAATTGCAAAAGGATTCTAGATTACAGTAGGTACATATTAGTTACCTAGTCATATTCATGTACACATACTTTTTTTCCAGTAGACGAAAACTGTTATGGTCGACAGCGAGGAATACTTACGACAGTTTATTTTAGGTAAAATACGTTGAACATGAATAAGTAAATTTGTCTGACTGCGGTGTTGGACGTTGGTCCAGCTAATGGTTCCATGTTCGAGAACTTATTATTCCTCTGCTGAGTGACGAGAATATCTACATGGATTGGGGAGAGGATTTCCTTGGTGTAGGTAGGGAGTGTGGTGTGTGGTGGCCTGGTAGCTGGTGTCGAGAATATCTTTCTGTTATTAAGAGTGCCTACAGAGACTTGACCGGCCACTCAAACTGAAATCTATAGCATTTATTTCAATTAAAACAGTATAGGCACTTTTGAAGCGTCAAGGGGTCGGTCAGACAGAAAGATAAAGCTAGTTGCTCATTTCAAAGCGTAGTAGGTACCTATGGAGAAGAACGGGCAAGAAACTCTGTTGACACTTTTTTTTATAAAAAAATATTGTTGTAAAGTATTGGTTACATACATTCATGTTTATCACTTTCGACATCAGGGAGGCGAGTGCCTCCAGGCGGCGGCCGAATTGATGACACGCGGGGTTGCGACAGTCGTCGAGAGGATCCGGCAATTGGGACTCGAGGTGGCCTTGCACAAGTCCGAGGCCATGTGTTTTCATGGTCCTCGGAACGCGCCACTGTCGGTTTCCCAAATAACGGTAGGAGGGGTTCACATCGGCGTCGAGTCGACGATGAAATACCTGGGACTCGTCCTCGACAGCCGGTGGTACTTCGTTGAGCATTTCCCACGTTTTGCTCCCAGACTGGAGCAGGCCGGGGCTGCCTTGAAGCGGCTTCTGCCTAATCTAGGGGGTCCAAACGCCTCCTGCCGGAGGCTCTACGCGGGGGTCGTGTGGTCCATGGCCCTGTACCGCCACCGGTGTGGGCGTGTTCATTGAGGCTTTGACCAGCCCGCCGGTTGAACGCGTCCCAGAGGGTCATGGCCATTCGGCTGGTCCGGGGATAACGCACGGTCTCCTGCGAGGCGGCGAGCCTCCTTGCCGGATTGCCGCCAAAGGATCTGGAGGCAAAAATCCTAGCGCACATTTAGGAGTGGCGCGAGGAGGCAAAATGCCGGGGCGTAACTCCGCTGCCGCGTGAAATCGCAGAGTAGTGGAATAGCAGAAAGAGCTCCGGCGGGATCTCATGGCGGCATGGAGAGTGCGACTGGCGCAACCCAATGCAGGGCACGCCACAATTGCGGCGGTAAGTCCCCTCTTTGAGGAGTGGCTTGAGAGGCGCCACGGCGTCCTCACCTTCCGCCTGACGCATGTCCTCACCGGAAATGGCTGTTTCGGGAGGTTCGTGTTTCGAATAAGGCGGGAGGAAACGCCCGGGTGTTATCATTGTGTGGATCGATCGGAGAACAGGGTGGAGCATACAGTGAAGGTCTGCCCGGCTTGGGCGGAGCACCGCCGTGTCCTCGCGGCGGCGATCGGTGGCGGCGAACTCTCGCGTCCGGCCCTGGTTCAAGCCCTGGTACGGAGCGAGAGGGAATGGGAAGCCGTCACCGCTTTCTGCGAAGCAGTAATGCTGGCGAAGTAGGAGGCGGAGCGCGTGAGGGAGAGGCAATCGTTGCGCCCTGACGCCCCTAATCGCCGCAGGAGGAGACACCCTGGGCGTCGGGAGTCAATAGCCGACTCCCGGCCACCGAAGGTGCGCGCTTGCGGACGGCGAGCAATGGGCAGCTCGCCGTCCGGTAAGGACCAGGCCCGGGTCGACGGCACGTCGTGTTCCACGCGCGTCTCAAAGAGATGTTAGCATAATTGACAGGGTCCGATAGGGCCGATGCCTGCCGGGGTCGCGGATTGTTCGAAAGAGTGACCGTGGCCCTGGCGCACACGCAACTGAAGGAACACGGGTGGGTTTTAGTCAGTAAGAGTCTGACACGCCCTTCCGCTCCGCCCAGAGCGGGAGAGGCCATGTGATTATTTCCAGGCAAAAAAAAAATGTAGGCGAATGCCTCCATGGTATCGAATATGCCTCCTCCAGGCCAATGTTATGTGGGATAATACAGGCTATTAGGTAGTACAGGTTTTGTGAGGATTATGACTTTCATCTACTGATACACGAGCGAACCCAACCATTAATAAAAAAATGCAGTATGTATAGGGTTGAATAAAACGCGCCGGCGCCGCGCCAGTTCGAATTACATGATAAGTTAGGCATATGTCGCACCCCTCGTAGCAGTTAGGGTTACAGAAACAGGAATACGTGGTAATAATTTAGTAAGCTAGGGTGGGTTGTAGCATACAGACCCAAAAATTTCGAGCAGAATACAGGTATCTGCTAGTAACTTTTACAAAACTGTTTGTAACAATTCCCAAATAGTCAAAATTAACCAGGAACAGATTTGGTATTAAATTATCTTGCAAAAAAGTTAACCAAACCCTAAAAACAGAGGTGTTGAAACAGGCTGTTATTTTTTTTTGTGTACAACTTTGTGAAATTTTTCGTCGACAATTTCGATTAATCACCTGATAGAAGGCCGTATTAGGATTTAACAACCAGTCCATGTATGGAGCTGTTACACTAGAAGTAAACACACTATTTCCGTGTAGCAAATGGGCCGTTTTTGTTGAATGTCAATCGTCATATAGCCTTGCTCAACGCAGTCTTTCGAGTTACGAATTGTAACGGTGAAAGGCGTCTCGTGGTGGGGGCAGACGGCAGCGCAGGCCCAGGCGCCGATTCAGTCCGACGCGAATACTCGAGTGTGTCGTATTACCCGCGCCGCCCCGAACGTCGCGAACCAAGTGCTAAACTTTCGCGCCAACATTTGAATTTAGAATTTTGGAATTATCGTCTGTGCATGTGTGTGTGACGTCATGAACAAGTGATGCTCGTCAATCCTAAAGACGATTGCAAAATGTTTCTGTGTTTTTGTCTCGTTATTTGGAGCGCTCTTTCCCCGGCTCTGGCCCAAGGTGAGTTGAACAATGCACAATCCGTTCCTTTATTAAAGCGAAAAACCGCGGTTGTAGTGAGATACTGATATTAGATAGGTATAGCCTCCGTTTATATTGCTATGATATGTAATAGAGAAATTTACGAAACTGAGCGAACAAAAACTGCGCGTTTCTGTGCTGTAGCCTTTGATTTATGATACTTAACTACCTATTTATAACAAGATATTTCAATATAGCTGCTTATATCCTTATAGAAGCCTGCTCAGTGCTGCAGTGGTCAGATAGGTATTTCGTCAACTTATGACTCAGTCTGTTGAAAATATTTTTATGCTGCGCATGCGCGAAAACCTTTTAATATTAAGCATCATGTTAAGTTTGTATGTTTTACTCTTTTAAGTTTCTTTGTTTATAACTTTATGTATTTTAGCCCATTTAAGTGCGACAATGCAAGTGGTATTTTATACAAACGCAACTATTTTCTTAGACCTTTTTCGGCTGACGCCAAAATTCGGCTTCACAAGAAGAAGAAAAAATGGTTCTCGAAAAAGCACATGTTGGGATCCAAAATAAGGCAGGGCTCTGCACTTGAGCGGAGCGAAAATCACGTGACTTCCTGCTAATACCAAACAGCGGTAGCAAAAGGTAAAAAAAAACGAACAAAGCTAAACTTTACATAACACAATTAAAATTTATAAAATCCCATATAAAGGGAAACAATTAACAATTAAATATAGTTTACCCACAACGAAGGTGTGATTTTGAAACAGCATGACGTAAGCTCTATAGATATAACTAATTAACTGCTACTGCCATTGTCCACTAACGATTATGTTAATTATATCGCGAATTACGTCGAGACGCCGTCAACCGTAGCCCGTCTGTGGTACTGCATGGTGCGGTCTTTTTGCGCCATAAATATCAGCTTTTACTTTTTATATGGCAATCAGTCATACACCAGCTATAAATTATGTTCTAGGATTGTCTATTGTCTACATCTATTCTGAGTGTTTTTACGGTCCTGTCCTAAATTGAAACCACATGCTAAGACTGTGTGACCAATGTGGCCAACTTTCAATGCGTAAATAATCAGCCAAATTGCTTCAAAATTTCGGTTGGAGTCTAGCCTTAAGGGCGCTATGGAGCGAAGACTTGGAAAATTTTCCGCTTTTTTTTTCGGAAATTTTCTGATTTTATTGCAGTGTCGGGTTAACCTTGACCATATAAACCAATTAGGCTCTGAGAAGGATGGTTCCACTCCTAAGAAGACCCACTGACCAAAATTTATTTCATATCTTAGTCTCTGATTAAGCTTAGAAGCCACTTTTTAAAAGACCCTTCAAAAATGGAACGACAGTCCGAAATTCTCTACTAAAAACGTCGTTAAATTAAAAATATCTAAGAACAAAATATTGACCATGTGTCTACGCCATAGCAGAACTTGCAACTACAAGAAACTTATTTTCCTTCAATTCCGACAAGTTTGACCAACAATCTAGGCAAAGTAAGTACTTCAACAAACCTTGTTAAAAGTAGATATTTCTTTGATTGCAGTTGATCTTGTAAATCCACTTTCTAAAACAAGATCCAAATCAAACGTAAGTTTGAAATGGAATAGATTTACTTACTTACTGTTCAAGATTTAATAACTTACCGTCCAATAGCTGTCTCTACAATATGGTTCATATCCTTATTGAGTTACGGATACTTTAATATCAATGTTTCAAGTTGATTAGGTTCCCTTTGAAACAGCAAGACCATTTGCAATATTGTTTTGAAAACAGACCTTTGCCTCATACACAAGCTCTCATCTTGTGATTGCAGTTTCAGTATTCAAAGGCCACTAGCATAGACAGGTATTTTGTTAGCTTTCGGCTTAGAACTTCATGAAATCATGTCATGTTCTATATAAATGTTTTACTCTTCGTGTCTGTCAGGCAGTGATCTTTTAAACTACGCAACGGATTTTGATGCGATTTTCAACATAATTTAGAGAATTTATTCCGGAATGCTTATGTGTTTATTACCTATTAAACTCACATTTAATAAAGAGATCTGCATGATTTGTCAAGTCGTGCGAAGCAAGGGCGGGTCGCTAGTTTAGAATAAGTAAAAAATGCAAATGCAGGAATTATCATCGGGAAATATTTCAAGCCAACATTTCCTTAATTAAAGTCTACGATATGGTAGGTGGTCATCTATATAAATACAAATTAAATACTTTTCCTCGGTAAGCGCATACCTTGAGAACGGCTAGACCGATTTGGCTACTTTTCGTTTTAAAATGTTCATAATCGTCCGAATTAGGTTTTGTTTTTATGGAAAGAAAAATTGGAAATGTACCCCGGGATATTTTCAAACTCGAGGAAAAATTGAAGTAGTTTCTCCTATGGAGTTCTTGTTTGAATTGTCGAAATTCAGACAAGATGACCGATGTCTGTCGGGTCGGCTAGTCTTTAATAGAAATGTGACTCACAAAGTTCACCCGGATTGCAGTTCAATGACAGCTCAAATCTCAAAATTTTCTACACTTATTATAATGCAAATTAAATAAGATAATTATGGTTCAATTTCAGCTGAACATTTGCAGATCACGATAAGAATATCTATTTTATTTAAAAGTAAACTAGCTAATAGTGTTAGTTGTCCTCGATTTGAGGCGAAAACAGTGTCTCACGGGTCTGTCATGTTGGCATTAAACACAAAAAAGTTGATTGCAAAACGGATTTCAAGTTGTACTGGTTTTTGGTCCCAGTTGGTATGTCAGCAACTTAGGAACTTATTATTAGAACATAAAAAATAAATTATGAAGCATTAGAGCAAGCAGCTTGTCGTTTACTCGTTGAGTCCATTTCTCTAACATACTTCTGTTTCTGCTCTGTGGGTCCGGTATGAAATCAGGACATCTATGGGCCCCATTAAAGTGTAGTCATTAAGTCACTTCTGCAGCTTAATTTAAATTAAAATTTAGGTTTAAAATAAAATGTTCATCTCTAACGGGATATTTGCAATAAATGTTAACTGTTTTAAGCGATTAACTTTAGTGTCTCGATGTTTGTTTTTATCTAGTTCTGGTGGAGTTCTAGATTTTACTTTTATAACGTTTGAAGTTTTTCCAGCATCATTTTGTAAATGAATCATTAATTTTATCTCCTCTCTTAAAAACTTACTATTTTTTGCAAAGTGTTATTAGGTATACTTTTTCAATGATTTGTAGTGCAATGTTAGACAAAATTTTTAAATTAGCCTTTTTACTTACCTAAATCAATTTCTAAAACCATAGTTCTAAAGTTTGTAAACCTACTCATTCTATTTATAGGTTAACCCGATAGCTGGTCTCTGCCTGACTCTAGTGGAAATTTTACGTTTAACAGTTTTTGCCCGACAATGTACGTGTTAACTGACACAGACCATACGTTAACTCAATGTTTTCGACCACCTGTTGTCCTCGAAATCCCCTTTCCAAACTTTCATTACGCATGAGCGCTCAAGGCCGGCTAGTGACGTACATTTCAGTTGTTTTGCGAACGAGCTTGGCAAGTAGGTAGGCTGCGTCCATAAAATGTGATAGTGCTTGAATATGTGACACACGTGATGCAGTTATCGATTTTAAAGTACCTGTTTGGACTTCACAGAATAAACCAATCACAAACGTAGCAAAGCGGAATACCCCAGCGGCTCAGGTTCATCGCGTTGGCTGACCGTCGAGATAATATTTTTCACACCCCATCCCCAATATTAGCGTGATGTGAACTAACTCTAGCAAAAGCACTATAACTATAGTACGATTCAAACTTAATGGTGGCTCGGAACTTGCGGCAAGTAACCAATACACTGCGCAGTAACCAATTCACGTGTCAGCGGGGGTGAGGGGTGAGGTACTGCGTAGCGAATAGCGCACTTCACAGCCGCCATTAAGTTTGAATCGTACTAAACTACATTATAAAATCGTGACAGTATGTTTTCTGAAAAGAAAATGTTTCATAGTAAAACACGTCTGGATAACTATAAAGGGATGGGAGATATTACTGAGGAGTACGGATAGAGAGGGGATTACGGTCACCGATAAAGTGATGCATAAAGTTATGTACGTAACCTTATTATAAACTAGCACTCTGTCCGCGTGGATATCGTATTTTCCTCTAAAAATTTTAACACCCTCCTTATATTTTTCTCCTTAGATTCCGAAAATTAATGTCTATGATCTATGATCAATTAATGTAAATCGCCGTAAACATAATCTAGTGAAATTGAGAATTATAGATCCTTCTGGTACCCAGTACGAGAGCGTACCAAACCATGCTTCATCTGTTGGAGTGTCCAGTGTCCATACACCTATACTTTTGAAGACCTAAAAACGCCACTGATGCCGCGATTAACGTGGCCGCCTACGGAGCTCAACTAATGGCAGATTCCTATCATTTACACACCGTTATTGGTTAAAATTAAGACTCTTGTATCTTTACCAATAATGAAGCAAATACTTCATAGCTTTGCATAGTAGATAGACCCTCCCATATGGAAGTAGCTATCACAGGTAAAATTTGCTTACGAATCTATTTATATGCCCAATTTGGCAATAAAAATGCTACCATTGGTAAGTAAAACGATTCGTTGTTGTTTATAGGAACCGAGCATTAATTAATACAAATTCACCGACTCGACCAGAAGAAGAAGAATGAAAATTAATGATAACACATTGACATTAAAATAATATTACAAATTATATTATAACCATCCACCCTATCATGGATAATACTCCGTGCTGCAGGCAATATAATGCATTAATTAGTGATTAGATATTACAATATGTTACTTAATTAACTTCTGTGAGGTGCCTACTGTTCCGAAAAACTGCTTGCAGCTGTTTAGATTCATAATTATTAATGTTTTTAATTTATATCCCTAAAGCATTTGAACAGTAACTAGATTTTATAATATTAAGTATTCATATTATATAACGTAACGTCTAGTGCGCTTGTAACTCAAGAACTAAACTAATTTACATGTTTAATTTTTTAATAAATGTTTTGCATTGTTTTCTTCAGGGACAAGAGATATTCACAACAAATGAATCCAAAACTGGGCGTCTACTCATTAGGTCTGTCAACGAAAATTCGGGCCCGTCCGAAAGTATTTGATCCGTCAAAACAAGTCCCAAATTAAATTTTGCGGACGTCCAAGAACATAACAGACGTAGGGACAACAGTCAAATCGTGTTGTCATTCATTTTTAATACGGTATAAGACGAGCCCGTAACTTCGGCCGAAACTACGGCGTTAGTACACGGGCAGTAGACCCCAGCTTCGTATATTATATGAAGATCGCACTTGTCACTGCAGTCCCTTTCAGCAGAATTGCTATATTGACGATTCTTTTATCCATATCCGTCTAGACTCTAGTTCACACTAGCCTGGATTAAGTGGTAACGTGCCTTCGTCCTTATCCTGCAAAATGCCAATCCATAACAGTGTACCAGATATCTCCCAGATTCTCAGAGGAAGTACGGCGATCCGTATGTTAGTAGTTCCAGTAAATACGCTAAGGAAGGTCTGCTTGCACTAGGTACAAATCACTAAATGCGTTTACCGCCAAACATATTTAAAACATTATTCTCTCAGAAATTGAACGAAGATTTAAATTCGTTTACCGCAGAACGAATTTAGCGATTTTGGTGCAAGCGGATGAGTGTATTACTACTAACATAGCCTTACTCCTTAGATTACAAAAACCGCCCTTACAGCGACGAAAAGCGCTTTCGATGTCAAACTGTTACCCTTGACAAGAGGTTGGCAACAGTTCGCCAAATCCCTAAATAACGTTACAAAACAGGATCAGTAGGTCCCTGATACAGCTGTTTACGTTTTCATAACTACCCGTCGACGTCACGACGCATCGCCACCCTGGGTCATGGATTGCAAAGGGTCAGTGTGCTCCCGGCAATCGAAGCGGGCGGACGGAGGAATACAGATTGTACCTCGATAACTTGCTCGATAAGGCTAAACTTGAATTTTCTGTGGATAGGATCTATTTTCGTCTTAATAAATATTTTTGCGTCTGATAGTAGACGAAAGTGTATATTTTACTTGTTTTTAACACGCTTTTATTAAGCTTCACTTGTAACTAACTAACGATGTAATAAAATCTTAGAAGTCAATTTTAACGTACTTCTAATTTATTGTATTGAAATTAAACTTTGTATACATACGTAGTTCGGATGACAAAAGTATAATTTGTTATCTTGGAGCTGATCCGATGATGGAGCCAGGAGGTGGATAGTGGAACTCTTCAGTGGCTACTAGTATACCCCTCGATTTTGGGTTCATATGATTTTTTTGACGAATCCAATAGATTGGGCGAGGGTCTGATGATGGAGCCAGGAGGTGGTTAGTGGAACTATTCAGTGGCTATTAATAATTATTTCGATTCTTAGGTCATACGATTGGTTTTCATGAGTCCAATAGATTGCACTTGTTGTAACGATCTGATATTGGAGCCAGGAGGTGGATAGTGGAACTTTTCAGTAAATACTAGTAAACCGCTCAACTCATAACTTCGTTAACTTTAGACTTATTAAATACATGAAGAATACACTAGACTATAAAGTACAAAATAAAAATAAATAGTTAAAAAAAAAAACGCTTTTGTCACGCACTAAAAATGATAAAATAATTAAATTGACTTGTATTAATTCTTCTTTTATATCGATTGATTAATTCAAAAAGCGTGGAGCGCTGTTTAGTTGTGTGTACTTTTAATCAATTTAAACAAAGCGCTCCGCGCTTTTTGCTCCTGCGTTGCGACACGACGTGTCGCATCGAGACGCGCAAACTGTAACCATGAATTCAGCACATGATTCTAGCGTAGAAATTTTTCGTCAGTTATCAAAAAGTATCAGCTGTTTCATAGAAAAGTGTAATACATGCGGGGTCGAAATGTATGGAACAGCAAATTATTGTCGTAATAACCGGCCAAAAATTTCAACGCGCAGGTTCAGAATCGTGTACTGAACCCGTAGTAACAGATTCCGCGTTGATGTCCCTGCCAACCTGTAAAGAGTTGTAATGGATTGTTGCATATCGGTTTTTTTATTTTATTTTTAAATATATAATATATGTTTAAGCTATCATAGCTATATTCAAATAAACACGTAGTTTCTGCTCTAAAACAAAGTCGGTTAGGTATTGTAAAAATAGAAATGATCTTAAAAATATGTGATCCACAAACTCATGTAACAATGATGGATGTATAAGATTTATCACTATAAACAAAGAACTCTCGTCGTAGTTCACACTTATTTTTAGTTCTGGGGTGAACAGACCGAACGCTTAGTTTAAATTTTCATTGTAGTGCTAATTGATCCATTCTCATTTTTTTTTTACTGGGCGTAGTTGTTATTTGTGTTTAAATCTTTTGAAGATTCGAAAACAGCTTGTTTAAGCCTCTTAAATACCTACATGTATGTTAGTAGGTAGGCCATTACAACTTAATAATTGTTTTCAAAATATGAGAAAGAAAAATGAAAATTAATAGAAAAACTAACAAGTAACGACGCTTTCTATTTCCAGTATAAGCTGGCCTCTCATTGTACGGAAAGCCTATACAATCCGAGGTCACCTTATTCCGAACTGTACAGCTTTGAGTCGTCTCGTGTCCCTTCTTGATTATTAAATATGTAAATACAGAAATCGTTCGCGGCAGTCGGCCACAGAAGAATGCAAACACAGCGGTACTTCATGGAAAATGGACTGCAACGATGAAGTTGTTACGAAATTAATTAATTGACCTCAGCATCATGCACTGCTGGACATGGGCCTCTCTAATTGCACGCCATTCAGCTCGATTCTCGGCAACTCTCATCCAAATAATACCATCCACCCTGCGAAGATCGTCTACCCTAACAATCATCGGTTCTACGGCCAATATGGCCAGCCCATTGCCACTTCAGCTTGCTTATTCTGTGAGCTATGTCGACATATTTTGTTCTCTGCCGGATCACCTCATTCCGGATTCTATACCTCAGAGAGATTCCAAGTATAGCTCGTTCCATAGCTCGATGAGCGACTTTGTATTTATGGACCAGCCGTACCGTGACTGTCCACGTTTCGGCTCTGTAAGTTATAACAGGGAGGACGCATATTATACATTAAGACAAACGTTAAAGTAAAACATAAGAAGTGATATACACATTTTCGGGTCGGCGTGATTCGGCCCAGCTGGGCGGCTAAATCGAATGTATTTTGATATACTTCAATGTTCGGGAAAAAGCCGCTCGTTTTATCTCGGAATGTGCCGACCTGGGCCGGCAGTCTCGACATTAGATAGCGACAAAAATCCGTCGCTAAGTCGTATCGTAGTCAAATTCCATTAATAGATTTTCAACTTTATTTCCAAAGCATAAGGTTGAAAATCTATTAAAGGAATTTGACATCGGTACGACTTAGCGACAGATTTTTGTCGCTATCTAATGTCGAGACTGCAGGGCCTGACCATGTGTCAGCGAGCAGAACCCGAACGGATTTTGCCGATCGTTACGACTTACGAATTAGAACCGAATATGTGTAGTAATTGCTTCGGGTCGACTTTGTTATTCAAAAAATACTGCCAAATCGAATATGCCGAGCCGAACATATGTATAGCACTTCAAAAGACTTACTTTATATGGGACCACTTTTTGTAATACATTGTGTACTCGTATTACAAAAAAGTTGTCCCGTTTAAAGTAACTCTTTTGATTGGCGTTTGTTTCTAGATTGCATCCCCAGCTAGTACATACATACATACATACATACAATATATATGCATAGCGTTCCGAGCGCACGTGTTAACTTATTTAATAAAGTCTTTATTAATTTTCTCGTCGTTTACTGTTCTATCACGTTACAAGAATTTAATGTGAGAAATATCTATTCCATATTTTTACTTTAATGATGTTGAGATTCTTGTCATGTATTCGTATAGGTACCTACCTACGGTCTATTGCTCATCATTGTTATGTTACATATATATGTTTGTCCTACTTTCCAGTGTCTGTGATACCATGAATTTTTCATTAGTACCGGCACCAACGATACACTTTTAGCTGTAATTTTCATTTTTTACTTGGAAATTGGTTTTTATGAACCTTGCATACGTTTTTGCTGAAAGAAATATAAATTTAGTTATTTAGTTACTTGAAAAATGGCAATCTAAAAGTTTAAACATAACGAGCCAGTCACAGATTTCCTGGTAGCTCATGCAGGTGATACCATAAAAGCATATTATAGTACCTACTCGAGTGATACCCAAACAGGAAAAGGGTAAAGAGAGAAATGCACTCTCCATCCCCAATCCTGTACGTGCGTGAACACAAATTTGGGCAAATCCCACATATTTATTCTCAGAAATAACCTGCGAGGCCGCAACACGAATCGCAAAAAGGCTCCTTCATACAGGCGCGACATGCGACGCGAAACGCACGCGACACAAAGGCACCGCCTGTCGCGCGACGAGCGGGGCCTTTACGTCGCGTGTCGCGCCTGTTTTTAAGAAGCCTAAAATGGAAGCGCAATTTAAAAAAAAACTATTTTCTCTGCCGTAAAATCGCAGATGTAAAATGAACAATTCATTTGTGCTGTAAAGTGCAGCAAAGTTCTCAGAAAAAAACAGACTAGTTGTTTTATACAAAAAACCGGTTTATTTGTGAGAAGAAGCTACTTAAGCATCACTGCACTTAAGGCAAAAGCTGCTACGTGACTCTAGTAAAACAATTACTATGAAAACTTCACGGATATTGTGCTACAAGAGTCGCATCGCACTGTCGCGTAGCGCTGTCACGTCGTGATGTCGCGTCGCGCCGTCGGCGTCGCGTTGGTTGCGGTGTCACGCACGCCTGTCTGCCGGAGCCTTAATTCTGAAAATCCATTTAGCGTTTTAAAGGGCGTTTTCCTAGACCGTCTCCTTTTTTCTAAGAACCTCATCAGGGGAGCGCTTTGTTTAGTCTATTACTTACTATTACAAGTCAACCTTCTATTCTGATTTATACCTTCGATTCTGTGAAGTTACGCTGCAAGTACGCCAGCCAGTGTGCGATCAAAACTTTGACGAATCATCGCAAATGTCAGGGTTGTCCACTGATAATAAATACTCATATCCTATTGGCGTTAGTTTTTGCGTGTCAAAGGCTTCACCTAAGTTTAGTATTCAGTAAATAACCCATTCTGAATAATAATCACCATTAAATAACATTAAAGACTCCTACAAACAGGTGCGACACGCGACACGAATCGCACGCAACACCAAGGCACCGCTCGTCGCGCGACAGGTGGTGCCTTTCTGTCGCGTCGCGTGTCGCGCCTGTTTGACGGAACCTTAATCCGGGAAATAGTGGCCGGGGTCAACTTTCAGTGCAAAAAGTATGTAGGACATGTTGTATTTGTATTCGGTTTTGTAATCGCACTGCATGCTGGCAATGATTTCCTACAATTTTCTCTAGGCAGCTACTTGAACCCTATAGTTAAGAGATTTCCAAGTTGCAATTCGCTTCCAGGAAGCGAAATGCTGTAAGGGTCATTTGTAGTCGCAGTTGGACAAAGCTAACCCTTCATAAATGCAAGTTTTAACTCCCGGCTTCGTGATGATAATTGACTTTGCTCATAAGCCCTTTCTTTGCACATTAAATCTGATTAGTAACTCCAGCCGTTGAGGCACGTGGATGGTTCCACGTGCCTCAACTTCAACGTGGCTGCATTAAATATTGTATTTTCGTATTTCCCTAGCATTGTATGCAAGAGAAACTTAAATGAAATTATGTCATAACTTCAGTGTTTTCAATTTGAACTAACACTCCAAACTAATATAAACGCTTATCATCGGTAAAATATTTACTATTCCTGAAAATAATTTTATTTACAAAACGAAGTTTAAGGCCCGTATGGTTGAGTCGCGAGTGAGGTTCTGTAATACGGGACTTAGTTAGTTTGTAACCAGTTGTATTTACGGAAAATCTATGACTCTACAAAGGACATTCAGTTCTACGTTTAATTAATTGAAAGTATTATAAGGTTTAGTTAATGGTTGGAAATAAAAACTGCATTTAATTTGGTACAGCCTGTTTCTAAAGGATAGTTTCCTAAACACCGCCCACGTGGCGGGAAAACGCACAGACGTGTTCATCAAGCACATCATGTTGCAATAACCGTTTCCTTGTTGCGACAATATCTTTGATAGTTTATTCATAGAACGCTACAGTGGCCAGTAATTATATTACCTGCTGCGTAGGGACACGATGTAGATACTAGGTACACATTGGTACGGGATGGCCTTTTCATGATCGTGTGGATCTCTAATAAACAGAGATCGGAATAGGTAGTGTATATTTACCTAAACTTCGAGGTAAGTAACATAGAGTGGATAATACCTCCTATAAAACACCGGAATGATGATAATGACGTTTTAATACCAGGATTTTTAAATCACGAATTATTTATTTGACTTTATATAATATATGTATATATGTAGTTACAAATTATTGATTTGAAGAAATATTTTACAGTTTTATGATTCCGTTCTAAAATGATGTCAAATTCAAATGTTTTGTTTTAAGTAGGTAAAATAAAAATTTGTTTGGCTGGTTTATGTGCTTATTTGTTTAAGTGTATATTAGGTAAATTAAAACTTGTGCTTTAAATACATACTTACATACTTTGTGTTGTACAGATATTTGGTTATTCTTACCCAGGTAACGGTTCCTATTGTTTCAAAATAACGTTGGATACACGATAAAATATGATATAATTTACTGTCTCTTTCACATGATGTAGGAATTGCTATTTGTTATTTATTTCACTCAATGCAAAATCTGTGTGAAAGAGATAGCAACTATCGTTTTCTATTGTAAAATGTGTGTGAGCGCATTCCTGATTAATATTCTGTTGAGATTGATGATGTTTCTGATTGATTTGTATTTGTATCAACAAAAATGAATAAATAAAAAAAGACCAATTGTTTATTTTTATGTTAAATGCTACGAGTTACGAGCATTTGTATTTTTACCCAAAGGACGGCGCGACAGTAAAAACAGGGTATTTTTTTTTGTTCTATGCTTTATACTCTGGTTCTTGGTGTAGTGTTAAAAAGAAAGTTTTGTAATTTTACATAAATCTGTTTTGATTACATATTTTGCTTTTTATTTTTAATATTACTCTATTTATCGCAATATAGTCTAGTAAATACACACAATAACCAGCCAACTTTTCGAGAATTTATTTTCCTATATGTAGAAAAAAGCACTTTAATTTAACAGTTTTAGTACGGAAGCCTAAAAAAGTAATAAGATTCTTTGAAATAATAATTTGTTACGAATGTATTCAAAGTGCCCCGGGACTTAATCGTCATGTTTATGACTCCGGAATTTTAGAGGAGATATTATCCACTCTATGTAGTACTTCCTCGATGTTTAGGTAAATACCTATTCTGATCTCTGCTAATAAACAACACATATAACCGGTACGTAAAGCCTAGATCAATCAAAATCCGTCGCATAGTGCATACGACGGATTTTGTTTGATCTACACTTTTCGTTCGAATTCCGGCGAATAAATGGTTTCATTCGATTCCCGTGGAAGTTCTGACCCAGTTATTTTGCAGAATTTTTGTTTGCATAGCACAGTGCTAAAATTTTAATACGATGACAAAAGAAGACTAATTGTGAAGCTTACTATCTCACACTACTACTGACTACTTTTACATATTGTCTTGTTATTTTAGTGCATGAATTGGAATTAATGCGACGTCACTCTATCTGCATTGCCGCATATGCCAATGCTAAAGCACCCTTTGTACCAAAATGTAGCGGCAAATTTCGAAAACGTGGGCGTCCTTTGGTGGTAGAAAAATAAATGAACGGAACATCATTCGACTACCTTCTTACGTTCGTAATTTAGCGAGTGCTTTTTCAATTTGCACCTGCACTTCTTGGTGTTACTGTTGCGACGAAATTCATTGCATGAGTGTTACAAAAAGTTTAAATTAAGATAAGTAAGTACTACACTAAAATTAAGAATATATTTAAAATAATGGCATTTCTTGCTATATTACAATTAACATACTAAGTACCTACGTCCTGAAGTATTAGCTTGTATAGTAGCTTGAGTATTGAGTAACTTTATTAGTGTACCTAATACTTTATCTAGAAAACTATGAGTGTTATCGGATCATTAGTTACAAATACAATAGTTACGCAATCAGTAAGTATTATATAGAGTTCGTTTATGTATTGTAACATGGGACGAGGGCAGGGATATGATATATAATTTAATTGACCGCCTCGTTGATAGTGTGGTCGAGCACGACGCGACGTCCACGTTAAGAGTTTGATCCGAAGTCGGAAAAATTTGGTACATGGTCTTCATAAAAGGTGACAATAAGCGAATAGGTATACGTCACTGGATCAATCATTTTATCTTTCACAAATGTGTGAACTTATTATGCTGTTTTATATTAACTAGTAGAGAAAAAAAAAGAGAAAGAAAGAGTGTTCTACGAGTATTCTATTCTAGTAGATACTTCTCAACTGAGTATAAACAGGAAATTAAAACGTGATACATTTTTAAAAGTATCATTTGCTTTCTTACAATGCCGATGTGCAGGCACTGAATGTTACATTGTCGCTCTGTTGAACGGAATGCATGGAATATTAAAATTGCACACGTTATTATATTTATTGAAAAATAGTCTTTATAAATAAAATATTAAGTTTCTAGTAAAGGTAGTGTATTTGGTGTCACTATTTCTAACGGTAGATGAAAGAACAAGAAGTTAGTAACAGCTAATTATAGTAGCAAACAATGCCAGTGTCAAGAATATTAAAAGGTTAAGAAAATGTGTTATTCTTCACATTTTCTTGACCCACTAAGGAATAAACCATAATAAATTTGCATCATTTTAACTTTGTCTCTTGAAAAGTTGTTGTAGTACTTAGATGTTGGCAAAAATTAAGTTACTTGCTGTATCCAAGCAGAAGAAGCTTAATATTGTAAATAGTGCCAGAGTAAATAACTGTTAGGTATACGAAGCTAGTGTAACTTTTCGTGTGTCTACTCTTAGTGGGTCAGCTAATGCCTACATTATGTACTCGCTTTGAGCGGTGCATACGCAATTAGTGTTACTACTGGTCAGCGCTTCATTCTACCCTCATAAGCAGAAATCGGATATTCGTATGCATATTCACCTAAATTTGAGATGTGGGCTAATATGGAATGCGCTTTTGTATCGAAAAAATCCCTCTAACGTCAGATTTCAGTGACCAAACCGAACCCAAACCTAGAGACCGAAAGGTAGCGATTAAAGTTGTTGTATCCGAGGTTATATTTACGCCCGATCAGGCTGCTTAATTTATTAAAAATAATTATTACAATTTATGTTTTATTTTTGTTTTAACTAACACACACCACCCATCCTCTATACACACATATTTGCATCGGGACTAAAACATTAATTTGAAATAAACATACATTTGATTTTTTTTACAATAAAATATATTTTAAGAAGCCGCTTCCATACTGTCACAACTAAAAATTACTTTAGGTAAGGATGCATCTGAATATCCGATCTCTGCTGATAAGTTTCACTCACAATACTGAAATCTGAAACTTTACCGTTGACTAGAAGGCAGCGTTCGGACTTTGACCGAAGTTGCGGTTCGCACATCTATTGTACTTATGATCTTTCGATGTAGTTGGCCCCAACGAGTTACGAAATGCAAATGGTATTGAGAAAATTTAATAAACATACTTAATCTTTTATGTTTATAAAACTTGTTGGTTCTCTTCTGTGACCAGTTTTCAAGTTTGGTGTGACCTATAAAACCTGTTCGGGATTTTTATTATTAGACAAAACGACACTAAGTTTGTTTGGGGACTTAGCGGAAAATGTTTATTCCGAATTTCTCTCTAAATACTGACATGTTGTCCAAAGAGGAGACAATTTTATTTCTTTTTAGTTCTCGTTCAAAACTATGAGGACAGTTTTGAGAAATACTGCTTTATTGTGAGAATTAGTAAAACAAAAAAATGTTAGTTGCCGGACATAAGAACGACTGCAAAGAAGCAAAACTCCCACTTGGAACAATTTAAATGTGAAATGTTTGAAGTTGGATGAGCGATTTCCGGGTAATGACTAGCGGTAGGCGGCATAAGTGCTCGCACCAAGAAAAGTTTATAAGTTTAGTTTCTACAAGATGTAATTAAACTGAATCGCGAAAAAAAAACAACTGCTCCTTACATTTGTCGAGTTAAGCGAACATGAAAGTATGGAGCAGCTGATTTTTGTTCGCGGTTTCTGTCTTTATTCCGTAGTAAAAGCTGTTGATAATGATAAGTATAATGACCCCTAAAGAGGCTTTCCGTTATTTCAGTTAAACTTTGGATGTTTCTTATTCTATGGATTCAGTCGCCGCTATAAACAAAATATTATCTCTAAGGTTGATTGGTAGAAAATGCTTCAGCCATTAAGTCCGCTTTTGTACAGTATTTTTACTTGTGCATAAAGTTTTAATAAATAAATAAATGAATATATATGATAATACGACTGACGAACCAGAAACTCGAAATTTGGAGTCATTGAATGAAGACAAATCTGTTCTTAAAGAAAGAAATGGCGACGCGCCGGTTATTGCTACCTCTTTTTTCTTATGTTGTACCTATCGTAAAATTAATATCGTACTTTGTCATCCTATTAGCATATTTACTAGTAACCCAGATTTATAAGCGGCTCCGATAGTGGAAAGCCGAAGGGAAGCATACTTCGGTTCTAGTAATTACTTCCTGCGGGAGTAGTTTTCACCGTTTCTTGTGTACATGGAAAATATGGGTCATCTAAGATTTCTTGTAATTAGAACATGGTGATCTTTTAAAATATGTTTTTAAATTCAAGTTCTTTATGACAGAATACTAGATCTAGAAGTTTTAAATTTGATGTGTTTTTATTGAACATGTTTAGGGTAAAATCAAAGAACCTTCTTTAGTAAAAAGTATTAATCTGTTTATCTGTAGAGACAGTAGAAAAGATTATCTAGACCGTTCTATCTACATAATCTCTTCTGTTTCTACAGAAGCAATAGAATTTACTTTGCTATGGCTTTGGCAATTTGTTAGACAACGTCATGTGAAAAGCTTAATATTTTAAATTTTGAGGCCATTTAAATAGATGTCAAGTCACGGTACAAGTGCGGAATGTGCGCACGCTTAACAGCTACCTCTTAAGACACGTCGTTAATTATAAAAATAAACATAAAAATGGGTTACAACTGTACTCGTGGGTTGTTGAATAGCAACCGGTCACTGTCAGTCACTTTTACTCTTGAATAACCTTGTTGAACGTGACTTAGAATAAATATTAAGCCATTATTCTTCCGTGTAAAGCAAACGAACAGGCGCGATACAAAGGCACCGCTCGTCGCGTGACACGTGGTGCCTTTGTGTCGCCTGTCGCTTCGCGCCAGTGTGCACGTCTCTTAAAGCTAGGGTTTTTTTTTTGGGTTGGAAGTCATCAAATGACCTCACCCGCTCTGGGCGGAGCGGGAGGGCGTGTCAGACTCTTTCTGACTAAAACCCACCCGTGTTCCTACAGTTGCCTATGCGCCAGGGCCACGGTAACTCTTTCGAACACTCCGCGACCCCGGCAGGCATCGGCCCTTTCGGACCCCGTCAATGATGCTGACATCTCTTTGAAGCGCGCGTGGAACACGACGCTTTAACGCTAGGCTAAGGTCGTGTTTTGGCGATTCCGGGCATTTTGTACTTACAAAGTTGATTCTATGCTGTACATTTGCAAAGCTCTCTAGTCGCTTCGCGTTCATATGTACACACGGGCATGCATGAGTCCCCCGTGCGTTTGTCGTGACCACTCTTAATTTTAGGTACTTCATTAATGTAAAATTGTGGTTTTCCCCATTGAATGCTTTTTAATCAAGAAATTATCCTGTATTTTGTATTGGCGATACTTAAAAAATCCTTTTATCAGATGGATATAATAATGCTCTGATAATAAGGTCTTGTGAACAACATTGTCTTCGCAATGGTTGCAGTTAATACATAGCATGTTCGTGTTCATGGAAATAGAGAATAGCCATAACGAACTTACCGCGGGCTCGTCCCGAACCTTTCCATCAGTTTTATTAAATTATTTACTACCAGCGGGGTAACTGCGTAACACACTAACAGTAGGAATGGCTTTCATTTTGACAGTTCAACAACATTCATTGCGTTATTTACGTTTTTGAGCAGACTAATTTTTCGAACATATGAAGCAATGCATTAGCAATAGGCTTCTAAATGATTTAGATTGTGATTGATAGTGTGTTACGCAATTAGGGTGCTGGTTTCACAAAATCTTATATATACATAGAAAAATGGGAAATTTAGTTTCATCTAGAATCTAGATATCGGAGAAAATAAGTTTCGATTTATTGCTTGAAATCTTCTAATAAGGCACATAAAAGTAAAAACAACAATACATAATCAACTTAATTTCGTTTTCGAATTAAACACAATGGTAATACAAAAAGTTCGATCGACTCACGGTGTTCAGAATCGCGTGCGACTCAGATTGCTTTCACTTATCCTCAGTGGCTATGTGTCCGTGTCCATACACATTGTGTGTCTAAGTGTGTGTCCGTGTCTGCGCGCTTACTGGTGCGTTCGTTGAGCGATATATACCGTGATATACCGGTCTTAAGGCCAGGACACACAATCACGGTGCCAACTCGTGACCGATCTGACCGAATAACTTGAGCTTTCGATCTAAAGACTCGTTTAGACCGGGAACACACGTGATTGTCAAGTCGTGATAGCAGGATTATTTCTTGGTTTTTACCTTCCTGGTTGAATGGATGTGGAGGGGGGCATTTAATGCAGCTAGAAAAAGAAATCAAGTCAGATAGAACAGTTTGAGGAAACACGTTTGTGAGCGCTTTAGGCAGCTTTTTGTAAAAGAATACGAGACGGCAAATAAGTGCTGATTTCTAGCCTTATTGCGTGGGTTTGGGTTAAATTGTTCATACGGTGATTGATTTCCGGATGTTCTCTCCGTGTCCTTAAAATATTTTATTTCCGGCATTTTTAATAGATTTCAAATATCAGCCAGACTGTGGTGTTGAGAAAGATTAGGGATTAACATTTAAAAGTAGATTATTCTTAATGTTGGGTTTTTTTTTAAATAAATTTAATTATGTTTACATGCGAAGTGGAAAAACCCTGACTTTTCCTTACGCAAGTCAAGTTTTGAAAAAATTTTGAATGTCTAAAATATTTGCCAAAGTTTACTAGTTCTTAAAACTATGTAGAACAGCGCCATCGAGTGGAAAACATTAAAAACGATCGTCCGCATCAATTAAGTAAATACTATTATTTAGCACCTGCACTGCATGCGCAGACGATTTCTTTGAAGTAAATAACAGAGGTAATGGGGGCTATCGTTTTTGTACTCACCAGTTGGCGCCACTGGCGAGTAAGGTCCTGTTGCAGTACTTTTATTTGATGTTTTGCATATGTTTAAGTACCCATAAATTCATAATATGTTTATTTTATTACATTTTAAAACTTCAAATGAATATTTAGATTATAATGTATCTAAAATTGGCAAGCATGAAGCAGACAAATCTTATTCTTCTTTCAAGTGCTACCAAATTAGATCCTAACTGTTTACTTAAAATCTATTTAATCAAGAATGGCACAACCATTACAAATATTATGAATCATACGTTAAAATCTGTGATAAAAAATCCCGCAAACAGTGAACGTTCAGTACCTACATATTTTGACATCTAGAGACCTTACTCTACACTAGCGCCTCTAGCGGCGAACTCAAACGCGATAGCCCTCATTAGGTATGTCCTTCGTTTGAGGTGCAATAATTACTTAAACCCTTTGTGTTCCACCGTATCAGTTCGCCGTGTGTGGAGGCCTATCACAGACGTGTAATGTGAACTGATACGGTTGTACCAGTGTGTCGCGTTGTATATCCGACACAATATAGGCCTTCAGTATTTGATTAAGGTAAGGTTAAGGTTACTGGTTGGTAGCCTGGAATTGTCACCTATGTTTATGGTTGCATATCTTGATGTTGGTAATTATTGAGAAATCATCGAGCCAAACTAATTAATTGGAAGGATGTTCCGTTGACAACCTACCTACTAGTGATTTCAGAAATCATGTCTTGAAGACAGAAATAAAAGTATCCAGTGAAATATACTAAAAAAAAAACCTAGCTGGGATTGAGAAAACGCGGTAGCAAAAATATTTATAAAAAGAGGTTAATCCCCGTTTTCACTTACACTAAGCAAGACCTCAATGAATGCTTAAATAAAAACGTGATGTATTTTCAACGCTCAGCTAAGCACCGAAAGTTGAAAATCCAACATCACGCTTTTACTCTTTAGACAATATGATGGGCAGCAACACATAGCACAACATCTCACTTTATATACCCCGAAGGAGTTTTTACTAAGAATTAGCTATCACAAATTTCTGTGTTAATCTTGTTGATTACGGCTTACCGAAAACGATAATGGTTCTAGAGAGTACCATGTCTAGAAGGAAGGAACAATAAAAAAAACGGAATGCTGAACGTTAACATTACCTGTCTATAAATTATTTTGTGCACTGATATTGACAGTGGCGCCGGTGACTAAAAAGTTATGTGGAAATCGGATGTTACGGTGATGTTGAGAAAAGAGGAAAATGTCGTAATAAGTAAGAATGTAGATGGCTATAAGAGTAGGGTAAGACCAAAGAAAAGATAAATGAGCTGTGTGAAGGATGCTATGGTAAGAAATGGGGTGACTACTGAGCTGACGACTCATAGAGGAACATGGAGGAAGAAGACATGCTGAGCTGGCCCCAAATAAATTGTGGTGAGGGCAAGACAATGATAATGATGGAATAATTTTTTGCACCTGTAAAAATAATATAATCTCTGTTTTGATTCGGAATTCAATCGGGTCAGGGATTATAGATTTCAATCACGTATGCATTACATATGTTGCTAAATTGAGATGACATCGCCATTTGATTGTCGTGACATCGGATGAAACCAACCGCAGAACTGTCAAGAAAGTGGCACTGTGGCACACAATTAAAGAAAATCGAATACTTGTGAAAACATAAGACGGATTCAGCTATACAAAATATGTATTATACCTGTGATATAATTTAGTGCAGATGACAGTCATTTGAAGTTCATGATCAGCCTAATGTTTCTACTACTGGGAAAGGCCTGTGTCGAAACAGCGAGAGCTCTCTGTGAGAGTGGGCCGCAATTGCCGATGGCATATGTTGGATTATTTTTTAAAACCATTGTAGGCGCACATCGGCCAGTCTTTCAAATACCAAATAATGTCCTAATGGATTGCTTTTCTATTTCTAACACTCTTTATGTCCCTGAAGTTGCCTTAGAAAATGACATCGTATTTATCTCAGTAGAATGCAATAAGGCCATGGTAATGAGTAGTATATGATCTACATACATAATCAGCTTATAATATTCCCACTGCTGGGACACAGGCCTCCCCTCTGTGAGAGGGACCAATTTCCATTCCTTGCCTTGGTTAGCTGCCTGATTCGTTTTCGATGCAGGATCGGTGTGTTGTCGTTGTAGGAGAGAAAAAAAAGGAAAGTTTATAAACTTAAATACTACTAGTCAACTACTTACCGCTCGATTCTTACGAAAGAAGGCGACGATTTTCTTTAGATACATTAATTAGACATGAAAGTAAATAAAACTTCTTACAACTAGAATGTTTAACAAAGTCACATATATAAAAGCACGCTTGTATTCCAAGGAGGTGTAAGCAGATGTATGTAGACCACGTCTTTCCAGTCATATTTAAGTCCCGTGTAGGGAAAGAGTCTTATTGTCTCTACTGAGCTTAGGGTCCGGGTTCGAACCCAAGGCAAAGAAAAGTGTCTTTGAGTTTTTTTTCATTTGGACTATCTCAGAAGAAGCTCAGTGTCTGAATTTGTGCGCGGAAAAACGTCACATCCTATTATTATTTTAATCCCACCCATCCAAACTCTGATCTAGCCAGCAGTCGCTTAACCTCTCGATGAGTTCGACCTTCAACGCGAACGCTATTACAATATTTGCGGTATTTTTTATGTAAAAATTATACGAAGTATCTCTGACCGGCTTTCTCTAGCAGTTATGTTTGAAGTGACACATTGAACAGGATTTTAATTCAGATTTGTTACAGTTGTAATGGCAATCATGTCATTTGGTTTAAATAGGCTTTTATTTTTATATAGATTCTTCTATATTTTGTGAATGTGAGAACGTTGTAGGTCTAACTTGTAGACTGTAGATTTGTAGACCTTTTTATATTTTGTTGAGTGCCGGTTACTTGCTGACAAGCGTACACTATCCTCCCATACCTATCAACACTGTAATTTGATACATTGTAAAATCCCCTTATTTTTAAAAGAGTAACCGTGGAGTTTCTTGCCTGCTCTTCTCTATAGGAAACAACCAATTGGAACCGTGCACCTAGCTTCTGACGTTTCATAAGTGCCCATGTGAAATAAAATATTTTAATTTGATTTGATTTGAGCGGTGCACGTAAACTGTGATGGGGTAAGCAGAGAAATGTTGGGTTTATAAAAATTATACTTACATAAAATCATGCATGTTTTGCCCACAGTAGACTACAGTACCTGAGGGCCTAGACAAAGTAACATTCGATTAGCAATGACGCTAATAGAAAAGCCAAAAAATGTATGGGGTTGACATAAGCTATCGATGGTCGAAATGTCACGTGATCATAGGTCAACGAATGTTAACATCATTCGATTCTATGAAAGGAATCGACAGCGTCTAACGATTACTTCCATAGAGATGCGTAGCCAAGTGGCACTGTTTGAGAAGCATTATCGCTAGTTTTCGATTCTTATGATGGAAACATTAGCGAAAGCGATAGCGATTGTAAAAATAGAGTCGCTCCATTTGTCTAGTCTAGGCCCTCTGGTTACATACACGTGCACTTCAGATCGATATTCTTCATTTAGAAAATCTAGGGTAGTAAAATCTGTATTTGTGTCATGTAGCTTCTGTCTTCAACTTTTTGACGTATTACGAATTGAAATTTGAGTCGACTATCTAGCCGCGAAATTCAAAATTTTGCAGCGCTGTTTTACGTTGCATGTTGATCAAAATCAATTAAAATAAAATAATTACTAAATTATAACCGTTAAAAACATCAATATAGCTCTAGAAAATTATTATATGTATTTGCTACAAATAAAACTACTTCGTGAAAATATGACACATAAAACAACGCCGCAAATTGCTAAAAACGAAAGAAATTCTGAATTGCTTGAATTTCTGCTAAGCCCTCTTCCTCTCTCATAATTTTGCTGTGCCCGACAGGGTCCGTATTGATCTTTTACTTTGTTATACCATCTATGTAATACATATGGAATGCAGTAAGGAATTGAGTATTGAGTATTAATTTCGCGGGCGACATTGAAGGAATCACCATAAGGTCAGTCTTATATTCGATCACCAGCGTTTACCCGTAGTAGGTCAGTAGTATAGAATTCGACGCGCTCTGCTTGTGCGTTCAAATACGCGCCACGAATGGACATAAGTACCTCACATACAACATACTTAACTATCTCATGTAGAAGTTCACTATAGTAGCGCAATTGTACGGAGCTTAATTTCCATTCATTTTCCCAGTTGTGGACAGCGTTAGGCTATTATTGAAAGCCTGTTTAAGTTAAACTCTTAGGCTATCATGGCTACAGTCAAATTAAACTTTTAAAAAGTTAAGTTTAGGGTTATGGAGGTATGAGGAACAGGGTGTAAAGTTCACTCATACTCTATGGAAAAGGGAGGATCCTCCGACCAGACGGGTGTTGTGACTGGTGGGCAACTGCCCGACGGTTGATGTCGGGATGTTGTATATATGCTAGTTGCGCGATAAACTCTGCTTGCGCGATGCAGGATTTTGCGTGACGTCATTGTGACGTGTAGCTCGCATGTGGCGATTGGATGCCGCTACAGGGTCAGCATTAGTGCTCAAAGAAGATTAGTTTGGTATAAATGCATTAAAAATCCTAGTACTAAAGCACTACATTTTTAAAAGAATTTGAAATTTGAATTATAATATATAGATATTAAATAATATATATATATATTATATATATATATATTATATTATATATTATATTTTTATTATATTTATATATTATTTATTAAATTTATATTATTATTTTATTTGAATTTGAATTATATAAGTATTATTTAGCATTTAAAACAAATTTTGAATGCTAAATAATACTTATATAATTTAAAGCTGAAAGTCTTAAAATTATAATATGTAAAATTATATAAAAAGTATTTCCTAGTAACGGTATTCAATCATTTGCACATCTTTGCACATGTAGCTTTTGCTACTTTTTAAGTTACTTTTGGCCTTGTCATGTTACTTCCATGTAACACGACTTAAGATGTTACTTTTACGTTATAATAGGTCTTTACCTATGAAATTGCCGTTTTGTATGAAAAAATTTAAACGAATTTTTTTCATGAATTTTTTATTTGTATTAATCGAAGTAATCACCCATGCAATCAATGCATCTTTGCCATCGCAGTGGCAGTTTATTGATGCCCTTCTTAAAGAAATCAGCTGGACGGGAGGCAACAAATTCTTCAAAGGCATTTTGTACTGCCTCTCGGGTATTAAATTTTTTTCCCGCCAAGAAGTTATCCAAATTCTGGAAAAAGTAGTAGTCTGTAGGCGCAAGGTCTGGTGAGTAGGGCGGATGACGGAGAGCTTCCAACCCCAGTTCTTGCAACTTGGAGACCGTCTGCTGTGCAGTATGAGGTCGCGCGTTGTCGTGCAGGAGCAGCGGAGACGAGCGATTGACCAATGCTGGTTGGAGATGCGCCAGCTTCTCCATCATTGTGTTCAGTTCTTCACAGTACACATCTGCAGTAATGCTCACCCCGTTTGGTAAGAAGCTGTGATGAATCACACCGGCGCTAGACCACCAAACAGTGACCATCACTTTTCTAGGGGTAAGTTTTCGTTTAGGGCATTGTTTAGGTGCTGAACCAGGATCCAACCAACTTGCTGAGCGCTTACGGTTATCAAACAGAATCCATTTTTCATCGCAGGTAACAATGCGGTTCAAAATTCCTTCATTTGTGTGTCTGTTGAGCAGTGCAAGGCACGTCTCGACGCGTACTTCGCGCTGGCGATCATTGAGTTCGTGGGGCACCCATTTGTCAAGCTTTTTTACCTTGCCAATTTGACGCAAATGGACCAATATTGTTTTGACGCTAACGTCGAAAGCTGCTGCTAATTCAGCCGTAGATTGTGTATCATCAGCTTCCACAATCGCCTTTAATTCGTCATTGTCGACCAAAGTCTTCGGACGACCGCGAGGTTCATTTTTCAGGTCGAAATTTCCAGAACGGAAGCGAGCAAACCAATAACAGGTGGTGCGTTGGTTTGTAGAGTTAGCTCCGTAAACGTCGTTGATGTTGCGTGCCGCTTGTGCCGCGTTGCTGCCACGACGGTACTCATATTCCATAATTACTCGAATTTTTAACGTATCCATGATGACGAAAAAGATTGAAATGCGATGAAAATGTAACACTAATCAATAAAGAAATGACTACTTTTAGAAAAAAAAATCCATGTTTTTAAAATAAAATTAATTTGAAATTAGAATTCATAGCCAAACAAAAATTATTTTGATTTGAAATGGCCAGTACTGCAGAACGGCAATTTCATAGGTAAAGACCTAATATTTCGTACTTGAAAAATATTTCAATATTTTTTTAAGAACGACGGTTTTCGTGAAGCCGGTCGCACTCTAGTTTTGTTTACTTCTTAAGGTTGGCAAACCATATTTAACCGATAAAATGAAAATATCTCTAATAATAGTAGTAGGAATATGTACTAAAGGTGGTCACCTCTTTTTTTTAAGAAAAATTGTACTTGTTTTTCAATTGCATAAATATAGTTCTTTTGGGAAATTCAGGGAAAAAATAGTACACATTTGAACAATTTTAACAAAACATTCCTTAAAAAATAAAATGTAACTTTTTTCATCAAAATGTAACTTTCTGACTTATGTTATGTTACCCTTGACAAAAGGGCACGGGCAGCAATACGTTTGCAGTTTTAATTTACCTCGTGAAAGCCGAGTAAGATAAACAAATGAAGTATCTTGACTCGCCAGTTTGTCGACATGTGGGATGTGGACTTAGAGATCATTGTGCCGATAATCGTAACAGCCAATGGCTTACTAGCCAAGAGCTTCAACCAACACCTGAGGATGCTCTAATTGCTAGATTAAGGGCTTGATTCAGAAAGCGATACTTCTGGACACGGCTCGTATTATTTGCAGGTTCCACTCTCTGGAAACCTGAGCTCCGGTAGCTTGGACCCTGTTCCTGATACCGGTGGGCACTATTATTGGTTAACATTTCGAAATTTTAAAGACCTGGCCATTAGACGGATACTTAGTGACAATTAAGAAAAATAATCCAAAAATTTCCCTGTATTTCGTAAAATCCAGTCAAATGACAAGGCCAGACAAAGTACATTCGGGTGGCCAAAGATCCGTACTTGTCCGGACAGATTCTGACGGATGGTAACCATACGGTTACTTGATGCTAAAACTGGGGTCTCATCCTTAATAATAACCAATCCCGTGCTTCCTTTGCTGCCCTAGAAATCGTTTCCTTATGAACAATTGGATGCTTATATTCTTGACTAACGCTTATTTTTTATTTACAGGTAATTATGACTCGGTTTATTAAACTGATGGCGCAAGTTGGTAAGGCCCCGCTTCTCACGCACGAGGTTGTGGCTTCAAATCCGAGAAAGTACCTACCAATGTGACTTTTCAACTCTTAAGTACTTTCTAAGTTTATCTTGGACTTCAGTGACATCGGCGAAGGCAAACACGGTGAGGACAACTGGATCTATAATAATTCATATAAGTCTGAAATCGCCAATTCGCCTTGAGCAAGCGTGGTGATCAATGCTCGTGCCTTCTTTGTGTGAGAAGAGGCCTTTGTCCTGCAGTGGGACAATAATAGGCTGGTATTTTTATTTATTATTAAAAGGGTCACGCAGTGCTGAGCTGCTGTGCTACGTTTTGGTTCAGTTCCCGCTCGGAACAATTGATAATTCTACAGTCAATTGATGTTTGTAGGTGAAAGGATTGAGCTCCGAGCTGTGACTTGTTTGTTAATTGGCATCACGACTGCCTCCTGCACTTAACACACCAAGCCTATAATCCACTGTATCTGTGAAAGAAAATTTAATTTATTACGAACACCAATCTTAATTTATTTTTTAAACCTATCCTGTACCACTTTTGGGCAAAGTTGTCCCTTTACTTTTCCACTCATCAGTCGTTACGCCAGCGTTTCTTAGGCCTGTCTCGGTGACAACGCCCGTCTTCGGGCGCTCATTGCGTGACCCATCTGTCCTGATACATTCTGTAGCTGTGGCCCGGCAAGTCCCATTTAAGCCTCGCGGTCGTATCGCTAAATAATTTAAATATACCTAACGAAATTCTAATAAAGTTATATAAAACGGAACATTCAAAAACTATTGTATTGTCAATCTATTAAAAAATATAAAGCATACTTAGTACATTTTATTGACATTTAAAAGTGCTTGTAATCAGCGAATTGGATAATAATGATTTAAAGAGATTATTAGCAATGCTGTGGTTACCTACTGATGAAATTGGGTCAGTGTATTCAAAGAGATCAAAACCGAGTTCGTTGCAAACTTATTTTTAAATTAAAGCTGAAATGAATGTGAATAAATACTAGGTGGGTATAATTGCTGAAGATATAATAATAACAAAAATAAAAAATACTTTTTTTATATATAATTTTATTGTCTGGATGGCTTTTCCAAACAACCTCCATTAGCATGAAGGAATGTATTAAGATTCGAGTAGAAAAGAGAAAAAGGATTAAAACATCGTGAGATAGACAGAAATAGATATATTATAATGACGTATCGTACTAGAACAACAAAGGGACAGTAATTGCCCTTTGGTGGCTCAACGGTCAAAACGGAAAGTGACAAATGTCACTTCGTTGCTTGCCAGCGGTAGCGCGTGGACCCTTAGTTTCTGCAGTATTTATACGAGTAGGTACCGAGATATTCAACCGCCAGATACTTTAATACAGTTGGTGAAATTAGAAACTCAGTCCAAAATGCAAAAGTTTTCGTAGGTAAGGGTATAGTTTACTCATTCCGGGAAAGGTGTGGATTGGCGAGTGAGTGGTCGTGAGTTTGATGCCCACCCATTGTATTATCATGTTGAGCTTAAAGCCGCTTCAGTTTTCGTTTATTTTTTTTCGGCACCGGGCATCTTTCAGTCGCGTACAGAATAATCGTTTTTTTTTTATAAAAGGAGCGAATGAACCGGTCATACCTATATTATTTTATCGGTGACGTGTGAACGTGGAATGAAACCTTCAAAAGAGTTAAGGATCACGCAGACAGGTGCGACGCGACTCTTGTAGAAAAATTTCCATGAAGTTTTCGTAGAATTTGTTCTACTAGTCGCGTTGCGCTGTTGCGTCGCGCCTGTTTTCGGGAGCCTTTAACCATTCACTTGAGTGAAGCGTCTAATATCGGTATTAGCAGACTGTTTGGTAATTATTTGTTTATGGCTTCTTTTGTTATGGCTCATAGCTACATAATTACAGCCACATGGGTCGATCGGGGTCCGTCGCAGGTTAAGCTACGCTTGCAGCAGTCAGTTCGTGGATAACAAATCCCCACGGTGCCTCGGAAAGCACGTTAAGCCATTGACCGTCTATACCGGTAGTCAGAAGCCCAAAAATCTGACAAACAGTCTTACCAAGAGGTATCGTGTTACCCAGTAACTGAGTGGTGGAGGTCGGGCAGTCGCTCTATGTAAAATACTGGTATTCAGCTGCATCCGGTTAGACTAGAAACTGACGCCAACATTCATGGGAAAAACTAGGCAGCTTGATATTGGGCGCTTACAGCAGAAAAAAGGCAGCTACTGAGATCATCCTCTCGATGTCATCGTATGACACCAAGTTGCTTATTCATGGTCGAGAACCACGCAAAAGAACAATGCATTAAAACAAACAGTGAATCTTGTGTCAATTCAATAGTAGAACATAAAGAAAATCGAATCTATTGTTTTGAATCAAGAGATGTAGACGCAGATCACCTCCTCGGTGCCCATGTAGATTACGAGTTTCCTAGTTCATCTTCGTTAAACTTGCATGTCAATATGACGTCATTGGAGCAGTTTCCTAATGCAAGCGAACTTCCAAGTATATTGTTGACAGACTGCCCGCTGGACAGTTCGATTGATAGTTTGGTGATATTCAGAGATAGAATTAACTGTTCGAAAACTGACATCCGAGGTAAGACTTGATGTTATGGTGAGTAGCTATAATAATGATGTAAGTATGGTCTGTCCCAAATGTATCTAATGAAAATGTATACAAATGGATCAGAAAAAGTACCCGTTGATGCCACTTTGTAGTGCCACTTACAAATTGAGTGTCTTTATTTGATTGTTTGAATACTTAAACCTAAAATAATAATTTTAAATCACCCTTAAGACAATATGAGAATTGAGGTAAATTTTATAACCTCAATTTTCGTCGATGATTTTTCAATAACAAACAATAATTGTTGGAAAAAGTAGTGAAATATAAAGTTGAAGCCTTCTAAATACCGATGAATGTGTTACTAATTCCCTTCAGTGAGTAATTCGGTAAGATTTGAACCTGAACAGGGTTTATTTATACTTTCTCAGATACTTCTGGAACATACTATACTTAATCAACTTCAACAACTAGGAACGCTTTGTTATTATACGAGGGTTGTATTGATGATTTTAATGATTTTATAATTCTGGAAATACGCACGGTCGCGAATCATATTTTTTTCAACATACAACTTGACACTGACCTGCAAATTGCAAAAAAACGTAAGAGAATTAGTATTTCGCGGGATACCCTGGCGCATTCCTCTTTATTCTACAACAGTCAGTCAGTTTACGCTGCACCCGAGCAGGTGCAGTGTAAACTATTTTACCTGAAGATTTCTTAAAGTAAGAAATTATAAGTGAAGGTATTTACCGACTTAATGTTGCCTATTATTTATATAACATGTAAGTATTGCGTATATAGTATGCTGGAGCTCCTAACTTAATAAATTAAAAAAAGTAAACTCATCGCCACGCAATGTTGGCAAATGAGAGGTAAGTACTTATTGAACAAATATTGAAAAATAAAATAACAAGCAGGATTCCGACTTACAGGCAAACCAACACCAGCAATTCGATACTAATTCAAACGCTAATAGTAACAACATATTTCAGTGACGCGCATTTTATGACTTCTCAAAAGAAAAGCTTCAATGAATTTTCGTATTTCCATCCAATTTATAAAAACGAAATTCGTACGAGCTGTATGTATGCGAACATTTCGTGGACATCTATTTCCGCGCTAATTTTTCGGCGAAACCTCCAGGTAGGTATGTGGGACGGACTGGGTGACCCAATAACATAGCGGCGACTGAGCTAGGTAGATTTAACCTAGCACATGTTTGCTTTGATTTCACCTTTTCCAACACCACTGAAGTACTCTTGCACTGTTGTTATTACAAAAATCCGATTCGAGATATGTTTCTGCACCGTGCATAAAAAACGAACGAGAGTAAAATCGTAGGAGTGGAATCGTTTGATAATTTTCCAGTTTTTGCGAGTACGGAACATATATTACAAATACTTGTAATGTGTCCAATAAAAGTACTGTGACGTCACAAGGCGTTTGGTAATGTCACATGGAGTTCGACTTTAGTAAGTTATAATTTTGGTTTGGAGAAGCAACAGCTTTGAACAGTAATAACTTACACACAACCTATCGCAGTCCACTGACCATTGACCATTGACCATTTCAGATACCTATCTGCATGGTCTTCGCATGACCTGACCAAGATTATGTCTGGACTTTAAAAGAGACTGTGACCTCTGAGTTTGTTTCGGCCTTTCTTCTCAGAGTATTCAGATAGGAAACGCCGATCTCATTTAGTTTAAAAAAAACATGATTGACGCGTAAAAGTGTTTGTACAAACCTACTTACAGAAATAAAATCATTTATCATTTATCACTGCTACAGTCCACATTACGTCCAAATTCGTCACAGCACTGGGTTTTCGACCTTCCTTGACCAGTCTGTCTTAGCTACCTTCTTCTACTCGCTATGGTGCAAAACGCTGAGGGTAGCGTTTCAATTTTAAAAACAATTATTTATTATTTACTTCAACCCTAGATTTATATATTAGGTAAGCATATAACTGTTTAAATCATATAGGTACTGTGCGGAAACCACAATTTGTAATAGTCAAAATGTAACAACTGAGCAAGCGAGGTGAGCCTTGCTCCTTCTTTCAGGAAAAACACTTTGGCGTTCAATGATATAGTTACAGGCGAATATAGCACTATCATCAGAGATCGGCTATTCTGATGCATAGGTATTTACCTAAAGTTATTTTTGCTATGAAAGTATGGCAGCGGCTTCCTAAAATATATTTTTTTGTAAAAAAGAATCCTTTGATGCCAGGAACAGCGGAAATGCAGGTATGGAAGCTTTTTCAATTATTTTTAATTAGTTTTTAATAAAAAAATCACGTGATTCTTGGATTGCATAACTAAAATTTAGACTTTAAACTAAAATTCAGATAAATATTTATTTAAAATTAATGTTTAACCCTCAATCCAAATATGTGTATGTAGGGTGTAGGAGGAGGGGTGGTGTGTGTTACTTAAAGTTGTTTTCGATACAAAAGCATATTCCATATTAACCAACATCTCAACTTTTGGTGACTATGCATCCGAATATCCGATCTCTGATTAATTATCATTCTCTTGCCCTTGTTCCAATTTATTTGGGGTCGGTGCAACATGTCTTCTTCCATGTCGTCATTTCAGTAGTCACCATGTCATTAAGTATATTATATCTAAAATAATAGAAAAACTCTCATCATCATTATCATCATCACAATTCCCCAAAAGACATCCACTGCTGGACCCTGGCCTCCGCAAGCATCGCCACAACGACTGGTCCTACGGTTAAGGGGGCTACAGGACCTAGACGTAAGTTTTATAATACCTAAAAGTATATGACTCACTGCAGTAAACAAAATTAAAAAAATATATGATATTATTCAGGATATATGCTAGTTAGGTAGTGTGTTAAAAACATAATAAAACTAATTTGATACAATGGAAAAAATTCAGAAAATACTTTAAAAAAATTATTTTAACGATTTAAAACCATACTAATATACATGCAATCATTCTGTTTTTTTGTCAGATTATTACACAAGCAACATATTAACGTAATAGTGTTATTAATTTTTTTGTCCAATCAATAGATTTTTTGTAAATAGATAATTGCTTCATATTTTGCAATAAATTACCAGCGTTGTGTCATCGCGCTTCTCTTTCTTTTCTATGCAGTAGGACAGTGACCGCGCTTTTGCTGTTGTCAGCCTCTTAAGTCATTAAAATACAAAATATTTTAAGGTGTGAATCACCTTAAAGTATTTTGTATTCTAATGACAAGAAAGTCTGCGAAATAAAAAATATACTTAAGTTTTTTTTGCAAATTGACGCGCTCTTTCGCATTGTATGCTGATAAAAAATCGATTCGCGGTAAATATTATATAATAATAACTAAATTATAATAATTTAAAACATCAATAGGATAGCCCTCAAAATTATATATGTTGAAAATCGTCCAATTTCCCACAAAATAGTCTTATTTGCAACAAATATAATTTTGATCAATTGAATTGAGCAACAACATAAAAAAGCGCTGATAGCGTAAGAAAAAGCAATAAGATTAAGCAAACATCGTGAGAAAATTTTAATATTGCGAGCTACAGTGACGGCCCTTAGTCTTAGTTAAGCCCAGTCTGCCCAGAACCTTATTTCCGCTTGTTCCACCGCTTTCATCTCAGCGCCAGTCTTACGGCTTCCAATCAGCTGTGAGAGAGAAAGTTCTACGTTTACCGCCGGTACACCTACATAATGCTGCCGGCTACCGGTTCTTGACAACTTACAGATTAGAACCGCTCTATCAGAATTCATAATACGCGAAATTGGGTCCCGATGCGATAGAAATATTCTGTAATAGGTTAGATGACCTCATGACTATATAAGAGCCCCGTTTGAGCTCTACTAGTCCTGACAACCCGACATGTGAGAAATAACCGTAAAGTACAAAACATTTTTTTTTTTTTTAAGTGTCTCACAAAGGTTAGAATACCAAATTTCGTAATGTCTGGGAACCCGTTTTTTTTAATTATAATTGTCGTAGAAATCAGACGATATTATTAAATTGTTATTAACTTTAACAAATATATCAAAAAATTTGTTGAGTTTAATAATCTAATTTAGAGATTCACCTGCTTTCTAGTATGTACATAAATATTTGCTTCAGCTTAGTCTCTATATCCATGTCAATCTATAGTTTGATAGTAAACTCTATGCTGGCGTGTTTTCGCCTTATTTAACCTGGAAACGTACAAACATTGACCTT
Organism: Dryobotodes eremita; assembly: GCA_917490735.1. NCBI lineage: Eukaryota > Metazoa > Arthropoda > Insecta > Lepidoptera > Noctuidae > Dryobotodes > Dryobotodes eremita. Next base: position 9,844,234 of record OU823241.1, on the reverse strand, counting down.
AGCGACATTTTGTTATGCCATAATCAATTAGTAAGTATTTGACTTCTAATGAAATGAGCTTTCTTTATGACTCATCAATTAATTAATAGGTAGATATTGTGTTGTACGCAATTGTAATTAACTCCAACGATGCAATAACTTAATTTTTTTATGCATTTTAGTCCAAAATAAAAATGTTAAAAGGAAAAGGACGTACACGTTTTGACTGCGCAGGAGTTCATTAACCGGTCGTCACACCTAATTCGTGAAGCTGGTAGTATTTACACATATTAATGTTCCACGTACCTACATGAGGATGTCCTACAACTTCAAGTTGTAAAGAATACATGTGGGATGTTAGGGCAAATATAAAAATCGGCATTCAATTTAAACTTTTATATTATTTAAAAATGATAAAACAGTAAGTCTGCCCTTCATGAACTCTAGGAGTACCGTCCGTGTTTTGAACATACATTATTTTGAATTCAAAAGAGTGCACTTCTCATTTCATTCGACTTCTCTTTGCGTTTAAATCTAGAATTTTTTCATGAACTTTTTGACTATGTAAAAGGAAGCAAAGGGGTTCATATTTTTTCATTGTAAATGTCACACCTATTCAAGAACGTTTTTATGTCTTTGTGGAGTCGACGATTTATACAAGGTGAATAAGTAAGAATTTGACTATGATTGAGCTCAGATGCATGAAATTGGAGAAGTGTGTACTAATATACAGAGGGTGAGGGACATCGACGCGTAAATTGAAACCATTAATTCAACACATGACTCTAGACCCCTTGTGTAGCAGCATTTGGTCGGTTATCAAAAAATAATCTGCTGTTTCATACAATAGCTACGCGGTCCAAATGTATGGAAAGGAAATTTTTGTTTAAATAACCGACGAAAAATTTCAACGCAGGAGTTCAGAATCATAAACTGAATCCATGGTACAGGTTGCGCGTGGATGTCCCTGCCACACTGATTTATTTTAAATTAATTTATTTTACCTCTTACCCTCTTTTTCTCTTTCTTTTCTTTTGCCTCGTTGGTCTAGTGGTCGCAAGCGCTACTGCTGAGCATGAGGTCCTGGGTTCGATCCCCGGGTCGGGCAAAGTGTTATTGGGTTTTTCCATCTGGAATTTCTCAGTAGCAGCCCGGAGTCTGGATTTGTGCCCTGTTGAAGGCAATAGGCTCGCCCCCTATTACATGGGACTTAAACATAACTGGCGAAATGTGGGTGTACCATAGGTACACCTCTGCCTAACCCTTCGGGGAATACAGGCGTGATGTTATGTTATGACCTCTTCCTAACTATCTTTACAGATCTTAGACCTCATTCGATAGTGTGGCTCTCAACTATTATCACCTAATATTATTTGTATCAGATATATTTATAACAAAACATGTGTACATTATGAATCTAGAAATAGACTGATGATGATGGCGCATGTGATCTTTGAATGCACAGGCGTCACCCAGATTAGGACAGAAAACCTCGGGGCACCCAAATCTTACACAGATGTTCTCAACAGACCAGGAGATTTAATCAACTTCAGGGAGGTGGGCTGGTGGGAGTAACCATCGACGAATGTCATGGCCCACGCACAATAGTCCACCTGCAGGACTAAGTGCGGAAACGAAACCCTCTAACATAGAACATAGACAGAAGATGATAGGAAGGTCTAGGAAGAAGGACGAAGGAATACCACGTTATGTTGTTGTGTGATATTATGTTGTTAGGGTCTGAATATCACTGGCACAGGACACGTTAACTCGGTCCCAAACGTCTTCAATTAACAGTGGAATTGTCAGCGATAGATATTCTTTTTTAAAGTAGAGACTGCCAATCACCTCTTCCTCTTCTTGCTAGGCTTTACTTGTGATCGCAGTTTATTCTCAAGCACAACAGGAGGACTTTGGCGGACTTGGAGGACCTTCAACAGGAAGAAGTGGGATGGATCCCGCTTTCTTGTGCCAATATACAGGGTACAGTCAGAGAATTTCATTATTAGAGAAATTTACACCGTAAGTCAATTCCGTGTTATAACCATTTCATACAACTATCAAAGAATGAGACTTGTGCTTTGAATATTCGGGCTGTTTAAGTTGGTAGTCAATTTACTTAAAAAATAATTTCCCTGACTTTACATATCCCAAGATTTTAATACGAAATTGTCAGTTCAGGAACTTTATAGAACTTACACTCAAGGAGACAGGACGAATGCATTTCATGGACTCATGTAAACATGAACTTATTCTTCGACGTTGCACTGAGTTTTGCAAAGGATTCTTGTCGGATATGGGTCACACCGTGTCGGGTTTTGTCAGCTCACTAAACTAAGTATATTTCGTCTGTGCAGGTCCAAGAGATCTAATTTTTAGAGGGTTTGAAATAGAACGTCACCATGCTTTGTAACTTAACACATTAACAAACTGTTTATATTATTATATCAGACTATAAAAACGTGGAACTCACTGTTGTTTAAAGTAAAAATCGACGCAATAGTGTCGATATTAGAACGCATCAAGGCTCCCACAGACTGGCGCGACGCGACAGCGCTACACAAAGGTACCACTCGTCGCGCGACACGCGGTGCCTTTGTATCGTGCGTCGCGTCGCGCCAGTGTGTACGAGCCTTTAACTTTTATAACTTAGAAATACTAAGTTATAAAAGGTAATGCGTTCTATTATAACTTAGATTAAAATTATTAATTAGTTTTATACGCAAAATTGATTATTGTTATAAAGCATGTAAAAAAATATTGATAGAATGTTGGTCAAACTAATGTTTACTGAACTTCATGTTCACATTTAAATTGAAGATTTAATGTGACGTCATTATAATTATTGGTGTCTGACACATACGTCATGTAATCGAACATATTTTTGATATAGGATTATTTGTTTAATCGTAAAAGCGCCAATGTCATCCAATAAATTTGTTGCTAGTTAGAGCTAAACCGGAATCAGCCTTTTATTTTTTAAAGTTTTTTGTTTTTTTGTAACGTGATCCGTGTTTGATGACTTCCTATCTTTCGCTTCTGAGTGTGAGAGTATGAGAGCCAATCCGAACATACTTCTTAATCAGCCTATAACGTTCCCACTGCTGGGACACAGGCCTCCATTCAGTGAGAGGGAGTGGGCCGTAATCCACAACGTGGGCCCAGTGCCAGTTGGTGGATGTCAGACGTCTTCGCATTTTTCGTTCTAGGACATGCCAGTTCCCTCGCGATGTTTTCCTTCACCATTTTGAAAGCAGTGGTGATGAAATAATTTACACAAAGTAATGTGCGTGTCTGGGTTCAAACTTACGACCATCTCCTCATAAGTCGCTACTGTTTCCACTGGGCCACCACTTCTCTACATACTTACTCAAGCAACAGCTAAAAAGATGGCGTTGGTGTCGTAAAACCTAGGTCAACAAGTACCAACTTCAACTACAGTGGCAGAAGTCTGCCTAACCAAGTTAGAAACTACATAATGATGAAACCAAGTTAGAGACAGTATAAGATACTTTGGAGACTTTGCTAAAACTACAACTCTATGAACAAAAACGTCATACAATAATTACAGCGTCCAGTGCAACAATAAACCAAAAATTATAAAAGAGGTAAGGAAACAAAAAAAATATGACAGGAGGCAGTCTGAACTCGAAAAGCAGAAAATTCTATAAGCAAATGGATAGAATATTTTTTTCAACAAAATTAAAGTTGCTTTAAACTAAATAGAAGTCACAGAACACCGTTACACACGTCTCCTTAAATAATATCAACAAGCTTTAAAATATGAACAATGACAAACCCACGCCATATTCCGAATCTCACGGACATGTCTAAAAACTCTCAAACATACTTGTGCCACTTACAAAACGTATGTTTTTACTGTAAAACAATTCGCAGGACTACGAACAGAAATCGATCCACCAAACTAGGTAAACTACAATAAATATTAAAAAGATTCTGCCACTTAAATTATAAAGTCAGTATCTCGAATTAACACAGTGGCGGGTGCTGACAGAAAATGTAAGTGACAGATCGACACTGTGTCACTGTTGGAACACGAACTGACCGATTTCGACCCACACGTTGACGTCATTGTGCCGAACCGGTTTCAAACCACACTGCATTCAATTTCATAAAATAAGCTAAAACAGACGACCAGGTTTGCATTTACGGAATGCATCTGGGTTAATATTCATTGGAGAATCGGCTAGTTGACCTTATGGGAAAATTGAGACTGATGAAGCCAAAACGGTCACTGGATTCACTCAAATGAATGTAGTCATTTTCTTTCATCTTTTTTAAATGTTTCGTACTATCGCCAGGATACCTAAGGCTAACCTCTATAGTAAAGAACGGTCTAGAAAATGAGTGCAAGATTCTTCATCTGTGAATGTCCGCGTTAAATGCAACCTGGTCGCTGCCTGGTTTCACGCGAAACGATGCACGCCTGTTGACCTCCATGCCATGACCTGTAGGAACGTAAAAATGTTTATGATCAAGGAAACAAAGTCGAGAATGAATCGTGTGATGCAGTTACTGAGGAAAACCAGACTTGCCATCCTAACTATATTCCTAATAATATTCTATAGGCACATCATCATTCTCTTGCCCTTGCGTCAATATACAGGGTGACAGGGACATCGACGCGTAAACTGTACCCATGGATTCAGTACATGATTCCCCCGCTGCGTTGAAAATATTAGAAGGTTATTAAAAAAAATATATAGCTGTTCCACACATTTTGACCGTGTTGGTATTGCACTTTTCTATGAAAGAGCAGATTTTTTTTAATAACCGACGTATTTTTCCACGCTAGGGGGTCTAGGAGCATGTCCTGAATTCATGGTCACAGTTTGCGCGCCGATGTCCCTGCCACCTTGTATTTGGGGTCGACGCAATATGTATTTTTCTGTAGTTACACCCTTTCTAGCCATACCATCTTTCACACAGTCCATCCATCGTTTATTTGGTCTTCCTAGCACTTAACTTTAGTCAAGCCTCCAGAAAAAGAGCATCGCGTCTTAGCTCTAACTTTAAATGCTATAAGATCTTCAACGGAAACTTTACATCATCTACGAGTACATTATCTCTCTGCGCCTTTTTATGATGATATTCAACCACAACGATTGCTTCTGTTTTACCTGCAGTAAATAGTTCACACCTAAAAGAAATTTAATAAAAAATCTGTATTAAGTCTACTATAGTGAGTTAGGTACTCAAATTGCACTAAGACAAGTCATGTCGTGTCAACTTTTATAATTGGCTTTGTTATTTTGGCTTCAGGTTTACAATAGGACTCGATCAGTCTGAAAATCAGTTTGAGACTGAGCCTTACTCAAAAGCTTCATTAACTTAAGTAGCAAAGTAACATATGATATTTATAGATATTTGATATGACAACGAGCCGCGACCGTGCGGCGAGGTCAACTACTTTACCGAGTTTATAGCGGACACTGCTGTGACCCTTACTCGGATCAGAGCTCGTTTTATTATAACTTTATTTCTTCTTATAAATATGTTTGTGTACTCTTAGAATGTGCTAGAGAGCAGCTATAGAAGTCACATAAATTTTGCTTAAAGTTTTGGTCAAATCGGAAGGCATTTCATTTTTATTTTGCCCTATTTTGAATTTTTATTGAAAACTCGTTTTTGATGAGGAAATACCAAATTTTGTTGAGATTTTAACGACGAAAGATTCCATTATTGCGTTGCTTTGTGCGCAACCAAGTGAAAAACAAAACCTAGTACAGAAAAACTATTTTCTTAATCTCCCTCGGGAATTATCGCATTTCCGAATACAAAGGAATGCTAATTTCCATGTCCATCAATTGTTAGATTTATCGTGTATAATAATTTGAATTCAGAACTGTTGACTTTATTGCTATTTTGTTTTGAAGTAACAACGCAATAAAGTACTTAGTACTGAATTCAAATTATTATACACTATTCGAATTAAGCATTCGTTTGTATTCGGAAATGCGGTGATTCTCGAAGAACATTAAGGAAATAGTTGTACTGTATTTATGTTGGTGTGTACCAAGAAGTGCAAGCTCCAATGCCAGTTTCTTCCCTTTGTTCAAGTACTAAGAGCGAATTATATTGGAGGAATGGACCTTTCTATTCATCTGTACCGATGGCGCGGCGGCGCGGCGGCGTACGGATGAATAGTACGAGTCGAGCCGGCGAGTACGATTCTTAAAGGGAAACCAAACTGTGTAATATTCCAGTACGATCTGAGTAAAATATCAATGAAATTCCTGCAATTCTTCAAAATATAATTATATAGATTATATAGAATGTGGATTGCAATGTGCGGAAAAGCAGGACTTCTCGGATTGTTTTCTAGCTGTATGCGTTTGTATTATGTAGTTTTGTAATCCCTTACGTTTTATGGAAACATCGGCAAAATAGACGAACTTTCATATAAACTTTCATCCGCCATTTAGGGGATGAATTTAAAAAAATATCTTTCTTAGTACATGATCAACTTCGTTGGATTTGGAGCTCTTCTGCAAAATCTGCTTGCTCTTAAACCCAGTGGTTTAGACTGTGTTGTCTGTCAATGAATTAATGAGTTTAGGACTTACATTATGTAGATACCTAGTTACATAACTTTATTCTCAGGGGGTGGGCAGAAACTACAGAAAAACACGCGCACCCTTCGTTTTCCTTCGTCTGTCGTGCATCTGATGTTTCATTTACCTGTCAGTCAGCCTTGCTATCATCGTTACTTTGTCTTTCTCAAGTAAATTAGTATACAGTATCGACAACTTCGCTGATCGCCTACACAAAAATTATTTGTATACTGCCCAAGATTAAAGCATATCGTCCAAGGTTTTAAGGCCCATATAAAGATCATTCGGTTGTCCATTGTTCATAGTTAAAGGTCCGTTTCCAAACAAATCGTTATAGGCCAAAGGCCTGCGCCCACTTGCGAAATGGACGAGATCTTAGTATGAACATGAGATTATTTTGTTAGAAACGGCTTTATAAGACCGAGCCTAATCGTCGAGAAATTTTGCACTAGGAGGCCATTTTCATTTTCCATCGAACAAGGACACGGGGCCGTGGCAAACCGCGAAGGAGATGGCGGGACGACCTGGATGTCTTTTTTAAGAATTGGAGAAAAGTAACGCAGAATCGTAACCGATGGAAGAAATGGAGGGAGGCCTTCGCCCAGCAGTGGAACAATTCGTGCTTGTAATAATAACAATAATTCGATCGAAACACTAATTGTTCGCAAAAGCGTTAGCTTCGTATTCCTAACCCTCCGTAGGGTTGCTACCGTTAAGACAAAAATTATATTATTTGAAATCATCATTCTTTATTTTACGACATCTGCTAAACATGTAGTATCAAAGAGAGCAACCATTGCTCTTTCATTGGTTATTTCTAACCCGAGCTAAACATAAAATATTGCTATAGTAGTAATTAATTAAAGTTTTGTTCAGCGTAAAACTATGAAGGTATTCACTACCGAACATTTCTGGCTTACTCTCCCACACATTGTATCGTAGGAGTATTATGAATTTTCTGGTTGTGTTTTTGGGAATTCCAAATTTAAATTTGTAATAGACACCGGTAGTAATTACGACCGGCCGCACGTCAGTGATGACAAAACTACACAGTTAAGGGGGAAGCGCCAAGGTGCCCGCGAAATTCAAATATACTTAAGTTTTTTGCAATTTTCAGGGCAGTGTCTGGTTGTATGTTGAACAAAATATGATTAGCGACCGTAATAAGTATATATTTACAGAATTATAATCATTAACATCATCAATAAAACCCTGTAAGTTTATATAATCCTATTGAATGACAGTTTCATAAAATATCAATCAATAAGATTATATGAACTTAGAGGGTTGTATTGATGATTTTAATGATCATAATTCTGTAAATATATACTTGTTACTGTCGCGAATCATATTTTGTTCAACATACAACCAGAAACTGCCCTGCAAATTGCAAAACCGTAAGAAAAGTTGAATTTCGCGGGCAACCTGGCGCTTCCCCTTTAAGCTGGCTTCTACTTCTATTGAAACTCCGTACTACGCTAGGCCAGCTTAACGTCAAAGAGTTATCACAGGCGTGCGATCGACTGTACTTCCCCGAACGAGCTCATTGACAAAGAGCTATTGTGCCAAAACTATCTTCCAATGGCGAAGGTTCCATACAACTGGATTCCTACCGACTTCCCTTTGAAAAATGACACAGTGAGTAGTCTATACACAAATAAGATAATCACATTAAAGATATGTACTCCGGCTTACCTCTTATAGAAATTGACCCTTCGCTACTGCTATCTTCAACTACTCGCCACAGTAAACCAATCTACCAAAAACAATCAGTTGCTTGGTAACCTCAATTCACACCGCGAGGCCACCATAACAATTTCGTAGAACGTTTTCTAATCACATTTTTTCCATTCTGCAGGTGTTAATATTGAGAATGGACCGCTACGTAGCATCAATTACAGTTGCTCGATGCGAATTAGTCGGGTTTTTTATATCTTTTCTGAACACCAACAAATGTTTAGACTTTTGAGGCGGTTTTTTTGAAGTATTGCAGTAATAATGTTTGCTGGAAGTGGGTATCTAGGGCGATGGGCTGTGATTGCAAAATACACCCTTATTGCATCTAAATATAACATCTGATTTACTGTGTCAATGGACTCCGCGGAGTCGAGGAATAACATACTTGCACTTATTCTGCTTGTTTAACATTTTCAATTAATGTTTCGTTACAGGTCGGTACATACCTGTCGTTACTTGTAATGTCTGTTTTCATCTGTTGGTTTCATAGATTAAACGCGAACTTTCCCTAGTTGTTTTTGAACAACTGCTTTTGGCAGGATTCTCCAGTAAGTGAACTAAAGGAAAGCTGATGTAGTATTTAATTAAAATTAGAAATCGAGATAGAGTATTTGCTATCTTCAGGATTTGGAAGCTGTTAGAAAAATGTCTCCTAGACAACATAAATTTTTAAGAGGCTTACAAGAGCTAAAGCGCGGTCACTGTCGGACTGCATAGAAAAGAAAGAGAAGCGCGATGTCACAACGCTGGTAATTTATTGCAAAATACGAAGCAACATCTATTTACAAAAAATCTATTGATTGGATTAAAAAATTAAAACACTATTACATTAGTATGTTGCTTGTAGAATAATCTGACAAAAAATCAGAATGATTTAATGCATAGTAGTATGGTTTTTAATCGTTATAAGAAATTTTTAGAGTATCTTCGTGATTTTTTTCTATCGTATCAAATGAGTTGTATTATGTTTTCAACACTCTACCTAATCAGCAAATATCCTGAAGAATAACATATATTTTTCTGATTTTGTTTAGTGCAGTGGATCATATACTTTTAGGCATTATAAAACTTACATTTAGGTCCTGGAGTCCCCTTAATTTACACATTTCAAAGTAAAGCAAGTCATTAAGTCGTGGTTTTAACAGTAAAATGCAAAAATAAGTTAAATTATTCAACATAATTTGAATATAACCGACAAAACAATCAGACAGGTTCCTAAATAAGCACTAAGAACCAGTTTCTTATAAACGGCAACCTTAACATTTACATTAGTTTCACTTATCGAAAAAAGTGCGACAAAAAGTGCGATTAATTTTATTATTAAGTCTGAAGAGCTTGCGACATCGCATTCGCATTGCGAAAGATAAATCGGCGCCGGCGCAACTCTAATGGCGGCTTGTCACGAGTTCACGACCAACGTGCGTTGTTCGAAAATAAAAATAGTCCCAACAATTTGGCGAACTTTAAACTTTAGCCGGTAGAACACATATTACATAACTTTAAAGAGTTAGGCTGAGGTATACCAACCTATAGTACATCCAATTTTCACCCGCTATGTTTAAGTCGCACGTAGTAGGGGGCGAGCCTATTGCCATCAACCGGGCACAAATCCAGACTGCTGGCTGCTACTGTGAAATTCCTGATTGAAAAACCCAATAACACTTCGCCTAACCTGGGACCTCATGCAGTAGTGCTTACGACCTCTAGACCAACGAGGCTGTATAAATAAAAATGCTTCAAATAATATGCCACCATCCAACAATCACCACCACCCAACAACCACCAACAAACAACATTCAACATCCAACGTCCACCAATATTATGGAGTGCAATAAAGAATTGAAAATTGAGAATTAAATATGGCTAGCTTTAGCCGGTAGAACCAACATTAAAATAGGCTGTACCAAGAAGTTAGTAGTACTTCAGGATTCTTCTCGTGGTACAGTCGATGACTGGAAATGAGTACCTGTCCACCCTATCTAGCAGTTTACTTGGTGAGCTGGATATAGGGTTAGCTTCCGGACTATTATCATTAATTGTCCAGATTTTCTAGATTTTTTCTTTGAAAATATCATGTTTGATCAAAAAATAAAAATTCAAAAGTAATTATTCGAACTTTTTACGCAAATCTCCGGCTTTTTGTCAGCAATTTTCCCATTTTGACATTTTAACCCTAGATGGACACTTAAACTGTAAACGTACCTACCAACCAATATTTTTTGGAATTTCCAGATCATAATAACAAAACTTTATCACGAAGATTATAAAATTGTCATGACCTGTTCAAACCTGTTCTTAGATAAAACAGGTTATTAACAACTTACTTCTAGTCGTGCTTAGCCTCTAATTAATAACGTTCTAATTTTATTTTATACATAAGTAGTAAGTAAATAACATGGCGAAATTAAAAAAAAAAAATCTGCTCCAGATGTGGCTTCCTCTGAACGATTTACGTCGCCTTTTATAAAATCTCCCGGAATGCAAGCGCTCTTTACCGTGCTCGAAATGAATTGCATACCGCGCCGCTCCGTTTCTGCAAACTCCTGACCCTTTTTGCCAGACCGTATTTCCGTAATTATTTTCCCATCATTACTATCTGGGCAGCAGCTAGCAATTATTACTATTCATAGAAATTAAATTTCTGCCCCGCAACACGGAAACTGCACAAAAAATATGACCGCAGAAAAAACTAAAACCAGGTCTTTCCTTATTAACTCGACGTTCCACATGCCTATGCAGACCCGGACATAACAATTCTAAGCAACACATGTTTTTCCTAACAGCATAACAATTAAAAGATTAATTATACAAAGCGCATCTGCCGCCAACACGAAAATTCCGATCTCTAAGACCATGGAAACGATACATCTTAAGACTAAAGAAATAAAGTTAGATATCGGCTGGCAAAAAAGTTTTGCTTCAACTTGAACTTGATTATGATAGTTATGTAAAGTTATAAATAATGTTCTGTCACTTGTTGGGTAGGCGACGGTGTTATGTTTTGCCATGAGTATTTTGAGTATGTTAATTGTCTTGAGTTAAAAACAATATAGCTGCGCTATGTTTCTGTCACGCTGCGTCGAGGTAGCGTCGGCGAGAGGCCTAGAAAACGGTGTGTGGCTTTGTCGCGTCAACTGGCCGGTTTAGTATCATTCGAGTCTACGTTTGTCGTGTCAACTGGCCGGGTTAGTATCACTCGAGTCTACGTTTGTTGTGTCAACTGGCCGGGTTAGTATCACTCGGGTCTACGTTTGTCGTGTCAACTAGCCGGGTTAGTATCACTCAAGTCTACGTTTTACCAAGTACCATGTCTAATTTAAACAAAAACCTACGTAACACCAAGATTTTCTTAACGAAAATGTTACTTAAAATACCACAATAATTCTAAAGTGAGTGCTAAATGTCCTTCTGTTTTTAGTTAACTGCCGTCAAAACAGAATGTCCATTCAACAGTGTTAGGCCGTGGGAGAATAGTCAAGGTTAAATATATTAACAAGAAATTGGTACCTACTACCGCAGTCGCTGTAATCTGTGGCGCTACTGGGTTCGTTACGACATTCATTGTTGCAGCAATGATCCTAAGGAGCCGAAAATCATAAAGAAACGAACCATAAAATCATCATCCCATGCCCAAAAATGGAACGGAATAGGCCAGAAAACATAACATCATTCGCGTGTTTAGGGGTAGGCAGAACTGCAGTACAATTTTGTCACATCGGGATGAGCCCTTTTGTCACCAACCTGGCACAAATCCGGACAACCGGCTACTATTTAAAAATTCCTAATGGAAATCTGAATAACACTGCGCCCAACCCTGAAGACATACGAGGTAGTCAGTTAATAAAAAAATGTGGATAAACTTGGTAATGAAATTAATGTAATCAGGCTGTATCAGTATTTGTCACAATGATTAGACTATAGAAACATTTCTATCGCTAGACTTGCCCTCACCGTACTAAGTCGCGCGAAAAGTATCCATAGTGAGAATAGTGAGTTCCCACAATAATAATGGTGTTTCCATGAACATCTAGTCAAGTCTTTGCGAAATCGATTGTCTCAGACGTGTCCAAAACCAAACAGAAACGCGACCATCTTTTGACACTCTAGAGGGCGAGGCGAATCTACGATTTAAAAGTATTTTTCCAACAGCTAACTCGTAAATGCGTTTTCTAAATTTAAATTAAATACAAGCCTTTTCCTAAGAATCCTTTTTAAATTTTTTGGCACCTCATGTAATATGAGGACATGAGCTGTTCAAATGCATTGCCCTACTCGTTAACGTCCATCACGAGTTTGGCGTTTTAGCTGAAGCTAATCTAAAATGGACGACGAAGAGACCTTTGCGTGAATAAATAATATATATATACATATATATAATAATAATGAATTTTCAGACCTTACACGTGTTTCGTTCTTTATGTACTCCCACTACAAAATAAATTTTATACTGTCACCACAAAGGTATTTCATGCGATTTAAACTTCACTGAAGAAATGTGTATAAACTACATACTTTTATAGTATATTACACATTTATTTATTTATAAAAATAAATAAATAAATGTGTAATATACTCAAAATTTCCCATTGTCGCTCCCGTTTATGCGGAACGACGGACATATATTCTGACCTTCTTTGCCCTATTGGGAAATACTGGTTTCCTAAGCCAGAAAACGTTGGCAGATTGTCATCTTCAGATTCCCCTCTTTTCACAACCCGATTCGAAAATAATTTCCTGATAGAATTATTTACCTAGTTTCCATCCGTGTCACTCGCTGCCGTCGTACCTACCTAATTACAGTAATTACCTAGATGCCTGAGGGACTCAATATTAATAATTTGACCTATTTACCGCTTTAAATATCCGTACTCCGCGTCCTAACCGGAAATAAGCGAAAGTTGCGCGAGTACGCGATCGACGCGATCGTTTGTATTGACGTACAAGCGCGACTTGATTGATCGCGCGACTATATCAACTAAAATTCTAAACAAATATTATAAAGAAAAAGAGTTTGAATTTTTTAATAGATGTATGTTTTTTTGTTACGCTTTCATGCGGAAACGGCTGAACGGATTAGGGTAAAATTTGGCATATGGGTAAACCATGACCTGGATTAGGACAAAGGATACTTTTTATCTCGATATTTCTACGGGATCGAGACTTATGCGAGTGGAACCGCGGGGCGCAGCTATTATTCATATAAAATAGCGCGTGGCCTTAGGCGTCCTGAGACGAACATCTTCTCAGGCATATTATTCAGGCATATCTTCTCTGCATATTTCTATGGCTTAAATAAAATCCTCTTTTGATTACAGCGCCTCATGTTTCTGGATTATTTTATCTCTGCTGCATTATTTTTTCATATGTAAGGACAAGGCGGACTTTTTTTGAGTGCATCACAAAGGATTTTTTTCTATCAACTAAAAACAAAGGAATTATAACTATGGTCCCACAACATGACTCAATAATGGAAATAACGCATGTACCATGGCAGACATGCTGATTAATTTTGCAGATAGCAATTAACCATAACGGCTGGTCTTTGAACTTCTACATTTTCGCAAGTCGCGTAGGTCAAGATGTTTTGGGTATGCGGTTGCGAACTATTTTGTTGTCAGACGTAAGTCATAGAAGAATAGTTGTTCATTTTGCAACGAACATTTTTGTACAGATTCATGAACACGATGAATAATAATTATTAAAAAAAACCGGTAAGATCTGTGTCGCTTGCCGTTGAAATTCAAATAAAGAAGGCGTTCCGTTACCTACGAGATGGGTGAGTAACAACAAGTTATTGGATTGGCTACGGTATATTTTTTACTATAACGTCATAATGATATTTAAAATCAGACTAGGTAGATATGATAAGCTCACCAACATATGGAAAATCTTGACGCTTAGAGAAAGCTCTTTCTGATGAATATTATGACGCTGCACTGCTATTTCTATATATATTTAAATATGAGACTTTTCTACTTCGTCATCGGTCAAGAATCAGCAATCCCTCCGGTGTTGCTGGTGCCCTGGTAAGGAGGATCAACAAATATAATAACCTCAAATTGTTCTCATCAAATCGCCCAAATTTCATCACTTGTCCCATTCAGGATTCGCGACCTCATTCCTATCTTCTCATGCTTAGATCATGAAGGTCTAAGTACCTCGAATTAGCAGCAGAAGTACCAACCAATTGTTACAATTAAACTTTTGTTGGCCCAACCGTTTATTTTTATGGTTGCCGCGTGATGGGCTGACCACGTGACCTACAGAAGACAACTCAGACCGAAATTCGACTCTGTTTGATAAAATAATTATTTTGGCAGTCATTTCAATACTTTTGCAAAGTAAAGACCATGGAAGGGACCCCCACCATGGTCTTCGCTCATATCCATTACGAACGTTACTCATTAAGTCCACTAGTCGAGCTTGTTTTCTAATTTCACCAAAGATGAGAACGAGTTTGGAAAATAGAATGTTCACGTTTAGAGCAGCATAATTACCTCTGCAACAAAATACCTTCATGTAAAGAAAAATACACTCATTCAATACATTCAAGACTCATTGTCATTAGCTGAAAATTAAATGCATTGGATGGGCTTATCATTATTGAGGCAGTGACGATTGTGACCAGCCTAATATTTATAATTTAGGTTTGAAACATTGTTCTACTTGTTCTCATATAATTAACTTTGTGTGTTTTTTTAGAATAAATATCTTGAAAACCTAAACTGTCAGCTACTTTAAAAAGTTCATATTAAAAGACCTTTCTGGATTTTGAGTGACTAAGAAAATTAGAGTGGTTTACGTCACCACAATTAATTAAACTGCAACCGTATTCTTATTTGAATATTTTAAAAAGCGCGGAAGTTGAAATCAGGCATTTTTGTCATTGAATAATACATATTTAGCTATTAAGAAACAAGAAAAGGCATTGGCCTAATCAACCAGTTTAAATGCCTGTTTTCACTAAATGCCTAAATAAAAACCCGCTATTGGATTTTCAACGCTCGGCTCAGCGCTGGAATTTTATTATTGCATTAGCCTACGGTTTCTCAATTCCCGGGTTTTTATGATCCCGAGACCCGGGTAATAAATATTTCCCTATAAATCACGGGGTTCAGGAATTTAAAAAAATATGCATAATTACCTTTGAAAGAGGATTCTGTGGGTTTTGAGTTACATAGGCTGCTTTACGAATGGTCAACGGACCGACGCTGAGCGACACCGACGTTAATTTACATAACCTATAGTAAAATGATAAATATTTTTTTCATGAAACTTCGTTTTAACTAAGTACTTAATAATTTAAAATCTAAATAAAACAAATCAGAAACTTCGTAACAGAATTTTCATTTTTGAACTAAATAAGCCTTCAAACATGTTAAAGCATTTAACGACTTATCAGAAAGCGGACTTCTAATTTTTATAGTGAAATTACCTGCGATTGAAAAAACTGTTTCATTGTCTGTGGATGTCGATTTAACAGATAACAAAGCCTTATACAGTAACTTCAGAATCGGAGTCCGTTTTCGGGAGGTCTCAAAAAGTTGGAATTCCTTGTTTAATCTTACAAAATGCATAAATGCAATAACTTTTGAAGGTTTCATTTATTTCCCGAAGCTCAGGAATTCCTGAATGAAAATCCCCGAAACCGGTCTTGACAGATTTCCCGGGTATTTCCGGGTTCGGGACCCCGGGAAAGAAACCATATAATAGCCTCTTTACGATAAATAACTAAGAAATATAGCAGAGAAATATGCGGCACGTTGAAAATGTATTCGCTTTCACAAAGACAAACAACAACTGTCTAACTATTATTATGAAAGAAGAGCACGCTTCGCGTAACGGTCCCAAGCATTACGCGAAGCGTACTTAATGTGAGCGTACTACTCACTATACTACGATTCTTGGAAAATAATACGGGCGTAAGTACTCCGCAAATACGCATCTCAAAGGTTCTGAGCGAGTGCAACCAACGAGTAAATATGACTTCAAGAGTTTATCTTGCCACTGAAAGCGGTTCAGTCACTTCACATCTTCTAATAACAGAAGTTTTTTCCCACAGGTAATTAAAGTTTCAAGAGAAACAGACTACACAAGGCGCCTTAACATAAAAAAAAACATTGTAAAACGTGTTTTATCAGCGAGTCGGCAAGCGTGACTGGTACAATAGTAGGTACACGACACTATCATAGACAATCTATACTGTTAGTCTGTCCGTGTATGGTGACGTCACTTCAGGAACTGTCAGAGCAAAACTAGCAATCCATAGGCCACCCAAAGGTATCTACGTGGCGACTTCAGGGCTGAAATCTCAAAACTCAAAGAATTTATTTCACTTAAGCCGTCGGTCAGTCAGAAAGATGTAGCTAGTT
Source organism: Dryobotodes eremita (assembly GCA_917490735.1). Taxonomy (NCBI): domain Eukaryota; kingdom Metazoa; phylum Arthropoda; class Insecta; order Lepidoptera; family Noctuidae; genus Dryobotodes; species Dryobotodes eremita. Next base: position 9,827,571 of record OU823241.1, on the reverse strand, counting down.
GCCCATTTCAAAGCGTAGTAAACCTACTACGTTTTGAAAACGAAAACTTGCTTCAGCCGATCTATTCTGTAAAGTTCCCACAATGAGAAATAAGGTGAAGTGAGTCGTCATTCCATCTGATGCTAAGGATTGACACTAATGACAGCTCACATTAAGCTCACTTCACCCGAGTTATCACGGTGATATTTTAACAGAATAGCACTACAGCTTTCTGAAACTCCACGGAAACTCTTTTAAATCATTTGTATGTCTTAATTATGACAAAGCATAGCGCACCCCCTATTTATGTAAACACCTATGTTTCACAAATAAACTGATTGATTGATTGATTGATCAAAATATTGGCTACATCATCTTCTGATATCAACTAGACCACCGTTTGTCGGAACCCCAAAAAATGCCTAAACGAATATCTTAATATGAATATTCAATATTAATATTGGCCTTTCCCGTTTCAAAATCGACGGCTATGAGCCTCTCTTAAAAACTCGGTCAAGAAGTTTTGAGCTAGCTGCTTCTGTCAGGTGAGCTGAAAGTGTTGAGCTTTTATCTCTCCGCTGCTGCAACAGCTGGAACATGTCAGCAATAACAAAATAATATCAATAAACAGGTTTATTTACTATTTATTTATTTATATACTTACACACAAAACACTTTAGAGAAAAACACGTAAAGGTAGAACAGCACAAAGGTACTGCTTATTTCATTAGAAATTGATCGATTTCGATTTCTTTATCGATTATTATTTAACACATTTTCGAAGCTGCTTCCGATTTTTTTGCCTTTAGCCAGTGATAGCGCTACTAGTTAACTAACTTTTCTAAAGTAAATAATGGTGCCGATTCTCTTGTCACAAAAGTCTCTAATCTAGACTAAAAATCACTAAAATTTAGTTTATTTCTGTCAAACGACGATTTCCCAATCTGAAATAGACTAAAGTGACACAACTTAACTATATTTTAGTTATTACAGCACTAAGATGGCACTGAGTTAGTAATTTAGGAAAATAGCAATTTTGCTATTCTGAATTTGACGTTTTTCACCTAAAATTTTGGTTGTCTAACTAAATCTGGCTATTCTTTGTGGAATAAAATTAGTTGTCCTGAACTAAAATTCACCAAAACACCTCGACTTCAGGTGCAAAAACAGTACTGTACCATTTTTAAAATTTTATTTTGCTTTAATCTCGAAAATGGTGTCCTATCTCAAAAATACAACACTTAAACCCTTAAAACTATACATGTAGGTAATAATGTTTAATATTTTCCATACAAAAAGTGGAAAATTCCATATAAAACACGTCGATGCTGCTCCCCAATTGCGCACCTCCGGCTATAAATAAAATTCACGGGGTCGGGCAAACAAGTACCACGGTCGCGATTGTCAAATTAAATTTATGTTGCGTCTAAAAAATTTTTAAATTCAGATACAAGTTTTTGGAGAATGGCTTTAAGATTCTCATAGCCAAAAGTAAGGAATTTTTGTGATAGTTTAGTTAGTTTAGTTCAGTGTACAAGAGAATCAGCACCATTGTCGATTTCTGCATTATGTATATTTTTGCCCCTTCTAACTTTCATGAAAACTTTGACCTTTTGCCATGACACTAGCTCACTACCTTATGACATGATCTAGACCTACGTCTCCCAATCTCAGTACTCACACCCGCTAGCCGTGACGATTTTTAAATAACCTAACTATGCATCAAGATAATACAATACAACAGAAGCTAGCAGCTATATCTTACATCTTAGTATACTAGGAATGCGTGAGACGGAAGACGGTCAATGCTAATCGTAGACTTCCCCTGAAGAAGGATTGTTGTAATTGACACGCGTGCTAAATGGCTTGCTGGCGCGTGCGCAGGTGGATAGTGTTGTTAACTGTCGAGCTAACACATGCTGTATTGTATACCTAGTTAGGCTTTGTGAACATTTTAGCACTATAAAGGGAACCAGTACACTCGGAAAATTCGTCGAAAATTTCCTCCAGCAACAAATCTGCATGTAGATAAAAAAATCTTATCATACAAACAGACCTTACATAGAGCACACTGAAAGTTCTGCGCTCCTGGCCGCTCATAAATGTTTGAATTTCAAATGTAATATTTTTATAAACTTAAGAATCTCTTTCAATGATTAAAATATTTTTTGGCGGGGTGTCGCGTGTCCTTTGTTTTTTATCACATGTTGAATTTCGTCGTCCGTAGCAAAAATGGAAGTAACACGAAAAGATTTTTATGATATCAAAAGTTCACTGTCTCCGCAAAATTGCACTGCTCGTCTTCAAAATGCTTTTGGGAGGAAAGCACCTCATTTGAGCACCGTAAGGCGTTGGTACGCAGAATTTGATCGCGGACGTGTTTCTCTCCATGATGAAATTCGTGAAGGTCGGCCCTCAACGGCCATCACTGAGGAAAATGTGGTTTTTGTCAGGCAACTAATTGAAGAAAACCGGCGTATCACCTATGAGGAGATTCGAGGACATTTGGGAATTGGTATGAGCCAAATTCAAAAAATCTTACATCAACATTTAAAAGTTAGAAATCTTTGTTGCCACTGGATTCCTCATGAACTCACTCCAGAACTAAAACAGACTCGAGTTGATTGGTGTAGAAAATGTTGTTAAAGTACAACCACGGTTGTTCAAATGCTGTGTATGACATTGTGACCGGAGATGAAACATGGAAATATTGTTACATGCCAGAAAGAAAGCAACTGACTCCATATATATGGGCGTTCGAAGGCGACAGCAAACCAACAAAATGGAGGCAAGCGAAAAACGTAGGCAAAAAAATGATTGCGTTATTTTTCCGAGACGGGTTCTGTCTGCACTATCCCACTTGAAGAACAAAAGACAGTTAATACTGAGTGGTACACCACCTTTGTTTCCCCAGTGTCTTTGAAAAATATAAGGGATAAACGACCAAGAACTCGCATCCTATTGCACCATGACAATGCTAAGGCGCACATCGCGAACAAGACAAAGTCGTTTTTGGCTTCTGAAAAGGTAACCGTACGTGACCCTTCCTGCAGATAGTCCAGACTTAGCGCCATGCGATTACTTTATTTTCCCAAAAATCTAAGATTTGATGAGAAGTTTGACATTTACGTGGCCAGAAGAGGCCGTGATAGCTTTCAACCAGCACGTGAAAAACATGCCCTCAGACCAATGGTACTCATGTTTTCAAAAATGGTTTGAAAGAATGAAAAATTGTTTAAAATATAATGGAGAATACTTTGAAAAGCAGTAAATATATTACTTTACATGTAAATTGTTTTATTTATGAGTTACGCAAAACTTTCAGTGTACCCCACGTATCGGCAAGAGCCAATAACGCTTTGTTCAACCCGGGAATCTACTGTAGGATGAGTTTCCAAAAATTAAATACGTAAAAGGCTTAGAGAAAATATATTAGACCATTTTTAAAGTTAACAAAAAAGATTTCCTTAAAATTAGCAGAAACAATTTAAGTGAAACCGGATATCAAAGCTAGTATGTCATAGCGTACGTCACAACAATCACTACTGCACCTGTGTGAGTGTGTGTGTCAATGAACACGCATTAGTGTGCCTACGCACATACCACTGAGAGCTCTAAAATGCTGCTTCGAAACTAGTAAAACATTAGTTGATTTGAGCTATTTTGTACTAACTATTTCATTATTGTTTCAGGTAAATAATAAACCAGCACTGCCTATACAGCAACAGCGAATCGAAGGACCAAGTAATCGGACGTGGCCAAGAAATTAAAAAAAAAAATTAAGCTTATATAAAGGTTCAAACCGTCTGAGGCGAATCCCGCGAGGAACGCGGGACAGAACACATCCTGCGCGTGGGATTCGCCTCAGTATGAGTCCAGCTTTCATTTTTACAGAATTTTATACTTCCCGTATGACAGGAAGGGAACAGAAACTGTTAATTAATTTTAATGAAATTTCCAGGAATAAAACGTAATATTTCCAATATTCTGAACGCAAGAGCGTTAACACCAATTAGTAGGAATACTTATTGCAACTGGAACAATATTCGGAAACATAACTGTTTAAAATTAATTCAGTAACGACACGGACGCCCACATTTTAGTTGCCCACAGAAGCATGGGGAACTAACTAACGTTCGTAGGTGGATGAGTACGTTGCACTCGACTCGCCAAAATCCTTGACTTTTCACTCAAAAGCACGTCTATTTGATAACTCTATCAACAAATCGCGGTTCCCGTAGGCGGTACTTCGACATACAAAATAATAACCCCTTCGAGAGAATTTAAGAAGTGAATTCACACGGAAGTAGCTTGCACAATGGTATGAAAGGACGGAGCCACTGCTTGCATACCATTGCATACCTTTGATATATACACGTGCTCCTGGGAGCACGTGTATATATCAAAGGTTGCAACTGCAAGGACACGCCATCTAATTGCATGCCTGTGATGTACACGTGTCAAAAGTTATAATGCCCAGTAGTGAGGACAATATTCCAGCGGAGTAATTGCGAAACACACTAAAATAGGAATAGCTTTCATTTTGACAGTTCGACAACATTCATCGCGTTATTTACGTTGTTCAGCTGACAAATTTTTCGAACATATGAAGCAATAGATTAGCAATAGGCTTCAAAATTATTCAGATTGTGATTGATAGTGTGTTACGCTGAACTGAATTTAAAGTGGTATCTTTACCTATGCTCGATTTTTACTAACACTAGGCATTCATGTGTTGGCTAGTGTTAATGAAACCGGGCATTCAGAACGAAGGTATGGTATTACCTAAGTAATAAGCATGCTATACTGCGCAGAATTATACAAAAGTGGTACGCAAGCTTTAACCACCCTACCATCCCATGCACCGGTAAATTGCTTAACGAAAACGCGTATACTCTAAAAACCAAAACTTTACAACCAAACAACCAAAACCATATACATTATACAAACACAAATTAACCACGCATAAACAAAACTTAACAATGTGTAAAGACAAGCGCACATTACAGCCGCATCGGGACGCAGCGCATCGCAATTCAATTCAATACATAGAAGTACGTTGGGACCCCATGTGTGATGATTAAGGCAAAATGTACGAAAGTGATACAGGAGACTTTTTGTATTAAGGCGTATTGAGCCTTTATAGTCTAGCTTCCCAATTTCGTGAGAACACAACACCTATTCCTCAAAAGTCGCGCTGAAAAAGATCATCGAACAAGAGAATTGACAGCGCCGAATCTTACCTATTTCACCATCCACAACACTTTTCAACTAAAGAAAAAACTAGAAGGCTTAAGATCAACTTGACAAATTTCTTGGACTCCAAATGTCCCTTAGATACGTATACGACTTACATTTGAAGCAAAATTGCAATACACAAAGCCAGTCTTCATTAATTCAAGTCGAAGTTTCGAAGTGTCAAATCAGGGCTGATGATAATAAAACCAATAACCGAGATTCTTTTTATAGATTTTTGGAATTACTGTCCGTGTCACCTCATATTCTCACATAAATTCCATTACATCTACGAGAAAAGCGGCTCTGATTCGGATAGGCAACGTCGAAAGGAATAAACGAAAGTCCATGGCACTTGAAAAAAGACACAAAACAAACTACACTCCCACAAAAAAGTTCGACCTGAAACAGTAAACTAATTTGACAGCCCCTGGACTTGGCCTCCCAAAAAATCCGTTCTATTGACAAACTTACATTTTTCAGTTTTAAAATCTACGTCATGCATTTTCAAGTCCACCCTTTTACATCCAGTGCCTAAGTTTACTGTGTAAACCAGTTACCGTCAGGATAATTATGTGTCACCGCCCGATATCGACCAACACGTGTAAAATTATCCCCTAATCACACAACATCTCACGGTTTCAAGGTATACCTACATCCCAGCACTAACCGCAGCTTAGTTTATCAGGATATCACCTTAAATTGAGTTTATTAGAAACACGGGTTAAGGTCTTGAACACGAGTATAATAAAGTGGTGTTTACCTTTAGATGGAAGTTTTTCAAAGCCAAGGCATTTCATTTTAGACAAGAAAAATCACCGTGACAAATATTTGTTTGATTTTGCAACAGGTAACCAAACTATAATCAGTGCCCTTCTGTGCATAAAAAATACAGTCCCCTGCTATAATAGACTGTATTTTAGTACAGTTTGATCAGTATCTACACCAAACCGTAGAATAAGTCCAATGCTACTTTTTCTGTATTACTGGCAAAAATCTTCATTATGTAACGCCTGGACCCAGTAAAAATAATAACTACACAACAAAATACTTAACGTTCTGTCTATGTCCCAAATCAAATTACCAATAAACATCCAAGAGGGTGCATATCCTTTCATTATTTCTTAACCCAGTAACCATTAATTTATACTTGAATAAACAGCAATAAGCTGGACTCTACTTAAACACAAAGAAACTTCAGTTAAACTAGATTTAACGGACAAGCAATCACAATATTTCCTACATGAGAGAGACATTCTATAAAACTTTCAACAAAATTAAAACCAACAAGAGTGAAATAAAATAAAGTAAGGAACGGAATACAAGAAAATCAAAATTAATTTCTATTATCCAGTTCAACGTTCTCAAAACCCGATTCCTTATGAAATCTTTGCTTTGTTTTCTGTATTTCTATGGGAAACCTACGTATATCCAGTTGGAGCAAAAAACTGATTGCTATTATCAAAACGTTTTAATTTATTGGAACGTATCTATTTTATCAGGATCACTCTTCTAAACTAATTAGTTACACTGAAGTAATCAGTTTTATTATCAACAATCATATTCTTACCAAAACAGAGTAACAATACTTCACGTTCCACACAAAGGTTTGAAACGTCATCAAGAGTATGCAACATAAGAAACAGGCAAAAAACTTTTTTGTCTCTTTCTCCGAAGATCACGCGCATCTAATATGCAGATGGTCACTTCACATGACAAGCATGACATATGCCTTTAGTCATGACCAATACGTTTTTTGTGCTGGCCCGTCTAACATATGGTCAGCAAAGAAACGATAGTTCTAAAGGTATATTGCCGACGCAAACTTCGCAGACAAAATCTTGAGTTGAAAGTTGAGCTCCTTAAGTCCTGACTTCCTGAGTTGAGCTGCACGATTACTGACAAATGCGTGCAATGACTGGACAGGTCTACTCAATCTGTGTGGCTCTTTCCTCAAAAGACCATTTCAGATACCAATCTACATAGTCTTCACATGATCTGACCAAAATTATGTCTTGATTTTACAGGAGACTGTGACCTCTGAGTTTGTTTCGGCATTTCTTCTCAGAGTAGTCAGATAAGAAACGCCGACCTCATCTAGTTTAAAAAATATGATTGACGTGTAAAAGTGTTTGTACAAACCTACTTACAGAAATAAAATCAGTTTATCATTTATCATAAAAGCAATATTTGCCACTATTGCAGACAAGATAAATAGACGGTATGCACTAACGAGATCCAGTGAATGAACTAGATAAGGATGAATGAAATGTATTTTTGCAGGCAGAGATATCTTTCCTGAATTAAGAATAGTAGCAGGTCAGGTCCTAATCTTGTGGAAGACGTACCTGGTTTTTTCGTAGTAATAGAGTCGTGGTCCATTAGGAAGGAGGACACGTTGCTAAGTACTGCAAAGGCAGTTCAATCGCTTTCCATTTATATTTCTACCCACAAACACGTTAAAGGAATCATCAGAAGGAGAAGTTCACGGAAATATCAGAGGAATATACTCAGAATTTGCAGATTGCCAAATAAACAAAACACTCATAATTGCCTTTTCCTCGCATGGAAATAATAAAAGTATACGCTACAAAATCAAAATAACAAATTATTTGTATCCACGAAAATTGCAGGTGGATACCATGGAAAACAATTCAATTTATGATTTTCGGAAATCGGTCGTACAATACAATGAACTAATTGGGATGGAAAGGGTGTTTCAGAGGAAAGTTTCATATGCAACATCCACGCGAAACCGCATTATAATAACGGTCTGTTTGTCACTCACTATTTCAACAAAACAAATATTCGCTTTGAAAGGCGAAAATATTTGTGAAAACATAGGAAGGCGTGCTACACACTTGTTCGGGATCGGCACATTCGATTCGACACTACCAAGTCGACCCGAAGCAATTCATCGTCATCATCATCCACAGCCCGACTTCACCCAACGCTGGGCATAGGCTTCTCTCTCATCCATAAACCAATCCCCATGCTCCTGTGCCAACTGATCCAGGTTCTACCCACGATGGTAACAATGTCGTCAGCTCATCTCGCTGCCGCTCGCCAGAGCAATTACTACATACTCGTAAATATCCGTTTTTTTACGCCCGGCCGTGCCTACTAATTTAGGTCGGAAAAATAATAATTATTATATTATCGCGTTATCTGTGTTATTTGCAATGTTCAGTTCAAATGCAGCCTTAATTGATAAAAATTCAGTTCAATATTTTCATATATATTATAATTATGCTCGAATGTTTTCCGAAAGCCAAATTAATAATTGCACGTTCCCTGTAATTTGCTGGTTACCCGCTAGCAGTGCTGAGCTGGGCAAAATAAATGCTTTGCTTTAATTAAAATACAAATTAAAAAATACTTTCTCGCATGTATTTATTTAAAATACGAAATACAAATTACAAAATACATTCAGAGCCTTTTAATATAATACATTTTCGTAAAGTAAGAACGACTGTAACTTGCACACTTGAAAGTTTCATGTTGCTTATGTAATTTTAGAATACTAATCAGAAAACATTACAAGCATACTGTAATTTGACAAAATTGATAACTTTTTGTGAATGAATAAAACCTGCTAAAGAAAACAATCTTTCTACAGTTCCACTGTCGCCTTTTCTTTGCTTTTTTCTTATTTTTTTAATGTAAATGTAAAAATACATTATTCAGTGCCATAAAATATAGAGCAACAAGCGGGCGCGCGGGCAATCGATGCGTACGGCCCAGGCATAAGAATTAAAATGACAATAATTGTAAAGATACTTGAAAATTGACGTACAGTACAGGTACAGTGTTGCCAACTCTAAAGATTGACATATACCTACTGCTCTGGATTCTAGTGTTTTTAGTTTATGTATAAGTCAACTTATTTTTCATTTTCATTAATAAGATCACTAAATGTATTTATGTTAAAATGTATTTTAAGGCATAAAAATACATTGCGTATTTGAACTAGTAACTACAAAAAATACCTCAACGTCAGGTATTTGTAATACCAATTACAAATTACATTTTGAGGAAGTAATTGAAATACAAATACGCATTTGTATTTCAATTTCAACCCTGCCTACATTCTAGTAAATTTTAAGTTACAAGAGTTAGTAGACGTTTAGCTCCTTAGTGGTCCTTGTAACCTGCGGTCAATCCTGTATTGTAGTGTGTTTTATTGGCAAAAATATTCAAGGTGCACAGCATGGCCGTGACTTTGGTTCCTGAATGTTCTGGACGTGGTAACAAGTTAACAATCCCTTCTGTAGAGGTAAGAGCTAAATTCCTCAATAGAAACTAAGTCGATGTTATGTTTGAACTCGAGCATATTAGTATCATATATATGTGGGATATTGGTTATTCGTAATGTGAAAACTGACACTGTGTTATTCATCATCATTATGATCATCATATCAGCCGAAAGACGTCCACTGCTGGACATAGGCTTCCATCAAGCATCGCCACTTCGACTAGTTCTATGCTTCTCTCATCCAGCAGATTCCTGCGGTCTTCACAAGGTCATCGGTCCAGCTTGTGGGAGCCCTTCCAACGCTCACGCTCGTCATTTCTAATTCGATCACGTAGGGATAGGTACTCCAAGCATAGCCCTCTCCCTTTGAGTGACTTTCAGCCTTCTTATGAGACTCATTGTGAGCAACCACGTGAGTGTCACATGTTGGAAAAATAAGGCCCAATGTTGTGACGTAATACGGCAATAATATCAACGTAACAGGTGAACGTAACGTATAGGTGAACATAGTAGGTATATCTATGTAATAGAGAAAATAAAAACAACTTATTCATGGTAAAATATTCTGAGTTTTTACTGTTTCGTAATAATATAAAGTTCAATATTTATACCGTTACTCTTGTACCTTTTCAACATCAGTTTGCGACGGCTTGCTTCCAATTGAGTTTTTAATTATTCTTTCTTTCTTTAGCTGCATTATAAGAGAACTTAGTACCTTTATTCAGATTTCAACATTCATTTCTATTCTTGTACACTTTGCAACATTATATCTCGCTTATTTTTTCCGAAGAGGATTTATGTTTTAAAAATAGAAACCAAGTATATGCTTCAAGATTTTTTTTTAATACTTTCTGTTGCCCTCGGATCTGCTGGCATCTTAGGGAAAGTACTTCATAAACCCGGATAAAAAGTATCTTACATCACCTATCGTGAAAATCTGTCAATTTTGTATTTTTACAAATTAGTTGCATTGTCAGTTACCTGTATTATATACGCCCAGGTCTTAAGTAACCTGCTTGCAAAATGATCAAGCGCATACAAAATATGCGCATTAGAAACCGCGCAGCGCTGCCGCTGACGTCATCACCAGCATCATCATTTCAGCCCGGAATCACCCACGGCTGGGTATATATATATAGGCCTCCCCTGTCTTCGGCCATACTTCGCGGTTTCAAGAGTCCCACAACCATGTTTATCCTGCAACTTTGACGATATCGTCAACACATCGTGACGTCACCAGAATCCGAATAGATAAAGCGTGATAAAGTAACAAAGTCACAAACGTCAAAACTTACTACAAACTCACACTCACACTTGCAATGAAAATCGTTTGTCTTCTCTTTGTAATATTGTATGCATTATTACCTCTGTCGGCATTTTTTTAAATATTTCTTTTCATAATGTTCGTTTACGTTTAAACTTATAACTATAGTAAACTAGTACATGCCTCAAAGTTTTCGTAGTGAGTAATTAACCTTGCTCTTATTTTTAACTTTATGAAAGTATCTTAAGTTGAGAGGAACTTGCGCAATCACTGCGAACTGTTTCAAACAAAACCACTCACTTTTTATTGTTTTTGTATCGAAGTGCGCGAAGATATGGAAAAGTCTTTTATCATTGATCAGAATCTTTTGAAACACAAGCGTTGATGCCGGTAAATTATTTGACTGTGCCAAGTATTTTAGTAATTAACACGGACACAACAACTTCTACAAGTTCTTGCTTTCTGCTAGTGTTTCATGAAGAAATCGAGGGCTAATTTCTGTAATCATTTCAAGTGTATTATTGTTTGTAAATAAACTTTATCAAGTACATCTTTACAGGAAAAAGATATTTACGCCTTGTTAGATTTACAAAATGTTCAATAAAATATCAGTTAGAAACTAAGAAGGTACCTACTTTGGTTCTGTTTCTGTGATAGCGATAGTAGCTAGTAATAGTGATAGCTAGCAACTGCCACGAAAATCATGACCTCAAACATTCTTAATTCAACCATTTGAATGATTACATCGATGTTGACATTTGTTACAGCTACGTGCTAAATACGTGCTCTGGGCATAATCAAGTCACAAATATTTACATACCCCAATGTACTGTCTCTCTTTAACATTCGTAACAAATCGCATACAACCATTGTCCGTAAGACACGGCTATTATGTTTCAGTCTGTCGAAAATCTATTTCGACACCGGTCGACTCAATCTACGTAACAAATAAGCAATAAAGCTTTGTACTAACAATTGTAAACAGCTGTCGAGTTGGGTAACGCGTATTTTTGGGAAAATAATAACCCCAAGGCCGGCTTCTTTCGAATTGCGAAGTTTAAATAAAGGGTTCTTGACTAAAGTCCTTATGTTTGAGTTGTTGAGAACAAGATTTGTAAGTATTATATTTCATAAATTTGAAAGCTATCCCTGTAAAACAAGGCCTATTTACATGGTGCCATAATCAAGAGAAACAGCATAAAAAAAACTCGATGTCCATTTAAACAATAAAATTTTATAAAATTCAGTCACCTATTCTTAGATTTCTATAACGATTTAAAAAAATCAGCTGGAAGCTACACTAATCACTGAAAAAGAAATACCTACAGTTTTCATGTTTAAACGGAGTGCTAAAAATCTCCTGCTACAGGTGCACGAAAGAAAATATGACTTTTTCAAATGTAAATCGTTCGATTCTAGAAAGGATGAATAATTTATATTACCTATACAACAGTACAGGGCTACTACACTGTAATTTTCCTGAGAATAAAATGGCATAGAAGTTGTTTCAAATATTAATTTGTAGAACATAAAGTGGTACCTAATATGTGAGGCGAAGGTGCCAGCCCCTTCATCAGCGTATATCATAGAGGTGTGCCTTTCGGTTTTTGAGAAAATTTAAATACGATAAGTAGTACTTTACCTCCTTTTAACTAGATCCGTCCAGGCCTAGCTAACGCCAAAATCACGAGGATTTTGGTCATACTGGAGTTAAAACTTTAAGAAAGTTGGAAATAACAAACAAGCTGGTAGTCTCAAGTTCTCGACCTTTTCATTTGAATCTCCATCCACAGTTAGACTCTAGACTGTTGAGTGTAGTTGTGAAATAAATATTGAATGCTACACACGGTCCACCTGAAAACCTGAGAGGACCCCAATTTCCAGGAAACAGCAATACATAGCCGAACAGTTTGCACTAACGAATCGGGTTCAATTTCGGATATAATTGCTAGGTCCAAATACGAATATTTTTACCCAGAAAAGTGGGATGGCGAAAGTAATCAAAAAATTGGGCACGTATCGTGCGAAAAAACGTAGATTTGCATAGCACATGTACTTACCTTAATGTAATATTCACTGATTATTGAATAACAACTACGTCATGCACTGAACCGCTTTGTCTCCTGCATTACATACATGGGCGCCGGGAGCGGGGTGCAAGAGGGTGCACTTGCACCCCCCTTTTTATTTTATTTTTTGGCTTCAAAATAAAATATTGATGTAAAAACATTAAGATCTAAAAAAATATCCGGAAACGCCTAATCGAATAATAGAGAACTCAACCTATTGAATCCTAAAATTTCTGCAATCTCTCTATTCTAAAGCTATTGTGCGTTACTCAACAAAGTACCGAACTCCTATATCCAAATATCTAATCGACCCTAGGCGGGATGCTAACATTATCGCTTGCTCGCTCGCTCTCGCATCCTACTCTATCTTAATTCTTAAGCTTCTTGGTATAAATCGACACAGTTTGTCCTCTTTCTGTATGCATGGACAAAGTTAAACTTATCCCATTCGAGGCGAGATGCAAAAATTATCGAGCTCGCTTTGTTCGCTCTAGGATCCTACATTGTCTTAATTGTTAAGCTTTCTGCAAGTCGACGAAGTTACGCCTTGTATGAATGGACAAAGGGTAACCTAACGTACCCGAGGTAAAGTGCCAAAATTATCGAGCTCGCTTCGTGGTGTTGAAGATGCACCCTACTGAAAATAAACTTGTCGGCGCCTATAATTATATACATTATACTGCAAATGATACTTGATTGATTGATTACCTAACTGAAGTATCGTACGTAGGACAGTACGTAGAAACTGCTATATATTACGTGATTACGTGTACGTCGCCTATTGATTGCCTGAATAATGAAATAGACACGACGGCACGACGACTTGCATCGTTCAGGCGGTGCGGTGCTACCAATCAGAGTCGAGTTCTGTCCTGTAAAGGTTATAACATATTGTGTTCTAGGAAATTGCTTTTAACATTTTATCGAATAATAATCTTGGTATAAGTAGGTATCAACTTATGTTTTTTTTAATGATATGAGAGGACACCAAAAACACAACTCAACTCAACTTCAACAACTCAACTCAATAACAACAACTCAACTCAACTTAACGACAACAACCAACTCAACTTATAGACCATAATTGCTGTTTGCAACTAGGTAGCTAGACTGGTACTAATTTAATAGGTAGGTAACTTAATTGTTTCAACATAGCCGCTCAATTAAAACAGTACTTAAGCAAAAAAGCAGTCCTTCTTTATTGCATAACATAACTCGATAGCTATATCACACGTTCACTCACAACGTTGCTTTATATTTCTGTTAGATAGTTCGTTGAAAACTCGAAAACCCTCTTTTCCGATTTACGTGATACTTTTTTCATTGTTCTGTTTCGGCCATGTTTAAGTATTTTTAAGTGAATACACGCTGGCGGTGCTGAGAGCTAAGCTAATACAGATTCAAGGATTAAATGCCAAATAATGATGACGTGTATAGTGTGAATACCAAAGTAATATATTTCACAATAATATTGTTTAGCTTATAGGAGAACGGGACAATGGCTCACAATGACCAGGGCGCTTACTCTTGATTTCAATTCCGATCGATCGACATTGGAATTTTGACGTTTCGTACTCTTGAGTTCGACGCTAGCGCCAAATTGTGTTTAAATTGCGTGTCCATTTTGGGGAACTAAATGGAATCGGGATCGGGTTTGGCGTGCGGTAAACGCTACTCTTGAGTTTATTTTGACGTTGCGTATTGCGCCAATATTGCGTTGGGATTGTTTGTTGATTGTGATTTTTCCAATAGCAAAAGTGTAACTTTTTAGAAATTGTTTTGCGTTTTGAGTGGTTTTCAGTAAGTAATAAGTGTATAATATGGTACGATTAGCAGTAATATACAATGTTTTACGTAATTTCCATAAAAAACAATTGAGATAAAGACGAGATGAGCATCGGATGATGCGTTATACGGACAAAGCGTTTTCTATGAATGAAGACGAATTTAAAGCAAAATATAGACGTACGTAACTAGGACGATTTGTCATTGTAACTAAAATTGGAATACTTTTATTATGTAGGTACAACCAATCTGCCTAGCCTTTGCACAACTATGTTGAGGTCAGCTTCCAGTCTTACCGGATGCAGCTGAATACCAGGATTTTATATGGAGCGACTGCCTATCTGACCTCTACAACCCAGTTACTAGGTTGACAAAACAAAAATATTTCACTAGGTAATTCAAAATTCTATAAAGTAAAACATTCGTTAAATAATAAAGTACCTAAGTATGATTGTATATTTACTCACCAATATATGTATAAAACTTTAATAGTTATTAGTTAAGTAACTTAACGGACACTAATAATTTTTTACTATAAAGGAATCTACCGCGAACAATATCTAGTTAGTGTTATAAACAAACTTGCATTTCGAATTCACTTGTAGAACCACTTGACTTTAGTTTTGAAATTGGAGAACATCTACGCCGTCTTTTTTTTTTACAGTGTAGGCAATGATCCTACCGCATGCAGCCTAAGTCATGGTTAATTTTATGATTTTAATAATTTTCTTACGCCCAAATGGATTTAATACGTTACAATTAATCAAATAAACAACTATTTATATCATATTTATTTATTAGCCTTGTTATTTGAAGGATAAAGCATTTTAAAGCCCTATTACCGGTTTATCGTAATGAGTTTAACAACACTATTGCGGCCCGTAACATAGCTAACTTCACGTGTAACAAAATAATCGCGGGACAATCCCAATTTCAATCCAATGTTGACCATATTGTTTTCAAGAGTACCGAATCACGTGACTGCAAAATTAACATTGGAATCGGATTGGGTTTAGATTGGAATTAAAATTAGTTTGAAGAGTAAGCGCCCAGTACCTGCTTACACTGCAGTCAACTAGGTACCTACTAGAAGAAAACTGAACTTTCGTCGCAATAGATTAGGTAAAATACGGTTAATAAATTACATACATGCGTAGTAACAAAACAATTATAATAAGCAATACATTTTTCATCAATACACTTGCTATTGAGATTGATCAGCAGATTAATGAACAGACTTTCGAAACTTGAAATGCATATTTGAGCATTAGATATACAATCTTGGATATATTGAGATTATTTAAAATAAATAAACTCGAAGCTAAAACACAGCTGATTGATTCATTCACAACACGCAAAGCTTCTGGTTGCTCACTCATTACTGAAATAAAATGGACCACACAAACCCAGTATTTGTTCAGTGAGGGTAAATTTTGTCGTAAACTAATAGCCAATGGATACAAAAGCCTGCAGCCGCGACCCGAGAGGCTGTAAATCAGTCGGCAAGTCATCTTTGACGACATCTGTTGAACAGGCAACGTGCGTGCGCGTGTGCGTGCTGCATGCGTAAGCTTTGTCGCGGACTGTCTTGATACTTTTAGCTAATTCGTTATCTTTTATTTATAATTCATAACGATATTTTTTTTATTATTCACCTGTGTTATAACTTTATTTATTTTAAGAACTTAGTCATGTTTTTAGAAACTCTTTTTGTTGTTGTAAATATGATATATTATTGACATAGCAATAATCTATCAATTGTTTAAAACAACAATTGGATAGGAAGTGCCAATCCGGACATTATGAAACAGGCCCTACTAAAAGTTCTAACGTTAACACGTAACATTCAGCTAACTTCATACTTCAGTCGAAAACTTTATAACTGCCGTCGAATGGACTACTAACGCCATCTATAAACGGATAGGCAAAAGGGGCGTTTATATAGAGGGAATTAAATAGTACTCGGTGCCATGTATAAAATAACATTAAATATCACATAGTGGTGTAAATGTAAATACTTTTTATGTAAAAGTTGCATTATAGGTACGAGAATTAATTCGCAGCTAGAAGTGGAAACGGCCGCAACTTGAGTTGTAGGTTTTGTAAATTATTTTAGCACCACTGCTCTCAAAATGGTGAAGGAAAACATGTGACATACACGAACACGCACTGGTCCCGCGTGGTGGATTACGGCCCACTCCTCCGCATAGAGGGGGCCTGTGTCCCAGCAGTGGGAACATTATAGGCTGATTATGCTAAATAAAGCAAAGTAGGTACCTACCTAGGTAACTAACTTTGTAGAAATACTGACAGAACAATGACGTAATATTAATGTGCCTGGTTTAAACATTAGGAAGGTATCACTGCAGCACGCCCAGTCTTTCACATTTCATTAAAATGTTCAAAAAATAATTGAACATCAGTCATTATCTTTAGTTGCGGAATGTATGAATCATAGATATCCGTGGTATGAATCTATGTTTAGAATCGGTACAAAGTTACATGGACTTGAAATTTTGTAATCTAGAACTGATGATAGTTTACGATCAAAATACCTACCAATCATTTATGTATGCTATTTTTCAATTATACAATTATATTAATTAATTCTTTTGCTGAAAATACCAACCTCATTGTTCGCAATTTTCGTATCTATGAAACAATTCAGAACGTTTGGTGGTAATCAAAACTCGTATAGTTTAGGTATGTTCTTGCTTAAAACAGTATAATTGTTGTATTTTACAAACAGGTGCCAAAATTATGTTGTTTCATGTTTTCATTTGACTTATTATAAAAAAATAGATGGTCCATATAGTAATCTCAAAACGACAATATCCAAAAAAAGCATGGTATCCCTACTTGCGCCATAGTCGGGAAATGGGGTTTTGTTTAAACTGCCTATGATGACGTCATCTGTGTCAATGATAAATAATGTTGCTTTAGTTAAAAATAGATCAGTATTGACGGATTAATTTATGACCGATGACCGAGTTCTTTACAATACCAGCATTGTATTAGAAAGAAACAATGGGCAGGAATTGCCAGTTATGTTCCAAATTCGGTTCACGGTGTTATGAAATAATTTGAAAAAGGCAAGAAGTATTTTATTATGGGAGGCAAATTGATTGCATTTAAATAGGTACTGTGATAAACTGAAGTCACAATTGTTTGTATGAAAAAATAGTAACGACTTATTTCACATCCTTACAACATCTAGCAAAAGGTGATATGCATGGTATTTTATATATTTCTTTTTCGATAGTCTACATCGCTAAATAGTAGTAAAAAAATAATCAACGCCAAAAAAGCAATTGAAAGTTAAAAATAGCCAACCGTCACGGACACCTTCAACGCCCTCCATTTTCGGCGCGTTTGGTGCGACGTCATAGTCTATGATATTGACAACGGACTGAATCGCAAACATATTGTCATAGATTTTTACGTCACTTTCGCTCTGACCAATGGCGTCGCATTCCAAATATTTGAATTTCCTACAGTTTTATTGCACTTTAAAAAAATGAAATTCTTGCTCTAAAATAAATTATAATCAAAAAAATTGATGGAGGCATAATTGTGAAGTAATACAGTTTATAAGAAAATATATTTGACCCTTATTTGAACCACATGCTTATTCCCTATTAATTTCTGTATTATCTGCCAGGCAAGTTTATCCTTCCACTGGCGTATTAAACTCACATTATCTAGACAGAATATGTAAATAAATTGCTATCTATGTACAAAAGAAACATTCTTCATTTCTTTTCTACAGCACGGTGTACTCTTAGAAACATTTTTCGAATTTTGTCTCATTTCCTTATCTTCTCGAAGACACTTGTTTGCTCAACATTTTTTAAAACAAGACAGACGTGTCCACGTACTTTTTTGTTACTGCATCAACCCAGATGTCGAGTCTTTGAAGAAACTTGTACAATGGAGATTGTTCTCGGCTTTCTATTTAGGTAACCTGTGTTGCCATTAAAGTGGTTACCTACAATCGAGGTAAGCAATAAAGTGGTAAGAAGAACAGAAGTTTGTAAAACGATGTTAAGATCTACATCCAATCTATTTTGAGATTTTATAGCTGAGTCTTATAGTAAGTTGTAATTGAACATTTGTGCCCACCAGCACCCTAATTACGTAACACACTATCTATCACAATCTGAATCATTTTGAAGCCTATTGCTAAGCCATTGCTTCATATGTTCGAAAAATTTGTCTGCTGCACAACGTAAATAACGCGATGAATGTTGTTGAACTGTCAAAATGAAACCCATTCCTACTGTTAGTGTGTTACGTAATTACCCCGCAGGGTAATATGGGACAGTAGGAAGGAGCTATTTATAATAGGTACTCAAGGCTTCCAAACATGATGATGGATTAATTTGACCAATGTAGACGTTAAGGCTCGTACACACTGGCGCGACTCGACGCCCGACACAAAGGCACCGCGTGTAGCGCGACGAGCGGCGCCTTTGTGCAGCGCTGTCTCGTCGCGCCTGTCTGTGGGATTCTTTAATCGACTAGGTATTATTAAGTGATAGATCTACCTACCTATTTAAGGTAACAGGGTAATTAATATGATTATTTTTTGGTTATAATGGACAGGTTATGTCAAGAATGTCGTGATAGTCCAGTGGTTAAGGCATCGCCTCTCCTGCACGAGGTTGTGGGTTCAAACCGGGGTACCCCGGGGGGTGAGGAAACCTGGATTTGAGCAAGCGTGGTGATCAATGCTCATGCCTTCTCTGTGTGAGAAGAGGCCTTCGCCCTGCAGTGGGACAATAATAGGCTAGTATTATTATTATTATTGGAAAGTAATCGACTTTAATATTGTGTCTTATATCTAGTCATGTAAAATACCTAACCTGGTTCAAAGTATTTACTTATTAATAGTGGACAAATTATATCACTTTGTCCGCGCCTGGGGGTCTACTCTCTAAGTCCCGTATTACAGAACGTCACTCAATACTCAAGCATTACTTAAAACTAGTTTCAACCAATCAAATGGCTTGAATCTAGTTTTAAGTAATGCTTGAGTATTGAGTGACGTTCTGTAATACGGGCCTAAGAGCGTCAACGAAGATACGAGCACGCCCGAAAGCAGTTGAACCGTCAAAACAAGTGTCAAATTCAATTTTTCGGTAGGGCAAAAACACATCGGGCGTAGGGACAACTGTCAAATCGTGTTGTCATTCATTCTTAGTTCGGAAATCGAACTAATATTATGGCCGTAAGTGATAAGGAGTAGAAAATACCCGTAACTTCGACCGAAACTACGGTTTCGTGTCTCGGTAGTAGGCCCCCTGGTGCAACAGTGTCACGTTTCGAATCAATATTACGTGCTCTTTGTGTTTGTGAACACGCGTTTTCAGAAAAAAATCGTGGTTGCGAAGTTTTTTTTTCCAAAACGATTATGTATCTACAGGAATTATATACTTAATAAATAAATATAACAAATATTTTTCATGAAAATCTGTTTAATAAACATTTCGAAAAAAAAAATATCTAAAGGCTTGTCCGCAGACAAGCGAGACGCGACAGCGCAGCGAGACTTTTGTAGAACAATTTCCATTAAGTTTTCATAGGAATTGTTCTACGAGAGTCGAGTCGCGCTGTCGTGTTGCGCGTGTTTGTAGGAGCCTTAACGCCGCTAACATGGAAATAAATAACTATGACGTGTACACGACGTTTATTTTCATCTCATCTTTTCAACCCATTTAACCATGCAAATTATGTACCAAACGCATTTAATTCATAGTGGGATTTACTATTTCAATAACACTAGATTATATTAGTGTCTCACAAAGGCTTCTTCTCATACAGATAAGACAGATGACAGAACAGAAGACAGAAGACACGCGAATTGACGATAACGACGCTCGTCCACCACTTTTCCACGAGTGCAAAACATCACGTAGTATTGATATCAATATTCCTTAAATTGCACCTACTTTAAACTTAGATAAAAAAATATATAAATAAATGTGGAATTAAAAGTCGTAGGTATGATTGGACCAGGCCCGGATCGACGGCGCGTTGTGTTCCACGCGCGCCTCAAAGAGATGTCAGCATAACTGACGGGGTCCGATAGGGCCGATGCCTGCCGGGGTCGCGAATTGTTCATAAGAGTTACCGTGGCCCTGGCGCACGGGCAACTGAAAGAACACGGGTGGGTATTTGACATCACAGACAAAAAAAAATATCCAGTGTTCTGTTTAAGAAATAAAAAATAAAAACTGTAATGCGTTAAGATTGATTGTGATAAGAAATACCCAAGCAATGTAAATTATATTTTTATTTAAAATAATAATATGCAGGTAAATAAAATTAATTACGCAATTTCGCAAATCAGAGGCTAAGTGCCCATAGCAACCAAGAAACAGTTTATTACTTAACATTTAATTTACATTATATATACAGGGTGTCAGGGACATCGACCCGCAACCTGTTACCATGGATTCAGTACATGATTCTGAACCCCCCTGTATTAAAATATAACGACGGTTATTTCGAAAAAAAAATCCTGTTCAATACATAAATGATAAATGATTTTATTTCTGTAAGTAGGTTTGTACAAACACTTTTACACGTCAATCATATTTTAAAAACTAGACGAGGTCGGCGTTTCCTATCTAAATACTCTGAGAAGAAAGGCCGAAACAACCTCAGAAGTCACAGTCTCTTTTAAAGTCCAGACATAATCTCGGTCAGATCATGTGAAGACTATGTAGATTTGTTTCTGAAATGGTCTTTTGAGGTCATTTTGACCGCGTCGGCATTGTACCTTTATATGAAACAAAAGGTTTGTTTTTAAATAACCGAGGAAAAAATTTCTACGGTAAAAAATAAAAATGTATGTGGTCTAATATCATGCGCTCAATTCAAGGTTACAATTTGCGCGTCCCTGCCACCCTGTATACGTATAGGTAGCAATTATATTTCACTAAGCGAGAAAAAAATACAATAAAACGATATCCTGTTAACTACAACAACATAATATTATGTTGTGGGAAAATATTACAATAGGCCGCCATCTTGGATTTATCCTTGACTTAACTAAGAGCTTACTAACTTAATCACATGTACATAATAATATGTGTTTATAACAGAAGTTACATGTTATGGTAAGTAAAACAGAATAATTTTACAGATAAACCGTTCTCTTGTTCAGGGTTCCGGGAATGGATTGTAGGGGAATATGCTTTGTTTCTTAATAACTTGAAAACTCGAAAAAACAGGCATTTGTTTCCTATAAGGTGGTAGTAAGCCTTAGTAAATATAGTACAGCACCCTAATTGCGTAACACACTATCAATCATAATCTGAATCACTTTGAAGCCTATTATTGCTTATCCATTTCTTCATATGTTCGAAAAATGTGTCTGCTCAACAACGTAAATAACGCAATGAATGTTGTTGAACTGTCAAAATGAATGCCTTCCTACCGTTAGTGTGTTACGCAATTACCCCGCTGTATCAATTTTGTCTTATGAAGTTTCTATTCTATCTGAAAAAGATGTATACATCGACAAAAAATCATTAGATTGTATACAATTTGTGTCCCTTAATACAGCATCAATGTGTAGCTACAATGAAGTACTCAATGAGTAATGTTTTGTGACTACACATAGATACAATACAATATAAGTAAGTAAAATATTTTGGAACAAAAAATGTAGACAATTAATTTAAATTGTCTATGATCTTTTTGATGCTGGCTGTACCTACAGAGAAGGGACAAGTTCATTTTCTTTACAAGCTACAGAAGCGCCTCTAGCGTCAGTCTAGTGTAAGCTCGTGCAATGTTACAGCGCATGTGTCTCCCGCCTTTTTCACGACAGATTTTATGAACCGCGCGTTTTCTTAAAATTATAAAGAGGCAATGTTCGTTAAGTTTGTAAGTGGATGTAGGAGGTAATCTCTAGAAGTACTGATCCGATATCGAAAATTCTTTCTCTCGCAGAAAGCCATAAGATATGTTTTATAGTATAGTTAACTACCACGCGGGCGAAGTCGCGGGCAGAAGCTAGTCCAATACAAAGTTACAATTTGAATAATCTCGAAGATATAACTTCTTTTGTTTTTTTTTATCCTTGCTACGTTGCGAAATGCGGTATTATTGATCGATTAATGTTTTCTGCTTTCTCTATACCTTTAAAAAAGCGACTATAATAAACGTGCGACTATATTAAATCTTTATTATAGGTAGTCGCTTTTCTTTGATATATTTTCTGAGTATATCTATGGTGCTGAGCTTCATACATACCGGCAGAGGTCGAATGGGCTCAACAGTAGCATTAAAACATTATCAATCATTTAACTCCCTACAGAATACTGTGAGAAACCTAAATGATTGATAAATTCTCTGTTTTTGTTGTATTAAAAAAAAAACACGTGTGGCACTCGGGGACTGCCGCGGTAAAGCTATTGCATAGCATTTTTTATCAACTTAAGCAATTATATTTTTTTTATTTATGCAGTATTTTTTTCTTTGATATTAATTCAAGTACAGTCGTACCATATACATACACGTTAAGCGAACGCTCGGCCGAGCTACATGGTAGGCGGAGTGGGGGGTGTTAGGTTTTATTTTCTTTACGGAATTTCTTGATTCGGTCGCCGCGCTCAAAGCTCGCGATAAAAGCTATGCAATAGCTTATAAACATCTTTATTTGCAAATATTTCTTTGTTAATCTCTTAATCAGGATAATTAGGTATTGAATTGCTTTTCATTTTAAATACCTAATTAAGAATATTATTAAGATTTTAAATGAAAATCGATTGCCATTGTCTCCATTGATAGTGATATCACCGTTATAGCCACATAAGGTGAGGAGGTGTGAACATGACAGACAAACATTCTTTCGTACCATAACTTTTTGCTCAAAATGCGAAGGTGGCATATTTTGCAAGTCAATTAGATAGTCCCATTATACCATTGTTAATTGTAAACTGTTACTAAAAGGTGCTCGACCCGACGATGATTCAAGAAGAATATGCGTGTCATCTTTGCACAACGTAGTTAGATACGTATATCAACATATAGGTAATTAGATATCTCAAGACTGCGTGCAAAAATCTTAGAAATGTTTAAGATGCTAATTTGGAGCAATTTTCTCACTTTTCGATATACAGGGTGACTGCTGCATATAGAGGAGGTCATTTGCTAATTAATAGACCTTACTTTCCCTAGCTCATAAATATTTTATTTTAGTAATTTTTTTTAAAAGGCTTTATATCTTATTTTTTAACCCTAGTTTGAGGGAAGTTTCGAGGTATTTTAATCACCTATGTTTATGACTACCAACAAATAATTTAAAAAAAAACTACTAAAATAAAACCACAATAAAGTATAAAAATTTACATATGTCCCAAACTATAAAACTTTAGCTAGGGAAAGTAAGGTTCAATAATTAGTAAATGACCTCCACTGTATGCGAATTTACTACGGCGGGTCCAGATCTAGTCACCCTGTATACCATCACAGAATACCTGGAAAAATTGTATATTTAATTCTAATCAATACACGGTGTTTCATATTCATACTTACACTATCACCCGGTTTCTGCGGGGTAATTGCGTAATACACTAACAGTAGGAATGGCTTTCATTTTGACAGTTCAACAACATTCATTGCGTTATTTACATTGTTGAGCAGACAAATTTTACGAACATATGAAGCAATAGATTAGCATTATCCTTCCGTGTTACGCAATAAAATTAGGTTGCTGATTTGATAATTTGATACTGGGAGCTTGACAAATCTACTTTACCTACCTACTTAAAGTTCCCAGCCCGCGAAAACCACGAAATGCGAAATTTAAAATATTTTTGCAGACTACATAAAACTAAATAGAAGGAATAATCACCTCAAGTAATACTAATAAAGTAGATTTTGACGTTCTCAACTTCAAATTCTCAATTCAGAAACCGAGTAAGTATAATGAATATCAAATTGTGTATAATTTTATTTTATTAAGTAATCATGAAAACACTATTATTAAGACCCACTTGCACCGCCAATCACTAAACACCTCTAGCGCTAAACGAGTTTTAAACATCATTCTGTCTCTGTCAACTTCAAACATTTGACAGAAACAGAATTATGTTTTAAACTCGTTTAGCGCTAAACATTTGAATCGCGGTGCAAGTGGGCCTAAGTTAAACAATAACATGAAAATGCAAACTTCCATAGCTAGTACCCTCCCGTCCCACAAACAAGCGAAAACCGAGTTCAGAGCACGCAGCGCTATCTATCGACGTCATCGACACAGACCCAGTTTCTAATCTTTATCATTACCCTAGGCCAGGGCTTCACAGTGCTTCGCTAGATACTTACAGTATTATACAAGTATGTGTGTCCATCCATACCAATAGTTGGAGTTTCTTGCCCTTTCTTCTCCATAGGTACACTCGAGTTCACTAATATATTAGCAGTGACAATGTTTCAAAATATTGTAAGCGTGAAAATTATCATGTTGTTTTATACAATTAGATATCAATAAAATGTTATCATACAAACTGTTCTTAAGTGTGTTACGGTAGTACAGACAAAAATATCTGGCTACTCTTCGGAACATAAATATCTAAATACTCTATATATTTCGATATATTTGGTGCAACCTAGAATTCGTAAATATCCATATAGTTTACTAAATGGCCATTACCATTAAATTTATGTTTGCTTGCCGGAGCAGAAGTACGAGTAATAATGCAATGTTGCCGTTCGTAATAGGACTGTATCAATCTGACAACGTTGTGTAGTAGCTGTATTATTTGATTAATTAAGTTTTAGGAAATCTTAGGGCCAACGCAGACTATACCTAATAATATTTTATATATATATAATATATATACAAATATATATATGATTATATATTAATATTTATGATGTCACAAATTGTTTACAATTTATTTTATGGCAAAGCTGTTTAGAGTTTTATGAAACTTACCAATGCCTATATATTTTTGATTCATGATGAGCATGCTCATATATTAAAGAACTCGATTGTACCTACTACGCTTTGGAATGGGTAACTAGCTGCATCTTTCTGACTGACCGACCCGTTGACAATTCAAAAGTGCGTGTAATTAGTTTATTTGAAATAAATGTTTTGAGTTTGAGTTTTGAGTTTTAACCAGATGGTGCGAGGCATGAATTTGTTTATGTCAGTTATGTCAGATGCCTCAGCCTGAGGGATGCATCACATGCATGGCTTACATTTCGAAGCATATGCCGAAAGCTTCATATCCTTCCAAAATCTGGACGCGCCTTTATAAATGCGAAAATAATTATGTCTCTCTGTTGCCTTTTCACGCCTTAACGGCTGAACGGATTTCGATGAAATTTGGCACACAGGTAGACTAGCGGGGTAATTGCGTAACACACTAACAGTAGCAATGGCTTTCATTTTGAAAGTTCAACAACATTCATTGCGTTATCTACGTTGCTGAGTAGACAAATATTTCGAACTTATGGAGCAATGCTTTAGCAATATCCATCAAAATGATTCAGATTGTGATTGAAAGTGTACTACCCAATTACGGTGCTGGTCCAGGGATAGGATACTTTTTATCACGGTAGTACTTTCCTGTGGAATAATTTCGTACGGTAGTTTGAAGTAGTCGTACGAGCTGTTTTAAACTGCAACAGAACTAGACTAACAGAGAGGCGTAGTAGTTAACAATTCATGGAAATCGTTCGCTCTTTAGAGTTAGAAATAGATTTCACACACATTTTCTTTGTCTTCTGCTGACCTATTTACATATTTTATTGGTTTTGAGTAAAGTTGTTTGTATGTTAGCTCTTTGTAGGTACCCTTTATTAGCGGATTACTTTTCCAGTACAAATTACATTGACAATTGAAATGAACTTAAATTTAAATTTCACTGAAGTGACCGTAATTTAAGTCGATTCTATTTCGATAGCAAGCTCACCTAATTTTAAATTGACATTATTAAGTTTTCAACGTAATTGAGCTTTCCTATTCCGAATATATAATAACTATTCCTATTGACAATATTTTCGGAATCGGATGTATGTAGTAGCACCAAATATTATCAATGGGAATAGTCAGTACAGTCTCCAAATATTGTCAGTGGGAATAGTCAGTATAATCACCAAATATTGTTAATGGGAATATTCAGTATAGTCACCAAATATTGTTGATGGGAATATTCAGTATAGTCACCAAATATTGTTGATGGGAATTATCAGTATAATCACCAAATATTGTCGATGGGAATATGCGGTATAATCACCAAATATTGTCGATGGGAATAGACAGTATAATCACCAAATATTGTTATGGGAATAGTCAATATAATCACCAAATATTGTAAATGAGAATACTCAGTATAGTCACCAAATATTGTCAATGTGTATAGTCAGTATAGTCACCAAATATTGTCAATATGTATAGTCAGTATAGTCATCAAATATTGTCAATGGGAATAGTCAGTATAATCACCAAATATTGTTAATGGTGATCTATGTTGTTAAAACATTATTTTCCCTTTTTTCACACAAAATATAAATAACAAATATTGTATTTTGTGTTTCACGAACTGTGTCCAAATAAGTAAACGTTATTCTTTCTGTTTCTTTCTATCTATACAGGAAAAAATGTTAACCAGCTCGCAAACTATAACCATGAATTCAGCACATGATTCTCGACCCTCTAGTGCAGAAAATTCTCGTCCGTTATCAAAAAAAAAATCAAATCTGCTGTTTCATAGAAAAGTGGAATACCTACGCGGTCAAAATGTATGGAACAACTAATAAAAAAAAAATATAACTGACGAAAAATTCCTACGCTGGAGGCTATAAAATCATAATTATGCTGAATTCATGGTTACAGTTTACGCACTAATTAAAAATGTATCCTGTATATTGGTCCGGCAACAACTAACCCACTCAAAAGGAAAATAGCAAATAACGCTAAGAAAGTTGCTCTCAAAATAAATATAGATGCATTATAATATCAGATTGCATCAGCTGATTATGATTCAACGCAGGAGTCACCTAGTTATAAATAGGTCGTTGTCCTACCTGGTAGCTAGAAATTCGCAATCTGTTAAATAATTTATGTTGGTTTATACAAAAGAATACCTATCATACTGATTGTCATAAGTACGAGTACCTTAAAAAAAATATTATTCTGCGTCCGGTTAGACTTGAAGCCGGCTCCAACATAGCTGGGAAAGGACTAGGCAGATTGAGGTACATTCGCCAGTACATCAAGTCACCACAAACTGCCAGATTTTCTCGTTCCATTATGAACTTAACCGTCAAAATTTTAAGGTTTAAAATCTTTTGGAGAAATTTGACAGTTTCGGGTAGCTTGACCTGCTGGCGACTGTACTTTAAAAAATCTTTTCAAATAAGAGCTTTGAATTTGGCCAGTCAATTGCAGGACTGACACAAAATCTGATGCGCATTTTTACATGCATACAACGAGACAAACTTAAACATGATGGAATGTTATGTTTCCTAACTATTATTTATTTCTATAAAATCTCAGGATGGTCACGTTCGGAGCTTTAGTGGGCCCGTCGTATAACACGATAAGCTGTCAGTCATGTCACGTGCTTATCAATGACGGTTCCCAACAGCACTCGGACGCCTAAAAGATTGACTACCATCAAACCGGGTAAATAACGATGCAGGGGTGAATCGAGACGAAACTTGAAAAGGGATTTTAACATTGAAATAATATATTTTGTTGGCAAAAAGGACTCTAATGTCTTTACTGTATTACAATTAACGATTAAGTGCCCTTGTTGACAACAAACTATATTATTTCAATGTTAAAATACCTTTATAAGTTTCGTTCCAATTCACCCCTGAGCTGCATCCCTATTCACCCCGTTTGAAGGTAGTCATAATTGTGGATATCTGCGTTCCCAACTATTGTGTACGTCACATGCGCAATATTTAATACCTCAAAAATCTGATATTCACACCTTTTTGGATATATGGCAAATCTACAACATCCCACAACTTCTATATTTCTAAGTCAGTTTACATACTAAAAAAATCCTTAGTTTCTGAACTATTGAGTCAGATTTTGATGACGCCAGTTTTTAAAAGTGATCAACCGAACTTTTTTTTTTAATAAAATCCCTAAGCTCTTTTTTAATTATTCATAGAGTAAAACTGCCCAACATCCTTTGACCGCATAAATTAGGTGCTAGTGACACCATGGTTATTTTATTAGCGGCTCGAGCTCGATGTTGGCGTATTACTAGTGGGTCAGTTTGACAGTTTCCTAGAACTCTTCAGTTCCTGGACGTCGAGTACGCTGTGACACTAATATACGAGTGCCGTGGCTTACTGGCCCAGCGTGCGCCGGCGACGCCTAGCTACTGCACACACATACTTGACCACAAATGGTGCTGCAAGGTACAGGCGGCAGCGAGTGGACAATCAAAATAAAATGGCGATGACTGAGTTGGCGAAATATTTAGGAGTTATTGATATTATTAGAATAGTAGACGGAATTATTATTATTATTATAAGTATCAGTCAAAGCTTGAAATTAGTTGGATTCGTCATAAAAATGTTCCCATCCTCTCACTACGATTTGCGAGAAAGTTAGCATTCGATCAGCATACGATCAATACCTACTTATTGCTCATGTACTCGGTACATTTTAAACCATGTGCCAGCCACTAGTGCCAAGTTAAAGGAAACCATTACAATACTAAAGTAGAGAAATCCGCCCGTTTAAGGATTTGTAAAGCTAATGAGAGATAGCTTCGCTTGTGTAGATTGTAGAATGATTACTTCACGCCATAATATGTGAAACTACTAAGTTATTACTTAGAAAAGACACCGAAGTCCTCCATTCAATAGCACAATGAGACCCTCCAGAGATTTTAATTGAGGCTTGGCTCTTTATAAGAAAATCAAATTGTCAAAAAAAACCGCTATCACTTAAAAATAACACCATATTCTAAAGTAGGGCACACACCTCTCCGCATATAGGTATTTGCGGCTAGAACAATCACACCGTTAGCCGGTATGTCGGTCGGCGGCCCTTGCGTTGCATCGTGAATAAAAATCGACCGTTTAAGTGTAAACATGCCTGTATATATAGTCAGTTTTGGACGAGATACACGCTCGATACATAATGATTGCTGCAAGTATCTGATGAAAATGTAAACAAACCGTTTTTAGGTTAAATTCTTACGCAATCACTCACTAAAGGAAATTAGTAACACGTTCATCAGTATTTAGAAGTTTTTAACTTATAAAGCTCACTACGTTTTCCAACAATAATAATTTGAATGACATTACTGAAACGTAATAAATTGAAAAATCATCGTCGAAAATTGAGGTTATAAAATTAAACTCAATTTGTAAGTGGTACTACAAACAAATTAGCATCCATAGGTATGTTTTCTGATCCATTTGTTTACATTTCCGTCAGATAGTTTTGGAACAGACCATATCAATTTCGTTGAACAATAGTTTGATCCATGGTTCAAATTTCAATGCTGCATGCATGAGCGACTGTCTACAGTTCTGCGCATCCCGCAGGATCGATTGGCCACTAACTGGAGATATTTCTATTGTAAGGTACATACAATACACATGTTCCTAAACCCCGTTTGAGAAGTCTGCACCATAATTGCGAAACACACTATCAATCACAATCTGAATCATTTTGAAGGATATTGCTAATCCATTGCTTTATATGTTCGAAAAATTTGTTTGCTCGAAAACATAAATAACGCAATGAATATTGTTGAACTGTCAAAATGAAAGCCATTCCTACTGTTAGTGTGTTACGAAATCGCAGGTATTAATAAATACAACAGTGCAGATAATAATTACAATTAATGATACCGTCAATTTGTGGTTTACAAACATTAAATAATTACACAACATAAAACATAGGCGGAGGACAGGGTGTTGTGGCGCAGCATGGGGGAGGCCTATGTCCAGCAGTGGACTGCGTTAGGCTGAGTTGATTGATTTGTAGCGGCATCTACAAACGCCACATGCGAGCTACACGTAACACTGACGTCACGCAAAATCCTGCATCGCGCAAGCAGAGTTTACCGCGCAACTAGCATATATACAACATCCCGACATCAATCGTCGGGCAGTTGCCCACCAGACACAACACCCGTCTGGTCGGAGGATCCTCCCTTTTCTATGGAGGTACGAGGGAACTTTACACCCTGTTCCTCATACCTCTATAGATTGATTGAAATAATTTTGGCGTTAATCTATACATTTCATAAAATAGTAACGAAGTAAAAACTAAACATTGAATATTTTTTTAAAAGGTAATTACTACGAGGTGTGGGAACAATTCTGATGCCAAAAATATAGTTTTTAGAATTTTTATCCCTTTGTCTGTTTGTTTGTATGTTCCGGATTGGCGCAAAAATGGCTGAACGGATTTGATTGAAATTTGGCATTTACATATTTTATAAACTGGATTAACACATACGGTACTTTAATCCTGGTAGTACATTCCCATGGGATATTTTCTGAAATACACGCGGGCGAAGCCGCGGGCAGAAGCTAGTTCTGTGAAAAAGTTGAATCATTATAAACTTTTAAATAACCACGTAGTAATTGCAACGTAAAACCCAAAATATTTGAGCCGAAAATTATTTCAGTTCTCTAATTCCACCAGAATTATGTTTGCGATTCTATTATTAGGTACTGAGCTTTAAAACTAATTAAATTGGTAGTTATATGGTTTTGTTTAATTATTCACTAATCCATCCGATAGTTAAATCATTCAAATCGTTTTGAAACCGGAATCCTTTGACATGCAGTTTTAAATGTCAACGATGAATTACGCCTATGTCCAACCGATTTGTCTATAAAATTTAAAGCTAGGCACAGATTTCCTGTCCACTAAACTAAAAGTTAATTACAGGAAAACGATTATTCCGCTTCAACAAAATACTTTATAGCGACTTGTATTATTTCTTACGCTTTTCATAAGTTGATAAACGTTAAATTGTAAGAAGCCCTTGAAGTAAGAATTTTATTCCTTAGAACATCTAAAAAATAGTCATAGTCATAGGTTCATGGCATCCCGAAGTAGATCGACATTGCTATTTTATATGTCTTAGTTATTGGGCTTAAGATGCCTGCAGTTTTAAAACTTAGTTTAAAAGAAAACATAGCTTAACCACAGCAACTATTGATTAATTGGGTTTTAAGCTAACCCTTTTCGAGTAACAGGGTAAGGCAAGGGTATGTGACATTGAAAAGAAAACGTATGCAGTTATATGGCATGAGCCTGTATCTGGGCGCAGAAAAGAAGACATTACCGGCACTTTTTACCAGTTCCTCAAGCATAAAAGAGACGTTGAAAACATAGCGATCTGGACTGATAACCGCGCTTCACAAAATAAATGTTGGTCACTGTTTAGCTTTTCAGCGTATGTAATTAGTAACACAGATATACTTATGTAGCTGCTAAAACTATACCAATAAAGTACTTAGTCTGAACACAGCTTCATGTCAGCCGATAGCATTCATCATTAAGTAGAGCACGCAAAGAAATATAACCCAAAAATTTACGATTTTGATGATTTACACAATACAAGTTGACGTAAAGGAGTTTTAGTCTGTTGGAGATTTTTATAATTACGACGACTGTTCATCTGCACACTATCTAAAAAATACACATACCAGATTTTTCTTGGGTGAAATCGTAGAGGTTCAAGTTAGGCGAGCGTCTTTAAATTAATATACATAATAAAAATAAAAATATATAATTCCGAGAAAATGATTATACTGCACCTGAGTTTTTGATAACGAAATACGAAAAAAATGGTATGCCTGAGCCTGTTCCAAAAACTTTAGCACAAGGTGTTAGTGAGCAAAGATAATCCGTTATTATTGTGAAATTGGGACCTCTCTTAACAAGTAGACTTGTGTTTTGGCGTCCATTGCCGGATAATAATTTAGCCGTCGATTTATGTACCAACAATGATAATGATTTTGACTAGGCATATGATTATTTTAAATATTTTATCTGCAATTAATATTTTTTTATTCCATTTGTTGCATTTATAAAAATGTAGAAGTTCTTTTTATGTTATTTCAAATGTTTTTTTTCTTTTTATTTTGATCAAAAGTAATTATAAAATAATCACTGGCAAAGGGCAATACTTAGAATATTTTGATCTCACTATCTCTCCTCGTCTTGTCACTGTATCCCACTTAAATACATTAATGTAGACTTAAAAAAGAATATTGAATTAAATGAAACTGATCTCAAATATAGCGAATAAAATAAGAACGTGATTTTACTTTTCATCAATTCAATAATTTAAATTTAGAATATAATTCATAGAAGTTTTATTGTTTAATTTTTACACAAATGAAAAAAGGTGGTCTTTGTTAAAGAACAAAGTATATTTAGATACTTATAATTGCATTTTAGATTTTATATTCATAAATTAGACTTAAATACAACATCTTCACTTACTAGGTGTTCAGCTATGTAATCGAAGCCTACTATTATGATTAGGTTTCAATCCAATATGTGTACAGTTTCTGTGTCGTAATTTCACTAGAGTTACTTTCTCTAAATAGTTAATACACACTAACGTGTAAAACTAACCTAAACCACAGTAACCATTCAGTTACTGGGTATAAAAAAAACTTTATTTTGGACCCATATATATAGTCCACTTGGTTAGTGTACTCATAACTTAGAAACTAGTGTTAATACTTACATCTATCAGAAAAACAACAAACTATTCATTACTACACCACAGTTGCATGTAGGCGTATCCAATGTTCCAGTACGGGGCTGTCTCACCTATCAGCTATAGTTTTCAGGATGCTGTTGGCATAGTTTTAACTTTAAAAAAATAATTATTAAAATTATTTTATTTTGAATTGTTTTTATTAATTGTACAATAAAATATTCGTTATTTATACACTGAATTAAAGCTTTTCTGATTTTACAACATAAACAAATGTAATTTAAACCTAAATAATTATTTTTTTCATAACTAATATATTTAAATATTAAACGTTAACCGCGTTTTGTACAAAACGGCATTTTCGGAGGTACTTTTTTTTTTTTTGGTCGGTATTCTGCAAATGACGTCTCCCGCTCTGGGCGGAGCGGAAGGGCATGTCAGACTCTTACTGACTAAAACCCACCCGTGTACCTTCAGTTGCCTGTGCGCCAGGGCCACGGTAACTCTTTCGAACAATCCGCGACCCCGGCAGGCATCGGCCCTATCGGACCCCGTCAATGGTGTTGACATCTCTTTGAGGCGCGCGTGGAACACGACGCGCCGTCGAGTTACTGTGGTTTCATTTACGAGGGCAGAATTAGTGACGTAACGTACCCATTAATTATGTGAGTTTGATAACACTGTATTAATAACTATGGTTAGGGCATAGCAACATTGGTTAAACGTAATCTATTATAGGAAATAGCTTACGTTGTAGTAAGAGCGGTTCATTGATGAGAACAGACCTAAAATCTATAGAACAGGGTCCATTTGGTCCAACAACGGAGAAAACTCAATCATACCTTAACCGCCAATCTCAGGACCGGACCGCACACTACTCAACCACTTCCTATTACACCCCGAACTATACCTAAACTGATGAACGAGAACCATTACACACAAAAAGTCACATAGTTTAGCAATCGACAATCAAACAATACGATAGCAAAACTAATGATACCCTCGACTCGTGCCGACCCCGTTTTGAGCCGTCCGATCCGTCACGGCAAGTACGTGACTGTGGCGACACGGTTACAAAGGTAACAACTCATGAGGTGCAGCGATTGAGGGAAACGATAGTGTGAGAGAAAAGTGACAGAACGCAAGAAAACTTATAATGACGTAGAGATCCCAGCCCCGAAGTGATAGAACTTTGCCGACAGCCAGATAGCATTAGTGACTCGGCCAGACAACGGTAATGCTTAATTTGTGGAGAAGTGCTATTTTCTGCCTGCAGATATGGTAATATATTTTCTATACGTGAATCGAACCTCTATTGCCATCTTCATCAAACTGCTATTCATCATTATCATCTTAGCCAAAAGTCGCCCACGGCTAGACATAATATAGGTCGTCTACAATAATCGGCACAACTTTAGACCTGCAGTTGACAAAAATAATGTGCTCATGAATACCACTTCCCGCTGACATTCGGTGACTTAAATCTCTCAATAGTTTTTACACTTTAACGCTTGAAAATTGGATACAAGTATGAATGTCATCGCGTACAGTTGGACTATATTTTTTGTATCATTAGAAGGCACGTCGCGCTCGCGAAACGTTTTCGTATTTTTAGCAAAAAATCAATGAATATTTCAATTTGTCAGTTTTCCCGGAATTTCAAGAAGTTGGTGGCCACATAGGAATATTGAAAATAGAACAATCCTGCCTAACAATGGTTTCGATTCGCACCAAAAATGGGGAAAAGTTGCTTCACATGTCTGCGATATCGAGTATTCTGTTTAAGGATTGACAATGTTCCAATGCATAGTTTTTGGTAACTGAAACTGAACTGTAGATAAAAATTTATACAAACACCATTCGGCATTGCACGGAAAACTTATACGCAATGTTGAAACCATAACGCTACTCAGACTCAGTGTACAACTGAAGACTGTCGTACCGTGACGAGTGCCGGCTATTGATAAAAACAAGGAAACGGTATCAATATGTAACAGTTCTTTCATAACGCTCGTTTGCATGCGCATCCAAATTTGGTCGCTTTTATTATTTTCCTCGCGTAACATTACTTAATTCCGTATCAAGGCTCGGTTATCTAACACTAGGTCTGCCCAAACAAGTGGCAAACGTGACAGGTGCATTGTTGGGGCAACGTCGATGAGTCCCTTTGTTTGGGAAGCTGACCGCAATCTCTAAACGTGCTTCACCACCGGTGCCGCCTCTCCTCGCATCCCTATGACGTCACTACTTTGGTTCCAAGTTTTTCGGCGTACAGCTTTGTACATTAGAAGAAAAACGACCTACATACCTACGAAATAGGCCTTCGTACCGAGGACACTAAAGTACGGATCCGGTCGTATTTTTAATATTAATTGCAAAGTTAATTGGCCATAATAATAATGTTGTACGTCAAAATGATAAATTGTAGTTTGATTAATTAATAGACGGATTTTAGTATATTTATTCATTATTACGGTGCAACGAGCAAAATTATACCAGGCTTTGAATTGAGTGGTGTTAGTATTTAAGTACCTATTTTAACTTATTACTCTGACATTTAATTAACGCATTACTATACCACTTATATACCCCCATTTCCTCTGATTCGCAGTATAAATTATTAAAGCGACATCATGGGGCACTGGTTATGTATTAGATATCCTACTTGTCGATAACTTCTCCCGCCCAGTGCCGGGTCACAAGGGGTCACTTTTATAGAACGCAATTTAGCCCGGATACTCGCTTTCTCGGTTTCCTGGATTATAAGAATCGAAAGCTCAGGCAAAGCAACAGATATTGGTTCAATCCACAATTTAAATGATTCCTATACCTTGCAACGTAAGCAGCAATTCTGTTCCCGGGAAACGTATTCTACATTGCTGATAGGAGTCTTTTGTGGAGTTGTGTTGGATGAAATTGTTCCCCGTTTATAACATGTCAAGTAAATTTTCTTATTCTGATGAGAAACTATTGATGTATGCAAATTCTATACATGCAACACAACTTTAGTTGTCATCAAAATTGGGGCTTACTGGTAAATAATACTTAGTAACCTAGCTATAACTAGGTACTATTTTAAGTTACTCATGTTGTATCATTCTGTATTTAACCTATGTCCCTGGTAACTGTAATACCGAGATAATAATATATTTTCTGTTTCTATTAATTAAATCATCTTTTACACCGGTTAATTTAATTTCGGTCATTCGGGGCAATGATGCCAGCCTTTTGGGTACTTCCCATTGACAGCGATGCGGACGAATTTTTTGATGCCCTGTGCGGTCCTCCCTCTATTTTTTTTTTAATTATTTACTTGTACATAGTATATATATTTTAGTATTAGCTAGTATATTGTAATCTATTTAGTATGGATTGTTATATGTTTTTATAAATCGGTCTTTTGAAATTATAGTCTTGCACTTTTGACGGTAGTTACCTTAGGTTCATTAAATTTCAAAGACGCAACATTGCGTTTCTAGTTGGTACCTGCCTATTTACTATGTACATCTTACGAAACTCAAGTCGCTTAAGATCTTTAAATTGGCTAATAAGAGAACGGTTTGTAGACATCTCATGCAAACTGCATTGAATCACTATTACCTCAACTGACCCGAGGCTCGGTTCTAGTTTATTTTACAACTAAAGCAGTAACCGTTAAAACTTCCGGTGATTATGGATCGCGTTTTAACTGTGGAAATTAATTTCACAGTTACTATTATATTTTGTAAAATGTGGATCACTGGATAATTTTATAACATTTATGATTAAATTCTTCAACCTTCATTCATCATCCAATTGAATTAAAGTTTTTACCTGGAGATTTTCAATACCATTTCCCCACAAAAGTTTACATCACATGATAAGTTTACCCACATAAGTTTACATACATACATACACAAGTTTACATCACTAATTGATGGTCCGAATATAACTGTTTAGTTCGATCGCTCCAGACGGCTAGAACTCTTCTCGAAATTCCAACTGTTGTTGTTTATAAGAGTCGCCTGTCTGCGGGACTCCTAATATGTAATTGTTTCTTTAGAAACAGCACACAGACTTTCACAATTGAACGTACTTGCGTACTAATTTCGCACGACATGTACTCATCTTATCCATCCAATTTAGTTAAAACTGCTTTTACAATTACATAAAGCCTATTATAATTAACGTTTTAAATTGCCTGATGGCCGTTAAAACATTTTTAAGTATATTTCCTAGAACGGTCGTGTAAAGCCGCCGTTACCCGCGTTTCTAAATGATTGCTGCTGCGCACACGCAAGTTCCGCCATCTTGGATGGATCTTCAGTTTTATCTAACAATTGTGAAGTGATAATTGTGTAATCATAGCCGTTAACCATGAAAGTGCATTGAGGTGTCGAGCAAAAAATCATTATTCAATCATAATCAATAATAAATGAATAGATAGGTACTAATTATGGTGTCAAGCTCGAACAGTTATAGATTCAACTACCTATATCTCAGGCTGCGATATAGGTGACTCATCAGCTAAGCATTTTTTTTAAACGAGCCCATTACATCGATCACTTATCATATTCGCATTTTTCGACACTCAGATCTAATCAATTCTTGGAAGCATACAATTCTAGATAGGACATATTGATAGAGACCGACCGAACTACCTATTACTAAAAATAACAATTAAACCAGACCTATTTCATCTCATAATTATTACGTAGGCATAATTATTGTACACCGATAACAAAATAAAGAAATCAATTCGCCATTGTGTCATGCTTTCACAGCTGATGTCTTTGACTGCCTCGCCTTTCATGTCATTTTATTGTTCTAGTCGTATTTCATGTCTAGCCAACACAACACAACTATTTTTGTACAACACTATAAAGAGTAACACTAGTTACATAACGTAGGTATCCATTATGCATAGAACATAAACTTTGACTTTCGCCGTGTTATAAAATCAAGTGTGTGTACGAACGTGTTATCGCATTAATATATGGCCAACCTTACCTTTGATAGCTGACAATCAATATAGCCAACGGATTCAAACGTCAGTCACCAAAATTGATACATTTGGAGTGACGTGATGATACAATAACCATATATTCATTACCTGTTCTAAGCCGAGGATCGAGGGTTTTCATGAAAATATTCTTATCAAAGTGGCGCTAATTGGTGGCATGCATCAGCTAGCGCCACTTTAACAAGAAGTATTTTATTTCGACAATGATTATAAAATATATGACGAGGTTCATCATTCGGTTTTCAACCAGTCACGACTAAAGAAAATATAGGTATTTATGCGCTTTGACACTTGACAGGTGCCCTGACCTGACTTCTCAGTGCTGCCATCTAGTGTACCTCATTGCAGAAAACCCTAATGCAGGTCAATTCCATACCCCATGTCATCGTTCCAATGACGATTCCAATACTATGATTGGAATCGTCATTGGAGCGATGAGATTGATTCAGACGAGATAGACAAGCTGGTTGAGTCAGTACCTATGAGTCGAGGTCTGGAGAGTCAGTTAATCAGTTTAATTTCCCAACAGCATGCATAACATAGTCCTATTTTTGATAAACATATTTAGGGATACTGGGTATGACGAATGAGAACGAGATTTTTACCTATCCTCCAGGGAATAAAAGAAACAGACAAAAAAAAATACAATTAAATACACTACAAAGTGTAAAATTATTTTTAATTCGGAAGTCGGTGTCTTCGGTTTTTGCTACCGACTTACGAACATAGAACTCCTCTTTTTTGAAGCCGATTAAAAAGAAATGCAATCATCCACCTATGAAGTTATCAAGCGCAGTTTTATCTTGAAAAACTAAAATATGTTGGAGAAAGTTCGACGCTGGGATAAAACCATACCAGACGAAGGTCGGGCAGAATAAAATAGCACAGAACACAATGTTAGCAGCATTAAAAATGAATGCCAAATGAGCAGGAAATTTGATTCGCACGGTCTTATCCCAGCGCCGAACTTACCTCAACATATATTAGATCTGCCAGCTAATGCACGTTACAAAGTTCTATCATGTATAATGAAATAAACCCTCTAATACTCGTACCTACTTGTGATTATAGTTTATGTGGAACCCGCAACAACTTATAGGAGGTGTAACTGGTGCAAATGCAATTATTGTTGATCAAATTAGTTCAGTGCATCAGGGTGAAAGTGGCCTCGTGTGACCTATAAATGTGAGGACTAAAGGCGTAGTAAATTAACCACACTCGTGTAACTAGGGTTGGGTTTGGGACAATTTGGTTTACGACTACAATTAACACAAAAATAATGTTTTTGAAACACTGATTGAGACGCATCTATGTCTATAAAGTTAACTCTGTTTGTTTTCCGTTATAATCCTTTATTCCATCTAAAATTAATTTGCATTCTACAGTTTTTATTATTTTTAATAATAATAGGAATCACGAGTACGCCTTTAAGTTTTGTTAAGCTTTTCCCTCCATTTTCTCAAGTGACAGATGACAGCTGTCAATTTCTCGACATTTTACTAAAACATATGACTTTCAATAACATTCAGTGTTACAAATCCTTTACAATAACATACATCAAATATACTT
The DNA here is from genome assembly GCA_917490735.1 of Dryobotodes eremita. NCBI lineage: Eukaryota > Metazoa > Arthropoda > Insecta > Lepidoptera > Noctuidae > Dryobotodes > Dryobotodes eremita. The sequence continues at coordinate 9,787,721 of OU823241.1, read as the reverse complement.
CAAATAGAACGAAGTAAAACATCCACACATAAATTTGGGAATAATACATTGGCTTTGTCTAGTAACAAATACATGCAACAGCACACAATATTAGCATAAAGAGTGATCAAAGTGTCGTGTTAACAGCCAACAGCCACGCGATTTTGACAATAAGGATACTATAGCACGATCAGCTTTCAATCATTTTCCAGAAAGCATAAAATGCCATAATAATAAAGTGGAAAAAGCCAAAAGAGCAATTTATTTAGATTTTTTATGTGTAACATCTTTCCTCTCGCTTTCCTGCAATCTGTAGGTGTGATTTCGTGAAGAGGGACGGAAGTGTGTAACAGGAAGCCGGGGAAGCGCGCGCTATTTGATTTGACCAATGAGCGCGCGCGGTGTTACAGGCCGTCAGATGGTAACGACTCATTTTCCGAGAGGTTGGTACTGTCAGCCAACAGTGCGTACATGTTGCAGCGTAGAGCTGACTGCTAACACGCTGGGAACTCGAACCCCGGCGTGAGGTAGCTAAAAAATCAAACTCACGCAGCTGGTACACGTAAAATTTATTATTAGAAAGAACATCCGAAATAAATAAGAAATAAGTCAAAAAATGTAAATATTCAGTCGTTGGAAGTTGTAAAAGGCTACCAAAAAAAAAATATATAATTATCACAAGAAGATTTTCGGAGAAAAAACTTATGGATGTTTCAAAATTTTTAGGAATTTAGCTAAGTATATAGACGAATTTAAATTCGATTGCAATCGTACGAAATTCGTGCCGCTCTATAAATTATTTAACACAAATAAGCTCAAAATTAAGGTTTTTCTTTACATAATTTCGTTAATATAAATTTTAAAGAGAATAAGATCTGATATTGAGAATTTAGGAAAGCACCTTAAAATTAAAATGTCACACGACGGTATAACACAGAACACTTCTATTATATGATGGTTGGGCGTTATTGCGCCACACAAATGTCTTATTTAGCACCTGATGTGTCCGTTAGGCACCTGTGTCGTCGACCTTGCTCGGCAACGATCCTGCGCTTCTCTCCGCAAGCTCGCTCGGACTTCGGCGGCCGGCAGACGAAGGAAGAAGACAGGCGAACAATAAATGGCAGGGTAAGGCCAAAAAAGGTGGCCTTTCAAACAATCAAAGAAAAAAAGTGACGAGAAATTCCAGGGAACGTACAGTCGATTGTATCCGCTGACTACTCACATATCGTGGTGGTTAAAATTTGAAATTAACTTTCGAAGAAAGATTAAATATTATTGAATAAAATATCCACACAATAGGAATTCCAACGACAGAATGCGTTGCATTTTTTTCTTCTTGACAATGTTCAGAACAATTGTCAATTTTTTTAATAATTCAAAAAAACACGAAAAAGTAAAAAAGCTGACCGAATGACTCGTAAAAAGAATTTAATCGAAATGACAACAAAAAGTATCTAATTGCAGGAATTATACTGCAATGTGTGTGATGGGAAAAGGAAATAGAGAAGGAGAACGCATCTGCTATGCGCTTAACCTACAGTGTTGTAGTTTGATAGTTTAAAGTTGACCGCACGTTCGTGATAACCATTTCACCTTGGGCTTGCCTAGCGCAATACGGATTTTCAATAGAACAAGGGGTCTGCTTATACTGGATTTGTTACCTCTGACGTGCGGCCTAGTGGTTTATTAGTATTACAAATGTTTTTACCCATTAGGTCATCTCTGATTATCAGCTGCGACCTACAAACCGGCTTACGGCTTGCGCATGATTCCACCTAGTATTTAAGCATGTTTACAACCCTACTCGCTCCAGATTATTTCTCGTAACCATATATTAATAACAACGACTGTTGAGGCAGCATTGGATATCAATTAGGATTATAACGGACATCCGCTTCCAATTACAAAAGGTATCAAGTCCAATCAAGATCAGATCAGTCTAACTGTTTCGATGTTTCTTATCCACAAGTCAGATCCTGCCGAAAATTTTAACAGCTTGGATGTAAAAAACTCGTTTGTTAAAGTGACAAGTCTGTTTCCTCGTCCAAAATTTCGACACTTGCCATCTCTACTTAGTATAAAATTAGTACCAACCACAGAAATTCGAAAAAGTTGCTTAAACCACTCTAGTTCTATTCCTAATATCTTGTGAGCATTGGACATGCCGGTCATGCAGCCCAGGTAAATGTCCAATATCGAACTATCAATACATACCGATGTCGTTACCACATCACCATTTGTGTGATAACTTTTTTAGATTACTCGTCTGTCAATTAGCTCTTTCAACATCCATAAGCGGATCAATTTATTGATTCCAGTGCTATCAGTTTTTCTCAAGTTCCCGTGTCAGTATTGCATTCAGTTCACTTATTACCTAACAATCGCATCCGTGAAGACGTTACGATAAGATCGCGTTACATTGCGCCACTACACAGACATGTATTCCAATTAGGTGGAACATTACCAGCAATGTATCACGCATGTTACGATACAATTCAACTAGTCTGAATTGTAAAAATCTATGGAGTACGTGATTGTGGCTTCCGCGTTTCTTTTTGCATGGCATTAGTGTATAAACGAGCGTTCTGCAAGATATTTCTGCAGTTCCGTAAGACATGCGTATTTAAATCTAGACTCTAGAATGAAGTAATAAGATTTAAAATTGCATGTTGTATTGTTTTTATTAAAAATTAAGTTTATATGTAATGCCTATTACATTTGTCTGGCCTCGTGTCAGTAACAGAACAGCGATAGTAAGGCCTTCCTATAGGTCGTTGTATGACCCTTGTATGGTTTGTGACCTTAGAGAAGTCTCAAGTTGATGGATTAGTCTTTTATTTTTGTTCCACTGAATTATTTGAATTAATTAATTACTACAGTTTTTTGTGATATTTTTTTTTTTCGACACGTTTTTGGATCAAAGCGTTTGACTTGCTACAGTTAGAACCCCAACCCCCCCACCGCTTGTTAAAAAAACATCGTGTTTTTGACACTTTTTAATGCATTTTGAGTACGAGTATCAATATACTGCTACAAAATGCAGGTTTATCAACATAATAAAAATATCAAACAAAATGCTAATATTATAAAGGAAAACCTTCAACATATCGTTTATTTTGCTTTGATGTTTATGACTTTTTTATTTATCATACATTTACATATTGTTTCGGTTGGTGAAACAATATTATCGTGCTGTTTCTTATATCACTTTTAATTATCATGAGATTATTACCTACTTCATGTAAATTCATAATTATTTGCTAGCTAGACGATGCATCTTTGGCTAGTCACAGTGGTTGCAATGTCCAGAGTTTGAAACTTTGGAGCACTTTTACATAATTTATCGGCCTGGAATTATTCTCAGCAGCGGCCCGAAAGTTGACTAAAAGTTCCCGCAGACATGCGTGACGCGACTCTAGTTAAAGAAATTCTATGAAAACTTCCTGGAAATTGTTCTACCTGAATCGCGTTGCATGGTCGCGTCGCACTTGTTTGCGGGGCCCTTAAGGCCATACGTGAGAACAAAGCCGCAATCAGTAGCGCAAACAACGATCACTCAACCCCTGCGTCGACTTTACCGCCATTATTACAGTAATAGCTAAACTAAAACTTCTGTTTCTTTCCAGGTGACCGACGCTGTGGGCACCCTGCCGTGCCTCCAAACGCCAGGGTATCCTTACCAGCAGGGGACATAGTACCAGGAACGATTGCCACATACGAGTGCGATGACGGATATGAACTGTTCGGGGCTCATCAGAGGGAATGCACACTGAGGGGGGACTGGACCGCAGATGCTCCTTTTTGTGGTAAGAAGCTTAAATAACGTCAGGAACCCTGTATTTGTACTTTGGTCCTTTACGCTAAGCTTCTTTTCAAACGGTTCCGGGTAGCCGGCGCCGAATGCACTGTGGCCAATATATGGATGAATCAGGTGAATTGTGCCGATATCTACATGTGTGAATCCTTTTCTATTCAGTTGGAGCTTGTGAAAAGAAGCCAAGTCGTAACTCGATACTTAAGCCTGTTTTACACGGTGGAATCTTATTGCCTGTGGCATACTATAAGTTGAAGCAGTAGGTACTTAAAGTTGGGGACGCCCCTTTACAGTCTACCCAGTGATGTGCTTTACAGGCGTTGCACAGGGGGGGTTCCAGAATTGGTATTTTAAGAGGAACCAGGACCCGCTCTATGTGCTGATGGTAATCACCGGGGTGGTTTTAGTGAGATAAAAATCCCACACTGCCCGACCTCCCCCCCCCCAGAGGTCGGGTGCCTTTTAAAGGTTCCCGACCGAAAAGAAAGGGAAAAAAAAAGGACCTAAATTCTGTTTAAACGATGCAACTTTAAGTAAGTTGCATCGTTTAAACAGAATTTAGGTTTAGACGATGCAAGTCATTTGCTGCTTCAATTTTAAGGTACTCAATAGACAAGCACCTTACATCTTGTAAATGAGGATTTATTTCTAAAAAAAATATTAAAATTCCATACACTCGCAAATAAAAGTTTATCTATCCCGTATTTTGCACCTGGCATGTTTTGTCTCTGCATCACCCTCTGGTTGACGGGTAGCAAATGCTTCAGGTATTAGGTCCACCTTTGTACAATATTTTTTTACTTGTGCATAAAGTTTTAATAAATAAATTGGTAAATAAAAGTTCAAAACATCCCACATTCTAGGCACAAACGTGGCGTTCAGAAAACCAGCAAACCAGTCGACCACAGTGCGAGGTGGTGCCGCCGCCAACGGCAACGATGGTGAGAAAACAACGGAGCATGACGGCAAGCGGTGCACTGAGACTCAGCGGGAGGCGTCGCCCTGGTGGCAAGTTGACCTGCTCAGGCATTATGCTGTCAAAGTCGTCAGGGTTACTACCAGAGGATGCTGTGGTGAGTACACACTAACTACATTACCGTATTCTAAAACTATGCTTAGTTAATTAGTTAAGAATCTCGCCTCAAATTCAGAATGACAGCGGCAGTTTCACACTAATCTAAACTACAATCTAAATTTCGAACTATGGATGCTTGAAATAAATATCTTAAATTGTTCGTAAAGAATAAGCCTTTCAGATACTAGAGCTGAACAAAGGGTTTTCCGAATAAGGACGGGTTGTTTTGTATTTTCTTCTCACATTGTCACTACCGGTATACGTTACCGTCACAACGGAACTCACGGCCTACACTGACAGGATGCAATCCTACAATCTGTTAGTTGAGTTGAGATATAGAATGAGGACAATTGCAACTTTGCCTCAGCTTACAATTAAGGTCACGCTCACTGCAGTACAGCTTACCTATACGATAACAAAGCTCGACATTAAGCTAGAATAATGAACGAATTAAACCAGTGCGCAAACAGCTTATGTCGTTAACAAACCGTAAATATCAAAATACGTTACTTGATGCATTCAGTCGGCTTGATTTACTGACCGCCAGTTTTGGTTCAAAGTTCTAAAATGTGGGTTATCCATCAACCTACATAAAACCTATTTTCACTGCAAAAAGACAATGTGATGTGAAGCAGACACAGTCTCTACGAAGTGGCATAGTACCAAAGCTTGAAAATTTGGAAGTAAATCTAATTTACGTAATGTTGTGTCGAGTCTAGTGAAACAAAATAACCTAAAAATTATGGAAAATAATCTTAGTACTAAAGCACAACATTCCAGAATTAAGATTGAAGTCTCTGGAAAATAAACAGAACCAATTGCATAAGCAAAAAGATTTTCTACATGTAGTTATGTGATTTAAGTTTTATGCGTTTCTTTTTACTAGAACGGTTTTTAAATCCCCTGCAGGCTTACTCTTTAATTATAGATTCTAGAAACCTTTTCACAAAATTCTTATCTTCCCTGAGCTGATTCGACGAGTGACTTATTCAACGAATGCAAAGAAAGTTTTCACCAGACGGACCTATAAAATCTGCGCTCTTTCTATCCTTTACAAACTCAGATAATTAATAAAAGTGCGCAGTCATCCATTGAGAACGACAGAAGTAATGACATTTTACTTTAATAAATGATTGGCAACGGTCAGTGCCCCGTCTGGGTATAAGTAACGGAGCCGAATGTTTTGTAAAACTTACTCAACGTTGCAGTTATCGGTAATTAAATAGATAATTTGCGTGAAAGTTGCCGTTATGACACACAAATAATACCGAGGAAATGAGCGTTAAAGAAACATGTTTTTGGAATTTATATTCACGCTTTAAAGATGCTTTGTTTGGGGCTACTAAACTCCCAACTTCTCATTGTCAATAGTTCATCTCTCTTCTTTCTCACATTCAAATACATATTTATCGCTTACATAATAAGTATATTTATTACATTGGATCAGTACTTTTTAATTAATCCTCCCTTGTTTACCAGGTCATCAGCCGCTCCAGGATCTAGAGATCAGAGTGGGCAACAGCAGCACCGACTTGCAACGGAACCCTTTGTGCGCCTGGTTTCCTGGTACTATCGGTGAGTACTTTCCCGTCGTCGAATAGAAATCTGTTTCTTTTGTACCTGTACTCAGTTCGTTTAATCGCAGATGTCATTTTATACATGGTGATTTATCACTGGTGTCTTCAATTTTTGTGAAGAAGCCACTATTTGCGGTTTCCAAGATCTAAAGGTCGAATCTTATAATCATTGGTTATTAATGTTTCATTCAGCAAACAACAACAGCTAAAATGAACTTATCCAACAGGTATTAACTGATAAACAACCCGGCAATGAAAATTAAATAAACAATTTTTAATTTGTTGTGTTTTCAAGCGCAGCGGGTCGATTTTCCGCTGCCATGGATTCGATATGACCTATTTACCTTTATCCTGAAATAAAGACATAACGATCGTCAAACACAGTGGTGCACCTGACCCGTGTATGGAAAATTAAGTAATAAGTTTCCCAGACTAATTCCAGCCGTCGAAAGCTACTTTTATCCAACTTGGTCTGACCTGATAGTCCTCATAATAGTAAATTTACGAGTATTGATAGATGACATATATTTATTTACACTAGGAACAATAATCTATATTTCAAAACAACTAGTGAAAAATAATAAAAACAATAATAGCAGTAGGTACATTCCGTATTGTGCGCTGTTGAGTTTAATAAGCACGTTTTAAAAACCTTATACAATGGTTAGTTTATATTATGGAGAGGAAACTTGTTTCAGATTTTTTTTTAAGTAATTAAGTTCCTTGTCGAATATTCCCTTGTCGCTGGGGATATTTCATTGTTCTACCATTTTATTTCTATTCATAAAGCTGAAAATTGCATTTTCTTAGAGCTCATCTTTAGTGAGTAAAATGTTAAAAGCTTTTACTTTACAAATAAGTAACAATCGAGTTTGTTTACACAATTTAGTCCAGACTTTAACTGTCTAGGAAAATAGCTGTAGCTGAACAATGATCTTGTTATAGAAACTAACTTGTACTACCGTCTTGGAAAGAGGAAAAACAATCTGGCGTCACAAAAAAATCCTTACGAACAAACCAAAGATCATTTTAGAGACATCATAAAACGAGCGCACTCAAAAGTTACGCAGTATAGGTACCTCGATAATTTAGTTCAGTTGCATTTGTAACTCTCTTAAACAATAAACGTATCCCACTTAAGCAGTTCAACATTAAATGAAATATTTATTTATATATACAACCATTACAAAATTGAAACTATATATAAAAACAAACGAGGTTAGTAAAGGGGTCCACGGTCTTGCCCCATCGGCCTTATTTTGGTCTCAATATAAACAGAATATGCAGTTCAGTGTTTACAAAATCCATAGCTCATTTGTTACTAGTGATGTATCAAGTCGGTCATGGTGAAGTATTTGTGATGTGAGAGATTTATACAATGTTCATGGAGATTCGGCCATTTTTATCGATATTCTTTCTTTAAACTCGTTTTATGAGCACATTCGTATGATTCATCCGATCTTGGTTCTTACCATAGCACTTATTTTCATATAAATATTGTTTTTTTATTTTGGGGCTGACAGTTTTGGTATCGGTATGGGTTACACAATTTTTAAATTGATATTTCTAATAGTTTTGTAATAATATAATAGCAGGCTTTTCATTTTCCATGTAGACATGTAACCTACATGGAACGTGAAAAGCAAATTAACTTATCAAAATGAAAATTGCATACGAAACGACGGGAAATTAATTAAAAATTATCTGGTTTTGTCATATTCGCCGATATTTCGAAGAAAATTCACAATAAATGACTCACAAGCTGTAACTTGTTCAACAACAAATTATATATGTACATTTAATATGACCTAGTATAGGTACTCAATTCGTTCACGATCCGGCCGGTAGGGTTATGATATCCGCCACCCTTGTGCAATAACTCTACACCTATAGAGATATTCCTGTCTGGAATTGATCGGGCTCATTCACCCTTTGACATGTCAGTATGCAGTAACAAATCAATAACTCCGTTTTCAATTGATTCAGGTTTATTTTTAAAGACGTCGGCCGCATTTTCGATAAGCTACCTAATTATCAATCAATTCTGAGCATATCTTCAAAGAAAGACCACTAATTATTATTCACTGTGTCTACTTGGTTTAGTTCAAGTTACAAGTTATGCACAAAAATCAGTCCAAGTGGCCGTTTTTCTCGCTCCTTAGGTAACTAATGTAAATCAATCTTTAGGATCAAAATATGAACACATGCCCGAAAATAGCAGACTTGTAAGGAGGCTGTCAGTTGATAAATAATGCATCTGATGTTCAGTGCGCATGCTCCAATTGCAACACCCACTTAGATAGACTCGGCTCCGCAAAAATTAACTAATCAAACAAAGAAATTCGTGTTGAACCATTCTATTGGTGTCTGAAGGTGCAGATGATTGCAGGAAGCTTGTGTGTATGTGTATGTGTGTATGTGTGCGTGTGTGTGGGTTTTTGTGTGTGTTAAACGATCAACATGCGTCTTGCATGTCCTCTCGAGCTGCTGGAGACAAAAAAGCGTCGCGCGGCATGCTATTCATAATCATGGTATTTTTCCTTTTTTCCGAATCTTCTTTTTAACTATAAATTAAGTATCTAAGATGAAGAATTACGGGATCATTCATAAATAATAACATAATAAGGTATAAATAAATGAAAATGATTAAAGGCTCCCACAGACAGGCGCGACGCGACAGCGCGGCGCGACTTTTGTAGAACAATGTCCATGAAGTTTGCATAGAAATTGTTCTACTAGAGTCATGTCGCACCCGTTTGAACGATTCCATTGTTGGCTCATTTAAATATAAAAAATAGTGTTACTTCTATATTCCGGTTATTTTGACTAACAATATTCATTAAAAATTACAATAAGTATTGAGTATTAAAATCGAACATAGGTATTTAAATAAATTATGGCCAAAATACATTAGTGTTAGTTTACAAAAAATAATTGTATCATTCAACATAATTGCACAATAATAGAATATACTTTTGATCGTTGTTTCCCTAATATCACTTCCGGGTATTGGCATAGCGCATGCAAGTTGCCGTACGACGAAGCCGCGACTGCCGCGCGTCTTGGCGACGCGACACACGCGGCGGTGACGACGCGTCTCGCCCGTCAGGGTAGGTTTTATCGCGGACCCCGATCGGACGGCTTGGGATGAAACTACCCGCTTAAAGAAACATATAATAATCTATTCTTCTTCTTTTGCTTCTTCTATATCTATGCAAATAATAAATCTGTAGACGAAGTGTTTCTGTACACCGAAAATATTTAAAAAAAATAGTTTGTATGCTAAAGGATTAAACAACAGATGCCATTTCTATCATATTTGGATTTTTTACCTGTTTGTCTATTTGAATGTGAGAGATTAATTTGATCAGGTATCATGTGAAAAGTACGAAATCAATATGGTTAACTTTTATACTCAAATATTGTGTATAACTTGGAGTAGTTATTAGTTGTTGTTTCATCGCAATCGCTTCGGTCTATCAAAAGATATGATCAAAGGAGAAACACATAACGACATCTATTGACCCGAAATGATACTAACGTAAACTCAAGTAGGTTTGTGAGATTGGGTGGTTATTTTAGCACACTTCGCGCGCAAACTTAAAGATGAAGATAAAAGATAACCTCGATACATTCTGAATAGAATAATAACTCCCAATGACCAAATCAAAAGTTAAACTACCTAAAGTTTTCAAAAACATGTAAATTATTTGTAGTAGTGCGCTAGGTGGCGCTCCCCATTTTTCAAATCATGATACAACTTAATTTATTTACCATGAAACAATAGTGATAAATGTAAATTCCTTTAAAAAAATATTTATTCTTTAATTATTTTTTTGAAAGTCTACATAGCTTACAGTGTCTGTTCGAATGTTATCCCATGCGTAATATTTTAACAGTATAACTTAAGTTTTTTTAACGTCATTTTCTGATTCGCGGTGTTAAGATTTTCCGCGGAAGAATGATCCTCGCTCATGTATAAGCCAATAGTTGAAGAAGTTCGGTAGGTACCTTTGCTCTTTCTTGACTTCTTCACTGACGTGAAAATTAACAATTGTACTTTGTAGTGGGTAGGGGTTGGGTAGTGTTCTTCGTTTGTTGAAAAGAGTTCTTCAATTCAAATTACGAAGTCAAGAAACGAGCCGTTCGTTACTATACTTCCTAATTCGTCCGCGTATGATTCGTCGTACCTACTGCGTAACATTGGATTCGATAGCATAATTATATTCGTTCGCGTCAAGAGTCTATAAATCAATTATTCGATTCTTTTTGTTTTATTCATTGTTTGTTGTTATTATTTACGCCTCCTTCTGCAATCTGAACGTAGTGTGGAGGTCCTACTTTTTTTACCGAGCTCCGTAAAATGGATGATATTGAATACCCCACATACTGCTTGCCGCGCACGTCATTTATTACATGGAAATCAGCATTGGGATGATGCTTTAGCCGAGCCACGCGTCAGTGATAGTCCTTATCACTTGCGTCATTTGTTTGCCATCTTACTTACCTTTAGTGGATTAGTGAAAGCTGGGATGTTGTGACAAAAATATCAAGGTAAGTTTGGCGAAGATTTTCTGAGACATGTACGACGAACAGTGACGGTGAAATTCCTGACCGAGTAGGTACATGAAAAATGTCATAATAGATCGTTGTTGGCTATTCAAGACATAGTTATAAGTACAGGAGGGAACCCACTCACTCAATACGGATAGTCCACCTCGACAGTCGATGAGGAACATATAAACAGGGAGTACGCCTCGGACGCCTCGCCTCGCCTCGTGGAATTTGCAGAAACACTGCAAAAAGGCTACTCAAATTTAACATCGGCACAGCGTCAAATATTTGATAGAGTGTGCTAGTGTAGATTGGAAGATTCCTATTGAGAGAATTCCTATTTTTACACGCGGCCGGTGGAACAGGCGAAACATTTCTAACCAAAGTTATTTTGGCTCGAATAAAGAGCGATTGTCATGGTTCTCAGGGATGGTGATGCTGCAAATGAGGTCCTTATAATAATCAAATATGCCCGCTGTTAATAAATGCAAAATTGTAACCTTTGCCGACTTTTTTTTACTTTCCGGAGGTGCTGAGGCTGAGAATGAGGGCAAAATTAAAATCAAGGATGACTGCCACAATAAAATTGCAAAATTTTCGTCATTGGTGTATTTGTTTTGGTTTTCGAGGGTGCTGATGCCAAAACTAAAGTCAACAAAAAAATCCAAGATAGTAAACATGACAAATGGTTATTTTTTGTCAAGGGTGTCATTTTCATGGTGTGCTAAGTGGTTTCGAAAATGAGGTTACTGCATCACCTACGATCATCGGTGGTGAGTTTGCGGCTGTTCTTAACTCTCCCGTAAAATTGAATTTCCACCATTTGTTCACGTTTTTACTTTGAAATTGGGTCAATTTACTTAGGTTGAATGTAGTTCGATAATTAAAGGACGTATGTTAACGCAAATAGTTTGAGTGTGGCATAAATAAAATACTGTTTTCGGGCGTCAGAATTATTTACGCCCAGATTCGCTTTAAATACAAAGTATTTCTTTTTTGATAAGTGTTGTTAGCTGTTGCCCCAAATCTTATTAATTTCGAGTTCTTCTTATTGACTTCAAAGTATGTACGAAATAATTAGCAAAACCAACACGAATTAATGCAAAATTAATCAGAATTGAATCAGTCAAATACATGCTCAGCTAGGCATCAATCATAAGAAAGTTGAAATCGTGTCAGTTAGTTCACATGCTCTCTCGTGATGTTGGGAACCGGTGTGGCGCTGTGGAAGCGGGTCAGCGGAATGATGTCATTACAGCCGCTTAACGATTGTCTTCGAGCGCTTTATTGCTGATGGGGATCAGCTGATCAGAAATCTTAGTAAAGAAAAGCTGCTGTCAATTGTATTTTCGTTCTGAAAACTCTCCGTTAGTCTTTCCGTCTAGGAGAAAGTTGTGGGGTATATCGATTTCCCACTGATTAAAACTATGCAGTGATCATCTTTAGATATTTTGATAACTGTTTAGGGCGCGGTAAGAAGCAAATTATAAGGTAATTCACAATAGCTCATCGCGGCAACAATTAAGGTTCAAAACAGCGATGCGTTTGATGTTAGTTGAATCGAATGACCACCAAAAAAAATGCAGTTTTAATTAATTTAAAAAATAAATGCATGGCTCAGTGGAATATGTTTCAGGTATTTATTTAGTTGATTGAATTCTCTCTGTAATCATTACATAAAATAATTATGATAGTTTACGCTCAAAAATTTGAGAATTAGGCAATGAAATGCATTTTTTTGACCTCTTTTTACGATTGTTTGATACCTATTATTTTATTTTTATGAAATATTTTTGAATAAATCTTTTCCTTGAATTTTTTTTATATACTCAATTATTGTCTGGCAACATGTAGCGGCAGCCGCACGCGCCATGTTCTTCCGCGGTAAACCGTTCTTTATTTTGAACGAAAGACGGCAGCAAACCCCGATTTGATTCACGCGGCAGCGTCTATTCGAGGGAGTTTTATACATATATACAAAAACATAGCATACCTACAACGTTAATCCTAGTATATCGACAATATTTTGTTCTATAATGTTAGGTTTCATCCGAAAATCCGTGGTCCAAATATAAACTCAAAATTCGTCACAGTTATCTTCTATTTCAGCGAATTTCTTACTCAACTAAGTTTTCAGGGGTCTACTCTCTAATCACGATATCCGTAGTTTCGGTTGACGTTACGGGTGTTTCCTTCTCCGTATCACCTGCGGACATACGATTAGTTTGGGGCCTGACCTAAGAATTAATGACACCACGATGTGACAGTTGTGTCTACTCCCGATATGTTGTACATGTCCGAAAAAGTTAATTAATCGGGTTTAGGGTTCACTCCAACGTTTCAAACTGGTTTGGTCTGGCCCGTATCTTCATTGACGGACTTATAGAGTAGGCCCCCAGTAACGGGATAACGACCCAATAACACTGTCGAATAGATAGCTACCTTAGAAACCGTGTTTAAAAGAATCACCAACCAAGAATCAAGTCATGCTACCTGTACCCTAAAATAATCGACAAGCATGTATGCATTTATGTAGCATGTATTGAACTCTTGCAATTCGCAGGGCGAAGGGCCTCCCTCTCCCTTTTCCGTTATCGTTTGCTGTCTGCGAAAAACAGAGGGAAAATAATAAAGGTACACTAATAATTATGAATGGCGCCCTCCTATTGACTACTACAATGAACATAGAGAAATAAATACCACATTCATACGCTTCCACGCTTGGCGAACATATTGGTGTGGTCTTCAGCAGATCCGTTTGTTTATTTAAGATGATTATATATCTAGTCGCCAATTACGACATCCACTGTAAATCACTTAACATATTTAAAACATAATTCTGTCTCTGTAATCTTCCAACAATATCGACAGAAGAAGACAGTTGTTTTAAATTCGTCTAGCGTTAAACGTCTTAAGTGATTTGTGGTGAAAGCTGGGCTAAATATCATAAAGAAGCTAACAACCTCGTCTTCCAAACAAACAAAATAGTTTACTTCGTTGTAGAACTGCAACAGATACACTGTATTTCTTTTGCTGTGAATAAATAAATCACTGATGTAAAAATGCGAGCACACATGTCATTTCATAAAAAGGGCACGACCAGCGCGGAACGTGTTTCTACTACTCAAAATAAATTACCCTGTCGCTGTACCTTATATTGTCCATATGTAGGAGGTACATCAAACTCAAAGGAGCTGACATTCAAGGTCAACGATTTCATTTCATGAATCTTCTAGTAGGTAACCGTCCCACTGCACGGTGGCAAACTTGCAACCAGTTCAAAATCAAAGCCCGAGGAATCCTTTTGAATCTGTTGAGCTGCAGTCATTATATATGCTTTCTTACTACTTACAGCCTTTAGTCAGTCTTGCAGCTCGATAGAAACGAAGTTTGCTAACATTTTACTAAGTACCTTAGCTACTTTAAGTACCAACAGCTTCAGAAGGCAGCGCTTTGGTAAACTGCGACAATATGACACTATTTGTTCAAAAGCCTCACTCAAAACAATAGACGATAATCTACATTATTGTCTACTCGTATTATTTTAAGTGAGGCTGATAAGCACCAATCAGTCCACGGCTGGACATAGGCATCCCGAATCACTCGCCATTTAACTCGGTCTTGGGTTACTCTCATCCAGCTGTTGTCTAGAAACCTACTGTGATACCTTGTATTACCCGGTTTCCGCAAGAAATTTGAATTTCGCGGCCGGAATCACCTTAAGTAATGCTAAAGTTTTTTACCAATTCTCAACTTCAAATTCTCAATTCAGAAACTTAATATAAAGTTAAATATGCGGTAAAATAGGATATTGGTTTTTAATTTCTCAGATTTGTAAAAATGCTGTATGGAAGCATCGCAAAATTGCATGACTTAAGCGCACACCTACCCGGGTTGAATGAAATTGAGAACCTACGAGTCGTTAAGGTCCATTTTTTTACGTCAGCACTATCCTTAAAAGTCGGGTGGCCCTAGAATTTGACTGAACGACCTATGCAATCTGCACTAATAAGAATGAAGAATAAATTTGTTTCAATCAATTCTGATGATCTACATGTTTCTGGTATTTGTATAAAGGTTAGGTCAAACAAACATGCATTGTTTACCAATTAAACAGGTTTTGATTAAAATTCCGCTGCGACCACAGTTCGTAATGAAATAATTATTTAATTCGTAATATTTCAATTGTGGTACTCCTGAATTTCTTTAATCTGTGGTACGGCTTAGCTATAAGTCCAAGGCAAGAAATTACTTCCCCATGGCCCATTTTGTATCTTTACATAGTATAAAACCAAGTCGCTTTTTTTGTCTGTACGCTTGGATCTTTTAAAATCCGCAACGGATTTTAATGCGGTTTTCATCAATAGACAGAGTGATTCAAGAGAAAAGTGTATAAGTATAATACAAGCATATTTTTTATAGTAGAGAAAAGCCGAGAATTTCAAGGATTTGTATTGTGATGTCGTAAAAACATATTTTTGTGCGGTTTCATTGCAAACGCTGGCTAAACCTTACGAGATAGATCAAAATAATGTACTACGAAATTGTATATCTTAAAAAGATCTACAAAAAACTCCGCGATGGCATATGTCTATCTCCTAAGGATAACCCACAGTAACTATTTTTAACTTTTAAATATTACAAAAAAATAATGGGTTATTAACGATGCTGTTTTAAACAATACATTATTATTCTTTATCCAATTAAATACGTTAGATACGTTTTGCATTTAATGTAGATTAAAATTGCCCTGTACAGCATATCCTTAAAATAAATATTTTAGATGATATCAGAGATTTAAAATGCGGGTGCAGAGCGGCCGTCAGGCTGTACGTCCGTCCTTGGTGGCAGCAGCCGGCGAGCGTGGCGCGTGCATATAAATTAATCCAATATGTTACATATTAGTATCATAATATTATTAATCACTCCACACTGACACCACATTAGTATCTACATTGCGCCCGTGCGAAGCCGGGGCGGGTCGGTATTATAAAATATACAACCTTAACTTAAGAAAGTTTGATCTAAGAAGATGGAGCTTTTGATGGAACCGACTATAACGAAAAACGAATAAGAGGAAGTATTGTTTCTCTTATTTGTTTTTTCGTATCGACGGTACATCTATTAAACCTTATGGGGTTTATTTATAAACTTTGCTTATTGTTAAGTAATGATTTAGCGACTGTTTAACCATACATTTCTGACGTTTAAACGTCACTTAACATTAAGAAAAAAGTTTATGATTATAGGGAGGTGTTGCTTAGGCCCAGTAGATGGCCACGCTAGAAGATCTAAGTGGTATCTAGGTTGCTCTGTTTCCCTCCCAATAAACGTGGCTGTAAATAGATTGCATTGTTACTGCAAGCTTTGAGAATCGTGCTCTTCCGCTAATTAAAAGGAAATGCAATTATTTTATTTTACAGTAGCTTCCTGCGAGCCGCCTCGGGTGCTCGGAATCAATTTGTGATATTAACAACTATCTGCATGGTAGACATGATACAGGATATTAAATTATCTAATGTGTTTCGTCGCTGAACAAAGCAGACTTATTAACATGATTTTTCCCATTTCATTCTCTTTTCATTTTTTTTGACTTTTTCGTAAATTATGGGTTTGGTAAAATATTACGATATATTATTATGGAAAATCATCATATATCAGTAGGCTCTAGTTTACGAGTAAAGTATTTTACTGTCGACCAAATTATGATGGTCATGTCATTGAGTAACTTATCGGTAGGGTCCGACAGACTTTTGTTTTTGGTTTCCAGCAATTTTCAGCTGTAATATATATTTTCGGTAACTTTCGTTTTCGGTTTTCGAAACGTCGTTTACTGCCGAAATATCCGTTTTCGGCAATCATTATTAATTCGTTTTAATTATTCATATATTATTATTATTCTAGAATATCCATAGTTACAACAACTAATAGCACAATAACTGAGAAAATGCTGAAAATAATGCTTTTTCTCGCGTACAATATTTGTTTATTATTAATTATGTCTTTGAGAAAAGTTAAAAGTTTCATGTGATTTATGTTTGAATGGTGAGACTGATTTATTTTACTTTTACCAAAGAAGTAAAACCAAAAAATCATTGTATTAGTTTTGTTTTTCAGCCGAAAAAATAATAATTGGTCGGGCTTGTTAATTGAGTAGAGGACCTAGGTACTGTAGGTAGCGTTAACAAAAACATGGAAATGCGTTTCTTAAGAAGCATGTGTGGCGTGACTATGAATGACAAGCTAAGAAAAGATGTGATAAGGCAACGGTGCGGTTAAAAGAAGGTGTAGTGACAACAATTTAAAAGAGTATGGCTATGTTATGGTTTGGTCAGGGCATCAATGAAAGGAGACTAAAAAAAGGTATATAAAAGGCAGATGTGAATGGAAACGCCGGGAGGACGACCTAGCAGGAGGACATATAACCTTATTGGTAATGTTCTTCAGAAAGGTCAGGTGCGCAGTACTCGCAACCAACGTGCGTGTATGACCAGCGGGGTAATTACGTAACACACTAACAGTAGGAATGGGTTTCATTTTGACAGTTCAACAACATTCATTGCCTTATTTACGTTGTTGAGCAGACACATTTTTCGAACATATGAAGCAATGGATGAGCAATAGGCTTCAAAATGATTCAGATTGCGATAGATAGTGTGTTACGTAATTAGGGTGCCGATTTGTGAACGTAAACGCAGAAAAAGGAGTCTGTAAGGATCGTAGCAGGTGACATTCTATAGTTTCAGCCTCCATAGAAAGAATACGTGAGTTTATGTATGTATCTATGTAACAAAAATATGAAGCTTTGCTCCGTGACTACCCACCATAAAAGATATTCGAATCATGTAATATTTTTTTGGAAACACCAATATGCAAGGGGCACGAGGAAGGGACGTATATTAATTAATATGTAACAAAATTTTCCATCCTCAATTTTTTAAATTCTACGTAGTTAAAAATGCGGACGAAAAATAACTATGAATATTACTAAAAGGTGGTATTCATTGCGGTATTTGGTGTATAATAAAATTGAGGGTCAACAATAATTAATTTTATGTTTTTCGGAAATCAAAGGTGCGTTTTGTTTCATAACATTCTCGTGGCTACATTCTTGAATGGACAGTTGATTTGTTGAGCGATAATAATGGCCGTTCGCAATAGTTCTTGGGCTAATTAGCCAGCATGTGTGACGCGAGGTGGAGGTTTTATTGACAAGAGGAGCGAGAACGCAATAGAGAGCGATTCTGAATAGAAAATACTGTCCGATGCACCTTTTAAACTCGCCGAGAGTTTAACGGGTTATACTCGTACATTCGACGCTGATGGTGCGATGAGACTCGCGCATACCAGGGAAGCATGGCACAAAAGGGAGAAGGACTATACTTCGCAATGGGTGGAAGAAGACTGCCAATGATGATGATGGTGCGATATCCTGGCACATTGCATTAAAGAAAAACTTTGATATAGATAATTTTATACCTCAGTATTGAGAGTTTATCCGAGGAACTAGGAAATCGAGCAGGAGTCTGGCAAAAGAAAATAATATCGATATGTCAGTGGCGTCTCTACTCTCTACGTGCCCCTACATTCGATTAATAACAAATAACAGTTTGCAGACTGCCTCGCGGCATAGCGTGGGGTACTGGGTTTGAACCGGAAGATGTTATCGAGTTTTCCCATAAAGAAATTTCATCCCACTGGATTCTTGATACCTATGTTTGTGGCCTGATTTTTAATAACCAATTATGTGGATTTTTGATAACCACCAATGGCCAAAAATATAATTGATTCCATGACTGCTCATAAATATATGTACATAGTTTTGTAATTACTGTTATCTCGCGAGTTTTTATGTAACAGGTAAGGCTAGAAAGAAAGGCCTAGTTCAGTAGTGGGTATTGATTCTAACGATGGGATCGTGTGTGGAAACATTCTTGAGTATGTTTTAAAGTCGTCTTTTGAACTCAGTTCCGATTCTTCTTTTCTTATAAATAAGTTTATTTTCTGATATGTATTATTTTTAGGGTTCAAAAAAATTAAAATTAAACATTAAATAAATATAACCCCACGCACGAAACGTCTTTATTTTAAATATGTAGTGTTAAATATTGGACGGTAGTACGGAACTCGTCTTGTGTGAGTCCAACTCGCACTTGGCCGGTTTTTGTTCTTCATTTGTTGTATACCAGGCTGTTCAAAAAAAATCCCACGACACAGTCTCAAGGCTCAAGGCAAACAGGCGCGACGCGACCGATTCGCGTCGCGTGTCACGCCTTTTTGTAGGAGCCTTCAAACCGCGTAAGCAACCGCGCCCGCTTTCTGCACATAACTTCCTCGCACATTAAAATAATTATGTAAAAATAACAACATTGTTTATTCATTACATAAGCTATAGTTTTCACTTCACTGCGTATTGTTTTTAACATCGGCTGTGAGGACTACACTATTTTAATATATAGCTTATTATATAATGAATAAAAACTTTGTAATACATGGCGATATCTATACATCTATACAAATAAATAAAATTTAAGTGTCTGTTTGTAATTCCAAAATAATAGTTTTTTAACTAAATGCATATGAAAGTATATAGGTACGCTAATTAATACATACATATGTACAAATAAATAAAATTTAAGTGTCTGTGTGTAATGAAAAAATAACAGCTTTTTACTAAATGCATATGAAAGTATACTCGGTACTTAATACTTGTATACATACATACAAATAAATAAAATTGAAGTGTCTGTGTATAATGAGGTAATGACAAAATAATAGCTTTTTACCACATTAATAATAATATGAAAGTATACAGGGTGGCATTCAGTACACGATTCTGAACTCCCAAGCGTTGAAATTTTTTGTCGGATATTTATAAAAACAATAGCTGTTTCATACATTTTGACCGGGTACATATTGCACTTTTCTATGAAACAGCAGTTTTTTTTTTAAATAACTGATGAAAAATTTCTACGCTAGGGAGTCTAGAATCCTGTGCTGAATCATGGTTACAGTTTGCTCGTTGATTTCCCTGCACTTAACAAAAAAACTTTTTTTTTTTTTACTGTCTTTCTGTTTGTTCCGGCTAATCCCTGAAGCGTAGGACCGATTTCGACGGGACTTGCACTGGCAGGTAGCTGCTGTTATAAGGAGTAACTTAGGTTTACTTTTATTTTAGAATTAGGGACCGCGTCAAAAATAAACCTGAGATCTGATTGTTTTCCGACGTGCCCGTGAACGAGTCGCGGGCACAACTAGTTTATAATAAGAACGTACAATTATTGTAGATGCCACCTTGTCCGATGAGGCCTCAGCCCGTGCCGTAGCTGAGCCTGTAGCTTTAAATTCCCCTGTTAATAATCATAATATTATAAACCATTCGATCCAGCCTGTCCCCACTCGCTGCCCTCACTCAGTGACGCCCTAAGCCGAGGTCCGTACCCCACAGGGGGTGCCCTTAGCGTGCGGTCATTTAAGTTTTAGTATTAAAAATTCCGCTCCTGGCTCGAGGCTCTTTTGAGTAAAATCATTAAGGCACCCACAGGACAGTTCAGTTAAGTAGCCATGACCTCAGTGGTTAAAACTACGAGTTGCCATTAAAAAAAAAAAAAAAAAATTGTGTATGCCACAAGACGCGGGTAAAAGTTGCATAACCTAAGGAAAGTTTGTCTATTTGTATTTTATGTTTTAACGCTAGAACGACGAACGCGCCTGATTGCTGTGAATACTTTCAGCTTGCTTTCTAATCAGCCTATAATGTTCCCGCCTTTTCGATAGGGCGTGGGCTGTAATCTACCACACGGGCCCAACGCGGGTTGGTAGATGTCACATGCCTTCGAATTTTTGGTTCGGGCACATGCCGGTTTCCTCACCGTGTTTTTCTTCACCGTTTTGAGAATTCGTGTCTTGATGAATGCGAGTAATTAGAATAGATGAGATCGGTTTAACGGAAGTACCTTAACCCATGTTTTAATTAAGCATTTTGCCTGAACAATTGAAACTTGCAGTTTTTTTTTTACTTAACTTAACTTCACGCCCGAATATACCCTGAAAGGTGGGGCAGAGGTGTACCTATTTATAGTACACCCACATTTCGCCAGTTATGTTTAAGTCTCATGTAATGGGAGTCGACCTAATTGCCATCAACCGGGCACAAATCCAGATTCTGGGCTGTCTAAGACGTTACAGATGGAAAAATCCAACAACACTTTGTCCGACCTGGGAATCGAACCCAGGATATCATGCTCAGCAGTGCGCATGCGACCACGAAACCAACAAGGCAAACAATTTTGTTTTGTATTTTTTAAAGGTCACTTTGGTTTTAGTCTTGTTACTTGGAATCGTACAATATGGATTGATCATGAGCCGTTATCAATTTTATTTACATGGAATTAATTTAAAGGTCATAGCACACATATCAACTCGGAAAGGGATTGCCACCGTATCGCCTTTCGCCTCGCCATCAAACAGGCGTAAACCTAACGTAAGCACGTAACCAAAGTGGATCAGCAGCTCCGATACGTCGACTCGGCTACGTCTTGGCGAGACGCCGCGCTAACGGCTCGCCGACCCCGAGGCGAGGCGATTACGTTACGATTCCAATTAGTGTGCGTTCCAGTAGGGAGTTTCATACAAAGAATACGGAATGGTTCGAGTTGATACGATGACGATACCTTTCCGATTTGATACGTGCGCGACACGCGACGGGAATTGCACGCGACACAATGGCACCGCTCGTCGCGCGACATGTGGTGCCTTTGCATCGCGTACGATTCGTGTTGCATGTCGCGCATGTTTTAAAGAACCTTTATAACGAAGCACGTGTAAGAGTTACTAGATACTGAAAGCACCAAATCTCTGCCGCTCGTTCCGATTAACGAGGAATACACAGCGGTTCATTTCGTAAAACCTAGAAATGATCATCGGCCTTACCGGCAAAAGAAAATATTTTTTTCAGTAAAGTATACAGATTAAATAAGCGAAAGTAAAGAAAAGACCAATAATTACATGGAAAATGCAATAGAATCAACACCAATTGCTCTAACAACTGCCATTTATTATTACCAGATTTAAAATCTCTAGCATACGATCACACGCTTAACACCCAATCCATTATCTCACTGTTTGAAACGATTGAGTCATAGAGCTATAACAGAGGAGCAATGTAAAGAATCCCAGTGGAATAAAACGCGAAAGTGACTTACGCTTTCTAAATCATAATACGGTTTCTATTAACGACAATGAAGATTCCCACAGACAATGAGTGTTTGTAAAGAGTTAGTTAGGGCTGCCTGTCACACCGTAGCAGATGTTGACTAATTAAGACCGCGTCGGAAATATTGAAAATTGTGTAATTGCGACTATTGTTAGAAGCAGAGGCAACAGTGTTAATGAAGTCATTAAACTAACAGGTTTTTTGTTCTTTATGTAGGTTTATAGCGTTTTGATTGAAACTAGGGTTTCTGATCAGACAGGCTGAGGTTGCAACTTCTATGTTAATTCATTGAAGTATTCGAGAACTGCTATAAGTTGTGTAAATACTATAATCCCTCCATTAGAACCAATGATTGACCTCGTAAGTCCTTGTGGTTGCTTGCGAGAGCTGGTCTAGCTTTTTTTTATGATAGTCGTCACTGTCCCAGTGCTGAGCAACGGCCTCACCCAAATAAGGATTTAGGATGCTTGGAAGGCCAAGCATCCTTTTCTAGAGCCACCTCGATCCGACCCATTCGATACGCGTCTAGTTCGTAGGTATCTTGTTAAGCTTAAGAATTTTAATCCCGCCAAAAGAAAAACAACTTCTACAGGTGTGATCCTTCATGTAAAAGTCAACAGCTATGAAAATCATGAATTGGTAACGAAAGGAATAACCACATTACAACTATTGTAAAATGCAAAACCAAACTAAAATACCGATAGCTTTTAAATAAGACCGTTCAATCATTTATGTCCAATTTACTTTGCGATAGTGCTTTCCAATGTTGCCATTTCAGGTACAATGAAAATATGACCACCACTATTAAAGCTATGTGTTATTGTATGTTAAGTTACATAACATAACAACACGCTTGTAATCCTCGAAGGGTTAAGCAGAAGTATTGAGTTCAACCACATTTCGCCAGGGATATTTAAGTCCCATGTAATAGGGGACGAGAAATTACAGAAAAGTGTCCTTCGAGTAATTTTTTCCCTCGTGGGTTTATTCACTGTTTTTCTCATAATGATTGCCTTTGTTATCCACAATATCCACCCTGTATACGTCAAAGGACAAAGGACTCGTAATAAAACTTCATAACTTATTGTGGTTAAAAAAAAATCTCTTCGCTTCTAGGTGATGAAACATAGTGTAACGCAACACGGTGGAGCATCTCAATTTATAAATAAAGACTCCTTCAAACAAGCGCGACACGCGACGCGAATTGCATGCGGCACAAAGGCAACGCTCGTCGCGCGACAGGCGGTGCCTTTGTGTCGCGTCGCTGGTCGCGCCTGTTTAAAGGAGCCTTAACACTATTAAGGCTCCCAGAAACAGGCGCGACGCGACAGCGCGACACAAAGGTACCGCTCGTCGCGCGACACGCGGTGCTTCGCGTCGCGCTGTCGCGTCGCGCCTGTATGTACGAGCCTTTATTATTTGTACCTACTGTGTTGAGTCGTTCGGTGCTATCCATAAGCAACGATAATAATATCCTATAGTAGGAAATTAATTAGTAGTTAATTTACAGAAGGTACCTACTATGGATTACATGAATCTATGTTTAGAAAAGACACGATAAGACATGTTGCACCGACCTCAAATAAAAGCTCCTTCAAACAGGCGCGTCACGCGCCACGAATCTCACGCGGCACAAAGGCACGGCCTGTCGCGCGACGAGCGGTGCCCTTGAGTCACGCGCGATTCGCGTCGCGTGTTGCTCCTGTTTGAAGGAGCCTTCAATTGGACAACGGCAGGAGAATTATGATATTTAGAAACGCTGCCGTTAAACTTATCTAATTATAGTATTTTTATCTCATGAAGCGACACGCGCTTTACTTGTGGTTATGAAGTATACAAACACGTTGTGAATATGTGTGTAAGCGCAGGAGCTCTCGGTACCGTCCGAGACAAAGGCGAAGTCGGAAGTGTGAGTGTGTGCGAGTGCGTGTGTGCGTGACCGTGTGTGTTACGTGCTGACTCAACTCGTCTTCACGCACACATTGACAGCGTGTTTGTACACTTGGATAGTATAAGTAAAGTGGGCGTCGTTTCGTGAGATAAAAATACTGTACATATCACTCCATAAAATATTTAAGTACCACTTTTTATTATGATTTTATATTTTACCTACGTAGACAGTTACAAAACCATAACCCTTCGGGAGATACTCGTATAGCCATGATGTTATGTTATGTTTAGATACAAAACAGTGTGATAGACGCCCATAGCGTGCATTTCTCCTCTCGCCAGATACCAGCGAGTGCAAACATGCGACCGGCGCGTACGCAGTAATCACTGGCAATTGTCTAGTAGGAAGAGATGGCTCGATAAATAAAGTTACATAAACAGGCTGTTTAAATTAACTTCTTTCTGAGGTTGTTGAAAGTCCAATTCTATCAATTGGTGCTGCGGAGCAGCGCTATGACACAATTGGCAGCTGTACTGAGGAAGTGTTGTGACATCACACTTTGATTTACTTGTGTGTTTGATAATTGAAGTCATATTGTCAGAATAACTACTAAATATAACAAAAGTTTAATATTAACTAAACTCTTTGTATAAATATACCTATCAAGCTTAGTGCGTAACCAACCCTAAACTTTTTTATATTAATTTGATTTACAATCAGCAGATTTTCTTAATATTTGTTTCACCTTTAATAATAATAAAATATTATTTTTATTTCTCATACTCGGAAAGTAGTGTTTGTTTGATCCGAGTAGCGGGTAGAAGACGCTGCTCCACATCTTTGGGCGGGAAAGACTCTTAGTAATTGCTTCCCTAACTAGGGCGGGCACGAATTAAAAAAATAAAGAACTATGGTTAGGTAGTCGGCTACGAAAATTTTTACATAATTAATAAAAATACCGATTAAAATAAAATAAAAATGC
The DNA here is from genome assembly GCA_917490735.1 of Dryobotodes eremita. NCBI lineage: Eukaryota > Metazoa > Arthropoda > Insecta > Lepidoptera > Noctuidae > Dryobotodes > Dryobotodes eremita. Next base: position 9,762,631 of record OU823241.1, on the reverse strand, counting down.
TGCGGTCTTGTGAGTGTATAAACAGCCATTGTGAATTATAAAAAATAGGTACCGTCTATTAAGCGGGACGGCCCGCGCCGGTAGCGCAGTGTGTTCCGTAATTAAAATTAAAAAAGACTATATCTTTTGGCGGGATAATAAAGGCTTGTACCAGGGACCGTACAACCCCGGTTAAGGGTTAAGCCTTTCGAAAGGGTAAGCCATGTATGAGGTTACCTTTATCATGGTGTAACTCCTTGAATGGGTTCTATGCCTAAAAGCCAGTAAAAGGGTTAGCCCTTCTATATGAATAACCCATTGAATGGGTTCTATGCTGAAAACCCAGTAAAAGGGTTACATGATAACCCATTGAATGGGTTCTATGCTTGAAACCCAGTAAAAGGGTTACATGATAACCCATTGAATGGGTTCTATGCTTGAAACCCAGTAAAAGGGCTACATGATAACCCATTGAATGGGTTCTATACTTGAAACCCAGTGAAAGGGTTACCCTTTCATTGTGATAACCTATACAATTATAAGGGTTTTGTTCGGGTTACCATATGGTTATTCAGTAAAGTATGCTAAGTAGGTGGTTGGCAACTATGTAGCAAGCGTTTAATATATGTATACCTACGGGGTAGACAGTTGTCATTATTCATTGCAATTGCAACAACGTGCAAGTAGGTAATTAATATTATTTTGTTGTAAATTTTTCTGTTATCGAATAACGTATCGTATTAAAATCAACTTTGTTCCAATCAGTTAATATATTATATAGTAAGTATATTATATATTACTATATTTGATACCTAATTAAATAACTTTTTCATTTATGAGAAAAATAAAGAACGCTCTCTTTCTTCATACATTTTCTACTCGCGGTTAGTCATTCCGATTTCCGTGCGCAGGCTCAGACACGCCCTAGGAAGGACGGGTGTATAGCTATCTTGCAAAAAAAAAAAAAAAACCTTCAAAATAATAATAAAGTGAGTGCCGTGCTGTATACCTACTGTGGTTGGAAAAACTTGATACTTTTCGGACTAAAAGTACGAGTACCAAATTTATTACCAAAAATTAGTTTAAAAAAAAACTTTTTTACAAAAAAATCAACCGACTTCCGAAAATACGCCAAAAAATTGAAAAATAACTTTAATTTCGGAAGTCGGTGTCTTTGGTTTTGTATTTTCGTTTTTGCCACCTATCCGAAATTAAAGTTATTTTTCACTTTTTTGGCGTTTTTTTGGAAGTCGGTTGATTTTTTTGGAAAAACGTTTTTATTTTTCACTTTTTAGTTGTGGTACCTACCCCACACAAATTCCTATACCATTACTCGATATGTAAATAAAAGTGATAGGAAATTATTAAAACATCACCAATATAAACTAAGTGAAAAAAATACGCAGTATTAAGGATAACTCAAATTTATATGGGACCACATAAAAAGCACCAGCTTTCAAATAAAAAAAATATCATCCAAATCGGTTCACCCAGAAAAAACTTCTGAGCTAATAACATTTAAAAAAATAAAAACCGGCCAAGTGCGAGTCGTACTCGCGCACGAAGGGTTTCGTACCATTGACTAGGTAAACAACGGTAGGTACACAAATTAGGTGCCTACCTGTTACCATTTATTGATATCGAGCAAAAATAGGCAAAAAATGGCGTTTTTTGTATAGGAGCCCCCTTAAATATTTATATAATTTAAATTTTATTATTTATTATTAAATTAAAAATACAACTGAGTATTTTGTGAATATTTCAAGTGCCTACCTGTTGCCATTATTCAAATCGAGCAAAAAAGGGCAAAAAAATCGCGTTGGTTGTATGTGAGCCCCCCTTAAACATTTATTTTATTTTGTTTTTAGTGTTTGTTGTTATAGCAGTAACAGAAATACATAATTTGTGAACATTTCAGTTGTCTAGTTATCGCGGTTCTTGAGATACAGCCTGGTGACAGACAGACGGACGGACAGACAGCGAAGTCTTAGTAATAGGGTCCCATTTTTACCCTTTGGGTACGGAACCCTAACTAGCTCCGCGCGCACGAGTGTCAACGACGACGTCTGCACTTACGTGTCTGCCCGCTCCGGTAGGCGCAGTCGGGAACCTGCCCCCCGCGCGCTCCGCATCCACTACCGATCAAGCCACGCCCCACGCGAATAATAATAATTATTTACTTAGGCACCTATTACAGATTTATTATTAGAAAATAATGGTTCACGGTTTATGTTTATGAAATTAAATGTTTTATTTTATTTTTATATTTGAGTTGATTGAATGAAAGGTAAATTGCGGTTTACGATATATGACGTATTAAACAAAAACTACTTACTAGATCTCATTCCAACCAATTTTCGGTGGAAGTTAACATGGTAATGTACTCATCGTAATTTTTTTTTAGTTTTATCATTCTCTTATTTTAGAAGTTACAGGGGCGGACACACATTTTACCAATTTGGAAGTGTCTCTCGCGCAAACTATTCAGTTTAGAAAAAAATTATATTAGAAACCTCAATATCATTTTTGAAAACCTATCCATCCATAGATACGTATGGGTATGTATGTATATACGTATAGTACACGTATGGGTCAGATGAAAAAAAAATTTTGAGTTTCAGTTCTAAGTATGGGGAACCCCCAAAATTTATTGTTTTTTTTCTATTTTTGTGTAAAAATCTTAATGCGGTTCACAGAATACATCTACTTACCAAGTTTCAACAGCATAGTTCTTATAGTTTCGGAAAAAAGTGGCTGTGACATACGGACGGACAGACAGACATGACGAATCCATAAGGGTTCCGTTTTTTGCCATTTGGCTACGGAACCCTAAAAAACAATACAGTCCAATTGAGAACCTCCTCCTTTTTTGAAGTCTGTTAAAAAAGCTGTTTTAGATCTGGGCAAGAAAAATTTCGCTAAAGGACAGGTGTATGTTGCTCTGAGTCGTGCAAAAACCATGGAAGGAATATCGTTGTCTGACTTAGCTTTAAACATATTATTGAGTAGGCCACACGACGAAAGAGCATTGCTAGAGATGACGCGATTACCTAACTTAAATACAGTCTCAAATTGACGCCTCAGCACGACTAGTAGGTAGTGGTTGTCCTATGTAAAACTTCAATCTTAATTAGGTATTATTTTTGTACGAACTGAACATTTTGGCATATTGAACCGTATGAAGTAAGCTCAACAAAAGGTAACTGCTGTTAATTGTTGAGGAATTCCCTCGACAGTCTATGGTCTCCATCATCAGACCTGTAATGTTACTTATAACCCATATGGGTGCAAAGTTCTCATCAATATAAAATAAAAGTCCAAACACAAGGCAGCTACTGTAAACCGTTGAGGAGTTCCCTTAACTGTCCTTCGTCTTCATTATCAGACCCCTAATCACAGTCACAACCCATTTAGATGTAAAGTTCTCATCAATACAAATTAATCAAGCCCAAACACAAGGTAACTGCTGTAAATCGTTGTGGAGTTCCCTCGACTGTCTTTCGGCTCCATCATCAGATCGACTCCAGACCTTTATTAAATGGTAGTGCTTTAAAATACTTAATGAAAAAATTAACAAACGCAGTATTTGCCCCCTTACGATTTTCGAAGGTTCCCCTCGATTTCTCTGGGATGACATCATCAGATCCTGGTTTCTTTATCATGGGACTACCCTTGGGATATCTCCTTTCTAACAAAAAATAATCATCTAAATCGGTTCATGAACGACGAAGTTATCCGCGAACACACATTAAAAAATAAAATGTGTACGGTCGAATTGAGAAACCTCCTCTTTTGAAGTCGTTTAAAAACCTCCTCCTCTTTTGAAGTCGTTTAATAAATAAATCAAATTCAAAATGGCGGAAAAAACTTCAGTTTTTTTTTTAATTTGTTTTGGTAGTCATTACTGGAGATTTTGGAGATAGCGATGATTATGAATACGTATTCAGTTTTAGAATACAAGATGGCGGATCAATTTTTTTATGATAAATTGATATGATTATCCATTTTTGGTGTGGCAATTACGCATGTCATCCATTATTTTATTCAGATATACAGTATTTTGTTTTATAAAAAAAATTGGACATTGCTTTAATTTTTAAGGATTTTTAGGATAGTGATTACGAATGTGTCATCCATATTTTATTCAAACACGGCAGGTGTTTTTTTTTTTTTATAAATTGTCATCAAAGTAATCAATTTTGGAAATTTTGGGTGTGGTGATTATAAATGTATCCTACTTTTTTTATTTAAGATGGCAGATGAACTCTTTTGATGAAAAGTCGACAAGGGTATCAATTTTGGGAGTTTTGGTATAATGATCATTAATATTTAACGTCAATTTGAATTTTTATGTAAATCTAAAAGGTTGTACTTAACCTTTTAATTGTTTTGATGTGAAGTTGGTAATCAACTCTCAAAAACTTTGAAAATTTAAAGATGTCGTTCATTTGGAATTATTGACAGATAGTAGAATTAATATCCTGTGTATTTTAAAACGATCACACCGTTAGTATACGGTTATTGGTCGGTTATATTTGTCTAATGTCATGCTCCAAAAATGGTAGGTAAAAATAATATTTATAGTATTTTATTGTCAGCCCTCGGGTTTTCTTTTTCTTTATGGCTTGAACATTTTTTGTACCTACGAATTTCCAATAATTCCAAAAATAATTATGATCATGCTTATAATACTTAGTTACTGTTACCAAATACAATAAAGTTACTACTAACTTTACTCAACAATTAATATAGTAAATATTAAAAAAATAAAACCTTCAAGTACCTAGATTAGTTACTAATGTATAAATTCGAACGGACGGCGGTTTCAATGTGTGCGAGCGCGTAATGTTGTTGTGTTGCGACTCAGATGCCTAAACTTGAGTGTTTCAAAAATGTGATAGCGTTCTCTAAGACTTCAGATTTCGTAATTGAAGTGAAATGTCTGAGTAGCACCATCTCTCTCACACCTGTATTTGTTTGCTAATTTGCCTATTCGCACCCGTGGGTCGTCGCGTTCGGTTGGTCGTCATCTCACCGCGCATTTGCAGTTACAGAGTTGACAATAATAATAACATCAATAATGTCAACGGGATGAGTTGGGAGTTTAATAATTCATTATAAATTGCGTAAGAATAATGCATTATATTATCTGTTGTTACAATAATTACCACCACTACTTACAACTCATACATCCGCCGACGCCGTTATATTTGTGCCACACGAGAAGGAATCAATCTATTTTCGATCTTTTGGCAACTTATTTTTTGCAATTTTTACGTTTAGTGACCAATAATCTATCCATGACATAGATCACGAATGATCAATCAACAATCAAGTGGTAGGTATAATAAAACATAGCATCGTTGCGCATTGTCCTACGTATACGTAAGTACGTACGTACGTGTATGTTCCTTTCTTTTTTTCTAGTCCGTGATTGATAAATTAACGTATCTACCTACTTATTGTAAGGAATGCAGTGAAGGCAAATTATAACAAATAATTAAGTAGGTATCACCTTACCTTTAATAAATTTCCACATAAATTACATTTACTTGTATTATTTGATGCAACATATAAATAATAGCGATGTACGGTATCTCGTCTCGGTTTCGGCATTTTAAATTGTTAAAAATTTGCACTGAGTAATATTCGGAAAAGACCATAATCCGGTCCGGGTTCAAAAATCAAACGGCAAATATGACAATTGTACGATTTGTAAGGTCCCTGCAGCAATAAAGTAATAAACAAGTACAGACATGAAAAAATCATAATATTATGTAATTCCGATATATGGCCAGCAAAGCTAAAATGAACTCTATAATACATGCCATAATGACCATAGATCCCTGTTTACAAGCCGATCGGTAAGTAGCCACAAAGGCGCCGCCGCGGCCGCTTAACGCGTGCTATTCCATTTTGAAACCTATGCCCATCATAGAGAGATCATATTACATTGTTCCGAATTGGAATGTTACGCTGTTATCGTTTTTAAGAGAGTTGAAAGTGTGACCCTTTTGAATGGCTTAAATTAAGCCTTTCAAAAGGGTTACCCACATCGTATGGGTTTTTAATTAACTGCTTAGAAAAACCCTACCGAAAACCCCTTCAATGGGTAACCATAATTTTACTGGCTTAAATTAAGCCGTTCAAAAGGGTTACCCACATCGTATGGGTTTTTAATTAACTGCTTAAAAAAACCCTACCGAAAACCCTCTCAATGGGTAATCAAAATTTTAATGGCTTAAATTAAGCCGTTTAAAAGGGTTACCCACATCGTATGGGTTTTTGAATAACTGCTTAGAAAAACACTATCGAAAACCTTTTCAATGGGTAACCATAATTTTAGTGGCTTAGTTAAGCCGTTCAAAAGGGTTACCCACATCGTATGGGTTTTTAATTAACTGCTTAGAAAAACCCTACCGAAAACCCTTTCAATGGGTAACCAAAATGGTCCCTGGCTTGTACACACTGGCGCGACGCGACGCCCGACACAAAGGCACCGTATGTCGCGCGACGAGCGGCGCCTTTGTGTAGTGCTGTCGCGTCGCGCCTGTCTTTGGGAGCCTTAACTCTGTAAACTTTACCGAAATTGAAAATATCGGTATTATAGATTAATATTTGATTAAAAATGAGTCTCCTGTTATTATTATCAATAAATATGTAGCGGCATCTACAACGCCACATGCGAGCTACGCGTCAGACTGACGTCACGCAAAATCCTGCATCGCGCAATCAGAGTTTACCGCGCAACTAGCATATATACAACATCCCGACATCAACCGTCGGGCAGTTGCCGACCAGACACGACACCCGTCTGGTCGGAGGATCCTCCCTTTTCTATGGAGGTGTGAGTGAACTTTACACCCTGTTCCTCATACCTCTATACTGGTGACCCCGAACATGAACGTCAGCGCAGCCTTCGTGCAACTACTTCAGCGTGACGTCATCATCATCACTTCCGCAAGCTTTAGAGCGGCGAGTCACACAGCCAGCCAGCACCCACGGCTTCAACGGGTATCCTGACCACCAGCATGCAGCGACCGCGCATACCTGGTCATCACCCTCAGCCTCATCAGCAACCTTGGCACAGCACACTGCACTCTCGGCCGGTCCACAAGCAGAGCCTTCAAACCCTCTCCTGGTCGACGCCAGCAGTCAGCCTCAACTCGGCGCTGTACCACATCCGACGCACTGGAGCATAACGCAGCGCCACCCCGACTCACTGGGGTACCACCGCAGACAGTTCCGACTCACCGTGAACTATGCGGCACCCGGTTCCGACTCACTGGAACCTCACCTGGCCCTGGCAAGCATCGCAAGATACACGACTCAGCCCACTATCGACCTCCGGTCTCCGGGGGGGAGTGATGTAGCGGCATCTACAACGCCACATGCGAGCTACGCGTCAGACTGACGTCACGCAAAATCCTGCATCGCGCAATCAGAGTTTACCGCGCAACTAGCATATATACAACATCCCGACATCAACCGTCGGGCAGTTGCCGACCAGACACGACACCCGTCTGGTCGGAGGATCCTCCCTTTTCTATAGAGAATGAGTGAACTTAACACCCTGTTCCTCATACCTCTATAAATATTTTAGAAAAACTACTATTTCTTACTTTTCTTGTATTCGAAATGGAAAGTAGAGTGTTTAACACGGGTGAAAGTCATCAATTCCTACTCGGACTATAGCCGCCCTAGCTGCGCTTGGGCGTCTAAATACCTCGTATGGGAAATGATTCCTTTCGACCCTACTGTAACATTCTACTATTTATAAGCCTTATACATAAGGAGAACAGAAGGAGTTCACAATGCAATACTTACATAACATTATAATATATCCTTATGGTAATTAGGCTAAGTAGTTGGGTATATGCTAATAATACAATAAATTAGGCAAGAATTCAGTGAAACAGGCCTTTTCAGTTTTTCCTGGAATTGAAGCCTTCTTCTTTTGTTTCAGACGAGGGAATAACGAAGACGTTCACATGCGCTCGTCCTCTGGTCGGCCAGCACGTGTTCCTGCAACTGGTAGGAGTTGAGGGCTCCTTGTCTCTCTGTGAAGTTGAGGTGTTCACTACTGAAGGTATGTTGAAAACATCGTAAGTTACAGCTATGAGGATCTTTTGGCGCTTGAATGACGTTGACAGGGAGGCGCTGTTGGTTAACATTATTTTAGAAGAAACAAGATGGCGGCGCTAGTTCCGATTCTGGCCACACGCCTAAAGATCCTTGTACCATTGTAAAGCTGTCAAGGATGGTCCTGAGTTGGTTGATTCTACAATATAAGATCATACCTTCGCGAGAAGACAGAAGCGAAGGGCTGAGCCGAGGCGATAAATATAGATCCAGTCGCTATTGCAACCATTAGACAAATGAGGCATTAAGGATTCCAAGACTCAAAATGAAATAACCAAATTAAAGGCACTTCTCAGATAAGCACAGATTTCGAAGTGCAAATGTTAAATAGTAAATGCACACTTAACGTAGGTAATTAATTAAATTATCCTTTAAAAGGAGGTACTTTTCAAGGAATATTTCATTAAATACGTACCGTGACACCATCCGAATGCGTTAATTGGTCCTGAGAGAACGCTGCCGACTCGTCATGAGAGAGTGTTGACAATTGTGCTAATAATTATAGCGGTGATTATGGAAATAATGAGTTAGAACATGCAGTTTAGAACAATATTGAGCCTTTTTAGTCTTGGAAACCTATCGATAAATTTATGCCAGCTGACGAAATAATGGGATGGCCAGGATATAATGGACTCTTATTTAGAAGCCACATGCCTAATAGTATATTAAATACATCTACCCTTTAAATGACTTTCTTCTTTAATTCATACTGCCTCGTTTTTCTAGTGATCGCAATCGCAATCTGCTGAGCATGAGGTCCTAGGTTCAACTCCTAGGTCCGGCAAAGTGTTGTTAGGGTTTTCCATCAAGAATTTCCCAGTAGCAGATCGGAGACTTGTCCGCGGTTGATGGCAATTAGCTCGCCCACTATTACATGGGACGTGAACATAACTGGCGAAATGTAGGCGTACTATAGGCGTACTATAGGTGCACCTGTGCCTATACATTCGGGGAAATAATGAGTTTTACCTATTGATATCATCCACGCTGACGTTTATCAATAGATTCTTATTAACAAGCCACATCATGCGAATTTGAAGTCTATTAAATATATCCCTTTTAATGGTATTAATCTTCAATCACGTCTTATCGTGTTTGTTATTTTTACCAGAATTCTCCAACGACCGCTGTGCCCCATCCGGTGCTCCGGCAGAAATCGAACTCGCTGCGTTCTCCAGAAACTGCTACGAGTTCAACGTGGCCAAAGGAATGTCCTTCGATGACGCCAGGAAGCAATGCCAGGCGCAAGGAGGTGACCTGATACATGGGTTTCAGGTATGAGCTTTTGATAGTAACAAAATATCATGCTTGTTTTTCCAGTTGAAATAGACTGAGCTGTACAGAACTGTTAATAGCATAATCAGCATATAACGTTCCCACAGCTGGAACATAGGGCTACTCTCTGTGAGAGGGAGTGGGTTGTAATCGACCACGCGGCCTCAGTAGGTACGGGTTAGTGGATGTCACATGTCTTCGATAGTTCTCTTTCACCGTTTTGAGAGCAGCGGTGATGAAATAATTTACACAAGGGGCACAACTGCTAATATCTAAGTCCCATATAATACAGGACGAGCCTATTTAAGGATTTAATAAAAATGAACATGTGGATTACCGTAAGGTCGGTGCCAACGTAATTTTTAAGAAACCTCTAGGTACCTCCTCGTGAGCAATGACAGGTAGGTACCACGGAAGGAGTCCAGATGCGAAAGTCAAAGCAACAGTAGTAAAATAGCATGATAAGTTACGTATACAGCCTACACATGGCCTTATGAATGCACTTTCTACACGTATCCCCGTTACATAGCCAACTTCGAACTCAATACTATATAACCGCATAATGTACCACCAATGCACTCACATCATAATAGATACCGACCCAAGGGAAATCAGTGATATATAATATTGAAGTAGTAATCTTGTCATCAATATTGATGCGTTCGCCTTCATTGTCAATCTCTAATCAGATAGTGATTTGCATGATAATGGCTGACAAACTTAGCTGACTGTATGACTAAGTGTCACATTACGCTTGTGCGTTAGTGTAGATCAAACCGTTAAAGGGCGATTTCCGTTGAAACTTAAACAATGAGCTCATGATGAGGTGGCTATTCCAAAACAGTGAGCAGTCAATCAACCCTAAATATTGACCACAATAGTAGTCACTACAGAATGTCTAGATTTGTTGTTAGAACTCCGAAATGAATAAAAAACTTCCTACAGACTTTGTAAATGTAGGTAGGTACTTAATGGGGTTAAAAACTGAAAGCTCGTCATAGGTGGCAGCACAGTTCAACGCCTACAAATCGCCATTGTTTTTTTAAGTTTACTTTTGTGTCGATCACAAATTAAACGAATACTAGATATGTTTGAGACTTGGAGTGTAGCACTATTAAAAGACGAGCTAAGGAAAATGGAAGCGTCTACCACTGGTAAAAAAGCAGCTCTAATGGAAAAGATAATGAATTATAAACGTTTTATAATTTATAGGTTATCTTGTGTTTGTTAACTAGAAGTAAAAAAAAATAGTTAAAGTAAAAAATAGTTGCACAGGTAAAATTAAAAAAAACAAAGAGATTCAACAAATTTTTGTTTAAATGGTTACAAATCCTGCATCAAGAGGATCATTAGATGTCGTGAGCTACACATGCACTTATGTTTTAAGTTCCAATCAAACGCAAATTGTAATGTGAGACTAGCGTGCTACAGACAATAGCTTCGTGCATCAGGCGTTTTCATTGCGAGTTCATCCCAAACGTACAGCCACTGTTTGTCTATAGGCATATATAGGCAATATTTGTACACGACCGTTAATCGCAGCAATCTATAAATAGGCCTTTGGACGTTCAAAGTTTGTAGGCTTATTTAAATTATCGTCAAACGGAGTGAATAGGCATGCAGGGGTGAATCGGAACGAAACTTTAAAAGGGATTTTAACATTGAAATAATATAGTTTGTTGCTAAAAAATACTTTAATGTGTTTACTATATTATAATTAACGATTAAATGCCCTTGTTGCCAAAAAACTATATTATTTCAATGTTAAAATCCCTTTTAAAGTTTCGCTCCGTTTCACAACTGCATCCCTATTCACCCCGTTTGACGGTATGTCAAAATGTCACAAAATCAGGAAAAAACCTGCAGTTAAACGTCAAGTTTAAAAGCCGTTAGATTATGAAGCACTTTGTAGGTTGTGGTCGAGAGAAACGAATGGATATTAAGGCTTTTAAAGGGATAGTTCACGCCAATACCATGACAAAGGAAGAATACAACGGTAGTGTCGTTTCCCATCACGCATCAGATTCATCATGAATGGTATATTAGTAGATGCGTGTGTCATAAGTCGTTAGTCACAGTTATTTTAGACTATTAACCGTTTTTTGCTTTCATTGGCTTGACCAACGCAAGGGCTCTTGTATAACTGTTTGTACCAATGGAAAGTTCTGACTGATTGTGCCCAGTTGAAAGTACCGACGAAAATGATGAGAAACCGAGCAAATAGACTTTTACAATTGAAAGGTTTTTGCAGGGTTCCTGGAATAGTTAGGCTGACTGTTGCGTAGGAAAGACTGAAATGTCATAAAGATCGGATATTCGGATGCATATTCACCTAAAGTTGAGATGTTGGCTAATATAGAATGCGCTTTTGTATCGAAATAATCTTAACTTTAACTAACACACACCACCCCGCCTCTTACACCCTACATACACATATTTGCATCGGGGTTAAATTTAAATAAATATGCATCTGAATATTTATGCAATCCATGAATCCATGGGTTTCTTTTTTAAATAAATAGACTTTTAGTAGTCGCTTCCGTACTATACCCCCAACTAGTTATGAATTCCCGGTGTTCCTGGCAAACCGGGATTTATTTTACAAAAAAAATATTTTAAGAAGTCGCTCTCATACTTTTATAGCAAAAATTAACTATAAGTAAATATGCATACGAATATCCGATCTCTGATCATAAATAGAAAAAAACTTACTGAAAATTCAAAATTTAAAATAACTTAGATAGTCCGCAATCAGTCGGGCGTTTTGCAAATGTTTGACTAGTCTATTTTCATGTTACTATCTGCCAATAACATTGAGGTGGAGACATAAAATCACACAATTCTTTGTCTATTTCTATAAATGGGAATATTGCTGTAAGAACTTGCCAAAGCGGATACTGATAGAATAAATATCTCCTTATTGCCAAGTATTTTCGGTTTATTGTATAAATAACTTCTCCTTAAAAAATCCCAGGCTATGAAATCATTATCTCCTGTTACAAATAGGTACTTATAGTTTTCTCTTTCGTTATCAGGGTGCGACATTGAGTTTCTTGATTCAAGAGTTGGAGCGGAGGAAACCTCAGCTGAAGACGCAACTGGTATGGATCGGCGCCCAGAAGGAACCAGGACTTACCTCCAGAACCTGGAAATGGGTTGATGGTAAGAAACGGTAGCTTTTGATATTATTAGATTTATCTTTGAAAGTTTTACCTAAAAGGGTCTGTACTGAAGGTCTGCAAAAATTGCTTACCTTAAAATTACCAGATTTTTACATAAAATACGAACTTTTCCTCACTTTTACAGCAAAATAATACTAGCCGGCTACGATGTTTCTAGCTAACTACTCGTAACAATCAAAGTCAGTGATATGGAGTTCTATATAAAAAAGTGCTCAAATAAAATAAGGCATAGAGCGGAAAAATACTAAAGGCTCCCAAAGACAGACGCGACGCGACGCTTGTAGAAAAATTTCCATGACTTTTTCATAGAAATTGTTCTATTAGCGCCAGTTTGCGGTAGCCTTTACAAGACCAATGTTTAAAAAACACACACATGTGTAATGTTTCCTTGTTTATTGGCACCCCTTTTTTTTGCTTAGTAAATCATCAAATAACTTCTCCCGCTCTGGGCGGAGCGGGAGGTGTCAGACTTTTACTGACTAAAACCCACCCGTGTTCCTTCAGTTGCCTGTGTGCCAGGGCCACGGTAACTCTTTCAAACAGTCCACGACCCTGGCAGGCATCGGCCCTGTCGGACCCCGTCAGTTATTTGCACCCCTACGCCGACAATATCTCATGCAAAGAATATTTTTTTTTACTTTAGATGTTTTTAATTATTTACGAAGATTTCCATAGACGGTGTGTAAGTAGTAACATATAAACCGTACATGTCAAATCCTACAGGTGAACAGGTGCAAAAGCCAACATGGGGCAAGGACCAACCGAACAACTACAATGGTGAACAAAACTGCGTTGTCCTCGACGGCGGCCGAGCGTGGCTGTGGAACGACGTGGGCTGCAACCTGGACTATCTGCACTGGATCTGCCAGTACCGTGAGTGTCATACATAGGTACATATCCCTTTCTAATGGTTGCAAGCGAATGTGCTGCGCGAAGGTACGTTGCGAATTTTAATTTTAGTTCATGTGAATTAGTATCACCCTATGAGATCTCTCTGGTATCGGATCCTGGGCATAAAATAGGTCATAACCAGCCTATAATGTTCCCACTGCTGGGACTCATGCCTCCTCTCTATGAGAAGGAGCAGACTATAGTCCACCACGCGCACCCAGTGCGGGTTAGTGGATGTCACATGTTTTCGAATTTATGGTTCTAAGACATGTCGGTTTCCTTACTATGTTTTCGTTCACCGTTTTGAGAGTAGTGGTGATGAAATTAAATACACTACGTATAATGCCTGCCTGTAAATCGGGGCCGATACCACTGGACCAGAACTGCTCAATATAATATAAAATGGGGCATGCCGTGGTAAAAATATTTGCTAGACAGTAAGGCGGGGCTAATTTCAGGTTGCGCCGGAAGTTTATTTTAGTATCTCCGTTCGAAGGCTACCTCGAATACATAACTAATAAATAATTTAGCTTACAGACATTGCTGCTTCAAATGTGTCTGGATGTTTAGCACTTGCGACGTGCGTTCGAATCTGTAACTTACTTTATCGATAATTCTTAAGTTTTGCGCGCCAATCTATACAAGCTTCTTCTTCTTTAGGATTTTGGTTTCCGCACTTAGTCCTTCAAGTGGACCATTGTGCGTGGGCCGTCTATACAAGTTTATTATATTATAAAGAGAAAAAGTTTGATTTTTGTATGATTGTTACGTTTTCACCCTAAAACGGCTGAACGGATTTGGATGAAATTTGGCACATGGGTAGACAAAGCCTGGATTAGAACCTGGATAATAAGGACAAAGGATACTTTTTATCCCCATATTCCCCCGGTAGGTATCGCAAGTTATGTGGGTGAAAACGCGGGGCACAGTTAGTTTTAAATAAAATAAGGAAATTGCAGTTCTATTTTTGTTTCTCAAAGAAGTCTGAAGGTTCAACGGCCGAGGATGCATTTCCGACACCTTTCCGTTGCCGCCAGGAAAATTTATTCCTAACTTTGAGTCAATAAAAGATACAATTTAAATTGCTACGAAACCTAATATAATAATAGAAATGATGTTTTCCTAGGAGTTCTCTAGGTGCTGAGCGATGACATATTTTTAAACGTGCTATAAATAAAACGACTTTATTTTTCTTGTACTTACAGCTATTTATTTTCCACTAGCTTTTGCCTGCGGCTTCGCTCGCGTTAATTTAGAATTTGACAATCAATTCGGGTTGTTCAGGGAATTATAGTTAGGACGATGAAAAACCGGCCTATCGACACTCTACGACTCACAAAATGTATTAAGTACTTAAATTAAAAATAAATATAAACTCTTAACACACTACTAAAGTTTCTACAATAATATAATTCAATCATGATGCGAAAGACACGTGGCGCCATCTATTATCATAAGAACGTTATTGTTGTTTTCTTCGGGAACAGTACTTTTTTCGGGATGAAAGGTATCCTATGTCCGTTTCTGTACACCTGACAGCGTATATGCAAAATTTCAGGTTGATCGGTTCAGTGGTTTAGGCGTGAAAAGGTAACAAACAAACTTACTTTCGCATTTATAATATTATATAGTTAGGAAGTTAGGATTAGTTGATTAAGGGAGTTCACAATTTCCCGGAAATAAAAAGGCAGGTCGAAGTCCATTGCAATGAGACATAGTGATGATGGCGCATTGCTTGACATCGCGCTTTTTAAATGGCGATTCATTCATTCACTTATTTGTTTGTTTCGTAATATAAACTATGGTCTTACAACGTTGCACGCAAAGCCCAAAATCGCTTCTCAACAGAAAAGTAATTTTTTGGACAATAGACTAACTAGTCGTTGAACTTCGGCTAGCACATGCCTAAACCCTTGGCACTTACCTTTACATGTTCCCTCTCTCTTCCCTCACTCTTATGAGAGTGAGGGAAGAGTGAGTTCGATAGGATGGCAATCCGACACGACCGGAAAGAGATCGGGCGCAGGACCAACGGCTTAACGTGCTTTCCGAGGCACTTACACACCGCCAACTTCCAAAACTTCGGGCTGTTACTAAGATATTCCTAATGGAAAAACCCAATAACACTTTTGCCCGACCTGGGAATCGAACCCAGGACCCCACGCTCAGCAGTTGCGCTTGCGATTACGAGACCAATCGAGCAGTTGATCATCGATTTCGTCACTCTCGGTCCAAGAAAATTGGGTAATTGTTTGTCGATAATTATCAGCGCAGTCTATGTCAATCCTAATGGGAGAAGCAAGTTTCGAAGTAAAATAATTGCACACATCCGACATATTCTCCGAAAGGATAGGCAATGTGTAAAGTACATCCAAGGTTTTCCAGTCAACAAATCCTTTATTGTCATAAATCATATTCCCATGTGTACGTACCGGACATACCTACCTGTATGTGTGTACGTACCTATGTATGCCGAATAAAAAAAAACAACATAATTTTTCCCGAACCGATGACCCCACGCGTGGCAGTCGCGCTGGCCACCACTAGATCTAACAAGGAAGTAAAGTAATTACTAACAATTAATATTCATAATAAACGAATGCGTCTAAAATTTTCTTGCTGCACGCAATGCAACATGTAATTTGCATACAAAATGTGTTACCTATTGCAATATTAATTCAAATTGCCTACTTATCCTGTACGTAGATATATGTAACGCGGATGCTAGTGTCCTATCTGGTCGAAAGTCTGAGGGGTTAACTTGTGTGAGGGGTGCTACACATTTGTTCAGGTCGGTACATTCGATTCGGCAGTATTTTTTCAACAACAAAGCCGACCCGAAGCGATTACTACTCATATTCGGCTTTCATTCGGCTCGTGCTCATCGACAAACTCCGTTCAGCTTCTACCATCGCTGAATCATGTTAGGGTTGGCTCGGCATAATTCGGTCTAAGCCGAGCGTCTTTTTCACGAACACACGGCTGTGCCGAATCCTGGTGACCTGAACAAGTGTGTAACACGCCTAAGCTATATTACTTACATAAGATAGTTTCATCTGCTAGACATATTTCAGACTGCTGATTGGAGTGGGCTCCACTGCTCTTTCACCATATTGGCAAAAGAAGCATTTGCCGCTATGGTGAAAACCCAAAAAGAAAAAGAACCAGAGACCGTTATCGTCTGCTTGAGCTCCGAAATATGTTCCGTCAGGTCACGCTTTTCTTGGAATGGCTTTCTGCTTGAGCGACTGATATCGGACTGCCAATTGTGAGGTTTCAGATCCTACTTTAGGGCATAGGGTAGAAAATTTAATTTTCTGCTCCGAATTGAGTTTGCCATCCGCGGTAATGGAGCAAATGTCATTTAAGTGTTGTTCGGTGGCTGCACGGAACAGGGTGGCTGACATCCATTTTTGAATAAAAAAAACAGTAACTGCGGTTGCTGTTATTTTGTCGAAATACCAGCAACCGTGTCTGACTCCGAGGGCTGGTTTTGCGTCGTCGTCTTCGACGGCGAGGCAGAGGATTGCACTGGGCCCCTTGGATCAAAAAGGCTGTTATCCATTTCGTTTTATTACAAGTAAACTATTTCGTGTCCATCATTAACAAAAGTATACACTAAGCAAAATTTTACATAAGTATTACAACAGTAATGGACTAAGGAGTTCACTATTATTAGCTATGTCATGCTCACTTAAATGTCTCTCTGTTGGTGGCGCGTGTGTTGGATCATTCGGTTCCCTACAAAATGGTTGAGCTGGATGGTGCTGATATTCACGCGTCATGTTCGTGAACAGGCGCCGTCAGTTGAGACTGGTCATCTCTTAACTGCCACGGCTTATTTTTATTATTAATCTTATATTTTGAATTGTTTCTTAATATATATTTTTTTCATTGTTCTCGCATATAGAAGCAACAAGAATAATGTACCCAGGATTTTGTAATATCTTGATTCAAAAAGAGTGTCCTTGGAGTTTCTTGCCCGTTCTTCTCCATAGAGATCTACGTTTTGGAATGGGCAACTAGCCTCAACTTCTAACTGACCGACTCTTTGACAATTCAAAAGTGCCTGTAAATGGTTTAATTGAAATAAATGCTTGGAGTTTGAGTTTGATTAAATAAATGATTTATCAAATATTGCTGCACGCACGCTTGCACGCAATGCTTGCACGTCTGAACGCTGCAAGTGTGCACAAGTCCTGTAAAGTAGTAAACTACATAAAACCTGCAAGTAAAATATTTTCTCATTTTAGTAGCGAACTGATATTTAAGCCATTGTATATATACACTATACTGGAATTATATGTTTGATTCGCAAACGTGGAAATAGAAATAGAACTGTATTCTAGATTAAATGTTTTTGTGCTCTTACGAAATGCATACCAGCATGGATAGCCAATTTAGTGGGCCTACATGTGGGTAAACATGTTATGTACAGCCGATCTCAAAAACGAATAGTAAGAAGATTTAGGCCGCGGTACGTGTTAGCTACACAATCAAGAACATAATCAGCTAACACGTAAGATACCATCACGCCTGTATCCCCGAAGGATTGTGCAGATGTATACCATTCGTACACTCACATTAGGTATCTAAATATTCTTGTTTTTGGTACTGTGCTAATTAAGAGCTGCATCGGCAAGGCAAAAACGGGTCATACAACAGTTATCAAAGAACCTTTGAAGAAAGAGAAAATAATAATCAGCTTATTTTCAAAGTAGCCGCTGCAGGGCTGTGGTCGGTTCAATCAGGCTCAGTTTGTATTACTGCCGCTAGGGAGCTTGGTGTGCGGTTGTGGCACAATAACATAGATTGAAGCGATTAATCAAATTAAATATGTTTATTATTGTACTAGCTGTTGCTCACGACTTCGACTGCGATCCAGGATGAAAAGTAGCCTTTGCCCTTACCCAAGTCATGGTCTATCTGCGAGCCTTTCACCTAAATCCATTCAGCCGTTTTAGCGTGAAACCGCAACAAAGAAACAAACTCACCTTCGCATATTTTATAATATTAGGTTAGGATTATTAATGCATATTGCTATTACTAGCGGATTAACCATTATTATATTTAATACGAGTTGCGATTGTTTAATGTAGATACGTTTTTATTACCTACATCTTATCTGTCGGGATATTTCCTACTATACAGGGAAGCCAAGACCATTGTTGGGCTGTATTAGGCTAAATATGCGACTGTCCCAAAACCTAACCCAACCTAGTTTTAGCTAGGCTTTATTTAGTTCATCATACAGACCATTATATCTAATTTATCTTCTCCAGTGCCTCCCTCTTGTGGAAGTCCAGACAAACTGCTCAACACGACGATCGAAGGGAACAACTACCAAGTTGGAGCTTCCATTGGATACCGTTGTCCAGAAGGGCACATGCTTCTGGGAGACAAGAGAAGAGAGTGCAAGAAAGATGGCTTCTGGTCAGGGACTGCTCCGAGCTGTAAATGTAAGTTGTTTTTTTTTTATATGAACCCCTACTTCGGGTATTAAAGTAATAATAATTATTGATAGAATATGAAAAGGTGCAACTAAACGTGGTATAAATAAAGGTCGATTAAGGACTTTAGGACCAATGTCCATTTTAGCCCCACTCTACCAAATTATTTTTTTGTAACCAGTGATAGCGCATTCATCTTTTTTTGGTCCATTCATAACAAAATATCAAGAAAATAATGCTCTTACTCTTGTTCTATGTTCTTCGATCAAATTCAAGGCAGCATATCATGTCACTAGGTGCAGCGCGATTATCGACGACTGTTTTTATCTGATGGTAATCGACGGTGATCAGCGTCACCGTTACTCGATCGAATTACATCGATAGGTACATTACATTGTGGATAATGGCTACACCATCGAGCGACCTCTTAGTTTGCGTAGCTACCAATATCGTTGACTGTTTATTTAAAGGCGGTTACTGTTTATAGGTCGACATCAATTAGGTCATAGCCGCAGATCAGTTTTGATCCGTTGTCAGGGTAATTTTACCGGCACTCATATTTACTAATTGATAAAGGACCTACAGTATAAATATTAAAGCTATTTTGGTCCACCATTCATTTGCATTGTTACCTCTATGCTATCCTGGGTTCTACTGGCTGAGTTGCCTAAACCTAAATAAACTTTACAGACGTCAACTGCGGTGGACTGACACCGATCAGCGACGGAGAAGTGTCTCTAGTCGATGACAGGACAACCCACGGAGCAAAAGCAGTATACTCCTGCCGAGAAAACTATACCCTGGTTGGAGAACCAGAACGAATGTGCGCCGACGAAGGCATCTGGAGTGGAGAAGCTCCTAAATGTTTGTTCGACTGGTGTCCTGCACCACCGCCAGTTACTGGAGCTATTGTTGCTGTTGACGGTCACAAGGCTGGATCTTTGGCAACGTACACCTGTCAGAATGGATTCATACTGTTTGGACCACCGGTGAGTGAAAGTTAATAAAGTATTTTCTACTCTATTCTCTTTGTTCCAAGGCTACTTTTGACTCGATGGCGCGGCGATTCTATATTGCCGCAACTGCTTGGTTCTGCCTCTCCGTGCTACTGTCGGGTTTAATTCCGCCCCAAAAAGCACGTATTTTTTTTATAGAGAACTAGTTTTTGGCCGCGCCTTCGCCCGTAAGAATGTCAGTTACCGGATAAAAAGAATCCTATGTGTTAATCTTGGTTATAAAATATCTGTGTGCCAAATTGTATCTATATCCGTTCAGCTGTTTTTGCGTGATTGAGTAATAAACATACAATTTTTTTTTGTAATATCATTAGGTTCGTATTTAAAATAACATTGTCATTGCACCTATCCCTATCTGACTGCTGAGGCATTGACTCTTTCTATATTCTTACAAACCCCTTTTTTTCAGCCCATTTCAACAACGCTTTGGAAACAAAACACCGCAGAATGCTTGGATTTAAATATTACGATTAAATTATTACGAGCATTTCCAGGTATCATTCTTGTGAACTTAAATAAACTCAATTTAGAGCCATATGTAAACACTGTTGCAACTGTTTTTAGTGCCAAAAATAAATCCCGGAATTACCGTGTGCCTCAATAGGCCGTCCCATATCCCGGGAAACCTGGCGACATCCTAAACGTCACCTTGATATGAGTCAGTAGCATTTGCAGCAGGTATTCAATAAAGGAAAGCCAAACAATATATTAGTGGTTCTCGAATAGCGTACTATTTCAGAGCTAAACTGATTGGCATTTATTTATTATACAACATTATTTGCAGTCGACAAAATTCGACAGCGAGTGTCACACCCGTTTGGAAATTAATTATTTTAACATCATGAATTTACTTTTATAACAAGGTAATATGTGGGTATTCCTGGAGAGCCTACAATTATTACTCTCTCTAAATATAAATTATAGTTTCACTCTGGCATGATTATCATTATTACAGAATGACGTCATGACGTACAATTATTGGTAATACTCTCGCGTTATGACAACACTTTAATGATCCCCGTTATGTTAGGAATATTATTATTAGGTCTTTTCGTGAAATAAGGTAGGGTTTTCATGTAAAAAATTATAATAAACAGCGGCCAGCTTTCGAAGCCTAAGATGGTAATTAATAGTATTTTGGGAAAGCGTGCACATATATAGATATATAATACATAACCGTGTTGTATTGAAATTATTTTCGATTCGAGTACCTGCCTACTATATCTTACCCAATCAAAATCACATCAAAAGTCATTTATTCAAATTAGGCTGAGAATCAGCACTTTTTAAATATCAATTTTACGTAAGATAGTCCCCCAAAACGCCGGCTCTTCACCACTTAGCTGGGAAGAAGAATTGGCGCAACAAACTCCCCAGCAACACAGCTGTCCGTTAAGTTAGATATGGCTTGTGTTTAAACGCCTATCAGAAAAATAACTATTTTACTAACAAAAAATTCGAAATACTCACCAAATTGTGGCCACCAGCATGGATAAATGCTGACCAAATTGTGTTACATAAAGTATTGTAGAAATGAACCTATTTTCCTTTTATATTTATAAGGCGTTGTCGAAGGAGCCCCGCAAGGCGGGGCTCCTACTTCTGGGTGGTTTAAAAAAAATAACCACGAAGGGGATGACTTCTAACCTAACCTGTCCGAGTCGGGGCGCCCCAAGTCCCGAACTCGCTTCGCTCGCTCTAGGATCCTATCCCACCCCTGCATTTTGAAGCAAACTTATTTTTGGTGAGCATTTATCCATTTTGGTAGGCAAAAAGAATATAAATACAACACATACAATTATTCTGATGAGTGTATGATTATTTTGGAACTTAAAACGTCGTTCTTTAGGCACCTCGGTATAGAGTGGATTTATTTTATTTGAAGTGAACATATTTTACTTGGTAATTAGCCTTAGGGTCTAAAAATTATTTTGGTGAGCATTTAAATTGTAGCCGTTAGATATTATCGACACAACTACTCAGCTGCCGTCACGGTTGGCGCAATAGTTAATGATTTCACGTAAAACGTGATAAGTAAACTTACTTAACGTGATATATAGTGATTTAAATAAATAATTTATCTGTAATTTATTTTAAACAAATGTCTATTCGATTTTATTATTATTTGCTACACATATCTATTTATTTTTTATTTAAGTATTTACACACACCTGAGGACGAGGTACTGGGTTCGATTCCCAGGACGGGTAGTGTTATTGGGTTTTGCCACAAGGAATTTCTCAGTAGCAGCCCAGAGTTTGGATTTGTGCCCGGTTGACGGCAATAGGCTCGCCCCCTGTTACATGAGACTAAACATAACTGTCGTAACTTTTGGGGCAAAACAGGCTTTATGTTATGTCATGAAGTTGTTAAAAGAGGATTTTTGATGAACCGGATTTTATACCTACTTTCAGAGCGTAACCTGTACTCTTGGCGGATCTTGGTCGGGCACTCCGCCATCTTGCAAGTACGTGGACTGCGGCACTCCTGCACAGGTGCACAAGGGCTCCTTCGTCCTGCTCAACGGCACCACGACCTATGGCTCCATCGCTCGGTTCAACTGTGAGGCTGACTACTGGCTGGCCGGCGCCGAAACCCTCACGTGTAACAGAGATGGAAAATGGTCCCATGATATACCATCGTGTGAATGTAAGTTAACAAAAGTAGTTCAGTTTATTAGTTTACAAGTCGTGTGCTCGATAGGATTCCCCATCGACCAAAATGACAAACTTCCACACAAATTATCATTCCCTATTCAACCCATTCAGGATATTTATTTTAAATAATCCTTCGCTATTTAAGGAACTCTTGTGTAAAATTGTATGCTTCTGGACCCAGCGATTTAGGGTGTACGTTCTCTGTCAGTGAATTTAAGATTTGTAAAAGGCGCGGTGAAGCAACACTGAGGAACGAACGACAATAGCGCATCGCGGCAACAAATAAGGTTCAAATCAGCGATGCGTTTGATGATATAATTGAATCAAAAGTCCACCAAAACAAATTAATTTACCAGTTATAATTAAATAAAAAAATAAATCCTCGGGTCAGTGGAATATTTATTATGTATTTCTTTAGTTGATAGAATTCCCTTTATTATCATTGCGTAAAATAGGATAGTTTACACTAAACAAAAAGTGTTCTGTTTTACGATTGTTTTATTTTTGAATATATTTGAACATTTGACAATACACTCAATCTTTTTCTGAATTGTAATATGTACCAATACGCCAAACTGTGCGAATAAAAAACTGAGCGTTTTACGGTGTCCTACGTTTGGGCAGCGCCTTAAGTAGATATATAGCCAAAGTAACCCAGTAGTGCCCAGTTTAGTTGCTAGGTGAACTAACTACTTTAGGTACGGTCATCAAAAAAGTACATTAACACTGTCACTTTTATAGAATAGAATAGAATAGAATAGAATATTCTTTCTTTCTCTTTTATACCTATATCATCAAAATGTACACAAAATGGTTCGATAAAATGATTTTTAGCATTTCATATACTTAAATACTTAAAATTTATATTCTTTAAATTTTACTTCTGTTCCAATTTAAATGAAATATTTTGCTCAATAACTAGATTTAAAAAAATTAAGTGTTAATCGAATTTTGTTACTGGCTGTACCTAACTAGCAGGATTAAAAAATAACTTATGGCGATAATCCAGGGTAAGGGCTAAGATGAATTAGTAGTAAACATCCTCAAGAACTTTCACATTAATATTATTAGAAGAAAGGATGTAAGGATGTTACCTCCTAATTAAGACCAGCTAACAGTATCCGTTGTCTATTCTATTGTTGCGATACTTTATGTTTGTTTCATAATCTTTATTTTACTCCAGTAAACATTGACAGGAAATGAGAAGATACTAGAAATAATAAATCACTTCCTGCAGGTCCCTCTCATAATAGCACCTTCGAGAAAACTCATTAATTACGCTCCTATTAATCCAACTAAGGAATCTGGACAGTTTGGTACTAAGTCGAAAATAAACAACGGGCGGAGAGCAGTGGTGGCCCCAGTGATAAAGGCCGCGACTTACGAGTTCTAGGTCGTAGGTTCGAACCCAGACAGGCACATTACTTTGTGTAAATTATTTCATCACCACTGCTCTCAAAATCGTGAAGGAAATCATCGTGAGGAAACCGGCAAGTTCTAAAACAAAAAATTCGAAACATGTGACATCTACCAACCTGCACTGGGCCCGCGTGGTGGATTACGGCCCACTCCCTCTCACCGAGAGTAGGCCTGGGTCTTAGCAGTGGGAACATTATAGGCTGATTATGTTAGACAACGAACTTGCAACCCAGAAAAATTCAACAACGTTTTAGGTCAGTCTTCATTTAAAGCTTTCAAACGTTAAGCCAGAATTGGCTGCATTCAGGCCAAACTAAATTTTAAACCAAAGAATATCTCAGTGTCATTGTAAAGTGTAGGAAAATAGGTATATCGATAATTTCGGCACTAAGTCAATATCAATTAGATGGAACTGGTTTAACTTGAGCTATTTGACCGAAATAAAAACCAAGTTAACGATGTCAGGCGGATAGTATTGGAGAAACACGTACACAGATAGTACGTAGCGCAGTGATACTGTGACAGTTATTGGAATTAATTAGTGACACAATTAGAACCCCTCATTAGTTTAGTTAGGCGATGCGGCAAACTGACGGCTCATTGTCCTAGATTTTCACGGAAATCTGAACCTAACCAATGTCAATTAGTATTATGCAAACTAGCGATTGCGGGCAACACTAATCTATCTATATATATAAATTAATTGGTGTTCGTTAGTCTCGCTTAAACTCAGAAACGGCTTTGACCGATTTGTTTTGTTTTGTTTTATTCACCCCTCTGCAACGGAGGTTTAAAAGAAAAAATATATTGGAAAAACCCAAAGGAAAAACTTTCACAGGACAACGTCTAACGGGTCAGCTAGGTAGAGAACAAGTAGGTAGGTAGGTAGGGTAGGGTAGGTTGGTAGGTAGGGTAGGTTGGTAGAGTATGTAGGTAGGGTAGGTAGGTTAGATACTAAGTGCTACCTATGCGAAGCCGGGCCCTCTAAAGCTGATTTGATAATAATAATTACTTACGTACGAATAATAATAACGAACAAAGGGTCGCCATCGTTTGCGTTTCGAACTAGGCTAAACAATCCTGTCTAACATTGCAAGAAATGTGATTGAAACATTATACCTACTATCGTTATTTCTCTCTTACAGTGATATCCTGCGCTGACCCCGAAGTCCCTGCAGGCGGCTACATGGAAGCCTACGACTACAACGTTCACTCCACCATCGACTTCCACTGTGAGAAGGGGCACAAGCTGGTTGGCGAGCCCAGCCTCATGTGCCAGCAAGATGGAGAGTGGTCCGGGGAGTCACCCAAATGTGAATGTGAGTATTTAGGAGCTTATAATAAAAGCTGCCTCGTTGGTCTAGTGGTCGCAAGCGCTACAGCTGAGCCAGGTCCTGGGCTGGGTTATTGGGTTTTTTCCATCTGGAATCTCTCAGTAGCAGCCCGGAGTCTGGATTTGTGCCCGGTTGTTGGCAATAGGCTCGCCCCCTATTACATGGGACTTAAAACATAACTGGCGAAATGTGGTTGTACTATAGGTACACCTCTTTCTAACCCTTCGGGGAATACACGCGTGATGTTATGTTATGTATAATAAAAGCTCTACTTTAAAAAAATTACAATAATAGTCACGCATGGCAGTAAGTAGTACATAATATTCCCACATATTATGTGGGAATCATCCGGAGCCCATAACCATAATGATAGATCGGGCTGATGAAGTCTGATGAATCAGTCACTGAGCTAGTCAGAAACCCCGATAAAATCCACGTGACTTAAGTGAATAGTCCTGACTCCTGAAGATGAACCTCAGTGAGAAAATAATTCATAAAAAAATCTTTCACCTCTTCCAGATGTGGACTGTGGAAAGCTTCCATCTCTGACTTACGGTGCGGCGGAACTACTGAACGGAACCACTCACCTGGGCAGTGTAATTCAGTACTCGTGCACCACAAACTTCAGGCTCGTCGGCCCCGTCAGGAGGACTTGCACTGAAGACTTCCAATGGAGCGATTCTTCACCCAGATGTGAAGGTAAGGAGCTAGACCGTTTTTATTAAAATAAGAACTGAAAACTTGGTCAAGAATTTTGTACTGATATCCCTTATTTTTGGAAAAATTTATTAAACTGCAGTTTCTTGCATAAATTCTGTAAGTTGAAAATAAAAGACAAATAGTTAACCTTAACCTGTGGAGACACAAGCCTCAACATAATACACTTCTTGAGATTGGATTAAGATTTACAAACACTTCACAACCTACTTAAAAAACTACGACTTCTCCGCAAAAACTTACACAATTCTCTGTTTCCAGAAATCCGCTGCTCCGACCCGGTAGTACCGGAGAACAGCATAGTATCAGTGACTGGCAACGACCGTAACCACGGACGCACGCTGATCAGAACCGCCGTCACCACCAGCATCGGCAACAGCTACCGAATCGGTGCCCTGGTCAAGTACCGCTGTGAACGAGGGTACAAGGTTGTTGGAGAGAGCATCTCAACCTGCGAAGATAATGGACAGTGGAGCGGAGTCACGCCAAGGTGTCAATGTAAGTTGAGTTCACAGTGTCATTGTACCACAAATCCGATCAGTAATCCAAAATCGAAAGCGGAAATCCGCTGGATGCGGGCAGAGCAATCCTTGGAAGAGGCCGGAGAGGTCTAGCAATGGACTGTTTCGGTGAAATAATGATGAAGTCACAAGAAAAGCACAACTCGTTATAAGGGACGCTGAGATAGTGATTTTAAGTGACCAGAAAAAACTGCATAGGTACACTAAATGTCTTTTCTAAAATCCTCTGTACCTTTCTCCCCAGACGTGGACTGCGGTAACCCAGGTCCAATCCAGAATGGCGTAGTGACGCTGGCGACGAATGCAACTTACTACGGTGCGGCTGTGCTATATGAGTGTCATGAACACTGGCAGTTGGATGGCGTGTCCAGAAGACTGTGCCAGGATAACGGCACGTGGAGCTCGGAGGCGCCAGTGTGTAAAGGTAAGCTTCTTATAAAATATGACGTAGTTAAAGTGTAGGCAACAGCATCCTTCCACAAGTCGTTATCAGACCGCTTTCAGCCACTGCCTTAGGGTCACATTCTTAGAAGATTTTTGGGAATTTCAACGGAGTTAGCGTAAAGGAAATCGATCATGTTTTATGTACTTACCCACCCATCTTTATGCATACCTTCATAATAATCAGCCCATCATTTTCCTACAGCGGGTCTTTTCTATGTAAGAGCCGTGACGGAGTTTAACTTTTTTGTACTTCCTACAGAAATAACGTGCACAGACCCGTCGATCCAGATCAAGGGCAGCGTAGGACTATTAGTAGCCACTTCGACGCTAAGCATTGGAGGAGAAGCTCACTACCGCTGCGAGAGAGGGTACGGGCTGCAAGGAAACCAGACCAGGACCTGCAAACCGAAGGGAGTGTGGAATGGGGCACCGCCAGTCTGTATACGTAAGTATTTGTTTTAAATGGTGTTAAAGCAGGGGTTTTCAATCGCAAAAAGATCTAGTACAAAAGCCGCATAATAGATGTCCATCTGACAATAAAGATCGGTTGAATGTTAGTAGTTTTTTATTAGCAATCTCTTCTACATAACCTCTTTGCCCATAGCAATCGACTGCAAGTCTCCGGGCACGATCGAGAATGGTCGCATCATCATCTCGAACAGCTCTACACTGTTCGGCAGTTCCATCGAGTACCACTGCTTGCCACAGTTCCAACGTGTTGGGCCATTCCTCCGCAAGTGCATGGACGATGGCAAATGGTCCGGTGAAGAGCCCAGCTGTGAAATAATCACCAACGAGGCTACTGACAACGGAACGTTGCCGCTCAGCGTCGGCGTTGGATGCGGCGTGGTCCTGTTCTTGCTAATGCTGCTTGGAGTTATTTATTTAAGGCTGTGAGTAATTTTAGAAACTATCTTTAATCGTTACGTAAGTAGTCATTTCCTAGATTTCTTATTAAAATGTCAATCTATTTCCCTAGTCGAAAAGCCACGCCAGTAAAGAACACGGAGAACATAGAAGGTGCCGAACGCAAGGAAGACCAAAACGCTGCAGTCATGAGCTACGCGACTCTCCACGACACGAATGGACGACATATCTATGACCACGTGTCAGACAATGTTTATGACTCACCCTACAGTGAGAGGATCACCGACAACGTGGCGTATGGACGCCGCAGCGAGTCGGACGCGTACGAGCCCGAGCCGACGGGCCCGAACGCCGTCGTCACTATCAACGGAGTCGCCGTGCGCTGACCGGTGACCGACGCGTAGTGACTCGAAAAACTTTTTAGGTAACCAAATCCGACGCTAAATTGGTGTTCCTCAGTGTAAATGTTACCTGTAAATTTTCCCTTTCAAGTGGTTACCATTGACTCGAGTGTTCAAACGATACGATAGTTTTAGGGTTAATTATGAATCCCATTTGCTAGTTGATCACCAACCCTTACTAGGTATTGTACCAAAGATGTAAATGTGTTGGATTGGTGTGGAATATTTAATTTAAGACTGCAATTCTCATTTACCTTCAAAAACTCATTTATAATTAAGACTCTCGTTCTCAGGATACATTGGAACTACGCAAAGGTTTAGCCTTACTTAGCATAATAGTCAAGACATTGATTTCCTGCACACCTAATACCTAGAAAAAGTCTAGTCTATCGTTCGAACGGTTTCCAGACACCAGTTTGACTGAATCTTTCTAGAAGCACAATAAGAGTTGCAGTCTTAAATCGTGTGTACTTTTTGTTCATAATATTACACAAAAACCCTAAAATACGAACAAAGAGTATTACGAATACCTACTTTATGTATTTAGATATAAAATGTATTTATTGTTGTTTATCGAATGATTAGAATTTGATGCCAAAATAATTCTGCTAATAAGCTTTGTAAACGCGTTAAATTAAGGAATATTAGTTTATGTTCTTATTGTTCCTTTCGAATTATTTAGTTTCTTAATCGGGATACCTAAGTAGGTACTTTAAATTCGGAATTATTTAGGGATAACCATGGTGTTGAATGGTGGAGTACTAACTTAACTCATGCCTATTCCATATTGCTTTATGTTTTCATTTATTGTTTTGTAAATATTATTTAAGTTAGTATTAATATTAAATAATACGTAGATCTTACCCAATGCCTGTAAAAATCTACATTACCTGCTACGAACTGTAAATTATTCGACTTTAATTTACCTAAAATAAAATGTGTGGACTGCACGATGAATTAAAGGCGTTAAGTATATAAATTATATTGTATGCTTTATAAATGAATAACTAGATCCTAGACCTTCTCATAACATGTACTTTTTTTTACTGTCTCAAAAAACGAATACCTACCTACTAAATATTGGACCAGTTTAAAGTATAGAAACGCTCAATAACTACATCTGCAGATAATAATTGGATAAAGACGATAAGACCATGGCCTGTACAAAGGTCTCGACGACATACCTTCCTTACGTTAAATCCTTAAACTATTTCTTGATAATATTGATCTCGATACAATACATCACTTGCTGGACTCATTCTAGGCCTGCCACTGCCAAGGCCATGGCTTATAAAAAACGTATTTTTTAAGTGGTACTTACGTAGTACCTACACAAGCAACGACATTTTATACTAATAATATTGTGATTAAATATTAAGTGTTCATCATATTATATACAGTAATATTTTGTTATATTTTATATGTACATTTTTTTATATGTAGACAGATTCGTTAAATAAATGTTCTGAATGTGGACTTGTGTATTCATTTGTTTGAACTTCGCTTAAACTGTACCTTAGGCATTATCTTTCTTTTAAGTGTGTCGGTAAATAATTAGTGTTAAAAGTAAACATCATTGAGATTGTTTTACAATAATTTTAATAGGTACCTGCAGTATGCTTTTTAACCGACTTCAAAAAGGAGGAGGTTCTTAATACCTCTACTTATATCCTTTTTTTTGTATTTTATTAACTTTGCTTCGGTAGTTTCCCAGTTAGCTTCCATAATACGAAAAACAATACGAATAATATAAAATAATGCGAAATACGCGATAAAAAGTTATTATAACATCATCAATGATGTTATAATAACTTTTTATCGCGTATTTCGCATTACATCATCATTGATGTTATAATAACTATCTGTCACTGTTATTTACATACGAATTTGTGTGGGGTAGGTACCACAACCACACACACACACTTTTTCCCAAAACAAAACAACCAAAATCCAAAAAAACACTACAAAGTGAAAAATTACTTTTAAGTAATTTCGGAACTTGGCAAAAAACGAAAATACAAAACCAAAGACACCGACTTCCGAAATTACTTAAAATATTATTTTACTTTGTAGGGTTTTTTTTTTGGGAAAGCGGTAGTTTTTTTTTTTTTTTTTGTAAAGAATGTTTTCTAATCTATAGAGCTCGTGGCTAAATAATAACAACTACACGAGTCGACTTTGAAAGTTTAGACATGGTTTGCCGAGGTCGGTCCATGGATGGAAATTGAGTAACCATCCATTACATACAGAGACCCCTCCGTGTCTCGGAAAGCATGTTAGCGCTTAAGTTGACCGCGAAATCCAAATTTTCTCAAGTTTTTTGCAATTTGCAGGTCTGACTCACGTTGTATGTTGATTAAAATATGATTTGCAACCGTAACTAATATGTCTTTACAGAATTAAAATCATTAGAATCAGCAATACAACTCTTTAAGTTAGAATTGGCCTCAAATGTCATGATTTCATGAAATAGTCATCCAATAGGGTAATATGAACTTAGAGAGATGTATTGATGATTTTTATGATTATAATTAAAAAAAAAAATATTTGATATGGCCGCGAATCATATTCAGATCATCATACAACCTGACACTGACCTGCAAATGCAAAAAACGTAAAAAAAAAAAATTGTGCGGACTACCTTGGCGCATCCCCTTTAAGAAAATGACTTGTCTTCTCTTCGTAGACAAGTTATAGAAGTAGTCATGCTACGCATGCTGATGATCTGAAAAAATTTTACGGTAACTGACTTGCTTATAATAATCGCAGGAGTCGAAATGAGTGGATATTTAACAAAACTTCTTCAGCGTTTTACTTAGATAAGTACTCCTTTATTTGTATAAAATTGACATGACATCGAGAATAACGATAGCTTTATAACATAGTAGTTATAATATGTTTATAAATATCATCATATAATATTCATTTAGTAATGGTTATTTACAAAACGTAATATACTACCATCATTAATTATAAACTGTGATATTATTATCATAATTATAATAGTCTACAAATAATATTATATATTAGTACACGTTAAATATGTCACCTCGCAGATAATTCTGACAATAAATAACAATTTTACTAAATATACACAAATCTGAACAAGAAACATGTACTTACTTTGTTATTTAATTAACACACAAGTTAGGTACAACAACAATATTTCCCGTAGACATGAGAATGTAGCATACTTTAGCAAACACCGGATTAGTGTTTTTACAACATTGAGTTGATAGAAATGATTACTACTTATATTTGACCAAAAGCATTAATGTCATGAAATAAATTAAAGTTAGTTAGCATTCCGATTAGTGTTAGTGTTTATTTTATCATGCATATCTGCTTACACCTAATTGTTAATAAAAATGCTTACATTAGCTAATCAAATTGTTAACAGCTCTAAACATTGGTTATTATAATTATATATCAATCAAGCTCTTGCATAAACTAAACTAAAAATATTAGGAATCGTGCAAAAGTGATCTTGTATTGACATTATAATTACAATAATGTTTTTATTGTTAAAGAAATATCAAAAAAATTAATTAGTATGTACAAAATACGGAGAAACAAAATAATAATACTAGCCTTTTATTATCTCTCTTCAGGGCAAATACCTCATATAGAGTAGATTACCACGCTCGGTCAAGGCGGATTGGCGATTTCAGACTTATAATAATGAGTCCATGTTTTCAGTATTAACATTAAAAATGACAAAATGATTTTAGCAAAGATACTATGAAACGTGATGGTATTAAGCAAATTCCCAGATAGGTACTTGCGAATACATAAGCTATATTCAATACAAAATGTCTTATACATGCACAAACCTTACCTTGAATAACCTGACCTAGGAAACGAACCTAAAAAAGGTCTATTTAAGTCTATGATATTGTATTTTTATTGGTAACATTTACAGTACGTAATATCTATAGGTACACAAAATACGTTTATTAAATAGTTTTCTTTCAATAATTATTCTATATTTAACACGGTTAAAGTTTTTTTATGGACCAATATATTGAGGGTAGACATATATTCACAAACCGCGTACCCAGATCAATGGAAAAATCGAGAAAACATTGAGGACAGGTACGTCTTTAAAAATATTCGTAGGCTGTTATATGGTATCTAAAAATAACCAGAATTACCTATATATAGTTATGGCTAAGTTCAGGACAGGATTATTATTACGTACATAAAATTATATTATAGCCCAAAGGAGCAGGCCATTTTTTTATTAATTCGCGAAACTGCACAGACTTGTTTCGCCAATCATATAATAAGGCCCTTTTTCTGTCCTAGAATTTAATATACATTAACGAAAAAGGATAAAAATAAAAGTGATAACCGTTTGATAAACGGTAGGCGTTTATTATTTCTAAAAATAAAATCAAATTTTAAGTAGAATTCTTACTCTAAGCATAACATCTAGGGCCAGCACCCTAATTGCGTACCTAACACCCGATCAATGACAATCTAAATGATTTTGAAGGATATTGCTAATCCATTGCTTCATATGTTCGAAAAGTTTGCTCAACAATGTAACTGAATAACGCAATAATTATTGTCGAACTGTCAAAATGAAAACCATTGCTACTGTTAGTGTTACGCAATTACCCCGCAGTTTCTCGAGCAAATATTATCGCAAAATTAATGAGACTAAACTGTAGTGATTGGTTAAATGATTCACCAACAGCCAATCGCAGCATTTTACGCGCGCTAGACTATAAAAGGCCCCTAATATATTTTACATATTTATCTAATTACAAATAATTACACTAAGGTTTACGTAAGTACATATCACCCGAACTTTTTTGTGCATAGATCCATTTTTCTTTCAGGTCTGTGATTTTCAAATAAACTTCAGGAGGTCTACTCCCGAATCACGAATTCCGTAATTTCGGTCGAAGTTACGGACGACTTCCAACTACGTATCACCTACGGACATAAGATTAGTTTGAGGCCCGACCTAAGAATAAATGACACCATGATTTGACAACTCCCGATGTGTTTTGGCCCATCCGAAAAAGTTAATAAATCAGGTGTAGGGTTCACCGGAAAGTTTAGATATACTTACGGAAGGGCCCGTATCTTTGTTGACAAGACTTAGAGAGTAGGCCCCCCTGATTTGTAAATCGGGTCTCGCACTGAGTCCTGCGGGACGTCATTGAAGTCGGATCTATGTCAATTTTATTTTTAAATATGGTCTCCCAGCTGTTCTTTTCGAAAAAGAAGAACATACCTACCAGATTTGAAATTGCACTGCATTGTCGAAGTATTGTCATTTAGGTCACCGCTTAATATTAGCCAACAACTTTATAAAAGCACCGTCTTATCTAAAGAAAATTTATTCCTTTCTGTAAGCCACACCTGTGTCTTTAAGGCAGTTCATCCTCCTTACAAATATTAGGATAATAATGAATAAAGACAAAAAGTATTTTAATTGTCCGTTCATTTTCTAGTAATAGATGGCTAATCAGTATTACCTACCTACGGGCGTAACGTTTAAGTGAGACGATGCGGAAGGGGAGTTGATGTTGGTGCCCGTCAGTAGATGAATGGCTTGAGACACGCCAAAATCTACGGTTTATTGACACGGTGTTTATGGTGTCCGGCACCAGTTCACCGCCACCGCGGCCTGTCTGCCAACAAGTTTCCATAGTGATCTATAGAACTCATTGAGTGTTTATACAGCGTAGTTTTTATGGCGATACAAAAACCTTTTAAACTAGAAAGAGCTCGGAAAACCAACGTATTAACGAAATAATATTTCAAAAAAACTAAAAGTTTTTAAGGACGACTCAATATGTTCAAAATACTTTTGTGAATCAGTATAAATTCAGCTCCGATTTTAGGTATCTCGGTTTACTCGCACGTACAAAGCAATGCGAACAAAAACAGGGTGGATAAAATAACGGTAGATCTCGGGAACCTTTACGACAGCGGTAGGAAGATTGTAAAACCATGATACCACAATAACCACATGCTTTGTTTGTTGTATACAGCATGTTGGTCTACAAAAAGGATGAATGAAAAGCAATTGCATGCAGCCGAGATGAGAATGTTAACACGGATGTATGGTGTTACGTAAAGAAAGGTATTATAGAGATGTATGGAAAAAGAAAAAAACTTGCACTGTCCATAAAAAGAAGAAAAACAAAACAAAAATATAATGAAGAACTGTTTATTTTAACTTTCTTTTCAAATAAATAAAAACTTAAATGAACAAAAATTTTCAGGATCACTACGTAAAAGAAAATGTTGGTTTACAAATTTTATACAGAACATAGTTTATACGATTATCATTTTACCACTTTAACAAACTTATAAAAGTCCCTTTTATATTTATCAATCTTCACGACATTACTTTTAACAAGCTTTACATAAACGTTCTTTTTAATAATAATTAACGTTAATTTTATTACAGCTCGGCAAAAAAACTGCGACAATAAACAGCTAAATTAACATACGAGGTCTTTCAAACCTAGTTACGTATTTATTGTCAAACAAACGAATGGCGAGGCCGGTTTATGTAGGCCAGAGCCGGCACATCGACCACAATTTTTGACTGGATAGATATGAAAGCCTCAAATAATATTATCAATAACTGTTAACGGTACTACATAATTACAAACTGCTGAGAACATGGCAAAGATTTTATGCAGACAAACGTTTTGGATTCGTAGGTACGAGGCAGACCGCATCTAACGCGTGGAATTATTCTCCGCTAATTTAGACTAGCATTTTAGTGCCCTACTGGGGCCAATGAACTCGACAGTATTATAGAGGCATCACAAGTGACTTAATACGTTGAATAGATGTATAATTACACATTTCAAAGGCCAAGACATTTTGTGTTAGTGTTCGAGGCCGTGGCCTGGAGTCGTGAGTCATGTTATCAAACTTAGATATTTGAGAAACTCTCATCAATGACAAGGTGTTCACTAGTCATAAGAACGTACGATATAGTTTTGGTCCGTAGAGGAGCTAAGCCTTATTTAGAAGAGGCAAAACATATTATAAACATTCACTTTATGGCCCCGATAAATTCATATTTTATAGGTAATCAACAGTCTATTTCGCTAATACAAAAAAAGTGTCTATGATTGTCGTACAAAATCGATATATCACAAATCAATCCAATCGGCTATAGACTATCGCCTAGAAAAAAACTATACATTAATATATTAGTAATTCGAGATACATATGTCGCGAAGATATTGTTTCTTTTTTATCAATTTTGAGATATATCTCAATGAGGAGTCGTTTCATCAACACAATATCTAAGCGACATACATAGCTATATATAACATTTATGTCGGGTGAATCAAGCCCTCTATAAAAAAAAAAACAGTAAAACTAATCTACTTTACACTTATTTAGGAATATGTCAAAAGTTATCGACAAGAAATACACCTCGAGAAATGTGGTATTTTGATGTAACGTCCCATTTTAATAGCAGGTTCGGAGTTTATAGGTAAACACTGATAACAATATAATTTAGACTAACAAGAAACAATTTCAAGTGTCGTACAGTTATGTAGATTTTTTTATTGGTATGTTCAACATTATTCCTGCTGCTCAAAAAGCAGCTTATCTAATAATTCAACAGTAGGCCGTAAAAATGTTCTGGACCCAAACATAACTATTAAAATGAATTATTACACGTATACACAGTCCATGCGTCCAAGTTGATACTGATGACTCCGCGACGTCACTAAGTACGAATGACGTTCAATAAGTACATAATACTTTCTCAAAAAATGAACAGGTGCGTTACATATTTAAATATAAAAATAATAATATATATTTAAATATAAAAACACACATTCAATAACACACATCTCAAGTAAATTTAACTAAAGCAATCTGAATGTAGGTGAACGTGGAGAAATTCATGTTGACGACTAAAGTGAAGGCAGATTACCAGATTATAGGATTCATATAAATATTGTGATGATCGTTTAGTTGTATTTTACAAAGCGCCCAGTGGCAGAGGCGTAACATGATTTATATCTCGCCAAAACACGCCGGTCATAAAAAGGCTTTAATATATCCACTACATACTAGTGTTCTGTCTATACATTTCGGCAGCTCTAACGCGGCTGTTTACATATTTTTGTGTACGAAATTAACCTTTTTTCACTTATAACTGTCGACACAAAAAAAAACTTATACGATAATAAATAATAATTCATAAAAAAATTATATGGAAAAGATTATTATGAGATGATTTTATTACAAGAAGTGAGTGAATCTACGGAAGTGATATCAAGAAAGGAATTGTGATTTGATTCTTCCCAGCCTTTTCAGAATCACAACGCTCATGAGTTGTATGATAAGAACAATCTTATGATACTCATAATTGTGATTCAGGAAGCCACATTAGTCTATTGCTGTTGGCAAAATTATTATGGTTTTATAATAAAAGCCAAAACTTGATGTTGGTCAGTGATTTGGCATAATAAAACTATTACGTCCAACATCACGTCCTTCAAACAAGTAACATTATTGCACGGATACACGAAAGATTTTTAAAAGATCGATTAGTATACAAAATTCGAAGAACACAAATATCAGTCAGTATATAAAAAAAAAGATTCACTCACTTTCGGTAAACAAAAAGAATAATGGTGTGTATAGGTTCACAGGTTCAACTAAACTAAGCACTCGACTATCGACTATATTTCCAATATTTAACTAGTTAGTTGGCAAAATGCTTTGTCTGCCAACTGGTTGTTGAAAGATTTACAAAGTTTACAAATAAAAATAAAGGACTGTTATATAGAATAGCATAATATACAGATTTTGTACTGCATTCATTTTCTTTAGATTGTGAATATATTGCTGGGCAATCCGTTATTGGAGAGTGTCATTCAGCTGCATCTGGTTTAACTGTAATCCGACTCCAGCATAGTTGTGGAAAGACTTCGCAGATGATAAATCAGTTATTAAAGAACTCTTGGAGTTGGCCCAAAATTTATTTTGACTAAATATATTAAATTTTAATAGCAAAAAGATCATTAATAATTCATACTGGCTGTAAGATTTTTCTTAATTAAAGGGATAAATAAATCCTGTCACTTTAAAATAACTTACATTCATAAATATCATTTTAGATAGCAGCAACTGGCGGATCGACTATACACATTTGTTTCAGAACATTTGGGCGATATTACATAAAATACTCCTAACTAAAAAGATGACTAAACATGCTTTTGTTTAGTTCAAGTGCTTATCAATTGAATAAATAACACGAAATATATATGGATAAAACTTTGAAATAACAGACTAAAGAGCACGTCGATAAAGGACGTAGTTGGCGAGCTATAACTATGTTATGTTTCTATATGATTGTAGGAGAGGTGGCAGCCGTTCACTTGGACAGTTTGCTGATCACCCGGATGAGGGCCCCGTTTTCGTCCTTCAGCCGCTGGTTTTCAGCTTGGAGCGTATGTTGATACTGTAGATATTATAAGTGTTATGTCAATACAATGTGTAATAAACACTGCTGTTGGTGTGATGCGTCTTCATTCATTATATGAATTTGAAATGTTTTTATCATCATTTTTAGGTATTCAAATTAGACAAACCTTTTAAAGCATCTCATACACATCTTCTGAATGAATTCGCAGACAAGGTTGCCAAACAGAACGTACAAGATACAACGGGGGTACAACATGGGAGTCTCACAACACATCCTATGGTACAATCGACATAAACGGAGCAAATCAATGGGAGCGACACAGCTGTACAGTAGCTGCACATTTACTTAGTCACAATTTCGGTAAAAAAAAAACAATACGCACAATTCTATCAGGAAGGAGGACAATTACACATTGAACTTTTATGTAATGGAGTACATACGATGCGTATGTGAAATGATATCATTCTGGTACCTAAAACCTAACACTATTGCCAAAACACGAGTTTATATACCAAGCCAGTATATTTTTGAGAAGAACTGTACAGTGTGTTACGCATCGCATATACGAAGATAGTTCAATATTTTATCATTCAAATATCCAGTTTGCATCAAGCCCCATTACCCATGTATTATACAAATGTAACAGGAATTCAATACATAATTTATTATAAATCTTTGACCTGTATTTTTGGCACAGTGTCAAATCAGCAATTTTATACCGTATCTTCGACGCCTAGTTAAACATAGAGTAGCTGTTATACGGTAAAAATTACTTTCCTTCTGGTAAAAAGTTTTAAAACTATTAAAATGTTAAATGAAGTCTTGGTCAGTGACTTATAGACCTCGCTGCGATGGTAGCATGGATATACATATTCAAATAGATCTGTGACGCTACATTCACTTGATATTTCTTCAGCACACATCATATGTCTTTGAGCATGGGGCTTGAAGCATACAGTCACGAGCATAAATATATTACTATAGACATTTCGGTAATAATATCTGATTTCATATTTCATTCATAAATATATATTCTCAAGACAACAAATATATGTCATCATCTGTGGAAGGCCATATACAAGTAGCGGCACAAATATATGACATCAAAGAAACAAGACATTTATGCTGCCAGTGAGATTTCACATTTTTTTGCAATTTGAGCGGTACTGATTGCTATAAAGGAGAAAACAGCTCGAAGCATAATACGGTCAGTTTTATATGCTGCCAAAGTGATGATCACAACGAGGTATCACATTCTTCTAAACTGAACTGAGTAGGCATATATTTATAACACAAGAAATTTATATTTTCATTCATGGTCCGATATTTATGCATTCTGAGAGCTGACACATCTTTTTGAAGTCGAAGCGGCATCCTATATTTTGGCGAGGCTTGTCTCGTGAGATAGTTTTGATGTTTCTTCATGAAAACAGATATTAATTAATGAATCATGTATGTAATCAGATATAATTGCCAATCTGTCAATAGTAGCATATTTATGCTCGTGACTATACAGTAACTCCATACCAATAATACTAAAAGCTATATCACATATTTACAAGTACAAAATGCTGTGGATGTTAGAGTCGTTCAAACCTTACAGTTATAAAGCCTTTGATGTCATGTGCTACACCTATTTATGGCAGCCTAGTATAATTTCTTAAAACTGAGGGCTTACTTAGGTACTGCTGTTAATTATATACCTTGATAATTTGTTTTAAAATGCCATTCAGTATATTAAACGGCAAACCTGAATTGTAGGAAAGAGAAAGGATTAAAGAACTGCTGGTTGGTGGTTGATCCTAATATTTTAACTTAACCCAGTGCATGAGAATGCGGAATTACTGCAAATGTTTCATTGATGTTTTTTTTATGAATACAATACAAGTAATGTTTTTTTTTTGCATCACAGGTCATGCAACACACGCTAGCCAACGGTTTTGAACATTGTGTTTTAGTCAGACTTTCAACAATTTTGATACTGCCATTAAATAAATATGATTGAATTAAGATTAGTCTTGTTCATTGCGAAAAAATAAAGAGACTTAATTCTTCCTTACTGCCTCACATAATTTATTATTTTAATAAAACTTCTACTTTGAAATTATGTAACTTTTTATTATTTGATGGGTCTGCTTTTGACTTCTGTCTCACCAAATGGTAGTAATGATCGGTTGACGATCCATTATCAACAGTAACGAAATAATAAACCTGTTAAAACATTATCTAAATAAGAAATGGACAGCCTGACAGCAAAAAGTGTCTTATAAAACTAAAAGAAGCCTTGCATCACCATACATAGGTGACAATTTTGCCATAACGGTCATTTTGGCGTATAATAATAATAGATTAAAACACTATTACCAATAAGTAGAACTTCTGATAAAAACACAATGGATGAAAGCGCGTGTATGTAATACATACATTACGCACACGCGACGCAAACGGTACGCACACGAAACGTTAACATTACGTAGACGACACGTGCCGGTGACGATATTCACCGCTAGGCACGTTTACGTAAATGTTTGTGAATAGGTGATCTAAACTGCAGTCGATCGAAGACACGCATTAGTCAAATTAATTCAGTGTTTGGTCTAAGAAGGGTTATTATGGGTTGGAGAAATAAACATATTTACAGTACGCAGCCAATTCTCATTAACGTAACGTAATCATTTGAACATTACAGTCAGACCAGCAATCACAAAAATGTGGGTATCAGAGCATGGTTTCAAACGAAGTAGTAATTGGCTGCCTACATAATTTTATTATTAGTTGAATGTACTTGTGGTTTTATTCAACAAAAACATTCTATGATGTATAGTAGTCAAGCGACCTCTTACATGGTAGAGAACGTAAAAATCATTCTGTAAAAAGTCGGTGAGAAATACCATAAAAAAATACATTTAATACAACGACAGAGCCGTCAAGAAAAAAATTGGTCATATATCATAAATTTAAAAAAAAAAGTTAGGTCCAATATCGGTGTCATCAACTGAGTGAGTCGTTACATATTCGTCTGGTCCATATCGACGGACGGCAGTTTGGTTGCACCTTATCGATAACGCTACGTGTACGCAAATGACGTCACGTGCACATAACATGGACGCCATACATGCGCTACAACTTCCGCACGCAAGTTAGACATGTACCAAAGCATGCTCGCCATAACACACTGTTAATCATAGTGGGGCGGGGGCTCGACAATTACCGCGACGCTGCGTGACTGTGCTCTGGCTATCGTGTCGTCTCGCTCACACGCCTGTGTCATGAGTGGGATAGACAGTGTGGTTGGATAAAGACTTTTTTGAATGGCCCTTGTATGAAATGCTGCTTCAAATCAGCTATCAATACAGCTGTTACACAGTCATGTATTGGGTACACCTCAAGTGTTAAATGTCTTAGAATAGGAGAAGACGAATTTGCTTTCATTAGGTACCTTCTTTTCTGGGGTACTTTTGTTGTACAAATGGTGGAAATACTTTCTTTATTTATATTATTTTTTTATTGTATATTTAAAGAACAGGGCGTTTTTTTTAATGGCTGTGTTTCTACTTTGTCAGTTATACATTATCGTCCAAAAGATCTTTTTGGAAGTTCAGTAAAAAAAAATATGTTAATAACTTGCTCTTTGTTTTTTTTTTTGTAATGAGTTTATTTTATACAAAATACAACTTTTCAATAACACTAGCATACTGCACTCAGTATACTTCAGTTTAGTTAAAAAGCCAAACATTGTGTAAAGAGTGATAAAAAGTAAGTAAATCGAAAATGTCACTCATATTATGCAAGTTAGATCACACATGTTCTCAATTCACCACTCCGTATAAAAGTTAAAAGCGTGCCAAAGCGTATGTATTTAAATAAATCGCTTATCGCTGAAATTGTAAAGTTCATGCGATGCCACTTGAAGTTCATTTGCTGTGGTAAAAGGAGGACGTGTGAGATAGCCTAGCGAAAATATCAACAGTGTTTGTGTGTGAGAAATGTGAATATATCAACGTGTAAGCGAGAGCGACGATCGGTTTAGTTCCGGCGCAAGCCGCACGGTGTCGCCACTGAGCTGAGCGCTCAATTATATACACATTTACCTATTTGGCGGCAGAGTTGGTCAATTTGCTCACGACCCGCGTAAGGGCACGATTCTCAGCCCTCAGCCTTTCGTTCTCGGCTTTTAGTTTTTGCAATTGCTATAAAACGAACACCAACATGTCAATTTTATTATTATCTCTTTTCTTTTCTGGCGGCAGCAGCTATCTTGACGTCCGCCATTTTGGTTTAGATTCAAACTTGACAAGATAACGGTTATGCTATATTTTTATATCAACTAATGTTTGCAGATATATATAATGTGTTGTGTATGTGTCTACCACGAGTATGTTTAAAAATTCTTCGAAACTTACCTTTAATTCTTCCTCCATTTCTGAAAGTTTCCGCTCCATAGCCCTTTTTTCTCTTTTGTCCGTCTCGGACGTCGAGTTCTGCAATTAAGGAAATATATACTTTATACACCTACTCGGTTAGATAGTACTTTCCTACATAAAGGTCGACGCTTGACACAAACATAAGTCAACATAAAGTACAAATTAATCGACAGTAAATAAATCATAA
Source organism: Dryobotodes eremita (assembly GCA_917490735.1). Classification (NCBI taxonomy): domain Eukaryota; kingdom Metazoa; phylum Arthropoda; class Insecta; order Lepidoptera; family Noctuidae; genus Dryobotodes; species Dryobotodes eremita. The sequence continues at coordinate 9,720,292 of OU823241.1, read as the reverse complement.
ATCGCAAGCCACACCAATAATAGAACTCAACACGTACTTTCGCTTTGCAAATGTAGTAAAACAGCATAGCATAAATGCGCCCATAAATTTAAATGGTAAGGTTGAGAACTCGCGCCAATCTGTCAGCTGTCTATACAAATAATTAGTTTTGTGCCGTAGGCGGGAATTAGTCAAACTATCGAGAATAGTCGAGCTAATTACGTTACAAAAACACGTAGTCACGGTGAAGGTGAAACTCGCGTTTGAAATATTAATAGATCAATGTGTCAATTTCTGTGTTCACAGTGTTTTTAGAAAGGGATAGCCAATCGAGAGTATTGATGTTTACTGTGTAAATTAATAAATAAATTCAAATTGAACTGGGAAGCTAGTTTTAATCATCATAATAATTATATTCGGATATATGATTATCATCACCTGAAAGTTCAATAACTACGCGAGCGAGGATGAAAAATAATTTTAAGATCTTGTCGGAATGATTTGCATGATAAGTCAAACAAAAATATGCGAAGCAAGTGGTTCGGTACACGCCAAAACAATTCATTTATCAACAAATTTCACACACAAAAGAAACATGTTAAACGTTTGCAAAGGCATAGTTACACAAATTATCGCTACATTTTAAACATTGCAATTGTAAGAACATAACAATTATGTAATTTTTAGACATCGTATGTGAAATACGCAATTTAAGTTATCGTACCTTGTTACTAAACATTAGTTCATAGTGGTCCATAATTAAACTTGCGTAATAAACATACGACATTACTGACATAGACTAAAGCTGAAACTATTATGGGAATTCTTAGAGCAAAACAGTAGATTCGAAAAGAAAGCTCATAAGGGCAGGCAGGCGTAGGGTATGTTATTATGTCCCTGACGTAATAACATGCCCTACGCTGTTTACGGGCTCGTGGCGGATACGAGGAATAACTAGCCCTATACAATGCCCCAAGACCACGAAAGGAAGAAGAACGCTTGTATAAAACCGGTATACCTACTAGATAAGCGGATGCCGAAGGAAGGCCAGAGCTGTTGATGGCGCACTATTAAAACGCATGTACACAGTACAGTACATACTTGCTGAAGACACACACAGCAAAGAATTACGAAATGTTTTTACAAATATTCAAAGTGGAACTGCATTATAAATACTGGAGGATAAATAACAGCCAGCTTTTGCAGAGCTAAAGCATCTGCTGTCAAACATTGGATCTAACTCACTGAGAATTTTGCAACAATGCATTTTCAAGTCCTATTGTATTTACGGCCATAATCTCAAGACTACGTATGCCATTATAAATAACAAATACGAAACTACAGAAGAAAATAAACAGAAACACATGCTCGCCTAATGCTAGCCCTACTACACATAGCTACTGAATGTGACCGTACCACTTGTGAGAGCCTGGTGATGGTGGCGTGTGCCTCGCGCAGCTGTTGCTCGGAGGTGTTGAGCAAGGCGCGGAGGCGCTGCACTTCGCTCTGAGACGCCTCGTACAGCGCCTTGTAGTCCTTTACTTCGCCCTCCTCTGTGCGTTCGCTGCCAGACTGGAATGATACAGGGTAATTATGTTAGTATTACGTAGACTAGGTGATGAATGAGGTTTAAAAATTGATTGCTACTGCATTTAGTTCCTCTGTAGACCTTTAGCTACAGAATCATTCGCAGTATTCGTATAACCATTATTAAGAGCAGATTCATCAGTTAATGATGGAAGGAAGTTCCTACAGTAATCGTTTATGCATAATGACAAGAATTCATTGTAAATTTATAAAAACCTAAGCTAGAAATTGATAATCAAAAGTAAATTGACATGATTTAAAGGTCAATTGGTACGTAAAATATGTGCTTGGAGGTAAAGTTGCGGACACCAGCCCGTTATAAAACACAATACAAGGTTTATTAGTATATTTCTATACATATTTTAATAGTGTTCTATCAGTAAAAGGTGCAATTAGGATTAACGTCAATGTTTTCTAAAATTGCTTGGAAACAATTTTAAAAGATTAAACGAATAGAACACATTTGATATCTAATAAAAGAACACAAGCTCAGTTTTATTGGTAACAAATAATAACTAAAACCGAAACTCCTATAAATAGGAATGATGAACTAACACCAAAGCTGTAAAAACCGCGCAATTGTTCGTGATAGCGTTCACGTGAATTCAGATACTTTCCACAACACGCTTTGAGAAAACTATAAAGTAATGTATCGCATAGTTTCCGAAACAAACAGGCTTTTCTTTCTAATATTTGTATACCAGTTAATGGAGAAACATGTTAACATTTTTTTACGGTATAAACATCCTATGTACCGTGTTTCTGGAAAATAAACTACTTATTTTACCCTGGTGCAATTAAATGAAATGTAAAAGTTTTCATAGAAACAGAAAATAGCTTAATATGCAAGTTCTTACCCAGTTGTTTGTTAATTATTTTTGAATTTTACAACACACATATGGGACTGTCCTTAAATCTACCACTACCGTCCCTTGAAGCGATTCTCAAAATGGACACGAGTTCATAAAAAGTTTCTAAACATCATCCATCATATGAACAATCCGTTGTACTATTCTTCTTAGTACTTGATATACGTAAACTGTACATTTTTATGGACTGTTAAAATTATTGTTATGAGGTCTTTAAAACAACAATAAACTACTAGTAGCAGCAAACAGGTTGTATGTACGTCATAGTTCCAAGGACGTATGTCTTGGCTGTGAGAAACTAGTAGAATAAGTCTATCCATGAATCTAGATGAACTTTAATATTAAACACAGGTTTTTAGTTCACCAACATCTCAATAAGATATACTCGCGATTCGATATTCAACAAAGCAGCACGTAAACAAACAAAGCAGTTCTCCGAATGTTTTAGGGACTATTCTTAGGAAAAAGTCTTTGACCATCAAAACTTTGTGAGCTGCAGGGCATTACGTACACAGTATCCATCCGAAGCGAGGGAATTTAAGCTGAGGGAGCGGGAGCCCAGCGCGCCTGCCGTCTCTAAGGAGCTGAGCGAGCGCGACCGCTCCTTGTCCAAGTTCCCGGTTTTGTTCGCGCGGGACTTGCGCTCCGGCCTCACGGGCGGGACATCCGGCGCCTCCGGCGCAGCCAGCGCCACCGGCACATCCACCGGCGCCTCTGTAGGCTCCTGAACCTTCGCCAACGGCACAGGCTTAGGCTTAAAGTCTTTCTTACTCGCCAACAACCTTTTGTCCAACTTTTTCAACACTGGTGTCATCAAATTCAACGATCCCAAAGAAGAACCACCTAAGTACACGCCCCCATACCCTGAACTCGTACCACCGTATATACCAAGATTTGACGACGGCCGCCCTAGACCCGCACTGTAAGGATTGTAGTTCCTGTACGCGCTAGAACTGAAGTTGGAATAATTGTTAGAGTAAGGACTGTATTGGCTACCAAGCATCGTACCCAGCATGCTGGGAGACGAGCTGTAATGCTGAGTAAGGCTTCGCGGCCTCGAAGTGTACCTATCTTGTTTACGACTCATTTTTGCACATTTCACTGAGAGCGACTAGTTAAACAGTCGGCGGGCGAACGCCGCGCGCTTCGTAAACACACTGACCGTTTCCCGAGTTTTATTCTACGCGATGTGAAAATAATGTGTGCGCCCACGTCGCGGGCGGCAGGATCGCGCGTGTTTGACGCTGGTGACGCACTGACATGTTCAGACGAGAGGGCGATATCCACGGGACACGTGAGACAGACACAAACCATCACCTGTAAATATAACGGCGTAGCGCAGGGAGCGCCGGCCGGTGGCGCGTGGCCCGAACCCGCCGCAACGCAAGGACGTCGCTACGCAAATAGAGATTACAGCCCTCTATTATTATCAGCGACGCCTCATCAATCAGTCGACGGTTTACTTCATAATTAGTGCGCTGATCGAAGGCCATCCGCGACCGACCCGCGCCTTCGCCCTGTACGTACAGGTACACAACGCACGTGCTAAAAATAAACTCCCACCTCATATAAACATTGTATGTTACACCAAACACAAATATGCCTTGCAGATGTAGAGGAGAAGCGAGTGCATCGTAAACTGTATACTCGTGCGTTTCTGAAAGCTACCGCATCGTACAATCGAAGTGCTAATTTATGAAACACGCATCAGTTTCTTGACTTCGTATTATATGCTATATTTAAATTCTATTTTCAAGTTTACGCGTCTCGTATTCCGAAAGCGATGACCCAAATACTATCTTGTTGGGAACTATCTAAACATTTCACTGAAATTTTGAACCACTCGCCTATAATCATCAATCGCAACGCGTTCCAAATCGTATAGTTTATCACCGAACGGTCGGTATCCTCAAGATTAACACACACATTAACTTTAGACAAGGAGAACTTATTCTTATAAATCCTGCAATTATGTGGTGAAGTATTTGAGACTTTGGCCTAATTCTATTTCCCACGGTGAAGTCAAGTCGACAGGGCCAAATCGTTTTTCAAAATTTTGTTTTTTACTCCAACATATATTTCGAAATTGTCTCGGGGAAACTCGGCCATTAACTCCACGTTTCACGCGGGCGATAGACGCTAAGCATACGACACGATGTCTGTCCTACATTATGGACATTGACAAAGTAGTTATAAATTGTTCGTGAACTATAAAATTTGCGTTTTAGCACTTGGCTGATGAAAACGTGCTAGGAATGACGCCGTACCTAATTCTTGGAGTTTCCGATGCAAACTAGCGGGTCAAGGGTATGTTTCACGTGTACCCAGTTTTTATTTTTTTGTATTTACGAGCGTCTGTTTTTGGCCCACTTCCTGTTTTTGATTATCAAAACTAAAAGTTATTTTTCAGTAAAACAATCAGGAAAAGTATTTTATGATCTGTTGTAATGATTAATATTTCCCGTGGAATTAACATGATAAAATATACTCGTCGCATTGCTGTGATGTTATAGCTTTAAGCGCAGTTGATATTACATATTATCGTAATGTAAGAGGCGGTTACATTGTGGACGGGTTGGCGACGTCATCGGCCATGTGTGCTGGGGAGCCGGCGTCACGGACGGATACGCTAAAAATAATAAGGCTCTAGATCAGCGTTCAATAGTAACCACGATGATAAATACCAGATTTATAGCCCACAAAATATTGATTACTTGCTCTAACCGGCGGAATCCCTTGATTAAAATTAAAACGTCTACGGCATCATCTCGAGATGTTGCTGACTACAGATTTACAGAATCATAGAAATAATATCGTCGCCTATGTTCTTTACTTATTCAATGGTCTAGAAAATGACTGAACTTGTCGGGATGGAATAGCAGATAGATTTTTATCTATCCGCTATTCTGTCCAGATTTTTTTATAAACATGCCACTTCTTATGCTATCAGCAGATAGTGTCAACTTCGTTCAATCTGCCAAAACGTAGAGTTACAAAACTGGGGGTATATTCGTATTCGGCACATTAAAAATTTAATGCAAACTAGGACAATAGGCGGAATTCCTAGACTCATGAAGTTTAATGGGCGCATATCTAGCATGTCAAGTTCCAATATCTTACGACAGTTGACCAGATTGTATTAACGTTAGCAAATTCTGCCTTGCAGTGAATTATTACACTAACATTTCAGCACGTTTTATGATTTGTTCCTAAAACATTTCATTCCTTTTAGTGTTTCAAGGAATCCAATTCGGTTTATTGTTTACTTCCTTAGTGTTGAATTTTAGCCACATCAGGAAATGCTAATTGTTTTAACTTCAATCAAATTCTGTTCCACTGCAAACCATAACATTTACTCAGTTACTCTAAATCAAGCTAAGAAAACGGGACACTCTGTTCACATAACTACAATTTGTTTTGTTCTGAAGGCTCTGGATTTGGCTGTATATTCCTAGTTGGGATGGTTTCCTTATCAACTGATAATGCAACTTAAACCCAAAACTAAAATTTACCGCTTCTTAAACCTTAATTACTGACAAAACACGTGAAAACAAAATTCATAGGTTGATAAATAAACAATGTTTACAAAATCAGTAAACGTGGTTGAGAAGTGACCACTCAAACGCAATTTATGTGTCATCCATAGCGATGTTGGAAGTACGCCAGTTCTTGACACGTTGACCACAAAAACCTGGTTATTTATTGTGGAGCACGAGACATGCAATTATATATTACTTTTTTCGTACTTGAAATTAACTTCCTGAATACCGAAAACGCTAATGAACGAGATTGTACACAAAGAATCTTGTATTAAATAGATCAGATTTTAGTCAGTAAAGGTTTTTGTAGAGCAGTGCCTTAGCTCTACATAAGGTGGTGAATAATTTGGCAACAAAGAATGATGGTCCAGGGTAGCCTTTCTAATAGAGTTAACTTTGAAAATGGTCACAGCACGCACGATGCATGGTTCACTTAAGACTTCACTTAGCGGTCGACATATTTGACACTGAAAGACAATCAAAACCATTGAGACCTTATGATACAAGGTTTGATTAGCAAGTCTAGGAAAATTGAGATTGGATATGTTAAATGTCTAAGCACACGGCGTTTTGAAGAGCAAAATTGCAATTAGGACGTGTTTTTTTCTTGGCATAGCTTCTTTGTTACTGTCGACTGATTGTACAGTCAGCGTGCAGTTCTATCTTCTTCATTAGGGTAAAAAAGTTACGTCCACTCATCCACTTCTCAAAAACCGCATCAAAACTGAAATTTTGCAGATGGTTCGCAATCCAAATGCAGACCATCTGTATAGGCCTTCACACTATTTCCGAATCTGTCGATTTAAGAATTGTTTAAGACATATTTCGCGGGACCTACCGATTAGATCGACTGATTCCTATTAATAAAATATGTATGCAAGTACGACACTACGCTTTTTACTTCACAACTTCGTAAACCACACACGCGTCGGCTTTCCTTGCTAATACGAAATTTGATAACATAAACAAGTACACTTTAGTCACTTTCTCTACTAACTAGATATACAGGGCCATGTCTCCGTTGACACTGAACTAAAAAGCTGGAATGACGCCAAAACAAGCACAGTTATCGTAGATTACTTGAAGATATCAATAAGATCTCCTTTTTTTTTAAATCGGCATCGCAATCTATCACTCGAAGACAGTGTGACTAAGATGTAGTGACAAGCTGTCGAGTTATCTTCAACAAGAAGTTTTTTATCGCAAGTTCTCAAATTAGAACTGAGACGTAAGACCATTGATCTCTTTGTATGATCGAAGCTATCTCTAATTCCGAATGGTATTGATTTTGTAATAGAAGTCTTTAGCAATTGGCAGTGTGGCTACCCCTTATTTAACGTGAGCTCGTGATTTTCTTACTAATATATTATTTTTGTCGTTACAATGCAATGGGAAGAAAGTTAACCACAACCATAATTTACCTACATATGGAAGAAAGAAATTACGATGTGTCTTGTTCAACTCTTGGGGCAAAACCCACTCATGCGCAAGTCATCCCAAAGGAGACGTCAAAAGGAATAATAGCACCTCGTGCCTGCTACATTCGAAGACGAACATTACATTTACTATCACGAAATTGGCTAAATTACAGTAATGCATTGTGAAACTACTTAGTACTGACATGGAAAATTCCCAAGCCATAAACTTCCCAAGGAGAAACAGACCATTAGCATCCCTTGACGCAAGAGCCTTTCACCAGAACAAATTAATTTTGCAGAAAACACATGTTTAGAGTCGGTGACGTTGGGACATGAGTTGCCAAATTGGAGTACCTTTTAAAATGGTCGTATTTCACCGACCTTGGACATGAGTTCGTAAATAACACAGTGTCACTAATAACATTAGCGTTTGAATCATTGCGAGGAAGCGCACTAAGGCCGAGAACCGACATTTCCAATAGGTTCATCATCGTAGCAGCGGCTACATTCAAAGCTCACCAGCTTGGAATCCATTCAACAGGTTACTGTGACAAAATCTCTCCCAATACATCGATAAAGTCAAATTTTACTCAGAATTTTTCTAGAGGTTGAGAAAATTTGGGTGTCTAAATTCTATTGACGCCCAAACTGCAGTTGTATAAAACAGCAGCTCTTACAACATTTTCTGTGCATGTTAATAACCACTCAGTGTTTCAAGAACAGAAATTATTATTAAAAATTATTACAAAAAATTGCAGGAAATATGAATATGACATTCACACATAACATAGACGTGATTTCACTTCCGTCATAAGAAAATTGACTACGATCACGCAGTAGAATTTTGATTACAAGTCGAGGTTACTCTTGTACTATTTTACTAGCTTCGTCCGCAAGATTTTCTTGTTTTAATAACATTCAATATATCCTACGCCCCTCCGCGTCCCATCGCATCGCCCGCCTGTGCTATTACTTCATTTTCGCTTAGCATTCTTTCTGCCTTTTTTCTTTTTGCTCGACTCCTAACGGCCGTAGCGTTGATAGCCCAATTCTTGAGGAAAGTTATAGGCTATTTAAGCCTATAACTTTCCTCAAGAATTGGGCTATCAAATACAAAATATATTTTCTAAATCCAATTTGTGTTTCCAGAGATTAGCGCGTTCAAGCAAACAAAAAAGAAACAACAAACTATATAGCTTTATTATTAGTATAGATTAAAATATGTGTTTTAAGAGATTTTTTTTTTGTGTCATTTCCTGCTGCTCGTCCTAAGCCCTACCAAATCTGGGTTGCTCTATACTGCTTCTATCCTAATAAATGAATAATAATATTATACTTAGGTGTCCACAACAAAAAATATTAGTATACCATATTCTGCGATGTTGAGAGCTTGTCACGCCATATTAAGTCCAATGCTTTCTATTCAATTAAGAGTCATTTTATGATAATCAAAAACAATTTATCTGACTGTGAAAGCAACACTATATCTTATGTTGATTGAAATGTAGAAGTTTCAGTTCAAATAAAAGTGAATATTGGGTATTGAGAACGTTGAAATGAGAATTGAGAACTGAACTTTGTTTACAACTGAATATTTGGGTCTGCGTTCAATTTGTGTATTTTTATACTGCCAACGCTTTTATTTCCCGTTAAAATACCTTGGAATCGCATATCAAAGTTATGTATTTTCAGCATTAAATCACCGCAACTTTCCAGTATCTAGGCGTTGAAATGTTTTACATCTGGGCTAAACGTATAACATTGTTAACGTCGAACTGCAGGTATACCTTATGTAACAGAATCTTCTCATGACGTAAGTCTATTAAGTTTTCAGACAACTCGACTGCGTCGTACTGACAGTCACGTAAATTGAGAGGCATGCCTACACAACAACAACTGAACTACGAATATGTAAAACAAATTGTATCTGCACTTGCAATGCCTATTAATTTTCTGCGCCACACACATTTCTACTTATTGCATAATGGAAAAGCATGATAGAGTTATCAAATACTTCTCATTTGACAAGCATATCAAGACAGACAGTCTATACAAATGGAATACTAACTATCGTGCCAAAACATACTGGAATACCATTCAGGCTCCCGCAGACATGCGCGACGCGACTTTAGTAGAACAATTTCTATGAAGACTTCATAGAAAATTGTTCTACTAGAGTCGCGTCGGGCTGTCGCGTCGCGCCTGTATGCCACCAGGCTTTAGGTTTTATTTTATCAATTATTAAAAATGTACATGCTCGCACTTCTGTGTTCTTTTATCGAGAATATCTTCTGGCAAGGTAAAACTGTTAACCATCACGCACAATGGTCCACTTGAAGGACTAAGTGCGGAAACCAAAACCCTAAAGAAAAGAAGAACTGTTAACCATTCAGCTAGTATAGTTCCTTAAATATTTTATGAATGAAGAATGAACATTCTTTTGATTCGATCTGAACACCCGTTTCATTTATCCACTAGCATGGTAGCCTACATGACTATTGAAGTTTTTTAAATCAGTCGAGTAGCAATTACGTCTAGATTACCGAATTAAAACAGTATCGAAATAAATTTCGGAGCAGTTGCAGTGACTTCTAAATGAAATATTTTCTCTTAAAATTCTACGAAAGAAATCGACGTGTCAAAAGTGAAATTACGTTGTTAATTATTTTGTCGTAATGTCAAAATACGGAAATCATGAGACGGGCGATGTAATTTATAAGCATCATTGTCACATAACCAGACGATTGATGATCGGAAACCACAGAGTTGGAACTAAAATTATCTTTATTTGTGTTTGAGATCATTGATTTCGTAAATGTACGCAACTTTGACTAAAACTGCTTATCTGTTTAAATTTTGGCCAGAGAATGATTTAATACCAAGAGAGACCGAAAGTGATGCCCCATGTCATTTTCTATGTATGGACTGGAGTACCTACCTAAAGTGTATTAATAAGAAACACTTTCAGAACTTAATTTTTGAATTATGGGTAAAACATCAGTGATAATTTACGTACCACGCTATTAAAAATAATTCCCAGATCAAAGAACTGCTATTGAGAAAAGCTTTTAAACTTGTGAAGCTTGTGCTTCTTGAAAAAGTTGTATTTATTTTTGTATCTCACGCGGTCTATCTGCTATGGATCAAACGAAACTACCGAAACGAACACCAAACAACACCTGCTATTATCAGATAATATGTTAAGCTGCACCTAGCAACGGAAATACAAGATATCGAATAGCTTTCAAGAAATAAAACTCCCTAAAAATAGTTTCACTCGATTTTAAACGATCGATAGAAATCATATGGACCAGCTGAGTTCATAGCATTTGACGAATACGAGTTACGATATAACATCCAGAAATACCCCGCACCTATTGTTCGGTGACGTCAGCCAGCGAGGTGAACGCCGCTAAATTGACGCTGTAACACCGTATTCCTAAGAATATTTGAATAAATACGAGGGTCGCGTATCTTGTACATTATTTTTTTGAATTTCAAAGGCAATTTATTTAGAAAATTACTGTTATGTTTCCTGTCAATTATTTAAATTACACTGCTAATATTTTTCCTGAATTTTTATATAAAGCCGTGAGCTAATTCTTGAAACCGCATTATGCAGCGCAAATTAATAAAGCTTACTATGATCCGTAGTTACAAATGTTGTGTTACTTGCAGCATACAATTCCCGAGTGAATCTATTAGTCAAAAGCTTACAATTGACTCATGATTTATTTCAGAAATTAGCTTCCGCCGCACGCAAAGAACAGAATGACGACGAAATTGTACCTACGCACGTCCCATTGAGAGATCGACTGTTCTATGTATAACGTTCTCAACAACTCCTCACTCACCGCAGCATTTTAAGACTCGTTCAGCTAAATACAAAAGTAACAGGTGTCAGTAAACTATAATGAGTGTCACGGGTAGTCTCGCGGCCTAATGACACAACGATGTGATAATTGCAAGCATGAAAATATTTAGTGCATCTAATTACTTTCATGGCCTTCCAATTGCTGCCTAGACTTCTGTTTTCAAGATTCGAAAACGTTGTATGCGAAAGCTTTCAGCTCCGAGTCGAGGAGCAGAAATTAGAGTTATTTAAATACTCATAAAATAAGACTAGAATTTTGAACTTCAAAAGAAGCGTAACCAAATAATGAAATACATTGAATGGAAGATCATTTGTAGTAGTGTCATTTTAATCACAACCCAAATACTTTACTAACACGTGAGGCTATGACCATTACTACTGTCATGTTTTAATAGTGCAATGTTCAAACACGACATGCAACAGCCCCAAGGGCACTGCCTTCACCTCAATATAATTTGCGCCCTTTCTTATTTGCTTCACTTTTCTAGTTACTGAAGTATTTGCCCAGTAGCTAAAGTAGCTAAGTTAGCACATGCTAAATCATAATCGTTTTAGGTGATTTTGTGGTTGTGATTTGAACAAGCGCCAACCTTACAAAACCCAAAAATTTGCTTTGTTAAATGTATTCTTTCAACCTAACCTACCTCTTTCATCTTTTTATTGTTAGATACGTTTCACAGACATTTATAGCGTCATTTTAACCCTCCTCTCCTAAAACAGTCATCAACAGGTGTCTCAACAGTCACGAGCTCAAACGACCCAATAAACAATAATACACGATAATGGTGTACTATGTAATCATTAAGGATTTATATGTAGTATCAGGAGATTATGAAACAAGTCGTTGGCCGCCATGGTCCGTGTTAACAGAAAACTGTTTTGACATTTTGATATTAGATTGATTGTGTGGATAAACTACTACGAATCTAAATGCAATTGGACCTTGGCGCGTCATGTATTTGCTGCGGTCTTGAAAAATTTTACTACGAATTTCTTTTCTGTTTTTCCAAACTGCTCAATTTTCCAATTTCACACTTAAATGATAAATGTCTCCAAAATATTGGAAATACAATATTATTAAAATTCTTATATCAATAAGATAAAAACAAGCTTAGGGCAGTGTGACTGTATGACATATTGCAAACAACAAAGTCATAATTTCATACGCCCCCTTCAGGCGTTGGCAGCGAACTCCGGCCATTGAATAAAGACACATTCATTGCTCGTCTCACGTACTTACTTGATTAAAGTAATGAGTAAAGACGCCAATGGATATAAATCGTTGGCCTTGATCTCCCAACGAGTGTAACGAGAGTTCGGATGTATGCAGCATCAAGACTGATGGATAAATAGCCGATATGAATAATACAAAACATTGTTTGGAAGTGGCAAAGTGCTAAAAGTTATATGTGTCTACGTTTTTTACGTTGACAGGTTGTCACCAGTCATTGACCGACGAACAAAACGTGAATATTTTAGTTTTAGATATTTACAAAATACTAGGCCCAGTTTAAAGAACTTTGAACAGTCATTAGGCAGTTTAAAACTCATTCATTATTTGGTTTCCTTTCTTTTTCATAAAACACAAGGCGATGAAGTCAGGGCTTCTCTAGGGACTATTGCATTTGCCAGTAGAGAACAAAAGGGGAATCTGATGATATCATAACCAGAGATTGCATATTTACCTAACGTTAATTTTTAGCTATGAAAGTATGGAAGGGGCATATATTTTTTGTAAAAAAAAACCGGCTTTCCAGGAACACCGGGAATGCATAACTAGTCCGCTGTATAGTATGGAAGAGAACTAAAAAAAAATAAAAAAAATATGAAGTACTATGTCGTGATTGGGCGTAAATATTACCTCGGCTACAACAACTTTAATCATTACCTTTCCATCGCTATGATTTGGTCCGGTTTGGTCACTGTAATCTAACGTTAGCGGGATTTTTTCGATGCAAAAGCGCATTCCATATTAACCAACATCTCAACTTTAGGTGAATGAATGTGCATCCGAATATCCGATCTCTGATCATAACCCTTTCGTCGTCCTCTAAAAAGACTAGCCTTGTTCTTGAACAGAGAATATGCGCCGTAACCGTTAGTAATGTGTTTCATAAACAACATGGAACTGCATCTTAACAACACACACTAAACATTTCGTATCAAAACAAGACGAGATTAGTCCAAGGATATGAAATAAAATGATAACTGGTGTGGTGACTAACAGGATTCATTAAATTAAATTGCCGTACGTGTCCAAAGGAAGCTATTTTGAAGTTTCTCATGACGCATTATGTATGATGAGCGTGTTCATATATATATATGACTATTTTAGTTCTTCACGTGGGCTTAATTTATGACGAATATCCATCTGTTTTGATTTGAGATTACATGCCTTAACTTTGATTAACATTCCGTTACGAATTATTATCTCAATGGTCGTGGGTTGAGTGGTAGGCGTGGTAGCCGAAGACGAAAAGTACGAATTATTTTATTTGCTTTCTGTCAACAAAGTTTCGAAACAGTCTTAATTCAGCAAACCCATCAATATCCACCTACCATGGCGCTATCGTCACTTCACTATAAATAACATAAGATTACGAGCGATCCCCTCCCACACGAGTCAAACATAAGTAGCTAACAAACTACTCTGTAATAAATGGTTTGATGAAAACATCTAAAGTTAACTTTCAACCAAATCTTAGAAACTCTATACAGTTGTTTGTAATAACATAAAATTATGTTAGAGCAAGTGAATTTGTTTCTATGTTTGATACATTATAACGCATAAACTGCCATTCGGTTTTGAGTGAAAGTCGGTACATAAATAGACCATGTCTTGGATAAACACATAAGCATAAAAACATAGCTGCCATAAAAAGATGGGATCACACGTTAACATCCGACTGTTCATACGGTAAAGAACAAATACAGTATGAAAATGCCACGTGCCCAAATTATAAAGTAAAATAGGGTACTGATCACTGCCGTGTGGAAAAGGGCCATGGAATACTTTTTATCCGGGTACATGAGTAGTTCCCCTAGGATCGGAGTTGCCTCCGGAAAAAGATTGTATTTAATGTAGGTATTTAATGTAACTTACCGTCGGCGCCTCGTTATCCGCATCGCAGCCTTCGCCGCCTCCGCCGCGGTCATTTACGATATCCTGAGAACAGATTAAGACAGTGTTATTCAAAATGCGATGCGACAGTTTTGGTAGCGAGATCAGGCAGCTCGTGGAGTAAACAACTCGCTTAAACGATCTTCAGGAGTAGAATACCAATTGTTTTAATTCGCCCTTCATTTCGATCTGGTTACCATCCAAATGTGCCGGCGACGGCGGGAAACCTGAGCATAAATCTTGATTACACTTTTCATACACACATATCAATATGAAATGTCCTTTGGCCTTTGTGAGTGTACTATAGGTACACCCCTACCCAACCCTTCAGAAAAACAAGGCGTGATGATGTTATGTTATGATGTCCTTTGAAAAAAACCTGCAAGTATATTAAAATTGTTACCTCAATCCGGCATCTGAATGAAGAGAGTTTTACATTGTTATTCGACTTAATAACTAGATGGACGAGACAGCACGTGACAACAAATGGTGTGATCTTTTTTTGTAACACGTAAAGCAGACACTGACAACTGTCGACATGCCGTGATGCTGGTCGATGGTACGTGCCGTCGAACACGGAATAATTTCGTGCTTGAAGAAGATGGAGAGTTATGTCAATGTTGTAAAACTAAGCACCAATTTCACCAAACTCTGCTGTTACTAAATGCCATGCTAAGCATTTTGACGGACTATTTTTCTTTGTAAGACAATCCATCAAATGGCATAACGGGACATTTAGAATAAACACAGTATGGTGAAACTGGCCCTAAGTATTAAAGATGATCGTGAACATAAACAATCAATAAGCTCACACAAAAAGTTTGTCCTGTGAGTCATCCAACAACTAGGCCGCAGTATGCGCCTGACATTTTACAAAGCCATGGATCGTAAATACGAACTACGGCCGTTGTCATCCATTTCGTAACAGATATTGTACGTTATTATTATTGCCCGACTTCTTGTAGGGGAGGTAGTACTCGATTTTTACGGTCAATTTCATACAGAATAAATGTTATTGCTAGAACTTATACAGGGTGGCAGGAACATCGACGCGCAACCTGTTGTGTGTTGATTCTGAACGCCCGCGTTGAAATTTTTCGCCGGTTATAATAAAACAATTTGATGTTCCATACATTTTGACCGCGTAGGTATTGTACTTTTCTATGAAAACGCAGTTTTTTATTTTGATAACCGGCCAGAAGCTTCTACGCTAGGGGGTCTAAAATCATGTGTTGAATTCATGGTTTCAATTTACGCGTCTATGTCCCTACCATTCTGTATAATATTTAATAATTATCAGAAAGAGAGAGTCCCCAAAGGAGAAACCAAAGTTACAGCATATACGAGTTGTAAAAAAAAAGTAATTTCATATCGCTCCAAAATCCTAATAGACTATTTTTGGGATCATCTAAAACCCAAAAAAAATTGTCAGGAGCATGGAAGTGGGGGGAATATAATGTCAGTTGCATAAATGAACATGATTTTTCGATGGCACATTAGGGATAAATTCGTAACTATGGGTAGTAGGGCAACGTGGTCAAAAGAAAGTTGTCTCAGTTTTGCAGCAAGCTTCTGCCTGAGCTACGAATCGAACCCGATCTCGTTTGTAAAAAAATCACCTGTATTTGTATACCGAGCGAGTGTTGCTGATAAGGACCTACTACTGCAAAAGAATATTATGTGTAAAATCAAAGGAAGTGGCATTTTTTGCAATTTGAATTTTTAATAAATTAAGGAAACTTAAAATATTGCCATTTACTATTTGTCACATTATATAGCATGTATAACAAAGGTGTCGTCATATTTAAGGGTGTGGTACAGACCATCAAACTGAACAACTATCAACATCGTAATCGCGAAAAAATTATCAGTCGTCCCGTACATTTTTGTCGAATAGGTATTGATGTTTTGTATGGGTGAGTTGATATTTCTCGATGATAAATGATTTTATTTCTGTAAGTGGGTTTGTGCAAACACTTTAAAACGTTAATCGTATTTTAAAAACCAGATAGGTCGGCGGTTCTTATCCGACTACCACGAGAAGAAAAAAAAAAATAATATGTGAAGACGCTTTTAAATTTCCGTCCACGATAACGTTATAACGTTTTCAATAAAAAAATGCAGTTCTATTCTCCTCCAAGGTCAAGGCCATGGTTCCTTTGACCCCATTTTCCTACTAGTCACAGTTTCGGATTTTGCCTTGCTTGAAGTCCCATCTCAAACGCAAAAGGGATCGGGTTCGATTCCTGGCTCAAGCAGAAGCTTTTTCAATAAACAAAATATGCAGTTTTATTTTCCTCCAAAATTGTGGTCATCTTTCCATTGATCACGTTGCCCCACTAACTATAGTTTCGAATTTAACCCTGATCGAAACATGTTCATTTACGCAATTGATATAATATATTCACTTCCAAGCAGCAGACAATTTTTTGTCGGTGTAAAATTATCCCCAAAATCGACCCATAAGGTTTTGGTGCGATTTGGAACTCCTTTTGTTTAAAGTCAGTTTTACAACTTTGACATGCTTTAACGTTGGATTCCCCCACAACTACAGCAGCTGACGATCAGATCTCGTATGCACTAAGGGAAACTACTATTGTTATTACAGTAGGGCCTCGTTAAACCGAACGCCCAAAATTTACACCCTCTTCGGATGAATGAGGCGTTTGGATTGTTTATAGTATGCAGATATTTTAACAGGTGCTTTTTAAAATAAAACAGATTTTTATTATTGAAATTGAATACAAATTTTAATCATAAAGAATGATTACGCTTTAAAAAAAATCTAGTATAGTCCTTTGACGAGTGGTGTTTAATGACAATGAAAATGCTTTATCCCTGAATTAACGAAATATCTTTTTCCTCTCTGAAATTGACTTGCGCGAGCGGGAGGGGGTCGTTTGGACTACAGAGGCGTTCGGATTATCGGGAGTTCGGATTATCGAGGCTCTACTGTATTTCCAGCTGGTATGAAATAACTTGTTCAAACTAACGCCACCGCCCGTACTATTCGGAATTCGATCCAAATAGTTGTAAAGATGATCTATGTTTTATCGTTACGACATTATTCAAATACAGGATCGGTCAGATTGATGGATCGTACTTACTTAGGGTTGCTGATTCAAGTTATTAAAACCAACGTTACCTGTTTATTAATCCTGGTTGTGATGATTTAGTTTCATACAGAATATATTAATACGGTGTGAAATGAGAATATGTGAATGAAGGTGCGAATGTAACTTTGTGGTGGTCCAAAAGCATACGAATCACGTTTTCTAGACAACGTCTACTATTTACAGTAGAGTTCGTTATCTGTCAACGTAAATCAGAAATTACGGTGAAATAAAATATAATTTGGAAGCCTGGACTCAAATGTAATATCACCAACGCATGCGCAATGGTAGACAATGGTCGTCACTACTGTCTCAGATGAAGTCGTTTCTAAGTCTACAATGAGATCATAACATGCTTATGAAGTCCAGACTACTGACAGGTTCGCAAATTATCAACAAAGAGATTCATGATTCATCTGATTTTCAATGCAAAGCTTAGACCAGTGAATATTGAAATTTTTTATATCAATGTACGGTTGAAAGTGTAAAATAGTTTTAGTTGAAAACGTTAGTGAATTGACATACATAGGGACATTTCTAACTACATTTTATTTTCAATAAGTATAAAGTTTTACTTGAATGTATTGAAGATGAATTTATTTATCTAGAAAAGTTAAGTATATCAAATGAAGCTTCGATTACAATTTGCACCTGTCATTGCCCCGGACAATATCACAATAACTTGACACTACCGACTTACAAATACCGAAGCACTTGGCAGACTGGGTCAAAATAAATGAATTTCGGAGTCACACCTTACGTCGAACGGAACGCATGGGGGTCGCGCGCGGAAGCGGTTTGTGGTGCCTGGCGAAGCGTTGCGCGTCCGTAGAAGACTTCCTCCCGGTCGCGAGCGCTCGCTGATCCCGCTGCGCAGCTACTAGCTCGGGCAGTAAAGTAGGCTGCCGCTCGCCCCCGACCGGATGCCGACGGTTCCGCAACCTTCGCGCACCTCTCGGCAGCCGGTCGGATGCGGACGGATCCACACGTATGCACGTACAACCCACGGCATTCGATCGGCGCTTTAGATGTTTACAGAACACACAATGAACCAAAGTATTCGTAGACAAACATGTATTCTGTTCGTGAAAATTGTGAATAACACCAATTGGTTCCATAATAAAACACATAACAGTGGCGCTTATTCCTATGAATCTATTGGTTTACATTTTTGTAATAACTAATTTAGTTTTAATATTCTGCAAACGTTCGTGACATGGATTAGAAACTTGATTATATGGTTCAAAATAAACCAATTTATTTTATTTTATATATTTTTCGTATATAATAATTACCAACAATTGTAAGCATTTTTTTAAATAAAAGACTTAAGTATTAAAAAAAAACCTGTTTTACTAATTCAATGCGAATTGCAAAATTAGCAATCCGGAACGTTCCATAAAGCGGGAAACGGGAGAAGGCAGGTACACACGCGTTATCAAACTTAGTTATCAGAAGTCAAACAATCAAAACTAATTTCGGACGAAGTATCCATAAATGCGTAAACGAAATAAATCCAAGAGCCAGGCTGCCAAAGGCGAAGGCAATCAGCAAATAATTAAGATCTTAACTAATATATTTAGATAGAAAACAGTTACTACAAAGCTACTCGTGAATTCCAATCTTAGTAGAAATTGTAATTAAAGCTTACATGATTTTAACAAGGAATAAAATGATAATAATTACTAAAAATTAAATAACGGGAAAAGGTATTAAAACGGTTAATAAACAAACGTGTAGCAGAAGTGCGCGTGTTGGAGGGGGAGAGGGAAGCATTAGTTAGTTACGGGGGGGAGGGGAAAGCATTTGTGCGGGTATTGTGATATTAAGGCGAAAGCGTCAGGGTAGCTCGCGAAATTCAAATTTCCTTATGTTTTTTGCAATTTGCAGGTCAGTCATAAGGTTGTATGTTAATCTAATTATAGAATTATAATCATAAAATTCATCAATACAGAATATCTAAGTTCATATTACCCTATTGAATGACTATTTCATGAAATAATGACATTTGAGGCCAATTCTAACTTAAGGAGTCGTATTGCTGATTTAGCATCAGCTATAATAATTCTTGAATTCGAATATAATTCTGTAAAACCATAACGCTCTTATTACAAAAAACTAAATAAACCTTTGTCCTATCAAGTCCAGGCTTATCTGCAGAACCATGGTCTAAATTTGTCCGTATTACAAAACTTAAAAAAACCGTGGTCTTCTTAGTACCGTCATTTGAACCATTGCTTAAATATCAACCACAGATTAATACAAATATTATTCGTTCACCATCATATCATTCT
Source organism: Dryobotodes eremita (assembly GCA_917490735.1). NCBI lineage: Eukaryota > Metazoa > Arthropoda > Insecta > Lepidoptera > Noctuidae > Dryobotodes > Dryobotodes eremita. The sequence goes on along the minus strand of OU823241.1, from coordinate 9,700,498 downwards.
ATTGCAACGTTCCGTATGCTCAGAAATGAAAACTTTTTGTTAATACGCTAATGATTATTATGAGGTTTAGGAGTGTTAAAAATATTGACACTGTTAATTTGCATGGAATATTAGTTATTTTGTCAATTGCACTTTTGTATAGGTTTAAGCACATTACTTAGTGTGGTATTAATTACTAATAATACATCTAAGTACGTGTAACGAAACGTAACATTCTGGCGCGTTATATGAAACCATAACATTAAACAAACCCATCGCAAGTTGAACAAAGTTAATTTAGCTTTGGAATTTTTAAATTATCGAAGTCTATATTAGTACAATTGCCTCTTTGTTAATAGTTTTACCTTCTATAGTAATTTGAATATTATATTGTGATGGACCAACAAAAGAAAAAACGATATGAGAATTGGAGTACCGAGGAAAAGTAAGTAAACATAAATTACTTCGATGAACTTAAATCTTGGCATCCTCGAGCATCTCTAGTCAAATCTTCTCTTAAAAGTCCACTATTTTCATCGCATAACGTTTATTAAACCTATACTTTTGCCTGAAATCTTCATCGGATAATTCTATGAAGGGATCGATTCGAACACGATTTATGTTGTGTCGGCGTGGTGTTCCCAACAACTCGGCGGCTTCAATATCCTCAATATCAATTAAATCAACCATGTTAATATCCATTTTCAGTTTAAAGACAACACAACAAAATGAAAAAGATGCTATAACCTAAAAGAGAAACTGACAGATACGATTTAGACCATGGTTTGATCGTTTAAACTAGGGGCCGCCGAGGTTTAGCGTTAGACCATGATATGGTCTATGGTTTTTCGAAAAACCACGTTTTGTAATATCATTTTTGTTTAAGCCGTAGTTTATAGAGATTTAAACCTGGGTTTTTAGTTAAACCGCTTTTTGTAATAAGACAGTAATTGTTACGCTAGCGAATCATATTTTAATCAACATACAACCTGACCTGCAAATTGCAAAAAAAGCAGTTAAATTTCGTGAGTTACCTTAGCGCATCCCCCTTAATGATTATTATTATTATAGACAAACCATATTATCTACTTTCAATCTCTAAGCATTTTTATACAACGGCCGCATTTTATGTTATTAGGTACTAATTTACATATTTTTTTACGCCCAGTTTCGAATCTTACCACAACCGAGCCCTTTTTGAGGCATCGGTCTTACCGCACATATTATTCATTATGACGTTTTATTTTATTTTGTGTGTATATTTTAAATTAGACTTACCATCTTTATATTTTTAATACATTTAACATTAAAAGACATGTTGCGCCGACCCCAATTAAATTGTGATAACGGCAGGAGAATGATGATGATGACCTGGGCATACCTAGGGGGGGGGGGGGGCAGGGGGGACACCCGCCCCATCCCTAGATCTATCGTATGCCTACGTACCTACAGGTTAAATGGACTTTGTAAGCTCAGTGTACATAAAAACTTGAAACAGATGGGCGATTCTTTCACGGGATACGTCATAAACCGTTTTGCTGAAGAGCCTCAAAAATTACTTTTATAATAGATGTGTAATTAAACAATTTAAATGAAATAAATGCATATTATTATTTTTATTTATTTGACTACCTATAAAGCAGGATCTCCCGCGGGTGTTTCCCTTACACACTACATACACCTAATGTTTCGTGTAGTGTGTAGGCCAGGGTAAAACAAGCGCGTGGGACCCGGCTTAAGAAATTTCTGACTTGCCCCCAACCGGGTCAAAAGCTAGGTACGCCCATTGATGATGATATTAGAAGTCATAGAAAAAAAAAAGCCGGAAAAATAATCTAAAGTATCATGGGTAGTAAGTCCCGCTACCCGCATCAGGTATTCTCCTGTTTGCACTGATACAAGAGATAAAGTTAATCAAAATGCGCGGGGGGCGGAGTCAGCCAACTCATTTCAGGGAGTGGCCGTTCCATACGTAGTCTTATGCCCGTTTTCACTAACGTCAGGCAAAGTAACGTCTGCTTAGGTAATGACAAACGTGAACAGTGTCCCAAGCAATCACTGCCGTTTCAACATATAGTTTCTCAATACACAACTCGTGAGTTACGAAATCAATCTTTTTTTGACACTTGTTTGTGTTATTTTAAGTCAAATTCGGTTTCTGCCAATATTACTAGAAATCCGTTGCTAGGCAACGGATAAGAATTGTACAAACAAAAGCATCGGAGAATCGGTGTCGGTAAGTTGAATCACCGCCTCTTAATTGTGTTTTTTGCGCAACGTAACTTTTTAATGTTAACGCATTAGATTTAGTTGCCGCAGTGTTAGTGAAAACGGGCATTATTAAATATAGTGTAGTAGTAAAAGTCTCCTACGTCCATATCGACGTGTCCAACGCCGGTGGAGCGTCGCTTGGGCCTGCGCCGGCGCTGTATGACGTTGAGCGCGGCTTGCGTGCTCGCCGGGGACGCGTTGCTTGAAGTTTTGCTTTCTGTACTGCTCTCGCGCTCTTTCTCTTCTTCGGCAGCGGGTTCTGGAGTTGAGATACAAACATCGTCTTAGCCTGATTAACACAGGATTTTTGAGCCATGCTTATAAATTGTTACAAAGAGGTTTTAAGTTGCAGCTAGACTGTAATCGATCGATGACATCGTCTGTTCAGATCGAATTAGTGTGGTGCACAGCAGCGAGCGGAAGATCAACTTTGACGCCCATCAATACTGCCGATTTGATCAAACCAAGCAGTCTGTTGCAAAATGTATACCGATCGAAGGTCGGTCGTACATCGACCGACGATCGATTATGTTTTAAGACGATCAAAATCGACAAGTCGACGTCAACCGTATGTAAACCTTTAAATACATAGTCTGTATGTACGACGGACTTATGAAACCGTTCAGGGCCTTCTCCATACATAAAACATTGTCATTTTATACCCCATGCAAACGGGGATGTTAAAAATGTGACGTTTTACTTCCATCAATGTGACGTAACGAGTTTAGTGTGACAACTTCACAACAGTGTGCAAAAGTGATCAGCGTTATCGTAAAGTGATATTACCTGTCCGATTGTCATCTTTCGCTGTTGTGGAGGTGGTATTGGCGTTGGATCCGGTGGGAGGGCGGCGGAACGGCAACGTCACAGTCGCCTCGGCTGCCGTAGTGACCGGCCGCGGCGATGCTCGCCCAGCATCCTCTAGCTCAAACTGTTACAACATTACAACTTATTAGTTTACGAAGATGTTTGTTTGGGAGTTCGTTGTTAACAATGGGAGCTTTGCAAGAACAGAAGCGTAGAAGTTAAGGTCGCTTTTCAACTAAAATCTCTCAGGAATCTGTCCTTTTTATGTTTTTTTACAGGAAGGTTCCACTTATTCAGAAAAAGGAGCTGTAAAAAAGACTCATAATATTCATAAGACATTTAGTTCCGCTTATGTTGATTGTAAAGTAAACGCTTGGTAAATTAGTGGCAGCGAAACAGTATCGAGTTAACCGAGCAAAGGTACTAATGTGTACAAACCATTGTAAAAACAAGTATTTACCAAAATTGCACCTTACGGAGCATTCACACATTCATGCATCTCATCACAATATAGATTGGTACAGATTGGTGAAACGTTACACAAGTTGAAACAAACTCGCGTAGTTATGTTACATTGCATGTTGCATAGCATGTTGCATGGCATGTTGCATAGCATGTTGCATGGCATGTTGCATAGCATTTTGCATGTTGCTCCCTAGCATTTGTGTTACATTTCATGTTACGTATCACCAAGCTGTACCCAGCATAAGAACAACGTGCGTAAAGCAAACATACAGACAGCTTTTGAATTGGTGACCCCACCCCCACCCCCAAAATGGTGTACCGAGATTATAAGCTGCGCCGTTGAAGAAAACATGTACCCTAGTCTTTTATTTTAGTATACCTATATGGCATCTTAAAATTATAATGCCAACTTCAACAACTGCTTCATTTTAATGTACTAATCCTGCGTGTGCGCAACTATTATCGTTATTCTCATTAAAGTGCATTGTTATCTATCTAAAACAAAAATACTCTTTATCATGTTAGTAGATCCGCTAATTTGTATGTCTACAAGCAAATTGCATTTATTTAGTGATATTAATAAAGCATGCAAAGTAAATAAACTACGCGAATTATACATTTATAATTAAGCTAGACATTAGGTTTTTTTTTTTTGTATGGGTTATATTATATACATTACCTATTGAAAATCTAGCCTAAAGTCACAACGAATGAAATTAAATATATGAATGAAACATTGATTTGGATTATTCAATTATTTTGAATCCATAAAATAGTTTAATTTATCGACCTACAAATAAAAAGTTGTTTGGTATCTTACTATCAAGTTTAAGCGGTAAGGGTTCTAACAATATTTTCATACCGGTGCAGTGGAACATACATGCAAACAGACAAGAAAGTGAGAGGAGACATCACGTAGCAGAAGAGAAGAACAAAAGATGTACTTAACAGATACTCGACCTACTTACTATGTCCGTCACACTAATGCCTAAATTCCTCTGACGCTATCGGTCTTGAACAGTCAATCGCACATCAGTGTTAACAATTGGACAGTAGTATAATCAGCCTATAATGTTCCCACTGCCGGGACACAGGCCTCCTCTCTTCGAGAGGGAGTCGCCTATAATCTACTCGCGGGAGTGGATTGGTAATGTCACATGTCTTCGAATTTTTGGTTCTAAGACATGCCGGTTTCCTCAAGATGTTTTCCTTCACCGTTTTGAGAGCTGTGGTTATGAAATTATTAACACAAAGTAAAGCGCCTCGTTCGAACCAACGACCTACAAATCGTAAGTCGGGGCCGTTACCACTGATGTGCGGTTAACTGTACAAAAACTGAGAGATCAGTTTAGGTCTAAATAAGCAAGCGCAAACGCGCGAAAAACGTCGAGAAATGATTTATTTAATCGTTTAGTTTCGTGTTGATTAAATGGACGTCAAACACACCGGGCGATGTTAGATTTCTAGGAATTAAGTCGAGTGTCTGTGTAAGATGTAGTTTGTGCAGGAAGTTTCACACATGGTACGCTAAGAATGTGGTGCACGGAACAACTGATAGAAATGCTAAGAATACGCGAATTCTGATGTTGGGAGAGAATGACCTAATGATGACAACGATGTCGTAGACTTTGTAGTTATGTCAATTTAACCTTTTCACCGCCACGGACGTTTGGGCGCGAAGACTGCCGTGAAATAAAAAAAAAAATATATTGATAAATAAATTAATAATGGAATATAATCATCACCAATCAAGTATTACTCTTTTTCTTATTATACGTTCCTAAAAGTAAACGGGGCACTTTAATTAAACTTTGGGGAAAATAACAAATAAACATTTTCGAATTCTATTTTCATTTTCTATATTGGTGTTTCTATATGTAAGGTGGCAATTTTTGGTACGAGCGTGGCGGTCAGAGGGTTAAAAATTATATTTTTGAAATACTGTTGCATTTTAATCTGGCTTGTACCCTCTAAAAACGGAACTACAAGCTTTACCAATTTGGTAACACTTTTAGTTTACCGCAAAAAGCCATACACAGCAGATTAGTCTTTAATTTCTACACATAGTGACTAAAGTCCCAAAATCAGAATTTTAACACCGATTTGCTAAAAAGAATTTATTTCACACCATGCGCGTCCCGTCTAGCGACTGAGTCGAACGAGGTTGTCGACAGATAATAAATGCTCAACTAAGATTTTATAGGATCAACTAATATTTGTTAGGTTCCATTATCCTTGTTTTTTAGGAATCGTTCAAAAATGTCAACAATATAAAATGATGACTATGCCGCAAGTACTTCTCGACTTCAAGAGAGATAAATTACAATTGGTTATCGGACAGTATTTTAATTAAATGCGGTTACAATTAGGCCAAACTATAGAAAGAAATGCGCTAATACGATACAAATTAAACGTACATAAAACAAGGTGTTTGATTATGACAACACATTGTATTAAGCAATTACATAAAAGTGTAAATAAACTCTAAAACAACGTCTAAAAATCGGCGATACTACTGCTATCGACAATCTCATTCGGCCATCGCGGTGCTATAGCCACCTTGTTAGTGGGGTCGAGCCTGAGCCGCCATGAGGGGCGGCGCTCGCTGTTGGCGGCGATGGTAGCCGTCGCCGTCGCCGACGCGCACGCCAGCGCTAGCGACACCGCCACGTCACCGCCCGGAACTGACGCACGCGCCTATACACACCCCACAAGTCAGTTAACCTTTCTGGTACTATTCCGAAAGCGACGCCGAGGGCAAGGCTAGGCCGCCCAATCGCAATGACAGATCACAGTGGCACGACTGATTTCTATGTAACTCTATGAAAATGGTGACACGTACAAAGATCTTTTGGCGTGTGGGCAAAATCGGAACTAACGCCGCCATGTTGTTTTTTCAATACAATTCCTGTGACAATTTCACAAATAAAGCAACAACCCTATGTCATGTCATTCAGGCGCCGAAAGATCATTGTAGCACTATACGGAAACGTTTTCACATAGAAACCAGTCGTGTCACTGCGATCTGTCATTGCGATTGGGTGGCGTTGCCGCTGCGGTTTGCGGTTGCGGTCACCTTCAGAAGAGCACCTTTAGAGACCCGACTCCCAAGAGAGAATGAATTTCTCAGTCGAGGCTGGATAGGTTTAGCATAGAATCACTAAACGAAGTCGCAAAAAATTTTGAGTGTTAATCAAAAGTGAATTCGGCCTCTTTTTCTCTTCATATATTTTTTTTTTCTGTACATGTATGCCACTGAATTCATCCTAAACGGCCGGATCGATTTTGATGAAATTTTTGTGTGTGTTTGAGTGGGTCCCTGGATGGTTTGGAATCACAATTGGACCCGGTAAGTGGCGCTGTTCGAGAAGGACAACGTCTGTCAGGTCCGCTAGTTTGTAGGATAATACTAGGTACACCCGAACATTTAGACATTAGGAAAATTTACTGATTTCTAGATTCTCATCGTCAAGAGAAACGGAGTCCAGGTTTACGTTTTCGGTAATAATACAGATTTAAGAACTTTAGAAATCATCTTTTTCAACTCAATTAAATAAGTTACATTAAGCAATTATTTATATATATTTTTTTGTTATCTTTCCTTTTATCCAATTACATTTATGGAATGATCTATGAACATCATGACAATGTACTAGATGGTCGAATTAACACGAGACGACAGGAAAATAAAAACAAAGCAAACATTGGACCAATGAGCGGTGGTGTAAAATTACAAAAAGAAAACTCAATAAATACAAACTCAACGTATGTACAGGTATTGCAGGACCAGTGTAATGTTTTGTGCATATTCTAATAAACAATTCCACTACTTTGCCTGTCTTCTCAAGTGTAAAAGTACAAAATATTATGCAGTTTTTTTTTTAAATTAACATCCTCTTCTCTCGACCTGATACAACATGTATTTTGTTGTATATTAATCTAACTAATCCTGAAATCACCCAATTGAAATAACACTAGTCTACATTAGTGTTTTTCTTAAACTTCATCCAATAAACATTTAATTTTGTGTTATACTTTTTTCCAATAGTTAATAGCCTTCCCTTTTACCGATTAGTCACTTTGGTAAGCAAATTTTTTGAGAAAACCAAAATTGTTTTAGTATTTTACTATCCGTCCTTTTAGCTCTCTACTACCGAGTATAACTCTGTAACTAATGGGTTAGTTCTTAGTTCAGAGGGGCAATTCCAGTCTTTTTAAGAAACGTTCGCATTCTAGTCTGTCTCAATAACTCAGAAATACAGAGGTTTTTATAATTTTTACACATTTTCGCCAAGTGTTTGACATTGATTGTCGCTAAGATGAGACGGGGACTCGATTATGAACGTTTTTTTATTACAGGAATTAGCCTTCAAATGTTTTGTGTTGGGGACGTACCGAGCCGTTATCTGGTGTGGGCGCTACGGCAGCAGCAGGTGCAGGTTCATCTTTCTTCAAGCTGCCGGGGGAAGGGCTTTCTGTGGTCCCATTACCAGCTTTCTTTTTGACGAGTTGTTCTGCAGACTTGATCTCGTCCAAGGTCACGCCTTGGGTGGAACGCCGTGTCTCACGCACGCGCTTCGCGTGAGCTTTTCTTTGAGTTTCACTCTCCTCATCCCGAACCGGGGGCACAAACGACCTGTTAGATAAACTGTGTTATTTTTTGCTCCTCACAAAGGACTTCACAAAATAAAGCAGAAAAAGAATTATTGCAAATTCTCTAAACAAAGACTCTGTTAGACATGCAACACGTCTAAAATATAAATATCAAACTTAACATGCTTGATATTATAGAAATCATAGTATCAATAAAACGCAAATAAAATCGTCCGAGCACAAAAAAGACGAAGCGCAAATGATAACTAACACACAAATAAAACCGAGTTTGCTTGAACACGAGAACTGTCTTAATTTTCACGGTAATGACAAGATATAAAATGTTTTTTTCTCTAAATGATCATCGCTGACATTGCAAGACTACTTGAGCGCCATTATAATTATCATTTAAGTTTAAATGATTGAGTCCCTATAAAATTACGTTCTTATCGGCACTATAACTTTCCGCATATACATCCATTTGCTCAAAGAAAAATCAAAGTTATATAAACGCAATAAGGTCACAATTCCCGTGTCCAAGCATTGTACATAACATCACGGTTACTTGAAGAAGTTCTTGAATATGTTCCCGGGCGACAATTTGGTTGGCGTGGCAGAGCTGGGTGTCGAATTGCTACTGTTCGACTCTACGCTCTCCGGGGAACTGTAGTAATACAATACTTACTTTGTATTGAAAAGTATAACACAAATGATGCGAAGTTTTTAGTCAAATTAGTCAACGATGCTTATTTTCATCGACATCAATGCTGCTTCAAATCCTTTTATACAATCGTCCATGCTTAGACACGCAATATTTGAAGTTATTTTAAATACTTACAAACTTTAAATTCAGACATTCTCTATTATTTTATCTAGTAGTTCTGTATACCGGTTTTCTAAAGTTGATTCTAGGACAAACACTAATATCCTAACACAGACACACTGCAGAAGTGCAGACTATCTACTTATGAACATTCTTTCGAAATAATTACTTGAAATACATAAGAATATTATAATAGTACACATATTAAACAAAATTCTAAGTGTGGATTGAAACGAATTGTAAAGAGAATGGATAGTAAGATTCAGTAACGACTGGCAGAAACGCAGAGCATCAAAAGAACCTGCGCAAGCGCACTTATTTGTTGTCTGCGCCAAAGTTTGATCAAATTCGGAATTTATGACACTAAAAACAAAGTTTATTATCCAGTATGATCAGAAAGTTCTCTGCTCTGCGTTACTTGGTCTACGCAAACCATAATGGTTGGCACACATATGTGTACCCACCATTATGGTCGGTGGTGATGGTCAACCGGGCCGTCCAAAATGCAATGCAACATAGATTGTATCACGTTACTTGTTACATTTCATGTTGCATTGCATTTTGGACGGCATTTTCGTTTTAACGTACAACATACGTACGTACGTATGTTACGTTTCACATAATTATCGGTATTGCGTACCCACCATAGGTCGTATTCTCGTAAAAAAAACTTTTCTCCCACAATTGAACAAAGCACACGAGTACAACTCTACCATACCTTCTGACTGTGGTGGTAGTGGTGGTGTTAGTGGGGCTGGCGCTTGGCGTGGTGGTTGTAGGACCGCTCCACGTGTTCACCTCCCTCTCCCGTCTCTCCGTTGGGTTTATTCTACACACGTAAAGGAATACACTGACCATGACATCGAGAACATTGATTGGCTACTGTATATTATGATCAGTATTCGAATTTTGGCGTGCAATTACTGGGATTTAATGACGTTGTCAGAATATGGATAAGCCATATAATCCCGGTCTCCCAGGAATAGGGATTTTAAGAGTTATATTAAGTTGTAATATCATTTAAATAGGTATATTTTATCACATCAATTGTACGCCAAAAGCCAATCACTGATTATGATATAGCTATATAATTGTTTGTGTGTATTAAAGATCTCTTCATAAAAAAATATCACATGCATTTTTAAATAACTTATTGGTTTTGTTCAATGAGTGGAGAAATATCTAAGAAGTAGCAGCTACGACTTTTCGTTATTTTTTTAAGAAATCGGTGTATTTATCAAAAAAATGGGTCAAGTTCTGACAGTTTTACGGATCGCTACTGAAAAATGTTGTGGGTGTGTAATGTATGTGTATAAAATAAAAATAAAATATATACAAATAATATAAGTAGCAACATATAAACAAATACACATATAAAACAACAGTAATAAGCGTACATAGCGAGACATAAATAACAGTTATTTTGATGAATATTTAATAATCATGTTTTCATGAATGGTAACGATCATTGCGGTTCGTTCATAAGAGTTTAAGTATTTATTTTAAAAAATGTTTCTGAAGTAACAAAACACAAGTCATTCAATAAAACAAAATATGTGTTGCCATCAATGCGACAAATCTGAAATGACTCTTGTGATGACTCCTATAACTACACCGCTACCCATACGCTTAGCACAGGATCACAACAACTTTTCGATAAAATAATAAATACTCATAGCTGCACAAAAGCACTATTATGTATTGAATTTAAATAGCGCCATCATGAAAACAAATGCCTACTTAATTTTAATTCCAAGAAGACTGCAGAAATACTCGGTAAAGACAAGTATTACTCTTTTTAACCCCGGGCGCAAAAAGAGGGGTATTATAATTTATATTAACCCTTCATATTTTTTTTAATCCTTATTTTAGTAAACATTTCGTGATGGCTCAGTGGTTAAGGTCTCGCCTGTCATGCACGAGGTTGTGAGTTCAATACCAGGCAAGAACCAATGTGACTTTTTCAATTCATATGTCATGAAGTAATTTAATATCCTAGTTTATAGTTTGATATTTATTTTTAATTTGTTTATAAGTTTATATTGGACATCAGGTGAAGGAAAACATCTTGAGAAATCCTGGACTTATAATTAATATATAAGTCTGAAATTACCAAACCGAATTGAGCAAGTGTGGTGATCAATGCTCAATATGCTCATCCCTTCTTCGTATGAGAACAGACCTTTGCCCTTCATTATTTTCTATAATTTTAGTCCTAAGCGATAGGCTCCCAAAGGGGGCGGGGTACCGCCCCCTAGTGGGCGCTAGAGCTTTTCGTGGGGGCTGTAGGTAGAGAGAGAAAGAATTAATTTTTAATTTGTGATTATTAATAGATAATAGGCAGAGATATAAAATTCGTATAATTATCTATTATGTAAAGGGGGGGCGTTGGAATAGTTTATTCTTGTAAAGGAGGCGGTAGTCTATAAAAGGTTGGGAACCTATGTCCTAAGCCATCAACATTTTATATGCTCATGTCTGTGGCAATTCAAAATTTTTTTTTTCTTTCTAATCAATAGTACAAAACGAACCGCAGCGATCGCCAGCTTATATTAAACGAGCACCTTGTTTGTACATCGTCGTTAGTACTCTCTGTCGCATTGTTAGTGTGCTCTTGAGTTTTTTTCCTCTCCGCTGCTGGCTGCGACGGCGGTATTGAAGGACAGGACGACGCCTTTATACGTGCGGTCACGTCTCGATACCGTTGGTAGAAGCTACAATGCACACAAGCATGCGACATGTACGTAGCGTATGCGATGTTAAATGTTAAAGAAAGTTGAAGACTTCGCTGGGCAGTGGACACTGCCACTGGCTGAGAATTTTGTGAATGATGTTACAAAAGTGTATGGTGAAATTAGAATATCTTGGTCAGTTGACCGATACATTAGGATATAGCACGTTTAAAAATAATAATAATTTGTAGTAACGATACTCAATTTATGGAGTTTATTGACGTTTCATCGAACGTCTTATACTGTACATATATTATTGATATGGAAAATTAAAGCATTTTACTGTGGCAATATCGTTACAGTGGGTTATTGTCAAGTAAGTATCCCCCTTTATGAATTTCAGTTTATTGGTTTTGTGATAGCAAATAATCGATATGTAACCAAAGTCTCGTCATTTCATCATACACTTTTGATGGAAATTCTCAAATATAGAAGAATGCTTAAAATAGTATTTGTTTGTTCTCAATTTAGAATGGATATTATATTGTTTTCAGCAGTTACTCATACGTTAGCACATTGTTAAACGTTATTTTTTATCTATTCCTTTATATTTTTGGTTAGTGCTAGCAAAACAAATAGAGCATAAAGAGCATAGAGATTTTGATATTGCCAAGTTCCTTGGATAACTGTTTTGTTTATATACACGTCCATTCATAGACGGGACGTCACATAAGCTGTTACTTCATTATGCAGCGTAATTTTATTGGATGTAAAAATTAAACATCAAGAGTTCCAGCATGCCGCAACAAGCCAGAATAACCATCCCGTAGAACCTTTCCGATTTGCAGAGATTTTAAGCTCAGGGCCATAATTATCGAGATTCGACGAATATTCGCGTTATTGCCATAGCCGGTAAACTAAAATTACATGCACCATTTTGTGTTGGCTATACCAGTTGCAACATCACGAATCTTTGTCGAAAACCTATAAGTTGCCCAAAACATCACATTACATCAATACACGCCAATTTGTGTGCCAGCACTAATCACAAACCCCTTGATCATGACTTTATAAAAGCTTTTAACATTTCTACAGAATTGTGAGCAAAATAATTGGTAAGAAAATGTTGTGTAGCAAAAAAAAAATTAAAGTGCTGACTAATTTGTCTAACATTTAAAACAACATTGCAAACATGTACCTAAACAGATGGGGAATGAATTACAGTTATTTTGATATCCTTACTTTTTAATTTAATAACAAATCCGATGCAATTAATTGTATGAATGTATGACAAGTTTCAATTAATTAGGATTCTATTAAATCTTTTCATCGCATCAGAGTAAGATGTCCAGTATTGGACATAGGCCCCCCTCAAAGATTTCCATAACGAACTGTTTTGAGCCGCTTGCATCCAGCGGCACCCCGCGACCTTCACCAGGTCGACTGCCCATCTAGTCAAAATCGTTCAAAGATATACAATACGAAGAACTCCGGGCTCACAATTCTCTAAGAATGTGTATATTTTAATTGATATTTTAGTTGTCATGCCAAATTTTAACGACATACAATTAATGTTGTATATACAGCGATACTTTAAAATTGCACAACAGTCGAGTTTGTGTAGACGTTCAATAAAAATAAAACCTGGCCGTCTGCCATTTGCGGTATCCTACATATAATTATAGTATTCTGTTAAAGATTTTTTCAATATAATAAATTTGATAAATATAACAGTCTTTACTACAGGAATGTTGAATTTGAATCGAATAGTTTGATCTTTATTTAAATCAGGATCGATTATAGGGTTTGCTGGGACTTACAGTAATGGCGAAACTGACAGTTTTACAGTCTAACATCATTGACAAAAAAGATTTTGTGAGCATAAGAAGGCACTGCGATTTATCCCAGTTTATCATGTTCGCGGATAACAAATAGGTTAAGCGATTGACTGCTGCGCTGCGTGTCGCGGGTTCGATTCCCGCACGGAACAAATATTTGTATGACCTACAAGTAGTTGTTCCGGGTTTGGCTGTTTGTGTATGTGAGTTTGAATTTTTGTAAACGCACCCACAATACAGGAGAAATTCCTAAGGTGGGGCAACGTTTAAAAAAAAAAATAGAATAGCCTGATGTTATTAAGTGGTTACTGCCACCTATGTACAGCTGCAATACCACAGGTACCACTGTAGAGACAAACCTCTGTCTCAAGTGCCCGTGATTACACCCATATCCATTAAATCAGTACACGGCTACGCTGCTTGCCGGCAGGAATAAGTTTTAGTGTTAGTTCACCGGACAAGCTCTACAGTTTTTCTTTTTATGGAACGCCTTCGCAAAACAGTGTGCACTATTAAAGTATGAGATAGGTTATGATGCGTTGCATCGAATCGGTACCTCTTATCGTTTTCAAAGCTGTGTGTCCTCCTCAGTATGGTGTCGTTGTCACTGACTGCGTTGTTAGCAGTCTTGTTGTTGTCCCCTGAAAATGTACGAAATGCGGAGTTAATTAAAACGATTGTAGCTGATATTTGTTATAGTCTGTGCATATAAAGATATAAGTGTAAGAACCGCTAGCGATCTGACCCATTTACTCACATCTTTCTATAAACCTAAACGAGCTTCATTTGTGATTCGTGGACCCTACACGTGATCTTTTTCGTATGCAGCAGTATTTGCAGAAAAAAGACACTTATAAACCAAGGGATTATATTAAAGGTACAACTACTTTGTAGTCGATCGACCATCAGATACGGAGATCGATCTATGTCGATTGTTTTAATTCGACGTTGATCGAGTTACTACAGGCGGAGCAGGATAAAGTTTAAACAAATCTATCAATTGTTTGAGATAAAAATATTAACTGTTTATCGTCGATCGATCGCAGTAGTTGCACCTAGGCAACAGATAGAACGAAAAGAGCACTCCACTGAATACTACACTACCCGGAAAATATGGCAAATTGAGGTTCAGAAAATGTTCAGCTTTGTCGAGCGTCGTGTCTTTCACATATAACCGTGTGACCATCTCTTTCTAAAGCTGGCATATTGAAGTTTAGGGACTGTAGAGATCTTGACATGCATAGTTTGTGGCATGCAACATTTCTAGTAATTATAAGATAATGACATGAAATTATGATATAAATGCCATGATACGAATTTAGAAGGCAGAAAAAGAGGAGTCAGTTTAGCTGACAAGCGGATGTCATAATATAAACATATTAAATTTAAAAATAATTTGGGGTCCTAATAATTATGTGATAGGTATTTATAGAAACAGGCGTTTTATTCAACCTGGTAGAGATCGCCAGTTTAAAATTGAACGCCTCTCCACTGCTTGTTGCATACACATTTTGAATGTTTGTATAGAAATTTTTGTGGAGGGACGTGCAGTTTTAAATTAGACGATCTCTACCATTAGCATCCCTCCGGTGTTAACAGTAGTCATCCTTCCCGACTTATTTTAATATCTTACCAGCCATGTGCCCGATGGGATTTCCATTCGGTAAAAATTGCGAACTTCCATACAAACTTTCATGCCCTATTTACCCCATTTTTATGGAGTGAACTCTGAAATCTTCTACCTTGTTTCACCTTCTTTACAAAAGGAACACTTTTGCAAAATTTCATGCTTTTAGACCCAGCGATTTAGGCTGTGCAATGTCCGTCAGTGAATGAATGAATTAATGAAAAACTTACTAGGCGAGTCTGGCTGCCTGTTACGGAACGAAGCCGATCTGCGCCACGACGGCGCGTCTTCAGGCGAGGACTCCTCCGTGGTCTCGGGCGAAGGCGGGAGGCCGCGCGGTGGTTTGGCGTCCGTCTTTAAGATCTCCGGCGCTGGCGGCTTGTCTGTCGTGGTAATGAATGAATGAATGAGTGAGTGATCGGTTTGAACAACATTATAGAAGTATTGGCATTTTAGAACTTCAAATTCTTTATTAGCTATTGAACAAAATTTTCGTATACACTGCTACGAGGATCTTTTGGCGCTCAAATAACGTTGACAGGGTAAACATTTGTGCAATTGTTTTTTTGAAATGTCAATCGACATGTATTCAAAAAACAAGATGGCGGCATAGTTTAAATTTTGGCCACGCGGCAAAATAACCTTGTAGCTCTTGTACTGGCACTTTAAAACCACGAATTCTTTATTTGAATTATTATAACTTCAATTGTTTCTGGTTGTTTATGTTGTCCAAACCTGCTGTGTGAAGTTAAATGCGATCTCGGCCAGCTCATCGGGCGAGTGGCAGTTAGCACGACAAACACTCATACCGTTAACAATAATAATTATGATTTCCTCTAGTATGTAGCAGAGTCATTTCATTTTAAATGTTCGGTCTATCACAGTATTGTAGACATTTATTATGATTGATAATAATCGACCAAAATTTGCAGGCAAATTAGTAGGACCGTCAAATTGCGATCTCGTAGGACAGCACTTTTCTCTAATGTGATCTATAAAACTCAACTAAGCTGCACATATTCCGATGTCAAAAACACATTTATTTTAGCGAATTGTCTCATTTAACAAAATTGTCTGCAAAATGAACATGCTACATGTGCGAAACTGAAGCTACGTGGAATCTCACCGTTCAGACTGTTAAATTCAGCTACATTTTGGGAGCATTATGGCCCTGTTCCACCAGTTCCAGTTAAATTGCTGGATAGCTTAACCACAATTTGTTATTTATCGCAGTTTAGCTCGCTACGTCAATGTCATCGCAGTTTAGCTCGCTACGTCAATGTCATCGCAGTTTAGCTCGCTACGTCAATGTCACCTCCATGTAAAACAAATACATGCTAATAGACACACACGTATATGCCGAAGGATACCTCACTGCGATACACCGCGGTCTGTTTGGGTGTTTACCTCGATGCCTACTTGAAAACAAAATATTTTGTTTTTACATCGCAGCCGACGGCAAGCATCGATGTGATCTGGCTCGTGATTGGCTAAAACGGTTCAACTTGTTCTTTTGGAGTAGGTAGAGTACAGCACAAACACAGAACTGAGCAACTGAGCTTTCAGGTGTGACTGAACAGACGTGTTCGCGCCGCCATCCATGTAGAAATAGCGAGTATCGACATCGAGGTATCGAGATAGCGACTGCGATCGCGAGCATCTTCGGCATGTAATTACCCTAACTTGCAGCAATATGACACATCACTATCCAGGCGTAGTGAAAGAAGTCCCTAAGGTCCTTGTATTTGAGGCTCTTTATATAAAACCAACAGAAGCGACAACATGGTCACAGGAAGCATGCGAAGCTTACCGTTGACACCAAAACTACTATTACTTGCACACGCCGAGACAGAAAGCTGCGTACGCACCATTCACATTCATTCGCTGCGTTGTACATTCTCAAATAGTGATGACTAATAGGACCCAAATTTACAAACATCAAAAGTGTCTAGAGATCAGTATTTAAACAAATTATTGTCTATTTAGATTGATTTAACAAAATGTTTTCGTATGTGTAGATCGACGAAGTACTTTCTGCTTTGCATTAATAAAGACTTCGCGATTTTTGCTTATGCTGGATTTTTCACCTTAGGTAGTCCTGACATAAAAATTTGATAAAAAGATAAAAATAAAGGTTTTTATTGCTTAAAATAAACAATTTATAGTAGTCTGTAGTTTCGCCGTTAACGAGTATAACACAATCGCAAGCGATTCGGCAAAAAATCGCTGTTTTATACATTTTGACCGCGTAGGTATTGTACCGCGTACACTTTTCAATGAATGACATATAATTTCTACGCTAGGGGGTCTAGAATCATGTGCTGAATTCATAGTTTCAGTTTGTGCGTTGATGGCCCTGCCACCCTGTATAGGTATGACTTGACAGAAGATTTGCATCTTTTGACTAAAATTCAATAACTATGCCTTTTCCAAATAACATAATTGACTAAAAAGTATTCATAGGAGTTACAAAAAAGAGAATTTTTTGTAACTAGCAAAAACGTGCTTGATCCCTAGATACTTTTGATGTGTGTACATATTTCCGGGTTCTTATAACAACACTCGAAGCCACCTTACCGTTACCGACGTCACACAACAGCCATATATAGGAGTAAGATCTAACTAAATCTATAGCACGATAACTACTTGCAAGTTTAATTGCGCAAGTGGACTTTCTTTTCATGACTGTTACAGTTAACCGCTATCATTATGAGACTTTTATAAGTTATTAATTTTTGCAGCAAGGTACGCATCTCGCAAACCTTTTGGCAGTCTGAAGTAAGCTTGCAGCTAGCATACGCTACGTTTCGTACCTTGTGACGTCAGCGCTCATCAACACTGATTCGCCTCAAGTGCAAAGCAACTATAGAGTTAGCCGATAGTTGCACTTGTGTAGATGTTTGCAAACTAAACTTGCACACCTAAACTTGCCAGTAGTCATCGAGTTTTAAATAATAATTCAAAGAAAGCACCTTCGGTCTTACCGTTGACGACTTTCTCTAGCTGCGGCGTGATCTCGATGTCAACCCGTTTGGGTTCGTGCTGCGGCGGGCTGCGTTTGCGCTTGTTGTTGTTGTTGTTCATACGACGCTGTGCCTGTATCGCGTCGTGAAGGAACGACTGCATCCCTCGGTCGACCAGTTCAAGGCAGGCTTGGCCCTGGAAAAGAATTTCGTCGGTGAATAAAATGTAGTTGTAACCTAATGATGATTATTGTGTGCTAGGCCGTGTGCCCGACGGAATTTCCTATCGACAAAAATTATTAACTTCCATACAAACTTTCATGAAGAATTATTAATTAATTAAAATGTTTTCGTATGTGTAGATACTTACTTTCTGTTTTTTATTAATAAAGACTTTTAAATTAATTATTAATTTCTTTTATTTTAAAAATCCTTCTTTAGTGCTCACTATCGTTATTTATGGAACTCTTGTGCAAAATTAAATGCTTCTAGAGTCAGCGGTTTGGCTATGCGTTGTCTAAGTAAAATGTAAGATTTTTATTATGTAACATATTGCACATAATTATCCAAATTATCCGATGAAAAGATAAAATATTTCAGTAACCTCCAAAGATTAATGCCATATTTTCCATAACATTTTATATGGCATTCTAGATTTTAAAGTCTTCATTTTATTTATTTTTTGAAAACTTCATAGCAAGTGCGGTCGTAAAAAGTAAGACACCTGTCCCACCACCAACGAGGAGGCGACTAGTATATTAATAGTTGATCGCTGAATGTCCACACCGCGAATACTCGTTTGTAACAGCGACAAGAACTATCAAAGAGAGTACTCGCAGAGCGACGCTCGCTTGGTGGACATAACACTCGCTGAGACGCTCACGCTTGGTACATACGCATACCAGCGAGTAATCGCTCGTCGCCGTCACGCACTCGCTGCTCGTTGCTCGCCAACTCGTTTTTAGTAGTTAGCTCTACTCGCTTCTCGTTCATCGCCGACGTTGGGACAGATACACACGGCTACTTATCAAGCTATACATTTCCAGTATAAGCTGATGTCGTATTGTATAGGATTTCCGTACAATGAGAGGTCAGTTTATACTGGACCGCCGCAGGAGGAGACACCCTGGGCGTCGGGAGTCAATTGCCGACTCCCGGCCACCGTAGGCGCGGGCTTGCGGACGGCGAGCAATGGGCAGCTCGCCGTCCGGTAAGGACCAGGCCCGGGTCGACGGCGCGTCGTGTTCCACGCGCGCCTCAAAGAGATGTCAGCACCATTGACGGGGTCCGATAGGACCGATGCCTGCCGGGGCTGCGGATTGTTCGAAAGAGTTACCGTGGCCCTGGCGCACAGGCAACTGAAGGAACACGGGTGGGTTTTAGTCAGTAAGAGTATGATACGCCCTTCCGCTCCGCCCAGAGCGGGGGAGGTCATTTGATGACTACCCAAACAAAAAAAAAAGAAGTTTGTACTGGAAATGTATAGCTTGATACGTAGCCGTGTGTACCTAAGAGCGAGTCGACACAATACACAGTACGAAGTTTATAGGAATCCCTTTGTCAACATTCACCGTACTTCTCGTACATTTAATGACGGCGACTAAGCGAGTCATAACATTTAGGCCCGATTGCATCACAACTCGCTAAATGCGTGTAACGATAGTCCTATCAAAAACATCGTTCCGTTTCTGACAATCGTTTGAAAATGACAGAGACAGAATGATGTTTTGAATACTCATTTAGGGGTTTATTTACAAACGTTGCTTAAATTTAAGAGACGTTTAAACGTCAAAAATGTATGGTTATACAGTCGCTAATCATTACTTAACTTTTGAGCAACGTTTATAAATAAACTCCTCAGTGATTTGTGGTGCTAGTGGGCCTTAATATTAAACATTATAGTGGTAGTAGAGCCAGAATGCCGGAACTTACTGAATAGTTCTTGATCATCGGGTCGGCTCCGTACTTGAGCAGCAAGACGGTGGCCTCCTTCTGTCCCCAGAGAGCGGACGCGTGCAGGGGTGTCCAACCCTCGAAGTCCAAGCAATCGGGGTCCGCGCCGCAGTCCTCTAGCAGGATCTTAGCCACCTGGAGACATGATACAGGTAAGATTTAACCAGAACATTGCGGGCAGGCAGTGGTGTTAGTATACCCACAGGATACAAATTTAGTCTTAAGCCCGCTACTTTCAGCATTCGCGTTTGCGACCACTAGATCAACGACAGTAACATCCATTGCTTCATAGGTTTGAAAAATGCGACTGCTTAGCAACGTAAATAACGCTATGAACATGGCTGGACTGTCAAAATAAAAGACATTGCGATCGATTGCCATTTTATGTGTGTTACTCAACTACCCCGCCGGTGCCAAAAAATGGGTCTCAACAAATGCCTTCCTATGTTGGATCTATTTAGATTGCTATATTATTCACTTTAGAATCTTTAGAACTTGAAACTCAACATCATTATACAATCATAACTAGAGATCGGATATTCGGATGCATATTCACCTAAAGTTGAGATGTTGGCCAATATGGAATGCGCTTTTGTATCGAACAAATCTCGCTACCGTCAGATTTCAGTGACCAAACAGGACCAAATCATAGCGATCGAAATGTAGTGATTAAAGTATGTTTACGCCCAATCAGGATATAGTACTTAATATAATAAAATAAATATTTTAACTATCACACACCACCACTCCTTTTACACCCTACATACACATATTTGCATTTGGGGTTCAACATAAATTTTAAATAAATAAGCATCAGCCGTTTTACAAAAAAAAAAAACTAATAAGCCGCTTCCATACTTTCACAGCTAAAAATTAACTTTAGGTAAATATGCATCCGAATATCCGATCTCTGGTCATAACTTAACATCACGCTGGTTTCGGCAGAGCTGGACAGTTACCTTTAAGTCCCATGTAACAGGGGGCGAGCCTATTGCCATCAACCGGGAACTAATCCAGACTCCGGGCTGCTACTGAGATATTCCTGATGGAGAAACCTAATAACACATTGCTCGGCCTGGGATTCGAACCCAGGTCCTCAGAGTCAGCAGTAGCGTTTGCGACCACTTGATCAACGAGGCTGTATACAATCATCGCTCTCTAAAGAACTACTCGAAGGTGACGTAAGAGCTGCTATAGCTTGACCGATCCCGCAGTACCGCGTCTCAGGTATGCGCGGCGAAGTGGGCGGCGGGACGTCGTGAGCGTTGACGAATGAGCGGCTTGCACAGCCCCCTCGTCTCGCCGCGCACATGCCTAAGGCGCGGTACAACGGTATCGGTCAAGCTATAAAACATAATACTTACTTCCACGTATCCTTTAGCTGCCGCGACGTGCAGCGGGGTGCCTCCATTTATGTCCCTCACTTCCACGTAACCGTCAGCTGCCCATTTGCGAGCATCGCTCATCAGACTGTCAAATTCAGCGTTGCGATGTTTATCGCAGTCCACGCCTGCGCAACAAAAGAATATAGGTAAGACATGGAAAGAAAATCAAACCATTTATTTCAATTGAACCATTTACAGGCACTTTTGAATTGTCAAAGAGTCGGTTAGATAGTCAGAAAGTTGAAGCTAGTTGCCCATTCGAAAACGTAAATCTGTATGGAGAAGAAGAAACCTATTATAAATAGGTATCCTAATATCGCCGGGCTTGGCAAATAGATCAGTTATCCTAAAATGTATGGGGGATGAACTGTTTTTTTTTTTTAATTTAACAACATGTAATTACGAAAACAAAGGAGAAAATGTTTTCTTAGGCAGCACCACATAGTTCGTGTTGTATGAGGATTTGCAGTAAGGTGTAAGGCCACAATGAAAATGAAACTTAAATATGTCATAACAGCCATTTAAGTATATCATAGGTCTTAAAGCATAAACAGAAGTATTTCGTAGTACTAACCCTTGTCATCGATGATTTTCTGCAGCATGTCGGCCATAGCATCGCTTTCGGCGATGTCCACGGGCAGCTCTCCATCGTAGTTCACGGCGGAAACGTCGGCGCCGTTTTCTAAGAGATATCTGAAACAGAAATGTACACGTTGTTAATACAAATCTTGAAGAGCTTATGCTAGGATGAAATTTTCCGAAAAGAACTGGAGTTACTGTCATTGTTTGCAGAGTTAGCAAGGTAAGGTGGGCCGGCCTATAGAAGGATTGATGCCGGTTACAGCAGAAACGTTACGAGTCTTTGTGTGGAGACAATGAATCGGCAAGTGTAGCGTGGCTCGCCTCAAAAAGCAAGGGCCGTCGACCTTAAAAAAGTGGCTGGAGACAGACTGGATCTAGAAGGCCACATATAACCAGTTGTTGTGGCGCTTAACATGTCCACTAGAATTTGAAATTAAATGCCACAAGGAGAATCTGGCAATACCATCCAAGCCAGCTGAATCATTATAGCAATAAATACCCAGTATTGAGAGCCAAAAATCTATCGAGAAGTCGAGTGGCCTAAAGGTAGTTATATAAATAAGTACTACGCAGATAAAGTCGTAGGTGGTCACTATAATTAAGTGTAGTAGTAGTAGCATTCTTTTCTCTCGTCAAATTATTTTCCCTATACCATGAATAGTAATAAGTACCATTTCTTTGTACCTACTTTTGATATAACTCATACCACGAACTTAGTTCATCTTTTCTAAAGATTTTTCTGGATTTCGATGGACCAGAAAGATCACCTAACATTAGTTAAGAGCACACGCATTTATTACGCGATATTTTTTTACATCTATCAGTCACATGCTCTATGAGATAAAAATAAAATTACATAATAATTTACGCAACTAAGATATTCCCGTTACGTATGCTATATTGACGTCAAACAACAATTGTAAAGTAATAATTGTCCTCATGATTCAGATTCATGATAATAATGAATGCTGGTTGAAACAGGGCACCAGAGTCAGCGGTCGACGATCAGTCGAAATGTGAAGAACTTAACATATTATTCCATCGCTCGCGTTGAGCTCCTTAAGTTCTGATTTGAACTGCACGATTACAGAAAACTGCGTGCACTGACTGCACAGGTCCACTCAATCTGTGTTGTCCTTTCCTCAAAAGACCATTTCCGACAGCAATCTACATGGTCTTCCCTTGATCTGACCAAGATTATGTCTAGATTTTAAAAGAGACTGTGACCTCTGAGTTTATTTCGACGTTTCTTCTCAGAGTAGTCTGATAGGAAATGCCGACCTCATCTAGTTTTAAAAATATGATTGACGTGTAAGTGTTTGTAAAAACCTACTTAGAGAAAGTAAATCATTTATCATTTATCATCCAAAGCAAAAAAGGTGAATATAATAAAAATAAATAAACTATTGCTCATTTCACCACCCCCTGATAAGTTTCAGTTTCATTTTATACAAACTTTATACAAAGACTTATCACTTCTTCGCAATACAAAATAATTACGATAGCAAAACAAAAAAAAATATAATTCTGTTGTTTGCCTATCATAATTATTATATATAATAAATATAATTATATTGATTTTAATAATTATGATAGGAAAACATAACAAAATTGATTATTTTGTTGTTTTCCTATCGTAATTATTTTGTATTGCGCAGAAGTGATCAGTCTTTAATGATAAAAAATGGTATTATTTACACAAAATCACAAAAGACTTATGATGGATGGACTGGTTTTGAGCCGGGATCAATAAAATAAACAACATTATATCAACAAAGTTATTTTCACAAGGGAAACTGAGTGACACAATTTTATTGTTTGTCAGTACAGCAACAGCAACAAAAGATAGATTATTAGGAATAGTAACAGGAAAAACTGAACAGTTTCTGGGAAGATAGTTATAACATTCTCAAAATGCGTTGTGTATTACTCCGTCTGATCGAATGACCCACATGATCGAAAATATTCTGAGCTTAGAAACTAATATATGCGTAATATATTATTTAATATTACTATTTCAGACATACCCAATGCAGTGTTCAATAATGGTAGGAGAAACTAGCTGGTCACCGTCCGCAGCAAATAGATGGTATTGAAATGTATTCTCATTTTGCATCCCAATTTAGGCAAAAGGAAAATTACAAATAAATAAAAATAATTTGCTAGTCTGGCAACGTTTATTGAAAGGCGTTCATTATTGCACTTACGTAAGTTGAAAGTCAGCTATTATTGCAATTTTGTATCTAAGTGACAGACTGTTCGCACGTCATACCACTCGAATCGATTCCTCCAATTGATCACCATTTGTAAGGGTTAATAATTTACAAATGATGTGCAGTATATTTATTTATGTTACATACCAACACATTAGTACATTACTGCAGCGACCGACTACAGAGGCATTAATGGACGAACGTGAAATTATGGGCCGAGGCGAAGCCAAGGCACACATACGTGATTCCATCAATGCCTGGTTGCGCCCAAGGCTTGTATAGTACTTTTCTCAAATAATGCGCGGAAATTCAAACTAAGTAAATTAATTATAAATTTCAGAATCAATGACGAACAACAATAACTTTTCTCGCGCCAATATTATGTTCATTAGTTTCTTTTCACTTTAAACACAGCTCTATTTGCTAAGCCAGTTCGAAATTTAAATTAGTTGCCATGGGTCTATGTAAAAACTTCGTTCCATTTTTAAATTACACCACAGATTTCATAGTAATTTATTCGGCCGCTAAACACGACAGATATGGGTTTTCATCCTAACATTGCCAGCCGCTGCTCGCATGTATTTGACCAGTACAGCATTTTTGATTTACCCCAAGAAGGTTGTCCAAATAATGCTCGAATTTCCAAGCATGTTTGAGAAAATATTATTATCAAGACTATGCGACATAACGTAGCCATTGCGCCAGTGTGAACTCGACGCCCAATTTCCAATTCTTACTTGGCCAACGGTAGAACTTAGCAGTCATCATCATCATCACTGACTGGACAGGTCCACTCAAAACTGTATGGTTATTTCCTCTAAAGAGGATCTTAGACATTAACCTGCATGGTGGCCTCATAGGCCTGACCAAGATTATGTTCGGATTTTAAAAGAGACCGAGACTTCTTATTTTGTTTCAGTCTTACTTCTCAGAGTAGTCATTTAGGAAACACTAACCTCATCTAGTTTTAAAAACATAATTTAATGTTGACGTGTAAAAGTGTTTTTTGAACCAATTTACAGAAATAAATATCATTTATCATCATCGTTTATCATTTATCCTATATCAACCTACGCCATTCGACTCTATCCTCGGCCACAGTCATTCAGTTGCCTCTAGACACAGCAAAGATCGTCGCTCCATCTAGCCTGCCGATTCACGGTCTCTACTTAAGAACGCGTTCACCCAAACGGTAATCAGTTCTATAACTTGTTTGGCCGGCCCCTTCAGCATACTTATTCAGCTGGCTATGTCGATCACTCTGGTTTTCAGCCGGATGCCCTCATTCCGGATCATTATCCGAATTAAGCAGTACTTAGCCATTTTGATGGTTACGACTATCTAAACAAGACTATCTATCACTATGACTATCTAAGGACACTTAGTCATTTTGGACCACATGACAGTTTAATAGAACCATTCATTATGCAGATCCAATCCAATAATCCATATTGAATAACTAATTCTTAACTAAATACAATGAATAGCATAGTTCACAGAAAACCCGAAGCCTATTAGGTCAGTGTGAACTGTGACTCAACCTTTTGTTTACAGTCGCCTATCGTGTGTCGCACGCTGCGTCAATGTTGTTATTCATCATATTATATTATTATGGCACAAATAAGTCATTATTCATTAACAGGAAATTATAATTCGGGAGAGTACCGGAACTGGACGTTCTCCTTCCGTCCACCTAGTATAACCAAATCCCTGACCGATGGTGGGGCCAAAATAACAACCACCAGTCATATAAGCTTACACCAGGTTTAAATAACTTTTCTGAGGTTCAGTTCCAAAGCATTGACAAATATCTCAACTGACTCTATGCTTTTCAAATAATTCAAATCGCATGCATGTTAGTTTAAGTGCATGATGATCTTACTAATAAAATCGCTTATGACATGAATGAATCGCTGATGACTTAGCAAAATGCGTGGAAAGAAATAGTAAGGGAAGCTTATACTACAGCTACACCCTATTTAGCAATATGGCCCAAACTACTATATGTAAAGGGCAAAAATACTAGATTATTGTTTACCTAGCTATGCTGACAAAGCCGCACGATGCGGTGGCGTGAAGCGGGGTCCATCCCTCGTTGTCTCCGCGATTGACGTCAGCGCCATGCGTCACAAGGAACTCCACCATGTCCAAGTTGTCGTCTATGCACGCCTGAAAAAAACATGTTGAGGTTTTGCGTTAATAGGTTTTATGAATCCAATAAAAAATAAGTCGCAAATCAAGACCGATACGCTAATACAACGTTCTTTCAATCCATATCATTAATAATCAAACCTCGTAATTTTCTTAATACAAAATGTGCAGAGGTTTTCAATTCTTTGCCTAGAAGACACATTTAAAAAGCTACAGACAATCCAATTTTACCCAATAAATTAAAAATAGGAAATATCGCACAGCAAGAGATTGATGCAAATCAAAGCTAATATCATCCAGATGACTTATTGACTCTCATAAAATAAGGAGAAAGAATAATCAGTTAACTAAAAGGTGAAGGTTCAAAATCAAACTCAATATGTTTTTGTTTGTCGTGACCGGAACAGATCCCGACTCAAGGTCATCGTGTAAGACGATGACTTGTTTCTGCCTCTAACTACTTTTACGGGACAGTAAGCACCCTTCTTACAATACTTCTATTTAAATCATATGTGAGGAAAACAGTCAGTTAATAATCTATTTTGATTGTTTATACATTAGAAAGCAAAAAAATCAAAATCATGTAGCAGTGTTGCGAAACGCACAGACATACGGACATTCAAAATTCGCATAAAGAATCAGCCTCGCAGATCTTAAGGTTCAACTTAAATCATTAACATTGGCTGGAAAGTGATTTACTTAATTAATAAACAATGATACGCAAGCATATTGCAGTTGGGAGCCATGCAACATGTAACAGTTGCATGAATGCATACATTTGTAGTCATTTAAATCATATCCGATACGGAACAAGTTCAGATTTCACGAATACTGAATTAATTAGTGTAAGATTTATTGCAGCAGTCTATATCGACCTCCTTATAACATCCAGTAAACACCATGACTCAAGGGGATTCACAATCCACATGCGTACAAATAACATTAAGCTACGGTCATCGTATCGTTCAGTAAGCGATAGTTACTACCAATACTGCTGTGGGTAAACCCAATTTACCCCAGTAAAATTACAGTGTTGATGACAGGTCATTAAACCGTACGGTTCCACCCCAGTGTTTTGTGGGTTTCCGATGAGGTGTTTCCCATACCAATGAATAGCTTACTACTCAATAATTCAGTCCTGATAGTAGGTTTATAGGCAGCACAAGTTATTTCTGTAGAAAGTCTATTAGTAACGCCTGAAACCATTTCACTTATGTATATAGATGGAAATTCGCATCAAAGCATAAAACTTAATAGGTAATTTTTCCGCCTGTGAGCACCGTAAAAATACTCTCGCGGAACTGGCGGAGCTGCATTGGCAAGCAAAGCTGTGTGAATAAACAAGATCGCGCTTACATATCCTCACAATGAAAAATTAAACTTTCGTATGAAGACACCACTTTTAATTCTATTCTGAAAATGGAACTCCAGGGATTACCAAAGCCACACCGCCCATGGTAGTAATTTGATAAAAAACGAATTGATGCCCTATCTCCCGACCATACGCGCTAACAATTTCCTTACAATTATTACAAGCGGAACAACTGCAGTAACAAGCTGAAATCAGTTAAGTTTTTCTTCGCCTCCAACAGCTAGCATGACTCCGAACAATAACACGTTATGTTAGCAGTAACTGAAGCTGTATGTGCATCAGTTCGGAACCAGTGCAGGGTCAGTGCCGCGGTCACTGGCGCATGCAGTGCCGGACCGACGAGCTCGCTGCCAACGAGGATGGATGGCTTTTGTGAAGAAATTATAGCTTTGGGGTTAACGACAAAGAGGCAAAGGTTACGTAGTTGTTAAGGTATTCAATACTATTTATAATATGTCGCTAGCTGGAATTACTAGTAAACAAACGTTGGCTATAGGTTTTGCAATTTCTATTATTAATTCAAAATAAAAGTTTGATGTGCAGGAGAGTGATAATTCAATCGCACAACCCGAAAATTCTTTATACAAAGAACAATCGTTTACTTTTTGACATTTATACCTCATAAAACATGACGGCTCTTGGCAAGCCATTGGAAGTTATTAGCACAAGGGAGCTGGCATAATTAATGCCAGATACCCAAGCATTTGGGCCATTTTATAGCATTTTACGTTCAGTGTAATAAAAAAAGTCTAATTTATATCTTGGAAATTACTGAGACAGCATAGCCGATAAATCTCCTGTTCCCGATTTTTGTTGAAATTTAAAGGAACGGCTCCACTTGGTCGCACTCTGGATCGCATGGAAGTTTACCTACGTACAACAATGTTGCCAATAAAAATGCTATGGTGAATAAATAATGTTACATGATCACTAACAATGAGCAGGACAAGCAATTTCCACCAATTGACCCATACAATTAAAGTTGATAACAAGCAGCGGAAACAAACGTTTTTTTTTCTTTGTTCAATATCAATGCAGCCACCATCATTTGCAAATTAAGCAAATAACATCGATGAAACACAGGAATTGGTAATTTAATAACCTCAAAAAGATCACTTTCGCTGTAGCAAAGGTAAAATATCGCGTTGGTTAGAGCGCTTTGCTAAACGTTTGCTGTGCAGAAACAGTAGCATAGAAAACGTTTGAGATTGGACACAACTGCCACACTGGATTACGAAACAGTGTTTATAGGTGTGCTGTGACCTAATGGATTTTTAAGTATACTTGGAAACATTTGTCGCTACAGGGATGTGCTTTCGTGGTACAGTCCACCGCACGTCATTGGTAACACTTGGACTTTGAGCTGGCCTAGCGCAGTACGGAGTTTTAATATAATACGAGGTCAGCTTATACTGGTTTTGTTACCACTGGCGGCCGTCTGTACAGGGGTGAGACAGAATTGATAATGGATATCGATGTGGGTATCTCATTATGTGCACTCCGGATGTGACCGATATTAGAGTTGTGGACGCGTAGCGTTCAGTGCAATTAGCTTTTCATTAAGAAATTGTTTTAATGAGCACTTTTGTAGCGACGCCACAATAGAAAGACTGACATGATTTATGAACAATTAGGAAATATTTCTATAGAACAGTAGGCTTTGAAAGAGAAATGCTATAAACAGGTATGAATACAACAGATTGCATTATTTAAATGCTAGACTGGAAGCTATAACAAAGGTGTGTTTATCTTGTTGATATCACCATCAGAACAACGGATCATAGATAAAAAAATACTAAAGCAACACCAGATCTTCAACAACAGATCTTCTTCAGATCTTGACGCAACAACAGCTTTTACAAACTACTGTCCCTTTCGTTGTGCTAAAGCACCCTTTTCATCTGGCGTAGACATGCGTCGAACGTATATACTGCGATAATGCGACGCTAGCGTAGCGGTTACGCGGCGACCACCATCGTCAGATGCGTGGGCCACATTTTATACAAGAGAATCTAGCTTAAAAGTGTGAACTCATAAACATGGTTTCCGTTATCGTAGGGTAAAGGAAAATAAACTAAGTTACAGTAACAAAAAATAATAACAAACAGTAGCAAGTGAGTGTAATATAATTTTATCATCATGTACGCTATTGGTGCACCTGCATGGTATAAAAAACCCACTGATAGCTATTTGAGGTCATAGACTCTATCACGAGAAAGCAGGTTTCCTATTGCTTATTTTGTTACAAACTTTTACCACAGTATTTTTGTTAAAATAAAATGATATTTTATTGTAAAAACGGATCTCCTATCAAACGGTATAAGATTAAAATGCTAATTTTGCTCTTTAAATCTAAAACCAGAAATACTACAATTAATGATATTGAACATCACAAAAATTAACTCTTCGTGTGCATTCAACGCAAATTAATAGAATAAAGTAAAACCCAGAATGCCGTAAAGTATTTCATACGAGCCAATTATGCGCTTAATACCAATTTAGGGCAATCTTGTTGGCAGCTTAGTTCAGACCGATGTAGTTTTGGGCAATTGTTATAAATGCCATCCATGTCTGCTACAAAGTACAAACTCATATAACCCAAAATCATAACTGTTTAAACTTTTAAAGGAAAAGTATAGTAGTCTAAGGTATGTATAGTTTCAGACGCTTAAGTATGCTAGGTAAATAAAATAATAAAGATTGTATTATATTTCACTTGTGAATATTTTATTAGGCATTCATTTAATTACACTCGCGACATAAATCAATGGATTTACATACATACATACATAAATAAGCCAAAGCCAATCCAAATAAGCCAAATTAATGAAGAGTCTCGTATTTAATAATACTGACATCATCACAATGTGTCCCCTGTCTTCATCTAAGTATGCTTATGAATATAGGCATGATTCATCACATGGCAGGACCCAATAAATATGAATTAAAATAGAAATAATCTGTCATAAAAATTCTCAACAGTCACCCGTTTGTAGCAGTCCATAGAGTTTGATTTTAAGTACAAAATGCAGTCGAGATTAAATTCCTCTTTCGAGATAAGAGTAATAAACCAACATCATTAGGTATCGGATGGCTGACAGTACACAGGCGGTAACGACTTCAATTACATTCAGGAGTCCAAATCTTTGCCAAAAATTCTGCTCGAATTCTAATATTGGCAAAGTTTACAAAAAAAAATTACGCCGCGTGTGCAACCTATGACGAGGTATAACTCCAATATCAACGAACGAATCTCTATCTCTGACGTGCCCTCGAAATTAAATTTTCTCGCCCAATTCTAAAATAACGTGGCGCTATGTCATTCAGTTACAAACGTCATACCCCCTGAAAATTTGGGTCGGTCAATGACAGCGCAGACTATCGTATCTAGACTGCTGAGCTACCTATCTAGAAACTAGGACAATAATTGGTGTGGCGGCATTTTTTGCAGACGGAACGTTTACGATTCCACATAACACTAAAACTGGAATGAAAACAAAAAGTACTGTCTTAGTCCGATTACCGATTAAATAACATAATTGATAAGCAAGAGCACTAGATAGTACATGCAGAATCGGTGGCAACGAGTCATCGACCCAATTTCCTGGACTATCTAACGAGATGAGTATCGCACACTATAAATACCGAGTGTTATGTTAGACGTATAGAGAAGACAAAACGCATCCGCGATCAGACGCTGCCAAAATAATAACTCATTGGGCCTGATGGCAATAACAGATAGCAGGGTGTTTACAATTATAATAAATAAAGTAGTCGAGGACATAATGCCTTTCGATTGTAATTTAAAACGATCCACTAGATCTGTTTAGCTTACGATCTTTATTAAAACGCGATATATCTACCAACTTTAAATAGGTTACGATGTTATTGTAATGTGAAATGGGTCGATCTCACAATCAGAAACTGACGTAGGAAAAATCAGCACGAATTTACATTAGAGCTGCAATAGTTAATTTAATGACGAATAGTTCATTTAATTTCGTCATGTGATCGGTAAGCGGAATATCGTCAGATGAATGTCAAATATTTTAAATGATAGAAAAAATCAGCTAGGCAAGTAAACGTGCCAAATCTGTGTCCGACCTAGACTGGCAGCAGACTCGCCCATTTCCACCTTGATAAAATCATGTTAAAACGGTATGAACAGCAAACGGCATCGCAGACAATAATTATAAAAGTGACGCAATAGGTAATCGACACACTACACTACACTACACCGGGCTACTCCATACGTACGGTCATACGGTGTGAGAGATTGATGAATATTAATATACACAGACACGCTATTAAATAGAACCCGACGATGGTCTTTGCGAGTGGTCAGTTCAAGCCAGTGCATCGTGCAGCAGTGGCATTATAAAATTGGTTTCATATAGTCACTTCAAATTTTAGATATGCGTGCTAATTATACTTTACATCGTTCAGTTAAGGCTCATATTAAAGTAAATCCTTGGGCTTGAACCATAATGATAAACAGATAGGTGAGCAAGACGAAAAGAAAGTATTTTTTTAATATGCTTTTCTTGCCATCTCTTTATCCACTGATAGTGTAGAAAGATAAGTGAGTATGAGAGAGTTTGTTCATTCATAAAACTTGGGTCACACCGGCCATCGGTGATAACAAGATCATTGGCAAACGCCTAATTGATCGAACTTCGGCAAGTATCGATACTTCGCATAGTCATACTTTTCATCATTTGCACGTCTGTAGTTTATATCTGCTCTGAGGTAACTAACCGCACTTTATAAATAGGGCAGGCACACACGCCCGTCCAGATGCGGTACGCACACGGAACATAAATATAAAAATATATAGCAATCGATAAAATGATCAGTGCGGCTCGAGCCGATGATGTAAACAGAGATGAATGCGTGTAGGGCTCCTCTGATCGGATAGCAACCATTTCTAGTATCGCTATAAAATCGATAAAAGCTACAGATTGTGCGGTAATTAATCTTTGCTGATTTCTATTGTTTCGTTAATCCTTTTACCTGCAGGGCGGTCCATTCTGTGGATAAGATTTAATATGGGTATGCATAAGAAACAGTCTAAACCATAAACGTGTGAACAAAGACAAAAGTATTTTAATAGTAACTTGTCAGCGGCAGCAATTCGATGGCTGACTTTTAAAACCCGCATGATTGTAAACACCCGATAGACTGCCATCAGACCAAGAATATTAACTATCTTCAATAGAAAAACCTAAAAATAAAGCTAAAGTTACGTCTGCAGAATACTGTCCTAAACAGTTACCTAGTCGAAAATTAGAATTAAACCTAAAATTTAATATGATGCGGAGCAAAGAGTGACGTGTTATGAGAAAAGAGTGTGGATGTGGCTGACTATAAGAAAATAAACAATGTATAGATACTGTAAGCCATAGTAGGCTAGTAAGATGGAGTATACTGAGTAACGGCTCATATATATATTTTTGTATGAAGACCCCAAATAAATTAGGATAAGAGCAGGAGGATGGTGATAATGTTCAGGCTGCAACTGCAAGCCTTTGCGTTATTCTTCAAGGCAAACTGACCTGACATTAGGACTGATATGACTTGCGTATGTATTAATAATGTCGTAAATCCACATCCCAGATATTTTTTTTACCTTATTTCGTTATTAACCTTAGCAGCAATACCTTAATTTCCTCAAGACAGTAACAATATACATGATTAGTACTACAGTACGACAGTTTTGAACATTTTCTCTTTAAATTCTAACTTTGCGTGTCAATCAGACAAGCCATTACAAAATTGACATTGAACATTTGCTAGCACACGTTCGTTTTTTCGACACAAACTCTATTTGAAACGTTTTTATACAAATTTGAACAATACCATAATAGTCGCAGAATTCCTTGAAATACGATCAATCATTAGTAAATTCAGTTACCCCAAAAAGTATTTTACGCAGCGAAGGTTGCTGTTGCAGTAATAGTAAAAAATGCTAGTACTAATTATTAAATAATATATTTACTTGTTTTTAAAAGTCCTCGAAAGATATGAAATCACCTCTATCGAAGAATTTCAGCCGCATGTCTACTAAAACGATGTCTCAGACGATAATGATTGGGTTTAAGTGAAACATGACGTCGAATTCAAACTGGTGGTATATCGCAAGGGATATTGATGTTGGTAATTCAGGAGTGGATTTGGTGTTACTAAAGTAGACACGACTTTGCGTCTCGAACGCAACGCTACGTTTATCTGTACCAAATATATGTTTGTGACGTACGTAGCATCTACACAGCAAAATTACGCAGCATGCCAAGTTCGTAGTAACATTAAATAAGTTTATAAAAAAAAGATTTATTTTTATTTCGACCCTCGAGTTACTATAATGTTCGACGACTTTTTTGCAATTTTCTGTGAGCCCATACTGGTTTGCAGATGAAACCAAGGGTTAAAAGAATCCAAAACCTAAAATTTCAATGACAAAGAGGCCGACAAGAAACCCCTGTTTTTTCTAAATTGGGTCGACTCTTTGAAGAGATTTAGGTTTTTTTAAGAGGTAAGCGCTAGGGTAGCCCTTAAAAGAACGTTTTTGCAATTTGCAAGTCAGGGACAGGTTGTATGTTGAACAAAATATGATTCCCGACCGTAACAAGTATGTATTTACAAAATTATAACCATATAACCCTACTGAATGAAGGCTCCTTCACACAGGCACGACACGCGACGCGAATCGCACGCGACACAAAGGCACCGCTCGTCGCGCGACAGGCGGTGCCTTTGCGTCGCGTGCGATTCGCGTCGCGTGTCGTGCCTGTGTGAAGTGTGAGTGTTATAATTGTGTATAAAAAAGAAGTAAGAAACATTGAATTTCTCAGTCCACTCTAGCGTTTCCCCTTAGGTTTACTTAATTTATGTTGTCTGTACCTAATCCTGAAAATTGAACGATCTTTCAAATAATAAGTACGCGGTATTCTAAACGCTGAAGGAAAATAGTGAATACATTAACGTTGCTCCAGTTTGATACAGAGACCTTTCCAAAATGGACAGTATACTGCCTATTGTCATGCAATCTAATCTAGGTAGACAACAGTTTCCATTCTCATCAATGACCTCATCGCCTCGACCTAGGGCATTTTAGGCGACTCATTGAACTATTAAATAAAATCGAATTGATTTATTAATTGTTCATGAAATTGTCTTCTATAGGCTGAAGATTCATAAAGCTATAGAAGGCCACTGCTGGACATCCGCTAGATCCTCGGCTACGAGAGTAGCCGAGGATCTAGCGGATGTCCAGCAGTGGCCTTCTCAAGATTTCCTCAAGATGGCTGGTAGTCGCTGGATGAGAATCCAGCGACTACCAGCCATCTTGAGGAAATCTAAAGCGGCGGGCGCCCTACCTTACTATTGCCGATTCGCGATCTCCACTCCCGAACACGTCTTTAAGCCAACGTCTACAGTTCTAAGGCAAATACTGCTGGCCTACTGCCACTTTAGCTTGCTTATTCTGTAGGCTTACTGTTGATATAATGTGTTACAATTTCCGAGACGCTTCCAGTCGTAACCCGCGAACGTTTAGCGTGGCTCTTATTTTTATAACAAGGTTACGTAAATCCGAATCGTCTGATCTTGACACGGGAAAAATTGTGCACAGAACCCTGTCAATTTCATAGTTGTAAATAATTCTTGAGCTAAATATAAGTTGCGGTGTTAGTGTGTTGAAATAAACTAAAACTGAAGAGATTGATGTTGGCTCGAGTAAGCAACATGAGGCGGCGGACTCGTCTCCGAATAGACCGTCGCATTCGTTCTGGTGGGTGTTGTAATGGCTTAAGCATCATTGAGTGGGATCTTCAAATTCTATTAATATGCAGTACTGGATCAGATAAAAAGCACGTACTCAATCAAAATAAATTGCACTTCTAGGTATTTATCATTATTGCCCTTGATTTCGAATAGTTAAATATTTAGCCCCTTTTATTTGGAACTGCGAAGGTGTATCAATAAGATACAATTTCATATTACCAAGACCAACAGCAGCCACGACGTAACTCCCTTGAGTATGGAGGATCACTGCTTTAACGCTATCGTTACCAGCTTGCGGCATTCAAGACAGTTCAATATTTTTATACATAGAAAGAAGAGTGTTTAAATTCAGTGAATTGAGGAAGTCAAAAATATCTGCCAATTGCTATAAATAAATCCCGAACGAGTCTAAAGCTTTCTACAGGCTAAAAATAAAGTTGACATTGTTACTGAATTAAGTCATCATTTCATCAAAATGTGAGGTGATGATTATTGTCATTACATCCGTTCTGGTATAGTGAAGATGTAATCCATTTATTATTGTGATGTTTGGCGCTCTATGTTTACCGTTGGCAGCAATACAGTATGTCCAAAAGGACATCTTTGGGTATGTTCGTTTGCCAAATTTTAATCATTATCCCTGAAATACGTAATATTATACGTTTTATTTCTCGAATCAAATTCATGAGCCGAAAATTCAAGTACATTTTTGAATTTTCGTCTACTAACCTAAATGCAGCTCCAAATTGCATTTAATACGAATGTTTAAGGTGTTTTTTTTTAGGTGAGAAATCATCATATAACTTCTCCCGCTCTGGGCGGAGCGGGAGGGCATGTCAGACTTTTACTAACTGAAACCCACCCGTGTTCCTTTAATTGCCTGTGCGCCAGGGCCACGGTAAGTCTTTCGAACCATCCGCGACCCCGGCAGGCACCGGCCCTTTCTGACCCCGTCAATGTTGCTGATATCTCTTTGAGGCGAGCGTGGAGGTGGAACACAACGCGCCGTCGACCCGGACCTGGTGCGCAAGCCCGCGCCTACGGTGGCCGGGAATCGGCTATCAACTCCCATATCGACGCCCAGGGTGTCTCCTCCTGCGGCGACTAGGGGCGTGAGGGCGCAACGAATGCATCACCCTCACGCGCTCCGCTTCCTCCTTCGCGAGCATTACTGCTTCGCAGAAGGAGGTGACGGCTTCCCATGCCCTCTCGCTCCATACCATGGCCTGGACCAGGGCCGGACGCGAGAGATAGCCGCCGCCGCGAGAATACGGCGGTGCTCCGCCCAAGCCGGGCAAACCTCTACAGTATGCTTCACCGTGTCCTCCGGTCTATCCACACAATAGTAACACCCGGGCGTTTCCTCCCGCCTTAACCATGTCCAGTGAGGACCTGCGTCAGGCGGAAGGTGAGGACGCCGTGGAATGTTTAAGGTCTAAGGCGCTAATCTAATTTGGAAGATGACCGGAACTTCTGGGCGCCCACGTCTTTGAGTAGATAAGTTTTCAAATGGACGTTGATTCCAATCTATCGCTCAGTAGTATTCCACTTAAGTGTAACCCCTGATACCTATTATAATATTGTATAAGGTACTCTGCTCTACCTCATTATTGGCCAATCATTTCGCAATTTACAATAAACTGACTAAGCAATCACTGCTAGCGACGTCCAATACCTAAGTAACATCTATAAACAAAACACTCGCTTCACTGACGCGCCCTACTAGTGCTGCACCCCGTTTGTTAACTATAAACGTCACTTGCAGAACCAATCACGGAATAGATTCTTTCCACCCACATTTATGAACAATATAGGGAGCTTGCTATTAACACTGCCCATAAATAAATTGACGTCACCGGTTTCGAGACCTAACGACTGAGGCTTTTTAACTTGAGCTTAGGTTACTAGCTACTTCTGCGTTTGCGGTTAATCTCTGAATCATTATAAATTGTAGAAAAAACGCAAACTCGTATTGTTGTGTAGGTGCTAGAGACTATACAAAGCGTTATCAAGAAACAACGAGTTGAACGTCCACGTGACCCTTAACCCTATTTTTATTTTATTCTTGTTCTAGAATGACAAAAAAAATACAAAAACGAAGACCGTTTATTCAACCTAAGCTGAAATTTCAACTGTTTCTTGAATTTTCTAGAAACCTGTGACATAACCAAACGTTTCTTTGAATTTACTGAAAACGTACAAAAATTTCATTAATTAAAAAGTTTCATTTCTGTAGAATTACAAACAAAAAACAAAGACCGTTATTCAACCTTGTTAGCCGAAATTTCAACGGGTACATAAATTTTCTGGAAACAAAGAAACTCAACATTTCTTTGAATTTACCGTAGATATACTAATAATACGAGCGGCGACGTTATTTAATGAAGTCATTTTATACCGGCTGATAATCAAAGCAATAATAGTTTTCCCATAGCACATAAAATAAACGAGAGTCAGCCGCCGCACCCAAGGGGGAATCCGAAGTTACAACATGTAAAAGTTGTAAAAAAACTTAAAAAATAGTAATTTCATACCGCGCCGAAATTTCTGGGATGATTTCTGGGATCATCTTCAACATAAAAAGAAGTCAGCTGTGTCAAAGTGAGGGGAATATAATGTCAGTCACGTAAATGAACATGTATTATATTTTTTTTATAAATTAACTAGCGACCCGCCCCGGCTTTGCCCGGGTAGCAAAGCATAATATAATATAGCCTATGTCACCCGAGGATAGTGTAGCTTCCCAACAGTGAAATATTTTTTTAAATCGGTTCAGTTGTTCCGGAGCCTATTCAATACAAACAAACAATCATATATTTTCTCTTTATAATAAAATTTCCCTGTATTTCGTTTATTACAAAATAAATTTAGGTTATACCTTAGCCTCAGCAACACGTGGTGGTTATGCTATTAAATTGTAGCTTATATGAAACGTTTGTATTTTTAACATAGCGCCATCTGTTGAATACTTACTCAATCCAGTCAACAGATATCGCCATCTATTAGAATCGTTTGGAGCTAACAGATAATTGTGACTGTCAAATAATAGACAAATAATTTGCAATAAAATAATATTGCGACTATAAATTGAGATGTAAGCTATCCTATCTTTCTAGTCGCACACGGTGTGCAAATCAAATTTAAAATCGGTTCAGTAGTTTAGGAGTCCATCGCGGACAAACAACGTGACACGTAATTTTTATATATATAAGGATTTTATACGTTATGAACTTTATACAGCTGCATAATCATACCTTTCTAATAATAAACAACATAATCAGCTGCATATCTACCGGGAGAAAGACTGTCCGCTAGTGTCATAAACATGTTATACAATCACAGCATCTGAGCGTTGCTAGTTTCTTTGACAAACGAACGATGACCAGTACACCCAGGAACATTCAGCTGACGGCTACTTTGGCCCCATTAGGTCTTTTGCCGGTCATTTTGACCCACCACGGCAAGCAACGTATTAGTAACAATAAAAATCGCCGTCAACTGAATGTTCCATGGTGTAAGGATCATCAGTTCGTTTGTCAAAGACACCTGCAACGCTCAGATGCTCTGATCGTAGACCATGTTTATGACGCCAGAGGACAGTCTTTTCCCCGTTAGATATGCAGGTGACTATGTTTTTATTACAAGAAAGGTATGATTATTCAGCTGTATAAAATGTATTATGTATAAACTGAATTTATTTTGAAAAAAAATATTACATTCATTTACGCGACTGACATACATTTCCCTCACTTCCATGCAAATTCATTAAGGTTGAAGATGATCCCAGAAATCATCCCAGAAGTTTTGGCGCGGTATGAAATTACTTCTTTTTTTTACAACTTTGACATGCTGTAACTTTGGATCTCCCCTTGGGTGCGGTGGCGGACTCTCACATGACATGATTATTGAGTATATTAAACAACGACTAAAAATGAAATTTATTCGGAATAAAATTGGTCGCAAAAACCGAGCAGTACCTCCCCTACTATAACCTGCTTGATGCTTTTATTGTATGGAATTTTCTGAAATTGGAATGTTGCGACACATTGGTGAAAGAACAATTGTGTAAGAGGGGTCGGTTTTTCCTTATATGTAGGTACAACAGCACAGCCTTCTTTATTTTGTTGCTATGCTATTCCTTGAGAAATAGGTCAGGCCATAATTCTGTTGTCAAATCTATTTAGTGAAAATTCACGCTTAAAGACTAGGTAGTCAGGGCTCAACATTCGAAAGCGTCAGCTAACCGAACATCGGCCGACAAGGCGTGTTCACGTAACCTATATAATATGTAAGCTCACTGCTACTATATAATGACTGTCTAGTGTGTTATTCGACATATTGCTTTTGAGCTTCAGTTCACAATTGATTTACTCAGACCGTGTGTCAGTACCGCCCACACCTACATCATGGCTATCTGTCACTGGAAAATCAAGCGCTATTTTATTGAAATATTTGAACGAATAGTGCATATCTAAAGCTTCACAATAGTTGAGCCGTCATATTTAGCCACCGGTGCGCAGATAGCCCGTCCGAATGACGGGCGAGGCGACTGCCAACCCGGCAACCGATACTAAATAATAAATCTTGACTGTCATATAACACAGTCGCGAATTATGCTCTACGTGTAGTAACCTCGTTTTGAGATTGACTCTCGTCACTGTAAGTTTTGAATGTTCGCCTCAGATTAAAAAAATCAGGGCACTCAGGATTTTCTTAATGTCACATCCAAGTAAATGGTTAAAGGATTACCAATCGCATTGTGTCAACACACAGAAGATGCTGCTTCTATATTTGTTATGTATACAGGGTCTTTCAGTAAAGGCTTCCTATCTTTAAATTTAAATAAAACAGTGTGTGTGAGATATCATCGAATTTTTTTATTCGTTTGAAAGGCCTATCGATGCCATTATGTATGGAATATATGATATCGTTCAAATGTCCGCCGCGGCTTCGCTGGGTGGTGCGCATCCGAAATGTCTAATTTTCCATAACTCTGGCGCATAATTCGCGGGAAATTTTGGCTTTGAGAGCCGCTGTGGTTTGCGGCTTATTCGCATAGACCTGCGACTTAAGAAAACCCCACAAGAAAAAGTTTAGCGGGGTCAAATCGTATGATCTCGGTGGCCAGTTTACACCACCTCCACGTAAAATGATCATGCATTGAGATCGCTCGTGGAGAATGTTCAATGTGGCATGAGCTGTGTGGCACGTAGCGCCGTCCTGTTGAAACTACATATCGGTGGTGTCCATATCATCCAATTCAGGCCAAAAAAAGTTGGTAATCACCTATAGCGCTCGCTAGCTTATGGGCGAAGCGCGCGGAACGTTGCCCAAACAGAACACCAATTTTGATAAAACAATTTTATCATTTGCACGTGTTGTTGAACGCTATATCCGTCCATGATGATTTGACAATACAGACTGAATAAATGACAACCAATTTGACAGATGTAGCTTCAACAATATGACTGCTATCAACTGTCAAAGTTCGGAAGTCCCTTTATTATGAAGACTTAACATCACACCTTTTGCTAAGAACTAACTCCCTGACTTTTATAGGTAATTTCACTAATTCAGAATACATAGGAGTTATCCTCTCAGTATTACACGGGAGGTATAAGACTGGAAACTAGACTGTAATGCACAATAGGCCCCATTCATAAAGGCTTACAACTTTTTGAATAAGCAATTGATTTCAGACTTAATCATTCCTTTCAACGTGACTATCCTAAGGATTAGTTTCACTTAATTGAACACTTATTTGATGAAAAAGAGTATGGGGAAAAGTAGTTCCAAAGTTCGGTTTAACAGTGGTTTTCAAACGTACCTTATTTTGTAATTTTAAGAAAATAGTCTAATCTAACACTAATTGCAACTTTCTAATCAATGTTTATTTTTTAACAAACATTACGCATCTCATTGTAACGAAATTAAAATTAACCCGACCATTTGGCTGATAACCGGCTACTAAAACCGTCATGACGCAAACAATGTCAATATACTCTACACGCGACGCATACTGTTCTGTCAAAACTAAAAATATAACAAATACAGAAACTGAACTCTCAGCTAAAGCTGCCAAACACTCATCGAGTATTAGCTAATGACTTTACAAAGATAAAAATATGTTCAGATAAGAACATGTAGATTTTGTGCAAACCCACAAAAGCTTTTCAATTTAAATCTTTATCAAACATGGGCATTACATTACGAGTCGGAAAATTTCGACGACGATGTGAACACAACCTTAGCTTCTTTTCTTCTAGAAAACGGAGTTACAAAAGAAGCATCCATTAACACATGCGCTACGCAATGTACCGAAGGCGTTGAAAACGTTCAATATATTAGCAGTAGTAAAATAAGTTAGTATGAACAACACATACAATTATGATGCGCAATTAGGGTTACCGACTTCGCTCTTTCATACGAATACCATACGATAATATCAAGATGGATATCAAAACCCATCGATTTAACCGCCTACGTTAGCCACCTTCCGCAGTACTTACTGCCTGTATTATAAACGCGTGAACCAAGTTAAGGCAATGATTATTGAAGAGCATCCCAAACCTGGATAAAACCATCTTCACTGATCCGCTGAACAACCGAGCTCTTGCCAACCCAGTCGACACTACCCACGACATACACGATTGGCATAATGGCAACGAGGAAAATAAATTCCTAAAAAAAAAAAAAAAAAAAAAGAGTAAAGATACGAAGGAAAATGTTCGTAAAATTGTTTTGAACTAAACAGTGAAGATATTATGGGTTTCAGTGATCTCAAAATAAAAACGGCCTTGGAATAGTTGTAAATGAAGGAGTCAATACGTCCTAATAATATGTAATATATATGTTTTTAGTTTAAAGTATTTAGATGAAACAGAGTCATCCAAGGGCTGTAATACCTCCACCATATATAGCTAACTTTAGCATGTACGTGAGACGGTATAAAATACATAAAGATTAAACTTGACAACACGTGTCTGTATTAACTTTATTTGACACCAATATCCTCACGTTACACGAGCAAGCCTTGGCTTTAGACGATCTACTGCCGTACTTTACTTGACAGATCATAGCTGGTTTCATTAACAATATTCATTCAAAAATTGATTCTTCATTTGTGCACTATTTGGCTCCATATTACAAATACAGTAGGGCCTCGATAATCCGAACACCCAAAATTTACACTGTTCGGAGTAATGAGGCGTTCGGATTATAGTATGTAGATATTTTAAAAGATGTTTTTTGAAATGTAACAGATTTTTATAATCAAAAGTGAATAGGTACAAATTTTAATCATTAAGTATTATTACACTTAAAAAATAACTAGAATACTACTATGACGAGTGGTGTTTAATGACAAATAAAATACTTTATCCCTCAATTTACGCAATAACATTTTTTCTACATCTGCTTTGTATCTATATAGATGTGATTTGTGAAATAAAGAACCAGTGTTCAAAAGGAACAATACGCGCCTTTAGATAGATGATAGACATATGTCTATCGATCCCAGCTGATAGGCTGAAAAGCCAGGCATATTTACTCAGTCAACCATCAAGTGCCAAGATGTCGCAGATGGAAGTAGCGCTGTCGACCCAGTTATTGAAGCGCGAAAAATACGTGATACACATGCCAGAAAATAATATACTATGTAAAACAAAAAGTTAACCCAACGTAGCTGTACTGAAAGATTTTGAACTTTGAACTGAAAAATGTTTATCCTTACAATAGATACAACAGTTACTATGCGAAAGGACTGTATAAAACAACAGGGGAGAACGGCGAGTTAAAAGTTGATAAAACAACAGTATCTATGCAGCTACTAGAATATTTTCCGGATTTCCGATCGGCGGATTTTCCGGCTCACGCGTTTAGATAAGCCATTATTGTATTTCTATAACTCCCTACAACCTAACTCAGCTGCAATTACATGGACAGTGGTTGTTTTTACGAGTTCTGTTTTAATACCAGCATGATCGACTCGAGTCAAAATAATTTATTCCGAATCTGGATAACTGACAGTACATTTAATGTGCTTTGTGCAAAATCACCCACGCTCCAGGGAATTCTTGTGAGACGGTTATACGTAAGTATTCCTTAGTCTTGGCGCTCGATCTTATCTAGCAAAACACAAATTGATCGCTAAATCAATTCTACGTGATACGGTTAGAATTGGAACGAACAAACAATATTTCAGCTGTGTCTCTGCGACTCTGCAACTTGTAACAGGGAAATGTTTTATCGTGGTACTTATTGCGAAGTGCAAAATATGTCATTACTTATCTATAATTAATGGCTCCTGCACACAATGGTCCACATTAGCCACAATCAACTTGTATCGTGAGATTCGAATGTAAGTGGTAATCTATGAATGGGTGTTGAAGTCCGGCCAACGTCAACGTCGCGTATTGCAGTAAAAGTCACGAGATCCTTAGACCTAACAAGCTGAACGTAGAGTGAAACAAGTCAACTTTCTACATTATTTGCTCAAAGAAAACGTCAGTGGTTTACCGCGACTAACCCTTTAGGGAACATGAGCGTGACTTTATAGTCTGTGAAGTCTCCTTGTACACGTTTACAGCGACCTTTAAACC
Organism: Dryobotodes eremita; assembly: GCA_917490735.1. Lineage (NCBI taxonomy): Eukaryota > Metazoa > Arthropoda > Insecta > Lepidoptera > Noctuidae > Dryobotodes > Dryobotodes eremita. The sequence goes on along the minus strand of OU823241.1, from coordinate 9,656,422 downwards.
ACACACTTTAATGTATGTTTTAATATACGCGTACAGCACCGTGTTCAGTTAGTATCGTATTCCCATGCGTCAACGGCAAGCTCTGATGCAACACATGTACCAGAAAATCGGGTTAAGAATAGTATATGCAGACCGTTCCCATGTTCCGCTGATGTACGTAACGTAATTTCCATGCGGCTTTGTATATTATCACTACGGTTTGTCAGACAAGAGACCAGAACACCGTATTTTATAGTTTGGATTTGTAAGTGGCAGATAGAGAATAACATCAATAAGGACGATCAGGATCATCATGGAATCAATTCGTACCTAATCAAATCGAATTAGACGGCTGCAAAGATTAGGTAGCCCACAGTCAATGGGCATAACGGCTAGATGTCCATTTGAAACCTACTAAACACCATACAATGAAACAAGTCAATAATCGTTTAGGTATTTCCTGGAGTATAACCGGCTCTTTTAAATGAAGCTGGTGACTTCACTATAACGAAGTGAAGTGAAGGAACGAACTGAAAACGACTGACAATTTCGCTAAGAATGCTGCTTCCGCCGAAATAGGCCGGAAGTAAAAATGAACACGATTCATCTTTTTGTCTCATGTTCATCCCTGATAGGACATAAGCCGATTAAAAATGGATATTATATTCGTTACAAATAGCTATATTTTATTCTAACAATAGAAAAGCGTGGGAGTTTTGGGGGAAATGTCGAACGGAATCAAAGTCTACATAATATATTTAAGACGTGTTTATGCTTCTACGTTATAGAAACACACAGTTAAATGACGTGAAGACGCGATCTAAAATACTGTCGCTGAAAATAGAAATACGTAAGAAGGAATTTAGCAAAAAAGAAAAAGATTTGAGACTGGCTTTTTTTGTGCAAACGAAAACATGTTCAAAGGTAGAGAGAGAGAATCATTGACCGCCCTTTGACTTAAAAAACTGTCATATTGTTTATGGAAATACACGCTGAACAGTAATTACACCATTTTGAAAACAAACGACACAGGATATTGATTCCTCTGAAATATAACGCGATAACGTGATATTATCATTCATTATTCAACATCAACATGAAGTTAGTGGAAGTATAAAACCATCTCTTCCTTGAAATGGAACAATGGCTTTAATTGGTACACAGCTCAGTACACGCGCATACATGATAAAAGTTTTTAAAATGCCGTTAAAGTTGTAGTAACATTTTGGGTGGTTTTACGACTTGTTTTAAACACTAATGATACTTTTTTATTGCTTTATCTCAGTTTGATGCCATCATCAACCTAAATTCGTTGTTTGTGAAAATCGGGTCGGCTTCTGGATAAAGCATAGCTTTGATTGCTGTGCGTTGCTGCTCTTTGGCGAATAAAGTTTCTATTTTATTTTGAATAGTTCAGGCTGATGTTAGTTCGGCGTAATATGGTACAGGCCTATGCCCTTGATATGGTCACGGTAACTTAGCGGCAGATGCAGTTCGCCATCGCGACTTATCTAACTCTATATCTACCTGTTTGCCATCCATGTAACCATCATCTATTTCCGCGTGGGGAAAGATAGTTTCTAAAAATATTTTTCGGAAACCTTCTTTATATGTAGGTTCCTCTTTTTGGGTACACCTACAACATTTTACAAAATATATTGTGTGCCTTTTAGTCTGTGCTAAAAATAAACGAATTTCAGGTTATTTTTTTTACACATTCTATAAATGTATGTGATCCATAAAACTGATTATGGTTCAACTAGACTGCAGTAAATCAAGTAAAAAACGGGTGTTATTGATTCGGACAACCAACAGTTGGTGTTTACGGATACATCCAACATTCACTGTCAATATTTTCTTTGGAAACCGTATTTTTGCGAACTATTAATCAGAACTCCCTTGGATCGGGTCCTAAAACAATGTTGCTAGTTGCTACCTAAAAAAAATGCCTACTTCACTGGGAGATATCTTTGTGTCCTAACAGACGAAATTATATATTATAATATCAACCATTTCACAAATTGAACCTTACTGTGTCACCTTCTGTCTAAAGGAAGAGGACATTATGAATGGCTCATGTTGTTTATTTTCAGGAAACGAGAAAATATGTCACTTTCTCGTTTCCTCCACTAGGCAGAACATGCAATACTACAGAAGAAACAATTTGAATACTGTGGGTGTATTAGATCACAATATAGCAAAAATTACATAAGATGCATTGCTCCTTGCATTACTGTCATTATTATACGACATTTGTCACGGTCGTGTCATTCTCGGCAAGTATAATTCATCTTACAATAGTAAATAACGAAATAGTAGTTCGCAGTTTGATGGCTTGTCCACGCTTATACGACTGCCATACGCGTGCAGCTTTGCCTGCTAGACAGAAAGAGATACAAATTCATTGCAATCCGTGTATACGTCTGAATGACAGACTAAAGCTAGTACACACGCGCTACACGTTTTCAGCGAGCGCCAGCACATGTACGCACGTGTTCACGATTCTTCTACAATCCCCACATATACGGAATAGTAAGAAAATTTCAAATGATACGCATCTCCCTCGTACTAACTGCTACCTAGAATAAATAATGTGGATGAAGAACAGCGCCAAAGTTATTAAAAGTTCGCGGCCTGAGCCCAGCCGGCTAGCTTTCACAACAGATAAGATAAAATGCAATTCAATGACTATATCGAAAGCAATAAAGCCTTAAATAAATATCGTTGTTTTATCCCTATTTATTTTTGCCACGTAGATAAAAAGTTTAACTTGAACCGCAGTTATTACAATTTTGAAGTGTTTAACATTGGAAAGCCAAATCAGTACTTTAAAATTACCTGCATCCTAATTGCGTATCACACTATCAATCACAATCTGAATCATTTTGAAAGATATTGCTAATCCGTTGCTTCATATGTTTGAAAATTTTGTCTGCTCCATAACGTAAATTACGCAATGAATGTTGTTGAACTGTCAAAATGAAAGCCATTCCTACTGTTAGTGTGTTACGCAATTAACCCGCCGATCGCATTAACCGGATATTTTGAGTGACTTTGCTTGATGAAAATAAGGAAGAAAAGTGAAATGGGATCGTCAGTCATAGCCATAGCCTGCGAGGTCTACACCAAGTTAATACATTTTTCTAATTAACTAATCAACGACTTAATAGCACAAAATTCAAGAGTGTAAATTTTTCCTTGTTACACGGTAAAGGATGAACTGATTCAGCTAAAACTTGGGCAGAATGCGTCCTTGCTTACTAGACGTAATTTTCATCCCGGAAATCTGAGTACTTTCTACGAGGGCGGCGGCGTTGCGGATTAATCTAGTTTATTTTTTATTAATTATCATAATCTAGTATCAAAATATTTCAATCTAGATCTCAACGGTAAATATGAGGATACATAAATCTGTGTGCGTCATTTATGTCTTGTCACAAGTAGGTTGTCGCGGACCATCCGTTGGTATATTACGTGAACTCTGATATTGCTACGCAAGCACAATGAGACGACTGCGATTTGCAAGCGCTCGTTAGCAGAGTGATCGATGTTGATGATGATGTTGCATTGTAGGTTATGAGAGTGGAACTTTATTAACGTTTATTATAGGTTCTTTAAACCACTTTCTAGGATAAAAATGCACGTTACATTCAAAAATACCATACAAATACAATAACGCAGTATCGCGTTAGTAGAGGTATCGTGTTGTCTATTCGCAGCAGAGACCACGCGTCGTTGCAATTTCAAGAATACCTACGACGAACTATGCCCACAGTTACACCCAACAGTAGGGTTATGATCTCAATAGTCTATTTACGTAAGGAGTCCGTGGAATGTACGGAATGTTGCCAGATTGCGTCTATGTTGGAGCTATATCGACAAATGAGGTGTCTGTGGCGTAGCAATCGACACCTCACGTCTGAAGCGCTGACAGTGACAGTTCTGGATTCATTTCAGTGACGTAAATGTGCGATCTATGTGTTGAATCTCTTCAGAATCAAAGCACTTAACACAATTGACGACTAGTGTCAGCAAATGGTTACAGCGATTCATCCGCCCGTATCAATTTTCGACTCCTTGATTGCGATGCACTCATAGTTATATAGATAATACTTACGCGGATTATATTATTATGCGCATGCCTAAAGTTATGCCTGGAACCTGGCTCTCCTGAGTTTTATTTAAAGAAAAAATAGATACTAAGGTCTTCTAGATGAATATTATATTACCTACAGTGAACAGTTATCCACAAGTGTTTGGAAAAATAAATGAAAACTGCAAAGTTGGTAAAGGTATAACGTTACACGACCCTCAGTAGGTTGGGTAGTCGATGTTGGAAAATGACGCAAGTAAATACTAAGTAGACTAACCTCGTGGCACTAGAGTTCTGCTAAAAATACTATGTATTGATGGCTTTCAAATCAATGTTTCCTGTTCCACCTAAATGATTGTTGCCACTTTCAGTTGACTATAATTTCGGTAAATATTTACAAAATTCAACAGCAGGTATGGGTATCAATGATACTCCACATTTCCTAGGGCTTTTTACTCATGTCATTCTAAGAAATATCGATAGGCTCAAGGACTTTTTCGGCTTGAGTCACCACTAGTCACCAGCCTATTATGTTTTAAGTACTCAATTATTCAAAGGAATAGTATTTTTAGTCAAAAATGGAAATGACAATATCCATACATTGAACAGCAAGCCCCTCCAAGACTCGTACGGGAGAACATTAATTGTCTCTATTAAAACTTGTTAATACCTTCCTGCGGTCACTGACTGGGTTATTAGACAAATCTTGTGAGTGGGCGCGTCTACCCTACGACCTTAAGATTGTTTTAATAGCGCTTTTAATTCCGTTCAAAGGGCCGGAGGTACGTTACAACCCACTGCTTTATTCATGGAATGTTTTGTAAGCAGCACTCAATTCATGCTCATAAAATAAATACAATTTAATGAGAATATAACAGCTCTACGACTTCTAATTACATTAGCAGTCTTCTTAAATTCATCAAAACTAAATCCATCGCGACATTGGGAATCTCAACTCGGCAAGGTACAACGCCGCTATGGTAAATGTCAGCGGACGTGTCGCTTCGATTTAAGCCAGCAATGTACTCGGTGACGTATGAGATAGTGCTGTAGACAGTCAGATTCTAATTCTGTACTGGTGACGTTGTGTTCGGTCGAAACAATCGAAAGTTATTCCGAGTGCTAAACCGACACACGTGACTCGGAATGCCGCGTTCTATTCGAAACAACGATTTGCGGAAGTCGATTAGAACTATATCGATTAAACTTTAGTTGGAACTACAACAATCAGGATTACGTCCACGAAATTCCTACTATGTACCAATCCCATATTTCGGACTAGGATGCCTTCAATTTTAAACAGATCATTTGGTTTGAAATAATATTGTTGTGTATTGATTAACTTTGTAACCTTGCGATTTTAGTTTCATAATACATACTTATATATAAATAGTTCTATCGAAAAATGATTGTGGATCGTTTTAACGCGTTGAATTGAAGAATTATTTTAATATTATCAGCGTGGACCTGTACCAGTTGTTGAATGAATAACCAGCACCAGCGACTAAATCAGCTGCCGGTGTCAGCTCCAGAGGCAGTCCCTTAATTTTATTTTACTAGACTGAGTTTTGCTTCAGCTGGTCCATAATTTCGATGAATTTTGGGCAGTTTTATGAAAAAATCGCGCGGGAACTATAACATAACATCACGTGTGTATGCCCCGAATATTTACGCAGGCAGCGTACCTATGTACTTTAGCACACACACGTAATTTCTGAACCTCCGAGATTCCGTAATTTTAATCTCCACTAGCTACATCATTATATCAGATTCTGTTTATAATGCGTTGACCTAACTACCATGGTCTAAAAAAACAAGGTCTGGCACTCCGGGAGTGACACATGCTTACGTCACTATCCAGTTGCCACATTATTGCAACGAAACACGAATTATAGAAACATTTTCAGACATCATTCTGTTAAAAAAAATATATAAAGCATTTAAATTGTTGTTTCGTTCTTCTAATCAAACGAAACAATTCAATTAAAACATATACCAACGTAATTGTTAGTTAAAACCTCATTGTTTTATCGGATTCGCACAAGTAATATTCGCAGTTGGGGAGTTATTATTACACACTACTGGTAACACAGCGGTGATGACGTAGGCTTGTGTCTCCCACGTGACCACTGTGTCTCGGAATGCTATACCTGGCGAAGTATATTATTATGCCATGCTAACTACAGGTAGACGCTCGAAAACACATTATTATTATGAAATAATTATTTAAAATCTCACTGAAATAGGTCCAAATATTCATATTTTATTTAAACATAATTTGTCTCATTTTTCTATTTCATGAAATTATGTATTGTGAATGCAACATATTCACAAACTCGCATAAGAAATTAAAAAGAAATGGATGAGGTAATAGTTTCTTTTTTAAACAAACTATAATGTATTGCGTCAACATTTTAATAAATCAATTAAGATCAGTGAAAATAATAATATTTAGATATTATAAGTTATGCATTCACCACGGACTAGAAAAAAGAGGACTCCGCGCCACGCATATCGAAAGTGAAGAACCGTACCGATCAACCTGTGTGTGTGTGTGTGTAGGGGGGGGGGGGGTTGTATGTGTGTAAATAAGTGTCTTACTTGTGATGTGTTATTCCTTTTAGACACTTTTTTTGGGTTGTAGCATTATTTTTACACCATTTCACAACACAAGAAGGCATTATTTTATTTTAGTACTTGACGTAAACAGAACCTACAATGACGCCGTAGTGCCGAATGACACCATAAGATGTAAATGTGTGCGTGAGGCGTGTTTGTACAAACGGTCCCGGCATACTTATAGTGTTTCACTTTCGATACGCGTGGCGCGCAGTCCTTCTTTTTGTCTAGTCCGTGGCATCCACCTTGAATTTTATTATTAGATAAAGTTATTGCATAACCTAAAATTCTCAGTAGTACAATAGTCAATGATATAAAAACCAAAACACTTACAAGTCTGAAAACATTAAATTAAAACATTAATTTGAGTACTTAATATTTAGACATTTTATTTGTCATAAAACAATAATCAGCTAGCGCCAGGCTTATAATCCCCGAAGGATTAGGCAGAGGTGTATCTAAAGTTCACCCACATTTCGCCAGTTATGTTCAAGTACCATGTAATGAGGGCGAGCGAAACAGAAATCATTATTTTTATTATCTAAATACTCCACTAGCATTACTAGTAAAGAAAAATATGGGCTACTTGAAAGGTGAAATTGATAAATAGGTATGTAAACCATGTCCAAGAGTTCCATTTCCCATAATTAACCAGCCTTTCATCTACCAGCCCCATAAAAGCCTAATAATTTCTTAATTATGACGTTTTACGTTGCTTGTGGCTAGATAATAACTGCCGTACATCGCTCGCAGGTTAAGCTACGCTTGCCGCGGTCTGTACGTGGATGGGTGACCAACCATGACATATCGAGCCCCTCTGTGCCTCGGAAAGCATGTTAAATCGTTGGTCCCAACTGTCATTCGTAAGTCTTTGACAGTCGTTATGGATAGTCAGAATCCCAAAAGACTGATAACCAGTCTTATTAAATCGATATCGTATTATCGGTGTTACCCCATAACTAGGAGTCAGATATGCAGTCCGTCCATGTAAAATACTGGTATTCAGCTGCATCGGGTTAGACTGGAAGCCGACCCTAACTTAGTTGAGAAAAGGCTAGGCAGATTTTAATGACTTTGATAACCAGTCTTATTAAATCGATATCGTATTATCGGTGTTACCCCATAACTAGGAGTCAGATATGCAGTCCGTCCATGTAAAATACTGGTATTCAGCTGCATCGGGTTAGACTGGAAGCCGACCCTAACTTAGTTGAGAAAAGGCTAGGCAGATTTTAATGACTTCTTATGATAAGTTCTTATTTATAAAAGTTTACAACAGTTTTTTAACTAAACAATGCTCCGTAAAACATTTCCATGGTTGGACTGATGTCCTACAAACTGTACCATGCATAAGATGGGTCAGCACTCGGCAGTGGCTGGATCCACATCACAGATCTGTTAATTTAATGAAGATACCACATTTCAATAACAGCGAGTGTGTATTATTGTGTACTGTATGTTGACTCACATACATACATCACATATTTATCAGTATTGCTTGAATAGTCCAGGAGGTCAATTATATTTTATTTAAATATGCTTTAAAACTCATGTTCGCTATTATTCACACTGAACTATGGTCTTTCCATACATTAAGTAACATGAAGTGCAACAATAAAGAATATAAAAATATTCAAATATTAAATATTATTTGACTTTGGATGTGCATGTTTTGTTTTTCAATTGTTCACGCATAGGTGGGCCAACTTAATGAGAATATCATTACTTAGTTATGATTACCTTAATTTAAATAAGAAAACGGTTTTTCCTAACCAAATGTCCATTTCTTACGCAAGGTGTCCAAGAGACCAGATAGTTGAATGGAATGACTAATTAAGTCATTTTAGCAATTTATTAAATAACAAGCTGTGTGCCCGATGGGATTTCCTATTGACAAAAGTTGTGAACTTAAACCATTGAGCATTAAATTTATTTTCATAAATCCATCCTTATTGCTCACTTGTGTTATAAAAGGAACTCATATGCAAAATTTCATGCCTCTAATCCCAGCGCTTTAGGCTGTCCGCTGTCTGTCAGTGAGTGAATGAATGAATTAATGAATTTAAGATTTTTATTAAGTACTAGCTGTGCCCGCGACTTCGTTCGCGTGCATGTCGGAAACAATAATGTGTATTATGAGTATAATTAGTAGGTATATATATTGGATTTCATTGATTTTCATTTTTTTGCATGGAACGCTAATCCTTTGTCTAAAATAAAAGTAGCCTATGTTACTCCTTATAACATCAGCTATATGCCAGTGAAAGTCCCGTGAAAATCGGTCTAGCCATTTCGGAAATTAGCCAGAACAAACAGACAGACAGCCAATTTTTTTTTTTTTTTGTTTAGTCGCATTCCAGTATATACTTTCATATGCAGTTCGTAAAAAGCTGTTATTTAGACATTATAAACAGACACTTCAATTTTATTTGTTTGTAAACATTATATGTATAGATATAGTAATAAAGTATAAAAACATAAGCATTAAGCTGAATGTTAATCTAGAACACATAACATCACGCCTCTATTCCCCGACGGGTTAGGCACAGGTTAGGAGGTAACCTAGAGTACACCCACATTTCGCTATTTAAATTTAAGACCATGTAATAGACGGTGGGTCTATTACCATCAAGTGGGCACAAATCCAGACTCCGGGCTACTACTGAAAAATTCCAGATGGAAAACTCAATAACACTTCGCCCGAACCAGGAACCTTATGCACAGCAATAGCACATGCAACCACTAGAACATACTCAACATTATCTATCTTCCTAATTAAAGTACATACAAAGAGAGTACATGGTTTGTAGAATATAGGGCTTCTTAGCCTTCTCATTGGCTGATGATGAAAAATTCTCCACAAATTAAATACTGTTATCTGGTAAATAATATATGTTTCATTCTATTTTGAAGAACGAATAACAGAAACCATGTTATAAAAACCAATCTAAGCAATCTTGTAGTCGACAAGTTATATTAAGTATATGGACTCAAATGAAAAGATAACTTGTGTAATTACATGTATGTAAGTAAGTGCGGTATTTGCTTAAACAAAATCTGTTTATATCAAAAAACTATATGAATCATAATTTACATCCCATAGTTGACAGTCATACATTTAGTAAATTATTCATTGCTTCGATATTGATAAGCTATTTGAATGATAGGGAATCTATGCAGGCAAAAGACTGTTGTGTAAATTTTTAATTACATTTTCAAGTTGATTACTAAAACTTAGAGATGAAACAATGGTATGGGTGAACGTCTAGAAGAATTAAATATTAATAGCATTACTGTTACCATTTGTTCATACTATAATAATGATTATTGAAGATGTACGAAGCTAAAAAAGATTTTAATTATATTTTTTCTAAAATTTATATTAACTCAACCTAACTACCGATCCAGTTTATTCATAATATTAAACAAATCATTATTTTGTTCTTCATTATGTTTGTGATACTGATCCTGTTGATGTACATTATTTGCAGATTAATAACATTTCATTATCATATATTGGTTCATTACATTATGATGAAATCATCATCATATGATGCACCTCAAAAACTTAAATCTGATGAGTTTCTTATCTTATAAAAAAATATATATATGAGCAGAGCCTACTGATCTTGTTGATAGACATTATTTTTCTAAAGTATTTATTTTATTATCAGTGGCCTTATTTGTGATTTGTAAAATTCTCCAATGTTGAATTAATGGGATTTAGTAGACTGATCAAAATAACCTGTCCGATTTAAACAAAATTACAGAAGCATGACAGTCCAGAAGCAGCTGTTGTAGTGAAAAGTAAAAAAAATCAGTAGACAAATATAGTTAGTAGTAAAAAATGTTAATAAGTACACACATGTAGGTATATGCTAAAAGTTTCACATCTACTGATGATAAGATTGAAGATCTAAGATTGAGTTTCTGCTAAATTAGAAGAGTCGTTTAATATGGTAAAAGGTGAAATAATAGACATAGCTTGGGTGCTGAACTCAGCAGTGGAGTATTAGTGTCGATCTTTAGCAATTTTTATGCATTGTGATATAAAATATAGATGAAAATTGTGACTAATAAGATAGTGAGAGTTGGGGTTACTTTAAGATGACCCTTTAGACGGATGGATTAGTATTGTACGCAAGTTTTCTTACCTGATGAAGAGCAGTGAGCCCATCGACGTTGGCGGTGTTAATATCGGCGCCTCTCTTCAACAGTCTCTGTACTTCGTCTTTATCGCCAGCCGTGCATGCCGCCAAAAATACTATCCCTGAAGAAAACTGAATCCTCGTAGCTCGACGCGGCGTTGGGGACTGTTTGTTCGTATCCGATTCTTCCCATCTCTTCAACTGCTCCGCTCTCTTGAACAACGCTGACGAAGACCTATTATCCGTCATTTTAACTCTCGACTAACCACTTTACACTCAATATGGTCCATGCGAACACTTTTCACGGGGCATAGATTGTGTTTTTACTGCATACAGTACACAAACGCCGAGTCCATAACTTAATTGCCAAAAAAGGAGAAACATGAAAGAGGAAACGTTCCAGGGAGATTGATACTAAGAAGCATTCAAGCGACCATTGTTCCACACACTTGTTGAATTATACGAATTGCACATCCGGACTCCAATTCTATGTACATGACATAACCAATAAGCTAAACATTTAGCGTGGCAGCCATTACGAGAATAAATTTAAACAGCCTACCAAAGTACCTACATACCGAATGCAAAAAGAAAAACTAGGCAGCGAATGAGAATGACGGAAGAAGAAAACGCCTAGCGCCACCTAGCACAACAATGACACTAAGTTGCCATAACACAAAAATTTCAAAAGTTTTTTAATGCAAAATCGTAATTGAAAACTTACTTGGACCATATTCTCGTCATACGAATCGAATTTAATGATAAATGATAAATGATTTTATTTCTATATGTAGGTTTGTATGTACAAACACTTTTACACGTCAATCATATTTTTTAAACTAGATGAGGTCGGCCTTTCCTATCCGACTACTCTGACAAAAAAGGCCGAAACAAACTCAGAGGTCACAGTCTCTTTTCAAGTCGAGACATAATCTTGGTCAGATCATGTGAAGACCATGTAGATTGGTATCTGAAATGACCTTTTGAGTAAAGAACCACACAGATTAAGTGGACCTATCCAGTCAGTGCACGCATTTGTCAGTTACCGTGCAGCTCAACTCAGGAAGTCAGGACTTAAGGAGCTCAACGAACGACGAAATTCGACGAACAATACCAAAGAAAGGACATTTAGATAGGCCGCATAAACTACTCAAACTGCCAGATCATAATTCAAATGATTCAAATTAACTGAGAAAGAAAAGCAATGACCCACATAGTCCTCATATTCACAATAACTAAAATAACATGATACTTTACAAATAAATACTCATGTCATTGTATATATAAAATTCATCAATGTTAATGTGTATATAGAAATTCGGTCATAATGTTTGAAGACCATGTAGATTGGTGTCTGAAATGATGTTTTGAGGAAAGAACCACACAGATTAGGTGGACCTGTCCAGTCAGTGCACGCATTTGTCAGTAACCGTGCAGCTCAACTCAGAACTTAAGGAGCTCAACGATTCGACGAACAATACCAAAGAAAGGACATTTGGGTAAGCCGCATAAACTACTTAAACTGACAGACCAAGAATAAAACTGAAACAATAATCCACATAGTCCTCATATTCACAATAATGAAAATAATGTAATACTTTTTACGTTAAATATTCATGTCTAAAATAGTTAGCAAAATAAAACCAACATTCATTGTGTTAATTTATTGGAGTAGCTCAATCCCAAGCCTTTTTGTCGTCAATATAGTCTTTCACAGTATAATAAGCTTTCTGGCATAGTTTACGCTTTCTAAAAGATTTGAATTTATTCAAGCTTTTAGCTTGAATGTGGCTAGGAAGTTTATTATAAAAACGTATACATTGGTATCTAAACGAGGCACCTATTTCCTTGAGACTGGTTGTCGGAACTACAAATTTGTGCATGTCTCTAGTATTTATATTGTAGATATCACTGTATTTTTAATCAGATTAATATTTTTATGTGCATACAAAAGATTTTCATAAATTTACTCAGAAGGCACAGTAATTATATTAATCTCTTTACATTTATCTCTGAGGGAGTGTCTGGGACTTAATTTGTAAATTGACTGAATTGCCCTTTTTTGTAAAACAAAAATTGTCTATATATCGGCGGCATTTCCCCACAGCAGAATACTGCACGACATCACACTATGAAAATAACTAAAGTAAACTAAACAGGCTGTCTCTAAATCAGTTAAATCACGATTTTTTCTAACGGCGTATGCTGCAGAGCAAACCTATTTTGACAATTTATCTATATGGGGGCCCCATTGAAGCTTGGTATCCAAAGTTATGCCTAAGAATACTGTAGTATCTTCGGGTTTCAACACTAGTTTTTACTAGTCTAACATGAGGTATCGTAAACTTAATACATTTAGTTTTTTTCTCGTTAAGTAGTAGGTTATTAACATTAAACCAGTTAACTACTATTGCGAGGGCGCTATTTACATTGTCAGTAACCAGCTGCTGACGTTTGAGTTTAAATAAAAGTGAAGTGTCGTCTGCAAACAACACTATATCATGTTTATCCTTTATAAGGTAAGGCAAGTCATTTATATAAATAAGAAATGAAAATGAACCAAGAATTGAGCCCTGGGGGATCCCATGCTTACTACAGAACCGGGTGATTTTTTTCCGTTAACATTGACTCTCTGAATCCTACCATTTAAGTAAGAAGTAAGAAGATCCAGAGAGGCGTTTTGGATTCCATATTGGTGCAGTTTCCTGATTAATGTTTTATGAAGAACACAATCGAATGCCTTGGACAAATCGCAAACCATCGTATTTGTCCTCCATGCATTATAAACATGCCCTAAAAGTTCAACTCATTTCAATCAGTAGTCGAACGACCCCTTGTAAAACAGAACTGTTTGTAATGTAGTAACTTGTGTTTATTAAAAAAAAATTGCATTTTTCAAAATAAGATTTTCAAAATTTTTACTAAAGGTTAAAATTTTACTAAAGCACTGAAATAGGGCTATAATTAGTAGGGTCTGATATACCACCCAATTTAAACAACGGTATTATTTTACTGTTTTTGATAAGATTAAGAAATTCACTACGGTCAATACAATTATTAAAAATAATAGCTAAAGTGGGGTATAATCGACTTAGCAACGTCCACAGAATTACCCCATAGATCTGCAGTCTTTTTAACATTTCACGTTTGAAAGGTTTTAATTATATCTTTACAGGTGACATATTGGAAATGAAATTCAGAATCACAAACAAGACGTTTTCTTCAAGTAAAGACTCTGCAGCAGTGAATGATGAGTTTAGATTAGTTTAGTTTAGTAATCAGCTGATATTTTTTTGTTTCAGATAGGTACAGACATGGCATTATACATCTGTTACTAAGTCGGTTTTAAAACGCTATCATACCATTGCAGGTAAGCAGATACCAGTCTTGAACATAATCTAAGCTTAGCACGTTAGCTACCAAATGTTTCGCAATCGTAAAAGGGATACAATTTACGTTTTCACGAATAAGTGTTTGATCAGTTTGAACGTTGTTTATAGTCATCGCAAATGCTGTTCATGACGGAGCTGTACTCTTTTAAATTACAACGGTAAATCTGTCGGAATGATGGAAATACGGGGAATCGTTTTTGTTTTCTTTTGCTAATCCTGACTTTTACAACATTGTGCCAATACATAATCTTGGCGCATCAAGATTACGCATTAACAGGACCAGAACACCAACTTTTAACCTCAGTTTACGGGAAGGCACTCCTGATAACTCTAAATAATAGAGGAACTAAACAGGGTAGGTTGTTTCCTGTACGGTGTCCATGATATTGTCTACCGAGAGATACACCTCCAGGTGTGCCTCTAGATAACACTGACAACGTCCATCTAAAATCGCTGTCAAATAGTACCACCATCTTTTCCGTGATACTTTGATTACTCTTGATAACTTTGATAGTTCAATTTAATGCTTCGATTACACTTTTGTAGGACTTCGTACATTCATCCCAAACCAACAGTTTACATTGCTGTAGCATTCATCCCCACTCGCTGTTTTTATTAAGTTAAAAACTTCCCTCATGAGCTTAATGGCTGTTCAAGTACCGAATGTGCCATCCGGCCACCATTTAGCAACTTATTCTAGTGGTGGCTACTGCAACAGCAAGTCCTTTATATTTCCAAATTTGAGTTAATGGGGTTAAAAATTGAAAGCTCGTCATAGGTGGCACAGTTCAAAGTCTACAAATCGCTATTGTTTTGTTTGTTTACTTTTGTGTCAATCACAAATTAAACCAAAACTCGATAAATATCTATGAGATTTGGAGTGTAGTACTTTCAAAAGACGAAATAAGGAAAAGGGAAGCATTTACCAGTAGTAAAAAAGCAGCTTTAGTGGAAAAGACAGTAAAATATAAACGTTTTAATTAATCTTTAATTCATCTTGAATTTGTTAACTAGAGGTTAATTTTTTGGTGAAGACTGGAGGCGTACTATAGGAGTTACCTGATTGGAGTTGAAAATCAACTCGAGGATGATCTTCCTGACTAAACAACTTCAGAAATGTTAATTCTAGCACTGATCTAATATGATAATATAAACACACACACACACATCTTTACTATTCATACCTTTATTATAAGTTTACGTAATATCACACCACAAGTGCCTGTAGGTAATAAAATCGGACTTAGTTCTTTAGGGAGCATCACCTGTACCTATACGAAGTTCTGCCATAAAAACCTTCAGGTATGTAAAGAATAGCACATAGTCTTGACGAAATATCGGGATTCTAATTTTAATCCAATTCCAATTCAAAATCAAAATTCTAATTTCATTTTTTTCTGTGATTTTTTTATTTATCCGGTCGTCAGCAGGTCAAGCTACACGAAACTGTCAAATTTCTCCTAACGATTTTATACCTTAAAATGTTGACGGTTAAGTTCAAAATCGAATTAGAAAATCTGACAGTTTGTGGTAACTTGATGTCCTGGCGACTACATTAAATTAATGAGCACATTATTATTTTTATTTGTTCCTCTCATATGACCATGGAATGATTGGAAAATATTTTTTATCAATAAATAAGTTACTAAGAAGCCTATGTTTACAATATTATTACGTCTAAAAAAAAAATATCATCCACCTTAACAAATTTGACTGAAACGTTATTTAATTAGTCTGTAAACGCGTTGTGAATATCAGTAACATTAGTTGAGAAATGGCAACATTAAAAATAAATAAATTACATGTTAAAATTGTTTACTCCAAATTAATTGTTAACTTACATTAATAAATCGTAATAAATATTTCAACGCCAAAATTTATAAATATATATTTTTGTAAAGCTTTCTACTAAAGTTCACAACCTAGCCAAAGTTGCAAATGAGAACAAAAGTCAGCTTGCCCTTCGCTAGCGGTCTCTGGTGTTCAGAACCAGTATCAGTAGTTTGCGAGTCGGAGTCAGAAATTATTCAAAATTCAAGATGGCTATGTGTCACGATGGTTTCTTGAATTGTAATAGTTAACTTTATTTGTTTTGTGTGAAAAAAGTGCTTTGCCATGATGGCTGACTTAAGTGTTGATATATTAAAGTTGCCGGACGACATACGAGATAAATTAGCGGAATTAGACTTGGAGTTATCCGAAGGTAAGAATGCAGTAAGTCTGCGTTACTCGTAGATCGATAATTTGTTAATTTAGATAATTATTTTTAGTAAATTAGCTTTTATTTATCAATTTATTGGCATATTCTGGATTTTATTTAAATATTTTTAATGTTAGTTTCGTGTTAGAAACAACTTTTTTGACGCATTTCGACAGCTGATGTCTTCGGTAAATAAAGTATGGGTACGAGTTTACAGTGGTTGATTTTGATAAGTTGTGATAAAGTTATGTGTGTTAGATGTTCACGCTCAAATAGTTACGCTGTCACACATGGCGTACTAAGGAATGCAACACACTGCACGAGACGACGACGCTTCTTAGAATACGCTTTACTTACTCGCAACTTTGTATCGTTCTTACTTTTGTTAGGCCGCGAATAAGTCTGTCGGCCACTCGTCGTGCGTTTTACCCCTTCAGAAAAGTGGTCTCTGTTGCTATACTACACTTAAAACTTGTTTAAAAGTATCTCTCAACTTTTGAAGCAGATCAAAACAGGAGTTCTTGGTGTTGTACAATGAGGATTGTTCGTTTTTCCTTACTGTTTATCAGAATACGTACTTATGATCCAGTACGACGACCTAATCAGTGTCGATTCCTTTGTGAACAAATCATCCCAACTGTGGTCAACTTAGTAAGAATAAATTACTCATATCCTCTGCAGGTTAATACACTCAATTTAGTGTTATCTTTTACAACTGCAGGAAGTGAGAGGGCATCAAGATTGTACTGGATTTAGGCTTCATTGTGACTTCCTTGAATTGATAATAACTTTGTAGTACAGACAGCTTTGTAGCTATTGCTGTTCCATTTTTGGATTCTAAACTTTGAGATTATTAGTACTACAAACTGACAAGGATTATAAAAGTAACACAATGCTGCAATTGAGGAATTTAAAATTCTTATCTCTATTAAATCATGATCTTCTCATTTCAAAATTAATATTCCTCTGATTCTTTGAAATAAGGGTGCGGCATCATCCTTGAATACGTAATGTAAATTTAAAAAAAGAAGTTCAAAACATGTCTATTGGGATACTTTATTTGAATAACAATAAAGATTACTATAATTCCAACCTGAAATCAGGTTTATGTTATTCAGCCGTAGGCCACCCCTACTAAAACGTACTTATTCAATGCTTGAGTTGCTGTTCTGGTTTAATATTGAAGCTATACTATAAATATTATAACAAAACAAATTTAATTCACACCTCAAGCCTACTAAAAAGTATGGATCACATAAATTATCATCAGAAAAACTTTTTAACGAAATATTAATGTTAAACATAACATTAGTTTAAATGTTACATAAAAAATACTGTATTGACACTTTAACAATAAAAGTAAAACCAAAATAATAATATTTGAAAAATTAAAAGTAGTTAGGTACATGTTCTCCATGTAGGGGACACAGAGCTGAGGGCTATTCGACATGGCCGTACTGAAATTTTTTATGTCCTGTATTTAGTTGTTAATATTATTCAGATCTGTTTTAATAAAAGTTATGCTAATATGATTTAGACCTGCATGAATTTGTTTACATTTGTACAGGTAATTAAGTATTGCTAAGTGTAGGTACCAAATAAGGTATTGCCAAGTGTAGCTAGGTATTCAATTATTTTCAGGATATTGCAGTAAATGAATGAATTTATAATTACACTAATTACCTCATTATTTTGTACTGTATAATTTATTCCCTTATAGGTATAATTTTTTATAAATATCGTTCATGGAAGTATTTATTTGTAACCCTTTTCACCATATTCAATATTTTTGGTTTAAATAAAAAGTGTTATTGAGGAATTCAATTATCCAGCACTTGGCTTATATCCGGGCTTCCTCGTCAATAATTCCGGTAGTAATCCGCACAAATCCGATTCACTGCTCATTTACGGCATGTTAATCGATAATTGACTTATGTAACAAATAGTATTTCAAGCTTTCGAAAACCAGATTAAAAACCAATATTTATTTGTTTGGTTCCATATACTTAAATTAATGTTACTCATCATATTCCGTTTAAGGGTGTGCCTTCTCATCTGGCATTGGTTGACACTGCGCTAGTCACGTTGTATCGAAACGAAACTGAAGTCGCGTTTTCGCAGGGTAGTTCGGCAAACGGCTATGCTCAGTGTGAAGACGCTCACGTTTCGTTAACCGACCTTTTAAAAAAGGAGTAGGTTCTCAATTCGTCTGTATATATTTATTTTTTATATAATAATATATTCATCGATATTTTCGTCAATTTATTGTGGACCGATTTAGAAAATTATTTTTAGTTCTCAACTCTCGGTTTGTAAAGAATACTGCGTCCTTCCTAACACTATTTTAACTTATTGAATACTTGTTCGAAACTTCAACGTACTAACCTTATTAACAATTCAACTTATTAACCTCCATACTTAATTAATACTTTTGTTTTGTATTTTTTTAACAATATTTTTTGGCACGTGTATGCAAATAGCTGTCAGAGGTCAGCGTTCTTTTTAATGTATAAAATTAAAGGACGCGAACGGAATGTCCTATTATGATTAAAATAAATGAATGTAGAACGCGGAACTCTTGGCCGCTCTCTGTCTGCGGTTGTCAATCCATCACGTGTTATTTATTACAGTTTTATTATTTCTAATATAATAAAATTACGTAATAAATGATAACTTGACGTGCAAGCGCAGCTGCGCGATGCGAATGTTACACATTATGTTTGTTTATTTGTTTTTGTTGCCGTATTATTACTAAAAAACATTTATGTTTGATGAGCGTTAATCGAGTGTGCAGTTGCGAATTCTTTAGCCACACGACTGATTATTGTTTAATTAATATTATAAATGCGCTCGATTCATTTTAATTTACTCCAATAATGGAAACAACAGGATAGTATTCTTCTGGAATGGTTTATTATAGATAATATCGCCATTTACAAAGATTAATAAAAATTAAGACAACAATCTTAAAGTATTTTAAAGTTTTTTTACGAAGCACATACAACACTATTAAAAGCATTCACAGAATACGTTATTTACGTTCTTCGTCTTAAAACAAATCTGATTCATTCCTCCTTCCTAAAATTAATTCTTACTCCTTAGGATAAAAACTAATATATATACTATAACTTTTATGACCCTTTATACCTATTATGATTTAATTTCAAACTTTTCCCAATAATCATGTCCAATTACTAAGTAGTTTACTGTATTTATCTTAGTTTCCTTGTAATTCTACTAAAAATAAAACAACTGGTACCTACTTGGTTGGTGCCTGACTTGTCATATAAAGAAGTCTGGGCTACTCCAGCACCCTAATTGCGTGACACACTATATATCACATTCTAAATCATTTTGAAGGATATTGCTAATCCATTGCTTCCTATGTTCGAAAATGTTGTCTGCTCAACAACGGAAATAACGCAGTAAATGTTGTGGAACTGTCAAAATGAAAGCCATCCCTAGTGTTACTGTGTTACGCAATTATCCCGCAGGTGTGTGACAACCCTGCATACCGAAGTAAAACCACATCGCATCATCGCATGGGATTGCACTGAGTTGCTTCACAAAGTCTTACCAAAAGTATTATGAAGTTATAAACGGTAATATTATACGGCGACAGGTGTGGTTACGGGTGCGACACGTTAAATAATTCGATTTAAACCACGAGCGTGAGCATGTAATACGCGACAATTACTCCACTAAGTTCTCTAAATCTTGTAATATGATATGTGTAAGCTCTTCCTTTTAGATTTGGTTCTAAAAGCAACCTCTGTGACTCTGTGCTACTTACTTAACTACTTAGGAACTTCGGCCTGTTATTGCAGATGATATCGCAGGTTCCAACCAATAGCAATTTTTACCAATATTTTCTACTTTGCGTAGTATCAGAAATCAGTCGTTGCGAGTTTATCTTACGTTAGATATGAAATTGGTCTAGCAAACAGATAAGTTTGAAAGGTACTGCAGCTTCCAACCATAGCGGAAGCCAGCAATCGATTCCAGCTAGGGACAGCCAAGTTCGCTGATATTGTACAAACTACAAAGAGCAAGATACCATTTACCTTTCACTTGCACGATTTCAAACGAACTGTCGTCTACGTAAATAATCGAACCCTCAGTCATACGCAGTAAACATGTTTTTTTTCTGGCCGACTTTTGAAAGGGGGAATCAATTTATTCGTCTTTTAATTCACTGATACGTAGGTATAAATACAATTGACTTAATGGTCAAGTACAAAAGAAAAACGCAACCAATAACTACGTACGAAATTTGAAATTACATGTTTCACAGTAATATGATACTTCAAGAAACGTAGGGAATTAATACTACGTATAAAGGCGAAGCGAATCTTGCAAAACGCTACGAACGTAACGTTCATCATTTTTCTGAACACAATATGCGGTAATTCCTAGAAAGATTTCAAGGAACGTTATTCTCCACCACCTCCACATTCAATTTTGCTACCATCTATTGTGGACCGGGCTAATGGCTGCCGCCTGCGGCTAACTTCGCAATGTGGCTTCCTGGGCATTGACAATTTCGAGGAGTATGATATAAGTAAAATATTTTGATTCTACTCTTTCAGAAGTTTTGCACAAATTAAAATTTAAATCAACTTTTTGGGTCTTTGCTTCTTTTCCCAAAATGCATTCCCTTATGTAAATAAAATACATTCTGGCTACTCGATATTGGTGAGTTTTAAGTCATGAATTTTTTACTTAACTATATTCAACTCTCTCAAATAGCGATTTCTGTACTTTTAATTACTAGTTATGATAAAGTCGTGTTGAATAGAATAGACACAATGTATTCTTCATACCTTTCAGCATATATATCCCTATTATTCTGCGCTATTGTTCTACAAGCTAAGTCGACGCGTGCGCAGGCACATACGACCTCTTTCTTTTCGCCGATATGACGCATCACCTAACCCGTTTTGTCGTCATGACTCGCTCTGACTAAGCCCGAGCTGTGGTCAATATTACGCTTCTCAAATAAAAAAATAATGTTGTTGTTAAGTATTCTACAAAAAGCAGTTTTTACAGCATTATTTTAAATCGGTGTGATATGATTAGTGATTACAAAAACTATCAGATTTTCTGCCAATTTGAGAATAATATGAGGTTAATAATAAGGTCTGTTTAAGGGGACTTCATAGACCGGTATTATTCATCAAGCAACTCTTAACGAAGGATGTTTTTTAATTTTTAAGAGCGTAGGGTTTTAGTATAAATAGTAATTAGTAGTGTAATTAGTAAGTACTTAGTGTTTTTTTTTATGAAGTAAATAAATTTCCGTCCTCAAAATATTTAGCTAACATTGCTACAACTACCATGTTTTGCCACCGAAACTGGAAACATCGAAAATTGGAGGAACCAAAATTCTGAACATAGACGTATGTTCGTCCGGCTCCATCAACATTCCAGTAGAACAAAAAATGTAACGTGTTACAGCTACTGCACATCACAGGCAAAGTCGATACACTAAAAAGATTTTTTTTAACAAATCAATTCGACCCTTTGCAAATCCTGCCATATAAATGAAAATAAAAAGGAACGGCTGCTAAAACATTCCGCACTGTCGGACAGAACGAATTGTATGAATCTACGTAGGTATGTGATACGCAACAATAAAGGCTCGTAGACACTGTCGCGACGCGACGCCCGACACAAAGGCACCGCGTGTCGCGCGACGAGCGGCGCCTTTGTGTAGCGCTGTCGTGTCGTGCCTGTCTGTGGGAGCCTTAACGCAATGCTAGTGACTCCATGGTATCCTGTACTCCTGTAACAGTCGAGAGCCATGCGTTCCTGTCTGAAACACTAGCTGGCACTTTTATTTAAGGACAGACATGGACAAAACACTGCATAGGTCCATATAAATAATTATTACTTATGATCTCTTCAAGTTTGACTAAACAGTTCTGTTAATTTGGGTTAACATGTAAAGTTTCATTCTGAATAATGCCAGGAGGATACCTGAAATGTAACAACTGTAGCAAAAACCCCTTATTTTAGCCCAGCAGCTAGACAAAGCGTTAAATATTCAGCAATGAAAAGCCGAAATACGGCTGAACTGCAAATTAACGGGTCAGTGGCGGCTAGCGGGACATCGCCCGGCGACCTGTCGTTCGATGTCAATGACAAGACACGACAGGCGGTCACACTACCACTCGCTTCCGGAACACGGCTGGATAATAAAAATGGCCGAACTGCGCACACATACTCAAATGATTAACACGTAGGATATCGACACTTACGTAAGTACTTGTACGAAAGCTAAACAGGCGAACTTTTGGCTACACATCAGCGACTAAATTTGTAATTTTCCTATCCCGTCTGGACTCTGGGCGGTTCGATGTACGATGTATAAAAAATCAATTACATCGCTTAAATGCAACGTGTGGGCGCTGAAACATGTGCAAATATAACTTGGTTTTTTCAGTTTGCTCTTGCGTCTTGTCAATCGGAAAGGAAGACAGGGCTATAATATTATAATTTATTAAATAAGCTTCTAACTTCTCTAATCTTGAGTTTTCTATGAAATTCAATTGCTCATCTCACTTGAAGTCCCAGTCCAGAGTTCATCCGCATTCAATTATACTGGACAAATCGCCACATTAGACCACAACAAGAACATCCTAATCAGCTGTTTAACCTGCCCATTTCCACCATTACAAGCCGGTTAGCTGCAGTTGACCGTGAAACTGACCATGACACTGCTTACGGACAAATGTACCGATGTAATAAACCCATAATTGCACCAATATTTGATTGTCTGTAAGATACTGCAGGCATAGACTTAAAATAAGTAACATCACTGAACTGTGTCAAAAGATGATTGTTTTTTCCGAACTAATCGCAAGCATTTGTGAGTGATCGTAGCAACTCGCAGTTCGTAAGCCAACCATTAGCGTGTCGAAAACCGAGGTGGTGTTGTATTCATGTTTTTGTTACACGAATTTGTGGTGCATCAAAAAGTTGTGCATTCTCTGACGGGCAGTTTCGATACACAGGAAACTGATTATCGGAGTGAGCTTTTAAAGTCTCATAGTTTTAACCTGCAGGGGCAGATGGCAACCTTGTAGACACAATTTTGTTCAACAGAGCGCTCTGATCTTTACACTGATGTATGGTTTATAATATTCTAATATAATTTATGTATGTTGACAGGTTTTTAATAATCTTTAGTTAAAAATCGTTAATTTTGTAGGTCCAATAATATATACGATCTTAATAAACGCGCAGCCTAAACCGCAGGGTCTAGAAGCATGAAATTTTGCACAAGCATTCCTTTTGTAACGAAAGTGAGCAAAAAGGAAGGATTTTTGAAAATTCAGCTCCCATATGGGCTGATCGGTTGTATGAAAGCTCGTCATTTTTGCCTATAAGTAATCCTATCGGGCACACAGCTTGTATTCTGATAAATGTTCTTTAACAACTGGTTATCTTCTTATAGTCAGGCTATTGCCGCGTTAAGTGTCTCAATCAACAGGCAGAAAGTCCGGGCGTGCGCTCAAAGCCGACACAATACACGTACACATATCATAACAGTCTAAGCAAACACTTAACATTCAATATGATTACGCATACAAACACACTATAGTACATAAGCGAGATAGCCATAAAAATAGTTGGCGGCTCATGCGCCAGCGCAAGCGGAGTTGCGTTGCGAGACGTGAATTTTATAACCGTTGAGTGAACAGTAGTTTCGTGTTACAAAATATGCAGTAAGTTTATAAACAAATATAATAATCGATGAGGTAAAACTTGTAGGGATTAAAGACATAAATGTTTATACAGTGGAGTCTGAAATTGCTGTTAATATTACTGGGAACTGATGAAAGTATGTTTCGTACTGCAAGCTGCAACAAGGTAGGTACAATGCGCCACAAGAAATGCAATATGACAAATGTCTCGTCAGGGTGGTGACGCGTGTGTTGGATCATTAAGTTCCCATCAAAATGGTTGACTTGAATGGTGCAGATCCATACGACATGTTTGTGAACGGGCGCCGTCAGTAGGGACTGGTCATCTCTTAGCTGCCTGGCTTTTTTTTTTTTTTTTTTTTTTTTGATTTTTTCTGTAATGTTATGGACGCATTTAACGTGCACGTTTACGGGACGAAGAATTTATTTGCAAAGACTTGTCACTAGTGATGGGAAATTGTCGAGAATGTTTTCATATTGAGAACTTTGCTGTTAAGTTCTCGAGAATATTCTTTTGGAAGAGAATTTACGAGAATTTTAAATAAGATGTCTATTGTATCGATCTATTTTTATAGGAATAGTTTTGAGTGCATCTGAACGTTTCACGAAGTTTATGTAAAAATAATCTACTCCACAATTAAATTCTCCTGAGAAAAAAAAAAACCTGGAGAATATTTCGAAGAAAATTCTCATAAATTTTAAAATGTTCTCTTAAATTCTCTCAAAATCTCGCAAGGTATTAATGTAAAATTAGGATTTCTGCATTCAAACAAACTTCATGGTATGCAAATAATTATTTGTATAACATTTTGTTTTAATGCAGAAATCCAAATTTTAACATATTTTGTTTTTTTACATTTTCTTAAATCTGATTATAACCAGCTTTAACAAAATATAAATCAATTAATTAAAATATATTTCATTTTTTATAGGAAAGGTAAATAATTAAAAAGAAATTAATAATCACGATTTCTTTCAAACAGACATTGATTTTGTAATTTAACACCTTTTTGGTCGTTGCTTGGTATTGGCAGCTATTTTTGTCGATCATAATTAACTGCTAGTTTTAAATTATTCCAGTTTTAATTTTTTTTTAATTCCTATGTATCGAGAATATTCTCCGTCGAAAAGGATATTGCAGAATATTCTCGATCGGAGAAAATTCTCCGTGAGAGAATATTCTCTCGACCCATCACTAGCTGTGACCATAATAGTAGGGGAGCCCAAGCGGGGATTTCGGGATTTACTAAAGCGCGGCAGATTAATATACAGGGGGATACCTTGTACCCGGTTAAGTACCTCCACAAAACATGAGGCCCATATATAAGGCCGCCCGTGAAGAATACAGGATCAGATTAGTAAAAAAAAATTGACCATCAGAAATTCTCGAGCGCGTCAGATTAAGGTAGGGTGAGTTAATTACATCCTAAAAAGTGTATATTCCACTAATCTGACAATTTGAGAGTGACGTAAAGAAAGGGGAGGGCAACAAAGTTGTAAAAAAAAAACGTCATCTCGACATTCTCGAGCGTAGCTAAATTTTTTTTTATTTTGAAGGAAATAATTCAAGAATAATGAAAAATATATAATCTGACGATTTACGCAAGCCGAAATAACAAAAATTCGTCGATAAAGTTAAATGCGTGCAGCGGCGTGATGCCTACATTTCCTTCTCCGCGTTTCTATTCCTCTCTCACTCTTTCTCTATCTATTACTCTCTCACTCCGTCCCCACTCTGGTTTCTGCTGCCATGACGCCATCACAGCTGATCATAAAGACTCGTTCGTGGCATACTGTTTACAACGTGTTTCCAACGTTTTGGCTTTTTTTGCTATTTTAATATTATTTGTGTGAATTAAAGTTTATAAATATTAAGGTCATAGGAAGCTTCCCTGACTACCCCCGCGATGTTGTCACTATGTCTGTGTGTATATATGTGTGTGTGTGTGTGTGTGTGTGTGTGTGTGTGTGTGTGTGTGTGTGTGTGTGTGTGTGTGTGTGTGTGTGTGTGTGTGTGTGTGTGTGTGTGTGTGTGTGTGTGACTATGTGACTCGCTTATAACTTTTGAACGACTAAACGAATCGGAATCTACTAAACGGCGTTCTAAAGATTTCTCTCAAAATTAGATTTCCTGTGAATTTGAACCGATTCGGGCCGATAGATTTTGAGAAATTTTGAAAAATCTCAAAAATAATACGTTTTTTTTTTTTGAAAGTGGTTTTTTTGGAATAACTTTTAAACGGCTTTATCGATCAACTTCAAAAAATAATCTTCCTTCTAATCCGCCTTTGAGCTTGAAAAACCACGTCGATCGCCACCAAGGTGGTCAAAATCGGTTGATTCGTTCGAGAGATATCGTGAACGAAAGAAACCCGAAAAAGTGTTTTTTCGGGATTACTCCGA
The DNA here is from genome assembly GCA_917490735.1 of Dryobotodes eremita. Classification (NCBI taxonomy): domain Eukaryota; kingdom Metazoa; phylum Arthropoda; class Insecta; order Lepidoptera; family Noctuidae; genus Dryobotodes; species Dryobotodes eremita. The sequence goes on along the minus strand of OU823241.1, from coordinate 9,629,879 downwards.
AATGTTTGGTTCGATCAATTAAAATTACAAAATTACTTATGAGGATGATAAAACTGCGTCGAATGCCGCCAACCGCGTGAAAATTGCTTGATCCATTCAAAAGTTATTGCGGTTTGAAAATTCCAAAAATAGTGTTCTATGAAACTTCTATCAGACTTTCGAGCTGGGAGAGCTCAAATGCATAGAAATATTATTTCTTTGAACTCAGCGAGCTCAAAATATCACATAAATTATATTTTGAGCTCAAAAATGTCATAAGTACAATTTTAAGCGCCCAGGAATGGAATTAGCGGGAAGTTGCAGGGATGGCCTTTAAGGTGAACCGTTTTTCTAATTTTTTTTTGTCAGATCAGGCGAATCCCTCTAGATAATCGTCAGATTATGAGACAGTACGTTTAGAACATAAAGATGAACCATATATATCTTAATCTGACGCGCTTGAGTATTTCAAAATGGCGAATTTTTTTTGCACATTATGAAAATGGCCGCGAGTTTGCGTCCCATCGAAATCGTCAGATTAGTGAATGAGAGCTTTTTTTTGGTGCACTTAACACTCCCTTAGAAAATCTGACGCGCTCGATAAAATTTTTTTTTTTTTCATTTTCAACCCTTACATACAACCACCCGCATCATGCAAACGATCAGATTAACATACGTACATTATTAAAAATACGTAGGGCATTGATGCTATCAATATCTGACGCGCTCGAGGATGTCCATGCAGCAGTTTTTTTTTACATATTTAAAAATCTATAGCCGCTTCCCCCACCGATGTAAAGGTCTATATCATATAACATTTTTTCTTCTTATCATCTAAGCTTTGCAACCCAATAGGTCTCTACGACGCTCGAGTAAATCCCCATTTAGCATCGTGGGCTCCCCTACTATAAGGACGATTTTCCATTCCACGTCCTATCTTTATAAAAAATACTGATTAGCAAGCGTTCGCTCCTTGTCTTCTTAATTCTGTGAGTTTATAAAGCCGCCGTCGTATAAAATTCTCAAATTTCAACATGATTCACTCAAATATTATTGATTGACTACTAAAAAAATATGGAAATCAACAGGTCATAACAATAAACATACACATCCTACCCTACTGTACTGAAATGCCAACTACTCCACACGTCTTGAATATCACCATTCCATATGATTGGTAGCTGTCATAAATGAAAGATGTATCAGACAGCTCTGTGAATCATAATAAAGTGTGAATTCTTTGTGCAACGGTCGAGTTCGGTTAATTAAACGGGTTCCTCGTTGCCTTTATAAGTGTGACTGACGGGGCTAATTAAAGCCTTAGACCTAGCGTGCACGAGTGACTTTTGTCACTCTTGTCCGGTTTGTGAATATGTATGGAGATGGGCGTACGTTACGAAGTGAAAATCTGGTGACACTTTCGTCCGACAACCCGCGAACAAGCCCGTAACAAAATTGCCGTTGCTCCGCTAGGTTTCAAAGAACGCGCGCTCACGGATGACAAAATTGTCACTTTCCGCGCATCCCTTGCGTTCCCGCTCTGCATTCGCTTTCCAATTATCGACAAAGTAACATGCAAACATGGCGACAGCGTCTTCTCACAGCGTGACTGTGGACGAGGACGATAAAGACAATGAGGTGCTTTCGGTGCTGTCGAAGTTTATGAAACATAGTGTAATAACTACATTTATTAGTCTGTCACACCGAAGGACCCGTGCACCCTGTATTCTTTTTAAGGTTTTTTCTTTTACGTCTTATGGGTTCGTAGATAGTGACCATTTCTTCCAAATCCGAATGAAGCCATGACGACAAATGAAGCCTCGATTACAAAAAACTTTGGGTGACTGTAATCCTTCGCCAGCGCACTGTACTTTGATGACGTGACGTGATAATGACATAAACTTTTTTGTTACGGTAACAAAAGTCACACGAGCGCGCTAGCGCTTACATATAAATATATATACATAGGAATAAATGTATAAAATAATAACCCTAGAATAATATATCATGCACAGACAAAAAATAAATAGTTTTTACCAGACGGTAGCAGCACCGGCGCGCGGCGGTTCCTAGAAATACCTACTTTGTGATAGCGCTAGTTAGGTAGGTAATACAGTGCAATGAGAAAAAGTTTTATAAAACGTGGCTATTTAGTGTGCTTCCGTGGAATACTATCATTATGTCCGACGCCATATTTTAAGTTATGTCAGCAAAACAACTACTTATCTACAATTATTTGGACCAGTGCATTTACTTCTTAACTTTTAATAATAAACTAGATATGCATCAATCAAAAATGTGAAATATATGTCGTGAAAAAACCTTTATTGAACGAAATATCATCGTGAAACCGTGAATGGACATACGTTTTCGTTGATTGCTATTAATTTCGCAAAGTAAAAAGGTAATAACTATTTTATTATCATTAAAGCCAGACAACACTATGAACTGCGTACGACAATGTCGCGTGCACTCGCGCCAAACGGGCCCTGGATGACGCCGATACCGCCAACTACATATATAAAATAAATTCATAGGTAATAATATTACGTTTCAAAAGCAGCTCTGGCTCGTCGCAATGAGCCATTTATTTACTCTATTCTGTTTGAAGCCTAATAAGTTTCATCGGGATGCACAAAGTAAAAGTGGCAAACGCTACAAATATACTGTTTACAATGAAAATGTTTGCCCTTAGATTTAGCCGAGCCTTCGTGCAGTAAGTACACTCTCACCAATAAATAGTTGTTATTTGGACACGTTCCGTTTCACCGCCATTTGGCACGTTCGTGTCAATTGCGTTGCGTAAACTTGTGAAAATCTATTTGACAGTACGTATTCATAGATCTAGGCGTCTAAGAATTGAATAAAAAGTAATGGAGGGATTTCTTCTTGCATAGGAAAAAAGTAGGGAGGAACTTGAAAATAAAGCTATCTTTAGGAAAATGGAGTAAACTACGTTTGATCCTCGGAGACCCGCTGCAGAAGAGCTGCATTGAGATTTTCTGCTTCATCACAGACCTGGAAAAAGTCCTTACGACTTCAGTTAGATAATATGCAAAGATTCACAAGTAGCCGAAATTTAAAAAAAAACTTCTGTTTCTGTTATAATTGTTATTTTAATGTATAGAGAGCAAAGGCAACACTTCAAAAGCAAAACGTTTAACTGCTCAATTGCCGTCTCGCTTCATTTAAAAGTAAAAATAACAGCTAAGTTTTATCGAGCACTTATGAAAGTGAAGTTTTAATGAATAAGAGAGGTGCATTGAGCAGAGCTTCCAACGCCGATATCGTAGAGAAAACATATAGGTAGTAATTCTTTTTTATCCGGTCAGTAGTAAGTCTTTGAATAACAGTCAAGAGCGGCACTCTTAAATCTGCGCTACCGAGCAATATTCGCTTCGGCTCACATTAGATTTCTTGTCAGTTTGCTGTCTGAAATACAGTTTAAGATTTATGAAAACAACATTTTTCAGTATAGATGTTATAACTTAATCTAAAACTTATTTGACATGAATGATTGCTTAACCAAAGGCGACTTGGTCGGGTAACAGCATGGAGAGGCGTACCTATTTGATATTTTTGTTTTTATTTCCAGTACATTTGTTTTGCCAAATAGCGAATAATAAACTTTTCTCTTTGATTATCCTTGTTTTAAGGCGGGCCTTTAGAAAAAAATACGAAGGAAATACTGAAAGAAGAGCTTTATACACGTGGAAAAGCTTACTTACTCTCTTAGAATTTTATTGGCTCAATAACAATATCCCCATTGACTTCGAAATCGTACACACTGTAAGATTCACAGACCGGAGCTTATTAAGATTATTCCTTTTACATAATATTGCGTCCTCCAGCAGACAGACAAGTTTTTTGCCTACCAGTCGGTCCCCTGCCCTGTTTTGATGTCAATGGGTTAATGCTCAATTAGGATGGGTGACGACCGACAGACTGGCAACGTAGTTGTCTGCTACTCTATGGGGAGAAGATTTTATACAGCACAATGAATTGAACAATGAATATTAAAACCGGTACGTTTCAAGATGTTCTAAGTATCTCGGGATAACTGGTCTTGTTTGAATACACAGGATTATTTCTATTGTTCGTTGGGCTTTTTATGAGCAGTTAATATCGGGTGTTTTTTTTTTAGAGGCGGAGAACTTTTAATTGAAATAAAACAGAAAAATGTTTTAATATCCATTGTTTTGCCTGTATTTGACAGATCATTTTTTGACAGTAACGTTTGAATATTTATGAATTAGTCGTTCGTCGAATGTTTTTCTTTAGTAAATTAAGCCAGTAAAAAGTTAAAATTACAGTAAATTAGGGCTTTGCGGCAGCCGCAGCGGCCACATTCCCGAAATCATATTAATGCCATAATTATTAATATTCAAACATTAATGCCATAAAAAGCCAATTTCATGTATATTTTTCAAAACATTTTTCTGTGTAGTCAATTTAAAGCTGCGTCTCTATAAAATACACGCTTTAGTTGATACTGATTCCTTTATTCATATGAACTTGACGTCCGTGACAACATAATACCCCGATTTTCTTTAGAATAAAACAAGTAAAGCTGGGACGACTTATTTCATACTTTTAATCACAGGAGCTGATCTGGTTCCGAAAACAGGACAGTGTACAAATTGTGACAAAGACTTATCGGGGGGTTATATTCTCCTTCCACTCCCAAATAATCACTGAAAAATGTCTAAGCTTTATAAGCACAACTAAAAAAAAACACTTGCCATTTCAACCTGCTACCAACAAACAAATAATAATTGGACAATAAAACAACATTATTCAGGACACGTATGATGCATGATCGCTCTATGATATGTATTCCGAATCACTGATGAATTATTCATTCTTACACGAATTCCACTCGGTAAATGTTTTCATTTACATCGACGCGTTATAACCGAAAACCAACGGCAAAACAGTATAATTATTTTTGCACTATTTTAATTTTTAACAGCGTAAATAAAGAATACAGCAAATTATACGTCTATTAAATGTTTTAATACACGTTCCTATCCATTACAATTAACTGCAACAGGGGGCCTACCCTCTAAGTCCGTCAACAAAGATACGGGCCCATCCGAAAAGGGTATCATACTTCGGAATGAACAATACTCCCGATTAATTAACGTTTTTGGACGTGCTAAATCACATCGGGAGTAAGGACAACTGTCAAATCGTGTTGTCATTAATTCTTAGTTCGTGCCCCAAAGTAATCTTATGTCCATAGGTGGTACGGAGTGGAAACGCCCGTAACTTCGCCTGAAACTTCGGATTTCGTGCTTAGAGAGTAGACCCCCAGGCTTGTATAATAGTCATACTATTCATATGCAATGGCATTTGTTAATAAGGCGACAGTTTTCATACGCAAATTGAGCGCCACTTCGACGGGAATTTCATAAATGTATTTTCGTTTAATTGAAATTGGTCTTTATTGTAAAGGTAATAAAGTGCAATTTTCATTTAAAAGGGACGTGGTCCTAATGTATTAGCTCTGTTTTATTGGATTTTTATGAAAATGGACCGACTGGCGTTTCTATATTCGATACTAGCTGTTGCTCGAGACTTGTTTGCGATCCTGGATTAAAAGTAGCCTATGTCCTCCAGGTCATGGTCTATCCATGTGCCAAATTTCATCCAAATCCGTTTAGCCGTTTTAGTTTGTAAACGTAACAAACAAGCAGAAAATATCTAATCTTTTCTCTTTATAATGTTAGTTTAAATCTATTATTTTAGCTTCACCTTCCATTAGTATCCCACTTATTTAGGTAAACTAGAAAACTAAAGTTTGTTTCCCTTAAGGCTAACCTAACCTATACTTAAGGGGGAAGCGCCAGGGTAGCCCACGAAATTAAAATTTTCCTGTTTTTTTTTTTTACAATTTGCATGTAGTGTCAGTTTGTACCCCTATGTTGAACTTAATATGATTCGCGACCGTAACAAGTATGTAAATCATCAATACAACCCTCTCGAGTTCATATAATCTCATTGATTAACATTTCATGAAACAGTCATTAATAGGGCTATATGAACTTATTGATGATTTTAATGATTATAATTCTGTAAATATATACTTCTTATGGTCGCGAATCATATTTAGTTCAACATACATTCTGACTCTGGCCGGAAAATTGCAAAAAACGTAAGAAAATTTGAATTTCCCGGGTTACCTTCCCCCTTAATGATTAAATTGAAAAACCCACTTAATGGTAGTGAGTGACCTATAACAAGGCAGCCCTATCTACTGATGACTATTAACTACAATATTGGCAGTGGGTAGTTTAATTTTAACAGACTGACCTCTACAAATAGTCATGAGCTCTGAGAGAACTTTGTTGCATGCCAATTGGTGGAAGCTCCTTAATTTTGGAAAAAACATTTTCCTCTGGTAATTAACAATTTTGCAGTGAACGGAATGAAAGACGATGTAATTAAAATATATATGTGAGACTACTGATTGCTTTCCCGGTCGTGTTGTAGGAATAGCCTCAGGGAAATCACGTGTGTGGTTACGTATGTACTGTTGAATTCAAACGCGATGCCTTCGGTTGCTGGGCAAACCGTGGGTGTTAGTTCCATACTACACGAAGATTTGAGAAAACAACGTTGTAAGCCATGCGCTACACAAAGCTTAATTACGTGTTTGTAAATGTATTTTCATGATAAACTTAAGTGAATAGTAGCTTTGTGATAGTGTTTAACTTATCCTAGCTTCAAGAGAGGGATTGTTATTATAAAAAAGGGCTGTACCATAGAATGAAGCAGACGTTTATTGCTATCAACAGCGTCTTACTCGTTCGGACTGGAGTAATTCAATGAGAGTCGTGATTCAGAGCAGACGGGTTGCTGCCATAGCTTATTATTTCGAGCCAACTGTCTGAGGGCTACAATTATAAAAAATGTAGTGTTTCACAGGCAACAGTGAATAATAGAAATATAGGACTTCTGTCGGCGTTCTCACGGTCCTTAACTATGAAAGCCTGACTAAGGAGTACTTTAGAACTTCCATTATTGCATTCAATTGTAGTATCCTGAAGATAATTAAAGACTTGTGTTTGCTCTAACAATCAAAAGGAATTTATTTTGGAAAGAACTTTATGCGCCATATCTACTTATATAAATTCCTACATGTTCAACTTCATTGCAGAAAAACTGTATGGATTGGATGCGTGTAGTGTAATAATAAAATGACAGAGAATAGAGGCCGCTGGCGCTTCAAAGGCAGCCCAGTGGCCACTAGCGGCTTTTTACGCCTGGGATTAACACACTAAAAGCCTTGCTCGAAAAAACAGACAGCTTCTGATATAAAAACCCACATAGTGGCCGTCCAGGCAAAAGCTTTAGAGGAAACTTCATTTTACTTCTGGTCGTAAAATTCATTTTTGGGTTGCATAGTCAACAAGGAACCCTTATAGTATCGCCATGTCCGTCTGTCCGTTCACAGCTTAGCTCAGAGACTCTTAGTACTACAAAACTAAATTTTGGCATTGATATACATATTAATCACGCCGACAAAGTGGTAAAATAAAGTTTTATAGTATACTAGCTTTTACCCGCGGCTTCGCTCGCGTTAATTTAGAATTTGACAATCAATCCGGGTTGTTCGGGGAATTATAGTTAGGACGATGGAAAACCGGTCTATCGACAATTTAGACTCACAAAATGTATGAGGTACTTAAATAAAAAAACAAAACTTACACACTACTAAAGTTTCTATAATAATATAATTCAATCATCGAAAGACACGTGGCGTCATCAATTATCATAAGAATGTTATTGTTGTTTTCCTCGGGAACAGTACTTTTGTTCGGGATGAAAGGTACCCTATGTCCGTTTCTGTACACCTGACAACGTATATGCAGAATTTCAGGATGATCAGTTCAGTGGGTTAGGCGTGAAAAGGTAACAAACAAACTTACTTTCGCATTTATAATATTAGTTAGGAAGTTAGGATAATTATAATGAAATTAAAAGGAAACCAGTTTACGAATAATAGTTGACCAACTTACATTTGCAGTTGGAACGTATGGGAGAACATGTTTTTAATTACAATGTTAAGTTAGTTCTTGGGATAAATTCATCCCAACTACAGAACCCTTCATTGTGCATGGTCCGACACGCATTTGCCGGTTTTTATAATGAAATACTGCAGTTACGGCTGTTCAAAAGTATTTTTCCTAAGAACTAGCAATAACTTAAATGTCTAGAAGTATAAATAAAGGAAGAAACAACTGCCTAAAGTTTCGTTATAGGTACATTCCGGTACTCCCAAGCGTCTAGCCGCCACATTCTCTCGACAATTTACTACATCTTCGTAGTACTTCTAGATAAGCTGATTGTCTTTAACTAAGTACAACTCTTGCGGGCTGATTCACTCAGTAATAAATCAATTTATTTGTCGCTGGATATATTGGTGTTAAGCGTCGCAATTCCGCGTCGTTTCCATCCAGATTGAACGATAGCAGTCACCCTCTACAGTCATGTACTAAGTGTCTAGTGCCCTACATAAGTGTCCGGTCATTTAGCCCTGATTTGCATTCTGATGTTGACGGAACATCAAGACGAGAGTGTAGATAGTGGTCTCTATAATTTGATTTTGTTTTCAAAAATATTCAAAGCGTTAACAGAGATATCTTGCATCTCATTTGAATCCTTGTGATAACGCAGAGTTGTCATGAGGTCCGTTTATACACCGCAGGCCGCAGGTTTAATACGCGTTGGTGTACCTAGCGACTGTTTAAGCTTTCAATGCAACCAGTCATTCGCATCGCTGGTTTTGTTTGTGCAACGCGAACACTACTCTGTTTATTTACGAGTTTAAAACAGGTTAAACAGACGTGAACACTGATGGTGTTGCACACAACTTTGCATCGAGCGATAAGCGCCTATGTTGCGAGTGGAACCGTCACCATACGTTCATAGTTCCATACCTCCTGACAGGTGTCCGGCCTATTGATGAGGAATTGGCGAGTTACCGCGCTAACCCGTATTTTGCCCCCCTCACTTCACTCAGCGTTTCACTGCCGTTGCGTTAGCCTAGTGTCTGTCAGTCAGTATGCCTATTTATTGCCGACACTATTCATAGCGGTCGCCTCTACGTCGGTTATCTGTAAAAGCCGAACATTCGAATGCCTTCAAAATTGCCATGCCAACTTTCTATACAATTCCGTTATAGATTAGAATGCAACGTGGATTGTGGGGATCAGAGGGCCTAGACAAGGTACCATTCGATTAGCGATGACGCTAGTAGAAAAGCCAAAAAATGTATGGGGTTGACATAAGCTATCGAAATATCTCGTGATCATAGGTCAACGAATATAAATTCGCTAGACAATGTTAATATCATTCGATTCAATGAAACGAATCGACAGCGTCGAACGATTAATTCCATGAGCCTAGCCAAGTGCCACTTTTTGACAAGCATTATCGCTAGTTGTCGATTCGTATGATGGAAACATTAGCGAAAGCGATAGCGATTGTAGAAATAGAATCGCTCCGAAGCGAATGCTATTTGTCTAGGCCCTCTGGTGCAGTTCAAGTTGGAAGTTCGAATCGATTGCTACCTGAAACCTAAAGTTTGTGTAAATATTGTTGCCAAGTCCGCGTACGACGTGAATATATTGTCGTGATGTCTTCGTTCATATTATAGTTTTATTTATTTTGATGATGATGATAAAAATAAAGACTTTAAAGTAATTTAAACATTTAAAAAAATGTAGAAGTATTTAGAAGCATTGAATCACATCCTCACCTCATGAAAACTTAGAAATATCTCATACATTTTCTGTTTAGCTGAACATATTCGCAATATCCGGTTTCTAAGATGCTCTGCGTTGGATCAACAATAACATAATTGGTGTATTTCCTTTAGAAGATTTTTAATTGGATGGGACGTGATGCTAACAATTGAAATCGTAGTGTTAATTATTTCTCAGGGTACGTCCAACTTCCTTGCGAGGCTGTAGACGTCCCACGTACACTTACCAACCTAATAGTTAAAATAAGGGCGTATCGTGTCTCGTGTACTTCCTGTCACTAGTACGTCTGATCGATAAGTTAATTAAGTCGAGGTTTCATTCCGATACTGTAACTTGTCTTGTTGGCAGTCTAGTCGGACACTAGTAACAGTCACAGAACAAACTTGAAAGCTCTTTAGATTACTAATTCTACGTATGTGCAGAAATCTTTGATACTGTTGTGTCTGTAGAGCTCTATTGATGTCGAATCTATTCTAATCGTAACTTAGAACCTTAATTGAAGCGTATACAATTAAAGTCTAAGGTCTGATTTTACCAAAGTCAGATATACATACGTATATCTTTTATCCGCGAAATAAAATAAAAAAAAAAAAAATTTTTCACTTGATAAGACTTATTCTAGGTATAATAGTTTGGTGAAATTCGCCCTAAATAGTATTAAACTGAATAAAGTTATCACCAGTAAGTAGCTTGTCCTCTGTTATCTATACCGGTGGATCCCACATCTCGAAAAGATGAAAAGGTTTTACAAACATAGAAATAAAACGTAAAATAAACTTTTCCAACTTCAATCGAGTTCTCTCTCAAAGGATCTACCTGAAGCACAGACAACGCAAACTGCATAGAAATTAATGGTTGTTTACCGCACAGTCTCGGTTTTCGCTAAAATATTTCATTCACTCTTGTCTCAAAGGGAAAAATATATATTATATAGCGGGACTATTTAGCGGAGTTGCGCACGGCAGACGAAAGGTCCTTGTACCTACCTACGGTACCTAGCCACAAATATAACTCATTAAGGAGTTTTAGATTGACTTTGTAGAGCGTCGTCTCTGTCACTCATAGGTACCTGTGTGACTGTCTCATTCTAAACCTCGATGTCGTAAAACGCCTCAGGTACTGAAAATTGTTCTTAGAGATTTTGTTTGACTGTAGTATTTTTAAAGTTCTATCCTCATCATGTAAACAAGCTTTCTCTTAGGTGTCGTGTACGAGTGTCGCGTTTCTTTTCTTTAGAGCGGTAGTCAACTCTGTGAATACCGGAGAGTATTCTGAGGATGACAAAACTTGTCTATGAACTGTTTTCTTCTGGAAATTTTATTTTCCCGTATCTGCATGAGCTTCTAATAAATAATAATATGCTGTAACGAAATGTTAAGTTAATAAGTTCAATTTCAAGTCAATGATATTCATAGTTGGGTCGCCATATACAAACTTAAGTAACTTCAATCATGCATGGAGGGCCTTTAAACACCGTTTACCCCAGTATTTTAAAGCATTTGGTAGGAAATAAATCAGAATTAACAAAATAATTAGTTGGTTGACTTTTGCTTCAATAGTTTGACCTAATTTATATGATATCTTGTACAGTTGCATTAAAAACGAATATTCAACTTGTTTTTCAAGAAGTAAATCTCCTGAACTAAATTGCAGTCCAACCAGTCCGTCCAATCGACGCCCAAATTGCTCTCAAAATTAAATAGCTTCGCTATCTCGTTTCATGGAATGCCGGTGTCAGTGTAGAAACGATTCCGTTTGAATGAAAACAGAACAGTATATTAGTACATTAAATGCCTGTTATTAGCGTGTCGCCTAAACCTATGCATAATTATATGTGTTATTATATGTACTAGGACCTGGCTTAAAGTCGTAAGCCTAATTCTAGACAGCCAATCAGTCGCTTTTGACAGTTATGCACCATATTCATCGAGTTAGGTTTTACATTTGATCAAACCCTTCAGTCACCATTGACAGCTATGCACAATATTCATTGAGGTAGGTTTTACATTTGATCAAACCCTTCAGTCACCTTTGACAGCTATGCACAATATTCATCGAGTTAGGTTTTACATTTGTTGAAACCCTTCCAGCTATGCACAATATTTATCGAATTAGGTTTTACATTTATGTAAATCCATCCGCTTCAGTCTGGCCCAGAAAAAAGTGGGGTTTGGGCCGACTGCGGAGGCATAGAACGGAATTGTATGGCAACGGAAGCACTGACTGAAATATACTTGTAGCAGTGTAGTATGTGCTTCCTTTAAAGTAAGTATCACTATAAGCAGATCCAAAGATGGTCTGAAGTTTGTTGCTTAAACATTAGAACTCAATAGTACTACCCACGCGACTTCGTTCGCGTGGATTTCTTATTTTCTCCTACTAATTCCACCCCCCCCCCCTTTAAAATGAAAATGTATGATTATAATCTTAATTATATATTTCGACGCATCGCCCGCCCGCGCTGTTAATTCGTTTTCGCTTTGTTCTTTCTGACTGTTTTCTTTTTGCTCGGCCCTTAATGGTCGTGGCGTGACGTTAAATAGTCTATAACCTTCCTCAATAATTAGGCTACCAAAAGAAAAACATTTTTTTTTAATCTGTCTGGTGGTTCCAGAGATAAGCACGTTCAAACATAAAAACAAACTCTATTTTAAGTATAAATGTTTGCATGTCGTTAAGTTTAATCTCTTTGATGCATAGTTACGCGATGCAAACCCCTTTCCACCTCTTTGTGAGTTTTAAAGTTCACATGCAAGCCTTATTTCCACAAGAGCAACTTCAAACTTACGTGCGGGCTTACGCTTGTTTGCCAGCTCTGTGTCGATACAATCTGCTTTTCGACTCTAATTGGAAAGCGACTTGTGCGAATCCGTGTGTTTCAAGGTAAAAAACAAAAATCGTTCGAAATGTTCGCATCGCAACTGGTTTCACGCATTAAATTTTGAAATACGTCAGTTTAACCGACAGCCCACGTTTAATTTACCAATTTTATTGCAAAGTGAATAAAAAAAGCCAATTCGCGGTGTCTATCGTTGGTATTTTTTATTGTAAAAACATTACTAAATTAGCAGCAATGCCAACGTCAATTTCAAAATGTGAGTGCCTGAAATTATGAAACCCAGCTAAATTGTGTTGTTTTGCTACAAATAATGAACGAAAATGCTATCCTAAAGTTCATATTATTGAAACAAAATTAGCTATATGGCAAATATATTATTACAGTATGTCTTCAAATAGAAAAAGCCTTAAAACTTCGGATTATATCTGACTGAATGTGGTCTACTACTACTACTACTACTATTAGCCTGCATCATCCCACTGCTGGGCAAAGGCCTCTCCCCATGACTTCCACCTCTTTCGATCCAGGACTACAGTGGACCACTGGTCGTTTGTTTTCTTTAGCTCGTCCCACCATCTTCTCCGGGGTTTGCCGCGACGCCTTCTAGCTGTGTCAGGGAACCACGTACTGGTTATTTTGGCCCACTGTCATTGAATGTGGTCTAAAAGATATTTAATTAAAACCAAAAAAAAGTACAGTCCCACCATGTAATAAAAATTCTTTGCGGTCCATTTAGGGAATATTTAAAGATTGAAATCCATTAAAATATAATCGACTTTCCTTGAAGTCAGATTTGTTTCTTTTTAGAATAGTCTTTTTGGTTTCCTTTTCGATTACTGGCGCTTAGTCGCAAATAGTCCTTGCATATTTCTAGTTTATTTTCCGTTATGTGTGCTAAATATAAGTTCTTTTTTCACTAGTTGCTAATTTTATATAGGTACTTATAGTTTTGGTTTGTTAATGATGTTTTGAAACTGCTAGAATAATGTTAAAGCTCCCGCGGACAGGCGCGACGCGAAATATGTAGAACAATTTCCATGAAGTTTTCATAGAAATTGTTCTAATAGAGCTGCGTCGCGCCTGTTTGCGGGAGCCTTTATCGTGGCGTGGCTTTTATTCTAGTATTTTCCTGCAGATATAGCTTGCTTTCTTATTTAATTAATCTCCTGAAAATAAATACTCACATACCCAAGAGGAACTGCGAGCTGCCTTCCTTTTTCAATATTATTGATATATGGTTGCTTTATTACGTACTTAGTTTACTTCCATGCTGGCGGATTCTGCTGCATAACTAAACACTACAAATGCTTTGATTATAATGGTAGTCTCACGTTATCTCTTTGTTTAATATATCATTAAGTTAAATTAAAAGAAATTATACTTCATAAATTGGCGATAAAGTCAATACATCTGCGTCAGTCCTGAGAGTATTTCATTCATCTGTTCCGCACCCACCGCATCTGCACTCCATTCATACAAGTGCCGCACTTATTAATAGCGACGATAATCGCATATATTATAGCATTACGAGTGCAAACGTTACCATATCGATTACAATTTCAATTGAATCGAAGAAGATAATCGTTATCGGTTCCATATTTGTTTATCAGCATGAGGTCACATGCATGCTCGTCATCTGGTTATCGTCGGTTTTTTGTCCGGGTTGCTCTTTTCGTACAACGCCTTAAAATTTTATAAACCCATGAAACCATAATAATAATATTCCACATTATCAGGGGAATTAAGGTTGAGTGTGGTTTAATTCATTAGTAATAGATGGACCAGCTAAAAACACATATGGACCTACGAGAGCAGGGGTGGCCCAGTGGTAATGGCTCCGACTTACGTGCCGTAGATCGTGGGCAGACTCTGGCACTTTGTTTAATTGACTTCATTACTACTGCTCTCAAAACGGTGAAGGAAAACATCGTGACGACATCGGCATGTCCTAGAACCAAAAATTCGAAGACGCTTGATATTCACCAACCCACACAAGGCCCGCGTGGTGGACTACGACCCGCTCCCTCTCACAGAGAGGAGGCCTGTGTCCGAACATTATCTGTAGGCTGATTATGCTGAAGTACTTAATTATGGACTTGAACACCAAAATCTTCAAATTGCTAATAATTACAAGATTTTAGAAGAGGAAACGTCGATAAATAAAATCGTAAACGTAAAATATCTAATAATATTAAATGTCTTAGTCAATATTTAGATATTGACTTAGATATTTTATGTTCTTCTGAAAGTCAATGTTTCTTTTGCAACACGCCGTTTTTTCACCTTGTGGTCTAGTCATATTATTCTTACTTAAACGCAGAAGAACCGTTTCGCCTTCATTGAACAAAACCTGCACCAATTAGGCATAAGTATCAGGATATGGATCCTCCTGTCCCAACATCCGGAAAATTACCTACTACGATTGAAAAATTAACACTACTTAATAACTAGATTGCAAGCATTCGTACAATAAATAGGCTTGCGAAGTATTCTATTAGTTACAGAGTAACATGACATATACCATGCATTGTGTGCAAAGATTGCAAAGTGCATTCATAGTGACTAGCAGCTTGTAGGAGGGCCATTAAAACCCATCAGCGTGCGACGGTAATTAGATGATCTGCAATGTTTTTCCTTTCCGGAATCTTGAATGAAAGACCATTTGTCGTGCTTAGGTATATTTTTTTTATACAAATTCAAGGGTTCTTATTTTTCTGGAAGCAAAATACGAAAAAAGAAACCTATTATTTTCGAACCCTTTTTGTGATATTTGTGTGTTGAAATATTAAAAAAATATGAGAAATAATTTTAATAGTCAATGGATGTTATGTAGCGGTTAGTGTATCGATACATGAAGTGGCCGTAGGTCATTAACCACGAGCAGTTCTCTTTTAAAAACGAACGTTCGTACGTAAAAAAATAGACAATCTAGATGCTAGTGGAAATGTGTTGTTTTTCGGTAGTTTTTGCATGTCGCTCGCTAGTAGGACTAACTTTACAAAATTGTTTACTTGTCCTTACCAAACAATTCTTCAATTTGTAGACCCTGGGCAACATCTAGCAAACACTTAGGAAATAGGAAGTCGTTTATAACGTTTGCTAAAAACTTGAGCATAGACATAAAAAAAAACGAGTTCATTGCGTTGAATGGTTTAGAACAGTTTAATAATGTTAGGAATGATAAATCAAGGGTCATAGACCTGGTTTTAGGTGATATAACAAAATGTTAAGGTAAACAAATGCAATGATCCCCTTTCTAAAGTAGACACACATCATCCTCCTCTACTGATATATTTAGATATACTTCCTGAAAGAACTTTGAAGTGCAGTATGTTACCTACCCGTAACTATCACAAGGCTGATTATCAAGCTATAACACAACATATATACAATCTATAAACTTGACTACAACGTTACAAAAGTGTGGGACCATAGATAAAATGGTTAAAATATCTTACGAAAAGGTAATGGGTGCTATTATCCACAACGTTCCTTTTTCAATTAAAGTAAATAACAATAAACAGCCACAGTGGTTTACGAAAGATCTGACTAAATTACTGAAGCAAACAAACAATCGTAGAATAAGAAAAAAATAACAACGCTATGGATAGAAAAGATCAGTTTAGCATTAGTGAAGAAAAGGTGCCGGTTATTGAACAAATCATCTTACATTACCTATATTAAAGAAATAGAAGCTAGAATAAAAAACAATTCTAAATACATTTCGACATTTAAAAAAAAGTAAAAAAGAAATACAAAAGAAGTACAAAAAGTATAATACAATCCCGCACCCTAATTACGAAACACACTAACTATCACAATCTGAATCATTTTGATGCCTATTGCTAATCCATTGCTTCTTATGTTCGAAAAATTTGTCTGCTCAACAACGTAAATAACGCAATGAATATTGTTGAACTGTCAAAATGAAACCCATTCTTACTGTTAGTGTGTTACGTAATTACCCCTCCGGAAAAAAATAACCTGACTATAGTACCGATATCTATCGACTATGCGTAAAAAACTTTTCATCAGCGTATAATCAGAACCACCCCAGCTAACTAACAGCTAACAGCATCAAACAATTTATTGAGTTGTGGAAGCCTGAACGTATTATTAAGTCACATATCGCTTCCTGAGGATATGGCCGCTAGCAAACTGAGATGTCTGGACGTACGCAAAGGACTTGCACCCTTATTGCGTAGCACACTATCTACCACAATCTGAATCATTTTGAAGCCTATTGGTAATCTATTGCTTCATATGAAACCAAACCAAATGTTAACCAAATATTTAATATTAGTTTAATTTTATTTATCTATCTGTCACTATTACCAATCTATCTATATCTATATAATATTTTTTTTTGTTTATTTATGTTAATTTAATTTGAATCTTGATTTGTGTTTTAAATTGCTAGATTTATGTATAGATATTATGCTTTGTTTTTAAATTATTTTTAACAACCCTAATTCTCAATTAATTGCAGTATTATAAATCTAAATGGTGTTAAAAAATGGTGTTAGGCATATTTAGGCAATAGTTTTTATTTAGGCAATGCACTTATAAATGTATATAGTGTACTTTTAAATGTAATGTAATGTGTAAACAATTGTAGGCTATAAATAAATATGTTCGAAAAATTTGTCTGCTCAACAACGTAAATAACGCAATGAATGTAGGTGGATTGTCAAAATGAAAGCTATTCCTACTGTTAGTGTGTTACGCAATTACCCCGCAGCAGGTCCTGTCGCGGATTGATCGAAAGAGTTACCGTGGCCCTGGCGCACAGGCAACTGAAGGAACACGGCTGGGTTTTAGTCAGTAAGAGTCTGACACGCCCTTCCGCTCCGCCCAGAGCGGCAGAGGTCATTTGATGATTTCCCACCCAAAAAAAAAGTTCTGACGAGCTTACCCCAATTCTCCTCGCTAAGTGCGCGAAATCATTCTCTACGCCGTTAATTAATTAAATAACCTTTACGGTAATAATTTATTAATTGATCACTTTTTTACTTCACTATTATATTCCAAAAATTAAATAATATGTATTAATTAATTAATTAATTCGTATACGGACACAATATTGAAAATTAAGTTAATGCTTGGTTTTATTGCATTATATTGATGCAATTTTAATCTTTTTATAAAAGCTTATAAATCCTTTATAATAGCATGTTTATTTTTTAATGAATTCTTAATTTAATTATGTATTCAGAGCTTGTTTAATCTGTGGTTACCTGTAATTGAGTGTGCATTACAGGATAACGTATACAAGTTTTATTATTGTAATAGTTTTTTTCTCTCTCTTTATTTAATTTAAACAATATTCTCTTTGTGTCCAGCGTGCTGGTTATTGTTTGGCTACCACTCGTCGTTTGCCAAGCAAGAGCACAATTTAATAAATTAATTGGTATTGGTCGGCCTTTGCCAGTTAAAAGTAATCAGATAAATATATCAACACGGAGAATTTAAAGGATGCACTGCCTATTAAGAGACATAAAATACTTGAGTTTGTCTCGGGATATAGGCAATTTTTTATCCCTCTTTAATCGCGTGCTAATCACTAATACATTCAAAAGTGTGTATCATGATGTATTAACACAAATATCTTGATTGAATAATGCATAAAATGTTTTCACAAAACCGTGAATAATAGATACGGTCCAATCTTATCGGAGTGACGAGCAATCAATATCTACACCCGATGAGTTGCTGATAGCGACAATAATTTACTTTTTGAACGTTCAAGCATTCCCCTTTCCGGCCGGGAATACTGTCGCTAATCTCTTTATCTGTAACCAAAATAGATAGAGTGAAATGTGCCGATGACGTCATGTTTGTTTTGGGCGTCGTTAAATGCCGCAATGAATGTGGCACAATTATTGTATGAGTGTATTGTCACGTTCTGTTCTTGGAAGCGTCAGTGGGTTTTTAGTTTAGCTACCGTTCGGTTGTGTTGCGTCTCTGTGGTATTCATACCGATTCAAATGTTTCGGTACGGGAAATATGAGAGGTCGGGGCCGGCAGTCTCGACATAGATACCGACAAAAATCGGTCGTTAAGTCCAGTCGATGTCAAATTTCTTTAATAGATTTTCAACCTTAAGCTTTGGAAATAAAGTTGAAAATCTATTAAAGGAATTCGACAACGATACGACTTAGCGACAGATTTTTGTCGCTATCTAATGTCGAGACTGCAGGGCCTGCTCTCAGCTAGACATAACGCTCTTGTAACTCATTCAATCGATCGACTATGTATAGTTTAGCTTTGTTTTTTTTTTTGAGATGTAACAAATTAGTGCATTTATTCTATCGATATCGTTCCGTTACCGATATCATACTAGTTCCGAAAACAAAATGGTAACCGAACGATAGCTTATCGATATAACGAGAGTGAAGCAATATCTGCTGTGTAAATTGACATAAAAAGGCCACTGCGGTTTCCATTTTTATTATTAGTTCTCAGTTATATAAGGATTGATGTAAATAAATTATAAGCAATACAAACAATCTTCATACACCTCCAGCGGCGTGTTCGTGATCATGTAAACTTAACATTTGTACATCCACCGGTTTGCAATGTATTTGCAAATGTGATGACGTAATCACAATTTTTGTAGTGATGAAATCATACTCTTATAGGTTTAATTTAAGAACGTATGTAGGAAAACAGATTAATTCGGTAATTTATTTATTTATTCATGTTTGTTTACACCTCGAACTGTCAATAGGAAGGATCCATAATAAAGTAAAATATCAGCTGTTTGTCGTCACAATATGTAAACACAATTACCGTAGCATCAAACGAAGACCAATAGTAATACCTATTTTAACCTTTGACTCACAGACCGATGACACAGCGCTGGATGCATTCCCTAACTGTGCTGCTCTTATCGTAGGCAATATTTCAATCACCACTTATTACGAACGACAAGACATTGCTTTGCCATTCGCATTATAGGGAAAAATCCATTAGTATCAATTTATTTTCCATTCTGTGCCCAAGGACCAATAAGCTTCGCCCATTGTATCATTTTGTTGTTGCCTGAATCATGTTTGGTAAGACATTCTAATTTGCTTAGCGCATTATTCGCCTCCCCGCAACTGATAAAAGATCTGTTTTGAATAATAATGTTGCAATTTAATATGTGCAAACGGTACCAGGAAGTCTACTCCCGTACATCATGCGTTGTCATTGAAAAGAAGACAGACACTTGATAACACTTGCATAACATTTAGAGCTTGTTTACATTGTACGATAGATAGGGTGACCTGGGGATCGCGGATTGTTCGAAAAAGTTACCGTGGCCCTGGCGCACAGGCAACTGAAGGAACACGGGTGGGTTTTAGTCAGTAAGAGTCTGACACGCCCTTCCGCTCCGCCCAGAGCGGGAGAGGTCATTAAACGATATCCCACGCAAAAAAGAAAAAAAAGGTGACCTGGGGAGTCTCGGTGTTAGAGACAACGATTAATGTCGGCGCATTGAGGTGGCTGTTCACCTGCTCATGCCCTAATCCGTAAATCTGATCGCGATCGATGCGGGCATTGCAGTTTAAATGTCATTAGACAACCAGGGAAACAATTTTATGCGGAAAAAGATTGGGTCCTGGTACTTATAGAGACCGTAGTTCCCGTTTACTAGAGGGTGTATAAGGTCGTCGTAATTTACTTTTTAACTTAAATTGTGATTACCGTGTGAACCCGCAAGAAACGTTAATAATATGTTTCTTATAATAAAAGCATT
Source organism: Dryobotodes eremita (assembly GCA_917490735.1). Classification (NCBI taxonomy): domain Eukaryota; kingdom Metazoa; phylum Arthropoda; class Insecta; order Lepidoptera; family Noctuidae; genus Dryobotodes; species Dryobotodes eremita. The sequence continues at coordinate 9,609,544 of OU823241.1, read as the reverse complement.
TGAGTAGGATCTATCTAGTACTTAATCTATTACTTCCAGAAGTAAATCTTATATTATGAACTAAGATGAAAACAATAATAAATTGCAAGCATTAATTACAAATATAATTATTTACTTACAATGAAGCAAATTGATTGCTCGTATAAGAATAGCATCTTAGGTGACACAATGATCTTTTATCTTCATTATGTTGTCGCGTGTTGGGATGAGTAATAATAATATTAACAAAAGCGGACCGCGGCCGGCTGCGCACGCGTCGCATTTGCACCAAAATTGATGCAAATCATTTTCAGAGTAAGAAAAATTATACATTTTCATTATTATTTTTGCTTTGTTTTTTATACATATTATGAATTAGTTTATAAGATTGTGTTCTATAAAGAACTACGACATTTATTATTTTCATCACATTCAGTTTTCAAAATAAGTCAGATTATGCATACAGACTGTGCATACAACAGTCATGCATACAGACTGTATGCACTTAGTGTGAGAAGTTATCAAGATAAATCGATCGATCATAAATAAAGGAAATCATAAGTTGATAAGCAACTATCGAAATAACCCAATTTTAGCCAAATAAACGTGCAGCCTATTTATTGCCTTGACAGGTTTATTACGATTATGTTAAATTCGTAACTGGTCCGAAGGCAAAAATACAGACCCCAATCTAACTACTTATTGAGTTTTAAGGCTCGTACAAACTGGCGCGACGCGACGCCCGACACAAAGGCACCGCGTGTCGCGCGACGAGCGGCGCCATTGTGTAGTGCTGTCGCGTTGCGCCTGTCTGTGGGAGCCTTCAAACAAATTATTCGTAGACTTTCTGCACGTTGCTCGCGTTTACGTCTGCGTGTATTTTGATCATAATATTCGGAATGAAAAGTAGCCTATAGATGATCTTTTCGGCCTCTTTGTCAGACGTTACGATGGGTTTTGTAATATAGTTGTTATGAGGTGAGAAACAGGAGGAGGGAGAGAGAGCAGTGGAGCAGTGGTAACGGCCGCGACTTAAGAGTTATAGGGAGTAGGTTCTAACCCTGACAGGCGCTTTACTTTGTGTACATTATTTCATCACCACTGCTCTCAAAATGGTGAAGGAAAACATCGTGAGGAAACCGGCATGTCCTAGAACCGAAAATTCGACGACATGTGACATGTACCAACCCGCACTGGGTCCGCGTGGAGGATTACAGCCCACTCCCTCTCACAGAGAGAAGACATGTGGCCCAGTAGTGGGAATGCTATAGACTGGTTATGATGATTATAAGGTGAAAAACAGACCGAGTTTCTTTCGCATTAATAATACTAGTGGCTCTGTGAGCTGTAGACCTCGCGAGTCTGCCTTTGCATAGCGTTAAACTGAATAAATGGTCACCACGCACCTTAAAACAAAAAACGCGCGCAAAGAGCGCGAAATAGCTGAAAATATGTTTTTTTTTTTACGTTTTCAACCCCTATACCTCCGCAATTTTGAAAAATTTCGCAAAGCTGAATCGACAAAGATATACCCATATAATTATCGAATCTGCTTACAAAATTTCACGAGAATCGGTCGAGAATTGCGACCTGTAGAGGAGAACAGCCATCCACCGGACATCCGGACATACGAAAGCATTTTTGCCCAAGCTGAAACGAGACGCTTTGCTCGCGCTTCACGCTGGCTCTTTCAATTATGTATCGCCGTGTGCCCGATGGGATTTGCCATCTGCAAAAATGAGGAACTTCCATACAAGCTTTCATCCTCTATTTAACCCTATTAGGGGTGAATTTCCAAAAATCCTACCATAGTGCTCACTTTCGCTATATAAGGAACCACTGTGCAAAATTTCATGCGTCTACACCCAACGATTTAGGCTGTGCGTTGTCTACTAGTGAATTAAAAATGTTGTTTTTTTATCTAGTAGACAAGCCACTGCCCGATGGGATTATCCATCGGCAACATGAACAAACTTTCCCACAAACTTGCATCCACTATCAAACCCCTTTCGAAAAAAAACCCACCTTAGTGCCCACTTTGCTCTGCCTCTTCGCCAGTTCGTCCGCGTGAATTTCGTACTTTTCCCATCGAACTCGAACCTCTACCAAAATGAATCATTACTATCTTTATTATTTATCTAAATAAGTACTTATTTGTGCCATGTTTCCTATTTTGGAAAAATCGTTATTACGTTTCCATAGTACGACCCTAAGATTATTTGTACCAATTTTCGATTTCTTTGAAGCAAGCAGGAAAATCCTTTCCTTAAAACTTGATTACCCATATTCACCTAGTTAGGGGTTGATTTTCTAGACATTCAAAAACACGTAAATCTAATTTTTTGTTCAGATCATCAATACCAAGTTTCAAATTAATCCGACCGCGCGTTTAGATTCTTCGATACAAACTTTAACACCCCTATGGAGAGTAGTTTTAAGGGGACTACAGAACCTAAATGCAAGTTTTATAATGCCTAAAAGTATATGATCCGCTGCAGTAAGCAAAATCAGATATCAGAGATGATATTCTTTTGTATATATACTAGTTTGATTGTGTGTTGTAAACTTAATACAATTAATTCGATACGATAGAAAAAAAACACGACAATATCTCTAAAAAGAATAGAATAGAATAGAATAGAATAGAATACTCTTTATTATGTACACCATAAAAAATAACAGATATAAATGTAGACATTTTACACAGGGTGACACAATGGGGCGGTCTTATCGCTAAAAGCGATCTTTTACAGACAACCTTTGGATGGATTCAAGGGAGAAGGAGAGACAATAATGCAGGTAGTCAGTGGTGTACCATTTACATATACAACAAATACATACATACATAAAACATATACTTATCTACATATAATATATACAATAATAAACATGAAACAAGAGCAAGGAAACTAAATGTAATGATGATGTTTAAGGAGAGAGGAAGTGTTTTTTAACCATAATTTTAAAAGTGGACAAAGATTGAGCACGCCTTATCGACTCGGGCAAGGCATTCCATAACCGTACTGCTTGAACTGTAAAAGACTTGTCATAAAAGCTGGTGGAATGCATCGGCATCTCTAGTCTTAAGTTTTCCGATGACCTAAGATATCTATTATGTGTGTCATGAAGGAACTTGAAACGTTCTTTAAGATAAGAGGGGGTTTTAGGGTTGAATAGAATACTGTAGAGCTGAAACAAGATATGTGAATTCCGGCGAAGACGTATGGGAAGCCAATTGAGCTTTGTACGAAATTCAGAAATGTGATCATATTTGCGCAGGCCAAATATAAATCTTATGCAAAAGTTTTGAAGTCGCTCAAGTTTATCTAGTTGTGCCTCAGTGAGATCGAGATAACTGACATCAGCGTAGTCAAGGATGGGAAGTAAAAGGGATTGTGCAAGCGCAGTTTTAGTGGCAGTCGGAAGAAAGTTCCGCAATCGTCTCAGGGACTTACCAGATGCAAAAATTTTGCGACTTACGTCCTGCAACTGAGGACCCCAAGAAAGATGTTTGTCGATCCAAACCCCAAGGTTCTTAACCTTTTCGCTGACTGGAATAGCAGCTCCGTTAAATTGTACCTGGGGAAACTGTGACCAGTTTACCTTGGGTGTCATCCTAGAGCTGCCAACAACAATGACCTGAGTCTTCGATGGATTAACCTGCAACCCATGTGCCTCACTCCACTCGCAAATTGAACCCAAATCTTTATTTACTATATTAATTGCATCAGCCAAATCCGAAAGGGCAGCTTGTCTATATATTTGTAAATCATCTGCATAAAGGTGGTAGGAAGAAAGAAGTTTTTTGGAAATAGAGTTTATAAATATTGCGAAGAGTAAAGGAGATAAAACGCCACCCTGAGGTACACCGGCAGAAGTATAACACCAAGAAGAGCAAGACTCTTCCATGCATATACGCTGCCGGCGGCCATACAGGTAACTATGAAACCAGTCAATCGCCGTTGGAGATATGTTAAGCGAACGAAGCATGCCAAGCAGGATATCGAAATCGACAGTATTAAACGCGTTACTAAAATCCAGCAAGCAAAGTACCGTCAGATTTCCCGATTCCATGCCTAACCGTATGTCATCAGTGACGTTAACTAAGGCTGTAGCGGTGCTATGACCAGGACGAAAACCGGATTGGAAAGGATTCAGCAGACAATTTTTACAAAGAAAAGCACTGAGCTGATTGTGGACAAGGCGTTCAAGGACTTTTGAGAGGAAAGGCAAGATGGAGATAGGACGGTATTCTGAAAAGGAAGTAGGATTAGATTTTTTAGGTAAAGGAGTGATTTTTGCCTCTTTCCACATCGATGGAAAAACGCCGTAGGTTATTGAGTAGTTTAGGATGTAGCATAGGATAGGAAGGATTTCGTCGAGGACAGGGAGTATCATTTTCCGACTTACACAATCACTACCAACTGCGTTAGATGTGATTGTAACTACGCTCTTCTTAACATCACAATCAGAGAATTGACTAAAAATAAATGGGGGATGGTCCGGAGTTGGAAGGTTTGAAAGATAGTTTATTGTAGCTGCCTTCATGGTCCTATTACAGTGGGACGCAGACGAGAAGTGTTGATTCAGTAGATCAATATCTAAGTTTTTAGGAATCGATTCTTGGCGCGATTTTCCAACTCCCAAAGATTCAAGAAATTTCCAGACTTTAGCTGGATCTAAAAATTTATTTTAACGATTATAAACCATACTAATATACATGCAATCATTCTGATTTTTTGTCAGATTATTCTACAAGTACCATATTAACATAATAGTGTTTTTTTTTTGTCCTATCAATAGTTTTTTTGTAAATAGATAATTTCTTCATATTTTGCAATAAATTACCAGCGTTGTGTCATCGCGCTTCTCTTTCTTTTGTAAGCAGTCCGACAGTGACCGCACTTTAGCTGTTTTCAGCCTCTTAAGAAACAATTTTTTGACAAATCTTATTACATAAGTATTTAAGTACATATTCATGCCAAGTTTCAAGTTTATAAACCCAAGGAATAAGATTTTTTATACTAACTTTCGTCCCCCCCTTTACCCCCTTAGCGTTAGAATTTACAAAAATCTTTTTTAGTGCTCACTTTCGTTATATAAGGAAATATTGTTCAAAATTCCATGCTTTTAGACCCAGCGGTTTAGGCTGTGCGTTGTCTGTCAGTGCAGAATGAATGAATAAAAGATTTTTATTAATTAGTTGTGCAATGCTTCAGTATTGTTGACTAATCATTTCACGTTATATTATACCGTCTGTGTATCGTGATTCGTGTGATCTTAGCAATTAATAGGGCCCTTGTGAATGGCGTAATACGCGTCCAAGCGAGAGGCAGCATTCACCTGGCTCTAATAACATTAAGCGGAGTGCGGTCACAAATCTGTTCATAGTACATTGATTATGCGAAGATTGTTTAATAAGCCGACTACGTGCAATAATACGATTATATGATATAATTCTCCCTTGCAATGGTATCAAAATCTAATAATTATATTGTTCTGGAATGTCTGGGTATTAAGTTAGGGGTTAGCTACTAAAACACTCACAGAACTGAAATAGAAACGGATCGAAATTCAAACCCAATCGATTTTATTTAAAACCATGCTTAAGCATTTAATTCAAAAGTTAACAGTACTTATGAATTAAATGCTTAAACATGGTTTAAAATATAAATTTGGTTGTGTGGTTGGGTTTTGGTTATAAATGAAAAAGCCGTTCAAATATTTCGCGACTATCAAAATGAATTTATACCCGCGCGGATAAGACTTTTTTTCCGCACTGGCTTTTAGTTCACCCCTTTGAAACTACAGGGTTATTTGAGCGAGAACAATTTATTAGCACGTATATTGGACATACGTACCTTTTCCGTGAATCTCGTTTAAAGCGAAGAAATAATTTAAAAGAGTGGATTAGTCGAGTTTTCTGTTAAACCAACAAACTACCATGAGCAATCCGTTGCATGCAGTCATTGTCATTTGCCATAAAATCACGTCATATTGCAACTCAGTACACCATTGAGGCATGGACCAACCTGACACAAATTCGCAATGCCACAATATTTACGTTAAACCGTCGCTTATCCACTTTAAGTTGTCAATCGTGTCTCGATTGGTGGCCGAACTGAAATGATCGCTTCATACTGGCCTCGCTCAGGGTGTGACGTCGCCGCCCCCGCCACGCTACGTTAAATTCGACGCCTGCCATTCAATTGCACTGGCTTTCAACTTTATTGATACAAGAGTGGAAATTCGAGATAGAACGGTAAAGGCTGCTACTTCAACCGTTGCATCTAAAGGGAATCGTTCTAAGAAAACTGCCGTCTTTTGAAAATATTGCGATTGCAAATTATTTTCAGAGATTTTGGCAAACCTGGTGACCTGTAACACAGTTTTTTTCTATCTACTTCAGGTACCAGCTCTAAGCATGTGAATTTATAAAGCTCAAAACTGATAAGTGCTACAAAACCATTGTATGAGAAAATAAACAAATGTATTATTATAATAATAAACTAGAAAAAATTAAATATTAAGTAACGAGAAAACGTAGCACTTATTAAAAAAATATGAAGTACCGTTTTGCCCACTGAAGGGTCTTCTTAAAGAAAAATCTTAGAACATTTGCTTTGAGCTGGAAAATATTGTTAGTCTCGAGAAAGAGCAGAGCCTTTATGAGAACTTTAATTAAACGGGATCTTGATACAGACTGAAACTGAAAACCTGGTACACGTAAAGGGAACAAAGGTTTTAAATAAATGAACATTTAATTTTCTTGAAATGTTCCTGAAGTTATAGAAATTTTCAACAAAAGAGAAGTATGTATGCAGGCTATAACTACTTAAGAAATTATTACCCTTGTGCGTGAGCTGAGTGGTCTAGTTTTAGACATCCCTCGTCTGAATGTGTCGTATGTTTAAAAAATGTAGCTTGCAATAATTAAATATATAGCCTACGTGGTGCTGATTTTTATTTGTTGCCAGCATTTCTAATATACCACATTGTTGTTCCCTGTACTTACATAATAAATTTGACTTACCTATAGTTTTCTGAAACTCTGCTCTACATTACGAAAACTATCTATGTACCAATTATAACGGATACATTTCTAACAACAGCTATTCTAAAATATCGACGATCAATCTATATATTATATATATATACGATACAGCAATATCCTTGATATGCAGGAACTGTTAATTGGGCCGGTAATCATATCCGGTGCCTTTACATTACATCCCCTACCTACTCTATTTTAGTACGTGATTCGTATTAGGTATTCGGTAGTTACGTGTATTGTTGTTTTTATCACGAATCGTATTCAAAGAAATATGTTTTTCACGAAGGTCGTGCTTCCTAGTTTTTTTGCTTTAAGTTTTTGTTAATTAATCGTGTTATAAGTGCCTAACCGTTCTTGAGAACGAGTGGATATTAATTTAATGACTGAAAATTGTAAAATATTTAAAGTTTATATTTGTATTAATAACTAGCTGACCCGATAGACGTTGTTCTGTCCAATATTCAATAATTCATACAATAATCCCATAGAAAAAAAGGACGTTCAGTTTTTCCGAATTTGAACATTTTTCGAGAACTTTTTTCGCTATATAAACCTAATTCGGACTATTATAAACATTTTAAAACAAAAAATAATCATATCGGTCCAGCTATTCTCAAGTGATGCGCTTACCAACGAACAGTTTGTACCAAGTTGTTGACAATTCACATACATATTTGACATTTCGCAACAAACATTCCTGTGATTTTAACAGTAATCGAATTATTTACGTGGTGTTTTCATTGCTTGCCCATTGTAAAACTCCCACTTTAAGTATTTCTTTGAAACGCGTTCATTATTATTTAAAAACCAGGTATCATTTGGTATTGAATACATTTCTACGTAGAGCCAGCTTGGATTACCGTTTATTCCTTGATATCATTTGAAACTTTGTACCGCGGTGTATCTCTGGACCACGTACAGTGTACACCAATCTGAAGACGTGTCCTATGTACGCGCCTTGTACATAGTTCCTACTGCTAAGATATTCTAAAACAACTAAAAAGCCGGTACTGCGACATCCCAGTCATCGCTTATCTCCTAGTACAACGGTAACCGTTTCCCTCTCGACTGTTACGACCGCATGCAGTTATTTACACATTGAACGTTTTCCTTTACCTCTCTCTGGATTATGCGTCGAACATTTTATAGCTCGTGCGGCCCTAGTAGTTTTTATGTGAGTACTTTGTTCCTGACTCTGTGTAGTACACTGAACTGCGGGTCAGGTTTCATGAACCTTCACGGGTCTGCACAAATACAATATCCATAAAGCTCGCTTTACTAGGAATTAAGGTTTACTGTACATTATATACTCGTTCTAGTATGGAGTGTAGAGGGAAATTCGTGTGAATGAACTTAGACAGGGTTAATTTATTTATTTGAACGTAGGAATATTTTGTGTATTTGGAAGTATTCGCATGAATAAACCTTCCATTTTAATCAACACTTATACTAAAATATCTTTGAAAGTTGGTTTGATTTCAGAAATACGAATTTGTATTCGGTATTTTAGTTTAGGATACCCAGAGCACTATCAAGTTGTCTAGGTTGCGCTGCCACAGGTGTCCTACAAACATTTTACTTCAATGTTTTATAACAATTATTTTGTTTTAAAATTAAATTGTATTGTTATTTGTTCTAGGTGACATCACACAAAAGGGCTATGAGAAGAAGCGGACGCGCCTCCTCACACCTTACATACCACAGCAGCAGCCGCAAGGTAAGTTCAACTTTCCCACCTTAACCATAAAACGCAATATCGCTGCTAACACCGATGCCTGAACTAATAAGTTACCTTACCAGACCCATCAGTACTGGCACGTTTTTAGTCCGTGTTCCATAATTACAGTACTGAGGCGTCCAAGGCCGCGACAAAACCGTCGCCGGGGTCAAGTGTCAATTGATCGCCGTCGATGGGTGTTGGACAGTCGCAAAATTATCGAGACGGCCCGGCCCGATTCCGCAACGAGGGTCAAACGGTGAGGCCATCTTGAATCTGGACCCCCGACTGCCCGTACACATTTAGAACGAGAGTACGATGAACCGCTGATACACTTGCCGGCTTTAAAATATTAGTTACACTTGAATGGCTTTCACGAAACTGATAGCAGCTGTACTTGTGTACAAACAGCAGTAAGCAATAAAACAAGTACGTTCTTCCTAATAGAAATTAACCCTAATAGATGATTCATTTTTCCGTAAACAGTAATTCTGTATTGTTAACTTTCTAGCTTAATTGCAAAACATATTCAAAACACTTGTTGTCAAGGTTGAATGTTGCTTTTAGCTAGACAGCGTATTTTAAAGCCGTCATCAGATAATTTTGCATCGGTTCAGCGGTCGAAATTATTAAAATAATGAGGTCGACCTTCATTCAATGCTGACACAAAAAAGAAACTAAACAACCAACGAGCATTGTCCAACTGCCATCGACAGCGTTTTATTTTTCGAAAATATTTTTTTTTCCTTTTTCCCCTTTTTAGTTGTTATGGTTTAGTTAGTCGGTAATCCACACGCACACAACCACACTTTATCACCACGGTACTATTTCGTAAATGGCACTTATTATAACACTAGATAATGACACTGTCGAAATGTACCAGCTTTAATCGCTTGCGGTGCAATTTCGCCTACAAAAAATGCTCACTAAACCTTGGCCCGAGGTGAAACGTGAGGGGTATTTAATTTAAAACTAACTAGACGATTCGAAACTTAGTTTGGGGTAATTACCTTGTAGGTAAACTTCGAGTTTGCTTTGCAGCAACATACTCGCAACTGAGAGTGTCTATTGATTACCAAGTGCCACGTCCCTTTTAGCGTGCTCTAACAAACAAGATTAGAGCTCGTTCACACTAGTTTACTGACTGTCTCAACATCTATTCCAATAATTGAAAGCGCTCAATTACGTTCGAAATTTCAAATAATTCTCGTCATAATCTGTTGAATGTGTTGTTAAATTCAGAATCCATCCAATAAATGTAATTGCGGTACGATTCGTTGGATTCGTACCGTTGTTTCATTGTGTCCTAACTGTAGCAGCGCTGCATATTGTTGTACAACAATATATGGATAATGCACTGAATATATTAAAAACCGTGTAAAGTGAGTGTAGGCGTCGTTTGTCTGCCGGGTACGCATGACGTAATGACAAACCTTTCCCTATCAGGTTCCTAATGGAGGTAGTAATTGGCGTAGTGTTGGAATGTTCATAAATTGGTTATTAACATGAGGTGAAATCATTTGGAGCAGACGCCGCATCGGCTAAACGGCGCCGGTGGCGACTAGCGAGTCAAATGTGTCGGACATTTTTCACTGCACTGCTAGCACTTGTGACAAGCGTAGCGGGACCAAAATAAACACTACCGGTATACGAAAAAAAATCATTATCGTTAAAATTAATTGAGAATAATTGGCCACCATCTTCACATAATCACGTAAAGTCCTTTAGGTATTAACTTGTGACGGTCTTCAGAAAAATACCTTCCGTTTATAACTTTCACTAACAAATAAAACTAAAGATTTTAAGATAAAAGTTTAACAATTTGTTATTTACAACTGGCATTACTGTATCAAATCGATAAAGATATCCAAACAACATGATTTTAATTAAAAACACCTCGAATACGTTCCGCTACGCTGATGTATCACTGTAATCACTAAAGAATTTCAAAACGGTACGCATTATTTGGTTCACATAAAAAACACATTAGACAGGTACATACGTAGTTCTTATTACAACTATTATGTACGTAGTTTGTTGCGTGTGAATTCATTCTAGTTTTTTTTATGAGTGAAATGTAACGGCCGAAGAGCGGAGATTTCATAGATATTATTTCTATTATACGCGATGTCTACAGTTCGTGATACATTATGTAAACAGAAAAATGAAACAAGCATAATGTTAAAACAGTTTTATGTGTGTGCTTATATATTTATATCTGTATAAACACATGAATGATAATTTACTACAGGAAACTCTAAAATTACTCCTAAATCTGTGCTCTAAAATATTTTACAGAGAAGTGCCACGAAAAGACCAAACAACAATTATAATATTCATTCAGTATTCATAGTTCAGTTTACCGAATCAAAATGATCGATTTAAAATAGCGGAGAAGCTATATTTATCATCAATTAGGCTAAGCTAATAACGGACCGTTTCCGATGCCCAGATAAAGCGAAACACGGAAGGTAAATAAATACTGCAGATACTAGTTGCAACGATTTAACTTTCTGATATTTTTTGAGCCTTCATACTATTGTTTGATTCGTTCTATCTGACGTTAGCAAGGGTTCCACAAATGGTCACCTGCAGGTCCACCTGACCGCACGTAGGTACCGTGGGAGGCTGATACGGCTCAAGATCTTCCAATCTCTTAAGCAAATCTTGTAATCAGATAAGATCGTTTTGTGTATGTACAATATAATGTATATCCGGTCAAACCGATCTGGCGGAGTGTCTTCTGTACAGAGCTTATTTCCCACTAGTTCATCCCAGGAACGTTTTAGAATATAATGTAGAATGTCCATGTATCCTTGTTTGAAGTATGCTCTGCGGAACAATTATCCACAGTTTCCAATTCATAGTAGGTCTTAGGACAAAGTTACTACTGTTTGGATTTCACAGCACTTGACGCTCTGAGATCAAAGAACGCTGAATCAAGTGCGTTCAATTGCACCAACCCCTTGATAGTATGGAATGAACTCTATCCCCCCTCTTTCTATTGACATCCTTGATCTCGCTGTGGATAGATTTCCAGTGCTAGATATTTATAGATCCTGAGATTGTGCACTGTGTGCACTGCGACTTCCTATAATTTGCTTCTGTCAATCCTAAAAAGTAATATTTAAAACGTTACGTGTTTTTAGTAATCATTTTGTTCAAGAAAAACCTCTTCTCCTCCATTTCCTCATTCATACGAAAATAGTATAAACAAATTAAAAGTTATTTCGCAATGCTCCAAATTCTCGAGGATATAAATTTAGACTGATATCAACCAGATAAATTGGTTGACACGAACCAACACAAACATATTTGATAACATTCCCGAATTATCTTATACGTTATGCGTCCTAGTCTCATCTTCCGTTGTTATGTTTATCGCCCTCATTAAGTTATTTTGGTAAATCGTGAACAATGGCTAGCATAAATACGTTTTAACCTTAGGACCGTATCGATTGGCTTACCTTAGGCATAGTTTTTGGGCCTGCATTGCGGTACCTGATAACGTAAACGGCGCTTATCAGGCGGTCGTTGACCCCCGCGTGATAACCCGCGCCGAACGCACGTTAAAACCTTGTCACACCACACCCGCTAACTGTGGTTACTCACGAAGTCAGAACCATTGTGATGTGACTGAACACAAATAGGTTTTTTTTTTGTGGTTCTGGGTTAGTTTAACAGTATGAGGAAAGCGTGTAAACAAAATGCTGTATTTATAACACAAATAACTCGATAAAAAGTAAAGGAAACTTAATTACAGTTTGTTTCAATTAATCAAACATTCCGCATCCCGTTGTAATCAGTCGTGTATTGACTTTATGCTATATACCAGCATTTAGGTACAACAAAACAAACGTGAAAACTGATTTTAGTGTATTTTTTTGGAGTACATTAGTTGCATGCAGTAATAAAGTTGAAATTCTATGTACCAGTATCATGTGAAACTGAAAATAAAACGAAATATCTATTTCCAAATATTTATTAAACAACGTAAAAATAAGTGGAATTTATTTAAAATGTTTGCTTCGATGAATGCAATCATGGAATCAATCAAGCGATTAACTTTCTGCTAACGAGAAATTATTAACGTCGGTAATCATTTGGACAATTTTTCATAATAATGCAGCAAAATCATAATAATATTAGGTAGTTCGATGATAGATACTACCTGTTCATAAAGAATTTAATTGATGAAAGAAGTTTAATACATACAATATTATAAAATATTAACCAAAAAAAATATTTATCTAAAAAAATATTTTTTATATTAGTTTTAAAAAAAAATTGTCACCGAAATCTGAATATTTTCTAATCTCAACTTCGAAAATCTTCATCGAATCTTAACCTAATGGGGCAAAGTAAACTGTAATCATAATCACCTAATACAAAAGAAGATTCATAAACTAAACAAGGCCTAGGAAATTAGTAACAGATGCAAAAACCACAAAGTCGAATTTTAAAACCTGCCTTTTTTAAATATGTTAAATAAACGATACAACGAACAATCTAGGTCCCACGGTGTCTTTTTCAGCGTTTTAAAATGTCAAAAGTTTTTATTCCCTTAAGTTTAAGTCCCTTTTATTGCTAGCCGTATCAAATAAAACGTTTCACGGAGTGTATTGAATTTCGAATGTATGAAATACTAGCTTTTCTGCCCGCGACTACGCCCGCGGGGATATCGGAAATTATCCCATGGGAACGTGCTACCGGGGCAATAAGTAGCGTATGTCCGTCGCCAGGATGCCACCTATCTCCTTGCCAAATGTTATCGAAATCCGTTCAGTGGTTTAGGCGTAAAAAGGTAGCATACAGACAGAGTTACTTTCGCAAATAATATTAGTATGGATTTCCGACATCAGATTTCGAGAATTCAGACTATATTCAGCGTTGAGCGTTGTCAATACAATATACCCATTGCTACTGATCCTGTTTGTTTTGTTTACAATCCTTTTATTATGATTTAATCAGTTTGTTTTCCTTTTCAAAGGCATGTTTAAAATAAATGGTTCATTGTTGGATTTTACTCGTTATTGCAGTGGATCAAAATTCCTGTGCTCGGAATGTAATATAAAATGTTGGAATTCAGTGTTGCGATTTTCTGAAATTACATTTTGTTTCAGTTTATTCTGCATAGGTATGAAAACCAATAAAATCAATTCTGGCACATAATAATAATGCCGCCGCCGTGCAAAAAATGTTTAAAAATGCCTTTGAACTGACATTTGACCCGATATCGACATGAAAGTATTTTCCATAAAATCTTAATATTGTAAGCTGAAGGTGTGCTGAACAGGGCTTTTTAATGTCAAAGCGATGTTGTGTTGCTCATCGTCACCATTACTTTTTGTGTTACTTGTTTATTATTAAATAAATATTCGTCAACGGTTTCAAACAGGCAATCAATTTCAATAGTTGATCATGAAAATGATATAAAAACTGGAATTTTAATTCCACTCGTGAATCAACGAGCAAGTCTCATAAATTTTGTTCCTCGCATCTATCTCCTTAGCCGACGAATATTTATTTAGCGTCTAGGCGTTGATGTACAAACAGTGGTTGCCAACATTGGCCATGGCCTGTTCTGGACGCAGTTGGTATTCAGCCGCCTCGGGGTCCGCGAGGCGACGGCGGCAGCAGCCGACAGCACACGAGGAACCGACGCACACACCGCCGCGTCACGCACAATGAGAAGAGATATCATTCAGGTATCCAAAATGGAGCCCTCCGATTGGTAGTTGCCACACGCACATACACTCGCACCCGACACTAACAGGATGTAGACAGGATACATTTTAATGATACTCTCGAGTACAAAAATCTAGAAGGGTTCTCGCACCCCTTTCTAAATAAAGAGTTAGACATAAATTTACACGGAATGGCTTACCTAATATTTTACAATAGTTTTTCATGAATGACAACAAAATACGTTTCGTTTTTCAGACAGCGATTCGTATGCGAATAATATGATAATTGCGCGCAGTAATATCGCAAAATCTTCATGTCAACATGTAAGATAGGATGAAATTACCTCCTCAATTTGAGCAATTAAAACATTATAACTTGCGTTACACTCCAATATATATCAAACAACAATTTTCTCGAACATAGACGACATTAGATTATCAATAATACATTGCGAGCGTTCACTCATTACGAACACTAATTGTGCAGTAAATTTCAGTAGCGTTCAAAAAGTTTGATTGCGTGGTTACTGCACGAACGTACAACTTGTAATATACAATAGCAAACAAGTAATAATAGACTATTAGCTCATTGTTATAGGGACGAGAGTTCCGTGCGGTGTTTCGCCTAGGATTAATTCCGGTTTAAAAAGAAGCATGAGATTACTGTACACACAAAACGCCTCGGGAGCTCTGTTGCACCATTCTGTTAATCTGCGATTGCTCGCGTGTTTATTTGAATGAATTTTATTAGCTTTACAAAATGTTATATGTTGTATAGACGAGGGGTCCTTAGTTTGCGTAGACTAAAAAAAGCGCATCAAAACGTGTATCTGTAATAGGTATCTCTCTCAAGATTTGGAAACAGAAAATAAAATGTATGGCCACATTCCAAAAACGAAACTCATACATTAGAATAGCGCTAACCATTCACTAAAGTCCTCTAGTCGTACGAAGCGAACTGGTACAAATTGTACGAACCGCTTAACGATACAGAAAATTAGTTTACACGCCTAGTTTTCTTAATAAACAACACTGGTAATTGATCGGTTAGCTGTACACAAACACTCTAAATCTTCACAAGTGTTTTTAATTACGCCCAGTTATCTCACGAAACCGAGAAAAACAAATAACGGGGAGCAAGCGATACGTTACGCATTCGTCAAATATAGGCCAATGGTTTAAAAATGTATTACGGTACTCGTGTAGAGTTGTTTCGTAACAGGAAAGCTGTACTGATGAAATTGTTGCATCTCTGATGTCGCGATTGGAGTAATGAGGACGGTTGCTTATCTTGGCGCTCTTTGGACGTAGCTGAGCGGTTTTAGGAACGAACAAAAGATTGATGAATGATTTATGAATTTAGCCTGTGATTTTGTTAAGTTCCAAATGTTCGTTTTGGTGTGACTTCGTAATTATGCACATGTTAAAAACCAACCTTAAAAAGCCAGTGTTTGTAAAATAAGAACAACACCGTAAATACGTTTCTACGGTAATTTTATAAATCTGATGTAGATCTCCTGAAGACCGAGGAAAATAGCCTTTGTTGGTGTTGGCTCACAAAGGCAGGCTAGTACTTAGAAGAACTTCACAAGTTGTAAACTAAATAACTTGTATTGTAGAGCGTTTTTATTCTTTACTGAACAGGCTTCAGCAAAAAGCTCCTTTAGGAAAAAAATATAAAGAAAACGATAAAGCTATGTACTTGTAGACACTTAGAGTTTTTGTTTGGAAAACTGCAGTGAACTTTATTTACATCAAGTATTTTCCTATGCTGAAGGTTTGACTTTTGTATCACAGTTTACATGAGATTTAAACAAAATACAGGATGTATAAGCAGCTTATCCCGGTCTGAATAGAGTGGCCGCGGTTGGACCTACTAGGTACATCTGATCTTTTCAAATTTTAAGGGAGATGCTCTTTTGATAATTATGATTATAATTCTGTAAATACATATTTGTAACGGTCATGAATCATATTTTGATCAACATCTACCATACTGATCTGCTAATTGAAAAAATATAAAAAAGTTTGAATTCTGCGGGCTACCCTGGCGCTTACGCCTTGACTAACCAGTTAGAAGACACTCTATAGCACCTATTGAAACTCATTAAACACATTATGTTATTTAAGCTCAAGTATATTCTATCTATTCTGGAAGAGTTCATACATGGAATCGAGAACCACGCTAAAAGTTAAAACCCATCTGAATCTTTATAAGTGAAATGTATTGTTCATTGAAAGTTGATACAGTTTATCGGTTCACAATTCGATAGATAGCACTCGGTAAAGAACCACAACTGTGCGCCATTGTTTCGTTCCTTTTTGTTCGGCTCTCGATTCCGGACGAACGTTACTCCTAGACTCTTCATTTAGCTGTCGATACGCGTTTTATTTTCGTATTATTGGCCCATGGATTGCTCCAAACGAAAGTGTTTGGTTCGATTGTTGGAATACTGGTTGAACATTTTTTTTATATAAAAAGTTAAAAGTGTTTCTGGTTTGACATTACAATGCAATAAAAGGTTTGAAATTGGCGTTTCAGAAAATAATTTGTTATTCTAGCCTATGAAAAAATATTTTCGGCCAATTAAGTTCACCGCCCCGGACTATGCATCAAATTCCATCTTTCGAGATTTCTATTTGTTCGTAATTCTTAAGCGGTACGAATGCAACGTGAAAGCCTTGGTGGACATTACCCCAATGCTTAAATCAATACATTCAGCTTGTAAGCTCACACCAAAAACCTCAATAAATACTTGTTATGCTCACTTTAGAGCACTTTCTTTAGGTCTACAACCATCATCTTCGACGTAGCTTGGTGCATGTGTACTTGTCACCTCAATAATGAACCTTTTCAGTGCTGAAAGAATAATAAAGATACCAAAGTAAGTTAAATAAAACGATATGCAGGCACAATTCACATCAAAAATTGCTCATACGGATTTCATTAATTAAATTTCCGACGAGACATTTTGCAAGCGAGAAGTTGTCGTGCGCATTTAATTGTAAACAGTATTGGGTATAGGACTCGTCGTACCAGAATCAATTTGTACATAAACCGAGGCGAAGCTAGAATCAGTTCACCGCAATATTTCCTGGAACTATTTAGTGTACCGACCGCTATTCGTATTTATCTCCACGGTCCGCTTTTACAGGTAAGAGGATTATTCACCTGTAGTATTTGAATCGATGAAGCGCTTATAGGTATGTTGAACTAGTGCTGCTCGATGTAATCGATCTAGAGCTTATTGGAAAAGCTTTATTAAATTTAGAAGGTCAGTTACGCTGGTAATAGATACTACGTTCCTTTTGATTGAAACATGTTGTTGCTATTGCAAATTTGCAATTTTAGGTAGACTTTTTGGCAAACCCTGACTACATAGGCCAGCCCATCGCTCTTAGATACACCTTTGATAATTAATACTTTCTTTTTGGATACTCTTAAATTAACTACACAGCTGCTGATAAGCAACGGATTTGTTGGTCACACATAAAACGGCCATGCATTACGCAAAACTTAAGGTTCCTACACACAGGCGCGACGCGACGCCCGACACAAAGGCACCGCGTGTCGAGCGACGAGCGGCGCCTTTGTGTAGCGCTGTCGCGTCGCGCCTGTCTGTGGGAGTCTTTAATCAAGAGGCATGCACTAATTCCATAATACCACTAGTAATTATACAAGCATCTTCATAAAAGAAAGACGTATAGTTGACCCAAAAAAACAACATAAACTCTCTCAAGGTCACTTTGATAACGTTCACTATACGACGATGCTTTTAACTATTTATTTCGAGTGGATGGAATATAGCACATAATAGGTACTAGTTACTAGTGAACTAAAAAACAAATGCAATAGTAGTTGTATTGTGTGAAAAGATCGCGAACATTTTTAAGATTACCGTGCTATAACGATATGTTTAATTAATGAACTTTTTAATGGTGAGGAACTGAGGAGCGGCTCCGCGAGCAAATAAAGATACCCAACGCGGATACAGGAAGTGTCCGCGCGCTTTGTTACAAACGAACAGTTTTTCCGATAGCACACCGGGACAACGCCAGTTTATAGTTGGCATAACTATTCATATCTACGGTACAGGACGTACACTTACACGGATCAGAATGCCAATATAAAGTAACACTGGCGGTTTATTAGAACCCGTAATCGAATAATGTCGGCACACATACTTTCTGAATTTTTGGTATACTGCCAGGGCTATTATGGTGCATATAATCGGCACGATTGGAAAACGCCACACTCAAAATAAAGAATATGGACTGTATCCGTACAAATAGTTAATTGGTCGTGACTAATGGATTGGGTAAGACAAATAAAAGTGACGTGGCTTCTATTCTCACGTCCGTCGGTCCGTCTTCGTTTTGTAGTGTTTTGTGTGTCAGTGGAGCGCACCTGCTGGCAGCCGTGACGTCACACACGAAACACGAAAATTTTGCAAGTCAATGAACTTTTTGGTTACTAAATTATATATGTATTTTCAGAGAAATTTCTATATTAAAATTTTATCCGTTAGAATTCTGAGAAATTTTCGAAAATACATAAATTTGGGTTTTCCTGTATCCCATGAATTTTTGCCTAGGCATTATGGGTGCTTAATTGTTGCAAATGGGTCCTTTTTACAAGTCACCCTGTAAATCGATAAATATTTTATTCACACCCACAAAAAGCGTTTTAAAATATTACAACAACAATGCTTACAATCAACTTTGTAATAAAATAGAATGGCTGTAAAAAAACAAGACCATTTTTATAAAAGCCGAGCCAAAAAGCGCTAAGGAGATTATAAGACCTACTTTTCCAATAATTCAGGACCAATAAGAAAACGTCTTCAAATAAAAGGTATTATATTTCTCCAATTCTCTTGAGACCTGCCATCAAATTTATTAAAAGACGATCATAGGCCACATCTCGACAACATCTACGATAAATTAGCAACAGAACAAGTAGTAGCAGTAGAACAATTACTATGACAACTTCATGGAAACTGTGTTACCAAGACAGTGACGTCGCGCCTGTCCGCGGGAGCCTTTAAGTGCTCACAAGCCGGACCACAGCAGTCTTCGCTTCATTGAGATGGTTTCCGGATTGAAACTCTAATTTTGTTCAGAAAATGTCGTCATGTTTTCTCGTAAGTTTCTCATTTTCACTCATAGACTGAATATAGTTTTTATTTTGTAAACATCAAAGGGTGTTTATAAAATAGTTTAAATGTTTGCTGCATCTTTGTTGCGTGATTTAGCATGTTTCATTACAACAAGAGGAACCGTTGCGTAGAATAAATTATCAGTTTAATATGCCACAAAACGAACAGTTTTCGTAAAATATACAGAAAATAAATTTTCGCTGCCATTTTTCTTTTTGTTGAACATTCTTAGCGTTGAATAGAATTTTATGGGTTTCTGAAGCTTTCTATATTCCACAATATGCAAGTCGTACGAGAACCGCACTTGATTTGAATAGTGCATTTCAAGTGACTTATCGGAACGAAACGGAAACCTTAATATTCGCTTTTAAAATGCGGGCAACACAACTTTGCTCTTTTGTGAAACAAATTATGTTTTGTGGACGCATCGAATACTGAATAACGAGTTCTTTCCGACCCAATAAAGATTCTGTTACAAATAGTGTCATGTCAGGTTTCTGTTTGATCATCACACCGCATAATGTCAAGGTTATTTAGACGGACCAAGTACTATACCGATCTAAACAGGTTTAAGCGAACTGAAAGAAAGTTAAAAGTTGATAGCAATTCCTAAATAAAAATCTACACCTAACGAACTTTAAAACTTCTACTTCATAGCAGTCGATAAATCACAGATTAGTTTTAATTTTTTATTAGTATCCACACATTTTCATGCCTAAAGGATGCAAGCCTTGCATCCCTTAGGCATAAAAAGCGTGGAATTCAATAACCTTAAAATTAAGAAAATAGAAACGTGTTATCATTTGAAAAAGTTTAAATATTTGTATTGTTGAGTTAGATGAACGTAGAGAAAAGTATGATATTGATACTGAGCTCCTATATAATGATATATGATATACTACACAAGGAGCACTTGCTGAAGGATATTTTTGAGAAATATGAAACCTCACAACAACATCTAAGTGAGCGATTGTTTGAGGATGGAGAACTACTGGAATTGGTGAAGTGCAATGCTGAGAGGTATAAGTCTCTGGATAATAATCTTACATGCATCTGTGCCAACCAACCACCACCTTCTCAGCCTCTGCTTGACTTGCCTCCGTCGGTGTTAGCTCTTCCAGCAGAGCCCTGTGTTAATAACACAGAATAATAAGCCTATAATTTTTGTGATGAATTAGGGTCAGGCTTTGGAAAATGTTACTCAATTACCATAGCCATAGTTTTACCAATCATAGTTATCATAACATAAGTTTTAAACAAATGATTAAAATAATTGCAAACACAAACCTAGATAAATATTCTACAGTGGTTTTGCTATTAGGTAGGTAATAGTACTGGTATTACCAGAAAGGACATAATGGGTGATGTGGAATGTGAATCTATTCACATGCTGACATGTTGTCATAGTGACAAATTATTGTTTTTTGATACTAACACGTTTGTTAGTGGTGTTAAGTTAACTCAGAGAACTTTATCTCTGTCTTGGGAATGCAGACAAATTATTGATATTTTGATAGCTTATAATAATAACGAGTAATTGTAGTATTAGTGATGAGTCTGTGTTGTCTAGTTATACTAACAACATAGTGATTAATTATGAATCATCATGGAGTACGAAGGTGGATCCACCTATAATACCAACATCCTTGGAGGCCACTACCAGTCAGATAGGGTATTCTCTTCCTGATGGATCTCGTACGGGCATTACTTCAGTTGTAGTCGTGGAGTTCTCTCCGGATAACTCTTTAAACTAGTTAGTAAGACAACAGAAGTTACCCCTTCAAATAACAAGTATTATTAGAGAATAATAAAAAAGGTATCTTCTGGCAATATTACTCATAATAACAAAAACCAAAGGGAGTGCAACATACTTCAAAATTATTTAATGAAAATATCCAAGCTTGCTCTTCCAAATTATTGGAAATAGAATTATTTTTGGAAAATACCAAGTATGATGTCATTTGTTTAACAGAACATTGGCTAAAAGATCATCAAGTAATGCCAATTAACTATGAAAATTATTATGTAGTTAGCCATTTCAGCCGAAAACGTATGACCGCCATGTACGGGTCGTTAATATTAGTAAAAAATTCTATTAAATCGAAAGAATGAAAAGACATCATCATACCGTCTGTTGAACACACTATTGATTTGTCCTGTGTCGAACATGTTATAGTATGCGTATACAGACTTCCAATTTACCTGACACTTTTCCACTAAAGACTAAAAGTATTTATACAAAGTTCTTATTTAGTGATTGGGCGACTCCAGGTATTCGTAAAAGTAGGGAAAAGCTTTTTGAACTTTATAGGCCTAAAGCAACATATGAATAAATACAAGCTTTCAACAGTGTGTTGCAAAATATTATAAAACTTTTAAAAGTGTGTGCATAATAGCTAGAGCTCTTTATATTAGCAATAAAATAAAATAAGCTGATGATAAAATAAAAACTACCTGGCAAATAATAAATAATGAAACAGGTAGGACAAACTTTGGCAAGTGTGGCTTGCTTTTGAAAAAGCTTTGAAACCTAATTTTTGAGTAGGATAACAGAGCCATATTTTGCTGCACGCTTGCAGATACTCGTACGATTATGAAAATTCACAATATTTAGGTGAGGGTGGAGGCACTGTGAGGCATATGCTTTATTATTTATTTAGTTTAAAAAGCTGTTGAAATCATACCTTTCTGAAATGATCTATCAAATGGAAATAACTAATATAGCTATTTGTAAAAGAATTAATGTCAGCGTTCTTGAGCTTTGCTACCACCGCCTTTTGTCCCCCGTACGTTTCCAACTGTTCTCATAACATAATATCTCAATCTAAAACCATTGACTCATTAGATTGGATTTTTAAACCTGAAAGCACTACCACAATAGAATCGATGCCACTGCGATGCTATCAGTGTTTGAAAAACTCCGTTCAGGTGAGATATCTATTCAGTTTTTAATTAATCCATCTTCCCTTTGTGTATAATGAAAATGACTCAATAACTTAAAGGGTTTTACTAGGAAAATGTTAATTGCCTCGGTTTTCTGTAACTTGTAGTCTGTAAATGATGCTCGGTTTTTTATTGACAATCTAGCCTTCCTTTTAATTAATCGTGTATGCAATTTGTTTCTTTGTTCACTGCCTGCTTTGTGTTCTCCGTCAGGTAAAATTACCTATGTGAAAAAGTTGAGGTCACACATTCCATTATAACATAATTAAATAACCAGATGTTCTGTAAAACATGATGCTTTGAAGAATAAAGCGTCACATAAGTCTCATTTACTTGCACAATGCAATGTATTTATTAGTTGCGTAGGCAACAAAACATTTTCAATCAGCATGAAGGAGCACAATAATTCTTTCTTCAATGAAATTTACTGAAGCATTCTTAAGTCAAACCTTTTCAACTGCCTAAACGAAACTAAACAGTTTAATTTGTTGTTGAAGTTGTTCTACGAGCAAGGGTTTGTATTGATAGTGGTGGATGTATGCGTGCTATCTAGGCTGCACGCGGTTTTCGCGCTTATATTTCGTGTGATTGATTGGTAAGTCAACGCTTCACACCGGTGTTGCGCGCTAGTCGAGCTACGAATAAAGCTGAAAAAGCAGTCCAAATTCCATTTTTTTTGTAAACTTCAGTCACTTTCGGGTGATCATTCCAATATTGCAAATCTAAATGATATGTGATGCATTATAGCACTAATGAATCTTATGCATATATTCCACAGTAGGGTTGTCTGTTGACATGCATTTGATAACCATTCGGAACAAGAGCACCGCCACAGAACTTGAGCAAACTTTAGTTAAAGTGTTTACACACAGCGTGCAGTCGGTAACTCTTGTTAGTTCGCTAAATACAAGTTGCGAACTACACACCTAGCGAAATGATCACTTGGCGAACTTGTACTATCAACTTCGATATATTCCCAAGTCTTACAATGCTTCGAAGTTCAGACTTCTGATAAGCCCACGCAACACTGACAAATAATAGAGCATTGCTGAGGTAATTTACTTTTTGTTTATATAAACCCTTTTATTAATTAATAAAATGTCTCTTTCCCTTACACCTAAATCAAGAAACAATTTATTTACTATTGAAATATTTGTTTTGTGGAAATAATAAGTATACGTTGAGAGAAACTGCCCGGTTAGCCAATAACTGTAAATTATTTTATGATGTGGCAAGCTTATTGAAGTTTATTGAACACAAATGAATTTTCTGTTTAGTCTTACCCTAGCCTGGATAATCGAACCCAAGTTGTGCTTGGTTACAGGCGGACTCGAGCAAGTTATTAAACCGTCACTAGTGAGTCTAAAGCTGTATTTCACCCTTCTCTAATGAAGCAGGCACAAAGTACTATATCCACATTGACAAGGGTGGATAAGGGCGGGGAGGGGGGACAGGGGCACGTACCCCCCCAAACGGATGAAGGAAAATCAAAAAAGTGGGGGATTAATACGATAAAGCTTTAATAACATTCGTTGTCCTCGTGCACGTTTTCTGTGAGAAACAGCGCTGCCGCGCGATCGTTCTCCACCTTTGGCCGGTTGGCCTACCTCGCTTTACTCTTAGGCCTGGATTCCACCAAAGCGGAGAAGAGCGGATAGAAGTTTTGTAAACGACGAATAAGATAACTACGCAGAGAGATGTGAAAATAACGATATCTTATGAGTCGTTTACAAAACATCTCTCCTCTCCGCTCTTCTCCGCTTTTGTGGAATCCTGCTCTTATACTGGTGTGGCAGAAGTTAAGCACTATTTTTGAACCTTTATCAGGTTATAATTTAACGAGGCAATCTATGCAGCAGCGCATTTGTAAGTATCTTGCAATATGTGGTACGCGATACCACGGGTGACGACGTAATTTGATTTCAAATTTGTTGGAGCTGCTTCTCGCTACAAGCACCATCAAATTTTACGAAATAAAAACCGGCGCTTGCTATTTTAATGACACCAAAACTTGCGTAGATTTAACTTGTAAAACATGGGTGCGATGAGATTTGGCATAGAGATTGCTTTTAGCAAAGAATTGCAATTATGAGTATCCACGACTGGAATAAAAATCATCCTTCTGCGAGCCGATTGAAACAATATCTACTGAGACCGCATGGATTCAGTAGGTATTTTATTAGTAATTATGATCATGCATATACATTCAGCACATAGTTTCGGCATATCATGCCTCCTCTGCTTTTTATTACCATGAATGCTATAGAGCCGCAGTGTAATTGAAAAACGTACCCTTTGATCCTCAGACCAAATAAAAAATCAAAACATTGTGCTGTGAACAATACAGCGAAAAATTTAAAACTACACATTGCTCTGTGCATACACGCTCACACGCACACATTTACAACCCAATTTACAACCAAACTACACCTCACTACGTGCACACATGTTTACGAAACCGGCCTCACGTCACCTTTGAAAGCGCTATGTCTTGAGTTTTTATTTGGTCTGAGGTTTGATCCGCGTGAACACGGTACTGCAGTAAGACAACAATTGTTGTCATCACGTTACAACAAGAGAGAAATGATATTGATATTTACGGGTTTTTGAAAAAAAATCGTGTGATGCGATAGTTGACTAATACGAAACAACAGGTGAATGTGACGATATTATTCGTAGGTATGTAGGTAACAGTCGATTGAGGGAAATAGGCGAGTTCGTTCATAGGTGAAAGACCGCGACCTGCCGCTGTGATGTACCTAACCAACTATTTCTATATAGCGAGTAAAACGCTTCATACCACAGGTGTAATATTGTGGTTATACACCAAATGAAAAGCTTTTAAACTTTAACCAAGTAAATGCCGTAGTTGCGGAGAGTTTGGCCTCTACGCTTAACGGTAGATTTTAAAGAATGATTTGAAATTGTTTACTTACTTATACATCCTAATGTTTTATTACAGTATTTTTTTCCTGGAACAACGTAGGTAATATAAATGTGCATAATTACGTTTCATATCCAACTTGTAAAAATAGTTTTCACAACCACCAACGGGACGAAGGAAATATAAAATTACAACAGACACGCCGCGTTTGCGGTACTCGGCGTCAAACAAATTGCATCGGAAGAGTTTATCGAACAACAAGATTCAATTTTTCATTTTAGTATCATACCTTGAGTGCTTTCCTAGACTTCCTTTTTTAAACCCATTCATAAATTTCGTTAGGAAACCGATTCAATTGTAGAGTTAAGGGGATGCACTAAGGTAAGTAAGCAAGAAGAGAAAAAGAAACATACGTTTTTTGTAATTTGCAGGTCAGTATCAGGTCGTACGGTAATAAAAAAGGTATGCGCCAAGGAAACGGAAAAACGTTCAAAGGTTGTCAATACAAAATGTGACACCCGATCACACAGTAGTTACGTGTTAATTTAAAAAATAATAAACGATTACATTTTTTACACCAAAACGTTTAAACTTGACACACACAGCAAAAAATCTAATGGCATTTTTTAATAATTTAAATACACTAACAACACACACGTGGCAGTTACCAATACGGGTCCCTTTTAACCTTGTATGATTGAGTCACGTATACTGGGCCCGATATTTTTTCAGCTACTTTTTCGTTTATTTTTTAGTTAGGCAATGGTTTTTTTCTTTGTTATACTTAGTCACTGTGGCATGACTGTCGAATGCATTGATGTGCTAGTTCTTTTTTATTTTTTTATTTGTTTTGACAAGGCGTTGGACCAGTTTTACAAATGAGGGACAGGCAATTGTAATTTATTCGTAGTGTGGTAATGGGATAGAGAGTTGAGCTTCGTTAAGTAGTTAGGGATGCACATAATTAGAATTTAATGCACTTACCACTTACGCACTTACACTTTGGTATTGTTATTCAGTCGATCTTTTCTTAATTTCGTGCACTTCATCGTTGCGACAACATTTTATCGAAACACGGTAAGTAAATAGCGCTGACATAATGTTGGAGAAATATTTTCAACGAAGCGACTTCAGTTAATTTGATCATAGCACCTTGATGGTCGTACTTATACCGTACCTACCAGTTTGTTTCAGGTATTTCATAGTACTGTAGGATCCTTTGATCCTTTAATCATAGCATAATACTCTTAATCCTTACATTTAAAACTAACTCTGGGACAGCTTTTAAAATATGAAGCAGACTGAAGCAAATGACTCTTAATCGTTACATTTAAAACTACTTCTGGGGCAGCTTTTAAAATATGAAGCAGAGTAAGCAAATTACTCTTAGTCGTTACATTTAAAACTACCTCTGGGACACCTTTTAAAATATGAAGCAGACTGAAGCAAATTGTGTAACTGACAGAAAATTAAATAATATTCAATCTAAGGGTTTATAATATTACTTGGATATATTGATTTCCCTTCAAAGCCACTGCTACCTCAATAGAAACAAATGTCTTTTGTCGGTCACCGGCTGAGTCAATGTAGCCTGCTTTGTGATATTGGTTCCATTTGATAGCTTTCCAGGGATTTCCTTTGAATACGAAGTGCAACGGATATTGAGTCAATTAAACCAACGTACAGGTGACATTTTAAGTTTTTTTAGTGATAACTTAACTCCGTAAGACACTTGTGCTTTTCTCCTAAATATCATCATTTTAGAGATAGGTACAGACGATTTGGGATAGTTGTCAAGTGCTAATATCCTGTAACCATAGCTTGAGATAATCTCAGTTCTTTGCCACAAGCTACAGCCTTGCTTACAGTATACTGTGAATTTCAAGAGCGGTTTCTCATAATCTTATAGTAATTCTGCAACGGACACGTCGGGCACACGTGCACAATTTATCTGCACCTCCACGGCCTCCGCTCGAAGCGTTGCTGTTGCGGATTTACACCGACTCAACGACACGCCTCCGTCCATACTACTCCAAACCGCCCGCTCGACCATTATTCAACAGGTCGAACTTCCAACTGTAGCCCAGCAATTTAGTATATTTTTAACCAGGTTCAAAAAAAAGAAGAAGGTTCTCAATTTGTCGGAATCATTTTTTTTATGAATGTTCGACGATTTAAGGCTCATACACACTGGCGCGACGCGACGCCCGACACAAAGGCACCGCGTGTCGCGCGACGAGCGGCTCCTTTGTGTAGCGCTGTCGCGTCCCGCCTGTCTGTGGGAACCTTTATTCGAAGACGCCTGAACCGATTTGGAAAATTCTTTTTTTGTTTCAAAGGGTTTACTTCCCAGGTTGTCCCATTGTGATCAGGTCAGGTTCTGATGATGGGATCCTGGAGAAATCGAGGGAACTCTTCAAATATTATAGGCACACCTATAGTGATTTGGGTATTTTTTATAGTTACTCGTGCATTTGCTCTTGGAAAGCACTAGTTGGTGAAGTGGAACTGATGACGAAGACCACAGATGATGAAGCCACCGGAATTATTCAATAATAAGTATTTCACGGGTCGCGATTCAATTACTTTTATATGTTTGCTAAGCAATGTATGCTCATCACAATGCATATGATGAAGTAGAGCTGATGGTGAAGTATCAAGAGAACTTTTCAACAATTAACGTCCCTGCATCCGGTAAAGCAATATTTTGTAAAAGGTGATGTGCAGTTGACATTATGCTATTGTAACTTAGATAAATTACAAACCGACCCACAAAAAATAAACGAGAAATAAAAATTAACTTATTTTTTATTACATAGCAAGTAGTGGTATAGAAATTTGTGTGGGGCAGGTACCACAACTACAAAGTGAAAAATACGTTTTTTTTAATAAAGTTTTTTTACTGCAGATGTCGTACAGCAACTCTCAGCATTTATTGGAAATTCGAAGAACATTTTACTCTTTCGATTTTAACACATGCCCTGACCGCGCGAAGTTTAGTTTGTGATTTGTTTTTAGCTTTAAGCTTCGCGAGAGTAAAAGCCGGAGCAAAATACAGCAATAGTTGTTAGTGAACCCAACCAACAAAAATTTTATGAGACCGAGAAAATCTTCCGCCTGTTAAATGTATGTTCTCGTATTATGTTCTAACCTTAAATTATTTTACGAGCGGCTGTAACACCGTTGGTTATCGCTTCCCTTATGATGCCTAAGTCAATCCCTTCATCATATTTGGCCTGCTAACAATCTAAATTTATCCCCTATGTATAGGATGTAGGTATGGTAATTTCGCAAGACCGATTTATAACAGGGCAGTAGGCAATGTTATGAAAGAAAAATAGTTATCTGTTTTGTTTATGTGACATTTTCAAGAAGCATTGCAAAGCTTCAGTTTTATTGCCGAGAACAGCGTTTACCTAAAAAAGACTATCATACTTAGAGCTTGATGTCAGTTCGTAGCTGGCGAGAAGCCTAAAAGTACTGTGACGAATTTCATGCCGCATTCTCTTCACTTTTACTAGGTATATCTAAAAAGTTATATTGAGTACAAAATACACGTACATACACTTTCTATTTCCCGTCAACTATTATTTTTTTATCAAATTATCAAACTTAGTTTTCGATTAACACATAAATCTAAACATAACTTGTAAACGCCCAGCTGGTTACACTAGGAACAATGGCGCGGCCTTGATTGGAAACTTGTTGATCAACTAGCCAAACAGATAATATGCTGGTTTATTTCGTGTTGCACATTTTTTTATACCGTGTGGCGTATAACTACGTGCTGAAATATTTCATTGTACACTGACAGAAATACCAAAGACTTGCTCATCTTTTTTTTTTACGAATCTCAATTAAAATGTTTGTACGAAAGCTTGCTCGCGTAGTTTGAGCGATGGCGAATACTGGCAAATTTTGTGCCAGCTGTAGTTTTTAGAATAAAAATGAATGCGCACAGTTTGGAAACGGAAAAGTTGGAATTTTTCTATTATATTCAGTCGAGCAAAATCGATGGCATAAAAATGTTGGTACACTACGTTTTTCCACGATCGGATATTGCAGGAAATTTTAGTTCCTATCAAATTCCGCCGAGATCAAATAGTAAAATCAAAGGAAATTACGTTAGTCTCCGTAAAATCTAACTTCTTCGAGACAAAATAGCCTGCGGATACATTTCTAACATTTCCATGTTCTGAAAAATGTTTGTCACCGTAAGCATTGAGTCAGATTACGAGTTGATTTTTTCCATCATAAAAGCCGGAGCATCCTATATTTGAAAATGTACAATAGTTTTATCCCCGCTTCACATTTAGGTCAAATATTTGTTCCACTGCTTCTCATTGTCTAAAGCAGCTTGACTTCAATAAATCTAAAGAAACTAAGAACGTGGTAACTTTTTGCAACATTTTAAGAAGTACTGTTTTCCTTTCAAAGAAAAAAACTAATGCAAAGTCAGTTTTCCGAAGCATTTCAACGCTTGCTTTTATAAGTTAGTAGTTTTCTTTATTTTAATATTACGATGGCATTTGTAGTTGCACTCATAGGACCTTTTTAAAGACGGAAGTGCTGCTGTTTTCTTCCAAGAATACTTAAATGCGAACAGTGTTTTTTAACATAACCATTTATTTCATCTCGGCAAGCACTTATAAAACAATACTTCAGCAGGTTAAGGTGTAATATGACTAACTTCGAGATATCGAGCATTAATGAGGCTCCACTTGAGCGTTCCGGAGTACATTAGTTAGACTAAACTGGTTTTTGGTTCAGCAACTGTTTGTACCAAACGTAGCTATGTGAGGTTAAGACAAAACAACGTACCGATGGTAATGTTTGTTTGCGTCTATCAACTCTATAGTCATCAAACTTTTATATTCCTTTAGATTAAAAAAAATATACTATTACGATGTCCTGCAAATAGGTCTGAAATTGTATTTCTTAGTAGACGGTTTTCTTCTTAGAAAAAGTTCGAAAGAAAGTTTTATGTGCTTCAGCTTTAAAATAATGTTCTACGTTATATTTCTGTTCCGTGGGAACATTGACACTTGTTTGGCTTTCGAACTTCTAGTTTCGGTAGCAAGAAACATTACAAAACTAATAATACAGTTTCTCTTTTATTAGTCATTTCCACCATTGGTTTGACTCAATGAAGCATCTGATAAAAAATTACTGATATTAAAAATAGCTTTGTTTTGTGGAAGTTAAAT
This sequence comes from Dryobotodes eremita, assembly GCA_917490735.1. Classification (NCBI taxonomy): domain Eukaryota; kingdom Metazoa; phylum Arthropoda; class Insecta; order Lepidoptera; family Noctuidae; genus Dryobotodes; species Dryobotodes eremita. Next base: position 9,578,914 of record OU823241.1, on the reverse strand, counting down.
TGATTCGGCCACGATTGAAACTTTAATACACTTATTTTGTTCGTTGCTGGTCATTAGAGGGGTGGTAATATTTTATTAGTATCGCTATCGATCGATGTTACGAGTACCTATAAACCCTTATGGCTGCTTTGTAATTTTTTTAAAACATTAAACATAATTTATGTTGTAAAAACCTAATCCTTTTCCACAGCTAGACATTTCGCAACTGGATAGAGATGAAAAACACGCTAACGAAAACTGCTTTACAAGTTTCAGAAATTATTGAACACTCAACCCCTGCCCTGAAAGTTCATACTGACCACTAACCGCACAACGAATCAGTTTATAAACATATTAAAAAGATAACACTTCCATATTAATAGAAGTGTTAGACGCTGGCCGGTCAGCGTAGTTTTAGTCAGTGAAACCACGCTTTCCATTGCATCGGTCGTGCGGTGCCCGGACCTAATTACGTACAGGTATTTAGGTAGCCATGTAAGTACTACACTACGGAAACCCACATCCGCCGCGTTGTAACAATGTTTATTATGATATAATGGGTCTGCACGTGAGACACGCGACAAACCTACTAATTAGTGCCACTTACTTAAAAAAAAACTTTAATTGATAGCGGTTTACTGTTAGCGGAATATGTCTCGTGACTATGGTGAGCGATAAAGACGATTCATCTTTCGAACAGAAGCTGACAGTACATATAAACTGCACCTGTTATGCTCAAAACCTTTCACGGCTTAATCTCAAATTTTCAACACACATAATCGGTAGAATTTTAAGTTAGTCTTTGACTAGATTAAACTTAAAACAAGCAGTTTGAAGCGAACAAGGTTCATCGTTCCAACTGGAGCAAAATAACAGAGCTTGCAAACATGCATAATCTCTTCATCTTTAATCTTATTACGAGTCGTTTCGGCACGTCCTGCGGAAAAACGGAATACTAGAAATGATTTTGTAAATTTATTGGAAGCAATTGCTCTCCGATATCTGTCGAATCAGCTCATCTCGCTTCCGCTAGAATTGCACTTCGTGCGAATGTCAACGACCATTCGTCTGTCGCTTGGTCTTCAAGGGCTTTTATTATACAGCAGGGACTCCGGGACGCCTTTCCATCTGCGTCAAGACTACTCGAACATTTAATTGTTTTTTCGTTACTTGAACAGTATTGTTTTTCCGAGCGTGCTTTTGTCTTCGTGGTAATTTGGGAATGGAAGAATATGCAACTGAGGCTGTTTTGGAGCACGAATGATAAAGAAAAGAACTTGCGTAGTTATTATGTTTTTATCCCTTTGTAGCGGCATCAGTTTTATTAATTTTAAATTTTTCATGTTAGCCGTCTGTGAGGTATGTCTGAGCTTTGAAGGGTGTTTAGCCAGAAAAAGCTTTTTATTTTCAGAAATCTTTTCTATTGAGCCTTTGAGCATCTTTTTTTCGGATTATGTTGTTTTCTATCCAGCCAAATATAAACGAAAAGTGTCTAAGTAAATATCGATACAATTGATACTTGCGTGAAACATTTGGGGAATATTACCATTTAGAATAATTCAAGTATATTACGGTCAACAACAAGTCCTCAAGCTGACCGCGGCACATAATGTTGTCGTACTTGCGGCTTAGTCAAGCGACAACTATTTACTTTATCTCGCAAAATCTGGAATTTATTCTGGCGACTTCGGCACTATGAATTACATTCTTAACCGATTGGTAGACAGTATCCTGAATGTAGTGCTTAGTCCTTTATTCTGTACAGTTTTTAAGGTTTCCTTTATTGTCGTGTTCTCTAATCTCTCCAACCCTTTGTTGTTAATCCGTCTGTCGCTAGGGTCCGCTGTACGTTACAATCTTATCCGCTTTGTGCGGTCTTCGGTATCCTGGAAACAGATTATTAACTACACATTGTACAGCCCATGATACTAGAGGCTGCGCTGAATAAGATTAAACTTAGTTAACATGCTGGTACTGCTTAACGTTTATTCACTACTTACAGGAATGTTCACGTTTACATAGCAACGCATATTAAAATAGCAATATTACACGCCTAGTGAATAGAGCATCATATAATTTATTAGGCGTTATATCAGTACAAAGGTTAAGGTCATCCTGTGCCCCTTAAGAAGTCCTCTATCAACTTCACCTTTGTTTGTTTGTCCTTTGGGTTCAGATGCCCCAAATAAAACAACGATAAAAAAGAAATGAGTTACGATTGAATATAATAATAAATTGGTCATAAAAGTCGTACTTATTGAAACATTTAAACACCCGCCGATCATTTTCAGATACCTTTGGTAAAACTGTAAAAGCAGATTTGAACGTAGTAAAGTGGTAATTAAAATATCAGAGCGGAAGTTCAACCGTAAGCATTTAATAAGGCTTACATGCATAATAATAATGACGCTTTAGTAATGAACGATGTGATGATACGTTTAACACCTATGTGAAGTGAACTGTATGATACATTGATAAACAAAATACAATGGTATTTTATAGATTGTAATGGTTGAAAGCTTAAATAGAAACGTATGTGTTTAAATACTCAAAAAGCTGTAAACTGTTTGATTTGACTTTACTATGTAAATTATTAGATAATTATAAGTTTTTTAAATGTTTAATATTAGAAAGCACACCCAATTGATGGCAAAATCAAATGCTGTTTTACGTAGCTACTTTTATTCCTTTGATCCGCATAATTTTCTATCGTGTACAGATTTAGTTTGGCGTGAATTCAACGACATTTGCGGTAGGTTATTAATCCTAGGTGCAGCGAGCGTGCACCCTGCATTCAGTATACATACACGGCATGTGTGTGACGACAGGGTGGGACATGACTGCCTCCACGGTGGTCAATACAGCACTAATGGCATCGTAATTATCAACGCGGCATCGGCACTAGCGCTTCTACGATAGTACTCTTCTATCAAAGGTGTTGTTGGTAATCTTTATAGTATTTGACTAGAATATTCTAAAATAATCCCCTTTTTCATAAAGTGATTTTTATCATTTTATGCTTTCTGCCTTATTCTATTTAAAACATTTGAATACTACATTTCGCTGTCAGGCGTTTTCTACCTTTGCCCGGAGAGGAAATTCGATGTTACGCCCGTTACTCGATTTCCTAGCATGATATCACCCTACCAGCCTAAGTCTTATTTGGCAGGCAGGTTTGCGTTTGACCACTTTATACTCACTCTATGAAGAAATAGGTAATCAGAAACAAAAGGACCAACAATGCTCTCATTTCCTACATCCTTATAACATGCATGTATTAATGTACTAATCGCTTACTTTTAGGTAAATAGATAAATAAAAAATCCTATTTAAAAACCGGTTTAATCTGAGATTTAAGTTATAAATTGGTAAAATAAATGTTGATTAGTGACGCGGTCCGTTTGTTTATACTAGATGCTGATCTACGAAACTAGTTTTAATATTATTCATTCAAACCTGGTTTCGATGCTATCAGTAAGTAATACAGGTAGTTGTTAAGGATATTTTTATCTTAAATACTTTATCACTACTTGGATAAGGTTAAGGAAATAAAATACCTATAGCCATTACTTGCTATGTAACTACAAATTCGAAACTCATTTTACAAATAGGTATAATCAAAGAATAGTGGTCAAAGGATCCAAGTTTATTAAAGACCAACATTTTACAAATAGATAAATAATAATCAAAGAAGCGGAACTAAATAGTGGTCAAAGGATCCAAGTTTATTAAAGACCAACATTTTACAAATAGATAAATAATAATCAAAGAAGCGGAACTAAATATTTCGTGGTCAAAGGATCAAAGTTGATTAAGGACCAACATTTTACAAATAGGTAATTATAATAATCAAAGAAGCGGAACTAAATAGTGGTCAAAGGATCAAAGTCATTAAGGACCAACATTTTCGGGTATACATACAAATACATACATGCGATCCGTGACGAGGCGGGCTCGTAGCTATAATAATTAGAATTTTGGAATGACGAACCTAGAATACACTGTAGCTTTGTTAAGGAACCCTGGATATTTGAGAAGCCTCTACTTCTGAACATTACAATGATGTCTCGACACTTTTGCACTGAAATACCTTTGTTACGTGACATAATTAAACCTTTATAACTGGGAATGCATTTGTTAGATTTTTTTTATTTTTACTTCAATAATTGAGATTTAGTAGTTCAATAGTCTGTATAAGTAAGACAAATAATAATAATTTATCATAAAATATATATACAGGGTGGCCGGAACATTGACGTCCAAAAATAAAATTTAGGTCCCTCGTATCGTGGGGTATCCGAATCACCCCCATGTATGTTCCGCGACTTTTCATAGTTTTCGAGTTACGAATTTTTTTCTGATTTTTTGAGAATGATCGACCTGACCAATCTAAAAAAAATTAAAAAAAAAAGTTCATGGCTTTGTCGAGATTTTTTTTTTGCAACTGAATCTTCGTGAGTAGTACTTTTATGCATAAAATAATCAGCTTCGTAACTGTGATGAAAGTTATGAAAAAGTTGGTATAAAGTGAAAAAATTACGTTCGGTAAATTCGTAAAAAAAAATTCGTAACTCGAAAACTATGAAAAGTCGCGGAACATACATGGGGGTGATTCGGATACCCCACGATACGAGGGACCTAAATTTTATTTTTGGACGTCAATGTTCGTACTACTAAATATTCCGGCCACCCTGTATGCTATGTTTTATTTTTCTTCGAAATACACATCTTTAATAAAAACCGATCGGCAAAAAGGAAGAAACATCTGAGAGGCAATAAGAAAGAAACGTGGAAAGTTTTCAGTTTTTTTTATATAGCTCCATAAAATAATATAGCTAAATTCATTAAACATGCGCTGAACTAACAAGTTTCGAAGGTGTACTAACCTAACCATTATTGTTTATCTTGGTGTAAATATTAGTGATTTGTGTGTCTGAGCGAGTCTTCTTTTCAAGTACAGTGGATTATGATCTTCACAGCATTGAAATTAATTTCATTATGGCTTGTACTGATTACAATAAAGTTCCGTTCTCAGTAATTGAATTATTACCAAGAGTTTTTAAAATTTCGTAATATTCTTTTCATAATTAGAACAGAGCTTTTATCGATATGGCTTTACAGGGAAACAAATGCGTGATACTCCTGCGGCGACTGTTGGTTGATACTGTTAATTTATAAAAAATACTAACCCATACCTAATGAACTTGAATTTGACCTGATGACCCGTTCACCCCGACCGCTTCTGCACTAATAGACCAAATCACAGGTATTTGACCTGATGACCCGTTCACCCCGACCGCTTCTGCACTAATAGACCAAATCACAGGTAATTAATTATCTACGAATTTAGCTGTGTATAGATATAGATCTCACAGCGATAGGCCGAAATTTACGGCAGACAATCAAATTATGCAACTATGTTTATTTGGATCTAGGTAGAGGACTCGATACTTTTTCCTTCTCGTTTATTCACGCTTCACGTTATGAATAAAAGAACAAGCGTTGACCAGATAAAATGGTGGCGTCGGAAAAGGTTTTGTTTCTGTTAGTCCTGTTCAGTCGTTGATTGTCGACCATTGACCTGCGGCGTAATTGCGTAACACACTAACATTAGCAATCGCTTTCATTTTGACAGTTCAACAACATTTATTGCGTTATTTACGTTGTTGAGCAGACATATTTTTCGAACATATGAAGCAATGTATTAGCAATATCGTTCAAAATTATTCAGTTTGTGATTGATAGTATGTTTTCAATTAGGGTGCACTTCCGTGATTGTCGCAAAAGCCTTTAAATGTACAAATGCATAACTCAGTCAATAGTACGCTTTCAATTTGGTAATGAACAGAGATACAACCAATCAAACGAATATCAATGTGAATGCAAAAGGTAAAATGTGAGTGATGCGTGAATTTTTAATCATCAATTTATTGAGTTTATTTCACCGAAAATCTTTGCTTTACAATATTTTGTTACAATATACTTCTCCACTGTCGCAGATGCATCAAAAAGATTTAAAAAACGGGACTACTTAAGTTCAGACCCCATTAAATTAAAACCATTCATTAGTAATCGGATGGAGCTTTCAAACGGACAACTTTGTGCTTAGGTCCCGGCACTCTTAACATTTTTTACGTTCAAACCCGTTCTTTGTTTTATAAAAGAGGATCTTTTATCAAACAAAGAATACATTCACAAAGAGAATCTTCGAAACGGTTACAATAAATACATAAATATAAGCTTAAATAATAGTTTAACTTAACTATGTTGACACTATGGTGTTTATTTATAAACTTTGCTTAAGTTAAGTAATGATTAGCGACTCTTTAGCCATTTTTTTAGACAGTCTTTTTTTTGACATTTTTGACGTTTAAACGTCTCTTAACTTTAAGCAACGTTTATAAATAAAAGGGTAAAACCGTAGCTTTATCATTCTACGTATCGGAGTACCAAGTATTAATTAACACGTTTTTGCTTAAGTTGAATCCGTTCGTTTGTACACAGCTCGGGTCCCGAGGGTGGAGGTAATGTGATAACGCTCGTAGGTAGGTCTGGCAGGTAGGCGACGGAAGCCATCTCATAACTTTTTTATTTCCTTTTAAGACCGCGTAGGTTACACTGCGTTTAACCTACGCGCCTATTTATTTGACACTAGCTTCTGCCCGCGACTTCGCGTGAAATTTATTGTACCCCCGTCGCAACCCATCGCGTCGCATCGCCCGCCCACGCTATCACTTCGTTTTAGCTTAGCGTTCTTTCTGGCTCGTCACACAGGTAGCATTGAGTTTTAATCAACATAATGGTCCATTCTCCTGCTCACATTCTCTATTATTTGACACACTTATGTAGGAGAGCTAATCTGTCACACAGGTAGCATTGAGTTTTAATCAACATAATGGTCCATTCTGCTGCTCACATTCTCTGTTATTTGACGCACTTGTGTAGGAGAACTAATCTGCCACATAGGTAGCATTGATTTTTAATCAACATAGGGTCCATTCTCTTGGTCACATTCTCTAATATTTGACACACTTGTGGAGGAGAGCTAATCTGTCACACAGGTAGCATTGAGTTTTAATCAACATAATAGTCCATTCTCCTGCTCACAGTATTCTTTATTCGGAAAACCGATAGCCGGCGGCTAGTTTGCCATTTACCGTTTGCTCTTCACTTTAAATAGATTTTTGCTGTTCCCGTAATGCACTTACTGTGTTCACGTTCATTTTACCCTTTTATTGGAATTTCCGTGTAAAATTTAAAAAACAATTTGTCTCGTGTTTGTTAATTAAAACTGGTTATTTGGCTTTTAACTAATTAAATTCTGCAGTTCAAATATCAATATTGTTGACAACAATTTGTTTATTTTTCCGACGTAAATTTAAAATGAAATCGGATTAGCGTTGCAACTAAAAGTATTGTAAATTGGAATACTGTACAGTTTTGGGCAACTTGTTGATAGCGATATAATAGTGATAGGTGATACATTTTTTAGGCCTGACTTAGATACGTGTGTACCCGACGGTGAATCAATGATGAATGCTTGAAAGAATTGAATCATTTGTCAATCTAACGTTTTAATGACTGTATAAGAATTCCGAGTACCTGCTGTCACCTTTGAATTGTACGCATGTAAATAAACAGCTTGTGTACAGTATTAGAGTTCTTTGGGCAGACAACCGCGACGCATGTTTTTGTTGACCATCTGGCCAGCGGACCGGTGCGCGGCTTGCTTCCCAATTAAATCGACACAGTTTTATTCGCACACTAATAGAACAACGCGGGGTTCGGCCTTGCGGTTTTTTGATAACCTTCGTGGAGGTACTGATGAGTTACATTTAGATTTCACTGATTTTTAAATATTATTTACTGTCTAGAAAATAACTTCTTGTTGGATGATTGTTTTGTTACAAAGTGACACGCCTAAGATCACTGTGTGATGTCTGCACTTGAATATATCAGCTGCTACGCAGATCGCGCTGTGAAAGTGACATGTCAGGTGCTTGGCAACCAGTGCTCTTGTCAACCTAGAGAAGGTAAGTCGTACGCTTCTCTGAATCTGCTCATAAAATCAATTTATTATCGCCAAAAATAATACTGCAAGGTACTTGGTTAAAGGTAATTCGGTTGTCTACAGTAATAATAATAAAGGTCTTACAGCTACATCAATACATACCATTCTGTCTGCCCCCAGTCTGTCCGTTGCATTTAAATCGAGTTTGGTCGGTGGGGTCACTCAACTTTTCTTCGAATCTTTTACGAGCACTTTTTTATAATTCCACAACATTCTTGAAGTACCTACGTAATGATGTTTGTTTACATTACAAACTTGTTTAATGCGATAAAAATTAATGGAACGGAAGAAAAGCGGTTCGATTTTCTTAATTGTCTCTTTCGTTGCATCTCTTTCGTTTAGATCATCTTCATTGAGTGGATTTGATTTTAATCATTTGCTTCTGCAATTTTCACATCATAATCTATGAGGCATTTGCAGTTGAGTCCTGAATCAGCTGAGGCAGCTGTTACCTATTTTGTGCTTTTTCCCTCGTGTCTTTCTGAAAACTGTTCTAAACAAACAAAACTGAATTAATGAAGCAGCAGAATGCTGAATTGGCCATTATTTCACGAGTAGTTGATCCGTAAGCTTGGATAGTTGGATACCGATCGACGAGCTGTCTTGTTGTCCGTCTCTCTTTGGACAAATGGCTGCGCCTATTGACGGCATCTAAATGCACTGACAAAGACTAGTAGAAAAGTTGTTTTTACGTTCAGAATTCTGTTCTGTTAATTTATTTTGCGTCTCTATTCATATTTCAATCTATGTCTCATTGGTTATCTTCTATAAAGCGTAGCATCATCAGCATATACTGTTCCCACTGCTGGGTCACAGGCCTCCTCTCGCTGAGAGGGAATTGGCCGTAATCCACCACGCGGGCCCACTGCGGCTTGTTAGACGTCACATGTCTTCGAATTTTTGGTGCTCGGACATGCCGGTTTCTTCACGATGTTTTCTTTCACCGTTTTGAGAACTGTGGAGATGAAATAATTTACACAAAGTAAAACACCTGCCTGGGTTCAACCTACGACCTACAACTCTTAAGTCGCGGCCGTTAGCACTGGGCCTCCGCTGTCTATGTTATTAAGTAAGGATCGTTTTAATCGCTATTTATACGCGGTATAAATCGTCAATAGCATGTTATTACAATAACAGTGCAAAGCCCGGTATTGCTAGTTTAAACTATCTCCGAGCTGTAGGCGAAAAAAAGTTACGCTACACTGTTCTTATTGTGCCATTATGATCTTGGTTGACTTACTGGTCCTTACGGACGTTGTTGCCACGTACCCTGTTACCATCTTTGTATTTAAAAGCATTTAAGATAATGTACAAAACCCAATTAATGTTTAACTCTCGCGGTATATTTTATATAACGGTAAATTATTCACGTTTAATTGTATGACTTTGCAACAAAAACTGTGAATAACAGCCAAGTTTGACGGTAAAGTTTGTACGCATTTAAATTAAAACAACTCGCTAAAGGTCACCCTCTCCTCTAGGTTATCCCTCTCCCTCTGCGTAGCGACATACTTCATGCTCACCACGTGAATGCTCACGTTGCTGCTCCACGTTTTTATTCAAACCGAAACCCTACAACTTTTAAACTTTATTTTGTACTGAAATAAAAATATTATTTAGCGTTAACGAGATAATGTCGCACGAGGTTTCGGAACTCATTTAATGGCTCTGAAACGCACGACGGCGCTATTTTCCGGGAATTTAAAATAGTTAATTTAAAAACGAGACGACATGCTTTATTCGAGTAGAACTACCTTGTTCCTACGATAAATAAGGTATGATTCACGCTGTGATTATACTCCTAAGATATTTGTTTACGCATTCTATTTATAATTCAATGGCGCTTCTAATAATGTTGTATACAATGCGTCGGATTGTAACTGATAGTTGCATTTTTTCAATGACAATACGACGCTCATACATACATTACGCCAGTAATTTTGTCATTCGTATGCATTGTTTTGCTTCTTTCTGCAGTATCAGCATAAGACGAGTTATTTATAGTTTAAAGATCGCGTGCTTATCACAAACTTCTGTACTCGAGTTAAAGGCAAAAGTTGTGAGAGATCGTTCAGACTTTATAAAGTCCGACTGGTTTATACGTCAAGTTGGGATAAATAGTTAAGAAACAGCATTATTCAAAGACCTGAAGATTCATCTCACAACTTGCTTCGATTTTTTTTTTTATTGTGATTAACTTAGACGATCATCTGCGCGGTAAATCTTAAGTTTTTATTTATCGTTGAAAACTAATATAAATAATAGGTACCTAAGCCACATCTATAGTTAAAAAATAATTGTTCGCTGACATGCAAAGATGAAGTTACACAAACGTGGCTAACCCATTGATCATGTTGGTGAAATGAGTAATGACACGTTTACTATCTTAAAGCCTCGTATCCACTAGGCAACATTTGACGCGGAACACGTGACGCTCAACATGTTCAGCAACGTTGCACAACAACGCGCGACGTTGTCAGCGGGCGCGCAACATGATAACGTTACAGCCTTGAATACAGTAGGGGAGAAATGGAGCAACATGTTGCGGAACATGTCCCTCAGCAACTACGTGAAATGTCCCGAGACATATGCCGCGGAACATTTTGCAGGCCACACTAGTCAGTGTTTATAGAAATGTCGCCCGAGGAGCTCGTGGCAATTATTGCTGCGTATATACAAATTTCGAGCAGTTTAGCGAAACGTAATCGAAAACGGACATGGGGGATGCGGAATTACTTACTACATCGAAAAAAATAATTAAAGCCTCGAATACACTAGGGGACAAATGGAGCAACATGTTGCGGAACATAGCCCTCAACAACTACGTGAAGTGTCCCGAGACAATTGTCGCGGAACATTTTGCCGGCCACACTAGTCAGTGCTCATAGAAATGTCGCCCGAGGAGGTTGTGGCGATTTAGTGCTGCGTATATACTTATTTCGAGCAATTTAAGCGAACATAACCGAAAAAAGAGGTGGTTGATGCGGAATTACTTACTACAATGAGAAAAAATAATGAATATTTTAAGAGAGAAATAGCGCGTCATTGACGCGCAACACATGCGCTCGCTCTCGGAGCGGGAGCAAGCAACATGTTCCGCGTCACGTAAATGCGTCTCAAGATGTTGCGGAGCATGTTGTGGGACACAGGGCAACGTTGCAGCGTCACGTAGATTAAGCGTTGCGCGTCATGTTGGGGGACATTTTGTTCCCTAGTGTATTCGCGGCTTAATATTTTGAGCGAGAAATAGCGCTGCACTATCGCACAACACGTGTGCTCGCCCTCGGAGTGGGAGCTAGCAACATGTTCCGCGTCACGTAACTGCGTCTCAAGATGTTGCACGACGTGTTGCGGGACAAAGGGAAACGTAGCAGCGTCACGTACATTGAGCGTTGCGCGTCATGTTGGGGGATATTTTGTTCCCTAGTGTATTCGCGGCTCTAATCAAAAGTTCCTCGTTGTCGGTCAACATGATGAGCAGCATGTCGCGCATCAAATGTTGCCTGGTGGCGGTTTTACTTTTCGCCAATTTTATAGCTGTCTTCATAAACTCGCATTGGTACCTAATTGTTAAGAAAAAGGCGTGTTGACAGGTGTCCAGCTCATGGAGCTGACGGTACTCTCGCGGGCTGCACACATGTTTTCAGTTTTTTTTATATTCCAGATTATTGACGTCACGATTGATAGACAGTGCTAGAAGTAACTGATTGACGGTTTTTTTTTTGCCATTTGAAATGCGAAAACAACTCAAATAAATAATGTTGTAAAATCATATAACTCAACACAGACTAAACAATTAGGTTAATGCATCTTAAAGTGTAGCTCTACAGTATACATTAACGAAAATTAGTTGCATTACACTTATAATTACGTTCTATTTACTATCTAAGCCTCTTCAAAGAGCTTAGAGCCTTCCTAAGGCCCCAACACGCGATGCTTCAATTACAATTATGCAAAACCATTCAGAATCATTGTCTATAGGTGTACACTCAGCCTTAACCTCCGCTGCATTCTTGCTCTTACGAAAACTCGGTCAAGGAGTACTGTAATGAGTCAACTGAAAACGACTTACAAAATCGACACGTATCGACAATTTTGTTTTGTAAAAATGAACCGTTGAAAATGTCGCATATTATACGTATATTAGCGAACGTTAACCCCAAATGCGATTTTACAAAATAAAACCGATAATTATCGAAAGATCTCGGATTCATAATTCAGAAAGTTATGGCTCTACCATAATATGCAACCATTCCACACTTTTTCCAAAGTATTTAACGCAATAGGTTGCTACAGTACTGTTTCTGCCCAGTAATATCCAAGAAGGTGGCGAATACGGAACAAAACTGAAATGTACTAAATGTCATATACATAATTTTTTTTTTTTTCAATTTCAGTTATTATTTCACGGTAAACTGTACTCCATGCAGAGGCATTACGTGTTTAAATACTGAAATGTCAGCGAATTGTACTCCAGGAGTTGCCATGCGTGTTACACAATGTAAGTGACAGTCCCGATACATAAAATATGTCCGTTCCCAAGAAACCCACTCTATTTAACTATACACGCCGTAACTACTATCCTGGATATAATTCATTCATGAACCTTTCGGGGGAACGACATGCAACACCGGCCGGTGGAATACACTCCGTGAAGTACCGGATTATAAAAGTTCACCGAAGGTTGACTGTCTGAGGCATTAACTAAAAGGGAATTAGGAGTTTGAAACATTTTGTAAATTAATTCAATTAAATAAGGACCAAACCAAACGAATCCGTAAGAAAAAGTCGACTCGGTGACACAGCGTTTATTACTTTAAGTCACGTATCGTAGCATTTGCGTGTAGGATTCAATTGCAGCAGTGCGTAAATGGTTAAGTACCGGTTGTTACCGTATTAATAGGCAGGCTATTAACGCATCCGCTATGATAGTAACCCATTTTACAACTAGTATAGATAGTGTGCATTTAGTAAGTACAAATCTGCTAATTTTGTCTCATAAGTTGATTTAAAAACACAAGCGCAATTTTCCCAGGATTCAATTTTTAATAGACTGCAACTTCCGTTCCAACAATTCTTCGTAATTCTTTACACAAAATGCATTGTAGGTACTAAAAGGCTGCATGGAAAATATCGTCCTCGCATAATAATTATGTTTGCATATTCTTACCTTTACCAAGGAAGCCTCGACAAAATCAAATAACCGATTTTTGTACAACGTAATACTATTGCGACACGTTGTTGGCTGGCACTAAACTAACCAAATTACTGCCAGTGCCGTGTCGTAACAAAGTTATTGTGAGACAAATTTCTATAGACCACAATTAATTTTCTCAAACAACTAGAGATTTTCGTTTTCCATGTTATTGCAGCCAGTAGAATTGATAAATAAACGTGCGAGGCTTACGCTGAATCATATCAGGCTGTTGCAAAAAATTATCAACTAAACGCTAGCTAACAATTCTGTTTATTCAATTTCCATCTGTCAGTTTAGCTTGCTCAGACGACACCAATTAGTCGCTCCGTCTTGTATCGATTGAAGTTCCGCTTATGTTCCAAGAAAACACTTGACGATTTTTCCGTAAACACAGAACAATACACAATAACAAAATAAGAAAACAAGTATATATGAAATGAGGGTATTGGAAAACACTTGCTTCATATTATTTCGTATAAAAAAGTAGTCAAATATTGCCGCAAAGGTACAAATGATACAATGCAGGTACGTATGGAAAACATTATGAGTATGTCAATATGAACACTGCTGTAATGAAAATAAAGGCCTCTTCCAAGCCATCCATCCAAGGACTTATCATCAAAAAGTTCCATGTTTTTGGTAAGCTAAATGCGAGTTCGATTAACAATAACCAGCAATTTGCGTGTGATGATGAAGAAAAAATAATAAACACGTCTGTACACACAGCATTATCATTGTATTCTCGAGAATACAAAATATTACTAACCCAACAGTATGTCTAGTCCACCAAATCCCTCTCCAAAATAATATAAACTGAATTAACTGGAACAACATTATTCCGTTCATTACTAAAGCGCTGATCACTGTGTTTTCTTTGAAAAATAATGAACAAAGCTTTATTACACGCTGGAAGAGAGAAAAATGTCCTTTTGTACCGCTGAAATATTATACCATTTAAGGTACGTCTATACCTATTACCCTTTCGCGTGATAGAAGTACTCGATCAGCGGCTACCGAGTCCACGATTTCAGGAAACGTAAGCAGCGTACGTTTTAAAAAGTTGCTATAAATAGATGTGTGATCGACCGGGAGCCGGGTGTGCCCCGTCCATGCGATTGTTCTACCGGACTATACCACAAAATACAAGGAAATTACAATTTTTGTTGACCGTCAGACAGAATGTCTTAGACAAGTCTTAATTTAAACCTCTTGCAAGTACAGAAAGTCGTCGATATTTATTGGTCGTTACTATTTTATTACATTGATAAAATCCGCTTATCAATGAATTAGTAATATTTCTTGCTTGCTGGACGTTTCTTATATATAAGTTGAACAATATTGCGGACAAATTAAACTTTTAATTTTGTATGCCACGCCACAGCGCTGTTAATAGAGATTGAGAGGTCAGTCGAAACACCTGCGGAATCAGACCTTTGGAGTGTAGGTAACTAAAATAAAGATTTAGGTAGAACCTTGAAATTAAATGGCATTTTCTAAATTCGTTATATTCTTTCAGGAGGAAAACTGTACATAATTACTGCAAATAAAATACTTGAGTTACTATTTTGATACTGCGAAAGCTTAGCCTTTTCTACGAACCCCATTTTCATCGCCTGCCTCGTCAAAATTCTCTGCCAGTACTTACTGTCTTAATTTTAACTTAACTTGAACGCTTTTCTCATAACACTCTTACTTACTCTTCCATCGGGTTTAATTTTAATACTCGCATCTTTGTTTCGAAAATTCTACATTTAACGCAACTTACAGAATCACTGAAAGACACGACAGAACTAGTAATTAATTAAATACACTCACAATGGTGTGTTCTGTAACTTATTCAAAATGAATTCTGTTACAACTTCTCATTTGTATGTTTTTTTTTTAAATACCAGTAAAGCTATTTTACAAAACTTACATTGTCCCGTAAATAGGTTCTTGTACCTGAAATTTTAATGTTTTGAGTTTCATATTAATCATAGTGTTGAAAAATCGTTGCCTGTAAAATGGCCTATATTAGTACTCATGCAATAACTATTTCAGTACCAACAAGCGCATTGTTTAGCTAGCGATAGATATAATGGCTAGAGTCGCATGCACGGTGCGTCAGTCATCGTCCCCAACCATTGACATGTGTTAATGCATGTGTTTTTAACGGCTACAGAGGAACACATATTGTGATAGACGTGTTACTGTTGTGTTGGATGCATAACACACATCAACCTTACTAAAACTTTTATTTTCGAACCAAACTGGTGTTTCGCTCACTATATTATTGTATCGTATTTGACGACACAGAAGCTGTTCTTCAAAACTCTGTATTCAGACAAAACGCTGGTTTATAATTCTGATATAACTCACCACTATGATATTCTCAATACCTGATGTAGCCCATTATTTATGTGGTATGTGTAGTTAGTGTACATCTTTTGTTGGATATCCTAAATAAATAAAATAAAATACGATGTAGGTGCTCCCACAAGTTAATCCTAGATGCCTTATTTATTTTATTTTACTTTTTATTATTATTTTATTTTAGACATGATGCTGCTCAGAATACATTTCCCCTCCACTCGACGCAGCCGGTTCAGGTTCGAACAAAGCCTCTGTCATCCCCTTCGTGCCAGTTTTCTTTTGACCGTTCACACAGAAAAAGTGCCCAGTACAACGGGGCTTCTAGAAAAATATTTATATGAAGTGAACTAATCTTTTAATTTGTACTAGCTTCTGCCCGCGGCTTCGCCCGTGTGGATGTCGGAAATTATCCCAAGGGAACATGCTACCGGGTCAAAAAGTAGCCTATGTTAACTCCTTATAACATCAGCTATCTGCAAGTGAAAGTCCCCTCATAATCGGTCCAGTCATTTCCGAGATTAGTTGGAACAAACAGACAGATAAAAATATAAAAACAGTTTTTTTTTTGTCATAAGCACCGAAATATACTTTCATATGCATTTAGTAAAAAGCTGTTATTTTGACATTACAAACAGAATCTTCAATTTTATTTATTTATACAATAGATGTTGTATTCGGAATAAAAGTGGCTGCGTTATGTCGTCCTAGCGTTTTGGCTAATAACTCTGTATAGTATGTGAGCCGTTACTGACATTTTGAATTGTAATACGAATGTCTGTATTTGACTTGACAACGAAATATGTTTTACCACATTGTATCTCTATCCTATCTGGCTCTGCATGTGTGCATCCACTGAAAGTTTAGTTCCTTTAAAACTGAACTAGACTTTGAATGAAATTGTCCTCCCGGAAACGGAAAAACCAGCGGGCTGAAAATTTTAAACTCGTTTGGTTTACGTCCGAGACATAATACTCTTCGAGGGTTTCTCGTTTTTGATTAGACGGTGGACGTTCGTTTGCTGTTTCGAAAATCAATTTTCCGTCTGTCCCGGTAATATCCTGTGTAGACTTGTTCAAAAAACAAAAGTACGAAAGTTTGGGATGGTGGTGTGATATCGTGGATTATTTATATCTAGCGGGTATAATGTGGCAGATATTAAGATTTTATTAAGGCGACCTTTAAAGCGTCATGGTTGGGTTCACCGTATCGTGCACTTTATGGCTAACGATGGACTGACAATGATGTAATTACAGCTTGTGTATGTCTGAAAGGGCGTGTGATGATTTTGTGATTTATTTTGATTAAATTGTACTGATACACTAACAATGTCTGCTTGTGGCTTGTGTTTATTTATTCCTGATTCTAAAATATGTTGAATGTATCTGCAGCTATTTGAGGCAAAAACTATTTTTCAAAACTGGTAAATAATGTAAAATGAGGTCACTATCAAATTAAACAGTATATTAGAATTAAAGCAAAAATTTATTAATAAACTAAATGAGTAATATTTTTAATAAAAAAAAAACTTAACCAATAATTACATTTGACTCAGTGGAAGCCCCAGTTTCAGAATCGTTTACACAATTCGCCATGAAATACTGATGGTTCTTTACTAAATGTTTTTGTAGACATATCTTCTTCGCAAACACTTTATGGCACTGTGCACATTTAGATCCATCTTCTGTATGCTTGTAAAGTATGTGACTTTGAAGTGCTGTCACCGAGTTGAAGGTCTTCTCGCAACAGTTGCAGTTAGTTGCTCCCGGGGGGTGTATCTTTGCATTGTGGTTCATCAAGCCACGGTGAGTCGTGAATGTGCGACGACAAAGCTCGCACCAGTGATTCCTCCTCTCCGGATGTTTATATTTTATGTGGTTTCGTAAAGCGAGGTGGGAATCGAATACCTTACCACACTGTAAACAAGGTGTCTCAGTCTTACTGCAAGTCTCACCATGTAGAACTAACAGTTCTGGTGTCGCAAACGTTCTATAACAAGCTTTACAGCGATGCCCATATCGGTGCATGTATCGTATATGCTTCTGCAAGCTCAGCATTGATGGATACTTCTTATCGCATGCCACACAATGCCCCTCTAGCTCGTTTTCAGGGTGCATGAGGAGGTAGTGTGCGTGTAATGTACTAGCTGTTTTGTAGATCTTCCCACAATGTTGGCATATATGACCGTTGTCGTTGCTATCGTCACCGTCAGAGGGCGCTTCACCGTCGCCGTTGCAGTCATTGGAGTCCTCCTTGTCTTTCAGGATATCTTGCAACACGACAGTCGAGTTACGAAGATGTTCGTCAATGATGTCCGAGTCCAAACGCTCAATATTTACGTCGATTTCTGGTTTTTTGAAATGTTTACTCATTATTTAAACTGAAATTCAATAAATCCACGTCTATTTATTTGACAACGATTTATTTTCTGAAATGACAGTTCAGGCTAAAAAAAAGTAAACGATTTAAAAAAAAGTTTTTTTTTTAGTTGACAGCCTGATAATCTTAATTCGGACTGCAGACCTTTGTAGAGTTTTCTCTTTGCTGAAATTTAAAATTTATTTTTTCAAAATTATTTTGTCTTCTTTATTGCGAAACCGTCGTTCAAACAACTTATCAGTTTATTCGTTATGCAAATGGCAAATTAATTTGATTGTGCTTCTTTAATGCATATAATTAGTAATTGGCGGAAAGTACCTAAAATACAATATTTTGTATTGTTTACCAGACTATGAGACCGATAACATTATAATACAACTGGAGGATTTGATTTCACTTTAATTTCATTTAAGGTCTTGTCTCAAGTTAACCTTACTTATTTATATTTATAAATATATTATATAAATTAATAATCGATTTAAATTAATTTTTCTTAGCGTGTTAAGTTGAACTAGTAGGTACCTATACTGAATAGCGAAGTAGGTCATAGATACTACGTACCGATGAACTACGTCCTAACCACAAAACAAACATAAACAAGTAAATTGTTTATTTAAACGATTGATCGCGAGAGAACTCGATTCCAATGATTTTCTGTTTATCCTACTTCTCAACGTAATTTTTCAATACGATTGGATTCTTTTTCAGATATTGTTAATGCAGTTTTCTGAAATCAAATTATTAGTTAAGTAATTGTTTTTCTTTTAATGCGTTGGGAAATCCTAAAAGCGTTGAATAGTACCTAAAACTAAAATGTGGTTGTCTATGCGTGATGTTTGTACTGTAAATAAAACGAATCTATCCAAGAATTGTAGTTACTTAGTACGTAATATCAAGAATATGTTTTCTGAGTGTGGACATTACCGGGGAAATAATACCGAGACATTAACATAAAAGCAACTTTAAACACCATTAAAGTGTTTAGACGATTTGCTAATGCTTAAAATTATACTTAGTTTAAACAAATTAAGATGGTGATTAAACTTGTTTATTGTGATTTCGGAATCGATAACGGAGCTTTTAGCTATCTGTTTTTCAACAACAAGCGGTTCAGGTTGAGTTGTCAAATACTGGCGCGCTTTCGATTCCGAATTCAAAATAAAAGGTATTATCTGTGGCGTCTGTGTAAATAAGCGTGTGGCGCGTTTGTGTGTGTGTGTTGTTACGTGTACGTGTGGTTCTTTATCGGGTCGCAGTGAGATCGGCCGCGGCGCTCCGTTCGCCGCCTGGAAGGACCAACAGGCGGCTAACGCGGAACGAGAGCCGCTACCATTCGGGTGAGTCACTACATTATAAAGAACCTTACGCTCTGTTCATAGACGCGTCGGTCATTGGTGTTGTGTAGGGCTGCCAACCTTTTTGGTTTTTAAAATGACTCATGTGGAAAACAAATTGCTTGACCCAAAACTTGGAACCGAATTATATTGCACGTTGATTAAAAGTAAGTTATAGATATTGTGATTGAATCTATTTAGATTGTTTTTTTATAAAAACGGGTCGGCTGCACGAACAGTTTGGTAGATGTAGTCGAAATACCTGCTGAGAAAGTCTACGGATTTTTATGAGATTAGGTACACACTGCTACACATCAAGCTATAGATTTCCAGTATAAGCTAATCTTGCCAATGCAAGATTGGAACCTCGCTTTGTATGGAAATCCTACACAATTGTAGGATTTCCATACAAAGCGAGGTTAGCGTAAACTGGAAATGTATAGCTTGATGTGTAGCCGTGTGTACCTAGTTCGTAGTTGTACTGCATTCAGGTCACATCCCATATAAAAAAAAAGACGTGCATGGAAATAATCTCTCAATTTGAAACATAAATAAACCACTGAGGCATATTTTAAATCATAGTTGGCAACCCTATCGGTGTGATGTCATACTTGATGTATTTTTTTTAATTGGGTTGGTTTAGGGTTCAATCAACAATTGTATTCAGTCTTGTTAGATGTAGTTTTTTTATTGGTTTGGAGAGATTCTTATAGTGTGTGTCGTTCTGTTAATTTCTTTCTTCTCTTATATATTTTTTATTGTATTTCTTTTAATTTACTTTAAGAAATAAGGCGCCTTTCTGAAGGCGACACTGACTAAATTAAGTATTGTACTAAGCACCTCTTGTGCTGTTACTTCATAATTGCGTCGTTATGGCTATATTTTATGTTATAAATGCATACCTAGTTATTTAGTGGGTACCTACCTTACGGTCTCAAGTACCGGAATTGGCACCGGCTAATAAAATCGTGTTGCAAATACGTAGTCTCATAACCGGTGCGACTGGTCCACTGACTGGCTTTCTATTTACATACGTATATTGATTTGGATGCAAAAATACGGAAGACAAGTTTTAAGCGAGAAGATTGAGTTTTTAAGTACCTAGTTCGATCCAGTACGGAATTGTATCATACATGGTATTCACAGAAAAAAAAACTACCACTTAAATTAAATTTATTACACCATTGTTATAAAGTTAACATGAAAGTATCGCGCAAGACAATAATACAATTACGTCATTTATATTTTTCCGTTCTCGTTTACCTACCTAAAACGGGACTTCTACTGACTTCAACTCTGTGTCGAAGTTTGTCATCGTTATGCATTCTTACGTCGTGCTTCCAGTTAATTTATTTCTATGGGTAAAAGAAACAACAGCATTGCATTTAAAATCACCTCTGAGATTGATTGACTACTCTATTTTATGCTTTTATAGCTTCCTAAATCCTAACCTACGTATTCGAATATAAAGTTACCTATCTTTCTCATAATATTGTGACTTTTTTTATTTTTTTTAGAATATTATGTCTCGGATTGGTTTATTTCTGACCATATCGCTCATTTGAAGACACAAAGACGTAACTACTGCTTTTAAAAAAAAATACACAGGAGAGTGACTTAAAGTCGTTTTTTGTTTTGTTTTTTTTAATCTGTTACCGTCTCGTTCTGAAATGTTGATAAATCCGAAAACCGTATTAAATATTTCACGCTAAATATTTCACGCCTCTGCTCCTCTGAAAATGTTTTCGAGCACAATATATATCGACAATTCATTTTGGGAAAAATTACATTTACGTCGTTGTTTCTCCAAATGAGCGATATTCGGTAAAACAAACTTATTAATAGGGACAAAACCTGAATATGGCGTAAACCACGATAAACAATGCTTTTAAAGTCGCAAATTAATTGGTATATGTTTTCTTATATGTGTGAAGAATCATTAGTCATTGCTACTTGCCGCTATTGAGTCGTCCCAAAGACGCGCGCGTTGTGCGATTGCTACTATATGTTGCCTTGAATGTACTAGCTAGCAAATTAAGCAGATATGTAGTAACATAATTGTAAGGATTTATTGACAGAAATTAATAATAGGAATATGGAGTACTTAACTTTGAATTTTAAATTCATAGTACACCCATTTATAATTGACTAAAATGCGTTGACTAGATAGATTTTAATTAGCATACCAAAAGTCCATATGCAATGTCGGAAATATGAGCCCGGTCGATAATTAAATGAAAAAGCAATTTCAATAGTCACCGAATGGAATGTGTGGATTTTAAGAGGAGCCTTAAAATTCAATTATGGCCAGTAAATTCCGAACATTCACGAACAAAATCGATAGAAACTATTGGCTAAAATCAGAGCACAATAAGTGCATTGATACGGATATCACATACATTTTTAATCTGTCTGAAGTCCTACGGGTGGGGGTAAAAATAGATACACTTTATGTTACATTTCTAGCCACAATCACAATACTAACTTTGAAATATGTTGCAGCTCTGTACGTCCGTAGGTGGAACGGTATTGACGTAACCACCACGCCTACCATGATTCATTCATTTGCTTCGTCAAGGAATAAGAAAGCTTTCGCTTAGCTTCTGTCTGGATAATACCTACCTACAAGTTTGTTGATAAGCTCTTGCAAAGGCCGCAATTTAATTGAATAAACTTAAGACACCTACTTGAGAAAAAAAAAACTGGCGCTAATATTGTCTTCGCCAAGTTATCGCCATAGGCTTTCACCTGTGAAACTGAACAGGATCAACACATCTAAACCGCGTTGAATATATATATATATATATATAATGTGGAATATTGAATGAAAGAAAGAAAAAGTATTTATTGGGACTCGCACAGGATTATCACAAACTAAACTAAACACACTTATAACACAAAAAATATAAAAAAAGACTAAGTAAAATGAAAATAAGAACAGAAAGTCCTATACGAGGCCAAAAGGCCCCTATCTCAGCATGATGCTGCGACATTAAAAAAATAAGTGTCGCAGCGCGGTATTCTGACACAGACAGCTCTTGAACGCACTTCAGATATCCCAATAGCGTTCAGTTCTATTGGTGAAATTGGCTCCTAGTTGCGAATATGGCACTTAAGTTTTAAGATCACAATGCGTTAATCCCATCACCTGACACATTGACGACTAGATTAATAATTTGATTATAACGAAGTCAAAAATGATATCAATTTTCACAACTCAATTAGATCTCATAAAGTTCTGTTCATATTTTTTTTGCACTGTAGAGTGTGGGATACGTACAGATATATGTATAATATGCTCCAAATTTTGTATGCGCAGACCTAATTACTATGTTTGATGCCCCAGTTTAGTAGAAGGCCACGTTAAGACACCTATATTTTATAATGCTCTAATTTCAATAGTCATGATTTGAACAACGTTTTTGGAACGATGTTTTGCGCTTTTGTTAATAAAATTATAGTATTTCCATTTGGCCAGACATTTTTATTAAATTATAACTACTAGGTGCTTATCTACTGTATTGTTTCTTGTTTATATCTTTTCCTTTAAATCCATCCAAAGACTGTCTTTAAAAGATCGCTTTTAGCGATAAGACCGCCCATTGTGTCACCCTATGTATAATTTCTATATTGATATCTGTAATTTGTATGGTGTACGTAATAATTAGTATTCTATTCTATTTTGTTCTTGCAATAAAATACAATCTAAAATATGTACTGCCGCATTTCATATTGAAATCACTATGTTTTGCCTTTGACTGTTAAACACGTTCCTGAAACAGATGATTTCAATTGATATGTTTTAGGATCCTCGTAATGTGCAAAATAATTTACCTTCAACAAATTTTAGTCAAACCAGGTGATTAGTGGTAAGTGATAATGAATGAATGCTCATTAGGCATTAACCAAATTCCCGATATTATTACTAACGTCAGCATGACGGCGTCCATTTTGTAATTACTCGTTAATGGCATACGAAGCGATCATAATAATAATATTTCTAGTTTAGACCAAAGCTGTAGAAACTCAGATTCATAACCTGGAACAATTTAGACCAGTTTCAAATCGAATAAGATCTTATATTAATTTCGTCTTTATCGTTTGGGTCGTTGTTGCATTGCTGGTGGTCGATAAACATATCGATTATTTACGTTTTTATTGGACATTTAAACTAAGGATAAATAATAAAACGCAAGGTGTTGCAAAATATTGAAGTAAAAGGTAGGTTAATCCATCATAAATTTATTATTATATTTAAATTGATTATTACATCATAAACCTTAAGTTGCTAATTTTGTATGAAAATGACATGTGAAGGTTCCTACAAACACGCGCGACACGCGACGCGAATCGAGTGCGACAAAGGCACCGCTCGTCGCGCGACTAGCGGCGCCTTTGTGTCGCGCTGTCGCGTCGCGCCTGTCTGAGGGAGCCTTTAGTCAGCGTGTCCTGTAGCTTACTTGATCTGCAAGCTATAACGAGCAAACATGGACGTCAATATTTACAGCTTAGTTTGTACAAGGCAACATATCAAGCTATACATTTCCAGTTTTAGCTGACCTCAAATTGTATAGGCTTTACGTTCATTGAGAAGTCAGCTTATACTGGAAATGTATAGCTTGATATGTCGTCGTGCGTACTATGCTTTAATTAAATGTTAGATTCAAATATTTTAGTAGTGCTGAAAATCGGTTTCTAAACGTAGAATATAGGTTCATTTGGGCAGCGAACGGCGTCAGCTACATAATTTAATTCATCGAAAATTCATATGCTTAAAATACATAATCGAATCCGATGGTGGCGATAGCCGCGGCGATCAGGAGCCATTAGTGATGAATAATCACAATTATTAGTTCGTTGTGAAGGACGTGAAGCTGATAAAGTTAAAAAGCCAAACCTAGTTTTGAAATTAGCTCGTTGATGTAACATTCGTTGCAAAAATGAAGTAGAACTTTAAAATGTATACTGCTGAGTCAATATATAAAGGTAACACTCATCGACAGCTTTTAGTGACGATAGTTTTATCCGAAAACCGAGCCGGAGTACAGTTCAATGCGGTAAACGCGAAGTTATATCTTTCTCCATTGTGGGTGCTCATAACTTGCATCCATTATTCAGGAGTCCGCAACACCCGGCTAACGAAATGCAGTTGCAGAACACATGCACTGCTTCATTGTATTATTACGTGCCTACCAGATAATTGGTACCCCTGCATTCATACTGTTGTTGTTCAGCTTTCTCATTTATTCTGCTTTAGGGAAGTCGGGGAAGTTGCACGTTCTAGAATTTCATGTTGGGGAGCTTTTGGGATTATTTAACAAATTTTGTTTTACCTGCTTCTTGTTCTGCGTTATAATTGGTTAAGAGTAATCTCTATATACATATAAAAGGTAACCGTGACTAACTGAATGACTGATCTATCAACACATAGCTCAAACCCCGTAACCGATTTTGCTGAAAGGTACACAGGTAATTATTATGACGTAGGCGTCCGTTAAGAAGGGGTTTTCTGAAATTCCATCTTTAAGGGGGTGACAAGGGGGATTTTGTTTGTATGAAAAATCTTATTCCTTGAATTATTAACCTGAAACTTGGCACGAATACATATCTAAATAAATTATAAAATTGTAATTTTTTATTTTTATAAACTACCCCCTAAAGGGGGATAGGGGGTGACAAAGTTTGTATGGAAGAATTCTAACGCGCGGTCCGATTAACTCGAAACTCAGTACTTATACTTAAGATCAATAATAATGTATCAGCGTTTTTCAGAAATCGTCCCCTGAAGGGACACTGGATTTATAAAATTTTTAAAGAGAGGATTTTACTGCGTGGATTGATTAACTCAAAAATTTGTATTCAGTTTAAGTTATCGAAACATAAAGGGTAATACAGTTGGGATTTTACTGCTTGCTTCAATGAACTCGAAAATGGGTATAAATAATGTTACATCATACAATGGAAAAGTATCAAATATTTTTTTTAAACATGTCTGCAGTCTTGGTGAAAAGGGAGGATACTGTTTATTTGAAAAATCTTTTGGCCCGAATACTTACTTATCCTAAATCTTTTACTTATATTATAGTAAAGCTACAGAGTTTGTTTTTTGTTTGAACGCGTTAATCTCTGGAACTACCGGTCGGATTAAAATAATTCTTTTTGCATTTGATAGCCCAATTCGTGAAGAAGGTTATAGGCTATTTAACATCGCGCTACGTACCTTAGGAGCCTAGCAAAGCGAAATAAGGCAGAAAGAACGCTAAGAGAAAACGAAGTAATAGCGCTGGCAGGCGATGTGATGCGACGGGGTCGGTCGGGGGAACAAGAAATATCACGCGGACGAAGTCGTGGGCTCAAGATAGTTTTGATATAATGATGTACTGACTGCTGCTATAGGTAGTGTAGCGGGGATATAGCGATATTTACTCTTGGAAGATAATGCAAGCCTTGCGTAGATAGATCTCTTTCTCCTCTCAAAATTGTCGCATAACAGCATCAGATAAAGTGCGTGCTAACTCTAATTATATTATTTAACTGGACGCTAATCTTAACACTGATTGACGTGACAGCTAAGTGTGCCTAATACTTCACACGGTTACGCCACTTTTATATCACACGCATGAATTTCGAAATGGACGGGAATATTATTTTATGATTTCAACTGCGCTAATTCCTACCGCAGTTAGTTAAGCGGTGGACTTTTGAAATACACGATAAATAGAAATCGAACTGCTCTTAAAATGTGTCAAAAGCAGGGCAAGCGTTACATGGATAACATTCTATGTTTGTCCAGTTTACACTGCAGTGTGTCCCTGTAAATAATAAATATATTTTTTTTTTTTTCGTTTAACTGTGCGTTTTCTTATTTTGCACAGAAAAGGCAAAACAATTGTTAAAAGGATTCAGGTACAGAATGCAATACCTAAATACCAAATTAACGATAAAAATGAAAATAAATGAATCCCCCTACACAAACAAAAACTCTTAAAAAGTAAAAAACGAAATGGAGTGGCTCTTTAAGTTGAATAGGTATATTTAATAATGTAGTTATTATTTTGACCCAAACGTCGTCGCGTCAGCAGCTATACTTTCTACAATAGCATACAATCATTATTTGCTACGTATTAAGGCTCCCTCAGACAGACGCGACGCGACAGCGCGACACAAAGGTGCCGCTCGTCGCGCAACAAGCGGCGCCTTTGTGTCGCACTGTCGAGTCGCGCCTGTCTGTGGGAGCCTTAAAACCTCGTCAGTTTGGCGTTTACGTTAGCTGTCCCCTGACGCGACTATGTTTGGGTCAAAATATTACCCACAACTTCTATTAAACTTAAAGAGTTACTTACTTATATATATTTTTACTTTTCAGGGGTTTTGTTTGCGTTGAGGGTTTTAAAAAAAGAAAATTGTTTCCTGCCTTTTAAACTTTATATTACTAATAGACACGCTACGATTGACACGTGCCTCGTCGAAATTTTCGCAACTGTACGTATTTTTCCCACAGTGAAGCTAGTTACTAATTTATCCTCTTTTCTCTTTTTTACTCCATCATCAAACCCTGATCACCATCTATCTATGACCTTGAGACTTTACCAATGAGCCCAAACACGATACCTCTGCTCTGCTGTAAATTGGTGAGGGAGTTGGGTATCCTGCAAATTCCAGGTGATACTGCAGCATCAGTTTATCACTATGTTTTAATATCATTGAAGTAACATAATACCAAAGTTCGACTCGATCAGACCTGTGGAAGATGCTCACATCCTTTCATCAACTAGAAAAGAGCTGACAATCTTCAAACGGCTGAACTGGTTTTCATGAACCATAGTTAAGAACACTCTCGATCAAGTCACCTTTCAAACAAAACAAAAAAATCTAAAGGCTCCCACAGACAGGCGCGACGCGACAGAGCGACACAAAGGCACCACTCATCGCGCGAAGAGCGGTGCCTTTGTGTCGCACGCGATTCGCGTCGCGTGTCGCGCGTATTTGTAGGAGCCTTAAATCGGTTCAGCCGTTTGAGAGCTACGATGCCGCAGACAGACAGATACACACGTTAAACTTATAACACCCCACTTTTTCCGTCGGAGGTTAAAAAGAGTGCTTTATAGCTAGGCAAAAGAAAAATAATAAGACCTAATACATGTCCATTTATGAGGTTGGACATACTCGAATGTAAAACGTCCCCTACAAAGGAATTCCTGTAACTCTGCAATCCATTTGAGGGTGTATTATTCATTCTACTGTTCGTTCGTAAACCCTCTTAGTGGTCCTTTGTGATGTGACTAAAGAGTTTCGACTGATTCCGCGCATAGAGAACTTGTTAATTGAGGAACCTAGATAGCTCTGTTACCTAATTCGTTGTCTAAGTGGACTGTACTACTGTCACTAGTATTATGTATTTATTTGGGGTTTAGTAAGGTTCAAAGGAAATAGAGGATCCCTATATACTTGCGTTCAAAAAATTGGCCCACCCCATGCTCTCTATTTGAGAGACGATATCTCAAAAATATGAATGTATATTTTAATTATTTTATATTGTGTAAAGGTAGGTAAGATAAAGTTTATTTACACATACCCTATACTCTGATAAAAGCAATATTCTTGACTCTTGTATAGACTCGATCTGTCGACTCGATTCTTGAGATGTCCTCATCACTCACTAATGCTTGGAAAACCTGCGTGATTTTTTTTTGTCAGTGAAGTTGTCAAAAATTTAATTTTGTTTATTACTGTTCAATTATTTATTGATCATTTAACTTAAAAATTTAACCGATTAAAAAGGAGGTTCTTTATTCAACCCGTATGTTTTTAAAGAATTCGTTTTGAATTTTTTTCCTAAGACGTAATATACAGGGTTATTGGTGGTGCTGGTAAACACCAGCAACCTCTTAAGGGGTCATTGTTCTCATCATTATAAACAACTTTTACTATGGACCAAACCAGAAATCGCGAAAAAGAAAACAGATTTTCCCTACATTTATATTCGCATAACACGTCAAAACGTAGGGAACAGCTGATATTTTTTTCGCGATTTCTAGTTTGATCCGTAGTAAAAGTTGTTTATAATGATGAATACATTGACCCCTTAAGAGGTTGCTGGTGTTTTACCAATAACCCTGTATATATATTCAGGAAGATTTTAGTACACTTTATATTATTAGGTTGTAGTTAACTAAAGTTGTTGAATTATCTTGTTTCAAAACGAAGAGAACGAGGTGGATCGATTTTTTTGCACGCAAATGTAGTTCAAACTTCTCTCTGCTACTGCATTTGCTAAGTTCTTAAAAACTAATTAAATTTTCCCACATTCGTGACTATTGCAAAGCTTGATTTCTTTCACTTACGCTAACTTCTTAATGAATCAACTGAGTTGCCTGTAGTAAGCTAAACTCTGATGATTGAGACACCACTCCAATAGATCCAATTGCTCTTTCATTAGATAACCAACAAAATTGAATATCGCTGATTTACAAAATTTAAAAACAAAACCAACCATATATGTATGTATACTGTTTAAATACCTGTTTCAGCCTGGTAACAAACCAATTTCCCGTCTTAATTAACCAACCCCTGCCTGTTACACGTTTCCCGCAATTATCTTTACGCATTCTGCGTAGTGCATCAATTCAATAATGTTCAAAATTGGCGTGCAATGAGGGCGGCCCCACGGTGTCCTGAAACCTTGCTTCCTGCACTCGCCGCGAAAATAAATGAAACTGAGAGATCATGTGATTCATGTGCACGCGAATTTATGCGCTGTACTCATACAAATATTAGGTCTTTACCTATGAAATTGCCGTTCTGCAGTACTGGCCATTTCAAATCAAAATAATTTTTGTTTGGCTATGAATTCTAATTTCAAATTAATTTTATTTTAAAAACATGGATTTTTTTTTCTAAAAGTAGTCATTTCTTTATTGATTAGTGTTACATTTTCATCGCATTTCAATCTTTTTCGTCATCATGGATACGTTAAAAATTCGAGTAATTATGGAATATGAGTACCGTCGTGGCAGCAACGCGGCACAAGCGGCACGCAACATCAACGATGTTTACGGAGCTAACTCTACAAACCAACGCACCACCTGTTATTGGTTTGCTCGCTTCCGTTCT
This sequence comes from Dryobotodes eremita, assembly GCA_917490735.1. Lineage (NCBI taxonomy): Eukaryota > Metazoa > Arthropoda > Insecta > Lepidoptera > Noctuidae > Dryobotodes > Dryobotodes eremita. The sequence continues at coordinate 9,549,492 of OU823241.1, read as the reverse complement.
GGAAATTTCGACCTGAAAAATGAACCTCGCGGTCGTCCGAAGACTTTGGTCGACAATGACGAATTAAAGGCGATTGTGGAAGCTGATGATACACAATCTACGGCTGAATTAGCAGCAGCTTTCGACGTTAGCGTCAAAACAATATTGGTCCATTTGCGTCAAATTGGCAAGGTAAAAAAGCTTGACAAATGGGTGCCCCACGAACTCAATGATCGCCAGCGCGAAGTACGCGTCGAGACGTGCCTTGCACTGCTCAACAGACACACAAATGAAGGAATTTTGAACCGCATTGTTACCTGCGATGAAAAATGGATTCTGTTTGATAACCGTAAGCGCTCAGCAAGTTGGTTGGATCCTGGTTCAGCACCTAAACAATGCCCTAAACGAAAACTTACCCCTAGAAAAGTGATGGTCACTGTTTGGTGGTCTAGCGCCGGTGTGATTCATCACAGCTTCTTACCAAACGGGGTGAGCATTACTGCAGATGTGTACTGTGAAGAACTGAACACAATGATGGAGAAGCTGGCGCATCTCCAACCAGCATTGGTCAATCGCTCGTCTCCGCTGCTCCTGCACGACAACGCGCGACCTCATACTGCACAGCAGACGGTCTCCAAGTTGCAAGAACTGGGGTTGGAAGCTCTCCGTCATCCGCCCTACTCACCAGACCTTGCGCCTACAGACTACTACTTTTTCCAGAATTTGGATAACTTCTTGGCGGGAAAAAAATTTAATACCCGAGAGGCAGTACAAAATGCCTTTGAAGAATTTGTTGCCTCCCGTCCAGCTGATTTCTTTAAGAAGGGCATCAATAAACTGCCACTGCGATGGCAAAGATGCATTGATTGCATGGGTGATTACTTCGATTAATACAAATAAAAAATTCATGAAAAAAATTCGTTTAAATTTTTTCATACAAAACGGCAATTTCATAGGTAAAGACCTATTATAAAAAACAAAAATGGCAAGGGGGCGTGTCTGTGTTCACGCGTCATGTTCAAACTGCTCATGTCACAGGCAAATGGCCGTCTCCGCAAACTAGTGCGCTTTCGACCGTGATCGTGACAAAATATAAGAATGCCGAGTTCTTCAGTAATTTCTTGTAAAAACCGAAGTCAAAACAAAAACTTTGTCAATCATGGAATCACTTACCATATGTAAGTACAAGTATTTTACTATATTTGTCTTTAAAATCATGAAAAACAATAAATCGTAAAATATTTCTTGGTTTTACTACGTTATTTTTGTTTTCAAATATCGCAGTGACTGTACATTTTTTTGGAGTAAATACATTGCTCCTTAACCACTACCTAAGTATGTTGCTAAGTGACTTGGCAAACAATGTAAAAATAACAAAACGTGACAATAATTCATGCGGATGCAACGCGTGGTACGGCCGCTGCATCTTCCGGCGAGTTAGTGATGTGCTTGTGCAGATTCACTAACGTAGACTATGAACAACAATGTCGATTGCCCAAATTCAATGTATATTATAATAGCAATATATTCGATTGCTATTATAATATACATTGAATTGCTCAACCGTTTTAAACCCGTTTGGAAGGGTTAAAACAGTTCCACAATACCTACTGTTTCAATACTCTATGACAGCCTAAACCAACGTAACCGGTTTTTTTAATTTTGTTGAATTTTTTGATTTACTTCATATTTGTTTTGCTACATTTTGTTTATTTATAACATAATATTTTCTCGTTTTTATTTATTTTAATTTCAGGACTCCAATTTTGTTTAGTACAATAATAAATGGAGGAATCGATAAATTTCCGATTTAGTCAATCACTAACGTATATGTAAAATAAATGGCTTTTGTACAGCACAACGTTAGCGACCGATGTTTTTGTGTGAGTAAGTTGTACTGTGCATGGTAAATGCACGCAGTGCTTGACGAGATAAGGTCTAAAATTGATTGTATAGTACGTTCTGATTTATGAATTGCGAGTGTGTGCGCGACTTCGTATCTATTGCTTTTACTGAAATGCATGTGTAGTAGTGGCGCGTGGTAGGGGCAAATTGGAGACACCGGGTTTCGATACATTTTCAACTACCGGATATATGTCCTTCTTTCTTAAGGCTCCTTCAAATAGGCGCGACACGCGACGCGAATCGCACGCGACACAAAGGCACCGCTCGTCGCGCCACAGGCGGTACCTTTGTCTCGCATCGCGTGTCGCGCCTGTTCAAAGGAGCCTTTATATCTATGGCTGTGCTGCTGAGCATCAAAGTCAAATCAGTTATTTCAAATAGGCACTTAAAAGGCAATCTTGAACGTCAAAATTTACAATAAAATAGAATTGCTTCTAGTCACCCTTTCCAAAAGGTAGTTTTGTATTGAGAAGAATGATCAAGAAACACCACCGTTACTCTTTTAAACTATTTTACAATATTTTGTATACGATGCATATAAAATAAAATTACTATAATACAATATGTAAAAAGAATTTAAAATAAAGCAATGACAGATACATTATTTATGTAATAGATACACATATTTACGAACATAATCTATTTCATCTTTATTTCTAGTATTCAAAATATGTCTATCAGAGGCACACCTAATGGGCTCAATGCCGGTAGTCCAATGACGGTGCTTTAAGCATAAGCCCTTACTTTTTGCTCTATTTAGTTCATAGGTACTCCGTGACACTCACATACGGTAATGGGAACGCTCCCGGCTTCGATTCAATGTAATAGCTCTAGGCGTCGTCGTCTGTATGGCACAATACATCGACGGGTGTTTTCTTTTAATTTACACTCGAATCACCTGCAAGTAATCTGATTTGTTGCACTTTTACAGTTGCAACGTGGTGCTCAATTAATTAGGCTGATTGGCAAGTGTTGTTTGCTGGGAAACAATGAAATGTGCTTTAATATTTTAATCCTTTTATCAGTTTTGTGCTACAACTTTATGGTCTTTTTTTGATTCATAGTTATCCAAGTTGAGCATCAGTATTTAAATGTATATACCGTATAGCTTATTTACTATTTTGTTATAATTATCTTAATCAACAATTCATTAACATACAACCAATATAAATTGTAGCTCAGTCCGACTAAAACTTAGCTTCAGCTGTTTTGAATAATACCTATTGGCCCGGCCACAGATTATACTACGCAAACTTGTTTATTAGTAACTTGAAGGCTGTTCCAAATTTAATCATCTGTCCACCGCAAGCCATTTTGTAGTGCAACACACTAAATATCTAACTTTATGTCTGTGTTGCCTGTAGATGCTGTACTGGTTCCCGTTACTTCAAGCAATGTCCAAGCTGCCAAGGTTGGTTGGTCGCTTGATTAATACTCAGCCAGATATTAATTCCTAGAAACCAAGTGACTATACAAAAATTTGTCATCCCTTGAGGATATTGTAATGAAGACAAGTTATTGGCTTTGGTATTTACGCTGCGTAGGCGCTATATTGACGGACATAGTTGGTATACAGAATGGAAATTCAAAAGCCTAAGCGGTTTTAGCAAATTATTATTAGGAAAATATAAAGCATTCACAATAAAATTATATATCTTTCAGTTGTCAACTGCTCAGGTTATCAGCCCTCTCTGTGAAATATTTATTTTGTCATCTGTCGCAAAGTTGGAAATAAGAATATTTTGCTGGCTTCATAAAATTTAAATGCAATTTAGTCAAGATATTGTGTGTTGGCTAGTTCTTAAGCTAAGCTGTAAACTTTTAGTTTCTTTACAACTCTCTGGCATCGTGACGTGAAAAGTTCACTAACTTGGTTTCACCATCACGCTGTACCTTCAATATGAGATAGGTACCAGTAAAATTAAGAGAGGCTGATTTAAAAAAATAACTGATTAAGAATAATGTTTCATTAAAACAGCATTTACATTGAAGTTTAACTTTGCCCAGTGAACCATATTTCATATGATTGCAAATTAACGAATGTTTAATTGCGATATAATGCACGCGCTTCTCTAATTGCCTGATATTTAAAATAAAAAAGATCAGTGCTTCATAGCTCGCAGAGCCACTGAGTATTTTTTGCATCAGTTAAATTTATTTACTACGAGTAACATCACTGTGATGTTCGAGGTATGCTTGGACACAATATTTTTTAACAAATATTAGCCTAGCAGTGTGAAATAATATTCCGTTTTTGCGCGTTTCATTCAAACTGAGTTCACAATGGTGACATAATTATATACATGCTTCATTGTACATGTCATAAAATTAGTTTTCTGTCTTTAATAATTCACGGTTGGGTTGAAAAACTAAATGTTAAAATAAAATATCCAAAATGTCTATTTGAACTTAATTAATTGACAGGTTGTAAGATACTAACATATTTTTAAGGTAAGAAAAAATTAAGACGTTCATTTGATGAATATAACAGAAATACTTTAGCAAAAGCCAACCTGGCCAAACATTTTATATCAAGGCGGAATTTAAATAACACTTTTTATGAAGCGAAGGCAAATGTTTTTCATGCCAGACAAAGAAGACGTTCTTTTCTCCCCTGTATGCCCTAGATATTTACACCAGCTTCTTTCTGTTTAAAAAATATTTTAAACCAGGTCACTGTAAGCGAACTAACATTTGAATTTTCGACAACCCTTTAAACGATAGTGGAGCTTGGACATATCCTTTTGTGCAAAAATTTGTCCGAACTGTACCTACGCCAAGCAAAGAGAAAGGTTTGTGGCTTTTTTGTGTCCAGTGATCGAGTCCCCTTTGAATGTAATCCCTTTCTGATGCAAAACCAATTTCCTTCAATATACAGGACATGGGACATTTGGCCTTGCAGTAAAGTGAAATTTAGCGGTTATTTCACATGTGAGGTGGAAGACCATTATTTGTGGTGTCGATGACAATCACGGTCAATACGATTACACGGATTACGGTGTTTTCGTGTTTTCTGTAACTAATGATAGAGAAAATTTACAAAATTATGTTTAATTTTTTTGCCTTAAATTATTTGAACCAAATGGAAATTGCAATCATGTATGATTAAGTTTTAAAATTTAATATGCAAACTCTTGGATAATATCTATGTTATTTTCTGCTCCATATTCCATAATCATTTCAAATATTGTGTCACTGGTTTAGAAAATGTATTGTGAAATGATATTTAGTATACACGTGATTTTTCCAAAAGAATCTAAATATTAAATAAAAAATGTATAAATGATAAAATATCCTCCGAAACATTTGTAAAGAGAAGCATATGCAAAATAAATGTTTGTAAAGCGAGTGTTTATAAAAACAAACATTTGCGGAATAAGTTGTTTGTAAAATAAATAGTAAACGAAACGTTGCGCGTTGGTTGTAAACTAAAAAATTGTCAATGGTGTTTTGGTGAAACATTGGTGAACCGGCTTTTTCCACCTAGATTTAAATATGTGCTACTCACAGTCGATATTTCCATGATCCATAATTTGATAAATGTTTTGGCAATGTTCGACATTTGTCTGATTCGCACAAGCCTTACCGATTATCATGTAGCAACGTTAAGTCACCACACTACAGTGTCGTTCGATACTTAGTCAATTAAATTTTTTGTTAGGAATCGGTTTAAACGGGTATATAAAAAACCTATAAATAAACCTATGCCGTATAATTACATCGATACAAAGAAATGAACTACCCTTGCAAGTGGACGAAGACTCGTTTTTGCCTTAATACTGTATACCTGTCCATAGATCACCGTCACCAAAATAGTTGATTGATAGACTCTAATCATAGTGATGGCCTCTGCTGGCACAACAAGAGTATATAAATGTGAAAACCATTTACTGTAATGAAAAGCTAGCAATTATCCGCGTCTAGTTACCACCAACGCTACATAAACGCTGCTATTAACTACAACACTACTTTGCGACGAAATACACGAAATTCCTCCATTGATCTATTGGTATTCGGTACGGCAGCAAACTTTATAGCTTTTATACTCATGAGTCTCATGTAGGGCAAACAGAACACGGCTTTTTCGCGTGATTGCCTCTATTAAGCTAATTGATCTGAGTGTCTAGGCTCGTTTCCCCTGAAAACGAATCGTATTCAGAAAAAATCTATAGAAATCTGCGTTACCAGGAATCTTCGATAACGAACCATTAATTTACTAAATAAACGTAATAAGAGTAAATTCAAATTAAAAGTCGTAATAATGAGATTAGACGTCACTTCTGTCTAGACGCGGCTAACATCGTTGTTCAATACTATGAATGAATCTAAAACGTTTTGGGTTGTATTTTTCGTATTCACAGTACGAGTCTATACTAACTAGGGACTAGATTTCGAGAGAAACAAATCGTTTAAAATATCATGCGGCGCACGTTTCGAGATGAAAATAGCAATCTACGTGACCGCAGCTACGTGGAGTAGTGATATGTGTAATGTGACAAAATTTTGCAGATGCACAAACGTTCATGCTCTAGTTTGTCTGAACAAGCAAATTTAATATTTTACCTGTCTGGAATCAACCGTAGCTTGCATGTAACCATGGTCGGCTTCGTCTTTTGAGTCTCCTTTGATATTGTACGAGTACTTTCTACAGTATACCCAAGAGTTCCTATCCATTTAATGCGCTTTGCTTTTGACAAAAGTTTACGGTGTCGCCCGCAATTCTGACAGTTTCAAAGGTGAACTTTGAGGAGTCTCGCCAGTTTCTTTGAATGTAAAGGAAGAAGTTAACGTAAAGAGCTCAAAGATGGAGAGATCTAAAGATCCCCCGGCGATATTGGTTGCACGACTTAAGTTAGATTAATTAAAATTTATTTATGAACATGTCTATATCATCTTATACACAAGGTAACTGCTGTGACTGGTCAAATGATCATCGTTATGACTACTGTGGAGCCTCACCAAATGTGACGAATAGCTATATTGCTAACAAATTGTCTTCTAAATTTTTCCAGATTATATTGTAGCATCGAAGAGTCATTACAAACCTTATCGTTCCATGGTTTCCAATGTTGGATTTGCTATTTGCGTTAGTTGTGGCCACAGTAGAGCACTTCCATAGCAAGGTTTTGTTTTTAGTAAGAAGCCCTTAGGCTTTTAGTCGACTCGTAGTGACCCTTTGTTGTAATCCCCCACTATCTTCATGTCAGTTGTCGGTCTTTGGCGACCTCTGACACGACCAACGACTTTAACATCTGGGGCAAAAGGTGGAACAAAGAAACATGCCACTTCCTTCCGAAACCTTCATCCTGAATAAACGGCTTTAACACGTTACTATTAAGTAGATTTTACAACGATATAACTTTCAACGGACAAATGTTCTACACATGTGCGCATATAGCTGTTAGGTACGATAATCTGCAGCCGAACGAAAGTGACGTCCACGAATGAATGAGCATTGAACATTAAATATTATTCCTACGTTTTATAGTGATGTTTGAATGCACGCAACGGCAATAGACAAACACTAGACGGACCGACAAGTGTGTAAAGACATGTTTTTACGACTGCGCAACCATTCTTACTAGCACTAACACTGAAGTTGGAAATACTGGATGAAAATGTAAAAAGAAGTCATTAAACATTGAATCAATAATTAAAATAATAATTTTGCCATTTCCGTAACAAACATTTAGAATTTTTCAGAAGTGTCCAGCCTACTTTCTATTTACAAAGTACTTACACGGAAACAGATGGTTCAAAATTGCAGTACTTAAAGCAGAAACTTCCACTCAAAAATGAAACCTACAACCGACTGCATTTTAAATATCCACTGTACCCTACCACTATGCTAACATTCATTCCCAAAAGGGTTTTGGAGTGACGCGGAAAAAATGACGGAATTAAAATTAAAGTAATGGTAAACAACGGTGGCCACAGTGCGGTGACTTGACAAGCGAGGGGCAGGTGTTACCACAGTATCAACATGTTGTCACTACATGCCCTCCATTACAGCAATGAGCGAATGACACACGCAAATGATAGACTATCGAGTTTTTAAGAAAGTTCCAGTTTAAATCCTGGAAGATCCTTCGTTTCGCCTCTTTTTCTTGTTTCGCACATGGCAAACCAGAACTAGTCCACCGGAATACTCTTTAGACACACGATACAATTACAGACGAGTATTTTTATCATGAGCATCCTTCTGTTTTATAATCTGAGATGAGCATTCGATTTTTATGAGAGCAGTGGTGGCCCATTGGTAATGGCTGCGACTTACGAGTTGCAGGTCCTAGGTTCGAACCCTGATAGGCGGTTTACTTTGTGTAAATTATTTCAGCACCATTGCTCTCAAAACAGTGTAGGAAATCGACATGTCTGCCTAGAACCAAAGACGTGAAATCAAATCAACCAACCCGCACACGGCCCGCGTGGTGGATTTCGGCCCACTCCCTCTAACGAGAGGAGAGCTCTGTCCCAGCAGTGGGAACATTATAGGCTGACTATGTATGTATATATTTTTATCATTATTATAATATCATGTTAAGACATTCATTATTAAATTGCTCTTGAAACACCAGCCGCCAGTGGTACTTCAAATGCAACAATGCATTCCTAGATAGTGCCTGACTGTTATCGACTTCAACCATCATGATAACTATTTCCGTCAGCATAAATTTTCAAATTGTACATGAAGCAGTCTAGTGACAGTGGACTAAGTATTGTGTTTTAATTTTGTAAAAATGTCTCAAGAAAACGAAATTATGTTCTTGTTGTGGGAAAAAATGAAATTTTCGGCGAAGGATACCATAAGTAGGTACCTTTATTATTTAGCAATCAACTTGTTAACATACATGCATATTTTCTTTTTCATGTATATGTACTTAAATTATTTTGATTTTGTTAATACGTAGGTACCTTCGTCATATTGATAAAATGATACTAGTTTTTATGCTTCCTTTCACTGTCTGTCGAAGTGTCCATTCTGCGGAAACAGGGTCATTAGCATAAACACATTTCCTGGCCGATAATGAACAGTAACGATCATAATTTATCTGATTGTAACTTCTACAAGGCTGCTATGACGTAAACAATTACACAGATTATAGATTTCATTCAGCCTTTTTAAATACAACACTATCGTTCTTCCTAGTAAATAATGACATAAATACTGTGATAAAATATTTTACATATTTCCACTACTTTTATGTTTTTATTTAGTTTCTTCGAAAATGTTTGTGATCGTACAGGAAGGTTTTGAATATTGACACGTTAGTTGCAAGTGCCTGCGACATGCACACAATAAGGGCACACATCTACCCCACACCCTGCTTCCAACAATACGGGCACGGTGGGCTACTCTGACGTCACTGCCATCTCGTCACGCACGATACTTGTACTCACCGAGACGATGAATACAACCCACCGCACTACCAGCACATGAATAGCCAATTCATAACAATCATAAATTAACTACAAACAACAAATGTAACCTTTTCAATTAGAAATATGACTAAACAGACGAGTATATGTTTATAAATTGGATAACTATTCGTAAACACAGTTGAATTTACATTTTAATACGCTACATCTGCTGTGAGCCGACTGTCAGGAGTTCAGGACAACGTGGATGTATGAATTATTACGAGGATGAATGACGTCGACTCATTTGAAACACTATTTTTTGTTTTAAACCGGCCAATTGTGTTTCGGGCCACGCAAAATGACGGGTTCCGTAGTTGGGATGAATTTATCCCAAGAACTAACTTAACATTGTAGTTAAAAAACATGTTCTCCCAGACGTTCCAACTGCAAATGTATGTTGGTCGACTATTAGTCGTTAACTTGTAAAGCTTAGTTAGCTGTGATAGTTTTCCTTTTAATTTCGTTATATATTCTAGTACCGTGATTTTTTTCACAAATTCATAAATAACCATTTAGCTGGCAGAGGACACACACTTGTCTCTAACAAAAATTTGCATTTTAAAGCTTAATATTTCACAAACGGATCCCTTAATCGAAAAATGGTTTTCAAAAACCCGCAATATTTTGGAAAGACCTATCGTAACGACAACCCACACCATTGGGCAGTCGAGAAAAAGAATTTCTCCACTTCACGTGTAGAGAATGTACCATAAAAAAAACATGATATTATTTTACCATTTTGTCGGTCCATACCAAATTATAGCTTTCTAGTACTAAGAGTCTCTGAGCTAAGCTGCGGACAGACGGACGGACGGACATGGCGAAACTATAAAGGTTCCTTGTTGACTACGAACCCTAAAAAAACCCGTTTCTGAAAAGCAATATACATTATAAACAAAAATGTTTCAAATATACGCAAAAAAAACAATTTGCGTATATTTGAAACAATCCCAGAATTTCTTTGTTTTGCAAGGGACATGAATCAAATTAAGAAAGAAATATCTTCAGCTTGAAAGAAATACAAAATAAACTCAATTGTTTACTGCTATTCGCTACGCACTGTACAACGAAAATTCTTTGCATATTTAATTTGGCAAATTCTATCATGAACAAGGCTTTTTCGTTGTTTTTAAACGCAATTTCTGTTAACCAATATTAATAATCGGCATCACATGCAGGTGTTTTATTTAATATGGCTCGTTGATATTATCTCAAAATTGGTTCATCGAATTTCGGCTTACTGCTCTCGCAAAATAAAGCCTTCAAAAAACTCGTTAACGAACAAAAACCTTCACAGCGACGTAACGATGTGTCAACCGTGAAAAAATATTGTACTTATACACATGAATATTCATTATTATATCTCATTGTTACATAGTTATCTGAAAGCGAATAATAGAGAGGATGTGCATCAAACAAAAACTAGCATGTTTGAGTCGCGACCGACCTTGAATGTCGTTAATAGCTGGCTCAAGATATGATATGCAAGCGATAGCGGATCTAACACTTGTAGACGAGGCGCCACTTGAACGAATCATTGTAATACTGCTTGTTCGCGCTACACTGCAACATCCGGTATCGATTCTCGTTCTAAATGTTCCATAAAAAGAAACAATGACACAATTCACAATATCTTAACCGCTCTAGAATCAACATTATTGAGACTTTGTTCTGAACTCAAGTATTCGAGCGAAAACCAATTCGCAAGGAGAGTGCATTCTTCAGCATCCACTCTTGTCTACATTTAAGCTGGTTGCATGACACCTCACTAAAACAATTAACATTGGAGATAAAACGCTCCGTCAACTTCATACGATTGACAGAAATTCAATTACCTTTTAGTTACGAGTATGTTTAGCGCTAATTGTATTTAGCGAGCTGTCGTGCACGCAGGCCTCACTGATCTTAGCACTTTTTACTTGCTTTCTCTCTCTGATGCAATGGTAAATATTGATTCGGTGTGGTTGACAAATAAATTACCTACAAGGCACAATAAAACCGCTAACTCCTCAGACATCTCAATGCTCATTGAGGACACGAGCGAGTCTGGCGACGATGATTCTACTCCAGCTTTATTTGTAGATACACTTTTACTCGGAGAGAAGCTATTAAAAAGAAAATTGTCAGGTATAACAGGAACTTGGAAACTTCATATTTTACCTCGCATTAACTTGGAAAATACTGCGTAAAACATCAAGTCCCGATCGTCTGTGGGTTAGACTTAGAACGTAATCTATGGTTAGTAAAACGCTGTCGTTTTTACCTTGAAGCGGCCAGTGTTGTTGGCACGACTTGTAAACGCGAACGCGTGTTATTAATTTGACACTGTTTCTATGCACATCGAGGTTACGTAAATTACGAGAAATTACGCGAGTACCCGTGCTGACGTACTGTACTGTCTTCATAACCAGCGGTCTCTGCTGTAAATGTATAGATGTTTGTTGAACGTTTCTTTAGTTGTGCTTTTAATTTTTAGAGTTTAAATTATTTACAAGGACTTCGAATACTAGCCTGGTTTTTCATAGATTAATTCAGTTCAAATAGCCTGCCGAGACGGCAATCCAACACTAAAATACCGGATCGTATCTTGTGAGGTCACTGCTAAATGCCGCATATGTAACGTTGAAACCAGCCCATATGTAAGCCAATTTATCGCTCTGATTGGGTCGTGCCTGAGCCTGCTCCATCTACAGGTTTCAATAACCTTCGGCATATTAAAATTTTAGAACTGATTCGATGCACTTGACCTTGAGTGTTCCCATATTCACTACATTATTTACAGGTCAAAATGGTCTATGTTCCTTTTATTGTGCGTATCGAAGATGATATCAATCAGTATAAAAAGACTGTCTATATTAGGATATATTTTATGTAAAACTGTATATAATGTACACAAATAATTAATGTACATAAGTATGTTTATTGTAAATTAGTGTAAATATAAATATAATATGTATATACTTTTATCTTTTTCCTCCTCTTCTATGTGTTTATGATTAATTACTACTTGGATGACTTTTTATTGTAAACTATATACTCTATTGTACAAACCTGACTAGATCACATTACTCTGCGATAAATGAATGATCCAATAAATTGTCTAATAATTGGTATGACATATTCAAAGGGCATGTATGACATACTCACAGGGTATGGCCGACGAGGTTGCGATGAATCGCTTCTAATTGGTCACAATGGTCTGACTTTCTTTATTAGCGTCAGTGTAATGTTATCACCATCGCCGCCGCATCCATTTGTGGTCTAATACGTTGCACTAATCTTTCAATTGCATGTTGTTTATGTTCATTCGGTGCATGATCGACGGTTTAATATTTAAGTTTACTTGTCAAATGTCTTCTATGCTACGGCTACAATGTCGCGATAAAGCGACGTCGCGCGGTCTCTGTTTAAAACAGCGGGACGTCGGTCGTCGCTGCGTCGAGCGGTGTGCTAGAGAAAGCGCGAAAAGTGTAGTGCGCCTTATCGCGACAATGTAGCCGTAGCATTACACATTTTGAGATATCATGTTCGTCTCTAGCTATGTTTGTTTGGATGATCTACTTGGAAACTTTGACTCGTAAGCTTGGCTGTTAAACACGTAGAAGTCTAGACGCTTAATTCATGTTTGTGCTTCATTTGTGTTTACGTCAGATGCGGGTAAGATAAATCTCAGGCGTCATTTGCAGTAAATCGAAGGCGGAGTAAGAATTTAAGTTTCAAATAGAATCGTTGCACTCGTACCTAACTAATATCTGGAACACTTAGGAATAAACGCTCTCGTTTTGAACGTCCTCACTGCCTGGTTAGAAAGGGATACTTTCAGTAAATGAAACCACAGTTTGTAAACCACTATCGGAACGATAGTTTTCGTTAAACAATAATTAATCAGTGTTATCGGAAATTTAATTCTGTTTATTTCGCCTTTGATTGTTCTTCAGCTTTGTTATCTTTATACCGCCGTTATTTATTTAGATTAAAATCATATTACAAATAAAATACATGGAATACTTGACCAGTTGTTGAATATTGTTTTAGTGCTATGATATAAGGCATTTCATTAGTATTGATTGATTGCAATAAAATCTATTGTTCTAGTTTTCATTGCGGGTAATAATTATCTGTGTATTCTGTTTTGTTGTTGCGAATGAATCGCGGATTTCTTTTTAAATTAATAAAAAACAAATAACAAAAGTGTATATTTTTTTTTCTATCAAAATAATTGTGGTATGGGAAGTATTGCAATAGACATTAGATTGCATGCGTAACCTTTTGGCCCGAAATTTTTCAACTCCTTAAAGAGTCTTCTAACGTGGGTTTGTTTTGCAGAAGTGAGACAGGAGGCTGTACAACAAGCCCTGGCAGAGATGCAGAACAGACCCAAGCCCTCGCTGCCGATGCCCTCGAAGAGGACCTCCATGATGGCCAAGAGCCCTGACAGGGAGAGACATGACCTCTGTAAGTACTAAACTGTTATTCTTAAAAACTGGTTATCTAACTGTTGGAAGTAGGTACGTATTAAAGCCAAATCTTTAAGTTAGGTATACTCATTTTCCCTGTATTCAAAACAGGGTTTGTCAATGCTCATTAGTCTTAATTAAATAGATATCGTTGTTAAACCACGTTTATTAAAATGACGACTATGTTTATCAAAACAAGTTAAAACTGAAACTGCAGGTACTAAAGTTTAATGAACGATTGGCGGATCTATGGCTTCAGGACGACTTGCTGTTAGTCTATCGTAAACGGTTTAATAAGTATCTCTTTTAGATAGTAGAAGATAGTGCCTACCACCATATGATTCGATTAAAGTTGTGTATTTTTAGCTGCCATAAAATGTGATTGCTGGGGTAAATAGAGTTGCAAACGGTGCTGTTTAAAAGAAGATGTAGCGACAATTTTTTTAAAGAGTACTTAGATGGTTTGGTCATGTTGAGATGATGAATGAAAGGCGACTAACATGAGGTATTTACAAGGCAGGTATCAGTGAAAACGCCGTGAGGGGACGCCCTAGGAGGACGTATAGCGACCTTATTGGTGATGTTCTTCAGAAAGGTCAGGTGCGTAGTACTCGCAACCGGCATGCGTGTATGATCAATTGTATGAACGTAAACGAGGCAAATGGAGTATGTAAGGATCGTAGCAGGTGGCGTTCTGTAGTTTCTGCCTACCCCCATGGAAAGAAGGCGTGAGTTTATGTATGTATGTATATATGAGCGTATAGAGTAACATTTCCTATCTTTGTACGCTGATTTTTAGGAATAGGATCTACTAATCCAATTCTTCTATTATTCTGAAGCTTTAATAGGTTAACGGTTGGTTTCTCAATGTCCGGATATGCATGCAATGTGTACCAGACAAATGGAACCATATATTGTATCAAGTTATCCGCCATATAAGTCAACTGGAACTCACCAGAAGACAATTAAAACTAATGTAGTCCTAAGTCCACTTTTTACTGCTTCATCTCAATAAATTATGCGGAAGTATAATGTACAAAAAGTACCTATTCGTTTAGAGGGTGATTACTTTCCAGATACACGCCTATGTGGCAAGGAACGACCAGCAGTCTGTTGATCGGTAGTCGGCTAACTATATTGTGCTGCGTATCAGTAGGAACCTACACCACTAAAGGCTTTTGTCTGCCTTTGGGTCGCGTGCGATTCGCGTCGTGTGTCGCGCCTGTTTGTAGAGCCTTAAAGCTCAACAGCACAGCTTTTACCCGCAGCTTTTCGGTAGACAAGGAAAATTTTTACGCGGTCACCAGAGCTAAGCGGCTAAGGTTGTCATGTGAGGGCTGGGCTCTTCAGACAGTTTATTATTATTACATAACATCACGCCTGTATTCTCCGAAGGCTTAGGCAGAGGTGTACCTATAGTACACCCACATTTTGCCAGTTATGTTTAAGTCCCATGTAATAGGGGGCGAGCCTATTGCCATCGACCGGGCACAAATCGGGCTGCTACTGAGAAATTCCAGATGGAAAAACCCAATAACATTTTGCCCGGCCCGGCTTATTATTTTAGATTTTATAAAATCTTGAGCGTGAAATGTTTAGCCATTTATATAGTATGTACCTACCATTTCGCATGTTTTCTTGATCGCCAAAAAGGATAATTTCAAAGAAGCGTATCACTACAAAATCAGATAGTAATTAAATGAATAGGTGATTATGTTTACTCGTTTGTCACTTTCCGAGCCCACAACTTGAACTGCAGCAAATATATTTAATAATGGTTTAACCATCGATCACTAATTTTTTAGTGATCGATGGGTTTAACAGTAATCATATTTATATGGTCGGGAAATAACAATGAAAACCATTAATTTTGCTATCATTCCAATTTCAGCTAGTTTTAATGCAATGCTATTAATAATTTCGAGGGATGTCAAACACAAACAGACGCTCGCTTAATTTGAAATAAAATGTCTCAGGGTCTAGATTTTGCACATTATGCTGTTCCAGCTAGATATTGCTTAGACATAAATTATCTCTGTTATAAGACGATAATCGCTTTTCTAATTCTTAATTTTCTTGATGAATTCATGATACTCGCCTTATTAACGATAAATGAATTAGTATTACGCTCATTAGGCGACGCACAGAGCACAGCGGCATCAGGCAATTACTCATGAAAACGGCTGAATGAAGAAGATCGGTACAGTGATTGCAAAAACAACACCCAATTGATAAACGAACGTAATTTAACAGCCAGCGCTGCGCTGCTTTTTGATCCGCGTCGTAATTAAATTTCACGTCCTTTTACTCCTGTTTTTCAGTTTATCTTTTCGGTGCAAAAAACAGTCCTGTCACGTCGAGAAACGTCTGTCACAAACTCATAACAGAATCATCCTCTATCTCTGTGCTTCCTCAGTTTTATTGGTTCAGTCCGCATTGTTCAAAGTGCCATAATAATGTATTTATCAAGTGCTCGGCCAGTCTACGGCGGATTTTCAAGTCCCGATTTCCACCTCTGTAAGATTTTATTTTTCGTTCACGTAATTACAAATTTTTACTAGTTCAATACCTGAATGTCTTTACACAAGACAAGATTTCCTATTTATCTATAGAACTAATAAAAATCAAGAAAATTTGGTTTTCCCCAATAGTCAACATGTTTGAATATTTTTCGCCTGTATAGTAAAATTCATATTCTGATACCAACAAGATCAGTTTATTATAATGTCCTGAAAAAGCTTCGTCAAATGGGAAATGTTGACAAATAAAATAATGTTTTCATAACATTACACCTATGCAAAAAAATAATCTGTAGAAGTGCTACTACGCCTACGGCGAGTATCCCGACACCCACTTGCCGTAGGCGGCGTAGCGTGTGGCATTTTGTGCTAAGAAATGGTTCATTTTAATAATATTATTAGTAACAGTGCCAATTAGCAGAAAATTAATGTACGTAATACCTATATGTTATTATAAATAATACTCGGCAACAAGTTTCCACGAAGACTAAAATAGAATATCTTTGCCGTCATAGGCAGCGCGGTAATTGTTACCTCTTGTAACACAACTACCTTCGAACGTCTTAAATATTTCCTTATAATTGAAATACAAGACAAGCCCGTTTAACAAGCTTGCCTTAGACAGATTCCCAGACCATCTATTGTAGAGACTAGAGATATCGATTTCCAATTTAGCCAACATGCCAGTAGTTCCCAGGTGTATGCTATTAGGAGATTAGTAAAACATCGGTATCAAAACATTGTATATTAAGCATGATCCTACGAGTAATCAGTTGAGCAGATGAGTATTAATAATAATGATATGGATTATATCAAACAGGACTATATTAATGGACTTATAAAAAAGATTGCGTGAGATGTGTGAGTTTGCTCGTGTGATGGATGATAATTGAAAGCAATTGAAGAGCATGTCTAATCAATCAGACGAAAAAATATTACCAAAACATTGAATATATACTAAAAGTCTTGCTATAAAAATTCCCACCCAACTCGCGTGTGGTTTTGCACCAAGTGTATGCCCCTGTGTTATATTGTGCTATTCTTTTTAGTTAGACCCTCAGAAGGAAATAATTATAAGGTTACATGTCGCTTTTTTAAAACATATTTAATGACTGGAATTACAGTCAACTTACAGATTACCTGTGAAAGTACTTTTGTTATTGGTAACCACATTTTTTGAGATCTTATTCAAGACTGAGATACAAAACCGATAATGAAGGAAGTTTGCAAAGAGCTTTCAAAACAGAATTCAATACAGTGTATGTTTATCCTGTCATAGCCTCATCATCTGACGAAGATTCGTGCGCCGGCGACACGGAGCTTCCCCCACCACCGGAGCTGGGTTCACCACCAGCGCGCCGCCCCGCCGCACCTCATCCCCGTGCACATCCCCACCCTCTGCCACAACCCCATCATCTCCGGGAAAAGAAGCACGTGCCTAGGGAAAGGACCGAGATGCGCGAACGCACTGAGTTACGTGACCGTACTGAATTACGTGAACGCACTGAGATTGATTTGTCCGAGCTTACACATGTACCTGCTTGTAAGTACAATTTTGAAATACCTACTACTAGGAAGTTTTTGGAGGAATTTAGCAATGTTTTAACCCCTGGTGGCTTTCTTAATATTTTAATAATCGGGACGTTTCGGTTTTCTTAGGTGCATTGTCTTAAACATACATTTCGATCATAGATGTAAGTGATGCAGAATTGAAGGTCCAAACCTGTCGGCGGTTTCGAAATGGCAATATCTGAATTTCAGTTTACCACATTTAATATACCTAGTACGTAGTATCTTATTAGAAAATTCATTACAGGATTACTTACAATAGTTATGCTTCTATTTGCTTCGCCTGCGCCGAGTAACAAGCATTTGTAGTGCTGATTGCCGAATTGCTGTACCAATAATTTCCGGGCTGCGAAGTGCAAATCATATATTAGGTAGACGGTTCTGATAATCAGGTTCGTACAATAGTTTAATAATTTTGTCGCTGCCGAGGTTTAGGTTCTGCGAATGTTCACACATTTATAAAATGTTCACATTTATAGAATATTATGCAAAGCATAAAATGTATGGCTTTTGATATGAAATTGAAATATTTCTAAAGACGCCATTATAGGTATCTTGGTAACCGACTAATCATTCATAATAGTCGCTCAAATGTTACATTATCGATAAAAGGTATACATATTGCAAAGAAAAGTCGAACTTCCAAAAATCATTCAGAAATAAGCCTAATAAACAGATAACAGTTATAAATAAAACAGTTTCAAAAAAGTTAAGGACATTTGTGTGTTTGTTCAGTTATTCCGGAGTTCCATTCACTAAAAAAAAAATAGCAGCTAGAAGAGTTTTTCTAAGCTTGTCTCTATGACTACCCCAGCCACGTTAAGACTTTTACAAACTAAGCCGATTTAGGACATTATTTCACGTACTGTATTCAATACGGTTAAATCACCCTTTTCACAACATTCACAGGTCCAAAATATGAGATCTCTTACGTTTAACTGAATTTGTTACTATTGACCGTAAAAAAACAAAATTTTATTTTCAAACACAAAATTTTAACGCGTGCTCTAAATGTGATGAAATTTCAATGATATTTACGTTGGCCAGTTTATAGCAATAATCCTGTTATAATTCTTTGCGGAAGTAATTAGTGTTATTAAAATATCATCAATACAATTAGCCCACCATCGGTTGAACCAAAACAAATTCGATTTACTTGTACAGAAGCAAAATCAATTAGAGTAAAACACGAGGCAGTTGACTGTTTCTGCTGATGTAAACTTTGAAAAGCTTTAAAATAATTAGTTTTCTGACAGGAACTTTAACGTCGCATTGCTAACTTTCTGTGACCCTCTAATTTTATGCTAATTGTTTTGTGTGAGCTGATTTTACTAATGTACCGAGTAACGTAAATCAAGCTAAGCTAACAGATGTTACGCTTTTGTTTTTAGTTTAGCGGTCGCCGCCAATCACAAGTTATCTGATTATTATGAGCCTTTCAGATTAGGTGGCAAGAGTAAGTCGCGTTGCTTCCCATATCGTTACAATGTTTGACTTGTAACGGAGGAGCATAATTTGTTCTTTTTTCATAGATTCGCGCTAATAATTAAGGCTCCTTGAAAACTCGCGCGACACACGACGCAAATCGCAGGCGAATCAAAGGCACCGTCTGTCGCGCGACGATCGGTGCCTTTATGTCGCGTGCGATTCACGTCGCGTGTCGCGCCTGTTTGAAGGAGCCTTTACTCTTAAAATTATCGTGGTCTGGGTTTAACTGACACTACCACGTGACGCATGCGTGTCCATATTTTGAGAGATATGATTTAACTTTTCTCTTAATTTACAGAATGTTAATAAGGTTAGGAAATAATAAGTAGAGGTATCAATTTTGATTAACACTTTTCTGTTTTTCTGAGTTGCGCTTAAATTAATGACCTAATAAGGAGGAAGACTGCTTCCTGTTAATTTGAATGCAACAGTTATATACATTTCTAAAAAATACTATGAATGACACCAGTGACTAACCCTTCGTTTGAGTTATTTGCTTAGTTGTGAATCACATTTTATTAAACTTATCACATTATACAGACGTTCGAATATTTAATATATTACTACGAATACACGGACGACAGCCAGCTTACGTCACTTTAGTTTTATTTGTGTTAAATAAGTTATAAACCGCCAGTTCAGGAAAAGAGGTGACCGGTGACTGTATTTTGTCATTCCCGTCATATATTAGTGATATTTTGTGTTAAAAGGGTACATCTTCACTGTGAATAAAAATGCTACAAAGCAAACTAGTGTCGTGAATGTATTGTTATAAAAATCACTGAAAGTATACCGAGTGTTTAACCTAGGTATTTCAGTACCTACGTAAAGATAAACGTCAATTCATCCTTAACTGTGAGTACTTATACCTTTTGTAATTTTTTATGTTAATAATAAGGATAATGTGACTTGTCAACTGATTTATTCTTACATTTTCAGTTCAGTTAAAAAAATAATTTAGAGATTTGACGTATTTTTTACAGATTGATACTGTTATTCTCCAAAATACGGCAATTGCCCCTCGTATCTACCCCGAATCCTCCTTATTGTTGTATCAAACAGTACATGATAACAATAGATCGAGCCAATCATTGGCACCACCACATTGGAAATCCAATTTTAAACTAGGTAGGGATTAGTTTAGTCTGAAATGTCAGATGCACGCAACTGACGGATCACTATGTAATTGCTTATTACTGACTAAAGCCAATTCACAGAATTATTAATCAACTGAATTCAACTGAATTATGTCCTACTGTAAATAGAGTAGGTATACTACGCTACTACTATTATATTATGTTATTAAGGTATATTATTATTGTGAATGTGAGGACTATGTGGGTCATTGCTTTTTGTTTTATTTTTCTCAGTTAGTTTTAATCATGATCTGGCAGTTTCAGTAATTTATGCGGCCTACCCAAATGTCCTTTCTTTGGTATTGTTCGTCGAATCGTTGAGCTCATTAAGTTCTGAGTTGAGCTGCACAGTTACTAACAAATCCGTGCATTGACTAGACAGGTCCACTCAGTCTGTGTGGTTATTTCCTCAAAAGTCCATTTCAAACACCAATCTGCATAGTCTTCACATGATCTGACCAAGATTATGTCTAGACTTTAAGATACTGTGACCTCTGAGTTTGTTTCGACCTTTCTTCACAGAGTAGTCAGATAGGAAACGCCGACCTCATGTAGTTTAAAAAATATAATTGATGTGTAAAAGTGCCTGTTTGTACAAACCTACTCACAGAAATAAAATCATTTATCATTATCATTTACACAGTACACGTACATAAACTCACGCCTTTGTTGTGTACATAGTATAGTTAATATATATTTATGCAACTGTTGTATAAAAAGGGGTATTAAACCAACGAATGTGGGTTTATCACACGAGGCGAAGCCGAGTGTGATAATAGTATCACATGAGTGTTTTAGTACCTAATTATGTACAGTTGCATACGAGACTTTATCTACACACATGATATGAATCCTCTATAAAAGGTTCTGAAAACATAGGGTGTTGTACAATGTTGTAAGAACTATGTAAATTCATAGAAAGTTACAACAAACTATGTTAATAATAAAATTATTTATTGTAATAATGTTTATTTACATTTTGGTTCGTACAATTGTTGATTCAAATTGTTTTCTCGACTTTTCTGGTAATAATTGGTTAGAAATGTCCTTTGCTGCATTAGAAATATCTGGTGGTGTGTTATCAAAGCTTGTATCACTCATTTTTGTAAACCACAAAGTAATACATTTTTGCAATACTAATATCAAACAAAATGGCAGAATACGACGTGAATTCGAATAACCTATAAGTGTTTTTTTTAATTACAGCGCTGTGGTAGTGAAACGCGCGTGCATGACAATGTTCTTTTTTTGAAAAAGAGTTGCATAATGTTTAGTACAACATTATAACACTCGTTTGGATGATATTATGGTTACTATGACACTGGTTGTTTTAATGTTGGCAATAAGCTAACTGTTATAGAATCTTTTATAGAGGACTTATAGCATGAGTGTAGATAAAGTATAATATATTATGTTGACTATACCGGGCCAGTCTAATTCTAAACAATCGATAGATCCGTTCAGATGCAGGCGGTCGGTTTCATCGCAAGTATATAAATGTAATTGCAAATAAAGTATAGTATATCTAGGAGGCAAGACAAGTGCCTAGAAGCCGTTGGAACTTGATTCTCCTTAATCATAGATTCACAGAAAGTGGTCGCCCTACGATTTAGTTGCCCGATGCAGCTACTCGCATGCAGGCAAACAAAAATGAAAGATAAGTCATCAAACAAAGATGGGTTAACGAGTGGTATTACAGCACTGCTAATGGCTGGTGTTCATTCTTTTTACTGTTTGGCTCTATCTCACATGGTTAAATTTCTAATTTCCTTTTCGAAATAAATTCAATTCACTATGTTGGCTGCCCGTAGTCGGATAAAGGGTTGGATACAGTGCAAGAGAAAATTGACCTAACGATGCATATATAATATGCCTTTCATTTCGCGTCTGTTCGTCTGGATGTGAAAATTCGTCACGATCGTAATTAAATCACGGCTTATCTCCGATTCCTTCCTCTGCACCTGCTAAGCTTTATTACGGCTTTTGACAACGTCTGTCTATGGTCATGATACTCGTGGCGGCTTTCTATATTCTATTAACACCATCGATTAGGGCACACATCAGCGGGTTCAATCAATATAGCTTCCACCGTCCAATCGGTGAGCGTATACATGTAATACGTCTGCTCAACACAAATATAGTTCATGTCTGATATTAATGCGGGTGGGAAATCATCGGTTTGATCAATTATAATTAAAATATACACACATGATCTCATTTGGAACTCATAAATCAGTGTGTAGCATAGGATGGTAATGAAGTTCGACACTGCTGCGGCTAAAATGATAGATACTATCCTGATATTAACTCCGCTCTTGAAAGTATTGCGTTAATATTTGTAAACTATGTATTATTTTGATCGTCTGCGGTACGATCCATCTTGTTTAATGGACTGTCAACGATAATCAGAAAATATGGGCAGAAAAAGTAAAAGCCTCTGTTAACATCTAGCAAGTATATCAAAATTTTCTTTTAAAACCGAGTAGAAGTTGAAAGTTGGAAAATTCCTTAGCAGTTTAGCTTAAACGCAATCGCGTAGGTATCCTCTATTTATAGTATAGGTTTCTGCGTAAACAAAGCAAGCTATCTGCTTAATGAAAAAACTTCACGCACCCATCAATCAATAATCCATTGAATTACATTAGCTTGCGTTCACTTTTTCATCAGTTGCGAAGTTGTAAGCTAAAATTAGATAGATACTGCATATATTAAAACTTTCAAAATATTAAATGCTGGCGTCAGGCGACAAATCGTTTAGGTATTTTAAAACAAAATACGCTCGCGGCGTCTCCTCGACATACATAATGAGTAACAGCATTTGCGACTGTCCCTAGCCATCCAGGGGTGAAGGCCTTTGCCTAGGCTGGATAGGATAAGAGTCCGATAGTGATGCAGACAGCAGACAGTCTGTACGGAGCTAAGAAATATAGCAGTTGCTTACCTAACACTTCACAGCATGCTCGATCGCTCGACTGCTTTCTGTCTGTGC
This sequence comes from Dryobotodes eremita, assembly GCA_917490735.1. Classification (NCBI taxonomy): domain Eukaryota; kingdom Metazoa; phylum Arthropoda; class Insecta; order Lepidoptera; family Noctuidae; genus Dryobotodes; species Dryobotodes eremita. Next base: position 9,526,028 of record OU823241.1, on the reverse strand, counting down.
GGGCTCTTAAGCCAGGAACACACAAACCACCCGAGTAATTAAATCTTGATCTTACCATAAAAGTTTCAATTAAAAGTGAGAAGTTACCTGAAGAAGTCTGAAGTGTGAAGTCTGTTCCTGGCTCAGCTGATAGGCGAGGTTTAGTAACTCGGAGTTTGTTATCAGACGTCCAGCCTGATGTGACTCATGCTTCATCAGGCGCCCGCCGCGGGGGAGCCCTAGTCGCGGATCGCGTGCAGTGCTACGCGCAGGCCGAGGACACTGGCACCGGCACCGGCCGATGGAAGGTAAGCGTAAGTAATGGAAAAAGTTTTTTTTATTTTTTTTATTTAGTTTTGTGTTTTGTTTTTGGCTTTCAAACGTGCCATCGCGTAAACTCCTCCCTGAGAGTATCATCGTAATCAACAAACGGATTACAGACTACGATAAACTCTTATTTATGACACTCTTTAGTTGTCCAACACTGGAAGTCGGAAATATTAAAAAGTTATTTTTGTTTTCAGTTCTTTATTGGTTTCTTCTATTAGCTTATTAAGATTATCTAGTTCTACTGTAAGCTACAATGAAATAGTAATTTGGAACAATCTGAATAGGAAATTTGTATTAACAATCAAGCATTGTGACCGGCCGTCACAGACTTGACAGATTGCAATTTGAATGCAATTACAATCAGTTGATAGGTTTGATTGTCAGATAATAATGATTGTTTCAACTACATATACACGTTTGATTTTTGAGAAGGGGGAGTAAGTGTAGGTACCTTAATCGTTGTAGTTATAGAAAAACGGTCTTACAAGACTCCTTTTTTTAAGAAATTTTTATCGTTGGCCTAAAATTTTGATTGAAAAAAATACAGCCAGCAAGAAAATGGGCCATTTTCACAAACAATTTATTGGTGCCAATCGATCTTGTTTGTTATTAGGATCAAAAAACTATTGGACCAACTGAGGTTTGAGTAGGTACTAGAAAAGTTACCAATTAAAAATATAGTAATAGTTAGTTAGAAATTGCAAAAACTTTTCCCATACATTTCGTAAGAAATGAGACTACAACTTACTTTTATAAGATGGATTGTCTGGCCACTACAAAATACAGAAAGCGCAAAAACCTTTTCCCAAACAAGTCTAAACGTTCTAAACTATTGGAGGAAATTTTTCACAGAATTACAGAACTCAAAAGCAACAAACTATCTAAATTCTGTTCCCATAGTAAATCGAATTGTAAAGCGTTTTCGTTCGAAATCCGAAGTTTAATTTTTATTTGCTCATTTTCAGCCAGTTTTCACTGTAGCGGCAAGTCTATCCATAATAAAAAAGTGAGTTAGGAGTTTTATTTCTTACGAAATGTATGGGAAAAGTTTTTTTTGCGTTTTCTGACGTTTCTAGTACTCAAACCTTAGTTGGTCCAGCAGAGTTTTTTGGCCCTGATAAGAAATAGGATCGATTGGTACCAAAAAAAGTTTTTGTGAAAATGGCCTATTTTAGTGGTGACAGTATTTTCTTTTTTTTCAAAATCTGTGAATACTGATCTAAATTTCTAGAAAAAATAGGGGCGGTCTCCAAAGACCGTTTTCCTGTGTAGCTACATCGGTTAAGGTACCGCCCTTACTGTCCCATCTCAAAAATCCAGCCTGTATAATAAACAATACATATTTGTATACGGATGTGCATATCAAAGGAAGCACATCATAGGTTAGTTGAGTGAGATTGGTGATACTTTTTTACAACGAAAATCTAAGTAGCCTATATTGGCTTAATGAACAGGTGTTTCGAAGTCAAATGGTAGTACTATTTACAGCTTAAACATCGCCACCGATAAATAGTGGCTCGTTAAGTGCATCGATTACGTAATCCTTAATAGTCTGCTTCCGTACAAAATTCCCTTGCTAACTCAGTGACACATAGTAACTGAACGCGCTTACATTCCATTGATATCCAAAATAGAAACCCAACTTTGTATCATTGGTCCAATAAATAAACTTCCTTGAATATCTTGAAAATGTACTTGTACACGTGCAGAATGCAATCGCAATCTACATAATGCCGAGCGTTTCAACAAAAGTGAGCTTCATAGACAGCAAAGCTTGACCGTGTGTTTGACAAGCAATTTCCTTATCGATAGCGTCTTTGTGTACAGTCGAGCATCATCGGCCCAGACCTATCACGTGTGCGGTAACTGACCTCTTTGCTGGAAACCAGGTTTACACGGCTTTGACTGGAAAACGCTCACAAATGCCAACAAGCTACACGTAAGACAATCGAAGAGCTGTACTCGATAGATATTGTGACTGTTTATTCGTATTGTTCGATCAGCTAGTAGGTACTGTCGTGCATTTTTATGCAGTTGTTTTTAAGTACGATATCGTAAGGTAAGGTAAGTATTGTTGTTTCATCTGTCTACACAGACGCTAAGTAGAATGTCTTAAAACCTAATTCGAATAAAACTGTTTAGCATTAGTAACATCAATTACTAAGTTGATTTCATTTAAAAGTATCAATCATTTCTTTACACATCCATCGTCAGTCGAGCCTTCGAGGCTGTAACTCAAAATATGATATTAAAATAACTCGCTCTACTGATACGTATTGTTCTAAATAGGTATCAGCAAAGATACAACAACTGCTTAATACGCTGAAGCGCCCAAAACGCCGACCTCTGCCGGAATTCTACGAGGACGACGACATCGAACTCGAACTGGCTGCTAACCCTAAGGATCCGAATGCCCCAAAGCCAGAAGGCGGCACCATGACACCCGCTGTAGGGGAACAGCTGGTGGTCCCAGCAGGACTGCCACGCAACCTTGAAGCTGCACTCCAGCGATACGGAACAGCCTCTTTCAAAGCTAACGTGGCCACGGTCCTAGACCCAAATGGAAAACTCAGCAACTCGCTCAATTATGGCAAGTACTGTTACTTATATTTTTATGGTATGCGTACAATGGCAAGTCGATTCATTGTTGTATTGTTGCCATCATATTATACTACGCATCGACTGATCCCTTGAATTAATTTCGAAGGGCCACCAAGTATACGTAGTTATCGACTTTTTCCCAGTGATAACTTTGTCGCTTTCAACATTACATCCATTTTAATCTCAACTTTATCCTCACAGGAAAACTACTCAGTCGATCGCTCAAAATCGCTCATGCTCTGCTGAACAAGACGTTCACCTCAAAGACCAGCAGCGGTGGACCTCTGACTGGGGATAGCTCCATTAAGCCTGGAGACCGCGTCGCGCTGGTCTACCCTAACAACGATCCCATCAAGTTCATGTGCGCCTTCTACGGCTGCCTTCAGGCGGGCATCGTACCTGTACCGATAGAAGTGCCGCTGACTCGCCGCGACGCTGGCTTGCAGCAAGTTGGGTTCCTGCTTGGATCATGCGGCATTCAATACGCGCTCACTTCTGATAATTGCTTGAAAGGTAAGAATTTGCCCATGCTTTTTGTAATGTATTATGTTTTCAGAATTCATGTTTTAATATAATATTAAGTCTGGTAAAGTTATTTTATATGTTGCCGAAACTTGAGTGAATAATACAGGCTTTGTTTAACAGTATTACTTTAAAAACAATTTATTTAAGCAGATTACAGGCTGGTATGATCTAGGTTCAGTTTACATTAATAACAGTACCACGATAAAGGAGAATGGGCACCGAACTATGGGTTTCTGCTCTGAAGCTCAATAGCCATAAGATATATACCAATAAAAAGAGCTTTTCATGGGGAACCTTTCCTACTAACTCGACTGTTGCCAATTGTTAGTCAGTTCGGAGTTATTGACCTAAATAGGTGAATATTTGGGAATCTAAGTTAAGGAATTTTCGTTACGCATACAAAATGAATGGCATTGTAATTGTCAGTGTGCTACGCAATCACCCTGCTGCTTTATATCTAATCCCCATTTAACAAGTAGATTATGACAAGTAAATGAGCAGCTTTCATGTGTTGTCGGGACAGTCTAAGTACTGATTTGGCGATATGTCAAAACATGGAGATTTCTGTGTTATATCAAAGTGAAATGTTACTGTATTCCTAAACCTCCCGGAATAAATTATCTAAATCATGGTGAAGAACTGGAAATTAAGAGTACTTTAGAATAACTAAGCGCACACACAGAGAGACACAAAAACCGACTTTGTTTTATACTTATAAGTATCTAGTTATCTTCTATCTATAGATAGAAGATAAAAATACCTCTGAACCCGAAATGTAGTTGTGCAATACATGTCTGCCTATACCCTTTAGGGAATTCAGGTGCGTTGTCATGTTGATATAATAATGATGATTTTTACAATTTACTGTTTATTAATTACTTAACTAATGCCGTGAATAACGTGTTGATGTTCATTTTGACGCCGAACAGACTTGTAATTCAGACAAGTTGTAGGTAGTAGTAACAGACGCACTTCTAAACGAGACCTTTTCAATGAAATGGGTATATCGAAACTTCATTTGGAGGTTCGGCAGGTTTAACATTCTGTCCGATCGACAGGAATAGCTTAAAGGAGGCTATGTTTAATCTAACAATTAAGTAAAAGTGAGTACATTAAGAGCTCTGTAGCTCCGCACTGGCTAACAACGGAGAAATATCGTCATATCACGAAATATTATTTTCAATGGAATATATCTGAACGCTATTGGTCCGGCAGGCTTAACGTTCTGTCCGGCCGACCGACCCTTAAAAACATTGTTCCTAAAATGGCATCTAGGAGGCAAATGATTTAAAAATAGACGTTTATAAGCTTAAAAGATGTTGTTTGCAAAGCACAGAATTAGTGAAAAAATTATTAACTGACGAAATACCAGAGTTTAAATAATACTAAATACTCACATTTAGAGCTCTGTTGCTCTTTACGTACTAACAATCGATAGAAGTCGTCATATTAAGAAATATTCTACTTGAAGAGATATATCCATTGGACATCAGGGTATATTTGCCCAATATCCTTTAATTTGATTTAAACGTTTACAATTAAACTGCGTTAACGATATTTAGGCGATTATAATTATTTTATCGGAACAGACAATAATCCAGCAAATGTGTGTTTGCAACAGGTTACTGTGCCACCGAACGAATCCTTTTCGGATAAGTAAAACCACTAAGCGTTCAAATATTTTTCGACATAGAAAAGCTCTTATGAACAGTGCTGCAAACTCCATTTAAAATATTGGATCTCCCCACCGACCCGAGTGTTGGACCAATCAAATATTCGATGACCGACACCTACGTCCATTTATAAAATTGTTGTTACTTACACTTTTTTATTGGAATTCAGCGAGTTTTCTTTTTTCATTAATGCTTCCTGTTTATTTTAGCGTAGTCAATTTGTGTTGTACGATTTTGTATCTGAAACTTTGCATTACTAAATGTATACGCTATCCTGACATTAATTCTACCAATGAATTTACGATATAATTGTGTTAGACTTTCTACACACAAACTTTAGTCATATAGCTATTGAAAAATTCTTTTCTTACATTCGTAAGTGGACGCCAGTGTAACGGGGATATTGAATCTAATCTCAGTAATACAGCAAAACGTTACAATCGGAGTAGATACATTAAGTTCCTTAATAAACACAAAGGGAATATGACTTACATTACATTAGCGTGAAAAAAAACTTGGTTCGTCAACATAGCTACTGTATTTAAAACTAAGGTAGCCACAGCATTCTGAACGTTCAGACTACTACCCTAAAAATACTGTGTTGACAAAGTATCAGCACCAGTTACAGTAAATTCAACGCTTTCGTATAAATTCAAGCGGTAAAGGTGCTGGCGGCTGGCGGCCCGCTCACTAGACGCTAGTATAAGTAGGGAATCGCTTAAATCGTAGTTCGCTACGCCGCATTGCCGCAGCGTTCATAAAACAATCGTACAGAGGTAGTCCGTGCACCGAGGAATCTGTCACGGAGATTTAAGAAAAGCTTTCCAGACACTTGCAGAAATTTTGTATAATTTTAAACTCGTCTGTTGAAGCGACATGTTGTGGCTGTTTATAGTTCCGAAAAGTCACAGTTACTACTATGATATTTCTGCAATATTTGGTACAAATTAAAACGATCATTGGGCGTACTACAGAATCGATCCCAACTAACCCTCATAGGAATGCCGTCATCTGTAGCTCGATCCCTATGCATTGTTCTCTTCCTTGTCTGTCTAGCATGAATATTCGGGTGGTAGTCACTATTTGCCCAGAATTTGACGCTGCGCATTGAATTGCTATAATGTTGCACGTTGCAGCGTCGTTTGAAATTCGATTTGTAAACTCCCATGAAGAGCAAATTTTCGATATCACCATCACGGAATATTGTAATCACAATGGAGACTGTTTACTGGGTAAACCTCTATCACCTATACGAATACGTGTGAAATGGTAATATTACACGTTTCCCGACAGCGTTGCAGTTCTATGATTTAAAATAAACCGTACTGTATTGAAAATGGCGGACAATATTGAATTCCCTTTTCCATAAATATTAAAACATAATCCCCTTTTCTATGAGTATTAAAATATTTGAAATGAAATTCCTCAGTTTGCACGTAAACAAAGTAAACTCTAAGATGTATTTTAATACCGGCTCAGATCGAATATAATTTCTATCTGAAGTTGTGTCTATGTGAAGTTGATGTTTCAAAAGTACTACGAGTACACAAAAAAAAGTGACGCGCCTGTTTCAATAACTTTTCTGAAGTTCGTATTGAGCTCCGTAATTGTTCAAAATGGGTTAAATTATAGTTTGAGATGAAAGCTTAAATAAAATACCAGGTATTTACATCGGCGTTTTTAATCGTTGGGTAACGAAGAAACTTTGTGGTGTTTGACTAAACATGACTCATTCTGCCCAGGACTGCCGAAGACATCTTCAGGGGACGTAGTATCGTTCCGCGGCTGGCCATCCCTGCAGTGGGTGTCGACTGAGAAACTGCCCCGCCCCCCGCGCGACTGGATCCCCCCGCCCCGCCCCGCGGAAGACAGCCCAGCTCACATCGAGCACACCTCGGCAGCTGACGGCTCTGCCATGGGTGTCATAGTCACCAGGTAAGGTTACAGACTGTAAGACAACACAATGCAACTTGATGTCGAATAATAGTCGCCTGGGTTTCCTAAGACAGCACACTCCAACTTATTCCACTATATAAATACTAGGAACAAACACAAATTTGTTGTTCCTACAACCTGGGCTCAAGAAAAAACGTGGCTCGTTTAGATGCCAATGTATACGTGTTTATAATAAACTTCCTAGCCACATTCAAGATCTAAGCTTTGATAAATTCAAATCTTTTATAAAGCGGAAACTATGCCAGAAAGCCTATTATACTGTGAAAGACTATATTGAAGACAAAAAAGCTTGGGATTGAGCTGCTCCAATAAATTTACACAGTGAATGTTGTTTTTATTTTGCTAACTATTTCAGACATGAATATTTACTATAAAAAGTATTATATTTTTTTCATTATTGTGAATATGGGGACTATGTGGGTCATTGTTTCAGTTTTATTCTTGGTATGGCAGTTTAAGTAGTTTATGCGGCCTACACAAATGTCCTTTCTTTGGTATTGTTCGTCGAATCGTTGAGCTCCTTTAGTCCTGACTTCCTGAGTCGAACTGCACGATTACTGACAATTGCGTGCACTGACTGGTATGGTCCACTCAATCTGTGCGGTCCTTTCCTCAAAAGACCATTTCAGATATCAATCTACATGGTCTTCATATGATCTGACCAAGATTATATCTGGACTTTAAAAGAGACTGTGACCTCTGAGTTTGTTTCGGCCTTTCTTCTCAGATTAGTCAGATAGGAAACGCCGACCTCATCTAGTTTAAAAAATATGATTGACGTGTAAAAGTGTTTGTACAAACCTACTTACAGAAATAAAATCATTTATCATTTATTGTCATAAATACCGTTCTTCTTCTTCTTCTTTTTCTTTTTTAAGGGTTTTGGTTTCCATACTTAGTCCTTCATGTGGACCATTGTATTCACGCTGTGATAAATTTACTCTGCGGGTTGTTTATAATGCGCAATTATAATTTTATTAAAACAGAATAAAATGCGAATCGAAAAATACCGCACCATTCTTCTTCTTCTTAGCGTGTCGATGGCAATCTGAATAGAGTCAGCACAGAATTTGACTACGAGGTTGGCCCCTTCAGTAGCGTCCATTATGTCCGCAAATCGAAAACCGGATAATTAATCGCGCTAACATTAAAATTCGCTGGAATTGCGAAATACCAGGAATATAGGAGACGGAGCTCTGGAATTCCGGTAGCGATAACTCCCGCCGTGCCATTTAGTCTTCATGACGAGAGATGGCTTCTGGGTAATGTGTGGAATACATCGAACTATTTCAGTTGGGAGTCTTTTATTCTAGATATTATAGAGGCTTACGCGAAATACCGGACCAACATACTTGCCTTTAATATCGGTAATACCTATGCGATAACGTCAGTATAACTCTTACGGTAGTACACACAAGTAGGGGTTTCTATACGTTATGTTCAGGATTCAGAGAGCTACGCGTCGGTATGCAAACCCCTCAAATATATCTCGAACCCACACATTAAACGCTGATATTTTTAAACTTTCTATAAATGGCTAGTTTTAAAACAAAAAACGAAGATATATTACCTGCATTCAAAAAATAAAACCATGTTATACTGATGGATAACTAAGCCGATTCCCGCAATTTGTGAAACCAATTCAATAATAGTACACAATCCACACTGAAATTAATATTGACAAGCAAGAAATAAAATGAACAACCACAAAAATACAACGTTAGATATCTGAAATATTTTCATACACCGAACACCGGTGTACCGAAAATGAATAAAGTTGAAAATATCATATCAATTATGTGGGAAAGCTTTTTCATCCCCAACAATGCGGCTCCCTCGTATTAACACCAATCTGTAATTGGATAGACGCTGCCGGTGCCAAAAATTTGGGACACCACCGTTAAAAATTACACTGAAAAATGTTTCTCATTAACTATCCATTTAAGTATAGACGGGACTGTTACGTTAGTCTTCACTTTTCTTCAAAGGTCTTCAATTTGTATAGCATTTGAATAAGTTGTTGGCTGACGAATAGCTTGGTTGCGAAAGAGCTTGTTAGTCATCATCGTCATTGTCTTGCATACGTAACGCGCGCTTGTGGTCAGACACAAGATACACCGAGTAACAGATGACTCTCGCTAGTTTTAAGCTGGCTGAATTACAATATTTTTATGGACTTACTGTACAGTATAGAAGCTCGTACCTAAATAAATTCCTCGGTTTAGTAACTCTAAATCATAAACCATCTCATTTCCCGCCATATTTTTTTTCAATTGTTTTTCTTTTCGTCAAAACGAGTGAATCTAACGAAGAAATTCGATACATTTTGTAGTTTTATTACAAAAACGGGAAAAATGCGGAACAAGCCGCGAAAAAACTATGTGATCTGAATTCGGGCAAGCGAGTCTCCAGGCATCCATAGCCTCGGTGAAGCATGGCACATCAAAATTAATCAGTGCGGAGGCTAGGATTTTCCTGATTAATTTTTCAGTGCCGTTGACCGAGGATATGAAAACTGGTAAACTAACTAGTACTGGAAATTTTGCGGACGCCGAGGCCTATACGAATGGGAAAAGTAACTTGTGTCCAAGCTCGGTCGTAAATAGCCACATTTAAAATCAAAGTTAATGTATGCCGGATAATTTGGTCCATTTTGTCTAAAAGGTTAATGTGCTTCCGTAAATAGGAAGCGCGAAGGATTATATTATAATATTATAATGTATATTACAAACGTTAACGTTTATTATTATTATGTATGTAGTGACAAAAATTGAAAAGAGTATACTTAGATGGTTTGGCCATGTTGAAAGGATGAATGAAAGGCGACTAACAAAAGGTATTTACAAGGCAGATGTGAGTGGAAACGCCGGGACGGGTCGCCCTAGGAGGACATATAGAGACTTTATTAGTGATGTTCTTCAGAAAGGTCAGGTGCGTAGTACTCGCAAACCGGCGTGCGAGTATGACAGATGTATGAACGTAAACAAGGCAAAAGGAGGTATGTAAGTATCGTAGCAGGTGGCGTTCTGTAGTTTCTGCCTAACCCCATGGGAAGAAAGCGTGAGTTTATGTATTATTTGTATATTATAATCAAATGTAAATAAACTATGATATATATTTTTTTAAATTGTATAAAAAATACAAAATACTTTTTCCCTGATATTTAAGTCATTATGCATCAGGCCGCACACGATCATACGAAAATCAAAGGCTTTGAAGATCACGTTATTTTACTCCATTTTGGAAATTTGAAAATGGATCCCTGACCACGGGGCTCGTATCTGTAACTTTTCAAACTAATTTTCGGTGTTCCCTCCTCATGCCGCACCTACTCAGCTATCAACTCTTCGCCCTGCATATGCTGCTCTAAAACTATCTCCTATCAAGCCCTGATTGGCTGCAGCCATCGAATTGTCAGACGGCCTATTGAGTTACCAGTCGGAATAAAATGTCTTATGTAATGCACTCCCACAAAAATCTTCTGCTAGTAATAAATACCTACTTAGGTATTAACCTCTTGATTTCCCCGTAATGAGACACAATGATATTATCTATTGTGTCTCACTCGATATCGCGACCTCGGGACTCAGAGTTAAGGCTCGTACACACTGGCGCGACGCGACGCCCGACACAAAGGCACCGCGTGTCGCGCCGTGTCGTGTCGACGAGCGGCGCCTTTGTGTAGCGCTGTCGCGTCGCGCCTGTCCGTGGGAGCCTTGGATCGACATTTTGAAACCAGTATGAGTCTCGCCATTTGCGGGCGAAATTCTGAAACTTTTAGCTGGATATGCAGGTGTAGAATATCGGAATTAAGTACCATGACCAGTGATAGGAATAGGTAGTGCCTATTTGCCTAAACTTCGAAGAACAGAGACAAGAATCGGAGACTTCCTTAGGACTACATTTTTTCCGGGACATCTGTCCCGAAATTCGGGACAACACTTTTAAATACATTAAAAAAATATGTTATTTGGAATAAGTAATTCGTCTATATTTACCTAAAGTTTGCGACTAGACATAACATTTATAATTTATAACTCCATAATAATAACTTATCCTCTATGGGCTCTAAAGGAAAAATAAAACACAGAATATTGTTGTAACAAATATATGTATATTTATATTATTTTTTAAATATGACGTAATTGGAAAGCATGAAACAAAATGTACAGACGGAAAAAACTTAAGTTACAAATTTCTGTTTATCTATCTATGTCATATTTAATTTACTGACGTTGAGTGATGCAATTTTAACTCAAATCAAAGTACAAATTAACCTTTGAAGTATAACATTTAGGACAATCAGTTTTAATAGTGAACTATTAACTGTTCGGTTTTGATACAGATCTTGACGCATTAAAAATTGCTAAGAATTTGAAAATCTTTATTTGTGTTACAAATACCATACAAAATAAAGAACGATTTTAATTTAATCATCTTGATTCGATTCGTCAAGTTCAGTATCAGAACCGAAATTTTCTTTGTCAGATGAGTTATCTAAGTTAAAATACACAATCATATTTTTTTCTATATTTTCAACTGTCAGGCGATTTCGTTTTATCTTAAGAATCCATTTATAAGTTGAAAACGACCTTTCATCATCGACTGAGGTTAAAGGCGCGTACATATAGTATGATCGCTCATCCCTTCCTGCTGTTATCGCGTCACATATGTCTCTAATTTTATCTAGATCGGGGTTTCTGTCCATGACATTTACGAGTTTATTTTTTATAGGCTCAGACCAACACCAGCTAAGCACAGTTCTCACGTGATCAAATATTTCAATGGATTCCGTTAGAGTTAAATTCGATTTTTGTAATTTATGTCTAGTCGCAAACTTTAGGTAAATACTCGTATAGACGAATTACTTATTACAAATAACATATTTTTTTTATGTATTTAAAAGTGTGGTCCAGAATTTCGGGACAGTTGTCCCGGAAAAAAATTAGTCCTAAGGAAGTCTCCGTTTCTTGTCTCTGTTCTTCGAAGTTTAGGCAAATAGGCACTACCTATTCCTATCACTGACCATGACTTATGAGTCGTAGCTAAAAACCATGTATGGAAAAAGAACCTCAATACACGAGGAGATAAGGGTGAATTGTGTGCTAAGGAAAGGCCATCCTCATTTGCTACAAAACAAGCAGCTAAAATAAAAAGAATATGATAGATTTAAGGAGAAAAGGCCATGTGATGCTTTCTCGAATCGCTCTTGCACTGTTCTGCGCTTAAGTGCAGTTGAATGTTCGTTTAGTCTTACTTACGTCTATTGCTAAAACGTGTTGTCGCACTCTTGCTCTTCCAATCTTCATTTTGATGCTCTCACGACTCACGTACCTACTGCAGATACTGGGAACGTGGATATTGACAATCGCCCAATATCCATTCATGATCGGATTCATTACAGATTCGTCGAACCAGAAACAATTCGTCTAACTGGGGAGATGAAGTAATTTTTTCGTGTGTTAAATTGAATTAAGATTAAGATAGATAGATACCTATCACAATGTATTTTTCTATCATGAACATAAATGAAAAGCACAAATTTAATGTTTTGTTTATCGTCCTTTTTGTCGTTACCAATCAGTCTTTTATAAAGGAACAAGTGCGTCCGCACCCTTTTGCCGAGTACTTCAAAAATGTCCACAACATACAACAATGTTAATTGGCGTAACACCGCGTCAAAGCCAGTTATTACACAAATGGACAGTTTTTTTTTCACAAAAAAAACATCGCAATTCAACCATAGTTATCCGTGTAAGTCCTTGAAAAAAAAGTAATTAAATGCGCCACAAAGTTGCTCGCCTGAAATTGCAGTACAGAGTTGTTGATTACAATGTGATTAAGTAGTTTCATTTTATATGGCTTCAAGGGGAAAGGTAGTATTTGCAGTAGACGATTAAGAGTTAGTTATTAGCTTAAACCCATATATCTAACATAACTGGATGTTAAAGACTATTTAGTTAACAATATGCAATGTGTATATGTAGTATAGCATTACCGGATAGGCTAGCAGCTAACTCTTCTCCAGCCTTCAATTATTTCGTCAAAGTGATTATTGCAAAATCGTTCACTAAATAAAGTTGACACAGCTAAGTTACTTAACAAAGAAAATAAACACGAGATACATAAGTCCCAGCTTATCGATCGTTATTTATTTACAAGCGCCCTTGTGAGAATAAAGGCTCCCACAAACAGACGTGACGCGACAGCGTGACAAACAGGGGCCGCGTGTCGCGCGACGAGCGGTGCCTTTGTGTCACGCTGTCGCGTCGCGCCTGTTTGTGGGAGCCTTAATGCATAGAACTGGCGCTACAAAGTTTTGGTGGCGTAACTTTGATGCGTCGATAAAGCTTGCTTTTTTCTTTCGTGAATGATTCGTGCGATAATGGACTGGCCACTATGATTACATAGCTATAATTTAATTGAATATAAAGAAAGAAAATACGTTTATATGCGGTAAACATGACGCGAAGAAAGACAACAAACACAAAAATGAACATCCACGCAAACGGCCATCGCTCAGCATAAAGGCTCGTACACACTGGCGCGACGCGACGCCCAACTCAAAGGCACCGCGTGTCGCGCGACGAGAGGTGCCTTTGTGTAGCACTGTCGCGTCGCGCCTGTCTGTGGGAGCCTTAATGCTGCAACCCTATGCGAGACAGAGCGCTAGCGCTGGTTTTTAGCGACAGCCGGCCTTGATGTGATGACATCAACCGGCGAAGCATACAATGAGATAAAAACAACAAAATATGAAATAAAAAATTAGATAACTACATAATATACAATATGTTCATAAGCAGGTGTAAATGGGCCTTTGCCATTAGGATTAACGAGTTAAAGTCGATTCATCTGAAACGGTGGTTTGTGCTGAATGGCAACAATTGCTATTGACTGAAGCAAAAAAGCAAGAAATTGTCAAAAAATTATGTTGGCTACATATAGGGTTTTTCCGCAGGGCTTCAATGCTGGCCCACAGTCGCATGCTATCGGTGGCGTGCAACTACACCGAGGGCGAGCACATGGTGTGCGTGCTCGACTTTAAGCGAGAGACTGGACTGTGGCACGCCGTACTCGCGAGTGTGCTCAATGGCATGCACGTCATCTTCATACCGTACGCGCTCATGAAAGTCAGCCCCGCTTCCTGGATGCACATGATCACCAAGTACAGGTCAGTTCTTTGAATATTTTCAGGAGAAAAATAACAGAAGAAATAGCGCTATTTTTTCTAAACCTTTTTATTTTTGTGTGTACGAGTTTGTTTTAAACCAAAGTCACCTAGTAAAACTATAAAATGTATATAGAAGCCCGTGTACTCACATGCAACAGTGTCCGCTAACCAATAACATAATAATTACAAGCACTGAATACACTTTTGTGGCATGAGAAGCTCCTAACGAACTTTTATTGAATTAATTATAGTTGTAGACAGCGCCATAATAACTACAGCGAAGTCTGAGGACTCGCTGCTGAAAGATCTCGCCCAGTTGTCGCTTATCAAGTTAACATTAATTTGCGCTGGTACAACTTGCATTAATAAATTCTTATAAAAAACAGCGCGTCGAGAGAAAAGACGATAAAATCTTATTATCTTATTTAAAGGCTGGGATCCCGCAGACAGGCGCGACGCGACTCTGGTGGAACGATTTCTATGAAGACTTCATGGAAATTGTTCTACCGGAGTGGCGCCGTGCCTGCCTGCGGGAGCTTTATCGCAAGGGATTTCATCGGTGTCCAAAACGAGCGATCGTATTCCGTATAGGTCCTCGATCCAGTTGTTACATAGAGCTTCTCATTGTGTCACTTGAATATTTTCAACTCTGCACTAAGTAAAAATACTTTTATTACCAAACAGGGCATCGGTCGCCATAGTGAAGTCCCGTGACTTACATTGGGGCTTGCTAGCCACTCGTGACCACAAGGAGATCTTGCTCAGTTCGTTGCGTATGCTGCTAGTCGCCGATGGCGCTAACCCATGGTCACTGTCTTCTTGCGACCAGTTCTTGTCGGTGTTCCAGAGCAAAGGTAGGAACAAGTTTTACTTACTTAAATCAGCTCTTAGACTAATATGTTTTCAGATTCTAGTTATTTTTAAAATACTTACATTTTGTATTTGTAATAGTGTAAGTATTACGAGTATGCAATATGCATGAATCATGTACCTGCTAGTGATCTGTGAACAGCGCTGTGAGCTACATTATTACTACAACTGAAACTGGCATTGATTGCATCCATTTGTTTTGGTCAGTTTCACCGCTTGAAAGAACAGTCATGAGGTCCAAAAAAATTAACTAGACCTGCAGCTAGTGATGGAACAGCTGATCTAGCTGTGATTCCACCTGATGCAAAGGATTGATACTATTGACAGTTCACTTCTCCTACCTTTTTTTCTGTGACATTTTTACAGAATAGACTAGAGTTCTAGAATTTCAGTCGTGTTTTCCTTTTCGTGTTAGGTGTACGTGGCGACGCGATCTGTCCGTGTGCGTGCAGCAGCGAGTCGCTGACGGTGTGCGTGAGGCGCGCGGGCCGCGGCGGTGCCTCGGCTGGCCGCGGCGTGCTGTCCATGTCCGGCCTATCCTACGGCGTCGTGCGCGTGGACGCTGAGAACTCGCTCACGTCGCTCACGCTGCAAGACTGCGGACAAGTCATGCCGTCATGTAAGTTATAATCTCATTTAGGAGGAACATTCACGATCACCGTAAAACCATTAGTAAGCCATTGCAATGTAATTCTTATTTCGATAATGTAAGGTTTAAAAATTATTCCCGAGTGTTTTATCAAGCTCATTGCAATAATTCGAAGTTATACTATTTTACAATTATATAAGAGAAACATTGCAATGACTTACTAGTGGTTTTTCGTCGATAGTGTTTGCCTCACTTTAACATCAGATAATAAATTTATCACTTCAATAACTCAGTAATGCTGGTGTGAAGCAATTAATTTCCATTAATTTAATTACGCGGTGCGGTTAATTTCATGTGTTGTAAACGCAATATATTACTTTACAGAGAATTTGAACAATTAAACCCCAAAATTTTGATTCTGTAGTTCTTGTTATCTGTGTCTATGATAATATAATTATGTACATACCTATAATCACGAGTTTTACCGTGTTGTTATTTTGATTAGGTAGTACATATTTACTGCAGGCTACATGCGAACCTTATAGGTACCCATTTTTTTCACACAGGTGTGATAGTAGTTGTGAAAATGGAGGGACCCGCGTACCTTTGCAAGACAGATGAAGTGGGCGAGATTTGTGTGCTGTCCGGTGCAACGGGCTCTGGATACTGGGGTCTGCCGGGTCTTACGAACACCGTTTTCCGCGTCCGCCCTCTCGATGCTGACGGCGAACCAATTGGAGAAGAACATTATGTGAGGAGCGGACTCCTTGGCTTCTTGGGACCTGGCGGTAAGTTGACTCAAATATTCTAGGTTTGAGCTGCAATCTGTCACGTCACGTTATTTTGTGAAGATAAATGCTGAAATTAATTCTTAATCACTGTGGCATTATTTTTTACACACGAGAATTCTCCTTTTTTTGGTAAGTGTTCGGAGTCCCTGCGGGCTGTTTTGTCAATATACAGCGGATTAAAATAAATTACTATTCCGGTCTCTAATTTGTATGCTCTTTATCGTAGTATTACGTCCAAAGTCTATACCTATTACGGGACGCTTGAAATTGCATTTGGGAGCAACAAGACAATAATTATATGAATTTAACTTCACAGCTACGCGTCAGCATCAAACAAATTTTATTTAAAGTACCATAAAGTTTCATATTTATTTGTCGTTCGCCACACGTGCGTATGGAAGTTATTCCCAGACATTTTGATCGGATTGTGTACGAAAGTTTTAAAAACTAAATAAATTGTTCTGCAACTAGTTAACAGTCTCCGCCTCAGTTAGGCTGGAGTCACATGAGCGTAATAGCGGAGGCATGTGTGCGGAACAAAGTGAGTTGCGTAATTTACCTTACATTCAGTATAAACTGTTTTGGTTGAGGCTTTATCATTCGACTGCATAACAAAGCAAAGCGAGTCCTTTGCGGACTTATACACGTCGTGTTGATTACAACCACGCGCGTACCTAATGCGAAATACGGAACTACATTACTACTTATTGTACATATTCCAATAGAAAACATAAATTATTATCCTATTCACTTTGCGAGGCGCAAATAATATTAATAACGTTTATTTTGTCCAAAATATAATAATAAACTACTTTGTAGGTAAAGTACCTACAGAAAAATGTTCACAATATACATTGATGTTGTAACACCTGTAACTCAGGTACCTACTGTTACACGGCCTACTTTCTAAGTCCTTCAACAAAGAAACGGGTCCGTCCGAAAGTATTTCGATACTTTGGAATGAACCCTACTCCAGATTAATTCACTTTTTCGGACAGTCAATAACACATCGGGAGTAAAAACAACTATCAAGTGGTGTTGTCAATCAGTTTTAATTCGGGCCTCGAAATAATTTTACGTCTTTTAATGATACGGAGTGAGAAGCGGCCGTAATTTCGACCGATAGACCTCCAGGTCTCCAGGCCTCCGAATTACCCAAACAACTTGCAGTAAAAACAAAACTAGGTACTTAATGAATACCTAACACCCACCCTAACAGTAGGACTGGGTTTCATTTTAACAGTTCAACAACATTCATTGCGTTATTTACGTTGTTGTGCAGACAAGTTTTTCGAATATATGAAGCAATGGATTATTAGCAATAAGCTTCAAAATGATTCAGATTGTGATAGATAGTGTGTTACGTAGTTAGGGTGCTGGTCACATAGGTCATCTTGACGGAATTTGTGTCTGGACTATACCTAATGCGAGCTCTTCATCGCTAATTACCTCCGTAACTTTTACTTCTAATTAAGTTTCTATTGTCTCTCAAGCCAACGAACTGATCATTAGGTAATGTCGGGGGCCAATTGTTAGACGACAACTTCTTCTTCCTTGTTAATTCAAATCATAACTACTTAGATGGTAAGCACGTTTCACTGTCAAGTCCTGCGGGGTAATTGCGTAACACAAATACAATGCCAATCGATCGCAATACCTTCCATTTTGACAGTTCATCTACATTCATTGCGTTATTTACGTTGTTGAGTAGACTAATTCTTCAAACCTATGACGCAATGGATTAGGAATTTCCTTCAAAACTTTAGGATTGTGAATGAAAATGTGTTACGCAATTAGGGTTCTGAAATCGACGAAAACCAATGAATGGCACGAAATGGTTATGAATAAAATAGTAACTTTCATTTAGCTTAAAGCTTAAGAAGAGAGAAGCTGACTACCGACGTTCAAAACTAATTCAATGCACCAGTTTCAATACAAGACATCATCGAGAATCAATAATAAGCTCTGACTGACTGCCTCGTTGGTATATTTGTCACAAGCGCTACAGCTGAGCTGAGGCCCTGGGTGCGATTCCCAGGTCGGGCAAAGTGTTATTGGTTTTACCATCAGGAATATCTCAGTAGCAGCCCGAAGTTTGGATTTGTGCCCGGTTGATAGCAATAGGCTCGCCCTTTGTGACATGGGATTTAAACATAACTGGCGAACTGTGGGTGTACCTACTATAGGTTCACCTCTGCCTAACCCTTCCAGGAAAACAGGCGTGATGTTATGTTTATTATAAGCTCCGGTTTTTCCATCCAGGTCTAGTATTCGTGTGCGGCTCCCGCGACGGTTTGATGACGGTGACCGGCCGCAAGCACAACATGGATGACATTATAGCTACAGTGCTGGCTGTCGAGCCGATGAAGTTCATCTACCGCGGCCGTATCGCCGTCTTCTCAGTGAGGGTCCTGCGAGATGAGAGGATCTGCATCGTGGCTGAGCAGCGCCCGGACTGTGGCGAAGAGGAGGTACGTGTATGTTCTATTCTTATTAGATTTTATTCTCCACAGGTTCGTAATAAGGTTTATTTGGACATGAAGGATCGTTTTTCCTCGTACTCTCATCATCATCATCATCACCAGCCTACAGCAATCCACTGCTGGATATAGGCCTCTCCAATTCCACGTCATTTAGCTCGAAGCTCGTCTATTTCTCTCTAAATATGTTTATTAAAATTATGATTCGCGTTCAAAGTCACTTGGCCAATGGCTTTATCCTAATCTAACTTAATATTATAAATGCGAAAGTAAGTTTGTTTGTTTGTTAGTTATCTTTTCACCCCTAAACCACTGAACCGATCATCCTGAAATTTTGCATATAAGTTGTCAGGTGTACTGAAACGGACATAGGGTACCTTTCATCCCGCAAAAAAGTACTGTTCCCGAGGAAAACAACAATAACGTTCTTATGATAATAGATGGCGCCACGAGTCTTTCGAATCATGACTGAATTATAACCCGAATTTATAGTCAAAGTCTAAATTAACGCGAGCGAAGCCGCGGGCAAAAGCTAGTTATTATTAATTTCTTAAAAATATCACATCTAAAAGTATTTACAAAATTACGTAATTTTGTTTTCTAGCTTACAACTGTTCAGTATAAAATTCATAAGTTATTTTTCTTATTATCAACTATCCTATTGTTTAACGACTGAGTTTTATTTTGGTGGTTTTATATTGTATACTTCTTTCACTTCAGGACAAGGTACTGTGAAATTATCATGACGGTTATCTTGTATCTAATCATACTGTATTGAACGATATATTGTAATCTAAAACTACCGACCCGCCCCGGCTTCGCACGGGTGCAATTTACATGTGAAGACGGTATTCTGTTTACGACACGTTGTGCACAAGTTCTGACCAGTAACCTAACAAAAAGTACTAGGCGTGCATGAATTCAAGATAGTATTTCATTAGTATTATTAAGAACTTATGTTTTATATACATATACAACATAAAAACTGTATATACATATTTACTTATTATATAGCCTATGTCCTTCTGGAATAATGTACCTTTCAAATGGTGAAAGATTTTTTCAAATAGGAGCTGCGGTTCCTGAGATTACCCTCCACATATAAACAAACTAACAAAATTCGCTCCCTCTTTATAATATTAGTATTGATAGCGGTAGGTACAGAATTATTCGTGGTTGAACATACGACCATTGAATATCACGGACAGGTACAAATCCGATTAATTGAAGCTCAGATGCGGTTTGCCCGACACCTGTAATTCTACTATGATACCATCAGTATCGTACTAGAATGCAACGTTTGGTATCGACTAAGCCTGGCAATAGGACCAATGCTCACAAATATTTGAGGTCGGACAAATAGCCTCAGGCCAATCGGATATTTGGCCTCCGGACGGGGAGATCCAATCACGGACTACGTTTACAACGCTCGCTTGCACACCTAATATTTGCTAAAAGTAAATATCAATTGCACTACTAACTCGTACGTACACAAACATTTCAACACAACTCTTGCCCATATTGTCACATTCCTTCAGTAAAACGAAATTACAATAAGATAATATAAAAATTCCACTCATAAAAGAGAAATGAACCACTTATGTTATTTAAAATGTTCCATTATTAATTGGTTCGTTTACATTATAACACTCATTGGAAAATAAGCGTGGAAAATTCAACCTAAAAGGTTTAATTATTAGTTCATTGCATACAGTATCGCGCTCAACCACCGTGAAAATTAATCTGCATTTTCCGCATCTCTCAATTTTGAATCAAGTGGAAATAACCTGCAGCATTAATCGCAGCTATGATCGTAGCACTCAATAAATTCAAAATTTCGGAGGCAAACTTGGTTCAATAAAGTGACGACTGAATTTGATTTAGACTCGACAATTTCAAAGATTTGTAATGATGTCATAAAAAACATATTTTTGGGCTCTTACATTATTAACCCTGGCTAAATCTTACGAGATAGATCAAAATAATGTGCTACGGAAATGTATATCTTAAAAAGGTTTACAGAAAAGTCCGCGGTGGTATATCTCCTAAGGATAACCCACAGTAACCATTTTTATCTTTTACATAATACTATAAAATATGAGTTATTTACGAAGCTATTTTAAACAATACAGTATTAATCCTAATCCATTTAATAACGTTAGATAAGTTGTGCATTTAATGTAGATCAAAATTGCCCTTTACAGCGTATCATTAAAATGAATATCTTAGAAGATATCACATATTTAAAAGTGTAACATCTAACAAGGGGGGGTCGATATATACGACTTTGGGTATCATTGCTTTAGACTAACAAAAGAGATGCAAATATTAGAGACACACACTCCATCATTGTGGTCAATCACGTAATCAAATGATCTTCGTGGCGGTTCTTGGGGTCGATATAGGCAGTGCCGTTGACCTAGTAGTATCACAGAAATGAGGATAAATCAATATAACTCGGCGGACACTATCGGGGTGCTCATAAACGCGACGAGTGGTGGCGATAAGTATTCTGCTCAGTATCAGTCGTTGGTATTTTCGAAACATCGCACTTAATGATAACGTCCCTTTCTGGGTAAAAGCCTACAAAATGAGTGACGCTGCCACAACAGGCAGAGCAAAGTGTTGGCTAATCCAAACCTTCCATTTCTCAAGAAGTTCTGTTTCTTCTAGACGAATCACAAACGTTCCAAGTGTATTACTGATCTGCATTATACATACACACAACGCGATATGGCTTCGCAGTTTGAGCTACGGGCTATACAAAATATGTTTTAAAATACTGATATATTTACTACAAAACAATTATTTGAATTCTGATTTCCTAGATAGATACAATTAAAGTAGTACAGTTCTGAATGTTTAGATTACTTACAATCGTATTAACGAATAGCTAATCCTGATCAGGATGTTGTCTCGCCAGATTAAAGCAGATATAGAACAATAAACAATCTTTTATTTTTTAGATCTTCTCTTTGCCAAGTTGCTAAGCTTTCTTTTTCAATGAATAAATTGTAGCTGAAATAAGAGCATTTAATCATTATTAGTATCCTTAAAACAAATCATTTTTAACTTGAAAGTATTATTTACATTGAAAAAATAAATATTTTTACTTGATTTTCTAATATTACGTTGTGAGCGACGTAATTGTCACGATTCTTTAAACTTTGGTAGAGGGGCGCGTGCAGTCTGCTCCAAGTCTAGATTGCGACTGACGCAATCGTAGACTGGCTGAATAGTTCTCATCTCATTTATCATAACAGGATGGATAGAGACGGCAACAATAACTTCCGAATGTGAACGAATGTTGCCGTTACAAGTTTGGATGATCATACTAGCTTTATAAAAGTTTAGTTCTCTCTATATGTTATTTTGTTGAACAGAACAAAATGTAGTTTAAAGATGTACTTCCCTTTTAATATATGTATTAAGCGTTCTGTAGGACAAGTTTATAATAAACACTTGGACACTGAAAACTTACAAATAAATATAAAAATTGCCGAGAGATAATTAAAGTAAGATAAGTTGATGCTTCTAAGGTCCGTTACAAGATATTTAAATATTTTAGATAAAGATTCTTCATACTGAATAAAAATGAATTTTCTGAACTTTTTTCTCAGAGTAGTGGGAAAGACCGGATTACCGAACTCATCGGGTTCTAAACATAATTCATTTTTGACGTGTAATAGTAGTGTATGAAACTGTTGCATAATGAGGGTATTAAAACACGAGTGTGTGTTTAAAAAGGCGAGGTTTTTACTAGTATCACACGAGTGTTTGATTACGTAATGTGCAGTTTCATACACTAATTTATCTACTCTCATACATTGGGATTGAACCTACTAAATAAGAGATCAAAGTTTCTCACCAAATTCAGAACAAAAATACGTATGAAGGGCGCCAAAACCCAGCACATCACCGCGCATGCGTTAAAGCGGGCGCTGCCACAGACAGTAAAAATTGGAATCAAAAACTTTTTGTAAAGTTATAAAAAACAATATGGAAACTCCTTGGTGATATTAACTTCTTGGATTTGCCCTGTATCGTATTGGTAAAAAATTGTTTTATAACATTATTTTGTTAGAGCAAAAGTGTTTCAATATGATTATATTTTTAAATTTCGTTATTGTATTTATGAAGTATGTCAATATACACTATTTTTGAAGTTTATAATTCGAATTTTACGATATGAGAGTAGATAAAAGTGTTTTTTGAAGTCAATTGATTTTCATTTATCCTCTTTTCCCAACAGAAATGTCTAACATCCTTCTTTATGTCTTCCAGTCATTCCAATGGATGTCCCGCGTGCTTCAAGCGGTGGACTCAATTCACCAGGTCGGCATCTATTGCCTGGCTCTGGTCCAGCCGAACTACCTTCCAAAGACTCCGCTGGGTGGCATCCACCTGAGCGAATGCAAGCGTCGCTTCCTCGAAGGAACCCTGCACCCAGCCAACGTGCTCATGTGCCCCCACACTTGTGTCACTAATCTGCCCAAGCCAAGGGAGATTCATTCTGGTAAGCCGGCTTTAGATGTTGAGACTCGCGTTCTATTATTTGATTCGTTTATTTTGAGCTTTTGCGGTTTTCTTTCGTCTATTTATAGTAATTTGTGGACCCCTTTGAAGGAAAAAATAAAGTGTTATTCGAAATGTTTACAAATAGACTTCAGGAATGATGCAGTTGCTAATTATATTTTTCTATGATAATTTGGCTGTGCGCTGGTCTTAGTGTTGTCTTCAAAGGTTGCAGACGACGTTGCAGAGGCGAAAGATGCTGTGCTGTAGACTTTCACTGGTTATTTGCTCTAGTCTAAGAATGATGTCTTAAAAATCATTTTATTTAACTGTTTAAACGCAGTTGTACAAGCAAAGTCGCCATATGTGTTAATTGTATTACAGGTTATAATCTTTAAATAATTTATTATGTTGTTTTAAATAATTTAAGAATAAAAATACAACTAGTTTCGAATTCCTCTATATTTTCTCTACGATTTGGTGTACGTGTACCTCGAGGTACATGTTTGGGCAATGTTGTATGAGCTTTTGTTGACCTCCTTTATTTTAACTATTTACGGATTACAGCGACGCTCAGGTACAAATTTCCAAGAATTGACAAAATAGTTGACAAAATAATCCGAAGCATAGTAAATTATTCACTGTTGATGAAGCGACTATCTGCCGCAAGCGATTCCTTTTTTGAATAGTAAAACAGAAATGTTTTCAGCCGTGTCTGCTGCAGCAATAGTTTTTAATTTGCTATAAAATATTTTATACAATTTTGTTATGCATTTATTGTTTCCGAGCGATTATTTTATGCGAGTTTCGACGATAAAATGTTGAGCTTTTAATGAATTAACTATGTTGTGATATCTTTAGATGTGGGCCCTGCTTCTGTGATAGTGGGCAACTTAGTGCAGGGCAATCGACTCGCGTCCGCTCAGGGCCGTGACATGGGATACACCGACGATTCGGATGCCGCAAGGAAGGTACAGAATGCACATTCTTGTTTTCATTGCATCTTATTATTATTTACACTAATAACATTGATTGTTAAATTGTACTTTCTCTCACATTCCAGTACCAGTTCATATCTCAAATATTGCGCTGGCGCGCAATGAGTACCTCAGACCATGTGATATTCACGTTGCTCAACTCGAAGGGCGCTGTGTCCAAGGTTCTGACCTGCGCTGAACTGCACAAGAAGGCCGAGAGGATCGGCAACCTACTATTGGAGAAAGGTCGCGTCAACACGGGCGATCACGTCGCTCTTATATTCCCGCCGGGACTTGATCTCATATGCGCTTTCTACGGATGTCTGTACGTCGGCGCGGTCCCCGTCACTATCCGCCCGCCGCACCCGCAGAACCTGCACACCACGCTCCCCACCGTGCGCATGATCGTCGACGTCAGCAAGGCCACGCTGGTACTCTCCAACCAATCTGTGATAAAACTACTGCGCTCCAAGGAAGCCAGCAATGTCCTCGACAGCAAGGCGTGGCCGCTCACGCTCGATACCGACGACATGCCCAAGAAGAAGCTGCCCATCCTGTACCGCGCGCCCACCGCCGAGATGCTCGCGTACCTGGACTTCAGCGTGTCAACGACCGGCATGCTGGCCGGCATCAAGATGTCGCACGCAGCTGTCACGTCGCTGTGCCGCTCCATGAAGATCGCGTGCGAGCTATATCCCTCGCGCCACATTGCGCTCTGCCTGGATCCCTACTGCGGCCTCGGCTTCGCGCTCTGGTGTCTCAGCAGCATCTACTCGGGACATCACTCCATCCTTATCCCACCTTCCGAGGTCGAGATCAACCCAGGCCTGTGGCTGAGTGCTGTCTCCCAATACAAAGTGCGAGACACATTCTGCTCGTACGGAGTCATGGAACTATGCACCAAAGGATTGGGCAGCTCAGTCAATCAGCTCAAAGCTAAGGGCATTAGCCTGGCATGCGTAAGGACGTGCGTGGTCGTCGCCGAAGAGCGTCCGCGTATCAACTTGACTAACTCATTCTCCAAACTATTCTCGGCGCTCGGGCTCAGTCCGCGCGCCGTGTCCACGTCGTTCGGCTGCCGCGTGAACATTGCTATCTGCCTTCAGGGCGCGTCCAGTCCGGAGCCGTCCACCGTGTACGTGGACCTGCGCGCTCTGAGGAACGACCGCGTGTCCCTTGTGGAGCGAGGCAGTCCACACTCACTCTGCCTCATGGAGTCCGGAAAATTGCTGCCCGGAGTGAAAGTGATCACAGCTAATCCCGAAACTAAGGGACAATGTGGCGACTCCCATTTGGGCGAGATATGGGTGCAATCACCCCACAATGCAAGCGGATATTTCACCATATATGGTGATGAGAGTGATTATGCTGATCACTTCAGCGCTCAGCTGGTGACTGGAAATACTGGGGAAGTGTACGCTCGCACAGGATACTTGGGCTTCTTGCGGCGAACTGAGGTTACTGCGACAAGCCACGTGTCAGATGACACGTCGATGATCTCGCGCGACAGCAGCGACACAGAGTCACTGGCGTCGGCGTTCGGCAGCCTCAACCTTAGCGCGGACACGCACGACACGCACGACGCCGTGTTCGTGGTGGGCGCGCTCGATGAGACCATCATGCTGCGCGGCATGCGCTACCATCCCATCGACATTGAGAACTCTGTGATGAGGTGCCACAAGAAAATCGCTGAATGGTAAACTTTTTGTTTATTTATTAAATATAGTACTTATATTTTTGCATTCCAAGAGTGTTATCAACTAATCTTGATTGTCAAGGTCCCGTTTTAATTTCATCCACTGTATATACATAAATGTTATTTGTCCCATACTAACATATTGTACCGCATGTTTCCAGCGCCGTGTTCACGTGGACCAACCTGCTGGTGGTGGTGGTGGAGCTTGACGGCAACGACAGCGAGGCGCTGAACCTCGTGCCGCTGGTGACGAACACTGTGCTGGAGGAGCACCACCTCATCGTGGGCGTGGTGGTGGTAGTGGACCCCGGCGTCGTGCCCATCAACTCGCGCGGAGAGAAGCAGCGCATGCATCTGCGGGACGGTTTCCTGTCCGACCAGATTGACGCCATCTACATAGCCTATAACATGTAGGCCGCGAGAGCCAGGCGGTCGGCGAGACACGCGCCGCCGGCCTCCTCGTGCTACCGCAAGCCCACCGGAGCACGCCCCAAGGTGATCGCCACCTCCGCCCGGTCCCATCGCTAAATCAACACGATCGAGTCAGTGAACCCAACTTCGACTTTTCGTTTATCTCCCTTCGTGTTTATCTAATAACGGAACGGAAGATCTAAAGACTGCAAACGCGAATTATTTGTAAGTTGTTGCGACTTGATATGACGATCTAAAGTCGCAACTAGACTGATGTAAGTCTGAACTTAGATTGTTTTACCTTTGTCCCTCATCCTCACACGTAACTGACTCTAATTTGACATGATACCATATGATTGTTGCCAGCGGTCGAGTAGACCGTATCGCCGACGCGCGACGCCGTCGGTTGCGGGCAAGTGCAAGTGTTTTGATTCTACAAAACTACCTTATGGAGTGTGTAGAATAGTTTTCGTAAGGCCTGACGCATTATTTTGTAAGTTGACATTATATTTTTGACAAATTACGAGTTCGCGAAAGTTTTAAACTTAGTTTACAAACTTTTATTTTCTTTGTGACGTACACGTTGCACAATCTACCGGTGACACCGGGCGTTACTAGTCTGAACGACAACGTTGCACAATAGCGCCACCTACATGATCTGCGTAGACTGCAACTCGTAGTGCACACATCGAGCTTCCTGCGTTCACCGCATGATGACTCTTGACGAAACTCATTTAAATATGGGTATGATTATACTATTATTTTAATACATAGTTAATTAATATTGACCCCTTGTAAATTAATTTAATTATTATATATTATTTCTGTAAAAATTATAAGCTTTTGACCTATGTTCTAATGGTCCGCACGAGGTCATATTTCTTGTGTTCCTTTTTTACCAGGCCTTCGAAAAGGTTTAATATGTAGTATTCTTATTTGCCATATTTGGTAAGGAATCTAAAAGATTTTTTGATAGCTGCAGACTAAGTAATGTAGCAGTAAGCATACGTCGATGTCGAAAATGCCAACTTACTGCAGAGATGATAGTTTAAACGCACAAAACTGAGAGATGTCATTGACAAAGGCGCCGTCTTTAACCGAGCTTTGGTTAAGAGGATTGCTTCTTATGCTCACTGCTACAGCAAGTAATGTAACGAGGAAGCTGCAATAGTAGATATTGTAGTGAAGACGTGTGAGAAGAAGTCGTGTGGAATCAAAATACGGCACAAGTCCGAATAGTTGGAATGTAGACTTGTTATTATGAATTATTAAAGAACAGACGATACGTTAGTAATTTTTCCGTAACACAATTATATTGTTGTGATTATTGTGAATCAAATGATTTCTAATGCTAGTGTGTATGTTAAATTATGTATTACGATAATATACTTAGTATTAGCGATTATTGCAAGTAAAATGTATTGCATTTAAAGTGTTAACGTTAGATATTCAGTTCTTTTGATCGTTGACTATATTTTGGCGCTAAATGTTCTCGCTGAAGATTTTGATCTGTTGAAGTGGTTTAATTACATTTTCTAAAACGTAAAAAAAAAAAATTCTTTTCTTTTGTTTAAGAGCTCCTAGAAGATGAGGGCATTTTAGTTACTCGTAATAGTTTTCTGTATTCAATTATACGAATAATCATAGTAATAGCCGTGTTTTTTGCTAGTATCAGATACCTTCTCACCATTGTCGGAGCGGTATGGGACTTTTTAAAATCTTGTTGTCTATTGGTATTTTTCTGAAGTTTCAACCAATGTGGATGTCTAGCAAGCTTGTCACATAGGACAGTTATTTCGTTGTTCATTCTTCGTATATTCGAGTGTGAAGCAAATATAATGCTTACTCAACACATCTGTTTTGTGACTATTCAATGTTAGATCTCAATGAATAAGAAATAGTAATAATTATAATACATTGTATGTGTAATTCTCAATGGCGTGTTATTATCAGACCTTCAACAGATTTCATAAAAAATATATTTGTCTATTATGTTCCATTCCAGTATACGTTCAGAACGATTATTACATAAAATAATAATTATAAAAAATATGTTCGTCTTTATTAGATTCCATTATTTACTATTATTATTTCGTAATTATTTATTGCTAAATTGTACATATATTTTTGTTATTTAATTTTACGTTAAATGATTTCCTTATTTAGCTCTTAAATGTTATTTTATGAGACGTGGATGGTGTCATTCATAATATTAATTGATTAGGAATCAAAAATAGTTTCGATCAATGATTTCATGTACGTATAGAAAATAGTTCAGAATATTCCTTTAATTACATTTATGAAGGTATAATTTTACAATTTAAAAAGTGTAGTCATTAAATAAATAAGTATACAAGTAGATTAAACTCAGTTTTATGAACAAACGTTTGTTATTTGTAATCCTTGATTGTTAAGCATGTCTGGGAGTGAGCCGGTGCCTGCACTCGGTCTCGAAGTATCTCGTAAGCACTCACCGCCTGATGGCGCCACAGTAACCGCACTTGCATTGTTCCCATTGTATACTTACCATTAAACATTTTTGTAAAACTTTAATTTCGCACAAAAATTCGAAACAAATTTTTGGCAACTTTATGACCCGTTTTTTTCTACTGTCCCTTTGAATGTTTGTACCACTGTCGCCAAAGACATTATTTGGAACTTTGTAACAGCTTTTACAATATGTGATGGTTCTTTTTCTGGAAATGAATAAATAAACGTGCATTCTGGTTGGAAATGTTTATTGAAGAGAGCCGATCCCTTTAGCATTAGACTGATCAGGGAATACTTTTATGCTACGCGTACTTAAAATGCTTAACAATTTCTGTTGGGTGCAAGACAAGTGACCTGAGCTCAGCGACTGTGCAACTTTGGAAGAATCTGTCTGTAGATTCTTGCATTGCATAAAACAACTGCCAGATGGATGCACATCGAAGCCACGTTACGTATTTTTAGAAAACTGGAATAAATTTGAGTACCCATGCGAATGCAATGCCGTCGCCCAGCTCTGATCGTACCCTCATAAACTGCTGCACTGTTTAAAAATAATATTGGTAACTCAACCACTAAAAGCGTATCAACGATCTGGATTTGTCAGTATCAATATGCATGATTTTTTTTTTGTTGCTTATAACGACATCCACTGGTCGAGTCGAGACAACTACTGTTCCAGTATAGAGAATACCACAGAGTACATTGAATATACTGAGAATACTACTACTAATATATGGAGAATACTACGGCATGAATCTCTGGCCACGCTCCCTCTTGTTGTGAAAAGCGCCACCTGTCATCTCCCAGGAGGACTAAACATATTTAATGTTGCCACGTTATAATTTGGAAATAAAATAGATGTCGCTATTGTCGCCGGTGCTTTTAGCGGTGATAATAGAGTGGGTTGAATCAAGAGCTACGTTATAGTAGTTTCCGTCAAAGTTAAGATTAACATTAACATTAACAATGACCATAGAATTGAACTACCTACTATTTATTGCACCATCGTGTAAAGTGTAAAAGAGACGTCTTATTTCCCCAAAATAGACTTGGGTATTTTTTTTACAAGTACAGAAATTCAGGCTGGTTATCATCTCATCACGCTTTCAAAATTAACCAAGTTCAAACTTATTTTTTCGGCGGGATTATTAATTATACGCGTGGTATTTAAATTCTGCTGCATAATATTTTAAGTTTAGAAAGACACCAGACATAGTATACACTACAAGAATTGTACGGAAATTGTTCTTTTTCGTACGCTATAAAGAGATTCGAAAATTTTATTACTTTAGAAATTATAGCCTTGCGTGAAGAGTTATTAGTCGTACCCGGACATAGTACATAGTATACACTAAAGAATTGTACGCATTAAGTACTACCCAAAAACGTAATAATATTTCGGATAAATGTAATATCTTAAGAGAAAACATCAAATCAAGATTAAGCACATCAGCAGACTTGCTGATCTTTGTACTTCCTAGATGTGGCCTTCAAATTAGAAGTACTGGAATTATTTCGTTGAGATGGTTGCATAGAAGTGCTAGAAATAAGCAAAACGATACGAATCTATATGCATAACAAGAATAAGTGATCTTCAAGAAAACGATAAGAAGTTGGTAGGTACTTTTTATTAGGTACGGTCAGCAACGAAAGTCGTTAACACTGTTACTTTTACATGTCATACAAATTGACAGAAAATGATTAAATACACAGATTTTTAGCATTTCTTATAAATATTGCATTTATTTCGTTTCTTTTTTAACAATGTGCTCAATAATTATGCTTTCAAAAACTTAAATGTTGATCTACTTTCGTCGTTGACTTTACTTACCTTATAGTTAATGAAAAAAATAGTAGGTACTTATGTTTACCAACCGATGATTACATGTTTGTTCCGTTAGCTATATGTCTGAACCTGTTAAACTCGATACCTATATTATTATTATGTATAATAACTACACACAACCTATTGACAGTTAATCAATCGGATTATTAATAGAAACAGCATATTTTTAAACATGTTTTAAAACACAAATATTTTCAGTGACATTCTACTGCGATAAAAATAGTGGGTAAGTAGGTACTTTAACGTTTTGACTTTCACCAAATTCAAGAAACGTGAATTTATCGCATGAACTTTTGGTGGCCCTGAAAAGGGCCTTTTGTTTTTTGTCCTGCCATCGTCGTTAATTTATTATGTACATAATACAATGTACCATTATATGTTGTGTAATTTTTGGTATTATTACTGTGGTGTTTAGGTCTCGTAGCATTCCCATGATTTGCCAATAAGCCTACACCATGCTATATAGTAGCGCATATTAGGTAAATACTCTATGACTGCAACCAAAGCATATATTTTTTGCTGTAAAGTTAAACTATTTGGAACATCATTTATATCAATCAAATCAATATCATCTAACTCAAATATTAGAATTTCGTTTAAATTATAGCGAATGATGTGTGTGCCTGTACATAACATATCATTGACGATCTTTCTACAATGCAGATTATTATCTAACTCCAGCATTGATTCTGTTGCTTCTTCAAGAGCTGTTATTCTTTTGTCGGACAGAGTGAGCACGTTAAAGGGGGAAGCGCAAGGGTAGCCCGCGAAATTCAAATTTTCTTACGTTCTTTGCAATTTGAAGGTCAATGTCAGGTTGTATTTTGATAAAAATATGATTCGCGGTCGTAACAAATATGGCTTTCCAGAATTATAATCATTAGAATCAGCAAGACAACTCCTTAAGTTAGAATTGGTGACAAATGTCATGATTTCATGAAATAGTCATTTAATACAGTAATAATGAACTCAGAGAGATGTATTGCTGATTCTAATGATTATAATTCCGTAAAGCCATATTTGTTACGACCGCGAATCATATTTTAATCAAAATACAACCTGACAGTGACCTGCAAATTGCAAAAACCGTAAGTAAATTTGAATTTCGCGGGCTACCCTGAAGGTTCCGCCTTAAAGGCATATGTGAACATTTTCGCGGCACAGAACGGTTTTGGCTGCAATTTTGGTTAGTACATAGTTGTTCGGAAAATACGCTAGACTAGTCGTCTACCAATATTTTGTCTAAAACATAAGATACATTAGACATACGTTTCACAATGGTTATGTGGTTTGATATTGTTTTGTCGTAATACTATTTGTTCAAAATGTTTGTTCTGATTTTGTACACATTCTTTGTGTCGTCTTTCTCGGCGAGAGGTTTTATAAGTTCCATGAATTCAGATTGTTTAGCGTCAAACAATTTACGAACGCTCATTTTATCAGTGTAAGCAATTACTAAAGATTGCACCACAGAATCAAAGGCACAAGTATTTTCGATGACAATGCCACTAACGCCTGATGACCGATTTGACCATTTGACAACAAACCTACACTTGTGCTTTGATTCCGTGGTACTCGTATATTACGATTATGAGTTTTTATAGATAAGCCTTTCCAGTTTTCAACCGAAATTGGCATATCGCTCAATACCGATTCCTGTGAGAAGTCATCATTATAGGGCAATGAACCCTCTAATGATGATTTCTTATTTTTATGTTTTACTGCGGAGCGCTTTTCAGATATTTTTAAATTACTAAGACTTTAATTCACCTGATAGATATTCATGATGCTTTATAATAAATTCATCAACTCTCATTCGCTCCGTAGAGAACTTTAAAATAGTTTTTATATTTTTAAAGTAACTTTCAACGTTAGAGCTGGCAGGACATATATTTTCGGTTTTTACATGGCTGAGCATTACGTTAGCCGAGAAATGAATCGTCTCAGTGTTTTAACAAAACCTGGCAAATAAAACTGATTGTCATATAATGTTGCAGTCTCACAGATTTCTAATTCAATCGATATTTGGTTAACTTTCATATCAAACTCCTTAAAAAATTGGGATTGACTATTATCTTAATCTGCATCTAAGAAACTGCTATGAACAATATCATATTCTTCCTTTTCTTCATCGTCAAACTTAATAGTGCTTTGATCTTGCTTTTCTAGCAATGCTTGTAAGCTTATCTTGCATTTAGTAGGTTCCCCATCGTTCTGTATAGGTACCCGTATATTTGCTCAGCGCAACCACAAGAATGTTATTGAGAATGAGTTTAATTTCCGTAAATGATGAACAATTTTTGATTTTACGAAGATTTGATGTGTAAAATGTCTGAACTCTTTTGTCTACATACTTGAAGCATTGAGAGTTGTACAATGCTTTGATAAAATGTGATGTATCCAAACGAATAAGGCAATGGTATTTCTTTAGTTCTACTTGTTTTTGCCAGAACATCAAAGCAATAAGCAATATACTCATAAGTGGTGTCAAACCCTGTAAAAGATTTTACAATAGCGCCAACTAATGCCGCGAAATCGTCACAAACTTCTTCATGAGGCGGTCTTTTGTTGCAGCCCCATTCCTGAAGTCATTTGGATATGTTTTCAAGTGTGTGTACCTCAGTTACCATCTGAGTCATCGGAATGCAAGAATTTTCGGTTTCGACTACAGCTACATAAAGGAAAAATGGTCGGGATCTCTGGGAGACTTTATTTTCTTAAAAATAGATCATGTTGCGTCAATACTTAATGTTATTCTTTTCTTTAAATCAGCAAGGTATCTATAATATCTTTCCTGAAGTTCGGACCAATAATAAAAGATAAAAGGTAAAACAGAAATCATACGGATAACGTTTGTGTACAAAGCAGTATTCGCCATTGTCTACAGAGAAAGAATAACGTCGGTATGAAAATATATGCTTGTTTTATACCTGTACCTGGTATTTTGCAAAGATTTTAGTGATGGTATAATCGGTGGCTCAAATTCATCGTCTTCGTTCATAATTTTATTGATTAATTAGTGTCGTAACTTTAACAACGTCTTTTTCAAATTTATCAGAAAGCTGTTCTTTTTTTAATTTGGTTATTTCATTTTTAACTTTCGGATCGTGTACAATACTCAAGTTCCCTTCATGTAGGGAATGGGGGGTACAGTGGACCATGGGGCACAGTGAATCCACGTCTATATCTCATTCTCTAACGGTTACACACACACCGCACACCGATGAAACGGGCGCTCTGATAGTTCCCCCTCCCGACCGCCAGTGCCCTTGACGCTCTCGCTGTGGAAGTACGTGTTGCCGCCATTTCGCCGCCCGTAAGTACTAAATCTATTTTTTACCGGTATTGACCAAATGTTCTACACTTAAAACTATTTGATATGATGTTAGTATGATTAGATTTCCTAAATAATCATTTATTACGCTCTCAAAATAAAGTGGTGGACTTGTCGTTTAGGTTAAGTTAATCGTAAAAATGTGTTTCATTTTCAAATATGGCGTGTCGGGGAACAGTGGACTGTTTCACTTTGGGGTACAGTGGATTGCGGCCCACTGTGCCCCATACTGATATTACGTACCTAACTTAATTTGGTTATTATTTCAGACTAACAACATGGTCCGGAACCGCACAAGAAAAACGAATATTGGTCTCGTTAGTGGGGAACAGATGAAGGATGCGATCGATCTAATTTTAGATGGAAATAAAATTAGGATAGTTGCTAGACTAAAAAACATTCCGTATACAACTTTGCAAAGATATTACAAGAAGGTGATCAGAAGCGGTGCCGAACAGCGATTAACACCCAACTATGCAGTTAAGAAAATCTTTACTGATGAACAGCAGTCACTAGTCGATTATGTCGTCACATGCAGCCAAATGTTCTATGGTCTGAGTCCAAATGAAGTCAGGCAGCTTGCGTATCAGATGGCCCTCACTAATAATATTAGTGTATCACAAAAATGGCACGACACACAGAAGGCTGGACAGGAGTGGTATTACGGTTTTAGAAAACGCCATCAAGTTTTGAGTCTCCGGACACCTGAGGGCTGTAGTCTCAGTAGAGCCACAGCTTTCAATAGGCACAATGTGAACAAGTTTTTTGATAACCTCGAGACAGTTATGATTAGGAACGAATCATTCGGGAATGGTACAAGAATATTTAACTTGGATGAAACTAATACAATGACTGTCCAAAAATCTAGCAAAGTTTTAGCAGTTAGAGGGCAGAAGCAAGTGAGCAAGGTCACTAGTGGTGAAAAGGGCACACTTGTGACTACTTGTTACATAATCAATGCACTAGGCCATGCTCTTCCACCTGTGATGATATTCCCACGCGTGCACTTTAAGCAACATATGATTTCAGGAGCTCCGAGAGGAACTTTAGGGCTCGCTAATCCTTCAGGCTGGATGAACAGTTCGCTATTTGTTAAAACTATGCAGCACTTTATTGATCATTCCCAGAGCAGCAAAGAAAATCCATCGCTGTTGGTAATGGACAATTATGAAGCTCACATTTGCATAGAAGCCATAAATTTGGCAAGAGAAAACGGGGTTACTATCCTCACAGTTCCACCCCACTCAACTGGAAAACTGCAACCGTTAGACGTTGCTGTTTTCAAACCTTTTAAGACTGCTTATAACGCTGCTATTGACAGTTGGATGATGAGAAACCCCGGTCAAACTTTTCGATTTATGAGGTGGCACAGTGCATCAAAGAGGCACATATGAAAGCCATGACCCCAGCTAAAATTTGCGTAGCTTTTCAGTGCACGGGGATATTTCCTTTTAATAGGGATATATTCACTGACGTAGACTTTGCTCCAAGTGAAGTGACGAACAGAGATATAGTGCAACCTGTTACGCTGTCTGATGATGAAATCCGCACAAGAACGCCATCTCCATCACTTCTCATGGATTACAATGATGTTTCCGAACATTCAATTATAACACAGGCGTTGAATCAAGCAGTAACACCTGCACCACAGCCAATTTCATTCTTTTACCCATCAATTACGGGCTCGTCTTCTGAAAGAGTTGAAACTAAGACACCGCTAAAGAGAGGAAGAGCTCCTGCCGAAGTTATGCTGCCTGAAGGTGAAATCTGTAGAAAAACTCCATCTCCGACTACTTCGGGACTCCAGAGCTCAAGCACTCAAGCAATAACTTTCTCGAGCCCTTTTGATTTCCGAGGAATTCCAAAAGCTGCTCCGAGAAAAAATAACCGAGCACCACGCCGCAAAGGGAAATCCATGATAGCTACAGACACACCAAATAAAGAAGAAATAGAGAACCGTCAGCAAGACAAATCTGATAAACAGAAAAGGCAGCGTATGCAAGGAGCTAATAATATAAAGAAAAAGGTTTTGCAGACCGCATCGAGTGAAGAAGATAGTAAAGAAAACAGAAAAACAGAAAAAAAACGAAAGCAGCGACAAAGAAATGCTAAAAGGAAAGTTTCAGAGTCTGAGTCAAGTGAAGAAGACATAAGTAATATGAGCACATATTCTGAAGAAGAAGGTGGAGGACGAAGATGAAAAAGAAATAAACCCTGACAACTTCCCTCCTCTTGAATGTAGTCCCAAAGAAGGCGCTTTTGTTTTAATACAGTTTGTTGCACATAAAACGAAGGTATTTTACATAGGAAAGATTATAGGGAAGCGAGGTGGAACAGATGTAGATATAAGTTTTTTAAGGAAGAGTACAAAAGTGAGGAATGGATACAGGTTACCGGATGTTCCCGACATAGCTTCGGTACCCTTAGGAGATATAAAAATGATTCTACCTCCGCCTACTTTTAGTGGAACTAAACGACAACAACAGGTTTATAAATTTGGTCTTGACTTTTCCCGCTTAAATTTGCGATATTTTTTTTTTTATTTCTTTAACTTTTTGATCCTAAGAAATTTATAATTATTTATGTTTTAAAATTTTATGATTAAGAATAAGATTGTTTTTTGATTTTCTTATTTTTTGGAGTTGATTTAGTGCAATTTCTAGATTTAAAGGCTGTTAAAACTACAGACTGATAAACGTTAATTAAAGACTGATTATTTTATATATAAAAAAAACGTGATTAAAAGTATTGGTTAAACAAATTAATCTTTTATTTCATATTTATATTGAAACAGTTCACTGTAACCCATTAAAAAAAGCATGGTAAATCTTTGTGTTGATTCACTGTACCCCACTACGATCCACAGTACCCCTCATTAAGATCCAGTGTATCCCAGATGTGGGGTACAGTGGATAATTTCCCAACTTAAAAAAAAATGTTTATTGCCAGTAAACTATTGATGTTATTGCTAAAGTTGAAATAGATTTCGTTAGCCAACATCCCATTCTATAAATCAATTATTATCAAATCAAATATTATTTTTTATTTACTGATTTAAAGCTCATACAAAAAAAAGTGATTCACTGTGCCCCCCTCTCCCCTATTTTACATTCCAATGTAGCCAAGTTTTTAGACACCACTGTAGAATGTCCGCTTATTTTTGCTCGACATTCCTTGCAATATCCATGAAAATTAAAATGAGAATCTTCTGTTGCTGAACTGTGTTTGAATACCCAGGTGCATTCTCGTTTAGTTTTCTTCCATAATATTTCAGCCGTTAAATATGTCCATCTATTTCTAGGTAAATTAAAGGTCTTATGATTCTTCACACTTGGTTTATTCTTGTCATTGCGTGTGTAATAGGTAGTTACTGGCTTTATTTGTTCCCATATAGTAGATTCAATGCCAAAATAAAATGTTTTAACAATTGTGTTATTTTCTTCGCTGGATGTAGAAGATAAATGGTTGCAGTCATTTTCAGATTTTTCATTTTCCTGTGAATATGATAAATGCAATGACTGCAAGTCATTGTCTGACGGCACAATTCGCTGCTTATGATATTGGCCAAAAAAATAGTCATAATTCCTTTTAAGGGACAGGTAAAGAGCCTTAATTGACATGCGACATGACAAATTATTGCGTAAGTATATTAATAAAAATTTTACTTGACGAAGATGGCAGGCAATTTTTGTCGGTTATTTGATCGGCGTATTTGACGAACTCATGCTTTTGTGCTTCAATGCACACAGATAATACTTTTCCACGCTTATTCTTGCTTTTCTCCATTATAACTCACTACAATGTATTCGCATATATTTTGGTTACCGCCAAAAGATAAAGGTACATTTTTTTTTTATTCGCTTAGATCTAGTGTGAATATTATTAGAATAAGGAAGAGAACAATTTATGGGAAATGCATGGAATTAGTATATACTATATGTATAGTAGGGAAATGTTACAATATTAATCGGTTAAGACATAATTTAAAAACTGACGAAGATATTAGTATGAGATGTAATGACATGATGATGATGATGTATGTGTGTATGTATGGATGTATTTCCTTTCGGTCTTACTTTATATAAAATACTTGACTGAACTTCTTCATATTTTTTTTAAGTTATTCAACATTCAAATTCTAAACTTGGTCCCACAATTCTGACACACGCTATTTTTGAATAGCGAACGTATTTCAACTTTAAAGTTCAATAACCTATAGATGGGAGCAGTAGTGTTTTGTTATGTACAGTACTCAATAAATTAACGACTATGATGGCAGGACAAATAAAGGCCCTTTTCAAATAAATATTTCTTTTTCTTTTTAGGGCTACCATATGTGGATGGGTTATATTCACGTTTCGTAAAAGCCAATGACCAAATTTGGTGCCTATTGTTTTCGTCGGTCACTATAGAAACTTTATACAGTTAGTAAGTAGTAATCCGTAACAAAGGAAATTTAGTTAACGATAAATCATAAAAATCTGTCCGAACTCGGTTAAATCAGTTTGTATCTACAGGTTAATTATTGCGATTGCACATCAGGGAGAAATCCGAAACTATGGTTAGTACCTAGAGCAAAGTGGTCAGTCACCATGGACTCGGATTATGGAGACAAAAAAATAATAAAAATATGCAAATTCAATAAAAATAAAATATTACGTTTATTCCGGTAGTCTTTTAATAATGCGCTCAAATTTCTAATATTTGCAGCCATGAATCAAACCTGCACCCTAATTACGTAACACACTATCTATCACAATCTGAATAATTTTGAAGCCTATTGCTAATCCATTGCTTCATGTGTTCAAAAAATTTGTCGGCTCAACAATGTAAATAACGTAATGAATGTTGTTGAACTGTCAAAATGAAACCCATTCCTACTGTTAGTGTGTTACGTAATGAGCCCGCCGGTTTCTTTGGTAAAAAAAGCATTCTGTATTGTACCAACCGATTGTAGCTGGTATAAAATTAATGGATCAAATTCTGCGAACAAATGTACTTGTGGCAAATCATAGGAAATGGATATTTTTAAAATTTTCCGCATTTGTGAAAAAATAAAAATTACAATAACTGGCACTTCCTTTGATTGGACAAATAATATTCCTTAGCAGAATTTTATCCTTGTCAGTAACGTAGCACACAAATATACGCGGTGTTTTTTTACCAAAGGAACCGGGTTCGATTCTTGGTAGCGAATTTTAGAAATTTAAGCGCATTATTAAAACAAAACCGGAATAAATGTAATATTTATAAGTAATGCTAAAAATCTGTGTATTTAATAATTTTCTGTCAATTTGTATGACATGTAAAATTAAAAGTGTTAACGACTTTCGTTGCTGACCGTACCTAATAAAAAGTACCTACCAACTTTTTATCGTCTTCTTGAAGGTCAATTATTTTTGTTATGCATATAGATTCATATCGTTTTGTTTATTTCTAGCACTTCTATGCAACCATCTCACCGAAATAATTCCAGTACCTACTTCTAATTTGAAGGCCACATCTAGTAAGTACAAAGATCAGCAAGTCTGCTGACGTGCTGAATCGTGATTTGATGTTTTCACTTAAGATATTACATTTTTCCGAAATATTATTACGTTTTTGGGTAGTACTTAATGCGTACAATTCTTTAGTGTACTTATACTATGTCCGGGTACGACTACTAACTCTTCACGCAAGGCTATAATTTCTAAAGTAATAAAATTTTCGAATCTCTTTATAGCGTACGGAAAAGAACAATTTTCGTACAATTATTTAGTGTATACTATGTCTGGATACGCCTTATAACTATTGGTGGCGCGGCCACGGAGTATACTCCCTAGCCGCGCCACCAACACAAGACTATCATTTCTAAAGTAATAAGATTTTTTAATTTCTTTAGAGGGCACAAAAGAGAACAACTTTCGCACATTTTTTTGATGTTTCCTATGTCCGGGTGCGCCGAATAGTTTACAGAAACCGAGGTGGCGCGGCCAGGGAGTATACTCCCCAGCCGTGCCACCAAAACTTCATTATATTTAATTATTAGTTGAGGTAAAATTTTTTTATTACACGTATATTGTATAGTACATAAATGGTACAATTTATCTATAAACATGTTTTTAAATTTTTTTACTGTGGTGCGGCTAGGGAGTATCACACCATAAAGTTCAGCAGATTGGTGGCAGAGCTGCGCGCCGGCCGGAAGCCGTGCTGCGCGTCAGCCAGTTGCCCACGCACCAGCTCCAGCATGCAGCGCTGGATAGCAGACTCGAACACCTTGGCCGGCGTCGACAGCACTGCCACCGGTCTATAACCAGTTATATCCGATCCCGCCTTACCTTTGGGTACAAGAATGACCCGTGTGATCTTCCATTGAGTGGGGAACGTCGTCGAATTAAGACACATATTAAAAATATAAAGTAGCGGTTCCGCGAGCATTACCACAATCTTTAAATAGAAATGCCGGTATACCGTCCGGGCCCGCTGAACGCTTCGGTTTCAGGCGCTCAAGTGCACATCTGACCTTCTCCAGACTCAGTGCGTCAAGTTGTACCCGCACACCGCTCGCCGCACCCGCCGCCGCCGCCGCTTGAGCATCTAACCGCGGCGGCTGATCGCCGATTCGCTGTAAACCGATTCGAAAAAATTTGCGAAATGTTTAGCAGACTCGTTATCCGATAAATGCTCACTATCTTTTACAATAGTTTTCTTACCTACTGAACTTTTCTTTGATCGTATGTATTGCCAGAATGACTTAGGATCTTTAGCAAACTGACACTGGATTTTATGTTGATGCAGTTTGTGAGCAGTTTCTATAGTTTTTTTTTTTTTTTATAAACGCTCTGTATTTAGAATATTCTTCATAATCCCTACTAAGCTTAGTTGTTTTTAATATCTTGTGAAGTCTAGCTTTAGTTCTTAAATCTTTTATTATTTGGATCGTGTACCATTCCGGATAAATGTACCGCGATTTTGGACTAGGGTTTTTCATGGGAACACAGTCATTCAAAATGTTATTAAGAGTACTGTAAAAAAAATCCAAAATTGCTTCTAAATCAATCGAATCTAACTTTGAATACAGCAATTGATAATCCGCTTTGTAAATGTTTCACTGCGGTTTAATATTACGTGCACATAAACCGGGCGCGCGAGCGAGGGAAGCAGCGGGGGCGTCGGTGGCGGCGGGGACAGCTGGGCTCGCGGGCGGCACGCAGATCGCGAGCGGCGGGTGATGCGCGTCGACCGGCACAAGTGGCTCATCCGCCGCTGCTACCGACACCTCACCGTAAAAACCAGAACTTAAAACCAAATCCAGCTGCCTATTTAAACAATTGAGTACATTATTACTTTGAGTGAATTCGCAAAATGACACCTAACATTCATAATAATTAGTTATATTCAAAGGACACGAATGTAAATTAAAATCACGTATTAATACAATTTCCTTATACCTAGTGCACAATTTTTCTATTATACTAAACAAAATCATGTAGTCATTCGCTGAACTACCAGGCGGAATATAAATCACCGAACACAAAAACAAAAACCTGTTATTTAAGTGTACTTTCGCACAAACCATTTCGAAAACGCAGCTATCTATCGATACGTCCGTAACATTGTACTTGCCGCAGCTCGAACCGGTGTGTGGTGGCCACTAAAAACGCGCCTCCCTGTTTGCGACCATCCGCTCGATCACAGCGAAGTATGTGATATCCCGGCGGGATAATTTCCGGCGGGGTAATTACGTAATTGGTTTCATTCTGACAGTTCAACAACATTCATTGCGTTATTTACGTTGTTGAGCTGACAAATTTTTCGAACGTATGAAGCAATGTATTAGTAATATGCTTCAAAATGATTCAGATTGTGATAGATGGTGTGTTACGTAATTAGGGTGTGGATCTTGTATAGAATCATTGCAACCAGATTCCGTGATTGCGTATAAGTCAGAATCTAATGAATTTATAATATTTGCTGAATTCGTCAAACTTCGTTCACAGACCTCTGACGTTCTGGTAGAATATTTCAATGTTATTATTCATTTGGTGTTGTTTTGTTTGACCTCCGAAACCAAATCCACTCACAAAATTCCCCCGCCCAATTTCTGCTATGTTAAATAAAAGCAAAAAGATTATTGCCCTTTATTATCTATTTGTCTGTTACTTTGTCACGCTATAACGGCTGAATAGATTTGGATGATAGGTATACCTACGTATAGGCGGACCTGGGATAATAATAATACATGTTTATTGCATCAACAACTTAAATAACTTACTCTAGTTACAATGGGGAGAATCCTTTTAAGCAAATAGTTTGTTTGTGTTAGGATGCTCCGCCCTTCCCCAGGTTATATAATTACTACTTGGGATAGGACATGGGATACTTTTATCCCGATAGCAAGTTCTCGTGGGACATTTCCGACATGCACGCGGGCGAAGCCGCGAACAGCAGCTCGTACTACACATTCTCCATTCGAAGTACATATGGGCGCCAAGCCATTATTTGATTTTATTTTTAAGTTTGTTTTAATTATTTCGCACTCTGACTTCCATGTTATTTATTAAATTAATACTTGTATTTCCGGTTAAGTCTATGTTAAGTTTTATTTTGATGTATTTAAAATATTGTAGTTTCCGTTTGAATTTATATAGTTTTTGCTCTCGTACTTCCTTTTGATTTATTTAAAATATTGTTCGTTTCCGGTTGAAATTATATAGTTTTTATTCTCATACTTCCTTTTGATTTATTTGTTAGTTTCCGGTTTAATTTAAATAGTTTTTACTCTCGTACTTCCTTTTGATTTATTTAAAATATTGTTACGTTTCCGGTTTGATTTAAATAGTTTTTATTCTCATACTTCCTTTTGATTTATTTAAAATATTGTGCGTTTCCGGTTGCCTTTATTTTAAGTTTCTATGTTGGTATTGAAAGATTTATTTTGACACATCCGCTTGAATTAGTTAAAATGTTATATCC
Source organism: Dryobotodes eremita (assembly GCA_917490735.1). NCBI lineage: Eukaryota > Metazoa > Arthropoda > Insecta > Lepidoptera > Noctuidae > Dryobotodes > Dryobotodes eremita. The sequence continues at coordinate 9,482,836 of OU823241.1, read as the reverse complement.
GCTTGATTTATATAAATTCTACTTGGCGGTAAAGTTTCGCGGTAATTTTGTGTATAAAAACTGTTGTACTGTGAATGGAAGGACATTCTTTGTTCGCTGCTGCTGGAATAAACACCCTGAGTTGAAGTAAGGTATTTTCTTTGTACTCTCTTAAACATTTCTCTGCCATTTCCTATTTCTGTGTATTTTTGTGATATAGTGGTGTAAAGTAATATGTCTGACTCCGACAACGACGGCGATCATGCGCCGACATACACATGATGAAAGGATTAAAAAAGGGAAAGCTCAATCAGGAGGAGGCTCAGTAGGTGCTCAGGAGGTTTGATGAGAATGAGTTCGTGACGAAGCTCATCGGAGATAGTGATTATCCAATGTGTAATTCATGACGGACGGAGCACGGAATATAATGAGTGCGAGCAGTGCCGGCGAGTCGACAATTTCTTTAAAAAACTTACATACAAACATTGCGTTGTTTAAACATCATCGTTCTTCTAAAGTGTTGTGTTGTGTGTGTGTTGTGTGTTGTGTTGTGTTGAAGTGTTGAGTGTTGTGTGTGTGTGTTGTGTGTTGTTCAATCTATTTTTGTAAGAAGGTGTTTTTTTAAGTATTCCAACAGAAAAAGCTAGATGTCAAATGAAGCGTTTTTGAACGGGTTCTAGATGCAAACTATTCGTAGCATAGTGCGGCCGCCTCACCATACTACAGTATTCTGCTACATACCAAACTACAGTAAAGTACAGTGTCTTATGAAGTTATGACAAAACCCAGCATCTTGGATGCTTTTTTAGTAATGTGGACTAAGTATTGTGAAAATATAATTTTTTCGTATAACAGAACTCCGAGGTCACCCATAGTGCCTATATAAGTGCCATGCATATGCCATGTCGTCATTAATGTAATACACTGCCTTTACTTATAAGATTATTTGTTCTTGTATGTTTAACATGGTAACATTTCTTTGAGTTCAAATGCATTTAATTATTTTTACACCATTGAATGAGACTATTAAGATCCATCTGTAAGAGCGAGGAGTCTCGGACAGACTTAATTATTCTGAGAAACTTTGAAGTCATCCGCGTACATAATATAAATTTCAGAGTGCTGAAAGCAGCTAGGAATGTTATTAATTAAATTGTTTAATTAAATTGGCCCCAGAAGTGTGACATGTGGGACTCCAGAAGAGATATTTTATACGTAAACTTGATAACCGTTTAAATAAAGATCTATCTGCTAAATATGAAATCACCCGTTCAAGTAAGCTGCCAGTTGAGTGCCATAACCATACATGCCATACATACTTATAAGAAAGAATTTTGTAGGGATCCTTTATCAAAGGTCTTGCTTAAGTCAGTATAAATGACGTCAGCCTAATGACCACCATCAACAGCCCCAATTAAAAGTTCTGCAAATGGAACCAGATTAGTACCTACTCTTTGATCGTGATCCAAAAAATCTGTGCTGGTGATCGCTAATGAATAGCTTTAGTTGGTTTTGGAAATGCGGGCAGAGAAGTGGCTCAAACACTTTGGCAAATGTTGAAAGAATTGAGATGGGTCTATAATTTTTATGTTGTCATTGTTATCCGATTTATGTAAAGGCACCAACTTTACTATTTTCCATTTTAAAGGGAATATGCCAGAAGTTATAAATGATAAATAAATGAACGTCAATCATGTTTTTTAAACTAGATGAGGTCGGCGTTACCTATCTGACTACTCTGAGAAGAAAGGCCGAAACAAACTCAGAAGTGACAATCTCTTTTAAAGTCCAGACATAATCTTGGTCAGGTCATGCGAAGACCATGCAGATTGGTATCTGAAATGGTCTTTTGAGGAAAGAACCACACAGTTTGAGTGGACCTGTCCAGTCAGTGCACGCATTTGTCAGTAATCGTGCAGCACGACTCAGGAAGTCAGGACTTAAGGAGCTCAACGATTCGACGAACAATACCAAAGAAAGGACATTTGGGTAGGTCGCATAAACTACTCAAACAGCCAGATCATAATTAAAATTAAATAAATAAAAAATTAAGCAATTACCCACATAGTCTTCACATTCACAAAATTAAAATAATATAATACTTTACAAGTTACAAGTTAAGGGTACTCGTAATTTGCTGAATATGAGCATAAGTGGACACACTAACTCCGCTGCGCAAGCTGTAATAAATATTACCTTTGTTATTTTGAATTTTTTGAATATGATCTCACAGCTAATATTTGGAACTTCCCTCGACAGCCTTCCGTCTCCAACATCACCCCCTCGATGACAGTATTATGCCCTAGCTAGGTCTGAAGTTGTCATCGAGATGAATAAAATAAGCCCAAACACGATGTAACTGCTGTAACCTGTCGAGGAGCTCTCTCCACTGTCTTCCGTCTCCATCATCAGATGATCTCCATGTCTCTTTTTTGTTGAAGTGTCATATCATATGTGTGCCAAGTTTCAACAGAATCAAAAATTCAAGTGAAGATTCAGTAGGTGAAAAATCATTTAACCGCTATTTTTCTACCCTCAGGGTGCCGGGGCGTAATTCCGCTGCCGCGAGAAATCGCGGCACAGCGGACAGAGCTCCGGCGGGATCTCATGGTGGCATGGAGAGTGCGACTCTCGCAACCCAGCGCAGGGCACGCCACAATTGCGGCGATAAGACCCCTCTTTGAGGAGTGGCTTGAGAGGCGCCATGGCGTCCTCACCTTCCGTCTGACGCAGGTCCTCACCGGACATGGCTGTTTCGGGAGGTTCCTGTTTCGGATAAGGCGGGAGGAAACGCCCGGGTGTTATCATTGTGTGGATCGACCGGAGGACACGGTGGAGCATACGGTGGAGGTCTGCCCGGCTTGGGCGGAGCACCGCCGTGTCCTCGTGGCGGCGATCGGCGGCGGCGACCTCTCGCGTCCGGCCCTGGTTCAGGCCATGGTACGGAGCGAGAGGGAATGGGAAGCCGTCACCTCCTTCTGCGAAGCAGTAATGCTCGCGAAGGAGGAGGCGGAGCGCGAGAGGGAGAGGCAATCACTGCGCCCTCGCGCCCCTAGTCGCCGCAGGAGGAGACACCCTGGGCGTCGGGAGTCGATTGCCGACTCCCGGCCACCGTAGGCGCGGGCTTGCGGACGGCGAGCAATGGGCAGCTCGCCGTCCGGTAAGGACCAGGCCCGGGTCGACAGCGCGTCGTGTTCCACGCGCGCCTCAAAGAGATGTCAGCAAAATTGACGGGGTCCGACAGGACCGATGCCTGCCGGGGCTGCGGATTGTTCGAAAGAGTTACCGTGGCCCTGGCGCTCAGGCAACTGAAGGAACACGGGTGGGTTTTAGTCAGTAAGAGTCTGACACGCCCTTCCGCTCCGCCCAGAGCGGGAGAGGTCATTTGATGATTTCATACCCAAAAAAAGGGGTGCATTTCGTTTTTCAATTTTAAATGGCACCAACTTCGAGGTACCAACTTCCCTTACCAATAAAATAAGAATCATCAAATCTGACTACTGTGTAAAAACATATGCGTGGTCATAAATAAAATCGTTGGTTAAAAATTGTATGATTACAATGATTATCTATCACTAATTAAGGACCACTTGCACCGCCAATCATTAAACACGTTTAGCGCTAAATGAGTGTAAAACATAATCCTGTTTCTGTCAAATGCTTGACGATGACAGAGACAGAATGATGTTTAAAACTCGTTTAGCGCTAACCGTGTTGAGTGATTGGCAGTGCAAGTGGGTCTAAGTCAAATCACAATAATTGTTAAACTTGCATTTAGAGTCAATGGATTCATGCGGTGTGCAGCGCGTGACGGTCGCAACTAAAGTGATCGGAAAAGTACTCTGTGGTGATCGCCAAAGAGTATGCTGCCGCCATGATACTCACAACCCCATTCGGTGATACCCGCTCTAAATTAAATATACCAATAAATAAATAAATAAATAAATAAATTCAAAGTCACAGAGTAAAAATAACCGTTTTTTTTAAATGTTACAATGGATGAACTAAAACATCGCGCGCCGTCATATTAAGTATTATAAATATGTTGTAAAATATATTTTCCAATGCTCACCATGATTACCAATTTCCATAAAATACACGTTATCATTGAAATACGGTAACAGTGTTGTCGTGCCAAAGTGATCGCTTACTAGCTATTAAAATTGATTATGCGGATAGTTCTCTATTGGTTTTCTTTGTGTATATATGCCTACAAATTCGACAGAAAATCTAATAGTGTTTACTAACTGTCTCAGTGAGATAATAGCTATATGTGAGAATAGTGATACGGAGTCTGTATTTATATTGGGAGAATGCGCATCCCGGTGAGCGTTTTGCAAGCGAGTTAATGACGGTATGTGCGGAGCAATTGTGGTCATGTGTGGACATGGAATTGTTACCTGAGGATACGTATACATTTGTAAGCATCGCGAATGTTGCATCTCGATGGCTAGACCACTTTGTGGTATACTTACACTACTGTGCTGCGAGACATTTAGTTATGAAAGCGTGTGTTATGTATGATGTGTACTCATCTGATTACATTCCGGTGGTAATCGAATGTAATTTAAAATTAATTATACCAAAATTAAAATCCAAAATAAATAAATGTAGTAAAGTTATATGGGGTGAAAGGGATAATAATATGATTATGGAATTCTCGGGCTATTGTCGTTCAAAATTAAACCGTATTGATTTTTCTGTAGAGTTAATTAATTGTGCTCATGGAATGAGTTCTGATACACACCACACTGTTAAACCAGATGTATACTAGTTTGGTTAATATAATTAACAGAGGGCGCTAGGCTTACATATGTGGGTAGTGAAAGAGCTGTTAATAATAAGAGAAAATATGTACCTGGTTGGAATATGCATGTTCGTAGCGCTCACGAGGAGGCTCGGCTGTGGTATCAAACTTGGCTTTTGCACAACAAACCCAGAGCCTGCAGTCTCGACATGAATAGCGACAAAAATCTGTCGCTAAGTCGTATCGATGTCAAATTTCTTTAATAGATTTTCAACTTTATTTCCAAAGCATAAGGTTGAAAATCTATTAAAGAAATTTGACTTGGGTACGACTTAGCGACCGATTTTTGTCGCTATCTATGTCGAGACTGCAGGGCCTGGGCCTGCAGTCTCGACATAGATAGCAACGCTGTCGCAAACTGCCGATCGCTAAATAATAAAGAAAATAATCGCTTGCCGTAACGACGCTTACGACAAATGGAAGTCTCTACATCCGTGATCCCGTGCATAATCATACAAATCCCTGACAAAACGGTGTCGGTAAACAAGCGAAGAGCGAATTCATAGTTCGGTTTTTTCTAAGACAAATTAGTGGCCGTAACTAATTCTCCTTGAAAACAGGAAAAATTAGAGACCATGATTTAATGAAAATAATTATTTTTCTTGAAAATTGTATAGTGGCTTTGTAAACCATATCTTGGAAACACAAATTTTTATGGAAACTATTTAGTAGCGATAACCATTTTAAAGAATTAAAATAACTTGTTAAATATCTAAGGACATTAAAATCTGCCTCCTTGCAACATTACTACCCTAATGCCAAACTAGTGAAGTGTCAATGTCAAGTCGTTATGGTCTTGTTTTGTTGTTTTATTGTCATTACAAAAAAAACTGTGTATTTTCAATGGTATTCTACTCACTTCATTTTTCATTGATACAACAAGTTTACAGCATATTATTACACACAGCATATAGTTTCTCATTAAAGTATATAGCTGCATAATATGACTCTTGAGACTCTACAGGAAGTCTGTAAGACTGTTGTATTTGAAGAAATGGCTAACGTTCATCTAGAAGCTCGGTAAACACTGCTCCTGTTATTCTGTAAAGGTACAGAAATTATCAAGTCCATGGGATTTTCACTTTCGTGAGATTTGCCGTCTCATAACAGTCATAACAATATCAAGGCTGTCGGACGAGTCTGAGGCAGCATGAAGCAAGCAGTCCACACTTCAGAAGGCCACATAGCTTGGAGATGCGTCATTTGTGGTTGTTATCTCTTGTAGTAAGGGAACGACGTAGAAGAAGAAAACAATTTGAACTAAGTGAACAGTGAATGTTTACATTTTCATTAATTTGATAAAGATATTGTAAAAGGTATGCAATATGCCTCGTGTAAACAGTGTCTAGATTATTAGGATATGTGAACTTAAGAGATGATTGTGATAATAGAAATTTAATAAAGTTGAAAACATGATTTGTGGTTGTGTGTTATTTATTTTTCAATAGTTTATAACAGAATATTTATTTACAAAAAATGTTGATACTAAAATCAGTTGTACAGTTGTGAGGAATCTATGTAAATTTCACCTAATGCAGCAGGCTGATTTAGTACATTTAAATTAACTATAAAAACTAAATTTCAATTAAGTTAAAATATCAGTTTAGAAATCTTGTACAGAATAATAAAAAATTCAATTAATGATGCTGTTAGCTGTTTTCTGAATTTTTACAATGGTGGAACTTTAATATAGTTTTTCTTGAGTAAAGAAGTTTAAGAATTCCTGCTTAATAAGTTCTGATATTGCCCACTGACATTGTGTCACCCTATGTAAATTTTCTACATTTATATGTGTAATTTTTATGCTGAACATAATAAACAGTTTTCTATCTATCTATTGAAATATCACATCTGTACACTTTTTTATAGTTTCATTCGAGGTGGAAAGTACATGTTTATCAGTTTTACAAATACGGCTACCTACTTCAAACTTCAAGGATGTGAAGGCTTGGGAAGGTTAACAATGAGACACCAAACCTTAAGAGAGAAAGTACCAAGCCATGGTCAGCAACTAATTTTGTCAGCAGCATACATGCCGATGTACTCGAGTCTTCTTTTTTATGTCCTCTACCTGTGCTTTCCTAGGTTAACTGGTTGCCAATTATGATCCCTATGTATTTTGTGTTAATTATAATGTTTTTCTACAGTTTCACTAGTGCAATTTATAGTCATGGCTCTCTCGGATATCCATTGTTAAAAGTGCATGATTTAGGATTTTTGGAGATTTATAATTAACTTTTCTTATTGTCGAGCCTCTGTATTAAACTGCTGAGTGCACTGTTAATGTCATGTGGATAAGTATGCAATATGTCTTGTGTAACCAGTGTCTAGAATTATAATGTGTGAACTTGGGAGAGGATTTCGATATTGGAGATTAAATAAAGTTTAAAAAATTATTCGCGGTCGTGTGTTATTTATTTATATATGAAGATCGGACGATTTGCTCCCTCCAATAATATTTAAATGTCTTTGGCTCCCTCTAATTCGGTGACACTCGTTCGCATGTAGTATGTCCGGCGGATCTTATAAACAGGTGGACTTAAAAGCCTCACAGGTACATAAACACAGACACATTCGGCTACGCCCATTCAGCATCATTTTTGTCAATAATTACTTACAAAACCAAAACAATAAAGTTTACGACATTATCTAATCACTTTGGGGGCTGTCATCTGTCAAAAATGCCTGTATATTCGTAAACCGTTAAGTTTGCGACAGTGTTCGGTCAACTACCGATGACATTCAATAACTTTTAGTGTCGAGACTACCAAATATCGTTACATTCGGATCGTTATGACTTTGCGACCGAATTTCGTCGTAAAGTGATCGCTATCTATGTCGAGACTGCAGGCCCTGGACAGGGTATATTTACGATAATATGTGTAAGTATCGAAATATATTTAAGAACAAATTAAAATACTGTCAAGGTAACGAACAGCAAATAACAATGGACATAATAGCGAAGAACCATTCTAAGAAAGAGTTTGGGTCATTTTGGAAGTCCACAAATCGCTTGAATCCAAGGTCGAGCCGCCCTGTGAGTGTAGCGGGTGTGCATGAACCGACAAGTATAGCCCATGTTTTTAAGGTTGATTCACCACTCAGAGATCAGACTCGGATGTTTGATGCTGAGGCAGTTTCGGGTGAAGTTACCGTCCACTTCACTGCAAAGGAAGTTGCATCGGTGATTTCGGGAATGAAAAGAGGTAAGTCGCCCGGTCACGACGGTCTTAGGATTGAACATCTAAAACACGCCGGCGTACACCTGCCGCGTGTGTTGGACATGTTTTTTAACCTTTGTGTTAGTCACTGCTATTTACCTGATGACCTTAAAAACTCTACTATAGTGCCTATTATTAAAAATAAAACCGGAGATGCCTCTGACATTTCCAATTACAGGCCTATATCATTGGCGACTGTCATAGCCAAGGTGCTGGATAGTCTGCTTGACAAACAGTTATCGAAGCATATTATATTGGAGGACAGTCAGTTCGGCTTTAGACCAAGGCTCTCCACGGAGAGTGCTATTTTATGCCTCAAGCAGACTGTACCGTATTATACTGACTGAAAAACGCCTGTGTTTGCCTGTTTTCTGGATTTGTCAAAGGCATTCGATCTCGTTAATTAAGGCTCCTACAAACAGGCGCGACTAACGACGCGAATCGCGCGCAACACAAAGGCACCGGTCGTCGCGCGACGAGCGGCGCCTTTGTGACGCGCTGTCGCGTCGCACCTGTCTGCAGAAGCCTTTATAAAGCACTGTGGCGTAAGCTACAAGAAGAAACTGGCTTGCCTAGTGACATCATAAAACTGTTTAAATATTGGTATAGTAATCAACAAAACAGTGTGAAGTGGGAGGGGTAGTTCTCTGATGTGTATCGGTTGGAGTGCGGGGTGAGGCAGAGGGGATTGAACTCACCTCGACTTTTCAATCTGTACATGAATCGGCTAATCGTTGAGCTCAGCAACACTAATATCGGTTGTCATATAGGTGGAGTATGTGTAAATAACATTAGTTATGCTGACGATATGGTTTTGCTGAGTCCATCGATCGATGCCTTGAGGCGACTGGTGTCAATCTGTGAAGCATACGCGGTAGCTCAAGGACTCAAGTATAACACCAAAAAGAGTGAAATTATGGTTTTTAAAGCAGGTGCTATAGGTTACCCAACTATACCAGATATATCGCTCTGCGGAGCACTCTTAAATAGAGTGACCAATTTTAAGTACTTGGGTGATTGAGTTACCGACGATTTGAATGATAATAAGGACATTGGCGGGAATGTAGATCGCTATCGGTACGCTGCAACGGGTGATGCCCGATCGCCCCAAGTTCCAAGTTCCCCAAAATGCTTTTTCATACATTCATTCCCAACGTCCCCAAAATGTAAAATTAATTTATTTGTAAAGTTCACACTTGACCATTCCTCGTACTGATGTCTCCAAAAGTGTTAGAATAAAATAAAATCAGTACCTAGCTAAAATTAACCTTATTTTGGAAGATATATTTTCTCTATGTATAATTTACACTATGTGTTTTGAAATTGTTTTGAGATATATCGAGGGTGTGTTAGGGATGTATCCAGGAGCTGAGTTAGGGATGTATCCAGGTTGTTCTGGGGAAAAATGTAATGTGAGGGAAGAATTTAGGTTGTGATGGAGGCATCCAGCAAGCAATTCTTTAGCACAGGAAAATTGTAAGTAAACACATCATGTAGACCATAGGTTCTCACCGGAGGCGGTACCGCCCCCTAGTGGGTACTGAAGCTTTTCGTGGGGGCGGTAGGTAGAGAGACAGAGAGAGCTTTTTATTTTTTATTTGTGATTCTTAATAGATAATAGACAGACATATAAAATTGGGTATAATGAACTGTTATGTAAAGGGGGCGTTGGATTTTTTTTTTGTTGTAAAGAGGGCGGTAGTCCATTGTGATGGCGGTAGTTTTTTTTTTTTTTTTTTTAAACACAAGATTCATTGTGAATTGTGCTGTGTTTTGATACTTCCCTCTCATACGCACAAGTGCAAAAATAATGTTTGATATTTCCCTCTAATTCGCACTTACTAACACCACTATTGATGAGCGCCTATTTGTTATTGAAGTACAGAACAACGTCGTTTATCTATCACTTATAACTATTGCATAATTTTAGTAATATTTAATGAATTAAGTGTAAATTGCAATGAAAACACATAGTACATTTTTACCTCATTAATTCTTTAAAGTAATAACAAATAACATTAAACAATACGTATGTAAGCATTGATTCGGCGACTGTACCATTCTAGATTTCGGTCAAGACAGAGTCGTACATTTTTATTTAGTAAAATAAGCTTTGGGGAACTTGGAACTTGGGGAGATCGGGCATCACCCGCTGCAACATGCTGGCCCGCAGGTTTGCGCGATGTACAGAGGCTGTCAAGATTACTTTGTTTAAATCTTTTTGCCGTCATTTTACACGTGCAGCCTGTGGAGTAGTTATAGTTTGCGTGCATATAGCGATCTACGTGTCCAGTATAATAACGCACTCAGGATACTGTTGAGACTGCCATGGCGATGGAGCGCGTCAAAGATGTTTCCGGAAAGGCATATAGATGGTTTTGCGATCTATTCCCATCCAATACCAAGAGCTAATACCATTTGGTATTAGTTTATTTCCGAATTTATTTTCTATTCCCAACGAGTACCACATTTTTTTAAATAAAAAATCTATTACTAACGAATACCAAAGCGTGACTTTTTGTACACTTAGCTACACAAAGTTTTATTTAAATATTGCGTTTTACCGAAATCTAGGGTAATCTAAATATAGGGTTAGGGTTAATAAGCTGGTCGACGGAGCCCCGCTTAGCGGGGCTCCTATTTCTGTCTAAAGGATTTAAAGGAACCTAACCAACCGAACCTCGGGATGCCACTGACGTCGACCGTCTAAGGTTAGGATTTTCGGGAACATTTATTATGTTTTCGGAAACTTAGTTCGTCACTCAAAGCATTTTAATTTTACTGAACCTGACTGTATCTGATTTCTTCAAACTTGTTTTGGTATTGGTTTTAAAATGTGGTATTCGTTGGGAATAGAAAATAAATTCGGAAATAAACTAATACCAAATGGTATTAGCTCTTGGTATTGGATGGGAATAGAGTGGTTTTGCGGCCATCATACGTAAAAGAAGCGCTTCTCTGCTTGCTCGTCTTCGTGGCGGTACCAACAGTATCATGAGTTTATTCACTGATAGATGGGAGTCTCAAATGCTGCGACATTGGATGAAACTCCACAATACATGAAATTTGTATGTCTACTAACACTAGTTTTTAAGACCATTGTTACTAACACTATGGGCGTAGCCTGAAATAAATGCTATAATAATAATAATACTGTTGCAGGATCAGGACGAAGGCGCCATCCATTATTTATGGATATTCGTTACCTACCTCCTTACCTGCTTATTTAACATTTCGATCTGTGCTTGGATATGGATGGGAAACAGTAAAACAATATATCTCAGTAGGTCGGTAGGTACTCAAGTTGTTTAATCAGTTGTTTAAAAATAAATTATTTTATCTCGTCCATAAAACTAAAATGAAGTACCTACACGTTATGTTTTTATGACTCACTATAGTTTCTGCCCACGACTTAGTTCACGTGGAAGTCGAAAGACACCACAATATACTTAAATAGCCACATTTTCATAAAAAAATTCTGTACACTACATTTGTAGTTTTAATCTCACTAGACTCCTCTGAAGAGAGTCAGGACTGGTGACGCGGGAGCAAGTGACGTACAGTTGTCCATGTGAGAAGCAGGTCGTCCCGAGGTCGACAACAGCAGCCTACAGTAGTAATTTCCCATTGCTTGCGAAGTTTTTCGTTTTTTAATGGCACAACACTGATACACTGACTGATTCCTTCAAAATTGAGGTCATGGTTCTTTTGACCACTTTTTCCTACTATCCATATTTCCAGCCCTGATGTGCCATCGCAACAATCATGTGCATTTACTTGACTGACATACATATTTCCCTCACTTCCACACAGCTGACAATTTTATTGGGTCGAAGATGATCCCAAAAACAGTTCCGTAAGGTTTTGACGTGGTATGAAAATCCTATTTTTATACGTTTTTTACAACTTTGACATGCTTTATCTTCAGACTCTCCCACTATTCAAGCAGCTAACGCTCACATCGATATATTTTACACTAAGGAAAATCTATTTTTAGTATGATTTTTAGGTGGTATAAAATTTCTTTTACAAACTAACGGCACCGCCCGGACTATTATGTTATGATTGACTGCATAGCTCCTTAAAAGTATAGCGGGATGAAATTCATTTAAAAGGTTACATCTGTAATTATCTGCTATATTCTAATCTTTCGGCTCGTCATTTTACAATTTGTGGTAAACTATAGAGGAATACGAATAAATTGCAATACTGCTGATCCCCCAAAGCAAATAGCGTGATAATATATAATCTACAGACTGATCAAACTTATTCCCTATAAGTCTGGCCAGTCTGTCTATGCAAAGTTTGAACAAAATGTATCTGGCAGTTTTTACGTAACGCTGGAACATACATTCAGACAAACAGACAAAAAACTAAAAATTGTATTTCCGGCATTAGAATCGTTCCAAACCAAAATTACTTTAAAAAAAAAACCAATGTAAAGTTTAGAATTCACTAAGATTTTATCATTTATGTATAGATAACAATTTGGGACTCAATGACGTATCTAAACATCTACAGTAAAAATGTTTAAACAAAACAAACACTTTTTATTTTTCTCTTTTTTGGTGGGTCAGTTATTAATAATTTATCTAAGTTAGAATAGCCTAATGTCAGCTGCTCATCACCTTTTCCTAAATATTGCTTTTCCCGATGCAGGGCCGTGGAGTTCTCCTGGTAAGAACCAGATCAACTGGAGCTGATGGTGGAGCCACCATCAACTCCATTTCACTATATGCATTCTGACGAGGTTAAATTGCATAGCAACCATATTAAAGTAAGTAATCGAATCGTAACCCGTGAAATACTTATTATTGAGTAGTGCCGTGGCCTACCTCTGGTCTTCATCATCAGTTCCACTTCACCGAATGGTGCTTTCCGAGAGCAAATGCACGAGTTACTATAAAAAATACCCAAATCGCTATAGGTGTGTGTGATCCCCTCATCAGATTTTGACTTTGGGACAATGGGACCATCTCGAGAGCATAGCCTTTCAAACAAAAAAGAATAATTTTTAAAATCGGTCCACTAATGACGGAGAAATCGGTGAACGTATAAGTACATTAAATAAAAACATACAGCCGAAGATATTATTATTATTATTATAACCTCCTCCTTTTTGGAAGTCGGTTAAAAATTGGGTCGAACCGTGAGATCCGAGCAGCACCCTAATTACGTAACACACTATCTATAACAATCTGTAATATCCGTATCAATATCCGTATCCAGCAGTACCTACGACGCGGACGTATGTTTTAATAATTTTAAATTGTTTTTAAAGATGCCAGACTGAGTGGCACTGTGTGTACAAATAGCACCGTCATTTCGAAACCGTTATTAAACAAAAAAACTAAATTTACGATTTATTACGAGAAATAATTTACGATTTTTGCATTATTATTTATCGCTTAATAAAAAAGTGATGAACTCATAAGTCATATTCCTGAGATTATTTGTAAAATTATTGGTTTCTTTTTAAGGTGTGTAGTCATATAATTAAATATTTAAAATTTCGTGAAAATTTCGTTTAGTAACGGTTTCGAAATAAAGGTGCGAAATAATGATAGGAAAACCAAGAAGATTTCTTTTTTGTGTATCCACAAGATCTTATCAGGTAATTATCTATATCTACCTAAACCTACACACGTTTAATGCATAATACAGAAGTATTTAGTTACTAGGTAGCTACGTAATATAACTAAGATGGCGAAAGGTAAGGTTTTCCCACAAGAATGAATATTTATTATTCTTATGGTTTACCTACCGCCTGTGTTATTGTTCGTCTCCCTTATTTGTTTCGTACTTTTGTTTTAGTAGGTTTGTAGGTACCAAAGTATGTTTGTAAGCCGTCTTAACAAGATTCCGTTTGACCTTTTCTATTAGATACTTAACTTACGTTCGTCAAATAGTAAAACAAGGGCGGAAACATTATAGTTTCGCCATGTCCGTCTGTCCGTAACTCATAGTAATTTAATAGGTCCTTACATGAAATTGGCGTTTTGTCGAACTGGCCACTTTGACCTCAAATGTCTGGCGTTTGGTTAGGAATTAAATGTACCTGGTTAACTTAGTTTGGTTTTTTGTATCTACTTAATTTTAAACAAACTTAACATTATAAACCATTTCGTCTTTCAAAGCTACACTATTTTTAATGTTCGGTACCAAAATTGGAAAATGGAAAACTTATATAATCACCTCAGTCACAGTGCCTGTCCGTCCGTTCGTCTGTCGGTCTGTCCATCCATCCGTTCGTCCGTCCGTGCTCATCGCCGAATCCGGACTCGCACTTGCCCGGTTTATTTTATTTTCAATAACCGAGTGACAGCCCTATGAAAGTAGGTAAGAATTTTTAGGTCTGTTAAAAAGCTTTCCTTCTGCTCGGCTTTTTATTCTTGTGACAGTAGTGTGTATTAGTAGTGACAGACAGTATTAGTAGAACGATTGATAACAAACCAATGTTAACTTTATCTAGCAGCTACACAGTAATAGAGTGTTAAAAGCTTATGTGGCTCAAAAAACGATAAAGCGTGATGCCGATAAATTCGTATTCTTTTTTCATAACGGGTTATTCCAATTATTCCGAAATGTCTTGTTTTGACCTCTACAGCTTATTGCTTATATTTATAAAACTTATAGTAATAGGTAGCAAAATTAAAAAAAGCATATGGTGCTGTTCGACTAGACTTCTGCTGTTGATAAATAATAATATACAGGACCTACAAGGACACAGAGAAAGACTTGCACCCATATTCTAAGTAATTTCCTACACTCCACTCCAGGTTGACTCCGCCATCATCAATGAAATTGACAGTTAAAGCTTGTTAATGAAATAAAAAAAATTAAAAACACCGACACAAAACAAAAAGCTATAAAAAGAAAAATATTAAATTTTTGGGCCTGGTTCTTTAACTTTAATAGGTATTTAAATACTTAATTAGTAATATTTTGTAAGTAATTCAAGCGTCGACTGTCGGAGGACCGCTAAATAAATAAAATAGAAAACAGAAAACCAATTAGTTATAGGTATTATATGGAACTATACTACTCTGAAATTATTGTAGGATAGTTACCTAATTACCTATCTTATTTTCTTTTTTTCTCGTTTTCTTCTTCTTTCTTTTTATACTTACGTATGAACTTAGTTTCGTACATCAAGCTATCCCATTCGGGACGGAGCACTTCGCCACGCTCCGCGCGCTGCGCGGAATTACGTACCTATACGGTCTGGTGTGGAGGAGGGGGGGTTTAGGTTATGTTTGAAAGTAAAGTAAATACCCATTATGCGTCTAAGATCCCTGCCGAAGCTAACAAGAGCTGTTGACGTTGAAACGGCTGAACGGATTTTGATAATACAAGAACCACCGCTAGAAAACCTGCTTTCAAATAAAAAAAAACATCAGTGCACCCGTTTAAGAGCTACGATGCTACACACACACACACACACACATATCGGTCAAACTTATAACACCCCTCTTTTTGCGTCGGTTGTTAATAAAATTGAAGTAAAAAACCTTTTTAAAAACAAGCTTTTATTGAACTAAAAAGTGCTAAATAAAACTTACGTTAACATAAAACTTTAATATTTTCTTAAAAGCTTGCAGCTTATCTTAAAGTGTAATAAGTACCTTCACGCCTCAAGCTTTTAAGAAAATATTAAAGTTTTATGTTAACGTAAGTTTTACTTAGTTTTTTTTAGTTCAATAAAAGCTTGTTTTTAACAAGGTTTTTGACTTCGATTTAATTTAGTACTTTTTAGCTTTAGAATTTCTATAGATAATCGTTCTATCACCTTCTCTTGAAAAGTACTTGTAAAGACAAATCCAAAGAACCCAAACGCGCCTTTACACAAGTCATGGTGAGAAGCCATTCCAGTTGCACTATCCACACTTTAGAACGGGCTATCATCATAATTTAATGAATACTTATACAAAATTTCGTGCCTGTGCTGTTGACCACTGAGGAGTTCTCTCGTATGGAGCCATTTCTGGGCGCAGCAGCCAGATTATGGTAAACTTTAGAACGAGCTATCATAATTGTATGCGTATATGTATAAAATTTTGTGTCTCTGCTATTGACCGTTGAGGAGTTCTCTCGACTGGAGCCAATCCTGGGTGCAGCAGCCAGTTTATGATGGACTTTAGAAGGAACTACCATAATTAAATGCGTATATTAAAAGTCATGTCTGCACCGTTGACCGTTAAGGAGATCCTTCGTCTGGAGCCAATTCTGGGTGTAGAATCACAGGTCATGCATCAAAAAATGCATTGTCTATAAAACAGAATCCACGTGTGAAATTTCAACTCCGTAGGATAAGAGGAAGTGGTTTTTTATCAGCTTGCAAGATTTCACCCGGACAAACATACATACATTGCAATTTAAATAAAAGCTGGCAAGAAAAGTAGAGAGTTTTCTATTAGTGAAATGATATGAAATTTATTTGCAAGAATTGTAGTACATACAGATGGTCGAGTTTTTTTTAAACAGTTTCTAAAACAATTCGCTAGAACTAGCATGCAAAATTATTGTTACATTAATTAAATAAATGAAGCTAATAAAATTGGTACATAAATCATAGTTATTCAATTTAAAATGTCAAGTATTTGTCAAATTATGTCAGTAAAATGTCAATTTCAGTGTAAATCTTTGAAGTCTAAATACTCACTGACAGAATAGAATGATTTTTCTATAAGCCATTTGAATAACGCCGCTTTAAATTGATTGATTGGTAGTTCCTTATACGATTTTGGTAGTTTGTTAAATATTCTTATAACCATTGGAAAGCATCTTCTGTGATATAAATGGCTTTTCATTGGAGGAATAATTAATCTATCCGGATATCTTGTCTTAAACGTAACGGTGTCACCCAGACGTTGAAATAAGTCGGAGTGCATTTTAATAAATTTACAGCATTCAAATATGTACATACCGGGAACAGTTAATATTATAAATCTTTAAAAAGAGGTTTACATGAAGTCAATGGTGGCACATCACAGAGAGCACGGATACACTGTTTTTGGGCTATAAATACCCTATTTATAAGAACAGAATTTCCCCATAGTACAATGCCGTATCTAATGT
Source organism: Dryobotodes eremita (assembly GCA_917490735.1). Classification (NCBI taxonomy): domain Eukaryota; kingdom Metazoa; phylum Arthropoda; class Insecta; order Lepidoptera; family Noctuidae; genus Dryobotodes; species Dryobotodes eremita. Next base: position 9,465,751 of record OU823241.1, on the reverse strand, counting down.
TAGAAGCTACGTAACGTAACCATGATACGCTAAGAGGGTTGTTTTGAGGTTGGCTATTTTACAAAGTCTCCATAAGGCAAAAGCGAAACGATTAATCTTATTTGTGACCTTTAAGCAGTGAGGTTTCCATGTGCAGCCACTGTCCACTGTTATACCAAGAAAAATGGCTTCGTGAGCTTCATTAATTCTTTGATCGGAATAAGTGATCATAAGGTCAGAATTTAATTTTCTATTGTGGAATTGAACGATGGAGGTTTTATCAATGTACACAAGATGGCGAGTATGGAGGTATACTGCCAAGCCTTCGCAGACGACGTTGTCCTAGTATTCTTGGACCTCACAGCCGGTCCCCTGCAGCAATCAGCCAACGACACGCTAGACATAGTATCGGAATGGGGCGTTCAAAACAAGCTACGTTTCGCCGCGCACAAGACCAACGCGATGATGTTAACGAAAAAGCTGAAATACGACCTTCCGGTACTCTACATGTCAGGTACGCGGCTGAACCTGGTCGAACAGGTCAAACTGCTAGGTTTCACAATAGACTCCAAACTCACCTTCAACGCGCACGTGTCTGCGACCTGTAAAAAGGCTGCAGACATTTATAAGCAGCTGGCATGCGCGGCAAGGGTGACTTGGGGTCTCAACAGAGAGATAATTAGGACAATATACGTGTCGGTGATAGAGCCCATCGTGATGTATGCAGCGAGTGCGTGGGCCCCCGCAGCTGAGAAACTGATGACAAGGAATCAGTTTGACTCACTGCAAAGAGGCTTCACGCAGAAGATCTGCAAAGCATACCGCACGGTGTCTCTGACATCGGCACTTATTCTGTCAGGCCAACTCCCCCTAGACCTCCAGGTAAACGAGGCCGCAACCCTTTTCAAGATCAGAAAAGGACATTCCCAAGAGTTCATACCGCCGGGCCGCGAGCTGGTGTGCAACGTGCACCACTCCCAGAATCCCCACCCAGCGCAACTCACAACAACGGAGTACGCACGCCTAGAGGACTTGACTCCCGAAACCCTGGAAACCCATCAAGTAATCGGTCCCCAAATATACACCGACGGCAGCAAGATAGAGGGGAAAGTCGGAGCTGCCCTAACTTGGCGGGAAAACGGAAAGGAGTCGAAGTCCAGCACCTTTGGCCTGGAGCCTCACAACACAGTCTTCCAATCGGAAATGTACGCTCTTTTCAGAGCCGTCAGGATGGCAAGAGAATCCAGGGCGGCCTCCGTAAGCATCTTAAGTGACTCAAGATCGTCACTTGACCTGCTGAGGAGACCGTCTGTCACTCACCACCTAGCACTCCATATCAAGAGAAGCGTCCGAGAGATCAGAGAGGAGGGCAGAGAAGTGAGGCTCTTCTGGCTCAAGGCCCACGTGGGAACCGCCGGGAATGAGAGAGCCGACGAGCTGGCCAAGGAGGCAGCCCTAACAATTGCGACAGCCGACTTCAACAAGGTTCCCGTATCGTTCGTGAGGAGGAAGATACGGGAGGAGACTAAAAAGAAGTGACAAGCGCGATACGAGTCCTCGAGTACAGGAGCGGTCACAAAAGTGTTCTTCCCAGACGTCCTAGCGGCGAAAAGGACACTCAGAGACGCAGTGCTCACACCGGTCCATGTACAAGTCCTAACAGGACACGGAGGATTCTCAGCGTATCTCCACCGCTTTCATCTCAAAGATAGTCCCTCGTGCGTCTGTAACCCCAGTTGCGAAGAAATAGTTTGGCACCTGCTCTTCGAATGCCCAAGGTTCAGTCACGATAGAATGGAGCTGGAAGCAAAGATCGAGACCCAGATAAGCCAGTCCACACTCCACACCATCATGGGGAGACCGGCTATCAGGAAACCATTCTTGGAATTCGCGAGCAAAGTCGCTACTGTCGCAGCAGGGGCTAATAAAACGGATGCAACCTTGCGCAGTCGAAACCGACCACCATCTACGACCACATCAACAACCACGACAATCACCGCACAAACAACTACAAATACAACATGAAACCCAACACGCACGCCACTCAACATAACACAAGCCACACACACAAATACCAACCAACATCCAACACAACCAGTCACGACCACACCGACAATTACGACAGTTACAACACAAACAACAACAACACGAAACCCAACACCCACAGCACTCACCATAACACAAACCACACACACAAACACCAACCAACAGCCCACACAAGCGGAAGCAGCAGCAACAACAACAGCAGCAGAAGCCAGCCTACAACCAGCCCCTAGCACCATGCCCATCACGCAATTCCTGGCAAGCGGAGGCGACGGAGTCCCAGGCGTCAGACTGCGAGGCGTCCCCCTTTTCATGAACAGAGAAGGGGAAAAGTTAGGCATAAGTTAGGCATAGGCTCAAGCCGAGCTGCAGCCCGTATACCCATCTCTCCAGGCCTTGCCGCCTTGATCAACGGAAGTACCACCAAAACGAGGATGAAAGGCAGCAAGTATGCTGCACTGCCGCAAGTGGAAGTTGCCACTCACCGTTTCCGTCTATTGCGATCCAAAGATAAGACGATCGCACTATTCGAGTGGGGAGTGGAAACTCCATTTGCTCAAGTAAGCTCGTTCCTTCAGAGGATCAGGGAGGCAGGAGAGTACATGGCAGTTATAGCCCATACCATTAGCATCGACGCGATGATGATCGAGGGCGAGAGAGGAGACGTCGCAGACGGCTTCGGCTGTTTAAAAGCCTCAGGAACAGCATGAGGTAGTTGTCTATGAGGACAGAGGGGAAACTCTGAGTTTCCTCAAAGTCCCCAGACAGCCAACAGCCGGTGCGACGAGCCCCACAACAAACCCGACCACTCAAAGCGGATCAGAGAGGGCCCAGCAGAAGGCAGCCGCCGAAAAAGCTGCAAAGGAGCAGAGCAAAACCGCTAGCCCGGAGGACCGGGCCCGGTCGAGGAGTCGCCTGAAAGCCTTCGGCACTTTCCTCAGTGCACTGCTCCCAAGCCGCACATCACCTACCCAGAAGCAGGAAGCAGCAGTGGAGAGGTTCTTCAAGAGGAAGCCAACAGAACCAATCCAGCAGAAGCCTACAAGAGCCGACAAAGGGCAAGTAAGCCCGCCGACCCTCGCAGTGAACTCGGGCACCACGGACCACGTGAAGAGCGCCTTCCTCGAGTACGTAGCAATCGTGAGAGCGACCAGAGAGGTCAATCTCATGACATGCAGGAAGATCCTGCAGACTTTCCAGAGAGAAACAGAAGGTCTGCTAAGGGTACTACTCGAGGAAGCAGAGGCAGCAGTGTACGACAACGTCAAATCTCTAGTCATCAGAGGAGAAATGGCGGGGTCGTACATGGCAGCCTACAGCGCGAAAAGCGGTTTCGTGGCCCTGGACGAGGAAGAAACGGAGCGCTCAGGCAAAATTAAGTTCAAAGCACCAAATGACGACCCGATATTGGTTACCGCCAAATGTACCAAAGTCATGCTGGACGATAAGATCCTTGAAATGGCACAGTCCATTGCGGGGACTTCAGATATCCCAGCATCCCAGGAAAGTTGGGCGGTACCCAATATCAGGTGGGTAAACGGAGTCCCGGGTTGCGGCAAGACAACCTGGGTGGTGAAGCAATTCGATGAGGAGAAGGACGTTGTAGCAACCACGACGACCGAAGCTACCAAAGATCTCAGGGAGAAGCTAGCGCACCGCTTAGGAGATCGAGTAAAAACAAAGGTGCGCACTATGGCCTCAATCTTAGCCAACGGGTTCAAGAAGCAAGAGAAATGCTACCGCCTCACGGTAGACGAAGCTTTTATGAACCATTTTGGGGCCATAGTTATGGCAGTAAAGTTGTCTAGAGCAAGCGAAGTTGTCCTCATCGGAGACATCAACCAGCTCCCATTTTTGGACAGAGAGAACCTATTCGAGGTAAGGTATACCCGTCCAAACCTGGTGGCAGGCATCACCCAGGAGTTGCTTTGCACACAACGTAATCCGATGGATGTGGCGTTTGCACTGAGCGAGATTTACTCCGGTATATACTCCTCCAAGTCGTCGCTGTCGCGGGTCCACTCCCTGAGGGTGGAAGGTTACACGGGAGCGCAAATACCGAGCACCGCCCAAAACACCCTGTTCTTGGTTCATACACAAGAGGAGAAAGCTTCTCTTATGAGCCAGGGATATGGGTCCGGCGAAGGGACGCGCACGTTAACCATACACGAGGCTCAGGGGTAGACCTACGACAGCGTAATAATCATCAACACCAAGTCCAGGAGGCTCCAAATCCACGACAGCATCTCTCACGCGGTAGTGGCGGTGTCGCGACACACTGTCAGTTGCGTCTATTACACCGACGACGCCGACCACGCCACGGGCCGCTTTGCAAAGAGAGCGATGGATGCGCCGACTAAAACGGTCGTCGGATACAACCTGAAGACGGCCATGCGGCATCGAGACGAAGTCGTCGTGGAAGCCTTGCTCAGGCTAGCGAAGTCCCTGGCTAGCAGACCCCACCTAAACTCCACCTAAAAAATCCCCATCCAAACTCCAACCCAATCCATAACCAAATAAAGTAAACCACCACCAGTCTGAACCCCCTGCATAGTAATAAAAACAGATATGTAAACTGCATGGCAGAGCGAGTCTGTCATACTCACGTAAATGTCCTACCGATGGTGGCGCTGCACATTCGGTCGTTGAGTTCCCTAAAAAATGGTTGAGCTGAACGGCGCGGATGTTTACGTCATGTCCGTGAACGGAAGCCGTCTAGTGGGACTGGTCGGCTCGCACTGCCATGCAGTTTACTCTCTTTCCATAAATTGTAATAATTAAGATAGTAGTAAATATAACAAAGTAATCCTGTATTAGATTATGTATTAAATAAACCAAAAGAAGTATAATAACTGTAATTCCTGTAAAAATATATTTGTAATAAGTAAGTAATAAAGTAAAAGTAATAAAAGTAAATAAAGTAAGTAATAAAAGTAAAAAGTAGTAAAGTAGTAAAAAAAAAAAGTAAAATAAAAAAAAAATATAAATATATATACGTATATATATAATTATGATGGACTCACGTAGATTTAAGTTAGTTTAGTATAACATAGAGTAATGTGTCCGACGTAGGAGCACAATAATTGTAATAAATTAAGTATAATACGTAAACGATTAAACCTGTAAACAAAGGCGCGGACGACCATGTCCGCGGTAAATGTTATTCATTATAAAAAAAAAAAAAAAACCCTTCGTGCGCGAGTCCGACTCGTACTTGGCCGGTTTTTATTTGTCTAATTTCAAGTACCGCGCCCGCTAAAAGGAACGCTGAACTCGTCACAATAATTCTCAACTCATATCTGAAGTAATAATTCCTCCTAATTCACTCAAACTTGCAAATAACAATACCATTTGGGTGGCTTATCTGCGGCCGTTGTCACGGTCACATGAGTCGACGAAGTTCCTTCAAACGGACTTTGGAATCAAAACAAACGGACTATCGGCCTTGGCCTTTAAAACATTTAATTAAGGAAGAACAGCACATAATTTTTAAAGGTAGCTTTAACAGAATTGCGACGACAGAAGTCAGCGTGTGAGATTGAAATAACTGTAAAGGTAGTAGGGTGTCGTTGGCAAATAGCGCTCGTCTGTAAGAGTAGTGTTAACACAGGTTATACGACATTACGTAATGCTTAGGGTTTAGGAAGTCTCGACAGTCTCAAATTCGCGGGATACGAGACAACCCACGATCAAAGTCCCGGGAACCAGGAAGTCAGTTTTTTAATTTTTTATTGGGTTTGAAATCATCAAATAACCTCTCCCGCTCTGGTCGGAGCGGAAGGGCGTGTCAGTCTCTTACTGACTAAAACCCATCTGTGTTCCTTCAGTTGCCTGTGCGCCAGGGCCACGGTAACTCTTTCGAACAATCCGCGACCCCGGCAGGGATCGGCCCTATCGGACCCCGTCAATGGTGCTGACATCTCTTTGAGGCGCGCGTGGAACACGACGCGCCGTCGACCCGGGCCTGGACTTTACCGGACGGCGAGATGCCCATTGCTCACCGTCCGCAAGCCCGCGCCTACGGTAGCCAAGAGTCGGCAAACGACTCCCGACGCCCAGGGTGTCTCCTCCTGCGGCGGCTAGGGGCGCGAGGGCGCAGAGATTCCCTTTCGCACTCCGCCTCCTCCTTCGCGAGCATTTTTGCTTCGCAGAAGGAGGTGACGGCTTCCCATTCCCTCTCGCTCCGTACCATAGCCTGAACCAGGGCCGGACGCGAGGGGAGCCGCCGCCGATCGCCGCCACGAGAACACGGCGGTGCTTCGCCCAAGCCGGGCAGACCTCCACCGTATGCTCCACCGAGTCCTCCGGTCGATCAACACAATGGTAACACCCGGGCGTTTCCTCCCGCCCTATTCGAAACAGGAACCTCCCGAAACAGCCATGTCCGGTGAGGACCTGCGTCAGGCGGAAGGTGAGGACGCCGTGGCGCCTCTCAAGCCACTCCTCAAAGAGGGGATTTACCGCCGCAATTGTGGCGTGCCCTGCGCTGGGTTTCGAAAGTCGCACTCTCCATGCCGCCATGAGATCCCGCCGGAGCTCTGTCCGCTGTGCCGCGATTTCTCGCGGCAGCGGAGTTACGCCCCGGCGTTTCGCCTCCTGGCGCCACTCCCAAACGTGCGCGAGGACTTTTGCCTCCATATCCCATGGCGGCAATCCGGCAAAGAGGCTCGCCGCCTCGCAGGAGACCGTGCGGTATCCCCGGACCAGCCGGATGGCCATGACCCTTTGGGACGCATTCAACCGGCGGGCTGGCCGGAGCCTCAATGAACGCGCCCACACCGGTGCCCCGTAAAGGGCCATGGACCGCACCACCCCCACGTAGAGCCTCCGGCAGGAGGCGTTTGGCCCCCCCAGATTGGGCAAGAGCCGCTTCAAGGCAGCCCCGGCCCGCTCCAATCTGGAAGCCAAACGTAGGAAATGCTCCACGAAGTTCCACCAGCTGTCAAGGAAGAGTCCCAGGTACTTCATCGTCGACTTGACGCCGATGTGAACCCCTCCTACCGTTATTTCGGAACCCGACAGTGGCGCGTTCCGAGAACCATGAAAACACATGGCCTCGGACTTGTGCAAGGCCACCTCGAGTCCCAATTGCCGTATCCTCTCGACGACTGTCGCAACCCCGCGTGTCATCAATTCGGCCGCCGCCTGGAACAGGGAAGTCCCTGGACTTATAATCGAGTTAATTTTGGGTAACAAATTGTATAAAAAAATAAACAATTTGTTTGTGATTTTTGAAATAATGCCACCAGACAAGGAGAACATTCTCTGGTTTTCAACAGAGGTCAGTTTTATTGTAATTAAAGCTTGGTAAAGTATTTTTCAAACTTTCAGTACGTTTTCTGGTTGCTTCAAACAACTGGTACTCATTTTTTAACCGACTTAAAAAAAAGGAGGAGGTTCCCAATTTGACGATAAATTTTTTTTTGTGTGTTAGCTTAGAACTTTTTTCTAAGTAAACCGATTTGGATGGTTCTTTTTTTATTTGAAAGCTGGTGCTTCTCATGTAAACCCATATAAATTAAGATCAAGTTCTGACCAGTAGTTTTTGAGTTATCTTTAAAGGCTCCCACAGACAGACGCGACGCGGCAGCGCTACACAAAGGCGCCGCTCGTTGCGCGACACGCGGTGCCTTTGTGTCGGGCGTCGCGTCGCGCCAGTGTGTACGAGCCTTAATACTGCGTATTTTTTCACTTAGTTTATATTGATGATGTTTAATAATTTCCTAATTTCCTGACACTGTTCTTTACATATCAAGTAGTGGTATAAGAATTTGTGTGCGATAGGTACCACAACTAAAAAGTGTAAAATAAAATATTAAATAGAAAAAAAAACAACCAACTTCAAAAAAAAAAAACAAATTACTTTAATTTCGGAAGTCGGTGGCACTAAACGAAATTACAAAAAGCTTTTTACAAAAACAAAACCAACCAACTTCTGCCACTGCCACCTAAAAAACTGCCACCGACATCCGAAATTAAAGTTATTTTTCACTATGTAGTGTATTTTTTTGAAGTTGGTTGTTTTTTTTTGTAATTTTTTTTTTTTTTTTTACCTTTTAGTGATTCAGTTATTAATTTATCTAAGTTACAATAGCCTAATGTCAACTGCTCATCACCTTTTACAAAAGGCTTGTGTTTAAACGCCTACCAGAAAAGTACCTATTTTACTACCAAAAAATTCGAAATACTCACCAAATTGTGTCCACCAGAATGGATAAATGCTCACCAAATTGTGTTTCATAAAGTATTCTAGAAATTAACCTATTTTCCTTTTTTATTTATAAGGCGTAGTCGACAGAGCCCCACTCGGCGGCGCTCTTACTTCTGGGCAGTTTTAAAAATATACCACGAAGGGGATGACGGATTATTTCAGACCCCGCCATCCCCTTCTAACCTAACCTGTCCGAGTCGGGGTGCCCCAAGTCCCGAGCTCGCTTCGCTCGCTCTTGCATCCTATTCCACCCTTACATTTTGAAGCAAACTTATTTTTGGTGAGTAACTTAAACAAGATTTGGTGAGCATTCTTCCATTTTGGTAGGCAAAAGGAATATAAATACAACACCTACAATTATTCTGATGAGTGTATAATTATTTTGGAACTTAAAACGTTCTTCTTTAGGCACCTCGGTATAGAGTGGGTTTATTTTATTTGAAGTTAACATATTCTACTTGGTACTTAGTCTTAGGGTCTAAACAATATTTTGGTGAGCATTTAAATTGTTGCCTAAAGGCAACAATAACGCATCGCAAAAACAACGCAACGCAAAACAACACAACGCAACGCATCGGAAAAAGGAATATTTTGTAAACAAAATATTCATTTTCCGATGCGTTAATTATTGAGGAGTTCTTTTGAAAAAGAAGTGAGTTGATGGTGAAGCCACCATCAGCTATATTTCACCATATGCATTGTGACAAGCAAAATTGCTTAGCAATCCTATTAAAGTAATCGAATCGCAACCCGTGACATACTTATTATTGAATTGTTCCGGTGGCCACCTCTGGTCTTCATCATCAGTTCCACTTCACGGAATGGTGCTTTCCGAGAGCAAATACACGAGTAACTATAAAAAATACCCAAATCGCTATTGGTGTGCCTATAAAATTTGAGGATTACCCTCGATTTCCATGGGATCCCTTCATCGGATTCAGACTTGGTAACAATGGGACCACCTCGAAAGTATACCCTTACAAACAAAAAAAGAATTTTGCGAATCCGTCTATATATGACGGAGTTATGCCCGAACATACATAAAAACAATATATATAAACATTCGAATTGATAACCTCCTCCTTTTTGAAGTCGGCATTGGAAAAACCAATGACACCGGCTTCCGAAATTAGTTTTTTTTTACCTTCTTTGTTTTTTTTTTGGAAGTCAGTTGTTTTTTTTTATTTTTGTACAAAATGTTTTTTTTAATTTTGCTCATGATTTTTTTGCAAAAAAATTTAGTTTATTTTTATTGCCTGTTACATTCTGCCGTGCTTGTGATATATACAGTAAGTGACATGGAGACACTTTCGAGAAAAAGGCGGTCAAAGTTTTTATTTTTATTTTTGACATTTCTCCCAAAGTATAAATTAAAAGCAAGTTTTCTAAAATGTTTTAGATAAAAATGTGTTTGTTTAATAATTTGTATATTTTCTTTTTTATTTAGTAATAATATTTAAATTGTAAAGCTTGAAAAAATATGTATGTTAAGGAATGGACAATTAAAAAATAATGTTTTTTTTAGTATTGGTACAGTAAGTGTGTGACTTACTGTAACAATCTTTAGTTTGAAGTACATACTGCAACAATGATAACAGAATGAGGTAAATGTTTAAATATAATAACAAAAATTGCACAATTTGCCTAATGTTATCTAAACACTTACTGTAATTATAGCTAGGAGCAATATGAAAACTTGTGGCATCTGCCATGAACCATAATTAATTACTCTTCCTCGATATTACTGGGATAAATGAAACAAAAGATATCTTATGAAATTATAGTTTAATAGAAGTACACAGTACAATTATAGTTTAAGTACACAGCTTTATTAAATACTCTAAAATGTAATAATCAGTTCCATTTATTGTATTTTTTTAAGCATTTGGAATCACAATAAAAGCTAACTTAAAAAAAATTACAATTCGTGTTTGCGCAACAGGCTTCATACAAGAAACAATCAAAAACTAAATAACTAAGCATTGTTTCTAAAAAAAAATACACATTTCAAATTCGTGTTTGTACACCTTCGTACACAAGAAAAAACATCTAAAATAAACACTATGTTTCCAAAAAATTAGATAGTTTTCTCTTTGGATTTTTTCATTATAAAAATAGTCTTTGAAGGCACATTAAATTCTTTAAAAGTCATTTAACTTATTAGGATTATAAATGTAACATTTAACTATTATATATAGATTATGAGATCCTCGTTATACGAACTTAATAAAATCAGTCTTACAAATTAACAATATTAGTACCGTTGTAGCAGTTTATAGTAAGATAGAAAAAGTCTTTTAACTGACTAGTAAAATGAAGGCTTACATAAATTGTGTTCATAAGAACACATTTTTTTTAAATATTAACGGTAGAGTTTTAAAACTCTTCGGTGAATAGATTGGTTGCGGAATTTGAAACCGGGATGTTTAACCAAAAACCCCTTCTATTCTCAGGCATCAGAGGTACAAGTTTCTGTATAATCTCTGCTTTACGATCTGCAGTGATTCCTCTTGGAATAGTTTTAGACTTAACCTCAGGGAACTTTTGGGTCTTTACAATTTTAGCTTGTAAGAAGTCCAATGATTGAAACATCTCATTATGACCCGTTTTATACATAAGCACGAATTGACCCCTTTCAACTTTTACTACCATTATATCCTTGAGGTAAATCCTGCGTTCCATGTTTCTCAGTTTATATTGCGACGATAAGTCTTCATATAAATAAAAGTCTGAAACATCCAATGAATTGACAATACTTTTGCGATTATTTGCCATTTTTACCCTTTGGACATAATCATCAAAATCGTATACTTTATTTTTACCTAACATTTTCTCAACCTGATGATGAAAATGGTCAGCAGACATGAAGGTATGTCCTGGCTCGAAATATCGTATCTCGATTGTATTAGCAGATATTAAAGAACTATTGATAATATGTACTAAAAACGACATCAATGCCCAATTTTTATTTTGGGATGCACAATTATCAGCCCACAAAATAACATTTTCGGCATCTCGTTTGTGAAGCAAAAAAGCCCTAAATGTTGAAATTATGTCATGTTGATGGCGACCTGATATGGACTCATTCCATACAACTGCGAATGGCATTTCTTCTTTGGATGTTTTTCCCAATGGCACGAAACTTTCATTGAAAGCAATTATTCTGGGGCAAAAAATTGCAGCTTTATATTGGTCTAATCTTGGCAACATGATCACTTTTTGTAAATCTACGGAATAACGAATAGTAGTTTTATCAACAATGGCATTATCTACATCTTCTTTATATTTTATTCGGCTTTCTGTATATCGTAGTTTATGAGCATTATACTTGTTACAAACATCACAGGTAGTATCAGGATTTTTATTATGTTCTGGGTTATGTAGTGTAAATATTGCACATAATTCACATTCTTCGTTTCCTAGATGGGTAAAAGATATGTTTAACTAATTTTTTACTACAGTGCGGTAAGTTTCTAGAGACACTTTCAAATTGGGAAACTTTTCGCAAAAGTTTTTGTACATAATTGGCACATTAATATCACTGGGCAGATACAGTTTATTAGGAGCATGCTCTCTTCGGTAGTGTGATATTGCAGGATTGTAGCTTAAAATATGACTCTTTATAATACTTCTGTCTATTTTATTGGCTCTTTCATAGACACCCCTGCGATCTTTTTGCTGATCGACGGGTCTTTTTAGGGCAGCAAGAACTCTCTGATCATTTTTTGGGTGATACCCCAAAGTTGTTAGAAAGAATGGTTTGCAAACTTCTATTTTAACATCATCTGGGTTTGTTAGAAAATATGCATATGTTAGTTTCCTTTTCGGTATTTCCCTACTTGTTTGTTTTCTTCTTTCAACAGCTTTCGTTTCAACCATACCCTTAATAAATATACCCTGGGATTCTTTACTAAGTTTACTATAATAATTGTTTATTACCTTTCTTTGGTCTTCGTTAATGTTCGACGAACATTTTCGTCTACAATTTTCCATGCATGCCCTTTTAAGTGATAGCTTTTCAATCAGTAATTGCTTTTTAATCTTCTTTCTTTCTGTCAATGACTCTACAAACACTAGTCTTTTCCGTGGTAAACCAGACTTAGTTAATCCTTTTCCTTCTTGTACGGGATTATTAATTAGATTTAATTGTTCCGAATTATTAAAATTTACTGCAGTCTCACAATTAACTTGAGTTGAATTATGTTCTAGAAAAGATCTGTTAATATTAATGTCGGTGTTATTGGTTTCAATTGCTGTAGTATCTTCTTCTGGAACAAATGTTCTAACACGAGAGGTCAGTAAATCTTCGCAATCAGTGTCGGTTGTGTCAGAAGCAGGTATATAATCTTTGTCCTTAACACTATCATCAGAATCTTCGAATAAGCTTTGATTATTATTAATTTGTGAATTTTCGTTTTCTTCATCCGAACTAGTTAGATTTTCATTACATTTGAGCAAATTTTCATCAAAAGGCTCTTTCTCAAAAAGCAACCTATCAAAGTCAGTCATATCATTTGCCATTACAGCACTACGTGAATTTTTGTATTCATTATCATAATCAAATATTTTAGGATGATCATTAAAATTTACATACCGCAGCCACATTGTGTTAATGTCTGCAACTACAAGTTGTTCATTCATGTCGGTAACTACTCGTTGTTCATTCATGTCGGTAACTACACGTTGTTCATTCATGTCGGTAACTACACGTTGTTCATTCATGTGTGTAACTACACTTTGTTCATTCATGTCGGCAGTATTTGAGGCTGCTTTTCTAGCCAAAGCCAGAATACGGTCACTTCTGGACGTCATCTTGTCTGGAAAACAAATTAAAATACTATACTTACAAGCAACACATTCACACAAACATGCTAAGGCAACAGGCTTAGTATATCAATATATTTGTGGCGATGTTAAAAAATAAAACATAAGTTCGAAAAACTATAAAAGATTTTGTAAAACCAGCTTATACTCTATTCGCGTTAAGATTAGACATTTAAAGAAACCTTTTTTACTGTCTGTTCAACCAATTTTAACTTCTATTCCGTAGGCATATGGATGGCATTAAAAGCAAAAAAGTCGTTAAAATACCAACAGCCGCCATTTGTTATTGCACCAACGTAATAAAACTCAAAATCGGTTGAACAGACAGTAAAAAAGGTTTTCTTAAATGTCTAACGTTATTTTGAACGGAGTATAGATGCATACTTAGTTATTTTACACACGTGTATATTTCGTGTTTAATATAAGAATAAAAAGTAATTCATTGTAATTTGTATATTATGGATATGTAGGTAAGATACCTATACTATAATACGATTACGACAACCATTTTCTAATTTGATAAGATAAAGTAATGTAAAATGCCAACCTTAATATTTTAACCTGTTAATAATACCTTTATATTGCACCAGTTATAAACAGCACTAATATTATAGACCCGAATACAAAAGCTAGGAAAGTACGTATACTCACGAGTGATTTTGGCGCCAATTTTATTCTCCGACGCACGGGTCAGCCTCTGTATGTGGCGTGACCACGACTGCAAATTTACGCACTTGCCCCTCCCCGCACTACCCATTCGGACCCTAAACGCCTTAGAATATTTGCAGTAAGTAACGTATTTACCTTATTTGTTCCAGGCAAATCTACGCATAAAATGTAATATTCCTAAACATAATTACAGTAGTGAATCTTGCTGTTATTACGTCTACACATATAAATATTTTTTTGATTCGCTGACTTATCATATACACAGTAAGTTTCACTTACTGTATTTATACTAAGATAATAGAATAATACATTGCGAAACTCTTAAGCATTAATATAGTATAAACTCTTACTGTAGATTTGTTAAGGTTTAGTATACTAATGATTATTTCCAACACTTAATATAATAATAGCAAATGGTACTTACTGTTAATATGTTTCAGTGATACTTGAAGAAAAATACTCATAACTTAAAAATAAAAAGAGCAAAATTACTTACTGTAGCAATACCTAGGAAATGGTTTCAACTTTATGAAAAAATCAACCGTATGTGCCCATACTGCAATCATAATAAGTATGCCTTGGCGCCAAACGGGTCTTACTGTAATTATACTTAAGCTTATTTGATTTTCTATACCACATTTTCAAATTTTAAGTATACAGAAATGTAGGTCTCAATCTCTACATTCCAAATATATACTTAACTCAATATCGACCAAAATGTGACTTACTGTAATTATCATAAGCGCGGCAGCATTGTGTTGTGTACTGTAGAGCTACTGGGACTAGTTTAGCGTCCATTATTTTTACAAAACTGTCATGTGGATACGAGGGACATTTTCAAAAAGTCTTTAATACAGTTCTTCCGCAAAAGCAATAGTGCAATTTTACTGCAATTCGAAGTAAAAAAAAACTGTATTTTTGGACGGTAAGCTGTAGTGGCCAGTGTCTAGAGTTTCAACGTAAAAGTCTGGGGACCCAAGACAACTAAATTAACAAAAACCAGTATATAGTAGCCGGTGTACCAGTGTAAAGATATATTAGTTTAGTGTAAGACAATTAAAAAAAAAAAAAAAAAAGTCTGGGACTTCGAGACACGAGACGTCCCGGGACCCAAACCCTAGTAATGCTGAAATCATGGTCTGGGCGACCAAATGTACGATATATTCAATATTGTAAGTAGTACCTATAGAAACATCAGCAGGCGTAGCATGACACTTTCTGTTTCTTGGAAGACAAGACATAGCTATTTCTATACAAACTGACATTTCGTTTCTCTATCTTTGACATCGCAACGTAAAAATCCTTCTAAAATCCGTCATTTTGTCTTTCGTTTTACCGATCGTTGTCTAGGTCTTTTTATATGTAGACTATTTCAGAAGAAAGTTTTCTATCCCAAACGTCAAAATCACACTGACAACTGTCAGTTGTCTAAGGTAGTGAAGACAATTTGATTTTGTAATCGCCATGCTAAAGACAGTAGAAAACTTTTTACTCGACGGCCGCAAAGTATAAAAACGGAATGGAAAAATGGAATTTTTCACTTTTTGTATGGAAAATGTGAAAAAGTATTACCTACATGTTTAGTTTTAGGGGTTTGAGGGTTCCATAAAGGGGGCCGAAATTTTCATTATTTTTGAGATAGGACACGCCATTTTCGAGATATAAGCAAAATAAAAGAAAACGTGAACAAACTACTGAATTTCGTAAAAAGTGCAGTTGACTCTTTCTACTTTGCTGCCGTCGTACTGTCTTCACGGAACGTCATTTTTGTCTATTCTTCCGTCGACAAAACCCGTTTCTATAATGGTCATGCTACACGTGCAGATAGGTTTAGTGTCCAAAGGCCTTGATCTGATTGGTGCGCGAGGACCTTAAATCTAAGTAGTCCACAAGATAGTAATGTTACTGATAACATCTGGCACCTACTCGTGTAAAAGAAGGTCAACAAAAACAATCAATCTTCCTAGCCTTTTACTTTTCTGCCTTCCTATGTTAAGGTCGGCTTCCAGTCTAACCTGTTGCAGCTGAATAAAAAGAAGGTCAACTACCCAAACCCAAATATTATCCAATTACTGCAACAGTCATAAGCTATACCAACGTATAATAAAATCGTAGCAAACTCAAAACAGTGCGTTGTTTTTTTTAATGTAACTTTTGCGAGGTCTGGGATCGATTCTAATGCCGAAACATATTTTTTTCGTTTTAGTCGGTATGTCTGAATGTATGTTCCAGCATCAAACAAAAACAACGAGATAGATTTTTTCCAATTTTGCATAGATGTTTCCTATACAAGTCTGATCAGTCTGTAGGCTATAAATTATCACACTATTTGCTATGGGGAATGAGAGCAATAGTGGTTTATGTTCGTATTATTTTACAGTTTACCGAAAATTGTAAAAAGACGAGCCAAAAGCTTCGAATATAGCAGATTATTGCAGATTTAACCTTTTAAACGATTATCATCACGCTATACCTTTAAGGAGCTAAGCAGTCAATCACGACATATAGCGGAGGATTTTTGGGATGGGGCAGTAAGGGAAGCTACCGTAACCGTTGTCGCTACAAAAAAAATGGTCTTAGGAGACTGTTCTTAACTTTTTGGAACTAGAATCTGCATTCACAGACTTTGAAAAAAACAAAACAATCAGCAATAAAGCGGGCATTCTACCAAAAAAAAAAATTGATTCCAGCCAATCCTGGATATTTGGATTCTTATGAGGATTAAAAAACTACCACTAAGACCACTGAGGTTTGAGTACTAGAAAAGTCAAAAATCCCAATAAACTCCCTATACATTTCGTAGGAAATGAGACTGAGATGAGAGAGAACACAATATAACAGTTTCTGGGTGGAAAAGGGAACGAATATAGCAGGTAGTTGCACATTTCAACTTTTAAATGATTTTCATCCTGCTGTTTTAGTCAACTTTCAACAAAGCAAACAGCTTAAAACTCCGACGAATGTTGTGCAAACTTATGCTCGATTCCCAACAATTGATATTTTTATGCTTGTTTTTTCGCATTTTTACTTTTTGCTATATTATTATATCGTCGGCAGCAAAGTACAAAGAATCAACAGCGCTTTTTACGAAATTCACTTATTTTCATAATTCGGCTCAGAATTCTTTGTTTTATTTTGTTCCTGTTTAATTCTCAATTTTTATTAATAGCCACGTATATAAAGACAACTATAGCTTTTTTACACAGAGTGAAGAAGTAGACACAGACGTATAGGTACCTACCATTAGTCCGTGTATACCTACGTCAGAAAATCGGCGCGTTCACCTGTCTTATACAAAATATCAGTCACATAGCCGTTTTAACGTCGGTATTTTAAACTTGGCTTATTTTAGTGCAACAACAATATTAAGTCACGTCGGCGTTACAAATAATAGTTAAATGAGGAAAATTGTTACGTTACCTTTATTTATTCTAGCAATCAACAATGTAAAATACAAAAGATATAATTCAATAATATCAATTTTAATGTTTAATAGTTATTTATGCAACTGTTGTATAATAAGGGGTATTAAGGCTCCCACAAACAAGCGCGACACAAAGGAACCGCTCGTCACGCGGCACGCGGTGCCTCGCTATCGCGTCGCGCCAGTGTGTGAACGAGCCTTTAAAACACGAATGTAGGTTTATCACACGAGGCGAAGCCGAGTGTGATAATAGTATCACATGAGTGTTTTAGTACCTAATTATGTACAGTTGCATGCAAGACTTTATCTACACACATGATATGAATCCTCTTTATAAGGTTCTGAAACCATAGGGTGTTGTATAGTGTTGTAAGAACTATGTAAATTCATGGAAAGTTTAATTGTTGCGTATCGAATACAAACAAACTATGTACAGGTAATAATATAATTATTTATTGTAATAATTATTTACACTTTGGATCGTACAATTATTGATTCATATTATTTTCTAGACTTTTCTATTATAAATGGTTAGAAATGTCCTTTGCTGCATTAGAAATATCTAGTGGTGTGTTATCAAAGCTTGTATCACTCATTTTTGTAAACAACAAAGTAATCAATTTCTGCAATACTAATATCGAACAAAAATAGCGCTGTACGACGTCAATTCGAATAACCTATAAGTAATTTTTTTTTTATTACGGCGCTGTGGTAGTGAAACGCGCGTGCGTGACAATG
Organism: Dryobotodes eremita; assembly: GCA_917490735.1. NCBI lineage: Eukaryota > Metazoa > Arthropoda > Insecta > Lepidoptera > Noctuidae > Dryobotodes > Dryobotodes eremita. Next base: position 9,447,863 of record OU823241.1, on the reverse strand, counting down.
TTCTTTTTTGAAAAGGAGTTGCATAATGTTTAGTACAACATTATAACACTCGTTTGGATGACATTATGGTTACTATGACACTGTTTGTTTTAATGTTGGCAATAAGCTGTTTCAGAAACTTTTATAAAGGATTTATAGCATCGGTGTAGATAAAATTACATAAGCTGAAGCAATTAGGAATTCCCGCGTAGAAGCGGATATATGGCAGTTGACTCAGTTATTTACCTTTTTGTACGAAGTAGATAAAGACACCCACTTACAACCGTATTTTGGAAAAAAAACAGTAATTGGCTTAACCATTTCCTTGGCCCTATTAACTAAATGTTGTAAAACAGAAGAAGGTAGCTATTAATTATCACAGTTTTGCGTTCAAAACGTTATCCTGTAAAATCATTATTTTCTAGATAACCGTATATATGTACATATTCTGAGCCCGTCGATATGATAGTTCGTAGAACGTACCTACACAGAAAAACATCGAGTTAAGGCCTCTTCGGTCACCTTTGGATATAATAAAAATAAATATCTATTGTTAGGTGACTGTTAATGAGAAATCCCGTGTGTTTACAATCTAGCGTTATGTTATTTTTGTGATAGCTAAAAATAAAGAAAAATAGTTTTATTTTATTTGTCACAGACACATGCATGCTGACCGAGAGCTGTTCGTCAGAAATTATCTGTAAGAATGCAACAGTCTGTGTATCAATGTTGTGCCATAGGACAGTATATGCAGGAACGCAGGCGTTCATTGATTTACTAAAAACTACGAACTACTCCTACTATAGAAATATAAATAAAAAATTTAAAAAACAAAAGTCTTCCTTATATCTATGACTACTACTAACAAAATCACTACTGAAGACTGCGGGTGTCGACCTCAGGACGAGCTGCTTCTCACCCGAACAACTGTACGTCGCTTGCTCCCGCGTCACGAGTCCTGACTCTCTTCATATTTCGGCTGCTGAGAGCATAACTACAAACGTAGTAATCTGGAAAGTTTTATAAAAATGTGGCTGTTTCTGTAGTATATTGTGGTGTCTATACACTACCACGCGAACGAAGTCGCGTGCTGAAGCTAGTAAGAAATAAAATAACAATGCTAAATGACTATCTGTGAAAAGTCAAAGGTTAGCTTCATGATTTGATAGTAATTAATATAAAGAATTGTGATTCGCAGGGAATCAGTAAGAATTTAGAGATTAAAGACGGAAGTCTTTAATTATGTGGAAATTATTAGTTTTATCGATTTTTGCCGTTGTGTACGCTGGGAGTGTGAAGGATATATATGGAAGCTGGGTGCCGGTAGCGTTTTATCCTGTGACTAAATACATTCCAACATGCCTACGAGTATCTTTCGCTAAGGATATGAACAATATCCAATGTGCGTGCGCAGACGGGAAGAGTACGACCATGTTAGAGTTCAGCATGCCGGAGCAACGCGTTGAGATGCAGATATTTCCTGTGCTTACTGTGGACACCCCCGATGACGTAGCACCTGCTTTGAATGTCTCCTGCAGATGTGGTGACATAGAATACCGAAGCCGAAAGGTCGCGATTTTTGTTAATAATAACTACTCCGTCATTTACGAGATTCAGAACAATGGTCTTTATACCGAGGCCGAATCTTTCAATATACTTTTCGCTCGGGAAATCCCAACGCTTAAGGAACTGCGTTCTGTGATGAAAAACATTAAGGAATTAGTACAGAGAAATAGTGGGATTATGTGCACACTGGAGTATTTCGATGCAGAATTACGATATAAGACGCACCGTCAACAAGGTCTGTCCCGGGAGTGAAGAGTTCGGTCGCTGCGTGACGTATCTTGGTAAAACTATTCAGTGATATGCGAAGTTTAGAAGAAATTATAATTAAAAAGGAGGATTTATTTTCAAAGTAACGTTGTTATTGAAGATGGGTAAATAGTTGATCGACTACACCCACAATTCCATGGTCCCTAATTAAAACCCATGTGCTATACTATCTGTGAGTTCGTATCTTTAATAATAAGTTTTAGTAATAAAGTTAAGTAATAAAGTTTAGTAACAAAGTTTAAAACAGACAGTAAACTGGCTAGACGCAAACAATTTAAAGATAAATTTGTGTAGAACTAAAGTTATCCATTTTAGACAACAGACCTCTAGTATTAACTTAAATATACACTATAATAATGATACCATAGAAGAAGTTGAAACTACGAAATTCCTGAGTCTCGAAATAGATAAAAAACTAAATTGGAAATCACACGTTGATACTTTATGTAAGAAAGCGAGTAAGTCTGCATACTCTACACACATCATCACCTATAATAAACACGGATGCTTTTCTTACTGCGTATTATGGGATAGTAGAATCACATTTACGGTATGGGATCATATTTTGGGGAAACTCTTCTGAAAGAGAGACCGCCTTCAAGGTACAAACAAGATGCATTCGAGCGATGTTTAAACTTAAACCTACTGATAGTTGTGAACCGTACTTTAAAAATTACAAAATATTCACATTGGTTTGTCAGTACATATTAGAAGTAGCTGTGTTTGTAAAGACAAATACGAGTCATTTTAGACGTCTATCCGATGTGGTACCTCGCAATAGACGCGATAACAGTCTGCTTTGTCTGGAGTCAGCCAAGACGGCACTTATGGGCAAAAGTGTCTACTGCATGACTCCAGTCATTTATAACAAATTGCCAAAGACATGGAAAGAGCTTCCGCTTTCATTATTTAAAAAGAGACTCCGAAGCTTTTTAGTGACGAAAGCATATTATAATATTAAGGAGTTCTTAATTGAGAAAGATTTTTTAAGCTAGTGTATATATATTATTTTTTGTACTTAGTTCATTGTGTAATATTTTAAAATTGTGTTTAATTATTTAGTTATAAGTTGAATGTTTTAAATCTTTCGCATGCCTATGTGGTAAAATATGACTGAACTTTTATATTATTTGTCATCATTTACTGTTACCTATATTTGCAAAATTAAAATATCTTTATCTTTATCTTTAACCCCCTCCTGCAAATGAAACCGAGTTACACTTAGTTGTTGGTAGGAGTGTTTAATAGGCAGAGTAATAAATGAAAGTCAATCTGCTATGGTATTCCGGATTATATTGAGTAATAAACACACAATACAGAAAACAGTCAGAAGGAGAACGGTCACGATTTTATTAGGCACTCGCAGTACAATTAAGGTACCAACTTTATTTATATTAAACTAGCACTTTGCTCGCGACTTCATCCGCGTGGATTACATACTTTCCTCTAAAAATGTTAAAATCCCTCCACCCTCCTTGAAAGGCAGTTTATGAAAATGTATGTTTAAGACCTTTATCATTTATTTAGATAAATAAGTGTTCGGGCCAATTCATAAATGATAAATGATTTTATTTCTGTAAGTAGGTTTGTACAAACACGTTTACAAGTCAATCATATTTTTTAAACTAGATTAGGTAGGCGTTTCCTATCTAACTACTCTGAGAAGAAAGGCCGAAACAAACTCAGAGGTCACAGTGTCTTTTAAAGTCCTGACATGATCTTGGTCAGATCATATGAATACCATGTAGATTTGTGTCTGAAATGGTATTTTGAGGAAAGAACCATACAGATTTCAGTGGACCTGTACAGTCAGTGCACGCATTTATCAGTAATCGTGAAGCTCAACTCAGAACTTAAGGAGCTCAACCACTCGACGCACAATACCAAAGAAAGGACATTTGGGTAGGCACTAAAGGCACGTAAAGCACTTAAATTGCCAGATTATCATTAAAACTACCTGAGAAAGTGAAAAAAATATAAGTGACCCACATAGTCCTCACATTCATAATAATTAAATAATAATATTATATTTCACAAAGTAAATTTTCATGTCATTGTATATATAATAATGATCAAATGTCAAAATTAATGTAAAACAAAACCAAAAAAAAGTAGCAAAATATATAAATAACAGTCTGTACACAAAAATTGGAGCAACTCGATCCTAAGCCTTTTGGCCCTCAATATAATCTTTAACGGTATAAAAGGCTTTCTGGCACAACTTACGTTTAATGAATGATTTGAATTTATTAAGGCTTAGATCTTGAACGTGGCTTGGAAGAATATTATAAAAGCTTATATATTGACATTTGAACGAGCCATCTATTTTTTTGAGTCTTGTTGTAGGTACAACAGATTTGTGTTTGTTCCCAGTATTTATATTATGGATGTCACTATATTTTTTTAACAAATATATATTTTTATGACCATATAAAAGATTTTCAAAAATATACTGAGAAGGCACAGTCATTAATTACATTAATCTCGTTAAATTTCTCTCTGAGATATTGTCTCGGACTTAATTTATAAATTGATCGAACAGCTCTTTTCTGCAAATCAAAGATAGTCTGAATGTCGGCGGCATTTCCCCACAACAGAATACCGTACGACATAACACTATGAAAATAGCTAAAGTACACTAAACGAGCTGTCTCTATTTCGGTTAAATTACGAATTTTTCTAACAGCGTATGTGTGGAGCTTAGCTTTTTTGAGAATTTATGTGGGCCCCACTGAAGCTTAGCATCCAAAGTTAAGTGTGCTATCTTCAAAATTCAATTCCTCGCCCTTCATCAATACATTAGTTTTCACCTATCTAACGTGAGGTAGCCAAAACTGAATGCATTTGGTTTTTTTTCCATTAAGAAATAAATTATTGACATTGAACCAGTAAACTACTTTGAGATCGCGCATTAACCTCGTCGGTAACCAGCTGCTGACGTTTAAGTTTAAACAAAAGTGAAGTATCATCCGCAAACAACACTATATCATGATTATCCTTTATGAGGTAAGGCAATTTATTAATATAAATAAGAAACAAGAAAGGACCAAGAATTGAGCCCTGCAGGACTCCCGTTGTTACTATAGACCCGGGAGATCTTTTTTTATTAACGTCAACGCTCTGAATCCTATTACTCAAATATGAAGTAAGAAGATCCAAAGCGGTGTTTCGGATCCCGTAGTGGCGGAATTTCCTGATTAACATTTCATGAAGAACGCAATCGAATGCCTTGGACAAGTCACAAAAGATCCCCAAGGCATCGCATTTATCTTCCCAAGCATTATAAATATATCCTAAAAGTTCAACACCGGCATCATTAATTGAATGACCGCTTGTAAAACCAAACTGTTTGCTATGTTATAGTTAATGTTTATTAAAAAATCTTTGCAATTGGTCTAAAACCAATTTTTCAAAAAAATTGCAAGGTTTGGTAGTACTGAAATAGGTCTACAGTTTGTGGGGTGTGAAGTACTACCTGATTTAAACAAAGGTATTATTTAACTTGTTTTCATAAGGTCAGGAAACTCCCCACAGTCGATATAATTATTAAAGATAACAGCTAAAGTAGGTGCTACAATGTCAATAATAGACTTAGCAACTTCTATAGAATTACCCCACAGATCTGCAGTCTTTTTTACATTTAACGTGTGAAAGGTCTTAATTATATCTCCACAGGTAATATGTTCAAAATAAAATTCCGAATCGCAAACATTAACATTTTCTTTAAGCAGAGACTCAGCAACAGAAGGTGATGAGTTTAGGGATTAATTAGTTGAAACGGGAATATCTGAAAATAAATGTTCAAAGGCCGTGGCGACTTGTGAGTCTGATTTTATTATATTGTCATTAATGGACAGGCTGTAGTCAGTATTACGGTTCCTAAACCTTCCCGTTTCACTATTAATAATATTTCAAGTCGTTTTAATTACATTGCTATTGTTTTCAATCTTCGAACTCAAATAACGCAACTTGGCCATTCTTCAAACTGTTTTAAATAATTTCTAACACATAGTGTTTACAGAAGTCCTTTCATTGTACAGCTCATAAAGCCGTGTTCTACTTTTATGAATACCAATAGTAGCCCAATCACTGAAAGATGTGTTACTATTAACCGAGATAGTCTTGGGAATAAAGGAAGAATAAAATTGTTACAGTATATATTAAAGAAATCATCATATAGTTGATTAGGATCAGCATGAATAGACAAAACTGGTAATTTATTAATGATTTTATCTTTAAAAGCTTCCAACCGACTTGCAGTTTTGGGGTTAACAGTAATATCATGTTACTAATATAGTTTTTAAGTTCGTTTTTAAGTAAGATGTAATACTAACACCCTATGGGCCTTGATGCCTGAATATTTAAAAATAAAATATTTTGTTTTTTTAATATCCTTTTTAGCCACTTTAATTTTTTGGTTTTGGATAATGGTCAATGTCAATGTCTTTGCCCGCAATGGTCAGAATCTAGTAAATTTATAATTTCTTTGTGGCTTGGTATAATATCTGTATAAATATTATATAGGCATGTTGCACTATTAGGGGTTATTCTTGTAGGTTCCAAAAATAGGGTTTCGAGATTGTAGGACTGAAATAGACTTAATATTTTACTACATGACCCTGAGTTTTCTAATAAATTATCATTTAAATCACCGCAAGTGATAATGGACTTGTTCGAGTTACAAATCTTGTTTAACACTTCATCTTCTTCTTCCATTACCTTTTCAAAGCAGTCATACAATCTTTAAGGGGGTTTATACACACTTAATACAATAATCTGCTCCAATTCTATACCGGCTATTTCAACTGTCCGCTCAACAGATAGGCTCACAGTATCCTAACGTTCTTTAAATTTAAGTTGGTTACTTACTAAAATTAATGAGCCACCATGTATAGCATTTACTCTGCTGAACGAACGACCAACCTAAGGGGTAATTACGTAACACACTAACAGTAGGAATGGGTTTCATTTTAACAGTTCAACAACATTTATTGCGTTATTTACGTTGTTGGGCAGACACATTTTTCGAACATGTAAATCAATGTATTAGCAAAAGGCTTCAAAATGATTCACATTGTGATAGTGTGTTACGTAATTAGGGTGCTGGTTGATGCTTTTTACTGATTTTAAACTTTTATTTGATTTATTTTTACTATTCTGTACATTATTGCTAGAGGTTGCCACTATTGTCTTAATTTATATCTATCTTTTGACAAATACAAATGATTACCAACATAATTGTTAGTATCAACTAAATGGAATAAATTATTATTAAATGATAAATTATTCAATGTTATATTAATTTCAAATCTTAAGTTATTTTCTTCCTGTGGCAAGTGAATGTAAACAACATATTTTTTCTTAAACTAAGATTGCAGAATGTTCTATAATATTGGAGCAATTCTCTTTTGTTCACATTTCGCCTATTACTCATAAAAATCAATAACCTAGTGCCCTGGTTAAAGTTACCTTCTTAGTGCTCCCCTACATTATGAAAGGAACACGTGTGCAAAATTTCACGTTCCTAGTCCCAGCCATAGATATCCGAGTCCCAGAAGTAGTAAAGGGCCAAGTTTTGTAAGAGCTAAGCTGGAGTACATATCTTTAATGTGATTATATTATTTATTATTTGTCTATAGAATACTGACTGTGCCATTATTCAAAAGGAAGCCGGTAGGAATAGAGTTGTATGGCACCTTCGCCACTGAGTCCCAGTTATAGATGTAAAACAACCGATTTACAACGTTTTCAATAAAATGTTGCCGTTTTAAACCCCAAATAAATCGTTTTAAACGCCTACAAAACTAAAAGAACTGTGTTTTACACTTCATTATGGGCAGTTTTTGGTCAGCTAACGTCATGTGTCGTTTTAATTAGTTTATAGAAAATCAATAGAAAGTACCTACCTACATTACCTACTCCACGAAAACTTAAGTACGTAGGTACCTATACTTATAATACCCCTATGATAAAGATACAATAACTACATGCGAACGTACCTAAAGTCAGGAGTCCACTTCTAAAAGCCCATTTTGACAGCTGTCAAATTCATATTAGAAGATATGTCAACTGTCAAAGTGGGCTTTTAAAAGTGGCCCGACTGTAGTTATTGTCAGCAGGCCGCATGCCCCTATACCCCTCCCCCACTTGTATCCCCGTCTGGAGTAAGAAAAGTGCGTGCGCGGCGCGGCGGCCGCGCGCGGCCGTTTATGTATGTGCATGTGTGGGTAGGGTAGGCGAGCTGGCAACGTTGCGTCGAGTCACGAGTGAAGTGACGACGTCAACGAGAGTGCGAGAGTGTGAGTTTGGTTTTAAACCGAATCAAATTGATCATTTATATCGTTTGAAAACAATGCAACAAATGTTTATTTACCAACACAGAGTTTTTAACTTATCAATAGAGTTTTTATAACTTAGGTAGGTAATACCTACGCTTGGTCGGACGGACCAATTAGAACTAAAACCGCTAAGTATATCAATATCAGTATATCACACAATTAAAACATCTTTACACAGTTTATGGGTACTTCGTTATATCTCTATCTCGGTAAAATAAAGAAAATGTAGTTATAATTAAGAAAAACATATTCATCAATACTATACGTTTTAAATCGAAAAAAAAAATGGTTTATTTCGGTTTTAAACGGTTTTTTTTTGGTTTTAAACCAGCCTTACATCTATAGTCCCAGTCATAGATATCCGAGAGATATGCCTTTAGTCTATATTTGCTCAAGTTTAAGTGTCGCCACCTTTTCCCCACTCCTGAAACTCGCACATAAACAAAAGAAATAGATACAACACACATGATGCTTTTTTCGCACACAAGTAAGAAAATATGCGCAACACTTTTGAGGTATTTTACTGCACATATGCTCAAAAGAGGCGGGCACTAGAAAGTATAGATACAGTCACTGAATGCACACATGTAACTGTAGCATCAACTAGGGAACAGGGTTGGTATAAATATGTGATCGATAAAAATATCGATGAAAAGCGACTGCAAAAGGAGGTGTGTTTTGGACGTATTTTGTATCGTTTATTTTTTCTGCTTTTCGATGTGGAATATTAAAACACCAATAACAACAAAACAAGTAAAAATATAATATTTTCGTTTGCAAATAACATTTAAGGAAATCAGTTTCTTCAGTTTCTCTCTTACTTTAAATTAAAATTATTCAACTATCACACACAAAACAACAATTCATATAGGTACTTATTGAACATAAAATCAAAATCAAAAGTCATTTATTTAAATTAGGCTGAGACTCAGCACTTTTCAAACATCAAAATTACATAAGACAGTCCCCCCAAAAACACCTGCCCTTCACCACTTCCTAGTGCATTAGCTGGGGAGAAGTGGCGCAAAAACTTCACAGCAGCACATATAGTTTTGGAGAATGAAGACAATTGGTTTGCCTAAAACTTTTGCACATGCAATAAAAGTTAACTTACAGTTTCAAATATGTATCTTAATTTGAGTGTAGGTACAGCCCACTCAAAAAACCTGCGTTTTTTCGCGGACGGCTTAAAACAATCTTCTTGAAAGTGGGAAGAACAAATTACACTTTGGTTCGAGGAGAACCAATTATTTTCTCTGCCTGTTGCATCATGCATTGACTGAAATAAAATATGATCATTCTGGTAAAATAGCACCCTAATTACGTAACACACTATCTATCACAATCTGGATCATTTTGAAGCTTAATGCTAATCCATTGCTTCATTAGTTCGAAAAATTTGTCCACTCAACAACGTAAATAACGCAATGAATGTTGTTGAACTGTCAAAATGAAACCCATTTCTACTGTTAGTGTGTTACGTAATTAATTACCCCGCAGGTTCTTAATATAAGTTTTGATTTAGAATAACTAACAATTATCGATATCCACATCTCAGCGCTGCGCATCACTAATGCGTCGCCTTGACATGCGTCAATCATTAGGCAATAAGCTGACGCATGTCAAAAATATTTCACAACTAGATAATTTGTAAAATCCTTAAATATTGTAATTCATTCAGTGATTTTATACTTATCGGTGATAAGACACGCCACTTGTCCTAAGGTTTGTTGTAATTGTCCTATTTTTGCAAATAAGGACGGAACAATTCGGCATTTTGTAAAAATATGATATCACACTACACGTTCCGACGCAAACATTTGACTAAACAATGCTCACCGAGTCATGCGTATTTTGGGTCAGTATGACCCAACAGAGGCGACATGTGCCACGCCTCCAAGCCATATCCCTCGATATCCGTAGTCCCAGTACTCCCAGTAGTTTCGGCTGTGCGTTGAACACTCAGTCATTCTGTCAGTTTCTTCTTTTATATATAGATATAGTATGTTCGAGCCACTGCCTGTAAAAATATAGCAGACGGCAAAAAAAATAGTGAGTGTTTAAAAAAAATAAGTATTATTATTTGCTACTTTGAGCCTTAATTAACAGGTTTTTTAAATGTCTCATAACTATTTTTAAACTCTTAACTAAATGATTGTTACAAAATACCTTTTTACCAGTGCCACTCGAAAAAGGGCATTTGATTCATCGATAGCAGTGATTAAAATTCATCTTTTGGTCACTGAGTGAATAAAAACATTTTGAATTTGGAACAAGCACGAATAATAAGAATTACGTAAAAAAAAAGTGCTGAAAGTACCTACTGGCTGGCTAAATGGACCTATTCCATAGAGCTACACAATAAAATTTATAATTTTAAATAATCGTACTCTAATCGAAAACTGTTATATTTTAGTGAACTTAGAACAGTTTTCGATTGATAAATTTATAGTGTTTATATTTAATCCTTTGTTCTCTTATTAACGATTATATAATAAAATGTGACAAGTATAAATACCACTATTTATTTTCTCGCAGTCACTGGTAAAAATCGACCGTCGAATTGGTCCATTCATCCACTAACGCATGTTTCAGGTCTCGAAGTGTAGCTGGGGTGGGGTTTCGATTTCTTAAACACCTCCCAAGCTCGTCCCAAGCGTGTAGCCATAATTGTATATAAATACTGTAATAATGTAATACGCCTTTGACCAATGTCGACTTTACAGCAACCTAACTCGTTTTTAAAATAACCGAAACCATATAAATCCGCTTCACCTTATTTTTAATCCGGCTTAAAGGCAAAAGGACGAGCACTGATTTGGAACTGAGCTTTCTTCGTCGTTCACAAATGGCACTGCGCTCCGATATGTGTAGAGTACAAACCTTCCCCCCCGTGTTCCCCCCACTGAACTTAGTCGAAGTGGCGTGAGCAATTATACCTGAATGTCGTTCTGCAGTTTTAACATTACGACGCAATATATACTTGTCGGAGGCGGTCATTAGTTTGGACACCAAACGAAGCGCAGCACGAGTTCCGGGAAGTGGCAGCACCGTCGCGATGATGTGCATACTCGGCTAACTTCGTGCTATGACAGACCCTGACTGATGGAAGAGCGCTGATGGGACGAGTGGACATTTAACATTCTGCCTTCGAGGAGATCAGTACCTCCATCCTAGGAACAGTCACGCGTTCCGTATAGTTATGTCGTGTACCTACAGTGTGTGATTCGCTAGTGTGATTAATTTGTACGTAAATTATAATTTGATTTGAACTGCAAACGGTTTTCCTCTTGCGCATTAACCAACACTTCCCGTAGTACACCCACAGCAGTTAAAATATGGCTGATAATAACGAGAGATACGTACCTTCTCCGTCATACTTATAATGCTGAGTCGGTTAAGCAAATTCTATGATGCTATGGGCGAACAAAAAAAGTCCTTTAGGAGATGAATATATCTGGGATGTATCTATACTATGGTATGAATGAAATAAATAATGAATCGGATGAATGTTAGTGATTTTTCACAATATTAGTTGTGTTGTTGTTTATGCCTGGCGATTTCTAGTCGAGTATGTGTTTGATGATGACCAGTTGTCTAGTTGCTTTAGGAATTCATTCAAATTCCTTTTCTGGAACTTCTGATGTTGCCTTTTTGACCCAGAAGGTCGTACGACTGGATTTCCCCAGCGTTTCGGAATTTGGTGGCTACAGCCGTTGGTACAGGGTTCTTTTTTCATTACCTCTTGTTATTGTGTGTTGCACTTTCCGGTTAGTGCGTGTTGGATGAAATCGGTACCTTCGTCCACTTACTTGGAAAAATGACCATTTGCTAACGATTTCTGTTTGGGAATGCATGGCAGCATCGATGTAAAGTTTTCGTAGAACCATACTGTTGAGAACCACAGCAATTTGTTAATCACACCTAGTGGCAAGAACTAAAACGTTCATAGACGCACACAGGGGCAGATCACGGGCTCCGGGGATCAGGTTTCAACTTTTCGGGAGCAAGTGTCGACTTGACCGAAGTGTCCGAGTATCATGTGGTATTGGATGAGACCTCTCAAATATTCCACTCAACATAGAGGTCCACCCACTAATTATGACATAGTGTTTTGGCTATAAATACAGGGACCAAATGCAGTTACAGTTAGCCCCTGGCTGGAGGCTTTGAGTAAATGTTAAGCACCCACAGGATAGTCCGGTTAAGTAGCCATGACCTCTAAGGATCAAAACTACGAGATGCTTATATAAAAAAAAAAGGTTTATAGTCAGTGTTTTTCTTGTGTTCTTCTATACAGAAGAATACAAGAAAAACACTCCAACTAGTAGTAATGGAGGGTGATCTGATCTTATTGTGTGATTATTACAAATTTGGTTCTTCGAGAGTCGGATTTCTTACACATACCATATTATTGTTCAATATTCATGTGGTTCTTCTTCAGTATTTAACAGACTATGACATACGACTATACGACGCTAGTACCTATGTCTGTCACACAGTGTGTATGTATAACTGCCGGGATCCCCTTCTTTTCGCATAATTTTTGTTTTACTAATTTATTTTGGCATAACCGATACTGTGTCATAATAATACTTAGACATATTGCAATGGTTAGGTTAAGTTAGGTTAGGTTAATTTATGGCGGGGGATCCCCCACAGCGCATACTTCCACGTAGTTTCCCCCGGGCAACGCCGTGTCTGACCACCGTAACGGAGTGGCAGACCGGCGGCTAAAGTGCGCTGTGATTCGCAGACAATAACGCGGTCGTCTGCGAATATGACGAGAAAGCCAAGTCGTGACGCCTCTGGGCGATTTTATTCGAATCACTCCTCCCAGGGTGATTCAAACGGCCCTTCTCAGGGCCAAACTAACGGCCCTTCTCAGGGCCAACCCAATGGCCCTTCTCAGGGCCAATCCAACGGCCCTTCTCAGGGCCAACCCAATGGCCCTTCTCAGGGCCACTCCAGCGGCCCTTCTCAGGGCCACGCCGGCGGCGCTTTGACGTCTGAAGCTGACCGCGCGCCATCTGCGGCCAGCTTTTCAGCAGGCCGGACGAGTTGTCGGACGCCAACGAATCCAATATAGACACGTCGGCGGCCGAAAACGACCGTCCCCAATGGAAGAGGGCCGCTCCTAGGCTCGGGTCCGGGGGCTCCTCGGAGTCGGTCGGAAATAGGTCGAAGAAGAAGTCGAAGTTTAAAGGCTTCAACTTCTACTTCGGCTTATGCTCACGATGTGGGCTTGGTGGACGCCGAGCGCCAGCTAAACCTGGCGAAAAGTGCGCAACTCCAGGAAGACCTGGAGGAGAGGGTCGCAGCCAAAGAGCGGCAGGCGCAAGCCGCCAGGTCGAGGGCTGGCTATGGTGCATCAAATGTGCTATATGCTCACCACTCCCTGGCAGAATTGGAGCGCATGGCAAAGGAGGACAAGGAGGAAGTTCTGGAGGTCGCCTCAAAGTCCTCCAATTTGAAGGGGACCTTCCAGAAGGCCCTCAAATGCCGGGCCGCCAGCATGCACGGCATCGTGATGGAGCTGTTGAAGCGGATGGCCACGGCCGAGACGCGGCAGCTGCAGCCGAAGGTCGATCGTTTGCAGGCGGAGGTCAGCCAGCTGCACCAGAAGCTGGCTGAGGTCACGGCCCGACCTGCCCAATCTGCCCCAGGTGCGGTGGTGGAGGGCTCCTCTTCCCCTGCCAGCCTTGAGGCAATTATCCGTGGGGTTGTCATGGAGGAGAGGGCCTTCATCAGAGGCTGCTTCGCGGGCATCGAGGACCGACTCTTGCCGGAAAGGCGGCTCCGCCCGCCGCTAGCGGCGGATATGAGACCACCGCCGACGGAGCCGGAACCTGCGCCTCTGGGAGGCCTGGCATCGGGCGAGCAGCCCCGGGCCCCAAAGCCCTCCAAGGGCAAGGGCAAGGGCAAGGGGACCACGGTGCCCGCTCAAACGCCCACCACGAGCGCGGAGGGAGCGTCTGGGTCGTCTGCCACTCCAGCAGTCCCCCAGAACTTGCAGGGAGAGGACGCCCTTCTTCCCTCCACCACCCCATCCAACCAGCCGTGGACAAAAGTGGTAAAGGGGGGAAAAGGGAAAAAGTCGACCCCCAAGCCCGCTGCGACTGCTCCTGCAGCGAAAAAGGATCCAGCCGGCGGGAGAAAGCTGGTTCCTCCCAAAACCGCGGCCGTCGTGGTGACCATCACCCCGGAGGCCGTGGAGCGGGGCGAGACGTATGAGTCCGTCCTAAGACGGGCTCGTACCAACGCGGATCCCTCCCGGCTGGGGATCGGCAACATCGCGTGCCGCCGAGCCCTAGCCGAGGCTCGAATTTTCGAGTTCTCGGGGGAGCAGCGCGGCGCAAACGCGGACCTCTTCGCAAAAATGGTGCAAGAGGTCATCGCGGATGCGGCAACGGTCGTCAGACCTGTAAAGACCGCAGCCTTGGAGGTGGCCGATCTGGATGATTCGGTCACCAAAGAGGACGTGGTGGCGGCCGTTGCGGCGGCTGGAGGCTGCGACGCTGGCGCGGGGAAAGGTGGAGCCATCAAGCTCGGCCGCCGCGGCATGGGCACCATCCGCGTCGAGTGCCCGGTCGCCGCGGCTGGGGCTGTCCTTACTACGACCAAAGGACGGCTGCTTGTGGGGCTCAGCTCGGCTGTGGTCCGGCCGCTTGAAGAGCAGCCTACGCGCTGCTTCAAGTGCTTCGCGTTCGGCCACACCCGAGTCACGTGTCCCTCCAAGTTCAACTGGGGAGACTCATGCTTCCGATGCGGGCAGGAGGGACACAAGGGTGCCGCTTGCCGCGCTACCACGCTGCGCTGCGCGGCGTGTGCCGCCAATGGCCGCCCCGCGGACCACAGGATGACGGGCAGGAACTGTAAGCCTCCCGCGAGGAAGGGCATAGTGCCGGCGCAGGTTCGCCCTGCTGCTGCCACCACCGCCGTCGTTGTCGCCGCTGCAGCTCCAGCGGCGGTAGCCGAGGAGGGATGTGCGATGTTGGAATAATGGTTTCCAACTACCACATCCTCCAGGCGAACACCAACCACTGTAGGGCGGCCCAG
Source organism: Dryobotodes eremita (assembly GCA_917490735.1). Lineage (NCBI taxonomy): Eukaryota > Metazoa > Arthropoda > Insecta > Lepidoptera > Noctuidae > Dryobotodes > Dryobotodes eremita. The sequence continues at coordinate 9,432,654 of OU823241.1, read as the reverse complement.
GACCTGGTGGTGCAGGTTATGGCCGAGTGGTTGGTGAACGTAGCGGTGGTCGCCGAGCCCTACTCAGTCCGCGGTAGCTGGCTGGGTGACGAGGACGGCTCGGTGGCACTAGCGGCGCGGTCTTCCACAGATTCCCCTCCCCTCTCGTTTTTAGAGAGGGGACCGGGATACGTGGCCGCCGCGTGAGGAGAATTAGCCCTTGTGGGCGTCTATTTCTCCCCAAACCGCCCTCTTCAGGATTTCGAGAATCATCTCGGAATCCTGGCCGCCGTGGTCGGCAGGGCGGCGCCGCGTCAGATCTCCGTACTGGGAGACCTGAATGGCAAGTCGGTGAACTGGGGCAACCCGGCCACCGACGCTCGCGGGAGGGCAGTGGAGATGTGGGCAGCCTCCTCTGGACTCTCCCTCTTGAACAGAGGAAGCGTCCAGACATGCGTGCGGCGGCAGGGTGGCTCAATAGTGGACGTCACTTTCGCCACCCCCGCGTTGGCCGCGCGCGTGTTGAACTGGCGGGTGGACCTGGTGGAGACTATGTCGGACCACCGTTACGTACGGTTCGACATCTCCACCGGTGGACCCGGAGAGCCGCGGCCCCTCTCGGTGCGATCACCGTTCCCGCGGTGGGCTCTCACCCGCCTGGACAGGGAGGCAGCGGTGTAGGCGGCGTTCATCCAGGACTGGTTTTCACCGCCTTCGCCTGGATGTGGACACCGTCGCGGGGCACCTGAGGGAGTCTCTGACCGAGGTATGCAACTGTAGCATGCCTCGGTCTAGCCGACCACCACCCAAACGCAGCCGTGTATTGGTGGTCGGTGGAGTTGGCGGGGCTTCGAGCAGCGTGCGTGGAGGCAAGGAGGGTCTACACGCGAAGCCGGCGGCGGCGGCGACGAGACCACGCCAACGAGGACCACCTCTATGAGATGTACATTGAGGCAAAAATGGTCCTCGATAGGTCCATCGTCGCCGCCAGAGACTCGGCAAGAGCGGAGATGCTGGAGGGTCTCAACAACGACCCATACGGGAGACCATACAAGGCGGCCCGCAAAAAATTGCGCCCGTTTGGTCCCCCGGTGGCCGAGACCCTGGAGCCCTCATTTCTGGACGGGGTGGTTCAGTCCCTGTTCCCGTGCCCAACACACAACAACTTCAACAACAACTTCGCCCCGCCAGTGATGGGCGCTACGTTGAGGATAGCTCCGCCAGCTGAAGAAGAAGAGGAGGCCCCTCCTGTCACGGAGTCGGAACTCGGCGCGGCGATTCTGCATATCCGCGCCAAGAAGACGGCTCCGGGCCCCGACGGTGTTCTGGCAAGAGTGGTGGCCATCGCTGCCACTCAAATGGAGGAGAGGTTTCGGGACCTCTTCAGCGCATGTCTTGCGTGTGGGAGGTTCCCGAAACCGTGGAAGGAGGGGCAGTTGTGCCTCCTTCGCAAGGAGGGCCGCCCAGCAGACTCCCCTCGGCATACGGGCCTATCGTTCTGCTCGATGAGGTCGGCAAAATGTTCGAGGGGATAATCGCTGCCTGCCTGAAAAGTCATCTGCGGCGTATCGGGCTGGACTTGTCGGACACTCAGTTCGGTTTTCGGGCTGAGCGTTCCACGGTGGACGCGCTGGCCCGCCTTAAGGGCCAGATGAAGGGGGCGATGGAGGCGGGAGACGGATTGTTGGCTGTGTCGTTCGACATAGCCAATGCCTTCAACTCCGTTTCCCACTCCACCATCCTAGAAGCGCTCCGATTCCACGGAGTGCCTCGATACATGCGTCGTCTGCTGGCCAGCTACCTAGACCATCGGACGATCGTCCTGGCGAATAGGACTGGCCAAGTCCGGCGGTACGCCGTCGAAGCTGGCGTTCCGCAGGGGTCAGTCATAGGACCTCTCCTCTGGAACATCGCCTATGATTGGCTCTTGCGGGGAACTCTCCTCCGGGGCACGAGTGTCGTCTGCTATGCGGATGACACTCTCCTCACCGCCCGGGGGGGAGTTTCAGGGAGGCGGCCAACCTGGCCTCGGCGGGCGGATCCTTGGTCGCGGGGAGGATCCGCCGCCTAGGTTTAACGGTGGCGCTGCACAAGACCGAGGCCGTATTATTCCACGGAGCTCGGCAGCGCCCCCCACCTGACGCCCACATTTTCGTGGAGGGCGTCAGAATTGAGGTGAAGGCCCAGATGAAATATCTGGGCCTTGTACTCGACAGCAGGTGGCGCTTCGGTCCGCATCTTAGCGGGCTGTCGTCGCGCCTGCTGAAGGCCGCAGGCGCACTCTCGTGGCTGCTTCCCAACCTGGGGATGCCCAGCGCGCGATGCCGGCAACTTTACGCCGGCATCTTGAGGAGTATGGCCCTTTACGGGGCTCCTATCTGGGAGGACTCCCTCCGAAGGAGGGAGAACGCCGCCGCATTGCGGGCACCCCAAAGGGCCATAGCCCAGCGGGTGGCGCGGGCCTACCGCACGGTGGGCTTCGCGGCAGCATGTGCTCTAGCCGGCACCCCTCCTTGGGAACTCGAGGCGTGGGTGCTTGCCAGAGTATATGAATGGACGGCGGGGCGGAGGACGAGAGGAGAACGCCCAGCCCCGGAAGAGCGGGAGGCCGTCCGGCGGGAGGCGAGGGACGCCATCTTCGTCCATTGGACGGGGGAACTCGCCACCGCAGCCTTCGGCCGCCGAACCCTCGACGCGATTGGGCCTGTCCTGCGAGACTGGCTCGAGTGGTCGCATGGGTTCCTCTCGTTCCGTCTGGTGCAGGTGCTGTCCGGACACGGTGGCTTCGGATCGTACCTGCACCGGATCGGACGGGAGGAGACGCCGTCGTGCCACGACTGTGGCGCGGCGGAGGACACGGTGCAGCACACCCTCGAGGTGTGTCCCTCGTGGTCTGAGACGCGCCGCAGTCTCACCGCGGTGATCGGACCGGACCTCTCTCTCCCTGGCTTGATTAACGCCATGCTGGGGGACGAGGGGTCCTGGGCGGCAGTCGCCTCCTTCTGCGAACACGTCATGTCCCAGAAGGAGGTGGCGGAGCGCGCGCGGGAGGAGGATCCTCACGCGGCGCTGCTCCGAAGGCGGAGGAGGGGTCGAAGAAGACGTCAGTATGATAGTCATCTCCGACTCCTCCCGGGTGGAGACCAGCAGGCAACGGGTGCGGGGGCACCCTTGCCTGTATTGCACAGGCCTCCACCAGTGTCGGACGGGAGTGGCCAGGTGTTCCCGGCCATTCCCGTAGCCCCCCAGCCTGGGGGGCATGCGGGGCCCGCGAGCTAGGCGGGCAAGCGCCGGGAGGGTTGTGGATGTAAAGGCTGAGCCGGTTTCCCATGGCCCTCCCACCACAGCGATGTGGGAACACCGCTGAGTTTTAGCGGGTATACTGTCATTCGGACAGGAGTCCCACATACCCCGTCTCGTCCCCCGACGAGCGGAAGTGCATAAAGCATTTCTAAGCGACAAAAAAAAAAAAAAAAAAGGTTAATTTATGGCAAAATATTTATGCGTAATATCATTACGCTGAATTTCATTATATTATACCTTAACATTTTATGCAAATTGATAGGGAACCATAACTACCCGGTTGGTCTCGTGGTCGCAAGCGCGACTGCCGAGCGCGGGGTCCTGGGTTCGATTCCCAGGTTGGGCATAGTGTTATTGGGTTTTTCATAAGGAATTTGTCAGTATCTAACAGCCCGGAGTTTGGAATTTGGCGGTGTGATATCCCCGTGCTTCGGAAAACACGTTAAGCCATTCGTCCTGCGCCTGATTTCTCTCTGGTCGTGTCGGATTGCCGTCCCATCGGACTATAAGAGTGAGGGAAGAGTACCTTAGTGTAGTAGAGTAGTGCACCTGTGTTGCGCACACACTTGTGCACTATAATATCTCCCGCGTAGATGGCTAGTCTCCGCCGTGATGGCTGCCATGGCCAAAATTCGATCTGGAGGGCTAATATTATTATGTACTAGCTGCTGCCCGCGGCTTCGCCCGCGTGGATGTCGGAAATTATCGAACAGGACCGTACTGCCGGTACAAAAAGTAGCCTATGTTACTCCTTATAACATCAGCTATATATGCCAGTGAAAGTCCCGTCAAAATCGGTCCAGCCGTTTCGGAGATTACCCAGATCAAACAGACAGACAGACATAAAAACTTAAAAAATTGGTGTTTTGTTATAAGTCCCGTATATACTTTTTAGTAAAAAACTGTTATTTTGACATTACAAACAGACACTTCAATTTTATTTATTTGTATAGAGTAAAGATGTATAGATGATGGTCTGTGTGTTTGTGAGATTTGTTTATATCGAGTGCTTAAGTTATGTGTTGTGTTCAATGTTTTTCTGTTGTCAGCGAAAATATCGCGTTAAGGGTTTACAAGAATAAAAAATACAAAAGTATTTCTAATTTTTTATTAACTGTTATTTATTGTTATTTAGGTGGGATTAATATTACTTACATCGAATACAATAAAAAGATCTAAGTTCTCTATTCGAAGTGATGATAGGTACATGGTATCGCATGATGTGGTAGGTACATATTTATTACTGATAGATACAGTTTTAAAAGTTGTTATTTAGGTACAGGTAATTTTAATCTAACATGATATTATAAAGAGAAAAGATTTGATGTTTGTATCAAAATAAAAAGTCTAACTAGGCTGAGAATCCGAACTTTTTGAGCGTTAAAATTATGTACGACAGTCCCTTAAAACGCCCGCACTTCCAACACTTCTTAGTGCTTTCGCTGGGAAGAATTAGCGCAACAAACTCCCCAGCAGCACAGCTGTCTGTTCAGTTAAAATAAATTCATACTATACAATAGTAAGTAATTAAAATTACGAAACACAAAACATTAAATTAAATTAATTGCCATTGTCAGCTAGCATACGCCAATATACCAACAAAAGCATTGAAAACTAAAACGAAACGAAAACTATACTCGAGCAAAAAATAATTAATAAAAACGTAAATACAACTTAATGCCTAAATAAAAGCCTCCAGGCATAAAGGGCGTGCCCGATTCCATATGTAATGCTGCATCATTAATCATTATGTTCACATATATGTAGCTTGAAGACACAAATGATAAACTAGGACCTTCGAAGTAAAATAAATAAACAGTTAATTACTAATAACAGTAACAAAACCATGGTCAGCAAGTCGACCTGTCACCACGAGCAGCACCCTTTCACGAGCATAACGAGTTTTTGATGGCACGGTTGGTGCAGGGGTTCAGCGATTGACTGCTGCGCTGCGTGTCGCGGGTTAGATTCCCGCGCGGAACAAATGTTTGTATGACCTACAAGTAGTTGTTCCGGGTCTGACTGTTTGTGTATGTGAGTTTAAATGTTTGTAAACAATACAGGAGGCAGGAGGCATCCACAATACAGGAGAAATTCCTAGTGTGTGGCAACGTTCAAAAATAAAAAAAAATAAAGCCAAGAACAGCCACTACCCCCTCGCCATATTTGAGGAAAGGAAGCTGCTCGACCCAGTGGCATATAAGGGAGTATGACGAATTTGCTGCCGGTTGCTCTGGCAAGAATAATATGATCAATTGTCGAGGTCGCTAGTTAACCACATACAACAGTACAACCATTACCATACCAGTTACAACTCATCAAAAAAACATTGTAATGAGTAGATTATGTCCATAATAAATCGAAAATAAAATAAAAATAAATAAAAATAAAATAAATTAAACTTAAATTAAAATAAATTAAATTTGACTTATACAGTCAAATAAAATAAACAGTTATACGACTATGAACTCATATTACGTGTCTAGGTAAGCTAATTGTGGAGAAAGAATAAAAACATTGTCTTGAGTTAATCACAGCGACCAGCAATTCTTATCGTGTAAGTAGTCGTTGACATAGTATGCCTTTGAACAAAGGTTTGATTTTATTTTAGCTTTAAACGCATTAAAACGCAAATCTAGCAAAGAAGAGGGAAGCTTGTTATACTAGGTTATATCAAGCCCGACAAATTAGTTATGAACATTATGAAGACGGTGACACGTATAGTTTGTCCTTATTTCTAGAGTTGATATTATGAATATCCCTGTTTTAGTGTAAAGTGTATATTTTGCCTAATATACAGATGTGTCTGGTCACCAATGTCCAACCCATTAAAGGCAAGTAATACGATACATTTTATCGACAAATCACCCATTATAATTTATTATAACAAAAAAAAAACTAACAAAAAAGTTGCCCAACTTTTTTCATAAAAAAAATAAAAAAAAATACGTAAAATTATTTTGTTTCTTAATTGGATAATTTATCAAAAAATATAATAACGTTTTCTGTGTCTGTAGGATCTCTACATCACTAGATATTGGTAAATTGATGCGCGCGGCCATACTACTCGTATGTTGATATTCTCAATTAAAATGGCAGCCATTTTAACACGGTTGGGTTAAAATTACATAATCATGTAAGTCGATAAAATTAAACGTATTACTTGCACATCGATCGGTGACCAGACACATTGTAGAAGATGTGGGCGAAGATGAATTTTGATTGTGTTGTGATTGTGATTAGATTGTGTGATTGCGATGTGTGTTATGTTGTGTTTGTTGTGACCGTGAGTATACCATATCTTTTAAAAAAAAACACATGTGGCACTCGGGGACTGCCGCGGTAAAGCTATTGCATAGCATTTTTTATCAACTTATGCAATTATAATTATTTATTTATGCAGTATTTATGCAGTATTTTTTTTTCTTTGATATTAATTCAAGTTTTTTCTTTGATATTAATTCAAGTTACACTTTTTGAGCGTGGTGACCGATAAGAAAACATTTTTTTTTCTTTTATTCATCTTTTATTGAATAAATAAGAGTTAATATCGATTAAAATATTTTTTATTTATTTTTTTATGTGATGAGTGTGGCATTATAAAGATATGATAGATACCTATACACCTATATACTTTCTCACAAACAGCTGCTTACGTATTCGTCCGATTTCGGAGCAGCTCGTCTCGATCCGTGCGAGCAGCGTACAGTCGTACCATATACATACACGTTAAGCGAACGCTTGGCCGAGCTATATGGTAGGCGTAGTGGCGGGTGTTAGGTTTTATTTTCGTACGGAATTTCTTGATTCGGTCGCCGCGCTCAAAGCCCGAGCTATGCAATCGCTTAAAAACCTCATAGAAACTCCAGCAGCTAGCTAGTAAATTGCTAAAACAGTTCGTTTCTGAAGAGCGTATATATTTTGAATAACAGTGGCTTTGCCCCACAGCAGAATGCCGCAGGATATAACGCTATGAAAATAACTAAAACAGACTAACCGAGCTGTGTCAACGTCAGTGTATTTGTTTAATAAAAAATATCAAAAATATGCCTATAAAAGTCAGTATTTGGCGTGCGCTGCGCAAACTATTGATGATACATAAAATTTACTACATATTATTTATAGTACTCATCGTTACCCACAAAAAAATACACGAGGCTATAATATTTATAATAATAATAGTAAAAAAAAACTCGCAACAAAACACAATCTCATGAAGGATCCCATACACACCATACTACAAATACTCACCTAGGGCTGTATTCAAAAAGCAATCTTACAAATTGTATTATGATCGCACCATAATTACAGATCATACAATATACAACAATAGACCCGATATAACACTTGTTGATAAAGAAAACAAACACACATACATAGTAATAGACATAGCAGTCCCAAACGCCAATAATATACAGAAAATATCACCGAAAAACTTAGGAAATATACAGAACTACAAGAAGAAATTACCCGCGTTTGTAAAATGAACAGAGTAACCATAGTCCCATTAGTGGTATCAACGACCGGTATCATCCCGAAACAACTATTTATCAGTTTAAATCCAATCAATCTTTTCAAATATTTTTCACTACAGAAAGCAGCTATATTAAACACTTGTCGCATAGTTCGGAAATTCCTACAATTCGATTTTGACTATATTCAATACAGTACAAAACACCTAATTTATTCAAACTTAAAATCTCAACTTGGTTTACACACGCGAGATTTAAAAAAAAATTGCCAGGTTCTAGGAACCTGAGAAAATAAATTTAAAAAACAATAATAATAATAAAAATTTATTTCGGGTGGCATAGACCCATAGAAACCTTAACCTAGTAATTTTTTATTTATATCCACTACTAGCTTCTGCCCGCGGCTTCGCTCGCGTTAATTTAGACTTTGACTATCAATTCGGGTTATAATTCAATCATGATTCGAAAGACACGTGGCGCCATCTATTATCATAAGAACGTTATTGTTGTTTTCCTCGGGAACAGTACTTTTTTGCGGGATGACAGGTACCCTATGTCCGTTTCTGTACCCCTGACAACGTACATGCAAAATTTCATGATGATCGGTTCAGTGGTTTAGGCGTGAAAAGGTAACAAACAAACAAACAAACTTACTTTCGCATTTATAATATTAGTTAGGAAGTTAGGATAATAGTCTTTTTGTCACAACAACAGTTTTTTTTTGTTCAAATTAGTCAATTAAAACACGGATAAAATCGAAAGATGATGGCATTCGTATCATGATATTAATCCTTATCCAACGAAATAGTTTCATAATCAAGGTTGATTATGTACATGTAAATTAGCAAACAGCACAGGCAGGAAATGTGGCCGTCATTTTAGTACATTGTGGTGTCTTACGACGTCAATGCGAACGAAGTCGCGGGCAGAAGCTAGTTCTTAGTAAATACATTCCCAGATCCGACAGAATAAAAAGGAACCCAAAAGGAAACATATTTTAAATTGTCGCAGAAAAATACTTTGGAAACTTAGATTGTGTCTTGTTTTTCGATCACTGTTTTTCTTTAAATCACTTATTATTCTAAGCTACAAGCAATAAAATTGTTCACAGATTTTACAGTTAAAAGTTCACTTTGTCAATGTTTTCGGGCATAAACTCGTGGTCTAACACACGAAAGTCACTTATTTCTTCAACAGCGCGCCTACACGTGTTAAAAGTTGACAGACGACGATTTTCTTGATTTTGTGATAAAGTTTATGTAGAAGAACAATACAGCATTCGTCTGGCTGGAGTCCTGTTGGCAAAACATTAATTTACTTATTTTAACAGTCACATTTTTTTAAAGTGTAGAAACTACAAGATGTTGAACTACTGAAGTTGATTATCAATGTTAATACATAATATAACATAAACAGCCTATAACGTTCCCACTGCTGGGACAGAGGCCTCCTTTCTAGGAGTGGGCCGTAATCCACCACGCGGACCCATTGCGGGTTGGTAGATGTCACATGTCTTCAAATTTTTGGTTCTAGGATTTGCCGGTTTCCTCACGATGTTTTCCTTCACCGTTTTGAGAGCAGTGGTGATGAAATAAATTACATAAAGTAACGCATCTGCCTGGGTTCGAACCCACGACCTACAACTCGTAAGTCGGGGCCGTTACCACTAGGCCACGATTGCTCAATGTCAATAATTGCGACTAAATTATTGGCAGAATTGTTTAAAATGTCATTACAGTGCAAAAGACGCAATTTGTTGGGTGTGTAACGTCTGAAATAATAACAAAAGTTCTAATGATCTTATGACCTAATTTCATTTAATATACTGTTTTTTTTATATAACGATCAAATGATATAAGGAATTATTGATATAATTTCATTTTACCTAATTTTATATGGTTTAATGAACATTTTCAATAATGCACATTTGAATTAATATTCAATTAGTGATATATTCAAAATCTATAAGTAACATTTAATATCATTTAGAAACGTACTGTGTTTTGTATATTTTTTCAAAAACTGGTAAGACCTGCGGCAGATATCATCTACTGTTATTGAATAATTTGGGTTAGGTTAGGTTACAACAGTGACCATTATCGCGCGAAGGCGAGCGAGCGAAGCGAGCGTGCCGCGTCAGCGGCTGCCGAGCGCCAGAACCCCTCTACTGTTGGTGAATCATTTGGGTTGGATGAGGTTACAGTATGATGTTTTCTGATATCCCTCATTTGGAGAAACATCGACGTAAATGTAATTTTTCCCAAAAATGAGTTGTCGACATAATTATATTGTGCTCGAAAAAGTTTTCAGTGGAGCAGATGTGTGAAATATTTAGCGTGAAATATTTAATATGTATTGGGATTTATCAACATTTCAGAACGAGACGGTAACAGATTACTAAAAAAAATCACTTTAAATCACTCTCCTGTAAAATTTTAAAAGCAGCAGTTACATCGATGTTTCTCCAAATGAGCGATATTTACTTAATAATTACAGAATTTTGGCTGAAAATTATTAAATTTGTAAAATAGGTCAACTGAACGTTAAGTGAAAAGAGCATTATACAAAATGAAATATATGTGAAATGAACTTTATACTAAAAGTTATTAGAGCAAAAAAAGTTTATATGAAATTAACATTAAATCACATGAAATTAGGTTATTTGTTTTTATAGCATATGAAAATTATATCGTGTGAACGTTTTTTACGTTATACTATCTGTTATTATGCCTATTACACACCCTAATCTGTTTAGCCAATTTTATAGGCTGTTTTTTGTAATAAATATTTTGAAAGATTACATAACAATATTTATTATGTTTCTCTTTTGTTCAAATACAAATATTGTATGTCAAATGATGCAATGTCATATTAATTTCATTCTTGTAGCAAAATGTTATTATAGGAGAATGTAAATAACACGATTTTACTTAAAGTAAGGTTACACAATGTTCTACGATTTAGGAGTAAGTTCTCTTTTGTTCACATTTACCCTATTACCCATATGTATCAATAAAGTAGTATCTCAGTTAAAGTTGCACTTAATAATTTCCGTAAGAGTGATTGTGATTATGGCACGTTGATCTAATTTTTTTGCATAATTCAAAAATTAAACGTTATTATAATTACATTTATACATTCAGAGACGTACAGACTAGAAACAATACATTTTTAGTTAATAGCTTTATACAGGGTTACTGGTAACTCGACGTATTCCTTGCAGGACGTCATAGTAGGGTTAAAATGCAACAAATTAAGCCACCAAATGTTCTACCGAAATTCAGTAGTTTTTGAATTAGTTAAGAGAGAGAGAGAAAAATCCCAGATTAAACCATTTGAAACCAATTTAAAAATGATTTACGGCGCGACTGTACTGAAATTTAAGTTATTATCATAGTTGACGCCGTAGCAGACCTTTGTTAATAATTAAAAGTTCAATAATGCCTAAAACTTTGGCAAATATCACTAAGCAAACATTTAATTTTTTGTAATTTTTGCTATTACTTCATAAAAAATGTAGTCTAGTGCAAAAAAAAATACTACACCTGGTGTACAAATTACTAAGAAAATATCCTTGTCTTATCAGCTATCCAAAAAGGTATGAAAGTTAATACAAAATCATGGACTACATTATGAAAATCGTTTTTGATTTAGTACAGGCGTGCGTTTCACAAAAAGGTGATTATTCGAAAAATCAAAAACAAAATCGTGAACATTATTATTCTTTTTAATCAATATTAAAAACTTTAATTACACACATTTCACACGTCTTGTTCGATGTGCTGCCCTCGGTTTCGAATACATGTTCTTATTCGCTTCCTTACTTCGGTTTTTGTTATTCTTGAGGTGATTGATGCCCTCATCTGGTCCGCCGCATTTGTAATTCTCTCCCTTAGTTCTTCAATTGAATTTACTGGGGTCACATAAACTAGATCTTTCATATGACCCCAGACGTAAAAGTCTAGCGGCGTCAGATCAGGGCTTCGTGCAGGCCACGGAATCGGCCCACCGCGCCCTATCCATCGGTTTGGATAGTTTTCATCCAGCAATTGTCGAATTGTGATTCGGAAGTGGGCTGGACATCCGTCATGTTGGTAAATCATGTTTGCTCTTCTTTCTTCCGGGACATCCGTGAGCAGTGCTGATAAATGATTTCTGAGGAAATCTTCATAAAGTGCCCCATTTAGTGTTCGGGGTAAAAAATGTGGGCCAATTAATTTGTCGTCAATAATACCCATCCAAACATTAAGCGAGGACCTTCGCTGGGATGCGGTTGCTTTCAGTTTTTTAGGGTTTGCTTCTGCTTTCGGTGCCCAGTAATGTAAGTTGTGGTAATTTGTGATACCATCACGATCAAAACATGACTCATCGGTCCACAGAATGTTTTTTAAAAAGTTTTCGCTGTCGGCGTCGGCACTTAGCATAAAACGACAAAATTCAAGCCGTCTCGGCGGATCTACTTCTTCTAATGACTGGACTGGTTGGTAATGGTATGGATGTCGGCCTGACAAGTGAACTACAGACCAGACTTTCCACTGTGACATACCAAGCTCACGCGCTACGATGTTTGTCGATGTGTTAGGATCGTCAATAAAACGTTGAAGAATAAGCTCCTCGTCCTCAGCCGTGTATCTTCGGGAACGACCAGTGTCAACTTGCCTGCTTCTTTGGACGCTGCCAGTTTCAGATATTCGCCGATAAGTCGATCCGAAGACACTAACGTGGGGGAGTCGGCGGTTGGGAAAGCGAAGTTGATATTCTCCCCGCGCCTCAGCAGCGTTACCGTCACAAAGTCCGTAACAGTACATTATGTCAGCGTATTCAGGATTAGAATATGCAGCCATAGTCAGCGCTTATGAAGGCACAGCACAGCACAAGAGCAAGATACGCAGCAACAGTTAGGGAAATAGCCAGTAACAAAACACGAGCTTGCGCGACGTAGAGTTGAAACTAACTAACGCTGACGACCAAATTTTGCAAAATCGCACCCCCTGTCATGCCGAGAGAACAATAGCGACCAATCACAAAGCTCCCCGAGTGGTTGGAGTTCAAGCGCAGGTAAAAACTACGAATAAGACGAATACGAAACAATAGGTTGACCGTCTCGCAATTTTACCTGCCCCCCATAAAACTCTTCTCTTCCCTGGCACACATGCAAAAGTATTGACAATCATACCTTTCTGAATAACTGATAAGACAAGGATATTTTCCTAGTAATTTGTACACCAGGTGTAGTATTTTTTTTTTTGCACTAGACTACATTTTTTATGCAGTAATAGCAAAAATTACAAAAAATTAAATGTTTGGTTAGTGATATTTGCGAAAGTTTTAGGCAACTTTTAATTATTAACAAAGGTCTGCTACGGCGTCAACTATGATAATAACTTAAATTTCAGTACAGTCGCGCCGTAAATCATTTTTAAATTGGTTTCAAATGATTTAATCTAGGATTTTTCATAAAAAAACTAAAACTCTTAACTAATTCAAAAACTACTGAATTTCGGTAGAACATTTGGTGGCTTAATTTGTTGCATTTTAACCCTACTATGACGTCCTGCAAGGAATACGTCGAGTTACCAGTAACCCTGTATATATGTATTTTTTCTAATATAAACAATTCATAAAAAGGGGCCTTATTGAGAATCATGGCATGGCATGGTTGGGAATGGGCATTTTAAGCTGATCTTAACGAGAGTACTCAAAAAGGATACAAATAAATATTTTCTTGAATATCATTTTAAATATGAAACCAAACATAACGATACGTTTAAAAAAATAAAACCAACAGATTTACAGCATTGCATCAATGAAGAATGACGGTATAAACTTTAAAATTAAATATCTCAAATCTACGTCAATGAGGATTACATTTTTTTGTTTAACTGATTGACTTGGTAATTGATTTAGGCTTATTTTTCCTGAACTTTATTGTTTTATTACTTACCTCGGGTCATAGAGCGGTGGTGAATATGGTGACGAAAGAGATGCCAGAACGATTGTGGCTGTCGAAGAAGTGATGTGAGAGAGGAGGAAGAGCGAAGGCCAGTAAAGAGCTGGCAGCTGCTGTTGATGCAGTTGATGAAATGAAGCTCCATAAACCATGTATAAGGAGATTTCCATTTCCTCAGTGAGATCCTTGGTAGCCAAATCATCATACCACGTGGAGGTGTTCTAGGAGAGAAGGTTCAATATGAGTCCATATTACCTCAAGTATCAAGTTAAAATTTTACAATTTCCAGATTGGATGAACAAATAGAAATATATATACATGTAATTACCTTAATAGATGTTGTAGTGGTTTTAGGTTGATGCTAGCTACATTTTAGCCGCTGAACACTCTTCGTGGTGCAAACTTGGATGTTATTGTCCGACCCGTAGCTTAGTGTATGGCACTTCATTAGGAAGCCGTCTCCAAGCACCTCTATGAAATAGTGATATCTAAGGACAATATAATTTGGTCTGTAGTTTTTTTACTTAATGTTTGGTAACAAACACTTTATTGTTTAATTACTCACCTTGGTTGATGGAGTGGTGCGTGGAGGCGTAGATGGTGTTAAGAGAGGCATGAGAACGATTGTGGATGAAAAAAGGGAGAAGTAACCGGAGGGAGAGACGTGATGTCGCTGATGTTGAATCAGCCTACCGTGCGCTAAACCACGCAATACACACAGAAGTCCTCGTTCTGATCGCGGCGCCAACTAAATGGTTTGATTCGGCCTGTAGATCAGTGTTACAGGTCGTGCCATTTAATTCGGCTGCCATTTATCATCATGTCCTTTTAATTGTGGATCCTAGGGACAAAATAATTAGGGCTGAGTTGAAGAAACATGGCTTAATAATTTCACACTAGTCCCTGGTTAGTGAACATAGAAATAAAAAGAAAGAAAGAAAATACGTTTATTTGCGGAAAACATGACACAGAGAAAAACACATACATACAAAAAAGAATGACACAAACATAACAACACACAACAAACATAACATACAAACGCAGAACTTAATTTACAAAGCCACTAGGCGTAGGCAGGTAAGGTCTTCGATCGATGTCCGGTCTTCGGTCCTTTCCGATGAAAGCGTATTATGGAACGGAGTGAAGTGACGAACGGAAGTGGAAATTGAGTTGGGCAGGATTCCTGGTAAGGCGCAGTGATGACAGGTGGAGTTAAGGCTCCTTGAAAAAGGCGCGACACGCGACGCGACACAAAGGCATCGCCTGTCGCGCGACGAGCGGTGCCTCTGTGTCGCGTGCGATTTGCGTCGAGTCTCGCGCCTGTTTGTAGGAGCCTTAAGGCTGTGACACGGTGGCGTCCCAGGATTGGAAGACGAGATGACGATCGTTCGGCGGCGAGATGGTCGGACGACATTGTTGCCATCGCGGGCAAGACCTGGATGAGGTTGGCACAGGAGCGTGGGGATTGGTACAGGAAAAGAGAGGCCTATGCCTTACAGTGGGTGAAGTCGGGCTGTGGATGATGATGAGGCGTAGGTAGGCGGTATAATAATTCAATAACAAAAATGTGAACGAGTTTACATTTTCACTGGACTCTATGTGGGCCAGTCCCATTTTTGATAATTAACGGATTTTATCATAGTCAAATCTAATTTGGTTTCTAGTTTATTCCTATTTCCTAGTTTATAGTTTTTATAAATATTATCTAAAACCAACAAAAGAGTATTATTGTTATTTTTAGTAGATCTAATTTGCAGTTTAATTATAAATTTACGATACCACTTGAGTAGGTACACAAATAATGCACTTTTCTCAAACATGCTTGGAAATTCGAGCATTATTTTGACAACCTTCTTCGAGATAAATCGAAAATGCTGTCCGTCAAATACATGCGAGCAGCGGCTGGCAATATCAGTATGAAAATTCGTATCTGTCGTGTTTAACAGCCGGCATTGTTAATATGAAAATCCATATCTGTCGTGTTTAGCGGCCGAATAAATTAGTATGAAAACTCAATCTGTCGTGTAATTTAGAAATGGAACGAACATTTACTTCGACTCAAGGCAACCAAGGAGGTACATAACTTATCAAAGATTGTATTTAAATCTCTTGAGTACTGGCTTAGCAAATAGAGCTGTTTAAAGTGAAAAAAAAACGAACATACTGGCGCGAGAAAAGTTATCGTTGTTCGTCATTGATTCTGAAATTTATAATTAATATACGAGTACTTAGTTTGAATTACCGCGCATTATTTGAGAAAAGTAGGTACTATACAAGCCTTGGCCGCAAACAGGCATTGATGGAGTCACGTATGTGTACCTCGGCTTCACCACGGTCCACATTTTTACGGTCGTCCATCAATACCTCTGTTGTTGGCCGCTGCAGTAATGTACCTACTATATTTGTGTACATACTCAAGTAAAATTACTTTTACTTGAGTAGGTATATTTGTGTTAATCGCTGTCTTGAAGGCACAACCGACTTACCACAGCATCGTCCTGACAAAAAACATCAAAAACTAGTTCTGCAATAATTCTAAAATTAAAAATAAACTAAAACTCACTCCTGTTTGGATTCACGACAAAGAATATACTTAATTACACCAAAGCTACATTAATGCCAAAATATTGCTAGAGACAGAGTGTTACTGAACTTTGTGGTTTTACTTCTTACTAAGAAGAGTTCTTACCTCTGATGATGAAGTGGTTGTTGTTGTTGTCGTAGTTGTAGATGTAGTTGGTTGAGTTAAAGGAGTAAGAGGTACGATAACAATTGTGGGTGGCGGACGGGTGACGGGAGTAGAGGGCAGAGACGCGGTGACTGCTGTTGATTCAGCCGACTGTATGCCTAACCAAAGATCATATTCTGAGGTTTCTGTTTCCTCAATGAGATCCGTGGCTACAAAAGTATCTAAGGGCCACAGCTGGCACTGTTGATGCTCTAGCAGTGATTCAGCCGGCGTCCGTGGCCGACGACTTGACGGCTGATTCAACAAATTTTCTGAATATCTCGTGTGCAGTTCTATGCATGGCTCGGTCTGTTTTACTTGCTCATTAGTGTAATGAGTAAAAAGGGTGGTCGGGCGGTAAACTACGGTGGATGAGGTCGAAGTGACGGTATGGGTGCGGGGCGTGGAGAGGACAGAAGGGCGAGCCTCCGCTTGTCGGACTCTGACAGGCAAAACCTGCGCAATTGGAATTAATAAAGGAATTTGCCTTTGAGGCCCTGTACGGTACAATGTCCTTTCAGGGAAGACCGGTAACTCAAACAAAGCCTCCGCCAAGGTGGAGTTTTGTGTACGAGGTACTGGAGTAATGGGGATCAATTGAGGGAGTGTGCTAGGGATAAACACCATAGGTGAGCTTCGGGGAGGGAGGTGGGGTGAGGCGCAGGGAGTGAGCAGTTGAGAAGGGCTTCTAATTGTTATTCGAGGTCGGGTGCTATGCGTATAATTACGGTTAAGCATTTGACGGCTGGTCTGGTACTGTAAAAGTTGAGACGATCCTGGATTTTGAATAATAGTGTAAATGGGAGGGGTAGCCAGGGGAGAGATTACCAGGGTAGGGCCGGTAAGGGTAGGGTTGGCGGTGGTAGCCTGAGTTTTTCTTTGGTCTCGGTTTTTCTGAAAAATGTTTATATTACATTAAAAAAATCGTAAACGTTAATTTTGTACTAACCTACAGCTAATATGGTATACAACAGTCACGCTCTTTCATCTTCAGCTTTGAATTCATCTTGCGTCAAGTGCATGCCTCACTTGGAACATCACCTTTTAATACGTAAGCAACTATGTCTCGTATAAAGAAGCAAGTTGAAGATAAAAGCGCAGGAGTGTTAATATTACTTACCTGTAAAGACAGAAAATATTCAAAAAGTGCTTTCTACTTTGTTACGGTTTATCTTACTATCTACACTTTACAGGGGTCACCCTGTAGATAGAGTGTAGATAATCAGATAAACAAGTTGTTCAATCAAGTCAAGTCAACGAGGTAAGATTCATTGTAATCGATTCATGTCCAAAATGTGTCAAGCTTGGGCATAGTATACTAAAGTAAGCAGTATTAGGTCTTCATGCTAAATCGGCCGAAACGACGCGCTTCGAAATCTCGGTGTACACCAGTATTCAAAAGAAGCGCGTGCGCCGCAGTTACGTAAGGACGCGGACGGTTCGAGACGCTCCCGCACTTTTATTTACGTGAAATATGACACGAAGTTACGACTGTATTCAGTGTATGGATGTTTGAATTCATCGGTATCGAAATCAGAAATAACATTTTTTTACTTAGGCACCAACTCAGTCAGCAAGGTAAGCCTATAAAAATAATGTTATTTTTAGTTTTTATTTGTTTATGTCATATAGGTATTTCTATATTTATTGAAGCGTAGAGAGAATAACTTCCTGATACTTAGTAGGTTAGTATTTCTCTTTTTCCATGCGGTCGATGGCCGAGTGAACAAAATATACCAATAGGTACAGGATACCAAAAACATGTTGGTGATATCTAAACTACAGATCGTGCCATCCACGAAGACGCGCCCCACTCTTTTTTTTTCCTAATCGCTTACAGTGCAAGTGTGCATCCTTTCGCTAGGGTTATATAGTGATGTCGATACGTACGAATTGCCTATGAGTACGCACGCACGCACACTACGATGAATAGACTAATTTCACGAGAGAGCTTTACGGTCAACTACCGCTCGATCCAGGCTGCGACTTGGAGATGACTAGCAGGGTGTTGTTTGCCGGAAACGCCTGGTTCGAGGCTCTAGATCGCCTACCCCTATGCTGTCTAGGTCGGGGTCAGTCGTGCGTTCTGTCGGTGTTTCGGAGTCCACTGGCGACCCCGGCAGACTCTGTCGTTTGCGAACGCTTTCCGCGCTGGCTTACTCATTCGCGTACTTACGGTTGGCGCGTGGTTTTCGCGTCTGGTCACTTTTCATGCTGGGTTACACCTTCGCGTACTTATGCGCGCGTGTTTATCTACCGAGCGGCTGTAGGTAACTATTTCAAGGACACTGCCGAGACGTAGTACTGCTTACTTTATTGTACTCTGGTTTGGGTTTCCTAAGAAAGCAGTGCCAATATTTATTGCGGACTAAATCAATATGAAAATCGCCGAAATCGATTCAGTAGTGGATTCTGAACCAACTAGTTTAAGGGTTTTAGTTATTTACTTTTTGGAAAATAATATTAAATCCGATGTAACTACAAAAATAGCGAATAAAATTACTGCTAGTTATTATATTTAAAGTTACTTACAGGAACGTATGGGATATGTCGTGGAGACATATGAGTTACGCGTCCTGTGGGGAAAAAATAAATATTGTGTGTGTGTTCGATAGTAACGGTCTTATTTATAAACGTCTCTTAAATAAGTATTCAATTTCTAAGCAACTGATTAGCAAAATTATTATTTATAAACGCTATTTAGTGCTAAGCAATTGATTAGTAGCTGTTAAAATTAAACACTACCGGTGCACTGTTTGAAGCTTGCTAATAGGATGCTAAGAGACGAGTTGGCGGATTTTATTTGAATCTGCTGATCGATTCAATAGGATTATTGTGTACCTCGAGGCAATTTTGTTCCTAATATCATCCCAGACGCTATATAGCTTCTAGTTCAGAACTTTGTTCACTTATATTAGCTATATTTCATCTTGGCTCAGCTTCTTCAATAATTTTTATCTTTACGTTTTCAGGATTTGGTAGATCATCCCTGGATTCTATAGCAATCCGGAAATTTTCAAAAGATTGAGACAAACTATAGAGCATCATAATGCTAAGTAGATCTTTATTAATTTCTATGCCCATATCTCCAAGCTTATCGACGATATCCATAAAATTGTTCAAGTGATCCACTACATTATCGCCTTCTTTTATTTTTCTTAAGATTAATTCTTTCAAAAGACTTGCCTTTCGTGCAGGACCTTTGCTGTGGTAAATACCCTCAAGCGTATCCCAGACATCTTTGCTAGTTTGACAGTTCTTCATTTGTTTCAGTTCGCTTGGTGATATTATATTATCAGAAATAATTCTGCTAGTGCCAAGACATCCTTTTCTAAATATTTATTTAGTTCGTCACCTTCACCAGTAAGTTTTTTTATTGTTTCTGAGACGTAATGCCATAGCCCTTTTTTAATAGAAGAGCTTTTGCATGTATTTAATTTTCCTTTTTCAGTGATTCAATATTTATGTGACTCATTTTTACTCACGTTCATCTGGGCCCATAACCATATTATATAGAGTGGATTATATAATTAAACACTCATTGAAACAATATGAACTTTTATTTTCATTGACGTCTCTAAAAAAGTGACAATATAGTAGTCATTTGTACAACACTTCTTTTTAATAAGTCATAGATAGACACATTATCTACAACAGTCGTACGTCAATATGTCGAAGAATAAAACAATTTCAGTACTTATTAAATACACTATTCGTGGGCGCAAGTTGATACAAAAGTATGGAAAAAACAAGCGTTTAAAAACTAAATATGATTTTTGATATAATTGTTTCTTTTCGAGCGTAGACAGAGTATTCCATAATACTATTATATTATATAATATAATAATAGTATAATATAATATATATAATAGTATAAAATAATATTATTATTTTATACTATTATATTCTATTATACAATCATAGAATACTCTGTTTACTTTTTCGAGCATCATGTCCACGCGAAGCCGATAATGAACAATTTTGTCTGTCAATGTCACGAACTCACGACAGATGCCTGGGTTTGACCATGGTACTTCGCCAGTAGCATTCCGAGACTGTGGTCACGTGGGAGACACAAGCCTACGTCATCACCGCCGTGTTACCAGTAGTGTGTAATAATATCTCCCTAGCTGCCTTTATTACCTGTGCGATTCCGATAAAACAATGAGGTTTTAAGTAACAATTACATTGGTATATTTTTTAATTGATATGTTCCGTTTCATTAGAAAAACGAAACGACAATTAAATGCTTTATATATATTTTTTAACTGAATGTTGGCTGAAAATGTTGCCATAATTCGTGTTTTGTTGCAATAAAGTGGCAACTGGATAGTGACGTAAGCATGTGTCACTCACGGAATGCCAGACCTTGTTTTTTTAGACCGTGGGTTTGACTGTTTTATTCTTAAAAGGACACGGCTAAATTGTTGCCCTAAGCATGTATAGAAATTTCTCACTAGCTCGTAACATTCAAATATTCATTCATTAATTATTACGTGTTTGTTATTTTCCTATAACTTCGGAGAACTACTAAAAAAAAAAAAGATTTTTACTTGTTCTTCCATGTTTTTTGTTTGACAAGAAGAACATAAGATTCTGACGTTTCTTTTTACGAAAAATATGGACAATAAACCTACTGTTAAAGATATTTGCGTAACCAGAAAAACAGTTTTAACTATTACATTATTTATGTTTTACCTCAATACTTCTCAAAACGTTAATTTCGTGGATCTCTACCTTCATCTGATTTCTAGATATTTTCGGCAAAATTCAGAAAAGGAACGGTACGAGATTAGTGGCGGCACTAAAAACTGACAATCGATTCTTTTCAGTTTCACTTGATTCGATTAGAAACAAATAAAAAAATAGCTGAAAGCTTCGGAACTCTTTGTTTATTCTTTTCAAATGATCCAATAACCATCGCAATTTATGTAACTGTTTTATGTCGAAAAATGTTGGAAGAATAATGAATGACAAGATCAATTTATTACTAGTATTAGTATTTTTTCTTCCGATCTTTTCGATTACTTAATCGATTTTGCTACACTCCAAGTTCAATCCCATCCATCTTTATGAAAATCAAAACAAACAATGATACGCCAACAACGTAATTTTTTTCATATCTCTTATTTCTTCTAACCTTCACTCGCTATCGCAATTTCTGTAATTCCCTGCTGAGAAAACTTAAACGCTCGTATGAAAAGGAACAGTTTCGTAATGCAAAAAATAATGTTAAGGCTACTTGGAATGTTATTAAGAAAGTTTCAGATCTTCAAACTCAATCTTCTCCCTCTTTTGACCTGGTTGCATTTATTTGATAACCCTAAATCCTCGCTTAATCACGTCAACAACTTTTTTGCTAATGTGGGCAGTATAGCTTGGCGTCGAAATTTAAATTACCCTCAACGGTGCCCAACTCTGTGCCAAATTCAATTTCGTGTAGCTCAATGGCCCTCTTTGAGGTAACCGAAGACGATGTTGACTCCATTATTTTGGGGCTAAGGACTGATTGCGCTACTGGTTTGGACTGCATACCGTCTAAAATAATAAAGGCCTCGAGATGCGTATTAGTTCCAGTTATTACACATATCTGTAATTTGTCTATAAATGCAGGTGTCTTCCCAAAGGCGTTTAAAAAAGCAGTAGTTCACCCCATTCACAAGTCTGGACGCAGAGATGATGTCAATAACTACCGTCCAATTTCGATTTTAACAGCAATGTCAAAGATCTTAGAACGAATACTGAATAAGAACCTGATCAGTTTTCTCGACGCAAACAACACCTTAGCGAATAACCAATATGGTTTCAGAAATGGAGTTAGTGCCGAAGACGCAGTCATGGATTTGTCTAATCACGTGGCTAGGACGCTAGATAGAAAACATAAGTGCCTGGGTATTTTTCTTGATCTGTCAAAGGCATTTGACACCGTTTCTGCCACAGCCCTATTGACTAAAATGGAAAGCATTGGAATACGTGGACACCCATTGAAAATCTTCGCAGACTATCTCAGCAATCGTACCCAAATAGTGAAAATCGGCCCACACGAAAGTGATCAGCTCCCAATCAGATACGGCGTTCCGCAAGGCAGCATTCTGGGGCCTACACTCTTTCTCATTTATATTAATGAACTCTGCAAACTGCCTCTCGACAACTGTAAGATATATACGTACGCGGATGACACTGCCCTTGTTGTAGATGGTTATGACTGGCCCCAGACATACCAAAACGCTGAGGCTGCGCTGTCCTCCGTAATGAAATGTTTGGCCGATAACTTGCTCACTTTAAACGTTGATAAAACGGTATACGTTCCCTTTGCTATTCGGTCAAATCTGTGTCCCTCAAATTCCCGTACCCTAAAAGCACACGTTTGCGGTGCCTTAACGCAGTGTAGCTGCCTCTTTCTCGCCAAATCCACCTGTGTGAGGTATCTAGGAGTACTTATCGATCAGAATCTCAACTGGCACCCCCATATAGTCAAGGTCACGTCCCGCATACGTAAGCTAATATATGTTTTCAAGAAGCTACGAAACTCTGCTGATTACGAAACGCTAAAATTAGTATATTTTGCCCTATATTGTCTATCCTAACGTACTGCTTGCCTGTTTGGGGTGGTGCCACCCAAAATGTATTTATCCGCCTTGAGAGAGCCCAGAGAGCCGTCCTTAAGGTAATGCTCTCTCTTCCGCGTAGGTACCCCACTGTGCAGCTCTATTCTGATTGCAAAGTACTTACAGTCAGGCAACTGTATGTGCTTCTGTCGACCTTACGCAAACACTCTGCCCGCCCTCCTAAGGAACCGACTGGCAGACTTAAGCATAATGTATTCCCACACGAACGCCATAGAACTGCCTTTGCCAAGCGTCAATTCTACGTTATTAGCAGTGATCGGAGTAGGTAGATTGAACTGGGGTCATTGATCCGAAACGTATATATTACTATGGACATTCCTCCGGAATTGGTGGATTATTAAAAAAAAACCGGAACTTATGTAGGAATTGTATTCTGCCAG
The DNA here is from genome assembly GCA_917490735.1 of Dryobotodes eremita. Lineage (NCBI taxonomy): Eukaryota > Metazoa > Arthropoda > Insecta > Lepidoptera > Noctuidae > Dryobotodes > Dryobotodes eremita. Next base: position 9,409,213 of record OU823241.1, on the reverse strand, counting down.
AGTGGAAGGAGTCATTTGATGATTTGCCATCCTCAAAAAAAAGGTAGGAATTGTAATAAAATGAGCAATTTTATTCTTTATTATTCTTCCTATTTTTTTTTTTTGTCACGATTTGACAAAACCCAACGACCAATCAGAACAAACTTTAAATTTTGAATTGAGTAGTAATAATATCACTACCAACATTAACAATATTTAATTGAATCCGGAAATACCGGAATTACTTTCCGGAAAAATGGCTTATCCATGTTATTCTTTCTGTGTGCATTTATGATACAAGTACTAAAAATCAATCTACCTACTCCGATCACTGGTTATTAGCATTAAAATCTACAACTTCCTAAATAAAAAGATAAAAATTTATTCGTGCCCTAAATATCAATGCAGAAACTTACTTATAGATTACCTCCAAACACTAAGTTACGACAACACTGAGGATCTTCTGCTGGGTAATTTACAATGATAATGAACTAAAATTCTCAATCTAACCCTAAAAGAATGTGTACTGGTTATATCCCATTCTTTCTCACTACACACACACACACACACACACACACGTACACACACACACACACACACATTCAAACACACACTCACACACACTCTTACACTCTCACACACCCTACACTCACACACACACACCCTACACTCACACACACACATCCTACACTCACACACACACACCCTACACTCACACACACACATCCTACACTCACACACACACACACGCATCCTACACTCACACACACACACATCCTACACTCACACACACACACACATCCTACACTCACACACTACATATACACAAACCCTACATTTATTCACTTCACCACACAGTTAAACGTTTTTCATTTTGTTTTCTTTTCATAAATGATATCCTGTTTTTTTTGTTTTCTTTACACCATTTACTCATTGTTGAAACGTCCTGATTTATTATAATATGGCTTTGTTTGTTACGGAGAATCACTGACTCCTAAGACACAGGCACATACACCTAGTTTAGGAGTCAGAGTATTTAAATTATTGTGACCTAGTTATAAGCCTTATTTGCTCATAATGTTTGAATCAAATTGTAATGACTGTTTTTGGTGAAAATAAAGAATTATTATTATTATTTATTATTATTATTATTTCCTGTATTTATTTATTTCGATAAGTCACTTATGTAAGTAAAAATATAACAATAAAACCTTTTGGAATAAAAATCATAAATTAATTAACAAACAATAAACATCATTGTAATGAAAAAAACAAACAAATATCCAAAAATCAAGAATGACGGCTGCCAAATTCGGCCTCCCATGCAAATGAATTATTAAAGATTATGAAAACTATGTTATTTTGCTGAGATAGCAGCTCGCCGTGCACGCGTACTACCTCTGACTCGTCGCTTAGCTCCATCCCGCTGCCCGCCGTCGCCGCCGCCCGCCCCGGAACCCAGTGCCATCGAGATTGCTGTGTCACCGGCTGTGGCAATTGAGTCGAGCTCGAGCGACGAATATTTTTTCCCGCCGACGACGGTGACATCGCCAACACCGTATGTCAGACAGCAGGGGAGAGGCCGGCTACCGCGGAGCTTGGGACTTAGGGGCCATCCAGCCCCGAGCCGGGTGCCCGCTGCCGGTGGTTGTGTGCAGTGCTAAGATTATAAAATATAAGGTGCAGTGCATGAGATGCACTCCGTCTATGAATGAGAACGTCATGCGCGCATATTACGGGTCTACAGAAGGGGGAACTAACCTCAGTTACTACATACGAACATGTAGGTACATCGTTCCCCAGAGGGGTGTGGATGTAGATGATGATGATGATGGTTGTAGATTGTAAATGATGCAGTGTGGATCTCAATTAACTACATATCACTTTTGCTTCATAATAAATATTGCCTGTACCTACATAATAAATAAATAAATCTTGTTGTTGTTGTTTTATTTCAATATTTAATGTGTCCTTGTTTAATCAGTGCGTATAATACGTATGTGTAGGGAGGGGGTATGTTTCCATGCCAAATTTTTTTTTTACCTTGTTGATCTTTGTATACCCATCGATGTAGGAGTTTACTTATACAATTTTGTTTTCAGCATTGTAACGATATGAAAAATTCCTGACTCTTTTTCATACGAAATACTAATATTCAGCTATTCAGCATTACATATCACTAGGTACAATGTTTATACATTACTAGGGCAGTCGAACATACTTTATTTAGCCATTTACTTTATTTAAAATCAACGTTTAGAGAAGTATTGAGGTACAAAAACAAATAATATAATAATGAATACTGTTTATCTCAGCTTACGCAAATATCTATAAAAGTAGATAGGTATACTGTTCATATTTTTTGTAAAACGAAACGTCAAAGTCATGTTCTCCTTGTCAAACAAAAAACATTGAAAATCGAGTAAAAAACTTTTAATTATTTGATTAGCTCACGAAAGATCTAGAAGAATAATAAACACGTAACAATTAATGAATGAATACGTGAATGTTACGAGCTAGAGAGAAATTTCTATACATGCTTAGGGCAGTCGCCCAAACTTCAACATGTCCTTTTGTTTTAACGTTGACTATTTTGAATATAATCTGTCCCGAACTCATAATTTCACCTCCATTTCGTTTCGCAACTAATCACCTACTAACTAGTGTTTATAAATAAAGTAAAATTAATCATTGATTAAGAGCTAACTCATGAGTTAGCGAGTCAGTGGCTAATCAGTGACTAACGAGATTTTTATAAATAAGTTTGGGGTACATAATAATATGTTTATCACGGTTGTACTATTTAGAGTATGTACATCTCAATGTTTTAAAGGGTAAATTAAAAGCTAGTAATGAAAATTCTTACTGTTGGTAAGTCCGGAGGCGCGGTGCGTGGGTTGGCGCGACAGCTCGCTGGCTATTGAGAGGTCCCCGAGGTTATGCCGGCCAGGCGGCGGCGCTGAACAAAAACAGCATTGCATTAATAAAAATAAAATAATGATAACCAAATTTAACCTAAGTTCGTACACAAAAGTGGATAACGTCCCCAACCTGAATTACGAAAACCGCCCGCCCTTAGGCTGATTTCACAGCTGTCCGAGAGACCCGTACGGGCCGACCGCGACCGTACGGGCAAAGACACGTGAGGCACTAGAACATCGTTTCACAGCGACGCGGATTGGTCCGTATGCGACCATCATACTACATCTCCCGTGTACGGTCGGCCCGTACGGGTCTCCCGGACAGCTGTGAAAACAGCCTTAATTGCTGTGTAAGTTTTCAACTTGTGTCTAGTTTTATTTTATTAATCGTATCAACTTAATTGATAGCAGAGCAAAATAAGTTGATATTTCCTGTGGTTAGGATTTGTGAGTTGCAAACAGCATTGCGATACTCAAAATTGCTATGCGTTAAAAAGAAAATTATATGTAGGACACGACGACATATCAAGCTATAAATTTCTAGTTTTCGCTGACCTCGCATTGTAGGTATAGGATTTTCGTACAATGAGAAGTCAGCTTATACTGGTAATGTATAGCTTGCTATGTCGTTGTGCGTACCTACTTACATATGGTACCTATACCTATCATAAATTTTATGTATTTTAATTTTGTTTTATAATGTCATATTATGGCTCCCACAGACAGGCGCGACGCGACGGCGCTACACAAAGGCGCCGCTCGTCGCGCTACACGCGGTGTCTTTGTGTCGGGCGTCGCGTCGCGCCAGTGTGTACGAGCCTTTAGTCCTTCATACAAGAACAAATAAATACCTACCATTTTTATTTAAACATTTATGTTCAGTAGACAGTTTAGTACCAAATCAAATCAAAATATTTATTTCACATAAACCTACATGGGCACTTATGAAACGTCAGAAACTAGGTGCACGGTGCCAATTGGTCGTTTCTAAGGCACAAGAAGCTCCACTGTTAGGTACTCTTTTAAAAATAGTTAGGTTTTACAATGTTTTCAAATTACAGTGTTAAGGCTCGTACACACTGGCACGACGCGACGCCCGACACAAAGGCACCGCGTGTCGCCCGACGAGCGGCGCCTTTGTGTAGCGCTGTCGCGTCGCGCTTGTCTGTGGGAGTCTTTACTTAATATGTATGGGAAGGCAGTGTAGGCCTGTCAACAAGTACCAGCACGCGTAGCATGACCATCATAGAAACGGGTTTTGTCGACGGAAGAATAGACAAAAATGAAATTCCGTGAAGACAGTACGACGGCAGCAAAGTAGAAAGAGTCAACTGCACTTTTTACGAAATTCAGTAGTTTATTCATGTTTTTCTTTTATTTTGCTTATATCTCGAAAATGGTGTGTCCATCGCAAAAATAATGAAAATTTCGACCCCCCTTTATGAAACCCTTAAACCTCTAAAACTAAACATGTAAGTAATAATTTGTCACATTTTCCATACAAAATGTGAAAAATTCCGTTTTTCCATTCACTTTGTATACTTTGTGGCCGTCGAGTAAAAATTTTTCTACTGTCTTTAGCATGGCGATTACAAAATCAAATTGACTTCGCTACCTTAGACAGCTGTCAGTTGTCAGTGTGATTTTGACGTTTGGGATAGAAAACTTTCTTCTGAAATAGTCTACATTTAAAAGGACCTATACAACGATCGGTAGAAACGAAAGACAAAATGACGGACTGTAGAAGGATTTTTACGGTGCGATGTCAAAAATGGAGAAACAAAATGTCACTTTGTATAGAAATAGCTATGTCTTGTCTTCCAAGAAATAGAAAGCGTCATGCTACGCCTACAGGTTACGTAACAAAATAGAAAACCGTCAACAAATCTACACTACAAGGCCTACAATGTTCACACATTCACAAAATATTAAAGAATCTATATAAAAGATAAATTAAAACCTATCTAAACTAAATGACATGATTTCTATTACAACTGTAACAAAACTGATTTGTTATACTACCTCCTTAATACTTCAAAACACAAAGTTCCAAGTTAGTTTTAGTTTTATAATTGTCTAACGTACACACGTCGTATGACGTTTAGTAAAAAAATATGACCTATCATTAAAAACAAAGTTTCTTTGGTTACCCTAAGTTTTATTATTTTCTAATGTTAGGGATAAATCTTAAGCGTTCAGAGATGTTGAAATATTATTTTCATATAAAAGGTTTTTTTTAAAATTGTTATGTTTAGTAAAGTTTATTTCAAATTTAGTTAACAAAATATGTTTTATTTGTCCTTAATTTTATACTTTACCTCAATGAGGTTATAACATCATTGCTTTACCTAATCTTCTCGTGGCAATCTATACAATACCGAGGCATTGCATACCTACATTGACTCTGTAGGGTACATAATGATAAACGATAGATAAAATATTTTATACAACTATTATTATCATTATTTTATACGAGCTCGGCATTGTACAGAACCACTAAGTATTCTGTACAATGCCTGAATTATAATACGCTTTGCCAGTAATGCCTCGGTCTCGAAGTCAGCTATTGCGGCGCGGCGGCCGTGCGGCGTCTGCGCGGAATGGGCGCGGCGTCGGCGCGGCGTGGGCGCGGAGCGGGCACGGCATCGGCGCGGCGAGCGGCGCGGCAACACAGACACGCGTACGCGAAAACGCCGCTCCCCGCGCCGCTGCCTTCGAGATCAGTTCCATATAAATCTATGCATTTTAACGCGCCGCTCCCCGCGCCGCCGCGCCGCCGCGCTTCTCCCGCTGACTTCGTGTCCGTAGTCTAAATACACAACTCCAGCTAACATTACTAGCGTAAAACGCTTGCGGCGCCAGACTCGGTTGAAAAAATCATTATGTCTTTGAACAAAAATAAAGCTCCAGGAATAGACGGAATTACAGTCATAGTTTATCAAAATGTTGTGTACAACAATCGTCTCAGTGATTTCTAACTTGATTTCAAACAAACATGCAAGTGTCCATCTACACTTAAGACAGGGATTGTCAAAAACAGGGATTGTCAAACCGAGTCACAAATATAGGAAGTAGACTGGATTAAAACCGGCCAAAAGTTACCTGTTTACGATAATATCGTAAAAGAGAAATATCGACAGCCATTCCTAGATAATATAACCAATGGCAAGCATTGATGCACTAGCGCATAGACGCGAAACCCCGCGCGTACCGCCCATTTTTTTTAATGTCGCTCTCTCCCTTCTAATAGGGAGAACCCTTATAATAGGGTTAATATTATTTTTCTATGTTTATTGAAATGAGTTCAGTCAAGATATAAATGCACGGTGTAGCTTTAAATAAGTAAGCGTGTTCAAAGAAAGGCGCTTACGTTTATAAAATAGTTCAACAGTAGTCAAACTCAGCTCAAACTCAAAGCATTTATTAAAATAAAAAAAAACAAATCCAGGCACTTTTGTATTTTCAAGGGGTGGGTTGGTCAGAAAGATGAAGCTAGTTGCCCATTCCAAAGCGTAGTACGTACCTATGGAGAAGAACGGACAAGAAACTCCACGAACACTCTTTTAAGTCAAGTAAGTATGGTTACGAAATATTGGTTTCATCATTCATGTTGAAATTATGCATGTGAAAACGTATATATAGTAGATAAAAATGCTTGGCTTAATGCTGGTCCTGCTCCACAGCCACTCGGGCGCACTAGTTAAAATTTGAATGTTTGGAAGAGATACTCCTTTCTTATTCCCCCTTTTATTTTTCTGACATTGCGAACTTAATGTTTGTTTATTTTTTATAAAATATGTTTTATTATTGAATAACTCAATAGATATTTTAATGATTAATTTCTTTTATGTAGTAAAATTTTATTAATTGCTCAAATACGTAGCAAACTATAGTTTTGTATAATTTAGAAGCATTTTTCAATTTTGTAAATGTGAGTACCATGGATTCGTTTATTATATAATTATGTTGACTTGACAGCATGGCAGTAGAGACTATGTCATGCTCACTTAAATGTCTCACTGTTGGTGGCGCGTGTGTTGAATCATTCGGTTCCCTACAAAATGGTTGAGCTGGATGGTGCTGATCCACGCGTCATGTTCGTGAACGGGCGCCGTCAGTTGAGAGTGTTGAGAGTGTTGAGACCGGTCATCTCTTAACTGCCACGGCTTATTTTTATTATTAATCTTATATTTTGAATTGTTTCTTTATATTTTTTTTTTATTGTTCTCGCATATAGAAGCAACAAGAATAATGTACACAGGATTTTGTAATATCTTGATTTAAAAAGAGTGTCCTTGGAGTTTCTTGCCCGTTCTTCTCCATAGAGATCTACGTTTTGGAATGGGCAACTAGCTTCAACTTTCTGACTAACTGACCGATTCTTTGACAATTCAAAAGTGCCTGTAAATGGTTTAATTGAAATAAATGCTTTGAGTTTGAGTTTTGAGTTTGATGCAGAACGTTAAAAGCGTCCGTAATAAAAAGACAAAAACAATTCAAATTTTAAATTCAATAAATAAATAAGCCGTGGCGGCTAAGATATGACCAGTCCCTACGGACGGCGCCCGTTCACTAACATGACGCATGGATTAGCACCATTCAGCTAAACCATTTTGATCAGCGAGCCATTAGTGAACATGACTTACCTACCTACTCTCAGCCGCCAGGCACATTCAAATCAATGGAAGACGTACCCAGTCAAGGGTAGCTTTATAGTATGTGCATAGTACTCACACATGTGCTTTGCATGTGCTGTGCTGTGTTATACAATCCTAAAAGATTGAATTTATACAATCCAAAGATAGTTTGTAAAATGTTCAGTATAGAAATATGCCATGTTGGTGAATGAAGTGATGTATAATATCATATTATGGTGAATTTTTAGAAGTAATAGAAAGCCAGCAGAGGTGACATTTTAATTACAGAGAATTAGTCTGTTAAAGGTCGATTCACACATATCAGTGAACCCACAGTTCCGGCACAGTACCGCATCAGTGATAATTATTCTTTCAAACATTCTCTATGGATGTATTCACACTTGTCAGTGTCAGTGTCGTCTCAGTACCGTCAGTGTCAGTGCCGGCACCGGCCATCACGGACGTGATCGGCGACGACGATATTTTATCACGGATCACTGACGCCGCTGCATCGAAAACAAAATGGAGGACGAGATGTTGATTGAATTAGTTCGTGAGAATACTGTTTTGTATGATTTATCTCATGCAAAGTATATGGATACAAAACACAAAAACAATTTGTGGAACAAAATAGGAACACAAATGAATGTAGACGGTAAGTCAAAATTTACTTATCTACAGTACTATTGTAAAGAGGAAAGATTAGATTTTTGTCTATGTGTTTGAACCTACAAACTACTGGACCGATTTTAAAAGATAGTAGATTTTATAGTAATCCGACGCAAAAAGATTAAATTGTTGTTGCATTTACAACATGTGAGAAGTCGAGATGGGCCGCTAGTTTTAAAATAAAATAATACAGTGTAAGTAAGTTGCTTTATTTTAATAGACAAAGTACAAATCATATTTTATCTTCTTGCCACGGTACTGATCCTGCCTCAGAAATAAAATATTTTTTGAATACTTCTCTAACGTGAAATGCTCCCGCTGTGGCGTTTCCGCCTTGAGGTTGCACAGTTTCCAGTAAACTGCTTGTATGAGGTTGATTAAACTCATAATCTGATGCATGTGTTGTATTTGGATTGAAATATTTTATGAAGTTATGTAAAATACAAGTAGCGAGTACTATATTATCTACATTTTCTGGGTTAGCTTGGATCCGTCTATTGTATATTCTAAACTTTTGTGTTAATATACCGAAAGTATTTTCAACAACTTTTCTTGCTCTTGATAAACGATAATTAAAAATGCGCTTGTCGTCATTCAAATTTTGCCCTGGATAAGGTCGCATTCAATATGTTGTGAGAGGAAATGCTTCATCTCCCACAATCACGTGTGGTGTTTCTATTGATGTTCCTGGCAACGGAGAATTTCCAGGTATACCTAAAGTTCCTTGCTGTAGTCTTTTTCCTAGGTTGGAATTTGCAAAAATGCCACCATCACTGTTTTTGCCATAAGACCCAACATCAACGGCAATAAAGTTATAGTTCGCGTCCACAAGGGCCATCAAAACAATTGAAAATGTTTTCTTGTAATTAAAATATAGAGATCCACTGTTCGAAGGAGCCTGAATTGTTATGTGCTTACCATCCAGTGCTCCGACACAGTTAGGGAAATTCCACAACAATTTAAAGTCATTGGCAATCATTTTCCATTTATCTTCTGTAGGCAAAGGTAGCATTTCACTCATCAGAGTTTCCTTTATTATCTTGCATGTTTCCATAACTATGGAATATGCTGTGCTGTGGCCCAAGCGGTAACTAAATAAAATTGTCTTCAGAGAATCCCCTGTTGTTAGATACCTGGAACAAATAAATCTATGTATAATATTATTTTCATTGCAGGTTCAACATGCAAATCACGGTGGAATAACATAAGAGACAACTATCGAAAATCGTTGTAGAAAACGGAAACTAAAAGTGGACAAAAGAAGACCAATGTTAAATTATACAAGTACTATGAACAATTACATTTTTTGAAAAAATATTTCAATGAACGACCGACAGTACAAAGTGCAGAACCAGAAAAAGAAAATTCTGACTCCGAAACCAACGAGCCTCGAAATACCGTATCCATTTCACCTGATATACCCATTGTCGCTAGTAACGAAGCATCCATTCCATCACCAAGCTACGTATCCACTCCATCACCACAGTGCGTCCGCACTCCCACACCATCACCAAGCCATGTGTCTACTGCATCACCACTGTACGTCCGCTCACCCACACCATCACCAATGCATGTATCCACTCCATCACCACCATCACTGTCGTCTCCATCTACTACATCTACTTTAAGAAAGAGAAAAGGTTCGACAAAATGCACACCAAAACTATCCTCAGCATCTTCATTAATGGAATATGTTCTTCAAAAAAATCAAGAAAAAGCCGAACGCGTCGAGCACCCAGTTGATGCTTTTTTAAATGGTATTGCACCCACACTAAAGAATTTGAATCAATATTACTTAAATTTGGCTAAGACGGAAATATTTACTACTGTGCAAAAATATGAGATGAAGATGATGACAGAGCAAAATGTACCATTATATCCAAGAGATATTGCAACTGAACCAACAAATACAAATCTCACATCGCAATCTATTCTTGACTCTACTGGATTGGCTAATACAGTAGATCCCACACAATCATACCTTCAACATAGTGATGTGCAGCAATTTGTTATGAACTATACAGTTAACGAATGATAATGCTCTAGAACTTAACAAAGTGTTAAAAGTATAATGTGTTTATGTGCCACATACGAAGTAATAAAACTGATTTAAATACATATTTTCAGAATTTTAATTAAAAAGTTATCCTTAACATACCTGTCCTGTCCTGTTTACCTACCTTAGACAAATTGCTAGCCGCTCTCTAGGAGATATAGCCTTCCTCCAACGAGTATCTTTCTTTACTAATTTATTTCCTAGCTTCTGAAGGAGAATATTAAAACAGCTTTCCGACATTTTAAAATATTCAAAATTCTTTCGTCTTTAATTAATTCTTTGTATAATGTCACGAATTCTCCTTCAGATTCTCTTAACTTCCATGCTTCATGTACCTATTTTCTTTTTTTTCCTCGATTCTCTTCTTCTTCTTCGTCTAAAGCAATGGCTATCATAGCTAATTCTGTGTTATTGAAGAGTGCCATCAACACAATCGACGTCAACGCTAGTCTGAAGGGAACGTCGTGCACGAAGACCCGCAGAGAACTGTACTGTGCCTGATATGTGTGAATTGAAGCACTGACGTACCACTGTAGCACGGATACGGAACTGTAACGGTACTGTGCCGGAACTGTGGGTTCACTGATATGTGTGAATCGACCTTTACTCTGCTACAAGGAACTGTTGGCGTTCGCGATGTTGGTAAACATTTGTGCAATGGGGTTGAAAACTGAAATCTCGTCATATATGGCAGAACTGTTGTCCGTCTATAAATTGCCATTGTTTTTTTTTATGTTTACTTTTGTGTCGTTCAAAAATTTAAAGAAAACCGGATAATATGCGACTTGGAGAGGAGCTAAGGAAAAGGGAAATTGCAAGCAAAAAGCAGTTTTAGTGGTAAAGTAAAAAAAAATAGGAATATTTGGGTTCAGATATAGCATAATTTTTGTCCTAGTAGTATAATTTCAGGTGATAATTTGAAGCTAGTTTTATATGAAAATACATTTCTGCCTTTGTTTGATTCTAAAATCTCTATTAGTAGGTACCGTCAAACGGGGTGAATGGGAATGCAGGGGTGAATCGACACGAAACTTTAGAAAAGGGATATTTACATTGAAATTATATAGTTTGTTGCCAAAAAGGACTCTAATGTGTTTACTGTATTGTAATCAAAGATTAAGGGGACTACAGGACCTAAACGTAAGTTTTATAATGCCTAAAAGTATATGATCCACAGCACTAAACAAAATGAGAAAAATATATGTTATTCTTCAGGATATTTGCTAATTAGATAGTGTCTTGAAAACATAATAATAGGTCTTTACCTATGAAATTGCCGTTTTGTATGAAAAAATTTAAACGAATTTTTTTCATGAATTTTTTATTTGTATTAATCGAAGTAATCACCCATGCAATCAATGCATCTTTGCCATCGCAGTGGCAGTTTATTGATGCCCTTCTTAAAGAAATCAGCTGGACGGGAGGCAACAAATTCTTCAAAGGCATTTTGTACTGCCTCTCGGGTATTAAATTTTGTTCCCGCCAAGAAGTTATCCAAATTCTGGAAAAAGTAGTAGTCTGTAGGCGCAAGGTCTGGTGAGTAGGGCGGATGACGGAGAGCTTCCAACCCCAGTTCTTGCAACTTGGAGACCGTCTGCTGTGCAGTATGAGGTCGCGCGTTGTCGTGCAGGAGCAGCGGAGACGAGCGATTGACCAATGCTGGTTGGAGATGCGCCAGCTTCTCCATCATTGTGTTCAGTTCTTCACAGTACACATCTGCAGTAATGCTCACCCCGTTTGGTAAGAAGCTGTGATGAATCACACCGGCGCTAGACCACCAAACAGTGACCATCACTTTTCTAGGGGTAAGTTTTCGTTTAGGGCATTGTTTAGGTGCTGAACCAGGATCCAACCAACTTGCTGAGCGCTTACGGTTATCAAACAGAATCCATTTTTCATCGCAGGTAACAATGCGGTTCAAAATTCCTTCATTTGTGTGTCTGTTGAGCAGTGCAAGGCACGTCTCGACGCGTACTTCGCGCTGGCGATCATTGAGTTCGTGGGGCACCCATTTGTCAAGCTTTTTTACCTTGCCAATTTGACGCAAATGGACCAATATTGTTTTGACGCTAACGTCGAAAGCTGCTGCTAATTCAGCCGTAGATTGTGTATCATCAGCTTCCACAATCGCCTTTAATTCGTCATTGTCGACCAAAGTCTTCGGACGACCGCGAGGTTCATTTTTCAGGTCGAAATTTCCAGAACGGAAGCGAGCAAACCAATAACAGGTGGTGCGTTGGTTTGTAGAGTTAGCTCCGTAAACGTCGTTGATGTTGCGTGCCGCTTGTGCCGCGTTGCTGCCACGACGGTACTCATATTCCATAATTACTCGAATTTTTAACGTATCCATGATGACGAAAAAGATTGAAATGCGATGAAAATGTAACACTAATCAATAAAGAAATGACTACTTTTAGAAAAAAAAATCCATGTTTTTAAAATAAAATTAATTTGAAATTAGAATTCATAGCCAAACAAAAATTATTTTGATTTGAAATGGCCAGTACTGCAGAACGGCAATTTCATAGGTAAAGACCTAATACAACTAATTTGATGCGATAGAAAAATATCACGAAAATACCTTTCAAAATTTCTTTTAACGATTAAAAACCATACTACTATGCATTAAATCATTCTGATTTTTTGTCAGATTATTCTACAAGCAACATACTAACGTAATAGTGTTTTAATTTTTTAATCCAATCACAAAATTTTTTGTAAACAGATAATTGCTTCGTATTTTGCAATAAATTACCAGCGTTGTGTCATCGCGCTTCTCTTTCTTTTCTATGCAGTCCGACAGTGACCGCGCTTTAGCTGTTGTAAGCCTCTTAAGTGCACTTGTTGGCAGCAAACTATTTTATTTCACAATTTTTGTTACCAAAGTGATTGAAATCTGATCTCATTATTTAAACTACAGACTGTAAAGAGTGATGCTAAGGTCGAGTGCGGAGTGGTATACTATATTATAAAGATACCAGGGTAGGGACTGATTTACCAAAATCCCTTTTAATGTTTCGTCTCGATTCACCCCTGCATTCCTATTCACCCCGTTTGACGGTAGTATGTTATTTGGATGTCAGTTTTATTATTTTTTATAGTTTTTAATTTTTCAGTTTTTCGCAAATTCCTATTATAATACTTGCTATGTAAACAACAGTCACGGGAAGTTTTATAACATCATCAACATACAGAAAGTGGATTAAATACGTATTATTGTAGTTACATCAAAAACTACCGAAACAAACTTAAGAACATTTATATGAGACCACCGCTAAACACCCCAATTAGAATAATTATTATGTTAAAAGTAATTGTAATGTTAAATTGTTGTTACATTTTTACTATTATGTATAAATCATTGTTAGTTTGTTAAATTAGTTATACTGACTGTAGGAGAAAATTGTAGTCACATTACAAATCTACGCACGCACACAATCACATACGTATAAGGGTCTAGCGTAGCAGGTACTTCGTCCATGTTGGTTTGTTTTGACCGTACCTACAGCAATAATGTGACTGTAATTTAGGTAGTTTTAATTATTTTTGGGGAAAATCTGCCTATATTTAAAGTAACAGAAATCGATTTAGTAAACGATTCAGAAAAAACTACTTTCATAACGTGCATAAATTCACTTATCCAGCTATATGTATTATCTCCCCCTTTCCGTACCTATGTTAATAAAATTAGTTTATTGTTACCACACAGCACATTAGGCGATAAAGACACTGACCCGACATTGGCACGATATCGGCGGTCAGATAATTTTTGTACGCTTGGAGGTCAAGGTCGACTTACTTTGGAGGTCATGGTCAAGTGACCTTGGGAGTGTTTTGAAATTCCAGTGCCATGACACAACCAACCTCTTGACTTCGAGAGCAAAACAGTTTTTTTTTTCTTTTGCTTATATCTCGAAAACGGTGTGTCCTATCGCAAAAATGATGAAAAATTTGCCCCGCCATTATTAACCACCTGCCGCGTAATTCTCAACATGTAGGTAATAATCAATTACGAAAAATTTCAAATGTTTCATACTATCCATAAAAAACAAAAGACAAAAATTCACATACGTTGTCTGAAATTAAAGTTCGAAATTCGTCACAAGTCGAGGCGAGGCCTCCTATTTCTGAGTGGCAATAATAATAAGGCGTAGTCGACGGAGCCCCGCTCAGCGGGGAGAAAATAAACGATTTGCGAAAATATATTTTTTAGGCTAAAAAATTGTCTTTCGTTCCTCAACGCCCCGTTACGTACACTCCAACCGATATTTTTTATCTGGAAAAAAATATGACGGTACGGCTTTTGTGTGTAAAACATGTCTATTTGATAGCCTCGGCTAGGCATGAAAAATAATATGGAGCATACCTAAGCTTTTGGTTAACAATAACATACTGTTCTTTAGCTCTGACAAAAATTTCATAAGTTAATACCTATTGAAAATGTTGTACTTACCTTGCTCAGCAAGATGCTGCGCCGTATAATCTGCCTCCTCGCGTGCTGCGGACCACGACGGACCGGCCCGCACGATAATGTCGTCAGGTCCCCGCGCCCACCTTATGACATTAGTTACCTGACCAACGCCAGTGTCCAGTTTTTCACGTTCATTTTCATCATCGGTAACTATGACCATTCGGTCGTCACTCGAAGAGCCTAAACAAAAAAATATAAAAGTAAGAAAGAGAAAAATAACACATAGAAAGCCGCAGTTTCCGGCCTTGACTAGCTGGTTTATTTTCTTGCGCAATACGCGCGTATCAATACGCCCGCAGACTGGATGTGAGAAGATTTACACCCCGAGTATCTGTACTCGCATGCAGTTACACTATTGAAAAGAGAGCAAAATATATTGAACCGAGCAAAACTGCCTACTATTTAAAAAAAAATATATTTTCACGTAGTACCTGTGTAGCTGAAATAATGTGGGTATTTTAGTTAGACGTCCGTATAGGAGAGGTCAAAACTGTAGATTTAACAAGGGTAAGCCAGATGCACGGATAGACATTCGGACGATCCATACAGCCCATTATACTCATACACAAATTATAATTAAGGGGTAATAATTTTTACAAATGTGATTTAAATATTAGGGAGGTTATAACAATGATCAGTTGAAAAGAATTACGGGCAGTTATCTTATTTTCGGCGGTGGTAAATTAGTGACAGTAAAACATAAACAGTAATAAAAAGAAAATTGGTCGGTTATTTCATCCTACGATGTCAGTACAAAAAACAATCAAGTAGTGTAATAAATGAATGGACAGTAAAAATGTTGTTTCAATTTGAAAAATGTTGTTTCAGTTTCAAAATTTTATTTCCTTTACTGAGAACCGATACGCACTTACCTGATCATCATCAGACCTTCAGAATGTATCATGTAGTAGCATCTGTGCTCAATTACATAAATGTTGAAAGCTAGGTCATTACGCAAAGTGCATCATTTATTTCAAAATTAATATAATTTATGATGTAGGTACTCGTACAAGACTTTTACAGGTACAAAATGTATTAGATCTCTCAGAGAGCGAATAGAATAGGCAAAAACCGATGACAACTCTGCGACACATCTGTGTTCTTGCTTAATCTTCAGTTCGTTTTATTGTAGTATGGTCGTTTGGGGCGTGTAAATTATAACAAAAGTTCTAATGATCACATGACCTAATTTAATTTAATATACTCTTTTTAATATAACGATGAAATGATATAATGAATTATTGATATAAGTTAATTTTACCTAATTTTATATGGTTTAATGGACATTTTCTATAAGTAATGCACATTTGAATTATATTCAATTAGTACGAGTATAATATTCAGTTACTATAATATTCAAAATCTATAAGTAACGTTTAATATAATTTTAGAAACATACTTTGTTTTGTATATTTTTTCCCAGTAAGAAGCATGCAAGCAAGGATGCTTGCTTCAAGCATTCAGCATGCAAGCAGGCATGCAGCGTGTAAGCAGGCATTTAGCATGCAAGCAGGCATGCAACATGCAGCAAGCATTGTTTCTGTTACGGCTCCGGCGCTGCGGGGTTTGGGCGGCCCCACGCGAGCTTATCGTCGCAGATGGTTTTAACACTCACCACCTGCTCCTCAACTCGCAGGCCACCCCACCCCTCTGCGCCTACGCGGTCTTAAATTCCACTCTAGGGGTAGGGCAGACAAGACTGCGTGAAGTCGGTTTTGCAGCGATTCGTTTCTCACTAAATTTTGTAGCACAACATATTGAACGTTTTGCGACACTATTTTAATTTAATATTGAAAATGCTACCAAGTAACCGGGTATACATTTGTGACCAAATAATATTCCGTAAAATGTTGTTTCGGTGTGGTGATAATATGGCAAATAAATCATTTGGCAAATGTAAACTGTTTCAAAGAGGCTTCGGCCAATAGCAAAAAGTTATTTTGTAAATCGGCGAAATATAGTTCGGTAAAATAATACACATGATACTTCGATGATCTAAAAATATGTCAAATAATGCATATAGCAAAACAGACATCGATCAATAGTTTTCGGTAAAATGAAATTCGAAAAAAAAAGCCGGAAAGTGATCGGTTCGCTATTTTACTGCTTAGTAATTATTTAATTAGGTATCCATTACTCGTAAAATAATTGTTATGACTTATCTATTTAGTTTACTGCTCAGTTTTTACTGCCGACATTGTTAATAAACATGCATTTTGCCATTGTTAAGTTACCAAAACTACAATAAGCATCTGCCGCCTTAAATCAGTGCCATAACTAAGGGTGTGTAATATATGGCATAATAACAGATAGTATAATATCACTTAAAATAACGTTCACATGATATAATTTTCATATGCTGTAAAAACAAATAAACTAATTTCATGTGATCTAATGTTATATTTCATATAACCTTTTTCTGCTCTAGTAACATTTAGTATAACATTCATTTCAAATAATTTTCAATTTGTGTAATGCTCTTTTTATATAACGTACAGTTCAAAGTAAATATGAAAATTAGGTCATTATCATATTTACAAATTTACAGCTAAAAACTGTAATTAATAAGTAAATATTAGGAAGCATCATACTGTTATAACCATAATGATCATCACCATAATTATCATCTAACCCAAATGATTCACCAACAATAGAGGGGATCTGGCGCTCGGCGGCCGCTACCGCGGCACGCTCGCTACGCTCCCTCGCCTTCGCTGTTAATGGTCACTGTTCTAACCTAACCTAAACCAAATCTAATGAGTTTTTGCAAAAATATACAAAACAAAGTAGACGGTTCTAAATGTGTAATATTTAAACGCAATTCAAAAAATTACTTTTTGTATCCAAAAATAAACAGAATTCCAATCAAAATTACTGATTGCACAACAAAATACTCAACTTAAAAATATAACTAATTATGCAACAATTTATATTCGTGGCATACCGCTATCTACTAGGCGAGGCCTGCTATTTCTGAATAGCAATAATAATAAGGCGTAGCCGACGGAACCCCGCTTCACGAGGCTCCTACTTATGGGTGGTTTAAAAAAAATAACCACGAAGGGGATGGCGGGGTCTTCCAGACCCCGCCATCCCCTTCTGACCTAACCTCTCCGAGTCGGGGTGCCCCAAGTCCCGAGCTCGCTACGCTCGTTCTTGCATCCTAAATTCTCCTAGTACAGTAATATTGCATTTTGTACCGATCCCTTCGACATAATTTTAGCGATAAACGACTGATCGTACGGGCGCACGCCCGCTGCATGTGGGGGGGGGGGGGGGGGGGGGGTGGATGTACAAAACAAAGTAGATGTTTCTAAATTATACTAAACGTTACTTATAGATTTTACCCTAACTGAATATTGTACTAATTGAATATTAATTCAAATGTGCATTATAGAAAATGTTATTTATACGAAATAAAATTAGGTAAAAAGAAATTATATTAATAATTAATTATATCATTTCATCGTTATATTAGAAAAAGTATATTAAATGAAATTGGGTCATATGATCGTTAGAACTTTTGTTATTATTTCAAACGTTACACACCCAAGAACACCACCTAAATCAAATGATCTAACATAATTAAACATAGCCTACCTCTGAGCCAAACCATAATAAAATGGATTCTATAGTGGCATTAATTCACCGGTATCGTTAGTTTGAACATGTTATTTCATATCGCCTGAAAATCATACCAATAAAAGTGTTCCGTTAGCGACTGAGAGATCTGAGCTTCAGCTGCTCCCGTAATAAAAATTAAGTAGGCGCATTTCGAGACCGCGCCGTGTGTTTTAATGAAAACATTTAGTCACTGCTGTAACAAAAGCTAACCAAGCGAGAATAGTTTCTTTAGTCGTTGCTAGCACTTTACCAGCCACTATCAGGCCAAGCTTGCTCCATCCCAACTTATGAGAGGTGGGCAGTCACATCAAGCTAAGCTGACTTAACGATGGTGTTCCTTAACTCAGCACACTGCACCGAGCACAGTTTTGTGTAGAGCAACCGAAGCAAGCCCACAGACAACACGATTGAACAGAGCGCGCTTACTCAAACAATAAGCGAGCGAAACGAGCCCTCCACAAGACATGCGAGTGGAGCAAGCCCACTCTTAAAAAGAGCGAGCTAAGCGAGCCTTCCACAAGATAAACGAGTGGAGAAAGCCCATTCCTAAAATAAGAGAGTGAAGCGAGCCCTCCTTTGCCTCGAGTAAGCAAAGCGCGCTCTCACACGAGAAGAGCGAGCGAAGAGAGCCCTCTCCCCCAAAAAAGCGAGTGGAGCAAGCTTACACTCAAGGCGAGCGAAAGAAGCGAGCTCACCTACGCTAGAGCGAGCAAAGCGTATTAGTACAAGGCGAGTAAGTGGAGTGAGCTGGCTTATGAGCGCAGCAGGTGCTCACTAATGCCGTGAGTTTATCAATGGTTAATAATTTTTTTGGAAATTCTTCTACTTTTACAATATTTGCTTCACCATGACATCAGAATCACCGTTCAAGCTGAATAAGTTTTTGCGCTATACGATTTGGAATTTCGACACATAGTGAAAACAGAGGGCAGAGGCTTGCGCATATGCGCCTGCACTCACGATATGACGTCATAGGCAACTGAAGTCCTGCCTTAGAATTGGTAGAAATAAGACCTATCCTTAGCATGCTTAACTATAACTCTAGCAATAAAAGTGGCTTAGTTATTAGCCATTCAAATATTACTTGATTTACTCGGTCAGAAATATTGAACGTCAAAAGCAACTTCATGCCGCGCCTAAATCATCCAAAGTATACTTTGGATGACTTTAGGGATCACCTTCAATTAAAAAAAGTCAGCTGCATGAAAATGAGGGGAATATAAATGTCAGTCGTGTAAATGAATATGTGATTCCAAAAATGATCCCATAAGATTTTGGCGCGGTTAAAGATTCTAAAAAGATTTTTACAACTTTGACATGCTGTAGCTTTGGCTTTCCCCCTTGGATGCGGCGGCTGACTCTCATTGTTGTCTATTCAATAATAAACAACTACTACCTACAAATTAAAAATCGGTTCAAAATTCCTCGCAATGATCGAGCAGTACCTATCTCCCGTACTATAAGTGATATATTAGTAAAATATTATCTCTATTGTGATTATAACTATTGCTATTATCGATCAGACTAATTCTGAGAAGTTGATTTAATTAATTAAATTAAATTTAATTAATTAATTAAATTTAATTAAATTAATTAATTAATTACCTAGCTCAGGCAAAGTTGCTCTTCTTTTATTCTTTAGCCAAAGTTTAACCTTAACTAACTATTTATATTAACATCAATAGGTACTGTTCTGTTACATTTTTAAGGAGAAATAAATATTCTTTATATTATATTATTATATTAAATTCATACATTCAACAGTGCGCTTTTACTTAGCTATTACACTAGTCTCTAGTGTTAGTGAAAACAGGTGTAATTTTATCAACCTTCTTTTTATTCTTGTTGTTTCAATATACAGTAGATAATCGATGCCTTCCGCCCGAATATGACGCTCAATCATACGTACATAATACAGCAGTGACAAAAATTATAAAAAGTTTGCCTTTTTTACCTTTTTTTATTATATGGAAAATTGGAGAACCCCTAGAGTTTGGAGTTTTTGTTGGCCATAATATTTACGCGTAGGTATTCTGTGAAAAAATATACTGGCTTACTAAATGGATTCTTAAGATTCCTTCAGCCCTGTGACAGACAGACACCGCAGGCTTATTAATGGAGTTCCGTTGGTGCCCTTTAGATAGGGATTTCTAAAGATGGTAAACAATTAGAACAAAACAAATAAGGCACAGATCCATTGCTACGAAGAATGGCCACGTCTGAGGCTACGCACGTTAGCTGCTAGGGTAAATTTTTCTGGCTACGTGTGTCTACTTTTTTACTGCAGCTGAAGTTTTTACCCACACCCAAACCTATGAGCAGTGCATAGCACGACGGATGCCGTAAAGCTATGCTTCCGTGGGTCTCATGAATTGCGTTCGTTACATTAGGCTGCATCATTGCGTGGGCGTCTCATCACAACAGGCTATGCGTGTGTTAGCGCCTTCACCTAGCTACGCATACCTAAGTCGTGGCTCGCTGATGGTTTCGCTGACACATTCATACAAAACTGAGGACATGTGTGTGTGTGTGTGTGTCCGTGTGCAGCAATGGAACAGCGCCCTTGGTTTATAGGTATAAAATAAAAGTCAAACAGGTTTCGTGCATATTATTATCCAAGAAAATAGCAGACGCGCAAATGTCTTCGCATTGTAAGCTTAGCAGTTCATGGAGATATAAATGTCGTTATAACTCCGAAACAGTTGACCGATAATGAATTATTTATTTATCCTAACTTCCTAACTAATATTATAAATGCGAAAGTAAGTTTGTTTGTTTGTTTGTTACCTTTTCACGCCTAAACCACTGAACCGATCATCCTGAAATTTTGCATATACGTTGTCAGGTCTACAGAAACGGACATAGGGTACCTTTTATCCCGCAAAAAAGTACTGTTCGCGAGGAAAACAACAATAACGTTCTTATGATAATAGACGGCGCCATGTGTCTTTCGAAGCATGATTTAATTATAATCCGAATTTATAGTCAGAGTCTAAGTCAATGCGAGTGGAGCCGCGGGCATAAGCTAGTTAAATTATATATCATTTTAAAGACGGATTTTTATTATTTCTGAAAGTAATTTAAAATTGTTTTTTGATTACTTACTAAAAAATTGCACCATTTCTAACCATTGAGACTCATATTATAAAATTATGCAGGTAAAAAGGGTAATTTCGCCATTGTAGCACATTCGAGCTACGCCGTTACGCCTCGCGCCGATGCGCGCTGTGCTACGGCGACGCTAGCAAGCGCGGGCGCAAGCCTACGAT
Source organism: Dryobotodes eremita (assembly GCA_917490735.1). Lineage (NCBI taxonomy): Eukaryota > Metazoa > Arthropoda > Insecta > Lepidoptera > Noctuidae > Dryobotodes > Dryobotodes eremita. The sequence goes on along the minus strand of OU823241.1, from coordinate 9,387,587 downwards.
AAGGGGTGGGAGGTGCGTGGGCACAACCTCGCCCCGCCTACTGAACGCCGCCAGCGATTCGTTGACGCGAATACATAATTTTTCATGGTGGCACTTCACATCGCTATTCGTGTTCGCGTATTTGTCTTATTCGCCCAAATAGGACGATGTGAAGTAGCTCTATTCGTCTATATTTGCCTATTCTCACGAACAAGACGAATACGCCAAATACCCGAACACCCGTATTCGCCGGCTGTCGGTTTTTTGCAACATATCAAAGGATTGCGAATATGGCGAATTTGTTGGTTTACCGGCTACACATCGCTCGCTCAGTAGTGTGCAGTGCGCGGCAGCGGCAGACGTGTATAAGTATTTGTAGTTTGTTTACAGCTTCTTCGCGCCAAAATGGCTTGGACAAATGACCTTGTTAACATGCAATTGTAAATAATTAATAATCATTATTTATTATTTGTTGTTAATAGCACAATGGAAATAATAAGCCGCTGCTACAGTTAACACGTACATAGTTAAATTATAGCGAAAATATTCGTAAATGTTCGGCATATTTGCTGTTCATGAACGATGTGTATTCGTGTTATTCGGAATTCAACACGAATATAGACGAACAAAGACGAATAAAAACGCGAACATCGAATGTCGATGTGAAGTGCCATCATCAATATACGCGATTATCATGCAAGTTTTCGGCAAATAAGTATGTAATTTATTTAAGAATTTTCAAAAATGCAATCCGTGATGGTTACTTGTGGTGTAATAAACCTATAACACCACGAAATAGAAAATATTGTTTTCTCTATTTGTGGTTAACACAATATACATTTCTCCAAGTTGTATTTGGTGGGAAATATGTGACTAATTATTTAATTCATGAAAACATGGCAATTTTTTTTTTTGATCCGTTTAATACATATATTATTATTACACAAAATGGCGTAATTTACGTAAAATATCAGATATTCTCATGTACTGTTAAGTTTAAACAGACAGGTAGTTTATGGTGTATTTTTATTCATTTTCGCAAGCTCAATAGCAAAGGCATGTCGCAAATAATCTACTTAATTTAAAATCTTAAATTAATTCATACATTTACGGACGGAAAACGCACAGCTTTAACCGATGGCTCTTGAAGCATGAAAATCTACATTTGAGCCATGTCTTGACCAACCAGAAAAAATATGTCAGACAGGTAGACAGGTTTAGCTAAATTGACTCTCAGATCAGTAAATCAGCGTTGAAGTTTCCAATCGCCTTGAGCATAGTAAGATTTTTGCAATGAACTTGATAACAGCTCGCAGGTATCAGTACAAAAATCTTTCCTAGTTTCCCAAGGATACTTTGCAATAGTCCTAGGATTAGCACAAAAACAGATTTCTTCGATTATAATCCTAACTTAATATTATAAATGCGAAAGTGAGTTTGTTCGTTTGTTTGTTACGCTTTCACGCTAAAACGGCTGAACGGATCGTTATGAAATTTGATAGATAGATAGCCTGGGATCTGGAGAAGGATACAGGTTAGATTTCATCCTGGGTCGTAGATGAAGACGCGGACAGTAGCTAGTAATTAATATTATCCTACGACAGACACCTACAGGGATTGTTCGACTTGTAACCAATAAGTAATTTTCTTCGAAATACACAATTTAACTTTTCCGATCAGCAGCATATTTGATAACGTCCTTCTGTATGGTTGAAATAATTTTAATTATAGTTTCTGTCTTAAGGCTTACCGCAGACAAGCGCGACGCGACTCTTGTAGAATAATTTACAAGCAGTTATTATAGAAAATGTACTACTTGAGTCGAGTCGTGCTGTCGCGTCGCGCCTGTATCTGGGAGCCTTTATGACGTGAATTTAAATTCATCAGACAATATAACGACTTCTTACGTGTGTACTTAATTGAAAAGTGCGTGGATATCGTGATACGTTTATTTTATTTTTTTGCAATGGTCATATCTGGGTGGCTGTATTCGAACCCTTTGTCTGAGCATCAGATAAACGACATAATAATTGCTTAGAAAAATATTAGTCGGATATTTAAAAAAAAAAACATTGTACCGTAGGTACCGTGCATTGTGTTACAAGACCGCTCAAGCTTTTATACATTTTGTTCTTCAATTTAATTAAATAAATACGGCAATTAATATCTAGAAATGATCGGAATTTCATATTTATTTTTCAGTTATAAGCAGAGATCGGGTATTCAGATGCATATTTACCTAAAGTCAATTTTTAGTTGTAAAAGTATGGAAGCGACTTTTTAAAATATATTTTTTGCAAAAAAATCTGATGCATATTTATTTAAAATTATTTTTTACCCCCAATGCGAATGTGTGTATGTAGGGTGTAAGAGGAAGGGTGGTGTGTGTTAGTTAAAACATAAAAAAACATAAATTAAAATAATATATTTTATTAAATTAAGTATTACATCCTGATTGGGCGTAAACAACAACATCAACTTGAATCACTATCTTTCGATAGCTATGATTGGGTCCAGTTTGGTCACTGAAATCTGACGTTACAGCGATTTTTTGATACAATAGCGCATTCCATATTAGCCAACCTCTCAACATTAGGTGAATATGTATCCTAATATCCGATCTCTGGTTAAAAGTTATCTGACGGACGATTGAAACACGGCCCTCTATAAACTTGCTAAAATACAGCTAACTAGAAGCGATACGAAACTTCATTCACCTAAAACATGACCGTGCAGTTGACAATCTAAGTCCCGTATTACAGAAGGTTACTCAATACTCAAGCATTACTTAAAACTAGTTTCAACCAATCAAATGGCTCGAATCTAGTTTTAAGTAATGCTTGAGTATTGAGTGACGTTCTGTAATACGGGCCTATATCTATCTCATTCCATCTTGTATAACTGACATAATGTCTCGTTCTCTCGGTAATAATGTTTAAAGGTTAAGTCAGGATCATCAACATTCTGGCAGCCTTTTTATTCATTCCTGTTCGGAATGCGCTCTTGGTGATACCTATCTACTGATTTTGTGCTCTGTTTCGCGGTGTTATTTGTTGAAGTTTTGTTATTTTTCGTTATAATTTAATTACTGTGAAGTTGTAAATGTGATTATTGTTTGTTGTTAATAAGAGTGGTTCAAAATGGATCCACTACAAAATATTTCACAAGGTAAAGAAACTATTACAATTCTCAAAAACAAACTAGCCAGATAATTATAAAATACTTATCAACAAAAAAGAAAAACAATATAATTTTCAAAAAGTTACGAACCCCTGCATTTACTTATGACCTTGCACTGACTTCGTTTACATTTGGTATCGCTTCTTGTTTGCCGTACTTTAACTATCGTTAACTTTTTTACCACGACAAGATATTTTCTGTAAAGCAAAGAGTTTTCACATTCCGTTTAACTACATAAGTTACGTTCTTGGAATAGGATTACCTATTTCAAGCAGACAAGTAGAAAGAAAGACAGAGGGCAAAAGCTAACATTACATCACACCTGTATTCCCCCAAGAGTTAGGCAGAGCTGTACCTAAAGTAAACCAACACATTTCGCCAATTATGTTTAACTCCCAAGGGATGAGCCTATAGCCTTCCATCGGGCACAAATCCAGAACTGCTACTGCGAAATTCCAGATGGAAAAACCCAATAACACCTTGCCCGACCTGGGCATTGAACCCAGGACCTGATGCTCAGCAGTAGCGCTTGCGATCACTAGACCAACGAGGCAAAAGTTAAGTAAATAAAGTAAGTTGAAAAAGAAAACTTTAGTAGAGTTAGTAACTAAAGGCATGTCGCCAAGCTACGTACTGTAGATGTAGCAACAGGTTGAATTCCAAAGCCCCTTCTCGACAGTCACCTACTTACTTAATAATACACACAAATAAAATCTCAAAATACCCACATAATTATGCTACATTTCGTACTGTTTTTCTCTACTTTTAGTTTAAAAAAATTACGCGCTTATCACTTGATTTATTTAAAAATAGTTGGCCGTCACAGGACGCTCGGTAGATGTAAAACATCGAAATTCATGGCAATACAAAAAACGTGTGGTGTCAGGAGACCCCCGTCAGGAATGAAGTTCATTACGCCTTTTCTTCAACTCAACAAATTTGAAAATTTACGCAGCCGCCATTTAGCATTTTCTTTTTTCAAAACTTTGGAAAGTGTAAAATCTGAATTTTTTTAGACTTTTAAACATAACATAAAAAACGTAACGTAAAATAAATAAATCAAATAAACATAATTTTCAATTTGTACATTTTAAAACAAAGAAATCTAACGAGTAAACTGAAACTTTTAAACAGAATGTAGTGTTTAGTACGAGCCTAAATCATTGCCGCAGTTCTCTTTAACAACTTAAAAACTCGCAAACTTTAGTAAACTGTTGCAGTGCCACCGAAATCTAATTCTACTACCACTTAAAAAAAATTGGTCGAGAATTTTGAATTAATTCTCCCTAAAATACAACTGTCTTTTTACAATTCCACAATTCAAACTTTAAATTATTTAAATAAAAGTGTTTGCAAATTGCTATATTTTTTTAATAAACCTCGAAATAAAGTTTAAAATGATCATAAAATGTTGCACAAGATTAAAACTTTATGTTCATTAGTTCTGGGGAATTATCAAAAATACTTACTATTAGTTTGCTCTTCGTCAGACATTTTATTAGATAAATTGGGAGCTTGAAATCACTGAGTCTAGAGTTTATCTCGCGAGTTCAGGAAGTTAGCACTTGTTACGCGCACTGCCGTTTGTAAAGACCGTTTAGGTTGCAGGGTCGAAGGTGACTATCATTACAATGGTAGGCCCTATGCCCGGGAAACTTCCTGGCGCATGCGCGAAAGGACCGGCCAGGGGCGTATCACTACCCAGTTTGTTAGTGTGGGTGGTTGTACATATATAACATACATTATGTAATTTCTGAAGTTACAAAGCGAACTTCATAATATGCAACAAAGAGTACATACTCGGATTTTGAGATAGAACGGTAAAACTTACGCACGGACTCAAATATACAAGTATATAACCATATTTGAGTACATTACAAACATACAAAATATGAGTGTGTAAGCAGTCTGTTCAAAATGATCTGAACAATAAATTAAACTAAGTCTCCACGACTCAAGGTACGGTTTAGAATTAACAGAGTTACAAGAAAACTATCATTTTGACAAGATTTTTTTCCAGTTAAGGCGAGGTTGCAGTACCTACTTTTTAATTTTCTTAAACCTCTGTAAATCTAGACAAAAGTAAATGGCGCGCACAATTTACTTTTGTCTAGATTTACAGAGATTTTTTAGATAATTGATCATGGAGTCAAGCGCTGTGTGAAGACAAAAACGTGAATTATAATAAATGGCTCGATACAAAAACATCATAAAGACAACACTAAATCACTAGGTATTTAAAACGTGCACCTTGAAGAGATTTTAACATGAAACCATGAAGTTATATCAAAAGATAAGGCTTATTGTTTTTTAGGGCATGTTGAGAACACATTTTACTATTTCATTATTATTTTTAAAATATATACAAAATCTAGCAGTTCAAGCGCTCGCACCGGCCGGCGAGTGCCCGCCGAGACGCACAACAGGACAACTTGAGCACTACTAGAGAGCCTTATGAAAAGATGATTATTCTTAGTTGTTCAGATCTTTTTGAGCAATCTGTTCTCCCATATATTTTGATATTAACTGTAGGTACCTCCTTCTTGCTCCAACTTCACGTCATAATTATGAACCAATCAATCTGCCTAGTCTTTTCATAACTTTGTTGGGGTCCGCTTCCAGTCTAACCGGATGCAACTGAATACCTGTATTTTATATGGAGCGACTGACTGTCTGACCTCGACAACCTAGTTTCTGGGTAACACATACTCCTCGGTAAGAGTGGTTGTCAGACTTTTGTGCTTCTAACTACACGTAACGACTGTCAGAGCTTTTTAGGAATGACAGCCGGGAACAATGGTTTAACGTGCTTTCCAATGAACCATTTTTCATAAAAATACTTCTAAAATGTCCATAATTTTAGGTTTTCGTTACACTCCCCAGTAGATGATGTTAACAGAAATTAATATAAAGTGAAACATACATTGGTACAGTTAGCCCCAAAAAGATGTATACACGGACAAGGAAACATTTCATTGTCTACAACCATTGTTCCATAATATTTTATCCATCGTACAGGTACAAAACACAGTATAACATAACACACAAACATAATTATAATCTAAAAGTTCATTCAATTCAAAAGTTTAACTTCGAGAGGTGTTAGAAATAAGTATTTAGTTGAAAATGCGATGTCATAAACAATTACCATATATTCAAACGCGTCAGACTGACATATTATTATTATTGTCATGACAATGATCACATCTTAAGGTAGTCACTCATTTGGAGCATTTGCGTGTTATGATGAAACAGTTCAGATTCGAGTATTATAACAGTAAATGCGTCCAGGCGAGCATTACCTACCCCTGAATCGATATTATGTACATGTACGAATACTCATAGTTCGCGTGGTAACAAAGCGAATGCTTTTAAGTCAGTGCGTCGAGCTGGCGCAGTATTGTAATGCAAAGCTCTAAATCCTACTTCCTACTATACTACTAATATTATAAATCCTACTATCCTACTTTCTACTTCCGACTATCGTACCCTACTTTCTACTAATATTATAAATGTGAAAGTTTGTGAGGATGGATGGATGGATGGATGTTTGTTACTCTTTCACGCAAAAGCTGCTGAACGGATTTGGATGGAATTTGGAACACAGATAGTTTATAACCTGGATTAACATGTAGGATACTTTTTATCCCGGTAGTACGTTCCTGTGGGATAATTTCCGACCTCCACGCGGGCGAAGCCGCGGGAAAAAGCTAGTCTATTCATATAATGTTAATTACACGCGAATACCCGGTGAGTGACCACCTTAAAAAGATTAATAAGTACCTATTACCTATTACCTATTTGTATATCAAATCAAAAATCTTAAAACAAATGACACGTCAGTGACTTCATGCATGAAATGAAGAGGACAAAAATAAAATTCATGTTCTTCTGTTACACGAAGTTAAAGACGTGTGTGTCATTCTATATAAGTCGTATGATGTTGTCAGTCTTGTTTACCTTGTTCTGGAATTACCACTGTATACATTGTTTTGGACATAGGGTGTATATATGACTATATGTTTTGGGACAAAATGTTTTCTTTGTTTTGGTAAAATAAATCGTATACTATGTTTTCTACGTGTACGGTGGATACAATATTATGGAAAAATGATTTTAGACGATAAAATGGTTCCTTGTCCGTGTAAATACAAAACGAAAAGATTTTTTTTTGGGGCTGACCGTAGGTACTCATGAACTCACGCCTTCTTCGCATAAGCTTCTCTTTCTACGACCCTTACATATATTCCTTTTGCTTTGTCCTTGTCCTTTGCTGCATTAGAAATATCTGGTGGTGTGTTATCAAAGCTTGTATTACTCATTATTGTAAACAACAAAGTACCTAATAATTTTTTTCACTACTAATATCGAACAAAAGTAGCGGTATACGACGTGAATTCCAACAACCTGTAAGTTTTTTTTTTTAATTACGGCGCTGTGGTAGTAAAACGCGCGTGCGTGACAATATTCTTTTTTTGAAAAGGAGTTGCATGATGTTTAGTACAACATTATAACACTCGTTTGGATGACATTATGGTTACTATGACACTGGTTGTTTTAATGTTGGCAATAAGCTAACTGTTTCAGAAACTCTTATAGAGGATTTATAGCATCGGTGTAGATAAAATAAAATACTGCGCTGTATTGTGGTACGTATCATAACAGGTACTTGGATAAAATTATTTGATTGAATAATAATACATATAGACTTAATGGTTTTGACGTACACACGACTACATATCAAGCTATATATTTCCAGTATAAGCTGATCTCTCATTGTACGGAAATCCTATACAATGCGAGATCAGCTTATACTGGAAAAGTATAGCTTGATATGTAGCCGTGTTTACCAAACAAAACAAATCAGAAGTAGGTAGTTTTATACCAGGATCAGTGGAGATTTGACTTTTTGATCGATGCGGATAGGACACTTTGCAAGCTGTAGCGTGTTTACAAAGGCCTGTCTACACCACAGTGTACAAAATATTTACAAGACAGTCCCGTATTACAGAACAGAACGTCACTCAATACTCAAGCATTACTTAAAACTAGTTCCAACCAATCAAATCGCTTGAATCTAGTTTTATGTAATGCTTGAGTATTGAGTGACGTTCTGTAATACGGACATTAATGCTAGAGTAATGATTAAGCATGCAAATATAGGTCACGTCCCACTTCGCGCGCGCAATGTGATAATTGTTAAAAAACAGTTATATATTTTGTTCCTTAGAGATCTGATTATGTGATTCGGAATCACTATACTACAGAGACCTTAGGACAGCAAATAAAACATGTCAGTCACGTATAGCTTTTAAGAGATTTTTTTTCACAGATGTTCATATATATTTAAAGTAAATAAATTATTTTGGATTGAAAAAGTTTTGGTACGTTTGATCTGCCTTTTGTAAGTAGATGTTGGTGTCTCCCTAATCAAAAAAACTAGCAGTAGTTTGCACGTAATGCAGGGTTCCATTTCCTTTGATAACACTTTTCAATTGAAGCTTGGAAGCTCTCACCGTGTTCATGAATAAAAGCAAACAGGTTATTTAAAAAAAAGAAATTGGTTTGTGTGTAGAAAGTGTATCGTTTAACGAAATATTGCAATACAACTCAATTCTTTATAGACATTTAAACAATTGATTTACAACGCTTTCATATTGGGGCGATCGGAGATTTCCCAAAAACTTTTCCGTGACTTGAACAAAAGCCAATCAAGCATTCTTTTGTTCAGTATTTATTTATTTTATTATCTTCTTAACGTCTGGCCTAATAAACACACTTTCTTTTATTTATGCGCCAATCAAAGCTGCGGGGTAATTGCGTAACACACTAACAGAAGATATGGCTTTCATTTTGACAGTTCAACAACATTCATTGCGTTATTTGACGGCACGGTTGGCGCAGTGGTTAAGTGATTGACTGCTGCGCTGCGTGTCGAGGGTTCGATTCCCGCACGGAACAAATATTTGTATGACCTACAAGTAGTTGTTCCGGGTCTGGATGTTTGTGTATGTGGGTTTGAATGTTTGTGAGCGCACGCACAATACAAGAGAAAATCCTAGTGTGGGGCAAAGTTCGTTTTAAATTAAAAAATCTCGAATATATGAAGCAAAGGATTAGCAATAGTATTCAAAATAATTCAGATTGTGATTGACAGTGTGTTACGCAATTAGGGTGCAAGAAATTGTCTTAGAAACTCGAACGCCCAATATCAATTGGGCACATGGGCGTACCTAGCTTTTGGCCCAGAGGGGGACGCAAGTCAGAAATTTCTTAAGCCGGGTCTCCACGCTTGTTTCACCCTGGCCTACACACTACACGAAACATTAGGTGTATGTAGTATGTAGGGGATACACCCGCGGGAGATCCTGCTTTATAGGTATTCACATAAATAAACATAATAATATGCATTTATTTAATTTTAATTGTTTGATTAGACATCTATTTTAAAAGTAATTTTCGATGATCTTCAGCAAACCGGTTAATGACGTCTCCCGTGAAAGAATCGCCCGTCTGTTTCAAGTTTTTAATGTACACTGAGCATAAAAATCCCTTTTAACCTGTAGGCATACAAAATCCAAGGGGGGCAGGAGCTCCCCCTGCCCCCCCTGGGTACGCTCGTGATTGGGCACATATCATTTAGCAGTAGTTTATAAATAACACTACAAAACTAAGAAAAATCTACGTAGAAATATGCAGCAATTATTATACAAAAAAAATAAAACAAAACAGTTCCACAAATAACACCGCTATAACTAAGCAAACAGATTACCGCATAGACACAATAGAGAGTAAGTTACTATATTTCGATTGTTCTTTACCAAAATAATTCTGATTGCTCTTTTGTTTCCTTTGACATACGAGTATATCGCACACCTATATAAAGCCAAGCACAACTCAAAATACTTACCTCTTTTTTTAGGACCAACAAAAAACGTTTTACTCGTTTTCTATTTTACCAATTTAAAATTATTGTTGTATGATGTTGTATATTATTTTACCAAAATATTAATTTGCTCAATTAATATCTTAGTAAAATAATATATAACATCATACAGATTCCGATAATCACAATGACTTGTGCCACCCTTTATCTAGGTGTGCGATATTTTGATGTAAAAGGGTGAATTTCCTTTTTTCTAATTTTGTTGGACATTTCTGTTAGTAGATTTTAGATACCTAATCTTATAAAAAAATATTAAAAATAAATGTATTCTGTTACCTACGATGTAATCGGAATTAAATGGATTGATAAATTCCTGATACCAAAATTTAAATTCATATGCATAAACCCGCCATGAGTTTATACGTATGTATTTCTTCCCATGTGGGTAGGCAGAAACTACAGAACGCCACCTGCTACCATCCTTACATTCTTCTTCTGCTTAGTTTACGTTCATGCATACATCTGGTCATAAGCGCACGCCGGTTGCGAGTACTTACGCACCTGACCCTTCTGAAGAACACCAATAATAAGGTATACGTTTAGTATATATTATGACCTTCGAGGGCGTCCCCCCTCCCGGCTTTTCCACTCCTGTCTCCTGCGTTGTAAAATAAAAATCTGACACCAATTTTTTATTATTTTAATGCTTTTTTTTACAATCTATAATATAATGTTTTATTTATATAATTTAGAAGCTAACAGTCTTAAAATAATAATAATATGAGAACCATAGGACATAAAAATTTCGTCCGTATCGTTGTTAACAGGAAAAATGCCCAAAAAGCTGGCAGCGTTGCCACGTTGTATGGCAATGCTGATTCTTTGACAAAAAAAATAGGCCAGCCCTCTGGTCACGTGAAGAGTCAACCAACCGCTTGGCAATGTCCCGCAAAACTAAGGGGCACTCGGAGTCTCGGACCCCATGGCCATGCCCTAATGTAACCAAACAGCTAATGGGCCAATTAGTTCAACCAGTTTCAGACTGGCTAAAGTAGACTCTTAATGACTCAAATGTTACAATAAAGTACCTACCCATGTACTCCAACTGAATGAAACGAAATTTAAATCTTGTATAAAACGCACACTATGCGGCCAAGCATATTACTCGTATAAGTTGGGGATTACATCGCTAACAAAAATGCTTGGCTCAACGCTGGTCCTGCTCCACAGGGGCGTATAAATTAATTGATTAGCATTCGAAAATATTATTGGAGCTGCTGAAGATTGTAAAAATTATCTTTGCATTGTATAAATTCAATCACTATGTATCTACTATAAAGCTAGATACCATTTACAAGGATCGTCTTTCATTGACTTGAATGTGCCCTGGCGGCTGAGAGTATGTCGTGCTCACTCAAACGTCTCGCTGGTGGTGGCGTGTGTGTTAGAACATTAAGTTTCCTTCAAAATGGTTGAGTTGAATGGTGCTGATCCATACGTCATGTTCGTGAACGGGCGCCGTCACTAGGGACGGGTCTTCTCTTAGCTGCCACAGCTTATTTTAATTAGAATTGTATTTTTTTTTTGTTTTTATCGTTTTTATTACGGACGCATTTAACGTGCACGTCTTTTTACATCGTTCTCACATGTATAATTTCAACATGAATGATGAAACCAAATTTTTTTTGTAACTTAATGTTGATTTAAAAGTGTGTCCATGGAGTTTCCTGCCCGTTCTTCTCCATAGGTACCTACTACGCTTTGGAATGGGCAACTAGCTTCATTTTTCTGACTGACCGACCCCTTGACAATTCAAAAGTGCCTGTAATTGGTTTATTTGAAATAAATGCTTTTAGTTTGACTTTGAGTTTCGTCAAGAGACGGTAAATGCGACACCTACGAGGGGCGGTCAAAAAGTTCGCGGAATGAAAGGAAGGGAGGTGAAATTAAACATGAAACTATTTTTATTTTTCAATAAATTCTCCATTAACCATAATACACTTCTCAGACCTTTCAAATCATTTGCTTATACCTTCGAAAAAAGAAATGATTTGTTAAGACCCTCAAAATGGGCAAAAATAGCCGACTTCACTTCTTCGTTATCGGTGAATTTCTTTCCACGAAGCTCTTTTTTAATTTTTGGGAACAAATAATAATCACAAGGGGCCAAATCTGGACTGTAGGTTGGGTGGTTCAGAGTTTCGAAGCCGCACTTGTGTAAGGCAGCCATCGCAACTTTACTCTTGTGAACGGGTGCGTTGTCGTGTAAAAGGAGCACACCTCGAGACCATTTTATCCTTCTTTTTTCTTTAATTGCATTTGTTACTTTTTCTAGTAGCGTAGCGTAGTATTGCCCACCCTCGTAAATTGAATTGCTCGCAAGAGCAGCCCTTTTTTTTCGATAGCAAATACAAATGCATAGGATTACCAGTTACATAGAACTTTTATAACTTTCCTTATTGTTTGGTACCAGAATAAATTGCTCAACGGACTAGACATTTTGTCATTTTTCTTTACCTTGTGTCCTTTGCAGTCTCTGAAATTGAGAACGCTTTGCTTGATTTTTATTTTTGTTAGCGCAAATAGAATTTCTGCTTTGAGTTTTGGACGTAATTATAGTAAAGAGCATACATTTGTACGGTATTGTGAATTAATTAATACAACGTTGACAGACACATTGATGGCTTGGAGGTTTTAAGACAGGTAGGTATTAGGGATCATACCACGTTCGAGATCGGAAAATGGCACATCTAATACCACATCACTTTCTTAGGTGTCGTTCATAATGACTTAATAACATTGTAAAGAAACCAGAATGGTAAACTGTTAAATAAACTAAGCCCACACCCGCTTTACCTGCATTGCTCCTCATCCATTTTAGACAAACGTTAAAACCATTCGATGGCAGCCGCACTTGCATAGTAGTTTATATTATATTAAGCATAATAATCCTTTCCTACTAATCCTATCCTACTTCCTACTAATATTATAAATGTGAAAAATTGTGCGGATGGATGGATGGATGTTTGTTGTTCTTTCACGCAAAAACGACTGAACGGATTTGGATGGAATTTGGCACACATATAGTTTATAACCTGGATTAACACATACGATACTTTTTATCTCGGTACGGTAGTACGTTCCCGTGGGATAATTTCCGACATCCACGCGGGCGAAGCCGCGCGCAAAAGGTAGTACATAATATTTTGTTAAAAATGACACTGATAGCAGAGCGAAATGAATATGACGTAATATTAATTCCGCATTGCCTTCAAAGCAGCATTCGTTTCATCAACTGGCCCGTCCAAAGCAAATATTTGATAGTTGATTCATTGTTGTTGATTTGTGTGTGAGTGCGGACCCTGCTTGATGTTAAGACCATGAAAGTATGAACAAGTCAACCGTTAATCCCTTTGACGAAAGTTAAATAATTTGTTGCATTCCGGCTAGTGTATTACATTTGTATTTCATACAGTGCAGCAGTGTGTAGCAGTCAGTTAGTGTGGATCCGCTCACGTTTCAGAATAAGTTTTATCAAAAGGAATCTCTAATTACTTAAATAGAGATCCCATTATCTCATAGGAGAACCTTTCATGTAAAGCTACAATAATGTAAAATAACTGCTCCATGATTTGTAGTATTTAGTTCGTCAAAAATATGAAAATTGTACAACTGCTTGGCTTATGCATTAATATGGATCCTCCCTATTCTCACATGACGAAACATTAAACATTACTTTGAGCTTCATGTTGAGTGCTTGTCTGAATTCCAATTAAAACTTTTGTTTACATTTTTTAACTTCTGATGTCAATAAAGGTTCGCGTTTCATCTGATTCAGACTCAGGTAGGATATTAATACCGGAATACGTTTGCTTTGATCTCCTTAGTACCGCAGGCTAGACCGCGTGAGATCGCCGCCGCCGCCGGCGCGCACAATGGGCTGAGAATTGACTTTCATAGACATATAATACTTTTTCCCGAATGTCCACTTTTATGACTTTAAAATATTTTGGAAGATTAAATACATGCCTAAAAATATTAACATTATGGAATAGCATTACAAACAACGTACAATTTTTTTCTCTTAAAATTACTGAGGAGCTAGCATGAAAAAGTTTTATATCTCCACTATGGAATAATTGGCCCTAATTCTTTTATAGGTGATTAATCCTTCAATTATTTAAAAAAACAATAACACTCCCCGAAAGGGCCAGTAGCTAGATACTTTTTTTTAAATCACTTACAATTTAATATTAAAAAAAAAATTGTCTTATGTTTAACTTAATTTAAGCTTAACATCTACACGGACTACTTAAACTAACTAAATTTTTTATACATAATCTAAAGTGCCATTTTTTTGTCCTAATCATCATTTGTCCGAATGTAAACTTGCCCGAACTTAATGTCACATAATATCACATGCCATAAAATTGAAATCCTTAAATACAATATGCCCTAAATTTGTTTCTCATAAATATTACAATCAATAATATACAAAAGACTTAAAACCGTTTTCAATAAAAGTTATAAGTCCTAAATTCAAATTATTACTCAATAAAACAGTTGATTGTGAACATGTGATTTGTATTTCCCTGTAAGAAGCATGCAAACAAGCATACACCATGCATGCAGCAAGCATGCAAGCAAGCATGCAGCATGCAAGCGAGCATGCAACATGTAGCATGCAAGCAAGCATGCAGCAGGCAAGCGAGCATGCAACATGCAGCAGGCAGGGTTTCTGTCACGGCTCCGGCGCTGCGGGGCTCCGGCGGTCCCACGCGAGCTTATCGTCGCAGATGGTTTAACGCTCACCACCGCAGCTCCTCAACTCGCGGGCCGCCTCGCTCCTCCGCGCCTTCGCGATTCTAAATTACACTCTAGGGTAGGGCAGACAAGACTGCGTGGAGTCGGATTTACAGCGTTTCGTTTCTGTCACTAAACCTAATTTATAGTAAACGTTTAAGGATTAACAATTTTATTATAAATGAACATTCGGAATAATACACTCTATAATAATACAATACTTAGGACATTATGACTTTATTTCATGCAAAATTATCAGATTCAATCATTATAGTACTTACTCAATATTATGATAGAATAGTTTTAGAAGTAAAGATAATTATGTAAATCAATATTTCGAATTTTTGAACATTATGGTTATTGAAGTTTATACGAGTAGCAAACGTGTTATGGATAGTGATTTTCGGACAAACAATTTTAGGAGAAGAAAGGGAGTACCAAACACGCCACATGATCAAAAAAAAAAAATAACTTCCAGAGACCTAATTATCTAACGACCCCTTTGTCTTAATTATCGTGATTATTATACGAGATAAAATAATTAATAGTTTAAGTAATATTGCTATTCATATATATTCTAATAAATGAAGGCAGAAGAACAGAAAATGAAGAATGAAATAGATGATCTACGACCAACTGAGTGCAGCAGCAACACACTTTGTTACAAGCTCATGATGACGATGGTCGATGCCAAGATCTGCATATACCTTTCAGCAGCTAGATCGAACGTTTTTTGCTACATAATGTGTCTAGCGAAATCGTCCGAGCTAAATAATTTGGAATCAGTGTCAAAACTGGCAATATCGGAGCATGGACAATAACATGATGGAGTTTGGGATTTATTCACTTTATGCGCGTATTAATATGATGGAATGCCTTTTACACATATCCTACAGATTGGACATTAAAAAGTGGGTTGTTAAAGGAAATGGTGACCAAGAAGTAAAGGACGCAAGGAAGAAATTAATTCAAGATCGCTTCAACACAGAACTCAGCCTGCTAATAGACATGGTGAAGTAGGGACCCAACGAATGGCAACACGGTCAAAAGATTCTTTGAATTTGCAGGAAAAAACCGCTGCAATCACAGGACTAGATGAAGCACTAAACCGAAGATTTTCTGTAATTTTACAAACAATAGCATCAGGAGAACATGTAAATATTAAAAAATTCAAAAACAATGCGTGCAAGACTACCGAGAGATACGTCGCATTATATAACTGGTATTATATGTCTGCAACAGTCCACAAACTGCTTCTTCATGGAGCTGATATCATTGCTTCCAACGCAATTGTCCCAATTGGGAATCTTTCGGAAGAGGCATCGGAAGCCCGGAACAAGCATTTTAGAAGAATCAGGGAACACAACTCCCGTAAGAAGAGTAGAGTGAGTTCCAATGAGAATATTTTTAATTTCCTTCTTCTTTCGTCAGATCCACTTGTTTCGTCAACAAGACCCATTTTAGACGCAAAAAGAAAGAACACTTTCTTTGAGGAAACACTGACACTGTTGAAACTTCAAGATCCTGAATTCGAGTTTAGAGACGCCTCTCAGTTAGACTGCGACTCTGAGTTAGACTCAGATGATAGTGATTCGGAATAGATTTATTAAGTTCTTTTTATGATTTTTTTAGTTATTTTTGCTTTAATTTCCTTTTGTCTGTTCTTCTTTTGTTTTGTTTTCGTATTTTTTTATTGATAATTATCCCTTTAATTTACTTTTCGTTTTTTTTATTTACTTTTGTTTTTTAATTTTATTATAATCTTTGATTTGTATATAATTATAAATTATTTCATTATACTTACCTCCAGGCTCTCCTACCGACTACTTTGTTAGTACAAAATTAAATAAACCTTATTTTTTAATCATTATGTGGCGTGTTTATACAAAGTAGTGGTCGGGTTCATTGTTAAAGTAGTTCGTGTAGATGTTAAGCTTAAATTAAGTTAAACATCAGATAAAAAAATATTTTTTGAAAATATTAAATCTTAAGCGATTTTTTTTAAATGTATAGCTACTGGCCGTTTCGAGGTGGATGTCAATTTTTTTTAAATTATTTTAGGATTCAAATTAAATCACCTACAAAAGAATTAGGGCAAATCATTCCATAGCGGAGATATAAGACTTTCTCATGCCAGGCTCCATAGTAATTTTTTTAAAGAAAAATCTGTTTGCGTTGTTTGCAATGCTATTCCATAATGTTGATGGTTTTAAGCATGTATTTAGTCTTCCAAAACATTTTCAAGTCATAAAAGTGGACATTCGGGAAAAAAGCATGACATCTCTATGTAAGTTGATTTTCAGCCCACTGTGCGCGCGCCGGGGGGCTGCAGGGAGCCCTCACTTATCTATTGTTATACGTATAGGGAGGCACGCGTAATTCCCGCTCTGCATTTTTGATTAAAGATGAACGCTGGACAGGACATAATAATATGGAGTTTTAATTGGTTTTACGACCCGCAACAAGAAATAAATAACCATTCAGTCTTTTGACGTTCGAATAGATACTTTCTGCTTTGCATAGATTAGCCTGGCAGGGCTTATTTGATAGACAACACAATTGCTTAGTCCTATCCACAAATAAACGACATGAGCTTTCGGTAGGTACATGTACGGTCAGCAACAAAAGTCGAATAACACTGCTTTTGCTGCACTTTTACACGTAAGTCATCTAAATTGATACATTGTATTTCAGCATTTCATATAATAACCAAGAGTAAATATTATTTTCCTTTTACTTATGTTCCGACCTTAATTTAATATTTAGCTTAATAATTAAGATTTTTAAAACTAAAGTCTTCATTGACTTTTGTCTCTGACTGCACCTATGTACTAAATGTACAATGAAATTAAATGACCTCATAAATTTGTTATATTGTTGATGATAAACTCAAACTCAAACTCAAAGCATTTATTTCAATTAAACCATTTACAGGCACTTTTGAATTGTCAAAGAGTCGGTCAGTTAGTCAGAAAGTTGAAGAGCGGGTAGTAACCAAAATTGCCTATCTTCAATTTAATTTTTCATGAAATTCATAAGACTTAGGTATAAAATAAAAATAATATGAGTAACTACATAATATTTTGAAACTTTTTGTGGAACAGAAACACAATACTTTAAAATTTTCTCAATAAAATAACATCACGAAGTTACCCCTAATTTTCACGTTTTTTCAATTTGTACTTAATATGCTAATGACTAATAGGATAATTTTATTATGATTATCTGTATCAAGACAAGGCGAAAAAAATTGGGCAGGCATTTTTTTAAATTCCTTTTATTTTTGGTATTATTACGACTACAAGCTTTAAGCACTTACGACGTTTTTAGTTCGTGGAAGAAGTCATCTTCCGTCGCACGTTGCGGGAACTTCAAGCATATTTTTGTTTCACAAATCAGTCGCCGTCGCTCTGTTGAGACGAGAGGACTGCGCTTGAATTTTCTGCTGCTCAGGGATTTAATTTATTTGCGTACATAATATTTTCGTAATTTATCAAATTGTTGGAACGAAACTGTGAAATACAAAACATGAAAAAATCACTAAAACCACTTCCAAAACGATTATTAAAATAGTTAAGAATTGATAAACTAAATAAATACCACGGCTAAACTATAAAATAACAATATTATAATAATTCAACGTTGATATTTGAAAACTCAAGATGACATACAATTATTTGACAGATTTTTGACTGGTATTGTACAACTAGCGCCATAGTTCTGCATTTCGGTCAATTTTCTTGCGGAGAAAATTTACAACATAGAGTTCGTGCTGGAGATTTTAGATCTTATTACTATTAAATAAAGAACCAAATTCGTTTACTCCCACTTTCGTTGACAAACTTCGTGTAAGGGTAACCTTAGACGACCCATTTCGAGCGAGTTTTGACCAAAACCCCCGAAACAAGTTGAAACTCAAAATTTAACATATGGGTAGGTTATTGGTATAATAATATTATTGGAGTTTACAAAATAAATAAATCGGAAAACTAAAATAGGGTTTATTGCGGACACAAGTACGAAACGGTGTGCACGGGACATGACAGTTTTCATACGGATAGTGTTCTGACTAGATCCCTTCTTATGGTGGGGATGAGTAAAGATTGTGACGGATCACAATGTTTGGGACTGTCGGCTTACTTTTCAAAGCTAAAGTTTCAACAGTTACAAAAGAGGAACCTAATAAACTTTCGACTTTCTTTGGCACCCATATAAATAGATGCCAATTATTTTGTCAGTAAAGCCGACTAATGTACCCTAGTTATTTGTTCCGAAATTGGCCTGTTTTTCACAAATGTTTTCGGCGAGGACTTTTTTCTACTCGCGCTCTGCGCAGGATAGGTTTTCATGACAAATGCCATTTGACTTTGCACAATACAGTGCAAAATCCACCATACCAATATAATTTTTTACTTGGTAACACTGTTGCTAATTGAATTTGCACGATCCTGCAATGCAATATCCACGATATACCATTATATTTTTTTACTTGGTTAACACTGGTTTTCACGAAGACGTCGTCATGACGTCCAACTTGTACAGGGCCCTAAATAAAATTTGGTTACATTGGAATTTGAACTTTGTCACGCCAGCATTGAGTTTCTAGTTCCAAAACATGTATATGATCTAAGATTATGAATTCAAGCTTAGCTTATAGTATAGGCAAAATAAACAGATGTTTTACCTACTGAAGAATTTCATTGAAAATGGAGTGGACAAAGGTCATACTTCGTTTAAATATTTTAATTGAAAAACCATTCGAGGTACCTATTTGTGCTGTGAGACCTTGCTTCTTGCCAAAAAATCATGATTGTAGGTCAACGGGATTTTAATTTATTTGCGAATGTTTATTTTCTTATTTTATTGTCATTTTTGTTTAATTGATTTCATTTTCTCAAAGTAAAAAAGCGGAAGGTAAGTGATGCGATTTACGCTTTTATATCATCAAAAAAGCAATTTTATCGAAATTGTTTTCACCATCATGTAGGTAGTATCATGAGTATGTAGTATTATAGTACTTTGATGGAAGTGCTTTGCTTTTTAGTGTTCGGTACCTCAAAAGAAAAAATCGAAACCCTTATGGGATCACTTTGTTATCCATCGATCTGACCGCTTATCTCAGGAATGCGTGGGGGTATCAAGTTGAAATTGATATCAAATACTTAGATAAACGGTCCTTTGGAGCTGTAAAAAAAAACGAGCTTCTAAGACGTTGACTTAGTATCTTGGCATAAATTGTCATTAATTTCGCATATCTTGACACTCGCAAATAAATTAAAACCCATAAGATACATGTCGTTGACCTAGAATCATGAAATTTGACAAGAACCAAGGTACAGGAATAGGTACAGGAAAGTATCTGAAAATTGTTCAATTGTAGTTATGTTACATAATGTATGGAACAATATTTTTTCAACTACAACGTTAGGTTTGTCTTTCAATTCGGAATTGAAAATTTATAGACCGTATCTTGAAGTAACATTTAGTCTTTATTTCATTTAAGTCAGTCTAATCTCCAATTTAACATCCCACCAGCATCGGTAACAGATTCACGGACATACAATAATATTTAATAATATACCTACTTGTACACATAGGTAAATTGAATAAAACAGTTTCATCTGATTATTTTGCGTATACACACTACACACAAGATTCAAATTCAAATGCCTGAATATACGCCGGGCGAAAAGTTTCTGCTGGCGGGAAGGGATTGTGTTTTGTTTTTGTCGTGTTTGATGAGAAGGGGTAGGCAAAGAGGCGCGGGTGAAACTTGATTTTTTTCTGTCTTGCTGCGCCCTCTGAAACTAGTTGCCCATTCCAAAACGTAGATCTCTATGGAGAAGAACGGGCAAGAAACTCCAAGACACTCTTTTTAAATCAAGATATTACAAAATCCTGGGTACATCAATCTTGTTGCTTCTATATGCGAGAACAATGAAAAAAATATATAAAGAAACAATTCAAAATATAAGATTAATAATAAAAATATGTTTTAATAATGTAACACCGGCGTCGGTTGTACAACGTCCTTTGGTGAAACCATACCGTTGATCGTGTAGGATGTTATTACGATTAAAATAATTGAGCATTTGATTTAACATTACTTTTTCAAACACCTTGCTGAAAACTGGCAAAACCGATACGGGTCTATAATTATTAGTGTCTTTGCTGTCCCCAGATTTGAAAAGTGGAATTACTTTACTATACTTCATTAAATTTGGGAATACCCCTTGATCAACACATAAATTAAATATTAAAGCTAAATAGGGTGCAATTGTCTCAATAATAGATTGACAAACTTTAGTAGACATGCCCCACAGATCTTCTGTAATTTTAATCTTAAGTTGCTTAAATGCCTTTACAACGACCACAGGGCTTATATGTTTAAATTTAAATTCTATAGGACAGGCTGAAACATTCGCTCTTAATAAATCAATAGCAAGTGAGGGCGAGGAATTTAAAGTTTCTGTATATAGGTGATAGGGCCCCTCCCCAACTGGGTCAATGTAATAAATAAAATGTTCGTAATTTTCATATTATAAATAGGTAAGTACTGAAGCAATGCTAACTACAAACCCCTGAAAGTTTTATCTAGACGTCACTAGATGATATTTTGTTGTAGCAATAAGTCCTAGTAATAACTCAGATGACAATGGAAGTATTCAAATATTGCAGTTTTCGGATTTTTCCATATATAATCCACAATTATCTATCATTGTGCCCATGGTTCTTCGACCACAGGAAGTGCCCTTTGGGATTTCGGTTCAAAAGTGTTTAAAATAACGAAAATATCGATTTTTAAGAGGTTATACCTTTAAAAATACGGGTGAGAATTTTCAGGATGTCGTTGGGCTATGGAAAGCAGTAATTTCATACCTATGCCTAGCTTTATTATGGGTAGAGAAATATGACATGAGGTGGTTCCCGTAAATATACAGACGGCGCGTCGCATGCCTTTGTTTTTAATTTTATCTTTTCTTTGGTCTGACTCGCTGCCGCGAGTCTTATACGGTATGGAAACCACAATATGCAATAAATGAAACCACAAGTCCACAGAAGTATCGGCGGCGGCGATCTCTCGCGTCCGGCCCTGGTTCAGGCCATGGTACGGAGCGAGAGGGAATGGGAAGCCGTCACCTCCTTCTGCGACGCAGTAATGCTCGCGAAGGAGGAGGCGGAGCGCGAAAGGGAGAGGCAATTCTGCGCCCTCGCGCCCCTAGCCGCCGCAGGAGGAGGAGACACCCCGGGCGTCGGGAGTCGATTGCCAACTCCCGGCCACCGTAGGCGCGGGCTTGCGGACGGCGAGCAATGGGCAGCTCGCCGTCCGGTAAGGACCAGGCCCGGGTCGACGGCGCGTCGTGTTCCACGCGCGCCTCAAAGAGATGTCAGCACCATTGACGGGGTCCGATAGGACCGATGCCTGCCGGGGTCGCGGATTGTTCGAAAGAGTTACCGTGGCCCTGGCGCACAGGCAACTGAAGGAACACTGGTGGGTTTTAGTCAGTAAGAGTCTGACACGCCCTTCCGCTCCGCCCAGAGCGGGAGAGGTCATTTGATGATTTCTTTTTGAAAAAATGATGAGGACTTTTTTTTGAAAAAAAATGTCCACAGAAGTATATCAACATTAAATATTAATTTAAAATAAATAAAAAATGTGAAATTTTCAAACAAAATAAGTACCAAAATAAATTCAGTAAAAGTAAACACTGATTAGACAACGTACCTTCGAACCTTGTCGTTTAGGTGTACTAATTTTACCTTTTAGGAAAATAAGTAGACTACGTAACAGCGTGTAGCGTCGCGTCGCTTTGTGACAGTTAGCACTACGTGGCAACGTCGCTTTTCAATGTCCAAGGATTCAAGTGCATTGAATCATTGACCTAGTGATCCAATTCTAAATTAAAACTTTACTTTTTGCCTAATTACCGGACCGATTTCGGTCTTTTTTTGTGTACCGTCAGCAAAGGTGATACAAGTACATGGTTTCATTTATTGCATATATATGGTTTCCATACTGGCCACCCCACGAGTTATTATTATTGTTTCAACCACAGTGATTTTAATAAAATAGTTTATCAGAATTAATAGGCTCTCAGACAGAAAACACCCGTTTACGCAGGGGGAGGGGGAGGGGCAAACCACCCCAACCGACAATTTGAGCTGCATAGCCACCCCTCAGGTGATTGCGTGTGTGTGAATTAATAAAATGTTCTGGGTTATTTGCCTATAGGCAAATAATATTTCTGGCAGGTACCTACCTATTGGTGATTTATACAACTTTCGGTTATATGAATACTAACGTCTAATTGGACTATTTTACTTCCAGTCTGTCTGTAACTTGAATATAACTGGCAAATTGTGCGTGTACTATTCACAGTATACACTTCAGAGCCCAACCCTTTGAAAGAATACAGGGGTGATGTTATGAAGAAACCTTACTTACGCAACTTTTTCGCGCAAGTGGATTTGCGCAAGTGTCTTACGCACAAGTATCTTTCACGCAAGTGTCTTTCTCGCAAATAGTCGCGCAAAAGTCCATTCGTGCAAAAGTCCATTGGCGGTAATGTCTTTTCGCGCAAGTGTACCAGATCCATCCCGTAACTTTCTTTTATCCAATAAATTCTCTTTTATCGGGATTCGGAGAAAAGAAAACTACCAAGATCGATAACATAATCAGTTAATCAACGACAAAAAAAGGAATACGGAAATTTTACTTCTTTTAAAACCTCTTCAATCTGTAAATAAATAGCTACAATAAATAAGCCAACTGCTACGAACAAATACATAGGGGAAGTACGGCCAAAATTACATATACGGACAAAATGACACAACGGGCTTTTTTCGAAATTGGCGGGCTACAATGCTGCATTTGTCATAACATCATGTGACGCTGGCCATGTTGGCATACCTGTCAAGTTGTTAGCACTATTGGCTTAGTCACGCCGGTGTAACTGGTACGCGCGTGTTTTGGGCGCATAAAAGTTTTCTGTTTTGATGGATTTCGTCCCGCCCTTGGGGAGTTTTAAGGCTCCCACAGACAGCGCTACACAAAGGCACTGCT
The DNA here is from genome assembly GCA_917490735.1 of Dryobotodes eremita. Classification (NCBI taxonomy): domain Eukaryota; kingdom Metazoa; phylum Arthropoda; class Insecta; order Lepidoptera; family Noctuidae; genus Dryobotodes; species Dryobotodes eremita. The sequence goes on along the minus strand of OU823241.1, from coordinate 9,363,675 downwards.
CGTCGCGCGACACGCGGTGCCTTTGTGTCGGGCGTCGCATCGCGCCAATGTGTACGAGCCTTTACGTGGTTTTAATTTAAGTAGTGTAGCACTATACTATGTTATTTATAAGGATTATTATAAATATCTCGTGTTTATAGAAATTATGACCTAGTTATTGGTTTGAAAACCTGTGGGGCAAAATGACACACTTACATACGGGGCAAAACGACATTTCAATGATGGCTCAGACTACGATAATGACCCAAAAACGTTTTTACAAAAAAATCAACCGACTTCAAAAAAAACACACAAAAAAGTGAAAATTAACTTTAATTTCGGAAGCCGGTGGCTTTGGTTTTGTATTTTCGATTTTTGCCACCGACTTCCGAATTTAAAGTTATTTTTCACTTTTCTTTTTTGGAGGTCGGTTGATTTTTTTGTAAAACAGTTTTTATTTTTCACTTTTTAGTTGTGGTACCCCAACCACCTGCGTATACCACTACTTGATATGTAAATAACAGTGACAGGAAATATTAAAGCATCATCAATATAAACTAAGTGGAAAAAATACGCAGTATTAAGGATAACTCAAAAACTCCTGGTCAGAACTTGACCAAATTATTATGGAACCACATGATAAGCACCAGCTTTCAAATAAAAAAAGAATCAAGCAAATCGGTTTATCTAGAAAAAAGTTCAGAACTAACACACAAAAAGAATAAAAAAATACAGTCGAATTGAGAACCTCCTACTTTTTTTTGAAATCATTTAAAAAGACGAAGAAGACGGGTACAGAAGACTCATTACGATGAGGCCTCAGATGTAGAAGATTTTTCAGCTGCGTCGAACGGTGACGACGATGACTGCGGATGTATTTACTCTAATGACCTCTTTTCCCGTTCCAAGCCCGGTGAGTGCTGGCTACAGTGCAACATTGTTAACTTTGGGCTCATACATCATGTGGTGATGTACCCAAGAAGACCAAAAAGTTTGTCCGTGAAATATATCCTAATCCTAATCCTAACTAATATTATAAATGCGAAAGTAAGTTTGTTTGTTTGTTTGTTACCTTTTCACGCCTAAACCACTGAACCGATCATCCTGAAATTTTGCATATACGTTGTCAGGTGTACAGGGGGTCTACTCTCTAACTCCGTCAACGACAAGACGGGCCCGTCCGAAGGTAGTCCGATACGATGCAGTAAACCCTACTCCCTATTGATTTCGGACTATTAGGTTTCCAACGGAATCATAGACACTATTCGTGAACGAATGGCGCATGACGATAGAGTTGCGCTATTTTACCGGTCGATTACCGGTTTACTTACTTTGTGGTTTTCAAGCTTAATAAACAAAAAATAATATTGTTATCGTTATAAAATTACCACATTTTTAACAATAAACTGTTTATTATGTTTCCAAATATAGAACTGAACTATTTTAGCCATTTTTGTCCAGATTGTAACTTTACCCTGTTAATACCTTTGCCTTTTTTCTTTTAGACGGCAATTTTCAAATGAAATGTCATGTCAGTGTTTATTATTATTATTTACAACTACACTAAATAATTGCATCAATTCGCAATTTATTAACACGACGCGGGATGTTTTCGTTATTAAATATTAATTAATGTTGTAAAATGGCCCCAATCGCTCCAGCAGCAACTCACGCGCAAATAGAGGCCCTCCTTAATTTCATGAGTGAGAATAATGAGTTGGCACGCGGACTATTGAGGGGTGCCGACGAAAGAATTCGTTCAAAAGGCTGTGGGAAAACCTGTGCAACTCCCTTAATTCAATGGGAAGTTGCACAAAGTCTGTGGAGCAGTGGCAAAGGGTGAGTATAATACATTACTCGTCAATATTAATTTGATTTTTAAGTCTTGTCATCAGTAAAGTGCATACAATGATAATCAGTCATCCTCCAAATGATTATCTGTAGGAGTATACTGGCTTGTATATCGTTTTTTATGTAATTAAAATAAACCAACTTTTAGGTGCGGGCTGATAAAAAACATTTAGCCAATAAAGCCGCTGAAGCTGCCAGACGTTCAGCATGTGCTACAGGTGAAGTCCCATCGGTAGCAACAACCCTCTCCCAAGTGGAATTGAGGATACTATTAATTATGGGAGAGGGTTTTGGACAGCCACAAGCCAAGGCAAGAGTGCCAGCTTTTTCCATCGGTAAGTAATAATTAAATTTATAATTTATGATAGTATGTTTGAATGGTAAAAACAACAGTATTAATGCTTTTATAATGCTGTTGCATGGAGTCTTTGCCATGACTTTAAAAAAATTCAATAACAATAAATAACAAACACATAATTATATATTTGTTGTACCCGTCAATGATATTTTGGTTTTTGTTGTAGGTCCACCTGTAAGACAAGACCCAGCAGCCGTCACACCCACCCAAATATCTGCTGCTACACCTGCCAACCCACTTTCCCAAGAGCAACCCTCAATATTCACTGATGCACTGGAGCGGGAGCTGCCAATGCAAAATTAGTGAAGTAAGTATTATTGTTTAGTAGAAAAGAGATTATGTAAGTCATGTTTCAGAAAATTACTTAAAACTGACTGAGATTTATTTTAATTTGTTTACAGCATTAAATTCTCGTCGTGCACATCCACGAGTTCGGCAACACCTCACTGCCGACTCAGCAAGAAGTCGAAGTATTGAGGTGGAAGAACAAAGACTACTAATTGAATCCGAGAGAAATGTGGTGCCTGATGAAATAAGGGTTTTCATTGTGGAACTTTGTAACTTAGTACATAACTAGAAACATTTAAATTGCTAGCTATACATATAACTCTTGAAAGTCACAGGGAGAGGCCTTTGCCCAGCAGTTGGATGATGCAGGCAGTAACATATTTTTTTTTTCTCCGTTGCTCTATAATTGCAACATTATTCACAATGTTGCAAAATTTATTTCCCGAGCTCCTCATCTCTTTTGTTGCTTGGAGTCTGGTCTTCCAACTCAATAATTCACTGAATGAAAGCTTGTCTGTTACCAGCAATTATTTAAGATTAAATTATACAAGTAATAGAAAATGGTATGTGTTGATTGGTTAAAAAAAATCTTTTGATTGTATAATGTTGATTCTTAATTTGAGATTAGTCTAGAATAAAAGAAAATCTATGTATTGTTGATTGTTAATTTTATTCAGATATTAGGTATTTGATATTGAAGTAGACTAGTAAGAGAAACTAAGTTCCTAGTAATCATTTAAGACTTCAATAGATAAATAAAAGAAAACATATAGTGTATTGTTGATTGTTAATTTTATTCAGATATTAGGTATTTGATATTGAAGTAGACTAGTAAGAGAAACTAAGTTCCTAGGAATAATTTAAGACTACATAGATAAATAAAAGAAAATCTATGTTTTGATTGTTACATTGTGTTGTTGAATGTATTTTTTTTTTTAAATTGATTGGTGCTAAATAAAAAGAAAACATTTTGTTTATAAAAACAATACTTTTATTGTGGAAATCTTTTTCTTATGTCAGAATCGTCCCGCGCCAGTCCCAACACCCATTATGTCCTGAAAACAAAATAAACAGTTTGTAAAATAAATACTCAAATCAATATTATAAATACAAACATCCTATGTATTTATGTATTTATTGACATATTTTATTAGTAGAGTAGTTTTCTTGTGAGACTGCATAAGTACCTATTTCTGTCCAGCAATTCCGGTAATCTGTCTCTCGCTCTTTGCCCTTGCTGAAGAGCTTGATGAGCGGGCATAGACTCATATCGCTATCCTCCCTGTCTACTGCACTCTAATTGTAGGTCTTCCTCAGAGAGTCAGAGAGGGAAGTTGCTTCTAAACCTGCCCGATTACACATATTGCGTAAGACAGCAGGCAATGACAATTTTACCTGCAAAAATAATATTTGCTCTGAAATTTATGAAAAAAATACTGTTCACCTGTTCAATACATTATAAGGAAAAATATAGAATTGTGACAAATACCTGCTGTGATGGGTTTATAAAGCAGCTCTCTAGCTGCTAAGAGGCATCTCCATCAGCCTTTTAAAATTCCAAATGTAAGTCTGCTAAGGCCCACTGCACCTTGGTACCTCCCCCGAGCATAAAAGTTGAGTGCAGCAAGGATCTAAAAGTAAACAAAATCACCAGTAAATACAACTCAATCAATTGCAGAATCTTCAATAAATAAGTATAACCTTAGCTTTAGTCCTTCATTCTTATATCAAACAATTACCTTCATTATTGGATCCACACCATTTCTTCGTATTTGTTGAGGCAAAAGAGGTACTATATGCTCACACCAGTCTTTAAATAATTCCAGCCTTTAGTTCTTTAAGAACTTAACGTCGGGAATACTCGCCAACCGAAAATTTTGGCGCAAATATAATCGGTATCGCCTCCGCTCTTCGTGTAGAGCTTCATCGAGCATTCAAAAATGCAGCCATAGGTTCAAGTTTTTGGCAAATTTTAACTTTCGTAGGCAGCACGATAACTATTTTGATGTCGTATCAAATGACATAATGATCCGTCTATACAAGTGTCAAATTCAACTTTTCGGACGGGCAAAAACACATCGGGAGTAGGGTCAACAGTCAAATCGTGTTGTCATTCGTTCTTAGTTCGGGTTCGGGACTAATCGTAAGTCCGTAGGTGATACGGAGTAGGAAACGCCCGTAACGAAGGCCGAAGCTACGGACTTCGTGCTTAGGGAGTAGGCCCCCTGGAAACGGACTTAGGGTACCTTTCATCCCGAGAAAAAAGTACTGTTCCCGAGGAAAACAACAATAACGTTCTTATGATAATAGATGGCGCCACGTGTCTTCCGATCATGATTGAATTATAACCGGAATTGATAGTCAAAGTCTAAATTAACGCGAGCGAAGCCGCGGGCAAATGCTAGTATTTCATAATTTTCGTGTTTAATATGTATGTCATTTTGTCCGTACTATATGAACAAAATGAATTTCCTTAGAGGTGGTGATTAATTTAAATGGATGACAATGCATGGTTAGCTAAGTGACGTCATTCTAACTCTAATATGGTGGACGGCCCAAGATGGCGGACCAGTTATTTTTTGTGCACTCCCATGATAATGGGTATCAAATGAAAGGGTTTGCTGTGAAAAATACAAAAATTAAAATGACTTTACTCTAAATCCAATATGGCGGACTGCCCAAGATGGTAACTGAATTTTAAAATAGTAGGTGCGCCTTGATTGGCTTCATACTATGACTTGTGTAATTTGGCGAGATGGGCGTTAATAGGATAGGTTTTCAACCTGTCTAGGAGAAGGAAAGCTCCAAAATCAAACCCGGAATGTTCACCTTATTCAACCGAAGTCTGTACAATTTCCGCTAAAATATATTCACGGTCCTGCTGAACGATGGATGTTGCTATTTATGTTATGCTGGGCATGCACAGTACACAAAATGCAGCGTAATACTATCGACCACGCCGTTGTCTATTTAGGCCCAAAGTTCTTCGCTGCTGGTCAAGCGTACGTGGCTTTAAGTAGAGTCAAATTACTAGAAGGTCTCCTTTTTGAAGAACTAGACCGTACTTAATTAACGGGAAAACGACCAGTCAACAATGACACTTTAAATTAAATGAACAGGTTGAGAAACATTTTTAAAACACAAGTAAATGTCGCGACAAACTTTTATATCATACAAATTGTGTAATATAATAAATTGATGGGTTTAGTTTTTTTCTTCTTTTTAGAGCATTTAAATAAAAGCTTGTTTTTAAAAAAAGTAGTTTTTTTTTAGTTTGATTAATAACTATTTAAAAAACTTGCCACCCGCCCGCTGTCTATTTGTAATTTTGTACATACTTCCGAACCATGCAATTAATATTCTAAATAAGTAATTTCATATCGAAACAAAACACATATTTCTGTTATTAATATTAGTATTAGGATAAGTATAAGAAAATTGTTTAGATTTTTTATTTATATTATTAACTAACTGACCTGACAGACGTTGACCTGTCCAAATTTCAATCTAATATATAAAAATTTCATGTCACAGTGTTTGTTATCGAACCAATCTACATGATCTGACCAAGATTATGTCTGGACTTTAAAAGAGACTGTGACCTCTGAGTTTGTTTCGGCCTCTCTTCTCAGAGTAGTCACATAGGAAATGCTGACCACATTTACTTAAAAAAATATGATTGACGTGTACCTAAAAGTGTTTGTAGGTACAAACCTACTTACAGAAATAAAATAATTTATGATTTATCATGAACTCCTTCGAAACGGCTTGACCGATTTTTTAATTTTTGTGTATATTTGGTAGGTCTGAGAATAGGTCGTAAAGTATATTTCATACCACTGCGGGTGAAACCGCGGGGCGCAGCTAGTATTTATACAAAATTCCCACTTGCAGCTTTCCCGAATTTTCAAATTTTTCTTTACGTTAAAACCTAGTTCGGACTATCATGAACATTTTCAAACGATAGCTGGACACAGGGGGCCTACTCTCTAAGCACGAAGTCCGTAGCTTCGGCCTTCGTTACGGGCGTTTCCTACTCCGTATCACCTACGGACTTACGATTAGTCCCGAACCCGAACTAAGAACGAATGACAACACGATTTGACCGTTGACCCTACTCCCGATGTGTTTTCGCCCGTCCGAAAAGTTGAATTTGACACTTGTATGGACGGATCGTTATGTCATTTGATACGACATCAAAATAGTTATCGTGCTGCCTACGAAAGTTAGAATTTGCCAAAAACTTGAACCTATGGCTGTTTTTTTGAATGCTCGATGAAACTCTACATGAAGAGCGGAGGCGATGCCGATTATACTTGCGCCAAAACTTTCGGTTGGCGAGTATTCCCGACGTTGAGTTCTTAAAGAACTAAAGGCTAGAATTATTTGAAGACTTGTGTGAGCATATAGTACCTCTTTTGCCTCAACAAATACGACGAAATGGTGTGGATCCAATAATGAAGGTAATTGTTTGATACAAGAATGAAGGACTAAAGCTAAGGTTATACTTATTTATTGAAGATTCTGCAATTAATTGATTTGTATTTACTGGTGATTTTGTTTACTTTTAGATCCTTGCTGCACTCAACTTTTATGCTCGGGGAAGGTACCAAGGTGCAGTGGGCCTTAGCATACTTACATTTGGAATTTTAAAAGGCTGATGGAGATGCCTCTTAGCAGCTAGAGAGCTGCTTTATAAACCCATCACAGCAGTTATTTGTCACAATTTACAGTATAACTATATTTTTCCTTATAATGCATTGAACAGATGAACAGTATTTTTTTCATAAATTTCAGAGCAAATATTATTTTTGCAGATAAAATTGTCATTGCCTGCAGTCTTACACAATATGTGCAATCGGGCAGGTTTAGAAACAACTTCCCTCTCTGACTCTCTGAGGAAGACCTACAATTAGAGTGCAGTAGACAGGGAGGGCAGCGATATGAGTCTATGCCCGCTCATCAAGCTCTTCAGCAAGGGCAAAGAGCGAGAGACAGATTACCGGAATTGCTGGACAGAAATAGGTACTTATGCAGTCTCACAAGAAAACTACTCTACTAATAAAACATGTCAATAAATACATAAATACATAGGATGTTTGTATCTATAATATTGATTTGAGTATTTATTTTACAAACTGTTTATTTTGCTTTCAGGACATAACGGGTGTTGGGACTGGCGCGGGACGATTCTGACATAAGAAAAAGATTTCCACAATAAGTGTTTTTATAAACAAAATGTTTTATTTTTATTTAGCACCAATCAATTTGAAAAAAAAAATACATTCAACAACACAATGTAACAATCAAAACATAGATTTTCTTTTATTCATCTATGTTGTCTTAAATTATTCCTAGGAACTTAGTTTCTCTTACTAGTCTACTTCAATATCAAATACCTAATATCTGAATAAAATTAACAATCAACAATACACTATAACAATGATAACAAATATTTTCTTTTATGTATCAATTGAAGTCTTAATTTATTACTAGGAACTTAGTTTCTCTTGTCTATTTCAGTCTCAAATACCTAATATCTCAATAAAATTAACAATCAACAATACATAGATTTTCTTTTATTCTAGACTAATCTCAAATTAAGAATCAACATTATACAATCAAAAGATTTTTTTTAACCAATCAACACATACCATTTTCTATTACTTGTATAATTGAATCTTAAATAATTGCTGGTAACAGACAAGCTTTCATTCAGTGAATTATTGAGTTGGAAGACCAGACTCCAAGCAACAAAAGAGATGAGGAGCTCAGGAAATAAATGTTGCAACGTTGTGAACAATGTTGCAATTATAGAGCAACGGAGAAAAAAAAGATATGTTACTGCCTGCATCATCCAACTCCTGGGCAAAGGCCTCTCCCTGTGACTTTCAAGAGTTATATGTATAGCTAGCAATTTAAATGTTTCTAGTTATGTACTAAGTTACAAAGTTCCACAATGACAACCCTTATTGCATCAGGCACCACATTTCTCCCGGACTCAATTAGTAGTCTTTGTTCGTCCACCTCAATACTTCGACTACTTGCTGAGTCGGTAGTGAGGTGTTGCCGAACTCGTGGATGTGCACGACGAGAATTTAATGCTGTAAACAAATTAAAATAAATCTCAGTCAGTTTTAAGTAATTTTCTGAAACATGACTTACATAATCTCTTTTCTACTAAACAATAATACTTACTTCACTAATTTTGCATTTGCAGCTCCCGCTCCAGTGCTTCAGTGGATATTGAGGGTTGCTCTTGGGAAAGTGGGTTGGCAGGTGTAGCAGCAGATATTTGGGTGGGTGTGTTGGCTGCTGGGTCTTGTCTTACAGGTGGACCTACAACAAAAACCAAAATATCATTGACGGGTACAACAAATATATAATTATGTATTTGTTATTTATTGTTATTGAATTTTTTTAAAGTCATGGCAAAGACTCCATGCAACAGTATTATAAAAACATTAATGCTGTTGTTTTTACCATTCAAACATTCTATCATAAATTATAAATTTAATTAATACTTACCGATGGAAAAGCTGGCACTCTTGCCTTGGCTTGTGGCTGTCCAAAACCCTCTCCCATGATTAATAATATCCTCAATTCTACTTGGGAGAGGGTTGTTGCTACCGATGGGATTCCACCTGTAGCACATGCTGAACATCTGGCAGCTTCAGCAGCTTTATTGGCTAAATGTTTTTTATCAGCCCGCACCTAAAAGTTGGTTAATTTTAATTACATAAAAAACGATATACAAGCCAGTATACTCCTACAGATAATCATTTGGAGGATGACTGATTATCATTGTATGCACTTTACTGATGACAAGACTTAAAAATCAAATTAATATTGACGAGTAATGTATCATACTCACCCTTTGCCACTGCTCCACAGACTGTGCAACTTCCCATTGAATTAAGGGAGTTGCACAGGTTTTCCCACAGCCTTTTGAACGAATTCTTTCGTCGGCACCCCTCAGTAGTCCGCCTGCCAACTCATTATTCTCACTCATGAAATTGAGGAGGGCCTCTATTTGCGCGTGAGTTGCTGCTGGAGCGATTGGGGCCATTTTACAACATTAATTAATATTTAATAACGAAAACATCCCGTATCGTGTTAATAAATTGCGAATTGATGCAATTATTTAGTGTGATTGTAAATAATAATAAACACTGACATGACATTTTATTTGAAAATTGCCGTCAAAAAGAAAAAAAGGCAAAGGTATTAACAGGGTAAAGCTACAATCCAGACAAAAATGGCCAAAATAGTTCAGTTCTATATTTAGAAACATAATAAACAGTTTATTGTTAAAAATGTGGTAATTTTATAATGATAACAATATTATTTTTTGTTTATTAAGCTTGAAAACCACAAAGTAAGTAAACCGGTAATCGACCGGTAAAATAGCGCAACTCTATCGTCATGCGCCATTCGTTCACGAATAGTGTCTATGATTCCGTTAGAAACCTAATAGTCCGAAATCCATAGGGAGTAGGGTTTACTGCATCGTATCGGACTACCTTCGGACGGGCCCGTCTCGTCGTTGACGGATTTAGAGAGTAGACCCCCTGAACTCTTTCGTGGAGTTGCATCACCCGGATGAGTTACCTCTAAGTGTCTTTCACACAACCCGCTTACCTACTAGTAGCCGCTTGCTACAAAATCTATGTAGCGAATGTACGCGTACGTATGGGTCAGTTATCCAGCAGCAGGAGCGTGTCAAAGGGAGCTGATGCGGTCCTCGTTCACGCACGAGCGGGTAACAGATCATGGCACTCTAGGATCATGGATCACTACATTCCGTTTGATTCAGTCTTCATCGGAGAATAGGGGCTTGATAGTACTGACCGGCTTTTTAGTTGTTAACTTCCGACGTATAAAGAGGGGTGTTATAAGTTTGACGACTGTGTCGTTCTGTGTGTGTGTGTGTGTTTATGTTTGCATCTGCGTGTCTGCGGCATCGTAGCTCCCAAAGGGGTAGTCCGGTTTCAATGCGGTTTTTTTCATTAGAAGACTGGTTTAATCGGAGTGGAACAGCTATATTATGTTACATTAAAATCTGGTTAGCACTTTTGAAGATAATCAGCGGGGTAATTACGTAACACACTAACAGTAGGAATGGGTTTCATTTTGACAGTTCAACAACATTCATTGCGTTATTTACGTTGTTGAGCAGACAAATTTTTCGAACATATGATGCAATGGATTAGCAACAGGCTTCAAAATGATTCAGATTGCGATAGATAGTGTGTTACGTAAGGAATACGTAAGGATACGTGTAGGAATCTCAGCCACACAATGGTAATTTATTTCACTTTGACTATTGACGTGAAATTTGGTATAATATAATATTAGGTCGGGGAAAAGGTTCTTTTGTATTTTATATACAAATTCAAGACTAAAAGCTCATATGGCACCCATATATCGAGCTTTTTTGTATACCCGAACTTTTTCAAAGAGGTCAATTTTTGTTTTGGGGTCAACCCCTTATTCTTCAGCGATATCATAGGTAATTACTAAAGCTTTGCTCAATTTTTCAAAAAATGACATCGACTTTTCGTGTAACAGGGCGACCAGAGCGAGCTGCATCTTTGATATCAAAATTCCCGGATTGAAAACGTTTAATCCAACTTTGTGCTACGTGTGAAGTCCATAAATGCCACAATTTTTTTGGCGGCTTGTCTCGCATTTTTCCCTTATTTCTAATAAAACATCAAAATGTATCGAATGTTTTCGTTTGATTCTCTCGCTCATTTTAGTGGACAGGAAAACAATAGAAAATTTATTTATTATTATATATCTTTTTTTAAATGTCTTTCTTTTATTTATTAGTATCAAAACCAGCCAGATACAGCCTACAGTCAAAGAGATTTTATTACAACTTCATACTTATAAAATACGAAAAAGCTTTTTCCTCGACCTATTATTTTGTTAATACTGCAATAATGTGGTAACCTTGACCTAAACTTTCAGCCTGGAGAGTCAGCGGAATATCCAGCTCCTCAACAACTTACACCAGACGTCTCGTGTTTGAGTTCATTCAGTTGGTTATAATTCGTAGTTGGATTAGAAATAGTGAACTTAGTCTGATGATTGAGCAGGAAGGTAGTAACAGGAACTTGTCCTATAAATCGTAGACCAATCGAGTTAATCGAGTTGGTAGACAGACAGCGAGAATGATCTGATGATGTAGGCAAGAAAGTGGTTGGTCAGAGGATGTCAGGTTTTTGAATCGTAGACCCATACTTTCACTCCTATACTCACTCGAAGCAAGCAACGTATGGTTTGCACAATCATATTCAATAATTATATTACAAAATTATTTAAATTGTTGTGTAGTATTGGTAAACATTGCATGGTAAGGTAAGGTATATATGTGTTAATCAGGGGTTTTTAAATTTGCAATTTAATAACTTGTTATACACATATATTATACAAAGCCGAAAATCACTTGTTCTTCTCATCGTTGTGATTTTTTTTGTACTGGACGAAACTTTCCGGGTTCGGAGATATATTGACGGTCAAGGTTTCAATTTTTTTTTAGGAAAATAAGTATTAAATAATACCCCTTCAACACCCGACGCGTGCACCCGTAACCATCTACAATGTTTTACGTTCGATACAGTGCGCTACCGTACCTAAACACCGATTTTTCACACCGAAAATAAAAGTCGTTTCCCAGCAATTATTTTTGTACAATGTAACTTTTGATGTCCCTACAGAATGCGTAGATGACGGCTTTGTGATGGGTAATTTTACTGCCTTTATGTTGAGGTTCAACGACATGTCCGATATAGTGAAGGAGTGGCTCTAGTCGCCCCTTCCAAAGGTAGTTTCGTGTGTACTCGTAGAAGAATGGGCAAGAAACTCCACCGTTACTCTTTTAATATGTTTTACAATATTTTGTATACATATAGTCCTTATAGTATAGTTTTGTGTAGGATATAGAATTGATTCTAGTCGCCCCTTCCAAAGTTAGTTTCGTATGTAGAAGAACAAACTTCACCGTAAAGGCTCGTACACACTGGCGCGACGCGACGCCCGACACAAAAGCACCGCGTGTCGCGCGACGAGTAGCGCCTGTCTGTGGGAGCCTTTAAGGACGATTTCCACCAAACGGCTCGCATCGTATCGGATCGGAAAGGATACGAATGGATGCGGCGACAGCCGATCGCGTCCGGCAGGATGTTGACGCATACGATCGGCTCCGTACCGTCGCTTGCGAATGTATCCGTTTCTGCGTCTAGTCAAATAGTTTCATTCCTACCTTGTTGACGTGTTCTAATTCGTATGAATGTGTGATCGGATACGACGACAGGCGAACGGAGAAGATCGCCCGTCGTAGCATACTTTCGGCTACGATAGCGTGTCGCGGAAGACGCCCGCGGTCAAGCTGCTGTGCGCGGCTTGGTAATATAGACTTTAAATACTGTGTACACGATTTAATATCGTTTAAAGATTGTAAAATCTGTTCCGATTCGATGTGATGCGAGCCGTATGGTGGAAATCATCATTTTTTTTTATGTTTTCCAGTTTTTTGTATACATTAATTATATAATTACATGTGAAGACGATGCACCTAGAATTAAATTACTATACCACAATAGGTGAAAATAATTAAAAATGAAGCAAATCATTGCTTCAGTTTTAATTTTTTCTATCAAGATGTAGTAGATTATGTATCAAGGGGATAAAGCAGTGTCTTATGTCGCGGGCGCCGTATTGAATCCCGAGCGCAACAAAGGATTCTAGTGTTAAATCGCGCACCCTAATTGCGTAACACATTATCTATCACCATCTGAATCATTTTGAAGGCTATTCGTAATCCATTGCTTCAGATGTTCGAACAATTTGTCTGCTCAACAACGTAAAAACGCAATGAATGTTGTTGAACTGTCAAAATGAAAGCCATTCCTACTGTTAGTGTGTTACGCAATTACCCCGCCGAGCGGAGCGAGGGAGTTTTCAGTTAACTCCCTCACTTTGGAGTTAAGACAATAATCCTGAGTGCAGCAAGGGATTCAAGCTCGCCCAAGACGAAGGTACGTTTACCTCCAAGGAGGATACTCTACTATTCACACCATCTACGAGACAATAAAAAGCAATAGTAGGTACTAGAATCGAAGTATTTATTAAAATTACAATTACAGTTATATTAAAACAATTAAAAGTTAAAGGTAATGTTTGATACATAAAACCAGTTGTGGAAAGACAAAGTTATGTTTTTATTCGGTACTTTTATTGAAGTTAAGGTAGAGCTTATTTGCGTATTACTATTGAGTAAAGTTTCAGAAACTTCTTTCGGCATGTTGCTGATCCTATTTTTGCCAATGTCTTGCCTGGTGCATTTGCCATTATTTATAAAAATCTGTTAGTGTTTATATTAGAGGTGCGTAGAGCTTGTTACTTTTCTTACGTGTTCTCCACGGACTACGAATGATCGTGTTTTCTTTGATTTTGTACCTGGCAAAGTTACCAGCAACAAATCTGAATGTTTTTTGATATCTTCGATTTTAATGTTTTAGAGTTAATTTTCAAGGTCACCTGTAATAAAAATAGACAGGTAGGTTAGTAAGTAGGAAGGTAACTTACGTACTTTAATATATATTAATTCTTATGTATTACAAGTTATACACTGTCTTAGATTTGATTGACACATATAATTGTAATAAATGTAATAATAGACACATAAACCTAACGAAGGTTTATCAAATCAAATCAATAGTATGTAACTTAGATAGAGCGCAGGAATATCAACTTTTTGTCTTGTCGAAACATTGCGCAGCGATTCAGTAGATCGCACACAAGCGATCGATGCATGTGCGGGTCGCTAGTAAGTATAAGTAAGTATGTATGTAGCTATTATAGTTACTAAAAATTCAATCATTAGGTAGGTTCTTACTTTTGTGGCCAGAAAACTGTGGTCCGGGGCTTCATTGAGAAAACGTTTCCATGTTTTGAGCTGCGAAAACTTGCAATTCCTTCTTAAAAATGCCAGTAATTTAGTGTATGTATTAATTTGAATGTTATGTTTAATGTTTATTGTAGACCTTAGCGTCGAATAGATTCACCATAGGCTACTTGACTTCTTTGTAAGTTCATGATAAATGCTGGAAGTACGCTAAAAGCACTAGTTCAGATACAGACTTGATGCCTTTTATAGTTTTGCATTTGTATGAATCGTCGTAGGCTCTCATGTACGATTCGTGGGACGTTTCTGGGAGTAGATTCTTGGCAATGCCAATAGCTTCGGATTTAATTTACACACGGCTACATATCAAGCTATACATTTTACCAGTGTAAGCTGATCTCGCATTGTATAGGATTTCCGTACAATGAGAGGTCAGCTTACACTAGAAATGTATAGCTTGATATGTAGCCGTGTGTACTCCGGATTCAAATCACCATCGTCACTCGACATTTTTGTGAGAATTTGTAGTTTAATTTGATGTCTGACAGCAAAGTTATTTGCAGTAGGTATTCGCGCCTTTTCTTATTTGTGTTCTATTTTTATATTTGCATTTTACTCTCGGTGGCCAGTTCGATTTCCAAACAATTTTTTTTTTGTGTAAGTGTCTATGGTAAATGCATGGGATTAGTTAGTACTATGGAAAATATTTGTATGAGATTGTTTACTTGGGATTCTAATGTTCCAAATTCAAACTACATTAATGACCAGCGGGCCATAATGAAATTCAGAACAATATTAAAGCCCGGCTAAGGCTTTAATGACTTACTTTAGGTTAGGTTTGCATGACGTATAATTTGACATTGTCGAGCAGCACCCTAATTACGTAACACACGATCTATCACAATCTGAATCATTTTGAAGCCTATTGCTAATCCATTACTTCCAATCTTCGAAAAATTTGTCTGCTCAACAAGGTAAATAACGCAATGAATGTTGTTGAACTGTCAAAAAGAAACCCATCCCTACTGTTAATACTCGTATGTTGCGTAATTACTCCGCTCGCTGGAGTAGGTGGTGTGAAAAACTTTTGTGATTTTTGATATTTCTAGTACTCAACCTCAGTGGTCCAGTAGAGTTTTTTGATTCTTATAAGAAACAGGATAAGGATAAAGAACAAGAGGACTGGCCTAAAACAAAATTATTTTTGTTGCCGATTTTCTTGCTGACTGTATTCTTTTTTCAAAATTTGTGAATGAAGAATAAAATTTCTCAAAAAGTTAAGGACAGGTTCCTAAGACCGTTTTCCTGTAGGTACAACGGTTAAGACGACTGTCCTTACTGCCTCATCTCAAAAATCTATCCTGTACATATATAAGGTGTATCTTTTCATACACGAAATATCTGAAGGGGTCATTGTACTGATTATTATAAACAACTATTACTGTAGAACAAAACGTGAAATCGCAAAACAAAAATCTGCTGTTCCATACATTTTGACGAGTTCTGCGAACATAAATGTTAATGATAAATGATAAATGATTTTATTTCTGTAAGTAAGTAGGTTTGTACAAACACTTTTACACGTCAATCATGTTTTTTTCAAACTAGATGAGGTCGGCGTTTCCTATCTGACTACTCTGAGAAGAAAGGCCGAAACCAACTCAGAGGTCACAGTCTCTTTTAAAGTCCAGACATAATCTTGGTCAGGTCATGCGAAGACCATGCAGATTGGTATCTAAAATGGTCTTTTGAGGAAAGAACCACACAGATTGAGTGGACCGGTCCAGTCAGTGCACGCATTTGTCAGTAATCGTGCAGCTCGACTCAGGAAGTCAGGACTTAAGGAGCTCAACGATTCGACGAACAATACCAAAGAAAGGACATTTGGGTAGGCCGCATAAACTACTTAAACTGCCAGACCAAGAATAAAACTGAAACAATGACCCACATAGTCCTCATATTCACAATAATGAAAATAATATAATACTTTTATAGTAAATATTCATGTCTAAAAGAGTTAGCAAACTAAAATCAACATTCACTGTGTTAATTTATTGGAGCAGCTCAATCCCAAGCCTTTTTGTCCTCAATATAGTCTTTCACAGTATAATAGGCTTTCTGGCATAGTTTCCGCTTTATAAAAGATTTGAATTTATCAAAGCTTAGATCTTGAATGTGGCTAGGAAGTTTATTATAAAAACGTATACATTGGCATCTAAAGGAGCCACCTATAGGGAGCAGCTGATTTTTTTTCGACAATTCAGGTTTGGTCCCATAGTAAAAGTTGTTTGTAATGATGAATACAATTACCCCTTAAGAGATTTCGTGTATGAATACCTTATATGTCAACAACATAGGTACATACATATCCATTCTTTATGATGTATGCTTTCTTCTTATTAACATAAGGATTCCGTTTTTGCCATTTGGCTTCCAAACCTTAAAAACAAGGCAATAATAGGTATGTAAAAGAGCGACCAGTCAGAGACGCATGGAACGAGTATGACAAAAAAACAACAGGAAATACAAAACAAAAAAAAACCGACGAAGAAATAAAACTGAACAGCGAAAATTAAAAATTTAACCTTTTTTTTTCAAATAAGGACTTCCCCCGTTAGCCTTCCGTCTGGATTACCTAACCCTCGATGACAGTCATGCCCCAGCTAGGTCTAAAGTTCTCATCAAGATGAACGAAATAAGCCCAAATACGATGTAGCTGCTGTAATCTATACTATTGAAGAGCACTCTTAAATGTCCTCCGTCTCCATCATTAGGTCAACTTCAGGTCTCTATCAAGTTGTAGTGTCATCAATACAACCAGGTTTCAACAGAATCAGTTCACAGGTGAAAATTAAGTAGTTGAAAAATCAATCAACCCCTAAAGATGGGATTAAGATAAGGGTAGAACGATTTTAATTGCGAGCAATTTCGAGGTTATACCCTGGTCTATAAAAAAGAATCGTCCAAAACGTACCACGTTGTAAAAAGTTATTCGTGGCCATACTTTAAGAAAACAATCCTTTCTACTTTCATTTTCTCGTCAGCAAAAAACATTTTAACAAAAAATTTAACCGGCGACAAAAGGAACAGAAAAGCAGAAAATTTAAGTAAATTTTTTTGTCTAACTAAGCTCCTTAGTTAATGTAAGTAACTAATTTTGAGACGGCGCGGCGCCAAACGAACAATCAACAAGTTCAATTAAGGCGGAATCTTCAGGATAGCCCACGAAATTCAAATTTACTTACGTTTTTTGCAATTTGCTCTAAGTACAGTAGCGGCCATAAGTCCAGTAGCAGTTACAAAAATCTATCGCATCAAAACAAGTCGTACTTACGACCTTTTTCTTCAACAAACATTTTGCACACATACACGATCTTGTATATCGCACTCTTTCTTTATTATCTAGTCAGAATGAGTGCAACATAATGATCATTTGCCTTAGTGACAAGCCTATCATGTCACGACGACTTAATATGATACTGCTATTTAATTTCAATTAGAAAAATTTGTGTCTGTGTGGCTTAGCGGTTAACGTTTTGACATAGTCCGCACGTTGTAGCCTGCGTTCGAACCCCAGTGATATTACACTTTTTGTGTTTTAATTATGAATTCTAAACGTCTACGATAAGTTAGACACGATGAGATGTGTATTAGTTAAACTTATTATTAACAAAAAAGAAAAAAATGAGGGTGAATGTGAAACAAAATAAGCTACTCGATTGAATAAAGTAACGACGTTGTTGGTAGGTGAACTTTGTTACGAGCGTTTGTGTTATTATTGCGATTAGCATGTTGTTTGAATATCTTTAATCAAGATGCAAGCAAATATTAGTATTGATGCCAGGGCAAATATTGTAAAAAAGCGCTAAGTTGTAGCGTAAAAATGGGCTTAATATTTCTCAAATTTCAACTGAAACCGGCTTATGTGTAAGTTATTTTTAAAGATTATAATTATGATGATAGTTGTGGTGTATGATTTTCTTATTAAATAAATCGCTAGTTGCAAGTGTGTAATAAAAATTATATTTTCGTTTTTTAGAGAAATACTGTGAGCCGTTGGATAAAGAGGTTTGAGGAAGAAGATAGTCTGAAGAGTCTTGTAAGAAGTGGAAGGCCGCCGCTTATTAACTCGATTCAGCGACGTTTCATGGTGGAAGAATATGAAAAAAATGGTTTCATTCCAACTAGAATGTTTGCAGATCAATTTGATACATCATTGCGAACTGTTCGCCGTGCACTCCATGCTGAAGGCTTACATCATCGGAAACCAGCTAAAAAACCATTTTTGACACAAAAACACAAGGAGGAATGACTACGTTTTGCTCGGGAATATTTAGATTTTAACTGGGAGACGACCATATTTTCTGACGAGAAGACTTTCAAATCATGCTAAAAAGGAAGACTTCATTTATGGCGAAAAGACAATACTCGCTGGTCTGAGAAAAACATTATTCCGAATACAGAGTCAGGTAGAATAAGTGTGAATATGTGGGGGTGGATTAGTGCACAAGGGCCGGGCGAGTTGGAATTCATACCTACGCGTGCCAACAGCTCTAATCACGTCGAAGTTTTAAGTGACATAATGCTACCTACTGTGCGTAATGTTTACCCATCGGAAGACTTTAGTGAACTACATTTTGTTCAAGATAATTGTCCAATACATCGTGCCAGTGTTGCAAAAGAGTGGTTTAGTCAGCATGCTGATATTAAAGTTATTCCGTGGCCAGCACGATCCCCTGATCTAAACCCCATCGAAAATATGTGGGGTTTCATGGTTCAAAGATGGGAAGCACGAGATGAGAGGTGTCCTGAGCAGCTTAAATCCCATTGCATTCAATTGTGGGATGATTTACGTGGCACAAATATATGTGCAAACATTGTGGCCTCCATACGTCGACGTCTGCTTAGCTGCATTGACAATAATGGAGGTCATACCAAATATTGATACGTTGTTTTTTACAGGGGATGTGCTGGTCGCACGCAAATACGCATACGTAAGTTAGTTTATGATTGTAAGATTGGGGTTAAGCTTCAATCTTCTTTTCTCTTTGAGAAAATGAATAATTAAGCTATAATCTCAATACTTAAAGTTAAAAGCATAAGAACAATTGTATTTTCATATCAACAAACTTGATACAAATTTTGGTTTTTCAACTTATTATAATAATATAAATAAATGTTTCTTCAAATTACCTACCTACTATTATTTTATTTCAACCTAAAATATTATTCACTTTTGTAATTTTCTTCGTTCTTCTTAATTCTTATCGTATCAATTTTAACTATATATAACGAAATATATAAATAATATTAATATCACATATAAAGTAAGTATATAAGATTACTTATATATAATAATATAAACAATATTCATATATATAAAGTATATAAATATTACTTATTATAATAACTATATAAAACATTCATTTAAATATTAAAAATATATATATTTGTTGTTTATAATCAAAAAGTAAAGAATAATAACAAAATCGATCTAGCCAACCGAGTGGGGTTCGAACTGACAGTCACTAGTATCCAAGTCATACATTGCTGCACTTAACTACATGAACTGGTTATATTGAGTTTAAATTTTCGCTTTAGTTTCGGATTGACTCGGTGCGAAAACTAATGTGAAGAAAACAAAAGTATATTGTTATCTTTATCTAGTATTGACCCCACACACTATCACCTCGTAGTTATACCTGTATGACAGGTAAATGTTTGCGTTGAAATCACTCACACATGTATTTATACGCGCAGTACCGTGCAGGCGAATACGATCGTTGATGTGCTACTGGACTTATGGCCCCTGACTGTACATACTACTGTATTGAATGACTATTTCATGAAATCATGACATTTGACGCCAATTCTAACTTAAGGAGTTGTATTGCCGATTCCAATGATTATAATTCTGTAAAGCCATATTTGTTACGGTCACGAATAATATTTTAATCAAAATACAACCTGACATTGACCTTCAATTGCAAAAAACGTAAGAAAATTTTGAATTTCGCGGGCTACCCTTGCGCTTCCCCCTTAAGCTGCAATCATTTTACGCTCTCAGTACCTACGTAATTAATTTGCTTGGTGTTTTTTTGGTGCCGCCTTCAAATTGCCTCCTTTTTTCGTCGGTTTTAAATAATAAACGTTACTTGAAAGGCTAAGTCCCGTATTACAGAAGGTTACTCAATACTCAAGCATTACTTAAAACTAGTTTCAACCAATCAAATGGCTCGAATCTAGTTTTAAGTAATGCTTGAGTATTGAGTGACGTTCTGTAATACGGGCCTAAGACTATGCCCTCAAGACTATGCACTGAGCTATGCCCAAAAGTTAACGTTTAGATGGGTCAGTCACTAGAAGTTAGTGGACACGCAGCTCAACTACAAACAGGAAGTGGCCCTCCAGAAAAACGTAAACCAGGCAGACGTGTACTCGACGGGAGGACGACAATAAAAATATTGCTGTTTCAGATTGAATAAAACCAACAAAATTGAGATACCTAAATGGACATCTCCCGCTCAGGGTCAGGCCTATGCTAAAAAGCAAATGAAGCACATCATCATAATCGTCATTATTTCACTAAGTACAAACGTTTTCACACTAATTATAATAAATTACCAGTCATTTATTATAGGTAGTATTTAGTGCGTTTATGCAGTAAGGTCGTCCCTAGCCGCCTGATCGGGGCGAGGGATAAACCTACTGTGACGCAAAGCATCGCCGTCGTCGCCTCGTTTCGTGGACATACGGCGCGCGCGGCATCGTCCGGCAGCCGGGCGGTCGTCCGCGGCAAAGGGGTGGGGGGGGGGGGGGTTTCAACTAACAGCACTACACGCACACACAATAAAGCCAATCATCATCATTGATTTGGTATAAAAATATGCTGAATAATAAAATTTATAGCTACGAAACATATAAAATCCTGACTGTAAATAAAAAATTCAAAACAAGTTCACTTTTCAAGCAGGCTGATGCAACTTTGACGGTAGTTATTTTCGTTCAATCTCAGATTTGATGCCCAGTCTTTGCCGTCGCAATGTCGAGTAAAACTAGCTGTCTACACATTATTAAATGAATACGAATTACGTCCGCACTCATTATTTTTTGTACCTACTTATTAATTCTGTTAGTAAGTAGTTTGTTTTTGTCGACTCAGTGCAATGCGGGGTGGTTCTTTCATGAATCATTCCAGCTTCTATGAACACTTCAAAGGCGACTCTTGAAATGCCAGGCCGGGCATTGTGAGTTTGATCCGATTACAGATGTAGATAGTCTGCGTTTATTTTCTCTAACAAACAATTTGTTTAATGTACTTACGAGATGTAAAATAAATTTGAATGTTTTCGAACCGTAGATCGTACCTTACCGTTCTTTCATGAACAACAGGGCCCTAATTTACTATGACCACTTAACGATTCCTTACTTTGAAACCAAGTCAATTCCTTATCTCACCACGACATCTAATAACGTATTCTCTATGATACAATGAACGAAACCGTTTCTACAATACTCGATATTTACGTGGTTTGCACGTGGTAAGATTACGCGGGGAATATTAATTACCATACAGAATTGGAGCCCAGTACGGTTTCACCAAAGGGCGCTGTACCATTGACGCCAGTGTCACCAGGGCCGAATTTAGAGATCTGGAGGCCTTGGGGCAACAAAGGAGTGAAGGGCCCCCCTCCCAAATTATTTTCCATATAAAATGAACAATTTTTTTCACTCGAGTTTTTCAATAAATCATTTATTGTGAAACTAAGTAGATTCTTTTAGCATTTAACATATATATACAAATATAATCGAAAACGAGAATTATCTGAAATCAAATTTTAGTGTTAAAGAACGGAACCTTCCGAGCTTTTTTTGCCGAAAATACGTTGATGATTTCGCTGAAATCCAGTTTCCAAAGTAAATCACTTTCAATGCTTAGGAGCGATATCTTTTTTAGACGGTTTTGTCCCATCGTGGCTCGCAGCCTATTTTTTTAATTTTCTTTTTTTAAATGAGTGCTCTCCAATGCAATTCGACACCATTAAAACCGGATACATTCTCAATGCGATTTCGTTCCTAATTTCGTTCGTTTAGTTCCTATTTGTCATGTTTACTTTTTAATTCTTTTAGTCTAATGGATGGTATTTCGATTTTTTATCAGAATGTGAGGGGCATTAAAACGAAGTCACATGAAATTCTAATGTCAATTTTAAGTTCTGACTACAACATTTTATGTCTGACACAAACTTGGCTAGATGACTCGTTCTTATCCTCTGAATACTTTGATCAAAGGTATACTGTAGTACGCCGTCATCGTAGTGCACAGTTTAAGGATTTGTACTCTAAAAGTTATGGTGGTGGGATATTGGTAGCTATTAGTATTAAATATAATTTTTTTAATAAAACTTAGTGGCGAACCTCCGTTGAGGGTATGTGGTTATGTATACGTGCTGGTGGCGTCTGCATGAATGTCTGTGTTGTTTATTTACCGTCTTATATGCCTTGCCATATCTTTGTTTAATTCTTGGCCAGGGCTGAAGAAATTTGCTTGCGTTATATGGATTGCACCACCTTGATTATTGGTGATTTTAATCTTCCTAATGTGAAATGCCTTCAGTCTAATGATCCCTTTCTAGCAATTAGTGACCCTAAGTCTTTAGCGTTAAGGGATTTCCTAAACATCACCGGCTATGTTCAAATGAATAACCTCTGCAATGAAAATAATAATATCTTAGACCTCACCTTGATAGATGTGAACTCCAGTCTTTCTGTGTCTTCCGCACCCCCCTATCAGTAAACCAGGTGTACATCATCCACCACTAGAATTAGCCCGTACTAAAACTTACATTTCTAATTTAATTTCTAATATTTTACAGTCTAAATATATTTTCATTAAAACTGGCTTTGAGGCATGTGTTCGTGATCTACGTAAAGTGGATTGGGAAGATTATTGTGATTTGAGTTGTATCGATTATGTTCTGAAATTTTATAATATACTATGGAAAAATATATGTACACTCCTAAGGGTAAACCTAAGAATAACTGTTATCCGGTTTGGTTCTCAGCTTCGTTGATTAAACTTCTTAAAGAAAGGCATAAATACAGCGGGGTGATTACGTAACTTACTAACAGTAGGAATGGGTTTCATTTTGACAGTTCAACAACATTCATAGCGTTATTTACTTTCTAGAGCAGACAAATTTATCGAACATAAGAGGTAATGGATTAGCAATAGCTTTCAAAATGATTCAGATTGTGATAGATAGTGTGTTACGTAATTAGGGTACAGGACTCGGTTCAAACGGTACAAAAACCCTCGGGACTAGGATACTTTTGCTTCCCTACGGATGCGTGCTGGGAGAACTATGGAAAACTGTTTTAAGGATTATACAGAAAGAATTGAGAGTGAATTAAAAACGAATGTAAAA
The DNA here is from genome assembly GCA_917490735.1 of Dryobotodes eremita. NCBI lineage: Eukaryota > Metazoa > Arthropoda > Insecta > Lepidoptera > Noctuidae > Dryobotodes > Dryobotodes eremita. The sequence goes on along the minus strand of OU823241.1, from coordinate 9,339,857 downwards.
GCTTTTTGGCGTTATACTAAGTCAAAAAAATCTTTCAGAGTTATCCCTAACCAAGTCTCGTGGGGTGATCGTGTTGGTGAGGGTGGTAGTGGTGTGGCTAAACTATTTGCTGACTATTTTGCGTCTGTGTACGGTGTTAATTAACAGCCTAGTAACTTGTCTCCAGGTTATTCTTCGTCTAATTACAGTATATCTTCCATTGGCATTACTGAAAATAACATTACAGATAGCATCAAAAAGTTAGATCTTAATAAAGGATGGTGATGGTGGATGGAGTGGTATTTTTATTCGTCTCTGAATTGATGCTCTTATTATACCACTGCAGATAATATACAATAAATCCCTTAAGGAAGGTATATTTCCTGATTTATGGAAAATCTTCCACATTATCCCCATACATAAGTCTGGTAGTATGAATGACGTAACTAATTATAGACCAATCTCTATTATATAACAATTTGCAAAGATGTTCGAGGGTCTTATATACAATACAGCTTATTCCCACCTCCGTCATATAGTTAGTTTTAAGCAACATGGTTTTGTGTAACCGTTCTACTATGTCTAACTTATTTATTTATACTACTTTCATTAGTAGCACCTTTGAAGCTAGGGGTCAGGTTGACGTTGTTTATACAGATTTTGCAAAAGCCTTCGATCGCGTTGATGACTCTATACTTTCTATGAAATTTATTTGCGATGGTATCTATGGTTCTCTATTGCGGACCACCGCAACTCTCGAACCATCGAGAGTTATTTAATAAATCGTTCTCAAATAGTTGCCTTGGCGGGTTATGAATCTGTACCTTTCTCTCCTGGCTCTGGCGTTCTGCAGGACTCTCGCGAACTGGGCCCTTTGCTTTTTTGTTGTTTTTGAATGATCTTTTAGATTTAATGAATTGTGATTGTTTAGCCTACGCTGATGATTTAAAAATATACTGTAGGATATCGGACCTGAGTGATTGTATGAAGCTTCCGTCCTTCAACAATGGTGCTTGTACAACAGAATGACGCTAAATGTAAAAAATGCCAGACTATTACATCCACGAATAAAGTTAACTAAATTAAATTTGATTATCATATTGATGGATCAGTACTGAGCAGAGTATCGGTCATCCGTGACCTAGGGGTTCTCTTCGATACATCCCTATCTTTTCGCGATCATATAGATAGTATAGTGACTAAGGCAAAAAAAATGCTTGGCTTTATAATCCGTATGTCAAAACCTTTCCGTAATTATAGTAGCAATATTTTACTTTACAACGCACTAGTAAGGAGCTCCTTGGAGTATTGTTCCACTATTTGGTTTCCCTATTATTCAACTTATACTAATAATGTATAATCTGTTCAGGCTCGTTTTTTTAGGTATTTATGTATGAAGAATGGGATCTTAAAAGCTATAGGTGCCCGATTACAATGACAGGTTAAAGCACTTTAAAATGATTAGCTTAAAAGAAAGACGTAAGCATTCTGACTTACTAATACTTCTTAAAATGATAAAAGGTTCCATAGATGCACAATTGGTACACTATTTTAACTTTAGGTCTAGCCAACGTAGTAAGCGTCATCATAGTATTTTTGGTTTGCCTAAATGCACGTTAATTACCACATATAATAGCCCCCTAACACGTATGGCAAGGCAATATAATGATAGGTCCAACTTCACAGATTACCCTATTGATATTTTCTCCATGAGTTTCGCTTCATACAGACGTTCCCTATTTAAACAGTGCGAACAGTGCACGTCTACTCGTATGTAGCTCAAAATGGTTAGTTTTGTAGTGTTCTAGTTTTATGTCTTATATACATACACACTTTCTTTTCTTTTTTCTTTTTGGCATCTGAGCCGATGTCGACTATTCTGCCAGCGTCATGTAGTGACGGCTTCACAGCAAGGCAAGATGAGCCGTCGAACTTTGCACTTTGTGGTAGTTGTTATTTATTAATCTTAGTAGCTGAAAGGACAAGATAGGTTTTGTTAAATAACATGTTTTTTTATTATAAATATATAAATTGATAACTCTATTATAAGACACAGACATTCATAAAGTTATAATTATTATTTATTACACACCAGACTACATTTTTATACCATTGTCATTTAAGAATTTTAAGAGGATTTGGATTAGTTTAGGAGAAAAGTTAGTCAAGAGGGAATGGAAGTTAGTAGGAAGGGTGATATTAATTTTGGGAAGCATATGGTACAAATCAAAAGATTGGGAATTTGAAGGACATGAAAAAAAGATATGGTCCAGAGTACCATCATCAAGACCGCATTCGCACAAGAAATTGTCACGCACACGAATTTTATTCAGGAATACTGGACTGCAGCAGTGACCGAGTCTTAGCCGACACAAGGATGAGACAGTTCTTTTGCATAATTTAGTGCATTTAAAAAACCAGGGTTCCCGCTGGATGGCGGATTGGATACTGGCGTAGTATGCCCCCTTCTGCTTTGAACTTACCTGCCACACTGTTGACCAGGCGTTATGCATTTTAAGTTTTGTATCAGCCCGTAAGTCGTAGCTATGAATGACATAATGGTTTTGGTCAACAGGGTTGGATGTAGCAAATTTAGCCAACGAGTCGGCGCACTCGTTGCCACCTATACCCGAGTGACTGGGAACCCAAGCAATTTCAATGCTTAAACCGTTGTTAGAGCAAGTGAAGAGTAAATTTTGAATGTCTATAATAATTTTACTATGAATTTTAGATTTTAATTGATTTTGACTTATAGCCTGAATGCTACTGCGTGAATCTGAAAAAATTACCGAATTTTGAATATTATGAGTTTTTATAAAATTAATTGCTTCTAAATTGCCAATACATTCCCCTGTAAATACCGAAACCTCCGGAGGGCACTGAAAGAGAAGGGCAATTCTGGAATTCTGAAAATATGTTGCAATTCCTGTGCATCCTGTTGAAGTTAATTTTGACGCATCAGTGTAAAATAGATTCCAACCCCTCTAGCCTCTCAATGGCCCGATCAAAGTCACCTTTTACGTTACGTTACGACCACCTCATATGCGGAAGAAAATTTTGGTAGGGTGGGATACTGACAAACAGGTGAGGAGAGGTTTTTAAGCTCTCGGTACCTATTCATCAACGGGGGAAACGATTTATGTTTCCAATATGGGGATACATCTAAAGAGAGGTGGATTTGTTCTATAATGGGAAGTAAGGGAAGTAAGGCTAATTACGGATCCCTGAGGTAAACCTCGTCAGGTCACCCTCTGTTCGGAGTTATCCCCTGAAATCCTTAGCTGAAGAGTGCGGTTTGAAAAAATAATGCAGATGATCTGAATAATCCTAGCCGGTATTCTCAGCTCATGCAGCTTTTGCCTGAGAACTGGGAGGAGGACAGAGTCATAGGCAGCTGATATGTCTATAAATACGGCTACCACAGACTCATCTCTACTAAGGGCAAGCCGGATCTCTGATGTGAGGATACCCACACTATCAGTAGAACCCAGACTTTTCCTAAAGCCGAATTGAGTCGTTGGAAGCAGTTTTCTATTTTCAACTAACCATTCCAGGCGGTTTTTAATTAGATGTTCAAGAAGTTTAATAAGAATAGACGATAAAGCAATTGGTCGATAAGAACACTAGGATCACTAGGATCTTTGCCGGGTTTTAACAGCGGAATAACCACTTGAACCTTCCAAGCTGGAGGAATATACCCAGAGATGAAACAGAAATTGACTAAAAGTGAAAAGTCCAGGTAATATTGGTGGCATTTTACACCCACTTTTGCAATGAAAGAGTAAGTGAATCCATCCACGCCAGGAGCGGAATCCTTAACATAAGTGAGAACCGTTTTAAGTTCGTCAAGGAAAAATGGCTTATCAAGAGGATAATTCGAATTTATAGAACCAGCAAAGTTTATTTCGTCTATACCAGGAACATAGACTGGGGCGACTTTAGTGAAATACTGATACCCCAAATCTTCAGACAAGATGTTCGTGGGAGATGGTTTTAAACTGTTTCTAAAACTTTTCACTCTTTGCCACACCACCGACGCCGGGGTGGATGGACTCAGAGAACTACAAAACGATACCCAGCCCGCTCTTTTCTTTTTTTTTAATTTAATTTCCTGGACGTTGCCAATATTCTATTGAAGGCGAGAAGATTATCCAGGGTCGTTTCAAGGTTAAAAGTCTCTTACGCCTCATTTCTGGCCCTGATCATGGCAGTGCATTCCCTATCCCACCAAGGCGGAGAAGGGATTTTGCCTGTAGGTGATTTTTTTGAAGGGAAGCAATCATCAGCTGTAGCGCATATGGTGTTGGAAAAAGACGTAAAACATTCTTGAGCATTTTGAACATTGATGGGTGGGAGGGAAGAGATACGAAGGTCTAAAATTTTTTAATAAAGATCCCAATCCACAGAGTTCAGCTGGTACTCTAGTAAGGGAGGGTAGGTTTTATCAGGAAGAGATTTAGAAGAAATTTCAACTGTGATGGGATAGTGATCACTCCCGTAGGTAATATCTAAACGATTTCAAACAAAAAGGCTGGCTATGCTGGATGAGCAAAATGTCAGATCAACAAAACTATTACTTTGTTCTAATCCGGACCTACGTGTGGCACTGCCATCATTAATAATACAAAGGTCAAGATCGTCCAATATATCCACCAGGCCCGCACCAGTACTATTACAAGAATCCGATCCCCACCGGTAGTGATGACAATTAAAATCTCCCATGACAAGTAATGGGCCGTTTACACTACTTAGTAGATTTTTAATTAAAACAAGGTCCTCAAAATGTGAATGTGCAATATAAAAAGAAAAAATATTTATACCCTCAACCTTAACAGCAACAACATTGATGTTGTCGCCAACGAAAGGTAAAGGGATCTGGGAGAATGATACTTTGTTATTGATGAACAAAGTACATCCTCCATATCCATCTGATCTGTCATGACGAACACCAACGAAACATGGGATCCTGAAATTGCTTTCAGAACGAAGCCACGTCTCAGCGATGCCGCAGACCGATGGTTTAAATTTATTAATTAAAAAGAGTAGGTCAGGTTTTCTGGGAGAAATACTCCTCACGTTCCATTGCAGGAATGTCAGGGGATGGAACGTTATTAATATAATGGACAATTGAAGTCAGTTTATTGGCAACGTGGTCAGGTAAAGATTGAGCAGGGTTAGCTAATACAGTTATTAGCATATTGGCTATAATATTTAATATGTTATCAGACATATCAGGACTACTAGCACCTTCCCTAGGGAAGGCACAACCATTTTGGGAAGAAGAGAAGGAGTAATCCTGAGTAAGGGCTTGAAGAGCCTGCCTATCATAACTAGGTGAAAGAGGGGCGTGAGATTCAGGTGCTGGGGTATTGAGGAAAATTGGTTGTTGGTTTGGATTTTTGGGAAGCTCTTGACACTTCAGCATATGATCGTGACACTGGTGGAAAACCCTGACTTGCTTCTGCATAAGAAACAGATTTCTCGGTCATGAGAGCTTTTATGCCCATCTGCCGACCCAATTCAGGACAAGTTTTATCATTGGCATAATGATTGCCAGAACAAGATATGCAAATGGCACAGCCAGTAGATACTTGGCATCCATCACCTGGGTGGTCTTGACTACATTTGAAACAGCGGGGTTGCGAGCGACATACAGTACGAGTGTGACCGAAACGACAACAGTTAAAACATTGAATAGTTGGGTATATATATCTTTCGACTGAAAGGGCAGAATAAAAACAATAAACTGGCTTAGGTAAGACTTGCCCGTCAAAAGTGAGAACTACAGTTTGAGTGGGTTTCCACTCTGTAACACCCAGAGAAGTCACCTTTCAGCTCATTCTCCTTGCCTTTATAACGGGGCCGCATCCAGCAGGAACTTTGATATTCTCTATGATCTCATCTTCTGTCTATTCACTTGGTACGTCTCTGACGAGACCCAAACGAGTAATATTAAATTGAGGAATAGTTGCAATAAACTTATTTTGGACAAATTATGGATGAACTTGACATAAATTTAAGAAAAACTGTATTTAACCATAAACCTTATATTTTTGAATATAATTTTTATTATTATTTATTATTATTATAATTAAGAAACTATTCGCATCCTGGTGAGACTTAAACTCAACTGACACCCGGTTCCTTCCCAGGCGTTTGACACTACCTAGGAGAAGGTTTCTGTAGTTATTTTTTGTTAAAAACATTCCAAATTTAACCGGGTGCAGAACAGTACCTGGCGTCTGGCCATCCTTCAAAGAAACGTATACAATATAGGGTGGGTTGTCCCTTAACGTGTACGATTGTCTTCCAAATTCTTTATTTTTTGTAGCTTTGGAGGGTCTGTTATAGTAGTCGGGGGTGAAGAAGCTAATCTTTTTCTACTTGTCGATTTGGAGTCCATTGTATATTCTAGCACATTGTCGTCGGGGAGAGAAACAGTTAACACCGGGGTGTATTCAAAGGGATCAGGAGGGTCAGGGGGCTTTTTGGTATCCATCGTGGATACTGGGTAGAATCTTTAAAATAATAAAAAGTTCGAGTTAAAACAAACCTTACACTTCAACACAAACCCAAAGAATAGTCTCGATAGAAAGTAAAATTCACTAAAATCGAAAAAATTCGTAACATAAACAAAAGCACGTGTTAAACCTTCACCACTACCAACAAAAGTCCCACTTTATTTTTGTTTCCTTTGTCTCTAATATTGATATGTCAATGTCATGCATACCTGTTATTTGCGTGGTTACTTAAATGCCAATTTTAGTTGTTATTTCATTTGAAATGTAAGTGACTGTGTTGTTGTATAAATAACATGCCATTGGAATCTATTGCGACCTCTCGTAAGACGTTCGATTGCGTAAACCATGAGACACTTCTGCTGAAACTAGAGCACTATGCACTATGGGATTAGGAATACAGCTCTTAATTTATTAAAATCATACCTGAAAGATACAGAGGTGAAAGTGAAACATGAACTTTATTCAAGTAAACGGCACAAACTCATTAGGGTCCAAAACGATAATGGGCGTTCCTCAAGGTTCGATATTGGGTCCATTCCTCTTTTTAGTTTACATTAAGGATTTACCTCAATTACTTCAGAATCAACCGAAGATGGTGTTATTTGCAGATGACACATCATTGATCTTTAAAATAGATCGACGGTCACAAAATCTTGATGACGTTAATAACTTTATTCTTCAGGTCCAAGATTGGTTTACGGTTAACAATTTGGTACCTAATGAAAAAAAAAACAAATGCAATAGATTTAAATTACCTAATGTTAGAAGTTGCGAATGTGACATCATATTGAATGGAGGAAAACTAGAATTTATTAAACAGACGGTTTTCCTAAAAATCATGTTGGATGAGAAATTACAATGGGCACCCCATATAACATCTCTAGCGGGGCGGCTAAGCTCGGCCGCTTGTGCTGTTAGAAAGGTAAGACAGTTAACAGATTTAGAAACCGCGCGTTTGGTCTATTTTAGCTACTTCCACAGCATTATATTGTCATATGTTACTGTGGTGTTGGGCTGCTGTCATTGAATATATTTTTATTTTGCAAAACCTGTCCGGAGTGTCCGGGCCATTTACAATCTACGTCGCTGCGAATCTCTTAGGAAACTATTTAAAAAGATTAATATTATGCCGGTAACTTGCCAATTAATTTATGAAAATATTATTTATTTAAGAAAAAATCGACATATTTTTAATAAAATAAGTGCTAGACATAATTTTAATACCAGAAATAAAGATAAAATAGATTAACAATTTTTCAGATTATCTAAAGTACCCACATACATCTTTTATGGGGTACCTACTGTATTAAGTGTTACAACAAACTACCTTGTGATATAATTATTGCAAATAAATGAAAGAAAAATTAAAACTCTTTAAAAGTACACTTTGTAAACAAGCATATTACAAATAAGAGGATTATATCCTAGATAAGAATGCATGCAAACATGCTGGTCCTGCTCCAAAGGACTATCTAGAGTCTAGACAAAATCAAATTGGTTGCTAATTTAATTGTATGATTTTTATGACATTGATTTTATATTCTCTAACTACTTTAACTCACACACTAAATTATTACTCCTTAAAATGTTTAGAAAAAATATCTACTTTAAAAAAATAATAATATGTGAGCATCATGTATCTATCACATAATTAATTTACCTGTCATTGCTTTGTATTTAATTCTTTTTACCTATTGTGGTATAGTAATTTTATTCTAGGTGCATAGTCTTCACATATACACTTAATTATATAATTAATGTTGAAATATTGTAAAACATTTTAAAAGGATAACGGTGGAGTTTCTAGTCCATTCTTCTCTACACGAAACTTTATTTTGGAAGAGGCAACCAAATTTTGACGTTCAAAAGTACTTTTTATGTGCCTATTTGAATTGATAGACAAACTCAAACTCAAACTCAAAGCATTTAACTCAAAGCATTTATTTCAATTAAACCATTTACAGGCACTTTTGAAGTGTCAAAGAGTCGGTCAGTTAGTCAGAAAGTTGAAGCTAGTTGCCCATTCCAAAACGTAGATCTCTATGGAGAAGAACGGGCAAGAAACTCCAAGGACACTCTTTTTAATTCAAGATATTACAAAATCCTGGGTACATTATTCGTGTTGCTTCTATATGCGAGAACAATGAAAAAAATATATAAAGAAACAATTCAAAATATAAGATTAATAATAAAAATAAGCCGTGGCAGTTAAGAGATGACCAGTCTCAACTGACGGCGCCCGTTCACGAACATGACGCGTGGATCAGCACCATCCAGCTCAACCATTTTGTAGGGAACCGAATGATCCAACACACGCGCCACCAACAGTGAGACATTTAAGTGAGCATGACATAGTCTCTACTGCCATGCTGTCAAGTCAACATAATTATATAATAAACGAATCCATGGTACTCACATTTACAAAATTGCAAAATGCTTCTAAATTATACAAAACTATAGTTTGCTATGTATTTGAGCAATGAATAAAATTTTACTACATAAAAGAAAAGAGTCATTAAAATATCTATTGGGTAATTCAATAATAAAACATATTTTATAAAAGATAAACAAACATTAAGTTCGCAATGTCAGAAAAATAAAAGGGGGAATAAGAAAGGAGTATCTCTTCCAAACATTCAAATTTTAACTAGTGCGCCCGGGTGGCTGTGGAGCAGGACCAGTATTAAGCCAAACATACATACGAGTATATACACATTTGACTTTGACTTACCGTCATCTATTTTAGTTAAAACATTAGGGGCTATTTATTAACGTGTGATTATTAGGGAACAAATAAATTTGAATTAATTCATTACCTAAGGGGTGCTACACACTTGTTCGGGTTGGCACGATTCGGCAAACCCGGGTACCTACATTTTAGTAACATATTCCTTGATTTCCAGTTAGGAAAATGGCTGTGAATAAAAATTGCACAATTCACGGCAGATGGAAGATTGACAATTGACACAACCGCTGTTAACCGTACTTTATTTAATCCGAGAGACTATCATCAGTACTTTTTTCGTCATGTATTCATTTAATGTCAATCAACGCCTGACAAAGTTATAAGAGCCAGAATACGCGTTCGGTGAAACGGAAGTATCATGAAAAAGTTTCCAAATTATGCGGCGGGTGCTTTTTTCATTAATATTTTAATCGCCTATGTATTGTGGTGCACATCAGTACAATACTTAAATTAAGAATCAATTGAATTATATCAATTCGAATGATGTACCTACCGTAGTACTAAAATAAGGAACTAATAAATTGCCTAAGAATAAATTGTTGGCTATGTTTATTGTAAGTAATTATGTCTTTTGATTTAGCATCGTTATTGTTATAAATGTTTTAATTAAATTCATTGGAGGGATAATCTTGATGAAGATACTTCGTAATAGGTACAGCCCTTTCACATTTATTTTACCTCTGATTTTGCTTTACTGTTTATCAGTGATATTTTTATTCTCTGATTATGTACCTAGTTACAAATATACAAATAGTTTACAAACAAAAAGTTGCTGTCGGTTTGCTGCAGTCAGAGATAAAATAACTCGAAAGGACAATACTTACGCGACGTAATCAAAGTATTAAACCGTTGTTAAGGGAGTGGGAATTTTATGACAAAATAGAAAACATCTTTAATTAGATGGCAATGACCCCTCACCATTACTTACTGATAATATAACATACTTATAAAAATATACTTAATAATCGAACATTATAAATAATTTGATTTGTTAATGAATAGAACCACACTGCCTTTTAGAACAATAAAATAGTAATATAACGTATTTACTTTTCGATGTTTGTATTGGTATAAGGTATTTCAAAAGCTTTATAAATTCTTAAAAGCAAATGACTACGATTTATCCGTTCAAATGGTCAAGAGTTTTAATTATTTTTTTATTTAAATCAACAGTTGGCTAAAAGCCATGCAACATCGCTGCACAGATAGATAACATTTTACAGCTGGCAGCACTAATTCACAATCAGTCGCGCTGTGTGTGTGAGCGCAGATGATTTTCAAAACAAATTCGTAGTGTTCTTAAATGTATTTATTCATTCGACGTTTATTAAAACAGTTCTTGACGGCTTCTCTCACTGTGTTTGTGGATGTTCTACGCGTGTTTGTCCCTCAAATGATTTAATCGGGTCACAGTGATGTGTGTAATTCATTTCTCAGTGAGTCATTCTAGTTTTTGTTTGTGTTGCGTATAAAGTACTATAACAATGTTATCTCTTGCTTTTAAATAGTTATTTAGTGATAGTGGCCTCGTGTTCAATCAAAACGATGGATCCGCCGCCGGTGCCGATGCCCAGGAGTGCGTTCCTACCTCCTAGTGAGCCGGTGACCCGTCCCGTGCCTGTCCCGCGCACCAAGCTGCCGCAGCCGACTGAACGAGTCTCGGCCTCCGACATAATCAAGTCAATAAGTACAGTTTCAAAGCAGCTATCAGAGGATGTAGCGTTGAAAGTGAGTAACTCTGCTAAAACTGCCAATGAAAAGTTAGAACGGTCCATCCAGGACGGTTCAAAGTTTGCTAAAGATACATTAGAGAAAACTCTGACAACATCTCGAGCTGTGCGACACTCAGTGACAAAGTCTGTCATAGAAGGAACCAGGACAGCTGGCCTTAGGCTAAGAAGGATAAAGAAACCAGATAGTCTTGACGATGCTGACCCACAAAGATGTGTTTCAATGCCAGCTGTTGATGTAGGCTTGTTTGACAATATACAATTCAACTCACCACTTTTGGAACAAAAGAGGTTTCACAATGATGTAGTTGGTGCTCAGATAAATCAAGATCATCCCAACTTGCATCTGAATACATCAAATTTTGATGATTTGTCCCTGTTTTCCAGTAATTCAGACAATACTGATTCTGTTAGCAGTTTCTCATATGACATGAGTAGGGAATTGGAACAAAATACTTCTAGTTTAAATTTAGAAAGTGAGCAGATGACATATGACATACCAAAACCATCAAGGACTAACAGCATAGTAAGTTCTATGAGCTCCACATCAATTGGGTCAAGCCTAGACATCCCGGAGAGGAGAAAAAAGAGAGAAAGTGTTGCATCCATGGAGGTTATGAGGCAAAATTCCATGTATGAAAACTGGACACTACCATTTCAGTCAGCAAGCAACAACACTGCACGGTCAACTCTTTCCAAAGCAACAACACCTGTTCATGTAGATCTACCAAGGCCCAGTAAAAGTACGATATATGAGTTTGACCCATTGCAATCAAGTAAATCACCAAATAAATATGATGGAATGAGCAATGAATTGTTACTACTGGAATCCTTCTTAATTGGTGATACTTACGGCACAATAGTAGCTTCGGACAACACAGATGACAGCTTTGAGTTTTATGAAAGTGAATATTTTAACCCTCCTACCCCGCCAGAACGATTAGACAGTCTGTCTAATGAAACCAAACCAACAACAAAATTAAATGTTGTAGATAAAGATAGGAATTCTAATTGGTTTGTCACAACGGATGCAGACACGAAATCAGTTAGTTCAGTTACAGAAGATGACAATAAATCAACAAATTCAGTGATGCAAAAGTTCTCTCATATGCTTAAATTTGAGAAACATAGGACAGCAAAGATAGTGACACCAAAAGTTGATTGCGTAGAGCGTCCCCCAGTTAATTCATTACCAGTGCCATACTTCAGCGGTCTGTTGACAAGGATTGTGTCAGGAGTAGTTGAGGATTTGTTCAAGAACTCACAAATCCGGTATTGTGTGCTTTCGGATCAAAAGTTGATGTGTTACTCGGACCCTACAAACTCCGTATTGAAAGAAGCTTATTCGTTGGATAATATTTACTCAGTACAGATTGTACTGCCTCTGTCTTCAAGGTAAGTATCAAAATGTTTTGAAAAGTTTATTTTGTTGTTATTAAATTAAATTAATAATAGTCTTTTTAAAATGCCAGTGTCATAAAGGATAATTAATATAGTTTCCTGTTTAAAACAGTTTAGCACTTTATTTCTTTCATTGCAATAATATATTATAGCTATATACTATTCATGTATCAATGTTATTTTAATGATACTATCAGTGATTCAGTGGTAAACATTTACCATGTATACAGTGAAGTACTTACAAGAGGCACATGCCAAGAATGAATTAAATAAGTTGTAATAAATTTTAAACACTTATTTTGTAATTTTATACATACCATAAATAAAGATTATTTAAAATTATTCAAAATAATAATACCTATTTTCAAATACTTTGATGATTAAGTAATTATTGTTAATTTTAGCTGCTATAATAATGGTTAAAAATGTAAGAGAATTGAATTGAATGTATATTTAATTCTATTAAAATAAACCATAATTTAATAAGTCTTATTTTTAATTTCGTTTGGTCATAGCACAACAAGCAACTCGTACTGCTTCGAGGTGACGGTTTCCCCTGGGGGTATGAGGAGTTCTCCTCGCAAGATTCTGTTCAGCTGCGCTAGCGCATCTGAACGTCGCAACTGGGCGCAGAAAATCGCTGAACATTTGACGTGTGGCTTCGCGACCAAGTATACCTCGGAGTTCACTAGATGCGGCTGGTGCTATCTGAAGGTAAGTCACATATAAACCTGTTTCTGAAAGGCTTTTTAAGACCCTCTTCTTTAAACAGTCCTTTCACAGTTATTTCACCTCTGACAGCAGCAATCCAACACCAACCTTATTATAATGAGAATAAAGATCGAAAGTGATAAAATAACTGTGCTAAATAAATCATGTTGGCATTGTTGTGATTGGTTGATAGAAAAACAAAAGCCAATCAAATCAGTTGGCTTCCCAAATTTGGGAGTTTCGGTTTAAAAAATCTAAGGTTTTTGTATTGTCTTGTGTACAGCTGCGCGAATGCCTCATATAAAATAAAAACAACAAATTTTAACCTGTTAGCGTTGACACAAGTGTTTCACAGTAGGTACTATATATTATGCATTTTTCTAAGTTGACAGTACGGTAGACAGTAGTTAATAATCTGTGTATCAAGGTCCAAGAAGTTGTTGAATCAGGTTACACTAGTATTTATAGAGCCATTATGATATCATTACTAGTACATAGGTATAGAGTTACACTAAGTACCTAGTCATGCTTCTTCCATATAAAGCAAAATCTAAACATGGAACTCTTCACTCCATTATGACTCGTTTTCTCACATTTTAAATGGTATGACAATGCGAAAATATGCATTTGTTCGTCATAAATTCATAATGGGTACGGCATAATGCATACCAAAACTATAATTATATTGTGCGTCCGTCATCATAATGATTTTATTTTAATTTTCCGGTTACATTCCAGAGAGGTCGGTTGTTTCGGGGCCTTGTTAGCGCTATCAGTAGCTCTTTGAAACAGCGTCACCAGTTTGTATCAGTGATTATGGTGCTGGTTTTTTGTGCAGTTAAATACTACCCAGAATTAGTCAGCATCTCTCACCGTTAAAAAACGTCATTTTAAATCAACGGAACGTTTAAAGTTATTCATAACTTAAAGACGAGAAAAACGTCACTCTGTGGTCCACACATGTGTCTTGAGCAAAGCCAAGCAACTGTAAACATCATCCATGATACATTAGGTCGCCCGCGACGTAGTAAGCGTGGAACTAAAAAAAAAAACGATTTATCATGAGTTCATGACGCACACAAGCTTTATTCATGTGATTTATACGTATCGCTCATTATCGCTGTAAAACAGTAACCGCGAAATAATAATACGAACGTTTAAAAAGTTTTACCCGCTTATAAAGTGTAGTAAAACAGTGAACAGCAACTGTAGGTACTGTACATGACTTGACTCATCGGTTGTTCTAGGCTAATCAATGAGAGAGCTTGTGTACTGTAGAGGCTACGCTAAGCATGCTTCTCATCAGTGTTGTCGTACGTATTCCCTACTCTGTACTTGTAGGAGGTATTCTACAACACTTTCTATAGTAATACTTTGTTTTATAAATCCATCAACTAAATCATATTTAAGTTATTTAAAAGTATGAGTCTTTGTCTGGTCAGTGAGCACTGTGTATCTCGAGAGGGCTACGGCATACAGTTATTTTTGATAGATAACTAACGCTATTATAGTGCGTTCTGCACAAATACGCAGCGCAAATATGTGACAATAGGCCAACAACGGTAGGTAATGACCTAGTTGGACTATTGTGCTGAGCCCACTCCTAGCACAGGCGTGACGAGCTCGGTTGGAGGGGCTAACAAGAATTGGTGACGTGAATACCGCAGTAGCTGATATCACGTTTATAATGAGTAATCACTGTTGCTGAATTATGCGGGTTTAAATAGGAAATAATTATTTTACATTGCACAGTATGCTAAGTTTGTAATTTGAAAAGTTAATTCCATAAAGTGGCAGGTGTTACTTAGCTCATATACAGAAGTGTACGTTGCTTTGTTTATTTAACGTTTTCAAATCGTTTAGATTTAAGGCTCCCAGAGACAGGCGCGACGCGACAGCGCTACACAAAGGCGTCGCTCGTCGCGCGACACGCGGTGCCTTTGTGTCGGACGTCGCGTCGCGCCTGTGTGTACGAGCCTTTACTTGGATTCCCAAATAGCGTTTCGCTAAATTCATAGTAATTTTAACTTACGACAAACACATATGTATTCTGTTCGCTGTAATTAATATGATGCAAAACTAGCCTCCACTGAGCATTTTATGGCATCGTAACATTCCTTTCATCTTAATAAAACTTAGATTGCATTATTTTCGTTTGCGGTTCTGGAGAAAAAATAATTGCGTATTAACTTTAACAAACTTTTGGGTTACGTAAAGGTCTAATCAAAATCATAGAACAAGATTTTTTATTTGCTGGTGGAACATAGGTATTGTTGTGAGCTATTACAACAGAAGTTGTGCATCTTCTAATCGGTACTACGGCTTTACAGTCACCAAAAGTGATAAGTAACCAGGGTCATCGGATATAGTTGAAGTTTACTAAGAAACCGATGGATGTTTTCGAGTAAAATTTAATACAATTAATAGAAGACAAACAGTTAATTTATCAAATTAAATTTCATTCGAAAACATCCATCGGTTTGTTACTAAACTTCAACTATATCCGACGACCCTGGTTACGTTACTCTTTTGGTGACTGTACATCTGGGTACCACCTTTGTTTCAAGCATAGGACATTTAGGTTAAATTGATTGATGATTGATTATATTAGCTTGGCTCTGTGGTTCTCATTTCCAATGTCTGATGATTTTTAGGATGTACAGCTATAATCAGTCAATAACATACCTAATACACAAAGTCATCGACATTGCCGCACCACTCTTTAACTAAAGTCCTATTAGGGTTCCCACAGACAGGCGCGATGCGACAGCGCTACACAAAGGCGCCGCTCGTCGCGCGACACGCGGTGCCTTTGTGTCGGGCGTCGCGTCGCGCCAGTGTGTACGAGCCTTTATTCTCATCGTAGACTACAATCAATACTTATACAACAACAATAGGTATTTGAAGTACTTGGCGATCTCACATTCAACGAAGTCGAAGTCATTGTATTGCTATTTTTTCAGCTCTAGTTTCATGACTAACGGCTGCGAGCGTATAATAACGTAACTGTATTTTTGTTTTTAGGGTTCCGTACCCAAAGGGTAAAAACGGGACCCTGTTACTAAGACTTCGCTGTCTGTCCGTCCGTCTGTCCGTCTGTCTGTCACCAGGCTGTATCTAAAGAATCGCGATAGCTAGACAGTTGAAATGTTCACAAATTATGTATTTCTGTTGCCGCTATAATAACAAATACTAAAAACAAAATAAAATAAATATTTAAGGGGGGCTCCCATACAACAGACACGATTTTTTTGCCGTTTTTATAGGTAATGGTACGGAAACCTTCGTGCGCGAGTCCGACTCGCACTTGGACAGTTTTTTTTTATATTTTAACTCAAATTGTCTGCAAATACAATTATTTAGACAAAAACACCGAACACGCCATATTCTAGTTTAGATTATTGTAAATAATTCACGTCACCAAATAAAGTATTTACTTGGTCTCAAACTGGACAATACTGTTCGAATAAACATTATTGTTCAGTCTGATATCAAAGGACTCTTCTTAATAGATCACTCAGTTTACTTACAATTTCAATGAATACTCGTAGATGATACTCGTATTAATTGACATCCATCCACTACAGCAAAGTCCACGCTAGTGAAACTCCATTGTTCTAAGTTTCATTTATACATTTCAGATATTGATTATTTCTTTCATGCTTTGGTAACATTGTCCACACGGCTACATATCAAGCTATAGGTACATATCCAGTATAAGCTGATCTCGCATTGTATAGGATTTCCGTACAATGAGAGATCAGCTTATACTGGAAATTATAGCTTGATATGTAGCCGTGTGTACTGCACTTTAAACTATTTTGGGTATTTATAGAGCATGGTTAAACGAAAAACTCTGTACTGTTAATATTTTATGTGAGGAAATAAACAAACGCTTATTTACAAACAATGGTTGTTGCAAAGTGTCAATTAGTAAGGTACTGAATACACAATCAAACTCAAACTCAAACTCAAAGCATTTATTTCAAATAAACCAATTACAGGCACTTTTGAATTGTCAAGGGGTCGGTCAGTCAGAAAGATGAAGCTAGTTGCCCATTCCAAAGCGTAGTAGGTACCTATGGAGAAGAACGGGCAAGAAACTCCATGGACACTCTTTTAAATCAAAATATGGTTACAAATTATTGGTTACATCATTCATGTTGAAATTATGCATGTGAGAACGATGCAGAACGTTAAAAGCGTCCGTAATAAAGAGACGACAACAATTCCAATATTAAATTAAAATAAGCCGTGGCAGCCAAGAGATGACCAGTCCCCACTGACGGCGCCCGTTCACGAACATGACGTATGGATCAGCACCATTTAGCTCAACCATTTTGAAGGGAACTTAATGATCCAACACACACGCCACCACCAGCGAGACATTTGAGTGAGCATGACATACTCTCAGCCGCCAGGGCACATTCAAGTCAATGAAAGACAAACCTAGAAAATGGTAGCTTTATAGTAGGTACATAGTACTCACACATGTGCTATGCAATTATACAATACTACAAGATTGAATTTATACAATGTAAAGACAGTTTTTACAATCTTCAGTAGTTCCAAATGCTAATCAATTAGTTAATGCGCCCTTGTGGAGCAGGACCAGCGTTGACCCAAGCATTTTTATCAGCGATGTAATCCCCCAACTTATAATATGCTTGACTGCATAGTGTGCGTTTTATACAGGTAACAATCAACCGACAAACTTGTTTATGCACCCACATCACATTCATGCTATGGGAACGCCACCAAGCCTAATTAATGAATACATCGCGAGTACAAATTTTGGTCCTCTTCATGCTCCAATGGACTTCAATTCTGTCGGGATTGGCGCCATTCTATTCCCGGCATCCAAAAGGAAACGAATACTGTTGTACGAATCAGTGCAGTAGTACCACAGTGGTGCACTCGTGTGTTCTATTTTATGACCCCAGCGGTTCTATTCTTCCTAAATATGTTATTTTTTCTTACTAATAGTTTTAAAAGACTTGATAATGTAGTTCTAGTTCATTATTGCCATGTTTCGAAACAGAAGCCGATAAGACTGATGTTTTACAATTTTAATTGCCATGTTTTAACAGTTGCGGGGTAAACATACTTAGAATCAAAAATACCAAACTCAAGCTTACATTACTAGGCAGCAGCACTAGGACACATTAGTCTACTGACTCTAGTCACTAGTCTAGACTATACTCAACTCTAGTGCACCAAAAATCGTGTTCTACTATGTCCTCACCGTTCTGGCTTCATTAATTCTTCTTTCTTTGTCCAGGCGGTCTTTCTTTGGAATGCGCTCCCTCTGGACGTCGGGACGGCAACCGTCGGATATCTTTTAAAGTGAAGGCACTTGAGCATATCCGTCGGTTGGCCGAAACATCCCAGCGCTGATTTGTTGGATTCGTTTTCTCCTCTACCGATCGTTATTTCTCCTGACAAAGTTTATTTTGTTTATATGTATGTATGTATTAGTATTTATTCTTGTATTTTAGAGTTATTTCCGAACTATCTATCCCGTATATTGCACCTGCCATGTTTTGTCTCTGCATCGCCCTAAGGTTGACTGGTAGAAAATGCCTCAGGCATTAAGTCCGCCTTTGTACAGTATTTTTTTACTTGTCCATAAAGTATTAATAAATAACTATATTCTCATATCGGCATGAACGGTTACTCGTAGTGTGTACTATATAAGGATATCACTCCTAGTGTTTACAAAGCACTTCGCGCATTTTAAGAGTAGGTACCGCTTCTTCTTATAACTTATACCATTTTGTTACCAATTAGCTATTTAGACCAGATGCTTTGCACTTGTCGAACGCATTTATACATACCAGATAAACATCTATACAGGGTGTTAAAGAAATTGCGTGCCTTAGCTTAGGGGTAGGTTCAGTATCGATAAAGGAAACCAGGAAAAAAAAAAAACAAAAAAAAAATTGAAGATTAATTCATTGTAAATACCTACCTACGAGTACTTGATTCCATTTCAAAATACCCACTCGTTCTTCTATTGCTGCTGAATACCTACTAGTTAAACAAGATTTTTTAATTTGTAGGTTTTAATTTTGAAGAAGATAAGCACGCTAAAGTAGGAAGAAGAAACGCTTGGAATTGTAATTTACGTACCTAGTTACCTAACCTTCACTCGGCGTTAAAGCTCGTACACACTGGCGCGACGCGACGCTCGATACAAAGGCACCGGTTGTCGCGCGACGAGCGGCGCCTTTGTGTAGCGCTGTCGCGTCGCGCCTTTCTGTGGGAGCCTTTATAGGTATTTCATTGCGCTCGATAGTAAGTAGGTAACTCTAGGAAATGATTAATTAGCATTTAAACAAAATAAAAACTTATTTTTTAATCAATTCTAAACGATTGCTATGTAATTAGTAGGTACTACATTAGGTTTATCTTATGATAATTTTCGTTTTTTTTTTACTTTTTTTAAAGGTCTTTTATTTTTATTTTTTACGGGTTCCTTTATCAATACTGAACTCTACCCTGAAGCTACGGCACGCAATTTCTTTAACAGCCCGTATATTTGCAATAATACCATCTCGTTCTCGGATGGTGTTATGACTTCTTCCGGTTCTTCAAGGTTAAATTGCTAAATGGTATCGTATTCTACTGAATGACTCATCAGATCACAGACTCACTGTAGGGTACGTCCATAACAGATGATCGCGCAAACTGTTACTATGAAATCAGTACAAGATTCTAGACCAACAGTTGGTAGCGTTGAAATTTTTCGTAGGTTATTAAAAAAAAATCTGTAAAAATCTGTCTGTATTGCACGTAATATATGAAACAGTTGTTTTTTTTTTTAAATAGCCGGTGAAATATTGTTGCGTTGCAATTGGAGATTGCAGTTTGCGAGCCGATGTCCCTTACACCGTCTATGGTATTTGTATATATGGCGCATAACGGTACAGTACACGTCTCGAAAAAAATAATACGCTTCTTTATTGTTGTTTTTAATGGTAATTTTGTTACTTTTATGTGCTTCTTTGATTTACTTTTGTATTTCCTGTGCGTGTCCCAAATAAAATATTATTCTTTCTTTCTTTCTTTTCTTTTAGCCGTCTATCAATTCCCGCAATTCCATTTTGCGCGGAAGATCGAAATGATAATGTCTATTTGTTCGGACTATTCAAAATCATAATTTATTTTACATAAACCTATATGGGCACTTATGAAACGTCAGAAGCAGGTACTAGTGACACATAAGCTTGTGAGCAGCGAGACAGCCTTATGAGAGCAGTCCAAAGGGGATTGCTAAGCGACCCATGTCAGGAGCAGAGCTGCAGTCTGCACTGTCTGCAGTGTCTAGCAGTAAGCTAATAATAACATAATGCAATAGCGAATCCATCTCTGTCTGTATTCTGCATGACCGGCTTTTGGAGCAATAGCTCGTTTTTGTTGGTGTAAAAGAACAACAAGTCTTTGTAGTAACAAAAGACTTGATTGCGGCTGAATTTTGTAAAGCAAACTGAATTTAGAAAAGAGCATTGTACCGTTACATTTAATATTGTTAGTGCTCTGTATTTGGTAATAAAAGCGCAATTCAAATTCTGTTGCTTAAATAACTGTGGTTAATTTCTTTCTTATTACGTATATTGTATTATTTATTATTATTGGCATGAAAATATGTTAAATGTTTATTGGAATAATTGATTAAATTGATTCCTGTAGACGAATGTGGATCATTTTATCCTTGTTTATTTTGCATAATAATGGATCTTGAAGGGTGAGTGCGGATTGAGAAGGACTGAGTTGCCTGCCAAATGCCTTTTCTACGCAGATGATCAAGTTGTACTTGCATCGTCAAATCAAAACTAACTTATCGTCAGCAGATATCAGTTGCAAGACATGGTGAATGTGATGGATAAAGCATAAAAAATAAAAGGATAATATAGGGTGGCAGGAACATAGACGCAAAACCAATGAAAAAGAAAAAAAAAAAAACATTCTGTACATGATTCCGCCCTGTGATGAAATTTTTCGTCGGTTGTAAAAAAAACTAAAAAGCTGTTTTCAATCAAACTGCAATAGATACCTACGTGGTCAGAATGAATGGAAAAACAATATTTAAAAAAAAATAACTGACGAATAATTTCAACGAATGAATGGTGAATGGTGTTATACATGCGGTAGTGACTAGTCGTTGTCCAATAAGGCTCGACTGGCTGTTCACAATGGTGTGCTGGTGCCTACATTTATGTATGGATGTGAATATTGGGTTTGGTAAAAGAGGCATAAAAGTAGAATAAATGCTGTGGAAAAGCGTTCCTTGAGAAGCTTGTGTGGATTTATTAGGAATTATGAATTATGGGATGAGGAATAATGTTATTAGGTAACGTTGCGGTTTATTAAAAGAAAATGTAGTGACAACATTGAAAACAGTATGCTTTGATGGTTTGGTCATGTTCAAACATCATCATGTTATGATCAATCATAATCATGTTAAAACAAAAGGTATTTACAAGGGAGATGTGAGTGGAAACGCTGGGGGACGCCCTAGGAGGACATAATTATGTAATTATAGTGACCTTACATGTGATGTTCTTCGGAAAGGTCAGGTGCGTAGTACTTGCAACCAGCGTGCATTTATGACCATGATTGTATTCGTATGTAAACGAAGCAAAAGGAGTATGTAAGGACCGTAGCTGGCGTTCTGCAGTTAAAAAAAGGCGTGAGTTTACGTTTGTAAGTATGGATTTTAATGATAGCAAAGTCCAATTGGACATGGCGATACTCAGTTGGATTGAATAATTGATTGATCGATCATGGATTGGGTCCAAAGCGACCATCCTAAGGTTTTCTATTAAGATAAGAACTGTAGTAGCTTCAAATCCAGTTGTTTTGTTATGAAGGTGTTTGGAAAGTACCTACTCCAAAGCACCTTTAATTTTACTATCCGTCAAGTCTAAAATGTAGTACTGCTAACCTTTTTACTGCAGCATGGTGATTATCGCTTTGACTTAAAATATTTTCCAGTTCTCAATGGTTCATCAAATAAAAGTTTCGTTTAAAAGCATGGTAACCGACTGATGTCACCGTCAGAAGCGTATGTATCTGTGGACGTATCGCTCGTCATGCCTATTATGCGACGCGTGCGATATTTTTTCCTCAAAAATTCCCGAGTTTTTGTGGTAAATACAAATATTGATGAATAGTTTTCATGACTTTGATTTTTTTTTGTAAAAATATTGGTTAGTTTGTTTGCACCGTGCGGCAGTAACAGTTTTTCACAAATGTTCAGTGAATATGTAGGGATATTTTCGTTACAAAAATACATTTTCGTACCCAGCAATTATTGTTCTTTTTGTGTTTAAAAATCTTTATACGATCTCT
Organism: Dryobotodes eremita; assembly: GCA_917490735.1. Lineage (NCBI taxonomy): Eukaryota > Metazoa > Arthropoda > Insecta > Lepidoptera > Noctuidae > Dryobotodes > Dryobotodes eremita. Next base: position 9,317,415 of record OU823241.1, on the reverse strand, counting down.
AATATGGAACGCCTGGTGTCTATGTTCACTATAGTTTAACTAACAAATGCATACAAATCGATATTTCAAGTTATTAAAAGCCCCCAGACTATGTACAGTTATGTCGTAGCACCTTATTGGTAGCTGATGACAAAAAAGTGCAGAGCGTAGAATATCGACCGTCCGTACTTTTGTGACCCTCCATTGTGAATTTTTAACCAGAATATTACAATCAATCAATTATGTAAGATGCATTTTCGCAAACATAAGTATTTCTCGGAAAAAGTATATAAAATAAAGTTATTTCTGCAGTTCTAGGTAGGTAGTGTACCTCAGTGTTCTAACCGAAAATATCCAGTCTTAAAAACTGTTAACTTAAAAAGCAGTCACTAAGAAATATCAAAATCTTTGTAATTATTGGATCCAACAAAACAATACCCTACCCACACTCTAGGTAGTTTGCATAGATTTTTTTTCATCACTCGGTTAAAATGTATGGGGAGTAGGGATTTTTTTCGTATTTTCCTTACACCATTGTTTAGCGGTGCATAGAATACACCTCTCGAATTCACATCGATATAGTGTAAATAGTCTCCGAGCAAAATGACTGTGTAACATCCGGGCAGTCGGATAGACAGACGGATATGTCGAAATTTTAAGCTACGAAATGAGCTCGTTTCGGTGCGCGCGAAATATCGTGTTATGTCCGTTTGGCATCCGTTCGCGGCTCAATCGCATAGACATTTTGCGTCCGGTAAATATTTTGCCGAGTGGTCATCTTGCGACTGTTCCCCGTTTGCTACGTAGGTAAGTATAGCTCTAATCTACCTTCAAGTATAACAAAAGTTAGGTCTTGCTGTTTCTTTCTAACCTTTCAATATCACAAAAAAAAAAAAAACTGATACTTTTCTCATCATTGGTGATTTTAACGTGAACGGTAATAACTGGGTACAGCGAGCGAGCGAGCTGGGTGAGCGGTACATTGTTAGCTGGGGCTGACAATGTATTGCTTGTCCCAATTAATCCTAGCGATCATCATGACAAAGTTTTGCTTAGTGACGAAATATGTAACCTGGATTTTGGTCAGTACATTCAGGGCCGGATTTAGGGGAGGGCATCCGGGGCGACCGCCCCGGAGCCTCCACAAAAGAGGGGCCCCCACAATAGAGACTTCGAAAAAGAAGTATATTTTTAAATTCCGACGAGTAAACACTAGTAAACAACTTTTCCTTTGATATTTTTTTTCGCTGTTTTACACACGGTGTGTAGGTACAACCGTACAACCGTTAGGGTACCTTGTCCTTACTGCCCTAGCTAAAAAATCCACCCTGTTTAAAAATTATTGAAAACTGTGTTTTACTTTTTTTTCGTCTGTTCCACAAAATTTTCGGGGCCTACACTTTTTGGTTGCCCCAGGGCCTCCACACGCTTAAATACGGCCCTGAGTACATTGGTACTGTTCTGGATCTAGTAAGTACTTTCAAACCAAAAAGTTAATGCCACCCTGATATCCAGCACTATTAATTTATATAAATAAAAATAAAATGCTGTTCGTTGGTAAGCGCATCACTTGGGAACGCTTGGACCGATTTGGCTATTTTTTGTTTTAAAATGTTCGTAATAATCAGAATTTGGTTTTTTATGTAAAGAAAAATTGGAAAATTTCCCGGAAAGTTTTCAAATCGGAAAAAACTGAACGATGGGATTTTTGTATTAATTATTGAAATTTGGACAGGAAAACGTCTGTCGGGTCAGCTAGTTAATAATGATTATGGATTTCGTTGAAACTCCTCTACGCCACGGACGCAATTTCTATGCGTTTAGGGATAGGTTTTGTGTCCCGAAACACAAACAATCGGGTCTCGAAGTCCTGGGACTTTTTGAAAATATATTTGTCTCGGGTCCCGAGACTTTTGGGTCGTGACTCGAGACACTGGCATGGCCTGGCCTACAGTCCCAAAACAGGGATTTTTTCAAATGTATGCAATACAGTTCTTTCGCTAAAGCAATAATGCTTTAGCGAAAGAACTGTATTGCATACTTTTTGAAAATATGCCTCGTATACAAACGCCAGATTTCGAAATAATGGACGCCGAACCTAGTACCAGTAGCTCTACAGTTATACACAACGAACCCGACGAATCGTTTCAAAGACAAATGGAATAGGTAATCAAAACAATCCAAGAAACTGTACTCGAAATTCTTGCAAGAAAATCAAGAGCAACATTAAACAAAGAAGTTCCAGTTGTTTGAAGCCATCGGAAAACGTACTGAAAGTTTGGACCTACATCAACCAACACGATAGAACCGACATCTGTTGAAAACGAGTGTTCTCCTTGTCTGGTGGCCCTATTATAAAAATCATAAACAAATTGCTTTTTTTATTCATACATATGGCCCAAAATTAACTCGATTCTAATTTTATTCTGAGAAGTCTCGAAGTCCCGGGACGTCTCAGGACATTGATCCTCGGTTGTCACGTGTTCCGAGACTTTGAGACTATCGAGACATCCCAAAACCTAATAAGGGAGAATATGAATCCATCATCTGAGATATTTGTATTACTGACTGGGAAGCGCAATTCTCGACGCGATCAATTAAACGCGTCGACTAAAAGAAAAAACCGCTCCCCCCTGATTCAGCAAGTACTGTATCCATAGTAACAGGTTGTGCGTCGATGTCCCTGCCTCTGTATTTTGTACCTCACTAAAAATAAGTAATTACACGACATGGTTTAATTTTCATAACCGATTGACTTGCGTTTTCTCATTTACCTGATATAACCCACTTTCAATTCGACAAAGTTTCATGAAAATATCAGGGTACCTCCGTATTGTTGCTTCTTGTGTCGTCTCGCTCTCAGGAGTGTCTATAGAATCTCGTGTTAATTATGTTCCTAGTTTCCGGAGACTGGTCCCATATCCGTGGAAGCGTTAACTAACGCCTTGACTTTGACTACTGTTGCATTCCAGGAATATTTTGTCTTAGGTATAATTATCATCGTCTTTGACACTTTTCAGACCAGCTGGTATTTGTGTGCTTTTTCCAATTCTATGAAGTGAAAATTTTGTTAAACTTTAAAACGGAAATTAAATAACGGCCTGAAAAAGTTATTAAAATAATCCCTTTACATGTTGTGGCTTGTGGTACTTAATTACATTTGGAGTATCCTGAATAAGTTAACTACGAGCATATACATATTTACAAACATAAAACAGAATGAAAACGCATAACAGTACAAATTAAAACTACATACAAAGAGGTACTTCGGTATTAAAGGACTCCTCCACATCGCTGTCATTTGGAATAATGAACTTAAATCCGTAGACTTATATTCATACATTTTCTCTTTTATTTCCATCCCAAATCAGTGTACAGGAAAAGTGCAGTTAAATAAATAATAATCAGGTTTATTTACTATTATTATCTGCCTGACGACGACGCCTGCAACCAGGGCAGCGGTTGCGAGGGCTGCGCCCTGCATGCGCCGCTTCTCAGGTTCCGAACGCGACTGCGCCGCACTCGTCATCTGTGACTGTGACATTCTCCATTGACATTTTGTTATTTGTGTAAATAGTGAAAAATTGGTTTTGTGATTTATTTTGTTTGTTTTTGCTTTTAGTGGATGTGTATATACTTCGTTAATATTAATTTTGATAGGTAAGTTTAATATATGTTCAATGACGGCAGTTGCGATGCCGGAAACAGTGCCAGTCAACCTATCACATCGCTCGATGTCCAGCTGGTGAAATGCCCGTATTGCTCACAGGCACGCTTTTTTAAAGGCGAACGGGGGCTGAGGATACACTATGGAAAGATCCACAGATCACATAGTGTACCCTTGTGCCCCCCAGCTACATTCCCAACATCAACACCTCCGGACCAAACATTGTGGCAAACGCTAACAAAATTAAAAAATTCAACCCCGGTTTTAAAGAGAGTTCCCCGGGGCGCGAGACGATCTGTTGCTCTAAGTTTGGCGCGATGTCTCCGTCTTGCGACCCAGGAGAACTCACAAAGTGCCTGGGAGCAATTACTTACCTTCCCTTATAGGATTCTTCATGTGCAAAAAAATTTGGCACCCAAAAAAACACTAACTAACCAAATTAAAGACAATTGTAACAATTCGACCCTAATTTTAGATCCAAAATTACCTAAATTTAACAACCAACCACAAAAAGGCTTATGTTCACATGTGGAATCCAAATTAAGTGAAGGTGACATCAGGGGCGCGGCCAGGATACTGTTTAGCAGCGATGTGGTGGCGCCTTACTCTCCAGAAACGCTAACAGCTCTAGAGAGTAAACACCCGGCGCCTGCGGATGGTCTCACCTTTCCCGACCCACCTGACCCTCCCAATCTTAATTCAACCATTCTAAACGTTTCGGCCCCCCAGTTGATTGCAGCCGTGAGCTCTTTTCGAAGTGGTTCCGCCGGCGGCCTCGACGGCCTGACTCCACAACACTTAAAAGATCTACTGAGTTCAGGCGCCGGGGAAGCTGGTGAGTCGCTTTTGAAAGAGCTTGCGGCCCTGATTAACCTCATGCTCTCCGGCGGTGTGAACGAGGCCGTCGTCGACATTTTGTACGGGGCCAACCTATGTGCCCTGCGCAAAAGAGACGGTGGCATTCGTCCCATCGCCGTTGGGTGCACCTACAGGCGTACGGCAGCCAAAATATGCTGTAAGCTGTATAGCGAATCGCTTACAGCTAAGTTTCAGCCCCTACAGCTTGGTTTTGGCTCGAAAGGGGGCTGTGAGGCTGCCGTACATGCCCTTTCCACCTTTTTAAACTCCAACAGAGGTGAGGTCATCCTCAAGGTTGATGTGAAGAATGCCTTTAACTCTGTAAACAGGGACACTTTGTTGGCTGAAGTCAAAAAGGAACTACCCGAAATTTATGGTTTTTTGTGGCAATGTTACAGGTACCCTTCCAAATTATTATACAAGGACAATGTTTTGGAATCTGCAGTAGGATGCCAACAAGGTGACCCTCTTGGGCCTGTGATTTTCAGCTTGGCTATTCATCCAATTATCCAAAAATTAAATTCTAAATTTAACGTGTGGTATTTAGTTGATGGAACGCTAGGAGGTGATGTAGACACTGTTTTAAAAGACCTTCAATTGCTCAAACAGCAATTTAAATCTATTGGCTTGGACCTAAACCCCTCAAAATGTGAAATTTACCTTTCTGACATTACCGACAGAGAACTGACCATAGAGAAATTTAATGCAATAGCCCCACAAATCAAAGTTCTAGAAAAAAGTTCACTGCACCTCCTAGGGTCCCCAATTTTAGAAGACAGCTTTTCTCCTTTCATCGACGAAAAAATCAAAAACTTCAACGAAATTTCGGCCAGACTTTCCAAAATTAATTTACATTCAGCATTCACCCTGATTAGATATTGTTGTTTTGGCCCAAATTTTATATATTTTCTACGTTCTTCCCCTTTATGGAAGCAGCCACATCTTTTAGACAAAATTGACCAAATTATTCGCAGCACAGTAACATCCATTTTAAACGTGGCCTTGGACGACCGAGCGTGGCTTCAAGCCACACTACCCATCCGTTTTGGTGGCCTCGGCGTCCGCAAAATTACCAGTATTAGCTTACCGGCGTTCCTGTCCTCTGTCCACAGCACCGAAAAGTTAACCAGGAAAATTTTAGCCCCCTCCCTGGTTGACTTTGAAGTGCCGTGCTTGACTGATGCGGTGAACGCCTGGACTGCGGCTTGCCCAGATACAGATCGGCCCGTAAACCCATCTTCCCAGAGACAATGGGATGAGCCGCTCTGCAGGTTGGTACGGAATAAACTTTTCAATACGTCCTCCAATACTGCTGAGCGTGCCCGTCTGCTGGCTGTGGGAGAATGGGAGTCGGGCCTCTGGCTTCAGGCACTTCCATCACCTAACATAGGCACTATGTTGTGTGACACCACTTTCCGGCTCGCTACTTGTCTCCGTCTGGGCGCTCCTTGCGGGGCTCCGCATCGCTGCCAGTGCGGTGAAGCTGTCGACTGCCTCGGACACCATGGCCTATCTTGCAGTAAGAGCGCAGGCCGGATAGCACGACACGCCAGCATTAATGACATAATCCGCCGTGCTCTTGCCACCGCCGGGGTGCCAGCTATTTTAGAACCCAACGGCTTGGCACGCGACGATGGGAAGAGACCAGACGGAATGACCATAATGCCCTGGAAGTTAGGCAGGCCTTTGGTGTGGGATGCAACGTGTGTCGACACCCTTGCGCCATCCCATCTTCCTAGCACGGCGGGCTGTGCTGGGGCGGCTGCTGCAAGTGCGGAAAACCTCAAACGGCGAAAATATTCGAATCTTATTGGGAGTTATATGTTCGAGCCGTTTGGGGTTGAAACACTAGGGCCGTGGGGTCCGAGTGCCCACTTGGTTTTTGCAGACATCGCTAAGCGGTTGGTCGACTCTTCACGTGACCAGAGGGCTGGCCTATTTTTTGGCCAAAGAATAAGTATCGCCATACAACGTGGCAATGCTGCCAGCCTTTTGGGCACTTTTCCTGTCGACAGCGATGCGGATGAATTTTTTGATGCCCTATGATTCTTGTCCTTCTTTCTTTTTTATTTTTATTTATTGTTATTTAGTTGTACATACTATTAATATTATTTGTAGATTATGTAAGATATATTTTATGTAAATTATAATAAATACTTCTAAAATAAATATCCATTACATTGGCTGCCATAATTGAATGCGGCGGGGTATTAATTACCACAGGGAAATTTTGTTACACGAAAGTGAAATCTGTCCATGCTTTGATTTAAAATGTTAAAACGCCATATGCAAGTTATTATCTTTACTAACAAGGCAATAGGGGACGAGTCAGGCAACTTAAAATCTATACAAAGAAAAACTGCACAAAATGAAGTTCGGGAAATGTTGTGTCCAAGTTCACTTCAACTTGGGTATTATAACAATCTTTTTTTGGTCGGTACAGACAAAAGAGAGACCAGACACAAATATATCAGTAAGTAATACTCGGTAGTTTGCAGGATATTAGGATGGACAGTGTTTATTTTGCCAATTAAGTGTGCGTCTGCCATGAAATCCCTTCTGCCTGTGTGGTGAAAGTGGATACCTAAGATGTCTTTGGGGGATAAAGTGCGGGCCAAATTGAAGCTAATTTCGCGCAGGATGTGGGAAGAAATTCGCTCGCGCCAGTTGATCAACTAACTTGTGAGCTAAAGCTTTCGTTAAGTTTTGTTTATATTGGAATATTATCTGTTAATTACACTCGCGTTTGATTTTCGTGCTCTATCTTGTACAGCCGTCTGTTACTCAATACTTATAGTCATCTAATCGATTTTTATCTTTTGTTTCTCTTATCGTTTCTTATAAAATCTTGACATACATCAATGGTTGTTATTATTAAACACGAAACATTAACATCACGCCTATGATCTCCGAAGGGTTGGGCAGAGGTGTATAGTATCTACACAAGTATTTTGCCAAATCAAATCGGGACTCCGTGCTATCAAATCGAGACTCCGTGATATCAAATCGAGACTCCGTGCTGCTACTGAGAAATTTCTGATGGGAAAACCCAATAAAACCATAAGAATCGAACCAAGGACTGAGCATGCTCATGCGCAGTAGTAGCGCTTTCGACCACTTGATCAGGAGGCAGTCCGGACCTATAATTAAATAATCATGCAATATATTTGCACGCATTCATAAAATTGTTCCAATGATTCAAACAAAACTCTCTTTGAGTGTTATCATTATCAGTAAGGTGAATAAATTGACCCAAATAAATTCATACTTGTTATCTGTTCTAATATCAGCCAACCGGAATGGCTATTAACTGGGGTGTCGGTGTCGGTGACAAAACATGTCACTCAATGCAATTTTCGAATTATGATCCATATCCTAAAACAATTTGTCAATTTTATATTTGGTGGGGCGTTAGTACTCGGGATCCGGTGTCATTCACCTTATGTGCATCGCCTCGATGCACCATAATCCGCGTAAGAATTCCCAGTTAGGACCAATGAGAAATTTATACTCGTACAAAAGGACCATTTGTTTTGTGTTTTAATTTTCCCTTCCTGCGTGAAGTTTGACTGTGCTTGTTTAATTGAGTATTAAAAAATATGTTAGCTTTAATTAATAATAAACCTTTATTATCAGACCACAATTAATCAACACAGTAGTGTTGGTAAAGAAAACTTTAAAAGAATGTTAGTATCCAAATAATAATATTAAGTACTCGTATACTAGGTAATTAATCACAACCATTGCTGAGCGCTTTGAGCCGAATTTGTTTCACATTAAGTACGCAAGCTTAAACTTCAATGTCTATCGTGGATTAATACATTACATACCTACTAGGTCATACTCAGTATACCTACTCGTATATGTACCTATAGCGGTCGTGCTCCCATCATGCATTCCGCAACTGATGTTAATGCAACCATCATTATCATTCGCTGTTTGCAATTCCTATTTTAATGTATATTCGGAAGTAATTTTAGTTTTGAATGCCTACCAGACTACTACCTACTATTGATATGTAAGTATTTACTGATGTAATTATAGGGTGTGTAACGTTTGAAATAATAACCAAAGTTCTAACGATCATATGACCTAATTTCATTTACTTAATATACTTTTTTTTAATGTAAGGATGGAATGATACAATGAATTATTGATATAATTTCATTTTACCTAATTTTATATGGTATAAAGAACATTTTCTAGAATGCGAAATTGAATTAATATTCAATTAGTATAATATTCAGTTACAATAATGTTCAAAATCGATAAGTAACGCTTAATATAATTTAGAAACGTCTACTTTGTTTTGTATATCCACCCCTCCATATGCAGCGTGCGGACATACATAAAGGCTCGTACACACTGGTGCGACGCGACGCCCGACACAAATGCACCGAATGTCGCGCGACGAGCGGCGGTTCTGTGTCGGGCGTCGCGTCGCGCCTGTCTGTGGGAGCCTTTATACTCACACTCATAGCGTGTGAGTAGGTATTATGTATTTGTCTCCGATCTGCCGTTTGTCGTAAAAATTATGTCGAAGGAGGACGTACAAAATGCAATATTACTGTACTAGGAGAATTTAGGATGCCAGAGCGAGCAAAGCGATCTCGGGACTTGGGGCACCTCGACTCGGACAGGTTAGGTTAGAAGAGGATGACGAGGTCTGGAAGACCCCGCCATCCCCTTCGTGGTTATTTTTTTTAAACCACCCAGAAGTAGGAGCCCTGCCGAGCGGGGGGCTCCATCGGCTACGCCTTATTATTATTGCCATTCAGAAATAGGAGGCCTCGCCTAGTAGATAGCGGTGCGCCACGAATATAAATTGTTGCTTATTTAGTTATATTTTAATTTGAGTATTTTGCTGTGCAATCAGTAATTTTGATTAGAATTTGGATTATTATTGTTTTTTTTATTTTTTTTATTTGCATGTAAATAGTAGATACCCATTTAGAAACGTCTACTTTGTTTTGTATATTTTTGCAAAAACTGATTAGATTTGGGTCAGGTTAGGTTAGAACAGTGACCATTAAACGCGCGAAGGCGAGGGCGCGTAGCGAGCGTGCCGCGGTAGCGGCCGCCGAGCCCCAGATACCCTCTATTGTTGGTGAATCATTTGGGTTAGATGAGGTTATAACAGTACGATATTTCCTAATATTTACTTATTCATTACTGTTTTTGGCTGAAAATGAGTAAATATGAAAATTAGGTCAACTGAACGTTATATAAAAAGAGCATTTAAATACAAATTGAAAATAATCCTAACTAGTCCTAACTATCCTAACTAATATTATAAATGCGAAAGTAAGTTTGTTTGTTTGTTTGTTACCTTTTCACGCCTAAACCACTGAACCGATCATCCTGAAATTTTGCATATACGTGGTCAGCGGTACAGAAACGGACATAGGGTACCTATCATCCCGCAAAAAAGTACTATTCCCGAGGAAAACAACAATAACGTCCATATGATAACAGATGGCGCCACGTGTCTTTCGAATCATGATTGAATTATAACCCGAATTGATAGTCAAAGTCTAAATTAACGCGAGTGAAGCCGCGGGCAAAAGCTAGTGTGAAATAAACGTTATACTAAATGTTATTAGAGCCAAAGAAGGTTATATGAAATATAACATTAGATCACATGAGATTAGGTTATTTGTTTTATAGCATATGAAAATTATAAAATGTGAACGTTATTTCAAGTGATATTATACGATCTGTTATTATACCATACATTACACACCCGTAATTATACAGGATGGCAGGGAAATCGGCGCGCAACCTGAAACCATGAAGTCAGCACATAATTCTAGACACCCCAGCGAAATTAATAGAAGGTTATAAAAAAAATACTGTTTCATAGAAAGGTGCAATACCGACGTGGTCATAATGAATGGAACAGATTTTTTTTTTTAATAACCGGTGAAAAATTGCATGGCTTCAGTTTGCGCGTCGATGTGCCAACGTGCATAGTTTGTTAAAAATGAAATTTTATGATTATGTAGCTGTATTAGGTGCCTCTGCCTAAGCCATGGGGTACAAACGTGATGAATTGTGTTGACATTTCGTTTTCATTTATAATTTGCTTACATTTTTATCATTCTCTGCAATTTGCATTTGGTATGGATAAGTAGGGTAGTGAAACCAAATTATATAATTTTTTATAAACGTACCGTACTGCTACTTACGTTGTAGTAACTTTGTACAATAAAGTATACCTATAGATAAATAAATATTCCATCTAGTTATTTTTTCTACTTACACATAGTTGCACCGATAACTTTATGAAAACGGCAAAGATTGCTTCACCAATAAGTGCTTGGCAGTTCATATATCTGGGGGAATCAGATTGAAATGTCACTTATTCAAATTGGGTATGGAGCTAATTAACGCATTCCGAACGGCGAATTCACCCTCCCTTTCACAGCTTGCGAACGTTCGCAAGCTGGGGAGAAACATTACGCATCAAACTCCTTCAACAAGTTTCTATCCGTCCCTAAATATTTAAAATGTTTCTGAATGAATTCTAAAATATTCTAAAATTCTAAAATGAATATTACATAAATTGAAAAAATTGTGACTAGATCAATGAACTGCATTTTATATAAGAAATTGAACGCACAATTGAATTGAACAAATGGAAAAGTTGTATCAGATGCCTAAACGTTTTAACCGTTTACTGACAATTCTTTAATGTAAAGCCGAGAATTTCCTTTAAGTGGATAAACACTGTCCAACCTTGGCTGGTCCTTTGATCCCAAGTCTGAGATTTAACAGTCGCACTTCCGTCCACTTGGCAAATAATGTTTATTGAAGAATGTTTCGATAACATTCTTGTCGTGGAATGTACAACCGGTAATCTTAATACAACAAAGAGGCGTGTTGATTTTATAATTGATTCATGAACTACGTGTATGTAAATGACCGTGCATGGAAACGAATTGAGTGAATGCAAACATTAGTGTTCGCACTACCACTTTGTTTTTAGTGCATCTCGTTTTTTAATGGATATCTACGCCTAGTTATTTGGATAGTTCATCGCAGTATGAACGTAGATGGCTATAAGAGTAGAGGAAGGTCATAGACAAACTGGATGGACTTTTTGAAAGATGACATGCCTAGAAAGGGGGTGACTACCGAAATGACGACTAATAGAAAAAAAGACATTTTGCTCAAACCACAAAAATATTAGGATACCCGCAAGAGAATGATGATGTTCATCGCTGTAGCGAAGTGGTTGGCAAACTTATTTTTATTAAAACTTTTACGGCACATTTAAACGGATGGTTAAAACCTGCTTTCAAATAAAAAAAACCGCATCCAAACCGGTTCACCCGTTTAAGAGCTACGGTGCCACAGACAGACATACGGACAGCCACACAGCCAGACACATACACACACACATAGCGGTCAAACTTATAACATCCCTCTTTTGGCGTCGGGTGTTAAAAATAATTCTACTACGCTATAAAGCTACGCTGCAGAATAGTCTCTGCTCAGTGAGCAAAATCAAGTCATTTATTCAAACTAGGCTGAGAAACAGCACTTTTCGAACGTGAAAATTACATAAGATAGTCCACCAAAAACGCCCGCCCTTCACTACTTCCTACTGCTTTAGCTGGGAAGAAGTGGCGCAACAAACTCCCCAGCTGTCTGTTCAGTTAGAAAAACTTGATTCTATTCAATCGTATGTTTTCAAACAAGATAATATTTACTATACAGTATATACTACACTATACGCATAATATACAGGGTCAAATTAAATTTGCTAGACAAACTTCGTAGACGTGATGGGTATAGATAGCTAAGCATGATACAACAACAAAAAAAAAAATTGATGATTTTTTTTGGGGTTATCGACCTTATTTTTTGTTTTTACCTATATGTACAAATCAGTTTATTTTTGTGTAAACTTTTGCAGACGTTATGGGTATCGTAATTTTAACACGGGAAAAAATAAAGAATTGTTCTTCTCAACTCATACTTCAAGTAAATAAACTAGCAGCGGTAGTTAACCCCAAAAAAATATGTAACATCATCAATTTTTTTTTTGTTTTATCGTGTTTGGAGACGGACACCCATCACGTCTGCGGAGTTTCGCTAGCTAGTTTAATTTGATCCTGTATACGCTAACATACTTAAATTAATAATAATAATATGTGCCTGTATGTATATGTCGCAGGCAGTCTGCATACTGTCGGCGTTATGTAAAATGCCTAAGGTAAAAAGTAAAACGCCTAGGCTTCATGTAAAAGTCCTTGAAACCCAAGTGATGATTCGAACGCCGTATCCATAATTAAAGCCTGGGTAAATTGATACAATTAGTTCTATTTTCTACCACCTGTGGCGCTGTTAAACAAAACAACACAAATGGCGTCGAGTAGTGCATGTAGTTCCGAATATAAAGATGAAAACAAGTGCGTGCAGCGAGAAACAAGGGATTTTAAAGATATATGTAAAATGTTATTAACTAATAATAAATAACATAAATGATTCATTGTTTGTCTGGTCTGGAGTCTGGATTTGAGCTCGTGGTGATGGCACGCTCGCCCCCGTTAAATGGGACTTAAACATAACTGGCGAAATGTGGGTGTATCTTTGCTTAACGGAATACCGGCGTGATGTTATGTTATTCATTGTTAATGATATTTTAATGATTTAATAACTGTATTCAAGGTATTATTTACTGAGATTCACGGCTGATCTTGCATTACATACAGTATGTATGTGAGCGCTGCGCGCTCTCCGCCCCCTATCTCAAAATCGGTTGAGCGCATGAAAAATGTTTGGAACAAATCGAAAATCGTCAACAGTCGCAAATATTATGCTCTACAATTTTTATAACAGATTTTAACAGCATTGGAGCTATAGAAATCGAGAAAATCGTAAAACACCTATTTTTGTGATCTTTGACTTTGAATAAGTTACGACGCAGACACGAGATTTTATGAGACTTTTGAGACAACTTTTAGAATGCCAAAATGAAGGTGTATACGAGTTTCCACATTATTATATCTCATTTCGAGGTTCACCCCTTTTTTTGCTTAAATGACTTGAACTAACACTGGTCAAACGTTAAGTCACACAAATTTTATTAGTTAACATTAATTTATTGCTGGCATCACAATCAATAAATGTTTTATCGACGTATTCCACCTTTGGCACCCGCTTAAACGGCACCTGAGTTAATAGCACCTGAGGTATTCCACATACTAATTAACTTTGTCATTTTTGTTTTTTTAATATGACACACAATCAATAATTGGCACTTCTATTGTAAAATCAGTCTTGAGTTATTTCTTATGTACTATAAACATCAAAAAATAAAGAATTGCCAATTATAGATTGTGTCATATTAAAAAAAAAAAACATTAAGATGACAAAGTTAACTAAGAAGAGAAATAATCGTAAATAAACCTAAAAATTATTTGTTTCTAAATTCTATTGGTACTCGAGGCTGATTTTGCAACACATGTGATTAAGGAAATTGATTGTGATATTAAAATGATTAAAAACATAAAGAAGTTATATTATTATCATGGTATTAAACTCTCTACTGATTTTAAACGAATTTTTGATAAAGACGTCCTAAAAAATAAAACGTCCCAGCACTAGTACGTACTGATCCGTAGTTGCCATTTGTGGACTAAAATTTTAAATAACAACTTATTCCACTAATGGCACCTGTAAAAAAGTCGATAGGTGCCGTATGTGGAATACCTCAGCCGCCATTCTCGCGGATGCAGTTTAAGCGGGTGCCCAATATGGAATACGTCATATTATCAAGACAAGTCGAACAGACAGACTTTCGACAGATGCCGTGATCCTAGTAGGTTAAAAAATAAGTTAATTAAAGAAGTCTACTTTTATTACTTGATTTTATCAAAATCAAGTAATAAAAGTATTATTTTATGTGGAGACTTTAATATTAATATTTTAGATGTTACACCATTGTGTATTAGACTTCTCGTACCGATTCGAAACGAATAAATCACCAGAGGGGGGTTGATAAATGCAAATTATAACGTTTCGCTCGAGTTCAACAAAAGAAAACTTAATAATGCACTCGATCTTAACGTTGTTGTTTACATTTCCACTTGTTTGAAGCAAGTTGAAATGTAAAGAACTGAAACCTTCCTTGTTTTTATTTTAAACCACAGTTTTACCACAGATTTTGCATTTTCGATACAATGGTAACTAGAATAATATCAATTATTGTTACATTTCCAGTTCCATTTAATTTGCTACTTTGTAAAGTATTATATTATTTTAATTATTGTGAATGTGAGGACTATGTGGGTCAGTGCTTTTTTGTTTTATTTTTATCACTTAGATTAATAATAATCTGGTAGTTTGAGTAATTTATGCGGCCTACCCAAATGTCCTTTTTTTGGTTTTGTGTTCGTCGAATCGTTGAGCACCTTAAGTTCTGAGTTGAGCTGAACGATTAATGACAAATGCGTGCACTGACTGGACAGGTCCACTCAGTCTGTGTGGTTCTCTTCTCAAAAGAACATTTCAGACATCAATCTAAATGGTCTTCATATGGTCTGACCAAGATTATGTCTGGACTTTAAAAAGACTGACCTTTGAGTTTGTTTCGCCCTTTCTTCTCAGTAGGCCTAGACAAAAACTTTTCTGATAGCGTTAACGCCAGACGCTAACGTCAAAATGTATGGCAATGACATTACCTGCAGAAAAAATACGTAATGTCACGTGGTAAGCAAATGTCAACTCCATACAATTTGATTTTTCCATTGGCGTTAATACTTACAGAAAAGGGATTTTGTCTAGGCCCCCAGAGTAGTCAAATCAAAAACGCCGACATCATCTAGTTTTAAAAATACGATTGACGTGTAAAAATGTTTGTACAAACCTACTTACAGAAATAAAATCACCTTAGCACTGAGTGCACACTTTTTTATTGACTGAGGGGAAAAGGTTATTTAAAGTAACCAGTCTACCGTTTCATGTGACGTGCAATAACGTCCAGTACCGAACTATTTAATTTTGTTCGAAGGGTTCTGCTTAAAATAATTGAAAGCCCTGTTATGTCCGTCCCCATCACAAACAAATCTATGTTCGCCGATCACTCTGGACGTGAGCTTTAACAAAGAGCAGACGACGCGGAGCGCAGTGGGGCGAAATATTCACCCCTTGCACTGCAAACAGCCCTCCCCACCCCATGCCACCCAACCCATTCCATTCTCACCGATGTATCTCCGGAATTTTATGGGTTTATTACATCCATCAGGGCAACAAAGGAATCGATGTAGAATGTCCTTAGACTAGGTTAGACTTTAAAGTCAATATTGTCATAAGTCAATAGTTAAATAACATAACACAATATACTGTTTGAGAGACGGCGCTAAGTTAAATCGTGGTCACAGTACGGTCTTAAATTAAGAAGAAAAGGATTTCCAATACTTACGCCTGATAAAAATTATTATGAATAAATAAATTTGCAATAGTGTAGTTAGAATAATAAAATTATACATTTCTGGAACATCCTCCAATCGTCGTGTGCCGTCGAGACAAGACCACGAATTTACATACGGGTAACCTAATTTACAAAGTGCTAACGCACCAGTTATTTTTGCCCGAATTGCATCGCTACTTGTATTGTAATTCAACGGCACCCTATTTACAAGAGCCATTCCTATTTAATACCTTCTTCACATAACATAAGAGGAGTGATGTTTTGTAATACCTTTTAATTGCCCGCACATCACTCAACACAGGGGCAATTATCTGTGTTATTATAGGGTGCACTAATTGGGCGCCCATAGCCATCCCGGGAATGAAGACAGTTGATATGAGCCGTTTCAACAGTCTGGGATTACCTTATTATATAAATAACAGGGGGTTGGTAGCATGCAGTCATTGCACCTGTGCCACAGTATATTATAGTAAAGTACTAGTTAACTACACAATTGCAAATCAGCCTTTATCTCGAACTTCACCAGACATCTTGGTATGCTTCTGGCCAGCAAGCTCACTTTTGTGTCATGTCGACCATATCGACAAAAAAGCATCCAACGCCCTGGGTTCATTATCCGTAATTACAGTTCGTTTAATACAATGAAAGCCAATGAAATTTTGTATTGTGCTTACGTCCGCAGTCATTTCGAATATCCATGAGGATTTTCCAGGCCGGAACAAAAAAAAAAAAAAAAGGGCGGTGTACAGATAAGATGGCAGGTGCTCTGTTTAACAGGCGTTAATAATAATTAAAAAAATATATTAAAAAGATTAAATAAAATAGGTATACAAGTACCAAAATAGGTTATAAACTAATAATATACATATGTAAGCAAACCTAAGCTGTCTCTGAATGTTCCACCTCGACATTCTCGTTTGAGAAATATTCTCCATGCTCCGTACCCTCGCACGATTTATCGTAGTAATTCCTCTGATTCGCTCAGTCAAAACATTTAACAGAATTGTAAAGAACGAACACCCCTCAATAGATTTGTTTGTAAGTTGCTTGGCGTCCATCAGTACTATTTTATCTAAAAACTGTATTGTTTCTGATGCATCCTAATAATGGTTATGCATGCATTTCTGCCTATGCAAGTACTTAATGTAATAGTTTAATACTATACTTCGTTAGTTTTATGCTTAATTGATAGTTAATCACCTACAAAACTTGTACAACAATACTCTATTGCTAACTGTGGAGGCTTGTAAATGGCTTGTCCTGAATTACGTCACTATTACTTCTGTATTGTTAGGTGTAAGCCACCCAAATCCAATAAACACAAAAAATTCGAGTAAATGCGGATGGTATTGATGTCACTTTGTTTTGGCATTTCAACAATCCATTATTTGCATGGACGTTACGTTTCTTTGTTCCCAAAATATTGCATTTCAATATCATACGGTAAAATCGTATGGAAGAAGATTAACGATTCAAAATGTTATGCTTTAGTCCAAAAACTAATTTTCTTCGGTAATGGAACTGAAATGAATATAAAGCTTCTATTAAATAATTGAGTCGAGCACACCTATCACCATTGTACTCACACGTGTCACAAATACCGCTGCTAAAATCATTAATGAACAATACAAACAGCGAGCCCCCCACAGTACGATGCCCACTTAAGACTAACGATGAATATCTGCGAAGATTGACATTGACCTCGAACCCTCTTTGAAGGTCTATAGACAAACAAACAAGCTCTGCCACCCATAAGAAAATACTTTAAAAAGTCCTATTCTTAAGGAACTGTCGCAAAAATTCGGTTGAATTAATTTACAATGATAAAATGCCAGATATGGACGTAACGGCGATAAATACTTACGGCGATATAATTATCGTAACTACATTGCTATAAAAACATAAGATGTCATTACGCCTATATTCTCTGAAGAGTTGGGCCCAAAAATACCTGAAAAATACCTTAAATCTAACTCCCATGTAATAAGGGATTGTCACTAATCCAGACTCCACTAGCAGCTCCTGAAAAATTCCTAATGGAAAACCCCAATAAAATATTGCCCGACCTGGGAATCCTACCCTTGCCCTCTCGCTTAGCAGTCGTGCAATTTTTTTAATAAAATGTACATATACTAATGTAGTAAGCTATTTGTAACAATTTCCGTAACCGTTAATGAGTTTCCTCGTGTGGAATCGATTCTGATTTCAGCATCCGATCATTGCGACCAAATAAATGTATTGTCATCAGAAGGAAACGAGTGTACAATATTTCAACTTGATTGGCCAAGAGGAAAAAGTAGGAGTAGAAAAGTAAAGTAAAGTAGAAGTAGCCTAAAGTTAATTAGCTGACTTCCATCTTAACATACAATAACAATATAGGTAGTAAAAGCTTGTAAAACATACAAGGTCATATGTGAAACTGCCAAGAAGCCAATGCCAGCCAGCAAAACTTTAATTTATTAACAACTCGAAGCATGTGCGAGAATAATTACATTTTGAATCTAGTGGGTTTACTGCATAATGCTGTTCTGTGACTGTCTCCCTCTTGTATCTAGGTGACTGACAGTACATTTCATATAAGTATGCCGTGGGCCGGATCGATGTTTTCTTTGATGTCACCCTTATGGATTTTTAGTCATGTTTAATTGAGGTACATACTCGTTATGATCTGCGATATTGTGATATTATTTATTTATTTTGGTTGTATCTTTCTTTATTAAGTACTAGCTTTTGCCCGCGGCTTCGCCCGCGTGTAGGTCGGAAATTATCCCACGGAAACGTACTACCGGGATAAAAAGTATCTTACATGTTAATCCAGGTTTTAAACTATTCTGTGTTCCAAATTCCATCACAATCAGCTCAGTAGTTTTTGCGTGAAAGAGTAACAAACAAACATCCATCCACAAATTCGAAAACTTAGCTTTATGCACTCTTGGCGTCATACTCTTCACTCTTGGCGTCATACTCTTCACTCTTGGCGTTACACTCGTGACTCTTGGCATCGCACTCTTCATTCTTGGCGTCAGGTACCTACTGCTTCATGAAGTGATATATCTCTCGAGTCACGCGCTGAGACTTGAACCATAACACTGGTCTACAAATTTTGCCTTTAAAAAGTATTCTTCAGGTAAAGTAGATTTTTTATTAATTAATTTTGATGTGCTGAATACAAAAATAATAATTATATTTTGAAATCAATTTCCCTTTTATATAAAAATCGGTACAATTTTTTTTTGCAAAAATAGACACAAATCATACTGTTCTTCAATTCATTACTTAGCAGAATTGTGACGTAGTTTTTCGGTGCCCTCTTATATTGTGCATTTGTAACGTCCCGACAAAAAGTCCAGCAATAAAGGCTCCTACAGACAGGCACGACGCGACAGCGCAGCACAAAGGCGCCGCTCGCCGCGCGACACGCGGTGCCTTTGTGTTGGGCATCGGGTCGTACCAGTGTGTACGAGCCTTAATCCGCTAACATTGAAACGTTCCACTTGGCTTGATATCGTTAGCGATTTTCTGATGGATGCGCTCCCCATGGTCATCGCTAAAAGCACCAAACCCCTTTGCTTTTACCAAATAAATGACTTGTTAGACAGTAATAACAATCAGTCATTTGATTTGTCGATTCTCGCCACTGCACACTGCATTGGCACTGTGAAACCAAATTATGTTTTTTGCCACTAAGCCAATTTTTCAAACCTGTAGCACATGGATTGCATTTTATGTCTTCGTTTTAAAGTAGTATGTATAGGCTTTTTTATTCTATGTTATTGTGTATATTATATAGAGCACCTTTGTTTACTAAATATCACCTCACCACAAATATAACAAAACTTGTCGGGATTATTCAAACATTGACGAGACATTTTACTATAAAATGTAATTTTTTTTTTACATTTATTACTTTTATGACGTATTAGCTAAAAACTACTACTACTATTACTACTAGCTGAAAATATTGCGTTTTAGTACTCTGTCCCGTATTAATACAGGACAGAGTACTAAAACGCAATATTTTTAACATTTTATGCCAACTAAGTAAATATTTATCGAGTTCAATGAGGGTAGAATCGTTTGATTCGGAAAATATTATATATCGCCAAAATGTTAACTAAAATTACTTTTTTTTACTTATCAACTCGTATTGAACATGGGTTGACAAGCACAAATTAGTTAAAATGATTTCAAATACTTTTCAACTGTAAACCAATGTAATTTATCTCTGGCTTTTCAAATATTGGCTGCTCGAGCCCTCCGCCACAGTGTAAAGTCAATAATTGCGCACGAAGCATGCATGACATGCATTTTCGATAAACACCTTCCCGGTAGCTGGCCTAATCCGAATACACGCCCTCTGCCCGTCACTGCCCACTTTGCCATTGTCTTGCTTGTGTACTTCGACTAACAGCTTCCAATATAATCACTCAATCCGGCGAAGAGCACAGTATAACAATCCATACAGTAGTGAAACGTCGTGCGACTCGCACACATATGTGTAAGGGTTGTAGCAAAATGGAAAATAAAATAAATGCCATTAATATTATGTAATTATTTATTTAAATGTACATATACATAATAATAATACATATAAAACAACAATATAATACAATAAAATACATTTAAAACGTATATGGATAAAATAAAATTTTTGCTAATCAGATTTGAGAAACTATTACTTGATAAAAACACAAAAAAAACGGAAAAGCATTGGTTACGAAGAATTATTCTTAGAATGTAAGGTGTTGCCGGTTCATCGAAATGTGGTGTTGTTATTGGGTTAAGAACATTATTGCAAGATGAGTTTAAAATCAAGACGGTACGTACACATAATACCTCAAAGGAATAAATGCATTAGAAGATTTGTAGTACCCACTTGTGTTAACTATTATGGACGAAGATGTAGAACAAATTTCTATAAAATATTGTTTCCAACAAACGAAGGGAAATTTTGCCTAAAATGGGTTATAGTAAACCTATGAAATCTTAAATCCTTATTGTATTTGGCTGTCGAGGTGCATCCGTACTCAAAACAGATAAGTAAGTGAGCACCATTATAATTAATCTATTCAACGATTCTCGTAAAATTCGCTCGTAAAAAACGCGCGCGTCGGCCCTCAATTTCGTGTGCGCAAACTAAGCGTAATCCCCGGGATATCCTCGCCGTTGTTCTACGCAAGTACATTTGTTTCGCTACTGTATGGATTGTAATACTGTGGCGAAGAGCTCTGCACCTACTTATACCTGTGAACCTGTGGTACCGTTTTGCGAAACCATTTACAGCTTAAGTTCAGTGATTCTAATGACTTTCAATACTAGAGAAAATACAAAAACATATTTTTTTAGGTAAGTACCTACGTAGAAGATATTAATAATCGCTTTGAATTTTTTGCCACATTTTTTCAATAAATGATGAAGAAAATATGGCTTTGCTAGTTAGTCTAATTAATCAAATTCTCTGGAACCAAGACTCGAATGAAAATTTTATTCCTTCCCTTTAGTCCTTCAAAGGAAATAGGTTCATTGAAGATTTGAATCATTAAATTTTGTATAGTCAACCCTAAAAAGATATATACACGGATAAGGAACCATTTTATTGCCAACAACTTTTGTTTCATAACTTGGTATCCACCGTATAAAACGTATACTTATAAAATTTATTTTACCAATACAAAGTAAATAGTTGGTTCCAAATTACACCCTATGACCAAAAAAATGGAAACAATGATAATACCAGAACAAGCTAAACAAGACTGACAACGTCATACGCCTTATGTCGAATGGGACGTCTTTAACTTCGTTTAATAGAAGATAAATCAGTTTATTTTTGTCCTCTTCATTTCATGCATGACGTCACTGACGTGGCATTTGATTTTAGATTTGAAATACAAATAGGTGAATCATGAAAATTCATTGCTGGCTTTTTAAGGTGGCCACTTACCGGGTATTCGCGTGTAATTAACATTCCATAATTTGATTTAGAGCATTGCGTTGCAATACTACGACAGCTACGCACTGACTGAGGAGCATTCGCTTTTGTAATCGCTTGAACTAAGGGTATTCGTAAATGTAACATCGATTCAGGTATAATGCTCGGTTTTCCGCACTCACTGTTGCAATATTACGAATTGTATTATTACAGGTACGCACTGTAATGCTCGCCTGGACGCATTCACTGATGAAATATTTGAATCTGAACTGTTACATTACACGCAAATACTCCCGGAAAGTGGCTACCTTAGATGTGATCGTTGTCATGACAATAATAATATGTCAGTCCACGCGTTTGATTAAATGGTAATTGTTTATGACATCGCATTTTCAACTAAATCACCTTCACCTTCTTCCTTTTCAGCTAAGTTAAACTTTTGAATTGAATGAACTTTTAGATTGTTTACCTCGTTATTGAATGATTACTGTATACATATTTGTGAGACTTATGTAGATTACCTTGTTATGGTCATAGTATGTTTTGGGATTTTATTTTTACTTTGTTTTGGGAAAATAAATTGTATACTAAGTTTTCTACCTGGACGGTGAATACAATGTTATGGTACAATGGTTGTAGACAATAAAATGGTTCCTTGTCCTTGGTTACCTACATCTTTTTGGGGCTGACTGTACGAGTAATTATTAATTTTATTTTTCTCTGGAAATCTCAATGAAAAGTAATCGTCAATCAAAACACCTACATTCGACTGATTCGATAAACAAACGCGTCAAAAAGCTCCACAAATAAATCAACTAGCAATCTTCTGGTTCCAGGGCGTGAGGGTGGCACGTCCGTCCTGGACCACATTCTGACACCCTTCACCCACCCCCTTTATAAGCTCCCTTTACCGATACAGATGGGTAGTTTTAGTTTCAAAGATTTTTTTTAAAGCAACATACTAAAATCAGAGTTATTTACGTATCTTATTGCATTTAGGGAGAAATAACTTTATGCCGTTGCAATATAAATCAATACTGGTCGGTTTATCAATTCCAGGAAGTTTGCTCTGCATCTGGGGTTTGTTTGTTTTGGCTATTCATATTCATATTATTTCCGCTTAGTCAATGTTTAATCAAATCTCACCTTTTTATGCACTTGGTTGAAACGTGAGTGTAATGTGTTTTACTTATCACTACTGACTGCCTTGATTGCTTTGATTTGCTTGACATTGACATGTACCTGTATTGCTTGGTGGTATTGAAGCTCGAATTGGTTATCTCTGATTCCTGAATTACATTGAAGGGACTGGTTCGGTAGTCTGTATCTGTGCATGTACATGAGGTTTGTTTGTCGTCTTACTGCAATCTCTAAGCCTTATGTCGGCCTTTGGTATGTGCATGTTCTATATTAGATATAGAAATTGTGTTTGTGAGGTACCTACGGGCATATCTATTAGCAGATTAACATTGCGATTGACGCTACCTGCTCATGTCGTGTTTGTGTGATATTATTGCTAAAGGGACATAACTATATAATTATTATATTAGATGTTCTGTGTCTGCATACAGAAAAAGTTGCGCCGTATAAAAACATTTTTAGAAACATGAATGGTGTTTGACTGATTTGGCAGAGAGTAAATATTTTCGTTGCAATGCCTTTTAAAACCTTCTCCGGCGCGCACACAACAACTTACCAAAGTTTCATCACAATCGGTCGAGCCATTTCCGAGTTTTTGCGAGACTAACAAACGGCAATTGATGTTTATATATAAGAAGATTACAATTTACAGTTAATATCCAACCAACAAAAACTAACAGTATTATTTGTAGTCTATTGACGATCATATTGCACTAATAGACAAAGGCATTTTATTCGACAATATCAGGCTTTGTTCAATAAATAACTAATGAGCGATCGGGCTTTTTGGTTGTTGGGGCTGCTCGAATTCCTGTTATCCTAAATTACTGTTGTAACATTTCTTTTATAAAACCTTGGTTAGGATTGCCTGATACATACTTATACTGTTTACTACTCATAGCAAATTCACCTAACTTATTCGCAATCAGTCTTTTCGTCATTTTCATTTCTATATTCTCGAAATGTCAATGAGCCCTTGGCCACCACTTTACCTACCATCTAAGTATATCTAGTTTCAACCACGAAGAAAATATACAGGTTGAAACTAAAGACATACTTAGTGTTAGGAGGTTTCCGATAGGTATAACAGTTACTTCTAACTTACTTCGTACTTGCACAGTTCAGATGGAAACGGAAATTACCCGACCTTGGAATCCCAGACAGTTCTGGCTAGTTTCCATTTACACCAAACCACTTTGATCTCAATAATGTCACAAGTTAGTATGTGCCTGACCTGGATGAAGTTAGAAACCGCAGCTGAAAACGCATATAGCTGTGGCCAGATTTATAAATTCAGTTTTTTTTAAAGTAATTAGATTATTTAGTGACAAGATTAAATTCTGTATGCCAAAGGAAGTTAGTCACTTAAAAATAATATCGTATATGAACTTTCTAGGCACAGTCAGTGCCTAATTATCCTAATAAAGTCCTGAGCTCTTCCGAGCTCCTTGTTTTTCACAAGTAGTTACCTCCTACACTCTACACTATCAGATCGTTAGCATTGTCCCCGAATTTCTAGGAAAAACAGAAAAATTGTCTCGCCGGCTCTCCCTGGCGGTGACCTCCACGCCCTCGCCCTTTGATAATTTTTATGTAGTTATATTTTTACCTCGTCGCAATCGACTCGGTTGATAATATAATTGTGCTAGAGCGGGTACACCTCTTAGTCACATATTGATTTGTAATTTTACACCAGGCAGCCGTGGCTGTAATTAGTTCAGGTGAATAAATACATTTTGCTAATCATACGAGTTTTCGTATGATACCATGCCATGCATCACAAAACGCGATGAATGCATGTCATATTTCATGTAATTAAATTGAACAAGCAGGTATGTTATTTGTATACATAATTATAAATTAAAATCGCTTTTAGTTTCTGTATGCGACACCGCGTTCTTAAAACTACGCAAATTATTTTGTTTCAGGTTTCACTATCATTTAGAGAATTTATTCTGGAAGGTTTATGTGAAATAATGTATGTATAATAAATTAATATTAAACCTACATAATTATAATAAATAATACCTTATAATAAATAATTCTTCATGTTTTGTGAAGTCGGAATATCCGTGCGAAGCAGGGGCGGGTCGTTAGTTATAAAAACGACTAAGTCCTTGTAAGCAAAATTCCTGCGACAAAAATGTAACGTATTTTGCTATTTCATAAATCGACGCCTCGTTGTCGTTTGTCGTCTACTTTTAGCAACAGGTCGGCGAGACTTGAGGATCAAACGGGTCCCGGGAAATATGTGTCTGTAAATATATTGTAGATCAGCGTATATATTGCTGTTGTAGACAGAATTACAGTTTACGATTCAATTGTTGCTTCACCTTTAAATCGCTACTTAAGGGGGAAGCGCTAAGGTGGCCCGCGAAATACAAATTTTCTTAAGTTTTTTGTAATTTGCAGGTCAGTGTCAGGTTGTATGTTGATTAAAATATGATTTGCGACCGTAAAAAATATGGCTTTACAAAATTATAATCATAAGAATCAGCAATACAACTCATTACGTTAGAATCCTCAAAACGCCTCAAAAGTCATGATTTCATGAAATAGTCATTCAAGAGGTTGATATGAACTTAGAGAGATGTATTGATGATTTTTATGATTATAATTCTAGATTCAGTTATCATTTTCGAATAGAACTTTAATCCATACTAATGTTATAAATTCGAAAGTAACTCTGTCTGTCTGTCTATCTGTCTGTCTGTACGTTACCCTTTCACGCCTAAACCACGGAACGGATTTCGATAAAATTTGGCAAGGAGATAGATGGCATCCTGAGGAAGAACATAGGCTACTTTTTGTCTCAGAAATAATCCTAAAAGGGGATAGAAGTTTTTATGGGAAACTTAGCATTTCTTACTTTAGGGATAAGAAAATTTAAATTTATAAGTACTTTTGTGAAGAAATAAAAATATATTTGTTACAGCGTTTTTGTAAAATCATTCCCAACTCTTCCCCAAGAGGGTAAATACATGATTTTAAAATTCACATGATTATTGAAATTTTTGTGTACCTCTTTTTAAAAGATTTAAGGAATTGGAAATTTAGTCAGAACCCGTATCTTGATTTATTATTTATTTTAGTATTTATTTCATTTAAATCGGTCCATCCGCTTAAAAGTTATTAAAATTTGAAGTTATAAATAATTTAGCTAATATTTAAGTAATACGTGGTCACTGGCGGCGCTAGAGTATTTCAGATGATAATATTAAAATTAATTAGTATTATTTATAAGAAATTTAGAATCATAAATACCTGTTTACCAACATAAAAAAAGATTATTTGCATTTATTATGTCTGTCTGTTACCTTTTCACGCTTTAACGGCTGAATGGATTTAGATGATAGGATATTATTTATCCCGGTAGCACGTTCCCGTGGAATAACTTCCGACATCCACGCGGGCGAAGCCGCGGTCAGAAGCTAGTGTTTATGTATTATGTACCATAACTATAACCGACTTTATTCAAAAATTTAATATCCGCGCTCAGATTCCAATTTAGATTGCCCCCGAGTGAGCTTATTGAAAATTATCTAATATACCTGATAGCACTTCGGGGCTTCGCTCTAAATAATGTAATTACACCGTTCGAGGGATAGTTCATAGGCTTTATAAAATTATGTTGTTTTATGCGTGTATTTTTGATGCATAGAAAGTAAAAACCTCGTATCGGCAGGGTATTGATTAACACACTAACAGTAGGAATGGCTTTCATTTTGACAGTTCAACAACATTCATTGCGTTATTTACGTTCTTGAGCAGACTTTTCTAACATATGAAGCAATGGATTAATAATAGGCTTCAAAATAATTTAGATTGTGATAGATAGTGTGTTACGCAATTAGGGTGTTGTTTAACATGAATTTATTATTTTATTTATCAATATCCTGCTCGTATACCATTTTATTTTAGGTTGCCGAAAGATGTCTTTTTAATGACCACAACTTTATCAGCTGCTGTGATCGATCTCCATTTTACTCCCTATCATATGGACGGTCCCTACGAATACTCGTAATCCCCTAAGTTATACAAATGTCAAATTTTACAGGAGAGCACTTCTTATTTTTAAACACGTGTATCATGGTCTACTTATTGTAAAATCATGAAATTTTGTATAAAGGTTTAATATAATGTAAGATATATTTTATAAAAAATAAAAAGATTGGTCATAAAAGTCATTTTTAGTGTATTATTTGTTACTGACATATTTATAAATCGGTAACATAGGGAGTAGAAGTCAATAAGTACCACTTAGGCTATTTCCAATAGAAATAAATGGCTTGGCTGAATGCACAAACTTTTGAGAAACAAAAAATAAAGATATAGGGATTGCAAATAGCTTAAGTGGTACAGCTACTTATTAACTTATACGTGGTAGTCTTTAAATTAACCAGAGTCACAACAGCCATTTATGAAATTGGACGTGGGATATATTATGGTATAAAAAATGTTGTAAGCATGTGTCTGGAAATGTAATTTTTACATTATGGGGTTGCACATCATGATCCTCTGTGGATTTTTTTCTTCGAGGCCTATATCTCGTATTATCATTAACGCGGAAATCATTACAATGACCGTCAACCAGGCTGGCCCGAAAGCAATAATCCCGCAAGTGGCAGTTGCGGGCGCGGCGTGTGGGGGGAGGTAGCATTGATTTTACACCGTAAAACTACTGAATTACCACTACTGTTTTTCTGTGTCGGCAATTTTTAGTAAATTTTATAGTTATGGGAAATTTCGTGTGCGGATTTAAAGTTCAATTTGCTAACTTAGACTTGTGCTTGTTAAACTAAACAATAGTACAGGGTGGCCTGAAGGTCACGACAACAAAACATGCAAATCACGGATCTACCACTTAGGGGGTTGTACGTAGGGCCGTCAATATTTTCTTTCACACATTTGTAGATATACTAATCTCGTAAACTCTCAGAATTATTTCATGATACCTGAAATATCTATCAATGTATGATCTATTTATTTATTCTTAGAATTAAGCTAACTTATTTTAAATGTGGAGTACTGCCTATATAGTTAAATAAATTGTATCTGTAGATACAAGCCATATAGCATGCGTTGCAAGCGACAAGCAATTTCATACGCCTGTGGTGCATTAACCGTCTTGCTGCATCCCATACGGTACCATTCATATCATTAGCAGTACGTCCATCCGATATCGTCAACCCCATATAATGGCTAACTATAATATATCACAAAACAGTCTTAAGATGTGGAATTACAGAGGTTGACATTGAATATTCTTTGAATCGGAGATCTTTATTTCGATCAATTTCTTTGTACTTTGTCGAAGTCCAATCCAGACTTGAGATTATATTTCAGATTTTAAAGAAAACGTGAGGTGCGTTTTCTTTAATTTCTTAAAATTCGTTTTAGCTTCTTAAAATAAACCTCACAAACACAATCACAACTCTCTGAATATTAAATTCACGATGCGTCGAGCTTATCATAGAACGAGGGGGATTTTCAATAGAATACCGCTTCGATGTCGAGGGTAGTTGACAAATAATATCTAAAGGACAGTTTTCTTATGTTTTAGAAAAAGGAACGGAGCTGTCTGATTTTTCATTAATACGCCTATAACTTGATAACCAATTATCCGAAACCTATGCTTTTTTTTTTCGAATTATGACTATGTTTTCTCACTGGTGTAATAGCTACTAAGCAGCTCATTATTGCAAAATTGTGAGAGCAACGGTAGGTAGGTACATTAATTAATTTAACCACAGAATAGAGGTTATTCTGAAATGAGAATCTATAAAATGCCCACCCACTGGAAAGATTGTCCAATTCAGCACTCTAGTAACATAGAAATATTATTGTACATTATGTTGAATTGTTAGACCGTGAGAGTAGTCTGATTCAATATTGTGTACCTAAATAAAGGTTTCTTTACGAGAAGAATCAATATCCTTTGTCGCAGCCTTTGAAATAGATATCTTTGTATATTTGCGTCTGACGTGTAAAAATAAACCCCGTAAGTCCCTAATTAAGGCGCGTGGAACTCATGATTCTTAAAAAGGTGTGGGGAGCGAATGAATACAGCCTATTAGGGGTATCTATCAATAAAAACATTATTGACAGGGGGTGCCCTGTCAATAATGTTTTCTGTGCTTGATCAAAGATTCTTGCCCTTATCTTACGCATAGAAACATAAATGTTTCGTCCCTCTGCAGCAGCCTATATTGTTTTAAAATAACATAGGTACTTATATTACATTTACTACAACATGCATTTCATGTAATTATAAGGACAGACATTATCAATGTAACGTGTTTTATCTATGGAATAAGATATCTATATCTTATGTACTGATAATTTTCAGAGATTAGGAGCCTAA
Source organism: Dryobotodes eremita (assembly GCA_917490735.1). Taxonomy (NCBI): domain Eukaryota; kingdom Metazoa; phylum Arthropoda; class Insecta; order Lepidoptera; family Noctuidae; genus Dryobotodes; species Dryobotodes eremita. The sequence continues at coordinate 9,288,038 of OU823241.1, read as the reverse complement.
TGTGGAACGACACGCACACGCCTCAATGCATCTAGTGTTATCATCATATTGATTACTAGCTGTTTATTATCTATTTCATCATTTGTTATACAAATATCCTGGATAAAAAGTAGCCTTTGTCCTTCTCCAGGCTCTGCGACTTTATTTCGAAAGCATAACGTTGAAAATCTATTAAAGAAATTTGACATCTATTAGACTTAACGACCGATTTTTGTCGTTATCTATGTCGAGACTGCAGGGCCTGGCCCTGGCCCTGCAGTCTCGACATAGATAGCGACAAAAATCTGTCGCTAAGTCGTATCGATGTCAAAGGGAATCGCCATTCTCGGCTTAACGTGGACAAGCTGTTTAGTAAAAAGTATTTTATCAAATAAATATAATTAATTCTAAAATGAATATATTTGCACACCTCGTTACAGGAAAGTCTTAGGAAAAAAATGTTGTATTATAAGTATTCACGCCGATTACACGCGCAAAGAACCGCCATTTTTTGGTTGCAGGCTCTTGGTGGCTTAGGTTCTGGGTTACCACATAAATAATAATGCGAGTTCAGTTTTTATTCGATAAAAAATCGTTTTCTAGTATTTGAGTGAAAAAATGTGGTTCTTTCATGCGCACGTTAACTGATAAGTGATTTGGACCATAGTTAATACTTATTTATCTGTGATTAAATCAAAACATTTATATTTTTCGTATGTAAATCAATTTCTGTCTGATTATAGACTCGATTATCGAATCAACAAATCGATTAATGTTAAACATATTTTTTTTATTACCTGGCCACACTAAGTGCATCATTTGTCAACAATCGATGACTACTATTCGCTTTGCAGTTTGGTTCCGTGTTGTGAATATTCTCTTGTGTTGTTTATTTTCCTGAAACGTTTGTTTTTGTTATAATGGACTCCGATACCCCACTTTATGAAGACCCGGCCTTACTTTTGGACACTGAATCTGCTTCTAACGTTTACCCTGGCATTATTTTGGACATTGAGCCTGCTTTTAACGACCACCTTGGAACGAACTCGGACCCTCCTGCGCATCGTCTTGTTTCCTCGCGTGGGAATGAGGAAGAACTGCGATGTGTTAATTGTGGCATCGATGTTTTGCATCGCAGAAGACGCACACTGGAGCTCGTTGAAATACAATCAACTATTCGACAGTGGACTGCTCCTCAAATTGTAAGTTTCAAAACTCAAACATGACTAATGTAAAGAGGTTTCAAAAACTCTATTTCAATACTTATAAAAAATAGCCCATACTAGATGAGTCCGGTATGTCTTAACTAAATGACTGCTTGAGAAGCATCTGAAACAAACTCACTTGTTTTGCTTAGTATAATTTCTTTTTCTGAATGTTTTTGAGATATTATTATATATATTGTCTAAACAACCTGCATTTATAAATGCTTGTCTTATTTACAGGTTACAGCCCATAGCTTGGTCTGTCATTCATGCTGGATGTTGGCATTTAATTTCTCATCGGACCAAGGAAATGAACAAAGCACAAGTGGTGGTCATCGTCGACAACTATGTGTCAACTGCCAATGTTCTATATTGCGTACCAGATCCCATGTTCTGCATACCAATACAGAAAGAGAAACTCACATAAGAAATGTGATTAGCGATTGGATAGCACCACGGCAGGTAAGCACAGATTAACTTTTATGTATTACGGATAGGATATATTATTTGAAATTAACAGAATTATGTGTATAGAAAGAAATCATTAATGTATTTAAATGCCACTAACTTAGAATTATTTTGTTTAAGGTTCGTGGATCAGATCGCATCTGCCATCCATGTTGGCAGCGAGCTGACAGAGTTCCAGTCCTTGCTCCAGTAGCTGTTAACGTACCAGCAGCATCAACAGAAACAATTAACTTACCAGATTATTCACGAGCACCGGATACACAAGGTCATTGTTTTTGCCCCGATTGTGAATCACCGCAACGGCTGACTGTCCCAATATGGCTCAGGGTGAAGTTATTCACAGATTTTAATTTTTATGTTCCGAAAAACTGCAGAATATGCAGTTTTCATTTATTAAATAATAATTGGGATGAATTGTTATCAAATATTTTAAATCCCAACCACACCTTTACAGTAGAACATGTTCAGGACTTTGCTACATTTGTCAAAGAAAGAAATCGTACATTTGACTTCCATGACATTGAGGCAATGTCTGATGATTTGGTCCATTTCTGGATAGGGCTGTCCAAAGATCAATTTATTAATTTAAAAGCAGATCTTCCAAGGTTATCTGAGATGCACAATGGTTCATTGGCTCTTACTGCATATTTAATTAAACTCCGAACTGGGGATAGTGACGAAAGAATTTCATCATTGCTTAACATCCCACGATCAACATTGAACAGACTAATGGGCAAAGCTCGTGATATTCTAAATGACGATTTTATTCCCCATAACTTGGGAATAAATCATATTACAAGGGCAGAAATAGCAAATAGAAATCTTATTATACCCAACGGACTGTTCAGTGGCGATGACAGAAAACCAATTGTTATAATTGATGGTACATATTTGTATGTTCAAAAGAGTTCAAACTATCTATATCAAAAGAATACTTACTCCTTACACAAGTATAGGAACCTAATCAAGCCACTCCTAATGGTATGCTCCGATGGATACATTATAGATGTATTAGGCCCCTATCCAGCAACAACATCTGATGCCAATATTATGTTGCATGAATTTAGAGACGAGGCAAATGCATTAAGGCAATATTTTCAGGCAGGAGACGTTTTTATTCTGGATAGGGGTTTTAGAGACTGTGTGGCACTATTAGAACAGTGTAATTATTCTGTACATATGCCTGCATCTTTACAAGTAGGTGAAACTCAATTATCAACGTTGGCAGCTAATAAATCTAGAACCGTCACAATGTGTAGGTGGGTTGTAGAAGTCGTAAATGGAATTTTCAAACATTCTTTTAAAATATTCCGACACGAATTTTTTAACTTGACTTCCAATCATGCAATGTTAGATTTTAAGGTGGCTGCTGCGTTGATAAATAAGTTTCACTTAAGGATTAGTGATAGAGTAGATGCAGGTCAAATTGTAGAAATAGTGAATGAGAGATTGTATATGAATAATACACTCGCTGATTTTGTGATACAGAATAATTTAAATAGAAGACGCACACAGTTTTTAAACATAAATGTAAACGTAAATAATGTACCATTCCCAAGGCTGACATACAGTGGACTTATTTTATTTGGTTGTGGAACATACCAGTTGAAACAGGCACGATCGTATTATGGAGAACATATTAGGAATGATGGTTCCTACAGTGTTGAAATAAGCACGGACAGAGCCAGCAACCTCCTAGAAGGTTTACCCTTGGCAGGCAATTGCTCATTATTAAGAGGCAAAATACAAAGCAGGCACATAAGCCGAAAAATATATTTTGTTTATATTTTATATAATAATAATCAACAGGGCAGAGAAGCAATTATTCAGTATTGTTGCAATTGCCTTGTAGGGCGAAGAACGGTAGGTTGCTGTGCTCACGTCATGACCATAATGTGGTATTTAAGCTGGGCAAGGCACGAGAATAATATTACTCCACCCGCCCAGTTTTTAGATAGTATTTTAATTGTTTATGATTCGGAATAAACCATTGTAAGAAATAATAGCTGCTTGTTTTATTTTATCCACTAATATTCCCCTAACTTGTAACTGTTGCACAAATATGTAAGTTAATATCATTATAATAAACGAGAATAATTTATATTAGAAAAGAAGTGCTCATTTTTATTATTAATTTGGAAAATAAATACTCATAATGGAACGTCCATTACGAGTATGAGTGACAAGATCACAATATTACACATGCTAAATATGGTAGATTTATGTAACTTCCTGCAACTTTATTATAATATTTCGTTTCTATTAGGAATGAAATATTAAAAACTTAACTCATTTATTATTATACTTAATGTCCACATCAAGCCAGAGCACCCTAACAAACTGGGCAATTCCCTTTCTTTAAAAGATTTTCAACCTTATGCTTTCGAAATAAAGTTGAAAATCTATTAAAGGAATTTGACATCGATACGACTTAGCGACAGATTTTTGTCGCTAAGTCGTATCGATGTCAAATTTCTTTAGTAGAGTTTTTTAACCTTATACTCTGGAAATAAAGTTGAAAATCTATTAAAGCAATTTGACATCGATACGACTTAGCGACAGATTTTTGTCGCTATCTAATGTCGAGACTGCCGGCCCTTGTCCCAGGCTACCAATCTCTCAAATTTTATAACGATCGGTCGAAGTTGAACGGACGTGGAAATCAATAAATAAAGTCCAATGATTAATTCGTAGTTTTTAAATCTTGGGATTTAAACGTTATTATAATTATTCCGCGATTTTAGAGGAAGTATTATCCACTCTATGTTACTTCCTTCCTCAAAGTTTAGGTAAATAAACTCTACCTATTCCGATCTCTGGTCATGAATGACGAAATGACTAAAATTGATACAACTTTAGTTGCGCCATGTGAGAGTACTAGTTGGATCGCAGTTGGCAATGCCCGTTGCCAACCAGTTAAGGTCAAGTTGTCGTCACCAAGTGAGAATGAGCTTAGAAGTATCTATCGTGTTAATTAGTTAGAACGGTAATCGAGTATAATGAAATACAATGTTGGCTTTTATTCAATGAGTGCTCGATGTCTGTCTGTTATAAAATCTAAAGCAGTTATAGGAGGGGTGGGTCACGTCTCTCTATACAGAGTCTATAAGTAATGGTTGAGTGAGTCGCAAAAGGGAAAGCTCCCCATTGTCACATGTAAACTTGTTTTCATGGCTTTTAGCACGCGAAACGAGTGTACAAAATTGTATGTCTCGCCCTGCTTTGTGAAACTTGTTAATAAAATACTTTATCGAAATGTGAAAAGGATCAACGTGACGGACTTTCAAGTCTCTTTGACCAGTACACACATACGTACATTAAACTTTTAAACTAGGTATGAAGACATTTTTAATAAGAATTTGCAGATCATATAATTTCTTGTTATTTATAAGGATGGTTATTATATATTTTTCTTGTTGTTTTTTCTTATTATAATAAGGATGTCTCATAAAAATAAAATTATTTTAGATCAAAGCTAAATCATCAATTTGCGTTTGAAAAGGTAGAGCTTTCAGTGCCGATCTCCTAGAAGCAATTTTACTAATGCTGAGAACATTTTTATTACATACTTCAGACAAACTATTATATACCTCAGACAAACTCTTTGAACGAAATTTCTAGAATCACTCAGGATAGAATAAACTAGATTCATTCTAGGAATCTCTGTTAGATGAATCCCTAATTAATTATGAGAAGACACAGCTTCACTATTATCTTGGATCCGAAAATTTGTGAAACACACATTATTATTTTATTATTATTATTAGTGATTGGGAAACGCCAAACCTTTCAGTATTTTTCAGCAAAAGGATTACTTGTAATGAATATATAAATGCAATCTCTAGTTTTTCTCTAAGCAGCAAAGCGAATAGTAAAAACTTTTATAACTTCCAATATTCTTTAAAGATAGGGTGTTTTTTTAAGTCTGTTGTGTGCTAGAGTTTATTATTAATTCTGCGATACCCTAAAAACGTGTGACAGTTTTAATATTTCATTCGTTCAGTTGCAAACCTCCTCCTTTTTTTGAAACGGTTAAAGAGGGCACTTAATTCATGGTTTGAGAGGTAAATATAGTTATCATGCACGACCTCCTCGTGTCCTGTCTGTAATGATATCCCATAGATGGCCTTTGTTTGCGCAAATTATTAATAAAGGTGCCACAAATAGATTGCTTCGGAAGTCTATCTGTAGCTGAAATTATTTTGCCTTTGTAGTCGTTTTCTAATAGGATTTCCCAAAATCTTTTGGCTATCTCGATTGTTCTTATCGTTAGCTTGATCAAGAACCGATACTGATTACCTGCCTATTGGTTGTGAATTTAAAACAATACTGAAAGTAAGGTGAATTAAGAATGTACCTAGGTACTTATATCTTTTTTGTCATCTCCCCTTGCAAGCAACCCTCGTGCAACTAACCTTGACCTTCATGTTAACAGAGATTTAAATGTTAATGTCAAAGGGAAGGCGATTGGGACAACCCTCGTCTTATTTTGGGGTCAACATCGTTACCTTGTTCAACATTTCTGAAGTATACTTGTTTTTGGAACACTCTTATTGAACACCCAACTACACAATGAATTTCTAGTTTCTAGCTAAAACCTCGAGTTAATACCGTAGTGTAACAAATTGGTAATTGTAAAACTGATTTAACAAATACTACTATTATTCATTCAAGGTTTAGAATTTCCAATTCTCAAAATGTCCAACGGCTTCAAAAGATCCATTTCCCAAAAATTTCGTCAATAGTCAGCATGTTTTGTTTCTCTTCGGAAGTTAGTAAATTTTTTCGGGTTCAAAATGCGAGTCTCTTTTAGTTTTTCTGAAATTACGAAACTATCTCGCGAGTACCTAAGGCTACATTGGACCTCTTTAAGGCCATAAAGCCTCTTTCTGAAGTCTTTAACACTTGCTCCGAAAATCTCTTGTCAAAAAACACGGTCAGTTATTTTGTTATGGGTTTTTCGAGTATGCAGAGGACACGTGACGAGCTGGCATACTTTTGGTTCTTCCTTTTCCAACTTCACTTCCATTCCATGAACCAAATATACTTAGTGTATTATTATTAACTGGAGGGTAATTGCTTTCACAATATCATGCAGTGCCTAATACTTACACTTACCCGATAAATTTTTCTTAAGTTCTATGTGCGTCGGTCAAAACGTTCTCATTGTCGCTGGAAATTTCCAAAATGTTTTCCGATTCATCCTTTTCATACCCAGGCCCAGGCCCTGCAGTCTCGACATGAATAGCGACAAAAATCTGTCGCTAAGTCGTATCGATGTCAAATTTCTTTAATAGATTTTCAACTTTATTTCCAAAGCATAAGGTTGAAAATCTATTAAAGAAATTTGACATCGATACGACTTAGCGACAGATTTTTGTCGCTATTCATGTCGAGACTGCAGGGCCTGGAAGCAACGCCCGTATGTTTGAACGATTATAAACCAACCGAACGTTGTTAAGAATTACATGTATACATAAACTCACGCCTTCTTCCCATGGTAGTAGGCAGAAATTACAGAACGCCACCTGCTACGATCCTTACATACTTGTTAAGAATTAACAATCCCATTAGAGAATTTTAATGTAGAGCAGTGGTGGCCCAGTGCTAACGGCCTTGACTTACGAGTTGTAGGTTGTGGGTTCGAACTCAGCAGGCGCTTCACTTTGTGTAAATAACTTAATCAACATTGCTCTCAAAACGGTGAAGGGAAACATCGTTAGGAAACCGGCATGTCCTAGAACCAAAAATTCGAAGACATTCGCTTGGTAGATTACTACAGCCCACTCCCACTTGAAGGGAGGAGGCCTCTGTGTCCCAGCAGTGGGAACATTATAAGCTGATTATGCCTATGTCTCTTATATCTTCATTTTGCTATGCTCACTTAGCCGCCAAATAACATCGAAATCACCATGGCTACATGTAGCGCTAATATTTGAAGAGGATGCTCCCAGACATCCGGATTTATTTGTTTATTTTGAGCTTGCCAAGATGAAGTATTTCCATGTCAAGCGCCGTTCGGACACAATGTGGAGAGAGCCCACTATAGGTACAGATAGAAGTAAAATTACGAATAGCCAACTTACTGAAACATTTTTACTCTTACTAAACTGCCGTTTGTGCCGATTTTCTTGTACACCGAATTAAACAAGCTAAACTACCACTAAAATTCCTTACTTTTGACTATAAGAATCTCAAAGCTATTCTGCAAAAAAAATCCCCAAATTTAAAAAAAATTGACGCAACTTAAATTTTATTTGACAATTGCGAACCCACGTGGTACTTGTTTTTTTAGAGCCGGATGCGCTCATGTGGGGCAGCCTCGAAGTGTTTTATATGGAATTTTTCACTTTTTGTATGGAAAATATGAAAAATCATTACCTACATGTAGAGTTTTAGGGGTTTAAGGGGGGGTCGAAATTTTCATTATTTTTGCGATAGGACACAATTTTCGAGATGACAAGTAAAATAAAATTAAAATAAAAAGATACAGTACTGTTTTTGCAACTGAAGTCGAGGTGTTGTGGTGAATTTTAGTTCATGACAACGAATTTTATTCCACACCTTTTTATACGCGATTAAAAATACCCTGATTTATTTAGACAACCAACATTTTAGGTTAAAAACGTCAAATTCAGAATAGCTAAATTACCGTTTTCACAAAATTACTAACTCAGTGCCATCTTAATGCTGTCAAACTAAAATATAGTTAACTTGTGTCACTTTAGCCTATTTCAGAATGGGAAATCGTCGTTTGACAGGAATGACCTAAATTTAAGTGATTTTTAGGAATTTTGTGAGAAGAGAATCGGCACCATTATCTCTGTCGCTTGCTACTACGTAAGATATTATCTAGATTAGTACTGTACTAATGGACACTTATATTAAATTAATTAGTTTGCAACAATACCCTTTGACGTGTAACAGTCTAGTCCTACATAGGATCAAATCCTCGCAATTAATTGAAGCCAGAGCAAGTAGATTGAACCGATGTCAAAGCATCGTATTTCACACATGGGTGAATATTATGTGAAACAAAGACACTAGTCAGTTACTATCGGCAATCAAGCGTAGACCGTTGAAATTGGAAACCAAACTTGCACATAATGGGACTGCATGCTGTGTTGATTTGACATAATTACAGTTGCTCGATACTTGAATCTCGAACTCGAATTACAGATTTACGTTAAAGTAATTATAAAATTACTTTAACGTAAATCTGTAATTCAGTACATTTCACCAGTATTTATCTCTTAAAATTATTATAAACGGTCATTCATCATTCTCCTGCCCTTATTCCAATTTATTTGTGGTCGACGAAACATGTCTTTTTCTTCCATACCTCTCTATTAGTCGTCATCTCGGTAGTCACCCCTTTCTATCCATATCATCATTCACACAGTCACACGCTACACATCCATCATTTCTCTGGTCTTCCCCGAGTATTATAGCCATCGACATTCATACTCAAAACTTTCCTCATGACATTTTCCTCAACCCTCCGAATCAGATGACAACCAATATCCACACAATTTTTCAGTTACCGATGCCACTTTCAGACTTCCTCTTATGTACTCATTTCTTATTCTATCCATTGGTATAACACCACACATCCCTCTTAGCATCGTCATCTCAGCTGCATGCAATTGCCTTTCATTCATCCCTTTTGTGGCCCAACATTCTGATCCATACAAGACAGGGTCTAACCATTGTTTTATATATCTTTCCCTTAAGTTTAAGAGGAATGCTCCCCACTTTCCTCTTAAATTGTTCGCAGATTGTTCCCGTGAACTGCCGCTATTAAATCCATCCAGTATTCATTCTGTGGTTAACCGTCTCAAAATTCTTTTAAACACTACAAGTGCAAAATCAAAAGGGAACTTGGGCAAATTATAAATTCTTGCTTCTCCATTCTAATCATAATATTTGCCACGTAATATTACCGCGATCACGGTCAAGGGCAGCGCCTCCTTTGATTTAGAACCGAGGGGGATCCGATGCAGGGTCGCAATTCGTAGGGTTTCGAGTGTCCCAATACTGTTATAACATATTGCTTTGTACTCAGCTCAAAAAGGACTCTCCAAATCATGTAAGGATTACTTCCAGTGATTTTGATTTCTACAAATACGAGTTGTTACGAGTTTCTACAAATGAAACGTTGCGTAGGTAGGTACTTACCAAAATTAATCTTTAACCAGTTGCATTAATGTGATGTCATGACGCGTACAGTAAATTAATTAAGTAAAAATGTTTCTCCATTCCGCTTATTCATTCATCATTTATCTGCTAAATATTATGCGTTGGCGTTGAAAGTTAAAATATTGATATTTATAAAACAGTCAATATTTGTAATTGTCGCGTGACATAGTCACAATGTTATTTATTGTGCATATCGGTTACTTTTTATTGCACTCATGTGTTTTAGGAATTTCTCTTGCGATGACGTCAGCATCGTAAATACTTGTAGAGCCGATACTTGTACGAGTGTAGGTACGTGCCAAACTGCCAATAATTAACATACTTTACGCGTCTCGAGGCATGAAAATAGCAATTTAACAATATGACAGCTAAACTAAGATCTGATTTAAGTAAAGGTAAGATTTCTGTGTGAGACAAAAAGGTGAGGTTTTGTTCACGTTTGTTCACGTTTGACGTAACGTTCAGTTGAGCTTAGGTACCTACTTCTCCCCAGCATTAACATTGAAAGTGTTGAACAAAGGGCTTGAAACTGATGAATTTTGAATTCACCATCAATAGGTACCGTTCTCGTACTTATCTTTATACTCGCACATATTTTTAATCTGTCCAGTCCCAACTGGTTTGCAGATTTTACATAAGCTTTGATTCCATGCCCGTTTTTATTGAATTGGCAGGTGAGGATCAAGGCTTCCACAGACAGGCGAGACGCGACAACGCGCCTCGACTTTAGTGGAACATTTTTTATGAAAACTTTATGGACGTTGTTCTAATAGAATCGCGTCGCACCATCGCGCGTCGCGTCGCGGCCGTTTGCGGGCGCCTTTAATACTTTATAATGATGTGTTTATGTGTTTGTAAGTCCTTCACAAAGCGTCTGGCCCGGGTGGTGCTTTGTTGTTGTTACGCACACTCTTGCAATTATAGCCCCATTACAATCCTGACAGCGTGCGCTGAGGGGATGTTTCACAAGAGCTAAAAGTGCATAGGTACTGATTGTTCAAATAATTATATTTCCCCCGTAATATTATTAAAACCAGACAGCAGGGTTAGTAGCTTGGTCGACAGCCTAGTATGCGACGAACGTATGGCCACACTTATTTCTAAGAAATTGTCGTCCAAAACATGGTGATGCGTTTGACTGTTCTGACTGTACATTATAACGTACGATTGTAGTTAGGGTTTGGGATGTCTCGACAGTCTCAAAGTCTCGGGATACGAGACAACCCACGACCAACGTCCCGGGAGGTCCGGGGCTTCGAGACTCAGAATAAAATTAATTGAGTTAATTTTGGGCCAGATTATTAAAAAAAAAAAGCAATTTGTGATTCTTGTAATATTGTCGGTTTTATTTTGTTTAAAGCCTTTTAAAGTAGGTCTAAACTTTCAGTATGTTTTTCAGCTGCTTCAAAAAACTGAAACTCCATTTTAGGGTTCTGTAACCAAGGGGTGCCACCAGAACCCTATTACAAAGGCTCCGCTGTCCGTCCGTCCGTCCGTCTATCTGTCAGCGGGCGGTATCTCATTAACCGAAATAGGTAATAGACAGTTGGTCAGAGTGTATTTCTATTACCGCTATAACAACAAATAATAAAAATAAAATAAAGTAAAAAATTAGAGGGGTCCCATACAAGAAACGTGTTTAAAAAAATATGTAGTGTTAAACAAATTGTACGGAGGCACGGAACCCTTCATGTGAGACTCTGACTCGCACCTGGCCGGTTTTTTTAAAAGTTGCTATGATTTGTTTGCATGAACTTCGGGTACATATTCATCGATTTTTTTTCTTTGTAATGACTCGTCGGGTTCGTTTGGTACTGTAAAGCTTCTGGTACTAAGTTAGGCGTCCATTATGTATGACTCATCTTTTCAAAATTATTCAGGCATGGAAAACGAACCTCAACAATAACTACCTACCTACCCCACTCGTAATACAGCGTTCACTGGTGTAGTATACATATCAATTTGTTAGATTTGTATTGGTACGGGTCCAATTTAGCCCTCAATACCCCCGTACCTATTAATATCATGCTTATCTGTCCCCTGCATCGGGAGGGGGAGAACAAATTAACTTTCACTCCAGTATTGCATATTGCTTTTGACAGAGCTGCCCGTGTTTTATAATTATACCTTGCAGTAGGACGCTTGCGTTTGAATAGTTTCGTCTCGCATTATTTTGCTGGGTACTAAAATGTAGGTGTTGCAATTCAAGGCAGAAATATGGAACTTCATTTAAATATAGATGTAATAAACTGTGAAGTTACTTTTACTAGCCACTTTGTAATATTTGCTAAAATAAAAATTTGTGTTTATTCCGGTTTGCTGCATATTCAGGTTGGTGGAAGTGCTTATTAACAGGAGTGGTTTGGAGGATGATTGATTCATAGGCCTGCAATGGTTTTCCCCTTTTAGTCTTGATAATTGATTTGGATAGATTTTGGGGCGCTGATTACGGGAAAAATATTTAAAAAAATTCATTACGTCAGGGTTTATAGTTATTTAGCATCGTTTTTTTTTCCAAAATTACCTTAGTCTTTGTTATTTATTCATATTTTATTTTAATCGCTTCTTATTGAACAAAAAACACACTAAATGGTTGCAGTAGACAATAATGAATAAGTTCTCATAACTAAAATTAGTTAAATATAACTTAATTAACTAAGTGACCATACCCTTATTATGAAAAACATTGGTGGATTTTTAAAGTCATTTGCTAAAGACCTCATTTCTTGTAGACAATTGTTTTTTTTGTGGATATTATCTTAAATCGTTAGAAGAGGGTTAATGAAGCCAGTTTTTTTTGTATAAATAGCATCATTGTTTTTACAAAATCAGTAAGTACTTCCGTGCAATTCGTAACGATAATTTGAAAGAGTCATCGCGAAAGTGTTTAATTAAAATCTCCGGACAATTTTTGCTACATTTGTTGGCAGTTTATGCTGACAAAACAGACGCATAACATTACCGAATTCATAAGTAACGTTTATAATATGTATTTCGGCCTAGCAATCGCCAATCAAGATAAACATTGGGTCCCACGTAAAGATTGTACGACATGCGTTCGTGAATTTCGAAAGTGGTCAAAAGGGAAGAACAACACCTTTGATCTCCTATCTCCTGTATTATGAGGAGAACCTCAGAATCACACTGTAGACTGTTATTTTTGCTCCTGTAATATTTTCTTACAATCGGAGTTTCGGTGGAAAAAAAGGAAGATACTACAAAATTATTTAATTTTTTAAATTTATTTATTACTGTCCCTTAAATACTTTTTTAACCTTTTCAAGTTATGTAATTGTTTCTTAATTGTAATTAAAAAAACTTTGTATAGTTACTTTTTTTCCGAATTCACACAAAGCGATATAAAAAAAAAACTATGGTTGATAGGAAAAAACCAAGTACATATTTATAATCAGCGCACCAAAATACCCCAAGATCAGCATTCAAGTCCAAAAGGGGAAATAAGAGTTAAAATTTGCAGACCTGTGATTATTATTGGTAAGCTAGCGTTTGACCACTATCATTTCAGAAGAATATGATTTCATATATTTCTCATTGAATTAATGTTTGTTTTGGTTAAAAAATCAAAATGGTAACACTGTTCCTATTGCACACTTCAGTGAACTTAATAAACTCGGACAGGGAAATGCTCTAAACGGTCACTAATTAGTTAACACTTTAATTGATGCTAAGCCGATATGAGACGACGCGTTCGGATGCTTTTATTCAGTTAACAGTTCTTTAGGATTAGGATTCGCACTCCACACTCCCTGGTTTTAATCCCGCTTTTATGTAATGTTGTTCTTTGACAAACATGGCAACAAGTAGGAATAGCTTTCCCAAGTGTAACTGAGTTCCAAAAGAGCTCGATACCTACTTAGCGTTTAATTTAGTTGTTCTGTGCTAGTCTTATGGTAGGTAATTTTCTGTAACTATTACGGTTTTTCCGAACAATGGAACATTCCATCGCAAACTGCAGCAAGACATAATTGGACGTAGTTAAATGAAGAGGATCCAAAACACAAATGGCCGGAAATGAATTGTGATACCAATGTGTGTGTTTCGTTCCTTTTCGTTTGACTACGTCCAATTGACCGAGCGAGCGCGAAGCGTCTCCGTTTCTGCTTGGGCAAAAATTCTTTCGTATGTCCGGATGTCCGGCGGATGTCCACAAACACACAAACGTCACGTGATTACTTTGCCATAAACGTCATTGAATAACTTGCGGCTACGGCTTGCAGCTGTTTCTTTCGCTACCTTATACCATACCAGGCCCTGCAGTCTCGACATGAATAGCGACAAAAATCTGTCGCTAAATCGTATCGATGTCAAATTTCTTTATTTCCAACGCATAAGGTTGAAAATCTATTAAAGGAATTTGACATCGATACGACTTAGCGACAGATTTTTGTCGCTATCTAATGTCGAGACTGCAGGGCCTGGGCCGGGCACTTGTCTAAGTTGTTTGTAGTAATTTGTTTCCCAACTATGTATTTTAAAAAGTCTCGAGGTGTTTACTCTGTCAAAGTTAAAAGGACACGGAGCCTACGATTACCCCTGTCTTCAAATGCCTACAGCAGAATATCTAGGTAGTCTTCAGTACTTACGTACGCCCTGAAAAACAACATAGGAATTTATGAACGTAATTTACATTCGGATGGAACGTAGGTCTAATCATGATCATAAAATTGACGCAATAAGTAGGTATACGATTTTGCGGAAAAATCTAAATAGCTGTAATTTGGATTCGAATTTCAAGGTTTAGGTATATGAAACAGCAGACGTTCAGAGTTCAGACTATATTTGTTATATTCCTCAATTTTTTGGAACACGGTTTTGTTCTTTTTCTTTTAATAATAATATAATATAATATCATTTATTTGTCAGATCAGTAAAATCCAATATTGTTAGTAAGGACATAAACAACTTACAAAATAGTGTTAGTACATACCTCTGTCAATTAACACATTCAAAAAACATGTCAGAAACGACAATAATAATAATAATTCATCATGTTCATTCACAATAAGAATAACGCTACATACACTACTTCTGGATACGGTATTATATTGGACTCGCAAGGCGCTGTAAGCCCTCTGCGTGTAGTCGACCCATACGCTGCAAGTATAAAAAGATTGGCAGTATGCACTAAACAGAGCACCCTTTACATCACTCGAACACTGCAAACCTACGGATCAACATATTGCTCCTGACTGACAGCGCCCTACGTTCCCTCTCTATGTCAATGTTATCGGTCTGTGTAGCAGTGACCCAGTGCCCCAGATATTTGAAGGATGTGACCCACTCTAGAGTGTTCGATATCCGTGGTAATAGTCATATTATTTCCTTCATTACATTTAGATACATGATATTAATCCTAATCCTATCCTAACTAATATTATAAATGCGAAAGTAAGTTTGTTTGTTTGTTTGTTACCTTTTCACGCCTAAACTACTAAACCGATCATCCTGAAATTTTGCATAGACGTTGTCAGGGGTACAGAAACGGACATAGGGTACCTTTCATCCCGCAAAAAAGTACTGTTCCCGAGGAAAACAACAATAACCTCCGTATGATAATAGATGGCGCCACGTGTCTTTCGAATCATGATTGAATTAACCCGAATAAAAAGGCAAAGTTTAAATTAACGCGAGCGAAGCCGCGGGCAAAAGCTAGTTAAATATAAAAATAAACATTTAAAAATATAAAAAATAGTGGCCCATTGGCATCAGGGACAGAGTCGAAGCTGCTGGTGGTCAGGGCTCTAGAGAGAGGAACCTCCTCACTATGCGTGTCGTGTCCAGGAGAACTGCTTTCTGAATCAAGCCCTTGATCCAGCCTCCTGAGGTGTTGGTCGAGACTCTCCTCTATTAGGCTATTTACTGTAACGATTATCGGCACAATGACTGCAGAGTCCCACGTCCCACATGTCGATCACCTCGTGTGCTAAGTCAAGATACTAGATTTTTTGATCTTTCTCAGCTTTCACGAGATTGTCGTCAATACTCATATCATTATTATTATTGCTGCTGTGAAACTCGAAGCTTTTGCGACTGCGCGTACTGTGCCTTGCCTTCCGTATTAAGTAAAAGAACCTAGGTAAATAGAACTACTGTAAATAAATATTTTCTGCTTTGCAAAGCGATTGCGATTTTGTTTTGCTTTGAATAAAATAAACTATTCTACGAATCAAAGCTCTTTTAGAAACTTCCCAGACTAATGTTGTTTCTGCATTTTCTAGGAAAAGCAACATATTTTCATAACTGTTGGAAAAACCTGTGAGGAAAATTCATAAGAATCAGACGCATGTATTAGATTTCTTCACCCGATCTTTTTCTTTACTTGACTTATCTATGTATATCAAGTATGTTATGTATATTGTTTATGTTTGTGAATATGAAGCGACTTAACATTCTTTTCTGAAAGCTATCGATCGTTTCGTTGCTCAGCGACATAAAATAATATGAAGTTAGTACTTTCGTAGTTATTAGTACGAGGTGCAAAACTATTGCTTTGTTGTGACTGCCGTCGCTATTGCCACCCTTTCTATTAAAATATGCTGTAGATTTTGTTTTCATTTGCCTCTGGACGTCTCGAATGGCTGACTACTACAGTGATAGCTAGGACTAACCAAAGTTAACGTTAAAAAAATATGATACCTTTCTTTACTATAGACATTTTTAAAGTCTTTTTCACATTCCCCTTTAATTTGCTGTACTTGATTTTGATTGTAAGTATCTGAGTAGCTAGTTAATTAAACATTATTCTTCATCAGTGTCGCCATTCGTCAAAAGATTAGATTTTTCTTAGTAAATTCGTTCGCACCCTCTAAGTTTTCAATGATTTACTAGACAGGCAGTCTTACCTTTTCTTTGAGATTCATTTAGTTCGTTTGGTGTTCATCTTTAAGAGCATCCGAACGCGAACATGATTGTATTAGGCTCATTGTTCTTAAGCTCCGTTAATAATCTTGACGCCTTAGTAACAAGCGTTTTATTTGAAAAGTTAGCCGTTCGGCCCCCGTTTTATCAACGTTTTTCTCAATTATTCTGTATTACTCTGATGAGGCATTAGAAAAATTATACGACTTTAATTTAATATTGGTGTTTTCTCATAAAACTATGTAAACGACGGCTGCTTTTGTAATGTACCTAGCGATTTATTTTAGATTAATTATTGGTATAAGTGGATATTTCATGCAGAGCTGCGCAATTAAACGAGCTATTTAGGTTATTGTTACGTTGTTATTTTTGAGCGATGTGTATGCATGCATGTTGTTTCAAAACGGCTTCATCCCGAGACCTAAGTTTAAATTTTGTGCGTAGGTTTCTTATTTGTGTCTGTGGTCAGAAGGGCAGCTAAAGAATGCCTTACTTGAGAATTTGAGATTAAATCAATACTTGACTAGTTATTAAATACTCATTAGCTGTGCGCATGGCAAGGCTGCATAGCAAATTATACTTAGATTAGAATAAATATAGAGACGAATCTTCAGTTTGAGTATTGTCGCCGGCGCGTAACTTGGCGACGTTTTGGCGCAATGTGAGTAAGTTCGAGAATGTACACTTAGTGCAATAAAAAAATGGTCATTTTTATTTTATTGCTTGTCACCTATGGCTATTGCCTTAATTTATTTTTAAACGTGTCTGTTTAAAAGAAAGTTAAAGAAAGGAAAAACGCTTCTAACGACTTTTGCCAAGTTACGTACCGGCGACTATGCTTGCTCGCGCTATATTAGCTTTGTTCACATAGTAAATTTTCCTTATTTCGTACATACTTAAATCACTTCGCGACAAAATATACTTTATTTTTATGAAACGTTTTGTGACAATAGGCACCAACAAACTACCGATCTTTTATATTTTTATGTGACTATCTACCAAGTGATCTATATCGTCAATCTGTGTACCAGGAGGGAGTGACAGGCGAGTGGCGCGGTGCTTGGGTGATGCTGATCCGGCGAGTGATGGTCTACTACACTAGCAAGGAACCTAATGTGTGCACGGTGGACCTCAGGAAGACGAGATGTGTTGGTAAGTCTGTTTCAATAGCCTTTACTTTTAAACACTTATTTTCGTGTCAATAGGAGACCATTCTTATTGTTCCGAACAATATAACCTACCTATGTCGCCAAAACGAAGTAAACGACAGGGGTATGTTCATCATACCCCTGACATTTATTTCGTTTTGTGTAGTAGGATGTGTGATGTACACTTCTAGTGAGGATTTTCTGAAATGACGTTCACTAGATGGCAGCACTGAGACGTCAGGTCCGGGCACCTGACAAAAGTGTCAAAACGTGTATATGTTTTTAAGTCGTGACTTAATGATGAACGAATGAATGAAATGAATGATGAACGTCATCATGTATCTTATATTCAGTGTCGAAATGGAAGACCTCTTGTCAAAGTGGCGCCAACTGGCGACGTGAAATTTCATGAAAAGCTTCATTAAGGCCGCATGATTTTCGCGCATTCGTGAAACTTAATACTAGAGAATCCCTGCGAAACGTGGGGGTGACTCGCATAATACACCTGAACTAGGTATATCTATTTATAGAATAGAGCTCCCGAGCAATATGCCCACTATGAAGAGTGACTTTTTGTTCGGTGTTATATTACTATCGAGAACTTTGTTCGACGGGCATACTAAAACGTGCAGAAGGTACTTCTCTTTCATCCGTTATAGCGGAATTTATTTAAATAGTAGGTATATTTATTTTATTTTGTATTTCGACTGTAGCCAAGTCTTTGTGTGGGGACGTTTGATTCCGAAGCTTTCCATGTAGGTACCTAATTACGTACGACTGCGTGCTAAGCTCATAGCTTTTATATCAACATGAATAGAATAATTGGGGTGCTTCAGACGCGACGAAAACGATTTGTTTGTGGAAATAACAATTGTTATTGTGGTGTGGGTAAATCGCATTGTGAAGTAACTTCGGCACATCGTCAGTACAACGCTATTTCGTGCTTTTCACAAAGTTTAGTTTCACATTTATTTAACCCTTAAGGTTACACTAGTCAATCATTCTTCCACACTAACGTCGTATTGAGTTTACTCCACTGTTTGACAGTGTACATTAAAAACTAAATATTATGTCTACTTGTCTCGTCATTATCTAGCCCTGTACCGACACAGAATAAATAAAAAGAAATTGGTTTGAAAGTTAAGAACGCTGAAACTTCCATATATTTCAAAGAATCTTTGGGCGTAAATAAATAACTGCCGGAGTCTGAAAATGGCAAAATTGTTACCGTTCAGGGAGAGATAATTTATTCAAGATGTCAAATAACTTTATTTTGAAAAAATCTATCCAGTAGTTTGTTTCATAATATCTTTACGCTCAATGGTCTGTTCATTAAATTTTACGCTCGTTTTCGTCATAAATGAAAGAAATAAAAACTAAATTAATAAATAAAACTAAATAGCATGCATATTAGCCACACCCACCAACGAGTTCGAGCTGTCGACTTGTGCAACCTTAAGATTTATAGTCCGGGAGGGAAGTGGAGCCAAGGGGTGTAGGGGTGAATAGTTGGGCGTTCGTAGGGTGAATTTGGACAAAGACGACAATAGTAACCGTCGGTTTTTTTTCAACATGATTCTACAAGGAGGAGCTTAGCAGGTTAAACCCCGTTGGCTCCTCCCACAGGGTAACGCCTACACTTGTAAACAAAGAACGAATAAAGTTCCTACTTAATCCATTGTTGTACAGATAACCGATTATGAACAGGTAAAAGACGCTCAAAACAACCACGTTGCTTCACCGTATGACATAACACAATATCTGTCGGCTTTGTGATTTTTAACGTTAAATGTCAAATGTTTAATGATACTAGAAGTTACAAGTACTAAATTTCTGGGTATAAATTTTGATCAGAATTGCGACTGGAAAAAAAACACGCGTCGATTACGTTTTTGATAAACTTGCAAAAACATTTGCATGTTTAGTCTAGTTAAATGAATAAATGTAGAGTTTGTAAACTCGGGAGTTAAGTATTTAACATTTTAACTCTTATTACGCGTTACGCCACTAAAAAGTAACATCGGGTTAGTTAACCACATATTTGTGTTATTATTTAAAAGTTTAACTCTAGGTTTACTTCTAACGTTTGGAGCAAGATGAAATATTTTATTAATCCTGAGTTAGCTGGTAACTTCGGGTTATTTAGGATAACCCACGAACGTGAAGTGGGCCTCACGGTATCAACAGAAGCTGCTCTTTGTGCATATCACGGTTACGTTTCGTCCGTGCTCGCTTATGGTCTCTTATTGTTTCGGTGGATTTCTTCGGTGGATATTATAAAAGCGTTTAGAGTACCTACAAAAAAAATGTGTGCGTGCAATTTGTGGAGCCTGGTATATGGATAGCTGTAAGCTCTTGTTTGAAAGTATAATTTTCTGCATTAATCCTATATTAGAGAATTATGCTTGTTTTTACAAAGATGCACAAATATTTAACCAAACGAAATGTAGCTCCTTGTTTTAAAAATAAATTTAAAAATTAGCATTGTTTACCACAATGCTGGCTCGAATTGTATATAAGGAACTCGTATATAACTGCTGTAAAGGTATATAACAAATTACCGGACGCCTTTAAAGATTTACTTTGAAAATGTTTAAAAAAAAGGTAACGCAATGGTTAAAAGAAAAATGCTTTTATGATCTCAATGAATACATTTTAAATCACGGAGAAGGAAACTGAAATCTATAATATTGATATATCATTATGTATACCTTATAACTACTAAATTAATGTTTAAATTTTACTGAGTCAACACTGACATTATACATACATATTTGAATGACGGAACCCTGTGAGGTGATGTAGACAGTCTTAAAATATTTAACTTTTTTAAAGAAAAATTCAGTTCCATGGGCCATTCACCTTTCAAAATGTGAAATTTATCTTCCCCAAACCAGACAGACTACCATAGCAAAATTTTGTACCACAGCACCAAATATCAAAATTTACGGAAATAAACTCTTCACCTAGGGTCGCCAATTTTTGACGAATCCTTTCCAACGCTCATTGAAGAGAAAATACAAAATTTCAATGATGTCTTGAAAAGACTTTTCCAAATTAACATTCATTCGGCCTTTGTAGTCATCTGATACTGTTGCTTTGGACCAATATTTACGTATAGCCTTCGCTCCTCCCATCTATGGAAGCATCCACAACTTTTAGAAAAAGTAGACCAATATTAGGAACACACTAACTTCGATCCTAAATGTGGCCCTGACCGGCCGAGCGTGGCAGCAAGCCACACTGTCCTTTCGCCTGGGTGGTCTCGGCGTCCGCAAAATTTCATGTATAAGTTTACCGGCCTTCCTCTCCTCGGTCCACAGTACCGGTAAATTAACCAGGAATATTTTACCTTCCTCACTGGTCGATTTTGAAGTTTGACCGATGCGTTGAACGCTTGGATAATGGCTTGTCCCAATACGGTTTTGCCCGACAACCCGTCCTCCGAAACGGTGGGACGTGCCGCTCTGCAGTATCATACGGAATACCCTGGTAAACACTTCGCTTTATACTGTTGAGTGTGCCCGTCTGCTGGCTCTGGCATAGTGGGAGTCCCGTCATCCACCATATGCATTATGACTGATGACTCGTCGTTTCAGCTCGCTACGTGTCTCCGCTTGGGCGCACCTTGTGATGGGTAACTACAGTTTTGAGCCGTTTGCGGTCGAAATGCTCGGGTCATGGGGCCCGAGTACGCGTCTCCTTTTTAGGACAATTTCTCGCCGATTGGTCGACACTTCTCGCTTGGCTGGGTCGTTTTTGTCGAAAGAATTAGCATTGCCATTTAACGTGGCAATGCAGCCATGTTATGTTATGACATTATCAATTACAATTATTTACAGATCCCTATATACATAGACATACATATACTCACGCCATCTTCCTATAGGGGTTGGCAGAAACTACAGAACGCCACCTGCTACGAACCTTACATACTCGCCTCGTTGTCTCGTATACGTACATACATCTGGTCATACACGCACGCCGGTTGCGAGTACTACGCATCTAACCTTTCTGAAGAACACCCAACCAACCAATAAGGTCACTATAATATTAGGTCGGGGAAAAGTTCTTTCGTACCTATTTTATATACAAATTCAAGACTAAGGCCCGTATTACAGATCCTCACTCAAAACTCAAGCATTACTTAAAACTCGTTTAAAGCCATTTAATTTGTTGTACCTAACTAGTTTTAAGTAATGCTTGAGTTTTGAGTAAGGTTCTGTTATACGGCCGTAAGAGCTCTTGAGGCACCCAAATATCGAGCCTTTTTGTTTCGGTACTCTAGACTTTTTCAAATGGAACAAAACTGTTTTGTGGTCAACCTCTAACTCTTCAGCTATGTCGTAACTAATAATAACTAAGTACTAATATCTTGCTTCACTTTAAAAAAAAACTGACACTGCTTTAAGTCCATAAACGTCACATATTTTTTTTTCCCGGCTTGAGTAGTTTTTTCCTTTTTTGGTCGTATACCTTCAAAATGTATAATGTATAATGTGAGTAATAGAATTTCTTCGTTAGATTCATTCATTTTAGCGGATAGAAATACAACTGAAAAATGGCGGGGGATCGTTTTTACTTTTTATTTTTCTTTTTAAAATGTAATCTATTTAATGGTATACAAACCAGCCAGATACAAACAGAACTCCCAAAGAGTTTTACTGCAACTTTATATACGAGGGGCGTTCAATAAGTACCTAGCCTCATCGCCAGAGGGCGCTGTAGTTTCAAAAGAGTTTTACCACAGTGTAGCACATTCTTTTTTAATTCTTTTTTCAAATTTTCATTCCAATCCCTTCATTTGTTTTAATTTGACAACTTATGGAAGCGAACGTGTCGATCGGTTTTACAAAAATGGAAAAAGAGCAATATCGTTCGGTGATTCGATTCCTATTTTTGGAAGGGAAAACGCGCATCGAAATCAAAGAGCGCTTGGATGCTGTGTACGGTGACTCTTCTCCATCGATGGCCACCGTCAAGAATTGGTTCAACGAGTTTGCACGTGGCCGTACGTCGGTTTTTGATGAACCACGTCCAGGTGCACCGAAAACAGCTGCTACGGAGGAAAACATTAAAAAAATCCATGATCTCGTATTGGCAGATCGCCGATTGAAGGTTCGGGAGCTAGCTGAGACTGTAGGCATTTCAGAAGGAACAGTGCATCATATTCTTCACGAGGAACTCGGCATGAGAAAGCTGTCGGCGCGATGGGTGCCGCGTTTACTCACACCAGAAAACAAGCGCAACCGTGAGACCACATCGGAGACGTGTTTGGCGCTGTTTAAGATGAATCCAGCGGAGTTTTTGCGTCGTTTTGTGACCGTCGATGAAACCTGGATCCACTGGTACACACCAGAGACCAAGGAGCAATCAAAACAATGGATCCAGACCGGGGAACGTGCTCCAAAGAAGGCGAAAACTGTAAAATCGGCCGGAAAAGTTATGGCCACCGTTTTCTGGGATTCACAAGGTGTGATCTACATCGATTACCTCGAGAAGGGTAAAACAATTACAGGGCTTTACTATGCCGATTTATTAGGCCGATTCGACGCCGAATTAAAGAAAAAACGACCCCATCTGGCGAAGAAAAAAGTGCTGTTTCACCACGACAACGCACCGGTTCACACGTCTGCCGTTGCCATGGCCAAATTGGTCGAATTACGCTACGAATTGCTGCCCCATCCACCGTATTCTCCAGATTTGGCCCCTTGTGACTTCTTTCTGTTTCCTAATCTGAAAAAATCACTCGCCGGGAATAGATATGGATCGAATGAGGAGGTCATCGCCGCCACGGAGGCCTATTTTGCAGAGTTTGACAAAAACTATTTTTCGGACGGGTTAAAAAAGTTGGAGCATCGCTGGGCTAAGTGTATCGAACTAAAAGGAGACTATGTTGAAAAATAAATTGCCACTTTTCCAAAATTTTCGTTTACTTTTTGTAGGCTAAGTATTTATTGAATGACCCTCGTACCTATAAAATACGAAAAATATTTTGCCCCGACCTATTGTGTCCCTTCCCGGCGTTTCCACTCACTCTGCCTTGTGTTTAGTACCTTTTGATAGTCGCCTTTCATTCAACCTCTCAATATGAACTTACCATCTAAGCATGCTCTTTTTAATTTTTGTCGCTACATCTTCTTTTAAACCGCACCGTTGCTTTATTACATCATTCGGTGGCAAAAATCGAAAACACAAAACCAAAGACACCGACTTCCGAAAGTTAAGTTATTGTTCACTTTTTTAGTGTTGTTTTGGAAGCCGGTTGATTTTTTTTTGTAAAATATAATTTTCATGTTTAGGTATCGATACCCATCACGTCTGTGGAGTTTCGCTAGCTAATTTAATTTGACCCTTTAGACATAATAGCATAATCAGCCTATAATGTTCCCACTGCTGGGACACAGGCCTCCTCTCGGTGAGAGGTATACATGATTATTAATTTTTAGAAAAAAACAATAAACAATGTAGGTAGCTGATATAAACTTTAAAAGAAAATCCAGGCACTATGGTTTCAATAAATTCAATCAACCGCGCAGTTGACTTATAATTGGTAATAGATTCTCCGTGCACTTATTTACCATCTCTTCCCGTGGCATGTCGCATAAATAAATATTAAACAAACCTTGCTACTCACAAAGTCGCATAGTGCTTCCTTTGAAAATGCTAGGGAAACATTATAATTGGAAATCGATAATATTATATTTCCCCGCTCTCGAGTGAGTAACCAATTGAGGTGAATACAAACTGAACGTTGCAAAAGGCGGAATTTTCTATTTGCCTTCCGCCTTTTAAGAAACCTTAAAAGGCGGAATGCAAATACAAATTTAGTACTTACGCCCCTATCTCCGAAGGTTTTAGTCCATACATTTATTTCCATGAAAATGGAGCAATAGCTCAATAGGATGACACTATGACATGGACCATTATTATTTCCTTATATACTATGGTAGTTGGAAAACGATCAGTATTTTAAAATATTGGTCTCTTATTATTTAAGATCGCAAGTCTTGACTTAGGATTTGGCTCTCGGAAATAAAGATTGTCTAGCTCATCATGGTATGTCTCTAAACCACCAACAATGCCGGTGGTGCCTTTGTGTCGCGTCCCGTGTCGCGCCTGTTTGTAAGAACCTTATTTCAAAGATTGACGCCGTTGAAAATTTCGGGCTACAATGATTAGTACCTATGAATGTAGGCGTCACAATTTGTGTAACGAAGTTAATCGTCAATAAATACATTGTGACGACGTCCCGGATGTCCCATAATTACGTTTCATTAACGTTTAGACACAAACATACATTATTTATACAGTTTTGTTCGCTTGTTTCCATGAGATAACAACTATTTAACAGTAGTTGAAGGTCACTGTTTTATGTTACGCTATGATCTGTCAATTTGACGAAATACATACATAAACTCACGCCTTCTTCCCATGGGAGAAGGGAGAAACTATAGAACGCCACCTGCTACGATCCTTACATAATCCTTTTGCCTCGTTTGCGTTCATACATCTGGTCATACAAGCACGCCGGTTGCGAGTACTACGCACCTGACCTTTCTGAAGAACATCACCAATAAGGTTGCTATTTGACGAAATGTGCCTAAATATTAGTAAATGGTTTACTAATTTAGTGGCATAATAATTTAATAATGCGTAATGGTTTGTGTGATAATATCTGGATCTTGCTTAATTAAACAATTTTCTATCAGCGGGGAAGTGCTAGGGTAGCCCGCGAAATTCTAACGTTTTTTTGCGATATGCAGACCAGTGTGAGGTTGTATGTTGATGAAAATATGATTCGCGACGGTAAAAATGTGTATTTCTAGATTTATATTCGTTAAAATCATCAATACAACTCTCTAAGTTAGGTCAATACTGAATTAGGGAGTTGTACAACATACAACCTGAGACTGACCTGCAAATTGCAAAAAACGTAAAAAAATATTGAAAATTCTATCTGGGTACGATTGAAAAAGATGAAAGAACTTGATAATGTGAAACCTGGAATGTGACGCAACGCTGGACACAGCGTATTGATCTAGCGATTGTAATGTCTGCATCCAATAGGTACACTCCTACAGATTCATAAGTTATACTCAAGTCGGGGAATGTTTTCGCCTGATCATAAGAAATCTCCTCAATGTTATGCTTATAAGCACGTTTTTAACCCTTCGAGCGTAAGGTTGGGTATGGCAGGCCTTGACCAAGATAAATCTATCGATATTTTAGTGGTAAATCAGTGTTGAACCCTTTAATAAATATAAAAATAGTTTTATTTTACCTTAAATTGTTGTCCAATAATAAGTACTTACTTATTAAATAATCAATAAAATAATAATAAAAAAATACATTACACTATTAAATTCACATGATCCCTCTATCAGGGTTACGCTCCGTTATTTTAAGTAGCGTTAGCAACGAACGCAAAGCGAGTGATTTCATTGTGTATTAGTAGAATTGTCGTTTCTCAGAAATATTAATGTTCGTCTGCGTAGACCCATTGATACAGCAGATATTAAAACACCCACAAGCAATTAATGTGAGGGATGATATTAAATTCCTAGTAAAGTACTTTTTACGAAATACAAATTTCTTTTAATATTTTTCTACTGATTTTGCCCCGCTCCGATAATTTTAATAATTTCCAAATCAGATAGCTGTACATAATTGAAATATTTTAATTAATATGACATGAAGCTATAACAATGAAATTAACTTTTCACTCCTCTTGCTGAAAAAGTTCGTCATGTAGTGTATTAGAGCTGGGATAAAATAGCATATTTTCCTCTAAGGGAGAAAGTAATTTAATTTTTTAATTTTTGTCTGTTACCAACGGGCCTACAAAAAAGAAAAAGTCTTCATACATAAGTAGAATCATCATGAACAAAAACTCGACTTATTAGTATTACTGTTTCATAAAAAAGGAAGAACAATTTAATTTTTGAAAATGGAACTAAAATCGGCGATCTCTTCGGTAGGCGTGCATTGCGTTGCGGCTATATAAGAAATTAAAAAAAGTAAACAATTTAATATTGTATTGGATTATTTTCTTGTACTCGTAGTGAAAAGTAGAGTGTAATACAAGGCGCTGAAAACCTAG
The DNA here is from genome assembly GCA_917490735.1 of Dryobotodes eremita. NCBI lineage: Eukaryota > Metazoa > Arthropoda > Insecta > Lepidoptera > Noctuidae > Dryobotodes > Dryobotodes eremita. Next base: position 9,261,057 of record OU823241.1, on the reverse strand, counting down.
TATAACTCGGTTTCTATTTACTCCCTCGCCAAAATTCGGGAGTAAAACTACCTCGTATATAATGGGTCATTTCAACCCCTTGTAAAACAATCTACTATTATTTCTTAGTAAGTATAGACTTAATATCAAGATTTTACTGATTTGATTGGTCAAATAATTTTCCACCTATTTGGGTAGTCAGATTGTTGTCATGAAAGACTAGACTCTTCCTTGGCAACAATCTGACCACCCAAATATGTAGATGGAAAACGGAAAGCAATCACGGGTGGAGCGCTTGTTTCATCGTCAACAGGTGTATTGAACAAAGAGATGTTGAATATCTGAACGTCTCTTTGTTCAATAAACCTGTTGACACTTTGTCAGAATACCAATTTATCTCGTTTGTTCGACGTCCATCTGTCACTGCAGGGATCCAGTAGAATATCACCGTCAGGTATTTTGCCTGACACATGTTGAGCTGGACTCCCATTTGGCGCAACGTTAAGACTAGTGTTGCCTTAAATCGGTCTTGGTCTTGCAGTCTTGGTCTTGTTCTTGCATTTTCGCAAGACCAAGATCAAGACCAAGACCGACTTATTGTAGCAAGACCAAGACCAAGACTGAACTTTGCAAGATTTGAGCAAGACAAGACTAAGCCTGCGAGACTCTTGCGTCTCGCAGTTACGTCAAACTGAGATTTGGGCGTTATTAAGTAGGTATTTGGTTTCAATCCCTATTTTGACAGACATTCCCCGGTATCAAAACCGTATCGTCTTAACACTAAAAGGTATTGTATTGATTATTATACACTGTTATATTTTGATCGTTTTAATCCCTTGGACGGGTGGTTTAACTTACAAAATACTATTCATCAACAACCTACACAGCAATGTAGCTCTTAAAATGAAAAAAATAGGAAGTGATAACGTAATATTCGCAAAATGCATGAATCCAGTAGTACCGCCACGAGTTAGTTACCTACGTCGCGTCGCAGCGTACGTGCGTCGTCCGTACGTATACTCCATTTGAAATAAGATGAGAAATTTAAACAAACCTTTTTCACAGCCCGTTCAACCGATTTTGACTTCTATCCCGTAGGTATAAGGATGGCATTGAAAGAAAAAACATGGTTACAATACCAACTATTTACTGCAGCTGCTATTCGTCATACCACCAACGCAATAGAAGTCAAAATCGGTTGAACAGACTGTAAAAAAGTTTAAGCTCAACTAGGTACTCTGTTACGTTGTTCTAAGATCTAAACTAACGTGTTTAATAAATAGCAATAGGCTACTAGGTATTTGCAAGACTTGCGAGACTCTTGCTGCAAGACCAAGACCAAGACCAGGTGTATTGACGCAAGACCAAGACCAAGACTCGCTAAGTCTCGTCTTGGTCTTGCATTTGGGTAACACTAGTTGAGACGCACATCGCACCTTGTATAATCGTTATTTGATTAGAAGTATGTCATAGTGTCACTATATTTCTTTAAGTATGTTTTTTCTTTTTGTTTATAGGCACCTTGTTTTTATGTACACTGAGCAGCAAAGAAAGTGGGTGGGTAATAAAAACTTCAATAACTTCCAAAATATTGGAGCTAGCTTTATGAAATAAAGACTCTATTAAAGACAATTTTATAGTGCTTAAAAAAATGTCATAAAAGTTCAAGATTATGAAGTTTATTTTAAATAAAAGTTAGTTAAGTAAACTAGACCATTTTCACTAGATTTCGAAAAATGTGCTACGGTATCTTTATATTCAAATTGTACACACTTTAGTATTTTGTATTGCCATCACGAGCTGTTAATATAGCTGTTACACGGTTTGGCAAGCTTTCAATCAAATTTCTGAGTCGATGCTGAGGAATATTCTCCGATTCCTCTATCAGTGCGTCTATCAGTTCACGAAGCGTGATTGAAAGGGAATTTCTCTGGCGTACACGTCGTCCTAGTTCGTCTCAGGCCTGCTCGATGAAGTTCAAGTCTGGGCTGCGTGCTGGCCACGCCATGCGTGTGAGAGCGACATCTTCAAAGTAGTCAAACACTATCCGAGCTGTATGGGGACGACCGTTATGTTGCATAAAGATGGCGTTCTCGCCATGTTAACTAAAAATGGGCCAATATACTCATTTAAGATTTCATACACGTATCTTACTGCAGTTAAAGTGCCATTTTCTATCACCACTAGCCAGGTGCGGCTTTCGGAAGAATATCCAGCCTACACGTGTTTGGAGCCATATTTATAAAGTAAAACAAATGGTTTCAAAGTTGTTGAAATTTTAAAAATCGTCTTTTATTTTTTTATTTTGGTTTTTAATACAATCACTAAAAATAAATAAAAATGTTTCACTTCTTCCTATATTTGTAATAAAATGAAGTTTAATTTAGTTTTTGTTTTAAAAGGATTGCTCAAATATTTTAAAAGTTATCGCATTTTTTATAACTGACCCGCTTTCTTTGCGGGCCAATGTATAGTCAGGTAATTTGTTATCATTGAATTGTGCTTTTGTGTGTTGTGCTGTCTTTTGTGTGCACTAAATAAATGTTTTATCTATCTATCTAGATAGGTTAAGATTGGAGAAAGGTTAAGGGAAAATGGGGCAAAGGAGTTTAAACGACAGCGGGCCAATCGTGACAAGGAAGCACACAATTTATGAGTACCTATCCAATGTGTTATGATAATAATACCAGCAGTACCTAGCATTAGGACATCTGTTTAAGCTTAGTTATATCTGCGACTAATTAAACCGGCGAACAACGCTTTGTCTCAACTCAACTCAAAGCATTTATTTCAAATAAACCAATTACAACTTACAACATTGCACTTTTGAATTGTCAAACAGTCGGTCAGTCAGAAAAATGAAGCTAGTTGCCCATTCCAAAGCGTAGTAGGTACCTATGGGGAAGAACGGGCAAGAAACTACATGGACACTCATTTACATCGACATAAAGTTAAAAAAGAATAATTTTGGTTACATCATTCATGTTCAAATTATACATGTGAAACGATGTGAAAAGACGTGAACGTTAAAAGCGTCTGTTATAAAAACGAAAAACAGAAAAGAAGAAAAAGCAATTCAGAAGTTACAAAACGCCGTGGCAGCTAAAATTTGACCAGTCTCTACTGACGGCGCGGCGCCCGTTCACGAACATGACGTCTCGGTAACGAAAAATAAAAATCTGACATGGGGGGTTCCGACATTTTTGTTTCACCTTCAAAACTGAGGGGTGTATTTTCGTCACCCCGTGGTGGCTTGTATACTGCTAATAAACTTGTTATAGCTGGACATTTTTTTTGCTTACTCTATAACGTACTTTAGGCCAACGATGCGCGTCATAATTTAGCATAATAAAATAACATGACTTACGAATTTAAACTTATAGCCATCAACAACTGAGAGAAATAATCGGCTTCCACTCTAGCTTAACTTAAAGCCGTACATTTATGTACAAACCCAGAAATAATCACATAGCCTTATTTATTATCAGTTATTTTTTTATTCCTGACAAAATAAAAGTTTTCATGAACTTGCTACATTCACGCGTCTTTTGAGTTGTGTAGAGTAAGGTAATGTTTCAGTGTTGTTCTTTGTATGCACAGTGACCCAGGAGGCGGACGAGGAGACCAAGTCCTCGTGCGCAACAGACGGCAGTGACAACCTACTGTTGGACTGTCCGCACGCTACATTGTACCTGCGATTCCCGCACGAGAGAGAACTCAAAGTAAGATCACTTCTTATGCTCTTGTATTTAAACGAAGTAAGTCATATAAGTATAAAAGCTCGTACACACTGGTGCGACGCGATGCCCGACACAAAGGCACCGCGTGTCGCGCGACGAGCGGCGCCTTTGTGGAGCGCTGTTGCGTCGCGCCTGTCTGTGGGAGCCTTAACTCATGATGTCTCAAAAATCGTTCGAAACAAGTTATACAACTCGCCAATTTTCATAATCTAAATGAGCACAAATCTCTCTCATCAAAATAAAAGACTGTGATGTTAAATATTTTGTTTAAGATATTAAATGAATACGGTTGATTGATTGAAGAGCCTTAACGTTTCGAGGATGTGTTAATGATTGCTAAATAGGTTTTCAAAAGTGTTTCGGTTCACAACATAATTTTAATCCAAAGCATTTCAATGAAAAACATATTCATAACATTGTCGATATCTGTTAATCTCAACGACACCAAGAGATATAAGGTAGGTGAATGAAACACTTTATTTTACTTATGGCTTATTTATTCTAAGATAATAGATTATAAGTACCTGAATGTCTCAATTAAAGTTGTTTAGTGCTATTATAGTAAAACAAACTGTAGCCGTAGCAGCGCCATCTTTGGGCAATAACTTTGTCGGAAAACTGGTGGGATTCAACCTTTCCTACGGTGCGCGAGAATAAACCTCACACATCCCTCGCACAGATGGCGTCACCGTCCACACACAGATTGGGAACATCGCGTTATTATCTGTCCCTTTTATTTTCAGCATTTGGTTCATACAAGAGCAAGGGACAAACGATCGCTTAATTTTATAGATTCAGACGCCCGCCAGTTATATACTGCACCGAGTTATATTTATGTAGAATACTAGCTCCCTTAAATCGCGGCGTCATACCTTGTCTGGAATCGATCAGAACATCACGGACGTTTCTGATCGGAACGTTTATCACCTATTTTTGTGTTCAACGCAACGAATAGTGAACGTGTTGAGTCAACAACAAATAGTGCGCGTGTTGAATCAGCAACAGGTAGTTCACGTCGAGGAGAAACCACAACCAGTTAACATGGAAGATCATCCACAACCGGAGAATGTGGTGGAGCAAGAACAAGTGCAGAACGTGGAAGAGCCACCACAACTAGTGAACGTCCAAGATCAACAACCGCCAAATAACGGGCACGTTCTGCCACTACCGCATGCCGCAGACGATCAACAGCTCGTGTTGGCCCCGAATCAAGTACTGGAAATACAGAATCATCAAGTGGACATGAACGGTCTAGGTGAGCTAATGAACCCTGAAGATGAACCGCTTATCGATTTAGATGAAATTCAGCGGCTTCTGGACGTGATTGATTTTTTTGACGACGAAGAAGATGCGGAGGCAAATGAACCAAATAATCCCGAGATATGCAATGAACACTCGGGTGAACATGATCATGATGACAGCGATGACGAACCAGACTTTGAAGCACTTGCTGCCATAATATATATCGGAATGATGAATAAGAATTAATTATGTTGTACCATCAACAGCAAGCAGTGTTGGGAATAAAGTGCCAACTTGCCAAGTAAACAGTGGTGCTGCTAAACATATTACCTAAATGCACAAACATGCAACCTGTCTGTAAGCCACCATCTCAGAGATAGAATTTTTCAATAATATTTGTGTCACTTTAATATATACTACTCATAATATATAAGCGTTACTTACATTTTATTTCAAAGTGTGTTAATTTTCCAATAATGTGATTAGTGTTTTCGGATACCGGTTTGTGCAAAAAGGAGTGGAAAGTTCGGAGTGTTCAGGGTAAAAATGAAATTGTATTTTCTGGGTATGTTCTATCCGCATGATGTTATTTTGATAAGTGTGACTAGTCTTAGTCTTTGTATACTGTATTTTGTATTGTAAAGGCAGCATTGAGGAAAATAAACATGCCACAATAACCAACTTGAGTCATGAGAACTAAGTATTCACCTATCACAAATGCTGACCGTACGAAAGTAATTGTATTTTTAAAAATGTATTGTATTGTGTAAGAATTTAATCTTTTACAAATACCTTATACTTTGGATAAAAGTATTTTGAACATTTACTAATAAACCTTGTATCTAACTAGATCATGTTTTTTCATTGCTCACTTACCAAGTAGGTTATTAGGCAGCTTTATGCACAGTAGCTTTATGCGATTGCGAAGTATTTGATAAATAAATCTTCGCGAATAAGAAATTATTTCAACTTCCATCAAAAATAACATGTAGGTATAAATCATTTCTCCGTCGGCGTCGCGAGCCGTCGGAACAAAGCCGGCGCGGCGTCGTCGGCGCCCCAGAGCTTGCGGAGCCGCTCAAATGTGCGGCTAAGCGAAAGCGAATGAATATTTGGCGAATGTCATCTATTAAATGTTTATTTAATACTACAAGCGAAATGAGCGAATGATTAAGCGTCATTGGTTCCAAATTTGAAGCACAATTAAAGAGTTTAGTCAGAGCTTTATAAAATTACAAAACTATTATATTAAAATGTTCCTGTCGCATACCAAGTGAGTATTTTACAGCGAAACTTAACATGCCGCTGCCCAGCAAAAACAATACAGTAAAATATAAAAACAGTACAGCCAAGGAGAGGCTTATTCTTAGCAGTAGGGTAAGTCGGGCTGTGGATGACGATTATGATGAGTATACTGTGTTACTAGTTAAACTAGGGATCACATCTCACATGTAACGAATAAAACATAATTAAATTATTAACAGTACAGCCAAGGAGAGGCTTATTCTTAGCAGTAGGGTAAGTCGGGCTGTGGATGACGATTATGATGAGTATACTGTGTTACTAGTTAAACTAGGGATCACATCTCACATGTAACGAATAAAACATAATTAAATTATTGTAGCAACCCGCACTGGGCCTGCGTGGTAGATTGCGGCCCATTTCCTCTCACAGAACGAAGGCCTGTGTTCCACCAGTGGGAACATAGGCTAATTATGCTTAATTGCCATGTTATTGAGAGCAAACTTTGGCGACTGCACTGGGCTTCAATGAACAGGAATTAAATAATTAAACTGGACTTAGGACAATAAAAAATGCGCGGGTATTAATGTATTGCGAGCTTTCATTTTTATATTTTTGGCACAATTAACGAAAAATATTCAACATAAATGTGCTCTGTGTACTCCAGGGTTGGCGCTACATGGTGAAGCTGGCGGCTCACAACAATGGCGCCCACATCCACCACCAGCAGCTCACGAAGGAAGACGTGCCGGCCATCGTCGATAAATGCCTTAGTTTTATTTATGCTCATGGTAAGTAACCCCTTAGTCCTCTCCGTCTGTCCGTCCATCTCGATTGTAGTGGTATGGTCATGTGATGCGTGTGAAGTGTTGGTAATGGATGTGGATAATTGTAAGACGCAAACCAAAGAAATGTTGGATGTAAATTGTCGAAGATGATGTGCCTAAGAAGGAAGTGAAATCTGAAATGTTGGCTAATAAACTTGTATGGAAGAAACGGACGTTGCGTGGACCCCAAATAAACGTGATAAGGGCAGGATGTAAGCGTCCATCTTGAATTGTTAAGATTATATTACAGGGGTGTCCTGTTTGCGAAACTTGTTTGTTTGAATTTCATTACTTCGAGCACGTTGCACCGATACTATATGTTACTGCGTTGCTTATTACAAAGTCAAAAGTCAAAGCATTTATTTCAAACTAGCTTTTGCCCGCGGCTTCGCCCGCGTGAACGTCGGGAATTATCCCACGGGAACGTACTACCGGGATAAAAAGTAGCCTACGTGTTAATCCAGCTTATAAACTATTTGTGTTCCAAAGTCCATCCAAAACCGGTTAGTAGTTTCTGCGTGAAAGAGTAACAAACATCCATCCATCCATCCTCACAAACTTTCACATTTATAATATTATAGTAGAACTATAATTATGATCCACTGCATATGTAAACTAAATCAGAAAACAATACAACTAATTTGATACGATAAAAAAAAATCAAGAAGATACCTCAAACAAATTATTTTACCGATTAAAAACCATGCTAATAAAATTAGTATGGTTTTTAATCGTTAAAATAAATTTCGTTTCGTTATCGTTATTTTATTCTAGCTTTTGCCCGCGGCTTCGCCCGCGTGGACGTCGGAAATTATCCCACGGGAACGTACTACAGCGATAAAAAGTATCCTACGTGTTAATCCAGGTTATAAACTATCTGTGTTCCAAATTCCATCCAAATCTGGTCAGTAATTTTTGCGTGAAAGAGTAACAAACATCCATCCATTCATCCTCACAAACTTTCACATTAATAATATTAGTAGGATAGGATAGGCACATAAAAGGCACTATGGAACGTCAAAATTTACAATAAAAAGTAATTGATTCTAGTCGCCTCTTCCAGCAGGAAAGAACATGGAACAAAACGTACCCACCTTGTAGCAAATTGAGACTAGTACCATTCGTAAGGTCTTTAAAAATACATATATATATTTTGTATGGCGATAACTCTGTAGCTCACAGCAGAAAAAAGTTATTCGACTTTGAAATATGCTGAAAACACATTATAAATTCACCCCACGCGCCATTCAACGACCGCGTTTTCGCAATTTTTCAATTTGTTATTCAAACTACTTATGCGCTTGAGACAAGGGCAAGCAATAATAAGTAAAGACATAATCAGCGAGCGAAAAGGACAGACATCCCATGTACATGTAAGTGCATTATTTGGTACTTAGGTTTTGGCAGGCACCTTGATAACTTCGTAGGTCCGGCAACTGCTTGGGATGAAATAAACATTGAGAGTAATAATACCATTTAGAAATGATGTTTATTTTGTGTACCTTAATAAATAAACAAACTGTACTTAATTGAATTGATGGCGTTTTCATTAACATTTTCCGTAGCAAAAAGCAAACCTTAGGAAGCTGGGTCAGTCTCTCTCTATAAAACAGAACGGCTGATTGCCTATAAAATAACTATTATAACACTACATAGATGATTAAAAATGCAAAATAGAAGTGATCATAAGTTCGGTCTCCCATTCATTCATTCATTCGTTCATTCTCCTCTTAGTTTAAGGGATAGAGTAGATATAATTGTGCTTATAGTGTGACAAATGTTAAATTAATAATCTACAACGTATACAGTGTAATTTGTTCTTGTTTTATGAAATAAATATTTTTACTATTTATTAATTATTATTATTATAGCTATACTAGTAAAATAATAATAAAGCCAAAGAGTTACTCATTTTTTAGTTGTTCACTTAAGCCTCTGCTAAATAATCTAGAAAGGTTTCGATAGTTAAATAAAGGTAAACAAAAAAAACCACGTGACTTATAGAGGTAAACCTTTAATTTCAAATATTAATTCATATTATTTTTAGTCATATAATAATGGGCTCTATTCTGAATCTGAATCTGATGAACTATCTGTCACATTAATAATTAAGCGTTCAGTGGTATCATCAATTATTTTGTTTAATTTTAACATTTTCCGTTCTTCTTTTATTACATGACCCTCGCAATTTTTCCAATTCTCAGCAGTCACATTAGCTAAAGCATCTGGTAAAAGAATGTTTAGGTCAGACATTTTAAAAGTTTTAGTTTTCCCAGCTACAAACCCTTTAACTTAAGCCCATATTAATTCAATTGAATTGAACTCACAGTGGTATGGTGGCAGCCGCAATACAGTGACACCATTTAACATTTTTTCTAATTCATCCATAACAAACATAAAAGGCATCTGATTAACCGACTAAACGTAATACCTGTTACTTCAGTTGGCATACTACGTCACAGGTGTACTCTTCAGTTTAGCAACGTTATCTAATTCGTTGTATTTTCTAAACGGTTTAGGGAACTTGTCTTTTTGGGCTCTTTACAATAGACTGATTACAAAATATTATACTATTTTATAAATCTAACAAAAATATTGTGCTCAAGCAATTACATCTACGAAGAGTATAGGTTACGGATAAATGATAAAGTTTAACATACATTAATAAAAGAGGAAACTATCGTATAAATCGCAAATAACTTTAATTTTGTTGTAACGTAGTATTAAACAAGAAAGTGTCAACTATAAAAATACCCTTTTTACGATTTGTTTACCTTTATTTAACTACCTAAACCTTTCTAGTATAGTCTAAAACGCTACTAGGTGGGTCGGGTTCCAAATAAAATTACCCTTTGTTTTTTTTTATGGAACTAAATAGTGGATATTTACGTCGACACACTTTAGATCGATGTAACGTTACTTCGATAAATTCCTCTGCGAATAACTTTACACCGATGTATTGATACTTAGATACATATTGCAGCGATAGTATATTTGGATTCTTTAAAACAACACGTAGGTAGGTGCGGCGGGCGCAGCTAGAATAGTATTAAGGGCGAATCTCACCAAACTAGAATAAATCTTACCTGTGAATACATTTTGAATTTTTGATAGTTTTTCCACAAGTCCTAGAACTGTCAGACGTCAATTTTATTCCACGCCGCGGATAAAAGATAAACTTTGACTTCGAACTTTAGTAAAATCAGCCCTAAGTGTAATATCGTGTATCCGTTTCGAGTAATAAGAAATTCTAAGTATAGAAGTATCAATCAATACATCGGTGTAAAGTTGTTCGCGTAAGTAACGACGCGTCGCAGTAAGATAGTATCACTGCAACGTGTACAAAGTAAGAAGTTCGAACAAATAAGTTTCGCAATAGAGTAGGACACCGCGCCTCAGAAAGCACGCTAAGCCGTTGGTCCCGGCTGTCATTCGTGGATCTTTGGCAGTCAGAAGCAGTCAGTTGTCTGTTTGTCAGTCAGTCTTTGTCAGAAGCCCCGAAAGTCTAATAACCAGTCTTACCAAGGGGTATCGTATTACCCAGTAACTAGATCGTGGAGGTCAGATAGGCGGTCGCTCCGTGTAAAATACTGGTATTCGGCTGCATCCGGTTAGACTGGAGGCAAACCCCAATATAGTTGGGGAAAGGCTCGGCTAGAGTAGGACAACCTAATACACGATTAGTAGTAGGGATTTTCATAGTACGTAGTAGAACTGTTTTTAGATAAGTATAATATTTCGTCTGGGTGAGAACTACCTCCACGCTTATTTTGCCGCCAAGCAGGAATGCTATGTGTGCGTATGAGTGCCGGTGCAATAACAGGCAAATGAGACATTACAGCTATGTATCAAGTTGAAATTGATATCAAATACTTAGATATACCGTCTTTTGGAACTGTAAAAAAAAAATTAGCTTCTAAGACGTTGACTTAGGATCTTGGCATAAATTGCCATTCATTTCGCATATTTTGACACTCGCAAATAAATTAAAACCCATATAATACATCCCGTTGACATAGAATCATGAAATTTGGCAAGAAGCAAGGTCTCACAGCACAAATAGGTACAGGAAAATATCTGAAAATCGTTCATTTGTAGTTATATTACATAATGTGTGGGACAATATTTTTTCAACTACAACGTTAAGTTTTTCTTTCAATTCGGAATCGAAAATTTATAGCCCGTATCTTGAAATAACATTTTTTATATCATTCTAGTCGGTCTACTCTCCAATCTAGCAACCCACCAGCATCAGCATCGGTAACAGATTCACGGACATACAATCATATTGAATAATATACCTACTTGTACACAGCAATCATACTTAGGTACATGGAATAGAACAGTTTCATTTGATTATTTTGCGTATACACACTACACACAAGATTCAAATTCAAATGCCTAGATATACGCCTGGCGAAAAGTTTCTGCTAGCGGGAAGGGATTGTGTTTTGTTTTCGTCGTGTTAGATGAGAGAGGTAGGCATGGAGGCGCGGGTGAAATTTTTTTTTTCTTTTGCTGCGCCCTCTTAAGGGGGATGCGGTAAGGTAGCCCGCGAAATTCAAATTTACTTCCGTTTTTTGTAATTTACAGGTCAGTGTCAGGTTGTATGTTGATTAAAATATGGTTCGTGACCGCATCGCAAAAAGATCGCATCTATTTTTTCCGGAACACATGTTTTGTTCGCCATACTAATAGTTGCTATTGGCGATAAGATTTAAATTCCCATTGGATTGCCATGCAGTATATTTTAAAATTTCGGGCCAATAAGTTGCATCATTCTGTAGTAGCGGAATGTCAGCATAATGATGAGTATGAAGATTTTTTTAAACAAGCTAGTCACGCACGCAGCTTGTGCCTATGTCCAGCAGTGGACGTCTTCCGGCTGAACGAGGATATTGTTTCTTCATCTCTTTCAACCATTGACTTTTTGTTTCAGGCAGTCTGTCCGAGGGTATATACCGTCGCGCCGGTAGTAGCTCGGTGCTGTCGGAACTACTCGCGCGGTTCCGTCGCGACGCGTGGTCGGTGCAGCTCAGCTCGACTCAACACTCCGAACATGACGTCACTGGCGTACTCAAACGGTATGTTCAGCTACGTGTAATATAACAAAATAGGCGCAAGATCTGACAGCCCTAATTAGAATATTGAGATATTAGCTCAATACAATAGAATATTTGACTGTATTTTTTTATTTCGTTTTCAAAACCTTGAAAAATATTAAGGGACAGTAAAAAAAAAATTTTTAAAATATGTAAAAAAAAAATGTTCAAACATGTAAAAAAAAAAATTTAGTTCTATGCGTTTTAAGGTCGATGATGACAACACAGGAACGCCATAATAACTTCGCGCCATTCAGTACAATGATCGTTTTGCGCGAAGGATAGAAGAATAATTTCATTAGTGGGTAACTTCTTCATTTCTCCACCGATGTTATTGTTCTTTTCTAGCAAATCGTCTTTTTTATTAACATTTTTAAAATAAGTATTAATTCATGTATATTTTTGATAGTAGTCAAATACCCTATTGTGTGATTGGATTTTGTCAAACCACTTTTTAATTAATGCAAGGGAAAGTGGATATAGTAACTCTTTAAACTGCAAACTAGGTACCACTTTCAATTAAATCACATTACTTTGGTCCAAAGGCTCTCCTTTCTTTAATAAACTATTCGGTAAACTTGGTTCAAAAGCAATGACTCGAACTTCATTTAATTTTTTTGACACATAATAATGACAGATATAAGAGGAATTGTAGTTGGTTCTGAATAAACTATTTTCAGGTTTCAAAGTCGTAATTTCTTCCACTTATTTGGGTCCACAAAATAATGTGTTTATCCAGCTGGTCCCGCTATCTTTAACGTAGTTATTGACATTAAAAGCATAAAAAAATCATAATTATATGAAAGCGTTATGTTTAAGGGTAGAAATAGTGGGATTGTTGCCTGAACCCTTATCTTAAACTACTCCCTGAATGCATAAAGCGAGTGCGCAATCTCAAAAATATCGATTTACATTTCTGGCTGCGTACATTATTCCACCTCAAGTCCTTAACATTAACGGTCATAATCTAATAAAAATGTTAAAAATTTAAATATTATCAATTTCAGGTTCTTCCGCGACCTTCCAGAACCTCTGGTGCCGCAAGAAAAACATAAGGACCTGATCTCAGCGTTACGTTAGTTCGTTTTATTAAATCCATCACATTAGTATCCGCTTATCCGCTATTTTACATAACCGCTAGCCGTTTTACAAAACAGCTCCATTATGTAATACAGCTGGATGACACGCAGAATTGTATAAAAGTTTTGCGTTTATTAATGCAGCGGGTCAACGATTAGATGTTATGTAAAACAGCGTGAAAGGAAACGTCAGATTGTATATTTTAGTCCAAAATTTTGTCGCTTGTGGCTCTGCGTGTTATAAAAACAATAACGGCGTCCGAAACAGAAATAAATAAGACGAATAATATGCGTAAAAATGACCCTAACTCAAGTGAAAACAGTGACTTTAATGATAATTTTAATATATAGTTGTCAGAGTTTTATTAAAGTCATTCCTAAAACTACAAAATAGCCAAGTAACTGTAACCGACTTGGAAGTACCGGTTGGTCACAGTTCTAACTTAACCCAATTGGTCAGGGTGCCCTAGCTTAGTTACTGCGACCGATTTAGCATTAGAAGCAACACTAAGCGCTTATTGTGACTGCAGATAAACCATTCTGCATTACGCCTAAACGTGGGTAGCAAACGTTTTGTCAAACGTAACGCAATGTTTTACATAATGGAGCTGTTTTGTAAAACGGCTAGTGGTTATGTAAAACGGGGAATCGACAATTCATCTGCGACATCTACACAATCAAACTCAAGGTATTAAAAGTTCTAGCGTGATGTGTCCGTGTGATTTGAGTGGATCTGTCAGTTAACAGACATGACCCTGTCTCCTAATCGACAGCGTCTGTCGCGCAAATACGCGATTACGCGAGAGTTTACATGAGTTAAGACGTACAAACGCGACTTGATTGATCGCACGAGTTTATGAATATGACATTCATATAAACGAGCGCGACCTTTACGTATTCGCGCGACAATATGCTGTTTTATAATTTTCAAGCCGTGAACGTCCACGATAATATCGTTACTATAGAAAATTAGAAATTATAAAAGCGCACGCGCTTTAGGTTAGGACACGGCCATTGTTAAACAGAAGCTCGGCTACACCTGAGGGGTGGACCAGGCCCTGCAGTCTCGACATCAGATAGCGACAAAAATCCGTCGCTAAGTCGTATCGTTGTCAAATTTCTTTAATAGATTTTCAACCTTATGCTTTGGAAATAAAGTTGAAAATCTATTAAAGGAATTTGACATCGTTACGACTTAGCGACCCATTTTTGTCGCTATTCATGTCGAGACTGCAGGGCCTGACGAACTATAACGTCAGATAGGACTTCTGGGTAGACAGACCACGTGAATTACTTAGTAGTGCATATACAGGGTGGCAGGGTCACCGACACGCAAACTGTAACCATGAATTCAGCACATGATTCTACATCCCCTAGCGTAGAAATATTAAGTCCCGTTCTAAAGAAAAATCTGTTATTTCATAGAAAAATGCAATACCTACGCGGTCAAAATGTACTGAACAACAATTTTATTTTTAAATATCCGGCTTATAATTTCAACGCTGTCCCGGGAGTTCAGAATCATGTTGTCTCGCAGATTGTGGCGCATGTGTTTGATCATTAGGTCCCTTCAAAATGGTTGAGCTGAATGGTGCTAATTCCTGTGTCATATTTGTGAACGGGCGTCGTCAGTTGGGACTGGTCATATCTTAGCTGCCACGGCTTATTTTAGTTTAATTAAATATATGAATTGTTTATATATTTTTATTACGGACGCTTTTAAATTTCTGCATTGTTCTCACATGCATAATTTCAACATGAATGATGTAATCAATATTTTGTAACCATATTTTGATTTAAAAGAATGTCCGTGGAGTTTTTTGCCCGTTCTTCGCCATAGCAACCTACTACGCTTTGGAATGGGCAACTAGCTTCATCTTTCTGACGGACTGACCGCTTGACAATTCAAAAGTGCCCGTAATTGGTTTATTTGAAATAAATGCTTTGAGTTTTAGTTTTCAGGTACTGAATCCCCGGAAATAGGTTGTGCGTCGATGTCCCTGCTACCCTGTATTATTTGATTGCTATTAACAAATAAAACTTAAGGTTTTACTTGTTAGTTTTTTAGTATTATTTATATTCCTTTCCTTATTGTAAATATGTCTGTTTTTATTAAAATTTAACCGTGCATTAACTTGGATCTATGTCTGCAATGTTGCGCATGCATTTATAAAACTAAAATAAACTCGTTTCGTCCAGGAATTCCACCTTTAAAGCCTTTTTTATACTTTCAGAGCTACCAGACGAGGCGGCGCGTCACCACGAGTACCACCGCATCATGACCTCCCTGCCGCTGGTCGCGCGGAACACTGCTCGCAAACTGTTCGCGCATCTGCACTTCCTGCACACGATGGCCCACGCTAACAAGATGGGCGCAGAGAATCTCGCCTCCGTGTGGGCGCCCACCATCATGCCTGCTGCTATGGTAAGCAAGGACGCTATACACTCTGGAGATGTGCAGAATACTCGGTCAAATATTCGTATTCGGTATGTTCGGCGTTTTTTTATGTTTGGGTTTTGTCGGACATGCGGTTAGTTTGCTGAATAATTACCAAATATTGAAAAGTATATATATGACAGAATGTTCGAGCGGCTGGGACACCACGTGTCGTTGTTGATCCGTCATCTGCTGGTCCTTCATAATGGGCGTCTACGTACAGGTGTTTGGAAAATAATACTCACAAAATAACCCAGTTAATTTACTTTCAAATATCGCAACGAGACTTTAACTATAAAATTTAATGATTACAATGATTATCTCTGATTAAGTTTAATCACAACAATTGTTAAACTTGCATTTAGAGCCAATGGATTTGTGCGTGTGCACCGCGTGACGATCGCATCTCAAAGTGATCGCCATCGTCGCCATGACACTCACAACCGCATTCGGTGTTACCCGCTCTAAGTTAAAAATACCACTAACGAAATAAATTCTAAACCACAGAGTAAAAATATTCGATTACAACTTTAAAAAAGTCTTACAATAAAGTGACTAAATCATCACGCGCCGTCATATATATATATTTATTTTTGTTTTAAATAGACTTTATTCTGAGAACTGTATATAATATATGTAAATGAAGCAAATACTACCTTTTCTAACCAACACTTATTAAAAAAATAAAATAAAATCAAGCTTCGAGTTTAAATTAAAATAAACAGTTTTTTCTAACAAACGACAATGTTCGCTAAGTAACATTTACTGTTCGATGAAACTAACAATTTAAAGTATGTAAACTTGTATCGTAAAATTCAAATGTATATAAACGCAAACAATAAACGTATAAACGTAACGTGTAATAAAAGTATTTTCTTAAAAAAAAAAAAACCTGGGCGCAGCTAGTAATTAATATAAATAAAAGCAATCCCTCTATTCCAGACAAGCAACACACTTCAAACCGCTTGGTCGACTAAAGAGGTGTTCGTTGTTCGAGACCTAATAGGAAACTTCGAGAAGATTTGGGAGCCGACAGAGGCTGAGACACGTCGCGAAGCGGCCGTGAGACGCGTCATAATGCGAGTGCTGAGCAACTCGGCACCCACTGCACCCAAGGCAGCCGGAGACCTGCGGACCTGGGTGTATGTGCATGATAAGTCTACGTGCTATCAGATAACTGTAAGTAACTATCAATATTTAATAATATCAGCCGGTTGCAAACACAGGGAGAGGACGCTCTTGAAGGACATTTACTGCCCTTATCGGTGATGTTTTTTGGAAAGGTCAGGTGCGTAGTACTCGCAACCGGCGTGCGTGTGTGAGCAACCTACTTGCGTAAAACATTTTAATCACAGTTCGAAAGATATTGAAGAAAATTGTTAATCCATTCCTTCATATGTTTGAAAAATTCGTCTGTTCAACAACTTAAATAATACAATGAATGTCGTTGAACTGCCAAAATGAAATGCATTGCCGTTGTGTGTTACGTAATTACCCCGCGGATGTATGAACGTAAATGGAGTAAGGAGGAATGGAGTAAGGATCGTAAGTGGCTGTTTGTTATTTCTGCCTACCCCTATGGCAAAAAGGCTTAAGTTTATGTATGTTTGTGTATGCTGGTATAGCCGGTTGCTGTACCGCTGCAGCGCAAGGATCTCTTATTGTACAGAGAAAGCATGAGCATTGACCACTACGCTTCCTCAATGCAGATATATACGATAAAGTCTGTCTATGATGTTGAAATAACAGATTTTTACAAACTCATGATAATTTGTCTGTTTTTGCTGCCTTATCTTCAAAACGTCTGGACTCATTTTGATGAGACTTCCACAGGCAGGTGAGGTTCTTTGACGGAGCTATCTAGGCTTTATTTTCCGAAATTATTTTGGAATTAAATAACACTACTAAGTATACCAAATCATCTTTTTTATTGTAGACATCGCCGTATGAATGCGCGTTCGCGCTTAGAGTCGATTTGAAAGAATATAATAATAGGTCGGGAAAAAAGTTTTCGTATTTTGTGTGTATAAAGTTGTAGTAAAATCTCTTTGGCTGTACTGTTTGTATCTGGCTGGTTTTGATACCATTAAATAGATGACATTTAAAAAAATAAAAGGTAAAAACGATTTCCCGCCATTGTTCAATTGTTTCTCTGTCCGCCAAAATGAGTGAATCTAACGAAGAAACTCGATACACTTTGAAGTTTTATTTAAATAAAGGGAAAATGCGACAAAAGCCGCGTTAAAAATATGTGACGTTTATCGACTTATCGCAGTGTCAGTAAGAGTAGCACAAAGTTGGTTCAAGCGTTTTCAGTCAAAGGGAATTTTGATGTCAAAGATGCAGCTCGCTCTGGTTGCTCTGTTACGGATAAAGTCGTTGCATTTTTTTAAAAGTGGACTACGGTCGGCGTATTAGTAGTTACGGCGTAGTTGAAGAGTTGGGGTTGACCACAAAACAGTTTTGACGGAAAGTCTGGGTATACAAAAATGCTTGATATTTGGGTGCCACTCGAGCTCTTAGTCTTGAATTTGTGTATAAAATACAAAAGAACTTTTTCGCCGACCTAATGCTATAAATAAACTTCTTTTCACAGCTAACACCAAACAAAACCAGCTCCGACGTTTGTATAGAACTATGCGAAAAGGCGCAATCAGAGTCTCATCTCCTGATGATAGAGGAAGTGATATGCAACGACTCCATGCGGCGAACCGTACACATAGACGAGGTCGTGCTAGACGTGGTACTGCGGTGGAGCTACTGGGATGAAGACGATAGGAAACACAACTATTTGCTCGTCAAACAGAATAAAATTCTCCATGATATGGAGGCTTTGAGGCAAACGACGTCTGTGTGCGGCGAGCTCAGGCTTGCGACTGAGGCTATGAAGTCTTTTAAACTGCATATGTTTGAAGTGCAGAACGCCAGGCTGTGTTACTTTAAAGACAAACAGGTTAGTTCACGGTCACTATCTTTGTTGGGTCCCCGATGCCAGAAATAGCTTAAAACTTGTGGCTGGCAGAGTACGTATGTAAACTAACACTGCAGATAGCAATCCTGTCTTATGGTATTTTTATCTCACGAAGCGACGCGCGCTTTACTTGTGGTAAGCAAGTCTACAAACACAGTGTGAATGTGTGCGTGAAGACGTGTAGCGCCAGCACATTACACACGCACACAACGGACACACACACACAAACTTCCGACTTCACCAATGTCTGGGACGGTATCGAGAGCTCCTGCGCTTACAGCGTCTTTGTACACTTGGTAATCACAAGTAAAGCACGCGTCGCTTCGTGGGATTTAAATACTGTGCCAAATCTTCGAAAATGTGTTCATATGTTTTAAGCTGTGTCTGGCGCTGGCTGTACAAACAGACAGATTTAATCGATTGATGGACTATATTTCCTACGTAGGTAGAGACAAAAAGCAGAAAAGACTGGTGACTTCAACATAACATATTATCACGCCTAAATTTCATGAAGGGCAAGCTAGTGGTGTGGTGTTCACGGGTACTCACGTTCCATGTGAAGAGAGGGCAAGCGTATTACAATATAAGGTCCTAGTGACTACAAGTTTTAAGGTTAAATAATGTAGTAAATTGTAATTTTCCAGGGTTCTCATAAGATCGAGGAGTGGAAGATAAAGGACATCTTGTGGTACGTGGGGCACGAGCCCAAGCGGAACCCGCAGTCGCGGTGGGCCATCACCTTTATACCCAGGAACAAACAAAAAAGGTACTCAATGATACCACAAACGCCATATCACACAAGTATTCCCCAAAGCCATAGGCAGAGTTGTTTAGTTGTTTCGTTTCGCCAGCTGTGTTTGAAGTCCTACGAGCCTATTGTCATCAGCCAGGCATAAATCCAAACTTCGAGCTGGTGCTGAGAAATTCCTGATGAAAGATATAAACATTTCCTAACCCCAAGTTTACACCAACTCAAAAAACATGTATTCTACATGAAGTTGCGTCTGTCGTTTTCGTTTATCGTTTACACCCAAAATAACTTATAAAGATTAGTTAAACAAACTTGTAGAAATATTGACCACAATGTCCAAAAGACAATAGGCAAAAGTAGTAAGCAATATATGTCAGAAACAACTTCAATAAATGTTTGTTACACGACACGTTTTTGACAATTCTTTTACAAGGCTTGTGGAGAATAAGTTTCACGGTATATGGGTGTCAACGCGGGGAATGAACCGAAATCAGGACCCCCAGGCTTATCAGTCTCACTTGAGGCCACTAGATCAATCTATTGGCCGCAAGTGGAATTAACGAGTTATTAGTCTTCATGAAATAGTTTCTACAGTTACATAAAATTTTGCTTCTAAATATACTAAAGTTCTATAACCACGCTTTCAGGAGTAAGGACAAGCCGTGGTTCGGATGCACCATAGCGGGCGCGGTGACTGAAGACCAGCTCAAGTGGACGACCGCGCTGATGTTCGCAGAGCACTCCACAGTACTGCCCACCCCCAGACTCGTCATCACGTAGCCGTGATAGAGTGGTAAGCATCTTTTGTATATGTTACAGATACCAAGTTTTTTTTTTTGCGAATACTTTGATTAGCTTGTATTATTACGGAAATACCCAATACAACATACACACTCAAGTTCATAATATAATCCTATTGATTGAGATTTTATAAAATTGCACTCAAAAGGGTTTTAAGAACTTAGAGGGTTCTATTGATGATTTTAATTATTACTATCCTGTAAACACATACTTATTACGATCGCGAGTCATATTTTGTTCAACATAAAACCTGACACTGACCAGCAAATTGCAAAAAAACGTAAGATAATTTGAATTTCGCGGGCAACCCTGGCGCTTCCCCCTTAAATCTCGACAGTCTTTATACTTTGGTCCATTCTTTTACCCCGGATCTATTTTATTAGGGGTCTGTGCAGCATGTCCTTTCTCAACATCTCTATCAGCCCTGTTCTAGTATTGCTAAATGCTGAGATGTCTCCGTATCTTGGTATCGGTGGACCAACAACTTTGCGGGAATCCGCTGTTTGCGGGCAATGCGAAACAGGTCATCGTAACGAAGCTCGAAGAAGCCCTTTAAATCCAGCAGTGGAAATGATATGAAATTAACGATTTTTTTGTGTTGTTACAGCATAAAGGTAAAGGTGCGTCGACAAATCACAGGAAAAGCTGACTTCAACGTCGAGGACAACATAAAAAGCAGCTCAAAGTCTGATCTATTTTGCAAGTAACTTTATTATTCTAACAGAGGTGACAAAATTATCATTGCAAAAACAATATGTTAAGAAAATCACTATGTTCTTTAAAACCTAATTTAATCAAATGTAAAATGTCAAAAAGTTGTCTAGAACGAAAGTAAGGAACTAGAAAAATAATTGTATTATTTTTATTAATTCTAAGGAAACCAGAAGCCTTCTTATCTTCGAATGATATGTTGGTCTGAAGTGCACACAAGGTCACTATGTTTTCATATTATCCAGAGCATTATGGACTATCGCTCTCTTAGAGAAAAACTTTTGCTTTTGTAATATAAAATCAAAAATAATGAATTGACAAAAGATTTAAATAAGATTATCTAAATAGTTATTTTTAATTTACATATAATATTATTGTTTCCGAAGACTTTCAGATCCTGTAATCTATATTAAATCAAAACTCAATAATAACATAGGATTAAGTAGTGTATATACATAGATGTAAGCACATAAATGAATTATATAAATATTAATTAATTATATTAATCATAACGTAGTACAATTCTAGACAGCATAGTGTGTATATATTATATATTATTTAGTCTTGAATCTCTGCTTTATAGATTTTAACAAAACAAGATTTTATTTTTCGTTTTTATGTAGTAGTTATTGCCAGTATGTCAGTTGTGTATTGAATTATTGTAACATAAAAATTTAATATAACGATGAATTTAAATGACTTGTCAGTCACCAGCTTTTATCCTGAGTTAATATTTGCAGAAAATAAATAGGTGCAAAGGTACCTCCATCAAAAGCTACAATAATCATTACAGTCTTTTTATGTTCGTATGTCTCTTTCACACATGCAAATCTTGTGCCTGAGTTTAATAAGTACCATACTTGCCAAATAGCTGAATATGCGTTACCTAATAGATAGGATTCGGCTTAGACTGCCAAGTCTATGTATTTACTTTAGTTATATACAAACAGCCGCACACGGTTTGTGCAAGACAAAATAATATTTAGGTTGAATATGGTATTATGATATATAATACCATATTCAACCTGAGTATTCAACCAATTAATTATAACGAAGAATGTTGATAATCTGATTTTGTAATCGCCCTGTAAGCTTAGATAATAATGGTTGTCCTATGTATCAATGTAAAGCTAAAATATTATTAGGCTATTCTATTAAATCAAATATATATTTTGCTGTTATTGACATTGCTATAGTTAAGTTTTTATTAAATGTTAAAAATATATTTATCTAAAGTGCTCGAGGTTGGCTACCAAGTAATGAATTAAATAATTAATCTGTTTTGTAATGTAATACATATTTTATGCTTCTCTCAGATGAATTTATCAGAAGATTGTAATTATAATGGTGACATAAATAGTAATAGATTGTAACATTTTGTATGTATGTTATATTGTATGATAATGTGCTCAAATAAATGCGTTTGAAAATAATTTCCTGTTTGATTTAATTTGTACTAAGAAACGAGGAGAAGAAAAGAGTAGAGCTTATTAAGAAGGAGCTTGTCTGGGGAACTACACACCAAACCTATTTCTGCCGTTAAGCTGCGTTATGGGTTGAAGGGAGCTGACCTTCGTTGACAAACAAGGTCATGGTTATGGCAGTAGACCTTACAGATATGTACCAGTTTTAAATGACGAGTGATCTTTCTTAAAGAAATATTAGTATGTATACCCGTTTAAGGCTGTCTTCACGTTTTTTTTTTGTTTAATCACGTTTATATATCGATAACTATCACGTCTGCGGAGTTTCGCTAGGTAATTAAATTTAAAATAAACATTAAAATAATAAAGCTATAAATAGAAAGTATATACTATAAGTACTTTATATTTACATATTTATTATTTTATTGTATTAGGTAATACGCAGATATTGGGTGTTTATTTTAGTTTTTCATTATTCACAACACACACACACACACACACATGTATGTCACAACATTTTACTTGATTTTGTATGAACTTTTTTTATATTTTAATTTATTCTAGTAATTTATTAAAACGGACACAAACTTCTTGTTTATTGTTGTTGCGTATGGCACTCGTGGGTTGCAGCTGAAAATCAGCGTCAGGTGGTACACCTTGTGTTGTCATCTGACATTATGCTGAGTTGAGGCCCTTTTAGCATTATAATCGTTGTTTTCTATTTTTTATAGTTTTAAGGTGTTTTACTTTTAGCTGTAATGCCAATGAACGCATTTTTCTTTCTTTCTTTCTCTATCTTTATTTAATTTAATTTGATCCTGCATATGTTACGCAATATCTCCGGCAATTGTGGATCGATTTCGAAAATTCTTTTTTTAATGTATGGGTTATGCCTCAGGGGTGGTCTTCTTTTTTTTTTTCTTTTTTTTTTGCGTGGGAATTCATCAAATGACCTCTCCCGCTCTGGGCGGAGCGGAAGGGCGTGTAAGACTCTTACTGACTAAAACCCACCCGTGTTCCTTCAGTTGCCTGTGCGCCAGGGCCACGGTAACTCTTTCGAACAATCCGCAGCCCCGGCAGGCATCGGTCCTCTCGGACCCCGTCAATTTTGCTGACATCTCTTTGAGGCGCGCGTGGAACACGACGCGCCGTCGACCCGGGCCCGGACGGCGAGCTGCCCAAGGGGTGGTCTCATATGCATTTTAAAAACTTTTCTGGGCAGGTTTTCAGTTAGCTTCAATAATACGTATTTTTTCCACTTACTGTATATTGATAAAGTTATAATAACTTCCTGTCACTGTTATTTACATAATAAGTAGTGGTATTTGTTTGGGGTAGGTACCACAAATAAAAAGTGAAAAGTAAAACCCTTTTGTACCAAAATAAAAACCACCGACTTCCAAAAAAAAAACACTAGAAATAGAAAAATAACTATATTTTCGGAAGTCTGTGGTAAAAACGAAAATACAATACCAAAGATACCGACTTCCGAAATTAAAGTAATTTTTCACTTTGTGGTGCTTTTTTGTGAAGACGGTAGTTTAAAAAAAATGTTTTTGTGCTCATGATGACACAGATAAGTAGGAACTCTACTTAATGGTTTAATAATAAACACACTGCCTATGTCATACAATATACAAAACATTTTTGTGTAATAACGTGTTCAAGTTTCAACTTTCTTTAAACTGCTCTTCTGAAAATTTACCAAAACTGCACTTATAACATCTCTCTCTAGACCTAGATCATCAATATGTAGATTCTAAGGCAGAGTACAGTAGTCATAGTAGAGAAGAGGCAGCATTGCGCGTTTACCGGTAATCCCGAAGCTCTACCGACACCGTGTGGTTTAGTCAACAGGGTATTGTTTATACTAATGATTTTACAAAAAGTAACAGGTCATTTTTATTATCACCAACTCGACCATGTCGATTATAAATATGACATTAACAACTCTTTTCACACAATAAATAGACCGACACATCTTAATGTTCTGCTCAGCACCCTTCTATAAAAAGCGTGAACAATCTCGTGCCCTACAAAAGAACGTATGCGCTGTGTCCCGTTTCACTTTCAATGTGCGCAGGTTGCAGTATTGATTTTCCGCCGCCCGCCTCTGAGCCAAAGCTCCCCATACTAGCGAACATCAAGCGACCAGGGGATCTAAAAAGGCCGCTTTGGCAGAATCATAATATAATAATAATAATATAATATGAGAATAATAATATTGTATTATAATAACATTAGTATTAGAAATCATAAAATGGTCACACACTGACAATTCATATTATCTGCGTACAATTCATAGAAAGTAATTAATTCATCTGTTTGACAGTTTTTTATGGAGTTTCGTAAAATGGTCCACAAATAACAAATAATGAATTGCTTTATTGAAGTTTGATGTCTAATAGCAGAATCATAAGAAGTTGGTAAAGAGCAACATCTTACAAATCATTTTAAAGATTTTGTAAAGAAATATCGAAATAATGGCAGATTTAGCCTTATAAGAAAATTCTCCATCTTACCCTGAGAATTTGAGCTCTCTAGCATGATCCAGGCCAAAGCTATGGGAGTTTGAAATTACGACGAAAAACTTCCAGAAAAGATAAGTAAGTAGTGTCCCTGCTTTTTGTTTTTGGTTCACCGTGGCGGGGGCTCGGCAGTGCCTCCAGATTGATTCGTTTCAGTTTCATCTTAATATAATAATTTTATGGCTACCGGCAAAAATACGGATTCTATTTTAGCAGTAAATAATGTAACTAATTGACTCAACCGACTAATATTATGTTCACAAATCACATGATAAACATTCTGGTGAGAGTCAATTGACGATCCGTTATGGAAACGGAAGCGCCGCGTTGTTGACGAACCGTACGACGCGTCGTCAATTTCTACTACTAGGATCGCAGAAACCGGCAGGAGGTCTTCCACAGCAATAAAATTATTCGAGAGTTCTACCGAAGAGCGACATCTACAGTTTCACATAATTACTAGGAGAGGACAGTAGCCCACCCCATGGGACGCCTACTGCAGGAATCTCCAATGACGTCATGATATGCTAAGAGATGGCGCTAGGTGGATGATGCCAGTAAACTGTGTTCTGTGTTGAAAATGAAAAACTTTAAACAATTTGGTATTTAATATGGGAGCTCTAGTAAGTAATGTTCAGTTGTGGAACACCTAGGGATTTTGCATTTCATGAACGTGCGTCAATCATTCCAATTTATACCGTAAATAAAATATAGGTTAAAACATTTTTTTAAACAAGCTATTGTGGTGTTACAATTGAGGCGAAAACACCGGACGATTGCTTTAATTATTGACACAAGTAAATTAAATGTTTTTTTTTTTGGAAGAAATAGCAATCAACTTTATCTCAGTCCATTGCCGGTCACGGCTCTCTCTCACAGTTTCGGCCAAAACAAGTAATTTTTCAAAGAAAAATTAAACACATTTCGAGAATGCGAACTCCATCTTGGTTATGTTATCCTTGTACTTATTTTGCACGCGTTGCGTTCCGCGCATGCCGGACACCGAGGTTGCGTTCGAGAGAACAAACCGATATTCGTAGTTGCTCATTCGGTAGTATTATAGGTTTTACAACACCAGTCTAGACAAGGATAGCGAGAATGAAACAACGACATTCTCCTCCCTAAAGTTAGGGGTGGCAATCACCCAACCCCAAACAACCACCTGATTCTGCGCTTGAATGAAACATCCGCGTACTACTGAGACAGAATGACTACTCTGCGTTCATTATCTCCTGGTACTAGTGAGTTTTGGCAGAAACAACCAACCTAACCACGCTATCTAGTTTTGAATATTGAATTATAATTTGTGCCACCCTAATAATTATATTTGAAGTCCAGTGTCGAGTAAATACAATGACTACGGCAGTATCGGAAATTATAAGACTTTTTTCACAAATGATACGAAAATTGAAGAACGTTTACATAATTGCTTGCTATTAGCTTCACATGGTCTGCTGCCTGCACACACGCTACCCACGCGACTACAAGCGTGCCTTGACCACTTTATTCTTAAAAGTGCCCTACCTGCATCAAATTATGTTGCCCACTCCGCACTGACTGATCATGACACCACTTTATTATTCTTAGTTAAAAAAAATTAAAATATCTGCAAATAAAACGGCTATCCGAGTCAACTACAATCTACTAGACGGTGCATTAAAGCAAATTGACTTTGAACCAGTTTATCACACTGAAAACCCTCACATAGCCGCAAAGCTAATGATCAGCCTTATAACACATGTGATTGATTCAAACACAAAAATTGTTAAAATATCAAATCGGAAAAATATCTTAAAGCCTTGGCTCACACCGGGCTTACTCCGATGTATCCGGCATAGAGACAACCTACACAAAAAAGCAAAAAACTTACCTGACAACGAAATTTTAAGAACTACTTTCACTAGATACAGAAACTACTGTAACAAGCTGCTAAGGAAGACTAAACTAGAATTTGAGAGAAACGAAATTAACAACGCAGGCAATAACACCAAACAAATCTGGGCAGCTATAAACAAAATATCCAATAGAACTCCTAAGAAAGACAGCACTTCACACTTATTACATATGTCAGCTACTCCACTGCAATCCGTTAACCAGGCCAACAAATTCTTTGCAGAAATTGGTAAAAATCTCGCAGAACAGAGAGTTTCTAGGTCAACTGACGAATCATACCAGACTATCAACAGCAGCTTTTTACAGTCTATGTCGCTGTTGCCGACGGATGAAAATGAAGTTGCTCATCTCATAACATCCCTTCGTAACAGCTGTGCTGTGGGATGGGATAAGATTTCTAATGGGCTTATAAAAAATCACATGTCCATAATTGTACCGCCACTTACATACATCTGCAATCTCGCTCTCAAATCAGGCCAATTTCCCAAACCATTTAAAAAATCCATTATCCATCCTATCTTCAAGGGTGGGGACAGAAACAGTGTCAACAACTACAGACCTATTGCTGTCCTTCCTGCCCTATCTAAAATACTAGAGAGGATCATGAATAATAGGCTCGTTGACTACCTAGAAAGGTTTAAAATATTGTCACCCTCACAATATGGTTTTCGGGCTGGCAAATCAACGTCCGATGCGGTTCATGATCTGACAAACTATGTTGTCACAAACATGGATGGGGGGCAGAAAGTCTTGGGTATCTTTTTGGACCTTGCCAAAGCTTTTGACACTGTTTCTGTACCCATCCTTATTCACAAAATGGAAAGAATAGGCATAAGGGGGATTCAACTTAAACTTTTCGAGGACTACCTGAGTGAGCGTACCCAGTCCGTTAAGATCGATGATATCATGAGCGATGAGTGCACCGTCACCTATGGTGTGCCACAAGGTAGCGTACTCGGTCCGACTCTCTTTCTCGTATACATTAACGAGCTGGGTATGCTCACCATCCCCAAGGGTAAAATTATAACCTTTGCAGATGACACTGCCCTTCTTTTTAGCGCAAATTCTTGGCATGAAGTTTACGCGCATGCTCAGATGGGCTTTGCACTGTGATGAGTTGGTTGCATAGTAATGTTCTCACACTAAACGCGGATAAAACAAAATATATTGCATTTTCCTTAAAGTCTTACACACACAACACTCAAACGACTCCGTTGTATTCTATAATTGCCCACTTCTGCTCTGACCAAAATGACAACACCTGTGACTGCACCCGCCTACAAAAAGCAAATAGTGTGAAGTACCTAGGAATTATATTGGATTGCAACTTGAGATTTCATGAACACATCAATACCCTCAGCAATAGGTTGCGTAAACTAATATTTGTCTTTAAAACCCTACGACATGTGGCTGACAACAGGCTGATGAAATCAATCTACTTTGCCCTCGCCCAGTCCCTATTAACTTACTGTATAACGTCTTGGGGCGGTGCACCTAAACCCACAATTATACTATTGGAGAGAGCACAGAGAGCTATTTTAAAGGTATCTTCTTTTCTACCTTTTCGATATCCCACAGCACTCTTATACAAAGAGGCTAAAGTTCTAACTGTACGTCAGCTGTTTGTTCTACAAACGGCCCTAAAACAGCATGGACTCCTTACCTTCAACTCCTCGCTGTTACGAAGTAAAAGACGTTATGACCCAGTAGATCACCACGGAAAGCGACTTACTACAATGTTCTCCAAACGTTTCTTTTGTTACCTTGGTCGCTTTCTCTACAATAAAATAAATAGGACGCTCTTGATTTATGACCACACCAAAACTAAGTGTAAAATTAAGGTTAGGAGCTGGCTCCAGGAATTAAGTTATGAAGCTACGGAAAAACTTCTAGCTGCCCCGGTATAACCTGCTTATTTGAATACAAACAGTATTTATACATATTCTTTATTTTTTACTTATTAATCGCATATGGGTGGAAGTTTAATAATAAAAAATTAATAAGTACTATCATACATCTCACCATTCTGTCCATTCAGCCCTTCAGCTTTCCCGTCATATTTCCTTACACACACTCCCACCCACACACACACACACACACAGCCTCATACTCACACACACACTCTGCCTCACACACACACACACACACATACAGATACTAACCCTAGAATAAGTAAAAACCGATAGTGTAATACTTTGTTCAGGTTTTATATAACACCGCATTTGTGTACGAGCGCATATTTGATTTAAATGTAACCGCTTCCAAAGGGGTGGAGACCTGGTGTCCTGAAATACAGGCCCTACGCCTAGCTTAGGCACCAGTCTCCCACAGTATAATTAAACCAATTATGTATTGTTCTTAATAATTTGAAAATGTACTTATATATTGTGGTGAGAAATAAATCAAATCATTATCTTATAATAAAGAACACAATAAGCCTAAAAAACCTAGTTGTGAGCAAATACGAAAGCTACCGGAAAATCGAAAATCGTTATGTTATCAATCGGCGGCGCCGGACTTTACGGACCTTCGTGCAAGTATGCGTGAAGATTACGAGAACATTTAGAGCAGTGGTTCCTAACCTTTTCGATCTTGTCACCCCTATGACTTAGCTAGGGAAACTAATTGCCCCCCCCCCTTCCTTATGTCACCAATGAATATAGTACATATAAATACAAATTGACTTAATTAGACATAAAACATGCACAAAAATATTGAGTAAGTTCTTATAATCACATTACCTATTTATATAATCTTTACAGACTGTACTAAACCTAACATTAAAAAACTTGCGAACGCAATTTTTTTTGTGTGAAGGTTGGTACTGTTTCACATTCGCAAGTTTTTTAATGTTACGTTTTGTTTCACTTAGAGCGCATGTCAAGTCATGTTCCACGTTGAGATGATTTCTGGCCTTTGTTTTTAGTGTCACTAAAGTTGAAAACCCACTGCAATGCACTGGCGAGCTAGATTCGGTCTTATTGGTGTAATCTTTGTTATAATTATGTTACCAGCTTATTATCCCCCCAGAATACCAGTTTTACCAAAGCAGGGGTAATTAACCCCTGGTTAGGAACCGTGGATTTAGAGGTTTCAACGGCAACAGAACTTATTCTGTTGCTGTAAACTTTTGTGTTTGCTTGAAACTGTACCATCCGCGCTCGACCTGAGTGAGCGAAGCGAGCATACCGCGGCAGTTACTGGTGATAAAGCTAGCATTGATTAGCCAGTAATTACTTCAGCTCGGTTATACCTTCCTCGGTAAGGCAGGTTAGGTTAGAATTGAGAATAGTTTTTACGAGCAGACCGAGTGGAGCGCGCTTACACACCAGATGAGCAAGCGAAGTAACCGCTCTCACGAGACAGCGAGCGAAATGGGCCTACTCTTAACACAAATGAGCGAAGCGAGCCCATCTTTGACACGAGTGAACTGTGTGCGTTTACATATGACCAAGGCAGCGAAACAAGTTTTCTCAGAACAAAAACGAATGTAACAAGCAGAGATACGTGCTAAGCGAGCGAAGCGAGCTCAATGCCGCCACGACCGAGCAGACCACGCTTGTTCAAGCAATTACCAAGTTATCAAAACGAAGGAGCGATGCGAGCTCATCTACTCCACGAGTAAGCGGAGCGCACTTTCTTATGTGAAAAGCGAGCGACGCGAGCCGCTCTCACAAGAAAAGCTAGCTTAGCGACTCTACTAACGAAGCGAGCGCTACACTAGTGGGCGCCATCGACTCATGAGTCATAAGCCAGCTTACTCCGCTCTGTACTATCACGAACCGCTCATTTGTAACTGAGGTGGGCTCACTTCGCTCGCTCATTGCTTGAATTGGCACGCTCTGCTCAGGCGTGTCGTCTGTGGACTCGCTTCGATCGCTCGTCACGAAACTGTGCTCGCTACATTGAGCTGAGTTAGAGAATCCCATCGTTAAGTCAGGTTAGCTTGATGTGAATGTGACCTCTTTTCATTAGTTGGGATAGAGCCAGTTTGGCGTTATAGTGACTGGCATAGTGCTAGCACTGACTAATGATTGTTTAAGAAACTCCTCAACGTTTTCACAAAACAAACGGCGTGGAGTCGAACTGCACCTACTTAATTTTTGTTACGTTTTAACAAGAACACTACTGACTTGCGTGTGGTCCACGCTTGCTCGTCCAGAACTACATTTAACGTTGATGTCTAAGTGTTTGTCTTCTTTGGATTACTTTTCCTCAGCTTCGGAAGAAGGTTGACCGGCTTTGGATCTCGATACTTGCTTTGGGACATTTCGGCAAACATACAATGAAAAGAACAGGTAATTAGGTAGAGTTCAAGACATTTTGAGTATCTATCTTGTAGTTTGTGAAATGAACGGTGTCCATCGATTTATAATAAATTAATAATACATTAATTTAATTTGGCTTATATTTTTTGCAACGTTTCGTCGCAACACATCATTGTCATAATCAAGAGACTGCACATTAATTGCAAACACCTACGATGCATGAATGCACAATGCACGAAGAGATGACATTGACACATATTTAGGATGGTTCCCTATCCATTTGCATAAAATGTTAAGACCTAATATAACTTAGCATAATTTTGTTTGGCATAATTATATTTTCGCATAATATAATTACGCATAACAGCTTACGCATAATTTTTTTAAGCATAATTTCTCTAACCATAATAATGATTAAGCATAATATTCTAAAGCATAAATTTATTAAGCATAAAGTTCTAAAGCATAACTTTTTTATGAACAATTTTGTGGGTTTTTTTTTCGCTGTAGGAAGCATGAAGCAAGCAAGCATACAGCATGCAAGCAAGCATACAGCATGCAAGCAAGCATGCAAGCAAGCATGCAGCAAACAAGCAAGCATGCAGCATGCAAGCAAGCATGCAGCATGCAGCAGGCAGGGTTTTTGTCACAGCTCCGGCGCTGCGGGCCTCCGGCGGCCCCACGCGTGCTAATCGTCGCAGACGGCTTTCGCTCACCACCGCAGCTTCGGCTTGTTGGCCGGCTTTGCTGGCCAGCCTCATCCGCGGCGGCTCGCTCGCAGCCGCCTGCTCCTCACCCCGCAGGCCGCCTCGCCCCTACGCGCCTACGCGAATTTAAATTACACTTTAGGGGCAGGACAAACAAGACTACGTGGAGTCGGTTTTGCAGCAAGTCGGTTTGTCACTAACTTTTGTTGCACAGCATATTAAATTGTTAACCAACAATATTATGCTAATAGTCATTAGGCCTACTAACGTTATGCGAATCAAATTTATGCCAAAACAAATTAGTCTTTAAGATGATTATGCCAACATAAAATGTATGCCTAAAAAAATTATGCCGAAGTATTATTATGCCAAAACAACTTGTGCCAAAATCGTTATGCCGAAGTATATTAGGACTAAGAACATTATGCGAAAAGAAGGGATCCCGAATAACTGATACCGTGGTAGCAAAATTGATAGCAGGGTTCAACGGCCAGGATGCGCCAGATGTGATAACAGGGCTCAACAGCTAGGGTGCGCCAGCAGCGCCAACAAGCAAGCATGCAGCATGCAAGCAAGCATGCAGCTTGCTTGCATGCTGCATGCTGCATGCTTGCTTGTTTGCTGCATGCTTGCTTGCATGCTTGCTTGCATGCTGTATGCTTGCTTGCTTCATTCTTCCTACAGCGAAAAAAGAAACCCACAAAATTGTTCATAAAAAGTTATGCTTTAGAACTTTATGCTTAATAAATTTATGCTTTAGAATATTATGCTTAATCATTATTATGTTTAGACAAATTATGCTTAAAAAAATTATGCGTAAGGTGTTATGCGTAATTATATTATGCGAAAATATAATTATGCCGAACAAAATTATGCTATGTTATATTAGGTCTTAAAATTTTATGCAAATGGATAGGGAACCCAGTTATTCTAGTACAACTCGTGCCAACATGAGAAAAGGCAAATGATTGTGACGGTTCCCTATCCATTTGCATAAAATGTTAAGACCTAATATAACTTAGCATAATTTTGTATGGCATAATTATATTTTCGCATAATATAATTACGCATAACAGCTTACGCATAATTTTTTTAAGCATAATTTCTCTAACCATAATAATGATTAAGCATAATATTCTAAAGCATAAATTTATTAAGCATAAAGTTCTAAAGCATAACTTTTTTATGAACAAATTTGTGGGTTTTTTTTTTCGCTGTAGGAAGCATGAAGCAAGCAAGCATACAGCATGCAAGCAAGCATACAGCATGCAAGCAAGCATGCAGCAAACAAGCAAGCATGCAGCATGCAAGCAAGCATGCAGCAGGCAGGGTTTCTGTAACGGCTCCGGCGCTGGGGGCCTCCGGCGGCCCCATGCGTGCTAATCGTCGCAGACGGCTTTCGCTCACCACCGCAGCTTCGGCTTGTTGGCCGGCTTCGCCGGCCAGCCTCAACCGCGGCGGCTCGCTCGCAGCCGCCTGCTCCTCAGCCCGCGGGCCGCCTCGCCCCTACGCGCCTACGCGATTTTAAATTACACTCTAGGGGTAGGACAAACAAGACTACGTGGAGTCGGTTTTGCAGCAATTCGGTTCTGTCACTAACTTTCGTTGCACAGCATATTAAATTTTTAACCAACAATATTATGCTAATAGTCATTAGGCCTACTAACGTTATGCGAATCAAATTTATGCCAAAACAAATTAGTCTTTAAGATGATTATGCCAACATAAAATGTATGCCTAAAAAAATTATGCCGAAGTATTATTATGCCAAAACAAATTGTGCCAAAATCGTTATGCCGAAGTATATTAGGACAAAGAACATTATGCGAAAAGAAGGGATCCCGATTGTGACAGCTTCCAATTGGTGTAGTCGTAGGAATCAAATTTTGGTTTAAAGAATAGGTCGGTCGGGGTTCCCTATCCATTTGCATAAAATTTTAAGACCTAATATAACTTAGCATAATTTTGTTTGGCATAATTATATTTTCGCATAATATAATTACGCATAACAGCTTGCGCATAATTTTTTTAAGCATAATTTCTCTAACCATAATAATGATTAAGCATAATATTCTAAAGCATAAATTTATTAAGCATAAAGTTCTAAAGCATAACTTTTTTAAGCATAATATCCTAAAGCATACAGCATGCAAGCAAGCATACAGCATGCAAGCAAGCATGCAGCAAACAAGCAAGCATGCAGCATGCAGCAGGCAGGGTTTCTGTCACGGCTCCGGCGCTGCGGGCCTCCGGCGGCCCCGCGCGTGCTAATCGTCGCAGACGGCTTTCGCTCACCACCGCAGCTTCGGCTTGTTGCCCGGCTTCGCCGGCCAGCCTCAGCCGCGGCGGCTCGCTCGCAGCCGCCTGCTCCTCAGCCCGCGGGCCGCCTCGCTCCTACGCGTCTACGCGATTTTAAATTACACTCTAGCTAGGGGTAGGACAAACAAGACTACGTGGAGTCGGTTTTGCAGCAATTCGGTTCTGTCACTAAAATAGTCATTAGGCCTACTAACGTTATGCTAATAGTCATTAGGCCTACTAACGTTATGCTAATAGTCATTAGGCCTACTAACGTTATGCGAATCAAATTTAAGCCAAAACAAATTAGTATTTAAGATGATTATGCCAACATAAAATGTATGCCTAAAAAAATTATGCAGAAGTATTATTATGCCAAAACAAATTGTGCCAAAATCGTTATGCCGAAGTATATTAGGACAAAGAACATTATGCGAAAAGAAGGGATCCCGTCGGTCGGTTCGGTAGGAAGCCAGGTGGGCTGTTGCAGAAACAACTTAGTCAAATGGTACTCCAATGAGGCACACATGGTGGAGCTACATCTCAAATCGTGCCTCACCTCTCTTGTCTTGCTCACACCGAGGCCAACGCTGACGCTGTCGACGTGGCTGAATTCTGGTTAAAACTCATATAATTTGGAATTGTCGATACGACCAAGAAGAAGGGAAAGGGTAGGGCACATACTGACATAACGACGATTCAAATATTTTAGACGTAGAGATCGATGTGGTATTGCACTTATGTTGGACAAAGGCTAAGTACCAATTAACAATTAGGGCAAAGGGTTCATTGTTTTTCGTATGATTGGAGATCAGATTTAATGTTGTCAGAAAATCGGGCTTAGCTTAAAGTTGGAAAGTAGCTTAGTTCAAGTTCAAAACAGGAATTTCTGCATCATAGGTTGAACCAATCACAATTGTTCGCAGCCTTGCAAATGGAATAACTGATCTATTGTTGTTTGAGTCAATACCATAACGTTTCGTCCGTGTAGTTTGCTTGTATAGTCTCGCAATTGGAATGATTTGTCGCAGGTTCGCCATATAATATGGATTTAAAACAAACTCGGGGCAGGTTGTGCAAGCCGGCGACGTCCCGGCCGCGCGTGACCGCACGCTACGTCCGCTGCTCCCCGCATCCGAACTAAATTACTTTGAACATTAATAAACCATATTGCTCTAATTTACTTTACTTTCTCCTTCTTTTAATAAGCCCTTGGAAAAACTCCCGGGTAATGTGTACCAGTTGTTTTTTACGTCGCCCTGACGTCGGGCGGTTTTTTTCTGTTGAGATTTTTTGTGTAACTTATTGTTTAGTGGAAGTAATACTGACACATGGACAACATGGATGATAAGGACAGAGCACAGGCCATGCTATTGGCAGAGGAGGAGATCGCCAGGGTACGTACTAAACGTAAGCGTATGTGGAACGCACGCTAGCGCTCGTGCTGCGTTCGAGCCGATATTTATGAGTTACGATCGTTGTTTCCTCACATACTTTAGAAAGTAGGCAACTTTTGAAAGTAGTAATAAAGATTATAACTTGATTGGCTCTCATATTCCTATTGAATCGGTGAAACCGTATAGAGACGTCATCAATGTTTGACGTAACTCAAGCGGTTATTAAGTTTTAGTTTCTAATAAGAAGATAAGTTTAGAAGTCTTCAAAACTAGTTTAGAAATAAAGGAATAATATATCTATACCTAGTAGCTATATTCAAGAAATTGTTTGACTGTAGGTTAATGAAAGAACAAATCACTAAGATTCAGAAAGAGTTAACACTAATTATAAGCTGATAGCAAAAGAGATGTATGTTTTTAAATTTTGTCGTTTCTTCTGCCGCAGGCGTCTAATAGTCCACTCTCCATCCTTGTGAAATAATTCCTAAAGTATTGATAGTAGAATATTACATGAAGCTTATCTACACGCATACGCCGCATATTTTCCCCCAACTCGTTCTTTTTTGTGTTTGTGTGTTTTTTCTTTGCGTCATGTTTACCGCAAATATATGTATTTTCTTTCTTTCTTTTCTTTTTCTAACACCATAATCACCACGGCGACGGTGCTTACAATAGCGGGTATAAATGAAATTCTCAATACTTGTAACTGATTTATGAGACTATTCCGTCAAAACTATATTCTGTGATGACTGCCCGCATTTCTTACAGGAGCTTTGGATGTTTGCTAAACTGTTACTGTGATATAAGTATTGTCAATTATGAAGTAAAGAATCATTAAACCCAAACTTAACAAAACTCGCGTGGGTCATCATGTATCAGAATCAGAAGGAACCACCGATAAAAAATTAAATAGGTACCTATGCAAAGATAATTTCATTTTCTGTAAAGGACTGTACCTACTTCTGTATCCGAGGAGACAAAAGTATTTATATTGAAAATAGTATCATAGCGGATACAAAAGTGACATGTAAAGATAATTTTTACACAGAAGCCTATGGGGTGATTGCGTAACACATTATGGCAATGCTCTTAATTTGACAATTCAACAACATTCATTGTGTTATTTGTGTTGTCGAGTCGACGATTTTTTCAAACATATAAAGCAATGGATTGGAAATTTCCTAACGCCATTGGTGTGATTGTTCATTAATGGATATTGATTCTATCGCTTTCAAAAAATGCCATCTATCTTATCGATTGCCTATTATTGAAGGGTATCTCAGTGGCAACTGTGCCACCCAATGCGTAATGGCTGCGTTGAAATAACCCCAGTAGTGCCCATCGTTACATGTACGTCCAGTGCACCCTCAACAGAGAACCCCGGTACCAACTTGCTGACTGGCTTATTTTTTGCCACTAAGAGATTTGGAGACACTAACGAGGTTAAGAAAAAAAAATACTGTCTAGCAAAAGGCTGTGTCTAAGACCGTTTTTATCAATCTCAACGTGGCAGCCAGGATCACAAAAACCGCTGCTAAAATTTAAGTCTCATCAAAATTCAATGCTTTGCATAATAATAGGTTACAATGTGTTTTGTTCAACTATCATCTGATAACACATTACATGTGTAGGTATTATTATTATTATCTCCTTTATTTCATATAATATATGAAATTCATATTTCATATAATATTTAAAAATATAATTTATATGTATACATATTATGTATACATATAAATTATATTTTTAAATATTAGAATATAAAAAATATAAAAACATTTAAAATATTTAAAAAAATAGTGGCCCACCGGTATCGGGAACAGGGTCCAAGCTACCGCCGGTCAGGGCCCCAGAGAGAGAAACCTCCTAACAATGCGGGCCGTGTCCAGAAGTACCGCCTTCTGAATCAAGCCCTTGATCCAGCTGCCCAACGAGAGCCTCCTCAGGTGTTGGTCGAGGCTCTTGGCTATTAATCCATTGGCTGTCACGACTATCGGTACAATGATCGCTGAGTCCACATCCCACATGTCGA
This sequence comes from Dryobotodes eremita, assembly GCA_917490735.1. Lineage (NCBI taxonomy): Eukaryota > Metazoa > Arthropoda > Insecta > Lepidoptera > Noctuidae > Dryobotodes > Dryobotodes eremita. Next base: position 9,223,628 of record OU823241.1, on the reverse strand, counting down.
CAACCTCGCGAGCCAAGTCAAGATATTTGATTTGTTTATCTTTCTCGGCTTTCACGAGGTTCTCGTCATGTGGGACAGTTATGTCAACAATCATTGCGCGCCGCTCTAATCGATCCACGACCACTATATCAGGCTAATTGGCAACAATAGTCCTGTCAGTGATGATGGATCGATCCCAGTACAATGTGATATTTCCATTTTCGAGAACTGGGTCGGGCACATACCTGTAGTACGGCACTTCTGATTCTACAAGGCTGTATTTGAGAGCAAGTTGCTGATGGATAATCCCGGCTACAAGGTTGTGTCTATGCAAGTATTCTTCGTTAGCTAGACTAGAACATCCGGAGATAATGTGTCTGATTGATTCACCCGGACGGTGGCATGCCCGACAAATGTCAACCGTGCCGTCTTTCACAATAAATCTCCGGTAGTTATTATTATTATTATTATGAATGTACTCGTGTGAGCGATGTAGGACTAAGCTTTAAAAGACTCAGGGGGCTTACTCAAGTCAGTCAACGAAGATACGGGGTCATCAGAAAGTAGTTAGAAACCTTGAAGTGAACCCTACACCCGATTAATTAACTTTTTCGGACAGGTAAAAACACATCGGAAGTAGGGACAACTGTCACATCGTGGTGTCATTCATTCTTAGGTTGGGCCCCGAACTAATCTTATGTCCGTAGGTGATAGGGAGTAGGAAACGCCCGTAACGTCGGCCGAAACTACGGATTTCATGCTTATAGAGTAGACCCCCAGTATTTAGTACAATTTGTGGTACCGACACTCAAAAAATATTATCGTTGCTTGCGTGGTATGACAGTCATTTTCGTACATTTGACACTGACTTGGCTACTCATTTAATTGTAAATGCGTAGGTCCAACTTACAGGAAATCGTTTCGATCTCTTTTTGCCCTGTTGTTCGGCGATGGGAAATAGGTACCTCTGAGGATGAAGAGCGTTCGTCGCCACTATCGCACTTAGGAGAATCGGCGCTCAGGTCCGCTACAAACGATTGCACTCTGCCGACCACGACGTATAAAATGTGAGCTTTCGATCTCCATTACGGCATTTCGCTGAATAATAATCAGCGTCACACTATATATCACTTTTTATAAAGTTTTACGTGAAACTTTACTAATTTTCTAAGAAAATTTACTACAGTTTTTTTTTCGTACGTTGGCGGTAATTTTTTTGACGTTATGAATAATGGCACTTGATAACTTGACAAGTGACAGATCCACCTCGCCTTGAAGCAAGCCAGTAATTTAGAAAACAAGGTATAAAAAGACCCACTACGAAGCCGTCATCTACGCATTCTGTACATCAAATTAAGTAACTTTGTGCAGAAATAATTGCTGGGAAACGACTTTAATTTTTGGTGTGAAAGTTCGCCGTTTGAGGTAGAAGAATTGTGCATACAAAGGTACAGGGATCGTGGGCCTATTTGAAGTTATTAAAAAATAAGTTATTATAAAATTACACAATTTTTTTTTCGTAAAGAAACGTCTTTGAAGTTGGGACCCGACATACCTTCAATATATCCGTAACCATGTATAATCAACTACAAAAAGAAAATCATAATGACGAGAAACACAAGACTGTCGGCTTTGTAAAGCGTATTTTTACACCTGTTATAATTACGGCGTTTAATTAAAATGCTGTTCTATTTTAAGTATAGTTCTTGTATTGGTGTAGTCTTTTAAATCATCAACTACACCTATAAGCATATTGGCAATGCTAGCTTACGCATAAGCAGAATATTTATTTCGGCCCTGAATTTGGTAACGCGAGCGGATGTTTTACAAATGTATGCGACGACTTATCTAATAATCTTAGGACATAAAACAGTACAATAAAATGTATGACAAAGAATAGTTTTTTGGCTATCTTGTTTTCGACAAGGAATAAACTATATTTCGATTAGTTTCTGGGCCACGACGTCTGGATGTTCAACTACCTAGGTTCATATGTGGTTTGCCGTTATACTATGAACACTATTTCACCTTAGTGAAGTTACGGATAATATTTCTGGTTAATAAGTGGCGTAGGGAAATGGAAAAGTGTGTGTAGATCGTAACTTGTGACGTTTTTCGCGGATCTAACGCAAAGGGTTAAATAAACATTTGCGGGTTTTGACAAATTTGAAGCATTCCATGTTTTGCTTTGATTACAAGAATGTTACTATGTAACTATACTAAAAATAATGTATCGCGTAATTAGCGAGGTCCTAGTGCCATTGATATATTTTTATATGAACCCTTGGATATAAGAAAAAATTATAGTCAGATAGTTACTCTTTCTTTAGAAGTGTTAGTTTTCCTAAGCGATGAAGTCGTTTCGCAATTAATATTAACGCTTAGGGCTTAGCTTTAATATGGGCTGGCTGGCTGAGGTTTAACGAGTTTGCAACAGTGTGATGATGAATTAATATTTTTTCACCAAATTATTTCGATGTCATATTAGCTGACCACATATTAGCAAACAATATTTAACGATATTTGATACACTCTTCACTCAAAAATTTTGCCCACGCAGTTAAAACACAAAAAAAAACATCTTAAAATACACGTTCAACACACATGCAATTTTGAATGAATAATCGCAGTTTACTCACACAACGAACCTGACAAATATAACAACAAATCTATGCATGCATGTTTATACTCAATTCACGTTTGATGGAAAGTAATTACCTACCGCTCCACCCCCATAAACACCTAGATAGAATGTTTTGTCGATAGTTTTACACCTTTACCGTTTTAGTATCACCCATATGGACAGTTGAAAAACGTAGGTGCTGTTCTATTTTGGAGAGCAACCTTTAAAATAATCAAGAAGTGATTAACAGAAAACAAATATACAGACGTTAGAATTCGAGTGCAGTTATTAAAGTGTGCCTATTAGTAGTTATGAAGAGAATAGCAGTGAGTGCTACTGAAAAAGCTGAAGCCAGAGAGCACTTTGAGAATCAACTGCGGTATGCTTTCGTGAAGTATGAACATTTTGACGACGATGAGGAAAATACCGAGGTATTTAATGATATTTGCATGGTAACCTAGCCATTAAAATTCGATTATGTCTGTTGATATTGAACTTTATTGTTGCTGTTCTCTTTGTTGTTTTGCAAGCGATGCCAGGATAGGTTTGCGTTATTATATTAGCTGGCTGGTTTAGGCTGTAAATATACTATGTCAGTGCTACTAGAGGCTATCGTAAGAAAAATAAAGCTCCTTTCCTGAAAAACAAACAATGTAATGTGCACAACTAGTACATATATGCATTTTTTTTGCAGTTCTAGGTAGAAATGTGCATAATGTAGGTTATGAATACGCATAAACATCAAATAGTGCAGGTATTTGCTGCATCTACGGTGTGCAGTTCACTAGAACAGTTCGATTACGCCACACTTTTTCTGAACTAATATTTTCAGGTCTTATCTCCTTATACGTACGAATCCTCGTTTTAAACTGAGAAGAGATTAGTATGAAATCTGTCATTATCATATAAGATTCAAGATTCATGCTTGAGTATTGTCCTAGAATCCTTGCCTAAGAAAGCGCTACGCGTCTCTTCGTAGGCTGCTACGAAAATCATCGTCGTAGCCGCAAGGTGTAGCGGTCTACGAAAAATCTGTAGACTACAATACTGAAATACTTACCTACCATTTACTCGACTGATTTTATGTACTACATACGTAATTTAAATAATCACAATTACAATCAAAATCGAGTTACCCAAGATATAAAGATGTCCTATCCATGTTTCTTTGATCAATATTACTTTAGCTATTTGTTAAATAAAAATACATTCAGATGATATCAATAAATAGGAAATTACTGCTTTTCCAATAGAATCGCGACCGTAAGAAAGAAATTATTATGACAGAAAGACTGTTAAGAAAGTATAACATTGTATTTAAGTATCAATTCGGTATGAAAAAATATATTTTCAAATGCTGGAATAATGTGAAGTGTTCAGTTCACTTAGACAATACAAGAGATCTACGTGTTTTTTGCGTTCGTAAAACATCTGAGGCGAGAAAATATATGTACTGTGACATTCATCTTTCAGTGAAGACGATTTTAGAAATCAGTGCGCGAAGTTTAACGAGCCCTGGATCATTTACCTAAGCTCATAAAAATATATACAAGTATTTGGCTTTAGTAAAAAATAGAAGAAATAGATAGGAACGAAATCGATTTGCAGAACCAATAAACAAATAGGTTTGTGAAAACATCCAATAACATTAGCTCACTGTTCTAGCATGTATTTACAAAAAATCGAATAGAGTAACGACTAACATCGAAACAATAAAACAACTTTGATTACGACCACGCGACCGCGGCCTTTCGATGCAAATCACCCACATTTATATGAATGCTACAGACATGTGACATGAACACAATTCAGTCAAAAAAGTTTTCTCTACAAGGAGCCGGACGAACGCGGAAATCGGCAACTTGTACGTTGCTGGTGTTGTTAGTATTGTTCAACAACTTAGTGAAGTGTTGTGGGCATGGATGAAGATGCTGTGCAGGTGACGTACCGTGTTCCTTATGTTTTTTTTTAAGCGTGGTTTGACATAGTGCCCCTTTCAAGGGTCAGGCAACTATGAGATGAACTTTAGTCCTACTTAGTATAAAATGCAAATCATATAAGTACTACGCGTAATGGCTGGAATAAATCGTGGAATATATCCGTGTCAAAATGTAAATAAATAAAATACGTTTTCAAGAAATTCAAGAATATGTAGGCCAAATTAAACTAGTGTTCTTTTCATATTATTTTCTGTATAGAAGGGAAGATCATACCAAAGTGACAAGAAAAGTTTAATGTAATACATTACAAAAATATTTTTTTGTATTAGTTTTCTTGTGCATGTGGAACGAATAAAATATAAACTATATTATTTATAATGTTGTTAAGCGTGCCCACAAATAACACGCAGGTGGTGTTTTAGTGAATTAGTTTGGAACTTAGATGATTGAAGACCTCAAACTGTTTGTGTTTATAGTAATATACGTAATTACTGTATCGCCAAATGATATAATTAATAACAAGAATGGATTGAAAGTTTTACTAAACTTTAGCATTATTTCCTCAGAAACTTAATTAACGATGTTGAAAGACGGTTAGAGTTTTAATTAAAATGAATAAGTATAGATTTATCGTTTACCTTGTCAATTGATAACATAGAGTTGTTCGATATTCTGTTCACTGAAGAACTAGCCACGCAGTAATAACGGGGGCCCTAGATTAAAAGAGACTACTACTACTATTAGCCTGAATCATCCCACTGCTGGGCAAAGGCCTCTCCTCATGATTTCCAGCTCTTTCGATCCAGGGCTAAAGTGGACCACTGGTCGAAAAGAGAAAGAAAGAGACTGATACTAAAAAATAAAGTAATTTTTCCCACGTGTTTTTTTTCAATAATTTTTTGGGACGTAGTGAAATATGTCTAAAAAGTTGAGCACCTTTTAGATGAGACGATAATAAAAAAAGATCCCATAAAATGAATAAATACTTGCTACTTAATCTTTGTATCCTATTATTCTACGTTTTGTAACTTGAAATGGTGGGTCATGACAAATAGCATTTATTTTTTAATTTCTAGTCAGCGTGCTTGGTTTTGAGTAATCGTTTCGTCTTTTGTTCATTTATTAAGATTTACCTACAGCTCGCATTATAACAAAACTTAATGTGTAATATTAAAATAAGATATTATAGGTACAACACGTTACCGTATACTATTCGTTCTTACGGCCGGGCCAGTAAACTCCGAAACAAAAACCAGTAAACCAAGAAACTCCGTACCACGAAACTGAATATGTGATTCAGATCAATGTGTAAGCGATACTAGTACCAGGTCCACAGGACTCGCTAGAGGTTGAACAAGGATCTAGGCTAAAGCGTCTACCCTAGCTTATCAGACAAATGTAAGCTCTAAAACAATGAGCACTACGATTCAAAAAGTAAATTAGTGAGTAGTTTTACAACCAGTAGATTTCATCCCCGGTACCAACCAAGCATCCTGCATGTTATAGCGACAGTTTTAAAACTTATAAAAGTATGTTGTGTTATTATTAGTACAAAACTATATGTTGTAGATATCGCGACATCAGATAAGTTAATATGTGAATACAAGTATTTTATAATCTGTAGAAGAAAGAGTACCTACTTACATATTATGTATTTTGAATTTTCTGGATTCTGTATCGAAAGGGTGCCGATCCAACGAGATCTAAGTATAATCAGAAAGTCTGGTGGCGTAGGTGGGGCCTATTCCGTTTGCCAGTGTGTCTATAACAGTGCTGTAACCCTTTAACGGTAGGTAATCGTGGCTGTTGAAATTTTCACAGAATCTAATCAGATGCTGTGAAAATTTCAACACCACAAATCAAAGCCATGTTCGTGGCTTTTATTATTTCCAAAAGAGTTCATATTACCCAAAAAGTAACTGTTATTATTATTCTGATACAAATATGAGACCTACATTTTTATCATATAATCTTCTATATTTTATAAAAGCGAAATACAACTCACTGACTGACTAATCAACAATTTAAAGAATTATTACACCTACAAACTACATAGTAAGTTCTTTTTACGGTGTAGGTGTTAAGGATTTTTGGAAATTCCACCCCCGAGGAGTTAAATAGGGGATGAAGTTTGTATGGAAGAGTGTTTGTATAAGTATACTGAGGAATTTTGTACTCCATCTCCGAAGTTCAACATTAGATCCTCACTAAACATGAGAACGCACTGAAAGTATGCTCTTCCAAATAAAAAAAATAATCATTTGATTCGGTGTAGAAAGGACGGTGTTCTGAGGTAACAAATACAAAAAAAAATTAAGCACCTTCTGCTTTTTTTGTACAATATATGATGAATAATAAATTAATTAAAAGAAGAATTATCTGCTTTCTACCCACGCCTTCCATGTCAAGTGTTAGCATTAACGTGTGGTTGAATTTAAAAATTGACTATCCGGCCGCCGCGGCCGCCGCGCCGGTTGTACGCAGCGAGTAAGAGGTAACCTTCACAAGCACCGCTGTCGTCACAGAATCCTACATCGTGCAAGCAAAGTATACCGCGAAATCTGCATACCCGAAAGCCCGACAAGTATCCTCAGGAATAAATCTTATTTTTCCGTGAAAGCGTCAAGGTAGCCCGCGAAATTTAAATTTTCTTACGATTTTTGCAATTTGAAGGTCAGTATCCACAATATCCTATTGAATGACTATTTTATAAAATCATGACATTGGAGAGCAATTAGGACTTAGAGGGATGTCTAATTCTGTTAATACATATATGTTACAATGTATCATCTATCATCGAGTTATCAACATACAATCAAACACTGACCTGCCAATTGCAAAAATCGGAAGAAAACGACATCATTAATTTCGTAACAAAAATTAAAGCCTGAAAAAAATGCTGTTTTCTTATTGGAAATAACATTTTGACCTTTTTATATTCCAACAGCTAAAGTCTACGATTAACCTCTGGCTGCTATTTGAGTTTGAAAGTACCAAAAATCTTATTTTTGCCTACAATATTATGGACATTACACATTGGCCGTGATAGAAATGGACATGAGCGTTAGATATAGTAAGGTATGATATACATATAATAGGTATTAAAAATAACGACAAAAGATTGAGGAAAATGTTTTTATTATACAATAGCAGATAGTTAGGCCGTTAGATAATCCGTTCTTAAGGCCCTCTAGAAGCCGTTTGATTTCGTCACACGCGTAGGTAAAATGCCACAGGCATGGAACAAAGGTGTGGTGATACTCATATTTAAAAACGGCGACAATGCCCTGTTTAAGAATGATAGGCCCATATCACTTCTGAGCCATGTCTAAAAGCTGTTTTCAAGAGTTATCACAAACCATCTCGCGCGCAAGTTTGACAACTTCCAGCCTCCCAAACAAGTCGGATTCCGTAGACTTCATACATACGCTGAGGCAAGTTACACGGAAGACCGAAGAGTACGACCTGCCTCTCTGCTTAGCGTATGTGGACTACGAGAAAGCCTTCGATTCGATCGAGACTTGAGCTGTACTGCAATGAACGGTGCCAGATTCACTATCGGTAAAACTGAGATGCGAAAACACTACTATATCAGTCTGATTCCAGGACCATACCTCGAAACCTATGCTTGTGAAGCGAGGTTTGAGACAGGGAGACGTTTTGTCTCCAAAACTGATCACCAATGCATTGGAGCATGTCTTTAAGGTTATGGACTGGAAAGGAGTAGGCATTAACATCAATGGCGAGTACATCACTCACCTTTGGTTTGTCGACGTTATGGCTGAGACTATGGAGGACCTCAGTATAATACTCGATGACCTCAGTAGAGCTGTTGAAAATGAAGGTCTTGAAATGAACATGAAAAAAACATTAGATCATTTCAAATGCCCATATAACACCCACTCTCATGAAGATCGGATACTCTACACTCGAAGTTGCGGACGATTATGTTTACCTAGGACAAATTGTCCAGTAAGGTAGGTTCAACTTTGAGAAAGAGGTCAATTGTCGAATCTGACTGGGCTGGGCAGCGTTCGGGAAGCTACGCAATATCCTCTCGTCTCACATACCGCAGTCGTGACAAGTGCGTGTTGCCAGTGATGACCTATATAATTAGAACGTGGTCGCTCACAATGGGCCTTAATAGTAGGCTGAAAGTCAACCAAAGGGCAATGGAGATGGCTATGCTTATAGTTTCCCTGACGACGTGATCGAATCAGAAATGAAGAGATCCGTAGGAGAATCCAGGTAACCGACATAACCCGAAGAATTACCAAACGTAAGCGGCAGTGGGCAGGGCAAATTGCTCGCAGAGCAAATGGCCGATGGGGCCGAAAGGTTCTGGAGTGGCGACCACGCACCGAAAGACGTAGCGTTGAAAAAAAATCAACTTTCATTTTTGGGTACAGAATGTTCAAAACTTGATTGATGACTGTCCTTTGAATTTCGCGGGCTACCTTAGCGCATGGGGATGCGCTAAGGTAGCTCGCGAAATTAAAATTTTCTTCCGTCCCTTATGCTAATCACGAACCTCATGCGTACCTAAGTCGCGGGCAACAACAGCTAGTACCTAATGATTTTAACAGTAATTGGCTTTATCAATCATATTTAAGTAATTTCAAAATCCCTCGTCGATTATTTACTGATGGTGAAATCTTATGGAAGCCGATTTAATTTGAACGGAGGTAAAATATTCTAAATAAAAAATAAAAAACGGTAGCTCTCAACAATAGTTATTTTATTCATATGAAATAATGGTTGTTGGTGGTGCTGCTCGAATGAAAGTGACGACGGTTTCGTTACCGAGTTAAACGAAACGCAATATTCATCGCATAGTACCAGGCTACCATAAATTGCGAGTGTCTAAATTAATCGTGGATCTGCTAGTATGTGGGAGGAGCTACATTGCAGGTAGTTATTTTATACCACCTATATAAAACAATAATAGTATTTCAGTATTTCCACAACACTTATGATATCTGACCGTTTGTTACGCCGGCAATGGTGGAAATGGGGGCTAAAATTGAACTTTACAACTAAAAAGACGTCGTCTAAGTAAGAATCATGTAATTCATGCAACACTTAGTACTTACTTAGAACACTTACTTTTGTTGGAAACAGCCTATTAGCGCCATCTATCAAAACAAATTCATAGCTTCGTAGCCACATCCACCCGCAAGATGGCATTACTTTCATAGGGGGATGGGTTGATTGTGGCGGGAAAGCGTATACATGTGCTTTCCATCCCTTTCTGGCCCGACGACGTTTTTACGACTCCTTACACCCTGGTACAAAAGCGATACAGCGTCAGCACTCGTACGAGGCGTATATTGGAACGGGTTTTAAGGTGATACGAGTTTTGCGGCGTGTTATTTATTGAATAGTTATTTAATCGGTTAATATTGTTACATAGACTATGATATCTCAGGCTTGAGCTGTTTATTTGCTTTTTCTGGTTTATTAATTACATGAGTTGTTTAACAAAAAGATTGCTTTGCTTTTTATTTATTAATCATTCTTGTATTTTAGAGAGAGAAAAATATTACTTGGCGTGACAGATTATCTAAAAATACCTATCTAACTAGATGGGTGTGCCATTTTAATATAATTATTATAGATTTCGAAGTAAGCGGTAGACATAAGTTAAAATAATATCAAAGTTAAAAAGTAGTCTTTGTATGCCTGAAAACAGTGGTACCGGCTGCGCTAAGGCTTGGAACACTTATAAGAGTCGGCTGCTAAACGAACAGTGTTGTTAGACGAAGCTGCGAGTTGCAGTTCATGGGTTCGAACCCTGGTAGGCATGCACTTTATTATGTGCAAGTTATTTCATAATGACGGCTCTGGAAGCTGTAAAGACAAAACTTCGTAAGGAAACCGGCATGCGTCCTGGAACCTAAAAATATAAGTGACATCCTCCATTCCACACAGGGCCCGCGGGATGGATTGCGGCCACAGACAAAGTTGTCTGTGATTGCGGCCTACTTCGTCTTACAGAGAGGAAGCCTGTGTTTCAGCAGTGAGAACATTGTCGGTTGACATGCTTATTATGCATAAGATTGAACTTTAACAACATTAATTAGCTGATAAGTTTCTACCATTCCAGTACGATTCGGTTTGATTAATTTATTTTTAAATTCATTGGGAAAAAATATCGTGCTGACCACTAACAGATATGTCAATTTCCATTTCGCAATATTGCTGCCTACCTAGGTAACTTGGCTTACATAGCAGACAAAAGACGTGCAATTATTACAGTACAATCAGATGTAACCTACATAGTTCAGGCCACAGAAATTCAAAGTAACAGTTTTCTTTCGGCCGCGATACGAACTGCTGTGACGTCAGTGCAGTCAGCACTGACGTCACAGCAAAAGATATTTATTTATTTGTTTCCTAGATCTTTATCAGACCAGACTGAAACTGTTTCGTAACAAAACATTCACATGCAGATGGCACAATATCTAAGAAATACGGCCTCTCGTGTCGCCACAGTCTTGAAAGTACCAGCAGACATCAAACTTTTTGAATTACGACTTTCGTGTTCCATACACTATGTCTAGTAACACGACGACTTTTATCGTTCGACATATGGGCATAAAAACATGAGCATATATACGCATTATGTGGTAGATAACCGCGTAGGTTTGCGCTTAGTCTTCTTGTTTCATCCATACGCATTCAACGGCTTTTTTCTAATCCAATTCTTTAGAATCGCTATAGCTCGGAAACACGGAATTTATGGTATCATAATTCATAGTACCAACATACACCATCATTTGCATTCCACGTAATAAAACGTTGTAAACCATTGCTTGTATTAATTTGAGCTACGGATATAAGAAAGCTAGCAAAATGGATATGTCAGTGCTTGAAAAAGTTATAAACAACTTTGTAAGTACTTAAAATAAACTAGCCTAGTAACGTGTTTAGACCTGGAATAGAGCAATAGAAGTGTTTAGACAGTGTGGTGTGAAAAAAACAAGTGCATAATGCAAGCACTTGGACCTATCACTGTGCTTCTTTGGAAGGTAGGTAAACTTTAATCTATTGTGGACTGACAGAATGTTGCATTTTATTGTTTTTATCAGCGTTACTTAATTTCAACTGTGTACTATTAAAATCATGTGTGATTAGCGTGAATTTAAAAAATTACTTACGTAATTTACAAAGAATAGTAGAAATGTGTTTTGGGCTGATTGAAATAAACATAATAGTTTTTTTTTTAAATATGTATTTTTTATTTAGTTAAAATAAGGTTGTCTGTTAAAGTGTTATCAGCTAATAGGAGCAATTATCTTTAATTAATATTACAAAGACGATTGCACGAACTTTTAGACGGCAATTAGTAATTGGATTAATATTCAGAAACCTTATTTTTATTGCCGCCCCATTAGCCATTATTATTATCATGCGATCAGAACCGCTAACGCAAAAAGAAAAACCATTATGAAACTGTCAAAAACTGTAAATTAAGAAAATGTATTTCTAATAACCGCTTTTCGTAAATGCCTGTTGCCTTTGAAACAATCACAATTTATTTGCGTGTCTTGAGCAGCATTATGGGAAAGTGCGGCGCCGTGCCATCCCCCTTCACGACCCCCTGCCTTAATGAAACCCATCTATCTGTTCATTAATTTGCATATTTCAATTTGACTGCTAGTGCCGTAGGCTAGTTTGAAACAGACCGCAACGAGACACCGACATGGCCGTAACGAAATAAACTAAAAAACGACACCTAGGTCTAAGATGAACTAAACACGCAAATGAAAAGTTTCCAGTTTCAGTTTAGTTCATAGAAAAGTTCAGACCTAGCTGGATTTTGAGGGATTTTAGACAGACAGTTGTATTTTCATCACTCGGTTTGCTTACTTCGTAAAAATGTTTGTCCACGGTATTAAACCAGGGTCTAGTGAGGAAGAGGAGGAAGAAGATGTTATGGATATTCTCATGGTCTGTTTTATACAGGCCTCTGTTCTGTATCAACAGTATCAGAGCACCAGATGAGAGCAAGAAGCTGATGACTTTATAATTTTGCAGAAAAGAAGAGAAGAATGCGAGCGCAAGGCGAGGAGGGGGGAGATGGACCCCCGGCTGGAGTTCACCTTTCAGCTCCTGATAGATGGCACAGGCCTCCCGCGCCACGCCATCATGGACCATGTGTTCGAAGGAAATATGGTACAAACAAAAGCAAAATTGAAATGTTTTTCTGCTCTATAAATCTTTTTGGGATGTAATTGGTGTAGTGTTCCAAAAACGCCACGTGACTTAGTTGAGCTACAAGAAGAACTGAATTTTCCAACCAATAATATCTACTCTTGTAAAGCACTAAAATTAAAAAAAGAATTGTGTTTGTGTGTGCCAAAGGTTTAGAGTATTATTTTCCTGCAGCTGGATGACATCAACCAGCTGTTCCTACCGCACATGAGGAACAAGCTCCTCTGGTACTACCAGGATGTGGAGGAGATCGAACACCGTCCACTTCCCGAAGGCACAAAGAAAGGCCAAGGGAAACCGCCACCTCCTATTATAACCCTGAAGAAGAAGCTGTTCCTGTCTGATGGCTGGGATGTGAGATTTACAGGTGTCTGCATTTACATGTTCAGAATTAATGTCAGCAAGCAACTACCTGAGGAAGGATTCCATAAGGATCTGTGAGTGTCATTTGTTTCTCTTGGTGAATCTATTTGATTAATTTCCTGAATGGCAAATCTAACCCTCTCATTAATAAACACGGAGTAAACTTATGCCAAACTTAAACCTCGAAAAATGTATGGTTAATCTGAAGATAATACTGGTCGTAATTTCTCTCCGCATTTATTAATAAAGGGGCTAGTGTCTGTAGCAATCACAAGAAATAGGTAAATTGGATTAAATGTGATAACAGTCAATTACGCAATAGAAAATGTCAGTAGGTTGCGGTGCTTTCACATTTCCTATCTTATGATTTTATGGGCTGGATTTTTGTGCAGATTCTGTGGTGTCCTGAATGCTCAGCAAGTTGGACTGGTGACGGCAATAGAACGAGTGATGGAACATGTGTACATGAATGCCTTGGCACATCCCAGCAGTGACGGCGAGGAAGACGAAACGAGGTTCCCCATCGTGAAGAATCAACTTCTGCCCGGGTTAAGGTCATTTTGCAGTGCCCTGAAAGGTTGGTTGCAAGTAAAAGTCACTTTCCATATTCATACCATCCATAAAATAATCCTTCAGAAGAAGAAATCAACTTTTAATTTCTAAACATAAATTCTGCGAATCCAATATTTTTAATTTTAAGTAATCCTTGACTTGCCTTGAGTAAGACTTTCGAATAGCTAAAAATCGGTCACATTACCTGGGATAAACCAGCTCTAGCATATCTAGTAAGTATACAAACATTGGCATTACAGCCGGCCTATTCTGTTAAAATCTCACCGAGAACTTGGGTGAAGTGAGCTTCAAGTGAGGTGTCATTCCACATGATGCCGTACAACACAAAAAAAAATTCGGGATTGACCCTATTGACAGCTCACTTCAAACTCACTTCATTGTTTTCACGGTGAGATTTTTACAGAATAGGTCGGCTGGTAGGTAACTTTTGGGCATCTACATTTAAACGATGCTACTTCTAAGAATCTAGAATACAATCAGACTGGATGTAGGTAAGGCAACTTTCCAGCATCCATATTCAAACTTTGCTACTTCATTCTCCAGTATGTGAAGATGTGTGCAACCAAGTCAACCTATTCGATGATGGACAAGCCCACATGGCGGAGCTACAGGACCATAACCAGCTGAAGGACATGGCCAAGAATCCCACCACCATTACCATGTTAGAGGAACGTGTTAACGAGTGGATCAAGAAAGTTATGGAGGTCAGTGAGGGTTACGTGGTGTTTTTGAATTTGAGTGGATTTAGATCATCTACAGTTTTGAAACAAAGTATGATCAAAAACTTAAAGATTTTCTCATACTTTTATTTGACCTATGCGAAACTTTCCCTGTCTGTGTGCATGTTTTCACGACTTAATAGCTGAACCAATTTTGGTGGAATATGGCGTAGAGATAGCTCCAACCCTGGGGAAGGATAGGGAGTTCCGATAATCGTGCCTTAGAAATAGCGGGTTTTTTTTTTTTTAATATATTTATTTAAATTTCATAGCATTCAAACTGTTTCTATCTAAGGGTCGGTATACACACGACGCGCGTGAACATCGCCATAAAAATCAAATTTTATGGCGCTGCTAACAGTCGTCGTGCACAGGAGTGCAAATGTAAGCAAATAAATCGCGTGCGTATCGTGATTTAGTTCCGTAAACCTCGCGTTGCCTTATTTATAAACTTTTATTAAGCTAGTCGGGAAACTATGGTATAAATTCGTAGTAAAAACCGTAAAAAATAGCACCAAAAATTATGTTTCATTAAGAACGTATGGGTTACTTGGGCATACACATACCAAAAGCATCTAGGGATCGAGGTATTTTTTTAAAATATTTTGCTGTCCTATTGAAATTAAATAAATATGTCTAATTAGATTTATTAAATAAAATATTTTCGTATGTACAGATCGACGGAGTACTCTGCTTTTGCGTTAATGAAGACTTCGCTGGATTTTTCACCTTAAAAATACCTTTAAAATGTCGTAAATATATATATATATATTTTTTTTTTAAATGTTTTTTTTGCGTAACATTGTGCGTATTTGTCATCTGTATTTTGGTCGTTAACGCGTACAATCGCAGCGATTCGGTATACTCGATATGAGTTCATCCAAATCATGTGGCGGAATGGCCGCCCACGTCCATTGTAACAGGCGAAAAACCAATTTCTTGTGTGTATACGGCATCCATATTTGGCAAAGCTCTTCTTTGAAGCATATCCCATGCGTGATTAATGGGATTCAAGTCTGGCGATTGATCAGGCCATGGTAGGACGTTGATATTAATTCGGGAAGTGTGTTTGCAACGACTCTGGCAGTGTGTGGACGTGCGTTATCATGCATAAGCAGAAATGAAGCACCAAATTGCCCTGCAAAGGAATGACTGCATCTGATATAGTCGTTTCAGCGTAAATCTGTGCCATGAGATTTCCTCTAATCCAAATCCGTTCGTTTCTTTCGCCGATCAAATACCCGCCCATTACATGATTGTTTCACTGGCATGATTTTGAACGTTCTTGGCGTCCAGGGGTTCTCCTATACCGCGTACATCTATTATCTGGCCTCATACCAAAGCTATATTCGTAAGAAAAACACACAAAGCGCCACTCTTCTTCAGCCCAATTTCTGTGTTCACGAGCTCATTGTAAACGGGCTCAGCGATTGCGGGGCTCAATATGTGGTACACGTAGTGGCCTTCGGGAACGGAGATTGATTTCATGCAACCGATTTCTTATGGTTTGATCGCTTATTGACATCTCTGAAGAGCTATGAAGCCTCGTAACCATCATCATCATCATCGTGGTCATTATACGATTTGGTCGAGCAGTAATTTATATGTAACGATCTTGTCTGCTTGTGCTGATGAAGGCTCGTCCTCCATGTCGCTCTACCACGCTGCCAGTGATACGATAACATGTCCAAAGTCACTCTGCGTAGTGCCAGAGGGATTGCCACAGCACGTTGTCGAGAAAAAGCTTCCAACATTCCCACGGTTCTGACATTTCTTCTCGGCACAAATGACATCTCCTCTCCATAATAACGTTCTTTTGTATAAAAAAATCAGAATCAATAGGTTCAGTTCTTTTTTGACTGATTTGGCCTCAAACTCGTTGCAGAATTCTATAGGAATGTGATCTGACAGTAGATTTTTATCTTTTGACCGAAATTCAATACCCAATTCAATACCCTTTCAAATGACGAAATTTACTAAAAAGTATCCATAGGAGTTACAAAACCTATAATTAAAAAACCTGATCACTTTTGATGTATGTATAATAGGCGAATGGGCACTTAACGTATTTATTACCATAATGTTTTCAGATACTAAGTGAAAGTGAACAATTAAGACGCGAGGTGGACTCCAGCGGACCTCAAGATGAGCTGGAGTATTGGAAGAAGAGGGGCGCTCAGTTCTCGCAGCTTGTCTCGTATTTACAGGTTTGATACCTTTGTTACACCTAAACCTACAGATTATAAAACGCAACGTTCTTCGGACTGTACTATTAAAGGGAATTATAAGTGACATACAAACAATTTTTTCCCTCAAAATTCATGCAGATTATATAAAACACATTATCGATTAACAGTTTCTTTTTTAATTTTGTTTTAAACATATTTCCATTTGTTTGCTTAATAGCTGGCGGTAACTAAATATATAGTTACATGAATAGTAGTAACATAGGTACTTTTATAATAAATCATATTGTAAATAATAGGTAAATTAATGTCATATTTATATTGTTTACGAATGTTTCTCTTAGTATCAGATTTACAATTAAAATGTTGCATAATATTTTTAACAAATAAACATAAGTCAAGTTATAATGCCAGTCAGTGTTAGAAACCCTCCGTTCTGAAAACTTCTCTTACCGATTCGGTACTATACATGTTATATATTGTCCTAAGACCATTTTTCTGGAGAATGAATGTACATTTATTTTCACGTTTTTCGAGTTTCCTCAGTATATGATACCATAAGTTAACAGTAGATAAACGTTTCCAAAATAAGCATTTCTAGTAACTTTTTATTTGTAGGTTCTGCCGGGATTGACAATAGCAAGTACTGGATATTTTCATTCATCTTTTCTATATGTGCCTTCCAGGGCCGGCAGTCTCGACATAGATACCGACAAAAATCGGTCGTTAAGTCGTATCGATGTCAAATTTCTTTAATAGATTTTCAACCCTTTTTTTTTTTTTTTTTTTTGGGTGGGAAATCATCAAATGACGTCTCCCGCTCTGGGCGGAGCGGAAGGGCGTGTCAGACTCTTACTGACTAAAACCCACCCGTGTTCCTTCAGTTGCCTGTGCGCCAGGGCCACGGTAACTCTTTCGAACAATCCGCAGCCCCGGCAGGCATCGGTCCTATCGGACCCCGTCAATTTTGCTGACATCTCTTTGAGGCGCGCGTGGAACACGACGCGCCGTCGACCCGGGCCTGGTCCTTACCGGACGACGAGCTGCCCATTGCTCGCCGTCCGCAAGCCCGCGCCTACGGTGGCCGGGAGTCGGCAATCGACTCCCGTCGCCCAGGGTGTCTCCTCCTTCTGCGGCGGCTAGGGGCGCGAGGGCGCAGAGATTGCCTCTCCCTTTCGCGCTCCGCCTCCTCCTTCGCGAGCATTACTGCTTCGCAGAAGGAGGTGACGGCTTCCCATTCCCTCTCGCTCCGTACCATGGCCTGAACCAGGGCCGGACGCGAGAGGTCGCCGCCGCCGATCGCCGCCACGAGGACGCGGCGGTGCTCCGCCCAAGCCGGGCAGACCTCCACCGTATGCTCCACCGTGTCCTCCGGTCGATCCACGCAATGATAACACCCGGGCGTTTCCTCCCGCCTTATACGAAACAGGAACCTCCCGAAACAGTCATGTCCGGTGAGGACCTGCGTCTGGCGGAAGGTGAGGACGCCGTGGCCTAACCCTAAGCTTTGGAAATAAAGTTGAAAATCTATTAAAGGAATTTGACATCGATACGACTTAGCGACAGATTTTTGTCGCTATCTAATGTCGAGACTGCAGGGCCGGTTTAAGTATTATTAATATTGTAACTCCTAGGAAATGGGTATCTTTTACTTTTTCAATTGCTATATTGGTCACGGTTAAATACAGTTTAGCAGGTTTACGTTTGTAATTTCTAAATTAAATTAATTTGATTTCTCAAACGTTAACTTTTAAATTTATTGACTGCCACCAATCAGTTACTGTTGTTAATGTGGTGATTATTTCACTTTCATAATTAAAATCATTAGAATATTCATTTGAGATAAATATAGTTGCATCATCAGCATACATTAGGCAAAGGTGGTTCATTATGGTTGGAAGGTCGTTTATACACAATAGGAATAATAGGGACCCTAACATACTGCCTTGTGGTACGCCTAGTACTTTAGATTCGAATTCAGATTTCAATACTTCCACCATTTTTGTACGTTTATTATATACCTCAATAGCGGTGGCCTGCATTATATTAATTAAATCATTCTTAATTAATTTTAGTGCTATAATTTTGCTCCTAATTTTAGTGTTATATTCACTTTCGAAATAAATAACTTTCCGTTTAAGTTTCTACTGATTAATAACAAAACTGTCTGTGTGGAAATCGACACTGCATTTTTATGTTTAATATTTTTACAATAACACTCACTATAATTTTTATAATTACATTTGTAGTTTAACTGCAATATGTCTCTCAACACAAACCAGCATAGTACCAAAAAAATGAGGCTTCAGGAACTTTATAATTTATGTTAACTAATACACATGCAAACAAGGTTGGTACCTTAGCTAGTAAAAATATATAGAGTATATCAATGCAAATTATAAATATAGCTGTTATTATAAAATTCTAATTCCCCAGGACAACGAAGTACAACTCACACTAAGCTGCCTACAAATCGCAAATTCCAAAGTGATAAAACTCTGGCGAGACACCGACCACAAGATTACCTTCTGCTACAATGAAGCTAAAGATAATGCTAAGTTCATCCAGGCGATGGAGAAGTGCTGCCATTCACTGTACCTAGACGATCCTGTGAAGATCAAGGACTCCATCCTGAGTCTGCTGCAGACGGTCCGGCTGATTCACAGCGTGTCGCAATTCTATAATACTTCGGAGAGGATATCCTCGCTCATGGTGAAGGTGGGTGCTTTTTGTTGCAGTAAAGACTTGGGACAGGCCAAGTCTGGGAGTTACAAATGTAGACTGCGAGAGACTGACTTATGTGCGTGTCCAGGCGTAAGTACCGTAAACATGTTTCATCTCTTTCAACCTTATTTTACAGATAACCAATCAGATGATAGAAACCTGCAAGCAGTATATAACGTGTCGATTCAAGGAAACCATATGGTCACAGGAGCGGGCCCTAGTACGGGACAAGTTAATCCACTGCATCAACCTGAATAGAACGTACAGAGAAACATACTTATTTGTGAAAAACCAACCGTTTCTTCCGAATACGGAACAGTTTAGTTTCTCAGAGAATTACGTCTTCGGGAAATTCGATACATTTTGTAAACGGTTGAATAAGATTATAGCTATGTTCGATTTGATGGATGACTACAATAATCTGTTTGAGAAGAGGATGGAGGGCCTCCTGTTGGGAGAAGGTAAGTTGCAACATCTTGGGTTAAAATCTAGACAACGAATACATGAGGTTACCAGCGCAAGGCCTATCATGAAAAAAGTATAGTTTATATCTCGCATTGTATCTGATGTTGTACAGTTTTACAGTACATGCCCAAATCGATTTAAAAAAAGTTGCCAAAATAATAAAATTCTCGAATTCAAATATTTTCGTTTTATAGTGTCGCACTGTTTTATAATTTTATTTAACGACAAGCTTCTGCCCCCGACTACGTTCGCATAAAATTTCGGCCCCGACCCAACGAGTCGCATCGCGTCGCGTCGCCTGCCCTCGCTATTATTTCATTTACGCTTAGCGTTCTTTCTGCCTTTTTTTGCTCTTTGCTCGGCTTGTAAGGGTCGTAGCGTAATGTTATAACCTATAACTTTCCTCAAGATTTGGATAATCAAGTGCAAAAAGATTTTTTCAAATCCGACAGGTGGTTAGCGACAACAAACTCTTTAGCTTTAATAAATTAGTATAGAAGTAAAGATAAAAAGAAAAGTCGGTATATAGATCATACGAGTCAACTAGACGCGCCCTGAGTTTAGTTATATTTTTCCAAACATTTAAAAAGATCCCAACACAAAACTCAAAAATTATTCAAATTCCTTATAAAAACGCGGTGTTTATAACAAACTACGGAATAACACACAGAACATTTTTACATGCACCTAACAACAGATACATGGGATTTACAGAAACTGAGCGATAAATTAACTAACTTTAATTATTATTAAATATTTTCCGTGTACATACCTATGTACACGGAAACTATTTTTCTATTGATAGCTGCTGTGCGTACCTGCACGATTACATCTACCTATTTAGAAAATTGACAGGCTGTTAAGTTCCTTCAGCTGGGGCTGGCACGCCACCAAAAATTAGTGTAGTACTAGGGAAACTTAACCTATAAAGATATAGCCACATGAAGTAAATAATGCTTGTCAGCATCCAATGCCTATAATAAACCTCACCGTACCAGCAATAAGGCTAACACAACATTTAAACAGAAGTTCCTAACATACTCTTATTCATTCACAACCCATTCCATACCCCAACTAACACCGGTCATAATATAGGCGCACGGGGCTGGGTTGGAAAAACTCACTCTTGGAAATTTCCTTTTGGTTATCTTAATGCGAAAACTTAAATAGGATTTTTTTTAAATGCTACCAAAACAGTCGCATTTTCGAATTTTATTATGATGTGTCTTTTTACAAAGCTTTATTTTAGTAATAGTTTTGCGTAATAAAATGCTTTTTTAAAGCGAAAAAAATATGTTTAAGTAAGTATTTTTTTGAGACATGAGGAAATGGCAGGTAGGCACTAACATTCATCTTGGAAAGTATTAATTGCATACATACAAACACAATTTTAAATAATAGCATGCAGTTTAGTTTTCTCATAAAATTAACGTTACTTTTGACTATTATATGTAGGTAGTTTAGTTTCGAAACTGTAACTAAATAGAGTAAAACAAAGTCACTCTTCGTGTCTGTCTGTGTCGTTCACTAGTTGTTCTTTTCAACCAAGTAACTGATTTGGATGCGATTTTTACCATAATTTGGAGAATTTATTACGAAAGGTTTTTGTGTAATACATGACAATTAAACTTACCTACATATTATAAAGAAATCTGGATGTTTTGTCAAGTTCTAAAAGTATCCGAAGAAGAAGGGACCCTTCCCTTCTTCGAACTTTACTTTTTCACAACACACATGTACATTGTATAAGCTGATCTCGCATTGTATAGGATTTCCGTACAATGAGAGATCAGCTTATACTGGAAATGTATAGTTTGATAGGTAGCCGTGTGTACAACAAGACTGGACGCAACAATTATCCGCATCCGCCACAGTCGGCACTTGTACCAGGAAAACATAGCTTCTGAGAGGGTTGTTTAAACCTGACGTGGAAGCTACAGAGGCTAAGTAGAAAATCGGCTCGACTGAAACATGTTTGGTATTGTCTGGTATTGTTGGTATTCCTAGAGCTTCATTGATACCCTTGACAAAAAAGTATTAAAAAAATACTTTACTTAATTATATTGAGGCAGATGTAATTTTATTTTCCAGCCGCCATTAATTTTCAGTAAAAATACTTAGAGAAAATACCATAATTATTATGATTTATTTTAGACCTCGAAGAAGCTATGCACACGTTTGAAGAAGCAAAGAAAGCGGTGACGACCTGCCAGTATGACTACTTGGATTACAGAAACAACGAATTTGACAAAGATTACAACATTTTTGAAGATAAGACGAATGCTCTGAGAGAGTCTATAGGAAACACTATAGAAGAGAATTTTTCTACTGTTTGGGAGACACCTCAAGGGATAAAGTTCTTGACTAGATTTGAGAAGGTGCGTATAAATGCTTAACTCTATTATTAGCTAGCAATTATTGGAGGCTAATGATGTCTTGTAATTGGTCATAATGGACCGTCAACAATCTAAAATTCTCCATGGTTGATTAAAAAAAAATCAAATTAGCTGCCTAGAGGAACGCCAATCAATGCAAACAAACATTAAGTGTGTGATATCTGAGATGATGATTGTGATACATTAACAAATAAAAAATCCTATTCCTTTTCCCCACCCATCGCTTTCCATCAGGCGGGATCGAATGCAAGAGCAAGCCCATTCAGCAATAATTTTTTTAAATAAAAAACGTAATTACCAATGATTGTGCACAATAATTGCAATTGGTCTGATTTGTAATTGGCCTTCTTTCTTACTATTTGTATCCTACCTGTAAGTTTTCATAAGAAATACCCTTAGATATATGATTGGTCTCACTGCGGTCGAGCGCAGCGAGACCAATCATTTATCTAAAGAAATACTTTCGTTTCGGGTTTTTAAAAACAATGCGTTATTCTTTTATAAAATCGCGATGTTATTGTTATTAAAATAGCAAGGAAGATTGAGTCACTGACATATAGATTAACATACTATAAGTTAAGGTACATTTTATTGAGTTTTGCTACCGAAATATTATTTTTTTGTTTGTCTGTGGATATGTCAATAATATTGTTTTGCTAAGTAGGTTACCAACTAGTTCCAAGCAGTCTGTATACGGGTAGACTTAACAGCTGCAGAGTGTTTGTTATTAATATTATAATATTACTAGCTGCGCCCCGCAGTTTCACCCGCAGCGGTAGGAAATATACTTTACGACCTATTCTCAGACCTACCATATATACACAAAAAAATCATAAAAATCGGTCAAGCCCTTTCGGAGGAGTTCTATAACAAACACTATGACACGAGATTTTTATATATAAGAAAGAAGATGAGGCAGTAGCAGTAAAGCTAAAACAATTAAAGTGTTTCTTTAACTGTGGGATGAAAAATGAAAATATCCAAAGATGACTACGGCGCAGCTCAATGTGTGTTGTATTTTAACACGACTGAAATTTAGTATATCTTCATTTTTAGGTGAGTCAAAAGATCATGATAACGAAACTGAGTGAGAAATACGACAGAGTGCTGAGATACTGCGAGAAGGAAGTGGATAAGATAACCAAAATGTTCAAGAGGCAGCGTGAAGATCCACCGCTACCCCGCAACTACTCCCCAGTAGCTGGTAAACAATATTTTTGTTAAATTTTATCGTATATCATGCACCAGGGACGCAGCTTTCACAACAGGTGTATGGCAATAAAACGCCATACTAAATAAAACAGGGTTAATTCCGTACCTAATACTGGACAGTGATCAGAAAAAGGTTTGATTATATTGAAGAATTAAATTAAAATACCTATAGTACTTTAAGGAAGAATTTATCTATAATAGTTTAAAGTTATACGAGTAGTGCAAAATATATAATTCGGATTCAATCAAGTGAAACATTTTACCAACCACTTTAAAAGTTAATATGCGAAATACCTCACAGTCACTCGTATTATATTTTAAGCAGTATAGAAAGAGATGGCATGCTGCAACAAGTTCCATCCCTTATTTGTCTGATACGTTGCTGATGACGTCATTCGAATGCTGGGGGTGGTAGTTGAGTTTGTCTGACGTCACCATTTTCGTAGTCGATACAAGGGCGACAGTATCCATCCTAGGCGGATATTGATCGGAAAATCAATAGGCTGTTGAACTTTTACCATTGAACTTGGACGTAGTTCGAGTAATATACTTGTATCGTACTGGAAGAGCGTTTTGTAAAAATAATGAAGTTTATGTTTACTTTTTGGGTTTCCTACCCAAAGGGTTATAACGGAACCCTGTTAGTAAGCCTAAATCGTATGTCCGTCCGCCCGTCAGTCTGTCACCGGGTTGTATCTTTTAACCATAATGGGTGGCAAGTAAGCTAAGCAAAGCTAAGCTAGTAGGCTGCTAAGAAATATTGTAACACTTAGTTCGCAATAAACGTGTTGACTTTGACTTTAGTTGAAATATTCAGAAAATACCTATGAAAGTAAGTTAATCTTCTTAAGGTCGTCGGTCCATTTAGCTGAGGGGCGTCCCACACTACGCTTGCCGATACGCGGTCTCCACTCTAGGACTCGTCAGCTCGACCGGCCATCGGTCCTTTGATAAACATGGCCAGCTTACTGAAACTTCAGTTTGCTTACTCGGTAACTCCGGTTCTTTTCCGGATAATTTCATTTCTGATTTTATCCTTCAACAAAACTTCAAGCATAGCCCGCTCCATAGTGCGCTGACAATTTTACAAAAAAACAAACAACACTAGGAAACGTGAAAAATAACTTTAATTTCGGAAGTCGTGGTTTTTATTTTTCACTTTTTAGTTGTGGTACCTACCCCGCACAAATTCGTATACCACTACTTGTTATGTAAATAACAGTGACAGGAAATTATTAAAACCTCATCAATATAAACTAAGTGGAAAAATACGGAGCATTAAGAATAACTCAAAAACTACTAGTCGGAACTTGATGAAATTTAAATGGGACCACATTGTGAAGCACCAGCTTTCAAATAAAAAAAGAATCATCCAAATCGGTTCACCCAGAAATAAATTCTGCGCTAATACACATTAAAAAATACAGTCGAATTGAGAACCTCCTCCTTTTTTTGAAGTCGGTTAAAAATAACTTTAATTTCGGTAGTCGTTGGCTAAAAACGGAAAAACACAACTAAAGACACCGACTTCCGAAATTAAAGTAATTTTTCACGTTTTTTAGGGTATTTTTTGGAAGTCGGTTGTTTTTTTGTAAAAATGTTTTTATTTTGAAGTTGTTTAACAAAGAAATTTACTTTTGTATTTATAATATTATAATACTCGTATGTCGCAGCCGTATCGTATTAAAAATTGGCGCGCCCGATTGAAAAACATCGCCGTTTAGTAATGCGGCTACCTCGCGTTGAGCCGGATCGTGGTGGCGATACAATTTGTACAAAGTAGCGTTCAACGTTTAGCTTTATTTTTATTGTCAAAATAAAATAAGCAAAATATTTAGTATCATCAGTTTTCAATTTACCATTTCTCTTATAAGGCGTAGTCGACGGAGTCCCGCTTCGCAGGGCTCGGCGGCTCCATCGACTACGTCTTTTCATAGTTTCGTGGTCTTCCTTTTATTTTAGATGCTATGTTATTTAAATGAAATAAATGTATATGATTGAGCCTTTCGATCGGTACAGTAAAATTACAGGCTTTATTTCACATTTAGCGTGTTCGATTTCCGGTTCAGACAGCCGATTATTTAAAATTCTTTGAATGTAGTTTGTATTGTTTTTTAAATATAAATGAAGTCTTGATTCAATATTTTTTTATATCTACAGTATTTAAGGTACTTTCCATCCATATGGCAAAGTCGTGGGACGTCCTGTGTATATATTAGGATTTAGCCTTATAAGCCTTTACAATTTCTTCCGTTTGTGTAAAGATTCATGGCGGAGGGCGTTATTCACCGGTAATGGACGTCTTAATGCTACAATGATGATGATGACGAAACGAGACGTCTTGCTATAATGATAATATATATGTCCATCAGGTCGTATAAAATGGTCTCGTTGCCTGATGCACAACATGACGGAGACGGTCGAGAATGTGTGCGCTCACCCGGTGCTCCGGGCCCTGCCAGCTTCAGCCGACATGATGAGGAAGTACTCCAACACCCGCTCCCTCATTCACAACTACGAGGAGACCATGAAAGCTGTGTGGATGAACCAAAATGTGAGATCTTCAAGAATTTATTTATCACTAATCCTGACCGAATTTCGGTCACCGCGGCAAATCTAAAAGGAGATTAGCCAAGTCCGTAGGATATATTTTAGAAAGAAAATAAAAGAAAGAAACAAAAGAAAATACGTTTATTTAGCACAGACTACAAAGCACACAACACAACATATACCTACAAGTAAAAAAGAAAATAAAACAAATAAAAATTGTAAAGTGCGTTGTGAGAAATTAGCAGGAAAGTATGTGCCTTGCGGCTGCGCCAAATAGTAGTAATAATAATAGTAGTTTTAGTGCACAAGTGTGTGCGCAAACACAGGTGCACTTATTCTTCTCTCACTCTCATAGTCCGATGGGACGGCAATTCGACACGACTCAGAGATCAGGTGCAGGACCAATGGCTTTACGTACTTTCCAAGGTCCGGGGTTGTCACACTACCAACTTTCAAACTCCGGCCTGCTACTAAGAAATTCCTAATGGAAAACTGCCCGACCTGGGAATTTTATTTACCACAGTAAAATATTGGATAGAAGTCTCCGCATTCAAAACACACTATTGTATCTGGGGAAATTCAATTGAACTAAAAAGTTTTTATTTGGTAATGCCTTTAAGTATGACATAATATTATTATCTATGTTAACATTTTTTTAATGTTGGCTGTCAATGCAATGAGTAGTCTAAATGTTACTTGTTAGTGATTACTGATTACTTACTATTTACTACCCACCGCATAATTAAAACTATAATATTTCATTGATTCTGTTTGAAAACTTCAAACTACACACGAATAAACTACAACTAAAACTATTATCTAAAAAGTGACGTTATGTGCTCGTGAAAATCGTGAAGTACTTACAAAAAAATTATGTTATCATATTGCACGGAAGATTTTAAACTATGTAAATATTATCTTGGAAATTAAAATCTTGGGTCAGTAAAAACAAAAATCAAGGAAGTGATCATTTATTTACATAATAAGCAATGGGTAGTTGCTTCAGCGACATTCCTACAGATTCAAGGAAGGGAAATGTGAATAGAACAGATTTAGCTCCTAATACAAAGTAGGTAAGCAATCCAATTTTTTTTCCTAATACCTTGCTATTCTATATTGTTACATTTTATCTTTTAGATTCTTAAATTTGATTGTTCTATATTTAGTAAAAATTCATAAGAATTTATTAGATTGGTTGTTCAGCTTTAACTCACGATTTGATTTTGACAAACATAAACATCTTTCTTTAATAGTTAAGAGGCTTACAACAGCTAAAGCGCGGTCACTGTCGGACTGCATAGAAAAAAAAGAGAAGCGCGATGACACAATACTGGTAATTTATTGCAAAATATGAAGCAATTATCTATTTACAAAAAATCTATTGATTGGATTAAAAAATTAAAACACTATTACGTTAGTATGTTGCTTGTAGAATAATCTCACAAAAAATCAGAATGATTTAATGAATAGTAATATGGTTTTTAATCGATAAAAGGAATTTTTAGAGGTATCTTCGTGATTTTTTTCTATAGGATCAAATAAGTTGTATCATGTTTTCAACACACTATCTAATAAGCAAATATCCTGAAGAATAACATATATTTTTCTGATTTTGTTTAGTGCAGTGGATCATATACTTTTAGGCATTATAAAACTTACGTTTAGGTCCTGTAGTCCTCTTAAATAAAGCGAGCACTGTATTAGGTGCGTAGACGTAATAGTTTTTGAAAATTGATCACGTAATGATGTGCGCCATTTATGAAAATAACTTCACCTCAGTTTTTGACATAAAAGAAAATTGAAAAGGAAAAAGTTATCCATTTGTAATATGCGTCCAACTATCTTTGTAGTTTAATTGGCGAGGGATCAACCTACACCGGCTGCGGACGGTTTAAATGTGATCGTTGGCAAATTATCATACATATCTGTGGCTACATTCTATTATATTCTATAGTTCATAAATAGTCGAATGCACCAGGGTTTCATGAACGCCTGTATGTGTTGGGGTCATTAGCAAACACGTATACGTCTATGCACACATTGCAATTTCACCGTATCTACTATGTTTGACGCTTGAATGTGTCTGTAACTCAGGTGCGTGTATTTTCCGAATGTGCCAGTGTGGTATGCAGTCCGAACGTGCTTCCCTTTCCCAGTTCAAGGACATAATTCGTCTGGCAGGTCAAAAGGACCTTGTAACAAGAGGTAGTGCCCAGGAACCAAAAGTAATAACAGGAATAGAACGCGATATTAGGCATTTTTTTGACTAGGTATAGTGTATTTATTTTATTTCTTATTTTATAAGTTTTATGTTTATTTTTAATTTTCGTATGCTGCACAGGTTGACGTCACCACGTCAGCGCCGGCTATCGCTGAAAAAAGAGCGCTGGGGCTCTGTCTCGCATAGGGTCGTAACATTATGCTGAGCGAAGGCCGTTTTGCGTGAATGTGACGCATATTTTCCCCCAACTCGTTATTTTTTGTGTTTGTGTGTTTTTTTTTGCGTCATGTTTACCGCAAATAAATGTATTTTCTTTCTTTCTTATATTTCTGTGCGTCGCTTATTAATAACGCGCCTAATAGTACACATATATTATTACAATCGCTTTTTCATCCTGTGTATCACCAGCAAATGATTAAAATACTAAAATAATAGCGACAGTACGGGACGATATCTGAAAACGTCAAACGACTGGCATCCGTTTTGTCTCTTCGATATGTATTTTTGTCGTAGAATTGTGTGATCTGATATAATAAAAATCGGACCAATTATCCTACCTACAATTGGTCTGAGATAAATATCGACAATTTATGTACAATAGTTATTTGTGCAACAAGAGAGCAAAGTCGTTTTTTGCTGCGAGTGCTGATTTTGAATCCTGATTGTGGCGAGGGATTCAAATGCACGAGATGCAAAAAACTTTGCTCTCGTGTAACACACATAACTTTTCACTTCAACAGCGAGAACACTTTAGGAGATAAAATAATAAACAGGAATAGATTGAAATAACTATTTATTGTGAATCAAAATAATTAAGATTGTAGGTAGAGGTACCAATTCAATAAAATGGAACATTTTAAAAGTTAAAAGTAAAATTACTGCAATTCTGCAAATTAAAAGTAACTCGCTCTTTTATTTAAATTAAGGCGTGTTCGGAAATAGCACCCATGATATTTTATTATTCAAAATATATTACGTAGCATTATTGAAACTAGAAATAAATATAGTACATGTTAAATATCAGTTTTATTTGCAGTAAATACTTATTTTCGTTTAAATACAACAATAAGTTAAAAATTCAATAAATTACATTAATAGACATAATTATCTTTTTGAAAGATTTCTTTAGTTAGTACGAAATTCCGAACGTGTTTGTCTTTGAGGTCGAATTCAAAATCGGAACTTCGAAAGGGCTGGTCTTTGTCTCTGTCTCTTTCTAATGGCGGGAAAGAGATAGAGTGTGAATGTTTCGAATTGTATGATTAACCCAAGGATGAATAAGATATTCACGGCTTTCTGAAAAAAAAAAATTAATAAGTTACTTGGTCTCACTCAGTGAGCAAAGTCGCATTTTGCTCACTGATTTCAGGCAGCAAAACCTACATGTTTGAGCTACTGAAGTGAAATAGTTATTTGTGCAACAAGAGAGCAAAGTCGTTTTTTGCTGCGAGTGCTGATTTTGAATCCTGAGTGTGGCGAGGGATTCAAATGCACGAGATGCAAAAAACTTTGCTCTCGTGTAACACACATAACTTTTCACTTCAACAGCGAGAACACTTTAGGAGATAAAATAATAAACAGGAATAGATTGAAATAACTATTTATTGTGAATCAAAATAATTAAGATTGTAGGTAGAGGTACCAATTCAATAAAATGGAACATTTTAAAAGTTAAAAGTAAAATTACTGCAATTCTGCAAATTAAAAGTAACTCGCTCTTTTATTTAAATTAAGGCGTGTTCGGAAATAGCACCCATGATATTTTATTATTCAAAATATATTACGTAGCATTATTGAAACTAGAAATAAATATAGTACATGTTAAATATCAGTTTTATTTGCAGTAAATACTTATTTTCGTTTAAATACAACAATAAGTTAAAAATTCAATAAATTACATTAATAGACATAATTATCTTTTTGAAAGATTTCTTTAGTTAGTACGAAATTCCGAACGTGTTTGTCTTTGAGGTCGAATTCAAAATCGGAACTTCGAAAGGGCTGGTCTTTGTCTCTGTCTCTTTCTAATGGCGGGAAAGAGATAGAGTGTGAATGTTTCGAATTGTATGATTAACCCAAGGATGAATAAGATATTCACGGCTTTCTGAAAAAAAAAAATTAATAAGTTACTTGGTCTCACTCAGTGAGCAAAGTCGCATTTTGCTCACTGATTTCAGGCAGCAAAACCTACATGTTTGAGCTACTGAAGTGAAATAGTTATTTGTGCAACAAGAGAGCAAAGTCGTTTTTTGCTGCGAGTGCTGATTTTGAATCCTGAGTGTGGCGAGGGATTCAAAGGCACGAGATGCAAAAAACTTTGCTCTCGTGTAACACACATAACTTTTCACTTCAGCAGCGAGAACACTTTAGGAGATAAAATAATAGACAGGAATAGATTGAAATAACTATTTATTGTGAATCAAAATAATTAAGATTGTAGGTAGAGGTACCAATTCAATAAAATGGAACATTTTAAAAGTTAAAAGTAAAGTTACTGCAATTCTGCAAATTAAAAGTAACCCGCTCTTTTATTTAAATTAAGGCGTGTTCGGAAATAGCACCCATGATATTTTATTATTCAAAATATATTACGTAACATTATTGAAACTAGAAATAAATATGTACATGTTAAATATCAGTTTTATTTGCAGTAAATACTTATTTTCGTTTAAATACAACAATAAGTTAAAAATTCAATAAATTACATTAAAAGACATAATTATCTTTTTGAAAAATGTCTTTAGTTAGTACGAAATTCCGAACGTGTTTGTCTTTGAGGTCGAATTCAAAATCGGAACTTCGAAAGGGCTGGTCTTTGTCTCTCTCTCTTTCTAATGGCGGGAAAGAGACAGAGTGTGAATGTTTCGAATTGTATGATTAACCCAAAGATGAATAAGATATTCGCGGCTTTCTGAAAAAAAATTATTAAAAAGTTACTTGGTCTCACTCAGTGAGCAAAATCGCATTCTGCTCACTGATTTCAGGCAGCAAAACCTACATGTTTGAGCTACTGAAGTGAAAAGAGTATTTAATACACATTTATAGAAAAAGTAATACTATATATCGGATGACTATTTAGTGTTTGGAAAAATAGGGTATAGGTAATAGAAGGGCGCGGAAGAAGCATTTAACGTTAAACATTGCAATTTTCTTTAATTAATATATTTTTGAAAAGAAGTTCTTTAACACGGCTTTCGGTAGGAGTAAACTGGTAGAAATCGGCACATAACGAAAACGCGTTATGCCCCTCCCCC
The DNA here is from genome assembly GCA_917490735.1 of Dryobotodes eremita. Classification (NCBI taxonomy): domain Eukaryota; kingdom Metazoa; phylum Arthropoda; class Insecta; order Lepidoptera; family Noctuidae; genus Dryobotodes; species Dryobotodes eremita. Next base: position 9,192,206 of record OU823241.1, on the reverse strand, counting down.
ATGCAACTTTCTCTCTAGAAATAGTTTTCATGGTTTTCGAGGGTGCTGAAGCCGATATTGAGGTCAACATGAAAATCCAAGATGGCGACAACTTTATGAGAGCTTCGATGACTCTGTATTAAAAACGCGTATTAAATTCACATTTTCTCTCTCTCTCTCTCGGTTTCTTTCTATTATATACTAGCTTTTGCCTGCGGTTTCACCCGCGTGGATGTCGGAAAATATCCCACGGGAACGTACTACCGGGATTAAAGTACCATTTGTGTTATTCCAGGTTATGAACTGTCTGTCTGCCAAATTTCATCCGATGTTTACGCGGCGCACGCTAGTATAGCTCCCAGTCGGCATCATTTTTTCCGACATCTTCAACATTCATCATCATATTTCAGCCAATTTACAAAACTTTAATGAATTATACACCTAAACCTTTCTCATGAATCACTACGTTCATTGGTGAAAACCGTATGAATATCCGTTTGGTAGTTTTTGAGTTTATCGCATTCAGATAGACAGACAAACGCGGCTGGGGGACTTAATATGTTGTGATGTCGTAATGGGGGATGGTATATGTTGTTTGTACGAGTTTCCATTGTCATGGATGAGGTTTTCAGGGAAGGCACTTGTGTAGGCGAAAGTAACACGCACCAGTAAGATGGAAAATTGCAATTTACAGGCTTAAAGTCTTACATGAATTAACACACTAAGTTTTAGTTACGTCTACATGTGAGAAGAGGCGCTCACGAGTTCACGGGGCTCAGAACATCGGAAAATATATCCATGTGAGCTAATAGTTCGTCTAGTCACCGTACGGTTCACTTGCCAAAAATAGAATGTCTTTGTACGTCCCGCCCCTCGCCCCGTGAACATGTTCAGCAGCAAAAAAATGCATGCCCGCCTCTGCACATTTGACTAAATATTTCTAAAAACTAAATATTACAAAAACAACATGAGTGGTACTAAAGATGTTAGATTTATGGTTAGCTTATGAAATGCTGTGGGAAAGGAACAAATAATCGTATCACCATTATAAGTAATTGACAAAACTTAACCAAGATAACGTTATGACATTTATGATGACATGGTTACTTTTAATGTAATATTGGTGAATTTTTCAAAGTAAATAGCATGTGAGTAATAATCATGTTTAAAAAATGTACTGCAGGCGTTGTTTAAGCTACGGTGGTTCGCGCTCTGGCCTGCTGCCGACATATACGAGAGTGTGTGCGTGCGAGTATCACGTAAGGAATTTCGTTTCTGACGGGGGTCCCCCGATCGCACACATTTTTTTCATATAAAGTGATTTATCAATAAAACTAATAATTTGGAGGCATTTTTTCATAATCATAACAATCAGAAACTATCAAAATTCAAATCATTTATTTTTACACTATGGGCGGAAATCATATAATTATAATCGTAACATCGATTACTCCTGACCCATGGTATAATAATATACTTCGCCAGGTATAGCATTCCGAGACACAGGGTGACACAAGCCTACGTCATCACTGCTGTGTTACCAGTAGTGTGTAATAATAACTCCCCAACCGCCTTTATTACCTGTGCGAATCCGATATAACAATGAGGTTTTAACTAAGAATTTCGTTGGTATATGTTTAAATTGAATTGTTTAATTTGATTAGAAAAACGAAACGGCTATTTAAATGCTATAAATATATTTTTAACAGAATGGTGACTGAAAATGTTTCCTTATTTCGTGTTTTGTTGCAATAAAGTGGCAACTAGATAGTGACGTAAGCATGTGTCACTCCCGGAATGCCAGACCTTGTTTTTTTAGACCATGTCCTGACCTTAAAACTCATCACTAAACCAAATAAAAAATACATTACACTACATTTCGGGCGGCCATTGTTGTTTATATCACAGAGTACTTTTGTATACTCGTATCTGGTTAACATCTTTGGCAAATTTAGAAACGCCAGGGATTTCTAAAAATCATCACCCACAAAATTGTGCAATTAAGTGGCCGGAACCTCTACCGCGAATATTTTGACACGATTTTGTTTTTTATGTGTGCTTATATTTTTTTCATGATATTTTTTTCCTTTACATAGTGCTTTGCATAATTATATTAATTATGAACTCATCACACCACAAGAATTATAGGCTAGCTGACGGCTTTTGAGAAACCAATAAGTGATCTTCCAGATTATTCATTTACCTCAAAATATGAATATTTCAGCGAAATTGAATTAAATTTCAGACTTCCCGTGGCCAAAGGGCTGGCTTTTACCTTGGCCAGAGGCTAAGCATTGCCATACAACGTGGTAATGCCGCCAGTCTCTTGGGTACATTACCAGTCGACAGCGATGCGGAGGAATTTTATGACGCCATTTTTTAGTTTGTTAATAGTTTTAGTTAGGGTAGGTTAATTAATTAGATGTAAGTTGTTATTTATGTACATAATTATAATTTCAATTCTGAATAAATACATAATTCCTTTCAGTGAAATATTAACAATAACAGAACAAATTGTTCATATTTATAACGTTATTCAAATAAGATTGTCAACGAGGCATTCTGTCATAGCTGCTCGAGTGACTTCAATACTTCAATTCCGTCAAATCTGCGGTTTTTTAAACAGTGTTGCTCACACACGTTGACTTTATTTATTATTTCTGTCGGAATATTATAACACTCGGCAGCCTTAATTAACCCAGTAAAAATAATATTCAAAGCAGATGAATAATTATTTGTTTAAAAGCCTCCACAAAATATTACTAAATACTCCTAATCTAGTAGATGAATATTTTAACACTGCGGTGTGGGAGGACTCACTACCAATTAGTGTTGTTCTTTCAAGACCGTTCCTTTCGTACATCTATTGCTAAAGTAAAAGAAACTTTATGTCGAACGTATAAAGTTGTTTTTTACAATTTGACATAAGTACAGTCATCTGAAAGAATTAACATGTCTCGTTCCGATTCGCGTTCAATGTCACGTGACCAATGGCTTTATTTATACGCAATTATTTCTCAAAAATATTAATTTTTCTAAAATCGTTTACAAAAATTTGTTGATTTTTTGAGTATAGCTCACGACCAAAATAAATAAATTGTTATATACAATGTTAAAATTGTTAAAACAGCAATGTAAGTTAAAGCGATCAGTCGTGACACATGACTGTGACATTACCTGAACAATATAAAATGTTGTATAGCTAAATCAAAAAAAGTTTGTTGTCCGAGCTTAAAGAAGTTTTGTTGCTGTTTTACGAATTTTCCTAACTTAATTTTTGGTTTTATTTACAATACATATTTACAACCTTATTAACACATAAAAACAAATAATAAAAATACCTTACTAGATATCTAACATCATCTAAAATCACGCCTTGTATCAAAGGGTTGGGCAGAGGTGTACCTCTAGTACACTCACATTTCGCCAGTTAACTTAAATAATATGACAATAATTTATCATGGCTATTTCACGAGCAATAATACTGCTTATCCTGCCCTGCGCAGGAAACAAACGACGAATTCATTGTTTAGACAAAATAGGTATTATCCGTATTCAAATAGTTATTTGAATAATAACGGCAACCATTAATAAATCTTTAGTACTTCTTTAGATTTTTACTTCTTACAATTCGGCTAAAGTAAGATGGCTTTTATTAAGATGGATTCATACATTCCTTAATACAGAGTGATATACGATTCTACTACTAGTAGATGATTAAACATTTAAAGCAAACGCTGGTTCTTTTGCTAGGTTAACTGGATTTCCTTTGTAAAATGTTCTGATTGAGAAAAATATGAGAAAGCGTTGGACTAGACGTCTATCTAACACTTTCCCATCTTTTCCCATTCACGGTACCCATCTTTAGTTCCCGAGTTTTCCATTGGAACGCCGCACTAGCGAACGAGGATGCGTTCCAGAGGCGTTTGGTACCAGGGAAGCATGGATTCAAGGCACCTAAGCGCAGCAGTTTTTGCATGGGGATTTTTATGATATCCAACTTTTTTTGCAACGATTTCCGTAGGAATAAAGGCGATTGGGGTGTTCGACTTCGGTATTGGAGGAAACTTTCCAAAGATCGACTTATGAAAACCTTAACCATACATCTTACTTGACATAAAAATAAAATTACACGATGCAAAAAGAGATGCCAAAAATGTGACGTCGGCGTCGGTATTACATCAATTGGCATGTAAATTAAACATGATAAAGTCCAAAAGTGTAGTAAATAATTAGTGGTCGTACAAGGTATCATACTAATAAAAGGTAGAAATATGTACATCACCCTTAACTTTGTCCCACACAACGTGTCTAAGATCAAAAAGGCACCTAGTTATTGTATAAAAAATATGACAGTGGTTCCGAATCGCTCGTTCACAGACTTAAATAATTCAATTTCTGTATATTACTAATAGAAGCGAGCGCTGGAATAGGATGGCGATACAAGAACTAAGTTACAGATGTCAAACTAGCATTCACTCAAAGACTCGAAACTTTTGTTTCACGTTAACGTTCTTAAATTTTGGTAGATCCTAATAAATAAACACCCATGCAAATAACAGTTGATTATTATCGACCACGATCCTTGAGAAATATTATGCTTTTTCTTATTAGTTTGGAATTGTGATATTTTTATTAAATTATTTTCTATGTAACAGCAAATAATATTTTATTTATCGAATATTTGATGGTGTGTTTAATTTTTAATGAATTAAGTATTATCAATATGTACCGAAAACAATAAAACAAAATATAGATGTCGCTTGTTTTATGTTCTCTTTGAAACTGAGAGTAAAACTTGATTTACTAGATGCACGCACACTAGTAACATTCATGTGTAAAGTTTTAACTACGTACTTCGGGGGTTGATAGCGTCTTGCTTACTGAAGTTTGTACGGTGTTGGTTAGAGAGAGACAAACATCGTTTCGTTTTCCAGTTTTCAACAACAAGGGTTGTTTTATTCACGCCTATAGACAGCGATGACTGGACTCGGTTCAGGCTGACGGTAAATTTCCTTTGTTTTCTGATATCCTAGTACGTTGAGGTTTATTGAGAAAGTCTTACCGCCTTTTGCGATGCCGAAACATTGCCCGGGCCCATGCATAGGACCACCGTTCTGTGTAATTGTAGCTTATATTAATATTCTCTCATAAACAGTTAACGAATCCTGTAAAACCCGATAAAAAAATATGACCACGGTACTAAAATAAATTTTACTCTCCACGTCTTATTAAGACAAAGTTTAACAAATTTTCATCATTTCATCATTCTCCTGCCCTTATCCCAAATTATTTGTGGTCAGCGCAACATGTCTTTATCTTCACCCCCTTTCTAACTACATCATAATTCACACAGTCCATCCATTATTTCTTTGGTCTTCAAAGCCATCGACATGCATACTCAAAACTTTCCTCACGATATTTTCCTTATTCCTCCGTATCACATGCCCGTATCATGACAACAGTGGACAGAGTATTCTAACTCTATCTACGATGACAACCGATTTCCACACAACTTTTCAGTTACCGGTGCCATTTTCAAACTTCCCCTTATGTACTCATTTCTTATTCTATCCATTCGTGTAACACCACACATCCCTCTTAGTATTCTCAACTCAGCTGCATGCTTTTCGTTAATCTCTTTTGTGACCCAACATTTTGATCCGTACAAGACAGCAGGTCTAACCATTGTTTCTTAAATATAAGGGGAATGCGGGGGTTGCAGATTGTTCCCGTGACCTGCCGCCATTTCATTCATCCAGTGTTAATTCTGATTTTAACAGTCCGATCTACTTCGCCATCGCTTTGCACGAGTGATCCGAGATACCGAATGTCGTGGCAGACTGGGAGAAGCGCGCCATCAAGCGCGCAAATTTTCATAATTAATTAATTATAATTATTTATTTACCAGTTATCTTCTAAATAAATAATTATAATATAAATCAGTTTTTCTTTAAGTATTATTACTTAAAGAAAAGCTGAGCTGTAAAGAAGGAAATGTCTGTAATACTCGTATAAAGGTGATAATACTTTCCCGACAAGTGGCCGTCACCTCGGACCAGCCGTAGTCGGGCCGGTTCGGCCCGGGCAGTTTTTCTCCGGACCCGTATGTACTAGCAAAGCATAAATGCAAGAGGATGCGTTCTATATATTTCACCAACCGATATACAATTTTCTTTTTCAGTTTGGAAAATTAGTTGTTAATATAATTTTTGATTAATAAATTACTTTGTTATTTATTTATTTATAATAGAATCAACACAATGACAAGGACGATTGTTGGTGGAAATAAGAGTTTTACTATGGACAGAGCACAAGCTCTGTCACAAGCATTTTAAAAGCAATCGGTGCTCGGATACATGGTCTTACTCATGGAGATTGAAAACGAATCTAATGCAGTTATTCAGAAGATTTATAACTACTTTTGATTATGATATTTTGTTCAGAACTGCATACTTCATTTACTAAATAACCATTAATGGACATAACCCACCTACCACACACACACACATAACCAGCAACGCACACCATCACAGAAATGTCTGTAAACCGGTTTTCAAAACGGTAAGCTAGATGTCACTATTTTCACATCGAAAGTGACATAGCGTCGTCCATCGATGTAATGGCGGACTCATTCAATCAACTTTTTGATTAATTCTGCTACCCTAGTACCAAAGCTCAAATGCAAAGCAAATGTTCAAAAAAAAAAAAATTGGCGTTTGTATGGCGTACACGACGTGGAAGCAAAATGGCGCTGTATTGTTCAAAAACACGTGTAAACACTTTTTTTTTTTTTTTTTTTTGGGTGGGAAATCATCAAATGACGTCTCCCGCTCTGGGCGGAGCGGAAGGGCGTGTCAGACTCTTACTGATTAAAACCCACCCGTGTTCCTTCAGTTGCCTGTGTGCCAGGGCCACGGTAACTCTTTCAAACAGTCCGCGACCCTGGCAGGCAGACGTGTAAACACTTAGGAGGTCGATCAGAAAATTTAAAATGGTGCCATCTAACTACACAATAATACACTACGTCCGTTTATAAGTAGACTTTGTTTAAACCGGTTCAAACAGTCTCTATGATAGGTTAATAGATGTCTCCCTAGCTAGTTGGTCAAAACTGCCATGTTGAATAGTGACGTTGGGCGATGCGTTGGTTCGAATCCCCTTTTTTAAGTATTTTGATAGTCGTATCGAAATCAACGTTATATCAGTATGATCTTTTATAACTTGAAGGGACATAGTGACGCTGTTTGTAGGTCAAAATTCATACATATGATCGCGTACTCGCGCGACTGTCGCTATTGATTATGACGCGGGATTACGGGTTGTGGTTGATACTGCTACAACCGTGTAGCATTCGTAGCTCTGGCGCCTGCTACGTCGTAGCCACTACAAAGCCAACCTAATGATTAACGTTATTTAGAATGAATCCGTATTAACGGTAGATATAATTATGAATATGAAGTAGGGAAAGAAAGCCCTTTGACTTGTAGTAGGAGAATCGAAAATACAGATTTTTGTTGTCTAATGGAAACTAGCCTCTCCTCCCAAAAGAGATTTCGAGGTTCCAGTTATTTCGTATATATTTTCACTGAAATAAAACGGATAAGCAATTAATCTATACTTCTTTACTAATTTATTAAAGCTGAAGAGTTTGTTTGTTTGAACGCGGTAACCTCTGGAACTACCAGTCGGATTTGTTTTTCTTTTTAATTCAATAGCCCAATTCTTGAGGCTGTTTAACATCACGATACAATCCTTAGGTGCCGAGCAAAAATAAATAAACCCAGAAAGAACGCTCAGCGAAAACGAAATAATAGCGCGGGCGGGCGACGCAAGTTAGAGATAAGTTAGAACGTGGTAATGCGGAATAAGAAAAATAGAAGATCATTTCAGATCATTGATCTACCTTTTTATTCCGCGTGTAAAATAGTAGGTCAGTGATTTATTTACCCACAAAAACTCACGGCGTGACTATAAAAATAAATATTTGAAGAGGGATTGTTACTTGTTTTTAATGAAAACTCATTAATTCTCTTAACATGCAAAGACCTACAACGTTAATTTTAAAATGGTTTAGTATATACTCAATAAAAGTTGTATTGAATCAAATAAAATGAGAACCTTGTTTGTGTAATAAACGGTTTATCAACAAACAACTGGCACAAAAGTACTTGAAACGCAACAACATCCAACAGGTGTTTGACCACTATGAGGTGACTTACTAGGAAAACATAACTGCCAACGAGTAAATATTGTTACATACACATACATTCATAAACTCACGCCTACGGACGCGCGCGTTACGTCTTTCTCATTAGACTAGTTGGTGCCATCCTTAAACCATTTTTTATTTATTAACAAGCAATGTATTAACTCCTCAGTATGGTCAAGATGAAAAACAACACGATGCGCATGGTTATGCGCTTTGAATGGTAATCAAAAACGAATACCTATTGTTAATAATATGGATTGTGTCTGTGGTGGCGAAATCGGGGATCGATTTCAGGCTAAATAACATTTTCTTGCAAAAAAACAGCATATTTATCGCACTTAATCTTATCCCTAATAAGCCTCTAATAAATATAAAATCTTGAAACGAAACTATGTGCAGCAGATCAAAGTTTTAAAATCAATATTCGTCGTAATTTTGCTTATTTTCGTAGGAAATCTTTTTTATAAATGAAAAATGAAAAAAAATATATAGATAAATCTTTTATTTAGTAAAATTAATAGCACAACACACTACAGCAAAATAAAATTAATGAATACATAATTATTAATAAGATTTGATTAATATGTATTTACGAGTATAGATGTAGAATTGATAGATGTGGTGATAAAATTATCTATGTCACAATATATGACGATCTGATGGTGATTTTGTTTGTACCTACTGTTCGAGGGGCTGTCTCACAGTAGTTTTCATTTTCGAAAGTCGTATTCGCTCCACTCTCACTCGGTTTCAACAGGCGGGATAACTTGAACGACATCGTTCCGGAGTACTAGTACGTCATAACTATCCAGAAGCAATGCTGACGCAAAAAACTATGAATTGTAGTTTTGTAGTGAAATCCGCACTATTTATGTCCGTGCCAGTGCAGGGGTAGCATCAAAAAAAAGAGATGTTGCAACAGTATTAGTTTTGGGGATGATTGGTGCGTGCTAATCTTGTTTTTGTTATTCCGAGGTGCTAATATTCAAATAACTCTGTACTATTTATAAAAACAGACTAGAATAAATATATACAGAAGTCTTACAGAAGGTGTGTTAGTATAATTAACATTTAAAATAAATTAATTATGTAATTATGTACTCATCAATCCATCCCCTATTATTTCATTTCGCTGAAAGCAAACACTTATGCACTTATGAACTTGTTACAAACAGATTCTTAAACATTCTTGGAGAGATTCTTACCAAAAATATTTCAACTAATCTGCAGAATATTCATTTCGGCAACCAAAACAGTTTTACCTTTTCATTTTATGAAGCTAATGATTATTATTATTATTATTTAACGACTTCATTTTTTGTATAGATACTTTATTATTTTTATCGACAGTAGATACAAAATATGTTTTCCGGTAACTAGAACTTTATTCCATTCCGATCACGTCGTCCGCGTAGCAAAAGTATGAACTACAATTTACTACTCAGATGCGTAGGCGATATTTGCTACGAGTACGTAGTAAGCGTAGCCGTGACAATGCTACGCCGTAGCTGCGTGGTAGGAGTATTTAAAACGGAGCTTTGTGCATTAAAATAACTCTCTTTCAATGTTACTATTTGTAGAAATAATTACGTCTTTGGATTTTGAAGACACTGGCAGACAGATCTGTTGTGTTTAACTACACAACTTGAATTAATTATGCCTATTTTAAGTTTTATTCTTTCCAGTTGTGGGATGTGGATGACAGCCTGAACAACACGCTACTGAGGATTGATGAGAGTGGCAGCGTCGTCGTAAACCTCGACCACACAGTACGACTCCTAATCAGAGAATCAGACTGCCTCGTCAAGATGGGCGTCGATTTACCCATTGTATGCCACTCGCTGTATGCTAAGAAAAATTACTTTACACTCGTCAATGATTCTTTACAAGTGAGTTGGAAATACTTTTTTTATAGTTCAGTTCAGTTGAGTGGTTTGCACCAGTAAAAGTTTAGTAAACAAAACTTCGGCCTGTTTACGTCAAAACTATTTATGAATGGATGTCATGTTGCTTTATGTATACCTATATTTTTTTCAGTTCCTCCTAGAGGACTACCTTCGCACAGTACGGCGTGTGAAACTCGAAGTTCGCCCACTTTTTCTCCCTCAAGTTGTACGCTTGTCGTCTCTTTTACTCCCCGGCCTCCGGTTTGTGGGTTGGACCAGTGACGACTGGCGGGAATTCATAGATCGCGCCAATGCAGCTATCAAAAGCTTTGATGTCCTAGTAACTAGGGTTCACGATATATATACTAACCGTATAATATATATGCTGAGTGGAATGCAAGACGTTACTTTAATAACTTTACCTGGTAAGTTCAATAAACAGTTTAAAAGTAATAAGTTGACAGTAGAAACTAAAAGAAACGAACTCTAAGTCTAAATTAGGCTGGATTAGCACACAATTTTTAATATATACATCTGCTGGGTATTCAGAATAACAGCTGAATTTCTTCTATCTGTCGCGTTTCAAAATGCTACAACATTGTCATAAGGATTAGTCATTGTCTAGGATAACATTAAAGCTCCATTCTATTTTACGAGTTTCTAATCAGGTGACAAATTATTATTTTTATTTTATAATTTTACAGAAGAAACGCCGTGGTCAGTAGAAAAATTTATTGAAAACGTCGAAACGGGATGTCGGTAAGTAATTTAGAAAATTGTATAAAATATTTTACAAACTGAACTTACATTGCATACTGATTAGATCAAGACGTTTTGATGTTATGGTTTTGTTCCACGTGTTGCCAGAAAATCTTTAGCAATATTCAGGCAGTGCACAAGGTAGGTAGGTAGGTACCTTTAGTTACGTGCTACAATATTTGTAGATATGATTTCAGTTAAATCGAATACCTACATGTGATTTATGTGTCCCTGGTACTGCGAGAAAATTCAAAGATGAATAAATCTTGGCCATTGATCCCCCCCCCCCCCCTTTGTTAACAATATTTTCTGAAGACAGGAAAAACGCAGCACCAATATTTTTATTAATTAAATCTTATTTATTTATTCAAGTGAGAGTTTTTTTTAAATAATTTAAGTATCATTGCACAAAAATAATAGTATAAGGCACTGTCCAGCTTATGTTTCATCACTCTCTAAAGCAACATAAGAAGGATGTGGTTTCCTTACAATTATGGATTCGGGTATTGTAAAAAATGTAATTGAAATTTCAAAAAAGAAATCCTAGTATTCCCAACACACATAAAAGTGCACTACACATCCGTATATCGACAGGCATTGGGTCATTGAACCGCAACGCGAAAGTGGCGCCAGTGTTCTTATATCCGGCGTCGGGGCGAGTAAAGCCAATTCCTTTGTATGAGCCAACGCCTTAGGGAGCCGAGCCGCACAATTTTGTGTTGTCATCTTCCTGCGTTAATTTAATTTTTACGTAATTACGGAAACGAAATAAAACTTTCGCACGTGCAGGCCCTGCAGTCTCGACAAATATTACGACAAAAATCGCTCGTTAGGTCTAATCGATGTCAAATTTCTTTAATAGATTTTCAACCTTATGCTTTCGAAATAAAGTTGAAAATCTATTAAAGGAATTTGACAACGATACGATTTAGTGACCGATTCTTGTCGCTGTCTAATGTCGAGACTGCGGGGCCAGGTAAATATCGCAGTTCAATTAGCCTTAACGAAAACAAACGAATAAGAAGGAATGCAAACAAACCTAAACACCGCGCTTGTCTCGCTTTAACTCTAGCAATTTTCAATAATAATGCAACCGCACGTGTTTCGGCCTAACTCACGCCATATTCGGCACAGATTTATTCCTACCGGGCTTACTTTCATGAAAGCTATGGTTTCTTAGAAGAGCGGTAGTCCTTAAATTATAACGGCCGTCATATAAATCTGTCATATTCACCAGTAAAAAAACGGTCTGTATTTGGACAGCTGTTATTGTGTGAGTTGTGTGACCGTTCACTGCTTTCTTAAGAAACCAGAGGTTTAGTGTTGCGGATTCGCGTGTGGCTTTAGAAAAGTGTTGAGAGCGAACGTGATCCTCCTTTTGTCTATTGCCAATCTATTGCAAACATATATGACGTCAAACTCTGTGCAGCAAAAACCAATCAACAAAGGTCATGATCTGCCTAGCCTTTTTCCAACTATTTTTAAGGGCGGCTTCCAGTCTAGCCGAATGCAGCTCAATACCAGTATTTTACGTGGAGCGACTATCACGGTTCGGCGATTTCGGTAGAACATTTAGTGGCTTAATTTGTTGCATTTTAACCCTACTATGACATTCTGCTAGGAATACGTCGATTTACAAATAAAACTGTACAGAGAAAAAAAAAAAACGCCCACGAAAACTTCATTTTTGTACGAAAACAAAACTTCATTTTTATGTTGTAACAAAGTTTTTGTTGTTTTCTATGTTTTTTTGGTGGGCAATTTTTATTTTCGTCTGTCGTACCCATTTTTTAATTCAAAAATAGTCTTTCTAGTGTCAGAGTTTAATTTTGAGGGTGATTTTTCATTGAATCGATCAAAGGAGACGGTTCAATATCTCAACTCCAGCGCTAATCATTTGTATATCAGATTATAGAGTAAAGCTAAGGTTTCCTAAGACTATGGTGGCCGCCACATAGCGTCCGCAATTTACAGTCGAATGACGTCATTGAAACATTATTTATGAAGGTATGTTGGGGTGTTTTCCTAGAGAGCGTTTTTGACACCGTAAAGTACAACTCAGTGCCTTTTGTTTGTGTTTTTATACGCTGCTTGCCTTGTGCTTTGCCTTGTGTTTTTATAACGGCCGTTACTGCGACTGTTATGTGGCGGCCACCGCTCTTCAAGGAAACCGTAGGTTAAGAAGACTGGTAATGTAGTGTGGCTAGCTTGTTTTGTTTGCCCGGGGAAAAATTACAAACACAAATTTTGGATCAAAATAGTACGTAATAGTAGTATTAATTATTTATGTTAACTGTAAATTCACATACAAGAACATCTACACCTTAAAATGAAACAAAGGAGTTACAAAGTATAATAAAATACAGAATAAAAACAATAGTTCTCCAAATCTATTAAAACAGGTTCCAAGCAGAGCAACACCTTAATTGTGCAACACACTATCAATCACAATCTGAATCACTTTCACACATCACAATGTAAAACGCAATGAATGTTGTTGAACTGTCAAAATGAAAGCCATTCCTACTGTTGGTGTGTTACCTCATGTGTTACGCAACTACCCCGGTGGTCTGGATTCGTATTTGGAGAAAACATAGAATCGATTAAATCGACGTTGAAAACAATCGGTCCTTAAACTAAAAAGCTCATATTGGCGAAACGCGAGTAATTGATAGCATATACCATTATTTTTAAAAGTAAATGTGACTTTGACAACTTATATTGTGAATAGCAATCACTGAATTAGAATTAGAACTTAGGAGTACTTATTACAAAAAATATGGTTGAATATGTAGATACAGCAATAGGAATCGTTAAGAAAATTACTATTATTTTATAGAGAAAAATAATTGCCTTTTCCACATTTGAGATACAATAAGTTTGCGGCTTGGGTTTTTTATCTGTGAAACCTGGTAGCATCTAACTACAGGAAATCTTCTATTTAATAAGGAAACCGAGACTGACAGATCTATGAACACATAGCTCAAACCACTGAATGGATTGGGCTGAAATTTGGCACACAGCTAATTATGACGTAGGCATCCGTTAAGGACTTTTTGGAAATTCGACCTTTAAGGGGATGAAAAGGGGGAATTTATTTGTATGAAAAATGTTGTTCCTTGAGTTAATAAACTTGAATCTTGTCACGAATACGATAATAATATCTAAGTAAATTATAAAGATCTTTTTTTTTCTACTTTACCCTCTATATGGGGGTTGGAAGGTATCAAAGTTTGTCTAGAGGAATTTTAACGCGCGGTCCGCTTAACTAGAAACTTAGTACTTATAATTAAAACCAAAAATAAAGAATAAAGTTTATCAGGGTTTTTCGAAATTCGTCTCCGGAAGGGGCAAAAGGGTTATAAAATGTTTGAGGGGAGAATTTTACTGCGTGGCTTGATTAACTCAAAAATTGGTATAAATAATTTTTAGTTTAATTTTTACTTTGAAAAATCGTTTGGCATGTTTCCATTAGGAAACATGCCAAACGATTTTTCAAAGTTCGACCCCTGTGGCCCTTCCCCTAGGGGTGGAATTTTGAATTTAGACAAAGGTGCTATCGGATTAACTCAAACTTGGTAATAATACTTTAAACAAAAATAAGAAGTACGAAAGTCAACTCCTAACGAGGTGAAAAAGGGTAATAAATTTTGGATTTTACTGCTAGCTTTTACTGGAAAATGGGTATAAATTATGTTTGATCATACAACGGAAACGTACCAAACGCTTTTTTTAAAACAAAGCCCTGTCTTGGTGAAAAAGGAGGACACTGTTTATTTGAAAAATCTTATGCTAGCATGTTATCCTGTTTGTTTTTGATGCTTATAATAAGTGTAGCTACTAAATTGTAAATCCGTAATTCGCTGTAAGATTAGTTTTTGTTTGAACGCGCTAATCTCCGGAACTACCAGTTGGATTTGAAAAAATCGTTGCATTTGATAGCCCAATTATTGAGGAAGGCTATTTAATATCACGCTACGACTCTTAGGAACCGAGCAAAGGGGACAGGCAGAAAGCACGCTAAGCGAAAACGAAGTATGCGACAGGTGGGGCCGGGGTATCAAGAGATTTCACGCAGATGAAGTCGTGGGCAGAAGCTAGTTTATTTATATTTATACAGTTTATTGGATGCTCAAAAGAAGTTGCATTGAGAAGTTGTTGTTGTGCATTTATGAACATTACAGAATTCTTGTGGAAAACCCCTCTCCGTTTAATTGTAATTATTATTGCTATATTCGAAAACCTCTTTAATATTTTGCTCTTCATGACCACTTTTCATCAATTGTCTGTTAAAAAAGAACACCTTTTCCTACATGTCCAACCTGTTCTGCTACGCTAGTACTTTGGCAGGAGAAATATTGAACTGAATTGAACCCCTCGCGTACGGAACTCAGATCGATACTTGTTTTGACATCAGAGAAGTTTTATTTTCCACCAATTATTCTTCGATATAACGGTAGCTTTAGAGCTTTTATACTTAAAGGCTTACGAGCAGTAAGATTGATGTCATGCGTCATGTAAAATTTATCTAACAGGCGTTTTAAAGTTAATTTCTTCAGAACGCATTTGAAGACGATTGTTGATTATACACACAAACTAACTACACCGTATTATTTTTCAGCAATGCGTGCGTAGAGCTGAATCGCAAGAGTCTCATGGTAGAGGAGGCAGTTGAAGAAGTTTTGGACTTGGTAAAGAAAGCGGCTCAGCAAATCAAACCAACTGAAATTAATCCGGACTTCGAGTTTCTTATCGCTGAAGGTGAGTTAAAATATTTTTAACATATACCCTGGAACACGAAAGTAAAAATGATTAATTGCAATGTTAGTCCACACTGACAGATAGAGGTAAATAACCGGCTCCTGATAGCTCTCAGTAGTGCAAACGTTATTCGTGGCAGCAAAGTATGCTAACCGTGAATTGGAGAAAACACCAGTCAACTGATCCCAACCCAGCTACGGTAACCCCTAGTACAAGCAGACCGAATAAGCAATATCTAACTGTCTGAAGAGAGAAAAGGATAATGCATTCACGATTCGCCATGAGCATGAAAGGAGCATTTTGTCATTTTGTTCACTTTAGTCATAGCACAGTTCTTGTAGAAGAAGCACGTTTGTGTATTCCGAAATTCGCAAAATATTTTTTTTTTTTTGTATATAATTACCTGTGGTAACCAAGGGACTCCGAATAGATATTAAGTAGATAGTACAGATTAAGTGACAGTCAACTTTAGGCGTCATAGGGATATTTCTGTCTGTCATATTTAGAGTGTATCTTAGTTAATTCTTCTGACTTCAAGGTAAAATTATTATTTGATCATAATGCTGGCCTATGTAACTATGTAACCTATGCACAAGCGATTTAAACTGATGACTAATGCTAAGTAATCTATATTCTAACTCTGTATTCATAATAAGCTTTTGCGATTGGTAGATAAGGGTGAATAATTCATGTAAATATTAGTGGTATTTTACTACAAATGTACAAAAAATATATAATGTTTTTTTTAATATCCCTAGTGTGTTGCCTTTTACTGACCGTGCTTTACAATTTCCGTCTATTTAATAATCGTGATGTAAATAATGAAACTAAATTAGAATAAAAAATCTTGCCATTGCTTTGTTATATTACGAGTTTATGACTAACAGCTAAAAATATGCGTTCTTGACTACCTCAACCCAATCCCAGTTTCAACTGACAGTTTCGTAACTTCTGTTGAAGACTTTAAGAGATCTAAAGGCTCAGTCTTTCTTTGTTGGTTTTCTTGCTGTATGAAAGATATAAAATTAGATAGAGGGTTGCTAAACCCTACGTACGTATTCTTATCATTATGATCACCTAGTCCTAAAATTTCAGAATGAGTCTTGAATAGTCTCCGATAAAGTCATAGGACTGGTTCGGTTTTGCCTGCTGTAGCTGTCGTTACCATAGCTCGTCTCTATTTGAAGGGCGCACTATAACAAGAGTGAAAGAGATATGTATACGTCTCATGTTTCGTAATTCAAAGAAAATGACTTTGAAGCTATGTTCAGACGTAAATAACTTACTTCATAGTGTTCATGAAATCCTGGTGGGCCAGTGCTACATTGTAGCTTGCATGGTACCATTTATTTCATCGCATCTTGTATTAAATTGCATAGCACTGCTGTGACACTATTACTACTACTACAATGATGCTTTAGTACTTAGGGTTTAAACTATTTTTTTTTAATTTGAACTAGATTTAAGTTTATAAGTAATTAGAATTAACGATTCCTATTTAGCTAACATACATTACAAGACAATATCTATTTCACATGTTGATTGATGGATTGACATTACATACTGATACAAGTAATGTCAAAAAGTGGTCTGAGGAGTTCGTGATCTGGGTTCCAGGAATTATTGAATCATAATCTGAATGTTTGTGTAGAGGTATTAAACAACGATAAATTGTATGCGATTTTAGTTTTTTAATTCAGATTATGAATTCTGGTTATGAAACCTTGGGATATCCCGGCTAGGCCAGTCTATCATTATTATAATAGGTCAGTAAGCCTAGAGCTACGTATGAATATAGAAAGCTACCTACTTAGCCAACGTTTTGTTATAATCACAGATTTCTTTGTTAGTTCTGATATCCTAGTGCGCCAACATCCAAATAGCCTATAGGTAGATTTCCACCGGTATAATTGAGAGCACGTGGCGAATGTGGCGTTGCCATTCAACAATTCTATAGCTTTCTATAGCAACAAACGTAATGCAGTTTTGTAAAACATACTACGGAAAAAACTACTAGTAGTGCAAATACACCCTTGAATTGACAAAGTCGGTTCTAAAAAATATTTTGTTTACTTACTAGTTTTTTTATGATCCCAGAAGACTGAAAAACGTTGTACCTATTTACTTAAAAAAAATCAAATGTTACAGTTTTCACGAAAATCTATGTACTTCACGGAGTCGGTACATTGCCAGGCCATAATGTGATGGAAACAGACTTCGGGCGATAAGGCAACCCGCGAAATTCATATTATGTTAGGATTTTAGCGATTTGCTGCATGTGCAGCATCACCATTTCTATCTCTACTCTACAAAGAGAATACCAATCTCACTTTATTATCAAAAAGTCATTCTTTTCTTGAATTTTGACATCGTGCCGTAGAAATTTTTCTACAATCTGTCATTTTGTCTTCCCTTTCTTCCGTTTCTATAGTGGCCATGCTACGCATGCACGGCAGTGTCAGGTTGTAGATATAGGATCAAAATATGGTTTGCAGCAGTAACAAATGTGTATTTACAGAATTATAATCATTAACATCATCAATATAATTCCTTAAGTTAGAATTGACTTAATGTCATGATTTCACGAAATAGTTATTCAATGGGGTGGTAATTGGAACTTGGAGAGTTGTGTTGTTAATTTTAATTATTATAGAATTATAATTCTAATTGAACGTAAACGAAGCAAAAGAAGTAGGTATGTAAGGATCGTAGCAGGAGGCGTTCTGTAGTTTCTGCCTACCCCTATGCAGCGCAGGCGTGAGTTTATACGTATGTAATATACTCTGATTAAATACTAACCGTCTCATCCATAACAAAGCCATTCGCTTCATAAACCTATTTTAGATATGGAACTGTTTTGTCCTTTTCTGTCAAGTTAAAATGAAGTTTGACAGAAAGGGACAAAACAGTTCGATAGCTAAAATAGGTTTATGAAGCGAGTGGCTTTATGATGAATAAGACGGTAATTGTTTGGCGTGAAATTGCGACTGAATGAATGCCTATGCCATTGAACTGGGACTATAAAACCTTTTGATTACTTGAACATTGGTCGTTAGCGGTGCACTGCAAGGTTCAAACATGAAGGTTCA
The DNA here is from genome assembly GCA_917490735.1 of Dryobotodes eremita. Classification (NCBI taxonomy): domain Eukaryota; kingdom Metazoa; phylum Arthropoda; class Insecta; order Lepidoptera; family Noctuidae; genus Dryobotodes; species Dryobotodes eremita. The sequence goes on along the minus strand of OU823241.1, from coordinate 9,173,520 downwards.
AAAATGCTTACAATAATTGGATTGCTATGGTGTCATCTAACTCGTTAGTCAAAAGACCGTACGTTCAGCTTTTCAAATGAGGGTTTCATAGGGAAGATGGGTCGAAACTGAGCTAGGTGGAGATAGCGGAGTGCAGTCTGATTCAACATCAGAGTTTTAACTTTCAACGAAAATTGCATTTTCGTTGATTATTCAGTCTCGTGCACTGCAGAAAAATAAAACAAAATAACTATATTATCATAACCACAACGAGTTTAATTTTATATCAAATCACTTAAAAAACACCGTTTTGCATTGTCACGTGTTCGTGATACCACATTTCTTTACTACGAACGTGGCAACGGTACTCATTGGACTATACACTAGCAGCTATAAAATTTTAAAAGCTTAAATTAACATCTACAAAGCTACATTATTATCAGGAAACAAATAAACGGCTCTCAAAATATAGAATAAACTGCCTGTTAAATTCTTTTTAATTCGAAATCATTTTAAAAATCGGTTTCTTTATGTTTTTCTCTTAATTATTAATTAATTTAGAGAAAAATATAACTGTTGCGGACTCTTGCGAAAAAGTATTCCAACAAGCTTGACGGTTGGTAGGTAAGCATTATAGTCACACGTTGCTTCATCCAGTTGCATGGTACTCAGTGTTAAAGTAAATTGCAGTTTGTACGTTGGGACTCCTTTCGACTTTGGCACTTAATACCTGGAAATAAGGTTCCATCGTGTACAAATGGGATGTATGTGGAAGAGACGATGGACCTCTTGTTTAGTTCAGTGTTCCTAGTACCGTCAATGTGCAAATATCGAACTTTGTTGGCAACTTCATGGGTATAATAAAAACGGCCGAGCTATCAGGTCCACAATACGCCGTTCTGATTCCAGAGTATTGATTCGTTTTCTTCTGAGATGAGAATACTTTTATGAATATAACTAGCAACCCACTACTGCTTCGCACGTTTTATACGACTTGACAAAAACATCGAATTTTTTAAATTATAAGTGTAATATTAATGTAATAATTTAAAAAAATAGGTTTCATTATGTTTTTCTCTTAATTATTAATTAATTGATAGAAAAATATAACTGTTACGAACTCTTGCGAAAAAGTATTCCAACAAGCTTGTGACGGTTGGTAGGTAAGCATTATAGTCACACGTTGCTTCATTCAATTGCAATGGTACTGAGTGTTAAAGTAAATTGCAGTTTGTCGTTGGGACTCCTTTCGACTTTGACACTTAATACCTGGAAAAAAGGTTCCATCGTTTACATATGGGATGTATGTGGAAGAGATGACGAGCCTCTTGTTTAGTTCAGTGTTCCTAGTACCGTCAATATGAAAATATCGAACTTTGTTGGCAACTTCATGAGTATAAAAACGCCTGAGTAAAATCAGGTCCACATTAATAAGCCGTTCTGATTTCAGAGTATTAATTCGTTTTCTTCTGAGATGAGAATACTTTTATTAATATAACTAGCAACCCATCTCTGCTTCGCGCGTTTTATACGACTTGACAAAAACATCGAGTTTTTTTAATTATAAGTGTAATAATATTAATGTATTATACACATAAACCTTACGGAATAAATTCTTTAAATGATGGTGAAAACCGCATCAAAACCTGTGGCGCAATTTACAAGAACAACTAAGTTTATAATACGAGTATGTATAGATGATAATATACATTTTCATGTTTCATTTTCAACTAAAATTAAATATTTAAAAAACTGTCTAAGTACGGGTTGAACTCGCGCACTAAGGGTTCTGTACCACTAAGGGCCTGTTATTTGATAAGTAGTCAAACTTACTAATAGTTAAAATGCGTTAGTTAAACTAACAATTAGTTAAAAATTACAGAAGTATGTTGTTTGACCAATGGTTAAGCTAACTACAGTTAGCAAAATTGACAATTTGATATAAAAGTTAACCATGCGCATACAGAGTAGTTAAACTTTGACAGCTATTGACTATTGTCAAGTGACTAATTGTTAAATTGACTAATGGTTTTGTTTAACTATGTATCAAAAAACGGGCCCTAAAACTATTATAACTTAGGTTTTATTTATTATTTGCCATGATAGAGGCCATGTAACACCTCTCCCGTGAAAACATCAACTGGCTACCTGTTACGGTTAAAAAGATACTGCATTGTGATAGGTACACGAACAGACAGATAAACTACAAACAGGTATATAAACCATCCCCTTTGGGTACAGAACCCTTACCAAAAAGTTTCGAAACTATAATAAAAAAAACGAATGAATTACACTCGCTTTCAAGAAAATTGGACGGTAGTAATTATATAACAATGATTAATATTGCACTAGTGTTTTTTTGGAGAGTGTCTTCGGAGTAGGTACTTACTAGTACTTGGGAAAAATACGAGCCTTGAACGTAGAGTTGTCGACAGGTATCCGCACCTCCACGTTCAAGGCTCGTATGTCGATGGCCGATGTACAATATCCCAGGGCAGGAGGAGCCCAGTTGTTTTGCTATAGGAGGGTAAAACACTGCTAGATAGAGCAGGTCAGCTTTGTCAGTCTGACTAGATCTAGTATGCATTACTAAAGTATATTGACTAGGTAAATTAACATAATTACTCGGTTGGCACACAGTACATTTTTATATTTGGTTGGTACTAAGAATAAAACCCTTTAAGTTCCCTTTGCGGCCTTTTTTCAATAATTTTAATTGAAACTTACTCAATACTTAACTGCAAGTGTGTATATTAATGTAGTTCATGACGATATGAGAAAAGATCATTTAAAAAACACTACGCAAGCAGATCAATTGAAAAATATTATCTTGTTGACATTCAGCATGAGAGTGATGGACGGTCATTGTCTTATTTGCACTTGTTCCTGCATAATTCATCATTTTATAATGGTTACAGTCGAGTTCAGTGTAAGCGAACTCACACATGCATTCGGGAGAGTCGAATGCATGTATGTGTTGAATATCGTGTACAGTGTACGAGCGGGATCATTCAATCTACATCCTAGTATTCATTGTATCCTAGTACCATCCATGCCTTACACGGTGATGGATTATAGATATGTAGTTTAGATACAATGCAACATGCGACCATGAGACCTACGGGGCGCGTCTGCTGAGCGTAGGATCATGGTTCAATTCCCAGTCTTGGAAAGTAAAGTCTTGCTGGGTTTCTCCATTAGGAATTTCTAAGTAGCTGCCCAGAGTTTGGAAGTTAACGGTGTGATACCCCTGTGCCTTGGAACGCACGTAAAGTCGTTGGTCCTGCGCCTGATCTCTCCGGACGTGGCAGAATGTCGTCCCATCGGAATATGAGAGCGAGGGAAGAGTTATTCTTTGCTGAGATTGGCCGTCATAGCCGAAATTCGGTCAGGAGGACTCTTAATAAAATACGTAGCTTTTAGGCTGTGTTCCAGTACCTACTCACTTGCGTAGCATGCGTCGTCGTGACGATTCGTCAGATTCGTTTTAACGAATTCGTTAGTTGGCCGTCTTTGTCTTTGTGTGAGTAACTTTTTAGATAATCCCCGATATAAACAACTATATCATGAGAATAGTAGGTAGGTATTTAATAAAAATATAGTTTAGTTGACCGCAGTGTAAGGTACTACAAAAAACTTGAAGCTCAGGCCACCCTCAGGCGAATCTACGCGCGACACCGCTGTTTTAATGATTAGGAGATCACGCTACTATTCGCGCCAGTTTGAACACCACCATAGCGAATTTCATGCCGCAAAAGTAAATCAGGCGGCTGTCGTAACCGCGCATTATGGTTACGTAGATTCCATATTACGTTACGGAGTCATTTTCTGGGCAAATTCCTGTGAAAAACTTGAAATTTTTAAAGCGCAAAAGACGTGCATTAGGTCCATATGCAATCTTAAATCAACAAAAAGTTGCCAACCGCATTTTATCTCCTTAAAACTACTAACGTTACCTTGTCTTTACATATACGAGACCGCTTTGTTCGTAAATAAAAACGATGATTTGTTTAAAAAAGGTTCAGAACAAAGCTATCGATCCATAAGACCAAAATATTGACATGAATTATGCCTAAGACGTTCAAAAGCCGCCCTTATGCACAAGAGCATAATTTGCATGGCTCCAATTTTTTTTAATAAGCTACCAAATGACATAAAAGATTTACACTTGACACAATTTAAACGTAAACTAAATAATATTTTAATAGACAAATGCTACTATACCATTGACGAATTCCTAGTTGATAAAATTTCATTTGACTGACCATTTTATATATTTATGTTTTAATGTAATATTTAGTTGTTTTAATTTGTTACAATATATTATATCTTTTATTTTAAGTTTTATAGATATGAATTACTTCATTATGGTTCATGTAATGTTTAACTTAATTTCTAATATTGTAATTTAACAATGCATGCCTTAATAGGGTAGATTTTTGTGCTACTATAAAATATTTATAAGATCCCGTAGTATCATCAAAAATCGCATTAATAAAAAACTTTAACTTTAACTTTGAAACTTTGCATCCCGTGTGGGATTCGTTTCAGTTTGGCTAGAGCTTTATTATTCACAAAGGGAAAGAGTATTAAAAAAAATGTAACGAATTAGCAAGTAAAGCGGTGTGTGTCTCTCTTCGCTACCAAAGCATTACCGGTCACAACTATCGGCGTAAAACTGTTGACTTTTTAATCCACATGTTGGTAACTTCATCAGCGAGATCGAGATTCTTAATAATCCATTTCAGCTTTCACAAGATTCTCATCACGGGATAATGACGTCAGCAAACATTGATCGACTCTCCGACCGATCAGTTAATAAGCTGTGGAGGAGAACTTTGCTCAGGAGTGGGACAAAATAGGTTGATCACTTTTACTAACTAAAATCCACCCGTGTTCCTTCAGTTACGTTGCCTGTGCGCCAGGGTCACGGTAACTCTTTTGAACAATCCGCGACCCTGGCAGGCATCGGCCCTATCGGACCCCGTCAATTATTGTGCTGACAACTCTTTGAAGCGCGCGTGGAACACAAGTCGTCGTCATCCCGGGCCTGGTCCTTTCAAGATGAGCGAGCTACCAATTGTTCGCTATCCACAGGCCTGCAAGCCCGGTTTAGCCTATCAAATCCTAATATCCTTCAAAATCTTTCAGTTTTTGATTGAAAGTGTGTTACGTAATTAGGGTGCAGGCTACTGAAGAGATCAAAATAATTATATTTTGGCCTTAGGTTTTAGATTGTGGGCCAAATTGCAGTAGACAAGAACCCCAGTCGTGACATATTATGTACAGTTTCAAATTTCAAAGCAATTTTGTATAGACTTCTTATCGGGTACTGCTCTAGCTGAAGGCTAAGTGAACTAGCCTTGGTCGAGTAGTGTTGTGTCTTACAACATAGTAATTAATTAATTGTTCAGTTGTTTAAAAACTTACACATGTCTTCTAATCGAATCTGGGTTTTTAATCTAAAATACGTCATATTTGTGAACCTGCTAGGTAAGTTGTTTGTTTTACCGTATAATAATGTTATTATGAATTTGGGGGTATGAGAAACGGTTTGCTATGGTGGCTTTTTAAATAAATTCATAAATTGTGTTACTATTGCTAGCTTGCTTTACTGCTGTTGCTATTGTTTATTGCTCACTGTAATGCTTACTAATTATATTTTACGTTTAGTATATTTTATCAACCAGTAACATAGACTGAATATGTAAGTAATAATATTGCTTAACAGTTATCTTATTAATTATTGCTAGCTTGCTTTACTGCTATTGCTATTGTTTTTTGCTCACTGTATTGCTTATTAATTATATTTTACGTTTATTATATTTGTCAACCAGTATCATAGACTCAATATGTAAGTAATAATATTTCTTAACAATTATGTTAGTAAACCTAATCTACACACACGTAACCCAACTCTGCCATATAGAATAGAATAGAAGAACAGAATAGTTATTTATTTTGCACAGAAAATAGGTACAAGTTACAGATGTTAAGTTTAAAAGATAGTTTCGAGAATCCCTGCCAATAGCTCAACACCGTGTAGAAAGCTTGCAGCAGCGATTCACACACAAGCAGTCCAGTCTGCTCACGATACACTGCAGTATAATGTTGGTGCTGGCCCGCACTGTTCCAGGGAGGTGCATCGGTACACCTTATCGGTACTCGAATACCCAGCTCTATAAAGACATATCAGTACTCACTGTCCGACAGCTCAGTGCACTTAACATCATTTTACGTTTACACTCATCTTTGACCTATGACCCAAGGTTACTTGGGCAAAATAAACGACGTAAAGATCCTGTATGCCCACCTGTCACCACCAAAACTGCTCTGGCGAGGCGAAGCTACCCGTGTCTTAGCAGCCACCTTTATAACGCTAAAAACGCAACTTGCAATGTATATTCATTACCTAATTTAGATGTAAGACTGTAGTTGGTGGTTTTCTCCAAAAGCTGACGTTCGAGGAGACTGAACAACTCTTTGCAAAAAAATCTTACTAACGTATCTAAAATCAGATTTAAATTGTTAATTTATTATCTATTTCATACTGTGACAAATTCGAATCTCACAACGAAACACACACACACCCACACATACATCCACATAACACACACCCATTCCTTGCTTACATACATTTTATGTTAAACTAAGTTTTATACGTAACAAAAATCTAACAAAGTGCAGCAAATGGTCAATTAACTGTAAGAGAAAGGCGCCTGTGTCTGTAACACAGTAAATTTACTAGCACAGACACAGACGTTCACTCTGTCTCAAATAATGCTTAGCATTGTACTTCTTTTTATGTTTGATTGAGATGGACAAATTGTTTTTGTATTGTTTTTGTAAAGAAAAATTATTATTATCTTTTTCGCATCGTAGTGCAGAAGCAATCGATACGAGCTTCAGCAAACATCCATGATGAGCTACAGAAGCGGAACAGCACCATCAACAACAACAACAACAACTAGAATCAATTTTATTTTTTTGTATATTTTGACGTTCAAAAGTGCCTTTTATGTGCCTATTTGAAATAAATGATTTGACTTTGACTTTTGACTTTAACATCTGGAACGCATTATTATATTGAATGCACAGGGCGCTGTACGATTTTTGAGTGTAATTTACCTAGAGGCTGCATGTATGAGTAAAATGAGGTGCACTATGCACGAAATAAGATTTCTAAGGTTTTTGGCTATCCCGTTGCAACTTGAATACCAATGTATACAAACATAAACCCACACAAATTAGTAGGATAGAATGCATGTTTTCTTCAATATGTCTAGACTGTGCGACTAGGTACACATCCTAGTTTTCATAGGTTCCTGGTAGAATTTCATGTTCTAATGCATTTTCTGTACGTACAAGGTTGCTTAATCGTTTGTACGACAAAACAACGGCAATGGAACTGAAAAAATGCAACGGACTATAGTTACGCGTCATGTGGATATTAGTCGTTCTTTAAAGAACTCCATCATTTTTATTTTCATACTTTTGTAGTAGATAGATAAGTAGGTATTAAGAAAAATAAAAAAAAAGCAATGAACAAGTGATGATCGTGACCGAAGACAGATGTGTGAAATACAACAAGTCAACAACTGTCGGTCTATCGATCACCAGTCGTGTTTCCTCAAACTTCTTCTAGTTTTGATCATGTGAATAAAACAAAAAATATGCAGAATATGGGAAAGAAATGGACAACTTTACTTTAAAGAGCGGATCTACGCCGAAGATCAACGCCGCTGCTTTTTCAAAGAAAGCTTATTGGTCCCTAATCCTGCTGATAGAGGTACGGGGATATCTTTCGCAGTCGCCATAATTACTGTTTAGTGTTATGTTATTGAAAATATTAGGTGTCGGGGAAAAAGTATTTCGTATTTTATATACAAATTCCAGACTAAGAGCTCTTGTGGCACCAAAATATCGGGCTTTTCTGTATACCCAGACTTGTCGTAACTACTTTGCCGATCTGCTCCACTTTTTCAAAAAGGCATGTACTTTTTCCGTAACAGAGCAATCAGAGCGAGCTGCATCTTTGACATCAAATTTCCCTTTCCTTTGTGCTACTCTTACTGACACTGCGTTAAGTCCATAAACATCACAAATTTTTTTCGTGGTTTGTGTCGCATTTTTCCTTATTTTTGTAATAAAACTTCAAAATGTATCGATTTTTTTGTTAGATTCACTCATTTTGGCAGACAGAAAAACAGTTGAAATATGGCGGGAAATCGTTTTTCCTTTTTATTTTTCTTTTGATACGTCATCTATTTAATGGTCACAAAACCAGCCAGATGCAAACAGTACAGCCAAAGAGATTTTACTAAAACTTTATACTTATAAAATGCGAAAAATCTTTTTCCGCGACCAATTATTTGAAATTAAATTGCTTGCATATATTTTGTATTATGATAATACTGTAAATTTTTTAGATGATATAGAAAATAACACTATTTCATCGTTTCGAAGTGCATACACATTTATGAAGTAGGAGTGGGTGGCAAATCGTTCGTTTTAACCACAACCGCTCCAAATTTTGTTCTCTCCTCACCTCATTCCATGAAGTTTCATTCAATAGTAGCCACCCTCTCCCACAATGCACTGTAACTTTCTACACCCAATTCCTTTTACGAATGTGTGCAACGTGTTTAGCATGATGGAAGTGAGCTTGTGTTTGTTGGCTAGACTACTTAGTGCTTATTGTTTCCTAGTATTTCTTTTGCCTTCAATGCACTCTTGCTATGATGCAACTTCAAAAGGTCGCGCGTCAGTGGCTTGTGCTTGGGTGCAAAGCTGCAATGAACGTCGACTACATATTAATACTGAGACCTACATAACCTGTCTCTCTGCCTATGACATACTTTTTAACTCAACGTATTTGACAACATGCTGATAGTATTAGCATACTCCATGCATTATTGCATACTCCGTAAGTGATGGGTATTTTTGTCTTTCTTTGGAAAATGACCCAAATAGACTAACCCACTTTTCAGTATTGAATTCAGAATATTTATTAAAGCTATAATAAATTACTATAATCCAGCATAGTGGCGTCTATTTGGGTGACATAGTATTCCACAATCCACTATGAACCTTAACATTCGGCAAAATTTGAGCTAAGTTGACTGGCTTTTACCGGACATATCTACATATTATATTCGATTTTACCGCCCGGCTGTGTCGGATCGTGCTGACCTGAACAAGTGTGTATCACTCCTTTGAGAATATAAGACTACTAGGCACCTACATACATTAGAGTACCACCGACTAGTGAAGTCAAACTTCAAAAGTTAGGGGTGGTCTCCTAGAAACGTTCTTCTTTAATGTATGTATTTTGGTGTAAAGAACACAAATAGTTCAACAATTGCATACATTTCAATATCCAGACTGTGACTGACTACTAGAAAACGAGCGTAACGAGCATTACCATGAATACTTTACATTTTCTTAATTGATAATTGGATCGTGGACGTGGACCTGTCCTGAGTGTACAGGCACAAACTAAAGCTTTTTTCTTCGATTACGAGTACTTTTTCATTCATCAGCCACCGTTATTTATTTTTTCTAATGTTATTTTTTAGGATTTATGATCTATCGGTATCATAAAATGAGCTTAATCGCGATAAATAATTAATAACTCAGCAATCTGCTAGAAATACTAACACGGCTTGCCCATAAGGGAGGCCAACTTTATTTCATATCCATCTGTGACGCTTAAAGGATGTAAAAAAGGACTCATAACAAAACCAAAGCTCCGTATTCTCGACTTCAAAAGGTAACAATCAAACCAATTCGCCCAAAGCCTGTGAACGCCGAATTTTGCGCTCAGCCGCCGGCGGCGGCGATTCCATGTTCTGTGAGTGCATGCTTTATTTCGGTTCCCAGACATACTACAAAAAAAAAAAAAAAAACCGGAAGAATTATGTTACTCTCGGCTTGGTGATGGCTCTTTTTACACTTGTTTTGTGTAATCAATTAATCATAGTGGACCAGTTTTCCAGTAAAATAAAAGTAAAATTCTAAAAACCTAGTGTTTCAAACCAGAATTTAAAACCGCCAATGACCTGTGTAATATATAAGTTTATAGTCGGGGAAATAGTTTCAGGCTGCATTTCCGAAGCTTTCCCGCCAAATAATGGCCGCATTGGTAGCGAGAATACAAATTCTGCTCGTTTTGATGTCCTGGTACCGCTATTCAGTGACTGCAATTTATACTACGCGACGACGATTTAAACTCCCGCGAGCACGTGGCCAGACCGTACGAATCGGACGATAAGTCCACAATACCAATGCAAGCGTTTGGTTTGCAAATTGCTAGTGTAGTAGTGCTTACATCAAGGCACGCCCATATCGTTCTATGTAGTTGTTATAAAGACACATCCTAGCTTTTATGTTGTCCTGTTAGTATAAACTATTACATTTAATAACTGTAATATTAAATTTTTATAACTGAGCGTTGCCAGTGCAGTATAGTTGTTACCTATACCTACAGACAACAGCAACCATATTTCATAACGACCAATTATGTAAGACCCTTGCTTTGTACAGGATTGCATACAACTAACAGGTCAAGAGGTACCTTAAGTAGTTTTAACCCATCGAGTTTTCAAGTTATTAAATTACAAATTTACAAAAAGCCCCTATCAACACAAATGTAAGACAACTTCCGAATTTCTTCTATCAAACACAACAAATTGATTATTTATATTATTGTCATTGCTTATTATATTTTAAACTAGTTTCTGCCCGTGACTTCGTTCGCGTGGAAGTCGTAAGACACCACAATTTTTATAGAACTTCCCTGTAAACTACGTTTGTAGTTCAGGTCTCAACAGCCAAAATATGAAGAGAGTCAGGATTGGTGACGCGGAAGCATGCAGCGGCGCACAATTTTACTGTCCGTGTTAGAAGAAACTCATCCTGACGTCGACACCCGCAGCCTTCAGAAGCAATTTCCCTTTGCTTGCGAAGGTTTTCGTCTTTTGTGAATTAATGAACGCCTGCGTTACTGTATATTCCACTACATTTTTTTTTTGGTTTGGAAGTCATCAAGTGGCTTCTCCCGCTCTAGGTGGAGCGGGGGGGCGTGTCAGACTTTTACTGACTAAAACTGACTAAAACCCAGACGTGTTCCTTCGGTTGCCTGTGCGCCGGGGCCACGGTAACTCTTGCTCGCCGGCCGCAAGCCCGCGCCTACGGGGACCGCGAATCGGCTATCGATTCCCGACGCCCAGGGTGTCTCCTCCTGCGGCGACTAGGGGAGTGAGGGCGCAACGATTGCCTCACCCACACGCGTTAAAACCTAATGGAACAACGCTGAAACACTGACTGATGCGTTCTTACAGATTATTCTTGACGAACAGGTATCACGAAAATAATATAACACACGGGGTGTTATATTATTTTCGTGATAGCTGTTCGTCAAGAATAATCTCTCATTATTTGTCTCCTAACCAATAGATATTTATTTTTATTATAACCAAAGATGCCTAAACTTAGACTAGACATACCTAATACAAAAGAGGCCTAAACTTTATGTTTTTATTTGTACGTTCTACGAACTATCATTTAATAGTATAACAAAATGTAAAAAAGGACGACCAAAAGTTGAATGTTGGGAATCGAACTTAGGTTTTCGAAGCAGTTGTCGAACCTTTATGCTTTGTTGAAAGTTGACTAAAATAGCCGTTCTTATTATTATGTCATGATTGACTGCTTAGCTCTGTAAAGGTATAGCGGGATGATAATCATTTAATAGGTTAAATAACTATCTAATAACTATATAATATCTAAGTATATATTAATATCTAATAACTATCTGCTATATTCGTTCCATAATCAGCCCAGTGAAATAATGTATTAATTCTGACTGTTGTCATACACTGGTACTTATTTTGTGTAGTCTGATTTTCTAACAAATTTATCTGAAGGATTTTGCGATTTCTGACTTTTCTAGTACTCAAATCTCAGTTGGTTTGATTGACTTTTTTACCATTATAAGAAACAGGATCGATTGGCAACCAAATTCTTTTTTGTGAAAATTGCTCATGTTCTTGAAGACCGTAACTTTTTCAAAATTTGTGATTGCAGATCAAAATATTTCAAAAAGTTAAGGACAGTTTCCTAAGACGTTTTCTTGTAGCGACAGCGGTTAAGGTACCTGCCCTTATTGCCCCATCTCAAAAATCCACCCTGTACCTATTTATGATAAGATTGACTGGTCTGTAACTACGAGCATTAGCATCTAGCCTTTTGGCTCGTCGTTTTATAATTTGCGGTAAACTATAGAAGAATACGAAGACATTGCAAAATTGCTCATAGCAAATAGCGTAATATTTATAGCCAGACTAATAGGGAATATCTATGCAAAATATGAACAAAATCTATCCGGTAGTATTTGCGTGATGCTGGAACATACATTCAAACAAACAGCCAACAATTCAAAGATAAACATTTTCGGCGTTAGAATCGTTCCCAAACATGGCAATAATTAAAAGAAAAAACTTTTTACAAAAAAAACAACCAACTTCAAAAAAAGACACTACATAGTGAAAAATAACTTTAATTTCGGAAGTCGGTGTCCTTGGATCTGTTTTTTAGTTTTTTTGCCACCGACTTCCGAAATAAAAGTTATTTTTCACTATGTAGTGTCTTTTTTTGAAGTTGGTTGTTTTTTTTTGTAAAAAGTTTTTTATTTTTGACTTTTTAGTGATTCAGTTATTAATTTATCTAAGTTACAATAGCCTAATGTCAACTGCTTATCACCTTTTACAAAAGGCTTGTGTTTAAACGCCTACCAGAAAAGTACCTATTTTACTACCCAAAAAATCGAAATACTCACCAAATTGTGTCCACCAAAATGGATAAATGCTCACCAAATTGTGTTTCATAAAGTATTCTGGACATTAACCTATTTTCCTTTTTTATTTATAAGGCGTAGTCGACGGAGCCCCAATCGGCGGGGCTCCTACTTCTGGGTAGTTTAAAAAAAATACCACGTAGGGGATGGCGGGGTATTTCAGACCCCGCCATCCCCTTCTAACCTAACCTGTCCGAGTCGGGGTGCCCCAAGTCCCGAGCTCGCTTCGCTCGCTCTTGCATCCTATCCCACCCTTACATTTCGAAGCAAACTTATTGTTGGTGAGCAACTTAAACAAGATTTGGTGAGCATTCATCCAATTTGGTAGGCAAAAGGAATATAAATACAACACCTACAATTATTCTGATGAGTGTATAATTATTTTGGAACTTAAAACGTTGTTCTTTAGGCACCTCGGTATGGAGTGGGTTTATATTATTTGAAGTTAACATATTTTACTTGGTACTTAGTCTTAGGGTCTAAAAATTATTTTGGTGGGCATTTAAATTGTTGCCTTTACGAAATATTCCTTTTTCCGATGCGTTAATTATTGAGGAGTTCTCCTGAAAAAGAACTGAGCTGATGGTGAAGCCACCATCAGCTCTATTTCACCATATGCATTGTGACGAGCAAAAATTGCTTAGCAACCATATTAAAGTAATCGAATCGCAACCCGTGAAATACTTATTATTGAGTAGTTCCGGTGGCCACCTCTGGTCTTCATCATCAGTTCCACTTCACGGAATGGTGCTTTCCGAGAGCAAAAGCAAGAGTAACTATAAAAAATTCCCAAATCGCTATTGGCGTGCTTATAAAATTTCAGGATTTCCCTCGATTTCCATGGGATCCCTTCATCGGATTCAGACTTGGTAACAATGGGACCACCTCGAGAGTATACCCTTTCAAACAAAAAAAGAATTTTGCAAATCCGTCTATATATGACGGAGTTATGCCCGAACATACATAAAAAAAAAAATATAAACATCCGAATTGATAACCTCCTCCTTTTTGAAGTCGGTTAAAAAGAATGTACAGTTTTGACCTCGCTACGATTATATTATATGTATAGTGTATAAAAAAAGTGTGAAATACGAATTGTTGTGAAAACCATACGAATGATCATTCATTCGTATGGTTTTCACAACAATTTAACCAAACTCAAACTTATATAACCTCTGTGTTGTCGTAGGGGGTTAAAAATTTAGTGTAGTCTAGTAGGTAGTTATAATACTTAGTTTAAGTTTTAATCTAGTTCCTGTTCTGTTGGGGATCCTTTTCTTCTTCAAAGTGTTTATTTTAACATTGAAGGCACGATCGGCACGCAGGCTAAGCGATTGATTTCTAGAAATAGGTAGTTTTATTAATATCTGGATATTTGTGTATTTGAGATTTCTGTCTGTAAACCTTTAAACTAAACCACGATATAATGAATGGATAAATGGCTTCAATTATTACAAATTAAGTTACAATTAACATCAACTGCGTAGGTACTCTATAGAGTTAGTTAAGTCTGTAACTTTTCACAGATGACAGTCAAGCGGGTAGTGGAGCCACCTCAACCGTCAACGACTCGTCGTCGAGCGGTCAACAGGACTGGTCTGCGGTCTGGGAGTGCTTCGAAAGTCCTCACCGGCTGCTGTCCATGCCCGCTGGTGGACTGTCGAAAAGCATGCAGGTAGCTAGGTTACCTCACCCCTTAATGTGTATTTAATGACACCTGTTCCCCATGGGGTTCAGAAGTAACTAAAGGACGACACGTGCTACAATAGCCAAATACCAACAGTACTCCTATTATAAGCCCTATCACAAACTCTTTCGATTCGTCAAATCATAATAGTTCCCGGGAAAATGAACGAAAGTCCGACATTTTAGCTGCTCACTCACACCCTCTTCCCAAAAATATCAATCACGACGAACATGCTCGACGTCGCGGCTACACGTACAAACATGTTTGCTTCGAACATCGAGCAAGAATTATGGACGTTTAAATCTTGTTCGAATCGAACATTTTGGTTGGCTTCGAGCATTTGTCTTGAGACTTGCATGGTACACACGTTCGTAGTTGCTCGAGATCGAGCAAGTTTATCGAGCATGTACGTACGTGTGTACCCACTATAAGACCTCGAAAATACCTGGAAACCTCTCCTTCATTTATGAGAGCCTAGTGTTGAAATATTTTACTGTCTGAATGGATCAATACTTTCTCCCAAGCACATGACACGACGCCAATGCGGTTTCCATGGCAACGATGCATCTGCGTGAAGTTCGCCAAGTCAGCTGACAATACTGCTGATGGAAACTAACGTTATCTAATAAATATTAGAAGCTCTATTAGCGCGTTAACAGTTCGTTTAATGATAATACATATTTACGGCATGCCAGCTCAAACATTAAAAAAAAACCTATAAAAATATTTGAAATAATTAAATGACATAAGTTTCATCAGAAATTTTTCAGTAGCATTCTATAGCCCAGTCGGCAATTTGCACCCGGTTCATGACATTAGACCCTATTACACGGGACTTAAGACATAAGGGGCGAAATGTGGGTTTACTATATAAAATGTACAAAATATGCTTCTGCCCAACCATTCGGGGAATATAAGCGTGATGTTACGTTTGGTGTATTTCCGCATAATGTTAATATTATTTTTACTATAAATATTATTTCCACTTTTCAGGAAATGGTGAAAAACGCAGTTAGTGAGATGCGCCGCTACTATAGCAGAAAAGTTGTGGACGTACTCATCAAGGTTACCAGAAGAACTCTTGATGTTATTATTAAACAATTCACTTCAGACATCAATGCAGAAGGTAAAATTTTGATAAGAATCACCATTTCATTATAATAATACATTTCATCAACATTATTTGTGTAGAACAAAGTCCACTTGCAAGGCAGTATAACAAGGTAGTTCGACGAGTGAAGATTGTGGAATTTCATTGGACACTAAGTATCAAGTATTACTTTAAACGAGCACAATAACCAAGTAGTTAATTCTTCTCCTGTGTAGGTTAGGTAGTGGGTTCGAAATAAGTCATTTTTTTAATATCATGAACAATTGCCTAACACTTATAACTTACCGTCCTTATTTTCCGCAATTCCAGGTAGTTTGCTCAAGACTCCATTGAGTTGGTATAAAGTTAGCTACATGCATTTACTACCACGTTCGTGTATTTCCTTGCCCCTACTTTGACAAAAGAATTACGAAGGAAGGAAATACGTACGCTCAAAAAAAACTATTGCAACCCACCCACTGTTTAATTACACCTAAACTCTGTGTGATCTTGTACACCATTTCTGTCATATTTTGTAAGATATTTGCAAAAGATACCACAAAGTGCCCCTGAAAAACGCCATTTTGGATTGCTGCTTCTTGAAAACCTTACAAATATAGCCGTAATAAAATGGTGTCCCAAACATTTTTTTACTGGTATTTGTTCAGTATTTAATAACGTATATTTTTCATGTGATATTGCGTACATTTAAGTCATAATTTGTAAGAAATTAGCTAAAAAAGTCAGACACTTTCATTTCATCATGGGAAACTATGAATGAGACTGCGCGTTGAAAAATCAATATGCTTAAACATGGATCCGATTTACAAACCTAAAGTGATGAATACAGAGGCGAGTTAAGCATCACGCTACAGCGGTATTTGTTACGTTTTTACTGCTGAAAGTTCCCGATTCCAGCTCGTTAATGTTTATGTGCTCCTAGTATCTTGCATCGTATTTGAGCCGATTTCGCGGGACTTTGTGGGATTGACGCAAGCGCGTTGAGGGGAAAACCACGTGGGGCAGCCGGCAGGCACCCCGCGTGGAAATAAAGTTTGTAATACGTTCTTTAGGTCTCGTAATTTGCGAATGCAGACACCGATGTTGAGTAAATAAACATAGTGTTTAGACCATTTAAACAAGAACACAATAGTCATTAAATGTTAAAAATATTCGTATGTTCGGAAAATGCATTAATTTTTGTTAAATTTTTTATGTTGAAAACCGCTCTATATTTTGTCGGTAGGTTTAAAATTTGAAATTGCGTTTAGTAAAATCGGATTTTGTACGCTTTTGTATATTTTGTTTTTTATATTGTTCAAAAACTTTTTTTCAGGTAATTACTACCTAAAATATTAGGTAGTAATTAAACGCGCAATTACTACCTAAAATTAATAAACGCGTTTCTTGTATGGGAACTCCCTTTAATAATTAACTTTATTTTATTTTTATCAAGTGTGTTTTCCTTTTACGGTTCAAAAGATACAGCTCTTTAACAGACGGACGAATGACAGCGGAGCCTAGTAATAGGGTCCCTTTGGCACACTTTGGGTACGGAACCTTAAAAAATGGCACCGACTGAAGATGTGGTTCTAGCCAATTCGCCTTTTAAGACCTCAACATTAGTGATTTTTTGAGTTTGAAAGAAAGTAAAAATTGTGAACAATTATAATATAGAAAAAACGCCAGCCGTTATGAATTTAACCTGAAACGAAACTGAAAAAATATAAACCGTGACTCTCCAGTCCCCAACCTCGAATTGAAATGCGGGTCAGTGTGTCAGTTAAATAGGCTTCCTCCATAGTCATGTTGTCCTGGCAGATATCAGTCTGTGACGTGGGGTCAGTAGGGGGATCTCTACCATCGCGCATGCGCAGTAATGACTATTTCGGTCACGGGTTATTGGCTGAGAATGGCCCTGACCTCAACTCAGACCAGCAACCGTCACTAGTCCACGTCTCGCAGCGCATGTTTAGGTCCCCTTGAACAAATATGACTATAATATGAGTCATATTTAGAAAGATATCACTTTGAACGGGCAAGCATTCGAATCGAGTCGCTAAAACAGACATTCTCATTCTCATTATAGAGAGCTTTTCTTTTTGTCTGGAAAAACCACTGATATTCTGGTTTAGAATATCTTGATAAATAGCTTTTTTCCGAAAATATTCAGAGGAATATTGTCAGAAAAAAGCGGTTGCTTTAAGAACCGATTCTCGAGACATATCGATTTAGCATACTTAAAGTTTGTAATTGACAATTTATCTACATTGCTTAAAACTGATTCTCCAGGCATATCGTTTTATTACACGTACAAGTTTGTAATATTTAACAATTATTATACACGGTGGCAGTGACATCGACGCGCAAATTGTAACCATGAATTCAGGACATGAGACTTATCAGTATAAGTCTAGTATCTTGTCCTGCATTCATGTCCTGAATTCATGATACACGTACCTACATATTAAATATTTAAAGTAACGATAAAAATATATTTGATCAGATTTTGTTTTTATATGTTGAAATATTTAATAATACAGTAACTATTTTATACGGTTCTCTCTTCTCTAAGTGTAATGTTTGTAAAAGTAACGATTTTTCAGAACATCGATTTTATTCGGTCTAAAAAAAAATCAGCTTATAACGGTCACAACACTACGTCAACGACCCCAAAGTCATGACATTGTAATAACGTCCTGTCGGAATAAGTAATCAACGATTAATTCGAGTTTTTGAGGGCATTTTTTCAATATAAAGTGAAACTTGGTGCTTACGAATGATACTCATTGTATTAGTGTATGGATAACATAGGTAGTAATTAATTAGCGTTATGAATTTGACTCGACTTCTTAGATTGTCACGAGTTTAAGAATAGAACGCAATATACAGGGTGGAAAAAATCAATGGGCCCTGAAGGGAAACTACTTTAAATCCTTAAGATAGATTATTTTACTTAAAGGAAACATTCCTTTATTTTTAAAAAGAAACAAAACTGCATTCACAGATTTCTCGACAAGCTTACCTAAACTGGGAATCGAACCAACTAAAAATTCAAAAAATTAACACTCGCTATTTTATTTCACTAGTCGATACAGTCAATGTTAAAAATTAAATTTCTCCAAGAAACATTAGGTCTTACACTCGTCTGGACTATTTTTTATGGGGCCATGTAAAAAATGTTATTTACAAAAAGTCTTATGCGACTGTAGAAGAGGGTTGAGGTAGAAAATGTTATCCGAAGCATACACGATGTGAATTTCAAAAAATACTAAATTTGTGTATCCGTAACGAGGGGTCTTATTTCGAACAACTTATCAGTAAAATTATTAAAGTGTATCAAATTGTAATTTTAAATAGTTCGAGTAATCAATGTCATGCTAGGTAATAATTTTCTTTCATGATTAAATGATTACGTGTCCTTCGTATTAGAATTTAACATAAAATAAAATTAATGTTAGATTTCATGATTTTTTTATTTCTAAGACCAAATGTTTATTAGAGAGATATTATCCTGAACAATAATCCTATCGATTGGTAGAATAAAATAGAGAGTATTTATTTTTTGAATTTTTAGCTGGTTCGATTCCCCGTTTAGGTAAGCTTGTCGAGAAATCTGTGAATACACTTTTGAATATTTAAAAAAATAAAGGAATGTTTCCTTTAAGTAAAATAATCTATCTTAAGGATTTAAAGTAGTTTCCCTTCAGGTCCCATTGATTTTTTCCACCCTGTATATGTGCGTGTCGCTGATTAATAGCGCACCTAATAGCACACACATACTATCACAATCACTTTTTCATCCTGTAGATCACCAGAAAACTATTAAATATACTATATATTCATCATTATTAGTGAAAATTTATTTTTGTCATTGAACTAGGTTATGTCACATAATAATTATCGACAATATGTACAAAGAGTATTTAATACACATATATAGAAAAAATTCATATAATTTATAAATTAATTAATATGATAATGTCGTAGGTGATTAACGGATGACTATATTAGTGTCTGGAAAAAATGTGGAATAATAGAAGGGCGGAGAACAAGCCTTTGTCGTTGAAATTTTGAAATATTCTTTTCATAGAATATTTTTTACATAATTATAAAGTGATCTATCAATAAAACTACTAATTTGGAGTAAAATTTTCATAATAAAAACAAACGTAAATTATCAAAATTTTAATAATTTAATGTAATCTATGCGCGGAAATAATATAATTATAACTAAACTAAAAATATGCGTAACACCACATCACTAAACCAAATAAAACAAAACAAAATTTCGAGCGGCCATTGTTGTTTACATCTTTGGAAAATTTGGAATGGTTTGGGATAAATGTAACAAATCGAATTTTAATAAATTTAATAAGATTTAGATGTGCTGTGTTGTGTGGATCAGAATGTTGGGCCAGAAAAGGAATGAATGAAAGACAATTGCATGCAGCAGGCTGATATGAGAATGCTAGGAGCGATGTGTCCTGTTACACGGACGGAAAGAATAAGAAAAGAGTATATAATGTCTGAAAGAGGCACCGTTGACTTAGAAGTTGTGTGTAAATCGATTGTCACGGTATAGGCATGTGATACTGAGGAAAGTGGAAAATGTTATGAGGAAAGTTTTGCGTATGAACGTGGGGTATAAGAGTAAGAGAAGACCGAAATAAATGATGGACGGATTGTGTAAGATGATTATGGCTAGAAAGGGGCTGACTACTGAGGTACACACATCAAAAGTGTCTATGGATCAAGAGCGTTTTTGTTACTTACAAACAATCAGTTTTTTTTATTATATTTTTTGTAACTCCTATTCTCTTTATAATATTAATTACAGTATTTACAATTAAAATATAATAACCTAACCTGACCTAAACTAAAATATGGCGTCGAATGAAACTGTAAATGACTATAATATTACTTTTCAAATGTAACTCCTATAGATACTTTTCATTAAACGTTATTTGGGAATAGTTTTTGAATTTCGGTCAAAAGATAAAAATCTTCTGTCAAGTCGTATTCCTATATAATCTTGCAACGGGTTTGAAGCCAAATCCGTAAAATTTCTGCCACACTTCTGAGTGGAATCAATACAAAAAAACGTTATTATGGAGAGAAAACGTCATTAGAGCCAAAAATAATTGGTCAGAGCCGTGGGAATGTTGGAAGCTGGTTCTCGGCAACGTGCTGTGGTATTCGCTCTGGGCACTACGCAGAGAGTTATAAGTCGACTTTGGATACGTTACCGCATCACTAGCAGTGTGGCAGCGCAACATAGAGGATGAGCTCGCATCACCACATGCAGACAAGATCGTTACATACAAATTACTGCTCGATCGCGATGATGTTGGTTACGAGGCGTCATAGCTCTTCAGGGATTTTAATATGCGATCAAACCATAAGAAATCGCTTGCATGAATCGATCTGCATTCCCGAAGGCCGCTACGTGTACTACCTATTGAGCCCGGCAATAGCAGAACCCGTTTACAATGGCCTCATGAACACAGAAATTGGGCAGAAGAAGAGTGGCGTTATGTGTGTTTTCTGACGAATCTCGTTATTGTATGAGGCCAGATACTAGACGTACACGGTATTGGAGGAACCCTGGATGCCAAGAACGTTTAAAATTATGCCAGGAAATCCATGCATACATTGGTGGAACAATAATTATATGGACGGATATTTGGACCGGCGGAAGAACCGAACTGATTTGGATCAGAGGCAATCTCAATTCACATCTTTACGCTGAAAAAATTGTATCAGATTTTATCATTCCTTTGTAGACCCAATTTGGTGCTTCATTTCTGCTTATGCATGAGAATGCACGTCCACACACTGCCAGAGTCGTTGCAAACACTTGCCGCAGCTAATATCAATGTCCTACCATGGCCTGCTCAATCTCCAGACATGAATTTCATTGAGCACGCATGGGATAAGTTTCAAAGAAGAGCTTTGCCAAATATGGATGCCGTACACACACCAGAAATTGTTTTTTGCCTGTTACAACGGATTTGGGCGGCTATTCCGCAACGTGATTTGGATAAACTCTTAATGAGTATGCCGAATCGCTGCGATTGTGTTATACGCGTTAACCGCGGGTAAACAGACTACTAGTTGTTTATTTTATGCAATAATAACCTTTAAAAAAAACATTTTTGTTTTTTATCCCATTTTAGTGTCAGGATTATTAACTCGGGTGAAACATTCAGCATAAGCAAAACTCGCGAAGTCTTTATGAATGCAAAAGTAGAGAGTACTTCGTCGATCTACACGTACGAAAACATTTTATTTAATCAATCCGAATAGACATTTTTATTTAATTTCAATAAGGCAAAATATTTTTTTTTTATATCTTGATCTCTAGACAGTTTTGATGTGTGTATATTTAATTAATAAGTACACCAACAGTATTTATAAGCCGTGGCCAGATCTTAGAATTGATCATTTCATGAAGGGTTCGATCATTTCATGAAATGGTTGTATTTCATGAATTAGAACATGGACCGCTGGTCACATCATGATGTGGTCTGGCCAGATGACCGAATATTCTACGTTTGAGGATATGAACAGTTAAACTCACGACTACTTCATTATGTGGCCAAACCTTAGTGATTATCGCCACCCTGAATACTCGCACTATCCCACCAACATTTTTGATTGAATTTATCATTTCATGAAGTGGAACCATGGATACCCTCCATTAATGATATGGCCAAACGTCGACAGACATATCATTAAAAGTTGACTTTTAAACGATCTGGTAAATTTTAGCTGGCCATTTCATGAAACACAACCATTTCATGAAATGACCGAACACTTCATGAAATGATCAATTCTAAGATCTGGCCACGACATAAATATACATTTTATAAATAAAGTCCATGTGACCGCATTGTTTTTTAAACTGCGCAACGGATTTTGTTGCGGTTTTCACCATAATTTAGAAAACTTATTCCGGGAGGTTTATTTATTTATTTTAGTTCATGGAGGACTTACGGCTAATAAAAACAGACAAAAAAGGAAACCAGAGTCACCAGAAAGCCAATTATAAATCATCACGTATAGACTTATAGTAATAACTTAAGGTGTCAGCACAAAAATAAAAAATATTTGTGTATAATACATTTATATTTAACTACTATAAAGCACAGAAGTCTTGATTTTTTTACAGGTCGCAACATAAGTAGATTACACCTGTGCGCAGCAAGGGCGGATCACTAGTATACCTACATAAACAATAAGCCTAGAAAATGACGGCTAATAGAGAAGAATGGAAGAAAAACACACACACGGGGTCGGCACAACCCCAAATAAATTGGGATAAGGGCAATAGAATGCTATTGTTACAATTCGTAATTTTAAATCAACAACAGAAATCAGTGTCAATGAAATGCCTTGATCTTGTGTGCAAATGTAGGTAGCTAGAGATATTTAATTCCACTCTGTTATTTATTGTGTTCATTCATCAACGGATTCAGTACCCCTTACGATTGTTGATTATTTTATAGGCTCCTAGTATTCAACATCGTATTTGCCCCGACGTAGTATTTTCCACGCATGCGCAATAAGTAGCACTCCACGTGGGCGAAACGCTACGTGTATTTATATAATAAGCCCGAGGGTGAGAGAGTTAGAGGAATGGGTAGCTACCCTATTCCTCTAACAACCTCACCCTCGGTAAGCATGATAAGGTCAATGATCTCACTTATTTGTAGCTGCGATAAGTGGTAAAACTGGAAAGTTAATAAGAGTTAAAAAATATCACTTTGTAAATACCGTACAAAAGCAAAACTCAAACATATACTTTTCAATGTAGGTTGGTGTTAAAAATTTGTAACTTTACTTTATAAGTTCCTAGTATCAAGCATGGCATTCGCGCTGAGTTGGTTTTCACGCAAGCGCGCTTAGGGCCAGTCCACGTGGATATGTCCATCTGGATAGTGGATATCAAACCATGTGGCTCGTGTGTATAACCTGAAACATGTCATCATTTCTTACTCATTATACTATTAAGTAGGTATCCATATAATGAAAGCGTAGATATCTTTAGGAGGAGAATAGCTGCTTTTTCTTTTTTTTCTTTTGGTAACCCAAACCAGTAGAGAGTCCTACCAGTAGAGAGATCAGGAAAATTGTCTAGGAGTGGGTTATGATAATGAAGATGGAAGATGTAAATGAATACAAAGACGTCCACGTCTTGACTTTCTCCGTCAGTTTGGCACCTTAATGTCGAGTTGTGCCAGTTACTGTGCCGGGGGACAATGCTCAGAGGCCGAAGTCCGAGGTCAACTGATGAAGACCCGTGCTTCGTTGGGGCTACGCCTGACATGTGATTGCTCGGTAGCTCTTTGATATTCATGGTTTCCTAGTGATTTGAATCAGAAATTTCCTAAACATTAATTAAAGTCACGGCCCCCTAGCCTTGCCCAAATACTTAAAAAGGGTGGACTGCTATGAATTTGATAACGCAGCATTATTGTACTTGGCGCAAAACGGCTGCCAGTGCCAGCGGTACATTTCACCTTACGAGCTCCATGTTAGTCTATGTCCCTAGTGATTCGGAGTGTAACTTATCTGTTCATGGCAAGTTTGCGCTCTTCAACCGCTTCCTTCACTTTTATGCGGCTCTAGTATGTCGTTGAGATATGCGTCTGTTTGAGGCAAAAATAGGAAAATGAAAAAAATCACATGGGAACGTTAAGGCAAAAGCGCTACCCACACGGTAGCCCGCAAAATTAAAGTTTTCAGATTGAAACGTATTTGGCAATTTTAAGGTTATGATTCTCGACGGTAACAATATTTTGTATAATCATTAAAATCATGAATACAGCTCTCGTGTGTTCATCTATACAAAACTCCCATTTTTGCGCTTGAAATTCGCCGCCATGGAATGAAATGAAGTAGACTCTTCTAAGTTCAAATTTTGATGTAGACTCTTCTGAAGTAGTCTTCAAATTTTGACATCTTATCAGCGACGATGCGTTAATTTATAAAGTACGTCATGGTCGTGATCATGAACTTGTCCTTCGAAAATTTTAAATGAAAAACCGACACGTAATAACTAGTTATAATATAGATTCGGTGTCAATGGTAACACTTCAAAAATTGTTAAACTCAAGGTTTATTTTGCAGCTTAGGTCAGGTAAGACAGATATTGTCAAAATCTGTTATTGTTATCTGATGAAATATCTTAGATCGTTCCGATACACAAGTAACTAAACTAAGTACTTATAACTTAAGCGAATAAAAAAATTGCCAGACAGCAAGATCACAGGTACAGGGTTGGCAGCCAAGTAAGGGTGCGATGAACGGACATTTATACATATATTGCCTCTCGTGGAGATCACTTAGACTAAGTATACTTACTATAATATTTTTCAGACACGCAAAAGAAACCAATTTTCCTGCTTCAAGCGTCACTAATGATACCTAACGTGTCAGTGACTCCTACTCTTGACGAAATTCAAGAGGTACTGTTACTAGCAGGCAAACACATATCCGGACTGTCGAAGGGCGTCGCGCAGTGGACAGGAGGAAAAACATCGAGGGTACGATTAGGAATTTTTCATGAGTTAACGTTGTAGGTAATGCTAAAATTATTATGATGTTGGATTTTTTATTATTATTTTATTCTAACATTTCGTTTAACGTAGTAATTTTTTATTCAATATCATCATTTTATTTTACGTTTACTTTTTATTATTCATATGTTATATAAATAATAAAAAGCAATTTTTAATCTTCATCCTCAATTTTTCAAGATTTATACAATACCTAATTATAGGTAAATAAATAGTCGAAATAGTTAATTTTATTTGTTATAAGTTTTGCAACTTTCTATTTTAAGGTACAAAAGCATAAACTAATGAGATTTTTTTCTCTCTTCCTACTTGTGATGTTAATTGTCTTGTGTCGTTTGTCTCACTGTGCACAATGTGGATTTGATTGTGTTTTTGTCTGCAAACTATGTGCTTCTGCATTATACGTTGATTTGCTGGCACTCGATGTGGCTTCATTATTTTTGTTACGCTGTGAATATGCTTCGCGTCCTGGCTTTGATGTGAATAGGTAAGCTGGAAGAAAATCGCTCGCCCTCCGTCGAACCCGTTGTTAGACGTTGTTACCAAGCTTGACGAACAGGTCCAATCAGTCACGGCCCCCCCGAACCCTACCCAGAAGTCCTCGAAGATGGTTGACATGGCCAAGATGAAGAGGAAGAAACATTATAGACTGGAGTCGGAAGAAAAGCCCCAATTTCCATTTCAACAGAAGAATTTTTACCCGTCCATTATGGAGAATAAGGAGATTGTTAAGACTTTGACTTTACTGTCAATGTGCTCAGCGAATGTTAAAACCGTAAGTTAATTTAGTAATCTGCTGTTTTTGATCATGACCAAAAATTTGCCCTTGTACTACAGTGTCTTAAAAATATTTGGCTAAATATTCGTGTTAATAGTGTATCTGGTAGTTTTTCGACTCTCGGGCCTGAACGTGAAGTACTTAATTAAAAAGAAACGTATTATTTACCTTTACAATAAAGTCACACAATTTTCTAGGAAGTAAACACATTAGTAAAACGCTGGCGACCATACCATTACTTATGGAAATGCGAGAAGACTCTGCGACAGTTGCTTGCCTGGAACCTGAACGACTTTGAAGTGTCTCTGAAGAGACACAGCGAGCTCGAATCTAAGCTTGAGCTTGAACCTGATGTGCTGATCATTGGGAACTGTCTAGCTGTTTCTACTGAGAAATTGAAGCTGGGGTTGACTACAGAACTTAAAAGTGAGAATATGTTATGCGTATTGGGGTCCGTACTACTTTGCTCTATAAAAACCCTCCCGTTTTATCAAACTTTTATCAATTAAATTTTTTTAACTCCCTTCTCTTAACCTGCAATTATATGTATTATTTTTACGAAACCAGGGCATTCTGGCGCCTGCAGATTAATTACAAATAAGTCAGTTTAGTAGTACTTTAACAGACACAACACAATAATATCGTTTATTATTAAAGTTAAATTTTGAACTGAATCCATTTATTAGATGGTACGCACAGAATAAGCCAGGCTATGCGTAAGAAGTACAAGCGTGAGATGGACTACGTTTACGCTATCATGAATGATTTGGAGCGCAAGTTAGAGAGGCCTATCAGAGACCTGGATGACGTCAGAACTGTAATGGAGACCCTCAAGAAAATCAGAGAGCAAGAGGTCGATATGGAACTTAGAATCGATCCGGTTGAGGTAACTTCTATAAAAACATATGTAACCACTAGGATAATTATATGTAGGTAGAAGGAATAAAACAGAAGCCACATATCCTTTTTAATTTCCATAAAATACTATGTTTATTTTGCAACTGTACATTATTTACTTAAATCTTACTTTTACGAGGTAAAAGATCGTTTGTAGAATAGAATAGAATACTACTAGTTATGTTTTCTCATCCAATCATCAACAATTACAGGAAGCATTCAATATTATAACCCGTTACGAGTTACCAGTCAGCAAAGAAGACATAGAACAAGTGGACAATCTCCGCTATACCTGGCAGCAGCTGCAAGCCAGGGCCTTGGCTTCACACTTCACGCTGCTAAAGATGCAGCCGCAGCTGGAAGCCGACCTCAACAGTAACCTGGACAGGTTTAGAGAAGACAACTCGGAGTATGTCCATGAGTACCGATATGCGGGCCCCATGCAGCCAGGGTTGAGTCCTAGAGAGGCTTCTGACAGACTGATATTATTCCAGGTACAGAACCCCCCAGTTTTTCATGTTATTATTTTACCAAGTTGTTATATCTTGAATAAAACTACACACATTATTATTTCTTTAGAACCGCTTCGATGGTATGTGGCGAAAGCTTCAAACGTACCAAAATGGTGAGGAGCTATTCGGCCTACCCCACACTGAGTATCCGGAACTTGCCCAGATAAGAAAAGAACTTAACCTTCTACAGAAGCTGTACAAGTTATACAATGACGTCATAGACAGGGTCAGTAGTTATTATGATATTCCTTGGGGAGAAGTGAACATTGAAGAGATCAACAATGAGCTTATGGAGTTCCAGAATAGATGCAGGAAATTGCCAAAGGGGTAAGGAAAAATATTATTAACCACTAAAACTGATTGATACACTGGTTATTGTCGTTAGAAACCCTTAAAATAAAATTCAAAGTACATTTACGTACATTATAAAATACATATCAACTAAAATCTTCAACATACTTTCGCAGGCTCAAAGAATGGCCTGCATTCTTCGCGCTTAAGAAAACCATAGATGACTTCAACGATATGTGCCCACTCTTGGAGCTGATGGCCAACAAAGCGATGAAGCCACGCCATTGGCAACGGATTATGGAAGTCACCAAATACAACTTCGAGTTGGACAACGAAGATTTTTGCTTGAAGAACATTTTGGAAGCACCGCTACTGCCTAATAAGGAGGATATTGAGGTAAAAATGATTATTTATGTTTCTCTAAAACAACGACAATCGAATCTCTGTTCGATCTCGAATCTCATTGCATGTGAGAAGTTCGTTCTAATCACGTAGCCAATTTTAGTGTAAAGAAAAACTGCATTTTTGCAAAAGAAGTCCTCACCTTCTTATAATGGGATGGGTACTTTTTTAAACCTTACGAGTTAAATTAGATGAAACACCCTTGCTGACCTTCATAACCAATCAAAAGCATGACTACGCCCAAATTAAAGCAACCCTAGGATAAGCTGCTGAGACCCCTCCCAACACCCGCGCGAATGTTAATGGGGTACTAGGAGTGCAATATCTTTGAAGAGTTTAAATTAATATGACCGCATCGTACTTTACATGTACCGTGGTTTCCTGTACAATGTTCTACAGAGGACCTTGAAAGGGCGTATGTTAGAAGATTTGAAAATAATATATTTTATAAAAGTTAAGCTTAATCATAAATCAATCATCATGTACACTTTGATTTTATTTACTTATACCAAATACTGTGATGTTATTGGCTATAGTCAAAACACAACGTCAAAACTTAAAAACGCATGATTCCGATTTATTCCTTTTTGTGTCTTAAGAGGCCGGGCAACATTTGATGGACCATTTACTTAAATGTGAAAATTTTCTTTGTCACTATCCTTATAGCTCAGTCAAACCAGAATTATACGGGATAACCTCGGAAAGCAATAAAGACTCGAAGTAACAAAAAACATGCATAAAATAAATTAGATCTTTTTTAAACATATCTACTGTATTTTTTTCATTTCTTCGCCGTCTACTACTATATTTTTATAGGCAATGGCTTCGAAAATAAAAATTGGCAAGCCTAAGTCAGATAGTTAATTAAAAAAATGTGAATAAGCTTGGTAATGGAATAAATGAAATCAGAGAAGCAATACCACTATTTGTAATTACGTTTCTAATCTAATCTCAGTCTCAGTCCGTCAAAAAATCCTTTTTAATCTATATTTTTGACTCAAAGTCAAAGTCAAATCATTTATTTCAAATAGGCACATAAAAGGCACTTTTGAACGTCAATATTTACAAAAAATAGCATTGATTCTAGTTGCCCCTTCCAAAAGGTATTTTCGTATGGAGAAGAATGGGCAAGAAACTCCACCGTTACTCTTTTACTCATCAATTAAACTCAAATTAATCATCAATTAAAAACAGCGTAGAACAAGAAGAACTCAAACGCCGTCGAAAAATTTAATGACGTCACCAGGACTGCATGAACGTAAAGAAGTTGAAATTAATTAATCCATCATTCCACATTTTCTATTCCTCTTCAGCATAAAGTCAACGGCTCGTTATGACGTATCGCGGATGTCAGCTACGTGTACTGTTGGTAATTTGTTTTAAGCATAATTATTATTTTAATGAGAAATCGATATGAAACACAACACACACGCACGTTTGAGGGTGGCACGTGCACGATTCTCTTTCACACACACTCAGAGGATCTTGATTATTCAGTAGCGGTGGTAACATGACAATATCTATACGTTTGTTATACCTACCTATGTGTACATAGGCTAGATCACGCCTTTTTCCATGAAAAAGCAGGGTGACCTGTATTGTGCACACAATTTCACGCTGACCTTGTAATTGGACCCGTCAGTTTTGGACCATCCGACCAATAATGCAGTCATGTTTTATAAATTGCAAAAAAACCTCTTTGAAATAGGTGGTAAACGTATTATAAATTATTTTTGTAACCTTTAGAGGTGCATAAAGCATTTAAAAATAACGATGGCTATTAGTACCTACATAATTATAATTATATTTGATGAAAGTAGATAATTTACCTTACTAAATATGTAGTAAAACTCAGCATTTAACATACGTTTGAGTACAAGTGCGATATGTTTTACTCTACCGATTGAACGACACTGACATACAAATGAATGACCTATCGACCTAGACCCAGTCTCAACTTCCATTCTATAAATAAATAGCCTTAGACAGGGTCACCATCACAAGGCGATAAACTAGGACAACAGACTTCAAAAGCACGTGGTACCAGATATAGAAAATATATAAGCAGTGCACGTGACTAACCGCGTAATGCGCATGTTCGATAATCAAAACGACATTCCAGTACGAGAGGAGACATTAGGATTTTATGAATCTCAAGGAGATGTATAATACCCCTTTTCGTGCATGATAGTGGTGTGGTGTCTTGCATCAGTACCCGATGCGCAGTTGATACAGATCACACTACCAATGCACTTGTGCCAGGACAACCAAGCGTACGAAGTAAGTTTTACTTTGATCGTAACCTTGGTTTGGTGAAATGTAATTGTATTTTTCCATTAGGAATTTCTTAGTTGCAGCCTGGAGTCTGGATTTGTGTCGTTTATGGTAGGTAATAGGCTTGCCCCTTATTACATGAGACTTAAACATAACTGGCAAAGTGTGGGCTTACTTTAGGTACACCTCTGCTTAACTCTTCTGGGGAAGCAGGCGTGATGTTATGTTATGTACACAAAATGGAAGATGACGGAAACTTAAATATGAAAAAGATTAAGTACAAAAGATAATACTGCTTATTTCTTAGGGTTTTGCTAGCAGACCTGTGACAGGATGAGATGATGTAGAAACGTGTACACCATATTCACGTTTTAATATTCTATTCCAACTATTAAGAATTACTAAATAACATACGATATTAAGAACGCCTTGAAATTCAGTCAAGAAGTGACTTAAAATGGATTTGTGTAAAAATTTATGCTAGAGTTGTTTTTAATGTTCCCCAGGACTGTAAATTTTACTTTCAAAGCTGTAAAACTTTATTTTTTAAATTGATATGTAGGTAAGTATTAGAAAAATAAAAATTAGTTGCATTATGTATTGGCCTACTGATGAGTAAAGACCTTCCCTCCACTCCATATATTGGTCACAATCATTCTCCGTTACTTCGTGTTTTCGCATGTTCGTGTATTGGAACGAAGTCACAGCACTACAATGTTGACGAAACAAAAGTGTCAGTTAAATAGAATCCGCAAAATAGAACTACGAAACCCATATTGTTACAAACTGTCATTCAAAAAATTTTAATAAAAATCGTATCACCAACCCCACGTAGGGCATAGAAATGGCGCTATAGATACTAGGACTGCATGGAACGCAAAGATATAGGGCAGTAAAATGCAATATTAATTTTATTCATAAGTTTTTATAAATTAGGTACATCAGTAATTTTAATAATGAGCCAGGGTGATATTATATTATAAGCTCAAAAACAATAGTTACAATAATTTATTACATTACCAGAGGGCTGGCCTATTTTTTGGCCAAAGAATCAGCATCGCTATACTACGTGGCAATGCTGCCAGCCTTTTGGGCACTTTTCCTGTCGACAGCGATGCGGACGAATTTTTTGATGCCCTATTATTCTTTTTCTTCTTTATTTTTTATATTTTTATTTATTGTTATTTAGTTGTACATAGAATTTATTACATGTTAACTTTCTATTATGGTGATTCCTTGAAGTAGCTCGGGAAATTCAAATTTTTGCATTTGCGGCGCTGTTTTAAGTTGTATTATTGAACAAAATGATTATAATTTTATAATTTTGCATTTTGATCATTTTAATTGTATCATTGTCATTTCTTCATCATTTCGTCATTTCATTGACATATCATTGTCTGCAATTTGCAGAAAACGTTAGAAATGTTGTATATCGCGAACTACATTGACGGATCTCACTTAAAATGTTTTATCTATCATACCTACCTACTGCAACTTCTACTTTGAAGTTTCTGCGGTGTAGTATCGTCTCTCGTCTCTTTCCCCTTATTAATAAAGGCAGAGTAAAGTTACGACCTCCAGTTTAACCATAACTTTAACGAAGTTTGGCATAACGCTACTCCGCGTTTACCCTAAAACAGCGAAACTCAAACAATAATTTGCATTAAGTATTACCTACCTACAGATATAATTAATTGAAAAAGTTTAAAATTATACCACTAAATGTAATTTATCAGTTCCATTTTCTGCGGCCAAATAGACAGGTCATACTTTTGTGGTTTGGATTGCCAGAAAACTCTATGGATTGGCAGAAACATAACGATGACTTCAATTGTATTTAGCGCTAAACCTACTTATTTAGTGATATGTGGTGCAGTAAACACATAAAAGTTTTACAACTTTTGATAATTTATGCATGCTAGACTAAAAGTCTCATTTTATCGCCTCAAAAAAGTATCAAAATAAACAACGTTTGTCTCTGCATCACGCAAAGGTTTACCTACTGCGAGAAATGCCTAAAAAAATATTTCTCCCCTTTACTGTTGAATGCGAATAGAGTGTCCTGAGTGTTCAAAGACAATGACATAGTTTTAATGATTTTAATTAGACTTCGATTCGAGTGGCTCCGTATAGACTCTGTCTTTAACATACCCCCACAAAAAATAGTCCATTGGTGTTAATCGCAACTCGAATCGATTGCAGCCTAATCCGTGACGCGATAAACGAAATAGACCCGCCATTTTGCCAAAACGTGATTGAAAATTTTGATGAAAGAATGGACATCTGTGAGCGTGGTCGTGGTGAACATGTCCGATATCATTTTTCATTCATAATTGCCGAACCTTACTCTTTGTAATTCAATAAAAAATTGAATCAATTTCATCTCAATTCTTTGTTTTATTTTATTTTAATAAACAAAGTTCATGTTGAAAAACACTTTACATCTCGCTAAGTTCATATTACCATATTGAATGACTATTTCATGAAATCATGACATTTGGGGCCAATTCTAACATATTCATACTCAAATTGTATATGCTGGTTCTAATTCTGTAAAGCCATATTTTTTAAGGTCGCGAATCATATTTTGACCAACATACAACCTGACACTGACATGAAAATAGCAAAAAACGTAAATAAATTTGAATTACGCGGGCTACCTTAGCGCATCCCGCTTAACGCTGATGAATATTATTTATTTCATGATACTTAAATCAGTCCACATCTTTTCTAGGAAAATATTTTTTGACAAAGAATAACGAAAAAAAAATCGTTTGTGATTGATGTGCCGGTACCAGGGCAGCAAGTATTTCAGTAGGTGTTTTGATTTGTGAAAATAAATCAACGCTTCATTAAACTTATTGTTCCATTTTAGCCCTTAGTGCGAGGCAGTAGAAGCCACAGTTAACAAATTTGAAACTACTAACGTTTTTGCCTGTGCGGTGACATCATTGTTCTCTATGTAGCTTTTAATATTTTGCTGTTCTACTAACACATATTTACTAAGGGTAGGCTACATAGTTTTAGAAAATGTCATAATTTTTAGGGTTTCGTACCCAAACGGTGTCACGTATTACTAAGGGCTCCACTGTCCGTCCGTTCGTCCGTCTGTCTGTCAGCG
This sequence comes from Dryobotodes eremita, assembly GCA_917490735.1. Classification (NCBI taxonomy): domain Eukaryota; kingdom Metazoa; phylum Arthropoda; class Insecta; order Lepidoptera; family Noctuidae; genus Dryobotodes; species Dryobotodes eremita. The sequence goes on along the minus strand of OU823241.1, from coordinate 9,140,049 downwards.
GGCTGTATCTCATGAGCCGTAATAGGTAGACAGTTGTAACAGAGTATGTATTTCTATTGCCGCTATAAAAAAAAAATTATACAAATAAAATAAAGTAAAAAAAATCCCCGTTTCTTGTCCCTGCATAAGAAACGTGTTTAAAAAAAATATCTAGTGTTAAATATTTTACGGTGGTACGGAACCCTTCGTGTGTGAGTCCGACTCGCTCTTGGCCGATTTTTAGTGTTATTTTGAATAGGTACAGACAATTATACTTAAGTTGGTACCTAGTCAATTATTAAAAAAATAATTTCCTCGGCTTTACAATGGTTAATATCAATGATATCGTCATGAAAATCTGATTGAACGGTGCTGAGAAAAGCAATGTGTGATGGAAAGTGGTCTTCTATCTCTCCATCTTATTTTATAACTCAATTGGTACATTTGACGGCCCTCCGCAGCAGAATAATAAAACCCAGGCCCTTAACATCCTTTTCGTTTTCTTGTAGGTAACCTAATTACTAATTGCTAACATGCTAAAAACTAATGTTATAGTTTTATCATACAAATTTTCAAGCATGATATTATATCATGAATTAAATAAACACAATAAACGGTTTTGAATTTAATAAATCACTTTAGTCAGAAATTGTTACAATTAATGAGCTTGTGAACTGAGATTAACTTTTTGTGACATTGTTCAATTCCGCGCGTAACAAGTTGTTATTGCACATAGCCTACCAGGATAACAGGAGGAAGATGTTGAGAGTTGTGAGGCCAGGCATTGAAGTTAGCTGAAAGCGAAATATTAGGGGTGGGCCGGGGGCGTGGATTTAGCGAAAAAGAGAAAGTTTGTGGAAGAAAGGGAGGTATAACGTTGACCGATACGCTTTAACACACACATGCAAAACTATATTGTAGTAAGTGATTTGTTCTAGTACCATACTATGCAAATGAAAATATATCTTTACGTAGTATATATAACGTATTAAACTGATTATGTATTAAGTACTCAAAACTATTATCAAATCTGTATGTTTTGTATGTATGTATTTTTTTTTGTATAATGCACAAATATAATGCATAAAAATAATCGAATGGGCTGAGAAAGCAAGTTACAACTAATATTGTTTTTGAAATTATACACAAACAGTATCGGAATTATACAGTTTCAAGTAAGAACGTTCGAAGAACATTCAAATTTATTACTTAACAATTTTATTGCTAAGTTACTTTTCACAAGCGTTTCTATCAAATTAAATCTCTTTTTCTTCAATCGGTCCCTTATTACTGAGGATCGTGGTCACGGGACCCCTTTAATCGGACAATCTGCTTCTATCGACTCCGGTTCAAAGTTGCCATCATCGAACTGTGGAAATTTGCTTGAGGACGTAGCTTATTTTAATTGGCCAGACCATCGTGATGGCCATCGGCCTCGTGCTCTCTTCTGTTTTGCCAACAATGACCAGCTTTTCAAGGCTGCTCTCTACCTTCGCATTATGTGGCCGAAATAGGTCAAAATACGCTGACGGATAGCCATAGTTATAAAAAATAAAGCCCGTTTGATTAGAGCACTAGTTTTCCCGATTTCCATTTATGGAGTTGAGATGTGGACAATCCGAGCAAGAGCATGACAGAGGATATATGGATTCGGAATGTGGTGCTGGAGGTGGATTCTCCGAATACCATGGACAGCCAAACGCACAAATCTGTGCAGACAATCGGGTCATGATTGGTCTTCAGTTTGCCCACAACAAATTAAATAATTGTATTAAAATTGCGTAGCGGCTACGCTGAAGCTTCAATAAGCTACGTGCTAAGCTAAATGTCGTACCTACGTAGTACCTTACTATTGGCTACGTGTGGATACCTCAGTGTAACCTATTTCAAGATTTTGCACAGGCTTTAATGAAAGTTATATCATTGTTAAACTTAGTAACGATACAAATAAAAAGTAAAGAGCCATTTAATTAATAATATATTAATTATTATTAATAATATATATTTAAGTAATTTTCAAACCACCTGCTCGCTAATGTCAAATTATATGTCATGCAAACCTAACCTAAAGCAAGTTATTTAACCTCTAGGCTCTAGTCGGGCATTATATTGTACTGAATTTCAGGTAAGACCAGTTTTCAAAGATTGGCCTCATACTGGGACCCGCTGGTCATTAATGTGATTTGAATTTTGAACCTCAACTGTGAAAATCGTATGGATTTTTCTATTAATGTACAGCTACATTATCTGTGAAGGTAATAGCGACATGTTACCGCAACAGCTGATCGGTTGCTGTTGCGCGTACCCCCGCGTGACGTCCGAATCCAACATTTTTGAAACCAACAGATTAGGCGTCACATAAACGTTTTTTTTTTGTGTTTTTATGGAAATGCATGACTTTAGATAAAACTCTGTATGAAACTACACTTATCCAGGTATTCCTCGGTTATTTAGTCGTTTTATTTAATAAACTACAAATGAAAATAGGATTGATTTCTATTACCTCGCAGTAGATGCGTAAAGTAGAGTATTCTCCTCGGGGATAAAGGTGTCTTCATCTTGGGCAAGCTTGAATCCCTCGCTGCACTCTTGTTTCTAGTCTTAACTCCCTCGCTTCGCTCGGGAGCCCTAGCATCCTTCGTTGCAATCGGGATTGAAATAGCGCCCGTGACTTAAGACAATGCTTTATCCCCTTAGTGAATAATTTACTATAGTACTCGGTTTTACCAGCAGCAATAATTTATTTTTATAAAACAGCTATCAAGAGAAGAAAAAGACATGCTGTACCGACTTTAAATAAATTGGGATAAGGGCAAGATGATGATGATAGTTGAATGTTACTAAGTATATAACTTTTGCATTTGAAATTATTCCAACACGTTAATTTAAAGCACAAGAAAATGGTAATGTTCATACCTGTAACATTTGCTTTTCCGTTGGATACCGTTTAATTTTCAACTTAACATAAATAACACGAAGTTTTAACTATGAACCTTCTACAATCTATAAACCTCTTACTGTTTCATTATCTCCTAGTACTCGTGCGGATTCAGAAAACTGCGGATACGGGACGACGCGTGACTCTGCATTGAATCGGGCAAAATCGGCAATGAAATTTATCCGCAAGCAGCTTACTATAAAAATTATAATGATAGTAAAAAAAGTGACTAGCCTAAAGAATATTCATCGGGATTATCTTTATTTCGGCAGGGCGAAAACATTACAAAAACTTGAGCGTAAAAGAAAAATGCTGACAAAAAAGGTCAAAAAGGTAAAAATCTCGTAAAGTATTCGTTTTTCGTAAATTTATTTATGCTAAGACATTCCATTATAAATTCTGCACAAAATAGATCGATAGTTTTTTTGAGCATATAACTTCATTGTATTGGCGTAACCACGGATATCGAGGGATATGGCTTGGAGGCGTGGCGCATGTCGCCTCCGTTGGGTTGAACTGACCTTAAATACGCGTGACTGCAGTGAGCACCGTTTAGTCATATGTTTGCCTCGGAACGTGTAGTGTGATTTCGTATTTTTACGAAATGCCGAATTGTTCCGTCCTTGTGTGAAAATATAGCACAATTACAACAAACCTTAGTACAAGTGGTTTGTCTTACCACCGGTAACTAAAAAATCACTGCATTAATTATAATATTTAAGTATTTTACAAATTATCTAGTTGTGAAATATTTTTGACATGCGACAGCCTTTGCCTAATGACTGACGCATGTCAAAACGATGCATTAGTGGTGCGCAGCACTGAGATATGGATATCGATAATTGTTAGTTGCTTTAATAAGAAATTGTATTAAGAATCTTAAACGAGAATTAATACATTTTATATCAGTTTCCCGATAGATCCAGAAATTGAACATAAATAGGTAGATGCAAAATGCAGAGAAAATAATTGGTTGGTAATTTCAAGTGACTTCAAAGTCCATAAAGACGTTGCTAGTCCCAAAAGCTCTTAGACACTTTGTCGATACAAATATTTTCTCATTGACTGATTTTCACCAGTTTGAGCAAGACCCCGATGGATAATAATATTATCCAAGTGACAAAATGTGTGATGGAATAACATATTGATATTTACTTACATTTTTTGGCTAAGAATGTAACAACTAAATTATGAAAGCGACAGATATAATGTTCAATAAGTACCTATTTTAATTGTTCTTTTATGTGCGATAGTTGAACAGTTTTAATTTTAAGTAAGGGCAGCCCCGGATCTAGGGGGGAAAGGCAAATTTAAGCGTGGAAAACAAGTGCACCACTCAGCGCACCGCAACTCTGCGATAAGTGAGATGCGCAGCACTTATTATCTTTCTCTGCGAGTGGCACACTGACAAAATCACTACGTGATTAGCGTAGGCATAGATCGTCAAACGGTGCGAGCGGGTTGCGGGTGGAGCAGTTGAATTCTACCAGAAACTCTCTGTTTTTAAAACACATGCTCCATTTTTATTTGGCGATACAAAAAGGTTAGCTTTCCATCTCTTGCAACAGATCTATGCCGTGGCGAACCTGAGGAGGATGAGCGCTTCTGTCACCTCTGTGGCCAAAAATTTAAGGAACAAATCCTTTATTTTAGAAATTTTACATCGCCTAGCGAGGGCACCGGGCGTCCCGCCCATTTCGCCGCCTTTATGCGGAAAGGCGACACGATTTCCTTTAAGTTTTTACCACAGAGCGCTAGCGCAGCCGTTGGATTGGAGCATTATCGATCGATAAAATTTACCTAATATGTTTCTGGAAAAATATTCGAGCTCGCTTTGCTAGTTCTTATAGCCTAGCGACTCTTAATTCTTAAAACTTTTCGGACTCACAAAATCTAACTTATTTGAGGCAGTGCTAAAATTTTCGCGCTCGCTCCGCTCGCTGGTGCATTCTAGATTGCCTTAATTGGTGTTAAGCTTTTCTGCATAAGTCGGGTGTGATCTTAGTAATCAAAAATCATGACAATCAGATTAATTATGAAAATGCCATCGATTTTTTTGCAAAACAAAAGGCTCAAAGAGTAAAAATTTTATTCTAATCTTCTGCTAATAATAAAGCTAAAGAGTTTTTTTTGTTTGAACGCGCTAATCTCTGGAACAAGCAGTCGGATTTGAAAAAATCTTATTGCATTTGATAGCCCAATTCTTGAAGAAGGTAGAAACCTTACCCTAGAAACCGAGCAGTAAGAAAAAAGGTCAGAAAGAACGCTAAGCGAAAAGGAAGTAATATCATGGGCGAGTGATGCGCAACGACGCGGTGGGTCGGGGGCCGAAGTTTCACGCGGACGAAGTCGCCTACAGAAGCTAGTATGCTATAATCTCACGATTTATTTCAAATATGTCCTGTCCTATATCCTAAATAATTGTTCGACATGTCCATGTATATTTAAATAAATAAGGATTCATGTAAAACGTTAAAGGATTGGCGGGGCGGGGAGCGGCAGATTGCAGTTTTTGCCCCGCCTCGAAAAAAATCTAAATCCGGGGCTGAGTAAGGGAGAAACTGAAGAAACTGAATTACTTAAATGTTATTCGCAAACGAAAATATTATATTTTTACTTGATTTGTTGTTATTGGTCTTTTAATATTCCACATAGAAAAGCAGAAAAAAAGAACGGTACCAAATACGTCCAAAAAACACCTCTTTTTGCAGTCGGTATTCATCGATATTTTTATCGATCACATATTTATACCAACCTCTCTTCCCTAGTTAATGCTAGAGTTACATGTGTGCATTCAGTGACTGTATCTATACTTTCTAGTGCCCGCCCCTTTTGAGCATATGTGCAATAAAATAGCACAAAAGTGTTACGCATATTTTTTTGTTTGTGTGCGAAGAATGCATCATGTGTGCCGTATCTATTTCTTTTGTTTATGTGAGAGTTTCAGGAGTGGGGAAAAGGTGGCGACACATAAACTTGAGCAAATATAGAGTAAAGGCATATCTCTCGGATATCTATGGGCGTAACACTACTTAAGTTTACATTTTCCGAGTCATATATTTAAAGAACTGTTGGTTCTACGAGAATCTTGTCAGGATATTTTTATGCAGAATTAAGCAACAAAGAAACTTATCGTAACATAAATTTATGTAAAACCAATACTTTACTAACTGATTATCGGGGTCTTTGACAGCAAGATATTATCGTAATGGGACTACCAACACAGTTTGTCTAATATCTGAATAAAGATAATCGGTGATAAATCTTTACTAGGATTTATTTCGCAGATTTGCTTTTAATTACCTTTTTTTTCCTGGGTTTTAAATATTGAAGCCATTTTTTTTTAGCCTGTATTGTGTCCCACTTCTGAGCGAGAGGCCTCCCTTTTTTCTTTCCAAATCTCCCTGTCTTGTGTGATCTCTGATATTAAATAATAGTTCTGTTTTTTGCTCAAAATAAATGAACGTCATAAATTGCTTGGGCATTTTCCATACTTACCATCTTAGTGAGACACCATGAATGTATTCTATTAATTAATTAGAGAAGATATATTGCGGAGGAATTTTTCGATGCTATATTTTAGTTTGCTAATAGTTTTAGTTAAGTTAGGATATTATATTTTTATTATTTTAACGACTAGCTATTGCCCGCGACATCGTTCGCGTGGAAGTCGTAAGACACAATATATTAAAATAACAGCCATATTTCCTGCCTGCGCTGGCTGCTAATTTAAAGAGGAATTTACATGTACATAATAATTTACATAACATAATCAACTTTGATTAAGTGACTATTTTGTTGGATAAGAATTAATATCATGATACAAATGTCATTATCTGTCGATTCTACCCGTGTTTTGATTGACTAATTTGAACAAAAAACGGTGTGACTTAATATGTGGACATATTATAGCCTCGCGGACTTTTTTATGGGTAATGATGAGTAATCTAAACATATAGTACCTACATTATTTTATATATCATCAATAGTTTTCGCAGCGCACGACAAATAATGAAAGTTATTGATTAGAAGACATAACATTCACATTTATCATATATTTTTTGAGGTTTAAGTTTGGCAACTTTACTCCGCGTTCATTAATAAGAGGAGTTATGTATAGTAAGGGCGCCATCTATGGCGTCACGTAAATCTAAAAGAACTAACTTTGATACCGCCCGCCCAACTGCCAAGTTCCACCCGCAATAGACTGTTTTCAGTTCTGCCATCCTAGTATTCATGCGGATCGAGCTAGCTGCGAATACTGGAAACGCGGGTCCCTGCGTTTACATTCCGCAAGGGCGGAACTTGTGGACGCTTAAATTCTGATTAAATGAGGCGCAAATAAATTAACAAATACAATTATAATTATTATAAATTAACAAGTAATAAATTTATGAACAACTAGCTTTATAACAAAGCATCAAGATTTCTATGCTATAATATCGAAGCGAAATATGAATGAATTATTTTATATAACTACAAAAATATAATATATTAAAGTCGCTCAATTACAATTGTGCAAATAAATATCTAAAACAAAAATAAACAGTAGATATTCAAAAAGCACTAAAAGGCGAACGGGGGCTGAGGATACACTATGGAAAGATCCACAGATCACATAGTGTACCCTTGTGCCCCCCAGCTACGTTCCCAACATCAACACCTCCGGACCAAACATTGTGGCAAACGCTAACAAAATTAAAAAATTCAACCCCGGTTTTAAAGAGAGTTCCCCGGGGCGCGAGACGATCTGTTGCTCTAAGTTTGGCGCGATGTCTCCGTCTTGCGACCCAGGAGAACTCACAAAGTGCCTGGGAGCAATTACTTACCTTTCCTTATAGGATTCTTCATGTGCAAAAAAATTTGGCACCCAAAAAAACACTAACTAACCAAATTAAAGACAATTGTAACAATTCGACCCTAATTTTAGATCCAAAATTACCTAAATTTAACAACCAACCACAAAAAGGCTTATGTTCACATGTGGAAACCGAATTAAGTGAAGGTGACATCAGGGGCGCGGCCAGGATACTGTTTAGCAGCGATGTGGTGGCGCCTTACTCTCCAGAAACGCTAACAGCTCTAGAGAGTAAACACCCAGCGCCTGCGGATGGTCTCACCTTTCCCGACCCACCTGACCCTCCCAATCTTAATTCAACCATTCTAAACGTTTCGGCCCCCCAGTTGATTGCAGCCGTGAGCTCTTTTCGAAGTGGTTCCGCCGGCGGCCTCGACGGCCTGACTCCACAGCACTTAAAAGATCTACTGAGTTCAGGCGCCGGGGAAGCTGGTGAGTCGCTTTTGAAAGAGCTTGCGGCCCTGATTGACCTCATGCTCTCCGGCGGTGTGAACGAGGCCGTCGTCGACATTTTGTACGGGGCCAACCTATGTGCCCTGCGCAAAAGGGACGGTGGCATTCGTCCCATCGCCGTTGGGTGCACCTACAGGCGTACGGCAGCCAAAATATGCTGTAAGCTGTATAGCGAATCGCTTACAGCTAAGTTTCAGCCCCTACAGCTTGGTTTTGGTTCGAAAGGGGGCTGTGAGGCTGCCGTACATGCCCTTTCCACCTTTTTAAACTCCAACAGAGGTGAGGTCATCCTCAAGGTTGATGTGAAGAATGCCTTTAACTCTGTAAACAGGGACACTTTGTTGGCTGAAGTCAAAAAGGAACTACCCGAAATTTATGGTTTTTTGTGGCAATGTTACAGGTACCCTTCCAAATTATTATACAAGGACAATGTTTTGGAATCTGCAGTAGGATGCCAACAAGGTGACCCTCTTGGGCCTGTGATTTTCAGCTTGGCTATTCATCCAATTATCCAAAAATTAAATTCTAAATTTAACGTGTGGTATTTAGATGATGGAACGCTAGGAGGTGATGTAGACACTGTTTTGAAAGACCTTCAATTGCTCAAACAGCAATTTAAATCTATTGGCTTGGACCTAAACCCCTCAAAATGTGAAATTTACCTTTCTGACATTACCGACAGAGAACTGACCATAGAGAAATTTAATACAATAGCCCCACAAATCAAAATTCTAGAAAAAGTTCACTGCACCTCCTAGGGTCCCCAATTTTAGAAGACAGCTTTTCTCCTTTCATCGACGAAAAAATCAAAAACTTCAACGAAATTTCGGACAGACTTTCCAAAATTAATTTACATTCGGCATTCACCCTGATTAGATATTGTTGTTTTGGCCCAAATTTTATATATTTTCTTCGTTCTTCCCCTTTATGGAAGCAGCCACATCTTTTAGACAAAATTGACCAAATTATTCGCAGCACAGTAACATCCATTTTAAACGTGGCCTTGGACGACCGAGCGTGGCTTCAAGCCACACTACCCATCCGTTTTGGTGGCCTCGGCGTCCGCAAAATTACCAGTATTAGCTTACCGGCGTTCCTGTCTTCTGTCCACAGCACCGAAAAGTTAACCAGGAAAATTTTAGCCCCCTCCCTGGTTGACTTTGAAGTGCCGTGCTTGACTGATGCGGTGAACGCCTGGACAGCGGCTTGCCCAGATACAGATCGGCCAGTAAACCCATCTTCCCAGAGAGAATGGGATGAGCCGCTCTGCAGGTTGGTACGGAATAAACTTTTCAATACGTCCTCCAATACTGCTGAGCGTGCCCGTCTGCTGGCTGTGGGAGAATGGGAGTCGGGCCTCTGGCTTCAGGCGCTTCCATCACCTAACATAGGCACTATGTTGGGTGACACCACTTTCCGGCTCGCTACTTGTCTCCGTCTGGGCGCTCCTTGCGGGGCTCCGCATCGCTGCCAGTGCGGTGAAGCTGTCGACTGCCTCGGACACCATGGCCTATCTTGCAATAAGAGCGCAGGCCGGATAGCACGACACGCCAGCATTAATGACATAATCCGCCGTGCTCTTGCCACCGCCGGGGTGCCAGCTATTTTAGAACCCAACGGCTTGGCACGCGACGATGGGAAGAGACCAGACAGAATGATCATAATGCCCTGGAAGTTAGGCAGGCCTTTGGTGTGGGATGCAACGTGTGTCGACACCCTTGCGCCATCCCATCTTCCTAGCACGGCGGGCTGTGCTGGGGCGGCTGCTGCAAGTGCGGAAAACCTCAAACGGCGAAAATATTCGAATCTTATTGGGAGTTATATGTTCGAGCCGTTTGGGGTTGAAACACTAGGGCCGTGGGGTCCGAGTGCCCACTTGGTTTTTGGAGACATCGCTAAGCGGTTGGTCGACTCTTCACGTGACCAGAGGGCTGGCCTATTTTTTGGCCAAAGAATCAGTATCGCCATACAACGTGGCAATGCTGCCAGCCTTTTGGGCACTTTTCCTGTCGACGGCGATGCGGATGAATTTTTTGATGCCCTATGATTATTTTCCTTCTTTCTTTTTTATTTTTATTTATTGTTATTTAGTTGTACATACTATTAATATTATTTGTAGATTATGTAAGATATATTTTATGTAAACATAAATAAATAATTATAATTGCATAAGTTGATAAAAAAAAACACTTGGAAACCAAGTTTTTCCCCTACATTGGTGTCACTTGGTTACGTGCTCGATGTAAGAAATTGCCTTTGGGTGCCGGCAATTAGTGTAAATCATCCATTTATCGCAAAGCAGAAGTCTGATCAGAATATTAGCACTCAAGACCTAGGATCCGACTAGTATAAACCCCAAACATATTTTGTTTTGGAAAGAGAGCCTCTTTTTAATGGGATAAACGAAACAAATGGAACGTTTTTTTCTAATTCATATTTTGCTCACTAAAGTGGAATGGGTATTTTCTCTAACCTTTACTACTAAGGTAACAGTCACTACGAAGAGGTAGATTGGTAGCTGTGAAAGCTCTGTGCGTTATATTGTTATAGATACACTGCTTTAGTGGAAAATATTGTACTATTAAAGAAAATTACGCGAAGTTCAATGTCACAAATGTTCTAAGCCCATGTTCGGAACTCTTTTTTTGCCTGCATTTTCTCATGTTTCCTTCCAGAAAATAATATTACACTAATTTATTCAAATGAACTTGATGTCACTTTCCATTGTACTTAAGCGAACCTGTTTCAATACTTGTATCCTTTTTTCACAGGACATTTGCATATCGGCGATGAAAGAGAAAGACATAGAAGGCAAGTTGCGTGGAGTAACAAACGAGTGGTCGGTTCATGAGCTAACTTTCCAAACTTTTAACAATCGCGGTGAACTTCTACTGAGGGGCGATACAACTGCTGAGACAATCGGACAGCTTGAAGACAGTCTTATGATCTTGGGTTCTTTGCTTTCCAACCGGTAATAAATCATTAATATTTTTCGTAAAGAACTACTTAAAAGTTGATGACTCATTGCAAAATAGCCGCACTTTTGTGGAAATTTGTTTTCAATTTCAGTAAAAAGTTTATCTAGGCACCTACTAAGTGCATAAATGCTGATCAGTGACATTTTAATGCTAGTTAGTGTTGTGTTTGAGCGATTTCATGTTAATTTTACGAACACCCCGTACGTACATAAAGCTTGGGTTTCCTATGAAAGCCGTGGCCGCCACATAACAGCTGCAGTGACGTCATGAAGATTATGGCAGCAGGCTTTGACTTTACGGTGTCAAAAAACGCTCTCTAGGGAAACACACCAACTTATTTTCATACATAACGTTTCAGTGACGTCATTCGACGGTAAGTTGTGGACGCTATGTGATGGACACCGATTGGGAAACCCTAGCTATAATAGCTATAATATAATATTTTTTTCATAGTTACCAATTTCTTTTGCTGCCCTTGATTACTTTCTTAAAAGTAAAAAAAATATAGGGTTTTTCTCGTTCGCAGTGCATTTTATACTTAATTCTTCCCTGGCCAAGATTTTACTGTAAATAATACTTACATAGATAAAATTTGTTGTAAGTACTAATAACGCACTTTTAACGTCCACAGCTACAACGCACCTTTTAGAAAACAAATCCAGCAATGGCTATATGATCTCCAGAGCACTAATGAGATCCTTGAAAGATGGCTTCTAGTGCAGAACATGTGGGTTTACCTTGAAGCCGTATTCGTCGGCGGTGACATCGCTAAACAACTGCCCAAGGAAGCCAAAAGATTTTCCAAAATCGACAAATCCTGGCAAAAGATCATGCAAAGAGCCCATGAAACACCTGGTGTAGTATCCTGCTGTGTCGGAGATGATCTTCTCAGACAGTTACTCCCTCACCTTCAGGAGCAGCTAGAACTGTGCCAGAAAAGTCTTAGTGGCTACCTAGAGAGGAAAAGAACTATGTTCCCGAGATTTTTCTTTGTGTCTGATCCTGCGTTATTGGAAATTTTGGGGCAGGCATCTGACTCTCATACTATACAAAATCATTTACTTTCGATATTTGATAACATCAGATACGTTAAGTTTCATGATATCGGTGAGTTACTTTTTCGCGCTTAACTGTTGGATTGACAATACAGGGTTACATGACATCGACGCGCAAATGGTAACCATGAATTCAGCACATGATTTTAAACCCCTTAGCGTAAAAATTTATTGATGGTAAATAAAAAAACTGCTGTCATAGAAAAATGCAATACCTATGCGGTCAAAATGTATGGAACAGCAATTTTTTTTTAATAACCGACCAGAACTATCAAAGCCCTTGGGTCCAGCATCATGTACTGAATCCATGGCAACAGGTTGCGCGTTGATGTCCCTGCCACCCTATATATTGTTACACGTAAATAACCTGAAATTCTATTCTTTCGATCGGTGATCGCAGTATATTGATGGATCACTACGATTTATCCCAATTTTTTTATACCCACGTTTAGAGAGGGTGGGCCTATTTTTTGTGGACGCCACAGACAGATAATTAATTTTTTCTTTTTGTTGAGTTCTACTACTAACAATAAAATGATTTCGGGTTTCAGAGTACAACAAGATGATAGCAATAGTGTCATCGGAAGGTGAAGAGATCAAGCTGGAGCGTCCGGTGCGAGCCGAGGGTTCTGTAGAGACGTGGCTCACCTCGCTGTTGCAGTCAGCACAGGGCAGCTTACACTCCATCATCAGAAACGCGGTGGCAACGTTAAATGACCCTTCCTTCAATCTACTGCTGTTCTTGGATAAAATGCCTGCGCAGGTTAGGACTCAAGTTTTTGTTAAAGTTTTTAAGTTGTTAAGGTTTACTGAAGTAGTCTCTTTCATTTACGTGTTTGTTCGCGTCTTATCGCTAACTGAATTTTAAGTAATAATGCAGTCAATAAATCATTAGTCAGAAAGTCGAAAATCTAACAACCAGTCTCACTAAAAGGGTATCATGATACCAAGTAGATTTTCCAAAGGTTGTTGAGGTCAGATAGGCAGTCGCTCCATGTAAAATACAGGTATTCCTGGATTTTAGCTGGATCCGGTTGCATTGGAAGCCGACCCCAACATATTTGTGAAAAGGCTTGGTAAATGATGACAAAATTGTGTGCAGCAAGGGATTTAGCTTCGGATTTGCATATATAAATTCACAGCACTGATTTTGGACTGGTCCTTGACATTAATTTAAACAAATGTTTTTTAAAGTCAAACAATTTTTATTTTCCGCAGATTGGTCTCTTGGGGATACAAATAATATGGACGAGGGATGGTGAATTAGCTCTAATGTCAGCTCGCCAGGACAAGAAGATAATGATGGAAACAAACAATAAGTTCTTGGAGTTACTGAACACGCTAATCGACCAGACGACGAGGAACCTACTTAAGATAGAGAGAATTAAATTTGAGACCCTCATTACTATACATGTACATCAAAGAGACATTTTCGATATGCTGGTAGGCTAACTTTTTCTATTAATATGTTTTTACGGTGGAATAAACGAACCGATCTATACCGAGACGTCCATTCATGAACACGGGTTCCTAGAAAGTGAAACTACTAAACTATGGTCAGACCTTCGTGTTCATGTTGTCCTAGTCGATGCCTCTATAAATAACGATCGGAAGCTAGTCCAACCAACCTATGCTTATGTTTGTTCATCGTCACAGCGAAAGCAACGTTACGTCTACCGTTCTGGTGTTAAAACCCGGTATGTTGTTGATCTGGTTTCAGAGCTTTAGCAAACAGTAAATACACTAGGCTTAACTCTTTGACATCCCGTAGTTTATATAAAAAGAACCGGCCACGTACTCGCATTGCTCTAAGTCTACGGACTAACTGCCCCATGGCACGTGCGCGTGCACGCGCAAAGTAAACGCGAGTCCAATGCGTTTCCACTAAGAATAAGAATTACCTTGCGCCATACCTATTGGTAAAACAGCGCCTCGTTTGCTCATTTTGGCGAAAATTCAGTGAGATATAATATAAGAAATTACAAAAACAGAACAACAATTTTAATAAAAACGGATCACAGCATATTTTCTTTGCAAGCCCTCCTTTTCAAGTTACTGTCGACAGATCTAGGTTATTGACGTTCCTATGATTAGTTGGAATGCATTTTACACGTACGTTTCTGTCGTTGAATCGCGAAATGTACTTCGCCCCTATAAGTGAAGCGCTTAAAACTGGCTTGAAACACTAAGTCTGAAACCGCCTTTCGTAGCCTAACACTGTCCCGATAGAAACTTAGCACATTATGGGTACCAAATCCAAAAAGTATAAATAATGTATTAAAAGGTAAATATAATTATAATATAGCACGCTTAAATATTGTGCAATTTATCAATTATTTTCAGTGTCGCCTGAACGTCCGCTCGGCGAACGACTTCGAATGGCTGAAGCAGTGCCGGTTCTACTTCAAGGAAGACGCTGATAAGACATGGATCTCCGTCACTGACGTCACATTCACCTATCAGAACGAATACTTGGGCTGCACAGATAGGCTTGTAATTACACCTTTGACCGACAGGTAAGTTATAAGGCAAGCTTTTATATAATTTCATTTGCTAGTTTTAAAAGATTAATTCTAACAAGTGAAACTATAAAAGCTTGCAAAGCGAAGTCTGTGCACAAATATGAATACTTTACGCACGATTTGCACCGGTTTGGCCAATCCTGGACTGCTGAAAATGAAATCCTGCTGGTAGCTCTTTATGTATCCAATTGATTAGTTATTTGATTTGTGTTGAGTTCTTCCGTGTGAGCGGAGCCTATCGTGTTAAATGTGTCATTAAAACTATGGGAAATGTTATAATATTTTCATGAAATAGTCACAATTCTCAACAAGTATTGCGAGGAATATAACAATTTCGTTCAGTACTGCCACGTACAGCATAGGACCTATCCATTAAAGAGCTGCAATTTGCAAAAAGCGTTTGTGTATATACTTATGTAAGACGATTTGAATTTCACGGGCTTCTTACGTTAGGTTCCGCAATCGCGAAATCTCGTAACCGTTTCACTCATTAAACTAACACAGAAAAATATATTGTATCGGTTAACTGTACGCTTTAAAATTTTGTGCATTGTTCTATTATTAAATGATAATAAATTGTTGTAATGTATATAGATAGTACGAAATCCACTAATAAACAACAATAAAATTGATCATAAAGTATAATTTTGCGTCATCTTCGAGTATGCTCCTCGACATTGCTAGTACTGTGGGACGACCATTTTCAGTTCCTCCCAACCGTCAAAATAAGCCGAGAACGTAGACAGAGAACGAGCATATCGACCGACAAATATTTTGTGCGTTTAATGGTGGCGCTGCTAGTTAAGGAAAGATGGCAAATCCAGTGCGTTTCATGTTAGTTCTCCATTTCACCAAATGATTACGTAAGTTTGTCAACGTTCACAGTGCTCCTGTAGATTTATGACATGCTAGTACTTCGGGACCACAAAATTCAGTTGCTTCCGCCCATAAAACAATCCGATCAACTGGGGTCCGCCCCTTTTTGCTACCTACCAAAGTAGTGTCTTCTAAAAAAATGGTAGGAATAAACCTTTAGCAAAGCAATACTGTGCATTTATTCCCATTTTTGTCCTGTTCCTATTTTTTACTTTCGTGTGTTTCAAAATAATAATAAAGTAAGTTTTGAAAATATAAATAATATTGTCTTTGCGTAAACCACCATGCATATATAATATATTTTGGGTTTATAGATTCATACAATATTTCCCTTGAATATGACATAAACGTTGTAATCACTAATTATAGAAGAACGTGGGAAACAAAAAATAATCGTTTGCGAGCCAGAGCCAGAGAGGGATGAAAAGTAGATAACAAGATTTAATAATACTATACAGTATTTATTTATGATCCCTTTCAATATAATATTATTATATTTATTTTATATACTCGTATATCCAGTAGCAGACGTATTTTGAGTGAAATGATGATGATATTCGAAAGATTACTTTGTATGAGCACCAAGGTATTTGTGCAAGGTATTTGGGCGTAAACAATAATCTACTTTTCATTCCTCTCTGGCTCACAAACGCTTTTCCTATGCATTCATCTTTTGCGACTTATTGTATACTAACAAAATACAGGTTATTAGGTAACCTAGCTAGAACGCCAGATTCTCTTCTGTATTTTGTTAGAGCCTTTAGTTTTGCGATTGATCCTTAATTTGTGAAATAATATTTCATGTAACAGACTGTACCACTTTTGAAATAAATAAATAATTAATTACTAGAAAGTTGAAATTATATTGTTAACGATTATAATGTGTTTTAAAGGTTAAGATAGTAAAGGCAATTAAAATTATGCATATCAATACAAAGTTCATTGTCCGTGTGTGGGCTCAATTCCTTTAAACAACACAATGGATTTTGATGCGGTTTTCACCATCATTTAGAGAGTTTATTCCGGAAGGTATATGTGCATAATTCAAAAATATTTAACTTAGTTATAGTACAGAAACCTTGATGTTTTGATATTTTGCTCTTGCCAAATCATATATCGTATAGTAGATCGCACCCGTGCGAAGCAGGGGGTGTCGCTGGTGATTAAAAAAAGCGGCATGTTTTAGACACGTCCACCTATATTTTTCAGGTGCTACATCACCCTCGCTCAAGCGTTAGCTATGAGCATGGGCGGTGCCCCGTGCGGTCCTGCCGGTACGGGCAAGACGGAGACAGTCAAGGACATGGGCAAAACTCTGGCCAAGTACGTCGTGGTCTTCAACTGTTCCGATCAGATGGACTATAGGTAAACAAATTTTAATCTCCCAAGTACCGACTAGAGTTTAAATTGAATGGAAAAAATTGTTAGATTGATACCGGACAATAAAGTCTCATACTAGTATTTTTTAACAACGCTCTTACACATCGCACTTAAAAAAAATTCATGTGATTAAAATGAAAGCACTTGAAGAATGATATTGTTATTTGGTCTGGCTAACCCACACATAGATCGATCCTGTTTCTTATAAGGATCAAAAAATTCTACAGAACCAACTGCGGTATGTGTTCTAAAATAGTCAGAAATCGCAGTCCGCTGTGTAATTGCTTCTTGCCAAATTTCATGATTATAGGTCACCGGTAAGTACCCTACCTTACCCTATAAGTTTTGATTTTTTTTTGTGGCAATATTTACGGCATAAATGACCGTATTTTTTATTGCGTTGACATAGAAGCTTGGTTTTTTTACAACTCCAAGGGACTATAGATCTAAGTATTGTATATAGAGTCATATCAATATCAATAGGGAATCTTACGCAAACCTACAACAGCAGATGGCGCCACCTAAACACCACCCAAACCTTACCAACCTTAGTTTGGGTGGTGTTCAGGTGGCGCCGCAAAGGCGCGGGACAACACATTTCGGCCTTTTTCAATAATTTTCGGCTTAATTTCATCCCTGTTAATATAAATGTAGGATAAAAAAATGCCTAAAGGTTACAAACATGCACATAAATAAGTATTTCAAACAGATTTATTTTTGTCCTATTGAACCTATTTACCACATGTTTATACTAATTTCATAACAAATAGCAAAAAAAAATGTGTTTATGAAACCTCCACTGGTAGGTAAATACTTTAGGATTATACTTTGTAAATAATCCTTCAATAAGGTGGGACCTTAGAATTATACTCTGTATCCTTCATTCTTTTAGTCTTATTCTGCTCTAAACTTATCAGAACTCAACCTTGATAATACCCGGAGATAAATGGGAACATTCTATTTCTCCACACAACCTCTCACTATAAACGCAAACAACTTCTCTATTTCGTCGGGGGTAAAAAGGACATTCAGCTTTTCATTGAATTTGAAAAATTTCCATGAATCTTTTCCAATTTTTTTTTCCATAAAAACCTAATTCGGACAATTACGAACTTTTTAAAACTTATCAACGCACAGCATTTTATTAGGTCTTTACCTATGAAATTGCCGTTCTGCAGTACTGGCCATTTCAAATCAAAATAATTTTTGTTTGGCTATGAATTCTAATTTCAAATTAATTTTATTTTAAAAACATGGATTTTTTTTTCTAAAAGTAGTCATTTCTTTATTGATTAGTGTTACATTTTCATCGCATTTCAATCTTTTTCGTCATCATGGATACGTTAAAAATTCGAGTAATTATGGAATATGAGTACCGTCGTGGCAGCAACGCGGCACAAGCGGCACGCAACATCAACGACGTTTACGGAGCTAACTCTACAAACCAGCGCACCACCTGTTATTGGTTTGCTCGCTTCCGTTCTGGAAATTTCGACCTGAAAAATGAACCTCGCGGTCGTCCGAAGACTTTGGTCGACAATGACGAATTAAAGGCGATTGTGGAAGCTGATGATACACAATCTACGGCTGAATTAGCAGCAGCTTTCGACGTTAGCGTCAAAACAATATTGGTCCATTTGCGTCAAATTGGCAAGGTAAAAAAGCTTGACAAATGGGTGCCCCACGAACTCAATGATCGCCAGCGCGAAGTACGCGTCGAGACGTGCCTTGCACTGCTCAACAGACACACAAATGAAGGAATTTTGAACCGCATTGTTACCTGCGATGAAAAATGGATTCTGTTTGATAACCGTAAGCGCTCAGCAAGTTGGTTGGATCCTGGTTCAGCACCTAAACAATGCCCTAAACGAAAACTTACCCCTAGAAAAGTGATGGTCACTGTTTGGTGGTCTAGCGCCGGTGTGATTCATCACAGCTTCTTACCAAACGGGGTGAGCATTACTGCAGATGTGTACTGTGAAGAACTGAACACAATGATGGAGAAGCTGGCGCATCTCCAACCAGCATTGGTCAATCGCTCGTCTCCGCTGCTCCTGCACGACAACGCGCGACCTCATACTGCACAGCAGACGGTCTCCAAGTTGCAAGAACTGGGGTTGGAAGCTCTCCGTCATCCGCCCTACTCACCAGACCTTGCGCCTACAGACTACTACTTTTTCCAGAATTTGGATAACTTCTTGGCGGGAAAAAAATTTAATACCCGAGAGGCAGTACAAAATGCCTTTGAAGAATTTGTTGCCTCCCGTCCAGCTGATTTCTTTAAGAAGGGCATCAATAAACTGCCACTGCGATGGCAAAGATGCATTGATTGCATGGGTGATTACTTCGATTAATACAAATAAAAAATTCATGAAAAAAATTCGTTTAAATTTTTTCATACAAAACGGCAATTTCATAGGTAAAGACCTATTATTTTTATTTGTATAATTTATAATTTTAAATTAATAAGAACTTTAACCTATAAACTGCTATTCATTACAATGATTTTTTGTTATCTAGAGCAATGGCGTCCTCTAGCGGGAGTAATTGGCTGTAAGGTTCACTATTTCAAATTTATACCTCCACACATTCTTCGGAAAAGGATCTAATAGGCGGACGAAGTGAGATTATAAGGGTTCCGTCGTTTCGTTTTGAGATACGCAACCCTAAAAAATAATTAAAGGTAATCATCGCTATAGGTATCATTACAATCCCTATGGACGCACATGGTGTAATATCTGGTCCACGTGGACTTCTCCACAGTGCGCTTGCGTGTAAAAGCCGCGAAAAAGTTATCTGTACCAGGAGAGCATAGAGCTTTAGAAACCTCGAAAGCAGAAGTTCATAATAATGCTCTTACTAAATCGTTATACTAACTTTTTCGTCTATGTAGCAGAAAAATTAGTTTATTAAGAAAGCGTGGTTGAAAAATTCTCTAAAAGATGTTAAAATATTTATTATAAGATAATTCGATTCTGTGCAATTGGAATCGGACTAGATAGGATCGGGAGAAGTTTTACTTACCGCCATACACACCCTTGAGTTAAAACTACTGAGGGTTACATATTAAGAGGCAATGGACTCTAAAATCTTAACACTATCCAAATACCGTTTCCAGAGGTTTGGGGCGCATCTACAAAGGACTGGCTCAGTCAGGGTCGTGGGGGTGCTTCGACGAGTTCAACCGCATCGAACTGCCGGTGCTGTCGGTAGCGGCACAGCAGGTCGCCGTGGTACTCGCTGCCAAGAAAGAGAAGAAAAAGAGCTTCGTCTTCACTGATGGTGACGTCTCTGAAATGTGTCCAGAGTTTGGAATTTTCATTACTATGGTAGGTACCTTCAACTTTTATATTTTGATATAATACACAGAGCAGACAGATTGTAAGCCATCAAGTGAAAGTGGTCACAAAGTTTTTGGGAAAATAACAAAATGAGATATTTGCATTACGAAAATCAAATAATTAATTCATACTTAATCTCCGGTTGATGATAAAATTCGTTGCTGACACCTGTCAGTTACATCTCACAGCAACCTTATAATAACAACAAAAAAGATCATTGTGAAAGAACTGCGAGTTCAAAAGAATACTTACGTGATTTACTAACTTAAACTTTATTTCTTAGTTCCTAATCGTGTCCAATTGACAGGAACGCATTCAGTCGGTAGCCGAAGTATAATAAGTCACCTAGGCTGCATCGCAGCTATGTGCAACAATCTACTTTCCGATACTTAGTCATGAGCAAAATACCTTTGTATGCACCAAATGGCATCTATGAGCTAACAGTTTAATCAGTAGTCATGTCGCACTTTTTTCTACTATAGAACCCCGGGTATGCCGGTCGTAAAGAATTACCAGAGAACTTGAAGATCCAGTTCCGTACGGTGGCTATGATGGTGCCCGACAGACAGATCATCATCAGGGTGAAACTCGCGTCTTGTGGCTTTCTAGAGAACATCACCCTGGCGAGGAAGTTCTACACACTATACAAACTGTGTGAGGAACAGTTGACGAAACAGGTTAGTCTGAATATTTAAAGATATTTATGGATGGAGTTTGTACCTTAGGTTAAATCATTATATTCAAAAGGAAAGGTTACCTGTCTGGACTGAAATCCAAACTTTAAATCAATGTTTTGCATGGCTTGTTCAAATCAATTTTCAGCAAATAATATTATTCCAAAATAATGGCAAGTTGCAATACCATTTTACGTCCGTTTAGTAGTCTGTTGGCTATAAGTGGTTCAGTTTTACATACAACACAATATAATAATGCATCTAGACCAGAGTGCACTGTGGCGTCACAATGTGCCCGAGTAAACACACAGCGACACCGCGCCACCTGTGTAGAGCTTATGATATCCTAGTAACTAAAAATATCTGCGGTTTCTATACTGTATTATGTAGTATCGAAGCGCTGGTTTTGCAATAATCTGGCCAACGTATGACTATTACGGAATTCTCGCGCTTTCACTGATGTTTTTAGGTACCTTAATTAATTAAATGTGCATATAAACTTAAATCGGTTTGCTAATTTGTATTTATAAAACTAATTTGTCAGTAAAATTTAGGCTCACATTCTATAATGTCTTCTTCTCACTACTTTAGGTTCACTACGACTTTGGTCTCCGTAACATTCTCTCTGTACTGCGCACCCTCGGCGCAGTGAAGCGAGTCAACTTTAAAGACAGTGAGAGTACCATTGTCATGCGAGTCCTCCGAGACATGAACCTTTCCAAGCTAATAGATGAAGATGAGCCTCTCTTCATATCGTTGGTAGCAGACTTGTTTCCGAACCAGGCTCTAGAGAAGACAACTTACAGTGACTTGGAGGAGGCAATCAAGAAGCAGGTGGATTTACTTGGCCTTATCAGTCATCCGCCTTGGTTGTTGAAGATTATACAGGTAAAAATTCAATCGAGTCTGTGCGTAGATTAGGCCAATGTAACTTTTATTAATGACTAGCTGATCCGACAAGGACAAAGTTTGTCGGGTCAGCTAGTCAACATTTCAATCTTTTCCAATTTGTATTTCCATAAAAACACAAGAAATAGCCAAATCGGTCCAGCCGTTCTCAAGTGATGCGCTTACCAACGCATAGCTTTGTTTACATTCAGAATATTTTCAGTTTGACGTTTTGCATCAATGAGTTTAATAATATCATTGTTTTGCATCGTCCTGATCACAGCAATAATGGCCGCAGCCTCCGTCAGTGCTGCCAACCTCACACGTCAACTTTGCCTGCATAGACTTTTGATGTCTATTATCGGCGCTTTTGTTGGTAGTTGTGCACTGTGGTGCATTTTTGGCCATTTTCGCCGTATTTTTCTTCATAGTCTCGAACAACGATAGCATCTCCTTCAACTGACTATAATATTTATATCGCGCCATACAGTATAGCATTGTTATTTTGATAGTACGTACCTAATGCCTTCGACAATGTATTGTACCGCTACATAGTCGGCAATCTTTGCACGCTTCGCTATCTCCTTCGTCGAAATTATAAATTCGTAAAAAGACCCCTTACCCTTACGATTCTTCCTTGAAGACAGTAATAAACCGGCTTCTTTGGAATTTATACCGTCTGCAAATTCGTTGGCGATTGCCGCCTTCAGCTCATCTAACGTGCGATGTATCTTCTCAGTATTAAACCACATTGCCGCGACGCCAGTAAGTGAGCGCCTGGCTACAAATAAGTGTTTGCGGCGGCATCCACTGCATACTATCCGCATGGTCCTTCACGTCTTGGGCCCATTTACTTGACATGTAATGTTTGTCTGTCCCGTCAAATTTGGGCACTAGACCGTGGTACCACGACAAAGTTTTTTTTTTAACTTTATTTTACTATTTCTGCTCGTCAATTTTCACCAATGGACACCATTTCTAACATCTCAGAACACCTCATGGACAACTCATGGAAATTTCTTGCTTACGCGTTTACGCATCGCCTCTTGCAAAAAACAAAACACCACTATTTAGCCGAATTGGTCCGCTACCTTACCGGACGAGCCCCCAAAATTTGTGGGAACGCTAAAATAAAATTCAGCATATAACTAGATAGAACTATATTATTTATTTCAAATTCATAAAAGTAAAGTAAAAAAACCGTCTTGGCTAATCTACGCTCAGCCAAAAAAAAAAACGTCTAAACCCATTATTTGACAAAGTGGATGACCCCTTTATTGGGTACAGAGGCACGTGTGTTGGGCCACGTAATTATTAGTTGTTGTTAGTTTGTAAAAGTATACTAACATAGATTTTTAAGTCGTACGTATGTTACTAATACTATATGGATTGTGAGTACTTGTATGAGTGGTCCGAAATAAATAATATATTATTATAAATGTGTATTCCAGTTATACGAGACTCAGCAAGTCCGTCACGGTATCATGACGCTGGGTCCACCGGGCGCTGGCAAGACGACCTGCATACAAACCCTCATGAACGCACTCACGGAAATTGAAAACCCTCACAAGTAAGAATATAACAATATATCCCACAAACACTAAAAAAGTAACAATTGATTAACAAATGACGAAGGACATGACGGATACCTTTGATAAAAAAACGTTTGTTTGTGTTTCTGGTTTGAGAATTAAATACCAATTTCATTGATCACGTTAGTCGACAAGATATAAGTTGAAGTTTGTTAGTATTCTGAACACCCACATACAATTGTTTTTGGTAATAAGCCATGCCATTGTTTTTGGTTATGCCATTAAAGTTTAAATAACAAACATTACGCTTTGGTTCCCCTAGAAAAGAAATCGTTTTTAAAATGCAGTCGACATCTCGCGTCGACGAACGATAAGCGACTGAAAACGTTTACGGACTCAATGAAAGCATTAATTCAGCAAGGAAATGTTCTCATGAAAGTGACCGACATTTGTCTTGATGGTGTTATTTTACCCATTATTATGACAATAGCTTACCTAAGTGCCGTCATTTAATTTTTTGTTTAATACTTTAATACTTTATTATTTATTTTTTTGTTTGAAAAAATAAAACGTAGTGTTGCAATATATAACCTCAAAACACAACTTTGTGGCGGCTGGCTTTGGTTAAAGTTAGAAATATTTAACAAATACAACCAGATCCTTAACTTTAATTTACTGATATTTGTTCAGTAGTAAATAACGTTGTTTTTACATGCCACTTGTTAATATATTTATGTCAAATCCAAAGAGAATTTTGCGAAACAAGTTACACAAACCTGATAAAATCGAAGGAAACCATGTTTCTGCTGAAGTGATCCTAGCCAAACTACCAATAACACGAGAAGCAAAGTAGACCTTAAAACTGCTTGAATACAGCTAAGTTTATTTTGAAGCTGAAGTAATACTTGTTACGTTACACCTATTTTGAACTTTAATTCTCAATACTGTACTGCTTTATGGGCTCCTAGTATTGTAAACCGTACTTTTGTAGCTAACTTCGCACTTCACGCCAGCGCATAACTCAGCAGTCCTCGCGGTGTATTTATTTACTTACAGCTAGTTTTAGTTTCAGTCTCGCACTGAAACTAACGAACGTGGGACGTGTCGTTTGCAATCTTCTAACTTATGTCGCAAGGCTCAGACGTTCATCTAAAATTCTAGACATGCTGCATAATAATTTAGGCTTTAAGTCCTTTATCTTGTTGGTATCCTCAGGTCTCTAAACGCACGACTATGGTTTAGTTGTGTTCAATACATAACATTAATTATATAAAAAATGTTAATGCGCACGTGCGTGTGAGAGAGAAATACCAGTGTCTTAAATGGTATTTTTGTATTAAGTATACTGGTATATCTGTGTTTATGTATATATGGTTTATCAATGGAAGTTTGAGAACTGGCGTTTTCCATTTTTTCCTCAATTGCATGACGTGTATCAGGTGTGTTATAGATTCCATAATATTTATTTTATTCATAACGGCCAGACGAAGTTTTATTTAACATAGTTTGGAATCCTTCGAGTGGAGTTGGATATGGTGCTGCCAGCTATGACCTTTCAAGGCCATTGAGACAATGCATCATAGGTTACTGATAATTTAAATATGTTTTGATACAACTAGGGCACTTGTCTTTCATATTTCGGGATATCTAAAGTATTTTCCTCAATCAACTTGAAAACCGTAACCTCTGCCAAACTATTTATTCTATTCATTCATTCATAATTATTATTATAAATTGAAGTCGCTTTTTCTGTCGGTCTGTGTGACTGCGTTGTTCTTCTAAACTACATACGCAAATGATTTTGATGTGGTTTTCCCTATCATTTAGAGTATTTATTCCGGAAGGTTTGGATATAGTAAGAAGACACAGATTGTACTCTTAGTTGATGTTTCAAAGGTACTTAGTTTGTTTTCATTACGTGAGGTTTTGGTTGGAACCGACCCGGTACCACGAGACAATGATATTGCTCCCCGGCAATGAATTACTAGAAACACAGAACGTGTGGTAGCTGGATCCATATTAATTATTTGCAATCTCCTATCCTAAGTCCACGTTCGTTCGGGCGTAAATATATCGTGACGGGATTTTTTCGCGCACTGGATCTTCAACGCACTGCTAAGCGCCGAGTGTTTACAATCCAACATTATGTTTTTCAACGCGCAGGGACGCACTGTTAGATTCCCAATGCTCGGTTCAACATCGAGAGTTGAAAATCCAGTGGGCGATAAAATCCCGCCGCGATATTTTGACGACCGTGTGAACGTGGTCTTACAGTTGTAGTAATTGGTTTGAAAGGCCAAACATAACTATAATTTAACACATATATTCAAACTGTAGCTTAACCTAGCTATCCCCTACGCAGGATGAGTACATATAATGAGTCTATGGCCCCATTCAGGTAGAAAGCCGGCAGCTGGTGCCGATCTGCTGGCGCAAACCAAACCGGTAAGAACCGGCCAATAATTCTCATTCGAATTTGTCGACGCCTATTTAGACTAGTATCTAAATAGGCGTCGAAAAATTACCAGTTCGGCAAGAAGTATGAAGACTGGCAGTACCGACCAGCGCTGGAAACCTGCGTGGTTCAGTCGGCGCTGTGCCGGTAGATCAGCGCCAGAAGCCTGCTTTCTACCAGAATGCAGCCTATCTCTAATACTTTAGTTGTTATTTTCCCCTGATCCATCCCAACACACAATATACAATTTTAAAATTATTATCGTGCTGCCTATATTTTAACTTCCACGCCACATGCGGCCGAAATCACAGGCATAAAGCTAGTATACCTACTTAGTACGACTACGGTTAATTTTTTCATCGTTAAACTTCGGAAAAACCTGGGGAAAAAATTGAGACTGATCCAATAAGGGAGTGTCGTAATCAGTACATCTGCTTCTTATTATTGAGGCGGGAATATAAGGGTGAAATCACATTTACGCGCACAGACCTGCCTGATCAGCATCTTCTTGTATCCTTTTTTGCCACTCAGAAGTGTAATTCACGGGAGTCCATTTGCGTAAAAGCGCTTTCTATGCGTATGAGTGCGGATGCTTGCGACTCGACTTCTCGCATTAGCGAATGATGACTCTAAGTGACAGAAAGGGATGAAGATACGGGAAAATGCAGATCTTTGCGTAATAACGTGATTTCAACCTTAATCGATTTCTATTATGATACATGATAAATGATTTTATTTCTGTAAGTAGGTTTGTACAAACACTTTTACACGTCAATCATATTTTTTAAACTAGATGAGGTCGGCATTTCCTATCTGACTACTCTGAGAAGAAAGGCCGAAACAAACTCAGAAGTGACAGTCTCTTTTAAAGTCCAGACACAATCTTGGTCAGATCATGTGAAGACCATGTAGATTTGCGTCGAAGATGGTCTTTTGAAAAAAAAAAACCACACAGGATGAGTGGACCTATCCAGTCAGTGCACGCATTTGTCAGTAATCGTGCAGCTCAACTCAGGAAGTCAGGACTTAAGGAGCTCAACGATTCGACGAACAATACCAAAGAAAGGACATTTAGGTAGGCCGTATAATTACTCAAACTGCCAGACCATGATTAAAACTAATTGAGAAGGAAAAAAAACAATGACCCACATTCACAATAATTAAAATAACATAATACTTTACAAGTAAATACTCATGTCATTGTATATATAATATATAATGTAGTATTGGTCGTCGGTCACATTTTATTTGTCGAATTTCGGCTTCTCCGAAGATAACTGGAATAACTAATGGAACATTTGACCGTAGTCGTACAGTCGACAAATGAAAACACAAATTATACCAAAGTTTTCGTAAAGTGATCGTACTACAACATAATAATAGCCACTAAACTTGTTATTATTCCAACACAAACGTTTTCTCGACAACTCTACGGCGGCGCCGACTTTAACTGCGCCTACCCTATTTTAAGTATTTACTGAAGTACTTAGTAGTTCTTTATATGGACAGATTTATCCCCCGCCGTCCGATCGGGGCGAGGGATAAACCTGCCCTGACGGACTCGACGCGTCGTCAGCGCTGTGTCGACTGGACGCACGGCGCGCGCAACTATGTAGGGCATATTGAAAGTATGGAAATAACCACAGTTATTTTACGTTGACAGCAACTTACCAGCAACCTTATGCGCATGAGAATAAAGATTACTTTGATTTTGGCAGTGATGCAAAAACAGAGATACAATGACCGGGAAAGAACTGTAACACGACCGCCTATTTGATGATAATATAAAATTAGTTGAATACTATTTGTTAAATATTTTGATATTTTTTTTTGTATATACCGCAAACATCAGTTTATTGTGGGTAGAAAATTTATTTGAATCTCTGTTTTTTATTTCAACGGTTTTTAATCAAGTAGCGACCGGCCTCTGCTTCGCATGAGCGCAAACAATATTACTAATGTAGCGACATCTCAAAACATGAGATTTCTGAGCTATAATATCTAAGTTGGGTATTAACTAGCTATAGCAATAGACGTAGTCCTGTGCTCTTGAGATCATACAAAAAGCCTATAGAAAAAAGCAGTTTTAGTTTTTCCCGAATATTCCCATTTTCCAGGAAACTTCTCCATTTTTACTTTCCTTATAAATCTATTTCGTACTATTATGAATATTTTAAAGCAATAGGCTCTACCCCTATTACATGGGACTTAAATATAACTGACGAAATGTGGGTGTACTATAGGTATTACCTACACCTCTGCATAACCCATAGGGGGATACAGGCGTGATGTTATGTTGTATGTTGTAAAATGAAAAACATTGCCAAATCGGTCCAGCCGTTCTGAAGTGATGCGCTTACTAACAACAGCATATCATCTTTATTATATGTATCTAAATAATAGCAGCCGCATGGGTCGATCTTGACGGTTAAGCAACGCTTGCCGAGGTCAGTCCGAGGATGGGTGATCATCATAACATACCAAAATCTCCGTGCCTCAGATAGGCAGATTGATTTGGGATAGATGTATTTTATATAAGTTTCTTACGTTTCTTTTCTGCAAATAGCCATTCAATTGGATTATATGAACTTAGAGGGTAGTATTTATCATTTTAATGATTGTAATTATGTAAATACATACTTGTTACGGTCGCGAATCATATTTTGTTAAACATACAACCTGAAACTGAACTGCAAATTGCAAAAAACGTAAGAAAATAAAATTAAATGGTAAGAATGAATCATAAACAAAGACAGACACGAATAACGGCTTTATATAACTTAATATAATAATGACAAAACTCACACTCAATTTCACGAAACGAATAATTTTTTTAGTTATTACAGGATTTATGTAGCAGTTGACAGTTTCAGACTACATGATTTAATAGGACATGAATGTGCTTTAATTTCAATTAATTAATCCAATACTTTTCATGTGTGGCTCTGCACTCGTACTACTGATTGGAATTGATCAGTGACGTCATCTTGATTCTTATATTTGCTTCCACGCTATATGGAATCCTAGTACAACAAATATAATTTTTTTTTTGACGGGCCTCTGTTGCTTTGCGGACAGACATTTTAGACGTCAAAGTTAAAAAATAATGATGGTATAATTATTCTGCCTTACCACTAAACCGTGTTTACCGGTTAAATAAATCGGAACTATAATGTAAATATATTATGTAAAACCTTATTGCTTTACTCGCAATAATTTATTAGGTAAGATAATATTTACATATAATTTGTAAGCTAACAGTCTTAAAATAATAATAATATATACATGTATATATAAAAGGAACGGTAGGAATCACAGGGCATCAAAAAATTTGTCCATATCGCTGTCAACAGGAAAAGTGACCACAAGGCTGACAGCATTGTCAAAGCAAATATGAATGGAGTTTGACGTTAGACTGACTATAGTGTATTCACGGAGACGAGTTAGTATAGCGCCTTCTCTATCGCACATTATCATACAAATGACAAAGACAAAAAAAACTTTTTTAGGGTCAGTGGGCGTTAACAATACCTTAGAAATGTAAATGTGCGTTCACACTGCGCTTCTTAAAAGTTCGCTTAGTTTATTCCTGCGGCTTCGTCTGTCGTATAAATTGAGAGACATTTATTTGATAGAATTTTTTTATGGGTACCTACTTTTTTATATATCTGGATGGATATGAAGGAAAGAAATAAAATCGAGAGTTAATGATTAAATTTTCTTTATTATATTATAATATCTACATAAACAAGTTTATAACATATCATCATCATCATCACTCTCCGTACTATCACTACTGTCGTCGTTTCCTACATTTATTATGAATCTTTCAGTCATTGCTTCTACATTTCTGTCCATGGCATCCGTTTTGGGCTCAACTTTTTCTATGACATGCTTTATACATTTTTTCCATTTCTCTGCGTCAATATTATGAATTAATTCGTTTAATACAATTTTTAATTCTGCCATTTTGTGTGTTTTCATGTGTGAAAAGAAAGCAATCAATCATAAAATCCAATACACCAGCCGATTCACAAGTTGAGCATACAGTCACAAGTAAGAGCACGTCTGCACAGTACGGGAAGTATGAGTAGACTAAAAAGTACTCGTACTGTGTACACCGCCTTAGCGTTTATCACTGACCAATCGCAGTTAAAAAATTGTGTGAGTGAGATAGCGCTCTACTAACTCGTCTCCGTGAATAGAGTTATAGACACGGATACCCACGACCACGCACAGCCCAAACCGTTAAAGACATAAACTTGAATATTGGTCAGTACCTATATACTTAGTTGAAGTTTCAACTTGCAGGTAGCAGCTACACCTTTTTCAACTTCGATAAAAAATAAAACAGATAAGGAAAGTTGTGTACCCAGTCCATATTATATTTTTTCCTATTACTTAGCAAAACTTTCAAGAAACATCACATATTAGTGAAGACCAGTATAAATACAGCTATCTTTGAAATTAAATCAACATTTTATTTTATATTTTTTATTTTAACATGCAATATCTACCAAAGTAAATCAAAGGCGAAGTTAACTATATATAACTAAGCATATCCAAGAGCACAAAAGTGGTGAAATTGAATTGCACAAAAGTGTGCAGTTATATCCAACGTCACCTGCAATTTAGTGGTGTTGATGATATTTTTTAATATTCTATATCAAAAATAGTTTCTTGCAAAACGATGATCAAACGTCAGGCTCGCGACATTTTTCGGAAAACTTGTTGCGAAAATTAGTGACTTTCCATTATTCTTAATTTATTTGAAAAATCCTTTCAAGCCACCAGCAAAACTAAGAACTCGAATTTTCAATTCACAAACAATTTTGTTTGAATTCTATTTTTCTTTCCCACAAACATTGAAAAAAATTGTTTAAAATCAGTCGATGTCGTGCACGGGCCTTAACATTTGTATTATTAATTTGTTTTCAGAGAAATGCGAATGAATCCGAAAGCCATAACCGCCGCCCAGATGTTTGGACGTTTAGACGTAGCTACAAATGACTGGACTGATGGCATATTCTCAGCTCTTTGGCGCAAGACCCTCAAGATACGGACTGGTGAACATATTTGGTTGGTGCTGGATGGACCGGTTGACAGCATATGGATCGAAAACTTGAACTCCGTCCTTGATGACAATAAAACCTTGACTTTAGCAAACGGTGATCGTTTGACAATGTCTCCTACTTCAAAAATCTTATTTGAACCAGAAAATATTGATAATGCTTCGCCAGCTACTGTATCTAGAAATGGAATGGTGTATATGAGTTCGTCAGGTTTGACTTGGGACCCAGGTAGCGATATTTTTTTATTCTGCACGCTTTTTTTGAGTCTACGTAATGTCCCACTCATTTGGTCCAACATTTTTGTAGAAATTAAAATAAAAATCTTTTAAAATTAATTTTCAGTATTGCGAGCTTGGCTTAAAACTCGATCGCTGCGTGAAAATGAAGTTTACACTCCACTCTTTGAAGAAACTTTTCCAGTAATATTTACCTGGTGCACTCAAAATCTCACCTTTAGCATGCGAGTACTCCAAAGTAACATTATAGCACAAATTTTGAACCTTCTAGAAGGGTTAGTGCCTCCACAAGTAGTTGAATCGGAGGATCCATCAGGGAACAAGTCTCTCAATGGTGATGAGGACGAAGAAGAAAAAGATAAAGGCGAGGAGATCATACTGTTTACGCCTGAACACCTCCATAAGGTCTACGTTTTTAGTCTTGTTTGGGGATTTGGGTCTTTACTTGAAACTGAAGATAGAAAACGTTTCGATGGTTATTTGAGAAAAAAGTTCAGTGAAATGTTAGATTTCCCGAAACATCCAAACAACAAACCGTGTATCGTTTTCGATTTTTTCGTCAAACATCCTGGCAAGTGGGAGCTGTGGGACGACTTGATGATGCACTATCAATATCCTGACACAGCGACACCTGACTATGCAAGTATTTTAGTTCCGATCGTCGATAACGTTAGAATTAATTACTTGATTCACTGTATTGCAAAACAAGGTAAAGCAGTGCTGCTGTTAGGTGAGCAAGGTTCGGCGAAAACTGTAATGATGAAGGCCTATATGAAGAATTGTAATCCAGAACAATTTATTGGACGTTCATTTAATTTTTCTTCAGCCACGAGCCCTTTTCAGTTCCAAAAAACAATTGAAAGCTACGTGGAGAAACGCAGTGGCATGACATTTGGGCCACCTGGTGGAAAGAAAATGTTAGTATTCATAGATGATATTAACTTACCACAGATTAACGAGTGGGGTGATCAGATAACAAATGAAATTGTAAGACAGACCATGGGTATGAATGGTTTTTACAGCCTTGAGAAGCCTGGTGATTTTACTACTGTCATTGATATACTGTTCCTTGCTGCTATGGGTCAACCTGGTAAGTAAAAAATTTAAAAAAATAAGCTTAAACGAATGCTTATTTCATTATAATGGCTTACTTGGAATGAACCATTTTTCCCCTCCAGGTGGCGGAAGAAACGACATTCCAGCTCGTCTAAAACGCCAATTCTCTATATTCAATTGTCCATTACCCAACAACGATTCAATAGACAAAATCTTCAAAGTCATCGGAGAAGGGCACTATAACGCAAAACGAGGTTTTGCTTCTGAAGTTAGATCACTTATAAAAAAAGTGATACCTTTAACAAGAGAACTTTGGGCAAGGACCAGAGCTAACTTATTGCCTACGCCAGCAAAATTTCACTATGTTTTCTCCTTGAGAGATCTTTCAAGAGTCTGGCAAGGAATGGTGGGGACTCTGCCAACTGTGATTGAGTCTGAAAAATGTCTGATGCTTTTGTGGAAACACGAATTTTCGAGAGTGTTCTCCGACCGATTCACACATGAGAAGGATAAGGACTGGTTCAACAAAGCCATGTATGATATTACTGAAGAAGTGCTCGGTACTGAGTATAAGAAGATGATGCTGGACAAGGAGCCTGTCTTCGTGGATTTTATGAGGTAAGTTGGAAGGAGATAAGTGACTATATTTGACCTTTCGATGCATTTACCTTTAGATCGTTAATAGAGAAGTCTATTAACGATCTAAAGGTAAATGCATCTATAGGTATAGAGCACAGGTTCTCAACCTTATTTTGCCCACCGCCCAGTTTGAGTTTTTTTTTCTAGAGCCCTCCAATTTTTGTACTTAGCATCTGTCGTGAATCTGAAACAGCTATTGCCACGATTATATTTAACCGTGATATATTATATATTCATGAGATAAGATATACTTCTCTGGGTCTTCTACTAACCTCCTGAAAGTTTCAATCGCCCACGAGAAGGTGTTATTGCACACGTTGATAACCTTATGGTATAGAGATACTTTTGGGGTAGACGAATACTATCTCTTTCAAACGCGTAATTCATAGAAAGTGAAACTACCTGCTAGACACACCACAACTACTTGCGCCCTGAATGCGGGTGACAGTTATAATATTGAGGTACCACCGATCCTTTGCTCTCCTTGCAACTTTTTGTATTGTATAAATAGCGATCGGGATCCATTCACATACTTACAGTTCTATAAAATATCAGCTACGTCACAAATGCACCTTTCCATCTATTTGATGTCCAGTTATTTTATAGCAAATTATCAATTTGGTTTCCATACAATGTAGAGAGGCATTGTACGGGCACTATTTCCTCTTCATTGAGTGTAGTTTGCCTTTGTGTGCTTTTTAGAACCTTATTAACCTTATTAATTGGCATACAAGCCCGCCACACTATGCTCAACCACTGCAACTTTTGAAAGCTAAAATCTAATAGGAAGTGATAATACTGGAATGTCCTCAACCCTATGGCAGTTGGGCCTTTGATATGAGATCATACAACCTTTGTGGACACCCATGCACCACGAACTGTACGGTGGGTTACGCCACTCGTTGACAGCTGCGGCAGTATTACTTTCTGGGCCACGTGTTGCTGGTTCGATTAAAACGTCAATATTAATCGTTTTGGATTTTGAGTATGTAACTGCAAATAATAGTTATACAGTGCAGAACTGCCCACAAAAATGGCAAATGTCTGACCAGTGACATCGCCATACGACCTTGAAGTATGAGTTAATCTCATGGAGTCCTCTGATATCCTTGTATAATCTGGTCTACGGCGCAGCCTCGTTTCATAAACTGCGCAAAGCAAATTCCGGTTTATCAATATTGTACTACACGGTATCGGAAGAATGATGTACGTATAACTTTCCATTTCTAACATACGTGATTTCTAGAAAGTGAAACTATTACCTACCGCTACACACATACTCCCAAGTTACCTGTATTGGTAGTTACCACCTCCGTGGCTGTGCTTCCCTAGTGACATATTATATGAATAACGATCGGGGTGCGGCCACATACGTACTCCACATATAAATTCGAATACGTCACACTCAATGCACTCCTGCATCTCTCTGCTGTCTTAGTGTTTATGACAAAGGCATCGATTTGTTTCCGTCCATTGCAGCATCGCATACAGAGGTACATTTTGCTCTAATGTCCTTTGCGTACCGTTATTGAAAAAAAATCTTTTTTTGATTGCGTACTTATTAATTTTAGCTGTAACGTATCTTTGTTATAGATCTTTAATTTACCTTTACTTGTAAGAATGATATGGATTATTTTTGCAAGCTAGTTTTGGACAAATCCTTCTCGTTCTGTTCCGACGACAATTTCATTTGTTTGGTTATGATCTAATATTATAGGAACCAGCCACCCAAATTGCGTAACACACTATCTTTCACAATCCGAAGGATTTTGAAGCAAATTCCAAATCCAGTGCTTGATATGTTTGGAAAATTCATTTGCGCTTGACAACGTAAATAACGCAATGCATGTTTTCGAACTGTCAGAATGAAAGTCACTTAATTTCACAAAATAATTCCTTGAAATCTGATTTAGTCCCTTGATTCCTATGAAATTCTTGTATATTCTGGCCCACAGCGATTCGTCGTCGTTCAAAAACTGCGTAGGGTATAATTCTGCCTATGTAATGGTTGTTTGTTTTCAGTGTTGTTGTCTTAAGTATCGGAGGAGTCACACACTCTTATATGTAGCAGCAACATTAAGCGAAATTTCATGCGATTTTGTATGTTTCGAATAGATATACAAAGGGCGTCTTATGTTGCAAATGGCCGCTGTTTTGTGGAATGCCGAAAGCAAATTATTGTAAAGTGCCTAATTCAATGAAAACCAAATAAGGATTCGAACGCCGTTTACAAAATGTCGCGGCAAATTGTAATAACTAGTTCCGTTTTATACCGCCTGTGGCGCTGCTAATCAAATCATTGTTGATTTTTTATTTTCAATAGTGTCGATTTGTGCAAGAGTTTCTGAAAAACAAACATCATAACGCAAGAAAAAAGTCATTTTAAAGGCATTTTTAATATTATTGTAGGTACAGAATTTAATCAATTTGACAAATCACTAACGGTAACAGTGAAAAAGTTTTTGAGGAGAAGGGTTTCGATGGAGTTCTACGATTTTTTACATCTTAATTATGAATACCTACATAAATTGCGTTAAACTTGAATGACTGATAACAATTATTATTAATTACCACCTGTAAAATGTTTACCTATTTTCATTTTGTAACTTATTGTCTAAACATAAGTAGGTAACCGTAATTTGAAAGAACACAACTATAATTTTTGCTAACGATATTAATATGTATGGCCCTTTTTGTTACAGGCCATGTGTAACTGTAAACTGTACTTAAATCGCCCTGTAAATGGTTATGTTAGCGCTCAAGTAATCATTCGCTTGTTCGAAGATGCGTCTCCTTTTAATATTACACAGTTACTTGATACCTATTAGAACTGGTCGCAGTCCAAGAGTAATTCACAAGTTTTGTGATTTTTTCTCACGTAAGATTCCTATTTCCTTTTGCTTTCGATGTAAGTCCATAAGTAGTATTCAATGTTTTATGTTATTCTGTCTGGATTACGTCTTAGCTAATTAAAACTCAGTTTCGTGCTTCGATCAAGATTGATCGAAGGTTTTGTGCAATTAATACGAGTTACTGGATTGATAGTAACCCTGAACTTGTCAATTATCAGTTGGTTCTTCTGGTGTTGTGGCTGTTAGTTAGTTTGGCCACATATAAATAAGTAACTAGAATCTATAAATAGATTCGATGCACCAGGTTACCATGAATACCAGGATGTAGTTCCGCTGCTATCTCTGGAGTTGCGACGTGACTGTACGCACACCTAGACACCTAGACACGGGACAGTAATAATTGTTTATATGCACTTGCGACAGCTATATACGGAACTACAAAGAAGAAATGTGACAGCAGTAGTAGGGGGACCGCATCACTCACTTGCATTCAGAGGTATGTTATGGTATGACCTATCTATATTATGCGCCGCATGTTGGTTGCCATGGAAACGATACGCATGCCAAAAGCACCAGCGTAACATAAACTACAAGCGTTAAAACCAAGATAGTAAAAGACCTTGACCTTACAGTTAGCTACAATACCGGTGGAGAAGAGCAGACTGATAGTAGATAGATAAGGGTGGCCGAGGAAAGAGACCCGTAGCTTGGGTGGACATTATTTTACATTACCTATGTTGCGTGCAGTGCAACTTATTTACCTACATATTTTGAAGAATTGAAAAAGTATTATGAAGATGGTACTTCGCCTGTAGCGATGTTGTCACAGTTTGAGAGTAAGAAACCTTCTCAGGATGTGGTCATAGGAAATAGGATATATTCGATTTCTGTATCAGGGTCCTTGTTTTTTAAACACTTACGATGGTATTCATTTATTTTGAAACTTCATCGATAATAAAAAAATAAACATACATTCAACAACTAGTTTAACACAATAAGCCTTCCTATTGTTAAATTGTTACAATAAAAGCGATTATTATTGCGATAGAAGATAGTGCCTGTGCCACTTTATGGCAAAATAAATAACGAAAAAGAAATCAGTGATTCCATACATGGTGTTGCCATAAATCGACAAGATATTGGAAGCTGCTCATAATTGTAATGAGTATAATGATCAATTTTCAAGTTTAATCCAGAGGAAGACAAAATTTCGTACATGATAACTCCTTATGATCCCTGTTGCGCTAGTACACGTTTTTACACCTTTGCACGTGTTGCGTACCATGGCAATGCTCTGGAGAACGAGGGCCTATAAACTTGTTCACAATCTTCTTATTTTCTATTCAACTGCTAATTATTGGGTCCAGTAAGAGGGCATATTAATCTTTGGCATTAGTGATAATAGAAGCATCATTCTATGCTGTGGCTATAGGTAGTAAGTTTCAATACAAAACTCTCAAGTTCTATCGTTGCAAAAAGCCGTATAGTGAAGTGTTAAACCCATCATCATAATTCTTTCGATGCGAATAATGGTTGGCATTGTCCAAATCCATCTTGTATGGCTCCAAGAATTAACCAAACAGGTAAAGGCGGCTGCGCAGCCACTCTGCCGTAAATGACGTCACTGCTACGACTTTTACATGTTCGTAGTACTTAAAACTATTTCGGCTACGATTTCTTTTCCTTCTTGTTCATACCCTGAATGCTGAGGACCGTGACCACTTAGGACGCGTCTCCAAGATATGCGATCTTCTGCAGTGTGGACCGTTTAATACATGCTGCCTTCAAGAGCCTTCTATAACTTCTACGAGATACTTAAAATAAAAAAGACTTCAATGTGTTTTAAAGAAGGTATGACTTTATCAATAACATACCTAGGAGTTGAAAAAAAAATCAGCTAAAAATGTTGGTCTAGAAAAAATAGAACTTTCATTATTATTTATATTCGTATTTATGTTGGGGGGCTTGTGGCTAAGTAATAACAGCTGCACGGGTCGATCAACACTTGCCGCGGTTGGTCCGTAGATTGGTGACCATCTTTATATCCTAAGACCCCTCCGTACCTCAGAAAGCATGTTAAACTGTTGGTCTGGGCAATAATTCGTAGAACTTTGACAGTCGTTACGGGTCGTCAGAAGCCCCAAAATTTGACAACCAGTCTTACCAAGGGGTATCGTATTGCCCAGTAACAGGGTTGTGGAGGTCAGATAGGCAGTCGCTCAATGTAAAATACTGGTATTCTGCTGCATCCGGTTAGACTGGAAGCTGACCCCAACATAGTTGAGAAAAGGCTAGGCAGATTATAGTAGGTAGGTATGTAGATCTATATTTTTGGTTTAAATAGAGACATCTGTTTATTAAGGAATAAAAAACCTCGCGCACAACGTGGTGAACACAAGCACAGGCAGTAACCGAAATAACACGCTTACAATTCGATTCTGAATCAAAGGAGGTACCTGCCCTAAATTACTATGCTGGTCTACATTCACTTGCAAATATCAATGTAACTATACGGGGGCTAAGAAAGCTATTTCTCAATATTTGTTTGGCATTTTATTACACGTTTGTTTTAATTCATCGTTTACTACATTACTGTCATAATTTCGAAAAAAACCTAGAACAATGATGAAATCGCCCTATTTTAACCAGGGAAAACAAAATTGTGGTAGAACGGTTTCGGTATGAAATGCCATTGAAATGCGAGTTAAAGTAGTCTGTAAAACTGTGTGAGCACAGTGATGTTTAGTAGAACACTACAACCACTACTTGTTACGTTGTGAACAAAGCAATTTTCTTATTTCAAACTAGCGATGCCTCATGCGCTCCTGGTAGCTCTTAAAATTTGTGCGCGTGTTTTCACTTCACGCAAGCGCATTGGAGAGCAGGTCACGTGTCGGGTAAATACCACGTGGACACTGAGCTTCCAAAAACGAATAATAACAAACGAACCGACATTGCAGCGAGTGACTTAGAAGTCACTCGCTGCAATGTCGGTTCGTTTAGGCTCTGATACGCTAACGTCTTAGAAGACGTTAGCGTATCAGAGCCTCTGCTTCACACGGGTACATTCTTCTTCTTCTTCTTCTTTTGACCGACCAGTACGTAACGATCTAGTAGATTGCTCTGTAGTTTGCCTCGTTTAAGTCCTGGAAGGGGAAGCCGGTGGCAAGTCATAACATCGAGATTTCTGTGCTTTACTAAGTTTAATATTATAATGTAATAAACACAATACAAACCTACTGGAATACATTTTCTAAATTGATGGTGAAAAGCGCATCAATAATAATTTTTTGTAGTTTAGAAGCACACACAGATAGACACTAACCAGTAACAGTATTCAGCATTCAGTATTCAGTTGGAAAAAGGCTAGGCAGATTGTAATGATTCATATTGCTTAAAGCGTTTACTATGCTAATTTTATTTGTCTGAAAAACCTTATACATTTCTGCAATATACACACATCAAGTGTCTAGGGATCGAGCACGTTTTTACTAATTACAAAAAATCAGGTTATTTAATTAAATTTTTTGTAACTCCTATGGATTATTTTTTAGTAAATTTTATCATTTGAAAAGGGAATAGTTTTTGAAATACGGTCAAAAGATCTTCTCTCAAGTCGTATTTCTATATAATC
Organism: Dryobotodes eremita; assembly: GCA_917490735.1. Lineage (NCBI taxonomy): Eukaryota > Metazoa > Arthropoda > Insecta > Lepidoptera > Noctuidae > Dryobotodes > Dryobotodes eremita. The sequence goes on along the minus strand of OU823241.1, from coordinate 9,100,631 downwards.
TTGCAACGGGTTTGAGGCCAAATCAGTAAAATTTCTGCCTTACTTCTGAGTGGAATCAATACAAAAGAACGTTATTATGGAGAGTAGACGTCATTTGACCAGAGAAGAAATTTTCAGAGCCGTGGGAATGTTGGAAGCAGCGAATGGCAATCGCTCTGGGCATTACGCAGAGTGTTATAAGTCACATTCACTAGAATTATAGACGCTATCTGTACCAAGTATTCGAACGACGGCAACGCTTGCTGTTGTAATATGCAATACATCGTTCTGTCATACATTCGGCAATTCTATAAGCAAGTAGAGCCAATAATAATCAAGAAATTTTCGTGAACATTTTTGCAAAACCCTGAGACCGAGATAAAACAGACTAATATTGAAAAATAAAACTAACTGCTTTGGCCGAATCCACAAATTATCTATTTACAAAGTTTCTCGGGTTACTAGGGTAACATAAATAACATATGGGTATTCGAATAGTGAAAAATTGTAGTAGGCCAGCTGTGCCGTACAGTACCTATGACTGTTGGCATAATGTTTTATTGAGTTATACTACTGAGTCATGATTACATATGACGCAGCGAAACTTTAAGACAATAATAACTTAACATCTACATTGTAAAGATCAATATTTACTTTTATAAATGATTTAAGAACATTTGCATTCTAATCTCAGTATCAATCTGACAAAAAAACCTCTAATTTACTTAAATTTTGATAAGTTTTTGACATTGATTGTCATGGGGGTGAGTCATTGCGACTTATAATTTAACATTTTTTAATTAGAAGAATTGGCCTTCTGGTTTCTGAGGTCCTCTACTTTCAATAGGAACATCTCATTTATTAATTAAAAAAGTGACAACTTTATTGAATGAATAAATCTAAGTAAAATTAGAGGAGACAGGATCTGTACTTATTACACTTTCCGAAAGGCGCTATACGCACAACCAAAATTAATAATGGAACTGAAATTATGTGAAACTTAACTGTAACTCGAATCCGGAGGTGGTGAACAGGTCACAATATTACCGTAAAAAATTTAACGAAACTTTATTTTCGAAATAAAATGATCTAAAATGTCCTTCATAAAACTTAAAATCTGTAAAGGCGATAACAGCGATAGCCAATGACTTGAAATTACTCCACCAATAAAGTTATTGGTGGAGTAATTTTATGTCATCGGTACATGAAGTCATGCATGTTACGTTAGGCTTTTCCATACTTATTCGGTAGGTGTATTGTTACCGCTCATATTTTTTTTAGCTCAAAAAATGTAATTATTTGTTTTTCTTTAGTTCAGCCTTACAGCTTCCATCTCCAAAACCTGCCGTTTAATTTAATAGCTTGCTGACAGCGCCATCTTTTTAAAGCTTTTCCTAACATGTGGGAGGTTTGGGGTTAAACCATCCCTCACTACTCCTTGTCTGTCTAGATGGAGCTTTCCACACTGTAAATAATAAAGTTTCAATGATAAATCTTCTATCATGTTATGTTTCCCTAGTACAGTTAGTTTTAGTTTTTTGACACGCCCAAGAACACTCACTGCCTTCGCACGGGATGATAAAATTTCAACTACACCCTTCACTACCAATGAAAAAGACTTAAGTTTGAATTCATTCTCGAGGGATAGTCTCGGAAAATTATAGATGGTCTATGAATGCGGTTGTGAAAAAACAACTCACCAGTAAAACTGTCAAATTAAATTCTGAAATTCTCAGGCTTTTGTAGTGAAACCGGTGAACGGTAATAATTTTATTAAAGATTGCTTCCAACTAAACAGTATCCATAGAAGAATGTGTAAACTTGTCATTTATTTGCTAAAGTAGGTACAGTCCGCCCTAAAAAGATGTGTACACGGACAAGGAACTAATTCATTGTCTACAACCATTGTTCCATAACATTGTACCCATCGTAAAGGTACAAAACGACACAGTATACAACTTATTTTACCAAAACAAAGTAATAATGTTATCCCAGATCACCTATATACCCTATGACCAAAATAATGTACACAGTTATAGTCCCAGAACATTTCATTTCATTTCATTTCATTTATTTCATAACAATTTTTACATTGTGTCGAAATCACTTAAAAATTACACACGTGCATTTAATTATATTTATTAATAGCGATCTTATGAGCTTATCACTGTCATTAACAGTAATAACATGGAGATTTGAGTCTAAATTATGATCATAAAGTCAAGAATAATGCAAAATAATAATGTAAAAGAATAATGTAAAATAATAGGCAATGTAACAGAATCATGTAAAATAATAGGTAATGTAGAAGAATAATAATGTCAAAACTTAACACGGTCAGGATTATGTCAACATAGATACTATCATTATTATACAATTTTATTGGCCTAGGTAAACACGTCAGACAGAAACTCATCAATAGCATAATAGCATTTCTCTACCAAAAATGATTTTAATTTTTGCTTAAATTGGTTAATATTGTAAACAGACTTCAAATCTCCTGGAAGTCTATTATACAGCTTGATGGATTGAAAGCTTGCAGCATGAGTAACAACTTTCATATGTGGGACTATGTTATGTTGTAAGTCCTTGCGCCTAGTAGCTTCTCTCTTATTTCTTTGTTCAGTTGTTTCTAATCTGTTAAGTTTCTTTATAAGATCCGTGAGTACAACAAAAATATACAAGGATGGGACGGTTAAAATCTGTAGATCCTTAAAATACTGCTTACACGATACCCATTGCGGAATTCTCACCATGGTTCTTATGGCCCTTTTTTGTACTACGAAAGCAGTATTCACATTGTACGCATAACTTCCGCCCCATAGAAAAATACTATACCTAAGTCTGGATTCGACAAGTGAATAATATACCAGTTTTAATTGTTTAATGTCGATCTCATCTCTGAGACTTCTAAGAGCATAACAGGCTGAACTAATTGAGCTTTCTATGGTTGATAGTTCCTTTTTCCAGGTTAATCCTTCGTCACTATAAATACCTAAAAATTTAACGCTGTCAACTAAAATTATATTATTACCATTCAAATTTATGTCAATTGTATCTTTATTTCTTGCCGTAGTTCTAAATAACATTGCATTCGTTTTGTTGGTGTTCAAGTTGAGACTGTTCAAGGTGAACCAAGTATTAAAGTGAGTAAGAGTCATATTTACTTTATTAGTCAAGGCTTCTATATTTTCTGCGGTTATTATAGCATTTGTATCGTCAGCGAAAAGAACAAGTCCTATATCAGTTTGATTTGTCATGTAATTAATTAGGTCATTTATGAACAAGATAAAAAATATTGGCCCTGCTATTGAACCCTGTGGGACACCTTTCTTTATTAGTTTTAGACCTGATTTGTATACTTTTTCACATTTATCTTCAGCTATTTTAATTTCTACATATTGCTTTCGATTTTCTAAGTAAGATTTAAATAGACTTAAAACCTGTCCTCTAATTCCATAATGCTCCATTTTCGCTAATAGTAATTTGTGATCGACAGTGTCAAAAGCTGAGCTTAGATCAAGAAATAACCCGGCAACTTTAAGTTTCTTATTAAGTTTGTTAATTACTTCTTCCATTAGTGTGTCAATTGCGTCATTTGTTCCCACAAATCTCTGGTAACCAAATTGTCTATGATCAAGAATTTTATTACGGTTCAAATGCTTAAGCAGTCTAGTTATAAGAATTTTCTCAAAAATTTTCGAAATTATCGGTAATAACGAGATTGGTCTGTAGTTATGTGGGTCTAATTTACAACCTTTTTTATAAATGGGTAAAACTCTGGCTATTTTCAGTTGTTCAGGGAATATACTCTTATCTATACATATGTTGACAAAATGTGCCAACGGTTCTGCTAATAAGTCAATGTGATCTTTTATTAATTGAATCGGTATTTCATCATGGCCATAAGATTTTTTGTTTGCCATTGCATTGACAATTTTTACTACTTCAAGCGCGGTGACTCGTTCAAATGTCATTTCTACGTTCACTCTGTTTACGTTACTTTGCAAGATTCCAATAGCTTGTTCACAATCAACATCCCCACCTGTTTCAGCTTTGTCAAACGTGTTCGAGAAAATGTCAACTATGTCTTGGGGATTCGATATAATCTTATCACAAATTTTAAGCAGTATGCATTTATTTCCGTCTTGTTTAGGTTCTTTATTTCTATGCCTGTTAATGACCTGCCATAAGGCTTTTGAAGACTCCTTCGCTTTAGTAATTTCTGTCCTAATAGCAATTCGTCTGGCTTTTTTTAAAACTAGTCAAAATATTCTAATGTATCTTTTTGTATAAGTCCTTAATTCCTCAGTGCAAGTCATCTTATTTGTGTTTTGAAGTAGGAACCGTTTCATTTTACTAGACAGCTTTATCCCTTTAGTTGTCCAGTTTGCCATACGACATTTTTTGTAATTAATCCTTTTTTTCCTCTTTTTGAAACTGTCGCGATATATTTGTACAATTTTCTTTAAGAACCCATTTAAACCTTCTTCCATCCAGTTAATATTTAATAAACTGTTTCTAAATTTATTTGAATTTTTAACGCTGAACTGTCTAGCCTCAATAGTTATATAGTTTTGGTTGTCATTGGATGCTATTTTTTCAGTTTTAATGCCACACAATAATGCTGCGTGTCCGTCAGCCAGGCAGTTATGATCAACGAGAAATTCAGTTATCACATTATCCGGTAAATTCGTTAAAAAATTATCCAGACAAGACTGCGCATTATTTCGTCTATACGTGACTTCTTTAAAAATAGGTCTAAAATTATAGGATGTCAGTAGTGTTACGAATTTGGTAGCTTTTAGGTCAGTTTTAAGCAAGTCAATGTTAAAATCCCCGCAAATGATGCATTTTTTGTTGTAAAAGTGTTCAAGTAATTGTTCTAACTTAGATAAGAATATTTCATAGTTCTGATCGATAGGATTTCTATAACAGCAGAAAATGTAAATACTGGTGTTGGCATCTCTAACGCCGCATATTTCGAAGCATTCAATTTTGTATATTTTTTTACAGAAAGACACCTCTTCACAGTCAATATCATTATTCGCCATTATGAGACTACCCCCCCTAGTCTTATTTTTTCGTGCATTAAATGAGACCATTTTATAATCGTCAATGCTAAACTGTAAAGCCGTATCTTTAGTCAAAAAATGCTCTGTTACGCACAAATATAAATTGTTTAGCTTAATATCTTGTAAGTATAACTCTAACTCGTTCTTTTTATTACTTATTCCACATAAATTCTGTAAATAAATATTAAGGGACACATATTTAGGATCAGATCTAGTTGTGTAGCTATTACCGAAGTTTCCAGGTGATTTAGGTCCGAAAAAACTCATTATTTTCAGTATTAGTCTGGGTACTAATACTATTTGTAACGGCTATTAAACGCTTTGATGATGTTTCATTCTTCAACAAGGTAAACAAGCCTGACAACGTTATACGACTTATATTATTGAATGACATGTCTTTAATTTCGTTTAATAATTATAACTCAAAAACTATCAAGAATCGTGGAACATACCTGGGGTATTTCGGATACCCCTGGGCTTAAGTAATCAAATATTTTGTTTATGACGTAAATATTTGGACTATCCTATATATTAGTAATAATAAAGTCTATTTTCTGCTTGACCACTCAGTTTTTCCAAACTCTAAAATAGATTTTCATGCTGTTTTCACCATAATTTAGAGAAACTGTTCCAGCAGGTTTATGTGTGTGTTTATACACATTACACATATCCTTACATTCATATTAAACATGAATATAATAAAGAAATCTCGGTGTTTAGACAAGTCGTAAAAATCCTGCGAAGCAGAGGCAAGTCTCTAGTTAATAATAATACAGTTCACATTGTTTAGTTCCGATTCCCTCCGCAGCTGCATACATACTTAATCAAGGTCACCGACCGCTGCTGTCGCTGAATGCAATAAGAGGGGCGATACAGAAAGCGTACTTGGTCATAAATAATACCGGGCACATTAGCTCAGCCCGGATAGAGCATCGCATCCGGTGTTGAGACGCGAAGGTCGGGCGTTCAAATCCGTCAAGGGTAGCCACCCCTTTTTGAATTTATTACGTACAAGATGATAAAATATTGAAAAAGTTTGTGGTATGCGTCCAAGATATCAATAATGTTGTACATAAAAAAAGTGTGTAGAAACTTGATTTAGCATGATAATTGTGCATGTTCTTAGAAACAGAGAGGCGATATATCGTTGTATCTACGTTGCGTGCAAAGTTGATCGATTTTAAGTGATACCAATGATTGAACAGCTAATTTGCCGTTCGCAGGATATGTGGATTTATTTATTTCCGTACCTCAAGTGCCATCTACTATGAGTGATAGGGAATGTGCATGTAATTTCCTTTTCATTTACACAGACAGTAAATAGAACCCAAGAAAGGTGATATACACAGAGCAATGTGTATTGTCTTTGGTCTCTGGCATCAAGCAATAGACAAAATTATGAAACTTTTGTAACATGAATACGAGGCTTTTGGCTATTTTGTATGTCTCTAAATTAATGTCGTTCATTTGTTAGGTGCGTTTTGTTTGTGCAGAATAAACTATTTTTCTTTCTTTCTTTCTTTCTATATAGGAAATGAAAGGTAAATATTCAACAAGGTACAGCGCGTTGCTAAAAAAACAATTAACTCCAATAATTTTATATTAGTTCAAATGTTTGTTATTGTCGGGTCATTTTTAACGATATAGCTTTGTTTACATATTTTTATAAGGCTTTTTTTTGTTGTGCTTTTTTCAAGCTAAAATTGCTCTTAGCGAGATTTCGAGCAGTTTGCTAAGAATGTATACTTAATCACATGGTATTTTACGCCACTTCCATTTACGCTATTTATGCAAACGACGCGTTTCTAGTTTGCATTCCATTTTACCAAAAAAACGCAACATAAAATAATTAATTGTAAAATAATGCATAATACAATGAAAACAAAAAGTACAATTTTTTTCTTGACTCCTGTACAATGTACATTTAAATAATGAATACGTTTTGAATTACTTGCCTATTCCCCATTATAATTACGTCATTATATTAAAAAAAAATCTTGCTTGACAGAGACGCTCCAGAACCAACCGGCGAAGAAGGTGAAGATACAGACATGGAGCTACCCAAAGTGTATGAGCCAGTATTTGACTACGCCGAGCTTCGAGAACGTCTGGACATGTTCCTTGCACAATTCAATGAAATGGTGCGGGGTTCCGGCATGGACCTGGTATTCTTCCCCGACGCTATGCTCCATTTAGTAAAAATTTCCAGAGTCATAAGACATCCCAGAGGGAACGTCATGCTCGTAGGCGTGGGAGGCTCCGGGAAGCAATCTTTAACCAAGCTATCTACTTTTATAGCAGGCTACCGCTCCTTTCAAATCGCGTTGACCAGATCATATAACGTAAGCAACTTTCTTGAAGATCTCAAGTTGCTCTACAGATCTTGTGGTGTCCAAGGGAAGGGAACTACTTTTATATTCACAGATCTTGACATCAAAGAGGAAGGCTTCTTGGAATATTTAAATAATATCCTTTCGTCTGGCGTCATATCAAATCTGTTTACTAAAGACGAGCAACAAGAAATAATTTCTGAATTGACTCCCATTATGAAACGCGAGAACCAAAAACGGACTTTGACTAATGAGTTGGTGATGGAATATTTCTTGAACAGAACTTGTCAGAATCTGCATGTAGTATTGTGCTTTTCACCGGTAAGAGATTGTTGCCCTTTTTAAATTATATTTTTTCGTTTTTTTGTTCATAAATGTAACACAGAAATCGAAATGCTGATCTTGTGTTTTTTTCTCACAATACAATAACTTACTAATTTTCAGGTGAGCGAAGCATTTAGATATCGTGCTATGCGTTTTCCTGCCCTCATTTCTGGATGTACAATAGATTGGTTTCAACCCTGGCCTAAAGATGCTTTAGTTTCAGTAGCCGACCATTTTTTAGCAGAGTTTGAAATTGAATGCACTAAGGAAGTTAAAAAAGAACTAGTCACAGTTTTAGGGACAATACAAGATGTTGTATCTCAAGTATCAGTAGAATACTTTCAAAGATTCCGTCGTTCATCTCACGTCACGCCAAAGTCATATTTAAATTTTATCGGAGGCTATAAAACAATATATCAGATGAAGCAGAAGGAATTAGGGGACGGTGCTTTAAGAATGGACACTGGTCTAGAGAAATTACGAGAGGCGTCCATATCAGTAGAAGTTTTGAAAAAAGACTTAGCTGTGATGGAACAAGATTTAGCTTTGGCTTCAGAAAAAGCAGGCCGAGTCTTGACTGAAGTAACCGACCGGGCAATGCAAGCTGAAATTGTCAAAAATCAAGTACAAATTGTAAAAGAAAAAGCAGAGATGTTAGTCGCCTATATTGCCGAGGAAAAAGAGAAAGCCGAAATCAAATTAGAAGCTGCAAAACCGGCCCTAGAAGAAGCAGAGGCTGCACTGAACACTATCAAACCAGCTCATATAGCTACTGTTAGAAAGTTAGGCAGACCACCACATCTCATTATGAGAATTATGGACTGTGTGTTAATTCTCTTCCAAAGAAGGTTACATCCCGTTATAGCGGATACTGCTGCCCCTTGCCCTAAACCATCGTGGGCAGAATCCTTAAAGGTATAGTATACTGGAAAACTATAGTCAACATCTCTCTTTTAAGGCTTCGGTAGAAAAACAAGGATCGCTCATAGTTTTCATCATGACCACTAGACCACATATCACAGGCAATTTACTTTGGTACTCGCAAAAATTGAATGCTTACCTTACCTTATCCTTTTGCCGAGTTGTACTGTCGGGAAGCGCCGGTGGCCGGCGATTACCATTATAATTTTTCAGTTTTGTTTTTAGATGATGGCGAGTACTACATTTTTATTGCAACTACAAAACTATCCGAAAGATATAATTAATAATGAGATGGTTGAACACTTGACTCCATATTTTGAAATGGAAGATTATAATATGGACACAGCGAAAAGAGTATGTGGTGACGTCGCTGGCTTATTGTCTTGGACTAAAGCTATGGCTTTCTTCCATAGCGTAAATAAGGAAGTTTTGCCATTGAAAGCTAGTCTGCTATTGCAAGAAGCACGGTTGAAGGTACGTATCTTTTTATACAGTCATAGAACATCATGTGTGCATAAGTAGGTATATAAAAAGTGTTTGTTTGTATCGTAGGTTGCCATGGATGACTTATCGTCCGCTGAAAGACAATTGGAAGAACGAGAAATGTCTCTAAGAAAAGTTAAAGAACAATATGAGTCAGCGGTTTCTGAGAAACAGCAATTAACGGATGCAGCTAATGTGTGTTTAAGAAAAATGACAGCTGCCACAGCTCTCATTAACGGATTAGGTGGTGAAAAAATACGATGGACACAACAAAGTAAAGATTTTAAAGAACAGCTTGGTAGACTTGTGGGGGATGTAGTTTTAGCTACAGGATTTTTGTCCTATTGTGGTCCTTACAATCAAGAATTTAGGAATAATTTACTTGATACATGGATGGGAATATTAACAAGTAAGAACATACCTGTAACGCAAGATTTAAATATAACCAATATGTTAGTGGAAAATGCAACCATTTCAGAATGGACATTGCAAGGTCTTCCGAATGATGAATTATCGGTTCAGAATGCTCTAATAGTGACTAAATCGAGTTCCTATCCTCTTTTAGTTGATCCTCAAAGTCAAGGAAAGAATTGGATCAAAAACAAAGAAAGCTCTAATGAACTTCAGATTACATCACTCAACCACAAATATTTCAGAACTCATTTGGAAGATAGCTTGTCTCTGGGCAGACCTCTGCTAATAGAAGACGTTGCTGTGGAATTAGACCCAGTCATAGATAATGTCCTTGAAAAGAACTTCATTAAATCAGGTTCTATAGAAAAGGTAATTGTAGGCGACAAGGAATGTGATGTCATGCCTGGATTCATGTTGTACATAACGACTAAACTTCCCAACCCTGCTTATTCACCCGAAATAAGTGCTAAAACATCAATTATAGACTTTACTGTTACTATGCGGGGTTTAGAGGATCAGCTACTCGGTAGAGTAATATTAATGGAAAAATCTGACCTAGAGGAAGAAAGAGTTGCATTGTTTGAATCTGTTATGAAAAACCAAAGGAGTATGAAAGAATTAGAAAGTAATTTACTGTGCCGTTTAACATCATCAGTAGGTTCCTTGGTAGATGATGAGGCTTTAATTCAAGTTTTACAAATTACAAAGACAACTGCTGAAGAAGTTAATGAGAAACTCAAAGTAGCGGAAGTTACGGAGAAGAAGATAGTAAAAGCTAGGGAAGAGTTTAGAGCGGTAGCAGCCAGAGGCTCTATACTTTACTTTTTGATCGTAGAAATGAGCAATGTAAACCTCATGTACCAGAATTCCTTGAAACAATTTCTGACGATATTTGATAACTCAATAACTAAGTCTACAAAAAGCAATGTAACCGAAGAACGAATAAATATTATACTTAAGTACTTGACGCATGAAGTATGGGCTTTTACATTACGCAGTTTGTACGAGAGACATAAGGCATTGTTTACTTTAATGTTAGGGATGAAAATAGATTGCCAACGTGGGTTAATATCACACGACGAGTTCATGGCATTTATAAAGGGTGGAGCATCGTTAGACTTAAATGCAGTCACTCCTAAACCCTTCAGGTGGATTCTTGATATCACTTGGTTGAATCTGGTTGAAATTAGTAAATTAAAAACTTTTAGCGACGTTCTCCCTAAGGTAAGTAGTAAAAACAGTTTTAACCCGTTTTTAATCATCACATGTGAATATTATCAACACCGATACCATTGTTTGATTCGAAATAAAATTTGTAGTACGTGATGATAATGCGTACTAAGGCACAACACAATCAAAATGGTATTTAAATAACACAAAGCCTATTTCGATTATTTTATTATATTTTAGAAGTTTAGACAAAAGGTGCTTTTTCAGATAACAAGTAATGAAAAAGAGTGGCGTGTGTGGTATGAAAAAGCTAAACCAGAAGAAGAAAGTTTTCCAAGCGGTTACCAAGAAAGTCTCGATGTGTTTAGGAAACTGTTACTTATAAGATCTTGGAGCCCTGACAGAACGTTGTCGCAAGCCAGAAAATACATTGTTGGTGAGACATAATTGATAATTATCTATTTTATTACAGATAAATAATTATAGTTAGTAATTATTAAACGTCACAACCGCTTTCTGTAAATTATTAAATGGTCAGAAATAATTTAACTTCAAATACTTTTAGATTCTCTTGGTCCTGAATATGGAGAAGGGTGCATCCTCAACTTAGAAACGACCTGGGAAGAATCAGAACCTCGTACTCCCCTTGTCTGTATTTTGTCTATTGGTTCTGACCCTTCTGCACAAATAGCATCTCTTGCAAAAGCTAAAGAAATAGGTAAGATATAAACAAAATGTTAGGTAAATTATTCGTCTTTAGAGATCGAAATTAACCAAGTAAATGTTTTGCTGCAGTTTTGAAATCTGTATCCATGGGTCAAGGTCAAGAAATAGTGGCAAGAAAAATGATATCAGACTCAATGAACGAAGGTGGTTGGGTTCTGCTGCAAAACATACATCTTTCACTCCCATTCTGTGTGGAAGCTATGGATGCGCTCATTGAAACTGAGCACATTCAAGAGTCATTTAGACTTTGGCTCACAACTGAAGTCCATACTGAGTTTCCGATCGGCTTATTACAAATGGCAATTAAGTTTACCAATGAACCTCCACAAGGTATCAGAGCCAGCATGAAGAGAACATACCAAAATATTACGCAAGACTCTCTAGATTATTCTTCTTTATCACAGTGGCCGCCACTTCTCTACGCAGTAGCCTTTTTACATACGATTGTACAAGAAAGGAGAAAGTTTGGCCCTCTAGGTTGGAATATACCGTATGAGTTCAATCAATCAGATTACGCTTCCAGTGTTCAATTTGTCCAAAACCATTTAGATGAAATCGACCCCAAAAAGGGAATATCTTGGCCAACAATATGCTACATGCTTGGAGAAGTCATGTATGGTGGCCGAGTTACGGATGACTTTGATAAACGCCTACTTACTACCTTTACTAACGTGTGGTTTTGTGATGTTTTGTTGCGACCCGGCTTTGAGTTTTATAAAGGTTACAAAGTTCCAACAACGAGGAATATTCAAGGATACGTGGATTATATTAATCAGCTTCCGCTAACTGATACGCCTGAAGTCTTTGGTTTGCACGGAAATGCAGACATAACGTATCAAATTAACAGCGCGAAGGATATTTTGGATACTATCTTGAATGTGCAACCTAAGGAAGGAGGAAGCCAAGGCGGAGAGTCCAGAGAGAGTATTGTGTATCGTCTGGCTGAAGACATGTTAGAGAAGTTACCGAAACAATACGTCAGCTTCGAGGTCAGAGAAGCACTACAAAAGATGGGCGCATTTCTTCCCATGAACATTTTCTTGAGGTAAAACTTGTTTAGTATTAGCTGATAAAAACACAAGTATAGTCACGAGAATAAATATATTACTATAGACAGCTCGGCAATAATATCTGATTTTATGATTCATCCATTAATATGGCGGTAAATATATGTGATAATTATTATTGGAAGATATTATTATTGGATTATTTGTGGAAGGTATTTACAAGTAGCAGCACAAATATGTGACATCGAAGGAATACCAAAACTATCTGGCGAGACAAGAGCCGCCAAATTATAGGATACTGCATCGACTTCAAAAATATGTGTCAATGCAATATAAGCGGACATGTCTTGCGTCATAAATATCTGCCAACTCAGTTTAATTCAGAAGAATGTAATACTTCGTCGTGATCGAAAATATCTGACATCCATTCGACAGCATAAAAACCTACACCGTCGTATTAATAGATGAATTATGAAATCATATTTTTGCCGAGCTGTCCATAGTAACATACTCGTAGTATTATGCTGGTGACTGTATCTTCCTACAGTCGTGTCTTTTGTATGTTTGTTTTTTTTCAAATTCTTTCCTTTATCAAGTCAGGAAATATAATACCTGTTGAAGTTACGGCAACGAGCATACTATTGCATAGAAAACTATATTTAACACGTTCTGGTGCCTTCCTGGAGGGTAACCCCCTAAAAGGCTCAATGAAAAGTGGGTGGGCTCGAATGTTTTAACTATTTTACTGTGGCTGTTTTATGAAAGATAAATTATGTATTTTTTAAATGTAATTATCTGTATCACATTTTTAATTCAGTCTGACATGTACAGAAGGTGGCTGCCTGTCATTCTGAGATGTTGACATTGAGCATTGCGTTGGATTTTACAGGGTGTAAAAAGACCCTTCACGAAGCCGTCACCTACGCATTCTGTACATAAAACTAAATAGTTTTTTTATTTGCTAGACCAATATGACAGCTGCGATCGAAAAAATATAAACGATACGTTTTGAGTTAAAAGATGGAAAAACTGCTAATATGTAGAATATGTTTTAGTGAAGAATGTATGCATGTATTTAGTGGTCAACAGGAACTTGCATGAACTATATGAGAAGCTGACTGATGTAACGGATCGATCGAAGCTGTCATTTTGATCTAGTCAATAAAAATCAGAGTTTAAGTAACTTTGTGTAAAAATTATTGCTGGGAAACGACTTTTATTGTTGGTGTGAGAAAATGTAACGCAGGCAAAACATTAGGCTTGTGGGTACATGCAACGGTTTAGTTTTAGCTGTTAAAATAAAAACGTTGGAGCTTTGACCTTCAATATCTCCTTAGCCGGTAGGTTCCTAGGTATGGTCCACTGTATTTTATATTTCTATACCTCCAGTACAAAAAAAAAAACATAATAACGAAAAGAACAAGTGATTCTCGGCTTCGTTAAGGGTATTTTTACAACCGTTATAATGCTGAGCTGGTAAAGCAGCTTCTGTCGTGCAAGGAGTAGAAAAAATTGCCTTTCAGGTGACGAACATATATAATTTTTTTAAACGATGAATTATTGGACCATTACTCGACAGCGAAACCTCAAAGCGCATCTTAAGTTCGTTCACCCAATAAATAATTAACTATTGTATGGTAAAATCATGATTTAGTACGTCTCAAGTCGATAATTATTATCTGTTATTTATATTTTGTAATTATAATATTTCTTTGCAGACAGGAAATCGATAGGATACAGAAGGTAGTGAAGACTGTCAGCTCCACATTGTGTGACCTAAAGCTAGCTATAGACGGCACCATCGTCATGAGCCAAGGGCTGAGGGAGTCGTTGGATGCCATGTATGACGCCCGTATACCACAAAAGTGGCTCAAGGTATATTAAAGTCTTAAGTAAGGTTGTTCAGTCGAATTATTCCTTTTAGATACATTTTCTTCGAAGAACACTTTTGAAAAAAAAATCGCTTCTCATCCTTATAGATTCTCTTCCGTTTAGTACAGTCGCCGTCAGATATACTGTAGCAGACAAGGTGACAAACTTCTTCTGAACAATTTAAAATGTCAATAAGTTCCATATAGAAGTTACCATTAATATCGAAACATTCATTACTTCGTTAATATCTGAACAGATGCTTGTCAATAATAATATACGAGCATCACTTAATCCAGTAAACTTGAATCAAGAGAAAACCCTTCTAGGTGTTTATTATAGCCCTTCGTCACATTTAAATTTCTTTTCCTTTTCTGAAAACATCCTCGAAAACCTGACACGCTCTTACATCAGTCATCAGTCATAAAATCACCATGGGAGGTTTCCACATAGAAGAGAAGAAGAGCGGGAATCGAATTTTGTTCAGTTGTCGAATTTATCAATTCTCCCTTTAAGTGCCATACACCATTTTCCAAACTGTAATCCCTCACTTTTGGACCTTCTCATTGTTTCCTCTCCTCAACATGCCAGTTAGTATGGTCAATGCCCATCAGTTGACACGTTTTCTTACCATTCCTCTCCTACTAAAATCGTCCACCTAAGGCAAAACCTAAAATTCTCCTGCAGTGCAACTTTAGTGGCGTGGATACAAAATAATCTCCGAAGAGATGCTAACAGCATTGACTGGTCTCCTTTAGTCAGTGTTGAGTTGATTGACGATAAAGTAAACCTGCTGACAGACAACGTTGTGCAGCTGTACGAGACCCACGCTCCCATTCATGCTATAAAAATTAAACATCTTCCGGCATCATGACTTACAGTAGAAGTAACATGCACAGGAAGGCTGTAACCAAAACTAAACTTAAGTGTCAGGCCTCGCCGTTGAACTGGGAGGACCCAAGATATGGCGAGCCTAAGTCTTTTGTTCGTAAAATGATTCCCTATAAACCTAGCAAGGATTTTAAAAATGGGCCCTTAGTCCAGATGCACATATCTGATCGGCTCAGCATCTCCCAGAGTGGCCTCGCTTACGGCTGGGTAAAGGTGGTGACGACCCTATAGTTTGTTTCAAAAGTATCTGATAATAGTGTAAACAAATGCTCTTCAGGATAAATTCTAACGGAATCACATACAGTAAAGGGAATTAGCCAAACACGTGCATCTGTATTTAAAAGGGTTCAACTTTATATTCTCGCCACTTTTCCATTATAACATTATTAAATTAATAGTAATAGAAAAATCATCCGCGAGAATTGAAGTTTAAAAACTAACCTTAATTGTCAAAGAAAAAACATCTTTCTTTTAATGACAATAATGTTCAATGTTTAATAAACGAATGACTTCATGTTCGTAATTTTCTTTGTTTATTTTTGAAGGTATCTTGGGAGTCGGCAACACTAGGTTTCTGGTACACCGAGTTGTTGGAACGAGAACAGCAGTACAGAATTTGGCTTCGGAACGGAAGGCCTTCTGCATTTTGGATGACTGGTTTCTTTAACCCTCAGGGATTCCTCACAGCTATGAGACAGGTTTCATTATCTTTATATTATTCTTTAATAATCTTAGCCATAAGTTGAAAACAAGCACGGAACACTGTTCCGTGAAAAAGAGTTTCTAACAATTAATTATATTCCTCTTTAAGGGCCTTAGTACACCTTCGCCACGAAAATAATGACGGGAAACCGCTTAACGAATTCCGTTAAGAAACATTACTACATTATGTCACGATTCGAGTAGCGGAACATCATCAGAGTCAATTGAATTGTAGCAATCGAAAGCAAAATGTCGTCGCTTTCGACTTAGTAAATACAGTAATAACAATGTGGTCTACTTCGGACCTCTTAGATAAGCTTTCCGTAAAAACTACATGAAATTTACAAAAAAAAAAAAAATTGCTTTATAAACTTGGTGACTGTCACAGATGCGTGCCAAAAAAACGCGGTACCACAACAAAATAACGGGTTGAGTGCGGAAGTGTAACTGGCTTCCAAGTAGATCGGTGAAATCACGCGGGAAAGAGATAGAATCATAATGAAATCTGTACGTTAGACTAGCCAGTTTCGCTTCTGTTTCGCTTGTCGTACAACGGACAAGTCATGGCGGAACTAATGCGGTTTCGCCGCTATGGTTTCGCGGCGGAGCTGTAAAATCCACCTTTAACCGAGCAAGTAGTTAAGTATAGTCAACCTCGTATTTGCGTAGCCACGTTTGACGAATACTTTATAAAAGATATGCCATTGAGTTCCAACTGCATTAGGTTTTATGATAGTGTTGCGTTTGAATCAGCGCTATCAGCGCTTCGTTTGTTTCCAACCTGCACGCAATGGAATACTATAATGTGTACTTGAGGGTGGCTGAAAAATTATAAATTATCAAAGTAGCCTAGGTACAACTTCAACTTTTTTATTTTCGACGCTCGATATCGAGTTAAATTTTGATGGCCCAAAATTAGTGATTAATTATTTTAGTTACGCGATTGTATGGCGCAAGGACATCTATTCGACACCTGTCCGTTTGACGTTTCACGATATAGAGAAGCTATAACATCATCTTAGATTATTTACCTAAACCCTGGCGTTTCTAAAGGATGATCTTTATTTTGGTACCCACCCTCCAATAGCCATGTGCAATACACCGTTGGATAAGCTCTTTTTAAACTGAATATAAGTTACTATGGCGCCGCGCCGCCTAATTCCAAATGGGATATTATTAATTGCACATCAAATAAATAATCACATAGCAATTTATTTCCATCATTTAAATACTGACTGCACAGCAAATTAAATACTGACTGCACAGCACATCAACCAGAATGAACTAAGTTTCCGAAAACATAATAAATGTTCCCGAAAATACTAACCCTAGATGGTCGACGTCAGTGGCATCCCGAGGTTCGGTTGGTTACGTTCCTTTAGACCCTTTAGACAGAAATAGGAGCCCCGCGAAGCGGGGCTCCGTCGACCAGCTTATTAACCCTAACCCTATATTTAGATTACCCTAGATTTCGGTAAAACGCAATTAAAAATATGTGGTACTCGTTGGGAATAGAAAATAAATTGATAAAAAACCTTTTGCTTTAGGAAAAATCGCTGTACGCTGCGAAAATAAATTGTAGTGTGTTTAGTGATATTTTGAGTTGAATATTTTGCTGTGCAATCAGTAATTTTGATGGGAATTCGGAATCTTATTGCATAGAAAAAGGATATTTTTTGATTTGCGTTTAAATACTACCCATTCCAAATCCTTCTCCGTCCAGAGTTACACTATAGAAAAAATGACAGTTTTAGCAATATAAAAATAAGTTTTTATAGGTATTACATAATTCACTGCCTTTTTGAGCATCATTGTTGAGAATGCGTCGACATCACACGCTACCCAGTAACCGATATGGGTTCCCTCCCGCCCCCTTTCTTCTAACGGCAAATCTTGGGTTTCTATCGGTAACGGTTGTCCTATAAATCATTTAGACCAATGCTATGATATTATTGGTAAAAACTATTAAAAGACGTAAAATAAAGCCAATCGATCGTTTGTATCGTGGGACTGCGCTCCGATTCTTACTATTACTCCGATTCTTATATACTGCGACTGTTTAGGTATTCATAGTCTGGAATCCGATTACAGTTTTACTTATTGACTCCGGCTATCGCTTGGATTTTGTTACCTGAGGGTCTAGACAAAGTAACGTCAATCCCATACATTTTTTGGCTGTCTTACTAGCGAGTAGAAAAGCCAAAAAATGTATGGGATTGACATAGGTATCGAAATGTCACGTGATCAAAGGTCAACGAATAGAAATTAGCTAGACAATATTAACATCATTCGATTCTATTAAACGAATCGACAGCGTCAACAATTACTTCCATAGAGATGCGTAGCCAAGTGGCACTTGTTGACAAGCGTTATCGCTAGTTTTCGATTCGTGTGATGGAAACATTAGCGAAAGCGATACCGATTGTAGAAATAGAATCGCTCCGAAGCGAATGCCATTTGTCTAGGCCCTCTGTTTCGTTTGAATGGTAGAAGAGCTTTTAGGTTTGACGCAAGGGATTTAGATTCCGAGCTATAACACTGAACAACAAGTTATGTATTTGGGAGCATACTAAATGAAGCTGGCAAGAACTTTCTGCAGTTAAAATAAACACAACTTTCTAATTATCTAATAGAAGTTTAAAGGGAAAATGCAATGGAAGATGTACCTGATTACGGGATTAGTGAAGATGTTTGGCTCTTACGTGGTCGCATGCAGTCATGACATGTAATAACTAGAAAGTACATTGTTACTTTTTAATTAATATTGATAACAATAGTATATACATGCTAAACTGGAAGACACTCTGTGTACACAACTATTTGTACTCATATAAGTATAAGTAATGTCAATTGTTTGGTACCTAGTAACCCAGGCATGTGGGATTTACAGCCCCTGCCTTAAGTTTCCTAAAGATGTCATAGTAGACGATGATCGAAAAATGTATTTTAATGGATGAATACGTTGCATTATGTATTTATGGTTCGTGGCTAAGGACATTACATATCGATACACCTCCGTGCCTCGGAAAGCACGTTAAGCCGTTGGTCCTGGCTGTCATTCGTAGATCTTTGACAATCGTTACGGGTAGTCAGAAGTTCAAAAGTCTTTAAGATAGGTAATAACTCCATGTAAAATACTGATATTCAACTGCATCCACTTAGATTGGAAGATGGTCCTTACATACTTTGGAAAAAGCTAGACAGAGGATGAATACATTACTTACATAACATTACGCCTTTCTTTTAAATTGATAGCAAATGTCGTAAAATATCGTTGATAAGATGATCGATCACTAAGTTTTTTTTTGTTTCGATAACTTGTCCGAGGAATCGTAACTCTCACTACGAAATGTAGGTATGGGAAGTTTTATGCGATTTCTGACTTTTCTAACCTCAGTTTGTCCAAAAGTGTCTTTGAATCCTTATACGAAACTGCATCGATTGGCAACATTTTATAAAAGGCAAGAATTTACGTTTTTCTTGCCAACTGTACCATTTTTCCAAAATCTGTGAATGCAGTTAGCAATTACTCAAGAAGTTGAGTGCAGTCTCCTAAGAAAGCTTTTTTGTAGCTGCAACGGTTAAGGCTTCCTTTACTGCCTCGTCTCAACTTCCACCCTGTATTACTCAGATCGGACAAGGAATCAAGACAGAAGGGTGCAATATTTATTTGTACTAAATCTTAATACCTTTCTATTGATATATTATTTATTCGTATGGGAGCGGGTACCAGCTTCCATACATTTCGTGGCATCATCCTTTGACAAAGATGTAAACAACAATGGCCGCTCGAAATTTAGTATTATTTATTTGGTTTTTATATAAGTGGCTGTATGAATTTAGTTGGTGTTGTAGTTTTGTTTTTGTTTATTATGTAGCGTAGGGTGTCAAAAGGGGAGATGGGGACCTCCCCCTCTGCCACACACCATACACACAAATGTGCCCCCGTACACATGATTTCTACTTTAATCTTGCAGGAGGTGACGCGCAGCCATAAGGGCTGGGCTCTCGATTCCGTGGTTTTGCAGAACCATATCACTAAGTTGAACAGGGAGGATGTGCACGAAGGGCCCGCGGAGGGTGTCTACGTCTACGGACTGTTTTTAGAAGGTATTTAGGATCAATTTAATCATAGTAGGGTATTACTATAAACCTACTCGTTTATTGAATTTATAGTAGACGTATTAATCTCGTGTATTGTCATTTATTTATGTGATGGCCTTTAGAGGCCTCGCCCGAGGCGACTTTTTGTAGCGATGCAGAAGCGATGCTGTCGCGCATGTGTATCGATACAACCGCGATGCTGTCGGTGGCTGTGTATCTTCGCCCAGATTCTGTATCGCCTACTATCACGATGCTGTCACGCTTCAGTCGCGATGCAAACGCAATTCAGCATTGACACAGAAGGTCGCCTACGGCGACTTTCACACTTTCACACATTCCCCAGCACCCCTCTCGCCGTTCTTCACTCTTCTTTCCCCCGATGTCGTCAGAAACGATCGCGCGTTTGCATCGATACAGTCGCGATGATGCCGCGCATGTGTATCGATACAGCCGCGCGTTCGCATCGTTTCTGTCGCACGTTGCAAACGCGACTAATGCGTGATAGTAGCGATGCAGAAGCGCATTTAGAAAACGCGCGACAGCATCGCTACAAAAAGTCGCCGTGGGCGAAGGGCTTTAAAGTTCATATTTTACATTTTCCAGGAGCTTCTTTGGACAGAAAGTCTGGTAAACTGATAGAATCAAAGCCCAAGGTCCTGTACGAGCAGATGCCTGTGATCTATATCTTCGCAATTAACACGACTGCAGGCAAAGATCCCAGGTTATACGAATGCCCAATCTACAGGAAGCCGCAGAGAACCGACGCTAAGTACGTGGGCTCTATAGATTTCGAAACTGATAGCAATCCGAGACATTGGACCCTAAGAGGTGTTGCCTTGTTGTGTGATATCAAGTAAATCAATGTAATAATATTTTTGTCAATAAATTAATATTTATGTTATAATGAACGGGTCTTTCGTTTCGTTTTTCTCGCAACATCCTCCTGTAATGGATTTGCAGTTAGAAACCGCTAACAACAAAATACATACTGCTCTATGTATAACGGTGAGTACCTCACTTGGCATACTCATGGTCACGCAGCAAACCATACATTTTGTTGGCATCACGACCTAGCTGCAAACTGCAAACTCGGAATCCATTTGCATAGAACAAATAAATGGCCACCGTTGCTATGGAATAACGGAAACAACAATGATCTGTCACATTTAATCTACCTAGAAGTAGATGACACAACACTCAAAAATATTCCATTAGTTTTAACAGTACAACAATAGTTGCTAACAGAACATTCCATTTATTATCAATCGTCGACTTTACCGCAGCCACCGCCACTGGTGGTATTGGACACTACAGAGTTTTCTGCATAAGACCCTTAAAGTGGGATTGTTATGATGACCTAAACCCAGGAAAAGTGTCAGTTGCAGAAAGTTCCGTAGTGCCAGATCTAATAAACTACACAAAAACCTGCTAATTTAACAGTAGCAGCTAATGGTGTAAATTCCCACCAATACCACCACCACCACCACAACATACCGTCACCTAATAAATAGCAATAAAAATAGTTTCCTAAAATCATAATTTTAAGTAAACAGATTACTGGGTCAAACTCATAAAATAATGCTGATGTGTATGTTTGTACCTATTGATGCCAGAGTAATCGCTTATGGCTCCCCTTAGTCAGTAGTGTCTAGGATAAATAAGAAAAATTATGTTAATTAAAAACTACCTAGTGAGAGCACTTTGATATTTATAAATACATACCGAATTTATTGGATCGAAGTTTCTTATCGCACGGTACGGGACTTGGTGGATGGGGGCTAGGCGAAACAAAGAAGAAAGAAGTGAAGAATTTTCCGTCACGAGTTTCCGTCACGACCTTTTCTTTATTTGTTTGTTTGGTTGAACGCGCTAATCTGTGGAACTACGGGTTGGAATTGGGAAAATATTTTTGTGTTGGATACTCCATTTATTAGGGAAGATTTTAGACTATATAACATCACGCTACAATCAATAGGAGCGGAGCATAAATGAAAAATGTTGCAAAAATGGAAAAAAATGATTCCTTTTGAGAGCTTCCGTTGCGTGCGCTGCGTAAACGCTTAAAGTTACGCAAAAATCACGTATGACGAAATTGTTTCCCTTAAAGAGTCCGCAACAGAATATGTCTATCTTTTAAGTTTGACTCAATATAATTCTTTTTTTGGTAATCAGTGTTCTAAGGATGTTCTAAATATACTACAAAAGCAACTTCGTTCCAACCGAGTGTTCCACGACATTCACGCATTTTTTTAAATTGTATTAACAGTAAATGCTTATATACAATAGTAATTTATTAAACAACTTATTATTTACAATAGGTGCTAAATTAAATAACTCAGTAACTAACTATACAAATATATACAAAAATACCTGCCCCCATGGGTAAGTATGGGTGTATAATTAGATGATAATTATCTAATTATACACCCATGCTGTATTTATTTAAATTAAAGTGTAATTACTACACTTTAATTTAAATAAATACAGTTTAATTTTATTATTGTTGCTAAAATATTGTTCTAGTGTGTTATGATTGATGCCAAATTAATCGACTACAGTTCCCTGTTATTGTTTCTATAGTTATTGATATTTTATTATTTTATCCTAGACATTATCTAGCATGAAATTAGAAAACTTATACGAATTAAAACCTACCTACCTGGTGAGACCACTTACGTTGCAATTACTAACTTTTATTTTATTATTGTTGCAAAAATACTGCTGTTGTGTTTATTTTTGTGTACTGTTATACTTTTCTCACTATATGAAATTGGGGGCGTATGAGAAAGAAAACTATATTTAATGTTTAACTAAATTATTATATTTTATCAAGGAATTTTCCTAATTACATTGACAGGCCCTAGCACTACCTATCTTCTTTCTTAAACAAACTACCATTACTTTTCCTTTTTAAACCTTATATCAAACTTGCTTGACTGTTCGAGAGTCACCATCGATAATATAATTACCAGCCAGTCAACATAAGGTTGACACATGCAGATAACCTCTACAGTACCTATATAAGTACAACTCCGATACGCAAAAACAAAACTTTGCACCGAGTAAGCTCACTAAACACAAATAAACTCATCAAGGATCATGACCAACAACCACATCGCCTTGAATGCACGGCTAACAAACTAAATAAAGCAACACAAACTACAAGTACTTATAGCCATGCTCAGACACAAAAGGAATCGATAGCTCGTACCTACAAATTTAGTATCGAAGCCTACGCAAAAGAATAAGCTATGTATCCTGAACTGTAGCCAAATAAAGGGATCCAAACCTTTAGTTGAGGATTTTTTTTCGGAATTATTTCACTACTGCCATTATATAATGCCCAACTGTACCCTAAGCCGACTCATAAGCGGTATCGAACAAAAACTAAAAGACTATACCATAGACGACTATTGCTTACTTTTCATAGGAGAAGACCATATTGATATATATGACAACAAATATATAGACGTAATAAATATGTTAAGTGAATCCCTCCGAAAAATATCACACACCAATATAGTGATCTGTCTTCCTACGTATAAAACAGGATCACTAATATACAACTATAAAGTGGAGATGTTTAACAACCTGCTTCATTTAGACAACCAAAATCATAAGTACGCGTATATCTTTGACAGCAATCGTGACCTAACACCTGAGATGTTCTCCTACACTACGGGCAGAATCAATAAGTACGGCATGAAGAACATATATGAAAATATTATGAGTAACATTTTGATTGATCTGAATCTTTATGGTCAAAGGAATAGCCAGGTAAATAGCAACGTTACACAAGAAAGCGTCCTCAACGGTACAAATGCAAATCTTAAGGAAACTTCCAACTTTTTTCGTGTACAATAACATATACATTCTGCATCAAAATATTGCTGGACTCCTAAACAAAACGGATATCCTTAATGTTTATTTGGAAGAACTAGAGAGTAATAGAAAAAGGATCGATGCTGTGTGCATAACTGAACATTTTATAACACCTGAGCAGGAAGAACTATTGAACTTACCAAATTACAGCCTAGCAACTAGCTTCTCTAGAGGATGTAAAAGAGGTGGCGCATGCATTTTAACTAGAACTAACCATAAATATAAGGTGCTAAATATAAGTAAACACTCTCTAACTAACATAATTGAATGCTGCGCGTTAGAATTGACAGAACACAACATTATTATTGTATGCATATATAGGGTGCCTCAATCTAATTTAGATGATTTTTACGACAAATTGAACAACATTTTACATTTGGTATGTTTAAAACTAAGTAAAAAAGTAATTTTATGTGGAGACTTTAATATTAACACTTTGAAAAGAAATATGCAAACTTTGAATTTTGAGTATACACTGTTAAGCTATAACTTAAAATTACAATTTTCTCAACCCACTAGGCTAAGCAGTGGGACATGTTTAGACAATATTGCACATAATGTAAAGGGCTGTAAAGGGGAAATTATAGAACTCGGTTTGTCGGATCATACGGCGCAGCTTTTGAAATGTCCAATTAAGAAAACATTTGCTTTAAAGTGCTGGCGAGTTAAAAGACGAAATTATTGCCAAGAAAATGTAGAAAAATTTAACAACAGCATAAAATGTCTCACCTTTTCAGATATTTATACCACCAGTGATGTTAACGAGGCCTACAACCATTTTCTAGACCTATTTAAATGCTTTTACAATCTCTGTTTTCCTTATGAAATGAGAACAATATCCATTAGCAAAAAAGCAAAATGGATCTCTAACGGGATAAGAAAATGCAGTAAAAGGAAACGGCAATTGCTATGGCAATACCGAAAAAACCCCACCTCAAAGAATAAAAATACATTCAAAATATATTCAGCTAGATTTAAAAAAATTATATCACTGACACAAAAATCACAAAATAACTATTACATTAAGACCTCGCAAAATAAATCGAAAGCGGCATGGACAGTAATTAACAACTCAAAAACTTTCTTTCCTAAAGAGCCAATAACAGAAATACGAACAGGCTCAAAACAAATAACAAACCCGTCAGAAATAGCCGAGTCCTTTAACAATTTTTATGTTGACCAAGTTACCGAACCTAAAAATAATACAATTCCACAAATTCCAATACACTTCAACACCTCTAGTTCTTTATTTATGGAACCAACTATACCGCAAGACATAATTTACCATATTAACTCACTCAATAATACAAATAGCGTAGGTTATGACGGAATTGGCACTAAAGTTATAAAAGAAGCCGCTAAATATATAGCTCCACATCTCAGTCACATCATCAACAACATGAGTATCTCTAATGGAGTTTTTCCCGAAGCTCTAAAAACTTCCATAATTGTTCCATTATACAAAAAACAGGATAGGCAATATATGGCTAACTACAGACCTATTGCATTGATACCTGTCTTCTCAAAAATATTTGAGAAAGTAATTTATAAATCATTATATACATACCTTGAGAAGTCAAAAATATTAGTTAAAGAGCAAAAGGGATTTCGTAAACAGAAGACAATTAATATGGCCATACATGATCTTCTTCTCCCTGTTTTATCAAACGTGGACAAGAGAAATCCTGTATGTACTATCTTTATGGATCTGACCAAGGCCTTCGACTATGTAGATTACGGAATACTGTTAAACAAACTAGAAAAATATGGTATTAGAGGAAATGTACTTAAACTGTTCGAATCTTATTTGGTGAATCGAAAACAGTTTGTGGAAATCACACAAATATGTACTAATAACGGCTACGAGAATAAATATCGATCCAAACGTAGAACAATAAAATACGGCGTACCTCAAGGCAGTGTACTTGGACCACCCCTCTTTTTAATATACATTAATGACCTTCCCGGACACATAAACCATCCCATGGTACTATTTGCTGACGACAGCACAGTAGTAGTTGAATGTGACAATAATATGACTTATGAGAATGAAATAAATATGACATTAAATACAATAATATCTTGGTTCAACAATAATAATCTTGTAATTAATTTAGACAAAACTAAAATCATGCATTTCTACCAGAGAATTCCAAGTAAGATCCCTGAAATTCAGTATTTAGGGAGTCCAATAGAGTCAACTACTGTCGCCAAATTCCTCGGCATCGTAATTGATAATAATCTGACATGGAGATCACAGACAGATGAAATTTGTAAAAAAATGAATAGATTTGCATACGTTCTATTTAAACTATCAAAGACTGTCAGCCTAGAATCTGTACTAACGGCTTATCATGGTTATGTTGCATCAACACTTAGGTATGGCATAATGTATTGGGGCAACTCCGTCGATAGAGATTTTGTATTTAGAGCTCAAAAAAAATGTATTAGATCCATGTGTGGCCTAAATAGCACCGATAGTTGTCAACCGTTCTTTAAAAGCCTGAACATTCTTACCCTACCATCACTGTATATCTACGAAACAAATATATTTGTCAAAACACACATCTCACAGTACAAATTAGCTTTTAAAAGTCACTATCGCAAACTACGTGACAAAAATGAGTTAGAGCTTGAAATCACACATGGTAAAACAGCCTTAATGAATAAAAGCATTTTCTGTATGGCCACAAAAATATTTAACAAGCTGCCTGAGACATTGAAATCGTTAAACCTGGACAAATTCAAAAGAGTGCTTATGAAAATATTAATTGATAAATGTTACTACTCGCTAAAGGAATATTTGGACGACAGTTCTATAATGCCTCCTATAGATAATAAGTGTTAGGTCATCTATTTTGACATTACTGTATTTATTTTAACTAATCGACATTGCAATCCATTGACATTATTATAATACATTTAACATTTATGTTCTACCTTAGATTTAATTGTTGACACTGAAGGAATAGTTTAATAATTGTTTTGACATTTCTGTATTAATTTTAAATTTTATGACTGACATTATTTTCTATATTTTTTTTATTATTTTTTTCCTGACATTTTTATTTTTGTTACTCGTATTTCTTAAATTTTATTGTTGACAATTTGAAAATATTTATGAATCGCTTACACTTTAGCATTCTTGTTTTTTATAATTTAAACTCATAAAAGTATTTGTTGCACGTAGATAATTAATAATTAAATGTAAAATTGATCATCATATTTGTACGCCAAATGGCAAAACATAGAGCGCATATGACAATGTAACACCTGTTTGTAACTACCTATGTTAACAAATAAAGAATCTGAATCTGAACCTATTAGATTTGAAAATTCTATGTTCTTGTTATTGAAATAAATGCCTTATAGTGGTTTACCATAGTTTAAAAAAAATACTTTATTTTGTTTTTGATTAACTGTTATACAACATTATTTTTAGTATATGCGAAACCAGAATATAGTTTGTTCAGAATAAGTAACTGAATCGATTCCAATAATTTTGAAACCATGTTATATTTTGTCGCAAAAATATTTAAACAATGTTACAAGTTGGACATCGAGCGACACTAAGTACCTATCCGCAATCATACGCGCACAACACAGGTCACGGCAGGTCATAGCGGCACTAGGCGCGGGCGCGCAGCGGGGCGGGGGTAAAACAACCCCTTCAGTCGCCCGGACGCTACAGGTTGACGCGCACGTGTCACGCTCCGTTTCGGTTACAATACGCCTTCGTGATTGCGCGGCCGCCGTGGGCAGTTGTCTTTCGGGTAATCTTGTACCGTGTACCTATCGTATGTAAAAAATATCGTGTAACCATGTCTTTCTCATACACAAACGTCCAGTACACAGAAATGGTACGTACACTAGCGGTTTGTGGTGATAACATATCCCTGGCAGTGCGGCGGTACGAGGAGCAATTCGGCATCGAGTATCGTGAAACACAAGGCTTTCCGCCACGCAAAGATCTAGGGACTACGGCACCTTTCGGCCTCCAACAGCAGTTGTTAGAGGAGTGAGTCGAATTCCTACCACAGTCCAAGACGGAATTTTGGACTACATGGCCAACAAACCTACAGCCTGCTGTGTTAAGTAATGCGATATTTAACAGTTTTTATCCACTTTGAACTTTAAGTGTTTGGCATAAGGTGCAACAAATCACATTGACGCCATTTTATCACTTACGGCTGCATTTACGAATAAAGTACATAATAATATCTACCTACACTTGGCCCTTACGACGGTCAAAAACCTGCAAGTGTGATGGAAAATGTTATTACCGGATAATTACAATCCTTTCGCCGTACGGTTAGGTACCTACTGCCAAATTATTATGAATGAGCGCGAGACGACGCGGGAGGCGCGTGCGGCGCGAGACGACGCGGGAGGCGCGTGCGGCGCGTTGGCGCCACGTGGTGAGCATGTTTTATACGGACAACCAGGTAATATAACAAGCTTATAACTTTGTGATTTTTCATGATACAGTTTTGAAGTTTTGTAAATAGATTCTTTACATAAAAATACTAGACACGTGTTTCGGGTTTCGCATATACTAAAACTAATATTATATATACCTGTTACCTTGAAAGTATTTTCACTTTACACAAAGACTCGCTAACATTAAAGAGAAGAGGATATGCATGTGAGTAACCTAGAGAGCGTTAGTTAAATAAAAGAAGCGCTGAGTGAAATGAAAGAAGCACCGACTTAACGAGTTGCACAGCTTGGATGTGTATGTGAGCCTAATCGCTTGTACAGTCCATTCACAGTTATTTTACCTTTGATTTTACATCACCGTGATCTATTATCACATCGTATAGCGTTGTTGCTGTCAGAGGTAAAGCACCTGTGAAAGGACTGTACTACACAAATCGACAACCTTTGAATGCTTACATTTTTTGTCATGAAAATTTTTCTAGAGTGAGTATATCATTTATCAATTTTATTTTTTTATTTTATAATTTTTAAAAGGAGCCAATGTGATGCTTCATAGTCAAACCAAATACGAGTTAGGAGTTATGAGGTACAATACCCGCCACGAAAGAAGGGACTTGAGGAGCGTCAGTAGTGGGAAACCTGCAAAGGTACAGTCGTCTACGAAATAGATAGGACTCCTACACACAGGCTCGACACGCGACGCGACACAAAGGCACCGCCTGTCGCTCAATGAGCGAGCGATGCCTTTGTGTCGCGTTGCGTGTCGCGCCAGTTTGTAGGAGCCTTTATTCATAATTTGGTCGGTCGGTCGGCGGTCCCTTCCCGCCTCAGACCTCATACCGCTAAAGAGACCTATACTAGTGTGCAAGTCAAACCACGTGGTAAGTCAAGTCTCATCTTTAGTGGCACGTATTTGTACTACTTAACCGATTCCAAGACGGATTATGATTTGCGCGCGAATCTTTGTATGTATGTATGTAGGTATGTTTGTTTGTATATAGGATTAGTTCAGGCTAGTTTTTTAAATTATTATAAGTAAGTTAATGTAAGTACTAACACTAGTCTCTAAGTCGTGTGTATACTAACCAAATGGACTATATTTATGGGTCCGAAATAAAAGATTTTATTTATTTATTTATTATTTATTATTCAATCAGCCTAGTTTGATTAAATTACTTGATTTGATTTGATATTTTATAAGACAGTATTCAGGCGCTGGCATGCGTTTGAGCTGAAATTTGGCACACCTAACCTATTTATCTTCGGTGACAATGTAATACACGCATCTTAAGGGTAGGTACTATGGAGCTGGTTTGATGTTACAGCGCTGTACGAATATTATTAGTACACAGCCGTCTCTAGTCTTGCCGCGCCGGCGCGGCAATTCTGTGCTCTGTGAGCCAATATTACCATAATAGGCATAGCAACTTCTGAACTAAACAAGATTGCCCGTCGTTTTTCTGATGATGAAGATGGAAGGTAAACGAACGAAAATAAAATTTGTTGTGTTATAAGTCAAAACAGTTAGCCCTCATCGTGATTACAGTTGTGTAAACTTATTTCTTTAAGAATTATATGTAAGTTACACCACAGCAAGGTAGTTCGATACATCGAATTTGACTGTCACATCTAGGTATTACAAAGATTGCTAGGTTTGTGTTGGTGATGGCGTGCTTGCTTTTGATTTGCTGTTTTCTCTTGTAGTATTGCATGTTTGCGTACAATTTTTTAGGATAAAAGAATCACACAAAAATATATTTTTTCTGGGTGATGCGTTTTTTGGGTTAATTTTAACCATTTTCAATTTAATATTGTGACCGTTTGGTACGCGCCATCGTGTTAAAATTTTTAGTATTCGTAGGCGACCGATAGGATGTATTAACGAACTCCATCGTGACCTAAAAATGGAATCAGTCACCAACATAATACGAAAATTTGCTGAGGCCCATGAACACCGTCTCCACCGACATGTGAACATAGAGGCTATTCAGCTGTTAGACCAAACAAATATAGTGCGAAGACTAAAACGAACAAAAACTTTTGAGTTAGTGTAGCATAAAAATAATTTAAAAACAAAATATCCGCCTGTATAAAAAGACAATCAATGTAAAATCAACTAAAAGGACCGAAACAGGATCGAAAAATCAATAATAATAAAAAACCAATGAAAGAAATCTAAGCAAGATCAAATATTAACGGTAAATTTGATACTTATCGATGGTAGTCCTTAAAAATTTTATGCAGCGTGATAACACACAGTCGGAGGCATAGAATTGAATGCTAAGTTAAATCATTTAATATTCCTTTTTTTTAAATATGCCTCCAACTGCGTGTTGAAATTTCAATATAATCGGAGATTTCTGCAGTCTGTGGCGTGTGACGCGATGACGCGATTTTTTGGGGTGGATAAACAGAATAACCCTATTTTAGCTACTTCAAAGTATATGTAGTTATTTAAAACAATCCTTGGTTATCCTATCCATATGGATAGGCTTGTAGGAGTATCCTACTTATTTAGTATTACAATACCTTAATCCTACTTTAGAAATATGAAATATGATTAACTCCAATATGAATATTGTTTGAGAAATATCGACCACAAACGTTGGTCCTGCTGTAATGACGATTCAACAATTTGGTCGGACATGTTATTGGATAGTTATTTTGTTATTTTTGTTTTACGAAGTATTCATATTTAGTACCTATTTTCTACCTTTAGATTACGAAAATAACTTACGTTAAAGATTAATTTGAAAAAAGTATTAATTATTTTTTATACTTGCTTGCAAAACAGGGTTTTGGAGGAATCAAACTTCACGCACTACTCTACGAAATGGGAATCGATAGGTCGCCACATAGCGACGATGTTCAAGGCTATGAAGCTTTGGCTTGATCAGTGATATCATTGCTGATGAGCATCATCATTGAAAAATCGTATTTTTTTGTGCAGTCAATGCTGAATTTATAATTTCGATGTAAATTAACGTTAAATGAATGATAAATGATAAATGATTTTATTTCTGTAAGTAGGTTTGAACAAACACTTTTACACGTCAATCATATTTTAAAAACTAGATGAGGTCGGCGTTTCCTATCTGACTACTCTGAGAAGAAAGGCCGAAACAAACTCAGAGGTCACAGTCTCTTTTAAAGTCCAGACATAATCTTGGTCAGATCATGTGAAGACCATGTAGATTTGTGTCTGAGATGGTCTTTTGAGGAAAAACCACACAGATTGAGTGGACCTGTCCAGTCAGTGCACGCATTTGTCAGTAATCGTGTAGCTCAACTCAGAACTTACTAGAAGTATACTGTCAAGCCAAATAAAAGAAAGCACGTTAAAAAAAGAAACTGTATTAAATAAAATGACCTACCCCAACACCCTTTTATAAATATTAAAAATTAATTAATAAAATATTAAATGTTTTTAACAATAAAATATTACAGAGAGACACCCAATCAATGCATGATGATAGTTCATGACGTCAAATCATAGTTTAAATCGGAAACACTGGCAGCCATTATAAATACACGATGGACCTCATAGGTATTTCTTGATTTCATCGTATAGCACAAGTACAAAGGCCCCTCCGGTACCTCTGAGCACGTTAGAGAAGGCGCCTTTAAAGAATGCACCCGGACCTTCTTGTTTCAATATTTTCGCCCAGCAGTCTGCTGTGTTCTTGTACTGGCGCTGGTGCACTGGTACTCCCGACTGCATCATCAATCGCCGTCGCACCGTGTCGAGTGGGTAGGAGCAGATCCCCGCAAATGTAGTCACAGTCTGTATCAAATAAATCAACATTATAAACAACGAAAATTTCACGTTTCTTTTTGAGAACCCTGCTATAGTTATATTCAATATATTTGTCAGGGCTGAGAACCGCATGGCGTTGCAACGCGACGCGTGTTTTTAAGGGGTTATTCCAAACCTGTATACTGTAGACAAAAAGAGCCCCCCTAAGCCACAGCAGAGCATGGGTACAGTAACACGAGAAGAACTCAAGTAAAACTAGAATTTAAGACTAATCTGACGTCTATCAGTCGCCTACTAAAGAAGTTGTCTCCTGGCTAGAGAGGTCGACATCAAAAGCATTTACTGCAAAAAACGACGCGGAACAAATTGAATTTTAGGTGAGTACCGATGGAACAAATTAGAACTAATTTCTGGAACCACCCACACTCTTGTTATGGGTTGGGGGCCTCCAGATGTAGGGATACTGTGTGTAGGATCAACGATAAGAGATAAAACGGACCGTCTTATCTATTAGTATCTATATACAGGGTGTCCCGTAAATAATGGATCAAACGTAACGGGTAGTCAGCTCACCTGATTTCCAACAACTAATTTGAAAAGTTTTTTATTATTTTCAATTTTGGTCTTTTCACGGTGAAAAAAAATCTTTTCAATTTAAGTTTTTTTTTTCTAAGGCAAATTAAACTTTATTTATAAAAATGGTATCCTATTACATTATTAAGCTATTCAGAAATGTTTAACAAAAATCATACCTAAAAATGTTATCATTTGCAGCGATAGCATTAAAAAAACGGAATTCTGGTAAAAAAAATGGTGAAATTCGGGAAAAATTATGTCTTCAATAAAAAAAATATATTATTGCGGTTTTTTTTAAACTATTCAAATTAGTTGTTGGCAATCAAGTGAGCTAGCTTCCTGTTACGTTTGATCCATTATTTACGGGACACCCTGTATATTATAAAATGAAGTCGCTATTTGTGTCTGTCGGTGTGACCGTGTTGTTCTTCTAAACTAAGCAACTGATTTTGATGATGTTTTCATCATCATTTAGAGAATTAATTTAATAATTCCTAAAGGTTTATAAAACATTAATATTAAATATAAATTTTATAAAGAAATTTCGGATGACTTGTCGTGTTGTAAAAACCGTGCCAAGCAGGGGCGGGACGCTAGAATAGAAATGGACGATTTTATGCTTAAAGCAATAAAACAAAAAAATCAATAACCTGAGCGATAACCCAAGTGAAAAACAGCGGAGTGTTTTGTGGGTCAGGGAGAAGGCCTTTTGCTGTATCGAAGAACCCGAAATAAGTCGCACGATAGATGATGATACCCTGCACCGATACGATGAAGCCTCGGTACCATCCCAAAGGTCCATCAGATTTGATAGTCTTGGTAAGGCAGTCAATGAGTCCATGGTACATCTTAGTTTTTCCTTTGCCGACGTCAGCTGCCAATCTATCGTACAAAGTTTTACATTTTGTTAACATGTTTAAACTGCCCGTCTTTATAGTAAAGTGAAAGAATAAGAGAGATATAGCGCAAAACAAAACTACTGGCCGCTTTCCCTTGTGTCGATCAGACACAATTTTGCATTGAAAAAGTTTAGTAACATGTAATGAAAATTGCTGTTAAATGCACATGTTTGTATTTTTACCAATAATAGCATATCCCATCTCTCTCACAAAGAGGAAGCAGGTGTCACAGTCGTGGGAACATTATAGATTTATTATGCTAATAGCATGTTAATCGACCTTTGTTGTTCCAACAGCTGGGACACCGGCCGCCTCTAGCACATAAACTAATTGATTATTATTCGAAAATATTATTGGAGCTGCTGAAGATTTTAAATACTATCTTTGTATTGTATTAATTCAATCTCTTAGTATTGTATAATTGCATAGCACATGTGTGAGCACTTAGCACTTCCACTAGCACCTACTAAAAAGATACTGGAACCCCAGCCCAGAGGGTTTTTGAGCAAGCATATGCAATATATATTTGAAAAGTTTCAGTTATGAGCCCCGTGGTCAGGATTACACGGATTTCGAAAAACGACCAAAAATAAAGTGATCTTCAGAGCCGTTGATTTGCCGCCTCATACGATCGTGTGAGGTCTTACCCTATAATGACATAAATAGGCGAATCTGACAAAAAATGTGGGCTTTCCCTGAACTTTAAGAGGACTTTGAAAACTCAGATTTGGATCTTTTTTACGAGTAAAAGGATGTTCAGGCTGAATGAAAGTATGTCTGAGCCATAGTGTTACATCACATGAGCTTTTCACTAGTAGCTACTTTCAAATTAGTAAAACATTTTAATTATAATGCTACAAAATTTTAGGGACGAAATATGGAAGATGGGTACAGTAGGTAGATAGCCAAGTAGAACTCTCTCTTAAAATAATGAAGGAATGAAAGATCGATTGGTTATTATTTGGTCTATTGTTTATTGCCCTACTGGATTAATAGAACAGACTTCGATGCAAAAACAAGTTCAACTTCTGCCATAACTTCTGTATCCAATTCATTCGTTCATTATTTCATTCATTTTTTAATTATACACATAAACCACTTCTAAATGACACCTAGTCTATAATGCTACCAAGATGGGTTCGGGGTCCATACAAAATTACCCATTGTTATTTTTTACAAAGCTGGCAAAGATAGAAAACTTACGTACGTTTTCTATCAGCTTTATCAAAAAAAAATTACGGGCACCTTTGAATATATTTTTAAACATTAATAGTTCGTTAAAAAAAAAAAAACAAAATATGAAGATAAAATGAGGAAATCGCCCATAAAATGAGGATAAAATGTCTTTTCAAATTATATCGTTAACTTACGATCATAGTAATTTTTTTAAATAACACCAACCACGTTTTGGGTGTATCCTGACGATATTCCCATTTTCCTACTTAACTTTTAAATCATTACGTTCAAGAGTTTGGTATTTTCAAACTTCTGAATATCGAGAAATCCTTACAAACGTGTCAGCTTCAAATTCAAACAATAATCGAAACTATTGGGTTTCCTTGATTTACGGATAAATGCAAAATTATGACCACTGTTAGGTAATTTTCTGAATTGATGAAATTTTGTCATGTTTGCCAAAAGGCTCCATCAATCCGTCAGATATTTATATATTCACTATCAAGACATGTAACACTATGGCTCAGATATACTTTCATTCACCCAAAACATCGTTTTAAAAAAGTCCAAATCTGAGTTTTCAAAGTCCTCAGAAAATTCAGGAGAAGCCCACAATTCTTTGTCAGATTCGCCTATTTATTTATGTCATTATGGGGTAAGACCTCACACGATCATATGAAAATCAACGGCTCTGAAGATCACTTTATTTTTGGCCGATTTTCGAATTCTGAAAGTGTAATCCTGACCCACGGGGCTCATAACTGAAACTTTTCAAATATATTTTCGGTGTTCCCTCCTCATGCCACACCAATTTGCCTATCAACTTTTAGCCCTGCATATGCTTGCTCAGAAACCATCTGGGCTCCACTTCCATACCATTTACTGGGTTCAACTTTCGATTGACTTGAATGTGCCCTGGCGGCTGAGAGTATGTCGTGATCACTCAAATGTGTCGCTGGTGGTGGCTTGTGTGTTGGATCATTAAGTTCTCTTCAAAATAGTTGAGCTGAATGGTGCTGGTCCACACTTCATGTTCGTGATCGTGCACCGCCAGTAGGGACTGTTTATCTTAGCTGCCACGTCTTATTATAATTTATTAATTGTTTTTTGTGGTTTTTATCTTTTCTATTACGGAAGCTTTAACATGCACGTCTTTCTACATCGTTTTCACATGTTTAATTTTAACATGAATGATGTCCAATTTTTTGTAACAATATTTTGATTTAAAGAGTGTCTGTGGAGTTTCTTGCCCATTCTACTATATAGGTACCTACTACGCTTTGGAATGGGCAACTAGCTTCATCTTTCTGACTGACCAACCTCTTGACAATTCAAAAGTGCCTGTAATTGGTTTATTTGAAATAAACGTTTTGAATTTGAGTCTCTGTGAGAGGGAGTGGGCCATAATCCACATCAAGCCGGGTCCAATGCGGATTGGTGCGGACCACACATGTCATTATATTTTGGGTTGGCTTGCACATGTTTTCCTTAACAGTTTATACGCGCATGAGTCGCCTGAGTCCAAAAGTCACAGGTAACGAACACACGACTCGGTAAGTCGGGGCTATTACCACCGGGCTACCAATGTAATATAGCAAAGCGTGTGCTGCATCGGTATAGAACATTGTGAGATGCAGGTACCTACATAACTTATTTTATTTACCTGGTTCGTGCAAAATCTAAAGGGTACACAAAACACATAGAAGTTGCACCCGCGGCTCCGCCTGACGCCAGATTGGCAGCAAAATACTTCCAAAACTCTTTATTTTTGTCTATGCCGCCCATAAAAAGTTGTTTGTATTTATCCTTAAATGCAAAGTTCAGAGCTTGTGTTGGGAAGTACCGGATGACGTTTGCAAGGTTACCACGCCACAATGAGAAGAATCCTTGTTCTTTTGGTACCCGGTATAATATATCTAGAATACCTGTGTTGTAAGAAAAACAATAATTATGTAGTATCACATATGACTATGAATTTGAACGATGCTTGGAGGCATAAGATGTCCTGTAGTGAACGTCTGTCGGTGGATTTATGATGTCTAGAAATAAGTCTTACAACCTCGCGCCCATATTGTATTTATTGTAGGATTTAGCTATAGGTATATGAAAAAATATAACTAGCGGTAAACTCGAATGGGCTTTGTGACAGACCAAGGCGTTGTTGTTGAGATGAACTCTACGCCTGTAAATGGGAACGACCCGCACTAGGTCAAGGTCAAAAGTAGTGGAATAAGGTCAGGGTCCAAAGTAGTAGAATAAAGAAAATACAACGTTTATCCTGCGGTTGGTAAACACATCCTAATAATAAATTTATATCACTATATCCTAATGGTTAGATTACTACTTTATTATTATTTTGAGGGAAAAAATACCTTGAATCTTACTTCCACCAAATAAAGCTATCAAACAAATCGTGTGCCGTAAAGTAAGCTTTATTTTTTTTATTCGGTTCAATAATTTAATTAAACAAAAAATAAACCAGTGTAGAGCGAAATATGCTTATTACCTTTATATTGCTGGCCCTTTTTTACTTGTTTATTAACATCTTGCACCTGTAAAAGAATTTTCACTCGTTCGATGGGAGCTACTGCGGTCTTTGACACTGCAGCTGAAATACCACCAGCAAGAAAATCCTTTATGAATCCCGTTCCTGCGCGCTCTGTTTTCTTTTCTCCTTTGTCTTTACTTCTATCCCCCATTTGAATCTCTTTCAGCCAGTAATGACTGACTCCTTAAGTTTTGGAAAATGCTGAATAACTTTCAATCTCTTTGAACTCCCCCCTCGCTTTACTCTTTGTTCACAGACAAGTCCACCATACAATATTGCTCTGTAATATTCAGCAATGGCTCTTGATCACATTTTCACTACCTAAACGAATGTTCCATGTTTAAATGGAGAAAAGGACGGATATTTTTATAAGATACAACATTCAAACCAGGAAAAATCACTTCATTACTTTTGGCAGAAATACACTACTATAACTACTATAGTATGATATGACACTAGTGCATCGAAAGACACAAAAGACAAGCGCAATTGTTTTGTTTGAATTTAGAATTATAAGAATCAACCAAAGACGAGGACATTAGCTCGATGTCATGTCATCAGATCAAGAACGAAAGGCGGCATTAGTAATTTTCTATTAAAATTAGAATAGAATCTGAGAATAGAATAGAATAATGGTGAATACAGTGTCATGAAAGATATGTTATTCTATATCTTTTGGCTAATGTGCAGGTCTAATAATATAGGTATGTACTAGATTTATACCTAAGCTGTTTCCACACAGACGCAAACGCATGCGGCGACGACTCGTTGCATCCTTGTCAGTTTACAAAATCGCTGACAACTCCGAATTTTCTGGTCACACTGGTTCACACTGCTGCAATGCCGCAGATTGCAACTGACAATTTCTGTACATTCGCAGTAGTTCATATCGGTTCGTATCAAATGCATGTTTCACAGGTAGCGAACCGGTTCCAACTCTTTACATATTATAAAATAAAGTCGCACTTCGTGTCTATATATGTGACCACGTAGATCTTCTAAGCTACACAATGGAGTTTGATGCGGTTTCACCATCCTTCGGGATGTTGAAAAGGCTTTGATATCAGAAATCCCAGTATTTTGACTTGTCACCATTGACACCCTCGCGAAATAGGGGTAAGGTACTACTGCAAATAAATTTATTTTATCTCCGAGGTTGTATTGTGCTAACTTATATGATATACATGTCTACGTGTATTGATCAGGGTGGCGTAATATCCGCAATTTATTCGCTGAAGATCGTACAGGTTAAAGCCCAAACTTCGTCACACCTCGACGATGAGGTGAACACCATGTATGAGGATATTTCCAGAGCCATACATGGCTCTAAAACTCACCTCACCGTTAGCATGGGGGACTTTAACATGAAACTGGGCAAACAAGACGATGATGAGCTACGAGTGGGACAATTTGAGTTTGACGTCGGAACCATCGGCGTCACCTATTGGCCAGTTTTATGAAGATGGAAGACCTCTTTATAATGAACTCCTTCTTCAGAAAACGTGACCACAGGAAGTGGGCCAGGCAGAGCCCTGTTGGTGTAACAAAAAATGAGATTGACTTCATTATGTCGACGAAGAAGCAAGTATTCAATGATGTCTCGGTGATCAACGCGGTGAAAACTGGAAGTGATCACCGCATGGTAAGAGGAACATTGAACTTAAATATCAACCTGGAAAGATCTCGACTGATGAAGTCTACGCTCCACCCAGCACCGATCCAAATCCTAAATTCCGAGAGATTTCAGGTCGAACTTCAGAATTGTTTTGAGTACTTAAGGAGCTCCGAGGACAATTTTAACGATGGGTTCGTGGAAACTGTCCATACGGTCGGATCTAAGATCTTTAAAACCTGTCATAAAAATAGAAACAAGAAGCTCTCTGATCCTACTTTATAGTTTATGGAGAAGAGGCGCGAGATGATCCTGTCTTCAGACGGCGCTGTCAAGTACCAGCTAAATAGGCGGATCTGTAAATCTTTGAAAAGCGAGTTTCACTTTCGTTTTTAATACGGTCTGTATCAAGGCCTTTGCTAGATATCTGTCTATTGGGCAAAACGAGCTTTCGAAACTGACGACCGATGATGGTAGGATCGTATCCGCCAAACCTGTGCTGTTGAGAGAGATCGAGAAGTTCTATGGACAGTTATACACGTCAACAACCCCGTAACGAATCTGGCAAATGACCCCAGAGCTAGATTGACCCGACACTATACCGAAGATATCCCGGATGTCAGCTTGTATGAGATTAAGATGGCTCTGAAGCAGCTCAAAAATAACCAGGTGCCGGTTGATGACGGAATTATGGAAGAACTCCTAAAGGCCAGCGGAATGCCCATTCTTAAGGCCCTCCATAAGCTATTTGATTCTCTCATACTCGAGGGCAAAACGGCGCAGGCATTAAACAGAGTTGTGGTGATACTTTCTTTAAGAAGGCTGATAATGCCCTTCTTAAGAATTATAGGCCCATCTCAATTCTGAGCCATGTCTACAAGCTGTTTTCAAGAGTTATCACGAACCGTCACGTGCGCAGGTTTGATGACTTCCAGCCTCCCGAACAAGCCAGAGTCCATAAAGGCTTTAGCACCGTAGACCACATACATACGCTGCGGCACGTTATACAGAAGCCCAAATAGTATAACCTCTCTTTCTGCTTAGCGTTTGTAGACTACGAGAAAGCCTTTGATTTGATCGAGACATGGGCTGTACTGCAGTTTTATGTCAGTTTGAATCCAGGACCACGCCTTGAAATCTATGCTTCTGCAGCGAGGTGTAAAACTGGGAGACGTTATCTCTCCGAAACTTTTCACCGCTGCACTGGAGGATGTCTTTAAGGTTCTGGACTGGCATCAACATCAATGGCGAGTGTCACTCACCTTTGGTTTACCGACGTTATGGCTGAGACTATGGAGGACCTCATTAGAGCTGTTGAAAGAGTCGGTCTTAAAATGAACATGGATAAGTTTGTCTTGGTCATGTCAAATGCCTATGTAACCCCCACTCTCACGAAAACCGGAGATGCTACACTCGAAGTTGTGGACGAGATGTTTATCTAGGACAAACTGATCAGTTAGGTAAGTACAACTTCGAGAGTTCAATCGTCGAATCCGACTCGGCTGGGCAGCGTTCGGCAAGCTATGCAATATCTTCTCGTCCCACATTCCGTAGTATCTCAAGACGAAATTCTTTGACCAGTGCATGTTGACTTTTGGCACTGAAATGTGTTCGCTCACAATGTGACTTATTAAAAGGCAAAAAATCACTCAAATGGCAATGAAAACGGCTATGCTAGGAGATTCCCTACGTGACCTAATAAAAAATGAAGAGATCTGCAAGAAAACCAAGATAACCGACATAGCCCGAAGAATTGCCAAACTTAAGTGGCAGTGGGCAGGGCCCATTGCTCGAGGAACAGATGGCCGATGGGTCCGAAAGATTCTGGAATGGCGACCGCGCACCGGAAGAAGTAGCATTGGAAGGTCTCCCACAAGGTGGAACGATGACCTAATAGAGGTATGAGGACCAGGTTGTGAAGTTCACTCATATCTCCATAGAAAATGGAGGATCCTCCGACCAGGCAGGTATCATGTCTGGTGGGTAACTGCCCCACGTTTGATGTCGGGACGTTGTATATATGCTAGTTGCGCGGTAAACTCTGCTTGCGCGATGCAGGATTTTGTGTGTCGTCAGTGTGTCGCGTAGCTCGCATGTTGCGATGTAGATACCGCTACAACCTTGTGAAGACCGCAGGAATCCGCTGTATGCAGGAAGAACAGAACCGGCCGAAATGGCGGTGCTCGGAGGTGGCCTATATCCAACGATGGACGTCTTTCGGCTGAAATGACGATGATGGTCATATGGACACACTGGCTATAAATGGAACTAGCGAAAGTTATTTATAAAAAGAGACAAAGTCTGAAATTTTTGTTCACAGACAGCGCCGCCGGGCTAGATGGGCTTGCTGAACTATACCTGAATAATTTGTGGTGCAAAATATTCATGGTTATGAAGTTGTCAAAATGTGCGGTGTGAACGTGCCGCACTACTTCAGGTCGCAACGAGTTTGCAAACGAATGCGGCGGAGTCTGTGTGGAAAAGACGTTACTCATTTCTCGTGCGATGGCAGCACTGTTGAATGTACATTACAGTGGTACATTTACTGCCATAAATCACAAATTAAACGATAAAAATGTGTGCGACTTGGAGTGATCCAGTAAAAGAAGACTTATGCAATAGTTTTTTTACCATTGGAAAAAGAGCAGATTTAGTGGAAAATTACTAGTTTTCCAATTTTCCCTTTACGGAATTTTATCACATAATTTTAATATAATATTTTTTTTGGGATATAAATGGATTCCCATATATATGCAATTAACAGCTGCGTAAAGAATTGTACTAATGTATTAATATAATGATTGATACGAGTATAATATAAAATAAGTAGCTTGTTTAATTTAAAAAAAACTGCTTAGTGACAGGTAGCAGTCAAATTCATGAACACTTGACAGAAGTGATATTTGATGTGAGCAAGTGGCTATTTTATCGCCATTTTTTGGTTTATCTGATTACGTGATTGTAAAAGCAATAAAGTCAGATAAGTGCATGTCCTAGATAAACCAAAGGTCTAAACTTAAGAGTTGATCGTTATTTTAATCAACTTCACCCGAAACCACCTAGAGTGCTTTTTCTAGATGGTTTCGGTTTTTGGTGAGGTGTCAATGGATTGAAGTACAGTTATGAATCCATTAGAAATATTATCTTGTTTCGTGCTTTTCAGTTCTATTCTTTTTCGCAGTCACGTTATAGTTTTCTTTATTATAATGTGCAAGTGAAGCTCAACTCCACTTTAAAATATCAAAGCCCCATTTCGGCCCCTGTTGCAATCAAATTACAACATTTTTCTAATTCTTTCACTTGCGTCTTGCATTATATGGGCATATATATGTATGTAGGCAAGCATTATTATAAACTGTTGAATAGCAATTGCTAAAATTATCGGATGTGACTGACAGACAGATAGATGGACGAAGTCGCAACATAAGGTTTCTTTTTTAATGAGGAGATTCTTGTTTAAGGAGTTTATACAAACGTAACCGAAGCACTATTTCCCACAAGTCGTCAGCGGACTATTTCTTGGTTTTTGTTTTCTGTTTTTATGGCCGGTCAACACAACTTCTTCACTTTTCGACTTAATATTTTTGTGCAGTATGTTTGCGCACATCAATGTACCACAAATAAATAAAAAGCGCAGATTAAACTCGTGCACGTCAAGTATGAAGTTCGTCTTTTCGTTGAGGTTCGTTTGCTAAAGTCTGCATTAATGTGTGCGCTGTGTTGCGCAGACAAGTTTGTACGTGTGAACAGGCTATTACTTTCAAAACAATATTACCACTTCTTTGCAAGATATCTAAGTTTTATTTTGTTTATTAATCTACAATAATTAGAATGCAGGCCTTTCATAAAATTTAAAAAATAATTGCTAATCTGATCTGTGTCTATGATCTTTTTCAACGTGACAGATATCAAACATCAAAAGATATGAAAAGATTTGCGCATATTATTGTACTCTTTGGATTTGCGTTATGATGCGATGTGATCACGAAAAAATTAGTATTGTGTTTGTGTTTGGTGAGTGGTTTGGTGTTTGGTGTAGTGTGTCACTAATTATATAGTACTAAATGGTGATTATTACGTGTACCGGTGTACGTAACATTTCTAGTTGTTTCTTTTCGCTGAACAATAATCAAACAATCATCGTACCTGACTACTCTATGGCAAAGTTATGTTGACTCTTCGACAAAAGCCACTGGTAAAGTAATAGACATTCCATCAAAAACATAAATATGAAAATGGGCGCCAAGTTCAAAATAAAGAATAAACGTGGTTGTTGATTTAACCGACAAAAGAATTGAGATCTAAATGAGTGCCAAGTTCTGTAAGTAATCCTGTTTTTTTTTTTATAAGAACACAACATTCTACGAATTCTTGAGATTTTCTGCTACAGTAATGCTTGCTATTTAAA
This sequence comes from Dryobotodes eremita, assembly GCA_917490735.1. Classification (NCBI taxonomy): domain Eukaryota; kingdom Metazoa; phylum Arthropoda; class Insecta; order Lepidoptera; family Noctuidae; genus Dryobotodes; species Dryobotodes eremita. The sequence continues at coordinate 9,057,338 of OU823241.1, read as the reverse complement.
AATACTACTTCTTAAATTTGAACAGTGGAATTACATATTTACACAAAGCAGATAACTTACGATAAATTAAAGCTCAAGACCTGACTTAGCTAGTTTTCACATACTAGTTATCATAAATATTTGGTTAATCAACTTACCTATATCTTTTTTATGTTATACGCAAGTTGGCCAGTGGTTCGTCTTAGGGGCGGAGCAGTAGGAGTTGCAGTATACGCTTAGGGGCACTATGAGCAGCAAAGAAAACAAAAAAACATTGTCAAAAAAAGAAATGTGACTTAGTTTTTCAGAAAAAAAATCTTTCGGATATCTACCAATTTTATTGCACTTTTATTAACCTTGACCATAGAAACCACTTAGGTTCTGAGAAGCATAGCCCTACGATGCACGCAGGCGTAATCGACGGAGCCCCTCTACGCGGGCTCCTACTTCTGAATGGTTTAAAAAAAATAACCACAAAGGGGATGGGGGTGTTTTTGTTCACTCGCTTCGATCGCTCACTAGACCCCGCCATCTCCTTTGAACCAAAATCGTCCGAGTCGGGGTGCCCAGTCCCAAGCTTGCTTCTCAAAAGCTAAATGGTTTCTATAATTATACAAGTTTAACCCGATACGGCAATAAAACTGGAAAAGTTCTATAAAAATAAATAAGAATTTTTTCTAAGTCCTTGCTTCTTAATGGCCCTAAGGCTACACACCAACCTGCAAGTTACTGTTTTTAACATAGGCAAATACTAGCCAAGTCAAAATCTTGAGCTTTAGTTTATCCTAAGTTATGTAAGCTGTGTGTAAATAATTTTGTGTGTTTGTCGGCACGGTTGGCGCAGTGTTTAAGCGATTCACTGCTGCGCTGCGTGTCACGGGTTCGATTCCCGCACGGAACAAGTATTTGTATGACCTACAAGTAGTTGTTCCGAGTCTGGCTGTTCGTGTATGAGTGTTTAAATGTTTGTAAACGCACCCACAATACAGGAGAAATGTATAGTGCGGGGCAACGTTTAAAAAAATCGACTGTTCAAAAAGATGTAGCAAACATTGTTGTAGCAGAAAAAAACGAGAAATTGTGTTTTAAATTTATTTTGGAATATTGTATGTATTTTAGGATTATCTACAAAACTTATCGCCCATTTAGATCTTAATTCTTTTGTCGTTGAAATCGAAAACCACGCATATTCATAATATTGAACTTTGTTCTAATTGTCACATTTATGTTTTTGATGGGATATCATTTGCTTTTTGTAAAGAAATTATTATTATTCAGTATTCAAATTGGTATTTCTTCCGGCGGCGCCTGCTTACTTACACACCACCATCGCGTCTTTATATACGTAGGTAAGTACAATAAGTTAAGCAAATAGGGTAAGTGTACCTACGTATGTATGTGCCGGATGACTGTTTTCTAACAATCTGCATGGGTCGGGGGGCTTTCGGGACCAGGACCGCGGTCCCGGATGATACCTTTAAATATAATAATTATTTCTGAGTAGTCTTGTGGGACCACAAATAAAATAAACAAAGTTTTCTCTTGGAAAAGTACCTACGGTCAACCAAAAAAGTTATACAAATAAAACTACCTAACCTCGCCCCCTAGTACATGGGACTTAAACACTCGCCCCCTATTACATGGGACTTAAACATAACTGGCGAAATGTGGGTGTACCTCTGCTCAACCCTTCGGGGAAACAAGGCGTGATGTTATATTAAATAAAACTATTTTTTTTAAACGATAAAATATCTCTTATATTTTAAAAATTAGACCTAAAAATTAAAACATAGTAAAATATACTCATCTATATACATAAAAGGAGAAACTGGCTGATTGATTGACATCAACGCACAGCCGAAACTACTGGGACTAGGAACGTGAAATTATCCACACGGCTTCTTTTTATTAAGTAGGGGAGCACTAAGAAGGGGTTTTTGGAAATTCGTCTTTTAAGGGGGTAAAAAGGGGGATTTTGTTTGTTTGCAAAATCTTATTGCTTGAGTTAATAAACTTGAAACTTTGGCACGAAGGCTTATGTAAGTAAATTACAAAGTTCGTCATTTTTTGTTTTTCTAAAATACCCCCTAAAGGGGGATTGGGGGGTGTCAAAGTTTGTATGGAAGAATTTTAACACGCGGTCCGATTAACTAGAAATTTAGTATATACACTTAAAACGAAAAATAAAGAATAAAGTATCCCTACCAGCGTTCCAAGACCTTACATTCTTCGTTTAGTAAACATACATCTTCTGCTCTTATAACATTCATACTCGATGTTCCTTTCACGCCGCGAGCCAATCTTACCTGTTTCCAGAACAGAACAAATAAGTATGTAAAAAGAGTGAAAAAAAAAAAAAATAAACTGAAAACTTTTCACTCTTTTTTAAATACTTGTGCATATTATTATTATTATTTTAAGTCTGCTAGCTTCTATATTATGTTATATGTATATTTATTACTTTCAAAATATTAAATCAGCATTTTTGTTAACTGTACTTTAACTTCGTTTTTCTTGTGGTCCCGAAAGATCACTCAAAAATAATTTATTTATTAAAGTTGTCATCCGGGACCGCGGTCCTGGCTCCGAAAGCCCCCCGACCCATCTGCATTCCGACTAGCTTGCGGTCTTAATAAATATGCTGATGAATCCTTTCTTACGTATACCTAAAAAAATTGTAGTGATTATGTACATTTCCAAAGTGTCTATTAAACGTTTGTAGACGACAGGAATCGAATCTGGGCTCTTGTAAATCACAGATTACGTAATAATGTATTTCTTACGTAACACAATTGTTACAATTGTTCGCAACGATGTCAGATCGCTGAGCCGGCGCCGCCGCCAGTTGCAGTTTGTGTTATTATTAGTTGTCTAAGTTTTACAAATTATAAATAATCTGGTATACAAAACGATAAAAGCGACCTTTCATCATGGAACCTATTTATTTATTATTTGTTAAAGCTTCTTGCACAAGTAAAAAAATACTGTACAAAGGCGGACTTAATGCCTGAGGTATTTTCTACCAGTCAACCTATTCTTCCGCGAAAGAAAAATGTATGTTGCTATTATAATTTCATAAGGCGCTAGGTGTTTATTATGTTGCTATTATAATTTCAAAAGGCGCTAGGTGTTTATAAAAATCGATTGCTTGGAAAATATTTCAAATCGTATAAAGTCATTGTTTTCAGATGTTTTTCCTTTGTATACACACAATGACCTAGCTGGATGCCGCCAGTGCTTAGCACTCCTCGTGCTGGGAATTTGAGGAGTACGGATATTGTTCCTTTGCTATGAGTGTAGGTGTTCTTCTTCGTATCATTGCCTCGCGCCGCCTAAGTTTTCACCAGATAAGATATAAAATCGCACCATGCATTGCTAGGTACTCTACATTTGTATATTCGTACAAGTTAACGATAACTATCACCGGGCGACCGATGCACACGTGGAAACTTAAACAACGCGAGGTCACGCCGTGACTAGTCTAGAGATGAGAATATTGGTTGAAATTGTTTATTGATTATTAGTTAATTGATGAAAGAAGAAGGAGATTTAACTCGAACCTGGTAAATTGGGGCTACCTCGATGGAACGGTAGCTGGGTGTGGATGAAGAGATATGTCCCAAGCTATGCTCCACCTTCTATCTTGCCCTCTGTGTCCCAAAACTTGCAGTCAAAGTGCCCTCTGTGCTGCCACCGATGACGCCGTGGAAGTGGCGAAGTTTTGGGCCAACAAAATTTGAGAAAAGTCGTGCCAGCGACATGAAGAAGGAGAAGAAGAAGCTAATTGATAAAAAAAAAAGTATCGGGAAGTTTATTGGTTGAAAATATTAGTTAACATTTTTATTCAAGTAGGTATCTGCAACATGGTTAATGGTTGAATATTCTACTAATGCACGTTGAAATTGTTAAGCAAAACTCAATGAACTTTCCTTCATACTTGAACAGGCTTATGGCTGCCTAGCATTTTTTTCTTTAAGAGGTCTTTTTTACAATACTTGCAAGTTGCGACTTTTTCCACTCCCACGAGCCTATCGAAATGGTTCCAAATATCATTATTTCGTCTCGGCATTTCTTAAAACAGCTTCACAATCTTCACATTAACCAAAAACAACAATTACGCGACGACGCGGCTTTGTTATTCGACTAACAAAACAAAACTAACCTAATCAATCAATCGACCAATAACAAACCGAAATATTTGTTAAAAATATCATAAAATATCCCCAATAGTAAAAGTGTTATAACGTAAGAGAGATAGAGCATACAATTGAATACACGTAACGGAATGAATATTTTTATTCAATAATTTAATTTTGTTTATCGAATATCATAGTTAATTTTCAATATTAGTAAATTTTAATGGGGGATGGTTATATTCAGCATCTTTAGACTAGTCGCAGGTGACTGAAAGTACTGAAATGAGAGAGAGGGAGCGCGCGGTACGCGGGCGGGTGGGGATGCGGAACGGCATCGAATCTACCTGCGAAAAGATACCAAATAGGCCGCCGGCAAAGCATCGGATCGCGGTACGAATTAATTGATAAATTCCGCGCATTAAGTAAAGGGTGCGAATGATTTGAATTTCATATATTTTAAGCGTTTTTATTTTCAAAATTTGTTTTTTTATTATTCTAGTATGAAAAGTATATATCTAATATGTAGTATTTATTGCTGGATCAATTTCTATGTAGGTTATTGGAAAATGTAAAAATTGATGCCATAGGCTCTACTCCGTTCACCTATTATACCCTATTTTTTCCAGACTGTAAAAAAATATCAGCCTGTATAAACGATTATCATAATTTTTATACATAAAAACAGACGTTCTTCTATAGAAAATAGAATGCTTACCCAATATTATTATTTTGCAAGGCGAGAATAGATTGTTGCTGGTAATGCTTTAGTGAAGGTGGTAAATTCGACTCACTTATCTTATCTTATTGCTATTGATTTCCTGTAAAATTACTTCATTGATTGCCCTGTGCAGATACTCCTAACGTTGCAGGTACTGTTTCCTTTTGGTTTTTTATTTCTTCTCACTTTTATAAATAATTTAAATGTAAGAAAAAAATAAAAATAAAAGAAAATACGTTTATTTGCGCTAAATATGACCCAAAGTACAAACACACAAACAAAAAAGAATGAGTTGGGGGAAAATATGTCGTCACGAAATAACAATAGATAAATAATGTTATTTTGTTCACAGTCACAAGAATACACACACACAGTCTAAATTCCAATTCAACACTAATTATATTAAATAATTACTTTGACTTGTTAAATTACTAACTTTTTCTACAAACACAATTATTTAAATCACATAAATTTAAACACACCGATTTGCAAAAAAAATGACATAGATTCATCTTCGATGAGGTCTACCGGGTGACAGATTTATGAATGAACGGGAGTGATAAACATTACTTCTGATAGGAAAAAGATGAGATGCCTATAATGTGTGTGCGCTCGGAATAAAACAACGTATGTGTCAAAACGAAATGTCGTCTTTTTTAAATAAAAAGTATTATTAAAACTAAAACTGCTTTCTATGTTTTAAAGTCCATTCAGTAACTCCTATGCGTTACGTCTTGATACTCAACAAAATTTAAACCTAGATAGAACTTTGCAATTTTTTTATATGGAGAACATTTCATTTTTTGTCGCGTGTTCCTTTTATAGGTTGCTAGGCCATATAGTCAAAAAGAACACGCCAAAATGTTAAATCGTTTTCCATATTTACGTATTTTAAAAGGTACACCTTACAGAACAAGAACGTTGTTTTTTAAATATATCACTTAATCCCAGTTTTATCTGGGGTCAGGTCTTCTTGTACAGCGGCGTCAGAATGATCTCTCCGGGGTTGTCATAGGAGTTAGGTTCTGCGCATGTGTCTCCCTCTCGATACTGGACCACCATGTAGCTGGGGTTTTTCTCTTCCTAGGCGTTTCTTAAGGATATTCAAGACTGTTTTTACTGAGAAACTGTCATCTCTTCTCATTACGTAGCCGTAACATCTATGCCTGCTTTCTTTTAGTTACCCCGTTATTGGGGCCACTCCGAAAGATCATCTCACGTGCTCATTGCGTGTTTTGTCCCAACGTATTATACCGCCCGCCCATCGCAGCGTCTTCATTTCGGCTGTGTGCAGTTATTTTTTCATTTCGTACTTTTTTGTTGTTGTCCAGCACTCCGCTCCAAACAACATTGCGGGTCGGACAGCCGTCTTGTAGATTTTGCCCTTAGTTTGTACTTGCATTCGGGTGTCATAGAGTACTCAAGTTAGAAATCTCCATTTAAGCCATCAATAAAACATTTAAATGAAATTTAAATTGATAATATTCTGATTAAAATTATAATATTAGTATAGGTAAAATTGATTATTCTTTGACGTTGACAATGTAGGTAAAATAGATAAGAGTTGAATAATAATAAAAAATTATAAAATAATAACGTAGTTATAGTAAAGTGCTTAAAATGGATAAATATGAATGACGATACCATGCAAGTGGAGCAGACGATACGTAATCCCGAAAGTAGCTATTCCTCTAAATCAGGGCTGTCCAAACCAGGGGGTCTACTCTCTAACTCCGTCAACGACGACACGGGCCCGTCCGAAGGTAGTCCGATACGAAGCAGTAAACCCTACTCCCTATTGATTTCGGATTATTAGGTTTCGAACGGAATCATAGACAATATTCGTCAACGAATGGCGTATGACGATAGAGTTGCGCTATTTTACCGGTCGATTACCGGTTTACTTACTTTGTGGTTTTCAAGCTTAATAAACAAAAAATAATATTGTTGTCGTTAGAAAATTACCACATTTTTAACAATAAACTGTTTATTATATCTTTAAATATAGAACTGAACTATTTTCACCATTTTTGTCCGGATTGTAGTTTTAGCCTGTTAATACCTTTGCCTTTTTCTTTTTGACGGCAATTTTCAAATGAAATGTCATGTCAGTGTTTATTATTATTTACAACCAAATTATATAATTGCATCAATTCGTAATTTATTAACACGGCGCGGGATGTTTTCGTTATTAAATATTAATTAATGTTGTAAAATGGCCCCAACCGCACTAGCAGCAACTCACGCGCAAATAGAGGCCCTCCTCAATTTTATGAGTGAGAACAATGAGTTGGCACGCAGAGTATTGAGGGGTGCCGACGAAAGAATTCGTTCAAAAGGCTGTGGGAAAACCTGTGCAACTCCCTTAATTCAATGGGAAGTTGCACAAAGTCTGTGGAGCAGTGGCAAAGGGTGAGTATACATTACTCGTCAATATTAATTTGATTTTAAGTCTTGTCATCAGTAAACTGCATACAATGATAATCAGTCATCCTCCAAATGATTATCTGTAGGAGGGCTTACGAGTATACTGGCTTTTATATCGTTTTTTTATGTAATTAAAATTAACCAACTTTCAGGTGTGGGCTGATAAAACACATTTAGCCAATAAAGCTGCTGATGCTGCCAGACGGTCTGCATGTGCTACAGGTGGAGTCCCATCGGTAGCACCAACCCTCTCCCAAGTGGAATTGAGGATACTATCAATTATGGGAGAGGGTTTTGGACAGCCACAAGCTAAGGCAAGAGTGCCAGCTTTTCCATCGGTACGTAATAATTAAATTTATAATTTATGATAGTATGTTTGTTTGAATGGTAAAACAACAGCATTAATGCTTTTATAATGCTGTTGCGTGGAGTCTTTGCATTGACTTAAAAAAAGAAAAAACAAATACATAATTATATATTTTTTGTATCCGTCAATGATATTCAGTTTTTGTTTCTTGGTCCACCTGTAAGACAAGACCCAGCAGCCATCACACCCACCCAAATATCTGCTGCTACACCTGCCAACCCACTTTCCCAAGAGCAACCCTCAATATCCACTGAAGCACTGGAACGGGAGTTGCCAATGCAAAATTAGTAAGTAAGTATTATTGTTCAATAGAAAAGAGATTATGTAAATCATGTTTCAGAAAATTACTTAAAACTGACTGAAATTTATTTTTATTTGTTTACAGCATTAAATTCTCGTCGTGCACATCCACTAGTTCGGCAACACCTCACTGCCGACCCAGCAAGAAGTCGAATTAATGAGGTGGAAGAACAAAGACTACTAATTGAAACTGGGAGAAATGTGATGCTTGATGAAATAAGGATTGCCATTTGTAACTTATTACATAACTAGAAACATTTAAATTGCTAGCTATACATATAACTCTTGAAAGTCACGGGGAGAGGCCTTTGCCCAGTAGATGGTGTATAAGTAATACGGGCTGGTGTCCGCAACTCCACGTCAATGCGCGTATTTTGCGTACGGGTAGTTGATTGATGCAGGCAGTAACATATTTTTTTACTCCAATGCTCTGTAATTGCAACATTGTTCATAATGTTGCAACATTTATTTCCCGAGCTCCTCATCTCTTTTGTTGCTTGGAGTCACTGGTCTTCCAACTCAATAATTCACTGAATGAAAGCTTGTCTGTTACTAGCAATTATTTAAGATTCAAAATTATAGATGATGAATACGAATATGAAACGAACGAATATGATGATGAATGATAGAAAATGGAGCGTGTTGATTGGTAAAAAAAAAAAAAAAACTTTTGATTATATAATGTTGATTCTTAATTTTCTTCCAACTCAATAATTTTATTCAGATCTTAGGTATTTGATATTAAAGTAGACTAGTAAGAGAAATTAAGTTCCTAGTAATAATTTAAGACAACAATAGATAAATAAAAGATAATCTATGTTTTGATTGTTACAGTGTATTGTTGAATGTACTTATTTGTTTTTTTCAATTTGGTTGGTGCTAAATAAAATGAAAACATTTTTTTAATAAAAACAATACTTTTATTGTGGAAATCTTTTTTCTTATATCAGAATCATCCCGCGCCAATCCCAACACCCATTATGTCCTGAAAGCAAAATAAACAGTTTGTAAAATAAATACTCAAATCAATATTATAAATACAAACATCCTATGTATTTGATGACATGTTTTATTAGTAGAGTAGTTTTCTTGTGAGACTGCATAAGTACCTATTTCTTTCCAGCAATTCCAGTAATCTGTCTCTCGCTCTTTGCCCTAGCTGAAGAGCTTGATAGACTCATATCGTTGTCCTCCCTGTCTATTGCACTCTAATTGTAGGTCTTCCTCAGAGAGGGAAGTTGCTTCAATAATATAATAATGATAATGCAGATCTCCATTTGATAAGAGGCATCTCCATCAGCCTTTTAAAATTCCAAATGTAAGTCTGCTAAGGCCCACTGCACCTTTGTAGTTCCCCCGAGCATAAAAGTTGAGTGCAGCAAGGATCTAAAAGTAAACAAAATCAACAGTAAATACAACTCAATAAATTGCAGAATCTTCAATAAATAAGTACTTATAACCTTAGCTTTAGTCCTTCATTCTTGTATCAAACAATTACCTTCATTATTGGATCCACACCATTTCGTCGTAAGTATTTGTTGAGGCAAAAGGGGTACTATATCCTCACACAAGTCTTCAAATAATTCCAGCCTTTAGTTCGTTAAGAACTCAACGTCGGGAATACTCGCCAACCGAAAGTTTTGGTGCAAGTATAATCGGCATCGCCTCCGCTCTTCCTGTAGAGCTTCATCGAGCATTCAAAATGCAGCCATAGGTTCGAGTTTTTGGCAAACTTTAACTTTCGTAGGCAGCACGATAACTATTTTGATGTCGTATCAAATGATATAACGATTCGTCAATACAAGTGTCAAATTCAACTTTTCGGACGGGCAAAAACACATCGGGAGTAGGGTCAACAGTCAAATCGTGTTGTCATTCGTTCTTAGTCGGGTTCGGGACTAATCGTAAGTCCGTAGGTGATACGGAGTAGGAAACGCCCGTAACGAAGGCCGAAGCTACGGACTTCGTGCTTAGAGAGTAGACCCCCAGATAAGATCACGGGCCAATATAAATTTCTAAATATATTGGAGACCCGAGGAAACAAATATGTTCACTTATTTGAAAATTAAGTACAGAGATATCGTAGTTATGTTTAATTTTAGTTATTATTTTATTACTTAGTTTTATTAATTTATATTTTACGAGAAAGTTTGAAGAACTTTTTTGAATGAATAGTTTTGTTAATCAATGTTTTGGGCATTATGTTCGATGCACCTTTGCCATTTTAACGGTAGTGCATAGATGCCTAGGCTGTGCTAAAGAAATCCTGGGGACGAGAATAGATTAATTCATGAAAGGTGCTTTTCACAGACTCATTGCCTAAGAATTTTGTGTTTTTTTTACCACCTAAGTTTAAAAAAAAGTTTAGTTGGAGCTAGGTCTGACGAGTATTGTGGGTGACAACGAGATTCCTTCTTCCTCCTTCGTCCGTTGTGTGGTTTTTGACAAGCGTAATCTGGAAGAGGGAGTGGACTTAAGCAATTGATTTCCTTGTATTGTCCTTTGTGCGGTTTTTGAGAAGCGTAATCTGGTAGAGGGAGTGGACTTAGCCATTGATTTTTATTGGTTTTCTCTGTCACCTATCGTATTCGCCAGACCGTGCATCAACTTACTTTTTACAGGCGTAAATTTCAAGTCCAAAGCGTTATGTCGATGACAAACACATTTCAAGAGTTCATCGATTCCCGTCCCCTGAATTTCTATAGAACGTCTAAATCAATGCACGTCCATTTAAATGGCAAAGGTGCATCAACCACAATAGTCAAAAAACATCAATTAACCAAACTTTTCATAGGTAAAGACATATTATGTGCCGGGCCGCATAAACTCAAGCCACTCGTGCTTTTGATAGCCCTGCTCTAAATCACCCTAGATACTTCTTCGTTAGGGGACTACTTCCCTCGCAAGCTGCGAGGGAAATCTTTGCAGCGGGGACGTTAACTTAAAGGGCATTGACGTCATTTGATGCAACTTTACTACAAAATTAATTGTCAGTACAGTACGTTAATTTCGTTTATTTATTTTCATACTTATTAAAAGCATTTTTAAATATTTGTTTAAAAATATAAAAAAAGATTATTATTATTCTATATATTATACTCCTGCGTTTGCCCGGATTAGATTATTATACATTTATATAAATTATTTCCTATGCCTAGAAAAATTTTCATTGTAATGACGTCTGTCAAATTTACGATTTATTATATTGTTTTAATGAAAGCCTTATGCAAGAATATAGGATATAGAGAGAATAGATAAGATGCTAGACAGTAGTTACCCGTGAATAGGATCATTGAATGTTTTTCATGATTATGTGATGAGTTGTGACACCCTTTCACTGCACAGTACGTCATACGTCGTCGTTGTGTTTTTTGCGGAATCGTGCGAGCTCTTTACAGAAATACGTGGTTAGTCTATGTACTGACGCGACGAAAGTCGTATGTAGCCTTAAAATGCTAACTTGAAATTGCTTCACCTGCGTGTGACTGCTGCGGTTCTAAGCCTAAACTCTATGATGTTAAATAAATTTCTTAAATTTCAGAAGCGACGCATATGGGTTTTATTATTACGCCTAATATGATAACAAATATCTTAAGCACTGTATATTTATTGTTGCACAAAAAAGAGTACCCGACGGTTTTGGTTAAGGCCTATTAAGGCCCCTAAGACGATCCACTGACCAGCGCCCTAATTACGTAACACGCTATCTATCACAATCTGAATCATTTTGAAGCCTATTGCTAATCCATTGCTTCATATGTCCGAAAAATTTGTTTGCTCAACAACGTAAACAACGCAATGAATGATGTTGAACTGTCAAAATTAAACCCATTCCTACTGTTAGTGTGTTACGTAATTACCCCGCAGGTCTTCTTTTTCTTAAGATATAAAGATATCGTCACAGGCGTATCCAAGAAACAAATTCGGATACGGTACGGCTCGGTACGTTTTATTAACTGCAGCGCGCGGTACTTCATACTATTCGATACAAAAATATGTGCGGTAGACTCATCGCAATTTTTCAGTGGGAGGCCTACTGTGAATAAACCGCATGCTTTTTTTTCATTACAATGCGTGCGCTTCTAATGCTACGGCTACATTGTCGCGATAAAGCAAACTACACTTCGCGCGCTCTCTATTGCACAGTAAGACGTCGAGTGGTGTGCGAAAGAGAGCGCGCAAAGTATAGTTCGCCTTATCGCAACAACGTGGCCGCCGCTTAATGACATTCCATACTTCACATATCTTGCGGTTCAAAAACGCACGGCAGTGCGCGCCAGGCCTTACCCACTGAATAACGCGCCATGTCACTGCGGGCTACAGTCGAATTCAGAAAAGTTGCAAGACAGCGTTGTGACTACACGCGTTTTCAGTTGGAATAAGATGGAACAATTTCATAGTATACCAAGTTACAATTGCGGTGTCGTGAAAGAGTGTAGTGTATATTTTTTGGTGATTTTTGCGGAAATATAACGTCATCTTAATGTAAAAAACCAACTTAAAATTCAGTTAAATATTATATGTGCATTTATTTATTATTATTTTGTTTTAATTTTACAATCGTGCCTTTCTGGTGGAGCTGAGTGTGAATCAAATAATATTGGTATGTGTCTAAAAAATATCCATCAATATTATAATTTTGCACTTTAGAATATTTAGTTCAGGGTGCGCCTATGTCAAATCCTGTGACCGATATTAGAATTTTAGAGGAAGGTATTTTTTTATTAGAGCTCTTCAATTAAAAGTTCTTAGGATTATAATTATTAATGTAGAATTCTAGCAATGATAATTTATCTTAATTATCTGTAGTGAAATGATTAGCCCAAGTTTTTAAGGTTTGGTACTTAATTGAATTCACTTACTGAAATCTGAATCAGACAAACTTTTTTTTTTCTATTTCTCGTTTCTTTGACCGTAGCGCCTAAACGGCGACTTTAAAAAAATAATGTAAACTTCTATGTATAAATGCTATCCTAGTAGAGATGCGGGACTAGACGTTGCGGACGATTTCACCGTTTTGTCCGTTTGACAGAATAAGTTATTTTCAGATTATCGGTCAATGATTTATTTATGCTCTCAGAAACGATTTGCGTGCTGAAATTACAAGCAAATAAGTAAGCTTTATCAATCTCCATAACTCATTATCTAACAAAAACAAGGTATTTTAAGTAAAAATACTGCATTCCTCGTATATTTTTATCTAATTAGTTAACTAACAACATTCTATAGGTACTATATCAATATTAGACATAATTATTTCTTTAATAAATATAATGAATTTGCCGTGGCACGGCAACATAATCAATCATATAAGAATAATCTACTATTTTAAAAACTCCTATTTGCACAATTGAACCTACACATAAATAAAAAAACGCTCTCAGCGCTTATATAGAATACGCACACGGCAATAGAATATGGCAATAGAATACGCACGCGGCAATAGAATACGGCAATAGAATACGCACACGGCAATAGGATCTATCTACTGCCGTGTGCGATTGCATAGTCATAAAGATGTCTAATATTGATACGGTCACTATAAAATGCTGTTAGTTAAATAATTATGTAACAATTTATGACAAAGTTGTTGGATAGATGCTACCATAGATAGGTACTGAATAAATAATCAACCGACTTGGTTTTACATTAAATCTCAGAACGTATTATTTATGATTTTGATGGGATCTTTTTGTAAGCAGATACCTAACCCGATACTTATCAGTATTGGGGTATCTGCAATTGCAAGGTTTAATAATACGTGTGGATTTGTGTGTCTATCTGCGGCATTGTAGGTAGATCGCAGAGGCTGTTATACGTAATTATTGTCGCTTCTTCATTCAATTTCAATTTAGTTTAATTGACAACTGACGTTGCCAACTGATTAAATTTTTCCATTGGCCATGTTACAAGTAATCTTTGAAGAGACTGATTGTACAGCGTCATTCGATTTAAATCAAATGACACGTCTTTAATTTCGTTTAATAGAAGAACAGGAATTTCATTTTTATCCTTTTCATTTCATGTATGTCGTCACCGGCGTTGGTTTTAGATTTTTTATGTCATAGTCAAAATCAAATCATTTATTTCAAATAGACACATAAAAGGAATTTTTGACGTTAATATATACAAGAAAACAACATTGATTCTAGTTGCCTCTTCCAAAAGGTAGTTCCGTATGGAGAAGAATGGGTAAGAAACACCACTCGAATTGATCCACTCCACTTGAATCGATATTCATGTGTAATGCTCAGTTACCGCACTCACTGCTGCAATGTGACGAATTGTATCATTATAGGTACGTACTGTAAAAGAAAGAAAGAAAAATATTGTATTTGGGACACGCACAGGAAACACAAAAATTAAAAAAAGGAGGATTTAAAACTAAAAAAATAAATAAAATAATGGTCGGGTCATGGTCTGTAATGGTCGCCTGGACGTATTCACTGATGTAATGCAGGAATCTGAACTGTTAACATTACACGCGAATGCTCCCGGTGAGTGACTATCTTAAGATGTAGTCGTTGTGATGACAATAATAAAATATGTAAGTCTGGCGCCTAAGAGTAAATGGCTATTGCTTATGACATCGCATTTTCAAATCAATACTTATTTCTAACACTGAACTTTTGAATTGAATGAACTTTCATATTTGTTTATCTCATTATTAAAATATATCTGTTTACATATTTGTGAGACTTATTGTAGATTATCTTGTGTTGGTCATAGGGAAGTTTGGATGTTTTGGGACAAAATGTTTGCTTCGTTTTGGTGAAATAAATTGTATACTATGTTTTGTACCTATACGTAGCTATAAAGTTATTGACAATAAAATGTTTTCTTGTCCGTGTATACATCTTTTTGGGGCCGACTATACCTGCCTTTATATTCCATGTTCCATTAGGTAAGTACACTAGGTACCTAGTCTCTATCTATGTAAATATAGGTAGCGCAGGTGATGAATATTTTACAAACTGTTTATTATGAAATTCAAATACTTAACTCAATTTATCCTGCTTGCTATAAGATCGCTAAGATCTCAATCTCAACGCTTGTCTTCGACACGCTGCGCCGACTTATAAGTTTAGAATAGGTATATTAAAGGAGACATCGTCTGTGATTACTGTGATCGTATCTTCATTTATCCACTATTTACCTGCTTATCTATCTATTTATTTAGGTAGTGTACGAGTAAGTGACGAAAAATTGTGTGAACAGCAAAGTAACTTTGTAATCGTATCTATTTATATAGAAAACCGGTGAAGTTGTGGCATGTTTTAGTTTTTCCTTGCTTATTAGACTAAACACTAATTATGTTAGTAATTTTAAGTTTGTATGTCTGCTAGAAGTACCTTAGAATTTTTATGATCGGTGAGTGTGTCAGTAACAAAATTAAGAAACTTTGACTTACAATAGTTCTTAAACTACAAGTTCAAATTAAATGTAATTTGGGAATATACCTAGTTATATTCTGCCCTCTTGGTCACTGAAAACTCAGGCTTCTAGCTTTATCCACAATGAAGTTACAGGGGCGTTGAAAATGGCCTGAATGGCTTCGAGAAAAGGATGGTACGGTTGTGTCTTTGTTTTTGTTTGTTTGTTTTTGCTGGACTTGGCGGTGGCACTACCGTGTGCCCCCATATAGACTAATACTACTTTATATAAAAAAAACAAATGCTTACTAATCACATCCAATACATAGCGGTTTGCGAATGTGTAGGTAGTCCAAATAAAATAGAAATGACAGTGCAGAACGGAATTCATCTAGGGGAAGGGGGTAATTAGAAAGTCAAAGAATCAAATGGATTTCCGCCTTTCCTAACCATTCTAAAAAGTATGGTAAAAAATAACTGCCTATTAATCACCGATTTCCTTTAGCTTATAATATGTTACCAGAATAGCGACAACTGCTAGCATCAATAGAAAACAATGTACTCTGAAATAATTTGCTGGGCTATACTAGCTAGGAGCGTATTGTATTGTATGGTAATGTACTCGTATATCTGGCGGGCTGGTGGCCGCCACTCCACGTCCAACCGCGTATTCTACTAGGAGCGTATAACGCAATAGAAGTGTGTGTGTCGGTTTTCAGACAGTCAAGGTTACGTCACGGTACCAGGGTCGTCGGCACTGCCTAAAACTATATAATGAAACACGATCGAGTTCCACGAAGAATTTCCTTGTAAACGCGCACGTTGAACTGCTTTTGCAGGGTAACTAAAATGTTCAATTGTATAGTATAAATAAATTGTACTTTTCGGTGTTCTTTTGCAGATTGTTATTTTTAATTGTTCAATCCAGTAAGTACTTACTTAGGGCCGTCGCCGCGTGGCACGGTGGGCCGTAATCGCGAAGTACGGCCTTAGGGATACGTATGTACATTTTTGAAATCTACATACTAATACAATATTTTTATGTTTCGTGAGTTTATTCATCAACCCTTTACTTACAGATTTACACTTCTATCAATATAGCATGAAAAAAAAATGTATAGGTAGTATTACTATGCTATTGAAAAATATAGTCAAATTAGACGTTTTTGAGAACGTGCAAAAATATTCCACACCACTCCCGTGACGTAATTTGTTTGTGTCCAAAACACGTCCAAACCTGCGGAGCAATTACGTAACACACTAACAGTAGGAATGGCTTACATTCTGACAGTTCAACAACTTTCATTGCGTTATTTACGTTGTTGAGCAGACAATTTTTTCAAACATATGAAGCAATGAATTAGCAAAATCCTAAAATTATTCAGATTGTAATTGATAGTGTGTTACGCAATTAGGGTGCGGTTTTCTTATCAGCAGACGCGCAGTCATTGGTGTCGTGCACCAATCAGAGGGCAATAAATTTGTAGATAGATGGTCACCGAGAGGGTGGGAAACGTCAAACGATGACCTTAGTCCGTTGTTACCTACCGTTACAAATAGATTACCCCTAATTAGATTTCTTGTGAAGATACGATTAACGAGATATTTGTGAAAATGTTTCGTGATTTAGTTACTAATCTTAATTTCTTTGTAAAATTTAAAGTAGCTAAATAAAGATAATACATTTTTGTAAAATGCCATTAAGTAAAAAATATATGATTTAAGCGATGATAATGATAAAAAACTAAAGGAGTTCTGTATAAAGTATTGCTATAATATTAATAGGAAACGGGAAAGTGCTCATCGTAAGGAACCAGTATTCAAAAGTAATTACAGTGAGTGGTTAGAATCAGAAATAGTTTGGCCACATTTTATGAAAGCTTTTGTGAGAAAAGGCGACGAATCAGTTCCCAGTACATCTACACAGTTTGCAACTCTCATCTCCAGTGAAAGCATCTATTGGCACATCGACCGAAGTAAGTCCTAGACAATCTTTTATTGAATTAAGTCCAAAGCCAAAAAAGAGGCGTACAGAACTTACTGTGACAACTGTCTTCAGACGAATTATCAAATAGATGTTTTTCAAAGTTAAAAACAGATGGAAATGAAAGAATTACTGGAATATTAGAGCACTTGCTTAAGAATCCGCAAGAAGTGCAGAAAGAAAAAGATTAGTCTCTTTGTTACAAAAAATAACATGCTGTAATTATTTTATAATGTTTAGTGCGTGACAAAATCATGCTGTTTAGTATTTTTTAAACTACATAAGTTTTTTAGTTTTTAGTCTAGTATATTGTTCATTTATTTATTAAGTCTAAAGTCAACGAAGTTAAGACTTGAGCGTTTTACTACGAGCCACTGAAGAGGTCTACTATCCACTTCTTGGCTCCATCATCAGACCGTCAACCCCAAGTGTAATATATTGGATTCATCAAAACGAATCATATGACTCCAAACTCGGTTTAAACTTAAACTTTAACTTTCGTTTAAACTCGAGGTTTACTAGTAGCCACTGAAGAGTTCCACTATCTACCTCCTGGCTACATAATCAGAACAGCTCCAAGATACCAAATTATAGTTTTGTCATCCAAAGTATATATAAAAGAACGTATGCGTTCTTATTTCCTCCAGATGGAATATACTTGTAGTTTCACAAATAAAAACACAAATCACTCTGCTAATATTAAATTTATTAATCAACCTCAATTAATATTTCACACTTGTACACGTACACGACATTAATCATCGACCTCACAAGTCGACAGTCCACCCGATAGTGTGCTCCTGCGGCAATCTCTGTCTAAGGTATCATTCTGACAACCGGAAGTCAGCAGTTCAATATTTATTACAGATAATATTTAAAACATTATGTTGACAGGAAGTCAAATCAGAGTTTGTTAGAACATTTGATATTATTAAATGACAACAGGTACACAGGAAGTCAATGCACGCTAACAGCTCGGCCATCTGACATTCGGTTACGTCCTCGTACCGAACAAAAATGTATGATAGAAAAAAAACAAACAAAAACAACAATCTCTGCTATAAAGATTAGTAACACTCATTTAATTCATGTAAGACAAATAATTCTAAACAATTGTAAATGACACAGGCTCAATTCAAAGAATACATAAAATAATCAGATTTCATTTGAAAATATAACTATAAATAGTTATTGATTAGTAATATACCTACTGATAATAACATAATTCATTCAAGGTTTACAAAATTTAAGGATACATAAAATGTATGTATAAAATAAAATAAAAATAAAAACTAATCATTATCACATTCAATATGCGCTACATCTGTCTCATTTGAAACCCCACTGTTCTCCTCGTCTGAACTACTTGCTAAATCAGTACTAAGATTAAGCCAAGGCCGCAATTTATCTCTAGCTACAATATTTTCGTATTTATGATTATGTTTTCTAGTAATGGGTGTATCTTCTACTAAGAAACGGTCATTGGGGAGTGTTTTAACAATACGATAGGGTCCTTGATATTTTGCTACTAATTTCTTAGATTTACCATCGTTTTTATTAATTTCCCTTTCTATCCTTACTAAATCTCCTTCTTTATAAATGGTTTGATTAGTTATTTTCCTATTTTTATTAAAACGTTCTCTATCTTTTTCTTGTTGTTTTCTTATAAGTTCTCCTGATTTTTCGCGCATTTCAGCTATTTTGTCTACTAAATTATTATCTGACGTATCAATAATAATATCACTTAAAATAGACTCTGAAACATTCATAACCTTAAATCCGAAAAGTAGCTCTGAGGGACTTTTTTGTGTAGTTTTATGTTTTGTGGTATTAATCCCTATTTGTATATCTGGCACATATTCATCCCAAGTCCTATCATCTTTGCCATGAGTCTTAGTGGAAAGGGCATCTAAAATCGTTCTGTTAAATCTCTCAACTTGGCCATTAGCCCTTGGCGTTGCAACAGCATTCAGAATATGCTTAATACCAGTCTCTTTAATAAACTTACTAAAGATGTTACTTGTAAAACATGAACCTCTATCGGTTATCAATCGTATGGGAGCACCAAAATAACTGATATGTTCCCTTATAACTCGAACAGTTGTGGTTGCTTTAGTATTCCTAACTGGTGTGATATTTGTATATTTCGTAAAGCCATCAACAATAACAAGTAAGTAACAATTGCCACGTTTACTACGTACAAACGGTCCTAAGTGGTCCGCATGTATCGTATGAAACGGTTTTTCCACTTTTGGTATAGGATGAAGTTCACCTTCATGGGGACCACCAGGTACTTTGTGATGCGCGCACTCAAGGCAAGCGGCAACATACTTTTTTACGAAACGTCGCATCTTTGGGAACCAAAATGAATCCCTAATCCGAGCTAACGTTTTATCGAATCCAAAATGACCAATGTCATCGTGGTTTTTCTTAAGAATTTGCCATCGAACTGCTTTTGGGACGGCCCATCGAAGACCGTTCTCTAATATGCGATAAACGCGACCATTCTTGATTTTAAAATTATTATGGACTTCGACAATTTTATCAATTTCTGGATTGGTCAATATATTTTTAATAGACATTATTTCATCGTCTATGGATTGGGCGGTACTTAACCAATTATCTGTTTCAATATTGAGGATATCAAAGATGTGGCTTTCTGGAATAGGGGGTTCGATGGGATGTCGACTCAGAGCATCAACGTGCATCATTTTACTTCCCGATCTGTATTCGATATCGCAATCATATTCCTGTATTTGTATCCACCAGCGAGCTATTCGAGGGATAAGATCGCGCTTGGTCAGTATCGTCCTCAAGGCACTACAATCTGTATATATTTTAAAATGAATACCAATTAAATATACTCTAAACCGATTAAGAGAGGCAATAACGGCTAGAGTCTCCAGTTCGAACGAATGCAACTTTTGCTCATCAATAGAAGTTTTTCGACTATAGAACGAAACTGGTCGCAGCATACCATCTTTACTTCTTTGTAAGAGAATACCGGCCACTCCAAATTTAGATGCGTCTGTGTGTAGTTGCGTCTCAAAAGAGGGATCATACAAAGCAATAACAGGGCGTGCTACTAATGCATCTTTGAGAGTCTCAAAGGCGGAGGCTTGTTCGGAACCCCAGACCCACTGACAGTTTTTGCGTAAAAGGTCTGTTAAGGGTCTTGCCAACAGAGCGAAATTTCTAATAAACCGCCTAAAAAAACTTGCAAGCCCCATAAACTGGCGTATCTCATAGGGATTTTTGGGAGCTGGAAAATTTGAAACTGCATTGATCTTTCTAGCACCAGGACGGACACCATCAAGGCCAATTTCGAATCCTAAAAAATCTACATTTCTGTAAAAGAAGTGACATTTACTTAGCTTTAAGGTTAAACCTCCCTCTCGAAGTAACTGCAAAACTTGACGAAGTCGGGAGAGACCTTCTTCAAAGCTATGCGCAGGAACTAATATGTCATCCATATATATGACAGCAAACTTTATCTTTGCGTCAGCTAGGATTTTGTTTATTGTTCGCTGGAAAACTGACGGAGCGTTAACTAGGCCGAACGGCATTCGCAAATATTCAAATTGACCATCCGGGGTCACGAATGCAGTTTTAGTTCTAGACTGCTCGGAGATCGGTATCTGATAGTAACCAGAAGCAAGGTCTAATGATATAAAATACTCATGACCAGCCAACAGATCAATTTGATCGTCTATGCGAGGAATAGGGTAGTGGTCCTTTATTGTTTTACGATTGAGTGCTCTGTAATCGACGCAAAGACGTTTTTCACCAGTCTTCTTCTTGACTAACACTATTGGACTTGCATAAGGGGATGATGACTCTTTAATAATGTTAGCATCCAGCATTTCTTGGACCATATCTCGGACTAGTGTTCTCTCAGAATAGGACATTCGATAAGGGCGATAAGCAACAGGTTCAGAATCCTTAAGTTTAATTTCCATCTCGCTCACAGTTGTATAACCAAGATCTTTAAGATTTTTAGAAAAACATTCTTTATATTCACTTATCACGGATTTTAAATTATTGAGTTCTGTATCAGTTAAAGAGTCACCATAATTAATAGAATCATTGTCTTCGATATCGGCAATGGTTAATTGAAATACGCGGTTAACATTATTCAGAGGTATGGCGCGAGCAATTAAAATATCTTGTTTGAATGCGATGGTATTTAATGTTAAATTTTGTACTAGTAATCTACCTACACCGTTCATCAAGGTGTATTCTCCAGGCAAAAGATAAAATTCCGATCCTATTCTTCCCCTCACAGAACCATTTATAAAAATCTGACCAGTAAAAACCCCATCTGAATGAACTGGTATAGACTTCATTTCATGACTGGAAACATCAGTTTCCTCAGAAATCATCAGAAACACTTTATTCGTCCTTTGAAATATAAGACGAGATGGTGTCTTAGTTATTATAATACCAGGAAGCTCGGTAAAAGAGTGACCCAAAAGCATTGGATATTTCAAAACAGAGTCATCCACGACAAGAATATCAACGGTTTCCCTAATTCCCTGAATATCTATAGTCGCCCGAACTTTACCTACCGGCTGCACTAAATTATTACCTAGTCCTTTCATTAGGGGTAAATCACAATGGTCTAAATGTAAATTAAAATCTTTTGCTTCAGTTTGTCGCATTATCGAACATTCACTACCAAGATCAACGTAACAAGAGATGGGAAAATCATTCAGTTTTGCAGTAACAATATATTTATCATTTGGGTCGTAGATTTTCGGACTACTGATGCGGGTGGTACAGTCCACCTTTAGAACCTGTTTTTCTTGCCCTGCTCCGACGGGTTTAGAATTTTCGCGACTCCTTTGCATGATATTGGGACAATTAGCCGTGACGTGTCCGATCTTATGACAATTATTGCATTTTTCGATAGGTTTAGGACATTTAAAGCTGGGATGACCTTCTACACCACAATTAAAGCATCTAATTGGTGGTCTAATTACCGTTGAATTCAATTTATTATCTGATTGATTTGTTTTCTCTGATTGTAACCCTAAAATTTTCTTATTATCATTTCTACTCTTTAAGTTATTGCCATTGTTTTCTCTTGCCTGACCTACTTTAACAGATTTCAGGTATCTAAAGACTTGCTCAGGTGTATCATATTGTGCTGCTTGAGCTCCTACTTTAATGGCCCTATCTTCTATGCCGTATAGTATGCAATCTACTGCCTTTTTTCCCGTTATCTGACATCTATGTAACAAGTTAAGCTTAGAGTAATAGTACTGTTCTAAAGGTTCCCCATATTTAGCCCTCAATGTAAGCATCTCCGTCAATAACTCTGCGTAATTTTCTCTACATGGAAACGATTGAAAAAGTTTTGTCTTCCATTCTGACCAGGTAAATTTTACGCTAGGTAGACTCTGATACCATGATTTGGCTAAACCAGTGAGCTTCGGAAGTGCATAGTGAATGATTTCCCGTTCTTCTAATTCATATATGTCTGCGCATTCCTCGACTTTATTGATCCAATTTAAAATACTCTGATTTTTGGACATGGGGTCAAATTCTGGAATAACATTACTCATATTGGCCAATTTATGACTGCCTGATTTCGAAAACCCCTTAAGCGCATCAATAAATTGCAAAAACATATTATGATTCGAATTCTCATACCCGGTTGTTCCTTGCGCCTGATGACTGTGATGACTACTGCTCCTCGAACGAATTTCATCACGTGACCTGCTTCTCGAACGCCTTTCATTGCGTGACCTGCTTCTGGAACGCCTTTCATTCCGTGATCTGCTCGATCTCGCTCGGTCGGGTATATTTCGTGATGAAGTATAGCTTCTCAATGGTCCCCTCAATTCATCCTCAGTGTAATCCAAATTATGCATTGGTCTCATGTCCAATTCCCTGTTTCTAGAGCGTCGCTCAAGCTCACCGCTCATCATATCATTTGTACGTTTACTGGAAAACCTCGGCCGCCGCTCAAGCTCATCGGCACGGGGCTCACCAGCAAACGCACGGCTTGTACTCGGCTGTCGCTCAAGCTCACCAGCACGAGACTCGCCAAAAATCAATTGGTTCCCACCCGGTCGTTGCTCAAGCTCATCGACACGGGGCTCACCAGCAAACGCACGGCTTGTACTCGGCTGTCGCTCAAGCTCACCAGCACGAGACTCGCCAAAAATCAATTGGTCCCCACCCGGCCGTTGCTCAAGCTCATCGACACGGGGGTTTCCTCTCATTCTAAGAATCTCACCGTCATTGCATCTACGTCGGTTCAGTCTCTCAACTTCACTTCCTTGTCGACCTCGCTTTGGTCCATATGGTATAATAGGGCTACCAGGTTCCGAATTATTTGTATCCATTTTGGTTCTGAATCTCAAAAGTAAGCGTTACTATCATCATTCATAACGAACATTTAAAATAATGGTATTAAATATCTCCAAAATGATTCAAAAATATTTTTATTATAGTTGGTAAAACACAACACGTTAATTAAAATGAGGAAAAGGGACCCAGATTATTACCTACTGTGTTTAGAAAGAAAGACATTATCATATATATCTACAGTAGGAGTAAAAATAAATAGCAGTGCACTAGTACTGGTACTGGCACCGAATCTGAGCAACGAACGAAAAGCGAATAATTTGACATGTTATAAATAAGGTTTTTGTTTTTCTTTTTTTTTTTTTCAAACAATACTATTACCGATTTATATCAAAATAAAGTAAATTTCTTTGCAGAACAGGGTCAACATTAAAATTGTAAATCCATAATAAATAGTAATAAAACAAAGTCGCTTTATGTAACTTCTTTCTTCGTAAAACGGAAGTAATTTGAAAATATCATAAATAATTAACTATAGTTAACACTAAACACAGTACCAAGTAATTTATTTTTTTGCGTTACTTACGTTTTCTTAGATGACACAGAAGCGTATTTTGCGTTCATCCCACTTCTGAACTAAAAGAACGTATGCGTTCTTATTTCCTCCAGATGGAATATACTTGTAGTTTCACAAATAAAAACACAAATCACTCTGCTAATATTAAATTTATTAATCAACCTCAATTAATATTTCACACTTGTACACGTACACGACATTAATCATCGACCTCACAAGTCGACAGTCCACCCGATAGTGTGCTCCTGCGGCAATCTCTGTCTAAGGTATCATTCTGACAACCGGAAGTCAGCAGTTCAATATTTATTACAGATAATATTTAAAACATTATGTTGACAGGAAGTCAAATCAGAGTTTGTTAGAACATTTGATATTATTAAATGACAACAGGTACACAGGAAGTCAATGCACGCTAACATATACAGGGTGTAAACTTTTAGCGGGGCAGTAAGGGGAAGTACCTTATCCGTTGCAGCTACGCGAAAATGGTCTTAGGAGACTATCCATAATTTTTATGGAATTTTGATCCCCATTAATAGATTTTCAAAATAAAAATACAGTTAGCAAGAAAATAGCCATTTTACACAAAAAAATTTTTTGATGCCGATCGATCCTGTTTCTAATACTGATCAAAAACTTTTATGGGACCAACCATCGTTGGAGAACTCAAAAAGTCACAAATTACAAAAATCTTTTCCCTTACATTTTGTAAAGAATATGTGTAACTGAAATACAAAAAATAAAATAAAAGACAAATATGATCATGTAGAATTTTACACATATCAAAAAGATGGCGTATTAAGTTTCTTTTTTTATTAACTAACATAACTTGATGATGTTATTGTTATTTAAAATCTCGCTGTTTCTTGCCCTACGATATCAAGTACTCGAAGTGACCGCCATTTTGACGAATACATAAATTGATTCATTTCTGTACCGACCTAGTGGCTGCTGACAATTTATTTGTATGAATTCCATACAAAATTGTGGTTACTGAGTCTTTAAGTTCTTGAACACTATCGTATTGCTTTTTGTAAACCTCAGTTTTCAGGTAGCCCCACAAAAAGAAATCAAGAGGCGTCAGATCTGGACTACGCGTTGGCCAAGAAATAGGACCATGTGTTCTCATCCATTGATCACCAAACTGTCGGTTCAAAGTCGAACGCGTACTGCAGCTGTTGTGAGGTGGAGCGCCATCTTGTTGAAAAAACATTCTTCTTGATTCCAACAGTGGTAAATCATCGACGAGGTTTTCAAGATTCTCTAATATTCTGTTGTTATAAATGTTGGAATTCAAGGTGCCTTCATAAAATTCCACCATTACCACTCGGTTTCACATTATACCACACCCACAATTAAAAGAAAATCGCACTTGATTATGTGTTTCGCGAAACCTGAGAGGATTTTCTCTACATCAATAATGGTGATTTCGCCGGTTGTACATGCCATTATTAGAAAAATTTGTTTCATCAGACCATAATATGAAATTCAGAAAATGGTAATCTCTGCTTATTTTTCCACTTAAACACCTGCAAAAAGTAAGTCTTCGAGCGGCATCCCCTGAATGTAAGGCTTGAAGTAGTTGCCCCTGTCGGTAACATTTATAACCATACTTCTTCCATATTTTTAGCACAAAACGATGTGAGAAACCTACTTCTTCAGCGACTGCTCTTGATGATATTTCGGGATAAGTTTCGACAAGTGTAAGAACAGAAATGATCAAATTTTCATCTAGTATAAATGGGTGGCGAACAGATTTTTTCTTGAAAGAGCCACCTTGTGCAAGATTTCTTAAAGATTTGTAATAACCTTTCTGGTTGGCACATGACGATTTGGATATTTGATCCTATACCATTCTAACGCAGCCGATATATTTTTATTATTTACGTAATATGCTTAAAGCAAGTCTAAACGTTCTAAATTGGAGGTCATTTTTCTCTTATCAATAGCTGTCCAATTATGCACTTAATGTATAATCCACAACACACTCAGAGCTTTTCTGACGCAACAAAGTGTCAAAATGGTTTTTTATTTAATAATAACGAGTTCGAAATTTGAATTGTTTTTAAACTTATCTTTTTATTATTTCAACAAAAAGATCTAAACTGTCACTAAAAAAGCTTTTGCGTAAAATTTTCATACAAAATGTAAGGGAAAAGTTTTTTGCAATTTGTGACTTTTTGAGTACTCCAACGATGGTTGGTCCCGTAAAAGTTTTTGATAAGTATTAGAAACAGGATCGATTGGCATCAAAAAATGTTTTTGTGTAAATTGGCTATTTTCTTGCTAACTGTATTTTTTTTTGAAAATCTGTTAATGGGGATCAAAATTCCATAAAAATTATGGATAGTCTCCTAAGACCATTTTCGCGTAGCTGCAACGGATAAGGTACTTCCCCTTACTGCCCCGCTAAAAGTTTCCACCCTGTATACATACAAAGTTTCATTTCGATGCGACAATTAGAAGTAGGTTAAAATTGACATGTTTGTTAGTTAGTTACAAGTGAGCCTAATAAAAGCGTGTTGAAATCTGAATTTGCACGAGATGACGCTTTAGGCTTGTTTTTGTGTTTTAAATTGACGAAGTGGCAATATAATACGCTACGGAAAAGAACTCAAAATGTAAAATTAAATAAAAAAATATGTCTTAAATATCGCACAACATCGCAGTACCAGATTATAATTGCTAAAATAAGCTAATAATTTGTACTATTCACATCTCTAAACCGTTTTTTGAGATACTATGAGTTTTAAGAGATGTTTTTCTACAAACAATAAAAAAAGAACTGTTATTCTATTTCACTATTAAAATATAAGTTCTCATTACTATATCAAAATAAGTATTTTATTTAATGGTATAATCGAAATATGTCTTTGGTTTTTAAAACAACAATACATTTTCATGAATCGCTCCACTACGGGTAATTTTCAGCCCGACATGCGTCGCCGGCCTAGAAAAACGTCATTTTCACTGTGAAAGAAATGTCAATATTACTGGAGTGGAAATAAAGTTGAAAGTACATAAACTTCTACTATGTAGACCGCGAGATTATCAAAGTGGACTGAAGCATGCGGTGTTGGAAAAGTAAATAAGAACTTTTCATCCACTTTCTCTTTGACAGCAGAGATTGCCTAAGGCATTAAGTCCTCCTTTTTATGTTATTATGTGCGAGAAGTTTAAATAAATAAGTAATAAATTAAGGCCTAATTCCCAGACAAACATTGGCGACGAACCCAACGGGCGCTTTATGTAAACGATATTCGGACATTACTTAGGTAAGTACGCGTGTTAGTTTGCGCTCTTGTTAACGTATGGCTCGGCAGAATCTCTAGGCTCGCTACAAATAGCGTGCGCCATCGTGCGCCATCTTGAATGTTACGGGAGCCAAGCCTTAGTTTTTGTTGAATGTGCGTGAAAAATACTTATTCACATTTCTAAATGGAACCGAGGACTGACAGCACCGTTAGGTTTTTGTGGCAGTGTCGGTTTAGAGCTGTTATTGTTTGCGCTAAAAGTTGAATGTGCATTTGTCCGCACCGCACGCGTCGTAGTCTGTGCAGTCGTCCATTTTGTTGAAAACCTTGCACACCCGACCGCACCGCAGTTTGTCACCTCACACACCGGCTCGCACACCGCCTCGAATTGCTTGCGGCCAGTGAACGCGAATTATGATGTCATCAGCTACAGCTAGATGAATTTGGCCGCTCGGAACTTGCTTCGAGTACGGCGCGGACGGGTTGCAAATAACTGCATACAAATAATTAAAATGCGGCGCGTGAGGCGCATCTTGCAGCGCTGCAAGTGCGTCTGCCTTATTTCACTATTCTACTGTATAATGGGTTAAATGGACGACAGGCGCGACGCGACAGCGCGACACAACGGCGCCTCTCGTCGCGCGACGAGCGGTGCCTTTGAGTGGCACGTGATTCGCGTCGCGTGTCGCGTCTGTTTCTAGGAGCCCTAAAGAAGTTCTGAGCGAAGTGTTAAAAAAAAAACACGTTTGGCACTCGGGGACTGCCGCGGTAAAACTATTGCATAGCATTTTTTATCAACTTATGCAATTATAATTATTTATTTATTTTTTATTTATGCAGTATTTTTTTCTTTGATATTAATTCAAGTACAGTCGAACCATATACATACATGTTAAGCGAATGCTCGGCCGAGCTACATGGTAGGCGGAGTGGGGGGTGTTAGGTTTTATTTTCGTTACGAAATTTCTTGATTCTGTCGCCGCGCTCAAAGCCCGCGATAAAAGCTATGCAATAGCTTAAAAACAAATTGCATTTGCATTAATTTTATGATTGTATTCCTTAAGAGCGGGTAGTAACCAAAATTGCCTATCTTCAATTTAATTTTTCATGAAATTCATAAGACCTAGGTATAAAATAAAAATAATATGAGTAACTACATGATATTTTGAAACTTTTTGTGGAACAGAAACACAATACGTTAAAATTTTCTCGATAAAATAACATCACGAAGTTACCCCTAATTTTCACGTTTTTTCAATTTGTACTTAATATGCTAATGACTAATAGGATATTTTTTTAATGATTATCTGTATCAAGACAAGGCGAAAAAAATTGTGCAGGCATTTTTTGAAATTCCTTTTATTTTTGGAATTATTACGACTAGAAGCTTTAAGCACTTACGACGTTTTTAGTTCGTGGAAGAAGTCATCTTGCGTCGCACGTTGCGGGAACTTCAAGCATATTTTTGTTTCACAAATCAGTCGCCGTCGCTCTGTTGAGACGAGAGGACTGCGCTTGAATTTTCTGCTGCTCTGCGATTTAATTTATTTGCGTAAATAATATTTTCGTAATTTATCACATTGTTGGAATGAAACTGTGAAATACAAAACATGAAAAAATCACTAAAACCACTTCCGAAACGATTATTAAAAACTTTAAGAATTGATAAACTAAATAAATACCACGGCTAAACTATAAAATAAAAATATCATAATAATTCAATGTTGATATTTGAAAACTCAAGATGACATACAATTATTTGACAGATTTTTGACTGATATAGTACAACTAGCGCCATTGTTCTCCACTTCAGTCAATTTGCTTGCGGAGAAAATTTACAACATAGAGTTCGTGCTGGAGATTTTAGATCCTATTACTATTAGGTAAAGAACCAAATTCGTTTACTCCCACTTTCGTTGACAAACTTCGTGTAAGGGTAAACCTTAGACGAACCATTTCGAGCGACTTTTGACCAAAACCCCCGAATCAAGTTGAAACTCAAAATTTAACGTATGGGTAGGTTATTGGTATAATTATATTATTGGAGTTTAAAATAAATAAATCGCAAAACTAAAATAGGTAATGGGTTTATGGGTTTTGGCGGACACAAGTACGAAACGGTGTGCACGGGACATGACGGACATGACTTGCGGACGGCGAGCAATGGGCAGCTCGCCGTCCGGTAAGGACCAGGCCCGGGTCGACGGCGCGTCGTGTTCCACGCGCACCTAAAAAGACATGCAGCACCATTGACGGGGTCCGATAGGGCCGATGCCTGCCGGGGTCGCGGATTGTTCGAAAGAGTTACCGTGGCCCTGGCGTACAGGCAACTGAAGGAACACGGGTGGGTTTTAGTCAGTAAGAGTCTGACACGCTCTTCCGCTCCGCCCAGAGCGGGAGAGGTCATTTGATGATTTCCCACCCAAAAAAAGCCCATATTCATATTTCTATAAAATAACAGCGATTATATTGCAAATTGAGCATCTTGCTATTGACGATTTCCACTATAGAACCGATTTCTAACGCAATAACACAGCAAATTACTCCAAAATTCACAAATTATATCCACAGCTCAAGAGCATTTGACTGTTGACGAACCCAACTTTGTTACAGTCGCCAGCAGGTCAAGCTACACGAAATCGACAAATTTTTCCAAACGATTTTAATCCTTAAAATGTTGATTGTTAAGTTCAAAATCGAATGAGAAAATCTGACAGTTTGTGGTAAGTTGATGTACCGGCGACTGTACCAAACAGCGAGCGGATAAAAAGGCGACCCGGCCGCAAATAGGTATTTTCATTGACACTAGGAATGAAGGATTGCCATTATAGTTAGTGTCAAAAACACTATTATCCTTTTTCACTTACGCAAAATTAACAAAGTTAAAAAGAGATACCAGTATTTTTATGATTTTGGCGTCGCGTCGATAGGCCTGATATTCGTATAACTTTTTTTTTCTATAGGCAAACATTTCAAGTACATATAATTTTATGTCAATGTTTTCATGACACATGCCAGTTGACTTTGCACAATACAGTGCAAAATCCACCATACCAATATTATTTTTTACTTGGTATCACTGTTGCTAATTGACTTTGCACAATCCTGCAAAGCAATTTCCATGATATACCATTATATTTTTCTACTTGGTTAACACTGGTTTCCACAAATACGTCGTGAGGTCCAACTTGTACAAGGCCCTAAATAAAATTTGGTTGCATTGGAATTTAAACTTTGTCACGCCAGCATTGAGTTTCTAGTTTCAAAACATGACTATGATCTAAGATTCTGAATTCAAGCTTAGCGTGTAGTATAGGCAAAATAAGCAGATGTTTTACCAACTGAAGAATTTCATTGAAAATAAAGGGAATGGACAATGATCATAATTCGTTTAAATATTGCAATTGAAAAACCATTCGAGGTACCTATTTGTGCTGTGAGACTTTGCATCTTGCCAAATTTCATGATTCTAGGTCAACGGGATATATCATATGGATATTAATTTATTTGCGAGTGTTTATTTTTTTAGATTATTGATATTTTTGTTCAATTGATTTGGTTTTCTCAAAGTAAAAAAGCGGAAGGTAAGTGATACGATTATAATAATACGCTTTTATAACGTCAAAAAAGTAATTTTACCGAAATTGTTTTCACCATCATGTAGGTAGTGTCATGAGTATGTAGTATTATAGTACTTTGATGGAAGTGCTTTGCTTTTTAGAGTTCGGTACCTAAAAAGAAAAAATCGAAACCCTTATGGGATCACTTTGTTATCCATCTTTCTGACCGCTTTTCTCAGGAATGCGTGAGGGGTATGAAGTTGAAATTGACATCAAATACTTAGATAAATGGTCCTTTGGAGCTGTAAAAAAAAACGGGTTTCTAAGACGTTGACTTAGTATCTTGGCATAAATTGCCATTCATTTCGCATATTTTGACACTCGCAAATAAATTAAAACCCATAAGATACATGTCGTTGATGAAATTTGACAAGAAGCAAGGTCTCACAGCACAAATAGCTACAGGAAAATATCTGAAAATCGTTCATTTGTAGTTATGTTACATAATGTATGGAACGATATTTTTTCAACTACAACGTTAGGTTTGTCTTTCAATTCGGAATCAAAAATTTATAGGCCGTATCTTAAAGTAACATTTAGTCTTTATTTAATTTAAGTCGGTCTACTCTCCAATCTAACAACCTACCAGCATCGGTTACAGATTCACGGACATACAATAATATTGAATAATATACCTACTTGTACACAGCAATCATACATAGGTACATTGAATAGAACAGTTTCATCTGATTATTTTGCGTATACATACTACACACAAGATTCAAATTCAAATGCCTAAGCGAAAAGTTTCTGCTGGCGGGAAGGGATTGTGTTTTGTTTTTGTCGTGTTTGATGAGAGGGGTAGGGAAAGAAGCGCGGGTGAAACTTGATTTTTTTCTGTCTTACTGCGCCCTCTTAAGTATTTTCCAAGTGAAAGATCTTGGTCAGAGCTTCCGCGGCCTTTGTGTCCGGGGTCCGTAAGAGGCTCGGTAATCCGGCAAAGCGGAGATCGGCGTAGAGCAGAGTTATCGATTCTATATCATTACCTACGTATATATAAACATTATAAAATTTGCTTCTGCGCGCGACTTCATTCGCGTGGAAGTCGTAAGACACCATAGTATACTAAAATAACAGCCACATTTTTATAAAACTTCCCTGTATACTATGTTTGTAGTTTTAATTTCAACAGCCAAAATATAAAGAGAGTCAGGACTGGTGACGCGGGAGCATCCGACGTTTCAGTTGTCCGAGTGAGAAACAGCACGTTTTGAGGTCAACACCCGCAGCCTTCAATAGCAATTTCCGATTGCTCGTGAACTTTTTCGTTTTTAGTGAATAAATGGTACACCACTGACTACCTGCATTATTGTCTCTCCTTCTCCCTTCAATCCATCCAAAGGTTGTCTGTAAAAGATCGCTTTTAGCGATAAAACCGCCCATTGTATCACCCTGTGTAAAATGTCTACATTTATATCTGTAATTTTTATGGTGTACATAATAAAGAGTATTCTATTCTATTTTATTCTATTCTAAATGAACGTCTGCGTTCCTGCATATATCGTGGTCCGATCGTAACAATCGCCATATTGTGATCTGCCTGGCCATTTCACGATACGCCAAAAATTTCATGATTTTGCCGGTTATATCACGATGCGCCTAATCCAACGTCGGAATGACCACTGCATATCGCAAAGTGGTTGCATTTCATCATTTTCCGCTACTGGTATTCCCATTTGCCTCCGAGTTTCTGTCCCCGAACGGGGATACATGAGAATTTTCGTATCATCTGACCACGAACTTTAAAAGGGGACAGATGGGAATTAAAAGTTTTATCTTCCCCCGAAATGTTGTTTAATTAAAATTGTATCCTCAAAATTGAGTACTATCGCGCTCAGGCAAACCTGTAGGAATACTGCCGCTATTGGAACCCTGACCAAATGGGTTAGGCTAGAACTGTGACCAACCGCGCGCGAGCTGAGCGAGCGCTATGTCCAAGTTGGTCGCAGTTTATTGGCTAATTTGTATTTTTAGGACCCTAAAACAGGAATTTTTCGAGTAGGAATAGTTCGAGTAGGAATTATTACCCGAGTGCGTGCCGGCAAAGACAGGGTAATGTTTTTTACGCGTATCACTGGGCAAATTGTCGAACGCTGAGCGTTAAATAATATGGCGGATGTTAGAAGGTCAAATTATGAAATGGCGGCGTATCGTGAAATATCCAGGCAGATCCCGATATGGCCATTTCTACGATTGGACGACGACATATATACTACCTAATGGCACAACACTGATAAGCTGACTGTTGCATTCTTACAGATTATTCCTGACGAACTAAAATATCACTAAAATAATATACAGACTTTTGACTTCGCTACGATTTTATTATATGTATAGACTAAGTCGCTTTTTGTGACTGTCTTGTGGGCTTAGTTCTTCGAAAGCTTTTGATGCGGTTTTCACCATTATTTAGAGAATTTATTCGTGAATGTTTTTGTGTACCATTATCACCATTCTACTGCCCTTAGGTATCCCAATTTATTTGGGGTCCGGCGCAACATGTCTTTTTCTTTCATAATTATCTATAATATACAACAATATATCTAAACATCTATCTATATGTACATAAAAATGAATTACTGTTCGCTAGTCTCGCTAAAACTCGGAAACGGCTCGACAGATTTGAATATTTTTTTTTGTTTTATTCACCTCTTTACTGGGGTGGTGTAAATGAAAAAATAAATTGGAAAAGCTCAAAGGAAAATTTTTGACAGGACAACGTCTGACGGGTCAGCTAGGTAGGTAGCTAGGTAGAGTAGGTAGGTAGGGTAGGTAAGTAGGGTAAGTAGATAGGGTAGGTCGTGACGCGACAGCGCGACGCTACTCTTGTAGAATAATTTCCATTAAGTTTTCATATAAATTTTTCTACTAGAGCTGTGTCGCATTGTCGCGGCGCGCCTGTTTGCGGGAGCCTTTATACTACACTAGCGACCCGACCCTGCTTCGCACGGGTACAATGTAGGTACTGATTTGGCGACATGTCAGACATCGAGATTTGTTTGCTATATCTTTGCTTTAAATAAATGTGGTTTCCTTGTTTACTTATCTCCTCTCCGCTTAGCTGCAGTGGACACGGTTTAAGCCCAGAGGAGTTCTGTCATATTTCATGGATGACAGCAAAGCGGAGATGAAAAGAGACGAGTGCGGCGAAAGAATCGCGCCCGTTCGCCGCCTCTATCCGCTGCTCGCCCCCGCTCTAGCTAGCACGCATCTCCGGTCAGCTTCGGTGGATACACCCCTAGCCGTTACTGTGTTATTAAGACACAGTACCCCTAAAAAATGTGGGTTTATAATATCAGTCCCAATCCAGTTGCAATTTTCAGTTTGCAGCTATTTGTAAAATAATACATATAGTACAGGATCCCTGGTACACTTTTCATCATTTATTACTAACAAGCTGATTTTTCGCGAGTAGCTTCCTTTTGACTAGACGCCCAACTTTTTTCCTTACAGTAACGTTGGTAAATGGTACCTTAATAGGGGTAGCAAGGATAAAATATGTTGATTTGACGAATTTAAAAAAATTATTACTAACTGAATCTTTCTTTCTTAATTATCGAGATAATTATCTAAATAACATGAAAAAATATTTGTCCTAAAATCAACATATTTCATCCTTGCTACCCCTATTAAGCTACCATTTACCAACCTTACTGTAAAGAAAAAAGTTGGGCATCTAGTCAAAAGGAAGCTACTCGCGAAAAATCAGCTTGTTAGTAATAAATGATGAAAAGTGTACCAGGGATCCTGTACTAATAAGGTAGGTATTTAACAAATCGGGTCTCGTAAATAGTTCGCTTCCTTTAAATTGCCATATACTAATGTGTTGACTTTACTTTTATGTACTTTTATTGATGCTTACGTACGTAGCTGCTAATAAAACTTTGGTACCTTAATAATGTTTCTTTTTCAGACAGCAGTTGCTGCAAGGGTTGACCTCATTTTTCTGAAACAAGTAAACGACGCTGGCCTCAAATCTGCTGACGAGCAAATAGCTGCACTGAAAACTTATCTCTAAACACTCAGGTATGTGGTTCTTTTTTCCAAATTTTTATTTTTATATTCTACTACAGGAATATCATGAACTGGATGAGTTTTTTACGATACGGGTACAAGAGATTATGTATATTCGACATTCCCTGTAATTTGTGCGCTTAATGTCATAGTCAAATTTTTAGATAACTGGTGTCGAAGTTCATAAAAATGAGTTTTGAAAATGGTTAGTAAACTTCTTCCTTTAATTTTAACTATTTGATGTTTTAGAACATTTGGATACATCGAAAGGTTTATAAGGTATTGGGTACCCAATAGAATAGCAATGAAGGCTATTCAATTTGAGAGTTTAGAGAACTGTTATGTAGTGATGCATTGTGTGCAAAATATTCAAAAATTAAAAAAAAAAATGGTTTTCTCGAATTCCATGATTTTTCACCTAGGCTTTGTTGCTAACGGGTCACACTATTACGTCCTGGAAGGATTATGTCAAATTACAAGTCACCCTGTGTTACTGTCACGTCGGTCTTAAAGCAAAAATAGACTTTGACGTTTTATAACATGCAATTGACATTAAACTTAAGATGTAATACCTACGATAAATATATAATCAAAAATACATAGTCATTTGACATATTATCATATCCCTCGCTATATGAACGTTTTACGGTTTTATTGGAAACTAAAATAAAACAAAAAAATAAAAACAATTTGTTATAAAATACCTACACAAATCCGTACAAAAAAAATACACTCCTGCTGTACAGTACTTTACTTTTCTTTCAATGGATTAAGACCTTGCAACAAAAAATTGATCTGCCAACGCAACTTCGTTAAAATAATCCTAAATGTAACTCACAAAGCCGACCTTTCGCTACTTTTGTCTCTGTCACACATTCCAAACGATTTGGGCCGCCCTCTTTTACCTACTTAAGAAATCAATACTAAGGAATACGTCACTTCAGGAGGCCTTTACTGCGGTTTCGACACCGACATGACGGTACTGGCTATACATGCCTTTGGGCAATATAACTATCGTCAATAATTATTTAGATAGTGATGAAAGTAAATCACAGGAGAATGACAAGAATGGGCCCAGCTTGACAAAAAATTTTTGAAATTCTTTTGAAATGTAACCAATGTACCAATTTTTGTTACAGCAGGGATTATGAAATGAAAATAAAAAGTGTAGGTACTTAATTGACTATACTCAAAAGTCTTACGGTGCCCTCCGAGTACAATTTAATAATGCGTTCAGGGTGCAGATGGGGCTGCGGCGATTCTGTAGTGCATCAGGGATGTTTGCTGAACATCACGTAGACTGCTTTTACGCTACGATGCGTAAAAGGTGCGCATCACTGGTGCGTAGAGTACGTGGCAGTGCCAACAGCATCCTTAGCATGATCACTAGTCGGCTGGACTGTGGTTACGTCAGTCATTGCTGCGCCATTTGTCATGGAATGGCGCAGTAATGATTGTTGAGTTTATTTGCTTTATATTTTTGTTGTGGGTAGTTTTAAGTATTACTAACACTAGTCTATTAGAACATTGTTACTAACAAAATGGACACCATGGTCTGAAATAAAGTATTATTATTATTATTATTAATTATAAAAACAGGCCAAGTGCGTATCGGACCACGCACAATGAAGGTTTTCGTAGTCGGGATGAATTTATCCCAAGAACAAACTTAACTTTGTAGTTTTCCCAATTGCAAATATAAGTTTCTAATCACAAAAAAAAATTATATGTGATAAAACTACTATGATTAATAAAATGAATACAATATCTACGAAAATTTGGAGCTAAGGTAGGCACATATTGTAAATAAAGCTCCAAACAAGGATAAATTCACAGCAAAAGGAATTTCTGGCATCTTTGTTGGATATCCAAAGAGGGCGAGAGGATAAATACAGTATGGATTCAAGAGCGAACGGACGCTTTTACCGGGCCTTCCATGGGTATGATGTAGACTTTTTGGCGTCTGTATCCTGGCTGCGTTTCGCGACCTCTTCGGGGAAACCGAAGGTTTTGCCTGTACGTATATGGATGAAGCTATCATTACGAATAATTGTCGGATATACATTGACAAGGACGGAACGTTTGTCATCCGTCGGGCATGCCACCGTTCCGGTGAATGAGTCAGACATATTGTTTCCGGTTGTTCTCGTCTTGCTAACGGCAAGTACTTTTACAGACACAATCTAGTGAATGGGATTACCCACCAGCAAGTTACCTTGCGGTACAACCTTGTGGAGTCCAAAGTACCATACTACAGGTATGTGCCCGACCCAGTTCTCGAGAATAGTCACGCCACATTGTACTGGGATCGATCTATCACCACTGATAGGACTATTGTAGCTAATAAGCCTGATGTTGTGGTGATAGATCGACGAGAACGCCGTGCAATGATTGTTGTTACGGCTGTCCCTCATGACGAGAATCTTGTGAAAGCTGAGAAAGATAAAAAGATCAAGTATCTTGACTTAGTACACGAGTTTGTCAATATGTGGGAAGTGGATTCTGCAAACATTGTACCGGTAATCGTAACAGTAAATGGCCTAATAGCGGAGACCCTCGACCAACATGGTCCAACCTCCATCTCAGGACGCTCTCATTACGCGGCTGGGTCAAGTGCATAAATAAAATTTTGTTTTATTTGCATCAAAACTTTACATGTTTAATATTTTTTATACATACTAAACACTATTAAATATGTCAATATATAATAACATGTTACATATCACAGAAAACCTTATTATATTACCTAGCAACTGAAAACATATCGACAGCTGTATCTATTCCACCGAAAATATATTACAGTGTAAAGAGAAAAATACATATTTTACTGAAAAAAATGTTTTGTATACCGAATTATTCTACAAGTACAGAAGCGAATCCCTAGTTACAAACAGAATCAGATTGGTGGTCTATTGACCTAACGAAATCTAGAATTTAAATGGATAAAATATCTAGATGTTTCAGCACGTCACATGCCTATCAATGATAGTTTACACCTATTTATGCAAACACACACCAACACCACCACCACCAATAACACCAACATCACCAACAACCAACACGAACAAAAACAACAACACCATCACCAACAAAATATTTTTCTTTTGTTTCATCTGTTTTATATCCTCTATAGGTAGTTAGTACGTTAGGCTTAGGCTTTTAATTTACGTCAACGAAGTAGGTTTTGTAAAGGACTAGATTTATGAAAACTAGGTTCAGGGCTAGGTCTTAGACTAGGGTACCTGGACACATTAAAAAACTACTAAATTACGGCGAGGCAAGGTTGTTGTACTTACGATTTAGTTACACAAACACTATTTCAGCACTATTTTGCTAGCTAATACTATTATCGTCTAAAACTAAAAAAACTGACTAAGTTATTAAAAAAAACCACTATTCACTTGTTTTGGTGACGCATTTTTTATAGTCTTCAAAAGACATCATTCTTGTTTCGAACATTATGTACCTAAAAATTAAAGTGCCAGAAAAAAAAACACCCTCAACATTTTTCACTCTTACAACGAGAGTATACAATTGATCCTTCCGCTGCTATTAAGTTTGGAAATACAAAAAATCATATTTGAATTAAATGTTTCCAGCTACATGTCATCTCCATTGTAATTTTGAACTAGGACGTCTATTTGACAAAGCGGTTCTCTCGATTGAGGGTTTTTGACAGATTTGTCACACAAAATGTGTCATCATCAGCCTACAGCAGTCTACTGCTGAACATAGGCTTCTCCAATTGCACGCCTTTCAGCTCGATTCTTGGCAATTCTCTTCCAGCCGGTACCAGCCACCCTGCGAAGATCGTCGCTTCATCTAGCTTGAGGGCATGCTACCTTACGTTTGTCGATTCCCTGTCTCTACACTGGAACACGTCTACCTCAACAGTCATTGGTTCTACGGCTTAGATGGCCGCCCTATTGCCACTTCAGCTTGCTTATTCTGTGAGCTATGTCAACAACTTTGGTTCTCTGCCGGATCACTTCGTTACGGATTATATCCCTCAGAGAGGTTCCAAGCATAGTCCGTTCCACAGCTCATTGAGTGAGCTGGAATTTATGGATCAGTCGTACCGTAAGTGTCCACGTTTAGGCTCCGTAAAGTCATAACAGGCAGGACGCACTGATTTTAGTTAGAATGTCGGCCAGGGGGGCCCGCCGCCCCGCCGACCCGCCCGCACATTTGTACAAAAAAGTCGTCTTATAATTTTATGTTACTGATTTCGTAATGTGATTTTGGCACTATGGAACCAAAGCTACAGTGCCTTTTTTCCGTTGCGAAATCATCAAATGACGTCTCCCGCTCTGGGCAGAGCGGAAGGGCGTGTCAGACTCTTACTGACTAAAACCCACCCGTGTTCCTTCAGTTGCCTGTGCGCCAAGGCCACGGTAACTCTTTCGAACCATCCACAACCCCGGCAGGCATCGGCCCTATCTGACCCCGTCAATGGTGCTGATATCTCTTTGAGGCGCGCGTGGAACACGACGCGCCGTCGACCCGGGCCTGAAATTACCGGACGGTGAGCTGCCCATTGCTCGCCAGTGGTGCAGCGGTAAGAATTAATCATCAAAATCCATCAAAAAATGGCGAAGATATTGATTAGTTTTTTTTTTGTATTTACGCATACTGTTTTTTTTTTAAGTTATTGCATAGCTTTTATCGCGGGCTTTCAGCGCGATTTCAGACCGAATCAAGAAATTCCGTAACGAAAATAAAACCTAACACCCCCACTCCACCTACCATGTACCTCGGCCGAGCGTTCGCTTAACGTGTATGTATATGGTACAACTGTACTTGAACTAATATCAAAGAAAAAAAAATACTACATAAATAAAAAATAAAAAATAATTATAATTGCATAAGTTGATAAAAAATGCTATGCAATAGCTTTACCGCGGCAGTCCCCGAGTGCCACACGTGTTTTTTTTTTAATCCGTTGAATTGACAAGCTCCTCCTTTTTGAAGGTGGTTAAAAAGTATCGAAGTTGTGAAAATTCAGATACTACTTTGACTATATTTTTACCTAGTATTATGTCACAGATATTTTAAAATTACAGTCACTGTGACATGTAGTATCATTACTTTTGAAAGACCCACCTCTAATTTGAAAGCTTTATCTAAACTTGACGTTTATATTGACACTTTGACATGTGCAGAACAACTTAATTCTTTTACAATACAAGAGCTTTACAAGAGGCAGCGAAAGGTTCCGATTCAGGTTACTGTGACGTCAGTTAGAGGTTAAATAAAAGTCAAGTCAATTTCAAGATCGTGTTTATTATCACAAAATCCTTAAAATTAAGGATTTTGTGAAAATAAATACAATCTTGAAATTTTAAGACCTATAACCAGAAAACTAAGGCTTAGAAACCTAAAATCTCGAAATGGTTTTGAATAGGTTAATTTTTACGTTACATACCGAATTTTATACTCAGTACCTACATTCAACGTTGGTTTTTAAAGTTATACTCCATTGTTAAGTTAAAAACTCGATTGCTGGGCAATCGATCTGATTTTATGTGCCGTAACTTACTAACTTGCTTGTAAGTTATTGTTTTTTTTTTTTGCAAAATACAGTCCAAGATGTGTTAATTCGTAATTCTAGAGTTCTTATGCGCAAAAAACACCAGCTACTAGCTCTTTTCTGGACTTATGAAGTCCTGGTAAAAGCATCAACTTGCGGAGTGTTTGATGCGCGCATTGCGTCTGTCGGCTAACAACGCCATCTGTTGCCGATTTTAGAAGTAATGTATGGAAATTTAAACACAAGCGTAAAAGCAATACCAACTAAATAATTAAGCCTGACGCAGATTAAGGCGGGCCCCACCGCATTGCAAAAATCCCCTTAAATCACTTTCGTACATTTTCTACGCGCTACAGGCGGGTTGCACTGCAATTTTTTGTATGGAAATGCATTGCGCTGCGAGCGGCACAATGCGGCTGTAATGTTTACTTGGCTTTAAGATGATTCTCCGCGAAATTCAAAATTTGTTACTGTTTTTGCATATTTCGGCTCTGTGTTACGTTAAATTCAGTACGTGACAAATGTGATAAAATAATGACATCATATTTAGCTCTCCAAATTATATTTGCTGGAAATCGACATATTCTCACGGATTAGTCTTATTTGCTTACTTATCTAAATCTAAACTAATATTATAAACGTAAAAATATTTGATTTTTGTATGTTTGTTTCTTACGCTTAAACGGCTGAACGGATTTGGATGAAAGGCCACGGGTAGACCATGACCTGAATACGTTTTATAATATCAGATATCGGCTAGAGAGATCTACAACAGAGATAAAAATGGTCGATTGAATTCACCAACAAAACTACACGAGGGACTACATTAATAAGTAAATCATTAATGTAGTCGCTCGGTGTAATTACCTCGTGTAATGACTCTGAATGAATTCGTGTAAATCTTGGATTGTGTTTATTACATAAAATACAACAAAAATAAGATTTTTACCACTACTTTCTCTTTGTCCTTCAGTAATATTTTATTTTACTATTGTAATCAAAGTTTTTTCACGAAACTTTATTTGTATACATTATTTAATATACCTAACCCATTTATACACGGAATATCATGCCTAATAATAAGGTTTTTTTGGACAGGCAGATAAAAAATGAAAACGTTAAAAAACTGCAAAAACCTAAAACCTGTTTAGATTTTTGCCAAAAAAAACGTATTTAAAAGTAATCATTTTACACAAGTACATTCAGCCATTATAATTCCGAGGTTTATACACCATAGGGTTTATTTATAACCGTTGCTTAAAGAGACGTATAAACGTCAAAAATATTATAAAAAAGCAGACGTTAATTATAACTTATCTTTACACAACGTTTATGAATAAATTGCTAGGTATAAGAGCTAAAGGAACCACACATTTGACGGTTTTCCTTGCGTGCAGACACAGCGATGCAAATATACTTAAACAAGCCTTACAAGTGTCGGAGTATTACGGCGTCGAAAATTACTAAGAAACTGAAATAGCTACTTTGGTATGTGTACCTTATGCTACTGTGGAAGACCGAACAACGGATTACGGATACGGATTTATCAATTTTTTGTGTATATTACGGGATTTACGGGTGTGTGTGAGTGTATTTTTTTTGATTGGACCAAATACAAGCAGTATGTAACCAGCATTCGAAATGTTTCATTGTAATTAATTCTCATCCTTATTAAGTTTTAATGGTAAAAAGCCGAACTGCTCTGTGATACTGTAGGTAAATTTTTAAGTTGAAGAGTACTTACTTAAAATGCATGAGCGGGTGAAGCGCGCGGGAATTCTAAGTTCTCAATAAAGTAAGCCTAAACATTGCGAGTCAGAACTGATAAACAAGAAATTCATTTTATGTAGCTATGGAGTTTGACTTTAGACTGATATTAGCGTCCACGCACTGTCTTTTTTGGGTAGATCCTACTTACGTAGTAGGTAATACGGGCTGGTGTCCGCAACTACACGTCAATGCGTCAGTACGGGTAGGAAAATCGAGTATACGTCGTGTATTTCGTCCGTGAGTACGTTCGTACCTGAGTTTCGTCGTCCTCCATGCAGGCTCTGCACAGCAGACTGTCTGTGACTCCTATGACAAAGAGGTGTTTATTAAATGACCCGTGGCCAGTTAAAGCTGCTGTAACTGTACACAGCTGTTAGGAGAAACGGCCATCAATTGTAGGGAGTTCTTCCTTAGTAAGATCCTACTTAAACGACGTGTGTATACGTATCTATTACATTTCTACGTTACTATACTTATTTTCGAGCAGAATAAAAATACTTGTCGGTTTTCCGAAAACTAAATTGGATAGAGACTCAAATACTAGGTATCCATTTATCTAATATAGCAGTAGCAGCGCCATCTCGTGTAATTTTATGACTTCGAAACAGGTATCCCTTGGTGCTTATGGTCTCCTAGTAGAAAGGGGCGACTGTTGGCACGATTGCTCACACCTGTTGCGTTTTCGCCCCCGACCAAAATTCGACGAGGCTCTGGTTAGTAAGGGTCCTCCCAGTTTTCAGCAATAACTTAACTAATTACGCTGCGGTTGAGTGTTGCATTTATACATAGTTAAATCTGTTTTATACAGTAAATAAATGATAAATGATTTTATTTCTGTAAGTAGGTTTGTACAAACACTTTTACACGTCAATCATGTTTTTTAAACTAGATGAGGTCGGCGTTTCCTATCTGACTACTCTGAGAAGAAAGGCCGAAACAAACTCAGAGGTCACAGTCTCTTTTAAAGTCCAGACATAATCTTGGTCAGGTCATGCGAAGACCATGCAGATTGGTATCTGAAATGGTCTTTTGAGGAAAGAACCACACAGTTTGAGTGGACCTGTCCAGTCAGTGCACGCATTTGTCAGTAACCGTGCAGCTCGACTCAGGAAGTCAGGACTTAAGGAGCTCAACGTAACGTAAATAGGTATAAAACCCAGTTATCGACCCTTATGACAGATTCATTAATATAATAATAATATTCTTCTTTAACGAAAATCAGTTTTTGGGCTCATAATACAATATCAAACAGCATTACAATTGCGTAACACACTATCAATCAGAATCTGAATCATTTTGAAGGATATTTCTAATCCATTGCTTCATATGTTCGAAAAATTTGTTTGCTCAATAACGTAAATAACGCAATGAATATTGATAAACTGTCAAAATGAAAGCCATTCCTGCTGTTAGTGTGTTACGTAACTCACGGCCAAAGTGTTACCACTGACTTACGGCCTACTATACAATAGCTTTATAAGCAAAATTATAAGCAAAGCGGTTCAACTAAATGCGTAGGTAAACCACTCCGCATTTATGCAGTCCTGGTAGAAGCCGGCCGATTTATACGGTATCAT
Source organism: Dryobotodes eremita (assembly GCA_917490735.1). Lineage (NCBI taxonomy): Eukaryota > Metazoa > Arthropoda > Insecta > Lepidoptera > Noctuidae > Dryobotodes > Dryobotodes eremita. The sequence goes on along the minus strand of OU823241.1, from coordinate 9,013,397 downwards.
TTGCGCGATACACGCCATCTATTATGAGTGTCCGTGAACCTAAAGACCAAGTTGGAATTAATGGTGGAGCGCTTTCCCAAAAGTAAGATACGGTAAAAAGCTCAGTTTTTTGTCACACAGTTAGGCGTATTAGTATATATTACAAGTCAGAAAAAAATTAGTTTATTGTCAAATGTTCAAAGATAAAGAAATCGTAAAAATGGGCTCAAAAATAAAAAAAAATTGTTTACATCGAACGGTTTGTTAAAGTATATATTAGGTATCCAATAGAATAAGTAGCAATGAAGACCATTTAATTTGAGAGTTAAGGTAAAAGTGATATTTAGTGACGAATTCTTTCACACACACCATCTCACTCACTCACACACACTCACATACACTCTAACTCACACACACACACACCCACACACCCACTCAAACATACACACATACACACAAAATATACTTTCACATGCACATAAACACACATTTACACCTTTCTGCCATAAGCACGATTTAATTAATTTTCATTTTTCTTTTTCTTTTTTCTTATTGGTTTGTTTTTATTGTTTTTTAATGTTTATTGGGTTTATTAAAAAAATGTAACTTGTACCTAATTAGCACAACGAAACAATTGAACTAATCCAGGAAGAGCGAGGTTTATCCCATCACAAGTATCTTCGGATTACTTTCTGGGAAGCCCCGGCAACTTAAATGTATCTAGATTTAAGATAATAAACACATTCTGGGAAATTTTCTAAAATACATAAACGTTGGGTTTTTTTGAATCCAACGAATTTTCGCCGAGATCGGGGTGCTTAATTGTTGCAAATGGGTCACACTATCACGTCCTGCAAGGAATACGTCAAATTACAAGTCACCCTGTATATTAGTAAATATTATCTTAGGCATTGAAATAAATAATATTATATTAATTTTTTCAATAAACAAAAGTATAATAAAGCTCAGAAAATAGTTTTGAACAGTTCACCATGTGCGCGCTACAGGTTTGCTTACTAGTTTCCTGATGATGGAGGTTTGTTTTGGATAACCATCGCCAATATTCTGTGCTGCGTTATAGTCATACTATCCGTATCTGACCAATGCACCCCTATCAACCCGCCCCGGCTTCGCACGGGTGCAATTTACATGTGAAGCTGTGAAGACGGTATTCGGTTCACGACACGTTGTGCAGCAGCAGTAACCTAATAAAAGTACTAGGTTTGCATGCATTTAAGAGAGTAATACGGTATTTCATTAGTATTATTAAGTACTTTTTTGTGTATATTTACATGATAATTATACAGCCTATGTTCACGTGGGATAAGAATTTTTCAACTAGTAACTCTGGTTTCGGAGATTACCCTCAACGTATAAAAAAACTCACAAAATATTCTTTCTTTTTATAATTTGTAAGTTAGATATAGAATTCATGCGTTTGTTATAATGGTAAAACTACGAGTGTTTCTATCACCAGGATAACAAAATTCAAAAAGACTTCCATCACAAAGTTTAATATTATCAAGGCTGAGGTCGTGTTTATCCACACCTATTTTGCCACTTTACTAAAGTTTTTATCCATCCATTTTCGTACCTTCTGCGGTTAAAATAATGAAATTAACATTAGTTCATATTTAAAATTGGCGCGTTTAAAATGCAAGGAGATGGCCACGATAGTACGACAGCTTCATTGTTGCTATTGAGGGATAAGATAGCCCGTGAAAACACCATATTATGTATGTACATTATAATTGTAGTAGACATTTTCATGAAACAGTCATCCTGAAACCTTACCTAACCTAACTTAACAGGGCGCAGTAATACAGAAAAAATCAAGTTTCACCCGCGCCTCCTTGCCCACCCTTTCATCAAACACGAAGAAAACAAAACACAGTCCCTTCCCGCCCGGCGTATATCTAGGTACAGTACGATTCAAACTTAATGGCAGCTGTGAAGTGCGCTATTCGCTACGCAGTCCCTCACCCCTCACCCCCGCTGACACGTGAATTGGTTACTTAGCAGCGACTCGCCTCATGTTCCGAGCCACCATTAAGTTTGAATCGTACTATATTCGAATTCGAATCTTCTGTAGTAAGTATATGCAAAATAATCAGATGAAACCGCTGTATTCAATGTATGTACCTAAGTATTATCGCTGTTTACAAGTAGGTATATTATTCTATATTATTGTATGTCCGTGAATCTGTTACCGATGCTGGAAGGTTGTTATATTGGAGAGTACACAGACTTGAATGAAATAAAGACTAAATGTCACTTCAAAACACGGCCTATAAACTTTCGATACTGAATTGAAAGTCAAATTTAACGTTGTAGTTGAGAAGATATTTTCCCTTACATTATGTAATATAATTGCAAAGGAGATCATTCAGGCTCCATACATTTTTGAGCCTTTCCTGAAAGTGCCAGCCAACATGATCTGACCAAGATTATGTCTGAACTTTAAAAGAGACTGTGACCTCTGAGTTTGTTTCGGCCTTTCTTCTCAGAGTAGTCAGATAGAAAAGGCCGACCTCATCTAGTTTTTAAAATATGATTGACGTGTAAAAGTGTTTGTTCAAACCTACTTACAGAAACAAAAAAAAAAACAAAAATAAATGGTACGTGTGGTTAGTAGTAATTATTTGGAGTAATAGTTAATATGGAAAGTTGTAGGATTGCTCTCAGCCAAATTATACAAGTTCGATGATTTGTCATTTTCATACATTTGTTGATTTCTGAAAGTGTTGATAAAATATAAAATATTGATAGATATTGCTAAAACGAAGTCATTGTGAGGCAAAACAAGTTAGAAGCCCATCATTTAATTATTATTCTTAACGATTTTTTGTTTTTTTAGTACATGTTTTGTGCAGTGACACCTTGCTTCTTGCCAAATTTCATGATTCTAGGTCAACGGGATGTATCTTATGAGTTTAATTTATTTGCGAGTATCAAATTATGCGAAATTAATGGCAATTTATGCCAAGATTCTAAGTCAACATCTTAGAAGCTCAATTTTTTTACAGCTCCATGGGATCGTATATCTTTTATATCAATTTCAGTTTGAACACATTCCTGAAAATAAGGTCAGACAGATGGATAACGAAGTGATCCTGTAAGGTTTTCGATTTTTCCTTCCTCAGAAGGAAAAATCGAAAACCACCACCGCACCTCAGTGCGGAACCCTAAAAAGCAAAGCACTTCCACCAAAGTATTACACTACGTACTCATGATACTACCTTCATGATAATGAAAACAACCTCGATAAACTTGTTTTTTGACGATATGAAAGCTAATATGATCGAACCACTTACCTTCCGATTTATTACTTCGAAAAAAAAAAACTATCATCTAAGAATATTTGTTGGACCTCAGTGATCAGCAACCCTATTCCTCGAATGGTTTTTGAATGAAAATATTTAAACGAAATAAATGATAAATTGTCCATTCCCTTTATTTTCAATGAAATTCTTCAGTAGGTAAAACATCTGTTTAATTTGCCTATACTATACGCTTAGCTTGAATTCAGAATCTTAGTCATCTTTTGGAACTACAAACTCGATGCTAACGTGACAAAGTTCAAATTCCAATGTATAAAAAAAAAAAAACTAAACTTGTACGTTGGACCTCACGACGTCTTCGTAGAAAACAGTGTTAACCAAGTAAAAACATAAAATGGTATATCGTGGATCTTGCTTTGCAAGATCGTGCAAAGTCAAATAACATGAAGGTTACCCAAGTAAAAAATAATATTGGTAAAGATGATTTTGCACTGTATTGTGCAAAGTCAAATGGCATGTTTCATGAAAGCTAACCTGCGCTAAGTGCGAGTAAAAAAAGGTCCCCGCAGAAAACATTGGTAAAAAGAGGCAAAGTTCGGAACAAACAGTATAGGATAGTCGGCTTCACCGATGAAATAATTGGCATATATACGAGTATAAATGCGAGCTAAATTAAGTCGAAAGTTTATTAGGTTCTTCTTTTGTAACTGTTGAAACTTTAGCTTTGAAAACTTGCTAAGTTACATTATAAACTTTAAACTTTCTTTCAACTCTACAGAACTTAGCACCCATTTAGATCTCATTTATTTTATCGGCGAAGCCGACAATCGCAAACATTGTGATCGTCACAGCCTTTACTCATCCCCACCATTAAAAGGACGCTAGTCATGAGAACACTATCCGTATGAAAATGTTCAAGTCCCGTGCACATCGTTTCGTACTTTTGTCTACAATAAACCCATTACCTTTTTAGTTTTCCAATTTATTTCTTTTGTCAATTCCAATAATAATAATAATATACCAATAACCTACCTACATGCTAAATTTTAAGTTTCAACTTGATTTGGAGGTTAGTCAAAAGCCTCTCGAAATGGTTCGTCTAAGGGTTACCTTACATGGAGTTTGTCAACAAAAGTAAGAGGTAAGGAATTTGGATCTTGAGTTAATCCCAATAAGGTCTCCAGCAGGAAGTTTCAAATGAACATGGAATTGACTAGTTGGCTATGTTGTACATTTTCTTCGCAAGAAAATTGACCAAAATACAGAGCAATGGCGCTAGTTTTACTATACCAGTCAAAAATTTGTCAAATAAAATGTATGTCATCTTGAGTTTTCAACTAACAACATTGAATTATTATAATATTTTTATATTGTAGTTTAGCCTCGGTATTTATTTAGTTTTTCAATTCTTATCGTTTTTAATAATCGTTTCAGAAGTGGTTTTAATTGTTTTTTCATATTTTCTTTCTGTTTTTTTCCTACTATGTGATAAATTACGAAATTATTATTTACCCAAATAAATTATATCCCAGAGCAGCCGAAAATTCCAGCACAGTCCTCTCGTCTCATTGAGCGACGGCGACTGGATACTGGATAAAAGTACTCTGTGGCGACTGGCAAAGAATATAATAATAATATGGGAGGCGACTGGTATTATTATTATACTCTTTGGCGACTGGCGACTGATTTGTGAAACAAAATATGCTTGAAGTTTCCGCAACGTGCGACGGAATATGATTTCTTCCACCAACTAAAAACGTCGTAAGAGCTTAAAGCTTGTAGTCGTAATAAAACCAAAATGAAAGGGATTTCAAAAATGCCTCCATAATTTTTTTGGCTTTGTATTAATACAAATGATCATCAAATTTTTATCACGGTTATCAAGTCCAAATCAAGTAACTTCGTGATGTTTTTTAACCGACTGCAAAAAAGGAGGAGGTTCTCAATTCGACGGTATTTTTTTTAAATGTGTTTTAGTTTAGACCTTTTTTCTGTGTGAACCGATTTGGGTGATTCTTTTATCATTTGAAAGCTAGTGCTTCTCATGTCGTTCCATATAAATTTGATTAAGTTCTGACTAGTAGTTTTTGAGTTATCCTTAATACTGCGTATTTTTCCACTTAGTTTATATTGATGATGTTTTAATAATTCCTGTCACAGTTATGTACATATCAAGTAGTAGTATATGAACTTGTGTGGGGCAGGTACTAGTATAAAAACATTTTTACAAAAAAAAACAACCGTCTTCCAAAAAAAGAAACACCAAAAATGAGAATTTTTAATTTCCGAAATTAAAGTTATTTTTCACATTTTTGGTGTTTTTTATTTTGGAAGTCGGTAGTTTTTTGGTTATCAAGAAAAAATAAACTATTTTGTGTTTCTGTTCCATAAAATGTTTAAAATATCATGTAGTTACTCATTTTACTTTTATTTTATACCTAAGTCTTATCAATTTCATGAAAAATCAAATCGGCGATAGAATATAGAATTATTATTGTTAGATAGAAAATAGAATTGCCCATGGTATAATAATATACTTCGTCAGGTATAGCATTCCGAGACACAATGGTCACGTGGGTGACACAAGCCTACGTCATCAGCGCTGTGTTACCAGTAGTGTGTCATAATAACTCCCCAACTGCCTTTATTACCTGTGCGAATCCGATAAAGCAATGAGGTTTTAACTAACAATTACGTCGGTATAAGTTTAAATTGAATTGTTTCGTTTGATTAGAAAAACAAAACGACAATTTAAATGCTTGATATATTTTTTTTAACAGAATGGTGACTGAAAATGTTTCCATACTTCTTATTTTGTTGCAATAAAGTGGCAACTGGATAGTGACGTAAGCTTGTGTCACTCTCGGAGTGCCAGACCTTGTTTTATTAGACCATGGAATTGCCTATGTTCAATTCAGAGTTGTAATTTAAAAAGATAATTTTTAAACTGTGAATGGAAATTTAAATTGTTAGCTCTATCCATAGTCTGAATTTATTCATGTAAATAAAGTCTAATTATAATTAAACCTGCCATGTATCCATTATTTATGCGTCCGCGGCCCGCCACAAAGAGCTGTAAGCGGCTATAGGCAGTAGTCACCGACCCGCGTCTAGCCGCTTAGTGGAAAATAGGTCAGCCACCTCGCACGCAGTGAAGCTTCCACGTGGACTACACCGCAAAGCGCTTGCGTTAATGTGTGTGGTCAGCGCAAATACGATACTGGATGCCAAGATATCATGACTCATGGGGCATGAACAAGTTTGAAACGATTCATTTATGACACAGTGCTAACAGCAAGCACGATAATAATATGTCTTCGCGCTATTTTCTTCTTAATTTTAATTAATTTAAGTTTATTATTATTATATTTACGTATCTCGAGACCATGGAGTCCCGGTCCTTTGAACTTTGGCGTACGAGGGTCCGAAGCCAACTCGCAGAGGTCCCTTAGAAAATTTTAAATGGAATGAGGCATCAACCGACGATTATCCTTGTATGCTCTATGCAAAACCCAGGAACAACCTTCTGTTGGTTTAGGACTAATGCAGAAAATGGAAACAAAAATATTGGGCTATTGGTTTGGGTGGCTATAGTGGTTTGGTTGCTTAGAATTATGGAAGGACTATGTCCTCTTACTCGGAAAGCTGCCACGCTTAAATGGAATTGGGCTGGACACATCTGCCGCATGTCAGACCATCAATGGGCCGAACTTACGACCTAATGGGTCCCACTAAATGGCAAACGACATCGTGGCAGGCCCAGACGGAGATGGCGGGATGAGCTGGACTCCTGTAGTAAACATTAGTCTTTGGCAGCTCTGGGCCGGCAGTCTCGACATAGATACCGACAAAAATCTGTCGTTAAGTCCAATCGATGTCAAATTCCTTTAATAGATTTTCAACTTTATTTCGAAAGCATAAGGTTGAAAATCTATTAAAGGAATTTGACAACGATTGGACTTAACGACCTATTTTTGTCGGTATCTATGTCGAGCCCTGGACAGAGAGAGCTGGAAAGAGTAGGGAGGCCTTTGCCCAGCAGTGGGACATTAACGGCTGATGATAAGAATAACAAATATGTCCCTTGCCTGGCCAATGATAATATTATTTTATTTAGCCTTGGTTTATTCAATAATTGAATTCTTTGTGTATCATTGAATCACTTCGCCGTCACTACGAGTACTTAAAATAAATCAAGGGCGAATTTAAAACCTGATTTCTGATACCTGAACACGGTTATCATATATAAAACGCGTTCACGATCTATCAGTGTCATAATTTAGATATTGTGCTAATCGGGTGCACTTTCATTAGTAAAATTTTCCCTTAGACAGAAAATATATAACACAGTAAAATTAATGGCTTATTCCGTTTGGCTACAGCCACCCTATGGTGGATACTCGGAAACGCGTGATCATCTGTCCACCTCAGACACTGGATACTGTCTGGGGTGGACAGATGAACACGCGTTCTTCTAGACATCCTATATTTGCAAATCTGTAAGAAGCTGACTTAGCTTGGTGATTTTAATCGTCAAAACACATATCGAGCTATAATAACGATCGCCAAAAATCTTGCAAATCTGAGGCTCTTTAAGCTTTTTACTAATGAACTTCAGAAATACTTGTTGTGTGCCTTTAAGTTTTTGCTAAATAAATGTATTTTCTTCCTTTTAATTAACAAAATGTTGTCTAAATATTTCTCAAAATTTTTACACTTTCTGTTTGTTACGTATATTGTCCTTTTAGAGTTCTGTAGCCAACAAGGAACCCTTAGGTATAGTTTCGCCATGTCCGTCCGTCCGTCCATCAGTCCGCAGGTTAGCTCAGAGACTATAATAAGCTATAATTTAGCTACAATTTTGCATGGATATACATAATAGTTACGCCAACAATGCGGTAAAATAAAACATAGAAAAAAGAAATGTTTAGGTTACCTCCGCTACACGTAAAGTGGGATGTTTTTTCTCGTCAACCCTGTGGTATGAGGCGTCGTTGGATAGGTCTTTCAAAAATATTGCTGGTTTGTGCAAACAATTTTTCGATTAAGGGATACGTTTGTAAAATATTAAGCTTTAAAGTGCTAATTTTTGTTACGAGTCAAGTGTGTGTGCCAGCTAAATGGTTGTTTATAGACATGTGAAAAAAATCAAGGTAGTAGTATATAACGAAGTTAAAAGGAAACATATCACAGCTAAGTAGACTTTATAAATTAACGAGTCATATTCGACCATATAACATTTGCAGATGGAACGTAAGGGAGAACACGTCTTTCAGCTACAATGTTAAGTTTGTTCTTGGGATAAATTCATTCTAACTACGGAGCCCTTCATTGTGCGTGGTCCGATACGCACTTAGCCGGTTTTTTTAATCAAGCGGTACCTACCTGTTGTTAGTATGTGTGACTTTAAAAATAATGCGCAACGTGGGGACTTTGACTTTATAATAGTTTGCAAAAAAGTCAGCTGTTCCATTCACTTTGTAGATTTATGTGAACACAAATAGAAGAGTAGATTTTTTTTATGTGATTTATGCTTTTATTTCGTAGTAGAAGTTGTTTATAATGATGAGTACAATGACCCCTTTTAAAGCTATGGGTAGACAAACACTAAGGTAGTTTATTATAAACACGCTTAGTTTTTGTTTTACTATAATTATAGTAAAGTCACCTAAATGTTTAATTTGTGAAACCTACACGTATGTATTTCCTTTTACTTGAAAAACACCTGAACAAATATTGTATTTAATCGTGAAAATGGTTATGGAAGATGATGTTATAGGGTTTGAAAATAATGTTTGTAACTAAGAGATCTTTTGGTAAACAAAAATTTAAAAAATAATTCTTAACATACGAATAATGTAATATCGCAAACAACCAGTCGGTTATTATTAATATCAAAATGATCCGGTTGTCACGTATTGACACTTGTCTTATTAGGTAACTCTATCACTTCCTGTAATTTAAAACCTTCAAAATCTACTCGAAATCTCGTTTCTGCGAGAAACAATGTCAAAACTTGTCGAAAGTTTAGGGAAATTAGAGGTACCTATTTTTGAGATTGTAATGCAATCGGTCTTACAACTATGAGAATTGCACCTCTGGTTTCTGGTCAATTGTCTTATGACTTCATGACCAGCACCGTAATTGCGTAACAGACTATCAATCACAATCTGAATCATTTTGAAGGATATTGCTAATCCATTATTGCTTCATATGTTCGAAAAAATTGTCTGCTCAACAACGTAAATTACGCAATTAATTTTGTTGAACTGTCAAAATGAAAACCATTCCTACCGTTAGTGTGTTACGCAATCACTCCGCAGTTTTGGTTATAGTTAAGTTCCAAGAGGGTGGCAGCACATGTGGGAATTGAACCCACGAACTTCGCGTTTCAACCTTGTACACGAATGCTCTAGTCTAATGAGCTGTGCTAATGAGCCAGTACTAAAATCAACCAAATTTGCAATCTCTACCGTACCTCTCAGTAGATTGTCGACAACTGCGCCCTACACGGCTAAGGCCTTCAATAATTTCGTGTGCAACATCGAACATACGCGGAACTAAAACACGCTTTGTAACGGATCAGGTCACTGCTGTTCGAAAATAATACATTAGAGGGCGGTTTTAATCAACCAAAAGGAATCTGGCAAAAACCTTATAAGCTTAAGCTAGCTACAACTTAGCTTGAATGTTTTGAACTTTGGCGGTATTGAACTCGCCTTTTTTTCACTTGTGAGTCCCAGGTTACGCAAAGATAATGAAAACCCAAATAAAAGCCAAATAAAATAATAGCTTGAATGATTTATCAATAGCTAGATGGCACTGGCCTGTAACTTGTATGTGAGACTGTAGTACACAGCACATTCACTTGAAATATTAAATGTATGTTTAATATTCATTTCTGTATATTTGAATATAAATGAAGATGCCTGTCCTGCTCTTTCAGCAGTTCACCCGCGTGGGCTCGCACACTTGTAACATGAATGTGTGTAGTGTTTTTCCGACTAGGGGTAGAATCTTTTGTCCTACTCACTAAATATACTTTAGTGCAGGTGGGAAAGGTAAGAGCGAGACAGAAATAACAACCCTATTATCCCTCAGTGCGACATAGCTGGCGGGAAACTTGATGTTCTTACTTCAGTATTGTACTGTAAATCTCTTTTGCAACTCTGGTAGCCTGGTGACTTTTCAGAAAGCCATACATTCTTTGGGATTCTCAAGACACCTTATCATGACACATTTATTTATTACTAGCTGTAGAGTTGCATTTCGGTGGCCATTTGTTTAAATAAATACCTATTTATTCGAACCTCCTCCTCCTTAATCGATAAATACAGAGCATTGTTATTATAACTACTTTTATTGCAATATTTAAGCTATATGGTCAAGGCCGCTCCACCAAATATTGTAAGAAATATAGTTTTCGAATTTTGAAGAAAGTTCTTTTAATCTATAGGTACTAAAACACGAGAAAAACTTCTTTAACAGACGGACAAGAAAGTGAGATTATACTCGTAAAGATTCCGATTTACATTTGTTGGGAACCTTAAAAATGGAATTAGATTTCCATTGTTACTCCTTTTAAAAACCTGAATAAACGCATAAAGATAACAATAAAAGATAATTGTGGATCACCGTGTAAATAGTGTCATGGTGAATCTAACTTCCTTAGGTATGGGAATTATTAAGTACGGATTTAAGTAAGTTGTGATAAACTTACAGGTACGTACGTGGTCGGCTGGGGTGGCCCTTAATGACAGACTACCATAATAATTGATCAGAAAGTAGTTTGAATAATAGCTGGTATGCATTTTTGCAGTAGCAATTCAGTCCAGTGCTAGATCGAACTGGAATAATCAGAACAGTGTTTTTATTCTAGTAAATACCTACTGTACGCTGAATCTAGTGGGGTATACAATTCAATAACTGTATAGGCGTTCTACTTTATAATTCTGCGCATCCATTGTAGTGCTATTGGAACCTGTCTAACGTGCATTTTCTTGAAACCATGAACCTAATGTGTTTTGAAGCGGTTTTAGAGGCCTCGCCCACGGCGACTTTTTGTAGCGATGCAGTAGCGCTGCTGTCGCTGGCTGTGTACCTTCGCCCAGATTCTGTATCGCTACTATCGCGATGCTGTCGCGCTTCAGACGTGATGCAAACGCGATTCAGCATCGACACAGAAGGTCGCCCACAGCGACTTTCGCACTTTAACACATTCCCCAGCACCCCTCTCTCCGTTCTTCACACTTCGTTCCCCCGATGTGGTCAGAAACGGTGGCGCGTTTACATCGATACAGTCGCGATGATGTCGCGCATGTGTATCGATACAGCCGCGCGTTTTCATCGTTTCTGTCGCATATTGCAAACGCGACTAACGCGCAATAGTAGCAATGCAGAAGCGCGTTTACAAAACGCGCGACAGCATCGCTACAAAAAGTCGCCGTGGGCGAGGGGCTTTAGTAGAATATTCATAGTTTATCTAAACGGCGACATCCAGTTCTGACGACAACAAAGCCACACAGGTACTATAATAATCTTTATAACTATCTACGGGGGGAAGGAAGAGAAGGGCAATACACGTTGAAAAATAAATTTGATTATTATTTATTGAATGTCTTACACTGACGGGCCTAGCCCAACTTCTCTTTTAAAAACAAAAACTATTTTAAACTATTTGAAAGCTTATTCCAAAATTGCTTGACTCTTCGAATAAAACTAAGATAATTTACTACCAGCCTGCACAACACAAGGTTGACTTTTGCAGACAACCTTTACAGTACCTTCCTACCAAGGAAACATAACCAAAAAGAACCTGACGTAGACTTATTGTAAACTAGACCTTCACAAACACTGCGGTAATCAATTTCAGTTTCCCTTTCGTCAGTATGGAGGTTTCTATGAAAATACTGCAGTGCTTTAATATTTCGCTCTTTGCTCATTCTGAGAAAATAAGAAATACCTACGAAGTTTCCATAGAGCACTATACAAACTGCTGTCAATGTCACTACGGGGTTAACGACCTGACCCTCATTTTATGGTCCCCGAGAAATAGTCAGGGGTGGCCCGCGTGTACACGACTCAGTATGCCCAGCCCTTTAGAATTCATTACATAATACATAGTACTAGTATAGCTTCACATTGCTGGTGTTATTTCTGGTGCGGTATAAATAGATCAAAATTTACAGTTTTATTATAACAAGATCCACACGATTTAGTTGTCTCAGAGATCTAACATAGGAAAATAAACTAGAGCAAAGCAGCCATGAGTCAAGCTGGCTATGGTGACTCCCCTAGTACGCAAGACTGAATATGCAATATCTGGCTAACTAGTGCGAGAGCGGGAAAGAAAGTACACGAGTCGTCACAAATCGTTTCGTAGCTGGTGGCATTCTGCAGCATTCAGTGGTAGCTCAGTCGTTGTAGTATTCGCACGTCACTTATTTTGAGGTTCGAATAAGTTTAAAAAATTGTTTTTAACTTGGTATTAAATAATTTGTGACCAAGGAAGTGGAAGAAAAGAGGCATTAGCTTGTAGTACATAAGAAAATGACGTTGTATTTTGTGAAATCGATCGGAATGAGACATAAATGTTTGTGACAGAATGTTCGCGTGGTGCATAGTCGTAGTCTGTTAAAATGTTACGTGTTTGATGTTTGTTCATTCCCCAAACTTGACGAGAAGGTAAAACTGCATAATAAGCGAATTTTGTAAATAATAAACTTACCTTACTTAGTACAGCTGTAATATTAATCTTGCATATTTTTTGTAATTGGGAAATTAATTACTTGGGACTTAAGGCTCCTACAAACAGGCGCGACACGCGACGCGAATTGCACGCGACACAAAGGCACCGCTCATCGGGCGACAGGCGGTGCCTTCTTGTCGCGTTGCGTGTCGCGCCTGTTTGTAGGAGCCTATATATTGTCCATATTTATTCAAATCAGAACTGTCATTCTTTGACAATTCTGTAAAATGGCTAGAGGTATATAACGCAGCAAATTGATGTAGGGTTTCAATTTCCTTAACAATTAATTTCCTTGACTATATATACCCTCACGATTGATTACTCTGTAAATATTTGAAGTCGTAATTAATCTTTGTCTTATAGCTTTAGTCCTTCGTTCAGACTGCCGGGACACGAGCGCAGGGTAGTATGTTGGTGGTGTAGTGCCAGTAGGTAGTACGTTGGTGGTGTAGTAACGTATGGTTCAAGGCGCTCCTAAACGGGCAATACTTTCCTGGCCATGCGTAACTGCAATACATTGCTGGCAAAGTTTTAAGTTTGGTCCGGCAATATCTAAAATATCGCGCAATTTATTTTTGTACTATCGTTGCGTGAGAAACTCGATGTAAAGTTCACTCACCTATAGAAAATAGAGAATCCTCCGACCAGACGGGTATCGTGTCTGGTGGGTAAATGCCCAACGATTGATGGTCAGAGCGTTGTATATAAGTTGCGCGGTAAACTCTGCTTGCGCGATGCAAGTGATGCGATGTGAAGCGATCGCAAGTGGCGATGTTAATGACGCCACGTACGCACGTTGCCAGTGTACTGTGAACGAAAATTCTACCGGCCATACTATTGAAGAAATATTGCCGTGCCATAAATTTTTTATACATACATGTTATAAATTAAAGACACTTTTCTTTTCTGCCCGTGTGACCGCATTGTTCTTCCAATCTACACAATAATGTATTTTGATGCGGTTTTCACTAACATTTAGAGAATTTATACCTAAAAGGTTATGTGAATATAATAGATTAGACAAGACTCAAGCTTAACTTAAAACTAGTTTACAGACATTTGATTGGTTGAAACAAATTTTAAGTAATGCCTGAGTCTTTAGTGAGGTTCTGAATTACGGGCCTTAGAGTATGATAGTTTTGACATGAACCGGCAGATCTCACCCGGAATGCCATACATTCACTGCCGGGCAGTTTGAACGTTTTAAAATGTAAGGGGTATATTACTAATAACTTATAATTATCAGCGTTAAGCGAATGGGATAACCAATTAATTCATTGTAAAGCTTTGGATTACCAAGAAAGCGGTGTCGCCACGGGTGAGGCCAAACGATTGTAATTTTGTGAGTCGCTTTTTCTCAGTCACGTAGTTTACGCTTCATTTGATTTAATATACAACCTTAGGTTTTGTGTACCTACCGTAAAATTCTGAAGTGGTATTTGTACGTATCTTTATGAACAAGTTTTATTGTTGGACAAAGCTTGAAATCGCAAAATAAAATCTGCTGTCCCGTAATTTTTTTCGATATAAGTAAACACGAAATGTTTGGGGCACCTGTTTTTTTAACGTAAATTATGCGACTCATGTTACGTTAACGAAATTACGCTTGTTTACCCTCACTCTAATTGCCGGCATATTGCATCAGACAAAATAGGGCACTATGTAAAAATGAAGGCTGGCATAAAGCGATGCCGTCATTGTCATAACAGTCGTCATCTAAAGGTACTGTCATTTATGTGGCGGAATTGCTTTCTTGAAGGCTCCTTCAAACAGGCGCAACACGCGACGCGACACGAACGTACCGCCTGTCGCGCGACGAGCGGTGCCTTTGTGTAGAGTGCGATTCGCGTCGCGTGTCGCGTCCGTTTGAAGGAGCCTTAAGTCTAGCTTAGGTTAGTATTGTTCCAAATCATGTTAAAGTTTTATTTATAGAAACTTATTGTTTTAACGCCTTCACCATTTGGACACCGAATAGCAATGTTTTGAGGCCAGTTTCACCATACTGTGTTTATTTTAAATGTCCCATTATGCCATTTGACGGATAGTCTCTCTGCCAAAATTAGTCCGTCAAAATGCTTAACATGGCATAAAGTAACAGCAGAGATTGGTGAAATTGGTGCTTAAATTATGAGATTTCACGAGCGTGCGTCAGTCAATGTAATTTAAACATTATGTCAGTGTAACGCAAAAAAAGAGCTAGCGCTACCTTTTTGTTATTGTTAACATATGTAGGGCTGATTTTACCAAAGTCAGATATCTTTTATCCATGGAATAAAATTGTCGTCTGACAGTTCTAGTATTGAATAATTGACAAAAATTAAAAAAAAAATACTTTGTTTAAGACTTATGGTAGGTATAAAAGTTTGGTGAAATTCGCCCTTAATAACTGAACCTATTTGCTAACTAATATAGTATTTAAAAATAAACGCTTAAATGCATTGCCATGGTTTTCTTTTTTATTAATCAGTTATGTATCCTAAAGCTGTGCTCACGATTAACCTGCACCCTAATTGCATAACACACTCAGAATCCAATCATTTTGAAAGGAATTCCTAATCCATTGCTTCATAGGTTTGAAAAATTCGTCCGCTCAACAAAGTAACTAACGCAATGAATGTGGCTGAACTGTCAAAATGAAAGACGTTGCGATCAATTGTCATTTTATGTGTGTTACGCAATTACCCCACTGGTCTCAGATCATGCCAACCCAATAACCTACCTACCTATTGTACTTATCGCTGTCATAAAGAGCAAAATTGAGAATAGCACGAACGATCCCGATCGTGGTATAACAAACGAATCGTTTGATGCAGGCATCGATGCTTGTACAGACGGCTACATATCAAGCTATATATTTCCAGTATAAGCTGATCTCGTATTGTATAGGATTTCCGTAAAATGAGAGGTCAACTTATTCTGGAAATCTTTGCACTTTATGTAACAACATGAATGTGCATTATTCAACATAATTAGAAAATCCATTGCTCTGCGCTCGTATTTAATAAAGTTACTATGGAGTTTCTTGCCATGCATTCTTCTCCATAGGAACCTACTTACTGCACTTTGGAATGGGCAACTACCTTCATCTTTCTGACTAACCGACTCCTTGCCTGTACAAAAGGGCCTGTAAATTGTTTAGTTTAAATAAATTAATATATGCAAAGGCAGTTTTGGAAGTAAAAATTTGCTAGATAATTTGTAAGTGTCGTTCTATAATAATACAAGCTTTTGGCCACGGCTTCGCCTGCGTAAAGGTTGGAAATTATTCCACAGGAATGTACTAGCGAGGTTCATGGTATCCTAAATTCTCACTCAGGTCATGGCCTATCCGTATGCCTTTCATCTAAATCTGTTCAGCTGTTACGGCATAAAAAGGTAACAGACAGATAAACAGGAAGATAATAAATTCAAATAATCTTTTTTAGGGATCCGTATCTCAAAACGAAAAATTTAAACCCTTAAAGAATTACTTCGTTGTCTGTCAAGACCCTTTTTCTCAGGAACGCGTCGAGGTATCAAGTTGAAAATGATGTAAAAATACTTCGATCTACGGTCCCTTGGAGCTGTACAGAAATCAAAAATTCGAGTCAACGCAATAAAAAAATACGACCATTTATGTCACATTAAATATTGTCACTCGTAAATAAATCTAGCAGCATGAAGTTTCGTGAGAAGCAAGATCTTACAGTTCCAAGTGTAGAGAAAAATCCAAAAATTGGTAATATATAGTTATATGTATATCAACTGCAAAGTTAAATTTGTTCTTCAATCTGTCTTGAAGTGACATTTAGTCTGTATTTCATTCAAATCGGTTCTCTACACTCCATTAATTTTTTTTTTTTTAACTGAAACGTTCAATTCAGCCCGTCCAGCGAGCACAGGTTTGAGACGGAACCCTCACGGCGCGAGTCCTACTTACACTTGTACGGTTTTAAAAATAAACAAGTTTTTATATAATAGTTTCTATATATACCTAATACCTTCCTCTAGTGCCGCCATTGATTTCATAATACCTACATGTTAGGAAGGTCATTTTATCACTTGCAATTATTGTAATAACTTTTGACCGCGTAGGCCGATTTTAATTAAATAGAGACTAAATGTTAATCCAAGATACGGCCTATGACTATGTTTCCCATCCCTTAAATCTCTTGAAAAGAAGTACACAAATAATTCAATATAACATATTAATTTTAAAATCACCCCCTATTTTACCCCCTTGGGGTATGACCAAAATGAAAAAAAAAAAGAAATTTGAATTTGAATATCCATAACGTAAGAAATTCTGGGTTGCCCATACAAACTTTTATCCCCTATATCACCCCTTTTTGGACTACTTTTGAGACCAAAAGTAGCTTATGTCCTTCCCCAGGATGCTATCTATCTCCTTGCCAAATTTTATCGAAATCCGTTTAGTGATTTAGGCGTGAAAAGGTAACATACAGGCAGACAGACAGAGTTACTTT
This sequence comes from Dryobotodes eremita, assembly GCA_917490735.1. Taxonomy (NCBI): domain Eukaryota; kingdom Metazoa; phylum Arthropoda; class Insecta; order Lepidoptera; family Noctuidae; genus Dryobotodes; species Dryobotodes eremita. The sequence goes on along the minus strand of OU823241.1, from coordinate 8,995,923 downwards.
TGAGTTTATAATATTATATTATATATTATTATAGTATGGAAGTCACGGACTAGAAAAAAAAGAAGTTCTCCGTGCCACGTGTATCGAAAGTGAAGCACTATAAGTATGCTGGACCGTTTGTACAAACATGCCTCACGCACACATCATAAGATGCCAGTACGCGGCACTACGGCGTCATTGTAGGTACTGTTTACGTCAAGTAATAAATTAAAATAATGCCTTCTTGTGTTGTGAAATGGTGTAAAAATAATTCTATATCACACAAGACACTTATTTATATACACTCACGCAAACACACACATACATAGATCGGTACTTCGCTTCACTTTCGATATGCGTGGCGCGGAGTCCTTTTTTTTCTAAGTCCGTGATGGAAGTATGGATAGTATGGATTATCCTCGACTAACTTTGTTTGAATCACAAACGACTGATTGAGATATGCCCTTTAATGAATGGCCTACGACTTAACACTCGAATATGTTATTACAAAAAAAAACGACTTCCACTACGAAGTGAAAAATAACTTTAAGTTCGGAAGTTGGTGTCTTTAGTTTTGCATTTTCGTTTTTGCCACCGTCTTCCGAAATTAAAGTTATTTTCCACTGTGTGGTTTTTCAGCTATTGCATAGCTTTTATCGCGGGCTTTGAGTGCGGCGACCGAATCAAGAAATTCCGTAACGAAAATAAAACCTAACACCCCCCACTCCGCCTACCATGTAGCTCGGCCGAGCGTTCGCTTAACGTTTATGTATATGGTACGACTGTACTTGAATTAATATCAAAGAAGAAAAAAACTGCATAAATAAAAAATAAATAAATAATTATAAGTGCATAAGTTGATAAAAAATGCTATGCAATAGCTTTACCGCGGCAGTCCCCGAGTGCCACTCGTGTTTTTTTTTTGTAATAAAGTATGAATTTTTCACAATTTAGTTGTGGTAACCTACCCCACAAAAATTCGTATACTTGCTAAGTAAATAACAGTAACAGGACGTTATTATAACATCATCAACATACAATAAGTGGAAAAAATACGTATTATTGAAGCTGACTCAAAAACTGCTCATCAGAACTTGACCAAATTTTTGTGGGACCAATCTGGAAGTATATTCTTTCGAATAAAAAAAAATCCAAATCAGTTTATAAATTATGAATAGATCGGATCAGATGTCTTCACAACGCAATACAGCAGTAGTATCAATCTGCTCTTACATTTTTTTCCATCTTGAGTACTAACTTTTTGTATCTCTACGTATGAAGCATTAAGTTTAGGCTTTACTTGTGTATACCCAGGTCTAAGGGGATGTGTTATCAAAATACGATGGTAAAAATTGCGACATTGTAAAATTTTAAAAAATTACGAACTTCCATGCAAACTTTATTCCCTTTTTGAGAATAAAAATCCTTTTCCTTTCGCTCTATAAGAAACTTTTGTACAAAATTTCAAGCTCTGAGAGCCATCGATTTCGGCGGTGGGTTGTCTTTTAGTGAATTTAAGGACCTGAAAATACGTACCACAACCACATCACAGCGACAAAATATGGGCAAGCAGAGTTTACGTGTGAATGGTGTCGCTGCAGCATACAGTTGCATTGTGGTAACTACAAAATTTGAAAAGACGTGGTTACGTTATGGTTAGTGTTTGCAGATAGACAGATCGTTGTATTTGCGATGTGGCCGGTCGCTAATGCGCGGTCTTGCTGGTAGTTGCGTTGTGGCTGCGACGTGGTCGTGATGTGGTTGTCAACGGCCAAATGTGGTCCGTGTGAATAATTATTCATTTTCATACAAATTAGCGCCCGTTCACGTGTTGTTGTTGTGGTACGTATTTTTTATAGCACTTAAAGATAGTAAATTCTACCTACGAGTAGGTAAGGTCGACTGCACGAAACCTGAATGATGAGACATCATTATTCAGGTTTCATACCAAGTGTGTGAATCATAAAGTGTGTAAGAACGACAAGAGCGTGACCGGCATAATTTTAATTTGCGTCTTTTACTCGTATATCTAAAAGTAAATTATTGTAGGAAGTAGAGGGACTATTTGCCTAGAATGCATCGTGACAACAGTGCCCGTTCGTGGGTACAGTAGGTTATAAGTAAAGGAAGTTTTCCCGCCATGAGTGTCGCGTACAGTCACGAGCATAAATATTTTACTACTAGCTTTTGCCGGTGACTTCCACCGCTTGAATTTTCTTGTTTTAACATAAAATATATCCAGCGACACTTGGCAATATTGTAGCTTCCCATTAGTGAACGAATTTTCGTAACTACTGATAGTAACGAAGATTACTCCCTGCATACAAACACAAAATGTATTTCTTGTAATATTAGTAATGATGAGACAGTTCGGCAATAATATCTGATTTCATGATTCATTCATAAATATCGGTTTTCAAGAAAACAGCAAATACAGCTTCGATTTATGAGACGGGGCAGTAAAGGTACCTATAAAACTCTATCGGACCCACTGAGGTTTGAGTACTAGAAAAGTCCCATATCACAAAAAACTTTTTTCATACGTTTTGTAGGAAATGAGACTCTCAACTTACTTTTTTATGGATGCCACCACAATGAAGACTGGCCGAAAATGATGATAAAAATATAAACTTCGAATTTCGATCGAATACCTACCTACACGTTATATTTTTTTACTTTGAGAACAGAATTTAGATAGTTTGTTGCTTGAGATTTCTGTAACTCAGAGAAAAATGTCCTCAAATAATTTGGAACGTTCAGACTTGTATAGGAAAAGATTTTTTGTGATTTCTGACCTTTGTAGCGGCCAGACTATATTCATCATAAAAAGTAATTAAGTATCTCATATCCTTCGAAATGTATGGGAAAACCTTTGTTGCGATTTCTGACTTTTCTAGTACTCAAACCGCAGTAGGTCCCATAAAGTTTTTTGAGCCTTGTAAGAAACAGAATCGATTGGCATTAAAAAAAGTTTTTGTGACAGTTTACCATTTTCTAGCTAACTGTCCAATAAAAAAACATCGAAAAATGCAGATCAAACATCTCAAAAAGTTAAGGACAGTCTCCTAAGAGCATTTTCCTGTATCTACAATGGTTAAGGTACGTGACCTTACTGCTCCATCTCAAAAATCAACCATGTATATGTGGTCATCAGTCTGTATAAGGCTTATACAAGTAGTGGTACAAATATGGGTCATCGTATACACACCAAAACTATCTGACGATACAAGTGACACCAAAATGTAGGATCGGCTTCAAAAAGATGTGCCATCTCTCAGAATGCATTGATATCGAATATGTCTTGCGTTATGAATCTCTACCTACATACTTCAGCTTGTGATCACAAATATTTGAAATCACTTTGGCAGTATAAAAACTTGACAGTATTATGTTTCGAGTTTTCTTTTACATATATCGCAATCAGTGCCGCTCATATTGCAAAAATATGTGACATCCTACAAACTATCCGACACTGGAAGTACAAGTACCGATCTTTTACTCGCATCCAAAAGGACCAAAAATATTTCGTGATCAAGCTCAAGATCAAGGAGACGTTCATGTAGTAGCTAAAACGATACATAAATAAACATATAAAATTCTTTATCGCAGACTCCATAATCCATTAAAAAACAAAAGAAAAATTATAGTACAAAAAAAAGAAACTGTAAAAATGGCATACATACACACTACCAAACTCATGCATTTCTTCTTTTGCACATTAAAAAACAAACACTTACGCGGCTTTTTCCAAGCACCGCTTGTAGGTCTTGGTAGCATACATCCTTTCAGCAAGGTCCTTAACTGTACTGTTTTTACACGTACCAACCCTGGATATGAATGATGCAATTCTGCTTCTTTGAATGGTATTGAACGCGTTCAACCTCGCCTCCGCGAACTTTCCAGAGGCACTAAAGTAGCGCTTCAACCTCATTAGGTGTCTGTAGACGTTATAGTACTGAACACGTATGCTATCCCAAGACTTTTTTGTATATGTACTCAGTCCAGATCAGAGCTGGCGCGTATAGAAACTTTGACAGTACGTTCTGAACAGGTGCACCTTAGTCTGTACTTTAGCGTTAAAAATCTTCCAGCAAGCATGTTTCTCACAACCGATAGGGTACAATTCTGGCGATCGATATCCGCATCGTCTTTCATGTCCGATGTCATTATGTGCCCACAGTACTTGAACCTTTCCACAAACTTTACCGTTTCCCCCCAATGCACACTGGCGGAACCTTTTGAGGCCCCTTTCCCGACCTTAATATCATCAGTTCTGTTTTTCTAGCATTATAAACTAAGTCATGGTTTTTAGCATACTGATCACAAATAACCAGCAACTTTCTTAGCCCCTGATTCAGAGGCTGAGTAGAACCATATGATCAGCATAACTCAGGTTGTTCACATAACGATCGCCCAACCTGAGCCCTACCGGTACCCTGCTCAACTTCTTAATCAGGTCGTTTACGTAGAGATATATAAAATAAAAATGTCTCAAACCAACCAGACCGCAGTTCATTTAGTAGGGTGTGTCCCGCCAAAGAAAACAGCAACATAAAACTTTACAACAGAAACCAAGGTTATCTATTCGTTATGGCCAGGAACAACTATTGATGAAAAAGTGTCCTAATATTTCTTATAATACTTATAATAATAATAAATTAAACCGCGACTTTGCCAAAAAGGATTGGCAAAATGCCTTAAAGATGGCAGGCGATTACAGGCAATGGAGAAGTCTAAATACCGTATTGATAATAAAGTTTTCAAGAATGAATCCTGAACTACCATAAATTATAATTTTCGGACGCAATCATTTTCTAAGTATTACTTTTTAAATAATTGTGCTGAACACGCTCTTGTCGTAAATAGTGTAGTCAATCCATAGCAAAATAACAGTGACATCGTCATGACGATGTCACTGTTATTTTGCTGAAGTACAACCCCTTTACCAAGTATGACGCGTCATACTTGGTAAAGGGGTTGTACTTCAGTACGATGTGCTTATTGTTTGAACAATCATTTGACTCTTGATACATTCTAATAAGGCTGTGACTAAACAAATAAAAGGGTATCTCATTCTGGAATATTAAATGTACTAATATAACGAGCATTATTTAAAATAAGTCAAAATACAGGGAAATTTGAGTAAATGCCAGCAAACATTTCTCACCGGAGTTAGGTATCTTTATTTTAGCATTCACGGCGAAGATTTTTGAATGTCAAGAATTTAAAATGAGATTCTTGGAAAAAGGATTGAACCTATCCTGTGCCTTCTATTGAAAGTTTTAACTACAGGTAATTCAATATTTTGACTTTTCAAACATCGCAATAAGGGCTATAAGGTTCGAAGTAGCTGGGTTAGGTAAATATGGACTTTGAATGCATTGTGGAAATCTTTGCCCTTTGCATTCCCGAGGGAATGTAAATCTAAACCAATATAAAATATTACGTAGGTATGTCATGCGTGAGTCGCAGGATATGACATTAAAGAGGATAAATAATAGTCAAACATGTGCATAATAGACAAACAACACTTAAATTTTCTGTTCTAAAAAAGAAGCTGCGTTAATGCGTCTCTAATAACTGACCGCTTCGTAATGAACGCATGACCTTGCGCATTGTTCGGTCATGACTATGGCCAGTGGCCGCATAGACCCGCGGGGTAATTGCGCAACACATTAACAGTAGGAATGGCTTTCATTTTGACAGTGCAACAACATTCATTGCGATAATTACGTTGTCCAGCAAACAAATTTTTCGAACATATGAAGCAATGGATTAGCAATAGGCTTAAAAATGATTCAGATTGTGGTAGATAGTGTGTTACGCAATTAGGGTGCAGGTTGGACTATAAAAACTCATCGCACATCGCGCACTCAGCCGGTACCGCCACCTGGCCGCACAGTGGGTCGCACGATGGGTTGCTGTTGCTGCGCTGTAGATTGCAATAAACCCTCGCGTTGCGATTTCTATTACCGTCTTGAACGCTGAACACTAAATTAGTGGAATTACAATACGGTCGCGTGCTTGGCCGTTTCCTGGTCGGAGTGTGTACGACCAAAGTGTCAGCTATGACCACGACCAGCCCTGGTCGTGGCTACATAATTCACAAGGTCCCTAACGAAAACAGAACGGCCCGGTACTGAATTATGTGGGGAATGTAACGGGACTCGTTGCGACAGCAGATCTCCCATTTAAGAGATTGTTTTGACTTCGCATACAATATTGCTGAATTAGGAACCATGCCACGACCTAGCCGTATAAGTAGAAGTGGCTCCATCTGTAGTAGATTTTCGCAGACAGTAGACAGATGGCAGCCAGCAAAATAAAAAGTTGTGAGTTGTTCTTGCTGGCTGACTACGTAGTGCAACATGTTGTCGTATAGGTGTCGCTACAAGTTTGAGTTTACCAACTGCATCATTTTACTTGCAGACCACGTGACTGGCGCGGTTCAGTAAAGACTACACCTCCTGCTTGTGTATGATATCCTGGTACTCGAAATATTATGAACGTTGCGAACCCCGCGATGATTGACTAGCGGATGACTAGCCCGCGAAATTCAAATTTTCTTACGTTTTTTTCAATTGCACGTCAGTGTCAGGTTGTATGTTGATTAAAATATGATTATCGACAGTAACATATGATAAATGATAAATGATTTTATTTCTGTAAGTAGGTTTGTACAAACACTTTTACACGTCAATCATGTTTTTTAAACTAGATGAGGTCGGCGTTTCCTATCTGACTACTCTGAGAAGAAAGGCCGAAACAAACTCAGAGGTCACAGTCTCTTTTAAAGTCCAGACATAATCTTGGTCAGGTCAGGATGTGTATTTAACTAATTATAATCATTAGCTGTGAAGCTAACTTATATCAAATAAATAAATAAGAATCTTCATACAACTCTTCTGAGTTAGAATGGGCCTCAAACGTCATGATTTCATAAAAGGGACATTCCATAGGGTAATTTGAATTAAATAGAAATTGATGATAATTAATCATTATAATTCTGTAAATACATATGAGTTACGGTCGCGAATCATAATTATTTTGATCAACATACAACTTGGTATTGTACAGACCTGCAAGTTCGGCAATGAATCTAATGACGTCGTGAAATGCACAAATATAATTTATAATATCCTGACGACATAAATTCATTTAGTGGGTACAGCTTAGTATTGTTTTTAACAATGCTTTGCCATGGTAATTATGATTGTTGTTTGAAAAAAATACACCCAGTTCTCATCCGTAACGATGAAAAAACGAGCGAGCGTTACAGTAGTTCGCATATGATGTGTAACATGTGACATCTCATCTTCGTAATGAGCAACATTAACATTATATCCTGAAATTGGTACGACTTTTTAACCGACTTCAAAAAGGAGGAGGTTATCAATTATTTTTTTTATTTTTTTTGTATATTCGGGCATAACTTCGTTATATATAGACGGATTTGCAAAATTCGTTTTTTGTTCGAAAGGTGTTTATTCCGAAACGACGATATCACGCCTGTACACTCGAAAGGGTTACGCAGATGTATTCAGTATATCAGGGTACACCCACATTTTAAACGATATGTGACATCCAATAACCCGCATTTGGGCCGCCTGGTGGATTATGGCCCACTCTCTCTGACAGAGAGGAGGCCTGTGTCCCAGCAGTGGGAAAATTATTGGGTAAATTAGTATTTTTATGAGTATAGGTATAAATAAAGTTGTAGTAAAATCTCTTCGGCTGTATTGTTTGTATCTGGCTGGTTAATATACCATTAAATAGATGATTTATTTAAAAAAAGCAAAATTAAAATCAAAAACGATTTCCCGCCATTTTACATTGTTTTTCTGTCCGTCAAAATGATTGAATCTAACGAAGAAACTCCATACACTTTGAAGTTTTCTTTTAAAAAAAGGGAAAATGCGACAAAAGCCGCGTTAAAAATATGTGACGTTTATCGACTTAACGCAGTGTCAGTAAGAGTAGCACAAAGTTGGTTCAAGCGTTTTCAGACCGGAAATTTTGATGTCAAAGATGCAGCTCGCTCTGGTCGCCCTGTTACGGATAAAGTCAAAGCCATTTTTGAAAAAGTGGAGCATGGTTGGCATATTAGTAGTTACGACATAGCTGAAGAGTTAGGGGTTAACCACCAAACAGTTTTGACCCATTTGAAAAAGTCTGGGTATCCAAAAAAGTTCGATGTTTGGGTGCCACTCGAGCTCTTAGTCTTGAATTATAATATTATAATACGAAGTAATTTTTGTTCCCGACCTAATATAACCTCAATTTTCTCAGCTCTTCAGGTATACCTTGACTCTTAAAAAAAAATAAAAGTAGAAACAAAATGTAGGTGCCACAAGTACTAATAGCAGCCATTGGTGATAAATGATAACTCTGTATCTTAGAAAGCGAAATTTTCTTTATTGATTTGTAGAATAAAATTATTCTTCTTTTATGTGAATATCTTGTTAAAAAGCTGGAAATGCTTTCGCTTTACTACTGAAAGCGAAAGCATTTCCAGCTTTTTGCGCAGTAAAGATTTCATATCAACACGATACAAATTCAGCATCAAAATTTTTTGTTGTCTTCAGGTAAGTGCAGAATGGCAATAGCCGTGCAAAGTATTCTTCGAAAGACTGCACAATAATGAAGTACCGCTGCTGCCCGGTCAGGCTGGTGGACTGTTGAGGAGCACGCAGGTAAGCTTCCTTGGGAACCTTGATTTACGGGTAAGTAACATAAATTGGTTTTATTGTATTTTTCCACTGAAATCGACTTAATTAAAGTTAGTAGCTGCAGTTAGACGGACAATTATTGCATACTATCTATTGCTGGCAATAATTGCCAGAGGTAGTGGAGCCATTCGTTGAACACTATGAAGCATTGTTGCTTCATATTATTCTACTAATTACGGCAATTTTTGCTTGTGCTATCGCATATTTAATATTCGAGACGATCGCAGTATAGTATTAATGTTTTTTACGTTTATTTAATTTATAATGTTTGGCTACAAAATAGCATGGGCTATAATTATTATTATTCTCATTTATCTGTAAAACGACGGATTTCAACGTTAAAGAACTTTAGGGTTACACCGTAACATAGAATTTTATTGCAATACTCACGTTGTGCTCAACATCCGCTCTACGGTCTTGAGAATAGGCAATTCTGAAAGCATTTTACTATATCTTGACTGCCTATGCACGGTCTTCAGATCAGCTAGGTAATGTGCAGTTTTCGCCCGAGCACATTTATTTATTAACTGCGAGATATTTTAATTGATGAACTGGTTTACGTCATCCCACTACCTTTTTACCTCCCAGCTATTCTTCCTGCCTTAGTTTGCCAGGTTGATGCGTCCAGGTCACAAGTTGAGACGCTGCTTATGAGTGCGGCGATCTGGTGGAATTTTTTCGTGTGCAGTAGTTTATAAATACGTGAATTAAGCGACAAGTGATCAGTGATTAGCTCATCGACTGCGAGTAATATTAACGACTTGAAAGTGGCGTCTCAACTTGCGACCTAGTCGCGGCGACCCGGCTACATAGCCAGCCGTGTAGAAAGGATTTCTGGGTGGTGAGAAGGTAAAGGGTTAACACAAACTAGTTAATTAATTGAAAAGTCACATTTTTTTTAAATATTGCAACTATTTGCAAATTCTACCTTTGCCAGTATTATCAACTGTTTCAGGGGCGATTACATTACATTTTTCAAAATATTTGTACTTTGTTAGATAGGTGATTAAATGAAGAATATTCTATATCTTCCTCGTAATTTGTACGCTTAATGCCATACTATTTGGAGATAACTGGTGTCAAAGTTCATTTACGTAGATAATTTTTTTAAATGGTTTGTCTGAACGTCTGAACGTATACGGACAGGTTAATAAACTAATTCCTTTAACTTTTAACTATTTGATTTGGTTACATCAAAAGGTGTCTTAAAGTATTTGGTATCCAATGAAATCGCAATGAAGGCCATTCTGAGAGAAAAGTAATATTTAGTGGCAAATTCTGGGAAATTTTCAAAAGTACATGTAATTTGGATTTTCCCGAATTCCATGAATTTTCGGCTAGGCTTTATGGGGTGCTTAATTGTTGTAAATGGGTCACATTATCACGTCCTGGAAGGCATACGTCAAATTACAAGTCACCTTGTATACTTACTGAGTATGGTATCTTGGAAGTAATTTTTTAGAGCTGCTGCAATTGTTAATTTATTGAAAATGTGGGGCATGCCGAGGTTTAAACACACTATTCGTAAACAATTTAAAGTGTTTTTTAAAGCGACCGTTAATAGTTTCAATATCCAATCCGCAGACCGTGGTGATAAACCTCGATTTATTTGTATTTTATTTTTAGATGGAGGCATGTGAGGTTGTACTATCTATAACTATAAGTTTGGGATAAATTCATCCCCACTACAGAACACTTCATTGTGCGTGGTCCGACATGCATTTGGCCGGTTTTTTTTTTTGACGATTTGAATGCATCATTATTTGATGAATCGGGAAATTAACCAAAAAATGGGTTAAAGTGTCAAAGTATGTACCTAAAAACATCATCACTTTTTGGAATCATATTTTTTCAAGGAAAAGTACAGAACAACAGGGTAAAAACAGCAAAAGGGTGGCAGCACATGTGGGACTTGAACCCACGACCTTCGCGTTTCAACCCCGTACGCGAATGCTCTAGTCTATCCAGCTGAGCTAATGTGCCGGTACTAAATTGCATTCAAATTCGCGTCCTGTATCGTCCTTTTCAGTGCATTGTTCGCGACAACAGCGCACTATGCCCTACACCTGTTTGGTGCGAACCAGACGCGGAACTACGAAGTACGCACAAACGGTTTTGGAGTTAAGAGACACAAATCATACGAGCCAGATGGCGTTAATTGACAAATATAAAAAAAAAATGTTTCATTGACTATAAATATTTTATTACGTCTCACTTAGGCATGTGATGCAAGGGAATAAGGAAAATGTCGTAAGATGTCGTAAGGGGAGTTTTGGGTATGAATGTGGATGGCTATAAGAGTAGGAGAAGACTAAAGAAACGATGGATGGACTGTTTGAAAGACGATATGGCTAGAAAGAAGGTGTCTACCAACATGATGACTAATAGAGAAGTATGGAAGAAAAAGACAAGTAGCGCCGACCCCAAATAAAAAATTGGTATATGGAATGATGTCTCATGTACTAGAGGGCAAACCAATTTCTATTAACTTGGCAGAAATTAAGTCACCGGTTGGCAACCACCACTAGATCAACGAGCGATTGTACATTACTAGTGCTAGCTACTCAAAGTTTATCTTAATATTCTCTAGTGCAAATATTTTCACTGAAATCGTAAAAACGAAGTTTATCTCACACACTCGGAGATGTCATTTCAGTAATCAATCATTAACATGCGTCTAATAAAATAAAATATTTTTAACCGACAATGTTCAGAAATAATTATGTGTACTGGTCAATTAAAGTTAATGATTGTTATTTCCTTTATTTGATTGTTATAATTATTATTATTATAGAAATTGAGGCTAAATCACGTAGCAAAGTTCCTAAGGGTGTAATGGCAGATTTGATAAAATTGTAGTAAAAGATGAGTAGTAGTAAAACGTTATAATAACAGAGCCTGCCGCGATTAGACATACAAAACCTACTTGACTCTTTTGATGTTCATGGATTCCTAGTATTTTGCCACGTATTTAAGCTGACTTCGCATGATCACGCAAGCGCATTGAGCACCAAAGCACGTTGGCCGGGCCTGAAAATGAAACTAGTGAATGCCTCATAGTCTCCCAGTATTTCAAATCGTGGGGCTTTGACTTCGCGTTGCCGAGCAGCAGCTTACGTAGGAATTTTACTCCGGTAGTCTGTTTAGTACTTAGTAATATTAAAACTTTTATACCCCCTTTGAGTGGTGGCTTTGGAAAACATAATGTATAATTTACTTACTTAGTTGTATTTGTGCCAAGGTTCAAGTTGAAACACAAGAAATAAGCTTTTTAATTCAAACTTTCAGGAAGGGGGTGAAGTTTGGGAAGAGTTTATTTCTTTCATTATAATATAGGGGTTTTTGTCAAGACATGTTAAGCCTTCTCTTTTTATTACCGAACTTTACCGTAGATAATAGAATAATGAAAAACAAAAATCTTATTCATTCCAAATCTGAAAATTTTGTCTCGGTTCAATCCTCCTTGCTAAGAACCAAAATTTTTGTGATTAATCTCAAAATGTTTCAAAGGGACCTAAACGTGCGTCATGATCCCGTGGCAGTAGCCGCAAGTGGAGTTCGAGGCCATTGTCAGCCGATAATCGACCCCAGTAGTCATTACTGCGCGCGCATTTACCTGCGATGCATTGGAAGGGGTCCCCTACAGAATAACATAAACAGATACCAGGACTACATGATCGTCGAGCAAGTCTATCTTTAATTGACACACTGACTGACATTCTCTTATTGAGGTTAAGGACAGGATATTTTTTTTTCCAGTTTATATTGATTCATATATAATATATATTTTATTTTAGTAACGTTATTTGTTATTACAATTACTATTCTGGTCGGTCAGATTGAATAAAAAAACAAATACTGACAGAAAAGACAAGACTGTTGGGGACAGACAATTATTCTCTCTTTAATCGTTTTGTTTGTGTCGATGGCACGGCAGTTTATAAGATTTTGTTGGCTCATCATTATGAATACCATTCTTATTTATCAGATCATCCTACGTTTAATGCAGTCATAGAGTATTGTAAGACCCATTCAAATAACAAAGTCCACAAAACGAAACAATAACAATGATGTAGAGCAGTTGCATCATGTTGCGCGAAACTCTTTTTGTCTGCGCCACAAACAACAGAGCTAATCTATTCTTCTACTCACTGCAATTATTTTTAGTAGTAGTATGCGGTTTTGCACAATAATGAAGCTGAATTTTAATAATTTGTCTCGTAGTTTCCATAGCGTAGTGGTTATCACGTTTGATCCCAGCCGAAATAGAATTCTTTTTATTTTTCCTTTCCTACACTTGATTTTCTATTAAAGTTCATAACTCTAAAAAAGCCCCTGACAATTATTGTAATTGTCAGGGGAATTTATAGAGTTCGGTGATCAAGAATAACAAGAACAGATCGAGGTCAGGGTGGCAAAAACTAAAGATACACAAACGTAGCTGTAAGCTATGTTGTTGGAACAATTAATTATACACACAATTAGAAACAATAGATTAGCTGAAGTGTCTCTTTAGCCAACTCTAGGTGGTAAGCTGTATGCTGAGACGGTAGAAAACAACGTCATAACATCGAATTCTACATTGAATTATTTATAATTATGTAGTTTACCTATATTAAACTTAACCTTTTATTTGTAATTCATAAACGTGCATTAGCTCCTCGACATATCTGTTCCATTTTAATGACATAGTGTCACGGAAAAAGTTATCTGCACTATATCATTCAGCTTACTAACAATTTTTATTTGATTAAGATTAACAGTACATAAGTCCTTCGTACGTCATCAACAATTTTTATTTCCAGTAATTATAAAAGTGTTGCTATCCGCTACAATTTTTTTTTCAGTAAAATATGGATAAATATTTGATAACTCTTTTAAAATCAAAATGTTAGCTTTAAATACATTGGAAATAAGGGCTCTTCCCCATTTTTGGTATATTTTTCCAAATCCTGAGTTATATCTTCAAGGCTGCTATACCAAACATTATAAGATTTTTTAAGCCTTAAAGAAATCTTTTTACGATACTCAACATGATCTGTTAACCAAAACTTTTTTCCCTAAGAACTGACACCCCAAAAATAAAACATGTGATTTTTTATTATTTTTCATTGGCGATCTGTCTGCACGTAACTGAGACCTAAAAATTGTGCCACAATTCAAATTCATGCATTGCATAGATCTCAAAAAACCTCTGTGACAGACGGACATCAAAGTGAGATTCTTTGAAGTTTGTTTTATGAGTAGGCTACAAGTTTCGAAGTTTATGAACAGTATTACTAGATTTGTAGACCACGTGACTGTTGCGCCTTTGTAAATGGTGCACATTGCTCTCGCTTATGATCTCCTAGTACTGAAAATACGTTACGAACCCCGCGATAGTCTAGCTATAAAACTAGTTGCTTGATCAGTTGCTGTAAAGTAACTTAGGGAATCTGAATGTATTTACGTCCATGACGAATAAAAGGACGACGTATGATTAGGAAAATTAATCTTTGCATTCCTTATAAAAATGTACAACTTGTAGTGACGAGTCTTTTTTTTGTTTGCAAACCATCAAATGACTTCTCCCGCTCTGAGCGGAGTGGAAGGGCGTGTCGGACTCTTATTGACTAAAGCCCACACCGTGTCCCTTCACTTGCCTATGCGCCAGGGCTATGGTAACTCTTGCGAACAATCTGCGACCCCGGTAGGCCCTTTTGGACCCTGTCATGATAATCATGTTGTACTAAGGCGGATCCACTTGATAATACCAACATCCTTGGAGGCCACTACCAGACAGATAGGGTATTCTCTTCCTGCTGGAACTCATACGGACATTAAATGATAAATGATTTTTATTTCTGTAAGTAGGTTTGAACAAACACTTTTACACGTCAATCATATTTTAAAAACTAGATGAGGTCGGCGTTTCCTATCTGACTACTCTGAGAAGAAAGGCCGAAACAAACTCAGAGGTCACAGTCTCTTTTAAAGTCCAGACATAATCTTGGTCAGATCATGTAAAGACCATGTAGATTTGTGTCTGAGATGGTCTTTTGAGGAAAAACCACACAGATTGAGTGGACCTGTCCAGTCAGTGCACGCATTTGTCAGTAATCGTGTAGCTCAACTCAGAACTTAAGGAGCTCAACGATTCGACGAATAATACCAAAGAAAAGACATTTGGGTAGGCCACAAAAATTACTCAAACTGCCAGACCACGATTAAAATTAACTGAGGAGAGAAAAAAAGCAACAATGACCCACATAGTCTAGACTCTTCAGTTGTAGTTGTGGAGGTCTCTCCGAATAATTATTTAAACTAAGCAGTAAGATAACAGAAGTTACACCTCCTTCAAATAACCAATTATTATTAGAGAATAATGAAAAGGTATCTACCGGCAAAATAACTCATAATAATAAAATACCAAAGGGAGTGCAACATACTTTAAAATTATTTTCTCAAAATATCCAAAGCTGCGCTTCCAAATTACTGAAAATATAATTGTTTTGTGGATAGTTTATATATATAAGCTAACAGACTTATAATAATATTAATAATTTGTGTACATGTAAATAAAATAAAAGAAGGAAAAGAATCATAGGGCATAAAAATTCGTCCGCATTGTTTTTGGATAATACTAAGTTTAATGTAATTTTTTTAAAGAACACTGGTTAAAAGATCGTCAAGTAATGTAAATTAATTATGAAAATGATTGTTTAGTTAGCCATTTCAGCCGAAAACGTATGATACATGGTGGGTCATTAATATTAGTTAACAATTCAATTAAATCGAAAGAACGAAAAGACATCAGGGGACTGTTTGGTGAACATACCTTTGAATTGTCCTGTGTTGAGCTTGATAAGCATGTTATAGTATGCGTATACAGACCTCCATGTTACCAGAATATGTGTTTGATTCTGTAATGGAAGATGTGTTGAAGAAACTTAGTACTAGTAGTAAGTCAATAATCGTATGTGGAGATTTTCATATTGATTTATTACAAAATAACAGGACAACTATCAGATTATTAGGTCTTTTTGAGTCATTTGATTTGTCAAATGTTTTTATTGAACCAACCCGAGTGACAGCTTGTTCTGACACTTGTATAGATAATATTTTTTGTAATTATTGTGATTACTTACACAATCAAATTGTAAATAACTTGCCATATGATCACAATGGACAAACAATAACCTTTTGCTCTTAAATGCCTTTACAAAAAATTTAAATAAGGTTTAGACCAATTACATGTAAAAGTTTAGAGAAATTAAATAATTTTTTCGCCAGTACTTTATGTGATCAGAGTTTTAATAATAAAAGTGATCCGAATAAGTTCTACGCCGAGTTCTTTTCACTGTTAAACACGCAATTTAATCTCTCTTTTCCACTAAAGACTAAAAGTATTTACACGAAACTTTTTTTGAGTCATTGGGCGACTCCAGGTATTTGTAAAAGCAGGGAAAAACTATTTGAACCGTATGGTCAAAGCAACTTATGAATAATACGAGCTTTCTTCAGTCTGTTGCAAATATTCATAAACTTTTAAAATTGTGTGCAAAATAGCTAAATCTCTTGCTTGCTATATGCAATAAAATAAAATCAGCTGATGATAAAATAAAAACTTCCTGGCAAATAAGAAATAAAGAAACAGGTAGGAAAAACAACGTTATACTGAATTTTATTTTGAGACTGCGTATGGCCCCATCCACTCAGACGTAAAAATAGCTCAGGAATTTGAAAACTCTTTTGTTTATATTCACTTAAAAACTACTGAAGCTTTAAATTCCTCACCCGTGCTTTCTGCTGCCTTACTTAAAAATACTGTAAAGGTGCCCATTTTAGTTAAGTTTTCAGCATACAAACCCCTAAGCTGTTATAACAAAGATCTTAAAATTATATCAACAGAAGATTTCTAGGGAATGTCGGTAAAAGTCTCTAGAGCTCTCGTTGAAACCATTGCGCCCTATTTAGCTTTCATATTTAACAGCAGTGTAGACCAAGGACTTTGCGGATCTTATGAAACACACTAAAGTAGTTCCATTGTTCAAATCCGGTAATAGTAAAGAACCCAACAATTATAGGCCTGTGTCAGTTCTGCTAGTTCTCAGTAAGGTGTTCGAAAAGTTGACGCTCAATCAAATGTTATGTCACTTTAATACAAAAAACATATTTCATGAACAAACTTACGGTTTCACCAAAGGGCATTGTACCATTGACGCCTATGTCACCCTACTAATGAACATCTAAGCTCGGCCGCTTATGATGTTAGAAAGATAAAACTGTTAACAGATGTAGAAACTGCGCGTTCGGTCTATTTTAGCTACTTTTATAGCAATATGTCATGTGGCATTTTATTGTGGGGTCGAGCTGCTGAATTGAATCCATTTTTATTTTGCACTTGAGAGCTGTCAGGGCTGTTTATAATCTACGTCGCCGCGAATCTCTTGGCACATCCCTGCTTCACCCGAGTGATCATCACTTTTTACACATTGTTGAAGGAACGAACTTACCCTAAACAATACTGGCGTCGTCACCAAGGTGAAACTTGCTACGAGCTCGTAGCGTACTATGGCGTAGCTACACTGCTACGCCATAGTAGCTAATATAATTAGTATATTTTCAAATGTCTTGTCGAGAGTCCGCGAAATCCTCATTTTTTTATTTCGCGGTATACATTTAGGGATTGCCTTATATCTACACAACTATAATATTATTCAAGGAACTTTCCCCGAACAATGCTGCGTTGCATCGCCGTCGCCAAGGTGACATTAGCTAAGAGTTCGTAGCCTCCGTAGAACCGTGCTACGCCGTAGCACTGTGCTACGGCGTAGCACTGTGCTACGCCGTAGCAGCTAATAGGTTTAATACTTTTTTACCCGACTACGGCAAAGCCAAAAGATGTATGTATTTCAACAGGCTAAGGATGTATGTATTTCAATCTCCCTCGTTGGAATGGCATAATACACTCGAGAGCAATGAATCCGGGTCACTTAAAGAATCCTAAAAATCTCGGAAGCTAAAAATGCTAGGTTAATGCAATAAATTGTATTTAATAGACAATGTAATACTCCTTAAATGAAGGTATTAAAACTTCTTAGTTATTGTAAAGTTATATCATAAAAAAATCAAATTTGAAAAAGGGCCACTTTCGAAGATGGAACTACGAAATTACAGCATTTGGTTTTGCTTTTGTTTGTAATCTGTCATTTATGTGGGTACATAAACCATGTTGATAGTGCTCTATATTCATTATTCAAGCTGAAATTATGTCGCTTACGCCTGAAGAATGCACCAGAATACTTACAATGCTGGAAACCGGCCGGAGTCAGCGCGATACAGCCAGGACTGTCGGTGTGTCGCTGTCAACAGTACAAAGAGTTCTCCGACGTTACGAAGAAACTGGTTCTAACCTACGCAGACCAGGAACGGGCAGAACCAGGTGTACCACAGCACGAGAAGACCGATACTTGGTGAACACCATGCTTCGAAATCGCTTTCTCACAGGAACTGAACTCACAAATCAGTTTCGACGCCTCGGAGGAAGTAACCCAAGTGCATGGACAGTAAGACGTCGGCTTGCTGAATCTAACTTAAAACCCCTTAGACCTGCAAACGGCCCTAAACTGGAGCGTGGGCATCGTATTTCAAGACTAAGATATGCCCAGAGCCACGTAAATTGGAGTATTGAAGATTGGTCAAAAGTTATGTTCTCCGACGAATCAAAATTTATGCTCTACAAGCACGATGGAAGACACAGAGTGTATCGAAGACCAGGGGAAAGATTCAAGCAAGCATGCATCGAAGAAAAAGTAGCCTACGGTGGTGGGTCTGTACTTGTGTGGGCCGGAATTTCTTCTGAAAGTCGCACAGAGCTGGTGATCATAGAAAACGGCTCTTTAACTAGCGTAAGATATGTGGAAGAAATCCTCAATGATCACGTTGGTCCATTTATGGTCAATTTAGGTGAGGATGCTATATTTATGCATGACAATGCCCGACCTCATACAGGTAGGATTGTGAATGACTACCTTCAAGAGATGAACATTACTCGTATGGAGTGGCCAGCGCGCAGCCCGGATATCAACCCGATCGAGCATGCTTGGGACGAGCTAGGCAGATGCGTAAAACAACGAAACCCTCCCCCAATCACGCTTCGTGAGCTCAAAATTGCTCTCACAGAGGAATGGGAGAATATTCCCCAAAATCGTATAAGGAACTTGGTGTACAGCATGCCAAACCGCGTAAACGCAGTAATGGAAGCACGAGGAGGCAATACGAAGTATTAAAATTCAAGAAAATCGTAATAAAGTTAAAAAATTTCATGTTTCCTATTTTTGTTTTAAGGAGAGATCAGCAGTTTTTTTCTTTATGTAATTTTGTGTTAATAAAATGTATGGTGACTCATATTTTTTTTACTTTCATTTAAGGAGTATTACATTGTCTATTAAATACAATTTATTGCATTAACCTATCATTTTTAGTTTCCGAGATTTTTAACATTCTTTAAGTGACCCGGATTCATTGCTCTCGAGTGTACGTTAAATGTTAGAGAGCATCGCTCGTTGACGAGTTAATTTTGTAATTGCAAAAGTGGCTCGCCCTCTATGACATGAATTCTGGTACATGTAGTTAATTAAACATTTTATATTTATTAAAACTGACCAAATAATACCAATATAAGTAAGATAAGACCAATATAAGTCTGAAATCGCCAACTCATCTTGAGCAAGCGTGGTGATCAAAACTCGTACCTTCTCAGTATAAAAAGAGGCCTTATCCCTGCGTTGGGACTAAAATAAGGCTGGTATTATATCAAAGATGACCTAAAATAAATTCAGTTTGAATGAACTAAATGCCATATGGCGCGTATGGTTTGGATGTCCTTGCTCCAGAGCGTTTATGCACACTTTATTAGCTTCGCATCTGTTCACACCCGAATTTTTAAGAGCGCTGTTGTCTCTGTTTGTACTGACAAGGACGATGCAGGTTGCAAATTTGTTTGGTTTTACTTCATGGCAAATTAGCTCAGCTGGATATACTAGAGCGTTCGTGTACGGGGTTGAAACGCGAAGGTCATGGGTTCAGGTCCTACATGTGCCGCCACACTTTTTATACAATTAATTTAGCAACAAGTTTGGTTTTGTCTAGACTCATGGATGGATGGAGCAGGACCAGCATGTTTCCTCGCATTCTTATCTAGGATAAAATCCTCTTATTTGTATTAAACTTGGTTACAAAGGGTACTTTTAATATGAGTTTTAATTTTTTTTTCATTTAATTGCAATTTATCACAAGGTATTTTGTTGTAACATTTATTGTAATATTTAACACAGTAACACTCTTAAAAACTCCCAAACAGTGAATTCGCAAGGACTCTGACGGAAGTATGGAATGAACTGCACCCGGTGAAATGGCCTATAAAAAAAAAACTAAGATAAATTAAACAATCTGTAATTCTATTTGAATTAGTCTTAATTAACGTTTTGTTTTTTTTAATAAAACTTTATTCATTGTTGATGTTGATCTGATTTATCGACAATGTTGCTTGGAACGCGTTGCTGCAATATGGAATAAGTCTAAAATACCCATCCAAAGTATTTAAAGTATTTTTGTGCGTAGCTGAACCATAATAGGTGATAATTAGGCATAAATTGGTATGAACTATACTATAATATACTTTGACTTTAAATTATAAAAGATAGCGGCTTTAGTACGATAAATATATGTAACAGTTGAAATAACGCCACTGTGTGGTAATTGTAACTATTTCTTCCCAATTTCAAAAACATCGTTCCTTTGAATACATAAGATGAGTATTCTATTAAAGATCTACGTAAAAAAGATTTCAATTGAAGCTTTTATAACATAAATTTATGTAATCTATCACAATGTAATCAAAGCCGAGTGTACAGACTTTTGAAGCTGAAGTTTGTGTTTTTATAGTCAAAATAGCCCCGTCCGACCTAACATCGATTCAAACACTCATCAGATATAAATCTAGAGAATGGTGTTGTAAAGTTGTTTGTTACCATAAACGTTTTAAACTAAATTGGGGAGAGACGATTCTCCCTTCAATAGATACCTTATCAGTCATCCATGATTGATGCAATCATGAAAATTATTACAGTGCTTTTATGTTTCTAAAAGTTTAAACATAAATCATTTGTTAATAGAACTAACAATAACAATAAGATGCATCTAACTACAACAAATATTATTATTCCATTGTTTGTGGCAAAGTCGGAAACTGTTTATACAGTTTCTGAATTTGCCACAAACAATGAAATCGATCTGATTCTTGTTTTCACTGCATGTGGCATACACGATACTGAAGCTGAATTTGAATCTAGATTCTCGTAGTTTCTGTAGTGTAGTGGTTATCACGTCTGCCTAACACGCTGAAGGTCCCCGGTTCGAACCCGGGCGGAAACAGAATCTTTTTTGGTTTTACTTACGCACGGCCACATGCCCCAAATATTTAAACATTTCATATTCAAAGATTATCTGTCAATTATAGCCAATAATTCCCTGGATATTAAAATCATATTTCTGAGTTTTATTTCCATCTAAAGTACTCTAGAAAGCCTCTAGAAAAAAATAACCCGATACTGATAATCACGATACAAATGTTTTTTGTAGAAAAATAAATGTTTAGAAAATAAATTTATTGTCAAAACATTAATTTTTCTACGCTTTCGCATGATGCCCAATTTTTCCCATATAGGCGTAATGTTATGTTTGTTACCACGAAACTAAGTCACGCCATCTAACTTTTTGAATACACACATTTATGATAATGCGGTCTCCAAGCGCACGGTAATAAGTCTGGTGACTCTGGTGAGAAGACCAAATCAAAGAAAAAGAGGCGGCGAAAAACTATACCGATTCACTTTTCATGAATTCTCCCATGCAAATATTATCCAAGTACTAAAAAACGTTGTTAGTTTCTAAAAAAATAAAAACGTGCAAAAAGGGTAGCTCATGGGGACTTGAGCCCACGACTTTCGCGTTTCAACCCCGTCCACGTATGCTCTAGTTTATCCAGATGAGCTAATGTGCCAGTATTCATTCTTTCAAATTTGCGTCCTGTATCCTCCTTTTTAGTGCATTCCGCAACAACAGCGCCTTACGCCCTGAAATTTCAAGTGCGGATAGACGCGGAATTAACAAAGGTACATAAACACTCCGGAACGAATAGACACTTGAACCACAGTACAGATGGCATTTATTGAAGTCAAACTGAAAATGTTTGCTTATGATACTTATTTATTGAATGTTAGGATTCCAATCTAAATTGGAAAAATGGTACTTTAATATGATCAGTTTTTGTCCCTCTGCCACAGAGGTTTTTCTCGAGTCCCATGCAACGTAGGAAATTGCATTTTGGCATAATGTTTGGTCATTGATACGCCCACGATCGCCAGGCAAAGGGCAAAATATTTTTTTTAGGATTGAGTTACTTAGGTATCATTTGAAAGAAAATAATTGAAGATAAAGCACAGCAAAATTGACCGAATCCCCCACCCTCCCTCCATCAAATCAAATTATTTTATTTCACATAAACCTACATGGGCACTTATGAAACGTTAGAAGCTAGGCGCACGGTTCTAATTGGTTGTTTCCTATGGAGAAGAGCCGGTAAGAAACTCCACGGTTACTCTTTTACAAATTAGGGGCTTTTACACTGTTTCAAATTACAGTGTTGATAGGTATGGGAGGACAGTGTAGGCCTGTCAACAAGTAACAGGTACTCAAGAAAATAGAAAAGTTCTACAAATCTACAGTCTACAAGTTAGGCTTACAAACGTTATCATATTCACAATGTATAAAAAAAATAAAAAGCCTAAGATATATATAAAAATAAAAGCCTATATAAAGCAAATTACATGATTGCCATTACAACTGTAACAAATCTGAATTAAAATCCTGTCTACAAAAGGCATAAATAAGGAGTTGAAATAAGAATTGGAGGTATATAATGTCAAATAATGAGAAGATTATGTCAAAGAAGCAAGTAAAAAACAAAATTTTCGTAATTTGGGAGCAATTTATAGACATTTACATAGTGATGCCGTTAATGAGGTACCAGGGAAGCCACATGTGCAGAAGGAATAATTGCCAAACTTCCTTGTCTTCAACGTAGTCTTTAATCTTATAATATGCATTTTTGAAAGGATACGATTGATGTGGGTTTTGAACTTTCTATCGCTAAGTTCTGTAACTGACTTGGGCAAATTATTGAAGCGAATACTGTTTGTAAGAAATGACTTGCTTGTTTTAGTTAATCTAAATTTGGGTATCAGAATTTAATTTTTACTGCGTGTATTTATATTATGGAAATCGCTTTTTATTTTGAAAAGTCCTAAGTTTTTGCGAACATACAAAATACTTTCTAAGATATAAAGAGAAGGCAGACTTAGTCTATCAATTTCTTTGAATTTGTTTCTAACACATAAGCTATGCCAGGGTTCCGTTATCTAGCATCCGGGCCGATGCCTGGCGGGGTCGCGGATTATTTGAAAGAGTTACCGTGGGCCTGGTGCATAGGCAACTGAAGGAACACGGGTGGGTTTTAGTCAGTAAGAGCCTGACATGCCCTTTTGCTCCGCCCAGAACGGGAGAAGTCATTTGATGTATTCACAATCAAAAAAAGAAGTCGGTCCTACAAAACAACAAGAACATAACAATTTTCACACAGCGATTAGAAATGAACCGCCATAGTAGTTATTGTGTTATAATTATAATAAAACACCTATCTACTGACATAGTGTGTGGTTGTTATTGGTGTAAGCTGGTCTGACCAACTTCCATACATTTTTGCCGAATCTCCTTCATGTAATCTACCATAATGTATTCAAAAACGAGTGTGCAGACTTCTGAAGCTGACGTTTGTGTTTTCATAGGTTGAAATAGCCCCACACGACCTTATAACAATAATCGGGTCGTCTTAAATAAAATTCTTAACATAATTTTCAACATTTATTGAATTCAGTAAAACATCCAGAGAATTGTTAATACATAATTGTAATATGTCTACCTTCATAATTGTCGAGAATCCACATTGTATAACAATTAAAAACATCACAACATTACACCAGTTTTAGGGAAAATGTGTACCAAAATAAGTATACAATAAGTACACCGAGATTTTTACATTTCTAACATTAAATATGAAATTCGCAACACGTGAAGAAAATAATCTACCTATTGATTATGTTCAACACTTTGTGTTTATTTACTTAAGGTGAATCCTCAGTTGTAGCCCGCCAAATTAAATTTCATATGAAATATTCTGAATCATTCTTAGATGGAACAAATTTTTGAAGTTTGGCGAGTGATATGAAATTTATGATTATTATTATATAAATATATCATTCCTACAGTCGTGAATCGCATTATGATCAAAATACGACGTAAAACAGAGCTGCAATTTGCAAAAGACCAAAGAAAATTTGAATTTGGCGAGCTACAGCTGAGTATCCACACTAAATAGGGGATCCCTCCTATTCGCATTTTTTTATATAAACATATTTTGGCATAATCGTTTTCATATAACTTTTATTAGCATATACTGTGGCATAATGCAATGGTTAGGTTAGGTTA
This sequence comes from Dryobotodes eremita, assembly GCA_917490735.1. Lineage (NCBI taxonomy): Eukaryota > Metazoa > Arthropoda > Insecta > Lepidoptera > Noctuidae > Dryobotodes > Dryobotodes eremita. Next base: position 8,971,627 of record OU823241.1, on the reverse strand, counting down.
GGTTAATTTATGGCCAAGCATTTCTCAGCGACAAAAAAAAAAAAGGTTAATTTATGGCCGGCCGGGGGTTGCGGAAGATTTGTACGTTCCCGCGACCCCCGGCGTAGGTGTGGGACGGAACACCGGGGTGATTTTTAGTCAGTAAGAGTCTGACAGACCCCTCCGCCCCCCCAGGGCGGGGGACATCCATGAGGATTTTCCAACCCGGAACAAAAAAAAAAAAAAAAAAGTTAATTTATGGCAATAAACATTATGGCAAAACATTTATCCGTAATCATATTCTGCATAGTGATCATTTTGCTGAATTTCGTTATGCAAATGTTATATTAGGTCTTTACCTATGAAATTGCCGTTCTGCAGTACTGGCCATTTCAAATCAAAATAATTTTTGTTTGGCTATGAATTCTAATTTCAAATTAATTTTATTTTAAAAACATGGATTTTTTTTTCTAAAAGTAGTCATTTCTTTATTGATTAGTGTTACATTTTCATCGCATTTCAATCTTTTTCGTCATCATGGATACGTTAAAAATTCGAGTAATTATGGAATATGAGTACCGTCGTGGCAGCAACGCGGCACAAGCGGCACGCAACATCAACGACGTTTACGGAGCTAACTCTACAAACCAACGCACCACCTGTTATTGGTTTGCTCGCTTCCGTTCTGGAAATTTCGACCTGAAAAATGAACCTCGCGGTCGTCCGAAGACTTTGGTCGACAATGACGAATTAAAGGCGATTGTGGAAGCTGATGATACACAATCTACGGCTGAATTAGCAGCAGCTTTCGACGTTAGCGTCAAAACAATATTGGTCCATTTGCGTCAAATTGGCAAGGTAAAAAAGCTTGACAAATGGGTGCCCCACGAACTCAATGATCGCCAGCGCGAAGTACGCGTCGAGACGTGCCTTGCACTGCTCAACAGACACACAAATGAAGGAATTTTGAACCGCATTGTTACCTGCGATGAAAAATGGATTCTGTTTGATAACCGTAAGCGCTCAGCAAGTTGGTTGGATCCTGGTTCAGCACCTAAACAATGCCCTAAACGAAAACTTACCCCTAGAAAAGTGATGGTCACTGTTTGGTGGTCTAGCGCCGGTGTGATTCATCACAGCTTCTTACCAAACGGGGTGAGCATTACTGCAGATGTGTACTGTGAAGAACTGAACACAATGATGGAGAAGCTGGCGCATCTCCAACCAGCATTGGTCAATCGCTCGTCTCCGCTGCTCCTGCACGACAACGCGCGACCTCATACTGCACAGCAGACGGTCTCCAAGTTGCAAGAACTGGGGTTGGAAGCTCTCCGTCATCCGCCCTACTCACCAGACCTTGCGCCTACAGACTACTACTTTTTCCAGAATTTGGATAACTTCTTGGTGGGAAAAAAATTTAATACCCGAGAGGCAGTACAAAATGCCTTTGAAGAATTTGTTGCCTCCCGTCCAGCTGATTTCTTTAAGAAGGGCATCAATAAACTGCCACTGCGATGGCAAAGATGCATTGATTGCATGGGTGATTACTTCGATTAATACAAATAAAAAATTCATGAAAAAAATTCGTTTAAATTTTTTCATACAAAACGGCAATTTCATAGGTAAAGACCTATTATTACTCGTATGTCTTAAAATTTTATGCAAATGGATAGGGAACCACTAAATAGATACACTTATACCTATATTTTGAGATACCACAATTTTTACAAAAGTCCAATAAATCTATCTACTTAAAATAGACATAAATACATATATACATAAAATAGACTGGCTCGTTAGTCTAGTGGTCGCTAGCGCTACTGCTGAGCATGAAGTCTGGGGTTCAATTCTCGGATCAGGCTAAGTGTTATTGGGTTTTTCCATCTGGAATTTCTCAGTAGCAGCCCGGAGTCTAGATTTGTGCCCGGTTGATGGCAATAGGCTCGCCTTCAACATTACATGGGACTTAAACTAACTGGCGAAATGTGGGTGTACTAAAGTTGCAACTCTGCCTAATCAAGCAGTACAATAAAATAGTAACTAAGTCAAAACTGTGCCACGCTGACTCAGGGCACCAGTTCTGTGCTATTTGGGCCCACAGTTTGTCCGGCATGTGGCAGACATGTCCTGCTCAGTCCCATTTAAGTTGAGCGGCCTTTTGAGCCACGTCAGCCATCTTTGTTCTGGAGCGCAGTATTGTTTTGAACACGATCCGATTTAATGCCTAGAATACTGCGTTCCGTTGCTCGTTGGCAGACCTTGAATTTGGACTTCTGGATGTTAGTCAAAGACAAAGTTTGTATACCATAGGTTAAGATGGGAGTAATACACATATCCATGAGCCTGCGTTTCAGTGCCATAGGCAACTCACCCTTGAATAGTTCGTTCATGGACCAGTAGCTCTTCCAGGCCTTTTACGTTCGTCATGTGTTTCTTTATCATGCCTCGCCTGGACAGAGACTACGTTGACCAAGTGAAGGTAAAATATAGTTTTTTTTGTCCGTTTGTCTGGATGACTGTATGTTCCGGATGGGCACAAAAACGGCTGAACGGATTTGGAAAGTTGATAACCTGGATGAACACATCGGTCCTTCTAATCCCGTTAGTACATTTCCGTGGGATATTTTCGGTCACCCACGCGGGCAAAGCCATGGGCAAAAGCTAGTTATTTAATAAGTAAATCTGGTGTCTAAACTAAAACCATGAACATAGTCAAATTGATAAATGGGCTTTGAGAAATTGGAGAAAGTAATCATAAAGTTCCAGTACCAAAGCTAGACTGTTATAGAGACGAGCCAATAATATTACAACACTCATAATTTTGTATTACGCTTTACTTAAAAACTTTGCTTAAAGTTAAGAGACGTTTAAACGTCAAAAGGTATCGGTGAAACAGTCGCTAAAGATTAATTATAACCCTTTGATGTGAACGTTTATCAATATTCGAATTACATTACAAACCTAAAATCTAATAGTGATGTCTTATTATCAACCTTTTAACAGATTGGGAAAAATTAATCGTACAGTTCCTTCTGGCTAGATTGTTATATAGAATAGCCAAAAATATTAAATCTCTCAGAGTATATTGTGTATAGTTATACCAAAATACAAATTCTAAATAACTTTATGAACCTGAAAATTAATGGCGATGTCATATCGTCAACTTTATAATTGTTTGTAAACTGAACAGTAACACACATCAGAGATTTGATAAAGCTTCCAGAAAGCCAAGTGGGCAGCTTATAATAGAATTGATAACGAATACATTCAAGTACACGACAATGCCCACGACATTAAGACTTGTTCAGATTCTAGATAGAAAAAAATATCTAACAACATTTAACAGTTGGTTATAATAAGGTACTTATAAAATATATGATCCATCAACAACGTAGATAAAAATGATGTCTCATTATTTCTTGATAACACACACAAGTTGCTAAACAACATTCATTTAAATTGAATACAATTTGTATAATTAAAAAGAGCATCTACTCGTAACGGTAGCCCTGTGTCGTACTGAGATTGAAGCTACGGCGATAGAAAGTGCTATCAACGAGGGTGTTGCGAAGGGTTATGAGGCTTCAGGTGATGTCATGCAACCTGCAGCATCATCGCCCTACTCATTGCCCAGTTGCTACCGTAGCGTCGCTGCCGCAGGAAATCCAGCTCAGCAGGGTCTTGTTGGCCTCAAATAGGCGTTATAATGGTGTTTCACTCCTTCACTGTCTTCACTTTCACACAAAATGTATTCCACGATCGTTCTACAATGTTCGTATGTATAAATGTCGGGAAACTGTTTATCATTAATAAATTTAAGAGGAATATTCATCTTGAAAAGTTAAGTCCAAAGTATTATGATCCTGATGTTAGTCTGCTCAGTGACATTGAAGAAAAATAAGGAATATATTTCCACTTTGTAGGTTTGCATTATTGTGGTAATATATAGCAATTCACGCTTTCTGTACTCTGCCTAGGACCATTCAGCTGTATTCGTTTAACATAGATTGGCAGCCGGCCTCAACATGGCTGTGAAAAGGTTAAGCAAATGACGATACTCTGTCTTGGATAACGATGCCGTTTAGATGACTCAGGATACGGCCATCTGAAATCGAAGAAATTTATTTTATTATAAATCAGATCATCATACATACTTTTTAACTGGAAAGACATTTGCATTTGCTTTTTCAGTTTGTTTGTTGCCTCTACAGCTTTTTCGATCTCGTGAATTGGACTTAGGACAAAATATGCATTAATGTTTTTGCTGAGTCCAGAGTTTGCCTCCATGGCAGTCTTTGAAGATACAAAAAAAAAAAAAAACAAATACAAAAAGTTTTATTGGCTAAAAGAAAAGGTGCTGACAGACAGTAATTTTATATTAACACAGTTAAGTTTGTACATCATAATTTTTGGTTTGACCGTTGATCCCCAAACTAAGCAGGGCTTGTATCTTGGGGGTCGGAGTGCGAGTGAGCAGAAAGAAATATGTCGGTTTTGAAGGCTAGTTGAGTAAAGCATTATGTTGTGAGTGTGTGTTTGTGTGAGTGTCTGTGAGGATGAAAGTGTGAGAGAGGGATGTTGTTTGCTGGCACTTTGGCTTGTTGACAATTGTTAGAGAAATGATTCTGTTTCGGCGTATGTTAGTTCCAGAAGCCATTTCTTTAGTACACTTTTTAGTCGAGCGGTTAACAATTCTTTGATGTCCAAAGGTTTGCAGACCTTGTTAAATGTGTGTAGGTGAAAGTAAGCTCGGCTCTGTCTGGCCAAAAGGGTCTTCGCAGGTGGAGTTGGGATTCTAAACACCCGCTTTGACAGAAGTTCACTATAATCAGCTCTTTTGGTGAGGGTCTTGTGAGTGCGAAAATTACAGTTACAATGAAAAGTTGCCTCACGCGGAGGACATGGATGTCTCTGTAGAGCTTGTCAGTTGACAATCGGATTAGTTTCCTAAACGTGATTTTCAGAAGTGCCCTCTAAGCTCTCTCAACGTAAATCATGTGGCTTTTTCCGGCACTTCCCCAAACAGAGACGCAGTATTGTATTATGGGCTGACAGATAGCAAGGTAGACCTTTCTTAAAAGATCTGGAGGCAGGCAATGACGAAGATTCTTCATTATGTAAATTAATTTCTTTGTTCTACCAGCCAAAGCGGCAGCGATATGTGGCCAGAAGGAAAGCCTTGAGTCAATAGTGACGCCCAGATATCTGACTGACGAGGTGCTTTCAATCGGGCGGCATGTGCAGTTTGCAGGTTTTGGACCTGACAAAGGAGGGCAGGAGTGTATTGTCAGTAGTAGGTCGTTTGGAGGACTAGAGGCTGAGGTTTTCGAGAAGGCGATGTAGTTCGTTTTTCAGTGTTAAGTGACAGTAAGTTATTATCGAGTGCGCTTGCAATAAAATATATACCCTCCTCTGCACGAGAGAACACGAGGTCCCACGATTTGTCTTGAAGTAGGATCACTGTGTCATCCGCGTAGGTTATTATTTCGGTGTTATTTAATTCTAGGTTAGAGATGTCGTTGATATATAGCGTGAAAAGCGTGGGGCCTAGTATGCTGTCCTGAGTGACTCCATAGTTTATAGGGAGCTGTTGGCTACGGTGATTATCAATCTTTACAAATTGTGCGTAATTTGTAAGATAGCTTTGAACCAGTTGTAAGTTACTCCTCGGATTCCCAGCGTCTCCAGTTTTCTCAGAAGCAAATCCACCGACGCCGCGTCAAACGCTTTTGCCAGGTCAAAAAAGACTTATCTCTGCTATTCGTGCAATGCACTTATTATCTCTGTTATTCGTGTGAGACGCTATTCCATTAAACAGAAGTGTCACGGCGTCCTCGGTGGACTTACCTCTGCGAAACTCAAACTGTCTGTCTGGAACCAGTCGATGTTTTTCTAGAAAGTTAACCAGGCGAGTGTTAACCACTTTTTCCAGTACCTTGGACAAGGTGTTAAGCAGAGCAATTGGCCTATAGTTTTCTGGATCTTCTTTAGAACCGTTTTTATAAATTGGGGTAACGGCCGCTACTTTTCAGCATTCAGGGAATGTGCCTGTCTCTAAGCTCAGGTTGAAAATTTACGTTAGCGGTACAGCTATGGAATTAAGGGTTTTCTTAATGAGCGGGACAGTTAGCGAGTCCAGGCCCGGTGAACTGTCCTCTTTGAGCTGAGTGATTATATTGCTTATTTCATATGTGTCCGTAGGGTGAAGAAAAAGCGTGTGCTCCACCGTGTTATCAGGTTGGTATTTAGATACTACTGATTCTTGTGTTTCTGATATTTTAGAGAGAATTTTATCGACCAGTTTTTTCCCTACCGAAGCAAAGTGGTTATTGCAGTTATTTAATGAAGACTCAGTGGTCTGACAACTGTGTAGTAAATCGGCATTATCAATGTTACGGTTTGAGGTTCCGCTTACGATTTTGATTGATTTCCAAAGGTTTTTTTGGGTCTGAACTATTTTTTGATATTAGGCTAGCGTTATAATCTCCCTTTATTTTGCGGAGAAGAGAGTTGTAGAAGTTATGGTAACGGCTGTAAACTTTATCTACTATCTAATAAGCCCAGGAGTTATCCATGGCTTGATATTTATCATAGTTCGGCTCACTTTAGTTGTTCGTGTGTGTTTCTCACATGCCTCGGACATTATTGAAACGAAGTTGCCGATAGCAGTGTTTAATGAAGGGCTGTTAGTCACAGGAGACTAGTCTGACTTATTGATTTCGGCAGTGGCAGCCTTGACGTTTCTAGTTGCCGTGAAGCGTTTAGTTAGGAGCAGACCTGTGACAACAATGTCAAGGTCTGTCACTGATGACTTGCATAAAATACCAAAAGCTTTAGATTTATATTTTATAAAGATATGGTTCAGACATGAGGTTTGTTTAAGGCCGTTAATAGACCGTGCGAAGCCATTAAAGATAAGTATTCACTATTGCAACCGTCGAGCGGAGAGCAGTTGTCAGTATTGATGTCACTGATTTGAATAATGGAAGAGCTATATTTTATTCCGTTAAAGTACAGTCAAGGGAATCCAGGAAGGGGTTAATATTAGATATAGACGGAGAGCGGTAGATGCCCAATAAAGTTACTGTGTCATTAATTGTGAATATTATATGTTCTGCATTTGCTATTGTTGGCTTCAGCAACTCGGTTCGGTGAGATGACTTAATATAAATTACTACGCCGCCACTTTTGTGTTGAGGAGCGAAACACATTGTAGCCGGGTAGGGTGTTCAGTAAAATTCCGTCCGACAACCAGTATTCTGTCAGTACAATAATGTCTACAGCAGGGTCCAGGCGCTTCAGTGTAACCAAGAAGTTGTCAAAGTTGCGCTGTATACTTCTTATATTAAGTGACAAGATTTTAAAGTTAAATCTTAAGTCGTTAAGGTAACTTTTGCATGTTTCTACAGAGTCGAAGCTATGGCAGTTTTTTTCGGCTGTGTTGTATAAGTTACCTGGAACGTCAAGTAACGCCATTTTTGTTATTTGCCAAGGGCGAGCTAAGCGGTCTCGTTTTTGACGGGAAACTATCTTTCAATAATTCGGTTGCATGCAAGTACGGGGTGATAAGTGCCAGAAATATGTAGCTAGTGAGTGTAGGTGTGTGTGTGTGGGTGTGCTTGTCGGGTGAGCTCGTTAGATTGATTATGATTGAGTAGGACTGTGACATGCGGCGGGTGATTGTATGAGAGTAACCTTGAAGAGGCAAGATAAAAAAGGTTATTGACAAAGTAAATACAAAAAGTGAAAGTATTAAGTAGTAGTAGTTAAGTATTAGATATTATTAAAATTTTAAATCTCAAAGCATGTATTCCAATTAAGTAACCATTTACTGGCACTTTTGAATTACAGTTCATTGTCACCCAAGAGGAAACAACGAATTGAATAAATGGTGAGGTTAATATCCTCATATTATAAAAGAGACACAGTACACGAATAAGTATTAAAATCGGTCGTCCAGTGCTGTTAGCACTAACTTATCAAAGTCAAATTCGAAGCATTTATTTCAAATACGCCCACAAAAGGCACTTTTGAACGTCTACATTAACTTTAAAATGATTCTATTCGCTCCTGCTAAAAGGTAGTTTCTTATGTAGAGACGAATGGGGAAGGAACTCCACCGTTACTCTTTTAAAATGTATTACAATATTTTATGTAGATTAATTATATGAAGCATTATATGTGAAGATGATGCACCTAGAATAAAATTACTATACCACCATAGGTAAAAATATTTAAAAATAAAGCAACGGATAAATTAATTACATATGTGATAGATACATGGTGCTCACATATTTACAAACATTGTAAAAGTATACCTTTCCTAAAATGTTTATAAATCGGTGTATCAGTTAAAGTATCACAGAATGTAAATAAACGTCATACAATTATAAATTATACAATTAAATTAGCAACCAGTTTGATGTTGTCTAGAATCTAGATTGTCCTATGGAGCTGGACCAGCATGTTTCCAAGCATTATTATTTTATTTGATATAATCCTCTAATTTCTAATAAGCTTGTTTACAAAGTGAATTTTATATGAGTTTTAAATTTTATTTCGTTTATTTGCAATATATCGCAAGGTGCTTTGTACATTTACACTAAACACAGTACCATTAAATATATGTGTACTTCAGCTAAACTGAAAAATTGTTAATCTATTTTATCTTTATTTCTAGTGTTATAATAACATCTATCACTTCTTTTATGTTGTAGATTTTTTCTTAAATAAATAATATTTTCATAAATAAATTGGCAAGGTACCGTCATAATATTAATCTTTTTAGATAGTTCCCTAAGAGATTCGCGGCAACGTAGATTGTAAATGGCCAATGCCTTTTGCAAAATAAAGATAGATTTAATGTCAGCAGCCCGACCTCACAGTAAAATGCCACACGACATAGTGCAGTGGAAGAGCTAAAATAGACCAAACACGCGGTTACTACATCTGTTAACTGTCTTATCTTTATAACAGCCAATGGCCGACGACCGAGCCGCCCCGCAAGAGATGTTATATGAGGTCCCCATTGTAATTTCTGGTCTAGCGTGATTCCTAGGATAACCATTTGATTAATAAATTCCAGTTTATCTCCATTCAATATTATGTAACATTCGCTACTTCTAACATTAGGTATGTAGCGGCATCTACAACGCCACATGCGAGCTATGCGTCACACTGACGTCACGAAAAATCCTGCATCGCTCAAGCAGAATTTACCGCGCAACTAGCATATATACAACGTCCCGACATCAATCGTCGGGCAGTTGCCTACCAGATAGATCACCCGTCTGGTTGGAGGATCCTCCATTTTCCATAGAGTATGAGTGAGCTTTATACCCTGTTCCTCATACCTCTCTAGGTAATTTAAATGTAATGCATTTAGTTTGTTTTTTCATTTAGAACCAAATTATTTACCGTCAACCAATCTTGGACCTGAAGAATAGAGTTATTCACGTCGTCAAGATTTTGTGACCATCGATCTATTTTAAAGATCAATGAAATGTCATCTGCAAATAACACCATCTTTGGTTGATTTTGAAGTAGTTGGGATAAATCCTTAATGTAAACTAAAAAGTGGAATGGACCCAATATCGAACCTTGAGGAACGCCCACTACCATTTCTGGCCCTAATGACTTTATGCTATGTGCTTGAACATTAACCTTCTTTCAGGTATGATCTTAGTAAATCAAGAGCTATATTCCTAATCCCATAGTGCTCAAGTTTCAACTGAAGCGTCTCTTGGTTTTCGCAATCGAACGCCTTAGAGAGGTCGCAATAGATTTCAGTGGCACCATGTGCTTCTTCTCATGCGTTATAAATGTTCTTTATTAGGATGACACCAGCGTCAGTGGTACATCGCCTTTTGGTGAAACCGTATTGTAGTTTATGAAAGATGAAATTTTTGTTAAATTGACGTAACACTTGATTGAGTATCAACTTTTCAAACACCTTATTGAGAGCTGGCAGAATTGACACCGGCTATAATTGGTAGGATCTTTACTATCACCGGAATTGAACACAGGAACTACTTTATTGTATTTCATGATATCCGGAAAGACTCCTTGGTCTACACTGGTGTTAAATAGGTCGCAATGGTTTCAATAGAGATCGTCTTTTGATCTAATTTTAAAAGCTTTTATAACACCCAGGGGGTTTGTATGCTCTGAAACCTAAACTCGAAAGGGAATGCCTTTAAGTTATTTCTAAGTAAGGCAGCAGAAAGCGCGAGGAGAAGTTTTAAGCATCAGTAGTTTTAAGGGGAATATTAGCAAAACCTTTTCATGTTCCTGGGCTATCTCTACATCTGACTTGATGAGGCCATGCGAAGTATCTAAATTAAATCCAGTATTACGTTATTTTTATCTATATGTTACATTATTAATTATTTGCCGGGTAGTTCTTATTTTATCATCAGCTGATATAATTTTATTGCACACTAAGGTGGAACACTTTAATATGTTTTCTTTTTTCATATTTCGGATTGACATACCAGATAAAAGTTGCTTCATATAATTGTAAATAACACCCCTTAATTTGGAAGTTCTAGCTCAACGGCTTGAGCTCCCGACATAGACTTGAAATTTCATTTTTTATATTTTTATAGACATTTTGTATAGTACAGCTTAGAAACAAAATAATAGGTAAATATAATATGGTATACATGTAAATGGTAAAATAAAAGTGTATTTTAATTAAGAGAAACATTTATTTAAAAAGTAGTTCAGAAAGTTATGTCGGTATGAATCACGTCATTTTTTATAACAATAATCCCTTTTCGTCTCAAACTTTGGCATGGGCTTTCGAGATGCTAATTTAGACTTTATAAATCCCTCTCTGTTTGTCTTGTCGCATACACTTAGAGCTACTTCTGTCACAACTTTTACTGATCTTTCCACAGTTTGAGTGTGGCAAGGCAGTCTCATAAACTCTAAAACAGAATTTTCTCCATTTTCAATTAGATCTTGTAATTGCTCTTCGGAAATATTCATGAGTATTGGGGGTTCGTATATATTTTATTGCCAGTCAATCAAGTCTATGTAAGAACTTACATTTAAGTTCACTTTTGGCACCACAAACATGCGCGAAACAGATTTTTTATTCACTTGACGAGCCTTTAAAATGCGTCTTGCAGCGAGTTCTCTAATATGCTTACGTGAATCTGTTATCATACTCAACAACAAGTTTTCTGGATGAGCAAAGTAACTGTTTCTAATTAAAACAGGGTTCACTATCTCTAATAACTCGTTGGATAAATATCTGTTGTAGTATCGCTGTTGATAAGCTTCCATAAATGTTTTGAACCATCTTTGCAGGATGTATGTGTTTTGATGCCAAACCAGACAGGGGCGTATGTTTTTACAACAAATGTTGCTAAAGTTACAAGATTTTGCTGTGGATTTTCAGTAAAAATATACAAACGCAGTATGCGATTAGCTTTGTCAACCAGCGGGCATGGGATAGCTTACCTGGGCTTCTGTGTAATAAATCAGGAGGGTAGGATCCATTTATGACAGCAGTAGTAATTTCATGTAAATATTTATGGTCTGTACTGAGGTCTGTTGCCCATTGTGTCACCCTGTGTAAAATGTCTAGATTTATATCTGTAATTTTTATGGTGTACATAATAAAGAGTATTATATCTATCTATCTATCTGTTGATATTTGTGGAGGTAGTTCACCTTCTGTCTTCTCAAAGTGGGCCAACGGGAGCGTCTCGCATGTCTCTAATGCTTTGCCTATTTGACCTACAAATGATTTAGGTCCTGCAGTAGGGTCATCCAAATAGGTTAAAAAATGCCTTAATGGCAACTCATTTGCGTGTAAGAGGAAAATTATCCATTGCAATGGTCGAGATAGTCTATTTTCCAAAAGACGAATCATGCCTCCCACTTTCCCTGTATTTGTGTTTGTTCCATCACAGCCAATAGCCATTAAACAGTCTGGAGGTATCTTTTCAGTCATCAAAAAGCTGTGGAAAGCTCTTTCAGTATTTCTTGCACTGCCCGATGTTGGAACACATACCCAACATAAACAGAACCTGGTTCTGTTATCATCGAAATATGTTCCTCTTGTACAATCACTCTAAACCTCTTCGATCCTTTTAAAACAGTTTTAGCCGTCTTGTCTTTCCTTCCATCGAAATATAATGCAGTAAGTTCTGTTACTCTTTCTTCTGTTAAAATTTGCTTGCGTTCTTTCTGTCTTATTCTTCTTAGTTTCATCCTATCCACGACGTTAGCTGTCTGCGCCTCAGAGTCGGCATCGGAAGCAGAACACAGAACAGATGATACGATAGCCGCCGCAGCTCGATCCGATACTCCGTATCTATCGCTTACAGTCGTCAAACAATGAAGACTGGCATCCGTGAGCTTTATAGGCTTTTGATCCACTGTGTCAGCGGTGTAAAGACCATCTGCGGCTGACGAAAAAGATGGAAGGTCGACGTTAGAACTAATGTCAGATCTATTTAGCCGTTACGAAGTAGAGGGAATTTCTTCAATTCGTGTATTTGAATTATGCCTGATTTCTTGTTTTAGAGCACGTAATCTTCTATTCTTAATTTTTGTACTCTGGATAACATCCATTCTTCCTAAAGCATTAGTCTGTTAGTGCGTTGGTCTTCCAAAAATATTTGTTTCTCTTTTGGCACTTTTTTTTCTCTCAAACAAGAACAGTTTACAAATTCTTTACATTTACATGCAGCTATGTCAAAAAGCTTTCTACTCTGTATTCTGAACTCTTCTTTAAGTTTCTTCAAAGACTTTTTCAAATTATAACATTTTGAGTGATAACTTTTTTTCGATATCGATTCGCGGCAACATAGATTGTAAATGGATAATGCCTTTTGCAAAATAAAGATAGATTTAATGTCAGCAGCCCGACCCCACAGTAAAATGCCGCACGACATAGTGCAGTGGAAGAGCTAAAATAGACCAAACACGTGGTTACTACATCTGTTAACTCAAACTCAAACTCAAAGCATTTATTTCAATTAAACCATTTACAGGCACTTTTGAATTGTCAAAGAGTCGGTCAGTTAGTCAGAAAGTTGAAGCTAGTTGCCTATTCCAAAACGTAGATCTCTATGGAGAAGAACGGGCAAGAAACTCCAAGGACACTCTTTTTAAATCAAGATATTACAAAATCCTGGGTACATTATTCTTGTTGCTTCTATATGTGAGAACAATGAAAAAAATATAAAAAGAAACAATTCAAAATATAAGATTAATAATAAAAATAAGACGTAGCAGTTAAGAGATGACCAGTCTCAACTGACGGCGCCCGTTCACGAACATGACGCGTGGATCAGCACCATCCAGCTCAACCATTTTGTAGGGAGCCGAATGATCCAACACACGCGCCACCAATAGTGAGGCATTTAAGTGAGCATGACATAGTCTCTACTGCCATGCTGTCAAGTCAACATAATTATATAATAAACGAATCCATGGTACTCACATTTACAAAATTGAAAAATGCTTCTAAATTATACAAAACTATAGTTTGCTATGTATTTGAGCAATGAATAAAATTTGACTACATAAAAGAAAAGAATCATTAAAATATCTATGGAGTTATTCAATAATAAAACATATTTTATAAAAAATAAACAAACATTAAGTTCGCAATGTCAGAAAAATAAAAGGGGGAATAAGAAAGGAGTATCTCTTCCAAACATTCAAATTTTAACTAGTGCGCCCGAGTGGCTGTGGAGCAGGACCAGCATTAAGCCAACCATTTTTATCTACTATATAGTCATTGAACTTATAATATGCTCGTCTACATAGTGTGCGTTTAATGTAAGTTTTAAATTTCTTCTCATTTAGTTGAAGAATATCGAGTGATATTTTATTATAACATTTTACACAGTACCCCATAAAAGAAGTGCGTACTTTAGATAACCTGACACGTGGTTGATCTAATTTGCTCCTATTTCTAGTGTTGAAATTATGCCTGTCACTTATCTTACTAAAAAGATGTAGATTTTTTCGAACATACATAATGTTTTCATATATATATTGACAAGGTACCGTCATGATGTTATTTTTTTTAAACAGTTCCCTTAGAGATTCGCGTTTGCGGAGGTTGTAGATGGCTCTGACAGCCCTCTTTTGCAGAATAAAGATAGAATCAATATCCGCAGCCCGTCCCCACAGCAGAATACCGTAAGACATGATGCTATGAAAGTAACTAAAATATACTAGTCTCGCGGTATCCACGTCTGTTAATTAACGGATTTTCCAAACAGCGTAAGCGGCTGAACTTAGCCGCCCTGCAAGTGATGTTAAGTGCGGACCCCACTGTAGCTTTGAATCAAGCGTAATCCCCAGGAAACCGTTTTTTCGACGAATTCTAGTATCTCCTTATTCAATACAACGTGACATTTACTACTTCTAACATTCGGTAACGCGAATCTTATGCATTTAGTTTTCTTCTCATTTAATACCAAATTATTTACAGTAAACCAGTTATGAACCTTAAGCATGGCGTTATTTACGTCGTCAAGCTCATGTGCATGTCTGTTTATTTAAAAAATCAGTGATGTATCATCAGCAAATAACACCATTTGAAGTCTGATTTTCAGTAAATGAGGTAAATCATTTATATATACTAAAAAGAGGAACGGACCCAATATTAAACCCTGCGGTACACCCATTTTGACTTTTAAGCCCAATGAATTTACACCGTTTATTTGAACTTGCTGCAGTCTATCGTTCAAATATGATTTTACTAAGCTAAGCGCAAGTTTACCCAGTCCGTAATGCTCAAGTTTCAAGAGCAGTGTTTCGTGATTCACGCAATATAATGCCTTGGATAGGTCGCAAAAGATGCCTATTGCATCTTGTGCTTCCTCCCATGCGTTAAAAATATGTTTTAATAATGTAACACCGGCGTCGGTTGTACAACGTCCTTTGGTGAAACCATACTGTTGATCGTGTAGGATGTTATTACGATTAAAATGATTGAGCATTTGATTTAACATTACTTTTTCAAACACCTTGCTGAAAACTGGCAAAACCGATACGGGTCTATAATTATTAGTGTCTTTGCTGTCCCCAGATTTGAAAAGTGGAATTACTTTACTTCATTAAATGTAACTGTCTTATCTTTATAACAGCCAATGGCCGACGACCGAGCCGCCCGCAAGAGATATTATATGAGGTCCCCATTGTAATTTCTGGTCTAGCGTGATTCCTAGGATAACCATTTGATTAATAAATTCCAGTTTATCTCCATTCAATATTATGTAACATTCGCTACTTCTAACATTAGGTATGTAGCGGCATCTACAACGCCACATGCGAGCTATGCGTCACACTGACATCACGAAAAATCCTGCATCGCTCAAGCAGAATTTACCGCGCAACTAGCATATATACAACGTCCCGACATCAATCGTCGGGCAGTTGCCTACCAGATAGATCACCCGTCTGGTCGGAGGATCCTCCATTTTCCATAAAGTATGAGTGAGCTTTAGACCCTGTTCCTCATACCTCTCTAGGTAATTTAAATGTAATGCATTTAGTTTTTTTTTCATTTAGAACCAAATTATTTACCGTCAACCAATCATAAAAAAATTAACTGGCCAAAGAATGATTTAACTTCTCTAAATTTTTACATGTACTCGTAATAGGCCTAAACCTTATTTGTATTTTTTGTAAAGGCATGTAGGAGCAAAGTGTTATTGTTTGTCCACTGTGATCAGATGGCAATTTATTTACAAGTTGTTTGTGTAAGTAATCAAAGTTATAAAAAATATTATCTATACAAGTGGCAGAAGAAGCTGCCACTTGGTTTGGTTCAATAACTGTTCTGTGTTCCAAAAATTTCGTGTCCGTTTTTATAAGAAAATATGCATTTGTGCTGCAGTTCGTCATCTTAATTGACCGGCAAAACATTATGAAACTGAAAAACTATCTTCTTCAGTAAAACAAAATCGTCGCTGCGGGACGGAGTAGGTACCTGATATCACCAATGTCGAGAGTATTCACGACGCGTGACTATGTTGTTGTTTCCGTGGTCACGCCATGTGTTTCACGTCAGGCCGCGTGTTCCACCGCGTTGTCACGCCAGAGCTGTGAACATAAAACAGTCGTCGTCAATATTCTAGCACGTGATATAGTTTTTGGAAGTGTGGTTAGTGAATTATTTTACGGCGATTACTTCATTTTCTTATTTCTTTATTTTGACCTATCATTAGTTTTACAGGTAACAAAAGTTACTAAGAAATCAAACTGCCTACCAAACCTATTTATTTACACTGCATGCTGTGTTATATCAAGATTGGAATACCAACTTACCACGGTATGTAGTGATATTAAATATCTTTTTAATTTTGTGGTGATTATTAATATTAAAATAATGATGTGTCTTTTTGGTAGCAGTGGTTTGATAACGGCATTGATTGCAACATAAAAGAAAATAGGTCGATACATTATAATGATTTTTATGCTGCCAAAGTGATGTCAGTTATTGTTGATCACAACAACGTCTCACATTCTTCTGAACTGAACAGGGTAGGCAAATATTTATAACGCAAGACAGGTTCGACATTTTATAGCATTCTGTGAGGTGCCACATCTTAGAAGCCGATGCGGTATTTTATATTTCGGTCTCTTGTCTTTTCAGAGAGTAAAAACAATTCAATGTTCTTCGATATCACATATTTGTGCCGCTACATAACTAGTAACGGGACAAACGGCGGTAGAAAATAGCAAATATCAGCACATATATTTGCTGTTATCTTGAAAACAGATATTAATGAATGGATGAAGAAATTAAATATTATTACCTAACTGTAATATTTTTATGCTCGTGACTGTATATAACTACATAGGTGATAACGGTATTGGATACTTACCATCGAAAATACAATTATTGGTGATCTATGCGGGCACAGTTCGTAAAAGAATTAGCATTACATAGTTAGAGTTGAATTTGTATGTAGCTTCTGGGTACAAAACGATAGATTTAGTTTCGGTCTTTGCTCAGTTTATGAAGAGTATAATCAAGTCTACTGAAATAGATTAGATAAATGAGAAATGTAAAATTTTGATAGTTTTTACTTCATATCAAGAATAACCTTTGTAAATTCGTGGATCTAGTTTATAACCAAGTTTTTTTCTTTGTCTTTGTGGATATACGAGAGTCAAAAACTGTTAGCCAGATCTTATATAATTTTACTCTTATGCCCTATGAAGAGCATGTTGTACATCAAATATTAACATTAAACACTTAGAAAAGTTGTAAATATGCGGTTTCAGGAAAGCCCGCTTATAAAAAAAAAAAATAGGCAGTCATGGGGACTGCAGACAAAGTGAAAACCTCAAAATGTACACAGGCTGCTGCGCGTTGCATGTCTGGCCCAACAGGTCACAATAGAATGTCGGTGACGTAGCCATGTCAGCGACGCGAACCCGTAAGCTTGGCCCTACCAAAAATCGCTCAACACGGCTTAAGAAGTTTTCACTTTAAAAATCGATCCTAACAAAATACGCTAGATGCAAAGTCGACTCTGACTTTGCATTGCTATTTTCTTACGAGCTATTGATTCTCTCCAACAACAGCTGATAATCATCGCTATCAATGCTATCCACGTTACCGCATCGCCAGGATGTGCAAAAAAATGCCACTCTCCATCTGGAATGTGTATAGAATTTATTCTTTAATAACGAAAACCCTCCGTATAAGGTCGTTGGAACCTATGTAATTGTCAATATGTTAGTTTAGCAGTATGTTAGTAGCCCATCCACCAACCCGCACTGGGCTCACGTGGTGGCTTGTGGCCCACTCCCTCTCACAGAGACGAGGCCTGTGTCCCAGCACTGGGATCGTTATAGGCCATCAGAATCGTTCCCAGCCCTCGTACCAATTATTTTTTTCAAAAACATTTAATGTAGGTACAGTTTTAACTTAGTTACTATTTATTCTATGTATAAAAAGATAGATTTATTTAACTTTTGTAAAAATTGAGGTATCTGAAACTATAGGTATAAGAATTATAGTTTATATCTATTTAAGTAGCTAAACACATTATAATAATCATGTACCTATGTATAGCTGTGCAGATATAGATGAACAATATTGCTTCGGTATTGTCGTACAGTTATAGAAGTTTCGTATTTGCGTACAGAGGGGGGCCTGTGAAATAATTTTACCTTAGATCTCGCAAAAATTTCATGAATCGTTGCCAACTTCTCTGGTTGTTAGGTTCTGGTGACTCCATCGTGATCGACAGTAGTAGTTCTTTAAGCAGGGGGTCTTTGCACATGTAAACCCTTCAACTAGAACGCAAAAAATAAAACATTAAAATTAAATGCCACTGAGTACCACTGACCCAGAACCTACCAAAAAATCTTTAAAAAAACAAATATGTTTAATAGAAGCGCTTATCGCTTATAGCACTGTTTTCTAGACAATTTTTGGATGGCCAGAAAGACATGATTAGATGTAGATAAAATGATTGAAAAGGCTTTTTATCAATACCTAGTATTGGTACAGACTCGTTCAAACTGGACCAAGCCGGCATCCTTATTATGGTGAGCATGAAGACAACTACAGCAACCGCCATTGCTCTTAATGCTACTATTAACTTCATTTGGCGATACATTTCTCCTTTAAAGATAAAGTCTTAAATTAACCCTCTTGGTAAGACCTTGATGGTCTCGACGACTGCGAGTTTTTATTGGCCTAAAATATATTTATTAATTTTTTCATCTTAAAATAAAAAATAGTTAACTTACCCTATAATAATAGGTGATGTCGCATAGTCAACGTCAACCAACATAGATTACCCTTCTTTTTCTATCGGGTTCGATCTAGGTCCACAGGGTGACTCAACATTTAAACGAAGTCACTTGCTCTCTCTAACCCACAGAAAATCTGTCAAGTGCCACCTGAAACTGAAACATCAAGTTGAAAGAAAATATGCTCATGTACTCTATAATGTAAATATCGAAAATGAAAGGGATGGCGGATCTACAATTTACTCGTATGTTCACTTAGAAAATTGAAAGATAAAATATAAATCAGTATTTAAAAAAATCTAACTGTATTGTATTCAAGTTTTCTTGTCATGAATAATACTTACTAAATTGCGTACACTATCAGTTTGATGACTTAGATAAGCGTCGTTTACTTCTAACACTTATGTGCTGCAAATGGCATGAGCACATGATTATAACCGCTCCATTTACGCTCCAACCGGTGCCATTACGTCGCTCACTCAAAAGGTAGCTCGAAACTAACGCAGCTGGCAATGGATTCGTCGATGGAAAACCTGAAACGATAAATTTACTTAAAGTAAGAATACTTACAAATGCATTTTTGTTTTCTTTTTAACATATGATGTAAATGGCGATAATGAAAGGGATGGCTATGATATCGTTAAGGTTGTCGTTACGAAAGTTAACCGTTGTAACTGACATTCTCGTTAAATGGATGGAATAAACTTTGAGCCAAAATGATATGCAGTTCTTTTACCGTCAAAAAGGCGTGATATCAACCCGTCAGAAAAAAAGTTGCTTTACAATCTGGTAAACATTAAAGCTTGTCAAAATAAAAACAATCTGTTTAGAACATGGTATACTATTATGGTTGTCCTAATGTGTAATATGTGGTGTACCGGTGGTGTCAAGTGTATTTATTTATTTAATACCTACTTTGTGATGTAAAGTGTTAAATAAATAAATAAACTATTCCAATGGTCCACTTGCTCACTTTAGGTGTCACTAATGTCGAGTGTTCTGCAGTTAGCTATCAATTCTTAAATTTTTCGTAAACAAGCTACTTATTTTATGAATAATTAATACGACCCTTTGCGCATCCGCTAATTGCAAAAATACGGAATACATTCGTTTCCCAAAGTTGTTAATGTAAGAAAACTATGAGAGAAAGCGCTGCAATTATAAAATTGGAATGCCAATACCCACTGTTCCATAAAAGCTGTATGATTTTCACCAATAGCAGACGCTTATCTTTTTCTTAGGACAGCGGCCCATTACAAGATGAGTTGATGGGCCACTCGCCAAGTGATTACATTTTTTATCGTATTTAGATTTGTGATGACAACTAAATAACCTCGTAAATACAATGTAATTGACAAAAATTACGGTAAGGGAACACTCAAAAGTGCTGCCATCCCACGAGTTTTTCCGTATGGAGTGAGCTCGTATTTTGAATTAGAATCGGATGCAGTTTGCATACGCTCCAATTATAGCATGATGCATTTTGCTTATGCTATTGCTTAGAAATGGTGCAGTTGCATCTCCGAGGGATGAAATAAAATATAGATACTTAAACATTCAGAAAAAAAAACCTGATATAATAATAGAGAACGTAAGTTATACGAGGCAGAGTGCTAACATTTTCGAGCTCGCTTTGCTCATTCTTGCATCCTACATCTTCAGTTCTTAAACTTTTCTGCATGAGTCGACAAAGTTACTCTTAGGTTTGGTTTGAGGCAAGGTGCTAACGTTGTCGAGCTCGCTTCGCTCGCTCTTGCATCCCATAATCTCTTAGTCCCTTTTCTGCGTAAGTTGTAAAAGTTACTTCCATTTCTATTTTTAATTGGATACACAAAAGAAAACCTGACTTACCCGAGGGGATGCGAGGGGCTAAAATGTTTGAGCTCGCTACACTCGCTCTTCGATTCGGTTGACAAAATTACTTCAACTTTTGTATGAATATAAAAGAAAATCTAACCTACCCAAGACGGGAAAATTTTTCGAAAAAGAAAAGATTTGTACTCGCGTCACTTCTTGCTCTCGCATCCTCTTAATTATACTTTACTGCATAAGTCGACGAAGTTACTCCTATTTTTGTAAGAATGGATAAACTAAAACCTATTACATCCGAAGTGCTTTTGAGCTCGTTTCGTGCAGCTTAAGAGGAACCTCCCTGAAAATAATTCTGCCTTCGCCCATGTTACCTAGTGTATTAAAACCTTGAAAGAGAACATAATATCTACAAACAAGAGACATTTAGTTTTATAACTATATTGCAAGCCGATCTAGCTTGGTAATGGCGCAGCTGTCAGCCAGCAATAGATTACAGACATTGTTTATTTTCAAAGTGATTTCGTGAGTTACAATAAAATCTAAGCCACTGGGCCAGATAAACTTGCTGCACCATACTTATAAAAATGCTAAATCAAAATAATAACAAAGCAATGCTAACGCTATCGCCCTGCCAATTCGCTGCAATGCTGTACTAAAATGAACTTCGCGCTAGGCCTAATCAAATCTTGTTATGAGACAGTGATTTGATAAGATGGTGTCTGTGTGTTGGCTTGTAAAGTATTTAATAATAATATGAATGAAACTAGTAACTAATATACATTTATATTCAAAATATTGATTTATTAAAACAGAGAGTTCGTCTACGAATGTGTATCATATTATTATGTATTATACTAAGTATTACTGACCTGGTTTGACAATCTTGCGGCCGTATATATTATTTTACTTGGAGCGAAATGTCGATCGTGGTTCGCTGCCTCACCTATCGTTCGCTAAAGGATTGATCGATCTGTTTGTTTACGCATGTGCAGAAATATGTCAACATAGTACAATTTACTGGGTATAGTTACTTACATACAGTTGAGTAAGGAGGCATTCAGCCTGGCACCGAATATTAACCAAGTTAGTAAGAAAAAAGGAAATGTTTTAATGAAACCTCTTTATTCTTCAGTAACATCAAATTCTACTATGGCTCATCATATTTAAATAATTAAGATAAGTTTATACGGTAGACATTACCTACGATTTAATAACAATTTAGAAATAAAGTCGATTTCGACTTTAGAAAAAGTACGAAAATGTTTAAGAACGTAAAAAATACGTATTCATTCAGAAATAATATACTATATTCTTATATCCTGCCTTATGGTTAGCAAAACTTGTTTTTTTGAAGACGATGAATCATGGAAATTAATGTAGTTTAAATTAATTTAGTATTTTTCTTTAATTTGATTTTTTTAAAATTAATTAATTAATTTAAAAAAACCTGTCCTTTTGAATATTAATTAATGATATCCAATGATGACATAAACAATGGATATCCTCGTATATTTATATTAGAAATATTATTATTATTCAATGCACTATTATTTAATTTTGGTTCCCTAACCATTTGCATAAAATTTTAAGAGATAATATAACATTGGCATAATGATCATTACGCATAATATTATTACGCATAATTGTTTTGCCTTAACGTTTATTGCCATAAATTAACCTAACCTAACCTACCCATGCATTATGCCAGTAATATTATGCCACAGTATCACTATGCTAAAGTTATGCAAAATCTGTTGTGCGAAATTATATTAGCATAAAAAAAATATGCGAAAAGAAAGATCTCCCTAATTTCAGTTATAGTCTCATCTCGGTAACAAGTTCTGTTTTGTCCTAGTTCAAAATTGCCATTTTTTTTCCTAAGATAGTCGAGCAAAGGAACTCTATAATAACATGGTCATATCCATCCGTCTGTCACACCCACGTCAAAACTAAATATTTTGAACCAATTGGCAATTTATATGCAAGCTTCCAGGATTCAGGCACCACTCTGTTCTCGTACGCAATTTTTAGTGCTATGGTTTTAGACGCACCTTTACATATTTTTAATTGATCCGCGGAACGTTTCGTTGCACTGAATTTTAACCAACCCATAACGTAACCTATTTTTAATACTGAATTCGACTATGATTAAAATATGTTTCTACTTAAGTCCAGTAAGCTAATAAATAAATCAGATTTAATAAAATAAGATTTTTACACACTTCGTCTATGGTCTCTAAAACTATCCGAGTTCGGCCTAGCAAGCAAATAATAGACTAAAACAGAAAATGAAAAAAATAATCGTTATCATGGTATAATTGGTTGTCGTAATCAGTTTTATTGTCAGAGCAGACAGAATACGTAAGGTCCTTTCAAAGTTGTATTACATCTGACAGCTGCAACCCAATAGCAACCTTATTAAAACAGCAATAAAAATGAAATCAAATCTATGACTTTGACACACTTGACAGCTGCGCAACCCAACAGCAACCTTATTGTCACGAGATTAAAGATCACTGTCATATTGACAGTGACGCAAAATCAGAGATAAATTAACTGTGAATGGACTCTGACGTCGTGGTCATGTGTTAACTTTAACGGGACATAATATATTGTGTATTTGAAATCTTTAATGGTTTTTTTTTTATCTAGTAGAAATGTCTAACATCGGCTTTAGTTCAGAGATTTGAGCTGTTGCAACTATAAGGAATTTTGTGTATTGGTAACCTTTGAGAATATCTGCAGCGCGCGCCGCTCATCTGTCATCTCACTGCCATTACATACATAAAATATGCTGGCGGATCAATAAAGTTCACATAACTAACACGAACTAGGCTGTCGCTTATAATTTATACGAAACAACCACGTTTTAGTTCTGAAATTCCATAAAAGTATAATTAGTTGAGAGTTCTGAGAGTACTCGACCCAGTCAGTGCAACAGGCGTTATTGACGCGATTTCCGGCGCCCTGATAAGCGGAAGAAAAATACAATTTTCAAGGCAGCTATTTTGATCTTCAAAAGTAAAAGGTAACTCAGTTCTTGAACTATGTGTTAAGAAGAAAATCAAGGCACCCGAATCGACGTGAGGGGCCCACTGGGCTGCTCCACCACTTGTTCGAAGAAAAAGTTTTGATAAGGAACCAGAAATAAAGTTTATTTCATACAAAATCTCCAGTTCCTTCGACCTCAACAGCTCCAGGTTCTGGGTCGCCCAGAACGCAATTCTTCAGTTTTGGCTCGGAATATCATCAACCGTACTAACAAACGAATGGAAACACAACAACAACAATAAACAATGGAAATATAAGGCGTCACAATTAGGAACCTATATTAATTATAAAGCTAGGTGAGTTGTATGATTCTTGTATAACAGAATTTGTATTGTTATTATTATATACCGTTCAGTCAGATTTCGAAATGGGTTTTTTGCAATTTTTGTACATTTATGCTAATTATAAGAGCAGCGATCCGGAACATCTATTTCACCACATGCAACAGTCATGTTCTTGTTACAACATAATTGGCATCACTTCATGTTACATGTGGGAAGGTGTAGTAATTGCTTTAGATTTCGTGGATGTTTTTTTGTTCAAGATTTAGTTCAATCCATCAAAATGGAGTACTTTATCATGAGTATTTGTCTCTTTTATTATATCTGTTATCAATGTGCTTTTACAAAAGATAATTATAATAGGATAGGATAATTGCTTTGTAAAGTTAGGGAAATTAATTGTAAAGCAAATTGACTACCAACTTAAACTGTCCATATGTCACTCTTTGACAGTTGTATGAAATGGCTATTACACTGAAAAATGTCGTAGGGTATCAATTTGCTTAACATTTAATTTCCCTGACTGTATTTACTGATATAATCAATGTAACGTCCGATCTTGATAGCTGCCACAGATTTACCGTCCACCCGGCGATCAGTGTCTCGCTGTGCCTACCCGGCCATTTCCAATTTAAAACGTAACAATTAGCAATCTACTGTAGCTGTACTAAAATAAAAATATCTTGTTTATACCTGAAACTATACAAAAAATATATTATGGGAAATCTAAATTATAATATAGACTAGTCAAACGCACTTAAAAAAAATTATCTTGCCAATATGGGTTGAATTTGTGTAAAATATTTATCCCACAAAGTTTTTACGAAACACTTTGTATTGTGTGCCAATTTATAATCTATTTATAATTAAACTAGACTAAATAAGCTTTCTATGTTATGTTCATAAACAGACTTTGGACACTATGACTTAAGTAGATATTCTTACAGCATGAATCTTGATGATTATTTTGAACCCCCGACGGAAAAAGATAGGTGTTACAAGTTTAACGTGTGTATCTGTGTGTCTGTCTGCGGCATCGTAGCTTCTAAACGGCTGAATGTATGTTGTTATTTTTATTTTGTTTGAAAGGTGACTGGATCGAGAGTATTCATAACAAAAAAATAAAATTAAAAAAAAAGGACGAAGAAAATCTATTTAGCCGTTTTTAGAGGTTTTTGTTCGTGTCAGGGGTTTTTCTATTTTAAATGACTTGTGATAAATTACACTAAAATATTGCTATAAAATAAATGAATCGTTAACACAGATAACTTCAAAACTTTTGACAATTGAAACATAGGATGTATTTTTGTCAACATTTCTCTTAGGTGATATAAACTGTCTTACTCGCACATAGACGCGTTATTTAATACAGAGCCATCTTATGTCTGACATATTAATAACTGTTTAAATTAGTAAGTAATAAAGCAAGAATAATGTTATTTTGCGATGTATTTTTCTTATTTTGCCTCTTTATTGTAACTGTTTTGCGATGTATTATAGCTGTTGTATTTAAAAATATGAAATTACAGTATTTACAATTAAAATTAAAATATAATAACCTAACCTTACTAAAACTATTAGATTATAATTATTAACTACTAGCTGCGCCCCGCGGTTTCACCCGCATAAGTCTCGATCCCGATGAAATATCGGGATAGTAAGTATCCCATGTTTTAATCCAAGTCATGGTCTACCTATGTGCCAAATTTCATCCAAATCCGTTTAGCCGTTTTTGCGTGATTGAGTAACAAACATCCAAACATCCATACTTTCACATTTATAATTTTAGTAGGAAGGATTATTATAACGCCATATTTTGGTTTGTTAATAGTTTTAGTCAGGTTAGGTTATTATATTTTAATTTTAATTGGGAATACTGAAATTTCATATTTTGTCTTAAATAAATGTTATAAAATATTTGATTGTTTTATTATAAACTAGCTGACCCGACAGACTTTGTCCTGTTCATACATATCCACAAATCCCATAGAAAAAAGACACATTCAGATTTACCCATTTTTACAGTTTCGGAACTTATGCAGAACCCGTCGTTCTTAAGTGATGCGCTTACGAATGAACAGCATTTCATTTTTATTTTTAAGTAGTTTTCTAGTTCCGGCTGGTACTACTATATTCTTTTTATTATTGTTGATTTGTTATGCATAACATAAAACTTGTTATACAGCAAATCGATGTTAAAAGTGCCTGCTCCCTAAAGTTCTAGGTAATGATTTAAATAAACAATTATTTTGTATCAAAAGAGGTCATAACCTCTACTACTCTGTCAATCAATATTGTCGTAATGTCCACGTTGTCGCGGTCGTTGTGATATAGCTATAGCACTCATATAGCATGATGAGCTGAATCATTGAAAT
Source organism: Dryobotodes eremita (assembly GCA_917490735.1). Taxonomy (NCBI): domain Eukaryota; kingdom Metazoa; phylum Arthropoda; class Insecta; order Lepidoptera; family Noctuidae; genus Dryobotodes; species Dryobotodes eremita. The sequence continues at coordinate 8,945,379 of OU823241.1, read as the reverse complement.
GTTATAACCAAACTTTAAATACCTCAAGCTCCTCTTCCGCGCCGTCTGTTGTTACGGGTCTTACTCACGAAGTATGCAGAGAATAGCAGGACGCCACACACTGCTAAAGTCATACTTTAGTAACATCCACCACTTTAAAACTTTAACATCAAAAAATTAAAACTGTATATTATTAAGAAGAGTCACTTAACATTCGTTTACGATTCTAAAGTAGGAGCTTTTAAATAAATATTACTTGCAAATGATTTGTACTGCACGAGTGTCTGGCAGGCTGGCAGTCGCTGGCGTAGCAATGACAAAGTCGCTTAGGGTGTCCTAAAACCACGCTTCATTTAAGCTCTCTTTCCCTCCTAGCCGTTAACTATGCTGGTGAGACAAGGATCGCAACAATCGAATACCCAAAGCCACCCCAAACATTTCGCTGCTAACTACAGATATGGATATGTTAAACACTGAACCTAGACTGCACCCCACTTCGGTGCTCAGACAGTCGGTCGCCTACCAGGGCGCCATTAATTATAGACAGTTACTCGTAACTGAATGTAGTACCTACATTTGCACGCAGGCTGATGGGAGTACGCTGTTACAACGATGTGAATGACGTCACAGCTATAAAAGCTACGCAACCGTAGTTTAAATTAACATAATCCAACCGGCCAAAACTTAACCAATGAAACACAATTTTAATTTTTAGATATCTATTGTTAAGTTACTCCCAGGATTCACTCGGGAAGATTAATGAAAACAATAACATCGTTTCTCGAGATCTACTCTAATTTACTAATATTTACGTCATAATACTAATCGAATTATTACCACATTTTCAGTAAGTTTACGTAAATTGCTGCACTTTCACGAAAACCCGACACACACTTTCTAATACACTGAAAACATGCTGAATTTAAAATCTGCAATTTTTTAAATCTTCCGATAAGTACACCATAACTTTAATGAAATTTTGTCGGAGAAGATCGGATGATTGTAGAGAGCCTACTTCCCCCACTACTCTTGTGTTTTGTTGCATAGCTGTATGGATGTATGCACCTACGTTCGAATGCGGACTCAGTTGGGATGTCAGACGGCTCAGCGAGCTCGGCCGTGCGGCCAAGCTCGCTTTGCTGTTTCATAAAAAGATAAACCGGCCAAGTGCAGGTCGCACCTGCGCACTGCACCTTAGATGGATTATTTCTATTTCAAAATGTATTTCTTATTTTTTTTACCCGCTTAAATAAGTGTGTTCGTAAAGGGTTCTGGTGATACTTAAAAACTATGCTTGTTAGAAAAATGTATTTTTTTTGTCTAAAATATTTACACAAAACTTATTTAACCTATTTTACCATTTTGGTAAGGAACCCTAAAAATAATAAATTGCATATTATGCCTATTAGATATTTTTTAAATCGATCGAAAAATGTTGCGTACTTTTTCTTTGTACACGACATTTTTTGCAAACAAATACTTATGTAAACATGTTACAAAAGTATTTTACAAGGCTGAAACACATTTGTGAGTGTCGCGTTGCAAAAATCCTCCTATATAATTTTCGTTCCTTTTTTTATTAACAAAAAATTAACGACTAAAGTCCAACCATTATTTTCTGAAGGTACACTATGATATCATTGCGAAAAACGAAGAATAAGTTTCGTTGGAAAAAGGAAAATCGCACAGTACATGCTTACGAATTGTTAGTAAATTGGTAAGTTCTTTTGGCTAATTTGCTGTGAAAATTAAAATTAAAAGTGTTTTTATTAAACCATCAAAAACATTTTGAAAATGTTCGAGCCGACATTTCTGCCTTATGAAAAAAAAAAATATTTAATAATTTTTGTTTTGTCAATTTTACCAATTTTTGTCGATTTCATTATTATTATTTAATTTTTTCAATTTTAATTTCAATTTGCTATCATTTTTTATTAGTCAGTTATTATTGTTTGTACCATAAATGGAAATGAAAACCGCATGAAAATCCGTTTCGTAGTTAAGAAGAACAACGCAGTCACACGATTTTGTCTTTTAGATCTAGGGACTTTAGACTTATTTGTTTAATGTACGCAGGTATTAGGTATTTATTTTAGTTTTTCATTAATCACTACACAAGACACCCATGTCACAAAACTTTTAATTTATTAGAACGGACACACACTTCCCTATTCTTTGTATTATTCTAGCGTATGGCACTCGTGGGTTGCAGCTGAAAATCAGCGTCAGGTGGTACACCTTGTGTTGTCATCTGACATTATGCTGAGCTGAGGCCCCATTGGCATTATAATCATTGTTCCGTATTTTTTAGTTTTAAGGTGTATTTTTGTTGCTACAATGCCAATAAACGCATTTTTCTTTAAACGCATTTTTCTTATAAAGTGAATCTGATTTGACGATGATGACGAGGTATCGAATTTTGATGATTTTGGTTTGATCTCTATTCGTCATTGTTGTAGCAACTAACTTCAATATTAAATACACATAATTAAAAAAAAAAAGAATTTTAAATGATGAATATAATGAATTTATTTGTTTATATTTCGTTTATTAATAAAGCAATTCATAAAGTTCATCATTTCATTTTATAATTATTTTAGTATAACAAAACCTAATATTTAGGTTCAATTACTTATTTATTGCACGAAATTTTTACTCTACACTACTCTTTGCCATAAACAAAAACCAGCCAAGTGCATGTCAGACCACGCACAATGAAGGGTTCCGTAGTTGGGTTGCATTTATCCCAAGAACAAACTTAACTTTGTTGTTGAAAAATTGTTTTCCCATATATGTATGACGTCACGGTCAATTAAACAACTGCAAATGTAAGTTCGTAATCGTTCGTAATTTTTTTTTTTTTAATTGTTATAATACTCCGCAAATTAACGATTTTCGAACTTTTTCCTTAACTTGTGCCTACCTTGCTTCTTGTCAAACATGATTCTAGGTCAACGGGAAGTGCGGTACGGTTTTGTTTTGATTTATTTGAGAGTATCAAAATATTTCGCTTATATATGGTTTAGTTTTAATTGCGTTGATTTAGAAGTAAACCTACGTCTGATATAAATTTCAACTAGATACCTCCACGTGTTCCTGAGAAAAAGGGTCTTGACGGACAGCCAGACCGACGGACAATGAAGTGATTTTATAAGGGTCCCGTTTTTTCCTTTCGAGGTACGAAACGCTGAAAATAAGCCTAACACTTGCTGGATCAATGGCGATGATTCGCAAATTGGTTTTTCTCCTAACAAGATATTATTTTTTTTGAACTTCGTCTGAAAAATATAATTAGAAACTCATGAGTAGTGAGACCATCATGGTAGTGAGAAGATGGTTGGTTGACGCTTTTAATAATACCTACCTGTAAAATAACAATAGAAAATAGTTTACTATTCAGATAATACAGTAAGCAGGTTCACAGTTTAACACAAGTACAGACGACATGAGTACCTTAAAATATTATCTACAACTAGATTACAAAGTATTATTTGTTAGTGAGCCCTAAACTAGATGGTTAGTCTATCTTAGGGGTCGAGGTTCCAGAGTGGAGACTGCAAATGTACAATAATACTACCTTCTTGTTGTCCTATTACAGAACAAAGGCCTCTTCTGATACATAGTTAAAGAGAGCAGTCATGACCATACATTGCATGTTGACGAGTTTAGACTTATTAATTATGCTTTTATACCTAGGTACTGAGTGGAAGTCACGCGAGGATATACTCGTAATACGAGACGAAGTTACGTGACGTTTGCACTGATATTTACTATTCATTTGTTTTCATAAATTATAAAATATAATTGGAAATTTATTATGAATAATTTCACCGGTATCCAAAGTACCAAAATCATAGAATTTTATTTTGTACACCATCAATCGATTAATCTCGAGATATTCAATCATTTCACTGGCCCGCTCGTTCGCCTGATTTGACCGCGCTGTATTTATTTCTATGGGATTATTTAAAAGACGTAGATTACTCTAATAAGCCTAGGATAATTTAGCGGCTGAAGGCAAAAACTGAGCTGAAATACTGTTGTTTTCATGATCATAAGAAAGTAGTGACTATTACGCTCGTAAAAGCCAGTTTTTGTAAACCTGCAATTGGCGGTCATAAACGAGGCGTAATTATTAAAAACGAACTCTATTATACCTCCACGAGTTTTCTTTTATTGTATGATAACAATACACAGACAGATTTGAAAGAGGGTGAGTGTGGATTGACGATGAAGGAGTTGCCTGTCAAATGCCTTCTCTACGCAGATGATCAAGTTCTACTTGCATCGTCAGCAGAAGAGTTGCAAAACATGGTGACTGTGATGGATGAGTCCTATAAAATGAAAGGAATTAATATAAATGTGAATAAGACGAAGGTCATGGTGTTTGAAAGAGAAGAGGATGTATCGGTATGTGATGTGAAATTAAATGATAAGAGTGTGGAGCAAGTAAGTGAGTTTGTATATTTGGGGAGTCTGTGTACAAGGGATGGAAAGATCGATGGACATGTGGAACGAAGAATAAATACGGGAAAAAAAGTGAATGGTGCTACACATGCATTGTGACCAACCGGTTGATGTCCAAAACAGCATGACTGGCTGTTCACAATTGTGTGCTGGTGCCTACGCTTATATATGGAAGTGAATGTTGGCTGTGGCAAAAGAAGCATGAAAGTAGAATAAATGCAGTGGAAATGCGTTCCTTGCGAAGGTGTGACTATGAATGATAGGCTGCAGAATGATCTGCTAAGGCAACGGTGCGGTTTAAAAGAAGATGTAGTGACAAAAATTTAAAAGGGTATGCTTACATGGTTTGGTCCTGTTGAGAGGATGAATGAAGGGCGACTATCAAAAGGTATTTACAAGGCAGATGTGAGTGGAAACGCCGGGAGGGGACGCCCTAGGAAGACATATAGTGACCTTATTGGTGATGTTCTTCAGAAAGGTCAGGTGCGTAGTAAGTACTCGCAACCGGCGTGCGTGTATGACCAGATGTATGAACGTAAACTAGGCAAAAGGAGTATGTAAGGATCGTAGCAGGGGGCGTTCTGTAGTTTCTGCTTACCCCCATGGGAAGAAGGCGTGAGTGTATGTATAACAATACTGTTATTATTGTATGTAAGAATCGTAGCAGGTGGCGTTATGTAGTTTCTGCCCACCTCCATGGGAAGAAGGCGTGAGTTTATGTATGTATAACAATACTTTATTAATATACTTTTTTTTATAATTGACTGATTTGTAACTATTTGCAAGAAAGGGCTTGGCTTACAAACACGACAAGACAAATTTTATAACACAAACGAACTAATAAAATACGCCGCCTAAAATACTAAACGCCAATGATTGTCTTAATCTCAACATAGAATGTACGTAGTAAAAGTTGTCCTGTGTTACCACTTTAGTTCAATTCTACACGCTACGCTGTCGTAGCTTGTTGCTACGCGCTACGACGTCGTAGCAAAGTGCTACGCCCAGCACGCCTAACTTACCATCTCTTTAAATAAACTGAACAAACATGTCTCAGTTATCCTGTGGGATCACAGCACGACACTTAATATCATGCTGCGTCATCTCTATTATTATACTTGTAGCTCCGGTAGTGAAAGACTCCAAGGATCCATGCTTAGCGTGCAAACTATCCCAGAAGTTTTCTCAATTTTCCACAACTGAAAAAGTACCTACAGTACAAACGGTGCACCTTAAGTAGACAGCCTTTCAAATAACTTGCTTAATTACTTTTAATGCAGGGTGGCAACTCGGAAGTACACATTTTTTTTTTACTAAACTATAATTACGCTTTTCCATAACTATATTATTCTAGGCTCGCAATTTTGTATGGAAAATAATCAATCTGATTCAATTTATATTTTTTCTCTCGTAAAGTGCAAAAGTTGGTCCTTGGCAACGATTAATCTGTCACGCGGTACGGCGTCGTAGCAAAGTGCTGCGCGCTACAGCTCCGTAGCAAAGAGCTACGCGCAACACGTCTAACTTACTGTATCAATAATAATAAACAAACAGGCCGCTACTTAAATTATATTTGTTCTTTTGTAAAGTGCAAAAGTTGGTCCTTGGCAACGATTAATCTGTCACGCGGTACAGCGTCGTAGCAAAAAGATGCGCGCTACAGCTCAGTAGCAAAGTGCTACGCGCAACACGTCTAACTTACTGTAACTTTAATAATAAACAAACAGGCCGCTACTTAAATTATATTTGTTCTTTCGTAAAGTGCAAAAGTTGGTCCTTGGCAACGATTAATCTGTCACGCGGTACGGCGTGGTAGCAAAGTGCTACGCGCTACAGCGCCGTATCAAAGAGCTATGCGCTACAGCGCCGTAGCGAAGTGCTACGCGCAACACGTCTAACTTCCTGTATCTTTAATAATAAACAAACAGGCCGCTACTTAAATATAGTAATCATATTTGAGAAAAAATATTAATATAATAAAAAGAAGGAAGAAAACACCAAGGAATTATTATTTAAGCGTAAACAACTGCTGAAAACTACACAGTGGAAATTCGGCGTGCTTAATGTACAATGAAAAATTACGCGACGTAATTACGTATTTTTAGTGTAAGCAAGCCAATTTTCGGTAGTACACATACTGTGCTGCTTGTTTTGCTACAGCCACTTGACAAGACGTGCGCGGCTGTCGTTCCGAAATACGATTCAGTTGGGAAGTCAACCTTTTTTTTTTTTGGGTGGGAAATCATCAAATGACCTCTCCCGCTCTGGGCGGAGCGGAAGGGCGTGTCAGACTCTTACTGACTAAAACCCACCCGTGTTCCTTCAGTTGCCTGTGCGCCAGGGCCACGGTAACTCTTTCGAACAATCCGCAGCCCCGGCAGGCATCGGTCCTATCGGACCCCGTCAATGGTGCTGACATCTCTTTGAGGCGCGCGTGGAACACGACGCGCCGTCGACCCGGGCCTGGTCCTTACCGGACGGCGAGCTGCTCATTGCTCGCCGTCCGCAAGCCCGCGCCTATGGTGGCCGGGAGTCGGCAATCGACTCCCGACGCCCAGGGTGTCTCCTCCTGCGGCGACTAGGGGCGCGAGGGCGCAGTGATTGCCTCTCCCTCTCGCGCTCCGCCTCCTCCTTCGCGAGCATTACTGCTTCGCAGAAGGAGGTGACGGCTTCCCATTCCCTCTCGCTCCGTACCAGGGCCGGACGCGAGAGGTCGCCGCCGCCGATCGCCGCCACAAGGACACGGCGGTGCTCCGCCCAAGCCGGCCAGACCTCCACCGTATGCTCCACCGTGTCCTCCGGTCGATCCACGCAATGATAACACCCGGGCGTTTCCTCCCGCCTTATCCGAAACAGTAACCTCCCGAAACAGTCATGTCCAGTAAGGACCTGCGTCAGGCGGAAGGTGAGGACGTCGTGGCGCCTCTCAAGCCACTCCTCAAAGAGGGGACTTACCGCCGCAATTGTGGCGTGCCCAGCAGTGGGTTGCGACAGTTGCACTCTCCATGCTGCCATAAGATCCCGAAGGAGCTCTGTCCGCTGTGCCGCGATTTCTCGCGGCAGCGGAGTTATGCCTCGGCGTTTCGCCTCCTCGCACCACTCACGAATGTGCGCGAAGACTTTTGCCTCCAGATCCTATGGCGGCAATCCGGCAAGGAGGCTCGCCGCCTCGCAGGAGACCGTGCGATATCCTCGGACCAGCCGGATGGCCATGACCCTCAGGGACGCGTACAACCGGCGGGCTGGCCGGCGCCTCAATGAACACGCCCACACCCGTGCCCCGTAAAGGGCATGGACCGCAATACCCCGCGTAGAGCCTCCGGCAGGACGCGTTTGAATCCCATAAATTGGGCAGGAGCCGCTTCAAGGCAGCCCCGGCCCGCTCCAGTCTGGGAGCCAAGCGTCAGAAATGCTCAACAAAGTTCCACCGGCTGTCGAGGACGAGTCCCAGGTACTTCATTGTAGACTCAACGCCGATGTGAACCCCTCCTACCGACCTGACCTGACGAAACTACTTCGCAACCACACGTTTGTGGCGGCGACAACGCGGCTTAAGACAACTGCAGGGTCATTCTTGTCGTTGTAGTGTAGGCTGTAATTAGGCCTGGAGACCATAACTTAAGGTATAATTGGGTTGTAGACACGACGTATAATCTGTAAAAATAGAGATTATGCGTTAGTGCTAATTCAAAGAGAAGCTATAAACATAATTTATAACTTCTCTTTAAATTAACATGATGGGCTGCATAATCAGCCTATAATGTTCTCACTGATGGGACACCGGCCTCCACTCTTCGAGAGGGACTGGGCTGTAAGGTACCACACGAGCCCAGTGCTGGTTGGTAGATGTTATACGAGTATATCTTCGAATTTTTGTTTCTAGGACATGCTGGTTTCCTCAAGATGTTTTTCTGCACCGTTTTGAGAGCAGTGGTGATGAAATTATTTTCACTAAGTAAAGCGCCTGCCTGGGTTTGAAGTGGGGGCTAATACCACTAAGCCACCACGGCTCCCACGATGGTCAGCGCCATGAGTTAATTAATTTACTTTTATTTTCTAAATAATACAATGAGGTCATGTTGATGCATCAGTAGTGGTAAAATTTTTGGCAGGTACTATGTCCTATCAATTCATTTTTGTGAGTTTGTTAATAGGAAATCAATAAGTCCATGTATATGACTAAAGTCATTCAGGCTATGTCTGTACTTTTGAGTCAGAATGTCATGGTATGTTATAGTATGTAGACAAATAACTTACGTAGGCCCGGTTCCTTAAATGACTCTGAATCGTTGCTTGTCTTTTACAAATATTACTTAAGCCATTTTGTATGCCCTTTGTTGGGACATAGTATGGACCAACATATTTGTATATAACATCTGTGTCATTTTTACCATATGTTCACAAAATGAATAAATGAATTTGAATTTGAAATTATAAAACGTTTCTATAAAAATACACAAATCTGATATTCAGCTATGTCGAATTTGAACTTGTTAGCCTTTTGCTGGGGTACCTAATTGATGAGTATGAGTAATGATGTAATGAGACAGAAATTTAGTAATAAGAGTGTGGAAAGAACGCATCGCACCATTATCATCTGCCTAGCCTTTTCCCAACTACGTTCGGGTCAGCTTCCAGTCTAACCAGATGCAGCAGAATACCAGTATTTTACATAGAGCGACGGCCTGTCTGCCCTCCAGATCCCAGTGACTGGGTAATACGATACCCTTTGGTAACACTGGTTGTCAGATTTTGAGACTGTCAAAGATCTACGAATGATAGCCAAGACCAACGGCTTGACGTGTTTTCCGAGCCACGGAGGGGTCTTGGTATGTAAAGATGGTCATCCATCCACGGACCGACTTTTGCAAGCATAAATTAACCTGATTGATCGACACATGCGGTGGTTTTTACATAGCTACAAGCCCATCTGCACAATATTGTAAACTATAACATAGTTTAAAGACGTGTCTTGTATGATAAAATGAATTTTGATGTCTTTCAAAATTTATAACAATGAAAACCATCAAGAAGCGGTATATGTCTCTTTAACTAGCACGTTAGTCTCATGTACTTCTGATGAAGGATGTGGTGGTAAAAGCTTATCGTAAGCTTCTTGAACTATTTATCAACGATTAGCGAATATGAAGAGATATTTCAGCTGGAATCAACATGTCAGGTGGGCAGACTAGTCTAAGGAGCCAGATTCAAGCTTTGCTTCTCGATAGGGAGCGTGGGTTCGAACCCCATACCTAACAGTTAGTCATTTGCATAATTTTAAACTTTTGATCACGCTCAACAGCATTACTTAGACTGGCTATCAGATGCCAACAATGTAACAAAAACGTATAATTCCGTGCTTTTTACAATCTTTATACTAGCTTGCTTCATTCTTTTAACTTGCCACTTTAGTGAATTTTGACAAATCTTAGTTAATTACAAGATATCTCTTTCAGTTTAAAAACACTGTTATTATTAAATTTAACGTAAGTACTGTAAGCCGATTTAACATGTATACAGCTATTTTGGAATTAAAAACGGTGAGCCTTCCAAAGCACAACAATTTCATAATTTTTCAGCATTTTCGGTTTACTTTAAGCGAAGAAATGTTTTTATCTGAAGCAGTTACGTCATACCGCAACGAGCCGTAGCAAGTCATCGACTACGCATCTATTTATAGTACTCCTACTAGTAAGGATTCGATCAAGATTGAAGGCTCAAGTGATAAGCCGCAATTTGCGAGAAATTTGAGATGTTAATAATACCAAATTCAATTTATTTTACAGCAACAATATTTTTCTTGAAACACACCGTCATAACCGCTTTTCTACTTAAATTAATTAGGTACTCCTTTCTCAGTTAACCACCACTCTGATACATTTCCCATATAACTAACGAATGTCTGACTTCATTGTCTAAAAAAGTGCAAATAAATTAAAATTTAAGAGAGGTAGACTACTTTTCGTCGTTATGGTCCATACTTAGGCATAGATAATTGTTTTATAAGTACATGGTTTGAATCACTACGGAACATGTTCTACTGGTTTAGAAAGAAGAGCGAATATTTTATTATCTATTACTCTCGTAACCAGTGGAGTGCGTAGCAGGACCAGAATCGTAATAATAATATACCTACCAAAAAAAAAAAAATTGGCAGGAAATCAAACCTTAATCCCCCGTGTGACAGGCGGAGATACTGACCACTATACTACCTAAGATTGTGACTGAAATCCTGAAATTAAGGTTCTGTAGCTTCTTGCCGTGATAGAAAACGTTGAATTTTAGCGAAACTCGACAACTTTATTCTGCACTTATATGAAGCAAAAAGTCAAAAGATAGCTCATGCACTAAAATACCGCCAAAATAACGTTATTTTAACGGTATTTTAATGGTAATTGGCTTTTATTCAGTTCTTCCATCTCTCGGATGCAAAGCGAACTGCATAGACAGCTACATTAAAAGCAAGTACAACAAGTTCCGGTACTGTACGCCAGACATCTCTCATCAGGCCGGTTAGATGGCACCACCAAATGCACGTTACTTACACCAATTTCCTTCTTAAAATATATTATGTATTCGTTTTTTACAGGTAATCTCATCTCAATATTTGTAATCATAACAATTTTCAGAAGAAAATCCAGTTAAATTCGTTATTGTTTTAATTTACAATAATGGTACCTTCCTGTTTCGCTTACAACACACTTGTGTTTAGTAAGGTATTTTATTTGATCCTATTAATTCAGTATCTAAACCAAGTTTATAAAGAGATTCATTAAAATCGAAAGAACAGCATACGCATGGTCGGACTGTCTATCAGTATCAGTGCAGATAGGCCAACCGTATGTTTTCATGACTTTACCTTCATTTTACTTTACAATAATTAGAGTACCTACTCCGGGCAATTATCGGCTTTACTAAGAAGTTTCTGAAGGTTGGTGGTAGCGGAAGAGATCTATTAATAAGCCTTACCTCCTTTCTTTTGAACATTCCAGCACGACCAATAACAGCAGATGAGGACTCCTAAATAATTATCACTTTCCGAATTCTTGAAGAATGAGGGCCATTGGTGCTGGTTTGACTGATACCTAAAGGATTGTTTAGATTTCTTTATTAAAACTAATTCTTAGTAGGTGCATGAAGAAATTCGCACATGTAGTCGCATGGAGGTTCTATTGACTCAAACCAATTATTACAAATATGCTCAAATAATAAAGTCCTAACTTCTATACCTTGATTTGACAAATTATATATTTTATTATTAACATTCAATTACTTACAACTAACTATATGATTAAATTTCTTGATTGAAATCTTGGTGAACGAACTTTTCAATATACATATTACGATTCTTGCTTCTTCTTCAAAACCGAACAGATTCATATTTATTATTCTAATAACGAAAATAAATGGTATAAGGTCTGCCCGCGGCTTCGCTCACGTGACTGTATATTCTATTGGCATTGTAAGTTACTCGGAATGTGAAGTTATATCTCCCACAATATCGGTTAAGTTTGTGAATTTAAACTAAAACGTGCTAGTGGGCATATCTTTGGCTTAAGTATATGAACGAAAGAAAATAGTTGTAATTCATTCTGGGTCCCGACGGTAAAGTAAAAAAAACCTTTATTATAATTTCTTTCACTTCTTTGAGAACTTGATCAGCTGATTAAAGAACATAGGAATTAAAGTAGAAAGATTATGCAAAATTACGTGTTGCCGAAAAATATTGCAATCGCTTGAATTTAATGTAATTCTTCTACTTCGTGTCGCTGGTACGACAGTTATTCAAAATTTGTTGGTCCAAAACTTTGCCATTTTCACGGCGTTATCACTGGCAGCGCAGAGGTCATTGTGGCTGCATGTTTTGGGGCACAGAGGGCAGGATAAGGCATAGTCTGTGACTCAGCTGTTCCATCCACACCCTGCTGCCGTTCCGTCTAGGTGGCCACACTTGACGAGGTTCGACTTACACCTTATCAGTTTGGTTCGGAGACGGTTCAGGGACTTCCAAGTGGATCACGGAAAGTTACACCTTACAGAAACATGCTCTTTTGGTGGTAGATAGTGAGTAGTTTGTGGAAAGGTATCTTGCCATACTTTGCATCGGGCGAGATTAATTAATAAAGTTAAACCAGAACGATATGTGCTTCGAATAAACACAAACTTCGCGCCACTGTGTTACCCCCCATAGAGGCAAATCTTCTAAAAGCTTCCCCTTCTTCTATGTTGGGTTACCTGACCCTCTCGCACCTCGTCATCTGTCACTGAAAAGTTCTGAAAGTTTTTTTGAATCGCATAGAGTTGTAAATCTATAATTTTTTAACCATGGTATTACAAAATAGGCAAGTACTTCCATTGTTGAAATAGCTCCATAATATTAGATCTCATCACACGATAAGCTATGTGCCTGTAGAGATACATCTTGTATTCAGAGCAATTTCCATATGACCTCCACATTATAACCAAATTAATGGAGCATATCCAAATAGTTTACGGAATTAAGAGGACGGGCAAAAAAATTGTTTAATCGTAGATGTAGGTAGATTGATGAAGCAAATGCTATTTAGGCAGGCCCTTTATTTATTGCGGAATGCTGATAATAGATAACTTATCTTCTTGTTTCACTGACTGACCTGAAAAATAATATACCGCTCCGAAGTTCAACTGCAAACGAATCTTTATTTGTTCTTTCGGCAGGCACAGTATGATCTCCTTACTGCTAATACTGCTTGCTTACTCTTCAAGCTATCGGTGATACTGGCTTTTCATCAGCGACAAAAACATATTCCTAGCACAGCAATAATTTTTGAACTTATCAAACTTCTATTCACTACTTTTAGGTACTTTATGGAGACTTTTTTTTAAAATTGATGTACGTTCCTTGGAAAGTTTTAATACGTTCATTATATTTTTTGTCACCTAGTTTTATGCGTAAAACAAATTCAATTATAATGAGCCTTGCGTCCTATGAGATTTCTCATCGAAAAAATGACGCACTTCCATGCAAAGATATTTTTTTTATTAAATCCGTTTAGGGGCTGTATTTTCCAAAATCCCTTCTTAGTTGCGAACTTCGTTACAAAAGGAACAGGAAAATGTTATGCTTCTAGACCCACTGCCAACGGTTTAGGCTGTGTTCTAGCTGCTCTCTAATACGTCAGTAAAGTATCATTCATGTCCCTCATAGCATTTACATATCATCATATTTTTCATCTTAATAAAAACTTTTATGCAATCGGTACTTTCAAATCCGTGGATCGCATGGGAATGACTTTAATTTATTAATTTACTTATTTAAACTTCTCGCATACACTAAGATAGATACAAACACGGACTCAATGCCTTAGGCATTCTCTACCAGTCAGTCTAGTAGTCTGAGGGTGGTGAAGAGATAAGATGCAGGTGCTCTGATGAAGAGGAGAAAATAATAATAAAAAGATATTGAAAAGATTACGTAAATTAATTATAAATAATAATTGTTTGCTTCCATTTGTTTTACAAAAGTTGGGAGCTCCTGGGAAGTACCCATAATTACGAGTATATTCGAGTGACCAACACGGTGACTATTTACACTTCAAAGGTAGAATTTTGAGACTGAAGTCCTAGGTTCGATCCCCAGTACGAGCAGTCTTTTTGGATGTTTCTAAAGGAATTAATATATTCATCTCTGCTAACCGCTTAAGTGAATATAAGTTTTGGGACGCATTTACAAAACCATTGCCTGCCTGTATTTTCCAATGTAATCGGTCTAAGTCTAGACAAGGATAGAGTGCAGTGCGTTACCACCCTTCGCATCTCACACAACCACCCGTTTCAGTGGAGGTTACACCCGTTTATCAAAGACCAACATTAAACAGAAGTGATGCTCGTCCAAGCGTAGGTACTACATCCCAACTAAAACTAATAAGGAAAAAAAAACAAACAAATCATAGACATCAAGCATGTGTATTTTAAGTCGGTTTTATTTAGGGTTCTGTTCTCATAATGTCAGACTAATCGTGTTTCAACTTCGTGTGAAAGTTTAGGGTCAGCGTAAACAAAGTTGCAACTGCTATATAATAATCAATTATGAACGAGTTAAAGACTATCGTCAGAAGCTTTTTCTAGGGGGTATTAACTCATGTTCTGCGGCAGCGACTGTTCACAAGCGTCGAAGCGTGCTTGCGAGGGCCTGAGTGGCTGCGAGAAAAATACGCGGACGCATGCTGCACGGAATTATATCTTGCACGCTATTTTCAACTTCATTGTTGTTGTTTTTAAGTTCACTATCAATGAATCAAATAAAACCACTCAAACAGCTCTGTCGGTGCTGACCCTAGTATATTTAATATATTGTCAAGCGACTCCGTCTTATATATTCAACTTTATCGAGATTCAATTCATGCAGTGTGAGTTAGTATACATCATAATTATGACAGTATACAAAATTTGATCAAACTGTGTAATATTCCAGCTGTACGTATAGAAGTACTGAACGAAATGTGTCGTATCTGTTCATTATTCTATGAAAATAAACATGGACGCCTGTGATACCAACTTACGAGAACTCCCCTAGTTAATGAACTGTGCTTTGAATTGGAAAAGAGAATGCATATTATGGGTTGGACCCTTAGAAAAACAAAGTCAGGCTTAGCGTTTAGTTAGACAATACTCGTACATCTTCGAAAATATCGATGTTTTGTGTTTAATATCTACTCAAGAAGTTATAAAGATGCTAAGAACTATCTTTAGGAAGCGAGTACGTTTAAAGGATTCTTAATTTATTTTAAGCTGAAAGTTGCGTTTCAAGATTTGCTATGTTTTGGTTATAGTAGACCTAAGTTGGCGTCTTTTTGTTGCTGTAGACTGCAGGAGAAAAAATTCATTAACATTGAAAGTATTCTAAGTAGAACCGCATGAAAGATGTCGTAGGATAAATTTAACATCGTTTATTCAACACCGATGGCTTCAATTTATGTTTAGAGGATTAAATTATTGTTATAGACGCGATACGAGAAGTTAAGCTAAGCTTATGATGACGACTTTTTTATCCGTCAAGGACAGTCATAAAGGTATTGAATTTGCTCTTTCTAACGGGAGATTCTGCGCATTTGTGTTGGCAACACCGTCCTTTAGTGTTAAAATGCTTCATATCACCGCGCTCCGCACGAAAGTAGCTGACTTCGGTTGTCCTTATCACTCTGATATGAATTCCTATACCGGAATCAATTAAATTGAAACCCTTGAATCAATCTTATATAGATCACTAGCATAAAAATATATTTTTTTATAGAATCTTTAAAATTATTTCTTATATATGGCTATCTTATTTTGCTGGTAGACTAAGGGAATAATCCGTAAAATGACGAAATCCTAGATCTCGCAAGTAAAGTTTTCACCCTGGTTTTAAACGGTAACAAATTTCAGGAGCTTTCAGTGGGGTCCGTAGCTATGCCGGAAGCCGGTGCTGGTGAGGAGCCGGTCTAAATCCTCGGTGACTATATACCGACTACGTTGAAACTTAACGTAGACCATACGTCAACAAAAACGAAAAACCCTAAAAATAGAGGCTCTAGAAGTACTCAACCCCACGGACATAGCTAATTTGACCCTTTTGTCATTTATTTTAAGTTTTGTTGTAATTATTTGGTTAAAATGTTAAGTTAATCACTTTTTTAAATGTTTTGAGCTTTTTTTTGTAATTTTTATTGATTTACAACAAAAAAATATTCAAAAACATTTAGAATACTGGAAATCAGTTGCGTTATTCGGACGCAACTGATAACCAGTATTCTTTTTGGAGGAAGCCTTTCCCACTTTATTTTGAAAAAGGCCAGGCAGATGGTGATGTATCGTTCAAATATTCAAACAATTGTTTAGACTGATTCATAGAGGCGTAATGCAGCTTTGCGGTTGAAAGTTTATAACGAAAACTTACTGTGTGAGCAAAACTTAGTTATTGTAAAATAACCAGGGAATAACTAATTCCAGTTATTCATACTTTATTACTAAGTAAAAAAAAAAAACTTCGCTGTTAAGTTGATTTAAAATCTACAAAATATGTTGAATTCCTGAAATCTTTTAGCTTCGTAGTATAGCTGGTGAGTGTTCAGTATTTCACTCGATTGCACGGAATTCCTAAAGATGGCGTTTTACTTTATTGCACTACACATTATATTAACAACTATGTTTGAGATAGTGTTTGATGAACTTTTATCTACTATGTAGAACATTTTTGCCCAAGTTCCAAGTTTGTTGTTCAAATTCCAGTCGTTGTTAGCATCATCATCTCATCGGCTGTCTTTTATCATTTTCAATTTTTATTTCAGAACTTGTTAATCAAATACTTTCAGTTTGTCTACTGCTCCATATTGTTTCTAACAATTAACCTGATTGGTGCGGCATGTAAATTATTATGAATAGTTTTCAGAATCTAAAGAGATTCAGTAAAGATATTATTATTTTTGTTTTAAACTCGCAGTGTTTCTCGGATATACGAGGGTCATTCAATAAATACTTAGCCTACAAAAAGTAAACGAAAATTTTGGAAAAGTGGCAATTTATTTTTCAACATAGTCTCCTTTTAGTTCGATACACTTAGCCCAGCGATGCTCCAACTTTTTTAACCCGTCCGAAAAATAGTTTTTGTCAAACTCTGCAAAATAGGCCTCCGTGGCGGCGATGACCTCCTCATTCGATCCATATCTATTCCCGGCAAGTGATTTTTTCAGATTAGGAAACAGAAAGAAGTCACAAGGGGCCAAATCTGGAGAATACGGTGGATGGGGCAGCAATTCGTAGCGTAATTCGACCAATTTGGCCATGGCAACGGCAGACGTGTGAACCGGTGCGTTGTCGTGGTGAAACAGCACTTTTTTCTTCGCCAGATGGGGTCGTTTTTTCTTTAATTCGGCGTCGAATCGGCCTAATAAATCGGCATAGTAAAGCCCTGTAATTGTTTTACCCTTCTCGAGGTAATCGATGTAGATCACACCTTGTGAATCCCAGAAAACGGTGGCCATAACTTTTCCGGCCGATTTTACAGTTTTGCCTTCTTTGGAGCACGTTCCCCGGTCTGGATCCATTGTTTTGATTGCTCCTTGGTCTCTGGTGTGTACCAGTGGATCCAGGTTTCATCGACGGTCACAAAACGACGCAAAAACTCCGCTGGATTCATCTTAAACAGCGCCAAACACGTCTCCGATGTGGTCTCACGGTTGCGCTTGTTTTCTGGTGTGAGTAAACGCGGCACCCATCGCGCCGACAGCTTTCTCATGCCGAGTTCCTCGTGAAGAATATGATGCACTGTTCCTTCTGAAATGCCTACAGTCTCAGCTAGCTCCCGAACCTTCAATCGGCGATCTGCCAATACGAGATCATGGATTTTTTTAATGTTTTCCTCCGTAGCAGCTGTTTTCGGTGCACCTGGACGTGGTTCATCAAAAACCGACGTACGGCCACGTGCAAACTCGTTGAACCAATTCTTGACGGTGGCCATCGATGGAGAAGAGTCACCGTACACAGCATCCAAGCGCTCTTTGATTTCGATGCGCGTTTTCCCTTCCAAAAATAGGAATCGAATCACCGAACGATATTGCTCTTTTTCCATTTTTGTAAAACCGATCGACACGTTCGCTTCCATAAGTTGTCAAATTAAAACAAATGAAGGGATTGGAATGAAAATTTGAAAAAAGAATTAAAAAAGAATGTGCTACACTGTGGTAAAACTCTTTTGAAACTACAGCGCCCTCTGGCGATGAGGCTAGGTACTTATTGAATGCACCTCGTACTTTAAAATAAAATGTCACCTACTTGTTTCAGTAATTATTTCTATTAAAAACCCAAGTTTCATATTTGTAAAAGTTTGCAGGCTTTCGTTTGTTCCAATAGTGTGGTGAATTTGTTGATTATGACCCCATCTTGGGATGCTACGGGCTGTATCGTATAGCTACGTGGTATTGCTAGGTCTTAGCCAACAATGTAGTCTTCTTTTTTAAAGTAACTTTTAATGTGTGCATGGATAGCGTGCATAGCGTGGCCAGCAACGCAGTCATTGCGGACGAAGGCATATTGCTTTACTCAAACAATTGGAGTAATTTAAATAAAACCAGCTTAGTATAGTATGCATTTAAAGTAAATTATTAAAACTTCAGTTACTAAAATTCAGGACCGCCTTTCCAGGGTTTATATTACTTATAGTTTGTGATAATGCTGATACGGTGTTTGGTTGTTTTATTTCTTCATCATGTATTGCCATCTTTCCTGCCGCGGTTGATGATTAAAATCAAACTCAAAGCATTTATTTCAAATAAACCAGTTACAGGCACTTTTGAATTGTCAAGGGGTCGGTCAGTCAGAAAAATGAAGCTAATTGCCAATTCCAAAGCGTAGTGGATTCATAAGGATTTTGTGCAGATGTGGAAGCTTCTTGGTGAAACGTTGTTGGTTTCAAGTTTATACTTTTGCTGATTTGATTTGTGATTTTACTTTTATTTTCGACTGATTCTTCTACGTGTATGTAACTTTTGGCCACTCTGTCAGATATCCATCCGGCATGCCATTTGAGTGTTATTAGGTGGGCCCCAGTATCAACAGGCAGAGTGGCTGATGATCTTTGGAAACAATGACCTGTAAATTGCTCTGGATTGGGCAAGTCACAAAATTGCACAAATGCCCAAAATTATTGCAACATGCTTGTAACAACAACATACTCGCAATCATTTTGGACATTTGTGCAATTTGGTGCCTTCCCATTACTTGTTTTGTGTAATTTCTATAATTGAAAAAAACCTGGCTGTTTTTACATCAACGGGACGAAGTGCTTGATATTTTTGTACCACTGCAAATAAGGTGTCATGGACAATGAAGGTTCGATCTACCTTGGTGTTAGCGTCACGCAGAGTAATCATAATGACATGTTTCTATATCATTTACTGTGATATTTGCAATTTCGATACATCTACATGCACCGTAAATGCCGAAAATAAGAACAACCTGCAACAAAAAAAAAAATAGGTTGGTATTTATTAGGCCCTACCTACAGTTTTCTTTTAGAGGTAAAGACTGCACTCAAATTAAGGACATCGTAGGAACTACAGGTAACAATAATGCTAACAAAGCAAAATGCATTATTCCCCGCGCATACAGTTTAGCGGCCAGTCGTCTTCCCCGCGCTGTAGCAATAACTTTTGTTCTGTATAGAATAAGTAAGAAGCGTCAGCTTCAAGGTTATCATTCAATAGACTTTATACTGCACACTGGAATTTCATTGACCACCTTCTTCAACCACGATATCATTAGGTTCCAACAGATTTTCAAAGGAAATTGCTGGTGGCTAAACTCACCAGCAATTAAATTCCATACAACTTTGCTGGCATCTATTTAAGTAGCGCGGCAAGGTTGATTTTGCTCAAAGGTTGTCAAAATAATGACTAAGCATTTTTGAATAAAAACTATTGCCTTTCCACTACCTCGTAGCATCATGCTACGCCGTAGCACAATGCTACGCCGTAGCACCATGCTACGCCGTAGCAGCTATGGCATAGCCAATAAGTACCTACAACCTCCTAAACAGTTTCTTATTGATGTGTATTTATTTTATTTATTTACTAGCGACCGCTCAGGCTCTGCACGGGTGCAATTTATGTGTGGTGTAATTTGTGTTTTAAAAAAACACTGTTCGTACGATTTAAAGTTTATCGCTTAGATCATCGAAGGATCATTGTTACTAAAAGTGCGCTTATTATAATTGGCCTATAATGTTCCCATTGCAAGAACAACAGGCCTCCTCTCTTCAAGAAGGAGTAGACTGTAATGTACCACGCGGGCCCAGTGCGGGTTGGTAGATGTAATGTATCTTAGAATTTTTTAATTCGGACATACCGGTTTCCTCACGATGTTTTCCTTCACCGTTTTGAGAGCAGTGGTGATGAAATTAAATACACAAATGTAAAGTGCCTGCCTGGGTTACCACCCGTAAGTTAGGGCCGATACCACTGGGCCACCACGGCTCCTCCAGCTTTATTAGAACCCAATGACTTGAAACGCGACGATGGCAAAAGAGCGGACGGCATGTCTTTATGTCGATGAAAGCTGGGTAGACCTTCAGTGGGGTACTCACACGGGTCCAGTCCGGGTTGGTAGATTGTCACATGTCTTCGATTGTTTGTCCACGGCATACCGGTTTCTTCATGAGGTTTTCCTGCACCGCATTAAAAGCAGTGGTGATGAAATTAAATACACAAAGTAAAGTGCCTGCCTGGTTTCATAGCCACGACCTGCAACTTGTAAGTCGGGGCCGTTACCACTACCACTGGGCAACCAGTGCTCTAAAAACTGCGAAAAGTACGCTTATCAAGAAAATATTATATTTATTTTATCTTGCTTATTTATCATAAGCCCGCTCCGACTTTACGCGGATTAAACACTTACCTATCTAAATTAAATATTAGGGTCTTAATTAAATAACTAACTAACTGTACAAATAAATACAAAAACAAAAGATACAGATGTACTTTTTAAGTTTATTCGAGAAGAAACTGGACGTTAAATATTAATTTGAAATCGTCATTGCGTCTGCAGTGTTGCTTCTATTATTACTAATATTTATGTTTATTTGTGAACCTAAAAACTGAAGTACGTTATTACTGAACCTAGCTGGCTAACTTGTTACATTGCTTTTGGAATTAGTGCTTGGTAAGGAAACACAGCCGTCATAAACTAAAAAGATTTTGTTCAACCTTTCGTCCCTTAAGTGCAGATAAACCTTATTCATAACTTAAAGGGTCTTATCTTTAATGAAAAACAAAAACGCAAAAGTTAAAATAAAATCAATGCCATCTGTCTCGTATGGTTTGTCCCTGACCTTCAAAAGGGTTTATGTGTGTGTTAGTAGTTCCGCGTCTGTCCGCAGCTGCAACCGTTTATTTTAAAGGGCGTCAGGCGCTGTTGTCGCTGAATGCACTTAAAGAGACGATACAGGAAGTGAATTTAGAAATCATTTGTAGTGGCACATTAGCTCAGCTGGATGTTATAGAGCATCGCGTTTCTAAAACGTGAAGGTCGTGGGTTCGATTCCCACATGTGCCCTTGTGAACTTTTTTGAATTACTTCTTTGCATTGTAAATGCACCAGACAAATCATAAAGTTGGAGGCACATGATACAATGCTCAAGAAACCTGTTTCCTGTTGACATTCTGCAATTTTTGTTATTTTTGCGACTTAGATAACACGGAATTACAAAATGTTGTAAATGTTCTGTAATACCTAACAGTAATAATAAAAACTCGTAACAAAAAATCTCTAAAAGATTGGACACTTTTGTACTTATGTATCATCGTTAGTATTCATAATTTTAGGCGGTTAAAATAGGGGATGGAAGTCCTGTCATGTTTGAAGTAAGAAGCATATAGTTAAATATTGGAGCTTTTGGTAAGACGCAAACGTACACGTGGTTGTACCTTTTGGAAATTTTACCCCTAGGGTTAAAATAGGAGTTAAAAGGTTAAAAGTAGAAGTTGCTTTACTTATTGTACTAAATAAAGCAATTTCTATAAGCAAATGTGTTGTGAAAATTAACCTCGAAGTAATGAGATATCTCGAAATGCACATGGACAAAGTAGCAAGTGAAGTGCTAGTGTAGTATTTAAACTAGAAACATTCCTGGTAAGCGATTAAATACCATCCATAATCTTCTGTCAGCTGAAAGTTACTTTAACAGTGTATGCGGCATCCCTGAAGAATTTGAAACATTTGTTATGAGCTGTTAGGTACGATTATACTTTGTTTTATCAACTAACAAGCATCGCAAATCAGCTTGGCGCGTCTATATAACAAATACCTCGAATGTATGTTACCCTAGTATGCTAATTTCGTTAAAATACCCTGACCAGTTTCTATTGAACCGCGATTTTACTTTTAGCCTTGTTGTGTAGAGTTTTTCGAAGTTGAATTACAAACAATCCTTTAAAACGTAACATAATCATTAAACCTGTATTTTCCCGAAGGGGTGAGTAATGTCTGCCCGTACAATTCGCGTGCAGCGCTCTCACAATTTATTTATAGAAATTTAAATTTTGATGACATATGCCAAGATATTCTTGTGACTTAAAATTGATGATTGAGTATTTTTAACATCATAATATTTGTAATGCTGTCATTCGTAGATCTCTGACAGTCGTTACGGATAGTTTGAAGTCTGATAACCATTCTTACTAAGGAGTCTCGTGTTATTTAGTATTTAGTGACTGGGTTGTGTAGATAAGATAAGCAGTCGCTTCATGTAAAAACTGGTATTCAGCTGCATCGTGTTAGACTGTAAGCCTACCCACCTGCAACTTAGTTATTAATTAAAATATCACAGACGTATAATAATAATGGATAGCAGCAGTCACTGTACCAAAAGTCGTGACGGCCAATGGCATAACCGCCAGGAGGCTCGACCAACATCTGAGACACGACGCGTACCATTACGAGGTTCCTCTCTCAGGAGCTCTGACCACCGGTAATTGGGACCCTGTTCTCGATACTTTAAAGTGAAGTTTCTAATAGCAGCAGTTCTATATCTGTGTATCACACAGTGATAAGTCTTCCGCTGAAACAATAAAAATATGAAATGGAAATGGAACTGGAACTTTATTGTCTAGGTACTTCGCAACACACCGAAAACATTTTCAAATCATACGCCATAGTTTTTTCATTTGACTAACTTAGATACTCATACTTAACCTCAGGCTATGTTCAGTTATTACGCTTGTAAACATGTTCACGCTTGCCGACAAACGGAGCTTACTGTTGGGCGGTCAAAGGCCGTACTTGGCTACGTTGGCGGCGAGCGTGAGCGTAATAAGGCGGGCCCTAAACGATCAATTATATTGCACAATATTACGAATAACTTATTGTAACAAAACTGCAAACTTATTGTAGGTGTACCGCTTTACTGAATTCACCGCTAAATATATATTTTACATCTGCATAATATACGGCGGCCTTAGTTTCGATTTTTGCCACACACACCATCACAGAAATGTCTGTAAACCGGTTTTCAAAACGCGAAGCTAGAATTTACTATTATCACAACAGAAGTAACGAAGCCTCATCCATCGCTGTAATAGTGAACTCCGGAAATCTACCTCTTGATTATTCTGCTACTCTGGTACCCAAACTAAAAATCTTCGAGTAAACGGAAAAGTTCTTAGGAGGTCAATCTGAGATACAAAATTAAAATTGGTGCCATCTAGCTACGCAGTGACACAACAAGTCTATTTCTGAGTAGACTTAAACTCTCGTTTAAACCTTGTTTTAAACGGTTCAAGCAGTATCTGTGTTGGGTAAATAGATGACGCTTCTCTGGTAATGCTAGAATATTAAAAGTTTTACGACAGTTTTACAGAATACCATTCTTCTTTATCAGTCAGCAACGATTGATGCAATTTTTTTTAAGTTTACAGTTCTAGTGTTAATATTACTAAAAATAATAATCAGATATACCTATCTACTTTTATTTTTTCAGTAACTTTTGTAGTCCCATTGCTAGGCAGAGGCCTGCCCCATATTTATCAACTTTTCTTTATGCTGTACCTTCTCCGTCCAATCAGTTAGGAAAGAGTCCAAATCGTCATGCCAGCGTTGCATAAGCCTGCCTCGGTGATGACGCCCGTCTTCAGGCATCCACTGAGTGGCGATCTTGGCCCATCTGTCTGGATGCATCCTATAAGTGTGACCCACCCAGTCCCACTTCAGCCTCTACATGCAAAATGAAAATGCGAAACAGTTTCTAAGTTTGCCACAAACAATAGAATCAATCTGATCCTTATTCTCAGTGCAATGTGGTATGCACGATACTGAAGCTGAATTCGACTCGGCATTTCGTAGTTTCCGTAGTGTAGTGGTTATCACGTCTGCCTTACACGCAGTAGGTCCCCGGTTCGATCCCGGGCGGAAACATAATCCTTTTTTTGTTTTCCATGTTTGTCCACCCACCGGACTTTAGAGAAAATTAAAATTAAAATAATGATCACAGGAATTTGATTTTCTTTATCAAGAATATCAAAAGCAGATCAGCACCAAAAGTTGCACAACTGCTTATAAACTAATATAACATGACTTATGAATAAGAATATGTTTTGGGACGCAGTTACAAAACTAGTGCCTGCCTGTATTTCCCAATATCATCGGTTTTAGTCTAGACAAGGATAGAGTGCAGTGCACGACCACCCCTTACATCCCACACTACCACCCGACTCAGTGGCGGTTACACCGGTTTATCAAAGAGCAACATTATACAGAAGTGTTGATCGTCCAAGCGTAGGTACTAACATCTCAAGTACGACTATTGCGACCAAAAAAATTAAATAAATCAGAGACATTAAGCTTAAGTATTTAATTCAATTGTATTTGGGATTTTCTGTACTCATAATCTCAGTTTTTCCATGTGTCAACGTCGTGTGTAAGGTTTGGGTCAGCGTAAACAAAGTGGTTACTGCTCGAGCATGTTCAAGCAAAATGTACTCAGTGGATGTTCGAAGAGCCGCGTGCGTACTCATGCAGTGTCGCGGATACTTACGTGCGCTGTCATCACCTTAGAATTATAACATACAGAATAGTCCATTATGAACGATTTAAAAACTATTCTCAGAAGCTTTGTCCAAGTGGGGTATTAACTCATGTCGAAGCGTGTTGGCTAGGGCAAGCGTAGCTGCACGAACTATACGCAAACGCATGCTGCACGGAATTATGTTTTGCACGTTATCTTCAACTGTATATTTGTTGTTTTTAAGTTCATTATCAAATAATCAAAACTGATCAAGCATGTTGCTGCTCTGTCAGCGCTGACCCTAATATGGTTATTCTTTTGTCAATCGACTCCATCCTATGGATTCACCTCTTGTCGAGATGCAAGTTATATAGTGTGAGTTACATACATCATAATTATAGTGTAAAAAAACTTTATCGAACTGAGTCTTAGTTATAATACTGCAGCTATATGTAGGCATAAATGTACTGAACGAAATGTGCTATATCTATTCATTACTCTATGAAAGTAAAGAACATCGCCGCCTAATTTAACCTGTCATTGCTTACGTAATTTTGACTGGTGACTCTTCCTGGCCTGGTGGGCCCTTTATGTTATCAAACAAATTTTACTCAAGAAGTAGGCACCCATTGTTTATTAAAAAAGTATAAAATATAACTACTTTGTGTTTTTTGAAGGACTTCGTCCAGGGAAGTACCTACTTATATAACATAATATACACCTCACGCCTGTAATCCCCGAAGGGAAAGGCAGAGGAGAAACTGTAGTACGACCACATTTCGCCAGTTATGTTTTTAAGTCCCATGTAATAGGGCCTAGGGACAATTACCTAAACAAAAGAAGAAGAAGAAACCTTCTATCATAGTTTTGACAACTTGCTTATTGTCAAAACTATGATAGAAGGTTTGCTGCGTTGCTGTGTTTCAGTGAACAAGTGTGTACGTATGAGCATACACACACATACATATATACATACCGTAGTGAAAAGCGCATGTAGGACTGTTAGAATGTAGCGGCGATGTAGGCTAGTACGCCCGGGGTTCGAACCCCAATGACGTAAAGTCATAAAAATCAAACACCTCTTCACCACCGATATACGTTTAATTTATTCTTGAATAAAAAAATATATATGATAGAAAGTAGAGAGGTCGAGCCGTTGATATGAGGAGATTAACGTAAAAGTAGAATCAATATATGACCCAAAATAGAGAAGTCAACTAGTTGATATAGCCCCTCCGACGTCACGACTCACGCGCGCCGCTACGTGCAGATGTCGTGGCGTACCCACCCAAAAACATGCGCGTAACGCGTTCACTAAAACTACGATATCTCAGAAAATACGCATCATAAGCTCTACAAACCCTATTTTTAAATGTAGTTTTTTTAAGTAAATACGCTCGGACAAGTATCTAGTTCGATTGTAATCGCACCTGAGATTCGCGTCGGTATTTACGTAATTATCCTAAAAGATACGGAATAAAAAAGTTGGAACTGCGTCTAAAAGTAAGCAATATCGTTTGAATAAAAAGGAGAAAATTACGTAAATAAACAAATTTATTTTAGAAAACTGGATAATCTCTGAGTAGTATATCAATTCTTGGTGGTTACTTTTGAGATTTTAAATTGCTTTGTCTATAGAATGAGAGTAAAATTAGTTTTAATGTATGCTTGGCATGCAGCATCACTGTTAACTGAAGAGACGTAAAGTCAAAAAACATAAGTTTGTGTACAGGAACTTACGACTACTTTTAAACAAAGTTCCGAATGTACTGAATATTCAAGTCTTTTACGCACTCTTTTTAGCATAATAAGTTATAACGTACTATCGGCCCAAGTTAAGCATGCTCACTTAAGAAAATATTCCTGCGAGAGCGCAGCTAGTGACAAACCACACCCCTTCCTAGTTTCCCCCAATTAGAGACAATATGCATTTGTGTGAGTAATGAGCGAGTAACATAAAATAACAAACATTAGCTAGAGCGCGGCAGTGCCAATACAAGGAACAACTGCAAAACATTTGAGATAATCCTAAGGTAATAAAAAAACGTATGGCCCTTGTATTAAGCCGTCCTCTATTGTTTAACCGAATTTCCAGACATTCCCACTAAATAACAATGGGTCTTAGATAATGAACTTATTTTTATTTCAGTTGCAAGAGTTGTGCGGCTTGCGGCCTTGCGTTAGCTACAAACAAAAAGCTCTGATAACATTGTATGAACTGCGCAGAGTATTGGTTCAAATATTACTGTAATTTTCAAGTATTCCCAAATTGCCCAAGTATAAACAAACACATAGAAATTTAGATAGTTATTTACTTTTAATAAAGTCGATTAAACACAAAAAATTTCAATATAAACATTTGATACCTTCATGCAGTGCCGGTCAACGCACCTATACCTAACGTATTCAGGGAGCCGTGAGATAAAAGGTAAACAAACCATAAATGTCCGTTCAATCGATTTTGAATGCTATTGTGTTGGTGGCATGACAAATGGCAGCTGCAGTAAACAGTTGGTATTGTAACCACTTTTTTGCCTTTAATGCCATCCATAAGCCTACGGAATAGAAGTCAAAATCGGTGGAACGGACTGTAATAAAACGGTTCGTTTCAATGTCTCATCTTATTGTGAAGGGAATATGGTGCGGTTGCTGCGGCATGCGGCATCACATAGGATATGGTGAAAATTGGAGAGGCAGTGAAAGTGTTCATAAATAACCTATATCTATAGACCCGATAGAGAGAGGAAAATATTAAAGTGGATTAATACATATAAATTGTAGTTTATTAGTTATTACAAATTATTTTTGTAAATACTGCAATATCAATAATACATTTTCTAAACCAAACAAACAGAAGATATGAGTACTAAAATTAATTCTTGTCCATAATAAAAAAACAATTCAATTCAATAACAAAGAGCTCACGCCGCCGCCGCGCCGCGCTGGCCGTGCCCATTAAAAACTCGTCTCTTAGCAGAAACAAGTGAGCATAGTACTCTCCTAGTGTGAGTGTCACACATTCTATACATGATTATACTAATACGAACACCACTAAAATACGCTTTGTGCATCCTATTGGTCAAAACTCGTGCATTGTGCGATCGAGTCGTGAGCCGTGCTATGCGATTATCGCCTTAGAGGTGAGCATGCAGAAGTTTGGCCGATAGTACACAGTCCAATACATATTGACAGAGTAGTGAAACGATTAATCTTTTTGAAATTTTGTTGACTGTACATTCCTAAGGGCGAATTTCACCAAACTTTTATACCTTGAAAAAGTCTTCAAAAATCCCGAGAATAAATTTTGAATTTTTGACAATTTTTCCATACTAGAACTGTAAGACGTCAATTTTGTTCCACGGATAAAAGATATCCGACTGGTAAAATCAGCCCTAAAATATATTCATATTAATTAAATAAACGATTTCAAAGCAAACCTTGCAACACCAATTTTTTTTTAAGCAAGAATTTTACCCACGGCCGAATATACAGAACGTCACATGCAATGACCCAAACAATAAAATTGTTACTAACAATATCATAATTATTTATGTTAACAAAACAATAATATTATGACCATTCGGCGCATGTCCCCAGTCTTCGTTGCTTCAAAAGGAGTTACTCAAGTACATACAAAATAGGATACAGTTTGTTAATGTCAAAACAGATTCTTTCTTTTATCATTACTTATGGGTTCAACTGATTAATAAAATTATAATGCAAATTAAATATTTTTACCCGACTACGGCAAAGCCAAAGGAAGGTTATGACTTTAACAAGCTATGTATTGCAGTATTATTCCAGCTGTTATTTTTTGCTCGCAAAGCTGTTAGTATTTTTTTTGCGCCTTAAACGTGCATGTTTTAATCGAGTAAATAATATTATGAAGCATTAACAGGCAATAATTAGATGCCCGTCCCTGCGTCGCCAGAGTCGTCTTATTCTATTTTATAGTATAAATAAGATCAGTCAAAATTCCAGATTTTGGCCCCAACTACCGGCTACCGATATACCAACCAGTCTATCGTCACCGGCAGTAACTAGCGCTGAGTGAGGCTGACAAGTGCGATATGCCACGTCATCCGTGAGACAGTCCGTCTGGTGGCAGATGTACATCTGCGGATCCTCGTGGCGCTATGCCGTGCCGTTAGTGTGAAGGTCCAGATTTTTCATGTGCAGACATGCACGTTAAAAGCGTTCGTAATAAAAACGATAAAAACAAAAAAAACAATAACAATTCAAGTTAAAATAAGCCGTGGCAGCTAAGAGTTGACCAGTCCCTATTGACGGCGCCCGTTCACGAACATGACGTGTGGATCAGCACCATTCAGCTCAACCATTTTGAAGGCAACGTAATGATCCAACACACGCCACCACCAGCGAGACATTTGACACTTTATCCCGAACGCACGCTATCCCGAAAAACGTGAGTCTTTAATAAAGTTATCCTCAACGAATGCTATTCCTTAAACTATAGTTAACCTTCAATTAAAGGTATGCATAACATAGACCAGGAAAATAATTTGAATTACCGGCAAAACTGTGAAATAAATCTAAGTGGTGATTTATCACCGGGATTATCTTCATATAGGGATATTACCCAAATAGCAAGCTTTGAATATCAGAACGGCTACTTGTTATTTACTGTGTATGAAGGTTCTTATGAATATGTTTTATAGGGAAAGGATTTTATGAATTTAAGCACAGAAAGAGAAGGCTAGAGATTTATTTCAATTAGGCTAAAAACATCGTGAGGAAACCGGCATGTCCTAGAACCAAAAATTCGAAGACATGTGACATACGCCAACCCGCACTGGGCCCGTGTGGTGGATCATGGCCTACTCCCTCTCACGGAGAGGAGGCCTGTGTTCCAGCAGTGGGAACATTATAGGCTGTTTATGCTATGTTATGCTGTAGCACAAGTTTATTTTATATTTGTTTATTTGATACTAAAGCTGAAGGTACTGAGCCGCTCAGATAAGAAACCAAAATTGTTGAGTAGCCTGCGAGGCTACACGTCCATATTTAAAGATTAAGTTTAAAGTAAACATTAGTCAAGTGCGTACGCTTCTCATCAAGTTATTGAATATTTTTTTATTTTAGCTATTAATAAAAAATGCCATTCGGTGAAACGTTAATAACTAATTGTTATTTTTTGTGATCTTTTTTTTCTAAAAAATATTGCAAAATGAAGTAGGAAAGAAGACGAACATACATTGAAAAACATTGTTTATAATGTCAAAATGAAAACTACGTTTCTGGGACTTGAACCTCCAATCATATCTGCTTCAAGAGATCCTTAAAACCTTCGAGCTAATTAGACGAATACAAATTACAAAAATGTTCTTTTGTGTTGTTGCTTGTCGATATACAAATTATAAAACGTTTCTGTAAAAATACACAAAGCTGTTATTCAGCTATGTTGAATTTGAACTTGCATGTCTTTTACTGGGGTACCTAGTTGAGGAGAATGAGTATCGTGACAGAGAAATTCAGTAAAAAGAGTTAAAAAAGCACGCACCGCATCGGATCTGCACAATATTGTAAACTATAACATAGTTTGAAGATGTTTCTTGTATAAGTCTCATAAAATTACTTGTTTTTCGATATTTATAATAACGAAAACCTACAAGAAGCAGTATATGTCCATTGTGAAGTAGCACGTTGGTTTCATGCACTTGCGATGAAGAATGTGGTGGTAAAAGCGTAAGGTTCTTGAACTACTTATCAACGATGAACGAAAACAAAGAGATATTTAGTGGTCTAAGGCGTCAGATTAAAGCTGCGTTTCCACCAGAGATGTTCGAGGATGCGTAGCGGGGGATGTGTGTGAAACTATCCAATAACATCGCTTCATTTTTATAGCTAAAGCTAAGCTAGCTCTGTTATTGGTTAGTTGTACGCACATTCCTCGCTACGCATTCTCGCTCATCTCTGCTGGAAACGCACCCTTAAGCTCTGGTTCTTCAAAGGGAGCGTGAGTTCGAACCTGTCAGTTATTAGCAGTCCATTTGCATTTTTTTAACTTTTGATCACGCTCAACAGCATAACTTAGACTGGCTATCAGAAGCCAACAATGTACAAAAAACTCATAATTATGAGCTTTTACAATCTTTATATTAGCTTGCTTCTTTCTTTGAACTTGTCACTTTTGTGAATTTTAACTAATCTTAGTTAATTACAAGAGATCTCTTTCAGTTTAAAAACCGTGAGACGATTTAACATATGTACAGTTCTTTTAGAATTAAAAACGTGGGGCATCCTTTCGAACCACAGCAATTTCATAATTTTTCAGCAGTTACGCTTGACTTTAAGAGAATATTTTTTTTATTCGTAGTAGTTACGCCGAAGCGCTACGAGTCGTAGCAAGTTATTGACGACGCGTCTATTAAGGGTATTCCTACTCGAATAGATTCGATCAAAATTGGAGGATCAAGTGATAAGCCCCAATTTGGAAGAAGCTTGAGATGTTAATAATATTAATTCAATTGTTTTTACAGAAACCGATTTTTTAAGCTATTGCATAGCTTTTATCGCGGGCTTTGAGCGCGGCGACCGAATCAAGAAATTCTGTAACGAAAATAAAACCTAACACCCCCTACTCCGCCTACCATGTAGCTCGGCCGAGCGTTCGCTTAACGTGTATGTATATGGTACGACTGTACTTGAATTAATACCAAAGAAAAAAAAAACTGCATAAATAAAAAATAAATACATAATTATAATTGCACAAGTTGATAAAAAATGCTATGCAATAGCTTTACCGCGGCAGTCCCCGAGTGCCACACGTGCTTTTTTTTTTTTAATACGCTGTCATAAACGCTTTGCGACTTAAATTAATTTGATACTCTTTGCTCAGTTAACCACCAGTCGGCTACGTTAACTTTCTATGGTTGGTCTATGGTTTCTAGGGTTGGTTTAATTAATTTTATTCTCTATTACTCTCATAAACAGTGGAGTGCGTAGCAGGACCATCATAGAAATTAACATATCTACCAAAAAAAAAAACAAAAGGTATGAACCTCCCCGGCAGGGAATCGAACCCTGGTCCCCCGCGTGACAGGCGGGGATACTAACCACTATACTACCGAGGATTGTGACTGAAAACCTGAAATGAAGGTTCTGTTGCTTTTTGCCGCGACACAAAACGTTGAATTTCAGCGAAACTACGCAACTTTACTGTGCATTTTTATACCTAAAAGAAAGCAAAACAGTAAAGAGATAACCCAAGCCCTAAAATAACGTTATTTTAGCAATATTTTAATGTAAATTAGATTTTATTCAGTTTTCCACCTCTCGGATGCGAAGCGAACTGCATAGACAGCTACATTACGTGCAAGTTCAACAAGTTCCGACACTGTACGCTAGACATCTCTCACCAGGCCGGTTAGATGGCACCACCAGATTTAAGCGCACTTCACACCATTGTTCTTCTTCAAAAATATTATGTATTTGGTTTTTACAAGTAATCTCATCTTGTTATTTGTAATCTACTGTTGTCAATTTACTGAAGAAAATTTTGTAAAATTCGTTGTTGTTTTAATTCAAAATAGGGGTACCTGCCTGTTTCGCTTACGACTTTTATACTTCTATGTTTACAATACACTTGTGTTTAGGAAAGTCTTTTGTTTTATCTTTTTAATAAAACTTTAAACTAGATTATAAATAAATTCATTAAAATTAAAAGAACAGCGTACGCATGGTTGAACTACCTATATATAAGTATCAGTGCAGCACCCTAATTGCATAACACACTATCAGTCACAATCTGAATCATTTTGAAGGGTATTGCTAATCCATTTCTTCATATGTTCGAAAAATCTATCTGCTCAACAACGTAAATAACGCAATTAATGTTGTGGAATTGTCAAAAAGAAAGCCATTCCTACTGTTAGTGTGTTACGCAATTACCCCGCAGGTAGGACAACCGAACATTTACATGACTTTACTGCGTCTTTCTCATAGACACTCAATGTCGTTCTAACAACACATGAATATTGGGATAATTAATGTTAGTAGGTAGGTTTCGTTGTTATTGTTTACCATTAGCTGACCTATTAAAAGGTTGTGTTATATTTAGGTTCGGCATTTTAATATTTCATTTAAGTATACTTAAGTTCGAACCTAATATTTAGTAGAACCTGTAAGATAAAACGGCGTCTAATACGGTTGCTATAACGTGCTGCTGCATGCTGTGATCAATGCTATCCTAGTAATCCTAGTATCCTAGTATCTGCGCGGCAAATTTTTGTTCGTGGTACCGGTTGGCTTCCTGAATGGAGCTTAGTTGGTACGAGGTGTATAGAGCGAAATAACATGAGCAGGCATTCGTTTTAAATTAACAATAATTATCCTTTTACTTAACAATTATTAGTTTACCTACTCGAGGCAATTGTCGGTTTTACTAAGAAATTACTGAAAGTTGGTGGTAGCGGAAAAGATGTATTATTAAGCGTTATCTCCTTTCTTTTGAACATGCTACCAGTAAAAACAGCAGGTGAGGACTCTTAAACACCAGTTTCCAGAGTCGTTGAAGAATGAGGGCCACTGGTGCTGGCTTGACTGATACATATAGTATTGGTTAGGTAGATTTATTTATAAAAACTAATTCTTAATTCGCTTGAAGAAATTCGCACAAGTAGTCACATGGTGGTGGTCGCTGTACCTTGATTTGCTAAATGGTTTATTTTACTATTAACATTAAAATTCTTATATAATTACTATTATTACACAATTTATTGATTGAAAGCTTGATTTCAATGAAAGAACTTTTCAATAAGTATATTATAACATATTAATTTTGATCCACATCGTATTAAACGCGCACGTTTCTGGAGGAATAATAACAATGCAAAACCGAAGAGACTTATATTTATTATTATAATAACAAAAATGGATAGCCTGTATATAATTTGTGTCCGCGGCTTCGCTCACGTGACTGTGTATTCTATTTGCATTAAGTTATTCTAAATGTGAAGTCATATCCTCTACAACATTGTTTCCGAATTAGGTCGAGCTTCCCTCCACCGTGTAACCCCATACAGAGACAAAGCTTCTGAAAGCTTTCCCTTCTTCTACCTTGAGTTACTGACCCAGCCGCACCTCGTCATCTGTCACTGAAAAGTATTATTTTTGTAATCGCATAGAGTTGTAAATCTGTAGTTTTCTAACCATGGTAATACAAAATAGGCAAGTACTAACCACGGTTGAAACAGCTCCATAATATTGAATTTCATCATACGATAAGCTATGTTCCTGTAGAGATACATCTTGTACTCAGAGCAATTGCCATCTGACCTCCACATTATAATCATATTAATGGAGGATATCCGTATAGTTTACGGAAGTACGAGGACGGGCAAAAAAATGTTTAATCGTAGATGTAGGTAGATTGATGAAGCAAATGCTATTTAGGCAGGCCCTTTATTTATTGAGGAATGCTGGTAATAGATAACTTGTCTTCTAGTTTCACTGACTGACCTGAAAAATAATATACCGCTCCGAAGTTCAACTGCAAACGAATCTTTATTTGTTCTTTCGGCAGGCACAGTATGATCTCCTTACTGCTAATACTGCTTGCTTACTCTTCAAGCTATCGGTGATACTGGCTTTTCATCAGCGACAAAAACATATTCCTAGCACAGCAACAATTTGTGAACTTATTAGACTTTTATTCACTATTATTACTTTGTGGAGAAATATTTGATAAATTATAGGAAATGGAAATAGAAACGTTTACGTTCCTTGGAAAGTTTTAATACCTTCATTATAATGTTTGCTACCAAGTTTTATGCTAAAACAAATTCATTGAGCCATGAGCCCGACAAGATTTCTCATCGGCAAAAATTACGAACTTCCATACAAATATTGATTTTCTATTAAAACCCTTTAGGGGCTGAATTTTTCAAAAATCCTTTCTTAGTGGTGAACTTTTTTACACAAGGAACAGCAAAATGTTATCCTTCTAGACCCAGTGGTTTAGGCTGGGTTCACTGTGCTCTCAGTGAATTTTAAACTTTTATTAAGTAGATATTATAAAAACATGATAATAAAGTACTATTTACATTCATGTCCCAAAATTATCTTATTGAAAACTTGTACACAAACTATACTTTGAAATCTGTGGAGCTCCTGGGAAGGACTTCAATTGTTTTCTTCCATTTGTTTAAAAAAAGTTGGGACCACCTCGGAAGAACCCATAGTTATAATCAAGTGACCAACACGGTGATTGTTTAAACTTTATGGTAGAATGCTGAGCTTGAGGCCCTAGGTTAGATCCCAGGACGAGAGTGTTTTGGGAGTTTCTAAAGGAATTTATCTATTAATCTGTGCTAACTCTTAAAGGAATACAGGTTATGGGACGCAGTTACAAAACCAGTGCCTGCCTGTATTTGCCAAGGTAATCAGTCTAAGTTTAGACAAGGATAGAGTGCAGTGGATCACACATAACCACCCGACTCAGTAGAGGTTACACCCATTAATCAAAGACCAATAGTATGCAGAAATAATAGCCGTCCACTGCCGGACATAGCCTTCCCCAAGCATCGCCGCACCGACTGGTCCCGTGCTTCAAGCATCCAATGGATTCCCCCTTCTTCCCGATTTGGCTGAAAATCCACACTTCTAGATATTAGTAAAGGAGTAAATAATGCATAGATGCTTTTATTTAAAAGAACGATTATATAAAATTCAGACAATGTTTTAATAAAATAAAGCTACAAATCAGCAAATGTTTATTTTTTCTCTTTTTATCGTTTATTAAAACGTTGCAAAGGATTTGTACGTAAAAGAACGGCAAGCTAAACACGTTTTATTGACGGCTGTAAAAAAAAGAGAGCAGCTTCACGAAAATAGGCAAAAATTCTTGAAAACTTCTCACTAATTCATGACAGCCTAGTGCACGCACGTTCTGATTTGATCAATACTGGGATCCCGAACACATGGCACGCTACTTTAGTTGCCATGGCAACAATGCCGCTGATTCTTCTGAATTTCGACATGTCAGCCGCTTGGATAAAATAAATATGTACAGCAGTAATGTAATTACCTACATGATTAAACATACATACACATATACATATACATAATTATACACCCAATTAAACTCATCTAATAAATTCTAATAATATTGAATTGCTTGAATTACTGCTTAGCCCTCTTCCTCTCTCCTAATTTCGCTGTGCCCGACTGGGTCCATATTGATCTTTTACCTTGTTAAGCCACCGATGTAATACATATGGAATGCAATAAAGAATTGAGTATTGAGTATTGTGTTAATTAAATAAAATTTTCATAACTTTTAATGACTCGATTTATACGTCTTATTTCATAAGATATTTGCCAAAAAAGACACACTGAAAAGTACTTCGTTGAAGGTCCGCCTACTAATAATATCTTCGTTATGACATGGTTTCCCAGAAAAAAATTGACTGTAACGGGTTCAGTATTTTATTGCGCTTCATTTGTATGTAAAAAGTACAATTCTGTCACCGTTCCGATAAAATCTGCGTTTAAAATCACAAAAGTCATTTAGATTGAAGCAAACCCTGTTAAAAGTGTTGATACATTAACCAAATACCTTAGAAGTGAGTGCTATAAAAAACTTTAAAATAAGAAAGAGAGGGTCAGGAATGGTACAACGCTAAATCTGTACTTGCGCTATTTGTACATAAATGTTAAAAGTTTTCTTTTTCCATCTTGTGACGTTCATGGGCTCCTAGTACTCGACTAAGAACTTCTGCTGATTTCACCTGTTCTACGAGCGAAACCAAGACGTTTATTTAATAAAGTACTGTAGATATAGCCTACTTAGTGTTTCGATGTAACCTACGTGAGTTTACTAAAAGAAAATCGCTTAAGATTATGAGACAAACACTATAATCTCGTATAAATTTACAAGATTAGAAAATAATTTTGCACGACGTGATATAAAATGTAATCGATTGATTTGAGTATTTAAATAATTACGCGTTAAAAATAAATAAGTTTTTCATTTAATTAACGACACCTACATGGTTCGACTCCTTCACACAAATAAAGTTTTTGTTGTTAAAATATTTTATATTATTTAAGTACTTCGTTATTTCTCTCCCAGTCTTAATTTCCAAGGGCACGCCACAATTGCGGCGGTAAGTCCCCTCTTAGAGGAGTGGCTTGAGAGGCGCCACGGCGTTCTCACCTTCCGCCTGACGCAGGTCCTCACCGTACATGGCTGTTTAGGGAGGTTTCAGTTTCGGATAAGGCGGGAGGAAACGCCCGGGTGTTATCATTGTATTGATCAACCGGAGGACACGGTGGAGCATACGGTGGAGGTCTGCCCGGCTTAGGCGGAGCACCACCGTGTCCTCGTGGCGGCGATCGGCGGCGTGAATCTCTCGCGTCCGGCCCTGGTTCAGGCCATGGTACGGAGCGAGAGGGAATGGAAAGCCGTCACCTCCTTCTGCGAAGCAGTAATGCTCGCGAAGGAGGAGATGGAGCGTGTGAGGGAGAGGCAATTGTTGCGCCTTCACGCCCCCAGTCACCGCAGGAGGAGACACCCTGGGCGTCGGGAGTCGATTGCCGACTCCCGGCCACAGTTGGCGCGGGCTTGCGGACGGCGAGCAATGGGCAGCTCGTCGTCCGGTAAGGACCAGGCCCGGGTCGACGGCGCGTCGTGTTCCACGAGCGCCTCAAAGAGATGTCAGCATGATTGACGGGGTTCGATAGGGCCGATGCCTGCCGGGCTCGCGGATTGTTCGAAAGAGGTACCGTGGCCGTGGAGCACAGGCAACCGAAGTAACACGGGTGGGTTTTAGTCAGTAAGAGTCTGAAACGCCATTCCGCTCCGCCCAGAGCGGGAGAGTTCATTTGATGATAACCCAACCAAAAAAAAAAGTCTTATTTTCCAATATAGTATAATCAGCCTATAATGTTCCCACTGCTGGTACACAGGCCTCGTCTCGGTGAGAGGGAGTGGGTCGTATTCCACCACGCGGGCCCAGTGCAGGTTGGTAGATGTCACATAGGTCTTCGATTTTTTTGTTCTTGGATATTACGGTTTCCTCACGATGTTTTCTTTCACCGTTTCGAGAACAGTGGTGCAGCAATTTACAAAAAATAAAGCACCTGTCTGGGTTTGAACTTATGACTTACAAATTAAAGTCGCGGCTGTTGCCACTGCTCCTATTTATTTATATATCCATTTGAAATATATTATCATAGTATTATTTCGTGAAGTTCAACGTTGGAAAAACAACCGATACCATTGGTGATGTCCTGTGATAAAGGTCAAGTACCCACACAAAAATTAGTGTACAGCGCGTCGTAGTAGTACATAATCTACTACGCGCTGTATACTTAAAGCCTTTGCACATATACCTAAGACAAGGTGTATCATCAACCGTCAACGTGGATGGAGCAACAGGAAGAGTATGTAAATACAGCAACACGTTGGCCCCTAGCAGTAGCTGCCTTGCCTCGGTGGGACAAATGCATGTGATTGTTCTTGCTCCATAATTTTTGCATACCCTAACTTTGTTTCGGTGTCTATCTATACATATGTACATATTATACATTGAAGACACTTTTTGTGTCTGTCTATGTGACTGTAGTGTTCTAGTTCCGTTACATGACAATTAGTCACTTGACAATAGTCAATAGCTGTCAAAGTTTAACTATTCTGTCTGCGCATGGTTAACTTTTATAGCAAATTGTTTTTTTTTTAACTATAGTTAGCTTAACCATTTGTCAAACAATATACTTCTGCCATTTTTAACAAATTGTTAGTTTAACTTACGCATTTTAACTATTAGTATGTTTGACTACTGATCAAATAACGGGCCCTTGGTTACGCAACGGATTTTGATGCGATTTTCACCGTGATTTAGAGAATTTATTCCGGACGGTTTATCGTTTATAATGTTTAAAATACATTGATATTAATTGAAGTTACATTTATTAAAGGAATCTCGGTTTTGTCAGGTCGTGAAAACCGTGGAAAGCAGAAGCGGGTCACTAGAAATGTATAATTAATACATAAATATTAAACTAACACAGCAAAGAAATCTCCATGTTTTGTCGAGCTGTAAAAATCGTGCGAAGCAGGGGCGAGTCGATAGTTTCAAATGAATAATTTTATTTAATAAGTACTAAGAATGAAAATGTCCCTCGGTATCGTGCACATACACACTTATCTAAATCACGGTCCACGCTTGTGGGTAAAAGTTAGGCCTTTCAATGTTAAAAAAAAGTTTTGTTCCCGTGTTACTAGGATTCCATATGCACAGAAGTGATGGTTGGACTATCTAAGGCATGACGTATTGTGACGTCACAGATCGATCGAACCTAATCAGTGACTGGTATGAGTGCAGCTGCACACATGCAAGGCTTACCAACATGAATATGCACCCATATACACACCCTGACACTCACATAGACAGCGGATAACTTTATCCAACCATATAAATTTATCGAATGATAAACATTTCATTTCGCGTAAAATCCTAATGCAGACTAAACTGAGGCCTACACTAATTCCAATCTAATCCAATCTATCCAAAATACTTGTTTCAAGACTGTGCAAAGTTATCGGAATTCCAGTTTGTGTCGTTTCATTTTCATTCATTGTACGGGGGCGCTAACAGAGTTCTGTTGCAGTTGCAAAAATGTATTGCTTGCAATTTTGACCCCACAAGCTTTGTAATAAGAACTTTTATGGACGTCACACCATGAAACCAAAAACATGCATCCAGCTTCCATTCGTTCTGTGTCCCTAGTATTTCAGGGTAGCGTTATCGAACCTGATTGCGTCAGTTTGGCCGTGGTACGTGGTCCCCGTCATCAGTACGCAATGGAAGTTAGTACGAATATAATAAAGTAATAGGTATTTAGAACAGTAAACGTCTTAAAAATCAAGAAATAAAAAAGCTTATTAATAAAATGAATTGTAAAGGCCGAAAATAAAACAACATAAAGAAAGAAAAGGGCAAATGTGTCAACTTTGGTCTGCCTTTACAGGCAATTTATTCAATTTGTTAAGTTAAAGTATCAAGCAAACTGCATGACTGTGTACAGCGTACTTCACTCTAGTTGCAACTTTGTCATGGAAACCGCTTTGGCATGCCATGTGCTCAGGAGACAGTATTGATCCATCCAGGCCGTACAGTATTCGAAGCACTA
Source organism: Dryobotodes eremita (assembly GCA_917490735.1). Taxonomy (NCBI): domain Eukaryota; kingdom Metazoa; phylum Arthropoda; class Insecta; order Lepidoptera; family Noctuidae; genus Dryobotodes; species Dryobotodes eremita. Next base: position 8,905,265 of record OU823241.1, on the reverse strand, counting down.
GGCTTTCATGTAACGCTAAGAGGCTTTCAGGATTGTAATTTTAAAGGTCGTAGTGTATGCAAGGTTTCTAATACTAACACAATAATAATGTATCTGTTTGAACTAGCTATTTGTTATGTTTTGCAACTTATAGCGCGTTTTGAAATACTTATGTTGTAGCGTGACGGCCGAGAGGTTAAGTCTTTTCAAGCAAGAGGATGAGGATGCGGTTTCGAAATCGGACAGCCTCCCATTGTGACTTATTCAAATACAGATACCTTTTATGTAAATTCGTGAAGAAACCTGATGGTAAATACGTCAATCCGTATTCAGCACGCGGGTAGTGTTCGTTGCTTATGTCTTCTCTAAACAAATAAAATAAAATAAATTGTGTAATTGTGTTCAATAATTGTAAATTGTAATTGATACTAACTGAAGAATAAAGGTGTAATGTCTTAACATAATAATTGTAATGAAAAAGTGTTCATTCAGTAAAATTGTAACATTCATTAATAATAATTACACACATCAAAAGTGTTCAGGGATCAAGCACGTTACGGCAAGTTACTAAAAGTCAGGATTTTTTAATTATATTTTTTGTAACTCCTATGGATATTTTTTAGTAATTTTCGTCATTTCAAAAGAGAATAGTTATTGAATTTCGGTCAAAAGATGAAAATCTTCTGTCAAGTCGTATTCCTATATAATACTGCAACGGGTTTGAGGCCAAATTAGTAAAATGTTTGCTATACTTCTAAGTGGAATCAATACAAAAGAACATGGAGAAAAGACGTCATTTGAGCCAAGAAGAAATAATCAGAGCCGTGGGAATGTTGGAAGCTGGTTCTCGGTAACATGCTGTGGCAATCGCTCTGATTACTACGTAGAGTGTTATAAGTCGACTTTGGACACGGCGGCGGAAATACGCCTTAATAATTGTTTATTTTACGCAGTTAAAACCTTTAAAAACTATTATTTTTATCTTTTTATCATATTTTAATGTCAGATTTACCTAAGGTGAAAAATCCAGCATAAGCAAAAATCGCGAAAAGTCTTAATTAATGCAAAAGCAGAGAGTTCTGTGTCGATCTACTCATACGAAAATATTTTATTTAATCAATCTAAATAGACATTTTTCTTCAATTTCAATGGGGCAATAAAATATATTTTTAAAGTATTTTGATCCAAGTATTTTGAAAGTGTCTAGCACTTTTGATGTGTGTGTTATAAGGTATATATACCAATGCTACAGATTTCAGTTTCCTTCTCCGCGATCTGACAGATCGTAAAAGCATTTTTCTTTTTACCATTGCTTTACCTTTTTTTAAAACATGGACAAAGATAAATCTTTAAAGGCGTCTGGTAATTTGTTATACGCCGTTTATATTGCGGTGCCATCGCTTTATACCATAGAACCATGTCATAGACAAGGTCACATGATTTTTTTACGGCGTGGTTTAGGTAGACGCCGTACCGTAAAGAAACCGTGTCGTGTACAAAGGGCCTAACTATCAAAGGGCACACAAACACGTCATCATTGAGGAAATGAAAAACTAAAATGCGAAGGTTAAACTAAAATCAATACTGTCTGTCGCGTATGGTTTGTCCCTGACCTTCAAAGGGGTTTATACGTGTGTTAGTAGTTCCGCGTCTGTCCGCAGCTGCAACCGTTTATATTGAAGGGCATCTGGCGCTGTGGTCGCTGAATGCACTTAAAGGGACGATACAGGAAGCGAATTTGGAAGCAATTTGTAGTGGCACATTAGCTCAGCTGGATGTAATAGAGCATCGCGTTTACTAAAACGCGAAGGTCGTGGGTTCGAGTCCCACATGTGCCCTTTTGAACTCCAAAATTCTTTGAACGACTATTGCACTAGTTTTGCAATACACATGCATGAGACAAATGAGGCACATGATATAATATTTTAGAAACTTATTCCTGTTTACTAGTGCAATTTTTTTTAATGTCTATTTATATAAAAGACATTTTAAAAAATTGCACACGAATATTTTAAACTGTTTTATTACAGAAGTAATAAGTTTAACATACCTAAGTATCTATGTAAAACACATTCGCTTTTATTTCGCTTATTCCCTCGTAATTTCTTTATTGTTACATTCTAATTAAGAAATTAATTTATTTTAATATGCTAAATTATGTAGTCGATGATTTTGGAGCTCGGTATAACTACAATAAGTTTATGATTGCAACTTACATAATATAAATGTGTACTGTCACCAAATGTGATAAGTAACTACGGTCGTCGGATATAGTTGAAGTTTAGTAAGAAACCGATGGATTTTTTCGAATGAAATTTAATTTGATAAATGACCTTTTTGGTTTCTATTGATTAAAATTAATTTTATTCCAAAACATTCATTGGTTTCTTACTAACTTCAACTATAGCGACGACCCTGGCTACTTATCTCTTTTGGTGACTGTACTACTGAATAAATGAATAAATAAATTATAAATAATAATAAATAGGTACTTAGGTTACCTAATAGTAATAATGACGGGTAGTTAGAAGGCTCAATTCTGACAATCAATCTCACAAATGGTATCGTATTACCTAATATTTAGTACCTAACTGGCATGTGAGGATCAGATACGACAGTTGCTAAATGTAAAATACCTACTGGTATTTATCAGCTGCATCCGGTTAGACTGCAAGCTAACTTAATTGGGGATGATTGATACTTTTAAATATAGTCTCTTAAAGCTATGATCTGTGTATTATGTAGTTACATTTATTCTGGTAATTCTTCCGCTGAATCGATAAAATTACGAAATAGTTTAGAAATATTTTAACATCATTTGAAGAACATTGTAACAGTGTAAAGCTGCGATGTCATCTACCGTACTCTGAAATACCAACCACGCTGTAAACGCAGTCTCAACGCGCCAGGACAGGATCAATATTAACACCGAATTCAAACACCAGAACAGCAGGAATTCAGCAGGATGCATTTTCGGTTACGGTTACAGATACTATAACTATAGCATGTATTGGGACCCGACAGCTATATATAGAACCAGTTACTAGGGAATCATCAAATATGAAGACGTTTGACAGCAACTACAGCTGTTTCTCTTTAAGTGAGCCTACTCTTAAGAACAGAATTTTGAAGATTTTGACTGAGGGCTGTGAGATATTACAAGATACGGCTAATTCTCTTAGGCTCGTAGAACCTTAGTCAAGACTCAAGTATTAAAATACATAAAATTCGTTTCAGCTAATTAAATGGCTTTAAACGAGTTTAAATGAATGCTTGAGTTTTGGGTAAGGTTCTGTGATACGACCCAAACGAAAACCTGTAGCGAAAAGCGTCGACTGTCACCTGAAAAGGCTCTTAAAGGAGTATAAATGACTACCAATCAAAATATTTTTAGATAAAAAAAAATTCAAAAAGAAAATGGTACCAAACCATTTTTTTTTTAAACTTCGTAACTTCACGTTTTTCTTTGTAATAAAGTATTATTATCTGTGGGCGTGACGATCGTAGGGCTTAGTAATAACAGCTGCATGGCTTAATCTTCAAGGTTAAGCAACGCTTGCCAAGGTCGGCCCGTGGATGAATGACCATCCATTTCATACCGAAACCCATCCGTGCCTCATGGTTCTAGCTTCCACGCGTTGATCTTTGGCTGCCGTTACGGTTAGTCATAAGCCCAAAAGTCTGATATACAGTAGTACCAGCAAGGGATATCGTATCAGTCAGGAAGTGAGCTGGATTGGAAGCTGACTTTAACATATTTGGAAAGAGGCTAAGCGGATGATGACGTGGTAAACCTAACCGTGGTCACCTCCATGTGTAAAAAAGTGTGGCTATAAATATACAATGCAATAAATATCCCTAAAGGTCATAGGTATGTACCACTTAGTAGATATTATGGCTAATAGGTATTTTTATTTGAGGCCATGAGAGCCAGGGTGGCCTAAATATCATTTTTTCAATACTGTTTTTATTTCAGAAAAAACTGATATAAACGGTAAAAGTCATAGCGCCACAGTGGCCTACAAATTAGTTTATTTTTAAATTTAGTGTAAAAAAAATTAGAATTAAATTAGTTAATTTATAAATTAGTTTAGTTTACTACTGAAAACTATTGTTTAAGTAGTTAGGCCACTTTGGCTCTCATGGCCTCATTTGAATTTCGAAGTTTCATATAAAGCTCCTGAAACCTTTGGGCTCCTAGTATAAGTTTCGAAGTGCAACTGACCTACGCAAGCGCATTGCTGAGCAACGTACGGAGTGAACTTGACCTGTACCATAACCGTTTGTAGGGCAGGGTAGGATAAGGATAAAGCAACTACACTCCCGGCCACCTGAATTGTGCCACATATGTATAAACGTCTCTCCTCTTAAATAATAGTAGCACAAAAAAAAAAAACGTGGTTTTGAAGCCAATCACTCACTGTCATTTTCGTTTGTCATTGTTCCAAATTTGAAATCGGTTTAATCATAAAAAACAGTTTATTGCAATAAGTCGTCTTTTCGCGTTTCTCAGGGGCAAAATAAGATTGGATTTAAAAAAAAAATTGAGATACAGAATGGTTTACATAGAGAACTAACTAAAGTTTACATATTAACTTGTTTAGTACCTCCAAGAGCATCTACGACGACCGATATGGGGTTCGGAATGGAATTAATTAATGCAACTTTGACGTGCTGTGGAATAATCTTCCATGCTTCCGAGATGGCAGTTTTCAGCTCCTGTAAAGTTTCTGGAGCTGGTTGGTTAGTTCGAACATGCCTCTTCAGCTTATCCCATAAGTACTCTATTGGATTCACGTCAGAGATTCTGTGTTCCGTCTCAAAGTTGTGCCAGGCTGCCCGTTCACTCATATGACTCGGGCTATGAATTTCCAATTCTGGACTAAAGGACAAACTTAACTTATTAGATTTAAAAAAACTTTGGTAAAGTGAAGTGTGGAGCGACATGAATGAAAGATAGACTAAAATAGACTAAGAAATGGCCTACAAAATTTCGATTCTGAATTGAAGTACAAACTTAACTTTGTAGCTGAGAAAATATTCGCTCAAACACGTCACGGTAAATTCTCTAACTGCAAACGTAAGTTTTTATCTCATAAATATTTTTTTAATAATAATAACATTATTTTTATTTCAGGAAATGATTAACATAATAAACATTACAAATTACATAGAAAATAAGGATTAAGGAGGTACATTAAAACATTACACATTAAAATCATTGCATTAATGAGGTGTAACTTTAAATTATAATTTTCGCCCTTTTTTCCTACTAATACTGTAAGATCTTGCTCCTTACAAATATTATTCTAGGTCAACGGGAACTACCCTGTAGGTTTTAATTAACTTGCGAGTGAGCACCATATGCGACATATATTTGGTTATATTTTTGATTGCGTTAACTAAAAACATGTTTTTTTAGAGCTCTGAGGGACCTGATATTAATTTCGGACTAATCTGTTCATTAAAAAATTAAATTTATTCATTAATCATTTATTAAATATCATGGTTATTACAGTCTAGTTATTATTTAATACGCTTTTAATACAGGATGGCAGGGACATCGACGCACATTCTGATATCGTGAATCTCTACTACATGATTCTGAAACCCCTGCATTTAAATTTTTTGTCAATTATTTAAAAAAAAATGTCCTGCATTACATTTTGACCGCGTCGGTATTGCACTTTTCTATGAAACGGCAGTTTTTTTTTACACTATAGTTTGATTGATTGTTATTTTTTGTATACTTTATTCTTTTCGATAAATAAATGAGTATTAAACCGTATTTTTATGGGTCGCAAAGAAAGTCTGTTCAAGGAAAGCAAAAGAAGAACCGACAAAATAACTGCTTAGTTACTTTGGGTTTTTCCGTGCTTGTTATTGTAACGAAGGCTTGTCCCAGTTTCTTTTGCTTACTGCCTACTTGCTCATCATATTTTCTTTAGCTTTGAATAGTATTCAGACTTTCAGTTTTCATTTTGCTAAAATGTTTGTTTTGTTTTGTTTGTTTCTTTTGGCGCCATCTTTTCGAAGCTTTCAGTAACATGTGGAGTGTATGGGGTGGAAAAGCGAAGCTCACTACCCTTTGTCTGTCTAGATGGAGTTTTTCTATTAAAATTCTTAACATAAATTAATCCCTTTCATGTACTGTTACTCTAGTATCTTAGTGCTACTATTTTGTCTTTTGGGGCACTTGGCAAAAAGCCATGAACACTACCAAGACCCGTGTTTACAAACGTTGTTTAGTAAAAGGTATAATTATAGACTTCCTGAGTTAGTTTGCCAATATTTATATCTCTGAAAAAAAAAACTTCATTGCTTTAAATGTGCAATAAATGCGCAGCAATAAACTCACTACCTAAAGTCGAAGAAATAATATTAACAAGCACAATTTCGTTAGTTCCGATGCCCTCCACATTTGCATACATGTTTTATCAAGGTTACCGGGCGCTGCTGTCACTTAAGGCAGTAAAAGGGCAATACAGAACGCGTATTTCGTCATTATAGTGGCTGGCACAATAGCTCAGGCTTAGGATAGAGCACCACGTTTGGGGTTGAGAAATTCCTCTAGTGCCGCCCCTTTTTTAATTTATTTGGCGAAAGATTATCATGCTGCACTAAACGCATGAAGTATGATCAATAAGTTTATCATCTTATTGTATTATTTAATACTTTTTGCGAATATAAGGCACAAAAATGTGCACGGGTGACGTGACAATACATCAGATATACATTTTGGGAATCGTATTTCCGTTTTAGGCTATGGTTTTAATGCAGTAACCGCATGATCCAGATATTTACATAATTGCTCTGTGTGAACCTGAAACCTAAACCATGACTGCCACGTGGACTAACGTATTAACCGAAACGTTGATTTATTTATTTCACATCCAAACTGTACTATTGGGACCTAAGCAATGTAGATTTTATAGTAAACATAAAAAATAAAATGTTTATTGGACTATATTATTAAGAACCTCAACCTCAAGCTTATTTATCGGGTGGCGCATGCGTAAATGTTGTCACTCCATGTTTGCTCCATATTTCATTTCACCAACTGAGAGCACAGCAAATGTAACCAAATATCTTTAGCCTCAAATCTGGAGAGAAGCTGGCGATTGCTGAACAGATAATTGCTCCAAAGCATTGAATTTTTTTATTTTATATCTGTGTTTATTAACTTTTTTGCACTGAGATTTAACAACAAAACGTCCGTCTCAAGAGATTGCGCCTCATTTGATTTAGTTTGTTTATTCAAAATATGTGATATGTTTGATTGAGAAAAATGATTGTGTAGTGCATGATGTGCAATGGTTACAACTAAAACCGCCTGATGATAGATTTGTTTACCGAACTACATACATAGTTTGTTCAAGTTTTTCCAGAAACCTCGTAGCATTTTTGGATTAAGGTTTAAATTTATTGAAAGCTATTTATTACAGCTATTGTAATGCTTATTGCAATATATTATAATACTGTTTTTTCAGTCCCGTGGCCAGGTACCAACCATTAAATCGGTCAGGTTGGTACCCGGCCATGGACTGCCGTAACTGCACGGAACGGGTCCTTTTATATCCTCCGGATATACATGTACATCTGCAGGTGGGAAAGGGATGCAAGATATATTATGTTCTATCTCACGAAGTGGATAGGTATAAATTGTGTAGGTATGTATAATGTACATACTATATAGTGCGTATTGGTTTCTATGTGCGCGAATTTAAAACCGCTCAGTATTTGCCAAAACCACTTTACGCAACCCGAAGCAATGTGTTGATGCATCCACAATACACACAATTAAAATGTACCCACTTTCGTGTGTGATAAAACTATCTGTATGTAAAATCTTTCTTCTGTTTTCCATCCGAATACTTGCTGAAACATAATAGAAGGGGGGATGACCTGAGTTAGGACAAATGATACTTTTTATCACGGTAGTGCGTTGCATGAATTCACGATAGTATTTCAATAATTAGTATTGTCCTATTATTAGGATTTGGATGGGCACACAGATAGTTTATAACCTGGATTTAACACAAAGAATACTTTTTATTCCGATAGTATATTGCATGTATACAAGACGGTACTCTGTTCACGACACGATGTCCACAATTTCTGAGTAGTAATCTAACTAAAAGTTGGCTTGCATGATTTCACTATACTTTTGACTTAACACAGGATATCTACTTTTTATCCCGGTAGTACGTTTCTGTGGTATAATTTCCAACCTACACGTGAGCGAAGCCGCGGGCAAGAGCTGGTAGAAAATTAATATACTACATCGACGAATTTGTATGGACCTCGGCTTTTCCGGCGATTTTGATCTATTGTGAAATTGAAATTGTGCAAAGTTTATTAAAATAATTTATTAAAAAAATTGTGCCTTAAACTAGAGTTAGGTAAAATTATTCAATTCTACCTGAACTAGGAATAACCCTGTATCTCAGGTATCTCACTCAAGTGCTTTTACATAAGTATTGTCTAAAATTCCTAAAACAAATAGTAAATAATTTATCTACTTACTACAAATCATGGCTTTAATCAAATTGAGAAAAAGCATCATCGTAAGATATTTTTGCATTCATGTTCTATTATGATTTTTGCAGTGTTACATTTTTATCAAGGACGCGTTTACTTTGTAATATAGAAAAAAAATCCGTGTCAACAAAATGTTGAATTGTTTATTTGAAAAATCTTACTCCACTGAGCTATAAACTAAAAAAATGGCGCGAATACTTATTTATCTAAATCTATACTAATATAATAAAGCTAAAGAGTTTATTTTATGGTTGAACGCGCTAATCTCTGGAAATACCAGTCGAATTAAAAAAAGAAAATGCATTGATAGCCCAATTTTTGAGGAAGGTGATATGCTTTTTAACATCACGCTACGACCATTAGGAGCTGAGCGCAAAGGGAAAAAAGAAAGAACGCTAAGCGAAAACGAAGTTATAGCGCGGGCGATGCGATGCGACGGGGTGGGACGGAGTAACAATAAATTTCACGCGGACGAAATCGCGGGCTGAAGCTAGTATGTTATAATTTTCAATAAATTAAAAGTCTGTAAGTAAGTAGTACATTATTCAAGATTTTACTGCATTTTGCTGAATAAATTGTTAACTGACATTTAATTGACAGTTTGACATAAGAAACACCAAACCTTGTTGAGATTACTTTTAAATGAGGTTATATGTCGGTGAGTAAATTACTCACTGATGTTTTATTAATTTGTTTATATTATTATGATTAATGCGGCATTTATAAGTTGTTTTGGTTTGATGATTTTGAAGATCATTTTCATCTCTAAATCATTTTCGCTTAGCGTACTTTCACTTAAATCGGACTTGTTTTAAATGATTTTTTGTTAAGTGTAATTTTTTTAAAGTAAATATTGATTACATAGATACATTTATCTATGCAATTCGGCAGATAGCGGACCTATTTCTCATCTTTAGTAACTGTCGTGTCAAACAAATAGCTGTTAACATGTTATAGAACCGCATATATTGGCTTTTTCATTTAAAAAGCTATCCGTAACAAGTGATATACCCTCCCTTCGATAGATAACGTGGGCCGGTAAAATTACTTAATCTCTGATAGATTACTCGTATTGGGACGTAACAACCAGAGATAGATAGGTTTTTCTATCTCCTGTACGCGAAAATTGGTGATAGATACGTTATTGGGTAGTTCGGCCGTAAGTATAGAATGTATTTATGTATGGCTGAGACCCGGTTTCTATTAATAGAGAATACTGGAGAACATACATGATGAAGACATTGAAGGTGTAAGATAACCGCTGCAGTAGCTTCACGTTGGGGGAACATTTCTAGTTTTCTACCATCTTTTAAAATACCGCATACTTTTTGATCAAAGCTCGTTTTATTTATTGTATTTACTTGATTTGAAATGTTCGTCAAAATTGTATTTAATGTATAATAGAAAGTTCTGCTCTAAACTTCTAAATAAATTAAATTGGTCTGTAAATTAATAAGGCCGACAAAAACAGATAAATAACTTTCGCTTTCTGTTTGAAGTTTGGAACCATAAACTAAGCTATTAAAGACTTTTACAAGACGTCTTATTTACTTTCTACCGTATCAAATTATCAGTTTGTATCACTTCCATTGCGTGCTGGTTTTATCGGGAGCGACCACCTACCACGAACCGACAATAATACACGATACTGCATCCTCGTGAATACTAGGGACATAGGACGTACGGAAGCTGGATACATATTCTAGATTCAAGTAATAGCATTAATTGAAGTCCTTATTACGTAGCTCGTAGGATCAAAATTGCGATTTTCCTATGGATTCAAACTACAACAGATGTCTGTTAACGCTCGCCCTCATACAATGAGTTTTCACAAACGACACTAACTACGGTTTTGCTCAATTTATTTATTATTTATTTATTTATTTATTAAACTTATACACACTATCTTTACAGGATGACCCCAATACAATAGTGGATTGCAAACACACACCAGATAAATTGAAAAATAACTTAAGGCTAATACTTAAAAAACTAAACTTTAAAAATATGCAGAAAGCAACACTAAACTTTAATAAAACCACAATCTAAAGTCGGACTACAGAATTATATGTACATATGTAATAACTATCAAACTAAAAATCTTAACCTAAAGTACAAAATCAGACTTATCACCGAATATTAATATTTAAATATAACTGACGAAATTCAATAAAACTCTTGCGAATTCACTCATATTGCACGAAAATATGTCAATCCTCTCATGCACTTCGTTTAGTACACATATTGTGCGGGTGAGAGGTGTCTTTGACAGCAGGTTGGGTGGTATTTAGAAAATAAATAAATAAATAAATTTGAGAAACATCAGTAGCCAGTTATTTACAGTAAAAAAGGATAATCCAATGACTATAAGCTATAAAAAATAAGTAATCGTAAAGTAACTGGTGAATAGTTAGTGTTCACCAGTTACTTTACGATTATTATTGGGTTACGAATAATACAAAATTAGGCAACAACAAACCGTTACTAAACTACGACATGTATGTCCTTATTGTTACGATAGATAGTTACGCGGTCGTGGCTGCTAACGCTACACTGTCACTTACATTATGTAGTTCTGTGATAGAACACATTAACACAAGGCATGAATAAAAACTTTACTAGCATTTAAAAGCTTTTAGGAATAAAATTATACATATTCAAGGAAAAAAAAGACTACACAGAATTAAAAGCATTTTGTTATGAGAAGAAGCAGAAGCTTTTCTATGGTAACGTATTAGCTATGACTACTTATCTAGAAACTTATTTCGGCGACGTAAATCCCACGTCATGTCATATTTACATATTAGTTAAAATATTGCGGAATCCTGCTGGAAATAATGAAAAATCGAATTAATATTTAAATAATTCTCAGCCGCATCAGGATTGATTAATACTGTTTGCTTTTGAAAAACAAGTTTCAGTCAGTCAATTACTAATATTATTCAGTAAATACATTGGTGACTGATGCGAATGATTATTTTGAACTGACTGAGTTTCACAATGCAAAAAACGTAGAAAAGTTTCGGAGGCATTACGCATCCCTCTCAGTTTACCGTTCTTTTTTGTACAGCGTCCGCCCAGCGGGAACGTTCGTTGCCATGGATACGCAACGCGTGTTTATCACTAGGGCAACAGGAATCAGAAGGAGTTATCATCAAGATTATCCTGTGGAATATTGCCGACACTTGTGTGAATAACGCGTCAGCAAGTAGTTTGAAAACGAAAGCTATGACGAACATCATAATTATTAAGTTGTCGCTAAATAATTATGTTCTGAACCAATACCTTAATTCCGTATTTGGGTCATAATCAAAATTGAAGTTTAGTTTTTTGTAAAAATAAAAGTCGTCAGATTGCATGCAAAATCAACTTTTAATTACCAAATATTCAAAATAACGTAATCACATGTCAGAAAAAGATCGTTTTTAATTAGGTTTGTAAATATTGCTACTATTTACTTTTTTATGGGCCACAGAAAATATTAATTTGTCCACAGAAATGAATGAAATCAACTTTTACATCAATGGTGTAAATCTTAATAAAAAACAAATAACTTGTAATGATTAAATGTATTCAGCGTTATACAATAAACATCTTTTTTTTTAAATCAGTTTTTAGAAAATCAATAAAAAAAAAAATAACTGTGACATTCCACAGGAAATATTTTAGTCGTCCACAGAAGAGACAAATATTATCATTTTACGTTATACTTCTATGATTTATACAACAATTAAAAAATATTTTCGTCACTATCACTACCGTTGAAATCATAACTATTGATCAGTCTCTTGGCTCTGTGAAGCGGTACCACAAAATCATCAGAATCATCTGAATAAACATCTTCAAAGTGCAATCTCTTTCTTGAAGCTGTTGGAGAAAGTATTTCTATTGATCCTTTAGATGTGGGAGAGTTGCTAAAAGCAGTATCAGTAGAGGCAGTCGGAGTTCCCATTCTCGAGACAGGTCTAGAGCTCAAAGTAATTGACATTGATGCACTATGTGGCGAACTGGGTTCTTTCGGTGATGAACCTAACAAATCTGTCTGTACTTCAATTTGTCCAATCTCATAATGGCTGCATTTGATATGAGCTGCGCAAACTATACAACTTAACCGTCTTGCATAAAGTATATTTGGTTGCTTTTAGGACCAAGAGATTTGGTGAATTTTAAGTGTACCTTTAAAAGGGCGAATGGTGTTTGATGCTTCAATTTCTTCGATTTTTCCCACATGAGAATCCAAATCCAATCGAATCGAGAATGCCAATCGCTTCAATACCTTTCACGATCTTATCTCCTTCTTTCTTCAATCGCTGCGTCATCTAATTGTGCCCGAGCACGACGCATGCTTTGCTTTTTTTGTTCTCGACGTCTTCTCTTCTTTTCTTCCTCAGTCATTTTTTTTCTTGGAGGCATGGTTGCTAAAACAAAATAAGCTACATAGATACATGACAAGCAATATTTGAGTCCGTAAGCAAAAATGAGACACGAATAAAAAAAAAATCGTTTGTGTATTTCCCACACAAATAAACAAAAATACACACAAAACGTGCCAAACGTGTGTACATTGAGCAATAGGTAACTATATTGAAAAGGTAATACAAAGAAAACAGCCACAAACATAGCATAACTCCGTAGAAATAAGTTATTAGTACTAATATTATACATTCTGTTAAGAATCATCCCTTCGGTGGAAACATAAACACAGAAAAGAATTCCACAGAAGGGACTGCCTTGTACAAAATCCGATTTACAGTCATGTTTTTTTAGTTTAGAAAAGCAATAATGTAAAATTCATAAAAAAGTTCATTTGACGCAACCCGTCAGAGTTTTTCATGTTAATTAAGTGTACACTTACCAGAATATTTAACACAAAGGAAAGACACACGATCTTTGACAATCAACTTGTTTAGCACAATTTTGTAATCGTTACAACACACGCACCGTACAAATCTTCTCAGCACAAGGACAAGCACTAGGACAAGTGACAGCTACACACAGTTGCCAGCGTCAAAATAAAAATATCGATTTGAAATTTGTGAAATCGATTCTAGAGTTCGAGTTTTTTTATTCCACAGGATGGATACGAATTCTGTAACAAGTTGTTTAATCTCTTTTTTCTTAAAGATAAGTGAGATTAATTTTAGAAATGTCAGGAATATATAAATTCATTATATTAGTTATTCATTATTCAAAGTCTGACTATGGTAGAAAGAATAGTTGATTTTTCATAACCACGCAAAGCTACGAACTCCTAGTAGTAACAAGTCCACAGAAGGATATTTTATCATACTGTGTGCAAAAAAAAAACATTTTTAACTAATAAAATATTTGATATTCTACATCGCGTACATAGCTCAGTTCACAATCCGTGCCTGTGCCCAAAAAAATACTTACTAAGTTTCCTAAACATGGAAAAAATATGTGATAACACTTTTTTTGCGAGTTTTGATTATGTCCCATTTCTGTATCATGTATGATCCAATATTGTACTACACAATTTTTTTTTAGGCATCAGAACTCTTTGTGGATATTGAAAAAAAAAATTAAAGTACTAGGTGTGGTACTGTAAAGTAAAGGAGTATATAATAATCTGCATTATGACCTAAATGTGTTGCCATAAGAGTCACTTTACAAGCAAGTGTGTTGAAAAATATTATATTGAATTGCACGCTTCTAGGTTAATATTATAATATGTCCATCCAAGTTACTAAATTATCCTCAATCACGTTTACCCAACAACTACTGCTTCTTCCGAGGATTGCCGCCCCAACCAGCGTGAAGTAGCCAGGTTGTATCCTAGATCTACTCCTTGTGTCTCATGTTGTACTGGTACTCCTGGCACGCGAACCCTGTGCATGGTAACCAAAGCGCGGCGTCTCCATCCTGTAAGGTTATTTGCATAATAAAGCGTGCGTCTCCTCCGAATAGAGGAATCTTAATTTGGATAATATGAAAAAAAGAGAGAGTGATAAGTTTTACAAGAATAAAAATGGTTCCTGTCTGACAGACAGCTTCCCGATTCATAAATTGACAGGAGTTTAATAAAACTTGTACATATAATTTTACATACAGTATTGAAGCGCGAGCTGTCCAAGAATTATCTAAATTATTTTTCTTTTTAATTGTTTATAAAACGATTTACTAAACCAATTTTTTGAAAATTTGGTATGAAAAGGTTTTCTTGAAAATCTTTTGGGTTGATCTTAAGACTTGTAGTTATATGTAAATGGAATCGTCTAGTAACTTAAATAGTGACCACACCAATGAATAAAGAATATAGGTGTTCCCCTTCTATTGCTATTGCATTTCCTCTTTGAATATCACTATTCCGTGTTCAGGTGTGCGTAGAATTATGTCCATAGATAGCAGGCGGACCCAAATCCTGGTAGTTATGGTAATCTGGTTCGACAAATCTATTTATAAATACTTGCATGAACCCGAACTTCCAAAAAACTTTTCTCAATAACGTCACAACGCAGATTTTGAAGAGTATGAAACACATGAAGTTAAAAATAATTAACACATAATGATCATTAATGATCATTAATTGATAATCAGTTTAGGATTTATGATGCTGCATGCGATTTTTGATTCATTTTATATTTTTAAAGTTAGTTTTTCCTATTTCGCCAGTTTTGTTTATTTATTCCCATGTAACAGGGGCGAGCCTTTTTCCATCAACCGACCTCATAAATCCAGACTCCGGCCTGCTACTAAAATAATCCTAATGGAAAAACTCTATAACACTTTACCCGAACTGGGAATCGAAACCTCATGCATTATAAGCATCTTGAAATGTTGCCAATTCATTGGATTTTTTTTACAGTTTTTAGCTGTCACTTTGTAAAATAATAATTGGTAATGTTTGTTGTATTATATTTAGACTTCACTTATTTTAAAGATAACCTTTACGTTAGTGTCATAATCAAATCTTGACATGAATGGCATTTTTACACAAGTACGTCGACGATTTTTGGACACGTGCGTAAAAAATCTTTTTAGTTCTTTGTCTATAAAACCTTAATTATTAGTTTGTATACAAATAAATTAAGAGTCATCTAATTCAGAAGTTTTTGTACTTTATCCCCATAAAACGTAAAATAATAAACACGGAGTAAAGATGTCCCAAAATTAAATCTAAAAAATTATTACGGTTATTCTACATCGCGTTTATTATTATGGGGATATCGAGCTCACGTGCCGTACAACTACGTCCAAGGTCAATGCTAAAAGTTCAACAGCCTATTGATTTTCCGGTCGATTGACACGCAGACCGTCCTACGATCTGCCGCCCTAGTAAGACTACGAATAGAGTGACGTCAGATAAACTCAACCCCTAGTATTCGGATGACGTCATCAGCAACGATATCAGACAGGTAAAGAATGTGTACTCAATACATTATGTCGTATCTGTATCTATTTTACTGCGTGTATATAAATTATAAAAAAGCTTACAGCATCATGTCGTCCCTTTCTATTCTCGTCAAAATATAATTGTTTTTTTTAAATATAATTTTACAATGGTTTAGTTGATTGAATTAGGACTTGTAATGGGCAAATCCTGACTAAAAGAACATTAATATTTTGTCATATAATATTTATTAACATAACTGCAAGTACATATGTAGTCTAGGGACTCGTGGCTAAATAATAACAGCAGTACGGCTCGACCGAAGTTTAAGGTACGTTTGCCGCGGTCGGTTCGTGGATAGGATCATCCATTACATAGCGAGACTCCATGATGCCTCAGAAAGCACGTTAAACCGTTGGTCCCGACTGTTTGTAAAATGCTGATATTCAGCTGCATCCGGTTAGAATGCAAGCCGACCTCAACGTAAGAGAGAAAAGGCTAGGCAGATTGATAACTGCTAGCGAGAGTCGCATTTAAATGTTACTACAATCGTTCAATCCCGTTTTATTGGCGTTTGATTGTGATACACCTGTTGCGAAATCTGCTTTCCTGGTACATCAAATCCGATTTTCTTTAAAAAACCGACCAACTGCGAGTCGGCTCTGAGTCCTACATATTATATAGGACTCTTCCAAACTAGTACCAAGGTGCCATGGTAATAGCAATAGTGTGAATAATTGACATGTGTTGCTTAAATAGCCAGAATTTGTATTTTTTTTTCCAAATGATTACGTGATACCGAATCGTACTGGAATGGTACCTATTAGCAGTATCAGCTGTTTTAGGGTTAGTAACTACATATGTGATGTCAAGTTCTGTGCCGCACGGTTCAACTTAAAGTAGTAAAACCATTAGTCTTTACATTTAGGTGTTAATAACATTCAGATTAGATTACATTAATCACTATAGACTAGCCTGTGACAAAAACAAACAATTTATTATCATTATTTTACTCGTATAACTTTGTAGCTCAGTGTAGCTACATCTATCCGCAAGATGGCGTTATGTTCGTTGGGGGATGGGGTGTTTCTGGCGGGAAAGCGAATACTTGCTCTTTCCATCCCTCTCTGGCCCGCTGTCGCTTTTCCGACACTTCATCTCTTACGACTTATTGTTTCCTTGTATACAAATATTATCGCGTCACTATAGGTACTCGTTGCGTATTTCACAACGCGTTTAAACGATTATAGGATTACCGAAACACTTATAAACCGGAACTTTACACAACTATGTATGTATGTATTTAAAGATTATGATAATTATTATTTTTATTGCATAGGTAACTATGTAGGTACATTCGTTCTATTTCTAGTTTTAGACTCAATAGTCTACCTAACCCATATAGTATACACATTAAGAAAAATAAACCAGTTTAAACTACTCACACTATTTCGATCACATTTCCCAAGCACCCCAAAATTTTGTTAAATTTTGTGGGCAGACGTACTGTCGTCTTCTGTGCTCATATTGTTGTGTGTGTGGTATTTATCTTGGCCATGGTATCAAGATTAGAGGTAAAGCGACCTGCACCTTTTTTGATGAAATATTTCTTCTGAGTCTTCTGCCTTTGAATATAATATACTTTAAGTAATAAAAAAGTGTACGGTCAGTAACGAGTTTCCTTACGCGATACTCGCACGCACATAAACTCGTATAAAATAGAAAGAGACCAAGTTTTTAGAAGCTCTCGTGAAGTTGTCGCCATCATGGATTTTTATTTTGACCTCACTATTGGCTTTAACACCCTCGAAAACCATGAAAACGACAACCATGAACAAAAAATTTAAAATTTTCGCGTTCGTCACCTTAGATTTTCATTTTGACAGTCGCTCCATTTAAAACATTGGTATTCAGCTGAATCCGGTTAGACTGGAAGCCGACCCCAAAATAGTTGGAAAAAGGCTAGGCAGATTGACTGCAATCTGGAGATCATAAGAAACAAATCAACATGTGTTTAATTATTATACGCCACCATTTTTAGTGGGCCTAATCCAAAGAAAAACTATATTGTTTATAGTAATAAAAAAGGCCAGACAGTTAAAATGAGGCTCATTTATATAAAACAGTGTGCATCAGTAGAAGCCCAAAATATATTTTTAGAGGTTCATTAATTTAAAAAGCGTACATCACGAGAGGGCCCGTAAGTTTTTATAGGCTCAGTTAAATATTTTTTCTTTGTTTTCTTATTTGTAAAGGAGAAATGAAATGTTTAGTTTATTTTAAATTTTAATGAAAAGGCTTGTATAACGTCCTTTGATAATATAAAAAGTCAAGAAGTGTCATGGGGCACCCATTTGGAACAAAATTCCTTTCGCTGTATATTATGTATTAAATTAAGAGATGACATAGACATAATGAAATAAAATAGCAAAGTTTGAGAGAAACTAAATGAAGAAAAAAAATGTCGAAATGAATATCAAAACGTGACAGCTTTGACGAGGTAATACTTAAGAAAATGATCTGTGATTAAAGTTTTGCAAAATTTTATTCTAAAACTTAATCACATGTTATAAGTACTAAAGTTTAAGTAATCAGTAGAAACTTGCTACGAGTACATTTACTAAATAAAAAACCGACTGCATGTCATTTACATATCCTATACTTTAGGAACAAGCCTAAGTTATTTAATAACGCACCATACAACAATTGATCACATTAATTTTGCGATAATTTTCGTTCGAGAAACTGGCCCAGAGACTGCTCAGTGTAGTTCGGTTCGAAACCCTAATTGTGCGACCCCAATTCTCTCTTGACCGGTTCCTTTTGAGAAGTTGAATTAAAGGTGCGGCGGGTAAATCGCTTTCTTCCATTTATTATTACGGAAACTACCAGCGCATATAGCGTTCATTCAGAGCCATGGTTGCAAGAAGTCTGCTTTTACGCATGCGCCAACTGACTAACTAGGGGATGAGGCTAGCACTGAACGTCTAGATGTAATGTAGGTTCACACAGGTTAAGAGGAGTTAATGAACATGGTGCTGTTTCATTTTAACCTAGTTTTGACTCTGATGTGTGATGGACTCGATATATTTTTGTCACTTAGGTACCTCCAACGCTACGCCCCTTCTGAATTCTGTATGTGTGCTGTACAGTGCATCCAATTCATCGAGGCATTTCCCGCCTTTATCAAAAAAGCGGGAATAATTATGTTTAAATAAAGAATACTATTGTAATAATACAGCAGTTATCTCAATAATATTTTACCTGGTTCTTGCCGTAGCACACGAACTTAAAAAAAATAGTTTTTATTTTTTTGCAACAAAACTAACATGATTGTGTTGCAATCTGTGCCTCCAAAATTCCATTTAGCATATTAAAGGCCGTGTACCGTATTTACAATTATACTGATTTACGACTTTGTAACGCGTAAATGTCGAAAATAAATTATTTAAAACCATCGTTAATGCGACTAAGATACGACCACACCTGGCAACACTGTTTATAGGTCATATTATGCTCCTTGCATAACTGCACTCCTAGTTACATTTTGGGCCTGATTCAGCGCGTTTTGAAGGGAAACGACAGTAATGGGATTTGTAGGGGATTATTATTATATTATATATTATTGTTATATTTTTTTATTACATTATGATTTGTAGGGGAAGCTCTAAAGAACCCCGCGAAAAATAATATACCGCTCCGAAGTTTACTGAAAACCTTTGAAGGATTTGCTCACAAGTCACACTTAAACTTCTGACAGAACCAAGTGAACTGAATGTGATCGCTAGCAGTAGATTATCAACATAATATTGTTGTACTTTATTCATGAACTATAAGAGCTGTCGTATTCAACTAAGAGCTTGTCACAATCAAGATTATAAAAAGACCAGAGCGCCTTGTACCACAAAACTTTACAATTCTACAATTCTAAGAAAATTGTTACATTGTACAAAATATTGCGTAGGTAATACAAAAATTACAAATATGTAAATTGTAGACTTGTCACTAAAAGTTACATATTCGTGTTTCCGTTACAATTATGTGGTTTAGAAATTACAAAAAATCACATATTTGTAAGGGTTTCCGTTACAATTATGTGGCTTAGAGTTGTGTGGTACACACACGTTTAAAATATTATTATAGTGAGTTAGCCGGTAATAAAGTATTTTCTACACGCATGAATGGTACGCTTAAACGCTGCCAAGCCAGAACACGCTGCCGTTTCCATGGCAACGCTATGCGTTTGTTCTATCAGGAGAACAGGACTTGTTAACAGTTTATATTAACAATAAAGTTGATAGGGAGATACACACAGCGCCGCGGTCGGTGTAACTGTGCCACAGACTTTTTCACCTGTATTACTGTTTCTCTACCTTTATTAAGTTTCTGGTATGCGTAAACAGTTGCTTCACGATTAATGGAGGCGTCTGTATATTGACTTGATGTTTAATTTTTGTCGTGAACACAACCAAAGTATTATTTGTTATAAATAAAGCAAGTTTAAAGCAACTAAATAACATGGTTGTGTGGGACTTAGGGCGAGTTCGAATAAACTCTAAAAAAATATTCAAATACTGGAAAAATAAATATGACGTCCGATAGTTTTGTACTTGTGGAAACACTGTAAAAAAATTAAAATGTAGTCGAAGAAGAGATGAAGACTTATACCTACTAGATTAATAAAACTCACACTGAGTGTGACTTTCTAGTCTTACACCTGATATAAATAAATGAATAACCGAACTATGTAGATAATGATGACTGTTGACTGATTATGAAGGCATTCTGTCTGCTTGAAATATTTATAACAATCATCCTGCTAGAGTGCGTCTTCTAGCTTATAAGTTTTATGCCATGGCAGGAGGCCTTAATTTAGCAACATATCAGTTTAGCCCAGTGAAGCAGCCGATAACCTCTTAGACAGCATCTCCCTGTGCTGTATATAAAAAGAGCGCGTTTATAACACATAACGGTCGTGGCTTAAATAATCTGCTACAACGTCACTTGTGTAGAAGCAACTTCATAACCCTGTTCCATGGTCAATATTTTGAAGAAATAAATATTAATCGATTTTAAAATTCACGCAATATGTTTATGAATTTATATTTAGTTGTAATATTGTATCACTCTCATGAAGATCGGAGACTCTACTCTCGAATTTGTTGACGATTATGTTTACCTCGGACAAACTGTCCAGTTAGGTGGGCCAACCTCGAGAAAGAGGTCAATCGTCGAAAAGGACTTGACTGGGCAGCGTTCGGGAAACTACGCAATATCTTATCATCTCACATACCGCAGCCTCTCGAGACGAAAGTTTTTGACAAGTGCATCCTATGGCACTGAAACGTGGTCGCTCACAATGGGCCGCATTTGAAGGCTAAAAGTCACTTAAAGAAGAGTGGAGAGGGCTATGCTTGGAGTTTCCCTACGTGATAGAATCAGAAATGAAGAATTCCACAGGAGAACCAAGGTCACTTACTAAGCCCAACAAATTACCAATCTTAGTGGCAGTGGGCACACATTGCTCACTGATTAGATGTCTGAAGGGACTAAAAGGTTCCCCAGGTGTGCCAAATTTCAGCTTAATCAGATTCAAGGAAGTACATGAAAAATGGATTTCTCCAACCGGAAACATACAAATACTTAAGTCATACCAAGTATGAAGAAATTGTGTTTTTCACCCTTCCTACCATGATCGAACTCAAATTTTACCAAATGATGTCCCGAAAAGTATTAATTATTTGTATTGCTTAGAAAAGCTTAGGTCCATGAAAGTTTTTACTACTTTGAGGTCATTGCCACCTTTCTTTTCTTAAGACTCGATCGTAGACCAGAAATCAAGGATTTATAAATAATTAAAACTATTTAAAAAATTAGACACAGAAAGAGTAAAATAAAAAAGTCTGAAGTCCAGTGAGATATTCCCAAAAAATATTAAAAACTATCTAGCTTCTATACTATAAATAATCGCTGAACATACATGAGGGAGTTTTGCGAAACCCTTGAAGAGACGTTTTTGAATATTTTTTTCGTCATTTCGATTTTATAAAAAAAAACCATATGTATAACTATCGCTCGACCTAGACGAGTAGACAGAGACCTCGTGTATATGAAAATCCATGCATCCGTTACAATGATTTAAGAGTATAAAGAATCCCACATAAAGTATTTAAGCTTTTGTTACCCGCGTGCATGACAGCAAAGACAGGTTTATGTTTTTGAAAAATTCGAATTTATTATTGTACCTACTTGCTTTTGCCCGCTGCTGCGCCCGCGTAGAGGTCGGAAATTGTCCCACTCGAACGCACTACCGGAATAAAAAGCAACCTCTGTCCTAACCCAGGTCATTACCTATTCGTATGCCTTTCATCCAAATCCGTTCAGCCGAGAAGGCGTAAAAAGGTAACAGACAGACAGACATGTAATAAAATCAAATAATCGGTTTTAATTGTATAATATTCATCATTCATTGTAATAAATATTATCACCATTAATTTGCTCAAAAAGTCACTAAGCTGAAGTGGGACTGGGCTGGCCACATCTGCCGTATGCCCAATGAGCTGTGGGCCAAAATAACCACTACGTGGATCCCTTACGTGTACTTCCGCGGTTGGAGGCCCTGTTAATGAATGTACCATGTCAAAGTCAAAGTCAAATCATTTATTTCAAATATGCACATACAAACTTTTGAACGTCAAAATTTACAAGAAAATAGAATTGATTCTAGTTGCTTCTTCCAAAAGGTAGTTTCGTATAGGCAAGAAACTCCACCGTTACTCTTTTAAAATGTTTTACAATATTATGTATACATTAATTATATAATTATATGTAATGACGATGTACCTAGAATATAATTACTATACCACAATAGGTAAAAAGAATTAAATATAAAGGAATGACAGGTAAATTTATTATGTGATACATGGTGCTCACATATTTACAAATATTGAAAAGTAGATGATTTTCCCAAAATTTAAACAAGTAATAATTTAATGTGTGAGTTAAAGTAGTTACATAATGTAAAAATCAATGTCATAAAAAATATAAATTATACAATTAAATTTGCAACCAGTTTGATTTTGTCTAGACTCTAGATTGTCCTATAGAGCAGGACCAGCATGTTTTCAATTATTCTTATCTAGGATACAATCCTCTAATTTGTATTATGCTTGTTTAAAAAGTGTACTTTTAATATGAGTTTTAAATTTTCTTTAATTTAATTGCAATATATCACAAGGTATTTTGTTGTAACATTTGACACAGTACCCTATAAAAGATGTATCTACTTTAGATAATCAAAAAAATGGTTGATCTATTTTATCTTTATTTCTAGTACTAAAATTATGTCTAACACTTGTTGTATTAAAACGATGTAGATTTTTTCTTACATACATAATATTTTCATAAATGAATCGGCAAGGTAACGTCATAATATTAATCTTTTTAAATAGTTCCCTAAGAGATTCGCGAGGACGTATATTGTAAATGGCCCTGACAGCTCTCTTTTGCAAAATGAAAATGCATTCAATTTCAGCAGCCCGACCCCACAGTAAAATGCCATATCACATAATGCTGTGGAAGTAGCTAAAATAGACCACACCATGTGCATTTATGAATGTCATCTAATAGAACCAGATGGTGAGAGATCTTGAAGCGGACAACTACTACACCTGCGATTGGACACAGTACATTGTGACCGAGACCGCTCTGTCAAGAGCGACACGAAGAAGAAGAGAGGATCCCCTACACAACAAGAAGGCGTTGCAGCAGACCCCAAAGAAGTGGGACGGTGGGACGAGCTGGAGAAAGCAAACGGCCAGTGGGCCACTTTAACCCTGGATCTAAAGAGATGGAAGTCATGGGGAGAAGCCTTTGCCCAGCAGTGGGATAATACAGGCTAACAGTAACAGTAATTTGAAATACTTTAGAGCCTCTATTAACCACGAAATAACCACGTGTAAGAAAACTGAGTATTTCATGACTAAATTGTAATAACTTCTGACCGAAGTAAATGTTACCTTAAGATACGGACTATGTCTATGTTTCCAATCCCTTAAATCTTTTAAAAAGAGCGACGCAAAAATGTCAATAAAACGATATGTGAATTTCAAAATTGTCCCCTGTTTTACCCTTTTTTTTTTTTTTTTTTGGGTGGGAAATCATCAAATGACCTCTCCCGCTCTGGGCGGAGCGGAAGGGCGTGTCAGACTCTTACTGACTAAAACCCACCCGTGTTCCTTCAGTTGCCTGTGCGCCAGGGCCACGGTAACTCTTTCGAACAATCCGCGACCCCGGCAGGCATCGGTCCTATCGGACCCCGTCAATGGTGCTGACATCTCTTTGAGGCGCGCGTGGAACACGACGCGCCGTCGACCCGGGCCTGGTCCTTACCGGACGGCGAGCTGCCCATTGCTCACCGTCCGCAAGCCCGCGCCTACGGTGGCCGGGAGTCGGCAATCGACTCCCGACGCCCAGGGTGTCTCCTCCTCCTGCGGCGGCTAGGGGCGCGAGGGCGTAGAGATTGCCTCTCCCTCTCGCGCTCCGCCTCCTCCTTCGCGAGCATTACTGCTTCGCAGAAGGAGGTGACGGCTTCCCATTCCCTCTCGCTCCGTACCATGGCCTGAACCAGGCCCGGACGCGAGAGGTCGCCGCCGCCGATCGCCGCCACGAGGACACGGCGGTGCTCCGCCCAAGCCGGGCAGACCTCCACCGTATGCTCCACCGTGTCCTCCGGGTTTTACCCCCTTGGGGGATGATTTTACAAAAACGTTGAAACTCGTAATTCTTTATTTCTTACGAAAACCATAAATTAAAATTTTCCCTAACTTAAGAAATGCTGATTTTCCCATAGTAACTTTAAACCCCTATATCACCCTCTTTAGGATTATTTTTGAGACAAAAGTTAGCGTCTGTCTGCTTGCCTGTCTGTATGCCTTTCCAAAATGCTATCTATCTCATTGGCAAATTTTATCGAATTCCGTTCAGTGGTTTAGGCGTGAAAAGGTAACAAACAGATAGACTAAGGGCCTCGTTCACCATCTCCAAGTAAAGCGTTGATTAGTTACTTCCCGGTTAACGTTAATTGGCAAGTAAAAGTTACGAGTATCTTTTGTCAATTTCACAAACGAAAATAAAGCTTCGAGTAACAACTTACTGGTTAAGTGAATGATGTAACAAATCACACGTTACATTCGTTCATTAATACGTCAATGTTACTCGTCAAACGTCATTGGTTGATTTTTTATTAGTTAGTAACGTAACAGAAAGCGATTTCAGGGTGTAGAAGGGATTAAACATATGGTTACCTATTGTTTAGAAGTTCGGTAGTTTTTTTTTAAAGTTGTTTTTTGTTTGGGTTTTTTTTGTGTTGGTTTGTTTGTTAATAGTAATATCACTTGAATAATGAAAAAAATACCACTCGCCTTTGCGATTTAGGGATTATTTTATGTTTTATAAAGTTAAGCAATTGGTTTATTGCACACCTCGATAGACGAAATTAAGCAAAAAAAAAAACTGTCTCTAGGTCCATAAAATAATCAACACTGAATTTAAATACTCGAATCCAAGGTACTCATTGCGCTGTAGAATATTCTAATTCATCCAATTGGTGACCAATCATGTCAAATAAATCGATTTTTATTAATACATTTTAAAATAATCGTTGGTATATCTGATAAGTACCTACCCGTTGTCGTTTTTGACAACGGACAACTTTTAACTTTAAAGTAAATACGCTATTGGGCAGATGCCGTGGCAAGTGAGTTACGGGTCAGTTAAATCTTATGATTAGTGCTACTCGAACGTCGTGAAATCCGCACATGCAGTTACGGGTGACTTTAACTGGCGGTTAGCCTACTTGACACTTTACTTGAGGTTGGTGAAAGAGGCCCTAAGGCACTTTCAAATTTATAATAATAAATAAGTATAGAAGTATGGATGTATGGTAGGCAAAAACCTAAGAAATAAGCAGTACCGTCTTTTTTTTTTTTAATTTTTTACATTTTTTTTTTGGGTGGGAAATCATCAAATGACGTCTCCCGCTCTGGGCGGAGCGGAAGGGCGTGTCAGACTCTTACTGACTAAAACCCACCCGTGTTCCTTCAGTTGCCTGTGCGCCAGGGCCACGGTAACTCTTTCGAACAATCTGCAGCCCCGGCAGGCATCGGTCCTTTCGGACCCCGTCAATGGTGCTGACATCTCTTTGAGGCGCGCGTGGAACACTACGCGCCGTCGACCCGGGCCTGGTCCTTACCGAACGGAGAGCTGTCCATTGCTCGCCGTCCGCAAGCCCGCGCCTACGGTGGCCGGGAGTCGGCAATCGACTCCCGACGCCCAGGGTGTCTCCTTCTGCGGCGTTCCGGTTCTTTAAAAAAGAAGCCTTCTATTTATGGTACCCGAAACGCAATGATAAATGATAATGATTTTATTTCTTTAAGTAGGTTTGTACAAACACTTTTACATCTTGTCAAACATATTTTTAAAACTAGGTGAGGTTGGCGGAATAGTTTCGTTTCCATTGCTTGCTCATTTTATCGGTACCACGTACCATGAAACGACGACCGTCCGACCGTCCAACCGTCTTTGAAGTACTGGGATCACAGGACGTATAGAAGATGGATACATATTTTTGATTACATGGTAAGACTAATATTGAAAGTCCTTATTATCAAAGCATGAAGGTTCAAATTGCAATTAATACAATCAATTTAAACTGCAACAGTACTTTGATAACGCCCGCCCCTGTACAACAGACGACAGTGTAACGACACCAAACAACTGAAATAACGAAATTTTTTCTAAATAATACAGAACTAAGGACAAGGACTGTTATAGACACAGCAATAGCTGCACCGCTTTTCGACTTTATTATTATTTTCTTTGATATCTTTGTCAAGATATCCTCATGAACACGTCTACACAGTCACGTTCTTTTAACTGAAACACATGAATGAAAGTAATTAAAACAACATTCCGACAAAACTAAGGCCGTTTCACAGGAAAAATTGAAAATTGAAATATTTTTACTGCATTTAACCTATGAAGTTGCTATTATGTGATGACGTCATTTCTATGGCAGCTACGTGGTCGTAACTGCTCAAATGAACCAAGGAACCAAATAAAGTTTTGGTATAAACCTTCTGCTACAAAACTTAGATAAGAGGAAATTTGAAAAATTATATACCAGTAATGTTATTCGTGCTTTCATATCGGCACCTGAACCCCTTTTGTGTGAATCAACATGAAGCATCGAAAAAAAAAACCGTCCAAGTTCGAGTCGGACTCGCACACGAAGGGTTCCGTACCACCGTACAGTATTGAACACTACTTTTTTTTTTAAACACGTTTCTTGTATTATTTTTTTGCTTTTCATTTTTAACTTTATTTTACTTTTATTATTTTATGTTATAGTGGCAATGGAAGTAGTGTGTATTTCTATGCCGCTGTATCTAAAAATTATCTGTGAAAATTTCAACTTTCTACCTATTACGGTTCATGAGATAACTACCGAGATGCTGACTAAGGGCCCGATGTTTGATACATAGTTAAAAATGACCATTAGTCAATTTAACCATTAGTCACTTGACAATAGTCAATAGCTGTCAAATTTTGCTGTCTGCGTGTGGTTAACTTTTATAGCAAATTGACAATTTTTTAACTTTAGTTAGTTAACCACTTGTCAAACAACATACTTCTGTCCTTTTTAACAAATTGTTAAGTTAACTAATGCATTTTAACTATTAGTATGTTTGACTACTGATCAAACAACGGGCCCTACAGAGAAGTACACATCAAAGAAGAACACAAGCTGCGCCAACTCCAAATAAATTGGGATGAGGGCATGAGAATGATGAGTCATTTCAGTAATTCCCAATATGTTAATAATCCTAGCAAAAAGGCGTTGGTCATTCCTGTCAGAATTTTTAATGTCATGGTCACTTTTGATGCTTTTTAAATACTGAAAGAAAAAATACAATGTAACAAAAGAATAATTAAAAAAGTAGAAAATCAAAAGGCGTTTTGGAACATGAGGGATTCGGACCCCCGACCCGCTAATGTGCATGTGCTTGATGTGACGAAACACGTGATATTTATTTCGCCAATCCTGCTTCCCACACCTTGATCCCCTTTGCAATTAGGATAGATTGCATTACACCAAAGTGCGAGAAGAATCAATGTATGGAACAGAACTTGCTGCTAACTAATGCGCTGTACACACTTAAAGACAGGTGACACCAAGTTGAGCTATGTTAAAAAAACACCGAACTCTTTCGAAAGTTATGGCAAGTTTATGAAAACCCTATTTAAAATTGATAACAAGTTGACAACCATTCTTCCTTCACAATATTTTCTTCTTCAGTTGCTTTTGTGGCCGATAACAATAAATGTTATTATAATGAAAAGTACTAGTCTGTTAAAATGTAAGGAGAGTGTAAGTAAAAAGTTTCATGATTTTGAATACGCGATTATTTGCCTTAATTTATTTTCTAGCTAAGTGTTGGTTTATTCATCCCCAGAACTTAATATATTAATAATTTCACTGCAATCTTGGATATACAAAACTAGGACCCCGGTATACAAAAATAGTGATAACGTGAAGTAGCCTATAGCAGTTGGGGTATAGCAATTGAGCTAGCTAGAAGCAATATCCAATTTCAACATTAATACACAGCTCAGTGGCTTCTCTCATTGTTCTCTTACTGAAGCCACCTCGCCAAGGTCGCCACCTGGCAGGACACAAGGAAACAGGTTGGTTATTTATTAGCTAGTAACTCTTCCTGATTCATGTTGTGCTAGTACGTACGTTTACGTTACGTAGGCGTACCGTTTTCGTGGCAACAGATGCGCCGCGCAATAGGTTTAGCAGTAAAGTTCATTAGCCAATCACGACGTCAGCTCTACTCAAGTGCACACACACAAGTGCTACTACAAATTACCTGTAATACAGCAATCGTCTGATGCACACATACAAGCTTGTTAGGGGTGCATTTCCCCCTTGGTACTGCTATCGCATACCTTCTCGCAAATTTTGCATATTGCTGTCACACGAGTGCATACAGCTGAAAATCCTGCGTTCAGGTGTGTGAATACTACAAGTTCATAGAAGGACAACATCCTAGTATTCATCGGATCCTGGTCCACTGAATCTATTTATAGATTTGATTTGCATGAGGCAGGAAAACTTTAGAAAATTTATTGCAATGGTCATTGTAGAAATAATATAGAGTACTATGTCAGCTTCTAAGATTAAGTTGTCAAATAAGTTAGTGAAAATGAGCATAACTCTTTCACTTACGTCATCCAGACTTCAAAAAGAACATTTAAGCCATATAATGTTTAGAGTATTATCTCCCATCTTAAAAGAAGTGCAGTAACTCAAGTAAGTACTTTGCTTCGGGACAGCGTGTGTTAACCGAATTAAAACCGAAATCTTAAATTGGTTGAAAGTAGTCAGTCCCGCCTCCCCAACTTGTTATTTATGTGTTTGCGTGTCTTTTTTCCTTTATGCGACACGTTTAATGCAAATAAATGTATTTTGATATCTCTTCTCTTCTTGATCGCGTACTTCAATACTGAAGGTCGTGTCCCTGAAAGGCCTTCGTGGTTTTATGTATGATATTATTCCATTTCGTTCGGTTCTCAGCTTCTCTCAGGACAGTCGTAACAGAGAGTCCAGTGAGGGTGGTGACTTGGTCTGACCAGAGGTTAGGTGACAGGCTGCGAGGTGTTTTTCTATCTACCTTGCCCATTACCACCAAATTTTCAAGGTTATCTGATTCGCAACGGGCAATGTGACCAAAGTAACCGAGAATTCTTTTTTGTATTTTCGTATATGTGTACATATTAGATGGTGTATGAAACACATGTAATAATAAATATAACATTTACACTAGTTATCAACAATAGTAGATATTGAACTGCAGAAAACGAATTTTATTGCTGAACTGAAATTTTGTTGCATCGTAGTCATGGAAACCGCTGTGGCGTGCCACGTGCTCGGGAGACGGTATTGATCCATCCAGACCGTACAGTATTTGAAGTACTAGGCTCTAATAAAATACTAGGAGGTTATCATGAATATTAGTTTTAAAGTTCGTGCGCGCCATAAATATTGAGTATCGGGAGTCGCTAACTACAAATGCAACACGTGCTCATGTAGATTGGGTATTTAAGCCAGTAGCAGACGATACCTATTTTTCTAAGCGTCCATAGGCACACATCAGAATTTTTTTCAGTTTAAATATCTGCGACTGCAGACTGACTATATTTACTTATTACTATATTTATGACTATAATTTTAAGCTATGCCTTTGCATAGCTTAAAATCATATTCAGACAGACTCGCGAGGTCTACAGCTCACTGAGCCACTAGTAAATAATAAGGGAAACAGAAGAAAGAAGATACTACACCGAAGAAACACTGCCTTATTACTTTAGTAAGGTACTGGGCTTAATGCTCCTGCTAGATGTTATTGATTATTTCAGTAAGATTTCTTTATATTGAATACCCGTTAATAATACCTAATCTAAATTAAATAAATAATAATAGGTAATCTAAGTTGCTAATAGACTACATAATCAGCCTATAGTGTCCCTACTGCTGGATCACAGGCCTCCTCTCTTCGAGAGGGATTGGGTTGTAATCCACCACGCGGGCCCAGTGCGGGTTGGTCGATGTCACATGCCTTAGAATTTTTGGTTCAAGGACATGCCGGTTTCCTCACGATATTTTCCTTCACCGTTTTGAGAGCAGAGGTGATGAAATAATTTTCACAAAGGAAAGCGCCTGTCTGGGTTTGAGCCTACGACCTACAACTCGTAAGTCGGGGCTGTAACCACTGGGCCACCATTGCTCTCATCTGATAATAAACTAATATAATAACTATTAAATGCCGCCAACAAATTGCTTTGCATTTTGGCAGATGTTATAAATTAAGGTAAAACTCTGTAATATTATCGCTTAAATAAGACTGAAAAACTCCTGTACCTCTACGGCAAGAAAGTTCATAGGAGAAGTTGCAGTAGGTATGGTAGATAAACCAATTGAAGGGGGACCCGTCAATGTTGTCCGCGAATTTCAAAATTTCTTACGTTTTCTGCAAATTGCAGCGCTGTTTTACGTTGAAATTGATAAAAATTCAAAATAATAAATAATTAATTTTATTTTAGTACAAAGAATCCATAGAGTGATAGTAACATAATACAAAAACAATTTATTATCTTGTGTTAGTACCAATCACTCTCCGCACAAACTGATTTACAATTAGAGAGCTGAAGTGTTCGCTACTGTTCTCAGGACATGGTTGCGACTGTATCTCACTCTCCTCAGTAGTGAAGCTGTTTTCTTCCGCACAATCGCGTGAAAATGCGGCATTACTAAATCATAATCATTTTAATCAATATACAAAGTAAAACAGCGCCGCTAAAGCAAAAAAAAACCTAAGAAATTTTGAATTTCCCGGGTTATATTAAACGACTCACTCTAATCTAATAGAAGGTAAATATACCCTACTATCCTACTTCCTACTAATATTATAAAAGTGAAAGTTTGTATGTTTAGATGTTTGGATGTTTGTTACTCAATCACGCAAAAACGGCAAAACGGATTTGAATAAAATTTGGCACACAGATAGTTTATAACCTGGATTAACACATAGGATACTTTTTTATCCTGGTCGTAGGTTCTCGTGGGATAATTGTCGACATCTAGACGTTATAAAGACCATACTCTTACAGGATTCCCCGAATCCCGTTTATCCCAAATAATTTTCGATTTCAATTTTAAGATGCTGCAATTTCCCCTAATATTGGTATTTACAATGACCGTTAATAAGTCCCAGAACTAAATGCTGAAACTGGCAGGAATTCATTTGGGCACTCCTTGCTTCTCACATGGCCAACTTTGTCGGTTGCTCAAGAGTATCGAATGCCCAAAACTTACAATTACTGGCGGAAAATAATAAATCGTAGTGTCGTCTATCGACATACATATTAACTTAAGTAGGATACCTAGTATATTTTTATTTTAATAGATTGTTAGTTTTTGTTTGTATTTATTTCAATTAATTTACGTTTTAAATTACAACACTATTTACAATTAAAATATAATAACCTAACCTAACTTAAACTATTAACAGACTAAAAAATGGCGTCGAAAAATTCCTCTGCATCGCTGTCGACTGGTAAAGTACCCAAGAGACTGGCGGCATTGCCACGTTATATGGCGATGTTTAGCCTCTGGCCAAGGTAAAAGCCAGCCCTTGGGTCACGGGAAGTGTCAAACAGGCGTTTGGAGATTTCCTTGAACAAATCATGGGCACTCGGACCCCACGGCCCGAGGGTTTCAACACCAAACGGCTCGAAAATATGTTTACCGATAAGGTAGTTATACTTCCGCCGCTTGAGGTTTTCCGCAGCCGCAGCAGCGGCGCCAGCACAGCACGCCGACACAGAAAGATGGGATGGCACAAGAGTATCGACACATTTTGCGTCCCACATTAAAGGCCTACCCACCTTCCATGGAAATAAAGACATGCAGTCCGGTCTCTTGCCATCGTCGCGTGCCAAGCCATTAGGTTCTAATACAGCTGGAACGCCGACGGTGACAAGAGCTCGTCGGATGATGTTATTAATGTTCGCGTGCCGCGGTATGCGGCCCGCACTTCGACTGCAAGACAGACCGTGGTGTCCGAGGCTGTTGACAACTTTGCCACAGTGACAGCGATGAGGAGAACAAAAACATTGTTAGTTAATTAAGTATAAGAATTTTATCCAGTGTATTGTTATCTTCTTTAATAAATAATTTTATTTAAAATATGTGCGTCGAAATAAAAATAAATGGAATTTTTGCGATTCTACAATACTTTTATTTTATTTATTTGATTAAATCGGACACAGTGATCTATATTTTTATTAAAATGATGTTAGTAACCAAAGATTTAAATACATATAACTATAATACTACTAAAATCTAATTATTGTATAATTGTAATATAACACCAAATTGAATTGAAAAAAAACGCAATTAAATTAAATAAAGTCTAAAAAATCATTGACGTCTTACAATTCATTAAAATTAAAATCAATTATCATTTCATCGGTAGGTATTAGATAAGATCTGTTGGCACCAATTTCACCAATCTCTGCTGTTATTAATTAAATGTCATGTTAAGCATTTTGACGGACTATTTTTCGTAGTGAGACATTCCGTCAAATGACATAACGGGACATTTAGAATAAACACAGTATGGTGAAACTAGCCCTTAGTCTACCTAAAACCTACTGTTTTTATCGTCATGCAAACTGCACACAATAACTTAATATTGGACAGTCGATTTTGCTAACCACAACGCTAAGAATGCCTTTGCGACTGCAAAAGCTAGTGTATAATATTATTTTAACTATCATTATATCCTCGAACTTATAATATACAGGTAAAACAGAATTTAAAAAATATGACTTAGAATTAATATTGCACTTTACTACCTTATCTCCTGCGTTCTATGCTGTCCTAGTATCTACAGCACCACTTCTACGCCCTACGTGGGGTTGGTGATACCAAAGCTATGATTAAATTAATCAGAAAACTGATTAAAATGGTGATACGATTTTTATTGCAATTCTTTGAAATTACTGTTTGTAATGTAAACAATGGGTTCTGTGGTTCAATTTTGATGATTCTATTAGCTGACACATTTTCTTTTGTTAATTTTGTAGTATTGCGACTTCGTTCTATTTATTACACGAATACACAAGACTAGAAGTAGTGCAGAATTGTTACCTATACATGAGAAGAATCGTAAATTCGATCGAAAATCTAAAAAAAAAATTGTGGAAAATAAAGTGAGTAATAATAGAATGCTCTTTATTATGCACACCAGAAAATTACAGATATAAATGTAGAAATTTTATATAGGGTGACACAATGGGCGGTCTTATCGCTAAAAGCGATTATTTTACAGACAACCTTTGGATGGATTCAAGGGAGAAGGAGAGACAATAATGCAGGTAGTCAGTGGTGTACCATTTACATATACAAAAATACATACATACATAAAATATATACTTATCTACATATAATACATACAATAATAAACATGAAACAAGAGCAAGTAAACTAGTTAGTTAGTTTACGGAACACATATTCATATTTATTTGTGTAATACAGTGTCAGTTTTGTATTAATATTGTTAATACTGTGAGCCTAAAGAACGTTCTGAAAAGAGGAATTTCTATCTTTAAGTTTATTAAAAAACCATCAGCTCGATTTAAAATAAAACTAATTCTGCATTTTTGTTATTCATAAAGCGCCTGGCTTACCCAGTAATCAAGCACGATTTTCTTTGTTAATTATCATTAAACTGTGTGTTGTTACACGGACCGAGAGTGTTGCTTCTGAGGATCAAACGAATGCTTACTGCAAAAATGGTGCAAAATTGAAAAAATGGTATGTATTACGTTATACCTTAATTTTCATGCTCGTGTAATGCACGTTATGATTCTCGTGCTGATTTCTGGGTGCATAAATCATGTTCCTTCATCTTTCATCTGCTAACAAAATTGCCAAGTTGTACTCAAATCTTTTTTACATTTAAGTTAAATTTAAATCTTGTGTGTATAATAAAATCCATGGATGACATTCCAGAAATTAATGAATAAAACTTTAATACCATTTTTTTTAAAGTTTTATTTAATACCATTACCATTACCCTGGCGCACAGGCAACTGAAGGAACACGGGCGGGTTTTAGTCAGTAAGAGTCTGACACGCCCTTCCGCTCCGCCCAGAGCGGGAGAGGTCATTTGATGATTTCCCAAACAAAAAAAAAAAACATATAGTTACACTTAAATAGCGAATACGAACACCCCCCACTATATCAAAATAACTTTATGTAACATTTACTTCTGCCCGCGGCTTCACCCGCTTGGATGTTAACTACAGTACTCACATCCGTTGTCAGTCCCCAAGACTTGATTTTCTTGTTTTGGATAATTTCTACTATCGACTTGAATTCTTTGAAATAGCTCAATGCTTCGCTTTTAACTTTAAAAATATAGTTGTAAGTCATAGCTCCACTAATAGACTTGCTATCCATGGGACCACAAATGTCTGAATGAACTTGAAGTATCCCTGTGGCTCGTGTACCCGTAGGGAGTAACCGCGACTGTTTTCCCACACAACAAATCTCACAGTTTGACTTACTAGCCACAAATGCGTCAGTATAATCAATTTCATCAACTAGTCAACGCGGAATAATTTAGGAAAACAGCAACGATATGAACAATGCGAAACGTCGTTGTTGTTCATACCGTTTCTGTTGTGACTTCTCCTAATATTTTAGGCCCTAGGCTGATAAAATTTTAGTTTTTCCTAAATTTGTTAATATTAGTGTTTAGGTCGGTCTTCCCCCTAAGGGAAAGGGCAGCTCTCTACCCCGTACGTCCCTATTGAGTTCGTCTCCACACTGGATACTTTCCCACCGATTGTAAAGAATTCCCGTGAAGTTTTCTGCTTTGTCCCGACTTAGAAAGCTAGGTAACAAGGAGGGGATACAAGAAAACAATGTCAATATAAAATAAGGTTGGGAATTCATAGGTACGAGTAAGAAGATTAAGAAAAGGAAACGGATGCGTATGTTGTATTTCACAACATACGCGTCTGCCTAAGCGTGTCTTAAAAATCCACAGTCGTAGTCATTTCTACAAATAGTAATATTGCGAGAAAGTTACTTAAAGCACACAGTTCTCTACGCCTACTACGCAGCTACGGCGTAGCACTGTTATGGCTACGCTTACTACGTACTCGTAGCACATGTCTCCTACGCATCTGAGTAGTAAATTGTAGGCTTGTAATGTTACTGTTACTGTTAGCCTGCATCATCCCACTGCTGGGCAAAGGTCTCTCCCCATAACTTCCAGCTATTTCGATCCAGGGCTAAAGTAGACCAGTGGTCGTCCCGCCATCTTCTACGGGGACGCCTTCTGGTTGTGACGGATCCACGTAGTGGTTATTTTGTCCCACAGCTCATTGAACATACGGCAGACGTGACAGTCCAGTTCCACTACAGGTTATCGGCTTTTTGAGCAATGTCAGGAATCTGTGTTTTGGAGCACAGTGTGGTGTTGCGAATATGGTCTGTTAATTTGATGCCTAGAATACTGTGCTCCATTGCACGTTAAGAAACTTTGAGTGTGGACTTTTGAATGTTTGCTGTGATGTATAGATCAAAATGGGAAGGATGCACATGTCCACAATTTTTCGCTTGAGTGACAAAGGAAGGTTTCCTTTCATAAAGTCTTTCATGGACCAGTAGCACTTCCAGGCATTTTCAGTTCGTCTTAACACTTCCTTGTCTTGTCTGGACTGGAAAGAGACTAACTGGCCCAAGTAGATTTATTCATGGACATATTGCAATTCTTCACCATTCACTTTGATCCTATATTTAGTGGTGTTTGACATCAGCTTGTTCTTCGACATGTTCATCGCCAGTCCAACCTCAAGGCTTGCATCACTGAGTTGATTTAACATCAGCTCGATTAGGAGAATACGTTGATTTCTTCAGCGAAGCGGTGATTTGTTAACCACACCCCGCCTACATAATTGCCGCATCATTCTGTCCCAACTTAATTTTTACGCTTAATGCCATAGTACAACTTTGTGATAACTGGTGTCAAAATTCATGTTGGTAGATGATTTTTGAAATTGGTTAATAAACACCTACTTACCTACTTACCATTCTGCTGGCCTGGTACAAGTAAGGTTTTGTTGGCAGTAAAGTCAGCTTTACATAGTATACGACATCTAGTTGTGAATTGAATGAAATTTGAATTTAGACCAAAGGAAGAAGACATGTGAAAGATAAACAGTATTCACGGTATATATTTTTATTATGCGCTACGCTTATTAAACGTAATTGTCCTTTAAATTCCAATAAAACCAACAGATTTACATCACTGCATCAATGAAGAATGATGATGAAAACTTTTAAGTTAAATATTACAGAATAAGCTCAATATGGATTGGTTCCTTTTCGTTTAACTACGCCTAATCACAATACATGGCTCCATAAATATTAACGCATTTAAATTATTTTTCAGTCGGAGGACTGAGTTTTACCTATACCTGCTCAAAGTCGGACTGTGTCGCCGGTGGTTTTAACCACTAACATCTGTTGAGTAAAATTGGTATTCTTGAAGACCTGTACCTATTGGCCTTTCACAGTTATTTTACCTCTGAAGCAACCTCATAACAACGATCATAAAGATCAATGTGATGCTAAATCAGAGGTAAAATAAAATGTTACTGTAGTTGACACCGGCGATGATATTGAAATTATCTTTGATTATCTATCGCACGTAACCGTATTATTTTTGTCTGAATGATAAGCCTGTAACGATAATAATGAAATATAATTAAATCAACAGTTCTTTACATGAATATTAAACACCAGCGACATCTAGTTAACACACACTATCACTGCAAAACACCTCTACACACTTATGGGATCCTGGTACATAACAGGTATGACACCTGTTGAATCGACCTATATTTCGGTGTGCAGCTGTGCGCAGGGCATTTTCGACGCGCACCTTCAAATGCCTTCAAACGACGGCTATCATGTGCGTTTCTACTTTCCTAGTACAAACGAAACATTTAGTCGAATCCATCGATGTGATTTATCTTATCTATCTTCTATCTATCTGTCTTTGGCTTATCTGCTTTCTATAAAGTACTTATTAACTCCATGCGTTCTACAAATGAGGCGAGGACACGAGGCCTTCAGAAGTACGTGGCGTCCGACACACGTAGTCTGGTGCTTATTGTGCATGCGGGAAAGTGAGAAGTCAGACCAAATGTGTGGCACAAAATTAACCCAAAACAAAAAAGATGTGGTGGCTAGGGACCAAAAGCAATAACATTGAGCTTCACGATATTTGGGCATCACCGATTAAAAACGCACCTAGTAGCATACACATATTATTAATATTATCCTAATTACTTTTTGATCCTGTGAATCACCACTACATGAAGTAAAAAAAAAAACTATATAAAGTAAAAACCAATACATTTTTCAGTTATTTTTGAATAATGAAACTTATTTATTTATGAATTTGCGTTTGGACAGAATGGACTTGGTTGTTTTGACTTGTATTCTACATAACTTCTTGCGTAGACTCAGCTCTTCCTATTCAAACGATCTTGACGATTGAGAATCAGTTTCAATAATACATTTTATATAATTAAATATCAATAGAGGCCGTAACACTAGTGCTGATGCTAAAGTAGTGTGAGAAAAGTCACATCCTCTATGAATACCATTTGGCGTCAGACGACACCAAACATATCCATAGGTAACCATAGAACCTCAAATGTTACCACTGCACCTTTACATGTCGCTGCACTAGTGTTTCTGATCTGCGGTTATCGAACAGGTCAGTTCTTAACAATTCAGCACGAAGGTGTAAGTTGGGGTGAGCTTGCAGTCTAACCAGATGCAGCCGTATACCAGTGTTTCATATGGAGCGACTGCTTATGTGATCTCCATATCTCTTTTACTAAATACTAGATAACACGGTACCCTTGATAATATTGAGTGTCAGACTTTGGGCTTTTAACAACCCGTAACGATTATCAAAGTTCTACGAATGACAGCATTACAAATAAAAATAATCTATCCTCCATATTATCCAGAATAAGCACATGTCATAAAAAATTTAATATCTATCAATAAAAATGTGAGAACGCGCAGCATAAGAATTGTACAGATCGACATTGCTCACTCCTTTGGGTAAAAACAGGCGTGTTGTTATGTTACGTTTAAAAGCATTGTTTTTGAATTCCACTCAAATTTTTTGTAGGTTGTCTAAATGTTTCTTAGTATAAAGATCAATCAGGGATAAATGGAAATATTATTTAAGTACTGTGCAATGTATAGGCTTTCATCTAAATAAGCACACTAGGGTAACATAACATACGAGGTAATTGTTTATATTGACGCGCCCAGTTGATATACAAGAATTTTTAGATGATAAATCATAAACCTATGATCGTACCCATGTAACAACTCATATTATATGAATAAAATACCTAAGGTTATATTACCGTTTAACATACCTGAATAGGAACTTAGGAATGTTAAACGGAATGTTCTGTAATAGGTACAACATTTTGTTTTTAAATAAAAATATCCGTGTTATTTAATAGTCATAAAAATATCAAGAATTGCACAAAGTCAACAGGAACTGGATTCTTAGTATTAGTTTATCATATGCCTCAGACTTTATGATTTGTTTCATGCATTTATTTATTAATAAAAACTAGTAAATAAATCATTCACAAAAGTTTTGAGTTCAAAAAGGCACATGTGGGACTTGAACCCACGACCTTCACGTTTCAGAAAACATGATGCTCTATTACATCCAGCTGAGCTAATGTGCCACTACAAATGGCTTCTAAATTCGTTTCCTGTATCGTCCCTTTAAGTGCATTCAGCGACAACAGCGCCCGATGCTCTTCAAAATAAACGGTTGCAGTTGCGGACAGACGCGGAACTACTAACAGACGCATAAACCCTTTTGAAGGTCAGGGACAAACCATACGAGACAGATGGCATTGATTTTAGTTTAACTTTCGCGTTTTTATTTTTAAATAAATGATAACAGTTTTGTCTACCCTTTTAGTTATGCATAAGGTTTATCTGCACTAAAGGGACGAAAAGATGAACATAATTTTTTCAGTTTATGAGTGCTGTGTTTCCATACTAAGCACTTCTAAAAGCAATGAAAAAAGTTAGCCGCCTAGCTTCAGTCAAAACGTGCTTCAGTTTATTCGTTCACAATTAAACATAATATAAATATTAGTAATAATAGAAGCCTGTCCTACTGCGGACCATATGCCTATTTTCATACAGAAAGGAGCAATGCCCACCACACTGGTGCTTAATACGGATTGACGATTTCAAAGTACAGTTTATTCACGAATAAACTTAAATATTACATCTGTTTTTAAATAAGACACAATGGTAATTGACTGATTTCAAACTCGCATTCTAGTGCTTAAAAAGCTGACGCGTTAACCTCTGGGCCATAGCGCCATATCTTATTTATTTTAAAACGCGCTATAAGTTGCAAATACATAAAAAATAGCTGGTTCTAAACGAGTTCCGTTATCATTGTGTTGGTATTAGGAATCGCGAAAACCATGGTACCCAGAATTTATGGCGCGAACACTACGACCTATAAATTACCTTCCGGAAAGCCTCTTAGTGTTACATGAGCGCCTAGTGCTTCGAATATTGTACGGTCTGATGGATCAATACTGTCTCCCGAGCACATGGCGGTTTCCATGACAACGATGCAACAAGAGTGAAGTACGCTGTAAATAAATGCAGTTTGCTCCCACTACCTGAAAAAAATGCTTACAACATTAACAAATTATGCGTATTTCGATTAAAAAGTATTCCATATTATTCCGTTTTTATTTCTGCTCAAATTATCAGTCATTTCTAAGTTGTAAAACACACATTTTCGAAGCACACGCGATTGGTACTAAAGAGTCACGTATCAAAGTAACTAAATAATGCAAGCAAAAGTGAACTTTTGCTCAATGCCGTTAGAATTGAATGTACTGCAGCATTATGGCAATACTTGTTACGGTATTACGATCTCCAAATTACTGAATGACCTATGTGATGTTTATGTGCTCCTAGTATTTTACCACGTATTTGAGCTAACTTCAAGCGTTACAGATGCGTTTGCATTTGAGCTGAGACCACGTGCTCAAGGAATGTGGAAAAAACGAAAATTATTTGACATAAAAATAAAAATAATTAACCTAAAATTCGATTAAGTTTTAATGTTAATCGAATGTTTTAATAGTACTCGTTGTAGATTTGTGGTCTATAGCGGCCCCTACACTTATAATAAGTTTACGCAATATAAATGAAGCAGCCGTTGCTCTCAAACGTTCAAATGTTTTCTCAAACGCAATTTCATTGACGGCCCAGAAGCTTCTATGCTTTCGCGTGAGCAAGACCAGCCAACAGTTTATTATGAAACCAGCCGTACCCCACCCAATGCATTTTCTCATCGGAAACAATGACAAAATTCCATAGCAATCCCTTATTTTTTTAGGGGAAGTATTTTAAAAAATCCGTCCGTAGTGCTCACTTTCGTTACATAAGGAACACTTGTGCTACGCGTTATGCTTCTAGACCAGCGGTTAGCCTGTGTTGTATTTCAGTGAGTTGAAGATTTTTTATTAAGTAGATAGTGATCCTACGCGGACGGTGCAATTAAAATTGTGCATTAAAATTAATACTTGCTCAAACTTTTGTTCAATCACTGCGTCATCTTCAATTCTAACCTTCAACGGTCAAAAATATTGCGCAATTCGTGATGTTGTGTAATAACATACCTATTGGTATTCTAACGTGTCCAGACTTTGGACATTACCCACATTGACACGCTCGTAATCTCGTAAAGTCGCCAAATGCAAAACAGAAATAGTCACTGTTTCTGAAATTAGCATGGGGTAGAGGTATTATTTTTATTGTGCAACAAGCCATGTGTCCAATGGGATCTCCCATCGGCAAATATTACGAAATTTCTTTCACTACGTAACCCGCAAAGAGGATATTTAAAAAAAATCTTTCCTTATTTACTCACTTTCGCTATAAATGGAGCTCTTATGCAAAATTTCATGATTCTAGAGCCAGCTGCAGCGGTTTGACCTGTGCGTTAACTGTCAGTGAATGAATGAATAAAGTTAATATTTTTATTCAGTAAATAATATTGTAGGTGTAAGTGCCGATATAAGGTTAGATTACCATTTTGGTCACGTTAGTTTAAACGAGAATTAGTAGGTTAGTGTCGTTTGTCCCTCAAGTGTTCTATACGGATAGGTTTTCTGTACCCTGTGCGTTAGAGCGCACTGTGAGACCTCATAGATTCTTGTAAACCTACTGATGTAATTGCAGTTATTATACTACGGCTAAATATTACCAGTAACTATGTGTTTGCCATAGCAACATAATTTTCATTATCATCCCCTACCCTTTGCCTTCTTTCATACGTTTTAAACATTACCTATGTACAGAGTCGTTTACATCTTGTTTATAATTCTGCAAAGATCGTGTCTTATGCTATTTATAGCATAATATCCATTTAACGTGGATTAAAACTGGTTATTAGTATTCAAAAAGCCGCGTACTGAAAAGGTCCGTCACCACATCGACCGATAACGCTTGGGGAGGCTCATATCCAGCAGTGGCCATATATTATCTTTAACATCATTTCCGCTGGACTAATAATGGTGATACATGATAAAAATAGATGTTATGATATTTAATTCCATAATGGGGTCTATACAGACTTAACACATAACTTGAGCAAGATTCTTATCGCGCACTAACAAATGGTTTATTATAATTATTATTTTGATTTCCCTTCCATAAGAAAATCATAATAAAATGATGTTTTTTTTTCAGGTAGTGAAGTCTGCAACCGTGGCATCTTACTCTTCAACTATTCTTCATTAAGTGACTGCTGGTGGACTGCCAGGATTAAGGAGGTAAGGCTTATTCATTAAGAATGAGGCATCTTTTCTGATATAACGAATAGTAACGTCTTAATTCTTCATATTCAAAAATCTATTATTTTGACATAGACCGCGCTTTCAAAATTACCACGAAGTCTCTTCTTCTTCGTCGTATCGATGATTACGTTTCCATATTTTATGTAAATAAGCTTCGACCAAAATGTACGATGTTTCTTCAAAATGATGAGTACAGTCGATCCTTTAAAAAAATAAATTAGAATTCACGAAAATGTTAGATTGAGCAAATACCATTAATATTTGTTATATAGATAGGTTTATTTATGTTGGCACTATTTTAATGTCACCAAAATTAGAACTCATTTTAACAATAATAATAGTCAGGCACATTTGAGGTTACCGCTGATAGCAATATACTAAAATGACAATACACGTATCTTTACTTCTAACATTAAGTATCAGTATATTGACTGTCTACTTACTGTAC
This sequence comes from Dryobotodes eremita, assembly GCA_917490735.1. Lineage (NCBI taxonomy): Eukaryota > Metazoa > Arthropoda > Insecta > Lepidoptera > Noctuidae > Dryobotodes > Dryobotodes eremita. The sequence goes on along the minus strand of OU823241.1, from coordinate 8,862,354 downwards.
TGTCTACTGTATGAAACTTGATGTGTAGCATTATGCTGAGCGAAGGCGTTTAGCGTGGATGTGACGCATGTTTTCCCCCAACTTACTCTTTTTTGTGCTTGTGTTCTTTCTCTGCGTCATTTTTACCGCATGGTGAAGCGTTTATGGTATATTTTGATAGGAAGATATAAAGATGCGGGGTGAATACTTAGTTGAACGCGTCTACACCCAGATGATAAGAGGAGTATGAGTAACATTGCACTTACTAGCTAAACCGCCATACTGTCTTCAATGCTTCCTTTAGCAGGCGATTATCCGTCATCCTGGATCATCGCCTGCTGAAGGAAGCATCGAAGACACAGACATGCCACCTTTGCCAATAGCTTTGGACTAAACTATTCTCGTAGTCTCTCTCTATTCGTCAATTTTGACGCGATACTAAGCGGACGTGTTTTTTGTGCGGATTATAACGATATTGATTTAAGTAATTACGAATAATGTTATTGCAATAAGTTGCGGAGTCAGTTTATTGTGTAAGTGACGTTGTGAACGATGAACTAAATAGTTTTATAGACAATCAGCGTTTTCGGTGTTAGCAGTATGTCTAACCCAGGAGATAGCCCCTTCGGCCGCAGCAAATTGCTACGACGAAGTCCCCCACCGACTCCATCGCCTGCCGATCAAAACCAGACAAGAGAACCAGCGCCGCCACCTGCTACGGAGATCGAATTACCGACTGAAGTCGTCGCTACGTCGGAGCTTCAGAGATGGCTTGGGTCCATCGACACAATCTTGAGCGAAATTTGCTCGATCGTGGCGGAGGGAAAAATGAATTCCGAACAAAATCTTCGTGTCACCAATCTCTGTCGAAAAGTCAACCATGGGACGTCTCAGATGGGCGTGCTGTACCAATCCCTGAAGCAGAAGTCCATCCAGGCGCACACAACCATCCAGCACCTTCAAGTGCAGCAGAATGTTGCGGAATCCCTTTGCCAGTTCAAAGAAGTCGTGGAAACGAAGATGAGTCGAACCGAACCAGAAAGTAGTTCCTACGCTAACGTGGTGAGGAAAGGTTCTGATAAATTTATTCGCCCAGCAAATCTCAGTTCGGTCGCTATATATCCCAGCGATAAAACCAAAACCAGTGACGATACCAAGTTGTTGGTACAAAAAATTATCTCACCTGAGGAATTAAAACTCCATGTCCGTGGTCTTAGGAAAATTAGAAACGGAGGCGTCATCATTAGGACCGATAACAAAGAGGACATTGACAAACTAAAAAGCTCACAGAAGCTAGTTTCCTCAGGCCTTACAGTTGAAGAACCATCGAAACGCCGTCCTAGGATTGCTGTCATTGGTGTCCCCGTAGCCCTGACTGAAAAAGAGGTATTTGATTGCATTTACGTCCAAAACTTGACAGATAAATTGCTGAACATTACTCATGAGTCCTTTTTAGAAAGTATAAAATTGAGCCATAAGTCAGGAAAGAAAGATCGTCCTACTTGCAATTATATTTTGGAAGTTCCTGCTTATATCAGGAAAATTATGATTGACCAAGGCCGAATTTTCATAAATTGGACATCATGTCCAGTGAGAGATTTCACTATTGTGACCAGGTGTTTTAACTGCCAGCAGTTCGGACACGCAGCCAAATTCTGCAGAGAAACGAGCCCTACATGCAACCTCTGTGGCGAAACAGGACATTCTTTCAAGGAATGCAATAATAAAGGTTCTCCGCCCCAATGTGCGACTTGCAAACGTTTCAAGAGGAAAAACGAGCATCCAACTGGTGACGTAAATTGCCCAGCACGTAAATATGCAGAAGACAATTACATCAATTCCATTGACTATGAAGGCGCCTAGGAGCGCCGCCGACTACCTAGTTAATTAAGCACATAGATAGTAGGTTAACTTCTACATATAATTATTGTTATGGCCAATCAGCTAATCTGTGATCTAGATGGGTTTTCCGTGTCTGAAGCTAAAATCTGTAATGTTGAGGAGTGCAAAAAGTTAGTCTATACTGGGGATAAAACATTGACTTTACTTACACAAAATATACGCAGTATAACCCGTAATTTTAACGGTTTCCAAGTTTTGCTGCAAAACTTTGATGTATGCTGCGACATTATCGTTCTAACAGAATGTTGGTTATCCAAACAAACGGCTAATATACCATCTCTCGATGGCTTTAATCTTCACAAAAGCGATATAACATTCAACCAGAATGATGGCATAGTGGTTTATATTAAAAATAATTTAAGAGCATTAGTAGATGAACCCCATTTTCTAGACTGCAACTGCTTAGTAATTAAAATTATTCCCGATACAGTAATTATGGCTATTTATAGGCCTCCATCCCAAAGTATTGATAGGTTTTTGGATTCACTTAACAGTAACTTAGAAAAATTATCTTCGTTTAAAAATATCATACTGGTAGGTGATATCAACATAAAAATTGCTGCCGAAAAAATCGATACTCATTCACATAATTACCTTAACATTTGCTCATTTCATGGACTACTACCAGCTCATTATCACCCAACCCACCAGAGCGGCTCTTGTCTAGACCATATCCTTATAAAATCGAAAAGTCCATCCAAAACATTAGTTACTAATTCGTCCCTTACCGATCATCAAGCTGTTTTACTAACATTACAAATGTCTTCACCTAGAAATAACTGCATGCGTAGCTATACTAAACTCAATATGACGAGTCTTGAAATTGACTTACGCGGTATTAATTTTGACCCAGTTTACAATTCACATGATCCAAATGTTTCACTACAATATTTTGTCGATTTATTACAATCTACGATAAAGAAAAATACATTTACTAAAGTAATACCTAGAAAGTATAGTAACATAAAACCATGGATTACGCCCGGACTTGTTCGATGTATCAGACATAGAGATAAACTTCACCAACAATCGAAAAATGCTCCGGATAATGAACTACTATCAGTTATTTACAAACGGTATAGGAATTTCTGTAATAATCTGTTGAAAAAGCTAAAAAATCAATATGATCAAAGTCAGCTACAGAAAGCAGGTAAAAACAGTAAACTTATATGGAAATTCATAAAAACAAACACTATTAGGTCAAAAAATCCCGAACCTGCGCTTGATCTTTTATCTTCTGAGCTAAGCCCTACCGAAGCAGCAAACAAAGCTAACAAATTCTTTATTAACGTAGGAAAAAACTTAGCAGAAAAAGCTTTATTATCTAATAGATGTTTTTCCATACAAAGCCAAACTAAGACTTATGCAACACGAAACTCTTTTGTCTTATTAGATACTGATGTTAATGAGGTAGAAAGTATAATAGATGGATTAAAGGAATTTTGTGCCGTAGGATGTGACGACATACCTAATAGCATACTCAAAAGATTTAAATACGTAATTGCCCCTCCCTTGACTCACATTTTTCAGTTATGTTTAACAAAAGGAATATTTCCAAAATTGCTTAAAAAAGCCGTAGTCACCCCTGTGTTTAAAGCTGGAGACAAACATTGTGTAAATAACTACAGGCCAATTCCAGTTTTAACAGGTCTCTCAAAGATTTTGGAAAAAATTATTAACAGTAGATTAGTAAAATATCTTGAAAGTAATAAATCACTCTCTGATCATCAATTTGGTTTTAGGCCTAAAAGATCAACAAGCCAAGCTGTTCACCAGCTGACAAATTTTATAAGCACAAACCTGGATAACGGCATGCACACCATAGGGATATTTTTAGACCTTGCCAAGGCTTTTGATACAATTTCTTGTACTTTGCTTTTGCACAAGCTGGAAATGCTCGGAATACGGGGAGTACAATTGGAACTGTTATCTGATTACCTCAGCGACCGCCATCAGAGAGTAAAAATAGGTCAGTCCATGAGTTTTGAACTTAAGAATAGCTGTTATGGAATCCCACAAGGCAGTATTTTGGGTCCCACTTTATTTTTAATCTACATAAATGACCTGTGCAATTTGACACTCCAAAAGGGTGACATTATTTCATATGCGGATGACACAGCTCTACTGTTCGCAGCTAAATCAAAGGCCGAGGTCTATGAGGTAGCACAGAATGGTTTTAATACTGTGTCTAATTGGCTTCATAACAATCTCTTAACATTAAATACAGATAAAACCAAGTACCTATTATTTACAATGAGAAACACTAACCCAACGCTTACTAATCTAGACATTCAAGCGCATAACAATAGTAATTTACATTATGCTGACATTGCATGCACTTGTCCCACTTTAGCTAAAGCCGACCATATTAAATATCTAGGCGTCACGATTGACACAAACCTGAACTTCCGCAAACACATCGATTTATTATGCACCAGAGTACGTAAACTAATACATATTTTTAAAAATTTACGTAACATTGCCGACTTTAAATTAATTAGACAGGTTTATTTGGCTTTGTGTCAATCTATTATTACCTACTGCATAACGTCCTGGGGTGGTGCCGCTAAATCAACTTTACTGCACCTTGAACGTGCCCAAAGAGCAGTTTTAAAGGTTGCTACTTTTCGTCCATTTAGATTTCCTACACACCAGCTTTATATGGCATGTAAGGTGCTAACAGTACGTCAATTATTTGTTTTGAATGTTGTTTTATTCCAACACACTGAACTTTATTTTAACCCAGTACCTTCAGATAGGAGAAGAAAAGATTTGGTTTGTGCTAACTCTCAGACTAAACATGCTTTTGCTAGTCGATTTTATTTATTTTTAGGACCCTACTTGTATAACCAGTTTAACAGAGTGCTAAAGATTTATAGTTTAACTTATAATAGGTGTAATTTACTAGTACAGGAATATTTGGCAAAACTTAATTATGCAGACACGGAAAAACTACTAGAGATTTTAAAATAAAATTTCTATCTACCTACTCAAATATAAGTCTCTTATTTTACCTAATTTAAAATAGTCTCCATTTTATCTACTTTAATATTATTTGCTAATTTATTTAAACATAAATATATCTTACATAATCTAGTTTTATAATAATATAATCAATTAGTTACTCTTTAAGTCATTGAAAATATTATGTCTACTTTCAATTAAGCTTTTAATAAATTTATTGTTGTCATCTTTTTAAATGCTTGATATAAATTGATAGCCTGAAACACAGGTTTTATAAACCTAGATCAGGCAGGTCTACATTACAGTTAGAATTAAAATTTTCCTCGATTGTAATTAATGTAAATCATAATTTTATTTTATACTTGAATAAAAATGTATTATTATTTTCTTTTATTTCATATATATACATATAAATTATATTTTTAAATATTAGAATATAAAAATATAAAAACATTTAAAAATATAAAAAATAGTGGCCCACCGGTATCGGGAACAGGGTCCAAGCTACCGGCGGTCAGGGCTCCAGAGAGAGAAACTTCCTAACAATGCGGGCCGTGTCCAAAAGTACCGCCTTCTGAATCAAGCCCTTGATCCAGCTACCCAACGAGAGCCTCCTCAGGTGTTGGTCGAGGCTCTTGGCTATTAATCCATTGGCTGTAACGACTATCGGTACAATGATCGCTGAGTCCACATCCCACATGTCGACAACCTCGCGAGCCAAGTCAAGATATTTGATTTGTTTATCTTTCTCAGCTTTCACGAGGTTCCCGTCGTGTGGGACCGTTATGTCAACAATCATTGCACGCCGCTCTAATCGATCCACCACCACTATATCAGGCTTATTGGCAACAATAGTCCTGTCAGTGATGATGGATCGATCCCAGTACAATGTGATATTTCCATTTTCGAGAACTGGGTCGGGCACATACCTGTAGTACGGCACTTCCGATTCTACAAGGCTGTATTTGAGAGCAAGTTGCTGATGGATAATCCTGGCTACAAGGTTGTGTCTATGCAAGTATTCTCCGTTAGCTAGACTAGAACATCCGGAGATAATGTGTCTGATTGATTCACCTGGACGGTGGCATGCCCGACAAATGTCAACCGTGCCGTCTTTCACAATAAATCTCCGGTAGTTGTTTGTCATCATAACTTCGTCCATAATTGCACAGACAAAACCTTCGGTTTCTCCAAAGAGATCACCGAAACGCAGCCAGGCTACGGACGCTAGTTGATCTATATCGGGTCCATGTAGGGCCCGAAAAAAGCGTCCGTGAAGCTCCTTACTCTGCCATACTTCCATGCGATCATTAGTGTCAAGCACTACTGGCTTGCGCCAGTTCTCTTTAGCCAAGGAGAGCGGGGTGAGGCCCTTGTCCACTTTGACCACATCTCGATGCATCCCCACGTCGGCCTCTAAGAAATATTCCCTGAGACTGCATATCTCGCGATTGTGGAGGTTTTTAGCATTTAAAAAGCCTCGACCTCCACATTTTCGCGGGATATACAGCCTCATTACCGATGACCGTGGATGATGCATTCGATTTGCAGTCAGCAGTGTACGGATCTTCCTATCCAGGGCGTCGAGTTCGGTCTGAGTCCATTTGAGTATGCCAAAAGAGTACATCAAAACCGGCATGACCCAACCGTTAAAGGCGCGTACCTTGTTTCCGCCTGATAGAAGACTATTAAATACTTTTTTCAGGCGGCCAAAGAAGCGTTCCTTTAACGATTGCTTCATGTCAGTATCATTGATGCCCAATGCTTCCAACATACCCAAATACTTATAGGTTTCGGATGCAGAGAGGGTTCTAAGGTTTATAGAATCCGAGAGTTGGGTTCCGACGGATTCCACAATCTCCCCTCGTTTTACATGCATGACCGCACATTTGTCTACACCAAATTCCATTCTGATGGCGCTACTGAAAATTTCAGTTACTTTCAGTAGCTCCATCAGTTGCAAATTGTTGGAGGCAAAGAGTTTTAGGTCATCCATGTAAAGGAGGTGAGATATAACCTGACCACCTCTCCTCAGCCGATAGCCTAGACCTGAATCTTCCAGCAGTGTGCTAAGAGGATTCAAGGCTAAGCAGAACCAAAGCGGACTCAAACTATCACCCTGAAATATGCCGCGCTCGATCCTTATTGGTTCGCTATTCCTCTGGATATTTCGACATCCTGGATAGTGAAGGACCGTTCTCCATTGCCCCATACATGACATCAGGAAGGTGCGCAGAGTTGCATCTACTTTATACAACTCCAGCACCCTCATAAGCCATGTATGTGGCACCGAGTCATAGGCCTTCTTGTAATCTATCCAACATGTCGAGAGATCCTTTCGGGAACGACGAACTTGTTGGCTAATGGCCATATCAATGAGGAGTAGCTCCTTAGTACCACGGGACCCGTTCCTACATCCATTTTGTGAAGGAGACATGATAGAGTTGGTGTCTATATGTTTGTTGATTTTAGCTCTCAAAATGGATGTAAGAACTTTATAGACCGTCGGTAAACACGTGATTGGTCTATAATTTTTGGGTTCCGCAGTGCTACCTGATTTATGGAGCAGGTGGATAACTCCTGTTGTTAGGAACTGGGGTAGCGAACCAGACTCCAAAGCAGTCTGGTACTGAGCCGCCAAGCGAGCGTGCGACCCAACGAACCATTTGATCCAAAAGTTTTGCAGTCCGTCCGGCCCTGGAGACTTCCAGTTAGGCAGCGGACGGACTGCACGAGTTACATCTTGGGGGCAGATGGTAATAGCCCCCATTTCTGGTATTGGATCGCAAGCTCGCTCAACTCTCCGAGCCCAATCGCCTTCGGTGTGACTGACAGGCACCGACCAGATATTGCGCCAGAAAGAACACATGGCATCATCATCTGGTAGGCACGTGTCAGCCACATATTGATCCGGTCGCTCCCAACCCCTATAAACCCACCTTTGATCGCGTTGGAAAGTACGATTCTGAGTGTATCGCTCCACTCGCCGCTTATACCTACGAATACGGTTTGCCCATGCATACACTTTCTGCTTCAGGAAGTCGATGCGCTCTGTGACACATGACATATAATCCTGAGGGCTGATATCCGTCCCTGCGAACGCGCGTCTCACAAAGCGCATCACTCTAGGGCGAGTATTGCCCTCCCTGAAGCAGATTAGTTTGCCGATGAGCGCTCTGGCCCCACCAATACGGCGTTCAATTCTGCACTGCCAAGCTGGAACGGCTGGTTTCGGTCGTGTAGCTCTAGAATCAGTAGAAAATTTGACGTGAGCTACACGACATGCCGCTACAGCCGCGCAGTACAGAATCGAATGAGTATTATTATTATGATCCTTTATTTCATTGTATATACATATAAATTATATTTTTAAATATTAGAATATAAAAATATAAAAACATTTAAAAATATAAAAAATAGTGGCCCACCGGTATCGGGAACAGGGTCCAAGTTACAGGTCAGGGGTCAGGGCTCCAGAGAGAGAAACCTCCTAACAATGCGGGCCGTGTCCAAAAGTACCGCCTTCTGAATCAAGCCCTTGATCCAGCCACCCAACGAGAGCCTCCTCAGGTGTTGGTCGAGGCTCTTGGCTATTAGTCCATTGGCTGTAACGACTATCGGTACAATGATCGCTGAGTCCACATCCCACATGTCGACAACCTCGCGAGCCAAGTCAAGATATTTGATTTGTTTATCTTTCTCGGCTTTCACGAGGTTCCCGTCGTGTGGGACCGTTATGTCAACAATCATTGCACGCCGCTCTAATCGATCCACCACCACTATATCAGGCTTATTGGCAACAATAGTCCTGTCAGTGATGATGGATCGATCCCAGTACAATGTGATATTTCCATTTTCGAGAACTGGGTCGGGCACATACCTGTAGTACGGCACTTCCGATTCTACAAGGCTGTATTTGAGAGCAAGTTGCTGATGGATAATCCTGGCTACAAGGTTGTGTCTATGCAAGTATTCTCCGTTAGCTAGACTAGAACATCCGGAGATAATGTGTCTGATTGATTCACCTGGACGGTGGCATGCCCGACAAATGTCAACCGTGCCGTCTTTCACAATAAATCTCCGGTAGTTGTTTGTCATCATAACTTCGTCCATAATTGCACAGACAAAACCTTCGGTTTCTCCAAAGAGATCACCGAAACGCAGCCAGGCTACGGACGCTAGTTGATCTATATCGGGTCCATGTAGGGCCCGAAAAAAGCGTCCGTGAAGCTCCTTACTCTGCCATACTTCCATGCGATCATTAGTGTCAAGCACTACTGGCTTGTGCCAGTTCTCTTTAGCCAAGGAGAGCGGGGTGAGGCCCTTGTCCACTTTGACCACATCTCGATGCATCCCCACGTCGGCCTCTAAGAAATATTCCCTGAGACTGCATATCTCGCGATTGTGGAGGTTATTATTATTATTATTATGAAAGTTTACAGATTCGTCAACCTCTTAGGCAGGCAACGACTGCAAAAGTGTTGTATTGAAAGAGTAAGCGGGAGTTAGAATACTGTGCGGCTGATCGGACAGCAAACATAATGGACGCGAATGTAAGGGTCACTCAGTTTGAGTTACTATTGTTAATAAAACTTCGTAGCACAGTAATTGTTTCCCAATGCAACGATATAAATGAGTTTTCATGTATTTTATTTTGCTTTCCCACATTAGTCCTCAGTGGGATGCGCGTGCGGGACTATTCAGCCATGTAATTTTACGGATATTTGATTCTTTGATTTTCTTTGATTTAAAAGAGGGAAAAGTTTACGATGCGTCCAATTGTGGATTTGCATCCATGAAGTTTATTCCGTTGACGGAATAAAGATACTGGCTCTCGCCCAGACAGGAAGCGCTTCGAAGCGTCTAGGAAAGTTTCTGAACTCAAGTCTGGTACAATTACAATATGGCTTTGGGTAGCCAAACACACGAAAAGACAAAATAAGCCCTTTGACTTACAATGCCCCCCTTGCGCGCGATTGAAACATTTATAGGCCTTTTAATTTATTTATTTAGGATCTGCAACAAAAGATAAAAACAATATATTAGACATAAATAAAGGGCAATATCAGGTATTAACTAGGTATAGTCCTCTAATTATAGGAGACCACAGCATGAACAATAAAGTAAACAACTAAGCTAACAAAGTTAATATATTTATATTAGTTAAATTTATCGATATATATGTATATGACGGATGTTTGAGCGGCTGAGACACCACGTGTCGTTGCTGATCCGTCTTCTGTTGGTCCTTCATCATGGGCGTGTACGTGCAGGTGTTTGGAAAATAACTCTCGCAAAATAACGCACTTAATTTACTTTCAAATATCGCAACGAGACTTAACTATAAAATTTAATGATTACAATGATTATCACTGATTAAGAGCGGGTAGTAACCAAAATTGCCTATCTTCAATTGAATTTTTCATGAAATTCATAAGACTAAGGTATAAAATAAAAATAATATAAGTAACTACATGATATTTTCAAACTTTTTGTGCAACAGGAACACAAAATATTAAAATTTTCTCGATAAAATAACATAATGAAATTACCCCTAATTTTCACGGTTTTTCAATTTGTACTTAATATGCTAATGACTAATAGGATCATTTTTTAATGATTATTTGTATTAAGACAAGGCGAAAAAAATTGTGGAGGCATTTTTTGAAATTCCTTTTATTTTTGGTTTTATAACGACTACAAGCTTTAAGCACTTACGACGTTTTTAGTTCGTGCAAGAAGTCATCTTCCGTCGCACGTTGCGGGAACTTCAAGCATATTTTTGTTTCACAAATCTATCGCCGTCGCTCTGTTGAGACGAGAGGACTGCGTTTGAATTTTTTGCTGCTCTAGGATTTAATTTATTTGCGTAAATAATATTTTCGTTATTTATCACATTGTAGGAAAGAAACTGTGAAATAGACAACATGAACAAATCACTAAAACCACTTCCGAAACGATTATTAAAATAGTTAAGAATTGGTAAACTAAATAAATACCGCGGCTAAACTATAAAATAAAAATATTATAATAATTCAATGTTGATATTTGAAAACTCAAGATGACATACAATTATTTGACAGATTTTTGACTGGTATAGTACAACTAGCGCCATTGTTCTGCACTTCGGTCAATTTTCTTGCGGAGAAAATTTACAACATAGAGTTCGTGCTGGAGATTTTAGATCTTATTACTATTAAATAAAGAACCAAATTCGTTTACTCCCACTTTCGCTGACAAACTTCGTGTAAGGGTAACCTTAGACGAACTATTTCGAGCGATTTTTGACCAACCGTCAAGTCAAGTTGAAACTCGAAATTAAACTCAACTCAAAATTTAATTAATCGGAAAACTAAAATAGGTAGTGGGTTTATTGCGGACACAAGTACGAAACGGTGTGCACGGGACATGACATGTTCACACGGATAGTGTTCTCAGGATAGTGGATAGTATGACCAGATCCCTTTTTATGGTGGGGATGAGTAAAGATTGTGACGGATCACAATGTTTGGGACTGTCGGCTTGCTTTTCAAAGCTAAAGTTTCAACCGTTACGAAAGAGGAACCTAATAAACTTACGACTTTCTTTGGCACGCATACAAATAGATGCCAATTATTTTGGTTCGGGTCAATTCTTTTGGTTGGTTATTTTGTCGGTAAAACCCGGCAGGTAGCAGTAGGTGTTCCGAAATTGGCCCGTTTTTCACAAATGTTTTCAGCGACAACTTTTTTCTACTCGTGCTTCGCGCATTATAGGTTTTCATGACATATGCCACATGACTGCACAATACAGTGCAAAATGCACCATACCAATATTATTTTTTACTTGGTAGCACTGTTGCTAATTGACATTGCACGATCCTGCAAAGCCATTTCCACGATATACCATTATATTTTTTTACTTGGTTAACACTGGTTTCCAAGAAGACGTCGTGAGGTCCAACTTGTACTAGGCCCTAAATAAAATTTGGTTACATTGGAATTTGAACTTTGTCACGCCAGCATTGTGTTTCTAGTTCCAAAACATGACTATGATCTAAGATTCTGAATTCAAGCTTAGCGTATAGTATAGGCAAAATAAACAGATGTTTTACCTACTGAAGAATTTCATTGAAATTAAAGGGACTGGACGATGATCACTTCTTCGTTTAAATATTGCAATTGAAATACCATTCGAGGTACCTATTGATGCTGTGAGACCTTGCTTCTTGCCAAATTTCATGATTCTAGGTCAACGGGATGTATCATTTTGATTTTAATTTATTTGCGAGTGTTTATTTTCTTAGATTATTGATATTTTTGTTCAATTGATTTCATTTTGTCGAAGTAAAAAAGCGGAAGGTAAGTGATGCTATTTTAATTATACGTTTTTATATCGTCAATAAAGCAATTTTATCGAAATTGTTTTCACCATCTTGTAGGTAGTATTATAGTACTTTGATGAGTATGTTATCATGAGTATGTTGTATTATAGTAGTTTGATGTAAGTGCTTTGCTTTTTAGAGTTCGGTACCTCAAAAGAAAAATCGAAACCCTTATGGATCACTTTGTTATCCATCTTTCTGACCGCTTTTGTCAGGAATGCGTGGGGGGTATCAAGTTGAAATTGATATTAAATACTTAGATAAACGGTCCTTTGGAGCTGTAAAAAAAACGAGCTTCTAAGACGTTGACTTAGTATCTTGACATAAATTGCCATTCATTTAGCATATTTTGACACTCGCAAATAAATTAAAACCCATAAGATACATGTCGTTGACCTAAAATCATGAAATTTGACAAGAAGCAAGATCTCACAGCACAAATAGCTACAGGAAAATATTTGAAAATCGTTAATTTGTAGTTTTTGTAATATTGAATAATATACCTACTTGTACACAGCAATCATACATAGGTACATTGAATAGAACAGTTTCATCTGATTATTTTGCGTATACATACTACACACAAGATTCAAATTCAAATGCCTAAATATACGGCGGGCGAAAAGTTTCTGCTGGCGGGAAGGGGTTATGTTTTGTTATTGTCGTGTTTGATGAGAGGGGTAGGGAAAGAGGCGCGGTTGAAACTTGATTTTTTTCTGTCCTACTGCGCCCTCTTAAGTCTAATCACAACAATTGTTAAACTTGCATTTAGAGCCAATGGATTTGTGCGTGTGCACCGCGTGACGACCGCATCACAAAGTGCTCGCCATCGCCGCCATAACATTCACAACCCCATTCGATGATACCCGCTCTAAGTAGAAAATACTTTGAAAGAAATAAATTCTAAACAACAGAGTAAAAATAATCGATTACAACTTTTAAAAAGTGTTACAATAAATTGACTAAATCATCACACGCCGTTATATACATATATATAGATATGTCGGAAATACGTTAAATCAATCGTTTGACTTTGACTAATCGGGACGCCAGCGCCATCAGATGGCGCTCGACAGAGTCTAAAACATAACGCTTGACCAGAGTAAAAGCAGAGTTTGTTGTTGGCGACTAAGCAGTGAACACTTTTAGAAACTGTCGCGCGTTCCGTATAGTTGTGTCATGTACCTACAGTGTGTGATTAATTTGTTCCTAAATTATAATTTGATTTGAACTGCAAATCGTTTTTCTATTGCCCAATAACCAACACTACCCATAGTACGCCCACAGTAGTTAAAATATGGCTGATAATAACGAGAGAGACGTACCTTCTCCGTCAGATATATTTATTTATATTTATCTCTTCAAAGTGAGAGTGAACAGGTTTCTTCTGGGTAAGCTCACTCCATCGTCAATTTTGTCTGTCATCTCTGACCTAAACGAGTAAAGAGCAAACACACATGAAATAAAAAAAAAAAATTGGATATAGTTAATATTCTTTTTTAAGGACATTATAAATTAAATCTATTAAACAATTCTTATGATTAGACAGAGACTCGCACATGATGCATGCAAATGATGCATGCAATCAATAATTTTAGTCAGTTTTTTACAAGGAGATATTTGAATGTATTTATAACACATAAAAACAAACACGAACGTGCAATGTGATTATAGTATATCGAACATTGCTTTTAGATATAGTTACTCTTAATAAAATTAATGAGTTAAAAGCCTCTGAATAACGCAATATCGCAAGGTTTTACTCGGGATAGCGCCTTAATAATTTATAATAAAAAACTGTTACTAAGGATGTTTTTAGGTGGGTAGATTTATCCCCAGCCAGCCACTCGGGGCTAGCGATAAACCTACTCTGACGGGCGCGACGCATCGTCCCCGCCGCGTCGTATGACGGACGACGGCGGCGGCGGTACGCGGCAGCGCACGGCATGCTCGTGAAATTATTGTATTTAAATAGTGGTAGTAGAGGAATTTTAATGTTGTTACATTGTAAAATAGTTAGCTGGTTACAAGGTGGCAGTACTGCCAAAGTTTTCACATCGTTTCAATGCAGACTTACACTACCTGCGAAAATAAGGTGTTGTTGAGGATGTGTTAACCACAATAATGTATTGTGTCATTAAATCCTTAAATAAGCATGACTTTTAAAACAAGCTTGTCATACTGCTACAGGTCATAATAATGATAGTTTTCCTCGTGCGGCATCGATCTTGGTTGTAGCTTATGGTCATGTTTACCTTATAAATTGTCATCGGTAAGAGATCTACTCGTAGTACACAATTTTCCAAATTATCTTTAGTGTAAGTCGTTCTTTTGTCTTCTAAAAATCAATCTTACCAAAGACAAATAATAATAAAAATACTTTGGGACGAAGACAACATACAATTGTTTTTCTTTTTCTGTGATTGATTGATATAAAAGAGGAAACTCTTCTTAAGTTATGTCGTGCTAGTGAAATGAACGCGCATAGCGTTACCATGGCTACGAACGCTTTTAATCATCAATTAGAGAGAGTAAACTAAGTAGATTTATTTCTACTTTAAATTACATACCATCTCTCTCGCGTATGCTTACGGCATTAGTCAGACAGGGATAGAATGAGTGTAACAGATAGATTATTGACAATTGCTACTCTAGAATATCCCGCCATATTCACCGCTCACCCTGTACCAGATTCAGGTATTTGAAACTCGACTGGTACCAAGTTTACGGTATAAGTCGCTCGGCTACCAGGGTTGTATCAATCACAGGAGATAGGTCCTATAAAGGCTAGAAAACATCTTTTTACTATAAAGACAAGATTTTTGTCCAAGAAACCAACGTTGGAACTGCTTAAAATTAAATTCCAAATTAAATAATGGTCACTAAATTAACACAAAATGTTTTGAAATGTCGACATCGATGGGGTTGAATATTTTCAGGCTGGTTTTTTTTTTATTTATCCTGCTTTGTAGTGGAACTATTTATTGACACTTTTTATTCGACCAAATGACGTGATAATTTTTTATTAAACTAACTTGTACGAAATGTATTAAATACCACTGAATCTATTTAGTAAAAGTCATAAATTCACTGCCAAACAACGCACAGCCTAAACCATTGAGTTAATGAAATGAAATTAAGCACAAGTTTTTCTAATATAAAGTTTGCACACGTGATTTTTATATAACCCGGGCACTAAGGAAGTATTTTTGATAATTCTTCCCGTAAATAGATTAAAAAGGGGATGAAAATTTGTATGTAAGTTCATAATTTTTGCCGATGAAAAATATCATCGAGTGCACAGATTCTTTCGTGATAAATTACAAGTAGCCATATGATAATTCCTAAATCGTTTGCAAGTATAACAGTGTAACGTGAATTTTTGATCAGTTGGTGCCATCTAACCAGCCGAATGTGAGATGTAACTACACTATCTAGCGTACCGTGTCGGAACTTGCTCGTAAACAGCTTGTCTATGCAGTTCGCTTCACATCCGAGAGGTGGAAAACTGAAAAAACATAATTTCTATCAAAATACTACCCAAACTAACGTAATCAGCTTACTAGTAACTACCTTATCTTTATTTACCTCTTTTAAGAATAAAAATGTACAATAATATTCCGTAGTTTCGCTGAAATTCAACGTTTTGTACCATGACAAGAATCAAGTGAACCTCAATTTCAGGTTTTCAATCACAATCCTCGGTAGTACAGTGGTTAGTATTCCCGCCTGTCACGCGGGCGACCAGGGTTCGATCCCCTGCCGGGGAGGATATTTTTATAATTTTTTTTTTGGTAAAAATATTTTGTTTTGTATTTTTTGTTAAAGGAGTAGATGCGTACAGAATTCACGCTCGTTCTTCTAAACCAGAACAACTCGTGTTATCATAAGGTTTCGTGGTTGAAAATTATTGATTGGGAACTCATAACATACTCGTAATACACACTTACAAATAAAGCTGGCCGAAGAGTGGGCTCTGTGATTTAAATTCATTTTCACATCAAAAGATAATAAACTATTTTAATGCTTGTAAACTAACTGAGAATGAAGTAAATACGAAGAACTACGGTTTCTTGGACGTCTAACAAAATTAAGTTTCTAATCTAAGTAAACGCAATAAAAAATGCGACATAATATTTTAACACTCGTTGACCTAGAATCATAAAATTTGGCAAGAAGCAAGTTTTCAAAGCACAAGTAATGGAAAAAGTCCGAAAATCGTTAGTTTTTAGTTTTTTCACACAAGTAAATTGTCTTGCAATTCCAACCTTACATTTTCAGTTGGAGAATTAACCGTGACGTATTTCGATGTATATCCACACATCGTTATATGCCACAGTCGATTCTCGGAACATGTTTTTCTACTACAATATTAAGTTTTTCTTGGGATAAATTCATCCCAACTACGAAACCCTTCATTGTGCTGCTACGACACTCACTTGGGCGGTTTTTTTTTATTGTAATGATATGCGAAAGCGATTATGGCCAGACGATTTGTTTTTTTTCGGTCTTCTCTAGTAATTAATACGTGGAAAGAATTTCAGAAATCGATGGGTACTTAGAAATTGAAATAAAATTGTTTTAAATATTAAAGGAGCAGTGGTGGCCCTGTGGTATCGGCCCCGACTTAAGAGTTGTAGGTCGTGGGTTCGAACCCAGGTAGGCGCTTTACTTTGTGTAAATCATTTTATCACCGCTACTCTCAAAACGGTGAAGGAAAACATCATGAGGAAAACGGCATGTCCTAGAACCAAAAAGTCAAAAGACATGTGACATCTCAAAACCCGCAATGGGCCCGAGTGGTAGATTACAGCCCACCCCCTCTCGAGGAGAGGAGGCCTGTGTCTCAGCAGTGGGGACATTATAGACTGATTTAGAAAGTATTTAATACAATAAGCATTAATTTAAATAATTTTTCGGACACTATTAAACCGAATCACTGACACGACACACAAGACCTGGCCAATACTGGCCATAGGTCCATACGTAGGTATTTCTTTTAGTGAACTTCACGCCGAATTGTTTCTACGAGTATACTCAAAAATTTAATTCGGTATGAGCTCGCTGTTCAAAATTATTTTAATTTATTGTGAATTTTATTTCTTATACTTTTTTAATACCCCTAACTAACTAAATGTGAATGTACTTATTAATAAAATTATTAATTTCAAAAATAAATTATTCATAAAAATATAACGAGTTTTTATTAAGTTTCTACTCTTTTTTTCGAGCTCGATTTTGTTGTGATTAGGCTGAACGCAACTTTTGAATCGAAATAAGAAAATTGGGTGGACGGTCAGCACTAAAAAGGTTCACGTCACAACACAATTTTTGTAATTTTTGTCAAACTTTGATCGTGTGTTTTTTAGGTTTACTTTTAAATTTAATTATTATTTTCAGTAAGAAGACCGTTTTTAGCAGGCAATTTCCCAAGTGATTAGGTCAACCTATGACTACTATAATGTGTGAATACACCTTAAACTAAACGTAAACTGACATAAAAATTAAAGTTATAGAACCACAGAATGAGTTAAAAGAGGATGACAAAGAGCTTAGTATAATAACATAATATCGCTTATATTTTATTTCATTAGAAAAACCTACCTGTGCTAGGAATAGATAACATAAAGTTTCGATACAATGTATTTATTGTTGTTATGGGAAAAACCTTGCCTTGTCCTGTATACTGGATGTATATGTATGATTGAATGGTGGATACCAGCCATATATCACATACGAGTACCTAGATATAGGGTGTAAAAAGACCCATCACATAGCCCTCAACTTCATATTCTGTGCATCACACTAAGTAACATAGCTCAAATATAAATAATTTTTATTTTTGGTGTGAAAAATCACTCTTCACAGTAGTGCGCAACGTAACGCATGCAAAACATTGTGCTTATGGCTGCATGCAACGGTACAGGGGTCGTGGAGGTATTTAATGTTATGTTATGACATTAAAAACTAGTTTTCGTAAAAAAACGCAAGTAAAAGTTGGAATTTTGACCTTCATTACCTCCGTAACCAGAAAGTTCCCAGGTCTGGTCAAGTAAAAAAAAAAATACAATGACGGGAAGTGCAATTGGCTCTGCTTCGTTACGTGTTTTTTTACACCCGTTGACTTCATAATGAAGTTTGTAGAACTATGTATAATCTGTAATTACGGCCTACGAGTTGCTACGCCGTATGCTACGCTAACCCTTGCTAAAACCTAAACCAGCAAGGCTTCTGAAGCCTTGCTGGTTTAGGATCTCTAGAGAATCTCTGTATAAATATGTTGAAATTACTTCATTAATTGAAATATTTACAATAAATAGCAATCAAACAAAGATCTGCTTTGTCATTGTATTGCCTACGACGTAGTACCTGCTACGGCGTAGCGGCTACGCCACCAGAATATTCAAGAGCAGTCTGTTCGAATCATTGGATTATACTCTATTCATGTCATCGATTGGCTATACTTTATTCATGTTATCGATTGGCTTGTTAAGTATGTAGACCGAACTCGTGGGAACAATATGGAAAGACCTAATGGAAAAGAACTGAAAAGTAGTGGAGAGGAGGGGAGTAATGCGGGGTCAGAGTCCGACGCCGCATCGGGCGCGAGGGGCTCATTCAAGAGCCCGGAGCGTGTGGTGGTGGGGCCTGCTGGGAAGAAGAACACAAAGTTCTCCCAGAAGCGTCCCAAACCAAGGGATGGCCAGGGGTCGTCCTCTGATGGCGGGAGGAGCTCCGCCCGCAGGAAAATTACATTGCGTGGTGGGGCTCACGAGCGTACAGGCAGAGAGCTCACTACCGAGGAGGACAGCGAGCCGCATCGAGCCAGCCTGGCTGAGCCGGCCCAGCCGACCGAGAGGCACGCCACAGAGGGGCACGACCCTGGAGGGGCCCGGTCGCAAGGCGGCAGCCTCAGAGTCGTCGGGTGATAAGCCGGACGCCGCTGGCGGCTCCAATTCAGAGCGAGTGGCCAAGTTTGAGGAGGTCGTGGTAGCCGCGATCAGGGTTGTGGCCTTGAAAAGGATTCAGCCCTCTAAAGACAAGGTCATACCTACTGCCACGGCCTACATTATGGCGGCAGCGGAGGCCTTTCACCTTGGGCCTCCGTTGGATGGAATGTCGGAAATGCGGGTGGAGGTCGCCCACTTGACAGCCGCCTTGGAGCTTCCCCAAAAGGAGAATGAGGAGCTCCGAGCGGGGCTGGCCAGCCTCAAGGCAGCCGGCCCCCGGGAAGTGCTGCAAGAGGGGGCGCAGCATGGGCAAGGCCAGTCGGTGCCAGTGCCTAAGGAGGACCGGGTTCTGACCCTGGTGCGGCGAGAGCTGGCTGCCTTCCAGAGTCGGTTTTCTACTCTGGAGGCCATTGTCGTGCGTCCCCCGCTGCGGCCAAGCTAGGAACGGCAGGGCGGTCCAGAGGCGGGCCAGTGCCGGATTCCGCGGGGCCGCCCCTGGCTAAGCCGGCGCCACCCAAGCCCAAGAAGGGCGAGGTGGCTACGCAGGTGATGAGGGCCCAAGCCCTGGTGGCGAGACGGCCGCCCCCCCGCCACCTAATGCTCCTCCGGCCGACGCCGAATGGCAAGTGGCCGGAGAGAAGAGGAAGGCGGGTAAGACCTCAAGGGTGGCCAAAAGGAAGGAGAGGCGGTAGCGGCGCAAGGAGTAAAGCGTCGTGGCTAGGCTCCGCGCCCCGAAGTCCGCAGCTGTAGTGATTACACTACAGCCGGAAGCGGAGAAGAAGGGCGTGTCCTACCGCGACGTGCTTACCAAGGCGAGGGCGGCGGTGAACCTCGAGGAACTTGGCGTCACCAATGGCATTCGGGTAAGGGTCACTGCGACTGGGGCCCGGATGCTGGAGGTCCGCGGTGCGGCCAGTGGCTCGACCGCTGACGCTCTGGCTGAAAGGCTTAGGGGGTCCCTAAATGCGGACGAGGCCCGAGTCTCCAGGACCACCGAGTGCATCGACATACACATCCTGGGGCTGGACGATTGTATGACGGTGGCTGAGGTGGTGGCCGCCGTCATCAGGACTGGGGGGTGGTCTGCCGAGCAGGTGAGGGCGGGCACCATCCGTCCTGACCACACGGGGTTGCGAGCCGTTACGGTGAGCTGCCCCGTGTCGGCGGCCAGGAAAGTTGCCAGGGACGGCCGAAGGCTTCTGGTGGGCTGGGTTTCCGTGCAGGTTAAACTGCTTGATCCCAGACCTCTGAGGTGCGTCCGCTGCGGTCAGCCCGGTCACAAGGCCGGCTCGTGCAATGCCTCGCCGCGCTGCTTTTTATGTGCGGCAGCTGGCAAGCCGGCCGATCACCAGGCTGGAAGCAAGGCCTGCGCTCCACCCGCCAAAGCCAGGGACAAGCGCAAGCCCTCCGCCACCACCGCCACCGCCGCCACCGCGGTTGCTGCCTCTACCATCGTCGCCGCCGCAAACACTGCGGCAGGGCCCTCTCAGGAGTCTCGGGAGAGGGCTGATATGGAGTGCTAATAATGGCCGAATGACGCCTCCTCCAGGCAAACATCAACCACTGCGTCGCTGCTCAGGATCTGTTGCTCCAGAGTATGGCGCAGTGGTCGATTAACATCGCCGTGGTCGCTGAGCCGTACTTTTTCCCGCCCAGGGATGACTGGGTGGAGGACTTGAGCAGCTCAGTGAGCCTAATTTTGTCGGCCGCCGCCGGTACTCCATCGCTTGAGGCTGTCAAGAGGAGACGGGGTTGCGTGGAAGTACGGTTTGGGGAGATTGTTGTGGTAGGGGTATATTACTCCCCGAACCGAACTCTCGCCGAGTTCCACAACTCCCTTGCGGAGTTGAGAGTCGTCGTCGTCGGGTATCATGCCCTTCCCGTGCTCGTATTCGGGGACTTCAATGCCAAGAACACGGCTTGGGGTTCCCGGTATACGGATACACGGGGCAGGATGGTGGAGGACTGGGCTCTGGAGACAGGCCTGGTCGTCTTAAACCGGGGTTCTGTCCCCACGTGTGGGCGGATGCGGGGTGAGTCAGTGGTGAACATCTCGTTCACCAGCCCCGCTCTGTCGCTGCGTGTCATTGACTGGCGCGTCATGGAGGGGGTGCAGAGTCGGAGAGGACATTTGATGATTTACCACCCAGAAAAAAAGAGTAGGTAGACCGAGTCTATTTACATTGAAAACAAGATAAATGTGGCTCAAAGTGTGAGAAATTGGAGAGTATATTATATAATTATTAGCACCTGTATCTATGCTTAATTTATATACTCAGATTCTGCAGTGTAACTGTGTGTGTGTGATTTTCTTGAATGTGATCTCAGAGTGTGTAGAAAGAAGAAAATTAAAGACTAAACTTTTTGTACATTTATTTAAGGATTCACACAAACAGTTTGGTTAAGAAGAAGAAGATCATTAATATTTAAAAAATTACTAGTACAAAGAGCAGGATTACATTTTAAAATAAACGATACATCGTTATCAAAAGACAAATGGTATTATACAAAATTAATACATCGTTTCTTATTATTTTTCAATTTTGGTCACTCAAAACACCGTAGAACTAAACAAAATTATAATTTGAAAAAATAATATAAGTACCAAACTTCGAAAGATATTTGCGGGTCACTGAGTATAGGTTTTGCAGAAGAACCATACTATCAGATGCACCCTAGAGGTGCAACGATATGGAACGGATTTAGTTAGCCCGTTGGCCTTGTTCCACAATACGGAACTGCCCCTGCATGGCATTTTGTCCACGGAACCCGAGGCGAGGCAGGTAGTCCTGGTGGATAAAAACCACCACGCCCTCCAACTTGGCCGGGAAACGAAGGGATGAGTCGAGATCTGATGACATTTCCACAACGGTTTGGTTTCACTGCACACCTGTAAAGAGTAAAAAGCAATGTTAGTAATTATCTAAATGGTCTACTCGGAAGGCAGGGATTACTTGACTTGCATAAGCAACGCAGTAGTCATACCAATACGCATGTGAGACGTGGTCCGACGGGGGTCACGAACCCCCCGCCCTCCCCTAAATCATCTATAATCGCGACATGGCTGGTGTTTTGGAACTTGTCGTGAATTTAAGCCATGTTGCCCAGTAATCTTGGGCTCAAACCCCCAAAACCTAGGGCCGCGACCCCCTGATGGATATTCATAGTAGAAAAAAAAAACATCGAAGGGACATCTATCTGTATTACACTAACGCAACGCTACTTTATTAACTAATATTGATATTTGAAACCATCAAAGATAGGCCAAGAAGACAAAGAAAGATATCACCAACTCGGAATAAAATCTCTGAATATTATCCTATTGCTTTACAAACAATTAGGGACATAAACAAGGTTAAGATAATGATTATAAAGAGTTCAACTTACCAAAAGTCTTAGTTGAACAGTAGCGGAAATAAATCGCCTGCTCGCACGGAGAGTGACGGTGGGATGGCGCCCCTCAAAGTATCGATCCGTTTTGCACCCTCCTCCCGCAACGCAGCTTTTGATCGGATACGTGTTTAGAACATAAAATCTTCTAAAAATCGACTAAACTGGACAAATCTCTGCTTAATCATTTATTGTTGTTTTAAAGGTCAATAATATTAAGCCATATTTTCTGCTTAATTTTATTTAATAATTATTTAAACTTGAGCCTGTTTCTTATAAATAAGATAAAATACTGTTTATTTTATATGGTTTTAGTAGAATTAACAATGTTTTAATAAATGCTTGTAAATGCTATGTTTTAAGTTTTCCCAGACCATTACAACAATTGATTATTTTAGCCGAGATTTGATTGTTTTAGTCGATTTGTTGAAGTATGTTGCCCTGTTCCCCCATAACGTATCCGAAAGCAAATGAACACTAGCTAGTTAAGGCTGGGGTTACAATTATTTTTTACTAATTGAACTTTATGATTCGAATTATCTACTGAAATGCGAGTAAAGATTACACGTTCAGTAATTGTAAATCATATGAATAATTTATTTTTTACTCGAGATTTATTTTTACTCGAGCATTTGAAAAGGTTGAATTGGTCGTAAGCCTAAACAATAAATTATTCTAGGAGAGCTTTATCAATTATTTGTCGCTTTTGGTGCTTGCATGCTATTTGCCAATTAGATCCCAGAGTCTAATCCCAGGCCTTCCCAGAGTTTTTCTCATTTTGACTAATCACCCTTGGAAAGTCTAAACGGCTCTGCTAAAGTCATTTCAATCAAGTTGTTTTTTCGTCGATCATGTTATTTGCCACATGAATGCCAATTTTCAGCTTATCAACGCCGGTCATTGTGATAATAATGTGGGTATGTGTAAAACCAAAAAAATAACAGTCTACCTACGATTCAATGACTAAGCTTAGCCGCCAACCGGTGCCCGCCCGCCTCTGCGGGCTTCGTCTGGTCATGCGGGTGGCCCCGCGACGTCTAAGAGGGGCGCGCGTGGAACATTATGAGCCACCACCTCAGGTCTTATATGATAGGGGGGGTGGCGGACGACCCCGAGTCCGCCGTCTCTTGACCCATTTAGGGATGCCGGAAGAGGAAATTATCTGCGCTCTGCCAACGCTCGGTACGCCTGCTGTGTGCCGGGCGGGCACTTGAAATCTTCCTCTCCCTTCTCTCTAGAGAGAGAGACCTTAGACAAGTCATATTTTTTTTTTAACATACAAGATGAAATTAAACACACATATTCAAGACATTAATGTCCACTTTAACACCAATAGTAGTATACACGATTATAGACAATGGAACTCAACAATGTTGACGAGCACAAATAATTTTATTTAAAATGAATATTAAAGCCGAGTAAATAATGTCATCACGGTAGCTAAATAGTTTTCCTTTCTTTTTTTACCTATAATTTTTGACAGTATTCTATTACGAATTATTTAACACGTAGTTAAAATTTAATCGAAATATCAAAGATCAAAACGTATTTTTTAAGATTGTTACTCGAAATTTCCTGCTCCTGTTACCCTAGATTTGATTGACAGGTTTATAGAGGTATGAGGAGGTCGATAGTGGGCTGAGTCGTGTATCTTGCGATGCTTGCCAGGGCCAGGTGAGGTTCCAGTGAGTCGGAACCGGGTGTCGCATAGTTCGCGGTGAGTCGGAACTGTCTGCGAAGATTCCCCAGTGAGTCGGGGTGGCGCTGCGTTATGCTCCAGTGCGTCGGATGTGGTACAGCGCCGGGTTGAGGCTGACTGCTGGCGTCGACCAGGAGAGGGTTTGAAGGCTCTACTTGTGGACCGGCCGAGAGTGCAGTGTGCTGTGCCAAGGTTGCTGATGAGGCTGAGGGTGATGACCAGGTATGCGCGGTCGCTGCATGCTGGTGGTCAGGATACCCTTTGAAGCCGTGGGTGCTGGCTGGCTGTGTGACTCGCCGCTCTAAAGCTTGAAGGAAGTGATGATGACGTCACGCTGATGTACTTGCACGAAGGCTGCGCTGACGTTCATTTTCAGGGTCACCAATATAGAGGTATGAGGAACAGGGTGTAAAGTTCACTCACACCTCCATAGAAAAGGGAGGATCCTCCGACCAGACGGGTGTTGACTGGTGGGCAACTGCCCTACGGTTGATGTCGGGATGTTGTATACATGCTATTTGCGCGGTAAACTCTGCTTGCGCGATGCAGGATTTTGCGTGACGTCAGTATGACGCGTAGCTCGCATGTGGCGTTTTTGTAGATGCCGCTACAGGTTAAAGGTTGTGTTCTATATTGTATTAGGCATAAACTTAAATTATTTAAATGTAGAATTACAATAACCGAAGGAAACTGTTCATTCTCGGCTTCGCGTGGACCCAATGCTCGATACGAAACAAATTAATCAAAAATCATGTTTAGTTTTTAAACGCTTATTTCTTCTATACTTTTGTATCAATTTGCGCCCACGAATAGTGTATTTAATAAGTACTGAAATTGTTTTATTCTTCGACATATTGAAAATAGGACCTTAATTAATTCATAGTGATGTCAACAATTAATCGTTTACTTTAAAATAATTATTTACCAATTGATACTAAATGTTATTTTTGAAGTTCAAATACGTCCTCCACATTAATATAATAGTCTGGACTTCTAGAGTTTACAGTCAATTAAAGTAAAGCTGTTATTATAATCACTTACATTATTTCGAACATGTTTTATCCATAAATCTGAAACAAAAGTATTTAAAAGTATCGAAGTTGGTCAACGAAACGATTTTTATTCAATTATAAAATCGATTTAGCTATAAAAAGAGACCCAGTATATATATACTGACTGGTAGAAAATGCCTCAGGCATTAAGTCCGCCTTTGTACAGTATTTTTTTTTTACTTGTGCATAAAGTTTTAATAAATAAATAAATACACAAAAAGCGAATCAGAACCGCCAGAAGAACAGAAAATCTAAAAAGAAGAAGAAATTATAATGTAGAGACTAACCAAAAAGATATCGATTGTATCTTATCTTTATATCTAATCGCAATTTTTTTTTATGTGTGTATGAGTAATTATTATGCATTATTGAACTTCAGGAATTTCGTCAATTAAATTATTAACTTTCATTATTTCTGTGCCTTGCAAACATCATTATTTAGCCTATCAGACTTTAAAACATGGCTGCCTATACTCATATGCCGTTTTAGGAACAATGTTTCTAAGAGTCGGTCGGACATAAGGTCAACCTGCCGAAACTCCCAATACCGTCAAAATTATTTAATTGAAAAGATCTCGTTTAGAAGAACGTTTGTTATAACTACGACTTGTCTGAATTATTCCTTTGTTCGGTTTTAAATCGTCCTAAATGTGACACTAGGTAATAGGTAATACGGGCTGGTGTCCGCAACTCCACGTCAATGCGCGTATTTTGCGTACGGGTTGGAAAATCGATTATTCGATCCACCCCAGCTCCTCGAAGAAGGCCAGCAACGCCTTGGTGTTGCTGACAATCTCACGTAGGGTACCTGGGTTATTGAAGTACTTTGCCCTGTACGTGGCGACCACCGGGCAGTTTAAAAGCACATGAGCTGCTGTTTCGTCGTCTTCCATGCAGGCCCTGCACAGCGGACTCTCTGTGACTCCTATGACAAAGAGGTGTTTATTAAATGACCCGTGGCTAGTTAAAGGTGCTGTAACTGTTGTTTAGTTCGTCGGAGAACCTGTTTTGCAAGGCGGCCATCAATTGTAGGGAGGGCTTCCTTAGCCGCCTGCACTCACCTTGGTTCACCCACAGGTTGTGATGTTGGTCCCTGGTGCGTTTCCTTACCAGAGTGCGTAAGTACCCAAAGGGGAGTGGCACGATGGGTTCAGGTCCCACTGGTACCACGCTCGACCTCCTTCTGGCAAGTTCGTCAGCTGCGTCATTACCTAGCGAACCGCTGTGTCCTTTGATTCATTGAATGGTTATGTTATTAAGGCTGCCCACCTGGTTGAGGCGCTGGTTGCACTCGTATATTAGCCCAGAATCAATTGTGTGACTGTTTAGCGCTTGCAGAACAGCCATGCTGTCTGAGAGTATGCGGATTGAGTGGTCCTTAACTTCCCTGGTCATGATGGCCAAAGCGGCTAGAGAAAAACCCCATGCACTCGGCCTGGAACACTGTGTTATGGACCCCCAATGGTGTGGCTATGTGTATATTGAAGTCCTCCGAGAAGATCCCAGCACCTGTGCCACTACCTGTTTTAGATCCATCAGTGAAGATGCGCACCTCTGCAGGGCACAAGCCCTCGCATCGTAAAGTTGGATTTTGTATTTTTTATCAAAGATAAATTGTTTGGGTACCCGGTCATTTATGGCTTTCGTAATGGGAAACTCCTTATTGAGTCCCTCTAGCAGCGCGGTGTGTGGTATGTCTCTCTTACCCCAGAGATCTAGTGCATTTAGACGTGCCGCCGCCATCGTCGCTTCCTGCTGTATGAACAGGTGGAGCGGTGGTAGTGCCAGCATGGCTTCGACTGCTGCAGTCGGGGTAGTCCTCATGCAACCCGTGGTGGCCATGCAGGCTAGTCTTTGCATGCGTTGTAGTTTGTTGGAGGCTGTAACCAGCTTGGTGCGGGGCCACCAGACCACGGCCCCGTAGGTGACCCTGGGGCGGATTACTGTGGTGTACAGCCATATCATAATTTTTGGGGATAGACCCCACTTCTTACCTATCATTCTCCTGCACT
Source organism: Dryobotodes eremita (assembly GCA_917490735.1). NCBI lineage: Eukaryota > Metazoa > Arthropoda > Insecta > Lepidoptera > Noctuidae > Dryobotodes > Dryobotodes eremita. Next base: position 8,835,043 of record OU823241.1, on the reverse strand, counting down.
GCCAGAAGGTTATGCAGGCCCTGTTTAGTTTGTTGTCTAAATGACTACTCCAGTTTAACTTACTGTCCAGAGTGACCCCGAGGTACTTGATTTCGTTGGCCAACTGGAGTTCTGTATTGAATAGTTTAGGTAGGCTGAAAGGGCCTAATGCTCTTTTTTGGGTAAACATGACTAGTTCAGTTTTGGTGGGGTTCACTGAAGGGTCAAAGTCCCTGCACCATCTCTCTACGATACGTAGCGCTTGTTGAGTGAGGTTGCAGATCATACCCGTCACCTTCCCCAAAACAAGGATTGCGAGGTCGTCGGCATTACTTATTGTGTAATAGCGGTTGTCGTTGAGTTTGGTGATGAGATCATTAATCACCAGATTCCATAGAAGGGGAGAGGGCACCCCTCCCTGGGGGCAACCTCTGGCTATCATGGCCAACTGCTGCTCATCCTCAAGGCGAACCACTCGTTTGCTTAACATGTTTGTAATCCAGTCTGTTAGTACCTGTTCTACGAGTACTCCGAGTCTGGAGAGGGCACTGCTGATGCTGGGGAAGTTGGTTTTGTCGAAGGCTCCTTCGTTGTCTGTTAAAATGCGCAGGCAGGTGCCTTTCTGATGAATCGCCTCCTCGATCTGGCTGACTACTAGATGTACAGCGGATTCGGTCGACTTACCCGAGCTGTATGCATGTTGATTACCGTGTAGCGGTATGTTTTTCAGAGCGCCATCCCTCAGCTCTGTATCACACAGCCTTTCTAGATTCTTTAATAAAAAGGAGGACAGGCTGATTGGTCGATGGGATTTGGCGTTTGTGTAGTCACCCTTACCTGGCTTAGGGATGAATATTACTTTCATTTCCCTCCATCCTTTAGGAACGTAACTAAAGGCCAGATATGCTCTCATTAAGGGCACCAGTCTTATTGCAACAAAGGTACCGCCCCACTGTAGTAAGGCGGGGAAGACTCCATCTGGCCCAGTTGCCTTAAAAGGATGGAAACTCCGGATGGATCATTGAAGTTTCACCAACGTGATCACCCTGCGTGCATACAGCCAATCATCGTCTGATGGTGTTTGAATTACATCTTGCCAGTCGATTACCTGCGCGAAGATACATCCGGGGAAGTGCGTTTCAATTAAGATGCGTTTCGTTTCTTCTGGCGAGGACGTTAGTGTATTGTCAGGTTTGCGGAGGGCGGACCTAGGTGTATGCTGCTGCGCCAGTACTTTCCTTACCCTGTTTGCTTGTTGACAAGATTCAACGCTACCACAGAATTTGCGCCATCCCGTGGTAGTCCTGAATCAGATGCATTTTTTGTAGCTGGATTTGGCTGCATAATAATTGTCCCGGTCCTCATCCGCACAAGTGTTCATGGCTCTATTCAGAGCTTTCCTTACATTACCGCGCTTGCGCTCCAGATCAGCGCCCCACTACGGTTGTTTACCCGGAGTGTTACGCGGGGTGGTCTCTGGGCAGGCAGTTGGTAGCTGTCTATCATTGATTTAGTAATTTGGCTTACTTGTACCTCAATCTGTGTTGTGTCCGCAAATGTCGTCGGATCGCTTAGTGTCGCAAGCTTGGCCTCAAGGGTGCGTGTGTAGGTGGCACGATCCGTGTTATGCGGACTACGCCGTGGTGGTGTTGGCGGAACACAGACTTGGATGTCGAAGCGGATCCATCTGTGATCAGAACAGGAGGCCTCCCTGGATACCTCCCACCCGGTGGTAATTTCCGCAGCGCCCTCTGTTGCCAGAGTAAGGTCTATGATTGAGCGGTTTCGCCTGGTTACGAAAGTTGGTTCGGAGCCAGTGTTTAGTAGGGATAGGTTAGTTGAAAATAAGTAGTCAACCAATACCTTACCCCTCTCGTTTAGCGAGTCCATACCCCACAGCTGGTGGTGAGCATCGGCCCCGACGACGACCTCAAACCCGCATCTCTCGCAATGGCTCACGAGGCGGGCGAGATCGTGGGGAGGTGGCGCCTCCGCCTCGGGCATGTAAGCCAAAGCGAAAACGATCACCATTTCCCTGGCGTCATCGCGATGTTTTGTCAGCTTTGCTGCAGAGACATCTCTGCAACAGCAGTCAGGTAAAAGCTGTGCTTTAAGGTTACCTGTGATATAGATGCACGATCTGGGGTGATCGTGATCTGCGGTGATCAGGAGCTTACCGCCAAGATTGGAGAGGCCTTGTATGCGGCCCGCCCTAATCCACGGCTCCTGGATCAAGGCAATGGCCGTATGTTGAACCTCCAGCCACTTTCGAAGCTGAGCCGTTGCGGTCTGGCTGTGGTGGAAGTTTGCCTGTAGGACTTTACAGGTCGACGAAAGGGAGGCCATCGCTGGTCGAACCCTCGTCCCCCTCCAGTCTGAGCCTGGCGAACAGGTCGCCCTCGTCGAAGCCGTCCCCACCCTGGTCCGAAGCCGGGGAGAGGATGATGTCATCCAGCTCCCCACTCGATGAGGGGACGGCGCCCACGGTGGCGGCAGCACGGGCGGCTGACTCTGCTGCAGCAGGTTCAACCGCGGATGCTTCCGTGTTTAAAGGGGGAGTTGACTCCCCTGCTTGTTCCTGCGGCTGGTTTAGCGCCTCGCTGAAGGTGTTCGTGGCGGGGTCCCATACTTGCGGGACATCGGTGAACCTGCCGTTCCGACCCTGGAACTTAACGTACACCGCCCCCAGTCCCACTGAGAGACGGCTTCCGGCCTCCATCGGGGTCGGAATTTGGTCGCTGCGGCCTGTTTGTCGGCATGCAGAAGTACCCACCTTTTTATGTCGACCCAGGGGTTCTGATAGCTGAGAGCGTGCCCAATATTGGTCGGCTCTTCGAAGACCCCCTGCTCGTCTGGGATCACAATGCCACATCGTGCACGTTTTCGTAGTTCCGACTGGCTCTTGACGACTAGCGGGATGCTAGTTGGGAGAGCAAGGTCGGAGACTGTCTTCTTTAGCCAGGCTAAGGTGTGGTCATTACCGCACCACAGTTTTAGTACTCCCCCGGCGAAAAACGGCTTCGCGTTGAAGTTCGGCCCTGGAGTGTTTTGCTTGGGGGAGCAGACCTTGAGAATGATCCCCCTCTGGATGGCAACGAGAACCTGGTCCGATACGTCCTTGATGAGAATCCCCGTGCGGTCGCACGTAATGGCGACGTCCAGGGTAGCGCTGGCAGCTTGGGCGTAGCTACGTTGGGCGACCCGTTTGGATTGATCAAGACGCGGCCGCTTATGCTCCCCTCGAGGTGTCAAAGTCTTGTTGAAGGCTCGCTTGGCCGCGGCCTGATCCTTCCAATCGGGTCGCTGTGTCTTAGTTGTAACTTCAGCTGGACTCTCCGGAACACTGGTTGGCGGTTGACTAGACACTGGTCGGCTTGTGCCGGCCTCTGCCTGCGCCCGCTTTCCGGCGGAGAAGTTCAACTGACCGCTTGTCGCTTTGACCGACCTGGCGGCAGTGGCATGTTTTTTGCGGGAGTCTTTACCTGACATCCAGCGTGTTTGTCGGCGCTCCTGCCTTGTCACTCTATTCCTCTGCTTGCCTTGTTCTGAGGCAGCTGGTGGACCTGACGGGTCAGTGCAAGGGCAACGGGCTTGTTAAGTGCATTTACCCTTACCCTTGCGTTTTTGCACTTGCCAGGCGCGTGAGAATGCGTCTTCGGCGTGGCTGGTCGTCTCCGCTTGATCGGTAACGGCCGCTTGGTGAAAAGAGGCTAGAGGAGCCACAGTTGAGGAGGGTGTGACACTAACATCAGTACTTAATTCTCGTCATAAGTTAACTAACTAATGAACTAACTTGTAAACATCATCATTATTATACATATTAACACAAAACACATTACGCCTGGTTTCCCTAAAGGGTAGATAGACATGAATTGTACAAACTACATTTCGGCTACAGAAGTAAAAATGCCTCTTTGGCCAAAATGTTCTCTTGCATCATACATCATTGACTATAGAGTTTAAAAGAAGTTAAATTAATTGATTTGTAACGTACTACCTTCATCCGAGGCCAAGCTCCAACCCTAATGCCAGCAACATAATTTTCAATCGTATATGGAAATTTCATAAGTGGATAAACTTGCATGTTTAAAGTGATTTTATACTTTAAACATGCAAGTTTTTCCATATATGAAAAAGATAAATGCCACAATTTTTTGCAAGGCAGGGTATAGTTGTATTATATTTTATTTTTCCTGATCTACAAGTCTTGTCGGATTACCGTTTTATTCAACTTCGGAGTGACAAATGTTGCTCTTCAAAGCACTATCCACTGATATATCACTTATGGCTATTGGGCGTCAAGAATTCCTTAACTTCCATGCCCTTGTTGTCACTTATTACCCGAACTGCCTAACAATTGGCAAAAGTCGTTGATGTAGAAAAGGTTCTCTAGAAAAGCTCCTTCCATTGGTATATCTCTTCTGGCTATTGGGCTTCCGGGCAGAAACCCATAGTTCGGTGCCCATTCTCTTTAGGTGCTACAATCACTAACTATTCTTTCAATAATTTATATATTAACCTACTTAAGTAAGTGCTTTTCAATAAATCGTAGTGGATTGAAATATCACATTAAAACAATATTGATTGTAACAATGTAAATAAACATAATTTTTTGTACATCCTCACAATAATTGCAAACTAAACAATCTCTCATTTGTTTTCTGTTTCCTCAACATGATATTTACAAGTATTGTGGTTTTCATTAAATAAGTAGGTTATGGTGGTGGACATGAATAAATGTACTAAAGCTATAAATAAATCATTCCATGATAAACATTTCTTTTTGTAAAGACCAATCCTGCAGTTATCATTTAAATCTTTGTCTTCAAGCCAACATAATATTATGTCTTGTGGGTCGCAGTCGTCACTGAGGCTACATTTGCCTAATATTATAATAATGCACATTCAGAGTACATTACACAAACATCATAATGTGCGGAGCCTAAAAAAAAATTTGAAATCTTTACAAAAACTCACTTGCTGCATGACACAGAGATATATCAGGACACTATTGGAAGGCTTTAAGGATTCTTCAGGCTATAAGTTATTACAATGAATCTGGTGCAGTAACCTTGAGTAAGACAAACCGTGGAGCTTATCTGTTTTACCCTTTCTACCCAGGTCAACAATAGGTAGAAGGAGAATAAAGAGATCTAACCCATACAATCAGGCTTCCATAAAAATTAATATACTTAGTGTAGTCACAATAGGTACAGCTCTGTATTTCCTAATGGCTATCCGGACCCACCTTATTTATCAAGATCCACCAAAATAGTCAGAGAAAAGTAGAAGTAGCACAAAGACTCCTTACTGAGACAATGAGGCTTCTATTAAAATGTTTCTAGTGCAGTAGCAATAGTCTGCTTTAGAGTGCCTAGTCAAAGGCCTGGTTCTCCATACCCAACAAGAAAAAATAGGTACTTTGAAGTAGGAGTCTTGAAAGGCCTTACTCAGACAATCAGGCTTATAATCAAATAAATATACTTAGTGCAGTAACTATCAGGGTAGCCAGCTCTGTCGTTCTTAGCAACAAGCCTGGTCTTCCTCTAAGTCCAAGGACCGCAACACTTACTTAGCCCTGTACATCAGTAGATCCGATCAAATACCAGGAAATATACCCAGGATTTACAACACAATAAAAGTAGGACAACATTTTTAAATTTTTTATTTGCTACAATGCATTGATTGCTGAATTATTGAATATTTCATTATTAAATTGATTAAATAGATACTTAGAAAATAAAAATAATAAAAGAATAAGAACATAGTCAATGGTTCAAAAGAGAGCCACTTGCCTTTGTGTACTAGTGAGCTTACAATAGATAACAATGAATGTGTGCTCTAAGAAAGATCTACAAATTAAAAGAATACACAGTAAAATAAAAATTGTCAACAACAGACAGTAACTTAATTGCTACAATGCATTGATTGCTGAAGTATTAAATATTTCATTATCTAATTGATTAAATAGACACTTAGAAAATTTAAATAATAAAAGAATAAGAACATAGTCAATGCTTCAAAAGAGAGCCTCTCGGCTTTGTGTAGGTACTAGTGAGCTTAGAATAGATAACAATGAATTTGTGCTCCAAGAAAAATCTCCAAATTAAATGAATACACAGTAAAAAAACTAAAATAGTCTACAACAGACAGTAACTTATTTAATAGAAGAACAGACTAAAGAACAGCTTAGACTGGACGAAATAGAATCAAAATTACAATATGATTATTACATGGATTAATATATGTATCGTGTATCAGTTTTAGTGCGCCAGATCGAGTTTTGTATCAAGACAAATTAGAGTGACATCATAACAAATTAGAGTGACATCATAGTCTTGTCAGGATCGAAGCACGGACGTGAATGCTCCAGAACGTATTTGTTAGTATTGTCATCATGAGGACACATGTCTCTTAACGAAGTAGTTAGTAGGAAGTTGCGGAACTTCAAGTCGTCGACGCCGTTCATCAGTTCGATAATCATGTTCTTCAGATTCTCGATAGCGTAGATTTGCTGGTACGCTAGCTGCATTTCGCTTGAGTCGTTGGCTGCCGCTGCCATATCTGTAATAGAAAGAGTTAGAAATCTATAGTAGATGAAGTTCATTGAAAGGTCAAACGATCATGTACCGAATGACCTTGCTTTTGGCTCGTGAAATCGGCAAGGAGTACTGGGGCAGTCGGCGAGGGTTTGATGTATAAATATGTTAAACAGGCTTGTAGCAATCACCCCAATACTTAGTGAAGGTCACAAGGGGAACGTAGTGACGTCGTAAGTGAAAGTTGAAGTCTGTTTGTTTCATCATGTAACTTTCTATTTATCTCCAATTAAACGTTTATTTACGGTTTAAATATATCCAAAAACCAATATCATTTAATTGTTGAAGGTCATCTCCTGGGAGCGGAAGTTACGCAGTTGCGTTTTCATTGAAATTGCAACTATTTTTGGCTAAACCCGCAAATGAATAGATAACTAAGCGTGGTTCTACTTACTTGATATCTCCTCGCAGGCTTAACACAGTCTCGAAGCAAACAGGTTTTTTCTCAATTGCTGATTTGCAGGTGTGACGATCTGTCAGGCGGCGTTCCTTGTAGATGAATACTTTCGTTTTATTGATTTATTGCGCCCCTTAAGGGATAAGGACTAGGCTAGTAATTTAGTCGAGTACTGAGTATTTTAGTAATCACCGTGAAAACTCAGCACATGATTTTGAGACTGGAAATCATGAAGTTACCTAATAGATATGAATTTTGTTATTGCGGCGTAATAAAAGGTAAAAGTTGGGGCTAAAATATAAGTATTATCAATTTGGTGTCTTGCCAAAATTCATAGTTATTTTAGGTACTTTGGCTATTACTAACGTGTGTTACATTTCATGTTTCAATTCGCTTATCTGTATCCGGCATTAGAAGAAAATTACTTTCCACTAGAAGCTGGAAAATTTTAAAGTATCTGTCTAACTTTATTCTCAGCAAAAACAAAGAAAATATTTATGTTTCACGAGGCGTTGAATATTAAAAAAAAACATATTGTCTAGTATCGCTATAACATAATAAACAATCCTTCTTATGTTACAAGAACAATCTACTAAAGTGGCTACTTACGGCTTCAAATATATGAAAGTCAAAAAATAATATTCCTCTCTTATTTCGGGAATCACTTAAACGAGAAACCATTTATTTTAATATTATTATTAAACTTGACAAGTACAAACGAAATAATTTTCGTGTCCTTTTTCTCAGTTGACGTCACTTAATAATATACCCCACAAACTAATAAATCTGTTACACGGGTGACAGTGACAACTCCGATTCTCTTACTAATAACGAGGAGTCTCTATTATTACTAACTTAAGTACCGCCCAGCAGTAAGACATTTTTATCTGCCCAATGGTCTTCACAAATTACAGGTATGATAGAAAAGAAAAAACTTACATCTGAAAACTCCCCTTTTTGCTTGATATAGAGATGTGATTTTAGTCGATTTTCCTTACAAGATCCGTATATAAGAATGTTGAGATATTTGCATTGCATAAACATCAAATACCTGGACTTAAGAAAAATTAATGGTGCTTTTTGGTGAAAAATATCTTGTAATTATTATTTTGCCTCGAATTTCTACGATTAACCCGTAGGCTGCCACACTGGTCTACTTTATTCTCTGCATTATTGATGAAATATCCTGCTCTGAACTTTGCCAGCGTTTTGGTAAGCCCTAGATGTCCGCCAGACCAAGGATCGTCATGTAGCTCCTGCTAGACATCTTGTAACAAACGCTTCGGAACTACTACCAATTTTCGATTACTATTCAACCTCTTAGCCTTCTTACATAAAATACCGTCTATGATATTAAATCCCTTATAAACGCTAAGACCACTAGCTGCAATCCTATCTAACCATTGTTTAGAGAACTCATCTCTCAACTGTTCATCTTTCATTTTCACTACCTCTATCTTATACATTTGCATGTCGTCTTCTTGGGATATCATCGTTTTCTTATCCTCTTTATCTTGACATAAAGGATTTCTGCTCAAAAAATCTGCTATGACTTATCTTTTCCTGCACAATGAATGATATCGAATTCGTAGATTTGAATACACAGCGACCTAACTTACCATTCATATCCTTTCTATCTCTCAGCCAGCATAGTGCCTTATGATCTGTCACAAATTGAAATTTAAAACCCCATGAGAAATGTTTAAAATAATTTAATGCCCAAACTAATGCCAGGCATTCTTTTTCTGTCGTTGAATATTTCTTCTTGCCATCATTCAGTTTCCTTGAAGCATATGATATCGGATACATGACGTCTGTACCCTGCATAAGACAGGCCCCTAGCGCTTCTCCGCCGGCGTCAATGTAGAGGCGAGTTAACACATGTTTATCATTTCAATAAAAATGTAAAATTGGTAGGTCGTTCATAAGTTTTATTATTAAATCAAACGTTTCTCGATGCTTCTGTGACCAAATGAATTTTGTTTCGTTTTTTAATAACTTTGTAAGGGGTAATGCTAACTCAGTAAAGTTATTTATAAATTTGCGATTGTAAGAAAACAAACCCAAAACAGATTTAACTTGTTTCCTATTAGTTTCGGGTTTTAACGATTTAAATGATTGTAATTTTTTATTATCTGTTTGGACACCGTCTCCAGAGATTTCATGACCTAATACGGATATTTTATAATAAAAACTATAAATATAAATATTTTATAACTAAAATTGCATTTACGTGGTTTTAATGTGAGGTTTGCTTTCTTAAGTCGTAACATTACCTCTTCTAGAGCTTCACAGAACTCTTCTTACCCCATATTAAAATATTATATACATAGCAAATGGTGTTCTTGTATTTAATTCCCGCTAGGACTTTGTCCATTGTCCTTTGAAAAACAGCTTGACTTGTTTTCAGGCGAAATGGTAAGACATTAAATTCATATAGCCCGATGGAGTGATAAATGCGGTTTTGTGTTTACTCGTATCTTTTTTGCATAATCGATATTGCCAGTAACCTGAATTTAAATCGAAATCCGCGAAATAACGCACCCCTGATAAATAAATCATGATATTTTCAATAATTGGCAGAGGATGACTATCAGTAATTATTTTTTTATTTAATTTTCGATAGTCTATACGAAATCGCCATGTTTCATTAGGCTTTTGTAGCAATACGACCGGTGATGCATATGCACTTTTTGATTCACGAATCACTCCATTATCTGACATCTCTTCTACTTGTGAATTAATAATATCAAGTGGTTTTGGAGACATTCTATACGGTGGTCGATGAACTGGAATTTCATGAATTGTTTTAATGTCCACTTCTACTAATTTACAGCTACCTAAATCTGAGGCCGTAAAAGCAAAATTTTCTCTAAAAGAACAAAGAAGTTCTCTCAGTGACTTTTTTTTAATTCTTTCCAAATCAGGATTTATATCAATCTCATCCATTGGATCTGAACTTTTTGCTTGCGATGAAACAAAACTTTCATCCTTCTCATGTATTAGTTTTGAGAAATAAATATAATACATTTTTGAAATAGACCTTAAACTTCTTTCTTCTTTAAATACGTGATCACTTGAGACAATATTATTTTTAATTGTTTGGTCATAGTAATCTTGACATACCAAAGTATTTGACATTTTGTTCAGAAAATTTACAAAAATCTATACGAAGGCACCCTTTCAACAGTAAACAATTATTGTGAAAATCGATAACTGCATCGTATTTGTAGAAAAAATCCTGACCGAGGATTAGTTTCTGGTTAATGTCTTTAATTACCACGAAACTGTTAATAAATACACATAAGTCCACAATGAAGCTAATCTTTGTCTCTCCGACGACTTTCAAACATGCGTCCGAAATTGATTTTACAAAATGTTTCGCATTGTCATTGGTATATTTGAGCTTAAGCTCCAACATCTGTTACTCTGATATGCTCTGGTATGCTCCGGTGTCTATCAGCGCAATGTAGGCCTGATTACCTACAATAATATCAATAAAAGGACCAAATTTACATTGTTTGTTGCTCTCTGGTGGGAGTTGTTCTTTTCTGGACGCAGTCTGCATCTCCCTGTCTTCACTTATCGTCTGTGTCCTTGTCGGTTTGGGTAATCGGTGCGCTGTGGGTTTCTTGTACTGGGGGGAATGGGTGAACGATAATTTATATTTGTAAACTGGTTTCTCGGTCGCAAGTTATACCTTGAGGTATAATATGTTTCTTCAACTCTTTGCTCCCTGGATGAGTGTGGACGAGTTGTAGTAGAAGGTGACGGCGCGGGGGTTGACGGACTTACAGACATTGGGGATCTTTGGTGATCAATAGAAAATGGATGCTCCATCCTTACTTTAGTTGGAACACCTTTCGGAGTTTGTATGGGTAAATTTATCCCTTCATAACGAGACTCCTCGAATATTTCTTTCAATTGTTCGAGGGTAGCTCGAGGCTCCGCTTTAGAAGCATAAAGCTTTGTTCCTAATTTAAATTTCTAATCTACCGCTACCCCTTTAAAAAAAATATGAATATTTACTCGTCTGTAATGTTTGCTTTTGAAGCAATGCCTGCCAATGTGTGGAAGAACGTGACTATGTCTTCATTAGCCTGTTAGTGAGCGCTATCAAATTTTTCGACATATTCTAAATTTGATGGGAATTCCGCTCTCAAGAGGTCACAAATCGATTTAAACTCTATGTTCTCTTGGTATATAAACTTGAAGTACGCGAGTGCTCGACCTTGTAAATAGGCTCCCAAGATGAGCGCTAGATTGGTCTCTGGCCACTGATTGATAGCCGCAACGAGACGAAATTGAGCGAGGAATTCGTTAAAGCAACATGCACCAGTGCCTGGGAATTGCACGACATTTGACATGGTGAAATAGTTCCTTATCACCACTTAGCTTTAAATCCGGCGACGAAATACGTCTGCTTCACTTTCCTTTAATAATAATAACATCGCACAATATTATGCTTTGTGCACGCAACACACCAATACGAACTTGTGCAGTATTTTATATGGCTCTACATACGCCTTAGTTATACAATGGGAGCTTAGGTGCTTTAGCGCTTCGGCGCCTCCACCATATGTTATACCTTTCTCAATATATGAAAGTGGGGGCGTAAGAGAAAGGAAACTATATTTAATGTTTAACTAGATTATTATATTTTATCAAGGAAATTTCCTAATACACCGGCAGGCCCTAGCCCTGCCTATCTACTTCTCTAAACAAACTACCATCACTTTTCCTTCCAAAGCTTATTTCAAACTTGCTTGACTGTTTGAGAGTAACCAGCGATAATATATTACCAGCCAGTCAATATTATGTTGACACATGCAGATAACCTCTACAGTACCTATTGATACTTGAAAATGGAAAGAATTTACATTGGCAAGATAGAGCAAATTGTACTTCAGTACCTAGTTGAGTCACAACACTAATTTTATTAAACTCATTTCATATTGAAATATCCTAAACACGACTTTTTATATCAGGAATATTCATTGGAAATCATCATCATCTATGTGTGTGACTGCCATTATTATACATTTAGAAGCTAGTGGAGTAATATTTTAGGGTTTTCTTTCAGGAGGCGGTGTCTTAAGAGAACAAGGGACAGATTTAAGTGATATCAATTAACTATGAAGATTATTGTGTAGTTAGCCATTTCAGCCGAAAACGTATGATACATGGCGGGTCCTTAATATTAGTTAAAAATCCTATTAAATCGAAAGAACGAAAAGACATCATCGGACTGTCTGTTGAACACACTATTGAATTGTCCTGTGTTGTGCTTGATAAGCATGTTATAGTATGCGTATGCAGACCTCCAAGTTACCAGAATCTATCTGTGTTTGATTCTGTAATGACTAACACTACAAAATGAAGTATGCCAAATCGATCGAGCCGTTTTCAAGTGATGATCTTTCATACATGCGGCAACTGATTTTTATTTATATAGAAGATTAGCTTTTGCCCTAAGCTTCGTCCGCGTGGAGTTACGATTTTCCAATACAAAGTTCAACACCCCATGACACTCGTTAGGTTGTTTACTGAAAAAGGGTTGACTATTGTCGGTACAAGGTTTTTTTTTGAAAATCCACTGGAGAATTCGGAAAATCCACCCGGGCGACGACGCCGGGCACGAACAGCTAGTGCTTGAATAAAGATAATGCTTGTGAGAAATCTTCACTAGAATTTTTTTCCCGAACAGTCTCCTTTCCCAAGGCTCTTATTTCGGACGCCGCGAATTTTGTCGAGTGAAATGCTATTAGGTACCTATTTTGAAATTGTTTTTTCTTTTCAAAATAAAGTGCTTGAGTCCGACTCGGTCTTTTCCGGTTTTTTCCTGATGAACTGGCATTATACTTTGTTGTTTGGCTTTCAAACATTCATGACCTCGTACTTGACCCACTTTGCTTGTAGGGGTTGAAGCGATCGATGCGCACCGCAGCAAACATACCCAATCGATACTCTGCTACAGTGGGTCACAGCATCCCCTTAACCGTATTTTTAGGGTTCCGTATAGACATACGGAACCCTATCTATAGTCTTCATTTATTTTCGTTGTTTATATATTATTTATTATGTACGTACGAGTATTTATGTATCTATTATTTAGAATATGTATATATCTGTGTATCTATTTTAGTGTATGGTATACTTATTATTTGCACCATCGACAGCCTCATTTTATCTCCTGGAAAATCACTGTCCATTCCAAGGCTGCCTGGAAGAGATCGCAGAAAGCGTAATGGCCGCCTACTGTATATTTTGTAGTGTTTGATTTATGATTTATTATATTGTTTTGTGGTGTGCCTACAATAAAGTATATATAAATCAATAGATAAAGTTTACTTTGTCGACATGTGCAGAGATTAATTCGTCAATTAATTTAGTGCTACAAAGTTAGTGCTCCGAAGTGATTAACCCTAACTTCTAAACCTACGTTAGAAGTTTGGGGTTATTCACTTTAAACCATTTTTAGATCAAAATTGTGGAAATGGATGTATGGAGAAATAAAGATTTATTACTATTATAATAAACTTTCATTAATCCTGTGCCTTACAAACATCATCTTTTAAGACAATAAATGGACATTTTAAAACATTGCCCTCCAAGGTGCCGTTTAAGGAACAATGTTTTTAAGAGTCGGTCGGCCGGACAGAACGTTAAGCCTGCCGTATCCCCAAGTCAGTGAGGAGCTACTGAGCTCTAAATAAACACATCAAAAAAAGTTTCTGATCACTAGCAAAAGCTGATATATATTTAAAAATTAACTTTATCACGAAAAAGTGATTACGTTATATCTTTTTTTAAATAGAAATACTAATACTGTTACTGTTTACTAATACTGTTTGAAATAAAAAAAACTAAACTTTTTTTATTTTTTAATAACAAATATTGAGAAATTGAATCTTAATGTAATTCTAACACAAATTTGATGGAAAGAAAAAAATCGTTTAACCAAACTTATACAAAAATTTATTAATAGGTTTCTTTTTAATACAATATAACTCCGCCCCTGGTTCGCATCAAGTTATCCAGCATTTCTTGCGGTAACCTGACCCATTCTTGAATAGCGGCTTATCTAATCTCTGGCGCTGTCTAGGGAGGTGGCTGACGGTTCCAAACAGCTCGCTTAAGAGCATCCCACGGGTACTCTATTGGAATTATGTCAGGCGAGCCGGCAAGCCAGTCTAATCTTGTGATGTCGTATTCTCAGAGAGCAGCATTGACTCGTTGAGCTCGATGTGCGGGCGCATTATCATCGACCAGTACGAACTAGTGCCCATTGTGTACTCGGAGTGGTCTGACAATTCCATCAATAGCGACTGTTTTGTACCTATCTGCCGTCATGGAGCCTCGATACGGGATCAAAGGCGTTCTAGCTCCAATCATACTTCCACCCCAAAAGGACACCGATTTCCCGCCTGACACGAACACGTCGGTTATCTGGATGAGTACTGATTCGCGATTCGCCAAGGAAGAGATAGTATTGCCAAATATTTTCCTCCTCATCTTCTTAATTTTGCCGGAGCCTAGCCCACTGCAATCTCCGTCGCTGACGTTGCCGTGAATTCAGAGGTGCTCGCCAAGACCTCCGTGCTCGTAGTCCAGCCTGGTGTAAGCAATTTCGAATGGTTTGAGTGCTAACTTCAAGTCCAGAGGCGGCCCGCACTTCTGCTTTTATTTAAGTGGCGTTGTTTTTTGAGTCATGGGCTGCCAGCAATCTGATATAGCGCTTCTGAGCAGCAGTCAGAACAGTTGGGCGACCACTGTGGGGTCGGTCAGCAAACTTATCCATGCCGTGGTACCTCTGCAACGTGGCCACGACACAGGATTGGGATACAGCAGCTCTGCGTGCTATTTCTCTGGTGGAATATCCTTCATCCCTTAAAGTTACAATTCTTACTCGTAAAACTTCTGATAATCCTCTTGGAATGTTATCAATAACAACTTTCCTTGAAAAAATATTATAAATCCGTTAAAATTGACTAAGTCAGATTTCTAAAAAAGGCATAAGCTTGGATTGAACTTCTTTTTATATGGAAAAACAAATGAATTCGTTTTTTTTGTTTTATATTCTAATTCTATAGTTTTAATTAAGAATCTAAAAAGAAGAAGAAATTATAATGCAGTCTACCGTACAGATTTTTCTTTCCGATTTTTCAAACTGATCGCAAACTGTTTTTGATGTGTGTATGAGTAATTATTATGCATCATTGAAGTTCAGGAATTTCGTCAATTATTATATTTCATTATTTCTGTGCCTTGCAAACATCGCTATTTAGCCTATCAGACTTTCAAAAAAATGGCTGCCTATACTCGTATGCCGTTTTAGAAACAATGTTTCTAAGAGTCGGTCGGACACAAAGTCAACCTGCCGAAACTCCCAATACCGTCAAATTTTTTTCATTGAAAATATCTCGTTTAGAAGAACGATTACCACGACTTGTCTGAATTATTCGTTTGTTCGGCTTTAAATCGTCCAAAATGTGACATTAACATCAATACTTAATTCTCGTCATAAGTTAACTAACTGATGAACTAACTTGTAAACATCATCATTATTATAATAACACATAAAACATTGCGCCTGGATTCCCTAAAGGATAGATAGACATGAATTTGTGTAGTTGTACTAATTCATGTCTATCTACCCTTTAGGGAATCCATTTCGGCTACAGAGATAAAAATGCCTCTTTGAACAAAATGTTCTCTTGCATCAAAATACATGATTAACTATAGAGTTTAAAAGAAGTTAAATTAATTCATTTGTAACGTACTACCTTCATCCGAGGCCAAGCTCCAACCCTAATGCTAGCAACATAATTTCCAATCGTATTTGGAAATTTCATAAGTGGATAAACTTGCATGTTTAAAGTGATTTTATAATTTAAACATGCAAGGTCTTCCACATATGAAAAAGATAAATGCCCCATATTTTTTGCAAGGCAGGGTACAGTTTCAATATATATTTTTTTTCCTGATCTACAAGTCTTGTCGGATTGCCGTTTCATCCAACTTCGGAGTGACAAATTTTGCTCTTAAAAAGCACTATCCACTGATATATCACTTATGGCTACTGGGCGCCAAGAATTCCTTAACTTCCATGCCCATGTTGTCACCTATTAAACCTATTAACTCCGAACTGCCTAACAATTGGCAAAAGTCGTTGATGTAGCAAAGGTTCTTCTAGAAAAGCTCCTTCCATTGGTATATCTCTTCTGGCTATTGGGCTTCCGGGCAGAAACCCATAGTTCGGTGCCCATTCTCTTTAGGTGCTACAATCAATAACTATTCTTTCAATAATTTATATATTATCCTACTTAAGTAAGTGCTTTTCAGTAAATCGTATTTGAATGAAATATCACATTAAAACAAAACTGATTGTAACGCATTACTTCACAAATTAAAAAGCTTTCAAATGAACATTATTTTTTGTACATCCTCACAATAATTGCAAAGTAAACAATCTCTCATTAGTTTTCTGTTTCCCCACCATGATATTTACAAGTGTTGTTGTTTTTATTAAATAATTAGGTTATGGTTTTAGACATGAATAATTGTACTCAATCTATAAATAAATCATTCATGATAAACATTTCTTTTTGTAATGGCTAATCCTGCAGTTATCATTTAAATCTTTGTCTTCAAGCCAACATAATATTATGTCTTGTGGGTCGCATTCGTCACTGAGGCTACATTTGCCTAATATTATAATAATGCACAATCAGAGTACATTACACAAACATCATAATGTGCGGAGCCTGAACAAAATTTTGAAATCTTTACAAAAACTCACTTGCTGCATGACACAGAGATATATCAGGACACTATTGGAAGGCTTTAAGGATTATTCAGGCTATAAGTTATTACAAGGAATCTGGTGCAGAAACCTTGAGTAAGACAAACCGTGGAGCTTATCTGTTTTACCCTTTCCACCCAGGTCAACAATAGGTAGAAGGAGACTATAGAGATCTAACTCATACAATCAGGCTTCCATAAAAATTAATATACTTAGTGTAGTCACAATAGGTACAGCTCTGTATTTCCTAATGGCTATCCGGACCCACCTTGTTTATCAAGATCCACCAAAATAGTCAGATAAAAGTATAAGTAGCACAAAGACTCCTTACTCAGACAATCAGGATTCTATTAAAATGTTTTTAGTGCAATAGTGTGCTTTAGAGTGCCTAGTCAAAGGCCTGGTTCACCATTCCCAACAAGAAAAAATTAATATTAAAAAAATCTTTTAAAACAAAGCTTTTATTTACGCCCTAAAAAGATAAAAATAAGATTTAAAGTACATTAAACCTATTCATTTTCCAATTACTTTACAAAATTTTACTGTAAATAATAAGATTTAAAATTAATTAAATAATAAGATTTATCCTCAGTGCTGCACGATTTAAATTTGAGTAATATTGTCCTTTAAAATTTTTACTATCAACTTATAACGTCATTACACAATTTATATGATATAAAAGCTTGTGGCGAGATTTAAGCACTCGTATTACTTAGTATTTTTTTAAATGAAAATCAACCAGATCAAGTTACTTAATTTACTAGTTGATCTACACAGGTAAATCTCGTGACAAGCTTTTATATCATATAAATTATATAATTACGTTATAAGTTGATAGTAAAAATTTTAAAGGAAAAGATTACTCAAATTACATCGTGCAGCACTGAGGCTAAATCTTATTATTTAATTAATTTTAAATCTTATTACTTACAGTATTTTTTTTAAACTAATTGGAAAATGAATAGGTTAATGTAATTTAAATCTTATTTGTTATCTTTTTAGGGCATAAATAAAACTTTGTTTTAAAAGTTTTTTTTTTATATTAATTTATTTTGTATTTTTGAGTTTTCGCTAGATATATTTCTTGGTCTATTCATTTCATTAAGTGCGTCATTGTTACATTGGCGGGTGCCAGTTAATTTCGAGCAGTCTAATTCTTCTATACGGAGACCTTCTATCGATGTGACCCTACTTAAGGCCACGTACGCTTGGCCAGCAGCAAACAACTTTGGCCCCAAATACACAACGGCTTGGTCAACTGTACTACCCTGCATTTTATGAACTGTGCAAGCCCAACATAGTACTATTGGCAACATTCTGCGTTCAGCGGTGCCATGGCTGTATTTCGCTGGAAATTACACAGACTTCGGTTGAATTAGGTGAATCCCGTCTTTGCCGAAGTCGATACGGACGGAGGGAATGTCCGTATCGTACATTTGTGCTCTCCGGAAACAGGGCCATATAATTTCTGTAATATGACCGATGGCACCATTCACTAGACCCTTAGAACTTGAGAGTTGTATACTCTTACCGCACATTAGCGAGCCTCTCGCTGATTAGCAGTTTCTCCTGCCTTAACTTGGGAGCTAAGCTCTCTTAAAGCGATTAAACGTTCTTCCCGCTGTTCAGCAGATTTGGCTGTTCTTAATCGTTGCATGCACTGCTAAGCCTTGTCAAGCCGCAACTGTCGCTGAGTGGGTGATTCACTACGCATCTCACTACGCCTTTTGTCAAGTCGTTGGCGTTTCATGTCAGCGCTCTCATTGGCAAGTTTTTCTTGCCGTTATAACTTCTTTTTGTGTAACCTTTTTTTCTTTGTGTTGTTGTTTCTTTATTTCCCATAATGTTCCCACGAGTACCGAAGAAATATCCGTCAACCCTTCCAGAGCTTCTTTTAGAAGGATAAGAGCTAATATACAACAGGGTTCGCCCAGGTGCCCTGAGGCAGTACGTTCACGACATAATTTTATACCCTGATGCCACTCAGTCCTCGGCACGGTCTCACCTTGACTTGGTTAGAAATTGGTAATATATGCGCCATTTGTTTCAGCTTAAAGCTTACTCGTGCCTGACGAAACACCGTTCCGGGTTTGATTTTAGAGTTTTTCGTCTCGTAGACAGGTTGCAAACCAATGCTATTGACGCTCATCTCACCAAATTACACAAGTCGTGGTATACCTCTCATGCCTGTTACTACTGTAGACCGTTGAGGAGTTCCCTGGTTTGGAGCCAACCCTGGATGTGGCATCAATTTCATGGTGGACCCACCAACCGTCTATCTTATCCGAACGTGTATGCAATTTCAAGTCCCTACTGCCGACCGTTGAGGAGTTCTCTGGTTTGGAGCCAACTCTGAAGGTGGCAGTAATTTCATGGTCAACCCACTAACTGTCATCCCAATAGGTCAGAAAAATGTCATGTCCCTACTGTTAACCGTTGAGGAGTTCCCTCGTCTGGAGCCAATCCTGGCAGCAGCATCACGTAATGCTTATCATAAACATGCATTATCATTGGGACTGGATCAGTATGTAAAATGCAAAATGTCATGTCCCTACTGTTAACCGTTGAGGAGTTCCCTCGTCTGGAGCCAATCCTGGTAGCAGCATCACATCATGCTTATCATAAACATGCATTGTCATTGGGACTTGACCAGTATGTAAAATGCAAAATTTCATGTCCCTACTGTTAATAGTTGAAGAGTTCCCTCGTCTGGAGCCAATCCTGACAGGAGCATCACTTCATGCTTATCATAAACATGCATTGTCATTGGGACTGGACCAGTATGTAAAATGCAAAATTTCATGTCCCTACTGTTAACCATTGAGGAGTTCCCTCGTCTGGAGCCAATCCTGGCAGCAGCATCACGTCACGCATATCATAAGCATGCATTGTCATTGGGACTGGACCAGTATGTAAAATGCAAAATGTCATGTCCCTACTGTTAACCGTTAAAGAGTTCCCTCGTCTGGAGCCAATCCTGGTAGCAGCATCACATCATGCTTATCATAAACATGCATTGTCACTGAGACTGGACCAGTATGTAAAATGCAAAATTTCATGTCCCTACTGTTAACCATTGAGGAGTTCCCTCGTCTGGAGCCAATCCTGGCAGCAGCATCACGTCACGTTTATCATAAACATGCATTGTCATTGGGACTGGACCAGTATATAAAATGCAAAATATCACGTCCCTACTGTTAACCATTGAGGAGTTCCCACGTCTGGAGCCAATCCTGGCAGCAGCATCACGTCATGCTTATCGTAAACATGCATTGTCATTGGGACTGGACCAGTATGTAAAATGCAAAATTTCATGTCCCTACTGTTAACCATTGAGGAGTTCCCTCGTCTGGAGCCAATCCTGGCAGCAGAATCAATTCATGCTTATCATAAACATGCTGTGTCATTAGGACTGGATCAGTATATCAAATGCAAAATTTCATGTCCCTACTGTTAACCGTTGAGGAGTTCCCTCGTCTGGAGCCAATCCTGGTAGCAGCATCACATCATGCTTATCATAAACATGCATTGTCACTGAGACTGGACGAGTATGCAAAATTTCAACCCAATCGGATACCGGGAAGTGGGTCAAATTTAACTTGCAAGAATCCACCTTCACGTACATACAAGTCAAGTTAAATAAAAGCTTTTAAAATTAGGAACTTTGAAGTAGGAGTCTTGAAAGGCCTTACTCAGACAATCAGGCTTATAATCAAATAAATATACTTACTGCAGTAAATAACAAGGTAGCCAGCTCTGTCGTTCTTAGCAACAAGCCTGGTCTTCCTCAGTCCAAGGACCGCAATACTTACTTAACCCCATACATCAGTAGATCCGTTCAAAAACCAGGAAAAATACCCAGGTTTTACAACACAATAAAAGTTGGACAACATTTTTCAAATTTTTATTTGCTAAAATGCATTGATTGCTGAATTATTAAATATTTCATTATTAAATTGATTAAATGGACACTTAGAAAATGAAAATAATAAAAGAATAAGAATATAGTCAATGCTTCAAAAGAGAGCCACTCGCCTTTGTGTACTAGTGAGCTTACAATAGATAACAATCAATTTGTGTTTTAAGAAAGATCTTTAAATTAAAAGAATACACAGTAAAAAAAAACTAAAATAGTCAACAACAGACAGTAACTTATTTAACAGAAGAACAGACAAAAGAACAGCTTAGACTGAAATAATTAGAATCAAAACTACAATATGATTATTACATGGAATATGTATCGTGTATCAGTTTTGGCGCCAGGTCGAGAGTTTTGTATCAAGACAAATTAGAGTGACATCATAGCCTTGTCGATATCGAAGCACGGACGTGAATGCTCCAGAACGTATCTGTTGGTATTGTCGTCATGAGGACGCATGTCTCTTAATGAAGTAGTTAGTACGAAGTTCCGCAACTTCAAGTCGTCGACGCCGTTTGTTAGTTCGGTAATCATGTTCTTCAGATTCTCGATAGCGTAGATTTGCTGGTACGCTGGCTGCAGTTCGTTGGAGTCATTGGCTGCCGCTTCCATATCTGTAATAGAAAGAGTTAGAAATCTTTAGTCGGTGAAGTTCATTGAAAGGTCAAACGATCATGTACCGAATGACCTTGCTTTTGGCTCGTGAAATTGGCAAGGGGTACTGGGGCAGTCGGCGAGGGTTTGATGGATAAATATGCTAAAGAGGCTTGTAGCAATCACCCCAATACTTAGTGAAGGTCACAAGAAGAACGTTATGACGTCGTAAGTGAAAGTTTAAGTCTTTTTGTTACATTATTTAACTTTCTATTTATCTCCAATTAAACGTTTATTTACGGTTTCAATATATCCAACAGCCCATATCACGTAATTTTTGAAGGCCATCTCCTGGGAGCGGAAACTACGCAGTTGCGTTTTCTTTGAAATTGCAACTATTTATGGCTAAACCCGCAAATGAATAGATAATTAGGCGTGGTTGTACTTACTTGATATCTCGTCGCAGGCTTAACGCAGTCTCAAAGCAAACAGGATTTATCACAATTGTTGATATGCAGATGTGACAATCTGTCAGGCGGCGTTCCTTGTAGATGAATACTTCAGTCGTGTTATTGATTTATTACGCTCCTAAAGGGATAAGGACTGGGCTAGTAATTATTTAGTCGAGTACTGAGTATTTTAGTAACCTCGGTGAAAACTCAGCACATGATTTGAATTTTTGTTATTGCGGCGTAATAAAAGGTAAAAGTTGCAGCTAAAATATAAGTATATTCAATTTGGGGTCTTGTCAAAATACATAGTTATTTTAGGTACTTCGGCTATTTCCAACGTGTGTTACATTTCATGTTTCGTACTTTCCACTAGAAGCTGGAAAATTTTACAGTAACTTTCTAACTTTATTTTCAACAAAAACAAAGATAATAATAATGTTTCACGAGGCGTTGAATATTTAAAAAAAACCGGCCAAGTGCGAGTCGGACTCGCGCACGAAATGTTCTGTACCATTATCTATAACAACGGAAAAAAATCGCGTTTGTTGTATGGGAACCCCCTTAAATATTTATTGTATTTTGTTTTTGGTATTTGTAGTTATAGCGGCAACAGAAATACATCATTTGGGAAAATTTCAACCTTCCAGCTATCGCGGTTCTTGAGATACAGCCTGGTGACAGACAGACGGACGGACAAACGGACGGACAGACATCGAATTCTTAGTAATAGGGTCCCGTTTTTACCCTTTGGGTACGGAACCCTAACAATCTCCGCGCGCACGAGTTTCAACGACGTCTGCCCTCACGTGTTTGCCCGCTCGGGTAAGCGCAGTCGGGCACCTGCCCTCCGCGCGCTCCGCACCTGCTACCGATTAAGCCACGCCCTGCACAACGTATATATAATTATTTATTTAGGCACCTATTACAGATTTATTATTAGAAAATAATGGTTCACGGTTTATGCATAAAGTTTATGTTTATGACATTAAATGTTTTATTTTATTTTTATATTTGAGCTGATTGAATAAAAGGTAAATTGCGGTTTACGATTAATGACGTATAAAAAAAAAACTACTTATTAGATCTCGTTCAAACTAATTTTCGGTGGAAATGTACATGGTAATGTATATCATATATTTGTTTAGTTTCATCATTCTCTTATTTTAGAAGTTACAGGGGGTGACACACATTTTACCACTTTGGAAGTGTCTCTCGCCCAAACTATTCAGTTTAGAAAAAAATTATATTGCAAACCTCAATATCATTTTTGAAGATCTATACATAGATACCCCATACGTATGGGTCTGATGAAAATAAATTTTTGAGTTTCAGTTCTAAGTATGGGGAACTCCCATTTTTTTTTGTATTTTTTTTCTATTTTTGTGTGAAAATCTTAATGCGGTTCATAGAATACATCTACTTACCAAGTTTCTACAGAATAGTTCTTATAGTTTCGAAAAAAAGTGGCTGTGATATACGGACGGACAGACAGACAGACAAACATGACGAATCCATAAGGGTTCCGTTTTTTGCCATTTGGATACGGAACCCTAAAAAACATATTGACTAGTATCGCATTAACATAACAAACAATCCTTCTTATGTTACAACAAAAATGTACTAAAGTGGCTACTTAGGGCTTCAAATATATGAATTTCAAAGAAAAATTATTTCTCTCTTATTTCGGGGATCATTTAAACGAGAAACCATTTATTTTAATGTTATTATTAAACTTGACAAGTACAAACGAAATAATTTTCGTGTCCTTTTCCTCAATTGACGTCACTTAATAATATACCCCACAAATTAAAAAATCTGTTACACGGGTGGCAGTGGCAACACCGATTCTTTTACTCAGAACGAGGAGGCTCTATTATTACTAACTTAAGTACCGCCCAGCAGTAAGACATTTTTTATTTACCCAATGGTCTTCATACGTTACATGTATGATAGAAAAGAACAAACTTACATCTGAAAGCTCCCTTTTTTGCTTGATATAGGGATGTGATTTTAGTCGATTTTTCTCACAAAAACCATAAATAAGAATGTTGAGATATTTGCATTGCACAAACATCAATACCTGGCCTTAAGAAAAATTAATTGTGCTTTTTGGTGAAAATCAATCTTGTAATTATTATTTTGCCTCGAATTTCTACGATTAACCCGTAGGCTGCCACAGAAGTTTAAATAAATATTAATCTTAGTTGTATTTATTATAGCGACTTTTTAAATTTAATTATTTACAAATATTCGGGAATAGGGAGGTACGAGTACCTATCAATACTTGAAAATGGAAAGAATTTACATTGGCAAGATAGAGCAAATTGTACTTCAGTACCTAGTTGAGTGACAACACTAATTTTATTAAACTCATTTCATATTGAAATATCCTAAACACGACTTTTTATATTAGTAATATTCATTGGAAATCATCATCAATCAATGCAGCCATTATTATACACTTAAAAGCTAGTGCGGTAATATTTTAGGGTTTTCTTTCCGGAGGCGGTGTCTTAAGAGAATAAGGGACAGATTCAAGTGATATCAATTAACTATGAAGATTATTGTGTAGTTAGCCATTTCAGCCGAAAACGTATGATACATGGCGGGTCATTAATATTAGTTAAAAATCCTATTAAGTCGAAAAAACGGAAAGACATCATTGGACTGTCTGTTGAACACACTATTGAATTGTCCTGTTTTGTGCTTGATAAGCATGTTATAGTATGCCTATGCAGACCTCCAAGTTACCAGAATCTATCTGTGTTTGATTCTGTAATGACTAACACTACAAAATGCAGTATGCCAAATCGATCGAGCCGTTTTCAAATGATGATCTTTCATACATGCGGCAATTGATTTTTTTTATATAGAAGACTAGCTTTTGCCCGCGGCTTCGCCCGAGTGAATATACGACTTTCCAATACATAGTTCAACACCCCATTACACTCCTTTAGAGGTTTTTTACTGAAAAAGGGTTGAGTAAGGGTTGAATAATGTCAGAGCAAGGCTTTTTTTTGAAAATTGTCCGGAGTATTCGGAAAATCCACCCGGACGACGCCGTGCACGAACAGCTAGTGCTAGAATAAAGATAATCCCGGTGAGAAATCTTCACTAGGATTTTTTTCCCGAACAGTGTCATTTCCCAAGGCTCTTTATTTCGGCCGCCGGGAATTTCGTCGAGTGAAATGCAATTAAGTAGCTATTTTGAAATTGTTTTTCTTTTCAAAAGTAAAGTGCTTGAGTCCGACTCTGTCTTTTTTGGTGTAGGTAATATGGTCTCTTTTTTAGTTTATCAATGGTTTTAATGATTCGTTTTTGGTTTAGAAAGTAAAACTATCCTAAAAATGGATCAAAATTACGTTCACTGTTATAATTATATGAATATTTGAAAATGAGACGTTTTGTTGACACATTTATTTTTATTTTGTTATTATATCGTTTATTTATTTGAATACTTATTCAATACATTTTTAAATATTTGTATAAAAACATTAAAGAAAACATTTCAAAATATAAAAAAATAGTGGTCCGCTACTATCGGGAGGAAGTTTCAAGCTACCGGTGGTTAGGAATCCAGATACGGGAACCTCCTCACGCTGCGAGCTATATCGAGGAATATTGCCTTCTGGATCAGGCCTTTGCTCCAACCGCCTAACGAGAGCCTCGAGAGACAATCGGCACAATGATAGCAAAACTCACATTCCACATGTCAACAACCTCGTGTGCTAAGCCGAGGTATTTAATTTTTTTCTTCTTCTTAGTTTTTACGAGGTTCTCGTTATGCGGCATAGTAATATCGATAAACATTGTTCGACACGCTAATCGATCTATCACCAATATATCAGGCTTATTGGCGACAATAGTCCTGTCAGTAATGATAGACCGATCCCAGTACAACGTGATATGGTCATTTTCGAGAACTGGGTCGGGCACATATTTGTAGTACGGTATCTCAGAATCCACTAGTTTATATTTCAAGGAAAGTTGCTGGTGAATAATCTTGGCTACTTGGTTATGCCTGTGCAAGTACTCGCCGTTAGCTAGACGAGAACAACCAGAGATAATCTGTCTGATGTACTCACCCGGACGATGGCATGCCCGACACACGTCAACCGTCCCATCTTTCATAATATGTCTCCGGTAGCTATTCGTCAAGATAACTTCGTTCATAATTGCACAGATGAAACCTTCAGTTTCCCCGAAAAGGTCACCAAAACGTAGCCAGGATACGGGCGCTAAGAAATCTACACCGGGCTCATGAAGAGCCCGATAGAAGCATCCGTGAAGCTCCTTGCTTTGCCATACCTCCTTGCGGTCATCGGTAGTAAGTACCACAGGTTTGCGCCAATTCTCTTTAGCCATGGAGAGCGGGGTGAGTCCCTTGTCCAATGCTACCCCATCACGGTGCATACCCACTTCAGCTTTTAAAAAGTATTCCCTGAGACTGTAAACATCGCGGTTGTGGAAGGTCTTTGCATTTAAAAGGCTTCGACCCCCGCACTTCCGCGGTATGTACAGTCTCATCACCGATGATCGTGGGTGATGTATCCGGTTTGCGGTCAGCAGTGTACGGACCCTCCTATACAGGGCGTCGAGTTCAGTCTGAGTCCATTTGAGTATGCCGAAAGAGTACATCAAAACCGGCATGACCCAACCGTTGGAGGCCCGCACCTTGTTTCCGCCTGAAAGAAGACTAATTAATACTTTCTTCAGGTGACCAAAGAACCGCTCCTTCAACGATTGCTTCATGTCAGCAACGTTGATGCCTAATGCTGCCGACATACCCAAATACTTATAGCTTTTGAATTAGGAGAGGGATCTAAGGTGTAAGGAATCCGAAAGTTGAATTCCCTCGGATTCCATAATCTCACCTCGCTTTAAATGCATGACTGCACATTTGTCCATACCAAATTCCATCCTGATGGCGCTACTGAAAGTTTCAGTTACCTTCAGTAGCTCCCATCAGTTGCAATTTGTTGGGGGCAAAAAGTTTCAAGTCATCCATGTAGAGGAGATGAGATATGACCTGACCACCTCTCCTCAACCGATAGCCTAGACCTGAATCCTCAAGTAGTGTGCTTAAAGGATTCAGAGCTAAGCAGAACCAAAGTGGACTCAAACTGTCGCCCTGAAATATTCCCCGTTTAATCCATACAGGCTCTTCGCTCCCCTGGATCTGTCGACACCCTAGATAGCGAAGAACCGTTCTCCATTGCCCCATACACGACCTAAGAAAGGTGCGTAGAGTTGTTTCTATCTTGTACAACTCCAGCACCCTCATGAGCCATGTATGTGGCACCGATTCGCAGGCCTTCTTATAATCTATCCAGCATGTCGACAGATAGTTGCGGGATCGACGAACCTGTTGGATTATGGCCATATCGATGAGGAGTAGTCCCTCCTTATTATTATTATAAATAACTTTCATTAATCCTGTTCCTTGCAAACATTACCTTTTAAGACTATAAACGGATATTTTAAAACATTATCAGTATACTATCAGTATAATCATTATCAGTATACTTCTCAGTATATTTATGAAAATATTTTGTATGCACATAAAAATATTAATCTGTTTAAAAATACATCACTGTATTTTTAAACAGATTAACTAACAAATAACATAATAACAATAACTAATAAAATAACATAATAACATTAACAGCAATTAATAACATTCATTAATAACATTAACTAACAGATAACTTCCGTGCCCAAGTTGTCACTTATTAAAGCTGTTCACTCCGAACTGCCTAACAATTGGCGAAAGTCGTTGCTGTAGCAAAGGTTCTCCTTGAAAAGCTCCTTCCATTGGTATATCTCTTCTGGCTATTGGGCTTCCGGGCAGAAACCCATAGTTCGGTGCCCATTCTCTTTAGGTGCTACAATTACAAACTATTCGTTTTTTAATTTATATATTAACCTACTTAAATAAGTGCTTTTTAATCAATCTTAGTTGAATGAAATATCACATTAAAACAATTGATTGTAACAATGTACCTACCTGTAGCATTAGTTCACAAATTAAAAAGCTTTCAAATAAACATTAACTTTTGTAGATCCTCACAATAATTGCAAACTCAACAATCTCTCGTTTGTTTTCTGTTACCCCAACATGATATTTACAAGTGTGGTGGTTTGTATTAAATAAGTAGTTTATGGCGTTAGCAACAAATAAATGTAATCGATCAATAGAATAAATCATTCATGATAAACATGTCTTTTTGTAAAGACTAATCCTGCAGTTATCATTAAATCTTTGTCGTCAAGCCAACATAATATTATGTCTAGTGGGTCGCATACATCACTGAGGCTACATTTGCCTAATATTATAATAATGCACATTCAGAGTACATTACACAAACATCATAATGTGCAGAGCCTGAAAAAAATGTTGAAATCTTTACAAAAACTCACTTGCTGCATGCCACAGAGATATATCAGGACACTATTGAAAGGCTTCAAGGATTCTTCAGGCTATAAGTTATTACAATGAATCTGGTGCAGTAACCTTGAGTAAGACAAACCGTGGAGCTTATCTGTTTCACCCTTTCCACCCAGGTTAACAATAGGTAGAAGGAGACTAAAGAGGTCTAACTCATACAATCAGGCTTCCATAAAAATGAATATACTTAGTGTAGTCACAATAGGTACAGCTCTGTATTTCCTAGTAGCAAGCCGGACCCACCTTGTTGATCAAAATCCACCAAAATAGTCAGAGAAAAGTAGAAGTAGCACAAAGACTCCTTACTCAGACAGTCAGGCTTCTATTAAAATGTTTTCAGTGCAGTAGCAATAGTCTGCTTTAGAGTGCCTAGTCAAAGGCCTGGTTCACCATTCCCAACAAGAAAAAATCGGTACTTTGAAGTAAGAGTCTTGAAAGGCCTTACACAGACAATCGGGCTTATAATCAAATGAATATACTTAGTGCAGTAACTATCAGGGTAGCCAGCTCTGTCGTTCTTAGCAACAAGTCTGGTCTTCCTCTAAGTCCAAGGACCGCAATACACTTAGCCCTATACATCAGTAGATCCGATCAAATACCAGGAAAAATACCCAGGATTTACAACACAATAAAAGTAGGACAACATTTTTCAAAGTTTTATTTGCTACAATGCATTGATTGCTGAATTATTGAATATTTCTTTATTAAATTGATAAAATAGATACATAGAAAATAAAAATAGTAAAAGAATAAGAACATAGTCAATGGTTCAAAAGAGAGCCACTTGCCTTTGTGTACTAATGAGCTTAGAATAGATAACAATGAATTTGTGGTCTAAGAAAGATCTCCAAATTAAAAGAATACACAGTAAAAAAAACTAAAATAGTCAACAACAGACAGTAACTTAATTACTACAATGCATTGATTGCTGAAGTATTAAATATTTCATTATCTAATTGATTAAATAGACACTTAGAGAATTTAAATAATAAAAGAATAAGAACATAGTCAATGCTTCAAAAGAGAGCCACTCGCCTTTGTGTACTAGTGAGCTTAGAATAGATAACAATGAATTTGTGCTCTAAGAAAGATCTCCAAATTAAATGAATACACAGTAAAAAAACTAAAATAGTCAACAACAGACAGTAACTTATTTAATAGAAGAACAGATAAAAGAACAGCTCAGACCGGAAGAATTAGAATCAAAACTACAATATGATTATTACATGGATTAATATATGTATCGTGTATCAGTTTTGGCGCCAGGTCGAGAGTTTTGTATCAAAACAAATTAGAGTGACATCATAGTCTCGTTGGGATCGAAGCACGGACGTGAATGCTCCAGAACGTATTTGTTAGTATTGTCGTCATGAGGACGCATGTCTCTTAATGAAGTAGTTAGTACGAAGTTGCGGAACTTCAAGTCATCGACGCCGTTCATCAGTTCGGTAATCATGTTCTTCAGATTCTCGATAGCGTAGATTTGCTGGTACGCTAGCTGCATTTCGCTTGAGTCGTTGGCTGCCGCTGCCATATCTGTAATAGAAAGAGTTAGAAATCTTTAGTAGATGAAGTTTATTGAAAGGTCAAACGATCATGTACCGAATGACCTTGCTTTTGGCTCGTGAAATTGGCAAGGGGTACTGGGGCAGTCGGCGAGGATTTGATGGATAAATATGTTAAACAGGCTTGTAGCAATCACCCCAATACTTAGTGAAGGTCACAAGGGGAACGTAATGACGTCGTAAGTGAAAGTTGAAGTCTGTTTGTTTCATAATTTAACTTTCTATTTATCTCCAATTAAACGTTTATTTATGGTTTAAATATATCCATTAGCCCAAATCACGTTATTGTTGAAGGCCATCTCCTGGGAGCGGAAACTACGCAGTTGCGTTTTCCTTGAAATTGCAACTATTTATGGCTAAACCCGCAAATTAATAGATAATTAGGCGTGGTTCTACTTACTTGATATCTCCTCGCAGGCTTAACGCAGTCTCGAAGCAAACAGGATTTTTCTCAATTGCTGATGTGTAGACGTGACAATCTGTCAGGCGGCGTTCCTTGTAGATGAATACTTCAGTCGTTTTATTGATTTATTGCGCCCCTTAAGTGATAAAGACTGGGCTAGTAATTTAGTCGAGTACTGGGTATTTTAGTAACCACCGTGAAAACTCAGCACATGATTTTGAGACTGGTAAGCATGAGATTACCTTATAGATATGAATTTTGTTATTGCGGCGTAATAAAAGGTAAAAATTGCAGCTAAAATATAAGTATTATCAATTTGGTGTCTTGCCAAAATTCATAGTTATTTTAGGTACTTTGGCTATTACCAACGTGTGTTACATTTCCTGTTTCAATTCGCCTATCTGTACCCGGCATTAGAAGAAAATTACTTTCCACTGGAAGCTAAAAAAATTACGGTATATTTCAAATTTTTTTCTTAACATAACCAAAGAAAATAATAATGTTTCACAAGGCTTTGAATAGTTGAAAAAAATTTTCGTCTAGTATCGCAATAACATAATTAACAATCCTTCTTATGTTAGAACAACAAGCTATTAAAGTGGCTACTCACGTCTTCAAATATATGAAAGTCAAAGAAAATTTAGTTCTCTCTTATTTCAGGAATCATTTAAACGAGAAACAATTTATTTTAATTTTATTATTAAACTTGAGAAGTACAAACGAAATAATTTTCGTGGCCTTTTCCTCAATTGACGTTACTTAGTAATATACCTCACAAACTAAAAAATCTGTTACACGGGTGGCAGTGGCAACACCGATTCTTTTACTAAGAACCAGGAGGCTCTATTATTACTAAGTTAAGTACCGTCCAGCAATAAGACATTTTTCATTTAC
The DNA here is from genome assembly GCA_917490735.1 of Dryobotodes eremita. NCBI lineage: Eukaryota > Metazoa > Arthropoda > Insecta > Lepidoptera > Noctuidae > Dryobotodes > Dryobotodes eremita. The sequence goes on along the minus strand of OU823241.1, from coordinate 8,803,988 downwards.
CCAATGGTCTTCACACATTACAGGTTTGATAGAAAAGAACAAACTTACATCTGAAAGCTCCCTTTTTTCCTTGATATAGGGATGTGATTTTAGTCGATTTTTCTCACAAAAACCATAATTAATAAGAATGTTGAGATATTTGCATTGCATAAATATCATTACCTGGCCTTAAGAAAAATTAATTGTGCTTTTTGGTGAAAAATATCTTGTATTTATTTTTTTGTCTCGAATTTCTACGATTAACCCGTAGGCTGCCACAGAAGTTTTAGTAAATGTAAATCTTAGTTGCATTTATTATAGCGACTTTTAAAATTTAATTATTTAAAAATATTCGAGAATAGGTCGATACTTGAAAATGGAAAGAATTTACATTGGCAAGATAGAGCAAATTGTACTTCAGTACCTAGTTGAGTCACAACACTAATTTTATTAAACTCGTTTCATATTTAAATATCCTACACACGACTTTTTATATTAGTAATATTCATTGGAAATCATCATCAATCTATGTGTGTGACTGCCATTATTATACATTTAGAAGCAAGTTGGGTAATATTTTAGGGTTTTCTTTCAGGAGGCGGTGTCTTAAGAGAATATGGGTCAGATATATTTCTGTAGAGTTTCCTTTTACTCCCATTTTGTAGTTATCAGTAAGGGTATGGTATGAGAGTTCTGACGGGTATATAAAGCAAGGACGAGTCTTAACACGGCAGAAATACAAGGCAGCATGGCGCTTCCCAACAGCAGCCTTGTTTCCTGTATTTCAATAAAAACTTATGAAAAGCAGTCAACTGTAGTGCTCTTTATCACCCAGCAACGGGTGATATCAGGGAGAATAGTTGTCATATCATTTTGCTTACGGGTGTAGTCCAATAGCAATAAAAATGGACTGCTGCTGGTATTAAACCATATTTATTTGATGAGAATGTAATAATTGTATAATACTTACAGTAGTCCACCGTGAAATAGTATTTAGGAACCTACCTATTATTAGGCTATAATTTTGAGTTTGATTAGTTTCAAGCTAGTTCTCGATTTGCTGTTAGTGATAAATACGTTGCTTCTTTGCCTCTCCATAAATGTGTGGGCTTGTGTGGGCATGTGTGGGACTGTGTGGGCACTTGTGAGATTGGGTAGTAAAAGACAATTTTACAATATTGCCATAAGTAATTGTAATGTTGAGGAAATGAGTGATGATCTTCATTTATTTCTTCAACATTACAACAAATTTTGTCATAATTCTAAAAATGACCTACTTAAGTACTAGATGTTCAATTAAAAAGAAAAGCTCGGTTTGTTTTTATTGACACATCAAAAAGTACACACTGATTAGATTTGTCCCTGACCGTAAGTAAAATTGAACATTAAAACACGGAAATTGCGACACTGAAATACAGACTACAAATACACGAGATATGCACTTCCAGAGGGTTCAGTCAATTGGCAGGCATTATTAATACCATAGATTAATACAATCAAAGACATTTCCTGCCTGATTTTATGCTAACCTTGGAGACAGAATTATAAAGAACGCACAATATGAAATAGATTATTATAGTCACTAGAAAAAGAATTGGCATGGACATTAGACCTTAAACATCCTAGTACACAATATACTATAGAATTACAGTACACCTTTTACATAACCAGATATACAATACATCCAAGTACGAGTAAACAAGTCCTATAAATATACCTTAAATCTATAGCATTGATTATTAAGTTACGTTCATTATCGATACATAGAGATTATTAATTATCATGGTAAGTCACAAATAAACATGATTACAGTCATGATTACAGTATTAAAATGAGATTATCCCAAATTGTTATTATATGTAACTTACATTAAAATTACTGCTAAATAAAATATCCAAAACGAACGAGCTTGTTACTATAAGAATGAAACGCGCGAGGTGATTACATTAAACACAAGACGTGACCGTAAATGAAATCGTAGCACATCCGAGCGGGCGCGGTGGCGGCGTCCGGCGGCTTGGCGTCGGGGCTGCGCCCGTCGCCGCCAACCGCCGATTCCACGCCGTTGCGGCAGTCTAATTCCGGGTCGTTCACCTTGTCCTCAGCCAACTTCTGCATATTCTCTACGTTGTTGGGGGGTACGGCCTTGGCAGGCGGCACAGACGGCTTCTCCATCTCTGAAACGAGACGACACAACAATAAAAATCGTTGAACTCGTAATGGCGGACCGTATCGTGGGGTCGCGTCAGTCAACGGCGTAACGTGATCGATACCATTTTGTGTCACCGCAAAAAAAAATTGTCGGATCGTTTTCCGCTACCATGAAAGCAAACCTAGTTTTTGCAAGAAACAGCTTGTAGGTTTGAAGAACATACAAACATACACCGTTAAATATATTTATGAATGACCCCTAATGTTCGGAAAACGAGGAAATTTGGAAAAAAAATACACTGGATTTATCTCGAGATTTACACTGGACTAATAATTTTGACACTTCACTGGTAAACAAAAAGGAAAAACGCGCCTAGGTATGTCCTTATAAAACTGGGATGTTGGTCAAGCCGGAAAACTGAACTGGAAATTCCCGTTAGGAAAACCCTCAATTTTCAACTTTCTCACTTACCTGTTTCCTTTCTGCACAGACCAGCCGATACAGAACACTCAGCTTATTTGAAAATAAATACTGTTTAACAAAGACGAGTTGCCCACTCGATTGCTCAGCTCTGCTGCTCTGGATCGAAAGGCCGTGGTTCGCTATCGATTCAAGGAGCACCCCTCCAGCCCTGCATACGCACACATTTGCCATATGACTATGCACTAACACTTAGCTTTCGGTGGCGCCACTGGCGAACCTACAGACCCCGCCCTTAGAGCTTTCGATGTACATTGCATTGCTAACTTTAAAGTCAGCTGCTTTTGTGTCTCTCATAGATATGCAGCAATGTATATAAAAATTATGGGCAGATATTTAGTCAAAACCTTCCGTTTCTAGAAGCTTTTTCTGTGTGTTGTGATTGGTTATTACAATTTTGTTCGACCAATCACTAGAATTTGATATGAATGTGTGTTTTTTGCATAACACTAGGTTCGACTACAGATATATTCACTAAAATACCACCACACTGTGGATGTATGTGTTGGTGTCTGCCCAATTTTCTTTTTCACTGGCTTGATAAGCGGTAATTTTGCTTATGCATGGAAAATCATTTACTTTATGAACTATTTTTTTTAAATTATTGTCTTTTTATAAAGGCTAAGCGTAGGCGTGGCTAATAGCCGGAACCTTTGAAGTACATTGCATTATCATATTTTTTTTTAAATTCGTTTCAGCTTTAATGGACCTCGTACTTTAGCAGCGATGGATGTCGAAAGATGTCGTCGCCAAATCAACAAAAAAATCCTAAAGCTTACGTTTCGGTTCGCGTTTTTATTTATTTATTTAACCATTTATGTACACACATATATAAACAGACAAGAAGAAAGGAACAGAAAAATACGTACAAAGGTGATGCTTATTTCTAAAGAAATCTCTTCCAGCATACCTGCGATAGGAGAGTATATTAAAGAGATGTAGACAACGTGTGCAAGAGTAGAAGGGAAAACAATATACATAAAATCTTAAATAATTTTCCAATTTAAATATAAACATACAATAAGAGAATATACTTACATACATACATACATACTACTAAAATAAATATCACTAAAATATATAACAATATAATGTAATTCAAATAATAAATACATATGCAATTATGACAAAGTGGAAAGATAGTGCTCTTTCACTCTACTTTTAAATACTCCAATAGTATGGCAGTTCCTAATGTCAGGCGGAAGTGAATTCCACAATCGTACCGCGTGCACAGTGAAAGAGTAGGAGTAGAAGTCGGTTGAGTGGGGAGGGGATTTGAGGAGATTTCTAAGATGCGACCTGCAAGGCGCATCAAAAGGACATCATTTTTAATTAAAGTAACATATATTAAACGTCTTAAGTGAAAAAAATACCCTCAAAATTACCTTAGGGAAACTTATTTTTCAAATTTCAAAAAGAAAAAATAACAGTCATGACATGTTGGACAGATATCCGAACAACTTCCGCTATCTGGAAGCTACGAGAACCTTCTAGAATCCGGAAGTTGATCCTGATTTGCTGTTATTGCATGTGTGCGTGTGTTATCTGAATAACGAAGGATTACTACTACTAACATTGGATTCGACTACACACATACCCACTAAATGAGTGCGGTGGTGTGTGTTTACTTATGTACCGGATTTTCTTTTTCACAAACTTGGCTAGCGGTCGTTTCGCTTACGCGCCAAAAAGAAAATCTAATATTATCAAATTATTGTTTGTTCTTACTGGCGTAGATGTAATTCGTACGAGTTTATTTTGGTATGTAACTTACTAAATGGACTAGCCCAGACAAACAAGTTGACTAAAAACCGAACGTCACTCTTTTTAACCGATCTCCAAAAAGGGGAAGTTATACAGGGTGTTTGGCGCATGGACCGACACAATTTTTTGGGGGATTGGGAGGGTCATTTGAGAGGTTTGAGGAGGTTGAGGTGAGGAAAAAACTTTGTGAAATTCACGGGCACTTCCAGCAGCTGAGATACTCAGAGCCCGACTGAATCTGGACAAACTGGTCATATCCCTAACTTAAAATACAACCTATGTTTAACAAAGGCCAGAATCATGCGCAAGAAAGAGACAAACTTTTTACCTACTACTACCCCTAACTAGTATCCCTTATTTTTACAACATATTGAATGATTTCTATGATATGTAGTATACCGTCAGAAAGGGTAAGGCTAAAGAACTTTGTAAAATAATACTAAGTTCAAAATGGCTGTTAGTTTTATAATACTGAATTTAGAAGTTGTAATTTTTCACATAATTAAAAACAAAAATGACTTTGGAAGCACATAAGTGATTTATTTAGAAAAATAATACATTTCCGAATACAACAAAATTTATTTATTGCAATTACAACCATAAACAAAAAAGTAATGACGATTTAAAGGCGAGATTCCGGGTAATTTCGGGAAAAAATCTAAAATCATATCTTAATAACCGTGACACTTAGGACATGGGGTCTTTGGGTGAAATCTCGCAAATGACCCTCCCAATCCCCAAAAAATTGTGTCGGTCCATGCACCAAACATCCTGTGTGTTCGGCTGTATGTATGTTTTTTTTTATGTATACCTACCGATTTCTCTGTCAATTGTGGACCGATTTTGAAAAAAAAAAAAAAACACTAAATAACGTGAAAATTTACTTTAATTTCGGAAGTCGGTGGCCAAAAACGAAAATACATAACCAAAGACACCGACTTCCGAAATTAAAGTTATTTTTCACGTTATTTAGTGTTTTTTTTTTTGGAAGTCGGTTGTTTTTTTGTAAAAATGTTTTTAATAGTAACTCGTTCATTCGCTCTTGGAAAGCACAAGTCGGTGAAGTGGAACTGATGATGAAGACAATTTTTTTGGGTTGGGTAATCATCAAATGACCTCTCCCGCTCTGGGCGAGCGGAAGGGCGTGTCAGACTCTTACTGACTAAAACCCACCCATATTCCTTCAGTTGCCTGTGCGCCAGGGCCACGGTAACTCTTTCGAACAATCCGCAGCCCCGGCAGGCATCGGTCCTATCGGACCCCGTCAATTTTACTGACATCTCTTTGAGGCGCGCGTGGAACACGACGCGCCGTCGACCCGGGCCTGGTCCTTACCGGACGGCGAGCTGCCCATTGCTCGCCGTCCGCAAGCCCGCGCCTACGGTGGCCGGGAGTCGGCAATCGACTCCCGACGCCCAGGGTGTCTCCTCCTGCGGCGACTAGGGGCGCGAGGGCGCAGTGATTGCCTCTGCCTCTCGCGCTCCGCCTCCTCCTTCGCGAGCATTACTACTTCGCAGAAGGAGGTGACGGCTTCCCATTCCCTCTCGCTCCGTACCATGGCCTGAACCAGGGCCGGACGCGAGAGGTCGCCGCCGCCGATCGCCGCCACGAGGACACGGCGGTGCTCCGCCCAAGCCGGGCAGACCTCCACCGTATGCTCCACCGTGTCCTCCGGTCGATCCACATGATTATGAAGACCAGAGGTGGCCAACGGAACTACTCGATAATAAGCTTTTCACGGGTTGCGATTGGATTACTTTAATATGGTTGCTAATCAATTTATGCTCGTCACAATGCATATGGTGAAATGGAGCTGATGCTGGCTTCACCATCAGATCCAGTTCTTCTGGTTTTCACGAGGAGAACTCCTTAACAAGGTCCTTTTATCGGGAAAAGCCATATTTTGTAAAAGGTGATGAGCAGTTGACATTAGGCTATTGATAACCTAGATAACTTAATAACTGACCCACAAAAACGTAAAAAATAACTTCAATTTTGAAAGTCGGTGGCAAAAAACTAACATACAGATCCATAGTCACCGACTTCCGAAATTAAAGTTATTTTTCACATTGTAATGTTTTTTTATATATTTGCGGTTAAAATGAAAGGGTATGATTATGCTTGCATGAAAAGCAGCTCACACATCTTTGAACAATATAAAGTTAAAACTAAAATAAATAAAACGCAATCGTGGAATGATGTTCTACGTATCTGACAAACTTATGACCAACTTGGTCCTTATCCTGATTAAGGGAAAGCAATGCGCTTTTTTACAAGCTTTTATTTAACTTGCAATATTTGTATGTATGTATGTATGTTTGTTCGGGCCAAATCTTGCAAGCTGAATTAAAACCACTTCCTCTTGTCCTACGGAGTTGAAATTTCACACGTTGATTCTGTTTTGAAGACAATGCACTTTTATGATGCATGACCTAATTCTTCACCCAGGATTGGCTCCAGACGAAGAAACTCCTTAACGCTTCAACGGTCAACGGTACAGACACGAACATGTAACATATTTGCGTATTTAATTATGGTAGTTCCTTCTAAAGTCCACCATGACCTGGCTGCTGCACCCAGGATTGGCTCCAATTAAGGGAACTCCTCAACGGTCAACAACAGAGACACAAAATTTTATATACGCATACAAGTATGATAGCTCGTTCTTAACTTTACCACGATCTGGCTGCTGCACCCAGGATTGGCTTCATACGAGAGATCTCCTCGGCAGTCAACAGCACAGGCACGAAATTTTGTATAAGTACTCATAAAATTATGAAGATAGCCCGTTCTAAAGTATGGCATGGCTTGGATAGTGCAACTCGGATGGCTTCACACCATGACTTGTGTAAAGGCGTGTTTGGGTTCGTTAGATTTGTCTTTACAAGTACCTTTCAAGAGAAGGTGATAGAACAGATATTTTAATTTTTCTAGTGCTAAAAAGTACAAAATAAAGTTTAAGTAATAACCTTTTTAAGAACAAGCTTTTAATGAACTAAAAAGTATGAAATAAAACGAACGTTAATTTAATTTTTCTAGTGCTAAAAAGTACAAAATAAAGTTTAAGTAAAAACCTTTTTAAAAACAGGCTTTTAATGAACTAAAAAGTACGAAATAAAACGTACGTTAACATGGAACCTTAATATTTTCTTAAATGCTTGAGGCGTGTACGTCATTCTTATACTTTAAGGTAAGCCACAAGCTTTTAAAATAATATTCAAGTTCTATGTTAACGTAAGTTATATTTAGTACTTTTTAGTCCATTAAAAGCTTCTTTTTAAAAAGCTTTTTACTTACATTTTATTCCACTTTCTAACGATATTTTCTTTAAAACCATTCGTACAAAATCCAATCAACTACGCGGTCTTATTTCTGAGCAATCTTCACCTACATTTTTAGGAGTGATCTATTCTTTTGCCTACTTTCATTGCTCATAATTTATAAGTGTACCTCTTTGATATGCTTATACTACAACGAAACTTTCACTGGATTTTATCTGAGTAGTGTAATAATAAGTTTGTCCCTTTCATTCTCACGTAAAAACCCAGAAATTAGGTACATCTGCCGAACTGGTCCAGGCAATAATTGGCGAACAAGAGACAAGTCGACCCTAGTGAATTTTTACCCGACTACAGCGAAGCAAAAAGGAGGGTTATGATTTTGACCGGTATGTATGTATGTGGGTATGTATGTATGTTCATCTGTTCCATCATAACTTCTAAACTTCTTATCATAATTTAACAAATAAGGTTTCATTGAAAGCGTCTTAATTTTCCTCTTGTTATGGGCTATTTGACGTCACCAAAAATTCAACATGGCGTTTTATAGCGGACGAGAAGTGTTGCCGAAAAAAAATTAAGATCAATATATCGTGTCTGGTATCTAATGAAAGGTCATAAGGAGTACTTTCTGAAATATATTGTTTATCTATAATTATTATATACACAAACCTCAATATTTACTGATTGGTCTGTCTGTGATGTCTTTTTTATACCATTTTAGTGGTTGTTTTTGTCGTAGTTGGTTTTTAGTTTTTTTTATATAAAAGAATAAAGGTATAATAAATAATTTGTTGGTCAACTTGTATTGAAACATTGAATAACCGTTATCGAGTACAACTGGATGGTCCAGATTTAAATGACCCCTTTTATCTGATTTTGTCTAGCCTGAAATGTGATTTTATTTATATAATGCTTTGTGTAAAAAACGAGACTGTCCCTTTGAAAAATACGTGTTTCAAAACTGGTACAGTTTAAATAGCTCCCTTTAATAAAAAAACGAGCTTTATCCGCTAAGGGGTCAAATAACAGTTATACTTGTTTTGTGGTCAAAAACGAATTGAAAAGCAATTGATAAGTTCCCAATGTCTGATATTTCATATCGTTTAATACAAAGATCCTTTTTTTAAACAGCAACTTTGAAAATGCACGCTTCAGGTTCGCCTTAAAAGAAAGCACAGCACTAAACGCCCTCATTTTAATCACATGTTTGTAAATGTTGGAATGGAAACTGAAGCCCAGGCTTAGCTGATCTGGATACTGCTTTGGCCTTCGCTTTACCAGAATCTTTACCCGCGTCACCGCCAGCCATTTTGAAGCATATAACACACTATGACCACTACAGATAGTGAACGACTAGAGACTTCGACTTTGTTCGCGTGGAAGTCGTAAGATACACAATATGCTAAAACAACAGCTACATTTTTTTTAAACTCCATCGGCCCTCGGCCCTCCACGTTGCATCGCATCGCCCACCCGCGCTGTTACTTCGTTTTCGCTTGGCGTTCTTTCAGACTCTATTTTTTGCTCGACTCCTAAGGACCGTAACGTGATGTTAAATAGCTTAATAACACAGCCTACACAAATAATTAATAATTATGGTATGAACTTTCAAGGTTTGAAAATATATAATTATGATGTGGGATGTTATGATTAAACTAAAGATTTTATAAAAATTAACAGGTCATTTTTATCACCAACTCGACCATGTCGATTACAAATATGACATTAACAACTCTTTTCACACTGTACAAAATGTACTCATTCAACATCTGCTTAGGCTTTTCCCAACTATGTAAGGGTCATCTTCCTATCTAACTGGATGCAGTTGAATAACAGTATTCAACATGGAGCGATCGCCTATCTAACTTCTACAACCTAGGCACTGGGATACCACTTAGTTACCATAGATACCACTTAGACTGGATGTCCAACTTTCAGGCTTTTCACTGCCCGTAACGATTGTCAAAGATGAGAGCCAGGACCAACGGCTTAACGTGATTTCCGAGCCACGGAGAGATCTTGGTAAGTAATGGATGGTCACCCATCCACGGAGCACCCTCAGCAAGCGTAACTCAACCTTAGATCGACCTTGCGGCTATTATTAATTAACCACGACCCATACATACATGACGTAATGTATTCATCTATTAAAGTAAAAAAAAATGCACTGTGACATATGGACGGACAGAAATACAAAGAGACAGGTCGAAATTATAATAGTTCCTTTTTTGTCATTTTGCTACGGACTTCACGTTTCCCTTTCCATTGGCCTATAATACCAAAATAATACAAAGTCACGTGAGCGAAGCCGCGGGCACAGCTAGTCGCTAGATAAGGTTCATAAAATTTTCAACTCAAACAGAAAATGTAAACGAAGCCGTAGGAAAAAACTAATAATACATCAATGGAAACAGCCACGCGACTTCTTGCCACAATATAAACTCCTGGTCGCTTGCAACTCGCTAGTATGGAGAGCTTTGGCTCAGAGGAGGTGGGCGGCGGAAAATCAATACTGCAACCTGCGCACATTGAAAGTGAAAGGGGATGCGGCGTATACATTATTTTGTACGGCACGAGATATTTTACGCTTCTTATCGATGAACATTAATATAAGGATGTGTCGGTCTATTAATTGTGTGAAAAGAATTGTTAATGTCATTTATAATCGATATGGCCGAGTTGGTGATAAAAATGACCCGTTAATTTTTATAAAATCTTTAGTTGAATCATAACATCCCACATCATAATTATATTTTTTCAAACCTTGAAACTTCATACCATAATTATTAAATATTTGTGAAGGCTGTGTTATTAAGCTATTTAACATCATGTTACGGCCTTTAGGAGTCGAGCAAAAAATAAAGTCTGAAAGAACGCTAAGCGAAACCAAGTAACAGCGCGAGTGGGCGATGCGATGCAAATGGTGGATCGGGGGCCGATGGAGTTTTCAAAAAATGTGGCTATTGTTTTAGCATAACAGTGTATCTTACGACTTCCATGGGAATAAAGTCGAAGTATCTCGTCGTTCACTGTTTGTAGTGGTCATAGTGTATTACATGCTTCAATATGGCTGGCGGTAACGCGGGTAAAGATTTTGGTAAAGCAAAGGCCAAAGCAGTATCCAAATCAGCTAAGAATACGTAAAGAGCTCTATTAGCGAGATTTACTTAGACTATCAACGACCTGCTTTAAACTAGTATTATGAATAATTATTTAAATAGTAAATCAATTTATTATAATTGCATATTCAACATTTCTATAATGCGCCGGGCGTTAATAGCAATAACAAATAATTTTAATAAAAAAATATGATTTAAAATAATTAAATTAAATGTTTTTACTGGCTAAACATCGGGTGAACAACTGCACAATGCTCACGTGCACAGTGTTTTAGAAAGGGAAAACTATTAAGTTGTACTCTCATCCTCAGCCCATAATGTATAAGGACCCTCTCTCATTCTAAACTTTATTATGTTGGGCTCTTGCCATTCAGTACCAACATTAAGAACGGCGATAAATACGATACGATAACTTTCTTCAGCAGCTTTCTTCCGGTCTTGAGCAGTATTTCCGATGTTTCCCGCCAGATTCCAAATGCTTCCAAAGTCTAAAGCACATTTCCTGTTTGCCCAGTACTTTCCCTCTATTAAGTAACTACAACTTGAACTGCCCGACTATAAGGGCAGTCGGTTTCTCCCATATTTCCAACTTGATATCACGCCCCCAGCGTTTTTATGTATTTGTTGTGTGCACTACACTTCCTAAAGCTTATGCTGTCCTGTTGGTATTTTCATATTGCACGTAAACTTCGTTGCCATGGCAACAAAGGACGTATTATGGTCCACTAGTTACTTTTTTATCTTGTGAGATTCGACACTAATGTGTGCCCTATAACTAAAAATTGTCTGCCTATAAATGATTAAATCCTCTTAGTTTTTAATCTACTTTAAGAAAAGGAGGAGATTTTCAATTCGACCAATAAACAACTGTTAAATATTATATTATTTTCATGTAATTTTTTTATCTTAAATTCATGTGTTGAAAAAAAACAAAAAATGGCGGGAATAACATGAAGGAAACGACAACCTAAGTTAAAAATAAATAATAATTGACCATCATGGAAATCATTGTCAAGAAATATGAAAACAAGTACCTAAAATACCAAAATATTCTTTGTTCTTTGTATCAAGTTTGTACCTTGAAAAGTGGAATCCTAAATTATCAAGCCCAAACAAAGCGAGTGAATTATGTGAATTGTGTAGTGAAAGTGTTGTGCTAAATAATACCTCCCGCTGCTTGACAGAATTATTAAAAAATAAGACTTGTTATCGAGCAATATATAAATATATTAAAAACACTTTCGAAGAAATTTAGTGAAGGAAATTAAATAGACTAAAGACTTGGCTAAAAGGTCTTAGCAACCAGGCCATAAAACAAATATAAAAAAAAAACAAATTCATGTGTTGCAAGATCGAAGCTACAAAGAAAAAAAATACCGAACTAATATGTTTGGCAGATCGTTTTTTTACCAGCATTTATTTAACTTACAATGTTTGTATGTAAGTATGTATGTATGTTCGGGCCAAATCTTGCAAGCTGAATTAAAACCACTTCCTCTTGTGCTACAATGTTGAAATTTTACACGTTGCATTTTTTTCGATGACAATGCATTTTTATGATGCATGACCTAGTTCTACACCCAGGATTGGATCCAGACGAAGGAACTTCTGAACGGTCAACGATACAGACACGAAAATTTAACATACCTACGTATTTAATTATGGTAGTTTCTTCTAAAGTCCACCATGACCTGGCTGCTGCACCCAGGATTGGCTCCAATCGTGGGAACTTCTCAACGGTCAACAGCAGAGACACACAATTTTATATACGCATACAATTATGATAGCTCGTTCTACAGTTCACCATGATCTGGCTGCTGCACCCAGGATTGGCCTCATACGAGAGATGTCCTCAGCGGTCAACAGCACACGAAATTTTGTATAAGTACTCATTAAAAGCTTGAGGTGTAAACGTCCTTCTTACACTTTAAGACAAGCCGCAAGCTTTTAAGAAAATATTAAAGTTCTATGTTAACGTAAGTTTTATTTAGAACTTTTTAGTTTATAGCTTGGTTTTAAAAAGTTTTGTACTTACATTTTATTGGTATTCTTGAGTCATTAACTGTTGCGTATCTGCTTCGCTTCGCTTTCTAAAATAGGGCAAAGGAGCAAACCAACAAAAATCTGGCTGGTGCTAATCTAAACAAAGATAGTGATTACAACGAGTGGAAGGGAGTGAACAATTGTATGTTCGGCAATACCTGTTATCAAACCCGCCCACAGCACCCCGTACCAACTGATCATACTGATGACGCAAATCTAACGGCCTTTATTGCGAAATTATAATTAGGTATTAATTCAAGTGAATATTATTCTTTGAAGTAGGTATTAAAAATATTTACAAAAACAATATTTAAATATAATTAACGCAATTACAATTTATTGAAATAAGTAATTATTGTTAAATATATTCAGAGTCTTCAGACACTTTCAATCAATAGATGACACCAATTTTGAGACAAATAAGGCGATATCTATGATTCTGCCGTATAAACTACCTTTTTTATCTTATGCAGTCATGGATGGTAGAATAATAAGCCGGTTATAATACGAAAATCATTAATTATAGCAGAACTATTGCCTAGTAATAGATTAATAGGTACGGGGTGTGTGGGTGAGTCATGAGGTGACTACTGGGGTGGTTTAAGCCTGCGGTTAAAACCTGCAATTGATGAGAATGTGATTCTTCAAACATTCGTACAATAAAGCTATAGATCAATAATCAGAAATACGTAATCTTTTTGGCAATAAAGTTTGTTTTTTTCTATTACCCTTAACATATCATGACGCCTGTAATCCCTGAAGGCTCAGGCAGAGGTGTGCCTTTTATTACCCACATTTTGCCAGTTATGTTTTAGTCCCATGTGATAAGGGCGAGCCTATTGCCATCAACTGGGCAGAAATGCGACTCGCTAGCGACTGCTACCAACGAAATCCTGGTGGAAAAACACTTTGCTCAACCTGGTAATTGAACCCAGGAACTCGTGCTCAGCAGTAGCCCTTCTTCTTCGTGTCGCTGGCACGACTTTACTCAGATCTTGTTGGTCCAAAAGTAGCTCTTGTGACCACTAGACCAGAAAAACCAACAATAAGAGCAGGATCTAAAAAAACATTAACGATCGTTTCTTTATATAGCCATCTGATGCAGTATCCTAATTTGTTTAGTTTAATCTCTGATTTAATGCCACCAACTGCACCAGACTACTTGAAAATGTGAGTTTGAACTTATTAGTTGCGGTCGGGTTTTGTTTTAAAAAAAAAAAAATTTTAAGCAACTTAGGGTTGCGCCTGAAGCAGGTCCTCCCCGGACATGGCTGTTTCGGGAGGTTCCTGTTTCGGATAAGGCGGGAGGAAACGCCCGGGTGTTATCATTGTGTGGATCGACCGGAGGACACGGTGGAGCATACGGTGGAGGTCTGCCCGGCTTGGGCGGAGCACCGCCGTGTCCTCGTGGCGGCGATCGGCGGCGGCGACCTCTCGCGTCCGGCCCTGGTTCAGGCCATGGTACGGAGCGAGAGGGAATGGGACGCCGTCACCTCCTTCTGCGAAGCAGTAATGCTCGCGAAGGAGGAGGCGGAGCGCGAGAGGGAGAGGCAATCACTGCGCCCTCGCGCCCCTAGTCGCCGCAGGAGGAGACACCCTGGGCGTCGGGAGTCGATTGCCGACTCCCGGCCACCGTAGGCGCGGGCTTGCGGACGGTGAGCAATGGGCAGCTCGCCGTCCGGTAAGGACCAGGCCCGGGTCGACGGCGCGTCGTGTTCCACGCGCGCCTCAAAGAGATGTCAGCAAAATTGACGGGGTCTGATAGGACTGATGCCTGCCGGGGCTGCGGATTGTTCGAAAGAGTTACCGTGGCCCTGGCGCACAGGCAACTGAAGGAATACGGGTGGGTTTTAGTCAGTAAGAGTCTGACACGCCCTTCCGCTCCGCCCAGAGCGGGAGAGGTCATTTGATGATTTCCCACCCAAAATAAGAGGGTGCTATTTTTTGGAATCATATCATTGAGCCCTTTAATTTGATATCCCACTTGGTCATGATAATATTGTTTTTTCTAGTCTTATTGACGTCTAAAATCCGCCACGTATTTTTTTTTAAACAAAGCTTAGCTTATTACCATTTCGCGAACTCGACGAGTCGATAAGTACCTCATGTATAATGTACCATCCGTTATAATGTTTCGAGGTTATAAATAATCCCACATACAAAAGGCAACTAACAAAAGGTATTTGCACGACAGATGTGAGTGGAAACGCCGGGAGAGGTCGCCCAAGGAGGACTTATAGTGACCTTATTGGTGATGTTCTGCAGAAAGGTCAGGTGAGTAGTACTCGCAACCGGCGTGCGGGTATGACCAGATGTATGAACGTAAATAAGGCAAAAGGAGTATGTAAGGATCGTAACAGGTGGCGTTCTGTATTTTCTACCTACCCCCATGGGAAGAAGGCGTGAGTTTAAGTATGCATGTATCAAAATACAAAAAAAACAAAATTCAAAATTCTTTTATTAAATTTACACATAGTTCACAATCATACAATTAATTATGCATTAAATTTTAACCAACAGATTTTTTTTTAAATATATTTAACAGCGGGTCCCAAACTAGGCACAGCCTGTATCTTGGTGACCCAAACATCACACAAAGTTAGTAATTTAATTAGTTCTGCTAGCGCAAGATTGTTAATGATAATTTAATATAATAATAAATTAATAAAATTTACAAAAAAGTGAGTAATAAAAAGAAGCTAATTTACAAACAATAATCACAAACAATCAGAAAAAGTTCATTTGAGTAAATGTACAAAGATACATAGATACGCATGAAAAACATAATAATTAACATAATAAAAAAACATAAAAACATAATTTTGTGGTTCTAGACCAAGTGGGTTTACGGCAGTGCGTTGTCTCTCAGTGCATTTAAGAGTTTTATTAAGTATTCAACGATTTTAATTCAGAGCTATACTATATTTCATTATTTTAGAAAATAAATAAGGTTTGCGAGTTAATGTGAAAGTTTCAGCGGTCTAGACGTCTAATCAGCGTCGTGACCGCTGAAACTCTGGCTCCATTCGCAGTGATCTCAGTTTGCGGAGTGAATTGTGTACAGGTAAACACGACCAGCAGTGGGTGTTGGGTGACAGACAGTAGGATGGGGACATGCAGTTGAACTTTCTTTTCAAGTGAAGTATCAATGCCGCTTTCATTCATCATATTTTTTATCCATTTTATAGTTTGGCTGGAAGCTCTTTCATGTTGTTTTTCTTATACACATTATTAACATCGCGCTAACCATTTCCAAGCTTTATAATAAGCTAAAATATTCTTCTCGTGATGCCTTGTACGCTTATTATGACAGACTGTAAAAATAACGCGTAATAAGTTGAAATAAAAAAATACGGTATGGATTTTGCACCGGAAGCCAAAAACTATAATTTTAATGCAGCATAAAAAAAAATCTAAAGCAAAAAAATCAATACGTTTTTGCACTATTGAAAATATTATAAAATTCCACTGATTCTTTTATAAATAATATCATCTTAATGTTTACCATTTAAAATGTGCAAATGAAGCTCTTTCATTTGATACCGCTTTTGATCGTTTTTTTCTTTTTTGTTTTCGGGGGGAGACCTTCAAAAGACACCTGATCTCTGGGGATGGAGGTCGGGGAGTGTGGGATTTTTCATTTTATCACCATCATCAGCACATAGAAGGGGTCCCGGTTCCTCTTAAAATACCAATTCCGGAACCCCCCCTGTGCAACGCCTGTAAAGCACATCCCTGGGGAGACTCTAAAGGGGCCTCCCCTGAGCCTCGCTATGTGCGGCAGCACGTGACCACTGTGCCGCCGTCTTCCCTGGGGTCACTCAGTGGGCGGACAGAGTCCCCACTCTGTGCGCCTGCGACTCCAAAGGTCCACCTACCTTGATTGGTAAGCTGGTTTCGGCGTATTAGGCGCCAAGGCGATTGCCTCCCCGACGCCTTCTTCTCCGACCGCTTTTGACCTAGTAACCATCCAACCTCCAACTAACATCTTTTCATTCGCCGTACCAACGATTCCAATATTTTAAGTTAGACTGCTTTCACCCGCAGCTTCGCCTGCGTAGGGGTCGGATATTATCCCACGGGAACGTACTCTACTGTACACGTACGTATCCTGTGTGCCATAGGCTACCTGTAAGGCAAAACTTTAATTCGTTCAGCCTTTGAGGTGTGAAAAGGTAATAGATAGATAGACAGCGTTACTTTTGTTACTACGTAGGTAAAAAAAATATAAAATGTGTTTATGGTTATACAGTTACAAGCAGAGCCACCTTTAATCTGTGTAACATCCTTATATTGAATAAAATGGTCGTGGATTATGAAAAACTAACGTGTTTTATTAACTTTCGCATTTATAATATTAGTATGTATAAGCTTCGACCAGAACTCGGCCACATCTGTGATTAATAGTACATAGCAAATCCAATAATTATAATGTACCTATGATCTCTTTATTTATTCCTATTATGTATACCCGATTTTACCATGAACAATGTAACACACGACGATGTTTTACGAAAGATTATTATTAAAAAAGACTATTGAAATTCAATATACCAGAGGTTTATAAGCATTGAAGAGATTTAATCATCGCTGTAATCGTGACGTCACCGAATCCACCTCAACCCCAGTCAGTTAGGTACTACTACTGATGCAGACGCACTCAAGCAAGTGTTTAGTATTTGTAATAAAGAACAAATGATGTAAAACCGCGCTATGGTTTCGTTCACACGATTTCATGAGGGTGCCCCACTTTCGGACGTAGACGACGACGTAAAATGTGTAGATTGTAAGTTATAAGAATACATTTAGTCTCAGCCTTACAAAAAGAGATAGTAAGGTAATTTTTGACAGTCCGGTGACACGGACTTATAATACTGTGAGATAAACCTGGGAGAATTAAGGGTGATTTTTCCAAAGTCACTTTCCTTTTATCTATTGAATAAAATTGACGTCTGACAATGTTTGAATAGAACAACTGAAAAAATTAATCTGATGTTTTTTAGGGACAACTCAAATGGAGTTAATTCAAGGATTAACCATTTGTACTCAATCAACTCAATGTACAAATTAGGCCAGAAAATAATCCAAAAGAAAGTTCAAAACTACAAAACTGCAAGAAAATACTCACTGGTAAAATACATACCTACTTCAGTGTTGTGAAAACCATAAGAAATCAAAATTCTAATAGACTTCTTACTGCATTCAAATCTTTTCATAGGTGTGGTGATATCTACTTCGATTCATAAAAAAAAAAAACGAAAATTCCCAATTCTTCATAGATTATAATTTAAAAACATTAGTAGAACATAATTATCTTCTTCTTAGCGTATCAATGGCAAACACTTCAAATATGTTTAGTCACTTAATAATGTGCTTACATTGCTGTACATGTCAATAGTTTTTTCAAAATTCTGTTTATTCGTTTATGTATAAGGGACACTCGGCCATAGTATCATAAGATAATAAATTGTGACCATTATTGTTGCAATTATTTTGGGCAGATTATTTACATTTTTATTTAAAGCCAAACAAGTTTTGTCCGTATTAAAACCCTGAAAAACTGAAGCATTGAACTTTTGGTGGATGATAACTCTTTCTAAACCATGTTATGCTGGTATTGTTCGCGTGTTTCGTATCCACGGATGCTCTAGCTAAGACCGCCGAGCACAAGTGAAAACCAAATGTAACAGTTTGTACTTTAAATAATGCTTCTCGTTCTATCCAATGTTAGTAGTAATAGTCGAGACAAAGATAGGGAGAGAGTAATAAGCGTATTTCTGTCAGTTGCACCCCAACTCCACCCTCGCACCACGTGCACCATCAAAATCCACTGCGCGCCACCCGGTACCACGTACGCGTCTCAAAATCTACTGGGGTTGCATAAAAGCTCACAAGCTAGATCTGTTTGGCAATTAAAACACACACTACGTTATTGAGAAAATAACATAAGAAATGATATGAATAATGTTTTAAGAATGCTATGAATAATGTTTTAAGAATACTGAGCATCAATACTTTTGCAAGATAGTACATAATATTGTTTTACTTAAGAATATACTGAAAATATTGACAAAAAAGTAATCCTTCCTGAAAAAGCAGCCACCTCATAATACAGGCGTTAGCAAAATATAACTGTCTAAAACACACCTTTTCATATTTATTTCCTTTGGAACGCTTTAAAACATGTCAGTACATTAATTGATTGTGTTTCTAGCACCCCGACCCTGCTTCACACGGTTTTTACGAGTTTAAAAACATCAAAATTAATGTATTATACACACAAATCATCCAGAATAAATTCTCTAAATGATGGTGAAAACCGCATCAAAATTCGTTACGTTGTTTGGAAGAAAAATGCGGTCACACAGAGAGACACGATAAGCGACTTTAATTTACAAAATGTATAGATTCAGCGGATAACTAAAAAGTAGATTGTATCAACTAATATTATCTTACTAGCTTATGTTTGCGACTTCGTGCGCGTGGAAGTCGTAAGATACCACAATAAACGAAAATAACAGCCACTTTTTATAAAATTTCCCTCTGTACCACGTTTGTAGTTTTGGTCTCAGCATTCAAAATATACAGAGAGTCAGTGCTGGTGACGAGGGAGCAAGCGACGTACAGTTGTCCGTTTGAGAAGCAGCTCGTCCTGAGGTCGCTGACCGCAGCCTTCAAAAGCAATTACCCATTACTTGCGAAGTTTTTTTATTTGTGAATTAATGAACGCATGCGTTCCCGCTTTTACTACCTAATGGCACAACACTGATGCACTGACTGATGCATTATAACAGATTATTCCTGACGAACGGCTAGCACTAAAATACGTACTTACAGTAGTTTATAAATATACGGGATTTCTATTGAACAGTCACCTAACCACAGATATGATTTTTTATTAAAACCATAGACGCCAGAAAAGGCCTACACTTCATGTATTTTTTGTAATTTCTACGAACTATCATAAATTCATAATATAACGATTTTATTATATGAATAGATTAGGTTTATTATCATAATAATTTTCTTAGATCGGCCCGCGCTTTACTGGAACGATGCGAATGAACACATTTGAAACTATACCAATTTACACTCTCACTCTAGTCAGCTATAAAAAAAAGGAAAATTTGGGTTGGAATGTAGGGGAAGATGAAAATAACGTTGAATGGACTGTGTGAAAGATATCATGGCTAGAATGGGGTTGAATACCGAGGTGACGAATAAAGGAAATATGGAAAACTAGCTTTTGCCCGCGGCTTCGCCCGCGTGGATGTCAGAAATTATCCCACGGGAACGCACTACCGGGATATAAAGTATTCTCCGTGTTAATCCAGGTTATAAACTGTCTGTGTTCCAAATTCCATCCAAATATGTTCATTAGCTTTTGCGTGAAAGAGTAACAAACGTTCATCCAACCATCGTTCCATCCTCACAAACTTTCACATTTATAATATTAGTAGGAACATAATATACAACGCCAACCACAAATAAATTGAGATAAGCGCCAGAGAATGAATCTTTTCAATCATTTCCAATGTGTTATCAATCTTAACAATAAGTTATTGGTCATTTCTGTCTGAATTTTTTATTTATTTTTATCATGGTGGCTTCTGATCCTTTTTAAATACTGAGGGGATAGTACAAGATATCAAAATATCAAAATGTACAAAGTAAAACCAAAAAGTATTTTGGCACATGAGGGATTCGAACCCCCGACCCTCGTGTTATTAGCACGATGCTCTTACCACTGCGCTAATGTGCCTGTGCTTGATATGACGAAACACGGGGTTCGTTAATGAAATCCTGCTTCCCACGCGTTTGCAGCCCTTGAAAGAGTAAGATAGATAGATTGCATTACACCGAAGTGCGACAGGAATCAATATATGCAACAGAACTTGCTGCTAACCAATGCGCTATACACACTTAACAACACACTTTGATAGACAGGTTTTTTGTCAGTCCTTCAGACAGACTTTGAGACAAAGATTTTTGGATATAATAACGTAAATAAAGGCGATAATTACATTATTATTACCCCACCTTACCACTGACCACCTGTACCCCTCTATCTTAGCACCTTTACTTGCGGATATGCAGCTTCGACTACTTTAACTAGTTAAAGCAGCTCAAGTATTTTGAATATAAAAAAATTACAAACTAAAACAAGTTCTGAATATTACCAATTTTGTTCGAATTACTTTGACAGCTTTCACCTTAGGTTTATCAAATAACATAAACTCCTTCGAACAAAATATTTTTGAGGTATTTCAGTTTTTTCTACACCGACGTTCGATAGTTTATATAAAATGGAAATGTAACCGCCTTGTTGGTCCTGGGTTAAATGAATGTCATTGCTGATTTCTGATTTTTTTGCACAAGTACCACCAATTATGTAATTTTGAAATTTTACAAGCTTTTCAGCAAATTTTGTTAAAAATGTAATTTAATGTGAATTTGAAGTCTTCAAATGTTTGAAGTTCAAAAATTGAGCACATGTGGGACTCGAACCCACGACCTTCGCGTTTCAAACGCGACGCTCTATACCATCCAGCTGAGCTAATGTGCCACTACAAATAGCTTCCGAATTTGCATCCTGTATCATCCATCTGAGTACATTTAGCAACAACAGCGCCCGACGCCCTTCGAAATTAACGGTTGCAGCTGCGGACAGACTTGGAACTACTAACACACGCATAAACCCTTTTGAAGGTCTGGGACACATTTTAATCATGCAACACAGATGGCATTGATTTTAGTCGAACTTTAACATATTTGTTTTAAATGAATAGTGAGACTTTTGTCTGTTTTTACCTTTGTTAATTTTTCAGAAAATAGTGGTACTAGGTACTTATAGTCTACTGAAGATGTAATAAGGTACCTACCTAATGTTTACGAAATATTAGCAAAACATTTAATTTCGGGACCATGGACATCGCAGATTGTATCGTAATGGACTTCAAACAGTATTTCTAATACTACTTAATATTATTAATGTAAAAGTTTGGATGTTTGTAACTCATTCACGCAAAAACGACTGAACGGATTTGGATAAAATGTGGTAAACAGGTAGTTTAGTAGATAGTACGTTCCCGTCAGATATTTTGCGACATCGACGCGGGTAAAGCCGCAAGCAAAACCTAGTGCTTCAATAAGGATAATTCAAGTGAGAAATCTACCCCAGGTTTTTTTTGAACAGGCTATTCACGCAACCAAGTGCCTGATGCCCTGTAGTAACCGATTTAAATTCTCTGTATTTATGATATCCTGGTTCCATAAAAATGTCGAGCGTCGCTAACCCTGCTAGCTTAAAATCCAGCTGATGACTGTTGCCGTTCCTGAAATATTTGAAAACAGACAATCTTTTTCCCGAAAACATCCAATGACTGTGTGCAACCTCTAGAAAGTGGCCATATTTGATGAGTTTTGAAGTAGAATAACCAGACATAGAAAACAAAAATTAGTAACATTGAAATAAGGAGAATCTGGGTTTCAACTTCGTAGGCAGTTACGTATAAATGTTTCTTAACTTCCTAAAAACTTTAGTGTACCTAACTAAATAAAAGCTTGAAATAAATCATTAGGACCATTAGCCTCGCCTACAGAGCCAGCTTCATAACAAATGTAGGTAAAGTTATGCCCCGTCCGCGCGTCCCCGTAATGTATCTATTTAAGGTTGTGAAAGCAGACAGCCTAGTAATTTATGTTATGCTGGTGAAATAAATAATTGCATGCCCTGGCTCTGACTGAATAATGTTAATAACTACGCGTTGCCATAGTAACGCGTAGTTACCATGTTTATTTATAATAGAAAACTTCAGCACCGATTCATCCACCACCTGAGCACATGAATAAAAAACCGAGCAGAAGGAAAGTTTCATAACAGAGCTCAAAATTCTTACCTACTTTGATAGGGCTGTCACTCAGTTACGGAAAAAAAAACCGGGCAAGTGCGAGTCGGGATTAGGTAAGAGCACGGACGGACGGACGAATGGACAGACCGACAGACGAACGGACGGACAGGTACTGTGACTGAGGTGATCCCATAAGTTTTCCGTTTTCCTATTTTGGTACGGAACATTAAAAATAGTGTAGCTTTGAAAGACGAAACGGTTTATAATGTTAAGTTTATTTAAAATTAAGTAGGTACAAAAAACCAACGTAAGTTAAGTAGGTACATTTAATTCCTAACCAAACGCCAGATATTTGAGATTAAAGTGGCCAGTTCGACACAACGCCAATTGCATATGTAAGAACCTATAAATTTACTATAAGTTACGGACGGACGGACAGACGGACATGTTGAAACTATATTGTTTTCTGCCTTGTTTTACTATTTGACGAACGTAAGTTAAGCATCTAATAGAAAAGGTCAAACGGAATCTTGCTAAGACGGCTTACAAACACGATTTGGTACCTACAAACCTACTAAAATAAAAGTACGAAACTATAAGGGAGATGAACAATAACACAGGCGGTAGGTAATCCATAAAAATAGTAAATATTAATTCTTATGGGAAAACCTTACCTATCGCCATCTTAGTTATACGAGTATTACCTACCTCGTAATTAAATACGATAATAATAATAGATACGATAGTAATAAGCATTAAACATGTGTAGGTACGGGTAGATATAGATAATTACCTGACAAGATCCTTTGTATACACAAAAAAAGATTCCCTTTCCGCAAATCCAATCTTGGTCTCAACGCTACCTTGCTCCGAATGTGCAGAAATTTTAACAGTTTTTGTAAATCATCAGAAACCGACTTATACGGTGTGTCACTTAATAAGTTTAGAAGATCAGTCTGTGAGGTACGGGAGTGTATACAATGAATATTCTTAGATATCACTCACACTCATACCCTTTCACCTTCCACCTCTTGTGGCATTTTGTATGTCACTTATTTTTAATTTAATTTTTTTTTTTCTTTTAGTCAATTACTATGTTGTTCTGTGGTAAATGCTGTGTATACCTATAATAGGCATACATACCAGTACTTTTATTATGTTATTGTTCTGTTTATTTTTGTGTGTACTGCTGTTGGTGTACCAAATAAATAAATAAATAAAAAAGAAATTTCTTTGATTTTCCTATCGTTATTTGTACACCCAGTACCACACAGTCTGGCATCTATAAAAACAATTTAAAATTATTAAAACAAAACGTCTGCGTCGTATTGCTGCCGGTGGCACCCCCTAACTTTCCCCGCTTGCTGAGCTGGCTCAAATCGGATTGCAACCGCGCGGGCGCCGGTGCACGCCCGTCGCGCCTTGTCGGTGACAGGTCATGCACACACAGCTGTGCGTGTAGTACTGTAACCGCGCACGGCGTTAGTATGAAGCTTTCCTTCTGCTCGGTTTTTTATCCATATGACCTAAGTACGTGTGTGAGTTGTATACAATCTATTTTTATTATAATAATAATTATGAGTCTGTTCGGTTTGGCATTATTATTATTTCTCCACAACGTGCGCGTTCAATACGTGTACGTGTAATAATATATTGAAATGTTCGGTCATTGAAATGAAGGTTTCAATCAATAAAATTGTTGTATAATAATAGTATGTATAAGCATTTAAATGTTTATAATAAAATAAATAATTTGTTAAATCAAGGTAGAGAAGTTTAGACTTTATTATTATAACTTTTGTATACTACTTGTGCGAATTTCATCATGCGCCTACTTAGAATCAGCTATAATAAATAAATCTAAACAATCCGATATTTCCTTTAGGTTCCAGTCAAGCTAGTACCAGTGGCCCTCATGCTTCAACGACTCCGGAAAGTGGTGTTTAAGAGTCCTCACCTGCTGTGTTTGTTGGTGGAATTTTCAAAAGAAAGGAGGTAAGGCTTATTAAAAGATCTTTAAACCCATCTTTTCCGCTACCACCAACCTTCAGTAATTTCTTAGTTAAGCCGACAATTTCTTCGAGTAGGTAAACTAATTATTATTAAGGAAAAGGATAGTGAGTGTTACTTTTAAACGATTCCTGCTCATGTTATATTGCTCTATGCACCTCGTACCAACTGATCTTCATTACGAAAGCCAACCGGTACCACGATTCGATAGCATTTGTCGCTCGGGTACTAGGCTAGCATTGATCAAAGGAGCACGTTTTGGCAACCGTATCAGACACCGTTAAATCTTGCAGGTTCTACAATATATTAGGTACGTATTTAAGCATATTAAAAATCGTACTATTAAACTGCTGGTAAGCAGTAACATCGTAACCTACTTACATTTATTATCCCAATATTCGTGTATTGCTAGAACGACATTAAGAGTCTCCAAAAAACGAAACGTTCCATGAAATGAAGAGTTGCAACGGCAACACATTCAGAAAAAATTCAGGGCAAAAGGTTGTAATGTAGAGCATGAACTGATAGTTATAGAAAATTCGACAGTCTTTACTGAAAAGGAGTGTGTTTTAAGCGAAACAGCAAGGTACTATTTTAAATCACCACCACCACTATTTTATATTAAAACAAAAACGAATTTTACTTAATTTACTTCTGAAAATTCTTATGATTAGAAATAACCAGATGAGATTACCTGAAAAAACCGATAACATAATATTTTTTAAGAACGACAATGGTGTAACGTGCATTTTAATCAGGTGGCGCCATCTAACCGTCCAGATGAGCTATGTAAGTGCACTATCTAGCGTTGAGTGTCGGAACTAGCTCGTTAAGTAACTGTCCATGCAGTTCGCTTTACATTCGATAGGTGGTTGTGGTGGTGGTGGTTTTCTTGTTTCTTTACTTTTTCCTTCTTTTAAGTGTAAATGCACAGGAAATTTGCGTAGTTTCGCTGAAATTCAAAATTTTGTTTCACGACAAGAAGCAACATAACTTTAATTTCAGGTTTTCAGTCACAATCCTCAGTAGTATAGTGGTAAGTATCCCTGCCTGTCACACGGGGACCAAGGTTTGATTTCCTGCCTTATTCTTTTTCCTTTTTTTGGTAGAATTATTTAAGCTTAAAAACCTATTAGGGCCTTCTTTTTCTGAATGGCAATAATAGTAAGGCGTAGTCAACGGAACCCCGCTTAGCGGGGCTCCTGCTACTGCGTGCTTTAAAAAAAATATCCACGTAGGGGATGACGGAGTCTTCCAGACCCCGCTATCCCCTTCTAACCTAACCTGTCCGAGTCGGGGTGCACCAAGTCCCGAGCTCGCTTCGCTCGCTCTTGCATCCTAAATTATCCTAGTAAAGTAATATTGCCTTTCGTTCCGATCCCTTCGTCACAATTTTTACGACAAACAGCTGATAATTTCTTACAAAATCCAGACTATTCTTCATTATGTTCTCCCAACTTACACTTGATGATCACTTTTAACTTTTCTGAAGATTCAAATTGGAATAGAATGATAGGTCAACAAATCAAAATGGCGAGCATTCAAATGCTCGCGTATAGATTGAAATCGCGCGATTATCCGATCTATACATGATTAATCCGTATGCGTACTGGTACTGTATACTCGTATTATGGAATAAGGTAGTCAATTCGTGCACTACGAACCATATGCAAGTATTTGCGTACTACTCTTCTATAGATTGGAAGACGTTAGTAAAAAAATGATTTCCAATCTATACGCGATTAGTTTCACACCCTTGCGTTCTGGCCTTGTAGAGATTGGAAATACGCTGACCCGTCTTGTAGGTAATGTTCTACCGGTTTGGCGCCAAATATGTACAAAATAAAAATACTAATTAACATTGTTTTATACTTAACTGTCCCTTTTATTTTTCGACTTCAGAACAACAACGTTACAATAAAAAAGAATGTTTTATACAAATGGATAACGTCGCGTGATGTATGACGTCATTTCTCAACATCGAATGTACTATTTCTACTCTTACTTCGTCTGACCCTGTGGCGCAATGGATAACGCGTCTGACTACGGATCAGAAGATTCCAGGTTCGACTCCTGGCAGGGTCGCAACTTTTTCCAGAATTTTACAAAAGAAAGGGCCACCTTGGAGCATTTTTGCACATTGTCACTATGTATTGTGAAATAACACGTCAATTAAAATAATTTTATGTTCCTCTGTAATGCTCTCACTTCACTTGGCGTATTTTTAGAAATATTCCGCTTTATTTCGTAAATAAAATGAAGTTACATTTTATCTTGCTTCAGTACCGCTATATTAGAGCATACAGTAAGTGGATATAGAGCGAGGATAAAAGTAGAAAGTTACCAGAAAATTAAAACTTCTTTTGTGCCAAATTTTAAGTTCACAAGTCTTGTGCCCGATGGGTTTGCCCATCGGCATAACCTACGAACTTCCATACAAACTTGAATCCCCTATTTAAAACTTTTAGTTAGGGGTGAATCTTCAAAAATCCTACCTTAATGCTCTTTTTCGCTATTGAGGAGCTCTTTTGCTCAATTTTAAGCTTCTGGATCCCGTGGTTTTGGCTGTGCGTGTTCTGTCAGCGGATTTAAGATATATATTACTAAAACAAGATTTAACAGAACCGCCTTAAATAAATATCCAATATTAATCACTAAACCCTTTTTCCTTACTGTTTCATCATTATCGAGTGAAGCAGATGGAGCAATTACGTAGGCAATTTTCTTTTTATTAGTTTTGCTATTTTCCTACACTAAATCTGCCAAACGACCTCTTAAGGTAGTGTAATATTTAAGATAATTGAAACTATGAATTTACTTAACCCTATAAGCTTTACCTAAGGCCAAAGGTCTCTGCACTCTGACCTCGACCATTGCCGCAATATCAACATCGTGATAAGTCATGAGCTCTTAATGATACGCGCTGTGTTTGTCTTGTCTGCGTTTGTCACGCATTGAAGAGCAGTCCACATGGAAATGTGGAACATGATGTTATTGTTAAGGAAAAACACTACAAATATAAAGACACTAATTCCATAATGAAGATCCGGGCGTTCGGTAGGAAGGAGAAGTACCTTAATATCTATGACGATTAGTCGGTATCACGTACTAAGTCCGATTCGCAGCTTGGAACAATTTCGATAGATTCACGCAATAAATTGATAACGAAGAACCCATACCTATTTTTTAAAGATACTCGTATTATAAAAAATATCTTAACTATAAAATTGAACATACGTATACTATTTATATAATTACGATTTATAACACATATTGTCTAACTAGCTGCTTATTTTGAAATTCGTAAATTTAAAAACGATACGGTCTTATAATAATTATGCTGATGATTTATATCTACCTAATATTTGAATAAAACCTTTATTCAAATTGATTGGTAAACTTTCATTAAATTATTTGCAGAATAATTTGTTAGGACCTAAAAGTATCGTGGGTGAAGAAGGACTGTAAATAAAAGTCCAATGACCAGGATAAAGTCTATTGACAAATGACCATGATTAAGCACAGTGTGACCTCTTACTTATGTTATACAGAACACATGTTATATTGCCACGGCACGAGGAAGACGACTGGCCGCTAAATACTATGCGCGGCGAATTTTACTTTTTGCATTGTTAGCATTCTTGTTACTGTAGTACCTACAAACTTTCCATAAAAAGAACATAATATATATGACGGAGAAACTACGTCTCTCTCGTTATCATCAGCCATATTGAAACTACTGTGGGCATACCATGGGTAGTGTTGGTTATTGTGCAATAGAAAAAGCGTTTGCAGTTCAAATCAAATTATAATTTACGAACAAATTAATCACCCAGATCCTACACATATGCTCTCAGCAGACCAGGAGATAGTATCAACTTCTGGAGGGAGGTGGGCTGGTTGGAATAATCACCGACGGCCGCCATGGCCCACGCACAATGGTCCACATGAAGGACTAAGTGCGGAAACCAAAACCCCTAAAGAAGAAGAAGATCACACTAGCGAATCACACACTGGTAGGTACACGACACAATGCGCGACTGTTTCTTAATGTGTTGACTGCTTGACCGCCACCGACCAACTCTGCCTTACTCTTTCACTTCACTTTCTCTTTTTCTCACTTTCACACTCTTTCACTTTCTCTGGTCGAGCGTTATATTATTATTATAAGAGTCTGTCGACCGCCGCCTGGTGGCGCTGGCGTCCCGATAAGTCAAAGTCAAACGATTGATTTTACGTATTAGGTCCTTACATATGAAATTGATGTTTTATAGAACTGGCCACTTTGATCTCAAAAAGCCGGCGTTTGGTTAAGAATTCCAAATTCAAATTTATTTCAATTTAAAGCGTGTCTATTTGTGTTTCGAATGTAATCATTCATTTGTTTTCGCGCCATTTAATTTTGCTTTGACATCATTCTGTGCTCATTATGGAAACCATAAAATATCGCATTATTTTCGAATACGAATTCCATCGTGGCACTAGCGCTGCAGAAACAGCTCGAAGGATTAATAATGTGTACGGAGAAGCCATTGTAAAAGAAAACACAGTACGTTTTTGGTTCCAACGCTTTCGTTCTGGAAATTTTGACCTCCAGAACAAACCTCGTGGACGGCCGGAGACCCTAGTTGTCAATGAGGAATTGAAAGTGATCGTGGAAGCGGATCCATCTCAAACCACGTCAGAGTTAGCTGCAGGCTTCGGTGTGAGTGATAAAACCATTTTGAATCATTTGAAACAAATTGGAAAAGTGAAAAAGCTTGAAAAATGGGTACCGCATGAACTAAGTGAAGCAAACCAACAAACACGAGTCGACTGCTGCGTCACGTTACTCAACCGTCACAATAACGAGGGGATTTTGAATCGTATCATTACTTGTGATGAAAAATGGATCCTATACGATAATCGGAAACGCTCATCACAGTGGTTAACTCCAGGAGAACCGGCTAAATCCTGCCCGAAGCGAAAGTTGACTCAAAAAAAGGTACTGGTTAGTGTCTGGTGGACCAGCGTTGGTGTCATCCACTACAGCTTCCTAAAGTCTGGTCAGACGATTACGGCAGATCTGTATTGCCGACAATTGGAAACCATGATGGAAAATCTAGCCGTTAAACAGCCGAGATTGGTCAACCGATCTAGCCCACTGCTGCTTCAGGACAACGCCAGACCACACACTGCACAACAGACGGTGGCGAAACTAGAGGAGCTAGGATTGGAATGTCTCCGTCACCCACCATACTCCCCGGACCTTGCTCCAACCGATTACCACTTTTTTCGGATTTTGGATAATTTCTTAATTGGAAAAAAATTCAATTCAGATGAGGCAGTCCAAAATACCTTCAAAGATTTTGTTGATTCTCGCTCCCGAAATTTTTTCAGCAAAGGAATCAATGAACTCCCTATAAAATGGCAAAAGTGCATAGATCACAACGGTACCTACTTTGATTGATTAAAATAAAAAAATGTATAAAAAAAAATTGTTTTGATCTTTCCATATAAAACATCAATTTCATATGTAAGGACCTAATATTTCCAACATGTATATGTTGA
The DNA here is from genome assembly GCA_917490735.1 of Dryobotodes eremita. Lineage (NCBI taxonomy): Eukaryota > Metazoa > Arthropoda > Insecta > Lepidoptera > Noctuidae > Dryobotodes > Dryobotodes eremita. The sequence continues at coordinate 8,773,759 of OU823241.1, read as the reverse complement.
AACTAAATCATTACCAAATAATTTGATTGTCATTTGGTTGGCGGTCATCTTGTATACGTGTGAATACATGCATACATTGCTGTTGCAGTCATATTGCATTACGCTACCGAGAATTGTTATCAAAATGCATAAAAGAAAAAAAAAGAAAAGAAAAATAAAAGAGTTTCAATGTTCGGTACAAGGTTAACACTCTACGTTACAATTATTATTATTATTATCATTTATTTATCTTCATACATATTCAGTACATTTGTAAATATTTTTACAAAAAGCATAGAAAAACATTTAAAAATAAAAAAGTTGTGGTCCATCGGCATCAGAAACAGGATCCAAGCTGCCGGTGGTCAGGACTCTAGAGAGAGGAACCTCCTCACTATTCGTGCCGTATCCAGTAGTACCGCTCTCTGAATCAAGCCCTTGACCCAGCTGCGCAATAAGAGCCTCCTGAGGTGTTGGTCGAGGCTCTCCGCTATTAGGCCATTTACTGTAATGATTATCGGTACAATGATTGCAGAGTCCACGTCCCACATGTATTATTAGTATTTATTGAAATACTGATTTTTACTGATCAGTATGTCAATAAATAATTGTATACAGTTCTTGAATCTTCTTCTTGATTGGCTTACCACGCCATGTCAACTATCATGTTTTTTACTTCGAAAATTATGGATTTCAAAACAAACATTCAGCCTCTTTCTACGCCCACCCTCAGAAGAATGATCTCAAACACGTAGAGTTGGGTTCGGTTTGGTTCGGTCTCATGGAAACGGAACTTAACATTCCGCATTCCGCACCTATACTAGGAGATCATGAGAATAGAGAAGGTGGAAAGGGCGAATTTCCCTGAACAATCTCGCGTCAAAACTTGCTACATACGAGTAAATTGCAAGGTACAACGTACATCCTTAACATTCCGCATTCCGAACCTATACTAGGAGATCATGAGAATAGAGAAGGTGGAAAGGGCGAATTTCCCTGAACAATCTCGCGTCAAAACTTGCTACATACGAGTAAATTGCAAGGTACAACGTACTTACATCCTATGTCTGGAAACGGAACTGATACTGTGATAAAAATACGTGTTTGAGCGTACGCGTTTAGTAATGAAATAATAACATCACTGTGCAGGTGATTGCTTAGGGGCAGGTGATTAATTTGTGTGTCATATACATATATATATATATAAATGCGAAAGTAAGTTTGTTTATTTGTTTGTTACCTTTTCACGCCTAAACCATTGAACCGATCATCCTGAAATTTTGCATATTCGTTTTCAGGTCTACAGAAACGGACATAGGGTACCTTTTATCCCGAAAAAAAGTACTGTTGCCAAGGAAAACAACAATAACGTTCTTATGATAATAGATGGCGCCACGTGTCCTTCAAATCATGATTGAATTATATTATTATAGAAACTTTTGTGGTGTGTTAAGAGCTTTTTTATTTTTTTATTTAAGTACCTAATACATTTTCTGAGTCTAGAGTGTCGATAGACCGGTTTTTCATCTTCCTAAGTATAATTCCCCGAACGACCCTAATTGATTGTTAAATTCTAAATTAACGCGAGCGAAGCCGCGGGCAAAAGCTAGTATTTGAATAAATTTCCTTTTTCATCAAATAAAAAGTACGAGCTTTTTTTTTAGATTGCTGTAGGACAACATCGATGTGATCACGAATTGTTATATTTTATTCTCAATAAATACAAGTACAATAATGGCCTCAATGTGGAACACTTTTTAAAAGCAATCTTAAAATTGGTACTTGCATTCTGAAGCAATGCAAATAAAGTCTTTGTATGAGTGCACAACTGCACACAGTGATAGCTAGCATACGACCTTGGTGACGTCACGAATTCAGGATAACGTCCTTGATATTTTGAGTAGCTCTTCAGCTTGTATGGAATCCTAGTACATTTTGGTCAACGGCGCATCCTCGTAGTCTGTAAACTGCGCAGAACAAAATTCCGTCAACCGATGGTATCTGTAATAGTTGCTTGTATGCATGTGGTATTTTCTCTGAGTCGTTTAAGCTAGTTCTTGTGTTAGCTAATAAAAACCCATGGGTTGACACCACAGTAGTACAAGAAACATCATTTAATTTGGTAAACTAAGAAAAGACAGAAGATACTTTTATTTACAGTAAACGTGACGCTTGTAGAAAAAAGAAGCATTTACAAAGCACACAACTTAAAATTTTATTTCGGTTAACACACGCTGTTCCGAACTAAACTACTTACTTGACTTCTGCACTACTTTTAGAATGGGAGATAATATGCTGATATTATATGGCTTTCATGTTCTTTTTGAAGCCTTTGAGAACTTTGTCATTTGAGAAATTATTAGAAACAATTTTTTTCTACAGTGACTTTTACCTTTATTGCAATCAATTTTCCGAAGGTTCCTGCGTCATGGAAGTCAAATCTATAAAAAGATTCAGTGAACCAAGGTCCGATGAATACCCGGATATAACTTCTGTCACCACTGGACGTTTCGTCTTCACACAACTGAACGCGGGATATTCACCTGTATGCAGTCGTGTGACAGCGATATGCAAAATATTAAGCTTTCAATATCGAAAAAAGTTGTAGACTAGGTTGCTATAGTATATTTTGTAGTGTTGCAATTGGCTATTACATGTCATATGAATTATGTTTAATAAACGAGACTAAATTGTCACTTATAGGTTACTTATTTATTTATGCTTTTGTGTAATGTCGCGCATTCTACCAAAGATAACGGAAAAAGTACAGAAGACCAATTAATCGGTAATAGATGTACGGGATACGGGCTGGTGTCCGCAACTCCGCGACAAAGCGCGTATTTTGCAATTTACGAACAGTTTGTTACAAAATAATTCAATGAATAATGTCACATACGAATCCATAGTTTTAAAACTAAAATGGTTACACTGTTTCTGCAAACTGTCTGAAGACTACGGCCATGCCATCTACGCAGCACGCGGTCGTAGTAGATAACCGTATGGCTTCGCGTTGCTTTAATAAAGACACAATTTAGTTTTATGAATAGTAGATATATAAAAATCTAACACTTTAAATAGCTTACGGGTAACCATAACCTTACATGATTCCAGGAGGACAAACTGGCAATAGAGCCATTTTAGAGCGAAAATAACTAAACATCACCGTGCTAAAACAGGTAAAACAAAATTATTAATTTCAAAAAGTTTATTTTGAAGTATCAAGTCACTACGACGATATGAATGTGTAGGACCTCGCAACGGCACCACTCAGGCACCGCACCACAGTCACAACGCATCATCTAGGTAGCTTCTTTCGCTCGTTGCGAACATGAAATTATCCCATACATAAAAATAGAATCTATGACAAGAATGCCTCATTCCCGCCCTTATTAACGTACAACATATTGTCTTGGCTTGAAATGATGTCTTCATTAATAAACTTTTTAAACAGATGAATTTAAATATTCAATACCAATTTATAGTTAAATTGACAAAATAGCCATCTACAAACTTTCTTGGGCTACTACAGAAACCTAACCGCTATCACCATATGGTAATTATTATTTTATATTGAAGATATATAAAAACATGTTAATGTAAAAACTTTTGTGAAAACGAATGCCTTAACAGGCATTCTTTGTCAGAAAAGTTAGAAGAAAAACTATCCTTTTTTTTTTTCATTTTTCATTTTGATTCACACAAAAGGAGTAAGGTGCCTAGATTTTTTTTCTTACAATTACAAATATAAAATGTATGTGCATTCTGTGTATCCTACAAAAATAATAGCGGCAAATAGCGATTTTTAGTTAAAGGAGTTTATTGATATCAGTTTTCTGGTATTGTTATTCCGTACTTACGCGGTATTATTGATTGTCATAATCTAAATGTAAAATCATTGACTCGAATGAGAGTGAGAATCAGAAATTTTTGAACATCTGATTTTCCAAAGACTTCCCTAAAACTCCCACTCTTCACAACTTCCTAGTGTCTTTTTGAAGAAGTGGTGCGACAAACTCCCCTTGCAACACGTCTCAGTTTGTTTATTTTTAAGAAAAACAATTTTCGTGTCCGCTGTCTGACCGCTTAGTTCTTATAAACTACACAATGGGGTTTGATGCAATTTTCACTATCGTCTATTCTATTCTATTCCATCGACTAGAGAATTAATAAAGGAAGTTAAATGTGTGTGACACATTAATTTTTTACTTAGATATAACACAGAAGTCTCGATACCTATTCTGAAATGTCACCATTGCGCCCATGTAAAACAGGGGTACGGTGCCAGTTATAGACAAATAAGTAAGAAGAAGCAATAATAATGAGGTGGAGAAAGAAGCGCTGCAAGATGCATGGAACTGGCGAGGCGTTAGCCTTTAGTGAAGCTCTTATAACTCATTGCTAGCTTAACTCTACTTTTCAGAAACCTATTATATTAGCCGAACAACATGATGCACCAATATTAAAACACTGTCCGGTTGCTCGTGCGGCAGCGATGAATAATAATTGTGTAATTAATAAATACTAACTCTTAGTTGATAACAAATATAATAATTCTTTAAACATGCCGTATATCAATAAACCACTCTGACATTGGTTTCAGGGAACATTCAGGTGTCAAAGATGTAACTACCTATCATTCCTGTCTCAATTGTAAACAAGGACCGTACTAAGTATGCAGCATGCGGCAGTGTCTGGCTTCCAACCAACTTAGCCGTTTAGTTGGTCCCCGTCAAATACTGGTAGCCAGTGTTTTCTTCTTTAGGGGCCATGCACCTACTTATTTTTTACGTTTTGCTTTGTCATTTCACACAGCAATGTAAAAGCCTTGCTGTGCTTTGTCCACCAACTTCAAATTTTTTATTGAAAATAATTTTGGAATTGTTTAATGATCTACGTGATGGTTGCGGCGGAACAAACATCTAAGACGGAGTGATTATTCCGGCTACGCCGTAGCACATGTCGTGGCCACGTGAGTCGCGTGTGTGGCTCAGCTGTAGCAATATCAACATTGAGCAGTTTCAATAAACCGTCAAGATTAAAGTGTTCACAAATTCTATAAAAGATTTATTCTTTGATTTCATTCAGGTAGGTTTCAAACCAAACGAACATAGAACCAGAGCAGAACAAGACCAAGAACATTCTTTCTTGACATTTTATTTTGGACAGACCGATAGAAGAATGTTTACGCAAAATGAATTCAGTAGAGTTGAATAATTAATTGATTTGTTTACTATTTTCTATTTTTTTAACTACCTGGTACTTGTTGACAGACCCACACTAACCTCCCATACCTATTAACACCGTAATTTTAAAATATTGTTAACGCCAATTATTTTTAAAAGAGTAACCGTGTAGTTTCTTGCCAGCTCTTCTCCATAGAAAACGACCAATTAGAACCATGCGAGAAGCCTTGGAAGACTCATAAGAGCCCATGTTGGTTTATGTGTATTAAAATATTATGAATTTTAATTTGAGTCTGGAAGCCAGTCTCGAGCCAAGCGTTTTCCCGCCAATAGCGACTAGCGACCGCTTACGTAGTTAGTATTGACATCCTATTCGCTTTTGATCTCCTAGTACCTTGCCACCGTTATGTACTTACAATTGGAGCTTACTGACTACGTTTCACGTAAAAAAATCAACGTTGTACTGTACTGCACACTACCATGAAGACACGCCCATAACGTCACTGTGTAGCAGTTATAGACGCAACTAACTACACATCCAACCAGTTATGCTTCCCTGATAGTATAAACTATTCCCTTCACGCTATGTCATAGCACGTAGTCGTACTTCGTAGCACCATGCTACGTCGTAGCAGCTACGGCGTAGCAGACCGTGAGCTAAATAAAAGACAACACCCTTAAATCACTGCTAATGCGTCAGACATCAAGACCGCCTTTGTTTGGTATTTTTTTTACTTGTGCATAAAGTTTTAATATACATATAAATAAATAATACAAAAAAAAACTAAACCAGATCTAACTGGCCCACGCTGTGAACTATTCTAGAACTGTTATATTTTTCCATTGGATTGGGATCTTCAAGTACTGTTATGAAGGAATAGATACATTATTGGTCTAATTTTTCTCAATTCCTCATGTCAAAGGTTTGCACCACTAAGGCCTTACAATCCACCGGGGTGACAAATGAGTAAAGTCTGGTTTAAACAAGCTGGTATCAGTCCTGAAAAACGAATGGGCCTGAAAAAATGGATTCCAGTGCAAATACAGAAGCGGTGGTAGAGGACCTCTTTAAAAAAGAAAATGGAGCTGGGTGTATACCTACTAATAGCATAAAAAAATGTGGAGTTTTCAATGGGTAGTGCATTGTTATTTGATTCTGCGTACAAATGGGATAAGAATAAAGCTGCAACATTCGCATTAAGTCCATTCATAATTATCCCTTTTCTTGACGGAGTGCACTGTCAGATACAGCCAACTTTTAAAAATCATACCAAGAAAAATATTATTGCATCAAACGGAACGTTCCTACTGTTTAAGAAAGTAACTGTTTCTTAACCGCTGGACGCATTTACGTCTTATCATGTCAGTTTCACTTATCCGTTTTTCATTCACAATCAAAATGATGAACCGACTCAAAGCAATACCGCCGAAAAAGGTAAGAAAATTGATATTTTATATTGTTTTTACTAAATAATGTAATATTAGTGTTTACGTGTCAATTGAGTGAATTTTAATGCAACACTGTATATATGGTTTAGTAAACTAGGAGCCAAATTGTTATGTATCTCGCAGTGCACACTGCCATGTTTACTGGTTTTCTATGTTGGTATAATGTATCATGTAGTGCACACAGCCACGTTTATGGTGTTTTAATTTTTATTTTTTTGTGTTGATTACTTTGATGGGGGCGTAGTGATGATGGTGTTAAGCTAAAGCATAAAAGGTTCTGGGTTTGATTCATGGTCGATCCAAAATCGATTTGTATACATGGCTACAGGTCTGTACATACTTTTAGTCTTGGTAGGTATACTGTAAGCTCTTGTATTAGAAATCTGGTTGTTGGTTTCTGGTCTTTTTATGGAATGTGTGTTCGTTTTGATTCTGGTTTAGCATGCAGGATTAATTAAGCTTGTTTATCTTAGGGTGGAGTACAGCCATCATTTGCAAGAGGCAGACAGCTTTGTGCGCTTATCCCAAAATCGGGCAGAAAATCATTGAATGACGATTCGTCGACGGAGTCCGATCGGAAAATCTCAACCTAATACCTGACGATGAAATAGTTAATGTCCAAGAAGCGGACACTGTGTCACCATTGCAACCGTCTCCACTCACTCCACTAGCTGCGCAAAATTGGACACAATCTGTAGCGACTCCACAGCAGGCTCCGGCTCCGACAGGTCCACAGTCTCCAGCGACTCCTTTAACATCAACACGCTCCAGAGCAATTAGACCAAGATTGGTTATATCACGTCGTCTTCGGTTGGCGAAAGTAAAAGGGCAACCTCTCAATTTTCGATGGACTGGACAACGATTCCATCATCGAGTAGAAATAGCCAATATTGCTTTTCAAGAAGAGGCATGTCTCGAGGATCTATATCAATATTTTTTCAGATTTTTTACTGACGACATTTTAAACGACATAAAGGAACAAACCACCTTATATTCTACTCAACAACCTAATAGATCATTGAATTTTACAGTTGAAGACATAATATACTTTGTTGCAATTAATTTGCTAATGGGAATAATTGATATGTCTTCGTATACAGACTATTGGTCCCGAGAATTTAAATACAGTCTAATAGCAGATATCATGCCCCTCAAAAAATTTCAACAATTACGTCATTCCATTAATTTCGGTAAAAGTTTGCTTGATGATGGGGGAGGATCGCTACTGCAAGATCAGATCTTAGGCAGATATGCTACGTGCCAGCTTTTTGAAAGCACCTCATGAAAAGAAATTCAGCATAGATGGATGATGGTGCCTTATAAAGGGAAACAAGCTGGTAATTGAAAGCAATATGTCAAAAATAAGCTTAAAAAGTGGGTTTTAAAGATTTTTGTTAGAGCTGGTGTAACTGCCTTTGTTTACGAACGTTTTTGGTCAGTTTATATTAGTGAGTAGACATAAATTCAGAGATAAATACTTTTTCCTATTTACTCCAATTTTATTGGAGGTTATTATTTTCATTGCTACCATTACAAATAATGAAATAAACATAATAAATTATTTAATTCAAATTCAATTTTTCCGATGAAATTTTTTACTTCAAAAGTTTGTTAAAGTTACGAAAGATAATAAAAATCGTGGTTTTGATAACTTTATTCTTAAAATTCTGTTTTGTAGTCAACTATTTTGATTATAATCTGTGCCGAACGCATAATTTCACCTCTATTTCGTTTCGCTGCTAATCACCAGCTAACTAATGTTTATAAATAAAGAAAAGTTTTATAAATAAGGCTGTAAGTAATTAGTAATAACTTACAGCCTAATTTATAAAAAAAACTCGCTAACCACTGATAAGCCACTATTTAGCTTACCAATTAGTTAGCTCTTAACCAATGATTCACTTTTATTCGAGGTGTTTGGCAACTTTACTCCGCGTTTATTTAAAGGGGAGTTATGTATAGTAAGGGCGCCATCTATGGCGTCACATAAACCTTACAGAACTAACAGATACCGCCCACCCAAGTGCCAAGTTCCACCCGCAATAAACTGTTTTCAGTTCTGCCATCCTAGTATTCATGCGGAACGAGCTAGTTGCGAACGGAAAACGTGGTTCCCTCCCTGTACGTTCCACGCGGGTGAAACTCGAATACGCCTAAATCTTGATTAAATGAGGTGTAAATAAACTATTTATGAATAACTAACTATATAACAAAGCTTTAAGATATCTGTGCTATATCAAAGTAAAGTATGAATGAATTATACACAAAATAATCAGAATACATTCTTTAAATGTTGGTGGAAACTGCATCAAAATCCGCTGCGTAGTTTAGAGTAACAATGCGGTCACACAAACATACACGAAAAGCGTATTTAATTATGTAGATAGATGAGGAAAATACTAGGCAGATTAAGACAAAATTATGCGCAGAAATGTATTTAGCTTCAGATTTGCATGAATATAAGCACATCGCAGATTTTGAACTGGTCCTTGACATTCATTGATACTAGTGTATTTACTTTTTGTCGAAGCTCTGAAAACAGATAAACATCGAGAGCTTTTATCACCAGAACGGTAGACGCAACGTTGCATCCGCTGTGACGTATGTTAAACAAACATAAGCATAGCTTGGTTGGACTAGCTTCCGATCGTTATTTATAGAGGCATCGACTAGGACAACATGAACACGAAGGTCTGACCATAGTGTAGTAGTTTCACTTTCTATGAACCCGTGTTTATGAATGGACGTTTCGGTATAGATCGGTTATATATATATGTATATGGTATATGCTGGTGGCTAACTTCATTTAAAACAGTGGAATAAACGAACCGATCTATACCGAGACGTCCATTCATGAACACGGGTTCATAGAAAGTGAAACTACTACACTATGGTCAGACCTTCGTGTTCATGTTGTCCTAGTCGATGCCTCTATAAATAACGATCGGAAGCTAGTCCAACCAACCTATCTAAGCTTATATTTGTTTAACATACGTCACAGCGAATGCAATTTTGCGTCTACCGTTCTGGTGTTAAAATTCCTCGGATGTTCGAGCCCTAAAAGCTTTGACAAAAAGTAAATACACTAGTCGGACCTCATTCACATTGCGTAGATAAAACAAAAATAACCGGCCACGTGCCACTCGAACGCGAGCACTATTTTGTAAAAGAAATTAGTGCAGGAACAACAAACGAAAACATGCATTTGTTAAGTTTCTCGTAGGTAGGCACCGTTGGCTTCTTTTTCATGTTAGAAGGCACTGTAAAGCGGATCCTTTGCAAGTTTCAACTGTTTATCTATTTCGGTTGTAAGGATAGACAGACTCCACAGTGTAGGCCCTTGTAAAAAAGCGCTTTTGCCACACGCACATATCGTACGAGTGTGGACACGATTATAAGCTCATATAGGTACTACTACCATCGCTCTAGGTCTTGCGCGGGCACGCGATAAGTAAAAACGCGTACACGTGTGCGTAATATTTTATAAAACACAAGTTTGAAAGAATATAAATAGACTTTAACAGAGTTTGTTTTATAAATATTATATTTTGCACGCGAAATCACTTTTAGCTGAATCCTAAATAATAAAAAATATCATTATAATTATAAAAGTTATGTTTTACGTACGGTTTTGCTCTGTGTCTAGTCCAAAACCGGGTACGAACGGTTAATGTTCGAACATTGTACACGAATCATCGCAAATTACCGAGTTACCTGACGTTACAAGAATTGCACAGTGCAACTAAGGCAATTGTGAGACAATACAACAAAATATATTTGAAACAGATATGAGTCATTTACGTAATAAACACGGCAGAGAGTGACACCGAATAGCAAGTTACTGCCTGTCTATCGACATGCAGATCCCTGTGGATCACATAGTTCCACACGAACCGAGCAGCCTTCACTTTTTGACGCAGCACGTAGTTCTGCTGCGTCCGGAGCTACTTTTTGTGCATCTCAGCCGTGAGGGCGAGCCAAGCTGGGGTGGTGTGAGTTGCGACCGCACGTAGGTCTTGTAGATTCCCAGCTGGACTTGCATGGAGAGGCGTGACGAGAGCACTGGGTGAAGTAGGTGGCGGGTTACTTTTACCAGCGCGACACTGTTGCAGACGTGCAGGCCCATTGAGAGCCGATTGTCAAGTGTGACCCCTAGATACTTGGCGGTCTTGGTCCACTTGACTACGGTCCCCATGAGCTCCAGGCTCGATGACTGTTTGGACTGGCTGGTGTTCAAGCTTTTATAGGCGCCAGTGATAGGAACTCGGCTGCGCGTATGGTGGAACGGAGCGGTCGCGCTCGGTTACTCGGTCTGCGTAGGAGTTGTATTAATGCGACGCTGTTGTTACAGAGGTTAATTGATTTATCGCATACTGAATTTTCACTTGTGAACCGATTCTGTTGAAACTTGACACACATATGTAATTCTGAGGACAATTCAAGGAAATAGAGACCAGAAGTTCATCTGATGATGAGGACGGGAGACAGTCGAGAGAGCTTAACGACAATTTACGGCAGTTACACTGTGTTGGGACTTATTTCATTCATCTTGATGAGAACTTTAGACCTAGCTCGGGCATGACTCTCATAATGGGTCTGATTTTGGAGACGGAAGGCTGTCGAGGGAAGTTCCAACTATAAGCTGTGAGATCATACTCAAAAGTTCAAGTTTATAAACGAACACAGATAACATTTACTACAGCTTGCGCGGCGGAGTTAGTGTGTCCACTTATTGTAAGTCCCTAACTTCTGGAATATTTCCTTTCAAATAGAAAATGACAAAAGTGACGCCTATACATAAATCAGATAACAATAGCAACATAAAATACTATAGGCCCATTTTAATTCTTTCAACGTTTGCCAAAGTGATTGAGTCACTTCTCTGCCCGTATTTCCAAAACCATCTAAAGCTATCATCACCACAGATTTGTTAGATTATGATCAACAAAGTACTAATCTGGTTCCATTTGAAGAACTTTTAATTGGGGCTGTTGATGGTGGCCATTAGGCTGACGTCATTCATACTGACTTAAGCAAGGCCTTTGATAAAGGTTCCCCATAAAATCAGAGTCAGACACTCCTCGCTCTTATAGATGGATCTTAATAGTCTCATTGAATGGTGCAAAAATAATGAAATTCATTTGAAGTCAAGGAAATTTCGAAAGAGTTACCGTGGCCCTGGCGCATAGGCAACTGAAGGAACACGGGTGGGTTTTAGTCAGTAAGAGTCTGACACGCCCTTCCGCTCCGCCCAGAGCGGGAGAGGTCATTTGATGATTTCCCACCAAAAAAAAAAAAGTATGCAAGAGCAAAATATAATCTTATAAAGGCAGTTTATTACATTAATGAGGACAAAGAAAATTAAATAGATTTATGTGACCTCGGAGTTCTATTCGACCAAAAATTAACATTTACACCACACTCAGACCATACAACTAAATAAAATTTAAGTAAAAACCTTTTTAGAAACAAGCTTTTAATGAACTAAAAAGTACTAAATAAAACTTACGTTATCATAGTCCTTTAATATTTTCTTAAAAGCTTGCGGCGTGACCGCCCGTACTTTAAGATAAGCTTTTAAAAAAATATTAAAGCCTTACGTTAAAAAAAGTTTTATTTAGTACTTTTTAGTTCATTAAAAGCTCCTCTTAATTTTTTTTTTACTAAACTTTTGTCGTACTTTTTAGCATTAGAATTTGTTTAAATATCCGTTCTATCACCTTCCCTTGAAAGGTACTTGTAACGACAAATCCGACGGACCTAGACACGCGTTAACACAAGTCATGGTGTGAAGCCAACCGAGTGGCACTGTTGAAGTCATACCATACTTTAGAACGGGCTATCATAATTGAATGAGTACTTATACAAAATGTCGTGCCTGTGCTGTTGATCGCTGAGTACATTTCTCGTATGGAGCCAATCCTGGTTCAGTAGACAGGTCATGATGAATGAATGCGTAGATAAAATTTTGTGTCTGTGCTGTTGACCGTTGAGAAGTTCCCTTATCTGAAGCCAATCCTAGGTGCAGCACCCAAGCCATGATGGAATTTAGAACGAACTGTCATAATTAAATTCGTATATTAAATTTCGTGTCTGTACCGTTGACTGTTAAGGAGTTCCTTAGTCTAGAGCCAATGCTGAGTGTAGAATCAGTTGATGCATCATAAAAATGCATTGTCTTTGAAACAAAATCAACATGTGGAATTTCAACTCCGTAGAATAAGAGGAAGTGGTTTTATTTGAACTTAACAACTAACGTACTCACAAACATTGCAAGTTAAATAAAAGCTTGTATAAAGCGTGCAAGATGCGGGATTTTTATTATACGATGGTGTATTTTACCATAGTTTGGTATGTAGCAGAAAATTGTATTGTGGTGTGGCGGCCGCACTATGCTACGAATAGTTTGCGTCTAGAATGCGTTCAAAAACGCTTCGTTTGGTATCTAGCCTTTTCTATTGGCATAACTAAATACACCTTCTTATAAAAATTTATTGAAGTTCTTCAACACTTAAGAAGAATGTAGACGATTAAACGACGCAATGTTTCTATTTTTTTTTTTTTAAGAATTGTTGACTCACCGGCCACTGCTAGCACTCATTAACTTTCGTGCTCCGTCATGAATTCCACGTAGACCTATTACTCTTCTTTGTCCTCCACAGAAAAGAACGCTGTTGGGATGTACATAACTGTCTATCTATAAACCAGGTTTTGCAAGGTTTTAAATACGTTGGTATAGTATAAATCGATTAGATCGCTACAGCGATCTAATAGATATATACTTTGAACCCCAACTAAGCAGAAATCTAAAATTATTAACTGTTTCTGATATGTTATGAAGCCTAATGCTTTTTATACTTAGCTTACTATTTTCCCTAGTATTAAGTTTGCTTGTAAATTTGCCAGGTCCAAGCTGTCAATTAACATAATTTAATTTTGGTAATATGGTGTTTATTTAAGTAATTTGTTTAAGTAATTGTTCCACTGCATTAAGTTTTAATTTCAAGATTTTTTAAAGATGTCTGTATTGTAAGCAGTTGTTGGCTTGTTGGTACACCTAAATAAATAAGTTCTTAAAAAAGGAAACTGAAAAGCGAAGAACAAAAATTTTTTTCAACAAAAAAAAAACCGACGAAAAATGGAATGAAAAGCAAAAAATTAACATTTCAGTCTAACTAACCACTTAAATTAATGTAAGTTACTGATTTTTAGTCAGCGCTAAACAAACATAAAGGCGCCAAGTTAAGTAATGGCAGCTTTATTGATCTTCATTAATTGATATGCACTGATTGTTTGTTTGGCGCCGACTCGAAATTAGTAATTTAAATTAATTTAAGAGCTTTTAATTAATTTAAGACTGAAAGGTATATTTTTGCTTTTCAGTTTATTATTTATTGCGTTGACTTAGAAGCTTGGTTTTTTTACAGCTCTTAGGGACTCTAGATCTAAGTATTGTATATCAATAGGGAATCTTACGCAAAGCTAAGACAGCAGGTGGCGCCACCTAATCACCACCAACACTAAGCAAAGGTGCATGGCAACATTTTTCAGCATTTTTCAATATTTTTCGGCTTAATTTCATCCCTGTTAATATAACTGTAGGATAAAATAATACCAAAAGCTTAAAAACATGCACACAAGTATTTCCACGACATTAGTTTTTGTCATATCGAAATTCTTTACCACACATGTTTTTAATATACTTTCATAGCAAATATTACAAAAAAAAAGTGTTTAGGAAACCTCCTCCACCTAACTTAGGTTTATAATCTGTAAATAATCCTTCATTCATAGTCTTCAGCTCTAAAATTATCGAACATAACCCTGAATGTTCCTTGACTGCAAAATGCAATTTCCCGTTGTTGCGAAGTTGTTTATTTTTACTAAATTAATGAACGCCTTCGTTCCCGATTCTATCTAATGGCACAACACTGATACACTCTTGCAGATTATTCCTAGCGAAAGGCTATCACTAAAATAATATAAAAGTAGATTGTAAAAACACGGAATATCTCATTAACAGTCACCATGGATTTTTATTTTCAATATAACCATAGACGACAGAAGAGGCCTAACCTTCATATTTTTCTGCTTACATTATTTATTGATCTCCCTTATAACTATTATTATAGTTTTCATTACCTAATGTCCCACACAATTTGTAAAAACATTAAAAGTTAATTAAAAAAAAAAAAAAACTTGTGCGGTAAGCTGGATTTTACAAACGAGTAGACGAATGTAAGCCCGAGATGAAGTTGAAAGCTTACCATAGTCACGAGTTTGTAAATACCAATTTCCGCACGTGTATCATACAACGATTTTCAACACATTTGCTAGAAAACTGTACAATATTAATATCGGATTCCTCGCTTGAACTCATATTATTATTTTGTTTTTAAATATCAGTCGGAAAGTTGCAACAATCTTTGACGTGTCTAATATGAAAATGGCGCGAATTGGAAATGGCGCCACGTGCGCGTGGTTAAAATTAGAACTACATCTTTCGTCTCATTTTCTCTTTAGTATTAAAGTGAGACGAACGTATTGAGCAAAAGCGCTTCCAAGGAAGTTCGATTATTCAGCTTATTTATTCTCGTAATGTGAAACTCCTTTGTGGAACTATTATATATTTTTATGCAAATTAAAGAAAATCGTAAAGGATACGCACGGAGTATGCGGTAAAACAGGTACTTAGATGCTCCCATATTATTATTATACTCTTTGCTTAGATGCGAGTACCTATTTTACCGTAGTTTCCTTTGTATGGTGCGTAATTTTTTACTTTCTAACAATGTATACGTATAGGCTTCGTAAATGCATTTTTGAGCAAATTCAAATCATTGTTGAAAAATTATTTACCATTTAAAATTATTGAACTTTACATAACCTTTATATTACTTTTTATTACAAAAAGACTTTTGTTCTTCTTCAGTGCTATGGTGTTCTCAACCGGAAGTATGGTTCCCTGTTTCAACATGATACCTCCACGCGTTCTTGAGAAAAAGGGTCTTGACAGATCGACGAAGTGACACTTTGGGTTCCGTTTTTTCCTTTTTAGGTACGGAACCCTAAAAATTACAAAAAAAAATGGTAAATATCCCTTGTTTATTTTGATATAGGAACCAAAGCAATCCCAATAGACGCACAGGTGTCATCTGGTCCACGTAGATTGCCCCACAATGCGCTTGCGTGTACAAGCGGAGAGGCCGCGAAAAAGTCGTCGGTACCAGGAGAGCATAAGGCTTTGGAAGCCTTGAAAACAAAGATTCATAATGTTGCTCTTACTAAACCGTTATGGTAAGTTTTTCGCCTAGCTAGCTGGTAAATTAAGTAATTAAAAAAGCGTGTTTGAAGAATTCTATGAAAGATATTTTAATATTTAATATGAAACTGCATGATACGCGCAAAAATATATTTAACATCTGCCTGTACCGACAGATGATACATAGTCGTCGATGATAATTCGATTATATGCAATTGGAATCGGTCTGGATAGGATCAGGAGAAAGTTTACTTACCACCATACGCACCCATGAGTTAAAACTAACATCTTAAGAGGCAGTAGACTCTAAAATCTAAAAACTATGCAATACTGTTTCCAGAGGTCTGCGGGGCATCTACAAAGGGCTGGCTCAGTCAGGGTCTTGGGGGTGCTTCGACGAGTTCAGCTGCATCGAGCTGCCGGTGCTGTCGGTAGCGGCACAGCAGGTCACCGTGGTGCTCGCTGCCAAGAAAGAGAAGAAGAAAAACTTCATCTTCACTGACGGCGACATCTCCGAAATGTGTCCAGAGTTCGGAATATTCATTACTATGGTAGATACCCACATATTTTTTATTATGATATAATACAGATGTTAGCAGACAAATTATAAGCCACCAAGTGAAAGTGGTCACAAAGTTATTGGGACAAGAACTAAATGAGATTTTTGCCTTAGGAAAATCCAATAAGTTCTTCATAATAACCTCCGATCGATGAGAAAATGCGTTCCTGACACATGTCAGTTATATAATATATTGTCCTTTCAGAGCTTTTTTACATCTTACAGCAACCGTATTGCAATGACATTATATATCCTTCGAAAGGACTGCGAGTTCAAAAGAATACGTGTTTTACGAATTAGAACTTTATTTCTTAGTTCTTAACGCATTTTCTCGGTGACCGAAAAATAAGTTACCTAGGCTGCATCGCAGCTATTCGCTACAAACTACTTTCCGAGAGTTAGTCATGACCAAAATACCTTTGTATGTACCTACTGGCATCTATGCTAGATCAGAACAGTTAAATCCCTCGTCATGTCTCACTTTTCTTTGACTATAGAGCCCCGGGTATGCCGGTCGTTAAGAGTTACCAGAGAACTTCAAGATCCAGTTCCGTACGGTGGCTACGATGGTGCCCGACAGACAGATCATCATCAGGGTGAAACTCGCGTCTTGTGGCTTTCTAGAGAACATCACCCTGGCCAGGTTCTACACACTATACAAAATGTGTGAGGAACAGTTGACGTAATAGGTTGGTTAGAATATTTTAAGATATTATGGATCTAGTAAGCACCTTAGGTTAAATAATTATATTCAAAAGGAAAGGTAGGTAAGGTAATTAGACACACCTGTCTGAACTGAAATCTCTTGAAATCTCTCTAAAGTTTTTCTTGGCTTGTTCTTAAACTATTTTCAGAAAACAATGTTATTGTAAAATAATGGCAAGTTGCAATGCCAGTTTATCTCCGTTTAGTAGTGTATTGGCTATAAGTGGCCCAGTTTTAAATACAACACAATATAATAATGCATCTAGACCAGAGTGCACTGTGATTTCACAATGTGTCTGAGATTGAACACACCGAGACACCGCGACACGTGTGTAGAGCTTATGACATCCTAGTAACTAAATATCTACGGTTTCTATATTGTGTTATGTAGTATCAAAGCGTAGGTTTGGCATTGATCTGGCAAACGTTTACTCGGGATGCTGGCGCTTTCCTTACCCTAGATCTGATCGGACCAAGATTATGTCTGGACTTTAAAAGAGACTGTGACCTCTGAGTTTGTTTCGGCCTTTCTTGTCACAGATAGGAAACGCCGACCTCATCTAGTTTAAAAAATATAATTACAAACCTACTTACAGAAATAAAATCATTTATCATTTATCATTTGATCTTCGTTTTCAGGTACCGAGCTATCTGCATATAAACTTAAATAGGTTTGCTAATTTGTACTCATAAAACTAATTTGACCATAAAATTCAGTCCCATATTATATTAGAATAGAATACTTTTTATTATGTACACCATAAAAAATAACAGATATAAATGTAGACATATATATAGGTATATATATGTATGTATAGGTATATTATGTCTTCTTCCCATTACTTTTCAGGTCCACTACGACTTCGGTCTCCGTAACATTCTCGCTGTGCTGCGCACCCTCGACGCAGTGAAGTGAGTCAACTGTAAAGACAATGAAAGCACCATTGTCATGCGAATCCTCCGAGACATGAAGCTTTCCAAGCTGAAAGATGACGATATGAGCCTCTCTTCATATCATTAGTAGCAGACTTGTTGCCGAACCAGGCTCTAGAGAAGACAACTTACAATGACTTGGAGGAGGCAATCAAGAAGCAGATGGATTCACTTGGCCTCATCAATCATCCGCCGTGATTGTTGAAGATTATACAGGTAACATTTTAAATCAAGTCTGTGCTTAGATTAGTTCGATGTAATGACTAGCTACCCCGACAGACGTTGTCCTATCAACATTTTAATATGGTCTTGAGTTCATACTAAAATCTCATAGAAAAAAGACTTTCAGTTTTTGCCGAATTTCCAATATTTCGGGCATCTTTTCCAATGCTTTTTTTTAATAAAAATCTAATTCGGACTATTACACACAAGATATTCAAATCGGTCCAGCCGTTCTCAAGTGATGCGCTTACCAACGTATCTACAGTAAATATTGTTATGATTCCGTAACCGTCTTTCATCCAATAAATCCTTCTTTCACTGGATTCGGAAAAAGAAATCTACCAAGATCGATAACACCAACGAAACGAATACCAAAATTTTACTTTATATAAAACCTCTTCAATCTGTTATGAAGAAATTAAAATAAAGCAGCCAACTTCTGCAAACAAATACAAACGTGTTTAAAGTATTATTATAATTGTTTTTTACACGGGTAGATTTATTCTAAGCCATCCGATCTTGGCTTATGATTAACTTGGTTACGTGCTTACGTTAGGTTGATGCCTGTTTGACGGCGAGGCGAAAGGCGATATGGTGACGATCCCTTTCTGAGTTGATGCTTTAGTTTGAATTTCCGCGCAATATTTGAGAAAAGTACTATACAAGTCTTCGCCGCAACCAGGCATTGCTGGACTCAAGTATGTGTGACTCGGCTTCGCCTCGGCCCACATTTTCACGTGCGTCCATCAATGCCTCTGTTGTCGGCCGCTGAGTCCTCCTAGTTTATGCCATGACTACCTGCATATTGGAGATTTTAAGTCAAATCATATTGAATGAATCATGTAACCACATTTATTTGATAGGCTATAATATTAGCCCAGAAAAAAAAAAACTTTGTGAAATGAATCTGATGTTAGTCAAGATTTACCACCGTGGTACAGAATTACTGTGTACCTACTTAATAATTTATTTCAGATATTAATTAAATGTATAAGTTCGCGAAAAGCAGTATTTTTACAAATATTTCGAAAAGTGTTACTTTTCCGTCAATTAAGATTATTTGTTACCAAATTTTACACAAAAAAGTCCATATATCATTTGACTTACGATAAATAATGATTCTTGAGCTAAAATACTGAGAAAGTTGGGGGTGACCGGAGCATTTGTTTACGCGCCAACATTACACACAACTTATTACTTTTACCGCCATCTATCCTTGCACGGTGAACCTGTCACGGCCATTCACATCCATCGCACGTAGCTAGCAGGTATTCAACAGCGAAATTTTCAAATTAACATAACTCCTGATGCTAATGCGTTCCTAGTAACTTTGGAGCAATTTGCGGGTTTCGTTACGGCAAAAACATTTACAACCCGCACGCAAAAGTTTTACTTGTTCTGAAACCAGGACGGTTTAGATCGGTGTTGTAGTTCAAGATACTATGTAACTTCATATTGACGTGCTTGTTGACCTTGCATTAGTGACGGCGAAATTATTGGCAAGGCTTTTACTAATAAACTAACACTGCTCACCTCACGTATCTGCGTATTCTTTAGGCATTGCCAGTCAACGGAAATGTAAAGCAACGTTAACGCTTTATTAAGACGGTCCATGTTGCTACAAAACGGCGTAGCTCACGTAGCCGTAATGTTTACATCACATAACAACTACGGAGCACGCTTAATAATTTTTTTAACGTTCTAATGAGAAAATACTTGGCCATACAAACTAATAAAGAATAGTTTTGTAAATACAATAATAATAATAATGACAAACAACTACCGGAGATTTATTGTGAAAGACGGCACGGTTGACATTTGTCGGGCATGCCACCGTCCGGGTGAATCAATCAGACACATTATCTCCGGATGTTCTAGTCTAGCTAACGAAGAATACTTGCATAGACACAACCTTGTAGCCAGGATTATCCATCAGCAACTTGCTCTCAAATACAGCCTTGTAGAATCGGAAGTGCCGTACTACAGGTATGTGCCCGACCCAGTTCTCGAAAATGGAAATATCACATTGTACTGGGATCGATCCATCATCACTGACAGGACTATTGTTGCCAATAAGCCTGATATAGTGGTGGTGGATCGATTAGAGCGGCGTGCAATGATTGTTGACATAACGGTCCCACATGACGGGAACCTCGTGAAAGCCGAGAAAGATAAACAAATCAAATATCTTGACTTGGCTCGCGAGGTTGTCGACATGTGGGATGTGGACTCAGCGATCATTGTACCGATAGTCGTCACAGCCAATGGATTAATAGCCAAGAGCCTCGACCAACACCTGAGGAGGCTCTCGTTGGGCAGCTGGATCAAGGGCTTGATTCAGAAGGCGGTACTTTTGGACACGGCCCGCATTGTTAGGAGGTTTCTCTCTCTGGAGCCCTGACCGCCGGTAGCTTGGACCCTGTTCCCGATACCGGTGGGCCACTATTTTTTATATTTTTAAATGTTTTTATTTTTATATTCTAATATTTAAAAATATAATTTATATGTATATATATATGAAATAAAGGAAATAATAATGATGTTGATCTGCTTACTTTCACACATAATACATGTTTCCACATTGTTACATTTCGTTTTATTATACATGTTATGTAAAGATGAAGTGTAAAGAAATACTGAACGATAAATAGTAATTAAAAAATAATCTCTCTGCGTAAACTATGTCGGTACTAAAAAATATTGTTAAAGGATTAATTGAGGTGGTTTCCTCGTTCCTCTTATTTGTTCTTGTCATGTTTCTCTTATATTTTTTATTTTTTATTATTTCGATACTTTAGAAATTAATACTTCTAAGGCTGCTGCTTCAATTTGACTTGTATACATGCCATCTGCTTGGCTCGTGTGATTTATTCCCCAACCTTCAAAAGGGTTTTGTTTTGAGTGCGTTAGTTCCGCGTCTGGCCGCAGCTGAAAATTTCAAGGGTGAAGGGCGCTGTTGTCGCTCCATGCACTGTAGGACGGTAGATGATGCGAATTTGGATGCAGTTAATACCTGGCTTATGAGCTTAGCTGGATGGACTAGAGCATTCGCGTACGGGTTGAAACGTGAAGGTCGTGGTTTCTATCCCACATGTGCCGCCACCCTTTTGCACTTTTATCTTTTTTACTAACAAAATTGAAATAGACTGCTAGTAATTTGATTTTAAACATTCCATTCCGTTCGATGGTTTTTAGTAAGAAGTTGTTTTTAGCTATAAGGCATTCATATTTTACTTTTCCTGTTGATTGGTTGGTGTTAAAATCTTGCAGATACAAATGAAAATAATTGACAACGAATACTTGTTTTATCTAGATTATTATCGCGAATGCAGATTATTTCTAGACTTTTATCGCAATTTGCAGAGCAATTGTGTAAATGTTTTCAAGGCAGAAGTTAACAGTATCACATGATACTTAGTTTCCGTGTAATATTGACCTGCTATATAAGTTCTGACGTTATTGACCTGTTTCAGGTTTACAACTAACGTTTGTTACCTTTTTGCTATTTAGGTACATGACCCTAAAAAATCGGTGCCGTTATTTTCATGACATCCATCATTGCGGCCGAGGAAATCCCAAGAACATAACCATGTTATATCGGAAGAGCAATGTTACAAACATTCCCGCCGTTTCCAGATCGACCGCGACCTTCAAATACACATTCATAAAGCTTCTAATTGGTTTATGAGAACCTAGTGCTTCGAATATTGTAAGGTATGGATGGATCAATACTGTTCCCTGAGCGCATGGCACGCCACAGCCGTTTCCATGGTAACGATGCAGCTAGCGTGAAGTTCGTTGAGAACACGAAGTAAATATATCAAGAGACATAAACTAAATAAAATAATGCAGCTGGCAACTTAACGAAACTAAAACACTTACCGTAATTTTGTGTCAATGTAATAATAAGGTATTTATTCAAATTTTTAAATTCATTAACTGACAGACTGACAGACAACGCACAGCCTAAACCGCTGGGTCCAGAAATATTAAATTTTGTCCAAGAGTTCCTTTTACAACAAAGATGAATTTATAGACTTAAGAAAATTCATCTCCTAAAGGGGTTAAATACGGAATGAAAGTTTGTATGGAAGTTCATAATTTTTCAAGTTAGAAATGTGGAAGTTGGTACTGGGCTTATGTTTATGAGTAAAAGTTAGTTTTATCATCGTTATTTCGAAACTTCCTTAGGGCTCCTGAGAAGTTGACGGTGAGAAACCCCATCGGGCACACAGTTTGTTGTTAGTAAATGCCAAGCCAGATATAACTTTTGATTACGAATACGTGGAAATATGCAACAATACTGAGTAACTACATTTTAAAGGAATGAAGGTAGCCGCGTGTGTGACTATCGTACCTCTTTAAGAAACATAAATAACAACATAAATAAAGTGTACCTTACAGAATGCCATTGCAACTTATTCAGTCTTTATTGGCGGTTTAGTTAATGTAATTTCCCATTGTTATTCTGTTATTTTTTAGAAGATATTTGCCAAATAAGCGCCAAACCACCCCTATATACCGCTATTTTGAGGTGCTGCCTCGATTAACTATAATAATATAGCAATAACGGAAAGGTTTCCCAACATAATATTTCCTGATATTCGGTCAGTTTTGTATGAAGCTTAATTTTTTTATACGGTTTTATTATATTTCAGTCATTATTCCTAAGAAATCAGCTAGCAAAGTCCTAAAAATCATTTTATCGATGCAAATCGTGACTGGAGCTGAAAAGAGTCTTACAGAAGTGCCTAAGTAATGCAAATAATACTAGACTTAAAAACAATGTGGTGAAAGTTGAGTTTAGTACAGAGCTTCAGCAGTTCTTATAACGTTTTAGTAGACACAAACTCCCCGACTCACGCTTGTGGTGTTCATGGGCTCTTGGTATTTTGTCACGTAATTGAGCTGACTTCACACTTTCACGCAAGCGCATTTATGACCAGTCCACGTGTGTCGGGCGCCACGTGGCTAGTGAACAACGTGGTGGCTCTTGGTAGCCGTTTTGATGTTCTTGTGAAGTTCGATTACTTTTGCTATAATATTTACTCCTTTACTAACAATACAATCTACTAAGTTCTTGTCGAAATTCAATCAATATTAAGTAAATTTATATTGGGCCAATAAAACTACGATAGAACAATTTATTGTAAATAAAATATCTAAAGATTAAGTAATGTTGAGGTCACTAACTACTAACCTGTAACCACATGATTGGAAAAATATTCAAGTTATGCTGGTAACCCACATTTTGTAAAGATCAAAACTAATAAATGACCACAATTACAGCATTAGCGCTAAACACACTGGTCTAAGTCCAATGTCATGTCACGTTGTTTATGTAAACAATGTAACAGTATGTTTATCCAATAGTGTTGGCACATTAGCTCAGTGAAAGAGTGCCGCGCACCTGAGCAGCATGGGTGAGGATGTCGTTGGTTCAAGTCCTTCATGAATCCACTTTTTGGTACATCGTTTTTTCTTCTTAAGCTTAACATTTCAATGTAAAGAATAGAAAAAACACAAACATACTCATTTAAATAGAAATAATGTTTCTAGTTAACAACGCTCGCAGGCTCTATGAACCAACAAAACGCGAAGTAAGCTGTATAGCGAACAAGTTTCAATACTCTAAGCTAGATAGTGCAGTAGTATCTCATAGTGCAGTGGCTTCACCTGATCTAAATTAACGCTTTCATTGTTTCTTACAATGTGAAATCCAGCTAGCTAGCAAGCAGGGACAGACAGAGTTAACCGTATTTTAAACGGCTTATTTTTTCAGATTATTGTTTCGGATTAGGAAAAAACCTACAATAAATCAACCTATAAAAACTGGTATGTCGCATAAGGTTCGTTTTTTTCGTAAACATTTAGAAAGAAAATACGTTTATTTGTGGTTTATTTTCGAGTCCACGCCGTATGCATTCGTGTAAATTTTTGGTCACAGCTATATTCAAACCTAAGAGAGAGTTCTCTACACAATCCTTAGTTGGTGCTAGCACTTTGCCAGCCACTATCATTCCAAGCTTGTTGTATACTGAACTTATTGTGTATTACATGTCTTCCTCAAAATTGGTACAAAACATGACCTTTCTTTTGCGTGCTGAACGGTTGATCTAGCATTAAAAGTCTTGTAGTTATTTACGATTTTTACTACACATGATTTTGTCAGTTAGAAATATTGAACTTACGACGCGGTGCACCGAGCGGATAGAAGTTTTCACATAAATTTGTTTGACACTTGTTAGACACTTTGTTTTCTCGAAAGGTAAGGCAGAGGTGTACCTATAGTATACCCACATTTCGCTAGTAAAGTTTAAGTCATTGTGTTTTCACGTCAAAACAAAATAATTATTCAGCAAGGCAAGTCTTGTTCAATCGCACCGGTTTGTTAGGTTTCCCTAAACGGTACAGTCGTGTACCAGGAAAGTATAAACGCTGAGAAGAAAATCTATTTTATTACAGACAGCTGTCAGCTATGACAGCCAGTAAACAAAGCAGTTGGTTGACAAACGCCGTATGGACCTGCGCATTGAGAAAGAGCGCAACAGGTGGAATGTCAGACAACACTGCGTAAATGGTCGGCTTGGTACTAGGATTCCATTAGTGTGTACAGGTCTTTTTAAATCACAATTTTTATATTCGAGAGATTCGGAAGGCTACATTTGAACACGTTATTTTATTGATACCTGCTAAAAATGATCCAAAGCATAAATAATATAAATGATATCGACCGTAAATCATGCTGGCAGCGGGAAGCTAAGGGAATAGAAAAAATAATTTATAAAGAATGAAAATGTCGTCTAAATACGCAAATCATGATACTCACTAAGCACTCGCCAATATCTCCAAATGCATGAGCCAAAATCTAATCCAGATTTAGAATTCAGCTGTAAAAGCATTATTTTGTATGTAGAATGTCCTCTATTAAAATTTAGAGATACCGATTATGTTAGTGGGTGAATTCCAAGGTATTTTTTGCAGCTAGTGTGGGACTATATGTATCGTGTACGTAGAAAAATCTTGTGAAACTTAAATGTCTCAAAATGGCAATGGTTTATTGTTTGGCTGCTAAAGACACTTATCTATCGTAAGGAAACTTGTCAATGCTTATTATGGTTTTCGTCAAGTACACTTTTGATTGTCAGTCATTCAGCCAGCTAGTACACAAAAAATTATAGATTACTGTTGTATTGCATGATTTATTTAATTTAAATTACCTACAGCCCATTTTCTGCGGCAGGAAAACTCCGAAAATACTCATTATTGTATACGTGAAACCGGTAGTACAAAGGTTTTTTTCCGCACTGAAAGGTACTAGTAGAGCATAAATGTAGAGATATCATAGTGATTTAGCCAACCCGAAACAAAACAGCAACTGTTAGCTATTAGATCTCGTTTAAAATAGCACGATTCAAATTTAACAATCTTAAAACCTTACGGCATACATGAATTATTAGGTTAGTTTTTATTTAACAGTCATCAACAGATGTAGGATTGGAACAGTACCTATTAAAAGTTTCAGAAGAGATTCATAAATGCAAATTATTTGATAGAAAGTTGTTAGGAATATACCGCAGGAGTAGCAATTTAATACAATGTAAGTACATAATTACTGCCTACTTTATCACACTACTTAAAACAATCACCAGATATTTACTGCACTGTTATTTATGAAAATGTATTTTTAAAATGTATGTTTAAAAAAAAAATCGTAGAGAAAGATTTTGATGAAGACTACCTATTATAATTATGATATACTTAATAACTTTAAATAAACAAATAATTAGGTTCTGTGATTTGGTTAGACCTGAATCATCTATATTACGTAGCCATCTCATTAAACACTATCTCGTATAAAAAATTAATGTATAATTATGTTGAAGTTGAAGTTCTGAATGAAAACTTGAACTCTTTTTAGAAACATGATTCAGAATACAAAACGAGCTTTATTAAATGCTTTAACTTTCTGGTTTATACTTCCCTAGTAGTTTCCGACCCAACAAGGATAGGTCGAGAACCCTGCTGTTTACGCAATGTTTACGTCAACAGAATTGAATGTCAATATGAACAAATAAGTTGGTGGTATGAATGAGCTTAGCAAGCGGTGGCAGCAATACGGTCGTTTCACTCTTGCTATCTTTGTCTAGTCTATTAGTGTTAGCATTGATGTAAGCTGGAAACTATATTGCAAAAGCAACAACTTAAATGGTTTTTTCTCATTTTAATCAACACGATATCGGTTGTGCCCATTCACAGTTATTTTAGCTCTGACAGCAGCAATCTTCAATTTTTGAAGCAAAACTGTTTCTTTTTTAATGTGTTTTTCTTTTTTTGTGTTCTCCTTCAATTATGTGTCATTATTATAGCATTGTTGAAGACAGAGTAATGACACAAACAATAACACATGCAGAGTAATTTATACAACTTTTTTTTAATTTTGTCTTCATTATGTTTAAATTCGGTGTGATCTATGTATAAATTACGTTTTATTAATTTTTTTCTTAAAACACCGTTCGTTCAATGTCGCTTATCAAAAATAATACCACAACACAACAGCAACGTTTAAATTTTCTATAATTTTCAATAATTATAATGCAAATTAAGATTCCTCTATTCGGAGGAGAGCTACGCTTTCTTATGCAAATAACCTTACAGGATGGAGACACCGCGTTTTTGTTGCCATGGATAGGGTACGCGTGCCAGGAGCACCAGCACAACATGAGACACAAAGAGTAAATCTAGGGTATAACCTGGGGTAGTGGAACCCCTCGACGCAAGTGGTGATACCGGGGTGGTTTCTGTAAGTCTGAAAGACCCCTCTGCCTACCCCAGCGTAGAGAATATTCATAGGGATATCCACCCCGACAGCAAAAAAAAGGATATAACCTGGCTACTGTACTCTAGTTGGAGCGCCAATCCTCGAAAGGACACGTAGTTGATGCATAAGCATGATCGAGGATAATTTTGTAACTTGGGTGGACATGTTATAATATTAACCACAAAGTGTGCAATTCAAAATATTTATTTAAAGATAGACTAAAGTTTTTATATAAAGAAGATAGTGTTGCGGTGATGTAGTGGATCCTGAGTGAGAATCTTCCCAAATGCGTACCGTGTCCAACCTAGTTACTTTCCGATGTGTCAGCACCGCTGCGCTGATGCGATTACAAATTTATATTTCTAGTACCTGCCTAATCGCTTTTATTTTTTAAATCAACCCATAATCCAGTACTTAGCTTCAAATTAGAAAAAAATCTTCCGTTCAACAACCTTTCAAAAAAGTTATTTTGAATTCAATAGTGGACCATTATTATGCAATTATGGGGTTGGTTCTGAACCCAATGGTTCAGCGATAACAGAAAGATGAACAAGAAAAAACCATGATAACCAAGATGTTCATCATCGCTCCCATTTGCTGACGCGGCTGTGCACACAAGTAGATAATGTCGTCCATATTCAACAGGTGAATAAACTCCTTCTGCTTCCTGTTACTCTAGTGATATGGACGCCTTGCGTATCCATGGCAACGAACGTTCTCGCCGGACGGACGGTGTACAGAAAATAAATAATAAACTGAGGGGACGCGCTGTGGTAGCCCGCGAAACTTTAATTTTTTTCTACGTATTTTGCAATTTGCGTCTCAGTCAGTTTGTCTCAATATAACGAACGAACGAATAACGAACGTTGTAACGAATATGTATTTACAGAATAATATCATTAATGGGCTCCGGACACGGGGCCAGCTCACGTTCAGTGAGGTAGTTTTTGCAAAAGCAAACTGCATTTAGTCAACACTGAAGTGGCTGAGAATGATTTTCGCATTCATTCGATTTTATCATTCCTTCCAATATTTTAAATAATATGTAAGCATGACATGACGTTGTGAGTTACGCAGTCGTTATAAGTTTCTACGTAAGTAATCTTAGCTAACGCATAACGTTAGAAAAGTTTATGCTGCTTTTCATAACAAAATCTTTTTTAATTATTTGTATTGTTTTTCTTACTTGAATACGTTTCATTTTATTCCTAAAAGCTTTTCAACGTGATTAAAGTTCTTCATGTTCCGATGACACCAAATAATCTATAAATAGTTAGTTATAACGTTAAAAATATGAAAAACGTTATTAACGTTAGTTAATAACGTTTTTCATTTAAAATTATTATGTTACATTTGAATGATTCTTCGCGAACGACCATGATATCGTTTTTGTATTAAGCTAAGAAATTGCTAATAATATATCGTAACTTGAAGGCTTGAAGAGACTATTTAATTTCATTCTAGGGCGGTGAAGTTTAAGCGCAAAAATGGAAGGTTGCTGAATGCATACGTTTTGTACAGAATACGTGAGAGCTGTAAACCTGATTTTAATGATTATACAAAATATTTGATACAAATAACTCAAAGAAATACTAGAACCGCATAAAAGTGAAGGAGGCGATCGGGTTGAAGAGCGCAAACTTGTAAGGCCATGAATAGGTAATTTACACTCCAAATCGCTGGGAACATAGACTAACATGCAGCTTGTAAGGTGAAATGTGTGTTTTGCATCAAATATACTGATGCGTTATCACCCTTTCACATCAGTACATAATTTTTAAGCATTTGGCGTGGCTAGCCACGCCAAATGCTTAAAAATTATGTACGCGTGACTACAACTTTACTGTCCCCGATCAGGCATTTTCTGATCAATTTGGATCTAGGAAACCTTCAAAGACATTAAAGGTGGCTGCTGGTCTCTGTTTAGGTCGAGGCCATTGTCAGCCAATAACCCGTACGTAACCCAAATAGTCGGCTCATGTGCGATGGTAGGGATCCCCGTACTGAGTAACACACACATATGTACCAGGACTACATGACCGTGGAGGAAGTCACTTTGAGGTTGGGGAGACGTATTCGATAATTTTCTGTTTCATTTCAGAATAATAAACTCATGGAGGCAAGATTAATGAAAAGCACGTGAGACAGGTTCCTTATAATGCTTTTGTTCTTTCTGTATAATTATGGTTTAAATTTTATTTTAACTCGCTTTACAACTCAGAAAATCACCCATCTCGGGATCTTAACGGGCGAACTAGCTAGAACCGCAAGCTCAGCCGATGGCATTTTTTTCCTAGATCATAAAAAGTCAAAGGTATACTTCCAAAACTGTTTCATCCATGATAGTTTTCATTTTTCTAATTAACTCACAAAAAAGTTATTGAACACCAAAAAGAAAAATACAATTTTGATAAACATAAATTCAAATATTTTATCAACTCATATAGATCGGTTTTCCACATTAAAAAACTAACCTAAAGTGACTGGTTAAAGAATCATTATTGTCATACAACGTGGCAATACTGCCAACCTTTTGGAAACTTTTCCAGTTGACAGCCATGCCGACAAATTTTTTGATGCCCTATGATTCTTCCCCTCCCTTTTTATATACTTGTACATATTATTATTTTTAGACTGTTAGCTTTTAAATTATGTAAATATTATACTATAACTCGTGATGTAATAAAAACGATTGCAGTGCATATTGGGGAATCTAGATTTTTTTACACATTCAATAACTGTTCTGAAATTGTTCACATGGTGTAAAGACTATGTTTATTTACTCAGACTCGTCTGCATTCGCAAAGTAAAAGTCCGATAGAACTTTATTTCCACGCGGTTTCGCTGGCTGCGCCACGTGGCTTTCCCCTCAACGCGCTTGCGTCAAACCCACAAATTCCCGCGAAGTTAGCTCAAATACGATGTAAGATACTAGGAGCCCATAAACATTACGAGCTTGAATCGAGTAATTTCAGCAGTCAAAACGTAACAACTGCCGCTGTAGCGAGATGCTTAACTCGACCCAATTTTCATAAGTTTAGGTCTGTAAATCAGTTCCATGTTTTAGCTTATTGATTTTCCAACGCGCAGTCTCAATCATAGTTACCCGTACTAAACCGAGAGTGTGCGACTTTTTTAGCTGATTTCTTCCGAATTATGACATAGATGTACGCAATATCTTATGGAAAACATTCGTTATAAAATACTGAACAAATATTATTAAATAAAATTTTGGCACACCATTTTATTACGGCTATATTTGTAAGGATTTCAAGAAGCGGCAATCCAAAATGGCGCTTCTAAGGAGCATTTTCTAATTTCTTTTGCAAATATCTTACAAAATATGACAGAAATGGTGGAAAAGATAACACAGAGTTTAGGCGTAATTAAACACTGGCTGGATTGCAATAGTTTTCTTTGAGCATACGTTTTTCCTTTCTTCATAATTATTTTGTCATTGAATGAAGGGGAAAGAAACTACACGAACGTGGTAGTGACATGTGGCTAACTTTATACCAACTCAATGGAGTCTAAAGCAAACTACCTGGAATTGCGGAAAATAAGTTGGGTAGGTTATTAATGTTTGGCAATTGTTCGTGTTATTATAAAAAACTTTATTCGTTGTTTCAAAGGAGAAGATTTAATTACCTAGTTATTCCGTCTTCACTCGTCGAACTACCTTGTTATACTGGCCTCGCAAGCCGTGGACTACTTTCTACTCAAATGATGTTGATGAAATATACCTAGTGATTTGTCATCTTTCCTGCATTAATATCTAAAGTAAATTGTTTGAAAATGACGCCAAGAGTCCTTCTGGTAATCTTCATGATTACGACCACAACTTTTCTGCTATAGTAGCGGCGCACCTCACTGACTGCGTTTTTCACAATTTCCTGAAAAGTGGCAATAATATTTTTATTAAAATAGTATTTACATTTTGCAGCAACACACCAAACATAACTTCACACCTTGTTCCCCAAAGGGTTAGGCAGAAGTGTATCTACCTACAGTAGCCACATTTCGCCAGTTATGTTTAAGTCCTATGTAACAGAGGGTGAGCCTATTGCCATCAACTGGGCACAAATCCAGACTTTGGGCTGCTACTTAGAAATTCCAGATAAAAAAACCCAATAACACTTTGACCGGCCTGGGAAACTGACCCATGACCTTATGCTCAGCGGTAGCACTTGTGACCACTAGACCGATGAGGCGGTTAGTTTATAATAAAATTTGCAAAAATCGTAAGAAATTTGAATTTCGCGGGCTACCCTGGCGCTTCCCTCTTAAACGGTGACGATATCCGTCAAATCAGTCATTTGAAGGGGATAACGTTGCGTGCCCGGACATGCCCTACGCACTGAGAAATTGCTTGGAATAAATGTAAGAAAATTTGACACTTGTAGGCTACCCTGGCGCTTCCCCCTTGATAATAAAGTAATAATTAACTTACCATTCCTTACATAAATAAGAAACACCAGTGGCATCTAGTTAACACACATTGTCATTGCAAAACACCTCTATACACTTTATGGGATCCTGGTACAAGTCTGACACCTGTTGAATCGAGCTATTTGTCAGTGCGCAGGGCATGTTCGGGCACGCTCCTTCAAACCCTTCAAACGACTGCTTCATCGGCTATCATCTGCGTTTATACTTTCCTGGTAGAAACGGTACATATAACCGAATCCATCAGTGTGATTTAGGGTTATCCGTTTTCTAGGCAGTACTTACGAACTCCATGCTTTCTACAATGGAGATGAGGACACGTGGTCTTCTAAGCACGTGGCGACCGACACACGTGGTTTAGTACGTTTTGTACATGCGGGAAAGTGTGAAGTCAAATCAAATATATGGCATAATACTAAACCCGAGGTGGTGGCCACGGACCAAAAGCAATAACATTGAACTTTCCTGGGAATAAAGGTACATGCTCCGTGCGTGAGAATAGAACATGAAAGCTGCGCGTCGTTTCTATGTGCTTGCATTATTTCTGCAAAAGTAATTTTACAACGTTTATGGAGTGCATAGATAGACTGGGATGATCCAGTACCTAACGAAATAAAATAATCTTGAATGACGTTTATGAAAAACCTGTCATGCCTATCTAGTATACAATTAGAAATAAATGTTATTTTGTGATTTGCCTATATCAATAGAACTACATTATTACGTTGATGCTTCACAAAATGCATATAGCGCCTGTATATATTTGCGCACAACTGATGTTAAGAATAAAGTTACAGTTAAGCTACTTTGTGCCAGGGGTCGTGTAGCTCCCTTAAAACTAAATATTATGTCTCGTTTGGAGCGTAAAACAAAATGTTGTATTGTTGTTGTTCATAATTTTGGATTACATTTGAATACTTTTATTTTCACGTGATTAAATTATTTTTGTACCTTGTGCTTCGGAGGTTTAGAGAGACTGGACTTAACCTAAGAAGACCAAGCAATGGCAAGCCAAAGTGCACAAGGGCCCGAGCAGATCGATTCAAATTGTGTGAACGATATTAAGAAATCGACATAACACGTACAGAATTATAGATTTCCTATTTGAGCGATATAAATAAAATTATTACTTACGAACAAATATACCGGACGTCTTAGAGGGGAAGAGAAATTATATAAATTGCAATTTTTTAATTTATTGGTAGCCGTTCAGTGACGACACAGTTAACGGTTACTGCGTCCGGTATGTCTATCTATCGTGCTGAATATTATCATAATAATGTTGCAGAAAATGTATTTAATATCTCTTTCAGGAATAGTTAAAGTGACGATCATAGCGAGATGACAGGATAAGAGCTGGATAAGCGTAGCCGAGAATCAATTTAAATGGCGTTATATTGGAGAGGTCAATGTCCAGCTGAGGTCTGCAGTGGCCGTTGATGATGATTACGTAGAAGTTTGGTAGTTTCGGATAAAACACGGGTTGAAAAATACAATGTTTAGCTATCAACTCAGCTACGAGTGCTACGACCGCGTAACTGCCGTAGCAATGACGTCAGTGACGTCACCGTCGTAGCAAAACGACTTTACCCCTTTCATTCATTTTGTGTCAAATGCTAAAGCAGACAAAATTGAGGCTTACAATAATTCCAGACTAATCCAATATACTCCAAATTCTTGTTTCAAGATAGTCGGTTCATTCTCATACATAGTACGGGGCGCTCACAGAGTTCTGTTGTAGTTTGCATGAATGTATTAATTGCAATTTTGATCTCTCAAGCTTTGTAATAAGGACTTTAAGAACGTCATACCATAAAACCAAAAACATGCGTCCAGCTTCTATTCGTTCTGTGTCCCTAGTATTTCAAGTGATACGATATCGAACCTGAGAGCGACAGTTTGGACTTGGTACGTGGTACTGATATATCAATCAGCACACAATGGAATGAATACGAAATAATGGTGGTAGCTGTATAACAGTAAAAATCTTGGAAATCAAGAAATAAAAACAATATAATCAAACACGCACTTGTAAACGCACTAAGTAAAACAGTAAATCATTAAAAAGAAAGAAAAGATAAATGTGTCAACTTTGGTCTGCTTTAACAAACAAAATATTCAATTTGTTAAGTTATCACCATCATTCTAATAAAATAACAGCTAACCTTTGACCTAATTATTATTGGTAAATACAATTTAAAAAAAGTACTTATTCATACAAAGTTCAATAAAACTATTTTGATTTTCTTCATGAGTAAAGTTGTCACCTAAATGCAATTCTAAAAGTTAGGAATGACTATACTGAAAGAATACAAGGTAGGTGACAGGATAGGATTCTTTTTGTTCATCTTTCGAAACGTAGAAAACAACCGAAATAAAATAAAAACACTACAGTGTGAAAAAATATGTAGTTAAAAAAAAACAAAATCACGCTTTTGTCACGCACACAAAATTACAAAATATTTAAATTGACTAGTATTAGCGCTTCTTATATTTCCAACGATGAAATCAAAAACATAGAGCGCTTTGTTTAAATTAATTCAAATTACACACAACATAAAATCGCTCCACGCTTTTTAACCATACACATAATTAATATAATACCTACGTATTATTAAAGCTGATTCAAAAACTTCGTCTGCGTAGTGATAAATGAATCACGTTAATCAGCCAAGTAATCACGGAAAAGTCGGTGTACACTATCATGAAAAGAAAAATATCGGTCAATGCTTAACCTCCTCTATTTTGAAGTCGGTTAATAAGCGAAGTTTTAAGCGTTTTAAAGTAGGTATAATGCTAAATTGTACTGCTAAATTGTGTCATATACCCAGCGTATACCAAATCAATGAAAGCCTCAGATATAAGGAAGTTAGGTTCATTTGTACGTCAATTAATTTTCGGTTTTACCGCATTCCTGATCAAGACACCCACCCACGGGCTGAAGCACGTGGTCTCAATTCGTTTACAAACGCTTGAAGTCAGTTCAAACACGATATACAATACTAGGAGCACATACACATCACAAGGGTGATTCGGAAATTTGGAGATCGTAATAACGTAGCAAGTATTGCCATAGTGCTGTAGGAAATTCATTTCTAGCGACATCGAGCTAAATTCTAGCTTTGCTTGCATTCTGTAGTCACTTTGATACGTGACTCTTTAGTTCAAATCACGGTGTCCGTGGAAAAGGTAGGATTTTTGAAGTTATTAGCAGTTTCCTTGAGAATTCTGACAGGAAAGTTAAACAAAATAATATGAACATGAATTGTTATAAAATACTGAACAAATATCAGTAAATTTTGTCTCTGTAAACCGTGTCGTTCAGCCTATATATGTATTATTAATCGAGGGCAGTACCTCAGATTAGGGCAGTTGAGTGGTGGGTTGACATTTTCTTGGCCAGTATCTTTCGAAAAATAACACGATTGCAATGAGAAATTACTTAAAGTAGCAGCAGTATTAAACACTAAATAAAATGGAATAGTTTTCAATCGGGATACGCATTTGCTTATTTTGTAATTTATATTTTTCTCAGGGTGTGGGAGCAAACTCCATGTGTACAGCGTACTTCACTCTAGTTGCATCGTAGTCATAGAAACCGCTTTGGCGTGCCATGTGCTCGGGGGACAGTATTGATCCATCCAGCCATTTAATATTCAAAGCACTAGGCTTTCATGTAACACTAAGAGGCTTTCAGGAATATGATTATAAAGGTCGTAGCATGATGGCCCAGAGGATAAGGCGTCAGTTTTACAAGCAAGAGGATATGGGTTTGAAATCGCGCAAACTATCATATTCTGACTTATTCAAATACAGATATACTTGCTGGGTTCATTCGGGAAGAAATTGGATGGTAAAAATTAATCTGACACTCCTTTGTTTATTTGTTTGCCTCACGACTAAAGCTTTCCACTTAGAGGTTGTAAGTGATCCCATTACTGAAAGCGTTCCAATTGTGCCTACGACGATTTGTACTAAGAAAAGGTAAACCTTACAAAATTTATTCAGATAATGGCAAAACCTTTGTAAAGGCAAATAATGAATTGGGTCGAGTCCTCAAATCTAGTCGCAAAGCTTTGATAAAGTATGACAGAACTGAAGGCATTCGATTCAAATTCCGCCCTGCATATTCACCTCACTATGTACGTCCTACATAGGAAGCTGGGCTAAAACAATCCAAACGCCACCTAAAAAGTGTAGCAGACAGCTCTGCCTTAACGTTTGTAGAACTTTCGACGTTGTGCACACAAATCGAAGCTATCCTTAATTCACGACCCTTAGCTCCTCTCTCATTGGACCCGTCAGGTATCTTCCCCCTTACTGCGGGGCACTTTCTAATCGGGCGGCCACTCACATCAGTGCCGTCTCTAGCCATCAATAAAGCAAGACCCAAAAGATACAAGAGGATAGTGCAACTGCGGCAGCAATTTTGGGAGAGGTGGCGTCGAGAGTACCTAAGAGTACCCGAACTGCAACAAAGAACTAGGGGCGGAAACCACAACATTAACCCAAAGTAGGCGATTTGATTAAACTGAAGGAAGATCACCTACCTCCATTAAGCTGGTGGCTAAGTCGCTTAACAACCGTATATCCGGGACGAGATGGTGTCAGCAGAGTCACTGATGTCTAAACATCGAGAGGATCAATCAAGAGAGTAGTCAATAAGTTCTATTTTATACCTGATGACGATGACTTGGATTGCAACAAAAGGAAGATAGATAGCAAAATTTTCAAGGTGGGAGAGGCTGTTATGCGCACACTGTGCGTCGCATAACCACGAACCCACTATGCAGCTGGAGAACTTGCGGGACGCAAGGGCCGAGAGCCACGCAGCCGCATCGCAACGCCGCTCACCAACCGCATACAGTCTGCTCGGGTCACTCGTTGAGAGCGTGTGCGTACGCGCAACGCGTCACAAGCGTCACACAGATACTGTATCTAATTTAGGTAACTTTGTTGTTGACTACTATAATTCTAAAGAGTAGACTCGCGTATTATTTGGCCCTGGCTAGAGTGACCCTAATATTCCCAACAGGTAGGTAACTTTCCTTACTGCTCCATCTCAAAAATCCATCCTGTACCTCTATCACGAAAAAATATGGTTCTAGTAAATCTGTTTAAGGAACTTTTCGTGCAACATTAACTAAGGAATAAACTTGCAATAACATAAATTCATGTAAAACGACTACTTTAAGAAATATTAGAAAAACACTTATACACGCTCGAGCTTAAATAAAAATAATTCCAGTGAGAAATCTACTCCAGGACTTTTTTCAGACAATTTTATTTTAATGAAGATGCAATTCACGAAACGCAAGTGCCTACATACGATACGCGCTGTAGTTGCCAATTTAAATCCTATGTACTCATGATATCCTGGTTCCATGAAAATATCGAGCGTCGCTAACCCCGCAACGAGTAGGTAGGTCATCCAACACCTGAAAATAGGTATTTTTTATTTATCTTATAAATAGCTTCTTCTATATTTTGTGAAAGTGAGAACGTTGTAAGCACGACTTGTGGACCTTTGTCTATTTTGTTGAGTACTTATTAGTTGTTGACAGACCTACCACTGTCCTCCCATGACTATTAACACTGTAATTTGTAGACATTGTAAACGACACCTATTTTTAAAAAGGTAACCGTGGAGTTTTTTGCCGGCTCCTCTCCATAGGAAACGACCAATTGGAACCATGCACCTAGCTTCTGATGTTCCATAAATGCCCATGTAGGTTTATGTGAAATAAAATATGTGGATTTGATTTTGATTTGAGTACAAATGTGAGTTGTATACAATCTATTTTTGTTATTATGAGTCGGTTTAGTTTTACAATTATCCCTCCAATAACGTGCGCGTTCAATACGATGTGGATCTAGATTAATTTGTTATAATATATTGGAAAGTTCGTTCATTGAAATCAAGGCTTTAATCTAGAAATTCAATCAAATAGTTGTGTAATAATAGTATATAAGCATTCCAATGTATATAATAAAATAAATCATTTGTCAAATCAAGGTAGAGAAGTTTTAAATTTATTATTATAACTTATATACTACTTGTGCGATTTTTATCTTGCGCCTACTAAGAATTAGTTATAATAAATAAATCTAAACAATCCTATGTTTCCTTCAGGTATCATTCAAGCTAGCACCAGTGGCCCTCATTCTTCAACGGCTCCGGAAAGTGGTGTACAAGAGAGTCCTCACCTGCTGTGTTTGCTGGTGGAATGTTCAAAAGAAAGGAGGTAACGCTTATTAATAGATATTTTCCGCTACTACCATCAGTGTTATTTTCAAACGGTTCCTGCTCATGTTATATTGCTCCTATGCACCTCGTACCAACTGATTTCCATTGCGTAAGCTAACCGGTACCACGGTACGACAGTATTTATCGCATGGGTACTAGGCTAGCATTGATCACAGGAGTACGTTTCAGCAACCGTATTAGACAACGTTATATCTTACAGGTTCTACTAAATATTAGGTACGTAGATACTTAAACATACTATTAAATGTCAAAATTGAATATAAGACAAACTTTTAGAAGGTTTCACTAATTACTGGTAAACTGTAACAACGAAACCTTGTATATATTAGTATAATCGTGTATCGTGTGTTGCTAGAACGATATTGAGAGTTTCCCAGGAACGAAACTTTCCATGGAACGAAACGTTACTCCTTACCTGCAATAAGAGATCATAAAATACAGTAAGTTGCAACGACAAAATTTTCTGAAAAATCATGTTTAGAAAAATCTCGCGCCAAAAGCTTGTAACATGGAACTTGAACTGTCACTGATATATAGTTCGACCATGCGTATACTGTTACTGCGTATTATTTATAAACTTAGTTTAGATAGTGAATAGCTACGCATTCGAG
This sequence comes from Dryobotodes eremita, assembly GCA_917490735.1. Taxonomy (NCBI): domain Eukaryota; kingdom Metazoa; phylum Arthropoda; class Insecta; order Lepidoptera; family Noctuidae; genus Dryobotodes; species Dryobotodes eremita. The sequence continues at coordinate 8,735,321 of OU823241.1, read as the reverse complement.
AGGTGGAAAACTGAATGAAAGCCAATTTCTATTAAATTACCGCAAAAATTTCGTTATTTTAGCGGTATTTTAGTGGCTATCTCTTTAGTTTTTGCTTATTTTAACTGTAAAAATGCACAAGTTGCGTAGTTTCGCTAACAATCCACCATCCTCGGTAAAAGTGGTTAGTAACCCCGCCTGTAACGCGGGGGACCAAATTATGTTTCCTTGCCGGGCGTGGGCGACCAGGGTTTGATTCCGTGTCGGGGACTAGTTTTAGTAGGAGTAGAATTTTTAAGACATTTATTGTTCTACAGACCTACCACTTTATTGTTTTCGTATTCATTCCATTGCGTGCTGGTTGATATATCGGGACCACGTACCACGGTCAAACTGTCGCTGTCAGGTTCGATATCGCATCCCCTGAAATACTAGGGTCACAGAACGAATAGAAGCTGGACGCATGTTTTTGGTTTCATGGTATGACGTTCATAAAAGTCCCTATTACAAAAGCTTGAGGGATCAAAATGGCAATTCATACATTCATGCAAACTGCAACTGTACTCTGTTAGTGCCCCCCGTACTATGAATGAGAATGAATGAAAACTGAAATTCCGTTAACTTTGCAAAAATCTGGACACGAGTATTTTGGATATTCATTGGATTAGTATGGGATTATCGTAGACCTTAATTTTGTCTGCTTTACCATTGTACGCGAAGTTGAATAAAGATTGATATTGAGGTAAGGTTAAAGTTATGTTGCTACGACGTGACTGACGTCACCACTACGCAGCTACGCGGTCGTAGCACTCGTAGCTGAGTAGATAGGTAAACATTGTCTTTCCGCAGTTTCCACCCGTGTCTGATGAGAAACTATCAAACTTTTACGTAATCACCATCAACAGCCACCGCAGACCTCAGCTGGTCATTGATCTCTCCAACATGACGTAATTTAACTTGATCCTCACCTACGCTTATCTAGCTCTTACCCTGTCACCTCGCGATGATCGCCATCTTAACTAATGCTGAAGACGTAATAGCACGACCGTTATTAAGCTTCTTGGCTTCTTGGCGCATGACCTGGAAGTAATTTCTATCTAAGACGTTTCACCCGGTACTGAAGACGATTAATTAGCAAAACCTGGTCCATAAAAACAGAAAAAAGCTACAAATAAATGATCTTTTCTTGTCGATAATATCATTTATTTGTGTATAAAATACAATCATTTAAGAATAATATAATACCACATAATTTTTTATTATTGTGTTATTTTATTTTTACTTAGTATGAAACAAAGTCGATTTTTTGTCTTAGATCTTTCAAACTTTGCTACGGATTTTAATGTGGCTTTCATCAATAGATAGAGTGATTCAAGAGAAAGGTTTATATGTATAAAACATGCATATTATATTAGACAAAAGCAGAGAATTTCAAGGATTTGTAGTGTAATGTCGTGAGAAACATTTTTGTGCGCTTACATTGCAAACGCTGGCTAAACCTTACGAGATAGATCAAAGTAATGTATTACGGAATTGTATATTGTAACCCGGCCCTTGGTGTTGTACAGAATTGATTAGGAGACTGGATGTTGATGGTCTCCTTCAGTGTTGTACTACTCACCACCGTGCCAAAGTAAATTGGTAGGGTATAATAAGCTGCTAGGGAAATATTCAATTAAACAAGTACCTTCTTACACAATGCAATGTTTATTACAATAACTCACACTTGAAGTTCACAATATTGAATGTGGCTGGCCACATACCTTCCCCCATACACCTGGGCTTCCACACCAGTACAACCAGTCTCGGGTCTAGTTGTATTGGTGTGGCGACCTGCAATGAGACTATTACAATAACTCAGAGTCGCTATAGCGAGTCCGTGAGGTGAACCACTTAATAGATACTAGCTCAATCATACAAGTACCTACCTATCAAGGTTGTGCTAACAAACGGGAACATAAGATTATGCTAAGCAATCCGCGACACAACACTTTATGGCAACTGGTCTCATCACCCAGTAGGCCTCACTCTCTCATAGACTAAATCGCTACCTTACCGATTATATTCGGTGATCTCTCAGTACTAATCCCTTCACTTGACAGGACTACGACCCTTGGCATCAAACACAGGATACCCCTATGTTTGCACGTTACGTGGCCTACGGGTATAATAATGACGCTTCGTTACCTGGAGCGGCGAACTTCCCTCATCACCGATATCGGCTAAATAAAGCCTTCCTGAACAAACGGATGACCTCACCTCAAAGGTTGCCTGCACCCGGATCCATTCCAATCATCAGACCACGGGGCTACTCCGAAGCATCACGTCTCGATTATGTATCAGAGCAAATCATAGAAGCAGACAAAATTGAGGCCTACAATAATTCTAGAATAATCCAACATACTCAAAAAAATTGTTTCAAGATTGTCTTTTCATACTCATTCATTATACGGGGCGCTCACAGAGATCTGTTGCAGTTTGCATGAATGCGATGGTTGCAATTTTGATCTCTCAAGCTTTGTACTAAGGACTTTTATGAACGTCCTGCCATGAAACCAAAAACATGCGTCCACCTTCTATTCGTTCTGTGTCCCTAGTATTTCAGGGGATGCGATATCGAACCTTATAGCGACAGTTTAGCCGTGGTACGTGGTCCTGATATATCAATCAGCACGCAATGGAATGAATACGAAATAGTGGTAGCTGTAGAACCGTAAATGTCTTGAAATAAAGAAATAAAAAACAATAATGTAATGCAAGCAATTGTAAACACACGTAATTAAAAAGTAAATCATTAAACAGAAAGAAAAGGCAAATGTGTCCACATTGGTCTGCTTTAACTGACAAAATATTCATATTGTTAAGATATTACCACCATGTTTATAAAATAGCAGCTTACCATTGACCTAATTATTATTGGTTAATACAATAAAAAAGTGAACTTATTCATACTTAGTTCAATAAAACTATTTTGATTTTCTTTATGAGTGAAGCAGTCACCAAAATGCAATTCTAAAAGCTAGGATTAACTATACCGAAAGATTACAGGGTAGGTGACAGGATTATTTTAGTTCATCTTTCGGAACGTAGAAAACGACAGAAACCAAAAAAAAACACTACAAAGAAAAAAAAATTGTTTAAAAACAACAATAAAACACACTTTCATCACGCACAACAATGATTAAAATAAAATTAATATTAATATAAAATAATTAAATTGACTAGTATTAGTTCTTATATATCCAATGATTAAATTAAAAAACATAGAGCGCTTTGTTTAAATTAATTCAAATTACACAGAACTAAAAATTGCTTCACGCTTTTTGATTAAATCATTGGATATAAAAAGAACTATTACAAGCCAATTTCATTATTTTATAATTATTTGTGCGTGATAATAGCATGTTTTTTGTTTATTATTTAACCTACATATATTTTTTTTTTACTTTTTAGTCTAGTATATTCTTCATTTAATTAATTAGTCTAAAGTCAATGAATTTATGACTTGAGCGGTTTAATAGGAGCCACTGAAGAGTTCCACTATCCACATCCTGGCTCCATCATCAGATCAGCTCTAAAATGCCAAACTATAGTTTTGTCATCCGAACTACATACCCATACAATGTTTAATTTCGATACGACAATCAGAAGAAGATTAAATTGACTTCCAAGATTTTATTACATTGTTTGTTAGTTACAAGTGAAGCTAATAAAAGCGAGTTAAAAATAACTTTAGTTTCGGAAGTCGCTGCTTTTCTATATTTGGATTTGTATTTTCGTTTTTGTTACCGACCTCCGCAATTAAAGTTATTTTTCACTTTTTAGTTGACACATTTTCGTACTTAAACCTGTTAAATTCGTTCGTAAACTTGCCGTGTAAATAACAGTGACAGGAACTTATGATGTCAACACCGTACTCTAAATTAATCAAATACGTATTATTAAATCTTATTCAAAAACCATATGGAACCACCCGCGAACTTCCTCTGCGTAATGATAAATAAATCACCTTAATCAGGCAAGTAATCACGTAAAAATCGGTATACTCTAACATGAAAAGTAAAACATCGGTCAATGCTTAACCTCCTGCTTTTATGAAGTCGGATAAAACAGCGAAGTTTTAAGCGTTTTAAAGTATAATGCTAAGTTGTACTGCTGAATTGTGTCATGAACCCAGCGTATACCAAATTAATGAAATCGTCAGATGTAAGGAAGTTAGGTTCATTTTTACGCCAAATAATTTTCGTTTTAATCAAGGCACCCACGTGCTCGAGCACGTGGTCTCAATTCGTTAACAAACGCTTGAAGTCAGCTCAAATACGATATACAATACTAGGAGCACATACACATCACAAGGGTGATTCGGAAATTTGGAGATCGTAATAACGTAACAAGTATTGCCATAGTGCTGTAGGAAATTCATTTCTAGCGACATCGAGCTAAAGTCTAGCTTTGCTTGCATTCTGTAGTCACTTTGATACGTGTTTCTTTAGTTCAAATCACGGTGTGCTTGGAAAAGGTAGAGTTTTCAAAGTTATTAGCAGTTTTTTTGAGAATTCTGACATGAAAGTTAAACAAAATAATATGAAAATGAAGTGTAATAAAATACTGAACAAATATCAGTCAATTTTGTCTCTGTAAACCGTGTCGTTCAGCCAATATTTGTATTATTAATCGAGGGCAGTACCTCAGAATAGGGCAGCTCACGGGTGGGTTGACATTTTCTTGGCCAATATCTTTCGAAAAATAACAGGACTGCAATGAGAAATTACTTCAACTAACAGCAGTATTAAACACTGAATAAAACGGAATAGTTTTCAATCGGGCTACGCATTTGTTTATGTTGTAATTTATATTTTTCTCAGGATCTGGGAGCACACTCAACGTGTACAGCGTACTTCACTCTAGTTGCATCGTTGTCATGGAAACTGCTTTGGCGCGCTATTTGCTCGGGGGACAGTATTGATCCATCCAGACCATACAATATTTGAAGTACTAGGCTTTCATGGAACACTAAGAGGCTTTCAGGAATGTGATTTTAAAAGTCGTTGTATTTGCGCCATAAATACTCGGTACGATGGTATTCAAGATTCCCAATAACATTCCATAATTTCAACAGTGTTTGTTTAGAACCACCTATTTATTGTGTCTTTGCAACTTACAGCGCGTTTTGAAATGGTTATATAGTCAGCTTTTCAAGCAAGAGGATGCGGGTTCGAATCCGGGCAAACTAACCATATTGTGACTTATTCAAATACAGATATAACTTTTAAGTTCATTCGTAAAGAAATTGGACGGTAAAAATTAATCTGAAGCACCTTTTTTGAACCGACTTCAAAAAAGGAGGCGGTTTCTCAATTCGACAGCATTTTTTTTTTAATGTTTGTTCGTGGATAACTTCGTCGATTATGAACCGATTTAGATGATTCTTTCATTGTTGGAAAGCAGATATTACTGTGGTAGTCCCTTGGTAAGGAAACAAGGATCTGATGATAACATCTCAGAGAAATCGAGGGGAACCTTCGAAAATCGTAGCGACAACTAGTGCGTTTGTTAATTTTTCCATTAAGTGTTTTAAAGCACTACAATTCAATGAAGGTCTATTTGATGATGGAGCCGAAAGACAGTCGAGGGAACTCCTCAACGATTTACAGCAGTTAGCTTGTGTTTGGGCTTGATTAATTTGTATTGATGGGAACTTTACATCTAAATGGGTTGTGACTGTCATTAAGGGTCTGGTAATGAAGATGAAGGACAATTAATGGAACTCCTCAACGGTTTACAGTAACTACCTTGTGTTTGGACTTAATTCATTTATATTGATTAGTACTTTGCACCAATATGAGTTATAAGTGCCATTACAGGTCTGATGATGGAGACCATAGACTGTCAAGGGAATTCCTCAACAATTTACAGCAGTTAACTTTTGTTGGGCTTACTTCATACGGTTCAATATGCCAAAATGTTCAGTTCCTACAAAAATAATACCTAATTAAGACTCAAGTTTTACATAGGACAACCACTACGTACTATTCGTGCTGATGCGTCAATTTGAGACTGGATTTAAGTTGCGTAATAGCGTCATCTCTAGCAAAGCTCTTTCGTCGTGTGGCGTACTCAATCATTTGTTTGAATCTAAGTCAGACAACGCTATTCTTTCCAAGGTTTTAACACGACTCAGAACAACATACACCTGTCCTTTGGCGAAATTTTTCTTGCCCAGATCTATAACAGCTTTTTTCAGTGTAGTTCCCTGTAACTTGTGAACCGTAACTTCCCAAGTTAAAATCAAAGGTAACGTTCGGCGCTCGACATCTCCGTATCCTTTAGTTGCTTGAAATGTTCCAACAGTAGGTGTAATCGGCACCGAGCCATTTTCACCTTTAATTCTACTTCCAATCGTATCATCATCAAATTTAACTAACACACATTCCGGTAATTCCCCTTCTTCAGTTTATTCTCTCCGAACAGCAGGCCATTTAATTTTTTTATAATACCCGTTGCTCCGTTTACAAGTCTGTCTCAAACCGATATATTTCGCCTTAGCATAACGCGAGATTCTTCAGGTAATTTTAGCGTTGAAAATAAATCTCCACAGTTATTTACATCCCTCGGTATTACGTTGGGCGGTGGAATCTTGCCATAAGCGGTGACCTCACGAGACTCGTTTACAGCAGTTATGGTATAAACTTTATGTGATTTAGAATATTCTGCTGTCATGAAATCATTATAATCGTCAACTTGTTTAACAGTGGGGTAGATTCGCACAGCAACTCCGTCAGTGAAGTCCCCTGTCAAAGGTATACTGCGTCGTTCACATAGCAATTAAAGTTACTCGTAGTCAATTCGCCGACCCGCAAGTTATTCCACTTAGTTTATATTGACGATGTTTTAATAATTTCCTGTCGCTGTTACATATCAAATAGTGGTATACGAATTTGTGTGAGGTAGGTACCACAACTAAACAGCAAAAAATAAAAAGGTTTTTATAAACAAGAACAACCAACTTCCAAAAAGACATTAAAAAAGTTAAAAATAACTTTAATTTCGGAAGTCGGTGGCAAAAAACGAAAAAACAAAACCAAGACACAAACTTCCGAAATTGAAGTTATTCGTGAAGAAATTGGACGGTAAATATTAATCGGAAGCACCTTTTTTTATTTGTTTGCCTTACGAATAAAGCTGTCCACTTAGAGGATGTAAGTGATCCCACTACTGAAGCGTTCCTATTGTGCGACGATTTGTACTAAGAAGAGGTAAACCTTACAAAATTTATTCAGACAATGGCAAAACATTTGAAAAGGCAAACAATGAATTGGGTCGAGTCCTCAAATCTAGTCGCAAAGCTGTGATAAAGTATGGCAGCACTGAAGGCATTTGATTCAAATTCCGCCCTGCATATTCACTTCAATTTGGAGGTACATAGGAAGCTGGGGTATAATCATCCAAACACCACCTAAAAAGTGTAGCAGACAACTCTGCCTTAACTTTTGTAGAACTTTCGACGTTGTGCACACAAATCGAACCTACCCAAAATTCACGACCCTTAGCTCCTCTTTCATCGGACCCCTCAGATGTCTTCCCCCTTACTGCGGGGCACTTTTTAATCTGGCGGCCACTCACATCAGTGCTATCACTAACCAATAATAAAACGAGACCCAATAGAAACGACAGGATAGTGCAACTGCGGCAGCAATTTTGGGAGAGGTGGCGTCGAGAGTACCTGAGAGTACCCGAACTGCAACAAAGAACTAGGGGCGGAAACCACAACATGAACCCAAAGTAGGCGATTTGATTAAACTGAAGGAAAATCACTTACCTCCATTAAGTAGATGACTAAGTCGCTTAACAGCCGTATATCCGGGACGAGATGGTGTCAGCAGAGTCACTGATCTCTACACATCGAGAGGATCAATGAAGAGAGCCGTCCATAAGTTCTATATTATACCTGATAACGATGACAAGGATTGCAACAAAAAGAAGATAGATAGAGCTTTCAAGGTGTGAGAGGCTGTTACGCGCACACTGTACGTCGCATTACCGTGAACCCACTGTGCAGCTGGAGTACCTGCTGTACGCAAGGGCCGAGAGCCACGCAGCCGCGTCGCATCGCCGCTCACCAAACGCATACAGTCTGCTCGGGTCACTCGTTGAGAGCGTGTGCGTACGCGCATCGCGTCATAAGCGTCACATAGATATTGTATCTAATATAAGTAATTTTGTTGTTGACTAATTGAATTCTAAAGAGTAGACTCGCGTATTATTTGGCCCTGGCTAGAGTGACCCTAATATTCCCAACAGGTAGGTACCTGTCCTTACTGTTCCATCTCAAAAATCCATCCTGTACCTCTATCTCGAAAAAATATGGTTCTTGTAAACCTGGTTAAGGAATATTTCATGCAACATTAACTAAGGAATAAACTTGCATTAACATAAATTCACGTAAAACGACTACTTTTAAAAATATTAGAAAAACAATTATAAAAGCTAATGCTTAAATAAAAATAATTCCTGTGAGAAATCTACTCCAGGACTTTTTTCAGACAATTTTATTTTAATGAAGATGCAATTCACAAAACCAAGTGCTTGCATATGATACGCGCTGTAGTAACCAATTTAAATCCTATGTACTCATGATATCCTGGTTCTATGAAAATGTCGAGCGTCGCTAACCCCGCAACGAGTAGGTTAAAATCCAGCTGATGACTGTTGTAGTTCCTGAAATATTTGAAAACGGACAATCTTTTTCCAGGAAACTAAGCCTAAGTATCCTCTTGCTTGAAAAGCTGACACCTTAACCTCTGGGCCATCACGCTACGACCTTTAAAATCACATTCCTGAAAGCCTCTTGGTGTTACATGAAAGCCTAGTGCTTCGAATATTGTACGGTCTAGATGGATCAATACTGTCTCCCGAGCACATGGCACACCAAAGCCCTTACCATGACAACGATGCAACTAGAATGAAGTACGCTGTACGCATGGAGTTTGCTCCCACGCCTGCGAAAAATTTAAATTACAACATAAACAAATGCGTAGCCCGATAGAAAACTATTCCGTTTTATTCAGTGTTTACTTCTGTTCCAATTAGAAGGCACCTCGAACTGCTGTATTCTGAGGTACTGCTCTAAATTAATAATACAAATGAATTACTGCCACTTTCAGCGTTTGGCCCTGGGACTTATTAATGGTCATCGTAAATGCCAACTTAAGGGTAAACTGCAGCCTCTTAAATTGAAATGGCAAATTATTTGGGATAATTGGGATTCGGGGAATCTCTCCCTCTCTCCTTTACTTGCTCCGGTAAGAATAGTGGCCTTTATAACGTGTTGATGTCGGAAATTATCCCACGGGAACCTAATACCACGATAAAAAGCATCGTATGCGTTAGTCCAGGTTATAAACTATCTGTGTACCAAATTTCATTCAAATCCCTTCAGGCGTTTTTGCGTGACTGAGTAACAAACATGCAAACATCTAAACATAAAAATAACACATTTATAATATTAGTAGGAGTAGAATTGTTAAGACATTTACTGGTCTACAAACCAACCATTTTATTGTTTTCGTATTCATTCCATTGTTAGCTGATTGATGTATGGGGACCACGTACCGCGGTCAAACTGTCGCTTTCATTTTCGATATCACATCCCCTGAAATACTCGGGTCACAGAACGAATAGACGCTGGACGCATGTTTTTGGTTTCATGGTATGACGTTCATAAAAGTCCTTATTACAAAAGCTTGAGGGATCAAAATGGCAATTCATACATTCATGCAAACTGCAAATGAACTCTGTTAGTGCCCTCCGTACTATGAAATAAACGAAAATTGAAATTCCGTTAACTTTGCAAAAATCTGGACCCGAGTATTTAGGATATTCATTGGATTGGTTATTGTACGACTTAATTTTGTCTGCTTTAGCATTGTACGCGAAGTTGAATAAAGATTGAGATTGAGGTAAGGTTAAAGTTATGTTGCTACGACGTGACTGACGTCACCGCTACACAGCTACGCGGTCGAATTAATTTACCTTAACTTAAGTATTAAGAAATAAATAAAACCTAACTGTATCTAACTGAATAAAAACTTGAAATAAATCATTAGGAACATTGCCCTCGCTCACAGAGCAGAGGCTCTGTAGAGCAATACAAGGTAGTATATCTAGTTGAGGTTGTGAAAGTATTAGACGTCCTAGTAAGTTATCCTAGTGAAATGAATAATTCATAATTGCACTTCATAGCTCTGACTGAATATTAATAATAAACTACTCGTTGCCATGGTAATGTAGTTGTTAATTTATAATCGAAAACTTCAGCACCGATTCAATCAATACCTGAGTATAGGTATTTTTTATTTATCTTTTATATAGCTTCTTCTATATTTTGTGAACTTGAGAACATTGTAAGCCTAACTTGTAGACCTTTATCTATATTGTTGAGTACTTTTTAGTTGTTGACAGGCCTACCACTGTCCTCCCATGACTATTAATACTGTAATATGTAAATATGGTAAACGCCACTTATTTTTAAAAGAGTAACCGTGGAATTTCTAGTAAGCTCTTCTCCGTAGGAAACGACCAATTGGAACCGTGCACCTAGCTTCTGACGTTTCATAAGGGCCCATGTAGGTTTATGTGAAATAAAATATGTGGATTTGATTTTGATTTGAGTACGTATGTGAGTTGTATACAATCTATTTGTGTTATTATGAGTCGGTTTGATTTTATAATTATTCCTCCAACAACGTGCGTGTTCAATACGATGTATATCTTATTAATTTGTTTATAATATTTTGGAATGTTAGTTCATTGAAATCAAGGTGTTAATCTAGAAATTCAATCAAATAGTTGTGTAATAATAGTATATAAGCATTTCAATGTATATAATAAAATAAATCATTTGTCAATTCAAGGTGGAGAAGTTTTAAATTTATTATTATAACTTATATACTACTTGTGCGATTTTTATCATGCGCCTACTAAGAATTAGTTATAATAAATAAATCTAAACAATCCTATGTTTCCTTCAGGTATCATTCAAGCTAGCACCAGTGGCCCTCATTCTTCAACGACTCCGGAAAGAGGTGTGTAAGAGAGTCCTCACCTGCTGTGTTTGCTGGTGGAATGTTCAAAAGAAAGGAGGTAACGCTTATTAATAGATATTTTCCGCTACTACCATCAGTGTTATTTTCAAACGGTTCCTGCTCATGTTATATTGCTCTATGCACCTCGTACCAACTGATCTCCATTGCGGAAGCCAACCGGTACCACGGTTCGACAGTATTTATCGCTTGGGTACTAGGCTAGCATTGATCAAAGGAGCACGTTTTAGCAACCGTATCTTACAGTTTCTATTAAACATTAGGTACGTAGATACATAAACATACTAAAAAGCGTACTATTGAATGTCAAAATTGAATATAAGACAAACTTTTAGTAGGTTTCACTAACTGCTAGTAAACAATAACTACGAAACCTTGTACATATATTATTATATTCGTTTAATACTAAAACGACATTGAGAGTTTCCGTGAAACGAAAGGTTCCATGAAACGAAACGTTACTCCTCACCTGCAATAAGAGATCATGAAATAGACCGACAACGTGGCAACGACAATTTTTTTTGAAAAATCATTTTTAGAAAAATCTCGCGCCAAAAGCTTGTAATTTGGAATTTGAACTGTGACTGATATATAGTTCGACCATGCGTATATTGTTACTGTGTATTATTTATAAACTTTGATAGATGCTGTATAGCTACGCATTCGACAGGCAGAAAACTGAATAAAAGCCAATTTCCATTAAAATACCGCTAAATTTAGCTTATTTTAGCGGTATTTTAGAGGCTATCTCTTTACTTTTTCTTATTTTGAGTGTAGAAATGCGGAATAAAGTTGCTTAGTTTCGCTAAAATCCAAAGTTTTGTGTTACAAAAAGAAGCTAGAAAACCTTAATTTCAGGATTTCAGTCACAATCTTCGGTAGTACAGTGGTTAGTTACCCCGCCTATAACGCGGGGGACCAAATTATGATTTCATGCCGGGCGTGGGGGACCAGGGTTTGATTCCGTGTCGGGGATGATGAATTCATCATCATCATTAGGCGTAATGTTCTGTAATACAACATTTTGTAATTAACAAATTGCACAAATTGCAACAAATTGTTAGACATTGTATCATGTGCCCAAACTTTATGAATTGTCTCGTGCATTTTGAATGTAAAACAGTAATTCAAAAACTTCAAAAGAACACATGCGGCACCCGAACCCACGACCGTCACGATTCAGAAAACGCTAGGCTCTATACCATCCAGCTGAGCTAATGTGCCACTACAAATGGCTTCCAAATTGACGTCCTGTATCGTCCCTTTAAGTGCATTCAGCGACAACAGTGCCCGACGCTCTTCAAAATAAACGGTTGCAGCTGCGGACAGACGCGGAACTACTAATACTCGCATAAACCCTTTTGAAGGTCAAGGACAAACCATATAAGACAGTTGGCATTGATTTTAGTTTAACTTTCGTATTTTTGGTTTTCATTTAATGATGACGCTTTTGTCCGCCCTTTTCAGAATAAGGATAAGATTTAAGTGTGCAGTGAGGGACAGCTACTTTTAGAAGATAAACATAATCTGTTCAGATTATGATTGCTGTGTTTCTATGTGCCAAACGCTTCCAAAAGCAATTTAAAAAGTTAGCCGGCTAAGTTCAGGCATAACGTACTTCAGTTTATACGTTCACAAATAAACATATAAATATTAGTAATAATAATAGCCTAGTATTGCCCCACTGCGGACCAAAGGCCTTTTTCTCATATCGAGAAGGCATGAGCAGTGATCACCATACGCGTGCTCAATATGGATTGTCGGTTTCACATTCATATTTTCCGTCCAGTTTCTTCACGAATGAACCCAGAAAGTATATCTGTATTTGAAAAAGTCACAATATGGTGTAGTTTCCCCGATTTCGAACATGCATCCTCTTGCTTGAAAAGCTGACGCCTTAACCTCTGGGCCATCACGCTACGACCTTTACAATCACATTACTGAAAACCTCTTAGTGTTACATGAAAGCCTAGTGCTTCAAATATTGTACCGTCTGGATGGATCAATACTGTCTCCCGAGCACATGGCACGCCAAAGCCGTTATACCATGACAACGATGCAACTGGAGTGAAGTATGCAGTACACATGGAGTTTGCTCCGTATTGCCGTAGCAGCAACGACGTAGCAGAACGTGACCTAAATAAACTGCTTCATATTGAAAATGTTTTTTTGAAGTCAGTAGTTTTGCAATTAATTGAGGCTATTTCACAGATTAAAGACACATACACTTCCTATCCTAAAAATTGCAACCATGTCAGTAACCATTAAGTCTTATTACATTTGAACTGATATTTCATCTGACACAAATCTAATGCAAAAAAAACTCAACTAGATTTAATTAGCCAAGGAATCGGTATAATTTTCTATGGTTCGGGATCTTCAGGTGCCAATATGAAAGAATGGATACATTTGCTACTCATTTCCTCATATCAAAGTTTTGCACCACTACAGCCTTACACTCCAGCGGGGGGCCAAATGAGCAAAGTCTGGTTTCATAGAGCTGGTATCATTCCTAATCCCCCGAAAAAAATGATTTCTGTGCAAATATGGAAGCGGAGGTAATGGACATAATGGACTAATGGCAAAATAATTAGTGGAGTTTTCAATGGTTAGTGCATTGGCATTCCATTCTGCGTATAAATGGGATAAGAATGCTGGAACATTCGCATTATGTTCATTCTTAAATCACTTTCAGCTGTTTTTAATGAGCTGAAGCAGGCGGCTGGAGATCGGTTGACCTTTGCTGAAAGTTCATGGCGCCATAACGTTCTACATCATTTAGATCACGGAATCACTTAAAATACTAAAAGAGCTTAGAATTAAAGGAGAATTTTACGTCGTGGAGAGTTTGGGGCACTTAAAAAATAAGGAATAACATGCGTTTGCCAGAAATATTATTTGTTTCTATTGCATTTAAAAGAATTTTCGCGAGTAGTTATATCTACCGGCCGATTCCGTTTCTAGGATAGTTTTTATGCCTTCATTATATTGTTTCTTTCCTAGTAAAACAAAAACAAACATTTGTATTAAACAAAACCAATTATTTATATTGAATGTGATAAAAACATTGATATTATTCAAGTCCATTACCTTATTTTTCATCTTAATAAAATGTTTTATGCTAACTGTACTTTAACATTTTTGAAACTCCTGGGAAGGACTTCAATTCTTTCAAAGTCAGAAGCTTATTGTTTAGTTAGTCAACACTTTTGTACCTTCGAAAATATTAAAGCTTCGTGTGATAATATGTGCGTGTTATTATGCGCGTTATTAATCAGCGACCCGCAGATATCGCGTTTTATTCCTAGGCAAGTTTAATTTTGGTTTTGGTTCTTGGGCACCACCACTTGTATATATCGCAGGCTGATTGTATGATTCAACATTATACATACGGCGCCGTCCGTTTGCATACTGTCGCCGTTATGTATAATGCCTAAGGCAAATTGATGACGATTCTGATCGTATCCATTTGGTCAAGATAAATAATGTTAGGGTAATGATTATTAACAAGTTATGCAGTAAAAACTGAGCAGTAAACTCAATAAAAATGAGTAATAACAAATATTGAAATGGGTAATTAAATAAATATTCAGCAGTAAAATGGCTTAACAGGCCGTTATGTGTGAGCGCAGTTAGGAAATCAGAATTAGTCGGTAAAAAATCAAATTTTTGTTGTATAGATTAATAGCGCAGGTGGTAGAAAATAGAACTTGTCGAATCAATTCGCCTAGGAAATACTCATCAATTGGGTTTCAAGGACTTTTACATAATGCCTGGGTATTATACAGTTTGCCTTAGGCACTATACATATCGGCAAAAGTAAGCAAACGGACAGCGCCGTATGTATAATGACGAATTACGCAATTTGCCTTCGACATATAGATCAAAATATCTTTCTTTAACGTGAAAACGTCTTTTCGTTCGGTGTACTGGTGGTAAGTTCAATATTTCTGACCGACAAAAATATGTAAGACTTTAACCGCTAATAACTACAAGATTTGTAGTGTTACAGTAATGGTAGAGCACTCTATGACGTCACACTGCGAGTGCTCGCGCATGTGCGTGACTCTATTTTTCACAATCTGTTGAAATTCCAATTTGTATAGAACAAAAACGTGTTTAGCTAGAACAGTTATTCTGGTGTCATTGTCAAGAATTGACAAAGCACTACCACGGTCTAAAGAGAAACAATAAAAAAGTGGCCAAAATAGGGTTAAAATTAATATGAAGTTGACAATAGCAAAATAATTTCTGATGTCATCCCATATCGGCCGTAAATCTGCCCAGAACTGAAAAATATAATCGGTGAAAGCTTAATTCATAAGGAATGCAATGAGCCTACTAAGTTTAGTGTCGAACTAATAAAATGGCTACGGCAGTATTGGAAACCGTAGGTAACAAATACCTATGTAAAAACATATTTCACCTCGTGTCGGCTGTAAATCTGAAAGAAGACCCTTTTATGTAGGTGAGGGTTATGTTAGAACTGTGAATACTTCTTAAGAGTCGAGCCAGTAAAGCGCGCTTGCCCAATAGATAAGTGAGCGAAGAGAGCGCTACCACGATACAGCGAGGGAAGGGAGCCCACTCCTAACACGAATGAGCAGAGCGCGCTTCCAAGATGAGCAAGCACTTAAGACCAGCAACCGAAGCGAGCTCATTTTCGACACGAGTGCAAATGCAAAAGCAAATGTAGCTCAATCACGTCATACCAGAGCAAAGCGCGTTAACGCAAGCAAAGAGCGAGCGAGCGACCAACACGTAGAGCAAGCCCACTATCAAAACGAGCGAGCGAGTGGAACACGCTTTCATATGTGAAAAGCGAGTGATTCGAGCCCCCATTACAAGAAAACCGAGTTAAGAGAGCCTACTTTAACTACGACCGAACGAAGCAATCCCACTTTCAAAACTAGTGAGCGCAACTTATCTCTGATTGTTGGAGAAGGTGGGCTCGCTTCGCTCGCTTAATTTAAGAAAATGATTGTGTGTTACACTCGCTTTTATTGTGGGGGGCTCGTTTCGCTAACTCATTGCTTGAATAGGCGCTCTTTGCTCAGTCGTTTCGTCTCTGGGCTCGCTTCGCCCGCTCGTCACGAACCGCCACCCGCTACACTGGGCTGAATTAGAGAATCCCATCGCTAGTTCAACTTATATTGATGTGAATACGAACATCTTTAATTAGTTGTGATAATGGCTGGCAAAGTGCTAGCATTGACTAAGGATTCTTTAGTTAACTCTTCTCACTAGGTTAGGGCGGGTTACAGTTGAGACCAAAAGTTTTCACGAAAACAAACGGCGTGGCCTCGACCTGCGCCTACTTATTTTTTTTTTAAATTAAATGGGTAGTTTTGCTTGATCGGATCGATTTTAAGCTATTCTGTTTTGTTAATGTTAATTGCAGCTGTTGATTGGAATTTTGAAACGTTCAGAGAGAGCTACTTTAAATAAGTATGTGCTTTGGCCCCACCCTGAAGAAAACACTGGATATCAGTGTGTGACTGGGACCAACCAAACGGCTAGGTTGGCGCCCAGCCAAACACTGCCGCACGCTGCATAGTACGGATCCTTTAATACAAGTGAGACAGGAACGATCCGTATTTGCCTCTTTGTTTAACAGCCGAATGTTCCCGAAACCAATGTCAGTCTTGTTTATTGGTATGCGGCATGTTTATAAGATAAGGCGACATTTCACAATTGGGTATCAAGATTTCTGTGAAAATCTAGGTTAAAAATGAATGAGTCACACACATTACCTTTAGAAATAAGTTCTCTAAACGATGGTGTAAACCGCATCAAAACCCATAATAGTTTATAAAAACCAAGCGGTCACACAGAAGACACGAAATGTGTTCTTAAAAATAAACAAGCAGAAACGTGTTGCAACGGGAGTTTGTCATGCTACTACTTCAAGAAAACACTAGGAAGTATTCTTTTGTGACAAAGAATGCCTATTAATTTTCACATTCGTTTTCACAAAAGTTCTTACATTAACAAGTTTTTAAATATCTACAATAAAAAAGAATAATTATCATAGTCTAGTGGTGATAGATAGATAGCACGCCTCGCGATGATTTTCGATGTTACTAGATGTTACTATTCCGCATGACGGGAATCTCGTAACAGCTGAGAAAAAATATCTCGACTAACACACGAGGTTGTAGACATGTCAAATAAGAGCTCGGTTGTCATTGTGCCGATTGTCGTAACGGCCAGTTGCCTGAAAATTATCCAAAGTTAAAAATGTACTTGTTAATTTTAATAAAGTCTGAAATAAAAAATAAGTACCAACATTATTTTGTTATTGTTACCTATACATGTTTTATTTCGACCACAGACTGCAATGCAACACAACATTGAACGTTTCAATTGGGGAAATTAACCTCATGGAAATCTACTCAAAAAAAAATATGTTAAGTTTTTTATGTAATCGTGTTATAAAACAGATTAAAACAAAACTTAGCTCAGTTCTTTCTTTTATGATAACGTGCTAACGTATGGTCTACCGTGATAGTTCAGTTTAACAGTAAAGTTCATAAACCGATGCTGACGTCAGCTCTTCTCGAGTACCTACACACACACAAGCGCTACTAATTAGAAAACCACAGTCGTATTCCAATTTACGAGTAATATCGCTCATTTGGAGAAACATCGACGTAACTGCTGCTTTTACAATTTTACAGGAGAGTGATTTAAAGTCGTTTTTTTTTTAATTTTTACCGTCTCGTTCTGAAATGTTGGTAAATCCCAAAACATATTAAATATTTCACGCCTCTGCTCCTCTGAAAATTTTTTCGAGCACAATATATATCGACAACTCATTTTTGGGAAAAATTACATTTACGTCAAGGTTTCTCCAAATGAGCGATATAGCAATCGTACGATGCACACATACATGCATGTGAGTGTTACGTTACTTCTTAATACTGCTGTCACATAACCACTCACCAATTTTGCATATCGGTGTCCCACGAGTGCATACAGGGTTCAGGTGTGTGAATATTACACGTGGTTCACAGAGATGACAGGAGGATTACATCCTGGTAGTCATCGGATCCTGGTTCACTGAATGTATTTATAAATTTGACTTGCATGATTCAGGAACCTTCAGAAAATTGACTGCGATAAAGGTAAAGGTTACTATAGAAAAAATAAGCTTCTGAGAGTAAGTTCTCAAATGAGTTAGTGAAAACGGGCATAAATATTTCATTTACGCAACTTAGACTTCAAAAAGAACATGTAAGCCATAATTATAATGTTAGAGTATTATCTCCCATCCTAAAAGAAGTGCAGAAGTCAAGTTAGTACTTTGCTTCGGAACAGCGTGTGTTAACCGAAATGAAATCTTTTATTGGTAGAAAGTAATCACTCGGGGCTGACTGCTTTACAAAGCAAGTAAAGGGTCAACGAAATGATCAATTGCAATGGGAAGGCAACTGTCAAAATGGCGCTGTCGTAGCTAGTTCCCAACCCAAGCTAATAATACAAGGCGTGACGCGTTTTATTTTATTTTTGCAACGCGTTGTTGTGTTAGTACTGTGTTGGTACTCCGAAATTAGAGTCCAACTTTTTCTGAAAGATCCTAAAATTAGACGATTGTGGCTGTGGTATTCGTAGAGATTTTTAACAGAGTTCGAGGTTCTGTCGGAATCATTTTGAAGAAAGTATATAAGTGTAAGTACGAGGAAATATTTAAGGTTTAAAATTCTGACACTTTCCATGTCAAATACTTGATTTAAAATATTGTAATCACCGAAAATAACGAATTATTGAAATAAAACCAAACTCATGAATGATCACGAAATGGAACCTGGATACCTCCAAGAATCGCACTGGTTTAAACTAGCCAGAGAAAACATAGAATATTTAATTGGTATAAGCAGCATATTTTGCTGTTTCGCCCATATACTCGGTACGTGTGATCAAAGCATTAGTTGAGTAAGGTAATTTTTTAACAATGGTTTAATTAGTTATCAGGATCAAAGACAATTGTTCGACAGTGGTGGTGGGATTCCACTGTTAAGGGCCTACTTTAATAGACGACACTCATTGTATAAACTTGGCAAAAGTAACCCCATTGGTCTCACTTGACATGATTTTGTGTCTTCTTCAACATGTTCTGCAAGAAGACAAGAAACTGCTACTACTACAAAACAAGTATTTTTTTAAATACTTACAATAATTATGCCAATCAAAGACTTACGTACACACGGCTACTTATCAAGCTATACATTCCAGCAAAAGCTGACCTCTCATTGTACGGAAAGCCTATTCAATGTGAGATCAGCTTATACTGGAAATTAAAAGCTTGATATGTAGCCGTGTGTACATAAACTAAACAATAACTTTTAAATTAAATATAATGGTTACCTAAGGTTAACTACGTGAAAATAAAAAAATAGTCATGATATGATAAACACTATACCGGTTGGGTAATTTGAAATGAGGATACTAACCATTGCAGTTAGAGGACAATGAATAAATACTGAATGAATACTATTCCAAACGTGCCAAATTGAATCAATCAATGACATAATAACCTATTTCTGCAACAAGGACGGCGATATATATCGAACCTTATCTATTTGTTTTACGAACGAACTTGTTACATTTATGCAATCCTGGTAGTACCATATAAAACGGTAGCAAGCTGAAACGCCCATTCACGTTTATTTCAATATTCGACGCCTTCATCCGCCTTCTAAAGGTCTAGGACCCAAAAAATTCATCTTCGAAAATTCAGTTTTTAATGGATAGGGTATGCCTCAGGGGTGGGCCCATATAAATTGTATTAACTTTGCTTCGGTAGTTTTTCAGTTAGCTTCAATAATACGTATTTTTACCACTTAGTGTACTCGTATATGGGTGATGTTAAAATAACTTCCAGTCACTGTTCACAAAGCAAGTAGTGGTATACGAATTTGTGGGGCCGGTACCACAATTAAAAAGTGAAAAATAAAAACTTAATACAAAAAGAAACAACCATCTTCCTAAAACAAAACTACAAAGTAAAAAATAACTTTAATTTCGTTAGTCGGTGGCAAAATACGAAAAACAAAACCAGAGACACCGACTTCCGAAATTAAAGTAAATTTTCACTCTGTAGTGGTTTTTTTGGAAGTCGCTTGTTTCTTTTTGTAAAAAAGTTTGTGTCATTATCATGATAACTGAAAGTAGTTTGTCTCCATTGACCTATTGGTGTCTTTGCAAGCAAACGCAGCGTATTTGATTCCGGGATAAAATAGCGAAATTGGGTTCAACATAGTTTGGCAAAAAGTCACTTTGGGTTCATCGTCTATACCATAATAAATTCTGCTTGCTTTTTATTACATTCACAGCCATTTATGAAATAATAGATTAATAATTGAATAATTTCTGTTAACTCCCAAATGTAATCAAGAGCTCGACAAAAACCCTGAAAAAGAGTGAAATGAAAGAGATTTGTACGCATTTGGGTGTGGTGTAAGTGATTCGGTTGAGCCGTTTTGGAGGCGTGCGACCACAAATACTGTGACACGAGATTTTTCTTATATAGATAAGTGAGGTGTGTGGAGTGTGACTGTGAGAGGGGTATGTGAAGGATGAGTGGATGTGTAGAAGAGTAGTGAAAATAGGTTGTATACAGTTTGCCATATTAGCTAAATGAAGGCAAGACTCCACCTACCCTAATATCGAGACGCCTATTCAGTCTATGGTCAGATAAGTTATTGAGAAGTGAGCATTTCAATCTCGCAGAATTAAGACACGCCACATTGTCACGTTTTGTTTATATTTATACTGCTGACCACCTGTATCTATTCGCTACTACTGATACGAGACTCATAGAAATACATTAATCCTCCTACACGTGGACTGGTCAGCGATGCGCTTGCGTGAAGGTGCGAAGTCAGCTGCCGTTTTGAACGGATACTAGGAGCCCATCATGTATCAGAAGCAAGATTTGTGAGACTGAAGGTCAAGTTCTTTTGCCAATTTATACACGAGACTGACTGTTGTGTGTGACCCTCCTCCATG
Organism: Dryobotodes eremita; assembly: GCA_917490735.1. Classification (NCBI taxonomy): domain Eukaryota; kingdom Metazoa; phylum Arthropoda; class Insecta; order Lepidoptera; family Noctuidae; genus Dryobotodes; species Dryobotodes eremita. The sequence continues at coordinate 8,714,229 of OU823241.1, read as the reverse complement.
TGGACTGGTCAGCGATGCGCTTGCGTGAAATCACGAAGTCTGCTGCAGTTTGAATCGAATATTAGGAGCCCATAAAGTATCACAAGCTTGATCAGAAACTTTTTCTTAGGGGAAAAATTCCAGGAAAAGGACAATGCGCGACTATAGACTCCGTCCCCAATTTCTTGTTTGATTCAACGAACTTCATTTTTACAAGCTTTTATTAAACTTGCAATGTATGTATGTATGTTCTGGGTAAATCTTGCAAGCTGAAAAAAAACGACTTCGTCTTATCATACGGAGTTGAAATTTTACACCTTGATTCTGTTTTAAAGACAATGCATTTTTATGATGCGTGACCTGTGATTCTACACCCAGGATTGGCACCAGGCGAATGATCTCCTTAACGGTCATCGGTGCAGACACGAAATTTAATATACGATTTTAATTATGGTATTTTCTACTAAAATCAACCATGACCTGGCTGTTGCACCCAAGACTGGCTCCATAGGAGAGAACTCCTCAGTGGTCAGCACAGGCACGAAATGTTGTATAAGTATTCATGAAATTATGATGATAGCCCGTGCTAAAGTGTGGCATGACTTGGATAGTGCAACTCGTATGGCTTCACACCATGATTTGTGTAAAGGCGCGTTTGGGTTCTTTGGATTTGTCTATACAAGTAGCTTTCAAGAGAAGGTGAGAGATCGGATATTTAAAGAAATTCTAATGCGTACAAAATACAATGTAAGTAAAAAACCTATTTAATAACAAGCTTTTAATGAACTAAAAAGTACTAAATAAAACTTGCATTAACATATAACTTTAATATTTTCTAAAAACTTGAGGCCTGAACGTCCTTCTTACACTTTAAGATAAGCCGCAAGCTTCTAAGAAAATATAAACCTTTTACTATTGTATTCATTTTACTTCCATAACATCACACTAGTATTCCTCGTAGGGAGGGGTGGGCAGAGGTACACCTACATAATAGGTTGCTACATAGTGCAGTATTATATACCTGCATTAAAATTTTGTAATATTCCTCCTTCGTTTAAAACATATTCAACCTGTTTTAAGCTTTACTTGAACAGCAATTAATTTTGTCCTTGATTTGTTTTGAAATTTAGAACTTTTGCGTTTGACATGCTGATTTTCTTACAAGGGATAATTCATTAGCAATTGTTTTTTAAACAACAAGTTTAAAAAAAAAATGCAACAAGCGTAGATCATTACTTGATTAGAGATATAAGCCAAAATTCCTCGAGTAAACTATAATAATATGAATTATGTCGATTTATTATCGGTAATCAGTCGCATTATCCAGTGAGTTTATTAGTTATTCCGTTGTAAACTGGGTACGTATTCTTTCTTAATCGTTCAAATTAACGAAAGCTCAGCCTCTTGTCCTCGATGTTATATTATATTTCTTTGTCATGAAACGTTCAGTGAAGTCTTGTCTTCGAGTGCCTTATAGCAATAGGTATCATACCTTCAACTAAAGAAATATAAAAAGAAATATAATTTATTTTTATAATTTTATTTATTTAATATAATAAAATAATTATAATTAACACATTACACACACACAGTACTCCACACTCGCAGAAAAACAAAGACAAACCACATAAGCGACGTACACACACCTCAAGTCGCTCTATACTCACTACAATGCCCCGCGCTCTGCAACGCTACCGGTTATATCTGATTATGTTGTTGGGGATGGGAACAGCCTCCACTGTAGGTGAGCACCAACTAAAAAAAAAAAAAATATCTTTATTTCAGACCTAAGCAGTCCATACGTAGTTAGTGGTTAGTAACAAACTGTGCTTACATGCAATGTTATTGTTGTTAGTACTTAATTCTATTTAACATAAACCTATACCTAATTCTACCCAGTGCCTTTGGATGGGGCAGTCCACTCTGCTAACAACCATTTTCAGGATGCCGTTCCGAGTGCTACGCAAACGTTGCAGTAGGGAAGCCGCTTTCTTACGCATGATGGCGTGAAAGCCATCCGTACGTGCTTCAGCAAACATTCCCGACGCACTGCAACGTCGCGGCAACCGCAACAGCATCCTGAAGGCATTGTCGTATTGCACGCGCAGGACGTTGTAGGTTCGGCTCGTATATGCATAGGCCGCTCGTGTAGAAGGACTGACAGAACGCTTTAAATAAACTGACTTTGACGTCTGCCGTGTAACGAGTAAACCTACGGGCGAGCATATTGCTCCTCACCGCCAACGCCCTGCGCTCGCGTTCTATGTCCCCATCATCACGTAGTTCACTGGTGACAACATGACCCAAGTATTTAAATTGAGTTACCACATTCAGTTCAACGCCGTTGAGATATACCGGACGGGGCTGTTGTTTAGGTGCCGTAAACACTAACACCTCACTTTTTTTTAAATTGTATTGTGTATTGTGGCCGTTGTATTGTGTAGTGTGTTGTATTGTGGCCGTGCACCTCCGCATACGTCTCGCAGATCGTGAGAAGCTTCCTCAGTCCACTCATCGAGGGACTGAGCAACACCATGTCGTCCGCGTAACTTATGTTATTGACACATATACCGTCTATATGACAGCCGACATGTGTGCTGCTCAGTCGTTCGATGAGCTCATTTACATATAAATTAAATAACAGGGTTACTAAAACTAAAGCTCTCGTTGTTTGATCGGCTCTTGCCGGGCATTCCCTAGGGATCTAGGGATCTCACCCTGCCGGGGCCTGGTCACACGGGTGTTGTGAAGCACTTCGGGTGCTCCTACAGTCACACTACAGCACGCTGAGGGGAGGTAAACAACTCAGTGACTAGGTGTGCAATAAAGCACTCCCACCCGCTCCTGAGGGAGGGGGAGAGAAACCCACAGACGGGTCCCCAAAAATTGGGGACTGAGAGACCAAATCTTTGGGCAAGGTGCCCTAAAGCCCCAATACCAATACCTCACACAACACCGATACCAGAGACGACCACGAAGGGATCATTCATGTCGCAGGCTCGGCTCGGTGCACATGTTGTAGCCGTACAATCCGGGACCACAGGGTTCCAAGAAATGCCAAGGAAGGAAAGGCCAATATTTAAAATTATATTGTACTTAAAAAGACGTTTTGATGAACCTCTTTTTGAGTTATGTTGTGCTCGTGATAGAAGGCACGTTGCGTTACGGTAGCAACGAGGTTTAACACCTTCAAGTAGAGAGAGTTAAGCGAATAGGTTTGTAACTAATTTTAATATAAAACCTCATTCTCACACAGGATTGTTGCATACGTTAGACAAGGATGGTATGAGTGTAACAGCCGGTGTATCGTTGGTTGCTATCTACATTCCGCCACATCCACGGCATTCACCCCGTACCAATTGCAAGTTTTTAAACTGAACTCGTAGATCGTACATTTTATATGTACGATCTACGTCCTGTGATTAATATTATCCTGGTACCCGAGCGATACGTAGGACCGTAAAAGTGGTACCAGTTAATCACAGGACGTAGATCGTACATTTTATATGTACGATCTACGTCCTGTGATTAATATATTTAAAAAAAAAAGAAAAAAAAAACTTGCTTGTATAGCAAGATTTTTTTTCTTTTGCACCATTTCTCCTTATTTTATTGAAATGTTCTATTTAAGGTGAAAGCGTCAGGGTAGCCCGCGTTATTCAAATTTTCTTACGTTTTTTGCAAGTTGCAGGTCTGAATCAGGTTTTATGTTGATCTAAATATGATTCGCGGCCGTATCAAATATTTATTTATATAATTATCAGCATAAAAATCATCAATACATTTCTGTAAGTTCATATTACCCTATCGAATAACTATTTCTTGAAATCATGACATTTGAGGCCAATTCTAACTTAAGGAGTTGTATTTAGATTCTAATGATTATAATTCTGTAAAGCCATATTTGTTACGTTAGCGAATCATATTTTAATCAACATACAACCTGACATTGACCTACAAATTGCAAAAAAGCCTAAGTAAATTTGGATTTCGCGGGCTACCTTAGCGCATCCCCCTTAAAGGGCCTTAGGTAGGGGTAGGTATGTCACGTTGTTCCATGAATTACTAAAAACCTGTTTTTTATCAAAATTACTTCTTATGTGAATTTTGGGACACCAATAACATGAAAATTAATTTCATGATGTATTTATTGGACAATGGGTTACCTAGTTAAATGTTAAATCAGTTGGTCATGCAATTCACGCAATACAAAGATTTTTTTAAATAATATTGCAAAATAATTAACTAATTATTATAATTTTTTATTTTTTTTTATTGTTGCACTAATTCCAAAAACGAAAAAAATTTTTGCTTGTAGACAATTTAATAAACGGTCTGCACAACTGTATAACAAAATAAACAAACATATTTACTTATACACAAAAAAAAGTTATGAATGTAAAAAAACAATAATCACTTGGATAAAGACACTTACATATGATGAAACGGAGGCACTTTTAGAGCACATAATGTAGCAGATACACTCTAACATACACTCTAACATACACTCTCTCATACACTCTCTCATACACTCTCACATACACTCTCGCATACACTCTCGCACACACTCTCGCATAAACTCTCTCATTCACTCTCACAGAATCTCACATACAGACACACTACGCACTGGTATTCACACTTAAATTACACTCTCACTAACATACTTGCTTTTATTTGATAATTTATGTACCTACGGATTTATTTTATAGATTAAGATAATACTGTACTATGGAAGAGCGGAGTCTCCTAACACAGGCATTGTTTGCTTAAAAGGAGGCTTCAAACATGTAACCATTTTTTGTAAACTGAAGCATAATAAAAACATTTTAATTTCTTAATTTTTTTTTTTAAATTCGTTCGTAACTTGCTTAAGAAAAGGATCTAGTAAACTGTAATCTGTACAATTGCGTGCAATAAATAGAAAGAACTTACCCACCCCGCACGTTCGTATGTGGTAAAGTTAGACGACGGCAGTAATTTAATGTCTTTTGTCGATTAATATTATAACAAACAACAATGAATTCCTTCTATACAATAAAAGAATCCCTTCAGTTTAAATAAAAATTATCTAATTGTATAAGTACCAAAAATTTGCATGTCATTATGTTATGCTTAAATATGTTAAGCTACCACTATGCTACCATTATAAGAACTTTTGTAACCATATTTATCTGCAAATAAATCTTTGACTTTGACTTTGAATGTGTATACAAAATAAATTCAGTATAGTTGAGTGATTAATAATTTATTTACCATACCGATAGCAAACTATTCCGTTTTATTCAGTGTTTAATTCTGTTCCAATTAGAAGGCACCCCGAACTGCCGTATTCTGAGGTACTGCTCTAAATTAATAATACAAATGAATTCCAGCGTTTGGCCCTGGGACTTATTAATGGTCATCGTAAATGCCAAGTTTAGGGGAAATTGCAGCCTCTTAAATTGAAATGGCAAATTACTTGAGATAATTGGGATTCGGGGAATCTTTCGCTCTCTCCTTTAGCTGCTCCGGTAAGAATAGTGGCCTTTATAACGTGTTGATGTCGGAAATTATCCCACGGGAACCTAATAACACGATAAAAAGCATTGTATGCGTTAGTCCAGGTTATAAACTATCTGTGTGCCAAATTTCATTCAAATCCCTTCAGGCGTTTCTGCGTGACTGAGTAACAAACATGCAAACATCTAAACATAAAAATAACACATTTATAAAATTAGTAGGAGTAGAATTTTTAAGAAATTTACTGTTCTACAGACCTACCATTTTATTGTTTTCGTATTCATTCCATTGCTAGCTGATTGATGTATGGGGACCACGTACCACGGTCACTGTCGCTGTCATTTTCGATATCGCATCCCCTGAAATACTAGGGTCACAGAACGAATAGAAGCTGGACGCATGTTTTTGGTTTCATGGTATGACGCTCATAAAAGTCCTTATTACAAAAGCTTGAGGGATCAAAATGGCAATTCATACATTCATGCAAACTGCAAATGAACTCTGTTAGTGGCCCCGGTACTATGAATTAGAATAAACGAAAACTGAAATTCCGTTAACTTTACAAAAATCTGGATACGAGTATTTTGGATATTAATTGGATGAGTTTATTGTAGGCCTTAATTTTGTCGGCTTTAGCATTGTACGCGAAGTTGAATAAAGGTTGAGATTGAGGTAAAGTTAAAGTTATGTTGCTAGGACGTGACTGACGTCATCGCTACGTAGCTACGCAGCTGCGTAGCTGTGTAGCTGCTATGACCGCGCGCGGTCGTAGCACTCGTAGCTGAGTAGATAGGTAAACATGGTCTTTCCGCAGTTTCCACCCGTGTCTGTTGAGAAACTATCAAACTTCTACGTAATCACCATCAACAGCCACTGCAGACCTCAGCTGGACATTGATCTCTCCAACATGACGTAATTTAACTTGATCCTCACCTTCGCTTATCTAGTTCTTACCCTGTCACATCGCGATGATCGCCATCTGAACTAATGCTGAAGGCGTAATAAATAGCACGACCGTTATTAAGCTTCTTGGCTTCTTGGTGCATGACCTGGAAGTAATTTCTATCTAAGACGTTTCACCCGGTACTGAAGACGATTAATTAGCAAAACCTGGTCCATAAAAACACAAAAAAGCTACAAATAAATGATCTTTTCTTGTCGATAAGATTATTTATTTGTGTATAAAATGTGACTGACGTGACTGACGTCACCGCTACGCAGCTACGCGGTCGAATTAATTTACCTTAACTTAAGTATTACGAAATAAATAAAACCTAACTGTACCTAACTGAATAAAAGCTTGAAATAAATCATTAGGAACATTGCCCTCGCTCACAGAGTAGAGGCTGTGTAGAGCAATACCAGTTAGTGTATCTAGTTGAGGTTGTGAAAGTATTAGACGTCCTAGTAAGTTATCCTAGTGCAATGAATAATTGCACTTCATAGCTCTGACTGAATATTATTAATAAACTACCCGTTGCCATGGTAATGTAGTTGTTAATTTATAATCGAAAACTTCAGCACCGATTCAATCAACACCTGAGTATAGGTATTTTTTATTTATCTTTTATATAGCTTCTTCTATATTTTGTGAACGTGAGAACATTGTAAGCCTAACTTGTAGACCTTTTTCTATATTGTTGAGTACTTGTTAGTTGTTGACAGGCCTACCACTGTCCTCCCATGACTATTAATACTGTAATATGTAAATATGGTAAACGCCACTTATTTTTAAAAGAGTAACCGTGGAGTTTCTAGCAAGCTCTTCTCCGTAGGAAACGACCAATTGGAACCGTGCACCTAGCTTCTGACGTTTCATAAGGGCCCATGTAGGTTTATGTGAAATAAAATATGTGGATTTGATTTTGATTTGAGTACGTATGTGAGTTGTATACAATCTATTTGTGTTATTATGAGTCGGTTTGATTTTATTATTATTCCTCCAACAACGTGCGCGTTCAATACGATGTATATCTAGATTAATTTGTTTATAATGTTTTGGAATGTTAGTTCATTGAAATCAAGGTGTTAATCTAGAAATTCAATCAAATAGTTGTGTAATAATAGTATATAAGCATTTCAATGTATATAATAAAATAAATCATTTGTCAAATCAAGGTACAGAAGTTTTAAATTTATTATTATAACTTACATACTACGATCGTCTTTGGGATTCGGCGCCCGTACGTTGTACCGAGTGGACGCGTGTCGGTTGTCCTCGGATTTTTGCTTTCGAATTTTTGTATTGGCTAATTTGGATTGTGAATTCCTTGTCACTCTTGCCTGTCTCTTACCAGTTATCAACGCCCACTGGGCGGTCCTAGAGTGAGATATACACAATTTTGTCACCTACTTTAAAATCTGACTTTCGAAAAGTGACTGTGATTTGCTGGATTCGAACCCGCTCCCACGGCGCGGTGTGCTGTTGCGGTCCGACTCCCCACCCGCTGCGCTACGGTGCTAGTGACGTGGGAACTTGAATAAGCTACTCGCTATCTGCTACGCGGCGCCGCCGTAGCCGCTGACATCACTGCTACGGATTGCCTACGCGGCTACGAACACGAAGTACTTTCGGCCTACGCTCTACGACTTCGCTCGCACGGAACGCCGTCTCACGGTGCAGTGCGCACGCACTTATCGAATGTTACGAAGTCTACGAGATCTGCTTGCCTCTATTTTTCAACTATTTGGAAACATGTCCGCCGTAAGACGCACTCCCCCGACAACGCCGAAAACGCAAATAAACAGCCTTAGCCAGTCCCAGACCAGATTGGAATCGGATATAGCCAACGCAGTGGTGAGTGATTATGTAAATACAAACCGAAATAAAAGAGCCCGGAAGGCAAACTCGCCACAAGGCGCTGCTACGCAAGACCTTCAAACTCAATTCGAAGATTGGAAGGAAGAACAAGACTCGTCAATTGCAAAGCTACTTGCGACTCAAACCGCTGTGATGGCTAAATTGGCGTCTGATATTGATGAAATAAAATCTCAGTACACTCAGATTCAGGCATCTAATATGGTAATACACAAGTCTAACGAGGAGATAGTTAAATCTATGTCTTTCTTAAACCTGCAATTTGAGGAGCTGAAAAAAGAAGTTGAAGACCTAAGAAAAGAACGCCGGGAACAGAGACAATATATAGAAAGTCTAGAGAAAAGACTACAAGATCTACAACATAAATCCAGGTCGTCGGGCATTGAAATCCGTAATATACCGCAATGTAACACTGAAACCACTGCCACTCTTGCAAAAACAGTATGCAGCATTGGCGAAGCTATCGGAGTATCCATAAAAGACTCTGATCTGAGGGATATTTATCGCTTGCCCGGGAAACCATCGGGTGCCCCTACCACTACACGACCGATAATAGCTGAATTTTCGTCTGTTATGAAAAAGGAAACACTCATATCTGCAGTTCGAACATTCAACAAAGACAAGGACAAGGAAGATAAATTAAATACTGGTCTCATTGGCATTCCAGGAACTTGCCAGCCGGTTTATGTCACGGAACAGCTTCCGGGTAACACCAAAAAACTGTTCTACCAATCAAGAGAGTTTGCGAAAATCCACAAGTTCAAATTCTGCTGGGTATCCAACGGGAACATATTTTTGCGCAAAAAGGAAGGAGACAAACAATTGTTAATCAACTCTGAAAAATGTCTTCTGGATATAGACTACACTGGCTTGTGACTGGTAATCCTTATAGTTAAGATTATTATATTAGCATACACCTGTTTTCTATTATTGTTTTTCGATATTGTATTTGTTTCTAAATCCAAAAGAAGCCACAATTTATTTAACACTCACATAACCACACAAATAAAAACTCACCTTGGAAAACGCACTCTATACAAAAATACACTCACAACTCACTCCCACAAAATCTGGTACAACAACTACTTTTACACAAAAAAGCAAATATTAAACGACATAATGTTATATACTAAACAAATCCTAACAATAGAAGTCGTACATTTGAGTCACCACACGTTACTTCTACTCTCTCCCAATGGCTAGCATCAATAGTATATGCAGTGAGTTGGACTCGCTGACAGTGGGTAACTCATCTAACTGTGCCCCAGAAGATTGTATTGAATATGTTAACACTACCAATACTGGCATAAAAATACTACACTTAAACATCCGTAGCTTAAATAAAAACTTTGATCAACTCCAGGTACTAATGCACTCAACAAATTTTGATTTAGACGTGGTTATTCTTACTGAATGTTGGCTTAGTAAAGTCAGTAATATGCCTGATTTGGCTGGATATGACTCATATTTTACTGAAATAAATAGTAACCAAAATGATGGAATTGTTATCTTTACAAAACAAGCTCTCCGAACCACTGGGTGGGAACCTCAATTTGTCGGTGGGAATTGCTTGGTATCTCATTTAATTAACCAAAATATCGCTATTGTAGCAGTTTACCGATCCCCGTCATACAGTTCCAAGGAAAGTACCGAAAGTTTTTTGGATAGTTTAAATAGTGTCTACGTAAGCCTCTCCTCCTACAAAAATATAGTCCTCATAGGTGATATTAATATAGACCTCAAACCCAATAGTACAGATGACCGCTGTTTCAACTATCTCATCCTAAATGCTTCCCACGGTCTTCTTCCAACCCACAGGTACAACACTCGGCTGGATAACTGTCTAGATCATGCACTCGTTAAAACTACCCTTCCTGTTACTACCCTTGTACTAGACTCTCACATTACGGACCACAAACCGGTGCTACTTAATATTGCTAACACAAACCGTGATAATAAACCACTCCACATAGCTACCCGCATAGACTACGATTCAGTTAAATTAGATTTAGAAAGCTCGGATTTTACCCAATTGTACAAAACTATTGACCCCAATATATCCATGAATATGTTTATAACTATTGTTTCTTCAGTAATTGATAAACACACTAAACAAATTAAAATCCCAAGAAAAAAAAGAATAATCAAACCATGGATAACCACCGGCCTATTAAAGTGTATACAAAACCGTGACCGGTTGCACAACAGATCAAGAAAAGATCCCAATAATCTTATCCTAAAAATTACCTATACGCGGTACCGGAATTTTTGTAATGATCTGCTCCGGAAACTAAAAATAGCCCATGAAAAACGCGAACTTGAAAAATCTCGTAACAACCCCAAATCCCTTTGGAAAACGATAAAACAAATCACCAATACCACTAAAAAGAAAACTAGCCCAGTAGAACTGTTAGACATCTGTGACAACGCTCCTTCATCCGTAAACGAAGTATGTAGGTTTTTCAGTAACATAGGCACTAACTTGGCAGGAAAAATCTTGTCCCAATCTCACCAACCTACAAGCCCACCAAAGAGATCATGTCAAAACATTTCGTCCAGCCCCGCAAACTCCCTTGTGATACTTGAGGTTGATGAATCAGAAGTGGAGTCTCTTATTCTACAACTGCGTAATGATTGCGCAATTGGTTGGGATGGCATATCCCCTTTGGTGCTAAAGAGTTGCCGCCAGACCCTGACGCCACCGTTGACGTTTATCCTTAACTCCTGCATTAAAAAGGGCATCTTTCCTGATGCGCTAAAGAAAGCTATCATCCATCCAATTCATAAGGGAGGGAACAGAAACTGTGTCAACAATTACAGACCCATATCGGTCCTATCAGCACTCTCGAAGATACTGGAAAGAATCCTAAATAACAGTTTAAGCAAATTCCTCAACAAACATCAGCTCATAGCTGATAATCAGTATGGATTTCGCACAGGTATCTCTACTGAAGACGCAGTTCTTGAACTAACACAATTGGTTGCGAGGAATCTTGACAGTAGAACCAAAAGTCTTGGGATATTCTTAGACCTCTCTAAAGCATTTGACACAGTCTCTGTTCCCAAACTTATCTCTAAATTGGAACTTCTAGGGGTACGAGGAAGTACCCTCAACATTTTCAAAGACTACCTCAAAAACCGGACCCAACGAGTAAGAATTGGAGAGCATATAAGTGAAGAAGTTTCGACCACTTACGGTGTACCTCAGGGAAGCATTTTAGGCCCCACCCTCTTCCTAATATACGTCAACGAGTTGTGCAGAATGAACATCCCCAACTCCAAGATCTTTGCGTATGCTGACGACACCGCAGTCATAGTTCACGGACAAACTTGGGAAAGCGTTAAGTGCTACGCAGAAGCAGCAATCTCAACTATAATGATATGGCTCAACCATAACTTGCTTACCCTAAACTGCGACAAAATATCTTACATTCCCTTCGCTATCCGGCGTAACAACCTGCCCGACAAATCCTTCTCCATAATAGCGCACACCTGCTCCAAACAATCCCCACAATGCTCATGTCCGACGCTTGTCAAAACGGATAATGTGAAATATCTGGGTGTCCAAATAGATGGAGGATTGCGATGGGACAAACATGTTGACGCTACTACCACTAGATGTTTAAAACTTTTGCATATTTTCAAATCCCTTAGAGACTCGGCTGCGCCTGATACCCTGAGGATGGTGTACTATGCATTATGCCAATCCGTCATTGGATATTGCATTGCAGTATGGGGTGGTGCAAATAAAACCAGTCTTCTGAGGATCGAAAGAGCGCAGAGAGCCGTACTGAAGGTGATGTCGCGCAAACCTTATCGCTATCCCACTACACAATTATACGCTGATTCTAAAGTACTCTCAGTGCGTCAGCTTTTTGTACTGCAGTCTACTGTTCGTAAACACGCTAGCGTTCCCCCAACTGACCCTAGAAAAAGGAAGAAACTACCCCTAAGTAGTCCTCACAAAACCGCCTTCGCTCAACACCAATATTACACATTGAGTACATACATATACAAACAAGTACACAAAAACCTAAACATTGTCGATCTAAATAAATATGAAATAAAATCAAAATTAAAGGGATGGCTACTGGAACAGGACTATCTACAGACAGAATCCTTACTTAAGTACGTCTCCTAACTGGGTCTACCCTTTATAGCAGAACTTTTTATGTCATAATATTATTTTACATAACAGCGCATAGCATAAACTTCATTTCGCAGAAAATCGTTTGGCATACACTCATTTATAATACATTAAAAACGCATAATTTTGTAAGTCAGAATCATCTTTAGGCATAAATTTCATATCCATAATAATTAAAAGTAGAACCATCATATTGCAGAAAGTTCACTGTCAGAATCGTCTTTTGGCATAAATTTCATATCCATAATAATTAAAAAGTAGTACCATCATATTGCAGAAAGTTCACTGTCAGAATCGTCTTTTGGCATACATACATTTCATATCGATAATCATTAAAAGGTAGAACTATCATATCTCAGAAAGTTTACAGTTAGAATCATCTTTTGGCATACTCGTACTTTTCATATCCATAATAATTGAAAGACTCATCTATCACATTACGGAAAATTCATAGTTAGAATAATTTTGTATGAAGCATGAGAGAAGCATGCAAACATGCAAACAAGCTTACACCATGCATGTATCAAGCATGTAGCATGCAAATATGCAAAAAAGCACACACCATGCATGTATGCATCAAGCATGTAGAATGCAAACATGCAAAAAAGCACACACCATGCATGCAGCATGCAAGCAAGCATGCAGCTTGCAAGCCAATATGCAGCATGCAAGCAAGCATGCAAGCAAGCATGCAAGCAAGCATGCAAGCAAGCATGCAAGCAAGCATGCAACATGCAGCAGGCATGGTTTCTGTCACGGCTCCGGCGCTGCGGGGCTCCGGCGGTCCCACGCAAGCTTCTCGTCGCAGATGGTTGTAACGCTCACCACAGCGGCTTCGGCTTGCTGGCCGGCTTTGCCGGCCAGCCTCAGCCGCGGCGGCGAGCGTTAAAACCACCTGCTCCTCAGCTCGCGGGCCGCCTCGCCCCTCCGCGCCTACGCGGGCTTAAATTACACTCTAGGGGTAGGGCAGACAAGACTACGTGCAGTCGGTTTTGCAGCGATTCGGTTCTGTCACTTCACTAACTTTTGTAGTACAACATATTGACTTTTTAAGACAATATTTTAATTTTAATTTAAGGTTAAGAATATGATTACATTTTATAGAAATGACAATAATTATGCCTAATAAAATTATTCCAAATGATATTCTGCCATCTTCTTAATATGCCAAGTGAAATTATTCCAAATAATCGTCGCTCTAAATAAACGTTATGTGAAACGAAATTATGCGAAATTAAGCTTTGCCAAAAGTAATTATGCCAAATAAAATTCTGCCATTTTAAAAGTATGCCTTTGTAAATTCGCACATATAAACACTCGGCCAAACAATAATTATATTAAATGATTTTTATGCCATATATATATTCGTTTAAAGAAGATTATGCCAAGTGGGTTATGCCAAATAAATTTCGGAGCATCAAAAATCTGCCAGATAGAGGGAACCCCGCCCGACGCTCTTCAAAATAAACGGTTGCAGCTGCGGACAGACGCGGAACTACTAATACACGCATAAACCCTTTTGAAGGTCAAGGACAAACCATATAAGACAGTTGGCATTGATTTTAGTTTAACTTTCGTATTTTTGGTTTTCATTTAATGATGACGCTTTTGTCCGCCCTTTTCAGAGTAAGGATAAGATTTAAGTGTGCAGTGAGGGACACCTACTTTTAGAAGATAAACATAATCTGTTTAGTTTATGATTGCTGTGTTTCTATGTGCCAAACGCTTCCAAAAGCAATTTAAAAAGTTAGCCGGCTAAGTTCAGGCATAACGTACTTCAGTTTATACGTTCACAAATAAACATATAAATATTAGTAATAATAATAGCCTAGTATTGCCCCACTGCGGACCAAAGGCCTTTTTCTCATACAGAGAAGGCATGAGCAGTGATCACCATACGCGTGCGCAATATGGATTGTCGGTTTCACATTCATATTTTCCGTCCAGTTTCTTCACGAATGAACCCAGAAAGTATATCTGAATTTGAAAAAGTCACAATATGGTGTAGTTTCCCCGATTTCGAACATGCATCCTCTTGCTTGAAAAGCTGACGCCTTAACCTCTGGGCCATCACGCTACGACCTTTACAATCACATTACTGAAAACCTCTTAGTGTTACATGAAAGCCTAGTGCTTCAAATATTGTACCGTCTGGATGGATCAATACTGTCTCCCGAGCACATGGCACGCCAAAGCCGTTATACCATGACAACGATGCAACTGGAGTGAAGTATGCAGTACACATGGAGTTTGCTCCGTATTGCCGTAGCAGCAACGACGTAGCAGAACGTGACCTAAATAAACTGCTTCATATTGAAAATGTTTTTTTGAAGTCAGTAGTTTTGCAATTAATTGAGGCTATTTCACAGATTAAAGACACATACATTTCCTATCCTAAAAATTGCAACCATGTCAGTAACCATTAAGTCTTATTACATTTGAACTGATATTTCATCTGATACAAATCTAATGCAAAAAAAAACTCAACTAGATTTAATTGGCCAAGGAATCGGTATAATTTTCTATGGATCGGGATCTTCAGGTGCCAATATGAAAGAATGGATACATTTGCTACTCATTTCCTCATATCAAAGTTTTGCACCACTACAGCCTTACACTCCAGCGGGGGGCCAAATGAGCAAAGTCTGGTTTCATAGAGCTGGTATCAGTCCTAATCCCCCGAAAAAAATGATTTCTGTGCAAATATGGAAGCGGAGGTAATGGACATAATGGACTAATGGCAAAATAATTAGTGGAGTTTTCAATGGTTAGTGCATTGGCATTCCATTCTGCGTGTAAATGGGATAAGAATGCTGGAACATTCGCATTATGTTCATTCTTAAATCACTTTCAGCTGTTTTTAATGAGCTGAAGCAGGCGGCTGGAGATCGGTTGACCTTTGCTGAAAGTTCATGGCGCCATAACGTTCTACATCATTTAGATCACGGAATCACTTAAAATACTAAAAGAGCTTAGAATTAAAGGAGAATTTTACGTCGTGGATAGTTTGGGGCACTTAAAAAATAAGGAATAACATGCGTTTGCCAGAAATATTATTTGTTTCTATTGCATTTAAAAGAATTTTCGCGAGTAGTTATATCTACCGGCCGATTCCGCTCCTAGGATAGTTTTTATGCCTTCATTATATTGTTTCTTTCCTAGTAAAACAAAAATAAACATTTGTAATAAACAAAACCAATTATTTATATTGAATGTGATAAAAAAATTGATATTATTCAAGTCCATTACCTTATTTGTCATCTTAATAAAAAGTTTTATGCTAACTGTACTTTAACATTTTTGAAACTCCTGGGAAGGACTTCAATTCTTTCAAAGTCAGAAGCTTATTGTTTAGTTAGTCAACACTTTTGTACCTTCCAAAATATTAAAGCTTCGTGTGATAATATGTGCGTGTTATTATGCGCGTTATTAATCAGCGACCCGCAGATATCGCGTTTTATTCCTAGGCAAGTTTAATTTTGGTTTTGGTTCTTGGGCACCACCACTTGTATATATCGCAGGCTGATTGTATGATTCAACATTATACATACGGCGCCGTCCGTTTGCATACTGTCGCCGTTATGTATAATGCCTAAGGCAAATTGATGACGATTCTGATCGTATCCATTTGGTCAAGAGAAATAACGTTAGGGTAATGATTATTAACAAGTTATGCAGTAAAAACTGAGCAGTAAACTCAATAAAAATGAGTAATAACAAATATTGAAATGGGTAATTAAATAAATATTCAGCAGTAAAATGGCTTAACAGGCCGTTATGTGTGAGCGCAGTTAGGAAATCAGAATTAGTCGGTAAAAAATCAAATTTTTGTTGTATAGATTAATAGCGCAGGTGGTAGAAAATAGAACTTGTCGAATCAATTCGCCTAGGAAATACTCATCAATTGGGTGTCAAGGACTTTTACATAATGCCTGGGTATTATACAGTTTGCCTTAGGCACTATACATATCGGCAAAAGTAAGCAAACGGACAGCGCCGTATGTATAATGACGAATTACGCAATTTGCCTTCGACATATAGATCAAAATATCTTTTTTTAACGTGAAAACGTCTTTTCGTTCGGTGTACTGGTGGTAAGTTCAATATTTCTGACCGACAAAAATATGTAAGACTTTAACCGCTAATAACTACAAGATTTGTAGTGTTACAGTAATGGTAGAGCACTCTATGACGTCACACGGCGAGTGCTCGCGCATGTGCGTGACTCTATTTTTCACAATCTGTTGAAATTCCAATTTGTATAGAACAAAAACGTGTTTAGCTAGAACAGTTATTCTGGTGTCATTGTCAAGAATTGACAAAGCACTACCACGGTCTAAAGAGAAACAATAAAAAAGTGGCCAAAATAGGGTTAAAATTAATATGAAGTTGACAATAGCAAAATCATTTCTGATGTCATCCCATATCGGCCGTAAATCTGCCCAGAACTGAAAAATATAATCGGTGAAAGCTTAATTCATAAGGAATGCAATGAGCTTCTGAGAGTAAGTTCTCAAATGAATGAAAACGGGCATAAATATTTCATTTACGAAACCCAGACTTCAAACAGAACATGTAAGCCATAATTATAATGTTAGAGTATTATCTCCCATCCTAAAAGTAGTGCAGAAGTCAAGTTAGTACTTTGCTTCGGAACAGCGTGTGTTAACCGAAATGAAATATTTTATTGGTAGAAAGCAATCACTCGGGGCTGACTGCTTTACAAAGCAAGTAAAGGGTCAACGAAATGATCAATTGCAATGGGAAGGCAACTGTCAAAATGGCGCTGTCGTAGCTAGTTCGCAACCCAAGCTAATAATACAAGGCGTGACGTGTTGTATTTTATTTTAGCGACGCGTTGTTGTGTTATTAAGTACTCCGAAATTAGAGTCCACCTTTTTTGAAAGATCCTAAAATTAGACGATTGTGGCTGTGGCATTCGTAGAGATTTTTTAACAGAGTTCGAGGTTCTGTCGGAATCATTTTGAAGAAAGTATATAAGTGTAAGTACGAGGAAATATTTAAGGTTTAAAATTCTGACACTTTCCATGTCAAATACTTTATTAAAAATATTGAAATCACCGAAAATAACGAATTATTGAAATAAAACCAAACTCATGAATGAGCACGAAATGGAACCTGGATACCTCCACGAATCGCACTGGTTTAAACTAGCCAGAGAAAACATAGAATATTTAATTGGTATAAGCAGCATATTTTGCTGTCTCGCCCATATACTCGGTACGTGTGATCAAGGCATTAGTTGAGTAAGGTAATTTCGTAACAATTATTTAAATAGTAATCAGGAACAAAGACAGTTGGCAGGCAGGCTGGCAGGCTGGCAAAAGTAACCCCCATTAGTCTCACTTCACATGATTTTGTGTCTTCTTCAACATATTCTGCAAGAAGACAAGAAACTGCTACTACTACAAAACAAGTATTTTTTGAAATACTTACAATTATTATGCCAACCAAAGACTTTCGTACACACGGCTACTTATCAAGCTATACATTCCAGTATAAGCTGACCTCGCATTGTACGGAAAGCCTATACAATGTCAGATCAGCTTATACTGGAAATGAATAGTTTGATATGTAGCCGTGTGTACATAAACTAAACAATAACTTTTAAATTAAATATAATGGTTACCTAAGGTCAACTACGTGAAAATAAAAAAATGAGTCATGATATGATAAACACTATACAGGTTGGGTAATTTGAAATGGGGATACTAACCATTGCAGTTAGAGGACAATGAATAAATATTGAAAGATTACTATTCCAAACGTGCCAAATTGAATCAATCAATGACATAATAACCTATTTCTGCAACAAGGACGGCGATATCTATCGAACCTTATCTATTTGTTTTACGAACTAACTTTTTATATTTATGCAATCCTGGTAGTACCATATAAAACGGTAGGAAGCTGAAACGCCCATTCGCGCTTATTTCAATATTCGACGCCTTCGTACGCCTTCTAAAGGTCCGGGACCCAAAAAATACATTTTCGAAAATTCAGTTTTTAATGGATAGGGTGTGCCTCAGGGGTGGGCCCTTATAAATTGTATTAACTTTGCTTCGGTAGTTTTTCAGTTAGCTTCAATAATACGTATTTTTACCACTTAGTGTATATGGATGATGTTAAAATAACTTCCTCTCACTGTTATTTACAAAGCAAGTAGTGGTATGCGAATTTGTGGGGTAGGTACCACAATTAAAAAAAGAAAAATAAAAACTTAATACAAAAAGAAACAACCGTCTTCCTCAAAAAAAAACTACAAAGTAAAAAATAACTTTAATTTCGTAAGTCGGTGGCAAAATCCGAAAAAACAAAATCAGAGACACCGACTTCCGAAATTAAAGTAAATTTTCACTCTGTAGTGGTTTTTTTGGAAGTCGCTTGTTTCTTTTTGTAAAAAAGTTTGTATCATTATCATGATAACTGAAAGTAATTATTTGTCTCCATTGACCTATTGGTGTCTTTGCAAGCAAACGCAGCGGATTTGATTCCGGGATAAAATAGCGAAATTGGGTTCAACATAGTTTGGCAAAAAGTCACTTTGGGTTCATCGTCTATGCCATAATAAAATCTGCTTGCTTTTTAATAGATTAATAATTGAATAATTTCTGTTAACTCCCAAATGTAATCAAGAGCTCGACAAAAACCTTGAAAAAGAGTGCAATGAAGAGATTTGTACGCATTTGGATGTGGTGTAAATGCGTAGGTTGAGCTGTTTCGGAGGAGTGCGACAATAAACACTGTGACACGAGATTTTTCATATATAGATAAGTGAGGTGTGTGGCGTGTGACTGTGAGAGGGGTATGTGAAGGATGAGTGGATGTGTAGAAGAGTAGTGAAAATAGGTATACATTTAGCCATATTAGCTAAATGAAGGCAAGACTCCACCTACCCTAATATCGAGACGCCTATTCAGTCTATGGTCAGATAAGTTATTGAGAAGTGAGCATTTCAATCACGCAGAATTAAGACACGCCACATTGTCACGTTTTGTTTATATTTATACTGCTGACCACCTGTCTCTATTCGCTACTACTGATACGAGACTCATAGAAATACATTAATCCCGCCCTCCTACACGTGGACTGGTCAGCGATGCGCTTGCGTGAAAGTGCGAAGTCAGCTGCAGTTTTGAACGGATACTAGGAGCCCATCATGTATCAGAAGCAAGATTTGTGAGACTGAAGGTCAAGTTCTTCTGCCAATTTATACACGAGACTGACTATTGTGTGTGACCCTCCTCCATGTGGACTGGTCAGCGATGCGCTTGCGTGAAAGCACGAAGTCTGCTGCAGTTTAAATCTAATATTAGGAGCACATAAAGTATCAGAAGCTTGATCAGAAACTTTTTCTTAGGGGAAAAATTCCAGGGAAAGGACAATGGGCAACCGACTATAGACTCCGTCCCGAATTTCCTTTTTGATTCAACGAACTTCATTTTTACAAGCTTTTATTAAACTTGCAATGTATGTATGTATGTTCTGGGCAAATCGTGCAAGCTGAAAAAAACGACTTCGTCTTATCATACGGAGTTGAAATTTTACACCTTGATTCTGTTTTAAAGACAATGCATTTTTATGGTCCGTGACCTGTGATTCTACACCCAGGATTGGCTCCAAGCGAAAGATCTCCTTAGCGGTCATCGGTGCAGACACGAAATTTTATATACGATTTTAATTATGGTATTTCCTACTACTCGTAAAATCAACCATGACCTGGCTGTTGCACCCAAGACTGGCTCCATAGGAAAGAAATCCTCAGTGGTCAGCACAGGCACGAAATTTTATATAAGTATTCATGAAATTATGATGATAGCCCGTTCTAAAGTGTGGCATGACTTGGATAGTGCAACTCGTATGGCTTCACACCATGATTTGTGTAAAGGCGCGTTTGGGTTCTTTGCATTTGTCTATACAAGTAGCTTTCAAGAGAAGGTGAGAGATCGGATATTTAAAGAAATTCTAATGCGTACAAAATTAAATGTAAGTAAAAAAACCTATTTAAAAACAAGCTTTTAATGAACTAAAGTACTAAATAAAACTTGCATTAACATATAACTTTAATATTTTCTAAAAACTTGAGGCCTGAACGTCCTTCTTACACTTTAAGATAAGCCGCAAGCTTCTAAGAAAATATAAACCTTTTACTATTGTATTCATTTTACTTCCATAACATCACACTAGTATTCCTCGTAGGGAGGGGTGGGCAGAGGTACACCTACATAATAGGTTGCTACATAGTGCAGTATTATATACCTGCATTAAAATTTTGTAATATTCCTCCTTCGTTTAAAACATATTCAACCTGTTTTAAGCTTTACTTGAACAGCAATTAATTTTGTCCTTGATTTGTTTTGAAATTTAGAACTTTTGCGTTTGACATGCTGATTTTCTTACAAGGGATAATTCATTAGCAATTTTTTTTTAAACAATAAGTTTAAAAAAAAAATATGCAACAAGCGTAGATCATTACTTGATTAGAGATATAAGCCAAAATTCCTCGAGTAAACTATAATAATATGAATTATGTCGATTTATTATCGGTAATCAGTCGCATTATCCAGTGAGTTTATTAGTTATTCCGTTGTAAACTGGGTACGTATTCTTTCTTAATCGTTCAAATTAACGAAAGCTCAGCCTCTTGTCCTCGATGTTATATTATATTTCTTTGTCATGAAACGTTCAGTGAAGTCTTGTCTTCGAGTGCCTTATAGCAATAGGTATCATACCTTCAACTAAAGAAATATAAAAAGAAATATAATTTATTTTTATAATTTTATTTATTTAATATAATAAAAGAATTATAATTAACACATTACACACACACAGTACTCCACACTCGCAGAAAAACAAAGACAAACCACATAAGCGACGTACACACACCTCAAGTCGCTCTATACTCACTACAATGCCCCGCGCTCTGCAACGCTACCGGTTATATCTGATTATGTTGTTGGGGATGGGAACAGCCTCCACTGTAGGTGAGCACCAACTAAAAAAAAAAAAAATATATTTATTTCAGACCTAAGCAGTCCATACGTAGTTAGTGGTTAGTAACAAACTGTGCTTACATGCAATGTTATTGTTGTTAGTACTTAATTCTATTTAACATAAACCTATACCTAATTCTACCCAGTGCCTTTGGATGGGGCAGTCCACTCTGCTAACAACCATTTTCAGGATGCCGTTCCGAGTGCTACGCAAACGTTGCAGTAGGGAAGCCGCTTTCTTACGCATGATGGCGTGAAAGCCATCCGTACGTGCTTCAGCAAACATTCCCGACGCACTGCAACGTCGCGGCAACCGCAACAGCATCCTGAAGGCATTGTCGTATTGCACGCGCAGGACGTTGTAGGTTCGGCTCGTATATGACACCCATAGGCCGCTCGTGTAGAAGGACTGACAGAACGCTTTAAATAAACTGACTTTGACGTCTGCCGTGTAACGAGCAAACCTACGGGCGAGCATATTGCTCCTCACCGCCAACGCCCTGCGCTCGCGTTCTATGTCCCCATCATACGTAGGTCACTGGTGACAACATGACCCAAGTATTTAAATTGAGTTACCACATTCAGTTCAACGCCGTTGAGATATACCGGACGGGGCTGTTGTTTAGGTGCCGTAAACACTAACACCTCACTTTTTTTTAAATTGTATTGTGTATTGTGGCCGTTGTATTGTGTAGTGTGTTGTATTGTGGCCGTGCACCTCCGCATACGTCTCGCAGATCGTGAGAAGCTTCCTCAGTCCACTCATCGAGGGACTGAGGAAGCAACACCATGTCGTCCGCGTAACTTATGTTATTGACACATATACCGTCTATATGACAGCCGACATGTGTGCTGCTCAGTCGTTCGATGAGCTCATTTACATATAAATTAAATAACAGGGTTACTAAAACTAAAGCTCTCGTTGTTTGATCGGCTCTTGCCGGGCATTCCCTAGGGATCTAGGGATCTCACCCTGCCGGGGCCTGGTCACACGGGTGTTGTGAAGCACTTCGGGTGCTCCTACAGTCACACTACAGCACGCTGAGGGGAGGTAAACAACTCAGTGACTAGGTGTGCAATAAAGCACTCCCACCCGCTCCTGAGGGAGGGGGAGAGAAACCCATAGACGGGTCCCCAAAAATTGGGGACTGAGAGACCAAATCTTTGGGCAAGGTGCCCTAAAGCCCCAATACCAATACCTCACACAACACCGATACCAGAGACGACCGACAGAGGGATCATTCATGTCGCAGGCTCGGCTCGGTGCACATGTTGTAGCCGTACAATCCGGGACCACAGGGTTCCAAGAAATGCCAAGGAAGGAAAGGCCAATATTTAAAATTATATTGTACTTAAAAAGACGTTTTGATGAACCTCTTTTTGAGTTATGTTGTGCTCGTGATAGAAGGCACGTTGCGTTACGGTAGCAACGAGGTTTAACACCTTCAAGTAGAGAGAGTTAAGCGAATAGGTTTGTAACTAATTTTAATATAAAACCTCATTCTCACACAGGATTGTTGCATACGTTAGACAAGGATGGTATGAGTGTAACAGCCGGTGTATCGTTGGTTGCTATCTACATTCCGCCACATCCACGGCATTCACCCCGTACCAATTGCAAGTTTTTAAACTGAACTGGTACCACTTTTACGGTCCTACGTATCGCTCGGGTACCAGGATAATATTAATCACAGGACGTAGATCGTACATTTTATATGTACGTACGTTATATGTATCACAGGACGTAGATCGTACATTTTATATGTACGATCTACGTCCTGTGATTAATATTATCCTGGTACCCGAGCGATACGTAGGACCGTAAAAGTGGTACCAGTTAATCACAGGACGTAGATCGTACATTTTATATGTACGATCTACGTCCTGTGATTAATATATTTAAAAAAAAAAGAAAAAGAAAACTTGCTTGTATAGCAAGATTTTTTTTTCTTTTGCACCATTTCTCCTTATTTTATTGAAATGTTCTATTTAAGGTGAAAGCGTCAGGGTAGCCCGCGTTATTCAAATTTTCTTACGTTTTTTGCAAGTTGCAGGTCTGAATCAGGTTTTATGTTGATCTAAATATGATTCGCGGCCGTATCAAATATTTATTTATATAATTATCAGCATAAAAATCATCAATACATTTCTGTAAGTTCATATTACCCTATCGAATAACAATTTCTTGAAATCATGACATTTGAGGCCAATTCTAACTTAAGGAGTTGTATTTAGATTCTAATGATTATAATTCTGTAAAGCCATATTTGTTACGTTCGCGAATCATATTTTAATCAACATACAACCTGACATTGACCTACAAATTGCAAAAAAGCCTAAGTAAATTTGGATTTCGCGGGCTACCTTAGCGCATCCCCCTTAAAGGGCCTTAGGTAGGGGTAGGTATGTCACGTTGTTCCATGAATTACTAAAAACCTGTTTTTTATCAAAATTACTTCTTATGTGAACTTTGGGACACCAATAACATGAAAATTAATTTCATGATGTATTTATTGGACAATGGGTTACCTAGTTAAATGTTAAATCAGTTGGTCATGCAATTCACGAAATACAAAGATTTTTGTAAATAATATTTGATTCATAACTTGCTTAAGATAAGGATCTAGTAAAATGCAATCTTTACAATTGCGTGCAATAAATAGAAAGAACTTACCCACCCCGCACGGACGTATGTGGTAAAGTTAGACGACGGCAGTAATTTAATGTCTTTTGTCGATTAATATTATAACAAACAACAATGAATTCCTTCTATACAATAAAAGAATCCCTTCAGTTTAAATAAAAATTATCTAATTGTATAAGTACCAAAAATTTGCATGTCATTATGTTATGCTTAAATATGTTAAGCTACCACTATGCTACCATTATAAGAACTTTTGTAACCATATTTATCTGCAAATAAATCTTTGACTTTGACTTTGAATGTGTATACAAAATAAATTCAGTATAGTTGAGTGATTAATAATTTATTTACCATACCGATAGCAAACTATTCCGTTTTATTCAGTGTTTAATTCTGTTCCAATTAGAAGGCACCCCGAACTGCCGTATTCTGAGGTACTGCTCTAAATTAATAATACAAATGAATTCCAGCGTTTGGCCCTGGGACTTATTAATGGTCATCGTAAATGCCAAGTTTAGGGGAAATTGCAGCCTCTTAAATTGAAATGGCAAATTACTTGAGATAATTGGGATTCGGGGAATCTTTCGCTCTCTCCTTTAGCTGCTCCGGTAAGAATAGTGGCCTTTATAACGTGTTGATGTCGGAAATTATCCCACGGGAACCTAATAACACGATAAAAAGCATTGTTTGCGTTAGTCCAGGTTATAAACTATCTGTGTACCAAATTTCATTCAAATCCCTTCAGGCGTTTCTGCGTGACTGAGTAACAAACATGCAAACATCTAAACATAAAAATAACACATTTATAAAATTAGTAGGAGTAGAATTTTTAAGAAATTTACTGTTCTACAGACCTACCATTTTATTGTTTTCGTATTCATTCCATTGCTAGCTGATTGATGTATGGGGACCACGTACCACGGTCACTGTCGCTGTCATTTTCGATATCGCATCCCCTGAAATACTAGGGTCACAGAACGAATAGAAGCTGGACGCATGTTTTTGGTTTCATGGTATGACGTTCATAAAAGTCCTTATTACAAAAGCTTGAGGGATCAAAATGGCAATTCATACATTCATGCAAACTGCAAATGAACTCTGTTAGTGGCCCCGGTACTATGAATTAGAATAAACGAAAACTGAAATTCCGTTAACTTTACAAAAATCTGGATACGAGTATTTTGGATATTCATTGGATGAGTTTATTGTAGGCCTTAATTTTGTCGGCTTTAGCATTGTACGCGAAGTTGAATAAAGGTTGAGATTGAGGTAAAGTTAAAGTTATGTTGCTACGACGTGACTGACGTCATCGCTACGTAGCTACGCAGCTGCGTAGCTGTGTAGCTGCTATGACCGCGCACGGTCGTAGCACTAGTAGCTGAGTAGATAGGTAAACATGGTCTTTCCGCAGTTTCCACCCGTGTCTGTTGAGAAACTATCAAACTTCTACGTAATCACCATCAACAGCCACTGCAGACCTCAGCTGGACATTGATCTCTCCAACATGACGTAATTTAACTTGATCCTCACCTTCGCTTATCTAGTTCTTACCCTGTCACATCGCGATGATCGCCATCTGAACTAATGCTGAAGGCGTAATAAATAGCACGACCGTTATTAAGCTTCTTGGCTTCTTGGTGCATGACCTGGAAGTAATTTCTATCTAAGACGTTTCACCCGGTACTGCAGACGATTAATTAGCAAAACCTGGTCCATAAAAACACAAAAAAGCTACAAATAAATGATCTTTTCTTGTCGAGAAGATTATTTATTTGTGTATAAAATGTGACTGACGTGACTGACGTCACCGCTACGCAGCTACGCGGTCGAATTAATTTACCTTAACTTAAGTATTACGAAATAAATAAAACCTAACTGTACCTAACTGAATAAAAGCTTGAAATAAATCATTAGGAACATTGCCCTCGCTCACAGAGTAGAGGCTGTGTAGAGCAATACCAGTTAGTGTATCTAGTTGAGGTTGTGAAAGTATTAGACGTCCTAGTAAGTTATCCTAGTGCAATGAATAATTGCACTTCATAGCTCTGACTGAATATTATTAATAAACTACCCGTTGCCATGGTAATGTAGTTGTTAATTTATAATCGAAAACTTCAGCACCGATTCAATCAACACCTGAGTATAGGTATTTTTTATTTATCTTTTATATAGCTTCTTCTATATTTTGTGAACGTGAGAACATTGTAAGCCTAACTTGTAGACCTTTTTCTATATTGTTGAGTACTTGTTAGTTGTTGACAGGCCTACCACTGTCCTCCCATGACTATTAATACTGTAATATGTAAATATGGTAAACGCCACTTATTTTTAAAACAGTAAACGTGGAGTTTCTAGCAAGCTCTTCTCCGTAGGAAACGACTAATTGGAACGGTGCACCTAGCTTCTGACGTTTCATAAGTGCCCATGTAGGTTTATGTGAAATAAAATATGCTGATTTGATTTTGATTTGAGTACATATGTGAGTTGTATACAATCTATTTTTGTTATTATGAGTCGGTTTGATTTTATTATTATTCCTCCAATGACGTGCGCGTTCAATGCGATGTATATCTAGATTAATTTGTTATAATATATTGTAATGTTCGTTCATTGAAATCAAGGTGTTAATCTAGAAATTCAATCAAATAGTTGTGTAATAATAGTATATAAGCATTTCAATGTATATAATAAAATGAATCATTTGTCAAATCAAGGTAGAGAAGTTTTAACTTTATTATTATAACTTATATACTACTTGTGCGATTTTTATCATGCGCCTACTAAGAATTAGTTATAATAAATAAATCTAAACAATCCTACGTTTCCTTCAGGTATCATTCAAGCTAGCACAAGTGGCCCTCATTCTTCAACGACTCCGGAAACTGGTGTTCTAGAGAGTCCTCACCTGCTGTGTTTGCCGATGGAATGTTCAAAAGAAAGGAGGTAACGCTTATTAATAGATCTTTTCTGCTACTACCATCAGTATTATTTTCAAACGGTCCCTGCTCATGTTATATTGCTCTATGCACCTCGTACCAACTGATTTCCATTGCATACTAACCGGTACCACGGTACGATAGTATTTATCGCTCGGGTACTAGGCTAGCATTGATCAAAGGAGCACGTTTTAGCAACCGTATCTTACAGTTTCTACTAAATATTAGGTACGTAGATACATAAACATACTAAAAAGGATACTATTGAATGTCAAAATTGAATATAAGACAAACTTTTAGTAGGTTTCACTAACTGCTAGTAAACAATAACAACGAAACCTTGTATATATTATTATACTCGTGTATTGCTAGAACCACATTGAGCGTTTCCCAGAAACGAAACGTTCCATGGAACGAAACGTTACTCCTTACCTGCAATAAGAGATAATGAAATAGAGAAAGTTGCAACGACAATATTTTCAGAAAAATCATGTTTAGAAAAATCTCGCGGCAAAAGCTTGTAACGTGGAACCTGAATTGTCACTGATATATAGTTCGACCATGAGTATACTGTTAGTGTTTAGTAGTTATAAACTTTGATAGATACTGAATAGCTACGTAGTCGACAGGCGGAAAACTGATTAAAAGCCAATTTCCATTAAAATACCGCTCAAATTACCTTATTTTAGCGGTATTTTAGAGGCTATCTCTTTACTTTTTTAAATATAGAAATGCACAATAATGTTGCGTAGTTTAGCTAAAATCCAAAGTTTTGTGTCACGAAAAGAAGCTAGAAAACCTTAAGTTCAGGATTTCAGTCAAAATCCCCGGTATTACAGTGGTTAGTAACCCCGCCTGTAACGCGGGGGACCAAATTATGATTCCATGCCGGGCGTGGGCGACCAGGGTGTGATTCCGTGTCGGGGATGATGAATTCATCATCATCATCATTAGGCGTAATGTTCTGTAACATTTTGTAACTAACAAATTGCACAAAGTCAACAAATTGTTAAACAATGTATCATGTGCCCAAACTTTATGAATTGTCTCGTGCATTTGGAATGCAAAACAGTAATTCAAAAAACTTCAAAAGGACACATGCAGGAACCGAACCCACGACCGTCACGTTTCAGAAAACGCGATGCTCTATACCATCCAGCTGAGCTAATGTGCCACTACATATGGCTTCCAAATTCACGTCCTGTATCGTACCTTTAAGTTTATTCAACGACAACAGTGCCCGACGCTTTTCAAAATAAACGGTTGCAACTGCGGACAGACGCGGAACTACTAACACACGCATAAACCCTTTAGAAGGTCAAGGACAAACCATATGAGCCAGATGGCATTGATTTTAGTTTAACATTCGTATTTTTGGTTTTCATTTAATGATGACGGTTTTGTCTACCCCTTTTAGAGTAAGGATACGATTTAAGTGTGCAGTGAGGGACAGCTACTTTTAGAAGATAAACATAATCTGTTCAGTGCATGATTGCCGTGTTTCTATGTGCCAAACGCTTCCAAAAGCAATCAAAAAAGTTAGCCGGCTAAGTTCAGGCATAACGTACTTCAGTTTATACGTTCACAAATAAACATATAAATATTAGTAATAATAATAGCCTAGTATGGACCCACTGCGGACTAACGGCCTTTTCTCATACAGAGAAGGTATGAGCAATGTCCACCATACGCGTGCTCAATATGGATTGTCGGTTTCACATTAATATTTGCCGTTCAGTTTCTTCCCGGATGAACCCAGATAGTATATCTGTATTTGAAAAAGTCACAATATGGTAGTTTGCGCGATTTCGAACCAGCATCCTCTTGCTTGAAAAGCTGACGCCTTAACCTCTAGGCCATCACGCTACGACCTTTACAATCACAGTCTTGAAAGCCTCTTGGTGTTACATGAAAACCTAGTGCTTCGAATATTGTACGGTCTGGATGGATCAATACTGTCTCCCGAGCACATGGCACGCCAAAGCCGTTACCATGACAACGATGCAACTAGAGTGAAGTATGCTGTACTCATGGAGTTTGCTCCCACACCGTGAGAAAAATATAAATGATTACAAAAACAAATGCGTAGCCCGATAGAAAACTATTCTGTTTTGTTCAGTGTTTAATTCTGCTCCAATTAAAAGGCACCCCGAACTGCCCTGTTCTGAGGTACTGCCCTAGATTAATAATACAAATGAATTCCTGCCACTTTCAGCGTTTGGCCCTGAGACTTATTAATGGTCATCGTAAATGCAACTTTAGGGGAAATTGTAGCCTTTTAAATTGAACTGGCAAATTATTTGGGATAATTGGGATTCGGGGAATCTCCCGCTCTCTCCTTTAGCTGAATAGAGTAGTGGCTGTTGCTACTTCTTGCATTAGGGCACAACTACAGGTCTCTCCAATAAAGATAAGTGATTTGTTTGTGAATTAGTTGTATTTAAATGATTCCAGTGGTACAAAATATTGTGCAGTAATATGATCGATCGAGTGTCGCCGGAAAAGTGAAAAAAGATGGCGGTCGACGTTAATCTGGCGCACGGGAGTCGCGCGCTTTGCTGAGACGTTTCGTTCAGAAATTCAACTGCGTCAGGTGGCGGCCAGCTTGCTTAATGCTTGAACAGTGGCCTATATAACGTGTTGATGTCGGAAATTATCCCAGGGGAACCGAGTACCACGATAAAAGCATCATATGTGTTAAACCAGGTTATAAACAATTTGTGTGCCAAATTTCATTCAAATCCCTTCAGGCGTTTTTGCGTGATTAAGTACCAACCTCCAAACATCTAAACATAAAATAACACATTTATAATATTAGTAGGAGTAGAATTTTTAAGACATTTACTGTTCTACAGACCTACCATTTTATTGTTTTCGTATTCATTCTATTGCTAGCTGATTGATATATGGAGCCCACGTACCACGGTCAAACTATCGCTGTCAGGTTCGATATCGCATCCCCTGAAATACTAGGGTCACAGAACGAACAGAAGCTGGACGCATGTTTTTGGTTTCATGGTATGAAGTTCATAAAAGTTCTTATTACAAAAGCTTGAGGGATCAAAATGGCAATTCATACATTCATGCAAGCTGCAACTGAACTCTGTTAGTGCCCCCCGTACTATGAATGAGAATGAACGCAAACTGAAATTTCTGTAATTTTGCAAAAGTCTAGTTACGAGTATTTTGTATATTCATTGGATTAGTCTGGGATTATTGTAGGCCTCAATTTTGTTTGCTTTAGCATTGTACGCGAAGTTGAATAAGGATTGAGATTGAGGTAAGGTTAAAGTTATGTTGCTACGACGTGACTGACGTCACCGCTACGCAGCTACGCGGTCGGAGCACTCGTAGCTGAGTAGATAGGTAAACATTGTCTTTCCGCAGTTTCCACCCGTGTCTGATGAGAAACTATGAAACTTTTACGTAATCATCATCAACAGCCACTGCAGACTTCAGCTGTTCATTGACCTCTCCAATATAACGCCATTTAAATTGATCGTCAGCTACGCTTATCCAGCTCTTATCCTGTCACTTCGCGATGATCGCCATCTTAACTAATGCTGAAGGCGTAATGGCACGATAGTTATTAAGTAAATTTTCTGTAAAATAATTTTGAAAATGTTTCGCACTATAGTTAGACGTATTATACGCAGTAACCGTTAAGTGCATCGTCTCTTAACGGTTACTAATAAAGGAGAATGCTCATCAAGTATGATAAAATAACCCAGAGCGAACAGATACAAGATTGTGATATTGAATGATATCATTCTGTAAATATTTCACTATATGAGTCGATGGCTAAACGTGTGATATTGCTATTTGTTTTTCATCAGGGGGTTATTTTTTTCTTTAAGATATCTTCGATTTGGGTATACTCGAAGATATAAATACATACATACTTATACTCACGCCCATAATCCCATAAGAGTAGGCAGAGACTTCAGATTGTCAAAATCACAAATCCACTGCCCAGTTTTCGCTGCTTTTTTGCGAGACTCAGTATGATGAGTGGCGAACTCTATTGCCGCCCATTGAATGTTATATCTCATCTTAGTCTCTCAGTCGACTTTTACGACACATTGAGTCGAAGGCGTTGGTGCTATTCGTAAACGACACCAAATGGCTTAAAAAAAAAAATACACATATATACACGATATAAATACATTATTCTATAGTGTTATTACACTTTCATGGCCATTAAGTAAAAATTTAAGTAACAATACTGAAAAAAAACCTACTCATTGCATGAAAAAATACACAAAAATTCTTACAACAATCACCTACTATGTATTTTAAAAATAAACTTATTACAACATTTATTTATTTCTCATGAAGGGTATTGACTTTTAAACATAATAAAAACAACAGAATTCTTACAGAATGCAATGACCCAGCGGTCATAGTAATTGGCCCAAATACAAATGTTTGTTTGATTGATTGATCTGTCTGTTGTATTTATTCCATTATTTTCATTTTAGCGATCGGGATCACTCCAGTTGCTGACCTTCATATAATATCAAATACGTAACATTGAAAGCACCCTCGCAACTTTCTGTTTTCCTGGAGTTTCATGGCAACGACATCGATTTGGATTCCATTCATCGCAGTGACACCATAACAAGGACCATGCAAAGCTTTCTCAACTTTAATTTTACCTACACCACGTGCAAAATGTGGAATTTATTATGTTTGCATAAACTTTAGGGTAAAGGTACCCGTTATGTAATTAATTGTTCTTACCGAAATTATATGTTGGCAAACTTCCTAATAAGTACCAACCAGGTTTTGAACCTACACTGCAATCGGATTTTCCGGACAATATAAGACTCTTCTTACTCCGTAGCAAAATTTGTGATGTATCTTATATTGGTTCAAGGGGCCCTAACCGTGCGCTTCGAGACGTAGACTAGTGGTGGATGCTGGTCTCTGTTTAGGTCAAGGCCATTCTCAGCCAATAACCCGTGACCCAAATAGTCGTTACTGCTCATGTGCGATGTTAGGGATCTGAGGGATACTGAGTAACAGACACACATCAGCTAGGACTAAATGACCGTGGAGGAAGCCACTTTGAGGTTTGGGAGACGTGGTCGATATTTTTCAGTCTCGTTTAAGGATAAACTCATGAAAGTTAGATTAAGGAAAAGCATGTGAAACAGGTCCCTTATAATGCTTTTGTTGTTTCTATATTATGATGGTTTACAATTTTATTTTAACTCTCTCTAGAACTCCGAAAATCACCCATCTCGGGTTCTTAAACTACGAACTGGCTAGAACCGCAAGCTCAGTCGGCGGCATGTTTTCCTAAATCATAAAAATCAAAGGTATACTTCCAAAAATGTTTCACCCCTCATAGATTTCATCTTTTTAGAGTGGGTTTTTACTTATTTTAGGTAGTAGTTAACTTACAAAAAGTTATTGAACAACCAAAAAAAAACTGCGATTTTGCTAAACATAAATTCAAATATTATATCAACACATAAGAGCGAGTTTCAACATTAAATAACTAACCAAAAGTGACTAGTTTAAGAATCAGCGTTGTCATACAACGTGGCAATACTGCCAGCTTTTTGGGAACTTTTCCAGTTGACAGCGATGCGGACAAATTTTTTGATGCTTTTGATTATTTTCCCTCCCTTCTTATATTTGTACATTTTATTATTTTTAGACTGTTAGCTTTTAAATTATGTAAATATTAAACTATAACTCATAAAAAAATAATATGTATTCCAAATGAAATAAAAACGATTGCAGTGCATTTTGGGGACTAGAATTTTTTAAACATTCAATAACTGTTCTGAAATTGTTTAAATGGTGTAAACACTATGTTTATTTATTCAGACTCGTCTGTATTCGCAAAGTACAAGTCGGATAAAACTTTATTTCCACGCGGTGTCTGCTGACTGCGAACGTGGCTTTCCCCTCAACGCGCTTGCGTCAAACCCACAAAGTCCCGCGAAGTTAGCTCAAATACGATACAAGATACTGGGAGCCCATAAACGTTTCGAGCTTGAATCGAGCAATTTCAGTAGTCAAAACGTAACAACAACCGCTGTAATGTGATTCTTAACTCGACCCAATTTTCATAGTTTTAGGTTTGTAAATCGGATCCATGTTTTAGCTTATGGATATTGCAACGCGCCGTCTCTATCATAGTTACACATAGTAAACCGAAAGTGTGCGACATTTTTAGCTGATTTCTTCCGAATTATGACATAAATGTACGCAATATCTTAAGGAAAACATGCATCATAAAATACCGAACAAATTTATTAAAAAAAAAATTTGGGCCACCATTTTATTACGGCTATATTTGTAAGGATTTCAAGAAGCGGCAATCCAAAAAGGTGCTTCTCAGGGACATTTTGTAATTTATTTTGCAAATACGAGTATCTTACAAAATATGAAAGAAATGGTGTAACAGATAACAGAGTTTAGGCGTAATTAAACATTGGCTGGATTGCATTAATTTTCTTTGAGATTACGTTTTTCCTTCCTTCATAATTATTTTGTCATTGAATGAAGGAGAAAGAAAAAACACGAACCTGGTAGTAGATGCATGTGGCTAACTTTATACCCACTCAATGGAGTCTAAAGTAAACTACCTGGAATTCCGGAAAATAAGTTTCGTAAATTATTAATGTTTGGCAATTGTTCATGATATTATAAAAAACTTTATTCGTAGTTACACGGGAGAAGATTTAATTACCTAGTTATTCCGTCTTCACTCGTCGAGCCACCTTGTTGTACCGGTCTTGCAAGCCGTGGACTACTTTCTACTCAAATGATGTTGATGAAATGTATTATTATTATAATTAAATAGTGATTTGTAATCTTTCACCTTCTTCATTGATATCTGAAGTAAATTTTTTGATAATGACGTCAAGAGTTCTTCTGGTAACCTTGATGAGTACGTCCACAACTTTTCAGCTATAGTAGCGGCGCACCTCACGGACTGCGTTTTTCACCATTTCCTGAAAAGTGGAAATCATATTTTTATTAAAATAGTGTTTATATTATGCAGCAACACACCAAACATAGCATCACGCCTTTGTTCACCGAATGGTTGGGCAGAAGCATATATATTGTACAAAAGTACACCCACATCGCCAGCTGTCTTAAGTGCCATGTAACAGGGTGTATTGTCATGAACAGGGTGCACAGTACTGAATGGGCTCTAGACTGCTACTGAGAAATTCCTTATGAAACTTATTTCATGAAATTATTTAAAATATTTTTTATAGAAAAGTTCTAAACAATTTTTTAAAGTATATATTTACTATCACTACACGAACTATTAAAGTGCTAATAGAGCTTAGAATATTTATTAGGTAACATTAATTTCTTTTAGCCGTTTTTGTAGATCATTGAACGATCCCACTCATACACTGTACACGATATTCAGCAAACACATACTTTCGACTTTCCCGAATGCATGTGTGAGTTCTCTTGCACTGAACTCAACAATAACCATCGCAAAATTATGTATTAAATAAATAAATAATTTATTATTTAATGCAAGAAGGCATACAAATAGGCCAATGACCGTCCGTCACTGTCATGCATATAATTATTATGTATTGTATTTATTATGTATCTACTTGCAAACAAGAAAATAGTACAAAACGAAATTCATTAATTACGTTTTAAAATCTAACCCAATCTACATAAGGTATGTACCCAACGCTAATATATATAACATAATATATAATACATTGATAAATAAAACAAATGAAATAACCAAATTAACATATTCACAGTTCATTACTTACAGATATTGTCTAATGGACTCAAACTCAAAGCATTTATTTCAAATAAACCATTTACAGGCACTTTTGAATTGTCAAGGAGTCGGTCAGTCAAAAATATGAAGCTAGTTGCCCATTCTAAAGCGTAGTAGGTACCTACAGAGAAGAACAGGCAAGAAACTCTATGGACAGTCTTTTAAATAATATTGTTACAAGAATTTGTTACATCAGTTGAAGTTTTAATTATTATTGGACGGCACGGTTGGCGCAGTGGTTAAGCGATTGACTGCTGCGCTGCGTGTCGCGGGTTCGATTCCCGCACGGAACAAATATTTGTATGACCTACAAGTAGTTGTTCCGGGTCTGGCTGCTTGTGTATGTGTGTTTGAATGTTTGTAAACGCACCCACAATACAGGAGAAATTCTTAGTGTGGGGCAATGTTTAAAAAAAAATAAAAAATATATATATATAATAATAATAATTATACGTGAGAACACTGTAAAAAAGACGTACACGTTAAAAGCTTCCAGAGTACAGCAAATAGAAACAAACAAAAACAATCCAATAATAAAAATAATTCAAATAATCCCTGGCAGCTTAGAGATGACCAATCCCATCTGACGGCGCCAGCTCACGAACATGACGCTTGGATCAGTAGGAGTATAAAATAGTAGGTACAAAGTATTTCCAACTCAACTGTAAAGAATCATTGACGAGTTTAAAGCATTTTTTCTTAGAATACAACGAGTGGCACACAACGGATCTATCCATAACCATCCGCCATCTTGACGAGGCATTCGGATTCTCTGATTAGAGTCTTACTGTGCGGTCGAGATTTACGACGACGCAGCCACTGTCACTCAGTGGCATGATGTTCAGGGTGTCATCCACATCATACAACTGGAAATATTAAAACTTAAAATAAGCATAATAAATTAAATTTGTGATGTTTAACACAATACACGGGTCTGCCTATCTCTTCAACATCCACAGACGTAGTTTTTCAACAAATAAGAATATTGCGAAAAAGTTATTCAAAGCACAAAGCTCCGTAAAATACGCCTACAACGCAGCTATGGTGTAGCATTGTCACGGCTACGCTTACTACGTACTCGAAGCGGCTGTCGCCTACGCATCTGTGTGTAGTAAATTATCCTAACTTCCTAATCCTCACTAATATCCTAACTTCCTAACTAATATTATAAATGCGAAAGTAAGTTTGTTTGTTACCTTTTCACGCCTAAACCACTGAACCGATCATCCTGAAATTTTACATATATGTTGTCAGGGGTACAGAAACGGACATAGGGTACCTTTCAGCCCGCAAAAAAGTACTGTTCCCGAGGAAAACAACAATAACGTCCTTATGATAATAGATGGCGCCACGTTTCTTTCGAATCATGATTGATTTATAACCCGATTTGATAGTCAGTCTAAATTAACGCGAGCGAAGCCGCGGGCAAAAGCTAGTAGTTTATACTTTTGCTACGCGGACTACGTGATCTAGATGGAATAAAGATTTGGTTACCGGAAAACAAGTATTTACTGTCCTTAAACATAATAAGGCACGGTATATAGAAAACGAAGTAATTAAATAATAATGCTTTGCTTTATGAAATGAAAAGTTTAAACAGTTTTGAACGTCCCAAATAAACGTTCCGCTGATTAGTAGAAATATTTTTGGTAAGAATCTCTCCAAGTGTGTTTAAGTATCTATTTGTAACAAGTACTTAACCTAACCCGTTTTCAACGAAATTAAGTATTAAAGATGGATTTGTGAGTACTTATTTACATAATTTAATTACGTGTACAATATAAAACATACATTAAATGTTCATTTCACTAATACACCTTCTGTAACACTGTGGAAGTCTGTGTTTGTTCTACTTTTATAAAATTAACCTAATAAACCTAATACCGTTGCAACATCTCTTCCTTTTGATGCTACCCCTGCACTGGCACGGATATAAAAAGAGACTAAGATGTATTGGGAGCATCACCTTTATACGAATTTCTCCCGTAAAATTCTTCAGGTTTAAAATTATAGCACATACTCGTAGGCTCGGCGAAATATTAGGTTTCTAATTTTTTTCGGAGAGCTTTCTCCCACAGTTTTCGACAATCTTTTGTAAATACATGGGTGCCCTCCGTATTTATGCATTTAACAGCTACCTAACGGGGCATATTTACCAATTATGTGCAAAGAACACGCTTATCTTCTATATAAATGAAAATTAAATGATTTTCGTAGGTAAGCGCATTACTTGAGAACAGTTGAACTAATTTGGCTATTTTTTGTTTTACAATGTTCGTAATAGTCCGAATAAGGTTATTAAGGAAAGAAATATTAGAAACTTGTGGGCTTGTACTAGTAAACCATTCATCAAAATGTACTGCGCCCCATCCTGTGCTTCCTGTTCGTGCACATCTCGCAATCTTCTTGAGGAAATGAAAATTGTGAGATGAGTCAAATGAGTGATGGAGATATTATCATTAAACTTTTCGTTTTTGGGCGCCATTTTTCCAACATGGCCGTGCAAGCGGCAAAGATACGAGGTGGCAAAGTGAAAATTCGAAAAGACGTCGAAACCAATAAAATCAAGCAGTTTTCAAAACTCCCGGAAGACTTTTCAGGTAACCCCTTGGCGGATGACCTGGAAGAAATTTCTTTCCATGACGTTTCACCCTGTAACTGAAGACGATGAATCAGCAAAACCTAGTCCATAAAAACAAAAAAAAAAGCCACAAATAAATGATCTTATCCTGTCGATAGGATAATTTATTTATGTATAAAATAGAATTATTTAAGAATAATGTTATAACATAATTTGTAAGTTAGTGTTTTTTTTATATACTATAACATAACACATTTTACCCCAAAGGGTTAGGCAGAGGTGTATCTATAGTAGCCACATTTCGCCAGTTATGTTTAAGTCCTATGTAACAGGGAGCGAGCCTATTGCCATTAACTGGGCACAAATCCAGACTCTGGGCTGCTACTGAAAATTTCCAGATAGAAAAACCCAATAACACTTTGCCCGGCCTGGGAAACGGACGCATAACCTTATGCTCAGCGGTAGCACTTGCGATCACTAGACCGATGAGACAGTCAGTTTACAATAAAATGTGCAACAATAGTAAGAAATTTGAATTTCGCGGGCTACCCTGGCGCTTCCCTCTTAAACGCTGATGATATCCGTCGAAGCAGTTGTTTGAAGGGGTTAACGGTGCGTGCCGGGACAAGTCCTACGCACTGAGAAATTGCTTGGAATAAATGTAAGAAAATTTTACATTCATAGGCTACTCTGGCGCTTCCCCCTTAATAATAAAATAATAATTAACTTACCATTCCTTACATAAATATGAAACACCAGTGGCATCTAGTTAACACACATTGTTATTGCAAAACACCTCTACATACTTTATGGGATCCTAGTACAGGTCTGACACCTGTTGAATCGAGCTATTTCTCAGTGCGCAGGGCATGTTCGGGCACGGTAACCCCTTCAAACGACTGCTTCGTCGGCTATCATCTGCGTTTATACTTTCCTGGTACAAACGGTACATTTAACCGAATCCATCAGTGTGATTTAGGGTTATCCGTTTTCTAGGTAGTACTTCATAATTTCATGCTTTCTACAATGAAGACGAGGACACGTGGTCTTCTAAGCACGTGGCGCCCGACACACGTGGTCTAGTGCGTTTTGTGCATGCGGTAAAGTGTGAAGTCAAACGAAATATGTGGCTTAATACTAAATCCGAGTTGGTGGCCACGGACTAAAAGGAATAACATTGAACTTACCTGGGAATAAAGGTACATGCTCCGTGCCTGGGAATAGAACATGAAATCTGCGCGTCGTTGCTATGTGCTTGCATTATTACTTAAAAAAATATTTTACAACGTTTATGGAGAGCTAAGATAGACTGGGATAATCCAGTACCTAACGACATAAAATAGTCTTGGATGACGTTTATGAAAAACCTATCATGCCTAACTAGTATACAATTAGAAATAAATGTTGTTTTGTGATTTGCCTATATCAATACAACTACAGTATTACGTTGATGCTTCACAAAATGCATATAGCCCCTGTGTATATTTGCGCACAACTGATGTTAAGAATAAAGTTACTATTAAGCTACTTTGTGCCAAGGGTCGTGTAGCTCCCTTAAAACTAAATACTATGTCTCGTTTGGAGCGTAAAACAAAGTGTTGTATTGTTGTTGTTCATAATTTTGGATTACATTTGAATACTTTTATTGTCATGTGATTTAATTATTTTTTTAACCTTTCCGTATCGATTTTTAAGCTATTGCATAGCTTTTATCGCGGGCTTTGAGCGCGGTGACCGAATCAAGAAATTCCGTAAAAAAAATAAAACCTAACACCCCCCACTCCGCCTACCATGTAGCTCGGCCGAGCGTTCGCTTAACGTGTATGTATATGGTACGACTGTACGATGCTCGCGCGGATCGAGACGAGCTGCTCCGAAATCGGACGAATACGTAAGCAGCTGTTTGTGAGAAAGTATATAGGTGTATAGGTATCTATCATATCTTTATAATGCCACACTCAACGCATAAAAAATAAAATACAAATATTTTAAACGATATTAACTTCTCATTCATTCAATAAAAGAAAAAATCAATTATTTTTATCGGTCACCACGCTCAAAAAGTGTAACTTGAATTAATATCAAAGAAAAAAAAAATACTGCAAAAATAAAAAATTATAATTGCATAAGTTGATAAAAAATGCTATACAATACCTTTACCGCGGCAGTTCCCGAGTGCCACACGTGTTTTTTAACTATAAGTGCTTACGGCAGACGTTGACTTGTAAATAAAGGTATCATCATGCCTCTCACACCCAAGGAATGTACCAGGATCATCACTATGGTGTAATTTGGGAGATCCCAGTGACAAACGGCCAGAACAAAGGGTGTGAGACTTTCTACTATCGTACAAGTGCTTCGGAGGTTTAGAGAGACTGGACTTAACCTAACAAGACCAAGCATTGGCAAGCCAAGGTGCACAACGGCCCGAGAAGATCGATTTAAATTGTGTCAACGATGTTAAGAAATCGACATCAGACGTACATAATTATCTCCTGCGAGGCGGCGAGCCTCCTTGCCGGATTACCGCTGTGGGATCTGGAGGCAAAGGGCCTCGCGCACGTTTGGGAGTGGCGCGAGGAGGCGAAACGCCGGGGCGTAACTCCGCTGCCGCGACAAATCGCGGCACAGCCGACAGAGCTCCGGCGGGATCTCATGGCGGCATGGAGAGTGCGACTGTCGCAACCCAGCGCAGGGCACGCCACAATTGCGGCGGTAAGACCCCTCTTTGAGGAGTGGCTTGAGAGGCGCCACGGCGTCCTCACCTTCCGCCTGACGCAGGTCCTCACCGGACATGGCTGTTTCGGGAGGTTCCTGTTTCGGATAAGGCGGGAGGAAACGCCCGGGTGTTACCATTGTGTGGATCGACCGGAGGACACGGTGGAGCATACGGTGGAGGTCTGCCCGGCTTGGGCGGAGCACCATCGTGTCCTCGTGGCGGCGATCGGCGGCGGCGACCTCTCGCGTCCGGCCCTGGTTCAGGCCATGGTACGGAGCGAGAGGGAATGGGAAGCCGTCACCTCCTTCTGCGAAGCAGTAATGCTCGCGAAGGAGGAGGCGGAGCGCGAGAGGGAGAGGCAATCACTGCGCCCTCGCGCCCCTAGTCGCCGCAAAAGGAGACACCCTGGGCGTCTGGAGTCGATTGCGGACTCCCGGCCACCGTAGGCGCGGGCTTGCGGACGGCGAGCAATGGGCAGCTCGCCGTCCGGTTAGGACCAGGCCCGGGTCGACGGCACGTCGTGTTCCACGCGCGCCTCAAAGAGATGTCAGCAAAAATTGACGGGGTCCGACAGGACCGATGCCTGCCGGGGCTGCGGATTGTTCGAAAGAGTTGCCGTGGCCCTGGCGCACAGGCAACTGAAGGAACACGGGTGGGTTTTAGTCAGTAAGAGTCTGACACGCCCTTCCGCTCAGCCCAGAGCGGGAGAGGTCATTTGATGATTTCCCAGCCAAAAAAAAAAAAAAAAATTACGTACATAATTGTAGATTTCCTATTCGAGCGATATAAATAAAATTATTACTTCCGAACAAATATACCGGACGTCTTAGAGGGGCAGAGAAATGAAATTAATTGCAAAGTTCGAATTTATTAGTAACCGTTAAGTGACGACACACTTAACGGTTACTGCGTCCGATATGTCTATATATCGTGCTGAATATTTTCAAAATAAAGTTGCAGAAAATGTATTTAATAACCGCTTTCAGCAATAGTTAAAGTGACGATCATCGCGAGGTGACAGGATAAGAGCTGGATAAGCGTAGTCGAGGTTCAAGTTAAATGGCGTTATATTGGAGAGGTCAATGTCCAGCTGAAGTTTGTAGTGGCTGTTGATGATGATTACGTAGAAGTTTGATAGTTTCGGATAAAAGACGGGTGGAAAAACAACAACGGTTAACTATGTTACTATTACTAACGTCTTCAGTGGCAAATCATCTTGATAATGGAGATAAGTGCCTAACTGTCTTTTTAGACCTTAAAAAAGCATTCGATACCGTCTCTACGCCTATACTTGTAAACAAGCTGGAAAAAATAGGTATTAGAGATATCGCACTTGATCTGTTTAGGAATTATCTTTCAAATAGGAAGCAGAGTGTCAAAGTGGGGCAGCATATAAGTGATGTCACAGATGTATCATACGGCGTCCCCCAAGGTAGTGTATTAGGTCCAACGCTCTTCTTGATATACATAAACGACCTGTGTAACATGAAAATTCCTAATGCCAAAGTCCTGTCGTACGCCGATGATACAGCTGTCATCTTCTGTGGTAGGTCATGGCATAATGTGCAGCGTAGTGCTGAATTGGGAATGTCCCAGGTTGCGAATTGGCTCAATTCTATGTTCTCACATTAAATACCTCCAAAACAAACTTTATAAGTTTCAGCATCTGCAATCGTACTCAACCAACCGGCGATTTTCGAATCTTTATACACACTTGTGATGGTAATAATGTTGATAATTGTAACTGCTCTAGTATTGGCAAAGTTTCTAGCACAAAATATTTAGGGGTAATGCTGGATCAGAGATTATGTTGGTATCCCCATCTTGAGCAGGTGGCGAATCGGGTCCGCAAGCTAAATTGGATTTTTAAGAATCTGCGTCACGTGCTCCCTAGGTCTATACAGAGTAGCGGTAAGCCTACTGTTCGAAATGTGCTCACTCAAATCTATATTTCTCTTGCGCAATCAACATTGATATACTGTATTCCTGTTTGGGGTGGGGCAACAAAATCTAAATTCATCCAATTGGAGCGAGCACAACGAGCCCTGCTCAAAATTATGTATTTAAAAAAAAGGAGATATTCTACAGAGAACCTCTACAAACTTAGTGATGTACTGTCAGTTAGGAAACTATACATTACACAAATGATTTTAAAAAAGCACAAAACCTTACCTTATAATCCGGAGGTACTCTCTAGGAGAAGAAAACAATATAGCTCAAATACCGTTAACCAAGACCAAATTCGGATCTATGCAATTTAGTAAACGATCAGCTCAATTATACAACAAAATAAATAAAGAATTTTTCATATATGAAAAATCTTATCATTTATGTAAAGAAATGTTGATTGACTGGATAAAACCACTGACATAT
The DNA here is from genome assembly GCA_917490735.1 of Dryobotodes eremita. Classification (NCBI taxonomy): domain Eukaryota; kingdom Metazoa; phylum Arthropoda; class Insecta; order Lepidoptera; family Noctuidae; genus Dryobotodes; species Dryobotodes eremita. Next base: position 8,671,736 of record OU823241.1, on the reverse strand, counting down.
GATAATACTGAAGCTCTCCTACAAAACGTAACTTAACAAGTATACGACCCGCTCATTCTACACATACATTCACACACACATACTCATACAATCACACATTCAAAACAATCATGTACACTCAACAGCACATACACACTCATGCACACGCTCACACAAGTTCACATAATTATAATTTGTTTTTTTTACTGTATTTTTTGTTTTTTTGAACTGTTTTTATTGTGTTTTAAGTAAGTACTTACTGTTGTGAAGGAGCGGAGTCCTCTAATACAGGCATTGCTTAAATGAAGACTCCAAACCCAAAATTGTTTGTGTATAATTTTTGGACACAATAAACGTTATTATTATTTCCTTTATTTCTAAGATATATACATATAAATTATATTTTTAAATATTAGAATATAAAAATATAAAAACATTTAAAAATATAAAAAATAGTGGCCCACCGGTATCGGGAACAGGGTTATTATTATTATTATTTGTTGGTATACATTTTTGTATCTCGGCACTGATCTGCCGGTTTTTTAGGGTAACACGGGCCAAAGCCAAGTGCTACCCCTGAAAGTACTAACCTAAGTGATAATTGATGATAATATGCGGCGTGATGATATTATGTTTTGACTTTGTGTTGCAGCGGTGAATGATGTTTGTGCGGGTGCTATTTGTGCATCATTCTCGTTCTGCAGGAATTTCCGGACAATTCTGCAAGTGTTCAGGATAGCAGCTTTCTGTAGGGTTTGGTACGAGTAGGTAGAGGGAGCTACGTCCAGGGTTTTTAAAGATTGATGCAGTTGTTTGGGAATGACACCCGTGGTTGAAAGTATTACAGGAATAATGGCAACGCTACCTAACCGCCACATTCGACTTATTTCTATTTTTAAGTCTGTATATTTTGACAGCTTTTCTGCTATAGTGTTTTGTAGGTTGTGTGTGTTTGGTACTGCTATGTCAATAATTTGCGCGGTTTTATTAATTTTATCTAGTAACGTTATGTCTGGTCTATTATAATGTGTTGTTCTGTCTGTGAGGATGGCTCGATCAAAGTATAGCTTGTGTGTTGTGTTTTCAAGAACTTTTTCTGGAGTATATTTGTAGTAAGGTACTGGAGGTGTAGTAATTAATTTATATTTAATGGCAAGTTTTTGATGAATTATGTTTGCTATTTGATCGTGCCTGTGTTTATAGTCAGTTTGAACTATTGTTTTGCAGGCTCCAGTAATGTGTTGAATAGTTTCAGAGGAGCTATGACATCGCCTACAAATATCTGTTAAAAGAGGGACTCGCAATATGTGCTTTTGGTAGTTACGGGTTTCAATAATTTGGTCTTGAATTATTATTATCTACTCAGCTACGAGTGCTACGACCGCGTAGCTCCCGTAGCAATGACGTCAGTCACGTCGTAGCAAAACAACTTTACCCCTTTCATAAATTTTTGTGTAAAATGCTAAAGCAGATAAAATTGAGGCCTACAATAATTTCAGACTAATCCAACATACTCAAAATACTTGTTTTAAGATCGTCGTTTCAGTCTCATTCATAGTACGGGGCGCTCACAGAGTTCTGTTGCAGTTTGCATTAATGCGTTAGTTGCAATTTTGATCTCTCAAGCTTTGTAATAAGGACTTTTATGAACGCCATACCATGAAACAAAACCATGCGTCCAGCTTCTATACGTTCTGTGTCCCTAGTATTTCAGGGGATGCGATATCGAACCTGATAGCGACAGTTTAGCCTTGGTACCTGGTCCTGAAATATCAATCAGCACGCAATGGAATGAAAACGAAATAGTGGTAGCTGTAGAACCGTAAATGTCTTAAAAATCAAGAAATAAAAAACAGTATAATTAATGCAAGGAATTGTAAACACACTAAATTAAAAAGTAAATCATTAAAAAGAAAGAAAAGACGAATGTGTCAACTTTGGTCTGCATTAACAGACAAAATATTCATATTGTTAAGATATCACCATCATGTTTATAAAATAACAGCTTACCTTTGACCTAATTATTATTAAAAAAATGAACTTGATGCCTTGCAGGTCGCATCTTAGAAATCTCCTCAAATCCCCTCCCCACTCAACCGACTACTCTACTACTCTTTCACTGTGCACGCGGTACGATTGTGGAATTCACTTCCGCCCGACATTAGGAGCTGCCATACTATTGGAGTATTTAAAAGTAGAGTGAAAGAGCACTATCTTTCCACTTTATCATAATTGCATATGTATTTATTATTTGAATTACATTATATTGTTATAGATTTTAGTGATATTTATTTTAGTAGTATGTATGTATGTAAGTATATTCTCATATTGTATGTTTATATTTAAATTGGAAAATTATTTAAGATTTTATGTATTTTGTTTTCCCTTCTACTCTTACACACGTTGTCTACATCTCTTTAATATACTCTCCTATCGCAGGTATGCTGGAAGAGATTTCTTTAGAAATAAGCATCACCTTTGTACGTATTTTTCAGTTCCTTTCTTCTTGTCTGTTTATATATGTGTGCACATAAATGGTTAAATAAATAAATAAACTTATTCATACAAAGATCAAAAAAACTACGTTGATTTTCTTTGAGTACAGTAGTCACCAAAATGCAAGTCTAAAAGTTAGGAATTACTATACCGAAAGCTTTCGGAACGTAGAAAACGACCGAAACCAAAAAAAAAACATACTACAAGGAAAAAAAAAGTAGTTTAAAAAAACAAAAAAGAAACACACTTTTATCACGCACAATAATTTATAAAATAATTAAATTGACTAGTATTAGTTCTTATATATCCAAAGATTAAATTTAAAAAACCCGCGTGGCACTCGGGGACTGCCGCGGTAAAGCTATTGCGTAGCATTTTTTATCAGCTTATGCAATTATAATTATTTATTTATTTTTTATTTATGCAGTATTTTTTTTCTTTGATATTAATTCAAGTACAGTCGTACCATATACATACACGTTAACCGAACGCTCGGCCGAGTTACATGGTAGGCGGAGTGGGGGGTGTTAGGTTTTATTTTCGTTACGGAGTTTCTTGATTCGGTCGCCGCGCTCAAAGCCCGCGATAAAAACTTTGCAATAAATAGCTTAAAAACATAGAGCGCTTTGTTTAAATTAATTCAAATTACACACAACAAAAAATTGCTTTTTTTTTTTACCTACATATATCATTTTGTTACTTTTTAGTCTAGTATATTCTTCATTTAATTAATTAGTCTAAAGTCAACGAAGTTATGACTTGAGCGGTTTACTAGGAGCCACTGAAGAGTTCCACTATCCACATCCTGGCTCCATCATCAGATTAGCTCTAAAATGCCAAACTATAATTTTGTCATCCGAAATACATACCCATACAAAGTTTCATTTCGATACGACAATCAGAAGTAGATTAAATTGGCTTTAAGATTTTATTACAATTTTTGTTAGTTACAAGTGAAGCTAATGCTAATAAAAGCGAGTTAAAAATAACTTTAATTTCGGACGTCGCTGTCTTTTCTGTATTTGGTTTTGTATTTTCGGTTTTGTTACCGATTTCCGCAATTAAAGTTATTTTTCACTTTTTAATTGACATATATTTGTACTTAATCCACTACTTGCTATGTAAATAACAGTGACAGGAACTTATGATGTCAACACCGTACTCTAAATTAATCAAATACGTATTATTAAAGCTTATTCAAAAACTACTATATAGAACCACCCGCGAACTTCCTCTGCGTAATGATAAATAAATCACGTTAATCAGCCAAGTAATCACGCAGAAATCGGTGTACACTAACATGAAAAGAAAAACATCGGTCAATGCTTAACCTCCTGCTTTTTTGAAGTCGGTTAAAAACAGCGAAGTTTTAAGCGATTTTAAGTATAATGCTAAATTATACTGCTGAATTGTGTCATGTACCCAGCGTATACTAAATCAATGAAAGCGTCAGATTTAAGGAAGTTAGGTTCATTTTTTGCAAAATAATTTTCGTTTTTACCGCACTCCTGATCAAGACACCCACGTGCTGAAGCATGTGGTCTCAATTCGTTTACAAACGCTTGAAGTCAGTTCAAATACGATATACAATACTAGGAACACATACACATCACAAGGGTGATTCGGAAATTTGGAGATCGTAATAACGTAACAAGTATTGCCATAGTGCTGTAGGAAATTCATTTCTAGCGACATCAGCTAAAGTCTAGCTTTGCTTGCATCGTTTAGTCACTTTGATACGTGTCTCTTTAGTTCAAATCACGGTGTGCTTGGAAAAGGTAGGACTTGCGAGGTTATTAGCAGTTTTCTTGAGAATTCTGACAGGAAAGTTAAACAAAATAACATGAGAATGAAGTGTAATAAAATACTGAACAAATATCAGTAAATTTTGTCTCTGTAAACGATGTCGTTCAGCCTATACTTGTATTATTAATCGAGGGCAGTACCTCAGAATAGGGCAGTTCAGGGGTGGGTTGACATTTTCTTGGCCAATATCTTTCGAATAATAACAGAATTACAATGAGAAATTACTGAAAATAGCAGCAATATTAAACACTGAATAAAATGGAACAGTTTTCAATCGGGCTACGCATTTGTTTATGTTGTAATTTATACGAGTATTTTTCTTACGGTGTAGGAGCACACTCCACGTGTACAGCGTTCTTCACTCTAGTTGCATCGTTGTCATGGAAACCGCATTGGCGCGCTATTTGCTCGGGGGACAGTACTGATCCATCCAGACCTTACGATATTTGAAGTACTAGCCTTTATGGAACACTAAGAGGCTTTCAGGAATGTGATTTTAAAAGTCGTTGTATTTGCGCCATAAATACTCGGTACGATGGTATTCAAGATTCCCAATAACGTTCCATAATTACAACAGTGTTGGTTTAGAATCACCTATTTATTGTGTCTTTGCAACTTACAGCGCGTTTCGAAATAATTATGTAGTAGCGGTATTGGCTGAGACAGCTTTTCAAGCAAGAGGATTCGGGTTCGAATCCGCGCAAACTAACCATGTTGTGACTTATTTCAAATTCAGATATATTTTCTAAGTTCATTCGTGAAGAAATTGGACAGTAAATATTAATCTGAAGCACCTTTTTTGAACCGACTTCAAAAAAGGAGGAAGTTTCTCTATTCGACTGCATTAATTTTTTTAAATTTTTGCTCTCGGATAACTTCGTCGTTTATGAACCGATTTAGATTATTCTTTTTTTGTTGGAAAGGAGATATGCTAAGGGTAGTCCTATGATACGAAAACTAGGATCTGATGATGGAATCCCAGAGAAATCGAGGGGAACCTTTGAAAATTGTAGAGGCAACTAGTGCGTTTGTTAATTTTTCCATTAAGTATTTTAAACCACTACAATTCAATGAAGGTTTGGAGTCAATTTGATGATGGAGCCGAAAGACAGTCGAGGGAACTCCTCAACGATTTACAGCAGTTACCTTGTGTTTGGGCTTGATTAATTTGTATTGATGAGAAATTTACATCTAAATGGGTTATAAATGTCATTACGGGTCTGATAATGAAGATGAAGGACAGTTAAGGGAACTCCTCAACGGTTTACAGTAGCTATCTTGTGTTTGGACTTAATTCATTTATATTGATAAGAACTTTGCACCCATATCAGTTATAAGTGCCATTACAGGTCCGATGATGGAGACCATAGAGTGTCAAGGGAATTCCTCAATAATTTACAGCAGTTACCTTTTGTTGGGCTTACTTCATACGGTTCAATAGGCTAAAATGTTCAGTTCGTACAAAAATAATACCTAATTAAGACTCAAGTTTTACATAGGACAACCACTACGTACTAGTCGTGCTGATGCGTCAATTGGAGACTGAATTTAAGTTGCGTAATAGCGTCATCTCTAGCAAAGCTCTTTCGTCGTGTGGCCTATTCAATCATTTGTTTGAATCTAAGTCAGACAACGTTATTCTTTCCAAGGTTCTAACACGACTCAGAACAACATACACCTGTCCTTTAGCGAAATCTTTCTTGCTTTAGCTTTTTCTGTCACACTGTGCGTCGCATAACCGCGAACCCTCTGTGCAGCTGGAGTACTTGCGGGACGCAAGAGCCGAGAGCCACGCAGCCGCGTCGCATCGCCGCTCACCAACCGCATGTAGTCTGCTCGGGTCAGTCGCTGAGAGCGTTTGCGTACGCGCATCGCGTCACAAGCGTCACACAGATACTGTACCTAATTTAAGTAACTTTGTTGTTGACAAATATATTTCTGACGAGTAGAATCACGTAATATTAAGCCCTGGCTAGAGTGACCCTAATATTCCCAACAGGTAGGTACCTTTCCTTACTGCTCCATCTCAAAAATCCATCCTGTACCTCTATCTAGAAAAAATATGGTTCTAGTAAATCTGGTTAAGGAACATTTCGTGCAACATTAACCAAGGAATAAACTTGCAATAACATAAATTCAAGTAAAACGACTACTTTTAGGAATATTAGAAAAACACTTATAAAAGCCAGTGCTTAAATAAAAATATTTCCAGCGAGAAATCAACTCCAGGACTTTTTAAATTGGGAATTTTATTTTAATGAAGATGCAATTCACGAAACCAAGTGCCTGCATATGATACGCGCTGTGGTAACCAATTTAAATCCTATCTACTCATAATATCCTAGTTCCATGAATATGTCGAGCGTCGCTAACCCCGCTACGAGTAGGTCATCGAACACCTGAGTATAGGTATTTTTTATATTTTTTTATATAGCCTCTTCTATATTTTGTGAATGTGAGAACGTTGTAAGCCCAACTTGTAGACCTTTTTCTATTTTGTTGAATACTTGTTAGTTGTTGACAGGCCCACTGTCCTCCCATGACTATTAACACTGTAATTTGTAAATATTGTAAACGCTTTTATTTTTAAAAGAGTAACCGTGGAGTTACTTGCTGGCTCAGCACATATGAAACAACCAATTGGAACCGTGCACCTAGCTTCTGACGTTTCATGAGTGCTTATGTAGCTTTATGTAAAATAAAATATGTTGATTTGGTTTTGATTTGAGTTCGTATGTGAGTTGTATACAATCTGTTTTTGTTATTATAATAATAATTATGAGTCGGTTTGGTGGTCCAACAACGTGCGCGTTCAATACGATGTGGATCTAGATTAATTTATTATAATATATCGAAATCGTTCATTGAAATCAAGGTTTTAATCTAGAAATTCTTTCAAATGGTTGTGTAATAATAGTATATAAGCATTTTAATATATATAATAAAATAAATCATTCGTCAAATCAAGATAGAGAAGTTTTGACTTTATTATTATAACTTATATACTACTTGTGCTATCTTTATCATACGCCTACTAAGAATTAGTTAAAATAAATAAATCTAAACAATCCAATGTTTCCTTCAGGTATCATTCAAGTTAGCACCAGTGGCCCTCATTCTTCAACGACTCCGGAAAGTGGTGTACAAGAGAGTCCTCACCTGCTGTGTTTGCTGACGGAATGTTCAAAAGAAAGGAGGTAACGTTTATTAATAGATCTTTTCCGCTACTACCATCAGTGTTATTTTCAAACGGTTGTCGCTCATGTTATACTGTTCTATGCACCTCGTACCGACTGATATCCATTGCGTAAGCCAACCGGTACTACGGTTCGACAATATTTATCGCTCGGGTACTAGGCTAGCATTGATCACAGGAGTACGTTTTAGCAACCGTATTAGACAACGTTATATCTTACAGGTTCTACTAAATATTAGGTACATAGATACATAAACATACTCGAAAGCATACTATTAAATGTCAAAATTGAATATAAGACAACCTTTTAGTAGGTATCACTAACTGCTGGTAAACAGTAACAACGAAACCTTGTACATATATTAATCCAAATATTTGTGTATTGCTAGAACGACTTTGAGAGTTTCCAAGAAACAAAACGTTCCATGGAACGAAACCTTACTCCTCACCTGCAATAAGAGATCATGAAATAGAGAAAGTTGCAACTACAACATATTCAGAAAAATCTCGTTGTAAAAGCTTGTAACGTGGAAACTGAATTGTCACTGATATATAGTTCGACCATGGGTATACTGTTATTGAGTATTATTTAAAAACTGAGATTAGATACTGTATAGCTACGCATTCGACGGGTGGAAAACTGAATAAAAGCCAATTTTCATTAAAATACCTGGAGGGACAGGCGTGTAAATAGCCGTGTTTCCTATGCGGGATGAGGACGAGAGAAAAATCTACGTCTGGAATGCACGCTGATTCAAAATGCCTATTTTGTCCGACAAATTGCAAGTAGATTGGTGACGGTCAGGTGGCGTCTGTAGTTAACCCCAGCAAATAATGCAAAGCGGTACCTGGGTGGTCTTCTTGTTCAGTCCTGACGAATCTTCAGCCGGTGGCCACCTGGCGAGCTCGTACACAATGGTCACTTGAAAGTCTATGATTTTACACATTAATCGGACGCGGGTTGATATATTAATATTGAATAACTATAGAATGGCAAATCCCCAAGGATTACGGGATAATACACGTTAATTTATAGTTTCAGCGGACGTGATGAATTGAGATTTAAAAAAATGCGGTTTTGCGGTGAGATCAAAATGCGACCGATAGGCACACGCGCACTTTGACATCTGACAACCGTAATGAGCTGTCACTGGCTGCTCAGTCTTCTGATGCCCTCTCCACATGTCCGCGACAGCAATATATGCCTAAGGTCGGACTACAGACACCTGAACACCGCCCACAATCAAATATAATCTATGGGGCGATAACTTGCCACACCAGTACCGTTAAAATTACCTTATTTAAGCGGTATTTTAGTGGCTATCTCTTTAGTTTTTGCTTATTTTAAGTGTAGAAATGCACAATAAAGTTGCGTAGTTTCGCTAAAATCCATGGTTTTGTGTCACGAAAAGAAGCTAGAAAACCTTAATTTCAGGAGTTCAGTCACAATCCTCGGTAGTATAGTGGTTAGTAACCCCGCCTGTATAGTCCAGGAATATTAGTCAAATGAGGGCTACTTGCCCTCATTTGACATGAGAATTTTGGAATGAGAGATAGTCAGCTATAAACTTGTATAAACCTTTATTTTGGCACCCTTAAACTTTTCTCAAAATCTACTTATCTTAGGGTTTCTGCGACTACAGTTATTCCAAGGTCAAAGGTAAAATAAAACGATTTTTTACATATTTATGGCAAATATCTCTTTTCCTATGGGTTTTATGCTATTTGTATTTCCATAAATATTGTAGAAGATGAAATTCTCTACAACTTTTGTTAATACACTTTTTTTTATATCTTGAACGATTTTCAAGATAGAGGGTGAAGAGAAGACCATATTCCTCCTCCTCCTCCTCCTCCCTCCTCTTCCTTTTCCTCCGGGCAGTTTTCTTTATTATTTTTACTCTTTGTGTTTCCTGTGCGCGTCGCAAATAAAATATTTTTCTTTCTTTCTTTTCTTTTATTTTTTTGCTGCAGCATTTGAGGAAGAAAACTGCCCGGTTCAATTATTATTTGAGAATGGAGTGCGAACCTTGTTGGCAATCTATAATGCTTCAAAATCTGTGGACTGTATCGATCGTCTTCGCTATGCACAGTTCATCAAGTTAGCAAAACTGAATAAACCTGTGCAGTTATCAAATCTTCCACCAACGAATGCAGCAGCTCACCAAGATTTCAACCGTGTTTATTATCAAGTTCAGGCTTGTTTAGGGCATGATTAAGAACCCGAGAATTGGGGTTGGATAATGCGTGATGAATTCCTGGAACCTGTTATGACAATGAATCCACCAGCTACGGAGGAATTGCTTAACACAATATTCTGCAACTGCAAGAATGGTTGTAGTTCGCGATGTGGATGCAGGAAAACAGGGCTGCAGTGTCTTTAGCTTGCGGCCAGTGTAATGGGCAAGCTTGTCTCAATGCTTCACCATATCAGAGTGATATCAATGAAGACGGTACTTTTGACCCCGAAATCCTGGAAGAACTGGAGACAATTGTCGTTTAAGACGAGAACACAGAAGAATTTGAAATATTAATTATAACGTAATAGTTAATAAAAAATGGATATTATTTAGAATTATATATTTATCAATAATTTATAAACTTTATACGGCGTGTTTTTAATTGGGACTACAGGTTGACCTCGAATGATACTCTAAATAGTTAACACTGCGTGCGCTCTGTCCTCTATCTCGAAAATGGTTCAAGATATAAAAATAATGTTTCAACAAAAGATGTAGCATAAAACCCATAGGAAACGATATATTTGCAATAAATGTGTAAAAAAGCTATTTTTTGACCTTTGACCTTGAAATAACTGTAGTCGCGGACACCCTACGATAAGTAGGTTTTGAGACAACGTTTAGAGTACCAAAATAAAGGCTTATACAAGTTTATAGCTGACTATCTTTCATTCCGAGGTGAAACTCCTAATATTCCTGGACTACGAGTATAATGCGGGGGACCAGCTTATGATTCCATGCCGGATGCGGGGGACCAGCTTATGATTCCATGCCGGATGCGGGGGACCAGGGTTCGATCCCGTGTCGGGGATGATGAATTCATCATCATCATCGTTAGGTGAAATGTTCTGTAATACAACATTTTGTAATTAACAAATTGCACAAAGTCATCAGTTTGTTAGACATTGTATCGTGTGCCTCAAACTTTATGACTTGTCTCATGCATTTGGAATGCAAAGCAGTAATTCAAAAAAGTTCAAAAGGATACATGTGGGACTCGAACCCACGACCTTCACGTTTCAGAAAACGCGATGCTCTATACCATCCATCTGAGCTAATGTGCCACTACAAATGGCTTCAAAATTCAGGTCCTGTATCGTCCCTTTAAGTGCATTCAGCGACAACAGTGGCCGACGCTCTTCAAAATACACGGTTACAGCTGAGGACAGATGCGGAACTACTAACACACGCATAAACCCTTTTGAAGGTCAGAGACAAACCATAGGAGACAAATGGCATTGATTTTAGATTAACTTTCGTATTTTTGGTTTTCATTTAATGATGACGCTTTTGTCTAACCTTTTCAGAGTAAGGAAGATTTAAAAGTGCAGTGAGGGACACCTACTTTTAGAAGATAAACGTAATGTGTTCAGTTTATGATTGCTGTGTTTCTATGTGCCAAACGCTTCCAAAAGCAATTAAAAAAGTTAGCCGGCTAAGTTCAGGCATAACGTACTTCAGTTTACACGTTCACAAATAAACATATAAATATTAGTAATAATAGTACCCTAGTATAGTCCCACTGCGGACCAAAGGCCTTTTCTCATACAGAGAAGGCATAAGCAATGAATCACCATACGCGTGCTTAATATGGATTGTCGGTTTCAGATTAATATTTTCCGTCCAGTTTCTTCGCGAATGAACCCAGAAAGTACATCTGTATTTGAAAAAGTCACTATATGGTAGCTTGCGCGATTTCGAACCAGCATCCTCTTGCTTAAAAAGATGACGCCTTAACCTCTGGGCCATCATGCTACGACCTTTACAATCACATTCTTGAAAGCCTCTTCGTGTTACATGAAAGCCTAGTGCTTCGAATATTTTATGGTCTGGATGGATCAATACTGTCTCCCGAGCACATTGCACGCCAAAGCGGTTTCCATGACAACGATGCAACTAGAGTGCAGTACGCTGTACACATGGAGTTTGCTCCCACACCTGAGAAAAATATAAATTATAACATAAACAAATGCGTAGCCCGATAGAAAACTATTCCGTTTTATTCAGTGTTTAATTCTGCTCCAATTATAAGGCACCCCGAATTGCCTTATTCTGAGGTACTGCCCTCGATAAATAATACAAATGAATTCCTGCCACTTTCAGTGTTTGGCCCTGGGACTTATTAATGGTCATTGTAAATGCCAACTTTAGGAGAAATTGCAGCCTCTTAAATTGAAATGGCAAATTATTTGGGATAATTGGGATTCGGGGAATCTCTCGCTCTCTCCTTTAGCTGATCCGGTAAGAATAGTGGCCTTTATAACGTGTTGATGTCGGAAATTAACCCACGGGAACCTAATGCTACGATAAAAAGCATCGTATGTGTTAATCCAGGTTATAAACTATCAGCGTGCCAAATTTCATCAAAATACCATCAGCCATTTTTGCGTGATTGAGTAACAACCAAACATCTAAACATTAAAAAAAACATAGTTATAATATTAGTAGGAGTCGAATTTTGAAGACATTTACTGTTCTACAGACCTACCACTTTATTGTTTTCGTATTCATTCCGTTGCGTGCTGATTGGTATATCGGGACCTCGTACCACGGCCAAACGGTCGCTTTCAGGTTCGATATCTCATCCCCTGAAATACTAGGGTCACAGTACAAATAGAAGCTGGACGCATGTTTTTGGTTTCATGGTATGACGTTCACAAAAGTCCTTATTACAAAGGTTAAAGGATCAAAATGGCAATTAATACATTCATGCAAACTGCAACAGATCTCTGTTAGTGGGGCCCTCGTACAATGAATGAGAATGAACACTAACTGAAATTCCGTTGACTTTGCAAAATCTGGACACAAGTATTTTAGATATATTAGGTTAGTCTGGGATTAATGTAGTCCTCTATTTTGTCTGCTTTGGCATTGTTTATTGATATGCTAACGCCATCTAACAAGGGCGGCGTGAGGCCCCAACCGACCGGAATGCGGCGCTGACGGTGGCGCCTCCTCGGTGGACGGTACCGCCGGGAATCGATAAAAGTGGGAACAATGAAAAAGTGTCTTGGTGGACGAACGTAAAAAAAATAATTCGGTTGTCTCATTCTCATAGAAATGTTGCGAGAATCTTATTTGTACATCTAAATCAATAAATGTTGTAACTGCAGTATAGCCATGCATAATTTCCACCCACCGCACATACTCGTCAACTGCTAACTGAGGGTGAGGTTGTTAGAGGAATAGGTTAGATACCCATTCCCCTAACACCCACCCTCAGTCTGTTATTTAGTAAGTAAATCAGGCACGTGGTGTTCCGTCCACGTGGAGTGCTGAGCTTTGCGCTTGCGTGGAAAATACTACGTCGGGGCAAATACGATGATCGCGTGCCAGCAAGTCACCTAGTCAAGGAGTCTATTAATCATGAGAGTAGTAAATCCGTTGATCGTCCATGGTCGGAACGCAACAAGCAACAGAATGGAATTAAAAATATGTTGTATAACTGCTAGGTTTAGCTGGTGATTTGATGGGTTAATTTTAATAAAAAAATTGAATTAATATATCGTGATAAGTCTCTGGGTAGATTGCAATCTCACCTAAGATTGGTGGCGCAATTAACGCAGGTATCCCAAAATATGGAAGTCGCATTCGGTACATTATTCATTCATTCATTCTTACTACTTACTTATTCAACTTATACGGAAATAATTAGTAGGTAAAAGAGAAATTTAAAACTAAGGTATTTTGAATTTAAGGTACATGTAAAACGAAAGTAAGTTCCTGACGAAGGTTGCACTCCTGGACTGGTCTAATGATGATAGCCATGTCGTAGCGTCGGTGTAAACTCCCCGGTTAGCCTCACGCGTGACGTGCAATACGAGTACCTCTCCCGACGGCGCCTATGAGCGCCAGGCGATGCCGATGGCGCAAGAGCCGTTGTCTGTATTCCAGTAACCGGTACTTGGGGTTAAAATTTGGCCTTCTCGACTGATCTTAAACCTGAGACAAATAACAAGGTTTTTTTACCAGAGAGCAAAGCGGAAATTAAAGAATATCAAACCGATAATCAGAATACATACAACCGAAAAATAAAAAATCCGAATGTGAGAAAAAGCTGGACCAGAAATGGGCAAACAATGTAAATAATACTTTTTTGCATTCTTCTCAGTTCACTGGGTTAAACGTAACAAGATAACAGTTCAAGTGGTTTTTACTAATAAACCAGTGTTAGAAGATTTCTACCACATAATCTAAATAATCTATTTTAAACGTGTCTTCTATAAAAAAAACAATCGACGGATTCATATGTAAAAATTTTGACAAGCAATTTTGGAAGAGTCATCAACTTGGATTTTCAAAATGTATCATTAAAAATAGATTGCCCGTTAAGCGTGCAAAAAGTATCTAATCAGCAGTACTAAACTCCAATATGCTTCGCAAGGAACGCATTTCCACAGCATTTTTTCTACTTTCATGCTTCTTTTGCCACACCAAACATTCAATTCCATTGGTGCGTAGGTACCAGCACACCATTGTGAACAGCCAGTCGTGCTTTTTTGGACCTCAACTGGTTGGTCAGTAATCAGACGCTTTTTAGCCATATTGCCTTTCAGAGAGTTCATCAATCGTTTCTTTGGGTCTTCCCCTTTTCTCATAGCCATCCACATTCATACTCAACGCTTTCCTCACGACATTTTCCATATTCCTCCGTATCACGTGCCACTTCAATCACACCCAATTTCCACACAACTTTTCAGTCAACGGTGCGATTTTCAGACTTCCTCTTGTATACTCTTTTCTTATTATATCTTATATTGGTTCAAGGGGCCCTAACCGTGTGCTTCGAGACGTAGATTAGTGGTGGCTGCTGGTCTCTGTTTAGGTCAAGGCCATTCTCAGCCAATAACCCGTGACCCAAGTAGTCCTTACTGCTCATGTGCGATGGTAGGGTTCCCCCTACTGAGTAACAGGCACATAATATCTGCCAGGACTACGTGACCGTGGAGGAAGTCACTTTGAGGTTGGGGAGACATGGTCGATATTTTTCAGTTTCGTTTCAGGATAAACTCATGAAAGCTAGATTAAGGAAAAGCATGTGAGACAGGTTCCTTATAATGCTTTTATTCTCTCTATATTATGATATGATGTTTTACAGTTTTATTTTAACTGAATCTTCAACTCAGAAAATCACCCATCTCGGGTTCTTAAAGGACGAACTGGCTAGAACCGCAAGCTCAGTCGGTGGCATATTTTCCTAAATCATAAACATCAAAGGTATCCTTCCAAAACTGTTTCACTCATCATGGTTTTCATCTTTATGAAGTGGGATTTTACTTATTTTTGGGTAGTAATTAACTTACAAAAACTTACTGAACACCCAAAAACAAAAAAAAGATTTTGATAAAAACAAATTCAAATAATATATCAACCAAAATAGAGCGGTTTTCAACATTAAAAAAACTAACCAAAAGTTACTGGTTAAAGAATCAGCTTTGTCATTCAACGTGGCAACGCTGCCAGCCTATTGGGAACATGTCCAGTTGACAGCCATGTGGATATTTTTTTTGATACCCTACGATTCTTCCCCTCCCTTTTTATATACTTGTACATATTATTATTTTTAGACTGTTAGCTTTTAAATTATGTAAATATTATACTATAACTCATAAAAAATCATATTTATTCCAAATGGAATAAAAACGATTGCAGTGCATTTGGGGAATCTAGATTTTTTTAAACATCAATAACTGTTCTGAAATTGTTTAAATGGTGTAAACTCTATGTTTATTTACTCAGACTCGTAGGCATTTGCAAAGTACAAGTCCGATTAAACTTTATTTCCACGCGATGTCTGCTGGCTGCGCCACGTGGCTTTCCCCTCAACGCGCTTGCGTCAAACCCTCAAACTCCCGTGAAGTTAGCTCAAATTCGATGTTAGATACTAGGAGCCCATAAACATTACGAGCTTGAATCGAGTTATTTCAGCAGTCAAAACGTAACAACTACCGCTGTAGCGTGATGCTTAACTCGACCCAATTTTCATAGTTTTAGGTTTGTATATCGAATCCCTGTTTTAGCTTACTGATTTTCTAACGCGTC
Organism: Dryobotodes eremita; assembly: GCA_917490735.1. NCBI lineage: Eukaryota > Metazoa > Arthropoda > Insecta > Lepidoptera > Noctuidae > Dryobotodes > Dryobotodes eremita. The sequence continues at coordinate 8,655,977 of OU823241.1, read as the reverse complement.
GCATCATTCATAGTTACCCGTGGTAAACCGAAAGTGTACAACTTTTTTAACTGATTTCTTCCGAATTATGACATAAATGTACGCAATATCTTAAGGAAAACATGCGTTATAGAATACGGAACAAGTCAGTATGATTAAAAAAAACATAGGACACCATTTTATTATGGGTATATTTGTAAGGATTTCAAGAAGCGACCATCCAAAACGGCACTTCTCAGGGGCATTTTCTCATTTCTTTTGCAAATATCTTACAAAATATGACAGAAATGGTGTAAAAGATAACACAGAGTTTAGGCGTAATTAAACACTGGCTGGATTGCAACAGCTTTTTTTGAGCGTACGTTTTTCCTTCCTTCATAATTATTTTGTCATTGAATGAAGGGGAAAGGAAAAACACGAACCTGGTAGTAGATGCATGTGGCTAACTTTATACCCACTCAATGGAGTCTAAAGTAAACTACCTGGAATTGCGGAAAATAAGTTTCGTAAATTATTAATGTTTGGCAATTGTTCATGATATTATAAAAAACTTTATTCGTAGTTACACGGGAGAAGATTTAATTACCTAGTTATTCCGTCTTCACTCGTCGAGCCACCTTGTTGTACTGGTCTTGCAAGCCGTGGACTACTTTCTACTCAAATGATGTTGATGAAATGTATTATTATAATTATATAGTGATATGTAATCTTTCAGTTTCTGCATTGATGTCTGAAGTAAATTGTTTGATAATGACGTCAAGAGTACCTTCTGGTAACCTTGATGAGTACGTCCACAACTTTTCTGCTATAGTAGCTGCGCATCTCACTATCTGCGGTTTTCACCATTTCCTGAAAAGTGGAAATAATATTTTCATTAAAATAATAGTAACATTATGCAGCAACACACCAAACATAGCATCAGCCTGTGTTCACCGAATGGTTGGGCAGAAGCATATAAATTGTACAGAAGTACACCCACATCGCAAGATGTCTTAAGTCCTATGTAATAGGGTCTATTGTCATGAACCGGGTGCACAGTCCCGACTTGGCTCTAGAGTGCTACTGAGAAATTCCTGATGAAACATATTACACGAAATTATTTAAAAAAATAAAATATAGAAAAGTTCGAAACAATTTTTGAAAGTATATATTTAGTATCATTACACGAACTATTAAAGTGCTAATAGAGCTTGGATATTTACTAAGTAACATTAATTTCCTTTAGCCGTATTTGTAGATCATTGAACGATCCCACTCATACACTGTACACGATGTTCAGCAAACGACTTTCCCGAATGCATGTGTGAGTTCGCTTGCACTGAACTCAACAATAACCATAATAAAATGATGTATTAAATAAATAAATTAAGTTAATTATTTATTATTTAATGCAAGAACGAGTGCAAATAGGGCAATGACCGTCCGTCACTTTCATGCATATAATTATTATGCATTATGTTTATATATCTACTTGCATACAAAATTATAGTACATAAAATAAATTCAGAAATTACGTCTTTAAATCTACTACTGTCTACATAAGGTATGTACCCAACAGTAATACATACTCGTATAGCGTAATATATAATACAATGATAAATGAAACAGATATAAACATGTTCAGAGTTCATTAATTACAGATATTGTCTAATAAAGTCAAACTCAAAGCATTTGTTTCAATTATCCACTTACAGGCACTTTTTGAACTGTCAAGTCTGAACTGTCAAGGAGTCGGTCAGTCAGAAATATGAAGCTAGTTGCCCATTCCAAAGCGTAGTAGGTACAAGAATGGGCAAGAAACTCTATAGACAGTCTTTTAAATAATAATGTTACAAAAGTATTAGTTACGTCAGATGAAGTTATAATTAAATATGAGAACGATGTAAAAAAGACGTACACGTTAAAAGGTTCCAGAGTACAGCAAATAGAAACAAACAAAAACAATCCAATACTAAAATAATTAAAATGAGTCCTGGCAGCCAAGGGATGACGAGTCCGAACTGACGGCGCCCGTGCACGAACATGACGCTTGGATTAGTAGGGGTAAAATAGTATGTACGAGTATAAGTATTTCCAACTCAATTGTAGAGACTCATTGACGAGTTTAAAGCAATTTTTCTTAGTATATAACGAGTGGCACACAACGAATCGACGCCCATCTTGACAAGGCATTCGGATTCTCTAATTAGGGTCGTACTGTGCGGTCGAGATTTACGACGGCGCAGCCACTTTCACTCAGTAGCATGGTGTTCAGGGTGTCATCCACTGGGCGCGTTCATTGAGGCACCGGCCAGCCCGTCGGTTGAAAGCGTCCCAGAGGGCATGGCCATCTGGGTGTTCCGGGGATACCGCACGGTCTCCTGCGAGGCGGCGAGCCTCCTTGCCGGATTACCGGCATGGGATCTGGAGGCAAAAGTCCTCGCGCACATTTGGGAGTGGCGCAAGGAGGTAAAACGCAGGGGCGTAGCTCCGCAGCCACGAGAAATCGCGGCACAGTGGACAGAGCTCCGGAGGGATCTCATGGCGGCATGGAGAGTGCGACTGTCGCAACCCAGTGCTGGGCACGCCACCATTGCGTCGATAAGTCCCCTCTTTGAGGAGTGGCTTCGGAGGCGCCACGGCGTCCTCACCTTTCGCCTGACGCAGGCCATCACCGGACATGGCTGTTTCGGGAGGTTCCTATTTCGGATAAGGTGGGAGGAAACGTCCGGGGGTTATCATTGTGTGGATCGAACGGAGGACATGGTGGAGCATACGGTGGAGGTCTAACCAGCTTGGGCCGAGCACCGCCGTATCCACGGGGCCGCGGTCGGCGACGGCGATCTCTCGCGTCCGGCCCTAGTTCAGGCCATGGTACGGAGTGAGAGGGAATGGGAAGCCGTCACCTCCTTCTGCGAAGCAGTAATGCTCGCGAAGGAGGAGGCGGAGTGCGTGAGGGAGAGGCAATCGTGCCGCCCTCACGCCCCTAGTTACCGCAGGAAGAGACAACCTGGGCGTCGGGAGTCGGCCACCGTAGGAGCGGGCTTGCGGACGGCAAGCAATGTAAGGACCAGGCCCGGGTCGATGGCGCGTCTTGTTCTACACGCGCCTCAAAGAGAGGTCAGCACAATTAACGGGAACCGAAAGGGCTGATGCCTGCCGGAGCCGCGGATTGTTCGAAAGAGTTATCGTGGTACTGGCGCACAGGCAACTGAAGGAACACGGGGAGGTTTTAGTCAGTAAGAGTCTGACACGCCCTTCCGCTCCGCCCAGGGCGGGAGAGGTAATACGATGACTGCCCACCCAAAAAAAAAAAGTGGCATCCACATCCCACTACTGGAAAGAATAAATCTTAAAATAAGCATAATAAATTAAATTTGTGTAGTTTAACACAACATACGCGTCTGCCTAACTCTTTAAAATTCACGGACGTAAATTTTCAACAAATAAGAACATTGCGGGAAGTTATTTAAAGCATTGCTCCATAGCTCCGTAAAATACGCCTACTACGCAGCTACGGCGTAGCATTGTCACGGCTACGCTTACTACGTACTCGTAGCGGCTGTCACCTACGCATCTGTGTAGTAAATTGTAGTTCATACTATTGCTACGCGGATGACGTGATCTGGATGGAATAAAGTTCTGGTTACCGGAAAACATAAGTATTTACTGTCCTTAAAAATAATAAAGTTACCATACAAAAAACGAAGTAACGAAATAATAATCCTTTGCTTCATAACATGAAAAGGTAAAACAGTTTTGGGTGCCCAAATAAACATTCTGCTAGTAGAAATATTTTTGGTAAGAATCACTCCAAGAATGTGTTTGTAACAAGTACTTAATTTACCCCTTTTCAACGAAATTTAATATTAAAAGATGGATTCGTGAGTACTTATTTACACAATTTAATTACGTGTACGATATAAAATATATATTAAATGTTCATTATACTCACACACCTTCTGTAACACTGTGGAAGTCTGTGTTCGTTCTATTTTTTTATAAAATTAGCACACACCAATCATCTCGAAAAAACTAATACTGTTGCAACATCTCTTCCTTTTGATGTTACCGCTGCACTAGCACGGATATAAAAGCAGATTAAGATCTTTTGCGAGCATCACCAGTATACGAATTTCTCCTGTAAAACTCTTCGGGTTTAAAATTATAGCACATAGTGTCGGCGAAATATCAGGTTTCTGATTTTTTTTCGGAGTGCTTCCTCCCACAGTTTTCGACTTTTAAAATCTTTTGCAAATACATGGGCTCCCCGTATTTTTTCAGTTAACAGCTACACAACGGGGCACATATATTAATTATGCCTTAAGAACTCGCTTACCTTCTGAATAAATGAAAATTAAATGATTTTCGTTGGTAAGCGCATCACTTGAGAACGGCTGAACTGAGTTGGCAATTTTTTGTTTTAAAATGTTGGTAATAGTCCGAATGAGGTGTTATGGGAAATAAATAATCGAAAATTGTGGGCTGTACTAGTAAACCATTTATCAAAATGCATTGCTCCTCATCCGATGCTTCTTGTTCATGCACATCTCGCAATCTTCTTGAGGAAATGAAGATTGTGAGATGAGTCAAATGAGTGAGAATGGAGAATGGAGATATTATCATTAAACTTTTCGTTTTTGGGCTCCATTTTTCCAACATGGCGGCGTGAGCGGCAAAGATACGAGGTGGCAAAGTGAAAATTTAAAAAGACGTCGAAACCAATAAAATCAGCAGTTTTCAAAACTCGCGAAAATCTTTCTAGGTAACTTCTTGGCGCATGACCTGGAAGTAATTTCTATGTAAGACGTTTCACCCGGTACTGAAGACGATGAATTAGCAAAACCTGGTCCATAAAAACACAAAAAAGCTGCAAATAAATGATCTTTTCTAGTCGATAAGATCATTTATTTGTGTATAAAATACAATTATTTAAGAGTACTATTATACCACATAATTTGTTAGTTAGTGTTTTTTTTTTTATTTCGTATAAAACAAAGACGCTTTTTTTGTCTTCTTTTAAAATATGCTACAAATTTTAATGCGGCTTTCATCAGTAGATAGAGTGATTCAAGAGGAAGGTTTATATGTATAATACATGCATATTATATGAGAGAAAAACAGAGAATTTCAAGGATTTGTAATGTGATGACGTAAAAACCATTTTTGTGCGCTTACATTGCAAACGCTGCCTAAACCTTACCAGATAGATCTAAGTAATGTATTACAGAGTTGTATATCTTAAAAATATCTAAAAAAACATCTGCAATGACATATGTCTACCTCCTAAAGATAACCCACAGTAAATATTTTAATATTTTACATATTCCAAAAAAAAATGGGTTATATACGAAGCTAATTTAAACAATACAGTATTATTTCGTATCCAATTAAATATATCAAATACGTTGCGTATTTAATGTAAATCAAAATTGCTCTTTACAGCATACCATTAAAATAAATATCTTAGAAGATAACAGAGATTTAAAATGCGGGGGTAGAGCGCCCGCAGGCTGTACGTCCGTCCCGGGTGGCAGCAGCCGGCGGGCGCAGCGCGTGCATATAAATAAATCCAACATGTTACTTATTAGTAACATAATATGATTAATCTTATGTAACAGGGGGCGAACCTATTGCCATCAACTGGGCACAAATCCGGACTCTGGGCTGCTACTGAGAAATTCAAAATAGAAAAACCCAGAAACACTTTGCCCGACCTGGAAAACGGACCTGACCTTATGTTCAGCGGTAGCACTTGCGACCTCTAGACCGATGAGGCAATCAGTTTAGAATAAGAGGCGTAAGAAATTAGAATTTTGCGGGCTACCCTGGGGCTACCCCCTTAAACGCTGATGATATCCGTCGAAGCAGTTGTTTAATGAGGTTAAAGGTGCGTGGCGGGCATGCCCTACGCACTGAGAAATAGCTTGCAATAAACGTGAGAAAATTTTACATTTGCAGGTTACCCTGGCGCTTCCCCCATAATAATAAAATAATAATTAACTTACCATTCCTAACATAAATATGAAAGACCAGTGGCATCTAGTTAATACACATTGTCATTGCAAGACACCTCTACACCTACACTCTTTTTAAGATCCTGGTACAGGTCTGACACCTGTTGAATCGAGCTATTCCACAGTGCGCAGGGCATGTTAGGGCACGCTCCTTCAACCCCTTCAAACGACTACTTCGACGGTTATCATCTGCATTTTTACTTTCCTGATACAAACGCGAGATTTAGTCGAATGCTTATCTTTTTTCTAGGTAGTACTTACTAACTCCATGCTTTCTACAATGGAGACGAGAACACGTGTCTTCTAAGCACGTGGCGCTCGACACACGTGGTCTAGAGCGTTTTGTGCATGCAGGAAAGTGTGAAGTCAACAAATATGTGGCATAATACTAAACCCTAGTTGGTGGCCACGGACAAAAGCAATAACATTAAACTTACCCGGGAATAAAGGTACATGTTCCGTACCTGGGAATAGAACATGAAATCTGCGCGTCGTTTCTATGTGCTTGCATTATTACTGCAAAAAAAAATTTACAAGGTTTATGGAGAGCTAAGATAGACTGGCATAATCCAGTACCTAACGATATAAAATAATCTTGGATGACGTTTATGAAAAACCTATCATGCCTATCTAGTATACAATTAGAAATAAATGTTGTTTTGTGATTTGCCTATATCAATAGAACTACAGTATTACGTTGATGCTTCACAAAATGCATATAGGGCCTGTGTATATTTGCGCACAACTGATGTTAAGAATAAAGTTACAGTTAAGCTACTTTGTGCCAAGGGTCGTCTAGCTCCCTTAAAACTAAATACTATACCTCGTTTAGAGCATAAAACAAAATGTTGTGTTGTTGTTGTTCATAATGTTGGATTATAACATTTTAAAACTGTAAGAAAATAGAAAAAAAACAAATTAATAAATATATATTCAAACCCATCTTCCTAGCACGGCGGGCTGTGCTGGGGCGGCTGCTGCAAGTGCGGAAAACCCCAAATGGCGAAGATATTCGAATCTTATTGGGAGTTATATGTTCAAGCCGTTTGGGGTTGAAACACTACGGCCGTGGGGTCCGAGTGCCCACTTGGTTTTTGGAGACATCGCTAAGCGGTTGGTCGACTCTTCACGTGACCAGAGGGCTGGCCTGTTTTTTGGCCAACGAATCGGCATCGCTTTATAACGTGGCAATGCTGCCAGCTTTTTGGGCACTTTTCCTATCGACAGCGATGCAGACGTTTAGAGAGACTGGACTTAACCTAACAAGACCAAGCAATGGCAAGCCAAGGTCCACAACGGCCCGAGAAGATCGATTCAAATTGTGTCAACGATATTAAGAGGGCGCAGTAAGACAGAAAAAAATCAAGTTTCACCCGCGCCTCTTTCCCTACCCCTCTCATCAAACACGATAAAAACAAAACACAATCCCTTCCCGCCAGCAGAAACTTTTCGCCCGGCGTATATTTAGGCATTGAATTTGAATTTTGTGTGTAGTGTGTATACGCAAAATAATCAGATGAAACTGTTTTATTCAATTTACCTATATGTACAAGTAGGTATATTATTAAATAATATTGTATGTCCGTGAATCTGTTACCGATGCTGGTGGGATGTTAGATTGGAGATTAGACTGACTTAAATGAAATAAAGACTAAATGTTACTTCAAGATACGGCCTATAAATTTTCGATTCCGAATTGAAAGACAAACCTAACGTTGTAGTTGAATAAAATATTGTTCCATACATTATGTAACATAACTACAATTGAACAATTTTCAGATACTTTCCTGTACCTAATCCTGTACCTTGCTTCTTGTCAAATTTCATGATTCTAGGTCAACGACATGTATCTTATGGGTTTTAATTTATTTGCGAGTGTCAAGATATGCGAAATGAATGACAATTTATGCCAAGATACTAAGTTAACGTCTTAGAAGCTCGTTTTTTTTTGCAGCTCCAAAGGACCGTTTATCTAAGTATTTGATATCAATTTCAACTTGATACCCCCACGCATTCCTGAGATAAGCGGTCAGATAGATGGATAACAAAGTGATCCCATAAGGGTTTCGATTTTTTCTTTTGAGGTACCGAACTCTAAAAAGCAAAGCACTTCCATCAAATTACTATAATACTACATACTCATGATACTACCTACATGCTGGTGAAAACAATTTCGATAAAATTGCTTTTTTGACATTATAAAAGTGTATAATTATAATCGCATCACTTACCTTCCGCTTTTTTACTTTGAGAAAATGAAATCAATTGAACAAAAATGTCAATAAAATAAGAAAATAAACATTCGCAAATAAATTAAAATCCATATGATACATCCCGTTGACCTAGAATCATGATTTTTTGGCAAGAAGCAAGGTCTCACAGCACAAATAGGTACCTCGAATGGTTTTTCAATTAAAATATTTAAACGAAGTATGACCATTGTCCACTCCCTTTATTTTCAATGAAATTCTTCAGTAGGTAAAACATCTGTTTAATTTGCCTATACTATACGCTAAGCTTGAATTCATAATCTTAGATCATAGTCATGTTTTGGAACTAGAAACTCAATGCTGGCGTGACAAAGTTCAAATTCCAATGTAACCAAATTTTATTTAGGGCCTTGTACAAGTTGGATGCCACGACGTCTTCGTGGAAACCAGTGTTAACCAAGTAAAAAAATATAATGGTATATCGTGGATATTGCATTGCAGGATCGTGCAAATTCAAATAGAAACAGTGTTACCAAGTAAAAAATAATATTGGTATGGTGGATTTTGCACTGTATTGTGCAAAGTCAAATGGCATGTGTCATGAAAACCTACCCTACGCGGATCACGAGTAGAAAAAAGTCCTCGCCGAAAACATTTGTGAAAAACAGGCCAATTTTTATAACTAGGGTACATTATACGGCTTTACCGACAAAATAATTGGCATCTATTTATATGGGTGCCAAAGAAAGTCGAAAGTTTATTAGGTTCCTCTTTTGTAACTGTTGAAACTTTAGCTTTGAAAAGCAAGCTGGCAGTCACAAACAATGTGATCCGTCACAATCTTTACTCATCCCCACCATAAGAAGGGATCTAGTCAGGAGAACACTATCCGTATGAAAACTGTCATGTCCCGTGCACACCGTTTCGTACTTGTGTTCGCAATAAACCCTATTTTAGTTTTCCGATTTATTTATTTTGTAAACTCCAATAATATTATTATACCAATAACCTACCCATATGTTAAATTTTGAGTTTCAACTTGATTCGGAGGTTTTGGTCAAGTCGCTCGAAATGGGTCGTCTAAGGTTACCCTTACACGAAGTTTGTCAACGAAAGTGAGAGTAAACGAATTTGGTTCTTTATTTAATAGTAATAAGATCTAAAATCTCCAGCACGAACTCTATGTTGTAAATTTTCTCCGCAAGAAAATTGACTGAAGTGGAGAACAATGGCGCTAGTTGTACTATACCAGTCAAAAATCTGTCAAATAATTGTATGTCATCTTGAGTTTTCAAATATCAACATTGAATTATTATAATATTTTTATTTTATAGTTTAGCCGCGGTATTTATTTAGTTTATCAATTCTTAACGATTTTAATAATCGTTTCGGTAGTGGTTTTAGTGATTTTTTCATGTTTTGTATTTCACAGTTTCATTTCAACAATGTGATAAATTACGAAAATATTATTTACGCAAATAAATTAAATCGCAGAGCAGCAGAAAATTCAAGCGCAGTCCTCTCGTCTCAACAGAGCGACGGCGACTGATTTGTGAAACAAAAATATGCTTGAAGTTCCCGCAACGTGCGACGGAAGATGACTTCTTCCACGAACTAAAAACGTCGTAAGTGCTTAAAGCTTCTAGTCGTAATAATACCAAAAATAAAAGGAATTTCAAAAAATGCCTGCACAATTTTTTTCGCCTTGTCTTGATACAGATAATCATCAAAAAATTATCCTATTAGTCATTAGCATATTAAGTACAAATTGGAAAAACGTGAAAATTAGGGGTAACTTCGTGATGATATTTTATCGAGAAAATTTTAACGTATTGTGTTTCTGTTCCACAAAAAGTTTCAAAATATCATGTAGTTACTCATATTATTTTTATTTTATACCTAAGTCTTATGAATTTCATGAAAAATTTAATTGAAGATAGGCAATTTTGGTTACTACCCGCTCTTAAGAAATCGACATCAGACGTATATAATTATAGATTTCCTATTGGAGCGATATAAATAAAATTATTACTTACGAACAAATATACCGGTCGTCTTAGAGGGGAAGAGAAATGATATGAATTGCAAAGTTTAAATTTATTAGTAACCGTTAAGTGACGTCACACTTAACGGTTACTGCGTCCGATATGTCTATATATCGTGCTGAATATTATGGAATGGCAGCTGGGTGTGGATGTGGAGCTATGTCGCAAACTATACTCCACCTTCTATCTTGCCCTCTGTGTCCCAAAACTTGCAGTCAAAGTAACCTCTGCGCTGCGACCAATGACGCCGTGTAAGTGGCGAAGTTTTGGGCCAATAAACTGTGAAAAAAGTCGTGCCAGCGACACGAAGTAGAAGAATACGCTGAATATTATCCAAATAATGTTGCAAAATGTATTTAATAACCGCTTTCAGCAATAGTTAAAGTGACGATTATCGTGAGGTGACAGGATAAGAGCTGGATAAGCGTAGCCGAGGATAAATTTAAATGGCGTTATATTGGGGAGGTCAATGTCCAACTGAGGTCTGCAGTGGCTGTTGATGATGACTACGTAAAAGTTTGATAGTTTCGGATAAAACACGGCTGGAAAAACAACAACGGTTAACTACGAGTACTAAGACCGCGTAGCTGCCGTAGCAATGACGTCAGTGACATCGTAGCAAAACGGCTTTACCCCTTTCATTCACTTTTGTGTCAAATGCTAAAGCAGACAAAATTGAGGCCTACAATAATTCCGGACTAATCCAACATATTCAAAATAGTTGTATTACTCGTAGGATCGTCGTTTCATTCTCATTCATTGTACGGGGCGCTCACAGAGTTCTGTTGCAGTTTGCATGAATTCATTACTTGCAATTTTGATCTCTCAAGCTTTGTATTAAGGACTTTTATGAACGTAATACCATGAAACCAAAAACATGCGTCCAGCTTCTAGTCGTTCTGTGTCCCTAGTATTTCAGGGGATGCGATATCGAACCAGAAAGCGACTGTTTAGCCTTGATACGTGGTCCCGGTATATCACTTAGCACGCAATGGAATGAATACGAAATAGTGGTAGCTGTAGAACAGTAAATGTCTTGAAACTCAAGAAATAAAAAACAGTATAATGCAAGGAATTATAAACACACTAAATTAAAAATAAATCATTAAAAAGAAAGAAAAGGCAAATGTGTCAATTTTGGTCTACTTTAAAAGACAAAATATTCAATTTTTTAAGATATCACCATCATGCTTATAAAATAACAGGTTACCTTTGACCTTATTATTATTGGTTATTACAATTAAAAAAAAAATTAACTTGAACAAAGTTCAATAAATCTATTTTGATTTTCTTTATGAGTGCAGTAGGCACCAAAATGAAATTCTAAAAGTTAGGAATAACTATACTGAAAGAATACAGGGTAGGTGAAAGGATTCTTTTAGTTCATGTTTCGGAACATAGAAAACGAACGGAATAAAAAATAAAACACTACAATGTAAAAAAATATGCAGTTTAAAAAAAAACAAAAAGAACACACCTTTGTCACGCACAATAAACTATAAAGTAATTAAATTGACTAGTGTTAGTTCTTCATTTTATATCCAATGATTTAATTTAATATAATTGTTTTTTTTTTATCTACTTATATTATTTTTTTTACTTTTTAGTCTAGTATATTCTTCATTTAATTAATTAGTCTAAAGTCAACGAAGTTATGACTTGAGCGGTTTACTAGGAGCCACTGAAGAGTTCCATTATCCACATCCTGGCTCCATCATCAGATCAGCTCTAAAATGCCAAACTATAGTTTTGTCGTCCGAACTACATACCCATACAATGTTTCATTTCGATACGACAATCTGAAGTAGATTAAATTGACATCCAAGATTTTATTACATTGTTTGTTAGTTACAAGTGAAGCTAATAAAAGCGAGTTAAAAATAACTTTAACTTCGGAAGTCGCTATCTTTTCTGTGTTTGGTTTTGTATTTTCGTTTTTGTTACCGACTAACGCAATTAAAGTTATTTTTCACCTTTTAGTTGACACACATTCGTACTTAAATTGTTTGTTTAAAATTAAATTTACTGTTAAATTCGTACTTAAACTTGCTATGTAAATAACAGTGACAGGAACTTAAGATGTCAACACCATACACAAAATTAATGAACTACGTATTATTAAAGCTAATTAAAAAAACTACTATATGGATCCACCCGCAAACTTCATCTGCGTAATGATAAATAAATCACGTTAATCAGCCAAGTAATCACGGAAAAATCGGTGTACACTAACATGAAAGTAAAACATCGTTCAATGCTTAACCTCCTGCTTTTTTTAAGTCGGTTATAGCAGCGAAGTTTTAAGTATAATGCTAAATTGTACTGCTGAATTGTGTCATGTACCCAACGTATACCAAATTAATGAAAGCCTCAGATGTAAGGAAGTTAGGTTCATTTTTACGTCAAATAATTTTCGTTTTAACCGCATTCCTGATCAAGACACCAACGTGCTGAAGCACGTGGTCTCAATTCGTTAACAAACGCTTGAAGTCAGCTCAAATACGATATACAATACTAGGAGCACATACACATCACAAGGGTGATTCGGAAATTTGGAGATCATAATAACGTAACAAGTATTGCCATAGTGCTGTAGGAAATTCATTTCTAGCGACATCGAGCTAAAGTCTAGCTTTGCTTGCATTCTGTAGTCACTTTGAGACGTGTTTCTTTAGTTCAAATCACGGTGTGCTTGGAAAAGGTAGGGTTTTCAACGTTATTAGCAGTTTTCTAGAGAATTCTGACAGGAAAGTTAAACAAAATAATATGAAAATAAAGTGTTATAAAATACTGAACAAATATCAGTAAATTTTGTCTCTGTAAACCGTGTCGTTCAGCCTATATTTGTATTATTAATCGAGGGCAGTACCTCAGAATTGGGCAGTTGAGGGGTGGGTTGACATTTTCTTGGCCAATATCTTTCGAAAAATAACAGGATTGCAATGAGAAATTACTTAAAATAGCAGCAGTATTAAACACTGACTAAAATGGAATAGTTTTCAATCGGGATACGCATTTGTTTATGTTGCAATTTATATTTTTCTCAGAGTGTGGGAGCAAACTTCATGTGTACAGCGTACTTCACTCTAGTTGCATCGTTGTCATGGAAACTGCTTTGGCGGGCCATTTACTCGGGGGAAAGTATTGATCCATCCAGAACATACAATATTCGAAGCACTAGGCTTTCATGGAACACTAAGAGGCTTTCAGGAATTTGATTTTATAGGTCGTAGTATTCGCGCCATAAATACTCGGTACGATGATATTCAAGATACCTAATAACATTCCATAATTACAACAGTGTTTGTTTAGAACCACCTATTTATTGTGTCTTTGCAACTTACAGCGCGTTTTGAAATAGTTATGTAGTAGCTTTATTGCTCAGAGGTTAAGGCATCAGTTTTTCAAGCAAGAGGATGCGGGTTCGAATCCAGGCAATCTAACCATATTGTGACTTATTCAAATACAGATATATTTTCTAAGTTCATTCGTGAAGAAATTGGAAGGTAAATATTAATTGGAAACACCTTTGTTTATTTGTTTGCCTTACAACCAAAGCTGTCCACTTAGAGGTCGTAAGTGATCCCACTACTGAAAGCGTTCCAATTGTGCCTACTACGATTTGTAGTAAGAAGACGTAAACCTTACAAAATTTATTCAGACAATGGCTAAACATTTGTAATGGCAAACAATGAATTGGGTCGAGTCCTCAAATCTAGTCGCAAAGCTTTGATAAAGTATGGCAGCACTGAAGGCATTCGATTCAAATTCAGTCCTACATATTCACCTCAATTTGGAGGTACATAGGAAGCTGGGGTAAAATCATCCAAACACCACCTAAAAAGTGTAGCAGACATCTCTGCATTAACGTTTGTAGAACTTTCGACGTTGTGCACGCAAATCGAAGCTATCCTACATTTACGACCCTTAACTCCTCTCTCATCGGACCCCTCTGATATCTTCCCCCTTACTGCGGGGCACTTCCTAATCTGGCGGCCACTCACATCAGTGCCGTCTCTAACCATTAATAAAACGAGACCCAACAGATACGACAAGATAGTGCAACTGCGGCAGCAGTTTTGAGAGAGATGGCGTCGAGAGTACCTGAGAGTACCCGAACTGCAAGAAAGAACTAGGGGGCGGAAACCACAACATGAACCCAAAGTAGGCGATTTGATTAAACTGAAGGAAGATCACCTACCTCCATTAAATTGGTGACTAAGTCGCTTAACTACCTTATATCAGGGACGAGACGGTGCCAGCAGAGTCACTGATGTCTACACATCGAGAGGATCCAAGAGAGCAGTCCATAAGTTGTATATTATACCTGATGACGATGACAAGGATTGCAACAAAACGAAGATGGATAGAGCTTTCAAAGTGTGAGAGGCTGTTACGCGCACACTGTGCGTCGCATAACCGCGAACCCACTGTGCAGCTGGAGAATTTGCGGGACGCAAGAGCCGAGAGCCACGCAGCCGCGTCGCATCGCCGCTCACCAACCGCATGCAGTCTGCTCGGGTCACTCGATGAGAGCGTGTGCGTACGCGCATCGCGTCACAAGCGTCACATAGATACTGTACCTAATTTTGGTAATTTTGTTGTTGACTAATATAGTTCTAAAGAGTAGACTCGCGTATAATTAAGCCCTGGCTAGAGTGACCCTAATATTCCCAACAGATAGGTACCTTTCCTTGCTGCTCCATCTCAAAAATCCATCCTATGCCTCATATCTCGAAAAAATATGGTTCCAGTAAATCTGGTTAAGGAACGTTTCGTGCAACATTAACTAAGGAATAAACTTGCAATAACATAAATTCACGTAAAACGACTACTTTTAGAAATATTAGAAAAACAGGTTTAAAAGCTAGTGCTTAAATGAAATTAATTCCAGTGAGAAATCTACTGTACTTATTTTAATGAAGATGCAATTCACGAAACGCAAGTGCCTGCATATGATACGCGCTGTCGTAACCAATTTAAATCCTATGTACTCATGATATCCTGGTTCCATGAATATGTCGAGCGTCGCTAACCCCGCTACGAGTAGGTTAAAATCCGGCTGATGACTGTTGTCGTTCTTGAAATATTTGAAAACAGACAGTTTTTTTCCAGAAAACATCCAATGACTGTGTGTAACAACCTCTAGAAAGTGGCAAAAAAACATGAAAAGTGAAAACATTAGACGTCCTAGTAAGCTATCCTAGTGAAATGAATAATTGCACTTCAAAGCTTTGACTGAATATTATTAATAAACTACCCGTTGGCATGGTAACGTAGTTGTTTATTTATGATCGAAAACTTCAGCACCGATTCGTTCACCACCTGAGTATAGGTATTTTTTATTTATCTTTTATATAGCTCCTTCTATATTTTGTGAATGTGAGAACGTTGTAAGCCTAACTTGTAGATCTTTTTCTATTTGGTTGAGTACTTGTTAGTTTTCGACAGGCTACCACTGTCTTCCCATGACTATTAATACTGTCATTTGTAAACATTGAAAACGCCACCTATTTTTGAGAGTGTGACCGTGGAGTTTCTTGCCGGCTCTTCTCCTTAAGAAAACAACCAATTGGAACCGTGCACCTAGCTTCTGACGTTTCAGAAGTGCCCATGTAGGTTTATTTGAAATAAAATATGTTGATTTGATTTGGATTTGAGTACTTATGTGAGTTGTATACAATCTATTTTTATTATTATAATAATAATTATGAGTCGGTTTGGTTTTATTATTATTCCTACAACAACGTGCGCGTTCAAAACTATTAGGATCAATTTTTTTTTAAATGATATATTGGAATGTTCGTTCGTTGAAATCAAGGTTACAATCTAGAAATTCAATGAAATGGTTGTGTAATAATAGTAAATAAGCATTTTAATGTACATAATACAATAAATCATTTGTCAAATCAAGAGAGCGAAATTTTGACTTTATTATTATAACTTATATACATTGCTTATATACTACTTGTGCGAATTTTATCATGCGCCTACTAAGAATGGGTTATAATAAATAAATCTAATCAATCCTATGTTTCCTTCAGGTATCATTCAAGCTAGCACCAGTGGCCCTCATTCTTCAACGACTCCGGAAAGTAGTGTTCAAGAGAGTCCTCACCTGCTGTGTTTGCTGGTGGCATGTTCAAAAGAAAGGAGGTAACGCTTATTAATAGATCTTTTCCGCTACCACCATCAGTGTTATTTTCAAACGGTTTCTGCTCATGTTATTTTGCTCTATGCACCTCGTACCAACTGATCTCCATTGCGGAAGCCAACCGGTACCACGGTTCGACAGTATATATCGCTCGGGTACTAGGCTAGCATTGATCACAGGAGTACGTTTTAGCAACCGTATTAGACAACGTTATATCTTACAGATTCAACTAAATATTAGGTACGTAGATACTAAAACATACTAAAAAGCATACTATCAAATGTCAAAATTGAATATAAGACAACCTTTTAGTAGGTTTCACTAACTACTGGTAAACAGTAACAGCGAAACCTTGTACATATATTAATTCTAATATTCGTGTAGTGCTAGAACTACTTTGAGAGTTTCCAAGAAACGAAACGTTCCATGGATCGAAACGTTAATCCTCACGCAGTAAGAGATCAAGAAACAGAGAAACTTGGAACGACAAATTTTCAGAATAGGCATGTTCAGAAAAATCTCGCGGCAAAAGCTTGTTACGTGGAACCTGAACTATCACTGATATATAGTTCGACCATGGGTATACTGTTACTGGGTATTATTTAAAAACTTAGGTTAGATACTGAATAGCTACGCATTCGACAGATGGGAAACTGAATGAAAGTCAATTTCCATTAAAATACCGCTAAAATTACCTTATTTAAGTGGTATTTTAGTGGCTATCTCTTTACGTTTTGCTTCTTTTAAGTGTAAAAATGCACAATAAAGTAGCGTAGTTTCACTAAAATTTTAAGTTTTGTGTCATGAAAAGAAGCTAAAAACCTTATTTTCGGGATTTCAGTCACAATCCTCGGTAGTATAGTCAAAGTTAAAGTTAAATCATTTATTTCAAATAGGCACATAAAAGGCACTTTTGAACGTCAAAATTAACCCCGCCTGTAACGCGGGGGACCAGGTTATGATTCCATGCCAGGCGCGGAGGACAAGGGTTTGATTCCGTGCCGGGGATGATGAATTCATCATCATCATCATTAGGCTTAATGTTCTGTAATACAACATTTTGTAATTAACAAATTGCACAAAGTCATCACTTTGTTAGACATTGTATCGTGTGCCTCAAACTTTATGATTTGTCTCGTGCATTTGGAAATATACGGTTAGAAATAAATGTCGGCACTTTACGCGACCTCATTATAATCTATGGAATTTATGTATCTAGTCTCCGCTATTTTCTTTGCAGTGCATTCTTGATCGCCTGTTTTGTGATTGCTCGGTTTTTTTAATCGCAAGCATGTTGCACACTGTGACGGTTCAGCATGTTTAGTGCACTCATTCGACTGGTGACTCTGTTCTCCACAACGTCCACACGTATAGGCAGCCTCCCGACAAGTCATTTAAAGCACCTGGTCACAGGTGTGAAGTCCCTCACTTGGCAGGATATCCAATTGATGAACACTCGATTTTGGTTTATGAGCGTCTTTCTTATGCTAGTACTCGTAATTACTTGAAGAACAAAATTGCACGTGTGTCCCTCTTTTTCACCCGACTTGTGACTTAAATTTAAAAAGGCTATAAAAGAGTCACGGGGCAAATTGAGCAGTTTGTCAGCTATATTTTGCTCTTAGATGCAATCGTAGACTTCTTGATCACTTAGAACGGTTGGTACTCCTGTAACTACAATTCTTGGTCTTCTCTTATGGGGCTCTTCCACTTTCAGGCCTTAACTACTTAGCTGAGATGATTTCCTAAGTTTTTCAATGTCGTCTTTTGACTCCGTGCTGATAATAACGCCCCCGTTTTTTGTTTTGCGCAAACCTTTAACGTGCAATTTCCTTTGTTCAGGGCATATAATTTTTTGGACAAGGGATTTAGTGTAGTCACTAGATTTTAATTTATCCGTCGGATAAATTGCAATAGAGCTGAGGTTATTGCAGCGCAGGTAATTATTTTTATCGGTTTTTACTATGTCAGCGAACGAAACTTTTCCAACTATTGTTGGTTTGGCACAGTTTTCTTGAATGCTAGCTTGAATTGTCTTTTGGAAATTTTCGAGGCAATCTGTGAGGTCACGTTTTTCTCTTAACATTAGAACAGAGTTTTGTACTTCTTTGGCCTTGAGCGTCAAGTCCTGGTAATAAACTGCCATTTGTGATACGCCATGTCCTACCTTGCGCGATAGGGAATTAATCCTTAGCTTTTGCTCGGAGTTCAGTTTTCCTTCTTGAGCAATGGTACAGACTTCATTCAGGCATTTTTCAATGGTGATCAACCAGTTACTAATGTCACTGGTGTCTACTGCCTCAATTTTTCCTTCAGCCGCATGGTAAGGTGTTTGAGGTTTGCCCGCAGGGCTCCTTGGAGGTGGGATACTCAGAGGGCTGTTTTCGATATTTGACATACTTAGATCTTATTTGTTTCTCATAATTATTTGTTATTCACTAAAGTAAAACACAAACTTAGCAGAAAAATGCACGATTCGTTTTCTAGGTCACTGAACACTCGGTAATATTTTAACGTCATATAAAATAAACTAGCGGCTATAGTGTATTCACGGAGACGAGTTAGTATAGCGCCTTCTCTATCGCACATTATCATACAAATGACAAAGACAAAAAAAACTTTTTTAGGGTCAGTGGGCGTTAACAATACCTTAGAAATGTAAATGTGCGTTCACACTGCGCTTCTTAAAAGTTCGCTTAGTTTATTCCTGCGGCTTCGTCTGTCGTATAAATTGAGAGACATTTATTTGATAGAATTTTTTTATGGGTACCTACTTTTTTATATATCTGGATGGATATGAAGGAAAGAAATAAAATGGAGAGTTAATGATTAAATTTTCTTTATTATATTATAATATCTACATAAACAAGTTTATAACATATCATCATCATCATCACTCTCCGTACTATCACTACTGTCGTCGTTTCCTACATTTATTATGAATCTTTCAGTCATTGCTTCTACATTTCTGTCCATGGCATCCATTTTGGGCTCAACTTTTTCTATGACATGCTTTATACATTTTTCCATTTCTCTGCGTCAATATTATGAATTGATTCGTTTAATACAATTTTTAATTCTGCCATTTTGTGTGTTTTCATGTGTGAAAAGAAAGCAATCAATCATAAAATCCAATACACCAGCCGATTCACAAGTTGAGCATACAGTCACAAGTAAGAGCACGTCTGCACAGTACGGGAAGTATGAGTAGACTAAAAAGTACTCGTACTGTGTACACCGCCTTAGCGTTTATCATTGACCAATCGCAGTTAAAAAATTGTGTGAGTGAGATAGCGCTCTACTAACTCGTCTCCGTGAATAGAGTATAGGTAAATAATATTGCATATACACACGTCCGCTCTACTTGAGTGCCAGTAGAGTGAAAACTCAGTATCAACCCATATAGAGCGGTTTTCAACATTAAAAAACGAAACAAAAGTGACTGGTTAAAGAATCAGCGTTGTCATACAACGTGGCAATGCTGCCAGCCTTTTGGGAACTTTTTCAGTTGACAGTGATGCGGACAAATTTTTTGATGCCCTATGATTATTTATATACTTGTACATATTATTATTTTTAGACAGTTAGCTTTTGAATTATGTAAATATTATACTATAACTCATAAAAAATAATATTTATTCCAAATAAAATAAAAACGATTGCAGTGCATTTTGGGGACTAGATTTTTTTAAACATTCAATAACCGTTCTGAAATTGTTTAAATGGTATTAACACTATGTTTATTTAATGAGACACGTCTGCATTCGCAAAATACAAGTCCGATAGAACTTTATTTCTACGCGGTGTCTGCTGGCTGCGCCACGTGGCTTTCCCCTCAACGCGCTTGCATCAAACACCCAAAGTCCCGCGAAGTTAGCTCAAATACGATGGAAGATACTAGGAGCCCATGAACATTTCGAGCTTGAATCGAGTAATTTCAGCAGTCAAAACGTAACAACTGTAACTGTAGCGTGATTCTTAACTCGACCAAATTTTCATAGTTTTAGGTTTGTAAATCGGATCCATGTTTTAGCTCAATCATAGTTACCTATGGTAAACCGAAAGTGTGTGATTTTTTTTTGCTGATTTCTTCCGAATTGTGACATAAATGTACGCTATATCTTAAGGAAAACATACGTTATAAAATACTAAACAAATATGATTTTAAAAAAAAATTGGGCTCCTCAGGGGCATTTTCTAAATTCTTTTGCAAATATCTTACTGTTAGCGACGATATGTAGTTTGTTATTTATCTTTCTTAATTTTTTCTCTGTTATTTATGTTAGCGACGATATGTAGTTTTTTATTTATCTTTCTTAATTTTTTCTCTGTTATTTAGTTTGATTATTAACTTGTCTCTCAACGTGATATTTTTCCTAAGATTTTATGTTAAAGTGTTGTACATCTAGAGGCACCTCCAGCTCCCACACTCCAGCCACTAGAGGCACCACTTGTACCATATTTCGATGCGTAAGCTTAAGTACTAAGGAACTTTACCGTAATGAGAACCGTTTCTGTATTTTCATTATTTTAAGGTGTTAATTAAGGATTTCGAGACTGATTTTTATGTAAATAATAAAGATTTATTAGTTCTAAGGTTAGAAATATACAAAAGTATTGTAAAGAGTGTCCTACCACAGAAAAAAGGCTAAATTAAGTTTCCCATACAAAAGAGCACCTATGCTCTGATTGGTCAAGGGGCGGGGCTTTAGTGCCGTGTGCAAAAGTCTAGGGCCCTGATTGGTCAGAGCCTTACGAGTTTTCCTATAAAAAAGGGGCATTTTCTGTGGTCGGAGATTCCCGAATCAAGCAGTGTAAGCAGTAATATCAAGAAAATAAATAAGAAGACGTCTGCAAGTATCGGCGTTATTATTGCCCCTCCGACTACCACCGAACACTCTCCAGTCAACATCCCGCCAGCGAACCTGCTCCACACACACAACTCACGAGCGTCAACATTGGTCCTTCAGAAGCCGGATCGGGTTCAAGAAAACTGGGAAGATGCATAAGAACACGCGATCAAGATCGGTGCAGTCGAAGACTTCAAGGAGCGAAAGCAACGCAACCACGGATACTACGGGCACCGGTACGACGGGTTCCAGTACAACTGATTGGAGCATGAACACGCCGAGCGAGTCTACGAACGCGACCAACACGTCGATTTCTAATCGATCGACACTCACAGTAAGATCGCCGCCGGCCAGCGCGCACGGAAGTCAGCAACCCGTACCTCATCCCAAGGACACCGCTGAAGAGGAATCAACACGGGGGGTGGCGACTCATACCAACCCTCCGGCCCGCACCATCGAAGCGCCAATTTCCGCTCGCCAAGAAGAGAGTCATTCATCGCCGCAGATTCAAGAAAGAAGCATCGCAGTGAAAACACGTCTGAACAATGAAAGCATACCGACGTCCAGAGAAGAGAGTCTGCAGCGGCCTCACCCTAGGAAGACGACCCGCGATCCAGACACCCATTCTGGTCGCTTGTCGCATAGGAAGAGAGCAGAAGCGCAAGCAAGAATGACAATAGCGCTAAGGGAATTAGAACTGGCAGAAGCACGATCAAAAGTCGCCCAAGCTGAACTCGAGCTTCTCGCCGCGGGGTCAGAAGGAGAAGAAGAGCTGTATGAACAAACTCAAGAAGTCGAGCACTGGTTCATCGAATCTGGGGAAAGGCCTAAAGACCGGAGGCCGATCGAGACAGAAGAAAAGAAGAGCGACATCCAGGAGTTGGCTTCAGTCATACTTAAGCTATCCGAGAAGTCACGTGACAACGGTCCATCGAAGCATCTCGAACTCCCTCACTTCAACGGTTCCTGTGAAGAATGGTTAGCCTTCAAGAAATCATATGAAGATATGGCCGCTTCGTTCAATAACAATCAGAACCTAGCGCGCCTCAGAATAGCAATCCAAGGAAAAGCAAGAGAAGCCGTCCAAAGCCTGCTGTTCACCGCTGAAGATCTACATGAAATAATCAAGGGACTTGAAGCAAGATTTAGAAGACCTGGAGCGCTGGCATTAGCAGAACTAGAAAAATGAAGAACCTGTCGAAAGTCGGCGAGAACCCAAGCGACATCTGCGTATTTGCAAGCAAAGTGAAGAACGCCGTTGAAACAATCAAGGCCTTGAAGAAACCACAATACCTCAGTTCTCCCGAAACACTGAGAATTATTGTCGACAAGATGCCAACATCCATGAAATTTCGTTGGTTTGCTTACCATAGAAGCAGAAGAGATGAAGAAATTCAAGAGCTACTACTCGTTGAAGCGTTCCTAGAAACAGAAGCCGACATGTGTGGGGACTTTGCTCCACCTGAAGTGTCCTCGGAGCAAAAGAAGGCAATAAGAAGACCCATACATTCGGTGCAAGAAGCGTCACAAGAAAAATACAAGAAGTCATGCCCATTTTGTGAAGAAGAACATTTCGCAATAGAATGCAAGAAGTTCAAAGAAGCTAACATAAATGAAAAATGGGACATGATCAAGAAGGGGAAGATATGCTTCAAGTGTCTTAAATTCAAGCACTCAAGAATCAACTGTAAAGCTCCAGTTTGCAAACAGTGTAAGAGATGGCACCATACCATCTTGCACTCCGACAAACCGCCAGTGCCAGTAGAAAAAGAAGCGAACAAAGAAGATCAGGGAAGCTCATCAGGAGAGAAGGTCGCCTCGATCCATAACGCCAAAGGAGAAGAGAAGGCATACCTGAAGATCATCCTAGTGGACCTCTATGGTCCAAAAGGCCAAGTTCGCGTACTAGCATTGTTGGACGAAGGGTCAACCGTCACACTCCTAGACGCGTCAGTCGCTGAGAAGATTGGAGTAGAAGGGAAACAAGAAAAACTCACAATCGAAACAGTCGGTGGGAAGGTGTTAAGAAAAGATAGTTCACAGAAGATTGAGTTCAAAATAAAAGGGGCTCACAGAAGAGAAAAAAGAACTATCTCTGCAAGAACCATCGACGACCTGAAGCTGTCTGAACAATGCATAAATAAGGACACCGTGCAAAATTGTCAGCATCTAAGGACAATTGAAAATCAACTCCTCTACGTCACCGAAAGGCCCAAGCTGCTGATAGGCCAAGACAACTGGGGACTGATAGTAACAAGAAGACTGAAGAAGGGCAAACCATCCGATCCTGTAGCCTCACTCACCGACCTAGGGTGGGTGCTACATGGATGCGAAACAGGGGCGACCGCCTTAGTAAACTTCACTCACTACGGCAGATCGACCACCGACGAAGGAAACATAGAAGAAATCGTCCGAGAACACTTCCAGTTGGAATCTCTTGGGATTCAAAATCGGTCACCAACCAATGACAGCGATAGAAGAGCACTAGAAACCCTCGAGAAAACTACGAAGAAGCTGTCAAGCGGTCAATATGAGACAGGTCTCCTGTGGAAGAAAGAAGACGAAACCCTACCCAACAACTACAATCAAGCGATCCGACGTTTATTCAACATCGAAAAGAAATTGGATCAAGATAAAGAGGCTAAAGAGCACTACGAGAAGCAGATCCAGACTCTAATTGAAAAAGGTTATGCAGAGAAATCCCCAGTAACTTCAAACGAAGGAAGAATATTCTACTTACCCCACTTTGCCGTCGTGCATCCAATCAAGAAGAAGCTAAGAATAGTTTTCGACGCAGCTGCCAAGTTCGAAGGGAAGAGCCTCAACGACGCCTTGCTCTCGGGCCCCGACCTTCTGCAATCACTATTCGGCGTGCTACTACGCTTCAGAGAAGGACCTGTGGCTGTCATGGCTGACATCCAAGATATGTTTCTTCGAGTTAAGGTCAGAAAAGATGACCGAGACAGTCTCAGATTCCTGTGGCGCGGAAGCCGAAGAACTGGCAAGCCTGAAGAGTATAGAATGTCATCAATCATCTTCGGCGCAGCATCATCACCGGCAACGGCGATATACGTAATGAACAAGAACGCAGAAGAATTCAAAATGACTCATCCCGAAGCAGTGAAAGCAATCAACAAAAACCATTACATGGATGACTACCTACAGAGCTTCGCATCTACAGCCGAAGCAAAGAAGATATCAAAAGAAGTTAAAGATATTCACGCAAGAGCAAACTTTCATCTAAAGGGGTGGGCCAGCAACAATTCGGGGGTACTATCAGAAGTAGAAGACACAAATAAAGAAGATTCCCTGCAACTAACAAAAGAAGAAAAAACTCTGGGGCTGCGATGGCTGGTGAAAGAAGATACACTAGCATTCAATGTTGGGCTGCGCAACACGTCAAAAGACCTACAAGATGGTAGAAGAACTCCAACAAAGAGGGAGGTCACGAGCGCGGTGATGTCCACCTTTGACCCAATGGGTTTTGCAACACCAGTCTTAATACAAGGCAAGAAGCTAATTCAAGACATTTGGCGAACAAAAATAGACTGGGACGAAGTGATTAACGAGCCACAAAAGGATGCCTGGTTGAACTACTTAGAAGAAGTAACGGCATTAGAAAAATTGAAGATCCCAAGGTGTGTCTCGCCCCGCGGCAGAAGAGGACAGCTGCACACATTTACCGACGCAAGTGAAGAAGCCTACGCGGCGGTAGTCTACTGGAGGACAGTCGAGCCCGGAGGAGAGGTCCATATCTCCATGATCGCCGGCAAAGCAAGAGTGACGCCAACAAAACCAGTATCAATTCCGAGGCTGGAGCTACAAGCGGCGTTGCTCGGCAGCAGACTAGCTGCCACGGTCGCAGAAGAGTCAGAGCTCGAAATATCAAAAAAAATCTACTGGACCGACTCTAGCACAGTACTGCAATGGATAAAGGCAGAACCAAGGAAGTTCAAAACCTTCGTGGCCAACCGCCTAGCAGAAATCGAGGAGAAGTCCAAGCCAAAAGACTGGAGATGGGTGCCGACCAAAGAAAACCCAGCAGACGACGCCACGAGAGGAACCCCAATCGAATTCGACCACAACGCCAGGTGGTTCAAAGGTCCGTCATTTCTCCGCCAACCAGAAGAAGAATGGCCATTTCACGACTTTAAACCAGAAGGTCTCATGCCAGAAGAGAAGAATAAGCAAAAGGTGATGGCGATACAAGCCGCAGAGGACGTCCTTCTGGATTCAGAGAGGTTCTCGAGCTGGGAACGACTACTACGCACTACGGCCAGAGTGGTCGCCTTCACGCACTATTTACTGAAGGCCCGCAAAGCAACCATCACTGCCACGCGTCGGAACGACGAGTCCTGGAAACCTCAAAGAAAAACCCAGAAGAAAGACGCACGAACCTCAACTCAACCAGCCAACAGAAAAGAAAACAAGCGGCAGTACCTACCCCTGGAAGAAGAACATTTAAAGAAGGCCGAAGAGTTATTAATGAAGATGAGCCAAAATGATAGTTTCGCTTCAGATATAAAGAATTTGAAGTCAGAAAAACCCTTAGAAAGCGCAAGTCGGCTCAAGAAGATCGACGTTTATGTGGGGGACGACGGAATTATTAAGCTGAGAAGCAGGACAATGAAGTTCCACGACAAGAGCGACAGGAAGATGAATCCCATCATCCTAGACGGAAAACAGAAGATAACGCGTCTCATTATACAACATTACCACAAGAAGTTCCTTCACGGAAATACTGCCACAGTAATGAACGAGATTCGACAAAGGTACTGGATACTGGGTTTAAGAGCGACTCTAAAGGCAGTCGCACACAGCTGCCAATGGTGCAAGACAAAGAAGAGCTTACCAGAGACACCCCCGACGGGAGACCTACCAAGCGAGAGACTACAGCATCATCAGTTCCCGTTCTCTTGCGCGGCCGTAGACTACTTCGGACCGATGCAAGTCACTATCGGGAGAAGAACGGAGAAGCGCTGGGGAGCATTATTTACCTGTCTCACAACCAGGGCCGTGCATCTAGAGCTAGTACCCTCTCTTAGCACTAGCTCAATGATTATGGCACTTAGACGAATGGCAGCTAGAAGAGGAACCCCGAAAACCATATTCAGCGACAACGGGACAAACTTTATTGGGGCCAAAAGGGAGCTAGAAGAGGCCGCACAAGAGAAGGGCATCAAGTGGAAGTTTATTCCCCCGGGAACTCCAAACATGGGAGGCGCCTGGGAGAGACTCGTGCGAACAGTCAAGACGGCGTTGGCAGTGGTTCTCAACGAAAGAAGCCCACCCGAAGAAGTGCTCCATACGCTAATGACCGAGGTCGAACACATCGTCAACTCCAGACCTCTCACATCGGTCAGCATGGATCCAGAAGATGAAGAGAGTCTGACACCGAACCATTTCCTACTGGGAAGATCATGCGGAGCAATGGCGCCGGGAGAATTCAACGACACTGAATTGATCGGGAAGGCGAATTGGAGAACCACCCAAAGACTGGCAGACCACTTCTGGAAAAGGTGGATCAAAGAGTACCTGCCACTCTTAATGCCGAGAAAACTTGAGGGCAAAGAAACCAGAGACCCAAGAGAAGGAGATATCGTCCTAATAGTAGACGCTACATTGCTACGAAATTCATGGCCTCGCGGAGAAGTCATCAAGACGTATCCTGGACCAGACGGCAGAACCAGAGTACTGGACGTGCGGACATCGGGAGGAATACTTCGCCGCCCGACTCGACGAGTCATCGTGCTGGTTCCTGCGGCATCGTCGCATACAGAGGATGCAGTGCTGCGCACCGTGGGGGAGAATGTTAGCGACGATATGTAGTTTGTTATTTATCTTTCTTAATTTTGTCTCTGTTATTTATGTTAGCGACGATATGTAGTTTGTTATTTATCTTTCTTAATTTTTTCTCTGTTATTTAGTTTGATTATTAACTTGTCTCTCAACGTGATATTTTTCCTAAGATTTTATGTTAAAGTGTTGTACATTCCAGCCACTAGAGGCACCACTTGTACCATATTTCGATGCGTAAGCTTAAGTACTAAGGAACTTTACCGTAATGAGAACCGTTTCTGTATTTTCATTATTTTAAGGTGTTAATTAAGGATTTCGAGACTGATTTTTATGTAAATAATAAAGATTTATTAGTTCTAAGGTTAGAAATATACAAAAGTATTGTAAAGAGTGTCCTACCACAGAAAAAAGGCTAAATTAAGTTTCCCATACAAAAGAGCACCTATGCTCTGATTGGTCAAGGGGCGGGGCTTTAGTGCCGTGTGCAAAAGTGTAGGGCCCTGATTGGTCAGAGCCTTACGAGTTTTCCTATAAAAAAGGGGCATTTTCTGTGGTCGGACACTCCTTAACGCACGTAGTAAATTAGCCCTTAAGGCAAAGGTGCGAATTTACACCACGTGCATACGCCCTATTATGACATATGCGGGCGTAGTGTTCGCACACGTCAAGCCGTCACGTTTAAGAAAAATGCAAACCCTCCAAAATCGATTCATGCGTAGAGCCACGGGCAGCCCCTGGTATGTACGTAATGAACAATTACACGTCGATTTAAATCTGCCGACCATCCGGCAATTCCTCAAAAAAGCCAGTATGCGCTTTTTCGACTCTGCTGCTACTCACACTAACCCACTAGTGGCAGCAGCTACCAGCTACACACCCTCACGCATTTCACGCACACGACGCCCCAAACATGCACTTTTAGATAAAGATGACGACATCACTCTCTTCCAAGAGAGTGTAAAGTTAGCTTACAAAAAACACTCCACACAAACGTTCCGTACTCGACGGCGAGTACCTCCGCGAAGTAGAGTAATAAGACACTCCCCCCGTCCCTTGACCCCGCCCGCCCGCGCGGGCCAAGTAAATCAAAACATCCCTAATAATAATGAACAGATACGACAAGTCCCCACTTGCTCAGTAATCGGTAGCGCCCTAAGCCTAGGTTCGAGTCCCACCTTGGGACGCCCTTAGCTGTGCTACCTAAATAATATTTTATTAGCTAGGTGAGAGGCCCTTCTGGCCCCACCGAAGCCCGGTGAAGCAGCAAAGGTCCCCCGAGGGACCAGCTGCAATAAAGCCAGTACCAAAAAAAAAAAAAAAAAAAAAAAAAAAAAAAAAAAAAAAAAAAAAAAAAAAAAGAAAGTGGTCGGACATTCCCGAATCAAGCAGTGTAAGCAGTAACATCAAGAAAATAAATAAGAAGAAGTCTGCAAGTATCGGCGTTATTATTGCCCCTCCGACTACCACCGAACACTCTCCAGTCAACATCCCGCCAGCGAACCTGCTCCACACACACAACTCACGAGCGTCAACACTTACAAAATATGACAGAAATGGTGAAAAAGATAACACAGAGTTTAGGTGTAATTAAACACTGGCTGGATTGCATTAGTTTTAATTGAGCATAGGTACGTTTTTCCTTCCTTCATTATTCTTTTGTCATTGAATTAAGGGGAAAGGAAATAAATACACGAACGTGGTCGAAAATGGATGCGGCTAACTTAATACCAACTCAATGTAGTCTAAAGCAAACTACCTGGAATTGCGGAAAAAAAGTTTGGTAAATTATTAATGTTCGGGAATTGTTCAAATCAAATCAAATCAAATCATTTATTTTTGCTGAATACACTGTTACAATGGTGTTATAAGAATTACATGTTTCAAGTGATTCTACCGTAAGGCATGCAAAATTTATACAGTCATAGTTATTCATCAATTAATCAAAAAAGACCTTGGAATAAATAAAATTAGATGAAATAAGCACGATATAGTTATAATAAGTTAAAGTCATAGTGGAAAATAAATTATAAATTAAATAATAAAAATATTTAGACTATTCCACTGTCAATGTCAAAATTAGTTATTAAGAGATACATGCATAGTTAATTGAATAATTGATTTTAGTTGATGTCACTGTGAGGTCTTTAGTTTGGCAAAATTATCATTGAGGAAGTCATTCATGTTATAGTAGCATTTATTAATCAGAATTTTTTTTAGACTTTTCTTAAATAGGGCCGTATTCATTGCCCTTATTTCTTTAGGTAATTTATTGAAGATTACAGGAGCCATATGGAACACACTCCTGTACATTAAAGAGGTACATGTTCGGGGTACATAGAGGCGTAGTGCGTCTCGTTGTTGCCTATTATTTATTTCTGATGCTAATTTAAATAGGTTTTTATTGGTTTTCACAAATAATGAGACCTCATAAATATACAGACTTGGGAGAGTCAGAATCTTATAGTCCTGGAAAAACGGTTTACAGGTTTCGACCATTTGAAGCCCAAACATAGCCCTTAAGCACCGTTTTTGTGCTTTAAAAATTATGTTAATATCCGTAGAATTTCCCCAGAAAATTACACCATACCTCAGTACTGAAGCAGCTAAACCATGATAAGCCGCTAACAACGTATTTATATTTGAGACCTTTTTAAGTTCATGTAGGGCATATACTGATTTATTTAATCTTTTGCACAATGTTTCAATCTGGTATTTCCAATTTAACTTATTATCCAGGGTAAGCCCAAGAAATTTTGTTAATAGAACTTCAGCCACAGGTTCACCCTTATAGTTAATCTTAGGTGTACCTGCATTTATACGCTGACTAAAATGCATTATTTTTGTTTTCCCAATGTTTGCCTTCAGATTGTTACTATCTAACCATTGAATGATTGCATTTAGGCTACTGTTTATATCATGCTCGTAAGATGTTCTGTCACTACATTTAATTGCAATAGTGCTGTCGTCGGCAAAGAGTGTCATTGGGTTTGAATTCGCGTTCGGAAGGTCATTAATGTATATAATGAAAAGTAGTGAGCTCAATACGCCTCCTTGTGGGACACCGTACTGAATTTCACGTCCCCCTGACAAATATGTCTCCTCCATCTTAGTTCTACTGTTAATTCTATTAATTTGTGTATATTGAGTGCGGTTCTTGAGGTACGTTTCTATTAATTTTAAAACGTTGCCCCTTATGCCATATAACTCGAGCTTATAAAGTAAAACGTCATGCACCACGTGATCGAAAGCCTGTGTCATGTCTATAAGGATGCCGCAGATCGGTATTCGCTTGTCGACATTAGACATTATGATTTCTAAGAACTCATATATAGCAAGGTTGATACTTTTATCTTGTCTGAATCCTTTTTGTTCCTTAGCTAAGATGTTATGGGTTTCAAGGTATTTAGTCAGCTCACTATAAATGTATTTTTCAAAAATTTTTGAGACGATTGGTAGTAAGGCAATAGGTCTATAATTAATCATGCTTTCTTTACTCTCTTTTTTATGTATCGGTTTTATAATTGCTACTTTTAATTTTTCTGGGTATATACCAGTTTCAATAGACAGGTTTAAAATGTAACTCAGGGGTCGCGAAATACATTCCGTTACTAGCTTGATGAATTTAGTGCAGATACCGTCATATCCTACACTATTGGTGTTTTTTAGCCCTTTTATAATTTGTTTTATATCTTCTGGTAGACATGGCTTCATGAAGATTGAGTTTAGCCTAGATGTTAGGTATTGCTTATGCTGATCGATGTGCATAGTATTAATGGGTGATATCTTATCTATAAAATAGTTATTAAATTCATTAGATATGTCATACGGATTTGTCACGATATTATTATTCGATTCAATATATGGGATAGATTGTGATGGTCTGTTTTGCTTTGCAGTATTAATAATTTGCCATACAGCTTTTGGTTTATTACTAGCGTTCAAGATATTGTGATTGTTTTGTGCTCGTTGCGTCAAAGATACAATCCTCTTCAGTCTTTTGGTGTATTGCTTCAATTTTGATTTATTGTCCGCACTTGGTGTTTTTCTATATTTCCACAGTAGTTCACGTTTCTTAGCGCTACAGGTCTTAATACCCCGTGAGACCCACTTGGTTTTTTTGTGGAGGTGTATGGTTGTAGTTTTGTAGGGAAAGCAAAGGTCATAAAACAACTGAAATGTATCAATGAAAACATTATATGCTATGTTTGGATCACAAGTAGTGTACATATCTGCAAATGACATTTGACCTAAATAATATTTGAATTTGGCCTGATTTTCTACACATAAATCCCGTCTCCTGATTCTCCAGTTCTTAATTATACATATGTTTCTCACTTGGCATTTTAACAATTGTGCGGTGTGGTCCGACAGTGCTAGTTCAATTACTTCTGATTTACATGCTTTCCCAAAGTTATGGGCAAAATTGTCAATACATGTTTTACTTACATGTCTGGTAGGTTCTTTCAATTGTAATTTTAGATTATAATTTAATAGTAAACATTCAAATTCGTTTGTCAACTTACACTTATTTAGAATATTAATATTAAAATCTCCAGCTATAACAATCTTATGTTTGTGATAGTGTTTATAGAGTAAGGTTAGAATCTTGTTCAGTCTATCAAAAAATATATCAATATTACTGGCTAGGGGTACTCTATACACACAGACAATAACAATTTTGTAGTCCGTCAGCACAACAGCACTACACTCAAACGCTGAGCAGACTGAACAACTCGTTAATGTTAATATTTCTTTACAATTATGTCCCTTCTTGACAAATATACAAGACCCGCCTCTTTTTGAATTCGTTCTAGAGTAGCATGATACCAAGTTATAGTTGGGAATCGAACATATATCCTCACATCCAGACATCATGAAGTGCTCGGTGAGACAGATAACATCAACGTTTGATTTTTTATGTAGTAATTCTTGTAGGGCAACTGTTAATAACTGCGATTTTGTCCGTAGCCCAGCAATGTTTTGGTGAAGAATGTTTAGATATTATAAAAAACTTTATACGTAGTTACACGGGAGAAGATTTAATTACCTAGTTATTTCGTCTTCACTCGTCGAACCACCTTATTGTACTGGTCTTGCAAGCCGTGGATTACTTTCTACTCAAATGATGTTGATGAAATGTATTATTATAATTAAATAGTGATTTGTAATCTTTCACCTTCTGCATTGATGTCTGAAGTAAATTGTTTGATAATGACGTCAAGAGTTCTTCTGGTAACCTTGATGAGTACGTCCACAACTTTTCAGCTATAGTAGCGGCGCACCTCACTGACTGAGTTTTTCGCCATTTCCTGAAAAGTGGAAATAATATTTTATTAAAATAGTAGTAACATTATGCAGCAAAAAACCAAACAGCACCACGCCTGTGTTCACCGAATGGTTGGGCAGAAGCAAATATATTGTACAATAGTACACCCACATCGCCAGTTGTCTAAGGTACCATGTAATAGGGTCTGATATCATGAACCGGGTGCACAGTCCCTACTTGGCTCTAGACTGCTACTGTGAAGTTCCTGATGAAACTTATTTCATGAAATTATTTAAAATATTTTCTATGGAAAAGTTCTAAACAATTTTTGAAAGTTAAAGCGGGCATGCCGTATATATTTACTATCATTACACGAACTATTAAAGTGCTAATAGAGGTTAGAATATTTACTAGGTATCATTAATTTCCTTTAGCCGTATTTGTAGCTCATTGAACGATCCCACTCATACACTGTACACGATATTCAACAAACACATACTTTCGACTTTCCCGAATACATGTGTGAGTTCGCTTGTACTGAACTCAACAATAACCATAATAAAATTATGTATTAAATAAACAAATTATGTATTATTTAATGCAAGAACGAGTGCAAATAGGGCAATGACCGTCCGTCCCCCATTTTTATTTATATATCTATGCATTATATTTATATATCTACTTGTAAACAAAATTATAGTATATAAGCGAAATTCAGAAATTACGTTTTTAAATCTTACCCAATCTACATAAGGTATGTACCCAACACAAATATATATAGCATAATATATAATACAGTGATAAATAAAACAGATATAAACATGTTCAGAGTTCATTAATTACAGATATTGTCTAATAAAATCAAACTCAAAGCATTTGTGTCAATTAAACCACTTGCAGGCACTTTTGAAATGTCAAAGAGTCAGTCAGAAATATGAAGCTAGTTGCCCATTCTAAAGCGTAGTAGGTACCTATTGAGTAGAACGGGCAAGAAATTCTATGCACAGTCTTTTAAATTATAATGTTACAAAAATATTAGTTACATCAATTGTAGTTATAATTATATGTGAGAACGATGTAAAAAAGACGTACACGTTAATAGGTTCCAGAGTACAGCAAATAGAAACAAACAAAAACAATCCAATAATAAAATAATTAAGATAACTCCTGGCAGCTAAGAGATGATGAGTCCCAACTGACGGCGCCTGTTGACGAACATAACGCTTGGATCAGTAGAGGTAAAATAGTAGGTATAAAGTATTTCCAACTAAATTGTAAAGAATCATTGACGCGTTTAAAGTAATTTTTCTTAGCATACAACGAGTGGCACACAATGGATCGACGCCCATCTTGACAAGGCATTCGGATTCTCTGATTAGGGTCGTACTGTGCGGTCGAGATTTACGACGACGACGCAGCCACTGTCACTCAGTAGCATGGTGTTCAGGGTGTCATCCACATCCCACAACCGGAAAGATTAAATCTTAAAATAAGCATAATAAATTAAATTTGTTTAGTTTAACACAACATACACGTCTGCCTATCTCTTTAAAATCCACAGTCGTAATTTTTCAACAGATAAGAACATTTCGAGAAAGTTATTTAAAGCACAAAGCTCCATAAAATACGCCTACTACGCAGCTACGGCGTAGCATTGTCACGGCTACGTTTAATACGTACTCGTAGCGGCTTTCGCCTACGCATCTGTGTAGTACATTATAGTTCATACTTTTGCTACGCGGACTACGTGATCTGGATGGAATAAAGTTCTGGTTACCGGAAAACATAAGTATTTACTGTCCTTAAAAATAATAAAGTACCACAAAAAAGTAAGCAAGTAAAACCAAAACAGCTACAAATAAATGATCTTATCTTGTCGATAAGATCATTTATTTGTGTATAAAATAGAATTATTAAAAAATAATATTATAGCACATAATTTGTAATTTAGTGTTTTTTTTAAATATTTAATTAGTAAGTATAAAACAAAGTCGCTTTTTTGTCTTATATCTTTAAAACTACGCAACGGATTTTAATGCGGCTTTCATCAATAGATAGAGTGATTCCAGAGAAAGGTTTATATGTAGGTATAATACATGCATATTATAGTAGAGAAAAGCAGGGAATTTCAAGGATTTATAATGTGATATCGTAAAAAACATTTTTGTGCGCTTAAATTGCAAACGCTGGCTAAGCCTTACCAGATGTATCAAAGTAATGTACTACGGAATTGTATATCTTAAAAAGATCTACAAAAAAGTCCTGAATAGCATATGTCAATCTCCTAAGGATAACCCACAGTAACTATTTTAATCATTTACATATTACAAAAAAAAAATGGATTCTTTACGAAGCAATTTTAAACAATACATATTATTCCTTATCCTATTAATTACTTTAGATACGTTGTGCATTTAATTTAGATCAAAATTGACCTTTACAGCATACCAATAAAATTCATATCTTAGATGATATCAGAGATTTCAAATGCGGGAGCAGAGCGGTCATCAGGCTGTACGTCCGTCCCGGGTGGCAGCAGCCGGCGGGCGCGGCGCGTGCCTATAAATCAATCAAATATTTTACATGTTAGTAACATTTAACAACAACAGTTATTAATCACTCCACACTGACACCACATTAGTATGTACATTGCACCCATGCGAAGCCGGGGCGGGTCGCTAGTATGCTATAACATAACATCACAGCTTGTTCCCAAAGGCTTAGGCAGAGGTGTTTCTATAGTAGCCACATTTTGCAAGTTATATTTAAGTCCTATGTAACAGGGAGCGAGCCTATTGCCATCAACTGGGCACAAATCCAGACTCTGGGCTGCTACTGAGATATTCCAGATAGAAAAACCCAATAACACTTTGCCCGACCTGGGAAACGGACCCATGACCTTATGCTCAAAGATAGCACTTGCTACCACTAGACCGATGAGGCAGTCAGTTTACAATAAAATTTGCAAAAATCGTAAGAAATTAGAATTTTGCGGGCTACCCTGGCACTTCCCCCTTAAACGCTGCTAATATCCGTCGAATAGTTGTTTGAATAGTCGTAGGTTAAAGATGCGTGCCCGGACATGCCCTACGCACTGAGAAATAGCTTGCAATAAACGTAAGAAAATTTGACATTTGTAGGCTGCCCTGGCCCTTCCCCTTAATAATAAAATTATAATTAACTTACCATTCCTTACATACATATGAAACACCAGTGGCATCTAGTAAACACACATTGTCATTGCAAAACACCTCTACACACTTTATGGGATCCTGGTACAGGTCTGACACCTGTTGAATCGAGCTATTCCTCAGTGCGCAGGGCATGTTCGGGCGCGCTCTTTCAACCCCTTCAAACGACTACTTCGGTGGCTATCATTTGCGTTTATACTTTCCTGGTACAAGCGGGATATTTAGCCGAATCCATCAGTGTGATTTAGGCTTATCTTAACCTTGCAATTTTTTTTTTACATTGAATTACACGTAGTCTTCTAAGCACGTGGCGCCCTACACACGTGGTCTGGTGCGTTTTGTGCATGCGGAAAGTGTGAAGTCAGATCAAATAAGTGGCATAACACTAAAACCGAGGTTGTGGCCAGGGACCAAAAGCAACTTTGAACTTACCTGGGAATTAAGGTACATGCTCCGTGCCTGGGAATAGAACATGAAATCTGCGCGTCGTTTCTATGTGCTTGCATTATTACTGCAAAAATAATTTTACAACGTTTATGGAGTGCTAAGATAGACTGGGATAATCCAGTACCTAACGATATAAAATAATCTTGGATGACGTTTATGAAAAATCTGTCATGACTATCTAGTATACAATAAGAAATAAATGTTATTTTGTGATTTGCCTGTATCAATAGAACTACAGTATTACGTTGATGCTTTACAAAATGCATATAGCGCCTGTGTATATTTGCACACAACTGATGTTGAGAATAAAGTTACAGTTAAGCTATTATATGCCAAGGGTCGTGTAGCTCCCTTAAAACCAACTAATATACCACGTTTGGAGCTGTGTGATGCTTTGATCGGATTGTGTGCAAAGGTCTTACAGTCACTCGGTTGTCAACATTATTAGTAAAACTATTTGGAACGATTCAACAGTAGTACTCGGTTGGCTTAATATTCAATATAAACAATTAAAATTTTTGTTTGTAACAGCGTAAATTAAGTTATATCGGACTATTCCTGGTGACATGTGCCTACACATTGTAATCCTGCTGACTTGGCATTAAGAGGTGTAACTTCGCAGCAGCAATTACAGTCCTCATCCTTGTGGTGCGAGGGACCTTCGTTCCTTAGAAGGGAACCAAGCAAATGACCACAACAAGGTGTTCCAAATAAAGAAATATCAGAATTTATAGTTCTACGTATTAGCTTAGAAACTAATTTCAAACGTTTCTAGATATTCAAGTTTTACTAAACTCAAAAGAATTATAGCCTATGTCTATAGATTTAATAACAATTTTACTTGCAATTACAGTAATGATAAAACTATTAAAAGGTTAACAGGTTGTCTTAGCACTGATGAGCTAAGTAATTCATTGAAAACATTAATCGAATTTTGCCAAGTGAATCATTTTCTAGTAAAATAGCTACAATCAAAAGGAGCAAAGTGCTACATCATAAATCTAAAATATTGCCGCTCACCTGTTTATATATTCAGATGGTATACTCATGGTGTGTGTTCGTATACAAAATCTTAATTATAATTTTGACAAAACGCACCCAATATTACTTGATTCTAAACAAAATTTTACAAAATTACTACTGAGATATGACCATGTACATTTATTCCATGTCGGACCACAATTACTTTTATCAGTCACTAGGGCTGAATATTGGCCACTATGTGGCAGGAACTTGGCTCGTACTATATTAAGAAACTGTCGTGTGTAATTATGATTCAGAGGTAAAACGGTACAGCCTATAATGCGTGACCTTCCAAATGTTAGAACGAATCCCAGTTTTCCTTATACAGAACAGATTTTGCTGATCCATTTATGATATCGAGTATAAAAGGCCGAGGTAATCATGTAACTAAAAGTTACCTTTATTTATTTGTTTGCCTTACGACTAAAGTTGTCCACTTAGAGGTTGTAAGTGATCCCACTACTGAAGAGTTCCTATTGTGCCTACGACGATTTGTAGTAAGAAGAGGTAAACCTTACAAAATTTGTTCAGACAATGGCAAAACATTTGTAAGGGCAAACAATGAATTGGGTCGAGTCCTCAAATCTAGTCGCAAAGCTGTGATAGAGTTTGACAGCACTGAAGGTATTCGAATCAAATTCAGCCCTGCATATTCACCTCAATTTTGAGGTATATAAGTAGCTGGGGTAAAATCATCCAAACCACCTAAAAAGTGTAGCAGATAATGCTGCCTTAACGTTTGTAGAACTTTCGACGTTGTACACAAAAATTGAAGCAATCTTAAATTCACGACCCCTATCTCCTCTCTCATCGGACTCCTCCAATATCTTCCCCCTTACTGCGGGGCAGTACCTTATCGGGCGGCCACTCACATCAGTGCCGTCTCTAACCATTAATAAAACGAGACCCAACAGATACGACAGGATAGTGCAACTGCGGCAGCAATTTTGGGAGAGGTGGCGTCGAGAGTACCTGAGACTACCCGAATTGCAACAAAGAACTAGGGGGCGGACACCACAACATGAACCCAAAGTAGGCGATTTGATTAAACTGAAGAAAGATCACCTACCTCCATTAAGTTGGTGACTAAGTCGCTTAACAACCTTATATCCAGGACGAGATGGTTTCAGCAGAGTCACTGATATCTACACATCGAGAGGATCAATCAAGAGAACAGTCCATAAGTTCTTATACCTGGTGACGATGACAAGGATTGCGACAAAACGAAGCTAGATAGCTGAGCTTTCAAGGTGTGAGAGGCTGTTACGTGCACACTGTGCGTT
This sequence comes from Dryobotodes eremita, assembly GCA_917490735.1. Classification (NCBI taxonomy): domain Eukaryota; kingdom Metazoa; phylum Arthropoda; class Insecta; order Lepidoptera; family Noctuidae; genus Dryobotodes; species Dryobotodes eremita. The sequence goes on along the minus strand of OU823241.1, from coordinate 8,617,734 downwards.
GCATTAGTTAGTCGCATTAGTTGCGGGATGCAAAGGACGAGAGCCACGCAGCCGCGTCGCATCGCCGCTCACCAACCGCAGATGGTCTGCTCGGGTCACTCGTTGAGAGCGCGCGTCACAAACGTCACATAGATACTGTGCCTAATTTAGGCAATTTTGTTGTTGACTAATATAATTCTAAAGAATAGACTGGCGTATTATAATGCCCTGGCTAGAGTGACCCTAATATTCCCAAAAGATAGGTACCCGACCTTTTTTTTTTTTAGGTACCTGTCCTTACTGCTCTATCTCAAAAATCCATCCTGTACATATATCTCGAAACAATTGGTTCTAGTAAGTCTGGTTAAGGAACATTTCGTGCTAAATTAACTAAAGAATAAACTTGTAATAACATAAATTCACGTAAAACGACTACATTACGAAATATTTGAAAAACACGTATAAAAGCTAGTGCTTAAATAAACATAATTCCAATGAGAAATCTACTCCAGTACTTTTTTCAGACAATTTTATTTTACTTAATGATTGTCATTTATGGCTTTCGTAATGGGGGACTCCATATTAAGTCCCTCTAGCAGCGCGGTGTGTAGTATGTCTCTTTTACCCCAGAGATCTAGTGCATTTAGACGTGCCGCCGCCATAGTCGCTTCCTGCTGTATGAACAGGTGGAGCGGTGGTAGTCCTAGCATGGCTTCGACTGTTGCAGTCGGGGTAGTCCCCATGCAGGCTACTCTTTGCATGCGTTGTAGTTTGTTGGAGGCTGTAGCTAGCTTAGTACCTGGCCACCAGACCACGGCCCCGTAGGTGACCATGGGATGGATCACTGTAGTGTACAGCCATAGTATAATTTTTGGAGATATACCCCACTTCTTACCTATCATTCTCCTGCACTCCAAGAAGGTTATGCAGGCCCTGTTTGTTATCTAAATGACTACTCCAGTTTAACTTACTGCCTAGACTGACCCCGAGGTACGTGACTTTGTTGGCCATCTGGAGTTCTGTATTGAATAGTTTAGGTAGGCTGAAAGGGCCTAATGCTCTTTTTTGGGTAAACATGACTAGTTCAGTTTTGGTGGGGTTCACTGAAAGGTCAAAGTCCCTGCACCATCTCTCTACGATACGTAGCGCTTGTTGAGTGAGGTTGCAGATCGTACCCGTCACCTTCCCCGAAACAAGGATTGCGAGTTCGTCAGCATTACTTATTGTGTAATAGCCGTTGTCGTTGAGTTTGGTGATGAGGTCATTAATCACCAGATTCCATAGAAGGGGAGAGGGCACCCCTCCCTGGGGGCAACCTCTGGCTATCATGGCCAACTGCTGCTCATCCTCAAGGCGAACCACTCGTTTGCTTAACATGTTTGTAATCCAGTCTAGTAGTACCTGTTCTACTCCGTGTCTGGAGAGGGCACTACTGATGCTGGAGAAGTTGGTTTTATCGAAGGCTCCTTCGATGTCTATTAAAATGCGCAGACAGGTGCCTTTCTGATGAATCGCCTCCTCTATCTGGCTGACTACTAGATGTACAGCGGATTCGGTCGACTTACCCGAGCTGTATGCATGTTGATTACCGTGTAGCGGTATGTTTTTCAGAGCGCCATCCCTCAGCTATGTATGACACAGCCTTTCTAGAGTCTTTAATAAAAAGGAGATCAGGCTGATTGGTCGATGGGATTTGGCGTTTGTGTAGTCACCCTTACTTGGCATATTACTTTCACTTCCTTCTATCCTTTAGGAACGTATTTAAAGGCCAGACATGCTCTCATTAAGGGCACCAGTCTTATTGCGACAGAGGTACCGCCCCACTGTAGTAAGGCGGGGTACACTCCATCTGGCCCAGCTGCCTTAAAAAGATGGAAACTCCGGATGGACCGTTGAAGTTTCTCCAACGTGATCACCCTGCGTACATACAGCCAATCATTGCTGATGGTGTTGCTTGGCTTGGCTTGGCCACAAGGCTGCGTGTATAGGTGGCACGATCTGTGTCACGCGGACTACGTTGGCGGAACATGGACACGTATATGAGTAAGAGAGACACACGTATATGAGTTGTATGCTATCTATTTCTGTTATTATGAGTTGGTTTGGTTTTATTATTATTCCTCCAACAACATGCACGTTTAATACGATGTGGATCTAGATATTTTTTCATAATAAAATAAATCACTTGTGAAGTCAAGATAGAGAATTTTGACTTTATTATTATAACTTATATACTACTTGTGCGAATTTTATCATGCGGCTACTAAGAATTAGTTATAATAAATAAATCTAAACAATCCTACATATGTTTCCTTTAGGTATCATTCAAGCTAGCACCAGTGGCCCTCATTCTTCAACGACTCCGGAAAGTGGTGTTCAAGAGAGTCCTCACCTGCTGTGTTTTCCGGTGGAATGTTCAAAAGAAAGGAGGTAACGCTTATTAATAGATCTTTTCCGCTACTACTATCAGTGTTATTTTCAAACGGTTCCTGCTCATGTTATAGAGCAATAGCTCTATGCACCTCGTACCAACTGATTTCCATTGCATAAGCCAACCGGTACCACGGTTCGACACTATTTATCGCTCGGGTACTAGGCTAGCATTGATAACAGGAGCACGTTTTAGCAACCGTATTAGACAACGTTATATCTTACAGGTTTTACTAAATATTAGGTACGTAGATACATAAACATAGTGAATTTTCTTCTGCAAATTCTTATGATTACAAATAATGAGATGAGATTACCTGTAAAAACCGAATACATTATATTTTTTAAAAAGGACAACGGTATAACGTGCACTTTAATCCGGTAATGCCAATGAGAGATGTAACTCCACTATCTAGCGTACAGTATCAGAACTTGCTCGTAATTCAACCGTATATATGCAGTTGGTGGAAAACTGGATAAAAGCCAATTTCCGTTAAAATACCGCTAAAATTACCTTATTTTAGCGGTATTTTAGTGGCTATCTCTTTACTTTTTATTTCTTTTAAGTGTAGACAGAGACTGTTGCTGGGGAGTTTGCAGCACCACTTCTTCTTCCCAGCTCAAACACTAGAAAGTGGTGAAGGGTGGGCGCTTTGGGACTGTCTATAGACCTTCAAGAGAGTTGATCCACAACCCTATTAATTAACTCTACTCTACTCTGATACACTACCCTTATCTTGAGCCTAATTCTTGAATTTAGTATTATTTGCCTCCGGCCAAAATCAGGGCTTTAAGAAAGATTATCCAAAACTCTATTAAATGATTCTCGATTTTCGATTCTTAAACCTATTATCTAATAATTCTTGAATGTTGTAGTCATTATCTCACACCAGCAATTCGGTCAGACTGACATGAACCCGTACCTTGAATATAAGCTTGTTGTGCAAAGAGTGACGTTCCAGGTGTTTAGGTGACCACATCTTTTTCATATCCAGTCTAAAGACTGCTAGGGACAATGACTCCAAAAGAGCATAATGCCGATGCAATGCCGCTAGAACTGGCCGCCCCGTTATTAGACAAGGACGGTCGCGTGGTCAGAAAGCTGCTTCGTCGCGTAGCGTCGCGTTTATCAGTTCGAAAGAACTGCTAGGGACCATGTCTCCAAAATAGCATGATGCCGACGCAATGTCGCTGAAAAGCTACTTGCGTCACTTTATGGAAGTGTTGCTCTGAGTACTCCGAGTATAAATGTGAGGTATCTTGTAAGTTACGACTGACAATATAAATACCTGTTACGCTAGCTAGCTTGCAAGTTCATATAATAATATACTTTGCATCCTTCTGTTAGATTATTGTTATTTAGATTTCTAAAACCACATCCAATGTATTTTCATAAATATGAATTTCGAAGTCTTATTTTAGTTTTAAACGGTCCTTTCCCTGCCCTAGTAATGGGACAAGGCATCGGACTTCTTCCTATTTAAGAATTCATTAAATCTCTATCGGTGGGAGAGTAACCAGTCTGGAGACGAGCTCTAAAGGGCCGTACAGGGTGGAATGCAACCGGTTCCCCTAAGGAGGAAACCGACCTAAACACTAATATTAACATAATCAGGAAAAACTAAAATTTTATCAGCCTGGGGTTACAAAGGAACAGTCACACTGACGCCTCAACCTCTGGACCATCACTCTTTATACTCGTAATCACATTCATGAAAGCCTCTTAATGTTACATGAAAGCCTAGTGCTTCGAATATTCTACGGTCTGGATGGATCAATACTGTCTCCCGAGCACATGGCACGCCAAAGCGGTTTCCATGACAACGATGCAACTAGAGTGCAGTACGCTATACACATGGAGTTTGCTCCCACACCATGAGAAAAATATAAATTATAACATAAACAAATGCGTAGCCCGATACAAAACTATTCCATTTTAATCAGTGTTTAATTCTGCTCCAACTATAAAACACCCCTGAACTGCCCTGTTCTGAGGTACAGCCCTCGATTAATAATACAAATGAATTCCTGCCACTTTCAGCGTTTGGCCCTGGGACTTATTAATGGTCATCGTAAATGCCAACTTTAGGGGAAATTGCAGCCTCTTAAATTGAAATGGCAAATTATTTGGGATAATTGGGATTCGGGGAATCTCTCGCTCTCTCCTTTAGCTGATCCGGTAAGAATAGTGGCCTTTATAACGTGTTTATGTCGGAAATTATCCCACAGGAACCTAATACTACAATAAAAGCAGCATACGTGTTAATCCAGGTTATAAACTATCAGCGTGCCAAATTTCATCCAAATACCATCAGCCATTTTTGCGTGATTGAGTATCAACCAAACATCTAAACATTAAAAAAAACATAGATATAATATTAGTAGGAGTCGAATTTTTAAGGCATTTACTGTTCTACAGACCTACCATTTTATTGTTTTCATATTCATTCCGTTGCGTGCTGAGACCTCGTACCACGGCCAAACGGTCGCTTTCAGGTTCGATATCGCATCCCCTGAAATACTAGGGTCACAGAACGAAATGAAGCTGGACGCATGATTTTGGTTTCATGGTATGACGTTCATAATAGTCCTTATTACAAAGTTTAAGGGATCAAAATGGCAGTTAATACGTTCATGCAAACTGCAACAGAACTCTGTTACTGCCCCCCGTACTATGAATGAGAAACAAACACGCAAACTGAAATTCCGTTGACTTCGCAAAATCTTGGTACAAGTATTTTAGATATATTGGATTAGTCTGGGCTTATTGTAGGCCTCAATTGTGTCTGCTTTAGCATTGTACGCGAAGTTGAATAAAGATTGAGATTGAGGTAAGGTTAAAGTAATGTTGCTACGAGGTGACTGACGTCACCGCTACGCAGCTACGCGGTCGTAGCACTCGTAGCTGATTAGATAGCTAAACATTGTCTTTCCGCAGTTTCCACCCGTGACTGATGAGAACGCCCAAAAATTGCACAAAGTCAACAGTTTGTTAGACATTGTATCATGTGCCTTAAACTTTATGATTTTTCTCGTGTATTTGGAATGCAAAACAGTCATTCAAAAAAGTTCAAAAGGACACATGCGGGACTCGAACCCACGACCTTCACGTTTCAGAAAACGCGATGCTCTATACCATCTAGCTGAGCTAATGTGCCACTACAATTGGCTTCCAAATTCACATGCTGTATCGTATCTTTAAGTGCATTCTGCGACAACAGTGCCCGACGCTCTCCAAAATAAACGGTTGCAGCTGCGGACACGCGGAACTACTAACACACGCATAAACCGTTTTGAAGGTCAGGGACAAACCATAGAAGACAGGTGGCATTGATTTTAGTTTAACTTTCGTTTTTTTTGGTTTTCATTTAATGATGACGCTTTTGTCTACCCTTTTCAGAGTAAGGATAAGATTTAAATGTGCAGTGAGGGACACCTACTTTTAGAAGATAAACATAATCTGTTCAGTTTATGATTGCTGTGTTTCTATGTGCCAAACGCTTCCAAAAACAATTAAAAAAGTTAGCCGGCTAAGTTCAGGCATAACGTACAGTTTATACGTTCACAAATAAACATATAAATATTAGTAATAATAATGGGCTAGTATTGTCCCACTGCGGACCAAAGGCCTTTTCTCATACAGAGAAGGCATGAGCAGTGATCACCATACGCGTGCTCAATATGGATTGTCGGTTTCAGATTAATATTTGACGTCCAGTTTCTTTACGAATGAACCCAGAAAGTATGTCTGTATTTGAAAAGGTCACAATATGGTAGTATGCGCGATTTCGAACTCGCATCCTCTTGCTTGAAAAGCTGAAGCCTTAACATCTGGGCCATCACGCTATGACATTTAAAATCACATTCCTGAAAGCCTCTTATTGTTACATGAAAGCCTAGTGCTTCGAATATTGTACGGTTTGGATGGGTCAATACTGTCTCCCGAGCACATGGCACGCCAAAGCCGTTGCAACGATCCAACTAGAGTGAAGAATGCTGTACACATGGAGTTTACTCCCACACCCTGAGAAAAATATAAATTACAACATAAACAAATGCGTAGCCCGATTGAAAACTATTCCTTTTTATTCAGTGTTTAAATCTGCTCTAATTATAAGGCATTTCTCATTGCAATCCTGTTATTTGTTTAAAGATATTGGCAAAAAAAATGTCAACCCACCCCTGAACTGCCCTATTCTGAGGTACTGCTTTCTATTAATAGAATAGAATAGAATACTCTTTATTATGTACACCATAAAAAATAACAGATATAAATGTAGACATTTTACACAGGGTGACACAATGGGCGGTCTTATCGCTAAAAGCGATCTTTTACAGACAACCTTTGGATGGATTCAAGGGAGAAGGAGAGACAATAATGCAGGTAGTCAGTGGTGTACCATTTACATTAATAATACAAATGTATTCCTGCCACTTTCAATATTTGGCCCTGGGACCTATTATTGGTCATTATAAAGGCCAACATTAGGGGCAATTGGAGACTCTTAAATTCAAATAGCAAATTATTTGGGATAATTGAGATTCGGGGAATTGCTCGCTCTCTCCTTTAGCTGCTCCAGTAAGAATAGTGGCCTTTATAACGTGTATGTGTCGGAAATTTTCCCACGGGAACCCAGTACCACGATAAAAAGCATCCAGGTTATAAAATATCTGTGTGCCAAATTTCATCCAAATCCCTTCAGCCATTTTTGCGTGATTGAGTATCATCCAAACATCTAAACATAAAAAAATCACATTTATAATATTAGTAGGAGTAGAATTTTTTAAGGCATTTACTGTTCCACAGACCTACGATTTTATTGTTTTCGTATTAATTCCATTGCGTGCTGATTGATATATCGGGACCACGTACCACGGCCAAACGGTCGCTGCCAGATTCGATATCGCATCACCTGAAATACTAGGGTCACAGAACCAATGGAAGCTGAACGCAAGTTTATGGTTTCATGGTATGACGTTCATAAAAGTTCTTATTACAAAAGCTTGAGGGATCAAAATGGCAATTAATACATTCATGCAAACTGCAACCGAACTCTGTTAGTGCGGGCCCCCGTACTATGAATGAGAATGAACGCAAGCTGAAATTCCGTTGACTGCAAAATCTAGATACGAGTATTTTAATTATTGTAGGCCTCAATTTTGTCTGCTTTAGCATTGTACGCGAAGTTGAATAAAGATTGAGATTTATGTAAGGTTAAAGTTATGTTGCTACGACGTGACTGACGTCACCGCTACGCAGCTACGCGGTCGGAGCACTCGTAGCTGAGTAGACAGGTAAACATTGTCTTTCCGCAGTTTCCACCCGTGTCTGATGAGAAACTATGAAACTTCTACGTAATCATCATCAACAGCCACTGCAGACTTCAGCTGTACATTGACCTCTCCAATATAACGCCATTTAAATTGATCCTCAGCTACGCTTATCTAGCTCTTATCCTGTCATCTCGCGAAGATCGCCATCTTAACTAATGCTGAAGGCGTAATGGCACGACAGTTATTAAGTAGGTTTTCTGTAACATTATTTTGAAAATATTTCGCACGATATATAGACGTATTATACGCAATAACCTTTAAGTGTGTCGTCTCTTAACGGTTACTAATAATTTCTCTTCCCGTTTATGACGCCCGGTATAATAGATCATAATAATTTTATTTATATCGCGTGAGTAGGAAATCAATAATTATGTACATAATATTATTATGTTAGTCCAAATTCACATTGGTATTAAATACATCGACCAATTGGTCTGTGAAATGAGGCGGGGCGTTGCTCGTTAATAAAAACAAATTCTGACAACATGGTAGTTCTAAATTCTGCCACCCCGTAAACAAGTCAGTGGACTATTCTTTTGTATGTGCGTATTAGAGGGTGTATGTGGGTGTATATTCATGTCGGTAAACTTTACATGTGTGCAGCTGCTCTCATACCATTCACTGATTCGATCGATCTGTGACGTCACGAAACGTCATGCCAATATAGTCGAGTCATCTCTTCTGTGCTTATGGAATCCTAGTAACACCGGACACAAAATATTTTTTTATCATTAACAGGCCTAATTTCGACCCACAAACAGGGCGTGTGATTTAGGTAGGTATGTATGTGCACGATATCGAGGGACATTTTCATTCGTACTACTTATAAAATGAAATCATTTAATGAAACTGGCGACTCGCTCCTGTTTTGCACGATTTTTAAGGCTTGACAAAACATGGAGATTTATTTGTTAGGTGTTAGTTTAATATGAATGTATTATACATTACTAGCGACCCGCCCCTGCTTCGCATGGTTTTTACGACTTGACAAAATATAGAGATTTCTATATTCTACGTAATTTATTAATACCGAAATTCGACAATACTGTGACATACACAGAATACACTGCTCACGCGTTGGACTGAGCAAGAAAATATTACGATTTGCCAAATGGTTCAATATATGGTACCTTTAAAAGGTATTTTTAACGGATGCCAATGCCGTCTGTGGGATAGGATTGTTATTCAAGTTTACATGCATAACTCCTGGCCTGATTGCAGACTACAGGTTGGTACGCACCTGTTGGCAAAGTGCATGACTCCATATAAAAACTTTCTCACATACCGACCATTAATTCAACCGGCTTACTCACAAATCGGCCAGACGTGACACGCGCAGCCGAAGCGTGTGAAAGGGGTTTTTTTCTCAATTTACCTCTTCCCTTACGATAGTATTATGATTACAGAAAAATGCGAATATGTCGCTCAGATCCGGCTCGAAGGACCAACTGTAATTGTCTTAAAGGGCTCGAGGTGCAAGAAAATAGCGGATTTACAACGTAAACGAATAAATAATTTTATTTAGCAAAAAGGCAGAGAAAATAGTACAATAGCTTTTTAGTATCCAGAAGCCAGTGGCTGAGCAGCTGTTCGGATGATTATTGGACGTAGCCATCATCAGGACCCACACCTATCTACAAACGATGATGACGTTCTTCAGGATTTACTTAGATTAAGAACGTAGGCAGGTAACTAAATTACTTTTCATGTTATTTTTGCATGTCCATCCATAATACAAATCCTTTCGTAAATATTGTTCTAGTATTGCAGGATTCTATCTATTTCAACGAGTAATTCATAAAAAGTGAAATTCCTACCACTACAAGTAAACATGTCTTGAAAACTGCAACGGAAGGTAATTCTAATGTACGGACCTCCATGTCGGGTGATCTCCTAGCGACACACTCTATAAATAACGACCGGGATCACTCCAGTTGCTGAGCTTCATATAATAATAAATACGTCACATTGAATGCACCCTCGCATCTTTCTGTTTTCCTGGAGTTTCATGGCAACAACATCTATTTGGATTTCATTCATCGCAGCGACACTATAACAAGGACCATGCAAAGCTTTCTCAATTTTAATTTTACCTACACCACGTGCAAAATGTGGGATTAATTATGTTTGCAGAAACTTTAGGGTAAAGATAACCGTTATGTAAATATTTGTTTGTACCGAAATTACATGTTAGCACACTTCCTAATAAGTACCAACCAGGTTTTGAAACTACACTCAGCGGCAGAAATGTAGCCCAAACCACCAAACGTAAAAAAGTATGAAAGTATGAATAGTCCCCATACAAACTCTCGAAGGTTGGATTTACATGAAACGCAAGAAATAAAACAATAATTTGGTTAAAAATTTAATAGTATGTAGATTATTCACTGCGAAGATAATGCAGTGTCTTAATATCACGGGCGCTATTTTGAACCCCGAATGCAACGAAGGTGTCTTCGAGCTGTGAGTTAACTCTTGAACGAAGCGAGGGAGCTAAGCTCGCCCAAGACGAAGAAACGTTTATCCCCGAGGAGAATACTCTACTTTTCGCGCCTACTGCGAAGTAAATAAAAACCTATTAATTCTCGAATTACTAGTGCATGAAAGTGTTAAATAATCGGGAATATCTAGTCATGTGCACTTGCCCTCGGGATTCTTGTCTGAACTCCCTCGCTGCATTCGAGAGCCCTAGGATCCTTCGTTACGTTCGGTATTAAAAGTAGCATTCGTGACATTAAAACACTGCTTTTTCCCTTAGTGAATATTCCACTATTATCAATGTTTACTAACTTTCTTTTAATGTGCTTAAATATTTCCAAAACAATGAACCGTTCTTGTAGCTTTATGTATTGTTTGGTTAACTATGTCATGTCCACCATCATGTTTTTTACTTCGAAAAGGAGACTGATTTGTTTGTTCGGCGATTTGGCCCAACCAAAATTGTGGTGTCTATTAACGAAACGCATGCTGAATTATTCCTTATGATCTTTAGATTATAGTAGCAGTAATTATTACTCTTCGTCAAACGGGAATACCGAGAAATACGATCATAACCTAAACATTCACTAAAAGAGTGAATAGTTTCTGTAGTAGTAGGTAGTGTTCAGTGAGTAGGTTGGCCTCATCGGTATTATAATTTAGTAAAATATTGCACTGGTCAGTAATAAATAGTAAGAAAATAGGGTGTTTTGAACGGTTCATGAAATCAAAAATCACTATGTAACAAAGCATTTCTATTACTGTAAGTATATAAATTTCAACGTCCGATGACTTAGAAGTAGATAGTATTTCGTATAAAATAGATACAGGCTGCTTCACTTCTCATCTTGATACCATAGCCAAGATAAAAATACTTAAATACTGTACGCTCAACATCAGATGTGTACAACAGTCAACTGTACCGACCTCTGCCCACCAAACAGTTGCAACAGTATCCAGCAAGAGCAGCTCTAGTGTTAGAAATTGACGGCCTAAATAATGCACCTGAAAAATATAGAAGATTTGTCTTAGAAAATAAGTGTTTTCTAATTAATACTATCATTGTTCTCTTTGGTGTGCTGGAATCCACTGCATAATAATGTTCTTTTTCTGCAGAATCAACAGGCACAGTATGAGTTTGTTGTGCAAATCTCCATAATGAATAAGCAATCATCAATATCCACTTTCCTTACCTGCATGATTTGGCTGAAATAAACAAAAAATCCATACGTTCACAAAATACGGTACATCTGCAGCAGTCTCCGACAATATCTTCGCACATTGCGTTGAAATCAACAACACAACACAACAATCACAACATCCTTCTGAAGTAAATGTTGTACCATTTTAAAGATTCCATATTAATTATAATCCTTCAAATACACACAGGCAAAAAGAAATTTAAAATTCATGCAATTCTAAAGAAACGGACAAAACTTGTAAAAATTAAATAAATGTAGTGTTGTTGTCACTCGTCACTTGTCTTTCTCACAGTGTCAGTTATTGATGCTACTTAATTTTATTTAACTCGTGACTCTTATTATTATTAACTTATTTTAGTAAATAAAATAAAGGTTCGAGTCCATTTTCTCTCGAGGTGCCACTCGATGTAGTCAGGATTTGATAAATATCACCAACACTGCCACATGGATAACTGTCATTCTTAATTCTATAATTTAAAACTTTAGTAATAAACACTGACCTCTAATATATACAAGCGGTCAGCGGTAATAAAAAAACACTGAATTCTAATAAACCGGAGAATAGATATATTTCGTGTAATAAACCGCCAAAATACTGTAATGTACAGATTCACAGAGTTTTAATCCTTAATAGGTCGCGTTGAGTGTGAGACACCCCAGTGCATCTTTGGAGGTCTAGATCTCTTCAAATTTTGAATTTACTGCGCTGATGTTCCCGTTGGCTTCGTAAAAACGCATAACCTTTATGATCTAGTAGCAAGCTGCATAATGTGCTAAAAACACGTGTTTGAGCGCACTCGTTTAACAATGAAGTAATAACATAATTGTGCAGGTGATTGATTTGTACATATATCTCATCATTATTTTAATAACCTTTGTTAATTAAAACTTACAAGCTTTTATTAGATTTCTGCAGGACGACATCGTGTTGTGATCACGAGTTGTTATATTTTATTGTCAACTTGTGTATTTCAGGGCCATACAAATACAGCCCTATTTATTGGCCTCAATGAGGAAGACTTTGTATTTCCATTCTGAAGCAATGCAAATAAAGTCTTTGTATGAGTGCACAACTGCACGCAGTGATGGCTAGCATATGGCCTTGGTGACGTCACGTTTTAGGATAACGCCCTTGATCTTTTGAGCATCTCTTCAGCTCGCATCCTCGTATTTTGTAAAAAGGTGCAGAGAAAAAAATTGTCGACAGATAGTGTCTGTAATATGTAGTTGCTTACATGCATGTGGTATCTATATTCGCGCACACGTTCAGGGTGTTGTTTCACGCGCAGCTTGGGGCAAACTACTGCATTTTTTTTTGCAATTGCCAATTAAATAATCATTCTATGTTTTCTTCGTGAATTTTAAGCTAGTGCTTGTGTAAGCTAAAAGACCCATGGGTTAACACCAAAGTAAAATAATAAACATCATTTAATTTGGAAAACTAAGAAATTAATAAGAACTAAAATAAATTTATTTGCATTAAAAATGACGCATAAAGTAAAAAACACGCAAACATAAAAAATACATGTTGGGGAGGGGGGTTAACTGCTTTTAACCAATTTAAGACGAAATTTCGGTTAACACACGCTATTCTGAAGCAAAGTACTCACTGCACTACTTTCAGGCTGGGAGATAATACTCTAACATTATAATTATGGCATACATATTCTTTTTGAAGTCTCGGTTTCGTAAATGAAAGATTTATGCCCGTTTTCACATACTCATTTGGGAACCTACTCTAAAAAGCTTATATAATACCTTCTCTTTATTATTTCTACAGTAAGTAACTTTTACTTTTATTGCAATAATTTTATCTGAATTTTTCTTGCCTCATGCAAGTCAAATCTATAAATAGATTCAGTGAACCAGGATCCAATGAATACTAGGATGTAGTCCTCGGTCCCCTCTGGGCGTGTAGTGTTCACACATCTGAACGCGGAATATTCACCTGTATGCACTCGTGCAACAGCGACATGAAAAATTTGCGTGAGGATATGCGACAGCAGTATCAAAGGGCAATGCAACATTCACAAGCATTACTTATGTGTGCGTCACACGATTGCTGTATTACACGTCATTTGTAGTAGCACTTCTGTGTAGGCACTCGAGCAAAGTTTATGTCCGGATCGGCTTATGAACTTTACTATGAAACTTAACTATCATGGTAGACTGTACGTTAGCACGTTATCATGAAAGAAAGAATTGAGCTGAAGTTTTTTTACTTTTATCTGTTTTATAACACGATTTAAAACTGCCACCTAATTGTCTAACGCACTATCAATCACAATTTTAATTATTTTGAAAGATATTCCTAATCCATTGCTTGACATGTTCGAAAAATGTGTCTGCTCAGCAACGTAAATAACTCGATGAATATTGTTGAACTATCAAAATTAAAGCCATTCCTATTTATTTATTTTATTATTTATGTACACACAGTAAAATAGATACAGATACGACATATTAGTATTAAGTACAAAGGTACTCCTTGTTTCTTAAGAAATTTCTTCCAGCAGACCTGCGAAAGGAGAAATGAAAAAGAAATGTAGACAATAGTGTGTGAGAGAGAAGAATTTGATTTGTGACGTCTTAAACTAGAATATTAAATATATTTACATATAATGCAAAATAAAAATAACATATACTTAAATAAATATATAATGCTAAAATAAATAAACTTATATATACAAATATATAAATTCTCACAGTTAAAAGGAAAGATAAGTGTAAAGTGTAAAAGAGCATTAGCTCTTTTACTCGATATTTGAAATGAGAAATAGATTTTAAATCTCGAATGCTAGGCGGAAGTGAGTTCCACAATGTTACAGCATGAACAGAGAAGAAATAAGAATAGTAGCTGATTTTATGAGGATGGGATTTAAGGAGGGATCTAAGATGTGATCTACACGGTGCGTCGCGAGGGCGTGCGTAAGAAAAACGCTCACGCAGATAGGAAGGATAAGATGGGTTGTGTAAGATGTTGAAGAGGAGACATAAAATCCTACTGTTAGGGTGTTACGTAAATACCCCGCAGATCATCATTTAACAGTAGATTTACATGCGTATAATTTCGCTCATTTAAAAGTTTAATCGTGTGTTGAATGGCAGTCTTATGTCGAAATAAAATATAGAAGGGTCGTTTGCAAATTTTTGAGACAGAAATAAATCAAGTATAAAAATTAATTATTATATTATAATAATTAATAAACAATTTTTTTGGCATAGACTTGTTAAAGTTTGTATGGAGTAGTGTTGAGTTATTTTCCTTATATAGCAAAACTGAGCACAAAGCAAAGATATTTATAAATTCATTCCCTAAAGGGGTTAAATAGGCGACGAAAGTTTGAATGAAAGTACGTATTTTTTGGCGATAAGAAATCCTACGGATACGTGGCTTGTATTGGTTGATAAAATATTTATAATAAAACAATCTAATTATCGCTAAAACACATTAAACAACGATAACTGGCTCAAACAGTAAGCAATATAGAACAATATGAAAAAAGATTTTGTTTCACGAGAGCGATGCCGCGGGCATAAGCTATAGATATTAAAAGAACTGAGATAATAATGCTCATTATGGATTTACATTATTACCGTTATATTAAACTACCAGGATAGCATAACTGAAAAGAAGTGGCTTTGTACTATCGCTGAAGTTTCATTGATTAATGCAGTGAGTGCACAAATACTACAACACATTTTCAATATTATAAATAACATCGTCCTACCTACAAAATTCCATCAGCTATTCCTAGAAATAAAATTTGTTTGCAACGCTCTAAAAATTTTTATTTAAAACACTTTATCCTGCTGCATACCAACAAAAGAGACTCTTTAATACCGTTTGTGAGAAACTAGTAAGAACACATGGCATAGAGTCGCGCGGCGCATCTGTTGCCACGGAAATGGTACGCCTGCCAGGAGTACTAGCACAACATGAATGAAGAAGAGTTTCTAGCTAATAAATACCCAACCTGCTTTAAAGTGTCCAGCCAGGTGGCGACCTTCACGAGGTGGCTTTAGTAGGAGAACAATGAGAGATTAGAATGACAGATGAAGCCAAATAAACTGTGTATAAAAATTTAAATGGAGATTGCCTGTAGCACAATTAATGAGGCAATCCCCCAACTGCTATAGGCTATTTCACGTTACCTCTATTTTTTATATGACGGACTATTTCGCCGTTCAATCGCCGACTATACAAGATAACAATGAAATTAATGAAAAGAATAAGTACTGAAGAGGCATATGTGAACACTCCTAGAAAAAAAATAAAGGAAAATAATCGCTTACTCGAAACTGTGAAACTTATTAAAGAGTGTAAGTAAGAAGTTTTAACTGACTAGAACCTCTCATTATTATAATTTTGATTGGCACAAAGGCAAATAAAGAAGAAAATATTGTGAAAGAAGAATGGTTGTCAACTTGTCATAAATTTCGACTGTCTTTTTGTTCTGTCTGAGACCGAATCCATCATTTTGAGTTATGATTTTTGTATTAAATTATTAATATAATTTCTTTGGTCTATGTTCCCTTATTGTGACTTCCTCACAAAAACTATTGTATCCTTTTACTGCCGGGCCAAACTTGCCTTCGCTGATGCAATGCCGCAAGAAGATACGAACAAGAATATTACCATACCAACTACTTATAATTATTATAGTGAAAGTGACGTATTGTGAACGCCTTCGATATCAATGTGATTATAAATGATTTTATTCCTGTAAGTACGTTTATATAAACACACTCACATGTCAATTATAATTATATGTATTTTTAAAAATAGATGAATTCGGCGTTTCCTATCTGACTACTATGAGAAGAAAGCCCGAAACAAACTCTGAGGTCACAGTCTCTTTTAAAGTTAGTTAGATCATGTGTAGACCATGTGGATTGGTGATGAAAAATTAAAGTGATCCTTTAGTGTTTGTTAAAAAAAAATGTGCCTCAATTAAGTGCCTCTCTTAAAAAGTATAGAACGGCGGACGTTCAATAATTAAATAATAACCAAGTTAAGTAAGTTTGTATATCTCTTGGTTTTATTACTTAAACTTAATTATAGTGTACTTAAAAAAATATATGTGCAATCAAACTTCATTTCCAAGTTCAAAGTGAGCAATCCAGCAAAGGCTACACTTCGTAGCGACTGCTACGAAGTGTCTGACGTCACGGCTTCGACAGCTATGCGGCCGTAGCAGATAACTGTTGGGCTATAAAAAGCCCTCAATTCTACATCCTTTTAATTACAATATACAGAACATTTATTAATTAAAATATAATTTCAATTATATAAGAATGTACAGAGCCACCATGCTGTGTACTCTGAGGGTAATCTGGCCCCCGGACAACTACCGGGACTGCCCCAAAGCCCCTAAGTTTTGCTCTCCCAAGTTGGTCAAGCGAGAAAGTGCCCGCCAGCAAAGGGAGAGTCCTGTGAAGGTTCCCTCTTCACAAATGCCTGAAAGACTCAGTCGTCTCGTCTCATCGTTTGGGGACTCAGTCCCCAAAGGTCCTTCCCCTGGGCAAACCTTAACCACCAAAAAGCTCCCACAGCTTCGGTGCCCTCCCAACCATCGGTTATCCCAACGCTGTTGGCTACCCTTTTCCCAGCATATTCAGTAGCCCCCGCGACCCCTATGGCCTCTCCAGTAGTCCAACACGCTACCGCTCCCAGGTCTGCTTCTGCAGGCCATTGAGTCCCGCTACGGACGCGATGGTAGACGAAATCATTGCCTGTAACGGCAATGCTCGTCAACTTATTGAGATTGTCAATGCGTACCCCGAGATTGCGCAAGCCCTTCAACCCCTTAAATTGAATCATTTAAGGGTTTGAAGACCAAGACATTTCGCATTCCTACTCCTTTATTCAGGTTTCACCTGTGACTATTTTCAAATTATCTCATAAAAAATCCTTTTGAAACAGTTTCACGAAAAATATTTGACAGATCTACATCTATAACAGCGCCCCCAAGTAGGTGAAATTGCAAAAATCGTTGCCATTGATGCAAATTTTCAAATGCAATCTGTCATCTCTGACCTAGATTAGAGTCAAGAGCAAACCCATCTCAAATAAAAAAACTGCTTAAAATGTGGTTTCAAAGATCATTTCCAGAAACATTGCAGAACTAGGGCCAGTAAAATAAAATGTTCTGACCTCTCACCAAATGAGAACAATAAAGCTAAAAGAGCTTAAGAATTTGCTGCAAGCTGTAAGTATATGCTTAGTAGTGCTGCAAGGAACCATTTTATTGATGAAACAATAAAATGGTTCCTTGTCCGTGTATACATCTTTTTGCGGCTGACTGTACATGCCAGCGCGACCCGTAGCAATATCCCTTAAAAAATAATTGAAGCATCGAATAATAAATGCTTGAAATGATTCAATAAACAACAACAAATTATTTGAACGTGAACTGTGGTTACATGAAGGCGTCTTATTATGAGGAAACAAATTTGTGATTCCCAATAATTTTTGAAAACAAGTACCTATTAAAAGCAGCTCATATGGACCACTCAGGCACTGTCAACATGAAGGATATGTAACGCCTTTGTGCGTCAGGAAAACAAATTAAAAAAAAACAGCAGTCTCCGGTGTCCAAGGAGTAAATACTCTGTGATTTCAACAACAGTTCATCGACAAGATCTACGCTTCCCACGTGGTATTTAACGCACGTGGGCTGTACCGAGATGCGCCTGCGTGAAATTGTGGAGGCGGGGCGCCACGAATACTATGCTTGACACTAGGAATCCATAAAGCATCATAGGCTTGATGCTCGGCCGCAGTAACTCAACTGCCTCTTGATCGTTATAACAGACTGTACACTCTATTATAAACTTTTATGCTTAGTATAATAAGTCATAGCCAGTGAATAAATTTTGAATTTCTTACAGTTTTTGCATGCAAAAACTGCCAGACGTCAATTTTATTGTGAAATAATATTAGCCCCATGGCTAAAAGATATCCGACGTTGGTTAATTCAGCCCTATAGTAGATCTTCAATTGTTTTAACTAAGAAGTAAATACTCCGTGATTTCAACAATAGTGCATCAACAGGGTCTACGCTTCCCACGTGGTATCTAACGCACGTGAGCTGTTCCGAAATACGCCTGCGTGAAATTGTGGAGGCGGGGCGCCACAAATACGATACTTGATACTAGGAGTCCATGAAGCATCGTAGGCTTGATGATCGGCCGCAGTGACTCAACTACCTCTTGATCGTTATACCAGACTGTACACTCCATCATTGGCAGTAAAGACTACTATTGTGTGCATTTTATTGGGCCTTGGAATATTATTTTAAGTATCAAACAGGGATTGCTTTATTCGACTGCGGTTTTAAACATCTTTTGCAGATTTTCAATGTATTATGACATAAAAGTCATAAAAATAGTAACGAAATCAATTGTTTATGAAATAATTAATACTTAACAACCAAAATTTTATAAGAAACCTCCATCAATATGTTAGTATTTGGTATTTAATCAGGGAGCGATACAATAATACTGTGCTAGTTAGGTGAGTGTTGGTGGTATTTTAGCGAATATCTTTTAAAATATCACATAAATACGGTGTGTTAGTTAATGAAAATGAAGCGTTATGTAATACTGAACAGTTATCACCAACTTTCATACAAGACAGTTTTGTTTTAATAGGCTAAAACATCAATGGGTACAATCTCTTCTCACGTACGCCACGAGTGTCGCCTTTTTTAATCGAGACACGTCATTGAACTAGTTGGCCAACTAGTTTTCAAATCTTGGACATTGGAACTTACTACACTAGCGTTTTGTTGCATTCTTTAATGTTTTTTAAAGGAACGACATTAAAAAAACACCAATAAGGTTGGCAGTATATAATGTCAATCTGGTGTATCAGTCAAGAAAGAAATTGAGAAGAGGTTGCTTGTCACACATGAGAATAAGTGATTTGAATCTCTTATTAGGTTTAAGTGATGTGTTGTATCGAGCACGCCATGTACCAATACCGAAAGTTTCTTTTCCGAATTAGAACGTTATAATTCCTCTAAAAAAGGATGATTGATTAAAAGCGACCAGTTTCAAGCAAGGCATTTTAACGGGGGTTTATCCGAATTTACCTGTTTTAGAATCAATTTTAAATTGTCACTGTCACTACTGTATACGATAAAATATCGTATCCTATATACTTGGATAGTCAATCATTGGTTACTGTATCACGGCATGGGGAGGTGCTTGTAAAACCTACATGATACACCTCGAGAGGGCCCAAAGGTCACTGTTAAAAGTCATGACCTTCAAACCGTACCGGTACCCTACAACAACTCTGTATGGAAATTGTGAAGTGCTAAAAGTGACAAAACTATACCTTCTCAATCTCATAATGAAACAGCATGAAACCACACCGGTAAATCACGCAACCAAACATAAGAGAACTATCAGTAATGTATGTCGCGTAGTCAAATGTAAGACCGCATCCGCTCGACGGCAACGCCTACACCTAGCTTCTTGTATTTATAATAAAGTAAACAAAATTCTCACTATCAACCCACGAACAAAATATAAAACTAAAATGAAAATAAACACATGGCTTCACACACTGGACTACGCACAGATGGAAAACTTACTTAAAGAACAATACACGTGTTAATTAAATAGCAAAGTAGGAAACAAACTCTCAGATATAACCCAAAGTCCAGTCACCAAGCACAACCACTCACACTCACACACATACATACATACACACAAAATAACAAACAAACACACACACACACCCCCACACACACACATACTCCACTCAAGAGCTTGCATGCACTAAATTCCCTTCGTTTTACGTTATTTTAATAGTATTGCATTAATTGTTAATGTTACAAAAACGGGTGAAGACACTGACTCCTGTAACACAGGTACCAACAAGAACAGGAGCCAAAAAAAAGAAATGTTACACCTTTTTTATGTCAATAAAACATTTTATTACTATTTCTTTTATTTATTTTGATACTTATTAAATACATTTTTAAATATTTTTATAAAAACATTAAAAAATATAAAAAAATTGTGGTCCGCCGGCATCGGGAGCAGGGTCCAAGCTACCGGTAGTTAGGAATCCAGAGACAGAAACCTCCTAACGACGCGAGCCGTATCGAGGAGTACTGCCTTCTGGATCAGGCCCTTGATCCAACCGCCTAACGAGAGCCTCGAGAGATGCTGATCGAGGCTTTCGGCCATCAGGCCATTGGCCGATACGACAATCGGCACAATGATAGCTAAGTTCACATTCCACATGTCAACAACCTCGTGTGCTAAGTCTAGATATTTAATTTGTTTCTCTTTCTTAGCTTTCACGAGGTTCTCGTCATGCGGAATGGTAATATCGATAATCATTGTGCGGTAATTGATCTATCACCACTATATCAAGCTTATTGGCGACAATAGTGCTGTCAGTAATGATAGACCGATCCCAGTACAACGCGATTTGGTAATTTTCGAGAACTGGGTCGGGCACATACTTGAAGTACGGTAGTACCTGTAGTACGGTTTCTCAGAATCCACTAGTTTATATTTCAAAGCAAGTTGCTGGTGAATAATCCTGGCTACTTGGTTATGCCTGTGCAAGTACTCGCCGTAGTTACAAACTTTCAATACGTTTTCCGGTTGATTCAAACAATTGGGACTCCTTGCTGTTGATTTTTTGTACGTATTTCGGGTACATTTTCTTTGAATGTTTTTTTTTTTACTTTGAAACGATCGGATTCGTTGTGTATTGTAGAGCTCCTGGTACTAGGTTCGGCGTCCATTATTTCCAAATTTGGCGTTTTGATACGAGGGATATTTTCAAAAAGTATGCAATAGGTACAGTTCTTCCGGAAAAGCAATAGGTGCAGTTTTACTCCGAAGTAAAAAAATCCGTATTTTGGGCATGTAAGCTGTGGTGGCCAGTGTCTTGAGTCTCGGAACCCGAGACAACAAAATTTACAAACAGTCCGGGGATTTCAAGACACGAGACGTCCCGGGGACTTCAAGACA
The DNA here is from genome assembly GCA_917490735.1 of Dryobotodes eremita. Classification (NCBI taxonomy): domain Eukaryota; kingdom Metazoa; phylum Arthropoda; class Insecta; order Lepidoptera; family Noctuidae; genus Dryobotodes; species Dryobotodes eremita. The sequence goes on along the minus strand of OU823241.1, from coordinate 8,596,306 downwards.
CGAGACGTCCCGGGACCCAAACCCTAGTTGTCATGGTATGGGCATGTGATGCGGAAGAATGAGAAAAATGTTGTGAGGAAAGCTTTAATTAGTATGAACGTGGATATGAAATGTGGCTATAAGAGTAGGGGAAGACCAAAGAAATGATGTATGGACTATGTGAAAGATAATATGGCTAGAAAGAGGGTGACTACAACTGATATGAGGACTAATACAGAAGTAAGGAAGAAGAAGACTTGTTGCGAAAACCCTAAATAAAATAGGGAAAAACAATGATAACTTTGTTTATTCATTAGTTTATAACCGCGCATTTCTCATCTTTGAACTTTTGGAAGGTAGTTTATGGGGTTCGCAAACAAAAACGTAAGTTTTCGAGATAGGCACTGTTGTCTAGTAGCGTAGTACACAGAAGAATTGTGTTGTGCTACCGGTTTCCTAGACGAGCAGTGACTACCCACATAACGTCCGCAAATTACCAGTGAATGACGTCACTGAAACGTTATCTATGAACTGCCCAAAGATTTAAATCGCTAGATTTGCCATCACCGTATTAAAGTTCGTTTTTTAACTCAGATAGTAATTTGACAGGTGTTATGTCAAACTCCTATACTAAAAAGCAAACACAAAAAGACTTCAAATGTCAGATTACTATCTGGGATTAAAAAACGAACTTGAGTCACACAAACAACTGTCCGTCGGCGACAAGATCTTTGCTCTAGGGTGCAAGTAGTAGGAGGACTACTACGCGCGCACTGTCACTAACGTATCGAGTCATGAGTCACAAATTAGAATTTTAAGAGATTTTGTTCATTATGATGTTTATCTGTTACTAATTAATTTATCCAGGTTAGTTTTGTTATTAGTTTTCATATTCTGATCTAATAAGACTGATGAAATTAAGTTTGCAAAGCATTTTTTTGAAAAATGTGTCGATTATCATATACGTAATTTAAAAATGTGATTTTTGTTTAAGTAAATATTGAGATAATTTTAGTCTCAAATGATAGAATTATGTGTAATACTTATATTCCAATTAGATTCATGTAAATCGGAGAACGCATTTAGAAGTTATTAAGAAATTTGTGTACGGGAATATGTACCGAACTACATTCTTAAAGGTTCTATGTTTTTTTTTTATGTGTGCATATATTAAATATTGTTATTTAATATGATTAAATAATATATAAGAAAGGATAACTTATAAAAAACTAAGGATTAATGTTAAAATTACATAAACATAGAGGCCTCAAAGATTTCAGCTTAGAGAAATTCGCGACTAAAATGGGCCTAAATTACACGAACCTCGGTAACGTAATGTAGGCCCACGTGCCATTTATCGGCACTTCGTCTCCCTGGCTGGAGGCTTTCGAGTTAGCTTAAGGCAGCTACAGGATAGTCCGGTTAAGAAGTGACGACCCCTCATGGTCAACTTCGAGATGCAACTCATAAAAAAGGCACTTGTCAGTCGCAACACAGCCGACGAAGAGGCAACATTAAAATAGCAATCGAAATCTGCATTCCAGACTCAAGACAGAATCCCTGCTTTTATTTTCATCACCTCCTCTGCGTTACCCGTTTCTCCCCAAGGTCCTTCCGAAGTCATAACACACTTACGCATTCAGGGGTGCGTGGTGACGCGTAACACCAGCTGGGGCACTCGACTCAATAACCAGCGAGCGCACGTCAACAATAATGGGAGATTGTCCCAGGACGACTGCGAGTGCTGGACACGCTCCTGCCGTCCGCCTCAGTATCCACACTGAGAAGAGTGAGCTCGCACATTATTATATAGCATTCCCATGACAATCGAGTCAATTCACTTTGTCATTGTGTGTCTGAGGTGCCAAAACAAAACAGAAACGCGACTATCTTTTGACGCGGTTAAAGCGCTAGTGTTTTAAATCTTTGCAGCTGTCATCATTGTCATGACAGCCGTCACTGCGACCGTTATGTGTGATCACCGCTTTTCTAGGAAACCGTAGCTTTACAATGGCAAAGCGCTGTTACTAACAACTTTTATATTCAGTCTATACCAGCAGGACAGCATACGCGCTAGGAAGTGTATCACATACATCCACTACATTGAAACGCTAGGGGCGTGACGCACTACACTAGCAATATGGGAGGGGCGGACTGGCCGCATAGTCGGTTAGTACCAGTTGTAGTTACCGAATAGAGGGAACGACTGGGTAAACAGGAAGAGCATTCTTCACTCTGAAAGCATCCGGATTCTGGCAGGAAAAAGACCGGCAACTGAATGAAAATTTTGAATGCATTTCTTACCTGTAAGTCAATGAAAGTTTAAAAATTCCGGTTGGATTCACAAAACTGCGTGTCTATCGGCTTGTTGAATACTTTGGTAAAAAATAAGGATAGGTTAAAGCATTTATAAAACACAGAAACGGTATTTTTTAAACACACACCGTTCTATCGAAATCGAGTATGTTTATTACAACAGGCTACTATACTAGACGAGCATTGTCATTTTCGGACAGGTTTTAGATGTTGCGTGACGTAAATTAGGTTACCTTGAGCATATAAGTGAAAATAGTTAGTCAAGGCGGATAAAAGTAAGTAATAAAGTAATAAGTTTGTTTATTTTCTCTCACAATGGTTTTGTAGCACTTCGAACTATATAAAGTAGTAAGTTAGACACGAATAGCAGCTAGTTAACAAATTGTTTAAACATTACAATATTACTGTTACGTCGTGGTGGTCATCAATGTAGCCACTTGGATATAATAAATATATTTGATAGGACATCGTATTTAATTTCCCACTCAGCTAGGTATCCTATACCAACAATTTTTCCAGTCATAATGTAACCCCTTGAAAGCACTATTTGGAGGAATCGCCCTCGAAACAACGGATAAAATTTTGATATTGGTTAAATATCTAATGATGCCTCTATTTATTATACACTTTAGTCATATTTGTCATTAATCCTAAGAAATCAGCAACCAAAGTTCAACTGATAGTTTTGTCGAAGCAAACAATGATTGGAGCACAAGAGAGACGTATCGAAGTGCCTACATAATGCAAATTATCCTGGACTTAAAAGCAATGTAGTGAGAGATGAGCATAGTACAGCCTAGTGCTCCAACAGCACTAAAATGTTTTGGAAAACGTAAACTGGCTGGCCTGGCTCACGCTTGTGTCGTTCATGGGCTCCTAGTATTCTGGCACGTATTTGAGCTGGCTTCATACTTTCACGCAAGCACATTGAGTACCAGACCACGTCAGGGGTCACCATAGATATCCGAGAGATATGCCTTTACTCTATATTTGCTCAAGTTTAAGTGTCGCCACCTTTTCCCCACTCCTGAAACTCACACATAAACAAAAGAAATAGATATGGCACACATGATGCTTTTTTCGCACACAAGTATGAAAATATGAGTAACACTTTTGTGCTATTTTATTGCACATATGCTCAAAAGAGGCGGGCACTAGAAAGTATAGATACAGTCACTGAATGCACACATGTTACTGTAGCATCAACTAGGGAAGATGGTTGGTATAAATATGTGATCGATAAAAATATCGATGAAAAGCGACTGCAAAAGGAGGTGTGTTTTGGACGTATTTTGTATCGTTTATTTTTTCTGCTTATCAATGTGGAATATTAAAACACCAATAACAACAAAACAAGTAAAAATATAATATTTTCGTTTGCAAATAACATTTAAGGAAATCAGTTTCTTCAGTTTCTCTCTTACTTTAAATTATTCAACTATCACACATAAAACAACAATTCATATAGGTACTGTAACCCGGCCCTTAGAGTTGTACAGAATTGGTTAGGAGACTGGATGTTGATTGTCTCCTTCGGTGTTGTACTTACTCACCACCGTGCTAAAGTAAATTTGTAGGGTATAATAAGCTGCTAGGGAAAGATTCAATTAAACAAGTATCTTCTTACACAATGCAATGTTTATTACAATAACACACTATTGAAGGTTCACAATATTGAATGTGGCTAGCCACATACCTTCCCCCATACACCTGGGCTTCCACACCAGTACAACCAGTCTCGGGTCTAGTTATACTGGTGTGTTGACCTGCAATGAGACTATTACAATATACTCAGAGTCGCTATAGCGAGTCCGTGAGATGAACCACTTAATAGATACTAGCTCAATCATACAAGTACCTACCTATCAAGGTTGTGCTAACAACGGGTACATAAGATTATGCTAAGCAATCCGCAACACAACACTTTATGGCAACTGGTCTCATCACCCAGTCCATACAATAGGCCTAACTCTCTCATAGACTAAATCGCTACCTTACCGATTATTCTCGGTGATCTCTCAGTACTAATCCCTTCACTTGACAAGACTACGACCCTTGGCATCAAACACAGGATACCCCTGTGTTCGCACGTTACGTGGCCTACGGGTATATAATGACGCTTCGTTACCTGGAGCGGCGAACTTCCCTCATCACCGATATCGGTTAAGTAAAGCCTTCCTGTCACACGGATGACCACACCTCAAAGGTTGCCTGCACCCGGATCCATTCCAATCATCAGACCACGGGGCTACTCCAAAGCATCACGTGTCAATATTTATTAGAGATACACGAGAAAAAAGGCTAGCAAAAACAGCCAGACCTGTAACAATACACTCGTGTCAGAAATCACATGTACGGGCCACGCCATCCCACATGAACAAAGAATACGGTTGAACACTCACCGGATTCAGCTTCGAATGGGACTTACTGGAAACCCATCGGGTTATTTGGACACAGTCTGTTCCTCCAGAACTAAGTCCCTCTTCCAAATCCTATTCGTATCGTGTCACACACGTTGCGGGTCTTCCCCATGCCGGATCAATGTCACAAACCTTCGAGAAGCTTCCACTACCATAGACTAAATAGAATTCTTGTCTATTGGTTATTTTCCATTTCTTAGGCATTGTTTTAAATAAAATGTGGGAAATAATGTCTGTATGTTTATTTATTTAAATTAACTAATACTCTTGTATATAATTTACATGACATAATTTCTCTAGTGTTACAGAGAACACGCTGACAGCCATGCCAAAGCCTGACACAAGATGTCGCTACCTGTTGCGTTATTTATTGATTTTGCAACGTCACAGTACTTATTGAACATAAAATCAAAATCAAAAGTCATTTATTCAAATTAGGCTGAGACTCAGTACTTTTAGAACATCAAAATTACATAAGACAGTCCCCCCAAAAACACCCGCCCTTCACCACTTCCTAGTGCATTAGCTGGGGAGAAGAAGTGGCGCAACAAACTTCCCAGCAGCACATATAGTTTTGGAGAATGAAGACAATTGGTTTGCCTAAAACTTTTGCACATGCAATAAAAGTTAACTTACAGTTTCAAATATGTATCTTAATTTGAGTGTAGGTACAGCCCACTCAAAAAGCCTGCGTTTTTTCGCGGACGGCTTAAAACAATCTTCTTGAAAGTGGGAAGAACAAATTACACTTTGGTTTGAGGGGAACCAATTATTTTCTCTGCCTGTTGCATCTATCCATTTATTTTTAGTTTCTGAATCTTTCGGGAAACTGTAATAAAATATGACCATTCTTGTAAAACAGCACCCTAATTACGTAACACACTATCTATCACAATCTGGATCATTTTGAAGCTTAATGCTAATCCATTGCTTCATTAGTTCGAAATATTTGTCTACTCAACAACGTAAATAACGCAATGAATGTTGTTGAACTATCAAAATGAAACCCATTTCTACTGTTAGTGTGTTACGTAATTACCCCGCAGGTTCTTAATATAAGTTTTGATTTAGAATAACTAACAATTATCGATATCCACATCTCAGTGCTGCGCATCACTAATGCGTCGCCTTGACATGCGTCAATCATTAGGCAATAAGCTGACGCATGTCAAAAATATTTCACAACCATTTAATTTGTAAAATTCCTAAATATTGTAATTCATTCAGTGACATTTTACTTACCGGTGATAAGACACGCCACTTGTCCTAAGGTTAGTTGTAATTGTCCTAGTTTTGCAAATAAGGACGGAACAATTCGGCATTTTGTAAAAATATGATATCACACTACACGTTCCGATGCAAACATTTGACTAAACGATGCTCACCGAGTCATGCGTATTTTGGGTCAGTATGACCTAACAGAGGCGACATGTGCCACGCCTCCAAGCCATATCCCTCGATATCCGTGGGGGTCACCTTATCTGTGACTGTGAAGACACAGTATGGGTTAGGAGTGTGAAGTTCAAAGGTATATCTGTAATGCATAGGGCGTTCTATTATATTGAAATTCTTCAGAAGTCCTGTCATTTTTGACATTAAAATTAGCTGTTCCATACATTTTGACCGTGTGGTATTGCACTTTTGTACGAAACAAAAGATTCTTTTTTTAAAGCACCGACGATAATTTTCAACGCAGGTGGGTCCAATATACTGAATATATATATATATATATATGTACTGAATCCATGGTAACAGGTTGCGCGTCAATGTCTCTACCAACCTGTATATTATGTATAACGAAGTTAAAAGGAAAACTATCACAGCTAAGTAGGCTTTACAAGTTAACGAGTAATAGTCGACAAATTTACATTCGCAGTTGAAATGTATGGGAGAACATCTTTTTCAGCTACAATGTTAAGTTTGTTCTTGGGATAAATTCACTAACTACAGAACCCTTTATTGTGCGTAGTCTGACACGCACTTGGCCAGTTTTTCATCGAAACATCAAAACATCGAAAATGCAGCCCGATACTAGCTTTCAGCCTATAAACGTGTGCTGTATACCTAAGAACCCACGTCGGAACCTTAACCTGTAAAATAGAAAGTTCTGCTCCAAAGTTATGAAAAAATTAAATTGGTCTGTAAATTAATAAGGCCGACCAAAAACAGATTAATAGTTTTTGCTTTATGTTTGAAGTTTGGAACGATTAAAAAAAGCTACTAAAGACGTTTTACAAGACGTCTTATTTACTTTCCGTTTAAAATTATCATTTTGTTACATTTTCATTAAGTGCTGATTTTATCGATAGCTACCACGTACCACGAGCCGAAAATATTTCACGATATTGCACCCTCGTCATTACTAGGGACACAGGACGTACGGAAGATGGATACATATTTTGTCAAAATTGCAACTAAACTATGGTTTTAAACTACAACAGATGTCTGTTAACACCCGTCCTCGTACAATGAGTACGACACAAACTGCAATTTTGCAAATATATAAAACAAAAACAAAACATTGAAAAACATCAACAGCCCGTTTTTTGATATATAAGTAATCGTAAAGTAACTGGTAAACACTGCCGGGTTACGAATAAAACTAAATTAGTCAACAGCGAAACCGTTCAAGAGAGTAACTGAAAATTACTAAACTAAGACGGGTCTGACGTTACTGCTGCGGCAGCTACGTGGTCGTGGCTGCCAACAAATAGCTACACTGCAACTTTCGAAGTGCTGTGACAGACCAAATTACCCCCAAGGCATGAAGAATATTCCAGAACCAAGCTGGTTCTTTTTTAAATATATGCTGTTATGGGGACTGCCGACAGAAGTGAAAAGCCCGCAAGTACACAGGCCGCTGCGTGTCGCCAGCCTGGAGCAACATGTCACATTAGCACGTCGGTAACGCGAACACATAAGTTTTACCCGCGCCTAACGAAGTTTTCACCTCTAAAATCGCATGAATGCGAAAATCATTCTCAGCCACATCAGTAACGCACCAGTAAACGCAGTGTGCTTTTGCAAAATTAACTCACTGAACGTGAGCTAGCCTCGTGTCCGGAGCCCATTAACGATAGTATTCTGTAAATACTTATTCGTTACTGATGCGAAAAATTATTTTGACACAAACTGAGTCGCAAATTGCAAAATACGTAGAAAAATAAAAGTTTTGCAGGCTACCATAGCGCACTACCCTTAGTTTACTCTTCTACTTTTGTACAGCGTCCGCCCGGCGAGAACGTTGCCATGGATACGCAACGCGTGCATGTCACTAGAGTAACAGGAATCAGAAGGAGTTATCAGAATCCAAGATTATCCACCTGTTGAATATAGACAAAATTATCTACTTGTGTGCTTACTCGCATCAGCAAATGGGAGGGATGATGAACATCTTGTTCATTATAGTTTTTTTTCTGGTTCATCTTCCAGTCATCGCTGAACCATTGGGATCAGAACCAACCACTTAATTGAGTAATAATGGTCTACTATTTGTACTCAAAGATACTTTTTTTGAACGGATGTTTAACGGAAGATTTTCTGCTAATTTGCTATGGACTGGATTATGGGTTAATTTTTACAATAAAATCTATTAGGTACTAAAAACATAAGCTTGTAATCGTAGGATGTAATCTTAGGGAATACCTATGTTGGACATGGTACGCAGTGGGTTGGATTCTCACTCAGGATCCACCATATCACCGCAACACTATCTTCTTCATATACAAACTTTTGTTTATCTTTAAAATATTATGCCAAATTGCAAGCTTTGCGGTAATACTCGTATTATAATATTTCCATCCAAGTTACTAAATTATCCTCAATCACGGTTATCCATCAACTACGTCTCCTATCGAGGATTGACGCTCCAACTAGCGTAAAGTAGCCTGGTTATATGCTTTTTTTTGTATTGGCGTGGAAATCCTCATGGATGTCCTCTACCCTGGAGTAGGCAGAGCAGTTTGTCAGACTCTTACGGACTAAAACCACCCCGGTGTCCCCTCGCACACATGCGTCGAGGGGCTGCGGATGAGAATGTGACTTCCGCTGCCCCAAGTTTTATCCTAGATTTACTCTTTGTGTCTCATGTGGTGCTGGTGCTCCTGGCACGCGTACCTTATCCATGGCAACAAAAGCGTGGCGTCGCCTACCTGTAAGGTTAAATTCATAATTTATAAAGCTGGCCTCTCCTCCGATTAGAGAATTCTTAATTTGGATTATATGAAAAAAAGAGAGTGTGATAAGCTTTAGAAACCTGACTGAATAGCCAGCTTACCAATTCTTAAATTGAGAGGAGTTTAATAAAACTTGTATAATTTTAAACACAATATTAAAGCGCGAGCTGTTCAAGATGATTATGTAAATTATTTTTTAATTTTCGCTCTTAATTAAAACCTAAAACCCATAAACAAGTTTCTTTTTTATCTTTTGGGTTATCAATACCTGTAGTAATATGTAAATGGACTCGTGTAGTAACATACATGTCTAGGTGCTGCAGTTCCCCTTCTATTATTACTATTGCATTTCCTCTTAAAATTTTCGTATATGTCTGTCACACAAGTGCATACAGAAGAATATTACTTTTATGTGTGTGCGTACAACCACGTCCTGAAATAGCAGGTGGATCCACATCCTGGTAGTCTTAGTATCCTGGTACGAGAAAATTTATTCATTTTACTTGCGAGCGCTAACTTTCAAAAAGCTTTTTTCAATAAGGTTCTCACAACGCGGATGTTGGAGTGTATGAAATACCATGAACTTCAAGAAAATTTACAAGGGCACACATAATGTGTGAATCAATTTAGGTTTTCTGATGATGCATAAGATTTTTTATTCATTTTGAAGTCGGATTTTTCTTTTTAAGGTTAGTTTTTCACATTTCGCCAGTTATGTTAAGGTCCCAGGTATGTTATAGAGGGGGCGAGCCATTTGCCATCAATTAAGCCCACAAATCCAGATTCCGGGCTGCTCGTACTGAAAAATTCCTAATGGAAAAACTCAATAAAACTTTGTCTGACCTGGGAATCGAATCCAATAAGCATATCGTAATGTTGTCCATTCATTGTATTTTTGTTACAGATTTTAGCTCTCACTTTGTAAAATAATAATTGGTAATATTTGTCGTACTTTAGACTACACATATTTGACAGATAACCTTTGCGTTTAGTGTTATAATCAAATCTTGAGATAAATGTTGCTTTTTCACACGTACGTCGACGATACAAGTACATAGTCTTCGAACTACGTTCCAAGTTCAATGCTAAAAGTTCAACAGCCTATTGATTTTCCGGTCGATTTCCGTGCCTACGGTGTATGCTGCCGACCTAGTAACGTCAGATAAACGTCGTCAACGAATATAGTGACGTCAGATAAACTGAAACCCTAGTATTCGAATGACGTCATCAGCAACGATATCAGACAGTTAAAGGATGAAGCTTACAGCATCATGCCATCCCTTTCTATAGTTGTCAAAATATGGTTGCTTATTTTTTGCCGACTTCAAAAAAGATGGAGATTCTAAATTTTTCGGAATCTTAATTTTTTCATTTTCATGTATGTGCCCCGACTACTTGAAGACGGCTGTACCGTTTCGGAAAAATATTGTTTTGTTTGAAAGGATATACTTCCAAGGTCCCATATAAATTTGGTCAAGTTCTGATGAGTGGTCTTGGAAAAACATATTTTTCCTCTTAGTCTATGCTGATGATGTGTAATAATAACTTCCTGTCACTGATATTAACATAGCAAGTAGTCGTATACGAATTTGTGAGGGGTAGTGTGAGTAGGTACCACAACAAAATAGTGAAAAATAAAAACATTTTTACAGAAATAAAACAACCGACTTCCAAAAAAATACCACAACGAGAAAAATTACATTAATGTCGGAAGTCGGTGTCTTCGGTTTTAAATTTTCGTTTTTAGACACTGACTTCTTAAATTAAAGTAAATTTTCATAATCATAATCATAATCATCATTTATTGCATTCAATGTTTTCCACTTTGTAGTGTTTTTTAAGGAAGTCGGTTGTTTATTTTTTGTATAAATGTTTTTATAGCTGTACAATTTTTTTGTTGATTGGATTAAAACTTGTAACAGGCACAATCCTAACCAAAACAATATTACTCGTAATATATATTATTATAGCTGTTAGTCCAAATGTGTCTTTTGAATCATACTTTTCCTGAATACTATCAAAATGTTACTACAATCTTACAACCTCCTTTCATTTAGTTTAATAGCAATACACCTGTTATGAAATCTGGTATCCTGGTACATCAAATGCGATTAAGTTTTAAAAACATCGTTATCAAGCGACTGGGAATAGTGTATTCTAGTAATACTTCTTTATTATATTATAATTCTGTGGTTAGTAGTTGAATATTGTTGCTATCTAGTCTTCTGACTTCAGGCAGTATCTTAGCACTCTGTAAATTTTCTCATTCATCTTCGTTATTATCTGCCGTCCATTTTGTAAGGTGAGATGGCAAAATGTAAAGTTTGTAAAGTAAGGGGCTTGGCTCTACATTAGATCTGATAACTTTTTAACAGTGAAAGCGTATTATGTAAGTTTTGGCAACCTACTTTACATGAAATGTTTTACGCGGGATAGTATTATATAGCTGTACAAGGATCTTTCGGCTCGTGAGTCCTGCATACATTATGTAGGACTCTTCCAATCTATTGCCAAGATTCCTTGGCAATAGCAACAATGCGGAATGTAAATAATTGACATCTGTTGGTGAAATAGCCAGAATTTCTCAATTTTGTTTCCAAATTAATACATGAAACCGTATCGTAATGGAATGGTATCTATAAGTAATATCAGCTATTGAGTGTTTAGTTACTATTTGTGTCAAGTTCTGTGCCACACGTACGGTACAACATAAAGTAATTACATAAGTGTTCACATTTATACGTTCATAATGTGCAGATTAGATTACATACTCCATCAAAGACCAAAATCTTAAAAAGAATTAATAGCCTGTGGAATAATCAACTTGTTTATTAATACGTATAGCTTTATAGCTCAGTGTAGTTTCGTCTATCCGCAGATGGCGTTACGTTCGTTGTAGCGTGGGGTGTTCCGGCGGGGAAGCGAATACATGCGCTTTTTATCCCTCTCTGGCCCGCTAACGCTTCGCCTTCTACAATTTATTGTTTCCTGGTATAAAAGCGTTACAGCTTCAGTACTCGTTGCGTATTTCACAACGCGTTTAAAAGGTGCTACGAATACCGGAACTGAACTTATTAAAACTTTACCCAGCTACGCATTTTACGATTATAATATTATTTTTATTGCATAACTGTGTAGGTACATTAGTTCTTTTTCTAGTTGTAGGCTCAACAGTTTTTCTAACTCATATCAGTTATGCATTAAGAAAATGAAAATTGCAATTTTGGGTTCTTCACAAGCGATCCTAAACTAAAACAAGTGAAGGAAACAAAACAGAAGTTTCAACTGTTTATAAATCATGCATCGTTAGGAAACCTACTTGAAAAACCGAAGACATGTGACATCCACCATCAACCCGCACTGAGCCCGCGTGGTGGATTATCGCCAACTCTGTCAAAGAGAGGAGGTCTGAGTCCCAGCAGTGGTCTAACGATAAAGAACAATTATGCTAATAGGATAACCTTACTGTTATTTCTATCTAACACCATTAGATATAGAGCTAATGCAATAATTTTAAGTCTGAATTTAGTTTTTCTTCAACGAAATGATGGTTCATAGTTGTTTATATACTGTTTTCTAATGAATTTTTTAAGACTTTATTTGAAAATAAAGCACAATGGAACACTGAATAACTAGATGTATTTTTCATGTCGATCATTCAATCCTTTGTTATTAACAATTTTACTAAAGAGAGTCGATGCAAATTTTCTATTGTAAATAAAAATAATACCACAACACACCCCGCATTGTGGTATTATTTTTCTTTAGCGACATAGAGCGAACCACAGAACAGATAAATTTATCTGTTCTGTGGAGCGAACGGTATTTTCAGAAAAAGTTAAATAAAACGTAATTTATATAACACTAGCTTTTTGCCGCAGCTTCGCCCGCGTGGAGGTTGGGAATTATACCACGTGAGCGTACTGCCGGGATAAAAAGTATTCTATGTGTTAATCCAGGTTTGAAGTATTTGTGTGCCATATTCCATACAAATCCGTTCAGCCGTTTGTGTGTAATTGCGTAACAAACCTCCAAACATCTAAACAGCCAAACATAGATGAAGCTTTCACATTTATAATATTAGTAGGATAGTAGAAAAAGATTCCGAATTTAAACATAATTAAGACAAAATTAAAAGAAGACGTATAATTAACGCTACATATGTTCTTGTTGCTGTCATTACTCTACCTACAACAATGTTATAACGTGAAGGAGTTCTAGCACCAAAAAAATAAAACAATAATTGAAGAAAAAACATAATATTATATAAATCAATTCTATTAACATAAATAGTTTTATGTTTTTTCTTTAAAAAATCATCAATTGACTTAACCTATTGCCGCTAAAGCTCTCTCACAGTAACCGCCACACCACGCGGTCAAAATAAATTTATCTTTGTAAAAGTTTGATAGAAACAGATTCCTATGATTTCTATCATGCAAGCTCCTATCCTGAAGCCATGCTTGTTATTTGTTCACATTGTGTTACCATGGTGACCGACACTCTTGTCTCACCCACAACCGATATCGCGTTGAGTAAAGACAGAGAAAACCTTTAAAGTTGTTGCTTTTCAACACGCTTATATTAGCTTGGTATGTATGTTTGTTTGTAACGGAATCTTTTAACGTGATTTTCATCCACATCAAAACTTCAAATTAAATTGAAACATTGCACACTTATCAAGGACCGATGACAATAGCATAATTTAATAAGTTTGTCCTATTATCCTGATCAGGATCTTCAGGATTAGTAATTTTTAGTTGAAAAAAACTAAAAAACACGCTTTTGTAACTAGCCGAACTAAAAAATAGAAAAAATCTACTGTTTAGTTTGTTTTTCCATTAAAGCGTGTTTTTATTTATTTTTAACCATTATTTTTCAATACAGGTTCCAGCTTACACCAATACTAACACTAATAGTTTAGACAAAAATAGCAAGAGTGAAACGACCATATTGCTGCCACCGCTTGCCACCTCATTCATACAAACTCTGTTGACGTAAACATTGCGTAAACAGCATCGTTCTCAACCTATCATTGTTCGGTCGCAAAACTACTAGAGAAGTATAAATGAGAGAAAATAAAGCATTTTGTAAAGGTATTTCTGTTTTCAGAATCATATTTCTACAAGAGTTCAAGTTTTCATTCAGAACTCGCAAACATACATATATTTTTTGATACAAGATATTATTTAATGAGTGGTCTACTTAATGAACAAACACTAAAAGTGTCTAAGGATCAAAGTAATTTGTGTGTGGATCAAGGAGTGTTCCCGGATCTAATGAAATACAGTAAGGTACACCACCACCACCCACTTTCAAACCACCACTTTTCAAATCAGGGGACAGTAAAGACAACAATAATTATAGACCCGTATCCGTGTTGCTAGGTTTCAGCAAGGTGTTTGAAAATGAAATGCTCAATCATTTTAACACCAATAAAATCTTACACGATTAACAGTATGGTTTCATCAAGGGACGTTGTACGAGTGACGCCGGTATCACCTTATTAAAACACATATTTACAGCGTGGGAAGAGGCCTAAGACGCCATGGAAATCTTTGGTGACTTCTCCAAAGCAATGATTGCATCGACCACGAAACCTCACTCTTGAAACTTGAGCATTACAGACTTGGAAAACTTGCGCTCAGTTTTGTAAAATCCTCTTTAAATGATAGACAACAGCAAGTTCAAATAAATGGTGTCAATTCACAAGGTTTTAAAGTAAACATGGGTGTGACACAAGGCTCAATATTGGGTCCTTTCCTCTTTTTAGTATATATTAATGATCTACCCCATTTGTTAAAAACCCAACCACAAACGGTATTATTTGCTGACGATACTTTCTTATTTTTTTTAATTAATAGATGAGCATCAAATCTTGAGGACGTAAATAACGCCCTACTGCAGATCCAAAATTGGTTCTTTGCTTATAATATTAGTATTAAATGGGAAAAAAACTAAGTACATAAGATTTTCTCTACCAAATGTCAAAAGCACTAATTGTGAGATAGTATTGAATTAAGAGAAACTAGAATTCGTCTATAAAACTGTTTTCCTGGGGATCACGCTCGACTCAAAACTTCGATGGGGTCCTCATTCAACATCCCTTGCAGGACGGTTAAATTCAGAAGCATATGCTGTAAGAAAAATCCGTCAACTAACTGATGTAGGTACCGCGAGGCTGATCTATTTTAGTTCCTTTCATAGTTATTATATCGTGCGGTATTTTACTATGAGGACGGGCTGCAGACATCGGGTCTATTTTTATTCTGCAGAAAAGAGCCATCAGAGCCATATGTGCCCTCCGCAGGCGCGACTCTCGAAAACATTATGTACGTAAGGAAAAATCTACATCTTTTTAGTAAAAAAGGGGAAAGCACAATTATATCACTAGAAATAGGGACCAATTAGTTCAACCAGGTTTCAGGCTGGCTAAAGTACGCTCATCTTTCATGGGGTACTGTTTAAAGTATAACAATACCTCCCCACACACTTCAACTGAAATAAACGAAATTTAAATCTTGTATAAAACACACACTTTGCAGCCAAGCATATTATAAATGGGGGGTGATCGGACAACTTATAATATGCTTGGCTATAATACGATGTAATCATTGCGGATAAAAATGCTTGGCTCAACGCTGGTCCTGCTCCTCAAAAAACTAATTGATTTACATTTGAAAATACTGTTGGAGCTGCTGAAGAGTTTAAAAACTATCTTTACATTGTATAAATTCAATCTTTTAGTATTGTAGTTGCATAACACATGTGTGAGTACTATGTACATGTGTATGATAGAATTTATCGCAATTAAAACATGTTAGTTTTCATCTTGTTTAACTGGTAATCCACAAGTATCACAGTTAGACATTTTCTAAGTATACAATCAATCACCTAACAGTACAATAAAGCCAAAAAGACTAAGTGCGATTTTCCGGAATCGAACTCACGACACCCTATTTACGAATGGCGGACATTAGCGCTCAGAACCAACGAGGCTTTAGTATGACCCACAAAGTTATGGATCCGGTGTGGTGACGACACGAATTTAACACATCAGGCGGCAGATTGAAAATAATTTTATAATGACAACTTGCAATAAAATAACTTTTGTTAAAACATCGCCACAGTAAACTTTAGTTTTCACTATTAACAACACATTTAAAAACAATTTAATCGTTTAGAAAATAATGTGATGGCAGTTCATAGGGTTCGGTTACGTTTTTAAGTGTCTAGAGTCTAGACAGCACGCAGTGGTAAAATATGTTTTTACTATGATTTTAGAATTTAAGTTACGTAGCAGTATTAACTTGACCGTTCTACTTGACGTGTCGATGACAGATGAACTTCTATACAAAGTTTTATCCCCTATTTAACTTCTTTATTTGCCCAGCGGTTTAGGCTGTAAGTTGTCTGTCGGACTCACTTGCGCGTTCATGGGTTATCCTAAATAACTCCGAGTTAACAGTTAACTCAGGAATAATCAAATAATTCATCTTGCGGCACCAAGAGCTAGACTTTTAAATATTAAACCCGCCGATGTGGGAGAGTTAAGTCGCTAAACTCTGGTTTAGTGTTAGTAATCTCAAAATAAATTGACGTTATGAAGTACTGCTGATAGCTTATCTAGTATTTTATATTGTTCGACGTTGAAGTAAGTTACTATTCGGTACTATATCAGCAGGCAATATATTCATGAACTCATATAAAAATAAATACAAATTATAAAAAAACTTAAAACATATTTTTCTAAATAATATGACGTTTCCGTCAATCAATAAACAAATCTTCATGGAAACCATATACAATACGATTAAAATGAAATGTCAAGTTATAAAATTCCAAGACTAGAAAGTATTACGTATCGTAATGTAGTGTAAAAGAGATGGATACATAATTTCCGTTCGTTGTCCGTTCAATCGTTTTTGGTCGGATTACATAACAGACGGCGTCCTCACCTTCCGCCTGACGCAGGTTCTCACCGGACAGGGCTGTTTCGGGAGGTTCCTGTTTCGGATAAAGCGGGAGGAAACGCCCGGGCGTTACCATTGTGTGGATTGACCGAAGGATACGGTGGAGCATACGGTTGAGGTCTGCCCAGCTTAGGCGGAGCACCGCCGTGTCCTCGTGGCGGCGATCGGCAGCGGCGACCTCTCACGTCCGGCCCTGGTTCAGGCCATGGTACGGAGCGAGAGGGAATGGGAAGCCGTCACCTCCTTCTGCGAAGCAGTAATGCTCGCGAAGGAGGAGGCGGAGCACGTAAGGGTGAGGCAATGGTTGCGCCCTCATGCCCCTACTCGCCGCAGGAGGAGACTTCTGGGCGTCAGGAGCCGATAGCGGATTCCCGGCCACCGTAGGCGCGGGCTTGTTGATGGCGAGCAATGGGCAGCTTGCCATTTGGTAAGGAACAGGCCCGGGTCGACGGCGCGTCGTGTTCCACGCGCGCCTCATAGAGATGTCAGCATCATTGACGGAGTCCGATAGGGCCGATGCCTGCCGTGGTCGCGAATTGTTCGAAAGAGTTACCATGACTCTGGCGAACAGGCAACTGAATGAACACGGGTGGGTTTTAGTCAGTAAGAGTCTGACACGCCCACTCGCTCCACCCAGATCGGGAGAAGTCATTTGATGATTTACCAACCAAAAAAAAAAGTGTATGGACATCGCAATTCCATTTTATGTTTCGTTGATTGAACTGCAATGTTCCCAACTCAAAAAACACAAATATCAAGTTTACTAACCACGTATTACTTTGTAGTGGCGCAGAGTTAAAATGTTAATTACTTAACTCCGAGTTTATAAACTCTATATTTATTCATTTAACCTAAACGTGCATAGTGAATGAATGAATGTATTTTAGAATTTATTTCAAAACATATTGTTACAACGACACAATATTACAGTTTTTTTAGTAGGTTATGTCTCAACCTTGTATATTTACTTCCTATTCTCGACGAACCTGTTGCTAGCTGCATTGTTACCATGGCAACCACTGTGGCGTGCCATGTGCTCGGGAGATAGTATTGATCCATCCAGACAGTACAATATTCCAAGCACTAGGTTTTCATAAACCAATAACAAGCTTTAACGAATGTGTATTTGAAGGTCATAGCGGAAACGGCGGGAATTATTGTATCCTTGCAGTTTCCGACATAACATTGTTATGTGCTTGGGTTTCCCTCGGCCGCAATGATGGGTATTATGAAAATAACGGCACAATTTTTTTTGGGTTACGTAGCTAAATGGCAAGAACGTAACAAACGTTAGTGATAAACGCGAATCAGATCAATAACGTCAGAGTCATAGAACTTATAGCACGTCAATATATACGGAAACTTGAAACGTGTGCCTTGACATAGTCTACTCATCACATGCTCTGCATATTGCAATAAAAATCTAGAAATAATCTGCATTCGCAATAATAATGTAAGAAAAACAAATATTGGTTCTCCATTATTTTTCTTTGTATCTGCAAGGATTTAACAACCATCCAATCAACAGAAAAAAAACCTTATCGCTAAAATCAACCACCTGCTAAAAACCATCGCACGAAATGGGATGATGAAAATCAATAAAGCAGTCTTCATCAATTTTGTTAATACAAAAGTTAAAACTGCAAAAGGTTGGCGGCACATGTGGGACTTGAACCCACGACCTTCGCGTTTCAACCCCGTACGCGAATGCTCTAGTCTATTCAGCTGAGCTAATGTACCAGGTACAACCTGCATCCAAATTCGCAACCTCTATCGTTCTGCCTATCGTATGGAGCGACAATAGCGCCCTATGCCCTCGAAATTTTTAGCTGCGGCCAGACACGGAACCAACGCACTCAAATCTACAAAAGGAATATTATTAAGCATGCTACGTAGTGCTACGTAATGCTACGACGTAGCAAACATTACGGCTACGAGAGCTACGCGGTTGTAACAATACTGACTGCCTGAATAAAGCCTTAAAGTTACTGTTGCTACACATTTCCATTGATTAACAATGCCAAAATAATGTGCAGTCACGTGGGAAAAGTTAGTTTATTAATAAAAGCCTTGCCAAGAATTTCGCTATCACTAATGTAAGGTGGTCAACCACATGTCAATATGAGCTCACATGGTAAATCTTGAAGTTCTACAAAAACCGCCCTTGTTACAAAATAAGTAAACTTTCACGTGCGGGTTGTGAATGCTTTTGCCGTAACGATGAAACCCGCAAATCGCTCCGAAGTTACTAGGGACGCATAAGCACTCAGGAGTTATACTCATTCAAATATTTCTTTGTTCAATACTAGCCACGCTGCCCGTTAGCTACGTGCGATGGATGTGAACGACCGGTACGGTAACTCATCATGCAAGGATAGATGGCGCTAAAAGTAATAAGTTGTGTGTAATGGTGGTGCGTAAAGCAATGCATCGGTCACCCCCAACTTTCTCAGTCTTTTATCAGAAGAACCATTGTTTATCGTACGCGAATGATATGGTTTATTTTTGTCAAAGTAGGTTATAAATCAACTTGTTGCAGAATAAATTGACGTAAAAACAATAATTTACGAAATAATACATATTAGTGAAAAAAAAAAAAAAACGGGAACTTTAACAGTTAGTTAAAATGTATCTACAACTGACCACCACATGACCCGACAGATGTTGTCCTATCCAAATTTCAATAATTCATATAAAATTCTTATAGTAAATGCGCACATCAGTTTTCCCGAATTTTCCAATTTTCCCGGCAAGGTTATTTTTTTTATTTCTGAGAAATCCTGAATCGATTACAAGCATTTTCAAACAAAAAATTGCCAAATTCCAGCCTTTCTGAAGTGATGTGCTTACTAACGAACAGCATTTCACTTTTATTATGAATGTATAGGTCACGAAGTGTGAACTCGAACAACCTCGTGACCGAGAACCACGATCGATCGGATGGTTCGGGTCAAGGACCGCTAGTCTCGCGCCACCCCTATATTTTTATTTTTACAAACTGGGTCTACAGCACGATCTCGCTCGTGAGTTATTTATGAATCAGTACCATTTGTATTAATTACAGTTTACTTTACGTCTCTCCTTTGATTGCGCTCACATTTGCGGTTCTCAAAATCACTGCAATAGTATTTATTATTTCAAATTTAATTACTTATTTGTCTCACATTGTTATGTTTTCGTATTATGTCGTAAAATTTTCATCTTTATCAGCCCGACTTCACTCTCTGCTGGGTACCTATAGGTAGGCCTCTCTTTTCTTGTGCCGGCCTCAATAACAATATTTTATTTTTAACTAGATTTTGCCCACGGCTTTACCCGCGTGGATGTCAAAAAGTTTCCCACGGGAACATACTATGGGATTAAAACCTTATGAAAATCCGTTATGTAGCTTTTGAGTTAATTGCGTTAAGTCAGACAGACAGACGCGGCGAGGGGCCTTTGTTTTACATCAGACAAAGTGTAATTTTTCTGGGCTAGTCATGGGCCGCTTTGCAGGTCCAAGTAGGCGTTGTTGATAAACTTTTTTTGCTTTCGTTGGACTAGGATTCCACAGGCACAAAACCAATGTTTCGAGTATCTAGAGCATGATGTATCACGACGTCAACGATCGAACTAAATTAGTAAGTATTGACTAGTGTAGTGCCGCTGCATACATCTACCATCTATCTTCTTACCGCAATAAGGTCCATGTTAAGCAGCGGTGTCACTGCTTTTTTCAGGAGTGGTAAGTAAGTTGAAGTAAAACAAACATTATACTTTATATATTGTTGTTGTACGAAAGATGTAGTTATAGATATTCACACTTCTAAACTGCATCGCTATAAAATGATAATTTATATTGGCACAGTAGGTAAACTACACAAACATGTAGAGAAGTTAATTGCAAAGCTTTATTTTGTCCTACTTTGACCTTACCCTGACCGCGTAGCTGTCGTGAGGCAGCCACAGGTAAGCCAGGTTAAGCAGCCGACAACCTCCTAGGTTAACCTGCGAGATGCCAAATAAAAAATATTAAAATTGCAGTAGAAATGACGTCATCACATCGTAGCAACTTCATCGGCTGAATGCAATAACAATTATTTTATTTTATTTTTTTCCTGTGAACGGCCTGTGTTTTGTCGGTGTTTTATTAACATTCATTAATGTGTTATGATTAACGCAGAACGTCGACAGACAAGCGACTTGACCGTATGATGAGCTTTTGACTAAGATAACCGGGGTATAAAACCGGGGCATTTACTGCTATACTGTGAAAACTTAATTCCTAATTTCTGTTGGTTTTTGTCGATTCATTTTCATCCATTGTACGGGGGCGGGTGTTATCAAAGTTCTGTTGCAATTTAAATTAATTGTAATCAGTGCAATTTGAACCTTCAAGCTTTGGAATAAGGACTTTCAACATCAGTCCTGCCATGAAACAAAAACTATGTATCTAGCTTCCATATTTCCTGTGATCCTAGTATTTCAAAGGACGATCGGATGGACGGACGGTTGGACAGTCGTCCTTTGGTACGTGGTTACGATGAAAACAAAACTATTGTACTTCGGGTACCATAAATAGATGGACAATTTTTTTTAAAGATAAGGGGGCCAGTTTCACCATACTGTGTTTATTCTAAATGTCCCGTTATAGCATTTAACGGATTGTCTCACTACTAAAAATAGTCCGTCAAAATGCTTAACATGGCATTAGTAACAGCTGAGATTGGTGAAATTGGTGCTAAAGGCCCTTGCGTTACGTCGTCATCAAAGAATACAGTCACGGTCTAAAAATGTTTATCAGTTTACAAATCAGTTTCTTTACCGCATTGTTTGCAGTAAATTCTAAAAAATGCTATATTTAAGTACACTAATTACTTTTTAATAGTTGTGAAGTACATAGGGTGACTGATAATTAGTGACCGATACTTAAACACATGATTGTTCTCATCATAACGAACAACTATCCCAAAAAAACGATTTTTGACCAAGAGCTTGACACCAATCGCCCCAATAGAGCATTGAGTACCTAACAAGAATAATACACCATCAACTGTAATTTAATTTCATTACTAATCCCTTTTTACAAACAAAATTTTTCCACTTTTATTCTACACCATGCATTATTCTTCTTTCATTCATTTCACAATCGTACGAACCGCGCGCGTGCTGTCAGCTGTTAGTCGCCTGACCCCGTTCTGCCTCATGTTACATGAATCATACGTTACTTTTAAATCGAGTCAAATCAAAAGATTAACTATATGGCGTTATAATCGCACTCGGTATGATGAAACTCATATCGTGCCTCAAAATGAATCTGGTCGCATAACACTCAACTTATGGGGGTGGACGAGCCAGGACGACGTCGGAGAACTGACGTCGATAGAAAGTAGGGCTACTGCGAATAATTATATGTGTCGCTTTTGGAAGTATCCTGCAGCAGAATTCCCACAAATTGATTACGTTCAGGCTAATACACCGATACACACGGCTCAGTCTACTGTGGCGTGGTTTGACGTGCACCGTGACATTCGTCTCATTAAATCGCCTGCTAGGTCAGCAGATACGAAACCAATTAAAAATCTGTGGGCGTAATGGTTCTACGCTGGAATTTTCAGAACGAAAAATACCCTGAAACTCTTAGATCACATTGTGCACGGGTATGGGATGATTGTTGATAGAATTTAATTTAAATAACAAATTCCTTGAAAAAATACAAATATTTTGAATTTTTATGTGATGATTTCTCCCTATTTTTGCATTTAATAATAAGTTCAACCTCGCTTGGTTAATGTCCGTATATAACAGTTAATATTTTACCGTTTTTTTTACAAAAAAGATATTCTATATCAATCCCACACGACGCGTAAAAAAAGAACTATATGCTCTATACCTAATCAAATCACATAATTATACTACCGATCCTGTGACATAGATATGTGCATGCAATTATAAACCTTAAGGTGGTAAGCATTTTCAGACCGTGACTGTATATTTATATGATGAAAGAGTTTTGAATTACATACAGTCATATCCCTATTACAATATACAGGGTGGCAGGGACATTGGCGCACAACCTGTTACCATGGATTTAGTGCATGATTCTAAACACCCCTTTTTTTTTTTTTTTTGGTTGGGAAATCATCAAATGACCTCTCCCGCTCTGGGCGGAGCGGAAGGGCGTGTCAGACTCTTACTGACTAAAACCCACCCGTGTTCCTTCAGTTGCCTGTGCGCCAGGGCCACGGTAACTCTTTCGAACAATCCGCAGCCCCGGCAGGCATCGGTCCTATCGGACCCCGTCCATTTTGCTGACATCTCTTTGAGGCGCGCGTGGAACACGACGCGCCGTCGACCCGGGCCTGGTCCTTACCGGACGGCGAGCTGCCCATTGCTCGCCGTCCGCAAGCGCGCGCCTACGGTGGCCGGGAGTCGGCAATCGACTCCCGACGCCCAGGGTGTCTCCTCCTCCTGCGGCGGCTAGGGGCGCGAGGGCGTAGAGATTGCCTCTCCCTCTCGCGCTCCGCCTCCTCCTTCGCGAGCATTACTGCTTCGCAGAAGGAGGTGACGGCTTCCCATTCCCTCTCGCTCCGTACCATGGCCTGAACCAGGGCCGGACGCGAGAGATCGCCGCCGCCGATCGCCGCCATGAGGACACGGCGGTGCTCCGCCCAAGCCGGGCAGACCTCCACCGTATGCTCCACCGTGTCCTCCGGTCGATCCACACAATGGTAACACCCGGGCGTTTCCTCCCGCCTTATCCGAAACAGGAACCTCCCGAAACAGCCATGTCCGGTGAGGACCTGCGTCAGGCGGAAGGTGAGGACGCCGTGGCGTCTCTCAAGCCACTCCTCAAAGAGGGGTCTTACCGCCGCAATTGTGGCGTGCCCTGCGCTGGGTTGCGACAGTCGTACTCTCCATGCCGCCATGATTCTAAACACCCCTGGGTTGAAACTTTTGGAAGGTTATTTAAAAAAATAATTGCGCCACCGTACATTTTGCCCGCGTAGGTATTGCACTTTTCTATACAACAGCTGATTTTTGTTTGAATAACAACAATTTCTACGCTAGGGGGCCTAGAAGCATGTGCTAAAGTTCATGGTTTCAGTTTGCAGGTCGATGTCCTTTTATTTTATGTGCAAGTGTTCATATTTAGCCATGACTGAACCTGTTAGATAGCTATTATAAAACTAAAAAACCCAAGAAGCAGGTTTTGATCTGATAAAACACAACTGACTTCCGTCATTTACCGCACAAAGATCTCAAGATTTAAGTAATATTTTATCAAATTCTCGTAGGCGTCACACATAATCTTTAGAACTGCGGAAATCAAAATCTAATTATAAAATTCAAATTGTTTCTAGTTTTCATCCGCAGACCAGACGATACTCTCGTTTGATGAATTGTTGGATGGGATTTAATTTATGGGTTTGGGAGGGACCTTAAATCTCTTCGGATGTAACGTCTCGTATAATTATGATCGAATATCATTTAAGGTAAGTTCGTTTAACCATTAATTATACTTATGACGTTACAACTTCAAGATTTAATTATTACTATGAAGATGTTTAGCGCTTTTATTCAAACGAGATTGATAAGGATTTTTACGAAAAGTGAACACGATGATTTAAATTCATTAAATAAAACTAACATTTATTGAGTCCATACTTAAATAGTACTTATATAGAAATACATAACAAACAAAAATTGCATCCTCTGCATAATGTGACCATTATCTAAGGTTAGGTAGGTATTAAACAATCATAATTTTTGCCTTAAATTAACATTTATAAATTGCCGCCGCAAATGCATTGTTTTTCTTACCCACTGTAATCGGACGAGTATAGAATTTAGCGAAGGTTAAAGAGTTCCCTGACCAACCTACTGTTCTATTGATTAATTGAGCATTGGAACCAGTACCTTACTGGGGTGATAAAGGCAGTGTTACCTCGGTGTAATATATTCTCTCGTCTCGTACCCCCTACTAATAAACGCGGAGTAAAGTTACAACCTTCAGATTAACCATGATTTTTTCGAGGATTGTATTTGTGCGTAACTCATGAGCGTGTGAACCGATTTTAATAACTTTTTGTGATATTGTTAAATTCCGCCTAACTTAACAACAAGTTTAGTTATTATTGCACATAGCCTACCAGGGTAACAGAAGAAGGTAGATATCGAGAGTTACGAGGCCAGATATCGAAGTTAGCTGAAAGAGAAATATTTAAGTGAAAGGCAAATATTAGGGGCGGGCCGGGGGCGGTACCTGATTTTGCGAAAAAGAGAAAGTTTGTGAAAAAAAGGGAGGTTTATCGTTGAGCGATACGCTTTCACACAGATAAACTTGTAAAAGTGAAGTACCTACCTAGTTGAGTAACTTCATTATATATTATTCCATTTATTTGTTTTAAATAAATGATAAATGATTTTATTTCTCTAAGTAGGTTTGTACAAACACTTTTACACGTCAATCATATTTTTTAAATAACCCGTGAAATCTATTGCGGAAGCAACACCGAGATTTAGTCATTCGGTACTAGGTTAGCATAAAATCACAGCAGTAAGATCTTTCTGGCCGTAAGGGTGGAATCCACCAAAGTATAGACGAGACGAGAGGGGAGAAGATGTGTTAGAAACAACCAATAGGATTTCGTTGTTTACATATTTCGTCTCCATAGCTTCAGCAGATATGGTTAAGCAGAGACGAAAGGAGATGTCTGATATTTGCTTTTGCCTTGCAAGCTGACCACGTTGCGTAGCTGAAACGAGAGGAAATGTGAGCGGTGCGAAACAAGCGGCAACGGTAGTTCCCCCGCGTCGCAGAACTCGCCCGCCATCGCCGCGCCCGCCCCACATCCAACGCTCGCCGCACGCAGCTCAGCTCTGCTCTGGCCAGAACACATCTCTGCTCTTCAAGCTTCTGTTAAGGATCTCGTCTCTGCTTCGCACATCTCCGCCCATCTCCGCTTTGTTGTTGTCCGGGCCTAAGTCAGATAAATAGGAACTCTGGACTTTTATAATTTAATTCGGAAGCTTTAAATTACTTAACTTCTGTATACACGTGAAATAAACAACAAAATACGGAATTTGCAAAATACGCGTGTTATTATTTTATTTGGGTTGCCACAAATGTATTTAGTTTAAATAAATGGATTGGCAAGTTTGTATGAAAAGTAACATTCGCCAGATCTCCCTCCTTTTGCAGGTTTAAAATGTAATCGCATCTAAAATATAATTTTCAGCTTTTCGAATACTTTATTGAATATCCGGTAAATTGATTTCTGGGTACTGTAGTGTCCATGGCGAAGAGGCCGTCGCTTGTTTCGCGGACACTCGAGTGTCCAACTGGTTACATGTTGAATAATATGTCTATTCCTTTCTAACCTTTACATTTACTCGCTTCAACGCATTTTCTATCCTTTTCTTTGATAAATAATGCGTATTTTTGCCGAAGGCGGCGCTACTTTTTGTTTACTAGATTGCGAGAAATTCGCTGTCAAAGTTCAGTGCCCTCGTGATATCATTCGTGAGCTCGGGTGGTGTACTATTTCGTGTTTTTGAGACAAAATACTATCATAAAAGAACTTAAAACAGTAAACTCTGTTTACTAAAGTATCGAGAAACATTGTGTGGTGTGTTTGAACTATGCAATCGGAATAAACTGTCATTATTTTTATTTAACAAAAAGAGGTTGTAACATGAACATACTTTTTTTGCGCGCGAAGTTATATTATGTCGGTATTTATGTAGATATGTTCTTGAAAATATGTATATTTAACAATGTATTTTACGTAAGTTAATGTAGAATAAATGGGCTTTCTAAAAATATACATATTTTTGTAGTAGCTATCTTAATTCGGTCACATTTTATGCTTTTTTAACATATATATTTTTTTCGGAATTTCTGTCGAACTTCGACGGTCTATAACTTTAGCTGTCATTGTAATTATTGTATTGTGTTTGTTTTATTTGGTAGGAAACACCATTAACATTAGATCAATAAATTAAAATGCTATGCTATGTTATCGCTCTATATTTTAAAATAAACACACTTTTGTGGCACATGATACCAAAAAGTTCAGTATCTGATGTTTGTGTGAATGAAAAATAAAAACGATTGCAATGAATACCTTATATTTTTATTGTATCGTACAGCCCTATTATCGAACTACATAAAAAACATAACTTAAGAGGTCTCAAACATTTTGACGGGTCGTTCAACATATGATACATTGTATGCGTACCATAGGCGCGCGAAACTCGAAACCACTTGAACGAGTGACCGCCCCGCGCCCCGCAGACTTTATACAAACAAGCGGATATTCCACTATCAGAATCACAAATATTTTGCTTTTAGTGTACAAAAATAACCATGGTCCTGTAGATAACGCCGCAGAAAAAGTCAAGACCTGTCGAATCTGGTGACTCCAATTAATGTAAACATTTCTTGAAATTTGTTGTTTCAGCAAAATTCCTCTCAATGATTCGATCATGTTTCGTGCTGCCTTAGCGTGTTGCATTATTTTGACTCCATCTTATTCGAACCACATATTTTCTAGGTCTCACTGATGGATTTAATTAAATAAAAAATAAAAATAATAACATAATGTGGTATTATTGTTACGATACCACGTTATATCCTAGTTTCTTAAAAAAATATATATATATTAAAGAAAATATTGTTAAAGCTAATTTCAATAATTAGCTTTAACAATATTTGCAAGTTACGGTGTTAATACGTATGGCAGTTTAGTGTAGGCCTGTCAACAAGAAACGGACATAATAAAATAGAAAATGTCAAACGAATCAATTAATCACTCAACCCTACTATATTCATTTTCTGTAAGCATTCTTTTGTCGGTCTATCCAAAATAAAATGTAAAGAATATAAGTAAAGAATGTTCTAGGTCTTGTTCTTCTCTGGTTCTATATTCGTTTGGTTTAAAACCTACCTGAATGAAATCAAAGAATAAATCTTTTAGAGCATTAGTCACCTCTGTAATCTTGACGGTTTATTGAAACTGTTGAATGTTGATATTGCTACAGCAACACGAACTACACACGTGGTCATGACATCTGCTACGGCGTAGCCGGGACCTTTACTCCGTCTTAGATGTTTGCTACGCCCTAACAATTATCGTCATTAAATAATTCCAAAACAAAAACATTGTTGTTTATGTCTATGTATTTTTTTTTTTAAGTTACTTTTCAGCTATTCGCTTTGAGAACTACTTAGAATTTGCAATCCTACAACGTTATATATAGTTAAATTTACACAAATAGCCTGAAGTCTATTTGAAGAAAATAAAACCAGGGAAGCAGACCTGCATAGCGAAGGGTACATATATTTACTATATCTAGTGAAAACGTTTTCTTTTCCTCCGTACTTCCACTACTTCCTGCTTCAATCGCCTTAGAATATGTTGTTTTTTTCCCGTAAAAAAGCATAATTAATGTTACTATTGAATGGCACAAAGCCCTGTCTTGAGGTAAAAAACGTAACAGTTTCCGTGAATTTCTATAAAATCAAAAACAACACTCCGGAAATAAAATCTATATGTTAGTACCCTTTTAATTCTGAAAGATTTTTTTACTATTGAAAGTAAGTAAGCCCCGTCGTGGTTGTGTGCATATTTTAGACACGAAACGTATTTTCTGGAATTTTATTTTTGTTATCTTAAAAGCAGCTTGAAAACTGAAGATTGATCAATTTCCTCAATGCTCACCTTCATTATATAAGGAACTCTTACGAAAAATTTCATGCTTCTAGAGCCTAAACCTAGGCTAAGGCTGTGAGTTGTCTGTAAGTAATTTTTTCAATTATGTAGATAGTTTGGCTTGATCGAATCGATGTTAAGCTAATCTATCCGATACAATGTTTATTGCACATGTGTTGATTTAAATTTTGAAACGTTCAGAGAGAACTACTTTAAATAAATGCGTTCATGGTGCATGCATGGTGCATATGCATGATGCATGCATGGGGCATACCCTGAAGAAAACACTGGATATCAGTGTGTGACTGGGACCAACCAAACGGCTAGGTTGGCGCCCAGCCAAACACTGCCGCACGCTGCAGAGTACGGACCCTTTTATAGAAGTGAGACAGGAATGATAGATAGTTGCCTCTTTGTTTATCACCCGAATGTTCCCTGAAACCAAAGTCAGGTGTCATTTATTGATATGCGGCATATTTAAAGGATTAATATATTTAAATTACTGGGTTCCTAATAATTAGAGCTAAGCTAGCAATGAGCTATATAAGCTACACTAAGGACAAACACTTCGCCCGTTCCTTCCACCTTGTAGCGCTTCTCCCTCCACCTCAGTATTATTGTTCCTTCTTCTTATTTATTAGTCTATAACAAGCCCCTATTTCACATCGGTACAATCGCGATATTTCAGAATAGGTCTCGAGATATATTTATCTATTATTTCAGATCACTACGATTTATCCCAAAAATCTTTAAGACCAACTTTTGGAGAGTGTGGGCCTATTGTTTGTGGGTGCCACACACCGATAATTATATTATTTTTTTAGTTGTACGACTAATAATAAAATTAATTTCGGGTTTCAGAAAATAACAAAATGATAGCAATGTGTCATCGGAAGGTGAAGATATCAAGCTGAAGCATCCGGTGTGAGCCGAGGGTTCTGTATAGACGTGGCTCACCTCGCTGTTGCAGTCTGCACAGGACAGCTTACACTCCATCATCAGAAACGCGGTGGCAGTGATACTAGTAAATGACCCTCCTTTAATCTACTGCTGTTCTTGTATAAAATGCCTGCTTAGGTTAGAACTCAACATTTTGTTAAAGTTTTTGACTTGTTAAGGTTTACTGAAGTCTTTTTTTTTTGTTTACGTATATGCTTACGTCCGAACACTATCTTATTAAATATTAAGTAATGATGCAGTCAATAAATTATTAGTCAGAAGCTCGAAAGTCTAAAAACCAGTCGTACTAAAGGGTATTATGATACCCAGGTACTGGGCTGTGGAGGTCAGATTGTTTCATGTAAAAAACTGGTATTCAGCTGGATCCGGTTGGACTGGAAACCGACCCCATCATAGTTGTGAAAAGTCTTGGTAGTTGACGACAAAATTATGTGCAGCAAGGGATTTTGCTTCGGATTTGGATATATAAAAGCACGGCGTTGTTTTCGAACTAGTCCTTAACATTAATTTATACAAATGGTTTTTAAAGTCAATCAATTTTTATTTTCCACAGATTGGTCTCTTGGGGATACAAATAATATGGACGAGGGATGCTGAATTAGCTCTAATGTCAGCTCGCCAGGACAAGAAGATAATGATGGAAACCAACAATAAGTTCTTTGCGTTACTGAATACGCTGATCGACCAGACCACGAGGAACCTGCTGAACTGACTCATTACTACTATACATGTACATCAGAGACATATTTTCGATATGCTGGTGGCTAACTTCATTTAAAACAGTAGAATAAACGAACCGATCTATACCGAGACGTCCATTCATGAACGAGGGTTCATAGAAAGTGAAACTACTACACTATGGTCAATCCTTCGTGTTCATGTTGTCCTAGTCACTGCCTCTATAAATAACGATCGGGAGCTAGTCCAACTTACCCATCTATGCTTATGTTTTTTGTTTGACATACGTCACCGCGAATGCACCGCTAGATGCTTCGCACTTCAAAAAAATGCATGTGATCAAAATGAAAGCTCTTGTAGAACGATACTGTTATTTTATCTAGCTGACCCATACAAAGGCAATTCAATATACAGACAACAGGTCTGCACACATAAGTATCTACGAAATGCAGTTCGACGTTCGCACAATTTCATCGGCAGTCGGCTGATAGCCGGCGCTCCGAACGGATCGCATGCTATCGGCTGATCACCAAAAGGAACGAGTATTTATACAGGTTGGATTTTTGAGACAAGGCAGTAAGGGTTTGATGAAAAAATTAGTTTTGAAATATTGGCGTGGATGGTGGTAGAGACATTTAACTTGGGCTTTGAAGGAACCCAGATGTAATTAAAATAAATAATTGGCACGAAATCAGGGTCATATTTTCACCGTTGCAGCTACAGGAAAACGATGGTAACAACCTATCCTTAACTTTTATAGAAATTTTGATCTTCATTCATAGATTTCGATAAAAAGAAATGGTCAGAAAGAAAAATTGCAATTATCACGCAATCGATCCTGTTTCTTGTAAGGATCAAAAATTTCATCGAGTTAACAGAAGTTTGAGCACAAGAAAAGTCAAAAATCGCCAAAAAGTTTTCCCATGCATGTCCTAAGAAATGGGACTCTAACCTAGTTTTTTTATGATGGATATACTGGTACCGCTTCATGTAAAATACTGGTAATCAGGTGCATCCGGGTAGACTGGAAGCCGTCTCCCAACATAGTTGGGAGAGGGCTAAGCAGATTGATTGACGTGTTATAATTTAATTTGCTTTGAGAACAGAATGTAGATGCCATAAAAAAAAACGAATGTGAATGTAGGTGGTGGTTTGTTGCTTATGATTTCTGACATTCCGAGTAAAAGGATACTCCAAATAATTCAAAACGTTTAGATGTGTCAGGAGAAAAGGAATTTTGCTATTTCAGTATAAAAAGTAAGATAGAGTGTCATTTCCTACGAAATATATATAGAATCAATAGGCATCAAAAACGTTTTTATGATAATTGCCCATTTTCTTGATGTATGTATTATTTTTCAAACTGTGAATGCAGATCAAACTGTCTCAAAAGATTAAGGTCAGTATCCTAAGAACGTTTTTCTGTAGCTACAACGGTTAAGGTACGTGCTGTTACTGCGCCATCTCAAACATACGCCTAGTATAAGGTCAATTTAAGTTGCCTAGCAAAACTTCACAGATGTAAAGAGTATCGATAAAACACACTACACTACCAAAGTCCGTTAATTTTATAATCAGCTTTAGTTACGTTATTACAAATTTTGAAATCATTTTAATGTTTCTGTGAAGTAAAAAAAAAACATGTTGTCACCTCTGTGAAGTTCCGTCAGCTTATTTGTTTAGACCCTGTACGGTACTGATAACTGCTGCTGTACGAATTAATACGACTTTTGTGTTGTATTTTCATGATTTCTTCTACTTGTGCTCATAAATATTGTGTTTGTATCATTCAAAAGCCGTTCGATATCTATGTGTGGAAAGACGGGTCAACCAGCAGGCCATCGTCACCAAAACAAAAATTTATCAACAAACGACATTCTTATGATTCTATACACGTCTATTAATTCATTTATTTATTTTTCAGTAAGCTTACAGTCTAATATCTGTGTAAATAATGTACAATTAGTGCTTACAGTTCCACAAATTAAAAACTATGAACCTAAAGTTAAAAGAAATAAAAATACACACAAAAATAAAATATAAAATAGACTCTCCTTTAAACAAATAAAACAGAACAAATTCTTCTACAAGACAAAACTAACTTATAAACTAGAGAATAGACAACTATTAAAACCAAATTCAATTACCTGTGTTTTCATTATGAGTAATGGTATTGCGCTCTTAACCAAAGTGATCCTTATTTAAAGTTTGTCTTAATACGCTTGGATTGATTCGAAATAGATCAACATCTAACTGAGGGGGAAGATTATTGAAGCTTGCTGTGCTATGTGAGAAGTAGGCATATCGTCGGAAGTTTGTTGACGCGAATGGAACGTGAAGAAGTGGCTGGTGCCTGAAGCCTACGTGATGGGTTTGGAGCGATATTTTTTAGAGAAGTTGGGAACAATCGATGGAGCTATTGGCGATATTTAACAGAAGAGTAATATCATTAACATGGCGTCTGTTTTCCAGCGGTAGGAAATGGTATCTTTTGCAATGATGAGTGTAATTCAGCATTGCCTGGTCTTATAATCTGAGTATCTAAAATTCTTTTTCTGTATATATTTTATTCTTGACTTATACACGTCATATTGTAGATTCTATACTTGATATGCGTAGTCTAGGTGGCTGCGTATGAATGAAAAGTATAGAACTTTGAGTGGTTTCAGAGAGCTGAAGCAAGTAGATGACCTTATTATAAAACCTAGGAACTTAGAAGCTTTCTTAACGATTTTATCAATATGCATTTAAAATACAAATTTACTATCCTGGATAACGCCCAAGTCCCTAATACTGCTCACCTTAGTGATTCTGTGGTTGTTCAAAGCGTACCCTGAACCAATTATCTTCTTTTACCGTGTATAAGTCATAAGAAAGCATTTGGATACATTAAGTTGAAGTTTGTTTAGTCTACAGTAATCTACAAATCTATTGAGATCCTCCTGGAGTAAATATGTGTCAGATGAACTACGTTTTAAGTATTTTCAGATCACCGACGTAAAATAGAATGTATGAGTTAATAAAACATTCACAACAACAAACATCGATATGACCAGATAATGTAATGCCGTTATTATTCAATAAACATGGCCTGAAGCAAAACATTTTCGTTTTATTTTATGAAGTATTTAGATTGATCCCATATTATTTTATTTCTGAAGTCTTGCAAAAGCTGTTTACTTCATCTAGGGTGCCGGTATTAACGTCTAAAAGTCGTAAACGCGGCTGCTAATTGTCCTAGGTTCGATCCCTGGATCGGATAGTATTATTGGGATTTTCGAAATTCTCAGCTGCAGCCTAGTTAGTCTAGCTGGAGTCTAGCGAGCGTTGCGTGGCTAGTTTTCAACAGTGAAATTTTACGAAAAGTATAACTCCTGAGTGCTTATGCGTGCTTGTAACTTTGAAGCAATTTGCGGGTTTCATCGTTATGGCAAAAACATTCACGCTCGTAAAAGTTTAACTCATTTTGTAACAAGGGCGGATTTTGTAGGTCAAGATACTATGTGAGTTCATATTGACGGGCGATTGACCTTACATTAGTGACCGCGAAATTCTTGGCAAAGCTTTTATTTATCAACTAACTTTGCTCACGTGACTGCATAATATTCTTTGAGCATTGTTAGTCAATGGAAATGTGAGACAACATTCACTTTAACGCTTTATTCAGACGGTCCGTATTGTTACAACCGCGTAGCTCTCGTACCCGTAATTTTTGCTACGACGTAGCAACACGTAGCACCACGTAGCACGCTTAATAATATTCCTAACGCTATAATAGGGAAAGACTTGGCCATATTTCTTATCAACATGCTAAAACTAACTAACAAAGAACAGTTTTGTAAAAACAATAATAATTATGTTGATCTGCTTACTTTCAGATACAATACACGTTTCCAACTTCATCAGTACATTCATTTTTATTTGTTGTACATACATTCGTACGTAAAGATGAAGTGTAATTAAATACTGAACGATCAATAGTAATTAAAATAATTATACCGTCTGGATAAAGCTTGTCGTAAGTAAAATTATTGCTAAAGGATTAACTGAGGTCGTTACCCCGTTTCTTTTAATTTTTCTCGTCATCTGCTTCTCTTAAACTTCTTCTTTTTTATTACTTTCGATACTTTAGAAATTAATACTTCTAAGGTTGCAACTTTAGTTTGACTGAAATAAATGGCATCTGTCTGACCCGCGTGGCTAATCCCAGCTACTACCTACTTCCTAGCCTACTTCTCCAAGCTTCAAAAGGGTTTGGTTTTGAGTGCGTTAGTTCCGTGTCTGGCCGCAGCTGAACATTTCGAGGGCATAGGGCGCTGTTATCGCTCCATGCACTGCAGGACGAAAGAGGTTGCGAATTTGGATACAGTTTGTACCTGGTACATTAGCTCAGCTGGATAGACTAGAGCATTCGCGTACGGGGTTGAAATGCGAAGGTCGTGGGTTCAAGTCCCACATGTGCTGCCACCCTTTTGAAGTTTTAACTTTTTGTGTTAACAAAATTGATGAAGACTGCTAGTAATTTGATTTTTGTTATCCCATTTCATGCGATGGTTTTAGTAAGAGGTTGTTTTTAGCGATAAAGTTTTTTCCTGCTGATTGGTTGGTTGTTAAATCCTTGCAAATACAAAGAGAAATAATGGAGAACGAATACTTTTCTAGATTTTTATCGCTATTTCTAGAGCAGGTGGTGAGTAGATTATGTCAACCCAAAAGTTTACAGTGGTAGCACATGATACAAAATTGCAACATACTTCACTTTCCGTATAATATTGACCTCCTGTAAGTTCTATGACTCAGACTTTATTGACCTGATTCGCGTTTACCATTAACGTTTGTTACGTTTTTGACATTTAGCTACGTAACCCAAAAAAATGGTGCCGTTATTTTCATGACACCCATCATCGTGGCCGAGGGAAACCCAAGAACATAACTTAACAATGTTACATCGGTAAGTGCAATGATACAAAAATTCCCGCCGTCTCCAGAACAAACGCTACGACCTTCAAATACACATCCCTTAAAGCTTCTTAGTGGTTTATGAAAACCTAGTGCTTCGAATACTGTACGGTCTGGATGGATCAATACAGTCCCGCGGGCGCGTGGCACGCCACAGCGGTTTCCATGGTAACGATGCACCTAGCGTGAAGTTCCTTGAGAACCCGAAGTAAATATACTCAATTCAAATATTGTCTTCAATTCAAACACAATCGAGTACATTTTAACAACACGTCACTTAAGTCACTCCATTATTTGAGTAATTTTAGTTCTGTCTCATATATTAGTCAGCGTCTAAGCAGGTAAAAATTGCATGTCCCTTATGTTATATATTGCGAGTCATTTCTACTTAAATTATCATAGTCATATTGACCCTTACGTAATTTTTTTGCATGAAAAACGATTTAACTGTGCTTTACATCACAATGAACTGGGTCCCTACCATAAACTTTTAAAATATTTGCCAAGTGCAGGGCAGTTCAACTCAGCATGTTAACCTGACAGGTTTTGTGTTTGTACCATGAGCATTTCCCGCTGACCTGCAGCATGTCAACTTTTGACCTGCTACATAGTCGCTGGTCAGTACGCTGGCAGCACAGATTAAACAAGATTATTGAAAACAGTCGTTCTAAAATACTTTAGCGGCTTTACGGTTTTTATAGAAATGAAATATGTTTTTATAATAACAGATCAAAATAAAAAGAGTGATGAAAGAAACATTGTGTCGTGGCAAAAAAGGAATTTAACATTATTTATGAGAGCGAAAGCCCTTTTTACAACAACAAATTCACAAGAACAAAAAATTTAACAAATTTGACACTTCACATTTATTTTCGAACGCATTACGCATGTCAAAGGAGAAAATGTAGAATTTACGAGGCGATTTTGAAATTTAATTGGATTTGTTTTTGCAAAGTTTATAGATCAGCCTAAAGTATTGAAACCAATATCAAAATTTGATTTGTAGCCGTGTCTGTAAGTAGTAGGCAAGTGCAGTTAGTGACTTTTGTGACTATGGGTTCAAGACGAGTTTCTTACGAACAATTGGAGACTTTGTGGGATTTTTTGAATTCTCACAGAGATATCGCTATGGGCTACAATAAAAGTGCTCAAGCTCAGGAAATGTCCCGAAGAATGTGGACCGAGGTGGCTGAAAATTTAAATTCAGTTGTTGGTGGTGCTTACAAAGATTGGAAAACTTGGGCAGCTGTAAGTTTTATAATTAAATAAATTATAAACATAATTGCCTGAATTAATTATGTTAATTATTAACAAACCATAGGCATACTATATACATAGGTATTTATAATTTTCAGTATTGGATAGATTACAAGGGGAAATTGAAAAGAAAATGTGCCACTATCAGAACATCACAATCACGCACAGGTGGGGGACCATGTGAAACACCTGCCTTAACAGATATTGAAAAAAAATATCTGTCAATTCTTGGTGAGGATTATGGTGTGGGTCTTCCAGGAATTCAAGTGATCCCATTCGACACAGAAAGCACTCATGTAAGTAAGATTTTTGTAAATAAAATTAGATTTAAATTTCCAATTTTATTACAGTAGCAATGTTGTCAGTAGGTAATCCAATTTGTTATTAAAATAGATATTATTCACAAAGGTCACATATATACAATAAAAAAACTTTATAATTCTCACATAATTAACAAAATATTCAAACATAACATAGGTATTTGTAATAAAAAGTAAACAAATTGGGAGCCAGAGTTTTTGTTTTGATACGCAATATCTAAGAAAGTTAACAATAATACCTACCTACCCTATAATTAGACCTAGAGTTAAAAGCAAAATACAACAACTAAAACCTATCTTGATCTACATATCATGCAATACAACAATTGGACGATTAACAACATTTTTACCTACTTGTTAGTCTGGTTACTTAATAGTAAGTGTAAGTTTTGTATTACATATTTTCAGGCATCGACATCAAGTGCTCCTCAAGATGCGTCTCCATCTATTCTGATAATTCCTGAGGTTGTGGAAGAAAATAACATCAATCAACCAGCAACTACACAACCCATTCAAGAACCAATGACATCTACTCAGTATCGGAGACGGCGGCGTCGGTCAGCGCCTATGTCTCAAGAGATGGCAAGAAGTGCTCTCGCTGAATCAAGCCGCTTGCGAGCAGATGCAACGAAAGAAATAAGCACAGACTTAAAAAATATTGTAAATGTTCTTTCTCGTATAGCAGCAACATTAGACAGCATCAATAATAGGTAATTAGTTCCCGACTTAGTACATTTTACTTTAAAACTACAAATGACGACAAATGTTATATTAACTTACTTATACATTTTAACAAAGAAATTATTCATAATAATATGATAACGATTTAAAAAAATTAAATGGTACCTACTTAAATTATGTTTTTACATTCTAGGTTACTTGTCGGCGTGCCCACAAATGAGCAATGAGCTGCCTTCTAGTAGAAAGACCGTATTGTAGTTCAAGATTTTGGGGCCTCCTGGAAGAATGCGCCTCTAAAGTGCCGTCTGTCATATTTTGTGTAGAAGGTTGCAATTGTGCTTCTTGCAAAACTTCTTCAGAATCCAACTCCAGCACAGGGACATTGGCTCTATTGCAAATGTTGTGCAGTACAACACAAGCAGTTACAATAGATGCCGCTACTTGAGGTTCATAATGTAGAACCCTATGCACAAGTAGGCATCTAAAGCGCGCTTTAAGAAGCCCAATTGTTCGTTCTACCACATTACGAGTTTTCACGTGCAATCCAGTGTAGTAAGCTTCAGGTGAATCTGGAGGAGCATCTATAATAGGAGTCATCATGGTCTTCCTTAATGGATATCCAGAATCACCTACAAAAATTAAAGCAATTGATAATTGACTTAGATGTTATCTGAAAATCTTTGTACATGTATTTAAAACAACTTATTTTCGTATTTACATACCTAAAAGCCACATGTTATTTAACTCCTCCATATGAGCTTTCAATGGATGGTTGGTCCATATGAATGAATCGTGAGTTGCTCCTCCATTGCTGGCATCTACGCTAATTATTTCCATGTTTGAGTTGCACATCTAGAATTTTAGGTAGTCTTTAAGTTACACAATATCACTAATTAGGATACATTTTTCATGGATCACAGAGGATATTTCTCTGTGGTACATGAAAAAATAACTATGTTCTAATAATCTATTGTTCCTGTTTGATGCCATTTAATTTGTGTACATATTTATGTGTATTATTATTACTTAGTAGTAGTGAAATAGAATAATAGGTTTTATATTGACACATTGCTATGTTTACATAATTCAAAATAAAAATACAATATAATAATTGGAACTGAGTTTGGTGAGAATCAATTATGTAGTGCTAAAATAAAAACATGAACATTGTTGTGTAAATGCTCTCCAATTTTAGTGTCATGTTTTTTTCAATCTATTTATTTTTTGTCTAATGTGTGTGTGTTACATTAACCTAAGATTGTAATGCAATTTCATAATAAAGATACCCACCACTTGTACATTTAACGAATGATATTGTTTTCTACAATAAAAACGTTCTTCATGATGCGTTGGCCGTTTTATTGCTACATGGGTTCCATCAATGAGACCTAAAACCCCGGGCATACCAAACTTGTTAAAAAATCTGAAATAAGTAAAATAGAGTTGTGTGAACATTCAGAGTAAAATAAAATATGGAAATCAAAAGAATTTCACTGTAACTACTTACCCCAAAGAGATTTAAGGTAATAATTTAATATCTATCGTAAACGAGGCAAACGGAGTATGTAAGAATCGTAGCAGGTGGCGTTCTGTAGTTTCTGTTAACCCCATGGGACGAAGGCGTGAGTTTTTGTATGTATGTATGTAATTTAATGTCTTTGACTTACCCAATCACATTTACTCGCCGTTCGCTAGGACTTGCTGGGAATTTTATATATTGTCGCCGAAAATTTGGTAGATTTAGGCATTCTGTTACTTGTGCGATTGCAGTCGACACTGTTTGCTGTGCAACAGAATGTGCAGCGATATCACCCGTTGGTCTTTGGTATGAGCCATTCGCGTAAAAAGATAATGCTATTAGAACCTGAAATTAAGTAGGCATAGCATCAAGTATATCATTATGATAATTAGCCGGATAAATAGCAAGTATAAATTAGTACTAACCTTGACCTCAATCGACAAATCTGTTGATTTCGTAGGGCGTGGCATGAAAGCTTGTAACTCATTACAGAGCTCAAGTGCAAGGTCTTTAGTGAGCCTATATCTTTTAACAAAAGCATTGTCCGGCATGTCAAACGGTTCAATTGAGTTCCTCAAAAGATTTCGTTGAATTTTAGCGTTTTTTTTAACACTGTTGCAACGAGCATCTTCCTCGAGAAACTCAAAAATTTCATCTTCATCACACATCTAAAATAAACGGTAAACACCTAAGCTTAGAAAGGATTTTCTATGTAACAATACTTTGAAATAACGTCAGAATTATATTGTACGCATATTTTTACAATAACTTACGTTTTTGTATTAAAGTTTAATTAAAATAGGTCAATAAAACTTAGATTCACAAAGCTGCAAATTATGACGGCAGGGCAGTTCAACTGTTGAATGTTTAAAAGTCACAAACACTTGATGGTACGGATAACTTGCAGGTCAGCCTGCTGAAATGCTGTGACGTAGTCACTCACCGGCTTAGGTCACGTGATCGCTGGCTCGCCTGCTAGTTGGCGCGCTCATGGTACGAACTAGCACGACAGGTTATTTCTCGTCTAAAATTGACCTGCTATAAGAGTTTATGGTAAGCCCCCTGAAATAAATCCGTCGCATATGTCAACATCGTTTGATACCGACACAATGAAACTATTAAAATATTCTTTAATTATTTTGGTATAATTTATCGTAGCTAGTTATGGTTACTCACTGGATTTACGTTTTAGAACGCGAACTCTTAGTCAACCTACACTTTGTATGGCCGGGGTAGGTTAGGAAGTGTGAAATCATGACAAGGGATAAGTAACAAAACAATATTATTGTTACGTTAACCTCCTAACCTGTTAACATTGTAGTTTGGGAATATTCTAAGTCCAATTATTTTTAAAAGAGTACCCGTGGAGTTTGTTGCTGGGTCTGCTCGATAGGAAACCCCTATTGGACCGCGTTCGTAGCTTTTGACGTTTCATAAGTACTCATGTAGGTTTATGTGAAATAAAATATTTTGAGTTTGGTTTGATTTTTGCTATCGCTTCTTTTGAAAAAAATACCAAGATGCTTTTTCTATAACATCTCGTGGTGTATTAGTATAAGTCAACCTGATCCGCAAAAAGTTTTAGACAACCAACCCCAAACGTTAATATCCTCTTTCCTAACCCAAACACTGACTCCGAATTAAAAATAACACCGTGTTGTAATGATCCATGAGTCTTAAGCAAAGTTTTGTATTACTAAGCATTAAGCAACTCGTTAACAATAAATATGTAGGCTTCACAACAAAAAGTATAGACACGACAGTAAAATGTTACTTTCGTGTTTGATAAATCAAAAACATATTATCAGCAGTACTAAACGGTGGACGACTGACTGCGATGCCATGCTTCGCACAAATGTGGAAGATACCGAGGACCCTTGTACTGCTGGCGAATTTTTGGCAGATTTAGCTACTCCTATTGGTAACCAGCCCGTCTGTAGATACTGAACTACGAGTAAGAATGAGTGAGTGTGATAAGCGTTTTATTACAATACGTAGGTAAATGCGGCATGGTCGATCGATCAAGGTAAACTACGCTTGTCGCGGCCGGTTTGTGGATGGGTGACCATCCATTTCATACCAAGAAACCTCCGTGTCTTGGAAAGCACGATACAAGAAGATTCAGGTGCCAAAAGTTTTGATATGTTTTCTTGGTTTCGTTTATTATTATCCTTAGTACATATTTTATGTCAGCAAGTTATTCTGACCTATATTGCATACATAGTGTGTCATAATTATAATAGATTCAATTAATTTAGCTTGAGAGACCGTTTTACTTTGAAAAATTAAAGTATTTTATATCCCAAATGTTTCTTACATCAACGCTGTTAGTTTTTACCTTAAATTTCGGTAGCCTAAAAATGTCAGAAATAAATTTTATTGTGGATTAAAACTGATTTAACCAATGTCATTAATTTAATCAGCCCTTTAGTAGATATTCAATTCATTTCACGAAGAAATAAATACTTCGTGATTGCAACAATTCCGCCTCAACAAGGTCTGCATTTCCCACGTGGTATGTAACGCACGTGGGGCTGTTCCAAAATGCGCCTGCGTGATATTTTGGAGGCGGGGCGCCACAAATACGATGCTTGATACTAGGAGTCCATGAAGCATCGTAGGCTTGATGCTCGGCCGCAGTGACTCAACTACCTCTTGATCGCTATACCAGACTGTACACTCCATCATTGGCAGTAAAGACTACTATTGTGTGCATTTTAGTGGGCCTTTGAATATTGTTTTAAGTACCAAACAGGGATTGCTTTATTCGACTGCGGATTTAAAACATTATTTGCAGATTTTCAATGTAATATGACATAAAAGTCATAAAATTATTAAGGAAAACAGTTAGTTATGAACTAATTAATACTTAACAACCAAAACTATGTAAGAAATCTCGATCAATTTGTTAGTATTTCGAATTTAATCAGGGAGCGATACAATAATACTGTGCTTTTTAGACGAGTGTTTGCGGTATTTTAGCGAATATCTTTTAAAATATCACATAAATACGGTGTGCTAGTTAATGAAAACGGAGCGTTATGTAATACTGAACAATTGTCACCAACTTTCATACAAGACAGTTTTGTTTTAATAAGATGAAATAAGAAACAATTTGTTCTCACGTACGCGTGTGTCGCCTATTTTAATCGAGACACGTCATCAAACTAGTTTACCAACTAGTGTTCAAATCTTAGACATTGGAACTTAGGTACCACATTAGTATTTTGTTGCATTCTTTAATGTTTTTTAAAGGAATGACATTGAATAAACACGGATAAGTATATAAGTATGTAAATATGGTTTATCAGTCACGAAAGAAATTGAGAAGAGGTTGCATTGTCACACATGAGCATAACATGTTTGAATCTCTTCTTTATAAGTTTATATGTTGTCTTGTCTCGAGCACGCCGTTTATCAATACAGTGATGTGGGTCAAACTTACCTTATCTTAAAAATAAGGGGGCATCGACAAATCCTGTAAGTATAATTATCAATAGCATATGTGTAGCGGATGACAGCGATGCAGACGAGTACTTCAACGCCTTGTTTCTATATTTATTTATATAGTAAGTTAGTTTGGTTTTTAATTTGGTACGTAGTGTAAATACACCACATGATACTGACGACATGCGCGCAGGCAACAACCGTCCTCATACCCGTCACACATGAGCAGTAATATGCCTAAATAGCGTTTATGCCCTGTGCGTTATTCAGTAGTAAATACGTGTGATAGGTCGCATTTCACCTATGTCTTGATAAAATTCGACCCCTCAGAGGAGTGCAATCTTCCGTATCTATACATTATTGATTCATAATTGGGCTTAGAGTTGCACAAAACTCAACATAGACACCGCCATGTAAATGTTCGCTGACAGAGGAAGCTGCCAGTTTTAGATGATATGCCACCAAGCAAAACAAAATAATATCTTCGTTTGACAATTCAGGGAGCGGTACATATTTTTTTTCTTATTGTAATTAATTAATTACCATTGTATCCTGCTCACCTCTAGCTTCTTTGGTCCGTGAAATTGCTTTGAATTAAAAAATCTTACCAAAATCTGATGTAATAA
Organism: Dryobotodes eremita; assembly: GCA_917490735.1. Taxonomy (NCBI): domain Eukaryota; kingdom Metazoa; phylum Arthropoda; class Insecta; order Lepidoptera; family Noctuidae; genus Dryobotodes; species Dryobotodes eremita. The sequence goes on along the minus strand of OU823241.1, from coordinate 8,553,300 downwards.
TGTAATAATTGTAGTAGGTATTTTTAGGTTTCATCATGTCGAAATAGTATGTGTATTTATATTATCTAGTAGTATTAGTATATTTTTATTATCAAAGAACATTAAACGGCGACACAATTCTAACTGATTCCGGTTTCTTTATGTCGATATAACTTTTCGAGTGGACATTTCAGTTTTGCTGTCATACAATCAAATTATAAGATGGCTCTTCGATTAACATAGGTTTTAAATACCTACAAGGGTGAGGACGTTTTGTTCATTGTTCTTTTCCGTCGTGGGTGTTGTTTTCATGGTTTTTGAGGATACTGAAGCCGATAGTGAGGTCAAAATGAAAATTCAAGATGGCGACTGCAAAATTTAAAAAAGAATCGTCTTGTGTGTCGTTTTCATGGTTTTCGGGGATGCTGAAGCTGATAGTTAGGTTACAATGAAAATCCAAGACGGTGGCTGCAAAAAATTTGATATTATGCGTTTTCATGGTTTTCGAGGGGGCTAAAGCATACAATATGGTCAAAATGACAATATACGAAAATTTAAAATTTTCGCAGCCGCCATCTTGGATTTTTATTTTGAACTTCGTTCCTGACGGGCTCGCCCGATCCCACACGTCTTTTTTACAGTAGCTGTTTTTTCACAGTAGTAATTTTCATAGTACGAGCGCCGCGGTTTCACCCGCAGCGGTATGAAATATATTTTACGACCTTTTCTCAGACCTACCAAATATACCCTATATCCCTTCAAAATGGTTGAGCTAAATAGTGCTGATCCATACGTCATGTTCATGAACGGCCGCCGTCATTAGGGACTGGTCATCTCTTAGCTACCACTGCCTATTTTAATTTAATTTAATATTAATAAAAACTTACATCTAATTAATTAACCTAACCTAACTAAAACTATTAAAAAAGAAAAAAATGGCGTCAAAAAATTCCTCCGCATCGCTGTCGACTGGTAATGTACCCAAGGGACTGGCGGCATTGCCACGTTCTATGGCAATGATTAGCCTCTGGCCAAGGTAAAAGCCAGCCCTTGGGTCACGGGAAGTGTCAAACAGGCATTTGGAGATTTCCTTGAATAAAATATGGGCACTCGGACCCCACGGCCCGAGGGTTTCAACCCCAAACGGCTCGAAAATATAATTACTGACAAGGTTGTTATACTTACGCCGCTTGAGGTTTTCTGCAGCCGCAGCAGCGGCGCCAGCACAGCACGCCGAGACAGGAAGATGGGATGGCGCAAGAGTATCGACACATGTTGCGTCCCACACTAAAGGCCTACCCACCTTCCAAGGAAATAAAGACATGCCGTCCGGTCTCTTGCCATCGTCGCGTGCCAAGCCATTAGGTTCTAATACAGCTGGAACGCCGACGGTGACAAGAGCTCGTCGGATGATGTCATTAATGTTCGCGTGCCGCGGTATGCGAACCGCACTACGGCTGCAAGACAGACCGTGATGTCCGAGGCTGTTGCCAACTTCTACACAGTGACAGCGATGAGGAGAACAAAAAGGAGCTCCGAGACGCAGGAAAGCAGCGAGGCGGAAGGTAGTGTCGTCGAATAAAGTTCCTATGTTCGACGACGGTAGTGCATGAAGCCAAAGACCCGACTCCCATTTACCCACAGCCAGCAGGCGCGCACGCTCCGCAGTAGTAGCAGACGTGTCAATTAAATTATTCTATACTACTCTGCAGAGCGGCTGATCCCACCGTCTCTGGGAAGATGTATAGTCGGGTGGATCTGAATTCGGGCAAGCGAGACGCCAGGCATCTATAGCCTCGGTGAAACACGGCACATCAAAATCAATCAATGTGGAAGCTAGGATTTTCCTGATTAATTCTCAGTGCCGTAAACCGAGGATATGTAAGCCGGTAAACAAATACTAGAATTTTTGCGGACGCCGAGGCCTTCCATACAAATGAGAAGAGTAGCTTGTGTCCAAGCTCGGTCGTTCATGGCCACATTTAAAATCGAAGTTAATGTATGCCGGATAATTTGGTCCATTTTGTCTAAAAGGTGAGTGTGTTTCCATAAATGGGAAGCGCGAAGGAAATATGTTTATTAGGGCTGAAACAGCAGTAACGGATTAAGGTTATGGCCGAATGCATGTTAATTTGGAACAATCTTTCCGAAACGTCACTGATTTTTTTATTTTTTCCTCAATAAAAAAAGGAAAAGGAATTCTCAAAGATTGGACACCCAAGGAGACGAAGAGAGCTTTTTTCAATAATTTTTTATTTCTGGAGCTATCGCGTTAAATTTGGGAAGTGTCAGATATCTGTCAGTACTGTCCGCTAAGTATAGTTCACATTTCAAAAAGTTGAGATCAAGGCCAATAGAATGAAGATAATTTTTTAAGAATTGAAGGTCATTTAAAACAGTTTCTACATCGCCTCCCAAGGTTCCATCATCAAGATACCAAACGTTAAATTTGGAATTTAGCTGTCGAATAATAGGGTGAAAAGCTAAACTAAAAATCACTGGCCCGAGGGGATCACCTTGTTGACAGCCAACAGAAGATTCCAGAAGGTCGTCCCGATACAGTAATTTAGACAGGTGTCTGTAACATTGCCAATGAAGTAAAAAAAAAAAAAACTTTTTTGAATTGTTTCTGTCCCTTTATTACGGATGCTTTTAACGTTCTGCATCGTTCTCACATGCATAATTTCAACATGAGTGATGTAACCAATATTTTGTAAACATATTTTGATTTAAAAGAGTGTCCATGGAGTTTCTTGCCCGTTCTTCTCCATAGGTACCTACTACGCTTTGGAATGGGCAACTAGCTTTAACTTTCTGACTAACTGACCGACTCCTTGACAATTCCTTGACAAAAGTGCCTGTAAAAGGTTTAGTTGAAATAAATGCTTTGAGTATGAGTTTATCAATCCATCTGTCTACTCGGCAGCGTCGCTTCAACACATGCAAATATTATGTACTGGTCAATGTACTTATAGGGTTTCATCAAAATTAGTACACTAGGGTAACATAACATACGAGGACGTTATTGTTTATAAATGACGCGTCAAGCAGATTTACAACAATTTTTAGATGATAAATCTTAACGTAAGATCGTACCGAAATGCTCATAATAAATGTTTCTTATTCTTCAGGAATCGGCATAAACTGCTAAAATAACTTTCAGTTGACAGAAAATTATGAATGGTATACTATAACGCTTACTAGGAATGTTTCTAGTTTCTTATTTATGCTACTAGCACTTCACTTGCTACTTTGCCCGCGAGTGTTTTGTGTTTTCTAATTCCGTAAAGGTTTATCGTCCAAATACATTTCCTTATCTGTGCAATGTGCAAATAAAGCAATTTCGGCTTTTACATGCTTCCAACCGCTGTTTCACCATCTAGGGGTAGAATTGCCAAAACGTACTAACTCGTGTGAGTTTGTATCTTACCAAAAGCTCCAATATTTAATTCCATGCTGCTTACTTCTAACATGACGGAACTCCCATCCCCTACTTCAACCGCCTCAGCATATGAATACTAATGATTATGAGTACATACCTACTATTTTCTCAAAAAAGTGTTATATGTTTTTAGAGATTTTTAAGCTATTGCATAGCTTTTATCGCGGGCTTTGAGCGCGGCGACTGAATCAAGAAATTCCGTATCGAAAATAAAACCTAACACCCCAAACTCCGCCTACCATGTAGCTCGGCCGTGCGTTCGCTTAACGTGTATGTATATGGTATGACTGTACTTGAATTAATATCAAAGAAAAAAAAATACTGCATAAATAAATAATTATAATTGCATAAGTTGATAAAAAATGCTAAGCACTAGCTTTACCGCGGCAGTCCCCGAGTGCCACACGGTTTTTTTTTGTTACAAGTTTAATTATTTAATTATTAAGTAATACTAATACAAAATGTTGATATTAAATAGAAATATACATATTATTAAAAAAATTAAATAAAAATATTACATAAAGTTAACAGGTTCCTGTTAACTTTGTGTAGTATTTTTATTTTATTTTGAGGCACATATGTAATGTCTAAGAAACCTGTTCAGGTTTATTAGATATTACATCATGTGCCTCAAACTTTACGAATTGTCTTATGCATTTATAATGCAAAACTGGTACAAAAAATATCAAAAAAGTTTGGTGTTCAAAAGGGCAACATGTGGGACTCGAACCCACGACCTTCACGTTTTAGAAAACGCGATGCTCTATACCATCCAGCTGAGCTAATGTGCCACCACCAATGTTTTTCAAATTCGCGTCCTGTATCGTCCCTTTAAGTGCATTCATCGACAACAGCGCCCGATGCCCTTCAAAATAAACGGTTGCAGCTGCGGATAGACGCGGAACTACTAATACACGCCATTACCCTTTTGAAGGTCAGGGAAAACCATACGAGACAGATGGCATTGATATTAGTTTAACTTTCGTATTTTTTATTTTCATTAAAGATTACGCTTTTGCCTACCCCTTTTAGACTTATGATAAGGTTTATGTGCAGTGAAGGACGAGAAGATGAACTATTCTGTTCAGCTTATGACTGCTGTGTTTCTATGTACCAAACGCTTCTAAAAGCAATGAAAAAAGCTAGCTGGCTAATTTCAGGCATAACTTCTATTTTGACGGTCACAAATATACCTTTAATATACATTTTAGAAATAATAGTACTAGGCTACTAGTATTGTCCAACTGCGGACCAAAAGCATTTTCTCACACACAGACGGCAATGATCACCACACGCGTGCTTAATACAGATTGAAGGTTTCAGATTAATATGTACCGTCCAATTTCTTCACGAATTAACTTAGAAAATATATCTGTATTTGAATAAGTCACAATATGGTTAGTTTGCCCGGATTCGAACCCGCATCATCTTGCTTGAAAAGCTGATGCCTTGACCTCTGAGCAATATTGTTACTACTAAACAAACACCTTTATAATTATGCTAATATTAGGAATCTTGAATACCATCGTACCGAGTATTTATAGAGCGAATACTACGACCTTTAAAATCATATTCCTGAAAGCCTCTTAGTGTTCCATGAAAGCCTAGTGCTTTGAATAGTGTACGGTCTGGATGGATCAATACTGTCCCCCGAGCACATGGCACGCCAGAGCGTTTCCATGACAACGATGCAACTAGAGTGAAGTACGCTGTACACATGGAGCTTGCTCCCACACCCTGAGAAAAATATTAATTACAAATGCATAAACAAATGCGTAGCCCGATTGAAAACTATTCCATTTTATTCAGTGTTTAATTCTGCTACTATTTTAAGTAATTTCTTATTGCAATCCTGTTATTTTTCGAAAGATATTAGCCAAGAAAATGTCAACCTACCCCTGAACTGCCCAATTCTGAGGTGCTGCCCTCGATTAATAACACAAATATAGGCTGAACGACACGGTTTACAGAGACAAAATTTACTGATATTTGTTCAGTATTTAATAACACTTCATTTTCATATTATTTTGTTTAACTTTCCTGTCACAGTTCTCAAGAAAACTGCTAATAACGTCGAAAATCCTACCTTTTCCAAGCATACCGTGATTTAAACTAAACAGACACGTATCAAAGTGACTACAGATTGCAAGCAAACCTAGACTTTAGCTCGATGTCGTTAGAAATGAATTTCCTAGAGCACTATGGCAATACTTGTAACGTTATTACGATCTCCAAATTTCCGAAGCACCCTTGTGATGTGTATGTGCTCCTAGTATTGTTTATCGTATTTGAGCTGACTTCACGTTTGTAAACGAATTGAGACCACGTGCTCCAGCACGTGGGTGTCTTGACCAGTAATGCGGTAAAAACGAATATGATTTGACATAAAATAAATCTAACTTCCTTACATCTGATGCTTTCATTGATTTGACAAAATTCAGCAGTAGGTACAATTTAGCATTATACTTCAAAATGCTTAAAACTTCGCTGATTTAACCGACTTGACTGAATTGACCGATGTTTTTTTTTTCATGTTTAGTGTACACCGATTTCTCCGTGATTACTCGGCTGATTAACGTGATTTATTTATCATTACGCAGAGGAAGTTCGCGGGTGGTTCCATATAGTAGCTTTTGAATAAGCTTTAATAATACGTATTTGATTAATTTAGAGTACGGTGTTGACATCATAAGTTCCTGTCACTGTTATTTACATTGCAAGTAGTGATTTAAGTACAAATACTCGTATATGTCAACTAAAAAGTGAAAAATAACTTTGATTGCGGAAGTCGGTAACAAAAACAAAAACACAGAACCAAATACAGAAAAGACAGCGATTTCCCAAATAAAAGTTATTTTTAACACGCTTCATTAGCTTCACTTGTAACTAACAAACAATGTAATAAAATCTTAGAAGTCAATTTAATCTACTTCAGATTGTCGTATCGAAATGAAACTTTGTATGGGTATGTAGTTCGGATGACAAAACTACAATTTGGTATTTTAGAGCTGATCTGATGATGGAGCCAGAATGTGGATATTGAAACTCTTCAGTGGCTATCAGTAAACCCCTCAAATTTGGGTTCATATGATTCGTTTTGACGAGTCCAATAGATTGGGCTTGGTAACGAGGGCAGACCCTCGTTGGCTCCATCATCAGAATGATGGAGCCAAGAGGTGATAGTGGAACTTTTCAGTGGCTGCTAGTAAACCGCTCAAGTCATAACTTCGTTGACTTTAGACTAATTAACGAAATGAAGAACTAGACTAAAAAGTAAAAAATAAATACATGTAGTTCAAAAAACAAACAAAAAACATGCTTTTATCAAGCACAAAAATTATAAACTATGAAGTTGGCTTGTATTAGTTCTTCTTTTTATATCCAATGATTAAATCATAAAGCGTGGAGCGATTTTAAGTTGTGTGTAATTTGAATTAATTTAAACAAAAGCTCTATGTTTTTTGATTTAATTATTGGATATATAAGAAGAACAAATACTAGTCAATTTAAATATTTTATAATCTTTTGTGTGTGATATACCGTGTTTTTTTAATTACATATTTTTTTCACATTGTAGTCTTTTTTTTTGTTTTCGGTCGTTTTCTACATTTCGAATGATGAACTAAATGAATTCTGTCACCAACCCTGTATTCCTTCAGTATAGTTATTCCTAACTTTTAGAATTGCATTTTGGTGACTACTTCACTCATATAGAAAATCAAAATAGTTTTATTGAACTTTGCATGAATAAGTACATTTTCTAAATTGTATTTACTAATAATAATTAAGTCAAATGTAAGCTGTTATTTTGTAAGCATGATGGTAATAACTTATCAAATTGTATATCTTATCTGTTAAAGCAGACCAAAGTTGACGCATTTGCCTTGTCTTTCTTTTTAATGAGTTACTTTTTATTTCAGTGCGCTTACAATTCCTTGCTTGAATATATTGTTTTTTATTTCTTGATTTTCAAGATTTTTAATGTTCCATAACATTTCCATTTCATATTCATTCCACTGCGTGCTGATTGATATATCAGGACCTCGTACCGAGGCCAAACTGTCGCTACCAGGTTCGATATCGCATCCCCTGAAATACTAGGGACACAGAACGAAGAGTAGCTGGACGCATGTTTTTGGTTTCATGGTATGACGTTCATAAAAGTCCTTATTACAAAGCTTGTGAGATCAAAATTGCAACTAATGCATTAATGCAAACTGCAACAGAACTCTGTGAGCACCCCGTACTATGAATGAGAATGAAACGACAATTTTGAAACAAAAATGTTGAGTATGTTGGATTAGTCTAGAATTATGGTAGTCCTCAATTTTGTCTGCTTTAGTATTTTACACAAAAGTGAATGAAAGGGGTGAAGTTGTTTTGCTACGACGTAACTGACGTCATTGGTACGGCAGCTACGCGGTCGTAGCCCTCGTAGCCGAGTTGATAAACGTTGCTAAACGTTGTTGAATTTCCACCCGTGTTTTATCCGAAACTATCAAACTTCTACGTAATCATCATCAACAGCCACTGCAGACCTCAGCTGTACATTGACCTCTCCAATATAACGCCATTTAAACTGATCCTCGGCTACGCTTATCCAGTTCTTATCCTGTCACCTCGCGATGATCGTCACTTTAACTATTGCTGAAAACGGTTATTTAATACATTTTCTACAACATTATTTAAAAAATATTCAGCACGATAAACATACACATAGACGATAAACATATCGGACGCAGTAACCGTTAAGTGTGTCATCACTTAACGGTTACTAATAAATTTTAACTTTGCAATTAATATCACTTCTATTCCCCTCTAAGACGTCCGGTACATTTGTGCGTAAGTAATAATTGTATTTATATCGCTCGAATAGGAAATCTATAATTATGTACGTCTGATGTCGCTTTCTTAACATCGTTGACACAATTTGAATCGATCTTCTCGGGCCGTTGTACACCTTGGCTTGCCATTGCTTGGTCTTCTTAGGTTAAGTCCAGTCTCTCTAAACTTCAGAAGTACTTGTAAGACAGTAGAATGTCTCACACCCATTTTTCTGGCCGTTTACACCATAGTGATGATCCTGGTACATTCCTTGGGTGTGATTGGCATAATGATACCTTTATTAACACGTCAACGTCTGCCTTAAGCACTTATAGTTAAAAAATCGATACGGAAAGGTAAAAATAATAATTAAAAATTAAATCAACGTGAAAATAAAAGTATTCAAATGTAATCCAAAATTATGAACAACAACAACACAATTTTTTTTTAAACTTGTTCTCTGTTTGTCACTTCTAACAGGCCAGTATTTTATATGGTTTTACCGTGCAATATAATACTGTTTTCAAGTTTTTTTTTCCTTCATGAAACCTACTTATGTGGTTTAGCAAAAATAATACTTTTGTTTACTAATCTTAATTAAATTTTAATCATCATGTGATCGTTGTTTCATTCATTCGTTTTGTTGTAAGTTTTTAATGTGTGATGAAGATGTTATTATAAATAAAGGATTATAAAAAATAGCTTTTATTTCATTTATGTAAGTATATAATACTGGCTTAGATCTATTTATCAAAGTTATGTTATACAATTTTAATATTAATTAAAATTGTTTTAACTTGACTTAGAAATAAAAAAAATGCACTCCTGCTTCACAAGCCTGTTTTTTTCTAATACTATAATAAATGGAGTATAGGTATCCATTAATCTGTTATTGTTGTAGCAGCAACATCTCTTGAAATTTTATAACCTCGAAAAATTCTCTCTTGGTGCTTATGGTCTCCTAGTAAAAAGGGGCGAATGTCGGCCCAATTGACCAAACCTGTTGATTTTTCGCCCCCAGCCAATAGACGACGAGGGTTCTGGTTACTTAGGGTCTTCCTAATTTTCAGTAAGAACTTACCTACTCGCGTTACGCTTCAGTTTGTTGCATTTACATTGTTTAATCTATTTTATACCTACAGTGAATATGAGACAGTTTCAGTAATAAATTATATATGTTTAACCAAATTTCTTTTTTGTGCTCACAATATAATTATCGAACAGGCTTCTTGATTAGTTCTCTCTAGAGGTTTATCGAAGAAAACAATCGCCACGATCATAGACTTTATTATTAAGAGCCCGTATTGTCCTAATGCCGGGTAAAGTCCTCTCCACTCTCACTCCTCTCGATCCACATTATGGACATGTTTAAAAACTAAGTAGGCACTCCGGAGTCCATGGCCCTAGTGTTTCAACCCCAAAGGGCTGAAACATATAACTCCCAATAAGATTGGTGTAAGTATTTGCGCCGTTTGAAGTTTTCCGCACCTGCAGCAGCCGCCCAAGCAAAGCCCGCGTTGCTAGGAAGATCGAACGTCTGCTTGTATAAAATATCTGATACTGCATTTATTCTTTAAGCAAGTCACTGACACACTACAACTCACCACTCACTAAAATACCCACTACTACGATATAAAGAAGAAGAAATGAAGAAACAAAATACGTTTATATCACTAAAATCGGTTACCTCTATGGGCCGATTGGCACCTGCGGCGCCATCTATCTACACGTTGAAGTGATATAAAACTTACGGTTGGAAAACTGCCCCAGCATTCATTCCAACTTGGTGTGTAATGTTCACGGGGAGTCATAATAGATGGCGGATGTTATCGCACAAGTGATACCGTACAAATCAGCCGACTTCTACCAGGATTGCATAAATGCGGAGCGGTAAACCTACGCATAAACTTGAACCACTTTACTTACAATTTTACATAAATAACTATTGTACAGTAGGCCACAGGTCAGTGGTAACACTGGCCATGAGCTGGTCTAGCGTAGTACGGAGCTTCAATAGATTATGAGGCAAGTTTATATTGATTTTGTTACCACCGATGCGCGGCCTACGTCAGACGTGGCGCATGACTTGATACAAATGGGATTAGTTTTCTAATCACGAGGAAATAATTTTTCAGAAACACGTCGCAGTACCCATCCAATTATTTGTTACGAGTACATATTATTCCACACTAATATCTCTATTATATTGCGTAGGTATTTCAATAATTATTTTCGTAGACGGCAGCTAAAACCTATGAAGTGAGAACTCTTTGATCGAGCTCTACTTTAATATAAAAAGTTTACATGCGATTTTTATCGTTGAGGTTCCAAATTCAAATCACGTTATGCACTAGCGGGTCATAGTGAAATTCAGTACAATATTATTGCCCGGCTAGAGCCTAGGGCTCTAATGACTTGCTGTAGGTTTGGTTTGCATGACATACAATTTGACATTTATGCGCAGGTGGTGTAAAAAAAACTCAAAAACGTCTACAGCCATGATAACAATAAAACGTAAGTGTGGATCTTCGTGTGAATTGTGTTATTAGTGAATCTAACTTCCTTAATGGAAATTATTAAGTACGGATTTAGGTAGGTTGTATTAAACTTCATAGGTCGGGTGGGGTGGCCCTTGATGACAGAGTACCTAAATAAACAGTCCCGAAGTAGATTTTTATAGGAATAAATAAGTAGTAAAATATATTTGGCTGCACTGTTAGTATCTGGCTGGTTTTGATACCATTATAGATGACATTTAAAAAATGAAAAATAAAGATCAAAAACAAGTTCCCACCATTTCTCAATTGTTTCTCTGTCCTCCAAAATGAGTGAATGTAACGAAGAAATTCGATACATTTTTAAGTTTTATTACAAAAAAGGAAAAAATGCAAGACAAACCGCGAAAAATATATGTGATGTTTATGGACTTAACACAGTATCAGTACGAGTATTACAAAGTTGGTTCAAGCGTTTTCAGACCGGGAATGTTGATATCAAAGATGAAGCTCGCTCTTGTCGCCCTGTTACGAATAACGTTGATGTCATTTTTGGAAAAAATGGAGCAAGAGATATTAGGAGTTACGACATAGCTGAATAGTTAAGGGTTGACTACAAAACAGTTTTGACCCATTGAAACAAGTAGGTTATACAAAAAAAAACTCGATATTTGAGTGCCATTCGTGCTCATAATCTTGAATTTGTATATACAATAAGAAATAATTTTTCCCCGATTTTTACCGATAAGAAAGTAGTTTATGTCCGGTTTACATTTTTCCAGTAGCAATTTAGTCCAGTGGTCCAATCCAGTGTTGGTTCGCTACTGGAATAATCTGAACAGTGTTTTCAATCTATTCGGTACAGCTTACTGAATCCATGACGTCGCGACCCTTGCGCCAGTCAGCCTGCGCCACTGAGCTTTTGAAATTGGAATTGTCTATAGTGCATTTCTTGAAACCATGATCCATTAGGTGTTGACAACCGGCCTTTAGTACAATATTCATAGTTTGCCTACACGACGACGTCCAGATCGGGCGACTGGAATAAAATCCTCAAGTGGTATGATTCCTCTTTTACTCATGCAACTTTGATGAACAGGTAGGTAACGTAACCTATAGGTACCTAACCTACCAAGGAAACATAACTACCAAGAAGCTTACATAGACTTATTGTACTGACTGAAATTGATTACCGCAGCGTTTGTGAAGGTCTAATCTTTACAAACACTGCGGTAATCAATTTCAGTTTCCCTTTCGTCAGTATCGAGGTTTCTATGAAAACACTGCAATGCTTAAATATTTCGCTCTTTGCTCATTCCGAGAAAATAAGGAAAACCTACGCAGTTTCCAAAAAGCACTATACAAACTGCTTAACTTCTTTCAATGTCACTACGGGGTTAAAGACCTGACCCTCATTTTATACTTCCCGATAGCTAGTCAGGGGTGGTCCGCGTGTACACGGTTCAGTATGCCCCACCCTTTTAAATTCTTTACAGAATAGTATTGCTTCACATCGCTGCTATTCCTTCTGGTGCGAGTGGATCAATATTGTCAGTTTTATAATAACGAGATCCACACGCTTTAGTTATCTCAAAGATCTAACACCGCAAAATAAACTAGAGCAAGCAGCCATGAGTCAAGCTGGCTATTGTGACTCCCCTAGTACGCAAGACCGAATAAGCAATATCTGGTTAGCTAGTGCGAGAGCGGAAAAGAAAATACAGGAGCCGGGAAATCGTTTCGTACCAGCATTCAGTAACAGCAAAGTCGTTGTAATATTCGCAAGTCTCGTATTTTGGGGTTGAAATAAGTTCATAAAATTGTTTTTATCTTGGAATTCAATTATTTGTGACAGCGGAAGTGGAAGACAAGAGGCATTAGCTTGTAGTACATAAAAAGTGACGTTGTATTTTGTGAAATCCATCGGAATGAGACATAAATGTTTGTGACAGAATGTTCGCGTGCCGCATAGTCATTCTCTGATAAAATTTTACGTGTTTGATGTTTGTTCATTCCTCAAACTTGACGTGAAGGTACCTATACTGCATAATAAGCGAATTTTGTGAATAATAAACTTACCTTAATTAGTCCAGCTGTAACATTAACCTTACATATTATTTTAGTAAAATCAGCGAAATTAATTTTTAAGAAAATGAATTGTTCGTGCATTCAAATCACAACTGTCATTCTTTGACAGTTGTATGAAATGATTATAAATGATAAATGATGATAAATGATAAATGATTTTATTTCTGTAAGTAGGTTTGTACAAACACTTTTACACGTCAATCATATTTTAAAACTAGATGAGGTCGGCGTTTCCTATCTAACTACTACTATAACACAGCAAATTGATGTAGAGTGTTAAATGTCTTACCAATTAATTTCCTTGACTGTACATAACCTTCACTATTGATTAAATATGTAAATATAATCTTTGTCTGAGCTTTAGTCCCTCGTTCAGAGTGCAGAGAAACCGGCGCAGGGTAGTATGTTGGTAGTGTAGTACCTGTAGGTAGTACGTTGGTGGTGTAGTAGTGTATGGTTCAAGGCGCACCTAAGAGGGCAATACTTTCCTTGCAATGCGTAAGTGCAACACAGTGCTGGCAAAGTCTGGCGAGTTTCACTACCGTATTTTCTTTTGTATTATCGTATTGTCTTTAGTTAATATGCGGATAATGTAGTGGACTGCAATATTGTTAATATTTAGTATTATCTTTTCTTTGTTCCAACACATATGGCAGCTGATTATTGTCCCGGAATAAATAAAACAAACCAAAAAATAAAAGTTTTATGTTTGGTCCATTGCCTAAACTATTGCTGCAATACTCAATAATATTTTCAGAGTATCCCGGCCTCTCCGACAAGTATAGCAGTAAAACTTTTTGAACTATTGCCTGGCCATATATTTTCTAAATATTTTTTTTTTCTTTTAGTCTGTCATAAACTAAAGAAACTTCGTGTCTGTCTGTGTGACCGCGTTATTCTTCTAATCTACACAATATATTTTGATGCGGTTTTTACCAGCATTTATAGAATATCTTCCGAAAAGGTTATGTGTAAATACATTAGATAAGACTCAAGCTTAATTTGAAACTAGTTTAAATACATTTGATTGGTTGAAACAAATTTTAAGTAATGCCTGAGTCATGAGTGAGGTTCTGTAATACGGGCCTTAGAATATAGCTTATATAATATCCTTAGCTTTGACATGAACCGGCAGATTATACTATCTCTGCCGGGCTGCCAGAACGTTAGAAAATGTAAAGGGTATATTTCTAATAACTTTAAGCAGCTTTAAGCTTAAAGCTTGCTTTAAGCAATTTTTTATCAGCTTTAAGCGAACTACTTGTAATTAATTTAATTGTAAAGATTTGGATTCCCGAAAAAGGGCTGACACCACGGGTGACGCCAAACTATTGTAATTTTGTGAGTCGCTTTTTCTCAGTCACATAATTTTTGGTGCATTTGATTTAACATAAGAGTAAACTTAGTTTTGTGTACCTACCGTAAAACTCTAAATTGGTAATTGTACTTAACTTACTAAACAGCTATTATTGATGTGAACACGAAATGTTTGGGACAGCTGGTTTTTTTACGTAAATTAAGCGGCTCATGTTACGAGACTGACATAACGCACGTTTACCCTCACTTTAGCGGCCGGAATATTGCGGCGGACAAAATAGGGCACTAAGTAAAAATGACGGCCGTCATGTAGCGATGCCGTCATTGTTATAGCAATCGTCATCTAGAAGTGCAATCTGCAGTCAACATTTATGTAGCGGTATCGTTTTCCTATGTATTTTTTTTTCCAAATCAGGATTTTTATTTATTTAAGTATAGTCAACGTTTGGATAACAACTAACAACGCGAGGTAACAATGTTTAAGTTGTTACATTTCACGAGCGTGCATCAATTAATGTAATTTAAACCTCAGGTCAGTGTAACTGAAAGTCACTTATCGCGCGCTTTTGATTTGCAACGGCTATAGCAGAAAACAACGTCTGCAAAGAACCTTTTGTTATTCACAGTTGTCCTTTTTACAGTCGACTGCATATAGTAACCTGACCTTGCATTCTATTAAAACTCCGTACTACGCTAGGTCAGCTTGAAGTCAAAATGTTACCACTGACGTGCGGTCGACTGTAAAATGGTCAAAATGAGCTGGCGCCTCCTTTTTTTTACCTATTGTTTACATAATTAATGACTGAACCTATTTGCTAACTGTAATATTTAAAAAATAAACGCCTAAAATGCATTGCCATGGTTTTCATTTTATTTAACATAATTTTTTATCCCAAAGCTGTGCTCCCGATCTGATCTGTGATCTACAACGCCAAATGCACACTACGCATCACACTGACATCAGGCAAAATCCTGCATCATGCAAGCGAAGTTTACAGCGCAAATTTTAGAAATCTTTGCCTTTCTCTGACTCGTTGTGACGGCAGATCTCCCATTTCATAAAACAGTGTTTTGCCTTGAACACTAAAACATCGCATACAATATTGATGAATTAATAGCCGTGCGACGACCTAAGTAAAAGTGGCTCCATCTGTAAATTTCAGCTGACAGTAGCCAGGTGGCAATCAACGAAATAAAAAGTTGCAAGTTGTACTTGCTGGCTGACTACGTAGTGCAACTTGCTGTCGTATAGGTGTCGCAACAAGTTTTGGAGTTTATCCACTGAGCATCATTGTACTCGCAGACCACGTGACTGGCGCGCCTCAGTAAACACTGCAACACCTCTTGCTTGCGTATGGTATCCTGGTACTCGAAATAATATGAACGTTGCGAACCCCGCGGTTATTGATTAGCGGATGTTCTAAGGTAGCCCGCGAAATTCTAATTTTCTTACGTTTTATTCAATTGACCTTGATCTCAGTGTCAGGTTGTATGTTGATCAAAATGTGATTCTTGATAGTAACAGATGTGTATGTAACTGATTATAATCCCCTCCGTATCAAAAAGTCCTAAACGCAAATAGTCCTAATAGCAAAACGACCTATAATCAAAACGATACTTTAGCAATATCAGCAAATCGTCCTATTTGTAAAGTACAGTAATGCTGAAAAATCAATATCGGTTTTTATACTCATGGGTCATTATAGCATTTATTTGAAAGTTAGACCCTTGATATGAAAAAAACACGTGTAGCACTCTGGGACTGCCGCGGTAAAGCTATTGCATAGCATTTTTTATCAACTTATGCAATTATTTATATTTATACTTATACATTTATACTTATACTTTTGATATTACGCAAGTACCGTCTACCATATACATACACGTTAAGCTAACGCTCGGCCGAGCTACCTGGTAGGCGGAGTGGGGGGTGTTAGGTTTTATTTTTGTTACGGAATTTCTTGATTCGGTCGCTGCGCTCAAAGCCCGCGATTAAAGCTATGCAATAGCTTAAAACACGTGTGGCACTCGGGGACTGCCGCGGTAAAGCTATTGCATAGTATTTTTTATCAACTTATGCAATTATAATTATTTAATTTTTATTTATGCAGTATTAAGAAAGGTACCCTATGTCCGTTTCTGTACACCTGACAACGTATATGCAAAATTTCAGGATGATCGGTTCAGTGGTTTAGGCGTGAAAAGGTAACAAACAAACAAACAAACTTACCTTCGCATTTATAATATTAGTTAGGATAGTTAGGATTAGGAAGTTAGGATTCCATTTATTTGTTTTTTTGCTTGAAAGAGTATTATCCTGTTTATTTTATTTCCATCCCATTTATATAAATATATATAAGTATTGTTGCTTCTGAACGAATCCAATATGTTTGATGTCTTTCCATGTTGTGTTTTAAGTCAGCACTACCCAAATTTCCATGGAGTCGATGGCTTTCTCGTAGTCCACAAACGGCGGCAGATTTTATTCTTCGGTCTTCTGAACAACTTGCCGAACAGTATGGTATGGTCTACAGTTCTGAAGCCTTTTCTAAAACCGACTTGTTCAGGCGGGTGGAACTCGTCATGTCGCCTGGCGCGACGATTCGTAACGACTCTCGAGGAAAGTTTTAAAGGCGGGCGGACGAGCGATGGTAAATACAATCGTCGCGCTCTTCTTCTTCTTTGTGTTTCGATGTACATCAATGTTGTTTATACTGATTGAAGGTGGCCACGTTTATTGCGGCATCAGAGGCGTTGTTCGGATCGTCCAGGGTGCAGGTGAACGGAAATTTGCATTGCGCTAATATCGCGGGGGCGGAGGTAGCGTTTGAAATGCTTAGAGGCCAGAATAACCTGACCTTCCATTATACTCTTCAGAAATAGAGAATGGAACAAAGTATGGCAGCTACTGCAGCATTAGCAACTGTTGCAGTAGTCGCTTGTCAATAGCTATACCTTGTCCTTAGCTATACATTCCAGTGTCGGGTAGTACCTTTTTTATTATCGCACCAAATTTCTGAACTGAATAACGCAAAAGGAAAAACATTTTTAAGATCAGTTTTTATTTTTTAAAGTTTGCTCTTACGATGTTTTGCTAATAGGATACTCGTATTTAACTAAACTTTCGTTATGATTATAGGTCGTTTCGCTATTAGGACTATTTGCGTTTAGGACTTTTTGATAGGAGGGGATCGGAGGGGCCCCGTTGTATCGGCCCTGACTTAAGAGTTGTAGGTCGTGAGTTCAAACCCAGGTTGGCACTTTATTTCGTGTATTTAATTTCATCACCACTACTCTCAAAACGGTGAAGGAACACATCGTGTGGGAACCGGCATGTCCTAGAACCAGAAATTCGAAGACATGATTGTGAAATCTACCAACTCGCACGGGGCCCGCGTTCTTAGGCATATTACAATATACTAGCTGCGCCCCGCTGTTTCACCAGCATAAGTCGCGATCCCGTTAGAATATCGAGATAAAAAAGTATCCAGGTCATGGTCTATCCATGTGCCAAATTTCATCCAAATCAATTCAGCCATTCACGTTTTATCGTGAAAGCGTAACAAGCAAACATGCAATTATGCAAAAAATCTAATCTTTTCTCCTTTTAATGTTAGTTTAGATAACCTCCTTTTGCTCAGCTATCCAGGTGTAGCCTGACCCTAGAAAAATAAAATGTAGAAACATGATGTAGGTGTAAGAAATACTAATGACAACCATTGGTGATAAGTGATAACTGTATTGACTGACTGACTCTGGGGACTGTATCTTAGAAAGCTCAATCTTCTTTATTGATTTGTAGAATTATTCTTAAAGTAAAGTAATTTAAGTGAATATCTAGCAGTAGTAAAGCGAAAGCATTTCCAACTTTTGGCGCAGTAAATATTTCATGTTCACATGATACAAACTCAGCAATTTTTTTGTTGTCCTCAGGTAAGTGCAAAACAACAATAGTAAATGTCCAAGTCTTGCCGTGCAAAGTGTTCTTCCAATGACTGCACAAGAATGAAGTGCCGCTGCTGCCCGGTCAGGCTGGTGGACTTTCGAGGAGCACGCAGGTAGGCTTCCTTAGGAACCATGATTTAATGGGTGAGTAACATAAATTAGTTTTACTGTTTTTTTCTACTGAAATCGACATTGCTCTACGAATTGCGGCAATTGTTGATTGTGCTATCGCATATTTTGTCATTGAGACGATTGCAGTACAATATTTACTTAATGTTTTGTTCATTTTATCATTTCCTAACAAATTACTAAAATGCAAAGATCGTTAAATTATAATGTTTGGCTACAAATTAGCATGGGCAATCATTATTATTCTTCTCATTAATTTATCAGCAACAATAATGGATTTCAACGATAAAGAATTGTAGGGTTACACCGTAACACAGAATTGTATTATAATACTCCCGGTGTGCTCAACATCCGCTCCGTGGTCTTGAGAATAGACAATTCTGAAAGCCTCTTACAATTTCTTGCCTGCCTAGTGCTGCAAATATACACGGTCTTCTGATCAGTTGGATCAATGTGCAGATTGATTTCGCCCGAGCACATGACACGCTACTTCGGTTGCCCTGGCAGTGATGCTACCAACTTTGCTAAGTTAGCTGCTAAAATAAGGTAAATACTGCAGCTATGAGACTGCAGCAAGGCAAATTAAATATGTCATATTTCATTACATATTTGCCAAAGAAGTTAAATAACAACGCCGAAAAGTTTATTTTTTTGCAAATTGCAATTGAATTTTTGTTGAGTAGCTTATTTTCATGGGTTATGTATGGTTACGGCCAAATCACGATCGGTTTTTGTTTTACTGTTGTCCATCGCGCACGGATTTTTTTCATAAAATAATCATATTACCAAACAAATACATAATAGGCATACATAAATTCTACATGCATGTTAACGATTTCTTTACTTATTTATTAATCAACGAAGTCAGAGCAGCAATTTGCAAAAAAAACGTGAAACAATTTTAACTGCGCGGCGTTTCTTGGCGGGTCTCTCTTTATGTGCACTTAAACTAACTAAATAACAGTTCTCCCAGTTTTTAAGCATGCTTAAAGATTGGAAGAACTGTTGTTTAGTTAGTTTCATATTGCTGTTAGCCCACGTTTAAGCGCGGCGCGAAGTCAGCGCACAACTTCTAAGTGTTACTAGGAGCCCATGAAGCATTAGTAGATGGAAACATTCTCAATAAACATTTTACTAGCTGTTCATGCCCGGCGTTGCTCGGGTGAATTTCATGTCTATATCACATTTTTTTATTGAGATTATCATACAAAAACACCATCCAAACGTTTTATGTATTATGTTATGTCAAACAAATACAAAAAGAAACTCAAAACAATCAATTTGTGCTTTTTTACCGTTATTTTATTTTATTTATGGCGAATGCGCTGTGGCAGGTAGCCCGCGAATTTCGAATTTACCAGTTATAACAGGGAATTCCTTTTTCGGTGCGCAGCCCAGTTGACGGCCGTCACATGACTAATGTCAAAAGAGGGGTGCGCTTAGTATATTTTTTAAAGGAAGCTTCTAGAATGTTCTAGAAGTTTCGACTCGCCGTCATTGGCCGAGCGGGAACGAGAAGCGTTTCCACCAGAAGAGCGCGGGTTGTAGTTAAAAAAAAAATAAAGTTATTAATAAGTTATTAATTAATTAAAAGTCTGCGATCCCTTCAATAAGATCTGCTTTCCTTCCACGTAAAGAGACGCTTCTTTTTATTAGCTCACATATTTTCCAAGTGGAATACATGTTCTAAATCGGAAAATTGTCAAGAAATCAACGTAATTAAGAAATCCGAAGCGTGTAAATGTTTATCTCACTTAATAACAATGGTTCGTATTTGGTGGCGCCACCTGAGATCAGCTTTCACTTACCAACGACAATCCCACGTGGTATGTAACGCACGTGGGCTGTTCCGAAATGCGCCTGCGTGAAATTGTGGAGGCGGGGCGCCACGAATACGATGCTTGATACTAGGAGTCCATGAAGCATCATAGGCTTGATGGTCAGCCGCAGTGACTCAACTACCTCTTGAGCGTTATACCAGACTGTACACTCCATCATTGACAGTAAAGACTACTATTGTGTGCATTTTGTTGGGCCTTTGAATATTGTTTTAAGTATCAAACAGGGATTGCTTTATTTGACTACGGTTTTAAAACATCTTTTGCAGATTTTCAATGTATTATGAAATAAAAGTCATAAAAATATTAGGGAAAACAGTTAGCTATGAAATAATTAATACTTAACAACCAAAACTATGTAAGAAATCTCCATCAATGTGTTAGTATTTCGAATTTAATCAGGGAGCGATACAATAATACTGTGCTTTTTAGACTAGTGTTGGCGGTATTTTAGCGAATATCTTTTAAAAAATCACATAAATACGGTGTGCTAGTTAATGAAAACGGAGCGTTATGTAATACTAAACAATTATCACCAACTTTCATACAAGACAGTTTTGTTTTTATAGGATAAAATAAGAAACAATTTGTTCTCACGTGCGCCTGTGTATCACCTATTTTAATCGAGACACGTCATCAAACTAGTTTACTAACTAGTGTTCAAATCTTGGAAATTGGAACTTACTACATTAGTTTTTGTTGCATTCTTTAATGTATTTTAAAAGAATGACATTGAATAAACACGAAAAAATATATAATTTATTATGTAAATCTGGTTTATCAGTCACGAAAGAAATTGTGAAGAGGTTGCATTGTCACACATGAGCATAAAATGTTTGAATTTCTTCTTTATAAGTTTATATGTTGTCAGTCTCGAGCACGCCGTTTATCAATACTGGAAGTTTTTTTTCGTAATAGAACGATATGATTGCTCTAAAAAGTGTATTGAATAAAAAGTTTAGTTTTTTGAGTTATATGTTCGAGCCGTTTGAGGTTGAAACACTAGGGCCGTGGGGTGCGAGTGCCCACTTGGTTTTTGGAGACATCGCTAAGCGGTTGGTCGACTCTTCACGTGACCAGAGGGCTGGCCTATTTTTTGGCCAAAGAATCAGTATCGCTATACAACGTGTGAATGCTGCCAGCCTTTTGGGCACTTTTCCTGTCGACAGCGATGCGGATGATTGTTTTGATGCCCTATGATTCTTTTCCTTCTTTCTTTTTTATTTTTAGTATTTTTATTTAGTTGTACATACTATTAATATTATTTGTAGATTATGTAAGATATATTATAATTTCAATTAAAATATATTTTTTTTGCGTTAATTTGTCATTATTTAAAAAAATTGCAGCCGCCATCTTGGATTTTCATTTTGAACTTCGTTCCTGACGTGCTCCCCCGATCCCAAACGTCTTTTTTTACAGTGGCAGTTTTTTTACAGTAGCTGTTTTTTCACAGTAGTAATTTTCTATTACCATAATATTCTATCTACTATTTCTTGCCCGTCCTTCTCCATAGAACTACGTTTTGGAATGGGCAACTAGCTTCAACTTTCTGACTAACTGACCGACTCCTTGATAATTCCTTGACAAAAGTGCCTGTAAAAGGTTTAGTTGAAATAAATGCATTGATTTTGAGTTTATCAATACGTCTGTCTACACGGCAGCGTCGCTTCAACACATGCAAATATTTTGTACTGGGCAATGTACTTATACGCTTTCATCAAAATCAGCACACTAGGGTAACATAACATTGCGGCGGTAAGACCCCTCTTTGAGGAGTGGCTTGAGAGGCGCCACGGCGTCCTCACCTTCCGCCTGACGCAGGTCCTCACCGGACATGGCTGTTTCGGGAGGTTCCTGTTTCGGATAAGGCGGGAGGAAACGCCCGGGTGTTACCATTGTGTGGGTCGACCGGAGGACACGGTGGAGCATACGGTGGAGGTCTGCCCGGCTTGGGCGGAGCACCGCCGTGTCCTCGTGGCGGCGATCGGCGGCGGCGACTCTCGCGTCCGGCCCTGGTTCAGGCCATGGTACGGAGCGAGAGGGAATGGGAAGCCGTCACCTCCTTCTGCGAAGCAGTAATGCTCGCGAAGGAGGAGGCGGAGCGCGAGAGGGAGAGGCAATCTCTACGCCCTCGCGCCCCTAGCCGCCGCAGGAGGAGGAGACACCCTGGGCGTCGGGAGTCGATTGCCGACTCCCGGCCACCGTAGGCGCGGGCTTGCGGACGGCGAGCAATGGGCAGCTCGCCGTCCGGTAAGGACCAGGCCCGGGTCGACGGCGCGTCGTGTTCCACGCGCGCCTCAAAGAGATGTCAGCACCATTGACGGGGTCCGATAGGACCGATGCCTGCCGGGGTCGCGGATTGTTCGAAAGAGTTACCATGACTCTGGCGAATAGGCAACTGAATGAACACGGGTGGGTTTTAGTCAGTAAGAGTCTGACACGCCCACTCGCTCCACCCAGATCGGGAGAAGTCATTTGATGATTTCCCACCCAAAAAAAAAAAAAGGGTAACATAACATACGAGAAGGTTAAATTGTTTATCAATGACGCGTCAAGCTGATTTACAACAATTTTTAGATGATGATAAATCTTAACGTAAGATCGTACCGAACTGCTCATAATAAATGTTTCTTATTCTTCAGGATTCGGCATAAACTGCTAAAATAACTTTCAGTTGACAGAAAATTATGGATGGTATAATATAACGCTTACCAGGAATGTTTCTAGTTTCTTATTTATGCTACTAGCACTTCACTTGCTACTTTGTCCACGAGTATTTCGAGTTTTCTAATTCCGTAGGGGAACATCTTCCAAATATATTTCCTTATCTGTGCAATGTGCAAATAAAGCAGTTTCTACTTCCACATGCTTCCAACCCTTATTTCACCCCCTAGGGGCAAAATTGCTAAAACGTACTAACTCGTGTAAGTTTGTATCTTACCAAAAGCTCCAATATTTAATGCTTAATATGTTTAATGCCATTAATTTTATTGCTTACTTCTAACAAGACGATACTTCCATCCCCAATTATAACCGCCGAAGTATATGAATACTAATGATTACAAGTACATACCTACTAATTTCTCAAAAAATTGTTCTAAGTTATTAGACATTTTTTGTAACAAGTTTAATTATTAAGTTTTAAACTTAATACTCCTCTAACACAAAATTTTGTAATAACATAGAAATACACGTTTATTAAAAAAAAAAAAAAAAACTTCAGCAGGAACAGGTTTCTTAGACATAACATTATGTGCCTAAATTTTATGATTTGTCTTATGCATTGATAGTGCAAAACTCGTACAAAAATCATTCAAAAAAGTTGTGAGTTCAAAAGGGCACATATGGGACTCGAACCCACGACCTTCACGTTTTAGAAAACGCGATGCTCTATACCATCCAGCTGAGCTAATGTTCCACTACAAATGATTTCCAAATTCTCGTCCTGTATCGTCCCTCTGAGTGCATTCAGCGACAACAGCGCCCGACGCCCTTCAAAATGAACGGTTGCAGCTGCGGACAGACGCGGAACTACTAACACACGTATAAACCCTTTTGAAGGTCAGGGACAAATCATACACGACAGATGGCATTGATTTTAGTTTACATTTCGTCTTTTAATTTTCATTAACCATTACGCATTTGTCTACCCCTTTTAAACTTATGATAAGGTTTATGTGTAGTAAAAGACGAAAAGATGAACAATTCTGTTCAGCTTATGACTGCTGTGCTTTTATGTACCAAGCGCTTCTATAAGCAATGAAGAAAGCTAGCTGGCTAATTTCATGCATAACGTACTTCAGTTCTTACGGTTACAAATATATACCTATAATATAAATTTTAGAAATAATAGTAGCCTAGTATTGTCCAACTGCGGATCAAAGGCCTTTTCTCACACACAGAAGGCAATGATCACCACACGCGTGCTTAATACAGATTGACGGTTTCAGATTAATATTTACTGTTCAATTTCTTCACGAATGGACTTAGAAAACATATATGTATTTGAATAAGTCACAATATGGTTAGTTTGCCCGGATTCGAACCCGCATCCTCTTGCTTGAAAAGCTGAAGCCTTAACCTCTGAGCAATAACGCTACTACATAACAACTTCAAAACGCGCTGTAAGTTGCAAAGACACAATACATAAGTGGTTCTAAATAAACACTATTATAATTATGTTAGTATTAGGAATCTTGAATACCATCGTACCGAGTATTTATGGTGCGAATACTATCACCTTTAAAATCATATTCCTGAAAGCCTCTTAGTGTTCCATGAAAGCCTAGTGCTTTGAATATTGTACGGTCTGGATGGATCAATACTGTCCCTCGAGCACACGCCAGAACGGTTTCCATGACAACGATGCAACTAGAGTGAAGTATGCTGCACACATGGAGTTTGCTCCCACACCCTGAGAAAAATATAAATTACAACATAAACAAATGCGTAACCCAATTGAAAACTATTCCATTTTATTCAGTGTTTAATACTGCTACTATTTCAAGTAATTTCTCATTACAAGCCTATTATTTTTCGAAAGATGTTGGCCAAGAAAATGTCAACCCACACCTGAACTGCCCAATTCTGAGGTGCTGTCCTCGATTAATATACAAATATAGGCTAAACGACACGGTTTATACAGACAGAATTTACTGATATTTGTTCAGTATTCTATAACACTTCATTTTCATATTATTTTGTTTAACTTTCCTGTCAGAATTCTCTAGAAAACTGCTAATAACGTTGAAAACCCTACCTTTTCCAATCACACCGTGATTTGAACTAAAGAGACACGTATCAAAGTGACTAAACAATGCAAGCAAAGCTAGACTTTAGCTCGATGTCGCTAGAAATGAATTTCCTACAGCACTATGGCAATACTTGTTACGTTATTACGATCTCCAAATTTCCGAATCACCCTTGTGATGTGTATGTGCTCCTAGTATTGTATATCGTATTTGAGCTGACTTCAAGCGTTTGTTAACGAATTGAGACCACGTGCTTGAGCACATGGGTGTCTTTACCAGAAACGCGGTAAAAACGAAAATTATTTGTAATAAAATGAACCTAACTTCCTTACATCTGACGCTTTCATTGATTTGGTATACGCTGGGTACATGACACAATTCAGCAGTACAATTTTGCATTATACTTAAAATCGCTTAAAACTTCGCTGTACTAACCGACTTCAAAAAAGCAGGAGGTTAAGCATTGACCGATGTTTTTCTTTTCATGCTAGTGTACACCGATTTCTTAGTGATTACTTGGCTGATTAACGTTATTTATTTATCATTACGCAGAGGAAGTGCGCGGGTGGTTCCATATAATAATTTTAGAATTAGCTTTAATAATACGTATTTGATTAATTTTGTGTACGGTGTTGACATCATAAGTTCCTGTCACTGTTATTTACATAGCAAGAAGTGGATTAAGTACGAATATATGTCAACTAAAAAGTGAAAAATAACTTTAATTGCGGAAGTCAGTAACAAAAAACAAAATACAAAACCAAATACAGAAAAGACAGCGACTTCCGAAATTAAACTTATTTTTAACACGCTTTTATTAGCTTCACTTGTAACTAAAAAACAATGTTATAAAATCTTAAAACTCAATTATATTACTTCTGATTGTCGTATCGAAATTAAACTTTGTATGTAGTTATGATGACAAAACTTTAATTTGGCATTTTAGACCCAATCTGATGATGGAGCCAGGATGTGGATAGTGGAACTCTTCAGTGGCTACCAGTAAACCCCCTCAAGTTTGGGTTCATATGATTTGTTATGACGATTCCAATAGATTGGGCTTGAGCAACGAGGATCTGATGACGGAGCGAGGAGGTGGATAGAGGAACTCTTTAGTTGTTACTAATAATTACTTTGACTTGTGGGTCATACAATTTGTTTTGACGAGTCCAATAGATTGGACTTGGTAACGAGGGTCTGATGATGGAGCCAAGAGGTGATTGTGGAACTCTTCGGTGGCTCCCAGTAAACCTCTCAAGTCATAACTTCGTTGACTTTAGACAAATTAACTAAATGAAGAATAACTAACTAGACTAAAAAGTAAAAAATAAATACATGTAGTATACAAAACCAAAAAACATGGTTTTATCAGGCACAAAAAATTATAAAATAATGAAATTGGCTTGTATTAATTCTTCTTTTTATATCCAATGATTAAATCAAAAACCGTGGAGCGATTTTAAATTATGTGTAATTTGAATTAATTTAAACAAAGCGCTCTATGTTTTTTTGATTTAATTATTGGATTCATAAGGACTAATACTAGTCAATTTAATTATTTTGTATTTTTTGTGCGTGATAAAAATGTGTTCTTTTTTAACTTCATATTTTTTTGACATTGTAGTGTTTTCTTCTTCTTTCTATCGTTTTCTACGTTTCGAAAGATGAACTAAAAGAATCCTGTCACCAACCCTGTATTCTTTCAGTATAGTTATTCCTTACATTTAGAATTGCATTTTGGTGACTACTTTACTCATAAAGAAAATCATAATAGTTTAATTGAACTTTGTACGAATAAGTACATTGTTTTTAATGTATTAATCAATAATAACTAGGTCAAAGGTAAGCTGTTATTTTAAAAGCATGATGGTGATAACTTAACAAATCGAATATTTTGCCTGTTAAAGCAGACAAAACATTTGCCTTTTCTTTCTTTTTAATGATTTACTTTTTAATTTAGTGCGTTTACAATGCCTTGCTTGATTATAATGTTTTTTATTTCTTGATTTGCAAGATTTTTACTGTTCTACAGCTACCACTATTTCGTATTCATGCCACTGCGTGCTGATTAACATATCAGGACCACGTACCAAAGCCAAACTGTCGCTATCAAGTTCGATATCGCATCCCCTGAAATACTAGGGTGACAGAACGAATAGAAGATGGACGCATGTTTTTAGTTTCATGGTATGACGTTCATAAAAGTCCTTATTACAAAGCTTGAGAGATCAAAATTGCAAGTAATACATTTATGCAAACTGCAACAGAACTCTGTGAGCGCCCCGTACAATGAATGAAAATGAAATGACAGTCTTGAAACAAGAAGTTGGAGTATGTTGGATTAGTCTGGAATTATTGTAGGCCTCAATTTTGTCTGCTTTAGCATTTTACACAAAAGTGAATGATAGGGGTAAAGTTGTTTTGCTACAACGTAATTGACGTCATTGCTACGGCAGCTACGCGGACGTAGCACTCGTAGCTGGGTTGACAGCTAAGCGTTTTGGATTTTCCACCCATGTTTTATCCGAAACTACCAACTTTCTATGTAATCATCATCAACAGCCACTGCAGACCTCAGCTGGACATTGACCTCTACAATATAACGCCATTTAAATTGATCCTCGGCTATGCTTATTCAGCTCTTATTCTGTCATCTCGCGATGATCGTCACTTTAACTATTGCTGAAGCGTAATGGCACGACTATTATTAAATACATTTTCTGTAACATTATTTTGAAAATATTCAGCTCGATAGATAGACATATCGGACGCAGTAACCGTTAAGTGTGTCGTCACTTAACGGTTACTAATAAATTTAAATTTTGCTATTAATATCATTTCTCTTCCCCTCTAAGACGTGCGGTATATTTGTTCGTAAGTAATAATTTTATTTATATCGCTCGAATAGGAAATCTATAATTATGTACGTCCGATGTCGATTTCTTAACTTCGTTGACATAATTTGAATCGATCTTCTCGGGCCGTTGTGCACCTTAGCTTGCCATTGCTGGGTCTTCTTAAAGTTAAGTCCAGTCTCTCTAAACTTCTGAAGCACTTGTAGGATAGTAGAAAGTCTCACACCCATTGTTCTGGCCGTTTGTCTCTGGGATCTCCCCAATTACACCATAGTGACGATCCTGGTACATTCCTCGGGTGTGAGAGGCATGATGATACCTTTAGTTACAAGTCAGCGTCTGCCGTAAGCACTTATAGTTAAATAATCGATACGGAAAGGTAAAAAAAATAATTGTAATCCAAAATTATGAACAACAACAACACAACATATTTTTTTGCTTTTTTTCTGTCCGTAACTTCTAACAGGCGAGTATTTTATAAGGTTTTACTGTGCAATAAAAAACTGTTTCCAAGTTTTCTTTTACTTCATGAAACTAACTTATGTGGTTTAGAAGATATTTAATATTCTTTAGGCTTGCAAGTGGCTTTTTTATACTGCTCGTCAGTGTATATTGAATGTTAGCGGTGCTTATTACAATAGAACTATCGTTTTTTGTGTCTTATGATGCGTAGTTAACGACATGACGCTATTATTAAATATAAAGCCAAAGTTCCAGCATTAGGGAAATGTACGTTTTCTATATCAAAGTAGCTTATTTTTGCTGCGTTGGTAGTGATCGTGCTGGCGTTTATGACCATGTTATGAACGTAAACGAGGTAAAAGGAGTATGTAAGGATCGTTGCAGGTGGCGTTATGCAGTTTCTGCCCACCGCGCACTGCCGTGGGAAGAAGGCGTTTTTTTTAACACGCCTTTAATTCTTAAATTCTTTTGAATTCGTAGGAAAATAAGTAACTAGCTTCGTTAACTGCGACCACCCCCTCTCGTCGTGTGCCTCCTACAGGAACCGAGCAATTTACCGAGATAAAAAGTAGCCTATGTCAATGATACATTTCAAATGCAAAGCCTAATACATTTTATAATTTCATGGTTAATCGTACCTGCGCCTTACAATCTCTGTATGCTGCTGCTATGTACTTTTGGCGGGTGTGAATTCTTTAACAGATTGCCATTGCAACTTTCTCTTATATCATAATATCCTAGTATAGGTGCGGAACATTGCATTCCGTTTCCACGGAACCGGAACTGATATTTTAATAACAAAATTAAGTGAATGAAGTGTTTAATAGCCAGAACGAAGAGTAGGAACGAAGTGGTCAAATGAAACACAAGCTCGATATCGGGAAAAATTTAAAATACATTTTCAGTTTTATAGTTTTTATATTTAAAAAGCTTAAGGGCAAAAAGGTCGCTATCACAACCAAACCTAGTGTATTTGGAAGAGAATTAAATGCTCTTCCTATATTGTTAACTATTTTGTATATGGATTTCCGCAATTCGTATTTATTTGCTATTCATCAACTTAATATTTCGAAGTTAGGTTCAAGAAAATGAATTAGGTATTCGAATTGGTGAAATTGGTGACAAATAAGGAGGTAATATTGGTCATATTTTTAATTCTTGATTTCGTGCTAGTTTTTCCAAATGGATGATCATACAATACATCACTTATGCCAATAATAATTCTTGTTGTCAGTTTTTTTTTAATGTAAGGAACATAAATAAGCATATACGTAGGTACTTGCAGTAAGTGCAGCTGGTCGGCAGAACAAGCGATTGATTTTGCACTGTGTTTACTGATTCATAGTAACTTGAAAACATACCATAACATCAGCCCTGTTTTCTCAAAAGAGTTAGGAAGAGGCAGATTTACCTATAGTATACACCCACATTTCGAACTTGAAATCTTAGTAATAATAAGGTGTATCAGAACTGAAAGATAGATGTGATTAATTAATAAATTGCTTCTACATATTTACATAATGTATAAGACCTCGACCACAACCTGGGTGGAAGAAAGAAATGTGCAAATAAAACTATATCCGCAATAAACGTTAACGTCGATCGCATCTAGCAAATAAGCAGTGATTAGCAGTCCCCGGTGCTCATATAGATTGTTGAAAAAATCATCGGCAATGCTGTATTTACCGGATGACGCTGAATAGGTGGAAATAGTGGTGGTGGTACTGGGATAACGTTTTCCTCCTTTGGTATTGTGTCTTCCCTTTCTTGCAAAAAAGGTCTACTAGACTTAGGCTGAAAATGCTTGAAAGTTCAAGCTACACTACTCTAGTAGCAGCTGTGAAACATGCGCGGTAAATACTTTCCAGTCTTGATGCCTAGAACAATTGAAGAGGTACATTTAATCTCAGAGAGAAATACATAAAACCTACATACTTGGCTTTAGGAAAAGATTAACTGCTAAGCACTGAACCTGCCTGATAGAATGGTACAAAAGATCTAATCCTTTAAATGTTTGTTGGCAGGTATGTACTTACCTATATTTTTTTACGTAGTAGAACATTCGGAAATTAAGTGCTATGACATATGTGGAAAATAAGTACAAAAGTAAAACAAAAACTTTTATTTTTTATGTCCTAAATCCGGTTAAACTTTTTATAACAAAAAAGCTAACGTGATTAAAAAATAGCAGTAACTTTACGAACTACGTTTGGTGGTGACCCACTTCCTCGCAAGTTGGTACAGCCCAACATTCTCATTTTCAAATTATTATTAATCTGATATATCTTTGTAGACACGTTAGTTTTGTTTTGATCACAATTCTTAAAGTTGAGTTAATATATCTCGAGGACCTACGCGAATTTTCTGGAACGCAGCGGACAGCATAGGTACTAGGCAAAAATAAACGCCAGTTGTTTAACATAAACAACTGATAAAAACCACTTTGTGGTAGATTAATGTGTAATGTCTTACATCAAAATATCTTACTACCGTTACTGGTTCCATATTATTAATTATTTACACGTATAGGTGTTTGAACAAAATATTTTACATTATTTCCTCAATCACTAATAGCCATATAACAGCACCCTAAATGCGTAACACATGGACAATCTTAATCTGAATAATTTACAAGGATATTGCTCATCTATTATTTCATAGTTATTTTCAAAAAAATTGTCGGCTAAACAACGTAAATAACGCAATAAATGTTGTTGAACTGTCAAATTGAGAGCCATTGCTACTGATAGTGTGTTAGGCAATTACCCCGCTGGTCCTATATTTTGATTAACAGCGCCATCTGTTAGTCCGGTTAAGTGAAAGTCTATCCATATACACCTAGTTGTGCTATTCAACCAGAATATATATCTCCTGTGATTTATGAGCTCCCAGTTGCGTGAGAAAGTTAAAAGGCATCCAGATTTCAACTAAAGATGAGATCCTGGACCACAAAATCGTCCTAAAATTTTTACGGTAACTGACTTACCCTGAAAATTGTAAGTCAGGTAAATTATTATGAAATAAAAATTAAAAAAACAACTTTTTATTCTCTAACGTTGACTCACGTTTTTCGTCCATCAATGCCTCTGTTGTCGGCCGCTGCAGTAATGTTATTTAGATTAGACTTGGCTAAATGAAGGTACGATGCTTCTAATATTTCTTAACAGTTTTTTTATGCACCAAGCAGTGTATGACCTCCTGCATTCAATAACAATAAATAAGGTTTATCTAATAGGTACTTATTTGTTTGATAGGTCATAAAGATATATTTTTTTTTTTTTTACATTTAATTAAGAGGATGGTACAACATACGTTCATAAAGGAAGATGCCAAATGTATGAAAACTGCTCCAATAGGAATAAATGATATATCATTCGAAAGGTATTTAGATTTAGTACAAGATTTGCAATGACCTTTGTATTGATTCCTTGTCCAATCGGAGTAATATAGGGTGGAAGTTGAAACGAGGCATTAAGGGAAGCTATCTTAACGGTTGCAGCTACAGAAAAAACGTTCTTAGGAGACTGTCCTTAACTTTTTGAGTAAATGCTTACACCATTCACAGATTTTGGAAAAATAATACAGTCAGCTAGAATAGAAAACATTAATTCTTACATTTTATTTTTATGATGCCAATCGATGCAGTTTCGTAACTACAGAAATTCAAAGACATTTTGTGCCAACTAAGGTAGAGTACTAGAAAAGTCAAATCACCAAAAACTTTTTCCATACCTACATTTTGTAGTGAGTGATCGATCTTATCCACGATCGTTTACGACGACGTTTGCTATATTATTAAAAGAAAGGCCTAATGTTATGTATGTAATGTATTTATTCATCATTTGCCTAGCCTTATCCCAACTATGTCAGGGTCATCTTCCAGTCTAACTGGATGCAGTTAAATGTCAGTATATTACATGGAGCGATTGCCTATCTAACCTCCTCAACCTAGGCACTTGGTAACACGGTATCCCTAGGTAAAACTCCGGTTGTTCAACTTTCGGGCTTCTAACTACCCATAACGACTGTCGGAGATCTACAAATGTGCAGCCAGGACCAACGGCCTAATGTGCTTTCCGAGGCAAGGAGGGGTCTTGGTAAGTAATGAAATGTCACCCATCCATGGACCGACCACAGCAAGCATAATCTAACCTTCTATCGAGCCGTGCGGCTGTTATTAATTAGTCATGAACCATTTATAATGTAATGTATTCATCCATTAAAATAAAACATTTTTCATACATCGTCTCCTATAGCATCTGAAATAAGGCAGGCTGTAACCCTCGCAAGCCTGGCATACCTTAGGTACCAAACAGTTGATATTATATGTTGACATAATATAAATAATAATATAATAAAAAATATATATTTATTATTGTTTCGTTTATTTTTCTTAACACATATTGAATACATTTTTAAATATTTTTAAAAAACATTTAAAAATATAAAAAATAGTGGCCCGCCGGTATCGGGAGCAGGGTCCAAACTACCGGTGGTTAGGACTCCAGAGACAGGAACCTCCTCACGATGCGAGCTGTATCGCGGAGTACTGCCTTCTGGATCAGGCCCTTGATCCAACCGCCTAACGAGACCCTCGAGAGATGCTGATCGAGGCTTTCGGCCATCAGGCCATTGGCCGATACGACAATCGGCACAATGATAGCCGAGATCACATTCCACATGTCAACAACCTCGTGTGCTAAGTCGAGATATTTAATTTGTTTCTCTTTCTCAGCTTTCAGGAGGTTCTCGTCATGCGGAATGGTAATATCGATAATCATTGTGCGACGCGCTAATCGATATATTACCACTATATCAGGCTTATCGGCGACAATAGTCCTGTCAGTAATGATAGACCGATCCCAGTACAACGTGATATGGTCATTTTCGAGAACTGGGTCGGGCACATACTTGTAGTACGGTATCTCAGAATCCACTAGTTTATATTTCAAAGAAAGTTGCTGGTGAGTAATCTTGACTACTTGGTTATGCCTGTGCAAGTACTCGCCGTTAGCTAGACGAGAACGACCAGAGATAATATGTCTGATGGACTCACCCAGACGATGGCATGCCCGACATACGTCAATGGTCCCATCTTTCATAATATGTCTCCGGTAGTTATTCGTCAAGATAACTTCATCCATACTTGCACAGACGAAACCTTCAGTTTCCCCGAAAAGGTCACCAAAACGTAGCCAGGATACGGACGCTAAGAAATCTACACCGAGCTCATTAAGAGCCCGATAGAAGCGTCCATGAAGCTCCTTGTTTTGCCATTTCCCTTGCGGTCATCGGTAGTAAGTACCGCAGGTTTGCGCCAGTTCACTTTAGCCATGGAGAGCGGGGTGAGTCCGTTGTTCTCTGCTACCACATCACGGTGCATACGTGGGTAAAAAACGTACGTGCATTAAAAAATATTCCCTGAGACTGCACACTTCGCGGTTGTGGAAGGTCTTTGCATTTAAAAAGCCTCGACCCCCGCACTTCCGCGGTATGTATAGTCTCATCACCGATGATGGTGGGTGATGTATCCGGTTTGCGGTCAGCAGTGTACGGTCCCTCCTGTTCAGGGCGTCGAGTTCAGTCTGAGTCCATTTAAGTATGCCAAAAAAGTACATCAAAACCGGCGTGACTCAACCGTTGAAGGCGCGCACCTTGTTTCCGCCCGAAGAAAACTAATTAATACTTTCTTCAGGCGACCAAAGAGGCGCTCTTTCAACGATTGCTTCATGTCAGCAACGTTGATGCCTAACGCTTCCGACATCCCTAAATACTTATAGCTTTCGGATGAGGGAAGGGATCTAAGGTGTAAGGAATCTGAAAGTTGAATTCCTTCGCATTCCATAATCTCATCTCACTTTACATGCATGACTGCACATTTGTCCACACCAAATTCCATCCTAATGGCGCTACTGAAAATTTCAGTTACCTTCAGTAGCTCCATCAGTTGCAATTTGTTGGGGGCTAAGAGTTTCAAGTCATCCATGTAGAGGAAATAAGATATGACCTGTCCACCTCTCCTCTACCGATAGCCTAGACCTGAATCCTCAAGTAGTGTGCTTAAAGGATTCAGGGCTAAGCAGAACCGAAGTGAACTCAAACTGTCGCCCTGAAATATTCCCCGTTTAATCCATACAGGCTCATCGCTCCCCTGGATCTGTCGACAACCTGGATAGCTAAGAACTGTTCTCCATTGCCCCATACACGACCTAAGGAAGGTGCGTAGAGTTGTATCTATCTTGTATAACTCCAGCACCCTGTGCTGTGCCAACCGTGTCGTCGAAATTAACAATTACGTGTGTTCTAAACTCAAAAATATTTGAATTTTATATTTTTCATATTAGGCTGTTTAGCGGCTTTATACCTTTGCCTCTCCTTTAACCTGCGAAGATAAAGCGCGAAAAAAATGAAAATTCAGTCTTATTTATTTGTGTTATTTGCGAAAAAGTTACGAATTTAAGTTCTGAAGAGAATTCTTAAATGCTACGCCGCCAGATATTGTGATTGAGATACAAAATGCTTACGATAGCCTGTTGCCATCTAAATCGAAGCTGAAATATATGGCAACTTTGCAAAATTTTCTTCAGTGGAAAATCAATAAAAATGCGTCATTTTCGGAGCAAGTGTTTTTAGCATATTTCAATTAACTGACCAATAAATATAAGCCTAACACGCTACGGAGTATACATTCCATGATAAAAAAAACGGTTCTGCAAAAACAGGCGTCGACATCAAACCGTATTCCAACCTGACTGCGTTTCTAAAAAGACGCTCTGTCCGTTATAATGGACAAAAATCAAAGGTATTGTCACCAAACGACGTTGAAAGATTTTTGAAAGAAGCTACGGATAGTCAGTAATAGGCAACAAAGGTCAGTAATTGAACAATCTATTATGCCTAGCCTACGTCCGTATGCTAAACGACATATACCTATCTAAGCAGTGTTTTATCTCTTTCCATATATATAAACGGGATAAATGGCGCATGTAGACATCAGGAACTTTGTAATATCACAACAAAAGATATCCTTTTTCAAATTGCTTTTGGTCAAAACCAACCATACAAAAAAAAAAACACGATAATTTACAATTCACGGCCCATTTTATGACAAAGTAAAAAAATACGAAGCTCTACGTTCCACAAAAACAACAAATGATCGCTTTTTTCAAAATTATCAAAGGTAAATGCATGGCTCAACCTATTGGTGTGAACAAATTTGGTGCTATGCCAAAGGAAATCGCTAAGTTTTTAGGATTACCAGATACCGATTCTTACACCGGACATAGCTTTAGAACACGGATATCTATGCTTTAGAAGAACGTCAGCTACATTGCTGGCTGATGCTGGAGCCAACATATTGACTTTAAAGCGTCATGGCGGATAGCGTTCTAACACAGTTGCAGAATCTTATATCGAAGACTCGATACACAACAAGACAAACATTGCTGCCAAGATAACATAAGCAATAAATTTGGAGCCAGCCCCTAAGAAGTTTTGCTTTGAACCGCAGCCTTCTACTTCATATACTAAATTACCAATAACGATTTGGCGCCTCCTATAACTACTGAAGACCAATTAGAACACCCTTCCACCTCCTATACTCCGTCATCTCCAACATTCACTAACACACAAAACAGTGAAATTAACGAAATTGTTAACAATAACATTTTACAAACCGTGAAAATGCCAGCAAAATCTGTTGTGTATCATTTTCATATTTGCTCCTTTAATATTACAGTATTATTTCAATACTTAAATATTTTAATGACAAAAATATTTTTCGTTCTTTTATATTGTTTCTTCAAAAGTGTATTGGAAAACGTCGTTTGATACACGTGGACATTTGTTATTGCGGCTCTCGGCTCTATAACACCATCGCCTACGGCTCGTGTGTGTATTCCGTCTCAAATGCAATAACAAAATTTCTCCACTTGTATCATAATGTACTCTTATTACATTTACCTAATTTTGTAATACTTGCTTAGATCTATTTATCAAAGTTACGTTATACAATTTCAATTAAAATTGTTTTAACTTAACTGTAAAATAAAATGTTATGCACTCCTGCTTCTTTCTACAAGCCTCTTTTTTCTAATGCTATAATAAATGGAGTATAGGTATCCATTAATCTGTTAAAGTTGTAGCAGCAACATCTCTTGAAATTTTATAACCTCGAAAAAGTATCTCTTGGTGCTTATGGTCGCCTAGTAGAAAGGGGCGACTGTTGGTCCAATTGCGCACACCTGTTGAGTTTTCGCCCCCAGCCAATAGACAACGGGGGTTCTGGTTACTTAAGGTCTTCCCAATTTTCAGTAAGAACTTACTTACTTGCGTTACGCTTCAGTTTGTTGCATTTACATTGTTAATCAATAATAATGTATTGTTGTTAATCTATTTTATACCTACAGTGAATATGTGACAGCTTCAATGATAAATAAAGCTTACAAGTTTTGTTGGACTACGTACGGTAAAGTGTTCATAAAAAAGATGAGCATGCCAAAACCATACCAATTACATCTGAGGCGCAAATACATCACCTATTAACAAAAGAATGACTAGCCATCTATCACATTAGTGCACGATATTTGCGAAAGTTACATGAAATACCACTATTAATTGACTACGTAAAGTCTTGTTATTATGAATGTTTTGTAAGAATTGAGATATACTTACCTAGTACTTCTATTAATTTACGTTTAGAATTAAGTTGCTTTGTTATACACAAAACGCACACACTATCTTGCACACACACTATCATACTACCTTACACATTTAACTCAATCACATACTTACAAAAACACACTATACAACACACTATACACCTAACATACACCTCCACTTATATTAATATATATTTATATTTATCCATGATCCCCAAACGAAAATCCACGCAAAATACATGGCGGTTAACTATACACGTACACGCAAACTACCAACAACCTACCTTACACATCCAAAACACGTTTCTAAATATGACATCTATTCAACGCCGCTACACTTCTCAATGACTGACACATTATCTACTGTTACAGATATAGATACTAAGGAAATTGCCCGTACGGTTGCATGCGATAGCTCAGAATTATGCAACCACGTCAATATCAACAAAAGTGACCTTACTATAATCTCCCAAAACATAAGAAGCATCTATTGCAATTTTGATGACTTTGTACTTAACTTGTCTACTCTTAAATTCGAAGCTGACGTTATAGTCCTATCGGAATGCAGATTGACCACTAGCAAACCTATACCCCAACTGACTAATTATTTATCGTACTCTACAACACGACAGATCAATCAAAACGATGGGGTTGTGGTATATATAAAACAATCCCTAAAACACAAAGTTAAGGAGCCTGAAATTTCCCAAGCTTCCTGTCTACAGGTAAACTTACTTAATAACACTATCTTATGTATTTATCGCTCGCCCTCAAACACAAACATTGACAGTTTCGTAAACTCCCTCAGCACCCATTTACACAATTTAAATACGCATAAAAACATAACTATAACAGGGGACATAAACATCAACATTATAACTCGAGAAACTGAATCATCACATGAGCAAAAAAATAGAAATAGTTATTTGGATATGTTATCACTGTACGGTATACTTCCAGGACACACACTACCAACTCGTGAAAGGAATTGTTTGGATCACCTCATGTTAAAAACAAATAAGAAAAAGGTTTCCGCGTTTATTGCTATCCTACATACCTCTATCACAGACCACTATACTACATTTTTATCATTATCTAAACTAAAAAATAACAGTACTCCTAAAAAAACTACTACCATTATAGACTACGAAAAAGCATTGAAATATCTACAGGAACAAAATCTAGCTGAATTATTGTTCTGCAACGACCCAAATCTACTAACTGACCTTCTTATAGAAAAACTAACTGACTCTTTAAAATTTAGTACCACTATCCGCAAAATCCCAAATAATAAATCGATAATTAAACCGTGGATTACGAAAGGAATATTGCGATGTATAAGAAACCGAAATAAATTACAGAAACAAAACAAACTAGACCCATTTAATGATAGCCTTAGAATAACATATATTAGGTATAGGAATTACTGCAACAATTTGATAAAAAAACTGAAACGTAAATATGAGAGAGAGCTACTCGTAAAATCACTACCAAATAGTAAGCTTCTCTGGAAAAATATTAAAAATATAACCTACACGAATAACACTAAAAATCATAATACAGAACTTCTTAACATCAAGTCCTCCTCTCTTCATTCTGTAAACTTTATTAATAACCACTTTGCTAACGTCGGTAAACAACTTGCTAATCAAATACAACCTAGTACATATAATCGTAATTCTCAGCATTCAAAAACCCATACGCAGTGTAACTCATTCGTGCTTCTAGACACTGATATAGATGAAGTGAACCGCATTCTAATGAGCCTAAAGACTGATAGTGCCCCTGGTTGGGACAACATACCAACAAGGTTCTTAAAATACAGTCGAAAGGAAATAGTGCCCATTTTAACACATCTTGTAAACCTCTCCTTTAAAAAAGGAATCTTCCCCCTTGCCTTGAAACAATCTGTCATTACTCCAATTCACAAGGGAGGGGACAGGGAAGACGTCAATAACTATAGGCCAATATCCGTCCTACCTGCTGTTTCAAAAATATTTGAAAAATTACTGAACAATAGACTAATTCAATATCTAACCAAATTTAATATTCTATCACACTCGCAATTTGGCTTTAGGCGAAATATATCTACAGAGGACGCCGTAACAGCCTTGAGTTCTCTAGAAACGAAACACCTTGACTCAGGAAACAAATGTCTGACGGCATTTTTAGACCTCAAAAAGGCCTTTGACACCGTCTCTGTCCCCATCCTTGTGAGCAAATTGGAAAATGTTGGAATTAGAGAAGTTTCGTTGAAATTGCTGGAAGATTATCTTTCGTCTAGAAAACAAAGGGTCAAGGTCGGAGATATTATTAGCGAAACTACAGAGGTAACGTACGGCGTGCCGCAAGGTAGTGTACTTGGCCCTACTTTATTCTTAATCTACGTTAATGATTTATGTAATATGAATATTAACAATGCACAAGTCATTTCTTACGCTGATGATACAGCTGTCGTCTTCTCTGGTAAGTCCTGGGATGATGTAAAAATTACCGCTGAAAAGGGTTTGGCTCAAATAGCTACCTGGCTTAACAGTAGTATGCTAACTCTAAATGTATCCAAAACCGTTTATATGTGTTTTAGTATATATCAAACTACCAAACAGACTGACGACCTTGATATTAAAATACATGTTTGCGGTTATACAAGGAACACACAATGTAGCTGCACTTGTATAAAACAAGTTACACAAACTAAATACCTAGGTGTGATAGTTGACCAGCGCTTGAGTTGGTACCCTCATCTCGAGCAGGTAGCAAATAGGATCAGGAGATTGAGCTGGATTTTTAGAACAATAAGACATGTAGTTCCTAAGGGAATTTCTATTGACAATAAACCTCCTAGGAATATTCTGGTTGAGATTTACGTAGCTCTGGTACAGTCAGTACTGACATACTGTATACCTGTATGGGGAGGAGCAGCAAAAACCTACTTCATAAATCTTGAGAGAGCTCAACGCGCACTAATTAAAATAATGTATTTTTTAAACAGAAGATATCCGACTGCTGGCCTCTATAAAACCAGTGACTTACTTTCGGTGAGAAAACTATATATAACTCAAACCATTGTAAAAAAACACAAAGAGCTTCCATTAGAATCATCTAACCTAACAAAAAGAAGGAAAGACATTGTTGCAATCACACCTCACACTAAAACTATATTCGCAAGTAGGCAACTCAAAAAGCAGTCAGCTAACCTATACAATAAAATAAACAAAAAAATAAGTATATACACAAAAACGATTTTCGAATGTAGGAAAACTGTAACAAAATGGATAAAATCACTTACATACGACGAAACTGAGGCACTCATGGAATATATAATATAGCACCAATAAAACACAGACATACACACGCAAACATACATACACACACCTACACGCACACACACACACACACACACACACACATCCACATTCATCATACTGCACATAATACACATACACACACTATTCTTTTTAAAAGCTTTTACTTATTATTAAATTATTAAATTACTTACCTTAAATTACTTTTAAAGCAGAAGAAGCACTGTTAAATGTTCTTTAGTTAACTATGCTTTATTATGGAAGAGCGGAACTTCCTAACACAGGCATTATTTGCTTAAAAGGAGGCTCCAAACACAAATGACCCTTTTTGTAAATCTGAAGCATAAATAAATATTTTGTATTTTGTATTTGTATTTTAAATTATATATCTTTAACGAAATTCCTTTTTTATGCTCACAATATAATATCGAACAGGCTTCTTGATTAGTTCCCTCTAGAGGTTTATCCAAGAAAACAATCGCCATGATCATAGACTTTATTATTAAGAGCCCGTATTGTCCCAATGCCGGGCAAAGATTGGTGTACGTATTTGCGCTGTTTGAGGTTTTCCGCACCTGCAGCAGCCGGCAAAGCAAAGCCCGCCTTGCTAGGAAGATCGAACGGCTGCTTGTACAAATATCTGATACTGCATTTATTCTTCAACCAAGTTACTGACACACTACAACGCACCACTCACTAAAATATCCACTACTACGCCACTATTACCATATAAAGAAGAAGAAAGAAAGAAACAAAATACGTTTATATCACTAAAATCGGTTACTTCTATGGGCCGATTGGCACCTGCGGTGCCATCTATCTTACACGTTGAAGTGATATAAAGCTTACGGTTGAAAAACTGCCCCACCATTCATTCCAACTTGGTGTGTAATGTTCACGGAGAGTCATAATAGCTGGCGGATGGTATCGCGCAAGTGATACCCTACAAATCAGCCGGCTTCTACCAGGATTGCATAAATGCGGAGCCGAAAACCTACGCATTCACTTGAACCACTTTACTTACAATTTTACATAAATAACTATTGTACAATAGGCCACACGTCAGTGGTAACACTGGCCATGGCCATGAGCTGGTCTGGCGTAATACGGAGCTTCAATAGATTATGAGGCAAGTTTATACTGATTTTGCTACCACCGATGCGCGGCCTACGTCACACATGGCGGATGACTTGATACAAATTAGATTAGTTTTCTAATCACGAGGATTTTTAAGCTATTGCATAGCTTGTATCACGGGCTTTGAGCGCGGCGACCGAATCAAGAAATTCCGTATCGAAAATAAAATCTAACACCCCCCACTCCGCCTACCATGTAGCTCAGCCGAGCGATCGCTTAACGTGTATGTATATGGTACGACTGTACGAAGCACGCGCGGATCGAGACGAGCTGCTCCGAAATCGGACGAATACGTAAGCTGCTATATACTTTCTCACAAACGTGAGAAAGTATATAGGTGTATAGGTATAATCCATCATATCTTTATAATGCCACACTCACCGCATAAAAAATAAAATAAAAATATTTTAAACGATATTAACTTCTCATTTATTCAATAAAAGAAAAATAATTGTTTTCTTATAGGTCACCACGCTCAAAAAGTGTAACTTGAATTTATATCAAAGAAAAAAATACTGCATAAATAAAAAATAAATAAATACAATAGAAACACGTCGCAGTACCCATCCAATAATTTGTTACATATTATTCCACACTAATATCCCTATTATGTTGCCTAGGTATTTCAATAATTATTTTCGTCGACGGCAACTAAAACCTATGAAGTGGGAACTCTTTGGTAAAGCTCTACTTTAATAGAAAAAGTTTACATACGATTTTTATAGTTGAGATTCCAAATTCAAATCACGTTATGCACTAGCGGGTCATAGTGAAATTCACAATTCAAATTCATTCATAGTACAATATTATTGCGCGGCTAGAGCCGAGGGCATTAATGACTTGCTTTAGGTTAGGTTTGCATGACATATAATTTGACATTTTTGCGCAGGCGTAGGCGGTGTGAAAAAACTTCAATAAACATCTACAGCCATGATAACAATAAAACGTAAGTGTGGATCTTCATGTGAATAGTGTTATTAGTGAATCTAACTTCCGTAGGTGTGGAAATGTTTAAGTACGGATTTAGGTAGGTTTTGTTAAACTTCATAGTCGGGTGGGCTGGCCCTTGATGACAGAGTACCTTAATAAAAGGTCGGGAAAAAGTTTTTATAGGTATAAAGTAGTAGTACAATATATTTGGCTGCACTATTAGTATCTAGCTGGTTTTGATACCATTTGATGGAGGTTGTATACCTACATGACAGTGTTTTAATATTCGAGTAAAAACCGTTTAGAATATGTCACTTGAAATTGTTCCGTCAAGGAGAAAAAGTCGTTGTATATTATAATAATTGTGGTGTTAATAAATGTGTTCGATCCAAGTAGCCTCTTGATTTCAATAGGTTATGGGCCCAGCTCCAGGCTCCAAAAACGCCTAGAAGCTAGAACACAATACATACGAGTACCTACGAGTAAGTATCTTAAAAAGGTGTCAGTTGTAAAATTCTCGTCATGGCAGAAGAACATTCAGGTTCAATTTGTGGAATAAGAAAATTGAATGGTGCTGAGGACTTCGCTAATTGGAAATTTGTGGTGAGGAATTACTTAGAGTCCAAAAACTGGTTCAAGGTAATTGAAGCTACAGAGATAACAGCTGAATTGAAAGATACTGACAGGAAGGCACGAACGACGTTATGTCTGCTACTTGAGCCTGCATGTTTCGCACATGTGTATAGTGCGAAGACAGCACGTGAAGTTTGGGTGAGTCTCAGCGAGGCTTACGAAGACAAGGGTTGGGGCAGACGAATCAGATTGCAACGAGAGTTATGGCAATGCCGACTAGAAAATTGCGAAACCATGGAAACATATATTTCCAAAATAATTTGTTTGGCGCAACAACTTGCAGACATTGATGCAAAAATCTCTGACGAGTGGATAATTTCTATATTATTAAGCGGTTTATCGTCAGATTACAACCCATTTATAATGGCGATAGACAATGGCGGAAAAGAAGTTAAACTTGAGCAGTTAAAATCAAAGTTGATGCAAGAATCAAGCCGACAGATTGAAAATGGTCAGAATAGAGAGCAAGCTCTAGTTACAACGGCGAAAAATAAAAAGAAGTTTGAAAAGAAAAAGGCATTTATAGTCAAGTGCTTCAAATGTCATAAAGAAGGTCATAAAGCATCTGAATGCAAAGTCATTAAGCGAGCGAATCCATGCTTAAGTATGGCGAACACGGTGAAAAAGAACCAATGGTACTTGGACAGTGGCTGCTCGAACCACATGACGAACGATGCCGGAAAATTGTTGAATTACAAAAGGCAACAGAATGATTTAAAGATAAAAGTTGCAAGCGGGGAAGAAATGAAAGTTATAGGAATAGGGAATGCCATTCCGAAAGTAAATAATACCACTGATTTTCTATTAACGAATGTTTATCGTGTTCCCGAACTTTCTATGAATTTAATTTCAGTAAGCGATCTTGTAAAGAAGGAGTTCGCTGTAAAATTTGACAAAAGAGGTTGCTCTATTAAAAATAAAACGGACCAAATAGTAGCAACGTGCAAAGAGGTTGATGGAATTTTCGAGTTGATTGAAAAAGAAAATTGTGTTGTCAACTTGATTTTGTCAAATGAAATTTTGTCAAATATTTGGCATAGAAGATTAGCTCATTTGGGACAAAACTATATGAATTCATTGAAAAATATGGTGACTGGATTGAATTTTAAATCAAGTGATAAAATTGAACCATGTGTTCCGTGCATAAATGGAAAAACTTGTAAGAGCTCTATCAAAAATCAAGGTACACGAGCGAAAGAAGTTTTGGAAATTGTACATAGTGATTTATGCGGACCGATGGAAGAACCATCATTCAGTGGATCTCGATATATGCTGTTGTTTATCGACGATTATACGCGTAAGACGCATGTTTACTTCTTGAGAAATAAGAGTCAAACCCTTGATCAATTTCGTGAATATAAAGCGGAAGTGGAGAAGCAGACAGGAAAGTCGATAAAGTGTCTTAGATCTGACAATGGTAAAGAATTCTGTAACCAAGCCATCGATAAGATTTTAAGATCAGCTGGTATAAAGCATCAGAAGACGGTTCCTTATACGCCTGAGCAAAATGGTGTGGCTGAGAGGGCGAACAGAACTATCATAGAAAAAGCAAGAACGTTGCTTTGTGAGGCCAAACTTAGTAAAAAGTATTGGGCCGAAGCGGTATCTACAGTAGTATATTTAAAAAATAGAAGCCCGACTAAGGCAGTCATGAATAAAGTACCTGAAGAACTTTGGTCAGATAAGAAAATAGACTTGAGTCATTTGAAAATTTTCGGTTGTCAAGCATATGCATTGAAACCTAAACAGAAACGGCAAAAGCTTGATATGAAGACTGAAGAAATGATTTTCATCGGCTATAGTGAAACTACTAAAGGTTATCGACTGATG
The DNA here is from genome assembly GCA_917490735.1 of Dryobotodes eremita. NCBI lineage: Eukaryota > Metazoa > Arthropoda > Insecta > Lepidoptera > Noctuidae > Dryobotodes > Dryobotodes eremita. The sequence continues at coordinate 8,508,677 of OU823241.1, read as the reverse complement.
AACCCAAAAACGGGTCAAATAACATTCTCAAGAAATGTTAAATTCTTGGAAAATGTTTTTCCTGGAGATGGTACCGACATGAAAAAGAACACAGTCGTTCCTATTGATATAGAGGAGGAACGGATAGAACCTGTGGTTGAAAGTTGTGCGTCTAGTAATAATATACAAGATGAAGAAGAGTTTCATGAAGCGGAGTGTATTGACACTGAGGCGGCTGCAACGCCTGATGAAACGGTTGCTACCACAAGCAGTACAGCGGAACCAGAACGAAGATACAATTTTCGTGAGCGCAAGTCTGTTATTTATAATGCTAGCGCGCAAACTGATCGCGATCCAATAACAAATGAAGAAGCATTAGCAAGGCCTGATTCTAATTTATGGCAAAATGCTATGGATGATGAAATTAAATCATTAAATGAGAATCAGACGTGTGGACACTAGTAGATTTACCACTGGATAAAAAGCCAATACATTGTAAATGGGTTTTCAAAATTAAACGAGACAGTGACGGTAAAGTGTCGAAATATAAGGCCAGGCTAGTAGCTAACGGATTTACGCAGGTACGTGGAATAGACTACAATGAAACATATTCTCCGGTCGTAAGAAGCTCAACCTTACGATTACTATTCTCATTAGCTGTAGAATATGATTGGCTCATTGACCAATGGGATGTTACAACTGCTTTCCTGTATGGCAAGCTAAAAGAGGACATCTACATGCTTCAGCCTAAGGGGGCGATTGTTAAAGGTCAAGAGGCAAAGGTATGTAAATTGCAAAGGTCGTTGTATGGACTCAAACAAGCGTCAAACGTTTGGTTCCATGAGCTAGATCAGGAGATGTACAATTTAGGCTTTGTACAATCGAAAATAGAACCTTGTCTTTATCAAAAGGTGTTTAGCGATGGAAATAGAATAGTGGTAGTCATATATGTTGATGACATTTTTATATTTTATTCCAAAAAAAACGAAACCGAGAAGCAGAAATTAAAAAATGGCTTGCTTAAAAGGTTTAAAGTTAAGGATTTAGGTCCTGCTAGACATGTGTTAGGCATGAGACTTAGGAGAGATAAAAGTGCGATTTATCTTGATCAAGAACAGTACGTTCTTAATGTTTTGAAAGATTTTGATATGACGGATTGTAAATCAGTCATTACCCCAATGGAAGTAGGTCTCAAATTAGAGAAAGCTTCAGATTTTGGTTGTAAGTTGCCATATCAGATTCTTATAGGTTGTCTTAATTATTTAGCTCAAAGTACTAGGCCTGATATCGCGCACGCTGTTAGTGTTTTGTCACAATTTAATTCATGTTACGATGAATTACATTTTAAATGTGCTAAACGGGTTCTTAGATATTTAAAGGGGACGTCAAACTTTGGACTAACTTTTAAGAAAACAGGTAATCTAGAATTAAATGGCTACGTAGACGCGGATTGGGGTGGGTCATATGATAGGAAATCTTGTACAGGTTTAATTTTTAGACTAGGAGATAATATAGTATCTTGGGAAAGTCGTAAGCAAGGGTGCGTGGCGCTGTCCTCCACAGAGGCAGAATATATAGGCCTCAGTCAAGCATCGAAAGAAGCTATTTATTTAAGAAATTTGTTAAAAAGTTTAACAAAGGGGACTTGTATCAAACCGGTGGTCATTTATAATGACAACCAATCAGTACATAAAATAGCAAAAAATAAGATGAACCATAACAGGACTAAACACATCGATATTAGGTTTCATTACGTTCGCGAAGCTATAGTCAACGAGGCGGTTGAGGTAAAATATATGCCTTCACAAGAAATGGTAGCAGATATGTTAACAAAATCTTTACCAGGCCCTAAACTAAAGCAATTTTTAGAAAAACTATCTATTAAGGGGGCGAGCGATGTGTGATTTAATGATGTTAGCTAATATTGTTTTTGATGTGATTTTATTTTGAGTTGTTATGATTTGTAATAGATAATTTTATTTTGTTTGTGTTTAGTATTTTTTGTTATAGAGCTGTGTTATGAACAGACTTCAGTAATAAAGATAGATTGTATATCAGTGAACGATAGCTCCAGCTGAATATACTGTGTACTTAGGGTGTGTACACACTGAATAGTTTAAGGGTGCGTGCACATGTAGGTAATATGTTAGGTAGGTACTTAATGTAATCTTGCGCATGCATCTGCTATAGATTAAGGGTGCGTGATGGAGGTTGTATACCTACATGACAGTGTTTTAATATTCGAGTAAAAACCGTTTAGAATATGTCACTTGAAATTGTTCCGTCAAGGAGAAAAAGTCGTTGTATATTATAATAATTGTGGTGTTAATAAATGTGTTCGATCCAAGTAGCCTCTTGATTTCAATACCATTAAATAGCCATTTTTTTAAATACCATTAAAAACACGAATAATAAAAATTAAAAACGAGTTCCCGCCATTTCTCAATTGTTTCTCTGTCCGCCAAAATGAGTGAATGTAACGAAGAAATTCGACACATTTTGAAGTTTTATTACAAAAAAGGGAAAAAAGCGACACAAACCGCGAAAAAAATATGTGACGTTTATGAACTTAACACAGTGTCAGTACGAGTAATATAAAGTTGGTTCAAGCGTTTTCAGACCGAAAATTTTTATATCAAAGATGACGCTCGCTCTAGTCGCCCTGTTACGGATAACGTTGATGGCATTTTTGAAAAATTGGAGCAAGATATATTAGGAGTTACGACATAGCTGAATTAAGGGTTGACTACAAAACAGCTTTGACCCATTTAAACAAAAGTCTAATTATACAAAAAAAAAAACTCGATATTCGGGTGCCATACGAGCTCATAATCTTGCATTTGTATATACAATACGAATGAACCTTTTCCCATATCTAATAATTTAGAAGAAAGTAGTTTCATTTTGTCCGGTTTACATTTTTCCAGTAGCAATTTAGTCCAGTGGTCCAATCCAGTGATGGGTCGCTACTGGAATAATCCGAACAGTGTTTTCAATCTATTCGGTACAGTTACTGAATCCATGACGCCGCGACCCTTGCGCCAGTCAGCCTGCGCCACTGAACTTTTGAAATTGGAATTTTCTATAGTGCATTTCTTGAAACCATGATCCATTAGGTGTTGACAACCGGCTTTTATTACAATATTCATGGTTTACCTACACGACGACATCCAGATGAGGCGATTGGAATAAAATTCTCAAGTGGTATGATTCCTCTTTGACTTGTGCAACTTTTATGAACAGGTAGGTAACCTAACATATAGGTACCTAACCTACCAAGGAAACATAACTACCAAGAAGCTTACATAAACTTATTATACTGACTGAAATAGATTACCGCAGCGTTTGTGAAGGTCTAATCTTTACAAACACTGCGGTAATCAATTTCAGTTGCCCTTTCGTCAGTATCGAGGTTTCTATGAAAACACTGCAATGCTTAAATATTTCGCTCTTTGCTCATCCCGAGAAAATAAGGAAAACCTACGCAGTTTCCAAAAAGCACTATACAAACTGCTTAACTTCTTTCAATGTCACTACGGGGTTAACGACCTGACCCTCATTTTATGCTTTCCGAGAGCTAGTCAGGGGTGGTCCGCGTGTACACGGTTCAGTATGTCCCACCCTATTAAATTCGTTACACAATACATAGTAGCTTCACATCGCTGCTATTCCTTCTGGTGCGAGTGGATCAATATTGTCAGTTTTATAATAACGAGATCCACATGCTTTAGTTATGTCAAAGATCTAACACCGCGAAATAAGCTAGAGCAAAGCAGTCATGAGTCAAGCTGGCTATTGTGACTCCCCTAGTACGCAAGACTGAATAAGCAATATCTGGCTAACTAGTGCGAGAGCGGAAAAGAAAATACAGGAGTCGGCAAATCGTTTCGTAGCAGCATTCAGTAATAGCAAAGTCGTTGTAATACTCACAAGTCTCGTATTTTGAGGTTAAAATAAGTTCATAAAATTGTTTTTATCTTGGAATTAAATTATTTGTGACAACGAAAGTGGAAGAAAAGAGGCATTAGCTTGTAGTACATAAAAAGTGACGTTGTATTTTGTGAAATCCATCGCAATGAGACATAAATGTTTGTGATAGAATGTTCGCGTGCCGCATAGTCATTCTCTGATAAAATTTTACGCGTTTGATGTTTGTTCATTCCTCAAACTAGACGTGAAGGTACCTAAACTGCATAATAAGCGAATTTTGTAAATAATAAACTTACCTTAATTAGTCCTGCTGTAACATTAACCTTACATATTATTTTAATAAAATCGGCGAAATTAATTTTTAAGGAAATAGACTATCTACTTTAACTGTTCGTACATTCAAATCACAACTGTCATTCATTGACAGTTATATGAAATGATTATAACACAGCAAATTGATGTAGGGTGTCAAATTCCTTAACAATTAATTTCCCTGACTGAACATAACCCAAACTAATGATTAAATATGTAAATATTTTAACTCTTAATTAATCTTTGTCTGAGCTTTAGTCCCTCGTTCAGATTGCCGAGAAACCGACGCAGGGTAGTATGGTGGTGGTGTAGTAGTGTATGGTTCAAGGCTCTCCTAAACGGGCAATACTTTCCTGGCAAAATCTGGCGAGTTTCACTATCGTATTTTCTTTTGTTAATATGCAGGTAATGTAGCGCTGCAATATTGTTCATATTTTGTATTATCTTTTCTTTGTTCCAACACATATTCCAGCTGTTTATTGTCCCGGAATAAATAAAACAAACCAAAAAATAAAAGTTTTATGTTTGGTCCATTGCCTAAAATATTGCTGGAATACTCAACAATATTTTATGTGTATCCCGGCCTCTCCGACAAGTATTGCAGTAAAATTTTATGAACTATTTCGTCAGCTATTGTACCTACTGTAAACGAAAATAATACCGGTCAAACTGTAGTTGAACTATTGCGGGCCATACATTTTCTAAATACATTTTTTTTTCTATTTACCTGTTATAAACTAAAGAAACTTTTCGTGTCTGTCTGTGTGACCGCGTTATTCTTCTAATCTACACAACGTATATTGATGCAGTTTTCATCATCAATTAATGTAATTTAAACATTAGGTCAGTGTAACTAAAACTCACTTATCGGGCGCTTTTGTTTTGCAACGGCGGTAGCAGAAAACAATGTCTGCAAAAGAACCTTTTTTTATTCACAGTTGTCGATTTTACAGTCGACTGCATATAGTAACCTGACCTTGCATTCTATTAAAACTCCGTACTACGCTAGATCAGCTTGAAGTCAAACTGTTACCACTGACGTGCGGTCGACTGGAAAAACGACAAAAAGAGCTGGCGCCTCCTTTTTTTACCTATCGTTAACATAATTATTGACTGAACCTATTTGCAAACTGTAATATTTAAAAAATAAACACCTAAAATGCATTGCCATGGTTTCTTTTTTATGTATCATAATTTTGTATCCCAAAGCTGTGCTCACGATTAACCTGCACCCTAATTGCATTGTGGCGGCATCTACAACGCCACATGCACACTACGCATCCACTGACATCAGGCAAAATCTTTCATCATGCAAGCAAAGTTAACAGCGCAAATTTTAGAAATCTTTGCCATTCTTTGACTCGTTGTGACGGGGCAGATCTTCTATTTCATAAATCAGTGTTTTGCCGTGAACACTAAAACATCACATACAATATGAGTATTGATGAATTAATAGCCGTGGGACGACCTAAGTAAAAGTGGCTCCATCTGTAAATTTCAGCAGACAGTAGCCAGGTGGCAATCAACGAAATAAAAAGTTGCGAGTTGTACTTGCTGGCTGACTACGTAGTACAACTTGCTGTCGTATAGGTGTCGCAAAAAGTTTTGGAGTTTATCAACTAAGCATCATTGTACTTGCAGACCACGTGACTGGCGCGCCTCAGTAAACACTGCAACACCTCTTGCTTGCGTATGGTATCCTGGTACTCGAAATAATATGAACGTTGCGAACCCCGCGTTTATTGATTAGCGGATGTTCTAAGGTAGCCCGCGAAATTCTAATTTTCTTACGTTTTATTCAATTGACCTTGATCTCAGTGTCAGATTGTATGATGATCAAAATGTGATTCTTGACAGTAACAGATGTGTATGTAACTGATTATAATCCCCTCCGTGTCAAAAAGTCCTTAACGCAAATAGTCCTAATAGCAAAACGACCTATAATCAAAACGATACTTTAGCAATATCAGCAAATCGTCCTATTTGTAAAGTACAGTAATACTGAAAAATCAATATCGGTTTTTATACTCATGGGTCATTATAGCATTTATTTGAAAGTTAGACCCTTGATATCCAGCGAGCAGACCCAATCCAGCCCAGTCGAGCTAGACCAGCGAGCTGATAGGCTCGCCACGGAGGACACGCAATGCAGGGCGGACATCTCCGAGTCGTCAGGCAGTGAGTCGAACGCTGCTGGCGACTCTAAGTCGGAGCGAGTGGCCAAATTTGAGGAGGTCGTGGTAGCCGCGATCAGGGGTGTGGCCTTGAAGATTATCCAGTCCTCTAAAGACAAGGTCATACCCACTGCCACGGCCTCTATTATGGCGGCAGCGGAGGCCTTTCACCTTGGGCCTCCGTCGGATGGAATGTCCGAGATGCGGGCTGAGGTCGCCCGCTTGACAGCCGCCATGGAGCTTCTCCGAAAGGAGAATGAGGAGCTCCGAGCGGACCTGGCGGGCCTCCGAGCAACCGGCCCCCGGGAAGTGCCACAGGAGGGAGCGCAGCATGGGCAAGGCCGGCCGGTGCCGATACCTGCTGAGGACCGGGTTCTGACCCTGGTGCGGCGGGAGTTGGCTGCCTTTCAGAGTCGGTTTTCCGCTCTGGAGGCTATTGTCCTGCGTCCCCCGCTAGCGGCGAGTCGGCAGGTATCGTTTGCCGCCGCTGCGGCCAAGCCAGGAACGGCAGGGCGGTCTAAAGGCGGGCCCGTGCTGAAACCCTCGGGGCCGCCCCCGACGAAGTCGGCGCCGACCAAGCCCAAAAAGGGCGGGGTGGCTGCGCAGGTGGCGAGGGCTCCAATCCTGGCGGCGAGTCGGCCGCCCCCCCTGCCTCCTAATGCTCCTCCGGCCGACGCCGAATGGCAAGTAGCCGGAGTCTCAATGGGGGCCAAAAGGAAAAAGAGGCGGCAGTGGCGCAAAGAGCGAAGCGTCGCGGTTAGGCTCCGCGCCCCGAAGTCCGCAGCTGAAGTGATCACACTACAGCCGGAAGCGGAGAAGAAGGGCATGTCCTACCGCGACGTGCTCGTCAAGGCTAGGGCGGCTGTGAACCTAGAGGAGTTAGGCGTCGCCAATGGCATCCGGGTAAGGGTCACTGCGACCGGGGCCCGGATGCTGGAGGTTCCTGGTGCGCCGACCGCTGACGCTCTGGCCGAAAGGCTTAGGGCGTCCTTAAATGCAGACGAGGCCCAAGTCTCCAGACCCACTAAGTGCATCGACATGCGCATCCTGGGCCTGGACGACTGTGTGACGGAGGCTGAGGTGGTGGCCGCCGTCGTCAGGACTGGCGGTTGCTCTGCCGAGCAGGTGAGAGCGGGCACCATTCGTCCTGACCACACGGGGATGCGAGCCGTAACGGTGAGCTGCCCCGTGTCGGCGGCCAAGAAAGTTGCCGGGGAGGGCCGAAGGCTCCTGGTGGGCTAGGTCTCCGCGCAGGTTAAACTGCTGGAACCCAGACCTCTGAGGTGCTACCGCTGCCAGGTGGGCAACCACGTGGGAGTGCAATGCACCTCGGGGGTGGACCGCAGCGATCACTGCTTCCGCTGCGGTCAGCCCAGTCACAAGGCCGGCTCTTGCAATGCCACGCCGCACTGCTTTTTATGTGCGGCAGCTGGCAAGCCGGCCGATCACCGGGCGGGGAGTAAGGCTTGCGCTCCTCAAGCCAAAGCTAGGGGCAGGGGCAAACCCTCCGCCGCCGCCGTCACCGCCGCACCTGCCGCCACTGCCGCCGCCGCTGCCGCTTCCACCGTCGTCGCCGCCGCAAACACCGCGGCAGGGCCCTCACAGTGGGCTGGGGAGGGGGCTGATATGGAGTGCCAATAATGGCCCCATTACGCCTCCTCTAGGTGAATATCAACCACTGCGCCGCCGCTCAGGATCTCTTACTCCAGAACATTGCGCAGTGGTCGATCAACATCGCCGTGGTCGCTGAGCCGTACTTTGTCCCACCCAGGGATGACTGGGTGGAGGACCTGAGCGGCTCAGTGACCCTCATTTCGTCGGCCGCCGCCGGCACCCCGTCGCTTGAGGCAGTCAAAAGGGGATGGGGTTGCGTGGCAGCACGGTTCGGGGAGATTGTCGTGGTAGGGGTATACTTCTCCCCGAACCGAACTCTCGCCGAGTTCCACAACTCCCTTGCGGAGTTGAAAGTTGTCGCCGTCGGGTACCGTTCCCTCCCCGTGCTCGTTCTCGGGGACTTCAATGCCAAGAGCACGGCTTGAGGTTCCCGGTACACGGACACGGGGCAGGATGGTGGAGGACTAGGCACTGGAGACAGGCCTGGTCGTCCTAAACCGGGGTTCTGTCCCCACGTGTGTGCGGATGCGGAGTGAGTCAGTGGTGGACATTTCGTTCACCAGCCCCGCTCTGTCGCCACGTGTCATTGTCTGGCGTGTCATGGAGGGGGTGGAGACGTATTCCGACCACCGGTACATTCGGTTTGACGTCTCCACCCAGACCTCGAGCACGCTGGTCCGACAGGCCCCGAGTGGTCCGCGGTGGGCGCTGAAGCAGCTTGACCGGGAGCTCCTCCTGGAAGCCTCGATCGTGCAGGCCTGGGTGTCACCACCGGTCAGGCCTGCAGACATCAACGATGAGGCGGAGTGGTTCCGGGAGGCCATGTCCGAGATATGTGACGTGGCAATGCCCCGGGTCCAGCCCGGACGCGCCTGGCGCCAGTTGTACTGGTGGTCGCCGGAAATAACGTCTCTGCGCGAGGCGTGCGTTGCTGCGCGACGCCTGTACACCAGGCACCGCAGGCTCCGTATCCGCCCTCTGGATACGGAAGCCATTCAGGCGGAGCTGTACGAGGGTTACAGAGCGGCAAAGATTGCCCTCCGAGCGGAAATCCTGCGGGCCAGGGGACTGGCTCGTGAGGAGTCGCTGGAGACACTCAACAGAGACCCGTGGGGACGCCCATATAAGGTGGTGCGGGAGAAACTCCGCCCATGGGCTCTCCCGCTGACGCAGAGTCTCCGGCCCCAGCTCGTGGAGGGTGTGGTGAGCGCTCTGTTCCCTTCGCGGGGGGAGCATACTCCCCCGCCCATGGCTCCGCCTCCTGCGGAGCCAACTGTGGACAACACAACTGCCGATGACGACGTTGCTCCTGAGGTGACCGAGAAAGAGTTGAGAGTGGCGGTACGTAGGCTGAGTGCCAAAAATACCACCCCAGAACCCAACGGCTTACCTGGAAAAGCCTGGGTCCTGGCCTCGGAGGCTCTCGGACCTCGACTAAGAGGGCTTCTAAGCGCATGCTTGGAGGAGGGCCAGTTCCCACTTCGTTGGAAGACGGGGAAACTGGTCCTCATTAAGAAGCCGGGGCGCCCAGCGGACTCCGTCCGCTTACCGGCCCATCGTACTGCTCGACGAGGTGGGCAAGCTCTTTGAAAGAGTCATTGCAGACCGCCTCGTCGGGCAGCTGGTGCGGGTGGGGCCGGATTTGGCGGAGAGCCAGTTTGGTTTCCGCAAGGGGCGCTCCACGGTGGATGTCATCATGCGCGTGCGAGCCCTCACGACGGGGAATGCTGTGGCCCGGGGTGGAGTCGTCTTGGCGATGTCTAGAGACAGCGTGCCTTCAATACCCTGCCCTGGAGTTGCATCGGGGAGGCACTCCGGTATCACCGGATGCCGACCTACCTCTGCCGTGTAGTCGAGGCCTATTTAACAGATAGGGCGGTTATCTACCCCGGTCACCAGGGAGAATGGAACCGGCGAGAGATGTCGTGCGGTGTCCATCAGGGATCGGTCCTGGGGCCGCATCTGTAGGACATCGGGTACGACTGGGTGCTGCGCGCCGACTTCCCTAGTGGCGTCAGCGTGGTGTGCTACGCTGACGACACGTTGGTCCTGGCGCAGGGGAGGTCGCACCAGGCGGCGGCCGAACTGATGACACGCGGGGTTGCGACAGTCGTCGAGAGGATCCGGCAATTGAGACTCGAGGTGGCCTTGCACAAGTCCGAGGCCATGTGTTTTCATGGTCCTCGGAACGCGCCACTGTCGATTTCCCAAATAACGGTAGGAGGGGTTTACATCGGCGTCGAGTCGACGATGAAGTACCGGGGACTCGTCCTCGACAGCCGGTGGAACTTCGTTGAGCATTTCTGACGTTTGGCTCCCAGACTGCAGCGGGCCGGGGCTGCCTTGAAGCGGCTCTTGCCCAATCTGGGGGGACCAAACGCCTCCTCCCGGAGGCTCTACGCGGGGGTCGTGCGGCCCATGGCCCTTTACGGGGCACCGGTGTGGCCGCGTTCATTGAGGCTCCGGCCAGCCCGCCGGTTGAACGCGTCCCAAAGGGTCATGGCCATCCGGATGGTACGGGGATACCGCACGGTCTCCTGCGAGGCGGCGAGCCTCCTTGCCGGATTGCCGCCGTGGGATCTGGAGGCAAAAGTCCTCCCGCACGTTTGGGAGTGGCGCGAGGAGGCGAAACGCCAGGGCGTAACTCCGCTGCCACGAGAAATCGCAGCACAGCTGACAGAGCTCCGGCGGGATCTCATGGCGGCATGGAAAGTGCGACTGTCGCAACCCAGCACAAGGCACGCCACAATTACGGCGGTAAGACCCCTCTTTGAGGAGTGGCTTGAGAGGTGCCACGGCGTCCTCACCTTCCGCCTGACGCAGGTCCTCACCGGACATGGCTGTTTCGGGAGGTTCCTGTTTCGGATAAGGCGGGAGGAAACGTTCGGGTGTTATCATTGTGTAGATCGACCAGAGGACACGGTGGAGCATACGGTGGAGGCCTACCCGGCTTGGGCGGAGCACCGCCCGTGTCCTCGTGGCGGCGATCGGCGGCGGCGACCTCTCGTGTCCGGCCCTGGTTCAGGCCATGGTACGGAGCTAGAGGGAATGGGAAGCCGTCACCTCCTTTTACGAAGCAGTAATGCTCGCGAAGGAGGAGGCGGAGCGCGAGAGGGAGAGGCAATCACTGCGCCCTCGCGCCCCTAGTCGCCGCAGGAGAAGACACCCTGGGCGTCGGGAGTCGATTGCCGACTCCCGGCCACCGTAGGCGCGGGCTTGCGGACGGCGAGCAATGGGCAGCTCGCCTTCCGGTAAGGACCAGGCCTGGGTCGACGGCGCGTCGTGTTCCACGCGCGCCTCAAAGAGATGTCAGCACAATTGATGGGGTCCGATAGGACCGATGCCTGCCGGGGCTGCGGATTGTTCGAAAGAGTTACCGTGGCCCTGGTGCACAGGCACCACAAGGAACACGGGTGGGTTTTAGTCCGTAAGAGTCTGACACGCCCTTCCGCTCCGCCCAGAACGGGAGAGGTCATTTGATGATTACCCAGCCAAATTACAATTCCAAAAAGAGTTGTTTCTGTTTCTTAAATCGCCAGTTAGGTACCGTATTTGCGTTCTGGCATAACTTTCACAAATATGCACTGACTAGCTTTTGCCCGCGGCTTCGCTTGCGTTTATTTAGAATTTGACAATCAATTCGGGTTGTTCGGGGAATTATAGTTAGCAGGATGAAAAACCGGTCTTTCGACACTCTACACTCACAAAATGTATTAAGTACTTACATAAAAAATCAAAACCTCTTAAGACACTACTAAAGTTTCTACAATAATATAATTCAATCATGATTCGAAAGACACGTGGCGCCATCTATTTATCATAAGAATTTTATTGTTGTTTTCCTCGGGAACAGTACTTTTTTTCGGGATGAAAGGTACCCTATGCCCGTTTCTGTACACCTGACAATGTATATGCAAAATTTCAGGATGATCGGTTCAGTGGTTTAGGCGTGAAAACGTAACAAACAAACAAATAAACTTACTTTCGCATTTATAATATTAGTTAGGATTAGGATTAGGAAGTTAGGATTCCATTTATTTGTTTTTTACTTGAAAGAGTAATATCCTGTTTATTTTAATTTCATCCCATTTATATACATAAAAGTATTGTTGCTTCTGAACGAATCCAATGTGTTTGATGTCTTTCCACGTTGTGTTTTAAGTCAGAACTACCAAAATTTCCATGGAGTCGATGGCTTTCTCGTAGTCCACAAACGGCGGCTGATTTTATTCTCCGGTCTTCTGAACAACTTGCCGAACAGTATGGTATGGTCTACAGTTCTGAAGCCTTTTTGAAAACCGACTTGTTCAGGCGGTTGGAACTCGTCAAGTCGCCCGGCGAGACGATTCATAACGACTCTCGAGAAAAGTTTTAACGGTGGGCGGGTGCGCGACGGTAAATACAATCGTCGCGCTCTTGTTCTTCTTTTTGTTTCGATGTACATCAATGTTGCTTATACTGTTTGAAGGTGGCCACGTTTATTGCGGCATCAGAGGCGTTGTTTAGATCGTCCAGGGTGCAGGTGAACGGAAATTTGCGTCGCGATAATATCGCGGGGGCGGAGATAGCGTTTGAATACTTGGAGGCCAGAATAACCTGACCTTCCTTTATACTCTGCAGAAATAGAGAATGGAATAAAGTAGGGCAGCTAATTAGCAACTGTTGCTGTAGTCGCTTGTCAATAGCTATACCTTATAAATACATTAACATGTCCTGTAGTACCTATCGCACCTATTTTCTGAACTGAATAACGCAAAAGAAAAAACATTTTTAAGATTGGTTTTTATTTTTTGAAAGTTTGCTCTTAAGACGATTTGCTAATAAAATATTTTGCTAAAGTATCGTATGATTATAGGTCGTTTCGCTATTAGGACTATTTGCGTTTTGGACTTTTTGATACGGAGGGGCCCCGTTGTATCGACCCTGACTTAAGAGTTGTAGGTCGTGAGTTCAAACCCAGGTTGGCACTTTATTTTGTGTATTTAATTTTATCACCACTACTCTCAAAACGGTGAAGGAACACATCGTGAGGGAACCGGTATGTTCTAGAACCAGAAATTCGAAGACATGATTGTGACATCTACCAACACGCACGGGGCCCGCGTTCTAAGGCTTATTACATTATACTAGCTGCGCCCCGCTGTTTCACCCGCATAAGTCACGATCCCGTTAGAATATCGAGAAAAAAAGTATCCAGGTCATGGTCTATCCATGTGCCAAATTTCATCCAAATCCATTTAGCCGTTTTAGCGTGAAAGCGTAACAAGCAAACCTACAAACATGAAAAATATCAAGTCTTTTCTCCTTTTAATATTAGTTTACATGACCTCCTTTTGCTCAGCTGTCCAGGTGTAGCCTGATCCTAGAAAAATAAAAAGTAGAAAAACATGTAGGTGTCACAAATACTAATGACAGCCATTGATGATAAGTAATAACTGTACTGACTGACTGACTCTGTGGACTGAATCTTAGAAAGCTCAGTCTTCTTTATTGATTTGTAGAATTATTCTTAAAGTAAAGTATTTTATGTGAATACCTTGCAATAGTAAAGCGAAACCATTTCCAGCTTTTGGCGCAATAAATATTTCATGTTAACATGATACAAACTTAGCAATTTTTTTGTTGTCTTCAGGTAAGTGCAAAACAGCAATAGTAAATGTCCAAGAATTGCCGTGCAAAGTGTTCTTCCAATGACTGCACAAGAATGAAGTGCCGCTGCTGCCCGGTCAGGCTGGTGGACTTTCGAGGAGCACGCAGGTAAGCTTCCTTAGGAACCATGATTTTATGGGTAAGTAACATAAATTGGTTTTACTGTTTTTTTTCTACTGAAATTGACATTGCTCTACGAATTGCGGCAATTGTTGCTTGTGCTATCACATATTTTGTCATTGAGAGGATTGCAGTACCATATTTACTTAATGTTTTGTTCATTTTATCATTTCCTAACAATTATTAAAATGCAAAGATCCTTAAATTATAATGTTTGGCTACAAATTAGCATGGGCAATCCTTATTATTATTCTCATTCATTTATCCGCAACAATAACGGATTTCAACGATAAAGAATTGTAGGGTTACACCGTAACACAGAATTGTATTATAATACTCCCGGTTTGCTCAACATCCGCTCCGTGGTCTTGAGAATAGACAATTCTGAAAGCCTCATAGAATTTATTGCCTGCCTAGTGCTGCAAATATACACGGTCTTCTGATCAGTTGGATCAATTTGCAGATTGATTTCGCCCCAGCACATGACACGCTACTTCGGTTGCCCTGGCAGTGATGCTACCAACTTTGCTAAGTTAGCTGCTAAAATAAGGTAAATACTGCAGCTATGATACTGCAGCAAGGCAAATTGAATATGTCATATTTCATTAGATATTTGCCAAAAAAGTTAAATAACAAAGCCGAAATTTTTTTTTTTGGAAATTGCGTTGAATTTTTGTTGAGTAGCTTATTTTCATGGGTTATGTATGGTTAAGGCCAAATCTCGATCGTTTTTTGTTTTGCTGTTGTCCATCGCGCACGGTTTTTTTCCATAAAATAATCATATTTCCCAACAAATACATAATAGGCATACATAGATTCTACATGTATGTTAATGATTTCTTTACTTATTTATTAATGAACGAAATCAGAGCAGCAATTTGCAAAAAAAACGTGCAACAATTTTTAATTGTGCGGTCTCTCTTTGGAGGGTCTCTCTTTATGTGCTTAAAGACTGGACGAACTGTTGTTTATTTAGTTTCATATTGCTGTTAGCCCACGTTTTAGCGCTGAGCGAAGTCAGCGCACAACTTCTAAGTGTTACTAGAAGCCTGTTGGCGACGCGCTCGAAATATTTAAATAAATGTAACATTATCAATAATTAGTCAATCATAATAATTAGTATTTAGTAAGTAGCATCACTAGTTATTAAGGTAAGAGGCGGGACACGCTGACATGCTTGTCACACTGTGGGCCCCCGGCAGTCTGCCAGCGAACGCGGATCAATGTGCACGCCCACTTTTCATTTATTGCGCACGCGGGCATGTTGGTCTTTTTTTCTGAGTAATAAACGTCGCATTAAAAGTTCGCCTGTGTTTTGTTGCGACAACTCGCTAGTTCCTGCAGCACCACCCCCAACAGAGCCCATGAAGCATTAGTAGATGGAAACATTCTCAATAAACATTTTACTAGTTGTTCATGCCCGGTGTTGCTCGGGTGAATTTCATGTCTATATCACATTTTTTTTATTGAAATTATCATACAAAAACACCATCCAAACGTTTTATGTATTATATTATGTCACACAAACACAAAAAGAAACTAAAAACAATAATTTTGTCCGTTATTTTATTTTATTTATGGCAAATGCGCTGTGGTAGGTAGCCCGCGAAATTCGAAATTACCAGTTATAACAGAGAATTCCGTTTTTGGTGCGCAGCCCAGTTGACGGCCATCACACGGCTAATGTCAAAAGAGGGGTGCGCGTCGTATATTTTTAAAGGAAGCTTCTAGAATGTTCTAGAAGCTTCGACTCGTCCTCATTGGCCGAGCGGGAACGAGAAGCGTTTCCACCAGAAGAGCGCGGGTTGTGGTTAAAAAAATTAAAAGTTAATTAATTAAAAGTCTGCGATCCCTTCACTAAGGTCTGCTTTCCTTCCACGTAAAGAGACGCTTGTTTTTATTAACTCTTCTTTTAACTCACATATTTTCCAAGTGGAATACATGTTCTAAATCGGAAAATTGTCAAGAAATCAACGTAATTAAGAAATCCGAGGCGTGTACATTTTTATCTCACTTAATGATAAGGGTTCGTATAGTAGTGGCGCCACCTGAGATCAACTCACTTTACCTCACTTGTCAAACACAATCCCACGTGGGCTGTTCCGAAATGCGCCTGCGTGAAATTGTGGAGGCGGGGCGCCACGAATACGATGCTTGATACTAGGAGTCCATGAAGCATCATAGGCTTGATGGTCAGCCGCAGTGACTCAACTACCTCTTGATCGTTATACCAGACTGTATACTCCATCATTGACAGTAAAGACTACTATTGTGTGCATTTTATTGGGCCTTTGAATATTGTTTTAAGTATCAAACAGGGATTGCTATATTCGACTGCTGTTTTAAAACATCTTTTGCAGATTTTCAATGTATTATGAACTAAAAGTCATAAAAATATTAAGGAAAACAGTTAGCTATGAAATAATTAATACTTAACAACCAAAACTATGTAAAGAATCTCGATCAATGTGTTAGTATTTCGAATTTAATCAGGCAGCGATACAATAAATAATATTGTGCTTTTTAGACGAGTGTTGGCGGTATTTTAGCGAATACCTTTTAAAATATCACATAAATACGGTGTCCTAGTTAATGAAAACGGAGCATTAAGTAATACTAAACAATTGTCACCAACTTTCATACAAGACAGTTTTGTTTTAATAGGATAAAATAAGAAAGAATTTGTTCTCACGTGCGCCTGTGTGTCGCCTATTTTAATCCAGACACGTCATCAAACTAGTTTGCCAACTAGTGTTCAAATCTTGGACATTGGAACTTACCACATTAGTATTTTGTTGCATTCTTTAATGTTTTTTAAAGGAATGACATTGAATAAACACCGATAAGTATATAATTATCTTTCAGAAAACTTTTGCCATTTATTAAATAAGTTTTATTACTATCCACATATTGGTGGTAATTTATCATCTATGGTACTCCTAGAAATGAAGAAGTAAATAATTTTACCATAAAATCAAGATCGCCGCATCGCAGGTGTATGTTGTAGGGTCCGACCTGACCTGGATAACTCGATCGGCGACTGACTAGATTATTTTTTTTACGTTATTCCATGGTTTTATTGCACAGTTCTTGTGGCCACCTTCTGGCTTCAGAATCAGAACCTGGATATCATGTACTAATAGAGTAGGTGTGTCGTTTTCTTGGTTTTCGAGGGTGCTAAAGCAAACAATGTGGTCAAAATGAAAATTATCAAATTTTTCATTATTTAAAAGAAATTGCAGCCGCCATCTTGGATTTTCATTTTGAACTTCGTTCCTGACGGGCTCCCACGATCCCAAACGTATTTTTTTACAGTAGCTGCTTTTTTACAGAATCTGTTTTTTCACAGTAGTAATTTTCTATTACTATAATATTCTATCTACTATTTCTTGCCCGTCCTTCTCCATAAAGCTACGTTTTGGAATGGGCAACTAGCTTCAACTTTCTGACTAACTGACCGACTCCTTGACAATTCAAAAGTGCCTGTAAATGGTTTCGTTGAAATAAATGCTTTGAGTTTATGAATCCGTCTGTCTACACGGCAGCGTCGCTTCAACACATGAAATATTTTGTACTGGGCAATGTACTTATAGGCTTTCATCAAAATCAGTACACTAGGGCAACATAACATACGAGGAGGTTAAATTGTTTATCAATGACGCGTCAAGCTGATTTACAACAATTTTTAGATGATGATAAATCTTAACGTAAGATCGTACCGAACTGCTCATAATAAATGTTTCTTATTCTTCAGGATTCGGCATAAACTGCTAAAATAACTTTCAGTTGACAGAAAATTATGGATGGTATAATATAACGCTTACCAGGAATATTTCTAGTTTCTTAATTATACTACTAGCACTTCACTTGCTACTTTGTCCACGAGTATTTCGAGTTTTCTAATTCCGTAGGGGTTTATCTTCCAAATACATTTCGTTATCTGTGCAATGTGCAAATAAAGCAATTTCTACTTCCTGATGCTTCCAACCCTTATTTCACCCTCTGGGGGCAAACTTGCCAAAACGTACTAACTCGTGTAAGTTTGTATCTTACCAAAAGCTCCAATATTTAATGCTTAATATGTTTAATGCCATTAATTTTATTGCTTACTTCTAACAAGACGATACTTCCATCCCCAATTTTAACCGCCGAATTAAACTAATGATTACAAGTACATACTTACTATTTTCTCAAAAAATAGTTCTAAGTTATTAGAGATTTTTTGTTCCAAGTTCAATTATTTAGTTTTAAACTTAATACTCCTCTAATACAAAATTTTGTAATAAAATAGAAAAACACGTTTATTAAAAAAAAAAAAAAAAACTTTAGCACGAACAGGTTTCTTAGACATAACATCATGTGCCTCAAACTTTATGATTTGTCTTACGCATTGATAATGCAAAACTCGTACAAAAATCATTCAAAAAAGTTGTGAGTTCAAAAGGGCACATGTGGGACTCGAACCCACGACCTTCACATTTTAGAAAACGCGATGCTCTATACCATCCAGCTGAGCTAATGTGCCACAATACATGATTTCCAAATTCACGATCTGTATCGTCCCTCTGAGTGCATTGAGCGACCACAGCGCCCGATGCCCTTCAAAATAAACGGTTGCAGCTGCGGATAGACGTGGAACTACTAACACACGTATAAACCCTTTTGAAGGTCAGAGACTAACCATACGAGACAGATGGCATTGACTTTAGTTTAAATTTCGTCTTTTAATTTTCATTAATTATTACGCTTTTGCCTATCCCTTTTAGACTTATGATAAGGTTTATGTGCAGTGAAAAACTAAACAACTAACTATTCTTGTCAGCTTATGACTGCTGCGTTTTTATGTACCCAGCACTTCTAAAAGCAATGGAGAAAGCTAGCTGACTAATTTCAGGCATAACTTACTTCAGTCCTTACGATCACAAATATATTCCTATAATATACCTTTTAGAAATAATAGTAGCCTAGTATTGTCCAACTGTGGATCAGAGGCCTTTTCTCACACACAGAAGGCAATAAGCACCACACGCGTGCTTATTACAGATTGACGGTTTTAGATTGATATGTACCATCCAATTTCTTCACGAATGAACTTAGACAATATATTATCTGTATTTGAATAAGTCACAATATGGTTAGTTTGCCCGGATTCGAACCCGCATCATCTTGCTTGAAAAGCCTTAACCTCTCAGCAATACCGCTACTACATAACTATTTCAAAACGCGCTGTAAGTTGCAAAGACAATAAATAGGTGGTTCTAAACAAACACTATTGAAATTATGGAATGTTATTAGGAATCTTGAATACCATCGGACCGAATATTTATGGTGCGAATACTACGTACGACCTTTAAATCATATTCCTGAAAACCTCTTAGTGTTCCATGAAAGCCTAGTGCTTTGAATATTGTATGGTCTGGATGGATCAATACTGTCTCCCGAGCAAATGACGCGCCAGAGCGGTTTCCATGACAACGATGCAACTAGAGTGAAGTACGTTGTACACATGGAGCTTACTCCCACACCCTGACAAAAATATAAATTACAACAAAACTATTCCATTTTATTCAGTGTTTAATACTGCTACTATTTTAAGTAATTTCTCATTGCAATCCTGTTATTTTACGAATAATATTTGCCAAGAAAATGTCAACCCACACCTGAACTGCCCAATTCTGAGGTGCAGTCCTCGATTAATAATACAAATATAGGCTGAACTACACGGTTTACACAGACAAAATTTACTGATATTTGTTCAGTATTTAATAACACTTCATTTTCATATTATTTTGTTTAACCTTCCTGTCAGAATTCTCAAGAAAACTGCTAATAACGTCGAAAATCCTACCTTTTCCAAGCACACCATGATTTGAACTCAAGAGACACGTATCAAAGTGACTAAACAATGCAAGCAAAGCTAGACTTTAGCTCGATGTCGCTAGAAATGAATTTCCTACAGCACTATGGCAATACTTGTTACGTTATTACGATCTCCAAATTTCCGAATCACCCTTGTGATGTCTATGTGCTCCTAGTATTGTATATCGTATTTGAGCTGACTTCGCGTTTGTTGACGAATTGAGACCACGTGCTTCAGCACGTGGGTGTCTTGACCAGGAATGCGGTAAAAACTAAATTATTTGACGTAAAAATGAACCTAACTTCCTTACAGCTGACGCTTTCATTGATTTGGTATACGCTGGGTACATGACATAATACAGCAGTACAATTTAGCATTATACTTAAAAACGCTTAAAGCTTCGCTGTTTTAACCGACTTCAAAAAAGCATGAGGTTAATTAAGCACTGACCGATGTTTTTTTATTTCATGTTAGTGTACATCGATTTCTCCGTGATTACGTGGCTGATTAACGTGATTTATTTATCATGACGCAGATGAAGTTCGCGGGTGGTTCCATATAGTAGTTTTTGAATTAGCTTGAATAATACGTAGGTATTTAATTAATTTTGTGTACGGTGTTGACATCATAAGTTCCTGTCACTGTTATTTACATAGCAAGTAGTAGTTTAAGTACGAATATATGTCAACTAAAAAGTAAAAAATAAATATATGTAGTTAATAAAAAAAAAACAAAAGCATGCTTTTATCACCCACAAAAAATTATAAAATAATTAAATTGATTTGTATTAGTTCTTCTTTTTATATCCAATGATTAATTATTATTTTTTTGTTTATTAGCTACATATTTTTTTCACGTTGTAGTGTTTCTTTTTTGTTTTCGTTTGTTTTCTACGTTTCGAAAGATGAACTAAAAGAATCCTGTCGTCACCTACCCTGTATTCTATCAGTATAGTTATTCCTAACTTTTAGAATTGCATTTTGGTGACTACTTCACTCATAAACAAAATCATAATAGTTTTATTGAACTTTGTATGAATAAATAAGTACATTTAAAAAAAAAAATATTTACCAATAATAATTAGGTCAAAGGTAAGCTGTTATTTTATAAGCATGATGGTGATAACTTAACTAATTGCATATTTTGTCTGTTAAAGCAGACCAAAGTTGACACATTTGCCTTTTCTTTCTTTGTAATGATTATTTTTTTATTTAGTTCTTTCACAAATCCTTGCTTGATTATATTGTTTTTTATTCCTTGATTTTTAAGATTATTTTTTTCATACCATTGCGTGCTGATTGACATATCAGGACCACGTACCAAAGCCAAATTGTCGCTATCAGGTTCGATATCGCATCCCTTGAAATACTAGGGACACAGAACGAATAGAAGCTGGACGCATGTGTTTGGTTTCATGGTATGACGTTCATAAAAGTCCTTATTACAAAGCTTGAGAGATCAAAATTGCAACTAATGCATTAATGCAAACTGCAACAGAACTCTGTGAGCGCCCCGTACAATGAATGAGAATGAAACGACAATCTTGAAACAAGAAGTTGGGGTATGTTGGATTAGTCTGGAATTATTGTAGGCCTCAATTTTGTCTGATTTAGCGATTGATGATTTTGATGATTTTGAGTTTCGTTTCCACGGAACCGGAACTGATATTTTAATAACAAAATGAACCAATATTCTATACCAATTTACCTGTATTATTTACCTGCAATAAAACAATAATCAGCCCGAAACTCTAAACTGAGTAAGATAAGTGTTCAAAAGCCAGAACTAAGAGTAGAGAGTAAGACGAAATGGTCAAACAAACCACAAGCTCGATATCGGGAAAAGTTTAAAATACATTTTCAGTTTTCTTATATTTAAAAAGCTAGTGTATTTGGAAGAGAATTAAATGCTTTACCTATATTGTTAACTATTTTTTATATGCATTTCCGCA
The DNA here is from genome assembly GCA_917490735.1 of Dryobotodes eremita. Lineage (NCBI taxonomy): Eukaryota > Metazoa > Arthropoda > Insecta > Lepidoptera > Noctuidae > Dryobotodes > Dryobotodes eremita. The sequence continues at coordinate 8,487,088 of OU823241.1, read as the reverse complement.
ATTCGTATTTATTTGCTATTTATCTACTTCATATTTCGGAGTTAGGTTCAAGAAAATGAATTATTCGAATTAGTGGAATTGGTGACAAATAAGGTGGTAATATGGGTCAAGATTTTTATTCTTGATTTCGTGCTTGTTTTTCCAATGGATGATTATAAAATACATCACTCATGTCAATAATAATTCTTGTTGTCAGTATTTTTAAGTAAGGAACATAAATAAGCATAAACGTAGGTACTCGTAGTAGGTGCAGCTGGTCGGCTGGACAAGCAATCGATTTTGTACTGTGTTTACTGATTCATAATAACTTGAAAACATACCCCTGCATAGCCCTGTTTTCTCAAAAGAGTTAGGAAGAGGCATATTTACCTATAGTATACACCCACATTTCGAACTTGAAATGTTCGTAATAATAAGGTGTATCAGAACTGAAAAACAGATGTGATTAATTAATAAATGACTTCTACATATTTACATAATGTATAAGACCTCGACCACAACCAGGGTGGAAGAAAGAAATGTACAAATAAAACTATAGCCGCAATGTATGTTAACGTCGATCGCATCTAGCAAATAAGCAGTGATTAGCAGTCCCCGGTGCTCGTCTAGATGAATGAAGAAATCTTCGGCAATGCTGTATTTACCGGATGACGCTGAATAGGTAGGAAATAGGTGGTAGAACTGGAATTACGTTTCCTCCTTTGGTATTGTGTCTTGCTTTTCTTGCAAAAACTGTCAACTAGAATTAGGCTGTCTTTCAAGCTACACTACTCTAGTAGCAGCTGTGAAATATGCGTGGTAAATACTTTCCAGTCTTGATGCCTAGAACAATTGAAGAGGTACATTTAATCTCACAGAGAAATACATAAAACCTACCTAGCTTTAGGAAAAGATTAACTGCTAAGCAGTGAGGCTACCTGATGGAATGGTGTCCATTTTAGTATGACGTTTCTCTGAGGACAACTGAGTGGCTCTCAGGAACGCCCTGGAACACGTAGCATGGGCTGTCCACATTCAAAGCATACATCCTTCTGACCAAATGTAGGTTCAGGTGTCAGTTCCGAATCAAAGGGAGGTCTTTCTTGTGTCAAGTGAAACATTCATGGCTTAGGATACTACCTGGATTGAACTGAAACCTTAAAGTGTTTTATGTTTTTTAATCCTTCAATTAAGACTACATTATGAAAAATCACCTGAACCCCTGTGTTCGTTAATAAGGATTATAATTATTATATTCAAATAGTTCAGATGAAATCAATATTGAAAGTAAAGTCATCCGTGACGGCGCGGCGCAACAGAACAAATGCAATACGTCCTGTATTTATAATGTTTTGTTTTTATTTATAATGTTTTATCTATGGCAATACGTTACAATAAAAATGACATTTTATTTTTTTGAATCGGTCCTCTTTTCATGAAATGCTTAAAAAATATTAATTTAAATTACTACCACGCAACGCGTGACCTAAAGATTTTTTGACACCCTTAAAATATAGGTACCTAGGGTACCTAATATTATACTAAATAAGCAAATCGGTACTTACAAATTATCTCATTCCGTTAAATGTTTGTTGGCAGGTAGGTACTTAACTATATTTTTTTTTATGTAGTAGCAACATTCAGAAATTAAGTGCAATGACATAAGTGGAAAATAAGTACAGAAGTAAAAAAAAAACCTTTTTTTATGTCCGAAATCCGGATAACCTTATTATAACAAAAAGCTAATGTAATTCAAAAAATAGGAGTAATTTTATGAACTTCGTTTGGTTGTGACCCACTTCCTCGCAAGTTGGTACAGCCCAACATTCTCATTTTCAAATTATTATTAATCTGATATATCTTTGTAGATACGGCCTATTTAGGACGACGCAGAAAATCAAAATAAATAATATTTTCATTCTGCAACTCGTCTCACGTTTCTTTTAGTGTAGACATTTAAACTTTATCAACGTTTGTTACAGTCAGTAAGAAGGATATAATAATACTTTTTAAGAATTTTTAGTTTTTCCTTTTGTTTTATTCATAGATTACTTAATATTAAAAAAGTCAGTACCTACTAAATAATATTTTACGAGAACAACAGTTTTGCTACTGATTGTACCTTTTCTCATTTTGATTGAAACGCAGAACGAGTTGCAGAATACAAATAATATTTATTTTGATTTTCTGCAAGTCGTCTTATATGGGCCGGAGGCATGCAGGACGAGTTGATGAATTAAGGCTCGTACACACTGGCGCGACGCAACGCCCGACACTAAGGCACCAAGTGTCGCGCGACGAGTGGCGCCTTTGTGTAGCGCTGTCGCGTCTAGACGTTCCGTGCCGTTCTAGACGAAAAATGCCAGTCTTCAATAACAATAAACACATAGCTGACGAAAGTAATGTCTATAGAAAGAGGTCAGAGTTTCACAGACTCTTTGCATGCTGTTTGGATGTACTAATCTCAAAAAATACTGGCTAGTTTTTTATACCTTTTTCACCACTCGATAGAGTTTCTCTTGGAGACTATTTAGGTGTATATTATATACATATAGTATGTATATTAGCTGAGCTACCGCGTGTTATGTAAAGGAAGTCAAGAAAATAGTTTAGTGCGAATCCGGACCGGTACCCTAATTGCGTAACGCACTGTCAATCACAATCTGAATCATTTTGAAGGATACTGATAATCCATTGCTTCATGAGTTTAAAAAAATTGTCAGCTCAACAACGTAAAAAACGCAATGAAAGTTGTTGAACTGTCAAAATGAAATCCATTCATACTGTTAGTGTGTTACGCAATTATCTTGCACACTATTAAAAAATAAGTAGTGTATTAGCTGTACTACGACGGGTTATGTAAGGCAGTCTAGAAAACGGCTTTAAGCAAAATACGACATTAATTATTATTCAATAATTTTCCATCTAATTGTGGGATTACAAAATGATAGTTGAAATTGCATAGTTAGGTGCATATAATAAGCTAGCAGTGTTCATAAACCCACAATTTCCCCTTGACTTTTAGGCTTAGCACGCCCTACGAATTAGAATCGTTGCGGATAACTATCGCAAATCCGTGAACATAAATAAATAAATGTAAACAATAATACCTTTAAACTAGAGTCCGCGCACTGCGCTAAAATATCGCTTGAGACTTCGCTTGAAAAATTGGCAGTTTAAAAATCGCAACGATTAAAATCGTAGTGCGCGCGTAGCCTTAGTTAGCTATTAGAAAACCCATGAAGCAAATTTTAATGTAATAAAAAGCACCTACGTCCCATCATTTACAATATCTGTACCAAAGCTCTGTTTGGAAGTACTAATCACAAAAAGTTCTGAACGGATTTTAATACTTTTTTCACCGTTAGATACACTGTCTCTCGGGCAAGGTTTGGGTGTATATTGTATACATACAGTTTGTATAATAACGGTGATACCGCGGTTAATGTAAAGAAAGTCGAAAAACTGTTCATTGCGCAACCGAAGCGGACCCCACAAAAGAAAACTTTTGTTATATATCATTTTTAAACATCGAAACCCATCACGTCTACGGAGTTTCGCTAGCTTATTTAATTTGACCCTATATAATTATATAAATTTGAAGTACCCAACGAACCCGAAAATATTGTGTGTATTTGTTATACATTACAAACGATTCGTGATAGATCACGATCTGGATTTATTTTCGGTTCTGCTTTTATTTAAAACAAAAAAACAGTCATCTTGGCTACTCAAATGTATCATTTATTCTTTTAGTTTACTTCTAACACATTAACCTATGTATTTAAACAAAAATGAAAGGCTGTTTGTTGGCAAGCGTATTACTTGAGAACCGCTAGATAAAACTGGGTTTATTTTATTTTAAAATTTTTGAAAGGTTTCCCAGACAATTTTCAAATTCGGAATAAACTAAACGACTTTTTATATGAGATTTTTGTAAGAATTATTGAGAATTGGACAGGACAACGTCTGTCGGGTCAGCTACTCGTAGTAATACATATTTTGTAATTGTATTGATTGGCAATCTTACAATAATAACAGGTTTGTTTATACTCGTTCAATGGTCACTAGGACTATAGGGTTCATTTGTAGTTTGCTAAAGATGATATTTGCATGTAACAAGGAAGGGAGTGTAACATAAAAAAATATAATATTATGAGCCTCATCCCCTAGGTATTTCGTGAGTCGGCGCGCACAGTGGATCGAAACTGCTATATGAGGGACATTCGTTATTTTTTTACATTTTTTTTTAAATTCCTTTCGAATGATCTCGATGAATAATTGTAATTACAAATTTTTCTCTTAAACTGATAGTTTGCCCGGTGAAACATATTTTAGATTTTTTTGTATGGAATGAAACAGAAACTGCTATAATTTGGCCATGTCTTGAAAACCCAGGCTTTCACACTACTATATTCTTCTTCTTTGACTTGTTGGCTATAATACTATGCTATCAGCGCGCGCCCATAGTTGCCCGTTCAAGAGTTATGAGCTTAGGAAAAATTAAAAAAAAAAGTTAGTCAAAAGTACATTTTCATGGATAATATCATAGATAGAACATTAAAACATTTATAATTAAGGAATACTATTATACTATTATGGAATAATATTAAGGAAAAGCGGCCAAACTATCAGTTTTAGAGAAAAACTTGTAATGACAATTATTCATCGGAATGACGAGATCTTTCGATAGGTATTTAAAAGCAAAAGAAATTTGTAAAAAAAAAACGAATGTCGCTCATATAGTAGTTTCGACCCACTGTGGCGGCGCATGCGTAAGGTGGCCCATGTCTCGCGAACTGAGAGCGCTAAGCCGCGAATAGAATCAGCTGCCATCACTCGGCGGCCCGGAGCGGACGCCGCCAAGTGTTGACAGTTATCTAAGAGCAATATATATGAAAGTCTTCTTTCATTTAAAATAAATGAATTTTATTTAAACTAAGCACCGTTTTTACAAGATGGCTGTTTAAAATTCAGCAGTGTATCTGTCATTTGTAGTCCGGGTTTAAAAATTTAATGTAGATAATTATTATCGAGTTAAAAGAGTTACCTCAAAAATTGTAAGACTGAATACTAAAATGGTCTCAGTACTTTTGAAGATTTTTGTTTAAAAATTTAATTGAATTTTGGTTTAATATTTTAATAAGGTTTTGTTTTCATAACAGAGTATATTAATAATTTGTGTTTTAATCTAAGATTTAAAAAAATCTAACTGATTATTAAAACAATTTGTAACAAACTGTAACCAGATTCTGTTTTGTTAGGTACATTTAAAATGATGATAAAAGATGACTTAATTTAATTTTATGGTCTGGAAATGAAAACATGATTTAAGACATTTTCAACTGTTTTTAACCGACTCAAAAAAATAAGAGGTTCTCAATTCGACTGCATTTTTAACCAACTTCAAAATCTTTTACTTTTATTTTTTTGATTTTGATTTGTGTGTTAGCTCCGAACATTTTTATGGGTGAACCGAATTGGATGATTCTTTTTTTATTTGAAATCTGGTGTTTCACGTGTGGTCCGATTTAAATTTGATCAAGTACTGACCAGTAGTTTTTGAGGTATCCTTAATATATATATGTATATATATAGATATCCCTTTACGGTAAATGTTGATCAGACGCGACTTCACGCGAGCACTTTGTTGATCCGAAAACGCATGTTGATCCGGCGCCTTTTGTTGATCCAATATGCATTTCTAGTAACTAATGTGGCTCCGACCGGATCAACATCTAGACTCAAGGGACAGCTTACTAACGTTCGCCGAAGTTGATCCAATATACAAATCCAGCTTCCTAATGTTGATCCGATTTAAATGAGCCAATCAGAGCAAAGCAAACGATTGGGTTGGCTGAAAGCAGCCGCGACGTTGCCGTTCCGTATCTTTGGCCGTACACAGGCCCGCCGCTGGGCGCTTCACCACCCGCGTGCGAAACTGACCATGCCGCCCCCTCTTTACCCTACTAGGCTTTTAGAGAGGAATTTGATGTTGGTTAAGTTGTTATGGAAGTGTATAAAAAAAACCGGCCACGTGCGTGTCGGACCACGCACAATGAAGGGTTATATTTATAACAGGGGAAAACCCTCTTAGAGATTATCTATCTAAGGACCGATTTTTCAATAATTACATAACTTTTACCTGAAGAATAAATGTGACGGTTTGACAGATTGTCCAAACACCGCACCAGGTCCGCACCAAGCGACGGCCGAATTAATGACACGCGGGGATGCGACAGTCGTTGAGAGGATCCGGCAATTGGGACTCGAGGTGGCCATGCATAAGTCCGAGGCCATGTGTTTTCATGGTCCTCGGAACGCGCCACTGTCGGGTTCTCAAGTAACGGTAGGAGGCGTTCACATCGGCATCGAGTCGACGATGAAGTACCTGGGACTCGTCCTCGATAGCCGGTGGGACTTCGTGGAGTATTTCCGCGTTTGGCTTCCAAACTGGAGCGGGCCGGGGCTGCCTTGAAGCGGCTCTTACCCAATCTGGGGGGTCTAAACGCCTCCTGCCGGAGGCTCTACGCGGGGGTCGTGTGGTCCATGGCCCTTTACGGGGCACCGGTGTGGGCGTGTTCATTAAGGCTCCGACCAACCCACCGGTTAAACGCGTCCCAAAGGGTCATGGCCATCCGGCTGGTCCGGGGATACCGCACGGTCTCCTGTGAGGTGGCGAGTCCCCTTGCCGGATTGCCGCCGTGGGATCTGGAGGCAAAAGTCCTCGTGCACATTTGGGGGTGGCGCGAGGAGGCGAAACGCCGGGGCGTAACTCCGCTGCCGCGAGAAATCGCGGCACAGCAGACTGAGCTCCGGCGGGATCTCATGGCGGCATGGAGAGTGCGACTGTCGCAACCCAGCGCAGGGCACGCCACAAATGCGGGGGTAAGTCCCCTCATTGAGCAGTAGCTTGAGAGGCGCCACGGCGTCCTCACCTTCCGCCTGACGCAGGTCCTCACCGGACATGGCTGTTTCGGGAGGTTCCTGTTTCGGATAAGGCGGGGGGAACCGCCTATATACAATAATACAACGCCTAATACAACGCGCCGTCGACCCGGGCCTGTCCTTACCGGACGGGGAGCTGCACATTGCTCGCCGTCCGCAAGCCCGCGCCTACGGTGGCCGGGAGTCGGCAATCGACTCCCGACGCCCAGGGTGTCTCCTTCTGCGGCGACTAGAGGCGCGAGGGCGCAGTGATTGCCTCTCCCTCTCGCGCTCCGCCTCCTCCTTCGCGAGCATTACTGCTTCGCAAAAGGAGGTGACGGCTTCCCATTCCCATGAGATCCCGCCGGAGCTCTGTCCGCTGTGCCGGGATTTGTCGCGGCAACGGAGTTACGCCCCGGCTTCTTGCCTCCTCGCGCCACTCACAAACGTGCGCGAGGACTTTTGCCTCCAGATCTCGCGGCGGTAATCCGGCAAGGAGGCTCGCCGCCTCGCAGGAGACCGTGCAGTATCCCCGTACCATCCGGATGGCCATGACCCTTTGGGACGCGTTCAACCGGCGGGCTGGCCGGAGCCTCAATGAACACGCCCACACCGGTGCCCCGTAAAGGGCCATGGACCGCACGACCCCCGCGTAAAGCCTCCGGCATGATTCGGGTAACACCTTTTAGTGCATATCTCGAATATCTGATCACAGAATCTATTAATGGTGTTTCGGCTGATTTCTGCAGATTCGGCTGTTTTTAATCGTTGCATGCACTGCTTAGCCTTGTGAAGCCGCAACTGTCGCTGAGTGGGTGATTCACTACGCACCTCACCACGCCTTGTTTCATGTCAGCGCTCTCATTGGCAAGTTTTTCTTGCCGTTTTAACTTCTTTTTCTTTGTGTTGTTGTTTCTTTATTTCCCATAATGTTCCCACGAGTACCGAAGAAGTATCCCTCAACCCTTCCAGAGCTTCGTTTAGAAGGGTAAGAGCTAATATACAACAGGGTTCGCCCAGGTGCCCTGAGGTGGTACGTTCACGATATCATTTTATAACCTGATGCCAATCAGTCCTCGGCACGGCCTCACCTTGACTTGGGTAGTAATTTGGTAATATATGCACCATTTGTTTCAGCTTAAAGCTTACTCGTGCCTGACGAAACACCGTTCCGGATTTGATTTTGGAGTTTTCCGTCTTCTAGACAGGTTGCAAACCAATACTATTGACACCCATCTCACCAAATTACACAAATCATGGTATACCTCTTATGCCTATTACTACTGTTGACCGTTGAGGAGTTCCCTGGTTTGGAGCCAAACCTGGATGTGGCATCAATTTCATGGTGGACCCACCGACCGTCTATCATATCCGAACGGGTATGCAATGTCAAGTCTCTACTGCCGACCGTTGAGGAGTTCTCTGGTTTGGAGCCAACTCTGAAGGTGGTAGCAATTTCATGGTGGACCCACTAACTGTCATCCCAATGGGTGTGAAAATTTCATGTCCCTACTGTTAACCGTTGAGGAGTTCCCTCGTCTGGAGCCAATCCTGGCAGCAGCATCACGTCATGCTTATCATAAACATGCATTGTCATTGGTACTGGACCAGTATGTAAAATGCAAAATTTCATGTCCCTACTGTTAATCGTTGAGGAGTTCCCTCATCTAAGGTCAATCCTAGCAGCAGCATCACGTCATAATTATCATAAACATGCATTGTCAATGGGACTGGACCAGTATGTAAAATTTCAGCTCAATCGGACACCGGGAAGTGGGTCAAATTTAACTTACAAGAATCCACCTTCACATACATACAAGTCAAGTTAAAAAAAATATAAAAGCTTTTAAAAAATCTATCTGACAAACAAGTGAAGTAGTTCCCAAAGTTTGATCCTGCATCTTTCTTACTTTATTACTCTAACGAAAAAGTCTACTGGGTTCTCTATCACACGCAGGATGCGACGTTGCCGCTTTGTGTTCGAGTACCTATTCGTCAATTTTGACTCCGGATCCACTTAGTCCAAGTAAATGTCGCATATAAGTTAAATATATTCTGGATCTAAGAAATCATATTCAGTATGATTTTTTCGACCGTTGATGGATCAACAAATGTTGGTCAAATCGCTGACGAGTATATTGAAAACCTGTAAGTGCAGATCCACCGACGTCACACGCGCATCAAGGACGGATCAAAGTATATCAGTTTGCGCGATGCGGAGCTGAGTAAACACGTAAAATAGGCGGATCAACAATTGTTCTAACTTCTCACTGGATCAACATTTACCGTATAAAGATGATTATATATAATATAATCATCTTTATACGGTAAATGTTTTTTTTTGTACTGGATCTAAGAAATCATATTCAGTATGATTTTTTCTACCTACCTCTACCGTATAAAGATGATTATATATAATATATATATATATATATATATATATATATAATAAACTAAGAACCAGCAATAACTTTCAAAAATAAACTAACTTTACTTCTATTGAATAAATGTTACTACTCCGTATCGGATTTCCTAGCTGATAAATTTCAGTTGTGTATTAATGTTTGTATATTTGATGATGAACTGCATCAATGTTTGCATGCCAAAATGGTAGAATGTACAAGGGTTCTTTAATATTATTATAACCACCTTATTGTAAATACCTACATTCTGACCAAATAAATATTCTATTCTATTCTATTCTAAGTGAAAAAAATACGCAGGTATTTTTTCCACTTTGTTTATATTGATGATGTTTTAATAATTTCCTGTCACGGTTATTTACAAATCAAGTAGTGGTATACGAATGTGTGTGGGGTAGGTACCACAACTAAAAGGTGAAAAATAAAAACATTTTTACAGAAAAACAACCGACTGCCAAAAAAAACACTAAAAACGTGAAAAATAACTTTAATTTCGGAAGTGGCTGCCCAAAAACGAAAATACACAACCCAAGACACCGACTTCTGAAATTAAAGTTATTTTTCACGTTTTTTTGTTCTTTTTTTGGAAGTCGGTTGTTTTTTTATTTTGTAAAAAGTTTTTTATGTAGGTATCATAATTTTGTATCCTAAAGCTGTTCTCACGATTATCCTGCACCCTAATTGCATTTTGGCGGCATATACAACGCCAAATGCACACTACGCATCACACTGACATCAGACAAAATCCTGCATCACGCAAGCGAGGTTTACAGCGCAAATTTTAAAAATCTTTGCGTTTCTCTGACTCGTTGTGACGGCAGATCTCCCATTTCATAAGACAGTGTTTTGCCTTGAACACTAAAACATCGCATACAATATCGTTGAATTAATAGCCGTGCGATAACCTAAATAAAAGTGGCTCCATCTGTAAATTTAAGCAGACAGTAGCCAGGTGGCAATCAACGAAATAAAAATTTGCGAGTTGTACTTGCTGTAACTTGCTGTCGTATAGGTGCCGCAACAAGTTTTGGAGTTTATCAACAGCATCATTGTACTTGCAGACCACGAGACTGGCGCGCCTCAGTAAACACTGCACCTCTTGCTTGCGTATGGTATCCTGGTACTCGAAATAATATGAACGTTGCGAACCCCGCGGTTATTGATTAGCGGACGTTCTAAGGTAGCCCGCGAAATTCAAATTGTCTTACGTTTTATTCAATTGACCTTGATCTCAGCGTCACTTTTTAGGTTGATCAAAATGTGATTCTTGACAGTAACGGATGTATATGTACCTGATTATAATCCCCTCCGTATCAAAAAGTCCTAAACGCAAATAGTCCTAATAGCAAAACGACCATAATTAAAACGATACTTTAGCAAAATGTCATATTAGCAAATCGTCCTAAGAGCAATATGTCCTATCAGAAAAACGTTCTACTTGTAAAGTACAGTAATATCGAAAAATTAATAACGGTTTTTATACTCATGGGTCATTGATTGGGGAGCTGAGTAGCACCTGAGTCGGATATTATATTGATGGCATATGTGTCAACAACATTAGCTATGCAGATGACATGGTGCTGCTCAAGGCCTCAGTCTGTAGCCTGAGGAAACTGGTGATTGTGTGTGAGAGGTACGCCAATCCTCGTGGCCTGTTGTATAATGTGAAGAAGAGTGTCGCGATGGTGTTTGGGGCTGGTGGAAAATGTCCAGAAACAGTATCTCCAGTATTGATGAATGGTGTACCGTTATCGAGAGTGCACTCTTTCAAATACCTTCAGCATATTTTGACCACTAGTCTTAAGGACGATGACGATATTGAGAGAGAGCGGAGGGCGCTGTCGGTCAGATCGAATATGATTGCCCGCAGGTTGAAGCGTGCTTCTACAGAGGTTAAAAAAACACTTTTTGGAGCCTTATATTCCTCTTTTTACTCCTGTGGCCTGTGGGTACATTTTACGCAGAGATCGTACAGTGCCCTTCGCGTGCAGTACAATAATGCTTTCAGGGTGTTGATGGGGCTGCCTCGCGTCTGTAGCGCATCAGGGATGTTTGCGGAATTGCGTGTTGATTACTTTTATGCATTAATGCGTAAAAGATGCGCATCCTTGGTGCGCAGGGTGCGAGCCAGTTCCAACAGCATCCTGGAAGTTATTGCTGATAGGCTGGACTGCAGTATTCTAAGTCGTTGCTCCAGTATCTCAGCTGGAATGCTGAAGCAGTAATTATTTTGTTGTGTATGTTTGTGTAATTGTTGTTATAAGTGTATCAATAACATAGTTGTAAGTTTATTTTATTGTTACTAACACTGTCTGTGTCTCATGGTTGCTCTCAATAAATAATTTATTATTATAGTATTTATTTGAAAGTTAGACCCTTGATACGAAAAAAAATTCAATTTCTAAAAGTGTTGTTTCTTAAAGCGTCTGTTAGGTACCGTATTTGTGTTCTGGCATAACATGCACAAATATTCACTGATTCCATTTATTTGTTTTTTGCTTGGAAGAGTACTATCCCCTTTATTTTGTTTTCATGATATTTATATATATTTATTTAGTTATTTTTTTTTAGTTATTTATAATTTTTATTTTTTATTTTTATTGTTGCTTCTGAGCGAATCCAATATGTTTGATGTCTTTCCACGTTGTGTTTTAAGTCAGAACTACCCAAATTTCCATGGAGTCGATAGATTTCTCGTAGTCCACAAACGGCGGCTGATTCTACTCTTCGGTCTTCTGAACAACTTGCCGAACAGTATGGTATGGTCTACAGTTCCAAAGCCTTTTCGAAAACCGAGTTGTTCAGGTGGACAAGTAGACGACTAAACGACTTGACTCGTCAAGTCGCCTAGCGAGACGATTTGTAACGACTCTCGAGAAAAGTTTCAACGGTGGGCGGGTGAAGGTAAATACAATCGTCGCACTCTTCTTCTTCTTTTTGTTTCGATGTCCATTAATGTTGCTTATACTGTTTGAAGGTGGCCACGTTTATTGCGGCATCAGAGGCGTTGTTTAGATCGTCCAGGGTGCAGGTGAACGGAAATGTGCGTCACGCTAATATCGCGGGGGCGGAGATAGCGTTTGAAATGCTTAGAGGCCAGAATAACCTGACCTTTCTTTATACTCTTCAGAAATAGAGAATGGAACAAAGTATGGCGGCTAATTAGCAACTGTTGCTGTAGTCGCTTGTCAAAAGCTATACCTTATAAATACATTATCGTGTCCTGTAGTACCTATCGCACCTATTTTCTGAACTGAACAACGCAAAATAAAAAACATTTTTAAGATCGGTTTTTATTTGTTAAAGTTTGTTCTTATGACGATGTGCTAATAGAATATTTTCCTAAAGTGTCCTTTTGATTGTAGGTCGTTTCGATATTAGGACTATTTGCTTTTTGGACTTATTGATACGAAGGGGCCCCGTTGTATCGGCCCCGACTTACGAGTGTTATGTCGTGAGTTCGAACCCAGGTAGGCACTTTGTGTATTTAATTTCATCACCACTACCCTCAAAACGGTGAAAAACACATCGTGAAGATACCGGCACGTCCTAGAACCAAAAAATCGAAGACATGATTGTGTCATCTACCAACTCGCACGGGGCCCGCGTACTTAGGCTCATTACATTATACTAGCTGCACCCCGCTGTTTCACCCGCATAAGTCGTGATCCCGTTAGAATATCGAGATAAAAAGTATCCAGGTTATGGTTTACCCATGTGCCAAATTTCATCCAAATCAATTCAGTCGTTTTAGCGTGAAAGCGTAACAAGCAAACCTACAAACATGCCAAAAATCAAACCTTTTCTCCTTTTAATATTAGTTTAGATAACCTCCTTTTGCTCAGCTCTCCAGGTGTAGCCTGACCCTAGAAAAATAAAAAGTAGGGGGTCACAAATACTAATGACAGCCATTGGTGATAAGTGATAACTGTACTGACTGACTGACTCTGGGGACTGTATCTTAGAAAGCTCAACCTACTTTATTGATTTGTAGAATTATTCTTAGTATTTTATGTGAATATCTTGCAGTAGTAAAGCGAAAGCATTTGTGGCGTTTTGCGCGGTAAATATTTCATGTTAACATGATACAAACTCAGCAATTTTTTTGTTGTCTTTCAGGTAAGTGCAAAACAGCAATAGTAAATGTCCAAGACTTGCCGTGCAAAGTGTTCTTCCAATGACTGCACAAGAATGAAGTGCCGCTGCTGCCCGGTCAGGCTGGTGGACTTTCGAGGAGCACGCAGGTAAGCTTCCTTAGGAACCATGATTTTATGGGTAAGTAACATAAATTAGTTTTACTGTTTTTTTCTACTGAAATCGACATTGCTCTACGAATTGCGGCAATTTTTGCTTGTGCTATCGCATATTTTGTCATTGAGACGATTTCAGTACAATATTTACTTAATGTTTTGTACATTTTATCATTTCCTAACAAATTATTACAATGCAAAGATCGTTAAATTATAATGTTTGGCTACAAATTAGCATAGGCAATCATTATTATTCTTCTCATTAATTTATCCGCAACAATAACGGATTTCAACGATAAAGAATTGTAGGGTTACACCGTAACACAGAACTGTATTATAATACTCCCGTGTGCTCAACATCCGCTCCGTGGTCTTGAGAATAGACAATTCTGAAAGCCTCTTACACTTTCTTGCCTGCCTAGTGCTGCAAATATACACGGTCTTCTGATCAGTTGGATCAATATGCAGATTGATTTCGCCCGAGCACATGACACGCTACTTCGGTTGCCTGGCAGTGATGCTACCAACTTGGCTAAATTAGCTGCTAAAATAAGGTAAATACTGCAGCTATGAGACTGCAGCAAGGCAAATTAAATATGTCATATTTCATTAGACATTTGCCAAAGAAGTTAAATAACAACGCCGAAAAGTACTTTGTTGAAGCTCCGCTGGCTCATATAGTTGCAGACATTGACGTGGTGGCATGGTACTCGTAATCAAAACAAATTTCGGCTGTTACGTATTCAGTATTTAATTCAATTTCTCTTTCGTAAGATGTTATACCTACAACAATTCTGTCACCGTTCAGAAGAAATATGTTGATAAAGATATAAAACCCAGCAAACTGCTGAAAATGTGAGTACCTACACAAAATTTTATAGAAACTTGGGTACCTTGGAATTCCGTGCGATAATAACTTTAAAATAACATAGGGACTAGTATGATATAACGCTACAATGGTACTCGTCCCATTTTAAATGTGCAAAGGTTCCCTATTCTATCATGTGATTTTTATGGTCTCTATTACTCGCTTAGTACTTAGTACTCGTGCCGACTTCACCTCGAACATAATGCGACATGGATCGAAATGAACGTCGCGAAATAAAGAACTAAAATTAAAAATAAATTGTTGACATCCGCACTAATTACTATAAAGAAAGCATTCAAAGTTTTGAATTGGTTTACATTTTCCGGTTTTCCCTTTACAAGTAGCGGCACCACCACTTTCATTATCCTAGTATTATCCGTGTCGCACTATAGTATAAATAGTTTTTAAAAATAACACCGCGTTGTAATGATCCACAAGTCTTAAGTAAAGTTTTGTATTGCTAAGCAAATAGTTCAGAATAAATATGTAGGCTTCACAACAAAAAGTGTAGTTACGACAGTAAAATTTTACTTTTGTGTTTGATAATTCAAAAACATATTTAAGTTATCAGCAGTACTAAAAGGTGGGCAACTGCGATGACATGCTTCGCACAAATGTGGAAGATACCGAGGTGCACCGTCGAGTGTTAACAGAGACCCATGTACTGCTGATGATTGTTTGGCAGATTTAGCTACTCCTAGTGGTAACCAGCCCGTCTGTAGATACTGAACTACGAGTAAGAATGAGTGAGTGTGATAAGCGTTTTATTACAATAAGTAGGTAAATGCGGCATGGTTGATCGATCAAGGTAAACTACGCTCTTCGCGGTCGGTTTGTGGATGGGTGACCATCCATTTCATACCGAGACCCCTCCATGCCTCGGAAAGCACGATCAAAGAAGATTCAGGTGCACTAATAAAAGTTTTAATCTATTGTTTCGGTTTCATAATTATTCCTTAGTACATATTTTATGTCAGCAAGTAATTCTGACCTATAATGCAAAGACATAGCGTGTCATAATTATAATAGATTCAATTAATTTAGCCTGAGAGACCTTTTTACTTTGAAAAATTAAAGTGTTTTACTTCCCAAATGTTTCTTACATCAACTCTGTTAGTTTTCACCTTCGTTAGCTAATAATGTCAGAAGTCAATTTTATGGTGGATTAAAATTGATTTAACCAACGTCATTAATTTAATCAGCCCTTTAGTAGATATTCAATTAATTTAACCGAGAAGTAAATACTCCGTGATTTCAAAAATTGTGCCTCAACAAGGTCTACGTTTCCCACGTGGTATGTAACGCACGTGAGCTCTTCCGAAATACGCCTGCGTGAAATTGTGGAGGCGGGGCACCACGAATGCGATGCTTGATACTAGGAGTCCATGAAGCATCATAGGCTTGATGATCGACTGCAGTGACTAAACTACCTCTTGAGCGTTATACCAGACTGTACACTCCATCATTGACAGTAAAGACTACTTTTGTGTGCATTTTATTGGGTCTTTTAATATTGTTTTAAGTATCTAACAGGGATTGCTTTATTCGACAGCGGTTTTAAAATATCTTTTGCAGATTTTCAATGTATTATGACATAAAAGTCATAAAAATATTGAAGAAAACAGTTATTCATGAAATAATTAATACTTAACAACCAAAACTATGTAAGAAATCTCCATCAATGTGTTAGTATTTCGAATTTAATCAGGGAGCGATACAATAATACTGTGCTTTTTAGACGAGTGATGGCGGTATTTTAGCGAATATCTTTTAAAATATCACATAAAAACGGTGTGTTAGTTAATGAAAAATGAGCGTTATGTAATACTGAACAATTATCACCAACTTTCATACAAGACAGTTTTGTTTTAATAGGATAAAACATCAAAGGGGACAATTTGTTCTCACGTGCGCCTGTGTGTCGCCTATTGTAATCGAGACACGTCATCAAACTAGTTTGCCAACTAGTGTTCAAATCTTGGACATTAGAACTTACCACATTAGTATTTTGTTGCTTTCTTTAATGTTTTTTAAATGAATGACATTGAATAAACACGGATAAGTATATAAGTATGTAAATATGGTTTATCAGTCACGAAAGAAATTGAGAAGAGGTTGCATTGTCACACATGAGCATAACATGTTTGTATCTCTTCTTTATAAGTTTATATGTTGTCTTGTCTCGAGCACGCCGTTTATCAATACTGAAAGTATTTTTTCGAAATAGAACGATATAATTGCTCTAAAAAGTGTATTGAATAAAAAGCGATCATATTCAAGTAAGGCATTTAAGACATCAGCAGAAAAATAAATTAATACAAACATTTATTTGAAAACTTTTTTTCCATTTTAAGTATTATAATTATCTTTCAGATAACTTAGCCATTTATTAATAAGTTTTATTACTAGCCACATATTGGTGGTAATTTATCATCTGCGGCACTCCGAGCAATGAAGTAAATAATTTTAACATAAAATCTAGTTCCTAAAATCAGATTAATTTATGTCAAGTCATGGACCTGGCTAACATGATGCAAATAATGAAAAAACTAAAAGACATTGGAAAAGGAGGCTGTCTGATTTAGTTTTTTTTTTTTTGGAGTGCCGTTTATAAGTCGCTAACAGTAACTTTATTAGAGGGTGTGTAACGTTTGAAAAAATAACAAAATTTCTAATGATCATATAATCATAGAGATCTATGTTTCTTTTGATCTACGATTCTTCTCCATAGAGATCTACGTTTTGGAATGGGCGACTAGCTTCAACTTTCTGACTAACTGACCGACTGACAATTCAAAAGTGCCTGTAAATGGTTTAATTGAAATAAATGCTTTGAGTTTGAGTTTGAGTTTGACCTAATTACATTTATTATACTTTTTTTTTAAATATAACGATGAAATGATGTAAGGAATTATTGACATAATGTCATTTTACCTATGGTTTATAGAGGTATGAGGAACAGGGTGTAAACCTCACTCATACTCTATGGAAAAGGGAGGATCCTCCGACCAGACGGGTGTTGTGTCTAGTGGGCAACTGCCCGACAATTGATGTCGGGACGTTGTATATAATATGCTAGTTGCGCGGTAAACTCTACTTGCGCGATGCAGGATTTTGCGTGACGTCAGTGTGACGTATAGCTCGCATGTGGCGATGTAGATAGATACCGCTATAGGTTTAATGATCATTTTCTATAACGCACAGCAGTTATTACATTGATATATTAATAAATAAATTGGTTTTTTTTTTGTGTTTATTCTAAATACCTGCGTCAGATACCATCTACCGTTATTAAATCATTAGTGTTAGGTTGGTTAGAACAGTGACCAGTAACGCGCGAAGGCGAGCGAGCGCAGCGAGCGCGCCGCGGGTGCAGGGGCCGAGCGCCAGATCCCCTCTATTGTTGGTAAATCATTTGGGTGAAAATTATATGAAATAAACATTATAATATATTTTATTTGAGCAAAAGAAGGTTGTATGAAATACGAGTATAACATCAGATCACATGAAATAAGGTTATTTGCTTTTATATCATATTAAAATTATATCAGGTGAACGTTATTTCAAGTGATATTATCCATTTGTTATTATGCTATATATTACACACCCCTTTATTAAACGTCACACACAACCGGGTCATCATCATCATCAGCCTACAGCAGTCCACTGCTGGACATCGGCCTCTCCAATTGCAAGCCATTTAGCTCGATTCTCGGCATCTCTCATCCAGCTGCTACCAGCCACCCTGCGAAGACCACCGCTCCACCTAGCCTGAGGGCGTCCTACCTTATGATTGCCAATTTGTAGTCTCCACTAAAGAATACGTCTACCCCAACGGTCATCGGTTCTACGGCTAATATGGCCGGCCCACTGCCACCTCAGCTTGCTTATTCTATGAGCTACGTCGACATCTTCGGTCCTGCTGGAATTGCCGGATCACCTCATTCCGGATTCTATACATCAGAGGGACTCCCAGCATAGCTCGTTCCATAGCTCGCCGGGCGACCTTGAATTTATGGACCAGCCGTAACGTGAGTGTCCACGTTTCGGCTTCGTAAGTCTTAACAGGCAAGACGCAACCGGGTGAGAGAGCCAAAATATTCCTGGGAGTGCTAAAAAGCTAAAAAGCAGAGGGCAATTAAGGAGGAACGTTAAGGAGGAGGTTGTCTGTTGCACGCTTTACTCCGTGCAACAGACAAGGACACCGCATCGCAGGTGTATGTTGTAGGGTCTGGCTTGACCTGGATAACTCGACCGTCGACTGACTAGATACATTTTTGATGTGATTGCATGATTTTAATGCAGAGTTCTTGTGGCCACCTTCTGGCTTCATCATCAGAACCTGGACATCATCTACTAATAGAGTATGAGTGTCGTTTTCATGGTTTTCGAGGGTGCTAAAGCAAACAATATGGTCAAAATAAAAATCTAAGACGCCGGCTGCAAATATTTTCAAATTTTTTGTCGTTTTAAAATTAGTGCAGCCGCCATTTTGGATTTTCATTTTGAACTTCGTTCCTGACGGGCTCGCCCGATCCCACACGTCTTTTTTTACAGTAGTACTTTTCATACTACTATTATCTACTATTACTTGCCCGTCCTTCTCCATAGAGATCTACGTTTTGGAATGGGCAACTAGCTTCTACTTTCTGACTAACTGACCGACTCCTTGACAATTCAAATGTGCCTGTAAATGGTGTCGTTGAAATAATGCTTTGAGTTTGAGTTTGAAATATCAATCCGTCAGTCTACATGCAAATATTATGTACTGGGCAATGTACTTATAGGCTTTCATCAAAATCAGTACACTAGGGTAACATAAAATACGAGGAGGTTATCAATGACGCGTCAAGCTGATTTACAACAATTTTTAGATGATAAATCTTAACGTAAGATCGTACCGAACTGCTCATAATAAATGTTTCTTATTCTTCAGGATTCGGCATAAACTGCTAAAATAACTTTCAGTTGACAGAAAATTATGGATGGTATAATATAACGCTTACCAGGAATGTTTCTAGTTTCTTATTTATGCTACTAGCACTTCACTTACTAGTTTGTCCGCGAATATTTTGTGTTTTCTAATTCCGTAGGGGTTTACTTCCCAAATATATTTTCTTATGTGTGCAATGTGCAAATAAATCAATTTCTACATTTACATGCTTCCAACCCCTATTTCACCCTCTAGGGGTAGAATTGCCAAAACATACGAACCAGTGTATGTTTGTATCTTACCAAAAGCTCCAATATTTAATTCCATGCTGCTTACTTCTAACAAGACGGAATTTCTATCCCCTATTTCAACCGCCTAAGTACATGAATACTAATGATTATACTCGTAAGTACATACCAACTATTTCCTCAAAAAAGTTTTCTAAGTTTTTAGAGATTTTTTGTTACAAGTTAAATTATTTAGTTATAAATTAATACTCCTCTAACATAAAATTTTGTAATAAAATAAAAATATACGTACTATTAAAAAAAAAAATACTGCGCAACGTTAACAGGAACAGGTTTCTTAGACATTACATCATGTGCCTCAAACTTTATGATTTTTCAGCATTCATAATGCAAAACTCGTACAAAAATCATTCAAAAAAGCTTGGAGTTCAAAAGGGCACATGTGGGACTCGAACCCACGACCTTCACGTTCCAGAAAACGCGATGCTCTATACCATCCAGCTTAGCCAATGTGCCACTACAAATGATTTCCGAATTCGCGTCCTGTATCGTCTCTCTGAGTGCATTGAGCGACCACAGCGCCCGATGCCCTTCAAATAAACGGTTGCAGCTGCGGACAGACGCGGAACTACTCACACACGTATAAACCCTTTAGAAGGTGAGGGACAAACCATACGAGACAGATGGCATTGATTTTCGTAATTTTATTTTCATTAATGATTATGCTTTCGTCTACCCCTTTTAGACTTATGATAAGGTTTATGTGCAGTAAAGGACGAAAAGATGAACTATTCTGTTCAGTTTATGACTGCTGTTTCTATGTACCAAGCGCTTCTAAAAGCAATGAAGAAAGCTAGCTGGCTAATTTCAAGCATAACTTAGTTCAGTTTTTACGGTCAAAGCCCTATAATATAAATTTTAGAAATAATAATAGCCTAGTACTGTCCAACTGCGGACCAAAGGCCTTTTCTCACACACAGAAGGCAATGATCACTACACGCATGCTTAATACAGATTGACGGTTTCAGATTAATATTTACCGTCCAATTTCTTCACGAATGAACTTAGAAAATAATATCTGTATTTGAATAAGTCACAATATGGTTAGTTTGCGCGGATTCAATCCCGCATCCTCTTGCTTAAAAAGCTGAAGCCTTAATCTCTAAGCAAAAACGCTACTACTAAACAAACACTGTTATCTTTGTGTTAATATTAGGAATCTTGAATACCATCGTACCGAGTATTTAGGGCGCGAATACTACGACCTTTAAAATCACATTCCTGAAAGCCTCTTAGTGTTCCATGAAAGCCTAGTGCTTCGAATATTGTATGTTCTGGATGGATCAATACTGTCCCAAGAGCACATGGCACGCCAGATCGGTTTCCATGACAACGATGCAACTAGAGTGACGTACGCTCTGAGAAAAATATAAATTACAACATAAACAAATGCGTAGCCCGATTGAAAACTATTCCATTGTATTCAGTGTTTAATACTGCTGCTATTTGAAGTAATTTCTTATTGCAATCCTGTTATTTTTCGAAAGATATTGGTCAAGAAAATGTCAACCCACCCCTGAACTGCCCTATTCTGAGGTGCTATCCTCGATTAATAATACAAATATAGGCTGACCGACACGGTCTACAGAGACAAAATTTACTGATACTTGTTCAGTATTTTAAAACACTTAATTTTCATATTATTTTGTTTAACTTTCCTGTTAGAATTCTCAAGAAAAGTGCTAATAACGTCGAAAATCCTACCTTTTCCAAGCACACCGTGATTTGAACTAAAGAGACACGTATCAAAGTGACTACAGAATGCAAGCAAAGCTAGACTTTAGCTCGATGTCGTTAGAAATTAATTTCCTACAGCACTATGACAATACTTGTTACGTTATTACGATCTCCAAATTTCCGAATCACCCATGTGATGTGTATGTGCTCCTAGTATTGTATATCGTATTTGAGCTAACTTCAAGCGTTTGTAAACGAATTGAGACCACGTGCTTCAGAGCACGTGGGGTGTCTTGATCAGGAATGCGGTAAAAACGAAAATTATTTGACAAAAACTTCCTTACATCTGACGCTTTCATTGATTTGGTATACGCTGGGTACATGACATAATTCAGCAGTACAATTTAGCATTATACTTAAAACGCTTAAAACTTCGCTGTTTTAAATGACTTCAAAAATGCAGGAGGTTAAGCATTGACCGATGTTTTTCTTTTCATGTTAGTGTACACCGACTTCTCTGTGACTACTTGGGTGATTAACGTAATTTATTTATCATGACGCAAAGGAAGTTCACGGATGGGTCCATATAGTGGTTTTTGAGTTAGCTTTAATTATACGTATTTAATTAATTTTGTGTATGTTGACAACATCATAAATTCCTGTTACTGTTATTTACATAGCAAGTAGTGGATTATTATTATTTATTAGCTTCACTTGTAACTAACAAGCAATGTAATAAAATCTTAGAAGTCAATTTAATCTACTTCTAATTGTCGTATAGAGGTATGAGGAACAGGGTGTAAAGTTCACTCAAACCT
This sequence comes from Dryobotodes eremita, assembly GCA_917490735.1. Taxonomy (NCBI): domain Eukaryota; kingdom Metazoa; phylum Arthropoda; class Insecta; order Lepidoptera; family Noctuidae; genus Dryobotodes; species Dryobotodes eremita. The sequence goes on along the minus strand of OU823241.1, from coordinate 8,464,905 downwards.
CTATGGAAAAGGGAGGATCCTCCGACCAGACGGGTGTCGTGTCTGGTGGGCAATGCCCAACGGTTGATGTCGGGATGTTGTATATATGCTAGTTGCGCGGTAAACTCAAATTGCGCGATGCAGGATTTTGCGTGACGTCAGTCTGACGCGTAGCTCGCATGTGGCGTTGTAGATGCCGCTACATCACTCCCCCCCGGAGACCGGAGGTCGATAGTGGGCTGAATCTTGTATCTTGCGATGCTTGCCAGGGCCAGTTGAGTTTCCAGTGAGTCGGAACCGGGTGCCGCATTGTTCACGGTGAGTCGGAACTGTCTGCGGTGGTACCCCAGTGAGTCGGGGTGGCGCTGCGTTATGCTCCAGTGCGTCGGATGTGGTACAGCGCCGGGTTGAGGCTGACTGCTGGCGTCGACCAGGAGAGGGTTTGAAGGCTCTGCTTGTGGACCGGCCGAGAGTGCAGTTTGCTGTGCCATGGTTGCTGATGAGGCTGAGGGTGATGACCAGGTATGCGCGGTCGCGGCATGCTGGTGGTCAGGATACCCGTTGAAACCGTGGGTGCTGGCTGGCTGTGTGACTCGCCGCTCTAAAGCTTGCGGAAATGATGATGATGACGTCACGCTGAAGTAGTTGCACGAAGGCTGCGCTGACGTTCATGTTCGGGGTCACCAGTATCGAAATGAAACTTTGTATGGGTATGTAGTTCGGATGACACTACTATAATTTGGCATTTTAGAGCTGATCTGATGATGGAGCCAAGATGCGGATAGTGGAACTCTTCAGTGGCTACCAGTAAACCCCTCAAGTTTGGGTTCATATGATTTCTTTTGACGATTCCAATTGATTGGATTTGGGCAACGAGGATCTGATGATGGAACCCAGGAGATGGATATTTAAACTCTACAGTGGCTACTAGTAAACCGCTCGAGTTTGGGCTCATATGATTCCTCTTGACGAGTCCAATAAATTGGGCTTGGTAACGAGGCCCTGATGACGGAGCCAAGAGGTGATAGTGGAACTCTTCAGTAGCTCCTAGTAAACCGCTCAAGTCATAACTTCGTTAGCTTTAGACTAATTAACTAAATTAAGAATATAATAGAACAAAAAGTAAAAAATAAATCTATGTAGTTTATAAAAAGTAAAAAAAGGCTTTTATCACGCACAAAAAATATTAAAAAAAAATTGACTAGTATTAGTTCTTCATAAATTTCCAATTATTAAATAAAAAAACATAGAGCGCTTTGTTTAAATTAATTCAAACTACACACGACTTAAAATCGCTCCACAGTTTTTGATTTAATCATTGGAAATAAAAAGAAGAACTATTACAATTCATTTTAATTATTTTATAATTTTTTGTGCGTGATAAAACCGTGTATTTATGTTTTTTTAACTACATATGTTTTCACATTGTAGTGTTTTTTTTTATTTCGGTTTTTTACGTTTCGAAAGATGAACCTAAATAATCCTGTCACCTACCCTGTTGTATTGTTGTTACAGTATAGTTATTTCTAACTTTTAGAATTGCATTTTGGTAACTACTTCACTCTTATAGAAAATCAAAATAGTTTTATTGACCTTTGTATGAATAAGAATATTTTTTATTGTATTATCCAATAATAATTAGTTCAAAAGTAAGCTGTTATTTTATAGGCATGATGGTGATATCTTAACAAATTGAATATTTTGTCTGTTAAAGCAGACCAAAGTAAACACATTTGCCTTTGCTTTCTTTTTAATTTTTTAATTTAGTGCGTTTACAATTCCTTGCATTATATTGTTTTGTATTTCTTGATTTTCAAGACATTTACTGTTCTACAGCTACTACTACTATTTTGTATTCATTCCATTGTGTACTGATTGATATATCAGGAAGGACCACGTACCACGGTCAAACTGTCGCTATCAGGTTCGATATCGCATCCCCTGAAATACTAGGGACACAGAACGAATAGAAGCTGGACGCATGGTTTTGGTTTCATGGTATGACGTTCATAAAAGTCCTTATTACAAAGCTTGAGAGATCAAAATTGCAACTAATGCATTAATGCAAACTGCAACAGAACTCTGTGAGCGCCCCGTAATATGAATGAGAATGAAACGACAATCTTGTAACAAGAAGTTGGAGTATGTTGGATTAGTCTGGAATTATTGTAGGCCTCAATTTTGTCTGATTTAGCATTTTACACATAAGTGCATTCACAAAAGGGTAAAGTTGTTTTGCTACGACGTGACTGACGTCATTGCTACGGCAGCTACGCGGACGTAGCACTCGTAGCTGAGTAGATAGCTAACCGTTGTTTTTTTTCCACCCGTGTTTTATCAGAAACTATCAAACTTCTACGTAATCATCATCAACAGCCACTGCACACCTCAGCGGGACATTTACCTCGCATTACATTTTATTTACATTTACAATTTATTTATCCCGCGAAAATACAAATTGCCTTAGGTTTTATTTAATAGACCTTGGCTTCAGTGTCAAGTTTTATGTTGATCAAATTGCGATTCTCGACAGTAACAGATGTGTAACTAATTATAATCATAAGCTGTGAATCCACCTTATATTAAATAAATAAATTAGATTCTTCATACAACTCTTCTGAGTTGGAATGGGTCTTAAACGTTATGATTTCATGAAAGTGTCTTTCAATAGTGCCCTCCGTATCATAAAGTCCTAAACGCAAATAGTCATAGTAGCAAAACAACCTTTTTTGAACCTTTTTTTCAAAACGACACTTTAGCAAAATGTCGTATTAGCAAATCGTCCTACGAGCAGTATGTCCTAATACAAAACGTCCTATTTGTAAAGTACAGTCTATCATTTTCTATACTCATGGGTCATTATAGCATTTATTTGAAAGTTAGAAAATAGATAATAAAAAAAAAAACAAAACGAGTTGTTTCTTTAATCAACTGTTAGGTACCATATTTGTGTTCTGGCATAACTTTCACAAATATACACTGATTCCATTTATTTGTTTTTTGCTAGAAAGAGTACTATCCTTTTTATTTTATTTTCATCCCGTTTATATAAGTACTGTTGCTTCTGCTCGAATCCAATATGTTTGACATGTGTTTCCATTTTGTGTTTGAAGTCAGGACTACCCAAATTTTCATGGAGTCGATGGCTTTCTCGTAGTCCACAAATTCCACAAACGGCGGCTGATTGTACTCTTCGGTCTTCTGTACAACTTGTCGAACAGTATGGTATGGTCTACAGTTCTGAAGCCTTTTTGAAAACCGGCTTGTTCTGGTGGCTAGAACTTGTCAATTCGCCTGGCGAGACGGTTCGTAACGACCTTCGAGATCAGTTTTTACGGTGTACGGGTGGCGTAATACCAGACTATATATTACCACAGACATGGGTTGCTCTGTGCTCGCAGGTAGTTTGCTTTAATGAATGAAGAGCATAGTACATATCAGCACAGACAATGTCTGTATTGAAATACATTTTGCTTTAGAATATTGGAGCAAAATACATACGAGTACAAAAAACCACAATGACTTAGATTGGCAGCTACAGCAAAGGATAATTTTTAATTAGAAAGTAGCAGCTTAATAATCATTTGACTTTTGTTTTAATTTAAACTGCCATCGACTTTTTGTTTTGTCGATGCCTCCTATTTCTGAATGGCAATAATAATAAGGCGTAGTGAACAGAGCCCAGCTGCGTGGGGCTCTTGCTTCTCTGTGGGGATAAAAAAGTAACCACTGAGGGGATAGCGGGGTCTTCCAGACCCCGTCAACCCTTTCCAACCTAACCTATGCAAGTAGGGGTGCCCCAAGTACCGAGCTCGCATCGCTCGCTCTTGCATCACATCCCACTGTTAAAGTTAGTCGCCATGTCATTATTTATAGTACCTCGCCTATGATTTCTAGTAGCAAATAGTTAGTCGCCCCTTAAGTTGCTAGTCGCCTGTAAAATAATTTGCCGTTAGAAAAACTCATTACTGAACCAATTCTGCACTCGTTCGTAATTTGCTTTGGAAATGACGAGCATAATGTATACTAATACAGAGAATGTCTGTGTTGAAATACATTTTGATCTTTAGTGTAACGAGCACCAAGCGGTCCAGCACAGACTATGGATGTCTGTGATAATATACGTACAGTCTGGCATTACGCGTACGGGTGGTCGACAGTACGCTTCTTCTTCTTTTCGTTTCGATGTACATCAATGTTGCTTATAATATTTGGGCCCAGAAGGTGGCCACGTTTATTTATTTATTTATAAATAAATAAATATCAGAACCTTTTTTTTTACCGTCTTTTATACTCTTCAGAAATAGAGAATGGAACAAAGTATGGCAGCAAATTAGCAACTGTTACTGTAGCTTGTCAATAGCTATACCTTATAAATACATCGTGTCCTGTAGTACCTATCGCACCTATTTTCTGAACTGAATAACGCAAAAGAAAAAACATTTTTAATATCGGTTTTTATTTTTTAAAGTTTATTTGATTTTAATTTATTTATTTATTTTATTTAACCATTTACGTACACACATATATAAACAGACAAGAAGAAAGGAACAGAAAAATACGTACAAAGGTGATGCTTATTTCTAAAGAAATCTCTTCCAGCATACCTGCGATAGGAGAGTATACTCGTATTAAAGAGATGTAGACAAAGTGTGTAAGAGTAGGAGGGAAAACGAAATACATAAAATTTTAAATAATTTTCCATATTAAATGTAAACATACAATATGAGAATATACTTACATACATACATACTACTAAAATAAATATCACTAAAATATATAACAATATAATGTAATTCAAATAATAAATACATATGGAATTATGACAAAGTGGAAAGTAGTGTAGTAGTAGTTATTTAGTGTCTCGAGCAGAAGATAAATTAAATTGATTCTTTAAAAATCTCATATTTATGTGTGATATGACTGTACCATTCTGTTCTTTTGGCTCGTAGGACGATTTGCTTATAGGACATTTTGCTAAAGTCTCGTTTTGATTAAAGGTCGTTTTGCTATAAGAACTATTTGCGTTTTGGAGATTTTGATATGGAGGGGCCCCGTTGTATCGGCCCCGACTTATGAGTTGTAGGTCGTGAGTTCGAACACTTTACTTCATGTATCTAATTTCATCACCACTGCTCTCAAAATGGTGACGGAAAACATCGTGAGGAAACCGGCATGTCCTAGAACCAGAAATACGAAGACATTATTGTGAGATCTACCAACTCGCACGGGGCCCGCGTTCTTAGGCTGATTACATTATACTAGCAGCGCTCCGTTATTTCACCTGCATAAGTCTCGATCCCGTTAGAATATCGAGATAAAAAGTATCCAGGTAATCATGGTCTATCCATGTACCAAATTTTATCCAAATCCGTTCAGCCGTTTTAGCGTAAAAGCGTAACAAACAAGCATACAAACATGCAAAATATCAAATCTTTTCTCCTTTTAATATTAGTTTAGATAAGCTCCTTTTGCTGAGCTCTCCAGCCTGACCCTAAAAAAATAAAAAGTAAAAACAACATGTAGGTGTCACAAATACTAATGACAGCCATTGGTGATAAGTGATAACACTGTATCTAAGGCAATTTCACTGGCGTTTTACGAGCGTTGGCGCTTCTCCAACGTCTGCGCAGCGCCCACGTTGCGCAGACGCGACGTTAACGTCGCAAGTTTCTAGTGGGAAGCCTTACATCCGCTGAACGTAACGTTAACATCGCACACATGCTGCGATTTGAGGTTTATAATCAGAGACAAATGGATTCCGACGAGGAAACACTACTGATGGCTTTGATGATTCGATGAAAATTACGTAAAAGAAAAAAAAGTCTCATGGTCAATTTTGGGAAAATCCTTTATGGTTCAATCGATTACAAGAAAGTTAATATTTAGCACTGTACTCTAATATTAAAAATAATGAATCGGAATTTTGTAAATATTTCCGAATGCCGGAGAAACATTTGACGAACTTTTAGAAGTGATTCAAAATGACACACAGTATTAAGACACTAATCTCAGAGATTCAGTGTCACCAGAATAGAGGCTTGTTCTAAGTTTGAGGTATGTAAGAAAAATAATTCAATTAAATTTCTCATACAGGCTGTATATTTATTTAAAGACGCTAGCGTAAGTTTTACAATAATTAATGTTTGTTTAGATACCAATTTCAATCGCGGAGACATTTTCGAATCATATTTAAAATAAATGTTCGTAGGTATATAACACAAGATTTCGTTAATCGTAATTATCGAAAAATAGGTCGCTGTACACTGACTCTTGTGAAGTGTCATCGCTCAGCAGATGATTATAAGTAGGAGTATTGGCACAGGTTACTGGAGTACTTTGAGTTAATGGTGGTTGGAAAGAATTGGAGGCAGACGATGTTTCCAAAGCTATAAAATACCCCTGTTGGTAATAGTTTTGGTAGGAGCATTTAATTATCAAACCTGTTACTAAAAATTTATGGATCTTATTAGTTGTCCGAAATAAAATGATTTATTTATTATTATTATTTCCTTTATTTCATTATGTACATATAAATTATATCTTTAAATATTAAAATATAAAAGAATATAAAAACATTTAAAAATATAAAAAAATAGTGGCCCACCGGTATCGGGAACAGGGTCCAAGCTACCGGCGGTCAGAGCTCCAGAGAGAGGAACCTCCTAACAATGCGGGCCGTGTCTAGAAGTACTGCCTTCTGAATCAAGCCCTTGATCCAGCTGCCCAACCAGAGCCACCTCAGGTGTTGGTCGAGGCTCTTGGCTAATAAGCCATTGACTGTCACGACTATCGGTACAATGATCGCTGAGTCCACATCCCACATGTCGACAACCTCGCGTGCCAAATCAATATACTTGATTTGTTTATCTTTCTCGGCTTTCACGAGGTTCCCGTCATGCGGGACCGTTATGTCAACAATCATTGCGCGCCGCTCTAATCTATCCACCATCACTATATCAGGCTAATTGGCAACAATAGTCCTGTCAGTGATGATGGATCGATCCCAGTACAATGTGATATTTCCATTTTCGAGAACTGGGTCGGGCACATATCTGTAGTACGGCACTTCCGATTCTACAAGGCTGTATTTGAGAGCAAGTTGCTGATGAATAATCCTGGTTACAAGGTTGTGTCTATGCAAGTGTTCTTCGTTAGCTCGACTAGAACATCCGGAGATAATGTGTCTGATTGATTCACCCGGACGGTGGCATGCCCGATAAATGTCAACCGTGCCGTCTTTCACAATAAATCTCCGGTAGTTGTTTGTCATCATTACTTCGTCCTCCTTACTCTGCCATACTTCCATGCGATCATTAGTGTCAAGCACTACTTACTGGCTTGCGCCAGTTCTATTTAGCCAAGGAGAGCGGGGTAAGGCCCTTGTCCACTTTGACCACATCTCGATGCATCTCCACGTCAACCTCTAAGAAATATTCCCTGAGACTGCATATCTCGTGATTGTGGAGGATCTTAGAATTTAAAAAGCCTCGACCTCCACATTTTCGCGGGATATACAGCCTCATTACCGATGAACGTGGGTGATGCATTCGATTTGCAGTTAGCAGTGTACGGACCTTCCAGGGCGTCGAGTTCGGTCTGAGTCCATTTGAGTATGCCAAAAGAGTACATCAAAACTGGCATGACCCAACCGTTAAAGGCGCGCACCTTGTTTCCGCCTGATAGACGACAATTAAATACTTTTTTCAGGCGGCCAAAGAAGCGTTCCTTTAACGACTGCTTCATGTTAGTACCATTGATGCCCAATGCTTTCGACATACCCAAATACTTATAGGTTTCGGATGCGGAGAGGGTTCTAAGGTTTATGGAATCCGAGAGTTGCCTCCGACGGATTCCACAATCTCCCCTCGCTTTACATGCATGACCGCACATTTGTCCACACCAAATTCCATTCTGATGGCGCTACTGAAACTTTCAGTTACTTTCAGTAGCTCCATCAGTTGCAAATTGTTGGGGGCGAACAGTTTTAGGTCATCCGTGTAGAGGAGGTGAGATATAACCTGACCACCTCTCCTCAGCCGATAGCCTAGACCAGAATCTTCCAGCAGTGTGCTTAGAGGATTCAAGGCTAAGCGGAACCAAAGCGGACTCAAACCATCACCTTGAAATATGCCTCGCTCTATCCTTATCGGTTCGCTATTCCTCTGGACATTTCGACATCCTGGATAGTGAAGGACCGTTCTCCATTGCCCCATACATGACACCAGGAAGGTGCGCAGAGTTGCATCTACTTTATATAACTCCAGCACCCTCATAAGCCATGTATGTGGCACCGAGTCATAGGCCTTCTTGTAATCTATCCAACATGTCGACAGATCCTTTCGGGAACGACGAACTTTTTGGCTAATGGCCATATCAATGAGGAATAGCTCCTTAGTACCGCGGGACCCGTTCCTACATCATTCCTACATTCATTGTTCCTACATTTTGAGAAGGAGACATGATAGAGTTGGTGTCTATATGTTTGTTAATTTTAGCCCTCAAAATGGATGTAAGAACTTTATAGACCGTCGGTAAACACGTGATCGGTCTATAATTTTTGGGTTCCGCAGTGCTACCTGATTTATGGAGCAGGTGGGTAACTCCTGTGGTTAGGAACTGGGGTAGCGAACCAGACTCCAAAGCAGTCTGGTACTGAGCCGCCAAGCCAGCGTGCGACCTTACGAACCATTTAATCCAAAAGTTTTGCAGTCCGTCCGGCCCTGGAGACTTCCAGTTAGGCAGCGGACGGACTGCACGAGTTACATCTTGGGGGCAGATGGTAATAGCCCCCATTTCTGGTATTGGATCGCAGGATCGCTCGACTTTCCGAGCCCAATCGCCTTCGGTGTGACTGACAGGCACTGACCAGATATTGCGCCAGAAAGAACACATGGCATCATCATCTGGTAGGCACGTGTCAGCCACATCTTGAACCGGTCGCTCCCGACCCCTATAAACCCACCTTTGATCGCGTTGGAAACTGCGATTCTGAGTGTATCGCTTCACTTGCCGCTTATACCTATAAATACGGTTCGCCCATGCATACACTATCTGCTTCAGGAAGTCGATGCGCTCTGTGACACAGGACATATAGTCCTGAGGGCTGATATCAGTCCCTACGAACGCGCGTCTCACAAAGCGCATCAGTCTAGGGCGAGTATTGCCCTCCCTGAAGCAGATTAGTTTGCCGATGAGCGTTCTGGCCCCACCAATACGGCGTTCAATTCTGAACTGCCAAGCTGGTACGGCTGGTTTCGGTCGTGTAGCTCTAGAATCAATAGCAAATATGACGTGACCTACACGACATGCCGCTACAACCGCGCAGTACAGAATCGAATGAGTATCGGCGAGGTTTACGCAGTCATCAAAATAATTTGACAACTGTGCATCCAGGACCGCCACCAGCGCCCTATTTTTGTTATGCATGGGCAAACGAGGTAAGCGTGGTCTAAGTTCGGGCGATATGAACCGATATTCTCGAATCGCATCCTCCAAAGCACTCCTCAATTCCTCATTGCACTGGGTACTTACGTGTAGTCCTGTCATCACTCTCCTCGTCTTCTTGACTTATGTTAGACTGTGGTAGTACTACAACGGTCTGAGACGGGGGGGGGCGATGACATGACTACTCTGCATTTCATTTTGCAGGCGATCAAGTACAGTGTCATCCAAGATATAATTACGTTGGATGACCCGCACCTGGTCCGACAGTCGTTGTGCCGAAACGTTGACAGCTGTCTCAAGCACTTGAAACAGAGAGAGCATCCGGACACGGTACGTGGTCAGATTTTTTCCCCCCTTTGTAGCCCCATAGTATGAGCGCATGACATTTCCACTGATGGATCGTGTCCATCATGTATTTATTATTATTTTTAGACATTTGTCTACATTTTTTAATGACGCTCATTATTTGCTTCATGGCGTCCCTTTTGTAATCCGGGTGTATACCAGCAAAATCATATACAAGTGACGTAAAAAAAATATAAACAGGTCTTTTCATACCCTGATTTTTTGTCTGCATTCTTTCAGATAACATTTCAATTAATGTATCCTCACTCGTGACCTTTGCCTTTTCTTTTGCTGATTGTTTGCCTTCTGTTGGGAATTTCGGTGGTCGTGTGCGTGATAAAGGATTAAAAAATTCTATCAGATGAGAATATAAGTAATCTTTGCTTGTGCATGTACCGGAGCCGCTTTTGGACTTTTTGTTTCTATATCTTGTGTAATGTCTCTAATATGTTTCCATTTTTTTTTGTATATTTAATCCTGAAACAGATCAATATTTTCAGATATTTGGCAACTGGGGTTAATGAAACCCCAGTTGCCAAATCTCATCTGATCTCTCTGATCTGCAGTACTCATTCAAAATAGGATTTTCAACAATTAAACGTATAGTGCGAGTAACGTGCCAAGCCATTATTATTAACTTAATTTATATCTGCAAACCACCCACACAAGTAAGAGATTGGATTAATATCAATAAGGCTGTCATATTTAATTAGATATTTGCCAAAGAAGATAAATAACAACGCCGAAAAGTACTTTGTTGAAGCACCGCTGGCTCCTATAGTTGTAGATATTGACGTGGTGGCATGGAAAAAAAACAAATTTTGGCTGTTACGTATTCAGTATTTAATTCAGTTTCTCTTTTGTAAGTTATAATACCTACGACAATTCTGTCACCGTTCAGAAGAAATATGTTTATAAAAACATAAAACCCAGCAAACCAAACTGCTGAAAATGTGAGTACACAAAATTTTATAGAAACTTGGGTACCTTAGGATTCCGTGCGATAAAAACTTTAAAATAACATAGGGACTAATATGGTATAACGGTACAATGGTACTTGTCCCATTTTAAATTTGCAAAAGTTCCCTATTCTACGAGTATCATATGATTTTCATGGTCTCTATTACTCGCTTAGTACTTAGTACTCGTGCCGATTTCACCTTGTAAATAATGCGACATGGATCGAAATGAATGTCGCGAAATAAAGAACTAAAATTAAAAGTAAATTGTCAATATCGGCACTAATTTCCATAAAGAAAACATTAAAAGTGTTGAATTGGTTTAGGACATTTTCCAGTTTTCCCTTTACAAGTAGCGGCTCCACCACTTTAATTTTCCTAGTATTATCCGTGTCGCACTATAGTATAACTGGTTTTGGAAATAATAATAATATATGTACCAACTCTCTAGCTGTTTTTGGGATTATGGGTTATCGTTAGTTGGAAGGACTAATAGCCCGCCAAATTAATTTTTTTTAACGTTTTTTTTTTTTGCAAATTGCAATTGGCTTTTAGTTGAGTAGCTTATTTTCATGGGTTATAGTTACTGCCAAATCACTATCGTTTTTCGTTTTGCTGTTGTCTATCACCCACGAATTTTTTTATTAAAATAATCATATTTTTCAACAAATACATAATAGAGAAATATGTATGTTAACGATTTCTTTACTTATTTATTAATCAACGAAGTCAGAGCAGTAATTTGCAAAAAAAACGTGCAACAATTTTAATTGCGCGGCCTTTCTTGGCGGGTCTCTCTTTATATGCTTAAAGACTGGAAGAACTGTGGTTTAGTTAGTGTCATATTGCTGTTAGCCCACGTTTTAGCGCTGCGCGAAGTCAGCGCACAACTTCTAAGTGTTCCTAGGAGCCCATGAAGCGTTAGTAGATGAAAAAATTCACAATAAACATTGTACTTTCTGTTCATGCCCGGCGTTGCTCAGGTGAATGTCATGTCTATATCACATTTTTTTATTGTGATTATCATACAAAAGCACCATCCAAATTTTTTATGTATTATGTTATGTCACACAAATACAAAATAAAAGAAAACTAAAAACAATAATTTGGACTTTGTTGACCGTTATTTTATTTTATTTAAGGCGAATGTGCTGTAGTAGGTAGCCTACGAAAAAAATTCATTTGGAAGTTATTATTACAAAAAATTAAAGCAGATGGTATCATAAGATTATTCAATTATTGTCGATCTCCACGGCGTCGTTTTATTGAAAATTCACTAGTAAAAGCGTATAATTTTTGTAATCAATACTCGTTGTTTTATCCTTTCAATCGTTACACAAAAAAATTAAGGGAACGCATATTTCGACTCAAATATCATAGGCACATTAGCTCAGTGAATAGAACGCCTCGCCCAGTTAGCGGGTATGGACGACATGGACAGTCATTGGTTCGAATCCTTCATGTGCCCTTAACTGTAACTTAACAATACTGCAATCGACACAACGTTACATAACACCACGCCTGATATCGCCGCAGGTTTAGGCAGAGGTGTACCTTTAGTAAACTCACATTTCATCAGCTATGTTATAAGCATAAGCATATAATAGGGGGCAAAAAGTAAGCAAATTATTTTTAAAAAATCATGTCATGTTTATTTATTAAAATTATAAGTAAGTACCAGACTGTTAACTCTAAAGGGCAGCTCTTTCTTGTTAAGGCCGAATTATAAGTGAGAGTGAGATCCACCAACCAAACAGGCACTTTTGAATTTATTGTCAAAGGTGTCAGACATTCAGAAAAATTAAGTAAGAAACTCCATGGACGCTCTTTTTTCTCATTTACACATTACAAATTATATGCGTTAATGTCGGCATGGTGTCTTTAAACTGTACTGGCGAGGTTGCGCATTCCCCCACTTGCATTCCTCATGAATGACTTCTTTCTTCACGATGTGCAATCAATGCTAAATACCGCAGTCCCTTTTCGAATCTGTAAAGGACATGTGTTTTTTTTTTAACACTGTTTAGTAACAAATATTGAACTGTTATTTCTCATTCATTTTATGCAGTTTGAAAAATACCAATGAAATCAATATTTTATCTTGTCTTATGATGTGATTGGATTATATATAACATAACATCTGCTGACGGTACAGTTAAGCTAAACTGACTTTAATTGAGTCCATCAAGATGAAAATAAACCGGGAGCCTCCCCGAGACGGGGGCCTCAGGGATCGGGGTACTCAGGGAATAACCCAATTTCACAATGTTATGCACCTTCTTATCTATCTATACTCGTACACACGAGAATCATTCAAGTGCTTAAAAAAGCAGCCGAAATATTGCGATTGCAGGAACCAAAGCGTATATATAGCTTTAACATACCTATGTCAAAAATGTTTTAATAGCGTATTTTCTTTAATGGATACTTAGCTTTTCTTCAAATTTCAATTTCTCTTTTTAAATTAAGCTTTTCTTGCCAAAAGCATTTTTCTAGCGCACAAGCAATATTCGACTGGAACGCTTGAACTTTCGACATTATCGGTCTGGCTAACGTAGCCGAGCCGAGCTGAAATTGTAGTCACTAAACAGTAGCGAACGTACCAGGAGATCACTAGCGTGTAGGATATAATTTCTCATTAGCTACGCATAGCTATTTGGCGGGTAAACCTCGGTAATGTAGCCCGAGTATTGTAGCCCGAGATAGGCTTCGTTACTACAAAAGTATCTCACTAGGCGTTTTAGAGTGTTGGATGTTTTAGAAATTGGGCTGGAATGTGTTCACTTCAATGAGATACTAACTGTAACTAATCAAAATTGGTTTTCCACTTTTCACAACTCACAGGTTGAAAGTTTATTAAGAATTGAAAGGTTAAATATTTATTTTCCTTTTAAACGTCATTAGAAATAATGGAATTACTATTTTAGAATTATCAATTTTATAACATTTTTTTTTACTTTTTGCTGTGATCAAGTTACTTAATCAAATCTAAAACGTCACGCAGTTAATTTATGTTTTAAAATGGGAAATATCTAAGATAAAAGCGGGAAGGGTTGTAAGGCTTATTTACAGTGATCCTTCACAGTGATTCAAAAATTACCTAAGTCCACTACTGACAAGTAAGGTGGTCCATGAATTTAGTAGACTAACCAACTAACAGAGATACTTTTTCAATTTGAGATGAAAAACATACCTCTAAAACTGCACAGTAATGTAAGATTTCATGATTAGTTCACGAAAGTTCTAGGAAAATAAACAACACGCAATAATTAATGAATATTTGAATATCACAAGCTATTGCGAAATTTCTATACATGCTTAGGGCAATCGCCCAAACTTCATTTAGCCATGTCCTTTAACGTTTGGTATCTTGATGATGGAACCTTAGGAGGCGATGTAGAAACTGTTTTAAATGACCTACATTTTTTTTTAAATTTACTTCATTCCATTGGCCTTGATTTCATGATAAATGATAAATGATAAATGATAAATGATTTTATTTCTGTAAGTAGGTTTGTACAAACACTTTTACACGTCAATTATGTTTTTTAAACTAGATGAGGTCGGCGTTTCCTATCTGACTACTCTGAGAAGAAAGGCCGAAACAAACTCAGAGGTCACAGTCTCTTTTAAAGTCCAGACATAATCTTGGTCAGGTCATGCGAAGACCATGCAGATTGGTATCTGAAATCAACCTTTCGTAATTTAAACTACACTTAGCAAACAGTTCTGACAGACAGTTGACACTTCCGCTGACACTTCAGTTCAGTTGACAGCTCCAGAAATCAAACTTATTGAAAAAAATCTCTTCATTTCATAGGATCTTAGAGAATTCGTCTCTCGTTTTTATTGAGGAAAATATATAAAATTTCAATGACGTTTCGGAAAGATTGTTCCAAATTAACATGAATTCGGTCTTAACCTTATTCCGTTACTGCTATTTCGGCCCTAAATTACCATATTTTCTTCGTGCTTGGCAAAATTGACCAAATTATCCGCCATTCATTAAATTCGATTTTAAATGTGGCCTTGGAGACCGAGCTTGGCACAAGCTACTCTTCGTGAAATAAAAAGTTCTGCTCTAAAGTTCTAAACAAATTAAATTGGTGTGGAAATAAATTTAATACGGCCGACACGAAATATATAAATAACTTCAGCTTTATGTTTGAAGTTTGGGAGCATAAAGTAAGCTACTAAAGACGTTTTCCAAGACATCTTATTTAATTTCTACCGTTTTTAATAATCAATTTGTTTCATTTCCATTGCGTGCTGATTTTATCGGGAGCAACCACGTACCAAGAGTCGACAATATTGACGATATTGTATCCTCGTGAATACTAGGGACACAGGACGTACGGAAGCTGGATACATATTTTAGATTCAAGTTATGGCGTTCATTGAAGTCCTTATTACATAGCTCATAGGGTCAAAATTGCAATCAAACTATGGATTTAAACTGCAGCAAATGTCTGTTAACGCCCGCCCTCGTACAATGAGTTTTCACAAACGACACAAAATGTGAATTTGCACGATTTTGAAACAGTAATAAAAATACAAATTTTTGCAACGTCATAGCCAGTTATTATAATTCAATGACTAGCTATAAAAAATAACTAGGTAATTGTAAAATAACTGGTAATCACTAACAGGTTACGAATAATTCTAAATTAGGCAACAACAAAACCGTTACCTACTAAACTACGATATGTATGTCGTCATTGTTACGATAACTACGCGGTTCATTCACTGTTACACATACCAACACTGTCACTTATATAAGTAACAATATAATTATGTAGTTCTGTGACAGAAAAACACTAACACAAGGCATCAAGAAAAACTTTACTAGGATTTAAAAGCATTTAGGAATAAAATTAAACTTATTCAAGGAAGAAAAAGACTGCAATGAATTAAAAACATTTTATTATGTGAAGAAGCAGAAACTTTTCTACGGTAATGTGTTAGCTATGACTACTTACCTAGAAACTCATATCGGCGACCTAACTCACACATCATGTCATACTTACATATTAGTTCAAGTAAAATAATAAATAATAATGAAAAAATCGAACGAAAATCGAAAATCGAACCCATTAATGACATTGTGCCGTTAATACATATTCGCTAATGGTTCGAATAATTATTTTGAACTGACAGAGCCGCAAATTGCAAAAACAGTAAAAAAAAAATTCGCGAGCTACCGTAGCGCATCCCCCTCAGTTTACTGTTCGTTTTTTGTACAGCATCCGCCCAGCGAGAACGTTCGTTGCCATGGATACGCAACGCGTACATATCACTAGCGCAACAGGAATCAGAAGGAGTTACCATCCAAGATTAACCTGTGGAATGTGGCCGACACTTGTGTGCATAGCCGCGTCAGCAACTGGGTTATAAACAAAGCTATGGTGAACATATTGTGAAGTTATCGTTAAACTATTGTGTACAAAACCAAGGCTTTAATTCCGTTTTTTTTATAATCCACCATTGTAATCACAATGAACTTTTTTGAACGTGCGATTTGTCTAATATTTTAAGCTATGGACTGGATTACAGGTCAAATTCCAAAATAATGCCTTAAGGTACTAGAAACATGAATTTGTAAACGCATCAGCATCAGCAGAGCTGACACATCGGGAAGTATTTTGGACACGGTATGCAGTGAGGAAGATTCTCACTCAAGTTCCACCACATTATCGACAATATCTTCTTCATGTACCTACGTACCTAATTTTGTTCATTCTTTTAAATATTAAGTTGAATTTCACGCTTTTTGGTTAATGTTATATTATAATACACGTCCATTCAAGTTACTAAATCATCCTCGATCATGTTTACCCAACAACTACGGTTTCTTCCGAGGATTGCCGCCCAAACTAGCGTGTAGTAGCCAGGTTATATTCTAGATCTACTCCTTGTGTCCCATGTTGTGCTGGTACTTCTGGCACGGGCACCCTATCCATGGCAACAAATACGTCTACATCGTGTAAAGGTTATTTGCTTAGTAAAGCGTGCCTCTCCTCCAAACTGAGTAATATTAATTTTGATAATATGAAAAAAGAGTTTGATAAGCTTTCGAAGAGTAAGAATGGTTCCTGACTGACTAGCCAGCTTCCCAATTCTTAAATTAAGAGGAGTTGTACAATTTTAAACACAGTATCAAGCGCGAGCTGTACAAGATAAATAATTTTTCTGTTTCATTTTGCTATAAAATAACCTACGAAACGTGTAAAAAATTGGCTATGAAATAAAGTATTTCTTAAAAATGTTTTGGGTTATAATAAGACTTGTAGTTATGTTAATGGACTAGTCTAGTAACATACATACTGCCCCACCAATTAATGAATGTAAGGTGTTCTCCTTCTATTGCTATTGCATATCCGCTTGAATTTTCGTAAATGTCTGTCACAAAAGTGCATACAGATGACTATTACTATTCCGTGTTCAGGTTTGCGTACCATCACGTCCAGAGATAGCAGGGGGACCCACATCTTGGTAGTCGTGGTATCCTGGTGCGAGAAATCTAGTTATAAATTTTACTTGCGTAAGACCGAACTTTTAAAAAACTTTACTCAATAAATGTTTTCACAACGCATGTTTTGAAAAGTATGAAATACTTTAAGTAAATGAACACATAATATGTCATTGTGTGCATCAGCTTAGGACTTATGAGAATGCATGAGATTATTGATTCATTTTATGTTTTAAAGTTTTTCAGATTTCGCCAAGTATGTTTAAGTTCCAAGTAACAGGGGCGAGCCTTTTGCCATCAATCGTGTCCATAAATTCAGAATCCGTGTGTGTGTCGATGTGCCCGGACTACGATACACGTATAGTCTTTGAACTACGTCCAAGTTCAATGCTAAAAGTTCAACAGCCTATTGATTTTCCGGTCGATTGACACGCATGCCTACGAGCTGCCGCCCTAGTAAGAGTACGTATATAGTGACGTCATATAAACTCAGCCCCTAGAATTCGAATGACGTCATGAGAAACCATATCAGACAAGTAAAGGATGTAGTGTCATGTAGATGTCTTTCTATACTCGTCAAAATATAATTGTTTATTTTTATAGTTTTACAATGTTTTAGTTAATTGGATTAAAACTTGTAACAGGCACTATCCTAACTAAAAGAACATTAATATTAATAAATGATAAATGATTTTATTTCTGTAAGTAGGTTTGTATAAACACTTTTACACGTCAATGATATTTTTTAAACTAGATGAGGTCGGCGTTTCCTATCTATTTATTCATACAACTGATAGTCTACATGTCTCTCAGTCCAGGGGTCCAGGGGCTCGTGGCTTAATAATGACAGCCGCATGGATCGATCGAAGGTTAAGCTAAGCAAACATATCGAGACTCTTCCGTGCCCCGGAAAGCACGTTAAACCATTGGTCCCGGCTAGCCAGTCGTTACGGGTAGTTAGAAGCCCAAAAGTCTGACAACCAGTCTTACCAAAGGATATCGTGTTCCAGTAACTGGGTTGTAGAGGTCAGATAGGATGTCGCTCTGAGTAAAATACTGATAGCTGCATCCGGTTAGACTGGAAGCCGACCCTAACATAGTACGGAAAAGGCTAGACAGATTGATAACTGCTAGTCTATCTAAATGTAACTACAAACTTTCAATCTCGATTTATTTAGTATTTCGTTTGATTTCGATACGCGACCGATATTCTATAAAGATCTCACCGAGAAAACTTGGGTGAAGTGAGCTGAGCTGTCAATCCCTAGCATCAAATGGAACGAAAGCTCACCTCACCAAAATTTTCACGGTGAGAGTTTTACAGAATAGACATGCTGTTGTAAAATCTGCTATCCTGGTACATCAAAAGCGATTTAGTTTAAAAAATATTATTAACAAGCGACTGGGGAATAGTGTAGTTATTATTTGAATATTTTTCGTATCTTGGTATCTCAATAGTAATAGCAAACATTTAAAAAAAAAACAAATGAATACGTGAAACCGAATCGTACTGGAATGGTTATCTTTGTGCAGTATCAGCTATTAAATGGTTATTATTTGTGTCAAGTTCTGTGCCGCATGGCACCACTTAAAGTGATAAAACCATTCGTGTTCACATTTAGACGTTATTAACATTCAGATAATTTTTTTACAGATTACATTACATTATTCAAAAAGAAACAAAATCATAAAAATAAATAATAACTTGTGGCAAAAACAAACAATTTAACATTTACCCATATAACTGTGTTGCTTAGTGTAGCTTCATCTATCCGCAAGATGGCGTTACGTTCGTTGGGGGATGGGGAGTTTCTGGAGGGAAAGCGAATATATGCGCTTTCTATCCCTCTCTGGCCCGTTGTCACTTTTCTGACCTAAGGGTCAAATAAGTCGTAAGAGATAAGTCTCTTACGACTTATTGTTTCCTGGTATAAAAACGTTATAGCGTCCGCACTCGTTGCGTATTTCACAACGCGTTTAAACAATGATACGTATACCGGATTTTAACTTAGGAAACTTTACCCAACTTTGTACAGTCCGGACAAGTTAGCCCAAAAAGTAAGGTAAGATAACATTATTTATTTATTAAAATCACCCTTACAACTATCATTACAGGTGTATACCTAATGCGATAGCGCGATCTTAAAATTAACTTACAATTAAATTTAAACGTAAAATAGGTACACATTATTTCAAATATATAAAACAACAACATAAAGCCTACTCTAGAACATTAAATAAACAATTCAAATGAAATCAATCAAATTAATTCGCATAAAGCTGAATCTTAGTTTGATTGTTTATATCATCAATATAAAAGAAATTTTAAAAGTCCCCATCGATCCCGCTTGTGGAAACAAGTTATTCATGGTCAAAGTTCCCAAAAATGGGGTTTTTACATTTTTCAGCCAAACGGTAAGTTTTATCATAAAAATATTGAGACCTATCGCCTCCGATAGCATGAGATTTGGTGTGGGATTGGAGATAAAAATATATCATCCTGTTTCCATCTTTTTTAAAGTTTACTTTTTACGCAGTCGGGTTTTTGATTTCCTCTAGTTATGGACTCAACAGTCTATCTAACCCACATCAGATATGCATTTAGAAAAAGATATATTCCAATTTAAAATACTCACATTATTTTGGGTACTTTCCAAGCGCTCCAAAATTTTGTTAAAGGAGTAAATTTTCTTTTTTGGTGAAATGTGGGATACGTCGATTTAAATGTATAGAATTATATTCAATAGCAAATACTTAGTTTCGCTAATACAATTATAAAAACGGGAAATTAACCTTATTCTCATCTTTAAATTAATAATAAAAGGAGAAGAAAAATATTCTGAAGGTATTTAATTTTAATAGTACATAATTATAATATTAACGAAGAACTAGCGGTGGTTCTGTCATTACTGCAAAGACGTTATCAGTAAGGAAAACTATCGCAATGTATTGTATCCTAGTAGCGTATTCACGTGTTCCACGATACCACCACGAGTAGGTACCGTACGTAGTCCGCAACGGGATTTCCGTAATTATTATGCTCTTTAAATAACAGCATACCTAGAAAAAAATATTACACTAGAAATTATACTACCATTACTCGTATAATAGAATTTATTCACGTGTATTTCTAATTTTAGATACGGCTTTGTTGAACAAAATATGTACCTACAAGATGTATTCGCTACTATTTAAGAATTAAAATTTTGTTACGTCCGAGTGAGATGTTTACTGTTTTTTTTACGTTTGTTGTTTACGTGTCGCGTAGGTTGACAGAACGAGAAAACTCATGTGATTTTCCAAAAATTATTAAATGCCCTCTAGCTCCTAAGCTACAAATAATTGCTGAACAAATATGGGGGTGTTTTGGTAATTCCTTGGAGAGAGGCTTCTAAAAAAACATTTTGACCTCTTTTCGTGGCCCACCCAAAGTATTGAAAGTATTCTTAGATAGCGAAATACGATAATTCAGATGTATAGTCACTTTAAGAGCGGGTAGTAACCAAAATTGCCTATCTTCAATTAATTTTTTCATGAAATTCATAAGACTTAGATATAAAATAAAAATAATATGAGTAACTACATGATATTTTGAAACTTTTTGTGGAACAGAAACACAATACGTTAAAACTTTCTCGATAAAATAACATCACGAAGTGACCCCTAATTTTCACGTTTTTTCAATTTGTACTTAATATGCTAATGACTAATAGGATAATTTTTGAATGATTATCTGTATCAAGACAAGGCGAAAAAAATTGTCCAGGCATTTTTTGAAATTCCTTTTATTTTTGGTATTATTACGACTACAAGCTTTAAGCACTTACGACGTTTTTAGTTCGTGGAAGAAGTCATCTTTCGTCGCACGTTGCGGGAACTTCAAGCATATTTTTGTTTCACAAATCAGTCGCCGTCGCTCTGTTGAGACGAGAGGACTGCGCTTGAATTTTCTGCTGCTCTGCGATTTAATTTATTTGCATAAACAATATTTTCGTAATTTATCACATTGTTGGAATGAAACTGTGAAACATGAAAAAATCACTAAAACCACTTCCGAAACGATTATTAAAATCGTTAAGAATTGATAAACTAAATACGAGTAAATACCACGGCTAAACTATAAAATAAAAATATTATAATAATTCAATGTTGATATTTGAAAACTCAAAATGACATACAATTATTTGACAGATTTTTGACTGGTATAGTACAACTAGCGCCATTGTTCTCCAATTCAGTCAATTTGCTTGCGGAGAAAATTTACAACATAGAGTTCGTGCTGGAGATTTTAGATCTTATTACTATTAAATAAAGAACCAAATTCGTTTACTCCCACTTTCGTTGACAAACTTCGTGTAAGGGTAACCTTAGACGACCCATTTCGAGCGACTTTTGACCAAAACCCCCGTATCAAGTTGAAACTCAAACTTTAACATATGGGTAGGTTATTGGTATAATTATATTATTGGAGTTTACAAAATAAATAAATCGGAAAACTAAAATAGGGTTTATTGCGGACACAAGTACGAAACGGTGTGCACGGGACATGACAGTTTTCATACGGATAGTGTTCTCGTGACTAGATCCCTTCTTATGGTGGGTATGACTAAAGATGGTGACGGATCACAATGTTTGGGATTGTCGGCTTGCTTTTCAAAGCTAAAGTTTCAACAGTTACAAAAAAGGAACCTAATAAACTTTCTTTCTTTGGCACCCATATAAATAGATGCCAATTATTTTGTCGGTAAAGCCGACTAATGTACCCTAGTTATTTGTTCCGAAATTGGCCTGTTTTTCACAAATGTTTTCAGCGAGGACTTTTTTCTACTCGCGCTCCGCGCAGGATAGGTTTTCATGACACATGCCATTTGACTTTGCACAATACAGTGCAAAATCCACCATCTAATATATAAAATTCTCGTGTCACAGTTTTCGTTGCCATACTCCTCCGAAACGGCTTAACCGATTTTGATGATTTTTTTTGTGCTTATCCGGTATCTATGAGAATCGGCCAACATCCTTTTTTTTTTTTTTTTTTTTTGGTAGGTAGGTTAGGGTGTTAGGGAGGTAGGTAGGTAGGTAGGGTAGGTAGGTAGGTAGGGTAGGTAGGTAGGGTAGGTAGGTAGGTAGGGTAGGTAGGTAGGTAGAGTAGGTAGGTAGGGTAGGTAGGTAGGGTAGGTAGGGTAGGTAGGTAGGGTAGGTAGGTAGGTAGGTAGGGTAGGTAGGTAGGGTAGGTAGGTAGGGTAGGTAGGTAGGGTAGGTAGGTAGGGTAGGTAGGTAGGGTAGGTAGGTAGGGTAGGTAGGTAGGGTAGGTAGGTAGGGTAGGTAGATAGGGTACGCCGTAGATAAGTACCGCAACCCGTGCGAAGCCGGGGCGGGCAGCTAGTACCAATATAATTTTTTACTTGGTAACACAGTTGCTAATTGAATTTGCACGATCCTGCAATGCAATATCCACGATATACCATTATATTTTTTTACTTGGTTAACACTGGTTTCCACGAAGACGTCATGACCTCCAACTTGTACAAGGCCCTAAATAAAATTTGGTTACATTGGAATTTGAACTTTGTCACGCCAGCATTGAGTTTCTAGTTCCAAAACATGACTATGATCTAAGATTATGAATTCAAGCTTAGCGTATAGTATAGGCAAAATAAACAGATGTTTTACCTACTGAAGAATTTCATTGAAAATAAAGGGAGTGGACAATGGTCATACTTCGTTTAAATATTTTAATTGAAAAACCATTCGAGGTACCTATTTGTGCTGTGAGACCTTGCTTCTTGCCAAAAAATCATGATTCTAGGTCAACGGGATGTATCATATGGATTTTAATTTATTTGCGAATGTTTATTTTCTTATTTTATTGACATTTTTGTTCAATTGATTTCATTTTCTCAAAGTAAAAAAGCGGAAGGTAAGTGATGCGTTCATAATTATACGCTTTTATATCATCAAAAAAGCAATTTTATCGAAATTGTTTTCACCATCATGTAGGTAGTATCATGAGTATGTAGTATTATAGTATTTTGATGGAAGTGCTTTGCTTTTTAGAGTTCGGTACCCCAAAAGAAAAAATTGAAACCCTTATGGGATCACTTTGTTATCCATCTATCTGACCGCTTATCTCAGGAATGCGTGGGGGTATCAAGTTGAAATTGATATCAAATACTTAGATAAACGGTCCTTTGGAGCTGTAAAAAAAACGATCTTCTAAGACGTTGACGTTAGTATCTTGGCATAAATTGCCATTCATTTCGCATATCTTGACACTCGCAAATAAATTAAAGCCCATAAGATACATGTCGTTCACCTAGAATCATGAAATTTGACAAGAAGCAAGGTACAGGAGTAGGTACAGGAAAATATCTGAAAATTGTTCAATTGTAGTTATGTTACATAATGTATGGAACAATATTTTTTCAACTACAACGTTAGGTTTGTCTTTCAATTCGGAATCGAAAATTTATAGGCCGTATCTTGAAGTAACATTTAGTCTTTATTTCATTTAAGTCAGTCTAATCTCCAATCTAACATCCCACCAGCATCGGTAACAGATTCACGGACATACAATAATATTTAATAATATACCTACTTGTACACATAGGTAAATTGAATAAAACAGTTTCATCTGATTATTTTGCGTATACACACTACACACAAGATTAATATTCAAATGCCTAAATATACGCCGGGCGAAAAGTTTCTGCTGGCGGGAAGGGATGTGTTTTGTTTTTGTCGTGTTTGATGAGAGGGGTAGGCAAAGAGGCGCGGGTGAAACTTGATTTTTTTATGTCTTGCTGCGCCCTTTTAAGGGCAATGTAACACTGAACGGACTTACAACTGTCACAAGTCATCATAATATTATTATGTTCTCCTTAATAAGCACTATCCATCGATATACATATAATATGGTTATTGGGTACGGAGAAAAATGCTGTACTTCGATGCCCAACTTATCATATTTTAGGTGTTTAACTCCGAACGGACCAACAATTTTCAAAAGTCGTTTTTGTAACAAATGTTCCCCTTTATTGGTGAATAGATAAGGCTATTAGAAACGACCTTCACCCATCTGTTTAATGAATGAAAAGTACTTCAATATCAAATTTAGTATGTTATGCCGCGATAGGGTTGGCTAAAAAGATCCTGACCCGATTATGATTAATTCAAAACGCCCTTTTTATTTTTTCACCCATTAGTTTAACGAATAAATTGAATACCAGTCGAAAGTATGAAGCCTTTATAATATGCAAATGTTGGGTTGTCTATTTTTTTCCTGGCGTAACTATTGGGTTGACAGGTATAAACAGGTAAGTCGATACTAGTGATTTACACCCATATGTTTAATAAATAAACCATATATCAAAAAAGTGCTACTTCCTGGCTAACACGATGATATCATTTGATCATGATATAGGGTTGTCTGCGATTCTTGTCGCAGACAACCCTTTAACATGATCAAATTATTCCAGCATGGCGAAATTACTCTTATTTAGTATGGTAATTTATAATTAACACTATTTTCTCTAGTATTACGTTTCTTCTCCTAATCCGTACCTAGACAGATATTTGTCATTTGGGTTTGGTTATAGGGAAACGAAGAAGGCCTACTGCTATTTTTGACACTGAGCACCAACGCTCCTGACTCTTGGCGACTGTTGACCCTTAACTGACGCATCACATATGGAAGGCAGAACCGTAAATATTCAGTTCTTCTGAATCAAACTAGGCTATAAAGCCGATCTATTGTTGCGTTACAAAACAATTAAACTTTAGTGATGATTATTGTTTTCAAAAAGGTCCGACCAAAGAACACGTTGCGCGAAGCTAGTTGCATGCGCATTTCCGGGAGAGAGTGTAGGCTTCACAAAGCTCCTCAAACTACATTGATAGTCGTTCTAAAAACGCTAGGGACCATACCTCGATAAAACCCACACCCGGCTGTTTATAGGCCAATTACTGAATCGACACTATTTATCGAGACACGACAATTTGGATGCTTGGCTGCTCATAGCCGTACTGCATCCTCTAAATGGGGAAAGTAAGGAAATGTGAAGTGACGAAATTTCACTTCGATGTGCACCAAATACGATCGCAATGAGTATTGCTAGAGACTGAGTCTACGGTAGGCTTGTACTAGTTTTTTATTATCTTGGTAAAAAAGGTCTAGGCCGCTGTAAGGGCATTAACATGAGTACGTGTTTAGAACTACTCAAAACTTATCTCCCTCAATGCAGTTGGACTTCGCAGTACTCTGTCTTTAGGATTGAGTAAGACATTTATTTAGTGCATAGGGAACGTGTTCTACTAGAACCGTATTACCTTCTTAAGAGGTTCTATGCGTTAGGTCTAGCAGGACACGTACAATGAGGCAAACGTTGTAAAACGGTTCCCGGTCTCACTGAATTGGGTACAATGTAAACAAATAAATTAACGTAGCTATAAATGATTCATTTAAGCACAAGAATAACGATCCTTATACCCCCTTTCATATTATCAAGACTCTACTGCAGATATAAGCGTTCACATGCGAGAAAGAAGACGACGGCGTTACGACATTTATAATACAAAATCATAATATATCCTATACTTTCGCATATCCTCTCGTCTTCTTAGCTTCACATATTTATGATTTTAATACTCGTATATCTGTTTTCTAACTGTGAATTCACAATATTAACATCACCTTGTGTCCTCTCCTTGTCCCCTAGCTTTCTAAGTCGGGACAAAGCAGTTCAGTATAAGAGAATACATTTCTTATAATGGTGATCCTCGGTGCTCTCGAAGAGTCCACGGCTTACCCCAGCACCCCATTTTTTTGTGCAGGTAGGCGTGGTAATCGAGGTCTAAGTTCCGTCGAAGTAGATCTGTACTCATGAAACGCATCCTCCAGTGCGCTCCTCAATCGGACATTGCACTGGCTACTTACTGTGGCAACCCTATCATCTTCCTCTTTAACACCATGATTGGACCGCGGCGGGATTGCATCAATTTTTGACGCCTGTACCACGGTTTGTGCCAGTGTCGAGACGATATGGTTGGTCAGCTCTGAGCGCAGCCTATCAAGTGCGGCATCGTCCAACCTATGATTGCGTTGGATGACCGGCACCTGATCCGATAGTCATTGGGCCAAGTCGTTGACGGTTGGCTCTAGTTCCTGAAACAGAGACAGAATCTTACCACAGTACGCAGTGAGGTTAGTTCCCCCCTCTGTAGACCCGTACTATGCGCGCATGACGTTCTAGTTCATAGACTGAGTCCATCTCATGCGCTGCACACAACTACCGGCAGCGAGACCCGGGTCGGGGCCGGATGGCCCCTGAGTCCAAAACTTTTCGGTGGCCAGCCTCTCCCCTGTCAACGAACAGGTGTTGGCGAGGTTGGCGGGGAAAAATACTCGTCGCTCAAACTCGACGCAACTACCGCGGCCGGTGCCTTCACCGCGCACGGTGGGGCTGGATACCGGCGGCGGCGTGGCGGAGCTGTGCGAAGACTCCGGAGGTGGTGGGCATGCTAGTCTTGTAGCAGACCTCGTCAACATATTTTAATGTTCATAAGCATTTGTTCTGTTTTATCGAAAGTAGAATGACAGATGTCACCTCCGATTCGGCAGTTTTTGGTAAAAGTCTTTAATTTCTGGTACATTTTACTTTTCTAAAATTATGTCTTGATGACGTATTTGGGTTTCAGGGTTATTGTAGGGTTTCTCATCTGTCTATATATATATATATATATATATATAAATTGCTGCTCGTTAGTCTCGCTAAAACTAAGAAACGGCTTGACCAATTTGATTTTTTTTTTTATTTATTCCCTCCTTTACTGGGGTGGTTTAAAAGAAAAAAGAAATAGGAAAAACCCGAAGGAACATTTTGACAGGACGACGGGTCAGCCAGATAAGGTAAGTAGGTAGTTAGGGTAGGTAAGTAGGGTAGGTAGGTAGGGTAGGTAGGTAGGGTAGGTAGGGTAGGTAAGTAGGGTAGGTAGGGTAGGTACGTAGGATAGGTCAGTAGGCAGGGTAGGTAGGGTAGATCTTAGATACTTAGTGCTACCTGTGCGAAGCCGGGCCGGGTAAAGCTAGTAAAATATAAAACTTGCATCTAATATTAATATAACTGAAAATTATGAAAACATTGGGGATCGAACTTTTTGTATGGAGACTGGCCTCGGCCCGGTTCGCCATTTTGATTATTTTTCAAAATGGCGTCCCACAATAATAACTATGGATATTGGGCATATAGAAAAACAAAACATATCATGTGATATAATATCTTAAACTGTCACATTACCTAGATAATTAAAGTTAAAAATGGCCATGATGAGTGCAAACATTTTCGTTTCTTTCATATCAAAAACGGCACTCTATTAGCAGGCAATATATTCATGAAATCTTAAAAATAAATACAGATTATAAAAAACTTAAAACATATTTTTCCTTATCGGACGTCTCCGTGGAAACCACATACAATACGATTAAAATGAAATATCATGGTTTAAAATTCAAAGACAAGAAAGTG
Source organism: Dryobotodes eremita (assembly GCA_917490735.1). NCBI lineage: Eukaryota > Metazoa > Arthropoda > Insecta > Lepidoptera > Noctuidae > Dryobotodes > Dryobotodes eremita. The sequence continues at coordinate 8,437,183 of OU823241.1, read as the reverse complement.
TTACGTATCGTAACGTAGTGTAAAAAAGCTGGATATACAATTTTCGTTAATTGTTCGTTCATTCATTTTTAGTCGGATATCAGGGCGCAGACATTGCAATTCTATTTTATGTTTCGTCGATTGAACTGCAATATTCCCAAGTCAAAAAACACAAATGTCTGGTTAACTAACCCGGTGTTATTTTTAGTGGCACAATGCGTAATATGAGTTAAAATGTTAATTACTTAACTCCGAGTTTACAAACTCTACATTATTTCATTTAACCCGACTAAACACGCAAGTGGGGCTAGTGTCATAGCAATGACGTCATATATGTAGTAGTTTAGCAATTTTCGATTTCTTTCTAGAACGGTTTCGTTATTTCCTAATTTAGTTTTATTCATAACGTGTTTACGATTACCTGATTTATATAATTAGTCTTTGAATTATCCGCTAATACAGTAAAAACTGGCTGTTGGTGTTTCTAAAATATTTATTTTATTTTCTTTATTTTATTTTTTTGATTATTCTTTTTACTCTTCTTCAGATATTGTTGTTTATTCAAATTGTGCTTAATCGCAGTTTGTGTCGTTTGTACAAATACGGTGTACGAAGACGAGCGTTAGCAGACTTCTATAGCAGCTTAAATCCATGTATAAATTGCAATTTCGATCCTATTTGCTTTGCTATAAGGACTTCAATGATCGCAATAAATTGAAACCAAAAATATGTATCCAGCTTCTATACTTCCTGTATCCCTAGTATTCACTAGGATGCAATATCGTACCCATGCAATATTGTCGGCACATGGTACGAGGTCGCTCCCAATGGAATCAGCACGCAATGGAAATAAAACAAAATTATAATTTTTAATGGTAGAAAGTAAATAAGACATCATCTGTAGTAGCTTAGTTTATAATTCTAGTCTACAATAGTTATTTATTTGTTTTGGTCTGCTTTAATAATTTAAAATTCTGCTTAATCGTTCTAAACAAATTAGCTTGGTCTAATATGTTTAGAACGATGGAGCAGAATTTTCTAATTTCCCGGTACTAAACCACAGATTACGAGGTGCCAACCTGGGTTCTTGGGTGCGCAGCATACGTTTATAGTTGGAAAGCCAGCATCAGGCTGCATTTTCGAAGTTTTACCGCCAAACTAAGACCGCGTTAGTAGTGAAAATCGACAGGCTTATTAAGTCCTAGTAAGTGAACTTAAACAACTCCTTGACTACATCTAACCTAGATAGTTCGGACGTTTTGTTTCCTTTTTGTTTTATTACATTATTGAAAGTTAAGTAAAGTGTTGATACTTATATGGATTCTTTGAAAAAAGTTTATGAAAGACCCAACATAGAGGACGCGGATAAAGTTTTGGACCAGCATAGATAAAAAAGTTAATTATAATTAAAAAATATCTGAGATTACTTGAAATTCCACCACAACTTTCGTTACTTCGTAAAACCTTGCAAGACACATTTCAATTTAAAAGATTATTATTATTTATGATTCAGGTACTCGGGGAGATTTTTATTTTGCCACTTTTGGAAATACCAGTGTAATTGGGACAGCAATACATATTGATTTATTAGTATATATTCTGGGCCGAGTGTGTATGTGACCGTTATCCATCTCCTTTTGAATCCCTACTGGGTATTTCTTGCTTACTAGTGCAAACATGAATACGCGCCTCTAACTTTTCAGTGGAGTACTAGTTTTAGAGGCAATATACAACACATCATAGCGTTTGCGCTTTCCTGCTGATTATATATTTTTTAAATCAATGGCTATTATTGTTATTAACTACGTGTTTCTCAAATAACATACTTAGATTTTCCTAAAGTCAGTTAAGTATCTTTTATCCTTTATCAGCGGATTATACTAAAAACGTATCCGCTTGCAATAATAGCCATCCGCCCTCGCTAGTTCCGGAAGACTCGCCCTTTCCTGGTTTAGAAATTCAGCAACTCCGCTAACAATAAATACTCTAACAGAACAGCTTACTGTTGCCATCAAAACTATTGCACAGTATCATATCGCGCTCACTGATGGCACGAAAAAAAATCAATCAATGCTATGAAACAAATCTGTTTTTTTTAATGCGGTCATGTCAGACGTGACTTTTCGTGGTTTTTCATTTGAAAATTATCATGTTTCATCTGAATGATTCGTCAGGAAATCATGACGTTTTGTTGCATGAACACGTTTTGTATAGAATGAACACACGAAAGGTTGTATTCATGACTTAAATGATTATACTTACAACATATTTTTACGGTCGGCAATCATAACTCGACACTGACCTGAAAATGGAAAAAAACGTTAGAGAATTTCGGGGGCTACCATGGTACTTTCGCCTTAACGTTCCCATACACATTTTCGCCTCAAACAGACGAATAACTTTACAAAATACTAGAGCCACATGATAGTGAAGGAGGCGATCGAGTTGAAGAGCGCAAACTTGTCATGCCATGAACAGGTAAGTTACACTCTGAATCACTAGGAACGTAGACTAACATGGAGCCCATAAGGTGAAATGTACCACTGGCAGCCGTTTTGCGCCAAATACAATAATGCTGCGATATGACTCTTTCACAGCAGTCCATCCTTTTTAAGCGTTTGGGCGTAGCTAGGAGGCGTGGCTAGGGGGCGTGACTTAAATTGTCCCGGCAATTTCTGATCCTAATCACTAGGATACCATGAATATCAAAGAGCTACCGAGTAATCCCATGGCATGGTATCCCCAACGGAGCGCGAGCCTTTATCAGTCGCCCTCGGACCTCGGCCTCCGAGCATTGTCCCTCGGCAGAGCAACTGGCAATGGCTCAAAATTAAGCCGCAAAACTGACGAAAAGGTCAAGACGTGGATGTCTTTGTATTAATTTTCATCTTCAATCTTAAATCATCATAACCCATCCCTAGCCAATTTTCCCGATCCTGGTAGGTTATAGCTTCTCCCTCTAAAAATATCCATGCTTTCATGATATACTGTTACCAACTGTAATAATGTAATATAATGAGTAAGTATGATGACATGATTCAGCATATACACACAAGCCACGTGGTTTGGTATCCAGATGGAAGTATCCACGTGGACTGTGCGCGCTTGCGTGAAGAAAAACTCAGCGCAAACACCATGCTTGACACTAGGAACTTATTAAGTAAATTTATTATTTTTTAACACGAACTGAAAAGGATTTGTTTGAGTTTTTATTATGTACGGTATTTTTATTTTTATTTATTTTTTTACTCTTATTAATTCTACTTTCTATTTTTATCATATGTCTCAGCTACAAATAAGTAGGGTGAGGGTGTTAGAGGAATGGGTTACGAGTAGCTACCCATTAGCCTACCAGTCACCCTCGGTCTGTTATTTATTATGTAAATCTGGCACTTGTTCGGTCCACGTGGAGTGCTACTTATTGCGCTTGCGTGGAAAATACTACGTGGGGGTTAATACTATGTTCAATACTAGGAGTCTATAAATCATGAGAGTAATGAACTTTCATTGACTAGTTGATTTCAGTCGTTGACTTAGCATTACGATTTGTAACAATTCATTTTATTGCGCTTATCCGAATTTATTTGAGCTTGTGCCGGGCGTTTTATCTATGTGTTTTCGTTCATTCTCTATTAGTCCTCATGTTCTAAGCTAATTTTATATGTAGATATACTAGTGATCCACCCGTGCTGCTCACGGGTGTAATCTATTAATGTTTCGACAAGAAAAAAGATTTCTGTGCTATATCGAAGTTAATTAAAATAAATATTTATTATACACACCTTCCAGAATAATCCGAAAATAAATGGTGAGGAAAACCACATCAAAATCTGTTGCGTTGTTTAGAAGAATAACGCGGTCACACGGACTTTATTTATAATATTATGTATAGATGCTGTTGGCGTACTTCTATACATACAAATAAATAAAATTGAAGTGTCTGTAATGTCAACAAAATAACAGCTTTTTACTAAATGTATATGAAAATAAACACGGTACTCATAACAAAAAATCATTTTTTATTTTCTTTGGCTGTCTGTCTGTTTGTACCGCCTAATCTCCAAAACGGCTGGACCGGTTTTGGCAGAACTTTCACTGGCATACAGCTGATGGTATAAGGAGTAACATAGGCTACTTTATATCCCGGTAGCACGTGCCCGCCGGATAACTTCCGACATGCACGCGGCCGAAGCCGCGTTCAGCAGCTAGTATTTCCTAACTATATATATATATATATATATATATATATATATATATATATATATATATAATATTATAAATGCGAAAGTAAGTTTGTTTGTTTGTTTGTTACCTTTTCACGCCTAAACCACTGAACCGATCATCCTGAAATTTTGCATATATGTTGTCAGGTGTACAGAAACGGACATAGGGTACCTTTTATCCCGCAAAAAAGTACTGTTCCTGAGGAAAACAACAATAACGTTCTTATGATAATAGATGGCGCCACGTGTCTTTCGAATCATGATTGAATTATAACCCGAATTGATAGTCCAAGTCTAAATTAACGCGAGCGAAGCCGCGGGCAAAAGCTAGTAATAAATAAATAAAGCTCAGCAGTCAGCCGCTTTCTTTCACACAGTTCATTTATCGGTTCTTTGGGTCTTCCCCTACTCTCATACTCATCCACATTCATACTCAAAACTTTCCTCACGAATTTTCCACATTCCTCTGTACCACGTGCCCATCCAATGACAACCAACTTCCACACAACTTTTCAATCAAAAAGAAAATATATAATACGACTATCACACTTCACACAAAACTTCTTTTGTTTTGCATTTACTTATTATAATATTTTCCGGGCTATTTATGCACTTTTTGTAAATCCGGTAATATCGTTCTTACTCCGTAGCAAAATTTAAGAGATTATATTTATTTATTTTATTATTTATGTACTTACAGTAAGATAGATAAAGATACGGCATATTACTATTTATCTCATATTGGTTCAAGGGCTCTTATCGTGAGCTGCGAGACGTGGACTAGTGGCGGCTGCTGTTCTGTGTTCAGGTCTGTGCCTTTGTCAGCTAATAACCCGTGAGCCAAGTAGTCGTTACTACGCATGTGCGATAATAGGGATCTCCCTACAGAGTAACAGACAGATATCTACTAGGCGTACATGACCGTGGAGAAAGTAAAGACACACTGACCCGCATTCACTTTGAGGTTGGGGAGCCGTGGCCGATATTTTTCAGTTTCGTTTCAGGGTAAATTCATCGCGGCTGGATCAAGGAAAAGCATGTGGGACAGGTTCCTTATAACGCTTTTGTTCTTTCTATCCTATCCTATTATGATTGTTCACAATTTTAACTCTCCCTTGAACTCAGAAAATCACCAATGTCGGGGTTTGAAAGGGCGAACTAGCTAGAACCGCAAGCTCAGTTGATGCCAATTTTTTTCTTAAATCATAATGTGACTGTTCCTAAATAACCCTAGGCTGGTAAAATATTAGTTTTTCCTAATTATATTAATAGTGTTAAGATCGGTTTTCCTTTGAGCGAAGGGGACCACGCCCCTCCGTGTTCCTGTAGGACTCGTCACCAAACTTGAGCGTCCTTCCACCATTATAAGAAATGAATTTCCATAAACTAAACTGCCTTGTCCCGACTTAGAAAGCTAAGGGACAAGTAGAGGCACAAGGTGATGTTAATATTGTGAATTCACAGTTAGAAAACAGATACGAGTATTAAAATCATAAATATGTGAAGCTAAGAAGACGAGAGGATATGCGAAAGAATAGGATATATTAGGTCTTTACCTATGAAATTGCCGTTCTGCAGTACTGGCCATTTCAAATCAAAATAATTTTTGTTTGGCTATGAATTCTAATTTCAAATTAATTTTATTTTAAAAACATGGATTTTTTTTTCTAAAAGTAGTCATTTCTTTATTGATTAGTGTTACATTTTCATCGCATTTCAATCTTTTTCGTCATCATGGATACGTTAAAAATTCGAGTAATTATGGAATATGAGTACCGTCGTGGCAGCAACGCGGCACAAGCGGCACGCAACATCAACGACGTTTACGGAGCTAACTCTACAAACCAACGCACCACCTGTTATTGGTTTGCTCGCTTCCGTTCTGGAAATTTCGACCTGAAAAATGAACCTCGCGGTCGTCCGAAGACTTTGGTCGACAATGACGAATTAAAGGCGATTGTGGAAGCTGATGATACACAATCTACGGCTGAATTAGCAGCAGCTTTCGACGTTAGCGTCAAAACAATATTGGTCCATTTGCGTCAAATTGGCAAGGTAAAAAAGCTTGACAAATGGGTGTCCCACGAACTCAATGATCGCCAGCGCGAAGTACGCGTCGAGACGTGCCTTGCACTGCTCAACAGACACACAAATGAAGGAATTTTGAACCGCATTGTTACCTGCGATGAAAAATGGATTCTGTTTGATAACCGTAAGCGCTCAGCAAGTTGGTTGGATCCTGGTTCAGCACCTAAACAATGCCCTAAACGAAAACTTACCCCTAGAAAAGTGATGGTCACTGTTTGGTGGTCTAGCGCCGGTGTGATTCATCACAGCTTCTTACCAAACGGGGTGAGCATTACTGCAGATGTGTACTGTGAAGAACTGAACACAATGATGGAGAAGCTGGCGCATCTCCAACCAGCATTGGTCAATCGCTCGTCTCCGCTGCTCCTGCACGACAACGCGCGACCTCATACTGCACAGCAGACGGTCTCCAAGTTGCAAGAACTGGGGTTGGAAGCTCTCCGTCATCCGCCCTACTCACCAGACCTTGCGCCTACAGACTACTACTTTTTCCAGAATTTGGATAACTTCTTGGCGGGAAAAAAATTTAATACCCGAGAGGCAGTACAAAATGCCTTTGAAGAATTTGTTGCCTCCCATCCAGCTGATTTCTTTAAGAAGGGCATCAATAAACTGCCACTGCGATGGCAAAGATGCATTGATTGCATGGGTGATTACTTCGATTAATACAAATAAAAAATTCATGAAAAAAATTCGTTTAAATTTTTTCATACAAAACGGCAATTTCATAGGTAAAGACCTATTATTATGATTTAGTATTATAAATGTCATAACGCTGATGTCTCCCTTCTCGCAGGTAAGCACTAATATCTGCAATAGAGTCTTGATAATATGAAGGGGGTAAAGGTACGTTACGCTTGCGCTTAAATGAATCATTTACAGCTACGTTAGTTTACCTGTTTACAATGTACCCACTTTAGTGAAACCGGAAATCATTTTACAACGTTTGTCTCATTGTACATGTCCTGCTAGACCAGTGGTTTTTAACCTTTTAGTAATGAGGGACCATTTGACAAAATTTCTGTCTTGCCATGGACCACCAACTGTTTGGAGGTACTACAGTAAATGTAAATGAATAAAGGCCTACACTGTCGTCCCATTATCAACACTGTAATTTGGAACATTGTAAAAGCCCCTTATTTTTAAAAGAGTAACCGTGGAGTTTCTTGCCGGCTCTTCTCCATAGGAAACAACCAATTGGAACCGTGCACCTAGCTTCTGACGTTTCATAAGTGCCCATGTTGGTTTTGATTTTTGTTTTTTTTTTTTTTGAAAGGGTTGCTCTATCTATAAATAAAACTCGCATAAAATTGTTCAAAGCCAACAGTATTTTTATTTTTGTGGCGCCCTCCTCGCCCCGGCTAGGTTCTCAACTCGCACGACACGTCGTTGTGTCGACTCATTGTCACTAGTTAATATCTTTTGGATGGCTTCGCGGACCACTTCGGGTGCTTCCAGGGACCACCAGTGGCCCGCGGACCACCGGTTAAGAACCACTGTGCTAGACCTATCGCATAGAACCTCTTAAGACGGTAATACGATTCTAATATAACATGTTCTATGCACTGTATAAATGTCTTACTCAATCCTAAAGACAGAGTACTGCGAAGTCCAACTGCCATTGAGGGGGACAAGTTTGGAGTAGTTCTAAACGCGTACTAATATTAATGACACCCTTACAGTGGCCTAGACCTTTTTTACCAAGATAATAGAAAACTAGTACAAGCGTACCGTAGACTCAGTCTGTAGCAAAACTCATTGCGATCGTACTTGAGTCACACCATAGATATCCGAATTCACACCGAAGTCGTATTTCGTCACTTCACATTTCCTTACTTTTCCCCATTTAGAGGATGCAATGCGGCAGTTACCGGAAAAGCATCCAAATTGTCGAGTCTCGATAAATAGTGTCGATTCAGTTGGCCTACAAACAGCCGGGTGTGAGTTTTATCGAGATACGGTTCCTAGCGTTCAGAACGACTACCAATCCAGTTTGGGGAGCTTTGTAAAGTCTACCTTCTCTCCCGGAAACGTGCATACAACAAGCCTCACGCAACGTCTTCTGTGGCCAGACCTTTTTGGAAGCAGTAATCATCACTAACGTTTGATTGTTTTCTATCGTAATTAGAGATCGGCTTTATAGCCTAGTTTGGTTTAGATGAACTGAGTATTTACGGTTCTGTCTTCCATATGTGGTTCATCAGTTAAGGGTCAACAGTCGCCAAGAGTCAGGAGCGTTGGTGCTCATTGTCAAGTATAGCGGTAGGCCTTCTCCGTTTCGCTATAACCAAACGCAAATGACAAATATCTATCAAGGTACGGATTAAGAAGTGGTCACGTAATACAAGAGAAAATAGCGTTAATTATAAACTACGATACTAAATATTAAAGTTGACTCGTACCAAATATCTCCTTGGGGGGAATTATATTACAACTCACTTACGAAATACCGCACCTATTACCATTTTCACCTCGGGCACAGCTTCTCAAAGCTCACAGAACTAAATCGTCTAGGGTAGAGAGCGTCGTCCGCTACCTAACGTGGTCGTTAACCCATTATCAACTTAATAAATAATGGTCGGTCCCTTACTGTCGTGATGGAGTGGCATTCTCTAAGTCTCAACTTAACTACCTACCCTGGACTATCGTGTCTGTCGCCTCTCGTGGTCCTAAGTCAACTGTTTCCACATTTTCGTTATAATTCCCATCTCCTAATACCAACACACTCAGCTACCAACCCCTTAGTTTTTTGTAACATCACCCATAAAGCTTTTTATACAGTTTCTCAATTATTTAAAACTTCTTTTGGGTATCAACTTCGGGCGGCCAGATGCGGCACTATTGTGAATCGAGGTTAGAAATCGCATATTTTCTTTGTTCCTGTAGAATTTCTAGAAAACATTACATCCTAACTGACGTAAACCATGGCCTTTCGACTAATGGCAGGCTCTTATGCCAGCCATTAGTAAATTCCATTCCATTCCATTTATAAAATATAAATGTAATGGGTATTTAAGAGGATCAATACTGTTTTACAATTTCAAGGAAATAAGATATTTTGTTATTAAATAGTAATAGGTGAAAGACAGTCACAATAACAAATCAAATATATACTTCCAAAACTGTTTCACCCATAACAGTCATAATTTTCATCTTTTTAAAGTGGTTTTCTTTTTCTTATTTTAGGTTTTCGGCGGTTTCCAACATCAAAAAACTAGACAAAAATGACTGGTCAAATAATCAGCATTGCCATACAACGTGGCAATGCTGCCAGCCTTTTGGGCACTTTTCCTGTTGACAGCGATGCGGATGAATTTAATGATGCTCTCTGATTCTTTCCCCTCCCTTTTTATATACTTGTAGATAATAATTACTATTAATTTATGACTATTAGCTTTTAAATTATCCAAATATTATACTATAACTCATTAAAAATTAATATGTATTTCAAATATCATAGAAACAATTGCAGTGCATTTTGCGAACTCTAGATTTATTTAAACATTCTATAACTGTTCTATTGTTTAAATGGTCTAAACACTATGTTTATTTACTCAGACTCATCTGGATTCGCAAAGTACGAGTCCGATATAATAACGTAACAAACTTTATTTCCACGCGAAGTTCGCTAGCTGCCCCACGTGGCTTTCCCCTCAACGCGCTTGCGTCGAACCCACAAAGTCGCGCGAAGTTAGCTCAAATCCGATGCAAGATACTAGGAGCCCATAAACATTACGAGCTTCAATCGAGAAATTTCAGCAGTCAAAACGAAACAACTGCCGCTGTAGCGTGATGCTTAACTCGCCCCTGTTTTCATCGTTTTAAGTATGAAAATCGGATCCATGTTTTCGCATATTGATTTTCCAACGCGCACTCTAAATCAAAGCTACCCATGGTAAAATGAAAGTGGCTTTTTTAGCTTATTTCTTCCGAATTATGACATAAATGTATGCAATGTCTTAAGGAAAACATGTGTTATTAAATACTGAACAAATATCAGTAAAAAAAATTTGGGAAACCATTTTGTTACGGTTATATTTGTAAGGTTTTCAAAAAGCGGCAATCCAAAATGTCGCTTCTCAGGGGCATTTTCAAATTTATTTAGCGCACATCATACAAAATCTGACAGAAATGGTGTAAATGATAACAAAGAGGTTAGGCGTAATTAAACACTGGCTGACTGGAATGCAATAGTTTTCTTTGAGCATACATTTATCCTTCTTTCTTAATTCTTTCGTCATTAAAAGTAGGGGAAAGGAAATAAACGAACGGGGTAGTAGATACATGCAGTTAACTTTATACCAACTCACTGTAGTTTAAAACAAAAACTACCTGGAATTGCGGAAAATATATAAGTTATAAATATTTGGCAATTGTTCGTGATATTAAAAAAGACTTGTTTCATACCTACACAGGAGAAGATTTTATTACCTAGTTATTTTGCTCTTTTAAAGTAATACTAACTTGATACTTAGTGTCCAACAACTTTTCAAAATCTTCACTCGTCGAGCTACCTTGTTATACAGGCCTTGCAAGCCGGTGGACTTCTTTCTACTCAAATAATGTTGATGAAATGAATTATTATAATGAAATGGTGATTTGTAATCTTTTCACTTTCTGCATTGATGTCTGAAGTAAATTATTTGATAACGCCGTCAAGAGTTCTTCTGGTAACCTTCTTGAGTACGTCCACAACTTTCTGCTATAGTAGCGGCGCATCTCACTGACTGACTGCGTTTTTCACAATTTCCTGAAAAGTGCTTTTTTTGCTTTTTTATCATAAATTGTATTTACATTATACAGCAACACACCAAACAAACCATCACGAATGGTTACGCAAAAGCATACATATATTATACATATTATATAGTACACCCAATATCGCCAGCTATGTCCTAAGTCCCATGTAATAGGGCCTATTGTCATAAACCGGTTGCAAAGTCCCGATTTGGCTCCGGAATATCACTGAAAAATTCCTGATGAAACTTATTTTATGAAATGATTTAAAATATTTTTATGGAAAACTTTTAAACAGTTTTTGAAAGTTTAAGCGGGTGTGCCGTAAATATTTATGATCTTTACACGAATTATTCAAGTGCTAATAGAGCTTATAATATTTATTAGGTAACAGCCGTAGCAGGTTCAGCCGTATTGTCAGCTGACTTAGCGAACTTCACGAAGATGCATCGTTACTATGGAAACCGCATTGGCGTACCATGTGCTTGAGAGAAAGTATTGATGCAGTCAGATTGTAACATATTTGAATACAGGTAGGTGTGTGTAACACTACCCTTATGATGTCAGACTGCCACAAGCTATGTTTGTTATTTTATTATGTACGAAGCCGTTTAAGTTTGTTTAATAATACGAGTATAGAAATAATGATATTTTCATCCATGAGAATAAAACAGTACTAAATTCATAGAGGTCTTCTATTTATTTACGTACTACAAAAAGTGGACTTAATTCCTTGTGGCATTGATATTCAGCTGCATCTGGTTCACTGGAAACCGACTATTATAATTTGATAAATCGAAAGAATTAGTTCTAGTGCTCACAATAGGAGTCCGGTTAGTATTTGGATATCCACAACACGTGACATTTTTTAGTTACTACTTAACCTCAAGGGGAAAAGGCGTGATTAAGTACATATTAAGGGGTGGGGTAGCCTAGCTACCTGCATGCTGTTCGGCAGTCCACCAGCGGGCATGAACAGCAGCCAGTGAGGACTCTCGAAGCACTCCCAGACTGCAGACCAGTCCTATTGGTCGCTCAACGACGAGTCGTTGACGGTTGAGGTGGACCCACTACACGCTTTATTGTCATGTGTCCAAAATTACAGAATTCACTAACTGTGTAGAGTCAGCAGTTGATGTTGATAGTCACATATTTTGTAATAATTAAAGCCATTCATCCTCATCATTCTTCGTTTTGTAGTTTAGTTTAAAGGTTACAGACACAGATTATCTCAAATACACAAATATCCAGACATGAACAACAACATATTTTAGAAATCAATCGCTCAAGCTGCGTGTCGATCGTGCCTTCAATGTTACAATAATCACTTTAAAGAAGAAATTTCGAAAAGGATACCACTAGAAAATAATAAAGAACAGAAATTATATATATTTGGGTCTTTGAATAAAACTTAAACTATTCTAACTACTAGCCTGACTTATAAACGGGGCCAATTTTTAACCCCCGTCGACAACATAGAGTTATAAGTTTGACGCCTATTCGTTCTACTTCTGTCTGTTTGTGACATCATAGCTTCCAAACGGATGGTCCAATTTGATTGAAGTGTTTTTTATTTGAAGACTGGTTTAATCTGAGTGGTTCTTAGCTATGTTTCATAAAATTCTGTACAACAATTTTAAAGACAATTAGCTCTTTAGGTGGTGTAGAGATTGCTCTCATAAAATGATAATTTTATTTCATTTTCACTTGTCGCCTCGACGATCGCCTTAGAACTTGGTACACTATATGTATGAAATAACTATACTACAATATATGTATGTATGTATGTAAAGAAGATGGAACAGAATGGGTTCAGCATTGCAGCGCTTTCCATCCTACGATAAAATGAATATCTGTTCAATCCTAATATCTAATGCGTAGTCAGGGGAATTTAAATAGTAGTCACGAAGTTTAAATTGTAGTCACTGCACAGGGGTACCAGCTGGTCGATTCTGTAAAAAAATCTCACCGTGAAGACCCGCGTGGAGTGAGCTGTCAGTGTCATGCCACTGATGCTAGGGATTGACCAAGCATAACATCTACAATCATAATCGAGATTTAAATAATATTTTTTATGCTAATTCTATTGATAATTTTATATTAAGTAGGTATTTATTTCAAAGCTAGTATTTAAGTGTCTAAACAATACTATTTTGGGGTTTTTTAAAACAAAAAAATAAAACAGAAATTCGGTTAGAAACTCAATGTTGTTTTTTAATTTTTTTGCCTAGATTAGGTATAGCCTGAGGCGCGAGCGCGGCACGCACGTACAATAAATTAAATTAAACAAACGTATAGGACATCTACTAAAGAAAATGCGCATCGACATTGTTCATTATTTTACTATGAACCCATTGTTAAATGATTATGTAAACGCAATCCCGGCCATGACTCAATCGCGATATGGTTTGAAGAAGCCAATGTGGATCGAGTCGAGTAAAGCCTGTGCGACGTTATTTAGCGTTGTTGTTAGCCCAAATCTATTAAATTCAAGAGTTCAACTGACATTCGCGCATCGCGCTCACTTCATCTAGTCGAAGTATGGCTACGACAACCGGGTGAACTGATAAGATCACGCCGCGCTTGCGCGTTAGGCACTGTCATTATCACTGGAGTTTTTTTTTTTACATTAAATTGGACCTATATTGTCCGCCGATGACTTAAATGCAATCAGACACCTAGCGTGATGAGATGCGCTACTACCTACTTATTACGAAAATATTCAACGGTTCAACTTTATTGTACTTTGCGCAGCGCATCGCGCCGAAGTGGTGTTGCTCTGGATACCGCCGCGTGATTTTGGTACTTAACAGGAATCGGATGAAGGGAACACGCGACTGCGCAGAAGGCGCTGTCATACGCATCACGAGTTTTTTTTTAAATAGTTTGTGTAGGTACCCAATTACCAAATCATTAAAATAAAAAAAGATGTGCGTGATGTACACTTAACTAGTCGTTGCCAACTATACAAGAATATTCATCAAATCATCATCATCAATACCTACCTCCTACGACAATATTCAACGGTTCGACTTTATTGTACTTTGCGCAGTGCATCGCGCCGAAGTGGTGTTGCTATGGATACCGCCGCGTGATTTTGGTACTTGACAGGAATCTGGTGAAGTGAACACGCGACTGCGCAAAAGGCGCTGTCATTCGCATCACATTGAGTTTTTTTTTATTGTTTGTGTAGGTACCCAATTACCAAATCATTTTAATAAAAAAAGATGTGCGTGATGTGTACTTAACTAGTCGTTGCCAAATAGACAAGAATATTCATCAAATCATCATCATCAATACCTACCTACTACGACAATATTCAACGGTTCGACTTTATTGTACTTTGCGCAGTGCATCGCGCCGAAGTGGTGTTGCTATGGATACCGCCGCGTGATTTTGGTACTTGACAGGAATCTGGTGAAGTGAACACGCGACTGCGCAAAAGGCGCTGTCATTCGCATCACATTGAGTTTTTTTTTATTGTTTGTGTAGGTACCCAATTACCAAATCATTTTAATAAAAAAAGATGTGCGTGATGTGTACTTAACTAGTCGTTGCAAATAGACAAGAATATTCATCAAATCATCATCATCAATACCTACCTACTACGACAATATTCAACGGTTCGACTTTATTGTACTTTGCGCAGTGCATCGCGCCGAAGTGGTGTTGCTATGGATACCGCCGCGTGATTTTGGTACTTGACAGGAATCGGGTGAAGTGAACACGCGACTGCGCAAAAGGCGCTGTCATTCGCATCACATTGAGTTTTTTTTCCGATTTTCAGCCTTTGAAAGTCATCTCTACAAGCATTGACGTATTCGGGTTTAGTGGCAAAGAAGTATGTACTTACCTATTCATTTCAATGCTATTAGGTATTTTAATGTCAATTCAAACCATTTTTACACATGTAGAATGTCAGTTTAGTACCTACATTTCGTTTTCAACAAATACACTATACTATACTATACTATACTGATTACTTGCGAGGTGAGATTGAGCAACTTCATAAAATAGTGCTAAGCAAGTATTCAGTGATTGGTGTATTGTTCGTTTACATAATACGTAAAAAGCACATAGGTTTTTTTGTTGAATACCCCGTCATCTAGATAAACGACAGCACATGATACGATCCTTATAACATACCTAAGTAGTTAGGCATATCAATAATCCAGTTATGGGTGCTGTTAAGACACACAAATTGCTTATCGACAAGAAATTTAAATTATTCTATTTATTCATGTATTTGTTTCTATATTAGGTCTGAATTATTATTATTGTATGCATGTTTATTTTAGCCCATAAAATAATGTATGTGTAGGTTGCTAATACTCTAATTTAAGTTTTCCTGTTTTACACAACCTGTCTACGTTTCGCATCCATCTCTCCTGTCGCAGGTCTTCTGGAAGAAATTTCTAATGATATAAGCAGCCGTTCCTTTTTTCTATTAAATCTTTATGTATTTTACTTTATTCAGTGTTTAGTGTGTACATAAATAAATAAATAAATAAAATTTATTCATTTGTATCACATCAAAAAAGTTGGCTAATATTTTTTTTTTCTACCGAGTCTGCTGCTTCTCGGGGTTCAACTTCTTGATGTCTCGAGGCTCGGAGGGTCGTCTGATGTGTCGGCTGCATTAGCTGAAAACCATGGTAATTATTTATTACTAAGTATTTGATTTACTTCATTCCTACACTCATTGTAGTATATTTTTTAAAATCAATTTAACCACCTAGTATAAATTGTCATTATCATCAGAATAGTACCTGCGGCAAATTTTGTACTTTTAATAAGTATAGCGGTATGATTTATTTTTAATACAATAAAAAATCAGCATCTGATTCAATAAAATCAGTCACATGGGCCATTATTATTCCTATTATTATATATATTTTGAATGCAATGAGTTGCTACATTTTTTTATTCCAAGCTCCATGCCTGTCCATGTCCCAACTTATTTGCTCCCTATTATGTTTATCAAAAATAGTGTGTGAAATATGAATACAATACCTCGGCCACGATTGACAGACAGCCATGATTGATGAGATCAAATCAAGTAGAGGTGGTGTTCCTTTATTGTCTTCAGTTTCTACTGACAATACCTTGGCAACTGCAGGGTTGAATAGGTTCATCTGCTGAGAGGTAGAATAATATATCTGATTTATAAAATTTACTTGCATTTTTTTTTAGTTAACCTATGTTGCCCACTGCTGGGCAAAGGCCTCCCCATAATTTTCCGTATGTTGTGCCTTCTCCGGCCCATCGGTCAGGAACGAGTCCAAATTGTCACGGCAGTAGCAAATAGTAAATCTCTAATTTTTAGTATGGCTTCTTGCCAAAAACGTTGGTATGGTGAACCTGTTGTACAGGATGCGCGTAAGGGTTTTCCTCTGGACGTCTTACTATTTAAACTAGCACCATTCATTGAATCAAACAGATAGTAAAAAAATTATACTGTTCAGTCTGTGTATTTTCATTGAGGTTGGAGCTAACTCGTCTCCCATCAGCATAGCGAGCTGGATCAAATGGTACTCGAATTAAACTTGGTGTAGCTACTGTGGATAGTTAATTGAAAAAAAAAATGGACTTTGTTAAAGAGTTAAAAGTTCGAGTTTCAGAAAATATAAGTTTAAAATTATAATCATGAGATAAATTTATCTGGTATAAATTAATAACAACAAAAATTACTTGATTTATTATAATTATTTTGACTGGTCCAAATGCTAGTAAATGACAATTTTATCATTTCTATTTTAAGTGAACAGGAAAGTACTTATGTAGATAAAAATATTATTATACCTACTACTTATATCACACAAATACCTATAAAACTGAGATGAATATGAGTCAGGAAAGGCTGCAAACCACATTTTTTTTTTTCTGAAACTCAAGCTCATTTTTCTCATACCAAAGGCACTGCCAGTCAGGTATCTGAAAAACAAGTTTAGTTTTTAAATAATTTAAAAAAAAAATCCGTTTAAGGCAAAATCAACAAAAAGTGTTTACTTTTATTTTATAATAATAGTCAGCAGGTTATAATCACATGAATATTAAACAGATTGTGAATACTTCATTAAAATATCAGTCTTACCAGGCTCACAGGCATAATTATGGTCATCATGTTTCACTTTCCAAGGATAGTATGATCACAATTCTTCTATACCTAGTTATGTTCCCAGCCTAACGCTGTGGTATGTGGTAGAGTCTAGACGCTGACCTGACACTTTTGTGATTAGGCGTACGTGACAGGATGTGTGGCGCGACCGCGGGTGGGCCGACCACCGGTCTATGAGAAAGTTTTGCGATGTATTAGAATTAAGATAGGCTAAGTTAGTCTTACATGAACTTCTGTAAAGCTCGGGTCGTAATAAACTCTTACTTCCCCTCAAACTCCGTTTCATTTGCGCTCCCGAAATCTAACTGGCGCAGCCGGTAGGATTGCCGCAAACAGTTTTCCTCCGCGAAAAGTCAAGTGCGAAAATCTGTGAAATACATGAGAACGCGTGGACTGTGTTTCGCGAGTGGTTACTGTTATATACGTATAGTCGTCGTGCTTAAAATCAGTGAGGCGTTCTATATTGGGCAATCTTCGAACCAAATAAATAAGTTTAGATAACGCGCAAATTACGTGGGTTAGCAGAGATGGTGATAATATATCAAGCGGTTGGCATGTGAGTAACCTTCTACATCCTTCCTCATTCCCTACACTATTATTGTGATAGACGTAATTAGAATTAGTTTAATTTAGTTTTTTTTTTAAGAGGAAAGTAACATTAATGTTTCTGACTATTTTTAGTAATTCTACGCTATAATTTAACATATAAATTGAGGTTTATCTTTTAATTTTACAATTTAAATTACATTGTTAATTTTAATTTTGTCTAAAATGAATCAAGGTCAAATTCCTTTATCTGCGACGGCGGCGGCAGGGGCGACCCCTTCTGTTCGTTCTGAAACTCCGTTTCCGATGCAATTGCCAGATTCTTTGATACCTCAAGATGTTTTAAAATTAATTCCCGAATTTAATGGTGAAACTAATATACTTAGTTTATTTTTACGAAAGTGCGAATATGTTATCGGAAAATGTCAAGGGACTTCAGAGCGAAACGAATTTTTAATGCAGAATATTACAAGTAAATTAAAGGGTAAAGCAGCGGCTCTTTTAAGTGAAAGGGGTGACCTTGAAACTTATTCTGAACTTAAATCTTTAATGATCCAACATTTTGGTGATCCCAGAAGTGAGGAATGCGTGGCAATTGAGCTCGAAACCCTAAAAATTAAATCAAATGAGTCATATTTAGAATTTTGCAGCCGTATACAAGATATTCGTGCTATTTTAATATCTAAGGTTAATCAGAACGGTTCCGCTACGTTAAGAGAAGCTAAGAAAGTAATTTATAATAACACTTCGCTTAACGTTTTTATGTACAATTTACCGGAACATATGGTGCGGATTGTTCGATTGAAAAATCCTAGTACATTGGAAGAAGCCTTACAATTTGTCCTTGAAGAGGTTAATTTCCAGGAACAATATAATTTACGCAGCAAAATGTTACAACATCGGCCACAAGGTCATCAGTTATTGCCATCATCTGAAAAAGGCGTTAATTCAAGTTCAAACAATCCGAAACCTACCTTTACAGCACCTCAATTGCAACATAATTACCACAGGCCGTCTGCAAATCAAACTCAATTTAAATTCGGTATACCTAACCAAGTTTTTGTACGTCCGAATATGCCGAATCAACAAATAGGCTTTCGACCGCAATTACCGCAGCTTGGGAATAAACAACCTCAACAATTCGGTAATAGACTTCAAGCAGCACAATACGGTTATGGACCCCAAGCGGTACAATTCGGTTATGGACCCCAAGCAGCACAATTCGGTTATAGACCTCAAGTAGGACAATTCGGCTATAGAGCTCCACAACCTTCGAGCCACCGACCCCCTAACAATTTATTGGGTGATCGTGACGTAACAATGAGAACTGCTCCAGCACCTGTTAAGCAACCACAAAGTTTTCCTATTAACGAGCTTTATACCAGTAATGAACAGTACTATTATGACCCCAATTACAATGATTATGGTATATGTTATCTAGGATACTGTGACTATGACTATACAAATATGTACATTAACAACGATTGCGTGGATCAGAACCCAAATACTGAAATTCCCAAAGCTATTGAAAAGGCTGATGATTCGCATTCAGCTGAAAATAAAGTAGACTCTAAAGATGTCGCAAAAGATGTCCCAAATTTTCAAATAAATTTGATTCGTGTTCACCCGAAATGATAGAACTTAAGTTTGACGCTAATCTTAAACATCCTTATATAACCATTCCCGACATAAACGGTAAATTTATGTTGGATACAGGAAGCACTAGATCTTTCATAAGCCCTGGAAAAGTTGATGAATATTTCCCACAGTCAAAATTCTACGAACCATTTACAGTTACCAGTACACATGCTACGAGCGAACATAATGAAGTAGCTAATATTCCCCTTTTTTCAATTTTTAAAGTAAATGGTTATCATAAGTTTTATATTTATGATGTGGATTATAAATATGATGGATTGATTGGAATGGATCTTATGTCTCAACTTAATGCTAGTATATGTTTTAAGAATAGAATTTTAAAGATAAACGATATTAATATTCCTATAATTTATAACACTGACCATGAACTTAAACTTGAACCTCGTACAGAACATAAAGTGAGGCTACCCGTAAATAAGAAAGATGGCTATGCCATATTAGATTACACGCAATTTCACGAAAGTGTTAGAATGCCAACTGCAATTGTAAAATGTGAAAATTACCTTGCCTCCACTATAATTCAGAATGCTACTGACCTTGAAGTAAGGCTAACTATAACCGCTCCTTTCAAAGTTACCAACTTCTCTGAAGAGTGTATAGTAAATAACACTACTGGGTTAACTGACATTGACATTGACTCGTTACTGACAGCCAACTTACAGAAATTGAGACTTCATCATCTCAACCAAGAAGAAAATGAAATGATTAGTGAATTATGTTTCGAGTATAAGGACATATTTTACTGCGAAGACTTGCCTTTGACTTTTACAAACCAGGTAAAGCATCATATTCGGACTATTAATGAGGATCCAATCTATATTAAACCTTATAGGCAAGCTCCAGCACAGGCTGAAGAAATCAAACGACAGGTCGAAAAACTTCTCAAGGACAATGTAATCCGAGAATCACATTCACCCTGGAGTGCACCTGTTCATTTGGTACCAAAAAAGGCAGATGCCTCCGGTCAGGTGAAATATAGAATGGTAATAGATTACCGCAGACTCAACGACATAACGATCGATGACAAGTACCCACTTCCTAATATATACGACTTATTTGACAAACTTGGCAAAAGCAACTACTTCACCACATTAGATTTAGCGTCCGGATATCACCAAATTGAAGTTTCTGACAGTGAAAAAACAGCCTTTTCTACACAAAATGGACATTATGAATTCCTCCGTATGCCATTTGGTCTTAAAACAGCTCCGGCAACCTTTCAGAGGACTCTCGATAATGTCTTGAGAGGCCTACAGGGTATACATTGCCTGGTTTATTTAGACGATATACTAATATATTCAAATGGCATAGTAGAGCATGTTCAAAAATTACGTTCCGTCTTCGATAGACTTCGTCAAACTAACTTGAAGGTTCAGTTAGACAAGTCCGAATTTTTACGTAAGGAAGTGCAGTACTTAGGACACACGTTGACTAAAAACGGACTACGACCAAACAACGACAAAATACAAGCAGTTCTTAAATATCCTTTACCACGGACACAGACTGAAATCAAGCGATTCTTAGGCTTTGTGGGTTATTACAGACGGTTTATTAAAGATTTCTCCAAAATCACACAGCCATTGACAGCCTGTTTGAAAAAGGGTAAAAAGGTAGTTATAGACCAAAATTATAAAGAAGCTTTTGAAAAATGTAAGGAACTTCTGATAAACGCACCGATATTGCAATACCCGGACATGAATAAACCATTTTTATTAACGACAGACGCCTCTGAAGTTGCAATTGGCGCGGTTTTGTCACAGGGCCCTGTAGGTAGTGACAAACCAATAGCATATGCCAGTCGGACCTTGACAGATACGGAAAAAAGGTACAGTACTATTGAACGCGAATTATTGGCAATCATGTGGGCCACAAAACACTTTAGACCTTATTTATACGGACATAAATTTGATATTTACACTGACCATAGACCGTTAGTCTGGCTGTATCAACTCAAGGAACCTAATAACAAGCTAACGCGTTGGCGCTTGCGGTTGCAAGAATATGACTTTAATGTCATATATAAAAATGGTAAACAGAATGTAACTGCAGATGCGCTATCTCGAATTCAACTTAAAGCACTAGGAGAAGCCGACGTTTCCGACGACATTTCAATGATTGTTAATATAAACGAAAAAGAAAGTAGACTTCAAAATTATTTAGAAGACGTGGCCGCACTAAATTCTGATGACTCAAGGACTATTTCTGTTTCCGACTCTGAAAGAACCGCGACAGCTAGCCCAATGACCATAGATTTAGATTTCGATACTCGTACAGACTTGGAACAATCACCCAATAATTGTCCTATACCCTCTGAACCTTCTAGTATACAAACAGTTCATTCAGCCGAAGATCTCGAATCCCATGGAATACCGATATTGAAGGAAGCAATAGACACCAAACCTAATCAAATACTAGTTTTTAGCTGGTTTCGTAATGAGCTCCACGTAAAAGACTTGTCTAGGGACAAACAAAAAGTGTTGGAAGTATTTTTGCCTCTTCATAATCAAGATCATATCAAAACATTTTTAAAAGAATATATAAAACCCAAAATTAAGTATTTCATTTATTTTGAGAATCCAGAACACAGAAAAGACTTTAGTAATATTATAATTTCATTATTTAAGAAAGATATGGTTAATTTTTATGAATGTACCGAGCGCGTTATTTACGTCGAAGATGAACAGGAACAGAAAGCCATTGTGATTAAGTTACATGAAGGCAAGACCTGTCATCGCGGCATTACAGAAACTGTTAAAAGAATCCGTCGTAATTATCATTGGCCACATTTATCCGAAACCGTTTCCGCCATAATTAACTCATGTGATCGTTGTAAAACCTCTAAGTATGACAGAAAACCAATTAAACCTGTACTGCAGCTCACACAAACCCAGAACGCCCCCTTTCAGGAAATATTTATAGATCTGTTCAGTATAGAATCAAAATACTATTTAACTTTAATCGATGCCTTTAGCAAATTAGGACAAGCGATAGAAATTGCATCTCGCTCCACACCCGAAGTGGTCAGAGCA
Source organism: Dryobotodes eremita (assembly GCA_917490735.1). Lineage (NCBI taxonomy): Eukaryota > Metazoa > Arthropoda > Insecta > Lepidoptera > Noctuidae > Dryobotodes > Dryobotodes eremita. The sequence goes on along the minus strand of OU823241.1, from coordinate 8,414,804 downwards.
TTAATGAAATACTTTTCTTTTTACGGTATACCACAGAAAATAAGTTCTGATCCGGGAACCGAATTTAATAATGAATTATTAAAAGAACTGACGGACTTGCACAAAATTAAACTACACATAGGTACACCTAATAATCCCAATTCTATGGGGCTCATAGAACGTTTTCACTCTACAATTATAGAAATATATCGATTAGCGAACTATGAAAAGAAATTTACAGACGCAGCATCAGTGATGACTTACGCCGTTATGGCTTACAATAACACTATCCACAGTACCACTGATTTAACACCGTTCGAAGCTGCGTTTGGTCATACGGAATTAAACTCTATTTTTAACTCTGAATTCGATAAAGCATACAATCAGCAACTAATCAGGGATCATAAGAAAAGAACACGGGCAATTTATAAATATCTTTCTGAAAAGGTAAAAAGTCATAAGGAAAGAATTATAACCAAGCGGGGAGGCGAATCCAGACCAGCCTTAGAAATAGGCCAACCGATTTTCATTAAGGCCGTAAATAGAAGGCAAGCTAAAGATAAACCTAGATTTCAAAAGGCCATGGTTACAGGTCAGATAGAACGTAACATCGTACCAATAAAAGTAAAAAATAGAGATACTAAAGTTCCGGTTAAAAATGTAAAACGTCCTCCACATGTGGTGTTGGATCCTGGTGATATGGACAACGACCAGTTGGAGTCTTCCAAGCCAGGCCCTTCAAGTGGTAAAGATTAATCAAAACCCTGGGATTCTTCCGGTGAAATTAGGTCAAGCATTTATGCAATATGATAAATGGTCTATTGTTAAAATAATCAACCTCCAATGCATTGGTACAGATCTTTCCTTTAATATTAAAAAATATTCCGAATTTAGCCAAATGTTACACCCAAGTAAATCATATGCGGATGAGTTCAAGAGCCTTAAAATACAGGTGGAGTACATAAAAAATGAGACTCTAGAAAAATTACAGCAATTAATTGCATCTAAAAGATTCAAACGTGGTATGGTAAACCCTCTAGGCTCTATCATCAAAATTATAACGGGTAATCTTGACCATGAAGATGCAGTCAGATATGACAATATAATCAGTAGTATTCAGACTGAGGAACAAGCAATTTCTAACAAATTTACGATGATATCTAAAATGTTGGATCATTTTCTGAATTCTACCGAAATAATCAATGAAAATACAAAAATAATAGACGCACGCATGAAATTACTTGAAGGTCTTGTAACCGATCTCACTAAGAAAGATAATCACTCAATTTATATGACCTATGTCTTCGGATTACTAAACCAATTTATTGTAAACCTTAGAACACTTTATATAAAACTCAGCGAACTTGAAACGGCCATTGCATTCAGTAAATTATCAGTATTACATAAGGCCGTAATGAATCCTAGCGAACTGTTGAAAGTGTTAAAATATATAAGCCAATATGATAATCTAATGTACCCTGTAAATGAACGAAATTTAATAAACATAGAAGAATCCTTATCTGTAAAAGCTTACATTAAGAATGAAGAATTAACTTTTGTAATCGAAGTTCCACTTATTTATAATGCAACTTATAGTTACTATAAACTGTATTCCATTCCTATCTCAGATGATTCCTCAAATCTTACCTTTGCTGTTATTCCTGAATTTCCCTACCTACTAGTAGAAGGGTCAAGGTATCGTCCAACTGATCAACCGTGTCAAGAGATAACCGCTAAAGAATACCTCTGCTCTGAAGATAAACTAATTCAATATGGGGAAGAAACTTGCATTGAGCAACTAATGAAATCCCACGACAATCTGTCGCGCTGTTTCCCACGTAAGATACTATCTGAGTCCCTGAAACTTCAAAGAATTGGTCCCAATAGTTGGATAGTGTATTCAAAACACAACCAAGTCATATCACAGACTTGTAATAATGATGAAACAAAAGAACGCATACGAGGAACATATCTGCTAACGGTACAAGGACAATGTGATGTCTCTATAGATAATATTCAAATACATGGACGGCGCTCTTACTCACTACAAACGGATTATATGCCTGTTCCCTTATTGAACTTACCTGAATTGATAGATCTGACTCGTGACGCAGCAAGGATCGAACCTATAAATCTGAAGGGAGTAAATTTGGATGACATACGCCAACTGAATAATATTCTGAAGAATAGTGTAAATACAGTGAAAAGTGAAACCACAAGTGAAAGTGTTAGTGTCGCCCTTTATGTCTTATACGCGGTAGTCATTTTATTGTCAGTAGCTGTAATTATATATAAGTATTTAGATGTTGTAAGAAAATTCTGTAAAGAGCGTGATAGAGTTATTGAGGATAATCCCGCACAACCTGAGGACGGTCAAGTTAATCAAAGACCTATACTATTAGTTTGATTGACTTTACAAGTTTCAAGTTGTGACTTTATTATAGGAATAGTTTAAGTGATAATTGTAGTTTCTAATTTGTAATTATACAAAGTTCTCGGAAAACCCCTGTTTTTCCGATAACTATGATTTAAGGGGGGAGGAGTTATGTTCCCAGCCTAACGCTGTGGTATGTGGTAGAGTCTAGACGCTGACCTGACACTTTTGTGATTAGGCGTACGTGACAGGATGTGTGGCGCGACCGCGGGTGGGCCGACCACCGGTCTATGAGAAAGTTTTGCGATGTATTAGAATTAAGATAGGCTAAGTTAGTCTTACATGAACTTCTGTAAAGCTCGGGTCGTAATAAACTCTTACTTCCCCTCAAACTCCGTTTCATTTGCGCTCCCGAAATCTAACTACCTACATGTGAAAAAAGAAATTTACACATTAGTATTCTATAAACAATGTTGAAAGGCTCGTTTTACATAAATATGAGGTGATGGAGCGGTGATCAATAACGATTGAGAATGGTTTTCGAAGGTTGCAGACAGCCTAATTAAATTTGCCAATAACTCATACTTACCTAGTATCGTTGGACAGCATCTTAGAAGCTCAAATAAAAAGCAATGCTGGCAAGGAAAACTTGAGTGGATTGGAATGAAATATACTTCTTTTGCAAGATTAGCAGGTAGTTATTGATAACGTACGAACCTTTGTAAAGTTTTGCGAATATTCTTATGGTAATTTCTTCGGCCGAAAACAATGAAGGTAATAAACCAACTTTGAGCCAATACTTCTCATTGATTTATCTTTTTCAAAGTGTGTCTTGCACACACATAGCTTGTGAGTATCTTGAGCGCTTAATCACTACTCTAATGCTCAGGACCCACTTTTTGCGTCCGATCTCATTAACAGGAAACGTCTGCATTTTCATCCTTTCATAAGACCGCAATGTTCGTTATAACACTTGTTGTAGGTATCTACATCTTGCACTACCAATGCAAAATAATACACTTTAAAATCACTGAGCAGATAAGAACCGAAATTAATAAACGGAAACTTTACTCGACAAACAACAAAACCACAAAACAAAACTTTATTAGGAGGGAAACTGAAAAGTCACAAACTTCGAAAACCGCCTAAATTTGACAGTTAGTAACATTCCTATAATGTCTACGGTTTTCCAGCCATAGAGTACACGGTTGTTTGTTCTAATTCCATAGAAGTTACCTTCCCTGTGGAAACGAAAAAATAACTGTCCAAAGGCTGACGGATTATCTAAAACGGAAAATTTCATTTGTTTGTTTACAGCCGTAGATAATTTTAGAACCATGTACAAAATAATGTTTTTTTTTTTCTATTGGATCGTGCCGTCGATTTACAAATTCTTGTTGGCGACACTGGTGGCTTGCTCCACAACAGTCCAAGTTCCAAAAATAACTAAGAACTAAACAAACTCTAACTCTAAACTTATTATTGAATGTTTGTACTTTGTACAAGTTTTTCAGTGACATTTTAGGTAATTATATTCAAATCATCCATAGATAAAGATTGCAAATCTTCACGATCTATGGTGGAAATGGGTGCAAATGGATCGTTCCACAAAAAAAAAACATGATTTTAATTTATTTTAGACAAACTTTTACTAGTAGATGCTAACATTAGGTCTTATTACTACCGAACATTCACGATTATATTACACTAATTTGTCACTGACAAAATAATGAAAAGTAGGTAGGTACAAATAAATACAAACTTTCATTTGTTTATAAAGCTAATTTTGGAACTGTATATAAATGACGTTTTACCTGAACGTTGAAGTTTTACTGTAGCGGAACGTCCTTAAGGGGATGCGATAAGGTAGCCCGCGAAATTCAAAATTACTTACATTTTTGGCAATTTGCAGGTCAGTGTCAGGTTATATGTTGATTAAAATATGATTCGCCACCGTAACAAATATGGCTTTACATAATTATAATCATTAGAATCACCAATACATCTCTCTAAGTTTATATTACTGTATTGAATGACTATTTCATGAAATCATGACATTCGACGCCAATTCTTACTTAAGGAGTTATATTACTGATTCTAATGATTATAATTCTGTAAAGCCATATTTGTTACGCCCGCAAATCATATTTTAATCAAAATACAACCTCACAGTGACCTGCAAATTACAAAAAAACATAAGAAAATTTGAATTTCGCGGGCTACCCTGGAGGTTCCGCCTTAAAGTATAGTAATAGATTGCGAACGTCCCATAGACACAGAATACCTATAACCTACGGATACGGATTATAGACACTCATTTCCACCACAGATGATGATGTTTAGTATTCTTTATCTATGGATGAATTAAAAATGAATAACATTGTCACTGACAAACTTATTCAAAGTAGGTACTAAATTCAAGCATTAATTTGTTTAATTATAGCATAATGCTGTTATTCTGTACAACAGATAGTTGTTTTTTTTTTCTGTTGCGGAACTTACCATTAGAGGCATAAACACACATTTCCACCACAGATGATATTGTGTAATCGTTATCTATGGATGGATTGAAAATTAACAATTACAAGTGTGCATTGTACCAAGTGTGCAAGCATAATAATAAAATACTATACTAAACTTATAATGATACTCGTAAAATATATTTATTAAAACAATTGAATTGACAAGAGCTTTAAGTAATTATCAATATAGGAAAGCAATAAAAAAGCGCGCGAAATTTAAATTTTCTTTAAATAAGTTCATCAGCTATAAACAAGACGCGCGTATTCGCGCATTTGCCACTCTTTTATAAACTTAAAAAAAATACTTGGGTACATGAAACCACTTACTTAGGTACGTCTCACTGCAGTAAAGTACTTTGGGTTTTTTAACTTATTTAGCTGCAAAAATGAGGTAAGTACTGACACATTTTACAATGTTATTATAAATATGATGTCTTAAACATTTTTAATTTTTAGTAATTGTAGTGGCGTTTACCTAAAATTTGTTATTTGTAGTTCATCACGCTCGCGCCAAGGCACCGAGGTGCAGTTTGGGGCTTTGGTTGATTTTTTAGAAGAGGACCCGGAAGTGGCACGTGGCCACCTAAAAACGGCCTGTGCCAGAAAAAAGTTTGCACTATTCTGGGAAAGGGTGGCTCCCAGAATTAACAGATTAGAGGGGGCCACCAAAACCAACAAACAGTGGATGAAAGTAAGTTATAAAGCATATTGCTTGCTGGTTACTAACATACCTAGAAAACTCTAAGACTTCGTTGACGGGCTCTCAGCGACGCTGAGCCGCTGAGCTTGACGTTGGATACCGTCAACAGTGGCCATAAATAGTGACTTTTGTTAAGAAAGTAGATGCTGTAATGTAATAATATTGTAAGGTCATGTTAATTCCCATTCACAAAATGATAAATATTATGGCTAACACTGACTATTCCTTTGTAATGCCAAATAGTTTTGGACCGATAAGAAGCAGCAGGTTAAAAGAAAAGCGGCAGAACGCGCCGCTGCCCGGCGAAGGACTGGTGGGGGCGTTGAAAACATCAGGGAACTAACGGGCACTGAAGAGCGCGTCCTACAACTTCTAGGCGGCGAAAGCTACGCTGTTGGTGACCGCCACTTGCGCTATGAAATAATCCAAGTAAGTTTAGTAATGCAGTTTTTATAGTATTAAATATGTAGCCACTATATAAATCACCTACTTTCGTTGTCTTAGCATTTTTAAGTAAATTATATTTTGAAGTTACTTTTATATGTATTTACAGCACTCTTCTGAACGCAGTGCCCCGATCGTGTCGCCCACCAGCCCTTCTATCCTGACTCATGTTGCCAATGTAGGTTCTGTTTTTATTTTATCACTGTCCTATTGCTTTTACTTCACATAAATTTTGATTAAAATGTTTAAATAATTTTACTGCAGAGTCATCAAGATACCCCAGGAGAAGATGCCAACATGCCATGCGCGTCCTCATATTACGGTTTTGTATGTACCTACACTTATTCTTAATTTATCTAAGTCGCTATTCTAATAGTAATAGTTTATTTTTTATTATATTTTATTGTAAGTAAGTAGATACAGTCAGCCTCAAAAAGATGAAAATCACAAGAACTATAACAACACATCGACAAGAATTCATTTGGAATCTAGTCCCCATGTCTCTGCCCGTAAGTACCTACATTATGTCCTCTTTATTTATTATAGTTCTTAAAATGAGGGCTTAATTTTAATAGAGGTAAGTAAAGTGTATTGTGATATAGGAACCTACTTTTATTTATTTTCAGATTTATTACGAGAACCTAGTCGCCAGCCGCCATCTCAAAGGAGGTCTCAAATGGCCTCCCTCTCGGAGAGCTTTTTGAGGATCGAGGAGAGGCGATTGGCGCTAGAGGAAAAACAAGCCAATATAAACCTCATCGCTGCTCAGGCGCAAAGAGACATGGGGGCCGCTATAAGGTGTTTGGGGGACGGCAACCGGGCAATGGCGGACGCCGTTCGGGACTGTATCAGCACGATAAAAGAAATCGCCGAAAAATATTTTTCTACTTAGCATACTAATTATTAGCTAAGTAGAAAAATATTAGTATCATGCCGATTGTTTATTTTTTCTACTTAGTGATTTTTTTAATTTAATATGTGTCTTTTTTTCTACTTAATCATCGATTTACATCTTTTGAATTTGTTTACATTTTATTAAAATTAAATACCATTTTATTTAATTTTTATTTATTGATTTTTTTTTTTCAATTTTTTACATTTTATTGACATATGCCTGTTGTTTTTTTTTTAAAAAATCCGCTATTTTCCCAAAAAAAAGTTTCTTCGATCCAGCCGGACAAAGAGAAGCCATCCGATGAAACTTTTTTTTGGACTGTTTGGTGCCTCATTTCATTAAAAACCGGCCAAGTGCGTGTCGGACCACGCACAATGAAGGATTCCGTAGTTGGGATGAATTTTTCATATTCTCCCATACGTTCCAACTGCAAATGTAAGTTGGTCGACTATTACTCGTAAACTTGTAAAGCGTACTTAGCTGTGATAGTTTTCCTTGTAATTTCGTTATATATATATATACTATTGCCGTGAATTTTTTCACATATCCAAAATCAACCATTTAGCTGGCAGGGGGGGACACTTGACTCTAACAAAAATTAGCAATTTAAAGCTAATTTTACGCAAACGGATCCCTAAATCGATAAATGGTTTTCACAGACCCGTAATATTTTTGAATGGCCTATCCAGCGGTTCCTCACACCATGCGTTAGACGAGAAAAACAAGACATCCCCGCTTAACATGTAACTACAGGAAGTAACATATTTCTTTTTTCATAATTTTATTTTACTACTATGTCGGTGTGATTGATATGTATATCCATGCCAATTTATAGCTTTCTAGTACTGAGTCTCTGAGCTAAGCTGCGGACGGACGGACAGACGGACATGGCAAAACTATAAGGGTTCCTAGTTGACAACGGCTTCGGCCCCTCGTATCCAAAGGTTCGGGACCCCAGGGTCTCGAGAAAATATAAGTAAAAAAAAATGTAAAAATAATATATATATGTATATTCAAAATATAAAAATAAACAATATTAACGTAATAGCCACAACCTATTTATGAGGGCACTCGGAGCATTCCGCCCTATCCTAAGAGGATCGTTTTCAGCTGGTCCATCAGGGTTAGGTAATGTGTCGGTATGAGTATCATTACCTCGCCCACTTATCATAGGGGCCGGCAATCCAGCACGATTGCAAATATTGTGAAGCACGCAACATGCTATTACAATCTTTCCAACCGTGTCTGGATTGTAATGCAGCATCCTGTGAACCAACAAACACCTGAAGCGACCCTTCAACAACCCGATTGCACGCTCCACGCTGTTGCGAGCCGAGCCGTGGAGCTTGTTGTAGTACGCTTCAGGTGTTCGGTCTTCAGCATCTGTGACAGGCGTCATTACAAAGGCACGCTGAGCGTATCCGGAATCACCTGTAATTCAGGGAGTTGTGTAAATAATTTGGCTGGCACTAAGTGGGAATTAAATAATATTTTTTTAGTTAATCAAGCATACCTAGTAAGTAGGTTATTTCATCAGACTGTCTTAATCCCTCTAAATGTTCCCTCAACTCTGAGTTGTGGAAAATAAAATTGTCATGAGTTGCCCCACCGTAGGAGGCATCTGCATGCAAAATATTGAGATCAGCGTCTGTTACCTGTAAAAATATATTTTAAAATTAAACTTAAGTAAAAACATAAATGCAACCATACAACCCTGTAGAATAGGTAAGTGCATCATGTTTCAATCAATTTTAATAATCTAATCAGCGAGCTAACGAGTTGTGCTTTTCAAGTTTCAACGGTAGTCTTATACATACGTCTGTTTACGAGTAGCCTATGATCACAACGCAGGTGCATAAGCATAATCTCTCTAAATATCTTATAACGTTCCCACTGCTGGGACACAAACCCCTCTACCAGAGGGAGTGAGCCGTAGTCCACCACGCGGGCTCAGTGCGGGTTAGTGGATGACTAATTTCTTCGAATCTTTAGTTCTAGGATGTCCCGGTTTACTCACAACGTTTTCTTTCACCGTTTTGAGAGCAGTGGTGAGGAAATAAAGTGTATGTTTGGGTTCGAAACCACGACCTACAACTTGGTAAATAGGAGCCTACAGCATTGGGCCACCACTGCTCTCATAGGTGCATACGTGATAATAAGTGAGACTTACTAGCTGAACATTTCTGGCATGATACCCCTTACGGCAAAAAAATCTGTCTTCGTTGGCACTGGGGCGAATCATAGCTACATAAGTCCCATCGATACAGCCTATGCAGTCCGGGATTTGAAATTTGTCATGAAATCTGCAAAAGTAGATATTGCTGTTACAGGTATTTATTATAACATAAAACCTAACCGTGGAGGCAGTGCGTAGGTAAAAGCGGTAAAAAAATATACCGCAGCAACACCACTTGCTAATGAATAAATCAAATGTATCTATGTTACCTGAGATCTACTTAATTTTGCAAACAAAATTATTATTAACATAAATTCTCACCGTGTTTTCAAAGTTTTCCTTTCTTCTAGGTTTTGAGGAAACCGAATATATTTGTTTACTATGCATGGTTGAGTTATCGCGATCAAAAATTCATTTAATGCGCGCGATACCGATGCTTGTGACAGACTGGTTGTGGATTGCTGTCCCACCCCCCTTTGGTACGTGCCTTTGGCCAAAAACGACAGCGCACATAAAATCTGATAATAAAAAAATAAAATGGAGCTCATCATGTTGTTAATAAAAAAACAATTTAAGTTGAAAATCAAAATGCTAATTGCCCTACCTTTACCCGCCTTGACAGACCTCTTGAAGAGTCCTTTATGTAGGGACTTACATCAGCCTCAAGTTGTTCTATAAGCTCTTCAGAAAGGCGATAGGACAAAATAAAATGATCGGCTCTCATGTCGAAAACATTTCTTCTCAGAAATTGAGTTTGCCGACGGTTTACTTTATTATCGTTATTATTCGCCTCTACCAAAGCCGACAGTAAAACAAATGAACGAGCCATTTTTGAATACCGAGGACTTTTCAAAACTGACTAGGTAGGTAACCGAATAAGATTCAATCGAATGTTGTGTATGGTCTTTTTAAGACGTAGTTAATTCAAATTTTGAAAAAGGAATCTTTACCATAGGTATTGGATTTATTATACACGACCAGTTACTTGATATTTTGTATAAAAAGAAAAACCATAATCAAATTGTTAATACAATACGCAAACGTAAAATATTGAATATCACGGGCTCGTGCTAATATTTTTTTTTAATATAGTAGTTAGTACCTAGTATCTGCAATTCCTTTTTTTTAAAGAATATTAGAATTACGCGGGCTTATTTTTTGTTTTTTTTTTTTTTTTGTTTTGGAATTCATCAAATAATTTCTCCCGCTCTGGGCGATGCGGGAGGGCGTGTTAGACTTTTACTGACTAAAACCCACCCGTGTTCCTTCAGTTGCCTGTGTACCAGCGCCACGGTAACTCTTTCGAACAATCCGCGACCCCGGCAGGCATCGGCCCTAGCGGACCCCGTCAATTAGTGCTGACATCTCTTTGAGGCGCGCGTAGAACACAACGCGCCTTCGACCCGGGCCTGCAGTACTATTCTCTAAGGACACAGCCTTGCGCGCAGCGCTGCCGCAGCGACGAAACACGTTGTTTCACCGCTGTTTCGCCGCTGTGGTAGCACTGTTCATAAGTCTGTATCCTTAGAGAATAGCACCGCTGGTCCTTCCCGGACGGCGAGCTACCCATTGCTCGCCGTCCGCAAACCCACGCCTACGGTGGCCGGGAATCGGCGATGGACTCCCGATTTAATTATTCATTTTCACAAAAGATTACTAAACTTCACGATCTATGGTGGAAACGGTGTCAATGGAACGTTCCTCTACAAAAAAAAAAAAACATTATTTTGTACATGGTTCTAAAATTATCTACGGCTGTAAACAAACAAATGAAATTTTCCGTTTTAGATAATCCGTCAGCCTTTGGACAGTTATTTTTTCGTTTCCACAGGGAAGGTAACTTCTATGGAATTAGAACAAACAACCGTGTACTCTATGGCTGGAAAACCGTAGACATTATAGGAATGTTACTAACTGTCAAATTTAGGCGGTTTTCGAAGTTTGTGACTTTTCAGTTTCCCTCCTAATAAAGTTTTGTTTTGTGGTTTTGTTGTTTGTCGAGTAAAGTTTCCGTTTATTAATTTCGGTTCTTATCTGCTCAGTGATTTTAAAGTGTATTATTTTGCATTGGTAGTGCAAGATGTAGATACCTACAACAAGTGTTATAACGAACATTGCGGTCTTATGAAAGGATGAAAATGCAGACGTTTCCTGTTAATGAGATCGGACGCAAAAAGTGGGTCCTGAGCATTAGAGTAGTGATTAAGCGCTCAAGATACTCACAAGCTATGTGTGTGCAAGACACACTTTGAAAAAGATAAATCAATGAGAAGTATTGGCTCAAAGTTGGTTTATTACCTTCATTGTTTTCGGCCGAAGAAATTACCATAAGAATATTCGCAAAACTTTACAAAGGTTCGTACGTTATCAATAACTACCTGCTAATCTTGCAAAAGAAGTATATTTCATTCCAATCCACTCAAGTTTTCCTTGCCAGCATTGCTTTTTATTTGAGCTTCTAAGATGCTGTCCAACGATACTAGGTAAGTATGAGTTATTGGCAAATTTAATTAGGCTGTCTGCAACCTTCGAAAACCATTCTCAATCGTTATTGATCACCGCTCCATCACCTCATATTTATGTAAAACGAGCCTTTCAACATTGTTTATAGAATACTAATGTGTAAATTTCTTTTTTCACATGTAGGTATAGAAGAATTGTGATCATACTATCCTTGGAAAGTGAAACATGATGACCATAATTATGCCTGTGAGCCTGGTAAGACTGATATTTTAATGAAGTATTCACAATCTGTTTAATATTCATGTGATTATAACCTGCTGACTATTATTATAAAATAAAAGTAAACACTTTTTGTTGATTTTGCCTTAAACGGATTTTTTTTTTAAATTATTTAAAAACTAAACTTGTTTTTCAGATACCTGACTGGCAGTGCCTTTGGTATGAGAAAAATGAGCTTGAGTTTCAGAAAAAAAAAAATGTGGTTTGCAGCCTTTCCTGACTCATATTCATCTCAGTTTTATAGGTATTTGTGTGATATAAGTAGTAGGTATAATAATATTTTTATCTACATAAGTACTTTCCTGTTCACTTAAAATAGAAATGATAAAATTGTCATTTACTAGCATTTGGACCAGTCAAAATAATTATAATAAATCAAGTAATTTTTGTTGTTATTAATTTATACCAGATAAATTTATCTCATGATTATAATTTTAAACTTATATTTTCTGAAACTCGAACTTTTAACTCTTTAACAAAGTCCATTTTTTTTTTCAATTAACTATCCACAGTAGCTACACCAAGTTTAATTCGAGTACCATTTGATCCAGCTCGCTATGCTGATGGGAGACGAGTTAGCTCCAACCTCAATGAAAATACACAGACTGAACAGTATAATTTTTTTACTATCTGTTTGATTCAATGAATGGTGCTAGTTTAAATAGTAAGACGTCCAGAGGAAAACCCTTACGCGCATCCTGTACAACAGGTTCACCATACCAACGTTTTTGGCAAGAAGCCATACTAAAAATTAGAGATTTACTATTTGCTACTGCCGTGACAATTTGGACTCGTTCCTGACCGATGGGCCGGAGAAGGCACAACATACGGAAAATTATGGGGAGGCCTTTGCCCAGCAGTGGGCAACATAGGTTAACTAAAAAAAAATGCAAGTAAATTTTATAAATCAGATATATTATTCTACCTCTCAGCAGATGAACCTATTCAACCCTGCAGTTGCCAAGGTATTGTCAGTAGAAACTGAAGACAATAAAGGAACACCACCTCTACTTGATTTGATCTCATCAATCATGGCTGTCTGTCAATCGTGGCCGAGGTATTGTATTCATATTTCACACACTATTTTTGATAAACATAATAGGGAGCAAATAAGTTGGGACATGGACAGGCATGGAGCTTGGAATAAAAAAATGTAGCAACTCATTGCATTCAAAATATATATAATAATAGGAATAATAATGGCCCATGTGACTGATTTTATTGAATCAGATGCTGATTTTTTATTGTATTAAAAATAAATCATACCGCTATACTTATTAAAAGTACAAAATTTGCCGCAGGTACTATTCTGATGATAATGACAATTTATACTAGGTGGTTAAATTGATTTTAAAAAATATACTACAATGAGTGTAGGAATGAAGTAAATCAAATACTTAGTAATAAATAATTACCATGGTTTTCAGCTAATGCAGCCGACACATCAGACGACCCTCCGAGCCTCGAGACATCAAGAAGTTGAACCCCGAGAAGCAGCAGACTCGGTAGAAAAAAAAAATATTAGCCAACTTTTTTGATGTGATACAAATGAATAAATTTTATTTATTTATTTATTTATGTACACACTAAACACTGAATAAAGTAAAATACATAAAGATTTAATAGAAAAAAGGAACGGCTGCTTATATCATTAGAAATTTCTTCCAGAAGACCTGCGACAGGAGAGATGGATGCGAAACGTAGACAGGTTGTGTAAAACAGGAAAACTTAAATTAGAGTATTAGCAACCTACACATACATTATTTTATGGGCTAAAATAAACATGCATACAATAATAATAATTCAGACCTAATATAGAAACAAATACATGAATAAATAGAATAATTTAAATTTCTTGTCGATAAGCAATTTGTGTGTCTTAACAGCACCCATAACTGGATTATTGATATGCCTAACTACTTAGGTATGTTATAAGGATCGTATCATGTGCTGTCGTTTATCTAGATGACGGGGTATTCAACAAAAAAACCTATGTGCTTTTTACGTATTATGTAAACGAACAATACACCAATCACTGAATACTTGCTTAGCACTATTTTATGAAGTTGCTCAATCTCACCTCGCAAGTAATCAGTATAGTATAGTATAGTATAGTGTATTTGTTGAAAACGAAATGTAGGTACTAAACTGACATTCTACATGTGTAAAAATGGTTGGAATTGACATTAAAATACCTAATAGCATTGAAATGAATAGGTAAGTACATACTTCTTTGCCACTAAACCCGAATACGTCAATGCTTGTAGAGATGACTTTCAAAGGCTGAAAATCGGAAAAAAAACTCAATGTGATGCGAATGACAGCGCCTTTTGCGCAGTCGCGTGTTCACTTCACCCGATTCCTGTCAAGTACCAAAATCACGCGGCGGTATCCATAGCAACACCACTTCGGCGCGATGCACTGCGCAAAGTACAATAAAGTCGAACCGTTGAATATTGTCGTAGTAGGTAGGTATTGATGATGATGATTTGATGAATATTCTTGTCTATTTGCAACGACTAGTTAAGTACACATCACGCACATCTTTTTTTATTAAAATGATTTGGTAATTGGGTACCTACACAAACAATAAAAAAAAACTCAATGTGATGCGAATGACAGCGCCTTTTGCGCAGTCGCGTGTTCACTTCACCAGATTCCTGTCAAGTACCAAAATCACGCGGCGGTATCCATAGCAACACCACTTCGGCGCGATGCACTGCGCAAAGTACAATAAAGTCGAACCGTTGAATATTGTCGTAGGAGGTAGGTATTGATGATGATGATTTGATGAATATTCTTGTATAGTTGGCAACGACTAGTTAAGTGTACATCACGCACATCTTTTTTTATTTTAATGATTTGGTAATTGGGTACCTTCACAAACTATTTAAAAAAAAACTCGTGATGCGTATGACAGCGCCTTCTGCGCAGTCGCGTGTTCCCTTCATCCGATTCCTGTTAAGTACCAAAATCACGCGGCGGTATCCAGAGCAACACCACTTCGGCGCGATGCGCTGCGCAAAGTACAATAAAGTTGAACCGTTGGATATTTTCGTAATAAGTAGGTAGTAGCGCATCTCATCACGCTAGGTGTCTGATTGCATTTAAGTCATCGGCGGACAATATAGGTCCAATCTAATGTAAAAAAAAAAACTCCAGTGATAATGACAGTGCCTAACGCGCAAGCGCGGCGTGATCTTATCAGTTCACCCGGTTGTCGTAGCCATACTTCGACTAGATGAAGTGAGCGCGATGCGCGAATGTCAGTTGAACTCTTGAATTTAATAGATTTGGGCTAACAACAACGCTAAATAACGTCGCACAGGCTTTACTCGACTCGATCCACATTGGCTTCTTCAAACCATATCGCGATTGAGTCATGGCCGGGATTGCGTTTACATAATCATTTAACAATGGGTTCATAGTAAAATAATGAACAATGTCGATGCGCATTTTCTTTAGTAGATGTCCTATACGTTTGTTTAATTTAATTTATTGTACGTGCGTGCCGCGCTCGCGCCTCAGGCTATACCTAATCTAGGCAAAAAAATTAAAAAACAACATTGAGTTTCTAACCGAATTTCTGTTTTATTTTTTTGTTTTAAAAAACCCCAAAATAGTATTGTTTAGACACTTAAATACTAGCTTTGAAATAAATACCTACTTAATATAAAATTATCAATAGAATTAGCATAAAAAATATTATTTAAATCTCGATTATGATTGTAGATGTTATGCTTGGTCAATCCCTAGCATCAGTGGCATGACACTGACAGCTCACTCCACGCGGGTCTTCACGGTGAGATTTTTTTACAGAATCGACCAGCAGGAGATCAAAGCGAGCAGAATGCGTATTCTCGCTACCAATGTGGTCGTTATTTTGTGGGTAAACTTCGGAAATGAAAGAAAAAGAAAGAAAGAAAATACGTTTATTGTAAATGCAGCCTGAGACTTGCTCCCCGACTATAAACTTATACATTTCACATATCGTTAGCAATTTGAAAGTCAGTTTTGAACCACTGAACGGTATTTTGAATAGCTACTGCAAAACTGGTTTACTGTGATTAATTGATTACACAAAACAGGTGTAAAAAGAGTCATTACCAAGCGCAGAGACTTCGCAGTCGTTTCTTGTCAATACTTTTTGTATAATTATTATCTTTCGAAGTCGAGAATATGTAGATTTTGCTTTGGTTATGAGTCTTTTTGAAACGAAGTTCTTCATCGCGGCTTGCGGCAGGAGTAAACTTCGATAAAGTTCGTTTCAAGTTTCGAAAGTTATTGTTTTTGTTTTTGAATACAGAGACATCTAATACACAGTCATTAAATTAATCTCCTTAAATTTCTCTCTGAGAGATTGTCTTGGACTTAAATTATAAATTGATCGAACAGCTCTTTTCTGCAAAACAAAGATAGTCTGAATGTCGGCGGCATTTCCCACAACAGAATAAATACCGTACGACATAGCACTATGAAAATAGCTAAAGCACACTAAACGAGTTGTCTATGTCGGTTAAATTACAAAATTTTCTAACAACGTATGCTGCGAAGCTTAGCTTTTTGACAATTTATCTATTTGTGGGCCCCACTGAAGCTTAGCATCCAAAGTTAAGCCCAAGAATAATAATCTTCAAGATTCAATTCTTCGCCCTTCATCAATACATTAGTTTTCAACTGTCTAACGTAAGGTAGCGTAAACTTAATGCATTTGGCTTTTTTTTTCGTTAAGAAGTTAATTATTGACATTGAACCAGTAAACTACTTTTGAGATCGCAATATTTACATCGTCAGTAACCAGCTGCTGACGTTTAAGTTTAAACAAAAGTGAAGTGTCATCCGCAAACAACACTATATCATGATTATCCTTTATGAGGTAAGGCAAGTCATTAATATAAATAAGAAACAAGAAAGGACCAAGAATTGAGCCTTGCAGGACTCCCATTGTTACTATAGATCCGAGAGATCTTTCTCCATTTACGTCAACACTCGGAATCCTATTACTCAAGTATGAAGTAAGAAGATCCAAAGCGGTGTTCCGGATCCTGTAGTGGCGGAGTTTCCTGATTAACATTTCATGAAGAACGCAATCGAATGCCTTGGATAAGTCACAAAAGATGCCCAAAGCATCGCATTTATCTTCCCATGGATTATAAATATGTCCTAAAAGTTCAACACCGGCATCAGTAGTTGAACGACCCCTTGTAAAACCAAACTGTTTGCTATGTAATAATCTATGTTTATTAAAAAAATCGTTGCAATTGGCTTAAAATTAATTTTTCATAAATTTAACTAAATTTAGGTAGTACTGAAATAGGTCCATAGTTTGTGGGGTCTGAAGTACTACCTGATTTAAACAAAGATATTATTTTACTTTTTTTTTCATAAGGTCAGAAAACTCCCGACATTCGATACAATTATTAAAGATAAGAGCTAAAATAGGTGCTACAATGTGAATAATAGACTAAGCAATTACAGAATTACCCCACAGGTCTTCAGTCTTTTTTACATATAAAGTGTGAAAGGTCTTAATTATATCTCTCCAGGTAATATGTTCAAAATTAAATTCCGCATCGCAAACATTAACATTTTCTTTAAGCAAAGACTCAACAACAGAAGGTGATGAGTTTAGGGATTTAGTACTCGTAGTTGAAATGGGAACATCCGAAAATAAATTTTCAAAGGCCGTGGCGACTTGTGAGTCTGCTTTTATTATATTGTTATTAATGGAAAAGCTGAAGTCAGTATTTCGGCTCCTAGACCTTCCCGTTTTACTATTAATAATATTCCAAGTCGTTTTAATTACATTACTACTGTTTTTAATCTTCGAACTCAAATAACGCGATTTGACAATACAACAAACATTTTTAAATAATTTTGAATAATTTCTAACATATAAATAAAATTTAGCAGTGTTTACTCCTTTCATTGTACAGCTCATAAAGCCGTGTTCTATTTTTATGAATACCAATGGTAGCCCAATCACTGAAAGATACGTTACTATTAACCGAAATAATCTTGGGAATAAAGGTGGAATCAAATTGTTTACAGTATAAATTAAAGAGATCATCATATAGATGATTAGGATCAACGTGAATAGACAAAACTGATAACTTATTAATGATTTTAACTTTAAAAGCTTCCAAGCCACTTGCAGTTTTAGGGTTAACAGTAATATCCTTTTTAGCCACTTTGATGTTTTGGTTTTGGATAGTAATCCCTTGCCCGCAATGATCAGAATCTAGTCAATTTATATTTTTTTTGTGGCTTTGTATAACATCTGTATAAATATTATCTATGCATGTTGCACTAGTGGGGGTTATTCTTGTAGGCTCCAAAAATAGGTTTACAAGATCGTAGGACTGAAATAGACTTAATATTTTACTACAAGAACCTGAGTTTTCTAATAAATTTACATTAAAATCACCGCAAGGGATAATGGACTTGTTCGAGTTCAAAATCTTGTTTAACACTTCAGCCATTACCTTTTCAAAGCAGTCATACAATCCTGAAAGGGGTCTGTACACACTTAATATTATACAATAAACTACTCCAATTCTATACAGGCTATTTCAACTGTCCGCTCAACAGATAGGCTCACAATATCCTTACGTTCTTTAAATTTAAGCTGGTTACTTACTAAAATTAATGAGCCACCATGTATAGCATTTACTCTGCTGAACAAATTACCAACCTGGTGATTATTAAAATTGAACAAGAGCTGGTGGCTTTTAAGCCAATGTTCTGTTATACAAAGAATATCATTACTGTTAAAATTCATAAATAATTGTACTTCTAAATCTTTGTTCATAAATCCTTGAATGTTTTGATGCATCAGGTTGAAACTATTTACTGATTATAAAGTTTTACTTGATTTATTTTTACAATTCTATACATTATTGCTAGAGGTTGCCATTATTGTTATCTTAATTTCTAATTTAAATTATTATCAATGTCAATTTTTGATACCAAATTATTTAATAACTCATAGCTTTGCTCAATAGAAGCAATTTGTTAAGCCAACTTCTTGGTTGTAATAGAAAAATAATATGATAGCGCAAAGCTATCTGTCGTTTATGATAGTTAGAAAGATAGTACATAAAATATTATATCTATCTTTTGTCAAATACAAATTATTACCAACATAATTGTTAGTAGCAACTAAATGGAATAAATGATTATTAAATGTCAAATTATGCAATTTCATATTAATTTCAAATCTTAAGTTATTTTCTTCCTGTGGCAAACTGTTACTATATGGGAAAGTAAACAACACAATTTTTCTTAAACTAATATTACATAATGTTCTATAATATTAGAGCATTTCTCTTTTGTTCACATTTCCCCTATTACCCATAAAAATCAATAATGTAGTGTCCTGGTTAAAGTTACATTTAATAATTTCTCTCATAATGTCAAATAAGGAACAACCAGGCAGGCATACAGTAATTTATTATGGAGTGTCCCGAGTATTCAACTGTCAACAAGTGGCCTAAGTCCTTTCCAACCTCATCGCAAAATAATACTATATAATTTTTTACTATTTCTTGACATTGTTTATTTGAACTATTAATAGCAGGAAATGTCAAATTAACACAAGGCTGCGGTAAGGTGGTAATGCATGTTCTCAATTAATGGTCCGGTGTAAGTGTATTGGACGGTGTTTTACAATGCTCACAGTTGTTGGTTTGTGACTAACATAGTCTTAAGCCTTTTTACTAACACAAGTTTTGTTTATATAAAAATATGTATGTTTAGGTTAAGGTATTTTTCTATGGGCCTGTGTCGCCTGAAATAAATGGTATTATTATTATATGCCACAAGTGCCCGTAGGTAATGAAAATAGACTTAGTTATCTTGGGAGCATCACCTGTAAACGAATTTTGTCCCATAAAAGTCTTCAGGTTTAAAAAGGATAATAGCACATAGTCGCACGAAGTATCGGGTTTCCAATTTTTTTCGGAGAGCTGTCCCACAGATTCGTCTTTTAACATCTTTGGAAAATAGATTGGTACCCTTATTTTTGCAGTCACCACTTGTGCAACGGGGCAAATGAATTAATTATGCGTAAAAGAAGTTGCTTATCTCCTAAATAAATAACAATGAAATGATGTTCGTTGGTAAGCGTATCACTTGAGAACGGCTGAACTGATTTGGCTATTTTTAAGCTATTGCATAGCTTTTATCGCGGGCTTTGAACGCGGCGACCGAATCAGAAATTCCGTAACGAAAATAAAACCTAACACCCCCCACTCCGCCTACCATGTAGCTCGGCCGAGCGTTCGCTTAACGTGTATGTATAGGGTACGACTGTACTTGAATTAAAATCAAAGAAAAAAAAAAATACTGCATAAATAAAAAATAAATAATTATAATTGCATAAGTTGATAAAAAATGCTATGCAATAGCTTTACCGCGGCAGTCCCCGAGTGCCACACGTGTTTTTTGTTTTAAAATGTTCTTAATAGTCCGAATAAGATTTTTAAAGAAATAAAAGTTTGAAAAATTGCCCGTTAATATCGAAAACTCGGGAAAAACTGAAAGTGCTTGTTTCTATGGGAGTTTTGTATGAATTATTGAAATTTAGGCAGGACCACATCTGTCGGGTCAGCTAGCTTACAAAAAAAATATGGATGATGAGAACTAGCTGTCAAATTCTTAGACTAGTAACAGTAGCAATATCTGAAGCGAAAAAGTGGCAGTTTTTATCCCCATTAAAATAGTCCTCTCTCAATAAATCTGCACCTACCCTTTAAACTACTAGTTTTGTATGCAAAATATAAAAAAATATTGCTAACGAACTTACGGCATGTTTAAATCATTGTTTAGATCGAGGTATTTTTCGCGATGGCTTAAAAATTGCTTAAGTTATCCCTATTTACAAATCATTAAACGTATTCCTTTAAATTTCAATAAAACCAATAAATTTACATATCTGCATCAACAAAGAATGATAGTTAAAACTAATACATTAAATATCTCAAAATTTGCTCCATGTTGATTGCAATCTTTTCGTTTAACTTCGCTCAATTACATGTCTCCATAAATAAGTAACGCATTATATTATTTGACAGTCGGAGAACTGAATTTAATAACACGAACTAATAAAATACGCCATCTAAAATACTAAATGCCAATGATTGTCTTAATCTCAAGATAGACCCCTACGTAGTGATCCGTGCTACCAGTTTAGTTGATTACTGCTCGCTACGACGTCGTAGCAAAGTGCTACGCGCAGCATGCCTAACTTTATTATCTCTTTAAATAAACTTTACTAACATGTCTCGGTTATCCTGTGAGATCACAACACGATACTTAATACCATGCTGCGTCAATCTCTGTATACACTTTGTAGCTCCGGCAGTGAACGAGTCTAAGGATCCATGCATAACGCCATCCGGTGCAAACCATCCCAGAGGATTTCTCATTTTTCCACGACAAAAAAAGTACCTACTGTACAAATGGCGCATTCTAAGGAGACAGCCTTTCAACTAGCTTTGCTTACTTACTTTTAACCTTTCGTATCTAACGTGGATCCACGCGCGCGAGTCTTTGGTGGCTTTTTAATTGTTTCTATAACTAAGGCATTAAACCGGTTAATACAGGGTGGCCAACTCGGAAGAATACAACTTAAGTTAATTAAAGTTTTTTTACTAAACGATTTTTTTTTTCCTATATATATATATTGTTCAAAGCTAGCAATTTTGTATGAAAACAATTAATCTGTTACACTCTACTGTGCCGTAGCAGAATACTACGCGCTACGGTGTCGTAGTAAAGTGCTACGCGCAACACGTCTTACTAATTTTTTTAAATAAACAAACAGGCTGCTACTAAAATATAGTCATCCAAATGTATATCAGAAAAATGTATTAAAACCATAAGAAGAAGGAAGGAAACACCAAATAATCATTATCTAAGCATTATTACACACCTGCCGAAAACTATACGACGGAAATTCGGCGTACTTAATGTACAATGCAAATTACGCGTTTACGTTTGTTTAGTGCAAGCACGCCATTTTTCCGTAGTAAACACACAGTACTGCTTGTTTTGCTTCAGCCACTTGGCAAGACGTGCGCGGCTGCCGCTCCGAAATACGATTCAGTTGTGAAGAACTACTGAACCTGACGAAACTACTTCGCAACCACACGTTTGTGGCGGCGACAACGCGACTTCAGGCAGCTGCAGGGTCATTATTGCCATTGTAGTGTTGGCTGTAATTAGGACCGGAGACCAAAACTTAAGGTGTATGTGGGTTGTAGACACGACGCAAAATCTGTAAAAATAGAGATTATACGTTAGTGTTAATTTTAAGAGAAGTTAAAAGCTATACTATTATTATCAGTATTATTATACAGTTATAATGTTACCATTTTTCGTAGAATGTTGTCGTTTTTTGTCACCGTACTTGTGGGCCGAAATCTGCTTTTAAAGATCTTTAAGAGATGACGCGATTTGTTTCGTCATGGATGGCCTTTATTTTTAATAATGATTTGTTTTCAATAAGATAGGTTTGACAAATATATTATGTTTCAACAATATATGTATGTATATCTCAACATAACGTGAAACGATGATGAGTCGTTGATGGTATATGGTTGAAAGGTTAGGCTACCAGTTGAGTGCTGCCGCTGGGTTTGGTCGAGCAGCACCTGGCTCCGGGCTGCGTGCAGCTTGTCGTTGGTGCTTCACGTCAGGCTGACTCTCGGCTTCTGAAGACACCGTCATAGAAACTTTAGAAATATTTTTTCCTCACTCAGCAAGTAATGTTTGGTTATCATATTTCTTAAAATTATCAAATGTAACTCTTATTGGATGTCCTAATAGGGTCCGTTTCTATAAGGACACCCGGTTATTAACAGTAATTTAAAAAGCTAAAATACATAACCGAAATGAAGAGTTTTAATGTTGCGCAACTAGTAACTTACATGTTGTATTAACCATGGAAGCCAAATTAGTATGCGCGTGTTAAAATACAAATAAAAATACATCGATAAAATGAGATGTGAGTTGTCTTCTTGCAAGCTACAAAAAGCAACGACACGCGACGCATGCAGCATGCAGCAGATCATAATTTATTTTTTACAACACCTGCCCGATAAAGTAAAACTAAAGGTCATGCATGCAAACGTAAACCAAAATAAGTCATTATAACCCGAGGATGTATCCGGGCAATAACATTGTACTGAATTTCATTATAACCCTCTGGGCAATAATGTGATTTGAATTTGGAACATTATCATCATCACCTCAGCAGAAAGACGTCCACTGCTGGACATAGGCCTCCCAAGCACCGCCACTTCGACCGATTCTGTATGTATTTATTAGTATGAAAACTTAGAAATCGAAATCGAATTGCTTTTTATTACCTCGCTGAAGGTGTGAAAAGTAGTACTCTACTTTTAGACAATACTTTGTCTTCAGAGGTCAACAACGAGGCTTCATACCTTTTTAATCCTAATGAAATGTTATAAATTTTGTAAATAAATAACATAATATAATAACCAAAACAAAAACTACTGAACTATAAATTTTAATCAAATTATTTATTTTTGTCAACAAATGAACATTAATTTGAGATATTATACAGTTACGCGCGTACTCGAGATACTTGGGGCCAGTACATCCATGCATCTGATACATGCGTTATTTATTGCGTGACTAAGCGCGTGTTACGCCCTGCTAATATTTAGCAACAAACAAAGTAGATGGTTTTACATACTTGCAAGTACGTACTGCACGGTGACAGGGTCCCTCTAAGTTATTGCACTCATATTAGCAGTACACGTTGTCAACCAGGCGTCAAAACAACGTTAACACGTAGTCAGATCGGTTCGGCATCACTGCGGTCTAGCCCCGGCGACACCTGGTGGACATCGCGCTTGCGGCTAGGCGTCAGCCTGCCGTAACGCTGCCGCTCGTTGACTAGCTGATCTCGAGGCGAGGCAATGTCGTTACGATGCTGATACGTTTGCGTTGGTCTCTAATGTGTAAACTCTTAGTTTACCCTAGCAACCAGTGGGTGTGTGTATACTGTATTTCGGAGAACGGTGCGTTTCATGTTCTTCCAGAGTAATACTGCGGTATTATTGTGTCTGAAAAACATTACATACAGTCTATTACTCTCCGGAGTGTAAAGTACTGTGTTAGTTTTTGTTTTTAGTATATACTTGGTCATTGACTGTTGCTAACTGCTGTAGGAATGGCTCATACCCATGCGTGAAATGCAAGGCAAGTCAATAGGCGGATTCACTTTGATTGAAAGGCTCAGAAACAAAAAGGTTCCCTCAAAATATGGAAAGATATTTTGTTTTTTGGTTACATCTAAATTGAATGGACAAGAAAACCATGCAATATTACCAATATTATTTACCGTAACTTGATACACTCATAAGTGTAACTCAGGAAAACAATTTTGCCATCAAACAAAACTGTTCGGTGTAGAGTTTTAATGTAGCGTTCACTTCTGCAGCAACTGTTGTATAGAACATGTTGTGCATTTGAAGAACGCGACTTTTTAACATGAGTGTATTTAGCCTTCTATCTTATTTATAATGATGATGCTTGACTTGGCTGGGGCACTACCGTGCCCCCAGATTATTTCAATGTATAAACTACATATTTCATACCTTAAATTGTTGTTTCGTCAACTCGTATTAAATGAGATAACATTAATTTATGTTATCATGTTAAGTTTTTAATGTCTAGTCATGCAAGTGATGAGAAGAAGCATTACCCTCCTGGGGTAGTTAAGTAAAATCGAAGAACAATAATAAAATGTAAATATTTTGATATGAAATGAAGTCAGAATCGCAAAACGTTTTGATGAAACCCTTAGATGTTGAGTGTTAAAACGAGTGTTAAGAATCGTCTTTATTGTACAAGTCCCACCTTACAATGACGTGCACCAAGAAGTTCCCAAAAAAACATAATTATACATACCAAGAATGGGTTGCCTAATAAAGTCTGGTCAACGCTACTCTTAATTAAAATCCGAAAAGAGCAACGGCGCGACAGATGGTCTTCAATTACTGTTTCACCTGAAATAGACCAAAACGAGCCATTACTATTACGTCTTAAGAAAAAATACCTTTAATTTGTCGTATCTTTCGCCCAAGTTTCCATGAAAATCAACAGCGCATTGCATTACTTACTTTGAGACTTAGACAAACTGAATGGAAAGAGAAATCGGTGTAGCGAATTCCAAACTACAGTTGACGCGTTTATCGTAGATCATTTAAATTTAGGAATTTACCCAAGATATTTCTCGGGATTTAATCAAGTTCAGATGCGGATACCTTTTTTTTGGGTCGGAATGTATCAAATGACCTCTCCCGCTTCTGGACGGAGTGGAAGGGCGTGTCAGACTCTTACTGACTAAAACCCACCCGTGTTCCTTCAGTTGCCTGTGCGCCAGGGCTACGGTAACTCTTTCGAAAAATCCGCGACCCCGGTAGGCATCGGCTCTATCGGAGCCCTTCAATGGTGCTGACATCTGTTTGAGGCGCGCGTGGAACACGACATGCCATCCACCCGGGTCTGGTCCTTACAGGACGGCGAGCTGCCCATTGCTCGCTGTCCGCAAGCCCGCGCCTACGGTGGCCGGGAGTCGGCAATCGACTCCCGACGCCCAGGGTGTCTCCTCCTGCGGCGACTAGGGGCGCGAGAGCGCAGCGTTTGCCTCACCCTCACGCGCTCCGCCTCCTCCTTCGCGAGCATTACTGCTTCGCAGAAAGAGGTGACGGTTTCCCATTCCCTCTCGCTCCATACCAAGGCCTGAACCAGGGCCGGATGCGAGAGGTCGCCGCCACCGATCGCCGCCACGAGGACACGGCGATGCTCCGCCCAAGCCGGGCAGACCCACCGTATGCTCCACCGTGTCCTCCGGTCGATCTACACAATGATAACACCCGGGCGTTTCCTCCCGCATTATCCGAAACAGGAACCTCCCGAAACAGCCATGTCCGGTGAGGACCTGCGTCAGGTGGAAGGTGAGGACGCCGTGGCGCCTCTCAAGCCACTCCTCAAATAGGGGACTTACCGCCGCAATTGTGGAGTGCCCTAGATGCGGATACCTACAGTCGCAATATGAATAAGACATACCTCACGTTTGTGGCTGCACGATAATGCGTGTCGTTTGTCGCGATAGACCATCGTTGATGGTCGGTTGATGTAGTCAGTAACACCAAGGAAGCCAAGCAGCACCAAACACTTCGTGGTCAGCAATCGCATTTTTAAACTCCATCTGTGGTACATGATAACATAAAAAACATAAAAAATGGGTTGCACTCCCATCTTTCTATTCAAATGGCCATTACACTGCATTTTGACAAAAACAGACCATGATCAAAAATGTTCCGACATTATTTGCAATAAGTACTTATTACACGTTTCACGTCGCCCTTCAATTTAAGTGAATCGACTGAATTGAAAATAAAACGAATTGAAACGTATGAATTAAAAGACAATATTGCAAGCGCAATTCTATGTACTTAGGCAGCTTGTTGCGTCTATCAACACGCATAATACGCCTTATCTGGAAAAGCGCTTAAACTCTAGCATCTTATAAAAATTACGTATTTCATTATTACACACGATTTTTAAAAATTTCTAGCTTAAGATACCTAATGCAATAAGTTCCAATACATTATCTCTATAATATAAAAGTAATGCTCTTGCGCCAGTTTAAAACAAAACAGCCAAGTTTAAAACCAGTCATGCGGGTAATAGTAGTGCTAGTAAATAAACCTAGTTTAAAACGACACTCAATAAATAAACACAGATGCTCTCTTGTTTTCCGACTAGACTTAACTTTAAAGTACTGCTCTTCGTCTTTCAGGGTCTTCTTTACAAAAGGCAGAGTGAGGGATGGAAGAAAGCTAGAATTCAGTTAGTCAAGACTTAACAAATTTGATTTGTTGTGAATATATGGAAATATAGATTTTTTTGTCTAATTGGCGCGCAACAGATACCTGCTTTAGCAAATATTCGGCGGCAAGCAATGTTAATATTAGGTCTTTACCTATGAAATTGCCGTTCTGCAGTACTGGCCATTTCAAATCAAAATAATTTTTGTTTGGCTATGAATTCTAATTTCAAATTAATTTTATTTTAAAAACATGGATTTTTTTTTCTAAAAGTAGTCATTTCTTTATTGATTAGTGTTACATTTTCATCGCATTTCAATCTTTTTCGTCATCATGGATACGTTAAAAATTCGAGTAATTATGGAATATGAGTACCGTCGTGGCAGCAACGCGGCACAAGCGGCACGCAACATCAACGACGTTTACGGAGCTAACTCTACAAACCAACGCACCACCTGTTATTGGTTTGCTCGCTTCCGTTCTGGAAATTTCGACCTGAAAAATGAACCTCGCGGTCGTCCGAAGACTTTGGTCGACAATGACGAATTAAAGGCGATTGTGGAAGCTGATGATACACAATCTACGGCTGAATTAGCAGCAGCTTTCGACGTTAGCGTCAAAACAATATTGGTCCATTTGCGTCAAATTGGCAAGGTAAAAAAGCTTGACAAATGGGTGCCCCACGAACTCAATGATCGCCAGCGCGAAGTACGCGTCGAGACGTGCCTTGCACTGCTCAACAGACACACAAATGAAGGAATTTTGAACCGCATTGTTACCTGCGATGAAAAATGGATTCTGTTTGATAACCGTAAGCGCTCAGCAAGTTGGTTGGATCCTGGTTCAGCACCTAAACAATGCCCTAAACGAAAACTTACCCCTAGAAAAGTGATGGTCACTGTTTGGTGGTCTAGCGCCGGTGTGATTCATCACAGCTTCTTACCAAACGGGGTGAGCATTACTGCAGATGTGTACTGTGAAGAACTGAACACAATGATGGAGAAGCTGGCGCATCTCCAACCAGCATTGGTCAATCGCTCGTCTCCGCTGCTCCTGCACGACAACGCGCGACCTCATACTGCACAGCAGACGGTCTCCAAGTTGCAAGAACTGGGGTTGGAAGCTCTCCGTCATCCGCCCTACTCACCAGACCTTGCGCCTACAGACTACTACTTTTTCCAGAATTTGGATAACTTCTTGGCGGGAAAAAAATTTAATACCCGAGAGGCAGTACAAAATGCCTTTGAAGAATTTGTTGCCTCCCGTCCAGCTGATTTCTTTAAGAAGGGCATCAATAAACTGCCACTGCGATGGCAAAGATGCATTGATTGCATGGGTGATTACTTCGATTAATACAAATAAAAAATTCATGAAAAAAATTCGTTTAAATTTTTTCATACAAAACGGCAATTTCATAGGTAAAGACCTATTAGTTAGATGAACTCACTAGGAACTTCGCACTGCACGCCAACAGCACCAGTTTGTTCGCGGTGGTTACCACTAGTGTTGAAGTGTTCAGCGGAGTGGTGGTCGACGGTTCTTCCGGTTCTTCCACCACAAGCCTTATTGTTGTGGCATCTTTTGGGCCTGGAAAAAGCATAAACAAATATTATTCAGCCACGCAATATACTGTGTTGTGTCGGACATACGAGTAGTAGTAAAAACAATGCTAAGATGCCGCCTTCTTGGTCACATAAGACAAGCCGCTGCTTACTGAAATACACGGTTCAACCAAAATGATTCGCTTTGGTTGAAAAGCGCAAATAAATAAATAAAAGATTATTCTAGTGTTAACACACTTAAATTTAATAGCTTTGATCTAGTTAAGAGGAATAAGTGAACTATGTATACTATTGCAATTATTGTTTTATCATTCCAAAATAATTAACACTGACAAATTAAAATTGTATTTAACACTGACAAATTAAAGTCGCAATTCGTTTTTATGTGATCTCGTTGTGCTTCCTAACTACGCAACAGAAGTTGATGCGGTTTCCACCATCATTTAGAGAACTTATTCTGAAAGGTTTATGTTTATAATACCTAAATTAATATCAAATCGACATAATTACTAAAGCAATCTCGATGTTCTGTGAAATTGTAAAAACAGTGCGAAGCAGGGACGGGTTACTAGTAAAAGATATATATCTGTAACTCATCACGACAATTTTGCTGAGAAACAAAACTGTTTCGTGTAGAGTTTTAATGTTGCGTCCTTTTCTGCATCAACAGTTACGTAGAACACGTCGTGCATTCGGAGGACGCACTCATTATTGTTTAGTTTTAATTATTTTATTCAGTTTTATAATTATGAACATTATCAGCAGCTCCACTACACTCAGCGGCAGTAATAGTGGCCGAAGCCCTAAACGCAAATTTGTGAACAAACTAAACCTATTTTATGGGATTTTTTAGAGAATAGGTGGCAATTAGCAGCTTCACTCGTTGGTTTATGTGAATAATTTCACATAATATTAGTTTTAAAATTGACTTGTGGAAGAAAATAATTATCCCGAAGCTGTTTTTAAAGTTCCACAGAACCGGCAATATGCTATTTTTTACTTTCAAGCTGTATTTTTATATGTTTTTTTTATTGAAGTGTAGGTATGTCAATCTGATATTAAAAAAACATAGAACATGCGACCATTGCGCTACGGAGGCCACTCTAGCCGGCTTGATAATCGACCAAGAGCGAACAGTGTCAGGATACTGTAGTTTCAATGTTTTAGTGTCAATGTTTCTGGTAAATCCGGAAAGTTTGATGTAAAAAGAAATCACGTAACTATTGGGCATTAGCAATGACTAAAAATATTGTGCACCTGCGCTCGCGATGACCTCTTCAGCAAAATGGCCGATTTATCACGGGTTGTGGCAATTTTAGTAAGGAAATTGCCAGAAGATTTCAGAAATACACTCACGAGACCAGCACGCAGACCAGAACCCTTTATAATTAATTTGTATTAGGTTCTTCCTTAAAAAATATGATATTTAATTTAAATACTATCCATCATCAATAAATGTGTTATCAGATTAAGTCGCAAATAACTAACAGTAATTAGCAGCCTCACAAACAATTCAGACGGTAAGGAGCCCAGGCACAGACCGTTCCCAGACCCATGTTTTTCTAACAATTATCAAATGAAATGGTTTCTTTTGGGCAGACCGCACGCAAGCCGTATACACTTGTATTACGACAATCGTGTTGCCACATTTGAAACGCGGCACATCTAACGCCCCCGTATATATGCGCGTAAGTACGCACGCCAAGGACACTTTTGTACCGGGTGTAGTTTGTGGCGAGACGTTTCCCGCGCTACACGAATTCAAGAAGTACTACACGTTCGTATTTTTTGGCGCGGTGATTTGCGAAATGAAAGTCAACATTGAATTTTAAGATGAGTTTATTGCAGAGGTTGAAAAAAACCCTATATTATACAACCATGTCTGTGTTTTGAGACATTCGATGATATAAATGAAACTTTTCTTCGTCGAACAATAAATCTTGCGAAATTTAGAAATTACCGCATATTACCGCGTACTAGGACTAACAGGTCAGTAACTAGAGCTGGTAGCAGGACGCTTGCGCGACAGACACTTGAGCGAAAAAGCTCAAGCTTGTTTGAGTTGCGCGAAAAACTTGCGGAAATGAGATTCCTCCATAACATCACACCTATATTCTTTGAAACATTTGGCAGGGGTGTATACTGTGAATATTACACCCACAATTCGCCAGTTATGTTGAGTGAACCCGATAACGTCATATTTTCTCATTAATTACCACGTCAAGAAATCTGTAGCGACATTGTGGACCACAACTGTGCGACCGATGTCCGTGTACACGATAAATTTGCTCCCAGCTAAGATGTAGCACAGTAATTGTGGCAACCTAAATGTAAGGTGCGTGTAGCGTGTGGCGCCGGTGTGCAATCTCACTTGAGAGATATAGAATATTATTATTGTATAATATAAGAAATAACAATGCTAGAACTTTTGAAAGTTACGTAGGATGAAGATTTTATCGCTAAAAGCTATAACACAGTGTCCTAATAGAAAGTGTGTTCATAAAAAAGAAAAACGTAGTAAAATGGTTCAGGTTCACCGATCATCTTGAGATTTAGCAACTCATATCACTATATCCTAGGTAAATGAAATTTGGATACTTACATTTCAAGACTTGATTCTGATAGTCATCGACAGGGATACAAAGTAGATTTTACTCACATCACAGACTGGATGAGGCTTTGTTGTCGCTTAACATAGCAGTCCGTCCCAGATGATTAGTTACGTCACTTTATGTCACAGCCTCCAAAAATAGTAACTGTCGCATTGTGGTCTTTAATTGCTGTTTCAACGTCCATCTGAAATGTACCGAATTATAATTTACAAACTATAGGTTATTTAGACAAGCAATTAAACGGATTTCTTGTAAACATTTTACAACATGTACCTATGTATTTTATTCAGGATGAAAGTTTGTTACTTCTACCAGAGAATAATGCAATTAGTTCCAATGCATTATCGTATATAAAAGTAATGCTCTTGCGTCAGTTTATAACACAACAGTTATGCTTAAAATCTGTCATGCCATATGCTGCGCTAGTAAAAATATAAAGTAAGTTTTAAATTACATTCTGTAAAAACATAGCAGTGCTTGTGTGTATTGTTGCTCTCCGACTATACCAAAGCATAAAGTATTGCTCTACTTTTTTGAGGCCTAACGAGAGAGATAAATGCAAAAGTAAAATAAAATTCAGTTGAATTTTATGAATTTTATACATTTTGCAAGGAAGACAGGTTGTTCGTTTAGTCTAATTGGCGCGCAACAGTTAAAACAAATAATAGGTCTTTACCTATGAAATTGCCGTTTTGTATGAAAAAATTTAAACGAATTTTTTTCATGAATTTTTTATTTGTATTAATCGAAGTAATCACCCATGCAATCAATGCATCTTTGCCATCGCAGTGGCAGTTTATTGATGCCCTTCTTAAAGAAATCAGCTGGACGGGAGGCAACAAATTCTTCAAAGGCATTTTGTACTGCCTCTCGGGTATTAATTTTTTTTCCCGCCAAGAAGTTATCCAAATTCTGGAAAAAGTAGTAGTCTGTAGGCGCAAGGTCTGGTGAGTAGGGCGGATGACGGAGAGCTTCCAACCCCAGTTCTTGCAACTTGGAGACCGTCTGCTGTGCAGTATGAGGTCGCGCGTTGTCGTGCAGGAGCAGCGGAGACGAGCGATTGACCAATGCTGGTTGGAGATGCGCCAGCTTCTCCATCATTGTGTTCAGTTCTTCACAGTACACATCTGCAGTAATGCTCACCCCGTTTGGTAAGAAGCTGTGATGAATCACACCGGCGCTAGACCACCAAACAGTGACCATCACTTTTCTAGGGGTAAGTTTTCGTTTAGGGCATTGTTTAGGTGCTGAACCTGGATCCAACCAACTTGCTGAGCGCTTACGGTTATCAAACAGAATCCATTTTTCATCGCAGGTAACAATGCGGTTCAAAATTCCTTCATTTGTGTGTCTGTTGAGCAGTGCAAGGCACGTCTCGACGCGTACTTCGCGCTGGCGATCATTGAGTTCGTGGGGCACCCATTTGTCAAGCTTTTTTACCTTGCCAATTTGACGCAAATGGACCAATATTGTTTTGACGCTAACGTCGAAAGCTGCTGCTAATTCAGCCGTAGATTGTGTATCATCAGCTTCCACAATCGCCTTTAATTCGTCATTGTCGACCAAAGTCTTCGGACGACCGCGAGGTTCATTTTTCAGGTCGAAATTTCCAGAACGGAAGCGAGCAAACCAATAACAGGTGGTGCGTTGGTTTGTAGAGTTAGCTCCGTAAACGTCGTTGATGTTGCGTGCCGCTTGTGCCGCGTTGCTGCCACGACGGTACTCATATTCCATAATTACTCGAATTTTTAACGTATCCATGATGACGAAAAAGATTGAAATGCGATGAAAATGTAACACTAATCAATAAAGAAATGACTACTTTTAGAAAAAAAAAATCCATGTTTTTAAAATAAAATTAATTTGAAATTAGAATTCATAGCCAAACAAAAATTATTTTGATTTGAAATGGCCAGTACTGCAGAACGGCAATTTCATAGGTAAAGACCTAATATACAGTAACAAGCAAAATAATTAGTTACTTTACTCTCACTTTCACTCGATGAGTACTCACTCCCAGTGAGTTAATGTAACTAATAATTTTGCTTGTTATTGTATATTTGTTTTAACTGTTGCGCGCCAATTAGACTAAACGAACAACCTGTCTTCCTTGCATAAGGTATAAAATTCAACTGAATTTTATTTTACTTTTGCATTTATCTCTCTCGTTAGGCCTCAAAAAAGTAGAGCAATACTTTATGGTTTAGTACAGTACGAGAACAACAATACATACAAGCACTGCTATATCTCTCTTGAAGTACCTACGTACTGTACGCCGAAAGGACCACTTTATGTGCAAGCATCTGTTAACCATCACCCGATAGAGTGCGCGTGGGTGAGCAGAGTGTTTAGAGGAGTGATGGTTGATGGTTCCTCCAGAGCAAACCAAATTGCCGAGCCATATTTTGGGCCTGGAAAAGATTTTAAAAAATACTTTTATATTTCTATTCATCCAGGCAATGTATTTTGTCAGACTTGGTTGTAAACACAATGCTAACGTGCCATCCCGAGCGTACTTGATCACATGAGATGCCACTAAGCATTGATATTACACGATGATTGCTGAATTACACTGTTCATCCCAAACAGGTAAACTTTGTTTGAAATGCGCAGAACACATTTTTTTTGTTCTATTGTCAGTTTCACTTTTCAGTCCCAAATTATTTTCAACATCCATAATGAGAAGATGTGTACTGGTCTGACCACTTCCCACTTATAATATAATGTTATTTTTATAAACTTAATATTAAATATGAATATAATTTAAACAAAAACGATCTCAGGCGGCAAGTAATTTGGGGAGAAAGACAGCCTAATCAAATTCATAAATATCACGAAGTATGGAATGCTAAACTTCGAGCAATAAACTTTCCATTAGCATTAGGACAATGTTGTGATTCCATATGCCGTAATTCAGATCATTACGTAATTATTAATGAGTTGTATAATAAAATTGTTTCTGTATTGTCGGAGGCTGCAATGAAAACATATCGTTGTAAAAAGATTAGAACCAAGTCTTTTCACATAAATGGGTGGTATGACTACGTCGCCGATGCGCATAGAGACGCTCTCACAAAATTTAAAATGTGGGTACTAGCCGGTAAGCCCACAAGTGCTATAGTGTATGATGAAATGACAGACACACGAAAACTGTTTAAATCCAAGTTAAAATTATGCCAAGACCGACAAGAACAATTAAAAATAAATATTCTTGCCTCGAACCATTCGGTAAAAACATTCAAAGATTTTTGGACAAATGTTAACCGATCAAATGTGAAAACAACAAACGCCGTCGTCGCTCACCGGGAGTCCCGGTGAGCGACGACGGCGTCAGCGATCACAAAACTATTGCTGGCATGTTTTAGGAGCAGTTCACAATCCTGTCGTCCCTGGGTCCGTCGTCAGCGAGTTATGTTCACGATGCAGGTGGCGTCATGACTGAGCGTAAGACGTTCTTTTCTGCTGAGAGTATCAGAAATAAACCATATGCAACGTGAAAATCGCCCGGTCATGACGGCCCCAGCATAGAACATTTTAAATATGCTGGTGTTCATTTGCCGCGTGTGTTGTCAATGTTTTTGAATTTTTATATGTCTCATTCATACCTACCGGAGCCGCTCCTGCGTACTATTGTGGTACCTATTTAAAAACATAGGCCGGGGGACTCATGTGACAGGGCTAACTACCGGCCCATTTCACTGGCCACCACTGCAGCCAAGGTACTTGACAGCATGCTTAATGCGAACCTCGCGAAAATAGTTGACCTGAATGATGCCCAGTTTGGGTTCAGAGCAGGGTTGTCTACTAAGAGTACCATTTTAAGTCTAAAGCATGCTGTCGGGTACTACACAGCCAGAAGGACGGACGACGTATACGCGTGCTTCCTAGACTTGTCAAAGGCGTTCGACCGTGTCGCATACGACCTTCTGTGGGACAAGTTGGGCAGCGCGGGTGTGCCGTGGGAGTGTATCTCTCTGCTGAGGTATTGGTATGCAAACCCGAAAAAACAGGTGAGGTGGGCAGGGGCGCTGTCGGATGAATACAAATTGGAATGTGGCGTTAGGCAAGGTGGTTTAAGCTCACCTCTATTGTTTAACATTTATGTGGACCAGGTTGTCGAGCGGCTCAGTAGCACACATGTCGGCTGCCACACTGAT
Organism: Dryobotodes eremita; assembly: GCA_917490735.1. NCBI lineage: Eukaryota > Metazoa > Arthropoda > Insecta > Lepidoptera > Noctuidae > Dryobotodes > Dryobotodes eremita. The sequence goes on along the minus strand of OU823241.1, from coordinate 8,379,771 downwards.
GACACTTGTTTTAACAATATTAGCTATGCAGACGATATGGTGCTGCTGAGCCCCTCTATAAGCGGGCTAAGGAAACTTGTGTCTATTTGTGAGAAGTACGCGGAGGCGCATGGGTTACAATATAACTCTAAAAAGAGTGAAATTTTGGTATTTAAATCAGGCAAACAACAAGTCTACCCATGTGCCTCCTGTATTTCTCAATGGAATAGCCCTAAAGCAGGTTCAAGCTTTTAAATATCTGGGTCACATTATCACCGATGACCTCAGAGACGATGAGGATATGGAACGGGAGCGCAGGGCTCTGGCGGTGAGAGCTAATATGCTCACACGCAGGTTTGCACGATGCACGAGAGAAGTGAAGGTTACGCTATTCAAAGCTTATTGCCAGTCCTTATACTCAAGCGGCCTGTGGGTGAGATATACGCAGCGAGCCTACAGAGCCCTGCGCACTCAGTACAATAATGCGTTCAGGATGTTGCTGGGTCTGCCGTGGCTGTGCAGTGCGTCTGGGATGTTTGCTGAAGCGCGCACTGATGGTTTCCAGACCATCATGAGATCCTTGCGAACTTTTGCTCAGGAACACCTGGAGTTTTAGTTCACCCGGTAAGTGCGCAGCAACTCACATCACTCTATCCTAGCTAACTGAAACTCGCAAACTCACGTCTCTCAGGATTTGCTCTGTTTTAGATAGTCAACGACCGGGATACAAAGTGTATTTTACTCACATTTCAGACTGGGATAAGGCACTGTTGTCGTTAAACATAGCAGATCGTCTCAGGTGATAAGTGAGTTCATTTTGTGGCATCACAGACTCCAGAAATAATATGGGACTATGTCGCTTTGTAGTCTTCTATTGCGTTTCAACATCCACCTGAAATGTACCGAACGCAATGATTATTAATTATATTTTACATAGTACACCTTATGTGGACAAGGGCTTTACCAGCATTTTATAAAAATTACATAACGTGTATGTATTTTATTCATAACGATAGTTATTCTACAGAGCAATAATACAGTAAGCTTTATTTTGAGGAAAGAGAATCATCTCTTTATTGTTTTGTGTTTTAATTTGCGTGTAACAAATATGGCAAATAAGCCGGGGCAACCAAAGTATATCCCGAGATTTATTAACTTACTGGGAGGTTCGTACTTTACCACTTTATGTGCATGCAACTGTTTTACTGACAGGGCCAAAGTAACGTTCATCAGGGTTTGAGTAGACAGGAAAGTTCACAGTTCCACCAGATCCGCTCTGCTGAAGACATCTAGGATCTGAAAAACACCGTTGATTATCTATTATTAATTTAGACACAATGAAAGCTTCATCAAATTTGCCTGTTGGCAAGTCTCATTATTTCAGAATCTGCCGTAAGTCGATCAATTTAATCGTATTACTTGCCCTTAATGGGTTGGACATCGGTGACCAGACACACCTGCATATACATAAACTAATGCCTTCTTCCTATAGGGGTAGGCAGAAACTACGGAACCTAAACAGGCAAAATATGGACTACATTAAACCACGAACTTTTACCACCGTTAATACCTATATTTTCGTCAAATAAATGATTGTTATTCTTATTCTTACCGCTACCTGTAACGATCCTTACATACTCCTTTTGCTTCGTTTACTTACATACATCTGGTTAAACATATACGCCGCTTGCGAGTACTACGCACCTGATCTTTCATTCTTATCGTATAGTAGATTGAAATCTGAGTACTTACATACGTTTCTTCAGATTTGAGCTGGTGCTAATGGTCGCCCAAATAAGTCAGAATGTGCCCTCGGAGCTGTAGTTAGTTGCACCTCGTAATTTTCTTTGCTGCGTGGTCCTCGAGGTCTGTCTTCAATGGCTTCACAGCATAGCAACAAAAATTTGGTCGCGAGGGATCGCACAGCGTCCAACGTACCGTGGCTCACAATTTCAACCCCCCTCTGTAATGTATCGAATGCAATCTTTATAACACTTGCAAAAATTGCATAATAATATAGCGTTGAATGAGGAAATTTTACATAAGTATTTATAATTGATTCTCTTGATTTTTGTTTTACATCAAGTATCCATTAACCTTTTTTTTTCCTTCTGTAACGATTATACTGTAACATATCTCGTACAAAGTCAACAGAAATAAACATTATAATTGCAATAATTACGCAACACATTCGCAATATTTACCAAGCTCTCGGGTTGATCCACTAAGTCCCGTATTACAGAACCTCACTCAAGAATCAACCATTACTTAAAACTAGCTTCAATCAATCAAATGGTTCTAAACTACTTTTAAGTAATGCTTGAGTCGTGAGTGAGGTTCTGTAATACGGGCTTAAAAGTCGCTTTGCGGGATCCATTTTGTGTCACGATCGAATCTTTTAAAGCATAACTACGCAATAAAATCATCAGAAAAAGCACTCGGTTTCACCGTATAGAATAGGATCGTTGAATTTATTATTAAAGGAGCGTTGTACAATTGCACTTGTTGTCGTTACGGAATATTTTACTGTTGAACAAGACAATAGTCTATGTACATTATTATAAATTAATGTCGATATTCGCGTCTGCGTGTGACCGCGTTGTTCTTCTAAACTACGCAATAGATTTTAATGCGATGTTCACTATCATTTATAGAATTTATTCTGGAAGGTTTATGTGTATATTACATTAATAGTAAACTTACACATAATAAAGAAACCTCGATGTTTTATAAAGTCGCAAAAATCGTGCGAAGCAAGGGCCTCTGTGTCGCTAGTATAGTATAATGTTTACTTACTTTTTTACGCCTTCCGCCATAGTAAGACTGATTGATTTCCCTCGCGTATTACGTAGTAATCTGTCTTCGATAGTCAGGTCGTGCACTGTTTAGCTTCAAAATTCATTTCAAACACCACCTGTAATGCACCGACAAAAATCTTCAGTATTTTTTTAAGTGTCTTTGGTCTTTACTATTGAAGTCTTGCTCGCCGACTCGTATAAAGTGTACTGAATCGCTGGGAGGGTTAACCCTTGCAAAGGAAACAGACTAGGAATAATATTCGGCAAAATGTTTGCATCCCCCTAACATATTGAATAAAATTGCGCACAATAATCCTGTCGCCATATTAACGGTCTAGACAGAGTCAGTAAACTGGTTGTGAAAGTGCAGCTGCCCGAGAATTGAATTCCCAATTTATCATATCAATGGACCACATTCGTAAATCCAGTTAATAAAAGAAAATGAAGCTAAGTACACAATAGAAAAACCCCTAGCGTGTCTGCTAGAGTAAATAAATTAACGATATACGATTATTTTAGGTACCTAGGACGACTATATATTATATTCATTAAATTATATTTTCTCTGCTGTCTAATATTGTTAATACCTGTAAATGTTATCAATGCAAGTAGTATATAGTTCTTTCCAGTCAAGCACGCACTATGCTCCACACGTATTCACATTATGCCCCAACACGCCAACATTATTCGTGTAATCCACAAACATAAAACCACAGACTCACTGGTAGCAACCGTTTTTAATAAAATGGTACTGCACAATAACATTCATTTTATAACTGTTAGGATCGGTGACCATTGCAAACATTCAATGTTTCTGAAGGTGAATCGGAAATTAATCGCCCTGTTTCGCCCTGTCTCACTCTGACTCGCCCTTTAGATGGGCTATCGCTGTCTACCGAAACATTGCGCATGGCAAGTGGTATTAACCCTCTCGAACGAATTAGGTTTAAGTAGGCCTGAGTCACACGCCAGAAACGGACCCCTAATTCACACGTGCTAGACAAACTGAAATAGATTGTGAGGATAAGCCTCATATCCTCACAATCTGTTTCATCTGGAATTATAATTTTGTGTTGTGTGTCAATAGTGTAATGGAATCGAAGCGATGTATGTATGCCTGTGATGAAAATTATGCTTTATTAGAAAGCGTTGAACGTGTAATAGTAGATTTTTATACAAGGGATGAAAGGGACCTATTTAGGCACGAGATGGTTTGGCGCACGACCGAGCGTAGCTAGAGCGCCAATAGTTCGAGTGCCTAAATAGGTCTTTCACCAAAGATAAACAATCTGCTTTTCATTTCCAAAATGAGGAAAGTAAATAAAAACCTGATTAGTTAAATAATACTAGCTTTTGCCCGCGGCTTCGCGCGCGTTAATTTAGAATTTGACAATCAATTCGGGTTGTTCAGGGAATTACAGTTACGAGGATGAAAAACCGGTCTATTGACACACTAGACTCACAAAATGTATTAAGTACTTAAATTAAAAATTAAAAATCTCTTAACACGCTACTAAAGTATCTACAATAATATAATTCAATCATGATTCGAAAAGCACGTGGCACCATCTATTATCATAAGAAGGTTATTGTTGTTTTCCTCAGGGACAGTACTTTTTTTCGGGATGAAAGGTACCCTATGTCCGTTTCTATACATCTGACAGCGTATATGCAAAATTTCAGGAAGATCGATTCAGTGGTTTAGGCATGAAAAGGTAACAAACAAACAAACTTACTTTCGCATTTATAATATTATAATTAAATAATTAATATAATTATAATAGTTAGAATTAGGATTAGGATTAAAGTTAGGATAGTTAGCATTGGTAAGATAATATTTGTTTAAAATTAATATTTAAATTAGAGCATTTACTAAACGTAAGGGAAAGGTTCTTTCCTGCAGGCTTAGCACGAGCACCGGTTTGTCGACGGAGGAGTAGACAAAAATGAAGTTCCGTGTATACAGTACGACGGCAGCAAAGTAGAAAGAGTCGGCAAGATAAATGATAAAAGTTCTCTAACTTTGGTAAAATCTTATGTCCATTTTCACTAACATCAGGCATTAATTTTGGTGTCGCCTAGTGTTAGTTAAGTTGGTAAGTTATTTAAGAAACGAGTGGTTTTTAACAATAACAGCCATTGAAGGCAAAATATTATAATATGCAGGAATTGCGCTAGTAAGCTAATAGTGTGCAGTAGGCAACGCACACCATCGGGGTTAAACGTAATCAACGAGTAGTTCCAATTGTAGTTACTGATCTTAGGGCATTTACTAGGAGTTTATAAGCCAGTAGAATGGCGGTTTTTACTACCAACGCAGTCGTCATTTGGTGGACAAACCTGGAAAAAGCAGCCCGACACTGGCTTTCCATCTATACTCATGAGCTGTGCATCTAAGAACCCAGGTTGGAACCACTTAACTGAAGTACTAGTAAATTTGACAAGTTCTGCTGTAAAGTTCTAAACAAATGAAATTGTTGTGTCAATTAATAAGGCCAACAAGAAATGGATAAATAACTTTCGCTATATGTTTGAAGTTTGGAACCATAAGCTAGGCTATTTAAGACGTTTTACAAGACTTCTCTACTTTCTACCATTTAAAATGATGAGCTTGTTTCATTTCCATCGCGTGCTGATTTTATCGGGAGCGACCACGTACCAACAATATTGCACGATATTGCATCCCCATTACTACTAGGGACACAGGACGTATGGAAGCTGTATACTTATTTTAGATTCGAGTTATGGCGTTCATTGAAGTTCTTATTACATAGCTCGTAGGATCAAAATTGCAATTAAACTATGGATTCAAACTGCAACAGATGTCTGTTAACGCCCGCCCTCGTACAATGAGTTTGCACAAACGACATAAATTGCGACATAGCACAATTTTGAAAAAAATATTTTAAACATTGTTTTGGGAAATGTTAACAGCCAGTTTTTTACTGTATAAGCGGATAAAAATTAAGTAATCGTAAAAATAACTGTTAAACACTTGACAGGTTACGAATAAAACGAAATTAGGCAATAACGAAACCGTTCAAGAGAGTAACTGAAAATTACTAAACTATGACGTGTCTGACGTTATTGCTGCGGCAGCTAGGCGGTCGTGGCTGATATCAAATAGCAACACTGACACTTACGTAGTTCTGTGACAGACAACTTTCCCCCAAAGCTTGAAGAAAATCTTTACTAGTATTTGAAAGGAATAAAAATAAAACTTATTTAAGGAAGAAAAAGAATACAAATAATTAAAAACATTTTGTTATGAGAAGAAGCAGATACTTCGACGGTAATGAGTTAGCTAAGACTTCTGACATAAAAACTCATAACGGCAGCATAACTCACTCGTCATGTCATATTTACATAATATTTAAAATATTCCGGGATTCTGCTGGAAGGATGAAAAAATCGAAAGAATTCAAAAATCATTCTCAGCCGCATGAGGGTTGAGTAAATGCTGTTTGCTTTTGCAAAAACTGACTCACTGACCGTGAACTGGCCTTAAGTCCGGAGCACATTAATGATATAATTCTGTAATAGTATAATTATTACGATACGTTTGACTTAAGTAGTCTTGCTAAACGCCGTGCATTAATAGAGTAACTGAAGTTTATACGAGTATCATATACTATATTATAGCTCGTGTGACATAAACTCGCCATCTTTTGAATTAGTAGAAAAAAAAAAAGAATGTATGATGAAATGTGTTGTACGAGTATGTTGATTTATACAATATTTTGAATTTATTAGGCAACAAATTCAATGTTACGTTTATGGCCATTTCTCTAATTGTTTCAGGGACAATGTCATCACTCTCATCTTCACTTAATTCACTTCCTGAGTGGTTCATATTAAAAGCAATGTTAACACTGAACAAATATGGTGATCCACGAACAACAAACTGGTTTAAGGTAATATTACAAACTGAAAAACAAACCTAGAAATGGTAGGTTAGCGTTTTTGAAATTGCGTTGTCACTTTTTCTACAGCATGAAACTGTTTTTAGGCGAAATTCTAATCCCTCTTTCGACATTTGCGTGCTGTATGTTTCTAAGTGTCAAAGGAACATTTCATGGTTATTTATGATACTAGTGCGTTATGTTGGTTTTTACAAGCGTTTACCATCGTCACGAGTTTGTAAATACCAATTTCCGCAAGTGTGTCCATACAACGTTTTTCAACACATTTGCGAGAACACAGTATAATATTAATAACGGATTCCTCGCTTGAACTCATATTATTATTTTGTTTATAAATATCAGTCGGAAAGTCGCAACAATCTTTGCCGTTACTAATATAAAAATGGCGCGAATTTGCAAATGGCGCCACGTGCGCGTGGTGAAAATTAGAACTACATCTTTCGTGTAATTTTCTCTTTAGTATTAAAGTGAGACAAACGTATTGAGCTAAACCGCTTTCAAGGAGGTTCGATTATTCAGCTTATTTATTCTCGTAATGTGAAATTCCTTGGTGGAATTCTCATACATTTTTATGGAAATAAAAAAAACCATAAAGGATACGCACAGCGCTATACAACGGAGTACATAACACAATCCGTTGTATGGTGCGTAATTTTTAACTTTCGAACAATGTATACAGGCTTCGTAAATTAATTTTTTGAGCAAATGTGTTGGGAAGTTTTATTTTCTTGTTTATTATGCATCTGTGAAGTTAGATTGATTTTCGCATGGTGTAAAAATGGACTACTTAAGTTACAGAAAAGCGTGACTTAAGTGCGAGTTTAGGTTAAACAGTGCTATAAATGCATTTTCGTAAATGATGCGAATAATTATTTTGATACAAAGCGACTGAGCCGCAAATTGCAAAAAAGGTAAATAATTAATGTTTCGCGGGCTACCATAGCGCCTCCCCCTCAGTTTATTCTTCCTTTTCTGTACAGCGTCCACACGGCGAGAACGTTCGTTGCCATGGATACGCAACGCGTACATATCACTAGCGCAACAGGAATCAGAAGGAGTTATCATCCAATATTATCCACCTGTTGAATATGGCCGAGATGATGTACTTATGTACATAGCCGCAACAGAAAATTGATTGAAAACAAAGCTATGGTGAGCATCTTGCTAAACAATTGGCTTCAAAACCAAGGCCTTAATTCCGTATTATGATCCACTATTGTAATCCCAATGGCTTTTATGAACGGACGGATTATTTCTAATATTTGAAGCTATGGACTGGATTACGGATTAATTTTCTAAATAAAAACTATTAAATACTAGTATCTAATAGCTTTTATTTTGAAAATTATTTTGGAAAAGCATAAGTTTGTAATCACATCAGCGGTGCTGGCACATCGGGAAGTATATTGGACATGGTAAGTAGTGGGAAGAATTGTCAGTCAAGATGGTGGATCTTGAACATGACCGCAACACCATCTTCTTCATAACATACTTTTGTTAATTATTTAAAATGTTATGTTTAATATACGCTTTGGGGTTAATATTAAATTACAATGTCCATCCAAATTACTAAATTATCCTCGACCACGCATAGATCCATCACTATGTCTCCTATCGAGGATTGCCGCTTCAACTAACGTACAGTGGCCAGGTTATATCCTAGATTTACTCTTTGTGTCTCATGTTGTGCTGGTGCTCCTGGCACACGTATCCTATCCATGGCAACAAAAGCGCGGCGTCACCATCCTGTAAGGTAATTTGCATAATAAAGCGTGCTTCTCCTCCGAATAGAGGAATATTAATTTGTGAAAAAAAAGTGTGGTAATTTTAAGAGTAAGAATGGTTCCTGACTGACTAGCCAGCTTGCAAATTCATAAATTGAGAGGAGTTTAATAGGAGTTTAAGAGGAGTTGCTTTCCAAGATAATTTATCTTTTTTATTTTTTCTCCGTTCATAACACCACCTAACTGATGTTAGGAAAATTAGGTAAGTATGAAAAAAATGTTTCTAAAAAAATTTTAATGTGTCTAATAGCACTTGAAGTTAGCTGTAAATGGAATAAATACATATTAACCCCACCAATGAATGAATGTAGGTGCTGCAGTTAACCCTTCTATTGCCTTTGCATTTCCTCTTCAAATTTCCGTATATGTCTTTCGCACAAGCGCATACAGATGAATATTACTATTCCGTGTTCAGGTGTGCGTACAATCACGTCCAGAGATAGCAGAGGGACCTACATCCTGGCACTCATGGTAACCTGGTACGACAAATCTATTTATAGATTTAACTTGCATAAGCCCTAACTTTCAATAGTACATTTTGATACAAGTGTAGAAATTTTGTAATCGCATTCGAGGCGGAGTACACACACGAGCCGTAGGCGAGGGTGTTATGGAACCGAGAACTGCAAGAACAAATGTCCACGTGTATTAAACGATGCTTTTCAAGACACTTTTTAAGAAATAAAATAAACATTTTTTTTTTTTGTCTTTAAATAAATAAGACTGAATTTGCTTTTTTTCCCGCGCTTTACCTTCGCAGGTTATAGGAGAGGCAAAGGTAAAAAGCCGCTAAACAGCCTAATATGAAAAATAGAAAATTCAAATATTTTTGAGTACTCAAATAAATTTTAATTTGTTCATAAACCTATTTTTTTTTTTTTGTAATTATCATGGTTTTTGATGATATTCTATTTACATACAAACATAATTTAAATATTCAAAAAATAATAACGCCGTAAAGACGCATATCTCTTTGCCGAGATTTAAAAAAGCAATCACCGCCGACCATAGGCACTGAACCAATTTGGACTAAGTATAGGTATAGTCATAGTATAATAATATACTTCACCAGGTATAGCATTCCGAGACACAGGGTGACACAAGCCCGAGGCCATGTGTTTTCATGGTCCTCGGAACGCGCCACTGTCGGGTTCCCAAATAACGGTAGGAGGGGTTCACATCGGCGTCGAGTCGACGATGAAGTACCGGGACTCGTCCTCGACAGCCGGTGGAACTTCGTCGAGCATTTCCGACGTTTGGCTCCCAGACTGCAGCGGGCCGGAGCTGCTTTGAAGCGGCTCTTGCCCAATCTGGGGGGGGCCAAACGCCTCCTGCCGGAGGCTCTACGCGGGGGTCGTGCGGTCCATGGCCCTTTACGGGGCACCGGTGTGGGCGCGTTCGTTGAGGCTCCGGCCAGCCCACCGGTTGAACACGTCCCAAAGGGTCATGGCCATCCGGATGGTGCGGGGATACCGCACGGTCTCCTGCGAGGCGGCGAGCCTCCTTGCCGGATTGCCGCCGTGGGATCTGGTGGCAAAGGTCCTCGCGCCACTCCCAAACGTGCGAAACGCCGGGGCGTAACTCCGCTGCCGCGAGTAATCGCGGCACAGCGGACAGAGCTCCGGCGGGATCTCATGGCGGCATGGAGAGTGCGACTGTTGCAACCCAGCGCAGGGTACGCCACAATTGCGGCGGTAAGACCCCTCTTTGAGGAGTGGCTTGAGAGGCGCCACGGCGTCCTCACCTTCCGCCTGACGCAGGTCCTCACCGGACATGGCTGTTTCGGGAGGTTCCTGTTTCGGATAAGGCGGGAGGAAACGCCCGGGTGTTACCATTGTGAGGATCGACCGGAGGACACGGTGGAGCATACGGTGGAGGTCTGCCCGGCTTGGGTGGAGCACCGCCGTGTTCTCGTGGCGGCGATCGGCAGCGGCGACCTCTCGCGTCCGGCCCTGGTTCAGGCCATGGTACGGAGCGAGAGGGAATGGGAAGCCGTCACCTCCTTCTGCGAAGCAGTAATGCTCGCGAAGGAGGAGGCGGAGCGCGAAAGAGAGAGGCAATCTCTGCGCTCTCGCGCCCCTAGCCGCCGCAGGAGGAGGAGACACCCTGGGCGTCGGGAGTCGATTGCCGACTCCCGGCCACCGTAGGCGCGGGCTTGCGGACGGCGAGCAACGGGCAGCTCGCCGTCCGGTAAGGACCAGGCCCGGGTCGACGGCGAGTCGTGTTTCACGCGCGCCTCAAAGAAATGTCAGCACCATTGACGGGGTCCGATAGGACCGATGCCTGCCGGGGTCGCGGATTGTTCGAAAGAGTTACCGTGGCCCTGGCGCACAGGCAACTGAAGGAACACGGGTGGGTTTTAGTCAGTAAGAGTCTGACACGCCCTTCCGCTCCGCCCATAGCGGGAGAGGTCATTTGATGATTTCCCACACAAAAAAAAAAAAAAAGTGTGACACAAGCCTACGTCATCACCGCTGTGTTACCAGTAGTGTGTAATAAAACTTCCCAACCGCCTTTATTACCTGTGCGAATCGGTAATAACAATGAGGTTTTAACTAACAATTACGTTGGTATATGTTTAAATTGAATTGTTTCATTTGATTAGAAAAACGAAACGACAATTTAAATGCTATAAATATATTTTTTAACAGAATGGTGACTGAAAATGTTTCCATAATTCGTGTTTTGTTGCAATAAAGTGGCAACTGGATTGTTACGTAAGCATGTGTCACTCCCGGAGTACCAGACCTTGTTTTTTTAGACCATGGGTATAGTTATCTGTGGCAATTTTTATTTCCGCACGCGTGTTGGTAAATGAAAATAACGCACGCGTAATAAATACGTTGCAATTGCATTGAAAATATATTGAAAAACAAAAATTCTCAATATGGTTTTCACAATTCGATTTTGAAGACAATGAAACAACACATAATGTATTGTATGAATCACTTAAGATTTATAATGATGCATCAGATATTTTTTCATTTGTAGTCGGTTTTTGCCCTTTAAAGTTAGTTTTTCTCATTTTGCCATTTATGTTTAAACCCCATGCAATAGGGGGCGAGCCTATTGCCATCAACCAAGCCCACGACTCCAGACTCCAGACTGCTACTGAACAGTTCCTAATGGAAAAACTCAATAACACTTTGGCCGAACTGGGAATTGAATCCTCATACATTATACGCATCTTGAAATGTTGTCATCCATTGGATGATTTTTACAGATTTTAGCTGTCACTTTGTAAAATAATAATTGGTAATATTTGTTGTATTTTATTATTTTACAGATAACCTTTACATTTAGTGGCATAATCAATCTATATTATATATTATATGTCGGGACAGGAAGCCGATTGAAGCTGGATTCTTCACCGTTGAACATTTTACTGGGCGTAGATGTGTGTTGCGGGCGAGAAGGAAAACTCTGAAGATGATTATTGACTTATTGGTTATATTTGTAATTGACGAAATTTATAAAACGAAACGTTGGACAGTTTCTAGGCACTGGTTGTCCGTACGATGTCAGAGCATTACTTACTATTTGGTTCCCAAATCTCAAGATCACAAACTAAATTAATTTATTGCGTGCTGCTTAGTAAATTATTTAGTTTCATACTATATAGTAACTTTCAGTTTCTCAACCATTCATTTGCACATCCCCCTCGGACCACCAAGTCACTCCCGGACTTTATGGTTTCTCACGAAACCCCACATTACCAGAGTTGACTATCTACCACATACTCAAGGAATACTGTCTCCAGCAGACACCGATTTCTACTAAGCAACGGCTACAAATCAACCTCTGATCCAAACTATCATCACACACAACTTAATCTCTACTATTTTTCATCAACAAGACTTTCATCTGATTTTCCTCAAATTCGTCAGTAATACACTGATCGCCTAGCATGCATCTTAGCCTCATGAGCGTACTTGTAAGTGCGCTTGGAGTTCAAGGCGTTTAGAGTATAACAGTCTCCTTCTAGAACCTCTTCAACCTGGACCCTTATACTTCGGATCCAGTTTCATTTGGTTACGCTCTTCATTTTGAATCAAGACCTGGTCGCCAACCAATTTATTGACTTTTGCCTTTCTTATAAGTAACGGTAAAATCAAAACATTGCAAATAGGCCTACCATCTGTGAATTCGCGGCGTCAGAGCGAGCTTTTTACGTGGTGAATTTTAAAGAGTTTACCGTCATTTGTCACTATTGTGTACTGTCCACTTTGTAATTATTGACGAAATTGTTTGATTGTGTTTACGAATGGCAATTTTTCAAACTCAAAACTGGTACTAACATACCGGTTATGAAAAAGTATGAGTATTGCATTAACAGTTTAAAAAAAATCGGGATTCCATTTCAGAGAAATGTTGGTATCAACAGAAATAAAATCGGTTTCAAGGGTACTCGCGGAGTCTAATGTGGGACCGTATTTTAGAAATCATAAATTGTGTCGCGGTAAAATTAACCGTCCTATTTGTAAAATTGACACTTGTCTTATTTACAGAGGCCGCCACTAAGACAGGTCGAAATGTACCGTTTGTCGATTATAGCGGAGAGGACAAACGTTTATTTAAGCTTAAACGACAACAGATAGTTACTGATGATGTAAATAATGCTATCGCTAGTGCATTGGTTTAGTGTTAATAATTTACTTTTAAACGAGAAAAAGACTAAATGTATTAGATTTCTGACACCTAACGTTAAGCAGGTGAAAACCAATGTACTAGTTAATGGGGCGGAATTGGATCTCGTGGACACCACTGTGTTCTTAGGTATTCCTTTGGACTCGAAGCTACAGTGGGGCCCACATATAACCAAATTGTCGAAACGGCTAAACCTCTGCAGCCTACGCGGTCTATAAAATCCGTCATTTGACTGATGTCGAAACAGCTCGATTAGTATATTTTAGTTATTTCCATAGTGTAATGTCGTACGGCATTTTGCTGTGGAGAAATGCAGCCGACATTCAGGCTATATTTGTGCTGCAGAAACGAGCCATTCGAGCAATTTATAACCTTAGTTGTAGGCATTCACTGAGGGATAAATTTAAGGAAAGAAACATGACAGTCGCATCTCAATATGTATATGAGAACCTGATTTATGTAAAAAAGAATATTAATCTATATTCCAAACACAGCGACGTTCATAACATAAATACTAGAAACAAAGATTTACTTATTGTGCCCACGATTAGGCTCCAAAAAATTTGTAATTCGTTTAAGCGCCAAAGTATACGTTTTTACAACACTCCCAAGTCTTGTTAAAGAACTGAGCCTCAATAAATTTAAATCATTTATTAAACAGAAATTCCGTCAAAAAGGTTTCTATAAAGTTAAAGATTACTTGGATGACAAAAAGGCTTGGGATTAACTAAGCTACTTCAATGTACCCCCAAGCAACAATCCATTTTTTACTGTGAATGAGTGTTTTAGAATTAATAATGTCCTTATATAATAACTTATGGTATTTTTGATGACTTTTAAGAGAAAACTGTCTGTGAATGTGAGTAGCATTCAGGCTACATTGAATATATGATTATTATTTTAATATTGTGAATGTGAAGACTATGTGGGTCATTGTTGCATTTTTTTTTTCTCCTCAATTAATTTTAATCATGGTCTGGCAGTTTGAGTAATTTTTGTGGCCTACCCAAATGTCTTTTCTTTGGTATTGTTCGTCGAATCGTTGAGCTCCTTAAGTTCTGAGTTGAGCTGCACGATTACTGACAAATGCGTGCACTGACTGGACAGGTCCACTCAATCTGTGTGGTTTTTCCTCAAAAGACCATTTCTGACATAAATCTACATGGTCTTCACATGATCTGACCAAGATTATGTCTGGACTTTAAAAGAGACTGTGACCTCTGAGTTTGTTTCGGCCTTTCTTCTCAGAGTCGTCAGATAGGAAACGCCGACCTCATCTAGTTTTTAAAATATGATGACGTGTAAAAGTGTTTGCTCAAACCTACTTACAGAAATAAAATCATTTATCGTTTCGCGACCTGTCCAGAAATATTCAAAATGATAAATTATTATTAGTCGTCTTACTTGTACAGGCTATTAAGCTACAATGAAAAAAATAAAATAATGTAACAAATGCATTCTCAGTTACAAAAGTTTAATATTCCCAGTAACAGAGGTATTTCAATGCAAGTATTGGGACCTCCTTGAACAAAAAAATACACCTCATCACTAAAAAAATATTTAACGTTTAGGTGCCGTTCGGGGACTGAAATTAATATTAACAAACTGTTCTACCGAACCGCACGTTACAAAATATTGTTTCGGTGCTGTTCGGTCAAGTGCTTTTGAAATAAGTTCTCTGAGTGGAATACCTCGTAATTATCAGCAGTAGAGGTTTCTCACATATCCAGGCTGAAATTAATTTATTAATAAACGCGAAGTCAAGCTTTGCCAAACTTAAACCTCAAAAAATATATGGTTAGTCTCGTTACAACTTTAATACCCCGCGTTTATTATCAAGGGGATACGAACTCAAGTGCCTACTTGTGACTACGATACAAGTATGTAGATATAAGTCCTCGAACTACGTCCAAGTTCAATGTTACAATTTCAACATCCTATTGATTTTCCGGTCGATAGGCAGTCCTACGATCTGCCGCTCTAGTAAGAGTACGAATATAGTGACGTCATATAAACTCAACCCCCATTATTCGAATGACGTCACCAGCAACGATATCAAACAAGTGAAGGATGAAGCTTACAGCATCATGCCATCCCTTTCTATACTCGTTAAAACATAATTGCTTATTTTTATAGTTCTACAATGTTTTTGTTGATTGCATTAAAACTATAATAGTAACAGGCTTAATTCTGTCTAAAGTAACATTAATATTTATTAATATAACTGCTAGTCCAAATGTCGTTTGAACCATAACTGATACGCTTTTTCTAACTATCAAAATGTTATTACAATCTTTCAAACTCGTTTTATTTAGACTAGTATGGCGTTTGATTGCGATACACCTGTTGTGAAATCTGCTTTCCTGGTACATCAAATACGATTTAGTTCAAAAAACACTGGGAATAGTGTAATAACAGTTGACCATTTTTGCTATCTAGTCTTCTGCCTTCGGGCAGCATCTCAACACTAGGTAAGGTTTCTCATTCAGCTTCGTTATTACGAGCTTTCGATTCACTTAAAAAAAATAATCTTATGAAATTGTTTGCAGAGCAATCTGTTTACACTATGTTTATAGCTTTAGAATGTGAGAAAGCACGATTGTATTTATTCTATTGATTGAGCCGCGTCTGTCACTATAGTGTAAACAAACGACAATCTGCGGTGTTCAGTGCTGTGTCGCAACACATTTTGTTTTTTTTTATTTTTAATGGCAGCTCGTAGTTGTGACCACTGAGGTCTTGGCTACTTAACCGAACTGTCCTGTGGGTGCCTTTTATTCGAAAAGCCTCCAAACAGGAGCGAAATTTAATACTAAACTTATTTTTAAATGACCACACTCTAAGGGCACTCCCTGTGGGATACGGACCTCGGCTTAGGGCGTCACTGAGAGAGGGCAGCAAGTGGGGACAGGCTGGATCGAAATGTAACACATTCTGAAGGATGTCAGTAGGATATATACTGCTACAGTGATCTTTTGGCGCTCGAATAACGTTAGGAGGGCGCATGCTGGATCGAAAATCGCGTCTAGAAGACCTAGAGCTTTGAAGATTTAAATTCCTTTTTTGGGCTTGAAATGGATTCTATTTAGTATTAAGTAATATGTTCAAATGTATGTCACATGAAGTAATTTGGCTTGAAAACCGAGGACCTATATTTTTTTTTACGAAAAAATGTCTGGAGCTTGTATGAAAAATCAGGATATGTCTGGAAATTAAAAATTTCCTGTTGCTTCCTTTTAGAGGGTTTTAGTACTCATTATTTATAACTTTTTGTCATACTTCATATTCCTAACAATGCAGCACTTTTTTTATTTTGTCGTCAATTTTTTTTCGTCTTTAACAATAGTTTTAATGTGAAAGAGAACAGAAATTCATTTTTTTATGAATAAGTGGTTACTGTAAATGGTTTTTATTTTTATCTTTGAAAATAAATAATAAATGCAGTAACAGGTAAATATGGTACCGCTTGGTAACGTTTCGATGACAATAATGGTTCTAGATCCTTATGCCAATTTTTCAGGCTTCCAAACCTTTGCTTTTAAGATGAACTCCTAATAATAGTATAACTATTTATAAAAAATTGAAGGAGTCTACTGAGGCTTTCTAGGAACTAAACCAAAACCAAGAATAAAATTATACGTATGTGCTTTTTCTGACATGAATTTAACTGACGAAACGGGTTTTTTTATCATTTCATTGAATTCTGCAGCTGCTTCAGGATTTTTAGCATGTTTTCGATAGCGGAAGCGATTTCGCTTTCTTATCTTTTAATTTTTTAAGAAGATTTCTTCACGATCATCTTCTTTCATAAGTTTTCAATTCAGTTGAGTCTTCGCCTTTATTTTCGCTATACCTTCTATTTTTCTGCTTCGTTCCTAGATCTTTAAAAGGTCTACGAGATATTTTTGTCATTATTGCAACTGAGGATGAAGTTGAAGGATTTGCAGTTCTAACACCTTCACTGGATGGCTCTTCTTGGCCTTGAAGGAGAGTTTGCACGCAGCTTGGCCAATCCACATTAGCCTCTAGCCAATGTTCGTATACTTTTCTAAAGCTGTCACTATTCCATTTTCTTTCACCTCTCTTCAGCAGCACGTGTGAATCTTCGACAAAATTCTTTGACAGTAACAATGTGTTCAAATATTTCTTACAGACTCGATTTTAAAAAGTGGGCTCCAAGAGGAGTTGAGCACAAAGAAATATTAAAATCAAGAATGTATATTATAAGGTCAGATTTAAAGATGACCTTAATCTTTAAGTCGGTATAATTTAACAAGAATCGGGAACTAAAAACGATGGGACACGGAAAAAACGTTTTTCCGCGGCCATCACTGGGTTGGACGAAGAGCTTCTTCGCAGATTGCTGAGATTTTGCAAGCCATAACATCTGGAGAGGTAGGTAATTGAAGTCACCAAATTCAAAGATTTTTCATAATTATGAGACAACTTAAAGGTACGTGGAATTATATGATTGGTTCTAACACATGTAATCGATCGTTCATAAGTTGCTGATCCATGGAGCAGATATCATCGAACGCAATGCAATTGTACCAATTGGGAGCTTATCACAAGAAGCTCCAGAAGCTCTAACAAAGTATTTCGGTGGTTTCGGAAACATCAAAGAGAAGCTTCTAACGAGGATATCTTCAGTATGCTTTTCCTATTTTCCGATCCCCTTATAAAAAAAAACACAAAGGCCCATATAGATGCCAAAAAAAGAAGTCCCTCTTCACTGAAACTTTATAATGATTTAAGTTTCAGGATACCCAAATAGAATATTTAGATAACACCAACATAGAGCCAGATTCGGAATTTCTATCAAATAATTTGCAATTATTTATCTCTTCTGAAACTTTTAATAATAGATAGTGTTACATCCTACACCTGTTGATTACTGTTAAAAAGAAATTAACATTATTTATTAACAGAAACTATGCACTTACCTGTTATTCATCATGTATGCTGTAAAGTTTTGTTTCATTTTGTGTTAGTTAAAACACCATGAGATCTCTACATTTATGCTCTGCTAGTACATTCGGGTGCGGATAAAACTACTGCCCTAGTACTAATAGTTTCTCGTAGTCTCGTTCCTTTCCTTTACAATAATGAGTATTTTCGGAGGTTTGTTTCCCCAGAAAATCGGCTATAGGTAATTGAATTAAAATAAATCATGCAGTACATTAGGAATCAATAATATTGACGTGAATTCGATGAACATTTCCTCGTCATCCCAGCGGACATTCCAGAAAAATTGCTTTACCAAAACTTGTACATTTTAGAGCTTTGATCTTGCTCTTTGAATTGATGTTAATGCCACCTGTGTTGCCACCACGTCTTTATAATAAAAAAATAATCATAGGTCCAGACGGGGGCTGCCAGCTATTTGAGCTGACTGTCGATTGTTTTTTATTCTATACTAGCTGATCCGACAGACGTCCTGTTCAAACAACAGGTCATACAAAAATCCCATAGAAAAACAGGAATTTGTTATTCCCATTTTTCCAATTTTCTGGGAAACTCTTCCAATTTGTCTTTCTTAAAAAGCCCTATTCGTACAATGACAAACTTTAAAGTAAAATAGCCAAGTTGGTTCAGCCGTTCTCAAGTGATGCTCTTACCAAGGAACAGCATAGAAGATAGATATGAAATGTTGTTTATCTCTTAATATCCCAATAATGAATATTAGTGGAGGTTGCTTTTAATCTCTATAACAACAAAAAGTGTTCGATGATGCTGTGCTTACATTATTACTTATTTATTAAAAACGTGTAACGTGGTTATTGCGCTTGCGTGGAAAATACTACGTCGGGAAAAATACTATATTCAATGCCAGGAGCCCATAAAGCTTAAGAATACTGAATCAGAACGCAAGAAATAAACATCACTCGTCATCATGAAAACAAACAAGAAATATAATTTCCACGCAATTTTTGGGTACTTATTTTTCTGCTGTTGAGTTTAAATCATTATAGTACAGGATCCCTGATACACTTTTCATCATTTATTACTAACAAGCTGATTTTTCGTAAGTAGCTTCCTTTTGACTAGACGCCCAACTTTTTCCTTACAGTAACGTTGGTAAATGGTAGCTTAATAGGGGTAGCAAGGATAAAATATGTTGATTTGACGAATTTAAAAAAATTATTACTAACTGAATCTTTCTTTCTTTATTATCGAGATAATTATCTAAATAACATGAAAAAATATTTGTCCTACAAAATATAAGGTTTTGTTAGGGAGTCCCCCCTCTCCAACATGTATCATAAACAAGTTCATGAAAAATAATTACTAACCAGATGATTTCTTTTTTATTGTTTAGCTTACATTTGCATAGTTTACCACCCACATTGTCCTACAAATTGCATGGTATGTCATCTTGGTCCTACGCTCAAAAGTTGTAGCACTAATACTTAATGTAAAAGTAATTACTATCAAGCTGAATGTTCAAGAATAGCTTCGTTTCAATGAGACGCCCAAATAATTCTTATACGAAAATTCTCGATTGCGGTTTATGACTAAGATAATAGGTATGAAATATATTGATTTGACGAATTCATTTTTTTTATTACTAACTGAATTTTTTTTTGTTAATTATCGAGATAATTATCTAAATAACGTAAAAAAATATTTGTCTTACAAAATATAAGGTTTTATCAGAGAGTCCCCCCTCTCCAACATGTATCATAAATAATGTCATGAAAGTAATTACTAACTAGCAGATTTTTTTTTATTGGTTAGCTAACATTTGCATAGTTTACCACCCACATTGTCCTACATTGCGTGGTACGTTATTCCAGTCCTCCAGTTACATAGTTGAAATTCAAGAAATTAAAAATAATATTATTTTGTACATTTTGCTATTGGAGCTGAGGCACACTATTATCCTTGCTCACAAACGAAATAGTCTACTGGGTTCTCTGTCACACGCAGAACGCGACGTTGCCGCTTTGTGTTCGAGTACCTATTTTGGCTCCGGATCCACTTAGTCCAAGTAAATATCGCATATAAGTTAAATATACTCTGGATCTAAGAAATCATATTCAGTATGATTTTTGCGACCGTTGATGGATCAACAAATGTTGGTCAAATCGCTGACGAGTATGTTGAAAACCTGTAAGTGCAGATCCACCGACGTCACACGCGCATTAAGGACGGATCAAAGTAGGTATATCAGTTTGCGCGATGCGGAGCTGAGTAAACACGTAAAATAGGCGGATCAACAATTGTTCTAACTTCTCACTGGATCAACATTTACCGTTTAAAGTTGTATATTTATTTATTTATTTATATATATATGTATATATATATATGTGTGTGTGTGTGTGTGTGTGTGTGTATATATATATATTTCATTTCATTTTGTATACTTACTCAAAAATTACAAATCTTGTAGGACTAATAAAACATACCTTTTTTTTTTTGTAGGACATTGTTTTATTTGGACTAAAAATATATTAACCTATCACGTGATACCTCTGTCCTACAGTTACTAATAAAAAAAAAGTCCTGCGGTATTGACAACTTTTGAGCGTAGGACCAAGATGACATACCATGCAATTTGTAGGACAATGAGGGTGGTAAACTATGCAAATGTAAGCTAAACAATAAAAAAATATCTGCTGGTTAGTAATTATTTTTCATGACCTTGTTTATGATACATGTTGGAGAGGGGGGACTCCCTAACAAAACCTTATATTTTGTAGGACAAATATTTTTTCATGTTAATTATCTCGATAATTAAGAAAGACAGATTCGGTTAGTAACCAATTTTTAAAATTCGTCAAATCAACATATTTCATCTTTGCTACCCCTATTAAGCTACCATTTACCAACGTTACTGTAAGGAAAAAAGTTGAGCGTCTAGTCAAAAGGAAGCTACTCACGAAAAATCAGCTTGTTAGTAATAAATGATGAAAAGTGTACCAGGGATTCTGTACTATTAGTAAAGTTGCTGCTATGCTTCTTTGGCATATTTCTTACGAATTAAACCTTACGAAAAAGACAATTGAATATCGCCTAAAAATGGCATTATTATTTTTAAACACAGGGAATTTACCGTTTTTCTTATAACACTAAATAAGTTGCACATGATGGGTTCAAACCCATGAACATACAACTCGTAGCTTCATCTAACACTTTTCGTTTAGCCGCCGACTCTTGTACGTAAGAAATGTTCCCAGCGTTAGTGCAGGCCTTAAGTAGGTACTACCAGTACCACTACTCTCAAGCATACCGAATACTACTTTTTAATTTTAATACTCTAACTAAAGTCTACCTCTTGCTTCGACTACTACTTTTGCTTGTTAAAACTTAATAGCTCCATCTATCTGAACAAATTGATAGCTTCGTAGCTGCGTCCACTCGCAAGATGACATTATTTTCGTTGGGGGATGGGGTGACTGTGGCGGGAAAACGTATAAAAGTGCTTTCCATCCCTCTCTGGCCCACTGACGATTTTCCGACACTAACATCTCCTGCGACTTATTGCACCCTGGTACAAAAGCGTTACAGTGAGGCATATATCGGAACAGGTTTTCAGGTGATACGAGTATTGCAACGTGTTATTTATCGAATACTAATTGAAACGTTTAATATTGTTACAATAACTATGATATCACAGGGTTGTGATTTTTATTTGCTTTTAAGCTTTATGGCTTATGTATTACACGAATGCTTAAAAACAAAAAGTTTGCTTTCCACAAACGTCATTATTTCTTGAAATAATCATTCAATAGGCCAATAAATAAGGCATACAACATACATACAAAAGAATGATCTGGGTGACTTACCTACTTGTAATGGTTCGTGTACTGCAATATGTGTTTAACTTTATTTAATAAAAAGAGCACACTTTCTTTTTCGAGTCGAAATATTCTATGAAAATCTTTGTATCATAGAAGTTTGAATAAATATATTAAATGATTTCTTCATCATAGTCAGTAAACAACGATTTATTGATCTCTGCGATATTATAAACAAACTGCACCACGTACAAAATTACGTAACACAATTTATAATACTATATGTACAAGTTATTAGCTGTACCTCATAACCTCAATTTATTTTGACATTACACTAATCCCGAATTTAGCAACTTAACCCTCCCACATCGGTGAGTTAAATATTTTAAAGTTTAACCCTAGGTTTACCTCTAACTCTTGGTGGCGATGGCGCAAGATGAATTATTCTATTAACCCTAAATTAGCTGTTAACTCTGAGTTATTTAGGATAACCCATGAACGTGCAAGTGGGCCTGGGTAATTACCTGCAAATTGCAAAAGATGTAAGAAAAGGACATGGAGTTTGGCCCAGCACAGACTAAGAGATAATTTATTTAAATAATATTTGAAATCCCACCACAGCTTTCGTTACTTCGTAAAATTTTCCTGGAAATATTTCAATTTAAAAGATTTTTTTTTGATTCAGGTAATCGCGGAAATATTTATGTTGCCAGTTTTCGAAATAGGGTAATGGGGATATGTTGATAAACTATTGAAACTGTATTTAAAGCGTTTTGAATAATAACTAGACTGTAATGTAACTTCGGTCCCATACAAGGTCGGCCCAGAATGGACACAAATAAAACCATTTGTATCATGAAGCAATAGTAGCGTTTCATAGTCTTGTATATTTTTATTCGTCGTATAACTTGGTGAACAGACATAAGAGCCTTCCCAAATCTGATGACTTCAATCAATAACCTGACAAAAGGGACTAATCTACTGTCCTCTAAGTTCGTCAGTTTTAATGTTAGAAGCATGGAAGTTGGAATTTGAGACTTCTGTTTATAAGTTAAAATGTATCATCGACGACAATAAGGCTAAGGCACTAAATGCCACGCGCGTGCTTTGGGAATTTGCTGATGGGAATTCCCAAAGCACGCGCGTGGCATTTTCTTTAACATTAATCCAGTAATTAAATATACATTGCAATTTTGTTTATTTATTTGATTTTCAACAAAAGATACGTATGATTATTTCGAACTTTCGATTAATCAATCTTTTCGGATTTTACCAGCTTTTACCAAATATTTGCTTCTGTGTTTATATTGCAGTTATTGACCAAGTCATTTTAAATTATCACTGAATATATGGACAAATATGTATCATGAAACTTTAAAAATTAAAATTGCCTTGTTAGAATAATAACCATCCATCTGCCTAGCCTTTTCCCAACTATGTTGAGGTCAGTTTAAAGCCAAACCGGATGCAGCTGAATACCAACATTTTACATGGAGCGACTGCTAGAATAATAACATAATAGCAAAACTCAAGCGTTGAACGTGAAATTAGTTCAGGGGGACGTAAACGTTTACGTTGAAACGCGTCATTAACTCGGTTACCATAGTGTTAAGGTCGAGGTCGTTGTCAGTCAATAACTCGTGACTCCAGCAATCACGTACTGCGCATGTCGTGCAATGGTAGGTATCCCCAAAAGAGTAGCAGACAGATCTACCAGGACTACATAACCAATAAGCACGTCAACATTTGACACACTAACTCACATTTACCTTTAAAGATTAGGGTCACGATTGATATGTTTTAACTTATATTCAGGCTCATTCGTGTTGGCTATATTGAAATAGAAATACTTACAGCTGAGTTTTCAATCCTCGGATAACTTTAATCTGAGGAATAAATAGCATAATAACATCACGTGTACCTATTATAGTATACCCACATTTCGCCAGTTACGTTTAAGCCCCATGTAATACCCCTATTACCATCAACCAGGCAAAAATCCAGACTCCGGGTTGCTACTGAGAAATTGCAGATGGAAAATCGCAATAACACTTTACCTGACCCAGGGCCTCATCCATGCTTAGCAGAAGCGCACACGACAGTTTGAAGACAGTTTGACAGCTTTTCAATAGAAAATATGTCAAAACACATTATTTATTCTGCAGATAAAAGTTATGTAACCAATGATGTTTTATAGGACTAGATCAGCAGTGTACGGCGCCGACGTGTTACCACTTCGTATATGTCCACAGGCATATCTGACTTCTGTTGTCAGCTTGACGTCAAGTGAGCAATTGCTTAGCAATAAAAAATATCAAAATGGTAAAATAAGCTGTTAAAATTTGTATGTCACGGTCTGAAAAAATCAATAAAGCAAGTGGTGTTACATTTCACAAGTAAATTTGCAAAATTTTCTTCAGATTATCCAAAAAAACATTATGAGACGAAATAAATTTATCACACATTGCTTTTGCCATCAGTGCTACCAGTAAAAACGATTTTGTTTTTGCCAGATTGTTGGGAGTTTAGTGAATGACGAATGTATGTTCCTGTAATTCTAATTTATAATATCATTCCATTTCAAACAAACGTAATTAGACACGATCTTTATAGTTTTTAAATATAATATTTACGTTGACGCATTTGTTTCTTTTATTATTTTATGTAGGTACCTAATCCTTGTCAATTTCTATAAAACTTTAATATATTGGTAGTTCCATAATACTACCTTCCATAATAATTGATTTAATAACTACCATAATTAATTCTGGGGAAATTATGTTGATCATTGGCAACCCTGGCCATTTTTCCGATAGCAATGTCTTGTCTCATTCCAACGTAATTAGTTTGACGGTAGGGAGAAATGAGACAAACATAGATTATTTTGACAGATTGATATATTTATGTATCCGTTTCAAAGCTACGACTTTAAACTCGTAAGTGGTTACGTTTTTTTGAAATTGTTAGTAGGACGTTGCTCCTCTAGTATTATATTACCTCATTGTATGTAACCATTGAAAAACCCACCCTTTGTAGGTACGTGAGAACTATTACTTGCAACCGAGCCTTTTCGTACACAATTTAATCCAATTTAATTTGTCCGTCCAATTTATTGGTTTCTTTGATGACGATACAGGTTATCATTCACGTCAATCAAATTATCGTCATAAATATTTCGCATAACTTTATTTACAACTGAAGTTCGAGAATAGGTAGGCACACAGGTTATAGTCTGAAATTTGTAAGTAGCCAAAATTGTCTAAATTGACAAAAGTACGACCCAGATAAAAAGTAAAGTTACTCGAACTTTTCACGCGACAAGACTTTTCATGTGCCCACGTGGTTTTCCCCACAACGCGCTTGCGTAAACCCGCGAAGTCAGATTGAATTCGGTACAAAATACTAGGAGCCCATAAACATTAGAAGATTAAGTCGATAATTGTCAGCAGTCAAAACGTAACAATCACCGCTTTTATGTTGTACTGAACTCGTTTCTGAAAGCATCGGTTTAAAGTCGGTGAATTATTGTGCGAGATTAACTTATCAGTTAAGCGTACCTAATGAATTACAATCGTTTTCTTTCAGAATACATATGTATTCCCTTCTCTCGTAATTCTGCATTTGTCAATGAAAATAGGAAAATAACGTTAGTTGAATACACAGAAACACGTAGCAAACTTAACTGCAATTGCCAACTATGGTTGTGATATAATAAGCGAGTTGTTATTAATTGAAAAATATTAAAGTCTGCCAGCCATTGGACTACACCTTTTCATCATAATATTTTATTGTGTGTATAAAGAGTACCTTTTATTATGATGCAAAGTAGTACTTATTGCATTTTTCTTATCACGTAGTCGGGTAAATGGTGTATGAAACTGCACTTAACTAGGTATTCCCCGGTTATTTAACAGTTTCATAAACTACTAATTCGATAAATGGTTTTTATTACCTCGCAGTAGGTGCAAAAAGTAGAATATTCTCCCCGGGCATAAAGGGGTCTTCGTCTTGGGCGAGCTTGAATCCCTCGTTGCACTCAGGATTCTAATCTTAAATTCCTCACTTCGCTCAAGAGTTAACTCGTCGACTACTTTCAAAGCTGTTAATCTGTCCTTTTGATCGAAAATTAGTTATTAGTATGGCAATAGATCATTTAGATATTAAGTTTTCCTTCGGCTGTATGTATAAAAACCAGCGATGTCATTAAAAATATTCCTCTAAATATAAGGTTTGGATAAATCCTGCAATCTATCGTACTTCAAACTGAACCCGCCATATTCCCTTTTTCATTTACAAACAGTTCTTAAAAAGTTAGATTTCCACTTTTGAAACTTTAGACGCAACTACATGTTTACATGGCGTGGTGGATGTCATAAATTGTTTGACAACGTCGAAAATTCTTCTGGTGACCTTGTTGAATACATTTATTACTATTCTGCAGTAGTATCGTCGTATGTCATTTAATGCATTTTATAAAATTTCCTAAAAGGCGCAATTGCTTTTCAACATAAACTTGTAATATATATTAATGGAGACGTTTTAAAACGATATGCAGTACTAGTTCAATTAATTCGTATTAAATTGTGAACAATTAATTGTACGCACCTATCGCGGTCGCTCCATGCAAAATACTGGTTTCAGCTGCATCCGGTTAGACTGGAAGCTGACATCCACATAGCAAAGGCTAGGCAGATGGTGGTGACTTCTTTTATATAACTTTTAGCAACAACCAATCGGTAGGGTGGAAATAGGAATGTTTATCAAATTATAGTCACGTAATAATGTGATTAAAATATCTAAGAACCTGTTTTCAACTCATTTTAAGTAAGTAGGTATACAATACAACAAATATTTTAAGGGTCAAATAAACGCCAATTGCCTAATAGCTGCTAGCTGTCTCAATGGCTATCTTGGTTCTCGGCAGACAATCAGACAAGGGTTGATCTAAACAGCCCGTGCAATATTTGTAGTACTAGGCATTCATAAATTACTTAGAGGCTTTCAGGAATGCTAATTTCTAGATCGTACTGCCGCACTCAGGGCCGGTACGTAAAAATATTTAATTTTATTAATCAGCAATTAATGTCAACAAAATTGAAATGTTCTCAATTTTTCATATCCGGGCAAGTGTTTGAAGAGTTTATCATCGTTTCATAATCGAGTTGAGCTTGAAAGTTAGAGTTTGAGTACACCGACTGTTAGGTCGGATATAACGTACCAACCGCGTATTTGCGCTCGTGTATCATTCACTGGTGTTGGTGCAACACTGTTCCTACTGCTAGAACTTACTCCCCGCAACCTCCTCTCCAGCTACTGGGTTAGCCGCGTTATAGTAATCTCGCAATCGGCAGATATCGTTAGTTTTATAAAAGGTCGGAAATGAGATACCCAACGGACTCATTCACGACAGTATGGCATATTCTTAATTGCTAGTTAACAGATATCGTATCAAGCTGATAATTTTCATGAGCTTTTCTATACATTATTCTGTTCGTGTACGCCTAATGGGTGCCAATGGGACCCTCTTACTAAAGCCTACGCCGTCTGCCGGTCGGTTCATCTGTTTATTTGTGAGATTTGATCCTTATGATTTGCTGTAGCGATTGGAGGCAAAAAATGCAGAGCTAGTTTTTTGCATTTGTGTCTGTTCTATTCCTCGATGAAGAAAAACTTTATTAAAAAAAAAATGCAGTTATTAATAATAAAGAGTGTAAGAGACAGACCTCCGCAGACTGATGTCGTGAATTCAGTATATCATACTAAGATGATCGGTACATGAAATAATTTCAGGAACGTTATGGGAATCCAATAAACCTGATTTGTTTTAGTACCTCACACGCGATGTATCATTACCGCGGCAAAACGCACGTAGCGCACGGCCGGCAGCGCGCTCGCGCCACGTAATTTATTTCAACATCCACTGCAATTTTTTTTATTTCAGATATTTTATTTACATAAATGGAATGCTGCGTACAAAGAATGTAATTTTACATTGAGATAAAGGAATAGTAAGAGAAAAAACGATAAAAAAAGAACTGAGAAGTTTTCCGATGGAATATGATTCAAAATAAGGAGCTGAATGCACCCTGTAAGTTTGCGGAGGGCTGTCCCGTACACCCTGTTTAATAAGCGATCCGCCTCTGCCCAGTTTTCAAGACTTGAGAAAACATCAAGATTTATTTATTTTAAGTAAGTTTAATATACACTCACCCCTTACGGGATAAATTATCTAAATGATGGTTAAAATCAATTCAAAATCCGTTGCGTAGTTTAGAACTTTAGAAGGAGACAGACACGAAAAGCAACTTTGTTTTATACCTACAGCAACCACCGACCTGAAGTTGCATTGTGCCTGAACTGCATTGAGCGCATAAGACGTACTAGGAAACAATAAGCTTTAGGCAGTCACTCTAATAACCACAAGTAAACTCTCAATATGCTTACACGATGCACACATTCGTATAAAGAGTTGGGGGTAGGAATTTTCAGTGCATTGTGGGCGGGGGGCGGTGGTTGCTGCATGAGGCTTCATGGAATGAGGTGAGGAGAGGACGGATTTCGACCAGTTGCAAGTAAATAAAGAAAGTTGCCGAATTTAACATCGTTGTATTGATTCATTATTAATTCATTCATTTTTCACTATCGATTAATTCTGTTTGGTTAATTATTCCGACAGAGGAGAATGAAAGACATACATGAACCAAAAGTAAAGAATCTGATATTAGCTTTAAGGCCCTACCTTAAAAATATACAATAGTTTGATGGGCGTGGCTTATTTCCCCCGCATGCGGGGAGTGGCAGTTCTATCTTCCGTGGTCGGTCGCCACGTCACCGCTTCTAACTTATCTGAATCTGAACCAGTGACCAAAAGTAGAATTAACAAAATTACTGACCGGAATTTACAGTTTCCTTACTTAGCATGGGCTTTGGCTAAGCATTATTCTTGTCACTGTCACACACCTGTCAATCTAAAAGTGCAAGATAAAGACGGAAACATATCTAAGAAAAATATGCGCGCTAAGTAATGTTAATTTATCTCGGTTCATGAAATTTTAGCACTATGCATCTGTAGAGTAGACAAATAATACAAAATATTGAATCAATTACCAAAATATTTATTTTATTACTAATATTATACCACATGAAATTAAAAATTGTTCATTAATCTTCTATATGGATGTTGGTACATAATATGAGATTGATAAACTCCAACACCGTTTCACCGATCACCATACACTGGCTTGGTAAAAAACAATTACAATTTTTTTTTTCACTTCCCTATTATTAGATACATTCCGTCAATAATATAATACTCTTAACTTTTCCATCGTGTCCTACTTTTCAAGTAAATGTATAAAAAGGACACACTACTGTTCAGTTTTCTCTTTCAAGATCGACTTTTCGGTGCTTGTAAGCATTCCAGTTGAACTATAAAGTACATAGTAATTCTATGCAGTGTAACAAATAGATACAATATTTTCCGGCATAAGGTAGGTACCCCAGAAAATTTTGTTCAACTGAAAAAAAAAAAATACCAAATTGATTTTTATGCATGGCTCTATGTTAGCTTAATAGCTCATTGTACATAAACTAAAATTAAAATGGAAGTTATTCAAATTTTCTTCAAGATCGATTGCGCATGGCCGTGGTAATCTGTTTGATTTATGCCCTAATTATATGACATATATTTTATAAATTACGTTATGTTACTCCAATTATACGAAAACCGAAACCGAAGTTATTTTGTTACTATGTCTTGTTTATTTATTATTTATTTATTTATTTATTTATTCAGTAGTACACATACATATTATATATTTAAGTTGGTGCCAACATAAACTCATTAGAGTTTTACCGTGCACCATAGTCATCGACTACATAATTTAGAGCATCAAAACCAACTAAGAAGGTACTTAGTAAAGAAAGAAACAATTAATAACTTTATAAATTGTTAGTTCAGTTTTTTTGTCGTAGTTGGGTTTTAGTTTTTAACTTTATTTTTTTATTTCATTGTGGCAGTAACAGGTAGCAAATGGAAGTTAATAACAATAATTTGCTAAGCAACCTTCATAACATTTTAGAAGAATGTTTAGTGTTATTGAAAACAGTCGGAGTGAAACAATTTTTTTTTTTGCTCTTATTTCGGTTTTTGGTATAGATAGATATCCGATATATTTTCAGAAAGTACTTTTTAAGACCTTTTATCAGATACCAAACACGATATAAATATTTTTTCCCCGGTAACACTTCACGTCCGTTATTAGCTGCCATGTTGAATTTTATGTGACGTCATGCAGCATATTACGATTCCAACGATATCTTGTTTGTCCAAATACGATGAGGAGTTAAGGAGATATGAGGAAACAGATGAACATATATATACATAGCCTGTTAAAATCAATACCATCCTTTGGCTTTGCCGTAGTCGGGTAAGAACTCAACTTCTTTTTAACAATTCAAATGCGACTCCATTAATTTTTTGCGTTCTATCATTCGTAGTGACTGTATTTGACAAATTGAAGTATTTTTGACGTATTTCAAACCTAAAACCAGCTAGGATAATTGGTCCGAGCTAAAAACGAATCATATATTTTAGGCAATTTCTTTATGTAAACGAATTTTATAAGTTGTAGGTATAAAAAACAGACGTTCTTTTCTAGAAAATAGAATGCTTAGGTACCCAACATTACTTTGCAAGGTGGGCATAGATTGTTGCTGGTAATGCTTTAGTGAAGGTGGTGGATTCGACTCACTTTATCATCATGTTATTTCTATTGAATAAGTTCATTGATTGCCCTGTGCAGATAGCAGATACTCCTAACGCTGAAGGTACTGCTCACTTTTAGTTTTTTATTTCTTTCCATTTTCATAAATAATTTAAATGTCGTCACGAAATAATAATAGAAAAATAATGTTACATTGTTCACAGTCACAAGAAAACACACACACTGAGTCTAAATACCTATTCAACACTAATTGTATGAAATAATTACCTTGACTTGCTAAGCTACTAACTTTTTCTGTAAACAAAAATATTTAAGTCACGTAAATGAGATCGCGCCATTTTGAAAAAAAATTACATAGATTCATCCTCAATCAGCCCCACCGGGCGACTGATTTATGAACGAACGAGAGTGATGACATTACTTTTGATATGCAAAAGAATGAATGGCGATAATGTGTGCTCAGAATGAAACAACGTATGTGCCAAAACGAATTGCCGTCTCTTCTAAATAAAAAGTATTATTAAAACAAAAACTGCTTTATGCAAACTTTAATACGATTACTCTCCATATTTTAAAATAAACTCTATTGAATAACCCATAAGCGTTACGCCTTAATACTCAAAAAAAAACATAAACATAGACAGAACTTTGCATTTGTTTTGTAACGAGTAAATTTCATTGTATCGTGTGTTCCTTTTATAGGATGCTAGGGCATATAGTCATAAATCATACACCAAATTATTAAATCCCTGTTCCTTATACTTAAAAAGGTACACTATAAAGAACAAGCACATTGGTTACAACAAGCTAGTACGTGGATTCGCTCACAACGTCTCTAAAGCAACAGTTGGATGACTAACGTACTAAAGAAACATACAGACAGCACAGAAGGGTTACGAGCTTGTTCAATAATAAAGACACCTGCTTAGACCTTTTACATAAGCATCGGGGTTCATAAGAATTACGTTCAAAACGGTTAAACTAACATAAACAATTCTGGTGGTCGCAGTGACTTGAAAGATAAGGTGTCACAGTGTTGAGGTACTTAGAGTTAAAGATCACTACATAACGGTTTTTTTTTTTTAAATTATTGATTCATTTAAACAATATTCACAAGAATAATTTGTTTGATTTGTTCCGCATTCGCATCACATACTACGCCCCCACATTTGGTATTCCTTGTTCGCCCCACATTAATTCCCTTGTGGCCATGAAAATCTATTTATTATTTTTAAGTTTAATTTATTTAGTATTTCCTCCTTTAATCATAGAGTACTGATCATTCATTACCTAAAGGCCGCCTGCAGTCGATTTATTCTGGTTAATTTCAAATACAAACATAAACTCACGCCTTCTTCCCATGGGGATAGGCAGAACTTACGGAATTCTATGATACATACATACTCACTTCACTTTGTTTTAAAATTGATTTAATTTATTTTGAAAATACTTTAATTTAAAATTGCGGGGAAATATCGCGCAATACTTTCAACTTAAACTATGTAAAAAGCTCAAGCATAATGCTAATTAAGGTATTCAATCAAAATATAATTATGTATGGATGGAATACCGCACACCGATAAACAGGTGACATACATATCAGTAAATAATTGGGAGTAAAAAAATGACGAAAGCGTAATACTAACATAATACGTACTCGTAATACAAGAACAAACCATTCCTTTCCGCAAAAAATATTGGGGTCACATACCGGTCATATGAAAATCTATTATAAATACTTTATCCATACTAATATTATAAATTCGAAAGTAATTCTGTCTGTCTGTCCTGTTACCTTTTTACGCGCAAACCACTGAACGCATTTGGATTAAAATTTGGCAAGCAGATAGGTTTTATTCCGGAAATGGACGGCTACTTTCTCAAATATAATCCTATAGGGGGTGTTATGGGGGATGAAACTTTGTATGGGGAACCCGTCATTTCCCATATAAACTTCTTAAATTAGGGATATGAAAACTCAGATTTATGTTTCTGTTAAGAAATTAAGAATTACGTGTTTCAGCATTTCCGTAAAATCATCCCCCAAGGCCCCCAACAGGGTAAAATAGGGGATTATTTTAAAATTCACATGATATGTAGGTAACTGAAATGTTCGTGTTCTCTTAAGAGATTTAAGGAATTGGAAATATAGTCTGTATTTTGAGGTAACAATTAGTCTTTATCTCATTCAAATCGGTCAATAGTTATTTACAATTTGATGTCACAAAATAACTTGGTTAACACGTACTGTGGTATTTTGCCACCCCAAAACCACATATTTTATTCTATTTGTATACTTAATATTTAACGAGCTATTGTGCCAACCATTCCTGAACAGGGAGTTCTCCGACGCGGGGGCGCTTTTCCCGCGTGCCATAGGAGGGCGAGACACCCCTTTTCCTCAGCGTGAGGTGCTGACTCTGAGTTAGGACACCACAGCTGATCACTCTAGAACAGGGTTGTCTCCAGCGCTGAGGCGCTCCTCCCGCGTGCCGTAAGAGGCCGAAAAAGTATTATTTACAAATTCTCCTGAGAACTTTTCCTCCTCTGACAGGGTTGATGACAATACGAGATTCCTCCTGCTCCTCATCCAGGTCCACTACTCCCTGCCGATCCTGCTACATCTTCCTGATCCCGTTCCTGACTCCGAGCGTACCGAACTACGCGAAGCTGAAGTCAACCTGAAGCTACGAGTAGTAAGTGTGAGTGCACCCTCACACTTTTTTATCCCTTGTATTACTTATTATTCCTTTTTTATATATGTAACTTACAATTAGCCCTCCGGCTAATCATAACGTTACAGTATACATACACTTGTGTACCCAATGGCGGTACTAGAGTATTTCAAATGGAGGAGGATGCGCCAAGGTAGCCAATTCGTCAAGTCTTGCAATTTGCAGGTCAGCGAACGATATATGTTGATTGTTGATAAAAATATGATTCGCGTATGGATCTATAGAATTATAATGATTAGAATCATCAATACAAATCTCTGAAGTTAGAATTGGCCTCAAATTTCATGATTTCATGAAATTGTCATTCAATAGGGCTATTTGAACTTAGAGAGTTGTATTGAAAATTTTAATGATTTAAATTATTTAAATACATATTAATTGATATGTCTATTGTCTATCCCGATCTGCAAACTAGTATAGGGAATAGAGAATGGTTATCTAACAGGGCAATTTTAGCACCAACGCGCGACTAATAGAACTATGAGACTTGATCAGATCAAGATCAATCTATGTGACATGGTGGCAATGATGGCACACGGTTACATATAACACACCTGGGACGGAATATTGTAAAAGCAATACTTATGTCAGGCATAGCAAAAGAAAAAAATATTTTGTCCCCGTATTCTAATCATTTCGACAGATTTACCATTCTAATTTAAAAGAGCTCTCTTAAAACAGCATTTTTTTGCGATAACTATATAAACAAAGCTCAAGGACAGAACACTTAAGTAGCAGGTGTACATTTAAACATCTGTTTTTTCCATGGGCAACTATACCTATGTGGCCTGCTCACGAGTATCCAGCCTACAAAATCTTCATGTTCTAGAAACAGTGTTGCTTACAAAAATGTTTTGACATAAAATATTCCATTTAGTTTAAAATATTACATTAGTTTCATTCCTCTCGTTCGAATACCTACTTCCATAATTCTTCCTAACCATCCATATCCATACTTCCGTGCATACTAATATTATAAATGTGAAGGTCTGTCTGTCTGCTACTTTTTCACACCTTAACGGCTGAAAGAGTTTGGATGGAAGGCATACGAATAGACCATGACCTGAGTTAGTACATAAAATGCTTAATGTGTATCCCGGTAGCAAGTTCCCGTGGGATAATTTCCGAACTCCATGCGGGCGAAGTCGCTGGCATAAACTAGTAAAATATAAGGAAAAACTTTGTTAAAAAGAAGCTTTTAATAAACTAAAAGTACTTAATAAAACACGTGAACGTCCTTCTTACACTAAAGATATGCCTTGAGGCATATCTTACAACTTTCCAACTTTCTTCTTTCTTTCTTTAATATTTCCTAAGCTCAAGCTTAGAAAATATTAAAGTTCTATGTTTACGAAAGTTTCATAAAGTACTGTTTATTTCATTACAAGCTTGTTTTTAAAAGGTTTTTACTTTTATATTTTATTCAACTCATCACTTGTCTTGTTTACTTGCATATTACTAAGCAATTAAATCCATGTCCACACAACAGTGTGACTTATTTTTAATGTCGCCAGAACTTAGGTCCCCAAGACACAGGTACCACCTTGTTTGGGTACCACCGACCAAATACATTAGGCCGCAAAGAAAGCGGGTCGGTTATAAAAAATGCGATTACTTTTAAAATATTTGAGCAACGCTTCTAAAATAAAACTAAATTAATGTTTATTTCATTACAAAGATAGGAAGAAGTAAAACCTTTTTATTTCTTATTAATACTTAAATAAAAACTAGAGACGATTTTTTTTATTTTATCATCCTTGATACTATTTGTTTTAGTTTTGTGTATGTTTATAAATACGGCATTTCTTGTGCAGAAATTCAGTAATCTTATCTAATTCAATTAAAAACATGCCACTAAAATTATAATTAATAATTACATAAAATTATAATTTAAGATTTGGGAGATTGACACCGAAAACATCATGTTGTAGATTAGGTTGCTATGTATTATATTTTGTAGTGTTTCACTTGACTATTCCATGTCATATATATCTTTAATACCGGAGAATAAATTGTCATTTATAGGTTACTTATTTATTTATAGTGTAAAGTCACGCAATCTATTGAAGATAACGGAAAAAAGTAAAAAAGACCAATTAATCGGTAACATGTATAAGGGATACGGGCTGGTGTCCGCCACTATACGACAAAGCACGTATTTTGCAATCATCTAACATTATAATACAAAATAATTCAATGAAGAATGTCTCATACGACTTCACAGTTTTCAAACTAAGAAGTTTCTACAAACTGTCTGACGTCACGGCTTCGCCATGGCTACGCGTTGCTTTAATAAATACACAAGAAAACTGGTGTCTATGCCAAGAATGTATCATTACGGACAACATACTCGAGTAAAATACTACGGACACAGTATGAACAGGAACTCGATACATGTTTATGTTGCACGTAGTCTTCCCACAGGTAGTCCACACTGCGACCCGTTAAGGCTCAGAGGTTTTATCAATATTGGTAGATCGATTGTTCTAGAATTGTGGCAACAACCTGTACATTTGAATTTAGCTTGTCAGTGCAGCAGTTGAATTCGATATTTCACGAATTTTGAAAATGATACAATTACAGAGATGTAAAATCGGTGTATAAATATATTTTCTTTAATTTAAACCTTTTTAAAAACAGATGTAACTAAATATTAACCTAACTCTAGTTAATTCAACAAAATATCTATCTACAAACTTTCTTAGGCTACTAGGGAAACATAACACAAAGGTACTATTACACAGGTTCGAATAGTGGAAACATCATACCCATATTGTATGTAGTAAGATGTAATAGACTATTTGTACTTGCGTTTTATTCACCTATACAACAATTGGACAGCTTGGTAAGGAGCATAATAAACTTCAGCACGTATGATAATTCCGTTTCTTAAAAACGAATTACTTATTTTGAAATATTTATTTTAATAAAAAAAGCATAGAAAAGCATTTAAAAATATAAAAAATATTGTTCCGCCACCGCCGTAGCAGGGTCCAAGCTACCGATGACAAGGGCTTCAGAGTCAGGAACTTCCTCACTATGCAAGCCGATTCGAGGAGTACTGCCTTTTGAATCAATACTTTACTGAATCTTTACTTTATTCTGAATCTACTGCCTTTAATCCAACCGCCTACCGATAGCCTCGACAGATGTTGATTTAGGCTTTCGCCCATCAGGCAATTGGCCGTTACAACAACAATGACAACCGAGCTCTTATTTGACATGTCTACAACCTCGTGTGTTAGTCGAGATATTTTTACTCAGCTGTCACAAGATTCCCTTCATGCGGAATAGTAACATCGAAAATCATTGCGGGCCGTGCTAATCTATCTATCACCACTATACTATGATAATTATTATTTTTATTGCAGAAATTTAAAAACTTGTGAATGTAAAACCTTTTGTGGAAACGAATGTAAAAATTAATAGGCATTCTTTGTCACAAAAGTTATACTTCCTAGTGTTTTCTTGAATTAGTAGCATGACAAACTCCCGTTGCAACACGTTTCTGCTTGTTTATTTTTAAGAACACATTTCGTGTCTTCCGTGTGACCGCTTGGTTTTTATAAACTATTATGGGTTTTGATGCGGTTTACACCATCGTTTGGAGAACTTATTTCTAAAGGTAATGTGTGTTCATTTTTAACCTAGATTTTCACAGAAATCTTGATATCCAATTGTGAAATGTCGCCTTATCTTATAAACATGCCGCATATCAATAAACAAGACTAACATTGGTTTCGGTAACATTCGGCTGTTAAACAAAGAGGCAAATACGGATCGTTCCTGTCTCACTTGTATTAAAGGATCCGTACTATGCAGCGTGCGGCAGTGTTTGGCTGGGCGCCAACCTAGCCGTTTGGTTGGTCCCAGTCACACACTGATATCCAGTGTTTTCTTCAGGGTGGGGCCAAAGCACATACTTATTTAAAGTAGCTCTCTCTGAACGTTTCAAAATTCCAATAAACAGCTGCAATTAACATTAACAAAACAGAATAGCTTAAAATCGATCCGATCAAGCAAAACTATCAATTTAATTTTTTTTTAAATATGT
Source organism: Dryobotodes eremita (assembly GCA_917490735.1). Taxonomy (NCBI): domain Eukaryota; kingdom Metazoa; phylum Arthropoda; class Insecta; order Lepidoptera; family Noctuidae; genus Dryobotodes; species Dryobotodes eremita. The sequence continues at coordinate 8,342,384 of OU823241.1, read as the reverse complement.
AGGCGCAGGTCGACGCCACGCCGTTTGTTTTCTTGAAAACTTTTGGTCACAACTGTAATCCGCCCTAACCTAGTGAGAAGTGTTTACTAAAGAATCCTTAGTCAATGCTAGCACTTTGCCAGCCATTATCACAACTAATTAAAGATGTTCGTATTCACATCAATATAAGTTGACCTAGCGATGGGATTCTCTAATTCAGCACAGTGTAGCGGGTGGCGGTTCGTGACGAGCGGGCGAAGCGAGCCCAGAGACGAAACGACTGAGCAAAGCGCGCCTATTCAAGCAGTGAGTTAGCGAAACGAGCCCCTTCAATAAAATCGAGTGTAACACACAATCATATTCTTAAATCAAGCGAGCGAAGCGAGCCCACCTTCTCCAACAATCAGAGATAAGTTGCGCTCACTAGTTTTGAAAGTGGGATTGCTTCGTTCGGTCGTAGTTAAAGTAGGCTCACTTTACTCGGTTTTCTTGTAATGGGGGCTCGAATCGCTCGCTTTTCACATATGAAAGCGTGCTCCAACCACTCATGGGGTAGTTGAGTTCGCCCCGCTCGCTCGTTTTGATAGTGGGCTTGCTCTACGTGTTGGTCGCTCGCTCGCTCTTTGCTTGAGTTAACGCGCTTTGCTCTGGTATGACTCGATTGAGCTACATTTGCTTTTGCATTTGCACTCGTGTCGAAAATGAGCTCGCTTCGGTCGCTGGTCTTAAGTGCTTGCTCATCTTGGAAGCGCGCTTTGCTCATTCGTGTTAGGAGTGGGCTCCCTTCCCTCGCTGTATCGTGGTAGCGCTCTCTTCGCTCACTTATCTATTGGGCAAGCGCGCTTTACTGACTCGGCTCTTAAGAAGTATTCACAGTTCTAACATAACCCTCACCTACATAAAAGGGTCTTCTTTCAGATTTACAGCCGACATGAGGCGAAATATGTTTTTACATAGGTATTTGTAACCTACGGTTTCCAATACTTCCGTAGCCATTTTATTAGTTCGACACTAAACTTAGTAGGCTCATTGCATTCCTTATGAATTAAGCTTTCACCGATTATATTTTTCAGTTCTGGGCAGATTTACGGCCGATATGGGACGACATCAGAAATTATTTTGCTATTGTCAACTTCATATTAATTTTAACCCTATTTTGGCCACTTTTTTTCTTGTTTCTCTTTAGACCGTGGTAGTGCTTTGTAAATTTTTGACAATGACACCAGAATAACTGTTCTAGCTAAACTCGTTTTTGTTCTATACAAATTGGAATTTCAACACATTGTGAAAAATAGAGTCGCGCACATGCGCGAGCACTCGCAGTGTGACGTCATCGAGTGCTCTACCATTACTATAACACTACAAATCTTGTAGTTATTAGCGGTTAAGGTCTTACATATTTTTGTCGGTCAGAAATATTGAACTTACCACCAGTACACCGAACGATAAGACGTTTTCACGTTAAAAAAAGATATTTTGATCTATATGTCGAAGGCAAATTGCGTAATTCGTCATTATACATACGGCGCTGTCCGTTTGCTTACTTTTGCCGATATGTATAGTGCCGAAGGCAAACCAAGGTAAAAGTCCTTGAAACCCAATTGATGAGTATTTCCTAGGCGAATTGATTCGACAAGTTCTATTTTCTACGACCTGCGCTACTAATCTAAACAACAAAAATTTGATTTCTTACCGACTAATTGTGATTTCCTAACTGCGCCCACACGTAACTGTCTGTTAAGCCATTTTACTGCTGAATATTTATTTAATTACCCATTTCAATATTTGTTATTACTCATTTTTATTTAGTTTACTGCTCAGTTTTTACTGCATAACTTGTTAATAATCATTACCCTAACATTATTTCTCTTGACCAAATGGATACGATCAGAATCGTCATCAATTTGCCTTAGGCATTATACATAACGGCGACAGCATGCAAACGGACGGCGCCGTATGTATAATGTCGAATTATACAATAAGCCTGCGATATATACAAGCGGTGGTGCCCAGGAACCAAAACCAAAATTAAACTTGCCTAGGAATAGAACGCGATATCTGCGGGTCGCTGATTAATAACGCGCATAATAACACGCACATATTATCATACGAAGCTTCAATATTTTCGAAGATACAAAAGTGTTGACTAATTAAATAATAAGCTTCTGTCTTTGAAAGAATTGAAGTCCTTCCTAGGATTTTCAAAAATTTTAAAGTACAGTTAGCATAAAACTTTTTATTAAGATGAAAAATAAGGTAATGGACTTGAATAATATCAATGTTTTTATCACATTCAATATAAATAATTGGTTTTGTTTAATACAAATGTTTGTTTCTGTTTTACTAGGAAAGACACAATATAATGAAGGCATCAAAACTATCCTAGGAGCGTAATCGGCCGGTAGATATAACTACTCGCGAAAATTCTTGTAAATGCAATAGAAACACAATATTTCTGCATGCAAATGCATATTAATCCTTGATTATTGAGTGCCCCAATCTCTCCATGACGTAAAATTCTCATTTAATTTAATCCTAAGCTCTTTTAGTATTTTAAATGATTCCTTGATCTGGATGATGTAGAACGTTATGGCGCCATGAATTTTTAGCAAAGGTCAACCGGTCTCCAGCCGACTGCTTCAGCTCATTAAAAGCAGCTGAAAGTGATTTAAAAATGAATATAATGCGAATGTTCCAGCATTCTTATCCCATTTATACGCAGAATGGAATGCCAATGCACTACCCATTGAAAACTCCGCTAATTATTATGCCATTAGTAGGTATACCTAGCACCATTTTATTTTTTAATTATGTCCTTTACCTCCGCTTCTATATTTGCACTGGAATCCATTTTTTCAGGGAGATTAGGACTGATACCTGCTTTATGAAACCAGACTTTACTCATTTGTCACCCCGCTGGAGTGTAAGGCTGTAGTGGTGCAAAACTTTGATATGAGGAAATGTGTAAAATTATACCATAAATGCATCCATTCTTTCATATTGGCACCTGAAGATCCTGATCCATGGAAAATTATACCGATTCCAGAATAATTCATAGCATTAGCCAATTAAATCTACCAAAACTCAGGTAGATTTAATTGGCTAATGCATTACATTTGTGTCAGATGAAATATCAGTTCAAATGCAATAAAATTGAATGATTACTGACATGGTTGAAATTTTTAGGATAGGCAGTGTATGTGCCTTTAAACTGTGAAATAGCCTCAATTAATTGCAAAACTAGTGATTCAAAAAAACATTTTCAATATGAAGCAATTTATTTAGATTACGTTCTGCTACGCCGTAGCTGCTACGGCGTAGCATATAGGGCAAAGTTTAGTCTTCATGCGATGTGAAATTTAATTTTAAACGTAGTCAGGGAGCTCAAATTATAGGCACATTACCGTGACAAGGTACTAGGAGATCAAAAGCGAGTAGGCTGTCAATACTAATTACGTAAACGGTTGCTAGTCGCTATTTGTGGGAAAACCTTGGCGCGAGACTGGCTTCCTGATCCAAATTCAAATTCATAATATTTTATTTCACATAAACCTACTTGGATACTTATGAGACAACAAAAGCTAGGTGCGCGGTTCTAACTGGTCGTTTCCTATGTTTATTCTTTTAATAATAATTGGCTTTAACAATATTTTCAAATTACGGTGTTAATATATAGGAGGTCAGTGTGGATCTGCCAACAAGTACCAGGTACTTAAAATTGTAAACAAATTCGAACAATGATTCGTGAACATCAATCACTCGACTCTACTGAATTCATTTTGTGTAAACATTGTTGTTTGTTATAATATTATTCGACAAAATACCTTAAATTACTGCCATCGTCTAATTTTACCACATACGTCCATGCGGGGTGGGTAAGTTCTCTGTTTGTACAGATTGCGTTTTACTAGATCCTTATCTTAAGCAAGTTATGACTTAAATATTATTTAAAAAAATCTTTGTATTTCGTGAATTTCATGACCAACTGATTTAACATTTAACTAGGTAATCCATTATCCAACAAATACATCACGAAATTTATTTTCATTTTATTGGTGTCCCAAAATTCACGAAAGAAGTAATTTTGATAAAAAACTGGTTTTTAATAATTCATGGAACAACATGATATACCTACCCCTACCTAAGGCCCTTTAAGGGGGATGCGCTAAGGTAGCCCGCGAAATTCAAATTTTCTTAGGCTTTTTTGCAATTTGCAAGTCAATGTCAGGTTGTATGTTGATTAAAACATGATTCGCGAACGTAACAAATATGGCTTAACAGAATTATAATCATTAGAATCTAAATACAACTCCTTAAGTTATAATTGGCCTCAAATGTCGTGATTTCAAGAAATAGTCATTCGATAGGGTAATATGGACTTACAGAGATGTATTGATGATTTTTATGCTAATAATTATATAAATCAATATTTGATACGGCCGCGAATCATATTTAGATCAACATACAACCTGATTCAGACCTGCAAATTGCTTAAAAACGTAAGAAAATTTGAATTACGCGGGCTACCCTGACGCTTTCACCTTAAATAGAACATTTCAATAAAATAAGGAGAAACGGTGCGAAAGAAAAAAAAAATCTTGCTTTTATATGTACGATCTACCTCCTGTGATTAATATTATCCTGGTACCCGAGCGATACGTAGGACCGTAAAAGTGGTACCAGTTCAGTTTTAAAACTTGCAGTTGGTACGGGGTGAATGCCGTGGATGTGGCGGAATGTAGATAGCAACCAACGATACACCGGCTGTTACACTCATACCATCCTTGTCTAACGTATGCAACAATCCTGCGTGAGAATGAGGTTTTATATTAAAATTAGTGACAAACTTATTCGCTTAACTCTCTCTACTTGAAGGTGTTAAACCTCGTTGCTACCGTAACGCAACGTGCCTTCATATCACTAGCACAACATAACTCAAAAAGAGGTTCATCAGTACGTAATTTTTAAGTACAATATAATTTTAAATATTGGCCTTTCAAACAATATTATCCTAAAGACGCTCACACAGTCTCGCACATTTACACGCAAAGGGTGTACAAAATGTGAAACAATTTCAGTCAAAATCAATGGTATTTGACTTTTCTTGGAACCCTGTGGTCCCGGATTGTACGGCTACAACATGTGCACCGAGCCGAGCTTGCGACATGAATGATCCCTTCGTGGTCGTCTCTGGTATCGGTGTTGTGTGAGGTATTGGTATTGGGGCTTTAGGGCAACTTGCCCGAGGATTTGGTCTCTCAGTCCCCAATTTTTGGGGACCCGTCTTTGGATTTCTCTCCGCCTCCCACAGGTGTGGGTGGGAGTGCTTTAATGCACACCTAGTCGCTGAGGTGTTTACCTCCCCTCAGCGTTCTGTAGTGTGACTGTAAGAGCATCCGAAGTGCTTCACGACACCCGTGTGACCAGGCCCCGGCAGGGTGAGATCCCTAGATCCCTAGGGAATGCCCGGCAAGAGCCGATCAAACAACGAGAGCTTTAGTTTTAGTTGGTGCTCACCTACTGTGGAGGCTGTTCCCATCCTCAACAACATAATCAGATCTAACCGGTAGCATTGCAGGGCGCGCGGCATTGTAGTGAGTATAGAGCGACTTGAGGTGTGTGTACGTCGCTTGTGTGGTTTGTCTTTGTTTTTCTGCGAGTGTGGAGTTGTGTGTGTGTGTGTGTGTAATGTGTTAATTATAATTATTTTATTATATTAAATAAATTAAATTATAAAAATAAAAATAAATAATATTTCTTAATAATACAGAAGATGAGAAAATTTACATACCGTTTTGTTGAAAGTATGATTCCTATTGCTATAAGGCACTCGAAGACAAGACTTCACTGAACGTTTCATGACAAAGAAATAGAATATAATATCGAGGAAAAGAGGCTGAGCTTTCGTTAATTTGAACAATTAAGAAAGAATACGAACACAGTTTACAACGGAATAACTAATAAACTCACTGGATAATGCGACTGATTACCGATAATAAATCGACATAATTCATATTATTATAGTTTACTCGAGGAATTTTGGCTTATATCTCTAATCAAGTAATGATCTACGCTAGTCGCACATTTTCTTTTAAACTTGTTGTTTAAAAAAAAATTGCTAATGAATTATCCCTTGTAAGAAAATCAGCATGTCAAACGCAAACATTCTAAATTTCAAAACAAATCAAGGACAAAATTAATTACTGTTCAAGTTAAGCTTAAAACAGGTTGAATATGTTTTAAACGAAGGAGGAATATTACAAAATTTTAATGCAGGTATATAATACTGCACTATGTAGCAACCTATTATGTAGGTGTACCTCTGCCCCCCCCCCCTCCCTACGAGGAATACTAGTGTGATGTTATGGAAGTAAAATGAATACAATAGTAAAAGGTTTATATTTTCTTAGAAGCTTGCGGCATAACTTAAAGTGTAAGAAGGACGTTCAGGCCTCAAGTTTTTAAGAAAATATTAAAGTTATATGTTAATGTAAGTTTTATTTAGTACTTTTTAGTTCATTAAATGCTTGTTTTTAAATAGGTTTTTTACTTACATTTTATTTTGTACATTTTAGCATTAGAATTTCTTTAAATATCCGATCTCTCACCTTGTCTTGAACGCTACTTGTATAGACAAATCCAAAGAACCCAAACGCGCCTTTACACCAATCATGGTGTGAAGCCATACGAGTTGCACTATCCAAGTCATGCCACACTTTAGAACGGGCTATCATCATAATTTCATAAATACTTATACAACATTTCGTGCCTGTGCTGACTACTGAGGAGTTCTCTCCTATGGAGCCAGTCTTGGGTGCAACAACCAGGTCATGGTTGATTTTAGTAGGAAATACCATAATTAAAATCGTATATTAAATTTCGTGTCTGCACCGATGACCGTTAAGGAGATCTTTCGCCTGGAGCCAATCCTGGGTGTAGAATCACAGGTCACGCATCATAAAAATGCATTGTCTTTAAAACAGAATCAAGGTGTAATATTTCAACTCCGTATGATAAGATGAAGTCGTTTTTTTTCAGCTTGCAAGATTTTCCCAGAACATACATACATACATTGCAAGTTTAATAAAAGCTTGTAAAAATTAAGTTCGTTGAATCAAAAAGAAAATTGGGGACGGAGTCTATAGTCGGTTGCCCATTGTCCTTTCCCTGGAATTTTTCCCCTAAGAAAAAGTTTCTGATCAAGCTTCTGATACTTTATGGGCTCCTAATATTAGATTCAAACTGCAGCAGACTTCGTGCTTTCACGCAATCGCATCGCTGACCAGTCCACATGGAGGAGGGTCACACACAACAGTCAGTCTCGTGTATAAATTGGCAGAAGAACTTGACCTTCAGTCTCACAAATCTTGCTTCTGATACATGATGGGCTCCTAGTATCCGTTCAAAACTGCATCTGACTTCGCACTTTCACGCAAGCGCATCGCTGACCAGTCCACGTGTAGGAGGGCGGGAGTAATGTATTTCTATGAGTCTCGTATCAGTACGAGAGAGACAGGTGGTCAGCAGTATAAATATAAACAAAACGTGACAATGTGGCGAGTCTTAATTCTGCGAGATTGAAATGCTCACTTCTCAATAACTTATCTGACCATAGACTGAATAGGCGTCTCGATATTAGGGTAGGTGGAGTCTTGCCTTCATTTAGCTAATATGGCTAAATGTATACCTATTTTCACTACTCTTCTACACATCCACTCATCCTTCACATACCCCTCTCACAGTCACACGCCACACACCTCACTTATCTATATATGAAAAATCTCGTGTCACAGTGTTTGTTGTCGCACTCCTCCGAAACAGCTCAACCTACTCATTTACACCACATCCAAATGCGTACAAATCTCTTCATTGCACTCTTTTTCAAGGTTTTTGTCGAGCTCTTGATTACATTTGGGAGTTAACAGAAATTATTCAATTATTAATCTATTATTACATAAATGGCGGCAAAAAGCAAGCAGATTTTATTATGGCATAGACGATGAACCCAAAGTGACTTTTGCCAAACTATGTTGAACCCAATTTCGCTATTTTATCCCGGAATCAAATCCGCTGCGTTTGCTTGCAAAGACACCAATAGGTCAATGGAGACAAATAATTACTTTCAGTTATCATGATAATGATACAAACTTTTTTACAAAGGAAATAAGCGACTTCCAAAAAAACCACTACAGAGTGAAAATTAACTTTAATTTCGGAAGTCGGTGTCTCTGGTTTTGTTTTTTCGTATTTTGCCACCGACTAACGAAATTAAAGTTATTTTTTACTTTGTAGTTTTTTTTTAGGAAGACGGTTGTTTCTTTTTGTATTAAGTTTTTATTTTTCACTTTTTAATTGTGGTACCTACCCCACAAATTCGCATACCACTACTTGCTTTGTAAATAACAGTGAGAGGAAGTTATTTTAACATCATCCATATACTCTAAGTGGTAGAAATACGTATTATTGAAGCTAACTGAAAAACCGAAGCAAAGTTAATACAATTTATAAGGGCCCACCCCTGAGGTATACACTATCCATTAAAAACTGAATTTTCGAAAATGTATTTTTTGGGTCCCGGACCTTTTTAGAAGGCGTACGAAGGCGTCGAATATTGAAATAAGCGTGAATGGGCGTTTCAGCTTGCTACCGTTTTATATGGTACTACCAGGATTGCATAAATGTAAAAAGTTAGTTCGTAAAACAAATAGATAAGGTTCGATAGATATCGCCGTCCTTGTTGCAGAAATAGGTTATTATGTCATTGATTGATTCAATTTGGCACGTTTGGAATAGTAATCATTCAATATTTATTCATTGTCCTCTAACTGCAATGGTTAGTATCCCCATTTCAAATTACCCGACCTATATAGTGTTTATCATAACTCATTTTTTATTTTCACGTAGTTAACCTTAGGTAACCATTATATTTAATTTAAAAGTTATTGTTTAGTTTATGTACACACGGCTACATATCAAGCTATTAATTTCTAGTATAAGCTGATCTCACATTGTATAGGCTTTCCGTACAATGAGAGGTCAGCTTATACTGGAATGTATAGCTTGATAAGTAGCCGTATGTACGTAAGTCTTTGATTGGCATAATTATTGTAAGTATTTCAAAAATACTTGTTAAGTAGTAGCAGTTTAAGTAGTAGCAGTTTCTTGTCTTCTTGCAGAACATGTTAAAGAAGACACAAAATCATGTGAAGTGAGACTAATGGGGGTTACTTTTGCCAGCCTGCCAGCCTGCCTGCCAAACAACTGTCTTTGTTCCTGATTACTATTTAAATAATTGTTACAAAATTACCTTACTCAATTAACCAATTACCAATAATAATCAATATTATTAATCAATTACCTTACTTGATCACACGTACCGAGTATAGGCGAGACTCGGATATCTATGGGCGAGACAGTAAAATATGCTGCTTATTTATACCAATAAAATATTCTATGTTTTTTCTGGCTAGTTTAAACCAGTGCGATTCGTGGAGGTATCAAGATGTAACAAACATTGATGCATTTTGTAAGCTAAAAACTCAAAGGGAACCTATGAGTTTGCAGAACAAGAAACATCACTAAATTCGGCAAATTGCTTGCTTTCGAACCATTTTAGATTTCAATTTGAATAACGCACGCAGTTCCGAAGCAGAGGTGATACCTACTTCACTTTCTGCACTACTTTTAAAATTAGATATAGATAGATAGTTCTCTAACATTTATAATACACTAACTTTTGCCCTCGGCTTCGCTCGCGTTAATTTTGAATTTGACAATCAATTCGGGTTGTTCGGGGAATTCTAGTTAGGAGGATGAAAAACCGGTCTATCGACCTCTAGACTCACAAAATGAATTGGGTACTTAAATAAAAAATAAAAAAGCTCTTAACACACCACTAAAGTTTTTATAATAATATAATTCAATCATGATTCGAAAGACACGTGGCGCCATCTTTTATCATAAGAACATTATTGTTGTTTTCCTCGGGAACAGTTCTTTTTTCGGGATAAAAGGTACCCCATGTCCGTTTCTGTACCCCTGACAACGTGTATGCAAAATTTCGGGATGATCGGTTCAGTGGTTTAGGTAACAAACAAACAAACTTACTTTTGCATTTATAATATTATAAATAAATAAAATATAAACACATGTTCTTTTTGAAGTCGTAAATTAAAGTTTTATGTCCATTTTCACTAACTCATTTGATTATTTCCTCTCAGAAGCTAACATAATACCTACTCATTATTATCTCCCTTTACTGCAATCAATTTCCTGAACGTTTCTGCCTCAATCAAGTCAAATCTATAAATAGATTCGCCGCACCAGGATCCGATGAATACCAGGATGTAATCCTCCTGTTACCTCTGTACGTGTTTGTATTCACACACGTGAACGTAGGATATTCACCTATGTGCACTGGTGCTACAGCAATACGACTTTAACAAGAGGGTTTGTGATAACAGTACGTATTAAGAGGGAAATGCAACACTGGCCTGCATACATGTGTGAATTACACAATAAATTGCGTATTACACATTTTAACATACCTACAACTGCAGCATTATCAGAACATTATAAGAAATACGTGCATAACGAAAACTGACGTAGGTTTATGACCATTACCCGACTGTCACGTTAGGCTATACGTTGACCCGGTTTCAAGAAAGAAAATACTCAGTCGACTTGGCAAATTTAATGATGCTAGTTCAACGGGATTACCCATAGGTTCTGCGAGAGTGAAAAAATGTGACACCGTAATATGCCTGTATCTTTTGATTGCGTTGAATTAGAAAGCTTGAATTTTCACCCGTCTATGGGACTGCAGATCTTAGTATTTGATATTCATTTCAACTTGATACCTCTATCCGTTCGTGAGAAAAAGGGGCTTGACAGACAGATGGACAATAAAGTGCAGATCCTATAAGGGCTCCGTTTTTTTTTCTTTATGTGGTAACGCAGGAAGGGAGGAACCCTGAAAATAATTAAAACTAAGTTTTCTCTTAATTCCAAGCAGATAAGTTCTATAATTTATTAATATACTGCTCTGTGTCGTGTCGATTTGCAGTCTCCCAAAAATTTCTTCCAAAATTCCATTCGTACCACTTCAAACTAACGACGTAGGTAAATGATATTTTTGAGACCAATATTACCTAAAATAAATTAAAGGAAACGTTTAATTAATATAATACGCTAATATAATTAGCATAAGAACATACTTGTATGATATAATTTTATTATGTATTGAAAGGCAGGATTTCTTTACGAGTAACCAATACATACTTTTATAACGTACGAGTATGTCGAGTTCCTGTCTTTTCTTTTTGACGTGAGATTTCCAACGCAGTTTGGCGTCAAGAGTTATGCCAAGGTATTTGACTGTATTAGCAGAAGGCGCTTGCATGCGGTTTATATAGATTGGGTGGTAATCGCAGTGTTTGTTAGTGAAGTTAATATGAATTGATTTTGACTCATTCAGTTTGATCTTCCACTTTTGTGTCCAGTCATAAACTTTATTCACAGCTAGTTGAACTTTTTCTACTGCTGCTTTGAGGCTTGATCCGGTAGCCATAACAGCAGTGTCGTCTGCAAAGGTAGCAATGTTGTAGTTTTCCAGCTCTGGGATATCACATGTGTATATCAAACACAGGAATGGGCCTAACACACTTCGTTGTGGCACCCCAGCTTTTACATTTTTTAGCTTGGAATATGCATCCTCTTGTCTTATTCTAAACATTCTGTTACTTATATATGATTCTAGAATGTCTGCAAATTCTGGAGGTAGCATGCGTCTGAGTTTATATACCAGTCCCTCATGCCAAACTTTATCAAAAGCTTGCGCGACATCTAGGAAATACGAAAAGCGTACGTAATGTGAATATAAATGAACCTTTTTTTAATTTTTGAAACAAATTGCGGCTGTCGTTACGGTAAAGGACAATGTTCGAGCCCCGCGTACTAGGTTTCGGTACCAGGAGTTCATGGCAGATCAGGAGGTCGATATTTCTCGTAGCGTGGCGGGCCGACAGTTCATATTGAGAGGCAAATACGAGGGGCGGATACAAGGGGCGGATACGAGGGGCATATATCTGTGCTGGGTGGGGTGGCAGGGGTGGCGACCGAAAAGGATGCAAATGTAATTCGATAATATGCATTGTTTTGTTTGTTTGATTCAATATGAAAATCTGTGAACAAAATAGTTTTGTCTTAAAAGTTTAAATCTATTTTTGAATTTACCGTTGACCACTTCCACTACCTCTCTGCAAATCGATACCAACCGTTGGTTAATATTTGGGTAACAGGTCGATCTTTTGAAGGTGAGATATGAGCTTCGTAGCCCAATGGCAGAATATCATCGATACTGTCCCTAAATCCATGAACCAAAATAAAAGCATCTCCATCTTAAAAACCTATTTAAATGATTCTCTTCATCATTTATAATGGATTTCATAATTGACGTATCGGAAGTTGTTGCTGAAAAAAGACCCAACACGTCAATTATGTAACCGTCGCAGTTTACAAATCAGAAATGGTTTTAACAGATTTCTAAACATTCGATGACTGTATGAATTAGTCCAAAATAAAAAGTTGGAAGTTTTCAATATAAATATAATGTTCCATTGCAAATAAATATGGCTTTAGTGTTTCATCATTTCCAAAAATGCCTCATGGTAATAGAAGGTGCTTTTGAAGAATACTCTCCCTTGCCAAATGGTCTAATCCTAGGGGCATTGGAACGAAACTTTGTGTTAGATATTCTCTGAATATTTTTTATTTTGCTTGACGAGACATGCCAAATAGAATTGAGATAAAAGATTAATTTGTTTCCCCAGTTCTAAGTTTTGTTAAGTAAATACCTAGTACTGTTCATGGGCGAACGCTGCCCTTCTGTTAGTGATGGTGTTTGTTCTACTTTATAATTTAATTGCTGAAGAGTGAAATCCGTCCAAAAACTTGTTCCATATCATTAAGGGCTGCTGCGGTATCAAAATCAAATCTCGCTTTGTTTGGAAGGGTTTATATCAGCAAAGCCAAGTCCGAAACTAAACGTGTACTGTGTACATAGTGTGTAAATAGCGAGTGTTTATTTTTTTATTTTTAACTGGTTCGATTCCCCGTTTAGGAAAGCTTGTCGAGAAATCTGTGAATACAGCTTTGTTTATTTAAAAAAATAAAGGAATGTTTCCTTTAAGTAAAATAATCTATCTTAAGGATTTAAAGTAGTTTCCCTTCAGGGCCCATAGATTTTTTCCACCCTGTATATCCTATATGAATCAATCTTAAGGTTGTTTATGCAAGCTTCCCTAAAAATACTCCTGGCATAGTGATAAAAACTTGGCAAACAATCCACTATAATAAATAGGTACTTCTCATTAGTTGAAATAACAATTGGAACGTTGAAATCAATTTTCTAACATCACCCTAATTGTGTAACACACTATCGATCACAATCTGAATAATTTTGAAGCCTATTGCTAACCCATTGCTTCAAATGTTCGAAAAATTTGTCTACTCAACAACTTAAATAACGCAATGAATGTTGTTGAACTGTCAAAATGAAACCCATTCCTATTGTTAGTGTGTTACGCAATTACCCCGCTGGTCTACGAAATCATGGAGTTCATCGATTTATTTCAAAGTGTCCCAACTATAATTATTATTATGCAGATATCTGAAACAAAAATAAATGGTAGTTACCCAAAAAGCAGTTGGGAACCAAGTTTTCCTCTACATTGCTGTCACTTGGTTAACGTCCTCGATGTAAGAAATTGCCTTTGGGTCGGCAATTAGTGTTATCCATCCGTTTTGTCAGTCAGTCTTTAATCAGAAGATTAGCACTCAGACCTAGGAACCGATTGGTATAAACCCCAAACCGATTTTGTTTTGTAAAGAGAAGCTCTTTTTAATGTGATAAAAAACATGTGGAATGTTTATTTCTAACTATTTTGGTATCAGCCCACTAAAGTAGAATGGTATTTTCTCTCACCTTTACTACTAAGCTAACAGTCACTACGAAAAAGTAGATTGTTAGGTGTGAAACCTCCGCGCGTTATAATTATTAAGGATACACTGCATCTTTGAAAAATGTTGTATTACTAGCTTTTGCCCGCGGCTTCGCCCGCGTGGTGGTCAGAAATTATCCCACAGGAACGTACTACCGAGATAAAAAGTATCCTATGTGTTAGTCCAGGTTATAAACTGTCTGTGTTCTAAGTTTCATCCAAATCCGTTCAGTAGATTTTGCGTGAATGAGTAACAAACATCCATCCATCCTTACAAACTTTCATATTTAAATTTTTTGAAATTGAAATTTATTAAAGAAAATTACGCGCAGTTCATTGTTTACAATAATTTTAAACCCATGAACTTTTTATTTTGCCTTCTGTATCTCGTTTCTTTTCAGAAATGAATATTCCACGAATTTATCCAAATTAACTTGATGCATCTTTCCCTTGTACTTCATTGGACCCATTTTAATACTTCTATCCTTTTTTCACAGGACCACACATCGGCGTTGAAAGAGGAAGATATCGAAAGCAAGTTGCGTGGAGTAACAACGAGTGGTCGGTTCAAGAGTTAACTTTCCAAACTTAACAATCGCGGTAAACTTCTACTGAGAGGCGATACGACTGCTGAGAAAATCGGACAGCTTGAAGACAGTCTTATGATCTTGGGTTCTTTGCTTTCCAACAGGTAATAAATCAATCATATTATTCTTAAAGAACTTCTTAATAATTGATGAATCATTTAAAAATAGCAACACGTTTGTGGAACTTTGTCTTTTACTTTTAGTAAAAAGTTTACATAGGCACTTACTCTTGCATAAATGCTGGTCAGTGACATCTTAATGCATTGTTGTTTTGTGTTTGAGCAATTTAGTTTAAATTATACGAACAGCCCGTACGTACATAAAGCTTGGTTTTCCTACGAAAGCGGGGACCATCACATAACGGCCGCAGTGACGTCATAAAAATGGTGGCAGCAGGGTTTGACATTACGGTGTCAAAAACGCTCTCTAGGGAAATACACCAACTTACTTTCATAAACAACGTTTCAGTGACGTCATTCGACGATAAGTTCTGTGGAATGTCGACGGGCCGCAGTCTTAGGAAACCCTAGCTTTAAGTGTTTTTTTTTTTTTGCGTAGTAAGTATTCTTTGCTGCCCTCGAATACTATATTAAAACTTCAAAAATGGTTTTTCTCTTTTGCAGTGCAGTATGACCTCAATTCTTCCCTGATCAAGATCTTATTGCAAAATAATACTTAAGTATACAGTTTCAAATTAAATTAGCTAGCGAAACTCTGCAGACGTGGTGGGTATCGATATCTAAACTCGATAAAATAAAAAAATAAAATTATTTGATGTTTTTTTTTTTTGGAGTCAACGGCTGCTGGTAGTTTGGTTACTCAAATTTGAGTTGAGAAAATCTGTTTTCTATTATTTTATCGTGTTTAGATACCGAAACCCATCACGTCTATGAAGTATACACAAAACAAAAAACAGATTTTTTCAAACTAATCTTTTAAGTGACTACACTAAACTGTGGTTGATGACCCCACAAAAAGAACTATTAATCAATTAATTTATTAAATAATAAGTATATTATTTTTTAAATAAAATTATAAAAATCAATTTATTTATTTTTTGTTTTATCATGTTTAGATATCGATACCCATCATGTCTGCGGAATTTCGCTAGCTAATTTAATTTGACCCAGTATAGTGATCTACACTGGGTCAAATTAAATTAAGTAGTTGTACTAATTTCCACTTTTAATGACTACAGCTACAATGCCCCTTTCAGGAAACAAATCCAGCAATGGCTTTTGATCTCCAGAGCACTAACGACGTCCTTGAAAGATGGCTTCTAGTACAAAACATGTGAGTCTACCTTGAAGCCGTATTCGTTGGCGGTGACATCGCTAAACAACTGCCCAAGCAAGCCAAAAAAAAAACAAAATCGACAAATCCTGGTAGAAGATCATGCAGAGAACCCAAGAAACACCTGGTGTAGTATCCTGCTGTATGGGAGATTACCTTCACAGACAGTGGCTCCCACATCTTCAGGAGCAGCTAGAACTGGGCCAGAAAAGTCTTAGCGGCTACCTAGAGAGGAAAAGAACTATGTTCCCTATGTTTCCCTAAGTATGAACTATGTTATTCTATATGTTGTAATTTTGGGGCAGGCATCTGTCTCTCATACTATGTATACAAAATCATTTTCTGTCGATATTTGAAAACATCAGCTATACAATCAATTTCATGATATCGTTGAGTTCATTTTTCGCGCTTAACTGTCGGATTGATAATATATATACTCGTAAGTTACCTGAAATTTTCTTCGATCGATCGTTGATCCCAGTATATTGTAAATAGCACGTAGATGGATCACTGCGATTTATCCCAAAAACCTTTAAGACCCACTTTTGGAAAGGGTGGGCCTATTGTTTGAGGGTGCCACACACAGATGATTCTTTTAATTTTTGAGTTCTACGACTAACAATAAAATCATTACGGATTTTAGAATACAACAAGATGATAGCAATAGTGTCATCGGAAGGTGAAGATATCAAACTGGAGCGTCCGGTGTGAGCCGAGGCGAGATGTGGCTCACCTCACTGTTGCAGTCAGCACAGGGCAGCTTACACACCATCATCAGAAACGCGATGGCAGTGATACGAGTAATGACCCTTCTTTCAATCTACTGCTGTTCTTGGATAAAATGCGTGCGCAGGTTAGGACTCCAGTTTTTGTTAAAATTATAAAAAAATTAAGGTTTACTGAAGTAGTCTCTTTCGTTTACGTGTATGTTCGCGTCCGAACACTATTTTATTGAATTTAAAGTAATGATGCAGTCAATGAATTTAGTCAGAAGCTCGAAAGTCTAAGAACCAGTCTCACTAAAGGGTATTATGATACCCAGTAACTGGGCTGTGGAGGTCAGACAGGCAGTCGCTTCATGTAAAAGACTGGTATTCAGCTGGATCCGATTGGACTTGAAGCCGACCCCATCATAGTCGTAAAAAGGCTTGATAGATGACGACAAAATTATGTGCAGCAACGGATGCTTCGGATTTACATGTATAAAAGCACAGCGCTGATTTTGAAGTGGTCCTTGTCTTTAATTTATACAAATGGTTTTATAATTCGATCAATTTTTATTTTCCACAGATTGGTCTCTTGGGAATACAAATAATATAGACGCGGGTTGCTAAATTAGCTCTAATGTCAGCTTGCCTGCACAAAAGATAACGATGGAAACCAACAATAACTACTTGGAGTTACTAAACACGCTGATCGACCAGACCACGAGGAACCTTCTGAGCTGACTCATTACTATACATGTACATCAAAGACATATTTTCTATATGCTGGTGGCTAACTTCATTTAAAACAGTGGACTAGACGAACCAATCTATACCGAGACGTCCATTCATGAACAAGGGTTCATAGAAAGTGAAACTACGAGTACTACACTATGGTCAGACGTTCACGTTCATGTTATCCTGGTCACTGCCTCTATAAATAACGATCGGGGTCTAGTCCAACTTACCTATACAGGCTATGTTTGTTTAACATACGTCACCGCGCATGCACTCTTGCGTCTACCATCGTCTACATCTGATGTAAGAAGCCCTCGATATTGATCTGGTTTCAGAGCTTTGACAATAATTAAATACACTATAGGTGTACCTCATCGACATTGCGTAGATTAAATAAAAAGAACCGCCCAAATGCCGTTTGAACTCGAGCACCATTTCGTAAAAGAAATTAGAGCAGGAACAGCAAATGAAGAAAATGAATTTATTAGTTTTCTTGTAAGTAGGTTCCGTTGGCTTTTTTTTTCATGTTAGAGGACACTGTAAAACGGATCATGTGCAAGTTGCAACTGTTTATCTATTACGGTTGTAAGGATAGACAGACTCACAGTATAGGCTCTCGTAAAAGAGCGCCTGTGCCTCTCGTCGTGGACACGCTTATAAGCAATCATATACTACTACCATCGCTCTGAGTCTACCGACTGTCCCATGCCTCGTGCGCGTGCACTCAGAAAGAAAAAGCGCGTAAAAACGAGCTTCAAACACTAAGTTTGAAACCGCCCTTGTAGTCTAAACTTAGCACACTATGGGTACCAGACCCAAAAAGTATAAATAATGTATTTAAAAGTAAATATAATTATAATATACCACGCTTAACTATTGTGCAAGTTATAAAATATTTTCAGTGTCGCATGAACGTCTGCTCGGCGAACAACTTCGAATGGCTGAAGCAGTGCCGGTTCTACTTCAAGAAAGACGCTTATAAGACCTGAATTTCCATTACTGACGTCATATCCACTTATCAGAACGAATATTTGGGCTGCATAGATAAGCCTGTGATTACACAATTGACCGACAGGTAAGTTATAAGGCAAGCTTTTATCTAATTTATAAAATTTGTTAGTTAAAAGCACATTTCCCAACAAGTATTTTAGAGGAATATGTCGAATTCATTCAATACTGTCACGATCACCATACGACTTATTACAGAGCTGCAATTGGTAAAAACGGTTTGCGTTTATATTTACATAAGTCGATTTGAATTTCACTGGCTACCTGTGTTAGGTTCCGCAATCGCGAAAACTCGTAACCATATTACTCATTAACCTAGCAAAAAATAATATTGTTTTAGTTATCTGAACGTTTTAAAATATTGTGCATTGTTCCATTATTTAGTGATAATAAATTGATGTAAATAAATAGATACTACGAAATCCACTACTAATAAAAAGCAATAAGATTGATAATTTTAAAAAAATCCGCGTCATCTACGAGTATGCCCCTGGACAATTACGACGTGCTAGTACTGCGGAACAAGTTCCTCCCAACCGTCGAAATAAGCCGATCACCAGAGAATATCAACCAACAAAAAAAAATCACGTTTAATGGTGGCGCTGCTAGTTAGGGAAAGATGGCAAATCCAGTCCATATGCATTTCATGCAAGCTGCATGTATTACGTAAGTTTGTCACCGTTCACAGTGCTCCTGTAGATTTATGACATGCTAGTACTTCGGGATAACAAAAATCTGTTGCTTTCGCCCATAAAAAAATCCGGGGCCCGCCCCTTTCTTTTGCTACCGCCCAAAATAGTATCTTACAAAGTAGAAAATAACTGGTAGGAATATAGGTATGTGAAACCTTTAGCAAAACATAACGTTTATTTATTTCTATTTTTGTCCTGTTCCTATTTGTTATTTATAATATAGTGTATATTTCAAAATAACCATTCTAAGTATGTATTGAAAAATAAATATTATTGTCTTTGCATATATCAACCACCCTGATATGCAACTAGATTTTGGGTTAATAGGTTCAAAATATTTCTCTTGAATATGACAGACGTTGTATTCACTAATCAAAGAAGAATTTGGGAAACAATAGTAGATTATGCACCAAGGAGACAAAGCAGTGTCTTATGCCGCGGGCTCCGTATTGAATCCCGAGCATTACAAAGGATTCTAGTGTTAACTGACGAGCGGAGCGAGGGAGATTTGAGTTAACTCCCAAGCAAAGCGAAGGAGTTAAGTCGAGAATTCTAAGTGCAGCGAGGGATTCAAGCTCGCCCAAGACGAAGGCACGTTTATCCCCGAGGAGGATACTCTACTTTTCACTACTTTTCTCTACTTTTCTACGATACAATAAAAAGCAATAGTACGTACTAGAATCGAAGAATTTTTTATCTTCTATCTTCTATATATATAAAAATGAATTGCTGATCGTTAGTCTCGCTAAAACTCAGAAACGGCTTGACCGATTTGAATATTGATTTTTTGTTTATTCACCTTTTTGTGGTTGGTTTAAAAGAAAAAAAAAATAGGAAATACCCAATGGAAAATTGTTAACAGGACACCGTCTGACGGGTCAGCTAGGTAGGGTTAGTAAGTTGGTAGGGTAGGTGTTAGATACTTAGTGCTACCTGTGCGAAGCCGAGCCAGGTAAAGCAGCATCAGCAATCATAATTGAATATAGCGAAAAGAAATCGTAAAATGTTTGGAACATTCATCATATTTGGTGTTTATTTCAGACAAATGCATTACTGATCCTAAGAAGCTTTACGAAATCCGTACTTCAATTGATAAATTGAAAGACTTGCAAAAAACTGATATATTATTAAAATCTGAAACACAATACCTTGAAAAAATCTCTTCTATGATTGGTCAGTATTCTTAAAGTGTATTGTATTACCTATTTATAATTGTATGAATTTTGTATATACATTTCGGGCTAAGGCACCGTGTAATACGTCACAAGTTACTCGTAAGTTATGACGTGCCGACAGACAAGAGAGATTTGCATTATTGTATCATCTTTTGTTTTAGGTGTTAGTAGCACTCTGTGGCGAGTGAAAAAAGAAGGCTCATTAAACAATGAAGTATAGCACACTCCAGAAAAAAGAACGCCTACTCGAGTGTACCTTTTCAATTTACATAACTTTGATATGAATACTATAAGAAACAAAGTCAACGAGTATTACATAATTAAAAAATAAGTACGAACTCTGAGGACATTATTAGTAAACCTCTGGGAATCAATTAAATTTTCTGGTTGTATGGAAACACTGAGGCAGATATTATTGAACAATGGTTTTGAATTTAAGAAAAATAGAAACGAGAGATCTGTTCTGTTTGAACGCCTTGATAAAGCAGTTTGGAGACACAAATATCTGAGAACAATTGCTATGAGTATGAAGCGAAAGGAAAACAGGCCACTTCGGCAACTTCTATTTTCAGATGAGACTGATGTCCATCAAAATTATAAAGTTAACAAATCGTGGCAAGGGCCTTCGGTGAGTGGTGTTACAGACAAGATTTCCATGAGAATCAGGTTTATAGTGATTCATGCAGGATCTGAACATGGTTTCATACCAAATGCATTCTTAATATTTAGTACAAAATCTAGGCTGGCTGATTACGCTCATGTCCTGAACGCCGCCAATTTTAGGAAATGGCTGCTGGAAAAGCTTATACGAAATTTACCGCAAAATAGAGTGGTAATAATGGATAATGCTAGTTACCACGACAAGCAAATCAACAAACCACACTCGATTCAAAACCGAAATTTTTTAATTCAAAACTGGTTGGGAATTAATAGAATTCAAATTCCATATGAAGACTGTTACTCGAAGGCTGAGCTCCTTTGCCTAGTACCAATGACAACAAGCCCACGCCCCAGTATGAAGCAAAGGAGCTTCTTAAACAACATAGCCTTGAAGTTTTTAAACTACCTCCATATCATTGTGATCTAAACCCGATTGAGATTATATAGACTTTAGCTAAATGCAGGATCGCAAGAAAAAGTATAGGAGTACCAGCTAAAGAAATGGAAAACCTCATAACAGAATCGTTTTCTAGTATTTCTCCAATGAGTGGAAAAAATGTATACACCATGTCGTTCGTGTTAAAAATGAGTATATAAAAAAAAACGAAAACTAGAGAATGAAATAAAACCGTTTATCATTAACGTACGCGATGACTGTGTCACTGATGATGACAGTGACGATTCCTTTGGTGATATTGAATTTCTCGAATCAGACTTCGATTATGATTCGTAACTTTTTTAAATATTATTCTGTATTAAACAACTATTTATATAAAAATCTGTGTTATTATTTATGTAATCCAGTTTAATACATGGAATTGGGATAAATAATCAAATATTACAAAAAAAAGACCTAATATTTTACATAAATTATTGTGTAATATTAATTTCTATGTGACTTACAACCTTTTATGATCATAAACATCAATCAATCTACACAATTTTTTGCTTTATGCTTTTCTACAATTCTGTTATAAACAAAAATAAATATTCTGCATAAAAGTATTCAAGTATCAAATACATTTTTTCATTGATCGAAAGCACTATCCATTGATATATCACTTATGACTATTGGGCGCCAAGAACGTTCCTAAAATTCGGTGCCCAAATTGTCACCTATATAGGTCATGAACTCCGAAATGACTAATAATTTGATGGCGAAAGTCGCATTAATAGTAAAGGATCTCCTTGAAAAGCTCTTTCCATTGGTATTATCTATTGGGTTCAGAACAGAAACCCCATAGTTCGGTGCCCATACTACTCTAACAATTATATTAGATAAATTATCAGTGGTCGACCTAGACCCAGTCCGGTAATGACCCCAATGACCCGCCCCCTGGAGCTACCCTTGGTATCAGTTCCGGTTCAGGAACGGAACGCAATGTTCAACACCTACACTAGGAGATCATGAAAAAGAGTAGATTGCAACGGCAAACTGTTCAGTACATTCCCGCGCCGAAAATTGCTACATAAATTATACTACGCATCTACGTGTCTGGAACGGGAACTGATTCTATAAAACAAAATAAGCAATACTTTCACTATCCTGTGCCTTACGTTTACGTAAAAATATACGGTTATTCTTAGAAATTCTTAAAATCCACAAGATTTTCAGGAAATTGGCGAAGTGATTATGCAGGAAGGGCAGTTTGCTCATGTTGCATAAAATCTGCTGGAAGTTGAACCTTAAGTTTAACTTTTACTTCTACCCAAGACATTTTTGATCGCCAAAACAAAAATCCACGCATGTTTTCCAGCTTTCGTCGTAGAACTACTTGAGTATGGATAAATCGATTTTGAACGGTTTTTTTGCGGTTTACTTGGTTGAATTTCCGCACAAATGTATATAGGTATAAAATAAATTAAAGATTCACACGAAATCACTATAGAATGGTAGTTGCTTGGATAAGGATCTTATATTAGTGGCTTTCGGGCTTAAGCCAAAATCGCCAGAGTTGCCCGCGAAATTCATTTTATATTTTTTATTGAGAGAGTTGTATTGATGATTCATGATTATAATTCTGTAATACATATTTGTGACGATCGCGAATAATATTTTGATCACCATATAACCTAAAACTAACCTGCAAATAGAAAAAAAATAAGAAAGTTTGAATTTTGCGGGCTACCTTTACTTATCGCAACGCTCTTATAGGTCAAAAAGATCCTGCCTCTGCGATTTATGCTAGCCTAGTACCGGTGGCTGAAACCACGGTACGACTTCCGCATTGGTTTTCGAAATAATGTTGTTACCAAGTATGATGGTACAGGGTACAATTAATATTTATCTTGACTATAAAGATTCTGATATCCTTCGCAGGAACAAAACACGCACGAATTTCAATAACTATCAATATCATTAATAGATATAATAAATAACACTGCCGCGCTCGTTGGCGAGCCTCAGAATCCGTAACCATGGTAACGTTACGCGTTCGTTTCACCAGGAGGACAGGACTTGTAAAGAGTTTATAACAACCATGAAATTGTTCTCAGTTCACAGCGTGTGCGTGAAATCGGTACGATTTCTTTTTATTCTATAGTGTTTATACATTTTTCTTGGTACGTACGAACGCTTGCAAAAACTGTTTACCTTCTTGTATTCGGTATTTGCATGCGTGAAAGGTTCCTACATAATTAAAAAAGGCGTTTGTATATTGACTGCTAAATGATTGACTATATGTTGTAAATGCAGTAAATATACTCGTAAATGAAATGCTTGTTAAAATAAACTCAGTGGTTTTGTATGTGCTCTGAAGGCGAAGGCACTAGGGCAACCCACGAAATTCAAATTTACTTCTCGTTTTTTTGGCATTTTTTGCAATTTGCAGATTAATTTTATTAGGTTTTTTTTATTGAGTCTTGCCCCTCACTAGGATTTTCTCCTGTATTATGGGTGCATTTACAAACATTCAAACTCACATACAGAAACAGCCAGACCCGGAACAACTACTTGTAGGTCATACAAATATTTGTTCCGTGCGGGAATCGAACCCACTACACGCAGCAGAGCAGTCAATCGCTTAACCAGTGCGCCAACCGTGCCGTCGTGCCGGTTTGATGTTGATTTCAGAATTATTATTACTACAGTGCGTTCATTTTCACGGTCGTAGCGTAATAAAATCTGCTACGAGTGCTACGATCGCGTAGCCGTCGTAGCCGTGACGTCACTTTCGCCGTAGCAACTTCGTAAACCTATACTATGTCTTAACTTTGAATAGGCAATGTATTGATAACCGAAGAAATAAAAGAAAATTGTATAGATTTATTATATGAAACTACGGATATTTTTCTTTTATTTAGCTTCAAGCACGCTGTGATTTTTTATCGTCATTTGTTTTTATCGAGAAATAAAAAGGTTTAAGACAGGTTTTTGTTTGGAAAAACTTGCACGTATTTTTAAGCTCTGGCCAAACTGAACGGAATGCCAAGCGGTTTGTGGTATGAAATTAGTTTGCGCCGATTGTGTCAACTAACTTGTATCAAGCTGTTCAAACTGGCTCGAATAGTCGCGTGACTTTTTGATCATCAAAACAATCGACGGACCCAGCCGGATACCGCGCGGGCTTCGCCTTATTGTGGCCAGAGCTAAAAAAGTTTTAAAATGTTTAGGTAATTCTTTCATTTTATGCTACCCGATTAAATAATGCTATAAGGGATATGTAATGTTATGCGAATGTATAGATTATTAATTAACTAAAATATATGAGAAAGTCTGAAAGTGGTGACTGCAAAGTTGTGTGGAAATCGGTTGTTAGGGTATGGGCATGAGATGCGGAGGAATGAGGAAATGTCGTGAGTAAAGTTTTAAGTATGACTGTGGATTTGGAATGTGGCTATAAGAGTAGAGGAGGACCAAATAAATTATGTATGGACTATGTAAAAGATAATATGGCTAGAAAGAGGGTGGCTATAACTGAGGTGATGACAAATACGAGTAATAAAGAAGAAAACAGATAATAGAGAAGTATGGACGCAGAAGACATGCGCCGTCCTTAAATAAATTGTGATCAGGGTATGACAATGATGACTTTGTTTATTCATAAGTAGATAACCGCACTTTTCCCATCTTTGTACTTTCGAAAGATAGTTTACGGGGGTTGTCGACAAAAACTAAACTTTTTCATGATACACAGTGTTCTCTAGTAGCGTAGTATACAGGAGAATTGTGTTACTATGGCAAAGCGCTGTTATTGACCATTTCTAGATTCAGTTTATACCAGCAGGACAGCATAAGCGCTAGAAAGTGTATTACAAACAACAACTACATTGAAACGCTAGGGGCGTGACTTCATGTACTTATGCACTACACTAGCAATATGGGAGGGGCGGACTGGCGCATAGTCGGGGAGTACCAGTTGTAGTTACCGAATAGAGGGAACGACTAGGCTAACAGGAAAACCATTTTTCAGTCTGGAAGCGTCCGGATTCTGGCGGGAAAACTTCGGAAAAACAAGTTAAGACCGGCTGCTGAATGATTTGAATGCTTTTTTACGTGTAAGTAAGTGAAAATTTTAGAATTCGGATTGGATTCACAAAACTGCGTGTTATATCGGCTTGTTGAACACTTTGGCAAATATATTTGGATAGATTAAAGCAGTTATAAAACACAGATACGGCATTTTTTTGCATGATTAGAACAACGATCATCATGTCGGCCGAAAGGCGTCCACTGCTGGAAGTAGGCCTCCCCCAAGCATCCCCACTTCAACCGGTTCTGTGCTTCTCACAACCAGCGGATTCCTGCGGTCTTCACAAGGTCATCGGTTTACCTTGAGACGCTACGTCTTCCGGTACGCGGTTGCTACTCCAGAACCTTAACAACGTTATCCCAATTTAGTAAGACGAGGATACTAAAGTAAAATTATTCGGCTTGAAAATTCAATCTTTTTTCTTTTCCAAATCTGCTTCATATTTGAGTTTCTATGTTCATTGAAAACATGGCGCAGTAATGTATTTGTTTCACCTTTGCAGTGCAAGTGGGCGCTTAACCTCACTTTGCGATACGAATAAAAATAATGTGTAAAAAAATGTCTCTGTGAGCGTGTAAGTTGTTTAGAGAGAGACATTCTAGCTTTTATACTTTCCTGGTAGAGTGCAATGTATTGAATGCATTTTTAGTGCACTGCTCTGTCTCCGTTTTCTTAAAGATGGACTTAAGATAAAAGACAAGAAATTAATTCTTATTATTGAGGTCAGACAAATTGAAACTCGAGGTAGTAAACAAAGGCACTTTATCTAAGTTCTTAGTTCTACAACATAGTACGAATGTTTTATCGGTTAAACAAAGAAAAATCGTCAGCGCGACAATATGTTCGTAGCGTAAAAAAGAGAAATTAAACAAAAAAAAAATAATAGAAACAATCCGTATAATATTGACCTGCTATATAAGTTCTATGGCTCTGACGTTATTGACCTGATTCGCGTTTACCCCTAACGTATGTTACATTTTTGGCATTTAGCTACGTAACCCAAAAATATGGTGCCGTTATTTTGATGACACCCATCATTTCGGACGAGAGGAACGTAAGCACATAACAATCGGAAAGTGCAATGATACAATAATTCCCGCCATTTGCGCTACAACCTTCAAATACACATTCGTTAAAGCTTCTTATTGGTTTATGAAAACCTAGTGCTTCGAATATTGTACGGTCTAAATGGATCAATATTGTCTCCCGAGCATATGGCACGCCACAGTGGTCTCCATGGTAACGATGCAACTAGCGTGAAGTTCGTTGAAAACACAAAGAAAATATGCCAAGAGACATAAACTAAATAGAATAATCCAGCTGGCCACTTTACAAAAGTAAAATACATACTGTAATTATGTGTAAATGTAACAATAATGTACTTAATAAAATTATTTTATTCATTCATTCATTCGCTGACTGACCACGCCCAGCCTAAACCGCTGTGCTGGGCCTAGAAATATGAAATGTTTCACAAGAGTTCCTTTTATAACGAAGGCGAGAACTTAAGAAAATTCATCCCCTAAAAGGGTTAAGTAGGGGATGAAAGTTTGTATGGAAATTCATAATTTTAAGGTTAGAAATGTGCATGTTGCTACTGGGCTTATGTTTTTGAGTAAAAATTAGTCGTTTTGGAAACTCATTCCCTGAGGCTCCCGAGAAGTTGACGATGGAAAACCACATCAGGCACGCGGCTTGTTGTTAGTAAATACCAAGCCAGAAATATCATTTAATTACCAACACGTGGAAATATAGAACAATACGGAGTACCTACATTTTACTGGAACGAATCTAGCTGCACGGGTGACAGTAGTACCTCCCTAACATACATAAATAACTATATAAATAAACGTGATACCTTACAGACAACCATTGTAACTTATTCAGTCTTTAATAACGTTTTAATTGTACGTAATTTCTCATTGCGATTCTGTCATTTTTTTATAAGATTATTGCCAAATAAGCGCCAAACCATCCCCAAATATCACTATTGTAAGGTGCCGCCACGATTTACTATAGTAATATAGCATTAACGGCAAGGTTTCCCAACATAAGATTGCCTGATATTCGTTCAGTTTTGTATGACGCTTCGATTTTTATAAATGTTTGTCATATTTCAGTCATTATTCCTTAGAAATGAGGCTATCAAACTTCTAAAAATCATTTTATCGATGCAAATCGTCACTGGAGCTCAAGAGAGTCGTACAGAGGTGCCTACGTAATGCTATTTGCATTACCATACTTGACTTAAAAGCAATGTGGTAAAAATTGAGTACAGTACAGTGATCTAGCGATTCTTATAACGTTTTAGTAGTCACAAAGTCCCCGACTCACACTTGTGGTTTCCATGTGCTCTTAGTATTCTGCCACGTATTCGAGCTGGCTCCAAACTTTCACGCAAGCGTATTGAGCTCCCGACCACGTGTAACGGCGCCACGTTAGCTGTGACTGTGAAAATAAAATAATGGGTCAGGAATGTCAAGTTCAAAGATATATCTGTAATGCATATGGCGTACATAATAAAGAATATTCTATTCGATTCAAATTCTTTAGAGGTCCTATTATTTTTGTCATTTCTACATGGCAAACAAGCTTGGTTTAGGGCCAAGTCACGACACCACGGCGCGGCGGGCGCGGAACCGTGTAATGGACGATGGTGCGACATTGTGCCGTTCTATAAAATAAAATGTAACACAATGATGCAACTGGCAGATTTTCTAAGCCTCTTGCATGAATCTCCGCCGCACCGCACGTTCACAAGTTCTTTCCAAATCGATAACTGTCACAATTGAAAGCATCAGTATTACACTTTTTTCAATCAATATACTCTGATAAATTCGTTATTTTCAAATTGAAGCTTAAAGATTAAAAATTAAGCTGTCTAAAGTTAAACAGTTCTCAGTCTTAAAGCATCAGAGATCGAGAGCGTTGAATTCATTGAACATCAGAAATGCGAGGCTGCATTCCTTCTGTGATGCATCTTCGACAGATACTTACCTACTAATTATAGAATATATTTATGTATGGCTGGGACCCGGTTGCTATTAATAGAGAACACTGGGTGAACACACACATGATGAAGACGTTGAAGATGTAAGATAACAGCATCAGTACCTTCACTTTTGGTGAGAGTTTATAATAAAGAGACAAACAGGAGAAGTGGCAAGGGGGCGTGTCTGTGTCCACGCGTAATGTTCAAACTGCTCATGTCACAGACAAATGGCCGTCTTCGCGAACTAGTGCGCTTTCAACCTCGATCGTGACAAAATATAAGAATGCCGTGTTGTTTAGTGGTTTCTTGTAAAAACCGAAGCCAAAACAAATACTTTGTCATTCATGGAATCACTTACCATTTTTAAGTACAAGTATTTTAATATATTTGTCTTTAAAATCATGAAAAACAATAAATCATAAAATATTCCTCTTTTTTTGCATTTTATGCTCTCCAAAGCAGAGGTTATGATGCATAATGATGTGATATAATATTTATATCAAAAACATGAATGTCCCAACTTATTAAAGGCAGCTTTTTGCAGACAATAATTTTATTACTTTAACGGCAAATTCAAAACTTCAACTTTAATACCTACTTGCATGTACAAGTATAAAGGATATTTTGGCACCTGAATGACATTGACAGGGGGGCGTTGTTGGTAAACATTTGTGAATTTCAATGTCATTGGGTATTGCCAAAAACAAGATGGCAGCGTTAGTTCCTATTTTGGCCACGCGCCACAATAACCTTGTAGCGGTGTTCATAGTATGAATCCATAACCTCTATCATTTATGAATTTTTGACAGCTTTTCCATCCAGAAATTGTCAGTTTTCAATTCCACGGAAAAAGGATAAAAGATTATCTATCTGACTTTGATAAAATCTAATGCCCGTTTTCACTAACACTAGGCATTCATTTAGGTGTTGCCTAGTGTTAGTACGTTATTTAAGAAGGGCGTAGTTTTTAACAATAACATCCATTGCATGCAAAAGTGTATAATCAGCAGGAAAGTATAAACGTGCTAGGATGTTGTGTATTGCCTCTACAACTAGTACTTCACAGAAACGTTAGCGGCGTCTTTTCATGTTTGCACTAGTAGCTAATAAGTGTACTTTTGGCAACGCGAAGTATCAAGGTTAAAAGTAGTCCACAGAGTAGCAAATATGTTAACCACTGACCATAGGGAACTTACTAGCTGTTTATAAGCCAGTAGAATGTCGGTTTTTACTACTAACAGCCGTCTGAGGCGGAAAAACCTAGGAAATGCGGCTCGATACTGGGTTTCTGCCTATAATCGTGTGCACACGTAAGAACACAGGTTGCACCCACTTAACTGAAGTACCTGTAAAATAGAATGTTCTGCTCTAAAGTTCTAAATAAATTAAATTGGTTTGTAAATTAGTAACTCCAACAAAAAACAGATCAATAACTTTCGCTTTTTGTTTGTAATCTGGAACCATAAACAAAGCTACTCAAGACGTTTTACAAGAGGTCTTATTTACTTCCTACCAAAGTCAAAGTCAAATCATTTATTTCAAATAGGCACTTTTGAACGACAAAATTTACAAACAAATAGAATTGATTCTAGTTGCCCCTTCCAAAAGGTAGTTTCGTATGGAGAAGAATGTGCAAGAAACTCCACCGTTACTCTTTTAAAATATTTTACAATATTATGTAAGTTCACATTAATTATGTAATCATATGTGAAGAAAATGCACCTAGAATAAAATTACTATACCATTTAAAATTATCAGTTTGTTTCGTTTCCATTGCGTGTTGATTTTATCGGGAGCGACCACGTACCATGAGCCGACAACATTGCACAATATTGCATCCTCGTTAGTACTAAGGACACAGGATGTACGGAAGATGGATATATATTTTAGATTCAAGTTATGGCGTTCATAAAAAAGACGTGTAAAAGGGTCTTAAAAGAACTACTTACAGAAATAAAAAAGCGTCCGCAATTTACCTGTGAATGACGACACTGAAACGTTATCTATGAAATTCTTGAGAGTTTCGATGCTTACACCGTCCTACCGCCGGTGATTAACGAGAAGCCAGTACCGATGTACAGCTAACAACCAAAAACAAGTTAACGAGCAACGACCAGCGAGTGCGCGGCGACTTCCGAGCGATTACCAAGCGTGAATCTCTCAGCGAGTGTTCTGCCCGCCAAGTGACCGAGGTATGTGTAAGAAAAATCGTCGCGACGCTAAGGACGAGACACCAGTCCGTCCGTCACCAGGCAACGGGTGCTAAGACTGCGTCAAAATGCATGGACGGCGCAGCGTCCTTGGTCGCCAGCGCGACTCCTATATTTATTGTGTATTATCTATGAGCGCGACTACGTCACTCCCGTCTGTTGTCATCGGTGTCACATAGACATTTCAATGTTTTCTTATTCATTTAGTTTGTTATTTTTATTTAAGTAAAGCTATAAGTTTAAAACTACATAAGTACATGCTTAGCGGCAGCAGCGATGTGGTGGATGATAGTGGACTACCACTAGCTCCACCCTCAACATCACAGAGCAACCTGGGTAGTTGTCCGATGTGTACCCAGCCACGGTTTTTTCAAGGTAAGCGGGGTCTGAATGTGCATATTGGAAAGGTGCTTAGAATACCAAATGCACTCACCTCAGACCCTGTATCAACAACTACACCTACAACACTAGCTACATCCAATTTTGATCAGTTTTGGACGAACCCTTCAAACCCTTTGAACCCTTTCAAAATTCAAAAACTCTGTGCCTGTTTTAAAGCAAGTTCGTCGCAGCGCTACACCTCTAGTGGCACAATACCTAGCAGGTTGCGTACGTTGTGCCGCCCGGGAGAACTCGCTAAGTGCTTGGGAACAACTGCACACCCTCCCTTACTGAATTCTATATACTTATACAAAAGAATTTGGCTACCAAAAAAACATTAACTGCATAAATTGAAGAAAACTGTAATATTTCGGATAATTTAGATTCAAAATTACTGACACAGAGATATACCTCTTCAAGTGGTATATCCCATCTGGTAGAATCTAAGTTAGAATAAGGTGGCATTAGCGGAGAAGCCAGGATTTCTTTTAATATTGATGTGGTGGCACCGTGTTCTCCAGAAACACTCGTAGCTCTGGAGAGCAAACACCCTGCCCAAGCGGATGGCCTTTCTTTCCCTGACCCCCCTAATCTGGATAATCACTGCCTTACCATTACAGCTCAAGAGTTGGTCACAGCCGTTTGCTCCTTCCGGACCGACTCCGCTGGCGGCCTAGACGGCCTGAGTCCTCAGCACCTTAAGGACCTTATCTGTTCAGGCGCCAGGTCGGTGAGTTGTTCTTGAAAAAACTTACGGCTCTAATAAACCTTATGCTCTCCGGCAAGGTGAACGAGGCCGTCATCGACGTTCTGTTCTGGGCCAATCTATGTAAATTTTATGGTGAGGTTGTTACGGAAAAATGTCAGCCCTTGCAGCTAGGTTACGGCTCTATCTAAATGGGGCTGTGAGGCTGCCATACAGGCCAATTCTGGCAAAGGAGAGGTCATCCTGAAGGTTAACATAAATAATGTATTCAATTCTGTTAATAGGGACACCTTGCTGGCAGGAACTAAAAAAGAAATACCCTACATCTATAGCAATTCCTTTGGCAATGTTACAGATACCCTTCTAAATTACTATGTCGGGACCACCTTCTGGAATCTGCTGTTGGCTGTCAACGAGATGACCCCCTCGGGCCAGTGATTTTTAGTTTAGCCAGTCACTCAATTATTCTACAGTTAAATTCCAAAGGAGATGGCTAAATTGTTGCCCTAAGCATGTATAGAAATTGCTCACCAGCTCGAACATTCAAATATTCATTCAATAATTATTACGTGTTTATTATTCTCCTAGAACTTTCGTGAACTAATCAAATAATTAAAAGATTTTTACTTGTTCTTCCATGATTTTTGTTTGGCAAGAAGAACATAAGATTCTGACGTTGCGTTTTACGAAAAATATGAACAATAAACCTACTGTTAAAAATATTTGCGTAACCAGAAAAAAACTGTTTTAATAATTACATTATTTATTTTTGTACCTCAATACTTCTCAAAACGTTGATTTCTTGGAGTACCTTCATCTGCTTTCTAGAAATGTTTGGCAATATTCAGAAAAGGAACGGCACGAGAATAGTGGCGGCACTAAAAACTGACAACCGATTCTTTTCAATTTCACTTGATTCGATTAGAACCAAATAAAAAATAGCTGAAAGCTTCGGAACATGTATGAAACTCTTTGTTTATTCTTTTTAAATGATCCAATAAACATCGCAATTTATGTAACGATTTTATGTTGAAAGAATAATGCTCGACAAGAACAATTGTTTTTTTTTTCCGATCTTATCGATTACTTAATCGATTGTATTACACTTCAAGTTCAGCTCCATCCGTCTGTATGAAAATAAAAAAAAAACACTGATACGTCAACAACGTCAATTTTTTTTCATATCTCTTTGTTCCCGTATTTATTTATTTCCGTAAATCACATAAGTAAGTACAAATATCACCATAAAACTTTTTGGAATAAAAATCATAAATATATTAACAAACAATAAACGTCATTATAATGAATAATGGCTGCCAAATTCGGCCGATAATGAATGAAGGCTGCCAAATTCGGCCGCCCATGCCAATGAATTATAGAAGATTATGAAAACCATATTATGTTGACGAGATAGGCGCTCGCCGTGCACGCGTACCACCTCCGGACTCGTCGCTCTGCTCCGTCCCGCCACCGCCCCGGAACCCAGTGCCATCGAGAGTGCTGTGTAACTGCGACGTTTTTTATTTCCCCGCCGACGTGCGACGTCGCCAACACCCGTACGTCAGTCTGCAGGGGAGAGGCTGGCTACCGAGGAGCTTGGGACTTTGGGGCCCGAGCTAGGTGCCCGCTGCCGGTGGTTATGTGCAGTGCTTAGATTATAAAATATAAGGTGCAGTGCATGAGATGCACTCAGTCTATAAACGAGAACGTCATGCACGCATATTCCGGATCTACACAGAGGGGAACTAACCTCAATTACAAATACATACAAACATATACATCACGCCTGCTTTCCAAAGGGGTAACAGTGTGGATCTCAATTAACTACATATCACTTTTGCTTCTTAATAAATAATGCATGTACATACATCATAAATAAATAAATCTCGTTGTTGTTTTATTTCAATATTTTATGTGTCCTTGTTTAATCAGTGCGTATAATACGTATGTGTAGGGGGTGATTTTCCGTGCCAAATCTTTTTTTTTACCGGGTTGAACTTTGTATGACGTAGGATTTTACTTATACGATTTTATTTTCAGAATTGTAACGATATGAAAAGTTCCTGAAACTTTTTCATACGAAATACTAATATTCAGCTATTCAACATTACATATTACTGGGTACAATGATTAGTTTATACATTGCTAGGGCAGTCGCACATACTTTATTTAGCCATTTACTTTATTCAAAATCAACATATAGAGAAGTATTGCGGTACAAAAATAAATAGTATAATAATGAATACTATATATATCAGCTTACGCAAATATCTTTAAGAGTTGGTTCCTATGCACATTTTGCCTAAACCGAAACGTCAAAGTCACGTTCTCCTTGTCAAACTAAAAACATGGAAGATCGAGTAAAAAACTTTTAATTATTTGATTAGTTCACGAAAGTTCTAGGAAAATAAACAACACGCAATAATTAATGAATATTTGAATATCACAAGCTATTGCAAAATTTCTATACATGCTTAGGGCAATCGCCCAAACTTCATATAGCCATGTCCTTTAACGTTTAGTATCTTGATGATGGAACCTTGGGAGGCGATGTATAAACTGTTTTAAATGAACTTCATTCCAATCAATTCTTAAAAAATTTACTTCATTTTCATTGACCTTGGTCTCAACCTTTCGAAATGTGAACTATACTTAGCGGACAGTACTGACAGACATCTGACACTTTCAAAATTAGCAATAGCTCCAGAAATCAAAATTATTTAAAAAAAACGCTCTCTTCGTCTCTTTGGGTCTCCAATCTTTCAGAATTCCTTTCCCGTTTTTATTCAGGAAAAAATACAACATATCAATGTTTTTTTTGAAAGATTGTTTTAAATTAACATGCATTCGGCCTTAACCTTAATCCGTTACTGCTGTTTCGGCCTTAAATTAACATATTTCCTTCGCGCTTCCTATTTATGGAAGCACACTCACCTTTTAGACAAAATGGACAAAATTAAACATTAATGTGGCCCTGGACGACCGAGATTGGACACAAGCTACTCTTCCCATTCGCACGGGAGGCCTCGGCGTCCGCAAAATTTTCTAGTATTAGTTTACCGGCTTTCATATCCTCGGTCTACGGCATTGAGAAATTAATCAGGAAAATCCTATCCTCCACATTCATTAATTTTGATGTGCCGTGCTTCACCAAGGCCATGCATGCCTGGAGTATCGCTTGCCCGAATTCAGATCCACCCGATAATCCATCTTCCCAGAGACGATGAGATGAGCCGCTCTGCAGTGTAGTACAGAACAATTTACTTGACACGTCTGCTACTACTGCGGAGCATGCGCGCCTGCTGGCTGTGGATAAATGGGAGTCGGGTCTTTGGCTTCATGCACTACCGTCGTCAAACATAGGCACTTTGTTCGACGACACTACTTTCCGCCTCGCTGCTTCCCTGCT
Source organism: Dryobotodes eremita (assembly GCA_917490735.1). NCBI lineage: Eukaryota > Metazoa > Arthropoda > Insecta > Lepidoptera > Noctuidae > Dryobotodes > Dryobotodes eremita. The sequence goes on along the minus strand of OU823241.1, from coordinate 8,307,378 downwards.
ACTAGGAGATTCTTGTTGTTCTCCTTATCGTTGTCACTGTGACGAAGTTGTCAACGGCCTCGGACACCAAGGCCTGTCTTGCAGCCGAAGTGCGGGCCGATTAGCGCGGCACGCGAACATTAATGGCATCATCCGACAAGCTTTTGTCACCGCTAGCATTCTAGCTGCATTAAACCTAATGGCTTGGCACGCGACAATGGCAAGAGACCAGACGGCATGTCTTTATTTCCATGGAAGGTGGGTAGGCCTTTAGTGTGGGATGCAACGTGTGTCGAACTCTTACGCCATCCCATCTTTCCGGCTCGAGCTGTGCTGGCGCTGCTGCTGCGACTGCGGAAATCCTCAAGCGGTGAAAGTATAATAACATTATCTGCAATTATATTTTCGAGCCGCTTGGGGTTGAAACCCTCAGGCCGTGGGGTCCGAGTGGTCATGGTTTGTTCAACGAAATCTCAAAACGGCTAGTTGACACTTCCCGTGACCCAAGGGCTGGCTTTTACCTTAGCCGGAGGCTAAGCATTGCCATACAACGTGGCAATACCGCCAGACTCTTGGGTACATTACCAGTCGACAGCCATGCGAAGGAATTTTTCGACATCATATTATTTGGTTTTTAATACTTTTAGTAAGGTTAGATTATTATATATTTATTTAATAAGATTGTAAGTTAATTAAGTTAATAAAAAAATATTAATTGAAATAAATATTAAAAAAAGAATTGGCGTTAATTGACCTTATTAAGTAGCTCGTAGGATCAAAATTGCAATTATACTATTGATTCAAACTGCAACAGATGTCTGCTAACCCCCGCCCTCGTACAATGAGTTTGCACAAACGACATAATCTGCGATTTTGCATAAGTTTGAAACAACTGGTAAACACTGACGGGTTACGAATAAAACTAAATTAGGCAACAACGAAACCGTTCAAGAGAGTAACTGAAAATTACTAAACTATGACGTGTCTGACGTTATTGCTGCGGCAGCTGCGCGGTCGTGGCTGATATCAAATAGCAACACTGACACTTACGTAGTTCTGTGGCAGATGACTTTACCCCCAAGGCATGAAGAAAAACTTTACTCGCATTTAAAAGCTTTTGGGAATAAAATTAAACTGATCACGAAAAAAAACACTACAAAGAATTAAAAACATTTTGTTGATGAGAAGAAGCAGAAACTTTTCTACGGTTATGCGTTAGCTAAGATTACTCATAACGTCGGCGTAACTCACACGTCATGTCATACTTACATAATACTTAAAATATTCCGGAATCCTACTGGAACGAATAAATAAATCGAATGAATGCAAAAATCATTCTGAGCCACATCAGTATTGAGTAAACGCTGTTTGTTTTTGCAAAAACTGACTCACAGAACGTGAGCTGGCCCCATTTCGGGAGTCCATTAATGATATTATTCTGTAAATACATTTTCGTTACTGACGCGAATAATTATTTTGACAAAAACTGACTGAGACCCAGATTGAAAAAAAAATTAGAAAAAACCAAAGTTTCGCGGGCTACCATAGCGCATCCCCCTCAGCTTACTCTTCCTTTTCTGTACAGTGTCCGCCCGGCGAGAACGTTCGTTGCCATGGATACGCAACGCTTGCATATCACTAGCGCAACAGGAATCAGAAGGAGTCATCATACAAAATTATCCACCTGTTGAATATGGCCGAGATTGTGCATGGCCGCGTCAGCAAATGGATGATGGTGGACCAATGAAGAAGATCTTGTTCATCATACTTTTTTACTTGTACCAAATTTAAAAAAAACTTCTTATATTATATAAATGTTGGTGTTATTTTTGCCATCGACACGCTAAGCAGAAGATCTTCAAGACATCGCTGAACCATTGGGTTCAGAACCAACCCCTTAATTGCGTATAATGGTCCACTATTGTATTTCGAATTGCTTTTTTTTTAACGAAAGTCGAACGGACCACGCAATGAGCAGGAATCACACTCAGGATCTACCACATCACCGCAACACTATCTTCTTCATATACAAAATTTTGTTTATCTTTAAAATATTATGATGAATTGCACGCTATGTGGTTAATATTATAATATGTCTATCCAAGTTACAAAATTATCCTGGATCACGCTTATCCATCAGCTACGTCTCTTTTCGAGGATTGTCACTCCAACTAGGGTACATTAGCCAGGTTATATCCTAGATTTACTCTTTATCTTATGTTGTGCTGGTGCTCCTGGCACGCGTACCCTATCCATGGCAACACAAGCGCGACGTCGCCATCCTGTACAGCTTTATGCATATAAGAGCGGGCGGGGATTTCAAATGACAACGATCAGACATCTTCTAAACACTTTTTATCACTCACAACCAACAATGATTCACACAACCTAATTTTAAAACGATATTCTCACAGTTCAAAATAAAATTTAATACTCAGCGGTCTGTGACTAATGCAAGCCTATTTATACGATTAAACAACTATCAACGTCACACAGCAACGACTTCCGTTAACTTTGTTTAAGAATAAAATTTAGATTGAATTTAGTAAAAATAATGTAATTGCGAACAGTATTTGATTTGTAATTAATAACACTTTTTAAATACTTTAAATTGTTTTAGTTAGTTAATAATCATTTTATTTAAATAAACTAACAGTAACAATGTTCCAATTTCCTTTTTAGAGTTTTAAATTAATTCTTAAGGGGGAAGCGCCAGGTTGCCCGCGTAATTCAAATTTTTTTACGTTTTTTTTGTAATTTGCAGGTCAGTGTCAGGTTATATGATGAGCAAAATATGATTCGCGACCGTAACAAGTATGTATAGAATTATAATCATTAAAATCATCAAAACGACCCCCTAAGTTGAATGATGGTGATCCTATTGAATGACAATTTTATAAAATATCAATCAATAGGTTACTTATATGAACTTAGAGGGTTGTATTGATGATGATTTTTTTAATGATTATAATTCTGTAAATGCTGTCACATTGTAACATAATAATTGGCAATATTTATTGTATTTTAGATTACACTTATTTTACAACCTTTGCGTGTAGTGTCATTATCAAATCTTGAGATAAATGGCGCTTTTTCACACGTACTTCGACAATTTTTGGACACTTGCGTAAAAATATATTTATATTTCTTTGTCTATAAACCATGATTTATAAGGTTTTTGTAATATAACCCCCTTATTAATAAACGCAGAGTAAAGCTATGCCAAACTTAAACCCCAAAAAAAAATATGGTTAGTCTGGTTATAACTTTAATACCCCGCGTTTATTATTAAGGAGATGCGAGCTCAAATGGCCAAATATAGTCTTCAAACTACGTTCCGAGGTCAATGCTAAAAGTTGAACAGCCTATTGATTGCCTTGCCTGCGATGGACAATGAATATAGTCAGATAAACTCAACCCCTTGTATTCGAATGACGTCATCAGCAATGATAACAGAGATGTAAAGGATGAAGCTTACAGCATCATGCCATCCCTTTCTATACTCGTCAAAATATAATTGCTTATTTTTATAGTTCTACAATGTTTTAGTTAATTGGATTAAAACTTGTAACAGGCACAATCCTGACTAAAATAACATTAATATTTATTAATATAACTGCTAATCCGAATGTCTTTTGAACCATAACTAATACTCTTATCTGAATACTATCTAAATGTTACTACAATCTTTCAACCTCGTTTTATTTAGATTGCGATACACCTGTTGTGAAATCTGCTATCCTAGTACATCAAAAGCGATTTAGTTTAAAAAACATTGCTAACAAGTGACTGGGATTAGCGGTCTATAATTTATTATATTATATTTTGTACTTAGTAGATGAATATTGTTGATATCTTGTCTTCTGACTCCAGGCATTATCTCAGCACTTTTTCTCACTCATCTTTGTTATTATCCGCCGTACATTTTGTAAGGTGAGATGAGATGGCAAGATAAGGTTTACAGGTGTGCATTAGATCTGATAACTTTTTAATAGTGAAAGCGTTATCTGGGTCTTGGCAACCTACTTTACACGAAATGTTTTTGGTGGGATAATAATAATTATATAGCTATACAAGGATCTTGTGGCGCGTGACTCGTACATATTATGTAGGACTCTTCCAAACTATTGCCTTGATTCCTTGGCAATAGTGCGGAATGTAAATAATTGACATAATATGTTGGTTAAATAGCCAGAACTTTTCAATGTTGTTTCCAAATTAATACATGAAACCGAATCGTACTGGAATGGTATCTATCAGCAGTATGAGCTAGTGTCTGGTTAATCACTATTTATATATCAAGTTTTGTGTCGTAAGGCACAACTTAAAGTGATTAAATCATAAGTGTTCACATTTAGACATTCATAATGTCCAGTTTAAAATTATATACTCCAGTAAAAACCAAAATCGTAATAAATAATTAATAACCAAGTAATATATAATTATATAATAATATTAATAAACAATAATCAAGTAAATTATTGTCATTTATCTGTATAACTTGGTAGCTAAGCGTACCTTCATCTATCCGCAAGATGGCGTTACATTCATTGTGGGATGGGGTGTTTCTGGCGGGAAAGCGAATACATACGCTTTCCATCCCTCTCTGGCCCGCGCGCTGTGACTTTTCCGATGCTTCACCTCCTACGAATTATTGTTTCCTGGTATAAAAGCGTTACAGCTTCAGTACTCGTTGCGTATTCCACAACGCGTTTAAATGGTGATACGAATACCGGAATTTAACTATACCCAATCACTTTACCCAACCATTCATTTAAAGATTATGATATTTTTTTTTTTGCATAAGTTTGTAGGTACCCTAGTTCTTTTTCTAGTTTTAGACTTAACAGTCTATCTATGCCATACAGTATGCATTAAGAAATTAATATTGCCATTTAAACTACTCAGATTATTTTAGGTAATTTCCAAGCGCTCCAAAAGTTAAACAAGTCAAGGAAAACAAAACAGAAGTTTTTTTTTAATGTATTAAGTAAGATAACGTCCATTTTAGTGTGTAGAATTTAATTCAATAGCGGGCGCTTAGTTATGATGATTTAATAAAAAAAACAGATAATTAATATTATCGATATAATTTAATTAATCAGAAAAGGAGAAGAAAAATATTTTGAAGGTATTTATTTAATTTTAATAGTAAATATTACCTAAGAACTAGCGGTGGTTCAAAAAAGTGTAAGTTGTTATAATATTACAGCAAAGACGTTATCAGTTGGGCAAACTCTCGCAATGTATTCTACCCTAGTTCTAAGGGCTGCGTGTTCCACGAAGTTACCACGAGTACCGTACGTAGTCCGCAACCGGATTTCCGTATCTATAAATAACACCGTACATTACGTAAAAAAAAGCAACAGATTTCTGTCTTCTGATAAAAGTATGAGAGCGGTGGTAGCCCAGTGGTAACGGACCCACGACTTACGTGTCGCGTAGGTCCTGGGTATAAACCCAGGCAAGCAGTTTACTTTGTGTAATTTATTGAATCACTACTGCTCTCAAAACGGTTTAGGAAAATACCTATAGTGAGGAAACAAGGATGAAACATTCTAAGACATGTGACATCCACCACCAACCCGCACTGGGCCCACGTGGTGGATATAGCCCATTGTCTTAAAGAGCGGAGTCGATTATGCTATGAGAATAACGTTAATGCTATTTCTATCTTACGTGTGAAGTTGTGAAGAATCGTAATAAACTTACTAAAGACTACCTGCGCACTTTTTTGATGCTATTTTATGAAATTGTGAAAAAGCGATTTAGTATATAAGCGTAAAAACGTGTTGTTGATAAAGTAACTGTGAACGGACTGTACGTTTAGTCGGAAGCCTGAAAGTTGACAGCCAGTCTTGTCAATGGGTCGTGTTACCCAATAACTGGTTTGTGGAGGTCAGATAGTAGTTTTCGATCTCTGAATATACATGCATCCAATACAAAGAGACGAGTTTACTTCATAATCATGCCCTTCCACCTGCACACAAGATGACAAGCATAAACTGAAGGCTGCAAGTGTCCCTTCTTCGAGAGAATAACTCATTCACAGCCTCCATGAGATCATAAAGAGGACAATAAGCAGAGTGATTGCTTTCGGAACAAAAGAAATAGAATTGTTTAATCATTTTATTCCTTCGTATGTTTAAAGCCCGCGCCCCATACTGCGAGTACTAAAAACAGCATCGTAGTAGTTCCCGCGTGAACTTTTTACACCAGTGCAAACTGAAGTTAACCCAAGTACGGTGCTGAATACTAGGAGCCCATGAGGTATTCAGTAGTTCAAAACGTTTATTTCCAATAGTCAAAAGGTAGCAAGTACCGTTGAACTATTGAAGTATTTTGTTCCCCATACTGTTTTCTGCACATATAACTTACGGTATATTATTGCATCCGAAACGTTTGCAGTTAATGCAATAATTCTAAGTCTGAATTTAGTTTTCCTTCAACGAAACGACGTTATGGTTGTTTATCTGCTGATTTCTCATGATTAATGACAGAAATGTGTTAATACTTTATTTGAAAATAAAAAACAATGGATTACTGAATAACTAGATGTATTTTTCAAGTCGATCACTCTGTTTAATCCGTTGTTATTTACAATGTAACTACAGAGAGTCGAAGCAAACATTGCTACTGGGGAGGGTGTGTTGTGGTATTATTTTTGTTTAGCGACATTGAGCGGACGGTATTTTGAGAAAAAGTTTAATAAAACGTAATTTACTTACCAGTCAGAATTTTAACATAATCAAGACAAAATTAAAAGGAAACGTATAATTTACGCTGCATGTGTCATTGGTTGGTGCCATTACTCTATTTTCGACAATGCTATAACGTCACGTAATTGAATGAGACCCTACACGAAAAAAACAACAATAATTTTCATATTGGCAAATGGAAAATATTATATTTTTTTGTTGAAAAATTTATCATTTATCTTAACATATTGCCTCTCTCACAGGAACCGCCCTAACAGCGGTCAAAATAACTTTTTTTTGTTAAATTTCATTAAAAACAGATTCATATTAATATTTCGATTATGCAAAATGTCATGCCTGGGTTTTTTTTTCTTGTGGTTCGCACGGTTTGTGCATTCAGCCAATGTCAGGTGTCATGCCTGTTATTTGTGCACGTTGCGTTACTATGGTGACCGACGCTCTCTTCTCACCTACAACCGATAACGTGTTGAGTATAGAATGAGAAAACCTTGAAAGTAGTTTCTTTTTCAATACAGATTCAATTACACCAATGCTTACAAACAATCTAGACAAAGATAGCAACAGTGAAACGACCATATTGCTGCCACCGCTTGCCACCTGATTCATACAAACTCTGTTGACATAAACATTGCGTAAACAGCATCGTCCTCGACCTATCATTGTTCGGTCGCAAACTACTAGGGAAGTATAAATCAGAAATATATAAAACTCGTTTTGTTTTCAGAAGATAAGTAATAATATTTCTACGAGTTCAAGTTTAAATTCAAAACTGGAACTCGAACACATACCCTTTTTTTATTTATTACGAGGTTATGTTTAATGTGATGCCTACTTAATATAAGATACATTAGTATGTATTATCTAACCACCAAATCTAAGGTTCAGTCAGGATGTCATGGAAAGTCTGACCAAATCACAGAACCTAATTATATTTGTTTAAAATAATATATATTCATAATTTTAATAGGTAGTCTTCGTCAATATCTTTCACTACAATTTAATTTAATACAAACTATACCTACACTTTACATTTTCATAGATAACAGTGTGTAGAAAAAAAAACTTTTTACAAAAAAAAAACAACCCACTTCAAAAAAAGACACTACATAGTGAAAAATAACTTTAATATCGGAAGTCGGTGTCCTTGGATCTGAATTTTAGTTTTTTTGCCACCGACTTCCGAAATTAAAGTTATTTTTCACTATGTAGTGTCTTTTTTTGAAGTTGGTTGTTTTTTTTTTTGTAAAAAGTTTTTTATTTTTCACTTTTTAGTGATTCAGTTATTAATTTATCTGAGTTACAATAGCCTAATGTCAACTGCTCATCACCTTTTACAAAAGGCTTGTGTTTAAACGCCTACCAGAAAAGTATCTATTTTACTACCAAAAAATTCGAAATACTCACCAAATTGTGTCCACCAGAATGGATAAATGCTCACCAAATTGTGTTTCAAAAAGTATTCTAGACATTAACCTATTTTCCTTTTTTATTTATAAGGCGTAGTCGACGGAGCCCCACTCGGCAGGGCTCTTACTTCTTGGTAGTTTAAAAAAAGAAACCACGTAGGGGATGGCGGGGTATTTCAGACCCCGCCATCCCCTTCTAACCTAACCTGTCCGAGTCGGGGTGCCCCAAGTCCCGAGCTCGCTTCACTGGCTCTTGCATCCTATCCCACCCTTACATTTTGAAGCAAACTTATTTTTGGTGAGCAACTTAAACAAGATTTGGTGAGCATTCATCCATTTTGGTAGGCAAAAGGAATATAAATACAACACCTACAATTATTCTGATGAGTGTATAATTATTTTGGAACTTAAAACGTTGTTCTTTAGGCACCTCAGAATAGAGTGGTTTTATATTATTTGAAGTTAACATATTTTACTTGGTACTTAGTCTTAGGGTCTAAAAATTATTTTGGTGAGCATTTAAATTGTTGCCTTTACGAAATATTCTTTTTTCCGATGCGTTAATTATTGAGGAGTTCTCCTGAAAAAGAACTGAGCTGATGGTGAAGCCACCATCAACTCTATTTCACCATATGCATTGTCACGAGCAAAAATGGCTTAGCAATCATATTAAAGTAATCGAATCGCAACCCGTGAAATACGTATTTTTGAGTAGTTCCGGTGGCCACCTCTGGTCTTCATCATCAGTTCCACTTCGCGGAATGGTGCTTTCTGAGAGCAAATGCACGAGGAACTATAAAAAATACCCAAATCGCTATTGGTGTGCCTATAAAATTTGAGGATTTCCCTCGATTTCCATGGGATCTCTTCATCGGATTCAGACTTGGTAACAATGGGACCACCTCGAGAGTATACCCTTTCAAACAAAAAAAGATTTTTGCAAATCCGTATATATATGATGGAGTTATGCCCGAACATACATAAAAAAAAATATATAAACATCCGAATTGATAACCTCCTCCTTTTTGAAGTCGGTTAAAAATAGGTGAGTGTTTAAGTAGAGTGATACAGTAAGTAGTGTACCTACATTGCCTCTCCTGTGGTGTATTCATAACAACTTTCTATCAAATAATTTGCATGTATTAATGTCTTCTGAAACTATTAATAGGTAGATTTACGTCCTACATCTGTTAATGACTGTTAAATAGACTATGCACGTACCTATTATTAATGTATGTTAAGATTGTGTTATAGTTGAATCGTGCCTATTTTGAACGAGATCCAATAGCTGACCGTTGCTGTTTTGTTTCGTGTTAGCTAAAACCCCATCATATCTCTGCATTTATGCTCTGCTAGTACATTCCGGTGCGGAAAAAAACTGCTGCCTTTGTACTCTTGCGGTTTCACGTAGCCGCTTCCTTTCCTAATAATAAGTATTTTCGGAGGTTTGCTGCCACAGAATATCGGCTATAGGTAATTGAAATAAAATATATCATGCAATACAACAGGAATCTATGATATTTTAGAGTACTAGCTGTCTGGCTGTCTGGCAATCAAAAGATTATTTGACAAAAACCATAACAAAACGTAAAATTGTAACATTTGCAATTTTCCGCCATTCATTTTTGCAACATCCGGAAGTGAATTTCGTCTGTCATGCATTTATTAGATTTTCTGATGTACCTATAGATGTATGTATGTATTTAGTCTGTAAACAAAATTGAAATAAAATAATATTTATATATAGTACTATGTAAAAGAAAAGCCATAACTTCTTGTTGTAATATATTATATATTTTCTTTTCTATAGCAATAGATTAAGTATATAATGCCAAAACTATGTATATAAATCTTATTTAAATCCTAAAATAAAGTATGTAAGAAATAGTCTCAATAGAAAACAATAAATATTTATACATTTATATTATAATTTAATATTTAATAATCGTACTTATTTATCATTTAATAATCATATTTATTTATCAAGTATATCTATAACATAATAATGATAGTTACTTAGCTTTGTGGTAAGTAGTCCTTCACCGTCCGCGTCTCGAGCAAAAGTGCCGCTCTGACGGGTCGGACCGCTTTTATAAGGCGCACCCCACTTCGTTTCAAACAGACAAACAACACGTGGTGCTTATTTGTGAGTCAGAAATTACGTGGGTTTTACTTTACGTATTTATAACAATATTTGCTTAATTCCTTTCACAATATAATCAGAAATTAATCAGAAATACATATTTATTATTCTAACACGGCCATTCTGATATGTACTTCGTTCCCTGAAGTACCTACATTGATATTTATACCAGTACATACATCAATCATACAAACATTAATTCTTAAAAATAAGTAAATTACTTAAGTTAACAGTAGAATTTTTATTCGGCATCACAGTCTCACTTCTAACATTAAGTTGACATTGTGAGCACCCATACATGATCTTATTTTTCCACAGTGAACATTGGTTCTAATATCATTCGCTTAGTCAAAGTATGTCTCACTTCTCACATTAAGTAGACATTTATTTCAAATATTCCAATAACATTTCTTTAATCTAATTATGGAATGTACAATGGACCACTTTTCAGATTAAGTGTGTACAATAAATACATACATCTAAGCAAAAACTTATAAAAGTTAAATCATTATTTTAAATATTATTTTAATTAATTCATTGACACATTGTTAGGAAGTTCATCTGTCCATACACCTGGCCATAGCCTTAATTTATCTTTAGATACTATTATATTTCTGAAATTACCTCTTCCTCTGAGAGCGTACCTATCGTGTGGGAGTACACAACTTATTTCATATGGACCTTTAAATCGGGGACTCAGCTTATCATGACGCCTATGTTCCTGATTTACGTAAACTACATTGCCTACCTCAAAAGATTTAGTATCTCTTCTTACCGAATCAAATCTGCTTTAAAATTTACCCGATTCATGTAGTAGTCGTTGATATGCTAATTCTCGATCTGCCCTTAAATCAATATTCGGTTCAGAGACATTAATTTCATCTAAATGGGCTTGGATGCTTGGTATGTTAGCATTACAACCGATGAGTAAATGAATCGGAGAGAAACCAGTCGATTTTTGGATAGTGGTATTGATAGACTGCTGAACCTTCCACAAACCGCTTGGCCAATCTGACGAACCATTACAAGTGGTGTTAAGCATATCAATAACGGTAGCTACATAACGTTCCACCTGGCCGTTTCCCCTTGGTGTGCCGGTAGCAATCATGTGATGCTCAATTTCCATTTCCCTCAATAGGGATATTACTCGATGTGAACTAAAGTTAGTACCTCTGTCAGTGATTATTTTTCTAGGTGTACCAAATAAAGTGACAGTGTCCCGGATTAGTGGTACCAATTCTTGAGCTGTTTGACTTTTTAAGGGTTTTAATAAAGTGAATTTGGTAAAACCGTCTACTACAAGTAATATATATTTATATCCCTCGGACGTTTGAGAAAAAGGACCGGTGCAATCTAAATGAATTGTATGGAAAGGTACTGGAATCTTTTCAATAGGGTGTAGGAAACCTTGTTTCGGACCTGAATGCCCCTTTCTCTCTATACAGATTAGACAATGTTTGAGATATTTCCGAACGTAAGCTGCTATACGAGGAAACCAGAAGTGTTCTTGAAGTTTGGACAGTGTTTTATCGAATCCCGTATGACAGTTCTGATCATGAAAGAGCTGCAGTAAACCAAATCTACATCCCTTAGGTACATAAAGCTTGGGCTTGTCGGGTTGAGTTTTATAATACAATAAATTATCTTGCAAAGTATATCGGTTTTCATCTAAATTTCCAGCTACTAGTTGACTTATCAAGTTTTGAGTTTCGGGATCATTTTGTTGAGCTATCTCCAGCCATGATTGATGATTATCAATTAAATTAACCACATTAATAGGATTTTTGTGAGAAAAGTTAATATTGCTCGAAGTTGAAGGAATTGCGAGGGAGGAGGAATCGAGTCTGTTCTCAATATCGTCCGAAACTGATGCATCGACAGGATTTCGGCTAAGAAAATCGACGTGCCCAATATATTTCCCCTTTTTATAGATAATTTCGAAGTCAAAGTCCTGCATAAATGCCCACCAACGAGCAACTCGTGGGGACAGATCTTTTTTACTCATAGTGGACTTGATGGAATTACAGTCTGTAAAGATTTTAAATCGAATACCCAAAAGATACACTCTAAAATGTTTTAAAGCATTATATATGGCTAATGTCTCTAAATCATAGGAACAGTATTTTGATTCTACGGGAGTAGTTCTTTTGCTATAATAAGCAACAACCCTTTTACTACCGTCAACTGTCTGTATTAGCATGGCACCATAGCCTAAGGAGCTGGCATCTGTATAGAGTTCCGTAGGTAGTTTATGATCAAAAACAGATAATAAAGGCTTGCTTGATAATTGTTTTATAACATAATTTCTAGCTTCGATTTGTTCAAGACCCCATTCCCATCTCTGCCCGTTTTTTGTTAATTTACTGATACATGCTGTTCTAGAAGAAAAATTTGGGACGAACTTTCGAAAATAGCTAGCAAGACCCATGAATTGTCGAACTTGTTTGACGTTACATGGGGCGGGAGAATTAACTAATGCAGCTATCTTTGTTCCACTTGGCCTCACACCTTCCGGCGATATGTGTCTACCCAAATACTCGATACTATTAACAAAAAATTTACTTTTTTTTAGGTTAATAACAAATCCGGACGAATACAGTGCCCGAACAGTTTTATCGAGATAATCTAACCCTTCATCTATCGTTGAAAAAGGAATAAGTATATCATCTATGTATACTAAAACAAACTTCAAATGTTGTACGGCTTTTGTAATGGCTCTTTGAAAAACTGCGGGCCCATTACATATGCCAAATGGCATTTTTAAAAATTCGTAGTGCCCATTAGGTGTCACGAATCCGGTATACTTTATTGAGTCGGGTGAAACAGGGATTTGGTAGAATCCATTTTTCATATCTAATGAGATGAAATATTTAGCCTTACCGAGCCTATCGATCTGGTCTTCGATGAGAGGAAGCGGATATCGGTCTTTTTCTAGAATTTTGTTTAACGATCTAAAATCTATACACATTCTATCACTTCCGTCTTTTTTTCTTACCAGTATGACAGGACTTGCAAAAGGCGAGTCACTCTCACGAATAATTCCTTTATCTAATAGTTCATGTATTATTTTATCTACTTTTTCTCTTTCAACCGGAGCCAGTCGATACGGTCGATAAGACACGATCTTATTTTCTTTTAAACGCAAAATTAATTCACCAGTCCGCACAGTGCCCACTTCACTAAGAACTGATGGATATCTGTCGAAAATTTCTTTTATTCTCTTTTGTAACTCAAATGGCAAGTGTTCTGTTTTTGAAGTTAATCCACATAATTCAGGTGACGAGGTTACTAAATTTACTTCGGTCGCTACTTCACACGACTTTCTTGATAACCGACAACCGGATAAATCTGTAACGATTTCTATATCTGGATAATTTATAACGTTTCTGCCTATAAGAAGATCATAACGAAATGCATTGTCCCTGACCACATTAAAATCAAGCTCTAAACATATATCCTCAAATTGAACGATTACAGAAATTAAAGCAAACACATGTATTTTATTTTGTCCTAAACCACTTACATATGTCGATATTGGTGAAAGATGACAGCCTATTTTTTTAGCAATTGATTCTTTGATTAAACTGCAATTTGCTCCCGTGTCAATCAAAGAACTTATCGTCAACCCATTGACACAAACTGGGGTGAGATTTAGTTCGGTTTTTCTAAAAAATTTACTTCTTTAGTAGGAACTGTAATTAAAGAGGAAGATTCTTTTCTTAGTTTATGATAACACACAGACTCTATATGGCCAAGTTTTTTACAATATGTACAAATTTTTATTTGTTGGTTATTTTGCTTAGGAGTCGGTGGGATTTGAGTAGTTATTGGAGATTGCTGGTACTGAGATTGTTTATTTTTAGAACATTGTGCTTGCACATGCCCAACCTGATTGCAAAGATAACATTTCTTTTCGGTACTAAATCTAGCTCGTTTAACCCCACCGAATCCTGAACCATTATTCTTATCACTATTTTCTAATGAACGTTTCTTAGACTTCGTATAAGTAGACAGCAGTGTAATTAGAGCAGAAGTTGTTTTGACTCCGCGCCGTTTTGGCAGCCGTGGGAACAAAGTTGCAGACAGAAGCTAGTCTATACTAAAATTATTAAGAAAGCCACGTAAAAAAAAGATATTCTATTTTAACACTATGCATGGAGTAAAGCTTGCGTTCCTCCTCAATTACTCTCTACTTTTTAGCTTTTATGCAGTCCCAGGAATATTTTGGCTCTTTCGGCCTGTTGTATGTGACGTTTACTATAGATACTACTAGCGACTTATAAACGATACTCCAAAAAAAAACGAAGTCAAACAGCCTCCTTTTCCTATATACTTTAGTTTTTCATTATTTTCATCATTTTAGCCAAACTAAGTCCACGACTTGACATAATCTAGTTTTAGGAACTAGATGATAAGGTAAAATTATTTACTTCATTGCAAGGAGGAGGAGGGCCGCAGAGGATAATATACCACCAATATGTAAATAGTAATAAAACTTACTAATAAATAGCTAGGTTATCTAAAAAATTATTATATTAATTGTGGAAAAGAGTTTGCTATTTCTGCTGATCTCTTAAATGCCTTGTTTGATTATGGTCCCTTTTTATTCAATACAATTTTTAGAGCTATTATAACATTCTATTACGAAAAGAAACATTCGGTATTGATAAATGGCGTGCTCGAGACTACACATCAATTTTATAAGAGATTCAAGCCGCTTATGCTCATATGTGACAGACAATGCAACCTCTTCTCAATTTCTTTATTGACTGATACACCAGTTTGATATAATATACTTCCACCCTTATTGGTGTTTTTTCAATGTCGTTCCTTTAAAAAACTTATAAGAATGCAACAAAATGCTAGTGCGGTAAGTTCCAATGTCCAAGATTTGAAAACTAGTTGGCCAACTAGTTCAATGACGTGTCTCGATAAAAAAAGGCGACACTCGTGGCGTACGTGAGAAGAGATTGTACCTATTGATGTTTTAGTCTATTAAAACAAAACTGTCTTGTATGAAAGTTATTGACAATTGTTCAGTATTACATAACGCTTCATTTTCATTAACTAACACATCATATTTATGTGATATTTTAAAAGATATTCGCTAAAATACAGCCAACAAACGTCTAAAAAGTGCAGTATTATTGTATCGCTCCCTGATTAAATTCGAAATACTAACACATTGATGGAGATTTCTTATATAATTTTGGTTGTTAAGTATTAATTATTTAATAACCAACTGTTTTCGTTACTATTTTTATGACTTTTATGTCATAATACATTGAAAATCTGCAAAAGATGTTTTAAAACCGCAGTCGCATAAAGCAATCTCTGTTTGATACTTAAAACAATATTCAAAGGCCCAATAAAATGCACACAATAGTAGTCTTTACTGCCAATAATATAGTGTACAGTCTGGTATAACGATCATGAGGTAGTTGAGTCACTACGGCCGAGCATCTAGCCTATGATGATTCATGGATTCCTAGTACCAAGCATCGTATTCGTGATGCCCCGCCTCCAAAATTTCACGCAGGCGTATTTCGGAACAGACGGATCTCGGAACACGTGCGTTAGATACCACGTGGGAAGCGTAGATCCTGTTGATGCACTATTGTTGAAATCGAGGAGTATTTACTTCTTGGTTAAAACAATTGAAGATCTACTAAAGGGTTGATTTAACCAACCTCGGATATATTTTAGCCATGAGGCTAATATTATTTCACAATAAAATTGACGTCTAGCTGTTTTTGTATGCAAAAACTGTAAGAAATTCAAACTTTATTCACTGGCTATGACTTATTATACTAGGCAAAAAAGTTTTTAATAGAGTGTACAGTCTGATATAACGTTCAAGAGTGTGACGTTGCAAAATCAATAAATTACGCAACAAGTAGCGACATCTTGTGTCAGGCATTGACATGGCTGTCAGCGTGTTCTCTGTAACACTAGAGAAATTATGTCATGTAAATTATATACAAGAGTATTAGTTAATTTAAATAAATAAACATACAGACATAATTTCCCACACTTGCAACGTGTGTGACACGATACGAATAGGATTTGGAAGAGGGACTTAGTTCTGGAGGAACAGACTGTACCCAAATAACCCGATGGGTTTCCGATAAGTCCCATTCAAAGATGAATCCGGTGAGTGTTCAACCGTATTCTTTGTTCATGCGGGATGGCGTGGCTCGTACATGTGATTTCTGACACGAGTGTATTGTTACAGGTCTGGCTGTTTATGCTAGCCTTTTTCTCTTGTATCTCTGATACATAATTGAGACGTGATGCTTTGGAGTAGCCCCGTGGTCTGATGATTGGAATGGATCCGGGTGCAGGCAACCTTTGAGGTGTGGTCATCCGTTTGCCAGGAAGGCTTTACTTAACCGATATCGGTGATGAGGGAAGTTCGCCGCTCCAGGTAACGAAGCGTCATTATAATACCCGTAGGCCACGCAACGTGCGAACACAGGGGTATCCTGTGTTTGATGCCAAGGGTCGTAGTCTTGTCAAGTGAAGGGCCATATCTTTTAGCCATGGTACTAATATTATTTCACAATAAAATTGACGTCTGGCAGTTTTTGTATCCAAAAACTGTAAACGATTCAAAATTCAGAAATTTTAAAGTTCGGTCGAATTCACCCTTAGAAAGAAAATTTTATCTATGAATATACGATTTTTTACCCATGAGGGGGTGTAATGTTAATTGTAATTCACATGTATTAAAAAGGGAATAATAAGTAACATAGAGGAAAAAAAAGTGTGAAGGTGTAGGAGCTTCAGGTCGTCTTCGACTTCGCGCAGTTCGGGACGCTCGGAGTCAGGAACAGGATCAGTAGAATCTAGCAGGATCGGCAGGCAGTAGTGGAGCTGGATGAGGACGGGGCTGCTGTGTCTTACGTCGAACAGGATCAGGAGGAACCTCGTGTTGTCATCAGCCCTGTCTAGAGGAGGAAAAGTCTTTAGAAATATTTGTAAGTAACGGTTTGTTCGGGGCTTCGTTGCAGCACTTTATAAAACTTCACGCCGGCAGGAGGGCCGCATTGCAATGCCCTGACGTCAAAGGCAGCGCCTCACGCATGACAGAAGGAGTGTCCCGGCCTCCTGTGGCACTCGGGAGAAGCGCCCCAACGTCGGAGACCTCCCCGTTCAGAAGTTGTCGGCTGCGGCGTACTATGCCACGCAGCTAGAGTGCCCTCGACGTCAGAGGCCTCTCACCAACACAGGCGCGAGGGCCGAAGGCAGCGGAGGGAATGGTTCACACAGACACACACACAATATTTGTAGAGTTTTTCTTACAATGAAACAAGTTTCTTCCATGAATGACTATATTTAGTGGGTCCAGAAAATACAAGAGATTAAGCTAAGAACTGAACTAAAACTTGGTTAAAGATTGATTGCTTACCAGGACTAACGGCCGCTTTTTGTAGTCCCTGTCCAACATTCTTGAAGTATGTGTTCAACATTTCAAACATAATTTAAATTACTTCATATTTGATTGTCAGCCAGAAACAATAAAAACGGCTTACAGTGTGAACCTGACCTTAGTACACTAGCTTTATGAGCGACTACAGTGAAATCCCGACCTAATCACACTAACTAACTTTACAGTGAAGACCTGGCCTTATCATGTTCGTTTTATAGCATAGAAATAGAAATCTGACAGATGATAATTTATGATGAAAATATTGAAATATAAAAATATTATAAGATTTTTATAAAAAGAGAAAAATAGTAAAAATAGTCAAAGGTAACTAAAGTTTGTCTTTCAGCGGTAACAGTGTTCAAAAACACATAAAATGTGACTTAAATGAGTTTCATACGAATCCATATTTGACAACATAGATTTAGGTACCCGATTACAATGAGGTTATATAATACTAGAGGAGCAACGTCCTACTAACAATTTCAAAAAAACGTAACCACTTACGAGTTTAAAGTCGTAGCTTTGAAACGGATACATAAATATATCAATCTGTCAAAATAATCTATGTTTGTCTCATTTCTTCCTACCGTCAAACTAATTACGTTGGAATGAGACAAGACATTGCTATCGGAAAAATGGCCAGGGTTGCCAATGATCAACATAATTTCCCCAGAATTAATTATGGTAGTTATTGAATCAATTATTATGGAAGGTAGTATTATGGAACTACCAATAGATTAAAGTATTATAGAAATTGACAAGGATTAGGTACCTACATAAAAGAATAAAAGAAACAAATGCGTCAACGTAAATATTATATTTAAAAACTATATAGATCGTGTCTAATTACTTTTGTTTGAAATGGAATGATATTATAAATTAGAATTACAGGAACATACATTCGTCATTCACTAAACTCCCAACAATCTGGCAAAATCAAAATCGTTTTTACTGGTAGCACTGATGGCAAAAGCAATGTGTGATAAATTTATTTCGTCTCGTAATGTATTTTTGGATAATCAGAAGAAAATTTTGCAAATTTACTTGTGAAATGTAACACCACTTGCTTTATTGATTTTTTCAGACCGTGACATACAAATTTTAACAGCTTATTTTACCATTTTGATATTTTTTATTGCTAAGCAATTGCTCACTTGACGTCAAGCTGACAACTGAAGTCAGATATGCCTGTGGACATATACGAAGTGGTAACACGTCGGCGCCGTACACTGCTGATCTAGTCCTATAAAACATCATTGCCCGATTATAACAAAAATTGCTGGACACAACAGTTCTTTAAACGCTAAATATGCAAATAGAATAAAATATGTATTTTTGTGTAGCAAAATACCACAGAGGGCATGATAAATTTCTTACTTTCTGTTTGTCTTACACATGGTTTGCATTAACATTAACTTGTACTCTGATTTGATTGATTTGATTGACTCTTGTACTCTGACTTGTAATCTTCAGCTGTGTATTTTATATTTTTACTGCAGAAAACTAAACGACTTTGTTAATATACATCAGGCTTAGGGATTATAAGGTAACAAAAGAATAATGATTATTGTTCTTGTGATTGTGTGTTAGGTCGTTGTGCACAGAGATTAAAGCATGTTCCAGACGGGTGTAATCTAGCTTACCAACAGAGGTGACCTTTCTTGTTGCCATCCATCTAGACGCCAGATGTAATCCAAAGTTTGATTTGACCTTCAACGTCCTTGGAGGACGGGTACGCGCATGCCGCAGTTGGAGCGCATTATATCTCACCAAAGACAGTTGCGTTGCGGCAGGCAGCGGGTGCGCATGTATGCGGGTTCAAAATGTCATCCACGGACCATCGACACGAACGCGAAATTATAAGTGAATTGATTGATCTCTATAGAGATTTGCTATGGGCTATTATGTCTGAAACGTATAAAAATGTTCGTCAAAAAAAAAACGCTTCGGAGATATTACTCCAAAAGTACAAAGAGTTGAACCAAAATGCTAACGAAGCAAATGTCAAAAAGAAAATTAATACTTTAAAATTTGGTTACCATCGTGAAGCCAAAAAGGTAAGTTGGTACCTATCTACATCTAGAGGTTTCACAGTGAAGCTCGACCGTGTTGGCGCTTGGTTTTGATCCGTGTAGCCGAAACACAATCCGCGGGTGGAAACCAAGCTCTCATCGAGGCCACCTCTGTTAGTAAGCTGAATTATATCCGTCTGGAACATGCTTAACACTATGCGGGACACTTCACGCCGAGTAACGACTCTGAAAGCGGCACTTTGCCTTACTTAAAAGTATCCATCAGCATCAAACATGCATCACCTTACATTTTCACCCACTATATTGAGTTCGGCTTCCAGTCTAACCGGATGTAGCTGAAAACTAGTAAAAAAAACATGGAGCGACTGCCTCTCTGACCTAGACAGCCCAATTACCAAATACTGGGTAAACCGATACACCTCAGTAAGAATGGGTGTCAGACTTCCGAGCTTTTAGCAACATTAGAATGACTGCATTACAAACATCAGATTACAAAAAAGATGTGATTTTCTTTTATCATCAATTTTAATTGACCAGAATATCTTGGTACATGTCGTCAAAGTTGAAATATGCATGAATAAAATGTGAAAGCGCGCTTCATACAAATTGTACAGGCAGAAATTGGTCACCCCTTCGGAATAAAAGCGTGGTATTATATTACACTTACAATAAATGTTTTTAATGGAAACTCTTTTGTGTAGGTTGCGTACATGTTTTTTCATAGAAGTAGTTTGCATGGTACTAACACAGCAACGTCACTTTACCACGTGCAAATAATATTATGTACAGGGCAATGTATAGGCTTTCATCAAAATCAGCACACTAGGCAAACATAACATACGAGGAGGTTATTGTTTATAAATAACGTGTCAAGCAGATTTACAACAATTTTTAGATGATAAAACATAACGTATAATCGTACCTAACTGCTCATAATAATGATACATATTCTTCAAGAATCGACATTCACTGTTAAAATTTGGCCGAAAATTATGGGTAGTATTTAAACTCTTACCAGGAATATTTCTTGTTTATTGTTTATGCTACTAATAGCACTTCAATTTAGCAGGTGAAATTTTGTCCGCGAGCATTTCGAGTTTTCTAATTCCTTAGGGGTTTATTTTTAAAACACATTTCCTTACTAAAGCAATTTTTACTTTTACATGCTTCTAAAAGTGGTATTAGATTTACCATACAAATTTCCTACCCCTATTTCACCCTCTAGGGGTAGAATTACCAAAACGTACTAACTCATGTATGTATGTTTGTATCTTACCAAAAGCTCCAATATTTAATTCCATGCTGCTTACTTCTAACATGACGGAACTTCCATCCCCTATTTCGACTGCCTAAGTATATGAATACTAATTATGATACTAAGTACGGGATCCCTTCTTTTCGCATAATGTTCTTTGTCCTAATATACTTCGGCATAACGATTTTGGCACAATTTGTTTTGGCATAGTAATACTTCGGCATAATTTTTTTAGGCATACATTTTATGTTGGCATAATCATCTTAAAGACTAATTTGTTTTGGCATAAATTTGATTCGCATAACGTTAGTAGGCCTAATGACTATTAGCATAATATTGTTGGTTAAAAATTTAATATGCTGTGCAACAAAAGTTAGTGACAGAACCGAATTGCTACAAAACCGACTCCACGTAGTCTTGTTTGTCCTACCCCTAGAGTGTAATTTAAAATCGCGTAGGCGCGTAGGGGCGAGGCGGCCCGCGGGCTGAGGAGCAGGCGGCTGCGAGCGAGCCGCCGCGGCTGAGGCTGGCCGGTGAAGCCGGCCAACAAGCCGAAGCTGCGGTGGTGAGCGAAAGCCGTCTGCGACGATTAGCACGCATGGGGCCGCCGGAGGCCCGCAGCGCCGGAGCCGTTACAGAAACCCTGCCTGCTGCATGCTGCATGCTTGCTTGCATGCTGCATGCTTGCTTGTTTGCTGCATGCTTGCTTGCATGCTTGCTTGCATGCTGTATGCTTGCTTGCTTCATGCTTCCTACAGCGAAAAAAAAACCCACAAAATTGTTCATAAAAAAGTTATGCTTTAGAACTTTATGCTTAATAAATTTATGCTTTAGAATATTATGCTTAATCATTATTATGGATAGAGAAATTATGCTTAAAAAAATTATGCGTAAGCTGTTATGCGTAATTATATTATGCGAAAATATAATTATGCCAAACAAAATTATGCTAAGTTATATTAGGTCTTAACATTTTATGCAAATGGATAGGGAACCACTAAGTACATACCTACTATTTTCTCAAAAAAATGATCTATGTTTTTAAAAATGTTTTGTTACAGGTTTAATTAATTGTTGATTGTTTTATTAATATTACTTAGTACCTACTTCTGTAATACAACATTTTGTAATTATATAGTTAAGTAATACCTATGTTATTTAAAAGCAACAAAAATATATAATAAATGCAGAATGTCAACAGAAACCGATTTCTTAGACATTATAATATCATGTGCCTCAAACTTTATGATTTGTCTTATGCATTTGTAATGCAAAACTAGTACAAAAATCATTCAAAAAACTTTGTAGTTCAAAAGGGCACATGTGGGACTCGAACCCACGACCTTCACGTTTTAGAAAACGTGATGCTCTATACCATCCAGCTGAGCTAATGTGCCACTATAAATGGCTTTCAAATTCGCGTCCTGTATCATCCCTCTGAGTGCATTCAGCGACCACAGCGCCCGACGCCCTTCAAAATACACGGTTGCAGCTGCGGACAGACGCGGAACTACTTACACACGCATAAACCCGTTTTGAAGGTCAGGGACAAACCATACGAGACAGATGGCATTGATTTTAGTTTAACTTTCGTATGTTTGATTTTCGTTTTTAGAGTTACGATAAGGTTTATGAGCAGTGAGGTACGAAACGATAGACATAATCTACAATTGTTGTAATGTACAGTTTATGACCGCCGTGTTTATATGTACCAAGCGCTTCTATGAAGAAAGTTAGCCGGCTAAGTTCAGGTATAACGTACTTCTTCAGTTTTGACAGTTACAAATATGCATAATAGAAATAGAAATAATAGTAGCCTAGTATTGTCCCGCTGCATACCAAAGGAATTTTCTCATACACAGAGTATAATATCTAGCGTCCAATCTCTTCACGCATGAACTTAGAAAGTATAATTAATTATCTGTATTTCAATAAGTCACAATATCGTAAAGTTTGCCCGGTTTCGAACCCGCATCCTCTTGCTTGAAAAGCTGACGCCTTAACCTCGGGGTCATCACGCTACTTCACAACTATTTCAAAACGCGCTATAATTTGCAATGACACAATAAATAAGTAGTTCTAAGCAAATACTGTTAGTACTGTTATTATGTTAGTACATATTAGAAATCTTGAATACTATTGTACCGAGTATTTATGGCGCCAACACGACGACCTTTAAAATCATATTCCTGAAAGCCTCTTAGTGTTACATGAAAGCCTAGTGCTTCGAATATTGTACGGTCTGGATGGATCAATACTGTCTCCCGAGCACATGCCACGCCAAAGCGGTTTCCATGACAACGATGCAACTAGAGTGAAGTACGCTGTATACATGCAGTTTGCTCCCTGAAAATTACAACATAAACAAATGCGTATCCCGATTGAAAACTATTCCATTTTATTCAGTCATTAATTCTGCTTTAATTATAAGTCATTTCTCATTGCAATCCTGTTATTTTTCGTAAGATATTGGCCAAGAAAATGTCAACCCACCCCTGAACAGCCCTTTATTGAGATGCTGCTCTCTATTTATAATACAAATATAGGCTGAACGACACGGTTTACAGAGACACAATTTAGTGATATTCGATCAGTATTTTATAACGCTTCATTTTCATATTATTTTGTTTAGCATTCCTGTTTGAATTCTCAAAAAAAACTGCTAATAAAGTCGGAAAACGTACCTTTTCCAAGCACACCGTGATTGGAACTAAAGAGTTACGTATCAAAGTGACTACAGAATGCAAGCAAAGGTAGACTTTAGCTCGATGTTGTTAATAATGAATTTCCTACAACACTATGGCAATACTTGTTACGTTATTACGATCTCATAATTTCAGATTCCACCTTGTAATGTTCTTGTGCTCCTAGTATTGTACCACGTATTTGAACTGACTTCAAGCGTTTGTAAACGAATTGAGACACGTGCTTTGCACAGAGCACGTACCCCAGTCAGGATCAGTAAAATGCGGTAAAAACAAAAATTAACAGACACTAGCTTTTGTCCGCGGCTTCGCCCGCGTGGAGGTCGGTAATTATCGTACGGGAACGTACCACAGGGATAAAAAGTATCCTCTCTGTTAATCCAAGTATAAACTATCGGAGTGCCAAATTTTTATAGTAGGATAATACTAATGATCGTCATACTATCGTGAATTCATGCAAGCCTAGTACTTTTTGTTAGATTACTGCTCAGAAAATGTGCACGTGTCGTGAACAAAAAAATACTGTCTTGAACCTCGATCGCAGCGCCAACTAGCGGGTCCAATTGCATTTAGCGATGTTTATTTTTTCATGTTTAAGAACACCAATTTTTCCATAATTACTTGGCCGATTTACGTGATTTATTTTTCATTAAGCAGAGGAAGATCACGGGTGGTACCATATAAATTTTATTTACTTTACTGAGATAGTTTTTGAATTATTAATAATACATATTTAATTAATTTTGTGTATGTTGTTGATATTTCTGTCATTGTTATTTACATAGCAAGTAGTGGTTTAAGTACGAATATGTGTAGGGCAGGTACCACAACTACAAAGTGAAATAGTAGATTGTTATACAAGGGTCGAAAGGAATCAATTCCCATACGAGGTATTTAGACGCCCGAGCGCAGCGAGGGCGGCTATAGTCCGAGTAGGAATTGATGACTTTCACCCGTGTTAAACACTCTACTTTTCATTTCGAATACAAGGAAAGTAAAAATAGTAGTTTTTCTAAAATATTAATTAATAATAATAATTTGAGACTCATTTTTAATCAAATACCAGTCTATAAAACTGATATGTTGAATTTCGGTACAGCTTACAGAGTTTTTTTTTGTTGTGGCTTCGCACGGTTTGTTCATTTAGCCAATGTCACGTTTAGTTTAATTATTACGAAGAAAACAAAGCTTACAGAGTTAGTATCCCGCCAAATGATAGATAGTCCTTTTTAAATTTTAAATATGGAACACACCGCCTCACCGCCGCGGGCCTTCCCGCTTAGGGTGGATCCTCAGTTGTAGCCCGCCAAATTCAAATATGGTTTGGTTTTTCGCAAATTGCAGCTCTGTGTCAATTGTGTTTCTGGTGAGTCACTGCAAATTGCAAAAAACGTAAGTAAATTTGAATTTGAGCGCCTCCCCTTAATGGGTATTTTTTTAATTCACACTGGCTGTTATGAAGTCACTATTATGTAAAAAAAATCGTAGCCGACTACCTAAACAAATTGATTTCTATTTTTAAAATTCATTCCGGCCCTAGAGAGGGAAGTAATTACTATGAGTCATTCCCGCCCTAAGACGGGGAACAGCGTCTTCCACCCGCTACTCAGATCAAACAAACAGTACTTTCCGTGTATGAGAAATGAAATAGTAGATTGTTATACAAGGGTTGAAAGGAATCAATTCCCATACGAGGTATTTAGACGCCCGAGCGCAGCGAGGGCGGCTATAGTCCGAGTAGGAATTGATGACTTTCACCCGTGGTAAACACTCTACTTTTCATTTCGAATATAAGGAAAGTAAAAATAGTAGTTTTTCCAAAATAATAACTGGCTTCTGCCCGCGACTTCGTCCTCGTGAAATTTCTTGTTCCCCCGACCCACCCCGTCGCTTTTCCTATTCTTTTAAAATAATAACATGGGACTCATTTTTAATCAAATATTAGTCTATAAAACCGATATTTTGAATTTCGGTACAGCTTACAGAGTTAGTATCCTGCCTAATTATATAGTTCTTTTTTAAATTTTAAATATGGAAAACACCGCGTCACCGCCGCGGGCCGTCCCGCTTAAGGTGGATCCTCAGTTGTAGCCCGCCAAATTCAAATATTCTTTGGTTTTTTGCAAATTGCAGCTGTTTTACGTCATAGTATGTTGATCAAAATGTGATTCGCGATTATAGGAATGATACATTTACTGAACAATATTCAATATTATATTATTATATAACATTCGATTTCATATCAATCATCAAACTGGAAATTCATCCACCTAAGATTTTTTTAGAATATTTCATATGAAAATTACCACTACTGCGCGGGATACCTTAGCGCATCTCCCTTAATAGGTATTTTTTTTTAATTCACACTGGCTGTTTATACACTTTCAAAGACCCCGGTATTTTATTTTATTTTAATCGATGTTTTTCTTAATTATGTACCATTTTCCGTAGCCGACTACCTAACCAAATTTATTTCTATTTTTAAAATTAATTCCCGCCCTAGAGAGGGAAGCAATTACTATGAGTCTTTCCCGCCCTAAGATGGGGAGCAGCGTCTTCCACCCGCTACTCGGATCGAACAAACACTACTTTCCGACTGTGAGAAATGAAAAGTTATTTTTCATTTCTCATACACGGAAAGTACTGTTTGTTTGATCTGAGTAGCGGGTGGAAGACGCTGTTCCCCGTCTTAGGGCGGGAATGACTCATAGTAATTACTTCCCTCTCTAGGGCCGGAATGAATTTTAAAAATAGAAATCAATTTGTTTAGGTAGTCGGCTACGATTTTTTTTACATAATAGTGACTTCATAACAGCCAGTGTGAATTAAAAAAATACCCATTAAGGGGAGGCGCTCAAATTCAAATTTACTTACGTTTTTTGCAATTTGCAGTGACTCACCAGAAACACAATTGACACAGAGCTGCAATTTGCGAAAAACCAAACCATATTTGAATTTGGCGGGCTACAACTGAGGATCCACCCTAAGCGGGAAGGCCCGCGGCGGTGAGGCGGTGTGTTCCATATTTAAAATTTAAAAAGGACTATCTATCATTTGGCGGGATACTAACTCTGTAAGCTTTGTTTTCTTCGTAATAATTAAACTAAACGTGACATTGGCTAAATGAACAAACCGTGCGAAGCCACAACAAAAAAAAACTCTGTAAGCTGTACCGAAATTCAACATATCAGTTTTATAGACTGGTATTTGATTAAAAATGAGTCTCAAATTATTATTATTAATTAATATTTTAGAAAAACTACTATTTTTACTTTCCTTGTATTCGAAATGAAAAGTAGAGTGTTTAACACGGGTGAAAGTCATCAATTCCTACTCGGACTATAGCCGCCCTCGCTGCGCTCGGGCGTCTAAATACCTCGTATGGGAATTGATTCCTTTCGACCCTTGTATAACAATCTACTATTTCATTTCTCACAGTCGGAAAGTAGTGTTTGTTCGATCCGAGTAGCGGGTGGAAGGGGTACGTATTACAATACCGAAATTTAAAATACCGTATTTTAAAATACCTATGGATGAAATCCCGAAAAATTAAACGCCGAATGATTGTTTGGTCGAAAGTTTTAAATCCCGAAAGTTCATTTGCCCGAAAGCTTAAAATCCCGAGGATCCATATACCGAAGCTTAAAATCCCGAAGTTCCATATCCCGATGTTCAAAATCCCGAAATTACATCCCAAAGCCGAAAATCTGTAAGACTATGACAAAAAAGGAGCAACCACCAACAAAAAGGAGGACCAATAACATATAATTAAAACAAAAGTTTAAATGATAATCATACGTATAATTAGGCAAAAAAGAACACTTTATTACGAATTAAATTATCTAATGATTTTTTAAGATATTTGATATTTCAACTATGTAGGTATAAAAACCTAATGGACGACTCGCCTACAGTTTATTAAATTTAACAGATAATTAGACAATGGTGAAAACATTTCTGCGAGCAACTTGGAAGTAGCGCTCGCCGGCCGCTGCCGCGGCACCGCTCGCTACGCTCGCTCGGCTCGCGCGCGGTTGGTCACAGTTTTAACCTAACCTAACCTATTTCACTCAATTCAAAATGACGAATCATACAATTTGCCCGTGAGTGGATAATTAGCCAATGGTAAAAACATTTCTGCGGCAGATTGTATGATTCGTAATTATGAATTGGGTGAAATAGGTTAGGTTAGGTTAAAACTGTGACTAACCGCGCGCGAGCCGAGCGAGCGTAGCGAGCGGTGCCGCGGTAGCGGCCGGCGAGCGCTACTTCCAAGTTGCTCGCAGAAATGTTTTTACCATTGGCTAATTATCCGTGTTTTCGCAATATCCCCAGGATTTTCGCGAAAATTCGAATTAGCAAATCATCCAATCGACATATACACAATCTCCAGTAAATCAAACACAAAACCACAGATTACGTAAACGTCATAACTGTGTTGTAGTACCATCTATGAGTAATCGCGGGATCTACGTCGCCGCTCTTTGGGATTTCATCCATCGGTATATCGTCCATTCGGGATTTTGTCCATTCGGGGTTTCATCCTTTCGGGCATATGGACATCGGTATTTTATGTTTCGATATAACGGCTATCGGCATTTAAAACTTTCGTTATTGTGAATTTCGTTGTTTTGGACGTCGGTATTTCAGTCATAGTTATTATGAAATTTCGGGATTTTAATACGTACCCGGTGGAAGACGCTGCTCCCCATCTTAGGGCGGGAAAGACTCATAGTAATTGCTTCCCTCTCTAGGGCGGGAATTAATTTTAAAAATAGAAATAAATTTGGTTAGGTAGTCGGCTACGGAAAATGGTACATAATTAAGAAAAACATCGATTAAAATAAAATAAAATACCGGGGTCTTTGAAAGTGTATAAACAGCCAGTGTGAATTAAAAAAAAATACCTATTAAGGGAGATGCGCTAAGGTATCCCGCGCAGTAGTGGTAATTTTCATATGAAATATTCTAAAAAAATCTTAGGTGGATGAATTTCCAGTTTGATGATTGATATGAAATCGAATGTTATATAATAATATAATATTGAATATTGTTCAGTAAATGTATCATTCCTACAATCGCGAATCACATTTTGATCAACATACTATGACGTAAAACAGCTGCAATTTGCAAAAAACCAAAGAATATTTGAATTTGGCGGGCTACAACTGAGGATCCACCTTAAGCGGGACGGCCCGCGGTGGTGACGCGGTGTTTTCCATATTTAAAATTTAAAAAAGAACTATATAATTAGGCAGGATACTAACTCTGTAAGCTGTACCGAAATTCAAAATATCGGTTTTATAGACTAATATTTGATTAAAAATGAGTCCCATGTTATTATTTTAAAAGAATAGGAAAAGCGACGGGGTGGGTCAGGGGAACAAGAAATTTCACGAGGACGAAGTCGCGGGCAGAAGCTAGTTATTATTTTGGAAAAACTACTATTTTTACTTTCCTTATATTCGAAATGAAAAGTAGAGTGTTTACCACGGGTGAAAGTCATCAATTCCTACTCGGACTATAGCCGCCCTCGCTGCGCTCGGGCGTCTAAATACCTCGTATGGGAATTGATTCCTTTCAACCCTTGTATAACAATCTACTATTAATTGCGGAAGTCGGAAGCAAAAACGAAAATACAAAATCAAAGGCAGTAAAAACGGGTACGTATCAAAATCCCGAAATTTCATAATAACTATGACTGAAATACCGACGTCCAAAACAACGAAATTCAAAATACCGAAAGTATTAAATGCCGATAGCCGTTATATCGAAACATAAAATACCGATGTCCATATGCCCGAAAGGATGAAACCCCGAATGGACGAATTCACGAATGGACGATATACCGATGGATGAAATCCCAAAGAGCGGCGACGTAGTTCCCGCGATTACTCATAGATGGTACTACAACACAGTTATGACGTTTACGTAATCTGTGGTTTTGTATTTATTTACTGGAGATTGTGTATATGTCGATTGGATGATTTGCTAATTCGAATTTTCGCGAAAATCCTGGGGATATTGCGAAAACACGGATAATTAGCCAATGGTAAAAACATTTCTGCGAGCAACTTGGAAGTAGCGCTCGCCGGCCGCTACCGCGGCACCGCTCGCTACGCTCGCTCGGCTCGCGCGTGGTTGGTCACAGTTTTAACCTAACCTAACCTATTTCACCCAATTCAAAATTACGAATCATACAATCTGCCACAGAAATGTTTTTACCATTGGCTAATTATCCACTCGCAGGCAAATTGTATGATTCGTCATTTTGAATTGAGTGAAATAGGTTAGGTTAGGTTAAAACTGAGACCAACCGCGCGCGAGCCGAGCGAGCGTAGCGAGCGGTGCCGCGGCAGCGGCCGGCGAGCGCTACTTCCAAGTTGCTCGCAGAAATGTTTTCACCATTGTCTAATTATCCGTTAAATTTAATAAACTGTAGGCGAGTCGTCCATTAGGTATTTCATACCTACATAGTTGACATATCAAATATCTTAAAAAATCATTAGATAATTTAATTTGTAATAAAGTGTTCTTTTTTTTCCTAATTATACGTATGATTATCGTTTAAACTTTTGTTTTAATTATATGTTATTGGTCCTCCTTTTTGTTGGTGCTTGCTCCTTTTTTGTCATAGTCTTACAGATTTTAGGCTTTGGGATGTAATTTCGGGATTTTGAACTTCGGGATACAGAACTTCGGGATTTTAAGCTTCGGTATATGGATCCTCGGGATTTTAAGCTTTCGGGCACATGAACTTTCGGGATTCAAAACTTTCGACCAAACAATCATTCGGCGTTTAATTTTTCGGGATTTCATCCATAGGTATTTTAAAATACGGTCTTTTAAATTTCGGTATTGTAATACGTACCCGTAAAAACACCGACTTCCGAAATTAAAGTTATTTTTCACATTATTGTTTTTTTTTTGGATGTTTGTGGTTTTCTAGGTTTCGAAAGATGAACAAAAAGAATCCTGTCATCTACCCTGTATTCTTACAGTACAGTTAGTTATTCCTAACTTTTTGAATTGCATTTTGGTGACTACTTCACTCTTATAGAAAATTAAAATTGTTTTATTAGTAGAACCTTTGTATGAACACTTACATTTTTTTATCGTATGAACCAATAATAATTAGGTCAGAGGCAAGCTGTTATTTTATAAGCATGATAGATAAGCATGATGGTGATACTTTAACTTAACAAATTGAATATTTTGTCCGTAAAGGCAGACCAAAGTTGACACATTTGCCTTTTCTTTTTATTACTGATTAATTTTTTTATTTTGTGCGTTTACAATTCCTAGTATTATATTGTTTTTAATTTTTTGAGTTTCAAGACATTTACTGTTGTACAGCTTTGGTGTTTTCGTATCTATTCTATTGCGTTTTGATCAGGACCACGTACCACGGCAAAACTATCGCTATCAGGTTCGATATCGCATCCCCTGAAATACTAGGGACACAGGACGAATGGAAGCTGGGCGCATGTTTTTGGTTTTATGGTATGACGTTCATAAAAGTCCTTATTACAAAGCTTAAGAGATCAAAATTGCAATTAATACCTTCATGCAAACTGCAACAGAACTCTGTGAGCGCCCCGTACTATGAATGAGAATGAAACGACAATCTTGAAACAAGAATTTAGGATATATTGGACTAGCAGATACCCGGCGTGTGTTACTACGATAAAACAATGCATTAGGCACATTCGGTCCATTCATGAAGTTTTTTTTTCCTTTGATTTAGTTGTTTAAAATCATCTTCGCATTATTGCCTTTCTAATGAAACCGGTTTGGAGCACATCGGCTGGATGGTTTCAAAGTCTATAACGGAGATAGGCAGAAACAATGTTTGTGGTTTATATATATTGACTACTTAAACTGCGACCTATATTTAAGGGCTCAATTTTGTATCCTTTACACTAATAGCCTAGATAGCATTTAACACAAAGTTGAATGATAAGGATAAATTTATTTTGCTACGACGTGACTGACGTCATTGCTACGGCAGCTACGCGGACGTAGCACTCGTAGCTGAGTTGATACCTAAACGTTGTTGTATTTCCACACGTGTTTTATCAGAAACTATCAAAATTCCACGTAATCATCATCAACAGCCACTGCAGACCTCAGCTGGACATTGACCTCTCCAATATAACGCCATTTAACTTGATGCTATGCTCATCCAGCTCTTATCCTGTCACCTCGCGATGATTGTCACTAATGCTGAAGGCGTAATGGCACGACCATAGATATCCGAGGCACGACGGTTATTAAATAGATTTGCTGTAACATTATTTTGAAAATATTCAGCACGATAGATAGACGTATCATACGCAGTAACCGTTAAGTGAGTCGTCACTTAACGGTTAGTAAGAAATAGAAAATTTGCAATTAATATCGTCAGGGTCAGGGAAGTCAGGTTTAATTGTTCATAATAATTTTATTTATATGGCTTGAGTAGAAAATCTATAATTATGTACATATTATTATTACTATGATATTCCAAATCCACATTGGTATTAATACATCGACCAATTTGTCTGTGAAACGAGTCACAGCGCTGCTCGTTCATAAAAACAAAAGCTAATAACATGTTAGTTCCAAATTCTGCCACCCCGCAAACAAGTCAGTGGGCCTCTTATAACTTATGTGCGTGTTAGAAGGTGTATATTCATGTCGGTAAGCCTTGCATGTCTGCAGCTGCACTCATACCAGTCACTGATTGGGTTCAATCGGTCTGTGACATCACGATGCCCTAGAACATGACGTATCGTGACGTCATACCCTAGATAGTCAAACCATCGCTTCCGTGCTTATGGAATCCTAGTAACACCGGAAGCAAAACATTTTTTGTCAGTTAACAGTTTTGACCTACAATACTGTTAGTTTAGCTAACTGTCATACTTTAGGTAGGTGTGTATGTGCACAATATCTAGGGACATTTTCATTCGTACTACTTATAAAATGAAATTATTTATTGAAACTAGCGACCAGACCCTGCTCCGCATGGTTTTTACGACTTGACAAATTATGGAGATTTCTTTATTATACGTAATTTATGAATAACACTGAAATCTAACAAAACGTTGACATTATAGCACCTTATTTTTTTAATTTTACAGCCTGCTCGCTCATACACAGAATACAATGCTCGCACGTTGAACTGAGCAAGAAAATGTTACGCATTGCTAAATGGTGCAAGATATATTATGGTACCTTTAAAAGGTACTTTTATCAGATGCCACTGCCGTCTCTGCGGTAGGATTGTTATTCCAAGTTTACATGCATAAGTCCTAGCCCAATTTTAAACGTCCAGACTGCCGCTTGATACCCGGTGGCCTCACATACCGACCACAATTCACCCAGCTTACTCATAAATCGGCCAACGTGGAACGCGCAGCCAAAGTGTGTGAAAAAGGGCTTTTTGTCAATTTACCTCTTACGTTACGATAGTATTATGTTTACAGAAAAATGCGAATAGGTTACTGGTTCAAATCCGGTTCGAAGGACCAACTGTAATGGTTTTAAATGGCTCGAAGTACACCAAAATAGCGGACCGACAACGTGAAAGAATAAATAACTTTAATTTAGCAAAATAGTGAGATAACTGTACAATAGCTTTTTAGTATCCAGAAGCCAGCGGCTGAGCAGCTGTTCGGATGCTGATTGGATGTAACCATCATCAGGCCCCATACCTATCTACAAATGATGATGGTGATTTTCAGGATCTACGAAGGTTAAGAACGTACGCAGTGCAATATTATTCCTGCTGTTACATACTTTTTGCTCACAAAGTGATCAAATACTTTTTACGCGTCCATCGGTCAGCTTGATTTTATCTATCTTACATCTTACAAATAAATAAAATTGAAGTGTCTGTTTGTAATGTCAAAATAACAGCTTTTTACTAAATGCAAATGAAAGTATATATAGGACTTATAACAAAATACCATTTCTTTTTTATCTGTCTGTGTCTGTTTGTTTCGGGTAATCTCCGAAACGGCCAGACCGATTTTGACGGGACTTTCACTGACATATAGCTGATGTTATAAGGAGTAAAATAGGCTACTTTTTGTACCGGCAGCACGGTCCCGTTGGGTAATTTCCGACATCCACGCGGTCGAAGCCGTGGGCAGCAACAAGTTTTTAATATTTTCAAAGATTCAAATCGACGATTTTCCAAACAGCGGTTGTCAGAAAATGTTCGAAGCGACAGTCAGTCGTTGGAATTCTTGAACTAATTATTATTAATTTTTTTCTGTGAATAAAGCAAAGATTCTATTTAATATGTTGTTCCAGCAAACGCTACATTATCCGGTGTGATTCAATATCAAAGTTTTAACATCGATCGTCTGCCTACTTACAGGAACGTCCTACTTTTTTTTGGTAAAGTCAAAGTCAAATCATTTATTTCAAATAGACACATAAAAGGCACTTTTGCACGTCATAATTTACAAAAAAATAGAATTGATTCTAGTTGCCCCTTCCAAAAGGTAGTTTCGTATGGAGAAGAATGGGCAAAAAACTCCACCGTTACTCTTTTAAAATGTTTTACAATATTATTATTATTTCCTTTATTTCGTATATATATATATATATATATATAAATTATATTTTTAAATATTAGAATATAAAAATATAAAATCATTTAAAAATATAAAAAATAGTGGCCCACCGGTATCGGGAACAGGGTCCAAGCTACCGGCGGTCAGGGCTCCAGAGAGAGAAACCTCCTAACAATGCGGGCCGTGTCCAAAAGTACCGCCTTCTGAATCAAGCCCTTGATCCAGCTGCCCAACGAGAGCCTCCTCAGGTGTTGGTCGAGGCTCTTGGCTATTAATCCATTGGCTGTCACGACTATCGGTACAATGATCGCTGAGTCCACATCCCACATGTCGACAACCTCGCGAGCCAAGTCAAGATATTTAATTTGTTTATCTTTCTCGGCTTTCACGAGGTTCCCGTCATGTGGGACCGTTATGTCAACAATCATTGTACGCCGCTCTAATCGATCCACCACCACTATATCAGGCGTATTGGCAACAATAGTCCTGTCAGTGATGATGGATCGATCCCAGTACAATGTGATATTTCCATTTTCGAGAACTGGGTCGGGCACATACCTGTAGTACGGCACTTCCGATTCTACAAGGCTGTATTTGAGAGCAAGTTGCTGATGGATAATTCTGGCTACAAGGTTGTGTCTATGCAAGTATTCTTCGTTAGCTAGACTAGAACATCCGGAGATAATGTGTCTGATTAATTCACCCGGACGGTGGCATGCCCGACAAATGTCAACCGTGCCGTCTTTCACAATAAATCTCCGGTAGTTGTTTGTCATCATAACTTCGTCCATAATTGCACAGACAAAACCTTCAGTTTCTCCAAAGAGGTCACCGAAACGTAGCCAGGCTACGGACGCTAGTTGATCTATATCGGGTCCATGTAGGGCCCGAAAAAAGCGTCCGTGAAGCTCCTTACTCTGCCATACTTCCATGCGATCATTAGTGTCAAGCATTACTGGCTTGCGCCTGTTCTCTTTAGCCAAGGAGAGCGGGGTGAGGCCCTTGTCCACTTTGACCACATCTCGATGCATCCCCACGTCGGCCTCTAAGAAATATTCCCTGAGACTGCATATCTCGCAATTGTGGAGGGTCTTAGCATTTAAAAAGCCTCGACCTCCACATTTTCGCGGGATATACAGCCTCATTACCGATGACCGTGGGTGATGCATTCGATTTGCAGTCAGCAGTGTACGGACCTTCCTATCCAGAGCGTCGAGTTCGGTCTGAGTCCATTTGAGTATGCCAAAAGAGTACATCAAAACCGGCATGACCCAACCGTTAAAGGCGCGTACCTTGTTTCCGCCTGATAGAAGACTATTAAATACTTTTTTCAGGCGGCCAAAGAAGCGTTCCTTTAACGATTGCTTCATGTCAGTACCATTGATGCCCAATGCTTCCGTCCGACATACCCAAATACTTATAGGTTTCGGATGCAGAGAGGGTTCTAACGTTTATGGAATCCGAGAGTTGGGTTCCGACGGATTCCACAATCTCCCCTCGCTTTACATGCATGACCGCACATTTGTCCACACCAAATTCCATTCTGATGGCACTACTGAACATTTCAGTTACTTTCAGTAGCTCCATCAGTTGCAAATTGTTGGGGGCAAAGAGTTTTAGGTCATCCATGTAAAGGAGGTGAGATATAACCTGACCACCTCTCCTCAGCCGATAGCCTAGACCTGAATCTTCCAGCAGTGTGCTTAGAGGATTCAAGGCTAAGCAGAACCAAAGCGGACTCAAACTATCACCCTGAAATATGCCTCGCTCGATCCTTATCGGTTCGCTATTCCTCTGGACATTTCGACATCCTGGATAGTGAAGGACCGTTCTCCATTGCCCCATACATGACATCAGGAAGGTGCGCAGAGTTGCATCTACTTTATACAACTCCAGCACCCTCATAAGCCATGTATGTGGCACCGAGTCATAGGCCTTCTTGTAATCTATCCAACATGTCGACAGATCCTTTCGGGAACGACGAACTTGTTGGCTAATGGCCATATCAATGAGGAGTAGCTCCTTAGTACCACGGGACCCGTTCCTACATCCATTTTGAGAAGGAGACATGATAGAGTTGGTGTCTATATGTTTGTTAATTTTAGCTCTCAAAATGGATGTAAGAACTTTATAGACCGTCGGTAAACACGTGATCGGTCTATAATTTTTGGGTTCCGTAGTGCTACCTGACTTATGGAGCAAGTGGGTAACTCCTGTTGTTAGAAACTGGGGTAGCGAACCAGACTCCAAAGCAGTCCGGTACTGAGCCGCCAAGCGAGCGTGCGACCCAACGAACCATTTGATCTAAAAGTTTTGCAGTCCGTCCGGTCCTGGAGACTTCCAGTTAGGCAGCGGATGGACTGCACGAGTTACATCTTGGGGGCAGATGGTAATAGCCCCCATTTCTGGTATTGGATCGCAGGCTCGCTCGACTCTCTGTACCCAATCGCCTTCGGTGCGACTGACAGGCACCGACCAGATATTGCGCCAGAAAGAACACATAACATCATCATCTGGTAGGCACGTGTCAGCCACATCTTGATCCAGTCGCTCCCAACCCCTATTAACCCACCTTTCATCGCGTTGGAAGGTGCGATTCTGAGTGTATCGCTCCACTCGCCGCTTATACCTCCGAATACGGTTCGCCCATGCATACACTTTCTGCTTCAGGAAGTCGATGCGCTCTGTGACACAGGACATATAATCCTGAGGGCTGATATCAGTCCCTGCGAACGCGCGTCTCACAAAGCGCATCACTCTAGGGCGAGTATTGCCCTCCCTGAAGCAGATTAGTTTGCCGATGAGCGCTCTGGCCCCACCAATACGGCGTTCAATTCTGCACTGCCAAGCTGGTACGGCTGGTTTCGGTCGTGTAGCTCTAGAATCAGTAGCAAATTTGACGTGAGCTACACGACATGCCGCTACAGCCGCGCAGTACAGAATCGAATGAGTATCGGTGAGGTTTACGCAGTCATCAAAATAATTTGATAACTGCGCATCCAGGACCTCCACCAGCGCCCTATTTTTATTATGCATGGGCAAACGAGGTAAGCGTGGTCTAAGTTCGGGCGATATGAACCGATATTCTCGAATCGCATCCTCCAAAGCACTCCTCAATTCCTCATTGCACTGGGTACTTACGTTTGTAGCCCTGTCATCACTCGCCTCGTCTACTTGATTCGTGTTAGACTGTGGTAGTATCACAACAGTATGAGACGAGGGGGCGATAACATGACTACTCTGCATTTCATTTCGCAGGCGATCAAGTACAGTGTCATCCAACATATGATTACGTTGGATGACCCGCACCTGATCCGACAGTCGTTGTGCCGAAACGTTGATAGCTGGCTCAAGCACCCGAAAAAGAGAGAGCATCCGGACACGGTACGCGGTCAGATTGTTTCCCCCCTCTGTAGCCCCATAGTATGAGCGCATGACGTTTTCATTGATGGATCGTGTCCATCTCATGCGCTGCACACTTCCGCCGGGAGCTGGGACCCTGTCAGAGGCCAGTGGGCCTCGAGGTCCTAAGCCGTCCGGCGGCCGGTGTCCTCCACGTCGACGAACAGGTAGTGGCGTCGTGGGCGGGGAGAAATACTCGTCGCTCGAGCACCGACGCAACTACCGCAGCCGGTGTCGTCACAGCACTCACAGTGAGGCTGAGTACCGGCGGCGGCGAGGCGGAGCTGAGCGAAGAGTCCGGAGGTGGTGGGCGTGCTCGTAGTGCGGCCGATCTTGTCAACATATCATATCATTTTTCTATTTGGTCCTTGTGATTGTTTATCGGAGGTGACAACTGCTCCGATTCGGCAGTTTTTGATCAAAACTATTTCATTATGGTTTATATATAGTCTTTTTTGGTGTAAAATTGATTTTCAGGTTTTATATTAGGTTTAAAATGGAAAACTATTGCAAGGATGGGTCAAAATTATTTTCACTATTGATATTTAGGAAAAATTTAAAAATTCGACGTTTTGTTATTTATTTATTTCAGAGAAATCTCCATATCATAATATCACAAAAAACAAAACATACATACATAAAATGTTAGCAAAAAAATAAAAATAAAAATATGTATCTAAAATTACGTTAGTAATGTTAGCACCTATACCTAACTGATGCCTATGGCCGTCCTTATCCACTGATTCTGGAAAGGACAGTCAAAACGGGCAGCAATCACATTCAGAATGCTGTTGCTGCTGCTTCGCAGACGGTGCAGCAAGGAGTTTGCTTTCTTGCGCATGATGGTTTGAAAGCCATCCGTACGGGCTTCAGCAAACATACCAGACGCGCTGCAGCGCCACGGCAGCCCCAACAGCATCCTAAAAGCGTTATTATACTGGGTGCGCAGGGCTGTGTAGGTTCGCTGTGTATGTTTCACCCACAGGCCGCTCGAGTAAAACGACTGGCAGAACGCCTTAAACAATGTTAGCTTCACCTCGTTGGTGCAACGATACGACAACGATAACAATACTAATGATATTATGTAGGTTCACATTAATTATGTAATTATATGTGATGACGATGCACCTAGAATAAAATTACTATACCACAATAGGTAAAACGAATTAAATATAATGCAAAGACAGGTAAATTAATTATGTGATAGATACATGGTGCTCACATATTTACAAATATTGAAAAGTAGATGATGTTTCCAAAATTTTAACAAGTATTAATTTAGTGTGTGAGTTAAAGTAGTTTAGTAGATAATGTAACCATCAACGTCATACAAATTATAAATTATACAATTAATAATTATGCCGTTTATTAACCCGGTATGTATTCCCTTCATTGGTTCGATATTCCTTTTTATTTAATTTGCGTCCTGTCTTTAATCTAAGAAGAATTCCTTTTGTCTTAGGGTTAAAGACCAGTCATCAGGCCGAATTTCGGCCCTACTTACCTCCCTAACTGTCTTCATATTCATCTGCTGGCTGCCGAGGTGCATACTGGTCTTGTCCCAGTCATTTTGATGCCGTGTGAGGTCGACGGGTGTTGATCGACACTTCGATCGTCTCTCGGATCATAAGTGCTATTTAGCAAATCTAGGAGATGCTATAACGCCTCTATCCCGATAGACGAGGCGTTGAGTACTGCGTCGTCAGGAAACATTTTCCATTCTAAATCTATTTATCTATCAATTGAACTACTTACCTAATTTTAATCACTAGGTCAATTTAGATTATCAAAATATGTGATGTACCGAAACACTTAAAACTTTCCGCTTATTTCCATATAGTTCTATAGATAGCGACACGAATCTGTTACGATTGGAATCGAACTTTTAATTCGTCGAGTGCATTTAACGCAAAATATAAATTTGGTAGTTTATATTAAATTTTTCTCACTGAAAATCTAGTTCGAATTATTGAACCCAAATTATATTCTTTCTGATGTTTATTTAAATCAACCAACGACTGAACCTTATCTTTACCATATTTTTCTTCTGTATTAATTCTTTTAATTTTAATTGCCCATAAACTGTATTCGTGATTTTGCGGTTAAAAAGTGTTTGATTTTTAGCTACCTCACGTCGGGGTTCGACTCCCCGACGTGCCAGCAACACGCTTATACTGCAGCAGGTAACTAATTATTTTTCATGTTATTTTTGCATATCCATATTTTTCCCGGTTTGCTTTTATCCTTCTCGAGTTCATTTTAATTTTACTTTTTTTGACCGTTGAGCTCTTTAAGTTCTGAGTTGAGCTGCGTGGTTACTGACAAATGCGTGCACTGACTGGAC
Organism: Dryobotodes eremita; assembly: GCA_917490735.1. Lineage (NCBI taxonomy): Eukaryota > Metazoa > Arthropoda > Insecta > Lepidoptera > Noctuidae > Dryobotodes > Dryobotodes eremita. The sequence continues at coordinate 8,267,392 of OU823241.1, read as the reverse complement.
AGGTCCACTAAATCTGTGTGGTTCTTTCCTCAAAAGACCATTTCAGATACCAATCTACATGGTCTTCAAAGATTGTGACCGAATTTTTATATACACATTGACATTGATGAATTTTATATAATTATACAATGACATGAGTACTTACTTGTAAAGTATTATGTTATTTTAATTATTGTGAATGTGAGGACTATGTGGGTCATTGCTATTTTTTTTTACTCTTTAATTTTAATTATGATCTGGCAGTTTGAGTAATTTATGCGGCCTACCCAAATGTCCTTGCTTTGGTATTGTTCGTCGAATCGTTGAGCTCCTTAAGCCCTGACTTCCTGAGTCGAGCAGCACGATTACTGACAAATGCGTGCACTGACTGGACAGGTCCACTCAAGCTGTGTGGTTCTTTTTTCAAAAGACCATTTCAGATACCAATCTACATGGCCTTCACATGATCTGACCAAAATTATGTCTGGACTTTAAAAGAGACTGTGACCTCTGAGTTTGTTTCGGCCTTTCTTCTCAGAGTAGTCAGATAGGATAGGAAACGCCGACCTCATATAGTTTAAAAAATATGATTGACGTGTAAAAGTGTTTGTACAAACCTACTTACAGAAATAAAATCATTTATCATTTATCATACACTAACAAATTCTGTCGTATTTATTGTTCTAGGGTTGAAGGATTCTGCGATTTCAACGAGTATATATAAAACGTGAAATTCCTACCACTACACGTCATGCACACTGCTGCGGAAGGCAGTTTTAATTTACGAACCTCCATGTTGGGTGATCTCGTAGTGACACACTCTATAAATAGCGATCGGGATCACTCCAGACGCATACCTTCATGTAATATCAAATACGTCATTTTTAATGCACCCTCGCATATTTCTGTTATCCTGGCGTTTCATGGCAACGGTAACGATTTGGATTCCATTCAGCGCAGCGACCCCGTAACAAGGACCATGCAAAACTTTCTGAACTTTAATTTTACCTTTACCACGTGCAAAATGTGGAATCTATTATATGTTTGCAGAAAATTGAGGCTAAAGATACCCGTTAGATAATTAATTGTTCTTACAGAAATTATGTGTTGGTGCACTTCCTAATAAGTACCAACCAGGTTTTGAAACTACACTCAGCGGCAGAAAATGTGGCTCAAGCCCCTAAACGTAAAAAAGTGTGAAAGTATGAATAGTCCCCATACAAACTCCCACAGGGTAGATTTTCAAAAAACGCAATTTATAACAATAATATAGTTATAAATATTATAATAGATTATTCACTAAGGGGATAAAGCATCGTCTTAATATCATGACCGCTATTTTGAATCCCGCATGAAGGATCCCGCTGAATGAAGGATTCAAGCTCGACCAAGACGAAGACACATTCATCCCCGAGAAGAATACTTTTCGCACCTACTGCGACGTAATAAAAACCAATAAGATTCTCGAATTAGTAGTTCGTAAAATTGTTGAATAATCGGGAATACCTAGTTATGTGCAGTTTCATACACTATTTTATCTTTATTCATACAATTTCATCAAAAAAACAAAATTAATAATATCGTAAATATGACGCCCAAATCCAACATTCTAACGCGGTGACACAGAACAGTAACAGTACAGCAACCGATCAGCTGTTGCGATGACATGCCGCCATTACCCCCACAGAAGATGTAGAAACAGCGGTTGGGCGAGTCTAATACACACATTATTCAATAATTTTGGACTTGGCCATAATGCAGAAAACAATTGTTTTTATAGTTGTAATTATTTTTATTTGGTCTACTTAATTAATGTACTTATTATTCCACTATAATATCTCTCGTAATTAAATTATTTTGTTCATCAAGGGCAACTAAAACCTATGAAGTGAGAACTCTTTGGTCGAGCTGTACTTTAATAGTTTTATTTATTTATGATTAAAGTTTTCATACGAATTTTCTAGTTGAGGTTCTAAATTCAAATCATATTATGCACCAGTGGGTCATAATGAAATTCAGTACAATATTATCATTGCCCGGCTAGAGCCTATGTCTTTAATGGCTGGCTTTATGTTAGGTTTGCATGACTTAGCGAGCAGGTGGTCTGAAAAATAATTTTCAATACCTCAAGAAAAAAAAATCGTATGAAAACATTAACCAAAAAAATTTTTTTTTTCTCTTTAAGAACAGCTCTATGAAATAATTCTCACTTCATAAGTTTTAGTCGCCGTCGACGAACAAAATGATCGGTTGCTGTGGCGCGTAGCTTTAGAATGTTGGATTTGGGGGTCATATTAACGATATTATTTATTGCGTTTTTGATGAAATTACATGAGTTTAGATACAAACAATTTAAAAAATCAAAAAAACCCGACTGCATGCAGTTGGAGGCAGTTATTTTAGTTCAGTCTCAGATTTGATGCCACCAACTGCATCAGACTGCTTAAAAAGTGAGCTTGTTTTGGACTTTTTAGTTGCAGTCAGGTTTTTTTATTTTGTATAATTTAGTAGTTTAAGTTTAATCCTTTTAGTGTGTTATATTTTTGCAATCATCTCTTTTTATTTTGATAACACACATGGTCATGTTCCTTAACGATGTTTAAATACATAGATACGCCTGGAAAACATAACTCTGTCTTTGCTGTCTCTAAGGCGGGCAAATAGTGTATGAAACTGCACATTACTAGGTATTCCCGGATTATTTAAGTTTCATAAACTACTAATTCGATAATCGAATTGGTTTTTATTACTTCGCAGTAGGTGCGAAAACTAGGGCAATGTTCTCGGAGATAAAAGTGTCATCGTCTTGGGCGAGCTTGAATCCCTCGCTGCACTCAGGATTCTAGTCTTAACTCCCTCGTTTCGCTCAGGAGTTCACTCCGGGCTCTCACGCTGCCCTCGAGAGCCCTGGAATCCTTCGTTACGTTCAGGATTCAAAATAACACCCGCGACTTTAAGACACTACTTTATCCTCTTAGTGAATAATCTAACTATTATCCACTATATTATCAATGTTTACTAACTTCAATAATATCTGGTTTCTCCTAACCGATCTTCCATGTTTTTTCTTTTAACGTGCTTAAATATTTCCAAAACAATTAGCAGTTCTTGTAGCATTATGTATTGATTGGCTGGCTAACCATGCCATGTCAACTACCATGTTTAAAAAAAAAAACTAAACCTTAGTAAAATAATCTCAAACACTTACGTACAGTGTTAGTTCCGGTTCATGGAAACGGAACGCAATATTCCGCACCTAGACTAGGAGATCATCATCAGGAGATCATCATATTAGAGAAGGTGGCAAGGGTGAATGAATTGTTCAGAAAAATCTTGCGCCAAGAGTTGCTACATAGATTGCAAAGTACAACGTATATCCTCTATCTGATATTGGGATAAAAACACGTGTTCAAGAGCGTACGCGTTAAACAACGAAATAATAACATTATTGTGCAGGTGATTGATTTGTATATCTTAAAATTTAATATCCTTTGTTAATTAAAAATTACAAGATTTTATTATATTGCTGCAGGACGACATCGTTGCGGTCACAACTTGTTATATTTTATATTTTATTCTCAACTTGTGTACTTCAGGGCGACACTAGTACAGCCCTAATGGCCTCAATGAGGAAGACTTTGTATCAACAAGAATTAATTTGGTATTAACATTATGAACCAATGCCAATAAAGTCTTTGTATGAGTGAACAACTGCACACAGTGATGGCTAGGATACGACCTTGGTGACGTCACGTGTTCAGGATAACGTCCTTGATATTTTGAGTATGTCTTCAACTGGCATCCTCGTATTTTGTAAAGTGCGCGGAGCAAAATTTTGTCGACCGATAGTGTCTGTAATAGTTTCTTGTATGCATGTGGCATCTACATTCACGCACTCGTTCAGGGTTTTGTTTCCCGCGCAGCGTAGTGGAAACTGCTACGCTTTGCTGCTAATACCAATTAAATAATTATACTATGTTTTCTCCGAGTATTTTTAGCTAGTGCTTGTGTAAGCTAAAAATCACATGGGTTAACAAGAAAGTAAAATAAGAAACATCATTTAATTCGGTAAACTAAGAAAAGAATATGAAGGAAAATACATTTACTTGCATTAAAGACAAAAGTACGCCAACACAAAAATAACAAGTTAGGGAGAAGGAGACCTGACTGCTTTCAACCAATTTAAGATGTCATTTCGGTTAAAACACGATGTTCCGAAGCAAAATACTTACTTGACTTCTGCACTACTTTTCGGATGGGAGATAATACTCTAATATTACGAATATATGGCATGTGCACATGTTCTTTTTGAAGTCTGGGTTTCGTAAATGAAAGAATAATGCTCGTTTTCACTTACTCATTTGAGAACTTACTCTTAGAAGCTGACATAATACCTTCTCTTAATTATTTATACAGTAGGTAGGTAACCTTTACTTTTATTGCAATACATTTTCTGAAGGTTTCCTGCCTCATGCAAGTCAAATCTATAAATAGATTCAGTGAACCAGGATCGGATGAATACTAGGATGTAGTCCTCTCTCCCCTCTGGACGTGTAGTATTCACACATCTGAAAGGGGGATATTCACCTGTATGCACTCGTGCTACAGCGATATGAAAAGTTTGCGAGAGGGTATGCGACAACAGTATCAAGGGGGAAATGCAATACTCACAAGCATGTACATGTGTGCATTATACGATTGCTGCATTACACGTTTGTACGAGTGAGATAGCGGGCAGTATATAATAGATAATAATGGAACTGGGTTAATAATGCTCATTATGGCTTTCACATTATTACCGTTATATTAAACTACCAGGATAGCACAACTGAAAAGGAGTGGCTTTGTACTATAGCTGAACGTTCAATAACTAATTTAGTGTAGTGCACAATCACTACAACACATTTTCAATCATATAAATAACATCGTCCTACCCACAAACTTCCATCGGCTATTCCTAGAAATACAATTAATTTGGAACGCTCCAAACTTTTTCTACAAAACTTTTTTCTGCTGCATACGCTGCATACTAACTAAAAGAGCCTATTCAATAGCGTTTGTGAGAAAAAAATATGAACACATGGCATGGAGTCGCGCAGCGCATCTGTTGCCACGGAAACGGTACGCCTGCCAGGAGTACTAGCACAACATGAATCAGGAAGAGTTACTAGCTAATAAATAACCAACCTGTTTCCTTGTGTCCTGCCAGGTGGTGACCTTCACAAGGTGGCTGGCCTCTAGCTCAAATAATGAGGCAATCCCCCAACTGCTATAGGCTGTTTCACGTTATCTCTTTTTTTTATACCAGGGACTATTTTGAGGTTCCATCGACGACGATCCAATATTACAATGAAATTCATGAAAATAATAAGTACTGAAGACGAATAAAATAACACTTACCTAGAAAATAAATTAAGAAAAATAATCGCGTACTCAAAATTATGAAACTTCTTACTTACACTCCCCTTACATTTTAACTTACTAGAACCTATCATTATAATAATTTTGATTGGCACAAAGGCAAATAAAAAATAAAATATTGTGAAGGAAGAATGGTTGTCAAGTTGTTATAAATTTCTACTGTCTTTTGTTCTGTCTAAGATAGAATCGATCATTTAGAGTTGTGAATTTTGTATTAAATTATTATTACTATTTCTGTGGTTTTTGTTCCGTTTTTATTGTGACTTCCTCACAAAAACTGTATTGTATCCTTTTACTGCCGGGCCGAATATCCTTCGTTGATCCAGTACCGCTAAAAGTCTCCGTTCGAGTCCGGACTATATACTCGTGTTACGAACAAGAATATGACCATACCAAACACATTAAATTATTTACATAAAAATAGACGGGACATAGCGAACAAAATCGTAATCCGATACATTTGTCCTAGTGGGCAAAAGTCATTCAGTCTAGTATAGTACGCCTGCATGCCGCTCTAATTTTGGTATATTATGCTAGACGGCGTGACTGAGAGATGGAATCACAGTTTTTCTATGAAATTGTTTCGCATAGCCTCTCTATGTAAGTATCTTAAATCTCTTTGGACCATACTAACTACTTATGATTATAGTGCAAGTGACGTATTGTGAACGCCTTCGATATCGATGTGATGAAAAATGAAAATGATCCGTTAGTGTTTGTTAAAAGAATATGCCGCAAGTAAGTGACTCTCTTCGTAAGTCTAGAACGGCGGAATTTCAACAATTAAATAATAACTAAGTTAAGTAAGTTTCTATATTTCTTGAATTTAAAAAATATATAAGCGCAACCAAACTTCTTTTCCGAGTTCAAAGTGAGCAAACTAGCAAACGCTACGTTTCGTAGCAACTGCTACGAAATGTCTGACGTCACGGCTACGACAACTACGCGGCCATTGTAGATAAATAATGTCTATCTGGCTTAATAATAATGAAAGCATACATTTTAACGTTTTTTAAATATAGTGTACAATGTACATTTAAATAACTTACGGGCAAACTGTAACCTTTTATGATTCGAGTAAAGCAAAACGGCAGTAGAACAATTTCAGACGTAAGCCCAACAATTCCTTTTAATAAATAGGTATAGCATAATCAACCTATAATGTGTCCACTGCTGGGACATAGGCCTCCTCTCGGTGAGAGGGAGCGGGCCGTTATCCACCACGAGGTCTTAGTGCCGGTTGACGGATGTCACATGTCTCCGAATGTTTGGTTCTAGGACATGCCGGTTTCCTCACGAAGTTTTCTTTCACCGTTTTGAGGGCAGTGGTGATGAAATAATCTACACAAAGTAAAGCGCAGGTCTGGGCTCGAACCTACGACCTATAACTTATAAGTCGCCGCCGTTACCACTGCTCTTCATAGGCCTCAAACACGTATAGGTATTATTCTAAATCTCGAATAATTCCTCAAGGAGTATAGAGACTTTCTTTTTGATGTAAGGTTTTCTAATTGGGTTTTAAACTTTTGCAAGACTTTGGTATCCAACCGGAACGCATATTTTACAGTTTATGCATCATTATGTTACAGTCTTAACTAAAAGTACCAGTGTCGTTAAACTTATGTCAATAATTTACAAAAATAGGTACGTTCATAAACACCGTCTATTATAACTCCTTTCAATGCACTAAGTAACTAAACCTACCTCTAGAATGTCTCATGGAACATGATAGTGGAAAGTGAAAGTCTCATATACACTCAAGCTCGTGTTATCCTAGTCACTGCCTCTATAAATAGATTTTCTAGATGATAGACCTATGCCTAAATAACTACAGTAGTCTACCACGCAAATGCATAAATCTTCTCATCTCTGCTACACTGGTACTTGGAGCCAACGAGTATCGGTTTTGACTGATTGGGGCGCGCTATAAAAATATATTTTGTAGTTTAAAGAGTGCAAATACAAAGATATGTTTAAAAAAAATACAAAATTACACTCACTACATTGAATTTAAATATGGGGTTATTAAGTAAATATGAAATTAATGTCACACTTTTGTAAAAATATGGCAAAGTCACCATTATCTTCCTGACTATTTGATATCTTATTTTATTTGAAGCCAAAGAAGCCCGTCCTTTTGTTTCTTATATTATACATCTTTATTGGCCGTCATCTATCAGAATACACTTCCTTCCTATCACCTATACATATCATCTTTCAGTCAATACATCCATACCTTTTTGTTGGTATTCCTCTTTACTTAAAGCCTACAATCATACTTAACACATTTATTTTCAAATGTTCCTCATTCCTCCGCATCATGTTCAGTATTCTAAATAAGTGATACCAATCAGTTAAACAGAAAAAAGATCAAGCCGAAGTTACATCTACGAGTATGTGTCAGCGGCGTTTTTTGCTTGTGTGTTTTTTTAACTTCTCACCACGTACCTGCATAGTGCCTTTTATTTTTAACAGTACTTTGTTTTTTGTATTCCGTTTTATAATTTTCTTACGTTTTTTTATAAATTACAGCGCTGTTTTACGTTGTCTATTGAAAAAACTTCAATACGCAATAATTATAATTATTATATTTATTTCCTACATAATAATCATTAAAATCATCAATTTCGTCGTATTTTTACGAAATACTTTCCCTAATATATATATAATTTCATTTCGAGAACTAAAAATTATAAATCTCTTGAGTTCTAATACTCGTAGGTCTAAAATAAGACTATTTCATGAAAATATGATGTTACCGTTAAATTATAACTTTTTTGCGGATTTTTGAATTTCGCGGGCTACCCACGGTATAATAGCGCCATAACGCTACAGTGCTAGCGGAACGTGTCCCATTCAAAATTTAAAAAGTTTTCCTAGCCATCTGAGCTTTATGAGCTCCTAGTACTCGGCTACGTATTCGCCGGTTCATGGGCAAATTTAAGGCCATAACATGACGACATATTCATTATAGTGCGACGTGAATCGAAATGAACGTGGCGAAATAGAGAACTATAATATACTATTAGCGTAACATAATGATCTATTTTTTTTCTATTTTAATAGTTTTAATTTTCAAACGAAATATTTACATAATAAATGTAAGCTAACAGACTTAAAACAATAACAGTGGATATGTGTACATTTTTAAAGAATAGTAAGGGAAGGAATCATGGACATCAAAAATTCGTCCGCATCGTTGTCAGCAAGAAAAGGGTCCCAAAAGGCTGGCAGCGCTGCCACATTGTAAGGCAGTGCTGATTCTTTGTCCTAACAAACAAGGTATAATCAAAAAAACTGATAAACAATAGACCCGGTAGAACTCTGCCGGATGCCTTTTTATTGTCTAGAATAAATATGGTGTTTGGGGTGTTCATTTTTTCTTCGTGATAGACATTACATCACTTCGTCTGTGATCACTGGTTAACCACGTCCAAAAGTTAGCTACATAGTTAGCGAATTAAATATTCAATGCACGTTTCCTTTATTGCAACGTTACATTTACTTGTTAAAATGTGAAAGACGACCAACACCCACAAACGACATGTTCCTCAGAACTATTATACTCTAAGCAAATAATTAATGTTCTTGAATATGTTTGCATTGGCTCAGTTAGAAGTAGTCTTTCTATGGTTTTACAGGTCGGTATGCACCTAAAAGCGATTTGTCCTAAGTCGGTGTGCACCTAAGAGCAACCAATGGCTGCTATTTAAATAATTATTTTTTATGACGTGTGCTTTTGAGCGCATATAAAAATAAACAGTATGGTCTACTTTTGGCTAAAATACACAATCTACATATGCTCGTGTTGTATCTGTACTTAGCGACACCTGATGCTCTTTATACTCAACATTTATGGCGCGTACAAACTTTCAGTGTAACATTCCTGAAAGCCTCTTAGTGTTTTATTAGAACCTAGTATTTCAAATATTGTACAGCCTGGATGGATCAATACGGTCTCCCGAGCACAAGTCACGCCACTATGTTATTATGACAACGATGCGCCGCGTGAAGTTGGCCGGACACGCGACAAAAGGTATCCAAACAACTACTGTACTTACTGCAACAACTGTAAATTAAAATTGTACTGAACACGTTTTATGAGGATTTTTTAATGCAATGAAAAAAGAAAATTAGCACAGTGGGTAATCCACACTCGAGAAACTGTTATAAATCCAACCAAGTTTTGCAGCTACTCGTAATAGCAAATAAAAGTATAAACATCAATATGTATAATTATAAATTAAAGTCGCTTTCGAGTCGTGATATATACGCAACGGAATTTGATGCGGTCCTCACCATCATTTAGAAAATGTATTCCGGAAGGTTTATTGTGTATAAATATAATACACTAATATTTAACTTCAATATTATAAAGAAATGCTTACGTTTTTTCAAGTAGTAAAAACCATGCGAAGCAGGGGCGGGTAGCTAGTATCAATATAAATCTATTAAAAATGGTACTTAGCAAGAAAAATGAAAAAATTAAGTATTGTGTTTATGTCTGTTGTCAAATAAGGCATTTAACGTTTATCCTTTCCTTCACAAATCATTTTATTTTTATGATATTTCTAAAATAAGTGTAATAATAATAATAACAACCGCAATTATACAACGCAATTTTGAGGAGGCGCCTTCGAAAAAAGCTATTAAAACCTACAATATTTACTGTTTTCCATGACAATATTTATTGAACTACCTAACTTTTCTGTCGTAAATCTTAAGAAATCTGCTTACAAAATCTGAAACCTCAACCCCATCCAAGTAAACCTTGTATATTGCCAATGGGATGAGTATTAAAGTGACTACAAAACAAAAGTAAAGTAAACTTTACAACGATTTTGTTAGAAATTAATACCGTACAGCGACACAGCAGTATTTTCGACGGTTTAACTGTCTGTCTTACCGACTTGAGCTACTCATGTTTATTGGCTCCTAGTATTATGCCTCGTATTTGAGGTGATTCTCTGAGGAACCGCGGTGTGGGGTCGGGCATGACGACTTGTTTACATTCTAGGAGGTTATTGTGGCCAGCTTTTGCAATTTCAATAATCGCGATATGATAGAAAAAATATTTAGAAAAAATAATTTTGTTTTTTTTATAAAGAACTTATTTACATGCTACAAGGATATTGTGGCGCTCGAATAATGTTGACAGGGCCGCTGTTGGTAGACATTTGTGCAATCGTTTTGTGAAATGTCACTTGAAATGTATTAAAAAAAATAAGATGGCGGCGTTAGGTACGTATCAAGCCACGCGCCAAAAAAACCTTATAGCGCTATATTTTAATACGACTTTGCATGTGGCATGAAGGATCATGTTATGTATGCAAAACAATCTAAAGACAACAAACAGTAAACACAATCAAAAGAATTTTATTATCAGGATTATACAGGATGAAAACTTAAGTTACCAAAAAGAAAAATAGTTTTCAAAGCGTAACTAAATTTCAGAGGAAAATAAAACATAAACGTCTACTTATTACTGCATGGATGTTTTTTAATGCCAAATATAATAGTTTTCTCCTGAGTCGAACTGGCACCTTTGATCACGTGTCTCATCTTCGCGTATTTTCACGTTTCTCCATTTATCATATAAGATGATGTACCTACATCATAATTGAGTGCTTTGAAAGTGCACTTTACGCAATGCGTTAATAGACTTGAATACCAAAACTAAAAAGTTTATTGATAGTATAACAATCATGTCGTTGAGAAAGTCAAAAAAAGTCTCTATGATTCAAAAAACAAAAGTCAGATTTATAGTTTACCCTAGTACCGCGGGTACTAAATGCAGTTTAATAGTTATATTTTAAAGTAAAAAAGTTGAATGATGAAGGCAAGCCTTTTGGAGTGGCAACTGCAGCAATGTGGTCATTTCACTCTTGCTATCTTTGTCTAGACAAGTATAGTAAAAACGAGATGTTGAATGACAGAAGCAACTGTTGATTTCCGTTCCTCTCTCTCTCTCCCTCTCAATAAAACTCGTAATCGGTCACTTTCAGGCTAACACGTCCGTAACCATGGTAACGGATCGCGTGCATATCACCGGGATAACAGAAGTAACGGGAGCTAACCGAAACTGAATTTGAATAAATTGTGCAAACCACCAACATAACATAAATAATGAAGAGGTCTAGGTATACTATAATCTATATAAATAAAAACACAAAAACATCGACCTATGTCCATTATAGACTTTGAAACCATCCAACCGATGTACCCCAAACTGGTTTTATTAGAAAGGCAGTAATCCGAACATAGTTTTAAACTACTAAAACAAAAGAAAAAACAAATTCGCGAATAGACCGAATATGCCTAATGCATTGTTTTATCGCAAAAAGACACGCTAGGTATCCGCTAGTATTATATACGCTGCTTACGTGTTACCTTTTTAATACTTTATCTTACTTTTAAAATTCCACACATTCTACATCGTGTGGTACAAATGTTAGTCGAAGAGGCTCATGAACAGTGAGGGACCAGTTTCTAAAATCAAATGAACTGGGACAGACACAACCACGTTACATATGGAGCAAAAGAAAATACAGCTACTCAGTTGCGTCGTCGGCCGTGAACCCTGAGAAGAGAGGATTTTCTGAAAAAATATTTTATCCTCAACAAAATTCGCACACGTAATACTGACCCTTATAATTAAGAGTTAAGTGCATTATGTTCTTATTTTAGCTATTTGCATTAGAAAAATTAAGTAGTTTTTAGGAAGCCTTTTCATGTCAGCTATAAACTATCCCACATATTGCTTATTATTCAGTGTTGCAGGTACATTAACTGAATGTCTGACTGTAAAAAAGTTCATTTAAATGATTATTTATTCATATTCTCTCAAGTTTGTGTCTCCTCTCTACTTAATTGCATTTTGTTTTCGATATGATTTCAATTATTACGCATTATAATCTGTATCAACAACGTGACAACGCTGGAAACAGACCTATATCATTCGAAAACTTCTATCTATATCTCTATCTATTCCCGAGTAATTATGGTTCTCGAACGAATATCTTACCAAAACGCTCCCCAAAACAACGTTATCTGCGACTCTCTTCAACAAAATTGTAAATAACTACATAACGAGTAGAGTGTCTGAGATTAAAATAACAACAAGTTATTCAGTACTTTATTGTGCTTAATTTGCATGTACAATCTTACCGTGTTTCTTTCATAATGTATAAGATATCATCAAATTTAAAGCCAAAACACAGTTTTGTTGGAACTAAGTTAATGATTGCATCAAGAGCAAACGTAACGAACGCAAAATTATTCTGATAGCTGTATAAGTAGAGGAGATTGTAGAGAGGAGAATAGTACAAAACTTCAAAGACACTTGCTACGCTTTGACTATTGAAAATGAAAGGTTCGTACTACTGAATGCCTCATGGGCTCCTAGTACTCAACTTCGTAGTTGCGCTGAGTTTGCTTGCGTTGCGGAGCAGTTCTCGGTGGAACTTCACTCCGGTGCTTTTTTTTATAAGTTTATATCATTCTACAGTCCTTTCACTGTTACTCAACATCTGATTTTGTATCCCGGTGATGTTTATATTTAATTATTGTTACAGAAAAAAATACTGTGAAGGTACTTAATTATTCTAAGCAGTCATCGTTAACAGGAAAATAGTAGGTATTATGCCATTGGTTCATTGATATAGCAAAAGTTTCGACTAATAAATTACACATACATAAACTCGCCGTAATTTTTTTCACATGGAGGTAGGCAGAAACTACAGAATGCCACTTGCTACGATTCTTAGATACTCCTTAAGGTTAATTAAATTTAAATTAAAAAGATACTTTCTTGTCTTTGACTAACTATCTAGGTGTGCATGATTGTCGGTGAGACCACAGTGACGCGACGACCAAAGTGCCTTTTTCTGCGTATTTGAAATTAATGATTTGACTGACTTTGACACATTTTTACTTAGTCCCATAAGATATATTTTAATGTAATAAATCGCCTGAAAATGTGTACAGCAGTGCACCAATACATCAGTGCAAACCAATCATTTATATTTTAATGAACATAAATGAGCTCCCGCTGCCATCCGAAGGAGCCGGAGCTCATCTACGTTCTGCCGCATCGGTTTTTTTTTTTTTTTTTTTTTGATGCTGGCTTTTTTGCAGCTGATCCCTCGGGGGACCTTTGCTGCTTCACCGGGCTTCGGTGGGGCCAGAAGGGCCTCTCACCTAGCTAATAAAATATTATTTAGGTAGCACAGCTAAGGGCGTCCCAAGGTGGGACTCGAACCTAGGCTTAGGGCGCTACCGATTACTGAGCAAGTGGGGACTTGTCGTATCTGTTCATAATGCCGCATCGGAGCTCGGTCCAGCCTTATATAGAGCCATGAATCCAAGCGGAGTATTACGTCATAGAGGTTGCACTTTTATGAAAATTCTTAGTAATTGACAGGTAACTGGAAACTTCTAAAGCGAATTGTCCTACTCGGACGTAAAACAATCGTTACAAAAATCGCACCTCAGATCTCAAAAAGTAACCCCTTCAAATAGCTTTTATTTAACGGTAAGGGTATAATAACTATGAGATACCATTTGAAAGGCAATTTATTCAGAATTCAGAACAAATCGAGGACTTTTGCTAGGTTATAAGTATCAAGGTATAAAAAAACAGTTAATTGTGAACGAAGAAGATTAAAGTTTTATTACAACACCAAAAATTACAAAAAATGTTCTTAAAACTAACCCAAAATACCCATTCATTTGCAACCATAATCAACCAAATCATAACCATTTATTTGCAATAGATATTGGTACAGTGTTGGTCTTAAAGTTAGTGATTAAGTGTCCTAATACATAGTCAAGCATTCAACATGCAAAACATTACGAATTTAATGCTAGAGTATATTATTTATGTCCAATGGCATGCTTTAAATGGTTGTTTCTATTATTCATTAATTTACCAATACATTTAATATTAATTGTCGTCTCATTCATTTAGATCAGAAATTGAAATTAAATTAACAGAATAGAATGTTTTTTCTATAAGCCATTTAAATAACGCCGCATTAAATCGATTGATTGGCAGTTGTCTATACGATTTTGGTAGTCTTATTCAATATCCTTATTACCATTGTAAAGCAACGTCTGTGATAAAAATCGCTTTTCATTGGAGGAATAATTCATCTATAGCCCAGGAAAATATGAATTTGTGCGCGAAAAAATCTTAGTGAAGATTTCTCACCGGGATTTTCTTTACGAAGACATTAGAAATACTGTGTGAAAAGGTCATAGAGATAAAATATATGAAAATAAAATTATTGACCGTCAAAGGTTTTGAAAGTCAGTTTTTTGCTAATATTTCGTGAAGTATTTATTCATTGTATGTGAACTTAAGTTGCAACAAATTTGTTACTTACTTAATTTTGCACAAAATGTTTCATAACAAGATTTACGTTGGACCAAAATTTCTCGAGATATACTGCTGAAAAAAGTTGGGTAACGATGCTTTTACTTCCGCACCACCTTTAAGATAGAGTAAGAAGAGATTGCGTAGAATGTATCTCTTTCTAATAATTTTAATACATAATTATCAATGTTTGTTTGTTCGTATTTTCTGCGCTGCCGTACAGTTAATACGATTGCGATAAAACTTTGTTAACGTACCGCGAAAGTTTTATCATCAAAAAAGGTCATAAAAAAAACACGCCGACGGAGTCGCGGGCAGAAGCTAGTATGTAATATACTTTTCAAAGCATGCATTGACTTCAACCCAATACTTTTCGAGATTATTGGAAAGAAATAGTTTTCTTGACCTTTGACAGTCAATATTTTGTTTACACACTTTATTTCTCTATGGACTTACACACAGCTTTGCTGCATATACAGTCAGTGACCTGCATAACCCGACCCTTCTTCCCCTCTTCTTCTTTGTAAGAGGGGTCAACTAGTGCAGAGTACTGACCGTAATCATACGGTCCATCGCATGCATTAGCATACGGTAGTTCGTATTTAACATGATTCCAGTGAAAACTCTTCACTAGAATCTTCTCTTCTCTCTTGAATATCTTCTTCTTTCTTGTAAAGATGAACGTGTGTGTGTACGTGTGTGTGTGTGTGTGTGTGTGTGTGTGTGTGTTTGTGTGTGTGGATGTCATTGTTTCTTTTTGTTTCTTTATTGCATAT
The DNA here is from genome assembly GCA_917490735.1 of Dryobotodes eremita. Taxonomy (NCBI): domain Eukaryota; kingdom Metazoa; phylum Arthropoda; class Insecta; order Lepidoptera; family Noctuidae; genus Dryobotodes; species Dryobotodes eremita. The sequence goes on along the minus strand of OU823241.1, from coordinate 8,251,840 downwards.
TCTCCTTTCATTCATTTTATTTTTCTGAGCTAGTATTGATGACACAAATTATATTAAACATGACACACTTACTATTAAATATGACACACTACAAATGACGCAACGCTGACCTCAGTCATTATATTATTTTGGCTCAAAATTCAAAAACGTAGAAGTCGTAGTTTTAAATATTTACCGAGGTATTTTGTAACTGTATACTTATAACATTGTTTTAAAGTGTCCGTTTTGCGTATATTGGACTCAATAAAACTACAAAAGCACAAACAAAATCTGTTTAAAAAACATAACTGTTATCAGAAGACAAAATCATATTTTTAAATAGCCTCTATTGTGTTAACACATATTTTTTTTAAAGAATTTAACACCTGTTTTATTGTACACCTAGGGGATAACTGTAATAACCGTTTGCGAAACGTATTTATTTTGATGCGACAGTTTTCTGAACCGTTTGAAAATGCTACGGCCGCGTTGCTCACGTAGCCGTGGTGCCTGCTACGGCGTAGTCACAGCTACGCCGTAGCAGACACTGGTCCACGAAGTCGAGTTTTACCGGTAAACATACTTATGTATGTTTGGAAAAATATATTTTTTCCCTGCATTAGTTCAATATAATACAAATAACTAAGAGAAAATGACTTGGCCGATTATTTTCTTATCAACGTTAACTCAGATTTGACAACAAAACTGGGATTTAGAACAGTTACCTGTTTGTTCTGTTTAGATAATACAGAATAAGGATTATAAAATTTATAAAGATAATCAAATCATTAATAAATAAAACATGCATATTTTGGCCAATTGCATGCGGTTCCCTAGTTGGGATGAATTTATCCCAAGAACAAACCAAACATAGTAGTTGAAAAGAATGATTCTTCTCCCAAACATTCCAACTGCAAACTAATGTAAGTTTATACGCACAATATTGATAGATTTACCATGTTATTTTAAGGCCATAGACTTCTTATAGGAATTCCTAAAAATCTATCTCCATTTTTTTCAAAATTTTAGGCTTGGTAGTTTCGGAGATAAGGGGGCAATAGTCAATGTTCTTAATTTTTTTATTTTATTGTGTCTTTACTGTGAGACTTTTTATTTGACACACGGTCACACCGTACAGTTTGCAAAGCCTTCTTCTTTATTTCATTTTCTTTTTTGCTTCACATAGGTAACCCCATTTTCAAAATTTATTTGTTTGGCTCACAGAAATTCATATGTGTACCAAACAACTTAATCGGTCCATTAGAATCGGATCAAATTGGCTGTGACAAACAGACAGACAGACACACGAGTGATCCTATAAGGGTTGCGATTTTCATTCGGATGGACGGAACCCTAAAACGTAGGGTATTATTACAATTTGTAGCTATATCACTAATAACTTTGGGCTTACTTATTAACTACTAAATAAAGCTTTAGCAAATGACCATGCACCGCGTCGTTCAATATTCCGCCGGCGAATGGACTAGGCAAACAGAAATAACCAGGATACACCGTTAAATCTAAATATGTTTGAAAGTAAAATGAATGTCAAGGTTTTCCTTTTTACGAAAGAGTCGCTTTTTATAAATAAACACTGATGATAAAAGTTGTACGGTTCTAATAGATGTTCGGATATAATTTCAAATTAAATTAATGTTTGCGGTGCGTATTCCACTAGGACTATCTTTTTTTGTGTGTTATATCGCGATAATTAAAGACACAACGCTATAATTAAATATAAAGCCAAAGCGAGGCCCCAGCATTCGAGAAAATGTACCTATTCTATCTCAAAATAGCTTAGTTTTGGTACATCAGTATTGATCGTGCGTGCGTGTATGACCAGATGTATGAACGTAAACAAGGCAAAAGAAGTATGGATCGTTGCAGGTGGCGTTCTACAGTTTCTGCCCACCCCCATGGCAAAGAGGCGTGAGTTTATGTGTATGTATTTATTTAAAAGTATTCGTAGAAACATAAGAAACTAACTTCTAAAACTGCGACTACGCTCCCATCATCTACCCCACAGGAACCGAGCAGATTTCTGAAATAAAAAGTAGCGTACATATGGCAATAATAAATTTCTAATTTAAATCAATCCATGATCAACCTAATACATCATCATTTCATTGTTAATCGTACCTGTGCCTTACAACATGTGTTAGAGCCAAAAAGATGAAGGTACCTATATAAAACCTCTTTTTATAGTATTGTGTTATTCTTTTTCATTTTAAATATTTTGCATCTTCTTTTGTTTTTACTTCGATATGACATCTCATGTATGCACGAAGCCAAAATAAATATTTTATGATATTTTCATTCATTATATCTTTGCTTATGTTTAACAACCTGTGTATGCTGCTATGTACTTTTGGCGGGACGGAATTTCTGAACAGATTGACGTTGCAACTTTCTCTTATATCATGATATCCTAGTATTTGCGGGGAACATTGCGTTCCGTTTCCATGGAACCGGAACTGATATTTAAATAACAAGTATTTCGTGGTTCTCTTTAATATTAAAAGCTGCTGGTGAACAGATTTCTCAGGAAAATAAGACATGTTAAAGGGAAATCTCCAATTTTCATTGTAGCCATTTTGGAAACTTATTCGTTACAAAATAAACCGATATTCTATAACAATTCACCAGTATTCTCTACCTGCGATAAAACATAAAAATTTGCCCGAAACTCCAATCCAAATATGTAAATTAGTTTATACTGAAAAATCGTGTTCAATAGCCAAGCGAGTAGGACGAAGTGGTCAAACAAACCTTAAGCTTGATATCGGGCAAAAAATAAAATACATATTTAGTTTATTTATTTAAAAAGCTTCTTGTTCACATGCAAATTTAAAATTATCATTAACCTGATGTTTATGTAGTTATGTTATTTTTGTTTTGTATATATTTCTCAAAATTTTATTAATATCTCTCGATTAAAATTCAACTTATTATAACTAATTAGAACTTAAACCCATCTAGATATTTCAATTTATTCTTGTAAAAACTCATCTAGATATTTCAATTTATTCTTGTAAATACATATTTTATGCCTTATTGAACATCGGCTATCATGATAACGAGGATGGGCGCTGATAACAATAATTATAAGATATTAAGTCATCTTAGCTTATGTATTGGCTGCAACTCTAATATACAACTTTACTTACCTCAGGCCTATTTCTATTGTAAACCATATTTTTGACTTGAAGGTGCAAATAAACTATTTTTATTTATTTTATTTTATAAACATGTCTGTTGTTTAACCTAAACATCTGATAAACACCGCTTTGTGGTAGGTAAACAACGGTGTCTCACTCTTTTATTTCCGTCACTGCTTCTACGTTATAACTGGTCCGCTATTTTGATTTACCTACAGCGCCATCTGTTAGTCCGGTCTATCCATACACACCTTCCTATCTACTACAATTTCAAGCGTTGTGCTATTCCTGTGATTTGTGTGCTTCCAGTAGCGTCAGAAAGTTAAAAGGTGTTCAGATTCCAACTAAAGATGAGCTCCTGGACTACAAAATCCTCCTACGATTTTCACGGTAAGTTGTATAATATTATATTGTAAATGAAAAAAAATATTATGAAAACGCTTTTTATTCTTTTAACCGACTTAAAAAAAAGAGGACTTTCTCAATTCGACTGTTTTTTTAAGCTATTGCATAGCTTTTATCGCGGGATTTGAGCGCGGCGACCGAATCAAGAAATTCCGTAACGAAAATAAAATCTAACACCCCCCACTACGCCTACCATGTAGCTCGGCCGAGCGTTCGCTTAACGTGTATGTATATGGTACGACTGTACTTAAATTAATATCAAAGAAAAAAAAATACTGCATAAATAAAAAAAAAATACTGCATAAATAAAAAATAAATAAATAATTATAATTGCATAAGTTGATAAAAAATGCTTTGCAATAGCTTTAACGCGGCAGTCCCCGAGTGCCACACGTGTTTTTGTTTTTTAATGTGTTTTAGTTCAGAACTTTTTTCTAGATGAACCGATTGGGATGATTCTTTTTAAGCTATTGCATAGCTTTTATCGTGGGCTCTGAGCGCGGCGACCGTATCAAGAAATTCCGTAACGAAAATAAAACCTAACACCCCCCACTCCGCCTACCATGTAGCTCGGTCGAGCATTCGCTTAATGTGTATGTATATGGTACGACTGTACTTGAATTAGTATCAAAGAAAAAAAAAATACTGCATAAATAAAAAATAAATAAATAATTATAATTGCATAAGTTGATAAAAAATGCTATGCAATAGCTTTACCGCGGCAGTCCCCGAGTGCCACACGTGTTTTTTTTTTTATTTGAAAGCTGGTGCTTCTCATGTGGTCCCATATAAATTGATCAAGTTCTGAGCAGTAGTTTTTGAGTTATCCTTAACACTGCATATTTTTTCCTCTTAGTTTATATTGATGATAGTTTAATAATTGCCTGTCACTGTTATTTACATATCAAGTAGTGGTATACGAATTTGTGTAGGTTAGGTACGACAACTAAAAAGTGAAATTCTTTTTTACAAAAAAAACAACCGCCTTCCAAAAAAAAAAGTGAAAGATAACTTTAATTTCGGAAGTCGGTGGCAAAAAACGAAAATACAAAACTAAAGACACCAACTTCCGAAATTAAAGTTATTTTTCACTTTTTAGTGTTTTTTCGAATGTCGTTTGTTTTTGTTGTAAAAAGTTTTTATTATTATTAAACTTTCTTACTTTGTAATCCTTTATTTGTGTCACAATAAACAATAATAATCTGATCTATTCATATTTACAACTAACTTAATTAATTAAATAACTAACTAGTTAACTACACATGTGTATATTATACATGTCGCCGGGTTTATTAAAAAAATCTATTTTTTGGGGACCGGATTATTGAAAACCAAGTGACATTTTCATAATAACACGAGCAAAAATCAGGATTTAAAAAAAAACACCAGTATATTTAGGATGATTGGAATCTTGATGGCTGAACATATTCATATTCATTTATTTAATTTTATTATAGGTGAAGTCAGTTCTTACAATAAGCGTTATAGTATCACTGTAACATACCCATGGGGTGTACAATATTTATATTTATATCAATATTAAGCCATGTTAAAAAAAATATTTATAATGATACCATTACACTCTTAACTCGAATTCTTGGCTCGAATGTTGCTGTTAACCAATCAGCACATCAGTCAGTGCATAATTAGTGATTAAACGAACTTACGTGAAAGTGAAGTTCTATCATAATTTATGATAACCTAGTCCGAATCACTAATATCACCAGTTCGTTTGATCATTAATTAGACATAGTTATAACTTAATCAAATTAAAGAATAATACCCACTTCTTAAAATTATTATTGTGAATTATTTTTTCATCATATACACCATCTTTTAAAACATTTAAAATTAACTTAGCAGTGGCAGTTTCTTTAATAGTATCTAAAATTTCACTTAACACTAGCATTTTTAAAACCAACTGCTTAACGTTTGAGTAAGTACGAGTTTTATTTTTGTTACGCTTACTTCTGATTAGTTATAATTATCTATATGTTTGCGAGGATCCGGTACACTTACGCGAAAAGGCATTTTGCGCGGACGGACCTTTGCGTGAAGGGACACTTGTTGCGAAAGGCATTGGTACTTGCCTGGATTTCAATAACACCTTGTTTTAAGTCAGCTAAACTTAGAAAGTACATATGAATTGAAAAAGTAAAGTATTTCCAATTTTAATTTTTAATTTTAATTTTCAAATTTTCAATTATTAGATAAAGTGTTTTTCGGGGAAGGTTTAAGTGTATATTATAAACATAATGGCCTGTTTATTATCCGAGTTAATACTGGTTACGTAAAGAAAATCGTAAAACAGTTTAATGAGAAATTGGAGCTGGTCTGTTAGTATAATATGTTTACACAAATAGTGTGCATTAGGCGGGTTCTAGACGATCAATATTATAGCACAATATTAAGAACTGCGCAATAGTTTTTATCGTTAAGGATCGCTAGTGAGCATGAGGTACTGGGTTCGATCCCCAGGTCGCTCACAATTATATTTTCGATTAAAATTTCTCAGTAACAGCTCGGTGTCTGGATTAGCCAGTAGTGCCCAGTTGACGGCAATTGAATCTCCTCTATTACATGAGACTTAAACATAACTGACGAAATGTGGGTGAACTACTATGATGCCTCTGCCTAACTCTTCGGGGATTACAGGCGTGATGATATATTATAAAACAAGACAGAAGCGGCGTGTCCCGGGGGTCTGTTTAAAAGTACTTACCGTAAATTGGGATGTATTGCAACTAGTGGCGTGAAAAACAATTTTTTTTTGAAAAACGATTGTCTTTATAATGACAACATTTAACATTCTGTCTAATAAAAAATAATATGGCAATATTTGGTTTTAATATAGATAATGTTAAATGTTGTCATTATATAGTTGAACTTTTTTGTTTGTTTTTGTTACCAAAATTTTTTTTTTTTTATTTACTGGTGTCTCAAAAAGTACTGAATGGATTTTAATAAAATGTTGACTAATCTATACGGTCTCCTGGAGAATGTTTGGGTGAATATCATATACGTATCGTCTGTATATTATATGAACTAACGCGACCTATGTAAAGGGAGTCTTTAGTGATGTGTCAAGTCGCAGCTTACGGCTTAAATAATATGAGATAATATCGGCCATACGCACGCACGATCAATACTAATGTATGTTGGATCCTCACTTTGGCTTTATATTTAATTAAAGCGTTATATCGTTAGTCATCGCATTATAAGACACAAAAAACTAAAGTTCTAGTGGAATAAGCACCGCAAACATTCGTTATATTATTTGAAATTATATTCGAATATGTATTAAGAATCGTACAACTTTTACCACCAGTGTTTATTTATTAAAGCGACTCTTTCTTAAAAAGGTAAACCTTGACTTTAATTTTACTTTCAAACATACTTAGATTTAACGGTGTATCCTAGTTATTTCTGTTTGCCTAGTCCATTCGCCGGCGGAATATTGAACGAAGCGATGCATGGTCATTTGCTAAAGCTTTAGTAGTTGTCGACACTGGAAATATGAAATAAAGTAAGGGACAAACCTCAGGTTTTCAGGAGAGCTAAAATAAGATTTTGATTTTACAAAACTGGTCGTAACTTTTTGTCTACAAGTTCCATTTATAACTGTCTATGACAAAGTTTCTTAGATTTGTTTAATCTTTTAGTTTTAAAGATAGCATGTCCGTTACGTTAAAAAATAATGAATAGTGGTACCTTACGTTAACGAAATTTTCGGTTAAAACTAGTAGTGTTGATATAAGGAACATTTGAAAAACAAAAAACTAGAATTTTTCAAAGTAAAGGTATCATAATTGTGTACTCTACATTGCACATTGCTGTTAACAAACAAAATTAATTGAATCTATCATAATAATGACACACTATGTCTATGCAATATAGTTCAAAATTACTTGCTGACATAAAAGATGTACCAAGGATGATATGAAACCAATAAAATAGATCAAAACTTTTATGAATGCAAATGAATCTTCTTTTATCGTGCTTACCGAGGCACGGAGAGATCTCGGTATGAAATAGATGGTCACCCATCCACGAACTGACCGCGACAGCCGTAGCTTATTTTGTTGGATCGACCCATGCCACGTTTACCTACTTATTATAATAACACGCTTATCACACTTACTCATTCATCTTTTCTTAACTGCTTAATAAGTGGCAATTTATACAGTATCATCTACAGACGGGCTGGTTACCTATAGGGCTAGGTAGACTACCTGCCAAAAACCCGTCAGCAGGGTTTAGTCAGTTTCGGGTCTCTATTAACACTCGAGAAAAGAAGCGTTATCAAAAATCAAAATCAAATTATTTTATTTCACAAAAACCATATGAGCATTTATGAAACGTCAGAAGCTAGGTGCACGGTTCCAATTAAATTGGTCATTTCCTATGGAGAAAAGCCGGCAAGAAACACCACCACGGTTACTCTTTTAAAAGTAATTGGTTTTACAATATTCCTAAATTAGAGTGTTAGGTAATAGGTAATAGGTAATACGGGCTGGTGTCCGCAACTCCACGTCAACGCGCGTATTTTGCGTATGGGTGGGAAAATCGATCATTCGATCCACCCCAGCTCCTCGAAGAAGGCCAGCAACGCCTTGGTGTTGCTGACAATCTCACGTAGGGTACCTGGGTTACCGAAGTACTTTGCCCTGTACGTGGCGACCACCGGGCAGTTTAGAAGCACATGAGCTTCTGTTTCGTCGTCCTCCATGCAGGCCCTGCACAGCGGACTGTCTGTGACTCCTATGACAAAGAGGTGTTTATTAAATGACCCGTGGCCAGTTAAAGCTGCTGTAACTGTACGCAACTGTTGTTTAGTTAGTCGGAGAACCTGTTTCGCAAGGCGGCCATCAATTGTGGGGAGGGCTTCCTTAGCCTGCCTGCACTCACCTTGGTCCACCCACAGTTTGTAATGTTGGTCCCTGGTGCGTTTCCTTACCAGAGTGCGTAAGTACCCAAAGGGGAGTGGCACGATGGGTTCAGGCCCACTGGTGCCACGCTCGACCCCCTTCTGGCAAGTTCGTCAGCTGCGTCATTACCTAGCGAACCGCTGTGTCCCTTGATCCATTGAATGGTTATGTTATTGAGGCTACCCACCTGGTTGAGGCGCTGGTGGCACTCGTATATTAGCATATTAATTAGAGTGTTAATAGGTATGGAAGGCTAAAACGCCGGTAAAAGCGTTTGTCATCACTTATAAAACTTTAAATATACTTGAGATACGTGTCGAAAGAAAAACAAGAAAATGAGTCTAAAAATAAAAGTATGATACTGTCAATTAATAAAGAAATAAATATTTTTGGTATAGGTGTTCTAAAGTTAGAATTGATTTAAGTTGTTAAGTTTCTTGAGGCTTATTGAATAATAATATTGTTTTGTTACTTATCTCATGATTTCACACTTCCTTAATTACTGATTGAGATAACCTACCCTGGACATACATAAACGGTTGTACCGGTTGTACGGACCGTTGTTGTACTGGTTGACTAAGAGTTCGTGTTCTAAAATGCAAATCCACGAAATAACCCTAACTAGGTGCGAACTGTAACAATTATAGATAGATGTGGGTTGTTTTAATTAATTAATTGTGTTATTATCTTCGCTTATCGTAGTGCATGCTGTGATTTTCTATAAGTAATGAGGCGCTTAGACTTAAGTTAGCAATGTACAAATTGTAAAGTAACAGTGTACTCATACAGATAAATATTTTAAAAGGTTAATTGTGTCAGTATCAAACAATGTCGTTGACGTATGAGACGGATTGCGGTGCCTTATTTAAGTTCATTGTGATGTTAGCACAGGTAAATCGTTTTCAGTGCTAGAAAATTAACGTAAGGGTCATTATGACTCTGATAATTAAAGTCACAATGACTCAACATATCTAACGTAAGGGACATGCTAGTTTTACATGCTCAGAGAACACTAATGTATGGGACATAACTAAAAATGCTCAAATTATGGAGTAACTGAAGTGACGTGTTGTTAAAATGTACTCGATTGTGTTTAATGTAAAGACAAAACACTGTGAGGGAAGACACTTACATTGGTTTTTATACAAATATTAATTTGAAATGTCATATACAACAAGTTTTTAATAGAAAAATTGTCTAGGCCTATGGAAAATATACGATGTAGGGGACATTTTTTGTCAGATATCGAGATTTTAAATATACCAATCGATAGAGCAAGAAATTCTGAATCGAACTGTATATATAACTCATTTTCGACAAAATGTCCCTTAAGTTATTTCATGTTTCCACTATCGAAGTAAACCCCAAAGTTATTAGTGATATAGCTACAAATTGTAATAAGACCTTATTTTTTAGGGTTCCGTACGTCCGAATGAAAAAACGGAACCCTTACGTGTGTCAGTCTGTCTATCTGTTCGTCACAGCCAATTTTCTCCAATTCTCACTAGAATTGGAGCAACCAAAAACAACTGAACAACTTGACCGACTAAGTTGTTTGGTACACATATGAATTTCTGAGACCCAAACACGGACGAGTAAAACGTAAATAAATTATTGCTGAATATTGGGAGGCAAATAAGGAAATCAAAAAATGTTTTGCAAACTGTACTGTGTGACCGTGTCAAGTGAAAGGGCTTACTCTGAGGGTCTCCTTTTTTTTTAATTATAATTTTAAATGAAATACTTTAAAGTTATTATATAATAATACATATCATAGAAAACCAGATCAAAAGCCCAAGACAGATCGAGGAAGTAAGCGGAAACAGGTGTTCTTTTTTATGTTTAGTATAAGGGCCTGCTTTTATGTGTAGCATGTGCCGAGCTTTTGAGCAGTAGCGACTCCACGAACCCTATCTCTCAGGAGAAGTCTTGTTCCTCACTTCTGGCTTACCTTTATTGGTCGGCTGGAGTCAACACTGGCGAGGAATAGAGCTTCCACCTCTTTCTTGCCTTTATTAGCCGGCTTTAGTGGAGATTTGGAAGGAGCAAACGTACTTCTAGGAGGGAAGTATTCCAGTAAGATGCTGGTAGGGATCTTGACCGTACTTACTTCCAGGATTGTCCTGATAGCCGTGGAATACCTCTTGTAGCGAAATAATAAAAAATAACACAATCGCTACTTTTAAAACAATACATATAATTTTACTATAAAATTTTATCACCACAAAGTCGTAAAATTGTTAAAAAATTATGGCTATTGCAGAAACCTAAATAAAAATTTTAATTTAGAAAATGAACCGGTAAACTTAGACGCACGTGAATTTAATATCTCTTAGTAAAATATCTTTGAGTCTGACCTAAAAAGTTCGATTGCAATCGATTTTATTGGGACTAAAGCTATAGCGCTAAGTAGATCCGTGGTCCTAGAACAGTCTTAAAATTTAAATAATATAATTTAGACGGTAACACATGGAAAATACCTAAATGGCTAAATTGATTTGCGATAAATTAGAATAAGTTTAATCATAAATAACTTGAATTGGAGGCCATGTCTAATCGCTTGCGTGTTACCAGGAGGTCTCTAGCTTTAGCTTATCAGTATCACCCACTAGCCATGAGTTTCTCAAACAACCAGATGTTTGTTTTGAGGTTTGAGGTAAGTAAGTATGTTGTGTAACAATTGAGGCGAAAACATCGGACGATCATTTTAATTATTGACTTATGTCATAAACATTTTTTGCTAAAACCTTGATTGTCGAAATAATATTATTTAATCAACTCTATCTTAGTCCATTGCGGCACAAGGCTCAGTATGCGGTACTCGGTACGTGTTTTTAAAAGCTCATAAATTGGTAAATAAATATTTCTTCAATGTGAACTCTTTCTCCTTTATGTCATCCTTGTACTTATTTTGCACGCGTTGCGTTCCGCTCATGCTGGTCACCACCGAGATTGCGTTCGAGAGAACAAACCAGTATACATAGTTGCTCAATATAGCTTTTACAAGACTAGTCTAGACAAGGATAGCGAGAATGAAAATACCACCTTTCCATCCCTTAAGTTAGGGTCGGCCATCACCCAACCCAAACAACCACCTCATTCTGCTCATGAATGAAACAACCGAGTACTACATAACAGCTCAGACGGAATTACTACGCTGCGTTCATTCTCTCCTGGTACAAGTGAGTTATTTGGCAGAAACCCCAACTTTTTTTTTTTTTTTGGGTGGGAAATCATCAAATGACGTCTCCCGCTCTGGGAGGAGCGGAAGGGCGTGTCAGACTCTTACTGACTAAAACCCACCCGTGTTCCTTCAGTTGCCTGTGCGCCAGGGCCACGGTAACACTTTCGAACAATCCGCAGCCCCGGCAGGCATCGGTCCTATCGGACCCCGTCAATTTTGCTGACATCTCTTTGAGGCGCGCGTCGAACACGACGCGCCGTCGACCCGGGCCTGGTCCTTACCGGACGGCGAGCTGCCCATTGCTCGCCGTCCGCAAGCCCGCGCCTACGGTGGCCGGGAGTCGGCAATCGACTCCCGACGCCCAGGGTGTCTCCTCCTCCTGCGGCGGCTAGGGGCGCGAGGGCGCAGTGATTGCCTCTCCCTCTCGCGCTCCGCCTCCTCCTTCGCGAGCATTACTGCTTCGCAGAAGGAGGTGACGGCTTCCCATTCCCTCTCGCTCCGTACCATGGCCTGAACCAGGGCCGGACGCGAGAGGTCGCCGCCGCCGATCGCCGCCACGAGGACACGGCGGTGCTCCGCCCAAGCCGGGCAGACCTCCACCGTATGCTCCACCGTGTCCTCCGGTCGATCCACGCAATGTTAACACCCGGGCGTTTCCTCCCGCCTTATACGAAACAGGAACCTCCCGAAACAGCCATGTCCGGTGAGGACCTGCGTCAGGCGGAAGGTGAGGACGCCGTGGCGCCTCTCAAGCCACTCCTCAAAGAGGGGTCTTACCGCCGCAATTGTGGCGTGCCCTGCGCTGGGTTGCGACAGTCGCACTCTCCATGCCGCCATGAGATCCCGCCGGAGCTCTGTCCGCTGTGCCGTGATTTCTCGCGGCAGCGGAGTTACGCCCCGGCGTTTCGCCTCCTCGCGCCACTCCCAAACGTGCGCGAGTACCTTTGCCTCCAGATCCCACGGCGGCAATCCGGCAAGGAGGCTCGCCGCCTCGCAGGAGACCGTGCGGTATCCCCGTACCATCCGGATGGCCATGACCCATTGGGACGCTTTCAACCGGCGGGCTGGCCGGAGCCTTAGCGAACGCGCCCACACCGGTGCCCCGTAAAGGGCCATGGACCGCACGACCCCCGCGTAGAGCCTCCGGCAGGAGGCGTTTGGCCCCCCCCCAGATTGGGCAAGAGCCGCTTCAAAGCAGCCCCGGCCCGCTGCAGTCTGGGAGCCAAACGTCGGAAGTGCTCGACGATGTTCCACCGGCTGTCGAGGACGAGTCCCAGGTACTTCATCGTCGACTCGACGCCGATGTGAACCCCTCCTACCGTTATTTGGGAACCCGACAGTGGCGCGTTCCGAGGACCATGAAAACACATGGCCTCGGACTTGTGCAAGGCCACCTCGAGTCCCAACTGCCGGATCCTCTCAACGACTGTCGCAACCCCGCGTGTCATTAGTTCGGCCGCCGCCTGGTGCGACCTCCCCTGCGCCAGGACCAGCGTGTCGTCAGCGTAGCACACTACGCTGACGCCGCTAGGGAGGTCGGCGCGCAGCACCCAGTCGTAACCGATGTCCCACAGATGCGGCCCCAGGACCGATCCCTGTGGGACACCGCACGACATCTCTCGCCGGTTCCATTCTCCCTCGTGACCGGGGTAGATTACCGCCCTATCCGTCAAATAGGCCTCGACCACACGACAGAGGTAGGTCGGCATCCGGTGATACCGGAGTGCCTCCCTGATGCAACTCCAGGGCAGGGTATTGAAGGCATTGGCGATGTCTAGAGACACCGCCAAGATGACCCCACCCCAGGCCACAGCATCCCCCGTTGTGAGGGCTCGCACGCGCGTGATGGCATCCACCGTGGAGCGCCCCCTGCGGAAACCAAACTGGCTGTCCGCCAAATCCGGCCCCACCCGCACCAGCTGCCCGACGAGGCGGTCTGCAATGACTCTTTCAAAGAGCTTGCCCACCTCGTCGAGCAGCACAATGGGCCGGTAAGCGGACGGAGAGTCCGCTGGGCGCCCCGGCTTCTTAATGAGGACCAGTTTCCCCGTCTTCCAATGAAGTGGGAACTGGCCCTCCTCCAAGCATGCGCTTAGGAGCCCTCTTAGTCGAGGCCCGAGAGCCTCCAAGGCCAGGACCCAGGCTTTTCCAGGTAAGCCGTCGGGTCCTGGGGCGGTATTCTTGGCACTCAGCCTACGTACCGCCACTCTCAACTCTACCTCGGTCAGAAACCCCAACCTAACAACGTCATCTGGTTTTGAATATTGAGTTATAATTTGTGACACACAATTTTCTTTTTTTACCATTGCCCCTCGAAAAGGGGGCATTTGATTCATCGATAACAGTGAATAAAAGTCTCTTTTAGTCACTCAGTGAATAAAAAACATTATGAATTTGGAACAAGCACTAATTGTACGAATAATGTACAAAAAATAAATAAAACCTACTGGCTGGCTAAATACTCCATAGAGCAACACATTTTTTTTTAAATATCCCTCCTATTTTAGTTAGGTTCTTTCACAGAGTACATTTTATATAGGGAGATAGAGACGTCACTCGAACATTTCATGGCGCCCTCTAGCAACAAGCAAAAACAACACTCCATGAAGCAATATATAGGTAGGTACGTATAGCTACTAGCTATACGTATACAAATAATGCTTCTTAGAGGTATAATAGCTTCCAATCTGCAGTAGGCCCTGTCCTATTTCCTTCCGTTTTAGTTAGGTAGTCGTTTTTTTTATGAACTATAAATAAAACACTAGATCCAATGTCAAATACCTACTTTATTTCTTCTTCAATATTTTTTTACAATATTTGAAGGCCAACTCCTGAATTATTACAGTTCAGCACACAACACTTGCTCGCGTTCATATTTTTATACAACACAATATCGGTGCTTTCACAAACAAGTAAACAGTCCAGATTTTCGTGTAGGGGTCGTTCAGATAAAGTGAAGTTGTCGGTATCAACACTTTTCCAGTTCAATGGTTAGAAACAGAATCCTAAATGTCCATACAAGCAAAGTCGTCAAGAATAATCCACAAATTAATCGAACCACAACCATTAATTTTCATTATCCTCTATTCGGAAAAAAAAATACAACATATTTGACAATTACGCGAGATGCATTCCTTTTTTTCCATTTAAATTTAAAACAGTTTCAAAAATTTTCGTTGCTTTATTAGATGATTTTATCCATTTAAACAAACGTTGTATGTTAACACAATAAATGTAAAAGCTGTCTCAACTCTGTTTCATTATTTTTATTTGTAAAAAAAATATTGTTATTTTAAGAAAATCTGATTAAAATGGAACATATTATGTTTAGACCTGTTTATACATAGTATCTCTATGTAGTCTAGGGTTTAGACGAAACCCATGAACATTTTGAGAACAGCGTCATCTACCAATAAGTGTATTCATCTTTGATATTACTCTACTAGTAAATTAAAAATCTATAGAATTGAGTAGTATAACTCCAAAATCAGAAGCCTACTTAAACTGGTCGGCTATGATTCCCTTACTTTTGTTCTAAGCTACAGCACCGTGGGTTCTTTTCTATCTGTTATCGTGGTTGTTTTATGTCATTGGAAAAACAATTAACATTAAAAAAAACCACTTACCACCTTGGCGATACAGACTGCGTCCGAGACAAGCATTCTTTAAAAATGCCTAAAGTTAGGCCACGTACGACGATGTTCTCCATCTTAGAGATAAGAATAGGAATTGAGACCGTGTCAAAAGCTTTCGACAAATCTAGGAAGATTCCAAAACATTTCCGCTTTTTATCTAGTAAGTTGCCTTGTCACTAAAGTTTGCAACCGCAACTTCGGTTGATAGACCACTTCTTAATCCGTACTGGTTGCTTGAGATGATATTATCTGTGTCCAAATAACTATTTAGGATACGTTCTAGAACCTGTAGGCCTGTAGTTTGCCACACGGTCCCTTTTCCCACTTTTCAATACCGGTGTAAATGTGTAATTTTTACTCTTTTAAAAGCTTTCGGGAATACGGCCGTGGAAATTGCTAGATTACATATAATTATGAGTAATAGGTAAAACTAAAGCTTTCCGCGAAAGCTTAATTTTGTGATGGTAAATTATCGCAGCCAGTAACGCAATCGTCCTTTAGTGACATAATACGGTTTCGATTCGTTCTCCGCTAACTGGAATAATACCCATCGAATTACAAAGCGATTAATTTGTCTGGAAATGCATATTAGGGGGGTATTTGTTGTATTCTTAGATATTTTTAAAGCAAGGTTTTCGCCAATATTTACAAAATACTGATTGACAGTTAGCAGATTTTTTGTAATTTACAGCCATTTTAAGAAGTTCAACTGGAGTTTGTGAGTAACTCTTTCTACCAGCTATTGCATTAATCAAGCTCGACGTGACCTTGGAATTGTTTTTTGCCTTAGTAAATTCGTTGGTTACTTACGCCAACTTAAGTTTCCGAAGCAAGGAGGTATCCCTTGTATGTCACAGCAATTGTATAATTTTCCGGACTTTTGTTTAATTTCCGATGCATGTTATCGCGATTTCGGATGAACCGTAGTAGACCGGGGGTGATCCATGGCTTTAAAATAGTACATTTTCCAGTTTTTGTATTGTCGTTTATAAAAGTTTGAATTATAGAGATAAGGCAATCTAGACTTATTAACATCGGTTTCATCTGTGATTTTTTTAAACTGCAATTATTGAGATAATTTTTTATTGGTTTGTTATTTGTAGAGCTAGCTCTATGACCAAGGCATAAAACTATTGGTAGATGATCAGTGACATTATTATTTAATACCATCGTTGTCGCTGGCACAGATATTTTCAAGAACACAAACACATGATCCAGGCAGTTTCCTTTCCTTGTGGTAAGGAGATGTCCAAGTAGAAATCCAAGGGATGCTGTCAGGATAAGAAAATTACCGGCATTTTAAGTGTTTTAAGATTGATCGTATAAACGTAATTCTAAAACGTTTATACGATCAATCTTAAAAAACTAACTAAAAATGTAAAACGTTAACTTGACTAAGTATTGTAAAATATTATATTATTATACCCAAGTGACAAATTATTATTCATAAACTTTGCTTAAAGTTAAGAATGTACCTATGGTTAAACTCTAATCATTACTTAACTTTAAGCAACGTTTATAAATAATAATTTGTTAGTTGAGACATGTTGGTACCAAAAACTCTTAACTCTGCAAATGATATCCATTCTAATGTACATGTTGTTGACACATCTAATTTAAACTTAATAGGGTCCCGGTTCCATGTCTGCCGACACCTCCAGTTATTAATTTAAATGACACAAAAATGACATGATCATGACAATGTGAAGACCATGTATATTGCTGACTGAGATGGTAATCTGAAGAAAAAGATTGAGTGGACCTGGGGGCCTAGACAAAATCCCTTTTCTGTAAGCGTTAACGCCAACGGAAAAATCAAATTGTATGGAGTTGACATTTGCTTACCACGTGACATTACGTATCTTTTCCGCAGGTAATGTCATTGCCATACAGTTTGACGTTAGCGTCTGGCGTTAACGCTATCAGAAAAGTTTTTGTCTAGGCCGACTGTCCAGTTAGTGATACTTCTTGTACTAATATTCTTTTATACTATTCATTTAGTTACAGATCATTCTGCCTGACTGCCTTACGTACAGCATGGGCGGTGATCTGCAGGTCGGGTCGCACTCGCCACACAGAACACTGATCAGCATAGCTATTCACAAACAGTCGATACTCTTCCGTGCTGAATCGAACATAAATTCATAATTATCGAAGGAATTCTCTAAACGCCGAAACCCGAAAATCTCCGACAGTTTAAAACCAAATAAACAACCGCTGTTTTTCCGAAAGCTATTTGCAGTCGGGATCAAGGCAAATCAGGTTACTGAAAATGTATCAATATCGATTCGGAAGCCCGCCAAATAGTGGTGTGAATAACTATGCACATCATCTTGGGATAATAACAAGTAATAAAGTAAGGAAACAAACATATCCATGTGTTTAATTTTATTGATTTATATAAATTTGCCTCAGATCAAGCAGTTTACAAAATGGAAATTTTACAATTATACCCCCATTGAATACAAGTTAATACTATTACGCAGGTTAGTTACGAACTGAAGGCACTGTTGTAAAAATAAGTTCAGTTCTGAAGACAGACAGCCAAATTAAATGTATTAAATACACAGATAACTACACCAGCTCACTATCGAGCCTTGTGCTGCTAAATAAACATACTCGCTGAAGAATTTCATCTTAAAAGATTAAACTATTTGTCACAGCTGATTAGCCTATGGCTAAAACAATCTCTATAAACGAAATCACACAGATACTTTGACATAATTAATGAACATTTTGATTATCACTACAGTTGCTTCTTGAATACATTTCTGAAAGGGCAAGACGTCGTAAGTCGATCATCACAACCCTGGTATCACTGTTAACGCCTTTATATTTGTCTGACGACTGTGAGTCAACGATAGACGAGGCATATGATTAAATTAGAAGAATATAAATAATGTAGTCAGAAACGTTTTGAAAGGCATCCGTGTTGCTACCTATGTAAGCCGAAACATTCACTATTACATCTAGTCACCAGCGCGGCGCACTGAACGGGGCTACGTACATTTGGTCGATCACCACACAACACTCGTGACGGTGTCTCACACATACCATGGTAACATTCAAAAATCTTCTAAACATTTGAAAGACCAAGAACTAAAGTTTTATTTTTTCGCTTATTCTTACGATTAGGTACTTGGAATATTATGCACGAACGAAGACTACCCATTACCCTGAATTTATAGAAAGAAGCAAATATTTTCCGCAAGCCCCCCTCCAACATTGTAAATGATGTCATTTTTTAACAGTTTTCGTAGGTTGGTTATAGCTATGTCTTGGCAATGATTGTAACAGCACAGACAGTCCAGCCTGCAGACTCCAGACCATGGGACCAGCTACTTGTATCAAGTTTTTAATCTTTTAATCAACTTGTAATCTGTCCTGGTTTTTTGATCACATGTTCTTTAAATAAAATATACATAGATAGTCACTAAACTAAAACATTATATTTTCCTTCTGGGAAAATATAGATGAATCCAGGTGAGTAGTGCTTAGCATCTTACATCTACAAAACGCTTGTTTGATTCAGAAAATTTTAATACAAACAAGCAGAACCCGGCTAAAGCAGTAATATAATTAATGTTTGCAATTATTGAATGATTTTGTTTGTTTGGTGATCATAATGTAACAATTTAATTAAAGCAATTATTGTGACATTATTTAATTAGTATGTTTATATTTTATATTTGACTTCATATGTAAACAAAACTTAACCTCTAGTGGTTATAATAGATGCAATTCGCATAGTGGCGCTATCTCGACGGCACGGCAGCAGGGTGTGGATGTGGAGCTGTGGCGCAAGCTATGTCCAACCCCCTATCCTGCCGTCTTTGCCTCAAAAATGCAGCCATAGCGACCTCTGCGCTGCCACCGACGACGCCATGGAATGGGCGAAGTTTTGAGCCAACAAAATTTAATACATTGTCGTGCCATCGACACGACCAAGAAATACAGTGTGCCTAATCCAATTTTTTGTAACACCCCATAAATCTGTGTAATGCAAGTAAATTGATTTGAAATTGATCTCTATTGCAAACACTAACTATATAGCGTATTATAATTGGAATACTAAAGCAAAAAAAAATTGTGAACAACCAAATGTAAGTGCCCTGACACTGTGAACATTTACCGGGCGACAGTACTGCTGTAAAAATATAATCCATATTAAGCTACGTTCAAAGTGTTTGCAAGATACTTTGCTCCATAATTGGGCTGCGATCACCCGGGAAATATATCACAAAATTATTTATAATACCACTATTACTAAGCTTCAATAGGCAGCTTAAGGAATCACAATCCTATAATAATTGTCGTTCACGAACCGGTCTGAGCGACCGCTCTGCTACACCCGTGACTACGTACACTCCGCGACAGTTAGTCGCAGTATACAGGGTGCTCGTTTGATTTACAGCACTAAGGACAGCTACATTAACCGTTGCAGCTAGTACCACCCTGTATATAGACTCAGCTGCGACTATGTCGTTCAGTGTATAACAAACATTACAGATACATTTATTCGCAACAATAAACGACTATTCATTACTATTTCATTTAAATATCGAATAATGATTGTAATGTATCGTTAAATATTCAATATTGGAACATAAATGTCTTATAACTATGACCTAACGGTGAATTTAGACTATGGCTAGACAAACTAGTGAACGTGTTTGTGTACAAAGTCATTTTAACAACAACTTCTTAACTATCGGACAATATAATAACTGCCAAGTGCCATTAAGTAAACTCAATTAAGTAAATATGTTAAGTGTTATGTAACATTGCTTAGTTTCAGGCATTTTTGTTATAGGAACAAACATTATTGCTTTGAAAGTGTTAACACTCACGCAGAGATTTCAAATCTGAGAGCCGAGCATTCACGATGCCTACAATGGGCGGACTGTGGCGGTTTCATGCACGATTTAACAATATGATACGTTATACAAGTGTCCTTTTCACTGGTGTTGAAGTGTGTCAACTGATTGTAGCAGCCAGTTTGTCTGTCGCAGGTGGAGCGGGAGCGTCGCGCGACGGACGAACATAAACTAAGGGTAATAGCTAGGCATTGGACTACTTGCGAACATTGGTTGCGCTCTCGGCGTTTTCCTTCATGATCTTGGACTTGAGGTGGTCCTTGTACTTCAGAATGCCACCCTGCCACTTCGTGACGGTGCCATTCTCGCAAATCCAGATTTCCTCCGCGACCTGTGACGACAAATTGTTTGGGTAAGTAAATATGAAGATGTAACTGCAGGTGTAGGCGGCGGTCGGTCCGTCGTTCAGTAACGTATTCATTGCCTCAAAACATAACTGATGGCCAATTCCCGTAATTAACATCTGCCCCGCCCCGACCGGCAGACAGTTCGATCGGCGTCGAACGACCGAACTGTAATCCGGCAGCCAAGCACCACACAGGATCGATCTGAACGGTCTATTTCATCAGTTATGCTGCGAGACCCCAAACAAATTGGGTTAAGGGGAGGAAAATGTTAATAATTACATTGGCTAACATATTTTCATTTTAATGTGAGTGAAACCGCAATCTAGCTAGTCTGGGTCGAATAAATTTATTTTAACAAAACATCACATAACGTGAGATATCTCCGAAAGATTAGCCAGAGATGTACCTATAGTACACCTACATTTCGCCAGTAATGTTTATTTCCCATGTAATTAGGGGAGAGCCTATTTGCTATCAACCGGGCACAAATCCAGACTCCAGGCTGCTACTGAGAAATTCCAGATGGAAAAATCCATTAACACTTTGCTAGACCCGGGAAACGAACTCAGGACGCTTACGATTGACCAACGAGACAATACAACTTATTTAGTTTGATAACGCACCTGGTTGATAAGCCTGAAGTCGTGGCTGACCAGCACCATGCCGCCGTCGTACTCGTTGATGGCGTCGCCCAGCGCGTCGATGGTCTCCATGTCCAGATGGTTAGTGGGCTCGTCGAGCAGCAGCAGATGCGGCGTCTGCCACGCGAGCCACGCGAATACCACGCGGCACCGCTGTCCGTCAGACAGCTGGCGCATCGGACACACCTGAGGAAAGTGTTTGTGGTAGTTAATAGGCCAGTTTGTTCGCTACAAGCCATGTGCCCGATGGGTTCAGTTCTTTAGTAGCCGTAGGGGATGAGTAACAAAAAAACGATGATACAACTAATTAAGCATAAGAACCAATTTACTATGTACCTAACTATAAAAAATGCAAACATCCATACTTTCATCCCCTATTCTTCTTTCTTTAACCCCTTTAAGGGGCAAATTTTCAAAAATGAGGACACAACTAACTTTTACTTATAGAGAAGTCTAGGTACAAACTACCACGTTTCTAACTTCAAAAATGACGAACTTCCGAAGAGACTTTCAGCCCTTATTTAACCCCTTTTTGGGGGTTAATTTTCAAAAATCATTCCTTAATGCTCACTTTCGTTATACAAGGAACTCTTGTGCAAAAACTCTCTTCTAAACTAAAGCTGTGCATTGTCTGTCGAAGCTTTCCTCTTGTTTCGCCACTGTAGATTCTGGCTTTAAGGAGTTTCTGTGGTTGGGAGCTCTGTCTAGCCCTATGGGGAATACAGACATGTAAAGTTATGTTTATGTTTAGCAATAAGATCGCCCATTGTGACAACGTATGTTAAATTAAACATTTTATATTTGAAATGGTGTATAATATACAATAATGTATGATTTACACCGTCCGGCGCACGTCGGCCCGCATCTTTCAATGTGTCCAAGCAAATGGAAACGTTTATGAAGTAGTCCAATGTCACATCTGCATGGAATTTATACAGCAGTATAAAATGACTGACGTCAGTGCAAAAGCTGTGTAAACTCCATGCAAATATGACATTTAACATCCTAATTATTTTCTACTCTGTACTGACCTGCTGGCGGCCGGTGAGCCCGTAACGTCCGATGATCTTGCGCATCTCCTCTCGCTCTCGCACATCTGGGAACTCCTTCATCATGTAGTCGAGCGGAGACAGGTCCAGATCCAGCAGCTCGTGAAGATGCTGATGGTAGCGCCCAATGCGCAGGTGAGAGTTCTTGCGGATCATGCCAGTTGATGGGACGAGCTGCGAAGGCAAAGTGTAGCGTTAGATAACAAAATAATGATAAAATTATATTTTTACTGGCACCAAAAATATTAATATTACACCAACCATATTGCGTACAAAATGTGCAGGCTATAATGAAAATAATACAACATGGGGGCATCTGCAGCCGGACTAGCTGAAAAACCTGTATTTACATACAGCGCCATACCAATTTTTTTTTTTTTTTGCCAATCTTTAATTTCCCTACTTCATATACAATATAACATCTTTTAGGAACTGCTGTCCAATTATAACATAATACGACATAGAATTTATAGGAACAACAGAAAAATCAAATAAAGTGTGTTCCTCAATAACACCCTGAGGATAAAGGAGGAGGTTCATCAATATATTTATAATTTTAATTTACGGATTTCTTTATTTTAAACAACCGGTTTTAATATTTTAGTTTTCCAAGCATTTATTAATGGAAAAAAAAAGAAATTATACATATGTATTTCGAAAATTAGCCAGAGTTTGATATCTTTATCACATATAACACAATAATAGAAATCCTAAATTTAACATTTTTTGCTCACGAAGCGACGTGCGCTTTACTTGTGGTTACCAAGTGTACAACATTCCAGTGTACTCACATTTCCATACAGTAGCTTTAAAACAACCAACACAATTGACTCCCCATGTTGTACTTGAAACGTAAAACTAGCCAATCTATTCTCCAAAAATCTCACAATGAAAACTTGTAGTGGTGAAGTGAGCTTGGAGTAAGCTGTCCATAGTGAAATTCCCTAGAATGAAGTGGAATGACAGCAACAGACAATAGACCGGCTGATGAAAAGCCTATGTACTCACATCTCCGTACAGTAGCTTGAGGAGTGTGGACTTGCCGGCTCCGTTGGGCCCCACTAGCGCCAGCCGGGTGTCCAGGTCGATACCGAACTCCAAGTTCTTGTAGATCCACGGGCTCGTGTCCGTATATCTGAATGACACGTTCTGGAAAGAACAGAGATATAAATAGAAAATAGTTTATTATCGGGGAACACATAAGCACACGGGTTAAACAACTAAAATGTCATAAGTGGCTTAAAAAATTACCTACAGCCAGGTTACATTAGTGTTAGTTGCCAGTGAGCCCCGAACTAGACAGAGTCTGTATCTTAGGACGCAGACTATAATGTTAATCACTCTGTTGTCACTTTGAAATGTGCAACTAGCTTCATCTTTCTGACTGACTCTTTCGACAATTCAAAATCAAAATAATTTTATTCAAATTAGGATGAGAATCAGCACTTTTTGAACGTCAAAATTACAAAAACCCTTGACTAGTGCTTTAGCTGGCAAAAAGAAGTGGTGCAACAAACTCCCCAGCAGCACAGCTTTCTGATAAGTTAGAAGAACTTGATTTTATACAATATTATGCAAAATAATTAACATTATAGAAAATATAACATAACATTAGTGGCCGTTGTGAACATGACGGAGACGCTCATCTAGGAAACTGTAGCTATATTAGTGAAGAGGAAATAAATATGCTTGTACTTATTATTAAATATAAAACATTCTATCCACATGAAGATACTAACCTGCACCATAATAACAGGGGGCGGCACCTTGCCACACGATGGGAAGTAGAAGTTAAGGATCTTGTCGTCTGTGACCTTCTCGGTCAGTCCTTGGGCCACCATCTTAGCTAGCGTCTTCTCCTTAGACTGGGCTTGTCTGGCCAGCTTAGCGGAACCGTGACCAAACCGCGCTATGTAGTTCTGAAAACATTACGTACATTATTTAGATTAAAATCTAAGATGGTCAAGTCATAATCTGTATGAAATATTATCGTTGGAGTTGACGTTGCATATTTAAAATGTGACGTCTCTCTCTGTTTGTTAGTGCACCTGTAACTTTACAACCATTTTTATTAATATTGTTTCATAGATACGTCATTTGTCCCTGGGGGATCGTTTTACTCAGTAACTGGGTTGTTGAGGTCAGATGGGTAGTCGCTCCACGTAAAATACTGGTACTCAGCTGCATCCGGTTAAACTGGAAGTTGACCCAAATGTAGTTAGATGAGGCTAGCCAGAAAATGATGATAGCAGCTATTTTTTATCTATATTTCATTATAGATAAGTTCACAGACTACTTGTAATAAATACGATTCAGTCCACGGTCAGCATATTAATGAATTTATTATTTATTTAAACTTCTTGCATATAATAAGGTACATACAAATACGGACTTAATGCATTAGGCATTCTCTTCCAGTCAACCAAAGGTGGCGCAGAGATAAGATGGCAGGTGCTCTGTTTAACAGGAGTTAATAATAATAAACAAATATTAAGAAGATAATAGAATTAATTATAAATAAAATAGGTATACAAGTACATAAATAGGTTATAAACTATAATACACATACATTCATATTTACTATAATATAATATATACATAGCATAACAAAAGGTAGTCAATAAGGACAGTGATAGCTGTGGTTCTGTCAAAATCGTTTTATAAAGTAGTCAAGAAAGGGCACAAATAAGAGCGCAGAAGTCTTTCAAAGTGAGAAGTACTGTGCTACTGTCTACTTAAGGCGAAAGCGATAGGATAGCCTGCGAAATTTAAATTTTATTAGGTTTTTTTTTGAATTAGCAGCTCTGCATCAGGTTGTACGGTAACAAAAAAGTTTGACGCGCCCAGTAACAAGTATGTATTTAACGACGCATAATAATTAAAATGATCAAATACTCCTTATTGGCAGCAATCGTCATGTTTTTGTGAAATAATCGTATATTCGGCCAATTTGCAACAAAAATAAGACTATTTACATTTTGTCGGCTAACCCTGGCGCATTCCCTTTGACAGAACTGTAAATGTTGGAGAACAAAGCATTCCCTGCGCTTTCGTTCACAAAAGTCGCCATTATCGGAAATGGGTCGATAGTTTACATCTAATTAAGAAAAACTGATGATCGGTGGTACCAGGTATACATGAGGAACAGAAAGTAAATAAGTAATTCTCATTTATTCTTCTCTTCAATATCTATGTGCTGCATTGTTGCATTTGTGGGTAATTTTGAGATTTAGTCTGATAACAGGCCCTGAAAGGGCCAGTTTCACATTTTGGAGAAATAAACCTTGAAGTCGTCATAATGTATGAGAGCCAATTAAGGGGTATATTGCACTTGAGCAGTTGTGTCATTACAATGAATATAAATAAATAGTTCATTGTAGAGTTGAAAGAATTTCAGTTTTTATGCCTTTTAAACTTAAATTGAAGAATGAATGAGCCTCAGCAATTTAACAGAAAACTTGGTTGGATGCAACAAGAAGATGAATAACAGCATCCTCATTTGTTCAAATAAATCACTGCGGTCACTCGAGAGAAAAACTGGCAAATAAACCTGAATCGAACGAAAAAAAAAAAGTACACAACATCCAAATTCCACAAACATATAGACTCACTTGCAGGCGTAGGTCCCAAGCCCAAACACTGAGCCCCGAGCGACGCTTAGATCACACGACGAACATGATGCGGGCAGCGTTACTAACTGGTGGCAGGCCGTACCATCATCAACATTGCCGCTTTAATCTTGCTCAGCATATGTTCGTCATTTAACAGGCAATATACGACCACTGCTTAACATAAGCCTCTTCCTAATGCGCGGTCAAAGAAATTTAGTTACACAGAATATAAGTCTTCATATGTTTCCGTCTTCATAACCGTGTGCGTGTGTGAAAGATCGGCTATATCCTTTCAACAGAGAATATGGCACGTTACAATACGTAAACATGAGCCTTTTGACATGCCCTTGAAATGTGTGGTGACAAACCTTCATGTGCGCGATCTGGTCTTGTTCCCAGTTGTACTGCTTCATCTGGTTTTCAAGCAGTTCCATGCGTGTCCTGACGAAGGCCTCGTAGTTGCCCGTGTAGTACTTGAGCCGGCGCTTGCTCATGTGGATGATGTTGGTACACACGCCGTTCAAGAAGTCCTGCGAGTGAGATATCAGGACGAGGATGCGTTTGTAGCTGGAAAAGAATGAGGGTTATGTCACGATCGTTTGCACTAATAGAAAAGAAAAGTTGTGTTCAATAGCCTTATGGCAGATTTTTTCAATGTCATATATCTATGTGGTATAAAATTGACGTTGGTAAGTTTTTGTATGAAAGACTGTCAAAAATTCAGAAATTAATACGATAATATTGTAATGGGGGACGATTCTATGGACATCGGATTAGGCTGAGGCTAAGGCTATTTATATTATTTTATCACATAATTATGTGATAGATTCATGGTGCTCACAAGGTATTTTGTTGTATCATTTAACACAGTACCTCTTATAAGATGTATGTACTTTAGATAATCTGGAAAATAGTTGATCTATTTCATCTTAATTTCTAGTATTAAAATTATGAATATCACTTATTTTATTAAAAAATATGTAGATTTTTTTTTAATTGAATTGGCAAGGTACCGTATTTTTATTTAGTTATTCGAGATTCGCGGCGACGGTAGACTGTAAATGGCTCTGACAGCTCTCTTTTGCAAAATAAAAATGGATTCAATATCAGCAGCCCGACCCCACGGTAAAATGCCAAATGGCATAATGCGGTAGAAGTAGCTAAAATAGACCAAACGCGCGGTTTCTACATCTGTTAACTGTCTTATCTTTCTAACAGCATAAGCGGCCGCACTTTGCCGTCTTTTTATATGAGGTCCCCATTGTAATTTCTAGCCTAACATGATTCCTAGGAAAACCGTTTGATTAATAAATTCTAGTTTTTGTCCATTCAATATGATGGTACATTCGCAACTTCTAATATAAGTATTTTAAATCTCATGCATTTGGTTTTTTTTTTCATTTAGCATCAAATTATTTACCGCAAACCAATCTTGGACCTGAAGAATAGAGGTATTCACGTCGTCAAGATTTTGTGACCGTCGCGTCGGTCTATTTTAAAGATCAATGATGTGTCATCTGCAAATAACACCATCTTCGGTTAATTTTGAAGTAAATGGGATAAATCATTAATGTAAACTAAAAAGAGGAATGGACCCAATATCGAACCTTGTCATCGAAGTCCATTGTCATTGTAGACGTTAATGAGTTTATGCCGATTACTTGAACTTTAACCTTTCTATTTTTCAGGTAGGATCTTAGTAAATCAAGAGCTGTAATCTTAATCCCATAGTGCTCTTGTTTCAGCAGAAGTATCCCATGGTGTACGCAATCGAACGCCTTAGAGAGGTCGCAAAAGATTCCAATGGCATCTTGTGCTTCTTCCTAGGCGTTAAAAGTTTTCTTTATTAGGGTGACACCGGCGTCAGTGGTACAACGCCCTTTGGTGTAACCGTATTTTTGTTCATGAAAGATGGAATTTTTATTAGAGCCGTAATATTTGATTGCGCATCAACTTTTCTAACACTTTACTGAGAACTGGCAGAATTGACACAGGCCTATAATTGTCGCGTTCTTTACTATCACCAGATTTGAACAACGGAACTACTTTACTGTGTTACATTGATGTTAAATATGAAAGCTAAATAGGGCGTTAATGGTTTCGATGACAGATCTACAGACTTTTACAGATATTCCCCAGAGAACTTCGAGATTGTGTATGTTTTGTTAGATACCCTAAATAAATAGAAAGGGTATTTTTTTCTTTTTTGTATATTGGTACCTTGTAGCTACCAGTATCAGCCTATAATGTTCCCACTGCCTGGGACACAGGCCTCCTCTCGGTGAGCACAAATGGGCCATAATTCACCACGCGGGCCTAGTGCGAATTAGTGGATGTCACATCACATGTCTTCGAAATTTTGGTTGTAGGATATGCCGGTTTTGTCACGATGTTTTCTTTAACCGTTTTGAGAGCAGTGGTGATGATATAAATTACACAAATTAAAGTGCCTGTCTGGGTTCGATCCAAACCCACGACCTACAACTCGGTAAGTCGAGGCCGTTAGCACTGGACCACCATTACTATTGGTACCTTGTATTTTCTTCATATTATTCAATTAATTGTGCTTGTGTGTAGTGCTGTTTCTTTTGTGTGCACTAAATAAATATTTTATCTATCAACACAATAAAAGAATAAGTACGTACTGTTTAAGTTCTTCTTCGAGCCACACGCAGGCGTCCAGATCCAGATGGTTGGTCGGCTCGTCCAGTAGCAGCAGATGAGGCTTCACGTACAGCGCGCGGGCTAACGCGATACGCATGCGCCAACCTGCGGGAACAATGCTGGTTTGTAGAGTTGTCTTTTGACATGTGCAAGATTAATTTAGTAGGATGACGGATTTTTTTGATAGATTGATTTTGGGCCTGAATATGGCTTTCAATGCTAGTATTCAGATTCATCCAGTAAGACTGGAAGCCGACCCCAAAATAGTTGGCAAAAGACTAGGCAGATTGATTGAGGGCTTTCATTGCCACACACCGGTGAATTGAGACGCGGATTTATGTAATCATTTCCAAACTGGAAGGTGAGCGTATGTTCGCATATATGAAATTCTATTTTGTGTGACTAGGTGACAAAATGTTAGGCGGTAGGCCGCCGTAAGTCACAGTCGCTTTTTGACATCAGCATAATACTATAGGCACCGCGGGTGCACTGCCATCCCAGAAAACACAAAACAATAATGTTTCATGTGCCTCTGTACTATCCGTAGATCTCATGTACCATCCGTAGAATAAAACTAGTAACAGAGTACGCTCCTGAGCATTTTGTCCATGACTAAGGGTGCTTGCATCAAGAAGCGGGTTCCCAGCACAGACAAGTCGGTACTGATCGGTGCGGGTGAAATAGTCCCGTGTTAACTTATGCGCTCACACATAAAGAAACAGGTAAAATATGTAACAGTTTCTTTTCAAAGATCAACCTGCACCGATCTGTAACGGAAGTCGGTCTCGAAAACCCACTTCTTTATGGAAGCACCCATAGGCGTGTTAATCTTATATCAAACAATTTTATGGTTTTACTAGCCTAACTTTAAACGTAAAAGGAAACAAAAAGACACAGTTCTGAACAAACTGTGCTATTACGGCCCATGGAAATGATTGTGGTGCAGATAAATTTCGCCACGCAAGATGCCAAGATAACACGTTTCGGGACAATGAACGTGAGATCTAACAATAACTGTTAATAATGAAAACTCGTCACGTGTTTAGACAATTTATCCATTCAACTTTATTACAAGATAATAAGATTGTATTACAACATTTACATAAGATCAAGACTGTGTAATTCGAAAGGGTAGGAATGAGTACACCTAGATTTTGGCAGTTATATTGTAATAGATAGCAAAAATATTGTCAGTCTATGCTTCAGACTACTACGCCGAGATTTGAGCAAAAACCCAGTGACATTCTGATCCCGTGCTCAGCAGTAGTGTTTGCGACCACTAACCAAGGAGGTAGTATCTTAAGCTATTAAGTTTTTCCTGAGATATAGTTTTCCCCTTTGAGGAATCGTTAAGAAATATAGGTAATGCAAGTTATGAATATTTGTATGTGCTAAAATAATGTTTGTATTACGCAACGTGGAATGAATTAATGTTATCTTTAATTTCCATAATATAGGTTGACAACAATAAAACAATGAGTTAAAACATTTAGGATGCATAGGAGTATTTTGAACGAAATTGAAAAAAGATAAATGGTTTTGCCGATCAGGTGACCAGTTATAGTGACTCAACGATTGGATATATTCGATTAAGTTTTTGTATACAAGCCGGGAACGTCAAAAGAAATACGATGATTAATTTATTGTTGTATTGTTCTCCAAATTGTATGTAACAGTAAGGTTCATACCTCCAGAGAAGTCCTTGGTGGCCTTCTGCTGCATCTCGCGGGTGAAACCCAGACCGTGCAGGATGTTGGCAGCACGTGCCTCCGCCGTGTCGGCGCTCAGGTCTTCAAGACGGTCATACACGTCCATCAGCTGTTCTTGCGCGTCTGTGGATAAATGAACTGGTTAGGTCCGAAACCAGAGGGCCAAGTCTACTAATTTAGAAACGTTTCAATGGTCTACCATTGTGAACTTTTGACAGATATGCCACTCAAATTCGTTAAAAACTCACAATGGCTTAGGCTCCTGCTCCTGCGCGGAATTTGGACAAGTCTAAATGCAATGTAAATATAGTAATGCTCTGCAAAGGGTGGGAAATTTAATATCATGTATGATACCTGCTCGTTAAAGTAACTTACGGAAGCTACTGATATCGTTATACTCGGAGCTAAGTTCTGCAAATCTGTTTATCTAAAATTCAACATCAACAACACTTTAAAACAGAAGAGGTATTCCGTATATCCATCCCAAAAAATCCACAAAGCTGGATTCGCGAAAACTGCACGGGCTTTCGTCCACACATTCAGCATTTATCTATCGAGCGACGCGCGACGCTCAGTATACACCGAACCGTTCGAGCCAAAAGTTGTCTGTTCTACAAAGGAGACAGTGGCCACATTTAGCTAGTCTCGCGATTCTCGATTAAAATAGCTATAAAAAAAAGAAACATAAAAAGAGGTACTGGGTAAAAGATTAGTTAGATCGCCGCTCTATACAGCCATGTGAACTTGATTAAAGAGCTGTGTCCCGTTGATTATAACAATTATTTAAGGTTGCCTGAAGCGCTATAATTATGAAGAATTACTTTCTATTATTTCCTCATTAATAATAAAAAAGACACTCGACTCGAAGGACGCGTACATACGCTCGAGTCAATCTCGACGGCTCGCTTCGAGCAGGTGCGAAGGAGTATTTAATGTAATTACATTTAATTAATTCCATCAAGCCTGCTCGATGCGAACCTTAGAGTTGTCAATTTTTCGGTCCACACTTCGATTTTTACTTGTTTTCGAGTAAAACTATCAAGTAATGCCGAATCTGAATACAGAGCTTAAGACGTTATTGGTCCATTTCTTAACTTTATTGTAACTTAGCAGTTAAAGTATTATTTAAATTACTTATTAGCTAATAGGCTAGATTGTAATATGAATAAAGTATTATCAACTGTGATACTTCACAAAAGAAAAAAAAAAATTGAAAAGGTATGCACATCGATAATCTTTGTGTTTCCGAATTAGCACGAACTCGCGCAACAGAGTAACCCACAGAGACAAAGCCTACAAGTTTTATACTGCAGCGATTTGTATTAGTGCACATAATAGGTCTTTACCTATGAAATTGCCGTTTTGTATGAAAAAATTTAAACGAATTTTTTTCATGAATTTTTTATTTGTATTAATCGAAGTAATCACCCATGCAATCAATGCATCTTTGCCATCGCAGTGGCAGTTTATTGATGCCCTTCTTAAAGAAATCAGCTGGACGGGAGGCAACAAATTCTTCAAAGGCATTTTGTACTGCCTCTCGGGTATTAAATTTTTTTCCCGCCAAGAAGTTATCCAAATTCTGGAAAAAGTAGTAGTCTGTAGGCGCAAGGTCTGGTGAGTAGGGCGGATGACGGAGAGCTTCCAACCCCAGTTCTTGCAACTTGGAGACCGTCTGCTGTGCAGTATGAGGTCGCGCGTTGTCGTGCAGGAGCAGCGGAGACGAGCGATTGACCAATGCTGGTTGGAGATGCGCCAGCTTCTCCATCATTGTGTTCAGTTCTTCACAGTACACATCTGCAGTAATGCTCACCCCGTTTGGTAAGAAGCTGTGATGAATCACACCGGCGCTAGACCACCAAACAGTGACCATCACTTTTCTAGGGGTAAGTTTTCGTTTAGGGCATTGTTTAGGTGCTGAACCAGGATCCAACCAACTTGCTGAGCGCTTACGGTTATCAAACAGAATCCATTTTTCATCGCAGGTAACAATGCGGTTCAAAATTCCTTCATTTGTGTGTCTGTTGAGCAGTGCAAGGCACGTCTCGACGCGTACTTCGCGCTGGCGATCATTGAGTTCGTGGGGCACCCATTTGTCAAGCTTTTTTACCTTGCCAATTTGACGCAAATGGACCAATATTGTTTTGACGCTAACGTCGAAAGCTGCTGCTAATTCAGCCGTAGATTGTGTATCATCAGCTTCCACAATCGCCTTTAATTCGTCATTGTCGACCAAAGTCTTCGGACGACCGCGAGGTTCATTTTTCAGGTCGAAATTTCCAGAACGGAAGCGAGCAAACCAATAACAGGTGGTGCGTTGGTTTGTAGAGTTAGCTCCGTAAACGTCGTTGATGTTGCGTGCCGCTTGTGCCGCGTTGCTGCCACGACGGTACTCATATTCCATAATTACTCGAATTTTTAACGTATCCATGATGACGAAAAAGATTGAAATGCGATGAAAATGTAACACTAATCAATAAAGAAATGACTACTTTTAGAAAAAAAAATCCATGTTTTTAAAATAAAATTAATTTGAAATTAGAATTCATAGCCAAACAAAAATTATTTTGATTTGAAATGGCCAGTACTGCAGAACGGCAATTTCATAGGTAAAGACCTAATATAATTGCGCGTTTATCTACTCTGGTTGCACCTCATTATTTGTTACAAGAAAAGCTAAGCCTTTTGGGATTGCATAGAGATGTGAATCTATAATTTTGTAATCATTATGATGCAAAATTGGCAAGTACTTCCACTGCTGTAACAGCTCTTTATTATATCATATCATCGCGCGTTCGTATTTCCGAAAATAAATGATGATTGCGGAAGTGTATACTTTTTCTGTAAAATCTGTTTAGTCTTACCATCATCTTCGCACTGAGCCAGTTCCTCAGCGAGCTTCTCCAGCTGGATCCTCTCCTCGTCGACCTCCATGACGCACTCGAGTGCAGTCTTATCGGAGGCTGGCATCTCTCGCGTCAGATGGAATATGTCAATGTGCGCGGGGATGGTGACCTCGCGCCGACCCAGCACCGCCAGCAGTGACGACTTGCCTGCAAACATTGACAACGAAGGTCTTATAACAACTGTGAAAACCAAGACATTACTCGCAGCAGACTAGCAGCGCTTAGTATGTGCCGCCAAAGATGTTATAAATTCATAAGTCATACTTTAATGGGTTCAGACTTCAAATACACTAGGTATGTTGTCAGGCAATTAAAGTCCCCTCGTCGTATATAGAAACAAGAAAAGCAATGCACTATTTTAATATTTACTCGCAGTGAAAAACAATGGCACGAAATTGCAAGATATCGTTCGCGAAAACTATTTACTTCATATAAATAATAATTTTGCTGTTTAATTTCGGTAATAGAATTTGGATAGCTGTTAATATTTTAAGTGACGATGTGCTGACCAGTTCTTTGGAAATTATCATGAGCACTATCCAAACCTTAGACAGACAGACACGACCAAGATATTATGGGATCTGATGCCAATTACCTAGACTGAGACTCAATAGCATTTTCGCAAAAGCAATACGGTAGCGTTAATTTAATGTATAAGTACATATTCGTTTAGAATTGCATACGCAAGCATGAAGATAATTTCTAAGCTTCGGCATCTCTTTAAACACAATATAAGCAGCGCTTATAGGCGAAGCTAGCATTTAATTTTAGTTGGCTCTAACTCCGAAAGTTTTATAGGTGAAGGGCACTAGGGAGCGTCCAACCGGGCATTATAGAGCCTCGTCCAAATGGCTGAGAGCGAGCACTTCGTGTTTGTCGGTAGAACGAATGTATGTTGCACCATAAACTTCCCGTGTCAATGGTGAATACCTATGATAATTTCTCGGAAAAAATGGTTCTACATTGGTAAACAATCACATTATGAGCTTTTTATAAAATCCATTTTATTATTTCAGCCTGAAGATAAATAATTACGTCTCATCGATACCATGACAATATTCTCAAAACATTCGTTTTTAGAACTCAACGATACAAGTTTTGTTTTTAACTCAACCGTTGTAAAACCGACCATATTTGTGGAAGGAATGAATCGCTTATTGATCTTACTTATTCTAGAACACCTAACCCATTAATAATTCAAACTATGACTGACGTAAAACTTGCCAACTCATCATAAATGCAAGTAGCGCATGTTTGATCAAATATGAATTGTGCCCAGAGGGATAATTACGTAACACACTACCAGTAGGAATGGTTTTCATCTTGACAGTTCAACATCATTCATTGCGTTATTTACGTTGTTGAGCTGGCAAATTTTTCGAATTTATCGACAGTGGAAAGGAAAAACAAATAATACGCCACTTTGGATGAAAATTAGTTTTTATTATAGGTCGATAGGGTTTTGGTTTCTCTATCGATGTGTCTAGGTTAGAAGCCAATTGGAAGCACTTTTATGCGTTTCATTTAAAGTACAAAATGGGGTACTTTTTTAAAAAGTTTTGTCGAATTGTAATAAGGCTAAACTAAATTGATCGGCGGTAACGGTCTTGTTCCTTTTATCATCAGAAATTTAATTATGTATAGTGACACAATAACTCCATGATGAAATTTTTGAAGATCGAAATAAACGAGATCAATTAAATCCCTATCCTAAAAATGTAGAACATTTAAACTTCATAACCGCATATAGTCAATAAATTATTTAACCGATCTAAAAAAAATTAACAGGCATCGTACATAAAAGTTTATTCCATATTGTTTTTTTTTTTTCACCGAAGTGATATCAAGCATTTTCCTTCTATGTTTTTAATTTAATTTGGTATTTAAAATAACTTTCCCCTCGAATTTTTATGGATTTGGTGAATGAATTAATTTATCCTTCCAAGTTTTTTTTCTCGATGGCCTATGAAGTGTATTTCCCTGCTTACTCAAAATGTAATTTAAATGAAACACCACTTTTTCTAAAATTTTTGACCCTAATTCGTTTAAACTAAATACAAAATAAAGAGCATACAAACTTGATATGCTCACAAAATTTCAAAATAATCCATTAATAAATAAATAAACTTACAATCACTTAAAAAAAAGCATCTTTGAACAGCTCCGCGAACAATTGGCCAAATGACGCTACATTTGTTTTTCCTTTCCACCATCGATATGAAGCAATGGATTAGCAATATCCTTCAAAATTATTTAGATTATGATTGATAGTGTGTTACGCAATTAGGGTGCAGGAATCGCAAGCGTTTGTCCACCAGCCCCCATCAACGGGACTTCTACGAGAAACGAGATGATTCGAACCGTGTGACGTCCCGGTGACGGCGTGCGGTGAACACGCCGCCATAGTAAGTGTATGTATCGCTACTTCGGCTTCGGCGCCGAGACCTCGTTCTCGTTGACGTGGCGGTGGACAAACGGCCTAAAGCTTTATTTAAAACAGTTTCGTGTCAGGGTATTTCGGTCTCGGGGCTGTTCAGACTCACTCTGTACAACAATGCATTCAGAACACTGAATGAAACCGGGATACGTGCGTACAAGTTCATACAAAATATATCTTTTGCTGACCCTGACGTGACACTGTACAGCACGGAGCCTGCAATGGGTAGATGAATCCTAATTTATGAACACAAACACTGTCTATACCGATATGACACTTGCATTTTGCGACATATGTAGCAATGCCACCAACCATTTCTTTCCTCCGTGTGGTTGGCCGTTGCCAATTAAGAAGGCGTTCCTGCCACAGGGCTGGCATGTGATCAAACACGCTGTAAACTCTACATATTTTATTCAGCATGAAGAATAAGCGACATGCAGTACAGCCCTCCCACAATTTATATCATATTGATTTTATAAGGGTTCTGTACACAATTTTGCTGTACCTACCGATTTCTTTATATTCACTCCAAAAGTGGGAATTATGAGGTGACCCGACAGAGAGCTAAACATACATACACGAGTCTGTCTTTGCATAGCTTAAAACTGAATAAATGTTCACCGGGCACCTTAAAACAAAATCCTTAAAACAAAAAGTGCGAAATGGCTGAAATGTTATTTTTTACGTTTTCAACCCCCATATCACAGCCATTTTGAAACATTTCAAAAAACTGAATCGACAAATAACTCCATATAATTATCGAACCTGATTGCAAAAATTTCACGACATTCTGTTGAGAAATGCGACCTGTAGAGGAGAACAGCTGGACATCGGGACATACGAATGCATTTTTGCCCGAGCTGAAACGGAGACGCTTCACGCTCGCCCGGTCAATAAACTCACGCCTTCTTCCAATAGGGGTAGGCAGAAACTACAGAACGCCCCCTGCTACGATCCTTACATACTATTTTTGCTTTGTTCACGGTCATACACGCACGCCGGTTGCGAGTACTACACACCTGACCTGAAGAACATCACCACAGCGAGCTAAAGTTAATACTTTAGCTCGCTGTTGGGTCACCTTATATCTCCCATGTTACCCACTTCAGCTTGCTTATTCTGTGGGCTAAGTCCACAGAATAAGCAAGCTGAAGTGGCAATGGGCCGGCCTTATATTAGCCAGAGAACTAATGACGAGCCATGACTTATTCCTGAGTGAACACCGCGAAACGTAAGGTAGGACACCCTCGGGCTCTAATGCAATAAGTGGGGACAAAAAATAAAGGCTTTGCCCTACAAAAGGTGGTGTAGAAAATGTTTTAATTTGTATTACTTAAGTATAGGCTAGTCATGAAAAATTTAAGTTTTAGACCTCGAGGGCCCACAGCGTTAGCCGCCATCTTAAATTGAAGGGGCCAAAATTTGTTATTTTTTACATAATGCTTCAATAGTTTATGACAAAAATGTCTATAAGAAGTATAATGACAAAAAACAAAGTATTTGTATTTATTCTGTACGTCTTAGGGCCTCTTTCACCACCCTCAAGTAAGTGTCAAGTAGGCTAACCGCCAGTTAAAGTCACCCGTAACTGAATGTGCGAATTTCAAGACATTCGAGTAGCACTAAAAATCATAAGATTTAACTGACCCGTAACTTACTTGCCACGACATCTGCCAATTAGCGTGTTTATAGTTAAAAGTTTTCCGTTGACAAAAATGACAACGGGTAAATACTTATCAGTTAACACCAACGATTATTTCAAAATGTATTAATAAAAATGGATTTATTTGACTTGATTGATCATCAATTGGATGTTCGCAAAAACTTCGGACTTTTCAAAATAAGAAGCGATTTCCATTACACAAATACACGGAGTAAAAATAAAATTGTGATTCCCAAATTTAGATTAACTAAAACAAGCAAGTCATTTCTTATAAACAGTATCCGCTTTTATAACAAGTTGCCAAAGTCAGTTACAGAACTTAGCGATGGAAAGTTCAAATCCACATCAAACGTATCCTTATCAAAAATGCATATTATAAGATTAAAGACTACGTTGAAGACAAGGAAGTTTGACAATAAATAATTCTGCACATGTGGCTTCCCTGGTACCTCATTAACGCCATCACTATGTAAATGTCTATTAACTGCTCCCAACATGACATGACAAATCTTCAAATCTTCTGACAAATCTTAATCTTCTCATTATTTGACATTATATACCTCCAATTCTTATTTCAACTCCTTACTTATGACTTTGGTAGACAGGATTTTAATTCAGATTTGTTACAGTTGTAATGGCAATCGTGTCATTTGGTTTAAATAGGCTTTTATTTTTATTTAGATTCGTCTATATTTTGTGAATGTGAGAACGTTTTAGGCCTAAGCTGTAGACTTGTAGACCTTTTTATATTTTGTTGAGTACCTGTTACTTGTTGACAGGCCTGTATTAACACACTGTCCTCCCATACCTATCAACACTATAATTTGAAACATTGTAAAAGCCCCTTATTTTTAAAAGAGTAACCGTAGTTCCGGACATTGCTGGACAAAGGTCTTACTTAATAAACGCACAATTAATTTAACTCAAATCAAATCAAAATATTTTTAAAAGAGTAACCGTGGAGTTTCTTGCCGGCTCTTCTCCATAGGAAACAACCAATTGGAACCGTGCACCTAGCTTCTGACGTTTCGTGAGTGCCCATGTAGGCACTTAATTGTGCGTTTATTAAGTAAGACCTTTGTCCAGCAATGTCCGGAACACGGGTGGGTTTTAATCAGTAAGAGCCTGACACGCTTCCGCTCC
Organism: Dryobotodes eremita; assembly: GCA_917490735.1. Lineage (NCBI taxonomy): Eukaryota > Metazoa > Arthropoda > Insecta > Lepidoptera > Noctuidae > Dryobotodes > Dryobotodes eremita. Next base: position 8,213,504 of record OU823241.1, on the reverse strand, counting down.
GCCCAGAGCGGGAGACGACATTTGACGAATTCTCAACAAAAAAGAAAAGGCTTACCCTAGTATGTGTTTCATAAATGGGGATTTTACAACATGAAATGGATGAAGGCGATGGAAGGTTTAATTGTGAAAACTTGAGTAGGTTTTCGCAATTAAAGCTATCATCGGCTTGATGTGCTATATCTGTAGCCGCGTACCGAACACGCGCGCTCGAAAAAAGATGTATCTACTGTACAACCTTGATTGTTTCGTACCTAATCTGGAGTTTTGAATCTTCCAGGATTTTAAGGCTTAGGAGATTTAAATCCTGGAAGCCTGAAAATTAAGCTGTTTAATTACCAGTGTGTGAAGCGTGCGTATATTTCCTAAGGTTTTTTTTATGAGTGAGGGGAACCCTGTTAGTGACACCTTTACCAAAGACAATTTTTCAGATAATAACTAATATTCACATTTTTCGCAACACGAAATAGAAAAACATATTATTTATTGTTTAGATTAAGATCAACGATTTCTGAAGCATGTCACGGATAAGAAAACACAATTAATGCACTACATATTTTTATTGCTTTTCATGTATAATGTTACTACATACTTTTCATCTACGTATAATGTTACTACATATTTTTCATCTATGTATAATGTTACTACATACTATTCATCTATGTATAATGTTACTACATATTTTTCATCTATGTATAATGTTACTACATACTGTTCATCTATAATGTTACTACATACTTTTCATCTAGTATAATGTTACTACATACTATTCATCTATGTATAATGTTACTACATATTTTTCATCTATGTATAATGTTACTACATACTGTTCATCTATAATGTTGCTACATACTTTTCATCTACGTATAATGTTACTACATACTATTCATCTATGTATAATGTTACTACATACTGTTCATCTATAATGTTACTACATACTTTTCATCTATGTATAATGTTACTACATACTATTCATCTATGTATAATGTTACTACATACTTTCTAACTTCCTCGATGCTCTTATTCTAGCGCGTCTACAGGGCTGTAATTTGTATGTATACTTCATCATTAAACAATATGCAAGGTAAATTTTAATACCGTAAAAACCCATTTTTATAAACTTTACTAACATTTTGAACGTCACTTTGGTCACTGGCAAATGGATAGTATCCGTATATGTTTGATGAACGAAACTTTTTCCAGGAACTATTATCTTCTAATTGTTTTCTCTTTTGATGACAAAAAGGCATTCTATGCAGAGATATTCCAAAATAACACAAGAATTTGTCAAATAGATAAATCGGATTTGGCTTTTCTAGGCACAGGCAACAGGTTATCACAACTTTGAAACGATCTTCAGGTTTTAATCAGCCCTTGTAGTTCTCAATATAAGAGCTCTTTTCCTTCACACCGGATCTAACGAAAAACGTTTTCTAGTTTCTATGCTGGAGTCTGAGCTCAAATGTGCACTCGCACTGGCAATCGGGCACGCATTCACAAACATGCACGTGCATGTGGAGGTTTTTCCAGACGCGAACAACTGACTTCGAGTAGATACGCCCTTCTTTCTTTTTACATTCACATACCATAAATATTACATCCACTGGATGCTTGATTGGTTTCCTCAGATCAGACACAAGTATGTAAACGTGGGCACGCAGGACAATCATGATGAAGAAGATAATTTGAAGAGAGCTTTATACAACACCGGCCCTTATAGCGGAAGATTGAAATGTGTATCAGTAATTTAATAGTTGTCTTTAATTACAAATGTAGTAGTAGCACAAAGTCCGTCCGTCAGCATCGACAGTTCATTTCTTAGTAGTATATATCGATTTAGAGGAGGAGGGGCTAGCTATATGGTTTACCGGTAAATGCACCATTGTTTTCATTGCCATAAGAATGTGTTTGCATAGGCATATGTTTTGGCAGGTAATTTGTACAAATTGTTGGTTTAGTAAAGTGGCTCGTTAGGGCCTTAGGTTTAGGCACGGTGCACACATATTATTTACCGTCACAAAAAATGCCACGGGTAATTTTGAAAACAGTTTGTTTGGTATCTATCTCAGATTATATTTTGTTTGAAATTATTTGAGCAACGTATGTGGAAAATAATACAAATCATTGAAAAACGATTTGTTGGGTTTTAATAACACCTATTAAAAAAAAACTTTTATAATCGGTTGGCTACATAAAGGGACTCCTCGTCTTTTAAAAGACTGTCGTGCTAAGCAATGTAAACTACTCTTCGATATTCCCGAAGGTAGAAAACGATAAATTTCAACCAGTAAAATCTAGTTGCTAAATGATTCACATAATATCCATGACCTAGTCCTTAAGTACAACAAACCTGGCACTAGTCCAGGAAAGAGATATCATGAATACAGAGAATCTATCCGTATATTAATGGTATTATCATATTAGTAAACAAACTGCAAGTTCTGTAGTTAATACAAATGGCACAACAGTCACCACGATTAGCAAAGACATTTGTGATCGTAGTGAACGTTTTGTTTATTATCATCGTCCTGCACATATCCCGATTCATTTGTGGTCGGTAGCATTTCTTTACTGCCTTGTTAAGATCGGCAGGATTGATTTGAAATTGTTGCAGGATTTGATTAAGTGATAGATGAGATAGATTTTTAGTAGAGTGACTTTTTATCTTTGTAATATTTCCAACTAACATTATTTTACAAGCTTTTATTTAACTTGCAATGTTTGTATGTATGTATGTTCGGGCCAAATCTTGCAAGCTGAAAAAAAACCACTTCCTCTTATGCTACGAAATTTCACACGTTAATTCTGTTTCGAAGACAATGCATTTTTATGATGCATGATCTGATTCTACACCCAGGATTGGCTCCAGGCGTAGGATCTCCTTAACGGTCTACGGTGCAGACACGAAATTTAATAGACGCATTTAATTATGGTAGTTCCTTCTAAAGTTTACCATGTCCTGGCTGATACACCCAGGATTCGCTCCAGTCAAGGGAACTCCTCAACGGTCAACAGCAGAGACACAACATTTTATATACGCATACTATTGTGATAGCTCGTTCTAAAGTTTACCATGATCTGGCTGCTGCACCCAGGACTGGCTCCATACAAGAGATCTCCTCAGTGGTCAACAGCACAGGCACGAAATTTTGTATAAGTATTCATAAATTATGATGATAACCCGTTCTAAAGTGTGGCATGACTTGATAGTGCAACTCGGATGGCTTCACACCATGACTTGTGTAAAGGCGTAATAGGTTTCATGGGATTTATCTATACAAGTAGCTTTCAAGAGAAGGTGATAGAACGGATGTTAAAAGTTAAGGAGATCCTTCGTCTGGAGCCAATCCTGGGTGTACAATCAGGTCATGCATAATAAAAATGAATTGTGTTCGAAACAGAATCAACGTGTGAAATTTCAACTCTGTAGGATAAGAGGAATTGGTTTCTTTCAGCTTGCAAGATTTGGCCGGAACATACATACCTACATACATACAAACATTACAAGTTAAATAAAAGTTTGTAAAAGAAACAAATGAACATATTGGCGCGAGAAAAGTTATCACTGTTCGTCATTGATTCTGGCATTTTTAATTAATTTACTTAGTTTGAATTTCCGCGCATTATTTGAGAAAAGCAAGCCAAGAAAGCCTTGGCCGCAACCAGGCATTGATGGACGAACGTGAAAATACGGACCGAGGCTTGACCTCGGTCATTATTTTCACGTTCGTTTCCAATGCCTCTATTGTAGGCCGGTGCAATAATGTATTAAATTATGCAGCAGGCTGAGCACCTAATGACCTTTGTACTTAGCCATAAATAATTCATTGATTATATCGTACAAAAAGAAACTTGGTTCTTCGTAAGCTTCAGCACCAATTACAGACAGATTTAGACCAGCATCCTGTAGTGACCAGACATAAATCCAATGAGCACAAATAAAGTGACTCGAGGGTGTCTGACTGTTTCCATTTCTATTGAGATTCTAATTTTCGGATAGTTCTAACTGTAGGTAAGATATCCGTGAGAAGAACACGTGTGTTATTTCTACTTTTGTAAGCTGGATTCAGCAAATAGTTCTTTGCAGTTTGAACCGCACCTAGGCACCTACACTGTTTTTTTTATTAAAATAACCTTAAACTTAAAAACTGCCCACTAAAAGTTTATAAAAATCTAGTTGTGATTAACAGTATCAGGACATTGAGGCTTTTTTTTTTCACTTAGAAAATCAGGAATCTGAGGGGAAAATGGAATAACATTACTACGACTATCCTCCTCGAAATGCAAGCTTCCTGCCTCCCATTTTCGAAGTCAGTATAAAGGAATGTTTTAAATATTTTAAAAAAAAACTTGTTGACATGGTTAACTTCATGTTTAGGTAGTCAACTATTAATTTTACTATTAGCATGATTATGTGCAATCGTGATTTATAAGCCTTTCAGTGCCCATGGTAGCCCGCTCCCCTCTCATAAATATAAATAATCGGTGGCAAAATACCTACTGTCTACGAAACTACATTGTTTTGCTACAATAACATCGTATGCATGACAGCTTAAATATCTCACATTCGCATTCGGCCGTCGAATAAAATTCATCTATTGTTCGGTAAATTAAATCTAGATTTGTAACGTGGAACAATTTTAACTCGCTGAGCGCTGATAAAATGCTTTTACTCTACAAACGTTTGTTTCTGCACTTCGAACAACTGTAATGCGTCATTTCGGAAGATCTTATAAAATAAAGAACCGCGCGCCCGATTGCCGGTGACCTGAATATCCAAACCGCGTCTCTGCATCGGAGAAAAGCAATCTTTGAACCACGGTTAACGGTACATAAAACGATCATATTATATTAAAATAATGATAGCTGTTACTAACTCGTGTTCTGAACTTATGTATCACACTTATATGTTTGTAGCAAATACGGAAGTACCAAGGTCGATACACAGCGTTGTGTAAAATTTTCCATTCATAATATTGCGAAGCAAAGCAAGTTTGTTGCTATCGTATATTTGTTGCTGCACGAGATTTACCAGAACGTTTCGAATTAAACATTTTTGTACAGCTGGGCTTTTTTCTTTTAAAATATTACTAATACCGCTGACGATGTGCATTCATACGCCCGTTCTAAGGCTCCCACAAACAGGCGCGACACGACTCTAGTAAAACAATCTCTATGAGAACTTCATGGAAATTGTTCAACAAGAGTCGCGTCGCGCTGTCGCGTCGCAGACCTGTCTGCGGAAGCCTTTAAGAGCTTCCAGAAAAGGCTTATTATTCAGAAAAGGAATGAGGTCGATAGACGAATGTCGTAGGCATTCGCAGTGGATGTACCTACTACCAAATTAATATTTTCTTGAACTAAAAAACCTGCAGTTTCTTTGTTGCCATGGTTTTCTTGTATTTTGATTTAAGTGTAACATTCACGTCATCAAAATAAAGGCCTAGTTAAGTTTTTACATTTGGTTTCAAAATGCAACAATCTGGCTACAAGCTCGTACCAATTTGTTTTCTATTGCTTTCATTAACACATTCACACACACACACACACACACATTGCATGCATGCATGCTGTAATGCTGTAAGTTGCTTTAATTACTTTCATAAAATAATTACTTTAACCTGAAACCTCTGCTAACAATTTTATTCTCAAATAGCGCTCCGTTACACGGAGATGAAACAAAAATGGGTCAGCGACGTTGGTGGGTTAGTGCTAATCAATAAATGCAGCCAGTCATTATATTCGTTTCAGTTAGAAAAAAAAGGATCATATTTCTTGGTAACCTTCTTTATGTTATGTTTTATCAATACGTAGGTACAATACCAGCCAATATTATTGTCCTACTGCAGAACAAACGTCTTTTCTCAAACAGGGAAGGTGCAAGCATGATAACCAAGCTCGCTCATTGGTGGTTGGCGATTAAAACCTCATATTTTTTAAGTTCAGGTTCCCTCACGTTGATCAAGTTTGCTCACGTCGTTTTCCTTCTACGATAGGGTGGTTTAAAAAAATACTTTTATTGTTATTTCCCCAGTACGTTGCGGCTTTATTAATTTTCTAAACACTAAGGGCCCGTTGTTTGATACATAGTTAAACATGACCAATAGTCAATTTAACAATTAGTCACATGACAATAGTCAATAGCATTCAAAGTTTAACTACTCTGTCTGCGCATGGTTAACTTTTATAGCAAATTCTCATATTTTTTAACTTTAGTTAGCTTAACCATTTGTCAAACAACATACTTATGTCATTTTTAACAAATTGTTATTTTGACTAACGCATTTTAACTATTAGTATGTCCACGATAACAGGAACGACGGTACACGTATATTTCTTATGTATCATCTTTGTTATGCTCGTTAAACGAGGAAAACTGTTCAACGCTTATGTGCCCGTCAGATTTGTAGTTGAGCATAATTTATAATAGCAGCGAATTCAACCGATAAGAAATGCAAGCTGACTGAAACATCTAGCCGTTCCGCGTTTTCGTTGCAAAATTGTTAGAAACCAAATTCGTATTAAAAAAATTGATTAAACATTTCAACTAATTTAGAGAAACAATGATTTAATTGAACGTAAATTCGATCTTATCGCCGAGTTATCCCAGAGATGGCTTTCCGACGTACTGCTTATTGAACTAACATGGATTCAATAGTACAGAATTGTCGAGGGACTCAACGAGCACTTAGCCTATAAATTAAACTTGCCCGCTGGACGTAATAAAACAATCTATTCGACGCTTGCCCTTACTCTGTTTCAAGGAAAAACTGATAATGCTGTACAATAGAAACGCAATCATAACTCTCTATCGGAAGTGTTAAATAGTGAATAATACCTACGATGACGAATTAATTACGTAATACGTGAGGATTTGTAATTGGCTTTTGGTGACTATGGTTTCCTTTGTGTCTGTTTTTATTAGCTGTAAATCCTCAATGTACCAAAATAAATAAATAATGCTAGAAACACGTCATTTTATATGACAGTGGAGCATAGAAAATTGTTTTAAGTCGTGATAATGAAACTATTGTTTTATAGTTGACGGCGGTCTTATCAGATGTGAATAGTTTCACATATTCCCACCTGATTTTATATTAAATTAATATATGTACTTAAGCACATGCGATCGAAATGCGAAACTTCCCACACGTCCGGAATAGTTGGTTTGCAATCGGAAAAAGGTACCCGAAGTTATTTCAGCAGAGATGCGGCAGTTTACGTGCCGTGTTGCAGAATTTAATCAAACAAGCAGCATTTCGAGAGTATACCTACTATAGTCAAGAAAAAAGGTACTTTCGCATGGCTGCAACGCTTCATAAAATATTTTGATCAAGTTCATAGAAATACCTCAGCCAAAATTTCGCCAGCATCATATTTTTTGTGTAAATTAAACATTATTGTGTTGTCATAACAGAGCATAATTGCCCACTGCAGGTTGCCCTTAGTCATCATTTATACTATGCCCAGGCATTATCTACCATAGACTCATTCCGAAATAGGACAGAATTTGTATAAAATAATCTACCAAATAAGTCCAGCACCCTAATTGCGTAACACACTTTCAATCACAATCCGAAAGATGTTGAAGGAAGTGCTAATCCATTGCTACGTGTGAAAAATTCGTCTGCTCAACTACGTAAATAACGCAATGAATGTTGTGGAACTGTCAAAACGTAAGGTATTGCCAGTGTAGGTGTGTTACGCAAAAAAAGAACACATTTGAAGATGGAGAAAAAATTGTACATACCACATCCGTTTAATCCCACGAGGCCGTATCGTCGGCCGCAATTCAACTCGAGGAGTGTATCCTGGAGTAGTTCACTTCCGTAGAATGTGATAGAGAAGTTTGCGATCTTGATGTCCCTGGACCTCGGGTGGACGGCAAGGGAGCCGGTACACGATCTGGCCTCCGAGTTCATCTTGGCTTCCTCTTCCAGCTTGAGGCATAGTGCCTCTGTAACAAAGGATTTAGCTATAGTATTTTATTTACATTAAAATATTTTCTATATCAGAAAATTCGACCCCGTTTTTTAACGAACTCTGATGTATTCTATATTTAAATCCTTGTATCCAATTGACGTTGTTTCCACTGAACAACAACTTTAAACCAGTGAAAATTAAGTTGATTTAAGAATTGAATTGACTGGGATTGACTATTGAAAGTCATAACAAAATGTTGAAATTTTGTTGAAAATGTTGAAAACTAACCCTTATGTGTGTGTAATAAAGTATTTTTTCCAAGGACACATATTTGTGTACATGTCTTGTATGGAAATTAAATTACGAATGCAAGGTAGGTCCGTATTTATAAGCCGCACGTGGCTGGATAACTGTTTTCGTTCCATGTATAAAATTCAGATGATTACTTGAGCAGTTCGATTGCTTCTAAATAGTGAGTTCTCAAGTGAGAGCCTTAAAACTGGCCTATATGAGGAGTCAATTATTTATCTGCATAGCACTTAGGATTTAAAGTCATACCGAAACAAAACGTGATTAAAAATACAAGCCTAAAGAAAGCATTTTGTTGTTTGTATAATTTAGGTGAGTGCTACACAAGTACCTACACAATAAAGTGAATGCCGCGCAGCCCTGCGCAACAGATGCGCAACAACTGCATAATGAACTAAGATTGTATGGAATTGGATTGGCGACGTTTCTGCAGCTGTCGTGCTGTTGTTTCATAGCCATAACTATATTTTTGTACAGGATGGCGATTCAGTCACCTGCATCCGTCAAAGGAGTGATTCTACCCATTACACTAAACAATTTTCGCTATGAAACTTATATTATCATCTAATAATTTTTAATAATATTGAATTGCTTAAATTGCTGCTTAGCCCTCTTCCTCTCTCCTAATTTTGCTGTGCCCGACAGGGTCCATATTGATATTTTACTATCATAGACCATCTAGGTAATACATAGGAAATGCAATAAAGAATTGAGTATTAAGTATCCGATGAGTAAAAATAAAAACATTTCATGCATACATCGAAATAGTCTACTGTTCGGAATAAGTCGGATATGAATTTCATAACAAAAGTTGTTTAGTATGAAATTAAATCGTTTCTTCTATAAATAGGACATCGGAACCACTTTAACACGTCGTATTAAAATTAAAATTAAAATATCCTAGTTGGAGTCGACATTTCCTATCTACCCCTGAGAAGACAAGGCGAAACAAACTCAGGGGTCTTAGTCTCTTTTATAGTCCAGACATAATCTTGATCAGAATTTAACAACCATGTAGCCCGACGTTAACGGCTGCAGGTGACTAAATGGCCACCCTTTGTAGTATGTATTGTCGAAGTAAAACCTAATGATGAGCCTAGAATCCTACTAGCACGAAGTTCTCAATTTCCTGCTCATCTTTCTAGCAAGAACATCTGAATCTTTCTTTTTTGTAAATTTTGTCTGCAATCAGTTTATCTAGCCATAATCAGATTTAGAACCAATAACTAAGTACGTAATGGTAGAAAAACTAAGAATATTCTTGTTGTTGAATTAATTGTTTGTATGGCAGAACTCGAAACAGATAAACATTTCTTAAAGGTTTTTTATTTTATTTAATCTGTCCTTTCATATTTACCTCCTATCGGGGACCATCAAAAAAGTTATCTAAACCTTTTTCGATTACGTTTTAACACAAGGAGCGGGAATATCAAAAAAAAAAAATTGTCTTTGCCATACATACATCAGATATTTCATTTGGATTTAAGTTATATAACTTTATATTTCCATTATAATGTACCAAAATAAATGAGCATTCAGTGAACTTATTCATGTCCTTCTCCAGGTCATGGTCTACCCATGTGCCAAATTTCATCCAAATCCGTTCACCCATTTTAGCATGAAAGTGTAACAAACAAACATACAACAAATCAAATATTTTCTCTTTAAAATATTAGTTTAGATTCTGCTAAGTCAGTGAAGGCAGGATTAATTGTATTAACCTATTAAAGCTAGAGCCTATACCAAGTTACTCGACGTTGCGTAAAGAACAGTGAAGGTTTTTAAAATGACGTAATGACTAAGATGCTTTGCATGATTAGGCTCTGAAAGTTTATTAATTAAAAGTAGGTATGTAGTGATACTTTCGATACTACACATAACAACACGTCAGTTATACCCGAGGGATTTGGCAGCGGTGGGCTCATAGTACACCCGCATTTCGCCAGTTATGTTTATGACCCACTTAATAGAGTAAGTCTATTGCCATCAAAAGGGCACTAATCCAAACTTCGGGCTGCTACTGAGAAACACCTGACAGAAAAACCCAATAGGACTACCCCACGGGGGATGTGAACCCAGGGCATCTAGAAAAATCTGTGCATGTGCTGTGTTCGCAAGGTCTGCAAAAACATTCAAATATTTTATAGCTGTCACAATTTTTATTTTTATCAGGCTGCATTTCGCACACAATCTTTTTGATTTATGTGTTTTTCTTTTGCACTGTGCGTGTGCAACTGCGCATCCGCCATTGCAGCCGCACTTCAGTTGTCGTACAATAACTGGATAACTCACCTCCATATGTGACAAATTTAGATAAATGTATATTATTTCCAGTATATTCAGAAACAAGTTTTAAAAGAGAATCCTAGTATGACTGAAAAGGAATTTAGGAAAGAAGTTAATCATTCATCACCCTAGCTATTTTCAGGATCATTGCAATGATTTTTACACTCAAAGCCGGCAATGTTTCAAGTCATAAACCTTGACTATTCTACACTGATCTAATACATTCTTATTGTTGTTGAAGTAGAGTAGACTACCACAACTAAACATAAACCTCCCACCTGTCCATCAAAGTTATGCAAATGACTGTCACAGAAGTTTTAATCAACACAGATGTAGCACACTCCTAACAAATCAGTAAGTATAGGGGCAAAAATGGCATCATTTATTTACTGGAACCATCAAACAGTTCATAAATTATTTATAAGCAGTGTTGATGCCATTTCGAAAATAATAAAAAGTTGTTGCAATAGATTGTTCCCAGTTTAAAAACCAATGATGGATAATATTATGCAACAAGTACCAAACGTTTCTCAAGTCACAATAATTGCATTGAATTTAACAATACTTGTTGTTAGCAACAGCGAGAATTCAAAACATTTTGGTGAAAGCATGACTAATGCAGTGTGACTTTTTGTTTATTTTTTTCTCAAGTCTACAGTAGATAACTGTTAGCCAGTGGCCCATGACTTGGTTGCACCAAATAATTGAAGCTGCCACATCATAACAAATGGATTTGTTTGTCAGTTCAAGCTTTACTTCCTGAAGTAATAATCAGATTCTATGCACAGTTTTCTATATATATTTTTTTTTTTTTTACTTTGTATTAAAAGAGTAATAGCCGCAACTTAGGCCGTTAAGGTACAAGTTCGTAGCCGACTGCAGACAGCAGCAGCAGGCGACGTGTCGCCACGGCACTACTGGTTTTCTATGTATTTCTATGAAATACCTTCCAAAGCTTGCAACATATTGTTTTCATAGAAATACATAGAAACTAGTAGTGTCGCGGCGACACGTCGTCTGCTGCTGCTGCCTGCAGTCGGCTAAGCACTTGTACCTTAAGTCAGCAGGTTGACTGGTTTTTACAATACTGCAGGAAAAGAACTTAGTGTTCTCCAATAAATTGTGGTGACACAAGATGTTTTTTATTTGTTCTGTTCACATACTTATTTCACATGCACCAGGACTCAAAACTATTGCCTACAGCAGGTTTCTCCATTTTTGACATTGCACCATAGAAATCCTTCTACAATCTGTCATTTTGTCTTTCGTTTCTAACAATCTTTGTCTAGGGCCTTTTTAATGTAGACTATCAGAAGAAAGTTTTCTATCCCAAACTGTTAAAATCACACTGACAACTGTCAGTTGTCTAAGGTAGTGAAGACAATTTGATTTTGTAATCGCCATGCTAAAGACAGTAGAAAACTTTCTACTCGATGGCCACAAAGTATATATGGTTATCTACAAAACCATGATTTTACAGGAGAGTGTTTTGTACGCGAAACTGTGATAATTAATAGAAGAACAAAGCTATCTTTTCCTATTTTACATCATTTAGTTAATAGGGCATTACCAAGAAAATGGTTAAGGCCAATATTACTATAATATTTGTTGTTCCAAAATACAGTACTTTGACACTTTGAGAAAAATTGCAGTAGTTGTCTTATATATGCGACTTAATATCAGTAAAAATTTAGAATCAAACAGAAAAAATAGCCTGTGACAAAACAAAGAATTCTGGGTCAAATTTTGTAAAAAGTACAGTTGACTCTTTCTACTTTGCTGCTGTCGTACTGTCTACCCAGTATGTCATTTTTGTCTACTCTTCTGTCGACATGTGTGTGCTTGTGCTAATTCTGCTGGCCTAAGATCACAAAGATATGGCCTGATTGTGCTGAGCCAGCTGATTTACTCATAATGTAGGTGCTTTTATAATGGCAGATGGCATGTACACTAAAGCCCAGGTTAGGGTTTCAGTTGCATTTAATAACTTATATTTTTTTGGGCTAATATAAGGTAGTGCCAAAAAATATTCTTTTTTTTTGTAATTTATCACTGTATAGTGCATAGTGATTAATTCTGGCATAGCAATCATAATAAAAAAGAAAAACAATCATAAGTTCACAATAATCACTACATACACAGGATGACATATCAAGCTATACATTCCAGTTTTACCTAACCTCGCATTTTAGAGGCTTTTTGTACCATAATGTAAATACTTACCTGTCAATATTTTTGACATTTGTCATATCAAGCAGCGCCACCTTGACTGAACTGGCAATATTTATACTGGGCGCCCTCTGAGTCTACACATTTATCAAATAATACTTTCTCACATTTCTTTAAACTTTCTTATAAGAAAATCAAAGGATTTCCAGAAAACGGCACACTTAAATGTATAATTTAATGAATTTCATAGTATTTCAATCTTCTCCCCATGAGTTGTCGTTTCAATAACCTAGACACGAAATAACTTTCCAGCAACTTTAAATAACTAAATACAGTACATACCTATACAACATTTTCGAAGTTTAACAACCAACCAAAGGCAACCATGTAAATGCAAATTCGTGTGCCATGTGCTTCATAGAGTATAGTCGTAATTACTTCTAGACTTTAGTCAAGCCTATTAAAATCCCAACAACAAAGCCTGAGTGACACATACTTTTAAAGTTCAAACATTCAAATATGTAAGTATTTATGAATAAAAGTTCCAACAGCCAGAAAAGATAAGAATATCAAATTTCACGGTGGTATTTACCTTCTGCGGTAAGCTCACGTTCCTCCTCCTTGCCGTTGGTAGCAGATCCATTCTCGTCATTAGTCACTCTCGCCACAGGCTTCTTGTTCCTGCTGCCCGCCTGGTCTTTCTTCTTTTGTTGGGCCCTTTTCTTTGCGTCAGACGGCATTCCGGCTACCTAGTCAACGCCAATTTTTTATTACACGAACACAAAAATGTAGCAGTGCTTTATGAGATTTACGAATCAACTTTTGATTTCGTCAATCTTATAAAGTCGGGCGCTGCTAGAAATCCCACGACACTGAAGAAATAACCTTTGAATCAACCACTTTACTTTATTCACGTGTATATGGTGGAATAATTAATATTACGGAATATTACCTAAATTACTTTTATGGGATGATAAGCAAGTCGTCAGCGTCTACACGTGCTGAATTAAAAAGAAAGACATTTGAAAAATCACAGATAAACAAATGTCAGTCAGAGACAAGATTGATTTTTGGAAATGGTATTACAACAATTAAAAATACATTGAAGGGATTTTTGGTAGTGAAAATCCACTGCTATCTAGCTGCTATCGGAACATACGGGAAAATTATATCGATGGGAAACACAATATATTGATTTGGAAATTTAAAACTAGGTCTATCGTGTAATTTAGTAGTTTACTCACCAATCTAATTATTCACTAATTGGTTCCCTTCTGGCCGAGCGAGCAACACTGTTTAAAAGAAATGAGATAATCGATAAGTAACAATATTAATATTCGGTAAAATTAATATCGGACAGCGGACATTGTCAGTGCTACTAGGACTTGTAGCGACACCTATACGTCTACATAAGTACCACCGTACCATCAAGCTACGTACTATTTATAGATGGCGTCACCGAGTACCTAAACACTAACGTCACTAAATTATCGAGCGCGCAAACATGCCACTAGGGACTTAAAAACACCTTCCTATAGGTTACAGAATTATAAGTGTTACATATTGAATGTATAACCGAATCAAATATGTAACACTTTTATATGTGTTTTTTAAAGTGTTAACCCAAAACACTTATGAAAGTGTAACCGTAATATATCTGTAAGTCATATGAAAGTGTTAACAGTGTTAATAACTGTAACAGGTAAAGGCGACGTTGCCAAACTTACTATGAATTTATGGTTTAGGCATTAGACAGCCGCAATCCAGTCGTCGTCTGTTATATCCGTGCAAAACACTTACTCGAAGTATTTTAAATATTCGCTGCAGAGGATCAATCAATCCTTTCTTTAAAAAAGAAACTTCGCCTGGATGAGGGTGACAACTATCTTAAAATTTAAGAGAGAAGTTGTGCGTCATGATTGGTCTTGATAGTCCCGATATCTTGATAGATTTGAAAGTATAGGTACTCAGAGGATTATTCTCAATCAATCCGTTCTTTTAAGAAAAAAACCCGCCTGGATGAGGAGGAAGACCATCCTAAATCTGGTTACATATTCTAATATCTAAGCGTATTCTAACTATTTTCGAGATAACTGTAAACGGTTGATTCACATAATATGTTCATAACGCATATTGGTCGACTCAAGTACCTACTGTTTTGCTTACTTAATTTTGATTAAATAAACTAAAATTAATCGCACTAACGAACGATTAATCTAATGTTTTTTTTTAAGATATTGTATATTTCAACTATGTATGAAATACCTAAGGGACGACTCGCCTACAGTTTATTAAGGCTAATTATTTTCCACGCGACCAACAACTTAAAGGGCGACTAACTATTTGCTACTAAAAAATTACTTTGCAGCGATCAAATATTTTAGTAATAAATATATTAGATGAGCTTCAAAATGCAAGGAATTATAAAAACTAAATAATGGCTGCTACTTTAAGGTAGCGAACGTCTTAAACAGGGCCAATTGAAATCGTAGGCGAGGTACTATAAATAATGACATGGCGACTAATATTAACAGTGGGATACGATTCAAGAGCGAGCGAAGCGAGCTCGGGTCTTGGGGCACCCTAACTCGGACAGGTTAGGTTAGAAGGGGATGGCGGGGTCTGGAAGACCCCGCCATCCCCTTCCATCCCTTCGTAGTTATTTTTTTTAAACCACCCAGAAGTAGGAGCCTCGCGGGGTTCCGTTGACTACGCCTTATTATTATTGCCATGTAGAAATAGGAGGCCTCACCAAAACAAAAGCTCGATGCCAGTTAAAATTAAAACAAAGCTAATAAGTGATTATTAAGCTGCTACTTTCTACTTCAAATTATCCTTTGGTGTAGCTGCCAACCTACTATTTTTGCTACTGGCTTTAATTATTTTTTTATCCCAATTTCAGATTTATTTGTCGCCGCGTTAAATACATGCCGTTTATTAATACTGCGCACTGGATTGATTTCTAAATTCGTAGGTAGTTACAATGTCAATGTCTTTACACGTTGCGTGTACACATTTTATGTTAATACTATTATAACCTCATCTAACCCAAATGATTCACCAACAATAGAGGGGATTTAGCGCTCTGCGGCCGCTGCTGAGGCACGCTCGCTTCGCTCGGTCGCCTTCGCGCGTTAATGGTCACTGTTCTAACGTTTCTTTTTACTTTTGTTTTTTTTTTTTTATCTCTGATAAATGCTTTATGCACTTCCGCTCGTCGGGGGACGAGACGGGGTATGTGGGACTCCTGTCAGAATAACAGTATACCCACTAAAACTCAGCGGTGTTCCCACATCGCCGTGGTGGGAGGGCCACGGGAAACCGGCTCAGCCTTTACATCCACAACCCTCCCGGCGCTTGCCCGCCTAGCTGGCGGGCCCCGCATCACTGTTCTAACCTAACCTAACCCAAATGATTACAAATATTGTACTCATATAAATCAACAGTAGGTGAATCGTCCGTTACTTTAATCAACCTTAGGTTAATTAATTGTAGTTGAATAAATCTTAGATGAATTCTCATTTATAGAGTTCGTTCATTAGTTATTACAAAAATCTGTGAAACGATCTTTAGGTATTTTAAACAGTAGGTTTTTTGACCGTAGTTATCTCGAAAATAGTTCAAATACGCTTATATATTATAATATGGAACCCCTAAATCTAGATAATTACCACTTCAACAAGAAGTTGTGCGTCTTGGCAGTCCCACGTTATTTGAAGATGATACAGAAGAAATCGAGAAACAAAGAAATAATTCTGATTCGAAACGAAAAGTTCGACTGCAGAGAAGTGTGGAGGAAAATGTTCGGAGTATCCGTTGCATAGTGACGGTTTGGTTGAACCAATGGATCCAAAAAAACAAGCATTTTGGTGAATTAATTGCACAGGAGCTTCAATATGTAAAACCGTGCATGCATACTTCTGCTTACTCACACATAATAAAGACAGTACCTACACCAACTGAAATTTAAAGACTCAAAGAGTAAAGCATAAAAAAATAGGTACTAACTTATCTATAATTTTTTATTTGTAATTTTTCGTAGTCACAGCAGTAAAAATAAAACACTGTTTTTAATAATTACGATTTATATTATAAAGACACTAATTTTAATAACTGACTAAGATGTATGTTCTATCAATCAAATAAAATTGTTAGTTTCTTGATTACTTATATTATTTTGGTAAATCAGTTCCTGCCCTGGTATCTTTATAATATAGTATACCACTCCGCACTCGACCTTAGCATCCCTCTTTACAGTCTATAGTTTAAATAATGAGATCAGATTTCAATCACTTTGGTAACAAAAATTGTTTGTGTGTAAATTGATTGTTTGCAAACAGGGGGACAGATCAAAGTTTTTGCCGATCTGTCCCCCTAAGGGGACAAAGCCGGGTGACAAATCGGAATAATTCCGTTATTGTAGCAAGAACGTGACTTGAGACGAAAAAGCCGGCCAAGTGCGAGTCGGACTCGTGCACGAAGGGTTCCGCACCATTACCTATCTATAAAAACGGCAAAAAAATCATGCCTTTTGTATGGGAGCCCCTTAAATATTTATTTTATTCTGTTTTTTAGTATTTGTTGTTATAGCGGCAACAGAAATACATCATCTGTGAAAATTTCAACTGTCTAACTATCACGGTACATGAGATACAGCCTGGTGAAAGACGGACGAACAGCGGAGTCTTATTAATAGGGTCCCGTTGTACCCTTTGGGTACGGAACACTAAAAATGGAGAATGCGCGATCGGAAGTAGGAATCGGAACTGACAAATGTGTTGAGTGCGTTAGTGTGTGTGTGTGTGTGTACAGAAGATCGTCGTCGGCCTCGCTGCCCCGTCGCGCCGCGCATTGTTGCCGTACCGTGCAATTATACCTAAAACCATGCTAAAACTACTTAATTCTGTTACACATATTAACACTTATAAAAGGTTACACTATGATTCTGTAACACTATTGTATCTGTTACATTTATAAGTGTTTTTCTTTTAAAACAGTTTTAAAAAACAGTGTTAAAAACGCTTGACGGTTACAATTTGAGTCCCTGGCCACTTTAGCACTAGGATACATTCCGAATTACACCATAATCGCTCACAGCGCTCACATCATTAATTTATTTGCGTTCCGATTTAATATAGTACGTTCCGAATTGCACTTTAATCGATTTGAGCGTGCTTAAACCTGCCCCTGCACTCTCGACATTAGACAGCGACAAAAATCGGTCGCTAAGTCGTATCGTTGTCAAATTCCTTTAATAGATTTTCAACTTTATTTCGAAAGCATAAGGTTGATAATCTATTAATTAAAGAAATTTGACATTGAATAGACTTAACGACCGATTTTTGTCGTTATATTTGTCGAGACTGCAGGGCCTGTTCCGAATTACCGTGAGCGCGAAAACGATGTCCCGTGAATCGTTATAGATGACGTCATGACATTCGCCATCTTGCGATAACGCCGACCATGCCTTAGAATAATATCATCGTGTGTGCTGTCAAAAATGACAGTTGTTCGTTTTGCTGTTGAGTTGTTTTGAGTCACATCTTTAGTATCATACGTCTCATCCAACAAAACAGAAGTGCCAATGTATAGAACATCCATTTTCGAAAAAAATATCCAGTCAGTCCTTGTTTCTTGTGCAAATTTTGGGGTTAACGTTGAGCGAGCACTGTGAGCGCGTTCACGAGCGTTCCGAATTGTTGACAACTCTCAGCTGTCATAATCATGTTATCTAAATCGGAACGCAAATTATTGATCTGAGGGCTGTGAGTGGTTATGGCGTAATTCGGAATGCAGCATAGGTGATCGAATTCTTGAGCACAAGGTTCCAGGTTCCATCCTGGCCACGTAGCCACTATGTGATTTATAATATGCGTTTTCAGTTTCATATGTATTTTTGATTATATAGACTGTCCGTTGACCAGGTTTATAATCAGAGGAGTAGCTACCGGCATATCATCCGTATCCATGATACGGGGCCCCCAAGCTACAGTGGTCCCCACGTGTGTAGTAATAATTCGTAAAATATTACCCAAGACCTCATTCTTATTGTGAAGAGGCCCGTAATAAATGAATACCTTGTAAAAGGCAAACGCTTGTAAGCTATAGGTGCGGCATATCGCACTGAAAATCTAACCTATCCGAGTCAGGATGCTCCAATTTTCTGTCTTGCTTCGCTAGCACGCATTATTAAAAAAAAAATTACAAAGAAAAGTCCCAATCCCTGTCCGGAATACTCCAATTTCCGAGATCGCTTACTTGCCGTATTAGGTCAGGTTCTCTCATTTTTCTACGTCGTCGTTCCGCTCACTCTTGCATTTTCTTAGTTAGAGCGCCATAACAGTTTAACTTCCTGACTATGGATGTTATTTTAATTATTTTTAAATACACAATATCGTCATTTCCAGCGGCAGTCGGGTAAAAAGGGCCCCCAACATATTTTAATACAGGGCTCCTTTAGGACTAGCTACGGCACTGTTTATAATTGCCGTTTCATTTTATGTATGAGAACAATCTAAATTTTATATGTGTATTATTTATTTAGATTGAGCAAGATTTTGAATGCAGTATGTACAGTGAAACCTGGTTAATTGGGATCTCAAGGGACCAAGGATTTTGTACCATTTAAAGAGGTTTTCATTTATCCAGTTTTCCAATTAGAGAGGTTTAAAATTATCGTTGTCTCATTTACAGAGGCCCCCGCTTATAGAGGTCGAAATGTACTGTTATTCCATTTATAGAGGTGGAAAGGTTAATAAAAATGCGTATTTTTGGTGATATTTGTTATTGTTACGTGTCGAAACCTGTCCCAACCTGATAAATGTCTCACTTATACAGGGAATTGAGCTACAGACTCCCAATTATAGAGGTAAACATCGAAAAAATCCTAGAAATCAAATCTTATTTAACCAGGTTCGTAAAGTCCCATTAACAGAGGTAATTGGATGAAAAAGTGCCGGGACCTCATTGAAATTCTCAATAATAGAGGTTTCTCACTTATCCAGGTCCCACTTAACCAGGTTTCACTGTATATCAGTTCCAGATTTATTCATACTAACATCTCAACGGATCACCAGGTTTACACCTCTGCCTACCACTTCAGGAAATACAGGCGTATCGGAATGTATGATACTTACTAAAAATTTACTTCCAAATTTTTGGAAATCCCATTTTATATCTTAGCATGCTGATGAATTGTATTCGTGCCACTGGGACTACATCAACGATTTCGAAACGCCACATGAAGAATTTCCTGGATTTAAAATAAATAGATGCTTTATATCTAAATAATTGTCGCTGGGCGTCACTTCTTTTAATTAGAATCAGTGTGCTTATTATCATGAACAAAATAATTTATACCAAAACTTGTCCAAGTGTCGGGTAGTGGTTCTCGGTTAGACAAACAGTATTTACATTTTCAGAAGAGTGAGAGATACTACAAGTAACAACATTGGATAAATCTCAAAATTGAAAATAATACGTTAAAATGAAAATTTTGCTACCTAAATAATGTTAGAAGACAATTTTACTATGATAGATAACTCCCGACTATCTTGTTTCTAAATATTCGTAATTTCGAGTTTCTAAAAGTATACCGATCAATTAATATTGACAGGGTGTATGGGACACCCAGAAATAATTATTTACATAGTTTATGGCTTTTTCAGTCATGTATTGATCGAAGATAGGACTTATTTATCAATTTCTAGTCAGATAAAATTTCTGAGAAGTAATTATGTCAATATCTGACTATAGAAAAGTTACCCCATGAGATTTAGCATTTCAGCAGGGATTTTGAAATGACAACCCTGGCATCACAATCACTATTTTCGATGGTCAATTCTATGTATGTCTATGGTTAATTTTGGATTGGCATTGACAGTGACAGCGCCGGCTTAAAGGACCAAGCGCGCGCACAATTTAAAACAGGTATGTAAAAATTAAATAAATCCATATATACTTTTATTTGTTTATTCAGGTAAATATCCTTCAACAGCCAATAATAATTTATTGAAATATTTCAACAAAATAATTATATATTTCACAGTAATATAGAATGAATAAAGTATTTGAGAATAAGGCGTACTGCGGATATAACATTAAATCCGAACTATGTATTAATAACAGGTAATTATTAGTACTAAGAACACTGGTTTTATTGCACATTGCATATATCTCACTTTGACTGTACTATATTTTCTTCTGCGTACTTGTTTGTAGGAAAATGAAATGGGAACCTCATGTTCCCGCCAAATCTTTTATACTTTAAGATACTACTTTACTGATACACACTGCGTAATATATTATTGCGTATATATGCTATATGCGATGTCAACTATTAATTATAGTACAGGTACAGTTTAATATGCGTATAGGTACTATATTCTTTCTTATTATTTAATATGGACATGAGATTTATTAGTATTTTTTTTTTTTAATGCTTTGATAAGGTACTCGATTCTCTATATGAGGTGTAAAGATTAACGGTATTTTAGGCCCCCTCTACATGTCACCCTACTCTGGCTAACGCACACGAACCTCGTCTCATATAAGTTATCTAGTTATTATGAAAAAGTAGTATTGCTTGGCATAAACAAGGCAACGCGTAGACAGGGTTACAAATACGTTATAATAAGTTAGATGCTCTGTGACGTTATACAGTACATACATCCTCAACAACTACAATGTATAATATTATTTATTGAGGGGAAAATGTAAACTAGCAAAACTACTTAATAAGCACAATACGAAATTTGTTTCTACCTATCTTAACTATACCCTAAAACTAAATTAAATTAAAAATAGCATTAAGATTCAACACGGACTACATGTACGAATAAGAACGGTGTGTGGATGTGGACATAGTTGTAAATATAATTGTGATTACGTTTCATTGGTATAACATATAAAAATATCACGGCTTTAATATATTTCTCTATATATTGCAACTGTAGACAGGAAAGTAAGTCTTCATGCAATCTTCCATAACGGGTTTATCATCTCTGTTTTTTTCTGAATTTTGGAAGATCCATCCTGGTCTCATTATCTTTATCAAATCGTCGCTGAGCGTGCAACACACGGAAGAGCAGTTTGTAAATACCGCGTAACAGCAAAAGTCGCAACAATGACATATCGTGCCAACATATCCTTATGCTAGGCTTTACAGAATTATAATCATTAGAATGAGCAATACAATTCATTGTTAGAACTGGCCTCAAATGTCATGATTTCATGAAATAGTAATTCAGTAGGGTAATATGAACTTAGAGAGATGTATTGATGATTTTTATTATAATAATTCTATAAATAAATATTTGATACGGCCGCGAATCATATTTAGATTACAACCTGATACTGACCTGCAAATTGCAAAAAACGTAAGAAAATTTGAATTTCGCGGGCTACCTTGACGCATACCCTTAAACCTACTAGATCTCACGCGATTTGAATTAGCCAATAAAAAGCCTCGATTTTGCCATAAAAACATTACCGCGTACTAATAACATTTGGCGGCAATCCGCGTAATTACCAAATAAAAGAAGCCACAACACGATTAGTGTGCGCTCTCGACAATAATTATGTTGTCGTGACTGACTAACATGTAAGTATTGTTATGTTGTTTATAGTGTATCTTTACCAATATTTGTATGCATGTATGGTGTAGCAATGCGTAATTCTTTAATAATTTAATGATTCCAGCTCATAAAACTAAAGCGTAGTTAAGCGCTCTTGATATTACGGCGTTTTGTTATTTTGGTAATTTACGCGGTATTGCATTATATTTAAACTAACTAATTTTATTTATTTTTAGATAAATACATTGGAGCATCACACTCACGAAGTACCTGAATAATAATGGAGGACCAAGATAATGATCAAACTTTCTTAGAAAATGCAGATATTAACAGTGACATGCTAGCTAACTCTGAAATAAATATGTGAAAGGCGAAAAATATTGCTGTAAAAAAGGAAATATTAAATAAACGTAATAATCTTAATCAACCCGCATTTCAAATAGTTTCCTTGCCTTTGTCAGAGGAATTGGAGCAAGAACGTCAATATGAAAACTTATTATCCGAGTTTGCTACACTTACAACAGTTTTCGATCCCGTATCAACGCAAGAAAAGATGATATTGTTACTCCTACTGAAATAAATTTAAATGTAATAGACCATCATAATAATGACCCTGATTTTTCATCAGACGATTCAGTCGCTGATTTTTCTTTTGTCTCCCTCTCAGACCTTTATTTTTGATTTGAGGCCATTATCGCCGAAAATATGGACTGGTTTCCCGAAAGAGAAATAGAAGAAAAGTCGAAAAAATATAATAAAAGAGAAAGCGGAAAGGAAAACCAAACAATTGGCAAAGAATAAAAAATAAGCGACAGAGGATGATCAGAGAGGAATATGTTGGATTAAAAAAAAACGGTACCTACTAAATATGTTCAAAATGATTCAAAACCAGCAAGAATAATGGGTCCTGTATGTATGTCAAGGCAATGTTTCAGTGGCAAAGCTATGTATTGTTCAAAATTAACAGAAGTTCGAGCACAATATTTTTAAAGTCTATTGGAAAATGTGTTGGTAAGAAAAGAAAATGTATTTAGACATCTTCAATGGTGGATAAAAAAACCTACGACAAGAAAAACTAAGAGCTCAAATGCAAGACGAAGTGATACCAAAATTTACTATTTGAAAGTTAATGATAAAAAAGAGTTTGTTTAATGTTTTTTTTTAGAAACATTGGAAACAAAAGCTGTTATGTAACGCTAACCTGTTATAACAAAGATTTTAAATGCTGTGGTTATTTTAATAATTAATTTAACAGCTATCAATTTTTTTTTTCTAAATATTCATTTGACTACCGTTGATTGCCTTTATTATCAGATTTAATGAAAAGTGTTAACATTATGAAAAATATACAGTAAAATTACTTTTTATGTACAAAACATATAGCAGACTTGAATGCTCTTATTTTGAGGAGACCCTAGGAGACTGTTAATTTTTTTTGTGCTTAATTGTACTAATATTGTCTTATTATAAAATTGTATGACTTATTAATTGTTTGAACATCCATAACGTATATTTAATTAGTAAGTGATTACTTTTCTTTTTATTATTATGAATGAGAAGGTAAAATTTTTTCTAAGTAGATGTTTATATATTAGAAGTTTTTTTTTGTAATATTGTCAAAATAAATTCAATACTTTAAGTACATTTTAATTTGAAATCCGCGTACCTACTAAAAGTGCACTACATTTTCTGTTATTTATCACTACAAAATCGCGTAAATGCCTTTACACGGAATCTAAACCAGCTAGTGGTAAATTTACGATCGATATATTACTATAAAATAAGTCGCAAAAAAAGTAGTAAACAAGTTAAGTCGAAAAAAAAAATTTGAATGGCCAAGATATTAACTTGTTTTGTTCTTCCTGTAAAATCCTGAAAACGCAGATACGCGGTATTTACAAACTGCTCTTACGCGGTCTTGCACGCTCACCGAAGATATAGAGATTCAAGTCAAGGAAAGAGTACTCCATAACAAAACTTTCAATATTTCCCATATTTCCCTCTCGTTCTATAGCTTGTTATGCATGGTGACTGTCAAACGAAGAATTAGACTCATTAAGGAGGTGTTCAACCACTTAATGATTAAATTGTACCTACCGTAATACATCATGACGCCTCGGCGTGGTAACTGCACGGTTTAGCTATTATCATGTGTAAGTAGATATTTACCCTTCAATCATTCCACATATTTCAGCTGGATACATAGGAAGACATCTTTCCTTTCCGAATATAAATTTTTCACCGTAGTTTAGAGCAGAAACAGATTAATTCACACAATTTTTGTTAACAAACAAACATACATGTAGGGCATGCATTGCAACATTAGATAGATTTGATTTTTGTTGAAGCAAAGAACCTTAATGTTACATAAAATTTGTAATAAACTGTACACGCTAGTTAGGAAAACGTTAATATATAAGTTATATTAGTTTTAAATACAATGGCCCACGATGGCATATCTTAACGCTCTTTTCGTTAACCCGACATTCATATTATAAGGCGCCAGAAAAACCGGAACAAAGGACAAGCACTCATGATCTATTCATGAACCTTTACGGCGATCAAAATATGCAAGAGAGAAAATCTTGCCAAGTTGTACCACGAGGAGTATTGTTAAATTGTTAAACATTCGTTAAGAGGGCGCAGTAAGACAGAAAAAAATCAAGTTTCACCCGCGCCTCTTTACCTACCCCTCTCATCAAACACGACAAAAACAAAACACAATCCCTTCCCGCCAGCAGAAACTTTTCGCCCGGCGTATATTTAGGCATTGAATTTGAATTTTGTGTGTAGTGTGTATACGCAAAATAATCAGATGAAACTGTTTTATTCAATTTACCTATGTGTACAAGTAGGTATATTATTAAATAGTATTGTATGTCCGTGAATCTGTTACCGATGCTGGTGGGATGTTAGATTGGAGATTAGACTGACTTAAATGAAATAAAGACTAAATGTTACTTCAAGATACGGCCTATAAATTTTCGATTCCGAATTGAAAGACAAACCTAACGTTGTAGTTGAAAAAATATTGTTCCATACATTATGTAACATAACTACAATTGAACAATTTTCAGATACTTTCCTGTACTTATTCCTGTACCTTGCTTCTTGTCTTTCATGATTTTAGGTCAACGACATGTATCTTATGGGTTTTAATTTATTTGCGAGTGGCAAGATATGCGAAATGAATGGCAATTTATGCCAAGATACTAAGTCAACGTTTTAGAAGCTCGTTTTTTTTACAGCTCCAAAGGACCGTTTATCTAATTATTTGATATCAATTTCAACTTGATACCCCCACGCATTCCTGAGATAAGCGGTCAGATAGATGGAAAACAAAGTCATCCCATAAGGGTTTGGAATTTTTCTTTTGAGGTACCGAACTCTAAAAAGCAAAGCACTTCCATCAAAGTACTATAATACTACATACTCATAATACTACCTACATGATGGTGAAAATAATTTCGATAAAATTGCTTTTTTGATGATATAAAAGCGTATCATTACAATCGCATCACTTACCTTCCGCTTTTTTACTTTGAGAAAATGAAATCAATTGAACAAAAATGTCAATAAAATAAGAAAATAAACATTCGCAAATAAATTAAAATCCATATGATACATCCCGTTGACCTAGAATCATGATTTTTTGGCAAGAAGCAAGATCTCACAGCACAAATAGGTACCTCGAATGGTTTTTCAATTAAAATATTTAAACGAAGTATGACCATTGTCCACTCCCTTTATTTTCAATGAAATTCTTCAGTAGGTAAAACATCTGTTTATTTTGCCTATACTATATGCTAAGCTTGAATTCATAATCTTAAATCATAGTCATGTTTTGGAACTAGAAACTCAATGCTGGCGTGACAAAGTTCAAATTCCAATGTAACCAAATTTTATTTAGGGCCTTGTACAAGTTGGACGTCACGACGTCTTCGTGGAAACCAGTGTTAACCAAGTAAAAAAATATAATGGTATATCGTGGATATTGCATTGCAGGATCGTGCAAATTCAATTAGCAACAGTGTTACCAAGTAAAAAATAATATTGTTATGGTGGATTTTGCACTGTATTGTGCAAAGTCAAATGGCATGTGTCATGAAAACCTATCCTGTGCGGATCACGAGTAGAAAAAAGTCCTCGCCGAAAACATTCGTGAAAAACAGGCCAATTTCGGAACAAATAACTAGGGTACATTATTCGGCTTTACCGACAAAATAATTGGCATCTATTTATATGGGTGCCAAAGAAAGTCGAAAGTTTATTAGGTTCCTCTTTTGTAACTGTTGAAACTTTAGCTTTGAAAAGCAAGCTGGCAGTCACAAGCAATGTGATCCGTCACAATCTTTACTCATCCCCACCATAAGAAGGGATCTAGTCAGGAGAACACTATCCGTATGAAAACTGTCATGTCCCGTGCACACCGTTTCGTACTTGTGTCCGCAATAAACCCTATTTTAGTTTTCCGATTTATTTATTTTGTAAACTCCAATAATATTATTATACCAATAACCTACCCATATGTAAAATTTTGAGTTTCAACTTGATTCGGGGGTTTTGGTCAAAAGTCGCTCGAAATGGGTCGTCTAAGGTTACCCTTACACGAAGTTTGTCAACGAAAGCGGGAGTAAAAGAATTTGGTTCTTTATTTAATAGTAATAAGATCTAAAATCTCCAGCACGAACTCTATGTTGTAAATCTCGGCAAGAAAATTGACTGAAGTGGAGAACAATGGCGCTAGTTGTACTATACCAGTCAAAAATCTGTCAAATAATTGTATGTCATCTTGAGTTTTCAAATATCAACATTGAATTATTATAATATTTTTATTTTATAGCTTAGCCGCGGTATTTATTTAGTTTATCAATTCTTAACGATTTTAATAATCGTTTCGGAAGTGGTTTTAGTGATTTTTTCATGTTTTGTATTTCACAGTTTCATTCCAACAATGTGATAAATTACGAAAATATTATTTACGCAAATAAATTAAATCGCAGAGCAGCAGAAAATTCAAGCGCAGTCCTCTCGTCTCAACAGAGCGACGGCGACTGATTTGTGAAACAAAAATATGCTTGAAGTTCCCGCAACGTGCGACGGAAGATGACTTCTTCCACGAACTAAAAACGTCGTAAGTGCTTAAAGCTTCTAGTCGTAATAATACCAAAAATAAAAGGAATTTCAAAAAATGCCTGCACAATTTTTTTCGCCTTGTCTTGATACAGATAATCATTAAAAAATTATCCTATTAGTCATTAGCATATTAAGTACAAATTGAAAAAACGTGAAAAATTAGGGGTAACTTCGTGATGATATTTTATCGAGAAAATTTTAACGTATTGTGTTTCTGTTCCACAAAAAGTTTCAAAATATCATGTAGTTACTCATACTATTTTTATTTTATACCTAAGTCTTCTGAATTTCACGAAAAATTAAATTGTAGATAGGCCATTTTGGTTACTACCCGCTCTTAACTAGCGTTTAGAGAGAAGCCATCGCGCGCGTTTATGAGGAGGTTAACATCGAATATAACAGTACCCATAGAAAATGTCCTGTGACGATAAATTTTTCAATGTTCATTGACAATCAGAACTACTGGATGATTTATAAGCGTCCAATGATCGTTGACAATGCTGAAATATATCTTTCACGGACATTCTGCACGAAGCCCATAACATATAACACGGACAATTTATTAACACAGTGTACATATTATATAGGCAAATGGTGGCGATATTAATCCTATAATATTCGACTATTAAGTAATAATTTGAAAAGTCTACCTAACATTCAATATTAAGAGAGGAAAAATTTACTAGTTTCTATTCTAATATTTAAGGGATAAACATTAAGAAGGGCAATAGACAATTTTAAAGGCCTACCTATATAAATTATTTGATAAATTTAATAAGATTTTACTATAAAAACAAGATGGGTAGTTTAAAATTTTTATATTTGTTTTTTCGTTTTTTTTGTGTAAAATTTGTATTAGAATCGAACTGGTTATATTCTGGAAGCGGAAGATTTTGAAGCAGATATTTTCTAACTTGTTATACATTTATAATATCCAGATAAATCTAGTGTTCAGACATATTTAAGAAGCAATACCACAACAATACATTTCAGTTAATTCTTCTAAAAAACGCACAACACAATCAAATGGTTAAAAGGTATTCGTAAATATAATATGAACCACTATTTGAGTTCGTTAGTAAAATGATTAATTAACTACATGTTAACAACATAGCAGGCTTTCTACTATTCTACAAAATCAGCACGTGTAAATAAATTAGAGAGCATTCGTGACTAAAAATAAAATAGGTAACGGGATTGGAGCATAAGGCCATTGAGAGTCATATAAAGTACCAGTATAATTATGTAGCGCTATAATATGTACTTTGCTGTTTCTAATGTTCTTTATCTTTTCTCTGATATTCGGTCCATATTAAGCTCCGGTCAAACTGAGGCGAATACTGCGCGGCATGCGAGACAACTTCACTCGCGCGGATTGTGTCAACTAACTTGTACGCAGGTGTTCAAACTGGCGCGAATAGTCGCGGGTTTCGCCTCAGTTTAACAATCCTTTATACGTCGGCTAAAAACCTTATTTAGATACATCCGTAAGGTTATACCTTATATAATTTATCCCAAACATGTAGCTTAATATACTAATCACAGCTCGTTCCTTACCTCGTGTATAGTATAGCTGCTCGCATTCAACTAAAATATACTTCCACACTCATTTGAATTCAAAATAGAAACCTTCTATATATTCTATATTTCATATAGAAAAATAGAATGTTTTCTTGTGAAGCAACTGCACTCTTTCAAATTAGATTGTTAATGTGAGGATACAGTCTGAAATTTCAAATATTGTAGCCAACATGGACGGTCTAATTAGAGAGAGCGCTCAAGGTAATAAATAGAAATAAATAAAATAAATAAAAAAAATGATAATTTATTGTAATCACAGTTATGAGACCGACGTTCAATCGGTGTATCAATTTACTCTATCCACCTCAATTTACCATCAAATATAAACCAATGGTTCGCTACACAAGTACAAGCTTAAAAGATTACAATATCCGTTCAAAAACAATTATAATAATTGGAATATGTCACGTATGTAGAATAAATAAGACTTAACATGCACAAAAGCTATGTACAACAAAATGCAATTTGCTAATATGCTTAAATTAGAATGTGATGCGAGTTTGAGCTCGAGCGTTGGGGCGGTTCGGTGGCGACCGACCGCGTGACGTCACAGGCCGGTGGGGGCGCGGCGTGATCACGTCATGTTGACGCCGAGCGACCGGCTGGCGTACTCGTACACCACGTACGAGATGGACACGGCCGGAATCACCTTGATGAAGTTGGGCGTGATGCCCCGGTACAGGCCCCGCACGCCCTCGCGTTGTACGATCTCGCGGAACGCACCGCGCATAGTGCCCTCCGCGCCTTGTGCTGCTTTCTCTGGAAAAAACAAGAAGGATCTGTTAAAGATGGTTCAGAACACAAGACTTGTAGGCCAAACTGGCAATCAAGAAACCCTTTGAACTGGTTAAAGGTCAAGAGAAACGTAGGAGGCTGATGATGTGACTAGTGTTCAACAGAAAAACGGCTGCTGTGGTTTCCAACGAGCTTAGTCAAAATTAAACGACTAAGGTTAGCTTTACATTTACTGCTCACATTTATGTTGCACTAGGCCTCGGCTTCGCCCGCGTGAATGTAGGGAAATGTCCCACGGGAACGTACTACCGGGATTAAAACTACTCTAGAGGAATAATTCCTTAATACATTCTTTTCATATAGAAACGACCTATTGGTTTACGCGGCGCACGCCACTTCACGCTGATCGATAGCTGAATAAGTCCACTCTTTATTGCTAACGCTTATCGACTGAAGAGTTATCGACTAATAATAAAAACGAGTTCCTAATTCCGGCATTGACGTCCTTAACTCTCCATATATGTATAGAAATATTCTAATGATGTATAAGTAAAGCGTAGCTACCGTTATCACACGTTGATAAAACATGGGAAACATTTGATGTAGGCATAATCTGCAGACAAGGAAGTGCCAACTAACGCTGTTATCAATGCGAAGACAGACGTGTGATAAAGTTATCAGGTAGGGCGCTAGAAGTGATGTTTGGCCCATAAAAAAATGCATTTGATATTTATAATGGCCTGTGCTGGAGCAGTGGTGGCCAAGTGGTATCGGCTCCGGTTTACGAGTTGTAGGTCAAGAGTTCGAAGCCAGACAGACAATTTATTTTATATATTTAATTTCATCACTACTGCTCTCAAAACAGGAAAACATTGTAATGGAACCGGCATGGCCTATAAACAAAAAATCTAAGCCATGTGACATCCACCAACCCGCACTGGGCCCGCGTGTTGGATTACGCCCCACTCCCTGCCACCGAGAGGAGGCCTGTGTCCCAGCAGTGGGAACATTATAGGGCTGATTATGCTTATGTTAAGTACGCTGATGACTATTAACAGCCAACATTTACTGTATGCAATCTTAAGACTTTATCAAGCTAAGCATTGGCTGAATAAACTAATAAGCCTAGTTCTAGTAATAAGAACATTGTAACATAAGTTGACACAGATATCTCTTTACATTCTGTCCATTATCAAACACTGTGTACGCAAAAGAAAGCCATTCTTCTTGGCACTCGACAAAGAAACCGATCACTTACTTTAAAGTGTTCTTAACAATACAAATCGAATCAGTACTTGAACGTTGATTGGATGTGATTCGATCCAATGTGTCGGAGTCAAATATTGATTGAGCACTATTTGATCCTTAGTGTGTGGCCTCCGCTGCATAAAGGATAATTTGTTTGTTCTGTATTAACGATTCAGGATATTTAGTTTTGAATTGTTGGGTTTTGGCGGCAGTTAGCAGTCTTTACCGAACTTTTTTGAAGTTTGTTAACTCTAGAATATCGATGTGTTAAGATTAGACTTGGTAAGACTTTCGGGCTTTGAATTTAAGATGTAGATAAAAGTATAGAACAAGAAACGTCGTAGAGTAATCTAGCATATACTCTGCATACGGGTGTGCCCTAATTAATGATCTCTTGAAGTTAGCCTCATGCGCGAGGTGCTAGATTGTTAAAGACTGCTTTCCGCGTAATCGGTCATACTGCTAACAAAATAAAATATTAATTACCTTGAGCTTGCAACCGCGTCCGCACTAGCGCGAGAGGGTACGAGCAGACCTGCCCCAGCGTGCACGAGGTGCTGCCACACGCAAGCAGAAGTAACATGCCCGGCTGTCCGTTGTGAGCCTGAAACTTGGATATGTACTTCTTCTTCAGCGTCTCGTACACCGCGAGATCTATTCCAGCGTACGGCACTATCCCCAAAATATTTGGAATGTATCCTTTGTAGAAACACTTTAGCCCCTCCCTTAAATATATCTTTTTTGCAGCATCCAGTATCCCGCTGTACTGGCCAGTCTTTCTTAAAGCTAATCTTGTTTTCAACACCTCCAATGGATAGATCACAGTCTGGGCCATCGTGCCGGCCATGGCGCCGGCTACGAAACGTTCGTGAATTTCTAATGGGTGATTGGCTCGCCTGTCGCCTTTTATTAGTCTTTTTACTTGTTCATAAGCGGCGAATTTTAGTGCCGATTCTGGTGCTATTTTAATTACATTTATGCCGTTCCCCCGCCATAAACCACGTATACCTCCTTCCATAATCATTTTTCTTAAACATCCTTTCATGTTTTCTCGTACAGGGTTGACCTGAAAAAAGATAACATCCTTTATTAGTTTGTTGTTATTTTATAGGTTATAAAGACATACTAACTCAGGACGAAGGACTCAACAGATTTTACGTTTTGCTAAAATCTTATGTCAGAAGCTGGAGTCGCTAAGTTGTTTATATTGCGATGTCACTAGCGACATTATCATCATATCCACCGAAAGACGTCCACTCCTGAACATAGGCCTCCCCCAAGCATCGCCGCAAGGATCGGTAGGTACTGCGCTGCCTGAATAATAGAAATAAAAATTGCATTCATACTGGCAATCAAAATATCCTTTGATACTCAAGAACACGCTGACCCCACCCAATTATATAGTCTGCGTGAAAGCAGTGTAAATTAAAGATGGCTAGAAATAGCAATACATCAACCCAAAACTTAAAGTTCGGGGTGGAGTCGGTGGAGCGACCTCCACTTCACTTATCCAATGCTAATTTTTAATTTAATTTTAGCTGCGTATAAGCTCAACCCTTGTCTTTACCTTGTCAAGAGATAGTTTACATAGAGAATAGACACACATACCTGCAGAAACACTTTAAGTCTATCTAAAGGTGCTGTACAGGTCCGGCTGACTGCGCCTGCAATGCCCCCAGCCAGTAGATGGCGCCACCACTTGCCCGTTTTTAACTCGCTTGGCGTGAAGTCATCGGGCACATTCATGTCCTCGCCAATATCCAGGTACTGGAAACAAAAATGAGCACGTCAGTATTTTTAAGAATTAAGTAGTTAATTAGGAATATCATGTAATAAAATTTAAAAAAGAAATCAGAATGGAACCTATAATCAAAGAGTCAATTTGCTAAAGTTATTTCTTTGTATCTGTATCTAGATTGCAGAGACTATAGTTTTTAATGAAATGCTGATTGAGTAAAATACAATTAGGTGCTTATTTAAAATGGAACGTTCATTGGTCGAGACGTAACAAATGTGTGGCACGTTTTGGATGTCTAGACAAGTGAAACCTTCTTAAATAAAGATTTAGGATTTCAATAAAATACTTTTCTCCAAAATGCACCCAGCTTGCATATCGACTAATGTGAAGGAGCTAATACTGTGATTGTGAAAAATTCATAACCCATTCTAAATGGTTGCTACTGCACCTTCAGAACAAGCTATGACCCACACTAAGCATTATGAATCATCATGTCTATGATGTCAGTATTTAGCCGGTATTACAGAACCTAACTCACGACTCAAGCATTACTTAAAACAACCAACCAACCAAATGGCTTTAACTAGTTTTAAGTATTGTGTAAGTAGGTAATACCGGCCTTTTTTCCTTTTTTTCTTGGCTCCGGCTCTTTGTCTTCCGGTTCCTTAAAGGTCCATACCTTGGTATCATACTTAAGTTGTTGCGCCTGCCGTAATAATGATAGCATTAATTTATTTGTTTATAAAATAAGTTACTTATATCTGCTACGTTTGATTTAAAACGTATCTTAAAAGTCAAGCGCGATCCCTCCAGGTTTTACTTAATTTTACAGAAACCTTTTGATCGGTTCCAGTTACAACATTGCGTTGAAAAATAGAGGAAATGCTAACAAAGCATCATCCAATCAGCTTGCATTTGCAACATCTTTCCCTTGCTGAACTTTTCGGACTTTCTTATAAGTACAAGCCTCCCCAAATTACGTCTTTATCAATTTGTGTCGCGCCACAGATCGACATCCCTTGTTATACGAGTAAACAAAAACAAAAAGTCCATCGCAAGACAAGACAGCAACAAACAGAGCAATATGCATCATGTTCTTGGTGGCCTGTTGTAGATGGCTAAGTTTTTAATGAACAGCAGTTACCGCCGCATCTTTGTAAAGTCGCAACTTCTTTAAATCCAAATCCAACGTGAGTGATAAAAGGGTAACGTATAGTTTCCAACGCATCTTTGAATTCTCAAGTAAGCCTGTATGAACGAAAAATTTCAACATATACTGGGTCGTCCTGCACATTGTCGAGATAATTTAGACTACCAGACTCAGAAAACAATCATTTTATTTATTGTGGACTGTTAAATGGTCGAAGATGAGTATTTGACAGATAAACTACGTGCAAGACGTCAAAATAATGTACTGTGACATTTGTTTTTTTATTAACGTTAATAGGTTTTTGTTAATCATAATGACAGAGAGAAGGAGGTAAAATGTAAAACAAAAATTCTATTAATTGACCTTAAATTAAAGGTTGAGTAAGTTAAGACCTTACTGGCCTGTTTGTGGCTTCGTGACCACATAATATTATATGAGCCATAATAAAAAACATCACATCGCTAGCAGATTTGGTGAAAGTATAAATCTAACCATAGTGCAATGGATATATTTGCATAAAAATGTTATAATGGTTTTCTTATGACAAGCACCATAGTTTTTAGGTACTTGATTATTTTGCCAACATAAGCTGCTAAAACAATTGCTGTATTGTCCATAAGGAGACCTTTCAGCATAGCTCCAGTCACAAGTTATTACCTAAGCTTAAACTGTGTCGAGACCGCCAATATCCGGATCCGGTTTCTCAGATAAGTGTAGACTAGAAACGAATTGATCTTTTTCCGATTACGTATCGTCTGAGTGTTAATTAGAAAGTTGAAATGCGGCTTCATCCCACGTTACTCGTTTCTTTTAATATATTCTTTAATGGGAATTGTTTAGAACAAGTTCTAAACTTTCAAAATTATATCAATAAGTACTATTATTACCCTCAAGAAACATAAAATTGCTTAAGCGCATTAAATAAGACTTTCACTCATCAATAAATCTGAATAGTAAAGCTAACAAGGATAACAATATCAACTATTTTAGTATATATCCGCAGTATATCCGCCAATACACTGCTTATAATATTTACTATTTTACCATTACCACATTATCCGCCAGGCAACATACCTCTAGGTATGTATAAGTACCTATAATTAAAACCTTCGGTCCTTATCGACAAAATTTCAAGAGTAAATAGCATCGTTGTGTCGTCATCGTGCTAACGCACCCACTGACCTACAAAATAATCGGCTAGACAGTCTCGTGACGTCGTTATGAGAACCATTAAGTTATCAATCATTGTAAAAGTAGTTCACGGGATTGTATTAGTAGTATAGATAGACGGTCACCGCGGTCGCATTAGTGGTGCTGTAGTGCATTTCATATCCTAAGCGTAGCATATTATGGTACCAAGTGGTATGGTGAGAAGTTAAGAGCCAGTCCATTAGCTATTTGTGGACTGATTGTTCGCGAAAAGGATAACTTTGTCATTAAATAGTAACATTACTTTCCGTTCCAGTCTTTTTAAGGAAAATAACAAATCATTTTCAGTACCTACGTTTGGGAATTACCTATTGGATTGTTTTTGGATTATCAATAATACTCCTTCAAAAGCAAAACCTGGGTAATATTTGCAGATTGAACATTCTATTTGACTCGTTAAAACTGTGGGTGCGTAAGACAAATGGTGTCAAGGGTGGCCGTCAGCGGGTTCGAATTCGGTTGAGACTCATTGCCTAACGCCGGTAAGTCACAAGGTTACAGATAAAATACCTTTTAAATTATTGCATTGAATAATTTGTTACAATAGTAACGATCAATGAAAAACTGAGCGGCATTGATTGAACGTAGCTGCATTCTTGAAGAGTAGTTTTTCAAATACGCAATTGCTGAGACTAGTTCAAATATTCTTCTTTGTAAAATAACTTCAGACCTTCACGATACAAGAAGGAAATAATGTTTCCTATGACGTATTGCTGCCCATATATTTGTATAATTTTAATGACACCAAAGAATAGAATATGCAACATTTTTTCAGCCTTATTAAGGCGCTGCCCAAAACTAGGACACCGTAAAACGCTCAGTTTTTTGTCGCAAATTAGGCGTATTGGTACATATTACAAGCCAGAAAGAAATTGAGTGTATTTTCAATGTTCAAAAAAAAATACTTATTGAAAACTATTTCATAAAAATAAAATAGTATCATCTTAAAACCATCATACAACAGAGATCAAAATAAAAAATTTCGTCGCAGAATTCTCAAAACTGAGCGTAAACTACCATATTTTATACAATGATAAAAAAGGGAATTCAATTAACTAAAGAAATACTTAAAAAATATTCCAATGAGCCGCGCATACATTTTTTAATTTATTTAAAACTGCTAAATTGCT
Source organism: Dryobotodes eremita (assembly GCA_917490735.1). Lineage (NCBI taxonomy): Eukaryota > Metazoa > Arthropoda > Insecta > Lepidoptera > Noctuidae > Dryobotodes > Dryobotodes eremita. Next base: position 8,177,318 of record OU823241.1, on the reverse strand, counting down.
TTTATTTTGGTCAAACGCTTCACTGTTTTGAACCTTATTTGTTGCAGCGATGCACTATTGTAAAATTTGCTTCTTACAGCGCCTTAAGCCTAACCTTGCGATACTAGTTTTTAGGTAATGCGGTCAAAGTCAAGCGATTGGTAAATCGATACTAAATTTGTGGCATTTGCTGTCATAGAAAAGCAGTTACACGTATCCAGAGGTAGAAATTGGTACAGCTCGCTTGTATTTGAAACTCCTATTTTCAAGCCCTGAAGTCTTATATTTCAATGATTTTTGAGTACAGGCATTGTATCCGGCGGCCTGGGCAAGGTAAGCGTGTTAGTCGTTCAAGGGTACAACAAGAAAGGTATAGTACAGGCCTCTGGATGGCCTTGTACCATCAATCGTAAGATGAGAGAATGTCTTATTACCTAAGAATAATTTTGGACCTCCTATAGATATAACTTATGGAAATTATTTTAAAAAAGACTGTGTCGTTTTCTGAAAGTGGCTGCGGAATTAAAAACTCCCTAACGTACTGATTAAGAGGCATCTTTTATTTCTATATCCACAACTTTTACTAAGAGACCTGATAGAACCAGACCGCATTGGTCCAACAATGATAGTAAGAAACCGGTGATGCAAACTTGTTCTATTGACCTTTGAAGGTGACCAAACGCTCTTGGCAGAAACATCTCGAGAAAGACCATTGACTTTTAATGTTACCGGTTTCCTGTCTTCCCAGGAATTGCCATTCTGTACTTACTGGAAAGATCTGAATTATTTCGAACAGGTAATAAAATAAAGGTCATTCTGTGTAGCTGTTGCTATTTTGAATATCATTTCCATATAGAAGGTTAAACCACTTAATATTATTAGGCTAATACGTGGCATTTTAAAATAAAAAAATACTCTTTTATCGTCATTAGTCATGAAATTTTTAGAAAGCCATTAAAAACAATTAAAGTTCGTAGAAAATCTAAAAACCCGAAGCCGGAGTTTACCTTATCTTTCCGGAAAACGCAGAGGACGCAAAACACTCTTCTCAACGTAAATGGAGGAACGATACTGTTCTGCACCCTAATTGCGTAACATACTATCAACCACAATCTGGATCATTTTGAAGCATAGTGCTAATCCATTGCTTCATATGTCCGAAAAATTTGTCTGCTCAACAACGTAAATAACGCAATGAATGTTGTTGAACTGTCAAAATGAAAGCCTAACCGTTGTATAGTTACACACCGATTTCTCTCTTTCAGTCGTCAGTAATTTGACTTTTGAATGAAGAAGACAAAGCGTTGTGTAACTATACAGAGGCTATACAACGTTTATTAGTAAGTGTTACGCAATTACCCTGCTGTTATAAAGCAAACCACTCAGTGTACTCTACGTAGCGTAGTAAAAATGATCGTTTTGTTACGTAAGAGCCAACTGTTACGTTAATGTGTTAATTTATAGCGTGTCACGACGTGGTTCAGTGTCACGGCATTCACTCATGATCCAAATTTTCAGTTTCCTGTAAGGTCAATAACATGGGTGTAATCGTATATAACGTCAACGTCATGTTAAATTGTTTAGCAACAGGGCATAGCGGACTGTTACTGCACCACGTGCAGTTTATATAATATAAATAATATTCTATACGTTTATTCGTAACGATTTTTTTTTAAATATGTCGTGTGACGTTTGTGCTAATAATATCGATGACACAATACATAACATTTATATCCTATCCCAAATATCTCACGTGAACAGACGTGGGCACGCGATAAGATTAAATATGGGTCAGCTATGTACGAAAAAGCAAAAACTGTGGAATATTTTTCTCTACATATTTGCAAGTTATCTCATTTAGAGAAAGACGCAGTGACGGGTAAAAGCTAAGACGTATTATTATTTTATTTAACTATTACAGTATTTTTATCTCAGGAAGCGACGCGTGCTTTACTTGTGGTAACCAAGTGTACAAAAACGCTGTGAATGGGAGCGTGGAGACGAGTAGCGTCTGCTAATAACACACACACACACACACACACACACACACACACACAGACTCTTCCGATTTCACCCGTGTCTTGGACGGTACCGAGAGCTCCTACGCTTACACACACATTCAGTGTGTTTGTAGACTTGGTAACCACAAGAAAAGCGCGCGTCGCTTCGTGAGACAAAAATACTGTAACAGAATGCGTATATGCGATCACGCACCACGCATCTATATAGAGATGTGGGAGTTTCATCTACTTGCAGACCAATGTCAAACATTAAATAAGAATAAGAACAGAATGTTTTTTTAATTGTTTTTTATGAAGTATATCACATTCGGTGATACTTTATTGACATTACAATCTAGCCTTTTAACTAATAAGATATTTAAATATTCGTTAAACTGTAAGTAACTATAAAATTTAGAAATCGTACAATAACGTTTTTCTTATTCACTATGTTAAGGGGAAGACACTTGATTTACGTGTTCTTTATAATAGACAGCACTTGCACTACAGTTTAGGTTCACTCACACTGCACTAAACTTACTGAAAAGGTTTTACCCTTTTTAGTCTTCGCACTAGATTAGTGTTGTCAAGGAGTTGGATCGCCTTGACATTCACGTGATGTTGAAGTCTGTGTGCATATTTTTGTATTACTGTGTTTACCGACATCCATCTTGAGGTCCCGGTGGAGGTCGCTTTTTCTAATGTACCAGGACGCATTGACTTATAACCCTTAGTACTTTGTTTGAAATTTTTGTTTTTATTTGTCGATTGCTTTGGCTGGTGCAGCCCCCACAGCTGAATCCATACAGGTTTTAAAACTTGTTTAATATCAACAATTTATTAGATATCGATAATGGCGACTGTCTCCCAGGTAGCCAATACATTTTTTTGTATTGAATATCTAATTCCGCTCTTTTATTTTTGACAGGCTCTTTCCAGCGCAGTTTTGCATCCAAAGTCATGCCGAGATACTTAGCAGTATTCGCGTACAGTATTTGTTGGTTATTTATAATTATCTGGAAGTATTTTGGATTATTATTAGTGAAGTCAATGTGGATAGACTTTCTTTCGTTAAGCTTGTTACGCCATGTTGTAGTCCAGTCATAGACACGATTTATGGACTCTTTGAACTTTTTCTACCGCTTCCTCGTGACTATTTCCAACAACCATGATTGCTGTGTCATCAACAAAGGTTGCAATGAAATTGTTTTCTAGCTCAGAAATATCGCAGGTGTATAGTAGATACAAAACCGGACACGATACACTCTCTTGTGGTACTCCAGCTTTTATCTGCCTAAGGTCTGAATGGGCATTTCTTTGTCTCATCCTAAACAATCTGTTCCATATGTACGACTCTATGATGTCTGAAAATTATTGAGGTAGCATCATTCTTAGTTTATAGATATGAGGCCATCATGCCATATTTTATCAAAATCCTGTGCAACAACAAGAAAGACCGTGGAGTACACCTTCTCCTCTAGTGTTCTTTCAAAGTCTCAAGTTCAAAGTATAATATATGAGTTTGAGAAATCAGGTTTTATTTAACACAGTTTTCAATCCTAACTAATATTATCCTAACTTCCTAACTTAATATTATAAATGCGAAAGTAAGTTTGTTTGTTACCTTTTCGCGCCTAAATCACTGAACCGATCATCCTGAAATTTTGCATATACGTTGTCAGGTGTACGGAAACGAACATAGGGTACCTTTTAAACCGAAAAAAGTACTGTTCCCGAGGAAAACAACAATAACGTTCTTATGATAATAGATGGCGCCACGTGTCTTTCGAACATTGATTGAATTATATTATTATAGAAACTTTATTGGTGTGTTAGGAGCTTTTTTATTTTTTATTTAGGTACCTAATTCATTTGCGAGTCTAGAGTGTCGATAGACCGGTTTTTCATCCTCCTAACTATAATTCCCCGAACAAGCTGAATTGATTGTCAAATTCTAAATTAACGCGAGCGAAGCCGCGGGCAAAAGCTAGTTTAAAATAAATACTTCGTCGTTTTAATTTTATTTTATCCATGTTAATTAGTACCAAACCGAAGTACCATTATTTTAAATAAATGTGATACAAAGTATTGATCTTTAACGTTATAAAATAAAAGACAGTAAAACCGAGTCATCATTTTTTCCGATGATTGATAACTGATGATTATTGGAATTCGTAATCAATATTGATTAGTCACTAACTCACCAGACACCACGTTGAGTACATCAGTATTGTGGGCATTGAATTACTTGCTATCAAGCTTATGTTTACAAGTTGATCATTCTTTACGCACATGGTTGTTTACAGATACAGACTATGAATTATGAGTTGTTTGTCCGTCTGTAACTACCTTACGTCAGATTGTAAATAGATTTGATTAAAGAGAATTTGAAAGATTATTGAGTAAAGAGATTGGATGAGAGATGTGCCCCAATTTAAAATAGCTATCCGTCTAGTCTAGACCTTGCATTTAAAATTAGATCTAGAATTTGTCTCGAGCACAGACACATAAAAAAACTGCCGTACGTAAGCACTGGCTGTTCGAATAAATTGATAAGTGCAAAAAGTCATACAGGAAAGTGTGAATCACTGCGATAAGGATGTGTGTCCTACAATATATTATTAGGATTTCCCCGGCGTGTTTAATGAATGTCGTTTGGCGCCTTACTCGGGCGCGTGACGCAATATGCGCGGATGACACGTCATCGTCGCGAAGCATGCGCTTGCGTCGAATACGTTCAGGCATGCTACACACTTTCCGATCTATCGACGTACTATCGAATACAATCTTAAAATTGTTTGGAGATTGTTTTTGAAATGGGAAGGCGAATACAAGCTTCTGAGGAGCCGGATATGTCAATATTAAAACGCTTGTTTTATGGTAATGTGCAATTTAGTTGAGGTCATTGCCTTTTAAGAACATTGAGTTTCAGGATTCAAATATGTGCACGCAAAGCAAATAAAGAAGGGTTCTATAAATCTATAAAATTGTTATGAGTGTTTCTTTAATTAAAAACCGGAAAATGTAATGTTAGTAATATTACTACATTACATTTTCCGGTTTTTAGTTCAACAGGTAACATTCGGCAAAGATTACAGCAGAAGATATGGTGACGGAAATGTGTATTCAGAAATTAAAGTTTACTTAGTAGCGTGTACAGTTCTCGTAAATATTCAGGGCCGGTCTGAAGTTAGGGCTACCTTCGACCCCGCACCCCTGTCTTCACGCCTTAGTTTGACTTATTGCTAACTTTGCATGATTCACTAATTGCTAACTTTGCACGATACACCTCTTATTAACGCTAGCAACTATGTAGTAATGAGGTTGCACCGATGGCGATAGAACGCTCACCTAGGCGGACGTGTAGATCCGAAATGCATATTAATTAATTACCCTGGGTTCATTGATCCGAATATAGGTGACAAAAAAATTCACGTGTGCGCAATTTTCACTCACATGTGTTATACAGTATTCGAAATTAAACATCTATGCCAGAATTGACTTTGGTAAGAAGAATCGTTAGTTAACATAGAAAGAAACATTGTCTATGAAAAATATTTAATTCGCCTCATATAAATAAAAACATTAATAATAATAGGAAAATTTTGCAATCCGAATGATGTAATTTAAAATAACGACGATATGAATAATAAACTTACAATGTCAGTGATAGCAGTTAATGATAACAAATGTGTATTCAGAGCTAATTTTATTATTTTTTATGTTCTGTAAATTGGACTTTCCAGACAGCAAGTTTATTGGCTTTTTTTCAACCGGAATCTGTCCTATACCGAATAAAGGTAAACACTGACTGACGTTCATTTTGTTACATTAAAATAATATAATAAAGGATGTTACAATTTTATTGTTACAGCACAACTATTTGCTTGTTTCTATTCCATTTGATATAACATTAACCTAATTGAGAGAAGTGATTCATATAATTTACAATTAATTGTGCTCGCCCCCGATTCATTTGATATTAGCGACCGATGCGACGTTACATCCTGGTGACGTTACACCGATAAGAGTTAGTTTTCTATTCGCGTGTCTTGAATAAATAAATCGATACATCGAGTAACAACTCTATGTAGTACAATAATATTTAAACTGTCGCGTGCACTGATTCAATCGTCATCGATTTGAATTTTAAGGTGGTTGGTATCGACTAAAATAATCGTATGGTTAGTGTAGACTTTATTTATTTAACCCACCTAGTTATTATCACTACGGTACCTGTTGCAATATGTAGGGCATGCGTTTTGGCGCTGATATAACTTGAAAGTTAACGGTCTATGTAATTCGCTATAGCAGACTTAAATTATGACCTACAAAGCAACAATTTGCGCTCATTACCAGGTCAGACAATATTTTCACACTTTAATGCTAACTTTACGTCAATGACTGATCATGATGGTCGCTTATACTCTAGAAAAGTCAGAAACCAAGGAATATAGGCATAGTATCTAGAAACTTCTAAGGCAGGCGATCAGATTGGTAATCGACGTATAGAATTATGAATCATCATCATGATCATACTTATTGTTATTACATAAAGAATTTATTCAAAATCAACTTAAAAGTCAGCAAGTAGGTACTTGTATTTAAAATGAAAGATTAAAGAAAATATAACGACGCAGATTAAGGAAAATCCATTGAAAATATTCTGCCTGCACAACTGGTTTCTACTTACATTTCGTAGTACCAAATCCAAGAAATTCGCACAGCATGTTTAAGCAGAGCTAGTGAATAGTGTCGGTGTGTCAATTTTGTACGCTCAAGCAAGATTTTTTAAGATAAGTAAGTACCTATTTGCTGACTGAACTCGCAATATCATTCTGACACGTGTAAAGAATCAATCAACATAATAACAAGCTGCCTCTTGACGATGAGCACAGATAGAGAGTTAAGTAATGATCTGCAAGTTTTTCATGATACATTTAGAAATAGGGTACCCCGATAGACAAGACATATGATTTAATATGTAATTCTAATGATGACGAAGAAGAAACTAAAAGCAAATTAAAATGACTCAACACACTAAATATTAGCACAGAAAAAGTGAAAGTAAAATAGCCAACAAAGAAAGTTCATCAAAATTCGCGAATTCGCATAGCGGCGCCCACGCCCAGCATGGAATGTAGGCTATTGTAAATGTTAAAGAAATCATTAATCACTATGATTTTTTTTTACATTTACAACATTGATAAAACTTATATGTAATCATGGTGATAGTATAAAGATAATTCCAAAACTCTTTAACGAAAATTATACATCAATGCCCCCCACGCATGCCCGTTGTTGCCTGGGCAACGCAAATGCGACGCTTCCAAGGTTAATGTTGAAATTAACATTTTGAGAGGCAGTGGAATAATTATAGTTCGTTACTAGGTACAGGTACCGCATGCCTCATATTTTATCAATTGACTAGAAGCTAAAAAACCCATTTTGCAACTATATATAACCAAACTACGTTATGACACGTGTTTCCCGCTTTATGCCGTAATTGGATATTCCCGAACGCGCACGTCGGGTGTGAAAGAGATAACATGCTTTTCAAATAGCGGGACATATGAATTCTTCTTACACGTAAGAAGTTTAAAATTAAAATTTCTTAAATTTTATTCCTGAACTATTGAAAACGTTCCAAATTGCAAGCACTTATGTAAAATGTAAAGAATGGACAAGCTAGGTCATACCTTCAAAAACCATTCCCAAGCGTCGTCGTAAGACTCCATAACCATCTGTGCAAAAGTCAAAGTGGAAACTATGGACCCGTTCCCAACGCAACGTATTTAGTAACTGGCATCGGCTCGACCAGCTGTCCTAGCTAACCCGAATTTAGAATGCATTTACCTTTGCCAAACAGCGACGAAAGACGATCAGGAAATCCTCGAAGACATCGCCGGTGGTTACAGTTAACTCCTCCATCTCCAGAGACATTTTATCTAGTTTACAGTTTTGTAAATAAGACAAATATAATAAAACTATTTAAAACTAAGATCACAGACAATTTTCTTCTTTGGAACTATATCAGATCGTATATTTAAAAGTCGAGTGTGCGTACGGCTGGAGCAACAACGACCACGCGTCTGACTCGGCCTACGGACAGCCTCACACTGAGCACTCGGCGTGAACTGCACGACGAACGATACGGTTTCGTCATTGTGATCGTCGTGATCGGGCAGAGAACCGCGTGCCACCGGTTTAGTGTGGTCGACGATTACCGAGCCCCCGATACCAAGATTTGAATCGCACGCTTTCCAAGTCGCTGGTGGACCCGATCGTTTAGTGAAATCGGCGGGAATTCAGATACAGTGGTACGGGCAGAAAAACAGCTGATAATGAAGGCGCGTTCAGGTCGATATACAAGTTCACTGGGGGCTCGCCCCATACGTATTGCGACGATTTGCGATAGGACAGGGTACTGCGGTGCTGGTTAGCAACCGTGCTCCGCGTTGGTATGGTATTCAAGCAATGTGAGCGAAGGTGAAAGTAGTCGCGCTGCAAGATTTTAAGAAATTAGACCAGAACAATTTTGAATTGCTGATTAAGGTGATTGGAACAAGGCAAACCTTTACATAATTATTTAAACGTACTTAATGTATTTCTTAACCGCGCTCGCGTAAGATAGAGATGGAGCAGGCTGAACTCTTCAATAGCATACTCAAGTATTTTATCTCCTTTTTTGTCTGGAATGCTATTGCTTTGGATATTGCACAATGTGTCAGTGCCTTCCATTTATGCATTGCCATGATATTGTTTTCTTTGGACTTTTTTCCTAGTTCATTCAAAACTCAAAACTCAAAGCATTTATTTCAAATAAACCAATTACAGGCACTTTTGAGTTGTCAAGGGTCGGTCAGTCAGGAAGATGAAGCTAGTTGCCCATTCCAAAGCGTAGTAGGTACCTATGGAGAAGAACGGGCAAGAAACTCCATGGACACTATTTTAAATCAAAATATGGTTACGAAATATTGGTTACATCATTCATGTTGAAATTATGCATGTGAGAACGATGCAGAACGTTAAAAGCGTCCGTCCGTCCGACAAAAACACTAACATTGACACTACTTAGTGATCCGCCAGTCGTGTGCGCCTCTTCAAATGATGGCTCCATAAATACTATTTGTTGTTGGTGCCAAAGAGAGGACTATATGCCCAGCAGGGGGCCAAGACGGACTTATTGGTGACGATGAGATGGTTTATTTGATTTATGATATGATACTCGTATGCTTTATATGATTTACCGAGTCATGGAGTAGTTTTGTACACCCAAATAGTGAAATATAATAGATTATTTGTGGAAACGAAGCCGGCTTCGAGGAAATTAGACACACATGTGTAACGTCACACCTTTAATGTTATCAAATCTTTGGCACGTGTTGATAATAAAATGACGGAGTGCTGTGCTGCTGACGTCAAATCATCTGGTCCATAGTATTTATTTGCTTGCCATTTAGTATAGAATTGTTAAATACAACCTCTTGATATTCTAATGTTATTATGATGAATGTTGAAAACGTGGAACTGCAGAAACGGGAGAAAACGTTTAAGCTGTATTGTTTCAAGAATTTTTTATCATGCCGTTGTGCGTAAAAGGAAATAATATTTTCATGTCCGGCTTCACCCATTGTCGCCAATGTTTGGTTGTTTGAAAAGATTCAAACAAGTCACTTTATACCAGACATTGTTTAATACGGGCCTGAAAACTATCAATAAATGGCATAGATTATAACGACACTTTGAGACTGTTAAGTTACCCGTAGCCAGTAGATAGTCATAAGATTCAATAAATAAATAAATTCTTTATTTCACCAAAAAAAGTCATCACATTACAATTTGATTCAAAGACTAAGAGCATATAAGGCTTATAACTAGGTCACAATAATTTTAACACTCTGACTCCTAAAGTAGGTGTTTGTGCCTGTGTCTTAGGAGTCAGAGACTCTCCGTAACAAACAACGCCATATTTTATACTAAATCAAGACGTTTCAACAATAAGTAAATGGTGTAAAAGAAAACAGGATATAATTTATGAAAACACTAAATGAAAAACGTTTAACTTTGTGGTGAGGCGAATAAATTTAGGGTTTGTGATCATGACGCATCCCGGCAGATATTCTTGTATCCTAGGTCTCGGATTACAAGCTACTAGCTGCGCCTCGCCGTTTCACCCGTATAAGTCTCGAACCCGTGGGAATATCGGGATAAAAAGTAACCTAGGTCCTAATCCAGGTCATGGTCTACCCATGTGCCAAATCCGTTCAAACCGTTTTAGCATGAAAGCTTAACAAACACACATACAAAAGATCGTCTTTTAGTCGTTTAGATTTGATAATCATGGCGGCTGAAGTTGCTCGTTTCTTCGTAAAAAATTAAAAGAATCTTAAAAAAAAAAAAAAGGGGGTATTCGATAAATCAAGCACGTTTTCCGAGCTGCACAAGACTTGGTTTTATTTTAACATTTAAAATGGCATATTTACAATCTCCGCGTTCAATATAACGATGCGTTTAGGATACTGGTGGGGTTGCCCCGTTTCTGTAGTGCGTCAGGGATGTTTGCAGATGCGCATGTAGATTGCTTTTATGCAACAATGCGTAAAAGGTGCGCTTCCCTGGTGCGCAGGGTGCGGAGCAGCTCACACAGTGTCTTAAGCATGGTTGCGAATCGCCTGGACTGTGTTTACGTGGGTCACTGTGGTGCCGTCTCTCATGGAATGTCGCTACGGTGACCAATCGTTATTTCTTGTATTGTTTTTGTTTAGTGTTTCTGTTTACTAACTTAGTCGTAAGTTTTACTAATAATCATGTTGAGTCTTGGTTACTCGAATAAAGAAAATTCTATTCTATTCTATTACGCTTAACGGGTAAAGAATAATGACGAAAACAAAAATATACATTGATATAAAAGATATTAGATAACATTATCTTAAATATGTTTGCTTTGGTAGAAATTCCACAATGGGCTAAAAACGTTCCTAGAGAAAAATCACGACACATGGTGTTAGAAAAAAGGTTCATCAACATCTAATCAAGGGTAGACGTAATAGTGTAATAAGTACGAATGTATAGACAGTTGGCAACTTTGGCAACATTGGTAAATAGATCAATGTGAAACTAGACCAAATCTGTTAACGTACACGTGTCAATATTGCTCTTAAAGTCTGACAACTGTTCATTATTTATGTATGCTGCTATTTAGTATCATTACTTGTTAATGCAACTAAATAATTTAAGCCCTATATATATTTCCGAACTCAATGGGGAGGGATAGGCAAAAAAATATTACAGAACACGCCACATTCTCTGGTAACTGTCAACTGTTTTGAAGTAAAAATCATCAGGTCTAAAGTGATCACTGCATACCTTGCCGCTGAACGTTATTCCCAATTACTTTGGCGTTTTTTTTTACCCACAGTTCTTTCCTCATCATCAGGAAAACTGTGTACGCCATTATTATTACAATCCCGTTATTCAGTGCACTGCATACCTACACTGAATAACGGCATCAGTACATTATATTGAATAATTTAACTAACACGTAAAAACATGAATAGTGGCTGACTGATGAACAACATCAGCAACAATGCGAACCCCAGGGCATAAATATTGGTAGTGTCTCACCTCATTACAACTAATACATGTACAGGAATGGCAAAGACATGGTTATTTCTATTTTTACGAAAAGGAGAGTGGATATATGTAGTATGACATACAAAAAGATTCCTATATTTTTACGAACAAAAGACAAGTCAAGCTTTGACTTTGCAATGAGTGGGCCATATATAATACCAAGAAATAACGCTCGTTACCACTTCGGCAAACACAGGAGGCACTCAGGGTTTTAAATAAACAAACAGTTGCCATACGGAAGGCCCAAAAGACGCTGGCAAGACGTCGTTAAAGCCGAAATAAGAGTCGAACGGACTAATTGCTAAAAATGTTGAAGCACGGGAGCCAGGAGCGCTGGTCCAGGAACGAAAACTGGTAATAAACGAATTAGGTCGAAACTAGGAACAGAGCTAAGATGAACGCCAGAAATGGAACATGAATAGAATATCTATTTAATTATATCATTATTATCGTAATATACGAGACAGTAACGACCACTGACTAAGATTACAAACAGCGCAAAAACAGGAAAAGAATGTTTGGCAGAATTACAACTTGTCACCAGCAAGGTTGATTCGCTGTTTTTCTTTTGACGTAATGATTGTTTTTCATCATAGTGAATGTGGTGAACTTGGAGTACGTGCGTAATGTTTATATCCTTATCGGAACCGGAACCGAAAATGGTTTTTTTATACGCTTTATCAGTTTGGCTACAAAGTTATAATGCATGGGCAATACGAAATACTGCCATGATCACCGCACTCTAGTATAATGATAATGGGACCATGTGTGGCCTCAATTAGTAACGGAGATTGTCATTAAGTATACGTTGACTTCATTGTCAACAAATTGTAAATTAACTTCAAAAGTGTGCTAGATATGAAGTTATTATTTGCCATGTCATAGCATGACAATTTTGGTTTAGAGTGTCATTTTGCACAGCAGAAACAGAAAACAAATACTCAGAAATTTCCTGTTCATATCCTAATGAGATTCAGACAGCTTTGAAACAGCTGCATTTGGAGAGGTATATATGTAACTTCATTAGATGACAATTTGAGGGCTTGATTAGCAAGCTCTTATAACTATCAACTTAGTCGCAAAATGATCACTTTGTTATAAAACAAAAAGCCTAACATACGCACTATCTTTTACAATCGCACCATCTTAGCAGAATTACAGCAACATTAGTACTGAGTTTTCAAAATATAGCACACCGAATTGTTTCGTAGAAAACGTACGTAGGTGTTGATATTTCCCTACTCGGAACTGGGCGAGCATTGTTTTATAACGGTAGGCTTAATCTCTTCCGCTAATATGAATATAGCATTGAGTTCGTTCATGAGCATGCATAATAGGTTACCCAGAACTTAAACAATCGGTCTTTCTAGATGTGTGACTTATTTTTAAACAAATGAATAAACAGATATGTCTCTATTTGATTTTCTACCCGGTTTTTAGACTTAATATCGCTGATCGGAGAGATCTTCTGATCTTCTGTCGTAGTACTATTACTCAGTTACTGGACATAGGTTATTTTCAAAATGACGGCTCATTGTTTCTACGTTTCCTGATAGAGTTCGTTTTATGGTTCTGTTGTTAGGTGGTCTCGTATGCAGGCGTGCAGGTCAAGTTAGATTGAAGAGTAACTTTCATTGCAAAACTACGTACCTTTATCATTACTACATATATAAAACAAAGTTCCCCCTCCGCGTCTGTCTGTCTGAACGCGATAAACTCGAACACTACCGAACAGACTTTCATACGATTTTCACCAGTGACCGGAGTAATTCATGATGAAGATTTAGGTGTATAATTCATTAAGGTTTAGTGTAAATTGGCTTAAATATGACGTTGATTGTTGAAGATGTCGGAAGAAATTATGCCGACTGGGAGCTTTACTGGCGTGCGCCGCGTAAACCAATAGTTATATGACAACAATGTATTACTGAACTAATACATTGTTTACCTAGATCAACTCACAGGGTACTTTTAATCTCTGTAGTACGTTCCCGTGGGATATTTTCCGACACCGACACGTGCGAAACCGCGGACAAAAGCTAGTTGCAAATAAAATCAGCCAAAAATCACTAGCTGTCTATATGAAGTGCGATGGATGAGTTCCTTTAATCCTAGCGTAGATTATGCAAATCGAATTACTTCCAAAACTACACACTACTTCTTACTTTACTTACATTACATCAATAATAATCTGAGTGCAGACGGAAATAAATGAACTAGGTATCGTATGAGTGACTTTCGTGACCTAGTTAGAGCATTCAAGTTCCTTTCAGGGGATTTTCAGGGGATTCAGGGGCTTTACCGAGACTGAAAACGCATTCTCAACCAGATTGTCTAAGGTTTTTAAGTTTCTAAATCGCCTCTCGCATTCAAACAATACACTTTGTGGTACTGCAACACAATCAGAATACCCTGAATTTGGGACACGGTGTTAGTCGTTGACTTAATTTATTTGACTCGGTACTACCTAGCGTTATATTCATTTACCTTTTAGCACAATCATAACGAGTTTTCTTTCAGCAAGGGTTTATAGACTGTGTTCACGTCAATAATGCACTCAATAGAGCACTCTCAAGATAGCAATCACTTAAAAATGCGAAGACATGCTAGATGGAGTAGAAAACGCTGTGGGTATTTACCCGACTGCCCCTGAAGGGTGGTAACGTTTTTTTTTATCGTGGATCCCATTCCACGCTGAAGAGTGAATACAATAATTGATTGTAAAATAGAATTGATTGCACTTTATTCCCCTGACCACTCCAGAAGGCAGTGGAATCAGGTTAGAAGTTCTCACAATTTGTAATGCTAAAGAGGTTTCTTAGGTCGTAGTATTAGTAGTATAGTTTTAATCGACATAGTTCGGGCACAATAATACATTTCTAATGAACTGTGATAGTAATGAGCCCAAAAAAGTGAAGCGGTAGTATTTTCCAACTTCTGAATTAATTAGTCAATGGCTTGCTCATTGAACTATGTTAGGATATGTGTGGGTTGGAGTGATAGACCATGCACGATGTTGATACATGTATTGAAACATTTTTAACATCCAGTAATTACACAAGTTAATGAAACACGTGCAGTCAGCACTCGAGATAAGCCGTAAACCATGTCAAACGCATACGCTATTGCCTCAATAAACTTGGAACAACGTGATAACTGTAATTCTGCTATAATGTACTCAGGTACATTTAAATCAGAGTGAAGTTATATCGAAATCAATGAAAAATATCGACATATTATTATATTAATTATTTCGTTCGAGTTACATTTCGCCAGGTATGCATCAGATTTCACAGAAATTTGTAAAACTTATTTCAGTGTTGTTAAATAAATATGAAATGAATACATTCCCATGTTCAGAATCAAAAATAAAGAACAGGAAAAAAAACAGCTGCTGCTTATTTTGCTAAAATAATCTTTACAATATTTAATATTCATTAATTTATAACAAAAACTAACTGCTTTTGGAAACACTTTTAAATCTATCGACTTCAGGAGAGCCCTTGGCGTTAATCGGTTTTGGACGAATTTTATTCGGCATTCAAACCTTTAATATTTCACCCATTTTGCGCTCCTAAAAATATTATTGAACTTTCTAATATAATGAATGCGCCTCTTTTTGTGAACCTTCAATAATTCCTATATTCGTGCCCTAAAAATACTAAATAGCCAAGTAATAATTGCGACTTACTTGGATGTAACACTCGCCAGCGGGTGCCGCGGCACCGCTCGCTTCGCTCGCTCGGTTCGCACTCTGTTGTTCACAGTTCTATCTAACCTAACCTAACCCTTTTGGTCGGGGTACCTTAGCTTAGTTACCGCGACCAACTGTGAGTTTACTGAAGTGAAGTTTCTGGCCTTTTGGCCAGAAACTTAAAAAAGGGCTAAATTACTCGTATTAAAAAGTGTGCATCATAGAAGCGCAAGAAGATTTTAGAAGTTCAGTTAAATATTTCCTATTTTATTCTACGGATTTTTGCGACCGGCTGCGGCCAACCTTCCACTTGAACAACCACTTGATAACGTCACCAAATGTTAAAGGCATAACCATCAATACAAATGATTTATTACAAGTATTTCACTTGATGAAAAGGAGATATGCTTGAAATAAATAACATTACTAAGTAATTAATAGGTTTTCACCGAGCAATTCAGCTATATCTACATTATTGAGGTCCTCGTAACATGTTTCATACACATTCCCGTAAATACCAAATCGTAAAAGTATTTAAATCATCCCGTATAGATTTGTGTTATATCTAGGCTGATCAGGCTAAATAGAACTCAATTGATCTGCAAGATTTACTGCACAAAAAGTCCTACACAAAAGACAACTAGATGTAACCCGCTAGAGCCGAGTAACGGCTGATGTAATCCGGTTTACTCTTTACCAGAAGACATAATAGGTTATGTTTGCATCCATGAATCAATCTTAATTGTACTACATTTATGTTCTAATACATCGCTGGATGATTTCGGATAAAAAACAAACCCATGGCTATGTAGGTACGTAGGTAGATCATGTTGTATGGAACTAACATTATCAGTATTATAATAGCTTATTCCCAAATGTGAGATTGGTCCTACCAAGGGGTACCGCGTTATCCAAGAACTGGGTTGTGGAGTCGTGTAAAATACTGGTATTGAGCTGCATCCGGTTATAGTGGAAGCCGACTCCAACATGCTAGGTAGATTGATTGATTCCCAAATGTGAGAATACTCATTTCTGGTGTTGATAACTAAACTAATCACTTAGTGCAATATATTTAATTATATGAAGCAGCTGACATTTTGATCTCTTAAATACTTTACTGCTAATTCTTGACTGCGGTTAGACTATAAAATATAATTTGTCGGGATTTGGCAGCGGCTGTTTGCTAAATTGCCAAGATTGTCACACTCGTAAGGCAGCTATTCATCTCGACGTTCTTAACGAGCGTGTAATTGATAACTACATTAAACTGCTGTATTAATTTTATTAAGTACATCTTTTTCTATTGCTATTGCGTCCCAAATGATTTGCATGTTAGTTGTGCAAATTTTCCAATTGATTTTAAGTTCAAATCTCTGTGATACCAAAACTTATCAATGTTTTGCGAAGCATTTTTAGTTATTTATATCATCTTTATCTTTCAGAAGTCCGAGCAATGTGAGAAAAGCTCACGAAATTGTCGAAAATTGGTCGCAGAAATGACACTAACGTCTTTCGGAGAACATTTACTGAGTTTCGAACTTATAATGGAAATGGAAATGCCTGAAATACCGCACCGGCCTGCTTAGATAACTTGGTATTGGCAAGTAGGTGAGCTCCAAGCTGTGCAAGTTTTGATTTACGTATTTATCACTGATAGGAGAGCCGTATGGTTCTAAAGTATGCAGGGTATCTAAAATAAATGTTTATACTATGACTAAATTAATTAAGATATTCCTAGTTAGTCGGCATTTGGACTTTAGGAATTCTGCGAAATAATTGCCGGATTATTTCATATTTTGAAAAGACTAGCGCAATTATTTAATATTAAGGTAAGGTGTAATTGAAAAAAAAATAAGCAAAACAGATCACACGCAAAATACTTACCATCATTTTAAAATATACCTATGACGATTATCACATTGCACCGCGCTCCGTCGCGTAGCGCGGGGCGACAGATTTAACATTGTATCAGTCCAGGGCCTGCAGTCTCGACATAAGACAGCGACAAAAATCGGTCGCTAAGTCGTATAGTTGTCAAATTCCTTTAATACATTTTCAACTTTATTTCTAAAGCAGAAGGTTGAAAATCTATTAAAGAAATTTGACATCGATTAAACTTAACGACCGATTTTTGTCGTTATATTTGTCGAGACTGCAGGGCCTGCGCGC
Organism: Dryobotodes eremita; assembly: GCA_917490735.1. Lineage (NCBI taxonomy): Eukaryota > Metazoa > Arthropoda > Insecta > Lepidoptera > Noctuidae > Dryobotodes > Dryobotodes eremita. Next base: position 8,159,840 of record OU823241.1, on the reverse strand, counting down.
AGATTGTTTGCTGTGGCCGCCCCGCGCCACGCGACGGAGCGCGGTGCAGTGTGATTATCGCCTATGCCAGTTTGTTATATTCCATTCGTGTCTGATCGAAGACATTATTAAAACAGAATTCGCAGAAAATAAACAATTAGCTGAATAAACTAAAAGTACAATTACAGATTAAGCAATTAAGATAAAGGTTCACATTATCATTATAAAATATTTAATTGATCTAGGTATTCCGCAAGGTCAACTATCCGAGTCCAATGTACAGAAGATACTAGATTATATTAAATGTTATATTTAAAAATAAGTCTAGAATTTAAAGGCGCAATCATAGTTCGTATAATTATTATTCTAGTACAGAAAATTGCAGTCTTAACTTTCTGGATTACTTGTTCTCTTATTCTGGTTTATATAATTTCACTGCCGGTACTAAACTCTACTAAACAATTTAATAAGTTTGTTTGTTGGTTGCACAAGTCGAGGCTCATACTCACTTTTCATTATCCTAGCTTACAGGAGTCGTTGAGATGAGCTTTCAGGGCTGAACCCCCAAGATTAACACAGGAAAATGTTAATCTCTAGAACCATAATCTATTCGTTTTATTGTTGTTAACGTTCTCCTCTTCACCCGTAGAAAGTATTCAAGTGTCTAAGAAGGAATTATCAATTTCAGGAGTGTTATATGTTCCAGACTCCGGAAAAAATACCTAGAATTTAGAAAGAAATAAATAAATAAAATAGTGTTTATGGGCATGATTACAGCAAAAAAAAGCCATTAAAACTATGAAATACAGAAAACAATGCTTATAACGCCAAAAGGGCATCAGCTCAGCATAATATCAGATGACAACACAAGGTAGGTACTACCATCTGACGCTGAGTTTCAGGTGCAGCATTTTGCTTTAACATTTAGTATAAAACTAACCAAGATTGAATTTGGTCCTTGGAGCCGGATGAGTTTATGAGCTTATGGTTGGGTTACCTGGATTAATTTCCGGCTAATTCATCATAAAACTATCTTATCGGGGACATTTCTTTTCAAGGACAATTGTACGTCTCGTCTGGTTCGACAGTAAAATATTACATACTTTATGCGATAAGATTGTATTATTACTAATCATTATTTCTTGAATGCAGCAGTGTGCACGTATTTTTTCAATTTAGTCATAACGATAGAATATTAAACTCTAGGATTTTACTGCTGTTTTCTTGTACTCTTAATATATTAGTTTTATATGCGTTTACGGGACATTGGCCGGAGAAGGCGACACACAAGAAACAGTGGAAAGTTATGGGGAGACTTTTGCCAAGCAGTGGGAACAAAACAGATGGATTAAAAAAAATATTGACCTGTGCACTGATTTTTGTCAATAGTAAGTAAAACTCACTAGAAAATTATTCTATATATATATATCTATTCTATTTTTATGTTTATACTATATAATACCTGCTACGTGTAAATTATCTATCAATATTGTATAATCTACGATATGAAGTAATGAAAAGTTCTTCAATACACTTAAATAACGAGCTTATGAACCTTCATTGGAAACAAATTAAAGGTAATTCGGGCTTCTACGCCTGCAGAAACTGCCAATTAAGAGAAATTACGTCAGTAATTTATCCTAATTAAGAAATACTTATTTGTAAACATTTAAGGTTAATTAATTGTTTGCGTTTTCAGTGATAACTTTTGATGGAGAAGAAATTACTTCAAGTTTTAATTCAACCGTTAGTACTTATCAGTTAAGTGGGATTACAAATATCTGGGATACCCCGTTAAAGTACTAAACGGTTACAATGATTCACAAAGAGGTATGGTGAGTGTTGAGATAATTATTTACAGTGATTCGCGCCTCTTGACGGATCTTTGTTTTTGTCTATAGCTCTAGCCACGCGCCAAACGTTGCGTCGGGCGGCCATAATGTAAAAATGACGTCACTCGGCAACTTGCCATTTAACCAGTTACAACCGGATCCGTGAAGTAGACAGTCGCGAATTAATTATTAAAATTTGTATGAATGGTTTTCGAAACAGTGTGAATGGCGCGCCCGTAACTAGGAAATGCTAAGTCCGGTGTCACAGGTTTATATCTTTGTATAGTTTACTTACTCTCACTAGAAGTGGGTATAGAAATTGTTCTATGAATAACACTGAGTTTTTTTATGTGCTTTAAAACCTCAGGGAATAGATGCATACGGCACGTGAAATAGCTGTCAGGCTGACAGCTGTCAAATTGATCCTAAAAAAAGGAACGAACAAATCGTTGTTATATGCCAAGTGCCGCTCTGTTCGCATAATGGTCCCTCTACACGTTGGCCCAACATGCGCCTGTAAAAGTCACAGAATATCTACATTACAAAGATAACTTTACGCAAATGACGGTAGTTCAATGTTCTGATAACAGTTTAAGATACTGTGGCGAACATTGGCTTAAGTCGTCGGCCCAACGTGTAGAGGAGGCTTAAGTTAACCTTTATACGATGTCGAAGGTACATAGGTAAAACGTGAAGTCTTCGCGAAATATTTATGGTAGGTCAGCACTGCGAAATTAATATTCTTAATTCCAATAATTTTATTTTCGGGTGAAGGCTGTTACTAGAACTTTTTAAAACTTTACCATGTTTAGTCCAAATATTTGACATAAGTTTTGTATCGAATTTTAATAGGGTGACATTACTAGTACCTATTCACAAATCGCACTGGGCTCGCGTAGTGGATTATAGCCCACTCCCTCTCGGAGACGAACAAAAGACGAAAATTCTCGAACTTTCGATTAATCCGCGTCACCTCCTTGACTACTGAATACGTCATTACATAAGGATCGAATATAGAAGGCCATGTAGGAGCTTTTGACGTCAGAAAAAGCCGGTTTCACTGCCACACCTTTGCTTGAGTAAAAATTACAAGTCAATATTGTCTAGAGTAATGTAATTGTCTAGAGTGTAGTTTAAAATGTGAAGGTCAGACCAATATGTTCCTGCAATGAATTCTGCTAATTTTGACACATATTGCTAAGTTGCGGCGAAGTCTGTAACGAGCCACCTCTTCGTCCCAGCTGCTGCAAGCAGCTCACACTAGGTAGTGGTGATAATTGCTATGACAAATGCGCTACATACCTTAAGCTTGCGGGTTAAGGAGTTCATAAAGCTCTAAGAGAAGATCATGCAACATGGATACTCTTCCTAAGTCATGAAAACGTTCCAACAACACCATTCACCATTTAGACTACCAACGCGGTTGACGACAGAACCTTTGCATAGTAAAAGTATAATCCTTGAGTTAGCAACTAGTCAGGTGGTATGTAATAAACAGCTGTTTAAATGTCACGTGACGTATGCGTGACGTTTGTCATCGATCACAATACGGCCATTTTAGAACGACCTCCCCTCCTCCTTTTTCCCATAAATGTCAGAAGTTTTGAATGAAGTTAGCGGCGGTCTAAACAAAATGGTTATTTTAGTTTAATTCTACACGTGCCCATTATTTATATTCATTGACTACAATTAATACACTTTATGGGGGGATTCCTTTTAGGTAATTCTTTGATTCATTTACTATTATTAGTATTGATCACATTGCCTACCTAATGACTGACGTATGTGGAAATAATGTGTGATCATGTGCTGGTCAAATAGTTACTTTCAATAATCATTATTTAACTACCTAAGTACATAATTATACTAAGTAAAACCGCAGTCTATTTCCGAGTTATTAAATTCGTTAAACGTGAAGTGAGACTCAATAATTTATCATCCTGACAAACAAAATGAAATTTTCGTCTTTTGGATTATGAGTTGTCAAAAACCGTCAAGTCATCAAATATCGGTTCCTAAGTTTAATGTGGACCCGCAAGACGCAAGTAAAGCACGATACTATTAACGTCCTTTCAAATAAACAGTGTTTGTAAAGAGACCCTACGTATGCACTCTTTCCTTTAATACATTCGGGAAATCGGCGCCTGCATAGCGACACTGGATCAATTAACACAATGGCAAGTCATCGCTGCAATACGCAACACTAGCAATTAGTCGCGCGATATGGTTCGGTTGTGTTCGAAGCGTTTCGGTCTGACTGTATCAAAGGAAACCCGCTATGGCCTCGCTCGTCTGCGCAACTTAGAAGCGGTATAAAATCGCTGCTCGTGTTTCGAACTTTCGATAAAACGCGACTGTCGTGCCTACGGCAACAGGTATCGTGTGACCTTTAAATGTGTATCGTATTAAAACGTGATCACATTTCGGGCAAATTGTGGACTTTGCCCGAAACGTGATTACGTTTTAATACGATACTAAGCCGACACTGTCTGTGGAGACAGTGTCGGCTTAGCATAAAGACACTATGAGAATTTACATTCATATGTCAATGACATCGCACATTGCCAAGGAATGGTTGGCTTTGGCCTGATTGCGCTCAACGAGTTTTTCTAGCGTTCCGCTGGATTGTTCGCCTTTGGTAAATTTATTATTAAGACTACCCCATTCTATCGTTTTAATAAAAACATGAAACTGAAAAATAGAAGAACGCCTATTGTTGTAACCACGCTGAATAAACAGTGTTTTGTTTGACTGCAGAGTTAGCACTGGGTGATGCTCGCTGAAGGCAGTTTTATCTTTGGCTTTTGTATGGACTGATCGGTAGACGTCACAATTTTTTCATGTTCAGAGCCTGATTACTAAGCTAAAAGATTCTTTGCCAAATGAAGATCTCAAACATCCCCCAACACCTGACTATGTTGAACCTGCCTTATGTCGAGGTCACTGCTAATGTTATTTAATGTGGATGAGTTCTGCGGGAAGCTAATTTGTTTCTATAATATTTTATTTTGGAATCATCGGCACGACGTAGAAGATGAAGCTGAGATGTTAGATTCTGAAGGAGTAGTAAAATCGGTTCTCAAAATATCAATTCCACAAGCATGGAATCCCTGTGGACTATGGTCAGTGGCAAGAACCTAAGGAGCGAGGTTCAGCCTGCGGTCTTTAGGTCCTGAAGTTACGTGTAGCTCTGATTACTTAATTTATTATATGGTCAAAGAATAATATTTTTTTTTTGGCTTTTTACTGAATCATATTTTTTTTTGTAATTAATTTTTCCATAATATATTTATGCAAAAATGGACCTTCATTATCTTTTCAAATATGTAAGTACTTATCAAGTACGAATAATATTAATAAAACTTAAATTGTCAACTCGACAGTAATATTGACGAAGGTGTTTGCCGTCTTTTGTTTATTTAAATCAACAGTTATTTTCCAGCAAATCACTAGGTGACAAAACACAGTGACAAAAATTGGTTTTCCAAAATTGAATAAAAAAAATTGTTAAAAAATGCTAACTTTGATCTGTCAGTCTGATCAGTCAGCAAATGTCAGATGAATTTTATTACAACTTGAGGATCGGTAAAACCAAAAACTTAATAAAAAGATCTAGACCGCAAAAACGTTGCTCTGGAATGAGGGTTTTCTGAAATGACGTCCACTGGCTGGCAGCACTGAGACGTCAGGTCCGGGCATTGTCAAAAGTGTCTAAGAGCCTATATTTTCTTTAGCCGTGACTGAATGATGAACGAATGAATGTAACGAATGATGAACGTCGTCATATATTTTATGTTCATTGTCGAAACGGAAGACAAGGAAGAAACCTTCATTGGTTTTGCAGTACTATGTTTTCTACCTGAAGCAAAAATAAATAAATATACTACTCGTACTAAACTATGTACCGTCCTATGGCAACTCAGTACAAAGAAGAGATGTGGTTTCCTTTGCCGAATAATATTAGCAATCGTACTTATTGCAAGTATATTGTATCACTACGGTTATAAAAAGACCACATCAGACATTCTCGGGATCCACGTTACGAAGGTAACGGAGCCGATCTATGCGCTTGCGTTGATTGAGAATTTGAGACACATTACTTGATCACGAGACCTCCCAACCTAGCAACCTTCTGTGACTCTTTCCCTTCAATCATCTGTTACTGTTGTCACAATAGATCAGAAACCTTATTTTTTTGTTATTTATAGAGCAGTGGTGGCCTAGTGGTATCGGCCCCGACTTACGAATTCGTGAGTTCGAACCCAGGCAGGCACATTGTGTATTTAATTTCATCACCACTGGTGGTGAATTATGGCCCACTACCTCTCATAGAGTGGAGGCCTGTGTCCCAGCAGTGGCAACATTATAGGCTGATGATTATGCTATAATTATATAATTATTATAGATCAGCCTTGTAAGGTACACGAGATCAAGTAGAGTGCAGTTGATTTAAGCCACAGATAACCTAAGCAAGGCTTGGTCTTATAATAAGAACGGTAGATAAAAGGATATTTCTCTAGGGGCATGATCTAAAAACACAAGGTCTGGCATTCCGGGAGTGACATGCTTACGTCACTATCCAGTTGCCACTTTATTGCAACAAAACAAGAATTACGGAAATATTTTCAGTCACCATTCTGTTAAAAAATATATTTAAAGCATTAAAATTGTCGTTTCGTTTTTCTAATCAAACGAAACAATTCAATTTAAACATATACCAACGTAATTGTTAGTTAAAACCTCATTGTTTTATCGGATTCGCACAGGTAATAAATGTGGTTGGGGAGTTATTATTACACACTACTGGTAACACAGCGGTGATGACGTAGGCTTGTGTCACCCACGTGACCACGGTGTCTCGGAATGCTATACCTGGCGGAGTATTTTATTATACCATGTCTAGGGGTATTTTTGAACGGTGCTTAAAGAGAAAAGAAAGGAGGTGCCTCGGGAAGGGAGTGCCTCGATAGTATAGTGGTTGCACGCGCTAATACTGACGGCGTGGTCCTGGGTTCGATTCCCAGGTCGGGCAAAGTGTTATTGGGTTTTTCCATCGGGAATTTCCCAGAAACAGCCCAGAGTCTGGATTTGTGCCCATTTGATTGCAATAGGCTCGACCACCATTTTCATGGGAGTTAAATATAACTGGCGAAATGTGGGTGTACTATAGTACACCCACATTTCGCCAGTTATGTAGGTACACCTCTGCCTTACCTGTCGGGAAATACAGGCGTGATGTTCTGTTAATGTATGTGCTTTGGAAAAAGACGCAAATTGTAAGTTTGTATGTAGGGGTAATCTCTGGAACTACCGGTCGGATATGAAAAATTCTTTTTGCATTTGATAGCCCAGTTTTTGAGGCAGCTAAAATCACGCTAGGACCCTCAGGACCCGAGCAAAACGAAAAAAGTCAGAACGCTAAGCGAAAACGAAGTAATAGCGCGGGCAGGCGATGCGATGCGATGCGATGCGACGGGGAGGGTTAGGGGAACAAAAAAACTAACGTGGACGAAATCGTGGGCAGAAGCTAGTCCTACTAATATTATAAATGTGAAAGTTTGTGAGGATGGATGGATGGATGGATGTTTGTTACTCTTCCACGCAAAAACTTTTGAACGGATTTGGATGGAATTTGGAACACAGATAGTTTATAAACTGGATTAACATGTAGGATACTTTTTATCCCGGAAGTACGTTCCCGTGGGATATTTTCTGACATTCACGCGGGCGAAAACGCGGGCAAAAGCTAGTTCTCAATAAAATAACTAATTACTGTTCATTGAAGTAGAAAGTTCAGTCAGGGTAAAATACAAGATGGAAAAGTCTGTCTACAAATAATATTGAACCCGTCTGCGAACAGAAATTTCCACAACAAACAATTACTACAATATAATTGAAGTACGTAATACTACGTTATCTACTAGCCAGTGAATAGGAAACTATGTCTGTCTGTCTGTACAAAGGTTAATCGGAATATCAATGATTAATCGAAACATTAATCATACTTTTGTTGAGACTATTTTCCTATTTCCGAGGGGCTCGTGGCTAAACAATAACAGCCGCACAGTCGATCGAAGGTTAAGCTACGGTTGCCGCGGTTGGTTCGTGGATGGGTGACCATCCATTACATTTCGGGAGGCACGTGTATCAGAAAGCAAGCTAAGCCGTTGGTCCCGCTGTCATTCGTTACGGGTAGTCAGACAGAAGCCCAAAAAGTCTGACAACCTGTCTTACCAAGAGGTGTCGTATTACCCAGTAACTGGGTTATGGAGATCAGATAGGCAGTCGCTCCATATCAAATCCTGGTATCCAACTGCAGCCGGTTAGGCTGGAAGCCGATCCCCACCGAACATATGGGTAACCTATTTATGTACTTGTACGAGTATACCTATTTTATTTATAATTAAGTATGTTATCTTTTTAATATTTTTTTTTTATTTTTATTTACGCCTGTTAGGAGCAGTGGTGGCCCAGCGGTAGCGGCCCCGACTTACGAGTCGTCGGTCGTGGGTTCGAACCCAGGCAGGCGCTTTACTTTGTGTAAATAATTTCATCACCACTGCTCTTAAAACGGTAACTGAAAACATTGTGAGGAAACCGGCATGTCCTAGAACCAAACAATTCGAAGACATGAGACATCTACCAACCCGTACTGGGCCCGCGTGTAAATTAAAGCCCACTCCCTCTAGAATTGAGGAGGCCTGTGTCTCAGCAGTGGGAAGTTATAGACTGATTATGCAACGCCTTTTAAACAGAGCACCTGCCATCTTATCTCTACACCACCCTAGGTTGACTGGCAGAGAATGCCCAAGGCATTAAGTCCGTCTTTCTACGTTATTATGTGCGTGAAGTTTAAATAAATAAATAAATAAAAGCTTGGCTGATTTTCGTTGACCCTATTTTCATATTGCGTTTTCTAGAAAAAGGAAATGTGAATTTTGTTTTAATGTGAAGTCAAACACAAGACAGGTGACAAATGTATGTGTGTCAGTCATTTTGTTTTGTGATTGCTGTTTTGCGTGGATGTGACGCGAATTTTCCCCCAACTCGTTCTTTTTAGGGTTCAGTACCCAAAGGGTAAAACGGGACCCTATTACTAAGACTCTGCTGTCCGTCCGTCTGTCCGTCACCAGGCTGTATCTCATGAAACAACAAAATGTAATCAAATATAAGCTCAACATTATAAGTGAATCCTGACGTCAATGGATATCTGAAATACAAAAGTCAAAGCTGAAAACAATATCTCATGCGCCGACGCCGACGTCTATTGAAACCGGACCACTCAATCGCATAAACATCGAATCGCATTCAATTGCTTATACGATATTCATGCTGTCTTGACTGCGGACATGTGACCTGCTTCAATAATTAATCACTGTTACCAGTAGTTCTGAGAAGCAGCCACGAGAAGCTGGTATGGATACCTACTGGGGATAGCGATCACGAGGCAGAATTAATTGCAGGATTTATTAATTGCTTACAGCCAGATGGACACTGAATGCCAATACCTGCCCAGTCGCTACAATATTCATGACAATGTAGGTCATAGTTGCCGACTAAGTAACCATAGGGTTCTATATTATGACGTCGGTGGGAGAGGGAATATGATAGTGCTGAGATAAAAAATATATAATATAATAATACCAGCCTATTATTGTGCCACTGCTGGATAAAGGCATTGATCAACACGCTTGTTGAAGACGGGTTGGCGATTTAAGGCTCCTTCAAACAGGCGCTACACGCGAAGCGAATCGCAAGGGACACAAAGGCACCGCTCGTCAAAAAGGAGCCTTAATATATAAGTCTTAAAGGCTCCTTCAAACAGGCGCGACACAAAGGCACTACCTATTGCGCGACATGTGGTGAATTTGTGTCGTGTCGCGCCTCGCGCCTGTTTTAAGGAGCCTTAAAACCAGCGAGATACAAACAGTGCAGACAAAGATATTTTACTACAACTTTATACCTATAAAATAGGAAAGAACTTTTTCCCCGACCTAATATTAGGTAACTAAGCACAGGTTTCCTCACGATGTTTTCCGTCATCGATTATGATGACAATGTCAAGATATACAGTAATTTTCAAGAGAAAAAAAAACTTGCGTTTACTTCGAAACGAACACCACACGGTAGGTACGTTTCTTTAACGTTAGTGACAGATAGGGTTGCCACCTTTTTTGGGACGAATAAAGTAAGTATTTTTCATTTCGGTAGAACGAAAATAAAGTACACAGCTTAAAAAAGAGTACTTATTTATTTTTACTTATTTATCGTTTAGCAACATTCAACAAATATTTATCTTTCTTGAAGATGGTTACAGCCCCTTTGCAAACTAAAAAAAAAGAGATCAGCTTATTTGAATCAAGTTTAGGGAAGCTTTGTTCCTTTCTTCTCTCCACTTTACATTCATAAGGGAGAAAAAACCAATAACAGTCGGAGTTACGTAAATAGAGTATTTTAGCGTACTTTATTGGTGTCATAGATCATAAAGTACACCTACACGAAAAAGAGGACAATACTCTATGTTAGAGTAGGTGTGGTAACCCCTGGGCAAGCTTTTTGAGCGGATAATTGCGGCCCGCCTCGTCGGCCACCTGTACAGAGAGGGGCCGGATCTGGACGACAGTCAGTTCGGGTTTCGGCATGGGCGCTCCACTGTGGACGCCATAATGCGGGTTAGAGTCCTGGCGGAGGAAGCGGTGTCCCGGGATGGGGTGATGCTGGCGGTGTCCTTGGACATCTCCAACGCATTCAACACCTTGCCCTGGAGCTGTATTCAGGAGGCACTGTGCTACCATAGGGTGCCTCCGTACCTCCGTCACATCGTTGGGGCTTATTTAGCTGAAAGGTGTGTCACCTACAGGGGACGCGACGGCGCGGGGCGGCGCGACATGTCGTGCGGTGTTCCACAGGGCTCAGTCCTGGGCCCGCTCCTGTGGAACATCGGCTACGACTGGGTGCTGAGGGGCGAGCTCCAACCGGGTGTGGACCTGACGTGTTACGCGGATGACACGCTGGTCACGGCTCGGGGGAGCACGCACAGGGAGGCAGCGTTGCTGGCGACGGCTGCGGTCGCGCAGGTAGTGAACCGCATACGGCGCCTGGGTCTGGAAGTGGCCCTCAACAAGTCGGAAGCTGTGGTCTTTCACGGCCCCCGGCGGGCGCCGACGTCGGGATCACACATAGTGGTCGGGGGGGCTCGAATTGCTGTCGAGTCTACCATGAAATACCTTGGACTGGTGCTCGACAGCCGGTGGGACTTCGGCCCCCACTTTCGGCGGCTGGCGCCCAAGTTGATGGGCGCGGCGGGCGCACTCGCAACGCTTCTTCCCAATCTGGGGGGCCTGAGCACCGCCTGTAGGAGATTGTACCTCGGGGTCGTGCGATCCATGGCCCTGTACGGGGCCCCGGTGTGGGCCTCAGACCTGACGGCCGGAAGCATCGCAATGCTGCGAAAACCGCAGAGGGCAATGGCCGTCAGGGCTATCAGGGGGTATCGCACGATCTCCTACGAGGCGGCTTGTGCGCTGGCCGGATCTCCGCCTTGGGACTTAGACGCGAGAGCCCTTGCGTCACTGTACCGGTGGCGCGAGGAGGTGCGGTCGCGGGGCGGTGGACCGATGCAGCGAGAGATCGAACTGCGTCGGTCGCAGCTCCGCGAGGTCCTGGTGACGGAGTGGCGGTACAGGCTTTCACGCCCTACCGCCGGCCTCGTCGCCATCGAGGCGGTCCGGCCGGTGCTCAACGAGTGGCTCGGGAGGAGGCACGGCTCCCTGTCCTTTAGGGCGACGCAGGTGCTTTCGGGGCATGGTTGCTTCGGGAAGTATCTGTGTCGCATAAACAGGGAGCCGGACGCTCGGTGTCAACACTGCGTCAACTGTCTGGAGGACACGGCGTGGCATACGCTGGCAGAGTGTACCGCATGGGAGGAGCCGCGCCGTGCCCTCGTGTCAGAAGTCGGAGCCGACTTGTCGCTTCCGGCCGTCGCTTGTTCGATGGTCGGGAGCGCTGAGTCGTGGGATGCGGTGATCTCCTTTTGTGAAACTATCATTTCACAGAAGGAGGCTGCGGAAAGGTTGAGAGAGGTCGAGGCCACTCTCCCGATCCGCAGCAGACGTGCCGGGCGTCGGCGGAGGGCGGATAGCGCCCTCTTCCGGCCCCCATAAACGGGTTCAGAGGGACGGCGGACCTGGGGACGTCCGCCGCCCCTCATATTACAGGACCCGAGGCGGCGGCGCGTAGTGTTCCACGCGCGCCCCTATATGACGTCGCGGGGGGAGTTTTACACCTCACTCCCCCCGCGGACTTGAGGAGGCCCGCGGAGGCGGGCCGGCACTAGCCGGAGATTGTGGAAGGCGCACAAGTTCCCATGATCCCCGGTGCAAGTGTGGGAAGGGAACACCGGGGTGGTTTTTAGTCTGTAAGAGTCTGACAGACCCCTCCGCCCCCCCAGGACGGAGGACATCCATGAGGATTTTCCAGCCCGGAAAAAAAAAAAAAGAAGGTGTGGTAACCCCAGTCACAGATAATGCTTTAGTGCCGTTTTCATAGTTAAATCAAATGTGTTTAAAACAACCCACAATGTAATTAAACTATGTGTTACACATGCAACTATGAACTTAATTTGATCGGGATAAGGTATGTAATACTAAATAATATTAACATATGTAGGTTAACATGAACGGTAATACACTTAACACTTGCATCGTTTGTGATCTTATGACGTTTTCGTGATATATATAAACTGTGCATGTTTATTTTTGGCATCACTATGTAAATAAAGAAAATATGCTAATTTCATTAGTAAGTTAGAACGACTAGTCACGTGAATTTTGTGACGTAAATTAATTCTTTCATCGGATATTTATTACTAAGATAATTAATTAATGAGTTACTGTCAGTTTCCTTTTGCCAAGGAATGGGAGCGTCAATAAAATGTATGGGAATGCCACCTATGGATCACTTTGTGCATTCGAAAGCTTAAGCCAATAGTTCTTGAAGTAAAAATTCCTTGGCGATATAAGATTGTCGTTCAGCGAAAGATTTACATAATATACTTAATGTTGCAATTGACGACACTCTTAAATCTTCAAGGAATTTGGCTGATTGCTTGATTTACCTGTAACAGATTTTTATATTTAAATCTACTTCAGGCACCAGTCTCTCAGAAAGTTAGCTCCTTGTTCGTGCACTATTGTCAAATCATAACTTGTGTAGAGAAAAATAACTGTTTTCTATTATATTCTACTAGCGACCCGGAGATAGTATAGCTTCCCAACAGTGAAAGAATTTTTGAAATCGGTTCAGTAGTTTCGGAGCCTATTCAATACAAACAAACAATCATATCTTTTCTCTTACATGAAAAAAAAAAAGAAAATATGAAATGAATATATTCGTTTCATACAGCTTATATGAAACGTTTGTATTTTTAACATAGCGCCATCTATTGAATACTTACTCAATCCAGTCAACAGATATCGCCATCTGTTAGAATCGTTTGGAGCTAACAGATAATTGTGACTGACAAATAATTTGCAATAAAATAATATTGCGACTATAAATTGAGATGTAAGCTATTCTATCTTTCAAGTTGGATCAAATTGCACACGGGGTGCAAATCAAATTTCAAAATCGGTTCAGTAGTTTAGGAGTCCATCGCAGACAAACAACATGACACGTAATTTTTATATATATAAAGATTATACTAGCTTTTGCCAGCAACTTCCTCCGCGTAAAATTTCGGTCCCTGACCCATTTTCAAAGTCAAAATCAAATGATTTATTTCAAATTGGCACAAAAAAGGCACTTTTGAACTTCAACATTTACAAAAAAAAAAGAATTGATTCTAATTGCCCCTTCCAATAGGTAGTTTCGTATGGAGAAGAATGGGCAAAAAACTCCACCGTTACTCTTTTAAAATGTTTTACAATACTTTGTATACATTAATAATTACATATATGTGAAGACGATGCACCTAGAATAAAATTACTATACCAAAAATACATAAAAAGAATTGAAAATGAAGCAATGACAGATAAATTAATTATGTGATAGTTGCATGGTGCTCTCACATATTTACATACATGTAAAAGTAGACGATGTTCCTAAATGATTTAAGTGGCAGCCTGGAGCCTCAATTTGTACCTGTTTAATGACAAAACGCCCTATCACATGAGACTTACAACTAATTATATCTGGGTGAGAGTGGGTGTGTCTGCTCTCCTTTGCCCTTCGGGGAATAGTCATTATATTGTTTACGGTCAATTCTATCATAATCTCGGATTACTTTCACTCTAATCATCTTGTTTACAACAGTCTATCCTATGTATAGTTTCACTGCGCATCTAAGGCGGATCTCACGCCGGCGGGCACGGCGCGCGGCGCGTGTCTCAAGACGAGGCAAACAAATAAGTGGGCTACTACAGTATCACTGCTTAAAGCGCTTCAGCTTTTTTTAAAAACTATATGTTCTTTTAAGTTAGGTAACATGGTATATCATCTAATTACAATAAGGTTTATATTCAGAATTTCAAACCCAGGTATAAACCACGTAGCCATTTTGTAAATTTCGATTTTTATTCCGGCTAAGGTAAAGTTCGAAATACAATAAACTGTCAATTAAAAAACCCCCGACACAAAAAAGAGCTGATGACCTTGAAACGGCTGAATGATAAAACATGTCTAAGAACACCGCTAGAAAACCTGCTTTCAAATAATAAAAAAATCGCATCCAAATCGGTTCACCCGTTTCAGAGCTACGATGCCACAGACACACACACACACATAGCGATCAAATTTATAACACCCCTCTTTTTGCGTCGGGGGTTAAAAACAAGCTCGAAGGTTTAAGCTCGGGCTAAAGTTAGATCTCATTTTGTAATAAGACGGATAGGGTCTTAAAAAACAGCTGAAGGCTTCCAAGTTCAATGCAATAATGACTGGCGTTGTCAAGAAAAACCGCGGCCTTCATAGAGTACAAACGACGACATATCAAACTATACATTTCCAGTTTTAGCTGACCTCGCATTCTATACCTAGGCTTTTCGAACAATGGGAAGTCAGCTTATACTGGAAATTTATAGCTTGATATGTATTAACTGAATAGTCGATGATTATTTTGTTTGTCTAGAATCTAGGCTGTACTTAGGACCTAGTAGTACATAGCAGAAGGTCATGCACGTGTAACCTCTCTGCAAACCGTGACTGATTAGACAGCGCGTGCCTTCGGCGATGGTTCATTAAAAGTAGCGTGTAATGTATAAACGCCTGGGAGAAAATGCCATGAGGACGGCGGGCAGTCAAGCGTCCTATGCTATAGTCTTCATTCTTTATCTTATACCAGCTTCTGCCCGCGAAATAATACCACAGGAACGTGCTACCTGGACAAACAGGAGCCTATGTCCTTCGCCAGGAACGTACGCGAAGTCTAAGTGCGACACCCAAATTACATACGAGTCCTGCCATTCTTCTTTATGATTTTGATTTACATACAATCGACCTACGCAATCGACAGCTAATTGAACGGAAAATTTATTATTGCGAGATTCTTGATGGAGGCTGGACCCCTTTCGCGTGACCTCACAATGTATAATTAATTCGTTTCGAGATAACACCAAACAGTCTACATAACGCTCATTATATTGTTGATTAATGAAATAAGCTTGTAATTGTTTGCATTTGCTGATAATGTCACGTTTCCCTCCTGCGCGTCGAACTACCTGCCCCTGCAGTCTCGACATTAGACAGCGACCAAAATCGGTCGCTAACTCGTATCGTTGTCAAATTCCTTTAATAATTTTTCAACTTTATTTCGAAAGCATAAGGTTGAAAATCTATTAAAGAAATTTGAGACTGCAGGGGCTGCACACGTAACAAGTAGCGAAATGACACATCCTGGATAGAGAAAATATATCCGGAACACTGAAAGAGAATGGATTGACAAGCTACCAATAATTTTGGATTATTTAAAGTGAAAGTATCTACAGATGTCTATTAGATATGTTAAATAAAGTATAAGAAGAAATAATAAAGAAAAGAAAAGAAAAAAAAAAAAGTATTCTAAGAATTCTAGACGTAAATTTTCAGAGTAACTGACCGACACCTTGTCAATACGTCAGCAATTATGTTTTAATTTAAATAAATGTTTTTGTCTTTGACTTTTAGCCTCATGAACAATATTTTGCTGATAGGATCGCGAGGTCAGAAGGCAATTACTTCGCGACCACTAGGTAACTAGTAAGTGAGTATTGATACTCGTACTCAGCTTATGTCTGGAAATATGAAGACTATGTTGAATGAAGAACGAAAATATTTGAGAACTAGCTAATGGAGATGGTGCTCGCAAAAAAATATTATGTTTATTTATATAATATTATTATATAAGTATTGATGTTTATTAGTTTAGGAAAGTCATGCTGAAGTTTGGACCGCAGGAAACGCTAAGATTAAAATCTACAATGAAATAAGTTCAAAAAATTGTTATTCATTTTGTGTTTATGTCACTAGCATAAACTACTTATATCCCTAACCCCATTAATTACATGGGTCGTGTCAAAGGTGGTGAACGGATTAGCTCATAAAGGATGGACAGTTGCATTCGCATTTCTTGCCCATTCTTCTCCATACGAAACTACCTTTTGGAAGGGGCAACTAGAATCAATTCTATTTTTTTGTAAATTTTGACGTTCAAAAGTGCCTTTTATGTGCCTATTTGAAATAAATGATTTGACTTTGACTTTGACTTTCGCCTGTAGACTTTATTTTTATCCTTTTTTTAAATAAGGAAAGGCTCTACTGACACAAACACATGTCTAACAACGGACAAAAAATTTTAATTCAATTCATCCATCGTGTGTAGCAGACGGAGCTGAAGTGGTGTCTATAAATTGTAAACTTACGCTTAATTGTACTTATCACGCACTACGTTTTGTTTGTGTAATAAAAACAAACAATTTAGCGAGATAACAGACGGATACACGAATCTTATCAATTGACAATAATTGCTCACTGTGGTTTTCTAACAACTTTGTGGAGTGGCAGTTAATAACAATAACAAACTAATGTATGTAGCAATGAGGTGGTCTTGGAATATTAGTTTCAAGAGTAAAGTTCAGGACATCAACCAGTGAGTCACTCTGAAGGCTACAGGCGGGGCAGCACGTGAGGCGATTATTAAAGAATAGCTTTTGTCCGCGGCTTCAACCGCGTGGATGTCGGAAAATATCCCACGGGAACGTACTACCGGGATAAAAGCTATCCTACATAATTAATCCTGCACCCTAATTACGTAACACACTATTTATCACAATCTGAATCATTTTGAAGGATATTGCTAATCCATTGCTTCATGTGTTCGAAAAATTAGTCTGCTCAACTACGTAAATAACGCAATGAATGTTGTTGAACTGTCAAAATGAAACTCATTCCTACAGTTAGTGTGTTACGTAATTACCCCGCAGGTTATAAACTATCTGCGTTCCATATTCCATCCAAATCCGTTCAGAAGTTTTTGCGTGAAATTGTAACAAACAAACATCCATCCATCCATCCAACCATCCTCACAAACTTTCACATTTATAACATTAGTAGGATAGGATAAATAAAGTGAGACAATGTAAGGGGTATGTTTACCGTGTGCTCTACCATGATGATTGTGTAGCCACAATCACTTAACGTGGAGTGGAACAGCTTTTACGGAACATATGTTGTGCTAGCCTGCCCGTGACCGCAAGAGTAAAGGCGCTATTAAACAGGCGCGACACAAAGGCACCGCTTGTCCCGAGACGAGCGGTGCTTTTCTGTCGCGTCGCGTGTCGCGCCTGGTTGAAGGAGCCTTAGTGCTTTAGGTCGGGAAATAGGAACTATCTAAAAGAAAAACATAACGATATACGAAATACATACTTGTTACGGTCGCGAATCATATTTTGTTAAACATACAACCTGACATTGGCCTGCGAATTGCAAAAAACTTAAGTTTTTTTTTTATTTCGCTTGCTACCCTGGCGCTTCCCCCTTAAATGATGCTCACGTTTATTCGCGTCGCAAAACGTCGCGTGAGGCTGACTGTTATATAATATTACCTATATTGAGAGCCAGACGTCTTGACGTAATTGTAAACAAACATCATTAATTAAAATAGCCTCCATATGAGTGTCGATACTTATATCGTCTGGCATACAGGGCAATCCTTGCTGCCACTTGACTAACTGGCTATTTAGATAAAATATTTTATTTTTAACCAGCGACGGAAAAAGAGGGGTGTTATAAGGTTAACGTCTGTATTGTGTGTCTGTCTGCGGCATCGTAGCTCCCAAACGGGTGAACGGACAGTTTTTTTTTTGTTTGAAAGTTGACTTGATGGAGTTCCTGGCATAAAAAAAAGAAAATGTGTTCAACCGTTTTTAGGGCATTTTATTTGCGTAGGGTTTTGTTTAAATTTTAGTTATTGGAAGTAGATTTGTACAAAGACTATTACACGTAAATCATATTTTTAAAACAAGATGAGGTCGGCGTTTTTTACTTAACTATACCTTTAGAGTCCAGACATAATATTGGTCAGATCATGTGAGGGCCATGTAGATTAGTGTCTGAAATGATATTTAGAGAATTTCATATACAGGGTGTATCACGGAAGGTGGTAGACGGAATCTGAGTGATGGAGGCCCTTAATACTCATCGATTCACTGTCACATGTATTTGTACATATCCTTTAAAAAAAAACTATGAAAATATAGTTGGTGACGATACAAGAGAGGTACTGTCTCTGGAGAAAGCAGTGGCGATAAAATTTAAGTTTACGAGATATTGTAACCAATAACTGTGTGGTTTGCGTTCATCTGTCTGTTGCAGACTTCCAGTCGTTTATCTTTAGGACGAGATGCCCTCGAAATTATGCTATAATAGGTATAAAGGTAGAGCAAACCGCGCGCTCTTGCGTTGCGAATAGGTAATGAGATGAGGAAATTATGTTCGCCTCATTCGCGTCGACTGCATGTAGCCAACGGTGTGCAAACCGCAGTATTGAACGAAGCTGCAACATGATTTAGGCATTTGGAGGCCCAATCTAGTAAGGTCAAATGGTAGTTTCGCCCAACCCACACTTCTCAAATCATGTTTAGGTAATTGTAATTAATTTTCTTTGTAATTACGAACAAAATAGATTTTCATTAAAAAAATCGGAAGTCTATGACGACTGGTTACATCTTGAAAGATGCGCAATAATATGTTTATTTTTATTGCAAATACTCTTAATGATGCAGCAGGTAAGTTAACTAATTAACGATTAAATAATTCTCAATACGTTAAAAATATTGAATCATTTTATTTTATGACAACAGAGCGGAAGCAGAAAAACTTACATACGAGTATATTGTCAACACAAACTTAATTATAAAATACTTACAAAAGAAAAAAAACTGTTATAATAAAGCAATAACGAAAACTTTAATTAAAACAAATGTTTTCTAAATGAAGACCAACTCAGGTCTCACTAATTAAAAATAAAATACATTGCAAAAAAAATGCTGGCAACATTTCTAAAACACAAATTCTTCACGATCATTCTACATTTACCTCTTCTTTTTGTAAGACGTCCTCCATTTTCGCTAACACCGATAACAGTATCATTTTGTCACTGGTTGCGTCTAGTTTTCTGCTGCAATATTTGCTAATATCCTCGCACCACTAATATCTTTCTATTTAAATAATTACCTATTTAATCAAAAATATAAACACGGTGTTCGCTATGTCAATCATTGTCGTAATTAAAATACTTTAACCACATTTGTGGATCTTCTACTAGCTGCTTCAATTGAATTTTGTAAACGAAAGTTATTCATTATTCACAAATCTGCCACTATAAGTTTAACTAAAGCTTCGGAAAACAAAAAACGTTTGAGAATTGGCAAAAAAATCCAACAAAATAATACTTAACTAATCAAAATAATGCATTTTTGTCAAAACAATATTTAAGAAACGAGTAGTTTTTAAATTTTCGAGAGTCGCCGATCCGATACCGGCGTCGGTACCGAAAGCCGTCCCTCTCGACGCAGGTCGTCGCTGTAACTAGGACATAACCGGGTTGCACAGAGCCTGAAATGACCTAGTGCATACCGCCTTCTGTCGGCTTTAGATACCAATCTATGTATTTGTCAAATCACTCACTGTTTGACTTGATATGTTGTTTACGGCGATTGTCAATTAATATTTAAGCGTTTTAATTAAGTAAGTTATTTTGAAAATACGTCTTTTGTGAGAAAATAAAAAAAAAAAGATTTTTATTGAATTAAGTATTACTGAAGAAACAAAATTAATGTTTTATTGAATTTACTGTACCTGCAACTAAGTAGGTAGGTAGGTATACACGCCCAATTAATTTCAGGTATACTTGTCAGTAGTGGTTTACCAAAACAACCGCTGCCAGAAAAGTTTTTCAATACGTACTTACTTATATATAGCAATGTGAAATAAAAGGAAAAATCAGGCAACGAGCTTGTGAGTATTAAGTTTCGTCATACATAACATAATTAGATTGTTAATGAGCATCAATGGCCATCCCGATTTTGCTATGAGAGATAAATTATGAGTTCTAGGGAGGTTATCAGCTTTATTTAACAAGCAGGTTAGTGGTCATTACGCAAGGTACATACCTTGTTCCTTTAATTAGCATAACTATCGGTTATAGGTTTGTAACTCTTAATCATATGGTATTGTACACAGTAATTGAATAAGAAGCATCAATTCAATTCGACTTCTTAACACTTAGTGCCAAGGACCCAGAGTCTGGGTCGAAAATAATTCGCTCGTGTGCCCACTGCCCACAACCCGCATCCGAATCGTCACTGTACGTACCTATAGATGACATCTGTTCATGCCCAGGACCTGACTAGCGAGACCAAATTTAAGTACGCTAAGGGCGATGGCTTACAAGTAAATATGTATTTTTGAACTTGGCACTAAAAGTGTTAACAGACATTGCTAATAGAAAGTTTTCGGTAAAGCAGGGAAGGATATAAAATATTAATAATGGAGAAGATAACGAAAAACTTGGATGTGGAAGGTGATATGGCTAAAAAGGGGGGTAAATATTAACACGAGGACTGATTGAGAGAGGCTATGGAAGAATGCCACATGCTGCCTTGAGTTCCAGAGGGTATAACAAATCGTTTTTTTTAGTATGATAATCATTCTACAGTTAAAAAAAAGATGGATGGACTGTGTGAAAGATGATATGTATAGAAAGGAGGTATCAACCAAAATGACGACTAATAGAGTATGGAAGAAAAAGACTTGTTGCTAAGACAAAAGCGTGGGGTGCTAGATGTCAATTGTTATAAATATTTTGTTGACAGATATTACTTATTAGAAATTTTATGGAATGAAAATGAAATAATGAAAATTAATAGAAAATATAGTAAAAAGAGCCCCGCTTTTTTGAGTATTATTAATTTCAATTTATTGAAAATTATTTTTCACTTTTTAGTTTGGTTTTCTATTAAAGCGTGTTTTTAATTTTTTTTTTAACTATTTATTGTTTGTTTTCTATTTTTAGTTCGGAACTACAAAAGCGTGTTTTTAGTTTTTTCAACAAAAAATCGCTAATCCTGAAGATCCTGATCAGGATAATGGGACAAACTTATGAAATTATGCTATTGTCATCGGTCCTTGATAAGTGTGCAAAGTTTCAATTTATTTCGACGTTTTGAAGTGGGTGAAAATCACGTTCAAAGATTCCGTTAAAAACAAACAAACATACATACATACGAAGCTAATAAAAGCGTGTTAAAAAGACATGTTGCGCGACCACAAATAAAATGGGAGAAGAACCAAAGAATGATGATGATTCTGTACCCCTTTAAAACTACCTACGGCCTATATTATAACCAAAAATTGCTTTCGTCCAGTATTTATTTGAAATATTTTACGATTTTCCAACAAATCGATATTATTTCATTGCTTAAAAAGAACGGAGCCCTACACTTAAGCATCCGTTACAAATTGATACAAAAGGAAACCCTATAGAGATCACTGTCGTCTGTCTGTCCGTCTACATCTCACATGATTTTCTCAGCACAGTAGCTGAACTTGTGGTGTCTAGGGTGTTTTAATTAATTATACAGAACCCATGGAAAATAAAGTGTGCAGAAAAAGTCAAAACATTTTGTTACTAAAAATCAACGTGTAGATATTGTGTTCGACTTCCACCCTTGATGAAATGATATCATCAAAGTCCGTATTAGGTTTAAATCATTTATTCTCATAAAAGACAAAAATGCCACTTACATGAAAACAGACAAGAAACAATCAGTAACTTATTTTAGGTAACCGTCACCAAAGTAGTATAGTATTATATAAAATTATTCTATACTCATTCATTAGTTCAATTCTCAGCTATTAAAGTAGGTATATTGGAAGACGTTAGTCGTTAGTAGTATTAAACTTTAGTGTAACAATAAAATTCTAACCGTGAAATGAATATGTAGCTATTCTGTTGAACTTCGACCCTTGATTAAACAATATTATCAAAGTTCATGTTATAAAAAAGTGTATTTCTAAATTTTATCAGTTCTGAAGCGGTACGGTATTTTAAATTTTAATTGGCTTCGCTTTCCTGAAATAGAAAACGTACGCTAAAATACGGGCAGATCAATTTACTGGTTAAAAGTTTAACCGGGCTTACTAATTAACGTTTTAGTTTCATTGCAGCTTTGCATACTTCAGTAGGTAATATTATCAGTACGTTTTGTAATATACTTTATACTTGATTGCGTGTCTACTAGTGCATCGTGTATAAAGTGAAATACGCCAACTAATAATGTGCTGTAATTAAGTTTAATTACGATAATAAAACGTTACGAGATGGGCGGACGATATTGTTACCGTCGCGGGTAGAACCTGCACCCTAATTGCGTAACACACTATCAATCACAATCTGAATAATTTTGAAGGATATTGCTAATCCATTGCTTCATATGTTCGAAAAAATTGTCTGCTCAACAACGTAAATAACGCAATGAATGATATTGAACGGTCAAAATGAAAGCCATTCCTACTGTTAAGTGTGTTACGCAATTACCCCGCAGGATGA
This sequence comes from Dryobotodes eremita, assembly GCA_917490735.1. Classification (NCBI taxonomy): domain Eukaryota; kingdom Metazoa; phylum Arthropoda; class Insecta; order Lepidoptera; family Noctuidae; genus Dryobotodes; species Dryobotodes eremita. The sequence goes on along the minus strand of OU823241.1, from coordinate 8,136,947 downwards.
GGCTGCCACAGACGTGTGGGGATTGGCACTAGAAAAGAGAGGCCTATGCTCAGCAGTGGGTGAAGAGGGGCTGTGGGTGATGACGATGACGATATTAATAATGTCAGTTGTATTCATTTAAGACCAGCTGGATAATTGCGTAACACATTAAAAGTAGAAATAGCTTTAATTTTGACAGTTCAAAATCATTAATTGCGTTATTTACGTTGTTTAGCAGATACATCTTTCGAACATATGAAGCGCAATAGGCTTCAAAATCATTCAGGTTGTTGTCATACATAGTGTGTTACGCAATTAGGATACAGGATTCGAAAATATAGGTCCTTAATTAAGTTTGTGGTTAAGATGATTAAAAAAATAAAAGTTCGGCTATCGGATATCAACTCTTTCGCGATGCGACAGTACTATACCTATAAGCTAGACAGTTATTTGAAATGGAATTATCATTGTTAACTCTTTTTGATAGTCCTTTTAGTGCATTCAAACTAGAACTCTCACTGATAGACGGATATGAATGGCTAAAACTACCGGAACCTATAAGAGAATATTAAGCACAGTGTATGTTACTGTTGGCAGACAATATCTTTTTTGCATGATATATATTTTTTTTAGTTTTTTTTTTTTTAAAACTTTGCCCCACTCTAGGAATTTCTCCTATATTGTGGGTGCGTTTACAAACAAACTCATATACACAAACAGCCAGACCCGGAACAACTACATGTAGGTCATACAAATATTTGTTCCGTGTGGGAATCGAACCCCCGACACGCTGCGCAGCAGTCAATCGCTTAACCACTGCGCCAACCGCCAATTGCCAACATAACCGACCAATGTTTCTACAAACACCTAATACCAACTACGACTATTTGCTCAACAATCAGCAAATATGGCTTCAAGCAATGTCAAGGGCACAGATAACGTATAGTCCGGTCGTTAGCCCAAAAAATAGGGGTAAGGTTACATTAATTCGCATAAAGCTAAAGCTTGGTTTGATTGTTTATATCATCAATATAAAAGAAATGTCAAAAGTCCCCATCGATCCCGCATGTGCAAAAAAAGGTCAAAGGTCGCAAAAATGGATATTTTGCATTTCAGCCAAACGGTACCTAAGTTTTACCAGAAAAATACATCTGACAAAAATTGTAGAGTATGCAACTTTTTACAAAAATAGTCCTAACCGTATTTTTCCTAAGAATCACTGTTTTTGAGGTGTAGCAGTAATAAATAAGAGACAGAAAAGGCTTGTTTTTTATAAGGCCAGGAACGCGCGGGCGATTTTTTTCGCGCACTGGTTTTTTAACGTTCTGCTTAGCACCGCAAATTAAAATCCAACAGTGTTTTTTTGACGCATTGGAATGCGCTCTGTTGGATTCGAAACAAAATCGCCCGTGGGACACTTGTAACAGTAGCAATGGATTTCATATTGACAGTTCAACAACATTCATTGCGTTATTTACTTTGTTGAGCAGATTTTTTTTCGAACATTTGTAGCAATGGGCTAGCAATATCCTTCAAAATCATTTAAATTGTGATGTGTGTTCATCAATCAAGAACTGAAAGGTGCGGACAAAAAAATCTGTCAGCACCTATGTCTACAATCAAGGAATTGTAATACTGTATTCTTTTACAAATGGAGTTGGTTAAAGGCTCCTTCAAACAGGCCCGACACGCGACGCGAATAGCGCGCGACCCAAAGGCACCGCTCGTTGCGCGACACGCGTTTTCTTTGTGTCGTGTCGCGTGTCGCGCCTGTTTGAAAGAGCCTTAAGCCTTTCAGGTTCAGTAGTTTATGAACTATTGTGTGTGCAAGATTTTTCTGGTTCAGCACTACAATGCGTACGTGTGGAACATTTGATTCGACGTTCTGTATTCCGTATGAATTGTAAGGGACAGCTGCAGGAAAATAGAAATTGAGCCGATTCTCTGCTGCGCTTCGTTGGGATTATGCGGTTTTTGCTATCTAGCTTTAATCCACAAAGCCTACTGTCGTAAGTCTCTGACCGAAAGTCCGATTCTATTTTGAAGCCGTACTTATGAGGCCAAATGATTTTAATCAAAATAAATAAACATATGTACCAGGTGCCTACCTGAAAACAAGATTTCAAACTACAGATTCAAAGGAGAATGCAGAATATTCTCTCCCATCCAGGGCTTGGAACCGGTACCAAAAGTACAGGTTCTGTATCGGTACTTAGCCGTTCTTGCCATTTCGGTACCTAGGTACTCGTTCCAGAAGATGCTGGGTCCAGACGTGTCCCAGACTGCCGGGGCTGCGGATTGTTCGAAAGAGTTACCGTGGCCCTGGCGCACAGGCAACTGAAGGAACACGGGTGGGTTTTAGTCAGTAAGAGTCTGACACACCCTTCCGCTCCGCCCAAAGCGGGAGACGTCATTTGATGATTTCCTTCCAAAAAAAAAAAAAAAAGACGTGTCCCAGTAGTCCACCTAACAACTATTGGTATGAAATTCAGGTATTTTCTAATGCCTATTAACTATCCTTTCTTACTATATCTGTTTTCTCACTACAACTTACGGATATATTTGTTTGGTACCGGTTTTGGTACCGGTACAGTACCGATACTGATTAGAAATACCAATAGCTGTTCTTTAGTATTTCTAATGAGTATCGGTACTGTACCGGTACTACGTCGAGTACCGGTATCACACCAAGGCCTCTTGCCAAAGTAAGTTTCATTTCTACACTTGACAGTGAATTTTTCATAAGTGCAATAGTACAGACCAGTAGGGGCTCAGAGGTAACGGTCGCGACTTACGAGTTGTAGGTCGTGGGTACGAACCCAAGCAGAAACTTTACTTTGTGTAAAATATTTTATCACCACTGCTCTCAAAACAGTGAAGGAACACATCGTGAGGAAACCGGTATGTCTTAGAACCAAAAATTCGAAGACATGTTACATCCGCCAACTCGCACTGGGCTCGCGTGATGGTTTATGGCTCCCTCTCACAGAGAGCAGGCCTGTGTCGCAGCAGCGGGAACATTATACGCTGATTATGAAGTAAATAAAAGTACCTAATAAGAAGAATAAGTAACAGCATTACTATTCCGTTCAATAAACTCATGTAATTTCCAGAAGCGTTGAGCTATTAGGCTTCCAAGTTGCAAAAATAAAGGTGCAGTCACTAATCAACGGATATTAACGTTTATTAGTGATGAAGTTTCAAGTATATAAGGGGTCCAAAATTATATTTACGCTTGGACGATTTAGTTCGGAGTTTGTTTCACAAGTGTTTCTAGAATGGCATTTTTTTGCCAAATCCCATTAATCATTTTGGGGGTGAAGTTCTCCGGGATCTATGACCGAATGGCAGCAGCCCTCAAATACTAGCAGTATGTAGCGCAAAAGCACAATGCTCACTTGCATAGTGCTTATCGTGTTTCCATGTGACGTAGTGTCATAACAGGCATTTGTCAAGCATTGTGTTACAGCTCATCACTGCTTTGCTGAGGCAATGCGTTGCCTGTGCCTCGCTTTGTCAGCCCGTCCGATAGATAACATCGTTCTATTATCAGGAACCATCGGGGTAATCGCGTAACACAAATGTTTCGAACATATGAAGCAATGGATTAGCAATATCCTTCAAAATGATTGAGATTGTGATACGCAATTAGGGTGCTGGTTAAGCACTAATTCTAATAAAGCCTGAGGATCTTGACAAGTGGTGATCGCTTTCAGAGCGTTTCGTATTCGTAATACAACGACTTTCAACAGGATTGATAGGTTTTCGGTAGTTAACGCCAATCCTAGTTAGATTTTTCCATCATCGTTAATAGAATCGCTGATAGAATGACACTTTGTCAGGCCGACCTTCTGTAGTTATAAATTCAATTCAAGTAGTGACGCAGTTACGCAGTTTTAAGTCACTGTCCGACCACGCCTTCCATTTTTGATGGATGATCCAATTACAGAATTATAGTTGTCATTTTTATATCTAGGGCTGTCCCGAATACCGAGTATTTCAATTATTTTTTAAACCACTTTGTTGCCATGAATGTTTCGTGATTTTGTATAATTTAACAGTAATGCTTTGTTGTGTCAATATACTTTTCCGCTTTGTTTGTTTGGGAATGGAGAAACGGATTCGATTTCACAAAATTATCATTCCAGTAGGCCTACTCCCTAAGAATTATAACTTCGAAACACGAAAGAGGTGAGGTGAGGTAAGGTGGGGAGCGGAGGTGAGGTGAGGTGGGGAGGTGAGGTGAGGTGGGGAGGTGAGGTGGGGAGGTGAGGTGAGGCGGGGAGGTGAGGTGATTTTGCGGAACAGTAATTATCTACTAAGCCGGAGCTAAACCACTATCAGCAAACATAAGCGTTTGTTTTTTCAATAATAATATAATACTAGCCGATAACTGTCCCACTGTAGGGCAATGCCTCTTCTCATACTGAGAAGGCAAGACCATTGAATCACGCTACACCAGAAATTACAATGCGGGCATCATAATTATAACATCTCTTGCGGGGTGGCTAAGCTCGCCGCTTTTGCTGTTAGAAAGATAAGACAGTTAACAGATGTAGAAACAGCGCGTTTGGTCTATTTTAGCTACTTTCACAGCATTAAGTCATATCGCATTTTACTGTGGGGTCGGGCTGCTGACATTGAATCCATTTTTATTTTACAAAAGAGAGCCGTCAGAGCCATTTACAATGTACGTCACCGCGAATCTCTAATTACTACGAGTGAAACAAATGAATTGAAAACTCACATTGGTACTTTTCAGGATTAACAATAAAAAAAAAAAATATTACCTACATTCATTAACATGCCAACGGCACTGAAGCATCATGCATTTTCAATAAAACAATATTGATATTAAAGGTTGTATAGGCAAAACACATCGTCGCGTCGGATTATGCAAATTTCAAATAGGCAACGTAAGTTCGTTTACAAAGGCTGTCAACAGCAACGTTGCAGAGCTTTGTTACCTCGTATTGACGTCATAATATCCAACAACTGGGTGATTATTCATCAAGCGCTCTTCAATTTACTGTAATTTAAACCTTCTGGCAATATATCTAGATAAAATTCACATGCTGCATGCTCATTATTTGCAACGTCTACTTTCATTTAAGGCTCGTACACGTGTCGCGCGACGAGCGGTGCCTTTGTGTAGCGCTCTCGCGTCGCGCCTGTCTGTCGCGCCTTTAAGCTGTCATCATTCTTCAGTTGCATCAGGCTTAGCGAGAATTTTATTATTTATTTGACCGCTTTAACGTAAACATCAATTTATACTGAAAGTACCGTAACTGAAGTAGTGTCGATCGGTGACACTAATGGAAAACAGAATTATTCCATACAAATTGACGTATCTAGGTGAACGTTAACGCGATCGAATATGTCCGGGTAGCTCGGACGCGTGAAGTAAACGTCAACGCATAATTATTCGATCGGTTTTAAAATTGAAAATACTCGTTTCGTACACAATATTTACTTACTTCTTCACTTCATTCATATTTATGGGTTATGCGTATGAATTCAAACCAAAACGCATCGTTATAATTTTGATTCATAAAGGCTCCAACAAACAAGCGCGACACACGACGCGAATCGCACTCGACAAAAAAGCACCGCTCATCGCGCGACGGGCGGTGCCTTTGTGTCGCGTCGCGTGTCGCGCCTGTTTGCAGGAGCCTTAAATCGATCGAATTTATGAAACGATTGCATCACGCGTTCGAGCTAGAGTGTTTGGTTCTTCAAATGAATAAAGTACTTACTTACTGTTAGCTAATTCGCTAGCATTTTCACTGTCTGTCTGTTTGACCATAATATGTAGGTCTCTCTGGGTAAGGGTCAACTTATACAGGGTGGGATCACATCGACGCGCAAACTGTCAACATGAATTCAGCACACAATTCTAGAACCCTTAGCGTAGAAATTATTCTTCGATTATCGAAAAATTAAAACTGCTGTTTCATAGAAAAGTGCTATACCTACGTGGTCATTGTATGGAACAGATGTTTTTATTTTTTAATAACCCACGAAAAATTTCGACGCTGGGGCTTTCAGAATCATGAACTGAATCCATGGTAACAGGCTGCGCGACGATGTCCCTGCCATCCTGTGTTTGCATAATTGCTAACCTAGAGGAACTCATCTAGGTTAGCAATTAGCTGACTAAGCTGAATTAGCTCAGCTAGCTAGCTGAGCTAAGTTAGCTACACATGCACGGGTGAATGGCTGTAGGCACCATACACTAGCATTCTGTTTTGGTTAAGTAACGAAGTTAATGGAGCACACAGTTAGGGAACTAATCTAATCCTATGAATATTGGAATGTAAAAGTTAACAAATAGATATAGTATCGATTCTTTATTTTGACAAGTGTTTAGTTTCACAGTTATTGTCGTACTTGATATGTATTGTTTAACAAGTTCTTATTATAGTCAAAAATTCGTGACGCACGACTTCCAAGTGGAATGCTGCGAGTGCGGTTGAAGAGACCGTACATGGTGGTAACACCACGAAGATGGGTAGCGGAAGTTTATGAAAGCTCGTCAAGAAGAATTCCTATCATAAGCATTTTAAGTTGCCAGGTTGGACATGTTTCCCACAGACCACCAGCGCCCGGCGATGCGGGACCGTTGAAGTGCCGTTCCAATCTCATTGAAGAAGTCTGGTCATAACTGTTCTTGTTTGAACTGTTCGAATTCATTGCGCAACATCTTCGAAGGTCCAGTGGACTTAGTGATGGCTACTAATTACTTCAACTCGGCATCATTAACCGCATATCTACAGGTTACCAATTTAGAGAGGATTCAAGAGCTGTGCTGTTTACAACAAAGTGCATATAGACGTCCATTTACTAGCACGTGTTAACATAAACGAGCAGTTGATTGAAATCGCGGGCAAACTCCCGTGGACTTCACAAAACATCTGGGACGACATCAGAGAACTCTACAAACTAACTATTTCTTGTTCGAGATACACATCTCACGTATCTCAGGTGAAGCCTTCACACTATACGAAGTCACGCCGCTACCTATGAAAACAAGCACAGGAACTGAGTCCAACTTGCTTCTCAGTACTCAGCAGTAAACTTCTGGAAGAGCACTTATGTGACCGACCGTACTTACAGACAGTACAACCTAAATTAGACTTACGCCTGTATTTATAAACGTTACTTAAAGTTAAGTATTGTTTAACGACTGTTTAACCATACATTTTTGAAGTTTAAACGTCTCTTAATTTTAAGCAACTTTTATAAATAAACCCCTTACTCTTTCAAAAAAATTAACAGCTGGAATATTTCCTTATTTACTATCTTCTGTATATTCAGGATTTTGTAAATAAAAATGTTAGACATCGAACTGCTCTTAACGTTTGGAAAGAATTTAATTGTATAGAATCAAGCTTTTTTTTATTGAACAGACAGCTGTGCCGCTGGGGAGTTTGTTGCGCCATTTCTTCTTCCCAGCTCTAGGAAAGCACTAGGAAGTGGTGAAGGGCGGACGTTTTTGGGGACTGTGTTATGTAATTTTGACGTTCGAAAAGTGCTGATTCTCAGCCTAGTTTGAAAAAATGACTTTTCATTTAGAAACTGGTAACAAAATACGATCCTTTGTGGTCAGACGGTGGATGTTAATACGCTTTTGATGTATCACGATAAGAGGCAAGGTATGCAACGCACTGGTACTGCAGTGTATCCGTAACAAGCATGTGTTGTCTGTGTTTTTACCCGACTACGGCGAAGCAAAAAGGAGGGTTATGATTTTGACCGGTATTTATGTATGCTGCTCCCTCATAACTTCTGAACTACTTATCATAATTTTACAAATAAGGTATCGTTGGAAGCGTCTTAATCGTCCGCTGGACGTCACATTAAATTGAATATGGCGCTATCTAGAGGTCATAAAGTCATGAACTAAGACCACGGCTATCCTCTGAACATCACTATGAAAGTGTATTAAATATATTACGTGTAAGTTGTGTATTTAATAGACGATAAATATTGAATAGTTTGTACATAAAAATTTCAGATGAGAATATTTTCTTGTTTCATACTTTTTAGCGCGTGATTATTCGATAGTCGCGTTTTAGTTTTTTTAACTTACCTACTTTTCTTGCTTTTTTGTTAAAAGTTGGGTTCGGCCACGCGGCCCATCTACCAATTATAATATTTGATTGTATAATTATTTGTTTTGAATAAATTGAATGTCTGGGCAGCCCTAACGAGTGGTGAACTACGTCGTCATAAGAAAATCGTCGCGTCGAAAACATACGCCACAACTCACACCTCCGTACAGAGCTGAATTTAGACGAGCGTGTTTTGTTTCAATTTAGTTCTAAGAATTGTTGAAACTGTTGTGGCTTGTCTGGGATCGTATTATCTGCGTGCTTAACATATCCTTAAACTGGACACGTTATTACTTCTGTCTGTCACTAACGAAAACCCGATTACTAACCCTAATGCCTAAAACTATTAAAAAAACTAATTCAGGAAAAACGGAGGTGCTGTTTATAAAAGTACAATTTCACGGCCCGACATTTTTTTTTTTTGTATTAGGCACTTTTATTGTGCAATGATACAAATATTGTCAATTCCAGCGACCGCTCCAACCCGTCCCTGGGCGTTCAATATGAAAACTGTTGTACCCGTCACAAACAATCAGATTGACACCCCGTTTCCGTCGGATCACCGAGATCAAACGCAATAGCAGGAAATTACATAAATTACTGTAAATGTTGCTTCACTCAGAATGCAAATTGCAACTTGTGCATGACAGAGTAGGTTGGTATAGCTGTAGCTGAAAATTGTATAGTGAACGGTGATTTCCACAACTCGACGTCAAAGCGCGTTTTTCTACGTGCGGGTGTGCAGATTTATTCGCTTCAATGGTCTTTGAGAGCTTTTTGAGCGTTCTTTGAGAGCCAGCAAGCACTGACAATAAAGATTATTTATTTATTTATTAATAGGTTAGCCTACAATTGTTTACACATTTCATTACATTTAAAAGTACATGCTATACATTTATAAGTGCAACAATTACAGGCTAACACCAAATGCACTATATTATATTTAGGTTTTACATTTTTATTACTGCAATTACTTGAGAATTATGGATGATAACAATAACGTAAAAACAAAGTATAGCGAGGGACGATACAAGAATAGCGAGGGAAACACATTTTTATATGAATTGTTCGCTTTCTCCCTATAAATTTTTGAAATTGCTTAGATATTTCTGTTTTTCTTCTGAATCTAATGGCAATTCATGGAAAACTATTTGGTTCAATGATCCTAAATACACGATATAGAACGTCGGTAGCTAAAACCTATGAATATAACCAATAACAATGCTTATCTTAATACTCTAGCAGAGAAACTATATTCTTGAATAGACTTTAAGCAAAGGTCGTAATTTTCTTTAAATAAAAAAAAATATGTTTATAACTTGCAGTAGAAGTTTAAAACTTTAATGAGGCCATAAACTCTGAAGAACGAAATGGCACTGTCTAGCCCTCCCGTTAAAGGTCTACTAGTCAGCGATACCTTTACTTACTACACTACGAGTACTTATGACACGCAAGTCCATAACATATTACGAATTTCTAAGTCTGCCTGACTTCTAAAACCGTAAATCGTTGATCATCATTTCAGGCAAAAATGTCCACTGCTGGACTTGGGTATTTCAGAATAATTTCTCGATCGTTTGCCGGCGGCATCTGAAGGTCGTTGGTCCATGTTGTAGGGGGCATCCTTACCTACACGCAGCATCATTGTAAACCGTGAACCTGTGCCCCAATCGAAAGCGTTCATATGAATATGACGTACTCGAGCGATCAATCACGTCGCATTTGTACGTCATAATATATAATTCACATAAACGATCGCGTAATCGCGTATTCGTGCGACAGTCGCTTTTTCTTAAGGACGCGGCCTTATTGTCGTACCAAAATGGCATCATTACCTATAATACGTATTGTTAAAATTACAAAAAAAAATGCGGATGATCGCGATAAGATAAGCCGATTGTATCCTAACAAAAGACTTGGCAGATCCATTGTGGTTTATAGTTATTTTAGTAAACAATTGTATTCAAGAGTTGTGATTGTTTGTCTTTTGACATTTAGTTCAAAGGTTATTGCGCTTGATTTTCGCGTTCGTCGATATCTAGATGTCAAGCTGAGTATTTTTCCTGTTTTCTTGCATCAACGGACTAAGGCTTAAGAATATCCGTCGAGAGTTTATGGCCAACTAGCTTTGCCCTCGTGGAGGTCGGAGATTATTCCACGGGAACGTACTCCCGAGATAAAAAGTACCTACTCTATGTCGTAACCCACGACAAGGTCTATCCGTGTGCCCATCCAAATCCGTTCAGCCGTTAAGGCGTGAAAAGGTAACTGAGAGACGGACAGACAGACAAAGTTACTTTCGCATTTATATTATTAGTATGGATTAAGTATTTTCCAGACCGTCTGATTTCTGAAGGCGTCATCGCTTCAGGCAAAAACTACCACAGCTAGACTTGGTTCGTTCACAAGAATTACTTGGTCCTGCGCTGCATCTAGCAGCTTCTAGCGACAGTGCATTGGTCCACATTATAGGGGGGCAGTACCTACCTACACGCCGCGTTATTTTAAACCCGCGTACCATTACCACAAATAATATCCTTCGTCGTTACCTTTTTAAAGACGACATTACCCATAAGACGTATTGTGAAAATTATGATCGCAATATTATGATAAGCGGGTATTGCCTAACAGACAACTACAATGTCTTGGCAGATCAATTGTAGTTTATAGTTATTCTGATACACAATTGTACACCAGATAAGAGGCATTATGATCGAGATGGTATTTTGACGTTCAGTTCAAAGGTCTTGTTATTGCGCTTGATTTTCGCATTCGCAGATAAGCCAGATGACAAGCTCAGTATTTTTTAGACTTCATTGCATCAGATGCAAGAAAACAAGAACAACAAACTGTCTACGACTTAAGGACATCCGCCGAGAGTTAGTGATCTATTTATAAATGTACTATTTCAAAAAACATGTAATTTCGTAGCATAATTTCTGATATTAGGGCCATCATGGGCCCAAAATCTTGTGCGCTGTCATGGACCATTATGCTGACAATGATATCTCAATCGAAATTATTATTTTTATATCTAGTCTGTACAGTCCCACAGCTGGTCTTTGCCCAGCTGGCGAAATTCGATCAACATATGTTTCTTAATTTAAAAAATCACTTTATCTGGTTAGTTAAGACTCACTAAAACAAATAATACGGCGATAAACCTAAAATCGATCAGCTGAAAAGATAATCCCCAACCAGGGCTCTGCAATTTTTCCATTACAAATTGGAGCTAACAGCAAACACACTGCATACAGTTATCATTGACGTGCACTTACCTGTAAGGCTTTAATTCTAATAGGTAGGTACTTTATCTTTAACCTCTACGAACTTTGACCGACCCCTTTTATTGCGAAGCGTGATGTCATACTTCAGTGCATAATCATAGTAATGACGTATTTATAGATTATTAATTATCATAACAATAAGTATTTGTTTGTTTTGTTATTGTAATATAATAGGCTCTGCAAATGATGTTATACTATTCTAAATAGAGGAGCGACTAGCGCCATCTATTGGTTTCCAGGTTAATTAAGAAATTCAATGCAAAATTGTTTTTGGAACGAAGTTCCATAAACCCACGTTATAATCTGCATACTTGGCGAATGAGAACTAGACCGTAAAATAATATTTAATTAATTAAGTGTAATATTTTGACTATCACGATACTTTAGCTTATAGTATAGTACAGCAAGCCCATCTGACCCGGTGATGGTGGCGTTGTCAGTAAACTAAGAATGACAAACCTTGTCACTTTGCTTAATGATTTCGTGAGTGCCAATTAAAGCCACCGGCCAGATAAGGTTGCTACATGCACTCTGTGGGTTTTCGTGTTTACAAGGGTATGTCTAGGTATGTTCCTTTAGTATAAACGTGCGGGCGTATTTTTTTTTGTCATTTAGTTACTCTAAAACGTGATTAATGTATTTGATTGTGCCTGTTATTTAATATCTACATAATTTACAGAGAAAATGATAACGCTATTTTGGTTCAATTCTGATTTCTGTTTCTTATTATAATGTCTAAAACTAATCTCAGGGTTCAATCACTGGTCTGACGACAATATGAGTCAGTGTTTGTGTTTAGTGAGCGAGTTTACGAACTGTTCTGACGATCACAACATTTTACATCTTGACTGCCAATCCCACCAATGAATTTGAAACAACTAAAATCATGTAGTTTTCACGGGTACTGTGGTTACTCGGGCCATACTGATACCACGCCAATTCACGTGTATACCACGCGATCCTTAGATTGAGTATCGCTGCATCAGACCAAAAAGGGGCTTAAAGACTAACCGCACACGTCCATGCTATGTCACTGCCGTGGCAAGGTTTTAGAAGTGTTTACGATATTGTACTGGAACTCTGACTGGGGGTACGAAAGAGTGCGGTTAGCCCTTAACTCTTAAAAACTAGTACTTACAGTAGAGTGTCTCCAAAAATGTATGAGCGAGTGTATGTCTGTATCCGGCGCCAGCAGCATGTAGTCTCGCCACTCGTCGTAGCTGATGGTGAGACTGCCATCCTGGTCCATCCTGGGGACAAACTGAATGAGTGAGGGAGACAGACAGACGTTGAAAGCTCCTCCTGCTACAAATTTTGAATGAAGAAGAGGTATTCCTATTTCTATTGTAAATGCATATTTTTTTTTCAAAATATTGCTTTATTTTTGCATATAAGCATAACCAGCCTATAATGTTCCCACTGCTGGGACACAGGCCTCCTCTCTATAAGAGGGAGTGGGCCATAACCCACCACGCGGGCCCAGTGCGGGTTGGTGGACAATTTATTTTAAAATAAGTATATAATTTATTTTTAAGATATTAATTTATAAATTTATGGTGAAAAGGCAATTAACTATGGATTTCATTTAAGTATCATTATTCGAATGTTTTTTAAAAATGATTTGGATAGTTTTCAATCATCGTAAGCTGTTAAAAAGACATACAAGTTTTATTTATAGAGTAAATAAGTATTGTTTCTTCGTATCAGAAGCAATCAGTTATTATTATCACATAAATATATACTTAACGTGAAAAATATTTTCAAGTGCTTTGTGTTATTTCGTGCAGTATTTCATACAAGTGCACATGCATCGTGTTATTTTCTTTATAATCATTTGCACCGTTCACAATATTTCGAACATTCCATCTATTGCCGACTCAGAATTATATGACGTGAAGCTTCCATGTTTTAAAATTTGTGGTTAACTTCAACTCCATAATTTGCGTTAACGACATGAATATAATTCATTAGCATATTTATAAAAGGGAGTATGCCTATCTGTCCGCTAGTGAGCTTATAACTTGAGAATACCATAGATTCCCTGGTTACCTAGCTTCATCATCATTGGCAGCCTTCCTTTTGTGGCATGCTTCCCTGGTCTATGCGAGTCTCAACCAGATCTTACCCGCGATATTCTGAGTGCCCTCCCCATCTTGCTGAAGGTCTGCAAATACTTCTACCGCCTCTCAGCAGCCATTCAGTAAGGTTTATAATGAAGTAGAGACTTCATTAGTATAAGGTATCTTAGCAAGTTTAATACTTGCTAATGGTTAAAATAATTTATTAAAAAATGTGACCCTATGTCATAATTATACTTTCATAAAAACAATCGTTTACAGAATATGACAATAATTTAGTTAGAATAATGATTTCTTTAATTTTACTATTTGTTGGGAATCAGTGTCTATATTCAAATGATATTCTTATTGATGTGCAAAAACATACAAGGTCTGTGTGAGATTTTAAACTATTTGTACAAAACTTTGTGCTCAAGGCCCCCACTAATAAATGTGTAGGTACTGCGTAGTATTAGCAACACAAATAGCCAAATGACATGAAATTAGAGTCTAAATGTTCGTATGCTTATGTACATTAAAATTCAAAATCTAAACGAAAAGTGAATACTAATAGAGATAAATTAACCTACCCTACGGAGTAATTTAAAAATATCTATCTGCCTACCCTGTTCCCAACTATGTTGGGGTTTGGCTTTCAGTCTAAACGAATGCAGCTGAATACCATGGAACGACTTTCTATCTGACCTCCACAATCCAGTAATACTAGGTAACACGATACCCCTTTGGTAAGACAGGTTGTCAGATTTGGGCTTCTGAATACCCGTAACGACAAAGATCTGCGAATTACAGCTGGGACCAACGGCTTAACGGACTTTCCGAGGCACGGAGGGGTCTCCATATGTAATGGATGGTCACCTATCCACGAACAACCGCGGAGCTTAACCTTCGATCCCTTGCGGCTGTTATCATTTAGCCACGAGCCCTTCAAAACTGGAGCAATTTAATATTTGAATTATTAATAAAGGAAAGTTGATGACTTGCATTAACGTTATTTGAAGCACAAGGCCTTTTCTGAACTTTCTCAGCAACAACGTTTTAAATTCGGTCAAGATGTTTATATATTTAAGAGACGATTAGGGGCAAGTGTGAGCATTCGTGTAGCCGGTACATGTATACTAGAAATAGAAACTGTCGATAATAATTAAATGCAATTCAATTATTTAATTCAAAAAAGAAGCTTAGCTTGTACTTGGCACACCTTTTAAAACTTTAAAGCAATATAATTACTTACTTCTTTAGAAGTTAAGAGTTATATAAAGAGTAACAAAGAAAATTATAGTAAACTATGATACAAAGTGCCTGTTTTTAACTACTTAAGCAATAAATACATGATGTAGGTCGTTATTGTGAATATTAAATTTTGAGCACTCTTTAGGACGCTTTTGTCTTCGCATTTACTTTTCTAAAACTAGAAATCCCAATGATGACACTACGTGTCTACTCTATATACTACATAATCAAAAACTGGTGGTCTTTCGTGTCGTCGTGTGACGCAAGCAGTCGCCAATATTTAGCTTTTACGTCCTTCCTCGTTTGGAGTGGCTCAGCAGGGTCTTACAGACTGGCGTTTGTTTTGATCGTTGTGCTGCTTGCTATCAAACATAATTTGAAGAGAAAATTTTGAAAAAATTTAAACCAAAGCATAACGACCGCGCAGCTGCACCCATAGAATTAGTATGTACTTATAGAGGTATGTGGAACAGAGTGTAAAGCTCACTCATACTTTATTGAAAAGGGAGGATCCTCCGACCAGACGGGTGTCGTGTCTGGTGGGCAACTGCCCGACGATTGATGTTGGGATGTTGTATATATGCTAGTTGCGGGGTAAACTCTGCTTGCGCGATGCAGAATTTTGCGTGACGTCAGTGTGACGTGTAACTCGCATGTGGCGTTCGTAGATGCCGCTACATCACTCCACCCCGGAGACCGGAGGTCGATAGTGGGCTGAGTCCTGTATCTTGTGATGCTTGCCAGGGCCAGGTGAGGTTCCAGTGAGTCGGAACCGGGTGCCGCATAGTTCACGGTGAGTCGGAACTGTCTGCGGTGGTACCCCAGTGAGTCGGGGTGGCGCTGCGTTATGCTCCAGTGCGTCGGATGTGGAACAGCGCCGGGTTGAGGCTGACTGCTGGCGTCGACCAGGAGAGGGTTTGAAGGCTCTGCTTATGGACCGGCCGAGAGTGCAGTGTGCTGTGCCGAGGTTGCTGATTAGGCTGAGGGTTTTGACCAGGTATGCGCAGTCGCTGCATGCTGGTGGTCAGGATACCCGTGGAAGCCGTGGGTGCTGGCTGGCTTTGTGACTTGCCGCTCGAAAGCTTGAAGGAAGTGATGATGACGTCACGCTGATGTACTTGCACGAACGCTGCATTGACGTTCATGTTCGAGGTAACCAGTATAGAGGTATGAGGAACAGGGTGTCAAGTTCGCTCATACATCCATAGAAAAGGGAGGATCCTCCGACCAGACGGGTGTCGTGTTTGGTGGGCAACTGCCCGACGATTGATGTCGGGATGTTGTACATATGCTAGTTGCGCGGTAAACTCCGCTTGCGCGATGCAGGATTTTGCGTGACGTCAGTGTGACGTGTACCTCGCATGTGGCGTTTGTAGATACCGCTACATACTATATAGATTGCATCATACGGCGGGCGTATGTGGAAATTAGGAGCTCCTTATTCCCTAAAGTGTAGCAACCATATAACTATTAATTTTATGCAAGAGAGATGCCATGCAAGACATAGAGGTAAGAGGTATCCTGCACGACACAGAAGTTATTTTCAAAAATAAAATCGGCTTTTCAATCCAAATAGCACTGTATCATTCTTTTCCCCAGGTACATATCGCTGTGTATCATGATGGACCAAGAATTTATGTTATGTAGCAAATAATATATGTTGCCGTTGACATGGTTATTAGTTTAACTAAAATTTGCGCATTAAGTACTAACACACGTGTTTGAAACATTACTGCGAAACGAGGCTAGCTCTAATTTTAGTGTTTCAAGTAACGCATGAGCGACATTCTGCGAACGCAGACGAACTAGTTCTACACTTTCGGCGACGAACGTGTGGTCCTTTACAATGTTATGTCACATTATCGATACGAGATAGCTAACACTATTTTGCTGATATAAAAAAGACGAAAATAAATGAACAAACAAATTTTTATACAGACATGACAGACGACACATAAAATAGAAATTGTGAAAAAAGACTACCTACATTCGCGAGTTTGATTACGCAGAGTAATGTAAAGCAGTTGTGATTTTATGTTGTTGCTTGTGATTTCTGAATACTTTTATAGTACAGAGTGCTTGGATTAAGAAATTTTGGTAAATGATTTGCATGGTCAGACGCAACACCCGACTACTAAGTTCTGTTTCTGTCAAAATAAATTTTTGAATATGACAAGAGACAGAATGATGTTTAAAACTCGTTTAGCTTTAAGCGTGTTTAGTGATTGGCGGTGGCCTAAGAATTTGTCCAAGCAACTTGTATTCGCATTTAAATAGAACTGACAAAATATGGCATTGGCTGAAAAAAAGATGAAAAATTCGTCACATTCGAAATTCAAATGACATGTCAACGATTGTCATAAGTCTGTCGAAGGCTTCGAGCGAAGGTCAGTAATTTATAAATCTTGATTAAATCTTTAATGACGATGTTTTGAACTTAGCGTAAATGTTTAGCAAGTCTAAGCCATTGACTACTTGTGGTTTTTCGACTTACCACCAGAATAATGGCCAAACAGCTTTTCTGAAACATTTATTTTATACTGCTTTTTTTTCTTGTTTGGTTACCTGGCCTTGTGCATTTAGCACTTGTGTTTGTCGTTAAAAGGTAAGTTAAAAGATACATTTTAATAATAATTAAAACTTGGGATATTTCTAAAACAAAACATATTCGACAATCGCTATCGCAAAACTTAAAATCTACAAATAAATACGTAATAATTGTCATCGCGGTGCTTTTAAATCGCGATAAATGCATGTGCAAGTATTTTTACCTTTTCAGCAAATTAGTAGCTTCGCTTTTCCCAACCACAATCCCCATATCGGCAAACGCGCATATAAGTTCTTCCATGTCCACCTTTCCTGGAAAAAAGAGAAAAATAATCATATTAGAACATTTAACCAGAAAAAGGTCATATTTACGTAAGCCTCGTAAAGTGTGACTAGAGATTACAAGGCCAAGGTTACTGCCGTTACATTAATTAAGATTTCGATATTTATTATCTAAGACCCATTTATTGTTATAAAGTCTAAAGCTATTGATTGAAATAACGGTAACCATATGGTTAGACTACACAAACATTGCAGCCCGTCGGCATAAACTAAGGCGTCGGCATACCGCCGGGCGTCATACACGGTTAACATTGATAGCTGTTCATACGCATATGCAGCCAACACAGTACCACGTAATTATTAATTCAAGACTTCAGGAAACACTGCACATAGACTTGGACATCTGATACACAGGGTTGTGCCATAAATAAATGATTATTTACTTAAATATTCTAGCTTATTCAAATGAGCCACGCGTGCATGTTTTATTATATGCATAGTGCTCATTTTGCATGCAAAATAATTATGCAACTTATTGTAATAATGTCACGCATCCATTTTGTCAGCGAAGTGTACAAAATGGAAATCAAAACGGCTGTGGAATCACTACGGCCGTACCAGCCGGAATGGGCACTCATCCAAATGAAAACGCGACGTCTTACTGCGTCGCCGTTCTCGATGTCCATAAATTGCTTGAAGTTACAGAAACTATAGCGAACTGTCTGGGTGCCCGCTTGAACAAACAAATGACTATCATACAGTCGCCCAGAATTAGAAACATTAATCCATGAAACAACGAGCAGAAACAGTCGAACGCTCATTAAACGTTAATGCCCGTCATTTCGGACTGTGCTCCGAACAGAAATAGCTGCAGGTGAATTTGAAAAAATGTGATTTTCTGGCGACTAATAAAACCAACTCACGAAAGAAATTATTTCAGAAAAAAGATCAATGTGAGTATGAATCCATACAGTCGTCGAGGGCCGAAGCCTTAGGGCGAACTACGTCATCCATCTTTTAAATAGAAGTAAAGGTTATATAAGGACCTAACGATCGTCTGTGCATTGCGTAAACTACCGACGTTGGCCGAGAAATGTCAATGTTAACGAGCCGAGATAACGATTTGATATCTTCGGCCTGAATCAACCTACCCCCCTTGTCATAGCAACGTGTCCTGAATAAGTGAAGGCTTTCTAATTGATTGCTACAATGTACAATCATGCCAAAAAGGAAAAAAAAAAGAGTACTATCATGGCAAAAAGGCAACATCGGAACTTATGGTAAACGAAAGTGTCGATTGCTGATTGGTTTAACTAAAGCACCGCTAAACATATTGTAACGTGTGATATTTACCATCTTGGTTCTTGTCGAGATGAGAGAATTGGAGCCTAAGGTTCTTTTCATGTTCGCGCACGTAGTGGATGAATTCCGATAGAGTGACGTCACCGCCATCTTTCCAACCAGGTTTCGCCAGGAATTTCTGAAAAATAATGAAATCTACTTTAGTATGGGCGTAACGAAATTACGTCATCAGCAATAAAAAAGTTATCCGTTTGAAGATAAGGGAAATGAGGTGTCGAGACATATAGGGTATTATGCCTAGTCTGTTGTAGACTTCATTGCCAAGAACGGCTCGAAATCGACACTGCTATAAACCTGATATAGAAAGACGAGTATTTTCTCATACTTAGTTGCCTATTACAGCAGAGGTACGGGAAGTTATCTCGTTTATTCCAAGCTAACCGCACGGTGACACGTCATCCATACAAAATATTATAATACCTAAACAATACCATCATCTAAGTTCTAACAAAAAAACAATGTATATTATCAGGCCCATCAACACGGAAGACCGTCAGTAAACATATTTTATGCTAATACGACTGTAACAGTGAGTGAGCAAATAAGATATTAGCTATATCGATCATTGAAGGTCAAACGGAAAACACCGCATAAAGGCTCCTGCAAATAGGCACGACACGCGACGCTAATCGCGCGCGTCAGTTGCGCTCGCCGCGCGACGAGCGGCGCCTTTGTGTCGCGCTTGTCTGCGGGAGACTTAAAGGCTCCTTCAAACAGACGCGACACGTGACACGAATTGTGCGCGACGAGACGGCGACGACGCGGCGACGTAAAGCCACCGCTCGTCGCCCGACACGCGGTGCCTTTTTGTCGCGTGCGATTCGCGTCGCGTGTCGCGCCTTTTTCAAACAAAAACCCAGTAGGTATCGGGAACAAGCAGATAAAATGGTGGTAAGATAAGAAAAGAATAGAAGCCTTGACCTGAGAATTAATCTTAATAACTTCCGCCATCCATTGCTTCGTTTGTTAGCAACACATTTGCCTCAGGGTTTGGTATTCTATCGATGCATGCCAAAAATCTGCTAGCTATCGTTTACGGGAGCTGACAGATGTTATAAACTAATAAAATTAGTGAGGTTACTAGGACACAATGAGCTTTAAGTGAATCACATCGTTACATCATGTCGCACATTTGTATTGGGCAGCTGTTGCAAGCTAAATAGGGCATCGTTGTAGGTGGAACAATTAAAACTAATGTACCTATGTGTTAATGTATATGAAATGAAAGAAAAATGAAAAAATGAAAATCGAATCGTAAGGGCGTGAACAGGAACATCGAAGATAAAGATGATGTTAGAAACTCCTGGACTACATGTGCTCCGTACCCTAAAGCTTTGGTTTCCTAGGAAAGCGGTTCCGTCATATTATAACGGCCGTCATAAAACTGTACTCACTAAGGTGTCAAAAAAACGCTCTGTATTTGGACAGCCGTTATTGTGTGACCGTCCACCGCTTTTTTTACCGACTTCAAAAAAGGAGGAGGTTCAGAATTCGACTGTATTATTTTTATTTTTTTTATGTGTGCTACGTGTTCGTCAGAACTTTTTCTAGTTGAACCGATTTTGAAGATTATTTTTTCTTTAGGAAACCAAAGCTTACTTAGGCTAATGGGGGGGAGTCCCATAATCCGTATTATTATTAGGGCTACGCCGTCTATCTGCCAACGGTGAAAGGGATGAGTAGCTAGTTGAAAGTTTCTCAGAATACTTTGTAACTATGCTCGTTTCATGACAAGTAATAAAATATCTAAAAAGTCCATATCCACAAGGGTTCGCGTTATCCCGAAAAATATAACTTTCTTTTTCTTCAACGTTTTGTGTTCCTGTCTTATCGTATGGTGCAGAACCTTTAATGATAACTTTGTAATATTGCAACATTGTAAGGATTCGATGTTAAATTGTAGATGTAATCATACTACAAAACATCGATTCTTGGTTCATGCTTTGAAAATGCATGTTAATTACTGAGCTAGAACATCGTAGTCGTCATTTTTACATTAAAATTCCTATACAAAGATACACACATACAATTTGTGTGAAATTAATTACTAATTAATAACAATTTTATTTATGTATCTGTTGATGTTTACAGTGTTTTACAACATGTTCCAAATTTGAACAGGTGCCACTAACATTATGTATTTGAAGTGAAAATAACTAGACCAAAGTCATTGAAGCGGGAAGTTTAATTTAAACATTAATTAGTGTTTGCTTTTACAATAAAATTGTCACAATACACTAATTATAAGAGATCAAATTGTAGGATATTGCAGGTGCAGGGTGGAAGGATGCTGAATAAATAACATGTTAGATCTTGAGTAAAAACATTTATTTTTTAACACCCGAACCTTGTCGTACCTACATGGCTCGACAATACAACTCAGTTAAGTAAAGTAAAGCCCAAGTTCAACCCAGCACCGTTTCGTTTATCTCAGCAGTCTTAGTTCATTGTTTTGCTAGAGTGACTCCTAATTAAATCTACATACAGTGTTTCAAGAATACACCGTTTTTACTCAAGATCTAATGTGTTTTTTATTCATCATCCATCCACCCTGCACCTGCAATATCCTACACTAATATTTAACTGGCTTTGTATAACAATATAAATAACATTTACTGTTACAATATTTCTTATGAAGATGGAAATGTAAATCAGATGAAAAAAATATTATATTGGTGTTCTGATTGTGTATAGCTACGGTGTTCAATTAAACTAAGGGCCGTATTACAGAACCTTACTCAAGACTCAAATATTGATTAAAACTAGTTTCAACCAATCAAATGGCTTTAAACGAGTTTTAAGTAATGCTTGAGTTTTGAGTGAGGTTCTGTAAATACGGGCCGTAGTCTGATAATGATTCAATTCAATGATTTTAACAAGTTAAATGTTCTTCATTATGGTATTCTCTCAATTTTGATTATTGTACCCACTATGGTGTAAGGGATAAAAGAATCAAAGTGAATTTTGAAAAGTAGGTCAGCAGCTGTGGTTCTTGATATGGTGTTTTTAACTAAAGGCTAGTTTTTACAAACTTTTGTTTGATTCAGGGTGTCTTTTATTATGGTTTATTTTCATTTACTGTATCAAAATACACCATAACAAAAGATAATGAACCTCTTTTATTTTGTCTTACTTTAATTTTGCATGGATAACCAATAGATGGGCATGAGACCATAGAACTGCTTGAAATATTAGCAAAATAATTACATTATACCAATATTACTTTGGTTGATCAAAGGCAATTTTGTTTTTCATTTGAATAACTAATAGGGGTCAAAATTATTCTCTTAGAAAAATATAGACCTGCTGATTTGTAGACAAAACAAAATACCCAGTCTCTAAATAAAACCATTGGAAACGAAATGTAACAAAAGTGATAGGTTTTATGGCTCTTAGAAAAACCACTTCCTTTCTATTCATTGTTATTATAATCAGATAAGTATAATGTAATTCATGACATTCGTGTTTTTAAAATACTTCTTTTAGAAACCAGTGATGAGGACAGATTGGGTATCTATTGTCATCAGACTCATAACAATAAATCTTGACACAAGATAATTTTATCAGTGATTTATCGCTTTTTTACCATCACATTTTAAAATTTAGTACATCTTTGCATACACTAGTATGGATCATTATGAATAAATAAGCGAAAATACCTATACAATATCCTAATAAAATTATAACCAGAAATGAGGGTGTTGCCTTTTTACTGACTATCCCACAAATCTGACCTAATTTTGTACAATCTACTGTTAACTTTCACATAAAAGTTTAGTAATAGGTAAAGCAGATAAAGAACCATTCAAAAATAAAACTTGTAAAGCAAAAGTAGGTAAGACTAGGTCTTCACTGGAAGTTTTATGTAATAAAATAAAAAATCTTGGGCTAAGAAAAATGTGCTCCTTAGAAAGTAGATATTGGACATAAAATAGCATACTTATTGCGGCTTACGTGTCGACAGGTAATCGGTCATCCTCAGGTGAAACCGTTAGAGCAAAAATTATAGGAAATGTCTACATTCTAACCTCTGCGTAACTGCGGTTGATGTGCGGAGCCAGCTCCTTGAGGGCGGCGGACAGGTCGTGGATGTCGATCTTCCCATTTCCATCAGTGTCTAATTTAGAAAACAATTTCTCTAGCCTTTCTTCGTCTTCTTTTGGTATTTCCTCTAGTTGCAACGGTGGATGACACTGAACCATGGTTCCTGGAGTCGGCGTAAGTACTGCTTGTTAAATAACAAGTTAATATAATTTCATACGGGTATGTAGAGGCAAACATAACTCTAGGCTAAACTATTAACGTAAAAGAAATCATTTTTAATGGAAAAAGCGAACTCGTTTTTTATCCAGTAGTTATTTGACAGCTACTTGCTGCCGCACTGCTGCACACACTCACACTTACATGCACCAGAACGAATACTCCCAAAGGTTGCTGTCTCCGTGTCCTACTATTCGACAAAAGAACTGTATATTTCACATGAATAACGAAATATCAACCTTAACTTGACGAAAATAAAATGTAACTAGAGTGCAGATAATGTTTCTAACTGTATTCATGTGTGCTCAATTTTACTGTGTGGCAAAAACTTGGAGTAAGTAACGCCATCTGTGCTCTTTTTATTAAGATGTCACAAACAGCACAAGAAAATGATGACTCAGACTGAAAAATGGGCTTACAAAAGAATTGTGACTATTGTTAAATTATGATTGCCTTTTTTGGGAAATTACTAAGTTGTGATGGAACTTCAGCAAATCCAAAGTTTACTACTACAATGATCGTGAGTGTTATTGAAATATTTTGTCTCTTTTTTATCACCTCTATAATGACCTACCTGTCATTGATATTCAGTGGTAGATGGAGAATTCTTAAATGAAGCAATTTCTTATTTTCCTTTATAAAAAACAATGAAAATGGAAGAAAATGGCAACATTGGCTGTCTCTTAGAGAATTACTTTGCACAAGCTATGTTTTTCAATTAAATTCAAGACAAGGCCGGGAGCCGGGCAACTTACAAGAACTTTGGAATATGTCGTAGTTTGATTCCAAATTAACAGATGTCACTAGCTCCACCCAGAATCGCTGGCAAGAAAGATTCTGCTCTATAGATATAGATGGCGCTGTAACCATCACTTTAATCGTCGATGATATGATGATGATACACTTTGGAATATTACTAGGTTTTGGCGGCGGCTTCGCCCGCGTAAAGGTCGGAAGTTATTCCACAGGAACGTACTACCGGGACTCATAGTATCCTAAGTCCTAACCCAGGTCATGGCCTATCCATATGCCTTTCTTCGAAATCTGTTTAGCCGTGACGGAATGAAAAGGTATCAGACACACGGGCAGATACCTAATACATTCATATAATTGCTTATATGGTTCCGTATCCCAAAATGAAAAATTGGGATCCATACAGGATGACGTTGTTGTCTGTCAAGATCTTTTTTCTCCGGAACGCGTGGAGGTATCCAGTTGAAATAGATATTAAGTATCTATACAATACTTAGATATACGGTCCCTTGGCTCGCAATAAAAAAATACGGCCATTTATGCCGCATAACTGTGGACACTCGCAAATAAACCAAAGCCTATTGATAGGGTAGGTAAAACTTCCGCTTGACCTAGGAGCATAATTCACGAGAAGCAGGGTCTTAGTTCAAGTAAAGAGAAAAATCCGAAAATTGCTGCTTCTGCCCGCGGCTTCGCCCGCGTGGTTGTTGGGAATTATCGCACGGGAACGTGCTACCGGGATATTTTATCCTATCATCCAAATCCATACAACCAATAAATCGTGAAAAGTTAACAAACAGATAATAAATGCAAATAATATTTTTTATTTTTTATTCAACAGGTTTTTATTATTCTTAATGTCTAACTTTGAAATAATAATAATTCATTTTGATATTATCATAATTAATTTGGAATACCTTAGCGCCGCCATTTACCACGTACTTACATATTAATTAAGTATTTTTATAACTTAAAATTGTAATAAATTTGAAACGGATGGACCGATTTAAATTAAATAAATACTATATATATTTAATACGGGTTCTTACTATATTTCCAATTCCGTAAATCTCTTAGAAAGACGTACACAACAATCTAAATAATCATGTTCATTTTATAATCATCCCCTTTTTTACCCTTTTGAGGGATAATTATCTATTATTATACGTTTAGTATTTTTTTTAAATTCTATATTTTAGCCTTACTATTTATATCATGGAGTCATATATCATGGTCTATTTATAAAATATCCCTGGCTGAATCTTCATTTTTGTAAAAAATTTGGGAGACATCAGCTGAATGTTGAACTTTGAACTCCGTCCAGCTCCGAGGATCAACCATAATCATCATATCATCATTGTACCTACTTCGGCTGGTGTGCAAGGAAGTTGAACTGGTCAAAGCCTTACAGTCGGTATCAAATATAACATGGCTGATTTATACATTGGTCCATCATCTTCATCATTCATCATATATCTCATTCCAGCGCTGGAATCTAGTGACACTGGATCGATATTCGACCAACGCGAACACTTTTCAATCAATCTTGTCCAAAATAAATATCCAAGCCGCTAAGTAATTGATTGATGACCAATCCAGGGTCCATGGATTAGGGCACGCCACAATTGCGGCGGTAAGACCCCTCTTTGAGGAGTGGCTTGAGAGGCGCCACGGCGTCCTCACCTTCCGCCTGACGCAGGTCCTCACCGGACATGGATGTTTCGGGAGGTTCCTGTTTCGAATAAGGCGGGAGGAAACGCCCGGGTGTTACCATTGTGTGGATCGACCGGAGGACACGGTGGAGCATACGGTGGAGGTCTGCCCGGCTTGGGCGGAGCACCGCCGTGTCCTCGTGGCGGCGATCGGCGGCGGCGACCTCTCGCGTCCGGCCCTGGTTCAGGCCATGGTACGGAGCGAGAGGGAATGGGAAGCCGTCACCTCCTTCTGCGAAGCAGTAATGCTCGCGAAGGAGGAGGCGGAGCGCGAGCGGGAGAGGCAATCTCTACGCCCTCGCGCCCCTAGCCGCCGCAGGAGGAGGAGACACCCTGGGCGTCGGGAGTCGATTGCCGACTCCCGGCCACCGTAGGCGCGGGCTTGCGGACGGCGAGCAATGGGCAGCTCGCCGTCCGGTAAGGACCAGGCCCGGGTCGACGGCGCGTCGTGTTCCACGCGCGCCTCAAAGAGATGTCAGCACCATTGACGGGGTCCGATAGGACCGATGCCTGCCGGGGTCGCGGATTGTTCGAAAGAGTTACCGTGGCCCTGGCGCACAGGCAACTGAAGGAACACGGGTGGGTTTTAGTCAGTAAGAGTCTGACACGCCCTTCCGCTCCGCCCAGAGCGGGAGAGGTCATTTGATGATTTCCCACCAAAAAAAAAAAAAAAAAAAGGGTCCATGGATTCGTGAAAATACCTACTGGGTCAATGTACATCATCTTTTTTATTTGTTCTATTTTTTTTTAAACGTTGCGCCACACTAGGATTTTCTCCTTTATTCTGGGTGCGTTTACAAACATTCAAACTTACATACAAAAACAGCCAGATCCGGAACAACTACTTGTAGGTCATACAAATATTTGTTCCGTGCGGGAATCGAACCCGCGATACGCAGCGCAGCAGTCAATCGCTTAAGAGCGGGTAGTAACCAAAATTGCCTATCTAGTTATGGAACCACAGCCCTTACAGATATTGCGGGTGTAAGCACTTTTGCCCAGCACGATCTGTGTGGTCGCTGAGGTTGCACATTTGATAAAAATAAGTTTGTTTAGTCTAAGTTAGTTCCTAAGGCAGTACGTTATTTACATCCCGATCTGTAAGACGTCTCATATAGTCTTAATATAGATTTAAATAATTAATTCATTATTTTTATTTTTTAAAAGTCCTTCAAGGCGCTCCCAATCCTGACTGGCGCAGCCGGTAGGATCACTGAGGAAGCTGTCGCGCGTTAAGTGATTTTTCGCGATTAGACTTTTCCCGATTTTCACAACGGTACGCGTGGTGTACGGCAAGGTGATCCCACGAACCAAATAAATATCGTCGGTGACGAGGAGTGCTGAGAGCTGATGATGGGCGTGGCAGGCTGGTGAGTACGACTTTTCACCTCCTTGATATCCGTGCCCATATCCTTTCGGTAAACTTGGAATTGGAAGTTTTCCATTTTGACTGTTTTATGGTTTTCTTAAATAATTAAGTATTATAAGTGTAATGTAAGAATACTTTAGTTAACATACAACTGTTTTTAAACACTAAATAGGTATAAGTATACATATTGAGTTCAGAAACACTTAATAACTATACTAGTAGTAATTATTGTAATAAGTAATATTGGTAGAGTTAATAGAGTTCATAGAGTTAACTATTACTTAAGAAATAATTTAAATAAGTACAAAAATGTCAGAAATAAAACTTATCCCAAATGAATTGTACAAAATTCTACCTAGTTTTGATGGTAATAAACGTCATTTGAATTTATTCTTGCGCAAATGTGACTATATTATCGATAAGTTTAAATCATCAGAATTACAACAGGAATACTTAATGCATGTTGTGACTAGCCGCTTAACGGGTGACGCAGCCGCGCTTATCAGCGAGCGCGGAGACATTCGATCGTGGGCGGAATTCAAGGAATTGCTAGAGTAACATTTTGGCGATCCGCGAAGCGAAGAGTGTTTGGCTATCGAATTAGAAACTTTAAAGATTAAAAACAATGAGATTCACAGTGATTTTTGTGCACGAATTCAAACGGTAAAATCAGTGTTGTTGTCAAAGGTTAATCAAATTAGTGATCAAAATTTGCGAGTAAGTAAGACTACTATTTATAATAACTCAGCCCTACAGGTATTTTTATATAATTTACCAGAAAACATGGTACGTATTGTGCATCTGAAAAATCCACGCACATTGGAAGAGGCCTTATCTGTAGTTTTGGAAGAAGTTAATTTCTATGATCAGTATCAGATGCGCGCCAAAATGTTAAATCCAAACCATAATACTAAACCACAGGCTAGCAACACAGTTGCACCACAACCAACATTTAAATTTGGTTTATTCCCGCAACCACCAGGTTTCAGGCCGATGCCAATGATGCAACAAAATCCATCATTTAAAAATAATGTTGGTGCAACACCTAAATTTAATTTCGGGATTCCACCGAATAGGCCAAGTATCATGCCAGGGCACAATCAAGGCCAACTTGGTACGAGTAAACAAAATTTGGTGCCGCCGCAATTTGGTTACCGACCTAATTTTGGTTATAGACCCCTTGGTTATCAACAAATGATGCCAATGCTTCCGCGTCAGTTTGGAAGTAATAATCATGCTCCTATTCCACAACAAAACAAACCTCAACCAGATATTACCGATGCTACTATGAGAACTGCTCCGCAAAGAGCAGCTCAGCAGGGATTCCCTATAAATGAATTAGAACTCTACCCTTCTTATAATGACTATATTCCTTACCCTGCGGAATACGAATATTGTTATGATTTATCTGAATATTTCCCTAGTGAAGAAAATGATTTTCCAATAGACTCTGTACCCGCAACCCCTACACAAGACTTAGGTAAAAATGAACAAATTAAAAATAAAGATAATATCACTGAACCAGAACAAGTAAAAAATTTTTACATTCGAGCCTCCATAGACTGGCCGGACCTGAAAAAATAATATTAAATTATAATACGGTAAAATTAAAATTGCCACATATTTACATACCGGAAATAGACGGAAAATTCATGATCGACACTGGTAGTACTCGTTCATTTATACATCCTAGAATAGCAACTACCTATTTTCCTAACTACATATCATACGAACCATTTGAAGTAGTAAGTACGCACGCTTCAAGTAAACATAATCAGGTATTACAAATTCCCCTGTTTCCTGTATTTCAAAGTAAAGATCATCATAAGTTCTATGTATACAACGTAGACTCGTTATACGACGGGCTGATAGGAAATGATCTTTTAAAACAGCTAGAAGCTGTTATAGATTTAAAGAAACATGTTCTACTAACAAAGACGGCTGAAATACCTATATGCATAGATACGGATATTAATGTTATACATGTTGTATTACTTCCACCGAGATCAGAAATTAGAGCAAAATTACCAACCAATTTATTAAATGGTGTGGGAGTATTAGATTATACGGAATTCGGTGAAGGAGTACGAATGCCTACTGCTCTTGTGAAATGTGTAAACGGTTTTGCAACCACCATCATACAAAACACTCTTGATAAACAGATAGAATTATGTGTCACCAAGCCGTTTATAGTATCTAAATACGAAGAAAATGGATGCCATATAAATTCCATAGATGACCAAAATATAGAGACTGACAAATTATTACGCGACAATCTAACTAAATTACGACTAGACCACATGAATGACGAAGAACGAGCATCTATACGACAATTATGTGAAGAATATAAAGACATATTCTATTGTGAACACATACCTTTAAGCTTCACTAATCAGGTAAAACACTGTATTAGGACAAAGAATGAAGACCCGATTTACACTAAACCATATAGACAAGCCCCTGCTCAAGCAGCAGAAATTAATAAACAAGTTGAAAAACTTTTGAAAGATAACGTGATCCAAGAATCCTTTTCCCCCTGGAGCTCACCAGTCCATCTCGTTCCCAAAAAACTAGATGCTTCTGGTGAAATCAAATACAGAATGGTAATCGACTATAGAAGACTTAACGACATTACAGTTGACGACAAATATCCCCTTCCTAACATTACTGACCTTTTTGACAAATTGGGCAAAAGAGTTTACTTTACAACGCTTGATTTAGCTAGTGGCTACCACCAAATTGAATTAAATAACGATGATATACCAAAAACTGCATTTAGCACCCAGAACGGACATTATGAGTTCTTGAGAATGCCGTTCCGACTTAAAACAGCGCCGGCAACCTTTCAACGAGCCATGGACAACATTATGAGAGGTCTCCAAGGTATACATTGCCTCATTTATTTAGATGACGTCATTGTCTATTCTTCTAGCCTTCAGGACCACCTACAGATACTTAGAGCCGTTTTTGACAGACTACGACAGATTAACTTAAAAATACAACTGGATAAATCCGAATTTTTACGAAAAGAAGTTTTATACCTAGGCCATACGATAACAAGAGACGGACTAAAACCAAATAATGATAAAATTAAAGCTATTATAGATTATCCTCTCCCTAGAACGACAACAGAAATAAAAAGTTTTCTTGGGCTGGTCGGATACTATAGAAAATTCATTAAAGATTTCGCTAGAATCACTCAACCCCTAACGTCTTGTCTCAAGAAACGAAACAAAATTATCATAGACCAAAACTACATAGATGCCTTCGAAAAATGCAAAGAAGTACTGACTAATACAAGTCAGTAGAAGTACTTACAATACCTTGACTCGACTAAACCCTATATTTTGACAACTGACGCCTCTAACGTGGCACTCGGTGCTGTCCTATCCCAAGGACCTATCGGAGCAGACAAACCAGTCGCATATGCTAGTCGAACCCTTAGCGACACTGAAACACGTTATAGCACAATTGAACGAGAGCTCTTAGCTATTATTTGGGCCGTGAAACATTTCAGACCCTATTTGTACGGACATAAATTCCAAATTTTTACAGACCATAGACCTCTTGCCTGGCTTTATTCCCTGAAAGAACCCAATAGTAAATTGACTCGTTGGCGCCTCCGCCTCCAAGAATATGACTTCACAATTATTTATAAAAATGGCAAACAGAATAGTAATGCAGATGCATTGTCACGCATAAAACTTAATGCTATAGATTCCGAAGATGACATGTCAATGGATGTTAACGTAGACGAATCTGAAATACAAAAAGTAATAAAACAATTAAAAGAACTTGAAAAATTTACTACTAAAGCTAAAATAGAAAATGACACGGAAATAGTAACCATTTCAGATTCTGACTCTGACGTGACTGCACCTGCGGACCTATTTCAAGATAACTTCCCCATTCGTTCAATAACCAGTAGCAGCAGAACAAGTACAGTAGCTTCCAACATAGAACCAGACTCACTAGGGATTCCAATCTTAAGAGAGGCAATTGACACCAAACCAAACCAAATATTGGTGTTTACCTGGTTTCAAAATAAAATACAAGTTCAAAATTTATCTAGGAAAAATCAAAAAGTTTTAGAAGTATTTCTTCCATTAGATAATGAAGACTTAATAAAGCAATTCTTAAAAGAATATGTTACACCCAAGCGTAAATACTTTACTTACTTTGAGAACGACATACATAGACGGCTATTTACTAAAGTTATTATAGAAATCTTTAAGAAAGACTCAGTGCAGTTCTTCGAGTGTATAGACAGAGTAATATATATAGAAGATGAAAAAGAACAAAAGTCTGTTATACTAAAACATCACGAAGGAAAAACATGCCATAGGGGAATTAAAGAAACTATGGTTAGAATTCGCAGAAACTATTATTGGGAAAACATGCAAGATACGGTAGCGGCAATTATAAATATGTGTGAGCCTTGCAAACTAATGAAATACGACAGAAAGCCCATAAAACCAATGTTACAATTAACACAGACACAAGATGCCCCGTTTCAAGAGATATTTATTGACTTATTTAATATAGAAAGTAAATATTACCTAACGCTGGTAGACGCATTCAGCAAATTAGGAGAGGCTATTGAAATTTCAAGTAGGCAAACGACAGAAGTAGCGCGAGCTCTATTAAAGTATTTTTCAATATACGGTGTTCCCAGTAAAATATCCTGTGACCCTGGCACTGAATTCAATAATGAACTTATGCGAGAACTTTTGTCTATGTACAAAATAGAAATTCACATAACAACGCCAAATAATCCCAACTCTACTGGCATCGTAGAGCGCTTTCATTCCACCATCATAGAGATATATAGGCTTGCGAAGTATGAACGTAAATGTACGGATGCCGCATCTGTCATGACCTATTCCATAATGGCATACAATCATACAATACACTCCACCACTGGATTAACACCTTTTGAAGCAACATTTGGACACACTGACTCTAATAAAATATTCGATGTAGACTTAGAAAAAGCGTACACACAACAGTTAGTTAAAGATCATGCAAAACGAACGAAATATCTGTATAAATATATAGCCGAAAAGACTCTTAGCGCCAAACAAAAGGCCAGAGAAAAGAAGGGTGGTGAAATTGAGTTAAGCTTACAGGAGGAAGACAATATATTTGTAAAGGACATTAACATAAGAAAAAGTAAAGATAAACCTAGATATCATAGAGCAAAAGTAACAGGAAAAGCTAATAGGAACGTAGTACCAGTACAGATAGGTAAAAGACAAAGTAAAGTGCCTCTAAAGAACGTTAAACGTCCTTCACAGGTTGTGGCTGATCGTGGTGATCTTGAAACTGATGATCAAGATCTAAGGCCTTCAACTTCAAGAGATTAAAAATAACCCAGGTATACTACCTGTCAAACAAGGACAGGCGGTAATAGAGAAAGATAAGTGGACTATAGTTAAGATAGACTATAGTTAAGGCGATAGATTATGATTTAATGTTAAATATTAATAGATACAAAGAATTTAGTGATATAGTTGACATTCATAAGCCCTACGCAAATGAGTTCCAAAATATGAAATTACAGGTAGAATATTTACGCAATTCGACAGTCAGAAAATTCAGGCAGCTTATTCCATCAAAACGTTTCAAACGTGGCCTCATTGATCCTCTTGGCTCAATGATTAAAATACTTACCGGTAATCTAGCTCATGAGGATGCGATTAAGTACGATGCTCAACTAGCACAGCTAAAAATTGGTCAAACACACGTGGATAAGAAAATAACTATAATTTCAAAAATGCTTGACTCTATTACTAACAAATCTACATCTATACAGGAAAATATTCAAATCTTAGATGAACGCATGAAACGCATAGAAAGAATAGTAAAAAACATAGGTACTAAAGAAAATAACTCTATTTACTCTACATGTGTTTTAAGCATGTTTGATATGTTTATAAGTAATTTTAGGTCCATTTATACTGTTTTAAATGAGATCGAAACTGCATTATCATTTACAAAGGTATCTGTTGTACATCAAACCATTGTTGACCCATCTGAACTCTTAGCATTATTAAGCAATATTTCTGAAACTGAAAGCCTAATTTATCCTGTTACGGAAAAAACGTTATTAATGCTAGAAAGAACGATGTCTGTTAAAGCTTATGTAAAAGAAAACCAAATAACATTAATTATGGAAATTCCATTAATAGATAAAAATACGTATAATTATTTCAAAATTTATTCACTTCCAATTTTCAATGAAAACAAAACGACCACTATTATCCCTAAATACCCGTACCTTATGGTGAAAGGTCCCACGTACTTACCGCTAGCCAACCCATGTGAAGAGATGGCAGCCAACCAGTTCCTGTGCAAGGGAAACGATGTTGTATTGTATCCTGAAAGTACGTGTATAGAACAATTAATGAATTTTGCTTCAAACCTCAGTTTGTGTAAGCCCCTCGCAGTTAACCTGGAAAGTCTAAAAGTACAGCCTATTGACTTCTTCAACTGGATAATTTACACAAGAAATGAAATAATGCTTACTGAAACATGTGCCAATGATGTTATCAGGAAACCGATCAAGGGCACATATTTATTGGAAATTGATGAAAACTGCAGGATCTATCTGAAAGACATTAAATTACACAAAAGGCAACATTATTCAGGGAAAATACAATATCGGGTAACTCCTGTCGCGGTTCTACCCAAATTAGAGGAAACATCTATTAACTGGAACAAAACAGTGAATCTAAACAACTTAAACTTTGACGATTTAAAACATCTATCTTACACATTAAAAAGTGAAATAGTGGAAAGTGATAGTGCAGTGAAAACAAATAGTGTTAGTTTAGCAACTATATTACTCTATGTAATCTTAGCTATAGTATGTCTTAGTATAGTATTTTGGAGAAAATTGTCTTGTATGCGGAATCATCGGAATCCAAATATTACCGATAATTTCGCACTTGGTGAGGGAGGAGTTATGGAACCACAGCCCTTACAGATATTGCGGGTGTAAGCACTTTTGCCCAGCACGATCTGTGTGGTCGCTGAGGTTGCACATTTGATAAAAATAAGTTTGTTTAGTCTAAGTTAGTTCCTAAGGCAGTACGTTATTTACATCCCGATCTGTAAGACGTCTCATATAGTCTTAATATAGATTTAAATAATTAATTCATTATTTTTATTTTTAAAAAGTCCTTCAAGGCGCTCCCAATCCTGACTATCTTCAATTTAATTTTTCATGAAATTCATAAGACTTAGGTATAAAATAAAAATAATATGAGTAACTACATGATATTTTGAAACTTTTTGTGGAACAGAAACACAATATGTTAAAATTTTCTCGATAAAATAACACCACGAAGTTACCCCTAATTATCACGTTTTTTCAATTTGTACTTAATATGCTAATGACTAATAGGATAATTTTTTATTGATTATTTGTATTAAGACAAGGCGAAAAAAATGGTGCAGGCATTTTTTGAAATTCCTTTTATTTTTGGTATTATTACGACTACAAGCTTTAAGTACTTACGACGTTTTTAGTTCGTGGAAGAAGTCATCTTCCGTCGCACGTTGCGGGAACTTCAAGTATATTTTTGTTTCACAAATCAGTCGTCGTCGCTCTGTTGAGTCGAGAGGACTGCGCTTGAATTTTCTGCTGCTCTGGGATTTAATTTATTTGCGTAAATAATATTTTCGTAATTTATCACATTGTAGGAACGAAACTGTGAAATAGAAAACATGAAAAAATCACTAAAACCACTTCCGAAACGATTATTAAAATCGTTAAGAATTGATAAACTAAGTAAATACCACGGCTAAACTATAAAATAAAAATATTGTAATAATTCAATGTTGATATTTTAAAACTCAAGATTACATACAATTATTTGACAGATTTTTGACTGGTATAGTACAACTAGCGCCATTGTTGTGCATTTCGGTAAATTTTCTTGCGGAGAAAATTTACAACATTGAGTTCGTGCTGGAGATTTTGGATCTTATTATTATGATATAATGAACCAAATTCGTTTACTCCCACTTTCGTTGACAAACTTCGTGTAAGGGTAACCTTAGACGACCCGTTTCGAGCGACTTTTGACCAACCCCCAAATCAAGTTGAATCTCGAAATTTAACATATAGGTAAGTAGGTTATTGGTTATTTTAATATTATTGGAGTTTACAAAATAAATAAATCGGAAAACTAAAATAGGGTTTATTGCGGACACAAGTACGAAACGGTGTGCACGGGACATAGCATTTTCCATACGGATAGTATTCTCGTGACTAGATCCCTTTTTATGGTGGGGATGAGTAAAGATTGTGACGGATCACAATATTTGGGACTGTCGGCTTGGTTTTCAAAGCTAAAGTTACAACAGTTACAAAAGAGGAACCTAATAAACTTTCGACTTTCTTTGGCACCCATATAAATAGATGCCAATTATTTTGTCGGTAAAGCCGACTAATGTACCCTAGTTATTTGTTCCGAAATTGGCCTGTTTTTCACAAATGTTTTCGGCGAGGACTTTTTTCTACTCGCGCTCCGCGCAGGATAGGTTTTCATGACACATGCCATTTGACTTTGTACAAGACAGTGCAAAATCCACCATACCAATATAATTTTTTACTTGGTAACACTGTTGCTAATTGAATTTGCACGATCCTGCAATGCAATATCCACGATATACCATTATATTTTTTTACTTGGTTAACACTGGTTTCCACGAAGACGTCGTGACCTCCAACTTGTACAAGGCCCTAAATAAAATTTGGTTACATTAGACTTTGAACTTTGTCACGCCAGCATTGAGTTTCTAGTTCCAAAACATGACTATGATCTAAGATTATGAATTCAAGCTTGGCGTATAGTATAGGCAAAATAAACAGATGTTTTACCTACTGAACAATTTCATTGAAAATAAAGGGAGTGGGCAATGGTCATACTTCGTTTAAATATTTTAATTGAAAAACCATTCGAGGTACCTATTTGTGCCTTGAGACCTTGCTTGTTGCCAAAAAATCATGATTCTAGGTCAACGGGATGTATCATATGGATTTTAATTTTCTTATTTTATTGACATTTTTGTTCAATTGATTTCATTTTCTCAAAGTAAAAAAGCGGAATGTAAGTGATGCGATTATAATTATACGCTTTTATATCATCAAAAAACCAATTTTATCGAAATTGTTTTCACCATCACGTAGGTAGTATCATGAGTATGTAGTATTATAGTACTTTGATGGAAGTGCTTTGCTTTTTAGAGTTCGGTACCTCAAAAGAAAAAATCGAACCCCTTATGGGATCACTTTGTTATCCATCTATCTGACCGCTTATCTCAGGAATGTGTGGGGGTATCAAGTTGAAATTGATATCAAATACTTAGATAAACGGTCCTTTGGAGCTGTAAAAAAAACGAGCTTCTAAGACGTTGACTTAGGTCCGTATTACAGAATGAAACTCAAGCGTTGATCTCTGTTTAAAACTAGTTTTGAGTCAAATTTTAATTTTAGAACGTTCCTCAAGCATAGATTCATTGATCATAGTTCAGCTGAGTTTGGCTTTATTTTAGATCGTTACTCAGTTCGTGAATCGAACCCAAGCAGTGATTGGAACTGTAATCACCCAAGTGTGGTCGCGACCGCGCTTGAGCATTATTTTGCATCAATTAATTGTCACGTCAATTTTTGTTTTGTTCAAGTCTATCTGCGTTATCGAGTTTTAAATATTGTGTTTTTTTTTATTTTTACTATCAAAATGGATATATTTGGGGAAGTAGATCATTACAATAATTTATTCAACGATGATTCAAACAGAAGGTTAAACTTTAGCGTTCCTCTCAGATATTAAAGAGATACACAGGACCCATATAATTGTGAAAACTTCAAAAAGAGGTACAGGTTTTCACAAGATGTGGTGAAATATTTAATTCTACCTATGATAGACCACGATTTAAGAAAACCACATAACCGTGGACATCCCATAGCCCCAGAATTGCAAATTCTTGTGAGTTTACGTTTTTACGCGACGGCTTCATTTCAGGTGAGTGTTTTATTTTCACCCTCACATTAAACTGCTATTAAATGGATTGTACAAACAATACCTATCATGAATCAATAATTTAATTATTTTTATCTTTTGCAGATAGTGTGTGGTGTTCTTTTAAATGTTTCCCAACCAGCTGCTTCAAACATAGTTGCGACTATCTCTCGCCTCATAGCTCTAAAACACAGACAATATATTAAATATCCACAAGATATGGTCTCACAAAGAGCGCAGTTTCAGCAGCTGGGCCAGTACGATGGATATCCTGGCTTCAGAAATCTAGATGGTGCAATTGACTGCACACACATTAAAATAGTGAACACTCCAGGTGTGGAACACCATGAGGCATTTAGAAACAGAAAATCTTATTTTTCTATAAATGTCCAGGTTAGCAAAATATTGATGAAGTTTTTATTATTTTCAAATAGATACACAAAGAACATTCATTTATTTATTTCAGGCAGTCGTTGGTCCATTTGGGCAATTTATGGACATTGTGGCACGATGGGCAGGCAGTACACATGATAGCAGAATTTTCCAAATGTGTTCCTTACGGAATCAGTACATTCAGCAACAACACAATGGTTACCTTGTTGGTGACAGTGGCTATCCATGCCTAAGGTTTCTTTTAACCCCATTAGGCACACCAACAAGGAACGCAGAAGCAGTTTACAATAGAGTTCATGTCAAAACGCGAAATGTGGTTGAAAGAACTTTTGGTAGATGGAAACGGAGATTTCCATGCCTAAGTCGAGGGCTGGGCAATAAACTGGTTACAGTTTGTAATGTAATTGTTTCTTGCGCTGTACTTTTTAACATATCCATTACATCTAACGATACAATGCCAATAAACGATGAACAGAGTGATAGCAATGTAAATGAAATTGACCTGAATTATCCTGATAATCAAGGGACTGTTGACGGGTTTGCTTTCAGAAGTACCATAATAAATAATTATGTTTAATTTACAAGTATACATACCTAGTTATAAATATTATCACTTTTATAAATAAAACAATATGTAAAATGATCAACTTTTTTATTAATAATAATCAGTCTTACTTGAGTAATAATAATATAAAAATAAAAAATGATTTACCTAGCACTTGTTTTTTTATCTATCTTCTATCTATACCTATATATAAACGGAGAATAAAACTGACTGACTCGGCACAGCCAAAATTAACAAATACACAAAACAAATACAAATACTTATCTAAATAAATAATAGTGTAAAGTAGATATACATAAAATTATGAGCACAGAAACTTATGGTACTTGGGTCGCAGATATCTCTTTATAAAAATCATTTTTAATTAACACTGATTGTTATGTGCTGACATTCGCAGATGCTTCTTGTAATTTTTTTTTCAATATTTGTATTTCCAATTCGTACTTCTGTTTTTTATATTTGACATCTAGTATGTGTAGCTCCTTCGCTCTTTTTTCTCTATTTATGTACTCATTTTTTAAGATTTGCACTCGTAGTTTTTTTTCATTTGATGACAAATCCATAAAACTGTCTTGTGCTGTGTTGTTTAGTTGGGTTGAGGTAGGTTGGATTTCTATTGGAGCAGTAGTTGGTTCAACTGTATCTGAAGAGGTATGTTGGCTGGCATCAATTATTGTTGGGGTATGGTCGGGATCGATGGCAATAGATGGTCGGGGCGACATTATTACTTCTTGGTCTATAATTATATCTGGACCTGCTAGAATTGGAGTCACCAAATCTGAAACTAAACATAAGAACATAAGCAATTGCTCAGAGAGGAAGCTCAACAATTGAGACATCATAGGGCTGATAATAAATAAATAAATAATCTGAACATATGAGCTGCAACTGTTAACAGTAGGTAGCAATTCACAGTAAGGAATAGAACACGAAAGATAGAAATTACCCTGATTACCTACCATTGCAGTCAGAGTCTATCCTGTCACGAACTTCTACAAAGAGAGCTGGAGATATCTCGGCTATGTTAGGGTCTATTTCAGCATCAGGGCAGGGACCACCACCTCCCATGGCCATCCTATGCTGACGCTCTCTTGTAAGTTCATCTCTTTGGCGGGTTTTGAGATTTTGCCAAAGGCGTCTTAGCTGTTCCCCTGATGCCTGTAACAATAAAGTAAGTATTTTAATGATCAATTTTATTGAGCAATAGATAAATACTAAGATAACCCCATTTAATAATATTATATTAGGTAGGTAATTTAAGAAAATACATTGGTACTTACTGATTCACTTATCATAGGCGAACTATTAAATTTCTCCGCAATACGGATCTAAGCAGCCTTTTTTGTTCCTGTACTCACGCTATCTGTTTTTTTATTTTCAATTATGTTTTTGAAATCTTGTAATATTTCTATTAGCAGGTTTTTCTCCAACGAACTAAAATTTTCTTTCGTCCCGCCATTTATAAACTCCTATGAATAAATTAATCAACAAAACAAACAACAATCACAACATTACAAACTGATGTTTTTACTTTAATTTGACATAACGGCATTTTAAATAGCATTCCTATTTATGGCCATAGATACAAGTATTTTGAGCTTGACAATTTTCCTTACAAAATTACTATAATTCACTACAAAGAGCTTTATTTCAATAAATGGGAACCGTACTATTCGGGACCGAAATAATAACACTGATTTCCTAAATAACTGGGCTCTTATGACATCTTTTAATGTTTTTAATCCAGTTAAGTTCAGAACAAAGTTGGTAAATAAAATTAATTGTAAACAAAAACAGGCTGAAACATAGACAATACACATCTTTGCTTGAGGGTCGATTTGTGTCTCGATTCAGCTGAATATGGATTGATTACCGTTCTGGAATAAGAACGATGCTCAAGTACTGATTCTATACTTAAACAGTGATCGATTGATTGACGATCAAACTGGACTTGAGGAACGTTCTGTAATACGGACCTTAGTATCTTGGCATAAATTGCCATTCATTTCGCATATCTTGACACTCGCAAATAAATTAAAACCCATAAGATACATGTCGTTGACCTAGAATCATAAAATTTGACAAGAAGCAAGGTACAGGAATAGGTAAAAAATTGTTCAATTGGAGTTATGTTACATAATGTATGGAACAATATTTATTCAACTACAACGTTAGGTTTGTCTTTCAATTCGGAATCGAAAATTTATAGGCCGTATCTTGAAGTAACATTGAATCTTTATTTCATTTAAGTCAGTCTAATCTCAGTCTAGTCTCCACCAGCATCGGTAACAGATTCACGGACATACAATAATATTTAATAATATACCTACTTGCACACGTAGGTAAATTGAATAAAACAGTTTCATCTGATTATTTTGCGTATACACACTACACACAAGATTCAAATTCAAATCCCTAAATATTACGCCGGGCGAAAAGTTTCTGCTGGCGGGAAGCGATTGTGTTTTGTCTTTGTCGTGTTTGATGAGAGGGGCAGGCAAAGAGGCGCGGGTGAAACTTCATTTTTTTCTGTCTTACTGCGCCCTCTTAACCACCGCGCCAACCGTGCCGCCGCGCCATATCGTCAATTATCATAATCATGACAGTGACTTTCGTTTTAAAGTTGTCTTAATCTATTAATTCTACCGTAGGTATAGGTAATCTTATTATAAACTTAGTACCTAAACGAAGCGACACAAGGAATATAGGGAGCCTCTCAACAACTCAATACGGCTAGCCCAGGGCCTGCAGTCTCGACATTAGATAGCGACAAAAATCTGTCGCTAAGTCGTAACGATGTCAAATTCCTTTAATAAATTTTCAACCTTATTTCCAAAGCATAAGGTTGAAAATCTATTAAAGAAATTTGACATCGATACGACTTAGCGACAGATTTTTGTCGCTATCTAATGTCGAGACTGCCGGCCCTGATTTCTTTAATATATTTTCAACCTTATGCTTTCGAAATAAAGTTGAAAATCTAGTAAAGAACATCGATACGACTTAGCGACAGATTTTTATCGCTATCTAATGTCGAGACTGCCGGCCCAGTTATCATCGATTAACAATAATAACACACAACGTTGATATTGATGATATGAGCCTGTAGGTGTCGTTCACAAAGGAATTGCAAGAGTTTTGGCACGTTGGTCTATCAGGGCCGTTTTTAACCTATTGGAGGCCCTAGGCACTTTAGGATACTGGGGCCCTATAGAAAATCTAGGATGCAAGAGCGAGCGAAGTGAGCTCGGAATTTTTAACACCCTGCCCCTGCGATAGCCCCTAGCTCCGACGCTGGTATGAAATAGGGAGCCCCATGAATCTAGCGGCCCTCGGCGCTTGCCCAGAGTGGCCAATGTAAAATAAGGCTCTGGGTCTAGTGTAGTACGCGAGCGCTGCTGAGCATCTTTTTTTATTATTCTAGCGTATGGCACTCGTGGGTTGCAGCTGAAAATCAGCGTCAGTGAGGCCCCATTGGCATTATAATCATTGTTTTCCGTATTTTTATAGTTTTAAGGTGTATTTTTGTTGCTGCAATGCCAATAAACGCATTTTAATTTCTTTCTTTTCTTTCAGGAGGTCCTGGGTCCCAGGTCAGTCAGGTTGCGGGCTTGCGGACGGCGAGCAATGGGCAGCTCGCCGTCTGGTAAGGACCAGGCCCGGGTCGACGGCGCGTCGTGTTCCACGCGCGCCTCAAAGAGATGTCAGCAAAATTGACGGGGTCCGAGAGGACCGATGCCTGCCGGGGCTGCGGATTGTTCGAAAGAGTTACCGTGGCCCTGGCGCACAGGCAACTGAAGGAACACGGGTGGGTTTTAGTCAGTAAGAGTCTGACACGCCCTTCCGCTCCGCCCAGAGCGAGAGAGGTCATTTGATGAACCAAACTAAAAAAAAAGGTCAGTCAGGTTAGGCAAAGTGTTAGAAGTTTCTCTGTCGCTGAGCAGCCCAGACTGGTTGATGTGATGGCAAGGCTCACCCCTTGTACATGGGACTTAACATAACTCTCGAAATGTGGGTGTACTATGGGTACACCTCTGCCTATAACCCTTCGAGAAATACAACAACTCTGTCCCCCATGCCTATTAACACTGTAATTTGGAAACAATTGAAAAACTTATTATTTTTAAAAGAGTATAAACCCTGGAGTTTTTATTCGTCTCTTCTCCATAGGAAACAACCAATTGGAACCGAAAACCTAGCTTCTGACGTTTCTTAACTGCCCATGTAGGTTTATACTCGTATGAAATCAAATTTTTCGATTTTGGTTTTGAACGACGCTTCCTCGAAGATTGGTACGTCGATGTCTTTCCCTCGAAGGTTTACCTACTTCTTCATTTACAAACATTAGTTAAATCTGCATTACCTAACTCTCCAAAGATGGTTCCATCAGGGGTATTGGATCATGTTACACGAAACATAGGTGGGTACACGATTATAATAAGACTAGCTTTTGCCCGCGGTTTCGCCCGCGCGGATGTCGGAATTTATCCCACGGGAACGTACTACCCTGATAAAAAGTATCCTACATGTTAATCCAGGTTATAAACTATCTGTGATCCAAATTCCATCCAAATCCGTTCAGTAGCTTTTGCGTGAAAGAATAACAAACATCCATCCATCCATCCATCCTTACAAACTTTTATGACGGCAGACGGTGACGGCAGAGCATGGAGAACATTATCAAAACATGTTTAACATCTATACCCCTACCCATGTTGGCAAAAAAATAAATGATTTGATTTGATTTATATTTATAATAATATTAGGATTCGTAGGATCTAAGCACAAGTACTTTTTTTTTGCTAAGAACCTATGTAGGTACTCTAGTGACGATTGGGAGGTATCAGAGGGAAAACACGTTATAAATTATTATAATTATAAAATATATAATATAATATAATAATAAATATATAAATTATATTTTTTATGTTTATTCAGAGCGTTCGTATTTACATCAACGCGCCTGTCTTTTCTCTCGCTTTTTCTAAAAAACAAAAAGTAGGTACTTACTCTGTGACAAAAAACGAATTCAAATCATTTGAAAGCTCATTCCAAACTCGGTTGACTGTTCGAATATAACTAACTAGAGTTAGTTTATACCAGCCTGCACAGCATAAGGTTCACCTCAGACTACCTTTACAGTAGGTACGCTACTTGAGTTTTTGGACCTCATGCTTATATTTGCGGTCTAGTGTGCTAATGACCCGGTTCTTATTATTAATTTAGTCTGTAATGGGAACATCAGCTGCCCGAATATAAACAGAGTCATTCTCTTTCATTAAAATTCGGAAGTTAAACGTTCCCAAACCCCTGATCAATAGAATGTTGTATTTACATAAGTAGGAAGGCCCAATAGTTTAATTCTGCATCAAGAGTAACCCAAAGCGCCAAAAAAGTGACTCGTAAAATTGGTTACAAGATATTTGGGGCGCATTAACCGACGACAATAAGTCACATTCAGAAATATTGTCACGTACCCTGACGGTGACACAGACATAAAGGACTGTCACCCTATTATACTTCATTAAATTCACTCAATAACAGCCATATTTCCCTAAGTAGGTCTTTCATTTCGACTTTATTCTGTTGCCATCCTTCTCTCAAACCGAAATGCCCCCTCGTGCGAAAGGGATGCAGAAACAAATTTGCCAAAAACCGTAGCAACTGTCATCGGGTTTCAACCAATAAATCCGTGAGGATGGGAGAGCTATTATGTCTGATATGACAATACACAGATTGACGCGACCGAAATCTATAAACTTTAAAAGTTAATGCGCGCATGCAGCACAGACTTGCCAATACATTATGGGCTCAATCTTTTGGGAAGGAAAGCTCAAAATTGCTGCTGTGCTGCTGAATTTGCATTTAATAGAAAACTAAACTCTAAATGTTGTTCGTTAAAGTTGTAATTTGCAAAGACCGGGGATTCTTTTGTTGATGAGATGAGCCTACAAAAAATCCTCAATAGGGAGTGAACAAAAGCTCATAAAAGTTTGAGATTAATCGGGGATTTGGGCACAATACACACACATGCCGCTGACGTGGTGTAGTTCGTCTGTTTGTCCGTCATATAGTCATGAGGGCACATCATTATTATTGATCTCAGTAGGTACCTACCTATGTAGTGCGGGTTAAGTTCTTAGGCATTTCATTAGTTTTACTTTTTTAACCGACTTCTTAAAAGGAGGAGGTTCTATGTTCGTCTGTGTGTATTTTTATGTAGCTAGATATGTTCATCGATATTTTCATCAATTATGGACCGTTCATTCTTCCTTCCATATTCCGTCCATTCTTCTTTGGAATACGCTTGTTCTTGGTATCAGGACGGCCATCAGTCGGTACGAGTATGCATTTAAGCGGAAATTGCAGAGATCATCTTAACACCTCTCTCCCTTGAAATTTATATATATATATTTATATATAATATAGGGATATATTATAGTAAATATGTATGTATGTGTATTCAAAGTTTATAACCTATTTATGTACTTGTGTATGTACTTATTTTATCTATAATTCATTATGATATATTTTTAATAATTGTTTCTCTCAAACAGACCACCTGCTTTCTAATCTATTCGACACCCTTGGTTGACTGGTAAAGAATGCCTAGGGCATTAAGTCCGCCTTTGTACCTTTTTGAGTGCGAAAAGTTATAAATAATAAACCCGATTAAAAATGTCAGCTTCTTTTTCATTATTATCTTAAATATAAATATTCCTATAGCACATTCAAATTCATCGAGTTTAGAAATGGTGCCGATCCAAGAATGAAGGGTTTTGTTCCAGAATCTTTCTAAAAGGACGAGTCTGTCTTTCAGGGAAAGATTGTTGAATGCCGAAATGTTCGTGGTCCACCTAACGTTCATGAAGAGCAGTCGGGTAGCCAGTTGTAGCAGTCGGGTAGTAGGTAGGAAGA
Source organism: Dryobotodes eremita (assembly GCA_917490735.1). Classification (NCBI taxonomy): domain Eukaryota; kingdom Metazoa; phylum Arthropoda; class Insecta; order Lepidoptera; family Noctuidae; genus Dryobotodes; species Dryobotodes eremita. The sequence continues at coordinate 8,092,067 of OU823241.1, read as the reverse complement.
AGAATTGGGCTCGGAACACGTGAGGGGCGGAGGCTGACGTTGCACCGGAAGATCAAAGAGCATGGAATAACTGTAAGAGTTATACATTGGCATTGGCGGGGGTATTAGATTGTGCTTCGGCAAAGTTCGGTTCAATGACGGCCATTTGACGACGAATAGTTGAGTTTCGAGGCACCCATTCGTGTTGGACTGCTGTAAAGAAAATTATACTTTTGAATACTTGTTTTGGAACTATTTAAAAGTATAATTAACGCCGCCGCCGCTGTTTACTTACACCGACTTGCAATTTTATCCAGGTAAATCTAAGTACTGCCTTGTTTTATTAAAACACTTACGATTTTAACAGGAATAAATGTTACAAGATAGCAAATTAAATCTATCTTATTTATTTTGTACTAGAATATGAGCGGGGCATCGATAGAAATAAACTTAAGTACCTGTATGCTTACTAACACATCAGTGACTCTTGTTCTAAGTGCTCACATCTATACACGAACGGCACGCGCCAACGGCAGAGGCATCTCCAGCCGTCGATGAGCCGACGGCTGCCACCAACGAGTGTCGACGGCTGCAATTGCCTCTGACGTTGGCGCGTACTGCTTGTGTATATGAGCGCTTGGCTTAATCTTCATCGTCATCATCATCATAATTTCAGCCGAAAGACAAACAGAAAGTTAGTTAAAAAGCCATAGAAAACCAACAACGCTTATGACGCTATGTTCTCTCAATACTAAAGATCCTCACCTTCTTTATTCATTCCAGATTGCAGACATTTCTCGAGGCGACAGGTTTCGCAGTGGTTCTGATGTGCCTTGTCCACAAAGCATCCCCGGGATGCGTGCCTAGCGGGTAGGTGTAACGCCGGTCGCTTCGCACGGATCGTTTGAAGAATAATACGCAGCCCTCGCACGCGAAGACGCCATCGCCATAGCGCTTGCCAGATAAGTGATCATGGCAGACGACGCACGACTCGTCGTCTAGGATGCGGTCTGGTGGAAAACACTCTAGATTTCACGTTGTATAGGATGCGGCATAGTAAGAAAGTCTAGATTTATAAATGGAATTATTTGATTAATTGAAAAACAATGTTTTGCCCCGAGATTTAGTCCTTGAGCTAATACACATCTACGAGTATTTCGTTAGTTTTACAATTTTATGAAGCTTTTAATCTTTTTGCTTTGGCAAGCGTTATTTAGTATCTTCGGCCTACAAACGAAAAACTCTCTCTTAGCTGTCGCACAGTCGGGTAACAAATATGTATTTTTCATACCGAAATAATGATCCAACCAAAAGTAAACGACTATCTTATGTATTCCAGTAGTTCCAAATCTATGTACCCTTGTAAAACAAATCTGCCACCCACTAATAAACCAAAGTTAACTATCAGCACACAGTGCGAGGCTTCCAATTGAGCTATGATTGAGCGCCGACTTGGTCTAAGGTCCCGCCCCCTGGGGAGGCATAATTTATTGACACCCGGCCTTTTACCGTCGAGAGACCAATCGTCAATGTGTGAATGAGTATGCAAAACAATTGACACGCAATTAAGTTCTCGCCCGCTTGCGCGATGTTCACTTGTTTCAATAAAAAAAACACGTGTGGCACTCGGGGACTGCCGCGGTAAAGCTATTGCATAGCATTTTTTATCAACTTATGCAATTATAATTATTTATTTATTTTTTATTTATGCAGTATTTTTTTTTTCTTTGATATTAATTCAAGTACAGTCGTACCATATACATACACGTTAAGCGAACGCTCGGCCGAGCTACATGGTGGGCGGAGTGGGGGGTGTTAGGTTTTATTTTCGTTACGGAATTTCTTGATTTGGTCGCCGCGCTCAAAGCCCGCGATAAAAGCTATGCAATAGCTTAAAGAATTGACAAAGCGTTTGTGTGTCGTAGAGTCGATATTTTGAAGTGCAGTGCCTTTTCTGTGCCTATAAGACTCACTTGGACGTTTAGTCGGGTTAAATGAATAATTAAAGAGTTTGTAAACTCGGAGTTAAGTAATTATCATTTTAACTCTTAATACGCGTTGCGCCACTAAAAAGTAACACCGGATTAGTAAACCTGATATTTGTGTTTTTTGAGTTGGAAACATTGCAGGTCAATCGACGAAACATGAAATAGAATTGCAATGTCTATGCCCTGATAAGTAATCCGACCAAAAATGATTGAACGAACAATAGACGGAAATCATATACCCCTATCTGTTACACTACATCACGATGCGTAATACCTACTTTCTTGACTTTGAATTTTATAACATGACATTAAGTTTAATCGTATTGTTTCCATGGAGATTTAATTTATTGATTGACGGAAACGTCATATAAGGAAAAATATGTTTCAAGTTTTTTATAATTTGTATTTATTTATAAATGAGTTCATGAATATATTGCCTGCTGATATAGTACCGAATTTTCACGTACTACAACGTCGAACAATATAAAATACAAAACAAGTTATCAGCGGTACCTCGTAACGTCAATTTATTTTGATATTACTGACACTAACCCAGAGATTAGCGACTTAACTCTCCCACATTGGCGAGTTTAATATTTAAAAGTTTAACTTTAGGTTTACCTCTAACTCTTGGTGGCGCGAGAATAATTATTTGATCAACCCTGAGTTAGCTGTTAACTCCGAGTTATTTAGGATAACCCATGAACCCGCAAGTAGGCCTATGTGTGTTCATTATTTAACCTTAGAATTTCTCAGTAGCAGCCCGGAGTGTGGATTTGTACCCAGTTGATGTCAAAAGGCTCACCCCCTTTTACATGGGACTTAAACATAACTGGCGAAATGTGGGTGTACTATAGGCACCCCTCTACCGAATCCTTCGGAGACTAGGCGTGATATTATGTTTTATTATTTATCTTATGACTATTCTTTCTTTCGATTTATTCTCGGTGGCTTTTTAGGCTACTGCATTCTATAAAATTTGGTTTATAATCGGAATTTCCAACTGCAACTAAGACAATATTACCCGCCGCGATGCTAAGGTGTTACGAAGGTAGAATAGACTGCTACGCTCGTAGACTTCGTAGCGCCACGACGACGACGCTACGCTCGCTTTGTGTACGCACTACGCAGTCAGAATCACGTAGATACATCTTCTTAGTATCAAATAGCGACTCACCCCTACTTCTCACGGCTTTTAAAACTTGACAAAACATCGAGATTTCTTTATTATTCGTAAATTTAATATTAATGTATTAAACACATGTAAATGAAGGTTTACTTCATCGCATCGCATCGTCTTTAACATAAGGTATACAAACTACGTTTAGTACCTAGCTCTATGGACTAAACAATAGAACTGTAAAAATGAAGGTGACAGTCTAAATGACAATCTTGAGAAAATATTGAAAATAATTTTGTATTAATTTGTAAATGGTAGCTCTAAATCTTGTTTCTCTTCTCAGGTAATGTTTATGTTTGGTTATGTTCTAATTAATATAATTTTGATGTAAAATGTACATGTACATTGAGATTAATAAAACTATTCTCTTTTCAGAGCAACACAATTTAGCTTATTGAAGTCAATGATGTTTTATAGGACTAGATCAGCAGTGTACGGCGCCGACGTGTTACCACTTCGTATATGTCCACAGGCATATCTGACTGCAGTTGTCAGCTTGACGTCAAGTGAGCAATTGCTTAGCAATAAAAAATATTAAAATGGTAAAATAAGCTGTTAAAATTTGTACGTCACGGTCTGAAAAAATCAATAAAGCAAGTGGTATTACATTTCACCAGTAAATTTGCTAAATTTATTATCAAACGAAATAAATTTATCAAACATTGCTTTTGCCATCAGTGCTACCAGTAAAAACGATTTTGATTTTGCCAGATTGTTGGGAGTTTAGTGAATGACGAATGTATGTTCCTGTAATTCTAATTTATAATATCATTCCATTTCAAACAAAAATAATTTGACACGATCTTTATAGTTTTTAAATATAATATTTACGTTGACGCATGTGTTTCTTTTATTATTTTATGTAGGTACCTAATCCTTGTCAATTTCTATAAATCTTTAATCTATTGGTAGTTCCATAATACCACCTTTCATAATAATTGATTCAATAACTACCATAATTAATTCTGGGGAAATTATGTTGATCATTGGCAACCCTGGCCATTTTTGCGATAGCAATGTCTTGTCTCATTCCAACGTAATTAGTTTGACGGTAGAAGAAATGAGACAAACATAGATTATTTTGACAGATTGATATATTTATGTATCCGTTTCAAAGCTACGACTTTAAACTCGTAAGTGGTTACGTTTTTTTGAAATTGTTAGTAGGACGTTGCTCCTCTAGTATTATTATAACCTCATTGATTGAAGTATTTACTAATTTAGCTTATTATTTCAATATACTTAGTATAGAAACATATTATACACGTAATACAATCCGAATCAGCTGGATGCGGGTAGCACACAACCGGTCAAAATGGCCATGTTTGGGGAGGCCTATGTCCAGCTGTGGACGTCTTACGGCTGAAATGATGATACTATTATTCTAAGTGATACACATAAACCTTCTGAAATTTAATAAACTTTCTAAATGATGATGCAAACAGCATCGAAATCCGTTGCGCAGCTTAGAAGAACAGCGCGGTAACAGACAGTCAAGAAAAGCGTGGGTTTCGTCTGAAATCGAGGCCTTTTTGGAGTTAGTATTGGACAGAAAATGTAAGTCCTACTATTATAGTTTTGTGTGGAGCAATGTAATTAATAAAAATAATTAACTTAGTGATAGGTTGAGTACCTAGTTCGGTTCCGTGCTTGTAACTATAATTTGTTTTTGTTTTGCCAAGTATCATAATTAGAGATATTTTTTTTTCTAAATATCGCTGTGGGTAAAGGAGCCTGTTTTATTAGTTAATTAGACAATAAATTTAACAGTATTGAAATATTTTAACATAATATATTTTTATATGCACGTGTTTCTGTGACAATAAAACATATTCATCTTATAATGCAGTGTTCAATTAAGTTTTTCCATATTTTACTCTAAGGACTGATAAAATAATATCGAGACTTTAGAAAAACATATTATAGTGTACATCCAGTCCACGATAATATCGTCACGTTAGAAATGACAAAAGCGCTTAATCTCTCTGAAATATCTCATTTGTTATGGCCGGTACCTGCAGTTCATAATTAACATAATTATGCCCACTTGCACCGCCAATCACTAAACACGTTTAGCGCTAAACGAGTTTTAAACATCAATCTGTCTTTGTCATCTTCAAACATTTGACAAAAACAGAATTATGTTTTAAACTCGTTTAGCGCTAAACGTGTATAATACTTGGCGGTGCAAGTGCGCCTTACTCTCAAGGGCCATTGATTGAAGAATAAGGAATTACCTTCGTAAGTCATTATTACGGCTTAAAATAATTATCAACACAATTTCTAATAGACATTTATTTTAAAGCTTGCGATATAAGAAGTTATTTACAATAGTTTTTCATAGTAACACTTATAAATATATTTATGTAAGACATAATATACTAAATAATTTGATATTAATATTAACGCCTACATTGTCTTACTGTGCTCTCTCCAAATACTAATATGCATAAGCAAGTAATATCATAATTTTGGTTGCAATTTTGCTAGTAATACCTAACTAAAAATAAAAATGAGAGAATACTAGTACTATATTGTTAAATAATTAGTATTCTGTCATTTTCATTTGAATAACAACATTAAAGTAAGTAAACGGAATGTTAAGAGAAATGTTTAATTCAAGAAAATAGGCAATTTTGACTAGACTTTTCTTTTCCTATTTGACAATTTCAAATTTATTTTATTTTCTAATATTGTTACACAAAATTATAGACAAATACATACTGCACCCTAATTACGTAATACACTATCTATCACAATCTGAATCATTTTGAAGCCTATTGCTTCTTCTTCTATCCATTGTTTCATAATGTTCGAAAAATTTGTCTGCTCAACCACGTAAATAACGCAATGAATGTTGTTAAACTGTCAATATAAAACCCATTCCTACTGTTAGTGTGTTACGTAATTACCGCGCAGGAAATATAGAAGATTCGATGCAGACGGGACAGATTTACGGACACTCGTATAGGAACGTTGACAACTACTTTACAACGAGATTCGAGATCATAAGAAGCAAAGTATTGATTTTTTTACTTTGATCCCAGTTCCAAAACAGTAAATTTTTAAGTAAGTAATTTCATTAATAAGTCACATTTAAACATAATTTTTATTTATCATCCTACTGGTTGGATACAGTTGACATATAGCTACCAAAGAATCGACAACACTACTAACATCTAGATAGTTAATTCGGACTAATGTGAAACTACTTATTCGCACGAAAAAGATAATTATTTAAAATAACCTATGTGATAAGAATACTACAAAGCCAACTAGTTTTTAGAAAAACTTGTGAAGATGCAATTTTCTGAATATTTAAATATATCTTTACTAACAACAATAATGTCTAATAGATCGGTTTCTTATTAACCTTATAAGTTAAAATAATAACTGATGTACACAGTTATGCAATAAATATATCTTTATCTTTAAGTAGGTACATAACACCTAGGCCATAATTGCAAAGTAATTAATTAAATATTAGGTATAACTTACTGATTGGTGTACTTGATTTTCAGCACCAAAATATAATATTTTATAATGCGGTTAAAAGTTTAAATAATACGTAGATCTCTGTTAAATATAAAAGTTTTCATGACCCGTAGGAGAAGGAAACAATTTTTTGTACCGCTTTTTTGTCTTAACAAAAAAGAGTAAAGTTTCCAACAAATGAGCATCTTTGTCAATATTTTATTATGAATCGATTGCAGAAATATTAATTGGCTTTGAAAACGAGTTGGCCAACATTGCAAAATGGTTTTTGATTCGAAAGCTTCTACAAATTCATGAATACCTACTATCATTGTCCATGGATGTATATTACTCAAACTTAGAAAACTACAAAAAAACTACCATATCTTTAAGTACATTTAGTAAATGATCATATTTTGTTATTTCAATGATACACAAATTCTACATTGAGATCCCTATCTAACATCCACAACAAAACCGTTAAATTATAACATTTTTATCTGTAGTTTGGCGCGTATTATACGTATAACAATGAGTTTCAGAATGTTAGAATATAATATCATTCATTTTCATAAAGGCTCGAATAGGTACGTACATACCTTCCTAGGTATGTGTTATCAATAATCCTGGTAATTCCCAAACTGTGTTCGCAAAGAAACAGATGAACGTTACAAGTGAACATGTGAACCACGAATATACATAGAATATAATAGAATACTCTGAATTATACATATACACCATATTTACAGATATAAATATAAAAAATTTACGTAGGGTGACATTGTGACGTAGCAGTTCTCTGCTTGTCATTATTGACCTGCAAAGTGTCTGGTAAGCCCCCAGAATACAACGGACCTATTCGAAGAGGGTTCCGTTATTATTCTTTGCCGCTTGTGTACATATCGGTAAGTATGCGTTCTATGGGTGTATCTCCAACCGTGGCTCTGAAGAACAGCCCAACGATGGCAGAGCTGGGCACGCTTCTGATGGCGGGCAGCAGATTCAGCAGTCTGAAGGCCCTGGTCAGCTGCAGCGGGTATGTGTGATGACAATACTGGAAATAAAAACGTTTGATAGTGCTTTAGGTTGAGATTGAAGAAAACCAATGATAGTTCTTGATTTGTTAAGGGCTGAGCGTCAGAAACATTTGTATTTACGCTATTTAATACCGGGTTTGTTCAGTTCTTCTGTAGCGGCATCTACAACGCTACATGCAAACTATGCACCATACTGACGTCACGCAAACTCCTACATCGCGCATGCAGCATTTACCGCGCGACGAATATATATATATAACGTCCCGACATTAATTGACGGGCAGTAGCCCACCAGATACAACACCAGTCTGGTCGAAGGATCCTCCCTTTTCTGTGGAGGATGAGTGAACTTTACGCTCTGTTCCTTATACCTCTATACATCTTTTGGAAGTTAAGGAACTTATAGTATCAACAACTTCTTCTACTTTAAGGTAGCATCTTATTCAAACGGTTCTTACCTCCGTCAACATGTACATCGACTGGTCGTGCAGGACAGCGACGGCAGCAGCATTCTGTAGTTTTCTGCTGTCTGCATCCATGTTGTTAGGGCTTCGCGCCCCATCCTTGTCCAAACTTGTCTTGAACAGGAAGATCGCCCGGAGACATGCATATTCATTGGCATCCGGATTTACTTTAGAAATCTCTATCAAAGCCGATTCAAAACTTTCAGCTTCTTTTTTAATATTATCTACCATTGAAATATTCCTATCTAGTAGCACGTTTAAATCCATCGGGTATAGAAATTGTGCAGCCCCAAGAATGAAGAGTTTTTTCCAGGATTCTTCTATAAGGACGAGTCGGTCTTCCAGGGAAAGGTTGGCGAATGCCGCAATGTTAGCGGTCCACCTAACGTTCATGAAGAGCAGCTGGGCAGCCGCTTCGCAGATCGACGCGGGGGTGAAGAGAATCGGGCTCAGAACAGGCGTGGGGGGCAAAGGCTGAGGTGGCACCGGAGGATCAAAGAGCATGGGATAACTATAAGGGTTATACATGGGTACTGGCAGCGGCATTAGGTTGTGCTTCGGCAAAGTTAGGTTCAATGGTGGTGCAGCAGGTCCTCCCACGTCAGGGCGAGGCGGAGAGTCCTGCATAAACATCGCCATTTGACGACGAAGAGTTGAGTTTCGGGGACCCCTTTCGTGTTGTACAGCTGTAAAGAAAGTGATACTTGTAAATAGTTCCAACGTTTACTTGCTTGCACCAGACTTGCAATTTTATCTATGTTAATCTAAGTACTTGCTGCATTGTTTTGTTAAAACACTTACGGTTCTAACAGGAATAAATGTTACATGATAACAATTTAAATCCCTCTCATATATTACAAGACTCTGAGCGAGGTATCGTTGGAAATAAATTTAAATTGGTACTGTTAAGGCTGTATTCTGACGTGGTTGTAGCACGCCACCTCCGCGAGTCTGTTATAAGTTGATGGCATAAATAGGAGACAAATATTGATTGATATTATTCAGAACAGAAGAAGAACAGGAGCAGTCAGCTTAGCGGGCTGACAAGCGTTTGTCATAAATGTCATAATATAAATATATAAATGAATTTGAAGATACAAATAATTATTAATTACGTGATGTATTATAAACAGGCGTTTTATTTACTTCGGTACCGTTAGCATCCCTCCGATGCTAACAGTACTTTTATCCTTACTAACACACCGGTGACTCTCCATCTAAGCAGAATCATCATCATCATGATCAAAATTTCAGCCGAAAGACGTCCAGTGCCCTGTTTATCAAAACTAACAAGCTTTGTATTACAAGCATTTTTCTTGTAAAAAATTTAATTATTACAAATATGTGTTTATCAAAACTACACGTGTAATTTACGGGTTACAAGTGTCGTCATTTATTTCAGAAGAATATTTTTACACTTGTATTCAAGATGTAGTTCATAAAAAAATCCTTTGTAAGTTACAACTTTTAGAAAATTATGGCAAATCCTGAAAGTGTCCGGCGACAACTCTATTCCGTCTTACAAGTTTACGAGTGTTGCGCTTATTACCGCAATCAATTTTTAAATACGATTTTCTTTTTTAAATGTGGTCAAGTGATTCAAGTGGTGAAGAAAATATTAGAATAACGGCACCGAGAACATATAAAAGAAGAATGATTACGGTCATATGGAGATGACCTATGAATTTAACGAAAGGTTTCGACTTAAAGATGAAACATTTGAACATTTAATTAACATTTTGGGTAGCCATTTAGAAAGAAATTCAAACAATACTACAAATTGCTCTACATTGGTTGGCAACGGGAGTTTAATACTAGGCTTGTGTAGTATGTACATGTACGATGTACTACTAAGAATTCATTCATGAGTTCATGACACTGTAGTAGAATGAACTATTCCGTTAGCTTAATAGTACTTCGGTCATTTAGTACTTCATTTCGATCACGTTTCGTCCGATCGGTCGCTTCAGTCAGGCGTATTCTCGATTAGTGGATGGAGCAGGAAATTGTAAATATTTAGATTTTTAAATACGCCATTCCTAAATAATCTAATGCATGTACCTACTTAATAGTAAGTAAAACTTTACAGTTCTATTTTCACGAGCGCTCGTGAAACAATTGAATTGGTGATACCTTCCAAGCATTCGTAAAAGTCTTTATTCAATCACACAATACATTTCACAGATTGTACTAGATCGGAACGCACCGTTCAATAACGAGCAAGAACAAGTCTGGTATTGAATACAATACCATGCTGTTTCTGACATGCACGGTGTAATAAAAGGCAGTGTATGCAATATTAGGCACAGACAATATACCATTCAGCCATGCGTATTACTATATACGTATACTTTAAGAGTATCAATTAAAAAAGATACAAAAAAATGGCGGCATAACTTTTTGATTTTAGAACTTACAAGTAAAATCTACAAGCGTTCAATTTTACAAACCCTATAGATTTTATTTGATAAACGTAATTTACACGAACATATAAAAACTTCATTGTAAAGTGTAACTTGTGAACATGTAGACTTGTAAGTTTTGATAAACAGGGCACTGGATGTTATTTGAAAAGTCATAGAAAAATCGCTTATGACATTATGTTCCCTCAACACGCTCTCAACTCACCGTCTCTATTCATTCCTGATGCCAAACATTTCTCGAGGCGACAGGCTCTGCACTGGTTCCGATGTGCCTTGTCGACGAGGCATCGCCCCTGGACTCGTGCCTTGCAGGCGTACCGCCGGTCGCGTCGTACGGATCGTTTGAAGAATCCTGCGCAGCCGTCGCACGCGAAGACGCCATAGTGCTTGCCAGATGAGTGATCACGGCAGACGGCGCACGGCACGTCGTATAGGATGCGGCCTGGTGGAAGAAAGTCTAGATTTATTCATGGTATTATTCGGAAAACAATGTTTCGCCCCGAGATTTGGTCCTTGAGCTGAAATACAATCTATTTCGTTAGTTTTACAGTCTTATGAACCCTTTAATCTCTTTGCTTTGGCAAGCGTTATTTAGTTTCTTCGTCCTACAAACGAAAAACTAAACATGGATATACGTAATCCTGTCATAGCAGCAGCGCAGTTGGATAATAAATATGTATTTTTACATACCGATATAATGATCCAACAAAAAGTAAACGAATATCTTATGTATTCCATTAGTTCCAGATCTATGTACCGCTGTACAACAAATCTGCCACCCACTAATAAATCAAAGTCAAAGGCCTCCGACCGAGCTATGATTGAGCGCCGACTCGGTCCGAGGTCCCGCCCCCTGGGAAGGCATAATTTATCGACACCCGGCCTTTTACAGTCGAGTGACGAATCGACAAATGTGGGAATGAGTGCGTAAAACAATTGAGACGCAATCAAGTTTTCGTCCGCTTACGCGATGCTCACTTGTTTCAATAAAAAAATTATCAAAGCGTTTGATTGTCGTAGAGTCGATATTTTGAAGTGCAGCGCCTTGGCTGTGCCTGTAAGTGTGTTTATTATTTTTAACCAATGAATTTCTGAGTAGCAGCCCGGAGCCTGGATTTGTGCCCAGTTGATGGCAAAAGGCCCCTATTTCATGGGACTTAAACATAACTGGCGAAATGTGGGTGTACTATAGGAAGTATCTGCACCCTTTGGGGAATAGGCGTGTACGTGTTTGTTATTATTTGACCTAAAGACTATTATTTATTTTGATCTACCTATTCTCGGTGGCGTGTTAGGTTACTGCATTTTATAAAATCTGATATACAATCGGAATTACCTTAAAACTTCCGGAATAAACTCTCTAAATGATGGTGCAAATAGCATCAAAATCCGTTGCGCAGCCGATAAGAACAACGCGGTTAAATAGTCACGAAAAGGGACTTTAATTAGAATATATAAAGATACCCACATACAATGCATAACATTTCTCAATACGTAAACATGTAGTAAGTATTTTTCTTCTGCCTCTATTAAAACGATCAGTTGCAAGGATAGAAATCTTCATGTCAAAATATTTTCTGAACACTGTTTGTTCTATATGCATAATTAATGTGAATGGGCCGTACCGAAGATTACCGGTGCCGTCATTCAATGCACTTTTGTAAAAAGTTAGCACGCTACCTCCTTGTAATGTTGGATTATTTTGTACATGGATTCCGTCTAAAATCGAGGCATTTTTTGAGTTTGTATTGAACAGAAAATGTAAGTCCTGTTAGTTTTGTTTAGTTTTATGTGGAGCAATGTAATTAATACAAATAATTAACATAGTGGTAGGTTGAGTACCTAGTTCGGTTCCGTGCTTGTAACTATAATTAGTTCTTTTTTTTAAATAAATATCCTAATTAGAGTTAACTAGTAGTTTTTCTATATATACCGGTGAAATATGCCAACTTTGGCATTCAAGGTATCTTTTCCCAGCATATATATAAGCAAATATAAATTGCTTTTAGGGCAAAGATACCTGCACCCTAATTACGTAACGCACTATCTATCACAATCTGAATCATTTTGAAGCCTATTACTAATCCATTGCTTCATATGTTCGAAAAAATTGTCTGCTCAACAACATAAATAACGCAAAGAATGTTGTTAAACTGTCAAAATGAAACCCATTCCTACTGTTAGTGTTACGTAATTACCCCGCTGGATTGGCAAAGTTGGCATGTTTCACGATACGTGTTTCTCTGACAGTTTGTAAATTTTTCTTTCTTTTAATGCAGTGTTGAATTATATATTTTTTCCATATTTGGCTCTAAGGACTGATAAAATAGTATCGAGACTTTAGAAAAACCGTAGCCGTCTTGGGGTTTTTCGAAGAATGGGAGCTGATTGTATGATTGGTACTTATTTACCTGAATATCCCAGACGTCTCGTAACCTACTTATAGCTATATTGAAATAACATGCCTGAATTAAGTACATAGTTTGATGTTCAAGTTTGTCATAAGTAGCTTCAGTATCATTATTATCTACCTAAATTAAATAAAGGGCAAAATAAATAAGCGTATTCCTTATTCTGTTTTGTGATTTTTTTATCTCTATATAACTAGTCTAGACTGGACGCCTAGACTAGAAGATTCAGGTAAGATTATTTGAAATCGAACGATAACTGCGACAAGTTTAAGTACCTACAATTCCAAAACACCAATTATTCCCTTCACTACGGAACCCTAAACTCAACACAAAACACTGTCTGATCCCACGACCGCGTAGATAAGACGCCATTTCTGTTCGCCGCCCAAAGGGGACCAGTCGAAAAGGCATAAAGGCAAACTGGATAAGACATTCCATTATTCAATACGTGAATACACGTGAATACACTGAATACACTTGCGATACAGGAAACGTGGTGTCGAGTGTTCAGTAAAAACGGGCTAAACAATGCACAACGAAAGAGGGAATAAAACGGTCGAGATAGATAATTATACGTTCTCATACAAAGACAACTTCATAATAAAAGCCGTGGATTGAGGTACTCGGCTTTGTGTTTTTGTCGCTTTTCGATTTAGTTGTGTTTCTCAAGCACTTGATCGCTGTTCAAGAGGTTTGGAAATAGATTTTGAATAAAGTACAAATTTTTATTTCAACAGAAATCAATTAGTTTTTAACCTGTAAACAAGCGCGCAAACAACTTTTTATTTTTAAAATTGAACTATGCTTCTTGTTCAAACCATTTAATGAGTAAGCACACTGCATGCAGGTACCTATATTTATGTGTGTGTAATTACTGTGATAATTAAACCATAATAAGCAATACCTTACGTATTACTCAAGTGAATGTGAACAACAAAACACTTTTAACCAACACGGAATTCGCGCCAAATTCAGTGAACTGTCAATTCAAACCGTCGGCATTTGTTTTTATGGCAGTTATGACCAGACATGACATTAGGCCTATCACTTCCGAATCATCCATAACGATTTTTATCAACCGTGCGAACGCGCACCTGTGTCAAATGGACCGATCCCATGACATGGCGTGACTCCGATAGCTTAGGGTCAAAACAAACGCACGATTATTAATCAAGGATGCTATTTAAATTACAATTTATTTGAACTAACTAGCAATGGAGTTCCCACATCAATTTTGGTGTGACTTTTAAGAGTAATGCGAACCCTATTTGTGAATTGGATCTGTGATCATTGTTTGAAGCGGAAGGTTAGAAGGATGACTGTGGTAATAGACGTTTACAGCCATTTTCACAAAACACACACACACACACACACACACATTTACACATTTTTTTGTTTTCACTACCGTGAAATTATTACTTTTTATATTAAAATTGGCTTTTGTCGTTAACTTTTTTCACTTCTTAGATGTTTGTGTGTTATTATTCGTTTAAACACCAAGAAAAATCATATAGGCCCTGTAGCCCAAAACGCGGAAAAATACCGATAATTTAAAAAAAAATACTGTGTTTAGTTATTTTTTTCAGTTACAAAATTATTAAAAACCAGCAGTCAATTAACAATTCTCCTCTAAACATTAGTCCAATTTCTAAACAAGCTAATAAACGGTATCAGTAAGTACTGACTGGGTCAGTTCGCGGGGTAGGGGAGTGAAAGCGGCAGATGCGCACACGCACCTCGTGGGAATACTGCGGATGGGACAAATTGGCCCGGACACGTCATCTCGTTCGCTGCTAATTAACGATGGATGGGCATGGAGGTTAGTGGTGGTAATAAAATGGTGTAGTACTTATGTCTAGGCTGTTTGTGCGAGAGGTATACTCCTCTTCAGTGAACCTATTCCAGAAGAGTGTAAGTAAGTATATCAAAAGTGTCTAGAGCTCAAGGTATTAAAAAAAATCTATTGCCCTATTGAAATTAAATAAAAATATCTATTTAGATTGATTAAATAAAATGTTTTCGTACGTGTAGATCGACGAAGTACCCTCTGATTTTGCAATAATAAAGACTTCGCGATTTTTGCTTATGCTGGATTCTTCACTTTAGTTAATCCTGACACTAAAATGTGGTATAAAGATAAAAACATAGTTTTATTTTTATTTTTGTTGCGTAAAATAAACAACTAGTAGTCTTTATTTCCGCTGCGATTCGGCACACTCAATATGAGTTCATACAAATCACGTTGCGGAATACTGACCACGTCAATTGTAACTAGCGAAAAAGATTTTCTGGAGTGTCTACGGCATCCATATTTGGCAGAGCACGCATGGGATATGCTTCAATAAAGATTTGAAGCATATCCCATGCGTGCTCAATGGGATTCAAGTCTGGCGATTGAGCAGGCCATGGTAGGACGTTGATATTAGCTGCGGTAACTGTGTTTGCAATAACTCTGGTAGTGTGTGGACGTGCATTGTCATGCATAAGTAGAAATTAAGCACCAATTGGGTCAGCAAATGAATGACAACATCTGATACAATCGTTACAGCGTAAATCTGTGCATTGAGATTGCCTCTGATCCAAATCAGTTCGGTTATTCCGCCGATCCATATACCCGCCCATATCATGATTGGTCTACCTCTGTATGCATGGAATTCTTGGCATGATTTTAAACGTTCTTGGCGTCCACGGTCCTCCAATACCATGTACGTCTTGTATCTGGCCTCATACCAAAGTGAGGTTCATCAGAAAAACACAAAACGCCACTCTTCTTCTGACCAATTTATGTGTTCACGAGCCCATTGTAACCGGGCTCTGCGATTGCGGGGTCCAATAGGTGGTACTCGTAGCGGCCTTCGGAAACGGAGATTGACTTTAAGCAAGCGATTTCCTATGGTTTGATAGCTTATTAACATTCCTAAAGAGCTATGAAACCTGGTAACTAACATCATCGCGGTAATTGTACGATTTCGTCGATCAGTAATTTGTATGTAACGATCTTGTCTGCATGTGGTGATGCGAGCTTGTCCTCCATGTCTCTCTGCCATGCTGTCAGTGATGCGGTAACGTGTCCAAAGTCGACTAATAACACTCTGCGTAATGTTCAGAGCGATTGCCACAGCACGTTGCCGAGTACCAGCTTCCAACATTCCCACGGCTCTGATTATGTCTTCTCGGCTTAAATGACGCCTTCTCTCCATAATAACGTTTTAACGTTCTTTTGTATTGATTCCACTCAGAAGTATGGCAGAAATTTGGATTTGGCCGGAAACCCGTTGCAGAATTGTATAGGAATACGACTAGACAGTTTTTTATTTACCGAATTTCAGAAACTACCTATTCCCTTTTAAATTTACTAAATTTACTAAAAAAGTTTCCATAGGAGTTCCAAAAAAAATTAATAAAATTAAAATCTAGATTTTTAGTAACTAGCAAAAACGTGCCTGATCCCTAGACACTTTTGATATGTGTATTTTACACCGAGTTGTTAACTTAAAAATATTGATTGTCATGAGCATTAAGAAAAGTTGTGTGACCAATGTTGGGACATAATAGGTAAGTACTATCAAGTAATTAATGAAAAGGGGCTATTTACTTAAATAACAAATGAAAATAATACTCACTTGACGAAGCCGTAACGGAGTGCATGATACTCCTGCTATTTCGTCATTACATCTGAAAATAGATAAAATAACTTTAAAAATTATCTCAGAGTCACCAGAAACATTTTCACACAGGAACCGTCGCGCGAAGTAATTCTCAAGTGCAAATCTTTCGCTCGCGGTTTTCAAGAGCACTCCAAGCCCAATGCAAAGAAAAGAATCAATCAAGAATAGCAACAAATGTAAGAAAATAAAGTTCCATTGTATGTTGGCTTTGTGGCTGACATCTTTTGGCCACAAAGCTGAGAGCTACTTGTATTTTTGTTCATTATTCGCATTGTTTTTATAGCCACTTGTTATAAACGGCCATTGGTATTGAAAGCCATCAAGTACTGCCGTTTGATTTGGTACTTACGCTTACAATTATTATACCACAAAGTAGGTATGTTCGTGTGAACTGAAATTGTATATTTGCATTTCGATTATTGGGTTTTAGAGTTTTGAAGCAGAAATTGGTTGCTTTCTTTATTGCACTGTGTACTAGAATGGGTAATTGTTGCAGTTACTTAGTTTAGACTAGAGCCAGGCTATAAAATAGCATTGCAGATTTGCATAGAACCTATCATATTTTAATGATTTAAATAATTTAAGTTGCGTTAAATATTAGGCAGATGACAATAAAAGGGAAGTTGATAAAAAATATTTACAATCGATTTGCTTAAAAGTAGTACAGATTAGCACACAATAAAAAAACAGAAGTTACTCAAAGGAGACAACACATTTTCTTCGAAATCAAACAATAAACATTGTGTTTGCGTCAAGCACAGAGCTGCTGAGTCCTGGATCCCGAGCCACAGTAGCAGAACTTCTCACTCTTTGTCTGTCGGTCACTCAGAAGTTGGGATTGCACAGTTTTTGCAAACGTAATTACGGACTCGCAAAACAGGTAATTACGTTCGGATAATCCCGGTAAGTGCCGGGACAAAGGCTCGGATGAGCCGGGACTATATGGCTGGGCCCAAAAGGCCTGGTGTGCGCCGGAGGGTTAACAACAAAAGCGAAACCAATAATAACATCGGAAAGTCGGTAGCTTCTTGCTTTTAAAATTGAGATGGCGCAAAAAATCACTAATACGTTTTTTGAATGTTTGGGACTAAATAGCGAAGAGAATTTGCGGACCATTTTTTTTTTGGTTTTGACTTTATGCAGCTGTTGTAATAACAAACATGTACGGTATGGGTTTATTAATCTGTAATATTTAGGATGTAATGTATTTTAATGTGCTATACCTGAATAGAACCCGTAGGAAATAAATAACTTTATTATTTTGTAGAGACAGTTAATAGACTCAAAGAATGGCGTTGAATGAATGATGAGTACCTTTAGACAACCGAAGAAAAAGAGTCATATCCAAATAACTACATTATTTTTTAAATAATAAAATGATAACTAACCTAAGTTAATAGAACGAGGTACAAGCAGTAGGTACCTAAACGATAGTAAGAGAAACTTAATTAATAAAACTATGCATTATGAACTGATTAAGTGTTTATACAGAAATGAGGACTGGATCGCATTTGATTCGTAGTTTTTTTTTAATGAAGATCTGTTTGTTTCTATGTTCACTGCTTTACCTTCTTTACCTTAGTATTAGACGCAGTAGGCCTAACAAGATAATATTAAAAAAAGCAAAACTGCAGAAATGAATGAAGAAATTTCACATAGAAAATAAATCGTTTTACAAATCTGACTTACGCTGCTTTACAAGATCTCCCGTGTAATGCCACCAAAGAACCGATAACAAACGTGTTGACGTGTTAAAACAATTAAAAAATAAGCCAATAAGCGTGACCAGAGCACATTAATAGAAAACTTTAACAACTTGACAAATAAGCGAAAATTAATTTCAGTATTAACGGCTTGGTTATAGTTTTCTATCGGAAAATTCATTTAACGCCACCTCCTGTTAAAATTAAATTTTTGTAATAGGAGATTAGCGAGTTTAAGAGGTTTGATTACGTACCTATACAATTATTACACAACTAACTAGGTACTAATGACTAACTAACTATTATGTATTAAGTGCAAATGTGTGTGATGCAAATTGAATGACAGTAGGTATAGGTAAAATACTCATTACGTCATAACAGGTTCCCGATTTGATCCTGCGGAGGTCTGAACGCATGCAGTCCACATAAATAATGCAAATGGTTGTGACTTTCAGCGCGACTACTGCACCTATAGACAGGCTGGCAGGGACATCTACGCGCAAACTGTAACCATGGATTCAGCACATAATGATTGTAGACCCTAGCGTATAAATTTTATAGTCGATTATCAAAAAAATATCAGCAGTTTCATAGATCTACGCGGTCAAAATGTATGAAACACCAATTTTTTTTTAAATTACCGACCAGTATTTTCAACGCCGGGTCTTTAAAGTCATGTACAGAAACCATGGTAACGGATTTCGCGTCGATGTTCCTGCCACCCTGTATGCATTTTATAACCAAATGTTCTGAGTTGCATTTAAGCTAAATTGCGTTTACTCTAAAAGCTTAGGTATCTTTTCTGTCGTAACCCAATTCGTTTTACTGCGAAAATAAAATTACGATTGGTACTATATTTTCAGAAAGATATAGGTACCTAAAGCCTGAAAGATGCTATCGTATTAACATAGGTAGAGCTTCATTAAATATAACGATGCCAATTTGTTATATTTTCCAGGATAATTTCAAATATCCAATGAGTGGGGTGGCGCAACCCAATGAACCAACCCAACCAACCAAGCTTGCGGTTGCATCCGTTCAGTAAACTCGTCAATTTCACTTCAACAATACAAATACCTAATTAATACAAAATTATTTACACAAGAACTTGCACATGGTGTCCATTGATCTAGAGAAAGCGTAGGGTACCTCGGGATGTGTTGTGGTAGGCCTTGAAAGAGAATGGTTTGCCCGGGAAGTACGTAGAGTTCATTCGTGCTATGTACAGTCAATCTCGTACCAGCGTCCGGTCGGCTGCTGGCAATACCGACGAGTTCAGTGTGGCTATAGGCTTGCACCAGGGATCGGTTTTAAGTCCTTACCTCTTCCTGTTGATTATGGAAGCTCTGACGTCGGACTTACAGGACGAGGCACCCAGGTGCATGCTGTTTGCCGATGACATTGTTCTTGTTAGTGAAGATGGATCTTAGATACAGATCAGATTGAAGAAATGGCAATGGGAGCTGGAGAATGTTGACTTTAAAATCAGCAAACCCAAAACTAAATATAAATGTTCTGCGCTTTCGGCGATCTCTCCAGTTCTGGAGCCATAGCGCTTGATGGGGCGCTTCTCCCAGTCTGCTCCGACTTTCGGTATCTCGGTCCACTCGTGCAAAGCGATGGCGAAGTAGATCGGATGATTAAGCACAGAATTAACATTGGATGGATGAAATGGCGGCAGGTCACGAGAACAATCTGCGATTCCCGCATTCCGTTTAAACTTAAGGGGAAGATATATAAGACATATGTTAGACCTGCTGTCTTGTATGGCTCAGAATATTGAGCCACAAAAGTGATGAATGAAAGGCAATTGCATGCGGCTGAGATGAGAATGCTAAGAGGGATATTGTGTGGTGTTACACTAATGGATAGAATAAGAAATGAGTACATAAGGGGAAGTCTGAAAGTGGCACCGGTAACTGAAAAGTTGTGAGGATATCGGTTGTCATGGTATGGACATGTGATATGGAGGAATGAGGAAAATGTCGTGAAGAAAGTTTTGAATATGAGGGTCGTTGGCTATAACAGAAGGGTAAAACCAAAGAAACGATGGATGGACTGTGTGAATGATGATATGGTTAGAAAGGGGGTGACTTCCGAGATGACGACTAATAGAGAGGTATGGAAGAAAGAGATGTTGTGGTGACCTCAAATAATTTGGGATAAGAGCAAGAGAATGATGAAATTTACTTTGCCTCTGTTTCGCACAAGAGCAGCAGCATTGTGCAGAGTCATAGTCGTTTTGCGCTGAAGTGAGGCTTTTTGTTTTTATGTGTCATTTTAAGAGCTAAACTACAAATATTTAGTTAGTCTAATCTAGCCAGAGAGCTTATATACTTTTTTTTTTAACATTGGGCATGTAGGTACGTCCATAAGTACTAATACTCTCTGTTTGTTCACAGAGAGTCGTTGCGTAATGAGATACTAGCTTTTGCCAGCGGCTTCGCCCGGGTGGATGTCGGAAATTATTCCACGGGAACGTGCTACCGGGATAAAAAGTATCCTGTCTTAATCCAGGTTATAAACTATCTGTGTGCAAAATTTTATCCAAATCCGTTCCACCGTTTTTGCGTGATTGAGTAACAAACATCCAAACATACAAACTTTCACATTTATAATATTACTAGCTTCTGCCCGCGACTTCGTCCGCGTGGAATAGTTACTCTGGACTAACGCTAACTTTAACCCGCGACTTCGTTTATGTAGAGGGTGAAAATATTTTTAAATAATACGTACATTAAGGAGCTGTTTTAGGTACCTAAAACAGCTCCTTAACGTACGTGTTCAGTCACGAATAGTCGAAAAGTCACTCAGTACACACAGAAAAGATTTCTTAAAATATTCCTGGGGAGTTCATGAATTTTTACTGGGGCTCTGCAGTAACACGGGACCATATGCGCAAACTCAAGAAAATTTACCGGGTTACCCAGTACAAATTCTTGGACAAAAAAACATTTAAGGTCTTAGAAATTTTACTGGGTTACCGATTAAATTTTTACTGGGGTACTGATCGTCATTTTTGGTATTTCGCAGAGATAACTGGCGCCACCGCCCTTGTGCCTCATGACCACCAGCCGCTGGGCCTTGCACCATTATTTTGCTGCGATGTTATTTTAAAACTGCGATATCTCCTAAGATATGCATTGAAATCAAATGATGTAAAGGGCAATTCTGTTTTAAATGAAATACTTGTGATGAATAACGTATTTATATGGATAAGGATTAATATCATGTTTATAAAAACACCTTCGCAAATAATGCATTATTTTAGAACCAATTTGGTTAGCATAAAAAAGTTTATAGTGAGCCAACCTTAAAAGATAGACATAAGCTGTCCCAGACTTTTTTTAGAACTTTTAAATGGGAACGATTCTGTAATACCTGATTTTTGCGAAACTTTAACCGTTTACGCAGCGCACGCAGCGGAAGCTCTTAAAAGAAAAAGAAACCAACGATTTTGAAACATTGCTCATTGGTGTTCTGCCCCTATTGGTCTTAGCGAGATTGTATATAGCATATAGCCTTCCTCGATAAATGAGCTATCTAACACTGAAATAATTTTTCAAATCGGACTAGCAGTTCCTGAGATTAGCGCGTTCAAGCAAACAAACAAACAAACAAACTCTTCAGCTTTATTATTAGAATAGACTTCAGCTTTATTATTAGTATAGATTATATATATTATATAGTAGCAAGTAGCATAGCACGGTAGAATGTAATAGGAGGAATGATCGTAGCATATTCCAAGGACAGAGCTAGAAAGATAGAATAAATAGTTTATTGTTCAATCTGGGAAGATATGAGTAACTTCTCAAATTGACACACTATGTCAATTAGCCGTGTTACAGCGAATTCATACAACTGTAAAAAAGATACAGTTGTGATTCGAAAATAAGTGGGTAGTCAATTTGGTAAACAATTCATTTCCCTGTCTAACATTGTAACTAATAATGAATTATTATTTTACTCAAGTAGGACAATTTTCTTAACCCCAATCTTTCAAGGTTCATAACATAAATGAACACAACCCCTCAACTCTCGCAGCAAGTAGAAAATATCAAGTTTCCTCCAGTCTCATCTTAACCCTCTCAATGATACCCGCAGGTACTTGATAGCCTATTTGACAGCAAAGGCACGACCTACCGCAGCTTGTAATAGGTGGTCCTAGTCCTTCCTACCAACGAGTGGTAGATAGACATCTAAAAATAACCCCCCCTTTACTTATAAACGTTGGTTAAAGTTAAGTAACGATTAATCAATTAATCAATCAATCATGTTTAGTGTATGACTAACTTTAAGTAGGTATGTTTTTCTCTTTGTACAATTAACTTATTATTATCTCCTTTATTTCATTATATATGTACATGTAAATGATATTTTTAAATATTAAAATATAAAAATTATAAAAACATTTTAAAAAATAGTAGCCTATCGGTATCGGGAAAACGGTCCAAGCTACCGGCGCGGCGGTCTGGGCTCTATTATTATTTATTTTTATTAACTTTAAATTTTTGACTTTTTAACCTCTTAATTTCAATCATCGTTTATAAATAAACCCCAATGAAGCTAGATAAATACTGTGTATGAAAAATATAATGATGTAGAGAATATCCTACAGCAGCAAAATTTATACATTAATATAAATTATACATTAATATAAATTAAAGTCGCTTTTCGTGTCTGTCCGTGTGACTGCGTTGTGCTTCTAAACTAGGCAACGGATTTTGATGCGGTTTTGTACCATCATTTAGAGAATTTATTCCGGAAGGAAAGAAAGAAATATATTTTATTTGGGACACGCACAGGAAATCCAAACAAAAACTAAAATAAAATTAATAATAAAAAATAAAAAAGGAGCATTTAAAACTAACTATAAAATATACAACATAACAATAAAATTAAAAGTAAAAATAAAAGACCTGTGCTAGGCCAAAAAGGTTCCTATCTCAGCATAATGCTGGAAGAGATTTCTTTAGAAATAAGCATCACCTTTGTACGTATTTTTCTGTTCCTTTCTTCTTGTCTGTTTATATGTGTGTGTACATAAATGGTTAAATAAATAAATAAATAAAATAAATGCTGCGATATTTAAAAAAAAGCGCTGGTATTCTGATAGGGCAAAATGATTGATATGGAAGGCTTAGGTATGTGTATTGTTACTATTAACTTCCATAAAATACCTAAAAAAAAAACGTACGAAGCAGGGGGTCGCTACTACCTCCTTTATAAAATCAAATCTAAGCTATTTATAAAATAATAATTTCGCTAGCAGTTTATAAATAAAAGTAGCTACCTAAATAATAACAAAGGTACTTAAGACAAAACAGCAATGCGTTTGCCTTAAAAAACATAGCTATTTTTGAAAAAAATTGCTTCTATGGTGCGAATCTTAAAGTACTTACAAAGAGAAATTATGAGTTCATTGAAAAGGGTACAAGGAAAGTTCATTCATAACTGTGACCCTCAATATAGGTCAGGATCCTTCATGTCAAGGTTACCTCCATCACAGAAACTGACCTTGTCTCGGGTTACAAAATATTTACAAAACAAAAGGTTGATTTGAACGGCTTTATTATTTCAAGACAGAGTTTTCACATATCTAATTAGGTATAATTAGCTATAATTATACCTACAGAATGTATGCTATATTTTTTGTACTGGTAAGTATATCGATTGATTAATTGGAGGGTTTATCAAATAAAATCAAAAGTCAAAGTACAAATTAGGCTGAGAATCAGCACTTTTGAACGTGAAAACCACATAAAACAGTCCCCCAAATCGCCGCCCTTCACCATTTCCCAGTGATTTAGTTGGGAAGAAGTGGCGCAACAAACCCTGCAACAGCATTTTGTGTCAATGAGGGCTATCACACAACCCCAAATAGTTTTCCAAACAATAATCTTGAACCTTATGGGTAATATAACCTAATGATGGTTGATTTTTCAAATGTAAAAGAAAATGGCTGAGCTTTGTTTGATAAATTGCTTGGCTTATGTTATTAAGTCTGTCTTAAGGCTCCCACTGACAGGTGCCACGCGACAGCGCGACACAAAGGTGCCGCTCGTCGCGCGACGAGCAGCGCCTTTGTGTCGCACTGTCGCGTCGCGCCTGTCTGTGGGAGCCTTTATTATGCCTGAAAGAGTAAATTAAAATATGTATTTACAAGTACGCAGGCATGTTTCTATTACGCATACATTCACATGACTAGAACACGCTGAATAAGAAGTGGTTCTTTTATTACGCACAGCATTAGTTATCAAATAATCAAGCTATTTTTGTTAATTGTAAAATTTTATTTTAATTTGCACAGCTGTTATAAGAAACGCAGCGTTATTAAAGATTAAATAGTAAAAAGCCACTCACAATATCTACAGCAAGACCAGCTACCGCACTATTCTTTATCAATAGTTCTAATCACCTCACTAGTTTTATTTTCAACGGGTATTGAGCTTAGTTTTTTATTTTAAATTAACACTACACTTTAAATAATATTCAATATCAATACTTTCACAAATATAAGTTCCTAAAAGCGCTATTCACTTCTAAAGTTCTTCACTAAATAATTCGCACTTCACTATTATTCAAAATAATAAGGAAAAACAATTGATCTATTTGGCTACGTCAGTGTTTACGTCAGGGGGCTGGTTGGTGATTGAGTGACGCTTGCGCAGGCCGCCGGGGTTGGACGGGGCGGCGGCAGCGGCGCGGCGGGGCGCGCGGCACGCCCCAAGGGTTGTCCATTTGAAGTCATTCATATTTGGAAAGATCAATGATTTATTGATGAGCATCGTCTCAAAGGTGTACATATTATGTACAAAATTGAATATTAAGAACTTGATGTGTTAATTCGTAACTACTTTTTTAACGTCAGTTATTCTCGTCATATATTTCGTACTTTTTCGTATTTGTATTTCATAATTATATACAAATAAAAATTGAGTAATTCGCAATTTATTTGATCATTGTTTACGTACCTCAGTCATGAAGTGGCCACTTTTTGAAAAACATTAATCTCAAAGAAAAACAAATTAAAATACCAAATTTTTAAGATAAAGGCAGAATCATAGATTACAACTGAGGGATTTAGAGAAGGTTTATATCGCTAAAAACCTACTTACCTATAAATATTGTTTCCAGTGGTAAATGATATTTTCTAGTCACGTATCAATAAA
Source organism: Dryobotodes eremita (assembly GCA_917490735.1). NCBI lineage: Eukaryota > Metazoa > Arthropoda > Insecta > Lepidoptera > Noctuidae > Dryobotodes > Dryobotodes eremita. Next base: position 8,066,568 of record OU823241.1, on the reverse strand, counting down.
TGAAGAAGTATATTTTTATAAATTAGAATTTACTTCGGTTTCATTAGGTTGCGAAGATTTTCTAATTACACACAAATTGTTTAACATCTTAAAAAGGATATATAAACAATATACCTAACCTAATTAACCATTAAATTCAAAGCCAATATTCATTAATATTTTCTCACTTAACGCACTCAAAATCACTGATACAGAGAAATAAAACTTTCCTGAAAGTATAAGAAAATACAGTTAATTTTTCTAAAAGATTTGCAACTTTACAAGCCTATAAAAGATTTTATTGTTTAAAGTAATAGTACCTATTAGGTAAGTACCTTAGTCACAACTAATAAAATTCAGCAAAAATCTTTCTAAATTGTCTGGGTTATATAATGGCTTGGTAGAGTTCAATTATCCCTGTAATTGAAAGCTTGATGAAATATTTTATAAACACTAAGCAGGCATAATCTATTTCTTGTAAACTTATAACTGTATCACTAGTAAATAAACTCACAAAAATACTAATCAACTATCCATATTTAACAACAACCAGTAAAGTTTATAGATACGAAAATAATCAATATTAAACAATTATATATTTACTATAAACATGTATTATATATTATTTATATCAGAAAAATTCTTACTAAACTTATCACACAAATATAACACACCCAATATAAACAAGGCAAGCTAGCTTGGTACTTTTACTCAAAACTAGACCTAACTATGGCAAAGATGCTCACTTTTGAAGGAGCACAGCTTTATAATAGAATACCCTCTAGTAGGTATAACAAATCTATACTCTTTCAATGTATTCAAAACTCAGCTTAGTCAGCATATAATTGCGGATCGATCATTTCTGGAGATTAAAAGGAATTGAATGTGTATCTAGTTTGTAACTAATGACGACGAACTTTGTGTAATTTATGTATGTTCTAGAATTGTCCTCAAGTGAGTGGCATGTCTTTATTGAGAATAAAGTTTCTTTAAACCTAAACCTAAATAAACATGGAATTCTCAAACAAAAACTATGTATTATCAGCTACGCAATAGTAGTCATTACCAGGCTACTTACACAAAGCTTGAACAATGAAATCCGGTAAACCAATCACTTTTAATTTTATTCGTAAAGATTAGAGCAAGAAACCCGTCAAAGTTGTAGCCGTCTACTGTTAATCAATCGTAAAATAGTTTCAGAATCGAAATCATAAAACAATAAAAATGTTTATACAAAAACAAACAATCTACGCGGTCAAAAGGTTTCAACTTACATGTTTGAATCACTGTTGATATAATTACAAAACTAATTAGTTTTCTTATCACTCAAATGTACATAGGTAAATTTATAGCACAACATTTTTTCTGGGAGATGTCCATAACGAATGTAAATATTGTTGGAAAGATAAAAATGGACTGCTGTGACGCATGGGCCCTACGCAGGGGGTGGTGGGTGGATGCAGACGGAAAATCAATTAATTTCCACCGTTCTAATTCCGCACAATATCGGCTCTTAACAAGTTGATTTACCTATGCTAACAGGGACACCTGTTTGATTATTATCCAGAACAAAGGTCGCATTATACCTTTGGCAATGAAAAATTAAAAATAGGATGTAAAATATTAAATAAAAATATTGAAAATAGAATAATTTGTGCGGATCCTTTGCACAAATTATATCGATAAATGTTTGGACCAAAATTAGGTACAATCTGAAAGCATTTTTAGGCTAATTGCCCTTTTATAAAACCGAAATATAATGTGGTAAAGTAACTTACATGCAATGCGCAGCTCTCCGCAGGTTGTCGAAAAGTGAAATGAGTGAGATGTCCAATTCTACGTTCTCAATAAAATGTACATTTTTTAATTTGTGTTTGCTGACTAGTGAGGGAACGAGACGCACTATGTATTGGTTTTCCTCACATCCTGTGAAAATGGTTATATGACTTTTAATATTTGATTGCTTCGTTTTAAGGGTTTTTAGTTTTACCTGTTATCACGAATAATATATTATTTGTTTAAAGGATTGAAGTAATTTTTTTGTGTTTACTGTTTTATTTGCGCGACGAGCCAATTTCACTTGTTTATGCTAAAGACTAGCGTTTATTCGTCGCTGATTTTACGTAAACGTAACTTGGCAGGTCGGTTAATTGAATTTAAAACAAAAACACTACTGCAAATGAGCTTCCGCGGCCGCGACTGCCGAAGAAAACCTAATTTCTTCTTTAAGGCTATCGAACGGTCATCACAACTATTTGTATTTGGAATTCAAAGTATGCCTACAGTAAAATATGCTAAGCAAACAACGAAAGTAACGTTTTGTGTTTTTTCTATGTTCTATTGTACTTTGCACGATTTTCTCGCCATGATCTTGGAAAGTTGTAGATAGACTAGGTATGTTTTAATACTTAATAGGTTTTATATTTTATAAATCTGGTTTAAAAAGTGACTGTAATGAGATGTCAGTGATCAATTTCGCAATTGAAGAAATCTCTGCGGGACGCATGGAAAACTTTTGAAAACGTTTCCCGGTTGATTTTTTGTTAATGGATTATGAAGAAGAAGACTACTTAACAGTTGACTGACTTTGACATAATTCAGTGTTCTTATTTTGCACCTTATGTGACGAAAGAAAACATTGTAGCGTTATTTACCTATATGCTATAGACCCGAAACCTGCCCATGGTTCTACGAACAGAAAGTAGAGCATCCATAACATGCTATCACAGGCGTGTCTATTCTATAAAAGTCTCACCGTGTAAACTTAGATGAAGTGAGCTGTCAATCCACCTAATGTTAGGGATTGACACTGTTGACAGCTCACGTCAGCTAAGTTTTCTCGGAGAGATTTTACGGGATAGGTCGGCTGTTGTTTATGCCTGTAGCATGTATAGTCTGTGTCAAAAGTATCTGATGAAAGTGTAAACCAACGCTTCTTACACAATCGCGCACTAAGCTAAGTTTAGGGGAGCAGTGTAGTTTAACTAACGGTGTTTTTTCATAGTAGCTATTTTATTTTGGGTAGAATAGACCCTTTTTGGTGGATGAGGTGCCTCAAGTCCCGAGTTTGCATTGCTCGGTCTTGTATCCTAAGTTCCCTAGTAGCATTGCCTTTTCACTAAGTCGAGATGTGTTTTTTTTAATATTATGTTAATTTGGTGTGTAGTGTAATAGGTTCGGGAACTGACTTAGGGGACGCCTTGGTGTCAATCAATCGTTTTAAGAGTACAAGTAAAACTTAACTATTTGTAATAAAAATTAATTATATTATTTGCCCGATAATTGAGTTTATTGCGGTAGCAGCTATTTAAAATTGAATTAAACTTGTTATTACTTATTCGTTATTTATACTAAAAACCATTCAAATCCGCTGTGACTTTGTCTGAACGTAAGACGAAACAGCCTAGGAGTGAAATTCTTCCAATATCTGTGGTAAAATGTCAATTTTATTACAGAAATAAGTTGTTTTTTATTAAACTGTAGATTTTTTCTTTCTAAAATTAGGCGTTTGCAAACTGTGAAATTTTGCGATAAATAATGCTTGAGTCGTGAGTGAGGTTCTGTAATACGGGCCTAAATCAAGTAAGTGGTACTACAAATTGGCGTACATACACCGTATACTTTCTGATCCATTTGTTTACATTTTCATCCAATACTTTTGGATCAGACTATATGCTATTTGCCTACAGTACCTAATCCTGTTTGCGATGGACTTCATGCACAGATGCCTGACGGCAGAAAACTAGCTATCATGACGGAGGACAGGATATGAAAATAAAGTAGAGGCAATTTTTATGTACTCTGGATTAAATACTAGAACATGTTCTTAGTTAGGTATGGACGCTGTTACACATTGAGGAAGTTTTATAGGTACCTACTGCGGACTTAGCTGTCAAATTCTAGCTTAAAATAGGTACCTATATTAGCATTTACAGCATAAATCTGAGCATCTATCTTACTGAACAGTTTTAGAGGACTATTAATAAATTATAAAAATAAATTAAAAACGTAAATTTTTATTTACAGATGATATTTTTTTTACAAAACTTCCAGCTTATGAACTTAACTACTTTTCGGAAGTTAGTGACGCTGCAGAAAAAATCTTCGAAAGGAATCCTAAGTAATATATTGTATATTATAAGTACATTCGCATTAGCGAAACCTTTATTTTTCAGATGCGTAATAGCCAGATAGTGCATAGGGGATAGAGTGCCGATAATAATACTCCACAATAAAATACTGCAGACAATGCATGGCCAGCCGCATCCACAGACAATTAGAATAGGGTGCCATCTTTAAAATTTGTCACTGCGTTGTCAAAAGCGTGACGCAAAATCAAAGCAATGCTCTGATTGGTCGGTTTTTGACGCACGAAACTGGGGGAGCATTTTTATTTTAATTTAGGGCCACTTTGCCGAGATTACCCTTTGTATGTGTGACTCCGGGGTTGCCTTTGTGACTGGCTAGTCATTTTTTAATCGCGGCTCATTATTTCTTTGTTTGTCAATTCTGTGATGCTTTTAGGGGGAGTAGGTAGGTATAGCGCCATTGTGTTGTGCTTTCGTAAAATGAAGTTTGGTAAGAACAACTTTTAGAAGGAGGCTAACAGAAGAATTCGGCTGGAGTGGGCAGCGTTTGGAAAGCTTCGTCGAGTCTTCTCGTCGCGTATTCCGCAGAGCCTAAAGACTAAAATCTTCAATCAGTGCGTCCTGCTTGTTATGACTTACGGAGAGACTGGTGGACACTCACGGTACGGCTGGTCCATACATTCAACATCGCTCAGCGTGCTATGGAACGAGCTATGCTGGGAGTATAAGTTTGAATATTAGTCATTTGAATGTCACTAAGGGCCCGTTTTTTGATCAGTATGTAGTCAAAAATACTAATAGTTAAAATGCGTTAGTTAAACTAACAATTGGTTATAAATGACATAAGTATGTTGTTTGACAAATGGTTAAGCTAACTATAGTTAAATAAATTGACAGTTTGCTATAAAAGCTAACCATGCGTAGACGGAGTAGTTAAACTTTAACTATTGTCAGGTGACTAATTGTTAAATTGACTATTGGTCCTGTTTTTATTATTTTGATTTTATTTTATTTTTGATTAGTTATTTGAATTAGTCACTTGACAATAGTCAATAGCTGTCAAAGTTTAATTACTCTGTCTGCGCATGGTTAACGTTCATAGCAAATTGTATTTTTTTAACTGTAGTTAGTTTAACCATTTGTCAAACAACACACTTCTGTAATTTTTAACAAATTGTTAGTTTAACTAACGCATTTAAACTATTAGTATTTTTGACTACTGATCAAACAACGGGCCCTTAGGTATTAGGAAATGATAGTCATTTTAATAATCGTTTTCCACCATTAATTATTGTAAAAAAATCCAAACTACATTTTATGGCTTTATTGCTACGGAGAATCACTGACTCCAAAGTCACAGGAATATACACCTTGTTTAGGAGTCAGAGTATTTAAATATTGACCTTTGTATTAAGCCTTTATTGTTTTAGTCATAACTTCAAAAGTTACATATTGTTAAGGGCTTCTGGTTAAATAAAGATTTGAGTTATTTAATATCCAGGTCTCCCTCAATTCTTGACAATTCCCAGTGTTGCGTGGTTTTGCGTTCCTCGCTAATTCACTGGGAAGACTATTAAGTCCGTCCCGTGGTCCTCTTGTTCTGTTGCGTTGTTACCTGATCCCCTCTTTTCTGTCCATCTAAGGTAGAGCTCCATGCCAATTCTGTAGGAATTATTCAGTCCAGCACCCTAATTGCGTAACACACTACTGATCAGAATCTCAATCATTTTGAAGGATATTGCTAATCCATTGCTTCATATGTTCGAAAATTTTGTCTGCTCAAAAACGTTAATAACGCAATGAATTTTGTTGAACTGTCAAAATGAAAACTATTCCTACTGTTAGTGTATTACGCAATTACCCCGCGGTACCATAAACGAAATTAGTTTATTTAGGTACTAATGATCAAATGAAAACTGCTACATCATAACGACATAACACTAAGTTGGTTCGCGCCGCGCCCTTAGCTCGCAGCCAGCCAACTAATATCATGTGACCTATCAATGTACATTGGACCATCGAACACAAATATATTCATATTTCCAATACATAACTACATGGTGATTCTTGGCGTTGTATTCAGATTAATATATACTGAACTTGGAGATGTTGGCTGTATTTTATAAACAAATGATGACGGATTTGGATCAATCAGCACCGATCACCGCGCAGGTGGGCGATGCGCTTCAAATGGTCTCAATGACTCCGCAAACCGCAGTGACGAGTGCTGCATATGAATGCTTTAGGATTTTTCTTTCAAATAACAGCGTACTATATAATTTTATATTTCACTCACACAACTATGGATTTAACTAAGATTTTTCTCAAAGGGAAGACAAGGTAGCCAGTTTGATTAAAATAAAAAACGAATATTTTACAACATTCTTTATTGTTACAAATAGTCACATTATTAAATAAACAACAACTTTTCGCTAACAAAATAAAATGCCACAGTATCTAAACCTCACTCACTCGTGCATTATCTAACATACACTGTGTAGACAGTTCAAATAACCTAAGGCAATAAGTCAAGAGATATGAAGAACAAGACGCTCCAATCTATGCTCCTGTATGAAGTTATGCGGCGTAACCGCCGAATGACGTGAAAGACAAAACTACATCCTTCAAAGATTTGAAATCTGGTTCAGGTCAAGGTCATCTTCATAGATAGCTAATTTAAAAAGGGGATGGTTTGGATGTTTCGAATTTCAACCGGTTTGGGTGTTGAGCTTCATCTTATTAAAATGAGCGACCCTCATTTTTTTAGTCGATATCTGTATAGCATTGAATAAAAATAGAGCTTCTTCAATCTCTTTACTTTTGCTAAAGCCGTGACCAGACGTGGCTATCAATAATATTAATACAATGCTACGTGTACGATGCCCGAGCATGTCAATCTTCGCCGAACCAAATTGACGTCTGTGGAAATTAACACCGCGAATATTCTGTGTAGCGTACATTTAGGATGATGCTGAGCGACAGGCGGATGTAATAGGGAAATAAACAAAGTGGAGAGTAGTCTCCACTTTGTTTTATAACAACAATAAATTAAACTGCGTATACCTTAGGCCGTTCCTAGTCTGCATAAGAAAATTCAATCAAATATATCCAATAGTTTAGTCACTATAGCTAGTCAAAGATTGGCAAAATCTATAGTCAGTCCATCACTACAATTTAGTATTTTTTTTATAAATCACTATTATTAATTTCGATGCTAGGTTTTATTTGATAGTTCCAAAATACTCATATGCATTAGCATTGCCAGTGAACGTTTTCATTTATAGTCGTATTGTTTTCTTCACATTGTATCACCTGAAAATGAGGAGAACCACATCTGGCCACAGCAAGTCTTATTTTAACGTAAACACAACACAACCTAAGTACAAAACTAAATTCGCTTTTGTCTTTAGCAAACGAAAAACCAAACATGATATATTTGCATGAGTTCTTTTTTTATCACACAATCAATAAATTAATAGAACAGTGTCATGTCCTAACTTCAAATATGATCACGTATATATACGACCCATTAAGTGTTACATTACTATACGCGGGCAGAAAAGTTTTAAAAGATTCGCAGATTAACGTACCCTATCGGCTTTATATTGGCGAGACCTACCTATCTAAAATTACAGTTAAATACACATTATATCGTAGCCTTAATTAATGGCGAAGTGCCTATAACACAGGCACGTTTTTCGGCCTAGAATATTTAAGTTAAGCATTCGATATATCTACATAATTGTGTGTCCCCTGCACCCTAATGGCTTTATGTTTGGCCAAATCGATCTATTACAATTAAGTACATTTTAATTAATAATAAATTTTTCATTTACACATTTATAAGTCCTAGCCTCGATACATTTATCAGAGACACATTATTTTTTCTGTCAAATAACAATTCAATAACTTTATGAGCTATGTGAACACTATTGGTTAGTACTGTATTTATTGTAGATCTAAATTCAATAAAGAGCTTAATATGAACACGATCGGTTAATTTAGAATTAGTCGTCCTCTTAACACTCGACTGAGCATTTGAGTCGATCTCTGATACTTGTTCTAAAGAGGGGATCACTTCACCCCCGGCTCAAAATAGGGTTGCCGTTCAAGCATAATGTTTGCCTCCGACCGTGATATAGGTACACAATATTTTTCAACTCATCAATTTGAATGTTGTATACAGGATTTTATTACATCATATCATAATATTCATTTATAGGTGCGTCCTGAGAGTAAGAAGCATATGCTTCGATCGCACGTGACGCGTGGCTCAGTTTATGGAATTTGATATATAAAAAATGCATTTGTGGCGCATGCCTCGCACTGTCTGGACACACCTCAAGATGTAAGGGAAAATATAGCCCCTCTATAGTCCTAGCTCATATGCTATTAAACGTGGAATATAATTTTTAGGGTAGTCTCATACCAAAGAGGTACAAAAGAAGCCCCGTGCTTCGGTGTCCTTGTTCTGTTCAGTTCTTCGTGCATTGCATATTCCTTAACATTGTATTTAGTCCCGGAGACAGTTAAATGCAGCTAGTCTTTTGGTAATGCGCTATCGCTCTTCCCTCGTGAGTAAACTCTGTACGCTGTTTTGGAGCCCAGCATTCTGTCGAGTAAACTGTGTTTGGCTCTCCGTCTATGTGTTAAGACTTCTCGGCAGAGCTCGTGGAAGACTTCGCCTACTTGGTTGACTTGCTCGGCGGCAGCGACTTCGGCAAAACTGCATTCGAAGTCCTTAGCGAGGATTTCACCTTCCTCTGGACTGACCTGTGATGAGATGATAATGATTAGAATGACTGACTCACATCTTCTAACTGTCACCAGCGACCAGCTCATGACGCATTTCGACAGTACCAAATAGCTTTGTTTGTGCAGGTCTATTATTGCGGTTGCAAACGAACCATAACAGATAATTAACTGAATAGCTGAGTACCTAATTGCGTAACACACTCACAATCCCAATGCTATTATTAATTTTGACAGTTCAGCAATATCCATCGCGTTATTTACATTGACGTGCAGACGAATTTTTCAAACATAAGAAGCAATAGCTTATGAATTTCCTTCAAACTCCAGAAAGCATGTTACGCAATTGGGGTACAACTTTGGTTTATCAACCACAGATCCCATCTATGATAGATTGTTGTACTTACAAAAAATAATAAAACAAATAATAACCTGTCTCAAATGCACCATATCAGCCTTGTTCCCGACGAGAGCGAGCGGTATTTCAGGCTGTAAGCTCTGCTTCGCGCGCCGCACATAGTTGAAGGACTCCCGGTCAGTGATCGAGTACACCAAGAACAGGCCGTCAGCCCACTGCGCTATCTCGTTACCCGGCAACTCTTCTATACTCTGAAACAAATTGGGCTCCGTCAACATTTGAGGGCTCTTGTTGCGATAGTTGCTACTTTTGTAGCCTGTTACGCTGCTGTTTGTTACGTTTTGGACTAGCTTGTGGTAATTTTTTTGGTTTGGTATTCATTTATAATGATTATAAGTGATATTACGTAGCAGCCCGGGAAAGTGGAAAGAGGGAAGCCTTTGCAGTGGGCTACAACGCAGGCTAATAATGATAATAACAATTATGTGGTAACTTTATGGGAATAATGATAATGTAATGTTATGGCTTCACAACAGAATTTTATAATTTATTACAAAACACGATCTAACTTTAGCCTGAGCCTAAACCTTCGACCCAGTTTTTGTATTTCGAACTTTTTGCCGACTTTAGTAATGTTCTTAATACGAAATTAACAACCAAGACCGGCTAAGTTGTCGGTTTTGTAAAAAGAGTTGTATTTCGATTTCTGTTAGGTTCTTATTTCAAAAACAGGCTCGATGGTTTAAACCATGTCTAAAGAAACACCTTGTTTTATAATAAGACCGTAAGTGTCTAAGCACATCACTAAAGCGCACGCGCATTATTGTCTAATTGCCTGACATTACTCGGCCATTTCACCTACTGCTAGCTCTACAAGCGGATGCTTGCCTAGAAACCTTACTACACTATGTAGGGTTCTACGACCACGCTGAGGGCAGGATGACTACACACTGCACGGTTAGCTGAACCTCACGCTCCTTGCGGACCTACGGCCTAATCTCACTACACACTGCATAGAACTGCACGCAGTGCTGAACCGCACGTTATCTGCGGTCCTCTGGCCAGTTCCACAAGACCTACTCTGCGGATCCTGTGCTGACAGGTCACCAAGTCTGCTATGTTACTCTTACCTATAGAAATAAATTGCTGCTAGCTGCTAGTTTGTTTTACCTCTCAAAACTACGAGTACCTATTAGTAAACGGCCTGCGCAGTCTACGTGCAAGGCCCTAGCCGTTATAGCATCATACACCTAACCACGGAAATGTTTTATCAATTCCTTATTGTAACAAATTGTTTTGATTAACCATTTATTGTTTAGGACTAACATTCCTGTTACAATTTTAGTAAATCATGATATATGCTGTGCATACTAGAATAAATAGCCTGGCAACTATATCTAGTTTTTTTGAAAAGTTAATTCGAAAAAAGCAAACATATGTATTCAAAGTGAAATCGAATTCAAGGTAGTAGATAATAAAAAAACACATTAGACATTGTTGAACAAGATTATTACAGTCACAAACTACCGGGGTGGCGTGCCAAGCGTGTACTACGAAGCGTGACTAAATGGAACGCGCTTACGCCTCGTAACCACGACGCGACATCAAGTTCATGTACGCTGATCTCTCGTAGTGCGGAAAGCTTAGATAATGTGAGGCCAGTATATACTGGAAATGTATAGGTTGAAGTGTCGTCGTGTGTACAACACGTTCCACTAAGAGTATGAGAAATACGTTTTGGCAAAGAACGTATTTTGTAACAATAAATCAATTATTTTTTTAATGACTTTCTATTAAATGTGACGGATGGTAAGTTGTAATTTTGTATATGTTTAATACTCTGCTAGTTTTTTTTTTGTGATTGATTAACACTGAACATGGAAGGTTTTCTCTTCCTTCCCGGTTTTTGGTAAATATAGTAATCAACTTTTATTTATTCGCTATTTAAACTGGGACACAGGCCTCCTCTCTGTGGTAAAGAGTGGAGCCTTAATCCACCACGCGGGCCCAGTGCGGGTTGGTAGATGCCACATGTCTTCGAACTTTTTGATTCTGCGACATGCCGGTTTCCTCACGATGTTTTCTGTCACCGTTTTGAGAGCTGTGGTGATGAACTTAATTACACAAAGTAAAGTGCCTGCTTGGGTTCGAACCCACGACCTACGATACAAGTCGGGGCCGTTACCACTGGGCCACCGCTGCTGCTCTTTTAATAGAATTTGTAGGTATACTATGTCGTATCAATGAAATAGTTTATAAAAAGCTTTTTACCTTTGGACAAGTATCCAGAATCTCAAAGAGTATCGGTTCGCCATCCAGCAGCGCTTCGTGTTTATATTTGCTATCTGTAAACAGAATAATGATAACATAAAATATTATGAAAGAAAATTAAGGCACATGAATTTTAAACAGAATTCGGTTTTAGAATACTTTTTCCTTGATTTAATAAAAGTTTAAGCATAAAAAGGAGAGAGTCTAAAGTAGGTACCTAAATATCAAATACAGTAGGATTAAGCTTTAATCTATCATGCTAATACAATATTTGATCCTTAAGTCCTGTCTTCCTGAGTCGAGCTGCACGATTACTGACAAATGCGTGCACTGACTGGACGGGGCCACTCAATCTGTGTGGTTCTTTCCTCAAAAGACTATTTCAGATACCAATCTGCATGGTCTTCGCATGACCTGACCAAGATTATGTCTGGACTTTAAAAGAGACTGTGACCTCTGAGTTTGTTTTGGCCTTTCTTCTCTGAGTAGTCAGATACAAAACGCCGACCTCATCGAGTTAAAAAAATATGATTAACGTATAAAAGTGTTTGTACAAACCCACTTACAGAAATAAAATCATTTATCATTTATCATCTAAAATTCATTCATTCACTGACAATTATCGCACAGCCTTATCCTTAGGTCTACAAGTATGAAATTTAAAAAATCCATCCCCTAAACTTAAAGGTTTTAAATAGAGGACAAAAGTTTGTATGGAAGTTTTGCCGATGGGACACCCCATCGGACCACTTAGATAATTTTCAAAAAGTAGCCATCATAGGGCTTCTTAAAGAGGCTGTTAATGATCATCATTAGGATTGTCCTTTTCATCATCAGCCTACCAGTGTAGTGATGGACATTTCATCTCTAATTAAATTTCACGCCATCCCGGTATCAATCTTCTGTCACTTTCTCCAACGACTACGCGAAAATCGTCACTATAATAAACAAGATGGACCGCCCAAGGAAAAACACAACACACACACTGTCTTGTCCCAAATTAATAACAAAATATCAATTACCTTGTTGATGATCGTATTCTCCAATGTACCTCTTTGTCAAAAACCGGACTGTAAGAGCTGAAAAGGAGAAAAACACTCGTTATTTACTCATTAGAAGCTGCGATGTACCAGGAGAACAGGCATTAACAGGTGATAATATTTTATTTTGTGATGTACATGTACATCCAATATTTCGTTGTCGATCGACTATTGTAATGTATACTTAGTTCACTCAGTATAATTAGACAGCAACAAAGTACAAAAAGCCAACTGTACTTATTACCCCACTGCACGACGCAAAGGAGGGTAATGTGTTTATCAGCCTATATATTTACCCGCCTGCGCGACGCAAACGAGGGTAATGTGTTTATCAGCCTATATATTTACCCGACTGCGCGACGCAAAGGAGGGTAATATGTTTATCAGCCTATATAGTTGCGCGACTGCGCGACGCAAAGGAGGGTAATGTGTTTATCAGCCTATATATTTGCCCGACTGCGCGACGCAAAGGAGGGTAATGTGTTTATCAGCCTATAATATTGCTGGATTATATACCTGCATATTTTTTTTGTAATGACAGACAAAGATAACAATATAATATCGAGACAAAGATGTCTCGATATTATCATCACAGAACTACAGTATATTTCCTAGAAACCTTATATTTAACGTGCGCGTCCTTAGAATACCGATTGCAATCGAGCTCTTAAGGACGTATAGTAAAAACAAGACGAAACGGTATTAACTAAAATAGTCACTTCGGAACATCACAATCTTTGTAATTATGGGATCCAACGATATCCCACACGCTTTAAACGTGCATTGAATTTTTGTCACCCTTTGGTTACATAATATCTGGGGACTGACTGCCCCGTTGGTCTCGTGGCCACAAGCGCGACTGCTGAGCGTGTGGTCCTGGGTTCGATTCCCGGGCCAGGCAAAGTGTTATTGGGTTTTTCTATTAAGAATTTCCCTGTGACAGCCCGAAATTTGAAAGGTGGCAGTGTGATACCCCACGCCTCGGAAAGCACGTTAAGCCGTTCGTCCTGCGTCTGATCTCTCTCCGGTCGTGTCGGATTGCCGTCCCATCGAATATGTCCCATAGTCCACAGTCCTGAGAGTGAGAGAAGAGAGAGTGTACCTGTACCTGCCCACACACTTTTGCACTATTACATCTCCCGCGCCGAAGGCTGGTCTTCACTGAGATTGGTTGTAATGGCCGATATTCGGTCTGGAGGACTATTGTTATGTGGGGACAGCCACCATCCCTAACTGGCTTTTTCGTAATTTCATTACACCATTGTTTGGCGGTGCACAGAATACACTTTATTAAATTTTTCATCGATATAGTGCAAATTGCCTCAGAGGAAAATGGCTGTGTAGTATCTGGACGGACCGACGGACAGACTGACGGGCATGCCGAAATTATAAGAGTTCCGTTTTTGCTGGTAGGCTACGGAATCTTAAAAAGCAAGAAATAAACACCATTTTCCCATTTATTTACACTCGAGAGCAATGAATCCGGGTCACTTAAAGAATGTTAAAAATCTCGGAAACTAAAAATGATAGGTTAATGCAATAAATTGTATTTAATAGACAATGTAATACTCCTTAAATGAAAGTAAAAAAAATATGAGTCACCATACATTTTATTAACACAAAATTACATAAAGAAAAAAACTGCTGATCTCTCCTTAAAACAAAAATAGGAAACATGAAATTTTTGAACTTTATTACGATTTTCTTGAATTTTAATACTTCGTATTGCCTCCTCGTGCTTCCATTACTGCGTTTACGCGGTTTGGCATGCTGTACACCAAGTTCCTTATACGATTTTGGGGAATATTCTCCCATTCCTCTGTGAGAGCAATTTTGAGCTCACGAAGCGTGATTGGGGGAGGGTTTCGTTGTTTTACGCATCTGCCTAGCTCGTCCCAAGCATGCTCGATCGGGTTGATATCCGGGCTGCGCGCTGGCCACTCCATACGAGTAATGTTCATCTCTTGAAGGTAGTCATTCACAATCCTACCTGTATGAGGTCGGGCATTGTCATGCATAAATATAGCATCCTCACCTAAATTGACCATAAATGGACCAACGTGATCATTGAGGATTTCTTCCACATATCTTACGCTAGTTAAAGAGCCGTTTTCTATGATCACCAGCTCTGTGCGACTTTCAGAAGAAATTCCGGCCCACACAAGTACAGACCCACCACCGTAGGCTACTTTTTCTTCGATGCATGCTTGCTTGAATCTTTCCCCTGGTCTTCGATACACTCTGTGTCTTCCATCGTGCTTGTAGAGCATAAATTTTGATTCGTCGGAGAACATAACTTTTGACCAATCTTCAATACTCCAATTTACGTGGCTCTGGGCATATCTTAGTCTTGAAATACGATGCCCACGCTCCAGTTTAGGGCCGTTTGCAGGTCTAAGGGGTTTTAAGTTAGATTCAGCAAGCCGACGTCTTACTGTCCATGCACTTGGGTTACTTCCTCCGAGGCGTCGAAACTGATTTGTGAGTTCAGTTCCTGTGAGAAAGCGATTTCGAAGCATGGTGTTCACCAAGTATCGGTCTTCTCGTGCTGTGGTACACCTGGTTCTGCCCGTTCCTGGTCTGCGTAGGTTAGAACCAGTTTCTTCGTAACGTCGGAGAACTCTTTGTACTGTTGACAGCGACACACCGACAGTCCTGGCTGTATCGCGCTGACTCCGGCCGGTTTCCAGCATTGTAAGTATTCTGGTGCATTCTTCAGGCGTAAGCGACATAATTTCAGCTTGAATAATGAATATAGAGCACTATCAACATGGTTTATGTACCCACATAAATGACAGATTACAAACAAAAGCAAAACCAAATGCTGTAATTTCGTAGTTCCATCTTCGAAAGTGGCCCTTTTTCAAATTTGATTTTTTTATGATATAACTTTACAATAACTAAGAAGTTTTAATACCTTCATTTAAGGAGTATTACATTGTCTATTAAATACAATTTATTGCATTAACCTAGCATTTTTAGCTTCCGAGATTTTTAGGATTCTTTAAGTGACCCGGATTCATTGCTCTCGAGTGTATAAGTTCCTATAGTTCTGATTTTTTTAGATGTTTTATTAGGTCTGCTCGTTATATTTTATGTACGCGTCAAAATGCTCTTAACTCCTACGTAGAGATAGTATTAAAATAAACAACAAGAAACATCCCAACACTTAAAATTGTTCGTAAAACACAAACATTCATACGACAGTTGTAATGTTACATCCGAATTCTATTTTTCCTCGACCCTGCGCTCGAGGTCATGGTCTGGCGAAAATACTACGCGTATTACGAATTTACTTTGTAATAACACTTAAAAATTATATATTGTCGTCTTCCGTAATTTTTTGTTACATTGAGTTACCAAAACCCCGCAGTAAATGTAGGTACTTTCTAAACAATTCGTGATGAACTATTTTCACACATGATAACTGGAGTATTTTTTTATATCGATATTTTATCCATGTAGTGGTCATAGGTAATCACAACGCGTTGTTGTTTGTGCATCATGTCACCTAGGACACTCTTATAGGTAGGTACTTATGGTCAGTTCCAAAAGTATCTGATGAAAATGTAAATAAATGGATCAGAAAACGTACTAAGTACTTTAATTGTTATTTTATTACGTCAAAACAAAACAACAATAAAGTACTTTGCTCTGAATTCAAATTATTATACACGATAAATCTAATAATTGATGGACATGGAAATTAACATTGGTTTCTATTCGGAAATGCGATGATTATCGAGGGACATTAAGAAAATAGTTGTACTGTACCTAAGTAACACACTCAATGAATGCCAAATAGGTTAACGCACTGGTTGATTGGCAGGTTTGGACATAAATTGAGTCAAAGAGCTCGCCGATCACCTTGCCAAGTGCCGAGCGTGGTCACTGCGGCGTGCACAATGTCGTTCGTTGAACCTAATTAACAGATCCGTATTTTGGTAAGTGAAACATCTATATACGGACTGTTGGTGATTGTATACACACATTGAATCAAAATTGGGATATCATCGTCTTAATTTTAACCGAAAGCAGTCACATCAAATTGACTACCAGCTTAAAATGCTCGTACTTTTAATCAAATCTCAACGGATATTCTTCGATAGTTGTATGCAATGGCTTATAACACGGCAAATTAACTAACACACTTATACTACCCGAAATTCTTTTTTTTTTTATTGGGGTATGATGGGCTTGTACCACTTCCCTTAATACAAGTTATTTGATAACTTAGTAAGGGTGCCGGTTGCAACACCTACCTGTTTTGTTAATAAGTAGCATTAAGTCAAATGTGATGGCACTGTGATACTATTTAGTGTTACCATTGTTATTTGATTAAATAAAAATAAATAAACACGGCAAAATAACGTAGGCTGGCAATTTGCTTAACAATTAATTTCCCTGGCTGCACACAAAAAAAAAAGCTTACTGAAAAGGTATAATTTTAGTAAGTAATTATCAAATTTTTGCACAGCTGACGGGGTCAGATATGGTACAAGACAAACAAAGATGTCCGCGTAGCATGACCTGACCACTGTAAAAACATAAGAAACGAAAGGCAAAATGACAGATTGTAGAAAGATTTTCAAGGCTCAGCCTAACCACTGAAGCTGGAAACATTTAATTTGGACAGTAGGTTCCTTTTCCGACGTAGGCATTCACTAAGAAATGATTTTTGTAAACTAAGGGGTAGAGTTGAATAGGGAATAAAATTTTGTATGAAAACCCGTCATTTCATAACGATAATCAATGAGCATTGGTATTAAAATACTACACTATCCACTGAGATACAGCGGGGTAATTACGTAACACACTAACAGTGAGAATGGGTTTCATTTTGACAGTTCAACAACATTCATTGCTTTATTTACGTTTTCGAGCAGACAAACTTTTCGAACGTATGAAGCAATGAATTAGCAATAGACTTCAAAATGATTCAGATTGTGATAGATAGTGTGTTACGTAATTAGGGTGCTGGTTCCCGCTTAGTTCAGTTGCTAGGGTCAATACTCTGTGCACCTTATTATGATCACCACAAAAATGTTGAAATACTTGTCATGTACTTATTTGTATAATAGTAACTTTTAATAGTGAGAAATAAACAATTTTTATTTATTTGGGCTTCCGGTTAAAAACTATGAAACGAGTGTTTCAGGATTTTTGAAAATATTTCCCCCTAACTCCGAGTTCTAATTTAAGCAATCACCGTGATAAGAGTTCAAATGATTGCGTAGTTTCATTGTGTTATTTATAATGTACTATTTTATTCAAACCTTTGAACAGTCCATATTTAATTTAAATATTTTGTTTGGGTAATAAGTAAGCTAACAGACTTAAAATAATATTAATAATATGTAGGTATATTTACTTATATAAAAAAGCAAAAGAATCATGTACGTTATAAAATGATAACTCAATGCGTAAATTTTGTATTTTGCAAGGTCTAAAAGGGTAAATTTGGGAATGAAACTATGGGTGTAGCTAAGCGACAATCTGCTGCTCGCTTTTCGCCCTGTGGAGACAACTGACGTGATGTGTGTAATCAGATGTATGAACGTAAACGAGGCAAAAGGATCGCAGCAGGTGGTGTTCTGTAGTTTCTGCCTAACCCCATGGGAAGAAGGCGTGATTTTATGTATGTATTTATGAAACTATGGGAAAGTTCATCATGAAAATTGTATAGGGCGGCTCACACAGTACCTACATAACTGTTGTTGTAACCGCTGAGATTTACCACAATCTATATAGTAACATATATAAAGTGTTAGCGTATACATAGCCGGGTATATGTACCTACGTCATTTGTCATTCACCAGTGCTCGTGTATTTATTATTCCAACAGTTTACTTCATCTTGATACGTTTTTAACTAGCTTTTCTACGAAACATAATAAGCAACACTGCAATTTTGCAACAAAGTTCCTGTATCCTAAACAATGAACGGAGGATTCCGTTTCATAATGTTGCAGTAAATTTGAATAGCAAACATGTTTATATAACATGAGCTTGTTATGCCTGTAACATATTTGGACGTTGAGGTAACGTATTGCTTTCTCTGTAGGTATGATTTATTTATTCAAATTTTTTGGCAGTGAGCGGTGGTTTAAATTTAATTGCAGTAGTTCTGGCTGAAATACTGCGATATGCTTAGTTTTATCATTCATTTTGGTATGGATTTTGACCAGCACCCTAATCGAGTAACACAATATCAATCATAATATGAATTATTTTGAAAGATATTGGTAATCCATTGCTTCATATTTTTGAAAAATTTTGTCTGCTCAACAACGTAAATAACGCATTGAATGTTGTTGAACTGTCAAAATGAAAGCCATTCCTACTGTTAGTATGCTACGCGATTACCCCGCAGTTACCAGTTTTTAATCATGGGAGGATTTACCTACTTATGTATTTTTGATAGACAGAAAGTCGTGACGAATCATGTAAAAAATAGTGCAAGAGGATTAAGTACCTATCGTTTGTGTGGGCGCAGGGTTATATGATAGTTATATCGGACTTCTTCTTAAGTAATAACTAAAACCACACGTTAGTCGCCCTAAACACTATTGGTAAGGAGGCTTCTGTGGGAGCTTTCGCATACCTAGCATTTTTTATCAACTTATGCAATTATATATTTTTTTTATTTATGCAGGATTTTTTTTTTCTTTGATATTAATTCAAGTACAGTCGTACCATAAACTAACACGTTAAGCGAACGCTCGGCCGAGCTACATGGTAGGCGGAGTGGGGGGTGTTAGGTTTTATTTTCGTTACGGAATTTCTTGATTCGGTCGCCGCGCTCAAAGCCCGTGATAAAAGCTATGCAATAGCTTAAAAATGTTTATTTGCGTAAAACATGGTATAAAATGGTGTTAAATAAAAATTCATATGGCACAACATGTTTAGCTAGGATAAAAACATAGCATGCAAAATTATAAAGTTAGGTGAAGAAGACCATCATTATTTTTTATCAAAAGGTGATGTCTTGGAAGATAATAGTACCTACTTCTACAACCACTTTAGTTGATATTGAATGCTCAGCTGTACACCGCTGCAAATGATACAGCTACCCAAAAAGTACCATAATAATGTGCGACGTGTTTGTCATGCAAACCAAAAACTACGCCGAGCTATATTCAACTTTGTGAACGAAATCATAGCAACATATTATTCGACGCCAACGCCATCTAGGCAGCAGTCAGTCACTTAAAGCGCATCCTAACTCCTAACCCGCGGCCGGATACAACCAACACGCGTAGCATGACCATCATAGAAACGGCCTTTGTCGACGGAAGAATAGACAAAAATGACGTTCCGTGAAGACAGTACGACGGCAGCAAAGTAGAAAGAGACAACTCCACTTTTTACGAACTTCAGTAGTTTATTCACGTATTTTTTTTATTTTGCTTATATCTCGAAAATGGTGTGTCCTATCGCAAAAATAATGAAAATTTCGGCCCCCTTTATGAAAGCCTTTAACCCCTAAAACTAAACATGTAGGTAATAATTTTTCACATTTTCCATACAAAAAGTGAAAAATTCCATTTTTCCATTCCATTTTTATACTTTGTGCCCTCGACGGCCATAAAGTATAAAGTTTTCTACTGTCTTTAGCATGGCGATTACAAAATCAAATTGTCGTCACTACCTTAGACAACTGTCAGTTGTCAGTGTGATTTTGACGTTTGGGATAGAAAACTTTCTTCTGAAATAGTCTACATATAAAAGGACCTAGACAACGATCGGTAAAAACGAAAGACAAAATGACGGATTGTAGAAGGATTTTTACGGTGCGATGTCAAAAATGGAGAAACTAAAAGTCACTTGGTATAGAAATAGTTATGTCTTGTCTTCCATGAAATAGAAAGCGTCATGCTATGCCTGCAATACAGGGCAAACGAATGAGTTTAAAAGTAATTAAATAATAATGGTATAATAGAGGATAGCAAGAGTTTGGTATGGGCCACAATAATAGTGATAGCTCGTAGCCGTAGCAGTAATTGAGCAGCCTACTTTGTTTTATTGCTAACTAGTCACCTGCCCCAGCTTTACGACTTGACAAAATATCGACATTCAATGTTTGTATATAACATTAAAAAAAACAAACAAAAAAAAACAATCTGATTACAAAAATAAATTGAAGTTCTTCAACAGACACACTTTAGAATTGGGTTAAGAAGAACGATGATGTTTAAACGACGCAATGCTTGTATGTAACATTTTTAAAGGAATAATCGACTCTCCTTGACTCAAGAATTCGGCGTAGACCTATAACTCCACTTTGTCCTCCACAGAGATGAACAATGTTGGGATCTAACTCTCCATAAGCTAAGTTTTGCAAGGTTTTAAATTGTAGTTATAGCGATCTAATCGATTTACATTTTGATTCCCTAACTAAGCAGAAAGCTAAAATTCTTACCTGTCTGTCTGATTTACTGCGAAGCCTTAATGAGCTTTATGTATTTCCATAGTAATAAAAATTTGTCGTGTACCCAAGCTGGCAATTCACATAATTTAATTTTGGTCATGTGGTAGTATCTTAAGTTTTAATTGCATGTTTATACATCTTTATATATATAAAAATTACGTGTCACGTTGTTTGTCCGCGATGGACTCCTAAACTACTGAACCGATTTTAAATTTGATTTGCACACCGTGTGCAATTTGATCCAACTTGAAAGATAGGATAGCTTACATCTCAATTTATAGTCGCAATATTATTTTATTGCAAATTATTTGTCTATTATTTGACAGTCACAATTATCTGTTAGCTCTAAACGATTCTAACAGATGGCGATATCTGTTGACTGGACTGAGTAAGTATTCAATAGATGGCGCTATGTTAAAAATACAAACGTTTCATGTAAGCTACAATTTAATAGCATAACCACCACGTGTTGCTGAGGCTAAGGTATAACCTAAATTTATTTTGTAATAAACGAAATACAGTGAAATTCAATTGTTCTTACTTTTTCAATTTTTGGTTTCCAAACTTCTTTCACTGTTGGGAAGCTACACTATCTCCGGGTGACATAGGTTATATTATATTATGCTTTGCTACCCGGGCGAAGCCGGGGCGGTTCGCTAGTTATATATATATATATTAGGTCTTTACCTATGAAATTGCCGTTCTGCAGTACTGGCCATTTCAAATCAAAATAATTTTTGTTTGGCTATGAATTCTAATTTCAAATTAATTTTATTTTAAAAACATGGATTTTTTTTTCTAAAAGTAGTCATTTCTTTATTGATTAGTGTTACATTTTCATCGCATTTCAATCTTTTTCGTCATCATGGATACGTTAAAAATTCGAGTAATTATGGAATATGAGTACCGTCGTGGCAGCAACGCGGCACAAGCGGCACGCAACATCAACGACGTTTACGGAGCTAACTCTACAAACCAACGCACCACCTGTTATTGGTTTGCTCGCTTCCGTTCTGGAAATTTCGACCTGAAAAATGAACCTCGCGGTCGTCCGAAGACTTTGGTCGACAATGACGAATTAAAGGCGATTGTGGAAGCTGATGATACACAATCTACGGCTGAATTAGCAGCAGCTTTCGACGTTAGCGTCAAAACAATATTGGTCCATTTGCGTCAAATTGGCAAGGTAAAAAAGCTTGACAAATGGGTGCCCCACGAACTCAATGATCGCCAGCGCGAAGTACGCGTCGAGACGTGCCTTGCACTGCTCAACAGACACACAAATGAAGGAATTTTGAACCGCATTGTTACCTGCGATGAAAAATGGATTCTGTTTGATAACCGTAAGCGCTCAGCAAGTTGGTTGGATCCTGGTTCAGCACCTAAACAATGCCCTAAACGAAAACTTACTCCTAGAAAAGTGATGGTCACTGTTTGGTGGTCTAGCGCCGGTGTGATTCATCACAGCTTCTTACCAAACGGGGTGAGCATTACTGCAGATGTGTACTGTGAAGAACTGAACACAATGATGGAGAAGCTGGCGCATCTCCAACCAGCATTGGTCAATCGCTCGTCTCCGCTGCTCCTGCACGACAACGCGCGACCTCATACTGCACAGCAGACGGTCTCCAAGTTGCAAGAACTGGGGTTGGAAGCTCTCCGTCATCCGCCCTACTCACCAGACCTTGCGCCTACAGACTACTACTTTTTCCAGAATTTGGATAACTTCTTGGCGGGAAAAAAATTTAATACCCGAGAGGCAGTACAAAATGCCTTTGAAGAATTTGTTGCCTCCCGTCCAGCTGATTTCTTTAAGAAGGGCATCAATAAACTGCCACTGCGATGGCAAAGATGCATTGATTGCATGGGTGATTACTTCGATTAATACAAATAAAAAATTCATGAAAAAAATTCGTTTAAATTTTTTCATACAAAACGGCAATTTCATAGGTAAAGACCTATTATATGTATCTTATAAGTAGTGTAAGCTAAAGAAAAAAACAAATAAGTTTTTATTTGGAAAGGAACCTGAAAAGCGAAAAATAAATAAATCGACGAAAATATAAATTCAAAAGTAAAAAATAAACCTTTTAGTCTAACTAAGCTCCTAAATTAATGTAAATTACACATTTTGAGTCGGCGGCAAACAAACATAAAGGTGCCAAGTAAAATGACCCGGCGGCAGCTTGATTGATCTTCGTTAATTGATCTGCGTTTATTATTTATTTGGCGCAGACTCAAAATGAGTAATTTACATTAACTTAGGAGCTTAGTTAGACTAAGAGGTTTATTTTTTGCTTTTCAGTTTAATTTTCCATTGGTTTAATTTTTTATCAAAAAGTTTCAGTATTTTCGTTTTTTGCCACCGACTTCCGAAGTTAAAAAAAAAATCACTTTGTATTGTTTTTGGAAGTCGATAGTTTTTTTTTTTTATGAAACTATTTTTATTTTCCATTTTTAGCTGTCGTACCTACCCCACACGAATTTCACCACTTGTATACCCCTACTTGCTATGTAAACAACAGTGACAGGAAGTTTTATAACATCATTAACATACACAAAGTGGATTAAATACGTATTATTGAAGCTAACTCAAAAACTACTAAACCAAATTTAATAAAAATCTTATGGAACGACCGCGGGAGCTTCCGCTACCAAATGAAAGAATTCAAAATTGGTCTACAATTTATAAAAATATCGATGGAAGTACATAAAAAATAACTCCGCCATTTACGAAGTCCGTTAATAAAAATTGTTTCTGCCCTCGATTCGACCGCGTGAAATTTCTTGTTTAGACATAAAATACATCCTATGACAGTCGGCAATCTGTGGCTTAAATTCTACATATCACTAATGTGAAAGAATTTCCGGAATTGGATCAGGAGTTCCGAAGATTACCCCCTACATACAAAGCACAAACTAACAAATTTTATCGTTATGATTGCAATAAATTTGTATGGTGATTATTCTACTACTCATTTAGAGGAGCTTTTATAACAATAATTTGTTGTCAATACAATCTACTTAATTAATATAAATCTCCAATTCAATGAGTGCTCAGCCAAACCACTGGGTGTAGAGACATGAACTGTTGCACTAGAGTTCCTTTATAACGAACCTTTTAGTTATAACGTAGGCGATGAAATTTGTATGGAATTTTAAATTTCAGCCGATGGGAAAACCAATAGGGCGGGAGTGCCGCTTGTTAATAACTAAATTCATAATTCTATCAGAAATGTCAAAATGTTTATCGTGTCTGATTTTAGTTTGTCTTTGTTACAAAGTTGTGATAACGTCTGACGAATGGCATTACCTACCTACTTAAGCTATGGGTATTAATTAACAATGTAATTAACTAACCCAGTAACAAAAGTCTAATCAAACTATCAAATGAAAAAGAGCATCTGATGAGTTTCATAATTACATTAAATGCATGAATAATCAAATAAATTGTATGAGCTATCTGCTTACTGTTTATTATTCTCTCTCTGCTCTACAGAAGATGATGAAACTGAATATATGTAAACCAAGATAGCCACAAGGGTATTATTTCGACGTTTGCTGTTAAAATAATGCTGAATTCTGGCTGAAATCCTAAACAGTATAATTTTCTGCTATACCCATGCTCGCGGCGAGTTTATAAAGAATGTATTGAGTGTGCGGAGCGAGGCGTAGCCACGCGTACCCCCGTGGCTGTGGCGCGTGACAGTGGCGCGTGGCTGTGGCGCGTGGCTGTGGCGCGTGACTTTGGCGCGCAGCTGTTGTGCGTGGCTTTGGCGCGTGGCTGTGGCGTGTGGCTTTGGTATGCTACTTGTGTTTATAGAGTAACCAAATAATTTGCCGGACTAGTCTTATATCACCAGTTGCCTATGAATGGGAATATTACTACGTGCATTATTGTTTCATGCAATCTGAGATTTTTCGGCTCGGAAATTGACACGCATTAACATTAACACGCACGATAAGGGCTCGTAGCTAAATAATAACAGCCACAAGGGTCAATCTTCAAGGTTAAGCAACGCTTGCCGAGGTCGATCTCTGGATGGGTAATCCTTCATTACATACCGAGACCAACAAAAACACGTTAAACAGTTGGGTTCGGCTGTCATTCGTAGATCTTCGACAGTCTTTACCTGCGTCAGAAACCCGACAATCTGACAACCAGTCTTACCAAGGTGTATCGTGTTACCCAGTAACTGGATTGTGGAGATAGGCAGTCGCTCCATGTAAATTACTGGTATTTAGTTGCATCCGGTTAGACTGGAAGGCGACTCTAACGTATTTGGGAAAGGCTAGGCATATGATGAAGTTCTCATGACGTCTTGTTTCGTCAGTCGTCAGCAGTTTCGAATGAGCTGAAGCGTATCCCGCGCGGGATACGTGGCGAAATTCGCTCGCACCAATTGCGTCAACTAACTTGTATGGAGGTGTTCAAAACTGGTGCGAATAGTCGCGTGACTTCCTAATCTTTAGAACAATAAACGCGCGCAGTCGTGTCGATCAGTCTCAGTGTGGCCAGAGGCTTTTTTAATACAACTGACCATGCGACATATACTTATGTCAAAAAAATACAAAATTGTCACATTTTCCCGAGAGGTGCTGTTTATAGCAGAAAACTATGAAAAAAACCTACAAA
Source organism: Dryobotodes eremita (assembly GCA_917490735.1). Classification (NCBI taxonomy): domain Eukaryota; kingdom Metazoa; phylum Arthropoda; class Insecta; order Lepidoptera; family Noctuidae; genus Dryobotodes; species Dryobotodes eremita. The sequence continues at coordinate 8,041,014 of OU823241.1, read as the reverse complement.
ATTGTCAGATTGGCGCCTGTCGCTTGCCTTCTGTCGGTTTTATTAATTATGCCCCTTACGCACGTTGTACAAATCACCTTTACAAGACAGATTATCAGAGAAATCGAACCAAGAACACACTCAATGGCGCGCTGTCCTTAACATGTCAACGTCATGTCACTTTGCACAGCTGTCTGTCATCAGCGTTATTTAAGCTCTTCGGAGCAACGCTATTGTAGTCAAGCTCGCACTTTCAACACTACAATGATGTGCTTCCAAGGCACTTCCTAAAATAAAACTAACACGAGAGATACTTTTGCGAAAATAATGGAAAATATTCCTTTATGGTTTCTAGAGAGTTGAGCGTGCCGAGGTCGGTCCGTGGATGGGTGACCATCCATTACATACAAAGACCCCTCCGTGCCTCGGATGGCACGTTAAGCCAGTGGTGCCGGCTGTCATTCGAAGATATTTGACAGTCGAATCGTTACGGGTAGTCAGAAGCCTGAAAGTCTGACGATCAGTCTTACTATAGCGTATCGTGTTACCCAGCAGTCACTGGGTTGTGGAACTTGTCGAGGTCAGAAAGGCAGTCGCTCCATGTAAAATTCTGGCATTTAGCTGGATCCGGTTAGACTTTAAGCCAACCCCAAGATAGTTGCGAAAAGGCAGGCAAATGATGATGATGTTCTTTTAAGGAGTCTAAAGAGTGCCAGGTTATTACTGACGAGATAGGCAGCTCGCCCCTACAACATAGGTCTTACGAGTATGTACCACAACAGGCTAAATGTGAACGCCCTACACATCTCTGTGTATCCCTTTGAGTATACAAGCGTGATGGTATCTGTTATGTTAACCGAGAATTTTATAAAAAATTTATCATTATAAAAATTTAATGCTATTATTAATTGTGTGTAGAGCAGTGGTGGCCCAGTGATAACGGCCCCCACTTACGAGTCGTAAGGCGTGGGTTCAAACCCAGGCAGACGCTTTACTTTGTGTAAATAATGTCATCATCCCAGCTCTCAAAACGGTGAAGGAAAACATCGTGAGGAAATCGGCATGTCAAAGAACCAAAAATTCGTAGACATGTGACATCTACCAACCCTCACTGGGTTCTCGTGGTAGATTACAGCCCACTCCCTCTCGAAGAGCAGAGGCCTGTGTCCCAGCAGTGGGAACATTTTAGGCTGATTATGCTATTAATTGTGTAAAATAATCATCATAACATCACGGGTGTTTTCCCCAAAGGATTAGGCAAAGGTATACCTATAGTACACCTACATTTCGCCGGTAATGTTTAAGTCCCACGTAATAAGGTGCGAGCCTATACGACATGCTATTTCTTCTCAAAACAGCTGATTCGGCTCTAGCAATGACCGTGTCCAACGAAAATAGATTTTATTTCTAATTTTACAAACAGAGTCTGGATCAAATAAATAATACGACTCCGATATTTATTGCATGTTGTAACATTTATGTGAAGAAATTATAGATTTATCGATCTAAGAATAACTTTAGTGTTACGGTTTCCTTAATCTCTGAGGAATGAGGATAGACAGTCGCTACGTGATCTTTGCTGTTTCGTGGTTTTGGGAACTTGTTGTGATTGCGAGTCTGAGTTTACGTCAGCACATCAGAAATGTTGAACGGATTTTGTTAAAATATTTCTTTATTTATAATTATAATTTATTATTCATTATTTAAATATTTATTTATTTTATTTATTTAGTTTTGCACACCAACAGCAGTCACTTATGATTTAAATTAAATAACACTGGACCCACGTGGTGGATTATGGACCACATCCTCTCACTGAGATGGGACCTGTGTCCCAGCAGTGGAAACTTTATAGGCTGATTACTCTTATACTTATGCACAATATCGACGTACATAAATGGAAAAATTGCCATTATTACACCGGTGAAATAGCTAGGGTTAGTTAGAGGTACAGTCACGAGCATAAATATGTATACACTTGGCTAAATTTAAAAGCGATTTTCTCCTTAATTTTGGAATGAAATTTTATGTTGTTACGAACCTAGTATTTTCGAACCCATAGGTTTATGTAATAAGTCGTATTTCAATGTTGCATTCGTTATTTCACAACAAAATCGCAATTGAAAGTTGCCAAGCGTTGACATATTCGTGCTCGTGACTGTACACAGTACAACCACAGAAGGTGCAACTTATCTCTAAACATTCTTCCGTCATATCTTCTCTTGGCAACGGAAGCAGACTTTCTATTGCACTTCATGACCTACACTACAAAACAGCAATAAATTTGCAATTCAGACAACAAACTGTCAAATCAAAGTATACCAACAATTAGCATAGCAGCAGCAAATATTTGGGTAATTATCTACTAATTAGGTATGCATGGGTCTATGAAGATCGCGGGGAAGGCCTGGGTGAGACTCACACAGACCAGGGAAGCATGGCACAAAAGGGCAACAAGCCTGCCAACAATGATGGTAACAACAAAATATTATAAAATAAAATTTCGCCAAACAGTTTTGTTTGTCTCGTTCATTATACCGTTCCGACTCTTTTGACTTGCTTTTAATACAAACTGGCACTACAGACAACTCATTAATTACTTAATACAAATTACAACTGAATTTATTTGTGAGAATACATATCAAAACAAGTTACGTGAAAACAAAATCAGTCGCCAGAAATAAAGACATGTTTCCATTTATTAGCTGTAATTTTCTTGCCGTCGTCATCATCATTCTCCTGCCCTTATTTGAGGTCGGCAGAACATGGTGTTTTTCTTCCATAAACGCAAACGCAAACGCAAAGCATTTATTTCAATTAAACCATTTACAGGCCCTTTTAAATTGTCAAAGAGTCGGTCAGTTAGTCAGAAAGTTGAAGCTAGTTACCCATTCCAAAACGTAGATCTCTATGGAGAAGAACGGGCAAGAAACTCCAAGGACACTCTTTTGAAATCAAGATATTACAAAATCCTGGGTACATTATTCTTGTTGCTTCTATATGCGAGAACAATGAAAAAAATATATATATTAAGAAACAATTCAAAATATGTATAAGATTAATAATAAAAATAAGCCGTGGCAGTTAAGAGATGACCAGTCTCAACTGACGGCGCCCGTTCACGAACATGACGTATAATCATGACATACTTCTCTATTAGTCGTCATCTCAGGTACCTACTAGCTTTGGAATGGGCAACTAGCTTCATCTTTCTGACTGACCAATCCCCTGAATTCAAAAGTGCCTGTAATTGGTTTATTTGAAATAAATGCATAGAGTTTGAGTTACTTTCTCGGTAGTTACCCCCTTTCTAGCCATATCATCTTTCACACAGTCCATCCATCGTTTTTGTGGTCTTCCCCTACTGTTATAGCCATCCACATTCTGTAATTTTATTGCCAGTGACAAAGAATAATATTGAAGGAACAAGTTACCTCCATCTGAACTCTTTTATTACTTCAACTTATGGTAGGTATGCCATAGGCAATTAAATAGCATCTTGTAAATCAGGCTTTATATCTACTTTTCTATCGAGTGTTCTGAGGTAGCTACCTACGTAGGTACCTTATATACAGGGTTACTGGTAACTCGACGTATTCCTTGCAGGACGTCATAGTAGGGTTAAAATGCAACAAATTAAGCCACCAAATGTTCTACCGAAATTCGGTAGTTTCTAAGTTAGTTAGATTTTTAGTTTTTTTAAGAAAAATCCAATTTAAAAACGATTTACGGCGCGACTTTACTGGAATTTAAGTTATTATCATAGCTGATGCCATACCAGATCTTTGTTCATAATTAAAAGTTCAAAAATGCCTAAATGTTTGGCAAAGATCACTAATTAAACATTTCATTTTTAATTATTTTTATTTATGTCAGACAAAACTTACCAAAAAATTACTGAATTTCGATAGAACATTTGGTGGCTTAATTTGTTGCATTTTAACCCTACTATGACGACCTGCAAGGAATACGTCGAGTTACAAATAACCCTGTATAGCTAATTCATAAAATCAGAAATACGTTTTATGAATGTAGGTATTAAGTAAAGACTCGTAACTTCCTTCGCTCATTTGTTAAGCCGATCTGGCAATGCCCGACTCCCAGTTCAGAACAAAGCAAAGCAAATTCGGTCTTATGTAATTTACCTACTACGTAAACATAAAACATACGGAATCGATATTCGTTTGAATAAATGTAGCAATCGTATTCATAAATACAACGTTAATGTAATCATACTGAAACTTTTGTGGCAACATTGTCGATTACGAATATAAATAAAACATGTGCCGAATCGAAAACTCGAACTTGTATTATTTTCAGAATGAGTAATCGGGAATTTCTCAATGTAAGAACCGAATACCTACACGATTTTATATAGAATTTCAGGTACCTACAGCTAGGTTAAAGGTACACACATAAGTATCATTGGCATTTTTTGAGTTAGTTTCATTTTATTTAATCTACTTTGTGTAGGTTGGTGATGTTATTAAAAGTTCTGTCACTGTTGTTTACATAGCAAGTACTTAGTGGTATATGAATTTGTATGAGGTAGGTGTGAAAAAAGTGAAAAAAATAATAACAATAAACACTACAAATTGAAAAATAATTTTAATTTCGGAAGTCGGTGTCATAAAGGCTCGTACACACTGGCGCGACGCGACGCCCAAAGGCACCGCGTGTCGCGCGACGAGCGACGCCTTTGAGTAGCGCTGTCGCGTCGCTCATGTCTGTGGGAGCCTTAAAACGCAAATACAGAACCAATGTCACCGAATTAGTGTGAACTAGTGTTTTTTTTTTAAAGACAGGAGTTTTTTTTTTTTGTTAAAAGAAGGAAGTCTGTGAGTATGACACAATCTAAAATAACAGATTTGAGGTTTAAATGTCATACTCATAAAGAGACTTCCTTGGATCATGTTTTTATCAGTTTGAAAGCGTAAAGCCGAGGTTCTAGGACTTGATAACAACAAGTAGATACTCGTACGTAGCTCCATCAAGGGATAGAATCGTCACAACACTAAAGACGCGTGAAATTACCACTTACAACATTTTCAGGAATTATTGCGAATGAGACGTCGCACACTACCTACATACCTATTAGATGTTGGTATGTTGCATAACTTTTATGCAAATATCTTTCACGACCACATACTATTTTGGCAACATAAAATATATTCTCCTGCAGTGCAGTCAGTCAGCTGGCAAGTCACAAGAGCATTACCTTTGTATATACACACAAGTGAATGGAATGTCTATTCCTATCGTGGCGCGACCACACGTGGTCAGTGTGACGTTGATTGTGATTATATGCAAATGTTTTGATTGTCGACACCTCGTATAATATTTACACAATCTGTCTGGTCCACCTTTTATCGTGTCTATTGAGTATGATAATAATGTCTTAAAATTCGACAGCTTTGCATACACAGACGTCGTGAATTTCCTTGCTTGTCAAAACGGTATCTATATCTACGTTATTGTTATTAAATAATTATGATGATATAAGTACCTATTATTAATAATCAACATTTAAAACATGTCATCATCATCTACCGAGCCTTTTCCTAACCTCCACAACACAGTTACTGGGTAATACGATACACCTTAGTAAGACTGGTTGTCAGACTTTCAGGCTTCTGACGACCCGAAACGACTGTCAAGGATCTACAAATGACAGCAGGCACGAACAGTTTAACGTGCTTTCCCAGGCACGGAAACGTCTCGTAATGTAATGGATGGTCAATGGTCAGCCATTCACGGGCCAACCTCGCCAAGCGTAGCTTAACCCTCAATCGACCGGTGTAGCTGTTATTTCCATAATATATTATTTAGCCACGACCACCTCATCCCCGCTCCCTGGGTCTAACAAATTCGTAGGTAATAAGGTAACATAAATTTATTGATATAATCATAATGTCAAGTTCGCTAAAGAACAGAAAGACTAGGTGTACTTGCTGCTTCCGTCAAGGGGGTGATTCTACCCGTGATACTAAACAACTTTGCCTATTTCAATCAAATCTTTTCCTAGGCTGGTGGATGTCACATGTCTCCGAATTGTTGGTCATGACATGTCGAACATCCGCACCATGCTTTCTTACATCGTTTTCATATTCAACATCCAGCGATAAAACTCATGTACATAAACGTGGGAATATATGTGACCGAATTAAGTTCTTTATCTACCTTTACAGTTAACCCGGTTTCGCACTGTAACCGGGTTAACTTTAGAGGTTAACTTTGAGGTTAACTTTTAACACTGACGCACGACATGGCAAACAATAAGTAAAAGCGGAATAAGTAGGCAGTGTTTAAGGCTTCCAATGAAATTGACATTTGAGTAGACCTACGAAATCATTAAGAACAGGAAATTTATCATACCTACCAATCGTATCGAGTGAATAAACAAATATTCTATAAATACGGAAGCTACAATAACCAGCACGCTAATTACGTAACACACTATCTATCACAATCTGAATCATTTTGAAGCCTATTGCTAATCCAGTGCTTCATAAGTTCGAAAAATGTGTCTGCTCAACAACGTTAATAACGCAATGAATATTGTTGAACTGTCAAAATGAAACCCATTCCTACTGTTAGTGTGTTACGTAATTACCCCGCTGAATTTCTGAGAACGATACCACTTAAAAATAAATAAATCCTACCAAGATTTAGGTAATCATGGTTACGAAATGAGGGTTGCAAAATATTTAGTACCTTTTTTTCTTAATAAACTTCCAGAAGCCTTGCAAACGTTAAACAAAAGAGTTCGAAAAATTATAATTACAAATTAAAATGTTTTCTTACACAACATTTCCCCTAATGTACGTAAATAGGTTTGTTTGGGGTAAACCTTGAGAGGTTTTCGTTGTGTGGCTAAAACTAAATTGTGAATAGGGTAAGTGTTTTAGAAATAAATAAATAATAATAATCTAAACATGATAAAACAAAAAGAAATGAATTTAATGTTTTTTTTTGTGGTGTCGTCGGCCGCTGTCGGTGAGTGAAATTCACTTGAAATATAATTTTAAAAAATCTGTTTTTTTTTGTATAAGTTTCACAGACGTGATTGGTATCAATATCTAAACACAAAAAAACATATTTTTTCAACTCATACTTCATGTAACAAAACTACCAGCAGTCATTGACCCTTAAAAGAACCTCAAATCTTTTTTTATTTTTATTTTATCGTGTTTAGATATCGATACCTATCAAGTCTGCGGAGTTTCGCTAGCTAATTCAATTAGACCCTGTATTGACGATATGGCCGAGAGCACAGATTAGGACAGATAGTTCACTCGTTCGAGGTCAAGCGCTAACGTACTACGGCTCGCGTTCACCCAGGCGAACAAAATACAGTCGGTTGTTCGAGAAAGAATTAGAAATCGCGCCTGTTCCAGAAAGAATAAGAAACATTACTTATTTTAAAATAATTTTGAAAAAACCATTAACTAGCCGACCAGGAAGCACCCTGTCTATCATACTAAAGAAAGCGAAATTTACACAATTATGTACTCGTACATGTTTTCCTAAGGAGTACTTGTTAAAGTTATTTGTTAGATTTAGAATTTTTACGACGATTAGATTTAATAATCGAAATTTACGGGAGGGTCAAAAGTTCATTGACCATTATATTAAAGTGAGGCATTTGTGATTTTCAATAGATTATTGAAATGAAATGATTGAAATGATTTTAGATGTAAAAAAAACTGTTTTTTAACCACCCATTATTTTGTGTTTTTTCTTAGCATAGACAGCCCTAGCCTTGCGTTCAACGACGCACGTGATCGCCCGACATCACGGCAAACGACGTAGTAGATACTCTCGAGCTTCCGCGTAAGGTACATTTTAGCGCGCACGACCACCTTTAATATTTTTGTAAGTAATTATAGGGTTGGGTATCTATCTTTTCATATGGAATGAACTATCTATCCTAATCTGTGCCGTGAGCGCTAAAGTTTACGAGAAGTGACATAGTTATTATAAAGGAAACTCTTTTCTTTTGATTATGTTGGGTTATTTATAAGAAATTGTTTTTCTTTCAGCACGCGTTGAAAACCTCAAATACCTACTATAGAAGTAAAAAAACAAATAATACTCATTTAAGTGGTCATGATGATAAATAAATGACAGCTTAGTCGTACAAATTGATTTTCCAAATATAGGTTTAACTTGAATTTCACTTTCAAAATAATAGCTTTGGACCTTGATCTATTTGCTGACGATAGTACTATATTGTTTACCGGTAATGACAGAACTGATTTAAAACTTTGAATTAAATAGCACTCTAACAACAATTATAAAATTGCTCGTTGAAAATGACTTGAAAATGAACCTAGATAAAACAAAAATTAATGAATTTTAAACAGCGATTAAAACCTGATAGGTTTTAAAATATATACTACTCTCAAACCAGCATGGAAGAAATCGAAATAACCTTTCTGGATCTCTATATTGATAGCAAAGTAAATTGGAAGTCACATATAGAGTAAGTTTGTAAAAGACTTAGTCAGAGCTCTTATGCTCTTTATAGCTTAAGGAACACTGTGAAATCAGTCTGCACTACTAACTTGCCTGTCATGGATATGTTGGTTCAATTATACTATACGGTATCATTTTCTGGGGCAACTCTATGGTAAAAGAGCGTGCTTTTAGAGCTTAAAAACGTTGTATTAGATCGTTGTGCATTATACACCAAGCAGATTCATGCAGACCACATTTTCCAAATTTAAAAATATTTACTCCTCGTATATGAGACTGTAATCTTCATAAAATCAAATCCAAACTTATTTGAATTTTGCACTAGGGCCAGACACAAAGACAAGCTGCGCACCGTGGCCAGTAAAACCAAGCTTTTGCACTAAAGCCTCTTTTGTATGGGTCCACGTATCTCTAATAATCTTCTACCTTGTTTTAGAACTATGATCGATATACCTTAAAAATATACTACACGAATTATTGATAAATAAATGTTATTACTCTATGAGAATTTCTAAATGAAAATACTTTGAAGCAGCCGGTTTATTACAACAAACCAATGGGTACATAATCATGAATTTACAAACTAGATACTTATAAACTATGAAGTAAGGACTGTGCAATTGTTTTATAAACTATTTTGTAACATGACTAATTTGTAATTTGACAGAAATATTAAACTAACTTAATCTTAATGTATTGCATGGCAATTTGATGTATTGTATTTTAGCTATGTACCGAAATGATAATATGAATTTTGTGTGCCTCAATGGCGCGAAATAGCAGACTTACGTGTGAACCTATGATCCACAATAAATGATTTGAATTTGAATCTTTGGCGCGAAGTCGAGCTAGACAAACAGCAGAAACTTTTCTTTTTAGTTTCCACTTCCAAGAAAAACTTACTGGATCAATATTAAATCAAACGAATCACTCTAGTACCGGGAGCTAAAGACGGTGTCAGACATAATTATGTTAAGTAAAGGGTTTCTTAAAATTCCCTTAGCAGCTCAATATAATGCCCTTTAATATTTTAAGTAGTACTAGAAAATATTGGAAATAACGTAATAAAAACAATCTAAAAATACCTCTCATTCTACTTCATTTTCCTGTGAATTTTAAGATTGATATTTTTTGTTACTTTAGAATTAACTTCTACGTAATACGATTTAACGATTTTTTTTCAGGACAAATTATCAATCGAATGACTTCTGTGCTGAACACTTTTTCCTTTAAAATCAATTAAATAAGTTTATTTATAAAAAACCGTCCAAGTGCGTGTTGGACCACACACAGTGAAGGGTTTCGTAGTTCGGATGAATTTATCCTAAGAACGAACTTAACTTTGTAGTTGAAAAACATGTTCTCCAATACATCAATATATGTCACGGTCAACTCTCCAACTGCAAATGTAAGTTTGTAATAGCATTTTTTTGTAATATTTGGTAAAATCACAAATTAACTTACTACAAATTGACGATTTCCTTTACTTGTGCTGTGAGACCTTGCTTCTTGCCAAGTTTTATGATTCTAGGGAAGTACCCTATAGGTTTTGAGTTATTTGCGAGTATCAAAATATGTCGCATAAATTGCCGTATTTTTGTATTGCGTTGACTTAGAAGGTTGTTTTCGTTAGACCTCCAAGGGATCGTAGACCTAAGTATTTTATTCAAAAAACTAATTAATTTCAACAAGATACCTCCACGTGTTCCTGAGAAAAAGGTCTTGTCAGACAAAGAGACGGACGGACAACGAAGAGATCCTATAAAGATTCCGTATTTTCCTTTTGAGGTACGGAACCCTAAAAATCGGCTCTTAATTAAGTGTATCAAGAAAAATAAGCATTTTAGCTAACTAGAGCGTCCAACATCATTAAACCATTTCGCAAAATAAATATACCTACATGTGAAGCTTTAGTGGAGTTACGCTTTCGCTTGACATTCGCAACACGCTACTAATAAAAAACACATAAATTTATTTTAAAGATATAATATTCGCAGCTAATAATAAATTCGCAATTTTTTCATCTCAAGATTGATACATTAAAACGCCTGACCGTTGTCGGCCAAAGCATAAAAAACGAGACTATTTTATTTGATAATAAAACTGTGACGGCCATTATGGCGTGGGCTTGTACGTGGGCAACTTTAAACGAAGCAGATATAATGTGTGTCATATCACTTTTGATCATTTACATCAACACCATCGTTATGTCATTCTTTGTAACTTTTTATGATAGAACAAAGAGGACACTTCAACGTTTAAAATTAATCGCGGTCTCATTTATAGACATTTATTTCTGGAACATTGGGAACCTTTCTAAAATTAAATATGCCGTCAAAATAATGCAGTATTAAGATACGGAAAATAACGCCAAGTGTAACAGGTTTTGGCTACGGTTCATATGTAATAAATTCAGCTGTAATTTTAACCGAAACAATTGGTAGAACAATAAAGTATTTCGTTTTACGCCGGCGCCCGCGCCGCGTAATTACTACTTCGTTTACTATCGTTGGCGTTTTGACATTTCTGACAAATAATTACTCAGGCATGCCGTGTATATTTATTTACACAGCAGAGTAAAGGCTCGCACACAGCTGATTTTAAGTAGAGAATTAATTGACCTTCCGCTATAATCTAATATCGTAATTATTAATTCTAATGCAGACATAACAAAGCTATCACACGAACACGCGATCCATAAATGTCTTTCTCAAGCATTCATTGACGATTCTATTTCTTGGCAATCGAACTCTTTCAATAATTAAGTATCACCTGTCTAGCACCCAGCCAACATTATGACAGGAGCCGAATAAATAACAGTAAGAAAAGGAATTGATGCTTACCTTAGGCTTAGGACGCACTGCGATTAAACACAAGCGGTTTGAAAACGCATAAAAATATAACGAAAAGCTTTCTATACAAGGGCACGCACTAGCGGTCTTTTTCAGTGACTGATTTAGGAAACGTAATTTGCTACATTTGGCTAGCGATTTGGAAACGCGCGTTTTTTTGTATCCCATAGTATCGTGGTGCACGCACAGCGGTTGACCGCAGTCGGTTTCTGGTGATATTGCGTTACGAAATGTAGTGTTTTCGTATAGTAAATACCTACAAGCCCACAACTTGTCATAATTTAGCAAAAGTACCGATCGACATTCTGTAATAGTTAAAAAACTTATCGGGGTGCTCTCGCACGTTGTTGTACAATTTGCAAAAGTATCCTTTCAAATGTCTTTGATCAGTTAGTGGATGTACCCAGTGCTTATTGTGGTAGCGATGTTTGTTTTTTTTTTTTTTAACCAATGCCACTACCCATGCTGCCACATATCCATGGTGGTACTGAAAAATAAATCGAGGAAACGCTAGCCGCGGTGCCTATAAGTAAGCGGTTTGGCGTTTTCAGCTATTTCAAAACCGCCTGCGTTTAATCACCGTGCGTGCTAAGCCTTAGTCTTGTTAGTAGGGGTGTTACCAAACATAAAGCCACTCCTAAACACTACTTTATAAATGATTTTATGTACTCTCATATAGTAAACTTCGAATTATAAACTTCAAAATGAGTTTATATTGACATACTTCGTAGACACAATACCGAAATTTAAAAATAGAATCATATTATAATACCTGTTCTCTAACAAAATAATGTTATAAAACATTTTTTTTAGCAATACGCTACAGGAAAAATTCAAGAAGTTGTTATAGAAAGAAAAGAAAGACACCAAGAATAAAACCAAAGAGTGAATAACACCAAGGAGTTTCCATCAATTATTTTTTTTCAATGGCACGCATATATTATATATATATATATATATATATATACATATATATAACAATTATATATATATATATATATATATATACAATTGTTATTGGCTTCTCGCAGGTCAACCTAGGAGGTTGTCGGCTGCTTAACCGGACATGCCTATGGTTGCCCTAATAAATTAAGACCCGCAGCCAGGGCTTAAAAGACTTACAAACTAGGCGACAACACGTTAAGGGCACCCCCTGCCTCGGCTTAGGGCGTCGCTGGGAGAGGGCAGCAAGGGACAGGCTGGCTCGAGCAAGGGTCGGGGCGGGCCTCCGCGGCAAGGACGGAAGGACGGCGGTCTGTGTTTGTGTATCTTTAAGGTACTGGTGGCCTTACTACTCTCCTGGAGGTGGGTAGTGGCGTCGTCGGGGTCGACTAAGGTATGCCTCGGGCGGCGAATCTTACTAATGCGGCGGGGAGTGTAGCAGGCGGCTGCTTTAATCAGGGGGTTGGGGTGTTTTATGCCGCAGTCGAAGAATCGCTTTAAAAGGCGTTTCTTGAACTGTTGGATGGTGGGTATTCGAAGATCTAAGTGAAGATTCACATTTTGGACATAGAAGGAGGCTCTCGTAACCTTTCTGTGGAAACGGTTCTGTAAGGTCTGCATCTCATGAAGATGGCGGGGCTTTGCGTGTGCAAATGCAACGCAGGCATAGGTCATGATGGGACGGACGACTGCGGTGTAGATGCGCAATTTACATTTGAGAGACCATGTACTGCGGGCGGTTAATAGGGAATGAAGTCTACGTAGAGCGAACACGGCGCGCGAACGAGCCATCCTTATGTGCTCACTGAAGGTAAGGTGGTGGTCGAGGGTAACACCTAGGTATTTAGCTCACTTCTCCCTAGGGGTCGGCTTGCCATAGATAGTGATCGGACTGGGATTGGAACGCATATGCGGGGCGCCATTTTTTGTAGCATTACAAAAAGTTTTGATTCCAATTTTTACTTGTCTGTGGCAGCGCCCGCTTTTAGCACATACGGGGTGATGTGCTTGATTTTGGCGCCATTCATACGTTTTGTGGTACGGAATTTCGTGGGAAACTTTGATCTTTTATTTAGTAGGTTCAATCCCAATGTATGAGAGTAGATATTGTAGTGTCTGAAACTGCACATAATTAGGTATTAAAACACTCGTGTGATACTATTAAAAACCTCGCCTCCGTTAGGTTTTTAAACACACACTCGTGTTTTAATACGTCTCATTATGCAACAGTTTCATAGTACTATTTCACACCTCCTGGTTGGTTACGTCAAAATAAATGTCATGCAAACCTAACATAAAGCAAGTCATTAAAGCCCTAGACTAAGGTCGGGCAATAATGTTGTACTGGATTTCATTATATCCCGATGGTTAATAATGTGATTTGAAATTAAAACCTCAACAAAAAAACACGTGTGGCACTCGGGGACTGCCGTGGTAAAGCTATTGCATAGCATTTTTTATCAACTTATGCAATTATAATTATTTATTTATGCAGTATTTATGCAGTATTTTTTTTTTCTTTGGTATTAATTCAAGTACAGTCGTACCATATACATACACGTTAAGCGAACGCTCGGCCGAGCTACATGGTAGGCGGAGTGGGGGGTGTTAGGTTTTATTTTCGTTACGGAATTTCTTGATTCGGTCGCCGCACTCAAAGCCCGCGATAAAAGCTATGCAATAGCTTAAAAAATCGTATGAAAACATTTACCACAAAAAAATTGCATGTGGAGCACTGTACACGTAATAGAAATGAAACTTCCGAATAAATAAAGGAAATTTAGTGGGAGAGACAGAGAAGTTTATCTTTCTTCTCTATCATGTAACTAAATGTGCCTAAAGGTGTCGCATCCTTGAACACCCTCAATTCTCGTCCAATTGTTGAATCGCCGCCTAAGAAGCCTCAGTTCAAAAACTTTTTCTCTTTTAAAGTAGCGCTGACCCAAGAGTTCTTCCGTCATAGGTTTTAGGTGTCGTCAACGAACAAAATAATGAAATTACGCAATTCAATAGAGATATTATAGTGGAATAATAAGTAACAATATTGTATAACATCAAAAGTGTCTAGGGATCAAAGTATTAAATTTGTTTTTTGTATTGCCGTATTGAAAATAAATAAAAATGTCTATTTAGATTGATTCAATAAAATGTTTTTGTATGCTTAGAACGACGAAGTACTCTCTGCTTTTGCATTAATAAAGACGTTTCGCGATTTTAGCTTATGCTGGATTTTTCACCTTAGTTTTTAAAGGTTTTTATTGCGTAAAATAAACAATTAGTAGTATGTATTTCCGCCATTAACGCGTATAACACAATCGTAGCGATTGCATACTCAATATGAGTTCATCCAAATGACGTTGCGGAATGTCCGCCCACGTCCTTTGTAACTAGCGAAAAAGATTTTCTGATGTGTGTACGGCATCGATATTTGGCAGAACTCTTCTTTGAAGCATATCCCAGGCGTGTTCAATAGGATTCAAGTCTGGCGATTTAGCAGGCCATGGTAGAACGTTGATATTAGCTGCGGCAAGTGTGTTTGCATTGACTCTGGCAGTGTGTGGACGTGCATTATCATTTATCATGCATAAACAGAAATGAAGCATCAAATTGGGTCCGCGAAGGAATAAAAAATTCTGATACTGTATCGTTTCAGCGTAAATCTGTGCATTGGGATTGCCTCTGATCCAAATCAGTTCGGTTCTTCCGCCGACCCATATCATGATTGTTCCACCACTGTATGCAAAGACTTCCTGGTATGATTTTAATAATGCTTGGCGTCCAGGGGTCCTCCAATACCGTGTCTGTCTAGTATCTGGCCAAATACCGAAGCAAGATTCGTCAGAAAAACACAAAACGCCACTCTTCTTCTGCCCAATTTCTGTGTTCACAAGCCCATTGTAAACGAGCTCTGCGATTGCGGGGCCCAATAGTTGGTATACGTAACGGCCTTCGGGAACGGAGATTGACTTCATGCAAGCAATTTCTTATGGTTTGATCGCTTATTAAATCCCTGAAGAGCTATGGAGCCTCGTATCCAACATAATCGCCTCATGCAAGCGATTTCGTCGAGCAGTAATTTGTATGTAACGATCTTGTCTGCGTGTGGTGATGCGAGCTCATCCTCCATGTCGCTCTGCTACGCTGCCAGTGATGCGGTAACGTGTCCAAAGTAGACTTATACAACTCTGCGTAGTGCCCGAACGATTGCCACAGCACGTTGCCGGAAACCAGCTTTTAACATTCCCACGGCTCTAATCATTTCTTCTCGGCTCAAATGACGTCTTCTTTCCATAAAAACGTTCTTTTGTATTGATTCCACTCAGAAGTATGGCAGAAATTTTAGTGATTCGGCCCCAAACCTGTTGCAGGATTATATAGGAATACGACTTGAGAGAAGATTTTCATCTTTTGACCGAAATTCAAAAACTATTCCGTTTTCAAATGACGAAATTTACTCAAAAGTATCCATAGGAGTTACAAAAAATATAACTAAAAACCTGATTTTCAGTAACTAACAAAAACGTGCTTGATCCCTAGACACTTTTAATGTGTGTATATTCATTGAATAGGTAAAACAAAAACAATTATAATAATTGTTTTATATATATGATCAAGTTCAAAAAAATAATAGCAGTTTGTACATTATTTGTGGCGGAAATGGCCGTGGTATTTTATCGGAATAGCTGATAGGTTGCTGAGGCACGTACCCCAGTGTTAGAATGTTGGATTTGGGCGTCATAGTTACGATATTATTTATTGTGTTTTTCATGAAATTGCATAAGTTTATATAAAATAGTGTATGAAACTGCACAAAACTCGGTATCCGTCGGTTATTTAACAGTTCCATAAGCTACTAATTCAAAAATCGAATCAGATTTTATTACGTCGTAGTAGGTCTAGCATCTTGAATCCCTCGCTGCACTCATTATTCAAATCTTAAATCCATCGCTTTGCTGAGGATAGAATCCTTCATTACGTTCGGGATTTAATATAGCGCCCGTGACAAAAGACAGTGCTTTATCCCCTAAGTGAATAATCTACTATTATGTCTTAATTCAGTGCATTAGCATTTGTATTTGTCATTTCAATTGATCGTGTCGATGGAAAAACAAAAACTCATCATTTGGCTGACTATAGTTCGGCTATGCGAACTCTTTTTACCAACGCAATCATAAGTCCTTACTTGCCAAGGCATTGTGGTAAGAAGGAAGATGGACTGTTCTCTGCAGAGACACGCCGCATACACGCATCACTAATACAGAATATTCCTGTTTTAACCTCCAAACTAAGCCAATGCTAACATACATCTAGTATTTGGTTCAGTGGAAACGTTCAACTAGATAATATTAAATACTCCACGACCTCTGGTTCGCGCTTCAATATTCACTAGTCGGCTGCCAAGACCATTCACAATGCTTTTCAATATTCTGGATAAATCATGTGATTGCGCGTCAATACTATATAGACCATTATTGCACCAAGAAGTTGGTTGAGAAGTTCCTCTTTCGAGTTCTATTTAAAAAGAGACCAGCCGAAAACAGGACAAAAGTGGATGTTGCTATTTTTGCATCTGTATGACATGATTTATTATGAGGAATGTTTTGAGTAGGTATGGATATGGATAAGAAGAAAGGAAGACCAGATAAATAATCGCGATGGATGGAAAGGGATTGATTACTGGGATGACGAGAGATTTTTCTTCGCGCTGTTTTATGTGTATAGCTGCTGTAATCTTTATCATACCCAAAAAATAAAATTATAATTCGGCAAAAGAATGCATGCAGCGAAGACTTTGGCGGATAAGAGTTGAAAAGTCGTTGCCACTGAACACAGCCCCTAGGGACTACCCATAAACTATGTCACACGTTACGTGGGAACGAGGTGGTCAACGATGTGTGACGAGTCATAGGCTACAAGCTTCGTGATGTCACATGTATAAATCTAAACTACACTCGAGAGCAATGAATCCGGGTCACTTAAAGAATGTTAAAAATCTCGGAAACTAAAAATGATAGGTTAATGCAATAAATTGTATTTAATAGACAATGTAATACTCCTTAAATGAAAGTAAAAAAAATATGAGTCACCATACATTTTATTAACACAAAATTACATAAAGAAAAAAACTGCTGATCTCTCCTTAAAACAAAAATAGGAAACATGAAATTTTTGAACTTTATTACGATTTTCTTGAATTTTAATACTTCGTATTGCCTCCTCGTGCTTCCATTACTGCGTTTACGCGGTTTGGCATGCTGTACACCAAGTTCCTTATACGATTTTGGGGAATATTCTCCCATTCCTCTGTGAGAGCAATTTTGAGCTCACGAAGCGTGATTGGGGGAGGGTTTCGTTGTTTTACGCATCTGCCTAGCTCGTCCCAAGCATGCTCGATCGGGTTGATATCCGGGCTGCGCGCTGGCCACTCCATACGAGTAATGTTCATCTCTTGAAGGTAGTCATTCACAATCCTACCTGTATGAGGTCGGGCATTGTCATGCATAAATATAGCATCCTCACCTAAATTGACCATAAATGGACCAACGTGATCATTGAGGATTTCTTCCACATATCTTACGCTAGTTAAAGAGCCGTTTTCTATGATCACCAGCTCTGTGCGACTTTCAGAAGAAATTCCGGCCCACACAAGTACAGACCCACCACCGTAGGCTACTTTTTCTTCGATGCATGCTTGCTTGAATCTTTCCCCTGGTCTTCGATACACTCTGTGTCTTCCATCGTGCTTGTAGAGCATAAATTTTGATTCGTCGGAGAACATAACTTTTGACCAATCTTCAATACTCCAATTTACGTGGCTCTGGGCATATCTTAGTCTTGAAATACGATGCCCACGCTCCAGTTTAGGGCCGTTTGCAGGTCTAAGGGGTTTTAAGTTAGATTCAGCAAGCCGACGTCTTACTGTCCATGCACTTGGGTTACTTCCTCCGAGGCGTCGAAACTGATTTGTGAGTTCAGTTCCTGTGAGAAAGCGATTTCGAAGCATGGTGTTCACCAAGTATCGGTCTTCTCGTGCTGTGGTACACCTGGTTCTGCCCGTTCCTGGTCTGCGTAGGTTAGAACCAGTTTCTTCGTAACGTCGGAGAACTCTTTGTACTGTTGACAGCGACACACCGACAGTCCTGGCTGTATCGCGCTGACTCCGGCCGGTTTCCAGCATTGTAAGTATTCTGGTGCATTCTTCAGGCGTAAGCGACATAATTTCAGCTTGAATAATGAATATAGAGCACTATCAACATGGTTTATGTACCCACATAAATGACAGATTACAAACAAAAGCAAAACCAAATGCTGTAATTTCGTAGTTCCATCTTCGAAAGTGGCCCTTTTTCAAATTTGATTTTTTTATGATATAACTTTACAATAACTAAGAAGTTTTAATACCTTCATTTAAGGAGTATTACATTGTCTATTAAATACAATTTATTGCATTAACCTAGCATTTTTAGCTTCCGAGATTTTTAGGATTCTTTAAAAGTGACCCGGATTCATTGCTCTCGAGTGTATTAAAACTTCGACTCTAACGAAAACCTAAAAAAATTACCAACTCTATCTGTATTATTATACGGTTTAATTTAAAATTGATAAATATGTGCCGTCACATCCCCCTGGAGTGACGTCACATATTTTAGTCATACAAATGTGACTATCTGTAACAAGGACGGAGGACCCCAGAAATCATGAAATTCGTGTGACGTAATTGGCCCCTTATAGCAGATTGTGTGAAGCAGTTCCTCTGACCCTATCTTCGTCGTGGTGACGTTATCGCGGTACATAGCCATTGACCCACATGTGCGAACGCGCGGTAACAATGTTAACGCCTAAAATTAGTTCAGTTATGAAACGTTCTATTTTTAATGTCCACTTGAACTGTTACAAGCACTTTAAATGTTTAGGTGAACAGCATTATCTTTTGCTCGATTTATTTTAATTTATTACGATCTTTACCTTCGTACTCATTATTCTAATTATTACCCCGACCTTATTACCTCGAGACTTGTCATTGACGGTTTCCCCCTTGAAGTTGTTCAGGAATATCTTTACCTCGGGCAGGATATGCAGTAGGGTAGGAACAATTTTGAGAGGGAAGCTGATAGAAGGATTCAGCTGGGATGGGCAATATTTGGTAAACTTCGTCAGGTCTTCTTGTCGTCCATACCGCAGTGCCTTAAGACGAAAGTTTTCAACGTGTGCGTCCTACCAGTTATGACTAACGGAGCCGAAACGTGGATACTTACGGTGAGATTGGTCCATAAGTTTAAAGTAGCTCAGCGAGTTATGGAGAGAGCTATGCTTGGATACTCTCTGAAGGATAAAATCCGAAACGAGGTTATCCGCCAGAGAACCAAGGTAACCGCATAGCCCAAAGACTAAACAAGCTGAAGTGGCAATGGGCTGGTCACATCTCTCGCAGAACCGACAATCGTTGGGGAAAACGAGTTCTAGAGTGGGGACCGCGTCTAGGCAAACGTAGCGTGGGACGCCCACCGGCCAGGTGGAGTGACGACTTGCGAAAGGAGGCTGGCAGAGATTGGAGCCGAGGATCGGGCTCAGTGGCGTTCACTAAGAGCGGCCTACGTCCAGCAGTGGACGAATATAGGTTGATGATGATGACGATGGTGATTCTAATTATGTTAAAATATATCTTAGTTACATATTTACAAAAAATTACCTGGCACTCTTTTGCCGTTCGAAGGCGGTTTTTACAGGTTAAGATTAAAATATGGAACCTTATCCACTTTTCGACGTGTGAACGTGTACTAAGCAAAATAAATAGTAGCACGTGGCATTGCTTCTACTTCTTGCGTGAGATAAACACACGAATAAGAAAGAATCGCAATGAAATCAAAAAAATAATATCGTACTTGAGAAGTGGAGATGCTTATGAACATGCTTACTACATGCACTTCGAGGGCCCAAGGAGTCAGAGAGAGATAGTTTAAGTCATAAGGCACCTGTCCCACCTCCGGATTTATTAACGAGACGCCACTAGAGCTAGCAACTAAACACGAGTTGGCGAGCAACGGGCAGCGAGTGCACGACGACGACGAGTGATTACTCGCTGGTATGCGTATATAACAAGGTGAGTCTCTCAGTGAGTATCCTGTCCGCTTAGCGAGCGTCGCTGAGCGAGTACTCTCTTTGATAGCTCTTGTCGCTGCCACAAACGAGTACTCGCCGGCGGTGGGGTGAACAGTCAGCGATCAACTATTAATATACACACATCAACTGTATAGGGATTAAGCTCGTTTTTGCTAGTTACAAAAAATCTGGTTTTTAAATTATATTTTTTGTAACTTCTATGGATACTTTTGAGTAAATTTCGTCATTTGAAAAGGGATTCAAAGGGTTTGAATTTCGGTCAAAAAATTAAAAACTCTTCTGTCAAGTCGTATTCGTATAATTATAATCCTGCAACGGGTTTGAGGCCAAATCAATAAAATTTCTGCCATACTTCTGAGTGGGTACAATACAAAAGAACGTTATTATGGAGAGAAGACGTCATTTGAACCGAGAAGAAATGATCAGAGCCGTGGGAATGTTGGAAGCTGGTTTACGGCAACATGCATTGGCAATCGTTCGGGCACTACGCAGAGTGCTATAAGTCGACTTTGGACACGTTACCGCATCACTGGCAGCCTGGCAGAGCGACATGGAGGACGAGCTCGTATCATCACACGCAGACAAGATCGTTACATACAAATTACTGCTCGACGAAATCGTACAATGACCGCGATGATGTTTGTTACGAGGCTTCGTAGCTCTTCAGGGATGATAATAAGCGAAACCATAAGAAATCGCTTGCATGAAGTCAATCTTCGTTCCTGAAGGCCGCTACGTGTATCACCTATTGAGCCCCGAAATCGTAGAGCCCGTTTACAATGGGCTCGTGAACAGAAATTGGGCAGAAAAAGATTGGCGCTTTGTGTATTTTTCTGACGAATCTCGCTTTGGTGTGAGGCCAGATATTAGACGTACCTACACGGTATTGGAGGAAATCCGGACACCAAACCAGTTTAAAAAAAAATTGGTGTGTGTACTGCCGCACACGGCAGAAAATCTTTTTCACCTGCTACAACGGACATGGGCGGTCATTTCGCAACGTGATTTGGATGAACTCATATCAAGTGAGTATAATCGCTGCGCTTGTGTTATACTCATTAATGGCGGAAATACAGACTAGGAATTGTTTATTTTACGCAATAAAAACCTTCATAAACTTTTATTTTTATCTTTTTGTCACATTTTAATACCAGGATTAATAATGGTGAAAAACGCAGCATAAGCAGAGACTATTTCGTCGATCGATACATACGAAAACATTTAATTGAATCAATCTAAATAGACATTTTTACTTAATTTCAATAGGAAACAATTTTTAAATACCTTGATCCCTAGATATTTTTGATGTGTGTATGTATCTTTTACCTTCACGAGACCTACAATATTTTGGACGTTTCTTGAGTGAGACAATGGTTGATAGGTAGTCGCTTCCTCGTCTGCGTTGGGGCAGGTGCCTAAGGCTGAAATAGGTACTCGTAGGCACCTACTTAAGAATTCGAAAGACGCGAACAAACACTGAAAGGCGTGCGCCGCACATAGTTTCCCACGTGCATGCCTTAGAACAGTTGCAGTGTGAATAGGGGGTGCTCACTGTGAGCATTCCTCGACGTGACCACCCCTATTCAGGTTATAAAGTAACAATAAGTTAAGTTGAGTCGAAAATTTTAGCACACTGCCTTGTCCAGGTAAGGTTTTCCGTTGAATATTCAGACATAAATAGGTGTTACTTTGTTGACTTACGCAGAAAGACTTAAGATGCAGGATCAAAGAGCTCGAAAATTTTAGCACGGCCTATTAATTAGAACTATCTATAGTTATAGAGAAGTTCGTGATGGTCGTTGCAGCGGTTAATATTTATTGCAAACATTGTGGGATAGGTAAGCGGTTTGTTGTTCGGTTTGTTTTGTTTTGGTTTGCTTGTTCGATTAACTATAAAGTTTATTTTATTTCATAAAGGAAAATAAACAATAGTATATTAAAAATAAACGGTAATAACTTAACATTGAACTTAACAAATATACTACCCACTACATTTTCCACAGATTACAACTTAGATATTTTACAAACTGATGGCAACCGTAACGTTAGCAAGTCGTAAATATATTTTTATGTAGATAATAATATATAAGCTAACAAACATAAAATAATATTAATAATATGTAAGTCCATGTATATCAAAAAAGAAGGAAAGGAATCATAGGCATAAAAAAATTGGTCCGCATCGCTGTCAACAGGAAAAGTGCCCAAAAGACTGGCAGCATTGCCACGTTGTATAGCGATGCTGATCTTTGGCCAAAAAATAGGCCAGCCCTCTGGTCACGTGAAGAGTAGACCAACCGCTTGGCGATGTCTCGAAAAACCAAGTGGGCATTAAGACGCCATGGCCCTAGTGCTTCAACCCCTAACGGCTTGAACGTATAACTCCCAATAAGATTGGAATATTTTCGTCGTTTGAGGTTTTCAACATCTGCACAGCCCGCCGTACTAGGAAGATGGTATGGTGCAAGGGTGTCGACACTTTTTGCATCCCACACCAAAGGCCTGTCTAACTTCCAGGGCATTATGGTCATTCCGTCTGGTCTCTTCCCATCGTTGCGTGCCAAGCCGTTAAGTTATAAAACAGCTGGCACCCGGCGTTGACAAGAGCACGGCGAATAATGTAATTAATGCTGAGGTGCCGTGCTATCTGGCCTGCGCTCTTACTGCAAGATAGGCCATGGTATCCGAGAAAGTTGACCGCTTCACCGCACTGGCAGCGATGCGGAGTCCCGCAAGGAGTGCCTAGACGTAGACAAGTAGCGAGCCGGAAAGTGGTGTCACCCAGCATAGTGCTTATATTGGGTGACGGTAGCGGCTAAAGCCAGGGGCCCGACTCCCATTCTCCCACAGCCAGCAGGCGGGCACGCTCTGCAGTATTGGAGAACGTATTGATAAAATTATTCCGTACCAACCTGCAGAGCGACTCATCCCACTGATTCTGGGGAGATGGGTTCACGGGCCGATCTGTATCCGGGCAAGCCGCTGTCCAAGCATTCACGGCATCAGTCAAGCACGGCACTTCAGTGTTAACCACAAGGGACAAAAAAAATCCCGGTCAACTTTTCTGTTTTGTGGACAGAAGACAAAAAAGGATGGGTAATGTGGCTTGAAGATACGCTCGGTCGTTCAAGACCACATTTCAAATTGATGTTAAGTTGCTGCGAATAATTTGGTAAATTTTGTCCAACAGATATGGCTGCTTCCATAAAGAGGAAGAACGTAGAAAATATATAAAGTTTGGGCCAAAACAACAGTCTCTAACCAGGGTGAATGCCGAATGTAAGTTAATTTTGGAATGTGTCCGAAATGTTGTTGAAGTTTTTGATTTTTTCGTTGATGAAAGGAAAAAAGCTGTCTTCTAAAATTGGAGAATCGAGGAGGTGCAGTGAAAACTTTTTTTAAATTTTGGTTTGTGGGATTATTGCATTAAATTTCGGTAGGGTCAATAGTCTGTCGGCAACGTCCGAAAGGTAAATTTCACACTTTAAGGTCTAGCCAATTGATTTAAATTGCTATTTAAGAAGTTGTAGGTCTTTCAAAACGGTGTCTACGTCACCTCCTAGCGTTCTATCATCTAAAAGCCACACGATAAATTTTGTATCTAGTTTCTGGATAATTGGATAAATAGCCAAGTTGAAAATAACAGCTTAACTAAGTAATGCGGTTAATGCAAAACAAACCCACGTGGATTTCGATAATCATAAACATAGCAGAATTTTCAAATCATTTGAATTAAATGCGAAATATCTGCAAGCCCGGGACAGTTCATTCGGATGCCCAAGTTCAACATAGCTATGTATGTAGGTACCAAGATACCTACATAAGTATTTACCTACCTTTTTAAAAACGTAGCTCTTACAAAAATATCAGCCATGTGCGTGTCGGACCACGCACAATAAGTGTTCCGTAGTTGGGATGTTTTTATCCCAAGAACAATCTTGACTTTTTAGTCTAATTTTTTTATCTCCCATACATCGATATACATCACGGTCAATTCTACAACTGCAAATGTAAGTTTGTAATCGCAAAAATATTCTTTTATGTGATAATTGTGATGAAACTACAAATTAACGATTTTCGGACTTTTCCTTTACTTATGCTGTGAGACCTTGCTTCTTGCAAAATTTTATGATTCTAGGTTAATGGGAAGTAAGGTTTTGATTTATTTGCGAGTATCAAAATATGTCGCTTAAATGGCCGTATTTTTTCATTGTTGGCTTAGAAGCAGGGTTCGCTGATACACGTCAGTGGATCAATTGATATTTATGTGGATATATTACATCAATTGTTATCTACAGTCAAAACTAGAAAATTTTCAGATTCAAAGTTTATCCTAGCACCACGTGACAAAAAACTACAGTTTGAGTTACCTCAGACAGACAGACAGACGGACAGACAACAAAGTGATCCATCCTATAAAGGTTTCGTTTTTTACTTGTGAGGTAGGGAACCCTTAAAACACCTAGATAACATTTTATTAAGTCAGTATCGAATGCAACCATTCCCAATATTGAACACACATGTTTATGTTCATGTACACATGTTCTGGCTCGTGTGTCCGATATCTAAATAAAACCAACCTTTACCTTAATCCATAATTTTATTCCACATCGAAAATCACATGTCATTTTTACGTAAGTAGCGAGAAACTGAAAATTCTAAGACGAAAATAAGTCGATCTCGACCGATTGATCGAAATAAGCTGCAGAAACTGACCAGACCGTCAATTGGGGCGTGTGGATGCAGACAGGCAGATTTTAAAATGAACATAAATATCTTCCTCATAACAACAGAATTTTGCTTTGAAGGCAAAAAGCCATGTCACGGATGCCCTTCACAATAATGTGAACATATAACCAAAGCATAAAACAAAATATAATGTGAATAAAACAACGAAATATCATTGTCATCTCAGCTGAAAGACGAACTGCTGGATGCAGGGCTCCTATAGGCCCCGCGAAGCGCCACAACAACCAGTCAGATGACCTTGTGCAGTTCGCGGGAATCCGCTGGATGCGGGAAGAAAAACATAGGGAAATACCTGAAGAGTTTTACCTAAAAACACTGAAGCTCTCACTGCTCGCACTTACAACAGAAACAAATTAACAATATGCATAAACTCAACGCTGTTTTCTGTTTCAACACAATTGCTTAGATTTTAAGTTTTAATTTGGAATCCATATGTTTGTTGTAGGTACTTTATAGTACATAGGTACTTTATAGTACATAGGTACTAATTCCATGGTTTGTACTTAAATAAAATCCCAAAACGAAATTCTTAAAGAACTTTCAAATAATTTATACTTTCTGAAATACTGATTCCACCAAAAATCATTTAATGTTAAGTAGGTTACCAAGACTTACATAACGCTTTCACTGTTAAAAAGTTATCAGACCTAATGTAGAGCCAAGCCCCTAACTCTACAAACCTTATATATCTTGGTCAAAATGTACGGCTTAGCCGTTTCGCGGCCGTCGCACAGACACTCCTATGGGCTCGTGGTTGAATGTTGTGTATTGCTATAGCTAAATAAAATGGCCAAGCCACACGTTTTGACCAAGATGTTTACGGTTTGTAGAATTAGGGCTTGGCTAAACATTAGATCTGATAACTTTTTAACAGTGAACGCGTTATAAAAGTCTTAGCAGCCTACTTTACATGCAATGTTTTTGGTGGGATTTCATTTCTTTTTGTAGGTACCTAATGTCCGTAAAAAATACAGACTTGCACCTCCGTTTAAGGGGGTTGGAGGGTGAAAATAAAAAAAACAGTTTCCTTTTGTTGTTTGTGTGCAAATTCCTAGCCTGCATACCAAATTTCAGCTTCCTAGGATTTTGGGAAGTACCCTAGAGGTTTTTATGAGTGAGTGCAAGTGAGTGACGAAATCGACGTATTTTAGGTATTAATAAAATCCAAACTATAAAAGCTAGACAAATTAAACTTATACTAAGTTTTTATTAGTTTGCTAACTACATCTTATTCTAAGAATTTGAGCTATACCTATCCAGGTTATGAGGAATTGAAAATACGACGAAACGCTTCGAAAAAAGGTAGATGGTGCCCCTAATTTTTGGTTTTGTCTCGTGTTGGCACAACCGTGCCCCCAGATGACGATGTACGAAACAAAATGGTGTACACATATACTAAAGAAATCGTTTATTAAATAAACGATTTCTTTAGTATATGTGTACAAAATATTACATATTTTGTTTGTGCTTTTTGGAGACATCGCTAAGCGGTTGGTCGACTCTTCACGTGACCAGATGGCTGGCCTATTTTTTGGCCAACCAATCAGCATCGCTATACAACATGGCAATGCTGCCAGCCTTTTGGGCACTTTTCCTGTCGACAGCGATGCAGACGAATTTTTTGATGCCCTATGATTCTTTTCCTTCTTTCTTTTTTTTATTTTTTATTTATTGTTATTTAGTTGTACATACTATTAATATTATTTGTAGAATCTGTAAAAACTATTTAAATAAAAAAACCTAGTCTGAATACTTCGAAATAAAATTGCTAATGTCCACATATACTTCATATTTAGTAGATAGATTGTTTTACTAGATGCAAGTATTTTTTTTTTGTTTTTGTATTCATTTAACAGCTTTAGCAGTTACTACATTCAAGGAATGAACATGCTTTTGACTCACTTTTTTCTGCCTACAGACACGCCAGGATATCAAGGTTACTAAAATCATAATCCCTTTTCGCGTCGCAAAGCGGGAAGATTATTCTTAGCACGCTTATAATAGACGGGTCCATTAAAATCCACGTGTAGCAACAGAAATAAACGCCTAGTGTACTAAATTAAGTAAATAATACACATATGTATGACTTTTGTGAGCCCATAAATATTCATTATTATCGTAGTTGGCATCATTATGTATTAAAATGGTACTTAATGAGTGCAGTTAAGCTGCTAATAACGTGATTTATTTGCTATAAAAAGTATTAGTACTCGTACTACCACTACTACCGCTACTGGTATATTCGATACAGGACCTACGACTTAGCATTTGAAATCGCCATAATTCTAAGCTTGCGTACGAGTATAGGCATGAAACCATGCAACTAGTCATGTGGCATAGACCCATGCAACTGCACTGCTAAGTAAGCGTGGTACCCTTTAACGACGCAATATCCTCCTTATGTTGTAACTAGCTCACTCCTGCAACTTCGCCAGCGTGTACGAGTGTATCGAATATTTTACCACGGGAATGTACTACCGGAACAAAAGTATCATTTGTCCTCAGGTCATGGTCTACCTATGTTGCCAAATTTCCTTGAAATCCGTGTAGGCGTTAAAACAGACAGGCTGTCAGAGTTACATTCGCATATAAAATAATCATATGTTCACGGCATGTAGGGTGTAGGGCCGTAGATTGCCTTTTGACTGAGAGTAGGTACGTTTAATTTACATTCCCGAGGAACTTTAAAAACATATGGCATAATTGTTTAACTAAATCAATTTAAAATTAACCAATGTGAAATAATCTATTTAAACCGACTAGAGAAGCTACTTGGCATCTATTCTCATATTTCTAATTGAAAAATCCCACGTAAAGAAAAAAAAAAAAAAAAAAACAAACTAAAGCCCCATAGCTTTAGTTTGTTCAGAAATTTGCGCTTAAGGGGGAAGCGCCAAGTTGCCCGCGAAATTCAAATTCTCTATAGTTTTTTGCAATTTGCAAATTTGCAGGTTAGTGTCAGGTTGTATGTTGAACAAAATATGATACGCAATCGTAACAAGTATGTATTTACAGAATTATAATCATTAAAATCATCAATACAACCCTCAAGTTCAAATAATTCTATTGATTGATATTTTATGAAGTATGTAGGTAAGTATGTGTTCTCACTTAAGGTTTGGGTCACTTTTACTGCCAGTGAGTCTCAATGGTCTTGTAGCGGTAGTCTCATTTTATATTACGAAACGTTCTTTACAAGTCAGGAATTCAGACTCCTACCAAAATAACTAGAAACGAATTGATTATAAGCTTTCATCTGCAATTTGAGTTACACTAGTTTAAAAGCGCTGCGGAATGCCGGATCATCAATCGATCATCCGGTCGACTCGCAAATTTATCTTCTCGATAGATCACGAGTTCTACACTACACTTAAAACAAACAATCCTTGTATACAGTGACGGGAAGTTATTATAACATCATCAACGAACACTAAGTGCAAAAAATATGTATTTTTGAAGCTAGGTAATTCAAAAACTACCCAAGCAGAGTTTTATTTATATGGGACCACATCGTGAGCTTCCTCTGCCAAATGGAAAAAGAATTAGGTACGTTAATTGTCCCAGTAATTACGGAGAAATTGGAGTACGCACAAGAAAAAAATAAAAATTTACTAAACTCGCCGAATGCATAACCTCCTAAATTTTTTAAAGTCGATTAAAAAAGAGAAATATGTGAACTATCTGGGAGACAGCCAACTGTTAACATTGTTTGCGAATCGTCAGTCGTCACGGTCGTTGTCAACGCCCTTGTTATTTACACCCCGGCACCGTGGCAAGCGCTCCTAACGGCGCCTGCGCAGACCGATCGATATACGAAGTTAAGCTGCCAGTTAACGGATGGGTAAGCAATGTTTTAACGCCTGAGAGAACAACTTGTTTTAGTTTGAAATGTCGCTTGAACGCCAGGAATCTGAATCTGAATTTATTTATTTGTAAGAATGTAGAACAGTTGTGTGCGTTGTGCTGTTACTTGTGTGAAAGCACCTATTTTACAAGCTTTTATTTAACTTGCAATGTATGTATGTACATATGTTCTGGGCAAATCTTGCAAGCCGAAAAAAAACGTCTTCCTGTTAACCTACGGAGTTGAAATTTCACACGTTAATTCTGTTCTGCATTTTTATGATGCATGGCCTGTGATTCTACACCCAAGATTAGCTCCAGACGAAGGATCTCCTTAACGGTCAACGGTGCAGACACGACATTTAATATACGCATTTTATTATGGTAGTTCCTTCTAAAGTTTACCATGACTGCTGCAGCCAGGACTGACTGCATACGAGAGAATTCCTCAGTGGTCAACAACACAGGTACGAAATGTTGAATAAGTATTCATTAAATTAAGATGATAGCCTGTTACTTGGATAGTACAACTCGGATGGCTTCACACCATGACTTGTGTAAAGGCGCGTTTGGGTTTACAAGTACCTTTCAAGAGAAGGTGATAGAATGGATATATAAAGAAATTGTAATGCTAAAAAGTACAAAATAAAATGTAAGTAAAACACTTTTTTTAAAACAAGCTTTTATTGAACTAAAAAGTACTAAATTTAGCTTATGTTAACATAAAACTTTAATATTTTTTTAAAAGCTTGAGGCTTGAACGTCCTTCTTATACTTTAAGGTAAGCCGCAAGCTTCTAAGAAAATATTAAAGTTTTATGTTAACGTAAGTTTTATTTAGTACTTTTAAGTTCAATGAAAGCTGGTTTTTAAAAAGTTTTTTACTTATATTTTATTTTATCATTTGATATTAGAAAGCCGACTGAAAAAGTAAAACGATAGCGTCGTGGCCCTGGCGCACAGGCAACTGAAGGAACACGGGTGGGTTATAGTCAGTAAGAGTCTGACTCGCCCTCCCGCTCCGCCCAGAGCGGGAGAGGTCATGATGATGATGATGATTGATGATTTCCCACCAAAAAAAAAAGTTATAGGTTACTTTATATACTATAAATGCGAATGTAACTTTGTCTGTCGGTCTGTCTATCTGTCACTTTTCCATGTCTAAATGGATTTGGATGGGCACACGGATAGATCATGGCCTGATGGGTTAGCACATAGGATACTTTCTACCCCGGTCGTGGTGTTCGGAAATTATACAACGGGAGCGTACGTTCCCCTGGGTAAATTTACACCACGCGCGCGGACACCGTTACCACTGCTGCCGTGCTAACGAAGAAAGCAATAACTCGATTTTGACGCTTCCGAGAAAAACGCGCCCAAAGTGTTGAACTTTCATAGTGAAGTAGGCATAAGTTATTGCATTCTTGCTTACTGAAAAACCCGAGTTCCTGAAGGATTAATAAAAAGTTACTTAGAGAAAGTTAATAGATTTCGATTCGCTGATTCCGAATACATTATAACTCAAAATCGTCCAAAATCGAGTTATTGCTTTCGTTAGCACGGCAGACTGCTAGTCCAGTGCTAACACAGCACAGCCCCGACTTACTTCCATAATATAAATACACGTAGCAAAAATGAAATTGTGATACCCAAATTTAGATTAACTAAAACAAGCAAGTCATTTCTTATAAACGTATCCGCTTTTATAACAAGTTGCCAAAGTCAGTTACAGAACATAGCGATGGAAAGTTCAAAACCCACGTCAAACGTATCCTTATCAAAAATGCATATTATAAGATTAAAGACTACGTTGAAGACAAGGAAGTTTGGCAATAATTCCTTCTTGTGCACGACACCATAAGGTAGCGGCTTGTGACAGTGCCCTATGTACTCGTAATAACACTATGTACAATATTTTAACTTAAAATGCTTAGTTATCAGTGATTTATGTGTGAATTATGTGTGTAAATACTAGAATTATAATGTAAACTTAACGTCTCTGTGATGATACCAGACTTATAGCGATTAGAGGCACTCGTAGACTAAGAAAACCTAGGTTGTCAATTAAATTATGTGATAATTAGGTAAAATAGGATTCCTAGTTTGCAAACAGTCTTAATTTATGTTTTACTTTTTCCGTCTGATGGCACCACTTACGCGTAAAGCAAATAAGCCTAAGTATCGCGAAACTTTACCGTAAGGGGAGCCGTTTTAGATTTTTAATTATTTAAGGGTTTAAATTAAAGAATAATGCCTAGATTTTTTTGTATATAACTAGAGTAAGTTCATATCTATGTAATAAGATAAGAATTATTGTAATCGGAGATATGTAAATGCCATAAAAAGGTCTGAATAGAAACCCCATACAAAAAGTAAACATTAGGGCCGTGTGCAAACCCCGCGGGCTCTGATTGGCCGAGGGAAAAATGATAGTGCCGTGTGCAAATTTGCTGGGCTGTGATTGGGCACAGCTCTCTATAAAAATGGGGCCTTTTTTGGCATAGACACACTCCGAATCCAGCGCTGTGAAGAGAACAACGAATAAATAAGAAGCCGTGAAACAGTGTTTTATTAAGAAGAATTGCGCCTGCATGCACTCGCCCGCTTCCAGTCCCGCTAAACAAGTCTCAGCCCACTAACAACTTCTTCGCTTACGCTTTGCGCCTCGATCTATACGGCGTGTCATCACCTAGGCTCCACTGAGCGGTCCTGCACATTATTGGTCCTTCGAAACCGGATCGTCAGCCAGCATCAAGAAGATGGTTTTAACACGAAGTCAAGACGGGGAACGAACGAAACGTCGGCAAGAAGAGCTGAAGACACCCACGACTGTAGAAGAAACGGCGTCAGGGAATTCCTCGGTCAGTGGCACATCGAACACCGCTACCGACGCGTCGGGTACTAGCAGCGGAACTACTGGTTCGACCGCCACGGAGGAAACCACCACTACAACGGGAACAGAAGACACGAGCACCGCGTCCCGTAAAGAAAAGGACAAAGCATCGCAGCGCACGTTAAAACCTAAGGACGCCCGGTCACGTTGCTCCGCAGCTTCACGCAAGAAACAACTGGCGGAATGGAAAGCAAAAGAAAGACTGGCTGAACTAAAGCTGGAACAAACAAAAGCCGAAATGGAGTTACAACGAGTGCGGGTCCAGCGACTTCAAGTAGAAGAAGACACCTCGGAAGATGAAGAAGAAATGGAAGATGACCTGGCTTCAGTCCGTATAAGCACATGGTTAAAAGAACCTGAAGCAAGTCAACCACAGTCATCACAAGAGGTAAAGAAGAAGCAAGAAGACCCCGTTGAAGTAACACCAAGACAAGAAGATACACGTCAACCATTAATAGACGTGACAACCCTCGCCGCCGCCCTCTCTCAAGCGGTACGAAGCACAAGGGAACCACCGAAGTACATTCAAGAATTACCACTGTTTAATGGAAACTGTGCAGACTGGCTCGGTTTCAAGGCAGCTTATGAAGAAACATTGAAGTACTTTACAAGAACAGAAAACTTGGCGCGTATACGTCGAAGCTTACGCGGAACAGCAAAAGAAGCGGTCGGCTGTCTAATAGTGAGCCAACCAGACCCAGAAGTCGTCATCGACGCCTTGCAAAGAAGATTCGGAAGACCAGAAGCACTCATCCACGTCGAGATAGAGAAGCTCAAGTCACTAAACCGGGTCACAGATAACCCCAGAGAATTATGTATCTTCGCCGGTCGAGTGACAAACATAGTGGGCACCATCGAAGCACTGAAGAAGACACAATACTTACACAGTCCTGAGATGGCGCGAATAGTGAATGAGAAGCTTACCCCTATATTGAAAAGTAAGTGGTACGACTATGCCGCGACGAAGAAAGAAGATACACCCGAGTTAAAGAGGATCTCCATGTTTTTAAATGAAGAAGCAGACAAGTGCGGCGCCTACGCTCTACCAGAGATGACCAACGACGACTCTGCGGGAAAAGAACGAAGGAACAAAAGAACAGAACGCACCTTCGCTACGGAGAGAAGAACAACATCGGACGACAACTGCCCGCAGTGTAAACAAAACCACAAACTTCCCGACTGCCAGCAGTTCGTCGCTCTCGATACAAACTCAAGATGGGAAATAGCAAAGAAAAACAACATGTGCTACCGCTGTCTCCGAAGCAAACATCGTCGAATCCAATGCAAAGCTCCGCCGTGTGGGAAACATGGGTGCTCCATGAGGCATCACAAATTACTACATCATGAGAAGAATCAAGACACATCAAGCGACTCTGCAAAGAAAGAGACGGCAGCACCAGCAGTAGAGGTCACATCAACAGTCAAACCATGCGACCGTCGACGTGCATACCTAAAGATTGCTCCCGTCATACTAAAGGGACCGCACACCAGCATTGAAACATATGCACTATTGGATGAAGGAAGCACAGTCACACTGGTGGACGCATCGATAGCTGACGTCATCGGAGCCGACGGACCCACCAACACTATGTGGATCCAAGGAATCGGAAACGAAATGAAGCATGACAGCAGCAAGGTCATTAACTTCAGCATAAGAGGAAAATACGCGCAAGAAGAATATAAAATTGAAGCCGCGCGCACTCTGGAAAGATTGAACTTCACACCAGAGACAGTGTACGACCGTCATCTAGAAGACTGCGAACACCTGATCGACATCAAAGATCAGATCGCATACGAACGCGCCTCGCCCAAGTTGTTGATTGGTCAAGATAATTGGCACCTCATAGTGTCAAGGAAACTACGCACCGGACGTCGCAACCAGCCAGTCGCCTCCCTCACACAACTCGGCTGGGTACTTCACGGCTGTCACAGCTCACTCTCAGCCACCGTAGCATTCTGTGGAAAACTTATAGAACAAGAAGAGGAACCGTCAATGGAAGAAACGATCAAGGATTACTTTAAACTCGAATCATTGTGCATCGAACCAAAGAAACAAAAAGAAGATCCTGAACAACGAGCCATACAGATATTAGAAGAAACCAGTAAGAGGCTGCCTGACGGAAGATTCGAAACCGGCCTGCTATGGAAAGAAAAAGACTTCCAGATACCAAACAACTACAACGAAGCCGAGCGACGCCTGCGTTCCCTAGAAAAGAAACTAGACAAAGATGAAGATCTGAAATCAAAATATGAAGAAAGAATAGACAATCTATTCAAATCCGGTTACGCAGAACAGGCACCAGTCCCAGCCCCAGAAGGAAAGACCTGGTACCTGCCTCACTTCCCGGTCATTAACCCAGCGAAGCCACACAAACCGCCTCGGCTGGTTCACGACGCGTCAGCAAAGGCCGCCGGCATGTGTCTAAACGACATGCTGCATTCAGGACCAGACCTGCTACAATCCCTCCCTGGTGTAATTATGCGATTCAGACAACACGCATACGCTGTCAGCGGAGACATAAAAGAAATGTTCATGCAGGTGAAGATAAGACAAGAAGACAGAGACGCCCTCCGATTCTTGTGGAGAGGCAAACGGCGGGAGGGCAAACCGGAGGAATATCGCATGACGTCAGTCATATTTGGGTCTACGTCATCACCGTGCACCGCTCTATACATCAAGAATAAAAATGCGAGCGAGTTTGCAACTACGTACCCAGAAGCAGCAGCGGCGATACGAAAAAACCACTATATGGACGACTACTTGCAAAGCTTCCCCACCATTAAGGAAGCAAAAGAAACTACAAAAGCAGTCGACCTCATTCACAAGAAAGCGGGGTTCGTGCTGGATGGGTGGACATCAAACGACGTCAAAACCATCGAAGAGTTCAACCCACCAGAACAAGACAAGTCAGCCACTGTAAGTCTGGGTGGCACAGAAACAGAAAAGACGCTAGGACTACTTTGGTACGTGAAAGAAGATCACATCGGATTCAACACGAACACGATCAAGATACCAGCAGAAGTGAAAGAAAACAATCGTTCTCCGACAAAGCGAGAAGCCCTGAGTATCATAATGGCACTCTTCGACCCACTGGGGTTAATATCACCAATCACCACCCCAGCCAAGAGGATATTCCAGGACACCTGGAGCTACAAAACCGATTGGGACGACACAATACCCACGGAATTAGAAGACAGGTGGAAGAAATGGATGACGTCACTCAGCGTGATCAAACAGCTGAAAATACCGCGATGTTATGACGTCGAACCTAGTATCTCACGACAGCTGCACACCTTTGTCGACGCAAGCGAACAAGCCTACGCCGCAGCAGTATACTGGAGAACAGAACGAGCCGACGGCAGCGTGCACGTAGCCCTAGCGGCTGCCAAGAGCCGTGTGACACCACTAAAACCTGTATCCATGCCCAGGCTCGAGCTACAGGCCGCCTTACTGGGTGCACGCCTCGCACAGACAGTGAAAAGAGAGCACGAGTACGAGACAGCGAGCCAGACCTACTGGAGTGATTCACGCACAGCACTAGTGTGGATCAGGTCGGAGCCACGCACCTACAAGTCATTCGTAGCTCATCGCCTCGCTGAAATAGAAGAAACCACAAAGAAAAACGAGTGGCGGTGGCTATCTTCAAAAGACAACGTAGCCGACGACGCAACAAGAGATACGCCAGACAACTTCACTGCTACTCACAGATGGTTTCAAGGGCCTTCATTCCTAAGAAACCCGGAATCCCAATGGCCGCAAGAAGAGAAAGCTGTGAAATATGACACCGGAGAAGAAAGAGAAAAATGCAACATACATCAGCTGGAGAGCGGACACGGTCAAAGCCCTCTCCCTCTCATAGAAAAATTCTCAAAGTGGACTCGACTCATAAGGACGACAGCAAGAGTGCTACAATTCATCGAACTGTGCCGACCCAGTAAAGATACAGTCGCAGCCACCCGAAAACGCACCTTAAAAACAAAGGTCGATGACCCCGACTGGCGTATTACGAAGAAAGCGCCACCCCCAGCACAAGCGAGAAGGGACTCGCCCCGACACATCAATCTCTACCACGAGATACCCGCCTCGTACCTAATAAGGGCGGAACAACTCTGGATTAAAGCGAGCCAGAAAGAGAGCTTCACAGCTGAGATTGACCGCATAATAAAAGGTCACTCACCCAGCAACAACGATCGACTAAGCCAGCTCAGTGTGTACATTGATGAAGAAGGTATCGTACGCCTGAAAGGAAGAGTGACCGCAGCCCGAGACATACAAGAAGACACCTCCAATCCCCCAATATTGGAAGGTAAACAAACATACACACGCTTGTACATAGCCTATGTACATGAAAAGTTGCATCACGGCGGTGTGGAAATGGTCGTAAATGAATTAAGACAACGACTATGGATTTTAAAAATACGCCCAGCAGTAAGAAACATAGTGAAAAGCTGCCTGCCGTGTCGCATCAGAAGAGCGAAGCCAGCGATCCCCCTCACGGGCGACCTGCCAGCAGCGCGCCTAGCACATCATGCGCGGCCATTCACCTTTACCGGACTCGACTATTTCGGACCAATCGAGGTCACGGTCGCACGTCACCGTGAGAAAAGGTACGGCGCACTCTTCACATGTATGACGTCCAGAGCGATCCACATAGAAGTCGCACACTCGCTGAGCGCGGACTCTGCGATATCAGCATTAAGAAGATTCATGGCCAGAAGAGGATGCCCCAAAGAGATGTGGAGCGATAATGCCACCTGCTTCAAAGCAGCTGAAAAGGAACTCTGCGAGGCCGCACTCGAAGCCATGCACAACGAGTCTACGTGCCATCACATCAAGTGGAAGTATATTCCCCCCTCAGCACCATTTATGGGGGGTACATGGGAAAGAATGGTACGATCAGTGAAAGAAGCATTGCGCGTCACACTGAACGAGCGATGCCCGAGCGACGAGACACTGACAACACTATTGGTCGAGGTCGAAAACACAGTGAACTCACGCCCCTTAACCCACGTCTCTGTCGACCCCCTGGAACCAGAGGCTCTGACACCGAACCACATACTCATCGGACCGAATCCCCATGTCCCGGTACCTGGCCACTTCGAAGAAAAAGACATGACAGCTCGTCAGCAGTGGAGGCGAGCCCAGGTACTGGCAGATGTATTCTGGAGAAGATGGGTCAAGGAGTACTTGCCACTACTACAGCACCGGCGGGAGCCCAACAGCGCAGGTACCCAACCCAAAGTGGGCGACCTAGTCATTATCTGCGACAGTAACCTGCCACGCAACGTCTGGCCACGAGGACGCATCAGCCAGCTGTATCCGGGAGCCGACGGAGAGGTACGAGTAGTGGACGTCACCACCAGCAGCGGCCACGTTCTACGCCGTCCCACCAGGAAGATCGTCGTGCTACCAACAGAGTCGCGGCCTCGCGACGGCGGGAGAATGTGCACGACACCATAAGGTAGCGGCTTGTGACAGTGCCCTATGTACTCGTAATAACACTATGTACAATATTTTAACTTAAAATGCTTAGTTATCAGTGATTTATGTGTGAATTATGTGTGTAAATACTAGAATTATAATGTAAACTTAACGTCTCTGTGATGATACCAGACTTATAGCGATTAGAGGCACTCGTAGACTAAGAAAACCTAGGTTGTCAATTAAATTATGTGATAATTAGGTAAAATAGGATTCCTAGTTTGCAAACAGTCTTAATTTATGTTTTACTTTTTCCGTCTGATGGCACCACTTACGCGTAAAGCAAATAAGCCTAAGTATCGCGAAACTTTACCGTAAGGGGAGCCGTTTTAGATTTTTAATTATTTAAGGGTTTAAATTAAAGAATAATGCCTAGATTTTTTTGTATATAACTAGAGTAAGTTCATATCTATGTAATAAGATAAGAATTATTGTAATCGGAGATATGTAAATGCCATAAAAAGGTCTGAATAGAAACCCCATACAAAAAGTAAACATTAGGGCCGTGTGCAAACCCCGCGGGCTCTGATTGGCCGAGGGAAAAATGATAGTGCCGTGTGCAAATTTGCTGGGCTGTGATTGGGCACAGCTCTCTATAAAAATGGGGCCTTTTTTGGCATAGACACACTCCGAATCCAGCGCTGTGAAGAGAACAACGAATAAATAAGAAGCCGTGAAACAGTGTTTTATTAAGAAGAATTGCGCCTGCATGCACTCGCCCGCTTCCAGTCCCGCTAAACAAGTCTCAGCCCACTAACAACTTCTTCGCTTACGCTTTGCGCCTCGATCTATACGGCGTGTCATCACCTAGGCTCCACTGAGCGGTCCTGCACACTTCTGCACATGTGGCTTCCCTGGTACTACATTAACGGCACCAGTATGTAAGAGTCTATTAACTGCTCCCAAATTACGAAATTTATTTTAAAAAAAAAGTTTTTATTTTTGTTTTTTTTTACTTTCTTCTTTGACATAATCTTCACATTATTTGACATTATATAACTCTAATTCTTATTTCAACTCTACTTATGGCTTTTGTAAACAGGATTTTATTTCAGATTTGTTACAGTTGTCAATCATGTCATTTGTTTTAAATAGGCTTTAATTTTATATAGATTCTTAATTTTTTTGTGAATGTGAGAACGTTGTAGGCCTAACTTGTAGACTGTAGATTAGTAGACCTTTTTATATTTTATTGAGTGCCTGTTACTTGTTGTCAGACCTACACTGTGCTCCCATTATCAACACTGTAATTTGAAACATTGTAAAAGCCCCTTATTTTTAAAAGAGTAACCGTGGAATTTCTTGCCGGCTCTTCTCCATTGGAAACAACCAATTGGAACCGTGCACCTAGCTTCTGACGTTTCATAAGTGCCCATGTTGGTTTATGTGAAATAAAATATTTTGATTTTGATTTTTTGATTACGACTTGTAGGTCGTGAGTTCGAACCCAGGCAAGCACTTTACTTTGGGTATTTCATTTCATCACCACTGCTCTCAAGGAAAACATTGTAAGGAAACTGGCATGTCCTAGAACCAAAAATTCGAAGACATGTAACATCCACCGGCCCGCACTGGGCCCGCGTGGTGGAGAACGCCCTCCCTCAGAGAACAGCATCCTTCTCACAGAGAGCAGGCTTGTGTCCCAGCAGTGGGAACGTTGTAGTGTATCAAAAGCTAGTGTGAAATATATGAACAAAATGTGAATGGTTTATTTTACAGGTCTTTCAGAGTTCTAATTGGGTAATAAATACCGGTACCGGATATTATTTTTTCAATATTTACTGAATGTGACCGCTGAAGTACTCTCCGCATGGTAGAACGGACGAATATTTACAAAGAGAATGAATTAGAAACTCGGTATCGGTATGTAGAGTCTGTAGAGCACTAGTGCCTACCTGCCGAGTGCACTTGTGATTGATTTCAATTGGTCAGCTGGGATGCTCGGCTTTTTATTCACACAAAAATTCAGGCATGCTACGCTTTGTATAAAAAACTAAACCCGTCAAAGGTTCTTTTTCATATGTGCCGTTCAAACTCAAAGTCAAAGTATTTATTTCACATAAACCACTGGCACCATTGAATTGTCAAGGGGTATGTCAGTCAGAAAAATGAAGCTAGTTGCCCTTTTCAAAGCGTAGTAGGTACTACCAATCCGATAAAGTCTTGTGTTCATGGTACACGGGGCTACATTTCCAGTATAAGCTGCGGGGTAATTTCGTAATACACTAACATTAGGAATATCTTTCATTTTGACAGTACTACACCATTCATTGCGTTATTTACGTTGTTGAGCAGACAATTTTTTCGAACATGTGAAGCTATGGTTGAGCATAGTCCTTCGAAATTATTCAAATTGAGATAGATAGTGTGTTACGCAATTAGGGGTGCTGATCTCGCAATGCATAAGATTTCCGTACAATGAGAGGTCAGCTTATACTGGAAAAGTACAAAGGAAGTTATAACTAACTGGGCACGTTTTCCAGCAAAAACCATTGTAGCTAGGAAAAATGTGTTCTGCTCTGCAATACACTACACGAAGCTGAATGCCCGTTTTCATTACTACTAGGTAAAAGCGCGCTGTTGGATTTCCAACTTTTGGTGCTAAGCCGAGTGTTGAAAATCCAACAGCGCACTTTTATTTACGCATTCATATAGTCGCCGCGAAAAATTTAAATATTAAATAAAGTTTTCCGCAGCGTTCTTGTCAGTTAGAAAATTATATTAAATCACTCTTATTCCGCGTAGTTAGGTGCAATTAGTACTCGATACTTTGTGTAATACCTAAATCTGTGTTTGACTATAACGCGTTAAATTAAATAAGGTAGCGAAACTCCGCGGACGTGATGGGAATCGATATTTAACAAAATAAAATTAGAGATAATTTGTTAGTGAATAGTTATTTGAAGTATGAGTTGAGAAAAACAGTTTTTTTTTTGTTTTGTTATCGATAGCCACCACGTCTTTGGAGTTTCGTTAACTACATTTAATTTGATCCTGTATAATACGCACTCCGCGTTTGATGGTAGAAGTTAAAAAGGAAAATCTTGCAATTTTACCTACGATGTTAAAAATTATATCGAATCATTCTTACTGCGTGTAGACACTTTAGAAGTCAGTAGACAGGTTCGTACCTTCTTTGTGTGATAAATAATAGTTTGACTATTGGTACCTACTGCATTTGATGGTAAAAGTTATGAAGAATATTATGTAATATACCACTGTACTTATTGGTGATTTTCTTCAGTATGGTCAGGTGCGTAGTTCTCGCAACCGGCGTTCGTGTATGACCAGATGTATGAACGTAAACAAATCAGTAGGAGTATGTAAGGATCGTAGCAGGTGGCGTTAAGTACTTTCTGCCTACCCCCATGAGAAGAAGGCCTGCGTGTATGTTAGTAATATATAAAAAAATAACATTATATTTAGCGCAAGCGGTTTCCTTAATGATTATTTACCAACCCTAATTATGGAGGTTACAAAAGGACAATAAAACAAAGATGAAAACTATACTTAATAAAAAGAAAACTGAACGTGTAGTTACTGCAGTAAATGATCCAATAAAGTGCTTTATTAAATAACTGTTATTTCGATTTTAATTAAACATTGTGCCCAATACCTAATTAAGATTTAAAAAACTGAAATGTAAAGCTAAGCGCACATTACAGCCGCCTCTACACTAGGTAGTGTGGGATGGTTTATAATACCGACCGAATTTCGGCCATGGCGGACAATCTCAGCGAAGGAGATAGGGAGATATTATAGTGCACAAGTGTGTGCGCAGACACAGGTGCACTCTCTCTTCCCTCACTCTCATAATCCGATGGGACGGCAATCCGGCACTACCGTAGAGATCAGGCAGGGCACATGGTTCATACAACATTGTACGAAATAGTGATGTAGGAGAATTTTAAAAACTCGTTCAACAGGCGCGATAAGCGACGCGACACAAAGGCACCGCCTGTCGCGCGACGAGTGGTGCCTTTGTATTGCGTGCGATTCGGGTCGCACGTCGCGCTTGTTTCTAGGAGCCTTTACAATGCGGTGCGGCCCGTCCTTATCTGCGGCAGCCTGTAAGTAAGTTTTGTTGTTGACTGCACTTAATTGAATATCTGTATAAAGGGTAGTTGCAAACATTCGCTGTGCACAACACTCGCTGAGCATCGCATAAATCGCTATAGCATAATTAACACTGTGCTGCACCCCGATTGCGTAACACTCTTTCTTCCACAATCCAAAAGACTTAGACGGCAATTCCTAATCCATTGCTTCATTTGTTTGAAAAATTCGTCTGCCGACAACGTTAAAACGCAATGAATGTTGTCGAATTGTCAAAATGAAAAGGATTGCAATTGTGAGTTTTTTTAACGTAAGAAACTAATAATTGCAATGCTTCTACCTAGCAGGTTTTCAAAAAGGTGAAAAAGTCGATTTTCGCTTATTGGTTCTATAATAGAATCTATAATTAACAATTTTGTTATTAGATTAGAAACTATATAAAAAAATAGAAGATGGCTTCAGATGTGCTTTGTGTCATACATATCCTATCAGCATTTACTACCCTGACAAGTTTTTGAGTAAGTAGGCACAGTTACCAGCACATCAAGTTACCCCAAACTGTCAAATTTTCTTATTCGATTTTGAACATAACCGTCAACATTTTAAGGATTAAAATCGTTTGGAGAAATTTGACAGTTCCGTGTAGTCTCACCTGCTGGCGACTGTACCTGGCAGCCGATCTATTCTGTAAAAAATTCACCGTGAAAACTTAGATGAAGTGTGCTGTCATTCCACCTGATACTAGGGATTGAGACTGTTGACAGCTAACTTCAAACTCACTTCACCTAAGTATAAACGGTGAGATTTTTACAGAATGGGACTACTGTAGGAAAAATCAATAGGTAGATAGATTTCTACTTTGATGACAAGTTCAACTTTTAGCAAAACTGATTTGCACCTAGCTTCGGGCATAAGTAAGTATGACTTATTACATCCAAGCTGTTGGATTATCAACTCACGGCGCTGCGCCGAGCGTTGAAAAATGAAAAGCGCGCTTTTATTTAGGATTTAGACATTAAGAGGGCTCTTCCCGGTCCGTCTATCGTCAACGCGAGCATGATTGAAAAGCTTTTTGTTTCATCCAACGCAATTTTCGAAACAATAAAGAAGCAAATTGAGAACGTGATAACATCGAACGAAAATTGGCGCGCGGAGATTTCATAAAACTTGTTCCAGAATATACGTGTTTTTGAAAAAGCCTTACAAGTGTTTGAAAAAATTTTTCTTGTTGTGTGAGGTTTCTATAATGCTGTTTTCTTTACTTTTTCAATGTATGAGTACATTATGAATGGCCAAAGTTTAGTTAATATTTTTGCAAAAAAGCTGATTATCAGATGTCTTTACTGATTTTGTTTCTAGAAATTGAGTTTTTTTTATTTATTAACTAGAAACTTGTATATAAACCACAAGATATCCTTGTGCTCAAAATATCTGGAGAAAAAATTGTTATAACGCCATAATCACGTACGAGCGTTTGTATGGGAATTGTAACGGGTTGGCCGCTCTTAATTTAAGTCTTGCCTAGAATTAGTGAAAACGGGCATAAGTATAATAATGTACCTCACGTAATTTATAGGTGCTTATTTTTGGTTAATTGCTTTAGCCTGTTTTCAATCTTATAAATCACTAGCTTCTGCCCGCGGCTTTGCCCGCGAGGATGTCGGAAATTATCCCACATAGCCTATGTCCTTCCCCAGGATGCCATCTATCTCCTTACCAAATTTTATCGAAATCCGTTCAGTAGTTATGCGTGAAAAGGTAACATACAGACAGATATTATTATTAAGTATGGATGTACTGTGAAAAACAGAGTTTCAGAGTCTCATTCAGAAAATATTAGGTAAGTACCTACCATGTAACGTTCATAAGTTCATAACATTACACTTACCTATTACGAAACCCTAATGGAATAAGCCGAGTTAAAATTAGTACCGAGCGGTACTTGAAATCGCATTTGGCTCAGATATGGAGGGTTAAAAGTTAATAAAGTTTCATTTACGCAAGAAGAAAGTTCGAGTAAATACAGGTAATAATAAATCATTCGACTACCTTGTGGCTCAGTTCCATGGTTTCATCGTCGCCAAAGTTACCATTATCGTGCCTCGAATGGACATATACCTTACTAATTATTTTGACATTTACCTAACTAATTATTTTGACATTTACCTAACTAATACGGTTACGGTAACGGTTATGGAATGCCTTGCCCGAGTCGATAAGGCGTGCTCAATCTTTGTCCACTTTTAAAATTATGGTTAAAAATCACTTCCTCTCTCCTTAAACATCATCATTACATTTAGTTTCCTTGCTCTTGTTTCATGTTTATTATTGTATATATTATATGTAGATAAGTATATGTTTTATGTATGTATGTATTTGTTGTATATGTAAATGGTACACCACTGACTACCTGCATTATTGTCTCTCCTTCTCCCTTGAATCCATCCAAAGGTTGTCTGTAAAAGATCGCTTTTAGCGATAAGACCGCCCATTGTGTCACCCTGTGTAAAATGTCTACATTTATATCTGTTATTTTTTATGGTGTACATAATAAAGAGTATTCTATTCTATTCTATTCTATTCTAATTGTTTTGACGTTTACCTAACAAATTATTTTCACATTTACCTAGCAAATTGTTTTAACGTTTGTTCCTTTATTAATCGAATAATACAGTAATTTAGGTAGATGATTTGTAGTTTAGTACGAGTAAGCTCTTTATTTGCATGTGAAAATTGTAATTAATTATTTTTGTATGCCTATAATAGGCTGATCATAGCGCACATTAACCTAAAACATGTCCAACCACTGTACCTACCTATGTATCACAAATAAAATATTTCTGATTTCTGATTTCTGAATGGATGGTAATGGAATAAGAAAAATGTTATTAAAAAAAAAAACACGTGTGGCGCTCGAGGACTGCCGATGCCGCGGTAAAGCTATTGCATAGCATTTTTATCAACTTATGCAATTATAATTATTTATTATTTATGCAGTTTTTTTTTTCTTTGATATTAATTCAAGTGCAGTCGTACCATATACATACACGATAAGCGAACGCTCGGCCGAGCTACATGGTAGGCGGAGTGGGGGGTGTTAGGTTTTATTTTCGTTACGGAATTTCTTGATTCGGTCGTCGCCCTCAAAGCCCGCGATAAAAGCTATGCAATAGCTTAAAAACACACATTTTACATTTGATGTGGTTTGAAAGATTCCTATAATTTACGGACTGTTATTGTTTAAAATTAAGACTCTTGTATCCTTACTAATAATGAAGCAAATACATCATAGCTTTGCATAGTAGACGCT
The DNA here is from genome assembly GCA_917490735.1 of Dryobotodes eremita. Taxonomy (NCBI): domain Eukaryota; kingdom Metazoa; phylum Arthropoda; class Insecta; order Lepidoptera; family Noctuidae; genus Dryobotodes; species Dryobotodes eremita. The sequence goes on along the minus strand of OU823241.1, from coordinate 7,996,310 downwards.
CCCATATGAAGGTAGCCATCACAAGTAAAATTAGCTTACGAATCTATTTATATGACCAGTTTGGCAATTAAAAAATGCTTCCATACGTAAGCAAAAAGATTCGTTTTTGTCTATAGGAACCGAGCATTTAGTCACCAGTCAGGATGAGCTGAGCGATTAAAATTAATTAATTTATATTTACTAATATAATAATAAAGCTGATAAGTTTGTTTGTTTGAACGACTACTTTCTTGAGCTACGAGCAGGCTTAGCACGAGCACCGTTTTGTCGACGGAAGAGTAGACAAAAATGAAGTTCCGTATAGACAGTACGACGGCAGCAAAGTAGAAAAAGTCAACTGCACTTTTTACGTAATTCAGTAGTTTTTTCACGTTTTCTTTTAATTTGCTTATATCTCGGAAATGGTGTGTCCTATCGCAAATATAATAAAAATTTCGACCCCCTGCATAAAATCCTTAAACCCCTAAAACTCAACATGTAGGTAATAATTTTTCACATTTTCCATACAAAAAGTGAAATATTCCATTTTTCCATTCCATTTTTATACTTTGTGGCCGTCGAGTAAAAAGTTTTCTACTGATTACAAAATCAAATTATCTTCACTACCTTAGCTAGACAACAGTCAGTTGCCAGTGTGATTTTGACAGTTTAGGATAGATAACTTTCTTCTGAAATAGTCTACATAAAAAAGGACCTAGACAACGATCGGTAGAAACGAACGACAAAATGACAGATTGTAGAAGGATGTCTATGGTGCGATGTCAAAAATGGAGAAACGAAATGTCACTTTGTATAGAAATAGCTGTGTCTATTCTTCGTAGAAATAAAAAGCGTCATGCTCAGCCTGCAGTTGGATTTGAAAAATTATTTTTGCATTGATAGCTCAATTCTTGGGGAAGGTTATAGGCTTTTTTTACTAAACATAACGCTACGACCCTTAGAACTGTGACAGTTAAGTAGGTATGGAAAATTCCGAACCCATAGAAGGTACGGGGATGCATTCTTAGGAGGGAGCTCTTTTTTCATGAAACAATTTCAGAGTTTTCAGGTCACGAGCGAGTCGTTAATAAAAATGAGTAAAATGTTTTTTTTTAATTCTGCTAGACTCATTTTCATGTAAGGACATTTCAATGTATGGGAAGCAAAAAATATCATATAATTTCCATGGACAACTCGCACATGACCAAAAAGCTAGTTTTGCCAATTATAAGACAGTTCCTCCGAATCTCATATGGATTCGGATTTACCTATACGGACCTAAGTAGAAATAACACTGTATACCTACTTGTATAGTCGTACGTAAATATCTTTATTTGCAACTAAAATAGAAACTATTCTGAATATTTTCGGATCGGATGTAAACGGAAAGAAACCGCGAAAAATGTTTATTTCCATCTCTTTCGTACTGTTTTATTACTGTAATAATCGTTTGGCTAAATGTTTAATATTGTTGTGTGTTTGAACAGCGACCGACGTATGTAACGTACGTAAATTACGTATGTACAATTAAAATGTTGCACATTCCGTAACGATGTAGGTACTATTTATATGGCTCATACCTAGCCAACATACAATTTATTACATAAGAACGTAAAATTGTAGTATTTAGCATGCTTTAACATAACATAGTATCACGCCTATATGCCCGACGAGGTACGCAGAAGCGTAATAATAAGATACACCTATATATTGCTTCTTTTTATAAGCCCCATGTAAAACGGATCTTCACTAAATATTTTTGAAATATTTTATTTCCATAATAACTTTTATGAGTAACGACTTTACGTTCATGTACTTCTAGTACTAATAGACGTTTGTCCATTATGGAAGCTGTTCCGTCTCTATCATTGAAATAGATTTACCCAGAGATAAATACCTTAATATTGTATAGTCATTTGAAATATGTAGGTACCTACACTGTCTGTGCGAAATACGAACCCAATCAAATTACGGGAAATGGATAAAAAATTTGTCTACGAGATTAGACCGAGACGGGGATTTAACTGAACGAAATTCTTTAAAAATCTTTAAGTATTACCACAGTCCACCAGTTTCAGTCACATTTGCCCACAATGCGGAACTGTGGCGGGCATGCGTCACTTCTGCCGTGTAAACACGAGGCAAGTTCTTAAAAGCCCGTTAATGACTCTAAATATACGAACAATACTACACTACGTCACCCACTGAGTTAATATGCCATGAAATGTGCGCTGGAATGAGGTATAACTTCATTCAGTTTTATGCCGAAATATTTGAAACTAATTATCAATGGGTTTTTTGTGTTATGTTGCCCACTGCCCACCTGTAATGGAAACTGGTTACTGCCGCTTATATGCAGACATCTGCAGTAGCATAGCTTTTGCATATGATTGATTTAAAAGATTATCCGTGGAGTTTCTGGCCAGTTTTTCTACATAGGAACCTACTACGCTTTGGAATGGGCAACTAGCTTCATTTTCTGACTGACCGACCCCTTGACAATTCAAAAGTGCTTGTAATGGTGGTTTAGTTGAAATAAATGCTTTGAGTTGAGTTTGATATGTTGTCATTCCGGAGACAAAGCTGAAATGCCTCTTATGCCTGTGATTGCTTCAGCACTTATAGGTGAAAAACCGAAACACAGCTGCTTGGCAGTTCCGATGGCAGAAATCGGGAGCTCGTCCGCTACGTTTTCTTTCTAATTGTTGTAAGAAGCTGTTATCCTGTTGCCTGGCACAGTAGGTAATAACATCAACAACCCTGGGTCGCTTAGTGGTGTAAGAGTTCTAACCGATAGTTTAACGCTTGATCCTATGATCCTACCTAACCCATGACCTCAAACTTCACAACTTTAATCGATAGATCTATTGTGATAAGATTGTTATCTTAATATTGTTTCAACTCCTGTGAGCGGTTTCCTCTCTTTTCACGAAGAATTTGGTGACTAAGTAAGTAACTACAGTCAAAGTTTTTGTGTAGCTAGTGGGTTTAGACAACCTTCTGGAGAAGTTTGTACAAGATTATTAAGCTCATCAACTAACCCTATTAAGTATTTCCGAACCACCTCTTCTCAAGTTATTTTAAAACAAAAACAATTAAAATTAAATAACGCTTTCTGAATTAAAACTTGGCAAATCGCAACAGCTAAAAAAATGTATTATGTTCTTTAATATCCGCTATGTCTGCCAATGTTTAGCATAACGTCTTGTATAATATCAGGCAATGATAAATTCCGCTGTTTTATTACTCATCGATCCCTCAGGTATTATTGGTAACATTTATGATCTGAAAATATTCAGGACCTTGAGACAAAAACACTTGTAGTCCATCACCGTTATTTTAGCAACGGTGTTATTTAAAAGCAATGTCGTACCTACGCATTTACGATTATTTTTATATAAACTAAATTAACGAGCAACGTGTGTCGGTGAATCACTTGCAACTGGACCACTTCGAATTTTTAAGAAATCCATTTAACTTAAAACTTTAAAAAAATGTTTTTTCTTTGAATTTTCGTGAAAATGTCAACAATACACAAAAACAATACTGCATTAAATAATAAACAAACACCCACTCCACGTACCGCTCTTGCCGACAGATGGCGCGCCGATCACAGCTACTTTCACTTCCGACAGCGAAGATTTCTTCCGTCTGATCCCTCTCGCGGACATTTTACATACGACGCGACGCGTCCGTACTTCGTCCGTACCCCGATTGCGCGCGAACTCGAAACAAAAAGCTTCAGCGCCCCAATCTATAAATACACGGAGCGACACTCACTGACATCCACTGCGTGGACTGCGTGTTAATAGGTCAAGATCTGGCCAAGATCAAGTCGTGCAAATAGCCCTGTTTACACCGGCTTCCTCACTGCGACTGAGTATGGCGGTAGGCCAACGGGCATCTCTCCCACTTGGGCCCAAATGCTCCAGCGTATTTATCATGTGGAATTTATATGCATGTAATTTAGTCGTCAATGTTTTTTAACGTTCGGCTCCAGAACGTTTTGACTGATTGACGGATGACGACATTTGTCGAAGGCCTCAATGTTAAACAGTTGTTTGGTGTCAGCGTTGAAGGCAGGTGGTCAATTTAAAGCTTGCAGATGAGCGAACGTGTCTGAATGATGGTGGAAGTAATGCTTCTATGTGCCAAAACAACAGTTTAGAACGGAATAATTATGTGTATCTTATACGTATTAAACTTGTTGGTTACCGTTTAACAATCGAGTTAAGACGATACCTCTATAGGAAACTTAGTGCTGCTATTAATTTGCTTGTTCTATAAACACATGTTATATGCAGAAAGTATTTGTGTATTCACAGTAAAAGACAGAATCCCATACGGTAGGGATCCATACGGTTACTGTTGCTGTTAGCCTGTCTCACCCCATTGTTGGACAAAGGCCTCTCCCGATGACTTCCAGCGTTTGCTTCCAGGGCTAATGTGGAGCATACGTTCCTGTAAATTCATGGCGCTTGATCTAGGCTCAGCAGTGGTCTTTGTAACCGCAGGCCCAACGAAACAAATGAGCAATACATAAATCATGTGAATTACTTTCCTCGTCTGACATCTTTTTCCTAAGGCTTTCGTAACACTAATCTCCAAGGGCACCGTCGGAAGTGGAATGGGCGGTTATTCCATTGCTCCGGTAAGTACCGACTACGAATCGCGATTTAGATCGTGACTGAGAGGAACTGAATTTCAGGAAAGAAAAAAGATGTTCTTACCTTAGAAGATCACCGAGCGACTTAGAGCATCACCTTTGTACGTAGTTTTCTGTTCCTTTCTTCTTGTCTGTTTATATATGTGTGTACGTAAATGGTTAAATAATAATAATAATAATAAGATTCTGTGGTACCCTCTAGTTTACTCCGGTTTAATACTAATGAACCGTGTTTCTGTCTGTCCATTACTTAATAGACACTTGTTGCTGGGCACAGACAACTTAGCCCCGTAGACACCTCATTAAGAACATTTTGTTCGAATATACTATTGCCAAAAGTCAGGGGGGGCCGAGGTGCAAAGAGAGCTGTGATTGGCTATTTCAATGTCACATGTCAGACATCGGGGCTAAGTTGTCTGTGTTGCTGGGGCAGCTGGAGAGTTTATTGCGCCACTTCTTCTCCCCAGCTAAACACTAGGAGGTGGTGACGATCGGATGTATGGCTGTCTGTCTTCAGTTTCTTTATATCCGTAAGTTTTGGCTATAGAAAAATGCAAATTTACAGCCTAATTTTAATAAACGATTATTGGTTTTGATTTTGAACGCGCTTTTAAACTTAAAAGCCATTGTTTGAAATCATTGTTGTATATCCTTTGGCTTAGTTTAAGTTATAGGCTTTGGCTTGGTACGAGTATATAATTATTATTTATTGATTCGATATTGACAGGCTTAGATAAAGGTAGATAGTATTCTTAAGTATTATATCGACTGTTTCCACTACAAAGGGCGTAAAGACCATTTTGGCCAAATTTACTTTTTGATGCAGTCTTACTTAGTTTTTCACGCTCTTTCGATCTGTATATTTAAAATTACGCTACGGTGAAAGAACTGGTTTTTACTACCCAACATTTTCGTACAGCTAAACATCACTTTTTCGCAAAACCGAAGCGTAAAACAAGTTCATTTTACATTACGACAGCAAACTTGGTGTAACTACAAACATACAAATTTTCTCGAATGAAAAACGGGTTTAAACACAATAACAAAACAAAAAGCGATTTACGCCTTGCAAAAAAAGCTCAATTAATATATTAATATTGTTATTTATCTATATTTACACGTAATAGTTAATACATTTTATAGATGTGAAGTTATTTATTTAATTATAACGTTATTATAATGTTTATAATATATCTTACATAATCTACAAATAATATTAATAGTATGTACAACTAAATAACAATAAATAAAAATAAAAAAGAAAGAAGGAAAAGAATCATAGGGCATCAAAAAATTCATCCGCATCGCTGTCGACAGGAAAAGTGCCCAAAAAACTGGCAGCATTGCCACGTTGTATGGCGATGCTGATTCTTTGGCCAAAAAATAGGCCAGCCCTCTGGTCACGTGAAGAGTCGACCAACCGCTACATACATACCCATACATTTTATTAATTGGAATCATAAGGTAACTTTTTTTTTAATTAGGTACTCATAACTAAACTTGGTATTAACTTACTCTTTTGTTCAATTGTGATTGATTTAGCTATTAATTGTTATTTCCATAACACTTTTATTTGGAGAGTTTACTTAAAAATGATAACTAATAATATACTTAAGTACAATATAGGCACCTAATTGGAATCAAAAGGTCAAATAGTCCGTAGATATGTGTTAAAAAACTAACGAAATAGAATTCTAGAGCCGTAAAATTTAAATTTATACTAAAACCTCGTGATTTTTTTGTAATGAAAGATAATTGTTTAATTACAATTAATTAAAATAAAATAAAATAAAGATATTGACTTCTGTATCATTAATTATAATAATATACAGGGGTAAAAATCTTTATATTTTTCATAATTATATGGGCTTAACCGGTTTTTACTGCAGACGTTTGTTATCAGGGTATGAAATTATGGGTTGTATAAACATTTTTTTTAGATTTTCAGGGGTGTAACTCCATGCTAACTTCGTTAATAACCCTCGTAGATAATTGTAATTAAATGAGGCAAAAGACTTCTTAAATTTAAGAACTTCCTTCCTAGAACTCAATTTTTAAGTATAAAAACAAAAAGTTATCTAAGAAAGGTTTTTTTGCTTTTTGTTTGGATTCCCAAAAGTATGGGATTTGGAGTTACGCCTTTTGTAGCGGAAAGCGTTGATATGGCTACCTGGACTAATGAGCCAGCTCATGGCAATGATATAAATATTAGCCAGTCCACGGGGTGCACCGTGTACCGGCCGTACAGTACGATTCAAACGTAATGGCGTAATGGCGGCTCTGAAGTGTGCTATTCGCTGCGTAGTACCTCACCCCTCACCCCCGCTGACACGTGAATTGGTTACTGCGCAGCGACTCGTCTCATGTTCCGAGCCGCCATTAAGTTTGAATCGTACTTACTATACCCACCTACATATTTTATGTAAAACCACTTGTGGAGGCTACTTTTACCTCCGAACCCTGAACACATAACATCACACCTGTATTCCCCGAAGGATAAGGCAGAGGTGTACCTATAGTACACCCACGTTTCGCCACCATAAGGTACCTACCTATACAAAAAGGATGTAAAGTCAGGGACATTAATTGCTTATCAAATTGACTACCAACCTAAATTGTCCGTTACAGTGTTTTTTTTTTAAATTGGGACAGTTTGATACGAGGGGGAGATACGGGGAAACTGTCGTAGAAACCATTACCTCTTTTTTCATGAAAACCATTTTCGCATACTTAATTTTTTGGTCAAGTGTGAGTTGTCCATAAAAATAGTAAAATAGTCAAAAAATATCGTTTCCACTGTGTTTCTTATAAGGATTATTCTATTGCACCGAAACAAAAAATATCCGCAGCAGAAGTGTATCAAAATTAGTTAACCAATTTAATAGCGTTAATGGTTTCTAAGACAGTTTCTCCGTATCTCTTATAGATTCAGATTTCTCCAAGCTACCCCAGTTAAAAAACACTGTATACATGCATAACATAACAACTGTCAGTTTTTGACAGATGTATGAATTGGCTATAACATAGCAAATTGACCTAGTATGTCAATTCATCAACAATTATTTGCCCTGACTGTATTACGCGAAACGTAATACGCTTTTACTCAATTCAACTCAATTGGTATAAACGCGGCGTGTGCGCACTCAGTGTTATGTTTCATTGTCAGTTTTACTGCACATGTAATTATAGTATGCAATAATATCATATTTTAATAGTGAATTGTTAAAGGCTTGGTTTTCTGAGTAGGTACCGTTGTAAACATGGAGACCTTAGTTTGATTTCTGGTTTACATTGACAGCTCTTGAACGCGGTTTACGAGTGGATGTGCTGATCGCGTTCAGATCCATTGGTTCTGTCCAGTGGCGTAGCTAGTCCTAAACCTACAGGGCCCTGTATCGAAATTTGTTGGGGGCCCTTTTTACTCGACTACACCGTAGCTTCAAAAAACAATTCCTACCCTAGGTATTGTTTTTTTTTTTACAAAATAGCACACTGACTTGAAAAGTAAAGCTATTATTGTGAGTTTCTTGCCCGTTCCTCTCCATAGATACCCTACTACGCTTTGGAATGGGCTAGCTAACTAGCTTCATCTTCCTGACTGACCGACCCCTTGACAATTCAAATCTAAATGGCTTAATTGAAATAAATGCTTTGAGTTTGAAGCCACAAACAAATTTATTATGTAATTTTTTATTAGGTACTCTTTAATTACTGGCCTTTTATCAATAGGAATTAAGGATAATATTTTACGAATTTTCACGTCGCGTCGGGGTGCCCCTGTAGCTTGGGGCCCCGTATCATTGATACGGCTGATACGGCGGTAGCTACGCCCCTGGTTGGATCGAACCGTATGTGCCTATGTTTTTAAGGAAAACTATATCTACTTCACTTTACAGAGTATCTACCTACTAATTCTCATTACTCAGTGTTCAAAAAAATAACGACTCATTTTTCTCAAGGATCTTATTTTCAGCATAAACCTATTGTTAAATAAAAACCCAACCAACTGTTCTATTTTCAGCGGTGTTACAGTTAGGATCACGTAATATAACGCCTCTATTTACCGAAACAGTGGGCAGAACTGTGTACCTAACCTACCAACATTCCAGTAATTTTATGTTATGTAATTTCAATTTCAAGTCCCAATAAGTGGGATGTATAATATTATGTCGTTCTTGTTGTTTATGATTTATAGAAGCGATAGCCATTATAATTAGTTGTATACAGGCTGGCGGGGACGTCGGCGCCCAAACTGTAACTATGAATTCAGCACATGATTCTATAGAACCCTTTTCTTTTTTGGGTTGGAGATCATCAGATGACCTCTCCCGCTCTGGGCGGAGCGGAGGGGCGTGTCAGACTCTTACCGACTAAAACCCACCCGTGTTCTTTCAGTTGCCTGTGCGCCAGGGCTACGGTAACTCTTTCGAACAATCCACAGATTCTATAGAACCCTCACGGTCTTGTCTTATTACAAAACAAGGTTTTTCTTTAGACATGTTACTTTTTTTTTCCTTTAAATAACTTTGCCCCACACTAGGAATTTCTCCTGTATTGTGGGTGCGTTTACAAACATTTAAACTCATATACACAAAAAGCCAGACACGGAACAACTACTTGTAGGTCATACAAATATTTGTTCCGTGCGGAAATCGAACCCGCGACTCGCAGCGCAGCAGTCAATCGCTTAACCACTGTGCCAACCGTGCCGTCATTTAAACCATCGAGTCTGTTTTTGAAAAAAGAACATAACAGGAATCGAAAAACAGTTCCTTTTACAAAACTCACAACTTAGTCCGGTCTTAGGTTGTCAATTTTGTATTAAGAACTTTATTCAAGTCGGCTACAGTTCGAAATACAAAAACTGGCTCCAAGGTTTAGGCTTGGGCTAAACTTAGATCGTGTTTTGTAATAAGACGGCTAGCGTTTAAATATTATGCAGGTTATCAACAAAAAAACTGCAGTTCCATGGAAAAGTGCAATACCTACGCGGTCAAAATGTACTGAAAAGTATTTTTTTTTTTTTTCGTCTACGAGAAATTTCAATGCAAGGCGGTTCAGAATCATGTTCTGAATCCATGGTAACAGGTTGGGCGCCGATATCCCTGCGACCCTGTATAGGTACCTACTGTTACTGTTACTGATAAATTATGAAGATAAAAACAAACCCAGGTCCCATGATGTCCTGGGTTTAATTCCCGGGTCGAGCGAAGTGTTATTGGGTTTTTCCAGTAGGAATTTCTCAGTAGCAGCCCGGAGTCAGGATTTGTGCCCGGTTGATGCCAATGCTCGCCCCCTTTTACATGGGACTTAAAAACATAACTGGCGAAATATGGGTACGCTCAGTTTATATGAAAAATCTTATTCCTTTGATCTAAAATCTTGAAACTTGACCCAAATACATTAAAGGCCCATTGTACACGACACGGGTTATTTACGGTACGGCGTATAAACCGTGCCGTAGAAAAAACATGTCCGTCAGCAAGCTTCCGCAGTGATCCATACAACACTGACTACCGTGCTTCCACACGGCGAATAAATCGTTGTTTTTCACGGCAAGAAAAACGTTTGTGTACAAAGGGCCTAAGAACTACTCTGCCTAACCCTTCGGAGCGTATATGCGTTACAATACAAGCGTTTTGTTATGAAAACAAACTAAAGAATCAAAAAGTATTGATAGGTATATGAAAACCAAAGCAATATATCGGCTCGTGAGCTAGGGCTGGCTACTTCGGACAATACAGGTGTGAGGTGTGTAATGTTTTGAATACGTCTATCTCACCTGTCCGAACTACGGGGTAATTGCGCCAGGGCTGGTTAACGTTACCAAATAACAAAATAATAACCGTTAAGTAACGTTAATTTCAATGTGATACCTTACTAACGTTTGACGGCACGGTTGGCGCAGTGGTTAAGCGATTGACTGCTGCGCTGCGTGTCGCGGGTTCGATTCCCGCACGGAACAAATATTTGTATGACCTACAAGTAGTTGTTCCGGGTCTGGCTGTTTGTGTATGTGAGTTTTAAATGTTTGTAAACGCACCCACAATACAGGAGAAATTCCTAGTGTGGGGCAACGTTTTTTTAAAAAAAAAGACGTTACAAAAATGTAACGTTACTTTTTTAAATTAACAGTAATTTAACGTTAATTAACATTAACGTAAAATACACAAGTAACGTTAATTTTACCGTTAATTTAGCTACGTTGCCGTTCCCTAGATTTACATTTTTGTGCGCTCGCTTTGGCATAGCGTTGGATCACTATAGATGCACTGTTGCCGCTTCGCCGCGCCGCCGCCGCCGCGCCGTCGCGCCTCATTCGTGTGTAATACCTACAGTGAGTTGGTTTGTTCGAGACGCAAAATTTTTGGTTGGGTATTTCAGACGAGGTTTCTACCTGAAGGGCAAGCGATAACTTGCTATTGACTTTAAAATAAACTGGTTTACCCCTAATTGAGCTCATTTACCTATGGCAAATTTCAGGCATCACGGGGATAGTTTTTTTTTTGGTGGGAAATCATCAAATGACCTCTCCCACTCTGGGTGGAGCGGAAGGGCGTATCAGACTTACTAACTAAAACCCACCCGTGTTCCTTCAGTTGCCTGTACGCCAGGGCCACGGTAACTCTTTCGAACAATCCGCGACACCAGCAGGCATCGGCCCTTTTGGACCCCGTCAATGGTGTTGACATCTCTTTGATCTATGAATCTACAATCTACAATCTACAATCCACAACCTACCGCCTACACTTGAGCCTGCACTTACACCTAAACTTATACTGGCAGCGCCTTCCGGTCTCATCCGAGTGGATCGCGATCCCTTGGAGGTGTCGGGTCGGTAGTCTTCCGTGTCCTAACCCAGTGAACCCAGATATGGTCCACCTAAGTGCCAAACCTCATCCGGATTTGTTCAGCCGTTTTGGCGTGAGGGCGTGATAGGCAAACAAACACATAAATACCTAAAAATAAACACACTTTCGTTTTTATATTCATATTGGGCAGGATATTAAAGGATACCACATATAACTAAATATGCCAATTATAACTCACACACTACAAACACTCACTCTTTACACTTTACACTCTCACCCATACTCACACATAATCACACGTTTACGCGTGACTTGGCCCTTTTCTATGCATAAAGCTCACTCATTTGCAAATCATTTATTATTGTATAATTTTAAGTTACCCATTTATTAAATTTTTCTGCATGTTTACATTGTCTACATTCAATTGCATTAGAATAAGTAAAGTGGAAGTGCGGAGTCTCCTAACACAAGCAATTCCTTGCTTAAAAGGTGATCTCCAACATTAGTGTGTCTAAATGTTTATTGTAATTGAAATAAACAATTTTATTTATTTATTATTTACTTTGAGGCGGGCGTGGAACACGACGCGCCGTCGAACCGGGCCTGGTCCTTACCGCAAGCTCGCGCCTACGGTGGCCGGGAGTCGGCAAACGACTCCCGACGCCCAGGGTGTCTCTTCCTGTGGTGTCTAGGGGCGCGAGGGCGCAGCGATTGCCTCTCCCTCACGCGCTCCGCCTTCTCCTTCGCAAGCATTACAGCTTCGCAGAAGGAGGTGATGGCTTCCCATTCCCTCTCGCTCCATACCATGGCCTGAACCAGCACGCATAGCATGACTATTATAGAAACTGGTTTTGTCGACGGAAGAATACACAAAAATTACGTTCCGTGAAGACAGTACGACGGCAGCAAAGTAGAAAGAGTCAACTGCATTTTTTACGAAATTCAGTTGTTTATTCACGTTTTTCTTTTATTTTGCTTATATCTCGAAAATGGTGTGTCCTATCGCAAAAATAATGAAAATTTCGACCCCCATTATGAAACCCCTAAAACTGAACATGTAGGTAATAATTTTTCACATTTTCCATACAAAATGTGAAAAACTCAATTTTTCCATTCCATTTTTATACTTTGGGGCCGTCGAGTAAAAAGTTTTCTACTGTCTTTAGCATGGCGATTACAAAATCAAATTGTCTTCACTACCTTAAACAACAGTCAGTTGTCAGAGTGATTTTGACGTTTGGGACAGAAATCTTTCTTCTGAAATAGTCTACATATAAAAGGACCTAGACAGCGATCGGAAGAAACGAAAGACAAAATGACAAATTGTAGAAGGATTTTTACGGTACGATGTCAAAAATAGAGAAACGAAATGTCACTTTGTATAGAAATAGCTATGTATTGTCTTCCAAGAAATAGAAAGCGTCATGCTACGCCTGTAGGGTCGGACGCGAGAGGTCGCCGCCACGAGGATACGGCGTTGCTCCGCCCAAGCCGGGCAGACCACCATATGCTCCACCGCACCGTGTCTTCCGGTCGATCCACACAATGATAACACCCGGGCGTTTCCTCCCGCCTTATCCGAAACAGGAACCTGCCGAAACAGACATGTCCGGTGAGGACCTGCGTCAGGCGGAAGGTGAGGACGCCGTGGCGCCTCTCAAGCCACTCCTCAAAGAGGGGACTTACCGCCGCAATTTCGGCGTGCCCTGTGTTGGGTTGCGACAGTCGCACTCTCCATGCCGCCATGAGATCCCGCTGGGGCTCCGTCCGCTGTGCCGCGATTTCTCGAGGCAGCGGAGTTACGCCCCGGCGTTTCGCCTCCTCGCGATCAGGGGATGCCTGAAATGCGTAAATGTAAGCGCTCATACATACGAACGGCACGCGGTGGTCGGTGACAACAGTCGACATGCCGTGGCGGCGCGTTAGACTATTAGATCCTGCATTTTTACAACGACTATTGTAATAACTATAAATAAGTAAATTAATTACTTTGATTATTATCTTCACTCATCGTGATATTGGATAAATTGTCAGTTATCACACTTATCACTGACTAAATCTGCTCACTATACTACTCACGCGTAAGAATCAGACAATGTTTTTATCGGCACGGCATCACAGCGACGCGTGAGAGGGCCACAGCGGCGCGGCGAGCGGCCCGGCGCGCACCTCCGCCCCCATTACTTCCACTTCACAAGATAACAGTAAAAAAATACGGTAAAATTAACGTTATTTAACAATTAACGTTAATAAAGATTAACGTTAAAATGTAGCATAAATAACGTTAAATCTGTTACCGTTATTTAAATAAACTAACTCTGTCAAATAGAGGTAACGTTACGAATATTTTACCGGTATTTAAAGCCCTGAATTGCGCAACATACTAACAGTATGAATGGCTTTCATTTTGACAATTCAGCAACATTCATTGCGCTATTTCCTTATTGAGCAGACAAATTTTTCGAACATAATTATGAAGCAATGGATTAGCAATAGGCTTCAAAATGATCCAGATTGTGATTGATAGTATGTTACGCATTTAGCTGCTGCAACCTAATTACCAGTGATCGGAATAGGTAGAGCTAATATACCTAAAGTTCAAAGAACAGAGACAAAAAATGTAAAGACTTCCTTACAACAATTTTTTTTTTCGGAATATTTGTTCCGGATTTCGGGACATCACTTAAGTACATTTAATATTAATGTTATTAATACAGTAAAGTAATTGAATTCATTTTCCTTTTTTAACCGACTTTAAAATCAAGGAGAACGTTCTCAAAAAACCAGTAGATACGTTTTCTATTGTTATTCATTCAGGTAAATAACTGGGTCCGCCTCATGTTTTTGTTTCCCAGAATAGCCAAAACTTGCTGTCTTTTTCTATCTTTTGTTTGTCTGTCTGTCTTTGTGTAAATAATGACAAAAGGGTTGAGGGGTAGAGGGGTGGTTCGCATTCCAAGCGTCGATAAATGGTATACAAAGCTATAAAATTGTTTTTTTTTTACGTTTACCTTGTTAGTTATATAACTATTAAAGCTGGTACGTAAATTACATTAGCTCCCATGCTTACTTACATCGTTTAAACGAAGATAAGGAGATTACCTTTATTTTTTTAAACAATAAATATCGTGCATACTCTTTTTTTTTAAACAGAAACAGGAAATGAATTCGATAGTTGTTTTACTTTATTAACTTTAGTTGTACTTAAGTAAGTAATGTTCAGAAACTCAGAACATTAAAAAAAAAAACTGAAAAATATATTGCGTAAGGCATCTCCACTTTATCTGTTCTTTATCGAACTTTAGGTCTACCTATTCCGATCACTTCTAATTACGTAACACACTATCTATCACAATCTGAATCATTTTGAAGCTTATTGCTAATCCATTGGTTCAAATGTTCGAAAAAAAAATCTGCTCAACAACGTAAATAACGCAATGAATGTTGTTGAACTGTCAAACTGAAACCCATTCCCACTGTTAGTGTGTTACTTAATTACCTCGCAGGTTACGGCTGAACCAAATGTTGCGAAATTCAGTAATGTTCACATTTATCTTTATTATTGTTTTAATGGTATGTTGTCAGTATAAAAAGTGAATTAATTACGCTTGTAACACTGAAACCGACCAGTGTCCTTAGTACAGATACGTTCAAGGGTGTGTGAAATTAAGCGTCCGTTTCAATTTTAAGACAACGCATAAAGGCCTGTGTATTTCAGAATAATCGTTGGTTTTAAACAAGGTTCTTTATACTAACTGCGCCCACGGCTCCGCTCGTATCTACCTAAAGTAAGGATATACAAGGGGCTAAATATACAAGGGGCAAGGGGCAAAGGGGCAAAACAAGACAATAATTAAACTGCGAATTTCTAATGACGTTCTCAGTCCGCATACGAAAATTCAATCAAATAATATCCATTAGGCTAGTCAGCATAAGTAATCGGTGATCAACTAAATCATAGTCAACCCATGTAGACGTGACCAAAATCCATAGTCGACCCATGTAGAGTTGAGACCGGAAATTCATACTCGACGCATATGGAGGTGAGACCCAAAATCCATAGTCGACCCATGTAGAGGTGAGACACAAAAAATTATTTGTTTTCTAACTAACTAAATAGTAGTGCTATATAGTTTGTTAGATAAAATCACATTTTTTAATATCAATGTTAGGATTTATTTGATAATTTATAAAAACTCCTTTACATTAGTAGGTATTGCCAGTGTTTTAATTTATTGTCGTATGTTGTTTCCACATGGTATAAGAAAGAATTTTCTCAACTGTGCTATTTAAAAATAAATATCTAGCTCTCAAATATGTATAAGTCAGGAAAATTTATTGATAAATTGAAACTACCAACTTAAATTGTCCGAATATTCAAATCGCATGTAATTCTTTGACAGTTGTATGAAATGGCCCAAAACACGGCAAATTGACGTACGGCATCAATTTGATTTAGAAATTTATTTCCCTGACTGCAACAAACACGAGTGAAATTGACTTACGGCGTAAGCTCATACTGTGGACTGTAGGTAAACTCAGCAACTAGTAACAGCACAGTGGCATATTATGCTGAAGATGCTAATCAAGCAATGAACGACGATAGGCTGCGTTTTAGACCAGTGAAGCTATAGACAAAAAATAAATAACTGTAATACAGTATCAACTAGTACGGAGGGTATTGTTCTCGCATATAGAAGCAACAAGAATTATGTACCCAGGATTTTGTAAAATCTTGATTTAAAAAGACTGTCCTTGGAGTTTTTTGCCCGTTCTTCTCCATAGAGATCTACGTTTTGGAATGGGCAACTAGCTTCAACTTTCTGACTAACTGACCGACTCTTTGACAATTCAAAAGTGCCTGTAAATGGTTTAATTGAAATAAAAGCTTTGAGTTTGAGTTTAATTGTGACTGTTACTGGCGGCCTTATTGTAATGTCAACATTAAACTTAAGGTAATAAATTATGCACTAATAAATAAATAAATAAATAAAGTACCAGTAGCATTTAAAATACTGAATATTACTACTGACATTATTCGAGACCCGCCTACCTATAGGCACATGTCTTTATAGCCTTATATAGGAAGTTATCTACAATCAGACCCACCCACCTGTTGTATTTTATAGCAAAGTCACCAAAAAACAATGTTGAAACACACGAATACCACGAATACTTGACCGGCAAATCGTTATACGTTTGTGGGACGCCCCTAACAGTGAAAACCGTTTTCTGATTATAGGCAAGTTAGTAGACACGCCTCTTACACCTCCTACATTTACTGGCGACCTGCACCCTAATTACGTAACCCACTATCTATCCCAATCTGAATCATTTTGAAGCCTGTTGCTAATCCAATGCTTCATGTGTTCGATAAATTTGTCTGCTCAACAACGTAAATAACGCAATTAATGTTGTTGAACTTTCAAAATGAAACCCATTCCTAGTGTTAGTGTGTTACGTAATTACCCCGCTGGTAGTGAAGCTATTTCTTCGTCTGCTGTGATAACACACCAAACACCATGCTACTGATCGTGATCTTCCACTTAACGAGTTGGCGAATGAGTGGCGAGTGCGCGACGGCGCGGCGCTTGGGACAAGCGATTACTCGCTGGTATGCGTATGTACTAAGTGTGAAACTCTCGGCGAGTTTTCTGCCCGCCAAGCGAGGGTCGCTTAGCGAGTATTCTCTTTGATAGCTCTTGTCGCTGCGACAAACGAGTATTCGCCGGCGTGAACCGTCAGTGATCAACTATTAATATATATGTATGTCTTTTAGTTACACGGAACCTACCAGTATTTGTACGTTTCTTGAGCGAGTAATTCGTTGATAGGTACAAAGTTTCCTCGTCGGCGATAGGACAGGTGCCTAGACCTTAGAGGATGTCCACACTGGGTCCCGTCATTATATCACGTGTGGGTAGGTACCTACTTACCTAGACCTACTAAACCGATTTCTCGGAAATTTCTGGGGCGATTTAAAGCTCCCGAAAACAGGCGCGCCGCGACAGCACAACGCAAAGGCACCGCTCGTCGCACGACACTCGGTGCCTTTGTGTCGCGCTGTCGCGTTGCGCCAGTATGCACGAGCCTTTAGTTTTCACTTGGTACTTAGTGGCATGAAAGTTCCCACAATTTTTGGAACGAAGTTCCTTATTGCACGTTATACTCTGCACACTTGGCGAATGAGAGCTAGACCGCAAATAGTGTACCATTTTGAACGCCATGATACTTTTGTTGCGTAACAAAGGTGTTGTGGCGGTCACCATGGTACCTACACTCTCATTCGCCATGTGTGCAAAAGCGTAAGGAACTTCGTTCGAACCAAGTGTCCCACGACAGCTCTCGACTGGTTTTTTTATTTACTTTGGGTGAGATTCTTTAGCAAGCTTCCAAAATGGTTCTCTGATCCACTTCGTCTATATCTACGATATTTCTGTGTTCACACGCAATCACGTACATCGTTTAAAATTTAATGGCCCGTTTTAGTTTTGAATCGTTACGACAACTGCCGTTAAGATGTTTACAATACACAACGTTCGGGTATCAGTGTTTACTACATGTCGGTAATAAAGGACGGTATTATTTATGACGGTCGTTTCGCTAATCCTGGATCCTATGGGAAGTTAGGCCATATTCATAAAACTAACGTTTTGAAATTAAATAAAACAGAAACTGATTTCGGCCCAATAATCGGTCCAGTGGTTTCAGGCATGAAATGTTATAGGCATTGACATACAAACAGACGAGTTACTTTCGCCTTTACCCTTACAATATTAGTACTAATCGGTTAGGATTTTCATAAAATCATTCAGTTAATTTTACAGAAAGTGTGTAATTTTTACATGCTTTTTAGCACATCCACACCGCCACACGATACGCTAGAATGACACCAAATTCACCAGTTTCAATAGTCTCCCTGGTCTGACGATTAAGTAGTTCTTCTGTTTAGCGTATCGACGACAAAATAACATATAAAATTAATATTTTTTAAATTTGTTTTTGCCAATCTTCAGCAACGCAAATACCGTTTGCTGACGCAGATGTTATGTCCTCACGTGTGGAAGTCACAGGTGCGGACAGATGACTCGCAAGATGGAAGGTGAGCCATTGTCTGTGGAGAGACGTCGAATACGCACCGGAGATCTGAGTCGTCCATGAACCTCCACTTGTGGAGATTGTCTTTGCTGCGGCCTTGGAAAGTCTATTCAAGGTTTTCCAAGTCGGCTACGGCAACTTGTGCTCACGGCACGGCAACTCGAAATAACAGAGGGCCTCCCTGGACGGTGGAGTTTCTTGCCCATTTTTCTCCATACGAAACTACCTTTTTGGAAGGGGCAACTAGAATCAATTCTATTTTTTTGTAAATTTTGACGTTCAAAAGTCCCTTTTATGTGCCTATTTGAAATAAATGATTTGACTTTGACTTTGATTTTGGCGCTCTCTGATAGTCATATAAACGAATCAGAAGTAGCTCGTTTTAATTAGTTAGAGCATTGTGAATGTGGAACTGCGAACGCGGTTTTAGTGCAGCCTCGTTAGTAGGTATGCATCAACCAGCGCTTATTACTGGCAGTCTGCCAGCGCTTAACTCATCTGCTGGTTACAATTAAACGAATCCTCATTATTATACAGCTTTGTGGAAAAGAAAGCGTTTTGACCTTGACTTTCATTAAACATGTACCTACTTATTACTTAGCGTAAGCTGGCATTGTATGAGATCTAGTGGTCTATAAGGTACGGTAAGGTGAGGTGTATGTGGCGACCCTTATAAGGCCGTAAAAATACATTAATATCGTCTCATTCAAATGCAGACTTCGGGCTGTTGCTGAGAATGTCGCAATAACATTTTGCACAACTTAGGAATCGAACCTAGAACCACTCAAGCTCGCGATTTGCAAACAACGAGGCAGTCGAGTCTAGCAAAAAAAAAAATGTTTTTATAATAAATTAATTTGAAGCGTAAAATCATGTGTTATTTGCTATATAACATTAAAATTAGAATGTTGTCTCAGCCGCTCCACTTCCGTGTAGTAAAACATTAGGAATTTTATTAAACGCCCGTGTTTGTTTATTTATTTAGTCGCTGTCGTAGATCGCTGACTAAAATAATACGTTCTTTTATTTTCGCCCACAACATTTGGTTCGTTCAGTGTCCCGTCAGGGTCGGGAAAACATTGCTTGTATACTTACATTTTGTATGAAATTTTTCACACATTTCAGGGCTCCGGAGAGTCGTATGAGTTCTAAGTTTTTTGAAGTATATTCTGATGCACATGACCACTGTTTCTAGACGGCATAATATTATTCTGCGCCGGACGGCTCGGATCCTGATTGGTCCTGACACTGAGTTTTGTGGATAGACCTTTATAAAAGATACAATTACTTGTTCTTGGTCTTCGTGTCTGAATCGAAGTCCGTGTCTTTCTTCTTGTGTAAGCTTATCATTTTTGTGGGGCACCTTGTGATTACGAGTTGGTGACAGAAGTATCAAGGGTTAGGGTCATAAAGGCAGCTTCAATAAAAATTAAAAATAATCAATATCATTTTATTTTGTACAATTTATGATACATAACGCAAAACCAACATCTAAATCGGTTTGCTGTTCATCTACAAAATAAGTATTGACGTAATGAAAGGCCCTATCGTAGCAACAACAAAGTGCTTAAACTAATTATAAATATTTATTGTATTTATTATTGCAATACGGTATAATAATAAAATTATTAGCATAACACTAAATTTACTTCCACAATTCATTAATAAAGATTGACATCAAAATATTAAGAATAGCGCCAAAAAAAAGTATTTGAGTTGAGGCCCCGAAATTAAGATCCACACCAATCTCATTTTCTTCGTCACAAAAACGAATAGTGTTATTCCAATAACTACCATTATAATACATCGTTTTAACTTATTGTGTGCTTCTTAGCTTCGGGGTACGTTTTAAAAACTGTAACTTATATAATAAAGGTGCACAAAATTCACACATCAAACCTGGATACATTAGGTATGTCTAAATGTAATTTCATAAGCGCTCAGAGCACAAATTCGTCTATTTAGTAACTATACAAAGTGTTAGTGATTGCACTTAGGAAATTTATAAACATATGCATTTTAGGTGTCTATAGACAAGTTTATCACTTCAAAATACCCAATTGAATGACTATTTCATGAAATCATGAAATTTCAGGCCAATTCTAAATTAGAGAGTTGTACTGATAAACATACAACTTGTCACTAACCTGCAAAAACCAAAAACATAAGAAAAATTGAATTTCGTGGGGTACCTTAGCGTATCCACATATGTAAAGGCTCCTACAAACAGACGTGACACGCGACGCGATTCGCGCGCGAAACAAAGGCACTGCGCGTCACGCGACTAGCGGCGCCTTTGTGTCGCGCCTGTTTGCCTTAATAAAACCAAAAAAGTATGAGGCTTTGTTAAAAAAAAATCGCAAGCTGGCTTCATTTTCTTGAGAGTTCATATTACTGACTTTCAAAATCTGATGAATTATTCCCATAAGTGTAAATAGTTCACAACTAATTAAATCGTAGTCTAGCGAATGTTACTTTGGTCCATAATTATAATGTGCTTGGACAATACAAACACCGTGATTGTAGATAATCATCTTATTAGTAAACCGACAAGCGAATGACATGCGTATATTGCGTGTTTAGGGCAAAGCCACATGTATGTAAGCCACTAAAAACCACCCATACTTATAAGTTAGGGGAAAAGATTTTTCGTATTTTATATTATAAAGTTGTAGTAAAATATCTTTGTCTGTACTGTTTGTATCTGGGTGGTTTTGATAGCATTAAATGACATTTAAAAAAATAAAAAAGATTTCCCGCCATATTTCAATTGTTTTGTCTGCCTGCCAAAATGAGTGAATTTCACGAATAAATTTGATACATTTTGAAATTTAAGTACAAAAAAGGGAAAAATAAACACAAGCCGCGAAAAAAATATGTGACGTTTATGGACTTAACGCAGTATCAATCAGAGCAGCACAAAGTTGGTTCAAGCGTTTTCAGTCCGGGAATTTTGATGTCAAAGATGCAGCTCGCTCTGCTCGCCCTGTTACGGATAAAGCCGATGCCATTTTTGAAAAACTGAAGCATGATCGGCGGATTAGTAGTTACGACATAGCTGAAGACCACAAAACAGCTTTGACCCATTTGAAAAAGTATGGGTATACAAAAAAGCTCGATAATTGGGTGCCGGTGCACGAGCTCTTAGTCTTGAATTTGTATATAAAATACGAAAGAACTTTTCCCGGACCTTTATAATTAATATTGTAAATTCGAAAGTAACTCTTGTCTGTCTGTCTGTATGTTACTTTTTCATGCCTAAATCACTGAACCGATTTCGATAAAATTTGGCAAAGAGACAGATGGCATCCTGAGGAAGAACATAGGCTAAAGTTTGTGTGAGGAATCCAGTATTTCTTGAGTTGAGAATGTGAAAACTCAAAGGATGATGCGACAGGATGTTCCCAATGACCAATAACAACCAGACGCATGTCGTTGAAAAGCTCTTTTCATGACTGTAGTTTGTTACTATGGCGGTCAGTTTCAAATTATTGTGGGACAAAAGTTAAAAAACCTGCTTTATTGTTGCAAAAACATCATTCGTTACAGTAAAACATTAGGTTTTACTCTACAAATAATAAAAAAAACTAATCATCAAATTATAACTGATAAAATGCAAGAATAATGCATCACAATAATATTGTGACTTTATTTTGGGGGACCACCAAAGTAACAACTATTGTTACTCCGCATACATGATAAGCGACGACGTGCGAAGAAACGAAGGAGAGGGCTATAAGTGTTATCATCTTTAAGAATATAACACGGGAGAAGCCTTACGAACACTTGGGGGAAGTGTTCGGAAGGCTAGAGAGAGAAGGTAGAAGAACACATGTTCTATTACATTCATAAAAACTACTCCGTCCAGAGCAGAGCGTCGCAATCGACGACTTTGATAAGGCCGAATGCCTAGGCAACAGCATAGAGTCCCAATGTTCTCCCAGTTCTCAACCAGTAGACCAAGAGCACCTTGCCAGGGTTGACGCTGAAGTCGAACGTAGAGCTTCTCTCCCACCCATTGAAGACCCAGATGATCTCTTACCTCCCGTCACTCCAGACGAAGTGTACAACATCATTAAAAAGCTTCACCCTAGCAAAGCCCCCGGCTGGGACGATATCACCAATAAGGTATACAAACTCCTCACCGCTCCTCTCATAATCCTAATGACCGTTATCTTCAATGGCACCTTGAGCAACAACATATTTTCGCAAGCATGGAAAGAGGCCACCGTTATTGGTATCCTTAAGCCAGACAAGGCCAAGTCTGATCCCACGAGTCACCGTCCCATCAAACTCCTCAATGTTCTCGGAAAAATCTACGAGAGGGCCCCTCGTAGATTGTTCGAGCCTCTCGGAGAGGCTTATTTATATCCTTCTCAAAGACTATGCCGAAGAAAAGAGCCTTATCACCAGCGAGCAGTTTGGTTTCCGAACCGAACGCTCTCGAATCCAACAAGTCTACCACATCTTATATAAGCTTTACCGGAGTGCCAGACCATCTCGTGCTCATCTTACGAGACGTTTTGTCGGATCGCACCGTCCGCTATCGCATCAAGGGTTCAGTTTCTTCCCCTCACCCCATTCGTGCGGGAGTAGGTACCTTAGGGCTCCGCGCTATCTTCCCTCATTTTCACGTTGTTCACCAGCGACATTCCCAAGAGTTAGTGCTCATATACACGTACATAAAGTAGGGCCGCAGATATTAAGTTGATTCCCGAAGTCTGAGGAGCTGTATAATGGCCATATTTGTATTGAGTATGAATGTACATAGATTGCTATATGAGTAAAGGAATACCAAAGAAACAATGAATATACTGTGTGAAGGATGATATGGATAGAAAGGGGGTACCGAGATGACTACGAATAGAGAAGTATGGCAGAAGACACGCTGTGACGACGTCACATAATTTGGGATAAGGGCAGAAGAATGATAATGGTCACATTTATTTATTGATTAAGGATCGCCAACAAAATATGTACATAATACATGACACATAAATAAAGGGCAAAAACATCAGGTTTGAAGTGGAACACGACGCGCCGTCGACCCGGGCCTGGTCCTTACCTACCGGACGGCGAGCTGCCCATTGCTCGCCTTCCGCAAGCCCGCGCCTACGGTGGCCGGGAGTCGGCAATCGACTCCCGATGCCCAGGGTGTCTCTTGCGGCGACTGGGGGCATGAGGGCGCAAAGATTGCCTCTCCCTCACTCGCTCCGCCTCCTCCTTCGCGAGCATTACTGCTTCGCAGAAGCAGATGACGGCTTCCCATTCCCTCTCGCTCCGTACCATGGCCTGAACCAGGGCCGGACGCGAGAGATCGCCGCCACCGATCGCCGATCGCCCTTAGTTACGTTGCGATTAGAGGCTCTTTTATTTCACCATCAATATTTTGCTGAAAGGTAACCTGAGAAGTCCATGCATGCAGACATTGAGTGGTCTGCTAGTGACGTGACGAAATTTCTAGCCTACTTTAATATGAAGTGAAAACTGAAATTACGATTTGTGTGATTTTTGTGAGTACGTAAGAATAAATTAAAAACATTTGGGTTAAAAGTTCCAAGAGGAAAAGGTGCTGAAAGCAACAATACGTTCGTTTTTGTAGGCTCGGACCAACGTGCCTACAAAAACGAAGAAGTCTTTATACATAAGTAGAATCATCATGAATAAAGGACTTAACACTGTTTCATAAAAAAATAACATTTTTGGTTTGAAAATGGAACTAAAGGCGACGTTCTCTTCGGTAAAATGCGCGCATTGCGTTGCGGCTACAGAAGAAATACAAAAAAAGTAAACTATTTAATATTGTATTGGATTATTTTATTTTCTCTCAATCGTAGTGAAAAGTAGAGTGTGAAGGCTCCCACAGACACGCGCGACGCGACAGCGCTACACAAAGGCGCCGCTCGTCGCGCGACACGCGGTGCCTTTGTGTCGGGCGTCGCGTCGCACCAGTGTGTACAAGCCTTAACACGGCGTTACAAACCCATTATAACTCGGTCTCTATTTACTCCCTCGATAAAGCCCGGGAGTAAAACTACCTCATATATAATGGGTAATTTTTTGCCCCTTTTATAAAAAATTACTATTCTTCACCAATTTTGCTCTTATAGTAGGTACCTACCAGTTACCCACTCCGTTGTGTTCTTGACACCTCTATTCTAGAAATATGTTTTGCCATGAATGTTGTTGGGTTTAAATAGTGATTATTACGAAACATTCGCATATCATTCGCCGCGTCGCATCTCGATATTATATCCTAGATACTCTCGATTACTTTATATCTACAAAGGAAAGCCGTGATATTTTCTTTTAATTTTACCATGATAGTTTTATTTACAATCAGACACTAAAGACTTCGTGAAGAAATAAAGAACTTTTTTCAAGCATTACGTAATAACTTAATATTAAAATTTCTCAACCTAAAAATCGAAAGAAATTAATCTAATGTGCTTTTGAAAACTGATTATAGTTTCTAAGTAAGGTGAATCCTAGCCCGCCAAATCCATATTATATTTTTATATATAATACTGAACAATAATCATATATATATTTACTGAACAATAATCATCAATTTCATATCAATCGTCACACTTTTGAAATTTGTTCAACCTAAGAATTTTGATATAAAATATTCTGATAAATTCTTAGGTTAAACAAATTTCCAAAGTTTGACGATTAATATGAAATTGATGATTAATTTTCAGTAAATATATCATTCCTACAGTCGCGAATCGCATTTTGATCAACATACGACATAATACAAAGCTCCAATTTGCAAAAAAAAAACTAATAAAATTTGTATTTGGCGGGTTACAGCTGAGGATTCAACTTAATTAAATCTTATGTCCGATCCTTAATTCGAGTCGGTAAAATTAAAATAGGAACTTTCATGCTGTTAACATAAGGGTGGCCCAGCTTTTTTTTTCGAACCTTTTATTACTACTTAAGTCATTTTACCGTCTGAAACTATGGGACAGAAATTGCTGTAGTCTTAAATTCAAAATATACGTATTACCTTTATGTATAGAACTCACTATAAAATGTATTCCTTAGTCTATTTGGCCTCGTCTAACCAGTCAAGCATAACGCTGACAAACGTCAAACGTGGGTCCCTTACGACCCGAGGCCATTATAGAGGCTAAGTTGCATTGTGGCCAAAAACACAGCTATTGGCATCTATATAGACCTTGGATTGGTTTTAAGGCCTGTTTATTAAGGCGAAAGCGCCAGGGTTACGCGAAATTCCAAATTTTCTTAAAATAAAATTGCAATGTGCAGGTCAGTATTAGGTTGTATGGTGATCAAAATATGATTCGCGACCGTAACAAATATGTAGATATTTACAGAATTATAATCATTAAAATCATCTAACCTAACATTACCCTAATTAATGACTAATTCATGAAATCATGTTAACGAAGGTCAATTCTAACTTAGAGTTATATTGATAATTCTAATGATTATAAATCTGGAAATACATATTTGTGACGGTCGCGAATCATTATTTTAGCACCATACAACGTGATACTGACCGGCAAATTGCAGAAAATGTAAGAAAATTTGAATTTCGCGTGCTACCATAGCGCATCCACCTTAAGTGCTGTAATTGTTACGTGCCAGTTTGAATGTGTAGGGCAGGTAGCTATAGTCAGCCTAAAAAGGATTAGATTAGTACGCAAACTCAAAAATTCATTAATTTGTCTATAATCTTTGTTCCATCATCACCTTCCTGCCCTGGTCCTATGTTACTTGCGGTCGGCGTCACACGTTTTCTTCCTCCATTCTCCTCTCTCAACCGTTATGCTATCATTCACTCCCTTCTCTTTCATATCATTCCTCACACGATCGATAATTTTTTTGTTTGGCTGCCTCTTCCTCTCCATCTATCAATATTTATATTAATCCCTGTTTTATTCACATGCGTTTTTGCCCTCTTCATCACATACCCATACCAAGTCAAACGATTTCGTTTCAACTTTTCTGTAACTGGCGCCACTTTCAAGCTTCCCCTTATATATTCATTTATTACTTTATCCATTTTCGTCACTCCACACATCCATCTCAACATTCTCATCTCCGCTGCATGCAATCTTTTTTCATTCGTCTTCTTCACGGGCCAGCATTCCGATCCATGAAGTACGACAGGCCTTATCATGGACTTGTAAATTTCCCCCTTTAACTTGAAAGGCATCCGTGGGTCACAAGTTGTTCTTGTGACATGTCGCCATTTCATTAATCCTGAGTTGATCCTGCGCGTTACGTCTCGGTCTACTTCGCCATCCCCTTGAAAGATATAGGCACAGGACTGGAGAGACCAATATGTTACAACAAATATTGGGTATTTAATTTTTAACACATTGATGCAGAAGGTATTTATATAAAGCAAATTGTGGACAGTCAAATTAATTCTTGTCGATGTATACATGTTTTTGTGGCTGACTGTTCTTGCTTCAATTAAGGAACCGTTTTGTTTATATCTCAAACTAAATTCACTATGCTTTGTAGTACACAACAAAAGAGCTAAGCAAAACATTTTAAAAGAGTAACGGTGGAGTTTCTTGCCCATTCTTCTCCATACGAAACTACCTTTTGGAAGGGGCAACTAGACTCAATTCTATTTTCTTGTAAATTTTAACGTTCAAAAGTGTCTTTTATGTGCCTATTTGAAATAAATGAATTGACTTTGAGCTCACTGAGTTACCTATGGATAGGTAGTGATACCAGAAATCAAAAAATTTGTTTTTTTTGAAAAAAATTGTTACCCTTCTATTATTGTACAGAGTCCGAAGAAATTTTATGTGACTAATCTAAGCAAAATAATTCCCATCTGAACATCTTAACCTGTCGTATTAAATTGTTATTCATTGCTTGCTTGGAAACCTTTCAATATTGCCATCCGAAAAGAGGTCTTATACTCACGACTATTTAATGATTGGCACTCCAGTTAGAAGCTTTGTTGCCACGTCGAAATGTTTTAGCAGTTTATGTAATACAAAAGTGATCCTTGTAAACACAGCGATCAAAACTGTGAATTTCTCAAAAAAATATAATTCTAAAAGCATATTTTGAAATAGGTCTGTAAAAATAGTTGTAACAAGGTATTTTTATTTATGTGCTATTGCAAAGGTTGGCATCGTCATGGCTACGTTATACAGGGTGATTGGACCTGGATCCGCCATAGCAAATTCGCATATAGAGGAGGTCATTTACTAATTATTGAACCTTACTTTCCCGAGCTAAAGTGTTATACTTTGGGAGATACGTCAATTTTTATACTATATTGAGATTTTTTCAAATTTTCGCCTTCAAACATTAATAACTTCCTTTTTGCATTATTTTTGTAGTTTTTTTTTATTATTTGTTGGTGATTAAAATACCTCGGAACTTCCCTCAAACTAGGGTTAAAAAATAATACAGTACGCTTTTGAAAAAAAATAATACTGTAAAAACGTCTTTATGAGCTAGGGAAAGTAAGGTCTAATAATTAGCAAATTACCTCCTCTATATGCTAATTTGCTGTGGCGGGTCCAGATCCAGCCAACCTGTATATGCTCAAAGTAATTTATTTCTCTACGAAGTAATGATACAAATTTAATCTTTCAATCAGTCTGTGAGTTTTGTAAG
This sequence comes from Dryobotodes eremita, assembly GCA_917490735.1. Lineage (NCBI taxonomy): Eukaryota > Metazoa > Arthropoda > Insecta > Lepidoptera > Noctuidae > Dryobotodes > Dryobotodes eremita. Next base: position 7,968,131 of record OU823241.1, on the reverse strand, counting down.
GAGTTCTGCCGATCTATATTGTAAAAATCGCACCGTGAAAAATTAGATGTAGTGATTTTGAAATGAGCTGTCAATAGTGGCAATCCCAAGCATCAGGTAGAATGACAGCTCACTTCAAGATCACTCACAACACCTAACTTTTCACGGTGAGATTTTCACAGAATATACAGCAGCACACGATGTTCGGTGCAGTGCGGCGCGGTAGATGTGCTTTTGTTTTTTCTTGTACTGGGTCTCAAAACTAGGTATAGGATGTGTTTTTTAGATAAAATGCTAACGGATTGGAATTTCGTCGGTATTTTATTTTAAAGAAGAGACTTGCACAATTTTATTTGAACAGAATTTCTACCAAATTACCGGCACAGGCATTTTTGCAAATGCCGATTCTTTTGCCGATGTTTTTCATTTTATTCGTGGCTTGTTTCACCAATAACTAGGCGAATATTGTGTTTCAAGTCGTCAATGTTTTGTGGATCGTTGGCGTACACCTTATCTTTAACGTAGCCCCAAAGAAGGAATTCCAGTGGCGTCAGATCGCAAGATCTGGCCAATTGATATCGCCTCTTAAAACCCTATACGTACTTTTGGGGCACCCATTATTTTCCTCGACGTTTCGTAACCATATGTGTAGTACGAAAAATGGATGGCAAACAGAGTCACCACCACAACGAACACCACATACGAACGAAGCAAGACAAAATCTTATAAAAACAAGATCACACCGACCACGCCGCGATCATAGTGTGTAGTTCCTAATGCTGTCAGCATGCGTAGCATGACCACTTCTATCTCTACGAAGAGAAGACAAATCACTTTCATAACAAAAAGTCATTCTTTTTTTTGAATTTTGACGTCGCGCCGTAGAAATCTTTTTCTACAATCTGTCATTTTGTCTTCCGTGTCTATAGAGACCATGCTAGGCATGCAGAAACAGCAAAAGTAGTGCATTTATCTCATTTATTTTATTTCTTATTTGAAGTGGCTTTCCACTACCTATACCTACTTAAAAATTATCAAGATTAAGAAAATATTTGTAACAACCAAAAAAAAAAAAGTCAATAATAATGTATATTTTCTTTGAAATAAATTTGTTAAGAACAAACACATAGGTATTATAAATAAAATTAAAAAGGAACTAAAAACTAAACAAAATTATACAAACATGGATTCGGTGATTGCCCTTAAATTAAGTTTGTTAAATGGAAAGTCTTCTTTATCTGCAGCTTGCACATATAATGTACAGAAATGCTATCAGAAAGGGACTAGCATTAACGTTCCTTTGGGGAAGGTACATCCATAGACGAAATATCACAATAAGTAGATATTAAGTATTATGTCATAATCTAGACTAATATTATAAAGAGAAAGATTTGATTTTCTGAATGTTTGTTTGTTACGCGTTCACGCTAAAACGGCTGAACCGATTTGGATGATAATTGGCACATGGGTAGACCATGACCTGGATTAGGACATAGGATAATTTTTATCCCGATATTTCTACGGGATCGAGACTTATGGGGGTGAAACCGTGGGGTGCAGCTAGTATTATATTGTACCAGCGGTTTAAACAAAATTACCTTTTTTTTTTATATTGCTTTAAATTATTAAATTGCTTTTTACTTGGTATGCATTATTTAATTTGGTTATTATTACGCCTTTAATAATAGGTGCCTCTACACTTAATATTATCTATTGGCCTCTACGAGTTGGCTTCAGCCTCTCGTACACCTTCCAAAGGTCACCCCAGGGTCCCGACTCCCGAGATACGTCAATGAAGATTTAAACTATTAAATACAAACATCTTGTTATCAGAAAGCCAATTTTCGTAAATAAAAATGCTTAAATTCCAGTCGCAATCTCATATCATTAAGAGGGCGTACAACGGTACACTAGCGCCACTCCTTTAAAAAAGAAATATCTCGTGACTGAGAAGGAATTACGAATAACGGCTTGTAAGGACCCTCGGTAAGTGTGTCTACCTTTTATAAACTTTCATATTGAGACACGAAGCAACAAAATACGATCTAGAAAAATCTAGCCACTTTTCATTAGATCGAATTTTGTTGCTTCGTGGCTCAATATGAAATTTTATAAAAGCTATTAGAAAATTCTAGACACGCTTAACGAGGACCCTTGCAAGCCGTTATTCATAATTCCTCCTAAGTCACAAGATAATATTTTTTTAAAGGAGTGACGCAAGTGTACTCTTGTACGTCCTCTTAACAATAAATGTCAAAAACTTATCAAAAATTTTGGTAAATTTGAGGTTTTTTGACAGATTGAAACTGAACTTAGAACACAACCTTTTTTAACAACACGGGAAACAGCCCTCTGAACTTAAAATAAAAATAAGAATAATAAGATATACTAGAAACATTTTACAGACCCCTGGTTTTTTGAAAGCTAATCTAAATTAATTAGAGTCATGTTTAAGTGCAGTCAAGGTATATATTTCGAGGAAACTACTTAGAACACAGCACCTAAATTGTGTAACACGATCGTAATGACAATCCCTTTCATTACGACAGTTCAACGATATCCATTACGTTTTATTATTGCTGAGCGGACAAATTTTTCAAACATATAAAGCAATGGTTTGTCATTGCGAGAATGTTAGGTATACCTATCAGAAACCGGGGGTTGTATTAATAAAATCTATGGCTCGACCCTCCCCAAGCATTTACTTATCCTACATGTTAAATCTAAACTTACAGCTAGTCAGAATTATAGTTAGTCTCCTGCATGAGCGGTTGTAGATCCTCCCGTTTCCTGTCGCCTCGGTTAGATATCCGGGTCACTCCTTCAAGCACTCCGATATCTGAGAGCCTGCGGACAAACAAATACATGTTTTAATTTGTATTCTATTCTTTGTGATGTGAAAGGCTGAGCCGTTATTATTTTCACAGATATAGAGAAATAATAGAAAAAGTAGACGAATTTAGTTTATTTATTTAAGAATGAATGAATGAATGATGGCAGTGTGTTGTTGGCTACCCAACTAACAAATTAATGTTTTATAATGGTCAAGTTAACATTTTACATTTTCAGGTAGTTGTTTAAGATTAGTCGTATAAACGTAAATATAAACGTTTATAAAACGCGAATTTGGCCCAAATTACACGAAAATGTTAGCGTTTAGTAGTTACTTAGATGTCAGCCAATGACCGCTGAACGTTTTAAACAAGTTAAATAGAAGTACAAAGACCGATTTTATGGTCCAATATTGGTTGTGATGAGACCTTTAAGTAAACGCTTATGTCACATATCCTATCCTACTAATATTATAAATGTGATACTTTGTGATGGATGGATGGATGGATGGATGGATGGATGTTTGTTACTGTTTCACGCAAAAAAATACTGAAAAATTTGGATGGATTTTGGAACACAGTTAGTTTATAACCTGGATTAACATGTAGGGTACTTTTTATCCCAGTCGTGCGTTCCCGTGGAATAATTTCCGACCTACACTTGGGCGAAGCCACGGGCAAAAGCTAGCCAGTTATAATGACGTTTTCAAACGACTGAAACATTGTACTATTGTCAAACAACGACTCAACGGCAACCGTTTTGATTCGCATGTTGAATATTGTATGAAAGAATAACAGAAAAAAGTAAATCAAGTTAATTTCCATGATTACAAAATATCTATACTGTACCTACATTATTGGAATAAGTGTGATATGATAATAATTGTGTAAATCTTTCGGAGAACTTTAGTTTTACGACTAACAGCCTTACTAATAAAGATTTACACACGACTTATACCGGAGTTATAACGTTTACTCTACCAATAAAAGATATTTGACAGTTCAGTTGTACACATCTGGTATACCGGGAGTTTTTTTTGTATGAGAAATTACACAACTGTTATACAGTCCTCAACCCTTGTTTAGTGAGCGTGTAACCGAAGTAGCCGGACATCTGGCGGGCTATTGTACTAACTTTTAAGAACGTTCGCATTCAAATCTCAGTCTCAATGATGGATTATTTGCATTATTTCGTTATTTTTGATAAAATGGATCGTGAAGAACTACCAAGAATACGAAAATGTTACAAAAATCGTTTCGATCCTTTTACTTTTAACGAGACAGACTTTTAACCAACAGTCTATTACGAATGTATGTCAAAGAGTGGCTAACGCTTTGGCAAATAAAGCGGCACAATTTATACGCATGCCTGGGACTCTTGAAGAGCAAGAACAAGTAGTTTCTGGGTTTTGAAATATTTGTGGCTTCAGAAATATGATTGGTGCTATAAAAAAAAACACCACACACACACACCCACACGATCGATTGCACACATATTTAAATTGGGACACTAGTGTGACATTTGAAAGGTGCGTTCTTAAATGACAAACAAAGTATGTTTAATTTTTTCTTTCATTTTACCGAAAAAAACCTACAATTATTTTTAAATACATTTCCAAACAACATTTTGGGCACAATTTGTAGTATTTATTAAAAATAATCATTTTTTATGCTGTTTACAAGGTTTTCTAAATGTCTCTACAATTTGGTCATCAAGTTTCAAAACGTTTCCGAAGAATGTTGCCAGTGACTTTTGTTATAACGAATTTATAACTATACAATGCTTACACACCCATTATTGGTAAAGGGAGTGTGTAACTCTTATCCATAGCTTATACAATGTATAAGTAAACAGTTGTTAAACGAGTGTTTTAAATATTTTTATTAGTAAGGCTGTATGTATATAATATATGTGTTGTTGTAAAGTTTTTAACGTTTTTAAAGTTTTTATAAATATGTTTTCATAATAAAGTTCCAACCATATTGTCTAAGTTCTTTTCTTTTTTTTAAAGCGTTGCCCCACACTAGGATTTTTTCCTGTATTGTGGGCGCGTTTACAAACATTTAAACTCACATACACAAACAGCCAGACCCGAAACACTAATTGTATGTAGGTCATACAAATATTTGTTCCGTGCAGGAATCGAACCCACGACACGCAGCGCATCAGTCAATCGCTTAACCACTGCGCCAACCGTGCCGTCAAGTTATACGGGACCTCTATAATACACTAATATAACAAAAAGGCCGTATAGACTTTTCCTTGAGACCATAACGCCTCGGGCCTATCGTCGACTTTAGTGTTCCCTAATCATTACTTACTTTTTACTTTAATCAATTTTGTATGACAAACCAAAATGGGAATAGTTTAATTAAAGTGTATGTTTGGCCTTTAAATGTCTTAAAACTCTACTTAAAGTTATGTAACCGTTGAAATTCAATTTTTTTGTCACATACACGTCATAGGGCCCGTTGTTTGATCAGTAGTCAAACATACTAATAGTTAAAATGCGTTGTTAAACTAACAATTTGTTAAAAATGACATAAGTATGTTGTTTGACAAATGATTAAGTTAACAAAAGTTAAAAAAAATTACAATTTGCTACAAAAGTTAACCATGCGCAGACAGAGTAGTTAAACTTCGACAGCTATTGACTATTGTCAAGTGACTAATTGTTAAATTGACTATGGTCATGTTTAACTATGTATCAAACAACGGGCCCTTAGTCTTTCATACGACCAAAATAGTTGTGTTATATGTATAAAGGTCATGCACAAATGTTTAAGCGGCGCTTTAATGACATAAAAGTACAAATGTTTAAGCGGCGCTTTAATGACATAAAAGTTATGTAAAGATTTTGCACTCGATGACGGTTGTCTTACGAAAACCTTTTGTTTAACGAAATGTTTATATAACCAATACATTGTCCAAGAAACGTCATAGCTGCCACCATTATAAGACGTTGTAAAGGTTAGTCTTGAAAACATTTACTCGACATTATGCACTCACACTAAGTATTATCCGACGTTGTATAAGTTCGTCCTGAAAACAATACTCAACATATGCACTCGCACTATTATACGACTTTGTATAAGTTGGTTGGCTGAAAATGTTTACTCAACTAATATAATAAATCATTACAGTCACGCGACTGAAGCATTGTATGATGAACGTCTATATAACATAATAGTTAGCTAAATACCACTATATAACAGTTAAATTAGACGACGTTTTTGCTCGTTCGGTACGTTAGCGTGCATTGACTTCCTGTGTACATGTTGTCATTTAATAATATCAAATGTTCTAACAAACACTGCTTTGACTTCTTGTTAACATAATATAAGTAAGAAATATTGAACTGCTGACTTCCGGTTGTCAGAATGATACTTTAGGCAGAAATTGCCGCAGGAGCGCACTATCGGGTGGACTGTCGTCTTGTGAGGTCGATGATTACTGTTGTGTACGTGTACAAGTGTGAAATATTAACTGAAATTGATTAATAAATTCAGTATTAGCAGAGTGATTTGTGTTTTTATTTGTGAACTACAAATATATTACATCTGGAGGAAATAAGAACGTATGCGTTCTTATAGGTATGTCTTTCGAAAGACCATCATGGCCGTTGTAATAGATAAGATCTCGCGAGACCCCGAATCAGCAACCGTAATGTGTGACTATTGATCTGGTAATAAGCGCAAGCCACGACTGCTGAGCTTGGGATCTTGGACTTGTGTTATTGGAATTTCCATTCTCTCTATTAGCTTAGAGTCTGAAAATGTGCCAATTACATGACACTTAACATAAGTTTCAAGTCCCTTGTAGGAAGCCCTGAAGAAGCCGGAAGGTTGTCCTATAATAGGAACCGAGCCTATTGCTGGTGGCATTAGCCTCACCTGGCACAAATACAAACTCCGGGCTGCTACTGAGAAATTCTTTATAGAAAAGTCCAATAACACTTCGCCCGACCTGGGAATCGACCTCACGATCTGCAGTTGCGCCTGCGACCAGTACACCAACTAGGCAGGTAGTGTTACATTATGTAGTTATAATAAACTTACACTTGAGGCTCCACGTCATCGATATGCGTAGGCGTGAAGTACGGGTTGGCGGCCGCCGGGCGGAACTTGTAGCCCGTCATCACGAAGAACACCAGCGTCGCCATCTCACGGAACATCTCGTCGATCCACGCGTACTGGAACGGTACTGTGATCTGGGAACAAAGGAAACATATTTAGCTAGGCCTCGAACCCAAATGATATGCCAAAGTATTACAAAATTTAAAATAAATTGTATTTTAATTTTATTAATATTTTAGACTAAGTTTAAATGGGAAAATATGCGTCACATCGTTTTGTTTCACAAAAAACTTTTTTACAAAAAAACAACAGACTTCCAAAAAAAACAGTTTAGTTAACAAAAATGTTTTTATTTTTCCCTTTTTAGTTGCGGTACCTACCCCACATACATTCGTATACCACTACTTGATATGTAAGTAACCGTGACAGGCAAAAATTATAACATCATCAATATAAACTAAGTGGAAAAAATACGGATTACTAGGGATAACTCAAAAACTACTGGTCACTACTTGATCAAATTTAAATGGGACCACATGTGAAGCACCAGCTCTCAAATAAAAAAAAAATCATCGAAGTCGGTTCACCCAGAAAAAAATTCTGAGTAAAACACACAAAAACATAAATATATACAGTCGAATTGAGAACCTCCTTTTTTAAGTCGGTTAATAAAATACTCTATTCTTACTATTAGCTTTTGCCTGCGGTTTCATTACGTCGTCTCTCCATCCAAATCCGTTCAGGCATTAAATCGTGAAAGAGTAACAAACACCCAAACTCACAAACATCAAATCTTACCAACATTTGAACTCACAAACATCCAATCTTACGAACATTTGAACTCACAAGCATCCAATCTTACCAACATTAAAACTCAACAACACTCAAGCTCACAAACATCCAATCTTTCATATTAGTAGCATTAGTAAACGCAAAGACTAGACTTACGTTCAATATAGAAATGACGATCCTGGTGAAGTATATGTAGCAGACAACCATGACGTAGAAATGTCGGAACAGCTTCAGCTTCCGAAGGTTGATCGCGGCCTTGCCGTCCGTGCTCGAGGCATCTTGCAGGTGACGTATTGACCTGAAACAAGATGGCACCTTTGTAGAATCGCAGACAAATGATGTGTTCCGACGGTGCTGGTGCCGAAAACAACGGCAAAATTCAGGATTGCGGCCATTTGACACATTATGGACATGTTTTTGAGGGTGGTCATATCGAAAACAAAATAATTTACCTAATATAACAGCCTTTCTAAACTTAGCATTTTTTTTTTTTGGTAACTTCCATGCAGGCTGTGGCGTAAAAATAATTGCTAACTTTCATGTTAAACAATGAAGAAAATTACTACCATGGATATGAAATCATCCCTGTCTCCAGACCACCGACCGTGGCTGGCTAACCATTTCGTTTACTCACAGTCTCAGGAACATCGTGTAGCAAAATGTGTTGGCAGTGAAGCAAGAATTGGTTAACGCACTGCGCAGTGCACTGCACTGTGCCAAAGCCCTGAACAATGCACTATGTTTAGCATCCATTCTATTTCGCCCTAAGTCCCTCAGGGAAAAGGAGGTTCGTATACCCAGTTAATAGGTAACATATAATAATAAAGAGGAGAATGCTTTACTTTAGGGGAGATAACGATGTTTAATATTGTTACTCTATGTATTGTTGCTTGTTTCTGTATTATGTACCATCATGCCTGCATTTAATTTATCCCAATATCATCGTAATTATTGAGCTGTTCATGTTATCTGTTGAAGCCTTGCATGTGTGCGTGCACAAGGCATCACACACACGCATACAGCACGGCGTGGGAGGCGACGCGCAGCGGTAGCAGCGGCGCGCGCGGGGTGCGCAGTGCGCCCCACCATTCGCGAAAGTCAGTCGACGACACCGGTCGTTATAGTGTGTCGTTTTTTCCCAATATTTTTCCATTTTTGTAATTGTTTGGAAAATCATTAAAACTTTCATTAATGTACTTGCGAGTCTCATTCAAGCAAAGGCCCACTATTATCAACGAGTCCACCCGTTCGCTGCCAGCATTCCACAAGTTCTACACTACTACTCCTTTCACTCTCCGCCAGTACTACCTGCTAGTAGACTAGCGTGTTACTTACCACACGACCGGGAACATGATGGCTCCGCAGCACAGCAACTCGACCAGCACGAAGATGTCCCGCCACGCGTTGTGTTCAGCCGCTCCTTCTTCACTCTCCGCCAGTATTATCTCTGCTACATTTGCTAACACCTGCAAAACACCAGATCTAAGTTCAAGGTATAGGCAAAGTGTCATTAAAAGGAGCGAAAATGTGATATACGAGACCACCGTGCTTGCTGCGTAGCTTTTACAATAACGTATCAGCAAGGACAGGTCACCATCGAATATTTACCAGATGCCAAGGCTTGAGTCTCCTATGAATGTCATTGGCTCCAAACCCGGTCTAGCCGTCTGCTGCGTCACGATGGTCGGTATGAAAATGTACTGATGCGATATCTTTAAAACGCGCAATGCAGTTTAAAAATACTCTGTTAAATTAACTCTGTCGCTAGACGTTACCGATAGCGTTTAATGGGAGACCCCAGCGTAAATAATCTTCTTTTTTTTTGCGCTGTCTTTCACAAAAATGCATCATTCATTACAGTTTCCTAAAAGTCAGGAACTTCATAGATACATAGATACATACATACAACTCACGCCTTCTTCCCATGGGGGTAGGCAGAAACTAAAGAACGCCACCTGCTACGATCCCTACATACTCCTTTTGCCTACTTTACTTTCATACATCTGGTCATACACGCACGCCGGTTGAGAGTACTACACACCTGACCTTTCTGAAGAACATCACCAATACGGTCAATACATTATTATGTCCTCCTAGGACGTCTCTCCCGGCGTTTCCTTTCACATCTACCCTGTAAATAGCTTTTTTTAGTCACCTTTCATTCATCCTCTCAACATGACCAAACCATATAAGCATACTCTTTAAAAAAAAGTCACTACATCTTCTTTTGAACCGTACCGTTGCCTTGTCACATCATTCCTCAGCTTATCGTTCATAGTCACAGACTTAGATACACCTGAGTGTATCTAAGTGGGGGTATCTGAATACCACAAGTAAAGTGCGGGTCGCTTCGTGAGATAAAAATACTGTACTTAGTAACCCCACGTAGTAGTACACCCACCTGCAGCGGTATAACAATCATGAAGAGCTTCTTGTCTCTGTCGGACAGGATGTGCTTGATGAAGTTCCAGCCGGTGCCCACCAGCACTATCGTCACGAATAACACGGCGCCTTTCAATCTGGAAACGACTTCATAGTATTAGAACGGTGTATGTACCACTTATGACCAGATAGACCGATTTTTTTGTATATTTACATGTACCGACTTTAGTATAATTATTTACTATTTGGAGCCCTTTTGGGCTTCTGGATTGTTGGTCGTGGAAACAGCTATGAAATAGCCGAAATAACACGGTTTTTATAAGTTTACCACAACTATCTAATTGTGGTAAACTTCGGTAACCATGTGTAAGAGTTAGCTTCATGTCGTCACTGGACATTTTTACCTCGTTGCTCGTGTTTATAACTAAGGGCGCACCAAACGTAAGTAAATGGCCTTTCTCTTTCGAAAAAGCTCGTATAATTCGTAAAGTCAGGGAAATAGAGTACCAACTTAAATTATCCGTTTATACAAATCACAACTATCATTCTTTGATAGTTGTTTGAGATGGCTATAACACGGCAAAATGACGTAGTGTGTTCATTTGACCAACCATTTTTGTAAGTAACTATTATAACATCCATAATCGACGAATGGATGACCCCTGTAGCACAGGTTTTTCCTAGCATGGGGGTCATTGATCATTTATTTTGTACCAGGCTATTTGTACGCTTCACCCTGTATCTGTGTACTTTTTTATGTCAGTGAATATTTTATTATTTTATTAAATATAATTAATTCCCCTGACTGTAGAAGTTAATTCCCCTGGCTCGCTTTTAGATTAAACTAAACTATCCCTAACAAAAAAACTCACATTCTCTTTCGAAGAAGCTCGTATTTGTCGTTCCTACTCACATCACCTTTTAGCAAATCCTCATGTTATCAAAGCAATCCCTAAAACAAAAACACATGTGGCACTCGGGGACTGCCGCGGTAAAGCTATTGCATAGCATTTTTTATCAGCTTATGCAATTATAATTATTTATTTATTTTTTATTTATGCAGTATTTTTTTTTTCTTTGATATTAATTCAAGTACAGTCGTACCATATACATACACGTTAAGCGAACGCTAGGCCGAGCTACAAGGTAGGCGGAGTGGGGGTGTTAGGTTTTATTTTCGTTACGGAATTTCTTGATTCGGTCGCCGCGCTCAAAGCCCGCGATAAAAGCTATGCAATAGCTTAAAAAAAAAACAAAACACGATACTCACAAATGCGTAATATAGAAAAGAATCGCCCAAGCAGTCACATGTTCCCCCTTCGTCTGTATAAAATGGTAGTTGATTCCGTGGAAGGCGAGCGACAAGGCCTTTAGGTAGACCAACACACACATGATGATGTGTATCCTGTACACCGGCTGGCGACTGGTCCGGAGTATGAACGTCCATATTGCAGCGCTCGTCAGGAATATTAAAGACATCATGCTGTACAGCACAGGGAGGGGCATCTCGCCAGCTGATAGAAAGTTGCCGTCATTACTTTCGTAGATTTGTATCTGTAATTGAGAATAAACGCTTATAACCTTTTTTATCATGCAATACTATTTCTATTCAACTCCTCAAGAATTAAGGTAGAAAGTCAAGAGGATCTTCAGCTTACAATGCAAGATTCTGTAGTGTTTGTTGTTTAGTTTTTAACCGACTTCAAAAAGGAGGAGGTTCTCAATTCTTCAGTATTTTCTTTTTGTTGTATTTATGTTACGCTATAACTCCAGCTCGATTTCGAAAATTCTTTGTTTAATGGATAGGGTATGCCTCAGGTGTGATCCCATGTCATCGTGCTACCGCGCATAGCGAGGCTCAGGGGAGGCCCATTTACTGTCTCCCCAGGGATGTGCTTTACATGCGTTGCACAGGGGGGGTTCCGGAATTGGTCTTTTAAGAAGAACCGGGACCCTCCTCTATGTGCTGACGGTGATCACCGAAGTGGTTTTAGTGAGGTAAAAATCCCACACTCCCAGACCTCCCTCCCCAGAACTCGGGTGCCTTTTGAAGGCTCACACCGAAAAATAAAAGAAAGGTGTGATCCCATATAAATTTTATTATCTTTGCTTCGGTAGTTTTTTAATTAGCTTCAATGATACGTATTTTTTCCACTTAGTGTATACGGATGATGTTATAATTACTTCCTGTCACTGTTATTTACATAGCAAGTAGTGATATACGAATTTATGTGGGGTAGGTTAAAAAGTGAAAAAAATACCAACAAAAAAACAACCGCCTTCAAAAAATACACTACAATGTGGAAAATAAGTTAAATTTCGGAAATCGGTGTCTTTGGTTTTGTATTTTCGTTTTCCGCCACCGACTTCCGAAATTAAAGTTATGTTTCTTTTTATCGTCTCAATAAACGCAATTTTCTTTTTCAATTACCATATAAGAGCCTTGGCAGTACAGCGAGAGAATATTTTTGAGAATGAATGTGTATGTATATAAGAGTGAGGAAGACCAAAGGCGCGATGGATGTATGTGTGAAAGCTGTGGCTAGAAACGGTGACTGCTGAGATGACGACTAATAGAGAAGTATGGAAGATGAAGGCATGCTGCACCGACACTCAATAAATTGGGATAAGGGTATAGGGATATGAGGAACAGGGTTAAAGTTCACTCATACTCTATGGAAAAGGGAGGATCCTCCGACCAGTCGGGTGTCGCGTCTGGTGGGCTACTGCCCGACGTTTGATAAATGATAAATGATTTTATTTCTGTAAGTAGGTTTGTACAAACACTTTTACACGTCAATCATATTTTAAAACTAGATGAGGTCGGCGTTTCCTATCTGACTACTCTAAGAATAAAGGCCGAAACAAACTCAGAGGTCACAGTCTCTTTTAAAGTCCAGATATAATCTTGGTCAGATCATGTGAAGACCATGTAGATTTGTGTCTGAAATGGTCTTTTGAGGAAAAACCACACAGAATGACTGGACCTGTCCAGTCAGTGCACGCATTTGTCAGTAATCGTGCAGCTCAACTCAATACTTAAGGATTAATGTCGGAACGTCGTAAATATGCTAGTCGTGCGGCAAACTCTGCTTGCGCGATGCAGGATTTTGCGTGACGTCAGTGAGACGCGTAGCTCGTATGTTGCGATGTAGATGCCGCCACAAGGACAAGAGAATGATGATTAACATTAGCAGTAAGCTACTTTTAGCATCAGCGATTTTTGGACTTCATCACGGCTGCTTAGCGTTTTAGACTTCGTCACGGCTGCTTCGCGTTTTAGCGAGGCTCTACTTTCTGTGATCATCATCATTATCTGTCTAGCCTCTTTCCAACATGTTGGGGTCGGCTTCCAGTCTAACCGGAAGCAGCTGAATACAAGTTACTTTACATGGAGTGACTGCCTATCTCCATACTCTGTCTTAATGCAACTAAAATCGCGCGTTTCAATGTTTGTTTCGATGCTGTATCGCTGCGTTGCGTTTGAGCGCTGTATCACTAATGCCACCTTTGTGGCTCACCGATGCTAATAGTACCTTGTCTGCTAAGACCCTTAATTAATTATAGCCTTGACATTCAAACTAGAGCGTTTTAACTCCTGATAAAACTTGAAATTGTAATAAAAAGAAATGCTTACTATCGTGTTGACTGCGGTCGCCTCTGACTCGGCGTTCGGACAGTTATTCAAGTACAGATTGTAGAGACCTTCCTCTTTTTGCGACGCGACGTACAGAGCAAACTGAAATGATGAATACAATGTATTAAACACGTCATATTAGCTTACATATCATAATCATGTGCCTAGTCTTTTACCAACTATGTGGGTGTCAGCTTCCAATCTTACCGTTACTGAGTACCAGTATTTTACATAGATCGACTGACTGTCCAACCTCCACAACCCACTTAGAAAGAAAGAAAATACATTTATTTGCTGTAAACATGACGCAAAGAAAAAACACACAAACACAAAAAATTACGAGTTGGGGGAAAATATGCGTCACATTCACGCAAAACGGCAATCGCTCAGCATAATGCTACGACCCTATGCGAGACAGAGCCCCAACGCTGGTTTTCAGCGATAGCCGGGTAGCGGGGTGACACGGTACCCCTTGGCAAGACTAGTTGTCAGACTTTCGGGCTTCTGTCACCCGTAAAGATCAGCAAATGACATCCGGGACCGACGGCTTAATGAGCCTTTCGAGTCACGGAAGGGTCTTGGTATGTCATGAATTGTCATCCATCCACGGGCCGACCTCGGCAACCATTGCTTAACCTTAAAGATCGACCCGTACGAATTTTATTATTCTGCCACGAGCCCGTTTAGCTTACATTAAATAAAACCCGCTATTGCAATAAAACCCGGTCAATAGCGAGTCAGAGCCTCGCTCTATGGGATCCGTAATTTCGATTTAGACTTTTATTCACAATGACAACGGCTATGGTAAAATGTATTCTGTGATAATGTTAACTGCATGGCTAATAGGTTCTAAAGATACTGCCTTATGACAGACATTGGGCGAACGCTAAGTTTTAGTGTCGCTGGTACTTTTTGGATGCGGAACCAAAATGTTTTTTGTCTTATTATTATTGGGATGGTCACTCACTGAACATGAGTTTCTTTGGTATAATAATGTAATTATGAAACTCACGCTAGTATTGTAGTAGTCGAATCCATTTCTCGTCTCTTTCGTGATAGGAAGAATTGAATAGTAGCACTTCTCCTCAGCGGGTACTTCTGTAAAAACGTAATTAGCTCTCGTTAAAAAATTATGAATACAATATTCGCAATTTACTAGGTATGGGGTATATAATGCTCTGCATTTGAATGCAGAGAACTGTTTGGCAATAGAGGATTAACGAAACTGGTCAAGTTCATTACAGTATTTTTATCTCACGAAGCGACGCGCGCGTCACTTGTGGTTACCAAGTGTACAAACACGCTGTAAATGTACGAGTAGCGTCAGCACATAACACAAACGCACAAACAAACACACAGTTCCGACTTCGCCTTTATCTCGGACGGTACCGAGAGCTCCTGCGCTTACACACACATTCAAAGCGTGTGTGTACACTTGCTAACCACACGTAAAGCGCGCGTCGCTTCGTGAGATAAAAATACTATACGAAGCTGATACTAGTCTGTTTCAAAAGTATCTAGTTAAAGTGTCAACGAACCCTGTTCAGGTTAAATTCTTACATATGTGACTGCGTAAGAATTGAGCTGAAGTGAGTGATCAATAAAGGAGTAGTAACACATACTGTGCGGGACAAGTAATAGAGTATACTGTGCATAGTTTTAATAATTCGTTCGTTCTTGTGTACGTAGTAGACTATTAGAGTTTCAGGGTAATTTAAATTTCTACACTGACAACCCTATTAAGACAGAAAATGTTCTGTTATCTTTTTCCCACAAGCGCTCTGATTGGTTGAACCGCACTGACCTTCTAGAAATTTCCTTCAATTCTGTTCTCTGATTGGACGCATCCAGAAACGCCGAGTTAGGACTAGAAATTTCTCGAATCTCATTTGTTCACTATATAAGCGGCGCCCGCTCGCGAAGACAGAATTATTTGAAACGTGATACAAAGCAGACGAAGTGTTCATCGTAAACCGGAGAAGTTTACTAGACTCGCTAGTTATATCAAGTTTATTGTGAAAGTACTCTAAATATAGAAGAAAGAAATCTCCAGTAGGTTTATTCCTCGCCAACCCAGCACACAAATGAGGCTGTAGGCCACACATACATACAAAGTGATCATAATTTTCGAAGACATTGTCGGCGATGCCACGTTGATATGCTATAGTCAATATCCAACAGTGACTAGCCACAATAGCTACTTTTTTCTGTTATCAAAAGAGGATGGGCAGCATTCTCCTGTCGTTGAACATATTTAACCCCCGAGGCGCCTTACACCCGACTGTCTAAATCTAAACTATCGACCGTCGCGTCGCGTGAACTGTATCAAAATAGGATACCGTTCAGATTCTGCTAACGGGTTTATTTAGGATCTATTTTGGTACACTTTATCGAAATCCATATTATGAAAGAATAGCTTTCCGATTTGAATTATCAAGACAACTTTATATGAACAATGAATCCATACTAATATTTTAAACGCGACAGTAACTATGTCTGTTTGTTACCTTTTCACGCCCTAATGTCTGAACGGATTTTAATGAGAGAATGATGATTTTTTTTTTATGAAGCCTGGCCTCATGACCAATATAGTTCTAATGCGTGTCAGCTTATTGCTTATAATCGGCAATTACTGTAACAAAACATTTTATTTCGAAAAGCAATTATAATGTTATGAACTTATGAGTCAATAACTAGAATTAACTTAAGTGAACATTAGCGTCATAAACTAATACGTTTAGGTACATGGTACTTGCAGGTCTGTTATCTCTTTAGCACGGTATTTTATAGCTTTCTGCACATTATGAAAATTGATGCATATGATAAAAATATTCATTTTATTTATAAGTGGTTTTTATTGGATATGTCGGCTAGTGTCCCATAATTCTTTGGCACACGGGTTGACGATGACTTGATTGATAGGCGGTGCAGCTTCATGGGACGCGGTGGTCGGCTCTTTCGGCCCCTCTAAACGGATCCAGGGACCGCGGACTCGGGGACGTCCGCCGCCCTCTATCATATAAGACCCGAGGTGGCAGCGCGTAATGTTCCACGCGCGTCCCTCTTAGACGTCGCGGGGGGAGTCAAACACCTCACTCCCCCCGCTTGAACAGACGGGGCCTTCAAAAGCGGGCCGGCACCAGCCGGGGGTTGCGTTGATGAGTGCTTAAGAACCCCCGTAGCCGCCAGTGCAAGTGTGCGAGGGAACATATGGTGGTTTTAGTCAGTGGAAGTCTGACAGACCCCTCTGTCCGCCCCAGGGCGGAAGACATCCATGACGAATTACACCAAGTTACAAAAAAAGGACGTAGGATATATTTTAACCCGGAAGTACTTACTTTCCCGTGGTATAATTTCCTCCACGCGGGCGAAGCTACAAATAAAAAAATAAAAAAACAAAACAAGAAAAAAACAAAGAAAAATATCTAATATATGATAATTAACTTACCATTTGGTATCGCAGACTTGTTCTGAAACAGATGCAGGACTTTAGCTTTGCACGTCACGTTCAATCTGCAAAATTTTATAAAAAATAAAGTTACGTTTTTTAAGAATAGTTATAGATATTTATGCACACAGGTTAGAAGAAAAACCTCCTGGGTTCAATCACCAGTCCGGGCTTATTGGGTTTTTGGAGTTATTGGGTATTTTCATTAGAAATTACTCAGTAGCAACTAACAGGCCGGCCATCTGTATTTTAATCCTGTTAATGGCAATTGACAAAAGGCCCAAAAGGGAAACGCTACAGAGGAAGACAGAACAAGAGATGGAAAGACGATATAGTCCAGACGGCTGGCCCGAGCTGGATGCAAGCAGCCCAAGATAGAGAAAATTGGTTTTCTTTGGAGGAGGCCTTCACCTGCGGAGGGGTTCTTGCAGACTGAGTTAAAGTCAAATTTAAATTAGTGTTACTACAAAAAGTTGTACTAAGTTTATCAATACATAAAACCCTAAATAAATATACTTAACTCGTAAGTATACGTTACTAACTTTGGATAAATAGTAATTATATATATTTAACATTTGCAAGAAATAAAAAGTTTATTTCATTTTTAGTATTTATAATGGCAATAGTCTTGCCCCTTATTACTTGGGACTTAAAAAAACTAGCGAAAACTGGGCGAACTGTGAAGGTTGCCTGTTGCCTGCTGGCAATATTAAGAAAACTACTACTGCAGACGTGAATAACTTTTTGAGTAATTGCTAACTGCATTAACAGATTATGGAAAAGTAATACAGTCAGCTAGAAAAATTGCAATTCTCACGTTTTATTTTATTGTTTTGTATAAGGATGAAAAGAATCTTCTGGACCAACTGAGGTTAGAGTACTAGAAAAGCCACAAAACTAAAATATCTTTCCTAGATAAAAAAGTTAACGACAGTCTCCTAAGAACGTTTTCCTGTAGCTATATTGGTTAAAGGTACCTGCCCTTACTGCCCCGTCTAAAAAATCCACCCTGTGTACAGTGACTTATAATTCATCACTTACCTTCCCGGACGTGATAGTGTGACCCCTTTGCAACAATTAAGCAGCCCAAATGGCCTAGGCGAAAATCCATGGGATTCGATTAAGCAATAAATTAAGTTCATTAAATTTGAAGTTTTAGAGGAACTGACCTGAGATTCTTGAAGTCCATCTTTAAGAACACGATAGCTGGGTGCTGCGGCGACAGTATGCTGTTGTCGCTATCCTTGAGGAAGCATGTTGCGGAGTTGGACTGCGCGAGATACGGACTTATCGCTGCGTTTATCGTCCGGTCTAAAGTGAAGCCATACTGTGAAGGAATAAAATAAACTATTGTGATAAATCTCTAAAGTAAAGGGTAGGTACCTAAATGACCAAATGATATGTAGGTAGACCAGACACGAAGTAAGTCCTGGTAGGGATCAGACAAGTTTGAAAACAGGGAGAAGAAGCATACTGAACAGCGGATCGATTCATGCTGATGATGAAAAAATTACCCGTGTAAAATATGCTTCTAATTTTTTATTACATCTAATAAAACAATAGTTTAAAAAAGCCTCGAGAGTCTGGATTCCACATAATGAAGTTTTAAGTCCCATCATCGGTCTTTCATTCACCTATGCGCGACAATAAAGTAAGAGACTTAAAGGCTACTTTAAATCATAATCAGAGTTCGACCGTTGTCTCTTACTAGGCTGTAGCAACTAGAACATGAATACATCTCGAGCTATATCCGTCTGAAACACATACTATAGCAAACAAATACCGTACCACTGGCTATATATCCGTTTGAAACACATACTATAACACTGGCTATATCCGTTTGAAACACATACTCCTTGCCTATGTCCCAATCAGCTGACACACGCTTCTATCACCTTGCCATCAGACTCCTGAATAGACTCGTCATTTACTGTAGACAAAGGCAGGCGTACGGGCCTTTGTTCCCCGTTAACTAATAGTTTGCTTCAAAGTGATCCGCAGCACAAACAATAGTATACTCTTGTACATACGTCACATACGAAGATCAATAATCAATTTGCTTGAGACGGGTATGTAAATGCTAAGTACGTAGCAACAAACCTACTATCTTGCTCCTATAACCTATCATAACTGCCCCGTTGGTCTCGTGGTCGCAAGCGCGGAGTCCTGGGTGCAATTCCTAGGTCGGGCAAAGTTTTATTAGGTTTTTCCATTAGGAATTTCTAAATTACAGCCCGGAGTTTGAAAGTTGGCGGTGTGATACCCCCGGGCCTCGGAAAGCACGTTAAGCCATTGGTCCTGCGCCTCTTTCCGGTCGTGTCGGAATGCATGCCGACCCATCGGGTCTATTAGAGTAAGGGAAGAGAGAGTGCACCTGTGTCTGCGGACACACTTGTGCACTACAATATCTCCCACGCCAAAGGCTACTACTCTCCGTTGAGTTTGGCCGCCATGGCCGAAATACGGTCTGAAGGACTATTATTATTTTAATATCTCGTGGACTGCAGCTAAAAATCAGCGTCAGGTGGGTAGTGCTGCCATCTGACATTATGCTGAGATGCGTCTCTTTTCGCATGTTTTTTTTTATATACTTTAAGATGTTTTATTTAAATTTATACTTATAAACGCATTTTCTTCAAGGGCCCACGCGAAAGGTCTATACGTATTTCTAAACCTAGTAAGCCAATCTTTCAGTCTAATAAAAATGAAACAAAGCGTCTGTGATGAACTATTAAGTGTTACGTAAGCATTAGAACGACTTAAATACTCCCCTGGGCAATTCAAGTGTTCGAACCGATACAACGTCAATTAGACGAGCGCCCAGTGCATCACTGCATTATTGATCAAATTGACTGAACGAACCGTTTATGAATGATTGATGCTCATGCCCCGTTATTGCATGCGGCGGCGGCCTCAAAACATTTAATTTTTTATGCATCGATTGAGGGGGCGACTGGATCGATACTTACAAAGCAAACGTAGGAAGTTATGGAGTACTTTGAATTATTTCATTGCAATAACGACGCCTAGAATGGACATGGTCAAGAAACCCCTTATAAATTGCCCTAACTCGCCCTAACGACGTACAACTGTAGACTGTAAATAAAGCAAACAAAGTTTTAGACAAAGCTTAGCTTCGTAGAGCGATGTTTCTGTCACTGAATAATTTTGTCAGACGACTGTATCTCCTTGAAGCTCCTTCTCTTAGTGTGTCTATGGCAAAAGTATCACTTATTTTTAAATTATTGCTTTAAGTTCCGCAATGCGATTAACGTTTGTTGACGCAGACATTAGGCCCTGACGTGTACAGGTGACAGGGTGGCGCAGACAGGTAAGGCATTATCTGAGGAGACACGTCGGATACGCATCGAAGGACTGAAACGACCTTGAACACCCTCTTATAGAGATTTTCTTTGCTGCGATAGACTTGAGTACGAAATCTATTTGAGGTTTTCCAAGTAGGCCTCAGCAACTTGTGCCCGGATGGGAGGCTCTAAGATATTTCAATTAAGGAATCAGAAACTCTATGTGTCTAACGGCTGGCCCAGGGAACTGTAATAAACTGGGCGAAGTGGAGAGAGATGACGAGTAAATAATACCCTCGCTACGACGTGTACCTAAGGCAAAGGAGTGATTCTAGGAGTAATTAATTTCTATTTCTATTCTAACGAGCATCCAACAGATTTGCAATAAAGCTTTTGAGAAGACCTTACCTCCCCATAAACAGGTCCCGAAGGCATCATGAAGTTGACCATCTTGACGTCGAGAACTCCGCCTTTGAAGAACCCGAAGGTCGTGAGGTCCACGTAGCGACGTTCATCGTCCTGTAATAGTGCATCAAACAGGATCAGTATTATAGCAAAACATGATGGTGATTGCGAGATATTTTACGATAAAAGTTAGGCACAAAAATCCCAAATCATTAATTCACTGATAGAAAACGCATTGCATAAACCGGGAATCATGAAATTTTACTTTAGTTCCTTATAAATTAAAGTACTAAGGAAAGTTTTTGAAAATTCTTCTCCTAAGCGGGTTTAATAGGGAATGAAAGTGTGTTTATCGAAGTTCGTCATTTTTGCCGATGGGTAAGCCCATCGGACTGAAGACTAGTAGGTTATAATATTCTATGTAATGTGTAGCTGTATGTTGTCATAAGTTACATAACCTATATGGATCTATTTTATCTGACATTGATGAATGATAGGATCAACTAATTGATCCCCCTCTTTCAGTCGTTTGCTCATTGCTGAGCCTCGTGATGTGCCCGGCTAAACTTTTTGACGATCTCTCTCTATTTTTGGTCACAAATGGAGGACGATCATCAAAAAGTTCTTATCTATGGCTTGTAAGACGATGATGATTGATTTATAAGGCGTGTCGTATTTTGGTGCCCAGGGGTTTGGTTCAGTTGGTCACTCCATCGTATAGGGCTAATTCGTATAGGGTGAACTAATTGATACGCCCAGAGGAATTGCTCTCGATCGGAGGTACCTACTGTGGTGTTCTCCAGGTTACGAGAATGTAAATTAAACAAGAATTCACTGTACAACAGCAGAAGTCACTCGTCCGCATCGTTCGGGTGCCAGCAAGCAAATGACCATTGCGGGCGTGTGCCGCCGCCGCTGCGCTAGTTTATTATGTCGCTACGCTACACCTACACTTGGGCATTTGCTTGACATTATTGTGGCTAGGTTTCAAGCTAAACTCAGAAGTTGAAAGTATTTTCTCCCTCGTAACGGTACGACCTACATGAGCATATGAAAGATAGATATGAACTATTCTCATATAGCATAATCAGCCAATAATGTTCCCTCTGCCTGCTAACAAATGCCTCCTCTCTTCGAGAGGGATTGGGCTATAATCCACCACGCGGGCCCAGTGCAGGTTGGTAGATGTCACATGTCTTAGAATTTTTTGTTCTAGGAGATGCCGGTTTCCTCACGATGTTTTCCTTCACCGTTTTTAGAGCACTGGTGATGAAATTGTTTACACAAAGTAAATCGCTTGCCTGAATTCGAACCTACGACCTACAACTCGTAATTCGGGGTCGTTACCACTGGGCCACCACTGCTATTTTTCATTCTCATAAGCTATGGTAAATATATGAGCCAGGCAGCAAGTTGGTGGCAAAGCTGACCAGGATGCGTGCATTTATGCACACTTGAATATCACCACTCCTGTAGGATATTTTAATGCACACTCCGAAGCTCTGCATGTGGTATACTAGTCTAAATATGAATATCCTTATCCATGCCCACTAATATTATAAACGCGAAAGTAATCCTGTCTGTCTGTTACCTTTTCACGTCTAAACCACAGAACCGAACGTTATTAAATTTTACAAATAGGTAGCCTGGGACTTGGAGAAGGTCATAGGCTACTTTTCACCTAGGGGCATCACCATCTGCCCAGCCTTCTCCCAACTATGTAGAGGTAACGCCGTACTGTGGGATACAGTCTAACCGTGTGCAGCTGAATACCAGTATTTTTTATATTTGTATTGAAAAATAAGAAATACACGTAGAAGAAGTTGCGGGCAACAGCTAGTATTAAATAAAGAATAGAAGGAAATTAATTTCCAAGATTAATCCACATGGTTGAAATTGTATGAAAAGAACATTATAAGGCATCAGTACCGTCAAACGGGGTGAAAATATATGCAGGGGTGAATCGGGACGAAACTTTAAAAGGGATTTTAACATTGATAATTTGAAATAATATAGTTTGTTGCCAACAAGAGCACTTAATCGTTAATTATAATACAGTAAACACATTACAGTCCCTTTTCAAGGTTAAAATCCCTTTTTAAGTTTCGTCTCGATTCATCCCTGCATCCCTATTCACCCCGTTTGACGGTATAGAGATAGGCGTAACCCGGAACCCAACTCATATGTTGCATGTTGCTTAAAAGTAATTGCTACATTTCCTATACAATTGCATCCGCAGTGGTGAAGCAGGCACGTCATTTTAGATTAGGTGATCGGGCTAATAATCTCTTCGCTTGAGCGAAACTTTGGCATAATACAGATTCGCTTCAAATATATTCATAAAAAGATTTTCACAAAAACATAAGTCGAGGATTCCATCATCCAATAGAGTATTTGACTAGGTACTATCAAAAATATAAATGAATTAACACTTATTTTACAGATGATACAAAAAAAACAACTTACAAAAAAAAAAACTTTGTTATGGAAGAAGGCGAGAAGTTACTATGGCGTTCCTGTTTTGCGACGTCAGATGCTAATAATGCTGTCTCTGTCCAGTATCATCTTCAAAACGCATAAAACTTCGCCGTTTTTTGAGTTATTTTAACATATTTTTTTTACTATGTCTTAATATTTTATTAGGTATCGAAAAATCAAAAAAAAATACAGTCAAATAGTCTATTAGCCTAATTAAAATAAGATTAAATAAAGGCTTACCTATCTGAAGGTGAGCTTATGATCTGAAATATGTTGTTTTTCCAATCATGAAACACAAAAATATTTTCCTTTTCCCAATAATACTTAATTGATACCTTGTTCTTGAAAAATTGTCTGACAACAAATAGCTGTAAGTTAATTTCAATAATTTCATAGCAACGTTGTTACCATTCGCAACACTCGATTATGATGCGAATGAAGAATGTTTTAATGAACAACAACAATTATCGTTAAATAAATTAAAACTCAATATAAAATAAGTGTATTTTGTTGAAGAGGCACTAATGAAGTACTGGATCTTATTTTAATTTAGCCATAGGTACACTGTTTACATAAATAGAGACCAAAAATACAAGTGTTCATAAAATATGCAAGTGCAAATATACAACATCAAAACAATAATTAATAGAGAAGTTCGCAGGACAAGATAGACGAATGTAGCTCGGTAAAGATCATTAATACAGGTGCAGATGCAGAGCAGAGCCAAGCAAGCACAGCGATGCTCAGCAAGCAAAGAGCAAAAAAACAAAGATATACCTAAATAAACGAAAATTACATAACATAAGCAAGCATAATCAGCCTATAGAGGGTGGCAGGGACATCGACGCGTAAACTGTAACCATGAATTTTATTCAGCACTTCATTAGACCCCCTAGCGTAGAAATGTTTAATCAGTTATCCAAACAAAAGAGCTGTTTCATAGAAAAGAAATATGCTGAGCGGCGAAAAAAAAAAACAGCCGTTACATACCTATGCGGTCAAAATGTATGGAACAGCCAATTTTTTTTAAATAACCGACGAAATTGTTCAGCGCCGTTGCGCGTTGAAATTTTTCGTCGGTGCAGAATCAGGTAAGTACTAAATCCATGGTAACAGATTGCGCGTCATGTTCCTGCCACCTTATATAACGTTCCCACTGAACACAGGGCAGGGCTCCTCACGGAGAGAGGGAGTTGGCCATAATTCCCCACGCGGGCGCAGTGCGGGTGTCACATGTCTTAGAAGTTTTGGTTCTTGGACATGCCGGTTTACTCACCACATTTTCCTTCACCACAATTAAATTATGTAGGTACATGCCTCTATAAAAAAAATATTTCTACTAAATACCACAGCAGTAGCACTTACATAAGTATGGATCACAGAAATCTAAATAATAAGGTATTATTATTTAAAACATTATTTAGATTTCTGTAGTATGGATCTACATAACGGTATTGTAACGTAATTCTCGCTAGCTCCTCTCCTTTGTCAAGATATGGTATAAGTACGTATAATTCTCGCTAGCTGAGGAGTTTGCTAGAATTATAGGTATAACATTTCTTGACAAAGGTGAGGTCCTTTGTCAAGAAATGTTATACCTATAATTCTCGTTAGCTATTCCTATTGTGAAAATGTTAGTTCCAAATACATTATGTTTACATAGCGTTTTGCAATTTCGATACGTAGCAACATGATAACGGAAACTAGAACTACCAATATAATTTTGCTAAAATGTTCAGTTTGAGCCATGTGCGATAATCGGTAATATTCCATTACCTTTTAAGTAATTCTATGGTTCATTAATTTTAGAAACATTTTTCTTTGGTACTTACATATTATTTCCATAGCGCGCTGTTGGTTTTTTAACGTTCGGCTTGGCGCGGAAAGTTGAAAATTTTCAACAGCACCCTTTTATTTAGGTATTAATTAAAATGTTGCCTAGTGTTAGTGAAAACGAACATCTGTCTTACAATTTCATCACATGCGTGCCCACATAAATGGTTGGGTTGTAATGTAATGTAACGCCAAACTTGCCCTTGTTTTCCTTTAAAAGGCAATTCAATAACAATACATTATGTATTTCCTTATCAGACAAACGATTTGCCATTCTTACTTGCGCATAATAACAGGAAAAACAACCAGTCACATTGTAAACACTTACTGAAAGATGTACAGTCGCAGGGGCATAAATTGTCATACAATTATTATCAACTAGCTTTTGCCCGCGACTTCGCTCGCGTTAATTTAGACTTTGACTATAAATTTGGGTTATAATTCAATCATAATTCGAAAGACTCGTGGCGCCATCTATTATCATAAGAACGTTATTGTTGTTTTCCTCGGGAACAGTACTTTTTTGCGGGATGAAAGGTACCCTATGTCCGTTTCAGTACACCTGACAACATATATGCAAAATTTCAGGATGATCGATTCAGTGGTTTAGGCGTGAAAAGGTAACAAACAAACAAACAAACTTACTTTCGCATTTATAATATTAGTTAGGATTAGGATAGTTAGGATTAGGAAGTTAGGATAAGGTAATACAATAGAATTTAGAGCATCGCTTGAGCCCACACGCGGTGATGACCTCATAACATCAATTCAACCGCCAAAATCGACACGTGGTTTCTATATATCTAAGTCCTATACATAGCTAAGTAAAATGTCAAATCATTTTCTTCAAGTAGGCCATTAAAAGGTAATCAAGAAAATAGAATTGATTCTAGGCGGCCCTTCCAAAAGGTAGTTTCGTATGAAGAATTAGGAAAGAAACTCCATAGTTACTCTTTTAAAATGTTTTACAATATTTTATATACTATATATATATTAATTATAATTGTGAAGATATTGTACCTAGAATAAAATTACTATACTCAATAGGTACAATGTACTAAGAATTAAGCAATGAAAGATACGCTAGCGGTACCCGTATACATTCATGCCATCAATCAATACTTATACAAAATAATTAAATTATGTACTTTTACATAGAACTAGTTCAGTAGTTTCTCAGAATCGATGCTGATATGAATTCATGTTATAACTTTAAGCAAGCATGTTATCAGAAGACGTACCTATTTGATGCGTGGGCGCAGTACGTAGGGAAGGATTCTGATCGTATTTACCTACTCGAAGTTACTGATTGTAAACAGAATTATTATTCGTAATGCGTATTTGCAAATTAAAAAATTGTCTGGAGAAAATGTATTTATTCAAGTATGGATTGTGGCAACCGTCAAAACAGCTATTTTAAAATGCGAATATAATTGACTTTGAGAGAAACCTTTAACAACCTGACCTTGGACCACACTACATCCAATGACATTGGTCTTGGACGAAACAAAATATTCCGTTTAGGCAAGATGACGAAAATGCAAGAAGCACGGGAAATCGCCTGGCCAGATTTTTCTGATAGGTAGACGTCTAAAATAGCCTACTCTAATTTCTTTTGAATCGACGGCAAAAGGCTATAACATGATTAAGGCTTCGCTTTATCAACGAAGTATGAAATCACCTAGCATAGAATAGCATAGCATAGCATAATCAGCCTATAATGTTCCCACCACTGCTGGTTCACAGGTAGGGTTGCTAACTTTTTTATATCAAATATAGTATTTTCGAAGCCATTGCCTGTAAAAATATAGATGGCGAAAAAAAAGTAAAGACGCCATTAAAAAAAAAACATGTGGTTTGATACTTTGAGCGCTTACTAACAGGTTTTTTTTAATGTCTCATAAGTACTCATAACTATTATTAAAATCAAAAAATAAAGTAGGGTTACAGAATACCTTTATTTCACCTTATATGAGATTAATACCGGCCCTATTGCGCTCATCTCGCCATTGTGTTCAGCACTGAAAATATGCGCTCAGTAAAAGCTGAAGTTGCTGTTAAAGAAAGAAGAAATGATACTATTTTGAAAATAAAAGAAAACTCAAAATCAATGAGCAACACTTGTTGCAATTTTTCAGCAGTAGATTAACAACACATTTTTGGTTAGAAAGAGCCTGCAGCCATATACGCCAGGATTTTATTAAACTGATTTATTTCTGAATAAAAAGTTCTAAAACAGATTACGGCTGCGTTTCGTTTTACACTTATTTTAACAAAATAATGTTATTTAAATTTTCATCGACAATACTCTTATATACCTAGTAGCTTCGCCAATTTATTTTTTAAATATGTTTTAATAGACACCTAGGATAGTAGGGTACTATATTATATAGTAGGATTGGCAACCCTAGTCACAAGTCTCCTCGTGATGAGAGCACCTACGCAAAATTAATCAAGTGCAGCCCATAAATAACGTGTCATTTGCAACCTCTTGCGCCCACGTAATTGATTTTGCATCGTCAAGCTCGTCAGTGGCAGTTCAGTGGAAGCTACCTAGACGCATCAAACGTCTCATTCTCTTTGAACGGCCAGGGCTGTCAGTTACCACCGTAATGTGGTTAGGTACCTTTGATTTAAAAAAAAAACAGATTTTGAACTAAACAAGCTTCATCGCTGTGTTACGGAAGTCTGGGACGTAAAATTAAAATTGCAATTTTTTTAATGGTCACCTAAATATTGAGGTTTTCGTCAGCTCCAATGTTTTCTGTAAGCAAATATTGAGAATTGAGACGCTAATAGTGGCCAAGAATAATAAAATTAATCAACAAATAATGTCACATTGGGCAACTCTAAAATTGTTTAGCAGCAATATTATTAATTAATAGGCTTAATTATGAGTCAGATTATGCCTATACTTTTATGCCAGCTGTAAAATTTAGTTTAGTTAGCTACTTAACTGTATTTCTACAGCAAGAAATATGTGCAATTTCTTTCCTGAATTTAGTTATTGGAAAATAATGTAACTTGGATGTAGGGTGGTTGGTCACAGTTCTAACGTGGCCTGAGATAATGACTAACAATAAAACCAGGACGGTTAGAAAAAAAAAAATTGCCATCGTAGTACTTATACAATGACAGTATTTTGAGTCCAGATCCAGATTGATAACCAGTTGATTACTTATGTGTTTAATAAAAATCAAACTCATCACATAAATCAAACACACAAAAATTGCTTGGGACATTTATTATTTTTTATAACGTAGCAACTGGAATTTGATACCTATGATTTGTTAAACAACCTACATAACATTTTAGAAGGGTTTTCAGTGTCATAATTTTAACCAAACAAAAACATTTTATAACCAACATATTTTCAGAAAGTAGGTAGGTAGGTACTCTTTATGACCTCGTCCATGTTGGATTTTATGTGACGTCAATTAGCCTATAACCCGCGGGACAACATAACGCTTTTAACGATATCTCGTTTGTCTAAATACGACGAGTAATTTAGCAGTTATAATGGGCACTAGATTAAAAAGGAACTTTCATTTAGGTGCTATTTTTAATGAAAAAAGAAAATATAATTGACACTAGTTAACTTCGTACGTCGAGAAACATTAAAAAACGTAAGCGAAATGAAATTGTCTGCCGGTACGGTTGCCCGACATAATAAAGCAAGGCCATAAAATTTATGTTATCCACACGATACGTACAAGTACTGAGTAAGAGAAACACTACAAATGCAGCTATATTTGTCGCTTATTAAAGACTGCCAAAGAAGCCAGGAGAACTTTACCTGTGGGGTAATTACGTAACACACTAACAGTAGGAATGGGTTTCATTTTGACAGTTCAATAACATTCATTGCGTAATTTACGTTGTTGAGCAGACAAATTTTTCGAACATATGAAGCAATGGATTAGCAATAGGCTTCAAAATGATTCAGATTGTGATAGATAGTGTGTTACGTAATTAGGGTGCTGCTTACGGCATAGTTATTACTATACAAGAAGTGCTTGCGACTGCACTCGCGTGAATGATATGGAAATCTGGGCCAAAAATAAATCCAATCAAAAAAAATTGCGCGTGTACACGTGATAGAAGTGAAATAAAGAATACGAGAGATTTAGAGGGAGAGACAGAGAAAGAGAGTTATATCTTTCTTCCCTCTCATGTAACGAAATGTGCCAAACGTGACGCATCTTTGAAATTTCAACCTCAATTCTCGTCCAATATCGAATCGCCGCCTATGAAGTTTCACTTAAAACACGTAAATTCGATAAGTGTTTGTCGGCCGCACACGGAGTTAGAAGTAAAGGATAGACCTTGCGTTTGATAATATGATATGTAAGGAATTAAGGATCTACATTCACGACAAACGACCTTAAAAAGCTGGCTGCTGAAATGCGAAAGGTGGAGGACAGGGTGTTCTGGTGCAGCCTGGGACAAGCCTATATCCAGCAGCGAACTGCGATAGGCTGAGTTGATCTTGATTGATTCGCGGAAAATGGTTTGTCCCTAGAAAACAGCCCAATCATGTTATAATTGCATGGCAGCGAGTATTCAGCACTCTATGACAAACAAGACTGTGGTTAATGAGGTGTGTCTGCGGTGACACCAAGCTAAATACGGTTAGCTAAGCGTTCAAGCGGAACTACAATGGAACTTGCAACAAACATCGTAAACTGCTACTATTTAACATTGGTGCTTTTTTTTTCGTTTATTTGTCATACTCGAATCGTAGAGGTCGTAGTTGGTTATTTAGAAGGTGGTTATCAAAGGAGTGTTGGTACACACGGCTACATATCAAGCTATACATTTCCAGTATAAGCTGACCTCTTATTGTACGGAAATCCTATACAATTCGATATCAGCTTATACTGGAAATAAATAGCTTGACATGTAGCCGTGTGTACATCAGACCCCACGTATGTAAATGGGAACTAAACCAGTATAAGCTGGCCCCGCATTCTATTGAAATTCTGTACTACGCTAGACCCGCTCAAGGTCGAAGTGTTACCACGAACTGCAACTTGCGGTCTACCGTACCAGATCAGGCGATTTAGAGTCAGCGCAGATGGAGCAGCAAGATGCACGAGCAGTTTCATTGATTAATTGATATTGAACTTAAATGCAACTTCGAGTTGAAAATAGCCTGCAAGATATAATTCTGCGCGGCATGCACTCGCGTACGTTCCTCACAGCCACGCGGGCCGTCGCGAGCACACTCGAGCGTGCTAGCATCGACGCTTGCGATCAGTCGCCGCCGCAGCACATGCGTAAATACCTCACAGAGATAGGTTCTCAGTTTTCAAAAGAGTATGTCTGTCTGCGCTGACCATTAAGCTGCGTCTACGCTAAGCAAGCTGAGTATGAACAGTGCACGAATTCGCGTAGCGCAGACGGACTTAGCGAGTCTCGAACGAGCAGATAAAATATCGCACGGCCGGGCTTGATACCTATACCGGTATTTTTAGGAACCGGTAGTATTGGCCTTGGTGTGATACCGGTACCAGACCAGTACCTACCTGTACTATTGGTATCGGTACCAGACGTACTTAGTACCTGTACTATTGGTACTTCTAATCAGTATCGTTACTGTACCGGTACCAAAACCGGTACTTACCAATGAAATATTTCCGTAAGTTAGAGTGAGAAAACAGATACATACGGTAAGTAAAAAGGATCATTAATAGGCATTACAAAAATAACTTCAAGGTTGCCAAGCAACCGTACGACGTTCCTCGTACAAATATGAGATTTTGTGGTACGCGCCGGGTACCTAGATTTGATACCGGTACTTGTAAGGTGGAGCACCGGTACCAAAGTACTGAAATAGCAAGAACCGCTAAATACCGATACAGAACCTGTACTTTTGGTACCAGTTCCAAGTCCTATTCGCACGTGGTACAATAAAGCGTCAATAAAATGCCTTATCTTGACTAGTGACAATTCTAATCCTTGAGCTAAAATATTTAATGTATAAGGTGCAGGCGTAATATGTCCGACCTTATGCCT
Organism: Dryobotodes eremita; assembly: GCA_917490735.1. NCBI lineage: Eukaryota > Metazoa > Arthropoda > Insecta > Lepidoptera > Noctuidae > Dryobotodes > Dryobotodes eremita. The sequence goes on along the minus strand of OU823241.1, from coordinate 7,936,946 downwards.
GTTTTAATTTATATACTAGGAAAGCCGGTATTTAGTAAGAAAGTGAAATAAGGGTAAAGTTTCAATGGTTATCTAGCTTTTACACATCACTTTAAACTTGCCAGGAAACATTAGGTACATTACCAACCTACTTACCTGTAATAATGGTGGTTGAAAATAAGTACGAGGTGCATTCAATAAGTACCTAGCCTCATCGCCAGAGGGCGCTGTAGTTTCAAAAGAGTTTTACCACAGTGTAGCACATTCTTTTTTAATTCTTTTTTCAAATTTTCATTCCAATCCCTTCATTTGTTTTAATTTGACAACTTATGGAAGCGAACGTGTCGATCGGTTTTACAAAAATGGAAAAAGAGCAATATCGTTCGGTGATTCGATTCCTATTTTTGGAAGGGAAAACGCGCATCGAAATCAAAGAGCGCTTGGATGCTGTGTACGGTGACTCTTCTCCATCGATGGCCACCGTCAAGAATTGGTTCAACGAGTTTGCACGTGGCCGTACGTCGGTTTTTGATGAACCACGTCCAGGTGCACCGAAAACAGCTGCTACGGAGGAAAACATTAAAAAAATCCATGATCTCGTATTGGCAGATCGCCGATTGAAGGTTCGGGAGCTAGCTGAGACTGTAGGCATTTCAGAAGGAACAGTGCATCATATTCTTCACGAGGAACTCGGCATGAGAAAGCTGTCGGCGCGATGGGTGCCGCGTTTACTCACACCAGAAAACAAGCGCAACCGTGAGACCACATCGGAGACGTGTTTGGCGCTGTTTAAGATGAATCCAGCGGAGTTTTTGCGTCGTTTTGTGACCGTCGATGAAACCTGGATCCACTGGTACACACCAGAGACCAAGGAGCAATCAAAACAATGGATCCAGACCGGGGAACGTGCTCCAAAGAAGGCGAAAACTGTAAAATCGGCCGGAAAAGTTATGGCCACCGTTTTCTGGGATTCACAAGGTGTGATCTACATCGATTACCTCGAGAAGGGTAAAACAATTACAGGGCTTTACTATGCCGATTTATTAGGCCGATTCGACGCCGAATTAAAGAAAAAACGACCCCATCTGGCGAAGAAAAAAGTGCTGTTTCACCACGACAACGCACCGGTTCACACGTCTGCCGTTGCCATGGCCAAATTGGTCGAATTACGCTACGAATTGCTGCCCCATCCACCGTATTCTCCAGATTTGGCCCCTTGTGACTTCTTTCTGTTTCCTAATCTGAAAAAATCACTCGCCGGGAATAGATATGGATCGAATGAGGAGGTCATCGCCGCCACGGAGGCCTATTTTGCAGAGTTTGACAAAAACTATTTTTCGGACGGGTTAAAAAAGTTGGAGCATCGCTGGGCTAAGTGTATCGAACTAAAAGGAGACTATGTTGAAAAATAAATTGCCACTTTTCCAAAATTTTCGTTTACTTTTTGTAGGCTAAGTATTTATTGAATGACCCTCGTACACGCATTCTAATACTGAAATAAAATCACTCATCAGATATTCCTAAAATAATTATTACTTTACAAAATATGTATCTGAAAATGATTTTATTAGAGTGACTTTCACATTGTAATAAAAAATTATTCTTGACAATATTTACGTTGAGTTGTATCGACCCGTGCGAAAAAGGCTCCTAACACAATTTCTATGAAAATTTTATGGAATTTGTTCTACAAGAGTCGCGTCGGGCCTGTCTGCAGGAGCCTTAACAGCTGCACGGATCAATCAAAGGTTAAGCTACGCTTGCCGCGCTTATTAGTTGATTCGCACAAATTATCTCGCCCGAAAAGGGCGAATGGAGTATAATAATCGAAATACTTACCGTATACAGTGCCAATTGCCCAATACGTATTTCTGGAGTTGTCAATTCGCACACTAATAAATTAACAAGGTGCGAACCGCTTAAAGAAAAACTAATATCATTTAAAAATGTCGATTCACCCTTTTCGTGTGAATCAACCAATAAACCGCTTGCCGCGGTCGGTACGTGGATGACTGACCATCCATTACATATGGAGACCCCTCCGTGCCTCAGAATGCACGTTAAGCCGTTAGTCCCGGCTATCATTTGTAAATCTTTGACAGTTGTTACGGGAAGTCAAAAGCCCAAGTCTGACAACCAGTCTTACCAAAGGGATACCGTGTTGTGTTACCCAGTAACAGGGTTGTGGAGGTCAGATAAGCAGTTGATTTATGCAAAATACTGGTATTCAGCTGCATCTGGTTAGACAGGAAGCTGACCTAACATACTTGAGAAAAGGCTAGGCAAATATAGTTACATTGCTTGAAAACAAAATCATTTTGTTAACAAAGTAAAAGTAGAGTAGTTTTAATGATTTCTAGTTGAATGCTAACGGCCTTAATTAGTTCATTGGGCAATTAAGCTACAAATAATATAATATGTATAACAATATTTGTACCACAAATTAACTTAATTATAACATTGTGAAGCAAGGTGATTATGAAATACTTACCAAACATCGATTGAGCCCAGCTAGATATTAAACAGGGACTGACTGCTTTACGTGATTTGAGGCTTGGAGAGGCCTCGGTATGAAATGGATGGTTATACCACTCAAGGACCAACCCAAACATCTAACTTAAGTTTAATTATGCAGCTGTTACTCAGTTGTGGGCCTGACTTATTATCCGATATAATATATTATGTTGTTAAATAATATGTTTTTATGACAGGTTGCCTAACTCTGTTACGGAACTGACGAAAGTCAACTTTTAAACTCATATTAAATGTGTCCTTATCAAAAAGCTATAAAAAATCTTCAGTCTACTTTGAAGACAGGATGTTTGGCACTATAAATTCCTTATGGATTCTCTGGACCTCATTAATAAAATAGTATGTCAAATAGGTAACAACAAATAAAATAGTAGTTGGTATTTTTGCTTCCTTTTTTTTGCTACTGACTTTGTAAACTATTCTCAAGAAAAACTTTTTTAAATTTCTTTTTCCTTTAAGTTTCATAAGTATTCTTGCACCTTCATTTGACTGAGAAGTTTACCGACTTTTTAGACACCTAAGTTCTTTACACTTGCTGTTTCTACTTTACTCCAAAGGACAGCATTACCAAAACTTATGGGTGGCGCAACCAACTGGTGGGTTGCTAGCAAATATTGGGTGGGCCTTGAAAATTCGGATGATACATCGACCGACTAGGACAACATTACAGCCAAGAGCTCATTGATTTACCAGAAGATATCACTGAAAAATTGTTTTGATTGCAAGCAGTTAACGAAATTCTGACCCTCCATTACCAACTGACCACTATCCTTGCCTGTTTGATGAAGCTATGAAAATCCTCCACCCCATCAATGCCTCATACTTATGTGAGGCGGGATTTTCAGCTATGATTAATATTAAAACTAAATATCAAAATAAATTGGACATATCAAACTCATTGCTATTAAGAGCAACTAAAATTGAAATTGATGTTAAAGCTATAATGACAAAAATAGGACACCAATACGTCCTTCTCATTGAAATAGCACTCCTTGTATATAATTAAGTATTAAAATTTTCCATTGAACAGTCCTTCATTCATACAGTCATGCCCCATTTTTTCTCCATGACAGCCAATAGGTGAGTCCCGATTTTGGAAGTTTTTGTTAGGTGGGTTGTGGTCTAGTCAACTTTTGGAACCACTGCCATAGGAAATAACATTATATAGTATTTTTAACTCACAAAGCGATGCAAGCTTAAGTTCACATCCACAGTGTGTTTGTACACTTATTGGTTACCACAAGTAAAGCACGCATCACTTTGTGAGAAGTTTAAGTTTGTGTGAAATGAAATATTTTGAATCCAAAATGACAGGAAGTTTTCAACAAATATTTAACTGGTTGTAAATCATTATGACTTTAATACTTTTATTAAATTTATCAAGATATTATTTAAGATAAGACAAAGAGTTTCAATAGCCAAAAAGAATATTTGAGATAACTGTGATCCCTGAGTAATAAACACACATGCTTATCAATAAAAATTAGCTAAATAAATAGAACAGTAATTCAATTTCAGGTGTGAATCATAGTTACTTGGACGATTATTTCAAATTTTTTTATGGTAGCATCATAAATATCACTCAATTCTAGGCTCCAGTTTGATTATGTATAAGAAGAGTAATCTATTATTCGATTAAGAGGATCTACAAAACGAGTACACAAAACTGGTCCAATTCAAACAATGTTTTACGATTGACAATGCAAGGCTTCCTCACATTTATGACTTTTATTAAATACCTATTGCACAATAACAGCACAACAATAATTTTATTTAATTACCATATGGTTTTCATGAATGGATTGCTCTGTAACTATCATAATTTTCCTACAGTTACAAGTTTAACTTACCGAAAGTTGCAGTTTGTGTATTCTACAGGACACGGTTGCAGCTACCACCAAGATGCACAATACAGCCTTTTTCACCACACAAATCATGTTTCATGACGGCATTAATTTTTAAATATTAAATTTTATTATTTATTGTGTGAAATACCAATACTTCACAAAAACATTTCCTCAGTCAGTGACGGAGATAAACACGGCAGGTAAGTTTCATACAAGAAAAATTGTCTATGAATTACTTTTTGACTATGGATCAAGTATGTAAAGTAAAGGTGCCACCACACTCAAATAACTAAGGTAAAAACCTTAACAAGCGCAAGTGTGTGAATAGGGCATTTGGTTTGACTTGAAATGCACGAATATTCACATCTTAAGTCTGCCGAAGACGGCATGTGTAACTCACTCACACACAAATCCCCTTCGTTTTGACGATAAACAAAATAACCCATTGCTTTAAGTATAATGTATCAAAAAATGTATTAGTCGACAATGTGAATAATGCAATGTGCGCTTTTATCATTTCTAACGTGACGATATTATTATGGACATCCACGTCCACGTCACGGCATCAGGATAACACAGGGAAGTAAAATTTATGGAAATATATGAAGCATAATCAGCCTATAATGTTCCCACTGCTGGGACACAGGCCTCCTCTCGGTGAAAGGGAGTGGGCTGTAATCTACCACGCTGGCCCAGTGCGGGTTCGTACATGTCACATGTCTTAGAATTTTTAGTTCTAGGACATGACGATTTCCTCATGATGTTTTCCTTCACCGTTTCGAGAGCAGTGGTGAAAATAATTAACACAAAGTAAAGCGCCTGTCTGGGTTCGAACTGTGTCAACTATCAAGTTTGTAAAGCGACTGACGTCCAGTTTGGTTCCTGCTCGATATTTGGATAATTATGTTCATGGATTTAAAAGTACTAGCTTCTACCCGCGGCTTCACCCGCGTGGATGTCGGCAATCATGCCACGGGAACGTTCCACGTACGTAGCACGTGCCTACCGAGACAAAAAGTAGCCTATATCCTTCCGCCCAGGATGCCATCTATCTCCTTGGCAAATTTTATTGTTTTATCGAAATCCGTTCAGTGGTTTAGGCACGAAAAGGTAACATATAGACAGAGTAACTTTCGAATTTATAATATTAGTATGAAACTATGGATATTTTCACAGACTAGTTAGCTTATTACTTACTCTAGTCCATACAATGTCGCCCCTTGTTTCAATATGACAGATGATTGTGACATATAGTACAGTCGTCAGCAGGTCAAGCTACACGAAACTATAAAATTTCTCCAAACTATTTTAAACCTTAAAATGTTGACCGTTAAGTTTAAAATCGAATGAGAAAATCTGACAGTTGACAACTCGATGTGCTGGCGGCTGTACAATATGTAGTTCCGCGGCCGGTAAGCACTACATTCACTGTCAGTTGGCATGATTTTGTAGTGGTAACCAGCCAAAAACAAATCATAATGTAAAATTTTAGCATCATGCCAACTCACCGATAGATACACACACAGTGACACACAGCTACATTAGTCGCCGGTGGCTTCAATATTTCACGTCAACACATATTGATGACCCAGTTTTCTTCTTTCTTCACCAGCTGGAAAACGGTGTACGCTTTTATTCTAAGATTTCAGTTGTTCAGTGCACTACATATGGCGTTACACGGTTTCAATCACAATGCGAGAGTTATGAAGGATATTTCTAAGCCATTGCTTCATAGGTTTCATAAATTCGTCTGCTCAACAACGTAAATAACGCAATGAAAGTGGCTGAACGATCAAAAAAGAAAATGCGATCGATGGTCTTTAGAAGTGTGTCACACAAGTACCCCGCAGGTTTGAATCTTTGAAAACACCTAAAAATGTATAGTGTTATACAGGTATACAACACCAAAGCAATTCTTGAAAAAAAAATGTTTTACGTGTTTCGTGTATTATTAAAAATACCCCGAATATTGTTTTTTTACAGCTCTGTAATTGTACGCAGTATTCTCAACAAAATAATTTCAAGGGCACAAAAACAGTTAATTTATTTTAAAGTTACTTTTTTAAACCTAGATTGTAATTTGACAGGGGTAATGTTAAACTCATATATTAAAAATCGGCCAACTGCGAGTTCCGTACCGTTATCTATAAAAACGGTAAAAAAATCAAGTCTGTTCTGTGGGAGCCCCCTTAAATATTTATTTTATTCTGATTTTTAGTATTTGTTGTTATAGCGGCAACAGAAATACATCATCTGTGAAAATTTCAACTGTCTAACTGTCACGGTTCATGAGATACAGCCTGGTGACAGACGGACAGACAGACGGACGGACAGCGTAATCTTAGTAATAGAGTCCCGTTTTACCCTTTGGGTACGGAACCCTAAATAGCAAACACAAAACACTTGGAAATGCTAGATTACTAACTGGGATATAAAAAAAACGAACTTTAGGAGATTAAAATTAAGATCTAAAGACATTGACCTAATAAGGATAATGACTTAAAGTGTTGGTGAATGATGATTTCGGTGACTGTAATGAAGCTATGTTGCACCGAATGACAATCAGATTATAATTTTTTAAATCAGTTTTATTGTAAAAGAAAAAAATATACATTTTCTCTAATATAACATACCTTTTTATCACTATCAGAATCGCTTTAAGCCGTTGGTCCTGCGCCTCATATCACTCCGGTCGTGTCGGATTGACGTCCCATCGGCCTATATGAGAGTGAGGGAAGAGAGTGCACCTGTGTCTGCGCATATACTTGTGCACTATAATATCTCCCGCGCCGATTGCTAGTCTCCTCTGGGATTGGCCGCCATTGCGGAAACTGTCTAGAGGAGTTAGTTAGTTATTAGTTTATAGTTATGGTCAAATATTTTTTATACAGTCGCTTGTATAAATTACGACACCAAGACTATAGTGGTAGTGTTTGAAAACGGAGGTGAATGACGATTTGCGTGATGCTTTCTTTTCGGGAGCTAAAAGCATATTATATTGAATAATGCGCCTTCAAGTACATCCCATGTGAAATTTTTCGCAAAACAGTCACGGTGTTTAAATGTTTTCAGAAAAAACATGCCACTGGAAAGAGATTTTTGGCCAAAACGGAGAAACATCCACGAGCGACGTAGCGACACCTAGCCGGAAAAATTGGTAGTGTCTCTCCCCATTGTAAATAAACGAATCACCTGATTAGTTAGAAAAACACACTTGTGAAAGTCTTTTGAGCAATAAATCGTAAGATGTTACACATAAAGGAAAACCCGACGCGAAAAATAAACGAAGCAAAATACCTCGTATCCGTGCAGATAAAAGTAGTGATTTGTTCATGATGAAAAGAGAATATTATTGATTTTCGGATTAGTCTTTGGTCGGTTCTGTAGCCGTGTGCATGGCTGATTTCTATTCCAGCGATTTAATAATATTCTCACATTTTTGTCACCTAATTCGTAAAAAAACAACTAACATTAGCATACCGGTTAATGGTCTGTTTACTTGTTAGCGCCTAGCGGTTATTCGTCAACTTATTGAACGCCGAGTCTAACTAATTCAGTCGTGTAATTGAGTGTGATTGTTACGGTTTTTCTGCTATTAGATTTGATTTCGTATTAAAATTGCTTATAATCGTTTCACCGTCACCATGAAATTATTTTGGCAATGTTTGTTTTCTCCTCATCTGTTTAAAGTGTACAGGGATGGCCCGAAAGACGTAAGTTTTAATCGATATTTTGTGCTAAGTAGGTACTTGAGTCGTAATTAATAATTAAAAAGTATTTTTTTATTTTAGCAAATTAGTACTTATATTTTACTTTAATTTCTTGAATTTATGCATATTTTAATCCATAGATCCTTTATATTAAAATATACACGCTTTCTCTTGTACTGATTTCTCATCGTTCATAGACCAACTTCACCCACTGCTGGGCACAGGGCTCTCTTTCTCCAAGATCTTGTGATAGTCTCATCCAGACATCATTCTTGATGGCAACAAATTTGTCCGCTCATCTCGCTTCCACACAACTCTTCCTACTTCGTTTTTGGCAGCTACTTGGTCACTGCCTTATTTCACCTGTCATCACCATTGCTTGCCAGGTGTCCCGCCCATAAAATTTGAGTTCTATTACTTGTATTCCAATCTGTCCAACCTTTGTGTGGCTGGATCTCTCATCCAACTCGGAGCCTCATCCTCGGAGCTTAGTTTAGTTTTAGCTTTATGTCATACATGGAACACACCATTGCTGTCTGTGCAACTCTTAAACTGTACACAGCTTCCTATGGGCGTCCAGCTCTTGGTGTTGTAAATCACGGTGGGCAGAACACACCGGTTATAGAGGCGTGTCCTCGTACGTTGTCTCTTCAATATCTCCATGAAGCTTTTTAGACGCATCATACAAAAGACAACGATTATGGCAAACAAGTAATTTTTCTGTTTGTTACGAAAAGAGAATTCTTTGACTGGCATGTTTATTTTGACTGTGTTATTGGTTTTGGCTAAAGCATCAACATACGGACATATCAAGAAGACTTGGACCCAGTGGAGAATTAACTAAGTCGCCTATCTTAATTTCTTTTTCTTTTTGCTTCGCAGTAATCTGTCGTCAACAACAATAAGCTACTTCCTTGTCCGATATATCTCGAGTTTTATTTTAATTAGGTTTTGGAGCTTCGTGATAACTTCGAAGTAAAGTTTCTCCTTCCAATCAGCTGAATCTATCCAGAAGAGTTGGGACGCTATGTCTCTTTAATCTCTTAAATTGCCAACCTTACTTGCAAGCAAACTTTCATGGTTTAACTCAGCTTGACTCAGCCTTTTCACTAAACAACAGTATTGCATTATAAAGTAGAAGAGCCAACTCCATCGAACGAGATGGATAAATTGACGTTTAAGGCAGTATTCTCGAACAGTATTCAGTCATGATATACAGATAGTAATAATTAGCTTTCAGTCAAAATTTGTTCGCCCTTTTCATTCATCTGTTTTAAAAATCATGATAAAGATTCTCAGATTTGTTTACTATTTCTAGGGTTAATCATAGAAATTGAAAAAAAAAACCTAGCTTCTAAATGCTTAGTCTCATTTAATCTGATAATTAGCAAGCAAAGACCAGTTTTTCTACTTAATATGTAAACAATTTTTTTATGTTTTCCCCCGATATTGATACTCTTTTCATCGAGCGGAGAACAGAGCATTTGACTCCTACTGATTAAAAATACTTTGCTGCTATATTTATGCTCAGAACTAAATAACATTTGAATACAATTTAGTTCAGATTAATTTAATAGCAATATTTTTTCGGCACATGTGCAGTGCATTTATGCTCAATGTATGGCAAGATGTTTCCTATCTTTAAACTGAAACAAAGGAGTAGGCGTCGGTTACCAGACCGACTCATTGTTCCGAATTCAAACATACACGTGTTTCACTAAAGGGTGGGTCCAACGTGCAGTTGCGTATCGATTAGGCGTGGGCGGGAAATCGGGGGTGCCCTCAAGTACTGCGCAATCCGGGGTGGGGCCGACCGGCGTACGTGGGTCGCGTCGTACAGGTCACAGGAAGGATGCGCGTGGCTGCAGCGCACAATCGATGCGGAGATTAATGTTTCGATTGCATAATATAGGAACGCATTTTCTAAAGTACTTGATTCTAGATTCTGCTTTCAGGAAAATGTTATCATATGTCTTTTAGGATGTTTTATCCTTATAGTCTGCTACAGTTTATTTCTAGTTCTATGATTAAGTTTTCCGAATTGAAACGTTGTTTCCTATATTTTTTCATAAATAAGCAAATATTTTTAAATTTATATATCCTATTGAATGACAATTCATTATATGAACTTAGAGGGTTGTATTGATGATTTTAATGATTATAATTCTGTAAATACATACTTGTTTCGATCGCGAATCATATTTTGTTCAACATACAACCTGACTCTGACCTGCAAATTGCAAAAAACGTAAGAAAATTTGAATTTCGCGGGCAGCTTGCAACTTCCCCCTTAAGAGCCGAGAGCCCATCATACTATAGTCTGCTCCAAAAGTATCTGATGAAAATGAAAACAAACCCTGTTCATGTTAAATTCATACACAATCACTCAATAGAGGGAATTATTAACACATTCATCTGAATTTAGAAGGCTTCGTCTTTATATCACCAGTTTTTCCTACAATTATTGTTTGATTAATATTATTGAATTGTAATTGAAAACCATCAACGACAATCGAACGTCAATATTTGTCAATAATGAAAACACCTTTCAGGTGATTTAAAATTAGAATTTCTGGTTTAATTATTCAAAGCAATCAATTGTAAGTGGCACCACAAATTAGCATCCACAGGAACGCTTTCTGGGGGCTTAGACAAAATCCCTTTTCTGTAAGCGTTAACGCCAACGGAAAAATCAAATTGTATGGAGTTGACATTTGCTTACCACGTGACATTACGTATATTTTCCGCAGGTAATGTCATTGCCATACATTTTGATGTTAGCGTCTGGCTTTAACGCTATCAGAAAAGTTTTTGTCTAGGCCTACTGATCTCATAAGTAGCGTGAGCCTGGCTCGTCAGCTGGTGATACCGCAGTTTTGTGGTGATGCACCACCGAGCTTGACTTAAAAGGACAACTGTTGGCTCGCTGGTGTATCAGGAAAGACAAGCCGTGCGCCTGCCTATAACCAGGGTGGTGAATCAACGACTTGAGATCGAAATTACATGATTTAGGAGTCAGTTATTGTAAATCTAACTCATTCCTTTTGTTCTAGGCTCTGTACCAGCCTCAAGGACTGGAGAAATATGGTGACATGGTTATTTCGACGGTAAGATTTTAATTATATATTATCTATCTTATTAATTATTTTTCAATTAATTCAATTCTATGCACTGCTGGTTCCCAATGTCATTATTTATAGACACCGTGATAAAACAACAAAATATAAGAATTTAATTTATTTTAGGTTCATACGCTGATAAACATAAGCATTTACACGTCGCCCTTTATCACAATGTACCTTATGAAACGTGGCTTCTTCACTCTGGACGAGATGAAGTCACTTGGACGTTTCTTTGGCGGACTTACTTGTCTCTTGGCCTTCGCGGTCATTATACGAGCATATGGAAGAACAAAAAGTCCTAAATACGTGCGGTTCATAACGGCACTGAGAAATCCAACAACTGATCGTCAAGCCTATATAACGGAACTCAGAAAATATGACTTTGACATCAAATCCTGGCCGACTACTTTCAGCGTCGCTACCAAAGAAGGGTAAGTGGAGACGCAGTATACTTGCTGCCAGTGACATCGACGCACAACCTACAACCATGGACACAGTACATGACTCTGGAGAAAAAAAAAAATGCTGTTTCCTACAAAAGTGAAATACCTACGCGGTCAAAATGTATGGAACAGCATTTTTTTTTTAATAACTGACTAATAATGTCAACGCTAGGAGGTCCAGAATCATGTACTTAATCCATGGTAACAGGGTCTGCGTCGATGTCCCTGCCACCCTGTATTTGGGTGTAGGTGGAATTGTTTCACTGCTGTATACCAAACAAGACTTCACTGCTGTAAGATGAATCAAAACAGAAGTGAGGTCTGTTAAAAAATAAATTTAAACTATTTTATCAGCTTTTTATCTTGTAAGGTATAAAACAGTTGAAGCTTCAACAAGTATGCCAAGCATGCAACCTTTAACTGAACAAACTCCCAACTTTAACCTCAGACCGTCACTTTTAATAAGATATTAAGTTATTATCTATCTATACAGGCTGGCAGGAAGATCGACGCACAAACTCTAACCATGAATTCAGTACTTGATTCTATTTTAAAAAAAATTGCTGTTCCATACATTTTGACCGCGTGGGTATTGCACTTTTCTATGAAACTGCAGATTTTTTTTTTTTATAACTTTCGTTAAATTTCAACGTAGTGGGGTGACTCCCACTGCGTTGAAATTTTGAATCATGTACTGAATCCATGTAAACACTTTTCGCGTCGATGCCACCCCGTATATTGATACGAGGGCGGCACTGAAAATTTCGGGAATCAAGGAAGTGACACAACAAACATTACTATTTAAAAATGTATTTATTGCTTTTCGAGGTATTCTCCGCGAAATTTGACACATTTTTCCATACGATGGAACCAATCATTGAAGCAACCATTCCATTCGGAAGTTGGGGTCTCCAAAATAGCCGTTTTGTAGGCGTCCACAGCTTCTTCAGGTGATGAAAATCTCTGTCCTCGCAATTTATTCTTTATTTTAGGGAAAGTATAGAAATCATTAGGGCTTAGGTCGGGGCTGTACGGCGGATGGTCTAACAATTCTATGTTTTCTTGCTCTAAAAACTCTTTTGTTCTGTGCGCGGTGTGAGAACTCGCATTGTCGTGATGGAGGATGATGCGGCGGTTGCAGTTCTCTTTACGGAGTTCAGAAACGACCTGTGGCAAACAAATGCTAGCATACCATTCTGCATTAACCGTTCTTTGTCCCTCAAGAGGAATAGTCGTAACATGGCCGGTTTTAGAGACAAACGTGGCCACCATTTTTTTTGCAACACTCCGTGAACGAACAATTTGTGTTGGCTTTAACTCATTTTCGAACACCCAAACTCGTGACTGGTTTTTTGTTTCGGATTCGTACGCGTATATCCAGGATTCGTCACCTGATACGATGTTGTATACAGCATTTGAGGATCCTGGTGTAATCTTTCGAGAGTTCTGACGCACTAAGTAACGCGACCCGCTTTTTGCTCTTCACAGAGCGAATGCGGTATCCATCGGGAAAACAACTTTTTTACACCTAATTGTTCATGCAAGATTATTTTTATTTGACTCATGCCAATGTCTAAAGTTGCCTGAATTTCGCGGTATGTCACATGTCGATCTTCCTCAATCAGCTTACGCACAGCATCAACGTTTTCTTGGGTGACTGCAGGTTTTGGACAACCTTGACGGGGATCATCACTGAGCTTGACACGTCCACGTTGAAATTCAGCAAACCAGCGATAAATTGTGGTTTTGGATGGGGCTTCATCACCAAATGCAGAAATCATCCGGTCAACACACTGTTTTTGTGTTAAACCACTTCGAAAGTCATAATAAATCATCGCTCTTGAATTTTCTCGAGTCAATTCCATTTTCTCAACGACTAAACAAGTTTGACAAAACCTTGTGACAAGACCGAGAATCTTTTTTTAAATAAATAAATGGTATTCGATTTTTAAAACCAAGGAGTTTTCAATTTAAAAGATTTTAATATGACAGGAACAGTGGAAATATTCCATTCCCGATACTTTTAGTGCAGCCCTCGTAATACGCTGAAAATTTTGTTTGTTTTTTGTTTGTTGGATCGCGCTAATCTCTGGAACCCAGTCGGATTCAAAATCTTTTTGCTTTTGATAGCCCAATTCTTGAGGAAGGCTATTGGCTATTTAACATCACGCTAGGGCCCTTAGGAGACGAGAAAAAATAAAGAAAGTCAGAAAGAACGCTACGCGAAAACGAAGTAATAGCGCGGGCAAGCGATGCGATGCGACGGGGTGGGTCGGGGGAACAAGAACGCGGTCAAAGTCGCGGGCAGAAGCTAGTTAACAATAAAAAAATAACTATAGCGAAGAGGAATTATAGCTAACATGCATCACAACTAATTAGCTAACGTTTGGGTAGGTAGCTTTGAAACTTAGCTACTATGGCTTATCATCAGAGATAGGATATTCGGATGCATATCCACCTAAATTTGAGATGTTGGCTACAAAGGAATTAGCTTTTGTATCGAAAAAATATGTTTTTTTTTTTGTTTTCGCTGACATACACCACCCCTCCTCTTACACCCTACATACACATATTTGCATCGGCGGTTAAATATTAATTTTAAATAAATATGCATCTGAATAGTTATGCAATCCAAGAATCCCGGGGTTTATTTTTAAAACATTTTTTTTTTTCGAATTACTTCCATACTATACACCCGACTAAAGTCCCCGCCACGAGAAGCTATTAATTATGGAAACTTCAGGGGTTCGCATGTTTAAATTTTTCATGAGCCAGACGCGTTCCAGTACCACAAAACACTAGACGACAGCGCTTTATATCGCTAAAATATAACCCGACCAAGTGAAATTGAGCGTTAGTTTCGTATTACACGTATGTTACTTTGAGTTGATTGAATTTGGGATTATTTGTTGTTGATTGAATTGTCGCTACGTAACTTAGTAGAAGTTCTTTATTCACAAAATTTATAGCTTCTCGTGGCGGTGACTTTAGTTATGATGCATGCCCAGTGTTCCTGGCAACCGAGGATTTTTTTAGAAATTTTTTATTTTAAGGAGCCACTTTCTTACTTGCATAGCTAAAAATTAACTTTAGGTAAATATGCATCCGATTATCATAGTTTTAGAGAACAAATTAGAGAATACCTAGTGTATTTTATACATTGTTTCTATTGGCCCGGGCTATTTGATTAAACCACAAACCAGCAAAACTCAATTGGTGAGTGCTATTGTAATTTTGTATAAAAGGCTAAAATGATTAAGTATGAATATGCTACGATCCAATTGCTTACTGCATGCACTTAACTGAATTGGCGTTTTTAAAACTCTATTGGCTTTGGGTGTTGCAGGTATATTATTAATTTTCTTGCGCTAGCAGTACTATTTACATGTTTCACAAGCATCAAATTTTGTTTGCGTGCAGTTTCTCCAATCTTCCCTTGCTTGACACTGTTTTTTTGCAATGCTTGACAGTTTTCTTACTTGTTAACACTAAATTACTTTATTTTCTATAAAACAATTGGTAAATGTTGGTATTTAATTCTGGATGTCTTATTTCAGTAGTTCACAGGATCCTATCATAAAGATGGATCCAATTTATGTAGGGTAAGTACCCTAAGAGGAAATTATATATGCATGCCCCTCTCGAAACTACAAAGTCACTACCTCACAAAATCACTTTCGAACTTAAACTTAAGACAAGGAAATCATTTAATGAAATGTAAGAATGTTTTCTATTCAAATGCACAAAACCACTTTTTCATTTCTTATACTCAGAAAGTAGTCTTAGATCCGAGTAGCGGGTAGAAGACACTGCTCCCCCATCTTTGGGCGCGAAAGACTCAAAGTAAATGCTTCCCTCTCTAGGGCCGGAATGAATTAAAAAAATAGGACTAAGGGGTTTTAAACCTATTGGCCTCGCCTTGGTCCGCCATTTAGTTTATTTTTTCAAAATGGTGGCGCACGTCAATAACTATATATTTAGATAGAGGAACAAAAAATGTCACTAACGTGATATCTTAAAGTGTCACATTACCGAGATAAATAGAGTTAAAGTTAGCTTTAATGAGTCCAGATAATTTCATCTCAATTATTAAAAACATTAATTAACGCTGAACTTTGAAAAATAATCAAAATGGCGAACCGGGATGTGGCAGTCTCTATACAAAAAGTTCGAACCACTTTGGTTTGGTAGTCGACTACGAAAAGTTTAACATAATTAAGAAACATCGATTAAATAAAAATGCTGTGGTCTTGTGAGTGTATAAACAGCCAGTGTGAATTAAAAAATACACCTATTAAGGGCTCTTTTCCTGTCATGCGTATTTTCACCCGTGCGCGGACCTGGTCCGCGAGCAGGCTGCCGCATCATTTCATATCATGCGGGCAGCACGTGCGCGAATCGCGGTTTGGCTGCGGGCGCGCTGCCCGCGTGCGTGCTAACCGGATGCGGGCGGCGTTCTTCTGCCTTTAGTGTTGTTTTTACTGTGACGCGGGTCGCACTCATGGTCATAGTACGCATATAATTATGCACGAATTAGTCACTGGCGACACGCACGACACTGCAGCGGCAAACGAAATCTTTGTCCTGCGTGTGGCCAGGAGCGTGCTATCACCCGCATGCGGACGAGATCCGCGCGCGGGCGAATACACGCATGACAGGAAAAGGGCCCTTGCGAGACGGCCCGCGGCGGTGACGCAGTTCTTTCCATGTTTAAAATTTAAAAAAGACTAGGTATATATAATTTGGCGGGATACTAACTCTGTAAGTTGTACCGAAATTCAAAATATCGGTTTTATAGACTAATATTTGATTAATAAAAATGAGTCTCATGTTATTTATTATTAATAAATATTTTAGAAAAACTACTATTTTTAACTTTCCATATATTCGGAATGAAAAGTTGAGTGTTTAACACGGGTGAAAGTCATCATTTCCTACTCGGATTATAGTCGCCGTCGCTGCGCTAGGGCGTCTAAATACCTCGTATGGGAATTGATTCCTGACCCTTGTATAACAATCTACTATTTCTGTGCATATCGAACTCAGTAATTGACTTCGCCTTTTCTAGCTGCACTTTATCAAGTGCAGCTCCAGTGTATGCATATCCAATGGTTTTCAAAAAGCTCGGCTATCTGCAATGTTAAGACAGAATCGGTCCATAGTATTACCATAATTAAAATGCTTATTTGTATTTCTTCCCTGTGCATGCAGTTATACAGTTGCACGTGCAGTTACACGTGAGCATCACCTATAATTCTGGATGGAATAGAAGAATGACTTTGTGACTAAAAAAGGAAACTATGAAAAATAAAATTAGAAAGAATAAAAACACTACCTACATATTCAACAATAACTTTAATTTCGAAAGTCGATGTTGTTTTTTATTTTTCAGTTTTTAATTATGGTACCTACCCTATCTATCTCTAGGCGTTAATTCCTTTTTACAAAATTATGTTAAAGTAATCGAATCGCAACCCGTGATATACTTATTATTGAGTAGTTCCGGTGGCCGTCAGTCAACCTGTTACAATTTCTTTATAAAACTCGCCAACCAATTACGCCCGCGTTTGCTTGCCAATTTACTCCTGGGTTCTGTACATAGGCACAACATGTTCTATGATGTGTTGATGTTCACTATTTAGCTTAAAATAGCCTTAGAATACACTGGCTAGTGTATGCTAAGGCTATGCTCATTTGTTAAGGCTACCATACATCGAGCGATCAATTTGAGCAAACGAACCTGTTCGCATCGGTCTGATCTGAATGCGTGGACACACACGGAACAAACTCAGTTTAAACGGTTCGCTGCAGGGTATCAGGGTATGGTCACCCTGCGCGTAGACCTTGAAGCAGTAACGTCAGACGAACCTGAAGGTAGAAGAGACGATGTATGGGTAGCCTTTGTGGTCTGATCCTAAGGTATCTAATGAAAATGTTAACAAATTGGTCAGGAAACATACCTGTGGATGCCAATTTGTAGTGTCACTTCCAAATTGAGTGCTTGGTTGAAATACTTGTATAATTACTAAAATCGGAAATTTAAATTTGAAATCACCAGATGTTATACAATTGAAAACTGATGATATTTTTATAACCTCAGTTTTTGTGGTGAGATATGAATTTGAAACCTTCTAAATATAAATTAATGTGTTACCGATTCCCTTTCGTAAGTGATTGTGTAAGAATTTAACCTAAACAAGGTTTGTTTAAACTTTCATCAGATACTTATGGAACAGAAAATAGCATTTATAGCCAAACAATACTCCTAAGACTGTTTTTTTTTTAGTTTGCCATGGTTCCATCACCACCCGTTCAAGTACTGCGCCAACCCCGACCTGCCGATTTACCTACGAGTGCCGATTCAGTTCCTGGCCTACTGCGCTACCCATAGCTTCGGTCTTCGACTCATCTATCCTGGATCTCTCGGTGTGGTTCATACACTGCTTTGTAAGTACCAAACTTGGAGAAGGTTAAGGTTCGAACCTTCTTCAAGGGGCTGTCAGGGTCATAAAGAAAAACAAACTGTGTTTTAGAGGTCACTAAAGAACTGAAAAACACAGAACCTACTTCATCTATCTTATCCATTAAAGCCTTTCAGTAAATGCAACCTCTTTCCGAGACAGTCAAATAAAATCTAGACAAGCTCAGATAAAATGATGTTAATAATAATATGACCATAATACTATGAAAAGACGTTATAACTGAATAATGATTATCTATTCAGACATCGCACATGGCATCGTTGATAAAGTATGTTTTTTCAGGGGGTGCACTATTCCAAGGCAGGACTATGCTCGTAGAAAATCATGACGGAAAACGTGCTAAGATAGGAACTGCTGACGGTAACAAAATTGACACCATCTTCGTTGACAACCGCTCGCACCCAAGGAAAGGCCGAACTCTGGTCATCTGCTGCGAAGGGAACTCCGGGTTCTACGAGATCGGCATCATAAACACTCCGATTAATTCCGGCTACTCGGCATTGGGTTGGAACCATCCTGGGTTCGGTGGAAGCACTGTAAGTATAATTTTGGGTATCTACCCATTTTGAGACAGTTATCGTCAAACGGTTACTCAAGCCATTAGGTTACAGATTCGCTCGAGTTTTGACAATCGACTGTTATCAAACAAAATCGAGGAAATGTGTTAGCCAAAGACGATCGACATCTTATTTTTTGTCGATCGCCATTGTAGATCGTTATTGTGGATCGAAAAATAAAAAATGGATGCTCAGTTTTAACCTTTATATTTATCGATCGTTAATAGATCGATAAAATCGTGCAAATCAAAACAAAGCAACAACAAAACGTGTATCTTGTGACAATAAAAACTCGAGCAAATCTGCAGGCACCTTTACTTTAAAGTTTCATTGTAAAAAGAAAAAATCCTTAGGACAACAAACTAAAGTAGAAAAGAAAAAAATATTCTAAGATTAAAATAATGTAGTACGTTTTTATATATTATTATAATTTAACCTACATAATTACTTATTACAGTAGAAAACTTACCAACACAGATGTCTGTACCGATACATTTGTAGCTGCATACCTGCATTTTGTATTCGAATGGTGATTGTTAATTTAATTATTTGTGTATACTCGTGACCTATTTTCCTTACATTATTATAGGGCTAGACGTTTCTTTTGTAATTCTAAAACATTTACGTCATTCTATCGAGAGTGCCAGTTCACCAATTCGCGATATTCTTATAAACCTCTCTCAAGCAACAGTTAAGCTTTGGTTTCTTATATTGGAGATCGGATATTCGGATGCATATTCATCTAGAATTGAGATGTTGGCTAATAAAGAAGGAGCAAGAACGCTGGCGAAGTCAGAGAGTTATTATTATTATTAATCTTAATTATTAGCTATTTATTATTAGCTTATTATTAGCTAGTTAATCCTACTAATATTATAAATGTGAAAGTGTGGATGTTTGGATGTTTGTTACTCAATCACGCAAAAACGGCTGAACGGATTCGGATGAAATTTGGCACATAGGTAGACCATGACTTGGATTAAAACATAGGATACTTACTATCCCGATATTTCACCGGGATCGACACTTATGCGGGTGAAACCGCGGGGCGCAGCTAGTAAGACAATAACTATAGCGAAGAAGAACTACAGCTACCATAGCTAACTTGCAGCACAACTAATTAGCTAACGTTTGGGTAGGTAGCTTTGAAACATAGCTACTATGGCTTATCATCAGAGATCGGATATTCGGATGCATAATCACCTTTTGAGATGTTGGCTAATATGGAATGAGCTTTTTATCGAAAAAAATTTACATTTTTTTTTTGTTTTAACTAACTCATACCACCCTTCCTCTTACACCCTACATAAACATATTTGCATCGGGGGTTAAACATTAATCAATATATATAAAAATGAATCCCTATTTCCCTTGGTCACGCCATCACTTGAGAACGACTTCACCGATTTCACTCCACTTTTTTTTTAAGTTTTCTAATACTTTGTAGAAGGTTCTTACGGAAAAAAAAAATAAGAAAAGCGACGAGGTGGGTCGGGGGAACAAGAAATTTCACGCGGACGAAGTCGCGGGCAGAAGCTAGTTTTAAATGGGTAGTATTTAAACGCAAATCAAAAAATATCCTTTTTCTATGCAATAAGATTCCGATTTCACATCAAAATTACTGATTGCACAGCAAAATATTCAACTCAAAATATCACTAAACACACTACAATTTATTTTCGCAGCGTACAGCGATTTTTCCTAAAGCAAAAGCTTTTTCATCAATTTATTTTCTATTCCCAACGAGTACCACATTTTTTTAATTGCGTTTTACCGAAATCTAGGGTAATCTAAATATAGGGTTAGGGTTAATAAGCTGGTCGACGGAGCCCCGCTTCGCGGGGCTCCTATTTCTGTCTAAAGGGTTTAAAGGAACCTAACCAACCGAACCTCGGGATGCCACTGACGTCGACCATCTAGGGTTAGTATTTTCGGGAACATTTATTATGTTATCGGAAACTTAGTTCATTCTGGTTGATTTGCTGTGCAGTCAGTATTTAAATGATGGAAATAAATTGCTATGTGATTATTTATTTGATGTGCAATTAATAATATCCCGTTTTAAATAAATATTCAAATGAACAGTTATCCAATCCAAGAATCCTAAAGCAATAAAAAAACACGTGTGGCATTCGGGGACTGCCGCGGTAAAGCTATTGCACAGCATTTTTTATCAACTTATGCAATTATAATTATTTATTTATTTTTTATTTATGCAGTATTTTTTTTTCTTTGATATTAATTCAAGTACAGGCGTACCATATACATACACGTTAAGCGAACGCTCGGCCGAGCTACATGGTAGGCGGAGTGGGGGGTGTTAGGTTTTATTTTCGTTACGGAATTTCTTGATTCAGTCGCCGCGCTCAAAGCCCGCGATAAAAGCTGTGCAATAGCTTAAAATTTACTTTAGGTAAATATGCATCCGAATATCCGATATCTGGTCATAATATAACGACCGTCATGAAAATCTGTCAGTTTCACCAGTATTTGACATTAAGGTGTCAAAACTCGCGATGTATTTGGCATGCATTTGGACAGCCGTTATTGTGTGATTGTTCACCGCTTTCTTAACCAAAGCTCTAATATCCGAAAACTGTTACAGTATCCCTTTCATCTGTCATCTATAAATTGTTTGAAATAAAGTCGCTTTTCGTGGTAGTCTGTGACCGGTTAGGTATTCTAAACTACACAATGGATTTTTATGCGGTTTTCACCATTATTTCGAGTAATTTATTACGGAACATTATGAATCTGCGTTTTTTCGAGTCGCAAAAACCGCGCGAAGCAGGGGCGGGTCGCTGGTTCTAACGTAGACAGTAATTTATTCGGCAAAATATCTGCAGTACCTTCTACTCTTCAAATAAGGCTGATACTAATCGACATTGGAATTTTGAGTATCCATGTCCTGAGCTACGCGTAGTTCCTACAAGATGAAACCGCGCGCAACAGCTGGTAAACTATTTCGTTCTTTCTTCCAGGGTAAACCCTACCCGTCGCAGGAGCACAACGCCATCGACGCGGTCATGCAGTATGCTATCAACGAACTAGGCTTTTCACCTGATAAGATCGTTATGTTCGGCTGGAGCATTGGCGGGTACACCGCCACGTGGGCCGCCGTCAACTACCCCGTCGCCGCTTTAGTAAGTCACTCTACTGCTATTTAAAATTATATTTAAAAGTCTAAACTCCAAAGCATTTATTTCAAATAAAACATTTACAGGCACATCTGAATTGTCAAGGAGTCGATCACTCAGAAACATGGGGCTATTTACATATTACGCCTGTAATCCCCGAAGGGTTTGGTAGAGGTACGGTCTCATTTCGCCAGTCAGGTTTGAAGTCCCATGTCATAGGGGTGAGCGTATTGTCATCAACCG
The DNA here is from genome assembly GCA_917490735.1 of Dryobotodes eremita. Lineage (NCBI taxonomy): Eukaryota > Metazoa > Arthropoda > Insecta > Lepidoptera > Noctuidae > Dryobotodes > Dryobotodes eremita. The sequence goes on along the minus strand of OU823241.1, from coordinate 7,914,894 downwards.
GGCACATCAATATCATCATTCTCTTGCCGTTATCTCAAGTTATTTGGGGTCGACACAACATGTCTTTTTCTTCAATACTTTTCTAATGGCCGTCATCTTAGTAGATACCCCTTTTCTAGCCATATCATCTTTTACACGGTCCATCCATCGTTTCCTTGGTCTTCCCCTACTCTAATAGCTATCCACATTATATGTGGTCCGTAATCCTAATACAGGGTGTAAAAAGACCGGGGTCGCGGATTGTTCGGAAGAGTTACCGTGGCCCTGACGCACAGGCAACTGAAGGAACACGGGTGGGTTTTAGTCGGTAAGAGTCTGACACGCCCTTCCGCTCAGCCCAGAGCGGGAGAAGTCATTTGATGATTTCCCACACAAAAAAAAAGGGTGTAAAAAGACCCTTCACATTAGCCGTCAACTACGCATTCTGTGCATCAAACTAAGTAACATAGCACAAAAATAATTTCTGGGAAATGACTTTTATTTTTGGTGTGAAAATTTACTGTTTGCGGTAGTGCGCATTGTAACACACGCAAAACATTGTGCTTATGGGTGTGTGCAAAGGTGCAGGGGTCGTGGGAGTATTTAAAGTTATGTTATAACATCAAAAAAATATTTCGTAAAAAAAGTCAGTAAAAGTTGGAATTTTGACCTTCAATATCTCCGTAACCAGAACCCAGCGGGTTAATTACGTAACACACTAACAGTAGGAATGGGTTTCATTTTGACAGTTCAACAACATTCATTGCGTTATTTACGTTGTCGAGCAGATTTTTTTTTCGAACATTTATGAAGCAATGGATTAGCAATAGGCTTCAAAATGATTCAGATTGTGATAGATAGCGTGTTACGTAATTGGGGTGTAGGTATGGCCTAGTACAAGAAAAAAATACAATGACTGGGAGTACAAGGGACTCTCGGCTTCGTTAGTGTTTTACACCCGATAAGTGGTTGGAGTAATGTGAAATAGACCCCCTAATGAGACTGTCAGTCATCAGATACAAGAAACATTTGAGCTTTCTCCAGAATGGTAACTATGCATCTGCGGTGCCTCTGGAAATGCAAATGCTCATAAGCAGAGGTGACCACCTACCATGAGCTAGGCCTTCGGCTTGTGTCTCACATAATCACCAAAATTAACCTTAGAGTGTTATAATATTAATTATATTGTAACTTTGCCTTAAACATCATATTGTAACCAGATCCTGGACGCTACCTTCGATGACCTGCTCTTCCTCGCTCAGAACCAGATGCCACAATCTTGGTCTCTGTTGGTTAAGGAAGTGGTTCGCTCCTATGTTAACCTGAACATCGCGGAACTGATTTCCGGCTACCAAGGCCCCGTGCAGCTGGTCAGGCGCACCGAGGACGAAATTATTAGCTTGCGGTCAGTAAAAAGAATATTCATTTCTTGGCTTCTTTCACGGCTTGGGGATACATACGCCCTGTTTCTGAAAGTCTACCCACTCAAGTCTTTTTCACAGTATCACGATAACTCAATCTTACAATACCTGTACATGAACATATTTACCACGTACTTTTTCCCTTGGGGAAGGCAGAGGCAGAACGCTACATGCTACAATCCTTACATACTATTCCTAGTTTGTCCACATTCATACATCTGGTCAAACACGCGCTCAGCTTACGAGTATTTTCACACACCAGATCTTTTTTCAATACTTGATCGATAAATTCATCTTTAAGTCATAGAGAGCTGTGTTACAATTTTGGTGTAGGTACAAAAGTATGTTGTATCTTTCTATAATATTAGAAATAAAGATTGATATTAACGCAACATTGCGATGACAGATAATTATTGCCCCTTATGATCCTTGCACTGATCTCATTCATGTTGTTATTTTGTCCAACTAATCAATAAGATTTGTCAGCAGATTTACATATCTGTGACTTAATTAAACTTTCAGAAACTGGGGGTTTTAAGAATCATATATCTGCGTGTATGGTAGTATTTAAATGGCCTTGTCGATTGACATGTAAAGCTAGTTTTTAATCGTAAATATGTAACTATTGTATAAACTTTTCGAAAAAACTAAGAAATGATAAATATTGCTTTATATTATTGGAAAGTGTGATATCGCGATACCAATTTGCAGTTCAGATCAATCAGCGGATCAGAATTGTTATCATTTCATTGTGATGGAACAATAAAACGTTTGAAATTAGGCTTTAATATAAGGAAAAGTATTGTATTGTTTGTAGTAGATGCCTAAGGCATTAAGTCCAATATATGATGAAAGAATATACGAAGAAATATTTATGTTCCCAGAGATCATTATCTCTACACTAATTATCATATTATATTGTGATAAAAATATCTTGTTTTGTAGCATATTTGTAGTGTTCTTGACAGGTTTTTGTGAAGATACCTGAACCATACCAATGTAAATAATTAAAACTTGAACAGTGTTATTTATACAATATATTTAATTATTTACCTATTATATTAATATAATTAAATATTTAATAAACTGATAAAAAATGTTACTTAGTATTAAGACCAAGCTTTGCTGATTATTGTAGTAAGTAAATATAAATTATGAATAAAGCCGTGAATTAAGAAAAGGAATGAAACAGGTTTACGAAAATATAGAACAGCTCGTTGCTTTCTTGAGACATTTTATGCTAATCTCGATTGATTAATCTAAATAAATGTTATTTACAAGTACAGTACTTTTTTTGGTACAATAGTTCCACCTCGCTTGATTACGTACCTAATTATCTCTTTGCTTTGAATACACAATCCATCTGTTTACACATGCTTTCTTATCACGAGGACTACGCATCTAACCCTTTGTTCAGGTTGAACAGCGACAGGTAAGTGCTTCAGCTTTTAGGGCGAGATTCACAGACGACACTTTGATTTTACTTTGCTTACTAAAATTAGCATTCCATACGAATATGAACCTTATATTAATGCGAATAATGTTCATTCCCGTGCTACGCTTAATTATCTTCTAAGTAAAGTTTAAGTGTCGTCTGTTATACTTGCTCCTAGTGTCATATATACTCATTAAAAAGTCTATAGTTGTGCAAGGATCTTTTGGCGCGTGGTCCAATCGAAACGTCGGCCATCTTTTTTTTCATTACATTTCACAAAACAATGGGGAAGGCAACTGTCAAAATGTCGCTGTCGTAGCTGGTTCCTAAAACAAGTTAATAATGGAAGGCGTGAGGTGGTTTTTATTTATTTTTGACAAAATGACTCGTGTTCCTAAATGTGAGGAAAAAGGAGTCCCGAAAGACCCTAAACTTAGAAGTTCTGGCGTAAGCTATTCGTAGAGGATTATTTTAATTAAACAGAGCTCAAGGTTATGTCGGAAACATTTTGAAGAAATTGATTACGTGGAATTAAGCAATATTAAAAAAAAAACTGGCGCTTCCCATGTCGAATAAATATTGATTTAAATATCGAAATCACCGAAAATAACGAATTATTGAAATAAAACCAAACTCATGAATGAACAAAATGTCAAAATTATTGTAGTCTGTAGGGACTTAGCTATGGTCACGCCATCTACAATTAGCTTCGACCGACCTTCCCCATTGCACAAATGTTACCAGCAACGCCCCCTTGTCAGCGTCATTCGAGCGCGAAAATATCCTTGTAGCAGTGTATAAATATATTCCATTTAGATCATTCAATAAAAGCAGAAGATATCTATGGATGTATCAAAGGATAGCAAAGGTATACTAGATCATTTATACCGTGCACCCACACCTGCCTAGACTAGATGCAACACTTTCAGTCTAAATAAGATTTCACTTTAATTGCCTTGCATATTTTGTATTTCGAAGAGTGTTTGCTTCAGCACCTTCGTTTGTCCACGGCCTGGGGTTAAATTATGAAGTATTAATGCCATCATCTTTCCAGTGTGGGGAGACACGGAGCTATAGATGAATTATAAAGGGAGTAAAGGACATCGACGCGCAAAATGTAAACAAGAAATCAGCGTGTGATTCTAGCCCCGTAACTTAGAAAGTTTACGTCGGTTATAAAAAAAAAAAAAACATCGGCTGTTTCATAGAAACGTGCAATAAAATAAAAATAATTGTTTATTTCAAGCAACAAGACTCATACAAACAGATACATAAAAGGAAACAGACAGGATAACAAGCACAGACAAAAAAGAACACTCACAAGGTAACAATACGTCTGCTGCAGCATTGTCGGATATATGGACAATACCTACGCGGTCAAAATGTATGGAACACCAATTTTTTTTTAATCATCGCCGAAATATTTCAAAACAGGAAGGTTTAAAATCATGTACTGAATCCATGGTAACAGGTTGCGTGTCGATGTCGCTGCCACTCTGTATAGCATCCATCCCTCCACACACCTGCACTTCTGAGGACCTAAAAACCGCCACTGATACCGCGATGGGCGTGGTCACTTGCTGGGCCCAACTCATCTAACTTAATATAATATTTTTACCTTTGCCATCGAATCAAAAAGAAGATCCCTCATGATGGCATTAAAACTTCATAATACCCCTTTTCGGCGCGTCAAACGATAGTGCGTATACGATAGCCTATCCAACTTGACTCATGTATTTCAGACAAGGCATCCTCTCCACAAACCGTGGCAACTACCTTCTGATGGAGCTGATTGAGCAAAGACACCCTGAGTTGGTGCAGAATCCGTTCGCAAAGGTGGCGCTTATCAAACTGCTTGCTTTGGCAGAAAATCAGCGCAGTGCTCTGAATGCGACTGATATCCAAGATTTTGAGAGACCACTGCTGCCCTTGGTAAACCATTCATGTTTAACTTACATTCTTCTCGTATCGCATTTAACTCCCTTATTAATAAACCCGGAGTAAAGTTATCAGTCAATCAAGTTAGCCTATCGCAGTTCACAGTTTGGGAGAGACCATCTGCAGCAGCAGATAGCCTCTTCCAAACTGCGCCACAACACCCGGTCCTCCGCCTTGCTCAAAAGCCAGGTAAAATTGTGCCAAATTTAAACCTCTAAAATAAATGGTTAAACTGACTTATGTAACTTTACTCCACGTTTATTAATAAGGTAGTGAGAGAATCGTGACGTGGTAAAAATATTAGCCAGTTTGCAAGGTTGTCGCGAAGCTGTCAAACCAGGTTGCGCTTAAGTGCCCATACACACAAGGGACTCGCGTCAACGGCAGACGTCGACAACATGCCGCTCGTGTATTTGAGCGCCGGACTCAAATACCTACATGAACAGCACGTTGTCGACGGCAGCCGCTCACTCGTCGACGGCTGCAGTGCTTCTGCCGTTGACGCGTGTCGCTCGTGTCTGCACACTACCCTACATTTACTACATATCTTCATCAAATGAGAAAGAGAGGAGACCGTTGACTCTTTGATAGTCACTTTCTTATTACAGAACAAGAGCTAACTTTACCCCTTCGCTCCAGTTTTTGTATTTCGAACTTTATTCCGACTTTGGTAAAGTTCTTAATTCAAAACTGACAACACCGGACTGTGTTGTCAGTTTTGTATATAGAACTGAATCGCTATCGCTGTTAGCTTCTTATTACAAAAACTAGCTCTATGATTTAAACCATCTCTAAAGAAACCTAGTCTTTTTGGAAAAAGACCGCCTATGTTATACATACAGTGAGACTGAAGGGTCAAGTTTATGGTTTTGGACCTCAAAAGTGCAGAAGTACCCTGTAAGATCGAGGAGTATGAATAGGTTAGCTTGATTTTAAGAGACCATATTGAACTGGCTGTGTTGTAAACACTAATAAACTAACTAAACGCTTCAACTGCATAAATCGGAAAACCGATACAAATTTATTTCAATAATGTGTTCATACTTTAATATATGTAATGCTTCACTTTACAGATTAACCGGTACATGCATGACTACAAATCGTCGCACTGCACCCCGTTGCCAGAGAATAACTTCGCCTCCATAATGGAACGTCTTGAGGCCGAAAAGCAAGAATAATGCTATCCCATACGATTATGTATCGTACCTATCCATGGCTTACATGCTAATCGTATCAACGCACCGAAGAAACAAAACGAAGCCGTTTTGGTCGACATTGACTAGATTTAGAGCATCTTGCTCCTGTGTGATTATTTTTTGGCGATGACTTAAGAAATTACTAGGCTAGTATTACGTGCAGCTGATCGACTCCATTCATACAACTTCTCAGTCGATCGTCCGTACAGAATCAAGAGCTTAAGTGGTGATAATATTTCCAAATTTATATCGTACTTTTTTAATTTTTTTTGTCACATCTCGACAGTCACAATGTAGACTAGTATTTTGTAACGCGTTACACCGGCACCGGCGTTCTTACATATTGTTCCGTAGAATGAAACAATGCCACGTACAATGTTTTACGTAATAATGGTAAAGATTATTTCGAAGACTTGTCCTACGTAAATTAAAAATTAAATTTCTAGTGACATATCCGGAAACTTTCCTGCATTTAACATAAGAATGGGTTTTGGTATTTAAATTGTGTTTTATGATAGAGAGACATTTTTCAACATGTAAAGCATTTGTGTGACGGTTATATCCGTCATTTCAGTATTGTGTAAATGTGTTTACCGTACTTTTCCCGACATGGTCGTTGTAAATTCGCGGCCATGATGTTGTAGTTTCAAGTTTATGACATTTCGCGACCCTTAGGGCCAGCAGATTTTAGTAGTTTGGTTTTAATAATTATGATTTTGAAGGCAGATGCTGCCTGGATATTGTGTAATGTATTTTTTAGACTAAGTACAGCCAATACTGTCTTTATAACATTGATGTGTGGCCTATACTTATCTCCCAGTGGGACATGGCTATAATCTTCGTCTTAAAATAATAATTGTATTGGAACTTTTATGACTATTTGTAGTTTTGAGGGAAATCTGATGGAGTACTGAATAGTTTTCTGATAGTGCAGTTTTTGCACTTTAATTGATTAGGGAATTAACACATTGCTCAGACTGGCTAGACGTTTAGGAGTATACCGCGAGGCGACGTATACAATGTTTTGTAATTTGCTATCGTAGAAGAATGTAATTTGATCCGTCAGAGCCGTCCCCTGCAACGGAGTTTAATCCCTTAATACAATACAATGAACCATTTACATTAGGATACAGTAAAATTGATGTCTTATGATAATATAATGATGTAAGAACTTTTAAATCTCCAATTTTCATTATTGATGGATTTTAATAAGATAATTATTATTGATGTTTTTAACAGTAATGTAGGAAGTATAATCCGATTTTAAATTTTTTTAAATACATACTTTTCTTGCTGACGTAATTCAGCTTTCTAGAAATATCTTTGTCTATGGTCTAGATGTTATGTTGGTGGTCTTGAGGTCAGAACTAGCCTGCCTCAACGACTGCTGCTCCGAGTAGTAATTGGTTTTGGGGATGGTGTTCAGATTGGACAATGGTGATTGTAAGCATTTAAATGCCACCATATAAAGGCAAGGTAAAGGTAAGGAGAAGCATATTTATTTATGTGATCTATGTAGTACGTAACGTAGTAAATACTTTTTTAATATACTCTACATGGTATGGGATAAGTTTTGTGAAAACGTGGGCGTGCGAGTCTTGATAGTACTTGATGTATTTATATAATATCCTAGATGTGTTTATAATTATTATTTTTATAAAAACTGCTCTTGTCTTATTTTAATTTTAATCATTTTTGTTGAGATTATTTCAAAACATTCAATACGCTAACAAAGAATTCTGTAAGGCATGTGCTATAACTACTCGAAACGGATATCTCGGTCAAAAATAACTAAAATACTACAAAAATACTACCATGTTATTTTACTCTCATAAGCTTTGGTCCAAAGTGGAGAATAATTAAAAAAAAAAAAAAAATTTTATGTCATCTAACGTATAAACTATAGTTCCTACTGACATTTTTTATAACATTATTTATAAATACCCAGATGTTTTAAAATATTACAATGGAATTTACTTTTAATCTAAGAAATCTAATAAAAGAATAAAATTCTGGGAGTTGGAAGTCAAAAATGATACCGATGAGGGGGACATTATATTGCATCTTTTTGAACTCTTAAAATCGTGCCAAATTGCTATGGGTAGTGGTTGCAGATTTTATTTAAATAAAGAAGCTGACCCGCGTTTTATCATGTTTATGTAAAAGGGTACCCAACTGTACTGGCATATGAACGACACAAATGTGCGAATATTAAACAATCCACTGTTTTTATTGGCTACAAGCGCAATCAGGTTCTCTTTATGACATAAGCTTTTAGCCTTTACTCTGTTATGCATCGCCCACGTGAAACACAATTTACCTAGATATAGTTGTTACAGTATACTAATTATTATACTTATTATACCGATACAGTAATATACAAGTGTGTTTATAAGGTGTGAGCATTAATTTATTTCCGTGTATGTTTTGTATATTAGATTTTTCTTTATTTGTTCTAAAAGACGGTTTTGTTTAAATACAATAAAAAGGTTTCGTTGTCTTTAAATATTTTTTTCTTTGGTCTAACCTATTTTATATTTCGATACATATTTATTTGTGAAATAGTATTAAGAATAAAAATGATTTTGTTCAATCTTGTCTGTTTTAATTTTCCCGTGCAATGCGAAATGTAAAACTTTTGTGCGATAAATCGTACAAAGATATTATTCGGCGAATCCCGATGACAAAATAGACCAACTTAAAATTAAATAACGGTGACAAAAGCCTGGTACTCCTATTAAAAATAGCACATCAAAAATCAAGTGACTGAATGTCTGACAGTGTTAAACATTAGAAATAGATTGACAGTGACTGCTGGGTTCCCAATTTAGGGGTTTTCTCCCCAAATTAAGGGCGTAAATAATATCTTTTAGAGGCGTAATATTTTTAGGGTTTTTTGTATTTGTTTGTTGAGTTAAATAGCTACATCTTGTATAGAACCAGAGTACCTCGTAATTAAAATGAAAAAATTGTGTGATGATGGTCCGATTCACATTGCAACGAAATGATTGATCTTGCATAACATTTAATCCATCAACTAAAATGTTAAGTTTATTTCACGTCTAAGACGTATGATTTAAAAACTCAGAACCACTCGAAGAAAATGAAAAATATTTAGTTTGAAATATTATACTTATTATTTATAAAAATAACCGCAAGCGTCGTTGTACGTACACGAAGCAAAAGTAGTAAGTATGTAAGGATTGTAGCAGGTGGCGTTCTGTAGTTTTCTGTGTACACTCTACCCCCATAGGAAGAAGGCGTGTGTTTACGTATGAGTTTATAAATATAGAATCTTACATAGCATAAAATGTACTTATGTTTTCAGGGTATTCTCAAGTAACGGTGTTATAAACTGAACGCTCTTCAAAGGTGACAGCACTGTTATTCGCCCAAAAACTGAACGCAGTTTGTCAGTAATGTGTGTGTGTGTGTTGTTTGTCAGTGTCAGTAATCGTGCAGCTCAACTGAGATGCACGATTACTGACAAATGCATGCACTGACTGGGCAGGTCCACTCAATCTGTGTGGTTCTATCCTCAAAAGACCATTTAAGATACCAATCTACATGGTCTTTACATGATCTTACCTACATTATGTCTGGACTTTCAAAGAGACTGTGACCTCTGAGTTTGTTTCGGCCTTTCTTTTCAGAGTAGTGAGATAGACCGCCGACCTCATCTAGTTTAAAAAATATGATTGACGTGTAAAAGTGTTTGTACAAACCTACTTACAGAAATAAAATCATTTAAACTACTATTGTTTCGTTTATGTTTACTTTTGACACAAACTAAACGAAAACTAGATAAATAGTATGAGACTTGGATTGCAGCACTATTAAAAGATGAGCTAAGGAAAAGGGAAGCGCCTACCTCTGGTAAAAAAGCAGTAAAATTTTCGTATTTTATTTAATTTTGTACTATTAAATAAAATACGTAAATTTTATAATTTATAGGTTATTAGGTTATGTCTTTGTTAACTTTGAGTTCATTTTTTGGTGAAGACTGGAGACATACGACAGGAATAAACTGATCGAAATTGAAGACCTACTCAAGAATTAACTTTCTGACATCCTGCCCAGAGAAAACTACAGAGATGTTAATTCTACCACACATCTAATATGACGCTATAGCTGATGTAAACCGAGACTTAGCTGCTATCAAGGAGTGGTCTGATAGTTTTGGGGTGTAAGTAAACCCCTTAAAGTGTCAGGCCATTGTAATTGGAAGCTCGTGCATGATAGGTAGGGTGGCGCTTAGCTCTTTTCCTCCTCTTATTTTTAATGGTACCATCATACCTATTACCCATACGGTGAAAGATCTCTGTTTTCATCTTGACTCGACACTTAGCCGGCAGCGCCAGGTTTCTAGTGTTAGTCCCTGTATCGTTTGAGAAACTTTTTGCCCGCTAAGACGAAAACTATGCTGTGCAGACTTTGATTTTCCCCATCATTGACTATGGTGACGTGTGCTACTTTGACTTCAAATACGGTTTTGCTGGATAAGCTCGACAGACTGCTCAACAATGGTATACGGTTCATATTCAACCTTAGGAAATATGACCATGTTTCGAGTTACAGGACTGAGCTCAAATGGATGTCCATTCGCCAAAGGAGAAGTTTGCACGCTTTGACCACGCTTTTCTCATTTCTCAACTCACCCACCCCTCCTTCTTATCTTATGTTTCACTTTCAATATTTATGTTCTTCACACGCTAAGAATCTGCGTTCTTCCAATAATCTTCTCCTACTCTGTAATTCTCATACTTCTGATTGTTGTTGATTCATCCTTTCGTATTCAGTCCATTCTTCCCTGGAATGCGCTTCCTCTTGATATCAGGACGGCCACCAGTTGGTATGCATTTAAGCAAAATTGCGGAGTTATTTTTTAAATAAATAGTGTAGAGTCATCTCAATTACCTCTTTCCCTTTTTGTGTATATATATAGTATATAATATTATATATAATGTAGGTTTATCTTATAGTAAATATGTACGTATGTCTATTATAAGTTTAACCTATTTAGGTAATTGTATACCTATTTTATTTATAATTAATTATGTTATCTTTTTAATATTTGTTATTATTATTAACGCCTCTTAATCAGAGCACCTGCCATCTAGAGGTGAGACGTATATACTGGAATAGGTTTTCGGAATAGGTTTTTGGCTGGACGCGTAAAGACTTATTCCGAGCGCAGTACCTAAACGCGTCTCGAGTATTTAAGCGTATGGCGTTTGACACTAACTCGCGTGTAGATGCAAGTTTGCGACCCACAAGCTCGGTCAGTTCCGGTGACATTCGGAGACGTTCGGTTCGGCACTCGAAGTTTGCGAGTCGCTTTATTTGTTTTGCGTTTCTAAACCTTAATGTATATACCAATAGAATCACTATTACTTTGGTAAGCAGCGTGCAAGCGTTTGTTTATGACGATAACTCATTTTTTTACTTTAGTAAGTACTACCAAAACAAAATTCTATGAAAATGTTTAGCAATGTTTGGTTTTAAATCAGTACGTCACAATACGTCACAGGAACGGTACCTATTGTTTACGTAAACGTACTTTTTGAGATTAAAAGTGAATTTTGGTGTTTAAAGAACTTAGATACTTTTGTTTGACTTGTTAAAGTGTGTTATGGTGTTTAAGTATTGTTTATTTATCTAATTCTAATTTTAAATTAACAATGGCTCCAAAGAGAAGTATCGCATGGGATCATTTTGACGATAAAGGGGACTATAAAGCACAGTGCAAAATATGTAAAATGGACATTTCATTTAAGGCATCAGTGTCGAATTTGACGAAACATTTGAAGAGACGACATGGTACTATACGTTTAGTGCCCAGAGAAAACGAACAAATGGAGCAGGTAGAACCATCACTTCCAGAACCTTTACCATCAACTTCAACAACTACTCGAGAAACGGCCTCTGCAAACGTTCAAGGTAATTCATCGAGATTAATAAGAACTACTACAAATATAACCTCGTATTTGCGGAGAGACTGCTCAAAAATAAAAAAAGATATCGATCGTCATATTATGAATTTATTCATATATGATCTACAACCATTTTCCATAGTGGAAGACAAAGGATTTAAACAGTTAATTAATTTTGCATTTCCAAATTATGTAATTCCATCTCGCAAATATTTTGCAAATAATATGTTGCCTTCACTATACGAAGAAACTAAAACAGAAATCAAGAAAATAATTGATACTGAAGTGGAATCGATATGTCTTACTACAGATATGTGGACATCTCGTGTAAATGACTGGTACATGGCCGTAACAGGTCACTTTATAGACAAGAACATGGTCTTGCAATCGCATCTCTTAGAATGCTGTGCATTGGACGGAGGTTCGCATACCGGCACAGTTTTAGCCCAAGAACTTCGACGAATTGTTCAAGAATGGAACATTGAAGAAAAAATATTAATCGTTATTTCAGACAATGGTTCCAATATAAAGTATGCAATCGAAAAATGTTTAGGCTGGCGACATTTTAGTTGCTACGCGCATACTTTAAATCTAGCTGTACAAAAGGCATTAAATAATGAAGATGTTAGCACTATCACCTGCAAAGTGAAGGCTATAGTTTCTTACTTTAAAAAAAGCACCATAGGCTGGGATAAGTTGAAAAAATATCAACAACAAGCTGGTAAAGATATAAAAAGACCGCTACAAGACGTATCAACTCGCTGGAATTCCACATTTTACATGCTGGATAGGTTCATTGAAATTAAAGAAGAAATAAATAGTTCCTTGTCGAATCTTAATCCAGGTTTGACTTTATTAACGCCACATGAATGGGTCGTCATTGAGAAGTTACTTCTAGTATTGAAACCTTGCGAACAAGTAACAAAAGAAATGAGCGGGCAAAAGTATGTAACGGGGAGCGCTGTGATTCCCATAACCACTGCTTTAAAATCTTCGTTAGTAGAACTAATACTGAATGATGCTGAGCCCCTGCCTGATGAAGTTGAAAAAGTGAGAACAGATCTTTATGGCGAACTGGTATCAAGATTTTCGACATTAGAAAATAGCCGGACATACACCGTATGCATGTTTCTTGACCCTCGCTATAAGCTGTACTTTGAAAACGAGGCAACGGCAGATAACACTAAAAAACATGTAATAGGATTAGTGACCAATCTTATAAGAGAAGCTGAAGCTACAACTGGAAGAGATAATCAAGTTGATCAACAAGCAAATGAAGTCATGTTCGAAAGAGATGACACCATCTGGAAGCATTACCACAAAAAAATGCAAAACATTCGGCCGGCTGGTACTGCTTACGCCAGGGCTGTTGTAGAAGTACAGCGGTATTTGGATGACAAAGTCATGAACATTAATGATTCTCCATTGCAGTGGTGGTTTCAAAACAAAAATTCATATCCCCACTTGGCCATATTGGCTCGGCTCAAACAAAATGCACTAGCTACCAGTGTGCCTTGCGAGCGACTATTTTCTGTTGCAGGAAATATTCTGTCCGACCGACGAACACGTTTAGGTGTTAGAAAGGTGAAGCAAATACTGTTTATAAAAGAAAACAAAATAAACATTTAGAAAAAACATAAATATATTTACTTAAAAAAAACAAAAAAAAACACAAAAAAAAAACAAAAAAAAATACACAAAAAAAAACATTAATCATGTAAATAGATGTAAAAATTTGATTTTGTACACAAAATCAATTGAAACCTTCTAAATACGCCAGCTTTTCTCTGATAAGTACCAACAATATTTTTTTCTATGTTTCTATTAATATCATGTTTATAAAATAAGCTGACAGTCCTAAGCCTGTAGGTAAAGTATGAAGGGAAGTTTTCAATAAGATTTAATTTTAAGTAAGTACCTACATATATTTTAAAATGTAGAAAAGATACGAATACCAGCGCGTAGAACATGCGTTAATAATCCATACACCGAAAATACCCTACTCCGATTAATCGATCTCGATGTTACGAAGACTCGCTAGCTATGGAAACGTCAATAAACTAGAGACGCCTAAATACTCGTGGACCTAGTTTTTGGAATAAGTATTTAGGCGGACGCGTACTTCTAAGACTCAGTACGCATTTTACCTAGTACGTCTCACCTCTACTGCCATCTTATCTCTACACCACCCTTGGTTGACTGGTAGAGAATGCCTAAGGCATTAAGTCCGCCTTTGTATGTTATTGTGTACGAGAAGTTTAAATAAATAAATCAATAAATAAATAATATAAACACATATACATAATATTACACCACAAGTGCCTGTAGGTACTGAAAGCAAACTTAGTTATTTTGGGAACATCTCCTGTACACAGATTACTCCCATAAAATTCTTCAGGTTTAACAAAGATAGCACAAAGTCTCAACGAAATACTGAGTTTCCATTTTTTTACTAAGAGAGTGTTCTCCCACGTTTTTCGTCCTATATGTTTGGAAAATACATGGGTCCCCGTATTTTTTAGTCATCAGCTGCGCAACGGGGCATATTAATTGATTATGCTTAAAAGTAGCCGTTTATATATAAAAAAATATGGATAGTGACAGCTAGCTTTCAAATCTGAGGTGAGCATGTGGCAGTTTTTATCCCCATTGTGGCGATTTTAGGGGTTTTTGAATTTAGCTTTAGGGGTAAATGCTTCGAGAGTTGGCAACACTGAAAGGCAGTGAAGCGAGACTTGAGAGTGACATCTGACATATTTGTAGTAAAAGTTGAATGTTTGTTAAAATTTAGTAGCGTAAATAAAATAAAATTATAACCATCTAAGTATTTAATAAAAATAATGAATAGTTAGTAATACAAAATTTCAATAACGATAACTGTTCTAATATTGTGGTTGCAGTCAAATTACAGTAAGTAATTCAACACTTTCAATAATACGGGCGTACAAGCGTACAGATTTATGCAGTGACATTTTTCAATAAAAAATATATTTTCGATGAGAACTTACCTAAGTTAATTATGTAAATTAATAGCAACTATGACGAAATTTCCGATGTTATAAAAAGTTATGCAATATTTACTATAACCTTGAAATTTTTCTATGCTGGCGTCTAATATAAAATGCAAATAAAGGAAAATTAATCAGAATTTTTTGTGGGGCAAATGCAACATCTGCAACTTACCAGGTTCATAAAAAAAAACGTTAGCTTTATCCTTAGTTTCAGTTATGCATTTTTTGTGCAGTACCTATTCAGCATAGTTTCTTAAGTTATTTAATAAAATATTTTACATATAATGGCTTTTAGAGATACTAACAAAAATAACGTAATTTAAAAACTGCATTCAGAGCTGTCCTGTCAAACATTTTTTCAAACATAACCTTTGTATACAATATTTACCCTTAAAATGGGGTGACCAAATTTGCTACAGTGCAACCAAGCTCAACCTAGCCTGTGTGCATCTGTGGGAGATAACATCTGCATGATATGGCAATTAAATTATAGGGAAATGTCATTTACCTGCTCCCTCACTCCAGACTATTGATTTTTCTAGTAGTTTTGTAAGAGCTGCATTTGTAAGTGCTCTTGCAAAAATTTGTTTTGAAAATTGCCAAATCTCATCTTATTTGTGTCCTAATTGTAATATTGTATTGGCATTAACCAAGTTCAAGTGTAAATCAAGTTCTGTTATGATTAGCTTGAGGATATAGCAAATTAATATTCAATTTCATTCAGCCTACCAACAATCAATAAATTTTCGACCATGGCCCCACCTGAGGAGAAACCAGTTAAAGTAATTGAGATTTCTGTAATAATAGTTCAAGTTCCTATTGCCATTCCTCCTCCACCAGTAGTGAATATTCAAAATGTTGTGCAAATAGACGAAAAGCATTCGGAGAATACTTCCTTTGTGGGTGAGTGTGACAAAGTATATTACTACAGAACATTTATCTTCTTTTTCTGATCATTCTGATTCCTGACTTCGTGATTTAAATGCATTCTAAACAAATATCAAGTGTTACGAAGATTATTCTACAAGTACGATGAAAAACTTAGAAGGTCATTGTCTGTAGAATTAAAAATTCTTGATTGTGTGGGTGTACTTAACCATGTGACTAGCAGGATGTAGGTTTAAAGTTAAACCAAATAAATCATGGGGCCTGACCAATTTCATTGTTAGTTCGCAATCTTAAACATACCGCAGGTAATGTAGCTAAAGCAAATACTTAGACATTTGAAGTATTATGGTCTCTACAGTGAGTATAATCTTCTAATTAGGGACACATACGAAGACACAAGCTACATAATACACACATAAAACATATTAAGTAGGTAATCTTAAATAAATCATAATATGAGTAATTAACGAAACTACTGCAAAAATAGGGCTTTGAACATTAAAATTGTTTTACAAGCAGCTAGTACAATGGATTTAGAACTTTTGTCAGATTTTAAAATTGGTTTTAGGCCACTAACATGGAAACTGGGTTGTATCTAGCCAACAATGCTAGCGGCTTGTAAAACTAGATTCAGAATCTTGGACAACTGTCTCAGGAGTAATGTTTTTTTGATATGTGAGATAATCAGTTTATGCATTATGATGATATGATCTCATCTAGAAAGTTCAGCTTGCATAATATGAGCTATATCTGGGGTCAGCGTCATTACGCATGCGCCAGCCACGGCTCAAGCCCGGCCACAGGACTCCTGGAGCGCGCGTGCGTGATTATCGATCGGCGCCACCGGATTCTCGGAACTAAGGCTGGCCGCACATTGGATACTTTTGCGTGGGTGATTCCGCTGTTTACGATTGCTGAAGCGACTAGTGCGACTACTTATCCTGCTTACTCGTGTTTGCAGGCTCGCGTATTGATTTTAAGTAGGATAGGCGACCTTCAACTAAAAATAAAACTGACGTGAACGTTCATAAAGAATAAATACAGCAAATTAATCTTATGCTATGGTTAATGCTATCTCGCACTTTGCTCGACGTCTAGCTGTACAAGTGCGCGCGAAGTGTAGTTCGCGTTATCGCGACAATGTAGCCGTAGCACAAGAGACTTTATTTGATTTCGATGTTGTACATAATATTGCAATAACTTATATAACATTTGCAACAAAGGTATTATTTAAAAATGTCACTTTGTTTATAGGAGTTGAGGCTTCTTTTTACCTTAAAACGGTATCCTGTACTATAATAATATTATAATTGGAATAATTACATGGTGATCTAAAAATATCTAAACTATTTCCACTATTCTTATCAAGATTTCGAGGCACCTGTACCATCCGCCGGCGATTATCGAGAAGCGAGTAGAGCTAGTAATTAAAAACGAGCAGTGATTGCGCGGCGGCGACGAGCGATTGGTATTCGATGTACCAAGCGTAAGTCTGTCAGCTAGTATTCTGCCCGCCTAGCGAGCGTCATTGAGCGAGTACTCTTTTTGATAGATCTTGTCGCTGCGACAAACGAGTATTCGTCGGCGCCAGCGGTGTGATCTGGCAGCAGTTGGCATAGCTGATCACTATCAATATATGTATATCTTTTACTTACACGGGATCTACAATCTTTAGAAAAATTTTGAGCGAGAAAATCGTTGATAGCGAGTCGCTTCTCCATCGACCGTGGGACAGGTGCTTAGTGAATACGATATCTGTTCTTACAACCATATTAAACTCACTGCACTCATTTGCAAAACTATTATTAACTTAATAAGTATATTTATATATAAGTGCGTATGTATTTAACCAAACTAACATTTACTTTCAGGTTATGTCTCACATTAATGATTTAATAAGCGTTTTAAGAGGTCTTCGGTTAGTGGTTGAAGCGGGAGTCAAAACACAGCAAGAAGTGTCAGGTCTCATATGGAATAACTCTAGCGTAAAGCCTATGCTTTTGAACTGCCCGACTAACCTATTTACCTTCAACCCCAACCCTGCTTCTGCTAAAGAGTTGATGGACAGAGCCCTAGTAGTCGCACACGGCTTTCAACAGTTCGCGACTGTGCATGTCCCTAACATGAGTAACAACGCAGCAACACCCGAGATGGACCAGCAAATGAAAGACGAGATCGACGAGCTCAATAAGGAGTTCAACAGAACCTTTAGCACCTTGAAGAAGGTTCAGTTAATGGATGATCCACAACCCGCGGTAAAGTCAATAATCAAGGATCCAACAGCTCCGGTTTCGCCAACTATACAAATCTTGGCGCCGATTGAAGATTTGCAAAAGCGAATGCAAGCCGAAGAACTTCGGAGGGTGGAGAATTTACTCGAAGCCGTCTCATCCTCTGAACCGATAGAGCCGTCAGCGTGGCTTAAAGAAGTAGGGTCTACGGGGCCGAAGCCTATGGCTAAGAAGAAGATTAGAGTATCTGTAAGTGTCACACTGTCAATTTGAATTAGAGTGCAGTTTTTATTCTTCATAGTGCATTTTACTTATATTATTTACGCAGGGACGTAAATAGAGTTGTCATATAATGTATGTTTTCAGCTTAGCGAGAACTCGAAAGAACGTGTGGTGCCGTCTTCGCGCCTCGGCCGTATGTTTTCGTTCGGTTCCTTGGCCGCTGGTTTGGGAGTGGGGACCGTGGCCCAATATGCTCGGAACACATTCCAGTCCGTGACGGGTCATGTCGATGAGTCATCCAATGCGTTCTTGTCCCCGGCAAACGCAGAGAGAATCGTTGATACGCTGTGCAAAGTTCGAGGTACCTACCAAATTTTTATAGCTCCAGGCTATTTCCGAATGAAAATAAGACTGTAAATAAAACTTGTTCTTTTTCAAACCTAAATGTCTAAAATATCACGACCTAATTCAAATAAAAATAGCACATCTGTATATACCAAAATCTTTACTTTTTAGGCGCGGCTCTGAAACTGGGTCAACTGCTAAGCCTCCAGGATGACTCGATGATCTCTCCAGAACTGCAGCGCATATTCCAACGTGTGCGCCAGTCTGCTGACTTCATGCCTTCCTGGCAAGTGGAGAAAGTGATGAGCTATCAACTGGGTCCTCAGTGGAGGGCTAGAGTCGCCTATTTTGAGGACAAGCCGTTCGCCGCTGCTTCCATCGGTACGTGTTTATTCTGAGTATGTTTATCTTGTATAGCGAGACTAGGAAGGAAGTCATAAGATTCCCGAACCGCTTCCCTGGGTACAAAGGAAAAGTTCATCGTCTTCGTTTAACAAACGTAGATTTAATTTCTGCAAATTCATATGAGCAACATCAATACAGCTGTAATCCCCGAGGGTGAAGGCGTGTACAGTGCACCCGTATTTCGCCAGTTATATAACGCGTCCTATGTAATATTTAAGCCAGCTTATTGACATCTACCTGCCCCGAATCCAAACCACTACTGAGGAATACCTGATAATTGGACCGATTTAAGCAAAAATGATCCAACCCACAACCTCGACCATTTCGAGTTTTTGCTACCTATGTACTCCAAATAAAGTATATTTTAACGTATCAAAGACTCATAACTCTATGTTAATAAATTGACGAAAATCCGTTTGCTCCAACCCACAGCTGTCATGTCGAAGATTTTTTTTTTTAAATCCATGTGTTTCAAACTAATAGAATCATTTTTGCATTTTCTTGGTTGCCCTGACATGTGCTCATTTTTTATTTTGCTATAGTGTTTCAAACTACTTGGAACAATTCTACGTTCGCATGGACCTAAAAATATCGCGACGGGATTTTTTCGCGCCCTGGATCTTCTACGCTCTGCTTAGCTCCGAGAGTTGAAAATCCAATAATGTGTTTTTTCGACGCGCTGGGATGCACTATGTTGGATTCTCAATGCTCGGTTCCACACTGAGAGTTGAAAATCCAGTGAGCGATAAAATCACACCGCGTCTTATACATTGCCCTATCCGGACTCCTCACTCAGTATCCACGCTTGTGAGCACTGAACCAGCGGCGCTGTCTTTATATCCGTATGTGTTTTGGTCAGGTCAAGTACATCTGGCCGTGATGCACGACGGCAGGGAGGTGGCAGTCAAGGTGCAGTACCCCGGCGTCGCTCAGGGCATCAACAGCGACATTGACAATCTTGTCGGAGTGATGAAGGTATGACTTAATAGCCTACTGCTACGCTGCTGAAGTGCTGTTAATATAATTCATCGACCTTGAGAAGGACACTGTCACACCGGACAGAAATTAGTGACAAGAGACTAAGCTCTAAATAGCTTTTTTTTTTATAAAACTCGATGGGTCATAAATTCGTAATAATGCCAGGGTATTATTTACTACTATTATTATTTTGGAAATAATGTCAACATTACCCGTCAAATTGGATGATGTGAATCATTCAATGTGTTAATTGCCGTAACTTTGTACTTTCTTTAAATTATTTAATAGACTTTCAGAAATCCGGTAGTCAGTCCTAATAAATACTAATGTTGCCAGGTATGGAACATCTTCCCCAAGGGCATGTTTATAGACAACATCGTGGAGGTTGCTAAGAAGGAGTTGTCTTGGGAGGTGGACTATCTGCGCGAGGCCGAATGCACCACGAAGTTCAAGAGGCTGCTCGCTCCGTATCCCGAGTACTTTGTACCTGATATCATCCGTAAGGGACATACTACTTAGTATGTAAAGTCCTTTCACAGTTATTCTACCTCCCGATTTTGCGCCACTGACAAAAACACAATGATCTTTATTATCATTAAAATAAGGTTGCTGTTGGGTTACTGCCACTGACAAGTCTGTCACAATCACAATTATTTTTATTGCTGTTAGCGAAAATAACTGTGAAAGGACTGTATGTTACAAATAACAAACAATCAAACACCACAGAACTACGACAACACTTTAAACTACAACAACAATTTATTTGTATAAACACAACATTATGTTTACTTAAACATACAGTTGTGGACATATAATTAGGAAATAGTGATAAAAAAGTCACTTTTGGATAAATAAGTTGCTTTTACTTTTGCATCAACTTACAGATAACAATTTTAAACCAAATAAAATAATAGCTGTATTAGTAGATTTTAATGATTCATACTCAATAATAAAAATAATTGCACTTCCTTATAGAAATCAAAAGTACTGGCCGCTGGACAAATAATAAAGAACGCAAAAAAAAAAATATGTTCCCCATTTTGAATTTCGAAAACAAATAGCACATTTTTTGATTTCTACGTTTTTTCAGTCAAAAGTGCATAATTATTTCAACATTATGGGTAAAAAGAAAAGTTGTGATCCATCGACCGGTAAAACTATTATGGCACTGTATGAACGTGATTGGTCGTATAAAAATATTGCTAATCATATGGAGTACTCTCATAGAGTGCTCTAAAACTAAGGTTTATAACGCTGTAAATCACGTCAAGAAATTCAACACTTACCAATAATGTTCTTCGCAAACCTAAAACTAGAAAAACGACTCCGCGTGAAGATGCTTTGATTGTTCGTTCAGTGAATACTGGTTGATATAAGGGTTCTGAAATTATAAGAAGGGAAGTTTTTGGCAATGGAGGAGTATCAGCGCGTACGGTATGAAGACGCCAACGGATGCAAAGTTACTTGGAAGAATGGCCCGGAGAGTACCACTTCTCAAGCAAGTGCACTGGAAACTATGATAAGATTTTGCTAGAAAGTATGGCGACTGGACAGCAAATCCATGGAAAAATATATTGTTTTCAGACGAAAGGAAGATAAATAGTCTAGTTCTGACGGTAAACAGTATGTGCATCGACCCGCTAAGCAGGCATTGCATCCCAAGTTCACGAAAAAAGTAGTAAAGCATGGGGGTGGAAACAAAAGTTTGGGGATGTTTCTGAGGGCATGGTGTTGGGCCGTATAAAAAAATTGCAGGCATTTTAGACCAATTTCAATACAGGCAAATATTGGAGGAGACTATACCTTATGCAGAGGGGACGTTGCTTGTAGTTTGGACATTTCGACATGATAACGATCCCAAACACACTGCTCATTCTGTGAAAAAGTTTCTTAGTGATCAACAAGTCACTGTGTTAGATTCGCCTGCAAACAGCTCCAGATCTTAATCCGATCGAAAATATATGGGGAGAATTAAGAAGAGGAGAGTGGGTGTTAAAAGGGCGAGTAATTTGAATGAATTGTATGATGCCTTTGTCGAATCTTGGAGCACTATTTCTGTTGAAACCTGTAAAAAAATTGAAAATTCCATGCCCCGTCGCTGCAGAGCAGTTATTATAAACAAGGGTCATCCTACAAAATATTAATGCTTAGTTTTGTAAGCAGTGGTAAAGCCTATTTTATAAGTATTGTTAATTTAATTAAATAAATTCTGATACTGTTTAATAAATGAAGTCATTCTACCCGTTCTTAATTATTTGTCGACAGCTAGGAAGTTTCGAACAGGTAGTCCTAATGGACCATAGTTAAATTATCAATAGAACTCTGAACTATTTTGCGTATCTTGTATGTTTAAAGCCTATTAAAATTGATGTTTAACCATGTTCTTATAAGTTATTATCAGTAAATTGATACAAAAATAAAAGCAACTTGTTTATCGAAAAGTGACTTCGGTATCAGATGTTGCTAATTATATGTCCACAACGGTATGTACGTAAGGGTGTGTGTGTGTGTGTGAGAGAGTGAGGGTGTGTGTATGAGAGAGTGAGGGTGTGTGTGTGAGAGAGTGAGGGTGTGTGTGTGAGAGAGTGAGGGTGTGTGTGTGTGTGTGTGAGAGAGAGGGTGTGTGTGTGAGTGAGTGATGGTGTGTGTGTGAGTGAGTGATGGTGTGTGTGTGAGAGAGTGAGGGTGTGTGTGTGTTTGTGAGAGAGTGAGGGTGTGTGTGTGAGAGAGTGAGGGTGTGTGTGTGTGTGTTTGTGAGAGAGTGAGGGTGTGTGTGAGCGTGTTTGAGAGTGTGTGTGTGAGGGTGTGCGTGTGTATAGGCTCTAAATCACATAACATATTTTATTTCTGCTGTATATTGTCAACACGGTTTTACTCAGGTGTTCAGGCTACCAGCTCCCTCGATTATTGGGTTTTTTTTAGAACACCCATAAGTGCCTCTTTCACAGTATGTAGATAGTATCAGGTTAACCTATCAGTTCGACAAGTTAACCGGAAATTATCCGCAATAACACAATGAATATTATTGAGTTGCCAAAATCAGAGAGAGCGCCATGGTGTAGGATATTAATGATGCTAATTACCACCACCAGATGAGCTGTGCGGTCAGGAGGTGATTACCACGGAACTAATCGATGGCGTGCCATTGGACAAGTTGTTCGACGCAGAATACGAGGTCCGCGTGGACATCGCACACAAGATTATGCAACTGTGCTTGCGCGAGATGTTCGTACTGCGCTGCATGCAGACCGACCCGAACTGGGCCAACTTTTTCTACAATCCAACTACCAAGCAGGTACTCGGTCTACTTAATAAAAATCTTAAATTCATGAATATCAATAACTAAATTTTTATATTAATCATTTAAAACTTAAATGAATGTGTCAATTTATTAATGTTGTAAAAGTCTAGTTGGTTCTATTAATTATTGCATACAATAAGAGTTGTGTATTAAGGAAGAAGAAACTGACTCCTGAAATACAGGTATTATATATCTAGCCCTGGATTCAGGGCTTCACAATGATTGTAATGATTGTTATACAAATAAATTATTATTATTTACATTAATTACCTGACAAACAAAGCACCGCTTAAACTGCTCGGTCTAAAAGCATAACATGTTGACAAGAGTACCTTTTATAACGACAGAAAACACTAAGGAAGGAATTTGAAAATCCATCCCCTAAAGGGGTTGAAAGTATGTAGGAAAGTTCGTCATTACCGACGCGAAACCCCACTAGGCACACGGCTAGTATGGTAAAAAAGTAGAATAGAAGCTAAACCCTTGTTTGTCCCGAACAGGTGATCCTGCTTGACTTTGGCGCCACACGCGAATACTCGCAGCAATTCATGGATCAGTACATCGAGATCATACACGCGGCGTCGCGCGGCGATCGGAAAGCTATCTTGAATATGTCAAGGGAAATGAAGTTCTTGACTGGATATGAATCCAAGGTTGGTATAGCTGTGCACCGATCTTCTGGCGCGTGGTCATAATCGGAACACAAAGCATCTTTAATTTAAATTTCGAACTTTCACTTACAGGTAATGGAGGAGACACACATCGACACCGTCATGATAATGGGTGAGGTGTTCACCAGCGACGGCTCGGGCGAGTTCGATTTCAGCACCCAACAGACTACACGTCGCATCCAGGCGTTGATACCCACCATACTGACTCACCGCCTCTGCCCACCCCCCGAGGAAATATACTCACTTCACCGCAAGCTCTCTGGCGTGTTTCTGCTCTGCTCCAAGCTCAAGGTCAAGATGAACTGCCGCAGCATGTTCCAGGAGATCTACGAAGAGTATAAAACCAAAAGCTTCGTTACCTCCAGACCTTAGTATCCGTGACTCAGGCTTGGTCAAGTTTTAAGTACACCATTTTTAACAACGATTTTATGTCCAATTTTGATGTTTTCCAGTAATTCAACGTATATTCTTAATCAATGTTTTCCAATTATTAAATATTGTGTGTAAAACCTACCATACATGGGGACGCCAAAATGAATAGCGCATGAGAGACAGTTTGGCATGATTGGATGCGTGCACCATGCGCGCACGAAACGCTCTCATCAGATAGAACGAGTGGTAGCCTTGGCTAACGCAATCACGTACGCCTTGAGGCATCACCACAAGGTACAGTTTTTTAAGACATTGGGCAAACTTGAAGGTTGTAATGATCATGTATGGAAGCGTTAATAGTCATAATCAGGAATCGTGTTTTTGTCCAATTTTGATGTTTTCCAGTAATTCAACGAATATTCTTAATCAATGTTTTCCAATTATTAAATATTGTGTGTAAAACCTACCATACACGGGGACGCCAAAATGAATAGCACATGAGAGACACTTTGGCTTGATTGGATGCGTGCACCATGCGCGCACGAAACGGTCTCATCAGATAGAACGAGTGGTAGCCTCGGCTAACGCAATCACGTACGCCTTGAGGCATAACCACAAGGTACAGTTTTTTAAGACATTGGACAATCTTGAAGGTTGTAATGATCATGTATGGAAGCGTTAATAGTCATAATCAGGAATCGTGTTTATGTCCAATTTTGATGTTTTCCAGTAATTCAACGAATATTCTTAATCAATGTTTTCCAATTATTAAATGTTGTGTGTAAAACCTACCATACATGGGGACGCTAAACTGAATAGCGCATTTGCGTCAGTTTGGCGTGATTGGATGCGTGCACAAGCACGAATGAACCGGTCTCCTCATTTAGGACGAGTGTTAGCCCCTGCCAACGCATGAGCGTAGACCTTTAGGCACAACGACCACATGGTTTTGAAGACATGAGGCAAACTTGAAGATGAGATCATGTATGGTAGCGTTAGTACGCAAAATACGCGCATAGACGTGGAATTGCGGACACTAGCCCGTATTACCTATGGTAGAGTTAATAGTCATAATCATAAATGTTGATCAAATTTTTGTCAGAAATATGAATGTTTAAATTTACGAATGTTTTGGGTCATAGAAACAGGGTCAATTTGGGGTTCTAAAGTGCGCCACTGTGGAACATTATGCGTGTCAGTGAAAACCAAGATCATGTGTGAATCATATGCGCATGGACTTTAGGACTCGTACACATCGGAACAGTGAACGACCTCGAGTTTTCAGCATACAAAAGTGACAAGTGACTTGTTATAAGTTGGCAAAGGCAAGTTTCCGAGTTCCTATGATCTGAGATACACAATGCATTTTATCGAGTAGTTAAAATTATATGATTGTTGTCAAATATTGTATTATGCATTATTATGGTGGAGATCTTCTGATATAAAACTGCACGCCCCTCCAGAAAAAATTCTATGCAAACATTTGAAAATGCAACAAGCAGTGGAGGGGCGTGCAATTTTAAACTGAACGATCTCTATAGTTTTATGATAAATTACTCTTTGTTGCTACTTTACAATCATACAAGTGATATATGATTGATATGAAGTATGATTTCATCTGGGGGCATTTGTTTTGTTACTATTTTTTTATTCTAGATTTAGTTATACTATAATATTCAACTAATTTAACTAAACTTAACGTATTTTGTAGCTTAATGTTTACAAAACAGGAATTTAACATATCGCGTTTTCGAAGACTCGCGGGTTGTGATCGACATAATTTCGAAGTAAACGCGTGAAAATGTTAACGTATTCTTTTCTTTTTCAAATTTATCTACTAGGTAGTTTTTATCAAACGAATTATATCTGGCACTATAAATTAGGTCTATGAGATTTGTAAATTCCATTGACCAACTGAAACGAATATCGTCCATTTTGTATGTCGAATTTATTGAGCCCTGTGAGGGTAGGACTGACGACGGTATTTCGTTCCTCTTTATACGGGACAATTTTAACTTAAAACTTTGTATCTCCTTTTATTGGGAGTAGTTCTACAACCGGGCTATCGTTTAGGACTTTATCTAAAGAAAATATCTACATTGCCCGACTTTGGACTAGTAAGACTTCACGCGGTGTAGCGCAGTACCGCTAGACCACTGAGGTATCTAAAATTGATTATATTACTTTTCTCTCTTTTATTTCATAGTTTGTAAAGTATACACGAGTTCAAACTTGCACAACATTCTTCCGATAGTTTAAGAGGTTAATTTTGTTAAGTTTGCTTTTTATACTTATATAGTAATAATCGATTAAATGGGTGTTATTAGACGGTTTTTTGACTTTATTGACGTATCTGTTAGTTAACATAAATGTTGAATGTTGTATTTATCCTTTCACTTGACCTACATACACCTAAGCCGCGCTTGCTACCTGTCGCAAACTACCTCTTCTCTTACATTAAGACTAGGCTAATATTGAGATCGTATTCAAATTTTAGTATTAGCAATTTGATGTTGCGTAGTACACTGTTTGTAAAATGAATGTTACTTCTATGAATATACTTATAAATGTTATTAAATAATTATAGAAAAAACCCCAGCGACATGTTTTGATTTTTATTATTATTGCTGAATATAATTGAACTATTGAATATTAAAAATAGATGTGAAACCATAAGTTGAAAGCGTGGAAGTATGGGTCTGTGAAACAAAATCCCTGACATCCTTTGACCGGCCACCTTCCTGCTACATCATCAAATCCTTTTTACCGTCAGTGTAATAAATATCTAAGCATCCAGACCAGTTCAGCGAGTCCAATCTCGGTGGGTCTACAATTAGTAACAAGAAGAAATCGGACTATCCGTATGAGTGCGTCGATGCCACAGACAGACAGATACACACGCAACGGACACAATAACAGCGGTAAAACATTCCTCATAAGGACCTCTTCCTTATCGCTTATCGTATTTAAACTTCGGGATTAATGATAAACAAAATCGCATCGTTCGCGTCGTTGATGCAATGCACATAATAGTCATTAAAGTAGATAAACGCAATAGCATACAAGAAGGCGGTTTTTTGTTTATCCACCGATGCACGGAAATTCATGTCCGAGAATCCACCCTAAGCCTATAAATTCTGTTTATCCAATTAGGCCTGTGGTGGATTTTCGGACATGCGTTTCCGCGCATCCGCCTTAGGGTGTATTTTTCTGGGGTTGATATACTGAATAACCCAAGGATTGCCTAGATAGATAGGCTGAGAGATTTTGAACACGATTTCAGATGATATGCATGGCTACACTTATAATTCGTTTCAGTATAAACGACGGGCGCTGGCGCCTAATTTTGTCAAGTAGGTATGGCATATTAACGACCGGTTTCTGAAACGAACATCAACACAAATAAACCATTTTTAGGCACTTCAATCGCATCACTTGACTCATGTTTAATTTTGTCACGTGGAGAATTTTCGAACAAGCAACGGGGCGTAAGAGCCTTGGGATCACGGATGTTTTGCTGACAAATGGGCGAAATATGTTTTCGAAATTATCTATCTACTTCCATAATAGAGAGAGTCCTCTATTGTTGATAAGATGTATGAAGCGTGTCCTTAAATAAGCAGACGAGGTAGGCGTTTCACTTTGATTGCTCCGGGGCAAGCACTATTCGAAAAAGTTCTTACATCACCCGAAGGAGGGCGCTGATCCAAATTCTAAAGTTAGGTTCTATTTTGGTCCGCTTGGGTACGCTAATGAATTTCTTGAATCCTTGCAAGTTGCAATATAGTTCATTACGCCAATAGGAAGATAATTTTACCGTGTTATAAATACTAATTTTACACAGGTAGTAGCGCTATATAGTTTCAAAAGCATACCTCTGCAGTCGAGTAGTTCCTTGATTAATCGTAGTACCTACCCTATATCTACCTACTTATGTAAGAATGAATGGCATTCACGTCTATTTAGTATAATATAATATTGGGTTTTTTTAACATAGTTTGCAGGATTTTGTTTTCAATATCCATCTAATAACTTAACAACCACCAAACATTGTAGATACCTAGGTATACCTATCTGTCTTCTTACATCTTCTGACCGCTAGCAATACCACCTTATGCTCCTCCGGTTCAGTTGCAACCTTCCTTTAATTTTGCTATTTTACACTGTCATTCAAGATACAGGATTTTCCTAGTTTGAAGGACTGGGATCTTAGTCATCTGCAGGTAATAGCTTTAAGTTCCCATATTTTATTGAAACTACACTAGTGTTACCTAAGCTAAGTTTCTTAGCAAATAAATGATTAGGTATTTACTTACTTACATTCGAGTCTAATCTATCTATATAGTTTAGTCTAATCACAATCGCACAACCACATACAACAACAACCGCCAATTACAACCAACACAACACAACCAAACAACAACAACACAATCGCTTTCAAAGCGTTTCGTATTTCTACAACGACTTTTATCCGAATTAGCAAAAGCTTTTCGGTAGCTTATGTCATTCCCATACATTCTTGACTTTTCCATCATCGTTATCGTTAATAGAATGTCACTTTGTCTAGGCCCCTTGATTCCGAAAGTCGTTTCGCTAACGTCGTCAAACGTCATAAAGTTTTTCACCGCCAATCATAGTTGGCTGGTCTGAAACTAAAGTGGTATATGTAATGTTTTTGGCTAAATCTATCTATGAGCATTTTTGAACATACGCTTTTGTTTTTTAAACAATATTTTTTATTATTATGTTCAATAATGCTCATAGATGGATTTAGCCAAAAATGTTACATGGACCACTTTAGTTCCAGGCTAGCCAGTTATCCTCATCCATCGAATTCGACTTGTAACATTTGTATTTTACAAGTCGAATTCGATGGATGAGGCTCTTGTTTTTTTGAGCTGCCACCAGTACCTAATAGGTATCTAAAGTTTGAATCAATCATTGCTCCGTTTTCCTAACAAATAAATTAAACAGTTTAGGTCCTCTCCAGCTATGTATTAGGTACCTACCTACCTAAAACTCTAAAGTTTTCAGTTGAAGAAAAGTTCTAGGAGGTGGTTGGTTAGTTTGTTGGAGTTTCTTAACCTGAAGATTGGTTACGGACTTTTTCAGAGATACAGTGTTTTAGAAAATTTATTCACGTTTTTTTGTCTTTGTTCGTCTTTACGAGTATTACTTGGGTACTTACTTAAGAGATTATCTAGGTAGGTAACTGTTTAGTTATTAGTATTACCTACTTCGATTAAAGTTACTGAAAATCATTTAAAAAAAACCGCCCAAGTGTGAGTCGGATTCACTCACGAAGGGTTCCGTACCACCGTCCAATATTAAACACTACATTTTTTTTAAACACGTTTCTTGTATTTTCTTTTATTTTTTACTTTATTTTATTTTTTGTTATAGTGGCAATGTAAATACACAGTTTGTAAAAATTTCAACTGTCTACTTATTACGGTTCATGAGATACAGCCCGCTGATAGACGGACGGACAGCGGAGCCTTAGTTATAGGGTTCCTTTGGCACCCTTTGGGTACGGAACCTTAAAAAAGTATTTTATTTATACAGGCTCAAATTAAATTAGCTAGCGAAACTCCGCAGACATGATGGTTACTAATAAGCGAACTAAACACGGTAAAACAAAAACCGATTTATTGATATTTTCTTTTGGGGTCAGCGACCTTTGGTAGTGTTGTTACTTCAAGTATTAGTTGAGAAAATCTGTTTTATTTTGTGTAATATCGTGTTTAGATAACGCATGACGTCTGTGAAGATTACACAACAAATACTGAATTTAGGCTTCAATACGTCATAATGAAAAAACGGAACTCTTATTATAAGATCACTCGTGTGTCTGTCTGTCCGTCTGTCACAGCCAATTTGCTCCGAATCTCCTACACTGATTAAGTTGAAATTTGGTACACATATGAACGTCTGCGACCCAAACACGGACGTGTAACTTAAATGAATGAATTTTGAATATAGGGTCTCTTTTGGGGGGCAAACTAGAAAATTAAAAACAAAGGTTTTACAAACTGTAACTTGTGACATATCAATTGAAAGGGCTTGTTGTGAGGGTCTCATATATATTTTTTGTATAATTTTAAACTAAACAGTTTGAAGTTATTTAAGAAAATATATGAAAATTGATATTTGCCTCCTCCTTATCTCCAAATCAGAAATAAAAATATAGAAATTAGTTCTTTGCTAGAGATTACAAGAAAACAGAAGTCTATGGAAAATAACATGGTAAATCTTTCAATATTGTGCTAACAAACTTACAATTGCTGTTCGAATGTATGGCAGAACATGTCAATTACAATGTCAAGTTTGTTCTTGGGATCTGGGGGCACGGTAGATCCCCAACCACGACCAGCCAAAAACAAATAACAGGGGCACTACCTACCTTGTTTCGAAGCGTTTCGTCGTATTTTCATACCCTCATACCTTCGGCCTGGATAATGCTAGAGATCTCAAATTCTCAGGATAAAATGTAGTAAGCAGACTTATAAAATTTCATTTGTCAAGCTTTTATACTTTGTATTTTATTAAGACCTAAAATGCGGCGATTTCGTCACTGACTGGCTCTCTCACTCACTCATCAAAACCTCTAGGGCACTACCCAAAGTCCTAGAAAGCTGAAATTTGGTATGCAGGCTAGCATTTGCACACAAACAACAAAAAAATAAAAAACTGGAATTTCCACCCTCTAACCCCCTTAAGTGCAAGTCTGTATTCCTTACGGGTATACCTACTTCCATTTGTTATGAAAGCTAGATTAGGATGGACATAAAACAACGAAGATGAAACTCTTTTTCATTGGCTATGAAGAAAGTAACTGCTGGCGTGCAAGAAATACCTTTTTTACCCGCCTACGCTAGAAGTTAGGGTTATGTTTTTAACATTTAATCGTGTAATATCAGTACAATATCATCACTAAAATAAAAAAGAAATAGAGCATCCTACAAAAAGCAATGAAATCCCACCAAAAACGTTTCATGTAAAGTAGGTTGCCAAGATTCACATAACTCTCTTACTTTTAAAAAGTTAACATATTTAATGTATAGCTAAGCTCCTAACTCTACAAGTCCTTACTCTACAAACGTTATATCTTGGTCAAAATGTATGGTTTGGCCGTTCCATTAAACCATTCTAAGATACAAAATTAAAGACCAGTGACTTAATTTCTTACCATAAACCTATAGAAGTGTCTGTGCGACGGCCGCAAAGCGGCCAAGACGTACATTTTGACCAAGATGTAAGGTTTGTAGAGTTAAACTTGTAGAGTTAGGTACTTGGCTCTACATTATATCTGATAACTTTTTAACCGTAAAAGCGTTATGTAAGCCTTGGCAGCCAACTTCACATGCATTTTTTTGACGGGTAACATATTCGTCGTACGGAATCCATGCGTGTTCAACTCGCAATTGTCTGGTTTTCTAACCTGATATTTCTTAGTAACTACACTAAGGGTCGTTAACCCCAAAAAAACATCAAATCATTTTTGTTTTGTTTTATCGATTTAAGATATTGATACCCATCACGTCTGCGGTGTTTCACAAACTAAGTTAACTTAGAGATCGCCGCCGCCGATCGCCGCCACGACGACACGGCGCTGCTCCGCCCAAGCCGGGCAGACCTCCACCGTATGCTCCACCGTGTCCTCCGGTCGATCCACACAATGATAACACCCGGGCGTTTCCTCCCGCTTTATCCGAAACAGGAACTTCCCGAAACAGCCATGTCCGGTGAGGACCTGCGTCAGGCGGAACGTGAGGACGCCGTAGCGCCTCTCAAGCTACTTATCAAAGAGGGGACTAACCGCCGCAATCGTGGCGTGCCAAGCACTGGGTTGTGACAGTCGCACTCTCCATGCCGCCATGAGATCCCGCCGGAGCTCAGTCCGCTGTGCCGCGATTTCTCGCAGCAGCGGAGTTACGCCCCGGCGTTTCGCCTCCTCGCGCCACTGCTAACTGTGCGCGAGGACTTTTGCCTCCAGATAGGCAGGCGCGCCGCCTCGCAGGAAGCCGTGCGGTATCCCCGGACCAGCCCGATGGCCATGAACCTCTGGGACGCGTTCAACCGGCGGGCTGGTCGGCGCCTCAATGAACGCGCCTCCGATTCACCCCTGCATCCCAATTCACCCCGTTTGTCGGTAAGCGAAATCTTTGTAATTTCCTATTGAGAAATATTTTTTTTAACCATACATTACATCAGCCAGCAGGCTGAATAAACTTGCCGATTAAATAATGACCAGTGCGTAGCTTATGAAAATCGATAAAATGCAGAATGTGTCTGAGTGCCAAGTCTGCGATACTAACATACTCCACTTACGGGTCATGTGTAAAATTGTATAACGGTTGCAGGACATTATAAAGGCTGGTCATTGGCCAGTATTTTATTTTGTAAAATAATTGGTAGGAGTAGAAAGACCATACAAGCGAGCTTTTCGTAATCGCCTAAAACAAGCATAGAAAAATTGTTAAAAAACGATTCATTGAACTAATTAATCGGATGTTTTGCCGGTTACTCTCTTTGTCATCCACCTTTCAAGCACTTCCTGGAATCCGATTGAGCTGAATCTTAGTATACCTATATATCTTCGGTGTGGTCTGATGATGGAGCCCAAAGGTGGTAATAGGAACTACTAAACTAAAAAAAATAGTGTCGTTGAGTTTGAACTCGTTGGTTATGTATTGACAAGTGCCACATTATTCGGTGTTCAGGATCTGATGATGGAGCCGAAAGGTGGCCATAGGAACTCTTCAACTGATTAACATATCACCATCGTGTTTGGACTCATTCAACCTTGTATATAGTATTATTTTTTAATTTTATAGACTATTAGTAGTTGTTTAAATAGTTTCCGTGTAAATAATTGGGCTTAATAATACGATGCAACTTAACATAACGCCTTTACTCCCCAGAGGGGTAAGCAGGAACAAGTTCACCATGCGACATTATTATTATGTTTAAACTGATAGTAGTTCATTAGTCCTTCTGTTAAAGTTAGGTTTTGTCAAATGTTTATCACTCCAAAGAAGCTATAGATAAATCTGAGCCATTGATCTATGAATATCAGTTGGGAATCCACCCCAACACCTTACGCGCGGTCTGCATGAGCATGGCGTGATCGACGCGTCTCCAGCAAGCTGAGGCGCAGCGCGGCTGCAACACGGCTCGGCCCGACGACCACTTGCTTCACCGGACTCCACCGCGACGGACGATACATACTCCTTACTTAATGTATTAATTGTTTATCCGGGAAAGTTTATAATTTGTAACAAGGACGGCACTAAACCATTGCCCAAAATACAGTTCACTCTTTCATTGCTCCCTGCGCTGACATATCTAAATTCAGAATCCGGTTAAGTTTCTGTGCTATTGTTAAAGAATAACATCGTAAGGAATCCTGGACTTATAGTTAATATTAGTCTGAAATCGCCAACCCATCCTGTGCAAACGTGGTGATCAAAGCTCGTGCCTTCTCTGTATCAGAAGAGGCCTCTGCCCTGCAGAGGGACAATAATAAGCTGGTGTTTTGTGTGACATAGATAAGTTCGACGTTTGAGGAGGCCGCTATCCAGCAGTGAACGTCTTCCAGAGGTAAGTAAATATAATTGGTAAAAACATTACCGTGGGAATAGTTGCTTAAATATGATATTCATTCTAACACTACGTCCACTTCCAAATCCCAAGGAATAAGCTAAAACAACAAACAACAACCGTTTTTGTTTGTTAAAATGGGTGGAATATGCAGTTATTACGTAACAATCGGTGTCTATAAGGAATAAAGAAAACGTTGCTTTTAGCGGTAAGACCGCCCAATGTGTCACCCTATGTAAAATTTCTACATTTATATCTGTAATTCGTATGGTGTACATCTCATACATATCTCTAAAATGACAGCTGCATTACATCGACTAATTACCTACTTGCGTAATTGATACTCTTCTAATACCCACGACGCGAAGCGAGTTAAGACATTAAACATCATCAGGTAACGCCTTCGATTTGTTAATAATGGATCGATCGTTGTTTGTTTGCTTTGTGGAATGATCTCCTCTTCTTATTCTTTTTGTTCTTTTGTGGTTGCTTTATCTTATTTAGCAACGGGGGCTATAGATTCTGATACAAAAGTAAAGGAAGTAAATGTATTTAGTTGGGCTTAAAGGTATAAAAACAACTTAATTTAAACCACCGTTAAGTCTCATGCAACTATTGCCACCTTAATACGGTGTATTGCTGCAAGAGAAATCGTTATAAGGTCGTCTAAAGTAAGGTGTGTTTTATTAGGGTAGCTTCTTTAATCTTCGACGCAAGGTGCGAGCGCGTAGTGTAGTCCGTAGCTCGATGCATAGTAGCTGGGCGCGTAGCACGATGCGCGTAGCTCGACGCAGTAAGTCGCGTAGCACGGCGCGTAGCAAGTCGCGTAGAAAGGCACGTAGCAAGGCGCGTAGCAAGACTCGTAGCAAAACGCGTAGCTGGACGCGTAGCTGTGCGCGTAGCATGTGTGTATTTACCAGGTTCATACATTTTGTTACTTCTATGTTTTGTTTTGTTCATTGTCATCACATGCTTAACCTTTTCCCAAATATGTTGGGGTCGGCTTCTAGTCTAACCGAATGCAACTGAATACCAGTATTTTAGATTTTACTGACTACCTCCTAAACCCTGGAAAAACGATACCCCTTGATAAGTTTTTGCGTTATATAATGCATTCGTGTCTTTTAAAACATAGTATGGTCCTTTTGGTTGGCGTTAACGGTCTTTCTTGTAGATACAGGACGTTTTCATTTGATTTAATGTGTGTTTGTTGTAAGTAGAAAGAAATAACTCCTTCTTTCCTTTTTGTGCCCTTAATCATACCAACATTCCTATTTATTTGCAAGATTATTCTGGAACATGTCCAATGTGTAGGAAAATTTTGAACTTAGTTGCCAAATTTTTATGTTGCATTTTATTATGTATCTGGGTTTGAACCCATTATCCTGAAGAATTTATACTGAGCTTATATAATGGTATATAACTATTGTGTATATTAATGTGTTCTAAGATGAGAATTCACTTGGACAACTCTGACATGATTCAGTTAAAAAATAAAAGGAAAGCACGATACAGGAACTGATGGAGGCTGCTGAAGGTGCTAAACTCGCAGACAAATTCTGGGCCTTTAGATTGCCATCGATATTCTAAAAAGAAGATAAAAGGTATAATGATCGGGGAAAAGAAATAAACAACACCAAACCAATTTTAGAAAGTTTTTATTTGCAGGTCGAAAAGGCATTGGGGGAACATTAAAGCAACGATACATCGAACCTGCGACCTTACGGCGGTCGCTAATTACTATAAACCTTTACATTTCTTACTTACACACCGTACCGTATGCAATTCATTATACTGCACTACGATTTATTAAATAAAAAAATATATGATTATTTAAAACTCAAACTTAGGACTAAAAGTACCACGAGGAGTCAAATTATGAAGTTTATAGGTTTGAGATGGTTAATTATACGTGCCATGGTTGTATAAATAGATGTTGCATTAAAAAAGACCGTGTTGCCCCCCGGTACTGTGACGTATCCCAAAAACATTGGCTGCGCATATTGACAAACCTGACAATATGCACTTCCCACATTTTCACGTCAGAGACACAACGGGCAAACAGTCAAAATAAAAATTGAATTTCAACTTAAAAGAGTCGCACAACTTTTTAGGCAAAGTTGTTGCAAATCGTACTAGCGAATTATATTAAACTTAGAGACTACGTTTTTAACTGGAAGATATATTCGCCTTTGACTCTCTATTTAACTAATTTACTACTATAATATGTCAAAGGCATTGTAGTGTGTCTCCGCACTGGGGGTCCAACGAACGCGTAGACGGCACGTAATCGCTGTCATAACATCAAAAAGGACCGAAGTACAACATGGCCAAGCGACCGTCACGTCTACGAAGAAGCGCGCGCCAGATTCAACTTACCTAATGCGAAGGCACCCCAAGACACTAATACTAAATAACAATTGTTTTTCGGCAGTGTGGCGCTGGCTGCAACATACTACATCAACATGGCACTTGAGGACAGGTATGAGGGGAAGTTCCTTTGATAACACGCACTGCGGTAAAATTGAGTAAGACATTCTCAAATTGTGGATACCTCCCCTCAAAAGAAGGTCAAATAGGTAAATAAAAACCGCAATTAATGGTAAAGAATTTAGTTCGAGTTGTGGTACTTTAAGTAAAAATTGCAAATCATAGGGCAAGCATGTCGACGGGCTTCCTGACGGTAATTTGTTACCGCTGCCAGTGGGGTTCTGCAATACCAAAGCATTGCACTCGTACTAGCCTACAATGTTCCCACTGCTGAGACACAGGCCTCCTCTCGGTGAGAGCGAGTGGGCCGTAATCCACTACGCGGGCCCAGTGTGGGTAGGTAGATGTCACTGTCTTCCGATTTTGACAATGACGATGTTTTCCTTCATCGATTTTGAGAACAGTGGTGATGTAATAATTTACACAAAGTAAAGCGTCTCTCTGGGTTGGAACCTACGACCTACAACTCGTAAATCACGGCTTTTACCACTGGGCCACCACTACACCCTCGTACGAGAGAGCATCGCAGATTTATTCCCATCCTAGAGACAGCTAAATTGTCTCATGTGTTTGAAACTACACCAACAGCCGTATCCCTTCCGACCGGAAAACAGCAGAAATAGGTATGGTGGAAATACTTCCCCGGGCGAGCTCTTTCGCAAAGAGCTTTAAACACAAACATTATTTTGAGTAAGATTTTTATACATATTTAAAAAGTTGCATATTTCACTGTAAAAAAAAAAAGCAGTTTCCATAATTTTGATTTTTTTAAATAAACTTTTTCTAAAATACTGAAGGTATTTTTTTCCAGAATTGCATACGGTACCTAACTTCGTCTGCGATCTCGTATAATAATAGTTACAATAGTCTTTAAACAGTATAAATATTTGAGTACTAATTTGTTTCTATTGTTATAGTTAGTATATGTCCGATATGCTGAGATTACGTGAAATATTAACATTATAATATTTACCATACAAGCCATTCTTAGGGATACTCTAGTAAGATTATTGAGTTGAAGATCAATATTGAGATTTTCCATATATGGTAAGATGTTTAGAGTTATCATTTTCATGGTAAAAGAAGCGTGCCAAATAGATGCGCAGACAGACAGCTTTCAAGCTTTGTACGTTCCGTGCTAATGTAGTTATGTGCGTGGATATTTAATAGTATACCTACTATATAATTCACACCGTGGCATGGGTCACCGTGTGATACCAGCCGAAGAATATCTTCAAGAACTTAGTATTACGTAACATCTGTGTAGTATCGTAATAATTATCTATTCATAGGTAGGCTACCTTTCAATCAATATGTGTTTCTGGGTATATATTTGTACCTATCAATGGTACCATTCTGATGTTTACTTACACACCTAATTTTTTATGTCATCAAAGGAGTAATTGCTAGAAAGCATACCAATTTTGTTGGGCCTACTGTAAGTTTCTTAATTTCATGCGATCATGTCAAGATTTCGTGTTTTTATTTTGTATCTTGGTGTCAATGTTGTATACATACTGTCTTCTGCGTAAGCATTGGGCATGTACGTGTTTTAATTTATTTTATTAAGTCCTTTTCCCACGTTCGGGCGGCCGGCTAGCTGGCCCTGGTACCCGGCTACAAATGCATACGGTAAACCGGG
Organism: Dryobotodes eremita; assembly: GCA_917490735.1. Lineage (NCBI taxonomy): Eukaryota > Metazoa > Arthropoda > Insecta > Lepidoptera > Noctuidae > Dryobotodes > Dryobotodes eremita. The sequence goes on along the minus strand of OU823241.1, from coordinate 7,876,833 downwards.
TGAAATCTGCCGTAATACATAATCGCAGGTGCGGTACTACACCTTCTGCACCTGACAAAGCACAAAGGGCGTAATTCTTCAAAACTCGATTCTTATTCTCACCTTACACTATTCATACATGTTACATTATGTCAATTTTATATAAAATTAAAATTAAAATAAGGGTAGACCATATGGTCTACTCTTATTTTCCATAATATTAACAATATGGGTTACACAGGCCATCAAGCTCAGTTTTAAATATGTAATGTATTATGTTTTGGAAATCATAGGACAGGTACACAGGGCATAGGACAAACAACACACGATCAACAACAAAGATAAATTGAACGTTAATACACCTATTAACGTTCAGTCAAGTGATTCATATAATCCCAGCAGATGAACGATTTTATCAATTCAGTTTACTAAATAAAAAGCAACACTTAATATTGTATTCGATATAGTGTAGGTATCACAAACTACTATAAGTTTGTAGTAAAGTAAGTTACAGTCAACATTATATTCTGTGCATCATTTGATACAGTGACTAAATTATTCTACACAGAGTGCTACATACCTCTCATTTTTTGTAATTTTTATAAATTTTTGTTTCATGAAACGTGGATCAACCCGTAAAAACACAATTCGTTTTTCGCAATGAGCTAACTCTGTTACTTACAAATCCTTCTCAAATGAGGCAGAAGAGGCGCAATCCAAAATGACATGATTTTGATAAACCTTCATTGTTTTTACGGGTTTTCTATAGAATGCATCACTAAGAATAATATAGAATAGTGATATATTTATTCAAATAACACAACACATGGAGCACATCGTTAAACTGCTAACAACTACTCGGGAAACATTTATCTACGTACGTCGATTAATCTTTTAAATTCAATATGTGAAACTATTGTTAACATAATTATGTTAAACATCTACGTGGTACATTCAAATGTAATTAACGTCTATTAGGTTACGAACGGAAAAGTTATTTCGTATTTTATACACAAATTCAAGACTAAGAGCTCGTGTGGCACCCAAAAATCGAGCTTTTTTCTATACCCAGATTTTTTCAAATGGGTCAAAATTGTTTTGTGGTCAACCCCTAACTCTTCAGCTATGTCGTAACTACTTGATCTTGCTCAACTTTTTCAAAAATGGCATCGCATTTATCTGTAACAGGGGGACCAAAGCGAGCTGCATCTTTGACATCTGAATTCCCGAACTGAAAACGCTTGAACCAACTTTGTGCTCTCTTACTGACACTGCGTTAAGTCCATAAACGTCACTTTTCTTTGCGACTTGTGTCTCATTTTTCCCGTTTAATTTGTCTAATAAAACTTCAAAATGTATCGAATTTCTTCGTTAGATTCACTCATTTTGTGAAATGTCATCTATTAAATTGTATCAAAACGAGCACGATACAAACAGTACAGCCAAAGAGATTTTACTACAACTTTATACCTATAAAATACGAAATAACTTTTTCTCCGACCTATTATGTATATTGGTAATATTCATTCAAATTTCTTAGAGCCAAAATCTTACGTAGTGACCTGACGCCTTGGCGTCTGGTGAACAAGGAATTATATACTTTAAACCATCTCCATTAAATATCAACCCTAGAATGGAACATGTAGGTGTCGAGTTGTAGTATGAAGCAGAAAATATTTGGCTTAAGGAACATGCAATGACCGTTAAGTGCGGTTACAAATATAATAATAATAATATCAAAGGTGAAGGATTGCCACGATGAGACAATTGTTTAATTGTTATAAACTATTAGAAATCCAAATAGTCAATATAAGTGATTATTAGACTACTTAAAATTATATAAAATAACGTGAATTATCGATGTGATTATGTTTTAACTTAATGCGAGGTCGCCTCGACTCCCCTAACTTTAAATGTTGGAACGAAATACTAGTGTTTTAGCTTTTTACGTATCCATACCAAGTAAAGTAATGAGTTACCCAAAATGAAGGAGAAGAAGTCTATTGTCTCATCACGACTGCATAGTGTGGGGATGGGTTGCGCTCCACACCCGCCGCTGCCGGTGGTCGCAGCGGCCGACCGTTGTTGTGGCCCCGCGCCGGAGCTCAGGGTGTCGCAGGGGAGGTTAACGAAAGAGAAGCTAGTAACACCCTGTATCTTCCTAATCCTACCGTCCGCCACTGAACACTCACGCGCTCGTGTCGTGCGCGCCAGTATCCGGCAACGGAGCTTAGTTACAACGCTAAACTGGCGTGTTGACCGCGCCGAGGGAGCCCGCGCTGACCCGCGCCGCGAGCCACACAGTAAGTACGGTGCAATTGATAGCCTTTTATAAAACGTGCGCTCCGCTGTTATCGCTCCCTCCAAGCTGGTAACTCTCAGGTCGTGGCAGACGTTCAACAAGTCAACACGGCGCGTCACTCTATTATACGCCTCTAACATACCCTCTATTCGCAGGTACTAGAACGTGCTCCTGTACTTATTAACTAGTAATAAGTATTATTAGCTATATACAGTACAATCTACATGTTCCGACCGTTCCTCTACGCATAACGGATCACCGACAATTTATCGTAAATTTTGAATTCCCAAATTTTATTTTATAAATTCTTAGAAACAATACAAAACTTTACATCCAGATAATATATACTAACATTAATAAACATTGGCTAATAAAACATCTAGTCAGATCGATAATTTACTAGGTAAATAATTTCAAACGTTTAAGATCTAATTTTTATAATTTAATAAATCTGATTATTTGGGATCGCATAGAGATAACATTTAGCTACATCACTTTGAAAACGAATATAGTGTGAATACACACATAAAAACATGAATAATTTGTAGATAGGATAATATAAGTATAATACTGCATTAATATAATTATGCTCGCTATTGCGAGTATAGATCGCTATAAAGTGACAGCAGAGAAACGGTCTAATGTAGGTAGACGATCGAGTTCGATCGCTGGTCGGCCGACATCGTAAAGTGGATGTCGGCCGGAGACGAGTTAGGCCTTAAGCGTTGGACTCTTTGAGGTCGGTGAGGCGCGCGAGCTGCGCGGGCTCGAGCTCGTCGGGGATGCTGGCGCGGCCGCCGCGCGGGGCCGCCGGCGGGGACTGCGGCGCAGTTGGCGGCCCCGATGCGACGGACGCGCCGCCCGACTCACCGTCCGACGCCGTCGAGCTCGACTGTGGGTGCGGCGCTGAGTCCGCCGGCCCGTCGTCCGAGTCCCGCAGGCAGACGGCCGTCTGCTCCGACAGCGAGGACTCGTCATCGTCATTCTCTTCGCGCTCGGGCTCGGGCAGCGTCTCCGAGTCGGGCTCAACGTCGCCGTTAGCTTCAGCGTCAACCTCTGATTCTGGTGGAGGGAAGGGCTGGTCGGGCTCCTCCACCATTGGCGTGGCTGCGGTGATGACGATCTGAGCCACCCCCAGCCCGCAGTCTTCTTCGGTCTGCTCAATCTGCACTGCCTGGACCGGCTCCGGGATCACCTAGTGGGTAGAAAGACTCTTCTTAGACACCAGACTAGGTAACAATATATTTGGAAAGGGAAGATTGAAAGTTTCGGATTAAAAAGTACTTAACTTGAGCACAGGCATTCTGAAAGTGGACTCAAAACATGCATTGAAGCGGCATGCTATGATGACGTGTGCTACCGAAAGTAGTTCAACTCGCAAAGTGTAATAAATAAAAATAGTATCACTCATAATTCCTGGAAGAGAGAGTTATAAGTGAAGATAAACAAACAATAGCAACAAGCTACAAGTCGTGTGTACAATCTCCGACAAGCAACATGTATTAACACATAACAGAGAGAGGGATAGATTTGTATGATGGAGTCAAACCTCTTCCCAGCATTCACCGACCACTTCGTCGACTGAAGCATGAAAAAGAATTCACACTCAGTTAACACTAATACATAAACACATAAATGTTACAAGTAAATACATTAAGATCCCTAAAACATAAGTAGGTTACAGCAAAAGCTACAAATATATTAACATCCTGGAACTGTGTACTGTAACGAATCAATTTGTCTTTTTTGGTTGTAGTTGCGATATAAAGACAAAGCTATCTATGAGATATCGCATTGTATAACGTTCTACCTGTGTGGTATCTACCTACCTCCTACTTGTTGTCTCATTGGTTAGTCTCAAAGTACTAGATATGTATGTAAACCTAAGTATAAACAGGTAATTTCCACAGATCTAGAAAATTGAAAATAAAATTGAAACACCTTTCAGAAACATATTTTATTACCCACCCTATTCCTCGAAACTAGGCGTGTCAAGGCTAATTTAAAATGATAAGTTCATTTCGAGGGTTACTTCGTGGAAACTCAAACTCAATCTATTAATTTTCAATATTTAAAATACGAACTCGCGTGAGAATTCCTAACTACCCAATATGTCAAATTAAAAAAACATGCATGCAGTCACTGCATGTTACAAGTTCTTTATAACCCGATTTATTTTTTTACAGACGCTCGAGTTTTTCGCTGGCACACTTATCGCAGTTTATTTACCAGCCATTCGGAAAACGTTTTGTTTTTTTCCGTTATTAAGGGGTTTAAGTTCGGGTTATCTGAACAATGCAATTCTGAGTTTTCCAATGTGGAAAAATAACACCGCACAGCTGGAACTTTAAATAATATCCTTTGATTTGACATCTCGTGACATAATATTAATTCTAATCCTACAAGAGTCTGAACTTACACATTCTTTGTTCGTTAATATTTTTATCAAGTTTTGTCTAGAATATATATATATTAATAGGTATATATTAATATAAGAATAGGTTTCGGTTTCTGAGCCGTGCAAGGCTCGAAGGATCGATACTTGGTTGTATTGGCTAGTTCGATTACCCCGGCCTATGCGGTAAATTGTACCCCTGATACATGAATTAGAGGGAGCAGGCAATGTTATATGTAGCTGCTAAAATACATATGATTTTCCCTGTATATTGTCGTCGTGTCCGTCGACAAATTTGAATATTATGATAAGAATGCATCAGTGAAGGAGGTAGGATAGCTTTTTGTTTATTAATTACAAAATTTTGAACGAAATACCTATTTATCAAAATATTTACAGAAAAATAATTCCCTTACCTATGTTGTGTTTTTAGTCTATAGGTAAGGACCTAATTTGATCGATTAACTTATCATTAACTTCGAAATGTTTGAGGAAATTGCAATTAGGGACTGCAAAAAGGCAGAAGAGTTTATTTGATAAATTATCAGGAGTTACTTACTGGCTTTAATAATTTTGAGTTAGTGCCAGAAGTGCTCCATTTTCTCTGATAAATAAGGTAAATTGCACATTTAGATAAAAATCTTCCACTTAAGACAATTCATTGCAGAAGTGGTGTGATTTAGTTCACATTTTCTGAACCTTAATTCATTTGAACTGAGATAAACAACTTGAAAGAATGAGATATCCTTATTGTCAAGACCCAAATTACAATTGCAGTGCCTACTTGCAAGCTAAGGGCCTAAGTCGATTTTTTACGAACTTTGCAATAGTGTTGCTATTGTGAGCTGTAAACAGAATTTGAATGGTAAATCTGACCAAAACTCACAATGGAGAGACCATTGCAACGTTTGTAAATTAGTAAACTTGGCCCCCTGAATTTAGCACAAAAGTCCTGGCCGTCTATGTCGAACTTACCAACAATAGTAACAGAGGGGGCGGCGAACTGAGTGCCGTAATGCTCCTGCTGGTTCCTGCTAAGCTCAAGATTAAAGCTGAAGTCAGGCTGGCTATCCATGGAGTCGCCGAGGGCCGGGGGCGGGGGCGGCGGGGGCGCGTCCGGGGGCGCAGCACCTTTAGTATTGTTGTTGTCATTCAGGATCTCTGGCAGCGTCCGTAGAAATACACAGTTCAGCCACACAACAGGATCAGGGCAAATTTTGACATGCGACGCCACTATCAGTGGGCTCATCCAATTTGGGATTACTACGGTCGGTCGGCTAGAAAGTTGTCTACCAATTTACGATTGAAATTCGTCATTAAACTATAAGGTAGGTATATTTTTCTTGCAAACTTCCTCTCAAAATACGTTACTCAGGCTGTTTTATCATGTATTGAAGTTACATCATGCGTTCCGTGTGTAAATTGATGAGACGGAACTCATTGCCTCAGTCAAACTTAGCGAAATGTTCAATAGAGCATGAATGTTTGTCAATATTGATACACCACTTTCTCGGCCGTCCGTACATGTTGCCATCGATTCAAACTCAAACTCAAAGCGTTTATTTCAAATAAACCAATTACAGACATTTTTCATTGTCAAGGGCCGGTCAGTTAGAAAGATGTAGCTAGTTGCCCATTCCAAAGCGTAGTAGGATCCTATGAAGAAGAATGGGCAAGAAACTCCACGGACACTCTTTGAAATCAAATTATTGATCCTACATGTTCATTAAATATGTTTATGTAGGGCAATTAGTAGCTTCCAATTGCGCATGTATCGCTCACAATTATTTTAACTTTGCGAACGGGAATTAAATGCAATCAAGAAATGGCTCGTTTTGGGAATAACCGCGAACTGCGAAATTTTGGAAAACTAAAACGCTTCTTGGTAAACGAATCGATGGTCAAACGCAGACATGCTGTACAAGTTTGAGTTTTTTATAATGGGCATTAGAAAGTGTTCAGTTGTTCAGCGTGCATAAATTACAGGGAATTAAAACTCGTAATTGCAGCGGTGAGTAGCCATCAGTATAATGGACGGTACTAGTAATTTAACATTCATTCATTTTTAATTTTACCGTGTTTTTCTTTCTGTGAAAAATAAACCTATATTTCTTTCTTTCTATTTAAAAGTGTCTGTTATTCATAGTTCAGGATTAGGATCAGTGTTTAGCAACTTAAAAAATATGGTACTGTATGATATGTACTAGTACTGCACTGGCAATCAAGGCCCGCAAACACAGCAAATTATTAAATACATTTATTTACGGATATATACATAACAACGTTCTATTTCCGTCAATCGTTTGAAGATGACAGAGACAGAATGATGCTTTAAAAATATATTTAGTGATTTGTGGTGAAGTGGATCTAAGTGCATGTGTGAGCGTATACAAGTTTGTGTCTTTGAATAAGTTATGCCGTCGAGGTACAGAATCTGTAATGCAGCAACTAGATCCGCAAAAACCAATAGTCTTCTGAATATTTTATTGAAATACTATCAAATATGTTCAAATAAGTTTGACTTGGACAGTATCGTATTTTTTTTCCGAAACAGTAAAGATTTTGATTTTGTAGGGAGACAACTAATCATTATAAACGAAAATATACGAAAGATCAAAGTTCTTCCATTGTCCTGTAAATTATTTCAACTATCTTCAAAACCCACTTTCATTGAGTCCCTCTCATTATTTTCGTAAAAGCTACCTATTTGTATATTTAGTAGGGATTTATTTGTAAATGTTGATTTAAGTTAAGTAGGTAATGATTAAACTTCTCTTAACTTTAAGTAACGTTTATAAATAGACCTCTTTGTGTACTAGATAGATGGTCGCGATCGATTTTCGAATCGATATTGGCTACCGTGTAGGTGTATAGTTTTCTTTAAACAAACGCGTCGTGAGATTTTTTAAATGATTTCAGTTCATGGTTTTTGCGTTTTCACAAGTTCTTTTAATCCTTTCACAGGCGGTACGTGATTGTACGTTATAATGTATGATTTTGATATGGCACAACGGACGTTAAAACAAAAGATCATGTACGGCAGAACGTTCATTTCCGATGAACTTTCAAATAAAACCTCTATGATGTGGATCTTGTGTCACAACATATAAAAATACTTTGAACTTTACTGTCATATAGAATAGGCTTTTGACAATTTCAAAAATGTGTTCTTGGTAATATGTGCCAACGCTACACACATACGCGCAACGTGTTTATGGGTCACACACAAAAATTGTAAATAAACTGTTCGCTTGTTGTAAAATCGTTTTGGTAAAAAAATTACCGGCTTGCTTTATTTTCTTAGACTGAGTATTAATGGATTATTTTATGCAAAGATAAAGGTGTTTTCGTAACGTTTTAATTATTGTTATTCAATGCTTAATGAAAAGTCCCCTCCTGTAGAATGATCGGATACTGAGTACTGGACTTTAAGTGGAAATTAAAAATATTCGACATTTAGTTTTTCCATAGGTTTTCTTGGTACAAATTCCAACATATAGTTAGTTAAGTTGACATTAAATTATTTATCAAAATATTCACGGTGTTTATTAGTGAAATAAAATTAATAAACATATGTTCTCAATTTCTTGGTCTCTTCCTGTCGACGCATAAAATAGGCCAAACATCTGCATTTAAAGGAACGTAATTTAGTTTTTAAATTGGTAGCATTGTTGTCTCTGTCAGTCACAGTTGATTCATCAATGGGAACATTTCCCCCAAAAAAGTGACCAATTCCTAAAGTATATGCTGATTCTGATGATGAAGCCATATTTCGTCTACAGGAGGATTATGTATTTTATGTGGACATTCTTCGATAATTTTTTAATTGTTCCTAACTTGATTGTTTTGCTTAGGTATATTATGAATGATTATGATTCAGAAAAATAAGTATTAATGATTGTTATGAAACTCAAATTTGCCATGATTGTTTTGTACAAGATATTAAATTAAAGTATATTTCTGTTATTTTCTATGGACTAAACGATCTCACCAGTAGAAATAAATATAAAAAATGTGGTTTTTGTCAAAATAAATGAAGACTGACCTATTTTGAAATTTTTGTAAGGCTGTTAACGATTAATTTTAAATAAATAACAAATTTCTAACCGCTAACTGACTTTTATTTTTTTAACTTATTGAGGCTCGATATTGTGTATGACCCTTATACGTCCCACGCTCCTCCCGCGTCCCTTCATTTAGTCCGACTGTGTTTACAAGTGCACGCGTTGTACTAATTAAGACAAAACGACATTTTATAATCTAAGGACAAAACTTATGTAAACGATGACGTGATAAAACGTGTCTGTCATAAAATCTTCAAAACATCTAATATTATGCAGCATTACGTATTTAAACGTCAAGTCTATTTATGTGGAAATTTATTGTGACATTCTAGATCACAGGTTCAATTGGTACCGTCCGTGAAAGTGTTAAATAACTCGAATGTCAATTCAAAGTCTAGAAAGATGAGTGTTGTTCTTCAAAAAACACTTCAAAATTCGAATAGTTTTGAGTTTCGGATCTGGGATGATTTATAATAAACTTTAAAAACAAAATACTTGACATTCATCTATGCAGTTACTTGATTGAGTACCGAAGTGAACTTTACTGTTCCAATTGTACCAAAAATCTTTTTAACTGACCAACTTGGAAGGTAGTGATCGCGACCATCAAACTTACCTAATATTATACACTATTTACTTCGTGCAACACATGCAGTATTGTGACGATGTGGTGTCTGTCCGAGCGGCTAGCCGTGCGTTAAAAACATGCCAATTGGGAACCAAACCACTGTATATTAACCCAATCAGCCAAAGCTACCATTTATCTATGGTACGTGAATCATTCAATTAAAAGTGCCGTTTGAAAGGGGACAACTTGAATTTACAAAATAGCCCGTCGATATAGGTGTGACAAAAAGTTAAACGTTGTGTTTTGGTTATGTAGATCCTGAAAATGCTTCTCCGGTCGCCATCTCAATAGAGTGACTACTTGTATTTAGGATGAACACGACCACAACACAAAAATAGGTCTGTTTAACTTTATTACACTCTATTATTATTATTACCTATAAAAACTAACCAAACTAAAACCGAACCGAAACGACCGAATTGAAGAACCATGCAAAAATTACAACTCTTATTACGGAGAACTTCATTGTCCGTTTAAATAAAACAAACTATTTTTATAGAATGCAAAGTAAATGTTGGCGTATTATCAGAACTGACAGTAATATAAAAGTTCTACAATTCATGTCGTAAATGGAAAAATGGCGATGCAACGTTATTTAAATCAGGCATTGGCCATGTTACGAGTAGTTTATTCGTAATGAAAGGGTAGCGTCGTGAATATTTGATTAGCAAATTACTACCTCGATTTAAAAAGAATTACCTAGCAGCAAGCCTTGTGCTCGGTGGGATTTCCCATCGACAAAAGTTACGAACTTCCATGGGTAGAATCGTCGACTATGTCATAGCACCATTACGGGGGAAGCGCTAGGTTGCCAGCGAACATCAAATTTTCTTACGTTTTTTGGAATTTGCAGGTCAGTGTCAGGTTGTATGTTGAACAAAGTATGATTTGTATCGATGATTTTAATGATTATAATTCTATAAATACATACTTGTTACGGTCGCGAATCGTATTTTGTTCAACTTACAATCTGACACTGACTTGCAAATTGCAAAACACGTAAGTAAATTTGAATTTCGCGGGCAACCTGGCGAGTGAGATTTCGTCACATATTCTCAATTTAAATCTTCTTCTTGTAAATATTCCATTTTCCAGCAAAAGGTCTAAATTGAAATGCGGGCTTAACGAAAATAAAAAAAACAAGAAAGTTGTCCCCATTCAAGTGGCCATCAAGCTACGTATGCAAGTGTGTCTTACGGTCCTCAGCAGCAGCGGCTTCAGGCGGGGTGTGTGGTGGTGACGCGAACACCGGTGGTGCTGCGTTCAGTGGTGGCCATTCTTCAGCACCACTCAACGGTTCTCCGTTCTATATTCGAAATTATGTTTAAAACCAAAGAGTACCGATAGGCGATAGGTCATTAAAGAAGTAAAAAGTTAATAGAAAAGACATCTCAGCTTTTTAGTTAGCACCTAGAGTTAGAGTTATACGAAAAATTAATAGGTACGGTCACCAAACGTGATAAGTAACCAGGGTCGTCGGATATAGTTGAAGTTTAGTAAGAAACCGATGGATGTTTTCGAATGAAATTTAATTTGATAAATGACCTATTTATTTCCTATTAATTTAATTTTATTTTATTCAAAACATTCATCGGTTTCTTACTAAACTTCAACTATATCGGTGACTGTCTTGTCATGTCTTCCAAAGAAACTGCAAAAGGAAGTTGTAGAGATCTAGAAGAGTATAAATGGTGAAAAGAAATTGTTATTAGTACGCGTGAATTCACTCGTCGTGAATAGGTCACGACGAGTGAATTCACGCGTACTAATAACAATTTCTTTTCACCATACTCTTCTAGATCGTCGATATCGTTTATATGTGCTCTTCCATATTAACAAACTCTTCACATACTGTTTCTTAAGGTGTACCTAAAATTCGAATACAGGATTGTCGTTGCAACATACCTTTCGACGAAACCGTTTGAGGAGCTTGAAGAATTACGTAAACCAAACTTTTACTTCACTGGCTCTACGACCGTTGTTACTTAGCTGCCACTAAATATACATGAGGAAAGCCAAACAAAAATAATTTTAAACAAGGAAAAAGGAAACTGAAACTTAAACAATGTTTTTTTTAATCAAAAGTAGTTCCTAACTAAAATTTAATAGGGTGACGGGGAATATGAAAATAAAATTGCTTTCACTTAGGAAAGTTTCAAGGAAAAATGAGAAGAAAAAACGTGCAAAATAAAAGGTAACATGTAATTTATTGTGTGTTATCGTCTGGGGCGGCCCACCTCATCGCACTCCTCGACAATCAGCGAGGGGAAGTTGCCGACCACTCCGTTGGCTTCTCCGCGCCACCAGCCGTCATCCACGTCATGAGCGTTGCGGGACACGATGCGGATTATCTGGACAAAAATTTTAGACATGAGGGAAAAATCGATTCATTGGTAAGCGTTCAATTCAATTCAATTCATTTATTCAACAAATATAAGCTAACAGTTTACACCAAATCGCTTATATCTATGCTAATTCTACAAATTTACATTAAAAAAAAATAAAAAAACATTACACTTCTTAGACTAAACAGCTCAACAATCATTTCTTCATATTTAAATAAATACACACATGATTAGCGATTGTCCTTCGAGAGTCAAAAAATAAATCTGCTTCAGGAATATATTTTAGCAAGTATATTATATTTTATTATATTATAGAATATAAATATATTTAAGCGTTGAAAAGCTTCGGCCAAGTTTCTAAACTGATCTCACCTGTCCCTCCTCCAGGTTCAGCTCATCAGGGCATTCAGCATCATAGTCATATAGAGCAAAGCAATGGCCAAGAGTCGGCAGATCAGTTTTCGGCGTCACCACTTGCGAAGTCTCAGGTACGGCGGCCGCGACTCCCGTAGTTGGCCACTCGGCCACGAAAGATTCAGCCTGGGGCGGCTCCTCGGCTTTCGGCTCTTCGGGTTTGGCAACAGGAGCCGAGATCACTGAGATCTGATCTGGAGACTGTACTACGTCGGCATCTTCCCCTTCCACGGTGTAGTCAACCGAAGAGAACGAGATTTGGGAGACCAGGCCCGGAGCACCAGTGCTTGAGCAGGGCTACACAGAAAAACAAAAGCTAGTGTTACACTCTATCTATGAACACAACGTTAAAACCTCATGGAAATGAAATGGAAAACAAAGTCGAGTAATAGCTGCTAATTAATTATTCCCCTTAAAAGAATACGTCTCGAAACAATGTTGTGCAGTTTTTGCTTCCCGATGAATACGATTCCCGGAAACCAACAACACTCTTTGTCAAAAGACAGCTGTTCCAACCGGGTTCGAATTCTACGAAATAAATACAGGACGCAGCAGAAAAAATCTAACGGGGGATGTTAATCAACAAAGTACTTGCAGGATGCAGTGTATACTATATTGTTGTCTTGTTAAAATAAAATTGCTATTTTTATGAAAGTTCTTTCTCACTTAATTTGATTGAATGTGGATCTATAGTCCTGTACATAATTCAATGAAAGTTATTTAATTAAAATATTAATGTAAGTTCACGTCGCCGTCGTCAGTCTAGTTTATTTTTATCGATTTTCTTTAGCGATCGATATTCCTCTGAAAGGCAGGTTTATAAGTGGTTTGCACTTTGAGTAAAAGCTACTGGTGCAAATTTAAATAAAGCTAACTAACCTAGACTAGTAGAAAAGCCACACACTTTGATGGAAAAGTCAATATTCGAGGAAACTTGAGACTTGTTTTGAGATATAGTAGTGGGTGCAGTCTCTGTTCCACGTATTAATTAATCACTGCCCACGGCCTCTGTGTTTGTTTATACATTTAATCTTTGTGCCTCAGTACAGTACCGCCACATTGCCTCAGCACAGTGCCGCCTTATCAGTGTTCTCAACCTCTTTGTTGTTTTATACATTTTCTATTTTGTAAGTCTGTGCCTTTTTATTATTTGTTAGCCGTCGTCAGAAATGACGACGGCTTTATTTAGTTCTTACGATGACCATAATTACCTGTTCCCTGTCCACATCCAGATAATTATGGGGCACATAGCCTTCTTCCCCGCGGTAGTTTCTGGCACGGAGCCAGCCGTCGCCATCTCCTTCTCCCACGACCTCCAATTGTTCGCTCTCAATGATCGAGAGCTCATCAGGATTTTGAGCCTATTTGAAAATAGTTGTGTAAGAGCTGGTCGATTTCAAGCGTATTCAGTAATTTGTGTTTTTGTTTGTTAGATGAAGTGTGAATTGTGTTTAGCCGCTAAGCTAAGCCTCCACGCATTATCAACGTTGATGATCCTGTGGTAACCGATCCACCATACTCACTTGTTTTCTATGTACAGTACCACTAGGGTTATTCCGTTTATCCACCCTGAGGCGGATACATGTAAACACATGTCACGCATACATAAACAGAATGTATAAGCTTAGGGTGGATGCTCGGACATGCGTTTCTCGTAACCACTTACGGTGGATTTTTCTACCACTACTGTGCAAATCCTCCTTTTTTGTGCTGTCCAGAGTGCACTACTGGACATCACAAAAAGACAATGCGTAGAGGACTTAACCAGCTAAATATAATGAAAAATGACTGAATCTACTTTGTGAAGAAATGCACTTATGTTAATTGAAATAATCATTTTTTTTTTTAATTATGTATCCTTCTAACAGAGAACTCTTTGCTTCTCTATCTAACTGGCTTACATTGTCACTGCAGGGCAAAGGCCTATCCTCTAACATAGTGTCAGAAAGATTAGTGTAAAATTGGTAACTTACGAATACCAATCTAGCATAATTAATTAGTAGTTAGTTGTAATAATTAATTAGTAGAGATTTAGTAATGATAAAAGTAGGAATCGTAGGAGAGCGAAGAGGATTGTCCTAAAACCAGTTTGTAGCAATTTCTACGTTGGAGCTTCGACGTTAATTCGGCCTAAATAATCCTGTTTATTCTGTTCATTATTGTAGTAATATGATAGAACCAATGTTCTACACTACCAACCATCATTACCATCGCATTACAAGTAAGGTTCAATGACCTAACTTGTAATGCTATTCACTTCTGCACTTCTCGTTACCATTGCATTACAAGTTAGGTTCAATGACCTAACTTGTAATGCCATTCACTTCTGCACTTCTGGTTACCATTGCATTACAAGTTAGGTTATGACCTAACTTGTAATGCCATTCACTTCTGCACTTCTGGTTACCATTGCATTCCAAGTTAGGTTTAATAACCTAACTTGTAATGCTATTCACTTCTGCACTTCTCGTTACCATTGCATTACAAGTAAGGTTCAATAACCTATCTTGTAATGCAATGGTAACCAAAAGTAGGTCCTCCTGTTACGTTGCTATGTTGCGCAATTTTCTGATGTAAAGTTTATTGTGACTTCCACTTTTTATGTTGTAGTTAATTAACCTATTTACTGCCTGCCTTTTCAAGTTTAAAGCACTCGCTAAGTGTCTGACGGTCTCCAGTATATGCGGCGATAAGTGTTCTCAAATACACAAACCCAAGGGTACGTTTATTTAGGTGGACGTTCCTAACATTTTGACATGTATGATGCACAAAATACCTGCTCGCTTAATTTCAAGTTTGCATAAGTTAACAGGTACGGGTTTAGTTACCAATCGCATGACGCATTCCTAATAGGGTCTGCTATACTGTCGTGATCGGATATATTGGCGGGCAGACTATAAAATCCTGCCCGCAGAGGCGAGGGTCAATCAACCAATGCACGAGCAGCACTTCCTGATTAATTGGTCTGATGGATCTATGGTGTGCGTCGCATGCGATGCACGTCACTTGATGAATTAACGTCGGTAGAATGCACTCGTCGGCTCTTCAGAACATTTGCACCCTTTGCATGAAATAGGAAGGAAAGGAGGGATATTTTCGAAGTTTTCTCAATTCGATGGATACGATTTGCCTTTTTATGTTACTGGTTTATATATACTTTGACTACTTACCTGTTGTTTTAGGTAGGTTTGTGAAGAAGAAAGTAATAGATGCAGCATAAATTCCTAGCATTTTAATAGTACAAATTCAACTTAATCTTTTTTTTTTGTTACATGTTGGTCTTACAATGAATGATCTAACCTAACATAAGCTCGGTAAGGATACATCATTATAATAACCAATTAGTACTAGGTTTACGTCTAAGTTAAATTAACAATAATATTTCATAATAACATAATCATATGGTGAAGTAGCCTGACAGACACAACAAAAAGCTTGTCATAAAAGAAAATTAACCTAATTTAAAGACGAGAATAAAGTTGTTATTTTTAGGGTAAAAACTTTTATTTTATAACTTTCAATTTACATAAGTATGTTTCGAATTATAGATACTAAAAATAAATGAGAAATAACAGATTTAGCATCAAATGCCTAGAGACAAGTCTGATTGAAAAAACATGCTGTTCACGCGCGTTGTTCCGTTCACTCACAAGCAAAAATCACAGTTTTACAATCAAGTAAAATGTTCCAACAATACCAAATCTAAGTGAAATGAACGTGCTTTGTCGCGATGATTCGATTCGCGCGCGAAATGCCACTGTGTTTTTCCGCGCAGATTTGTCCCTAGCCTAAAGCGGTGTACAACATCAGAGGGGCAATTCCCGTAATTTTCAAGAACGTTTGCATTCTAATCACAGTCTGACAAAACAACTTAAATTTTTCCTACATTTTTTACAATGATTGTCCCTGACATGATATTGCGATTAGAAATTTAACGTTTTTTATTTTTAAGTACGAGAATTGACCTTCTGAATCATTTTCTAATTGAACTAAATTAACCACTTGAGCGGCCCGTAGAGCAACAATCGGAAATGTATACAATAAAGTTCTCATTCTTGCCAGACCCAGGCATACGTACCGTATATGAATAAAGTGCAGTGCACTTGTAAAGCGGAGCCGCGGGTATTATTACGGCCTCGGCCCCTGCAGCCTCCCCTTCGTCCCAGTTCACTTGAGTGGGGTCATCCCAACCCACAGTGAGCTGTTCGATACGCATGCGATCTTCCTCCAGCAAAGCTAAGGAAATACACACGAAAAACGTTGAAAATTATTTACAGCTGCGCTAAAAACAAAAAAAAATTGCTGTATGTGCCTATGTCTAAGCTAAACTTTTCATAAAGTAAGTATGTATCTAAATTCATTCACGATTTCACCCTGTTTATTTCGGGTATTTTTTTAAATATATTCATTACTAGCTGCGCCCCGCGGTTTCACCCGCAGCGGTATGAAATATACTTTACGACCTATTCTCAGACCTACCAAATATACAGGAAAAATTTCATAAAAATCGGTCGAGTCGTTTCGGAGGAGTTTGATAACAAACACTGTGACACGAGATTTTTATTTATTAGATTACCTGCGGTAATCAGCCTCATTATTTTCAATCCTTTCAGCTCTAAATACAAGTAAGTACCTACATAATCTGTTCCACCAAGACTATATACAACGAAGAATATGTACAGTCAACAAAAGAGATTAGAATCCAGGCAACTAACCTCCAAGTAAATAATTTTATATTGTGTGTATATTGGGTTGTCAAGTCAGTGACATCCGAGTGCGTTAAGTTAAAAACAGATATTACGCACACAGTAACAATTCATTAAACGTTTCGCAAAAAGACGTTAGTTTTTTTGCCAATAGATCTAACTCTTTTGTCGACTTTACCTAGGTACTCTAATCACCTTACGAAAACGTTGACGCTTTTGGACTTTGTCACATTAGAAGCTATCTTTATCACTTGCGTTTCACGTCTTTAACGCTCAATTTTTGGTATGACAAGGTTCTAAGGTAAGGTATTCCTAGGAATTTTGAACTAGTACTTACCATCGACATCTTCGTCATGTTCGTCTTCATTCTGCGAGCCTGATGTGGTGCGCTGATGGCTGCTCGAAGCGACTGCAGCTGAAGCGGATGCAGAAGCAGAGGTGCCTTCGCCCTCGGTGTTGTCGCTGTCGTAGAATGAGTCCGAGCTAGGCTGGTCCTGGTCAGAGAAATTGGTCTGTGGTTTTATTGTGCAGACGCCCGTGTTATTATTGGTTATTATTTCTGTTATTTCTTTATAGCGGGTTGCACCAAACTACGAAAGAATAGTAAACTTTAATTTGATTGCCTGAGGTGATTAAAATCATTTATACTTTTCGTGAGAAAATTTTGATGCAAATTAAAGGGTAATTTTTAGGTCCACGTATTCTTACGGCTTACGAATTCGGAAATCTTTTTTTATTGCAACCCTCTTTTCGAAAAGATAACAACCCTCATAATAACCCAATTAACGCAGGCACACGTTGATAAGATTTTGTGGTGAGAGAAAGACATATAGAAACATCGAGTGAAAAAAAATACTACTCTAAAGCAATTAAAAATGTTTAGCCTGTTTTGGTATTAACAAAATACAAAAAAAAACAAATATTTATAATTATGCACAAACACATACTGCCAGCTAAGAAGCAAAAATTATGAAATTGCAAGAAATTCTAATATCTATAATAAAATGTCTTAGAAAATATAAAAATTAAAACATATATATATATATATAACTACTTACTACTACTTATATATATATATATATAAATATGTAAAAAACATACGGCCAGCATTAGAAGCACAAATAATAATATTGCAAGAAATACAAGAATTCGGTACATAAAAAACTAAAATAAGCCTTAAAAACAATTGAAAAAAATAAAAAAATTGTAAGAATAATTTGCATGGCCGCTTTTACACGTCGCCGTCGCTAAACTCGCTGATCAATCGTATTTATATTCTAGAAATAAAAATAACAATGTCTACAATGAATACTGTGCCCCCTTTTAATTTCAGAAGCCAGTGATATAAACTTATTAAGTTCTTATTAATTATAGGCCACTCCGAAGTTACCCCACAACAGACGGTTCTTTAAAATAACATCATATAATTATTTTAAAACCCAATTTTTTTTTCTCCGTCGGCCTCTTCTTTAGACTTTTTTTAAAATTAAATTAAATCTCAAGACCAACTGAAAATACGAAATGGTAACAAAGCAATAGAAAAGTTAAAATCGCCATTGAATAGTTCGCTGTGTCAAGACTCAGTTAGTCGTTTAAATTAAAATGATAGAAAGTTTAAATCCCACTTCATTGAATCACTAGCACTTTGCCGACGGCTAACACCCCGTCGCAGGCGCCTACATCCCGACGGCAAACACAACATTGTTACAAATAATATTATAGCACAGCGTAAAAATAAAAATAAAACAATAGCGATAAATTACTTCCTTTTCAAGCAAGCAGCGCAGCAAATGAAACTAAAAAAAATACTCCGAAGAACAAATAAAATGAGATCTTATCACAAAAATTTGTTTGAGTACTCACGGCTGCACCAGAAGCATCGGTGCGGACGCTGAGCAGGCTGCTGCTCCTGGCCAGGGGTTCTGCTACTGCCAGCAGGTCTATCTCCTTCAGCCATTCATCGACAGGAGCGCCGCTCACACGGAGACACTCCAACCGGGACTCATACTTCGCCTTCGAGATCTCCGAGCGACGGATATTAGAACGCAGGTCATCTAAACGGACCTCAAGCTCGGGACCATTGGGGTCGTTCGGGTCCACCTAACGAGAAATACAACGATGTTAACCACAAATTTATTTATCACTTGTACACATTTAAATCGTCACACTCGTTTTTTTGTTTGAAAGTTCGAAATTAATGAAACCACACTGTGAATTAACATTTAGGTGCGAACACAGATGAGTTTAGTTTACAAGGTTGACATAACAATAACATGAAATTACAATTGCATTTTGATATAAGTATGTATGATCGATAATACCGATCATGCGGAATATTTCGACATGTGTTTCAAAATAGTGGAATTTGAGACCATAACCAAAAGTAATGTGGTAAAAGTCGAGGTAAAACACAAATATGATACACTCGCAACTAACATATACTGCATACCTCACCACTAAATTCCTACAGTAATCAAACAGGGTTGCCAGGTTACCCATGACTACAGTAAAGAAAATACGATTTTTGTTAAAGTGTAGAGTTGTGTCTAATAGAGCGACAGAGAGGAAATGTAGAACGTGTATGACAACTAAATGAGCCCAGCGCGGCTTATGTTGATTGAGGTAGCTAAAAGGCATCATTAAAGATTCATGCTAGTTTACAGCGGGTTCTGTACGATATATTTCATAGTTTTTCAATTTTTTTTTTATCTGGTGTTGCAATGTCTTTAATAACAGCGAAGATGTTTTCTGTCTATGACGTTGAAAGTTACTTTTTAGTACAAAAACCGATGGACATCAGGTTTTTTGGCAACATCAACAACTCAGGTGTCAATTTGGAGCAAATACTTATGCTTTTGTTTGTAAAAAATAGCAAGTTTCACAGTATCCTAATAGTCACAATATGCCAGATACATAGAAAAAACCGGACTTTATCCGGAAAACTGAAACTTTACGTAAATCGTTTTATTTAAACATTAGTAGTACGGATCCTTTGATTGAAAAAAACTCACTGTTTGTTAATATGTATCGTCAATTACCTGTATACCGCCAGGTGAATCCAATGCAACTTGTCATTATCGTATCAAAGGCAATTTGAAAAGCTGGACGTAATGTTGGGTTGGAGTCTTCAATAAACAAGCTAAAATAAGCAAATAAATGGCTCATTCTAGCAACTGTGCATTTGTTATTCAAATGCATTTTACATTGTTAGTTATAAGAACGTTTCTTCTTCACTTCTTCAGCAGTTGCTTATGACAAGTTGTGTTCAAGAATGATAACTCTTATCCTTCCCTCATTACTTCCTGTTCTGATTCACATCTTCAATCACTCATTTTCCTCTTGTTCCTTTTCGTCAGTCTTTTTTATTTTATTTTTGGGTGGGTTATCATCAAATGACTTCTCTCGCTCTGGGCGGAGCGGAAGGGCGTGTCAGACTCCTACTGACTAAAACTCACCCGTGTTCCCTCAGTTGCCTGTACGCCAGGGCCACGGTAACTCTTTCGAACATCGTCCATCGGCTCTATTGGACCCCGTCAATAATGCTGACATCCCTTTGAGGCACGCGTGGAACACGACGCGCCGTCGACACGGGCTTGGTCCTTACCGGACGGTGAGCTGCCCATTGCTCGCCGTCCGCAAACCCGCACCTATGGTGGCCGGGAGTCGGCAATCGACTCCCTATGCCCAGGGTGTCTCCTCTTGGTGACTAGGGGCGTGAGGGCGCAACGATTGCCTCTCCCTCACGCGCTCCGCCTCCTCCTTCGCGAGCATAATTGCTTCGCAGAAGGAGGTGACGGCTACCCATTCCCTCTCGCTCCATACCATGGCCTGGACCAGGGCCGGACGCGAGAGATCGTCGCCGCCGATCGCCGCCACGAGAACACGGTGGTGCTCCGCCCAATCCGGGCAGACCTCCACCGTATGCTCCACCGTGTCCTCCGGTCGATCCACACAATGATAACACCCGGGCGTTTCCTCCCGCCTTATCCGAAACAGGAACCTCCCGAAACAGCTATGTCCGGTGAGAACCTGCAACAGGTGGAAGGTGAGCACGCCGTGGCGCCTCTCATGCCACTCCTCAAAGAGGGGATTTTCCGCCGCAATTGTGGCGTGCCCAGCACTGGGTTGCGACAGTCGCACTCTCCATGCCGCCATGAGATTCCGCCGGAGCTCTGTCCGCTGTCCGTGGAATCGAACCTGCGACACGAATGCTAAACCGTGCCCTCGAACTCGGAAATAGCTGACCAGTTATATCTATCAGTAGGTTTTTAAAAAAAAATCTTGACACGTTACAGTAAAATGAAACGTGTGCGGTCGGGGGACCCCGTCAGGAACGAAGTTCCCTATGCGATCCTCGCACACACACACACACACACACACTCGTTTATTATAGAAAGAGAGAGAGGGAGAAAGTGTGAATTTAATACGCGTTATCTTGGATTTTCATTTTGACCTCACTTTTGTCTACAGTGAGGTTCAACTCCCACAGTTGAACCGAACAACGAACGAACGTTGAACAGTTGTTCAGTTCAATTGAGGTTCGTGTCCGACACGTCCAAGTCCATGAAAACGTCACCTAAGATGATAAATGTGAAAAAATTTCGACCTCAATATCGGCTTTAGCATCCTCGAAAACCATGAAAACTATCCGTCGCATGGATGGTTCGGTTTTCCTCGCATGGAGGGGACTTAACGCTTTTTTGTTACGTGACGATTTCTACCAGTCAACTCCTACCCCGCAAGCTGCGTTATAGAACGATTTATTTGGGGCAAAGTGTTTCAAGTCATCCTTATACTGCTGCGAGGCGGAGCTGAGCGACAAGTCTGGAGATGGTGGGTGTGTCAGTTGTCGTGCTGGCTCTGGTCTGCATAACTTACTTACAAGTCACATTGTCAATTTTTTTGTGTAGGTTTAGAGTCCGTCTTTTTTTTTTTTCTTTCCAGAAACACGACCGACGGACAACAAAGTGATCCAGTAGGTGATTCGTTTTTCCCTTTTGAGCAACCCTAAAATGTACAATTTCTGCTGCAAAAAATAAATAAACTACGAAGAAAGCTCACCTTTTGCCCAGCATCACGCATAGCTTGATAGACGTGCATCTTGCGTGTGGCATCTCGCACCAACGACGTCTCACGCAAGACGCGTGTGGCCCAGCGGCGGGCTTCTTGCCCTAGCGTCTGCGCAACTGACTCGTGCTCGATGGTCACCGTGTCAATTGGGTCGTTGTCGCACGGCTCAAACTCGTACTGCTTGAAAATATCGCATCTCATTATTCAATTCAATTCAAATGATCTTTATTGCAATTGATAATGTACACATACAGGTGGTAAATATATTAATATTTACATATAAATTTTGCTGTGCCGGACAGGTTCCATAATTGTTTCTATTTATTAAAATATAAACAATTATGGAACCTGTCGGGCACAACAAAATTTTAAATAAGTAAGGGAGAGGAAGAGCGCTTATAATTATGATATTCCTTATTTCTAAATATTTGTATTATTTCCTATCTATCTGTTTTTTACAACATTATCAGTTATTATATATTATCACTCATTTATTTATTCTCTAAATTTAATATGTGTAAGTCAATCTATTTATTATTTGTTTGTATTAAATTATATATTAATATTGCTTATTTAATTATTCGCTTAAATACTTTCAATTTAATTCAATTCAATATCTTTATTGTGGATCATAGGTACGTATATAATACAGGTCTTAAATAGTTAAATTGTGATTAGCTACTTTGTATTGCAATTAGTGTATTTAATATAGTTATATATTTCAATTAAAATATAATATGTGTGTTTATATATTTTAACTCATTTATTTTTATTGTTTTACTTATCTGATAAACAATTGTATCTATTTATTATTGAATTTATCCGTTAGATATTCGTCGATTATGTAATAAATTTTATTAATTAAGTATTGTTTTAATTTATTTAAAAATGTATTGGTTTTATTTTCTTGTTTTATGTTTTCCGGTAATTTCATATATTTTTATCGTCATAGAATATGGAGTGCAGTCTAAGGCGGGAGGAAGGAAGCTTTAATCTGTTTTATGGCGCAACGAATATTTTGTTTGTATGTTTTCCCGTGTGTTGTAAGATTCTGGGTATTTGCGGACTAGTTTACATAATGCTAGCTGAGAATTTTGTTTCTGGAAGTAAGGCTTGCAACTATCTGTTTGTCCTATGTTTGTAATGATTACTATCAGTTTTTTTGTAGGGTGAATAGGGAGGGAGTGTCTGTGCTATTTCCCCATAAGATTATGCCGTAGATAAACGCAAGTATGTAATTAGTGAGGTTTGTAGGTTGCTAGTTTTTTAGTTTCGCGTAGGGCGTATGGAAATTTTGAAATTTTTGTAATAACCTTCTGTATGTGTGTCTATTGTCAAACCTGAGAGAGTGAAATCGTTAACTGTTTCAAATTTTTGTTGATTAAATGTGAATTTTATATTTATTCGGCTTTCTTGTCGAGGATGAAAAGTTATTCATTTGGTTTTGGTAAAGTTAATTTCGAGATTATGCTCGCTCATCTAATGTATTGTTTTATTAAGAATAGTGAACAGTTTTTTATTTAAATTAGCATTTTGTTGGCATGAGGTGAGGAGTGAAATATCTTGCGCAAACAGTACACATGGCCCATGGTTTTGGGGATGTCCTTTGTGTATATGAGGAATAGGAGGTCGCCTATAACTCTTCCCTGTGGAATTGAAGCATGTATTACTGCGTTAATTGAAGCGTTCTTTAAAGCATTTGGGTATAATCTTTGGCTATAAGCCGGAAAAAATAGGTACGTAGTTAGAAAATAGGATAGAATCTAACCCAAGTCTGGATCAGTTCATACGTTCGTCTGTTGCCGGCAAATATCTTGAAAATGCATGATAAACGAAAATACATTTGAAGAAAATAAGGTGCGCGGGGGCGCGTTTCCTTACAAATCAGACTTTCGCCATCTGCCCAAGTTATTTCAAGATGTTTGCCGGTTCAATTTCAAATATTTGCCGATTTTGCACTTGTCGAGCTAGTTGTACAAATTATTTTATGAATACCTATCAGGTGATCTTACGAAGTATCTGGGTTTGTTGTATCTGTATTTGTAATAGGTCGGGTCATGCGTGTAATAACGGATGAAAAGACACACTTAACGAAGCCGAGACTCACTTGTACTTCCCGTCATTGTAATTATTTTTTTGTACTGGCCCATGACCTGGGAACCTTCTGGTTGTGGAGATATTGAATTTTACAAAAAGCCTTCCTCAACTGTTTGTTTAGAACTACAACAATTAAGTATATTATCCGCGATCTTACCTGAATATGTTGCTTCAGCACCGGGTAGTACAGGTACAGGCACTGCAAGTTGTACTCGCGAGTCAGCTGCTGCGCCTGATCCCTTATCTTGCCGAACGAGTGCTGTGTGGCCGAGCAAGTCAGCAGCTCGGTGCGGCCCATGAAGGTCAGGAACTCGGATACCTTCTCGTAGACTGCCGCCTCCATGCTCAGCATGCAATTTTGCAGCTCCACCAGGAAGTAGCGGTTCTAGGGGAGGAACACGGAGTTACGGTCTCTTTCACAGAGTATGGAATCGCCGCGCCGGCAGCGTCTAGAGTCAGTAATAAATAGAATTCGTATCACCAAAAGTGCATTGAGCGCATAACTTCTGTCACGGTCTGCCGTCAAAGCACTTTTTATATGGCATTACTGTCGTAGTGCGGGCAAACGGTATGTTGGTTTGTATGAAGAGTGTTGACAATGCCACCGAGGCATGTCCGTGCTTGATGATCTGTTTACTCGTCCGTCGAGTATGACGAATCGTGATTAAATTTTGGATGGGGTGAACTTTTTTGTATTCGTCATTTTTAGATTCGTGAGCGTGTGAATACGGTCAACAAAAACAAAATACGATTCATTCATGTGTGAATGTGCTGTTATAGTAAAAGAAAGCATGGCAAACTTTTTTGATACTTATTGTTTGTAAGTTTAGGGGCAACCGACTTTATATTGAAGTATTTAATACTGTAATCAGCATAGTTTTGGCTTCTAATGATTATTTTTTTAGTATTGAATCTAGTAGAGTAAAGAATCAAGGATACATGTTATTGCTAAATGCTAATTGGTTTAGGTTCTGATTACTAATTCGTGAAGACTCTTTTATGATATCCCAGTACTGACCTGGTGGGCATTAGCCGCGGCGATGCTGAGAAGATAATCGTTCCTGGCCCCTGTAGACTTTTCCTCGAGCTGGTCACGGCGAGAGGACACCTTGGCACTGTTCTTCTGCAGCGACGTGATGGATTGGAAGAAGGAGCCCTTCTTCTTCTTCAACCTTTGGTAAAAAGAAACAATGTTACAGTCAGGGTTTTGGTCGTTTTGGCCATTACTAGTTTCTATAAAGTTTTTTTAGTCTTCGATTCACAGCTTTGATTACTTCACAGTTTTGACAGTTCATACATCCTATTTATTCAATAGACAATCACTCTGCATGCACAAACGCGACCGCTTTGGTAACCAAGGGTCTAATTATAATAGACTTATTCACGGTCAGAGCTCTGTACTGGGTTCAACCACATCTTGTAATTCGCCGAGGTATGACGATTTTTGAGACAAAGTAGAAAATTAAAATGTCTTTATTCAATACAGAAGACTTTTATGCATTATGTCTCTATCTTGTAGTAAGTATTCATAAGTCAGGTAGGTGATGCTGCGGATTGTTCGAAAGAGTTACCGTGGCCCTGGCGCACAGGCAACTGAAGGAACACGGGTGGGTTTTAGTCAGTAAGAGTCTGACACGCCCTTCCGCTCCGCCCAGAGCGGGAGACGTCATTTGATGATTTCCCACACAAAAAAGAAAAAAAAAAAAAAAAAAAAAAAAAAAGGTAGGTGATACATCAAGCAATACATTGCCGGCATGAGCTAACGTCTCATTGCACGGAAAGCCTATACAATACGAGGCCTGTACGAAATGTTTTGGTTACTTTGTTGTGTCATCGGGTGTACAGAAAAATGTCGCTCTTGATTCAGAAGACAGATTTCTATTATGTTTTTGAAACTATGTTGTGGTCGGCTTTCAGTATATTCTTTATACACCTGAATTTGTTTCAATTCAGTATCCCTATTGTGATATGCATATGTAAGAGTTTTTAATTTTTTTTTTCTATTTCATTTTTTTGGTTTCTTGTCACACTTTAACTATTTTGGAATGTTCTCTTGTTGCACTCGTTATCGCGTTCTAACGTTTTGAATTTTGAATTTCAATTTTACTGTTAATTTTTGAATTTTAATCTTAATGTTTTAATTTTAATTCTGATTCTAATATATATTTTTTCTATTTTCTATTATGATTTTGTTTTTTACTTAATGTTTTGTTCTTTGTTTCTAATTAATCTTTATATCCTCACTATGGCTAAAAAATCTTCTTAAAACGTATATTTTATGTAAGTGACAAATACCCCATAACTCAATGCATATGTTGTTTTTTATTTTGTTAATGTTTCTAGTGAATAGGTCGTTGGTGTACCTTTGAAATAAAATAAAGTGTAATTACAAAGTTCATACAAACGCTACATATTTGATGTTTGGGGACAGTTGTGTGATTATTTTGGCAACTCTCCAATTGCACTGCCGCAGCATGGCCAGTCATACGAATCAATATATGTAATTTCCAATTTATATTACTAGTGTGTAATGGCTGGTATACAGTTTCACCTTATTTATCATCATAACACATTTTTATTAAATATAACGTCTTTCTGTCTGTCTGTGCGTTAAAAGTAGGGCTACCTAGGACTTCGGTGGCTGCCACATAGCGTCCGCAATTTGCCGTCGAGTGACGTCACTGAAACCTTAGTTGTGAAAGTGAGTAGGTGTGTATCCCTAGAGAGCGTTTTTTACACCGTAAAGTCAAACCCCGGTGCCATAATTTTGATGTCAGTCGACACTGCGTCCGTTATGTGACGGCCACCGCTATCATACGAAACCCAAGCTTTAGTGTGGCCCAAAAACACCGATTTGTGTATTTTTTCCATAATTATTTTCTCTTGTTGGATTTCTTGTTTTGTTACCTATCGTAAGATAGATAACAATCGACAGCAAGTATTAGGTCGGGGAAAGTTCTTTCGTATTTTATATACAAATTCAAGGCTATGTTTCAAGACATTGTTTCCTTTTTAGTAATAAAACTTCAAAATATGTCTATCGACTTTCTGCGTTAAATTCACTCATTTTGGCGGACAGAAAAACAGTTGGAAAATGACGGGAAATCGTTTTTACTTTTAATCTTTCATTTTACAAATGTCATCTTTTTTTTTTTTTTTTGGGTGGGAAGTCATCAAATGACGTCTCCCGCTCTGGACGGAGCGGAAGGGCGTGTCAGACTCTTACTGACTAAAACCCACCCGTGTTCCTTCAGTTGCCTGTGCGCCAGGGCCACGGTAACTCTTTCGAACAATCCGCAGCCCCGGCAGGCATCGGTCCTATCGGACCCCGTCAATTTTGCTGACATCTTTTTGAGACGCGCGTGGAACACGACGCGCCGTCGACCCGGGCGTGGTCCTTACCGGACGGCGAGCTGCCCATTGCTCGCCGTCCGCAAGCCCGCGCCTACGGTGGCCGGGAGTCGGCAATCGACTCCCGACGCCCAGGGTGTCTCCTCCTCCTGCGGCGGCTAGGGGCGCGAGGGCGCAGTGATTGCCTCTCTCTCTCGCGCTCCGCCTCCTCCTTCGCGAGCATTACTGCTTCGCAGAAGGAGGTGACGGCTTCCCATTCCCTCTCGCTCCGTACCATGGCCTGAACCAGGGCCGGACGCGAGAGGTCGCCGCCGCCGATCGCCGCCACGAGGACACGGCGGTGCTCCGCCCAAGCCGGGCAGACCTCCACCGTATGCTCCACCGTGTCCTCCGGTCGATCCACGCAATGATAACACCCGGGCGTTTCCTCCCGCCTTATACGAAACAGGAACCTCCCGAAACAGCCATGTCCGGTGAGGACCTGCGTCAGGCGGAAGGTGAGGACGCCGTGGCGCCTCTCAAGCCACTCCTCAAAGAGGGTACAAATGTCATCTGGTATCAAAACCAGCTTGATACAAATAGTCAAAGAGATTTTACTACAACTTTGTACCTATAAAATACGAAAAACCTTTTTGCCCGACCTATTATTTTATATTTATACAGAGCTACTGATTTTATACTCGTACAAGGTTCCAATTTATTATATTTTCACGGTCCAAGTTATTGCTGCTGCTTCTAAAATATAGTATTATTGTTTAGACACCTTTTACTATGGCAAGAATGAATTTGTTGACTTATTTTTATTGTAGCAGGGACCGCAACACGATAAAATTGCACTAGGACAAATTACAACCACAAACAACAAAAGAAACAAGGTGAATTCAAGGTTTGAATCAATAACAGTATACAAATATAGCCAAGAAAATGGTTCAGCGAAGAAAATATGTGACTGCTGACTACTGCATACCCCATAATAAATACCTTTTTATGGAAATAAACTATTATAAATAAATAATAATATTACATCAAGGCTTACGTAAAATCATTTGTATCAATATTTTATAAAAGATTGCAATTAGTATTTTAAAGCTCTTTTCTTTGACAAATCAAGTCAATCAATCATCATGGCGACGTTGTTAGCAAAATCAAATGGATGAAAATAACTTTGTAAGTTGGAAAAAGAACAAGTCTACCGTCAGACCTAGTCCTAGACCTAGTCAGACCCTCTTGTTTCATAAAATATCGGCGAAACTGCTACAATAAAACAATACGTCGAACAAGAGAACACAAAGCAAACAGAAATCCCGATAAACGCAGGGTAACGCATAAAAGCTCTTCAATATTATTGCATCGAGCTCGCCTGTTCTACATCCAAGTGGACAGCCATTGTTTCCGCTAGGCTCTGCTTCTTCACACTAATATTTATTATAAGTCTGGTGGTGTCTGTCTGTTTGTTCTTCTTAACGCCCAGCTGAATAGATTACAACCAAGTTTTGGTGCAGCGGTTTAAAATGATCCGTAGAAGAAAGTAAGATGTTTTTTTCTGGGTACATAAAGTAACTAGGTAGTCAAAATTTCCTGTAAACATTTTCAGAAAACCTTTCTGAGATAAAATTGCATCTGAATGCCTATTCCAACGAAATTGTCTAATTCAAAGAAAACTGACAATTGGCTATCGATAAAATCAAAGTGCTAGACGGTTTTTCAACCAATATCCTTGGTAATAATCCTTGAATTCAAGGATCATTTCAAAATAAAATCATACAGAATTTATACAAATATTTTTAATATACGGTCGGATGAATCCGAACGTATATGAAAAATATTTTCATCGAAATAGAATCGTTTGGATCACAAGCTTCTCTTGTTGAATGGAAACTGGACATTTACGAATAAATCGAGCGCATTTGTGCAATGCCTAAACATTATCGACGAGATATATTGCATTTTGATGGCAGAGCTTACGCTAAGTCATGCGTGTTAATGTAGAATCGGAATTTATAAATTGGATGCCAGCTGTTAGACGCAGTAGGTGTTACTGCAATTTCGATGTTTACCTGGAGTTAAATATCAGTTTGAATCCCTGTATTTTTTTTTGTAGTAGAATATGGTAAAATCAACGAATATTAGTTTCTGTGTGTCTTTTTCGTGCTGTTGGCGCGGCGATTCCGACTGCGTCAACGCCGAGTTTTTTATAAAACTGGATGTACAGCCACCAAAAGAGATAAGTAACCAGGGTCATTGATAAAGTTGAAGTTTAGTAAGAAACCGATGGATGTTTTCATATGAAATTTAATTTGATAAATTAACTGTTTGTTTTCTATTAATTAAGTTAAATTTTATTCGAAAATATCCATCGGTTCTTTACTAAACTTCAACTATATCCGACGACCCTGGTTACTTACCACATTTGATGACCGTACCATATTTAGGACCGGGTACTTTACCTACGTATTGTTCAAAGACGATAATTTTGAAAGACTTACTTCTCCTCAATATCCTTAGCCTTGTCGCGGACGTCATGCGCGGTGTGTTCCTCATCGAAGTACAGCTTCTTGGTTTTATCTACATCCAGGACCGTGGTTTGTAGCTCCTTGTGAGCCTGAGCCAGGGTATCTGTGCACTAGACAATGAAGAAAGATGTGTTAGTAAAGGATAAGGAGACTTGGTATGGGTGGCCTTTATTGGGTCTTTAGGGATCTGGGGCAGTATTTTGTAGTATTAATGTCATCGTGATCCCAGTCCGAAAAAGGAATGGTGCTTTTGGCCATATATAGGTAAGTCTCTCTCTCACATTATAATCATAAAACGTCATAACACGGTACCTGTTGTGATTACCCCTAAAATGGGGGAGAAGGGACGTAGAGCCACTATTTGCAAAAAGTAAAAAAAAGATGTTGTTACGCATGTTGGAACAAAATACAACCTCATATCAATTTCGAGGATTATTCGTACCTATGCCACTACAATAATATTATTTGAATAATAAAGAATAATTAATATTAACTAGAATCTATCTATCTTCCACAAACATTCTATTTTCTATCCTATCTATATATTTTATTGTTTCCATGATTTTGTTAGATTTAATGTTTTTTTTTTATTGTTTGTATTTCTTTTGCGTGTCCCTAATAAAATATTTTTGTTTCTTTCTTTATCTATATGTCGGAAATACGTTAAATTAATCGTTTGACTTTGACCAATCGGGACGCCAGCGCCACCAGGTGGCGCTCGACGGAGTCTATAACCTAAGGCTTGACCAGAATTAATGCAGCGTTTGTTGTTGGCGGTTAAGCAGTGAACACGTTTAGAAACTGTCGCGCGCTCCGTATAGTTGTGTCGTGTACCTACAGTGTGTGATTCGCTAGGGTGATTATTTTGTTCCTAAATTATAATTTGATTTGAACTGCATACGGTTTTTCTATTGCGCAATAACCAACACTACCCATAGTACGCCCTCAGTAGTTAAAATATGGCTGATAATAACGAAAGAGACGTACCTTCTCTGTTGTATATAAATAAATAAAAGTGAAATGCTGTTCGCTGGGAAGCGCGTCACTTAAGAATGTCTGGACCGACTTGATATGTTTTTGTTTTATAATATTTTTAATAGCCCGAATTAGGTTTTTATGGAAAGAAAAACTTGAAAAAGTTTCCTGGGAAAAAGTTTAAATTTGGAAAAAACTGAATGTCTTTTTTCTATGGGTTTTTTATTTAGAAAAAATTGAAAATTGTACTGGGCAGCGTCTATCGCGTTACCTAGTTTTAAATGAAATATGTGAAGAAAGAAAAACGTTGCATCGTTTAAAATGTTTAATAGGTACCTTCATCTCTAATTCTTGGCAATAGCCCCGATCTAAATTGAGGCAGTTAGGACACAATTAATGTAATCTTAATTATATTGTAGTCACACACACCGTGTTTGCCTGCAGTTCATCATCAAATGATGAAGTACCAACGTCTACAAAATTAAATACCGGATATAAGATATAATATTATTATTATCACGAATTAAAAAAGCAAGAAGTCTAAAAAATAGGTATGATTTTTCTTATAATGGTGCAGCATTTTTTAAGTTACTAAGTATTTCATTTCTTCTTGGAGAGAGCGAGTTCTATTCAAATAGAGAAAGAATGAAGCTTAAAGGCTTCCAAGGACACTTAACGCTTAATCCCTTGAACGATGTACAGAACAGCGGGGTAATTGCGTATCACACTAACAGTAGGAATGGCTTTCATTTTGACAGGTTAACAACGTTCATTGCGTTATTTACGTTGTTCAGCTAAAAATGTTTGGGACATAAGAAGCAATGGATTAGCAATATCCTTCAAAATTATTCAAATAGTGATTGATAGTGTGTTACGCAATTAGGGTGCCGGGCTGTTATTATCGCCCTATCATATCGTTAGTCATAACAAGGGAGTTTGTTATAAATTGTTAGGTGTTTCGAAAAATTAACATGTTCTTTTTTCATTCAGGTTAGGAACTACTTGACAGAAGTTGAAAGTTCCAGCGTTGGTGGGCTGCCGGCTTTTTATGATATTCGTAAAAATTCGAGCGAAAATGTATATTAGCGCATACATTTTTGTGAAACACTGTCCTTACATCAAACGTGTGAATGTGTCATCTGTTACTGAAGTGAATTTTATAACATACTAGCTGCGCCCCGCGGTTTCACCCGCATAAGTCTCGATCCCGATGAAATATCGGGATAGTAAGTATTCTATGTTTTAATCCAAGTCATGGTCTACCTATGTGCCAAATTTAATCCAAATCCGTTTAGCCGTTTTTGCGTGATTGAGTAACAAACATCCAAACATCCACACTTTCACATTTATAATATTAGTAGGATAGTAGGATAGGATTAACTAGCACTTTTCCCACGACTTCGTCCGCGTGGATTTCGTACTTTCCTCTAAAAAAATTACCACCCCGTGCACTTCCTTGAAACCTAGTTTACGAAAAAATGCTGCCACACAAATTTTGCCCCCTATTGACCCCTGACCAAAGACTGGAAGGACTAAGAAGAACTCAAGGACCACCGCCGTCATAAAATTGGCTAAAGATTGTCGTGTCACATTAACATCTACTGCACATAGAATTATATCAAAAAAAGTAATTAATTTTGTATAACTATTTTTACCCCATTTTTTAATTACCTTAGCATACCTCAGTGTTTTATTTCGATAAAGTGCAGTTAGGAAAACGTCAACTGAAGAGCATATGTAGGTATCCTATCTCATTCTCATGGTGGCAGGGTGTAATGAGATTCCACAATAAATTAATTAATAAACGGACAGTTGAAAACCACTGAACGTCTGCATGTGAAGGTAAAATGATTGCAGGATTTAATTAATTAAAATCACCCCATGGACATGATAAATTATCCAATACTAGCTGCTGCCCGTGGCTTCGCCCAAGTGGATGTCGGATATTATCCGACAGTAACGAGCTACCGGGACAAAAAGTAGCCTATGTCCTTTCCCAGGATACCATATCTCCTTGCGTAATAATTAGCCTATAATGTGCCCACTGCTGGGACACAGGCCTCCTCTTTTTGTGAGGGAATGGGCGGTAATCCACCACGCGGGCCGAGTGCGGGTTGCTAGATGTCACATGTCTTCGAATTTTTGGTTCTAGGACATGCCGGTTTCCTCACGATGTTTTCCTTCACCGTTTTGAGAGCAGTCGTGATGAAATTAATTACACAAAGTAAAGCGCCTGCCTGGGTTCGAACCCGCGACCTACGAACCGTAAGTCGGGGCCGATACCACTGGGCCACCACTGCTCTCCTTGCATAATATTATCGAAACCCCTTTCAGTGGTTTAGGCGTGAAAAGTTAACAAACAGACAGAGTTACTTTCGTATTTATAATATTATATTAGTATGGATTGCAGTATCAATGACATTTAATTGTACGTAATTAAACACGTGATTGTACGTTAATTATATTGAATTTGTGCTGCGGGCAGCGAACAATATCAAGCTGTAATCCGTCGGGTTTTTGTATGATCTTTAGCGGCGTGAAATAATTCAATATACGGGATGATTTTTGAAATATTCGGTTATATTCGAGGAGTTAATTAAGTAAAACAGTAAGTTTTACTGTGTGTACATAAATAATAAAATAAATAAATAAATAAATAAAAATCTGCAGAAAAGTGAATAAAATCATATCACAGGATAAATTATATTGGTGCTACGGCGTAGCACCATCGCGTAGCACTCGTGCTACGAACTCGTAGTCTATTCAAGTCTTGAATTTGTTTTCTGTGAAACTTATACACCTCTATTGTCCTCATTAGTCCAGGTATATAAGAAGCACCTACAAATAGATGTGTCATAATGACCTTTATGAACAATATCTTTGTTCCACATACAATACACATTGTATGACACAACAAATGCTTCAGTTCCTTGCGTAACTATGCGCATTGACATTTGAAAGAGACTGCAGCAATTCCATTGCCAGTACTTTCAATAGAATATTTGTGTCAAGCATATCTTGCACACAGTAGGTAATTGTCGTAATATGTCAAAGTAAACTATACCACAGGTCAGGCCATATTGTACCTTCTTCATTAATTGACGAGATTGAGTCCAAATTATATGATTCACTTAAAAAGTAACAGGCACATATGAATACTTAAATCTAGTTTCACAGTCAATTTATCAATCACCTTCTTTTCGTTTCAATACCTATGGAGAAAATATTGTTGATGGCTGCAAGTTATAAATAATGTTTAGCAGGAACAGTATCTAACATATTTCACACAAGTAAAATTGAAATAATTCCAGATGATTCAGCAACTAGGTAATATTAGTTGTGTTCTAGTTTATAAATAGTAAGTTAGTGCGTATTTAACAACGTCGGCAATAATTATTTCTAGAAAAAATCAGGACAGTTGATTGCATTGATTTGTTGATCCGGTGATCCATCGGTCTTCGTCTTCGTCCGGCTTTCGATGACATGGTACCGCGCGACCCCTTTGATGCTGTCGCCAAATCGTTACACAAAACTGACAACGGGATCAAGGAGGGCGCACGATTCCGGTGCGGATGGTGTGAGACACTCTTCGTGGCAATTACTTAAGAGGGCGCACACCGGTCCACTAGCGCCACACCTTTACAAAAATATTATCTCGTGACTGAGAAGGAATTTTGAATAACGGCTCAATAAGCACCATCGATAAGTGTGTCTAGAATTTTCTAATACCTTTTATAAACTTTCATATTGAGACACGAAGCAACAAAATTCGAATTAAAGAAAAGCGGCCACATTCCTCTAGATCGTATTTTATTGCTTCGTGTCTCAATATGAAAGTTTATAAAAGGTATTAGAAAATTCTAGACACACTTACCTAGGGTGCTGGTGGAGCCGTTATTCAAAATTCCTTCTCAGTCACGAGATAATATTTTTTTTCAGGAGTGGCGATAGTGGACCGGTGTGCACCCTCTTAATAGC
Organism: Dryobotodes eremita; assembly: GCA_917490735.1. Taxonomy (NCBI): domain Eukaryota; kingdom Metazoa; phylum Arthropoda; class Insecta; order Lepidoptera; family Noctuidae; genus Dryobotodes; species Dryobotodes eremita. The sequence goes on along the minus strand of OU823241.1, from coordinate 7,842,016 downwards.
TGAAAAGGTAGAAATTAATCTAAAAAACACATTTAGAATTGCGAATTCATAAGTGTTAATTGCGAAAACAAAACAAGATATAAAATGATTGGAGCAGCCACTTGAATGTTCTGTATTCGGCTCGTCTGCATTTTTAAATATCTGTAAAATGAGCTATTTGTAATTGTTTTGTGGAAGATATTTTATGATACATTTCAAAGCGATCCAAACAGTGTCTTCGGTGGCTATGGCAACGCGCGGCCACATTGATGCTGTGGTCATATAGCATGATACAACTGCTTACAGCATCAAGGAGGCCACACGTTCCCGGTATGTGAGGTGCTTCTCATTATTCTCAGCAAACACATATTTTCATATTTTAATTTAAAAGGGAATCTGATTTTAAAACTTTTTGATATTGTGAAAATATGTGAGTTAATTGCTTAACATCAAGGTGCTCTGTGTGATGTTTTCACACGTCAAGTTTACCTACTTGATATTAAGCAATTAACTCACATGTTTTCACAATTTCAAATATTAATACACATATTTACTATATATACATTTTGAAAATGCCATTAGTAGATATGTAGCAGTTTTCCCTGTTGCTAAGTAGGTGATTATAATTAGCAAAAATATAACATCGCATTTATAAAACTACTTATTGAAAACAGTGCCATTGCGTTGTTAATAGACATTTTACCCAGTCACAGAATAAACATATTGAACAGTCTATTGTCGTGTAAATAAAGAATAGCAATTCTTCGGCATTTAAAAATGTGAAGCGATTCAGATCCTGAGGTTGTCTTCGATGATAGTAGGTACCGTGCGACCCCGGCTTCGAAGAGCACTTCGAGCGCCTGGTTCCCCGGATCGAGAAGGCAGTGGGTGCTTTGCATAGACTGCTGCCCAATCTCGGGGGACCTCGGGAGGAAGTTCGCCGTCTCTACGCGGGTGTCGTGCGATCGATGGTCCTTTACGGGGCGCCTGTTTGGTCAGGTAGACTGTCAGGCGTCCGACGCTGCAGGACTAAAGTCAATAGACTGCAGCGGAAAATGGCCATTCGTATCGCACGAGGATATCGAACGATATCCTTTGAGGCGGCAACTCTCCTGGCACGCTTTCCGCCGCTGGACATCCTGGCGGATATGGACGCGAAGGTTTACGACCAGATTCGCGATATCCGCCAAAGCGGGAATAGTGTGCCAGGAAGCGCATTTGTAAGGCTGAGGCGGCGGGAGCGGCGACACGCGCTCGACCGGTGGCGCGAGCGGCTACAGCAGCCGCAATATTCGCGCAAGCGCGTTGTCGAAGCCGTTCTGCCGCACTTCGAAGCCTGGCTGAAAAGAGGGGAGCGCATCTCCTTCAGGCTCACCCAGGTGCTCACCGGACATGGTTGCTTCGGTGAGTACCTGAACAGAATTGGGCGAGAGGCCACGGCAAATTGCCACCACTGCGGAGGTAGCCTAGATTCCGCACAACACACGCTCGAGGAGTGCCCTGCGTGGGCCTCCGAGCGGCGGGTCCTGGTTGCCAGGATTGGGCGAGACCTGTCTCTGCCGGCAGTAGTGAGGGCTATGCTGGCAGAGACTGAGAATTGGAAGGAAGTAGCCTCCTTCTGTGAGACCGTGATGGTCAAGAAGGAGGCCGCCGAGCGGGATCGGGAGAGGGCTGATCCTGCTCGGAGAAGAAGGCGTCGGGGAGGCAACCGCCTTGGCGCCTAATACGCCGAAACCCACTTACAAAGCTATGTAGGTGGACCTTTGGGGTCGCAGGCGCACAGAGTGGGGACTCTGTCCGCCCACTGAGTGACCCCAGGGAAGACGGCGGCACAGTGGTCACGTGCTGCCGCGCATAGCGAGGCTCAGGGGAGGCCCCTTTACAGTCTCCCCAGGGATGTGCTTTCCAGGCGTTGCACAGGGGGGGTTCCGGAATTGGTCTTTTAAGAGGAACCGGGACCCCCTCTATGTGCTGATGGTGATCACCGGGGTGGTTTTAGTGAGGTAAAAATCCCACACTCCCCGACCTCCATCCCCAGAGGTCGGGTGCCTTTTGAAGGTTTCCCCCCGAAAACAAAAAAAAAAAAAAAAAAAAAAGGTACCGTGCGACCCCATTAGTACAGATGTGTTGTTGCAACAAATGTGCTAATGTGGGTGCACGGGGCCAAACAATGATGAGTAGGCTCCACATTCATCTCAGCTGATGCAAGGTAAAGGTCCAACAAAAAAATACGTTTTTTAAGATTTCTATTACATCCGTGATAGTTACACCCTGGTTTAGTGTTCAATAATTGCAGAAAAATAAAAAATTGTATATATGTTAATAATTATAGTATGTATTATGAGCAAATTTTACCTGTTCCTAAGTAGGTAATTAACATTAGGAAAAAATATAACATCGCACCTATAAAACTATAAGTAGTTTTATAGGTGCGATGTTATATTTTTCCTAATGTCAGACAAATGTAATACAGAGTCATTGTATTATTTATAGGCATTTGAAGAAGCCACAACCCTGTGGCTTCTTCAAATGCCTAAAAACAAAACACAACACGAAACGGACAAAAACACCAAACAGTCTAATGTATAGAAATCAATAGAGAATAGCAAACTTTCGGCATTTAGAAATGTGAAGCGATTGAGATCCACACATTGTCTTAGTGTTCATACGCACGAGCGGCACGCGTCAACGGCAGAGGCAACTGCATCCGTTGACAACGTGCTGCTCGTGCGTATGAGCACTTCGATATTAATAAGTACCGTGCGACCCTATTAAACTAAGCTAAGCTGATTCTTTTTGTTAATCTTGATAATAGTGATGCATGAAGCGAAAATCCATCAGGTACACGGTTTGTTTTAAATAAATAAATAAACATTATAATGTTGATGTCTTCGATACTCCATGATGATCTTCGATGATAATGGTACCGAGCGACTAAGACACGGCATATAACAGGTTGTTTAATATTACACAACGTGTTATAGGCTTTGTGATAGCCGCCCGATCCTTGGGTCCAGGTTTCTTGATGTCAGTCGCACCTTCCTGTGATGATTTGCTTCCGACTTGCCAATTATTGTAAGACTAGTTTTAAAAGTACAAATTATTATCTATCTATAATATAAACATTGCACCCGCCTGTAATCTGCGAAGACAGAGGTGTACCTACCTCAATCTACCTAGCCTTTTCCAAACCATGTTGGAGTCAGCTTCCAGTCTAACCGGATGTGGCTGAATACTAGTATTTAACATGGAGTGACTGCTTATCTGACCTCCACAACCCAGTTACAGTACGATACCATTTGGTAAGACTGGTTGTCAGACTTTCGGGTTTCTGACTACCCGTAACGACTGTCAAAGATCTACAAATGACAGCCGAGACCAAAGCCTTTACGTGCTTTTCGAGGCACGGAGGGGTCTCGATATGTAATGGATGGTCACCCATCCACGGACTGACCTCGGCAAGCGTAGCTTCACCTTCGAACGACCCGTGCGCTTGTAATTATTTAGCCACGAGCCCTTAGAGGTGTACCTACATAAAAGTAAAAGTATAGTATTGTAGCGGCATCTACAAACGCCACATGCGAGCTACGCGTCATACTGACGTCACGCAAAATCCTGCATCGCGCAAGCAGAGTTTACCGCGCAACTAGCATATATACAACATCCCGACATCAACCGTTGGGCAGTTGCCCACCAGACACGACACCCGTCTGGTCGGAGGATCCTCCCTTTTCTATAGAGTATGAGTGAGCTTTACACCCTGTTTCTCATACCTCTATAGTATATAAAAGTAGTATATAAAAGTATAGTACATAAAAGTCTGTAAGTACGGTCACCAAACGTGATAAGTAACCAGGGTCGTCGGATATGGTTGAAGTTTAGTAAGAAACCAATGGATGTTTTCGAATAAAATTTAATTTGATAAATTACCTATTTGTTTTCTAATAGTTAAATTAAACTTTATTCGGAAACATTCATCGGTTTCTTACTAAACTTCAACTATATCCGAGGACCCCTTATCTCTTTTGGTGACGGTTCTTACTAAATAGTATAAAATAAAAGTCGGTTTTTGTGCCTATCTCTGTGACTGGGCAGTTTATCTAAACTATGCAAAGAATTTTGATGCGGTTTCCATCAACATTTAGAGCATTTATTTAGAAAGATTTAGCACAACAATATCGAATTTCAGATATACCACTGCACCCGTGCAAAGCAGGGCTGGGTTGGTAGTATCATATACTAATAAACTTAAAACTAGTAAACACATCTATTTTAACAATCATTCAAAACTGCCTGTTAATAGTCTTATAATAGAAAAAAAAAATCGTACATTTTATTATAAGTACAGATTTTTGTCAGATAGGTTTTGTAACTACCAGGCGTAATGCAACCTCGTCAATAATGAAGAATTATCATAATATTATTATTATTTTTAGAGTACCTAGATAAGCGATTGGGACTACTCCGAAATTATGACCGCAGTGTAAGTTGCCTAAGCCATTTCAAAACGCATGTTACCGATGTTCTATTAAACTCAATATAAAGATGACTCAATTTTGGGTTGGAGTATCCTACCAATTGGAGTATAGCTAACGGGAGTATTCTGAATATGTAGATTAACGTTTTATGATTAAAATTATGATAGGAGAAATCTCCTTCCCTCATTCAGAACTAAAATCTGAAAAGTTACGCTCACAGTCAAGGTTTGAAACATAGGTTCTCAACAAGGTTGATATTGCCCCGTCGTGGGCGTTTGAGAGTTTCAGGGGGGCAGTAGAAGACTCAGAGAAAATTAGGGGGCAGATCTTACGACTATATAATATTACTCGTTTAAGTATAATTGTGGCAATAGCTGTATCTGATTCGCCACAGATGGTAAGTAAAAAAATCGGGTCTCTAGAAAAAAAAAAAAAATTTAAGTGGGTGGTAGGCAAAATAAGGTTGAGAACCTATGGTCTAAATAAATAAATTAAAAAGTAACAGAATAAGCAGAAGACTTCAAACACTCAGTTTGGGATAATAGTTCATTTGACCAAACCTTTTTTTGTATTAAATCTGCTGTAACAGTGGATGTTCTATAAAAGACCTGTGCCTGCTTACCTACTTGCTATTCCAATTCGCTGGGTTACAGCCACATCAATTAACTGACGACCAGTGAATCTAATTTCAATTATTTTCCCGGAAAAATGTCACTAACTGTACTAAAAAGTCATGAATTCTGAGTTTTTCCTTTTAGAACTGGTGCTTATTCTGTCACAAACAACTTAAAACGAAGTCGTACCTTCTTAGCCACATTCAGTTTGTGTTGGCGCAGGAACTTGGCTTCGTCTGCGATCTGCTGCTGGAACACCTCGACGGCCGCCAGCCTGGCTCGAGCCAGCTTCTCATTCTCCTCCAGAACAGTGCGCCAAACGTTCCACATGTTCCTGGCAACAAAATATTGGGTTACAGTCGACAGAATACAAACATAAACAGTACCCATCTGCAAATATGGCACAACGAGTTTGAGAAATAGTTTGGCGTTTTTGTCACTCGGACCAGGGGACAGTCCTCTTTCTTAAATCAAAATAAATAGTCATTTACTCAAATGAGGCTGCGAATCAGAACTTTCAGAACGTCAAAATTACGTAAGACAGTCCCCCAAAACGTCCGCTCATCATCAGCACAACTGTCTGTTCAGTTAAAAAACTAGATTCTATACAATAAATTCAATTTCTAAAGCTCGATGTCTCATATTAACTTAACCATGTGGTGGCATCTACATCGCTACATGCGACCTACGCGTCACACTGACGTCACGCAAAGTCCTGCATCGCGCAAGCAGAGTTTACCACGCAACTAGCATATATACAACGACCCGACATCAAACGTCGGGCAGTTGCTCACCAGACACGACACCCGTCTGGTCGAAGGATCCTCCCTTTTTATGGAGGTACGAGTGAACTTTAGATCCTGTTCCTCATTGATATCTAAGACCAGGCTAGGGTGGGTGGCTATTATCACCAATATTAAACAGCCTATAATTGCATTTGTAGATGAAGAGAGGTGGACGCAAGCAAAACCAGCTCAGCTCAAATAATCGTGGTCAAAATAGTAAAAAGTAGTTTTCAACTATAATAATTGTAGAGCCTTAATTAGTAGACAATTTATTTGCTAATTGCATCTTATCATCTAATATAACAGTGAGATTGGTTTGAAAATAATAATGTTTATTTTATCTTTCAATTACGCAAGCAGTATGTATAATTTAGTGAAGATTTTTAGTGTACGTTAAAGGTTTTTACTGCTACCGGTGAAAAACTCAATACCTAAACTTTAGATCCGCTTTGAAATAAAATGGAATCGTTAAATGGTGGAGAAATTGTGCAAAAGGATTACACAAACCCACACACAAACACTCACGTTGCTGTCACCCACGCGCTATTTATTTGTGACACAAAGGTCGATGGTGAAATAATTTTTCTCTTCACTATGCAAGGGAATAAAAGTGGTTTTGTTCCCACTATGTGCCTAAGGCTGGCATTTTGGACCAATAATACTTATATTATTACGATATTTACAACAAAAAAAAATTGTTTATTTGTGGCAACTTTGTTAGTATCATTGTTCTTAAATATACACAGTTTAGTTAAGTATACATGAATGATTAATCATTATATATACCAATTTTATTTACCGTGAATATGAAGTAGTACTTACCTACAGTCACAATTCACACGTTATAACCGGCAAATTATCATGCGGGCGAGCCTATCCTGGGCACCAAACCCAGAATCCAGACTGGTTCTGAGAATCTGTTGTCACTTTTCTACAGTTCCTACATTAATTATGCTGAAATCGCTCAGTTTCAATCAAGTCAATTGATCTCACAACAATCGCATCTGTACATTATTGCCAATACCCAAATATACATATTTTGCAATGACATGATGTACCGAAAGTAATCAAATCAATAAAATTTCATTCGCCCACTTCATCTGCTAGACGGAACAGTGAAACAATGCAATTAAATTAATTAATAAAATATTAATTGATCAATCGTAATAATTGAAGCGATGGCTGCGAGTGTCCGATAAAGCTCTGCCCAAACTGAAAAGGATCCCGCGCCGAACGCGAGACGAAACTTTAAGGAGGTGTTCAAACTAGCGCGTATACGGGTGACTTCCTATTTTTTAAAACAATAGACGTTTAGGACTATTTGATACGTAGCGGCGCGGACCCTCCGTATCAAAAAGTCGTATAAGCAAATAGTCCTAATAGCAAAAGGACCTATAATCAAAATTACACTTTAGCAGTATGCCATTTTAGCAAAACGTCCCATTTGTAAAGTACAGTAATAATGAAAAATCACAATCGGTTTTTATTCTCATGGGTCATTATAGAATTGATTTGAAAGGTAGACCCTTGATATGAATAAAAAAGAGTATTTCCAAAAAATTTGTTTCTTAATTCGTCTACATAGGTAACACATTTATGTTCTGGCATAACTTTTACAAATATGCACTGATTCCATATATTTGATTTTTGTTTGAAAGAGTACTATCTGTATTTATTTTGTGTTTGTCCCAATTATATATCCAAATTTCCATTGAGTCGAAGGCTTTCTGGTAGTCCACAAATGCCTTGCACGGTGGCTGATTGTACTCTTAGGTCTTCTGTACAACTTATAGAACAGTATGGTATGGTTTACGGTTCTGAAGCTTTTTTGAAAACCAGTTTGTTCTCGTGGCTGGAACTCGTCAAATCGCCTGGCGAGACGGTTCGTAACGACTCTTGGGAACAGTTTGTACGGCGGGCGGGAGGGCGACGGTAAATACAAACGCCGCGCTCTTCTGCTTCTTTTCGTTTCGATGTACATCAATGATATACTGTTTGGGCTCAGTAGGTGACCACGTTTATTGCGGCATCAGAGGCGTTGTTCAGATCGTCCAGGGTGCAGGTGAACGGAAATTTGCGTCGCGCTAATATCGCGGGGGCGGAGGTAGCGTTTGAAATGCTTAGAGGCCAGAATAACCTGACCTTCCTTATAATCTTTAGAGATAGGGAATGGAACAATGTGTGGCATTTAATTAGCAACTGTTATTATATTCGCTTGTCAATAGCTATACCTTATAAATAAATTACCGTGTCGTGTAGTACCTATCGCACCTACTTATTGAACTGAATAACGCAAAAGAAAAAACGTTTTTAAGATCGGTTTTAATTTTTTATAGTTTATTTTATTTTAATATTTAGTGTCTCGAGCAGAAGATAAATAAAATGATTCCTTTAAAAAACTCATATTTATTTATTCATTTATTTATGTACACACATATAAATAGACAGGAGGAAAGGAACAGAAAAATTCGTACGTACGTCGTGTGGTATGACTGACCATTCCCGTTATTTTGTTTTTAGGACCATTTCCTTGTAGGACCCCAAGACTTGCGTTTAGGACTTTTTATACGGACGGAAATTGAAATCGTTTTATCTGGTTCATTGATGATTTGTTACTTAATTTATGAAACGTCAGAAGCTACGAGTAGGTCATGGTTCAGAATTTTTCGTTTCCTAGAAAGAACCGGTTGGAAAGCCCATGCCATGATCAGATACCTACTCCGTGATTGTAATTGAAATTTCTTGGCTGTACAGTACAGTTATTTTTATGACCGCAGTCCACATATTATTATAGTTACACAATTACGGGGTTACTTGAATTTATATTTCAAGCTCATTAAAATGTTAGTTCGGTACAAATCTCTCATTAGTTTTAAGCCAAAATAATATTGTAACAGTTATTTTGGTTTCAACTTAACAATTTGAATTCACATTACAACGTTTTAAGTATTATTTGGTGTAATTGTTTAATGTTGCTATGAACTCGTACGTAATTAAATTATGTATAGCAGTTGGTAATTGATAGTTGTTAATCCAGTTTAAACCTGTAGCAGTTCCCAGATGGACGCGTATACAATTTTTCAAATTGCAGGCAACTAAGTTTGATCTACGATATAGAAAAATAGGGCCAAGTAGTGGTCAAGAACAAGCTAGAGACAATACTGGCACGATTTCGTCTAAGTTTAAAGTTCCAGAATTGACAAAGACAAGAAAATTTCCAATTATTAGTACCTAAGTATAGTTTTCCATTGAGAAGAATGTGTAAACAATAGCATGGATATAGTTTCATTGTAAAATGAAACCTACACTGCTTTGTTCAAGCAGAACACCTACGAGTAACGTGATAACAGAACATGTCAAGTCTAGGTGGACATGTTCACGCTATTACAATGCAGCCATTATTGGCAGGTGCTGGCTCTTAAAAGCAAGAGGAGTCAACTGCCAGTTTCATAATTTTGTTATTAATTTTGCTGCTCGTGGGTTGACCAATTTTGACGGACAGAAGGGAATGTCAATGTGCGGCTTTTATCACAACAATACCGTCGGACACATCCCCTTTGCAACTGTGTTGTAGCAGACGGAAGATTGGAAGAGGGAGCAACCCTACCAGGGTTGATATAAAAGTATTGAAATGGCCGTTTTCGTTAAACTTTGTTAGTTATTAAGACCCGTTAAACATGGTTTTGACGTACAGTTAAACCAGGAAAGGCATAATGTCCGTATCACCAAATTAGTACGAACGTCACGCCACAGAGTAACATCCAACAGAGGCAAAGCTTGTAAGTTTTATACAACCGTGGTTTGTGGTAATGCACATATAATTGCGCGTATGTAAGAAGTTGTCTCTTTGATACCAGTACAAGCCGGCCTCGTATTCCATTGAGTCTTCATGTTACCACTGACGTACGGTCGACTGTACTTATTTGCATCTCTTTCTACTGGCATAATGCGAATATTGATTATTTCCATAAACAATACAAAAAAAAATATCAATGTATGTTACATATCGTTAGTAATTCAATGATTTAGCAATGCATGCATTAAATAGGTACCTTAATTAGTTATATAGTTAATTAAGTTTGCTTTGTCCAATTGTATCCTTTGAATTTCTAATTGTAGCCAAAACATTCGAACCGGAAGCTTTGAAATACACATTAATTACTGTTTACTGGAAGTGATTTTCAAAAGGTATTACACAAAAAACATTTTCATTTGCACATCACATCGCTATGATGTTGCACATTAAAATCATTTCAATTTGCTTTTTTTGCCTACATGTATTATTTAGATACCTACTTATAAGCTGATTTTATCTATATCTATGCTTTAATGTTTTAGTAACTATCTAGGAATGTATATCTAAGTAAACTAAATCCTTTTTTTGCTCAAAGCTCCAAAAAAACTGTTGAGTGGTTAGTATTTAAATATTACCATTAATTATAAAACAAATAACTAGCCCATGGAACTGCTATAAGTAACCGCTACCTAGAAATAATACAATTACAAGATTTCACAGTCATTTGAAACCTTCTTTGCTACATAAATTCTAACTTTTCAATAAAAATATGAAATATAACAAAATGAAAGTCCCAAGTGAAAAGCGTATCGGTCAACTATAGTCCGAAATAAATTGTCGACTGCAAAGCAGTGAGTCGGAAATTCTAACCGAAAGAATGTATCAGTAAAATATTTGTTACTGCGCCCTTTTGTAAAAAAAGTCTTGCAGTACAGTAAATACTTTAGTAAGAATAAGTTTATAGGATCGTAGTCTTAGGCCCACATGCACTACAAATCATGCATGCGTTTTAGCACTAGACGTAATTATTAAAACATCATTCTGTCTCTATCATCTTTAAATGATTGACAGAAACAGAACGATGTTTTAAATTCGTTTAGCGTTAAACGTACCTAATTATATTGATCTGTGATGCACGCGGACCATAAAATACCTGTATCTGTTATTAATTTGGAATAAATAAATCGTATGTTACATTTAATTCAAGTTCATATTTTTTTATTTTACATTTTTTATGGCCTTTGATTATTTCCCCTCCTTTTTATATACTTGTACATATTATTATTATTTTAAGACTGTTAGCTTTTTAAATTATGTAAATATGAATAAATAATACTGTATTTTAATATTACTTTAATTGAATAAAACATTTCATATTTAAATCCGTAAGAATTAATTATCTTAGAAACGGAAGTTGACAATTTGTGGAGGCGCTGTACATAGGCGACAGTGACCAAATTCCATTAGGTTTGGCGTTACAGCCTTTGCTTACAGGTCATAGAATCATATCAAAGGGTAGTTCCGACTGATGAACTACCAGTCACATACGTACTGTGGACACACAGTACACACGCATGTGTACTGTGTGTACATAGTACACATTCACAGTATTAATCGATAGAATTAATATCGCCAAGCATCACAGAGCTTTCGAAGAAGATCACGTAATCAATTGCTAATCAAGATGCAGGTAAACACTTGTATTTGTACCCATATGTATTGATGTAAACAGCTCGCAGCGACATATTTGCGTTAGGCCCAAAGCTTGTATATTTGTTTACTTGTAACTGGAATTCTGACAAGGTAAATAGCCTTGTACTATCCTCCAGCTTTCCAGGGAATGTGGTTTCTTCGTCACGGAATGGATGGAACAAGTTCTGGGTATATTACTAGGATGAATGAAAAATCTATTTTATTGTTTGGTGTCGAATAAACTGAAGTCATCAAAGTTGTCATTATGTAAACAACAAAGTAGGTATGTCATGTGCAAACTAAAATTCAAAGATTATACAGTTACAGTTCAACTTTTGATTGCACGTGAAAAAAAGAGATTTACACATGGCTTTTTTAAACGCGTGTTCCGTAGAACGCACGTCGATGGCGCGTTTTCTGCCTGAAAAAGTAAAACTATAGTTGCGTATGCAACGCGTACAAGCATGTCGACGGGGCTTTAAAAAAAAAAATCGGCATGGGACCTAAAAGTTTTATAACCTGCGGGGTAATTGCCTAACACACTAACAGTAGAAATAGCTTTCATTTTGACAGAACAACTACATTCATTGCGTTATTTACGTTATTGAGCAGACAAATTTTTCAAATATATGAAGCAATGGATTAGCAATAGGCTTCATAAAGATTCAGATTAAGATGGATAATTTGTTACGCAAATAGGGTGCGGCTCAAAAACAGTAAAGTACTGTGCTTATTTGATTAAATAATCATCATTCAACTTTTCCAAGTTCTTGTTTTAAAATGACCAGATGCGGACAAATATCCTTCTAATGTATTTTTCCTTGCATTATGTAAATTCCCTACACTACTTATTTCCTTCATGTTGTGTAGATAACAACATAAGCAAACCACGACGAGACGACACCCGCGGCTGACAGGTAATTTAAAATACAAGGCAAGCTATCGTATGCTTAGTATTATTATAAATTGAAAGACTTGAGAACTAAATCTTAACTATCTATCTAAACTAATAACGAATAAAAACATCTTTACTGCCGAACACACGACTCATTAAAAAAAACAGTAATAAAAAATATACAATAAAATGGCATACCTACATACTGCAGCGTAGACCTGGCTGCTAACACGCCGGGGACTCGAACCCCGGCGTGAGGTAGCTAAAAATCAAACTCACGCAGCAAATACACGTAAAATGTATTATTATAATAAATACCATCCGAAATAAAGATTAATAAAATAATAGGCAAAAAATAAATAAAAATCAGTCGTTGGAATTTTAAAAGGCTAAATACTAAAAAAAAAAACAAAATCTTATGATGTTACCAAATATTTAGGATCTTAAAAGTATTCTGACGTATTTAAATTCGATTGCAATCGTACGAAATTCGTGCCGCTCTATAAATTGTTTTACACAAATAAGCACAAGATTAAGGTTTTTCTTTACATCATTCGTTAAGATAACTTTTAAAGAGATTATAAGATTTAATGAAGAGAATTTAGGAAAGCACCTCAAAAATAGAATGTCACACGTCAATTTTAGCACAGAACACTTCGACTGTACTGATGCTTGGGCGTTATTGCGTTATTGTTTACTTATTTAGCACCTGTTGTCCATGCTACTGGACCTGTGTCGTCGACTTTGCTCGTCAACGATCCCGCGCTTCTCTCCGCAAGCTTGCTCGGAGTTCGGCAGCCGGCAGACGATGGAAGAAGACAGGCGAACAATAAATGGCAGGGTAAGGCCAAAAAATGTGGCCTTTCAAACAATCTAAGGAAAAGGAAATCTTCTTAGATTAAAGAACAAGGCACAAGTTACAAGAATACCGAACCTATAAAGGGATTAGGTACTCACCAAAAGAAAAAGTGGTGATAAATTCCAGGGAACGTACAGTCAGATTGATATATCCGCTAAATACTCACATATCGTGGTTAAACATTAATGATTTCAAATTCACATTAAAATAATGTTTCAATATTATTGAAACATTATATAATTTCTCTTGGGATTCCAACGACAGAATGCCTGCAATTTTTTTTTCTTGACGTTGTTCAGAACAATTGTCAATTTTCGAATATTCAAAAAAATAAACACGAAAAAGTAAAAAGCTGACCGATTGACTCGTAAAAAGAATTTAATCGACTTGACAACAAAAAATATGTAATTGCAGGAATTATACTGCAATACACACAAACATAAACTCATGCCTTTCTTTTCTTGCACATTAAAAACAAACGTTTACGCGGTTTTTTCCTACCACCGCTTGTAGGTCTTGGTAGCATACATCCTATCAGCAAGGTCCTTAACTATACTATTTCTACACGTACCAACCCTGGACATGAGTGATACAATTCCGCTTCAGTGAACAGCATTGAACGCGTTTAGCGTCGCTTCCGCGAACATTCCAGAGGCACTACTGTAGCGCTTCTTCTAATATTGTGTTGCGCGCGTTCGTTTGTAAAGCGGTAAAATTGTATGTTTTAATCTCTGGAAGTACTGATCCGATTAAAAAAATACTTTCACTGATAGAAGGCTGAACTATTTATTGGCGAGTGTCATGGGATATTAAATATTCCATGGTCGAGTCTACTTCCATGCAAACGAAGTCGCGGGCAGAAACTTACGTTTCATAGACTTAAAGAGCTCAAACAACTGAAGACATTTTAATTACTTGGAGCAGTGTCAGTCAGCTTGGAAACCGATCTAGATTTTACCTAAATCTTTTCATAAAGAATACGCTATTCTGAAAATGGAATTTCACTAATATCTGTGGATTTTAAGTACCTACTATTTCATTTTCTGCTATGAACAATTGATAAATATTATTAACTAAAGTTCAGTCCTACGACTGAAGTATAATAGAAAAATTAAATGCCCTTTGACAAAGAGCTTCCATCAAAACAATAACAGTTTAATTTAAAATGAAAACAGCAACAAGAAAACAATTTTTAAATCAGATATTTTCTATTTATTTCAGAAGCAATCACTATGTTTACTTTCAAAGTAAACGCATAAATCCCATGCTGATTGAAAACGTACTTCAGCTTTTAATAGGTTCCTTTACTTTTTACATTCTTGTTACACTCAGTGTATTGCAAATTATTCCATCAATTTATCGAAGAAAAATACCATTTTATTTCTAAAATAATTAATTCAAGGAAGGAAGAAGAAACCGCTGCTCAAGGCAAAAATAAACAATTGGGAATTTACTGAAAAACGTGGAAATTTAACGACTATAATAGTTATTTGTGCAACAAGAGAGCAAAGTCGTTTTTTGCTGCGAGTGCTGATTTTGAATCCTGAGCAAGCGAAGGATTCAACGATTGAATCACGAGCGTAGCGAGTGATTCTAAAGTTTAATCCTGAGTGTGGCGAGGGATTCAAAGGCACGAGATGCAAAAACTTTGCTCTCGTGTAACACACATAACTTTTCACTTCAGCAGCGAGAACACTTTAGGAGATAAAATAATAAACAGGAATAGATTGAAATAACTATTTATTGTGAATCAAAATAATTAAGATTGTAGGTAGAGGTACCAATTCAATAAAATGGAACATTTTAAAAGTTAAAAGTAAAATTACTGCAATTCTGCAAATTAAAAGTAACCCGCTCTTTTATTTAAATTAAGGCGTGTTCGGAAATAGCACCCATGATATTTTATTATTCAAAATATATTGCGTAACCTTATTGAAACTAGAAATAAATATGTACATGTTAAATATCAGTTTTATTTGCAGTAAATACTTATTTTCGTTTAAATACAACAATAAGTTAAAAATTCAATAAATTACATTAAAAGACATAATTATCTTTTTGAAAAATTTCTTTAGTTAGTACGAAATTCCGAACGTGTTTGTCTTTGAAGTCGAACTCAAAATCGGAACTTCGAAAGGGCAGGTCTTTGTCTCTCTCTCTTTCTAATGGCGGGAAAGAGATAGAGTGTGAATGTTTCGAATTGTATGATTAACCCAAGGATGAATAAGATATACGCGGCTTTCTGAAAAAATAATAATTAAAAAGTTACTTGGTCTCACTCAGTGAGCAAAATCGCATTTTGCTCACTGATTTCAGGCAGCAAAACCTACATGTTTGAGCTACTGAAGTGAAAAAAATATTATGATGTTTTGTAAAAGATTGTACCGCGTAATTAACATACAAGTAGTTAGTTCCTTTGTAGCGGCATCTACAATCGCCACATGCGAGCTACGCGTCATACTGACGTCACGCAAAATCCTGCATCGCGCAAGCAGAGTTTACCGCGCAACTAGCATATATACAACATCCCGACATCAATCGTTGGGCAGTTGCCCACCAGACACAACACCCGTCTGGTCGGAGGATCCTCCCTTTTCCATAGAGAATGAGTGAGCTTTACACCCTGTTCCTCATACCTCTATACCTTCATTGATGACTCCTCTATCATTAAATATCCTATCAAGATTCCAAGTAAGATTGAGGGATGGAGCCAACCGAGCTAAATGTGATCCTAACTTACTTTTGCTTGAATAATTAATTAATTAATTATTATTAATTAATTATTAATTATTACTATTTATAGTCTTAAGTTAAAGATGCACTTAGTTAGTGCCGAATCATGTAGCTTAAGCACCTCAAATTGTGTTGTGTAAAACTATTGACTGTTAAAAATTTAATTTTAAATGCTTCAACGAGGAAAAATAAATAGTGAGTACTCGTGTGTAATATACGCTTCCCTACAAGGGGATTGAGTAAAGCTTTTAAGGAATTGTATAATATTAAAATGCAATAACAGCTTACTTGTATGTTTCCACGAATTCATCTCTGTGGAAAGCTTTTGGTATATCTCTGAAATTGTTTTATTTTATTTCAAATACATTATGTTTTATCGCACTGTTTGGCATTCATACTGTACTTTATGTAAATATTTAGATATCATCAATGGCTTTTAACTAATCGTGAGATGACTGATAAGTATATGTCAAATAACCCAATTTGAAGATGAACTATTGATACGGGTATTTAAAAGCTCAAAACCTCTGACAACCAGTCTTATCAAGGGGTATCGTGTTACCCAGTAACTGAGTTGTGGAGGTCAACTGCATCTGGTTGGACTGAAAGCCGCCCCCAACATAGTTGAGAATAGGCTAGGCAGGTTGATTGAAGATGAATGGCACTTTTTCTTAATTTTATATTAATTATAAATCATTAATTACACATACACATACACACATACATAAACTCAGGCCTTCTTCCCATGGGGGTAGGCAGAAACTACAAAACGCCACCTGCTACGATCCCTACATACTCCTTTTGCCTCGTTTACGTTCATACATCTGGTCATACACGCACGCCGGTTGCGAGTACTACGCAACTGACCTTTCTGAAGAACATCACCAATAAGGTCACGATATGTCTTCCTAGGGCGTCCCCTCCCGGTGTTTCCACTCACATCTGCCTTGTAAATACCTTTTGTTAGTCGCCCTTCATTCATCCTCTCAACATGACCACACCATCTAAGCATACCCTTTTAAATTTTTGTCACTACATCTTCTTTTAAACCGCACCGTTGCCTTATCACATCATTCTTCAGCCTATCATTCATAGTCACACCACACATGCTTCGCTAGGAACGCATTTCCACAGAATTTATTCTATTTTTATGCTTCTTTTGCCACACCCAACACTCACTTCCATACATAAGCGTAGGCACCAGCACACCATTGTGAACAGCCAGTCGTGCTTTTTTGGACATCAACTGGTTGGTCACAATTGCATGTGTAGCACCATTCACTTTACCATTAATTACTAATCACTTATTAAGAGTTCATCGAGATTAATTTATAAGTCAAAGCTCGCCTTAGAATTCCTAACTTAGACCTTAGTCTTGTTGGTTAAAACTTAGTTTCTAGGTATATTTAGTAAAGGGGCTACCTTTAACTAAGAAACTTCATCAGAATCTCTTTGAACAAAACTCAGTCTCGATATTGATCAACCGGGACGAAGATATATATTTTTAAAAGGCAATGAAGAAAGAAAAGTTTTGTGAATAATGCAGATACGGTGTTCCAGAAAAGGATATTAGTTCGTAGTTGGAATATCAGTCAAGAAATAAAATTTACTTGTCATCATCGTTCAACTGAATGACGTCACACAACTGGTCAGGAATCTTTTGTCTATATACCAGTCTATTTAAATAGGGTTGTGTAGGTACATTACCAATTATTTTACAAAAACATAATTTAATTAAGTTGTATAAAGATATGTTTGATTATAATAATTAATTGGTAATCGCATGTCACCCGTGACGTAATCTACAGAATTATCGTTTAAAAAAAATACCAATCGTTTCGATGCCCTTATTTAACTAGTCAGTTCCCCTGGGAATCCATTTTGGAACAATGCACGAAGGGAAATGTTTCCTTTACGATCCAATTTATTACATATACATCATAAATAAAAGACTTTCAAGTTAGACCTACCGTTCTACAAAGTTTGAGACTCACACAGCTTGGATATTATAATATGAAATATAATTTGATATCAAGTTTAAATAAAAAAGAAAGTAGCATTTATTGGCACATTTTTAATGTCGCACTTTAAAACTTAGTAGTTTTGTCAAAAAAGTCAGTTCATTATTAAAAACAAAGATTTTCTAATGTGTGCGATGCTCTCAAAAATTTGATAAACAATGAACAAAAATGTGATAAAAAATGAAAAAAAAATGTGCTGCATTTTAATTATTCGGAAATGCAACAAATGGTTACGTGCACGTTTCGTTTTCAATGTACTTGATATGACTCCAGACAAAAAAACGTACGCGATGAGTGCTCATATAGACACGTTTTCAATTTTCTATATAGATTTTCGTATTTTCCAGTTCAGTTGAAAGGAAGCCGTCTTTCACTATGAGACCTCATGTGAGTGAAGCGGATATTAAAAATCGTGTCGAACACCTTTTGCTGTGCTTTGTCGTGTATCCTTTTGTAACTGAATCTAACGTGATGCCATTTCCTTATTCCGAGTGCATTTCGTATCAAATGTCAAATTAAACTAATTTGATTTGTTTCTGACGCAGAATTCTTATTTTCTTTTATGGAAGTCGGTTTGGATAGTGATTTGAGAGTGTATCGATAAAGTAGGAAATATATTTTCGGTTGGATATTGTAATGCATGTTTAATGGCACTGTACACTACAACTACTCGTATTTTCTTAAAGTCTCTCGGGAATCGTCGGATTTCCAAACACAAACGAATGCAAATTTCCATGTCCAACAAGTACATCAATTAATAGATTTATCGTGTATAATAATTTGAATTCAGAACTAAGTACAGTGAAACCTGGTTAATTGGGATCTCAAGGGACCAAGGATTTTGTACCATTTAAAGAGGTTTTCATTTATCCAGTTTTCCAATTAGAGAGGTTAACATTATCGTTGTCTCATTTACAGAGGCCCCCGCTTATAGAGGTCGAAATATACTGTTATTCCATTTATAGAGGTGGAAAGGTTATTAAAAATGCGTATTTTTGGTGTTATTTGTTATTGTTACGTGTCGAAACCTGTCCCAACCTGATAAATGTCTCACTTATACAGGGAATTGAGCTACAGACTCCCAATTATAGAGGTAAACATCGAAAAAATCCTAGAAATCAAATCTTATTTAACCAGGTTCGTAAAATCCCATTAACAGAGGTAATTGGATGAAAAAGTGCCGGGACCTCATTCAAATTCTCAATAATAGAGGTTTCTCACTTATCCAGGTCCCACTTAACCAGGTTTCACTGTACTTTATTGTTGTTTTGTTTTCACGGAAATCACGTTCAAAATCACGTTCAATCAATTCTGAATTCCTAGTTCTAGAATCATGTGCTGAATTCATGATTACAGTCAGCGCGTC
Organism: Dryobotodes eremita; assembly: GCA_917490735.1. Classification (NCBI taxonomy): domain Eukaryota; kingdom Metazoa; phylum Arthropoda; class Insecta; order Lepidoptera; family Noctuidae; genus Dryobotodes; species Dryobotodes eremita. The sequence continues at coordinate 7,822,798 of OU823241.1, read as the reverse complement.
GATGTCCCTGCCACCCTGTATAGCAGATTATAATAGTTTAATTAAAAAGAAAAGAACTTCTGTTAAATAAATGTACAACAAGTCAACACAAATTTTAATTGCATATAACTGATATCTAGGAAGGAAGTGGAGAATGTCATAATTTCGACCGTAGAAGGGCCCTGAACCATGTACGCTTCGGACGGTCTCGGCCGGCCGGTGCCCAAAGTTCTGTTTTTGATAAATATTTTTTCAGTTTATAGTATTGTTCAAGTCTTTATACACTTTATAGTTACAGTTTTAATCTATTTTATAGTTTTGTAAGAATTTTGTGTACTTCGGAATCAGAATGTAGTACATATTCATAATCATTCATTGCCTTCAACAACGTAATAACGTTCGCAATTCACGTATTTAAAATGTTGGTTGATCATCTTTGTATTGATTTTCTTTCTGGTATGCTCAATATAAATTATTCTACATACCAACATAATAAGATACAAGCAAAAACATAAAAGTTAACGCTAAAAGTATGCTACGAGATTTCGTAGCGCTTGCTACGACAATGCTACGATTAGTCATACTAGCGCCATCTCGTTAAAAGTGGTGGAACTAACTTCATAACGCATACTTGCATCGCATTTTGTAGGGTTAATTATTTAGTGCTATTACGTTTACGGTGGTAATAATGGTAAATTTTTGACGTCATCTTTTATTTATAACCAATTCTTCAAAGGCACTGTCACACTATGTAGTTGATACAAGCGTAAAAAAAAATTGCTTTGACATTGCAGCCAAGTCAGTTTGCGTTTTATCACATGCTTGTGTAAACGCGCGGAAAATTGGCTTGTGTAAGCGCCTTTATAAATGGCGTGGCGTTCAAACAATGTAGCTTCAAGTGCAGTTGGTTAAGGCTGTGTTTGATAGATGGCACCAGTATGTACTGTAAAGAAAACTATTTAAGTTTGAAGTGTCAAGATTTTCATTTCGTTTCAGTTTTTTTTAATATTTATTAAAACCAGAATTTCTGAAGGACAATTCTCGCCTCCTACTTAAAAATGTTCCAATACAAGGAGCAAACTCATCTCAGCCACAGTCAATGTCAAAAAGTCAATGATGTGTATATATTTTTGCGCCTGGCACCAGGCGCTTTAATTTGTGTAAATAATTTCATCACCACTGCTCTCAAAACGGTGAAGGAAAACATTGTGAGGAAACCGGCTTTCTATATCTTAGAACCAAAAACTCAAAGACATGTGACATCTACCAACCCGCACCGTGCCCGCGTGGTAGACACATACATACATACATACTGTTATTATTATTATTATGTTAAAATTACTATTATATTAAAATTATTATTATGTTAAAATTATTATTTCCTTTATTCCATATATATATACATATAAATATTATAAATTATTATTATTATTATGTTGCCGTGCCCTAATCGGGTTTCATGCTGGAACTTACTTATATATTGTAACAATTAAATGTACCCATGGATGCAATAAAGAATTTGAATTTAGATTATAGCCCACTCCCTCTCGAAGATAGGAGGCCTGTGTCCCAGCAGTTGGCACATTATCGGCTGATTATGCTATGCTATGTATGTATTTTTGACAGATTGAAACTGAGATTACAATGCGAACTTTCTTAAAAATACGGGAACTTTCCCTTAGTTCTGTAAACTAGCTATCACGAAATATGTAGACAATTTTGAGCGCAGTTGGGTCTAGCCTCCTACTACAGTCGTTGTAGTAATTTAGCCTTTAACATTAAGCGGTTAGAAGCTAGATTACAACAAGTTATTTTTAATTGCAGCCTGAAAAAAATATTAATCGAAAAATATAAATTTTTCCAATACCGTATATGTTGGGATAAATAAAGATGTATCATTATGATTAAGAATTAAGTTCTAATCAAATCAAATCGAAATATTTTATTTCGCATAAACCTACATGGGCACTTATGAAACGTCAGAAGCTAGGTGCACGGTTCCAATTGTTTGTTTCCTATGGAGAAGAGCCGGCAAGAAACCCCACGATTATTCTTTTAAAAATAATTGGCTTTTACAATGTTTTCAAATTAGTGACAATAAGTATTAGAGGACAGTGTAGGCTTGTCAACAAGTATCAGGTACTTATCAAAATAGAAAACAGTCTACAAATGTACAGTCTACAAGTAAGGCCAATAACGTTTTCACATTCACAAAATATAAAAGAATCTATTTATAGATAAATCAAATGATAAAAATAAAGGCCCATTGACATGAAACCAAATGACATGATTACCATTACAACTGTACCAAATCTGAATTAATATCCTGTCTACAGAAGCCACTAGTAAAGAATTGAAATTAAAATTACATACACATACATACCTAACGTCACGCCTTCTTCCCATGATGGTAGGTAGAAACTACAGAACGCCACTTGCTACGATCCTTACATATTCTTTTTGCCTGGTTTACGTTCATACATCTGGTCATACACCCACGCCGGAAAAAAATACGGGGGTGGTATTGAAATTGAAGGTCTATAATGTCAAATAATAAGAAGATTATGTCAAAGATGTAAAAATATGTACGTCGTAATTTGGGAGCAATTAATAGACATTTACATAGTGTTGCCATTAATGAGGTACCAGGGAAGCCACATGTGCAGAAGGAATTATTGCCAAACTTCCTTGTCTTCAACTTAGTCTTTAAACTTATAATACCTATGCTTTTTTGATAAGGATACGTTTGAGGTGGGTTTTGAACTCTCCAGCGCTAAGTTCTGTCTGGTAACTTGTTAAAAGGCAGATACTGTTTATAAGAAATTACCTGCTTGTTTTAGTTAATTGAAATTTGGGTATCACAATTTCATTTTTACTACGAGTACGTGTATTTACTCGTATATTATTGAAATCGCTTCTTATTTTGTAAAGTCCTAAGTTTTTGCGAACAAACAAAATACTTTCAACGATATAAAGAGAAGGCAGAGTTAGTATATCAATTTCTTTGAATTTATTTCTAAGAGACTCGCGGCGACCCATTTTATAGATCGTGCATTGCCCTCTTTTGTAAAATGAAAGTTGAATCTACGTCAGACGCCGATCCCCACAGCAGAACGCCATAAAACATAATTCTGCGGAAATAAGCAAAGTATACTAACCTAGCTGTGGCTATATCAGTCAACTGCCTTATATTTCTTACTGCATAAGCAGCCGAACTTAATCTACCTGAAAAAGCTCTAATGTGGACGCCTCATTGCCATTTTGAATCTAAAATAATTCCTAGAAATACAGTTTCCGTAATACCATCTAGTTTCTTGCCATCAAGTTTTAATTTAAGACCCACTTGGGGTACATTTGGTAATGAGAAATTAAGACATTTAGTTTTGTTCGCATTAAGTAAAACATTATTAACTGCGAACCATTTCGAAAGAACAGCCAGACTATCAAATTACGCATATAAGTTATGAATTTTGGGGTTCTTATTGATTATTAAGTTAGCGTTCAATTAATGGTGGTAGGCGGGCAGTTAATTGATTTATCTGTTTATAAGTAACTTATTGTAATTCAATAAAAACTAAATCAGTTTTTTAAGGCTTTGACAAATTAGACTTATAGAGCTTATTTTGAAGTAAAAGAAGTGAAGAGCAATAGTAACAAACTCAAGATTTTTGTCAATTATTTGTTAGGATTTAACGAATTTATTTATTGGCGTTCGTGACTTTGAATAATTAACTTACATGTAATCCCCGAAGGGTTAAGCAGAGGTGTACCTATAGTACACCCAAATTTCGTTACGATAAAGTCACATGTAATAAGGTGCGAGCCCTTTGCCACCAACCGGGCGCAAATCCAGACTCCGGACAGCTACTGACAAATTCCTAATGGAAAAACCCAATAACTCTTTGTTCGACCCGGGAATCGAACCCCGGACCTCATGCTCAGCAATAGCGCTTTTTTTTTCATTTTTTTTTTTGCTGGCAAATCATCAAATGACCTCTCCCGTTCTGGGCGGAGCGGAAGGGCGTGTCAGACTCTTACTGACTAAAACCCACCCGTGTTCCTTCAGTTGCCTGTGCGCCAGGGCCACGGTAACTCTTTCGAACAATCCGCAGCCCCGGCAGGCATCGGTCCGATCGGACCCCGTCAAAGCAGTAGGGCTTGAGACCACTAATCCAACGAGGTAGTCTGACTTAAAATTAATGTTGTTATTTCAGGATCCTTTGATTGATTTGATAAACAATTAATTAAATTGTGTGCAATTTTATGTGATGCAATAAACTAATTTTCACTTAAAGTAGCTATTTATGTTCCGTCAAATCAGCCAAGTTATCTTGAAGTAGGTATAGAGCGCTACAAAGTTATTGAGGCGCGTGGCTATCTTGTTTTTTGAATACATTCCAAGTGACATTTCACAAAGCAATTGCACAAATGTTTACCAATAGCGCCCTCCCGTCAATGTCATACAGGCGCCAAAATATCCTTGTACAGACCATTCACAGTTATTTTACCTTTGATAGCAGCAACGCAATAGCAACGTTATTGTAAGGATAATAAAGATCATTGTGAATTTGACAGACTTGTCAATGGTAGCAACCCAACAGCAACCTTATTGCTAAGGTAATAAACATCATTGTGATTTTGTCAGTGTTGCAAACTCAGAGGTAAAGTGACTGTGAACGGACTTTAGCCCTCTAATTTTTAACGTATTTTAAACAAACATTCGCATTTATGAGCAAAGCACGGTACGCACAGCACAGTGGCTGACAGATTGGCTTCAGCGCTACGGGTCGCGGGTTTGAGACAAATATTTGAATGGCTCCCTTCTGGGTATTTGAGGTAACATAAAGTAATATTATGCCTTTTTTTCCCCAAAAGGTTCATCGACATTCACTGGTTATGTTGAAGTCCTATGTAATAGGAGGCGAGCTTATTGCCATCAACCGGGCAGAATCAAATATCCAGACGCCAGGCTGCTACTGAGAAATTCCTTAAAGAAAAATCCAAAAAAAAAAAGAAAACACTTTACCCGATCTGGGAATCGAACCCATGACTCATGTTCAGAAGATGCGCTTGCGACCATTATACCAATAAGGCAGTGGTTCACGTAAGTGTTTGTAAATGCGACCATAATTAAACAAAATTCTAGCATGGAAAATAGATTTGAAAGCTAAACTATCTTCTTTTCGAGTTAATGGTGAAGGTAAAATATTTTATTCTGTAAAATAAGTTGGGCCCAATAGGTGGTGACGTCAATTGCGGCAAAAAATGCCTAAAATAAAAAAATAAAATAGCAATTAAGTAAACTATAATATTGTAATATTGTTTAGGTATCCAATACGCAAGCTTCAATTCCTGTTAATATCAACACGCATCTTATTTATGTACGAACTAAGTAAGCAAATTCATCATTAGCTAGGTAAGTATAATATTGTTACATCTCAAATATCAACTTTAAAAGCATCTCAACTAAGTTTCTTTTTGAATAAATCAAGTTTAATAAATTCAGCAAAAGACAATCATTTTAGCAGCAGCGAAAACTGGAATTATTTGAATATTTTAATTACCCTGTCTATAATTTATTATTAAGTTTTAAGTTTTATTAAGTTTCAATATCTAAAACAAAAAAGCTTTAAAAAATTTAAATGTAGAAATAAGTATACCCGTACATAAATAAAACGTGTGTTCCATTGTTGATAGTTGTTATCCGAACACTGTGAAACAGGGACCTTATCTCTAGGTACTTACCATTTTTCCTCAGCTCCATCCACTTTTATGTCAGGAATATTCGGAATCTTCTTGTTGAGGTAAGCCGAAGATATCTTCAGCAGTGCCTGGTGACAATTATACATAGTTGACGTTAGTAAGGTAGAATATAAGGTTGATTAAAACTGCAGACTTGAAGTGACAATTAAACACGTCCACACCCTACGGCGACCGAGAGCACACTGAATCTAGCCAGCGATCTCTGAAGTTCCCAGTATTTTATAATAAACCTACCCAATTAAATTTTCCCGTAACGCACCAATTAAGTGTTCCAGAGAGAAAAAGCTTCACGTAAACACTAGCAATAAAGGCGCACTATACAAATATCAACGCTTTTGTCATTTTCCACGAAATTTACGCCGTCTGCCTACATACCGAGAAAATCTGCTTGTTGTACAGTGGGATTTTCTGCTTATTTTATACCAAAACATGTACAATTTGATATTGTTGAGTTTTGAGGTAAGAGTACATATTGTAAGCTTAATGGTAGAGTGTACTTGTACTCGACTCACCTACACATAGTTTTCTATTCTATTTCCCACGAGCATTAGTAAAATAATGTAATGAGAAACAAATACTTTTAGTGAATAACTACTTACTAAAAACACGTGTACGAACAGTTTAAAAATAATAATTAAATGAAACATTTCAATCAAAATGATTTTACATACATGAAAACCCTGCAATAGCGTTCACCTTTTGTCAATATCGTCCACTTGATTGCACGGATGTCTTTTTTAATTGCGTTGAGAGAACCGACTGTTAATTAGACGGGAGTAAAATTCACAAAATACGAGTAAAAAATAATTATGACATAGAAGTATGAGTGGGCATCTTGCGAGAGTGGAACTAAGACACGTATAAAAGGCATTTCGTCAAAGTGAACTTGTTTTTAGTAAGTCTTCTAAACGTAAACATGGGAAAATCTGAAGGCCAAGATAAAGTGACATTCTACTCTTATAAGCTATAAAAATAATGGAAAAGTCAAATGTATTGGATTGAAATTAGCTACCGAAAGATTATGTATTATGTTGAAAGTCGTTGCAGAAATAGGAAACGCTTTGACAGCGACTGCCACTTGTCTAGGACTTCTGGACGTAAAGCAGTCTGAAATCACCAACTTGGAGGAGTACTCGTAAGTATGGTGATCTATGCTTTCTGTATGAAAAGAGTTTGGGACAAGCAGGCTGAGGTTTCGTTTTGGGGCTTTGCAGAGTGATATTTCTGCTACCTGCTATTCAGAAATATAAAAGGCATACATACAATTCGAATTAAAGGCAATTAAAATAATACAGCTCACAGATTCTGTTAATTAGTCCTTTGAATGGTTGCGCGCCATTATGGCTGAAATCTATAGTGGGTTTTACACTGTCGGGATAAAGGCAGGCTCTCACAGGCACGCTCTAATCGGAACGTGTGACTCAAGCTTTGTATTTATTGCTTCAAAGGGATACAATATAATTCTCCACAGCACGACGAATCACATACATGGAGTCCATATGTATCTATGAGATGCAACGCCACTGCCCTTTACTTGTAAGGTCCGTGTCATGGAGCTTAGAAGTATAGGGCAGTGGCGTTTCGTCTTTTCTAATAGGAAGGATTTGGTTAAATGGTACCCAACGCCACGCGGAGCGTATGGCACCAAATAGGAATCATCAACAGTTTCTCAGTAGCAGCCCGGAGTCTGGATCTGTGCCCGGTTGATGGCGTTAGGGTCGCCCCCTATTACGTGGGAATTAAACATAACAAGCGAAATTTGGGTCTTGGAAATTTGGGTCCTGTCTAACCCGGGTAAATACAGTCCTAATGTAATGTATAGACAATATTTAGTAAATATTATGATGATGCAGAGTTCTGTATATGACTTTAAAGTTTTCTCAACTGTGCACAAACCCTACTAAGCTCCATTATATAGAAGACCAACTTGTAAGTAGTGGTATCGTTTACATTTTGTGCTACAGTGAACTCTCATTCTAGCTTGCCTACTTAACAACTGATTAAGAGGGCGCAGCAAGACAGAAAATAATCAAGTTTCACCCGCGCCTCTTTGCCTACCCCTCTCATCAAACACGACAAAAACAAAACACAATCCCTTCCCGCCAGCAGAAACTTTTCGCCCGGCGTATATTTAGGCATTTGAATTTGAATCTTGTGTGTAGTGTGTATACGCAAAATAATCAGATGAAACTGTTTTATTCAATTTACACATGTGTACAATTAGGTATATTATTAAATATTATTTTATGTCCGTGAATCTGTTACCGATGCTGGTGGGATGTTAGATTGGAGATTAGACTGACTTAAATGAAATAAAGACTAAATGTTACTTCAAGATACGGCCTATAAATTTTCGATTCCGAATTGAAAGACAAACCTAACGTTGTAGTTGAAAAAATATTGTTCCATACATTATGTAACATAACTACAATTGAACAATTTTCAGTTACTTTCCTGTACCTTGCTTCTTGTCAAATTTCATGATTCTAGGTCAACGACATGTATCTTATGGGTTTTAATTTATTTGCGAGTGTCAAGATATGCGAAATGAATGGCAATTTATGGCAAGATACTAAGTCAACGTCTTAGAAGCTCGTTTTTTTTACAGCTCCAAAGGACCGTTTATCTAAGTATTTGATATCAATTTCAACTTGATACCCCCACGCATTCCTGAGATAAGCGGTCAGATAGATGGATAACAAAGTGATCCCATGAGGGTTTCGATTTTTTCTTTTGAGGTACCGAACTCTAAAAAGCAAAGCACTTCCATCAAAGTACTATAATACTACATACTCATGATACTACCTAGATGATGGTGAAAACAATTTCGATAAAATTGCTTTTTTGATGATATAAAAGCGTATAATTATAATCGCATCACTTACCTTTCGCTTTTTTACTTTGAGAAAATGAAATCAATTGAACAAAAATGTCAATAAGATAAGAAAATAAACATTCGCAAATAAATTAAAATCCATATGATACATCCCGTTGACCTAGAATCATGATTTTTTGGCAAGAAGCAAGGTCTCACAGCACAAATAGGTACCTCGAATGGTTTTTCAATTAAAATATTTAAACGAAGTATGACCATTGTCCACGCCCTTTATTTTCAATGAAATTCTTCAGTAGGTAAAACATCTGTTTATTTTGCCTATACTATACGCTAAGCTTGAATTCATAATCTTAGATCATAGTCATGTTTTGGAACTAGGAACTCAATGCTGGCGTGACAAAGTTCAAATTCCATGTAACCAAATTTTATTTAGGGCCTTGTACAAGTTGGACGTCACGACGTCTTCGTGGAAACTAGTGTTATCCAAGTAAAAAAATATGATGGAATATCGTGGATATTGCATTGCAGGTGCATCGTCTTCACATATGATTACATAATTAATGTGAACTTACATAATATTGTAAAATATTTTAAAAGAGTAACGGTGGAGTTTCTTGCCCATTCTTCTCCATACGAAACTACCTTTTGGAAGGGGCAACTAGAATCAATTCTATTTTTTTGTAAATTTTGACGTTCAAAAGTGCCTTTTATGTGCCTATTTGAAATAAATGATTTGACTTTGACTTTGACTTTAGGATCGTGCAAATTCAATTAGAAATAGTGTTACCAAGTAAAAAATTATATTAGTATGGTGGATTTTGCACTGTATTGTGCAAAGTCAAATGGCATGTGTCATGAAAACCTATCCTGCGCGGAGCGCGAGTAAAAAAAAGTCCTCGTCGAAAACATTTGTGAAAAACAGGCCAATTTCGGAACAAATAACTAGTCGGTACATTAGTCGGCTTTACCGACAAAATAATTGGCATCTATTTATGGGTGCCAAAGAAAGTCGAAAGTTTATTAGATTCCTCTTTTGTAACTGTTGAAACTTTAGCTTTGAAAAGCAAGCCGACAGTCCCAAACATTGTGATCCGTCACAATCTTCCCCACCATAAGAAGGGATCTAGTCACGAGAACACTATCCGTATGAAAACTGTCATGTCCCGTGCACACCGTTTCGTACTTGTGTCCGCAATAAACCCTATTTTAGTTTTCCGATTTATTTATTTTGTAAACTCCAATAATATTATTGTACCAATAACCTATCCATATGTTAAATCTTGAGTTTCAACTTGATTCGGGGGCTTTGGTCAAAAGTCGCTCGAAATGGGTCGTCTAAGGTTACCCTTACAACGAAGTTTGTCAACGAAAGTGGGAGTAAACGAATTTGGTTCTTTATTTAATAGTAATAAGATCTAAAATCTCCAGCACGAACTCTAGGTTGTAAATTTTCTCCGCAAGAAAATTGACTGAAGTGGAGAACAATGGCGCTAGTTGTACTATACCAGTCAAAAATCTGTCAAATAATTGTATGTCATCTTGAGTTTTCAAATATCAACATTGAATTATTATAATATTTTTATTTTATAGTTTAGCCGTGGTATTTATTTAGTTTACCAATTCTTAACGATTTTAATAATCGTTTCGGAAGTGGTTTTAGTGATTTTTTCATGTTTTGTATTTCACAGTTTCATTCCAACAATGTGATAAATTACGAAAATATTATTTACGCAAATAAATTAAATCGCAGAGCAGCAGAAAATTCAAGCGCAGTCCTCTCGTCTCAACAGAGCGACGGCGACTGATTTGTGAAACAAAAATATGCTTGAAGTTCCCGCAACGTGCGACGGAAGATGACTTCTTCCACGAACTAAAAACGTCGTAAGTGCTTAAAGCTTGTAGTCGTAATAATACCAAAAATAAAAGGAATTTCAAAAAATGCCTGCACGATTTTTTTCGCCTTATCTTGATACAGAAAGTCATTAAAAAATTATCCTATTAGTCATTAGCATATTAAGTACAAATTGAAAAAACGTGAAAATTAGGGGTAACTTCGTGATGTTATTTTATCGAGAAAATTTTAACGTATTGTGTTTCTGTTCCACAAAAAGTTTCAAAATATCATGTAGTTACTCATATTATTTTTATTTTATACCTAAGTCTTATGAATTTCATGAAAAATTAAATTGAAGATAGGCAATTTTGGTTACTACCCGCTCTTAACTACGTTCACTAGTTACTATATTGTAAATTGCTTTCCGTAACTTACGAATATTTTCGATATAAAATAAGCGTTCATTACAAAACATTAATCAATAACTCAGGACCTTCCCATGTCAGACATTTTTTTCTATTTAAGATTGTGTATTTTTTTAAGCGGTGGTTTAACAAAGTTGTATGATTATTATTACTTAGGTACTTTTGTATTACGTCGTTGACTTTCGTATTTCATGTTGCTACTTTCATTTCTTCGTACAATATTAGAGCTTCTACAAATGTTCCAGTTTTCATAGCTCGAGGACTACTCACTACTTTAAGTTATCGTCATCTTATAAATGGGAGTCCATAAAAAAATTAACAAATAGTATAAAACAAAACCGCGTTTGGAATGATAAAAAAGAAGTCAAAAAGATCAATTCCACGATAAATATATTATTATCTAACTCTATTATCATTAGTTAATGATAATATTAATAAAATAAGTACATTTCTAGGAACGTTGTGGATTTTTTTTATGAAAGTTGTGGAATTTTTTTATGAACGTTGTGGAATTTTTTTAGGAATGTTGTGGATTTTTTTGAGGAGCGTTGTGGAAATTCCATACTTCTAGATCCAGCGGTTTTAGCTTTGCCTATTGTCTGCCAGTGAGTAAATCACCTTCACTTTCAGCTCAGTTTTTAGCAAAACAGTTAGGAAACCCTTAGAAGATGTTCAATAGAAGATTAAATGGATACTTTATAAAAAAAGACTCTCTTTGAAGTCAGTTAGTCTAACCTGCAGCTGAATACTAGTATCATTAGAAATGTTCTCCTGTATTTTATTCAAACAAACCCTGATGCCTATTACAACAATGCCATTTTATTTATCATAAGTAAGTTTAATAACTACGCCCTCTTCACCGTCGAAAATACCTAATGCCTAGTACCTAAACCCTGGCGTTTCTAAATTTGCCAAATACGTAAACAACAAGGGCCGATCGAAAACATGTTTTTTTTTATTTGGTGGTTTGATGTGGTTGTATGAATTTTAAGTTCAGGGGTAGAATATAATAGAAAAATAAATTTTTCGCTAGTTATAACGTACGTGGGCGGCCATTTCGCACCTTGATTTGGATTAACTCATATTGAATAGCCGAATCGCTGCGATTGTGTTATACGCGTTAATACATATACGGCGGAAATAAATACAATTGTTAATTTTACGCAATAAAAACCTTCAAAAACTTTTATTTTTATCTTTTTATACTAAGGTAAAAAATCCAACATAAGCAAAAATCGCGTAAAGTCTTTATTAATGCAAAAGCAAAGAGTACTTCGTCGTTTTACACATTCGAAGACATTTTATTTAATCAATCTAAATAGACATTTTTATTTAATTTCAAAAGGGCAAAAAAAAAATTTTGTTTTAAATACATTTTTGATGTGTGTAGTTCAATGACAAAAATAAATTTCGACGAGACAAAACGGATATCAGTCGTTTGACGTTTTGTATGAATTCAACAATCGTCCCAGATTTTCGTTATTATTGATGAACATATAAATGATAATGATAAATGATTTTATTTCTGTAAGTAGGTTTGTACAAACACTTTTACACGTCAATCATATTTTAAAACTAGATGAGGTCGGCGTTTCCTATCTGACTACTCTGAGAAGAAAGGCCGAAACAAACTCAGAGGTCACAGTCTCTTTTAAAGTCCAGACATAATCTTGGTCAGATCATGTGAAGACCGTGTAGATTTGAGTCTGAAATGGTAATTTTGAGGAAAAAATACCACACAGATTGAGTGGACCTGTCCAGTCAGTGCACGCATTTGTCAGTAATCGTGCAGCTCAACTCAAAACTTAAGGAGCTCAACGATTCGACGAACAATACCAAAGAAAGGACATTTGGGTAGGCCGCATTAATTACTCAAACTGCCAGACTTTGATTAAAACTAATCAAGAAAGAAAAAAAAAAAAACAATGATCTACATAGTCTTCACATTCACAATAATTAAAATAATATACTATTTTACAAAGTAAATATTCATGTCAATATATTTATAAAAATTCATCAATGTCAACAGGTATAAAAAAATCCTGAAATAATCTTGGTCAGATCATTTGAGGACCATGTAAGATTGGTGTCTGAAATGGTCTTTTAAGGAAAGAACCATACAGATTTGAGTGGACCTGTCCAGTCAGTGCACGCATTTGTCAGTAATCGGGAAGCTCAACTCAGAACTTAAGGAGCTCAACCATTAGACGAACAATACCAAAGAAAGGACATTTGGGTAGGCCGCATAAAGCACTCAAACTGCCAGATCATCATTGAAACTACCTGAGAAAGTAAAAAAGAAAAAAAAAATACTGACGCACATAGTCCTCACATTCACAATAATTTGATAATAAAGTTATACTTCAGAAAGTAAATTGTCATGTCATTCTATATGTAATAATTATCAAATGTCAAAGTTTATGTAAAATACAAATTAAAAAAATAGCAAAAATAAAAATAACAAAAAAAACATTCAGTATGCAAAAAATTGGAGCAACTCAATCCCAAGCCTTTTTGTCCTCAATATAATCTTTAACGGTATAAAAGGCTTTCTGGCACAACTTACGTTTAATGAATGATTTGAATTTATTAAGGCTTAGATCTTGAGCGTGGCTTGGAAGTTTATTATAAAAGCGTATACATTGACATCTGAATGAGCCACCTATTTTCTTGAGCCTTGCTGTAGGTACAACAAATTTGTGTTTGTTCCTAGTATTTATACTATGGATATCACTGTATTTTTTAAACAATTTTATATTTTTATGGGCATATAAAAGATTTTCAAAAATATATTGAGAAGGCACAGTCATTACATTAATCTCCTTAAATTTGTCTCTGAGAGATTGTCTCGGACTTAATTTATAAATTGATCGAACAGCTCTTTTCTGCAAAACAAAGATAGTCTGAATGTCGGCGGCATTTCCCCACAACAGAATACCGTACGACATAACACTATGAAAATAGCTAAAGTACACTAAACGGGCTGTCTCTATGTCGGTTAAATTACGAATTTTTCTAACAGCGTATGCTGCGGAGCTTAGCTTTTTTGACAATTTATCTATATGTGGGCCCCACTGAAGCTTAGCATCCAAAGTTAAGCCCAAGAATACTGTGCTATCTTCAAGATTCAATTCTTCGCCCTTCATCAATACATTAGTTTTCACCTGTCTAACGTGAGGTAGCGTAAACTTAATGCATTTGGTTTTTTTTTCGTTAAGAAGTAAATTATTGACATTGAACCAGTTAACTACTTTTGAGATCGCGATATTTACATCGTCAGTAACCAGCTGCTGACGTTTAAGTTTAAACAAAAGTGAAGTGTCATCCGCAAATAACACTATATCGTGATTATCCTTTATGAGGTAAGGCAATTCATTAATATAAATAAGAAACAAGAAAGGACCAAGAATTGAGCCTTGCGGTACTCCCATTGTTACTATAGATCCGGGAGATCTTTCTCCATTTACGTCAACGCTCTGAATCCTATTACTCAAATATGAAATAAGAAGATCCAGAGCGGTGTTCCGGATCCCGTAGTGGCGGAGTTTCCTGATTAACGTTTCATGAAGAACGCAATCGAATGCCTTGGACAAGTCACAAAAGATGCCCAAGGCATCGCATTTATCTTCCCATGCTTTATAAATATGTCCTAAAAGTTCAACGCCGGCATCAGTAGTCGAACGACCCCTTGTAAAACCAAACTGTTTGGTATGTAATAATTTATGTTTATTAAAAAATCTTTGCAATTGGTTTAAAATTAATTTTTCAAATATTTTACTAAAGGTAGGTAGTACTGAAATAGGTCTATAGTTTGTGGGGTCTGTAGTACTACCTGATTTAAACAAAGGTATTATTTTACTTTTTTTCATATAGTATATTTAATAGTTTTCTGGTGATCCACAGGATGAAAAAGAGATGGTGATAATATTTGTGTGCTATTAGGCGCGTTATTAATCAGCGACCCACAGAGATCGCGTTCTATTCCTAGGCAAGTTCAATGTTATCCCTTTTGGTTCCTGGACACCACTTCTTGTTAACATAAGTCATAAGTCATTTATTTCATAGCAATATGGAAACATTGTGTTGAAAATAATATAAAAATACTTTGTATATATACTTTGTTTATAACATACTTTGTACCTTGGTGTAAACGCGCGGAGATTATGTTTTTCTGACACTTACCGACACCCGTTTTCTAAAACCCCCATCAAGATTCTAATCCGTAAATCCATTTTTAAATCTCATTTTACATGTTACTGTTGATTGACTTAGGTATTAAAAAAATAACACCATCCGATCAAATCACTAGAAATAACATTTGAAAACACATTGAAAAGACTTTCAATAACAAACTTCGTAATTCTTCTAAATTGAGGAGCTTGATATTCGATATATAAGTTTTGATATTCGATTCACATAAATACCGCAATGTGTTACGTAATTACGCAACAAATTGCGCTATGGGTTTAATAATTACGCGTAAGTATTAAACCCATTTGCCTAGTTGTATTATCTAACTAGTGGTACTCTCTGTGTTACTGTGTTCAATAAAACTACAAATTTTGAGTCCTGTTTTCATAACAAAAACAAATGGAAATTATCCAAATTCAAATCATTCAATCTACTTTATGCGGGGAAATAATGTTATTATAATTGTTACAGATTACCACATCGCTTTGCCAAATGAAAAATACTGGGTACATTTCAAGCAGCCATTGTTGTTTACATCTTTGGCAAATTTAAAATGGTTTGCGATTACTCGACATGTTGTGTACTATTTTGTTTTATTACGAGTATTGCACCTAAAATAAGTTGTATAAAGAAATATAGCAAAACGTGTCGGGTTGGAGGACCACCATCAGGAAAGTAGTTACAAAAAATTTAAAACTTTCGCAGCCGCCATCTTGGATTTTCCTTTTGACGTCCCTATTGACCTTAGCACCTTCGAAAACCATGAAAACGGTCTCTCTCTCTCTCTTTCTATTGTATATTATAAAAGGTCGCATGGAGGGTATAACGCTTTTTCATTACATGACGATTTCTAAAAAAATCTACAAGTTGACTCCTACCGCAAACTGCGTTAAAGAACTTAGTTTAAAAAAAAAAACAAAGTGGTAAATAAAATAGTTAACCAAATATGTCTGAAACAATACCAATACATGGTTTTAAACAACATGTTTGTGACAAATATTTTACAAGACTCGAAAAGGAGTATCACAGCTTTAACATGGGTGTAAACGCGGGGTTATAACCTTGAGGTTTAAGGGTTTTCGGGTTATTTTTGGGCTTATAAAAAAGTAGTTCCTATTTCTACGTCAAAATGTTTTAGTTCGAGCACAGTCCAATTCACTCGGAAATATCGATATACGAAGATTTAACAGTCATGAAGGTTTGGAGGGTGTGCTGTCCGATCAATACAACATATAATAAAAATATATGAAAGTACCTATACTTGAGAAACCTTTTAGTATTAGAGATAACTTTTCTGTGTTCTTCAAAATGAAATCAAATAACAGGAAATATTCTTAGTGCCGCGTACCTTTTTTCTACATTATGTTCGAACTGACGAGGAATAAAGTCGAGTTTCACTTCTTGGAAAATTATAAATTAATTTAATTGCAAGCGTTTAAAGAGCTTGAAACTTAGTTAGCGCTTCATCTTAGATCAATTATAACTAACCCTATTACAGGTAACCAACAATATTTCCGAATTAATCTATAAAAAGACGGTATAAATATAAATCTTTACATTGCTTTATAAACTCGAATCTGTACACTCGAATTGTGACGAAGTAATAATAGTCACATGGGTCGCTTGTCAATATCTGTCCATGTATGGGTAACAATTGGCGACCATCCGTGCCGCGGAAAGCACGCTAAGCCGTTGGTTCCAGGTTTTATTTGTAGATCTTTGACAGTCAGTACAAGTCGTCAGAAGTCTGAAGATCTGATAACCAGTCTTACATAGAGGTATCATAGTTGTGGAGCTCAACCATGTAAAGTACTGGTAATAAGCTGCATCCGATTACACTGGAAGCCAACCCTAAGATAGTTGGGAATCCGTTCGGCAGATGATGACATTTAGCAGACTCCAGTTTTCAGTAAAGACTTTATTCGTAACTAGCTGTTGCCCACGACTTCTTCTGCGATCCAGGATCAAAAATAGCCTATATCCTTATGCAGATCATGGTCTATCTGTGTGACAAATTTCATCCAAATCCGTTCAGGTGTTTTAGCGTGAAACGTAACAAACAACCAAACTCACTTTCGCATTTAGAATATTAGTTAGGATTAAGCCTTAGCACTTCCAAAGTCCGTACCAGTTAAACAATTTTTTAAACTTGGGACTCATTTCTTAAGTGAATAAGTTCCATATTATCTAAACAGGCGTGTAACATTGGCGACCTGGCAACCACATCTCAAAGGCGAAAACCCCTCTCAAATATAATAAACTTATATACAAAAGTCAATATACTAGAAATCTTTCAAGTGCATCTTTAATGACGAATGGCAGTTATTCAATACCTCGACATCGTTCCGCGTCGCTTGCGTCAATTTGCAATAGAATTTCTCAGAAGTATGTTCACTTATTGAGGAAATATCGAGGTTTGAAAGTTCCATATGTGCTATACACGCTATTTCACTTAGGCTTGACATTCTGTTGACATTTTAGAGAGTATTTATCCTTAAAATGTCAACGTAATGTCCGACAGTTACTTGCAGGTGGTCAGGTAGGTCCCTGTAGTGCAATTTTCAAAAGTACATTTCAAATGTCGTGAACGTAAGTGACCACTTATTGAAGCGTACTTGTTTTTAAAGAAAATCCTCGCGCATTTCCACCTCGACAGCATTCGAATTATCAAATGCAGCTTTTAAGATAATCACAATCTCACGATATTATATTCAGCTTTTATTTGCATAAGGTGAATCTTCAGCAGTAGCCCGCCAAATTCAAATTTTCTTTGGTTTTTTGCAAATTGCAAGTCTGTTTTACGTCGTATGTTGATCAAAATGCGATTCGCGACTGCAGGAATGAAATATTTACTGAATAATAATGATAAATTTCATATCAATTGTCAAACTTTGGAAATTGATTTCACCAAAAAAAAAAAACAGAATATTTCATATGAAAATTCTTAGGTGGAACAAATTTCCAAAGTTTGACGATTGATATGAAATTTATGATTATTATTCAGTAAATATATCATTCCTACAGTCGCGAATCGCATTTTGATCAACATACGACGTAAAACAGACTTGCTATTTGCAAAAAACCTAAGAAAATTTTAATTTGGCGGGTTACTGCTGAGGATTCACCTTAAGAATCCGTACCTACCTTTAAGTCTGTCATTTTATTGATGTTGGATTCAACATGACGTTAATCGACATACAGTCAATGATCTATCGATCAGCTCTGTACAAGGGAACTAGAAAACACATCATTTTTATTAATAACGAATAGCTGGAAGTTAACTGTCACGGCCCACATATATTATGCCAAGGCATAGAAATTAACACAGAGCATGATGCTCATTCCAAGCATAAATAATAGAATGAGGGAATGACATAATACAAGTTCGAGGGGTAAGTCTAGCAGGCTACCCGACACTAAGTTTCAAGAGTTAACTACTAAGGGCGAATTTCACCAATGGAACTGAACGCGATTAGGTCATCGAAACCGGGTTAAAGAGCTGTCACTGTCAATATGCCACAACAATAATGACGCTGACAGCTCATGAACTCGGTTTAGAAAGTTAGAATGTTAACGTCAGTTCGCTTGCCACACATTTCACAGAAGTTAGCTCACGGAAATGCGGCCTTACATGTCAATAAATTTTATTAAAGTATATCCCAGTGCAGTTCACGATTAAATTGATGTCTTCTTGCAGATTGCAGGACTACACAATTAACAAAATAGCGATTTAATATTATAACTTATTAAAAATCTATCCATTATACTTTAATTTAATAAAGCTAAGGAGTTTGTTTTTTTGAATGCGCTAATCTCTGGAACTACCAGTTGGTTCTGCAAAATTTATTTTATATTAGATAGCCCAATTATTGATGTAGATTATATCGACGGTGTAGTATCAATAACTACGAGTGATTTTACAGAAGGCGAATAAAACGTTTCATTTCTATAGTTTTTAACATTTTAATCAAAAAGTTACATATATTTGAAAAAATTGTAGGTTACGCTTATGATGGTGATAATGATTTCAGACCTTATGTCTTTGTAAATACGAGGTCTTTCATACTTTACCTACGAATATGCAATAGAGTGAAAGTCGCTAAAAGGTTAGTTATTAGATATTGCTACTTCACCGTCGATATGCTATTTAAAATCACGCTACGAGCCTTAGAAACCGGGAAAAAGAAAAAAAGTAAGAAAAACGCTAAGCAAAAACGAAATAATAGCGTGGGTGGGCGATGCGATGTGACGCGGTGGATCAGAGAAACAAGAATTTCACGGAGGGCAGAAGTAAGTATAATATAATAGGCAAAGGCCCGGGCACACGCTCAATTTGCTTAAATTCAAATTAAAGAAGCAAGCACCGGCACGGTATAGCGCGCGGTCTCATATGCCGACAGAGACCACTCTTCGACTCCTTCTCAATATTCTGTAAAAAAACCACAACTCCCAAGTTCCAACCGGAGACCGAAGCGTTAGATACGCTAAATTTGATACAAACGAAAGTTTTGAAGTGATTCGATTCGGTACTTCGAAGCACCGTGCCTCGTGCGGAACTAATGTTTAGCAACTAACGAGCTCTTTGTATTAGATCTACAAGAGCTTATGAGCACTGGAAAGAGATAAGTAGAATGATTAGAGAATGTAGGCATACTTGTTATTATTGCAAAGAAGAAAATACGTTGCAAGAGAAATATGCAGCAGATAAGCTGGCCTGAAAAATATAAGACCAGCACCCTAATTACGTAACACAGTATTGATCACAATCTGAATCATTTTTAAGCCTATTGCTAATCCATTGCTTCATATGTTCGAAAAATGTGTCTGCTCATCAACGTAAATAACGCAATGAATGTTGTTGAACTGTCAAAATGAAACCCATTCCTACTGTTAGTGTGTTACGTAATTACCCCGCAGATTAATTACCATCATAAAAAAAGATAGCTTACTCCTTGCTTCGGAAAGCACGTGAAGCAGTTGGTCCCAGCTGTAATTCGTGGGTCTTTGACAGTCGTTATGGGCCGTCAGAAGCCCGAAGGTCTAACAACCACTCTTACCAAGGTATCGTATTATGCAGTTAACTAGGTTGCAGAGGTCAGATAGGCAGTCGCTCCTATATAAAATGAAATGTCCTATGAATCCTCTATGGAAAATACTGGTATTCAACTGCATCCGGTTAGACTGCAAGCTGACCCAATTTAGTTGAACAAGACTAGGCAGATAACGATGAAAGGTAAAGCTTACTTCCGGATTTCTTTTTACTTTTGTTTTTATTTTATTATTTTTATTTTTATGAGTGTGTTTAGTTTAGTTTCTGATAATCCTGTGCGAGTCTCAATAAATACTTTTTCTTTCTTTTTATCTTTCATTAAACCAGCTTTTAAAATGCGACTGCACGTTTCACCTGATGCAAGTTATTATGATCACTAGCGAACACACATTCTATCACAATCTGAAAGATTTTAAACGAAATTGCTAATACATTGCTCTATCACAATCTGAAAGATTTTAAACGAAATTGCTAATACATTGCTTGTTTGAAAAATTCGTTGGCTCATAACGCAATGAATGTTGTTGGATTGTCAAAATGGGCTGACAGGTTGGAAAGGAGACATTGCCATTGTAAGTGTGTTCCCCACTAAGGAATATGCAAGTATTGTTTTAAATATTTATATTCGATAGTTTACATCCCCATATAATAGTAAAAAAATATTCAAAACCAAAATAGCAATTGAAAATACTTTAAAAAAGTTAAGTTAAAAATAACCAGCCGAGACGGGCACCTTAAACGCCCTCCGTTTTTGCGCGTTTGGTGTGACGTCATAGTCTGACAACGGACTGAATCGCAAGCACTCCTAAAAAAACACTTTGATATTTATTGTTCTCAAAGATTTTACGTTACATTCGCTCTTTTCAAATATAAGAATTTCCCAAAAGGTTTACTGCATATTAAAAAAAAAAAATGAGAAAAAAAAAAAGAAAATATTGATGGAGCCATAATTCTGAAGTAATACAGGTTATAAAAAAAAAACTGGCCCTTATTTGAATCACATATGATAGAATAAATATAAATAAAATTTAGGTCAGATAAGATAATCATTAATATTATTTATAATTGTATTTATTCGTTTGTATTTATTTATGTGTGATTTTGTATCTGTTATTGAATAATTTAAAGATGCTTTCTAATATGGGTTATGTGGTACTTAAAATAAATAAATTTTAATTTAATTTAATTTACTCAACTTGAATTGTAATAGGGAATACCCTATTACCCCATAAGCTGATTTGACTGACGTAAAAACGCTTCTTAAAATTTACGGAAGATAATAAAGGTTTGTATGAGTTATCGACGGCTTGCCCAGTAAACCGAGATCAATCAAAATTCGTCACAAAGGTAGCATATAATTCGTGATATAATTCATATTATATGCGATCTTCACATATATTAGGACTTATATCTCGACCGCTAACTCGACGTGGGAACAGTCACCTTTGGCATTTACCGCGAGTATAATCTCATATCTATATAACTATACAGGGTCAAATTAAATTAGCTAGCGAAACTCCGCAGACTTGATGGGTATGGTATGGTAACATGATAAAACAAAAGAGAAATTAATTTGATGATTTATTTTTGTGGGGCCATTGACCTCAGTTAGTGTTTTCACTTTAAATATCAGTTTAAAAAATCAGTTTTTTTGTGTAAACTTTGTAGACGTGATTGGTATCGATATCTTAACACTATAAAACATATTTTTCTAACTCATACTTCATGTAACAATATTAATAGCGGACGTAGACCCTAAAAAAAAAAAAATTATATCTTTTTTATTTATATTTTATCGTGTGTAGATATCGATACCCATCACGTCTGCGGAGTTTCGTTAGCTAATTTAATTTGACCCTGTGTAACGAGTGACACGATAGCCATTTATCCATGGTCACGGTCACTAGCAGCCATGCCGGATTATATCAAATATAATACATACTTAAATACTTAACGGATTATTGAAGAGTTTTCAGTACTGGCACAGAGTATGTTGTACAGAGATTAATGCAGAAGGTCGGGTTCATACAACGGGTGAAACCAGGTGAACGCACTCATAGCCTAAATGCTTACGTACTTGTACGGCGATCTCAGACTATCTCAGCCATGCCAGTCGCGAGTGCGCTTGCACTCGATGTACTTACGTGAAGCGTGCATGTTTGGTCAGGTACTACAGCAGCCAAACCAGTGCATTCGACACTGTCCGTGATGGTAGCGTGCAAATATGCGTTCATTGAATTTCATTGTGATCACGGCGATCGCAGCACGCGCCGGTGTGAACCAGTACAGAAAAGTTTATAATAATTACGTACCTAGTGCGAACGATTTTTAAATCGAAATATAACTAAGTAAGTATTCTTTTTTAATTATAATTTTAGTTTAAATGTATGCGGTAAGCACAATTTAGTATCTCCCACGGATATGAATAGTCATACTTAAATATTATGTCCGATATGAGTAATTTCAATTGTAAAATCTGAGCGCCACCGCCACCGTGCACGCCATCGCGGACACATGTACAACCCTTGGCTTAGCCGTACCTTCAGAGTATGGAGCCGACCTTCTGCACTAATCTTTAGTACCTTCTGTTGAACTGGCAATGAGAAACACGTGTGAGATGCAAGGCATCGGAGATTGTGGGCCGATTTTCCGGAGACCGTGTTCAACGTGCATTCTATAAATTATTGTGTACACGTGCATGCAATCTAACTGGGAAATATTATATTTGCAATATGAGGTTCAAGTTCACAGCCGTGATTCCTATTTGCTGCGAATTATTATTCGTGCTTATTTAAAAAGATTTGCCTTAAAATACCCAAACAACATTGCGCCTCTAAGAATTAGACTCGTAAGTTGTCTGTGATTTAGTAAAACAAAACCCGTGTTTGGTATGTTCAGCCAGTCCTGGCATATCAGATTCAATTCCAAATACCAAACCCATATAATTATAATATTCTATCTTTACAATTTTGTCTATGCAACATCATGTTCGTAAATGCTTTGAATTTCGAACACGCATAATTGACGAATTTAAGAATGTATTTAAATGGATGAGCAGAATTTCAATAGTTTAGTGACACGCATAATTGACGAATTTAAGAACATATTTAAATGGATGAGCAGAATTTCAATGGTTCAGTGAAATACTTCATGAATGGACGGTTAACCAGTCAAATACCACACACAACCAAAATAATACTGCTCAAATAGTCAACAAATGGAAAAGTTTGTGAAACGAAAAGCTAATATTTACGATGAATGCAAACGTGTCTAGTTTGTGATGCTAACCACGCGTCCTGATTTTCTGTGTGTATTGCAGGGTAATTTAATTTCCTAGGAAAGTTATGTTGTAGCCTGGTTTTAATATTGCTGTTATTATAATATCCAGCTATCTGTAGCACGAAGCGAATTACGATGGCCGATCTTTTATTAAACTTCAAAAAGCAATATTCCTTTCGCGCTTAAGTAGATTATAAGTTGTATCCATCCATACCATATACTTATATATAATATTATAAATGCGAAAGTAACTTTGTCTGTCTGCCTGTTACATTTTTACGCTTTAACGGCTGAGCAGATTTGGATGAAATTTAGCAAAGAGATAGACCATGACCTATATTAGGACAAATTATATTTTTATCCCGACAATATATTTGTTGACTAGGCTTACTCCCTGATACAGGAAACTGTTGAACATGGAAATTAGACTGAGGAGTCTAAGGCCGTACTATAGGTACACCTTCTAACATTAAATCACGCCTGTCTTCACCGAAGGGTTAAGCAGATGTGTACCTATAGTACACATAAATTTCGCTAGCTATGTTTAAATCCCATGTCAATAGGGGCGAGCCTATTGCCATCAATCGGACACAAATCCAGACACAAATCCAATCCAGATAGGTACATAAGAAAGGATTTTCCAAAACTACCCATTCTGGTCAGCAGAGGTTTGATGTTTGTAACCAAACCAAGTTTCGGGTATTCGTTAATTAAATATAAAACAGAAGCATGTATTGATGTACCTTAATTAAATACACGCTTAATTAGTATTAAACACTCCGTTTAATCATGCAAACGGTGTCTGAAATAAACGTTATAAATTTGTGCAAATAGTTTAACCTACTTGATAAAGCCGCGGTTAAATAAATTAACGTTCATTTTGTAACTGAGGAAGAATAACAACAATGAACGTATCAGCAAACGCCACAAGCGCACAGTATTCGACGAATGTTATTGAAATGTACAATATTGTGTCAATTTCAACACGAATACCAGTACTTACTTCTGAAGCGATTTATCGAAAAGTTAATACCATTGTCGTAGTACTTTAATAAATATCGTAATTGTTTGAGATTTATGTGAATATTATTACTTTTTTTTTGTATTTTTTTGGTTAGTTACGATCATTGGGGGATTATTCTTTTGTCCACATTTCCCTTTGACAGCAATGTTATCTTTATGCCCTTTATGCTGTATTTGTGTATTCACGTACCTGTATCTAGTAGACAATCTTTCTGATTAAGTATTATTGCTTCTAACTCTTGAACTTCAGTAGGCAGAATAGAACAGAATAGAATATTATTACTGCAGGTGGTTAGCAAATAAAGTTGGCCAGAATCAATAAAAAAACACAGCATAATACCAAAATTTTAAGCTATATATAAAAGCATCTAATATCTTAAAACTCCCCCTTCACGGGCACAGTCTCGTGTCAAAAGACTAGGTGTCTTTTAAGGTAGGATATGGTTTAAAAAACTTTTGTTGTAATTATGTATCACCTCATGTTATCACCTCATATTCAAGCAAATAAATGATTGACCTTTTATCCGTTCGGGTCCCAGCTGATGGACCTCCGCGTCGAAGGTTCAATATGATAAACTTCTCTTATTTCGAGCGGTCAACAGGTTGTCTCAGTTTGGTAGCTCTGTTTTTATTGGACTTTTATTTATGAATAGAGGTACCTGGATTGGACAGTACTCACCGCGAGCATTCGGTTGAAAGGTTGGAGGTTGAAACATTACGACGTCGTCTTCGAATTTTGAAATGTTGTTCTGTTTTTGAACACTTATTCAGTTACTAGCTGACCCGACAGACGTCCTATCCTAAAACCTACACTACACTACTCGCGAAGTTGCCTCGATGAAGTACTGGTCGAAATTGACCGAAGTCCGAAGTACGTGACTTTACACTCTGAATAATAAGAACTACGGGACGCTTCGAGTTCTTTGACTCGGGCGCAAAAACCGACAATGATCGGAAGTAACCCGAGGCGAGCCGAGGTTGCACGAAGCGAACCGAAGTGCTCTTCTACGTTCTCGTATTTGCTTAACTTCGATCAACTTCTCGAGTAGTGTAGTGCAGGTTTAACAATAGTTCATACAAAAATCCCATAGAGAAGAACTTTCAGATTTTCCAATTTTTTTATTTAAGCACTTCGGAAACTTCTACAATTTTTATTTCCCTAATAACCTAATTTAGAGTTTCTCGAATATTTTCAAACACAAATAGCCAAATCGGTTCAGCTGTTCTCAAGTGATGCGCTCACCAACGAACAGCATTACATTTTTATTTATAAAAAAGAAGAAGATTAAAAATAAGATAAAATATAGAATGTTTTTATTCTAATCTTAATAACATAGTCTTGTCATAATCCTCATTTATTAGAAATTTGACTCATGGCTTTTTCTTCCATACTCTGTATCCGTCCTCATCTTGGTATTCACTTTTTCCTTATCAAAAATCTTCGAGTTGTATATTGAAAGTTATCACGTTAAAAACGTCAGTCAATTGTAACGTAACTTTATTGATTACCAGCGGTTGTGCAATTAACTGGTTAGTGGCACGCTGATATAATGTAAAGGTGTTTAGGTTTCCGGGCTCCGCAGGTCAACGAGGCGGTTCGATGGAGCAAATTTATTTATCGCTGTAAACAGGTTAAGTATGTATGAAAAACACCTCCATCAGGAATGAATAAAGGTTAAAATTGTGACGGAAGGTCCTTTAGTTTTGTATTTTTTGTGTTTTATTTCTTGTTGATTGATGGTGAGAAATGTTGATGATAAAACATAATACCTTGCAGAGCAAGCAAGCTGAACCGGCTGTCGGCTGGCCATGTTTGGCGACGGACCGATGGCCAGTGGAGCAGATGAGTCCTGGAGTGGAGACCGCATATCGGCAAGCGTAGTGGGGAGGCCTATCTCCCTGCTCAATGGAGTGCAATTAGGTTAAAAACCCACGATCCGGCACCATTTTGAAGTGTCATTGCAATTTGCGATCCTATATCTAAAACTTCTGAAATAAAATAAATTCGACAGCAAAGCGAAGAAAGAAGGACGATAAACTTGAACTTTTATCATTTATCACCTCACTCGTGACTATTGCCTGTTTTCTCATCTCTTTTCAATCCATTGTCATGAAATAAGAACTTTTTGTAAGTTATATATACTTCTGTATATTAAGTATGTGTGAATTTATAATAGTTTATATACAATTCAGATTATTAATATACTGGGCAATATATTGATACTTACTCGTATAACTCACGGTTAGACTCAACTTCGAATAATGCAGTCAAGCCAAATATTTCTCAACCCGACAAAGTTGTGGACGGTAAAGACTGTCACCGCGATATTTACCGAGAAATGTTGTTCGATGCTACGAGTTACGCCACAAAGTTGCCACGGCGTAGTCGTACTACGACGTAGGCGGGCTACCGTTGCTACGACATTAGCGTAGACGTGCTTTGGATGCCACGACATTGACATTCGAATTGAA
Source organism: Dryobotodes eremita (assembly GCA_917490735.1). NCBI lineage: Eukaryota > Metazoa > Arthropoda > Insecta > Lepidoptera > Noctuidae > Dryobotodes > Dryobotodes eremita. Next base: position 7,795,946 of record OU823241.1, on the reverse strand, counting down.
AGGGAAGTGATGCATAGAATGTATCAGATAGCTGTACTGCTGGGGAGTTTTTTGCGCCAATTCTTCTTCCCAGCTAAAGCACTAAGAAGCGGTGAAGGGCGGGCGTTTTTCGGGCTGTTTAATGTAATTTTGACGTTCGAAAAGTGCTGATTATCAGCCCAGTTTGAATGAATGACTTTTGATTTTGTGTGCAGCGGTGGACTTACGTTCCGTGCGGTGAACATAGGTTGTATATTAAGATAGGTATATCTTTGCCAATTAATTGAATGCGATCGATCGTGCGTGATTTATCCCACTAACGATCTTAACGCCTGCATTATTCGAAAAGGAAGGCAGACGTGTATAGCATAAAATTTTAGCATGTTCCTTTTAACTCCTTTGTTATAAAATTCCTGTTGTTATAAATGGGAAACTATTCCAGCTTTCGGGCTAGTACTGATGCTGACCCTGGAATCGAACACAAGCTCTACCAACAATAACTTCAATATAGGTACTTTAGTTCAAAATCTCGAGCATTCGTTTTTAAAGCGCAATCCACCTGTGGTTTGTGAACTAGTCGTAAACAATAGAAAGTGGAGAGGGCGCCGACTTTGCATACAGAATGGAACAATGAGCAGTTTCTATGATACTGCGGAAACAAATACCAAACTAAGCGATGCATCGATGCTTTTTCCTACTCGTAATTAACAAAAGAAGTGCGACACAGCAAATGACGTCAGTGACGTTATTTAAGGAAGTATGTTGGTGTTTTCTAAAGGTACGGGTAGGTTTCCTATAAGAACAGTGTCCGCCCACATAGCGTCCGCAATTCACCGGTGAATTACGTCACTGAAACGTTGTTTATGAAAGTAAGTTGATGTGTTTTCTTAGAGAGCGTTTTTGACACAATAAAGTCAAACCCCGCTGCCCAAAGATTTAAATCGCTAGATTTGCCCTCACTGTACTTAGTTACACGAAAATGTGTCCATACTACACTTTTTCGCGTGACTAAGTACGGTGAGGGCGAATCTAATGATTTAAGTCTTAGTCGCTGCCATCATTGTCATGACAGCCGTCATTGCGGCTGTTATAAACACGTGTGGCACTCGGGGACTGCCGCGGTAAAGCTATTGCATAGCATTTTTTATCAACTTATGCAATTATAATTATTTTATTTACGCAGTATTTTTTTATTGGATATTAATTCAAGTACAGTCGTACCATATACATACATGTTAAGCGAACGCTCGGCCGAGCTACATGGTAGGCGGAGTGGGGGGTGTTAGGTTTTATTTTAGTTACGGAATTTCTTGATTCGGTCTCCGCGCTCAAAGCCCGCGATTAAAGCTATGCAATAGCTTAAAAATAAAAATAATGAAACAGCGTTTATTCGTGGTGAAACCCTAAGTTTTACAAAAAAATATACTTCTGCCAAACTGCAAAGCAATTTGTTAGCTGATGTAGCTCCCATATACAATTTTATATTTTATCTCGTAGGTACTTTTCCATCAATAACAGGAAGATGATAGATGATGATGTGGTGGATGATAGTGGTAGTGCTTGTCAACCTTCATCTTCGCTAAGCATCCTGGAGAGATGCCCGCTGTGTACCCAGGCACGTTTTTTTAAAGGTAAGCGGGGTCTGAATGTGCATATTGGTAAAGTACACAGACCAAAAAGTGAGTTCACCTCAGACCCTGTCTCAACATCTGTACCTCCAACACCAGCTACATCCACTTTTGACCCGTTTTGGAAAACCCTCTCAAAATTAAAAAACTCTGTTCCTGTTTTGAAGCGAGTTCCCCGCGGTGCTAGACCTCTAGTGGCACAACACCTAGCAGGTTGCGTTCGTCTTGCCGTCCGGGAGAACTCGCAAAGTGCTTGGGAACAGCTGCTCACCTTCCCTTACAGAATCCTACATGTACAAAAGAATTTGGCAACTAAACAGACATTAACCGCACAAATTAAAGAAAACTGTCATATTTCGGCTCACAATTTTGATTCAAAATTACAGACACAGATATATACCTCTTCAAGGGGTATATCCCATCTCGTAGAATCGAAGTTAGGGGAGGGCGACATAAGCGGTGCAGCCAGGATTCTTTTTAGCAGTGATGTGGTGGCTCCTTGTTCTCCCGAAACGCTCGCAGCGCTGGAGAGCAAACACCCTGCCCCAGCGGATGGCCTTTCCTTCTCCGACCCCCCTAATCTGGATAACCACTCTCTCACCATTACAGGTCGGGAGTTAATCACAGCCGTTAACTCCTTCCGCAGCGGCTCCGCTGGCGGCCTAGACGGCCTGAGTCCTCAGCACCTTAAGGACCTTATTTGTTTAGGCGCCGGGGCAGCTGGTGAGTTGCTTTTGAAGGAGCTTACGGCTCTGGTTAACCTAATGCTCTCCGGCAAGGTGAACGAGGCCGTCATCGACGTTCTTTACGGGGCCAATCTATGCGCCCTGCGTAAAAGGGATGGCGGCATTCGTCCCATTGCCGTGGGAACAACTTACCGTCGTATGGCAGCCAAGATTTGCTGTAAATTTTATGGTGAGTTTGTTTCGAAAAAATTTCAGCCCCTGCAGCTAGGTTATGGCTCCAAAGGGGGCTGCGAGGCTGCCGTACACGCCTTGTCGACCTATCTAAATTCTGGCAAAGGAGAGGTCATCTTGAAGGTTGACATAAAGAATGCATTCAATTCTGTTAATAGGGACACCTTGCTGGCAGAAACTAAAAAAGAAATACCCCAAATTTTTAGTTTCCTCTGGAAATGTTACAGACACCCGTCTAAATTACTTTATCGGGACAACCTTCTGGAATCTTCTGTTGGCTGTCAACAAGGTGATCCCCTCGGGCCAGTGATCTTTAGTTTAGCCATTCACCCTATTATTCGACAGCTAAATTCCAAATTTAACGTTTGGTATCTTGATGATGGAACCTTGGGAGGCGATGTAGAAACTGTTTTAAATGACCTTCAATTCTTAAAAAATAAACTTCATTCTATTGGCCTTGATCTCAACTTTTCGAAATGTGAACTATATTTAGCGGACAGTATTGACAGACATCTGACACTTCCCAAATTTAACGCGATAGCTCCAGAAATAAAAATTATTGAAAAAAGCTCTCTTCGTCTCCTTGGGTGTCCAATCTTTGATAATTCCTTTTCCTTTTTTATTGAGGAAAAAATCAAAAATTTCAATGACGTTTCGGAAAGATTGTTCCAAATTAACATGCATTCGGCCATAACCTTAATCCGTTACTGCTGTTTCGGCCCTAAATTAACATATTTCCTTCGCGCTTCCCATTTATGGAAGCACACTCACCTTTTAGACAAAATGGACCAAATCATCCGACATACATTAACTTCGATTTTAAATGTGGCCATGGACGACCGAGCTTGGACACAAGCTACTCTTCCCATTCGTATGGGAGGCCTCGGCGTCCGCAAAATTGCTAGTATTAGTTTACCGGCTTACATATCCTCGTTTTACGGCACTGAGAAATTAATCAGGAAAATCCTAGCATCCACACTGATTGATTTTGATGTGCCGTGTTTCACCGAGGCTATAGATGCCTGGCGTCTCGCTTGCCCGAATTCAGATCCACCCGACAATCCATCTTCCCAGAGACGGTGGGATGAGCCGCTCTGCAGAGTAGTACAGAATAATTTAATTGACACGTCTGCTACTACTGTGGAGCGTGCGCGCCTACTGGCTGTGGGTAAGTGGGAGTCGGGTCTTTGGCTTCATGCACTACCGTCGTCGAACATAGGAACTTTATTCGACGACACTACCTTCCGCCTCGCTGCTTCCCTGCGTCTAGGAGCTCCTTTTTGTTCTCCTCATCGCTGTCACTGTGGAGAAGTAGTCAACAGCCTCGGACACCACGGTCTGTCTTGCAGCCGTAGTGCGGGTCGCATACCGCGGCACGCGAACATTAATGACATTATCCGACGAGCTCTTGTCACCGTCGGCGTTCCAGCTGTATTAGAACCTAATGGCTTGGCACGCGACGATGGCAAGAGACCGGACGGCATGTCTTTATTTCCATGGAAGGTGGGTAGGCCTTTAGTGATACGACTGGCAACACCGGCCGAGTGACATGTCAAAATTTTGTTCCGTATTTTAAAATTAGTTTTATTTAATTTTTAAGTGTATTTAATGTGTAATAATATATCTAAATGTAAAATAACTGCATTAATACTCAGGATTATTGTTTTCCTGTAAATTTACAAAGTAAACACAGTGTTTAGTTGCCCACCGGTACCGGTAACCTATCACGAACAGCTGATGTTGACCTGCGGATTTAAACGGGGAGTATTGTTTACTTTTATTTTATAATTAACGCACAATCGTCACTTAGACTTCATTGAGTCTTAGTATCACAATTTTGGTTGGTTTGCCACCCTGCACTGGGTCTAAGTCACTTTGTTTACATAGTAGTTACCTATCATAACGAAACTTATTTTAGTGAAATTATCAAAATACTGTAATTATTTTAGTGTTTTAGTGTACATAACAACAATAACGTTGGCTATCGTTTATTTGCAATTGTAATCTTTATGCAAAACTAGTTTTTGTTTTTTTTTTATCTAAGCATCCTACCCACTTATGCAAAAGTAAAATCGTAAGACAATAGAATCAATGTAACTTTGTACTTGATCTATTCATATCAGTTACATTTCAATTAGATTCAGCAGCCTATCTCATTTACCTATTAAGCAACACTAACTTCTCCCATTTTTTCTTTTCATTTCTAGCTTTCCTTTTTTGTTTGGCTGTCTAATTAGTTCTCACCGATTCTTTAATTCTACTTTCAGTTCTTATTCCTGAAACCATGCCTGTGATGACCCGTAACCGTAAGGCCGTAGCTCAGGAGTTGGAGCTTAAATTAAAAACGACCCTTCAAGATCTTAAGGCTTCAAACAGAAAATGTGAACAGCTATTACAGGAAATAGATGATAGTGAGAAGGAAGTCGAGAAGGTCATACACAAGAATACAAGCTTAAAACAGGAGCTAGTAGACCTACATCAACAATACCTGGATGTTGTCGATGAACGGGACAAACTGCGGTTGGTCACGGATGGTTTCAATAACTGCAGTAACTTATATGAGGAGGCTTTGTGTAAGGTTAGGGACCTAGAAGAAGAATTAATTCATGCAAATGTTCGAATTACTAAGTATCAGAAACAAAATGAATGTACTCAGGCTAAGGAAACTAATAATTTATATAAGGAGTTATTTAATTCTAACTGCAACCCTCATTCCTTAATAACAATAGACCTTACTGAAGATTCTATATTGAAACATAATAATAGTAGTTATAAAGTAAGTCAAAATAAAATTAAAAAATATGCAAAACTAAACAAAATCATAAATAGATGCAATAAATTCAGGAAACAACAAAAACACAGTTCTAATAATATTAAACTAAGAAAAGAACGTGTTTTTCTAATAAATAAATTAAAAAACTATGAAATTAAATTAGAAGATAGTAAAAACATTTATCAAATTGACACTCAACAATTACAGTCTGGAATTGAGGTACTTGAAGAGTCACTACATTTACTTTATATTAAGTATGTGAGCTCTCAAAAACAAATAAAGGAACACATCCTTGCTGCAAATGAGTGTGGGACGCAACATGTGTCGATACTCTTGCGCCATCCCATCTTCCTGTCTCGGCGTGCTGTGCTGGCGCTGCTGCTGCGGCTGCAGAAAACCTCAAGCGGCGTAAGTATAACAACCTTGTCGGTAATTATATTTTCGAGCCGTTTGGGGTTGAAACCCTCGGGCCGTGGGGTCCGAGTGCCCATATTTTATTTAAGGAAATCTCCAAACGCCTGTTTGACACTTCTCGTGACCCAAGGGCTGGCTTTTTCCTAGGCCAGAGGCTAAGCATTGCCATACAACGTGGCAATGCCGCCAGTCTCTTGGGTACATTACCAGTCGACAGCGATGCGGAGGAATTTTTTGACGCCATTTTTTAGTTTGTTAATAGTTTTAGTTAGGTTAGGTTAATTAATTAGATATAAGTTGTTATTCATAACAGGAATACATTTACCGCTAAACATTATCTATAACTAAACACACATATTTTACAGCAGCACAAAGGATGACTGTTACGTAATGCTAATAACATATTAAATTGCCTAATAGCATTCCAATTCACGTCGGCGAAGCCGTAGACATAAGCTAGTACGGCATAGATATAATCCATGCATCTCCATTCAGTAGGCTTTGACAAAAGTTATTAAAAAGTAACTTCCCCATTTTATTTTTAAAAGACTTTTTTGTTGTACAGCTACTTTCTAAATCGAGTAGTATGTCATTAAAAATTGTTGGGACTAAGCATTTTCTAAATTTTTGTCTATAATAGTGGCGTTTATGTGGCGGTCAGCGCTCTTCTAGAAACCGTAAGCTTTAGAGAGTGTTTTTTGACACCGTAAACTCAAACCCTGCTGCCATATCATTGTCATGGTAGCCCACACTGCGGCTTATTGGCGGCTGCGGTTATGTGGCGGCCAGCGATTTTCTAGGAAACCTTAAGCTTTACAACCGTATCTCATGCAGGGCTAAAACTTCCAGTAACTTTAATCCAGAAATAATGTGGAAATCATCTCACATCTACCTAGCTTTTTCCAACTATATAGGGGTCGGTTTCCAGTCTAACAAGATACAACTTTACAATTTTACATAAAGCGACTGCCTATCTGACCTCCAGAACCCAGTAACTGGGTAAAACGAAATCCCGCGGTAAGACTGGTTGTCTGAATTTTGGGCTAACTACCCGTAACGAGTAACGACAAAACATAACCGAATATATATATATATATATATATATAAACAACATCCTATGAAAATGTTTATTCCTAGAAAAGTTGTTACAAGATAAAATTACAAGAAGAATATTTGAGCTTCTCACACGATACCCTTTGCAATTACTACAATAATGGCTATTTTTCAATTGTCTCATTAAGCGTAAAGAAATTAGGATGGAAACCAAATGCTAGCTTAAAAAAGGTCACTATTAAACATAGGCTGTATGATAGTGATGCGAGAAATATTCTGTGAACAGTACATTAATTTTGCGACCTATTACAAGACGAAGATGGAGGGACGAACTTGATTCCTATTGAAAGGACTGACCCGCAAGGGCAATGGACAGACGTGTGGGGAAAAGGAAAAAGAAGGCGTTTGCCCAGCAGTGGGACATTACGGGCTAAAAATATTAGATTAGATTAGAATACTATCAGCCATTGACTGATCACTATCGCTTCTTAGTTATTCATTTGGAAGAGGTCAGTGGACGAACGTTTGATGATCAATAGCTCTCTGATTTCAAAATTGGATATTTGATATTTTGTCAATTGATTTGTTACTTTACGTAGACCTTAATAAAATATAACATAACATCACGCCTTGTTATACGAAGGGTTAGGCAGAGTTGTACCTATCGTGCGTCCGCATTTCGCCAGTTATGTTTAAGTCCCATGTAATAGGGGGCGAGTTTAAGAGTTAAGTGTGATTTAATCGGATATAAATCATTATTGGGTTGTGTCACATGACCTGAAGCCCTGTGAATCAGAACTATTGATGCAAAAACTTGAATAAACGGTTCCTTTTTCATAATTCACTTTATAAAAAAAACAACCGACTTCTAAAAACAGTAAAAAAGTGAAAAATACCTTTAATTTCGGTAGTCAGTGTATTTGGTTTTGTATTTTCGTTTTTTGCCACCGACTTCCGAAATTAAAGTTTTTTTTCTCATTTTTAGTGTCTTTAGAAGTCGGCAGTTTTTTTTTTTTGTAAAAAGTTTTATTTTTCACTTTGTAGTTGTGGAACCTACTCCACACAAATTCTTATACCACTACTTGATATATAAATATCAGTGACAGGAAATTATTAAAACATCATCAATATAAACTAAGTGGAAAAAATACGCATTATTAAGAATAACTCAAAAACTGATGCTCAGATCTTAATCAAAATTACGGAACCATATAAGAAGCATCACCTTTACAAAAAAAAAAAAACTTCAAAATCGGTTCATCTAGAAAAAAGTTCTGAGACAAAAACATTAAAAAAAGAGACAGTCGTATTGAGAACTTCCTCCTTTTTTTGAAGTCTGTTAAAAAGCATAAAACAACTTGAAGTAAAAGAATCCTTTGGGCCTAGCACAAAGACGCGGAGTAAACGTAACGAATATATTCGAACGATTTTACAATAAAAAATATTCATTTCGCACATAATATTTACTTAGTTTTAAGACTTTATTCATATCTATGGGTGATAACAATGGTGCATGCCGCATAAGTTTAAACCAAAATGCTATTGAATAGTTATTTTTTTATTAAAAAACGTTCCAATTACGATACATTTACGTCGCGCGTTCGAGCTGAAGCCTCTGGTCTCATAGAGTAGCAGTATGAAAGCAGCCTTCGACAGTACAAGTACACCTCTATAACTAGAGAGGAGAAAAAATATGAAAACCGGGAACTTGGGCATTGTTACTTCTGGCTCAGATCAGACTGCATTCCGTGTGCGTTCAATGTGGAGATATTTTCGTGTTGTATGGAAATAATTTTACATTGGTATGTGGAATTTCCATTGTAAATTCAATAGTGGTTTTGGTTCAATATTCTGTAATAATATATAACATAACAACACGCCTATATTCCCCGCTGGGTTAGGCAGAGATATACCTATAGCATACCCATATTTCGCCAGTTATGTGTAAGTCCCATGTAATAGGGGGCGAGCCTATTGCCGCCAACCGGTCACAAATCCAGGCTCCGAGCTGCTACTGAGAAATAGTATGTTAAATATCTCCATGAATATTAGGGTTAGTTATTGTTACATTTTGTTATAAATATTATCGTTTAATATGAACTGTAAAACTAAATATCCCTATCCTTTAACCGGAACGCCTCTTCGTCTATTCATTAGTGCGAGAACGACTTTCCGATTCAAGAGACTATTTTATTCACCGAGCGACCGCGAAGCGTCTCCGTTTCAGCTCGGACATAAATGGTTTCGTATGGCCGGATGTTTGTTCTCCTCTACAGGTCGCGATTCTCAACCGATTCTCGTGAAATTTTGTGAGCAGGTTTGGTAATTATATGGAATTTTAAGTCAACACACTTTTTTTTTTTAAATGGCGTAGATAGGGGGGTTGAAAACGTAAAAAAACATATTTCAGTCATTTCTCGCTCTTTGCGCGAGATTTTTGTTTTAAGGATTTTATTATAAGGTGTAAGGACTCGTGAGGTCTAAGACTCACAGAGCCAGTAGTTTATAGGTAGGTACGTGTTTATCTTGGACATTACTGACATCAGTGAAGCAAAACATCGTGAGGAAACCTGAACTGATAGTTAATATAAGTCTGAATTCGCTAACCCGTCTTGAGCAAGCGTGGTGATCAATGTTCGTGCCTTCTCTGCATGAGAAGGGGGATTTGCCCTGCAGTGGGACAATAATAGGCTTTTTTTTGGGTGGAAAATCATCAAATGACCTCTCCCGCTCTGGGCGGAGCGAGAGGGCGTGTCAGACTCTTACTGACTAAAACCCACCCGTGTTCCTTCAGTTGCATGTGCGCCAGGGCCAAGGTAACTCTTTCGAACAATCCGCGATCCCGGCAGGCATCGGCCCTATCGGACCCCGTCAATTATGCTGACATCTCTTTGAGGCGCGCGTGGAACACAACGCGCCGTCGACCCGGGCCTGGTCCTTACCGGACGGCGAGGACTAATACTCATACACGTGTGGAAGGAATCACCTACCTATGACAATAATAGGCTGGTATTATTATAGGTAGGTGTTTCCTTCCACACGTGTATGAGTATTAGTGCAATTATTTGGCAAACAGCTGTTTTCGTTACCAAGAAGCTTAATGTAGGTACAGACAACAAAAGAGATAAGTAACAGGGTCGTCGGATAAAGTTGAAGTTTAGTAAGAAACCGATGAATGTTTTCGAAGAAAATTTTATTTGGTATATGAACTGTTTGTTTTCTATCAATTAAATTATATTTTATTCGAAAAAATCCATCGGTTTCTTACCAAACTTCAACTATATCCGACGGCCCTGGTTACTTATCACCTTTGGCGACCGTACCTAAAAAATATAGTATCATAGCTAAAATATATCACTAAGCAGTATCAGTTGTATAAACCCAACTACAACGTTAGCTAATTATAGAAAGAACATCGAAACTCACTAGACATTACGCTGCAGTAATTACAGACGTTCGTATAATTAACCAAATATAAATCGTATTAACACTGCATTCCGGGAAACTCTCGCTTCCAAATATAATCCTTGCAATTGCGACTTATATGTAATTGCTATAAAGTATAAATTGCATTGATTGAAGTCCGCTAGTGAAATGTAAGAACTATACCCGATGTGTGCAAGTTCCAGTTACAACAACTTTTCTACATTCTCTTATGACGCGAGTGTAAACGAATGTTTCAATTTAAATCGATTTCCTAGTTAGGGCTAGGCAGAGGGTTACCTATAGTACACCCACATTTCTCCAGCTATGTTTAAATCCCATGTAGGGGGCGAGCCTATTGCCATCAACCGGGCACAAATCCAGACTCCGGGCTGCTACTGAGAAATTCCTAATGGAAAACCCAATGACACTTTGCCAGACCTGGGAATGACCACATGCTCAGCAGTAGCGTAGTGTATTTGAGCTCAAATATTTTCAATTTTTGTTTACTTATTAAACAATAATTGTTTTTTGTTTAAATCCTGCTTCTAATTCTATTCTAATAGTAGGAAGGTAAGCTAACTTCTTGGAATGGGGCCGACGTTAATCTAATATTTTATTACTTTTGATGGAAAAACCAAATTAGACTTTACCCGACTAGACCAACGTGGCAGTGGCGGTGGCGAAATGTGGAGGTACACTTCTGCCCAACCTTTCGGGGAAACCAGGCGTGATGTTGTGTTATATGCAGAGATCGGATATTCGGATGCATATTCACCTTAAAGTTGAAATGTTAGCTAATATGGAATGCGCCTTTGTATCGAAAAAATCTTAACTTTAACTAACACACACCACTCCTCTTACACCCTACATACACGTATTTGCGTCGGGGTTAAACATTAATTTTAAATAAATATGCATCTGAATAGTTATGCAATCCAAGAATACCGGGTGGTTTTAAAAAAAAATTTTTTTTAGAAGTTGCTTCCATACTATACACCCGACTAGTTATGTATTACCGGTGTTCCTGGCAATCCATATATTTTATTAAATTAAAAAAAAAAAATTGGAAGCCTCTTCCATACTTTCATAGCTACAAATTAACTTAAGGTAAATATGCATTCGAATATCCGACCTCTGGTTTGCGTCCCGTTAGAATTAGGAATATTACTAAGTTTGAGTCAATTTGAATGTCGCTCTCTAATGTTGACATTCTCAATTAATAAAATAGAAAATGTTGAGTCTGTTTTCGGAAATGTAAAATGTATTTTTTAGTATTAATATTCTTTGGAGTTGCATATATCTCTGTAGAACTTGTTTGCAGTCGCAGACAAATATTAGTTGTACTTAAATATTTTGAAAACGTTAAGTTTGATAGCGCGATGTATAAATAACTGCATCAAAATAATTAGCTCATTAAAGTCTTATGGACAGGAACACGCTGGATATCCGCTAGTTATTTATAACTCTTTAAATAACTAGCGGATATCCGGCGTGTGCTACCACGCTAAAAAAAGAAATACATTTTGTTTATTTGTTGGAAAAAAGGTAGCTTTGTTTATTTTTTGTTGTCTAAAACTCACTTCGCCTTTCGAATGAAACCGGTTTGGAGCACATCGGTTTGATGATTTCAAAGTCTGTAAAGGACGTAGGTAGATTTTTTTTTTTGGGTTTTAAATACATATATTTTTCGATTAATAATGACATTTCAACTGCATTCCTACTTTAAATAATGTTAAGTCCGATAATACCGATTGTCTGCCTATGTTGCTCATATACCTAACTATCGTTTACCACCTACTGAGTTATTTGAGCTACAAAGTGACAGGATGCTCCATGAACAGCACGATTTATTGGGACCAATTAATCCATCAATCAGACAAGTCGAACGCTGTCCTTTGTTTCAGGTCAACCCGCCGTAGTGCAGCCGTTTATCTGCCTTCTGCATTTTATCTCAACCGGCTGTAAAGAACTAGTAATGAATTTGAGAGATTTATCTGTCTGATTACTAGTTGGCCGGTATGTTGTCCTGGTAGTTGCGAGTGGAACTGCTGGGCGTGGGGTTCGATATAAAGGTACGGCAAACTGTTGCTGAGACTTTCTAAGAGTGTTTATTTATTTATTTATTCACAAAGCAACTACAATGACAATCACAGTTTATCACTAGATTCACATTATAGGTTTCGACCTGATTATCACCCAAAGCGTGATCGTACAACATGACTAATGATGACAATTACAGTAAAAACTTATTTCACAAAATTACAGCTACAAGGTCTGTGCCTCTGTCCTCCGTCCGACACACTTCTACTTGGCCAGGGAATGTGTAGGAGACTAAACACACCAGGTAAAGTACATAATTGACACGAAGTTATATTATTTAAAGAAAACAGTATTTAAAGCGTTACAATATTAAAAAGAAAGAGTACATAGGTACTCGTACAAGTCTTTTGAATACAGCGGCATGAGAATCGAAGATGTCAATACTGTTATTGTCTTTTGAAATTTCATTGTAAAGTCGACACATTCTAACGATAGGGTTGTAATATGAGGTGTTATTTGCAAAGACCAGAAGTGCAAAAGTTTTCGGTATCCGGGTGTTATACCTAGTATTGATGTTTATGAGGGACAGCAGAGCTGAAGAGTTCAGTTTGGAATGTAGGATCTTATGCAGGTTTATTAAGTCTTGCTGTTTGCGACGAGTATGCAAAGGTTCCGAATTTAACTTAACAAGGCGTTCGGAATAGCTGTGTGCCTGGATAAGTTTTAAAATAAAAGACTTACTCCGAAAAATACCCAGTTATTATAATGTACTATAATACATATTTAATTTTCAAATTCATCAACTACTTAATTCAAAATTCATCGACTATCGCTAACAAAAAGTGGGTATTAGTAGTATTCGATTCTGATTCCTGTATCAACGAACATTCAACAACCCCGGGTAGACTTAAGATCGGAAGAGCTTTCTTTGCTGTTCTCATACTGTGGTCATCCAAGCCCAACCACCTAAGTTTAGAAGACAGTTATGGGAAAGCTCCCACCACCACCCGACTTCGTATAACCCCAAGAGCATCTGCCACCCTGACGTGATCTGCACTGTTGTGGAATGATCCTGATTAAGCCATGCCTTATCGGTTGGAGTGTCCAGTATCCATACACCTGCACTTCTGAGGGCCTAAGACACGCCACTGATGCTGCGATTGGCGTGGCCACCCACTGGGTCCAACTCATTAAGAAGAGGAAGCGAAAGTTCCTCTGGTTATTTACATAACGGTCACATATTTAAACAGGCTGCTTATTTTAGATTATCGATACTTTAGGCACAAAAATCAATTCTATCAGTCCCACACGATTCAACTATTTGAATGAAAACGTTAGGTAATTGCGCACTTTTCTATTAGTGAATTCATCCCTGTACCTATTCATACTTACTTGGTAAACAGGTGTACGCGAAAATGAAAAAGTTATTCTAACATGTCGAAACAGACTATGAAAATTAAAACTCATAAGTGACCAAACTTTTTTGAAACTGATATTTCATTGTATGCTGATTGAATATCAGCGGTCGTCGGTATTTTTTATCGACAGCTACAGTTATCAAAGAATGAAAGGTTGAAGATTTTTTTGTGACGTACCCGTTTGCCAAACCGCCGACTAATGAAAATTTGTAACGTAGCTGCGGAAAGAAATAGTTTTTTATCAACCACGCCATTTAAGAACTTAAGAATGCTTGGAGTCAGAAATTGGTACTTATTATTGTGTAAGTACAGTAGGCCGCACGTCTGTGGTAACAAACAATGTTGAGTAAACATCGTTTGGTAACAACCGTTACCATAGTTACCGTTGCTGACTGTGACCATAGATAGAATACACTGACCTCTATAGTTGATGAAAAAGAACATGCCGACGTCACCGCGAAATTATCATAGAATAGAATAGAATAGATACTCTTTATTATACACACCATAAAAATTACAGATATAAATGTAGACATTTTACACAGGGTGACACAATGGGCGGTCTTATCGCTAAAAGCGATCTTTCACAGACAACCTTTGGATGGATGGATTTTTTAATTATCTAAACAGTCCATAAGTTTTTGGTTTTCTAAGAAAGCCGTGAATAGTCATATAATAACGGCTGTTCAAAAACAGAGCGTTTTTTGATACCTCAATGTCATATACTAGTGAAAATGATAGATTCCATGTCGGCCGTTCTAATGTGACGGAACCGCTTTCCAAGGAAAACAAAGCTTCAGGGTCAATTGTTCCTACCTGTAACATCGATTTCAAGCGATTGCTCACTATTGCGTCGGCAATCAAAGCTTTCTCATAGATTGCTCTGAAATTGCAATATGTACATCGCGAGCAATCCCGACTAGGTAAATATCCGCTTTTAAAACGAGCACGACTGTTATTTTTATTTTAGGCTTACTTTCCACTCGCCATGACGGCGAAACATCACAGGGGCAGAACTAATTTCAGTCTTCGAAAAAAGTCCACTGTTGAGCAGATAACAGTGTCGTGTGTCAAAACTTTGGTATCAGCTAGCAGAACTATCAAAGACTGTTTAATTATGACCAACTTGTGCTTCAAGTTTTGAGAAACATCAACAAGCGAATTTTGTTGCATTCAGAAATTAGGAACTAACTCAAACTTATCAACGCAAACTACTGCGCTTGAACTTATCCACGTGCACTTTTCAGTTTTTGAAGCTTGTAAACAAGCTAATTAAGTACCTACCTGTTTTTTTACGTGTTTCTGATTTATGTTTGGTGTATAAGGAGATAATATACATTTAAGTTATTTCTTGATAAAGAAAGGCTGAATGTCATGTCGGACACCTTTCAATTATTATAAGACGATTAATATACAAGGATAAGTCACGCATTCTAAGCATACTACTTAAAACAGCTAAATTATTATTATTAAAATTCTAACTATACATTAGGTACGAGGTCAACAGCTACATTCTAACTATACATTAGGTACGAGGTCAACAGCTGCATTCTAACTATACATTAGGTACGAGTTCAACAGCTACATACTAACTATACATTAGGTACGAGTTCAACAGCTACCTTCGAACTATACATTAGGTACGAGGTCAACAGCTACATTCTAACTATACATTAGGTACGAGTTCAACAGCTACATACTAACTATACATTAGGTACGAGTTCAACAGCTACATTCTAACTATGCATTAGGTACGAGTTCAACAGCTACATACTAACTATACAATGTTATGAATTCAACAGCTACCTTCTAACTATACATTAGGTACGAGTTCAACAGCTACATACTAACTATACATTAGGTACGAGTTCAACAGCTACCTTCTAACTATACATCAGGTACGAGTTCAACAGCTATATTATAAGTATACATTAGGTACGAGTTCAACAGCTACATTCTAACTATGCATTAGATACGAGTTCAACCGGTACATTCTGACTATACATTAGGTACGAGTTCAAAAGCTACGTTCTTACTATACATTAGGTACGAGTTCAACAGCTATCTTCTAACTATACATTAGGTACGAGTTCAACCAATCAATCGTTAAGCTTTCTAACATCAAATTCATTCAAGCTTAAAGCATTTTACTACATACTTCACCGAGATACGTTAATTATCGTCAATATTCAGAATTTCCGTGACCAGAAAGACCAGGTATTCAATGAGACAACACGTAAATTCCTCACTATTGTGTGGAAATTCTGGCAATAATATACTCGTAGCTTGGTAGAATAATGCAGCTGTTGGACATGAATGCACCCTTTATAGTGGCCTTTTCATCATAGTGCCATGGTTATCAACACAGCTGGTTGGAGTAATTTGATGTTATGTTTTTAAACGTTCGCGATAAGTGAACATTATTGTAGTATTTGTTAGGATCTTCTTGCGAAAAGTGTTTTTTAATTAAGAATATCAGAAAATACTAGGACATAATTGTTACGAGTACCTATAGTTTTTTCATGGAAAGAGATATTTAAGATCTTTTTAAGTGATCTGTCGCTATTAAAATTTTTGTTAAAGCGTTTCAATTAAACGGTAAGGTATTAAGGTTAGTTAAAGTTATATCCAACAGCCAAATGGATCATGCAATATTAAGTCCCACCACGAAGACCACGAAATTCTGACGGTCACAAAGATTGAAATATTTCAAACTGCAGTAGTAATCTTAAGACGGATAAGACCACAAAGGATTATTCCAGTCTCTGTCAGAACATTTCAGGTGAAATTCAACGCTGAAATTACAGTCCTACTCAAAACACTAAATGCTGAGTTTAACTGGTTCATAGAAATGCTAGTTACGTCCGTATTTCAGTATTAAGCGCTAACAAGATTACAGACAATCCAATGGGGATGGACTTTTAGTACGGACGTATGTTTCTAGGAGTAACAGTTTTTTTTTAATTAATTTGCCTATGGCCGAATGGGCCTGCTCTTTACCCCGATCACGCCTGTTGGAAGGCGATGGATGAGGGTTATGATGGGTCGAGCGTGCCCAGAGAATGCCTTGAAGTAATCTTGACATTTCTGTAATCTTCCACAATATTTTCGGGAATGGTGTACACGAAATAATAATTAATTTATCTCGAACTTCTATGTATTACAAAAACCACGATGTAAGTTAATCGTAGGTGTACTTTAACCCCCTTTTTTCCCGCCGTTACTTATAAAATCCTCAAGATATTTTTTTTAAACGCGTTCATGGTTTAGCGTATGTGGAGAAGTGTTATTATAAATTAGAAAAAGCGTCCAACCATGTTGGGGTCAGCTTCAAGTCTAAACCGTTTCACCTGCAAACCAGTATTTTATTTCGATGGAGTGATCTCCATGTGACCTCACCTATGTGACCTCCACAACTGCAGTTGCTAGGTAACACGATACTCCTTGTTAAGACTGATTAGATAGAGAGAGATAGAATTATAATTACGAATATTTAACGTGTGACTGGAAATACTTAACCTTGTTGAAGTAAACGGAACGTAAAGGCTCCTGCAGAGAGGCGCGACGCGACAGTACGACGCGACTCTAGTAGAACAATTTCTGTGAAAACTTCATGGGAATAGATCTACAAGAATCGTGTCGCGCCTGGCTTCGGGAGCCTTTAATTCGAACGATTTTTGAATCGAGAATACAACTTTCCTATAGCATTTATAGTAATGTGACTTTTTCAATTCATATGTACTTTCTGTATGAACGTAAATGAAGCAAAAGGAGTATGTCGGGATCTTAGCAGGTGGCGTTCTGTAGTTCCTGCGTACCCCCATGGGAAGAAGGCGTAAGTTTATGTAGTTTTTGAGTTTATTTTGGACATTACTGTAGAGGTTGTCTGCTTGTGTCAACCTTTTGTTGTGCAGGCTGGTAATTAATTAATTCTGGTTATGTTCGAACAGTCAAGCAAGTTTGGAATAAGAATTTGAATGGTTTAAGGATAGTTTTTTTTTTTTTTTTTGTAGTTGACAGGAAGGGCTTGGCCCGTCAAAGTGTTAGGTTCATTTCTTGATAGAATTTTCTAATATATAAAAATCTCGTGTCACAGTGTTTGTTATCGAACTCGTCCGAAACGGCTTGACCGATTTTTATGAAATTTTTTGTGCACATTAGGTAAGTCTGAGAATAGGTCGTAAAGTATATTTTAGGTGAAACCGCGGGGCGCAGCTAGTAATCAAATAATATATTAAACATTATGTATTACTCCATTAAGCTATGTCCCTTTAAATACACATTACACACACACACACACATAGTGTTCTACATTTTTAATATCGGTGAAGGAATAAAATCGTGAGGAAACCTGAACAGCCAGTTAATATAAGTCTGAAATCGCCAACCCGTCTTGAGCAAGCGTGGTGATAAATGCTCGCTGAGAAGAGGCCTTTGCCCAGCAGTGGGACATTAATATACTGGTATTATTATAGCTTTTTTGAGGCAAGCGCAATAAATATCTTGAGGTGTTAACTAAAGAACATACCTTGGTGTGAAACATATTTAGGTAGGTACATAAAGTCGGAAAAAAAAAATTGCGTCCCTAAAAATAAAGTTACTCCTAATAAAGTCCTACAAAAAAATTCTGAGAGTGTATGTACATTGTTAGGCTCATTCAACAAAAAACAGAAAAACAAACATACTAAATATCACGTGTATTCATAATAAATAAATAAACTTTTTAGTTATGCTTCAGTTTGCAGTGTGTCGTCTCCCACGTTCAAACTAAAATTAGATTCACCGGAAGCCAAGCTAAAATGTTGTTCAAATAACTTTCCCAGCATCATTTAATAACACGTGCTAACTAAAAACTTTAAAACACGTCATTCCCTGCGGGGTAGTTGCGTTACACACTAACAGTAAGAATGGCTTTCATTTTGACAGTTCAACAACATTCATTGCGTTATTTACGTTGTTGAGCAGACAAATTTTTCGAACGTATGAAGCAATGGATTAGCAATATCCTTCAAAATTATTCAGATTGTGATTGATAGTATGTTACGCAATTAGGGTGCTGGTTTTCACGTGAACGCGGGTTGGTAAAATTTGAATCTGAATTATACAGACATTTGCAATTTAACATATAAATTGGAAACGTCTGACGCGACGCTTCGAAACAAATAACCCGACACAAATAAATTTGTCATTGGGTTTATTAAAAAATAATTAATTAATATTTATTTATTTTCGAATTTTTATTGGGTTTTTCCATCTAGAATTTCTTAGTAGTACCCCAGAGTCTGGATTTGTGTCCGGTTGATGGCAATACGCTCGCCCCCTATTACAAAAAATAACTGGAGAAATGTGGGTGTACTATAGGTACACCTCTGCCCTATCTTTCCGGGAAACAGGTATGGTGTTATGTTTTGTTATATAATTAGCTATTTTTGTTTCGCTGGATCAGATAACTAAACAAAGAAAATAATGGCTTACTGTCTGTCGTTGTCCCAAGACGAATGCGCACTCGGTTTGCGCTCAAAATTCTAAACTCACATATTGTCATAAATCTCTGTAAATTAACCCCCATTCGTTTTCATGAAAAATCTATTCTGTTCGTCTTAAATTATCCTTCGTCCGTGATGTTATTATTCTGTATTATTATACAATAAAGGAAGTTCCGAGGTAGGCAGTAATACAAGTAGATTAACAGAAATCACTTTTATTTGATTTACCCCGTAACACTTCACCAAATGAACCGAAACTGCACTTTAACGAGCCAAAGCTGGTGACTTTTTTTCTCACTTTAAAATGTCAACATCATTTAGGTTGAGGAAACGTTGTATCATAGATAAAGTGACATTCTATCAGCGATAACGAGGATGGAAAACTGAAAATCTATTTGATCGACATACCGAAAACCATATTATGTCAATCGTGTTGAAAGTCGTTGAAGAAATACGAAACGCTTTGCAAGCGATCGTCACTTTTCCAGACCCTCTGGTTCACAAGTAGATGAAGATAGATTTAGATAGAAACGATTCCGTAAATCGGGCTTACAATCCAAGATGTTGTTTTATTTCAAGACACATAGGTCAACATTTTTAAATGTCTAGGAAATGGCAGCAAAATTTTATCCAACATTTTTTTTTTACTAGGCTGTAAAGTCTCGCTCACATTTGGGCTAGCCGCGCCATATTGCAACGCATTGCACAAATTCTCGTAATTCACTTTAGTAAAGAAAGAAAGAAAAAACACGGTTAAGTTGGTTTGGTTTAGGTTTTTTTAGGTAGTATATTTTGTATGAACCATCGCGCACTGTAGACTGGCCGATTGCTCGCCAAGCGTATTTTTGCGGCTACTGCTTTGCGTTAGGATGCGGCCTGCATGTAGTCTACGATGGTTCATTCAAAATTTACGAAAGTAGTCTAGGAAGATTTTTGCAATGCCCACCCAAATGCCCGCCCAAATGTATGCAAGCCTCATTGCACTGAAATGGAAACAAATCAAATTAAAGTTTGAATTTTATACTGTTTGTAACAATTCCTGCGTTACGTTGCGGCCTGCCGCAGCTCATAATGTGCGCTTAGCTTTACATTCCTATTATAGTAAGACATTTATAACAGATGCCAGGTTATTCCTGAACTTACTCGGAACAAGGTACCTCACCATAACATTTTTAATTGGAATCCAAAGTCGGCACAGATTCCGACATTTGCTACAGGATATTTTACCAATAGATTCTACTTTACGTGGAAAATACTTTCGTGCAACAGTGAAAGTGTATGTCAACAAGTCTTTTACTTCATTCTATTTTTTATATTTTTGTAGTGGTAATCTCTTCTTTTAAACTTAGTAAATATGTCGAAGTGCGAATCCGCGATGATAGATAAATGGTATCATAGAGGTATGAGGGACAGAGTGTAAAGCTCACTCATACTCTATGGAAAACAAAGTATCCTCCGACCAGGTGGGTGTTGTGTCTGGTGGGCAACCGCCCGACGATTGTTGTCGGGACGTTGTATATTTATGCTAGTTGCGCGGTAAACCCTGCTTGCGCGATGCAGGATTTTGCGTGACGTCAGTGTGACGCGTAGGTCGCATGTGGCGTTGTAGATACAACTGCAGTATAATTGCTTTGGCACTAGAGTGAGGTTCGAAGCTTTTACAGAATAGCCATACCGCTCACAGCCAATAAAAATCTACCTAGCCATTTCCCAACTATGTTGGGGTCAGCCCTATCTAACCAGATGCAGCTGAATTCCAGTATTTTACATGGAGCGACTGCCTATTTGACCTCTACAACCCAGTTACTGGGTGATACGATACCCCTTGGTAAGACTGGTTGTCAGGCTTTCGGGCTTCTGACGACCCGTAACGACTGTCAAAGATCAACGAATGACAGACAGACTCTTCGAGGCACGGCGGGTTTTCGGTATGTAAAGATCGTCACCCATCCAAGGGCCGACCGCGGCAAGCGTAGCTTAACCATCGATCGACCCGTTCGGCTATTATTATTTAGCCACGAAACCCTCAACTCGCACATATGTGAGCCTAAAGTGTATTGTGTTTAAACACTATGATTTGTTGACCATCAACCCTTTAATATTTTTTTATACTACTACTTAAACCTCATACAATCAATAACAATATTGCGAAAATAAATAGCAAAATACATTGCAAAAAACATGAATAAGTAAATACCCTTTTTGTAAAATCACAATCACGATAAAAAGTTGCATTATTAAAAATGTACGTTTTAAAATATTGCCTTTTATCGTGCTCTATTGAAGTGGACACACAATGGCTGACCAGACGCAGCAGCTGCATCAGATATCATGTTATTTGGTACAAAGGCTCATTATTCTAGAGTTGTAAACGTAATTGGATACTAATCCCGTATGATGACGATGAATGGCGTGTGACGTGTGACGTCTATAGAACGTTGCAACGTTGAAGCACACGTTGCTCTGCAGACGACCTGAAGCTGGAGGGTGCTTTGTGCTTCGGATTACCAATTAAGCTCCAAATTCAATTATTCTTGTCATAACGTATAATTTCAAACTCGATACTGTTTTGGACATGCAAATTAAGTAAGTGAGTTTTAGTTGCTAATATAGGGGGCCAACTCGGAAATACACAACTCGAAAACTTCGGGCCGTGGGGTCCGAGTGCTCATGGTTTCTTTATGGAAATCTCGAAACGGCTGGTTGACACTTCCCGTGACCCTAGGGCTGGCTTTTACTTTGGCCAGGGGCTAAGCATTGCCATACAACGTGGTAATGCAGCTAGTCTCTTGGGTACATTACGAGTATCAGTCGATAGCGATGCGGATGAATTTTTTGACGCTATATTTTAGTTTGTGTATAGTTTCAAATAATTTAAGATAGAACTGTGTTATTTTTATTAATTAATTAGGTATTAGTTATTATCTACGTACATATGATTTTAATTTTGAAGAAAAAGTATCTTTAATCACTTTAAATTTAGATTATTTTTATTGCAAGACTAAATTACCAGATATTTTTCCTTATCATGAAAAAGGATCTCGTAATTTTCGTTTATTATTATACAGACTTGGCAATTTAATTCATTTAACATCTGCCAAGTCTCCACCTTTTTGATACTTACGCATGCGATCACTTTTCATCGTATTTTTCTGCAAATTTTCGCATACTTTATTAGGTATCACACTACAAAAGTCACAAAATATTCTGTTTTTCGTCTTCAAGATTGACTACGAGACGTCCGTTTAGATAACCTCACAGAAAAAAGTCAAGACCTGTTGCAAAATCCTCGGTGATCAAAGTAGTATTCGTTACTCGTAATACCGAAAGTGAAAAAGAGAAAACTGTCTGTGAATGTGAGTAGCATGCAGGCTACATTGAATATATGATTATTATTTTAATATTGTGAATGTGAAGACTATATGGGTAATTGTTGCTTTTTTTCTCCTCAGTTAATTTTAATCATGGTCTGGCAGTTTGAGTAATTTTTTGGCCTACCCAAATGTCTTTTCTTTGGTATTGTTCGTCGAATCGTTGAGCTCCTTAAGTTCTGAGTTGAGCTGCACGATTACTGACAAATGCATGCACTGACTGGACAGGTCCACTCAATCTGTGTGGTTTTTCCTCAAAAGACCATTTCAGACACAAATCTACATGGTCTTCACATGATCTGACCAAGATTATGTCTGGACTTTAAAAGAGACTGTGACCTCTGAATTTGTTTCGGCCTTTCTTCTCAGAGTAGTCAGATAGGAAACGCCGACCTCATCTAGTTTATAAATATGATTGACGTGTAAAAGTGTTTGTTCAAACCTACTTACAGAAATAAAATCATTTATCATTTATAATTTTGTTAGAAAAATTGGATCGTTTTTCAACCTGTTTCAGAACTTCAGGATAAAATTACTCGGAGGCGATCGGTGGCCGCGATCTCTCGCGTCCGGCCCTGGTCCAGGCCATGGCACGAAGCGAGATTGCATGGGAAGCCGTTACGTTCTTCTGCGAAGCAGTAATGCTCGCGAAGGAAGAGGCCGAATGCGAGAGGCAGAGGCAACTTTTGCGCCCTCACGCACCTAGTCACCGTAGGAGGCGGCTTGGGCATCGAGAATCAATAGCCGATTCCCGGCCATCGTAGGCGCGGGCTTGCAGACGGTGAACAACGGGTAGCTCACCGTCCGGTAAGGACCAGACCCGGGTCGACGGCGCGTTGTGTTCCACGCGCGCCTCAAAGAGATGTGAATGTGTGCTAACATTGACGGGGTCCGTTAGGGCCGATGCTTGCCAGGTTCGAGGGTTTGTCCGAAAGGGTTACCGTGGCCCTGGCACACAGGCAACTAAAGGAACACGGGTGGGTATTAGTCAGTAAAAGTCTGACAACCCTCCCGTTCCGCCCAGAGCGGGAGAAGTTATTAGAAGATTCCCAACAAAAAAAAAAAAAATTGAGAGAGAAAGAGAAAAGAGATTGCGGTGGTCATGGTCTCATATACTATAAATAGCGAATTTGCCGCATTTTAACTAAATAATAGATATCAAACAACTGCAAAACATGGGGACAAATCAGAATTGTGGAAAAAAAAAAGTTGTATGTATCCGAGCTTACCACTCTTTACTATAGTAGGTAACTTAAACAGTAGTTTTGTCAAAATATCTACAATGAAATATTAATGTGACGTACTTTTCCTTTCAATTTATTAAAAAAAAATCCAACACCTTTTCTCATACTGTTTCGGTCAAAGTTGCTTTGACAATTAATACCAACCTACATTAAATATTCATCAACTAGGCCGAACGCAGAATCTTCCGAATCGAAACGGTTGTTAAGATCTGCAGTAGGGTTATTCCATATAACCATTTACGAAAAGAACAGTATTTTACAAACAAAAGCATTTTTCCTTTTATGACAGAAGCCATTGAATTCTCAAGCCTAATTGGCCACTCAAGGAAGTCGATTCCATTCTCTTGTAACGTTTGCCTCAAACCAATTATGTTCGTAGGTTCCGACTTCTGGTACAAAAGTTACTAGAAAAGAAGAAAATTCTTGTTATCTACCTCCAATAGTTTACAAAGGATTCTATTTCCCTGCCTCTATAGGTAAATAATGCTATTTATTAACTGGTGCATTACCTTTTGTATGTTGTGAAGCAAATTAATAAGAAATTACATCTACGTCAGCCCGTCCCAAGTAGTTAGCTTACTTTCCTACTATAGAATTAGAAGCAGGGTTTAAACAACTCTTGTTTAATAAGTAAATACAATTTAAAATATTCAAACTTAAATACAATACGCTACTGCTGAGCATGTGGTCCTGGGTTCGATTCCCAGGTCTGCCAGAGTGTCATTGGGTTTTCCATTAGGAATTTTTCAGTAGCAGACGGGAGCCTGGATTTGTGCTCGGTTGGTAGCAATAGGCTCGCCCCCTATTACATGGGACTCAAACATAACTGGCGAAATTTGGGTGTAATATAAGTACACCTCTGCTGATCCCTTCGGAGATCACAAGCAAAATGTTATGTCTGCTTATGTGTTTAACCCAAGTGACGAGTTAAAATATTTCTTGTTAGTAATTAAGTAGGTAACTGAGAGCTCTGCAATACCTACTCCATGACCATAAAACCTCTTGTAAAGTACTTCTCTATGTCTTTATCAAAATCTTAGGTTACGTTTAGTAAGCTTAAAGCTCATCGCACACTTATAAGCACTGCACCGGATCAACAACGCCTCACTCGAGCCGGTCACCATTTTTTCTATAAAACTCCATACAGTAGCGCATACTTACGAGTATATGCATCGTACGGCATCGCCTCGGCTCGGGAGTAGTTAGTAGAAAAAGGCTGAGGGGATGCCGATCCGGTGCAGTGCGTGTGCTGTGAGCTTCATTCTGAATCAAATTTCACAAAACATCGGTTGTAAATATTGCCAACGGCGTAGGGCTTAAACCACCAAACTCAATAAAACTGCAACGCAACGGCAAACTACAAAATAAATACAAACTATAAAAACCAATAATTCTGCTGCTAGCCAACGGTAATTTGATCGCAGCCGTTCGAGCAGCCCCCGGCGGAAAATGAAAAAAAGATAAGGGAAAAATCACAATTTTAAAATATAAAATTCTAGTTTGAAAATATAACTTCAGTACGGTTCTATTTCCTGTTTACAGTAAAAGGAACGTCGAGTCGTTACATTAAATCAGTTGAAGCAAATTTTCAAGGCTATTCGATCATGTTATTGCAAATTTCAATTCTTTTAACTACTGGAATCCTTTGGGAATCTAGTATTTGAAAATGTCGTTCTTTTTAAAACTAATATACTCTGAAATATTGGCGTAGGTTGTTTTGTTCTGGAAGTTCATCACGGTGCGTTTATTTCTAAATAGAAACACAAATAAACATATTCAGGGCCCTTCATAATTGGTGATCAAAGTATTTACAGAGTGAATGTTGTGTAACGAATGAAATCTGTACGTCTCATGAAAGATTTTTATAGAAAATAAAAGAACTATTCAAGTGATATTTTAAATACCCAAAATGACAATTAACTTTGCTTTTTTTGTATTAGGCCATGTTTTTAATGAGCCTCTTTATTTATCTATCCATGTCAGTGCAGGGCCTAGACATGGGCAATCGGTTTCATGACAGCGCAGGGCCCAGACAAGGGCAAACGCTTTCATGACAGCGCAGGGCCTAGAAAAGGGCAATCGCTTTCATGACAGCGTAGGGCTTCGATAAGGGCAATCGCTTCATGACAGCGCAGGGCCTAGAAAAGGGCAATCGCTTTCATGACAGCGTAGGGCTTCGATAAGGGCAATCGCTTCATGACAGCGCAAGGCCTAGAAAAGGGCAATCGCTTCATGACAGCGCAGGGCCTAGAAAAGGGCAATCGCTTTCATGACAGCGTAGGGCTTCGATAAGGGCAATCGCTTCATGACAGCGCAGGGCCTAGAAAAGGGCAATCGCTTTCATGACAGCGTAGGGCTTCGATAAGGGCAATCGCTTCATGACAGCGCAGGGCCTAGAAAAGGGCAATCGCTTTCATGACAGCGTAGGGCTTCGATAAGGGCAATCGCTTCATGACAGCGCAGGGCCTAGAAAAGGGCAATCGCTTTCATTACAGCGTAGGGCTTCGATAAGGGCAATCGCTTCATGACAGCGCAGGGCCTAGACAAGGGTAATCGATTTCAAAGCGTTTCGTATTACTATAACGATTTTGAACAGGATTGACATTAAGCTTTTCGGTAGTCTCTGTCAATCCAATACATTTTTGACTTTTCGTCATCTTTATCGCTGACTAGCTGACCAGACAGACGTTGTCCTGTCCAAATATCAATAATACATACAAAAAATTCAATCTATAGAAAAGGGACTTAGTTTTCCCAAATATGAAATTTTTCCGGGCAACTTTACCAGTTCTTCTTTCGATAAAAATCTAATTCGGGCTATTACCTACGAACATTTCAAAATAAAAATAAAAAACAAATTGGTCCGGCCGTTAGCAAGTGATGCGCTTATAACAACGAACAGCATTTTATTTTTATTTACATAGATAAGATAGAATATCATTGTTCACCTATGTTAATCATAATAAATTGTTCATGGCAAATTCAGTACAACAAAACAAACGCAATTTTGTTTGTATGCATTAAAAATGTTTATTTACTAAAATCATTATCGAACATGGTTGCAAAATGTAACGATGAAGCAGGAAAGTTCTTGACTAAGGGCCCGTTGTTTGATACATAGTTAAACATGACCAATAGTCAATTTAACAATAATTAGTCTCTTAACAATAGTCAATAGCTCTCAAAGTTTAACTACCAATAAAAAAATATTTAAAAAATTGTAATTCATGTGCAATTTGATCAAGTTATTGACGTTGAAATACGTGGATGGGTGCGATGTTTACGTAAATGCGGTTCACATACAGAATACCTGAATATTTCCCCTGCATGCGTTTAAGAAACCTGTTTATAGACGTTTAATATTAGAAGCTGTCCCTTTCTGTACGTAACCATTCTGGCTCTGCTACTTTCTTAAAATCATCTTCTCATCGCTTTAACAGCAATAGGGCCAAAACAAGTGGAAAGCCTTAGAGGACGCCTCTGTCGAAAGACAAGCTGTTAAGAGGGGAGACCAACCGATTGCCGAGAATATGATTTACTTTAAGTTAATTCGTTTTCTTACCTCTATTTTCATCTTTTAAATAATTGTTTCGTCAAATAAGTTAAAAGCTATCAGCAATAAAGGCTTGTTTTATTTATTTATTTATTAATATTAGAAGCTTATGTTAGTGAAGTTCGGTTCAGAATTATCCTTTGAGTACACAAATAGCAACATATACTACCAGTCTACGATTTGTTCTATGACCAAATCAGGTTACATGAGTTTTAAAAAAATAGTAGTACAATGTAATTAAAATGCCATGGAATCGTATTAATAGCGAAAAGGGAAGCTCATGCAACCGAAGTAGTGACTACAGCCTTGCTATTGATGACAATCAGATTCTCAAGTCGCCGCGGCCTTTAAAAATGTATTTGCCGAGATTCCCATAACCACTACTAAGACCCACTTGTACCGCCAATCATTAAACACGCTTAGCGATAAACGAGTTTTAAACATCATTCTGTCTCTGTCATCTTCAAACATTTGACAGAAACAGAATTATGTTTAAAACTCGTTTAGCGCTAAACGTGTTTAGGGATTGGCGATGCAAGTGAGCCTAAGTCTCTAAATCTCTAATTCCCGTATCGATCAATATAAAATAATGATAACAAAAATAAAGGAGATAATAATAAAGGTAGCCGCTACCACCACTATTTTTTATATGTTTTTAATGTTTTTAATAAGTATGAAAATAAATAAACGAGATACTTTCTAAAGGGTTAAATAATCTTGAGATAACGGCAGGGTCAAATCATTTTGAGAGCGTTTCAAATATGCCTTCTGTACCCGCTATCTTGATTTTGGCGATGATTATACCATTCACCTTTTGGCATGTATTGTTTCTATCTATACTAGCGACCCGCCCCTGCTTCGCTCGGTTTTTACGACTTCGCAAAACATTAAGATTTATTTTTTAATTAAATTTATATTAATATATTAAACACATAAACCTTCCGGAATAAATTCGTGAAACCATTTAAATGAAATAAAAATAACAAAATTGTGGAATCCGCATCAAAATTCGTTACGTAGTTTTGAAGAACAACGTGGTATACAAATAGCGCCTTTAATTGATAATATGTATAGATATGACTTTTAATTTCATCCTAATGTCGATATGGCACATAGTACAACGATAAAGCGAGAACGACTCATACTTTCAAGACAGTTTCACTTCCTTTTCATACTAAAGTTAATAATCTAAACTAATATTATTTAGAGAGAAAAGATTAGATTTTTTGCATGTTTGTTTGTTACGCTGTCACGCTAAAACGGCTGAACGGATTTAGACAAAATTTGGCACATATAAATAAATAAATAAATTGATTGCATATTTATATAAAGACCAGGACCTGGATTAGGATATAGAATACTTTTTATCCCGATATTCCCACGGGACCAAGGACTTATGCGGGTGAAACCGCGGGCGCAGCTAGTATAATACAGTATGATACAAGTTAAGCTTGGCTCGAGCTAGCTTCATTAAATTAGTAACAACCAACTCATTAAGTCCTTATAAAACAAAAGTTTTGTGAAGACTCATATTCTTGAACGAAACAAACAGATTTATTTCAACCCTATTCATTTTATTTCAAACTACGAGAAAATGTAACATCATTTTCTTTTACGTAAAAACATAAGGTAAAAAATGACATAGAAAACATTTCTTAGAAACAGTTAAAAGATGATAAACAAGCTGAATATATACAATTTTGTTGCATCTTTAAAGTGCTTTATTTTCCTGAAGGTGCGAAAGTATAAAGGAAAAATATATAAATGCACCATCGCCTTTGCTTTCATTATATTAAAACAGACACTTTGTCTCTTGATAAAAGCTTTTAAGAGCATTTTCTGACAGCTTTTGTGTTTACTAGTAAATAATAAAACTTCTTTGTCTATTTAAATGCAAAGAAAAAGTGTCATTCTTACATTACTTTCACGAGTTAAAAATACATATTTTTGACTTTTCCTAGCGCAATAATAAACTCCTCCTTGATACAAAGGCTTTATCTAATATATAAAAATCTCGTGTCACACTGTTTGTTATCGAGCTCCTCCGAAACGGCTTGACCGATTTTTATGAATTTTTTTGTGTATGTTTGGTAGGTCTGAGAATAGGTCGTAAAGTATATTTCATACCACTGCGGCTGAAACCGCTAACTTAATAAAAATATCTGCTCCGTACTGTAAAATAAAGCTAAAAAACATAAAAGCTATTTGATTTTGCAACAAAGGGTTACAAAAATCGACTGCCCGCGCGCAGCCCGCGTTTATGTTTAAAAAGTGATGATACAATAATAAATTAGTTTTAATAATCCTATTAATATAAGCAATAGAAAAATGTATATTCTAGTGTGCCTATGTTCCCTAAAGTTTTGTATATAACCCTTTTACAAAGAACTGTTTTTTAACCGACTTCAAAAAAGGAGGATGTTCTCAATTCGACTGTATTTTTTTTTGTGTTACCTCAGAACGTTTTTCTAGGTGAACCGATGATTCTTTGATGATTCATTTTTCTATTAGAAAGTTGGATAAGAAAAACATTTTTACAAAAAAAAACCGACTTCCAAAAACCAAAGAAATGACGATACGGCTAGAAAGGGGGTGACAACCGAGATGAGGACTAATAGAGAAGTACGGAAGAAAAATATATGTCGCGTCAACCACAAATAAATTGGGTGGACAAGAAAATGACTTAGGGCTGACTTTTCCAACCTTAGTTATCTTTTGTCCGTCAAATAACATTGACGTTTGACAGTTTTTCTTGTACGAAAAAACTGTAAAATTTTCAAATTATTGGCGTTGGGAAAATCAGCCCTAAAAATAACACCTGCACTATGGAAGACCTTTGCGAGGCCAATGATAATGTTGTCAAGTGGCCGGATTCAGGTCGGAAACATGTTTAAAACATATAAACGGAATCATCGATACGACGAAAAAGAAGTAGTTACCAAAAAATTTTTTACAAGAAAATCAACCGACTTCCAAAATTTAACCCTAAAAAGTGAAAAATAACTTTAATTTCGGAAGTCGGTGGCAAAAAACGAAAATACAAAACCAAAGACACCGAATTCCTAAATCAAATTTATTTTTCACTTTTTAGTGTTTTTCTTGGCAGTTGGTTGTTTTTTTGTAAAAAAGTTTTGATTGTCGTATAAATTGTTTGATAGTTAGTAATTATGTTTTTTAGAAAACTACAGTTTCGTGTGATTTAAGTTAATACATAAACCTAAATATCAAAATATTGACACAGCATTTCTTTTACTTTTAACAAAGATAAACCAATAAAAAAACATTTGTTTAGTTTTTGGTTTTCGGCCGAAAATGCAATATAGGCCAAATTTCGTTTTCATATTCAGCATAAAATCTTTTTCGGTTGAACTCTACTGGGAGGTCAGTTTGCTATAGCTTTTCGGAAGTCTACAACAGCCTTCTTTATTGACGATTTTTGTGCCTAGCCGTAAAAAGCTCTTGCCTAGTGCGTTTTATAATTTTTTTGATTTTTTACATTATATCTAAAGTCTTAAAGCATAGCCTCTATAATATTGAGCATCATGTGCATTTTACAGTAGGTAATGCTGATCAATATTCCCTCCCACGTAGGGATTGCAAGCCGCCTAGCTTTTAATTATAAATTAAATTATAAATACACCAAATAAGGTTTTGAGGAAAGAAAACTTGGATAAGTTGCCCGGAAAATTGGAAAAATCTAATAAAACTAAAACTCCTTTTTTCTATGGATTGAAATGTAGACAGGACGACATATGTCAAATGTAAATAGGCGCGACTACCAGCTTGGTATAGTTTAATCTGAACAAAGCCAGATAGACCCTGATTAGATTGCAGGATTTTTCTGCAAGGTTTCCTTTCCTTCTAAGCAGATGAAATTAGATTAAATTGAAAAGCTTTCCTGCAGGCTCTGCAGTTTTCCAGGCGCTACGTATTTACCTGATTGAGAGATTAAATAGTCTGCCTTATGTATGTAAGTAGACTTCCAATGCTGGTCCATTGGGCATAGAAATAGGAATTCTATAAATAGAAAACTAAATTCGCTTTTCATGTGTGTTTGTGTGACCGCGTAGTTCTTATCAACTCCTCAATGGATTTTGATGCAGTGTTCACCATACTTTAGAGAAAAATATTCCAGAAAGATTATGGTTACTTAAGTTTAAAATACCTATTTCTGAAAGTTTTTTTGTTCTGTTGTGTTTCCTGCTCTTTCTACTCTTCTCCATAGGAGAGTAAATTTTGAAAATAACGATTCTGTTCTCTTTGTAACCTCTGTACTTTCAAAGGGTCTTATTGAGTAAACGATGTGACATTAATTAATTTTTAGCCAAGATTTGTGGCTATCGGAAGTTTCGTTTTGTAATAGTTCTGTGTGATTTTATTGTGTTTTTATGTCTTTGTCTGACGCAAGCATTATGCATGAAATAATCACACACACCACATCCTCGCTATGATCAAGACATGCTTAAAACAATGATTATCATGGGACAATCTAAAATCAAACACTTAAGATTACACGTCACTTCATTTTCCACTCCAAATGCAGTCCTAATTGGATGAAGTAGATTGCAATTTGCATTGTACCTGTGATCCTGGGCGAGCATTATTTAATGATATGAGGAGGGAAAGAGGTGAATGATGTGTACAAAGGCAGCCTAAAGTTGAAGAATGGTATACTATTTTCACCATATTCTTGCAATCTTTTAAGTGGTGAAAGTAGGGAACTGAATATTATTGTAGCATAAGTATAACCAGCCTATAAAGTCCCACTGCTGGGACACAGGCCTCCTCTTGGTTTGAGGGAGTGGGCCGTATCCACCACGCGGGGCCAGTGCGAGTTGGTAGATGTCACATGTCTTCGAATTTTTGGTTCTAGGACATGCCGGTTTCCTCACGATGTTTTCCTTCACCGTTTTGAGAGCAGTGGTGATGAACTAATTTACATAAAGTAAAGCGCCAGTCTGGGTTCAAACCTTCGGCCTAGAAGTCGTAAGTCGCGGCCGTTACCACTAGGCCACCACTACTCGCACCCTCTAAACTTATTGTAGAGGCGGCAGATATAGGCATCAGTAGTATCTACTTTTACGGAAGAGCTTCTTGACAAAGAGCTCTGCTACTACCTACTTACTTTCTACAGTCCATTCACAGTTATTTTACCTCTGACAGCAGCAATCCAATAGCAACCTTACGGTAATGGTTATAAAGACCTATGCGTTTGCATAACTTGTGCATTCGCTTTGTATCGGTCTGCGAAGGTATGACCATGTTTCTCACCTTCGCAAGGACCTCAAGTGGCGCCCGATCCGCTTTCGCAGGAACACTCGGATTTTATGTCTCCTCTTCAACATCTTACACAACCCGTCTTATCCTTCCTACCTGCGTGAGCGATTTTCTTTCGCTCGCCCTAGCGACGCACCGTGTAGATCACATCTTAGATCTCTCCTTAAATCCCATCCTCATAAAACCAGCTACTATTCGTATTCCTTCTCTGTTCATGCTGTAAGATTGTGGAACTCACTTCCGCCTAGCATTTGAGATTTAAAATCTATTTCTCATTTCAAATACCGAGTAAAAGAGCATTACCTTTCCTTTTTACTGTGAGAATTTATATATTTATAAGTTTATTTATTTTAGCATTATGTATTTATTTAAATATATGTATTTTTTTTGCATTATTTGTAAGTAAATAATACTATATCTATAAATAATGCCGTATCTGTATCTATTTTACTGTGTCTACATAAATAATAAAATAAATAAATAGAGTTCATTGTGAATTTGACAGACCTGTCAATGGCAGCAACTCAACAGCAACCTTATTGCGACGGCTATAAAGATCACTGTGATTTTGACAGTGATGCAAACTCAGAGGTAAATGTCCTGTGAACGGACTGTACTGTCAGACGCGATGTTGCAATAAATTTATTCCAGGCAAGGGTTCTAAGCCCACAACGATTTGATCCTCTACCAAAGTCTCCCGTCACAAGAACCCATTATAAGCTAATTTCAGAATATTCCAGAAAACTTTGCAGAAACAGTAAAACTCTCGTTAATACGGGTAGTATTAAGTCTAGTTTTTATTTTTCTCTTTGCATTAAGATGCAGTTTTAAAACTAGGTTAATCGTGATCCTAGGAGACACTGAAAGAAACTGTTGTTTTTATGTTTATTAACGTAATCTGGAATAATTTTATTAGGTGGATCCTCAGCTGTAGCCCGCCAAATTCAAATTTTCTTTGGTTTTTTGCAAATTAGAGCTCTGTTTTACGTCGTATGTTGATCAAAATGGGATTCGCGACTGTAGGAATGATACACTAACTGAATAATAATTATCAATTTCAAAACAATCGTCAAACTTTGCAAATTTGTTCCACCCAAGAATTTTTCTAAATATTTCATATTAAAATTCTTAGATGGAACTAATTTCCAAAGTTTGACGATAGTTCAAATCAGCTGTTTTTGCATCATAGATACTTAGACAAGCTTATCAAATGGACATTAATTAACTGATAGAGTATGGCGAAACTAGCTCTAAACTTTAAGCTTTTCCGGTGACAATATAGCCCCATAACCGTCCAAAGTCGTTATATACTACAAATTTATGAACGAGTGGCAATAACGGTCCGATTTAATTAAATAACTAGCATGGACCACCGCAAAATGCTTCCACAAAGTGTTTAGTTCGTGTTCGGATACAGAAACATGCATTAAAATATTACCATGAAATTGCGTCTGTTCCATAGACGAAAACATTTTCATTAACATGTTTTAATAGCTTTCTATGTACCTACGCTGTGTACGTTCGGATAAAAGCACATACAAAATATGTAACAGATTTATTATATACAGAATTTGAATAAAAAGATCTACCAGCATGACTATTCACAACCATTCGACAGGCTTCTGAATCGAAAATTGTCACATTTTTGGTTACCTGATTTGCCTAGCCCCCGACGGAAAATAGCTGTTGGAAAAATAGCGGTCGTCTATTTGGTGTTAACTATAAAAAATTTCGGGTTCCAGATTTGTGAACAGCGGTTAGAGGACTCCGTCGATAACATTGATAACATGTTTGTCATTACTAAGCTATGCTGATTAGCTAACTTATGCTATTCTGTAAAGTTCACTTCGAACTTCGCTCAAGTTACCGCACACATATATAGTCCTCCAGACTGAATTTCCACTATGGCAACCAATTTCAGCGGAGTCTAGCCAACGGCGTGGGAGATAGTATAGTGCACAAGTGTATGCGCAGACACAGGTGCATCCACTCTTTCCGCACTCTCATAGTTCGATGGGATGGCAATCCCACACGATCGGAGAGAGATCAGGCGCAGGACCAACGGCTTAACGTGCTTTCCGAGGCACGGGGGTCTCACACCGCCGACTTTCAAACTCCGGTCTGTTACTGAGAAATTCCTTATGGAAAAATCCATTAACACTTTGCCCGACCTGGGAATCAAACCCAGGACCCCGCGCTCAGCAGTCGCGTTTGCCACCATAAAACCAACGGGGCAGTCAAAAATGGCTAAATTCCCAAGTTTCGAATGAAACGTCACTTATTATTATTATTTTTTGTTCCCTTGTCCTAAGGTTCAACAATAGGATGGACCCTAATCTTATTACACTCTAGCCTTATAAATAGACTAATAAGTAATTTAATTATAACCTAAGCTATTAAATTGGCTTTACTAAGAATGTATCCAATAGCACTTTTCTTATTGTCTCTATAAGGCGAATACACTTCCTTCATGTATTTGTTTCGCACTTATGTACTTTACACTATTCAATAACACTGAAAACTAGCTCGAACGGTTCTGTTATTTTTAGTCTTCTAACTATGTTTGTGTGGCCGAGAAGCTGGATTGCCTCGACGTTCACATGCTGATGAAGTCTCTTTTCGAGAGCTTCTGCAAGTTTCAGGATCACTTTTTCTATGAACTCAACTTTTAGGTCCCGTATCTGAACTTATGAGGTGTTGGTGAAAAAGGGCATAATTAAACACAGTGTTAATATGGTCCTCACATGATCTGTCCAAGATTATGTTTGGCCTTTAAAAGAGACTGACCTCTGAGTTTGTTTCAGCCTTTTTTCTCAGAGTAGTCATCTAGTTTTTAAAATATGATTGACGTGTAAAAGTGTTTATAAAAACCGTGCAGAAATAGCCATTTATCCTTATCATTTAGAGTCAATGAATGTCACTAATGCGCCGCGACCAAACATAGTGCAACTGAATGGCACACAAAATGATAATCGGCTCACAAACTCCCTCGTTTACCTTTAAATCACCGTTCTTGTAACAAAATATATTTGTACCTACATGTGCATGAGTATGATACTGTAAAAGCCTGAATATTTGTAAAGCTTAGGTTTTACTGAAAAAGCTTATGATTTAACGTCGTTCGAATTTTTAAGTAAGTAACGTGTACACCGATATAATCTAGCGCGTGAACCAGCCTGTAGTAATAATCCTACTAATATTATAAATGTGAAAGTGTGGATGTTTGGATGTTTGTTACTCAATCACGCTAAAACGGCAGAACGGATTTGGATAAAATTTGGCACATGGGTAGACTATGACCTGGATTAGGA
The DNA here is from genome assembly GCA_917490735.1 of Dryobotodes eremita. NCBI lineage: Eukaryota > Metazoa > Arthropoda > Insecta > Lepidoptera > Noctuidae > Dryobotodes > Dryobotodes eremita. Next base: position 7,760,056 of record OU823241.1, on the reverse strand, counting down.
CATAGAATACTTTTTATCCCGATATTTCTGCGGGTGAAACCGCGGGGCGCAGCTAGTTTATAATATTTATTCACAATAATTTCCTGGAGCCAGAAATTGTGATGGACGAATTGAAGCGTGGCGCATCCCCGTTATCCTACCATTTTCGTCGCCTGAAAATGCAAAGCACACATATCTTTGCGAGGACCATGTTTATCATTGTAATGCACTTCTTTTTTGTTTGTTTTCGTTTTATTTCATTGACCAACCATTCCGTTTTTTTTTTTTTTATAAAATTGGCTTGGTGAACAAGCTTGTTTTTTTTTATAATGCATGGTTAGTGAACATTTTAGGGATCTATCTAAATTCGAGGGATGTGTCAAAGAAACGTCATTCACACTTAAATAATGTGACGTAAAATCTCATCGCTTTAATTCTGATAATGTAAATGAACTATTCTCAAAAGATATACACCTATTAATGTTACACCAGTCTGAGCTGAAGTATATCACGTTCTAACTAAAAGCCAATATCCTGAAAAATCATTTACCTACTCAGTTACCGAAAGCAGAAATATCGGACCGGATATATGTACTTGAAACGCAAGTGAAATATTTAAAAAACATCTATCAAAGGGCAATGCCCATCACCCATACAAAGAAATGCCTAAAATGAACAACAATGAAATAAAAGCCAAATTGCACTACAAATCGTAGGAAATCCAATGCAATTTCAATAATTATCAAAAAACTAGGTAGAAGCCAGTTCCAAACATTTTTGTACAAAATAGGTTAAGTCAAGGTCAAGGATTAATATGCAATAATTAAACAACAATAAAGCATTTAAATTATTCATTAATCATTAAAAAAATATATCATCAAGAAATGCAGGAGGATAGATATTGGATTAGTACTGGGCCCATGTTAATACCAATGGTTCGCCGTTTAAATGATGACTACATATTTGTGAATTCTGTGGTACATAATGATAATACAGTCCTTGAAGAGCCACACCTTTAATGAAAGAGGTACTACATGTCTGTCTCTCATATTACGTCCTGGATAGAAACAATGACTTTCGAATGTCGACTGCTCTTCCATAATTAGGTAACAAGGTGATGGATCTCATTTGAGGAACTTCTTTCTTTTTCTCATTTGAGGAATCTCTATACTTACAGCTTGTGGTGTTATCCATGCCTGTATTAAATAACGTACTTCATCATTTTGCACTGATAAGAGAATACATCTCATCTTTGCAATATCGAGATAGCAATTAAGATAGTGTAGGTTTCTATCCATTTGTTTAAATGTACACTGGGCACAAGTCCAAAACAACAGCAGCGTTGTATCTACAGCAGGTTCAGGTCCGTCGTCAAAAAGCCAAGTCGTCATTTAGGCGTATCCAATGTAAGTCCGTGTTCATAAATGGGTATCGTGTGCAGAAGTATAATCAAAATCCTTAATAAATAGCCACAGTCGTTGTGAAATATCATAAAAAGCAATCCGTAATTCCGCAAAACATGAATCAAGTATTATAAAAGGTACTCTGTGTCAACTATACAAACGAAAAAATTTAAACCAGTAATGTCAAACTGTCAGTAAGGCAAAATACTCGTACATGTGATTCATACAGCCTACGATACCTTTTTATTTTGAAAATAATTTGATTTTTAATTAATATTGACATGTATATATTATTTTAATTAGATTTAGGTTACATATAGGTCGAGTTATATTAAATTAATGATAACTGTGCACTAATTCTATAAAATAGTTCGTTAAGGATTATTTGAAGATTCCTGTTTGCCTGAATGTCACTTACCCATGTCAAATAAACACTAAACTCCAATAAAAAAATAAGAATGAACTATACGGATATCAAGTTAAATATTTTAAAAATCATTATATTTTTACCCTAGATAAACAAACTTGAGAATTATTTCATTATACATAATAAATTCTAAATAGAATTATGGACTATTAGTAGTTTCTGTCCATTTCAGGCATTTTTCGGGCGTTCCCCTTTGGAGTCAACAAAAATTCTGAAAGTAATAATTCAATTACCCTCATGGTAATTGAATTATTACCTTCAGAATGTTCACTGAATTTGAATCCGGATCCGTTAGCTAAATGCGGATGCAATTTGAATGACGAAAAACGGAAGTTTGAACTTCATGGGTTGGAACGCAGTACTTGTGACAACTTGTAGGCAAAGAGGTTATTATAACCAGAAATTTGCGAAAAACAATGGGGTAAGAATCATAATAATAACAACGACTATAGTCTTACAAAACAAAGCTGGCTTAATACTGTAAAGTTTGTCTGCAAATGTCGACCTTATGTTGTGCAGGCTGGCAAAATAACTCTGGTTATATTCGAACAGTCAAGGGAATTTAGAATGAGCTTTAAACTTTTTGAATTAGTTTTTTGTTTGGAAAAACCTGTGATAAAATAGGCGCGTTGTTGACAAGAACTCTTGGAATAAACGCAATAATTAAGTACAACGCTGTTTCCTTCCATCAATCCCGTAGTTATTAGTTAGTACAGCGAAGAGCATAAAAATTGGGTATTAGAAAGAATCGTTGTATAAAAGCCAATAGTCTAGCATAGCCTGTTAATTATCCCTAAGCCGCTGAAGCACAGCGCTTAATCAAACAACAGGGGAAGCACCGACAAAAACATAAAAGCATCCGCGCAAGTCCGGAAAATAAAAAAAGGAAAAAGTACCTACAGCGCATTTTCCGGAGATAAACAAAGCATCACATCCACAGTGGACGCTGAAAAATGCATTCATCAAATAAAATGGATAAAGCGCTTAAGAACTGGGATGCAGCGGAACGGAAAAGGATACGACATGCTGCCATTCGAAAATAAGCTGACAGGATTATTTTTTTAGTCTGCATACTTTACCTATCTACCTCTGAGTCTTCTTATGTCCTAGTATTGTCGTTAGCATTCGTACCTCATAGTAAACACTACTCGTCTACAGGATGAAAATGTGCATCACGCTTAGCTTAGCAAACATTTTAAATCAGTTTTTTATTGCTGGTAGGGGTTTGTGGTGCAAGCGGTACCCAGTGTATAACATTGTTACAAAAAGATTTGAGATTGGTACAAAAAAGTTGCATTACTATAGTAAATCAACTTTTTTATGTTGCTCTACAAAAATAATCCATCATAATCATCATTGTTGTATGTCTTAAGCTACGGTTTCCTAGGAATGCGGTTCTGTCATATTATAACAGCCGCCATGAAAGTCTGTCAATTCGACCCTTATTTTGAAAGAAAGAAAAAACAATATTTTATTTGGGACACGCACAGGAAATACAAAGAGTAAAATAAAATAAATTAAAATATAATAACAAAAAAGGAGCGTTAAGAACTAACAAAATGAACAGTAATAAAAATAAAAAATCAACAATAAACAAGTAAAAAACCTGTGCGAGTCCAAAAAGGCTCGTATCTTAGCATAATACTGCAATATATAAAAAAAAAAGTACCGCAGCACTGGTATTTTCACCAGTACATGACATTAGCAACCTTAATTATAAAAATCTCGCTAATCACTAACTAGCTAACTCATTAGTTAGCTCTTAATTAATAATTAACTTTTCTTTATTTATAAACTCTAGTTAGCAGGTAGCTAATTAGTTGCGAAACAAAATAGAGGCGAAATTATGCGCGTTTGGCACAGATAATATTCAAAATAGTCGACTCAAAAAGAGAATTTTAAGAATAATTTTGTCAAACCCACGATTCTTGTATCTGTCGTGACCTTGACAGACAAATCTCAAAAAAAAAAAACGAAAAATTTGAATTTGAATAAAATTATTTATTATGTTTATTTCAATGTGTTCACGTATTTCATTGTGTTCACGATGGTAGGAATTAAAATAATAAGCTCTAATAATTGGAGTAAACAGGAAAACATATTTACCTCTGAATTTATATCCACTTGCTAATGTAAGCTGACCAAATGAATGTTAAAACAGTAGTTGATAATAGCTATGTATGTTCATGTCCTATAAGCCTGATAAGCCTGTTAACACGAATATACTCTTTTAGATATATATAGGTAAGTACCTACATTACCTAGTAAAATAGACACAAGTGTATCTATTTTATATTACTTCCTATTGCTTTTGCACTGGAGTTTCAGTGTCTTTTAATAACAATTATTATGGTTGTTTACAAGCACAAGTTAGACTGCTTCTATGAAAGCCACTAGCACCTAGCACCAATACTATTCAACCTCGCAAAGACGACGAGGGAGGAGACCATGCGACGTGAAAAAGATGAGGAATGAGCTTCATCATTATTCTGCCCTTATGAAAGTGGCATGAGAAATTAATGGCACCCATATCTTTGGAAGACGAATATTTTAAATAAAAAATAATGGATTTATAACATAAATGTAGCTTTATTATGTATCAAAATAAATTGTTTTCTATAAAATATCTCCTGTTTGACTGCCACAGCATGGCTTTTCTTTAGTCCTGGGCCTTAGAACTGGCGTCATAAGATAAAGGGCACATGGGATAGAACATTGTATAGTCACTATCTCCGATGAGTTCCTCGCGAACTCATTCTCTTCAAACCTCCTGAGCACCTACTGAGCCTCCTCCTGATTCAGTTTTCCCTATAAATCCTTTCAGCATGTGTACTTCAAATGAAGAATATGTATTATGTAATCATTCTTGTAGTAGATTTAAACGAGCTTTGAAGGTCTTCCTCTGTCTACTCCCCACCGGCAATTCAAAATTATTTAATTCTTCTACGTCATTCTGGAATCTCGTAAAACATTGTGGAAATCCATATTTACTAAAGCACAACTCGATATTAGGAACAAAATTACTTCGAAGCACACAATAATCCTATTAATTCGATCAGTTGATTCAAACAAAATCAGCCATCTTGCCTCTTAGCATCCTCCTATCAGTGCACCGGCGGTGTTTAATTTTGACAGCTATTGATCAATCGCTTAGCGACCTCTTAGCGCTAAATAGTGTAAGATTTTTTTTTAATCAGTTGCTTAGCAATTCATAAAAATTTAAGAGACTTTTATAAATAAGACTGTAGGGTGTCAAAAATGGGTCTGTATTTGGACAGACGTTATTGTGTGACCTCACCGCTTTCTAAGGTAACCAAAGGTTTCTATACTTCATTGGTTTAGGTAATTAACTAAAGATAAACAAATCGTAAAGAGAGTTTTTTTTATAGATGACGTTTCATCTTGTTTAAAAATACGTTATAACAAATATAAATTTATTTTCGATTTTTACGATAATTTCCCCTTTTATGTAAGTATGTAAAACTTTATAATTTATTCCTCAACTACTCTTCGTAGATGTATCTATTTGAGCATATTTTTGTTGTTAGATTTGTAATAATAATATAATATTTTGTAATCTGTCTATGGTAAACAGTCTAAAAAGACAGGTTCTCTAAACCTTTAAAAATTACAATGTGGTTTATCGTGCATATTTTCCAAAAAATTAAGGATGGCGATGAATCCTTTCATTTTTGGAAAATATGCACGATAATACACATATACTCAACATTGAGTGTGTGCACGAAGGTTGTAAGTAGTTAAACTATTGGGCGGGATAACATCTACGAAGTGATATTTTTAAAAAGCTTTTAACACGTCGACGAAAATCATGATGCATATTTACCTAAAGTTATTTTTTAGCTATGAAAGTATGGAAGTGGCTTCTTAAAATATTTTTTTTTTGTAAAAAAGAATCCGGGATGCCAGGAACATCGGGAATACATAACTAGTCGGGATGTATAATATAAAGCAATTGTTAGAAAAACTACTAATTTAAAATAAAAAAAACCCTTGGATTGCATAACTATTCAGATGCATATTTATTTAAAATTAATGTTTAACCCGCGACGCAAATATGTGTGTTAGTTAAAGTTAAGACTTTTTCCATACAAAAGCGCATTCCATATTAGCCAACATCTCAACTTTGGATGAATATTCATCCGAATATCCGATCTCTGTTCATGATCCACCAAGACTCAATAATATTTAAGCACTTCCTTGGCATTAACTTCTGAAAACGAAAATAAAATATATCTACGTAACGTTCGTTTATTTCCGAATCGATATGAAAAGCAGGTCCATTTGTAATCATAAATCGATATAATAAACTTCAACTCTTATAATATTTTAGTCGCGTCACGTCGTTGGTACAAAATGCGGACGGACTTCCATCGCTTGAACTCTTGCCATCGACTTTAAAATGCAAATACTACCTACACATTTTTTCAGCAAAGGTGTGCGTTTTGGGGGACTGTATTAAACAGGGTGTAACAAGACTCTTCACGAAGCCGTCATCTACGCATTCTGTTCATAAAACTAAGAAACTTTGTGTAAAAATAATTGCTGGGAAACGACTTTTATTTTTGGTGTGAAAATTCGCTGTTTACGGTAATGCGTAACGCAACGCACGCAAAACATTGTGCTTATGGGTGCATGCAACGGTAAAGCGATCGTGGGATCATTTAAAGTTAAGTTATAATATACTTATTTTCGTAAAAAAAAACATTTAAAAAAGTAGGAACTTTGACCTTCAATATTTCCGTAACCAGAAGGTTCCCTGGTATGGTCTGGTACACAAAAATGATCTTAATGACGGAAAGAACAAGTGAATCTCGTTTCGTTAAGGGTATATTTATATCCGTTATAATTTTGTAATTCATAAAGACATTCTCAACGCGATTTTTCGTTTCCTTTCTATCAGGATGCCACAATCATGACTAAAGTCGTATATAAATTTACGTAGCTATATGTCTACAAAAAACACATGAGCAGTTGTCATAACATTTCAAGGGTATCTTAATTCGAGTACAGAACCTTATTCAGCTACAAGCCAAGATCGGTACATAAACTTTTGTTGGTAAGCACCGAAAGAAAGCAAAGTACCTACTATTTCATTATCAGTCTGTAATATTTCCAGTATACAGGCTGGCAGGGACATCGGCACGCAAACTGTAACCATGAATTCAGCACATGATTTCCTTTATTTTATTTTTTTCGTGTGTTTATTCATCAAATAACTTCTCCCGCTCTGGGCGGAGCGGGAGGGCATAACAGACTTTTACTGACTAAAACTCACCCGTGTTCCTTCAGTTGCCTGTGTGCCGGGGCCACGGTAAATCTTTATTCTAGACCCCCTAGAATACATAGAAAATTTTCTGAATAAAAATAATCTGCTGTTTGATACAAAAGTGCAATACCTACGCGGTCAAAATGTATGGACCAACTAAGATGTTTTTTAATAACCGACGAAAATTTCAAGACCGGGGTTTCATAATCTTATACTGAATCCGTGGGAACAGGTTGTGCGTCAATGTACTTGCCTGTATAGGTAAATACTGGTGGGGTGAGAAGGACCCATACGTACGGTCAGCGACTCTGTCCGCCCACTGAGTGACCCCAGGGAAGACGGCGGCACAGTGGTCACATGCTGCCGCGCATAGCGAGGCTCAGGGGAGGCCCCTTTACAGTCTCCCCAGGGATATGCTTTGCAGGCGTTGCACAGGGGGGGTTCCGGAATTGGTATTTTAAGAGGAACCGGGACCCCCTCTGTGTGCTGATGGTGATCACCGGGGTGGTTTTAGTGAGGTAAAAATCCCACACTTCCCGACCTCCATCCCCAGAGGTCGAGTGCCTTTTGAAGGTATTCCCCGAAAACAAAAAAAAAAAAAGCTACGGTCAGCGACAACAGTCGATTAACACTGCTACCTTTACACATCCTCTAAGTTGTCACGAAATTATTTGCAACATTGTAATTCAGCTTTTCATAAGACGGCTAGAACTTAATGTTCTACTAATTTTAGTTCTGTTCCGATTTTAATAAAATATTTAGCACAATAATTATGATTTTAAAAACTGAAGTGTTATTCGACTTTTTCCCTAACGGATTGTTTGAAATGAAAAACAAAATACAACAGTGTGAGGTAAAAACTTTTTATAAACCGTCCACCAGTTCACGAAACGTTATTTAAATTTCGTTGTTTTTAACGAATTTATTTCGGGAACACAACGTTGCCTATTTTTACGCGACTGAGGCACGAAAACACGTGTGAGTTTAAATTGAATTCCATTGCAGAAATATGAATTAATGAATTTAATAACTGGTTGAAAATGAAATTCAGTTACGTAACGTAACATTTAAATATTGAATTTTACAAAGTAGCATTGACGATTGGATGGACGAGCACGGCTTTTCAATTTCCTTATTTATCGGAATTTCTAAATGAGGCAAGGAAATCTACTAGATGGTTCTGCGCTTCCTGCATCCGCCTACCGGTGCCGCGCTTTCAAACTGTTGTTTATTTAGAATAGTACCCACATAATGTGTCTAATTAATAACAGTCGTACCGTGCGATCTCCAGGTTGAACAAAGCTGCCAAGGTCGGTCCTTAGATGTGTGACCATCCATTATATACAAGGCTCCTTCCGTGTCTCGAAAAGCACGTTAAGCAGTTTTTTTTTTTTCTGGCAGTCATTCGTAGATCTTTGACAGTAATTACAAGTAGTCAAAGCCCGAAACTCTGACCATCAGTCAAGGGGTACAGTTTTACCCAGTAACTGGGTTGTGTAATTCAGATATGTACAGTTGGTACAAATAGTGACGTCATATACAAAATGGATTCCTTATGCCCAGGGATATCCGAAAATACCCCATGTATGTTCCGTAATTCTTGATAGTTTCACCGCTACGCTACGCTAGGTAGTTGGAACCGCTTTCAAAAAATCTATCTTTATTTTTACACGGCCTTTTCATATTATTTTTTTGGAATTTTCATTGTAATGGAGTATTCTTTCCGACATAAAATAATCATCTTCCTATCATTCATTTAAGATCCAAAATTTTTGATAATGCCTGTATTCCCCTTATACCTATAGTGCACCCACATTTAGCCAGTTATGTTTAAGTCCCATAAAATAGGGGGCAAGTCTATTACCATCAACCAGGCACAGATCCAGACTCCGGGCTGCTACTGAGAAATTCCAGATGGAAAAACCCAATAATACTTTGCCTGTACATACATTCAGGGTGGCAGAGACAACGACGTGCAAACTGAAACTAGGACCTCAGCACATTATTCTAGACTAGTGTTGAAATTACCCGTCGGTAATCAAAAAAGTAATCTGCTGTTTCATAGAAAAGTGCAATACCTATGCGGTCAAAATGTATAAATGTAATATTTTTTTAATAACCGACGAAAAATTCCAACTCAGGGGTAATCACGCTAGGGGGTCTAATCATTAGCTCGCCGTCCGGTAAGGACCAAGGCCGAATCGACGTCGCGTTGTGTTCCACGCGCGCCTCAAAGAGATGTCAGCACTAATTGACGGGGTCTGATAGGGTCGATGCCTGCCGGAGTCGCGGACAGTTCGAAAGAGTTACCGTGGTTCTGGCGCACAGGCAACTGAAGGAACACGGGTGGGTTTTAGTCAGTAAGAGTCTGACACGCCCTTCCGCTGCGCTCAGAGCGGGGAAGTCATTTGATGATTTACCACCCAAAAAAAAGCGATTCTGGAATCATGTAATGCGTCGATGGTAACAAGCTTGTGCGTCGACGTCCCTACCACCCGGTATGTGCTGTAATATGTATATATCATCTGACTGAATGAAGGTGTCTTTTGTATCAAGCCATTAACAGCACGAAGTATAAACCCAGATAGTATAAAACTAAGCTTTTTTATTTTTATCCCAATATTAATTGATTGTTGTTTGTTAGTTTTACTTGTTATGTTAGTTATTTTTATGTATTATGTCTCATTTTTATTCCTTCGTTATGGTAAATATGTCTATTTTTTATTGAAAATCTAAATATGCAATAACTTGGATCTAGGTCTGAAATGTTGTGTTTGTTTTTTACCAATAAATAAATAAATCCGACTCCACATCGTTGCGTGACTCGCTCGCGTTTACTGACCACTGTATTTGAAGTCAAGGGCAATCATTTTTATATGTTACTGGACCACTGAATCGTTTGTCGTGTACAATGTTTATTAAGAAACTAGCTTGTGCCCCCGACCCAGCCCGTCGCATCACAGCGCCTGCCTGCGCTTGTACTTCGTTTTCGCTTAGCGTTTTTTCTGACTTATTTTCATTTTGCTCGGCTCGTAGGGGTCCTGGCATGATTGAATAGCTTATATCTTTCCTCAAGAATTGGTCTATCAAATGCTAAAACAATTTTTCAAATCTGACAGGTACCTTGTTGCAGAGATTACCCCCTATATACAAACTTACAAATAAACAAATGTTACCTCTTTATAATACTAGTGTAGATTATGAAGATTACGAAGTTTTAAATTAGTCTTGTTTGAGTGTCTTGATTGAGTGAATAAGAATTTTTTATAGGTCAAGTTGACTCGAGTAGGTACGGTAATAGACCATCATCATTCACCAACCCTCATTCCAATTTATTCGTGATCGGCGCAACACGTCCTTTTCTTCCATCCTTCTTTTTTACTTGTCATATCGGTAGTCACTCCCTTCCTAACCATGTCATCTTTCACACAGTCCATTCATCATTTCTTTGGTTTTCGTTTAAGGTGAACCCTCAGTTGTAGCCCGCCAAATTCAAATTTTCTTTGGTTTTTTGCAAATTGCAGCTCTGTGTTACGTCGTAAGTTGTTCAAAATGCAATTCGCGACTGCAGGAATGATATATTTACTGAATAATAACGATAAATTTCATATCAATCGTCAAACTTTTGAAATTTGTTCAACATAAGAATTATCATATAAAATATTTCTGAAATATTCTTAGGTGGAACAAATTTCCAAAGTTCGTCGATATCTAAATAAACGTTATTCTTTCTTTCTAAACTTCTTGATTGCATAAGGAACTGTGTCTCAAAATCCATATCGCTGATGTAGGCCACACAGCTGCCAAGCTTAAATGGAACTGGGCTAGTTACATCTGCCGCAAGCCTTTGGCTGTGTGCACAAACTACCGCACAGTGGGTCCGAAACAGCTGCAAATGCAGCGATGTAGGCCTCGTAAAGACGCGGGACGACCTAGACTGTTTTCTATAAAACTAGCCATGTGGGGATTTCCCTTAGGCAAAAATGATGAATTTCCATACAAACTTTCATCCGTTATTTAACCCCTTTAGGAGAAGAATTTAAAAAAAATCCTTCTTTAGTGCTCATTTTATTTATTTATTAAAACTTTATTTATTATGGAAGTAAAAAAATACAGTACCTCTATAAAGGCGGACTTAATGTCTCAGGCAATTTTTTACCAGTCAACCTTAGGGTGATGCAGGGACAAAACATGGCAGGTGCAATATATGGAATATATAGCTCGGAAATAACTATAAAATACAAGAACAAAATCCTAATACATAAATACTAAATAAACTTTGTCAGGATAAATAACGGTCGGTAGAGGAGAAAACGAATCCAGCAAATCAACGCTAGAATTATCAATTTCGTTATCAAAGGAACTCTTGCGCAAACCTTGAGGCTTCAAGACCCAACGGTTAAGGCTGTGCTTTGTACTGTCAGTGAATTAATGAATGAATGAATTTAGGATTTTATTAAGTCGATTTTCTGCAACGTAGATGCCACAGTCACCTGACGATCCGTTGACAAAATGTTGTTAGCGAAACAGTCACATTTCGTGCAGATTGTTCAATATATGTCAGATAACTTTTAGTAATAGTAATAATAATAGTCCATTTATATGTCAGAATATTGTTACAGAGATGTTACATAATTTTTACAGTTCATAATATTCTGACGTTTCCGGCGTACAAATACATTTTCGGGTGTTGGTTAGATTATCACATATCACATTGAATTAAATGAATTAGGATAATATTCAAATTGCAAATTAGTCAAATATTAGTAAAAGAAATGTCAAAAGGATTGAATTAAGTCAAAGAGATAATACGAAGAGAATAATACAGATAATTCCTAATATTTAAATATATATATTTCCTAATATTTATATTTGTCTACTTTTCATTCATAAAATCATTAGTCGAGTAGTAGCATTTACTTATGAGATAATTGAATAATTTACATTTAAATGTCCCAAAGTTAAGAGTTTTAAAACAATCTGGTAGTTTATTATAAACTTTGGTCGCCATACAAAATACATTATTAGAAAATAGTTTATTATTTCATCTCGGTACACGAAGCATGTGAACAGGTATATGAAGAATAAACATGACAGTTTGTAAAATTAATTATTTAAAAAAAAGTAACCGTGGAGTTTCTTGCCGGCTCTTCTCCATAGAAAACGACCAATGGGAACCGTGCACCTAGCTTCTGACGTTATGTAAGTACCCATGTAGGTTTATGTGAAATAAAATATTTAGATTTTGATTTCATATTTTATATACAAAAGCTGTCAATATTCAAGAAAATACGAGACGAGACTATCAAACTGCACTACAGATGAAGTTTGTGATTAAATAACGTGTACTTCTACAATTTAATAAATAAATAATGCATATGAAACGAGAGTTTACGCCTTGGCTCTGCACTTAAGGCTAATAGAAAACTTCATAATAAAATTAACTGGCTATAATCCTATCACATACAAGAAGTCTTTGATATTTTCTTCTTGCAACATAATGTAATTTAATCAGATTGAAAGCCGTACAAGTGCTGGGTTCTTAGCAAGAAGCACATCTTTGAATGAAATCGCTTGGCAGTTTTTGAGCTGCTCGAAACCGTATCTAATGTATCGAATAGAATAGAATACTCTTTATACCCATAGATATAAGTTTATTTATTTATGTCGACATAGACAACACCAAGATAACTTGAGACTGTTGTTGTAATTTTTGTAAGTTTTCATAAAATATTTTTTATAGGTAGCATAGTACCTATTATTTAAGATTATGTCTATGTAACTGTTTATTAATTTGAATATTTATTCACTGTTTGATAGTTATTTTTTTTATAGTTCCTACTTTTTGAACATGATTCTACATGAACAATTTTAATTAATGATTAATTAAAACTTGTATGGCTCAGTAGATATCAACCACCGCTATGATTGCATTGACCACAAAATGCCAACATGGATTCCTCATTGCTCGAAGCTTATTTTATTTTTAATATTACTGTGCTTATATACCTAGTCCAGCAATTAAATGTTTTATTATATATATTATATATAAACTATCGGTAAATTTAAAAATAAATAAAACATTACTGTTAGACTCACACCAAAATATTGAATATCTACCAGCGTTTTCTTCCGCCCGTGAATTCTCAAGACCGTGCGAATTTCGAAAAATCTGGTCACATTCCTTGTTTATATCATAAGTCGAACCCTGTGGGTAATTTCAGCTTTCTAGGTTGAAGGGTTTGGACTGAGCGTTGATGAATCAGTCAGTGAGTGCTCTGATATAAACAACTTTATTTTGCCCCTATTTTGAATTGGCGCAAAAAAATACAGTTGTTTGATAACTATCATTTACGAGGGTCATTCAATAAATACTTAGCCTACAAAAAGTAAACGAAAATTTTGGAAAAGTGGCAATTTATTTTTCAACATAGTCTCCTTTTAGTTCGATACACTTAGCCCAGCGATGCTCCAACTTTTTTAACCCGTCCGAAAAATAGTTTTTGTCAAACTCTGCAAAATAGGCCTCCGTGGCGGCGATGACCTCCTCATTCGATCCATATCTATTCCCGGCGAGTGATTTTTTCAGATTAGGAAACAGAAAGAAGTCACAAGGGGCCAAATCTGGAGAATACGGTGGATGGGGCAGCAATTCGTAGCGTAATTCGACCAATTTGGCCATGGCAACGGCAGACGTGTGAACCGGTGCGTTGTCGTGGTGAAACAGCACTTTTTTCTTCGCCAGATGGGGTCGTTTTTTCTTTAATTCGGCGTCGAATCGGCCTAATAAATCGGCATAGTAAAGCCCTGTAATTGTTTTACCCTTCTCGAGGTAATCGATGTAGATCACACCTTGTGAATCCCAGAAAACGGTGGCCATAACTTTTCCGGCCGATTTTACAGTTTTCGCCTTCTTTGGAGCACGTTCCCCGGTCTGGATCCATTGTTTTGATTGCTCCTTGGTCTCTGGTGTGTACCAGTGGATCCAGGTTTCATCGACGGTCACAAAACGACGCAAAAACTCCGCTGGATTCATCTTAAACAGCGCCAAACACGTCTCCGATGTGGTCTCACGGTTGCGCTTGTTTTCTGGTGTGAGTAAACGCGGCACCCATCGCGCCGACAGCTTTCTCATGCCGAATTCCTCGTGAAGAATATGATGCACTGTTCCTTCTGAAATGCCTACAGTCTCAGCTAGCTCCCGAACTTTCAATCGGCGATCTGCCAATACGAGATCATGGATTTTTTTAATGTTTTCCTCCGTAGCAGTTGTTTTCGGTGCACCTGGACGTGGTTCATCAAAAACCGACGTACGGCCACGTGCAAACTCGTTGAACCAATTCTTGACGGTGGCCATCGATGGAGAAGAGTCACCGTACACAGCATCCAAGCGCTCTTTGATTTCGATGCGCGTTTTCCCTTCCAAAAATAGGAATCGAATCACCGAACGATATTGCTCTTTTTCCATTTTTGTAAAACCGATCGACACGTTCGCTTCCATAAGTTGTCAAATTAAAACAAATGAAGGGATTGGAATGAAAATTTGAAAAAAGAATTAAAAAAGAATGTGCTACACTGTGGTAAAACTCTTTTGAAACTACAGCGCCCTCTGGCGATGAGGCTAGGTACTTATTGAACGCCCCTCGTAGTTAAATTACGTCAAATTCATAATGGACCGTTTATAACCCCATGACCAACTCATTGTCTTCAGAAGAATTCCTTCAAGTTCTTAAACGGATTGAAAACGGACCAAGTTTTTCATAACAAATCATTACAAGTAACGATTACTATTTTGATCACAGAGGATTATTTTATCTGTTGGGTTATCTAAAAGGACGTGTCGAGGTCAATCTTGAACACAAATAGCAGAATATTTGTAACTGTAACTGTAACTGTTGTTGCTGTATTTTCATTTTTATTTAATTAGTGTTGTGTAGGACAAAATTAAATATTTGCACACCATAAGTAATGGTAGAATGTAAAGGGCCATTATAGTTTTAAGATCATACATTGTAAACCTACATTCTCGCAAATAAATGAATTTGAATTTGAATTTTGAATTTGAATTTGAACTCCATTAGTGGGGTCTCTAATAATAATTTATTGATGAAAAACACGACGAAAAGCGATCGCATTTTTAAGTAGCAAAAGGAACATTTGGCAAAAGTTACTTTTCGTACAAAATTGCCAAGCCTGAATAAATATAACCATGGAACAAAATCTAGTAATTTTCGTTTGGAATTAAAAACTAAATTTTTAGTTGTATACCTCCGAGTTGGCCATCCTATATGTATTGATACTGATACAGTTACAAACCGTCTGTGTTTATAAGTCCGTACCTACGTCATTCGGATATTTATTTCTGAGGAAAACAGTAAGATGGCAAGGATTAAGTAATTATAACTGGCCTTTAAAAGAGCTACTTCCCATTTCGTAACTTCCCGATTCACCACCTAAACAAAATACTTAAACAAAAGTGGCGTTATTTAACTTTTATGATCTGCATACATTGTCTCGTTTCGCCAACATAATGTTAATTTTAAGTAATTTTTATACCGTACAGACGGTTCCAAAAGTTACATGAAAACTTCTTAGGCCCAATTGCGCGTTTAGTCGGGTTAAATGAAAAAATGTACAGTTTGTAAACCCTGAGACATTTTAACTCTAATTATGCGTTACGCAACTAAAAAGTAACATCGGGTTTCTTAACCAGACATTTTTGTTTTTTAAGTTATATTGCAGTTCAATCGACGAAACATAAAATAGACTTGCAGTGTCTGTGCCCCGATATGTATTCCGAATTAAAAATTAATGAACGAACAACGAACGGGAAATTGTATACCGATCTCTTTTACACTACAATATTACGATACGTAATACTTTCTTGTCTTTGAATTTTATAACATGACATTTCAGTTCAATCGTATTGTATGTGGTTTCCATGGAGATTTGATTTATTGATTGACGAAAACGTCAGATAAGGAAAAATATGTTTTAAGTTTTTTATAATTTGTATTTATTTTTATATGACTTCATGAATATAGTGCGTGCTGATATAGTACCGAATTTTCACTTACTATAACGTCGAACAATACAAAATACAAAATAAGTTATCAGCGGTACCTACCTCATATCGTCATATATCGTCAATTTATTTAGATTACTAACACTAACCCAGAGTTTAGCGACTAAACTCGACATCGGAGGGTTTAATATTTAAAAGTTAACTCTAGATTTACTTCTAACTATTGGTACCAAAGATGAATTATTTGATTAACCCTGAGTTAACCGTTAACTCCGAGTTATTTAGGATAACTCATGAACGCGCAAGATGGCCTAATTGATAATGCTTTTTTGTCCTACTGCGTGATAGTAAAGACAGGGTTATGTTTTTTAGGCATCTACGTAATTCTCATCTATGTATCTTTGTTTGTGGCGTTGGGATGGATGAATTTTATTACTTGAGGTGTCTATCGACTCCTCTAGGTTAGTTTTTATAAAATCAAAATGGCGTATTTTACAAAGTCCTAAGTCATTTCCTGGTATTATCCCTGCCAGCACTTACCTGCTCACTTACCAACCCCTTTCACACTCGAACTAAGTACTTCAATACGTACCTCGGAGTAGGACTTCTCGATTGCTGATCGCTTGATGGTATAAGTGCGCAGGTCTTCGAGCAAGTCGCACTCATGCTGGTTCTTTGCATGGAGTTTTGCAATCTGCTCCGTGTGCAGGTTTTTGAGAAACTTCGTATAGTTGCTCTGTAACAAAGAGAAGGATTACGTTAGAAGATTTAAACTTGTGATAAGCATAAAACTAAACTAAATAGTTTATTGAATATAACACGGTGGAAGGTTAGTTAAAAGTCCAGGGGAAAGTTTCTGATATGATCGGCTCAAAGTTATGCTACAAGAGATTGTCTGTCGGATACTTGCATCCTGTAAAGTTCTCTTTGAACTTCGCTCCATTTTATAAACCTTATTATTATATTACAGAGACTTAAGGCTCGTACACACTGGCGCGACGCGATGCCCGACACAAAGGCACCGCGGGTCGCGCGATGAGCGGCGCCTTTGTGTAGCGCTAGCGCGTCCCGCTTGTTTGTGGGAGCCTTTACGGTATAAGGTATATAAAATGGAACCTACCGTAAAACTTCTACACGAACTCACTTCTGTATAAAATACCGAATATCGTTGATTCACATTCATACAACTAATGAGGTAAAGTAGTGACTCAATAACACCTCCGGATCACTAAGGTTGATATCTATAAACGTTACATATCACGTGCTTTAACTTAGACATGTTCCCGTTTCTAAGTTTGACAGTTCTGCGCCAGTAACAGAAACAACGCTGAGCCAAAATACGAGGTAAGTTACGTTTATAGATCTCACCCTGAGACGCCCTTGACCTTCAAGTCTAGTTCAACTACGTTTGAGAAGAAAATAGTCCAGCCTTCCGCAAATAACTTAAACAATTTGCACTTGGCCTAAAAGAAGCGAGCGTTGGAATTAAATTAATTACAGCTTGATCGACCGTTAGAAACCACACAGCGCAGCGTCCAGTGATTCGATTTATTACTAATATAAGGGCTTAATGAACAAATTGGTTTCAAGAGGAATTCCAGTGATTGTCTTTTGAACTGAAAATACTTAGGATGACTTAATCTTTCAGCGAAGATCGTAGTTGTCGAAGTTAGTCGGTAGTTAAGTTTGAGAAACTTTTTATCCTTTCTTTTCTCAAAGGGCATATTCATCAAGGGCATGTTTTTAAATGAATTGTCAAATCCATACCTACTAATATTTTAAATAAATGCGAAAATAGCTATCTGTCTCTCGGCCTGACTGTTAATTTTTCACGCTTTAACGGATTTGGATGAAATTGACCATAACCTGGGTCTAAAACATAGGATACTTTTTATCCTGGTAGTACGTTCCCGTGGGATAATTTCCGACCTCCACATCCTCCGTGATATTTCGGGCAAATACTGGTTATGCATAAGAAAAGGAACGGACACAGCTGCTGTTCAAACTAGTGACGTAAGTAAAGACTTGAGCAAAAGCTTCCTAGTTGCAAATCAGTGACAAAAATAAAAATATAAGCCATAAGCCAGCTTTTAGGACCCGCCAAAATAACTATCTTCCCATACTGACACTTACTCGTACCACAAAATCTTTCCAGAATGTGTCCTCGTTCGCTCGTTAAGATGACACTTAGCTCCACTTAGTTCTCTTTATTGATTCGTCTACTTATGACTTTGTAGCTCGAAGTAAACGTAAAGTATGTTCGAAAGATTTTAAAATTATAAAAAACTCGTTTCGAACATAATATTTACTTAGTTTTACTTAATTCTTATCTATGGGTGACAATAATTGTGCTTGTTGCAAAAACTTAAACCTAAATGCTTCAGGATACCTAGTCGTATTGTCCATTCAAAAATCGTTCTTAAATAGACGTTACGTTTACGTCACGCGTTCGTGGTAGCCAGCTAGGTCATCTGGAGCAGCATTAGGCTTACTCTTTAAGTCCGGCAACTAAGAAACGGGCCCATCCGAAAGTAGTTGATCCGTCAAAACAAGTGACAAAAAATAATCGAACGCGCAATTTACATCGCGGGGAGGGACGACTGTCAAATCGTGTTGTCATTTATTCTTAGTTCCGGCTCCAAAGTAGTCTTATGTCCGTAGGTGATACGGAGCAGGATAGCCCTTAAATTCAGCTGTAACTACGGATTTCGTCTTAAGGAGTAGACCCCCGCTGTCGAAACTTCGGTCGGTAATGTCACCGAGACGTAAAACGGCTGAGGCTTGGTGGTGGTCGAAAACTTCTTAAACTTTCAACTTATAACATAAATGGCGCCTCTCGTAGAAATTCAACAGCTTGACTTCATGTAGTGCCTGAATAAGCTTGAAATACTAGGCTTAAGTTATCTATCACGCGTCTGTCATGGCGCATGGGTGCAGGCGAATGAGTAAAAAATGTTTGAGGATGACTATAAAAGTAGGTAGGGGAAGACGAACGATAAATGGATTCTGTGAATGACGATGTGATTATAAAGATGATTAAAGCTTAAATAAATTGGGATAAAGAAAGGAAAATTGCTAGACAAAAATATCACCTCACAAAGATCTCCTAATCCTTGCATCTAAGAGTGTTATTAGGTATTTTATATGGAATTTCTCAGTAGCAGCCCGGAGTCTGGATAATATAAAGTTTAATAATAATAAAGTTTATTGATTTATATACAAGTGTTACAATACAAAGGATTTATGCCCGGTTGATGACAATAGGCTCGTGATGATCAATAGGATTTAAACAACGCGAAATGTCGCTGTACTATTGGTACACCTCTGCCCAACCCTTCGGGTAACAAGGCGTGATTTTATGTTATGTGTGAAAATATAGAAATAAAATTGTTTTACAAATAAATTTTGTACATAATACTCGAAAAACTAATTGGATTCTCTTATAAAAATTTTCAGCGGAGTTCTATTACTGAGTTTCGTTTGTGTTCTAGCTGCCTCATGACTGAATTTGGACCCGGATTTGGTGGCACCGAGCTTACAGAAAGCAAATATATAAAATATTTTGTTAATATATGTATTTTATATATATATAAAAAACGTTTATTTTAAGAGGATACACTTTAAGCCTACTATAAGGAGATCAAAATCTTTTAAATAGGTACTTGATATTTACTTATACCTCGAAACGGAAAGGCTAAACACGAAGAAATATAGGTACCTAGAATATACAGTAAATTGTTATAGGAAGGTTCAAAGAGATTTTCAGTTAACAGTTACAAAATTGATCCTTTCTGATAACGTTCCTCTGGCTTCCCCTTGTGCAGGCAATACAGATACAAGTGTGTGACATGGCAATGCCCCGGGTCCAGCCCGGACGCGCCTGGCGCCAGGTGTACTGGTGGTCGCCGGAACTAACGTCTCTGCGCGAGGCGTGCGTTGCCGCGCGGCGCCTGTACACCAGGCACCGCAGGCTCCGTATCCGCCCTCCGGATACGGAAGCCATTCAGGCGGAGCTGTACGAGGGTTACAGAGTGGCGAAGATCGCCCTCCGAGCGGAGATCCTGCGGGCCAGGGGACTGGCCCGTGAGGAGTCGCTGGGGACTCTGAACAGGGACCCGTGGGGGCGCCCATATAAGGTGGTGCGGGAGAAACTCCGCCCATGGGCTCCCCCGCTGACTCAGAGTCTCCGGCCCCAGCTCGTGGAGGGCGTGGTGAGCGCTCTGTTCCCCTCGCGGGGGGAGCATACTCCCCCGCCCATGGCTCCGCCTCCTGCGGTGCCAACTGCGGACCACAGACCCGACGATGACGACGTTGCTCCTGAGGTGACCGAGGTAGAGTTGAGAGTGGCGGTACGTAGGCTGAGTGCCAAGAATACCGCCCCAGGACCCGACGGCTTACCTGGAAAAGCCTGGGTCCTGGCCTTGGAGGCTCTCGGGCCTCGACTAAGAGGGCTCCTAAGCGCATGCTTGGAGGAGGGCCAGTTCCCACTTCGTTGGAAGACGGGGAAACTGGTCCTCATTAAGAAACCGGGGCGCCCGGCGGACTCTCCGTCCGCTTACCGGCCCATCGTGCTGCTCGACGAGGTGGGCAAGCTCTTTGAAAGAGTCATTGCAGACCGCCTCGTCGGGCAGCTAGTGCGGGTGGGGCCGGATTTGGCGGAGAGCCAGTTTGGTTTCCGCAGGGGGCGCTCCACGGTGGACGCCATCATGCGCGTGCGAGCCCTCACGACGGGGGATGCTGTGGCCCGGGGTGGGGTCGTCTTGGCGGTGTCTCTAGACATCGCCAACGCCTTCAATACCCTGCCCTGGAGTTGCATCAGGGAGGCACTCCGGTAGCACCGGATGCCGACCTACCTCTGTCGTGTAGTCGAGGCCTATTTGACGGATAGGGCGGTGATCTACCCCGGTCACCAGGGAGAATGGAACCGGCGAGAGATGTCGTGCGGTGTCCCACAGGGATCGGTCCTGGGGCCGCATCTGTGGGACATCGGTTACGACTGGGTGCTGCGCGCCGACCTCCCTAGCGGCGTCAGCGTAGTGTGCTACGCTGACGACACGCTGGTCCTGGCGCAGGGGAGGTCGCACCAGGCGGCGGCCGAACTAATGACACGCGGGGTTGCGACAGTCGTTGAGAGGATCCGGCAGTTGGGACTCGAGGTGGCCTTGCACAAGTCCGAGGCCATGTGTTTTCATGGTCCTCGGAACGCGCCACTGTCGGGTTCCCAAATAACGGTAGGAGGGGTTCACATCGGCGTCGAGTCGACGATGAAGTACCTGGGACTCGTCCTCGACAGCCGGTGGAACTTCGTCGAGCACTTCCGACGTTTGGCTCCCAGACTGCAGCGGGCCGGGGCTGCTTTGAAGCGGCTCTTGCCCAACCTGGGGGGGCCAAACGCCTCCTGCCGGAGGCTCTACGCGGGGGTCGTGCGGTCCATGGCCCTTTACGGGGCACCGGTGTGGGCGCGTTCGCTAAGGCTCCGGCCAGCCCGCCGGTTGAAAGCGTCCCAAAGGGTCATGGCCATCCGGATGGTACGGGGATACCGCACGGTCTCCTGCGAGGCGGCGAGCCTCCTTGCCGGATTGCCGCCGTGGGATCTGGAGGCAAAGGTCCTCGCGCACGTTTGGGAGTGGCGCGAGGAGGCGAAACGCCGGGGCGTAACTCCGCTGCCGCGAGAAATCACGGCACAGCGGACAGAGCTCCGGCGGGATCTCATGGCGGCATGGAGAGTGCGACTGTCGCAACCCAGCGCAGGGCACGCCACAATTGCGGCGGTAAGACCCCTCTTTGAGGAGTGGCTTGAGAGGCGCCACGGCGTCCTCACCTTCCGCCTGACGCAGGTCCTCACCGGACATGGATGTTTCGGGAGGTTCCTGTTTCGAATAAGGCGGGAGGAAACGCCCGGGTGTTACCATTGTGTGGATCGACCGGAGGACACGGTGGAGCATACGGTGGAGGTCTGCCCGGCTTGGGCGGAGCACCGCCGTGTCCTCGTGGCGGCGATCGGCGGCGGCGACCTCTCGCGTCCGGCCCTGGTTCAGGCCATGGTACGGAGCGAGAGGGAATGGGAAGCCGTCACCTCCTTCTGCGAAGCAGTAATGCTCGCGAAGGAGGAGGCGGAGCGCGAGAGGGAGAGGCAATCACTGCGCCCTCGCGCCCCTAGCCGCCGCAGGAGGAGGAGACACCCTGGGCGTCGGGAGTCGATTGCCGACTCCCGGCCACCGTAGGCGCGGGCTTGCGGACGGCGAGCAATGGGCAGCTCGCCGTCCGGTAAGGACCAGGCCCGGGTCGACGGCGCGTCGTGTTCCACGCGCGCCTCAAAGAGATGTCAGCAAATTTGACGGGGTCCGATAGGACCGATGCCTGCCGGGGCTGCGGATTGTTCGAAAGAGTTACCGTGGCCCTGGCGCACAGGCAACTGAAGGAACACGGGTGGGTTTTAGTCAGTAAGAGTCTGACACGCCCTTCCGCTCCGCCCAGAGCGGGAGACGTCATTTGATGATTTCCCACCCAAAAAAAAAAAAAAAAAAAAAACAAAAAAAAAAAAAAAAAAAAGCAATACAGATACCCAATAGTGATCTTAGCACAACAAAAGATCGAGAAGTCCCTCGAGTTCCATCTCAATCTGTTGCTGCTTCATAACAGAGCTCGGATGTTCGACGTCTTTGAGTTTCTAGACAACCCTTTGAACTATTGAACTATTGAAGCTGGGCATAGTGTAACGGCTCGCCTACATGTAATCCGTCATCAGCCGAACTATGCCCGTATGTTGTCGGCCGAAGTCGGCCGATCGAACAAAATGTATGTGAAAGAAAATTAGTGCATACACTACTCCAGCCGACAACGTCCGATAAGTAGGTGGTATACACGTCCCCATTATGTTTTTCCTTTGCAGTGCAGACAATCTAGAATTGCATTGGAGAGATAATAAAATAAAATAAAAAGAACACGTGTGGCACTCGGGGACTGCCGCGGTAAAGCTATTGCATAGCATTTTTTGTCAACTTATGCAATTATAATTATTTTTTATTTATGCAGTATTTTTTTTTTCTTTGATATTAATTCAAGTACAGTCGTACCATATACATACACGTTAACCGAACCCTCGGCCGAGCTACATGGTAGGCGGAGTGGGGGGGGGTGTTATGTTTTATTTTCGTTACGGAATTTCTTGATTAAGTCGCCGCGCTCAAAGCCCGCGATAAAAGCTATGCAATAGCTTAAAAAGCCCTTATCTCTTACAGAATCTAGGTTTATAAAGAAGTGGTGTTAGTAACATTAAAAATAAAAGTGTTTTTTTTTTGTTATTCTGCAAGAACCCCTCTATTGGAGAGATAAAGGTACCTATCTAGTTATTGCAAAATTGCTCGTGTACGGAAACCAACATCCATTACTGGTCGTTTTTCACCTAAAGATAATACTTAGAAGTTTTTGCACACTAGATGACTCGTGGCATCAAACTCAAGTTTCGACCATTTTGTACACACTCGACCAAAGTAAGCGTTTCATACTAATGTGAACTTTACTATTGGACTCAATAAAGTTCACATTCGTATGAGACTCTAACACTTACCAAAGTGCGGTCTGCGAATCTTGCTAAGTGCATACAAAACTAAAGTTTACTTCAGAGGCCGCGACTGGTGGCGGCGACTCCTACCTTAATTTACTACAGTTGCCATATAGGACATCTCTCTCACCCATTTAGGTATTATAATGTGACATTATTAACAAACACTATCAGTACCTAGTACCTGTAAAATTATAAATGATAAATGCTTATATTTCTGTAAGTAGTTTTCTACAAACCCCTCTACATAACAATCATAATATTTGAAAAACTAAATAAAGTCGGCGTTTCCTATCCAACTACTCTAACACCGAAACAAACTTAGAGGTCACCTATTCTTCTAAACTCCAGACAAATCTTTGTGTGAGAACCATGTACATTAGTGTCTGATATGGTCTTTTGAGGATCGAACTACACAGATTAGAGTGGACCTGTCCAGTCAGTGCACGCATTTATCAATAATCGAGTAGCTCAACTCAGAATTTATAGAGCTCAACGCTCAACGCTTTCATGAACAATATCAGTAGTAAGTACCTATTAGATGTTATCAAAACAATGATAACTGCAACACTCCTCTAGATCCTTGAATTTGCGTGTTCACGAAAGCAGATTACTTGTGGCTTACATTTCTCGTCGGAAGCCTAATTTTATCAGGTCAATCTCTATACGAAGTTAGCAACAGACACTCGGTAGCCAGCCAGCTTATATCCTTTGAACAATCACAAGCCCTCAAGTCCATTCTTCGGAGTAGTTCGGGAAACTTCGGCTCAACAAACAAAGTTGTATTTCGCCCGAGGAACCTAGTATATACTGAAATAGACTAAAATTGGGTCTTCATTGCAAGGCTATGCCAAGGAGACTGTGTATTATGATCACAATAGAAGTCTGATAGTGTGTAAATGGTTCTATTTAATTAATAATAATGACATATATTTTGTTTGTTATGGTGTACATAATAAAGAGTATTCTATTCTATTCTATTTATATACCGATGTACTTTGTTGTCAAGAAGCTCTAATTACAGAAAAGAAATAAGGTCGCTAAAAGATTTGTTTTGAAAACAACCGACCTAATGAACCGTGTATTGCGTAAACAGTAAACAACGTGACCATCTTCACGAGATAATAATAAAATTGTTTATGGAAAATGACAAAAAGGAAGCGCTTCAAGCATACGTGACATACGATACTTACGAAGATAAATAATAACATATTTTGTCTCAACAAATTACATTCTTATAGGTACTAGTTATATTACGTTGACAGGTATTTAATCAAAATTTTGTAATTTGTGGGAGATCTGGAGTGTAAACTAAACCTAAGCCGGTATTTTAGAACTCCAAAACTAGACTTTAACTAACAAGACAAGACAAGACTAGACTAGATTTTAATTACATAGTAAATGTTGTCAACGTGGTACAATTGATTGATGGTATACACACATACCATGTGTGTGTGTATGTGTTTGTGTGTGTGTTTGTTTGTATGCCTACATTTATTGTACTCAGTATAATTCCTAAATATAAATAATATAATTATACACGCGCATAGAAAAATAAAAATTAATTATGCGTAAATAATTACCAGGCACTTGTCTCACCATCTCCAAGTAACTTCCCGTTTGTAGAAACCCCTCAGGCACGGTAAAACAAGCCCATAGAATATCATAAAAATAACAATTAATATACGTTGCTACTTTACTAAAAATATATTATTATTTCTTATTTTATTTCCACCTACAATACACTTATGCGTAATCCCAGATACTGGGATACGTCGACTAACTTTGGTCATAAATCGTGTCCACATTGTTTGACTTAAAAAAAGTCTCCTATCTAGATAGATTTTCAACCTTATGCTTTAGAAATAAGGTTGAAAATCTATTAAAGGAATTTGACATCGATACGACTTAGCGACAGATTTTTGTCGCTATCTAATGTCGAGACTGCAGGGCCTGGAGTAGAGACCGCGTAACGACAAGCGTAGGTAGGAAGCCCCAGCTAGATGGAACGACAGACTTGGATGTGGAAGGCGGAGAACAGCGTGTTGTGCCGCAGACTGGGAGATACCTATGTCCAGCAGTGGACTGCGATATGCTGAGTTGATACGTCATCGATATTTGCATCCTCAAAAACAAAATTGCCAAGGCCCATTACAAGTGCCTGACCTATAAAAAAATATATTATCAAACTTCGAAGGACCATAGCGTGTTAGTATTATAAATTACTTAGTATAAGGAGTTTTATTTAAATATGAAACGCACCCATATATCCATGCAATGGGCCCGTGTGGACCTGTGGACCGGCACCCTAATTACGTAACACACTATCTATCACAATCTGAATCATTTTGAAGCCTATTGCTAATCCATTGCTTCATATGTTCGAAAACTTGATCTGCTCAACAACGTAAATAACGCAATGAATGGTGTTGAACTGTCAAAATGAAACCCATTCCTGTTGATAGTGTATTACGTAATTACCCCGCGGGACTGGCTATGCAATGTAGTCAAGTAAACTTAGCACTACGCTATCTTCTGTAGATGTAGTCAAGAAGTATTGATATTAACACTACGCTGGCAAAAAAATCAATTTCCGGATGTAAAAATCAAACATTTTTGTCACACATTTGGATTATACATATATCACAGGCGAAAAAGTGAAAAAAGTGTTAAAGATCTGACCACCTAACTAACAGGCTACTTGGTTAAAAAAGAGTTATAGTTAGCCTTCTACATACCTAGCTCATTCGTTGTCTGAACTATATCATCACGGAGCACAGAAAGGCCGCGCCGCCGCCGCCATTGTCTAGACATGTCACGTCAGTAGGTACTAATAATATTCGAGGCGAAGAAAGTGCAGCTGAACGCACAATTCCTGTCGCCACGCCATTCAAAGCCGTCAGTTTCTATAATGTCATTTGTGTCGTAATACGAGTAAACGCTGATACTCTTGGTTTATATGGAAAGTTCTAACAATGCCACGTCTAGCACCGCCCACAAGGTTTCCTAATGCACTGTGTTTATCATCAATAGTGAAAGCTCTTTCATACTCTTAATGCTCTGCTTAAATAATAATTATCACAAAAACATCAGCTATTCAGCGGCAGATGCATGCACAATGGTCAACTATGACTTACATCACGCTACATTGGATCACAAAACACTTAGTAATGAGCGTTATGAAAGCGGGTTTTCGCCTAACCGGGTATATCGTGAATAAAGGCTCCTGCAGACAGGCCCGACGCGACAGCGCGACGCGACTCATATAAAACAATTTCCATAAAATTTTCATAGTTATTGTTCTTCTAGGGTCGCGTCGCGCTGTCGTGTCACGCCGGTTTGTGAGAGCCTTAACCTTGAAAACCGCTGACTTGTCCGATATCCAAAAACAATAGACGAGTTTCACGCATAAAGGACTCGCATAATGGCTATATACTTTATGCCGAACAACTTTTAAGGTTTTGTTAGCGAGCGGATTTTGGGTGTTTATAAGCAAATTTTAAAGAGAGATAAGGTGCAGATTCTTGTGCATACAGGTAAAATGACTGCGTACATAAGTAGGTACTAATTTTAAGATAAATAATGCTACAATGTATACAATAATACGTACCATAATCGATAGAATATAGGTAAATGGAGTATTTTTTAAATATTATCTATTTCATAAAAATATACCACCCAATAATTTTATTATACTGATTATAGCAAGTATATTCCTACCAATGTGCGTATATGATGTTATGAAACAACAATGCCAATACCCGAAACCCGTAATCTTAAAATGCCGCAAGCGGAGTTTGAAAGGACCACTCGTGAATAATAATGCCCGTGCCTCTACCCGAAAACCGTAATCCTAAAACCGAGACGCGTAGGACTGGCCTAATTGATGCATCGCGTTTAAATGTTCAATCATCTAATTGATGCATAAGCATCATATTTTCTAGCTTAGAAGGACTCATTCATTTATTACAGAAATGGAATACCACTCACAATTATTAGTAGCTTTCAATCATACTTCTATCCTTTGACGATCAAAGGCGTATTGCAAACGGATTTTTAATAACTGTATAATTAATATTGTTCAGTTTTATTGTGGCTTCTTGGACGCATAATTTTATACTGGATTATAGTATGGTAATTTATTTATTGATTATCGTGTTCCAGTTAAATTAAGTTGAATGAAACTTTATATCATTGTGATAGAATTATGAAGGTATAATCATATTGAGTATAAAGATCTTTGACATAATATTACCTGGATCTTAAAAATTATATATATAAGGATTTCATGTCTCGAACTAATAGGTAGGTACCTAGTTTTCCTTTAACGCTGTTGTGGTCAAAGATCTCAAAACTATCCTGTATTCTACCTATACCACTATTTATTTCGGTGCGTTCCAGTCGTCAAATTTTTGTTATCTAAGTACTTTTAAGTAATAAATATCTTGCTGAAAGTAAAAAAAAAACATTCAACAACCAGCTTAGAGAAAGTAAATAATAATAATAATCTGTATCTTTTTAATTGTATGTTGATTCATTTGCAAGATCGATTTAAGGGGCCGTGTACGAAACCGACTGATTTTGATCAATTTTGTTCATTGTTTGTGAGAAAGGGAAAAGAATTTAAACCAAACTATTTGTGATTTGGAAAGTCGTCTTCTTTGTTTGGCATGTGGCTGAAAGGGATTTTTCAAATAAGTTAAGAAATCATGGAAAAACACTAACATTCGCAGCAAGTTTTCCGAAAAATTACGCGTGACTGACGGATGTTTGATCATCTTTATACAAGAAACTACTTTTGATTTTGAACGTTAAAAAATATTATCAACATTATTATATGATCTGCTTGCACGCGGCTGGACCACTTTTTTCAATTTTCATACAAAACATAGCAGAAATATAATGTCGAAAAAGCCTATTTTTTTGTAAACCGTGTCGGTATTTATTTTTTCCTATTACTTAGCAAACCAATTCAAGAAATTTAAAAATCACACATTAGTCTTCAGCTATCTTTGAAATAAAATCAAAATTTTATCTTATGATAATACAATATCTTCATTACGTAAATCAGTGGCGAAATAAACTATATTGTCGAGAGCGCGAACGTGATGAAACTATTAACTGATGCTGTCACTGACACGAATGGTTTAGCGCCATGAAAACTGTATTTTTTATAATCATACAGACTTAATCTTTCAATTATTTCCAGCTTTATAACGATTAGATAAGAAATTGACAAAAATGGGCTTTTTTCGTGCACGGAGCCTTAATTGAACACCAACCATTTCATGACGAAAACTAATGAATAAAATCGTTTCATATTTATAAACATGGTTATAAACATTTTAGAGAGTGTTACTAATTTATTTATCGATAGATTAATGTATTATAATAGTTTTCTGGTGATCCACAGGCTGAAAAATGTATGGTTTCTTATCGCTTTTGGTTCCTGGGTACCACTTCTTGTATAGGTACTTCGCTAAGGGCTGATTTCACCAAAGTTAGATATCTTTTATCCGTGGAATAAAATTGACGTCTGACAGTTCTAGTATGGAAAAACTGTGAAAATTCAAAATTTATTCTGAGGATAAGACTTATTTTAGGTATAAAAGTTTGGTGAAATTCGTTCCTAAGACGATCAACCAAACCGAAAAGTAAAATCAAAAGAATTTTCTCATGATATCTACTCATTTAAAACTGACAATGGCCGTTTCTATAAAATTACTCTCGAACACAACGATTACACACTTGACGGCCCACCTACTCAAGGCCAATAACTCTCGTGCTAAAAGTTAAATTCAAGTAGCAAATCTCATCTCAGTGACAGCTTGAGACTAACATATGTGAGCGTTCTTAAAAATACGGGACTTGTCCGTCTGCTCAATGAATTGAACCACAGGAAACTCATAGGTATCACGCTATCAAATGCGGTGCTTACACCTTCCAATTGAGTCTGTGGTCAAGGTTGGGTACTCTCTAAACGCTTACCGATAACCACTATAAGGTCAATCAAAAATAGGAACGGTTTTCGAATTGAGAATTTGAACTTGAGAACACGTCAAACTCTACTTTGACAAATGTTACGAAAGGCGACGCCCGCGAAATTTATTTCTTTGCAAAAAAGTTGTAATTTGTTTAGAATTTACATTTAAGAAAGGCTACATTTAAGAAACCACCTTAAGTAATGCTTAAACTAGAGTTTGACACGTTCTCAACTTCAAATTCTCAAATTAGAAACCGGATGTACTCTCCCACAAATACGAACAGAAATCATGAATGGGTTTGTCACAAAGAACTCCGACGACGAAGGTGATCAATGTATGTATACCAAGTAAATTCTCGAATGTCTGTCACTGCATTCAAATCAGGTCAAACCGATGCGAAACACGAACGCGCGGTGACAAAAGATTTTAATTACAATGCTTGAGGAGCGCTCATGAAATGCAAAGACTATAACCTAATTCCATAGGCGGACGACAAATCGCACATGTATTTCGAGAACAATAAGCACATTAATTGCACAGTTAGAGTTTAAAATATGACGTGTAATTTCTATAATGCTGTTTGATTTGTAGCTGAATACTAATATCTTACAAGGACCTCCACAATTCCACAACCCAGTTACTGGGTAAGGTACATTTAGGTTTGGTAAGACTGGTTTGTCTGACCTTCGGGCCTCTGACTACTGTACACATCCGTAACCATGAACGAAACAGGGGGTCTACTTTCTAATCACGAAAGCCGTAGTTTCGGCCGAAATTGCGGACGATTCCAACTCTGTATTATCTACGGACATAGGATTACTTCGGGGCAAGAACTAAGAATGAATGACAACACGATTTGACTGTTGTCCTTTCTCCCGACATGTTTTTGTCCGTCCAAAAAGTTAATAAATAAATTGTTTATTTGGTCTCAAACGATTACATTTTCGGAATTTTAAATGAAACAGCCCCAGTAAGTTATTAATAATACTTTTGTTGAGGTTGTCTCGCTCCTTCCCAGGATATTAGAGAAAATTGAGACTATATAAAAGCAAAAAAGTAGCTTCCCTGCTGGGCCGTACACGGGGTAGTAACAACGGCATTCTGAACGCAATAGCTGTACGTTTTGACTGTTCCTTTCAAAATCAGTGGGTCATGTCTTGTGTAGATGTAGCAAGACATGTCAAATAAAAATTTAGGTACTAGATTAAGGTTTCTATGGGTCTATGCCACCCGAAATACAGTTTTATTATTATTATAAAAGTTAATAAACCGGGAATAGGGTTTATTTCGAAGTACTGAACTATTTTCGGACGGGCTCGTGTCGCCGTTGACGGACTAAAGGCCCGTTGTTTGATACATAATTAAAAATGACCATTAGTCAATTTAACAATTAGTCACTTGACAATAGTTAAAGTTTAACTACTCTGTCTACGCATGGTTAACTTTTATAGCAAATTGTATTTTTTTTTTTAAATATAATCAGCTTAACCATTTGTCAAACAACATACTTAAGTCATTTTTAACAAATTGTTAGTTTAACTGACGCATTTTAACTATTAGTATGTTTGACTACTGATCTAATAACGGGCCCTTAGAGAGTAAGCCCGCAGAAACAAAAAGGTAAAAAAAAAATCTTTAAAGTAGTCACTTTAAAGATTCTTTTGCTTACTTTTTTGTTGAGAGCAAATATTTTCCATCGGGGCAAGAGAGACTTTTCTATTTATATTTGCTCTATCTATTTCTAAGCGAATGGCGATGGGTCACCAATATGCGACTTAAATCTAGCTGAGTATTTGAATAAGAGCCTAAGCTATCCTATAAGC
Source organism: Dryobotodes eremita (assembly GCA_917490735.1). Classification (NCBI taxonomy): domain Eukaryota; kingdom Metazoa; phylum Arthropoda; class Insecta; order Lepidoptera; family Noctuidae; genus Dryobotodes; species Dryobotodes eremita. Next base: position 7,728,564 of record OU823241.1, on the reverse strand, counting down.
CAGGCTGGACCAACTCCTGCCAGCGTAAAAGATATATTTGAAGTCGATATTACTAAGATATCTTAAAGTTTATATAAGTGCGATAATAATACCATAACATCTGGATTTTGGATTTCATATATCACACAATACAAATACGTTCATGAATGGGGAGACATTTTTAATTGAATTTTTCGCTGGCGTCCGCTAGACGAACAAAGCGGTTATGGTATGTTCATGAAAAATGGCATGTTGAACGTTCTGTGTAATATTGAATGTACAGTAGGTACTGGTGAACAAAGAGTTTGGTACACAGGCAAAAGCATTCCTCTTTTCACTGCACTGCCAATATTATTTTGTATGCGTATAGGCATAAGGCTATAGATATCCATAGAATAGTGATGTAACAGACTTGACAACTCAGCTCACTCCGAGAATTGTTTAAATGCAGTTTCAAGTTAGCTGCCTGTATACCAATTCCTTGGTTACACTGTACAGTACCACGCACAGTTAGTGGCTTCGGAATCTCTCCAGCAATGATACTGGGATATTAAAAGACAGCAATTCAAATAAAGATACGTCGAAGAAATGATATTTTTCTCAAATGAAAATGTAGTGTCCCAAATAAGACAAAAAACAAAAGATTGTGTATAACCACGTGTGTGTGTGTGTGCGTGTGTAAACTAATAACTATTTTCTTTTTAAGTCAAACTTTTTCATAAACAGTACTTACCAAATATTAAAACTGATAGGAGGTCGTATTTTACTCGTGAATATTTTTTCATCTCTATAACTTTAAAAATAAATGTTAAAAGTACTTGAAGCGATGCACGAACTACTTACAGATTGACCTTTGAACGTTCTTTACAAAAGTTAAAGACCATCTGACATCGAGGGAATTTAATCTCATAATTTTAGCCTAACCTTTCGAAATTGAGTTAGTTGTCGAATGAATACCACCTCCTTTCCACTTTCATAGAGATAAGCGTTCGGATTTTAAATTATGTTTAGCTAGTCAGGCCCGAGGTGGCCCGCTAGAGGGCCAAAACAATAGATAATCAATTGTGTCTCATTAACGATGCTTGATGAGTTAAAAGCATTCGGATATTTTACGTTTTTTAGCGTCAGAAGTAGGTAGGTATGCTGGTTACCGAAACTTAACCAGCAACCACAATACCTACTTCTGACGCTAAACAGCGTTGCTGCGTTCCTGTTTTAGGGGTGTAATACTTGAGAACCATTTCAGTGTTGTCTCTGGCAAGACAATGCACCTGCCAAAGTTAAAATCTGGTGGTGACCGTTTTACATGCTATGTATGAGCCACCTGTCACAATAGGATATCGTCTCTAATAGGGAATAAGCATGTATTTTCTTTATACTTTTATTAGATAGTAAACATCGCCCTAGAATAGTAAAAAAATATTCAACACCAAAAAAAGCAATTGATAGTAGGTACTTTTCTCAAACATGCTTGGAAATTCGATCATTATTTTGACAACCTTCTTCGAGATAAATCGAATATGATATACTAGTCAAGTACATGCGAGCAGCGGCCGGCAATGTTAGTATGAAAATCCATATCTATCGTGTTTAGCGGCCGAATAAATTACTATGAAAACTCATATGTCGTGTAATTTAAAAATGGAACGAACTTTTGACTTCGACCCATGGCAACCAAGGAGGTAACTTATCAAAGGTTTTAAATCTCGAACTGGCTTAGCAAATACAACTATGTTTAAAGTAAAAAAGAAACAAATGAACATATTGGCGCGAGAAAATTTATCAGTGTTCATCATTGATTTTGAAATTAATAATAACACTACCAATAGTCGTTGATCCCTAAAAACACATCATATCTTTTATATTTTTATTTTATCGTGTTTAGATATCGATATCCACCACGTCTGCGGAGTTCCGTTTACTAATTTAATTTGACCTTGTATACCTACAATAACCCGGGAAGAACCTATTTTAGTTCCACGTGCCGCTGAAAGTCTAGTTCAACGGTAACAGGTATTTATAACCGAGCCAAGTGCACTTGCACTCAGGTCACGAATATCAACTTAGCAATTTCAGACGCTGATCCGGATGAAAGGAACCTTTTTCGAGAGGCAAATTATTCTCTAGAAATATAAATACCTTGCTAGGAAATCCATCTTTTAAACACAGCTTTTCCGATCTGGCCCGTCAACATTTGCAATGTAGTATTAAATTGTTTTTATGACTTCACTTCTTTTTATATATTACTTGATAATTTGTTTTTTTTTACTTTTGAGAATATGTCACGAAAATCGTTTTTGAATTTAACCAAGTTACAATATGCGTGACTGACCTAAGCCAATCTTAAAAATAAAGACATGTGCTATTTTAAAATGTCTTAATACGAAACAATTTAATGGAGACCCATTACACGTTGACTACACAGTCGACGTGAAATTACCCCGCTAACATAGATATACTGACAAAGATATCAGACAGGAAGCTTCCCCTCCCTTTCCCCCACTTTCTAAAGATTTGACTTTTAATATGTATTGGTAATTTGTCACTTTTTTTGACCATTTATACTAGGGTGGATTAGAGGTTTCTTTCGTAATGAATAAAGGTTTTGAAGTCAAGTGCTATACTGTCTTAATTTTTGTAAGTCAGTGGTTGATGTAATTATATTTACGACAAGTGGAAATAATATCAACGGCCCAACAGCGAGAGGGTCCAAAGATTACCTCAATTTCTCTCAATTCTTCGTGCCACAGTATCTGTTGTCATGACTCTATCATTAAGAGGGCGTACTACGGTCCACTAGCACCACTCCTTTAAAAAAATATTATCTCGTGTCTGAGAATTATTACGAATCACGGCTAAATGATAAATGATAAATGATTTTATTTCTGTAAGTAGGTTTGTACAAACACTTTTACACGTCAATCATATTTTAAAACTAGATGAGGTCGGCGTTTCCTATCTGACTACTCTGACAGCTCAATAAGGACCTTCGGTAACTGTGTCTAGAATTTTCTAATACATTTTATAAAGTTTCATAATGAGACACGATGCAACAATATACGATCTAGAGGAATGTGGCCGCTTTTCTGTAGATCGAATTTTGTTGCTTCGTGTCACAATATGAAACTTTATAAAAGGTATTAGAAAATTCTAGACACACTTACCGAGGGTCCTTATTGAGCCGTGATTCATAATAATTCCTTCTCAGTCACGAGATAATATTTTTTTTAAAGAGTGGCGCTAGTGACCGTTTTACGCCCTCTTAAACCATATAGCCTCCGTCTTAGACGACAAAAAATGTCGCGTTTCCAACAAGCCATCGGAACTCTCGTCTAAACTACACTAGTAAGGAGATAATAAACTTATTATGTCTTAACTTTTCATACTATTGCTATTAAAACTAGTCGAACTAACATCACACCTGTATTCCCCGAAGGGTCGGGCAGAGGTGTTCCTTTAGTACACTCACATTTCGCCAGTTATGTATAAGTCCCATGAAATAGGGGGCGAGCGTATAGCCTTCAACCGGGCACAAATCCAGACTCCGGGCTACTACTGAGGAATACCTGATGGAAAAACCCAATAACACTTTGTTCGACCCGAGACTCAAACCAAGAACCTGATCAACCGCTCAGCAATAACGCTTGCGACGTCTGCTGCGCCAACGACGCTAATCCAATCAGACTAATTTAAAGCACCCGCAGACAAACGCGACGCGACTATTGTCCTTCTTGTCATGGTAGCCTTTATACCGAGTAGGGTCTAAATAAAACGGCGTCTGTGGTACCAATTGGCCGGCTGAACTGCGCCCGCAATTATATCGATGAGATCATATGTAATTATGCGCCTTCTATTCACGTCGTTCGATCAATACATAGTTGTTTCGTTAATAATAGATGGCTTTATTACGATTTTCATTTAGTGATTGTTTCATTGCTTATGTGTAGGGAATATTAAACTGACAAAGAATCGTATGAGAGGCATTGACTCTTGCTTGAAAGGTCTTAAGTAAAACATGACATAAGATCACACACATTTCGCCAGTTATGATTAAATCCCAAGTAATAGGGGGCGAGCCTATTGCCATCAACAGGGCACAAATCCAGACTCCGGGCTGCTACTGAAAAATTCCAGGTGGAAAAACCCATTATCACTTTGCCCGACCAGGGAATCGAAACCGGGATCTCATGCTCAACAGCAGCGCTTGTGACCACTAGACCAACGAGGTAGGCTTTAAGTTATACAGTTGCTAAAATATTAGCAGGTCTGTCAAAATATTAGAAGGACTGATAAAATATTAGCAGGATTGTTAAAATATTAGAAGGACTGATAAAATATTAGCAGGACTGTTAAAATATCAGCAGGACTGTTAGCAATAAGACTGCAAACTTATTAGTAATAAGCTGTTTCCAGCTTAATGGTTCGTCCATTACGCTGGAAACAGCTTATTACTAATAAGTTTCACGACATAAAGTATTAATTACTGTCTCGCTTGATTTTGAGAGATTTTAACAGTTCTGCTAATATTTTAACACTCCTGCTGATATTTTAACAGTCCTGCTAATATTTTAATACTCCTGCTGACATTTTAACAGTCCTGCTAATATTTTAACAGGAAGTCAGTCGTAAACTTATTAGTAATAAGCTGTTTCACAACATAAAGTACCAATTACGTCTTGCTTGATTATGAGAGTTTTTACCTTTTATTTACCAATGTATTCTTTGGTATCTGCCACTGACGTCACCCGTCAAATATCACGACCCGAAATGCATTAAAACCACGACTGTCTAGTGCCCAGCCATTTTAATGGAAAACCTACCTTCCTGCAACAACGTTGATCCAACGAAAAAGCACTTCGATGTCCGTGATGACGTCACTTTAACAAAGCCTTTGACAAGCTACTTTCCTGCAATCTCCGATGGCTCCCTTTATAGAGCAATTTTAAAAGCGTTCCATTGCCCCGCTCGTGCTGCTGAGCAACTTTAATAAAATTGTCTGACTTGAAATTGATCCACGTTTCAAGCTTCTTTTTTAAAAGCTCTTCGAAGGCTCAATGTGGGAAAACTCGTCATACCTTTGTTGCAAAGGATTTAATTCCCGGCGACAATATAGGTCACTCGCATAGATATGGTCACTCGTTACTGACATTGTAACTTTCAACTTTGAATTTGCATTGCAATATACTGCGGACCGGTACAAAGAGAAACATGAAAATTTCTCATTTCCTAGAGAAAACAAAAAGTCATAATTCATCAACTACGTAGCCTTTTCCCAACTATGTTGGGATCAAATTCAAATTCAAATCTTTGTTGCATATCTCATGTGTGTACAAGATAATAAAAATAGTTACAAAGTACAAAATAGTAGAATGCTTTAAAATCATTAAATAGCAATAGCAATTATTAGTACCGTACGTACGTCATAATTTAAAAATAGGATAATCATAAATAACTAATCAATGTAAAATAAAAAATATGACATTTTAGTGATATTTATACGTTATTACAAAATATACTTACCATTAAAAATTCAATTAATTTGAAATTAATACATAACAATAATTTGGTATTATTTCAAAATTCAATTTATTAAAAAAATAATATCATAATAATGTCACAGATTAAAATAATATAAAAAATTAGAATCATATAATAAAAAATAGGAACTAAAAATCAAATAAAAAGTCAAGTAAAAATAATTGAAATAAATGGTGAAAGTCATTCCATTTTCCATCATTAAAAAAATCATATTTAATGAGCCGTTTAATAAATATTTCATCATTTTGTTCCATTTTTAAATCGTTGGGTATTTTATTATAATTATATTTTAATTGATGTTACATGAGGGCTTGTGCCGTGTAATTTTAGCCTAGATTGTGGTATTAAGAGCATGTTTTCAAATTGTAAACGCGGTGCATATCGGCGAGATTGGTCTGTAATTTTAAAGTAGAAGTTTCGATATGGTCTAACGAATTTACAGATTTCTAAAACATAAATTGATGTCAAAGTTAGAATGTCTAGTTTCCTAAAATGCGGCTTATACTCGTAACTTACGTCATTGTCGATATAAACCATTATCCCCAATTTTTAAGCTATTGCATAGCTTTTATCGCGGGCTTTGAGCGCGGCGACCGAATCAAGAAATTCCGTAACGAAAATAAAACCTAACACCCCCCACTCCGCCTATGATGTAGCTCGGCCGAGCGTTCGCTTAACGTGTATGTATATGGTACGACTGTACTTGAATTAATATCAAAAGAAAAAAAAATACTGCATAAATAAAAAATAAATAAATAATTATAATTGCATAAGTTGATAAAAAATGCTATGCAATAGCTTTACCGCGGCAGTCCCCGAGTGCCACACGTGTTTTTTTTTTTCTGTGTGTCTACACTATTACCCCAAAGAATTATACCATACTTATGCCACGCGTCTGCATATACATAGTAAGTAGATAGGGCAGTTATAATATCTCTAGTTTTTTTGAGTTCACGTAATGCATATATAAAACTAGATAGTTTTGATTTAATTTTTTGTATATGCTAAACTGACAATGGTGCTGATTCTCTTAAACACCGAAATAAACTAACTAAACTATCACAAAAATTCCTTACTTTTGGCTATGAGAATCATAAAGCTATTCTGCAAACAAATATCTCTAAATTCAAAAATAATATTTACGTAACCAAAATTTAATTTGATAATCGCGACTCCACGTGTAGGTACTTGTTTGCCCTACCCCGTGATTTTTTTAGAGCCGGAGGCGCACATGGAGGTCAGCCTCGACGTGTTTTATATGGGATTTTTCACTTTTTGTATGGAAAATATGAAAAAATATTACCTACATGTAGAGTTTTACGGATTTAAGGGTCTCATAAAGGGGGTGGCAATTTTCATTGTTTTTCCGTTAGGACATACCATTCGAGATTTAAAAAAGAATAAAAAGGATACAGTACTGTTTTTGCATCTGAAGTCGAGGTTTTGTGGTGAATTTTAGTTCATGACAACTAATTTTATTCCACACCTTTTTAATCGCGGTCAAAAATTGACAGATTTAGTTAGAAAACCAACAATTTAGGTGAAAACGTGAAATTCAGGATAGCAAAATTGCTATTTTCACTAAATTACTAACTCAGTGCTGTTAAACTAAACTATAGTTAAGTTGTGTCACTTTAATCTATTTCAGAATGGGAAATCGTTGTTTGACAGGAATAAACCAGATTTTAGTGATTTTTAGTCTAGTTTAGAGAATTTTGTGACCAGAGAATCGGCATCAATTACTGACTTTTGTAATAATTAAACAAAGAAAAGGTATCTCCGCATTCCAACTCGATACCGTCAAACGTAAAATTTATAGTATAATTTATGTTTTTCTTTTTTGGTAAAGCTTGAATTGCATAATTTTGGTTTTTTTGAAGTTAAGTTCTAAATTGTGGTCTTTCATCCAATTTTGTACATTTAACATTATATTACTGAGATTCTTATGTAGGTGTTGAGAGTCATAACAGGAAGTTATTAATGAAACATCACCGGCAAACAGTACGCACGACTCCGTCAGTATTTTAGGGAGGTCGTTGATATAAATTAAAAATAGCAAACACCCGACAACATTACCTTGTGGAATCGAATTATGAATGCGAAGCCTATTCGAACGTATTAAAGCTCGTACACACTGGCGCGACGCGACCCCCGGCACAAAGGCAACGCGTGTCGCGAGACGAGCGGTGCCTTTGTGTAGTAGGCTGAATTCCCCAGTGTCATGATCCCAATGATCAATTTCTACAAATTGTTCTCAGTTTTCTAGGTAGGATGCGAACCACTCGTGAGTTATTCCTCTGACGCCGATACCGTGTATTTTGTCTAGTAATATGCCTATTATACCTACAGCGGTTTAACATATGCCTTGGCCATGTCAAACAAGATTCCGATAGCGTATTTTTATTATTTAACGCGTTATGTATTTGTTGAGTAAATTTATATGTTGCTAAAATCGTGGACCTTTTTTCGAAAACCATTTTACACTCATCGAAAACATTATTTTTTCATTAAATTTATAAACGCGTTTGCACATTGCTTTTTTGTTTTTTTTTTTGTTAATGTCGGTATAAATACTACATCAAGACAGATTGAAGTGTTTTTTGTCACTCGTGTTAGTTTTTTAAATACATTGGATGAAGTTATATACTAGCATTAAGTTTAATAATGTTTTGGTTTGCAAGCTATTTTCCAAGATATTTAAGTACATTGAAATCACCTCCAAATATAATTTTATTCTTATTTATTTTTAATTGATGTTCTAGAATTAGTTTAATTCCTTATAGAATACAACAGGGTATTGTCTATTGCTCGAATACAAAGTTATTAGTCTATTTTTAAGTTTAGACATTTCAATGGCGCATACTTCAATGATGTATTCCACCGACATATCCATAATATCCTTTCGTTTAATAAATTCAAGTCATCTCGTAATAGTATGCATACACCGCCGCCTTCGTAAGTCATATACGTAGCTAGGATGTATCCGTTGCTGTAAATTAATTGAAAGAAAGAAAAAGGAAAGAAAATACGTTTATTTGCGGTAAACATGACGCAGAGAAAAACACACAAATACAAAAAAGAACGAGTTGGGGGAAAATATGCGTCACATCCATGCAAAACGGCTATCGCTCAGCATAGCGCTACGACCCTATGCGAGACGGAGCCCCAGCGCTGGTTTTCAGCGACAGCCGGAGGGATTCTTTTTTCCCTGTGATAGCCATGTTTCCGATAAACAAATTGCTTGGTACATTCCTTTTTCATCGAAAAATGCTTCTAATAAGTGTAATTTATTGTTGATACTTTGCATGTTTTGGTATAATACTCCAATGTCAATATCTTGAGTGAAGAAAGGTGCTCATTTTGTTTGTCCTTCCTGTCTAACCGGGTGCAGCTGAGTACCAGGATTTTACATGAATCGACTGCCTATCTGACCTCCATAACCCAGTTACTGGGTAATAAATAGGATACTCCTTGGTAAGACTGGCTGTCAGTTTTTCGGGCTTCTGAGGACCCGTAATGACTGTCAAAGATGTACGACTAAAAGCCGGAATCAGCTCGAGTTATAGATTAATAAATAATAAATGATTTTACTTCTCTAAGTAGGTTTTACAAACACTACACGTCAATCATATTTAAAAACTAGATGAGGTCGGCGTTTCCTATCTGACTACTCTGAGAAGAAAGGCCGAAACAAACTCAGAGGTCACAGTCTCTTTTAAAGTCCAGACATAAACTTGATCAGATCATGTGAAGATTTGTGTCTGAAATGGTATTTTGAGGAAAAACCACACAGATTGAGTGGCCCTGTCCAGTCAGTGCACGCATTTGTCAGTCATCGTGCAGCTCAACTCAAAACTTAATATAAGTCTGAAATCGCCAACCCGTTTAAAGCAAGCGTGGTGATCCATGCTCTGGTCTTCTCTGAATGAGAAGAGGCCTTTGAACTGATATGGGTCCATAACAGACTGGTATTATTATTATACATTTGTGGGGCCGGGGGCCGTTACCACCACCGCCATCACTGTTCGTACCTTATCAACTATTTAACTTTAATTGAGGTAACTACATACTATTTAAAAATAAACATTGTAGGGCATCGAAAAGCTTCTACATATCTACCCTATGGGTTTTGATTATCAGTCCGTAAAGGGGGGTTGATTCTACATTTTAACAGACTATAGTCTGTACTATGTTTTTACTACCTTGAAGCTGGTTACTTTATTTTTTTTAAAGAGCTAAAGAGCATTCGATAAATTCAACAATAATACTCTTGCGTCCATCCATTTCAGAGATAATAGGTAAAATTAAAAAACCCCCGACACAAAACGAGCTGATGACCTTGAAACGGCTGAACCGATTTTGACAAAAACATGTCTCAGAACCATCGCTAGAAAACCTGCTTTCAAATAAAACACCGCATCCAAATCGGTTCACCCGTTTAAGAGTTCCGGCGCCACAGACAGACACACGCACATAGCTGTCAAACTTATAACACTCCTCTTTTTCGTCGGGGGTTAAAAATAGAATCATTGACTGGGCATCTTCACCAGGTCTCACAACCTCTTTGCAGTCATCAATCTATGGTTTGCAAAAATATTTAAAATTAGCCTAACGTCCAAAATGTAAAGTGCTATTCTGCAATCTGTTCTTCGAAGTCACTTATTCTTAAAAAACAAGGGCACTACAGTAAATGATTGCGGAATCATACCTCGACAATCGATCTCGACTCGACCGTTCCAATTTTAAAGCGATGAAATTAGGAAAGGACCCAAGATAACTTGGTATTCGAAATATCGCGTAAAGTTTATTAGTACCTACTTACCTACCTACGGATGAAGAATAAGCGTCTCTCGTTGAAAGTTTCGCAATATGACCACCTAAACATAGACTTATTCATAAACTCTGCAAGAATCATTACGACTGCGTCTACTCAGGACAAAAAAGAAAAACAAAAGACGCGTCCTTCGTTGAAAGTTGCCCAATATGACCGCCAAACCATAGACTTATATGAAAAGTCTGCAAGAATCATTACGACTGCGCCTACTCTCGACAAAAAAAAACAAACAAAGCTGTGAGGTTTAAAAATAAATTCTCTTATATTAACAATAACTTTCTAAAAGAAATAACAGTTGGCTAGTATAAAACAAAAACACAATAGTCCCTGTGGCTTCGGGTTACGTAGCAAGAAAGTTTTGAATTTTATAAAGGCCGCACGTCATACATAATGGTGAAATGGAAGTCTTATAGAGTCTGTTTCCTGACTACTGTTGCGAAACTCATTTCATTTGAGGGACGCAGACGTAGGGAAAATTGCGACAAAAAATTAAAAGTGCCTAATGTTTTTCTGTCACTTTTAACGTTACTAATGTACTGAACAACTATTTTCTTTAGGTATGTCCCTCGGGAATCATCACATTTCCGAATACAAACGAATGCTCATTTCCATGTTCATGAGTTATTAGATTTATCGTGTATATCTAATCATTTGAATTCAGAACTAAGTACTTTATTGTTGTTACGTCAAAACAAAACAGGAATAAAGTACTTAATTCTGAATTCTAATTATTACTTGCACCACGAAAAATCACTAAACGCATTTAGCGCTAAACGAATTTAAACCATCGTTCTATTTCTGTCACTCGTTATAAGTTGACAGGCACCGAATGATATTTTAAATAAGTTTAGCGTTAGTGATTAGTGGTGCAAGCAGGCCTTAGATAATAATACTACTATATATGTATCTACAGCACCCTAATAACGTAACAAAGATATTGCTAATCCATTGCTTCATATATTCGAAAAAATTGTCTGCACAACAATGTTAATGACGCAATGAATATTGTTGAACTGTCAAAATGAAAGCCATTCCTACTGTTAGTGTGTTACGCAATTACCCGACTGGTTAATTTCGTCCTACATAATCAAATGCAAAGGAGACAAAGCAGTATTACAAATCAAACCAATCTTGGAATACATTACGGTAAAGACACATGAACTTGTATCAAATAGTTTCCAGCGGGGTAATTGCGTAACACACTAACAGTAGGAATGGCTTTAATTTTGACAGTTCAACAACATTCATCGCGTTATTTACGTTGTTGAGCAGACAAATTTTTCGAACATATGAAGCAATGGATTAGCAATAGGCTTCAAAGTGATTCAGATTGTGATAGATAGTGTGTTACGCAATTAGGGTACAGATTAAATTAGCGCCAAATTATTAAACTAATGCCAAAATTGGAGCCAAGTTACCTACTTAATGACGATTGAAAACGACAAACAGCTAAGATTTTTTCGATCAATACTTCTTTAGATAAATTCAAAATGTGTGAGAAAACGTTCACAACGAATTTATTAATAAATTCGGTAAAGTATATCGACAAAATTGTTTAGCACTTAATATTAAATTCTATTCGCCCGTTGTTCTACTCGTACCTACTGATTTAATTGCAGCAGTTGCCTTCCGATTCCACAGTCGTCTGCAATCAGTACTAGAATGTTCTACGAAGCAAGTTCGTTGCATTCCATAACTGGACTGTGGGATATACCTGTAGGTATACCTACATTATACAGGCTAGGAATTTGAATAGTATTTGGCAGTAGCGGGAAACGGATTTTTTTGCGAACACCCGCCATTTTGAAAAAAAAATAACACATGTGACACTCGGGGACTGCCGCGATAAAACTATTGCATAGCATTTTTTATCAAGTTATGCAATTATAATTTTTTTATTGTTTTTTATTTATGCAGTATTTTTTTTTCTTTGATATTAAGTCTAGTACAGTCGTACCATATACATACACGTTAGGCGAACGCTCGGCCGAGCTACATGGTAGGCGGAGTGGGGGGTGTTAGATTTTATTTTCGTTACGGAATTTCTTGATTCGGTCGCCGCGCTCAAAGCCCACGATAAAAGCTATGCAATAGCTTAAAAATCTTGTCTTTGGTTATAAGAGTATCTTATCAGACGTCAAAAAAGTACAAGAACTGTCGTAAAATGTGCCACTAAACTTTAAATAAGATACACTCACGAATTTATACCTACATAACTTTAATTTAAGTTGCCACATTCTAAATTGAATAAAGGCTCGTACACATTGGCGCGACGCGACGCGCGACACAACGACACCGCATGTCGCGCGACGAGCGGCGCCTTTGTGTAGCGCTGTCGCGTCGCGCCTGTCTGTGGGAGCTTATAATAGTCTTTGCAAAAACATTTACGCGTCGACTACTGAGAACCGACTCCTTTTTTTCGTTGCTTAAAAATACAAGACGTTACAAATCAATCAGTCTGCCTAGACTTCGGCCCAACTGTGTTGGGGTTGGCTTCCAGTCTGACCGGATACAACTTAATACCAGTGTGTTGAACGACGGCCTATCTGACCTCCACGACCCAGTAACTAGATAGCACGATACCCTTTGGTAAGACTGGTTGTCAGACTTTTTGGGCTTCTGACTACCCGTAACGACTATTAAAGATGTACGAATGACACCAGGCCCTGCAGTCTCGACATTAGATAGCGACAAAAATCTGTCGCTAAATCGTATTGATGTCAAATTCCTTTAATAGATTTTCAACTTTATTTTCAAACCGTAAGGTTGAAAATCTATTAAAGAAATTTGACATCGATACGACTTAACGACAGATTTTTCTCGCTATCTATGTCGAGACTGCAGGGCCAGGACCAACGGCTTAACGTATTTCCGAGGCACGGAAGGTCTCGATATGTAATGGATGGTCACCCATCCACGAACCGACCGCGGCAAGCGTAGCTTAACCTTCGATCGATCCGTGCGGCTATTAACATTTAGCCACGACACCTATCGTCTGGCTTCTGAATCAGAGTAAATCTTTGTCTTCACTGTCGCGGTCGCATCGTGATTAATTGCGATCACACATCGTAATTCTTCGTGTTTTTCGTTGTAACTGACTTTGTTGTTGCCGATCGATAGCGGTTCCTTAATGACAATATTCATTTCATATATGCATTTAGCTAACTCGTACATATAAGGTATTTTGACGTGGATAAGGCATAGTTGTAAGCTCTGGCCGTACTGGGGTAAATCCCTCGTGTGACGCGACTACGTGCGTCAGTTGATTTAAGGATTAACAAGTCAGCTAACTATTCGCGTTGGTGGCGGTGTCAGGAGGTACTTATTATACAGGGTTATTTGTAAAACACCAGCAACCTCTTAAGGGGTCATTGTATTCATCATTATAAACAACTTTTACTATGGACCAAACCAGAAATCGCGAAAAAAAAAAACAGATTTTCCCTACATTTATATTAGCATAACACGTCAAAACGTAGGGAACAGCTGATATTTTTTTCGCGATTTCTGGTTTGATCCGTAGTAAAAGTTGTTTATAATGATGAATACAATGACCCCTTAAGAGGTTGCTGGTGTTTTACAAATAACCCTGTATATTCTGTGGCGCCATCGCCAGTTTGAGCACCCCCATACAAGTTAATTAACATAATCGGCGCGAGCGAATTTCATCTCACATCCTGCGCGAGATGCGCTTCAGTTTGGCAAGAGCATCATTGAAAAATAATTAATAAAGTTTCTTTTAGCATAGGTAATTTAGATTTGTCTTATATTTTTCTATATTTATGGAAAATAACGCCGTCAATTGTTTTTATTGTTTTTATTTTTACTTTGCCCCGTACTAGAAATTTCTCCTGTATTGTGGGTGCGTTTACAAACATTTAAATTCACAAACACAAACAGCCAGACCCGGAACAACTACTTGTAGACCATACAAGTATTTGTTCCGTGCGGGAATCGAACCCGCGACACGCAACGCAGCAGTCAATCGCTTAACCACTGCGCCAACCGTGCTGTAAATTCATTCAACCCTGCATACAAATACAGCACCCTAATTGCGGTACACACTATCTATCACAATCTCAGTCATTTTAAAGCCTATTGCGAACCCATTGCTTCATATTGTGAGTTTAAAATAAAACTCTGAATTAATTTTCACTCAATATTGGGAAATATTGAGTAAAAATAAATTTTGACCACCTCCGGATGAGTGAATTCTACATCTACTATAAGTAAATGTTAATTTACCGAGCAGATATTAGCATTAAACATTAAATTTATCATGTGGATAGTGTTGGACTATTTTAAACAGAGCTGAAATGTTTATGTAATAATCAGGCATAACCAAGTATTTCGGTAAAACGCAGCGATTTTGAACGTTGGAATATAAATTGTATTTAATGTGAATAACTTCTTCAGATGTTGTGGTTAAATGATAAATGATTTTATTTCTGTAAGTAGGTTTGAAAAAACACTTTTACACGTCAATCATATTTTAAAAAAACTACATGAGGTCGGCGTTTCCTATCTGACTACTCTTAGAAGAAAGGCCGAAACAAACTCAGAGGTCACAGTCTCTTTTAAAGTCCAGACATAATCTTGGTCAGATCATGTGACGACCATGTAGATTTGTATCTGAAATGGTCTTTTGAGGAAAAACCACACAGATTGAGTGGACCTGTCCAGTCAGTGCACGCATTTGTCAGTAATCGTGCAGCTCAACTCAGAACTTAAGGAGCTCAACGGTTACCACAAATATGATGACGTTTTAACAGAACAATATTTTAATTTAAAATATGAATATTATATTTATGAATGAATACTTCGGACTTACACATAACTGGCGAAATGTGGGTATACACATAGGTACACCGCTGCTTAACCCTCCGGGGAATACGAGCATGATGTTAGGTTATGTACTTTATTAACTGCATTTAAGATTTTTTAACAAATAATTTGTCAAACGAGATTGTTCTCTGTGTGTGGTCTTGGGTTAGATCCGAGAGTCGAGTAAAGTAATTGTTGATGGATGGAATGGATCAAACGTAACGGGTAGGCAGCTCACCTGATTTCCAACAACTAATTTTAATAGCTTTAAATTCTTTTCAATTTGTATTTTTTTCATGATAAAAAAACACTTTCAATTCAAGTTTATTTTTTAAGGCAAATGAAATGTTATTACATTTTTATTTGCCTTAAAAATAAACTTGAATGTAAATATACAAAAATTGTATTTTATTACATTAGTAAGCTATTCAGAAATGTTTAACAAAAAGCATACCTAAAATGTTATAGTTTGCAACGACAGCAATAAAAATACTGAACTCGGGTAGAGAAAATGATCAAAATTCTTTTTTTTTTGTCTTTGATAAAAAATTTATACGGTAGCGGTTTCTTTAAACTATTCAAATTAGTTTTTCGAAATCAAATGAGATATCTACACATTAAGTTTGATTCATTATTCACGGGACATTCTGTATAACTATCCTATAGCATTTTGGTGAACGAGTATTTCCAATTTAAAAATCGTTAAAGTTTACGTTATTACGTGCCCATTTATTGGGGTTAAGTTCTCGCTAACATGGAACTCAGAATTAACTCAAAAGTATGTTGTACTTCACAACTCTACTTCACTGTTCCTGCCCAAGTAGCACATTAGTGAATTTTGCAACTTATCTTTTAGCTTTAAGTTGTAAATGAGTGGTATAACAGTATTTGATAAAACTTATAGCTTCAAACACTACTCATATTTGTATATGAGTACCTCCTATCACTCTTAGTTGCATAAGAGTATATTTTGTTTATACTTTATATCTTATTGTTGCATAGAGTCGATTTTGTTACTTAAAGTTGAAAACGGGTTTTAATTGTTACCAATTTAGAAGCAACAGTGGTATATGAGGCCTTTAAATCACTTGTAAGCAACTGTTCCATTTAAGCTGTAACATACTCTTATTTGGCTCTTCTATTTCCAAACCAGTAGTATAACAGAGTAGTATATCACCTGTAGTGGCTAAAGGGATCATTTTGCAACCTTTTTGGAACCTAACGTGATTGCATCTTTCAGGCCTATTGTACTCTAATATGCCACTCTAACGCGTAGATAAATTTCGATAGTGGGTTCTTGAAAACCAACAGCAGCTATTTCCACTTATTTAAAACCACTAACGATGTAACAGTTCCCAAAATACATAATTGTGATTACTTAAGTCAGATCGTCCTGCGCGTCACTCTGTTGATAGCATTTTTTATTTCTGTTGTTGTAAAGTTCATGGTTTAAACTACTTCATCAAAAATGAATTCCGTGAAATGGAAAAAAATTAAGCGATGTGGTAGTTATCATCGGCAGGTTGTACGTACTTTAAGAAATATAATGGACGTGGACATAAAAGGTTCAAACCATGAAGTTGTTAATCAGCAATCCCAAGATACTCGTAATGTTGAAAGGTAATTATATCAATTTAAAATTATAATGAGTAATCTTCTAAAAAAATAGCTAGGTGATATAAGAAAAATATTAATTAGGTTACTTATAAATATAATTGTGTCAAGAAAAAAATTACTGTGGAATCACGGGTTCCGTACATATAAAAATTAATTAACATTCTTTTGTGTGTTTTAAATACATTTTGAACATTATTTGTAGTGTTTTTAAGGAAATCCAGTAGTTATTTATTAAAAGGTAATCAGATTTGAACAGAATTTATATCGAAGACCTGAACAAGAATTCCACCTGTACCTATACAAATATAGGTACAGGTGGCATTCTTGTTTCTTTGCAATTCCCGAAATCTGCAAAGAAACTGAGCTTGGAACTCCACTTTTTTTATTTGTGCACGTTGGACGCATGAAAAGTATCGCATAATTATATATTATCTTGCTTAATAACATAAATGAGTTACTAAACAAGCGTTAGCTCATAATCGAATTGCAAGAATAAATAATATCTCGTAACGTAACATCAAATACGAGTCATTATGTCATAGGGAAAAATCAAGATACTTATATTATTATGTACTTACATATTTAAATTCATTCGACAATTCTATAAAGTTTTTTGGTATGACATTGTCTTGTGATATTCTGTGCTATTCGAAGAAGTCTGTAGCTATATGAATAATCTTTTTACGCCTACAGTATATTATAAGATCTGTGCCTATTTTTTGCAGCCTTGATCCTGGTAATATAATTTCTAATCCATCCTCTGACGATGAAAATTCAACTGAAATTTCTGGTGAAAGTGACGGTGATGACAACAGCTCAAATGAAAACAAATGTGAATACAAACACATTCTTCAATTTCGGGATGACATCAGGGCATGGGCTACAGAAAATAACATAAGCCATTCGGCCTTGAAAACATTAGCGCCACTTATAAACTCTAGGATGCCAAATTTGCTGCCGGTAGACCCAAGAACGCTCATGAAGACTCCGAGGAAGATTGATACAATATTTGTTAATCCTGGTGAATATTGGCATAATGGTATTGCTATACCTCTTGCAACTATTTTAAAGAAATATTACAAAAATCTACTAAATGGTATTTACAATATTTCTCTTTATTTCAACATAGATGGTCTCCCAGTATGTAACAGTTCTAAACAGCAGTTCTGGCCCATATTGTGCAAGATTTTTGAATTACCTATTATCAAACCATTTATTGTTGGGATATATGCGGGTCATGGGAAACCTAGCGATTTAAATGGATATCTACAACCTTTTATTCAAGAAATGCAAAAATTACTTCAAAATGGTATAGAAATTGAAAACGTTAAAGTTACTGTTACAATAAGATGCTTCGTTTGCGATTCACCTGCAAGAGCAATGATAAAAGGGGTTTGCAACTTTAATGGTAAACACGGGTGTCACAAATGTACTACTGTTGGTGAATATTCACATGTATCTCATACAGTTATATTTCCCGAGTTAGATTGTCCTGCTCGAAATGATGAAGACTTTCGTAAAAAACTCTACGGTAATCATCACAAAGTGGATTCACCTTTACTGGATCTCCCAATTAATATGATTAAAACATTTCCTGTTGCGGATTCCATGCACTTGATTGACCTAGGGATTATGAAACGCCTTCTTATTGGCTGGCGCGATGGAAATTTCGGAAAAAAGGAGACAAAATGGCGAGCAAGTGATATATCTACAGTAAATAAATTTCTGGATAATTGCAAAGTACCTTCTGAAATCCACAGATCTGTCAGGAATCGCAGTAATTTAGGTCATTGGAAAGCTTCTGAATTTAGAACGTTTATGTTATACCTTAGTGTTGTTATATTGCCAGAGGTACTAAACAGCGATGCTATGAAACATTTTCTAACATTTTTCTGTGCGATAACAATTTGTTCGAATGAAGAATATTTTAATTTCTTACCGTTGGCTAAAGACCTGCTAAAGTATTTTGTGAGAAATTTCAAATTGTTTTATGGCATAGGTTTCATGACAAGTAACGTTCATAATTTAACACATGTTGTTGATGAAGTGCAGCATTTTGGAATTTTGCAAAGTTTTAATGCTTATCCATTCGAAAACAAACTATACCTTATTAAAAATATGCTACGAACTGGTAACAAACCTTTGTCTCAAATAGCTAAAAGGCTCGGAGAATGCGATATTTTGGACCTCAATTATACTGTAGAGAGCTCCAGGGGCTATCCATATGTGAAAAAAAATTGTAAAAGTCATAAGTTAGTTTTATATTGTAAGGATTTTATTATATCGGAAAGAAAAACAGACCGATTTTTTGTAACAAAGAAACAAGAGATAATGGAGACAAGATCTATTAAAGTTCAGGAAAACAAAATCATTCTAAATTGTGATGCGATTATTAATAAAGAAAATGTTTTTGAGCGTCCTATGTCGTCTTCTTATCTCAATTTTTTTAAATATAAATTGACCACAAATGCTGGTACCGAATGTGTTCGTTTTCCTGAGGATATAAAATATAAATTAGTAGCAATTGAACATAGAACTGTATTAATATAGTATTTGTTACCCTTGCTTCACATAGTTTGATTATTTTACTATTAACAATAATTTTAAGATTACAAATAAAACAATAATAAATGTATAAAAATGAGTTTTATTTTTAAACATCTGTCTTACAACTACATTGGTAATCACAAAAACTTGCAGTCACATAATTTTCGTTATTGTCTTACATCTAAATCAATGAAGTACTAAAATGTCCTCATGGTACATATTTATATGTATTACTTAAAGTGCGGAGACAGCCGATGATGTACGATCTATGTACTCGGGTCGCTTCTTAGTGTGGCTGCGATGTCGGTACAATTTTATTAAGGCTCCCGTAAACAGGCGTGATGCGACCGATACCGCGACCGACAGAACAATTTCCGAGAAGTTTTCATAAAAATTGTTCCACCAGAGTCGCGTCGCGCCTGTCTGCCTTCAAGTTTGTTACATACGCGCGGGCTCGACACGAATGGAGAAGTTGTGGATTCGATTCCTGCTAGCGTTTACAATTTAGTAACTTTTTCATAAAAATATGTAATCATTTACCTTCTTCGATTATGATTTTTGGACTTCTTGAGGACCCCTAATTCACAGGTACTGGGAGATCCACAATATAGCTAATTATTACTGCTGGTAGTAGCATCCACTGGTCAGCCACTAGCAACATACAAATAAGTGATTTTTAGACCTTACAGTTCCAAATAGGGAACAAATAAATGAAAATAAAAACTATGAGATGCCATAAACATCGCCATGTTTAGAAAATGGTTGTCCTTGAGAATATTTTGTTTTGAAAGTGTTTTATCACACTAACGCATAATCACTGAGTTTTGTTAATTGTAACTGATGTACTTTGACATTATACTTACGTCTAAAACCATTACGTTAGGTTTTTAACAGTTTTATTTTTTTATACTTTTATTTCGCCAATTGATTTAGCACACTTTATTTAATTGTTCTTGATCAAATCGAAAGCGCTTCGAAATTTACAAAGAAACCATACTATACTTTCACAGTAACAAAACATTCGCAACGATTTTGTGCTGTAAATTAATGCCTGCATTATATCAGTACACGTGAAGTTTTAATACTCACCAAATAGATGTAATCCAAATGAAATGGCTGTTCACAGTACAAATTCAAAAATACTTCTCGACTTATCGCCCCTAAAAAGAACTTTGCGTTTCATTTTTCACTTAATGAATGAATTGAAACGTCATATCATTCAATCAACCATTCACTGCGCACAACTTACACCCATAGTTCTAATTGCCACTTAAGGTGATCGTGAGAACTCTTATGGATTTCATTTGGAACCAAAATTAAGCTGCAATTTTTCTCCCCGTGGTTCTATAATGTTTGCATAAGGGTTCTCTCCACCTTTATAGAACTTATTCATGCCTATATATTTCACCCAAGTTTACAAACAGATATGATATGGAGCAATTTTACCACCCAGTTGTGTTACTTGGGTGGAATACATTCACGATATTTACGTGTGTTATTAATGCAAGCAGTCGGCAAAGCCACTTAAACCAGGTTAAGGTTTATTCTGCTTATAACGTTGTAAATATTGCTTATAGCTCATATTATGCATTTATGTAGTTACCAAGTAAATACACAGACTACCAAACGATCTCTTAGAACGAAAATAACCCTTTATGTGGGAAGATAACAGTGAAGATAGATACTTTTAATGACAGGTTGCGTCTGTCGCAGTACGAGTACCTACTTGTACGTTAGTAACCCTCTCCAACCGCCAGTTTTTATGTTTTTCGGATATGATAACAAGATGGTAGTTGGTATGTATAAGTTATTCGCGTTCACTATATTAAGTGCCTAGTTAGTGCGGTTAGGCATTCTATATCAGTTTGAAAAATTCTTTGGTAAAAAAAGCATCAACAGCTGAATGGATTTGGATAAAATTCAGCACACCATAGACCATGTTCTGGTCAACGCAACAAATACTTTTTATCCAAGTATCTACACGAGTAGCATGAACACCATAGAAACGGGTTTTGTCGACGGAAGAATAGACAAAATGACAGATAGTTGACAGATTTCTAAAGGTAAATTTTCTACCATCTGTCAATTTGTCTATTCTTCCGTCGAACACACACGTTTCTATGGTGATCATGCTACGCGGGCTGGTATGTGAGTGAAAAGTCATACTTAAAACCTAGTATTTTGATTTCCATAAAAGGTAAAATTAAAAACCCCCGACACCAAAAAGAGCTGGTTACCTTGAAATGGTTGAACCGATTTTGATAAAACATGTCTAAAAACTACCGCTACAAAACCTGCTTTCAAATAAAAAAAACCGCATCCAAATCGGTTCACACGTTTAAGAGCTACGGTGCCACAGACAGACACACACATAGCGGTCAAACTTATAACACCCCTCTTTTTGCGTCGGGGGTTAAAAACTAATGCCGTCATCGGGAACAGTACACAAGTTAAAAATTTCGTTTTAAAACCAACAGCAGTGCTTTTTGGATTTGGAATAATCTGACTGTTTTCAAGACAATCCACGATGATGAGAAAAATCAGGTGTGCTTTTTCTCTTAAACTTGAACTTGAAATATATACAAGTTTAAGTTGAATGCTGATTTTTATTCACCCTATGCCACAAGTATGACATGTAGGGATGGTAGGGCTTAGAAGAGAATAAAATTCTACTTTACGACTTAAATACCCAACTGAAAAGAAAAGCACAACCTAGATGCAGCTTGGCGTCCACTCATTGTCGCTGTCAAGTTGGTGAAGAAAATAACAAAAATAATTTATTATAGTTAAGCCGTGGCTGTCGACCGGCGTCGCTTGCTTTCGCTTGCAATACGCCTGCAATCTGTCTTCTTATACAGATATGGCTTAAAAAAGGAATTAAAATCCATTGCAGCTTTTCTTACCCGCTGAAGACTCACGATAAGAACATTTTGTCACGGTCCGGGACGAAATGAATAGGTACTACTTTCATTGTCTTTAAAGATAACATAACATCACAACATTTGATTTAAAAGAGTGTCCGTGGAGTTTCTTGCCCGTTCTTCATCATAGGTACCTACTACGCTTTGGAATGGGCAACTAGCTTCATCAATAACTGACCGACCGACCCCTATTCTTTTTTTTGGGTGGGAAATCATCAAATGACCTCTCCCGCTCTGGGCGGAGCGGAAGGGAGTGTCAGACTCTTACTGACTAACACCCACCCGTGTTCCTTCAGTTGCCTGTGCGCCAGGGCCATGGTAACTCTTTCGAACAATCCGCAGCCCCAGCAGGCATCGGTCCTATCGGACCCCGTCAATTGTGCTGACATCTCTTTGAGGCGCGCGTGGAACACGACGCGCCGTCGACCCGGGCCTGGTCCTTACCGGACGGCGAGCTGCCCATTGCTCGCCATTGTCATATTATAACCCCTTGACAATTCAAAAGTGCCTGTAATTAGTTTATTTGAAATAAATGCTTTGAGTTTTGAGTTTTATCACGCCTGTTTTCCCGAAGGTAATGGCAGAGATGCACACTCACGTTTCGCCAGTTATATTATATTTAGATAAGTCCCTTGAAATAGGGGGCAAGCCTATTTATTGCCATCAACCGGGCACAAATTCAAACTCCGGGCTGCTACTGAGAAATTCCAGACAGAAAAATCATCCTATAGCTATTTCCAACTTCTATGTAATACATAGGTATTACATAGAAGTTGAAGTTGTTGAAGTTGCTTTTTATGTAGGTATACTATTAATGCCCGCGTTGTTCTTTTCAACTACGCAACGGATGGAATTTTAATGCGGTTTTCAGCATCATTTAAAGAACTTACTCTGAATGGTTTATGTGAAAAAACACATGAAATAAGAAATCGCGATGTTTTGTCAAGTCGTAAAAACCTTGTGAACACAATTGAAACACAATTGTATCTAAGTGATTCGGAACTTCTTAAAAGTCTTATCAACAAATCATATTAAAACTTTAACGTAAATAACAAGGTTTAGAACAATATGTTTTTCTACATTATTACACATAAAATTAATTATAAGAGTAAGCTAACAAATTCCTTTGAAAGACTTGAGTAGGACGGTAAAGTAAAACTTTATGCCCACAAGATCAACCTTGAGTCAAAATAAGTAGAATATAGAGAATCAATATTAGCGAGCGAACCAAGTATTTAAGTAGTTAGTTATTAATTGAAGCTATTGAGTTATCTATACGTAATATTTTCTTGTGTAGGTATACGCCCGCGTGCAAAGAGCTTCAATTATTAAAAAAAAAACGATGGTTGATGGTTGGTGGATAGGATGCTTGTATATTTTACCCAGACAGCCTTGAAAAATGTCAATTAGATGATTTTATTTTAAACTACAATTATACTCATTCGAAAATAGATTTCGTGAGTTGTTAGGTTATTTTTAAGCTTATTTTTAACCCTTCACTGCTACTTGGTTATTTTAAGGTGACCTCGAAAAAATATGAAGGACACATGACATATAATTATAAAAGTACGTATCTTATGAAAATGTGTACAAATGGATCACAAAACGTACGTCCATGTGGATGCCAATTTGTAGTGACACTTACAAATTAAAGTGGTTAATTTAAATTGTTTTGATTTGATTATTTGAATACTTACCACTCAAAGTTATAATTTCACATCCCTTTAAAGATATTTTTCATTTCACATTTTAGGTTAATTTTATAACCTCAATTTTCGTCGATGGTTTTTCAATTAAGCACCTACAACTCAATAATGTTATTTAAAAATTAAAAGTTGGAAAAAAGTGAGTTATAAATTTTAAACCTTCAAATACACATGAACGTGTAAATATTCCCTTTAGCGAATGATTGCGTAAAAAATTAACCTGAACAGGGTTTCTTTACAATTTCGTCAGATACTTTTGGAACAGACTACTTATTCGTAATTAGTCGTGGATTCTTTATAATCAAGAAAAGCCCCCCAAAGATATCTTCCAGTGCTGCGCTTCATAAAAATAATTGTAGATATTTTTATGAAGCGAAGCACGGGGAGATATTTTTAAGACCATATTATATTTGTCAATTCTGCAGTTCTGTAACTTATAACCTTCAAAGGTCAAAAGATTAAAATGGTTTTTTCACTTCTTGGTGTTTGAGCTGGGGAAAAGTCCACAACTGCATAGCAATCTTTCATTTTAGTATATAATGTAGCATTAACTATCAATTGAGGAGCGTAATTTCAAAAAGGCGTAAGGTACAAGTTTGTAGCCGACTGCAGGCAACGTGTCGCTGCGACACTACTGGTTTGTATGTATTTCTATGAAATACCTTCCGCAGCTAGTGACACGTCATTTTCATATAAATACATAGAAACCAGTAGTGTCGCGGCGACACGTCGCCTGCTTCTGCTGCCTGCAGTCGGCTACGGACTTGTATCTTTAAGCTAAATAACTGTATCGTAAAATAATTTCATTAATTTTTTTTTAAATAAAACAATTAATTTGTATTTGTAAGTCGATAATAGTATTTGTAAGTCGGTATTTAATACCAACTTCTGAGCAGGCACTAATTAATGATTTACTTATAAAAGAACTTCTGTTCAAGGTTTAATTGAACGCAGAATTAATCTCTCTCAAATCTCTTTAGCTAAACAAAAGAAAAGGCTTCCGGTCTCCTTTGAACTTACTTCGTAGTACCTATCGCGTTTCATTCCATACCGGAGCGATTGCAAAATATCGAATATCGAGAATTGTAAAGTTCTGTGATGCAGACGTGAAACTATGTATACATGGTTGTAGTTGTTGTTTTTTAGATCTTACTTGGCAGATATTAAGTTACAGTACAGTAACAGTTAATTTAACTCACACACTATATTATGACTTGTTATTTTTTTTGAAAAATCGTCTAGATTTCAATATTTGTAATTAAGTGAGCACCAGGTATCTATCAGATAATTAATTTACCTGTCTTTGCTTTATATTTCATTATTTTTAGCTGTTGTGGACTAGTAATTTTATTCTAGGTGCATCGTCTTCACATAATATAAGTTATTATATAATGAATGTATACATAATATTGTAAAATATTTTAAAAGAGTAACGTTAGAGTTTCTTGCCCATTCTTCTCCATACGAAACTACCTTTTGGAAGGGGCAACTAGACTCAATTCAATTTCTTGTCGATTTTGACGTTCAAAAGTGCCTTTTATGTGCCTATTTGAAATAAATGAGTTGACTTTGACTGTACAGCTACATAGCAAAAATCAACTTGTCATCACAAGCAGGGCATTTATCATTATTAAATATGTCGAAGTCTGGGTAAAGCTTAGATATAGAGTGGCTCGTGGCTAAATGATAACAGCCTCACGCGCCGAGGTCGGTTCGTGGATGGGTGACCACCCATTACACACGGAGACCCCTCAGAAAGCACGTTATGCAGTTGGTCGCGGCTGTCATTCGTAGATTTTTGACAGTCGTTACGGGTAGTCAGAAGCCCAAAAGTCTGACAACCAGTCTTACCGACGGATATCGTGTTACCCAGTTACTGAATTTCAGGGCTCAATCTAAAGGGGGGCAAGCTCGGCAAATGCCCAGAGCGGCAAAAATGAGAGGCGGCAAAATCCGGACGGTTGCATCGAGTTCTTACTTTTCTCCCTAGGAGAGAAAAATCTTATAAAAATTACCATTATTAGCAGCCCGAGAAAAAACTTTTATAAGGTTTTTCTTTAAAAAAAATGCTACTTTTGCGGCTGTTGGGACCAACTCTTTTGACATGTAATGATTTTTGAATTGAGAAAACGAAGAAATTTTCCCGAATTTTTTACCGATTTTACATTTCTGAACTGGCAACCCTTGTGGTTCCGTTTATTTTTGTCAGGAATTCCCCATAAACATTCAGATAAGTAATAGTTTGTATATAAAGAACTATCATATTTTCGGGGGAATACCCTTTTATCCTAAATTCCTACAACGCGAGTGAATATTATACAATTCCAGTAATATCATATATATACAGGAGGTCCAAATAGTGATGTCACTATTTTTTTTATTGATTCCTCATCCCCAGGGTTATCTGAAAATACCCCGTATGTTCCGCGATCTAGATAATTTTCGAGTTACATAATAATACTTTTTAATTTTCTGGAAAATATTACGGGAACTGCTTTCAAAATTCTTTATTTTTACACGGCATTGTCACATGATCTTTTTAATTTTTATGGAATTTTCTTTCAGACATAAAATAACCATCTTCCTATCATTAAGTAATTTAAGACTGAAAATTTTTGATCGAAAAGAGGCAATTTAGGTTCGAGTGCTACAGAGTCGAAAAGCCGGTTATATTATGATGAGACGGGCGTTGTCCGTTTAACACATTTGTAACTTTTTATTTTTAAGAGTTTAAGTTTATTAAGATATTTTAATGTATCTAACATTCCTCACAATCCAATTCGATGTACCTATTGGTACATCTGTTTGGTTGATATTGGTTGGTTCGGTTTTGTTATACCTATTGTACCTACACCAAAACGTCTTCCACAAAGAACAATGGCGAGGAAATTGTTGATAGAATTAGTAAGCGTCTACTTATGTGACCGTGATAGATACCGACGAAATAATTTACTAAGTTTTATCAAATCAAGCTTTTGGCCTATCGAAGTCTGGCAAAAAAATCGTCATTAATGAATACTTAGTTGACTATTTTCTTAATGATAAAAATAATCATGGCTTAGTTTTATTTTTCTGGCTTGACTTCATGACTTTTGGCTAAGCTGAACTTTTAATGTTGCCATGTAATAAAAATCTTGGCAAGTTACATAAAATGCTTTGCTTTACGTATTGTATTAATATACTTAGGAAATACATTTCTGCATCAGAATATAAATATGAAGATAAATATAATTGTTTGTGCTTAGAATAAAGCGGTCATCATTTGACTTGACATCATTTGACATCACGGAAATGAGTGTAATTCGAGTATGGTAACATCGCCAATAAAAAACAGATGACATTTCTTCTGTCAATCAACCGGCCGACCTACTGACAACCACAGAGTACAATTTTCTGACAACTTGTCGTTTGTTGCTTGCGCGTGTTTCTCGTTATTTTGTGTTTCCCATCGATTTGCCGTGATTTTCTACTTTATCGACTGCTTCTGCTTATGGACTCTGAGATTTACCGTTAACTAGTGCTTGCCTAAGGATTCTGATTATTTGCCTATACGACGACATTTTTCTGTGGCTCTGGATTATGATTCTGCCTGATATCTTGGATTTTGTTGTGTGTGCATCTATTTGTTTACCACGATGAGAAGCCGTGTAAGGCCTACAAGCTTACACGCATCATGTATGTCTACTGCAACATCATGTGTAAATAAATTGCGCCGATACCCGACATTGGCACTTACACGATAGTCGCTGCTTTAATCTGCAGCTGGGTATACCCTCAAATTGTAAGTATTTCTGGCGACTAGTCGTTACAAGATAGTGATTATCTACATTGCATAAAACTGTGTAACAAGTATAGTACAAGATTATTTACCCTAGCTGAAAACATTGTTTGATTTCTGTTAGTGGCCAACTATTAAAAATCATGATTTTAAATGAAATATGTAGCCGTTTAAAGCTGTGTAATAAATAAAGGTCAAAGGAGTGTTTTTTTTTTTTAATATGAGTAACGTATTTTGCTTTTACCATAAATATCTTGAACTACAATTGACAAGTTTTTAATTACTAAGTACGTCTATGACATTGGTCTAGAAATATTAATAAATCATTCTAACTTATTAAGAGTATTATCGTTTATGTTTTTTAGATTTTGGAAGATGACTATGTCTACGAGGCATGCAGAGATCTTGCAATGGCTGCAGTTAATAATAACTTACAAAGAGAAGTTTCTGGCAGAGAAGAAGCTGAACCAAGTACAAGGGGGTCGAGCAGGAATAATAGAGTACTGTGGTAGTTGTTTAGTTGCAAGACGAACTGTTGGATGTTGCACTTATACATTCACTGTAATTATGGTATCTAGGATGGGCCAGACATTACGCAAATAAATTAGCACCTGCAGGTTTTCTTGATGATGTTGTGAATGATGAGCAATATTTATTAAAAAATATACATAGTTTGTTTTTTTAATCTATCCCCTATACCCGTACCATATAATGAATCATTATATATATGACGGAGAAGGTACGTCTCTCTCGTTGTCATTAGCCATATTTTAACTACTGTGGGCGTACTATGGGAAGTGTTGGTTATTGCGCAATAGAAAGACCGTTTGCTGTTCAAACCAAATTATAATTTACGAACAAATTAATCACACTACCGAATCACACACTGTAGAGACACGACACAACTATAAGTACACAACGCCAAGGAGTAATAGTGTTCTGTGCAGAACAGGCGACGGTTTCTAAACGTGTTCACTGCTTGACCGCCACCGACCAACTCTGCTTTTACTCTTTTTTTTTGTGATTGGCTTCTCGCAGGTCAACCTAGGAGGTTGTCGACTGCTTAATTGGACATGTCTGTGGTTGCCATAGAAGACTTACAAACTAGGCGACAACACGCTAAGGGCACCCGCTGCGGGGTACGAGCCTCGGTTTAGGGCTACGCTGGGAGAGGGCAGCAAGGGACAGGCTGGATCGGAATTATTATTAGGGGACGAATTTAAAGCTACAGGCTCAGCGGCGCGGGCTGGCTCTAGCAAGGGTCGGGGCGGACGTGGATTGGAACGTCGCGGCGGGCCTGAGCGGCGAGGACGGAAGGACGACGGTCTGTGTTTGTGTATCTTTAAAGTACTGGTGGCCTTACTACTCTCCTGGAGGAGGGCAGTGGCGTCGTCGGGGTCGACTAAGGTATGCCTCGGGCGGCGAATTTTACTAATGCGAGAGGGAGTGTAGCAGGCGGCTGCTTTAATTAGGGGGTTGGGGTGTTTTATGCCGCAGTCGAAGAAACGCTTTGAAAGGCGTTTCATGAACGGTTGGATGGTGGGAATTCGGAGGTCTAAGTGAAGATTCACACTTCGGACATAGACGGGGGCTCCCGTAACCTTTCTGAGGAAACGGTTCTGTAGGGTCTGCATCCTATGAAGATGGTGGGGCTTTGCGTTTGCAAATACATCGCAGGCATAGATCATGATGGGACGGATGACTGCGGTGTAGATGCGCAATTTGGATTTGAGAGACAATTTACTGCGGGCGGTTAATAGGGATTGAAGTCTACCGAGAGCGAAGGCGGCGCGCGAGCGAACCATCCTTATGTGCTCACTGAAGGTAAGGTGGTGGTCGAGGACCACATCTAGGTATTTAGCTCGCTTCTCCTAAGGGATCAGCTAGCCAAACATAGTGATCGGACTGGTCTGCTTTTACCCTCTTTACTCGAGCATTATATTGTAGACTCTATCGAGCACTGCCTGGTGGCGTTGGCGTCCCGATTAGTCAAAGTAAAGTACCTACGTCGCATGTGGGCTATGTGGCAGACCTTCGCACGTCGCGATCGGCTAGACTTATAATTCTGAAGCCGTAGTCCGTAGTTTATTTTGCAAAAAAAATGCATTTCTATGAATTATATTTTAAGTGGTAAGTAGTATTTCTATATTTCTTTTTCGATTAGGGTCTGTTGTTGACTAGACATAACCTCTAGAACTTCAAACTGGAATATCTTTAATTCCTGACTTCCTATAAAAGTATGACTGAAGACAAAACTGTTTAGGGATTCGAACTCTGTATTTTTACATATTTTTCATAGGCAGACGCAAAAAAAAATGTCAACAAAATTTTGTTTGGGCGGTTGCCATTGTCCTTTCCTTAAACTTTTACCCCTTTATTGATAAGGTAGGACCAAAGTTATGTCAATAAAGTTATGTCAATAATAAGCCTCGAAAGGCATACTTTTGGTTAATGTAGAATCTAGACTCTAGAGACTGCCTCGTTAATCTATTGGTGTTATTCCATCTGGAATTATTCAGTAGATGCCCGGAGCCTGGATTTGTGCTCGGTTGATGGCAATAGGCTCGCCCCCTATTACATGGGACTTAAACATAACTGACGAAATGTGAGTGTAACTTAAAAAGAAAGAAAGAAAATTATTTTATTTGGGACACGCACAGAAAATACAAACAGTAAAAATAAAAAAGGAGCATTTAAAACTAACAAAATGAACAAGAAAAACAATAATAAACAAGCAAAAAATTAAAGACCTGTGCGAGGCCAAAAAGGCTCCTATCTCAGCATAATGCTGCGATATTTAAAAAAGTAAGTACCGCAGCACTAGTATTCTGTTACGGCCCGCTGTGATGCCACGGACGCACCTACTGACATCTTTATATCCCACTAGACTCTAGTGGTTCTTAACCTTTTAGTAATGAGGGACCATTTGACAAAATTTCTGTCTTGCCATGGACCACCAACTGTTTGGAGGTACTACGGTAAATGTAAATGAATAAAGGCCTACACTGTCGTCCCATTATCAACACTGTAATTTGGAACATTGTAAAAGCCCCTTATTTTTAAAAGAGTAACCAGTTAGTTTCTTGCCGGCTCTTCTCCATAGGAAACAACCAATTGGAACCGTGCACCTAGCTTCTGACGTTTCATAAGTGCCCATGTTGGTTTATGTGAAATAAAATATTTTGATTTTTGTTTTTTTTTTGAAAGGTTTGTTCTATCTATAAATAAAACACGCATAAAATTGTTCAAAGCCAACAGTATTTTTATTTTTGTGGCGCCCACCTCGCCCCGGCTAGGTTCTCAACTCGCACGACACGTCGTTGTGTCGACTCATTGTCACTAGTTAATATCTTTTGGATGGCTTCGCGGACCACTTCAGGTGCTTCCAGGGACCACCAGTGGTCCGCGGACCACCGGTTAAGAACCACTGCACTAGAGGATAAATAATAAATTAAAAAAAAATACTAATAAAAAAATTCTAATTTAGAAAATAAAAATAAATTAATAAAAGCCATGATAGATGACGAACATAAATGCACCTCTGCCTAACTCTTCCGGGGTTATAGGCATGATGTTATATTATTAATAAAGCGGTTAGCCTACTCTAGTTTTAATCAAACACATCGCATTTCCATGCCACTTAGGTAGATCGATAATAATATTACCAGCCGCTAACTGTCCTACCACAAGGCAAAAGCCTCTTCTGATACAGAGACGGCATGAGCATTAATTACCACACTTAATCAAGATAGGTTGGCGATTTCAGACCTATATTAACCTACAAGTCCAGGTTTTCTCACGATTTTTTCCTTCACCCATGTCAGGAATGTCTTTCCTATCCTCAAAAAAGTCACATTGGGACTTGCCCGGATTTCAACCCACAACCTCGTGCATAAGTGGGGAGGCCTTAACCACCGGGCCATCATAACATTAAGAGGAGATAGATGCAAAAACATTATTTTGGTAAAATACAGAAATATATGTTATATGTATATTTACTTACTAACTTGATAACTCAGTAACTTTTTCCTCAAAGTAGCTTCAAGAACTACCCTTCTTAGATCCTCACACATTTTAACTTCACTCATTGTACTTTATCACTAAGTTTTCGATGGAAAACATTGAGTTTTAGAAATCAGTGACGGACGATCGACCGTGAGGTCCGCCATTGAGTTCGCGAACATCGTTTATTTGTTACAGAACTAAACTACACGAATGGCAGAGAAGTAGATAATAATATTTAAATTGAGTAAGGCCGCTCGTACATGGAGCTACTATGAAACTGCACATCTTTTCGGCATGAGCTATACAGGCAATAAATATACAATAAATATATTGAGTATTGAGGCTGGCAGGTACATCGACGCGGTAACTGTAACCATGAATTCAGCACATAATTCTAGTACTCGTAGCGTTGAAAATTGCGAAAGATACATTTTGTTTTTTCCGAAACTTTGTATATCTAATATATAAAATTCTCGTGTCACAGTTTTCGTTGCCATACTCCTCCGAAACGGCTTAACCGATTTTGATGAAATTTTTTGTGCTTATCCGGTATCTATGAGAATCGGCCATCTATTTTTTTTTTTTTTTTTTTTTGGTAGGGTAGGTAGGTAGGTAGAGTAGGTAGGTAGGGTAGGTAGGTAGGGTAGGTAGGGTAGGTAGGTAGGTAGGGTAGGTAGGTAGGGTAGGTAGGGTAGGTAGGTAGGTAGGGTAGGTAGGTAGGGTAGGTAGGGTAGGTAGGTAGGTAGGGTAGGTAGGTAGGGTAGGTAGGTAGGTAGGGTAGGTAGGTAGGGTAGGTAGGTAGGGTACGCCGTAGATAAGTATCGCAACCCGTGCGAAGCCGGGGCGGGCAGCTAGTTTCCTATAAAATACAAGTAATTTTCGAAAAAACAAATTTCACGTTTGTCTGAAAAATACAATCATACTCGTATAATAATTGTTAAATACTGTGTATTTTTTATATTTAAAAATCAAAGGGAATAAATCATGCGGAAAGTTTCTGTATTTTATTGAAAAGTACGGGGGCATTTTAAAGATACAGTTATTTTTCATGTTATTTTCAACACTATTCTAGAAAATTTTGCGTAGGTTATAAAAAAAAAAGTGTTTCATAATAAAGTGATAGACCTACGCGGTTATAATGTATGGAAGAGCCGACGTAAGTTTTCAACGCAGGCGGTTCAGAATCATGTACTGAATCCATGGTATTAGGTTGCGCCTCAATGCCTGCCACCCTGGATACAGAGTCAAATTAAATTAAATAGCTTAACTCTGCAGACGTGATGGGCATCGATATCAAAACACGATAAAATAAAAAAATATTAATAAAATCATTATTATTTCACGTTGGATTTTCAACTCTCGGTGCTGAGAAAATCGGCATTAGTTTCAAATTCAAACTATTTTATTTCACATAAACCTACATGGGCATCTTAAGAAGGAAGGAAACGTCAGAAGCTAGGTGCACGGTTCTAATTGGTCGTTTCTTATGGAGAAGATACGGCAAGAAACTCCACGGTTACCGTTACTGTTAGCCTGCATCATCGCACTGCTGAACAAACTCCTCTCCCCATAACTTCAAGCTCTTTCGATCCAGGGCTAATGTGGACCACTGGTCTTTTGTTTTCTCCAGCTCGTCCGCCATTTTCTACGGGGTCTGCCGCGACGCCTTCTGACTGTGTCAGGGTTCCACGTAGTGGATATTTTGGCCGACAGCTCATTGGGCATACGGTAAGGTAATGTTTTTAAAATTATTGACTTTAACAATATTTTTCATGTCAATTATTCGTGTGAGTAGCTCCGTGTGACGAGGACGACCTTACAGGTCGTTGTGCTAACTCTATTATAACACTCCAACTGATAACATAATGGACTGTTAGAGACGATGATTGGCTCGCCGCGAATCTTTCCATTCCTTGCTATCGTTATATTTATTAACGCTGAGATGGTCACGGACAAAGTCAACGTCCAAGTTAAATCATTTATTTCAAGTAGGCCGTTAAAAGACAATCAATGTGTACCTAGACGACAAATTATAATTTATTGACATTTTTGTTATTTTTTATTGGTTTTTATTATGCACTTATATTTAATTTGTTAATAATTTAAATGTTTTATTAAATTAAATTTAATTTTTATGTTTTTAATTTTGTTTCCATATTCTTATGATTATTGAATGAAATAACGAATGTTATTTATGTATTAATTTGTTATAATTTAGTTCTATGTATTAATTTTGATAGTTTTGTTGTATTTATTACTAATTAATTAGAAATTATAATTAGAATATTAATTGTGCGCCGTTGACGGCAAGACATAGCGTTCATTTTATTAATATTAAGATCTGTAGTTTTTTGTTTACCTGTGCTCTACAAATAAAAATATTTTAATATGAATTGTTCGAATTTGAAAAGGCACTTTTGAATGTCGAAATTTACTAGCAAAAATAATTGATTCTAGGTTCCCTTCCAAAATGTAGTTTCGTTTGGGGACGAAGAAACTCCATAATTAATCTTACAAGTCATTGAATGATCGACAAAGTCAAGTTTTTGATGCTCAACCGCCAAACTATCAGATTACAATATCGTTTTATTGATAAACAAACAAAAAAGTCACCCACCTAGTTGTATGTGCAGTCACATCGACTTATCGACAACTTTATCTTCAGGATGGAGACACACGTCTGATGCCTCTGGTATGCGTCATGTTCGTGAATGGGCGGTCAGTAGGGACTGGTCATCTCTTAGCTGCCACAACTTATTGTAATTTAATTTAATATTTGAATTGTTTTATCTTTTTATTACGGACGCTTTTAACGTTCTGAATCGTTCTCACATGCATAATTTCAACATGAATGATCTAACCAATGTTTGGTAACCATATTTTGATTTAAAAGAGTGTCCGTGGAGTTTCTTGCCCGTTCATCTCCATAGGTACCTACTACGCTTTAGAATGAGCAACTAGCTTCATCTTTCTGACCGACCGACCTCTTGACAATTCATAACATGTAATTGGTTTATTTGAAATAAATGCTTTGAGTTTGAGTTTATTCTTGAAATACCCGAGGCATCATAGGTGCGTTATCATCCTTATGACAAAGTTGGAATATTTAATGTGTCTGTAGTGCCTGTAATTAATTTATTGTGCCTTTAATTAATCGAATGTGCCTTTAATTAATTGAATCTGTCTGTTATTACACCGCATATCGACATATTAACAAAAAACTTCTAGTCTAGTCTTCGTCTAGCGGTCGCTAGCGCTACTGCAGAGCGTGAGGTTTCGATTCTCGGGTCAGGCAAAGTGTTATGGGGTTTTTTCGCTCTAGAATTTCTCAATAGCAGCCTGGAGTCTGAATTTGTGCCCGGTTGATAGCAATAGGCTCGGCCCCTGTTACATGGGACTCAAACATAACTGGCGAAATGTGGGTGTACTATAGGTAGAAATCGTCTAATTTAAAATTCCACACCACTCCGCAGCTTGTTGCATACACATTTCAAATGTTTACATTGAAATTTTAGTGGAGAGGCGTGCAGTTATAAATTACTCGATCTCTATACCTCTGCCTCACCCTTCAGGGCTTACAGGCGTGATGTAATGTTACGTTCTTAACTTAACTTTTTCTTCCTTAAACATTTAAACCTCACAGTACTCGTTTTAAAGCCAACTGTCCTTGAACTACCCTTGAACTTTTCGATATGAATAAGTATAGCTATTTCTATTCCTGGCTCACTTTATAGATATAATATTAGAAATACATTAGCTCTCCGATCAGGTGATAGTAGCCTAGTATATTGGATTCTGGCTACCTAAACGTAGGCACCTGTGTCCCACCGCCAACGAGGCAGCGACTAGCTATCAACGATTTTAAATAAAAGAGATACACTTATATTGATATTTGATCGCTGGCTCTTCACAACGCCGGCGAGTACTCGTTTGTGGCAGCGACAAGAGCTATCAAAGACGAGTCGGAGTCGAGTACGGTCGCATGGCGAGCAGAACACTCGCTAAGAGACTGACTCTTGGTACAAACTGTAGCGAAATAAAAAAGAAAATTCACCACTTTAACACGTCCAATAATTTATTAATATTTAAAAAATAATATTCGTATCGGCCCAGCCGCCTCCGAGTAATCGGGGAACATACATAAAAAAAAAGTTTCTGATGAACTGAGAACCTCCTCCTTTTTTTTAATCGGTTAAAAAAGAATCGTATACAAAAAAAAATATGATAAAATTAAATATGATTAAAACAGTCTCGGACAGGTAACTTAGCCTAAACGAAAAGAGATTTCGAGAAAACTTAAAGTACATCGGATGGAAAATCTTTGTTACGCATTTGGTTTCCCAACAAGGGAATCGATTGCAATCGGTTTTAGATTCGTGATCACTAAATTACGTAAACTTTCAAATGAATATTATCTTATAAAGATAGACCTAAGTTATCCCGATAGAAACAGTCCTGGTTAAAGATCAACTAGTATAAAAATATTAACCCTGAAAGTACCAATAACTATAAAAGTTAAGTGTGATGGTTCAAATAACAAGTCGATGCTGACGAACCGCAACCTCAAAGCATAACACGCCTCGACAGAATTGCAGCTGATACGACGGTCATGCGTAGCGGACCAAAACGGGCTTGCCAATCCCGAACTCCAAGTTTTCTATGCGGCTGGTAAAAGCGACCCAAAAGCACGCAAGCCTGGTAAATAGTCCGATACCCGGAAAAAAGGCCCAAAAGCTGCCCTTTTTAACTGGTTCTACACTTACGACAAATAAAATAGGGTATTACACCAGAGAAAAGGCAAAAACTTTCCCTGAGAGAGTAAATAAGGGAAAGTACATACCAAATTCGAAAAAATATCTTACACCTATTGTGCAGAACTCAACAATATAACTTGGTTGATTGAAGATTACAGAACATAATAACTTGAAGCTTGATTAGTAATTAAGGTAAAGTATAATCAATAAAATTTTATTGGCACAAATTAAAATTAAAAGTAGTAAAAATTATAAAAATCCACTGGATTCAATTAATTTTTTTCAGCAACTGATGTTGACTGAGTTTCTATGTTACGAGTTGATATTTTTTTGAAAATTTCAAAAATTAAGATTAAAATATTGAAGACAAGTTATACGAATTAGAAAAAATAGGTATTTTTTTTTAAACTTTGCCCCACACTAGAATTTTGCTCTGTATTGTGGGTGCGTTTACAAACATTCATCAAACTCACATACACAAACAGCCAGACCCGGAACAACTACTTTTAGGTCATACAAATATTTGTTTATTTGGTTAAAACCGCAGTGGTTACGCTGCAATACGCATACCAGCGATTAGTCGCTTGTCGCCGTCGCGCACTCACTCTTCGTTGCTCCCCAACTCTTTTTTAGTTGCTAGTTCTACTCGCTTTTCGTTAATCGCCAGCGGTGGGACAAGAGCCTAAGGCTATTGATATTATATTGGTGCGTGGGGGCGCAAAGTACAACCCCAGACATTCTGTGTTGACTATATCGAAGTTACTTATATCAGTAGCGTCTTGACTGGCCAAACAATGGTGGATCAGGAGACAGAATTTCTATGACAACATTGAAACTCTTTTACAAAGCAACATGCGATAATTTGACAATAAGCGACACCCACTCACACACACACACACACACGCACCTTCCTAGATATAAGTTGAATTGCTTTTTATGTACACTCCTACATTATTATTTTTTCTAATTTTAAAAGAGTGGGGTCTCCTAGCACAAGTAATTTTTATACTTAAAAGAGACATTTGAGGGAGAGAGTATGTAAGACTAAATATTGTAGAAGTTTGTAAAGTTAACGATTTTTTATTTTTTTATTATTATTGTAGTCAATTTGATCATGCTTTAAAATAATACGAATTCTTTAAACATCACTTTGAAGATCGGTGTCCATAAGATAAATAAATATTTGGAGTTATGTGTGGTTACTTGAGTGGTTCGAAGTGGACTATTCAGAATATCACGACAAGCGAGATAAAATTTGGTAAAGCTCGTTTGATTATTGAAATCACAAAACTATACAAGAAACATTAGGGCTGCAACACAGTTTTTAAACCAATGCAGCTGTAAACGAACATTAAGATTTTTGTGAACGTTCTTTTCGTTCGAAAAATAACATTTTATTTGATTTGAAACTGAAAACAAAATATTTCTTGCTTGCGTCCTTTTTGTACGTTGTTGTATAAGTGGGAAATAGTTTACTAAGTGGTATCGTATTACCCAGTAACTGGGTTGTGGAGGTCAGATAGGCGGTCGCTCCATGGAAAATACTGGTATTCAGCTGCATCCAGTTAGACTGGAAGCCGACCCCAATATAACTATATTAGTTGGGAAAGAGATTTATATTATTATTATTATTATTTTTATAGTTTATTATTATATTATTAGTTAGGAAAAGGCTAGGCAGATGATGAATGGGAAATAGTTTTTTTTTTCCATTTGCCAGCATTAATATAATAATTTTAAGTAATAGGTGAAAATGTATGTAAAAATTCAACATAATTTTATTAATTTATTTCAGCTTTCGCCTATCGCAATTCTGCAGCGAATTATTTGCAAATATGCAGCTTTGTACAGCCTCAGTTTCTCTTTCTATTCGAAAGCATATCAAGTTCGCGAGCAATTGAACGCTCGTTCATGCGGTTGTGAACTTCCAATGTGAACTAGATACAAAATAGCAGTGCGGTATACGTCATTAGGATTTATTTATTTAAAATAGGGACTCAAACTCAAATTCAAAGCATTTATTTCAAATAAACCAATTACAGGCATTTTTGAATTGTTTCGGGGTCGGTCAGTCAGAAAAATGAAGCTAGTTGCCCATTCCAAAGCGTAGTAGGTACCTTTGGAGAAGAACGGACAAGAAACTCCACGGATACTCTTTTAAATCAACATATAGTTATAAAAAATTTTGTTTACATGATTCATGTTGAAATTATACATGTGAGAACAATGTAAAAAACGTGCACGTTAAAAGCGTCCGTAATAAAAAACATAAAACCAAAAAAAATACAGTAATTAAAATAAGCCGTGGCAGCTAAGAGATGACGAGTCCCTACTGACGGCGCCCATTCACGAACATGACGTATGGATCAACACGCCAACAGTATATACATTTTACATTGATTAATATATAATAGTTATAGGTATACTATCTGATGTATAGACCAATTAAAGGTGTATACGACATTCACATATACTGAACTATAGCAACACCTTCTAAAATAATATAAAATTTAAAAAATTTGAATTTAAAAACAAAACAAAGCCTAAAAATAAAAAGTTACTAAAACAAATAGGTATCAATAATAAGTTTTCCGCGTACGAGTACGAGTACGGGTTCCGTACAAAAATAGTTCTTATATGTATATGGTGCTACTTTGTCTGTCTGTCTGTTACAGCCTGCTTTTATTATCATTTACGCCGTATAGGTTTTGACTTAAAAATGGAAAATGTCCGTAAAATACCATTCCCGCCCTCTTATCTCTACCCTCTCTACTCTTTACTAACAAACTTGTTATTTATTATTTAGTTAGCCTGCCAGGGTATGGAACCCTCAGTGCGCGAGTCCGACTCGCTCTTGGCCGGTCTTTTTATTTTTGTGTGTAAATATGATGTGATGTGTGTGTGTTGGGTTTTTGTGTGAGTGTGATGTGATGTGACTACCTACTGATTGGAAATCACAATATTTTGACGTGAAAACGTTTCTTTTTTGTCAAGTTTTAGGTACACTATATTTCGCCGTATTGACTAGATTTAAACGAAACGTTTGGGCAAGAAGTACACAAATACCTACTCTATGATTCCGTTCTTTAGGTTTATTTTACTAAAACAGTGTTTTAGTAGGTATATCGGCTTCATTGATATACAGCAAATAACAAACAGGTATTTATACAGTTATCATTTTATTAATAAGGGGTCGGTTTGCAGGGGTTTGGTAACGGTGACAGGATCGTCCCCTCTCACTAGGGACCAAATATCGATCGGCCGAATTAGTTCATCAAGTACACTTTGTACCTTCACTACCTACCCTAAATAATGAAGTAGGGTTATATGTGTTACTCTCTAAATATCACTTCGAAATTCGAAGGTGAATCCGCGATGATTTATTTTTAAAACAATTACTATAAACCATAACACTAATCTATTCGCTCTCGAATAGATTAGTGGACGGTAAGAAAAATACCTTGTGAATGTATTGTAGAATGAATGTGAGCTAAAAATATCAAATGATTTTAGATTAATTAATATTTTTGAGAAGTAATTGCATATAATTAGAGCCATTGGTCACGTGACATTGAACGCGAATCAGAGGGCGACACGTCACGACATTCAGACGACAATTTCTAATAAGACATAAAGACAAAGTTTTTTGCATTACCAACAAAAGTAGGAAAGATTTGGTGTTTAAGAGCGGCCAACCCGTCATGCTTTTCATACAAACGTTCGTACGTGATTATAGCGTTGTAACACAACTTTCATTGAAATTTTTGAACCAATAGGTATCTTGTGCACTTTATCTAGGTTCCTATGCAAGTAAAAAATCAAATTTTGCAGAAACAAATTCAGTATAAGCCTCCAAAAATCTGCTTTTTTGTACAAATTTTACCTGAACTTTGGCCATATTTGACATTAAGTGCTTACAATGTAATAAAAAAGTTAACTAACTAAAATTATTATGTTGTAGAAAGATGGTTTGATGACAAGAGGTGCTTTTGGGTGTGAGTGTGTGTGAAGTGTGGGGTGTGTGGGGGTGTATGTGGTGAAAATGGGTGAGTTGGTGCGCACATATTGTTTTTATTTTTATTGATAGCTCATATATTATGACTGTAGGTATGTGCAAAACGTCTTCCGTTTGGTCGTAATTTTTGGGTTGCAGACATTTAAATATATCATTTTTACAGCTAGCGTACGTTAAGGTGAGTATAGTTCTATTGTGGGAAAAGAATTTAGAGTAGAGATATGACCCAAGACATGCAAAATATCTGCGTGCAAAAGAAGAATTTACTCTTGGCCGATCCCACTTTAACGATCTGGATGAATGGCAGGCCAGGGCCGGCAGTCTCGACATTAGATAGCGACAAAAATCTGTCGCTAAGTCGTATCGATGTCAAATTCCTTTAATAGATTTTCAACTTTATTTCCAAAGCATAAGGTTGAAAATCTATTAAAGAAATTTGACATCGATTGGACTTAAGAGCGGCCAACCCGCCATACTTTTCATACAAACTCTCGTACGTGATTTTGGTTTTTTAACACATCTTTCATTGACATTTTTTAACTAATAGGTATCTTGTGCACTGTATCTAGGTTTCTATGCAAGTAAAAAATCTAAATTTGGAGAAACAAATTCAGTATAAGCCTCCAAAAATCTGCTTTTTTGCACAAATTTTACCTGAACTTAGGCCGTTCATAATATACTCATAAATTGCAAAAGTAAAGAAAACATCTTCATAGAAACCTTGCACATGTAATGGAAATTCTAAATGACAAACGTTTTTTCCAAAAACTTATAAGGCTTTTTCAAAAACACGTATTTCCTGGAACAAGTTTTGTGAAATCTCTGCGCGCCAATTTTCGTTCGATGTTATCGCGTTCTCACTCTTGCTTCTTTTTCAAACATTGCGTTGGATGAAACAACAAGCTTTTCAATCATGCTCGCGTTGACGATAGACGGATCGGGAAGGGCCCTCTTAACGACTGATTTTTGTCGGTATCTGTCGAGACTGCCGGCCCAGTTCTTTAGCATGTCTATGGAAGCAGACTCGAAACAATAAATAGCTGCCGTACATAGTGAGGCTAAATTCTGAGTACAGGGCATCAGTAGAATATCGCCAGGGTTTTTTGTAGGCTATTTTTAGATAACTCTCTGAGCTCGTTCCAGCGCAAGCAAATTGGTTTTGTTTGCTGTTCCCCAGACTGATACACAGTAACTTAATATTGACTGGCACAAGGTACAGTAAATAACACGGATGAGTTTTGGCTCTTCGATGGACTTTAATTTTCTGAATATGTGCGGGAGTTTTCGAATACGTTCACGAGTGCATCAATTTGCGCTTATTTATCAATTAGTATCCGTAGGTATTTTATACACGAAACCTTTTAAATTAGCGAGCAGAAAGAGCTCTCATTACTGACATTGCCACATACATGGATCTTTATTTTCAGCTCTTAGTCAGGTACTGGCCGATCAGTAATGCTAAAACACACAGACTTGGTTTTACCGACGTTTAAGGTCAGCAAAAAGTTCTGCAGCCAGAAAAATAAAAATAAATTCTGTCAATATTAATACGTTCGCTGAAATATTTGTATTTTGAGGTAAATAAACCAGAAGAAACATTAATAATTGGTTTCTCAAAAACTATCAACTACAAACTAGCCTAAGTAAGTATGCGATCAATTTTATTGATTGGTTCGAGGTGATATTTTCAGAATAGCGCATTTCTTAACCAACAGTCAAATACATAAGGTATGTCGAGATCAAAACTTTAATTATTCGAGTGAAACCGGGGGTAACAGTTTGTGAAGTAATAATGATTTCATTCAAGAGTACAAGTTGCACTATTATCACAATGGATCATTGTGGATATCAACATGAATAAATAATAGGTATTAGCCTTCAACCACAGTTCTCAACTAAAATTAACCCTGAAGCTTCGCTATGTTAGGGATAACTATATGTATAGGTATACCTAACATAGCGAAGCTTCAAGGTTAATTGTGATGATATTCAGCATAATTTCATATCGATTGGTTAAGGAAAAAGGTTATTTATACATTTCCTATAATTGCCTATAATAAAATACAAAATTAAAACGTGTGCCTCTAATAGTCCATGTTAATATACAATACTAAGAATTGCTGCAGCAGATAATGCGCTAAGGTAGCCTGTGAAATTAAAATTAAATTAATTTAATGAAAATTTTCTTCAGTATTGTATTGTATGATATTAGTAACAAAGTTAGATACGGTCCATAACAAATATATGTCGGAAAAACGTTAAATTAATCGTTTGACTTTGACTAATCGGGACATTAACGCTTGACCAGAGTTAAAGCAGAGTTTGTTGTTGGCGGTTAAGGAGTGAACACGTTTAGAAACTGTCGCGCGTTCCGTATAGTTGTGTCGTGTACCTACAGTGTGTGATTCGCTAGTGTGATTAATTTGATCATAAATTATAATACGATTTGAATTGCAAACGGTTTTTCTATTGCGCAGTAACCAACACTACCCGTAGTACCCACAGTTCTTAAAATATGGCTGATAATAACGAGAGAGACGTATAGTCACCAAAAGAGATAAGTAACCAGGGTCGTCGGATACCTATAGTTGAAGTTTTGCACAAAACCGATGGATGTTTTTGAATGAAATTTAATTTGATAAAAGAACTGTTTGTTTTCTATTAATTAAAGTAAATTGCATTCGAAAACATCCATCGGTTTCTTACTAAACTTCAACTATATCGACGACCCTAGTTACTTATCTTTTTTGGTGACTGTACTTTCTCCATCATAATATATATAGTTACCGAAATACGTATAATTATTAAAATAATCAATACAACTCTCCAAGTTCATTTTGCTCGATAGAATGACTGCCTATTTCATGAAATCATGACATTTAGAAAGAAAGAAAGAATGAAAAATTGTTTATTCTGCACAAATAGTTTTTTTTTGTTTTTTTTGCCTTTGTTATAATTGGCCTCAAATCATTTGAGGCCAATTCAAAACATGTTGTATTGATGATTATGTGGATTTTAATTCTGTTATTAGACTTATTACATATTTGTTACGGGCGCGTCTAACTGATTTATGACTATACAACCTGATTGAAAATTGCAAAAAACTTAGCGCATTCTTGTTAATTAATGTATTATCGGGTGTTGAAATTCTTAGTATTGTGTATTAATATGGGTTATAAGTGGCACACGTTTTTATTTTGCTTTTTATTACAGGCAATTTAAAGAAAAATTAATATAACATTTTCAACCAAATTATTATTTTATGAAGGTATTTGTGTCTTTTACATAAAGAAAGAAGAAAATAAAAGAAATACGTTTATTTAGCACAGACTACAAAGCACACAACATAAGATATACCTACAAGTAAAAAATAAAAAATAAAACAAATTAAAAGTGTAATAAAGTGCATAGATAATGACATATTATTTTACCAAACACATGCTACAATTCCTTATGGTCATGGTTTATTTACGAGATCAGTATGACTTTTATTTAAGTTGCTAAAACTGTTAACGATCAGTTAGCGCAGAGATAACTTTATGTTCAAGCTTATTTAATCTGTTTCCGAAGCAAATTTCCTAGTACTGCACAAGTTTCTATTGCATACAGAGATTGCATAATACCCTCATACCACGTATCCGCAAACTTCGTCCAGCGTACATATACCAACTGAAGGCTACTACTGTACATGGTCAGCGGATCTATTTTGTGAAAATCTCACCGTGAAAATTTAGGCGAAGTGTGAGCTTGAAGTGAGCTGTCAGTCCTGACTGAGCCTGACAGGTACGGCAGCACTTCTGGAGGCGCTGGGCTAAGGAGAAGTGTCAGAATTGCTGACCAGGAGCAAGTGGCATAAGTATAAGATAACCAAGTTGCAACCGAACAGAACGTGCTCGTTCAAATAGGGTAAAACTCAAAACCTGTAATTTTACCAATACACCAGTTATTTCTAAAAAAGGGTGAAGGGTGTATTTCACCGGCCTCAATCCTCAAACAGTAGCATACACATATAAATTGGTCCTGACATGAACAGATTTGTCCTGACAGGTGGAATGACAGGTCACTTCATCTGTTTCCTCAATGTGTTTTTAA
Organism: Dryobotodes eremita; assembly: GCA_917490735.1. NCBI lineage: Eukaryota > Metazoa > Arthropoda > Insecta > Lepidoptera > Noctuidae > Dryobotodes > Dryobotodes eremita. The sequence continues at coordinate 7,683,954 of OU823241.1, read as the reverse complement.
CAGAATAGGCTGTTCTCCTTCAAATCTATCTGACGTTTGGGTTATACAGCTTCAAGATCCAGGCGCCTGCGACGACAGGAGTGTATACAACGGATGAGAATGTTCGTGTATGTGACGCTTCAGGCAGATCGAAATAGTGTCAGTTTTCGACTGTTCAGATTGATCTCTACATGTTAGTAAAGTAGGCTTCAATTAGACAACTACTATCCAATGAGGATTTCATGAAAATTCACGGCACCAGTTGGCGCCACTTTGACAAGAGGTCTACCATTTCGACAATGAATATAAAATATACGATGACTTTCAGAATTCGTTTCATTCATTCTTTCATCATTCAGTCACGACTAAAGAAAATATAGGCGCTTTGACACTTTTGACAGGTGCCCAGACCTGACGACTCAGTGCCGCCACCTAGTTACCGTTATTTCAGAAAACCCTCATTAGTAGGTATTTACCAATAATAATTGACAATAGTTGTCACTATATTGATTTTAATAAAAATAGTAAATTCATTAATTCGCTCACTGACAGGTGAACCGCTGGGTCTAGCAGCATGAATTTTTGCACAAAAAATCCTTATATAACGAGGGTAAGCATTGAGGATTTTTGATAATTTATCCCCTATAGGAGGTGAAAGTTTGTATGGAAGTTGTCATTTTTGCCGATGGGTACCAATACCGGTTAATGTGACCAACCCTAGTTATCATCTGTAGACTTTTCCAAAATATTATTAGGGTCGGCTTCCAGTCTAACTGGATGCAGCTGAATGTCAGTATTTTAAACTCAAACTCAAAGTATTTATTTCAATTAAACCATTTACAGGCACTTTTGAATTGTCAAAGAGTCGGTCAGTTAGCCAGAAAGTTGAAGCTAGTTGCCCATTCCAAAACGTAGATCTCTATGGAGAAAAACGGGCAAGAAACTCCAAGGACACTCTTTTTAAATCAAGATATTACAAAATCCTGGGTACATTATTCTTGTTGCTTGTATATGCGAGAACAATGAAAAAAATATATAAAGAAACAATTCAAAATATAAGATTAATAATAAAAATAAGCCGTGGCAGTTAAGAGATGACCAGTCTCAACTGACGGCGCCCGTCCAAAAACATGACGCGTGGATCAGCACCATCCAGCTCAACCATTTTGTAGGGAATCGAATGATCCAACACACGCGCCACCAACAGTGAGACATTTAAGTGAGCATGACATAGTCTCAACTGCCATGCTGTCAAGTCAACATAATTATATAATAAACGAATCCATGGTAGTCACATTTACAAAATTGAAAAATGCTTCTAAATTATACAAAACTATAGTTTGCTATGTATTTGCTATTTTACTACATAAAAGAAAAGAATCATTAAAATAAATATAAAAAGAATAATTTTATATAGAGTGACTGCCTGTATGGCCAGCCCTATTACTTGGTATTAAAAATCAATTGCTCCTTATCTATGGAAACATAAGAACATCACAAAGACGGATATTTTTTAAATGTTTATTCCGAAGAAAAAAGTCCCGAGATCACTGAACATTGTCTGCGATGGCATTGGAAACTTCCTCAAAGGTCTTTAAGTCTAACGTAATATGATTGAAGTAATATTTAAGCACATAACTCCATACTTGTGGCTGATAGTAGCCACTTGAAACCGACGAGAGCAATTTAATATTTTCTCAGAAGAATGATGCAAGCTGCTTTGTCTTTCTAGTTTGTTCTTTCATTATTTATGCGATCGTCGACAATTTACCGGCGAATGACGTCTTTGAAACGTTATTTCTGAAAGTACGTTGAGAGTTCCAGAGATCGTTTTTTGACACCAGAAAGTCAAACCCCATCATTTTTATGACAGCTGTCACTGCGGCCGTTGTGTGACAGAAACCGTTGCTTTATACTTGTCAAAGTTTATGACAGTTTAAGTAAGTAAGAGAGTCAGTAATATTTTTTTAGTGCTTTGAAATTAATGTTTGTAAAACGATATTTCTAAACTCATGTTATACAAATGCACAGGATTTTGAAAAATTCCGTATTCGGTGTTCAGTCAACTTCTACTCTTTTCCATGTTTCTAGCTTGTCAGATAATTGCCTTTGTTGTGCTGTATGTACGTCATAAATGTTTTGTTGACTAATTAAACTAAACACTCCCTTTGTTATTATTTATATCAAATATTTCTTTTAGTCAGGTTTTTATTTGAAAACACATAATTGTATATGTTTGTGTTATTATGTATTTAACCTGACTAAAACTATTAACAAACTAAAATACGGCGTCGAAAAATTCCTCCGCATCGCTGTCGACTGGTAATGTACCCAAGAGACTGGCGGCATTGCCACGTTGTATGGCAATGCTTAGCCTCTGGACAAGGTAAAAGTCAGCCCTTGGGTCAATGTATTGTATATTTAATATGATTTCTTGTAACATCAACAAAGTTATCTTGACAAATGAAACGAAATACTCCCTATGTTATTATTTATGTCCGACATTTTTTTCATTACATAACTGGCAAAATGTGTATGTTGTTTATTTTAATGTGAAAATTCTACAAGGCTCACACGTAACATGAAACATGATAAATAATATGAACATGCAAAACACTGTTTGTCATCGTGGTAGAAGTAGTGGGTGTAGGAATATACGCTTCGAGCTCACAACGAATCCGCAACACCGCTGGCCACTGTGTTGCCGTCACACATACAAACGCTGATTACTGTTACAATTAGCTCAACGTAACCGAGACGTTATACAGGTTGGTTTTTTTACAGGCAGTAACAGCGGTTACCTTGACTATTGCAGCTAGAGGAAAACGTTCTTAGGAGACTTAGAGACTTTCATTTGGTTTATCCACATTAATTTCTTACGAAATGTATTGAAATAGATTTCTGCGTTTTGTGAGTTTTCTAGTACTCTAAATTCAGTTGATCCTGAATTGTCTTTTAATAAGACACTACATCGATTGGTATCATAAAAATAAAACGTCAGAATTAACGTTTTTCTAGCTGACTGAGCCAGTATTCGAAAATTTGTGAATGTAGTTAGCAATCGCTCTAAAAGTTAAGGACAATCTCCTTTGAACGTTCTCCGGTAACTACAACGGTTATGGTACTTGCCCTTACTGACCCGTCTCAAAAATCCCACCACAGATTATAAAAATCTCACCGTGGAAACTTGCGTGGAGTGAGCTGTCAGTGTCATTCCACTGGTACTAGGGATTGACCACGCATAACATTTACAATCATAATCGACATTTGATTAATTTTTTTACGCTTATTCTATTAACCATTTTATTTTATTTCAATGCTATTGTTTGGATGCCTAAACGTTACTATTTTAGGGTCGTTTAAATAAAACAGCAAAACAGTGATTCAGTCAGAAACACATTTTTTTTTCTAGGCTGTTCCTTATATAGCCTGTGGATCAAGCGCGTCACGCACGAACAATAAATAAAATAAAACATGCACGTTTAAGCTAGCAACTAAAAAAAATGCGCAGGAACTTTTTTTGTTATTCCGAACCCATTGTTAACTGATTAAATAAACGCAATCCCAAAACCAATCTTTATGTGTTTTGAAGAAGCAATCATCGATCGAGTTGAATAAAGACGACGTTGTTATGATTAGTCATAAATGAAAATACTTGTGGATTATAAGTACCCAATATTTTATTGTATATAAATACCTACTTTTTCTCATTGTTGGCTTTAGCTTCATCGAAAGCCATGAAAGCAACAACCAAGATGGAAAATATTGAAATTTTCGCAGCCACATATTGTTCTCACTATCGGCTTTAGCGCCCTCAAAAACCGTGAAAACGACACCAACAATGATTTTTTTTTTAAATTGCGCTCCCGCGATCTTGCTTTTTAATTTTGACCTCACTATCGACTTTAGCACCCTCGAAAACTATGAAAACGACACAAATGATGAAAATTGTTAATATTTTCGCAGCCACCATCTTGCATTTTCATTTTGACCTCACTATCGACTTTAGCACTCTCGAAAACTATGAAAACGACACCCATGATGAAAAATGTTAATATTTTCGCAGCCACCATCTTGCATTTTCATTTTGACCTCACTATCGACTTTAGCACTCTCGAAAACTATGAAAACGACACCCATGGTGAAAAATGTTAATATTTTCGCAGCCACCATCTTGCATTTTCATTTTGACCTCACTATCGACTTTAGCACCCTCGAAAAATATGAAAACGACACCCATGATGAAAAATGTTTAAATTTTCGCAGCCACCATCTTGCATTTTCATTTTGACCTCACTATCGACTTTACCACCCCCAAATATCATGAAAACGGCAAATTTTAAAATTTTCGCAGCATCATGTTAGTGTTTGACGTTTAAATATAAAAAAGGGAAATAAAATAAAACTCAATGTGTTATTAATAACAGCACCACACGCGCGGCGTCATCTTATCACCTCAACCGATTCTCGTAGGGTCTATAGCAACTACCCGCGTCGAAGTGAATCGGCTAGATGAAGTGAGTCGGTGAGCGCGTTGCGCGAGTTCAGTTGAACTGTTGAATTTTGTAATGGTATGATTATTTTTTTGTAAAAAGGTTTTTATTTTTCACTTTTTAGTTGTGATACCTACCCCACACAAATTCGTATAACATGACTTGATATGTAAATAACAGTGATAGGAAATTATTAAAACATCATCAATATAAACTAAGTGGAAAAAATACACAGTATTAAGAATAACTCAAAAACTCTTAGTCAGAACTTGATCAGATTTATATGTGACTACATGAAAACCACCAGCTTTCAAATAAAAAACAATCATCCAAATCGGTTCACCTAGAAAAAAGTTAAGAGCTAATACAAAAAAAGAACCGGCGATTTGAGAACCTCCTCCTTTTTTTGAAGTCGGTTAAAAACCTATATAGTACGTACATACTAATTCCCTGCAAAATACCATTTTTTTTAAATAAATAAATAATAATAATAATATTTATTTTAAAAAAATGGTAAAATACAGTATAAATCTTAGAAATAATATAGGTATGATGCCTGTACCTAGGCTAAACCTGTATCACAGGCGGCATGAGGTCTTACAATTACTATTAGGACAACAATAACTACTAAATCTAACAGGTATGGTTTATAACAGCAAATACTAGATCGCGCAATCTAAAAAAAGTAACAGCCAGTAATTACCTAGACAGCTCTAGAGAAGCGTTCCATTTTCAAAAGCGTCCTCTTTGGGATGAATAATAAAAAAGTAGTCGGAAATGGATTGGCTTTTAACCCATAATTGGCAGATAATGCTAAACTGTATGGCATATTTTAAATAGGAATATTGGAACTAGGACACAACCTGAAAACTTCATAACGAATACCCAAGAATAATGTAGTTTTAAAACTGTTGCGACTATCTGAGCGTCCAGCTATTTAACTTTTCTAATAAGCTTGCAATATTCTGCAGTCCATTCACAAATATTTTACCTCTGACAGCAGCAACCCAATAGCGACCTTATTGTAACGGTTATAAAGATCATTCTGAATTTGACAGACTTGTCAATGGCAGCAACCCAACAGCAATCTTATTACAACGACAATAAAGATCACTGTGATTTTGACAGTGATGCTATAGAGCTATGAGGAACAGGGTGTAAAGATCACTCACACCTCCATAGAAAAGGGAGAATCCACCGACCAGACGAGTGTTGTGTCTGGTGGGCAACTGCCCAACAATTGATGTCGGGATGATGTATATAAGCTAGTTGCGCGGTAAACTCTGCTTGCGCGATGCAGGATTTTGCGTGATGTCAGTATGACGCGTAGCTCGCATGTGGCGTTTTTATATGCCGCTACAATGCAAACCCAGAGATAAAATATCGTAACTGTGAACGGATTCTAGTGGCCAGTTAGAAACAAAATAAAAATCTAATCTCGTTTAAATGGAAGAGTGGATTAAAAAGCAAGTCGTTTAAAAATGGAAGAAAGGATTTAAAAGCAAATCGTTTAATTAAGTCCCAGTCTTTTTCACTTACCATTATATCCCTTTGAAATAAAGAGATTAATATACGTTTTATATGAGTGGGGATATCCTCAGCGTATAGTCAAATATAATTAAAGCGACGCACGAAGCTTACGGCACGGTTGGCGCAGTGGTTAAGTGATTGACTGGTGCGCTGCGTGTTGCAGGTTCGATTTCCGCACGGAACAAATATTAGTATGACCTACAAGTAGTTGTTCCGGGTCTGGCTGTTTGTGTATGTGACTTTGAATGTTTGTAAACGCACCCCACAATACAGGAGAAATTCCTAGTGTGGGGCAAAGTTTAAAAAAAGAAAGAAAAACAAACAATAAACAAAGCTCATCAATTTTACAATTTAGATAAAACTTTGTGCATGCTCTGGATTTTTAACCTTATATAATATATGAATGGCGTAGACACATATTCGACAGACTATACTTAACTAATGAAGTACACTATTTTAATAGCTTTTCAAACTTGAGTAAACTGGTATAAAGTTTCAACAAAAAGTAAACACAACTTGAGTGGTAAGCAACAATGAAAAGCTACAAGTGTTTACCCGGAGATGTTCCATAATTCAGAAGGCCGAGATTCTGTAAACTTTTTACAGTATCCCAATATTTCGAAGTTTTATTCAAACTCACGATACTATTTATCCGGTAAAAAGTTGAAATAGACTGGTAAAAGACAACACCGTGATAAAACAATAAAAGATTTTGTTACTAACGGAGCAGATGAGGGCCAGTCTTGTGCAACAAGGCAACACAACAACGTGAAGTAATGGAATCCGTCTAATACAATCTGTACAAATCCCCGGGCATGCAAATGCATCCATTTGCAACGTAGGTCTTAATTAATTCATTTTGCAACTGTCTGTCTAAAAAGTAAAGTGGAGTATCGCATTTCCTCTTTGCTGAGATAGTCCGCATGGTAGGGACTGTAAATGTGAATGGTGTTGCCAACCAACCTCCACGAATGTATAAATAGGGTAATAACATATTACGAGATAAATACAATTTCATATTTAGAAAAGAAAAGAAGAGGCAGTCAGCCCCGTTGGTTGGCGCTGAGGGTTATTGATCTAGGTACTAAGAGTGCTTTTTTCCAAACACAGTTCCCCTCCAAAAGTTCGTTGACATTTTTCCTCTCCAGCTGTGATGCCACATTATGATTTAAAATTCTAGTTTCAAATATTTGAACTATAACGTTTTTATTGACCAATTCAACTACCTATGACTTATCATAAACAATAATGAGGTAATCCCTTAGGATAACCATTAATTTTTTAAATTATAATTTGGCATCACAACTGAAGTTGAAAAACGTCAATTAACTTTTGGTGGGCACTGTAAATAATTATTTATTTTCAATTCTATATGCTTTTCCTTTCATAGAATGAGAGCCCCGGACCTGACAGTACTGTAGAGGTTAGCTGCATGTGTCAACCTGGCTGGTAATATATTATCGCTGGTTACTCTCGAACAGTCAAGCAAGTTTGAAATAAGCTTTGGAAGGAAAAGTGATGGTAGTTTGTTTGGAGAAATAGATAGGCAGGGCTAGGGCCTACCGGTGTATTAGGAAAATTCCTTGATAAAATATAATAATCTAGTTAAACATTAAATATAGTTTTCTTTCTCTTACGCCCCCACTTTCATGTATTGAGAGAGGTATAACAGTACCTACTGACCTATCTACCTTTATTTTATCAAATTAGAAATAAAAGCTTTGTGTAGACTAGATAATAGCCAACGGTGGTCTTACTTCTATCATTGTTAAAACCTCGTATGAGGCCAACAATAGTTCCTTGAGGCACTCCATTCGACTATTAGAAATGAATTAGCTTCAACGAAGATTGACTACTGGGAATTGCTTTGTTCCCTAAATGGTGACTGATTTGTACCTAACTAGGGTTAGTGCCAGATTCACCATACTCTATTTATTCTAAAAGTCCCGTTAAGTCATTTGACGGACTATTTTTCGTACTGAAACAATCAATCAAATGACTTAACGGGATTAGAATAAGCAGAGTATGGTGAAACTGGCACTTAACCTTCTACCTAGTCTGTGTTTATGTTTACTTCGGGTGCGTTTGGTACTTAGTTACATAATCTCCGACTGTTCAGTGTCAATAACCCAATCAGTAAAACAATGACGGAACTATGGAATATGATAAAACTATCCCATACCTGATGAGCGGAATAAAAAAACAAAATCTAATTAACAACTAACAATTCTATGACAACGAATACTACAATACTAACTGGACGTAGTTAAACAAAAAGGATCCAACCCAAAAATGCCCGAAAATGAATTGTGATACCAATGTGTGTGTGTGTGTTTTGGTATCATTATTCATTTTAGGCCATTTGTGGGTTGAATCCTTTTCGGTTAACTACGTCGAACTGATCTACGTTTTATCTTGAATACTGAGTGCAGATCGAATTCCATGAGTCTGGTTTATGCTGTTGATTAATTTCCTGTTGGATATTCCTACCTGAGGTTAATTTTATAAATTTAATTTTCATCGATGATTTTTCAATTACAATTTATTAATGTTATTTAAACAATTAATTTTTAATAACGTCGTGAGATTATAAAGTTGCAACTTTCTTAATAGAATCTGAATGTGTTACTAATAGTCTTTAGACATTAATGAGAATTTGCACAAGAATTTAATTTAAAGTGTTTATTAACACTTATAAAGAAGCATAAAAGCTTTCACACGCTTAAAAAGCATGCTAATTTCAACATGTTTCCTAGTACAATAAAATTTTCACGTGGATACGAAAGAAGTATAAGTATTCTACACAGAGAGTATTCTGTAATTATGCATGCTTTTAGCTTGTGTATTGCAACCTTCAACTTCTATATTCCAAGGAAATCATTTACTAACAATAAACCTACTCTATGATACATTGCTGTAATAAATTATTGAATGACAGAGGAGTGAGTACAGATTATAAGGCGGATAACATACAAGCAGTGAAGCACGGCCGTAATCCGGTCACAGAGCACCTGCGCTCACTTTACAATGTGAGCAGAACGACACGGCACGACAGAGACTATGCACGATTGATTGGACGGTGCAAATGACACACTGTGCGGGCAGCCCCGCACAATGTGTCAGTTGCCTGAAATTATATGTTAGCTATTTGCATTTAATCCCATCAGGCAGCACAGGGTTAGTGATAGTTGATGATAATACTAAAAATATTTGTACCTAAGTGCGGCGCAACCTCAGCAGTCACCTTATTGATTGGCTATATTTTAACCACATAATTATATTTTTACAAGGGCTGCTCCGCACATGTTTGAGTCGGCATGATTCGGCACAGGCCGGGCGGCAAAATTGAATGTATCTTTTACCACTAGGCTTTACCGAATCGTGCCGAATCCAACAAGAACAAGTGTGTAGCTTGCCTAAAGCCATCGTGCCAGAGGGCAAGACGTAACAAATAATATAAAACGCAAACCAAAGATAAACAACTAATATAGAATGCCTCGCACTAATTAACGAGAAATACCTATTTACTCTTACGCCTTGTTCCCATGGAAACAACTACAGACTGCTACCTCCTACGATCCTGACAAACTCCCTTTGCTTCGTTTACTTTCGTAAACACTTCTATTTCTGCGAAAAATAAATACCATCAGACTGTTTATTTTGTGTTTTGAACGAAGTCTGCTGCCAGACAGGATGCAATTCTAAAATGCGAGTCGACACGCACACGAAGGGTTCCGTACCGTACTACTGTACATATTTAACAATATTATTATATTCTAAAACGCTGAAAAAACACGTTTCTTGTATATGGGACCGTCTTTTTTTTCTTGTTTTTGGCGGTACACACTGTAAAAATTTCAAGTGTCTACCTAATTACGGTTCACAAATTACAGCCCTGTGACAGACGGACGGACGGACAGCTGAGCCTTACCCACAAGGTCCCGTCGGCACCCTTTAGGTACGGAACCATAAACAAAAACATTTCATTTAAAGTAGGTTACATAACGCTTTCACTGTTAAAAAGTTATCAGATTTAATGTAGAGCCAAACCCCTAGCTCTAGAAGGCTTAAATCTACAAACCTTACATCATGGTCAAAATGTACGGCTTGACCGTATTCAATTTCCATATATTTTTTTAAATAACTTCAGAACTGTTTATTTTAAAATTATATAAACATATATATGACACACTCGCAACAAGTCCTTTCATTTGATGTCACACGGTACAGTTTGCAAAACTTTTGTTTCTAATTTTGTAGTTTGCCCCCAAAAGTGACCGCCATATTCAAAATTAATTTCATTACGTTACACGTCCGGACATTTAGTACACGTATGAATTTCTGTGACTCAAACACGGGTTTGAGTCACAGAAATTCATACGTGTACTAAATTTCAACTTAATCAGTCCAGTAGATTCGGAACTACGAGTAATTGGCTGTGACAAACGGACAGACAGACAGACAGACACACGAGTGATCCTATAATGGTTCCGTTATTTCATTAGGACGAACAGAACCCCAAAAAGGATTCTCAGTGGGTGGTAAAAACACCTGATAGCTTCCCGATAGCTTATGTTTTATGTAAGATTATGTATATTTTTTGATTGGATGTCGATCAACCACAATCTCATCTGATGGAGTGATGTGGGCTGTGATGGTCCACATAGCATAATCAGCCTATAATGTTCCCACTGCTGAGACACAGGCCTCCTCTCTTCGAGAGGGAGTGGGCTGTAATCTAGTACGCATGCCTAGTGTGGGTTGACAGCTGATGTCATATGTCTTCGAATTTTTGGTTCTAGGATATGCCAACCCAAAAAAAAAAAAAAAAAAAGGATATGCCGGTTTCCTCACGATGTTTTTCTTCACCGTTTTGAGATCAGTGGTGACGAAATAATTTAAACAAAAAGAGCGCCTGCCTGGGTTCGAACCCACGACCTACAACTCGATAAGTCAAGGCCGTAACCCCTGGGCCACCACTGCTCCTCCTACCGATAGTCCACGCTCGTCTAGAATTAGTATGTTATTTAATAGGTTACATAACCAAAATATCGCAAAAAAAAATCAACAAATGTTAGTGTATTAGTAACAAATTGTACCTAAATTATGTTCGTGCACAAATGTGTTCGCGGTCGAACTTATTTGAGTGAGGTACAAATCCAGTTTTACAGAATATTACTACATCTTTTTATAACATCGCCATACAACCTGGCAATGTTGCCAGCCTTTTGAGCACTTTTCCTGTTGACAGCGATGCGGACGAAGTTTTTGATGTCCTATGATGCTATTCCTTCTTTTTTATACACATGTACATATTATTAATATTATTTTAAGCCTGTTAGCTTACATATTACGTAAATATTATCTTATAATTTAAGTTAACATTGATTTTAAATTTCATAAAAGTCATATTTTCTTTCACGTTTCCCACGAATTACCATTTTCCTTCTCTATGTTAAGAAAAGACAAATATTTTCATTTCTATTTCAGTCTTCAGTAACTTCTTGTTCCTACACATCCCACACGTTGTCAGAAAGCTTTTTGCGGCTAAACTTCTGAATTAAATATGTGACCTACGTAATTTCAACGAGTCGACTTTTCAATCAAAGGAATAATCATGGTAGAGCCCAGAGGGTTTTAGAGCAAGCATTTCCAGGGTAAAAAGTTAATAGCTCATTAGGTGCAGCATGATGAAAGAACGCCGGAAATATATTTGAAAAGTTTCAGATAGGGGCCTCGTGGTCAGGAGTCCACTTTCAGATTTCAAAATGGACCAATAATAAAGTGACCTTCAGACCCGTTGGTATGATCGTGTGCAGCCTAACCCATAATGACTTATATAGGCAGATCTGATGAAGAAATTGTGGGGTTTTCCTAAATTGACGACTGTGTTACATGTCTTGATTGTAAATATATAAATATCTGACGGATTAGTGGAGCCTTTTGGCAAATATGACGAAATTTTATTGATTTATAAAAGTACCTAAAAGTGATTATAATTTTGCATTTATCTCTAAATCAACGAATTTATTTTGATGAAAACTGTCAATTTATCAAAATAATGCAACTACTCATGCATAGCCGGGTAAAAAGCAAAGTATTTAAAAAATTAATGTAAATATTAATTTGAAAAAATATTAATTCTGCTTTTTATGAAACTCATAACTATACACAATGTACTACAAGTGCCTATTTCAAACTCAAACTCAAAGCATTTATTTCAATTAAACCATTTACAGGCACTTTTGAATTGTTAAAGAGTCGGTCAGTTAGTCAGAAAGTTGAAGCTAGTTGCCCATTCCAAAACGTAGATCTCTATGGAGAAGAACGGGCAAGAAACTCCAAGGACACTCTTTTTAAATCAAGATATTACAAAATCCTGGGTACATTATTCGTGTTGCTTCTATATGCGAGAACAATGAAAAAAATATATAAAGAAACAATTCAAAATATAAGATTAATAATAAAAATAAGCCGTGGCAGTTAAGAGATGACCAGTCTCAACTGACGGCGCCCGTTCACGAACATGACGCGTGGATCAGCACCATCCAGCTCAACCATTTTGTAGGGAACCGAATGATCCAACACACGCGCCACCAACAGTGAGACATTTAAGTGAGCATGACATAGTCTCTACTGCCATGCTGTCAAGTCAACATAATTATATAATAAACGAATCCATGGTACTCACATTTACAAAATTGCAAAATGCTTCTAAATTATACAAAACTATAGTTTGCTATTATCTCATCAAGGCAGCCCTACCTACGAGGCACAAGGCACTCTATAGATCAAAACCTAGCGAAAAAGATAAAAAGACGCCTGCTCCGGATGATAAAACCATTTATAATCCAACGCTGGATGGTGCATTTTTATACGGTACTAAAAAAAAACATATCGCAGAATTAACGCACACCACCAAACACCCAGAGACATAGAATATTATGTAATAATCATAATACATACACTGCTTTTTTACTATTTCTGTATAAAACATTCATTATTTATTAAATTAGTTATACTGATTTTGGGAGAAAATTGTGGTCACAATACAAATCTGCGCACGCACACAGTTGCACACGTATAAGGGTCTAGCGTAGCAGGTACTTTGTCTATTTTGCTTTGTTTTGACTGCACTGCGGAAGTGTGATTGTAATTACGTAATTACCGTAGTTTTAATTATTTTTGGGATAAAAAATACCTGTATTAATATTAACAGAAATCGATTCAGTAAACGATTCTGAACATATTGCTTTCATAATGTTCGTTAATTCAGTTACACATTGTAAGGTACTGTGTATCTTTATTTTTAGAACAAAGTAGTACTTAAGCATTACTTTGGACAATTATAAACTAGACAATATCTTATCCTAGACCTTTTATACAAGTTTTAGTAATATATTTATCCCTAAAGAAGTATATAAACAATGCGTATTCTCGCGGAGACTGTGACGGCTATCTACCTCGCCACATACGAGCTACGCATCACCCTGACGTCACACAAAATCGTGCATCGTGCAAGCAGAGAGGACTGCGCAACTAGCATATACGCAATGGCCCGACATGAAACTTCGAACAATTGCGCACCAGACGCGACACCCGTCTGGTCGGAGGATCTTCCCTTTTCTATAGACAATGAGTAAGCTTCACACCCTGTTCCTCATGCCTCTATAGGACCATATTTTCCATAGGTACATATCCTCGCATCGAAGATATATGCTTATAAAATTGTTTATTTATATGCACATATATATATAAAACAGCAACAGCTACGTGGACTTTTTTTTTTGTTTTTCATTATTTATTTAATTAGGGACTTTTATGACGGCAATGCGTATGCCAGTCCTATCGTACTCTAAATATACACACTGCTACAGATTACATTTGGGCCATGAACCTGAACAGGCTCTTCGCATCATCACGATTTGGTTGAGACAAAATTCTATGAAATATGCCCATATCAAGTCGGTTCAACCTCAAGACCCCAAACAGATAATTTCGTTGAGACTCATATCTAACACAATCTACCAATAAGTGATGTAAGTCGTCCGCGACCCCACACTCCTACGTGGACTTGAAAAATGTAAATACATTTTCGATGGTCCAGTACAAACGTGTTATGTGCGCGTAAAAGGTTTTTTGTTTTGATGGATTTCGCCTGCACCTTAATTGCGTAACACACTATCTATCACAATCTGACTAATTTTGATGGATATTGCTAATCCATTACTTCATATGTTCGAAAAATGTTTCTGCTCTACAACGTACGTAAAACAATGAATGTTGTTGAAATGTCAAAATGAAAGCCATTTCTACTGTTAGTGTGTTACGCAATTATCCCGCTGTTCTTGGTAATTTTTAATGGGCAGTCAGCCCTTTATCACCTTACCGACTTGCTACTTATAAATTGTTAGCATGACGGGCGCTATTCTCACCAAAGAGCCGATACGAGAAAATACCAAAATATTTCAAATCTCAAATCACAATAAAGCACTTGCAGCAAGATTTGAAACGTTAAGAGGGCGCACACCGGTCCACTAGCGCCACTCCTTAAAAAAAATATTATCTCGTGACTGAGAAGGAATTTTGAATAAAGGCTCAATACTCACCCTCGGTAGGTGTGTCTAGAATTTTTTAATACCTTTTATAAACTTTCATATTGAGACACGAAGCAATAAAATACGATCTAGAGGAATGTGGCCGCTTTTCTTTAGATCGAATTTTGTTGCTTCGCGTCTCAATATGAAAGTTTATAAAAGGTATTAGAAAATTCTGGACACACTTACCGAGGATGCTGATTGGACCGTTATTCAAAATTCCTTCTCAGTCACGAGATAATATTTTTTTGCGGAATATTTTTACGCTAGGTCTAGAATCATATGCTGGATTCATGGTTGCAGTTTGCACGTCGATGTCCCTGTCACCCCGTATGGTGAAATAAAATGCAGCTCACTAGATATTTATAGAGTAACACTGCTGGACTGGATCTATATACTGATGAATGGAAGGTGATACTGTTGGAATGTCTGGCGATTTCCGAAAAGACTGAGTAGTAATTAAAAAAAAACACGTGTGGCACTCGGGGACTGCCGCGGTAAAGCTATTGCATAGCATTTTTTATCAACTTATGCAATTATAATTATTTATTTATTTATATTTATGCAGTATTTTTTTTCTTTGATATTAATTCAAGTACAGTCGTACCATATACATACACGTTAAGCGAACGCTCGGCCGAGCTACATGGTAGGCGGAGTGGGGGGTGTTAGGTTTTATTTTCGTTACGGAATTTCTTGATTCGGTCGCCGCGCTCAAAGCCCGCGGTAAAAGCTATGCAATAGCTTAAAAAAATAAAAATAAAATATTTGGTATTATATTGCATTTGTAATGCTTACTTTATGTTATGTATCATTATTATGTACCGATCTCAGCAGTTCAATTGGATTTATGTTGATTTGGTAGAATAATATTAAATAAATAGTATATTTTTCGTGATAAAGGGTGGTTTCAAGACTAGGTGGGCTGGGGAATAAGAGTGAGTGAAAGTCTAGACGAGACTTGTAGATAAGCGGGTGTCCTAAATAGGTCGGTAGCATCTAAAAGCCGGGTAATTACGAAGAGCAATGATGAAGGAATCGATAGTGAAATGAAAGGTCATACGCGGCGCGTCCTCAATTATCGATTCTGGCAATCTCCGAAACGATTCAATCCGCTTACATATTTTACAAAAGAGAGCTTAAAACACCTAATGCAAACTGATAAAGTACTAGCATGCCAGTTAAAAATAGTTCCGCAATTTCAGAACAATGTGGCTGGAACAAAATCGTTCGTACTTTATTCATGTGCATGAATGTATTTAAATTCTACACCTACAGTTCTAACGAGCACTTTCCAGCTGTCCATTTTCACATTGAAATCCTATCAGAGAATCAATAAAATACCTTAAGAGGCTTACAACAGCTAAAGCGCGGTCACTGTCGGACTGCATAGAAAAGAAAGAGAAGCGCGATGACACAACGCTGGTAATTTATTGCAAAATACGAAGCAATTATCTATTTACAAAAAAACTATTGATTGGATTAAAAAATTAAAACACTATTACGTTAGTATGTTGCTTGCAGAATAATCTGACAAAAAATCAGAATGATTTAATGCATAGTAGTATGGTTTTTAATCGTTATAAGAAATTTTTAGAGGTATCTTCGTGATTTTTTTCTATCGTATCAAATTAGTTGTATTATGTTTTCAACACACTATCTAATTAGCAAATATCCTGAAGAATAACATATATTTTTCTGATTTTGTTTAGTGCAGTGGTTCATACACTTTTAGGCATTATAAAACTTACATTTAGGTCCTGTAGTCCCCTTAACTATGGGAAAATAATCAGATATTGTACCGGTTGGTAACTGACAGGACCCGGTGCACAAGCTTCAGTCATGTAGGCATTGTTACCCTACAGTAGATAAAACTCAAACGGTACGTCACGCCCGCAGTCATCGTTTCGCTGGGCTAGCCACTGCCGCCGCCGCATTTCGAATTAGATCGGAACATATTGTTCGAAAGCTCACAAAGCTACACACCAACTGCACTGCATTTCAATCCCATGGTTTTGTACTTATTTATCGTTTAAGGAAACCAGGTTTAGTAATAAGGTTCACTTTTGCACGTCAATCATATTTTAAAAACAAGATGAGGTCGGCGGTTTCTATTCTACTACTCTGAGAAGAAAGGTCGAAAAAAACTCAGAATAATTTTAGTTAGATCATGTAGATTAGTATCTAAAAAAGAAGTCATTTAGAAAAAAGAACCACACTGATTTGAGCGGACCTGTCCAGTCAGTGCACGCATTTTTCAGGCACGAGAACTTGTCAAACTCAGCTTTGACATTACTTGAGTTCATATAATCCTATTGAATGACAATTTCATAAAATATAAATCAATAAGATTATATGAACGTTATATTGATGATTATATGTAATTCTATAAATACAGACTTGGTACGGTCGCGACTCGTATTTTGTTCAAGATACAAGCTGACACTGACCTCCAAAATGCAAAAAACGTAAGAAATTTTGAATCTCGCGGGCAACCTGGCGCTTCCCTTAAAAACGGCCGTCCAAATGAGTTTTTTATTGTTTAACACCGTTAAGGCTCCTGCAAAACAGGCGCGACACAAAGGCAACGCCTGCCGCGCGACGAGCGGTGCCTTTGTGTCGAGTGCGATCCGCGTCACGTGTCGTGACTGTTCGTAGAAGCCTTTAAGTCGAACACAGACGGCCGACCGAACGATGGGATTTTGCCTAAGGCATTAAGTCCGCCTTTGTACAGTATTTTTTACTTGTGCATGAAGTTTTATAAATGAATTTCCATGTCGGCCGTTATAACCAGCACCTAACGACAAGACCATAACTGCATTATCACACAGCGACTGACACCGCGTGGCTTAATCTCTTTACGCATGAATCGGCACATCCGATCCAATCAGATTAATGTCTGAATGCATTATCGATTACGGAATTTGAGTCTGGCCTACCGGAATTTTAGCTTTTAGAGTACCCTGGAAAGTTTGTTTCGTTGAAATAGACTACTTTTATTTGCGTTAAAATATGGTTCCTACATTAATAAATCCAAATTAACAAATTAAGTAACAGGGCCTTCAAAGTTTAAAATCAAAACCACTGACGTAACTTTTAGAAAAATACGGTTTGGTTATGTTTAAATGCATGTTGGAATACCAGTAACATGGCCATGAACTAAAATTATATCTTTCTCGTCATAAACTTTTCACAAATATCTTACATACCGTGCATGAAATTTTAATGAAGACAGGAGAAAATTCTTAGTTCTTGATTATTTTTCTTCTCCGTAATCTAGCGGGTTAACCACTTGTTTTAATTGAATCACGGGACTAAATAGCACATTTCTACATCATTACAAGTCAGTTTTTATATTCAAGAGAGCAGATATTGCTGTAGTACGACTTAGGCGCTAGTACGTCTAACGCAACTTCTACATAGGATCACGCCTGTAATCCCCGCAAGGTTAGACAGAGGTGTACCTAATAGTACACCTTCATTACGCCCGTTATGTTTAAGTCCCATGTAATGCGGGAGCCTATTGCCATCAACCGAGCTAAATCAGACTCTAATCTAGACTTCGGGCTGTTACTGAGAAATCCATGATAAAAAAACCCAATAACACTTTGCCCTACCTGGGAATCAAACCCAGGACCTCGTGCTCGGCAGTAGCATTTGCGACCACTAAACCATCGAGGCTGTCTGGTTGACTGAACAGTCCAAACAAATAAGTACAAAATATCAATAACATGAAATGTTAACACTATTACTGCCTTAAATGTAATCACTTTTGCTAAAATAGAAGCCAATGTACCTGTAGATACTAACTACAGATAGATTGGCTTTTATTTTAGCACTAGTGATTAAATCTCAGCCAGTTATTCAGACTTGAATACTCTCTACCCTCTGCAGTTTCCTAGAATACGCGCTCGACTGGCCCGCTCGCCCGATCGCCCACCGCTATCCGTGATGGAAACTATTCATCTACGCATTGCAAAGAGGTGTAGCAAATTTAATAACAGCTAAGTTGCGTCTGGCCGTTATTGATATAGTGTCAGACTCAGTGCAGGGTATATTAACCGATGTTATCGATAGCGATAGATGACGTACATACTTATGTATACAGAGAGTTAAACACGTTAAGCTCGAAAGTGATTGCTGTTTTCGTAATATTTTGATGGATAAACGGTTTTAAAGGTTTATTTAGAAGTTATGTTCTGAGTTTTGAAAACTAGTAGTAACTGTAAGTACTACTTTCAAACCGATAGTGATGTATCAGTCAAATTAGATATCAGTTTATTTAATTGGTAATTACCACAGTCTCCAAGATTTAAAAATAATATTTTGTAATTTCTGCTTTCACTTAATTGCAATTTTAGACTTTTATTATATATTAATATCTTGACTCTAACCGGTTTGTAAATTAACATGTCCTATAGAATCTATATCTCAGGACCCTACCTCAGACACCTTTGTCTATTTAAGATTGTGCATTTTATGAAAGAGTGCCTGTAATATGATGTTGAGGTATATAAACATTTATTGACTTATTATAATTATGATTAGTTGGTTGACTAGCAATAAAGCAGTTTGCCCTTTTAGCTTTCGATAAATATATTATTTTCGTTAAGCGTCGACGCCATTTCTCACCCATTACCAGGCCTATTAATCATGAAAACGTTTAATTTCGAACCGATTTATTTAAAAAATCTTAAAATTCGAATTCTCTTTTATTTTGAAGAGATAATTGCGTCATCAATTTGGGAAAACGAATATTTTGTGAATAATAACATCGTTTTCCTTACTTTACATGAAAATCCTTAGATTCTTTGACGTAAAACGTAAATATTTGTTAGGCGAAAAAACTGCAATAGTTCCGCAACATCCGACCATATTTCTTATCATTTTTTAACCGACGAAAAAGAAGGAGGTACTTTATTTGCTGCTCTGCTATCGGCAGACTTCGCCATGACTAAGTGCAAGAGTATTTTCATTAGAAACGATGACTAATAGTTTATTAATTTAATTATTTTATTAAAAAGACCGTTAATTTTCTTCAGGTCATTAATATGTGTATTTAATACCATAATTGGCTATTAACATTGATTTATAAATCCAATGAATTTATAATTGTCCGTCAAGAGTAAATGCAGTTTAGGATAGTGTATCATTACCCATGGTTTAGTCGCGGAAAATACCATAAAAATTGCTTGTCTAATCGCTGATATTCGCTCAAATTGAAAACGCTCATATGTGCTAAAAATACACAAATACAAAATAGATTTATCAGAAGAATCTTCAGACACACGACCTTTACAATATTTAGTAGAAGGAAAAGAACTGACGTATTTAATTGAATTTTTCATCATTTTTTATCTTTCTATACCAATATTTTTATAACGTCTTAAAAACGTCTTAGATTGAAATAAGTAAGCAAAAGGAAATAATGTTCCATCTAAACGAACCAAGATAGAATACCGTCTTCACTGAGTGATTCATATTTTTACTAATTTTATAGGCTTGGTTTATGATTTTAATGAATTTAAAAATGTTAATGATTTTAATTAATTTAAAGATGATTGCGATTTAATTTAGTTTAAAATTTGATTTTATGTACTTCAGTTATTTTATTTAGTTATAATAGTATTATAGTGGTATGTATTTTAATATTTGCTTACTAACATAATAATAGGTCTTTACCTATGAAATTGCCGTTTTGTATGAAAAAATTTAAACGAATTTTTTTCATGAATTTTTTATTTGTATTAATCGAAGTAATCACCCATGCAATCAATGCATCTTTGCCATCGCAGTGGCAGTTTATTGATGCCCTTCTTAAAGAAATCAGCTGGACGGGAGGCAACAAATTCTTCAAAGGCATTTTGTACTGCCTCTCGGGTATTAAATTTTTTTCCCGCCAAGAAGTTATCCAAATTCTGGAAAAAGTAGTAGTCTGTAGGCGCAAGGTCTGGTGAGTAGGGCGGATGACGGAGAGCTTCCAACCCCAGTTCTTGCAACTTGGAGACCGTCTGCTGTGCAGTATGAGGTCGCGCGTTGTCGTGCAGGAGCAGCGGAGACGAGCGATTGACCAATGCTGGTTGGAGATGCGCCAGCTTCTCCATCATTGTGTTCAGTTCTTCACAGTACACATCTGCAGTAATGCTCACCCCGTTTGGAAAGAAGCTGTGATGAATCACACCGGCGCTAGACCACCAAACAGTGACCATCACTTTTCTAAGGGTAAGTTTTCGTTTAGGGCATTGTTTAGGTGCTGAACCAGGATCCAACCAACTTGCTGAGCGCTTACGGTTATCAAACAGAATCCATTTTTCATCGCAGGTAACAATGCGGTTCAAAATTCCTTCATTTGTGTGTCTGTTGAGCAGTGCAAGGCACGTCTCGACGCGTACTTCGCGCTGGCGATCATTGAGTTCGTGGGGCACCCATTTGTCAAGCTTTTTTACCTTGCCAATTTGACGCAAATGGACCAATATTGTTTTGACGCTAACGTCGAAAGCTGCTGCTAATTCAGCCGTAGATTGTGTATCATCAGCTTCCACAATCGCCTTTAATTCGTCATTGTCGACCAAAGTCTTCGGATGACCGCGAGGTTCATTTTTCAGGTCGAAATTTCCAGAACGGAAGCGAGCAAACCAATAACAGGTGGTGCGTTGGTTTGTAGAGTTAGCTCCGTAAACGTCGTTGATGTTGCGTGCCGCTTGTGCCGCGTTGCTGCCACGACGGTACTCATATTCCATAATTACTCGAATTTTTAACGTATCCATGATGACGAAAAAGATTGAAATGCGATGAAAATGTAACACTAATCAATAAAGAAATGACTACTTTTAGAAAAAAAAATCCATGTTTTTAAAATAAAATTAATTTGAAATTAGAATTCATAGCCAAACAAAAATTATTTTGATTTGAAATGGCCAGTACTGCAGAACGGCAATTTCATAGGTAAAGACCTAATATTTAGGTATACTAACAGATTGATGGATTACTGAGTCTGATTTAAATAAATAAATTAAATTAAATTACATAATTTATCCTTATTTTATAGAGTGTAAAGTTTCGCGTTCCGTCCGGATGCTTGGAGTGTATTCCCTACATTAAAACACGGGATAATCTGTATGCTATGCGTCGCAGTTTCGCCAAATCAAGTAAAGGCCCGCAGACAGGCACGACGCGACTCTTGTAGCATAATTTCCATAGAAATTGTTCTACGAGAGTCGCGTCGCGGTGTCGCTTCGCGCCTGTTTGCGGGAGGGAGCCTTAAGTGTGCGTCGCAACAAAAGCGCATCGCACTGCAATTTACTCGTTACTGATGGCTGATCATTGATCGCATTTCGTCGTTCCCTCGTTCATTCGATCTAGTAATTCAATATTCTCGCAGACTAACAGTGCGACGCAAACTGTCGTTTACCGAAGAATTACGCGGCTGCTTGTTAGTAAATAAAATAATGTTAGAGCTCTATACACGATGGCCCATGCTGGTCGAACATTAGGATCTTCGCAATTAAGATATTTATTATCAACTATGGCTATAGTGTTTCTTTCCCATTTTATCGAAAAGAACATACATTTTGGAATTGAAAATTATTGTTTCTAATTAAACGGCATTATTAAATTAATAACTTGAGGCTATTTAATAGTAATAGGTACTTTAATAGAAATTTACACTTTGTACATTACACCTTTAGTCTTTGAGAAATTCTGAAATATTCAGTAAAATCCTGTCTCTACTAAAAATAGCTTTTAGCTAAAACCTATGTACTTAAAAGATTAACGTGATTCTCAACACCGGTCATGTTTGTTCATAGTTGTTAGGAAGGATAGTTAATGACACTTATTAATCGAAAGTTTTCCTAAATTAACCAGCGTCGTACATAATTAATACTGGTAGGCCGGGTATGTGGAACTTCTAACTACGAGTCATGTGTCGAAACAGAAATGCCAACATATTCTATTTCTTTTCCCAATTATATTAATTAATTATATCCTTGTGTAATATGGGTGGGTAAATTGTTAATGAACGCACGGCAGTACCTATAAATTAATAAATGTTTATGTTATTTAATAACATTTATTTATAATTGGTTGTTTATGTGGTGGCTTTGTATTCTTAGTGCTTACTGTTTGTTTTATTTTATTTTGTTGCATATAGTACCTAATCATTAAACCTGACTTGGTTTTCATACGTCCTTTTTGGGTAACCACTGAAAATCAGCGCTGTGCTGTGGGTCCCTCATAGCACAGCATCATGCTGAGTGGAAGCATTCTTTTCACAGTTATGACTTGCAGCTGTCGACTATTTCTGTCTTTTGCTCGTGATTATAGATCTATTTTGTTTGTTTTTATTTTACATTATTACCAGACCTAATTATCTTTTTTGTATGCACGTGTTTCTGTGACAAATAAACCTAATTTTCTTTCTTAATTCCTCCTTTGTCCAATTATAAATAAGGCTCGTATGAAAAGAGAAAATCGTTTTGTAATAAGTCAGGTTATGTATGAAAATTTAATCTGCCCTTTAACAGAAACAGTGACTATTTTGTCACTAAACGCTTTCAATTGTTCAACAGTCCCAAAAATAAAGTAAACACAGTTTCCAATTCCCGTTACAAAGGAATAAAAGTGAGAAATAGACACGAATTTTAACAAATGACAGCAAATAATAAAAACAGATTTCTTTACAAACGTAGTAAGGAAAAAAGTATCGGGTAAGAATGAATGTCTCGGAAAACAAAACGTATTGATGAAATACCTCGTACTTACTACTTATATTCCGAAATATGAGATCCACTTTCTATTTTCACTATAAATATCACGCGTTTTTCGTGGAAACGTCAGAGCGTTGCGTTCAGATTGCTTGCTATTGAATTTTCTGAATAAAGTACAGATTATTTCTTGACCGAATTTTGGACACTGCTGATTCTTATATTAGTTTTTATTTATAAATATTTTTTGTAACCGTGTTTACTATCATTATGGCCTGTTTATGTGAGATTAAGGGTTTATTGATTAAGTCCTCACAGCCTACGCTTGGTATTTAGTCAGAACATCGTTGCATTACAAGTTTTACTACACACGTTTCAAGATATCTTTAATTTAAAATTTATGATAAATAAATCCGGCCCCAATAATTGTAGCAAGCGATGCTCCCAGTGATTAAAATATAAACATAACAGTAAAGTTATATAATTTCATAGAAACACGCGACAAGAAATTTGACGCGTTGAGGAAAGTACTTCGTTTACAGTTCTGCGGCAGTTTTGGAAAGTTTGTGTGAGGTTTTGATGGAGTTGTATGAGGTCGTGTGGCCAAAGGGGATGTTGAACTTACCTTCCGCGGTGGCGGCTGCATGTTGACGCTCGTCGCCGGACCGTCGGCGACTGAGTTTCGGAGCACGAGGAAGTACCGATCGATGTCGCGCGCCGGGCGCGTCTCCACCCTCTGCCGAGCGGTCGCGTCTGCTTACCCTACCGGACTAAGCCGCGCATGCCTCTACCACGCGCACACATCCAGAAACTACGATCCCTTTTTTTATTTCAACATAACATTGTCTCATGAATAAATAAGTGCGATTATTAAAAAGAAGCTAGACTTATTTTTCCTAAGTAATTTCTAGACAAAGGGTACTACTTGGAAACTTTCAAATCCTGTGGGCGACAGACAGCATGCTATGCTAGATGTGCTACGATTCTGCGTCCCCCTCCTCCGAGTTCGTGGCACGGCACGTGGCGCGCACGTAGGCGGCACGAATAATCTCATAACCATGCCACCCCAAAAAGCCGGGGGGTTAACAAAAACCGCCTCTAATACATTCCGGGTATTTCAATACTGGAACATGCTTTTTAATTTTTCCGATTATTTTTCATATAACTGTGAAAAATCCAAAATGTAGTAGTACTACTTAGTACTAAAGTACTAAGTAAATATTGTCAAAAGTCTAATAAATATTTTTTTCAAATTTTGGACATAGAAGTACCGTGTAATTCATAAATACTAAATCGTATACAACACCAGCACTAGGCAACGACGCGCGCCTTCTACAAAACCTAGTCTCTAATTCAAAAGGGCTCGCCACAAGAGAGCAATTTCTAAGTATTCCCTATAGGTAGGAAATTCACTGCTGCAAGGCTACCGAAGATTAAAAAAATTATTCTTCTAAAGTACCATGGAATGTCATGTGTCACTTGTTTTAACTTCTGACCGAAGTGTATCGATTTTTGACTAATGACCCACTGGCCAAAATGATACTGTCAAACGACTGCGTACCTCATTCATACGGAGCAATGAGTTTCGACATCATAAAATACGGCAGATATTTTCTAGAAGGTTCTTGAGAGTGATTACAGCGTTAATGAGCATTATTAGATTTTTTTTATTAAAAACTCTATCAGGTTTGTGCGTGTTTTTCAAGTGTAAGGAAGTCTTGTATTATGTAAAATGTTGATTGCGCTACCAGCAGAGTACCTACAGCCTGTTAAAGCATGAATATAAAGGCTCTAGAAAAATCCAATATTAACATATTTCGTAACAAACCATATGGGGAAAAGTCAATCAGACCGAAGAAAATGCCCCTACGACAACACTATCAACATAATAAATAATATGAAAATAGTGACCATAGTGTTCATTGCAGAAAACCTGTTCGATAATGGTATCGTAAAAACCTTTATTAGAGTGATGATTTAAGTTTTACATCAGTTTTTTTGCGTGCTTCTTGTAAATACTGGGTAAATAGATGAAAATTTACAAAAATCTGCGAATACACGTAACTGTTCGTCTCATTGCTATACCCCAGCGTCCAGCAAAAAACAAAGGCAATCACTCTTCAGTAGCGACAAAGACTATATATAATGATATAAAAGATCCTCTCATACCTAAATCCAGTAAATGATTACTGCTTTCTAAACGTTCGCTTCAATTAAAAACTGCAAAAACAAATCAACATCACAACATTAAAAACATCTGAACATTGCTAAAACATAATATGACATAATATGACTAGTAAGATAAATAACAAATAAATATATAAAATAAATAAGATTAATAATAATAAATAACATAAATAACAAAACAGTGCATAAACCGTCCCTAATTCGAAGTTTTCAAAACGCACGTAAATGATTTGCGTCTTTTAATTCCAGGTAAATTGAAAATAGATTTTCATTTTCAAATAGCCTGGTGAAAGGGTATTTGCCACGCTCGCAAGCCAATTGATGACCACAACCTATTGTTTGATGATAAATCCTGTAATGATACGGCGTAGGGCAAAAGGGTGAATTTTCACACAGGGGGAGCCGTTTGAAAACTGAGTGTTGGCATTCGTAAACAGTAGTTTTAGTCGTAGTGGAACACGGCAAGATTGTCGTGTACAAGCATAAATGCCTTACAGTTATGCAAAATGCATTTCCTCGTGAAATAATAATTACAACTTTGTTAAAAGACCTATCATAACTGTATGGTTTCGTTAATAGTATTTTCGTAACACCATAAAATAACTATCAATACTTTAGGAGAAGTATGCTTTTGAATCTTGCGTAAATGCAAGGTATACTGACTGTGCAGCCGACCGCACGTTCATAGTAACGCTTGATGGAGACTTGTTGTTACAACTCCATATAAAGTTTTTCAAGTGTATAAAAACTGCATTTAAACATTTGATTCTTTTTTCCTGAGTCGAGCTGCACGATTACTGACAAATGCGTGCACTTACTGGACAGGTCCACTCAATCTGTGTGGTTCTTTCCTCAAAAGACCATTTCAGATACCAATCTGCATGGTCTTCGCATGACCTGACCAAGATTATGTCTGGACTTTAAAAGAGACTGTGACCTCTGGGTTTGTTTCGGCCTGTCTTCTCACAGTAGTCAGATAGGAAACGCCGACCTCATCTAGTTTAAAAAAAAACATGATTGACGTGTAAAAGTGTTTGTACAAACCTACTTACAGAAGTAAAATCATTTATCATTTATAAAGATATTTTAAACATGATTTAACAAACTTATAAAATAACCATAATTTTCTATCGTCGAATATAAATATCGGATCGTTTCGTTTCGTAGGACGAATAATAAAATTGCAATATGTGGGTGTGTCTACTCGCTCGAGCTGTACAAGCGTGTTATCTTCATGTATATTTAGAAAATGCCACAAGATATCTTTTTAATCATATTTGGGGTCATACATTGGGGTCGGCATCCAGTCTAACCGGATGCATCTGAATACTAGTATTTTACCTCCACAACCCAGTTACTGGATAACACAAAACCCCTTGGTAAGATTGGTTGTCAGACTTTTGGGCTTATGACTACCCGTAACAACTGTCAAAGATCTACGAATGATAGCCGGGACCAGCGGCCACGGAGGGGTCTCGATATGTAGGATGGTCACCCATCCACGAACCGACTGCGGCAAGCGTAGCTTAACCTCGATCGTCCCGTGCTGCTGTTATTATTTAACCACGAGCCCACTCCTTCGGGTATACAGGCTTAATATTCTCTTTTCATTTCTCATACTCGGAAAATAGAGTTTGTTTGATCCGAGTAGCGGGTGGAAGACGCTGCTCCCCATCTTTGGGCGGTAAAAATTCATAAGAATTGCTTCCTTCTATAGGGTGGGAATTAATTAAAAAAATAGAACTAAGTTTGGTAATAGGTAGTCGGCTACGAAAACTTTTACAAAAGTAAGAAAAACGATTAAAAAAGAATGCTGCGGTCTTGTAAGTGTATAAACAGCCAGCGTGAATTAAAAATAAATACTTTTTAAGCGGGACCGCCCGCGGCGGTGATGCGGTGTGTTTCAAATTTAAAATTTAAAATAGACTATTCAATTTGGCGGGATACTAACTCAAATTCAAAATATCGGTTTTATAAACTAATATTTAATTAAAATGGGTCTCATGTTATTTATTAGAAAAACTACTATTTTTTACATTCCTTATATTCGAAATGCAAAGTACAGTGTTTAACACGGATGAAAGTCATCAATTCCTACTCGGACTAAAGCCGCCCTCGCTGCGTTCGGGCGTCTAAATACTTATTAAATGATAAATGATAAATGATAAATGATTTTATTTCTGTAAGTAGGTTTGTACAAACACTTTTACACGTCAATCATGTTTTTTAAACTAGATGAGGTCGGCTTTTCCTATCTGACTACTCTGAGAAGAAAGGCCGAAACAAACTCAGAGGTCACAGTCTCTTTTAAAGTCCAGACATAATCTTGGTCAGGTCATGCGAAGACCATGCAGATTGGTATCTGAAATGGTCTCCATGGTAAATGGTCTGCAGAGTCTTTACTTAAAGAAAACGTCCCTGTTTGTGATTCTGAATTTCATTTCCAATATGTCACCTGTAAAGATATAATTAAAACCTTTCAAACGTTAAATGTTAAAAAGACCGCAGATCTATGGGGCAATTCTGTGGACGTTGCAAAGTCGATTATAAACATTGTATCACCTACTTTAGCTGGTATTTTTAATAAGTGTGTTGACTGTGGTGAGTTTCCTGATCTTATGAAAAACAGTAAAATAATACCGTTGTTTAAATCAGGTAGTACATCAGATCCTACTAATTATAGACCCATTTCAGTGCTACCTACTTTTAGTAAAATTTTTGAAAAACTTATTTTGAATCAAATGCAAAGATTTTTTAATAAACACAAATTACTGCATAACAAACAGTTCGGTTTTACAAGGGGTCGTTCGACTACTGATGCCGGAGTTGAACTTTTAGGACATGTTTATAATGCATGGGAGGACAAATGCGATGCTTTGGGAATCTTTTGCGATTTGTCCAAGGCATTCGATTGTGTTCTTCATGAAACATTAATCAGGAAACTGCACCACTACGGAATCCGAAACGCCTCTCTGGATCTTCTTACTTCTTACTTAAGTGATAGGATTCAGAGAGTTGATGTTAACGGAAAACGTTCACCCGGATCTGTAGTAAGAATGGGGGTCCCCCAGGGCTCAATTCTTGGCCCATTTTTATTTCTTATTTATATAAATGACTTGCCTTACCTCATAAAGGATAAACATGATATAGTGTTGTTTGCAGACGACACTTCACTTTTATTTAAACTCAAACGTCAGCAGCTGGTTACTGACAATGTAAATAGCGCTCTCGCAATAGTAGTTAACTGGTTTAATGTTAATAACCTACTTCTTAACGAGAAAAAAACTAAATGTATTAAGTTCACGATACCTCATGTTAGACAAGTAGAAACTAGTGTTCTCATAAAGGGTGAAGTGTTGAAACCCGAAGATACCACAGTATTCTTAGGCATAACTTTGGATGCCAAGCTTCAATGG
The DNA here is from genome assembly GCA_917490735.1 of Dryobotodes eremita. NCBI lineage: Eukaryota > Metazoa > Arthropoda > Insecta > Lepidoptera > Noctuidae > Dryobotodes > Dryobotodes eremita. The sequence goes on along the minus strand of OU823241.1, from coordinate 7,655,047 downwards.
GGCCCCCATATAGACAAATTGTCGAAAAAGCTTAGCTCTGCAGCATACGCCGTTAGAAAAATTCGTAATTTAACAGATTTAGAGACTGCCCGTTTAGTATACTTTAGTTATTTTCATAGTGTGATGTCGTACGGTATTCTGTTGTGGGGAAATGCCGCCGATATACAGACAATTTTTGTTTTACAAAAAAGGGCAATTCGTTCAATTTATAAATTAAGTCCCAGACACTCCCTCAGAGATAAATTTAAAGAGATTAATATTGTTACTGTGCCTTCTCAGTATATTTATGAAAATCTTTTGTATGCACATAAAAATATTAATCTGTTTAAAAAATACAGTGATATCCACAATATAAATACCAGGAACAAACACAAATTTCTTGTTCCTACAACCAGGCTCAAAAAAATTGGTGGCTCCTTTAGATGCCAATGTATACGTTTTTATAATAAACTTCCTAGCCACATTCAAGATCTAAACTTTAATAAATTCAAATCTTTTATAAAGCGGAAATTATGCCAAAAAGCCTACTATAATGTGAAAGACTATATTGAAGACAAAAAGGCTTGGGATTGAGCTGCTCCAATAAATTTACACAGTGAATGTTGATTTTAGTTTGCTAACTCTTTTTAGACATGAATATTTACTATAAAAAGTATTATGTTATTTTCATTATTGTGAATATGAGGACTATGTGGGTCATTTTTTTTTTCAGTTTTATTCTTGGTCTGGCAGTTTAAGTAGTTTATGCGGCCTACCCAAATGTCCTTTCTTTGGTATTGTTCGTCGAATCGTTGAGCTCCTTAAGTTCTGAGTTGAGCTGCACGGTTACTGACAAATGCGTGCACTGACTGGACAGGTCGACTTAATCTGTGTGGTTCTTTCCTCAAAAGACCATTTCAGACACCGATCTACATGATCTTCAAACATTATTGCCGAATTTATATATACACATTGACATTGATAAATTTTATATATACAATGACATGAGTATTTACTTGTAAAGTATTATATTATTTTAATTTTGTGAATGTGAAGACTATGTGGGTAATTGCTTTTTTTTTTTTTTCTAATTTAATTTTAATTATGATCTGGCAGTTTGAGTAATTTATGCGGCCTACCCAAATGTCCTTTCTTTGGTATTGTTCGTCGAATCGTTGAGCTCCTTAAGTCCTGACTTCCTGAGTCGAGCTGCACGATTACTGACAAATGCGTGCACTGACTGGACAGGTCCACTCAAACTGTGTGGTTCTTTCCTCAAAAGACCAGACTTTCCATATTATGGGAATTGATTCCTTTCGACCCTTTTATAACAATCTATAGACCACAAGATGGTATTTTATTCATATTTGCTCACAAAATAATAAAAAAAACGCATACAGAATATTTGTTCAACAATTTTCTGTGCCTCTGTCAAATGACGTAGAACTGGACGTTGCGATTAATGGCACCTTAATCCCCTGACCCTTTATCCTCTGGCCTTGCACCAGTTCCAGCCAAAGTAAACTGAAATGAAACATTACTTCCACTGCAGTACAGTTTCAGTCAAACCATGACACAGTCTATAAAGAAGTTCAAGAAAGTAAATAATTTTTTCGTGGTTTTCCATAATAATGCAATAAGTTGCAAATATTGAAGTTACTAGGAAAATCTGGCTAAAGACTGCCAAAGACAGGGAAAAATGGCATGGGATTGAGGAGGCTTTTTCCCAAAAAAGGGGTCCATAGGGAAAAAATTACAATTAACATTAGACTAACACTTGTAATAAGAAAATATTACAAAAAATACTAACACTACATTTTAAAACTTTTTTTTTTAATTTGCTATCTTAAAATATGGATTATAGAAGCTTCATTAATACTATATTTTTATACGCAATTAAATGATCTTGTACGAGTAAGTATGTAAAAGATTATGCTAACATACTTACAAGATTTTAGTAAATGCAGTCAAATAGACAGGCGTCCTAATATTTGGAAAATTGTATGTGTTTTATAAGTACCACATTTTAAAGGTAATCAACAAAATATTCAATCATTTTATTAGCCTGTTTTATGGCCAATGAATCAGCATTGCCATACAACGGGGCAATGGACAAACTATTTACCGCAGCTGCTAAACCTGTCCAACCTGAGATCATGGAGACGTCCACCCCTCTCTGTAACTCAGAATATGGTCTCAGCCTCAAACACCTCTGAGGACGACTATGAAGTCAGCTGCAAGGGAGATAAGAGGAAGAAGGGAGCATCCTCCCAGGCCAACAAGGCCAAAAAACCTGATGCAGCTGCCATCTCCCTCGACCTATCGCCCTCCCACATTCTCTCCCACCTCACCGCAGGCCAGCCGTCTTCTCAACCCTAGGACTAATCCTCCAGCTTCGGACAAAAAGAAGCAAAGACCGGGGCCACCCCGTCTGTTCATTCAGGAGAAATCTAAATGGACGAAGATCTCAAAATTGTGAAATGATCGGAAGTTCAACTACACAAATACCCGCGCTACCCAGTAGGGCATCAAAGACACCGTTCCCTCGTCTACGGGGAACTTGCCCATCTTTTGCGTGATCTAAATATTCTTTCCACACATATTCTCTCCCGGAGGAAACTCCTACCCGCGTCGTCATTAGGCGCATTCATAAGGAGATTTTTACCGAGGAAATCAAAAGTGACCTTGTAGATTATGGCATCCCAGTATCCGCCGCCCGTCGCTTGCACAGAGCGAGACAGTGCCTTGTGGTCCTTGTCGTTTGCGACCCCACCGAAGGTCATCACCCGATTTTCAAGGTCAAATCGGTCTGCTCACTTTCGGACATCGCTATTGAGAAGCCCTGTAAAGCCAACTTTTCTCTAACAAAATCAGTACTTATAATGGTCTCAAGACTATTTTTTCATGCACTTATAAGATACTTGAAGTATGCTACAAACAAGGATTTGGGCGCAAATATAGGAGCATATATTTCTGTAACGATCTTACAGTGAACTTTGATAAAGTCATTAACTCATATAATATACTTGACGAAAAACAATAGTTTCGATAACAATCTTATCCTATGCAGTTACAGGCACTAGTGCTTCTATAACGCTTTGACTCCAGTATCTTATGAAACCTATCAATTTTATAATGCGCTTGTAACATACTTGGTTATTTGTTATAAGTACATTATATAGGTATAAACTACAGTTTATACCAAAAACAAATTTCTCAAACACAAAACACGTGCACGTTACAACGTGCACGTGTTTTGTGTTTGAGAAATTTGTTTATTTTTATATTCCTTACTAATATAAATAATTCCATTATTATTCATTCGCTTTTAATATAGCTGGTTACTTTGTGAATATAGTGTGGAAACTGGTGGGGAAGTCAAATTTACTGTGAATATGTACCGCATATTGTTTTTTTCTTAACGCCTAGAGGAAAATTGAACATTGTGAAGTTGTTGTTAAAATTTAATTTCAATGATTCTTGTGAATATTCGCCATGTTTTAAAATTGCTCTGCATTGAGTACTTTATAGAATCACTATTAGCAAATTAGTAATTATTACAGTTTTGGTAACTATCACTTCTCCTCCATTTTAAAACAAATTAGGGTTCCTCATGAATTGTTTATCAACCTCACCCGTTAAATCTGACTAAGCTTTGATTATTTTTTCGTCCGTCAACTGTTTAAGCAAGTTTACAAGACTTTTATTTGTTTTTAACAAAGTTCGTGCATCTTTAGGTAGAATGTTTGTAATTCTTTTGTATAATATTATTGATAGTTCATTTGGTGTCAAATGCATTATATTCAATTTTATAGCCCAGCTTTGTATATCTTGAAGTAATTCGTGATTCTTTTCAGAGTCTGTGCTTTCTTTTATTTCTGAATCATATTCTTCCTCATGGCCTTTTCTTCCTGTTCTTCATGATTAGAATAGCACTCAACAGGTACAGCATTATTTTTGACGGAACCCTCCATTACATAATCTGTTGCACTTGACTATGAGATGACAAACTATAAGTTGACAAAATGGCTGACGTTTACTTACAAAGTACTTGGTCCAGTAATTTGTAAGCATGTTTGCTCTCATAGCGTATTCGTAACATGCTAACAATCATATAAGAGACTTCAACAAGACGATAATGCCAATACTTATAAGGATCTCTGATAAGTATGTTAAAAGTAAATGTATCCTATAACTGTCCTATAAGTTAATCTTGTTGTAGCTATAGGACTTAGTTATAGCAACAAATGCACTTGAGTATATTTAGTCTTGTGAAATGCATTTATAAGTATATGAGTCTTATAACTGTTCTATAAGTTAAACTTGTATTTACTAGAAGACTAAGTTATAGAAGCAAATGCTCCTGAGTAAATTAAGGCTTGTGAAATACTACTATAAGTAAAATAGTCTACACCAATGCACTTATAAGAATCTTATAAGTGTTAACACACTTATCATATTTTTTTATAGGATTACTTTGCTTGTTGGGATGTTGCATGAATTTTTACGACCAGCTGATTTATTTGTTCTATGGTCCCATGACTTTGTCGAAACCCGAATTGGTAGTCAGGCAGCAATGAGTTTTGGTAAATCAATGGCCTTAGTCTATTGATCAACAATGTCTCCAGTAGTTTTGAAGGAATAGGCGACAAGCTAATAGGTCGGTAGGACTTCGAGTCCCCAGCGCAATTTCCAGATTTAGCTATCATGATTATTTCGGCTACTTTCCATTAGAGAGGCATGTACCCCTTCGAGATTATTGCATTGTATAAAGCTGTAAGGAAAGTAATTCCTGCCTCAGGTAGTTCTTTCAGTAATTTTGCTGCAATTAGGTCACATTCGGGTGCTTTATTTTGATTAAGTTTATTGATAGCAGTCCTTACTTCATTTTTCGAAACTTTTCCATTTGGCAAGCCGTGTTGGCATTGCTTGAGATCCTCGTCCACGGTTAGGAGTGTATACTTTGCTCAGGTGCTCGGCAAAGGTTTGTGCCTTTTCGAAGTCACTTTTGGCCCATGTGTTGTCGCTTTTTCTTCTTGGTGCATAGCTTGTTACCGGTCTGTTAAGCTCTTTTGTTGCTCGCCAGAGCGAATAATCCGAATTGGCCGTTGCATCTAGACTTTTGGTGTACGTCTCCATGTCTAGATTTGGTCTTTACTTAGTGCTGCTTTAAGACGAGTTGTGACGTAGTTTAGGTGTTTCTTGTCAGCGGGATATCGTGTCTTTTGCCATCGTTTTCTAGCGATTCGCTTCTCCTCTAGCAGGTTTCTGAATGTTTCAGACTACAGTATATCTGGAGGGTTAGTTTTCTATGTTAGCGTGGCGCTCCATGCCGATAACTGTATGCAATAAATAAAATGCTCAACTGCCTGAAAAATATAATCTTCAGTCTGCAGAGGGAGTTTATTATTTATAGGAGATTCAACTTGCTGTCCAAATAGTGACCATATAGTGTTTGGCTGTGAAGTTTACAGAGCTTTGGTTTCTCTAGGATTTTCCGGCTCAATTTCATAAATACTGACGAGTGATCTAACGACAAATCCTGATTGGAGATGCAAGTAATATATGTGTTAGCAATGCTTTTGGTTAAACAAAAATCGACGAGATCCGGTAGTTTGTTGATATCCGTTGACCAGTATGTTGGTCCTCCTGTTGATATTACATCAATATTCTGTATCCGGAGGGCTTGCGTGCAAAAAATTGATGCACCTCGTTCTCTTCGATTTGAAGTAAGATAATTCAACGAGTTGAATTAACAATAACCTAATATAGTGTGCACTTTAAAACCTTCCTAATGTATAAAGAGTATGTTAGTGAAGAAATTCTCAAAACTGATTCATTCGTTTTTGAGAAAATCGCCAACTTAAAAATGTACGGGTCGAATATAGAACCTTGTTTTTTGTCGGTTAAAAGTTCAAGTTAAATGATGAATAAACGACCAATGCGTGCACTGACTGGACAGGTCCACTCAATCTGTGTGGTTCTTTCCTCAAAAGACCATTTCAGATACCAATCTACATGGTCTTCACATGATTGGACCAAGACTATGTCTGCAGTTTAAAAGAGACTGTGACCTCTGAGTTTATTTCGGCCTTTCTTCTCAGAGTAGTCAGATAGGAAACGCCGACCTCATCTAGTTTAAAAAAATATGATTGACGTGTAAAAGTGTTTGTACAAACCTACTTACAGAAATAAAATCATTTATCATTATCATTAACGAGCAGTAATAAACATATTTAAGCTTTTGTCAACTTCACTGACAAAAAAATTCACGCAGTTTTTCCACACAAAAGCGAATGACGAGAACATCTGAAGAATCGAGTGATCTATTCAAGAATATTGCTTTCATCAAAGTATAGGGTATGTGTAAATAAACTTTATCTTACCTACTTTCACACAACATAAAATAATTAATATATACATCAACATTTTTGAGATATCGTCTCTCAAATGGAGAGCATTGGGTGGGCTGATTTTTTTGCACGCAAGTGTAGTTTACGTCCTTTTGTTGTAATTATTCGGGATCCACAATGTTTATGTTTGGCATTCCAGTCGCCTCTGGCTAGGAATTGATGACCCAATGTATTAAAGTATTTTAGATAGTCTTCAGATTTAATATTCTGTTTGGGTGGGCTATAAATAGTGGATATTACTAGTGGTCCTTTCTAGTCTTCAATAGTAACACTAATTGCCTGTATTTGTTGTGTGCGTGGCAGGGGATTTTTTCATTATGCTTGATGTTTGATTTTATAAGAATTGCAGATCCACAATGAGCTTTGCCATCTGGATGCATTGTGTGGTACAGTATATAGCGAAGAATTGAGGACCTTGCAGCTAAAGGGAGGCAAGTCCAAATTTCAAAACTGTTGGGTATTAACAAAAAAGGTTTTTAAAAATTGATTGATGTACTTATGTCTTATCGTTATATGGCATTATATAATATGAACATTTATACACATTTTATTCAAGATTTTAAAGCAATTGAAGAAGTAATAGAATTACTACGATTTTTTAAAGTTTGGATCTGCCTCCGTTTTGCACCAAGGTTGAAGAAAAATACTACCCTATTTTGTGTTAAGGATAATAAAACAGGTAAAAACGGTTATTTTTTTATTTCAAGAATTAGTAATCAGTCCACAAAGAATTAAACAATCAAAAGAAATACAAAAACGAATGATTCTGAACAAAAAAAAAAAAAATTAAAGGTTAACTTCAGCTTGATCATCGTCGTCTTCGCTAGAAATATCATCTGTTGGTCCGACAGCTTCACTTTTAAGGGCCCTGTAGAAATATAGTTTATTTGGTGGAACATAGTTCTTTACCAACTGCATAACATCGTTGTATTTAGCCTTTTTCAACGGCAATGCATGATCATACACCGGTTTCTGAGGCAGAACTGATAGTTGGGCTTGAGCATTTCTCATTATAGGAAAATAATCAAATACTGGCGTTCCCGTTGTAACACTGACTGCAATAGTTTCAATGTGGTCTTTACTATATTCAAAAATACGATATTGAGATATTTTGAATCGAATCTTCTCTGTATTTGTTATTATTTTTTTGAAATGACTTTCATAATGTTGGCTGAAGTTAAGTATCATATTTTGACTTGCATTTACAACTTTAAAATTTTTAGATGCTTGCGTAATACAATCGGCATATTCAGAAGTCGTAAATATGTAATCTTTCCTTCTGTTAAACTTTTCTATTACGCCGAAACACCGATCACATGGTAAGAAGCTGTGTCCTGGTTCTGGAAATCGATGAACAATCTTCTCAAAAGATGAACACCGCATAAGCGTATATAGATACTGAACTAAAGTCGAGTTCTTATTTTGTGCTGCTGCGTTATCAGAAAATAAATACAGTACTTTAACGGTGCTTGGTAAAATGTCATTTATGTAGTGATTTATAAAAGATATGACTTCGTTTGGTGATTTTCGGCCTATGGTTTCGTCATATAAATAAAAGTGAGCAATCCCTGTTTTTGCTGAATGAATACAAAAATTATATGCCCAAAGTTGACGTTTATAAAATGCTTCACCTGCTGGAATTTTAGGTAATGGCATATTCTGCTGATAATCAAATGTTAATACTTCGCATTCTTCATTATTAAGAGCAAGTTGACTCTTCCCTTTTAAATCAACAAAAAAAGTGTCGGCCTTGGCTTGATGAAGACTCTTCTCTATCTGTATTCGTTGGGTTTCATCGCTATCCAATGTCTTATCTTTTAGTTTGTTACTCAGCATGTCGCACTTCTTGCAAGTATCTGAACGAGGTGACCCAAAACTGTATTTAAAATTTTGTTTAAAGTATCTGTAGTAAAAATCAAATGATACTATAGGCTTAGCAGATGCTTCAAGACCAAGCTCATGCTTTTTCAAATATAACTCATACATCCTTTTAATGTTCAACTCTGGAGACAGATAATAACGTGAGCTTTTATTTCTACTGTAGTGTGACTCGCGACGTGGGAAACTTCTAATATGAGAGTCAACTTTAGAAACCCATTCACTTGGAATACGATTTGGTCTATTTTGATGTTTTCCACGATTAGACTGAGCTGGTGTAGTTACAGTAGGATCCCGATACTCTTTAGCAACATTGTCTACACGCTTTTTGGATATTCCATGGATAGATGCAAAGCCATTTCTGCAAACTTGTATATTTCTATTTCCTAATTTAATATAATATTTGTGTGAACAACTGCGTTTCTTCCCCGTACCAGTTTTAGATCTTTCCCTTTCAAAATTCTCAGTTTTAATTAAACCGCCTAAGTATACGTTTTGCACATAGGTTTCTTCCAATTTATTAAAATTTTCCAATATTAGTTTCCTATCTTCTTCATTAATTTGAACAAAACACTTATACTTCTCACAACAACAATCCGGTCCAGTTTTTCTTTCGCCTATTTCACGGCCTTTATAGTTTATATAGCCCTTTCCAGTAGCAATAGACTTCTTTATGGCATTCCGTTTCCATTGTGATGGATTCGCGGATTTTCTTTTCTTCGGCGCTATGCCACTCGTCGATGGGCATGGATTATCTGTATTAAATTCATCCAAAATATTCATACCTTTATCGTTCGCCTCATTAGTTTGGTTTTGAAATGTCAACAAACCAACATCGCTTCCATCATCATCTGAACTGGTTGAACATGACTCGTAGACAGGCGGCTGGTAAATATCTGACGAGCCGCTACTAAACGGTTCAGTGTCACTCATTTTAATACACACTTAACGTATTTAAACACACTTTCGTACTTAAAACAATTATTTAAAAGAATAATACGCATGTCCTTTCGGGCCGAGCACAAAACGTGCACTGACTTGTTTACAAATGATGCAATAATTTCATTTGTTGCAAGAAGGAGGCAGGTCCGGACCTGCTCCCTTCTTGCACCAAACAGAATAAGGTAGCAGATCCAAATTGTGTTATAGCGCGCTTGTTTGTCGTCGGATCTGCCTCCTAAATGCACCAAACCATAGCTAATTTTTTTGTTTAAAATGTAGGTGAAAAAAAAGGTAACGGTTAAAATTTGGATCTGCCCCTCTTTTGCTGCAAGGTCCTCAATTGAACATAGCTCTTACCTGTAAAATGTGTTTCGGACATAACATGACATACTGGCAATACTTTGCGTAGGTGTACTGGTAAGACTTTGTGAACGTGGTTTGGTGATGAAGAGATCTGTATGGAACAGTTGCTGCGTCAAGTTTGTTTTTAAGGCTGTTGGTTGCAAGGAAACTCCCCTGAGGGATCCATTAGTGGGGTACTAGGACAGGAAACCTCCCCGTGTGTCCGTGGGCTGGAGTTTCCCTTGGATGCGTCTGGGGGAAAGGCCAGTCTCCGGGACGGTGCACCCTGGGGTACGGGCAATAACTCCCCATTAGGTACTCTGTGCCTAAGGAATCTTGTTGCCCGTACGCTAATATCCTGTCGGAGGAACGCTCCAACGTGTGTCTCTCTGTTAAGCAGAGACGCACAGCGGCGGAGTAAGAGCGGGCTCGGCGTGCACTAACCCTGCCGTCGGGCAGGCAGGAAGGAGTCTGCTCCTTCTGCCACCGTTAGTCTCGTAGCCCCGAAGATCGTCAACGTCATGTCTCTGACTTTTGACGGGGGTCGAGGGTCTTGGCTTAACCGCCCGGGCCGCGAGGAAGATAACCTCTATAAAAAATTCCTCTAATATCAAGTTCTGGTGCGCGGCGAGGGTATGAATGGCTGAGCAGTAGTGTCATCTACAACTTTCCAGTTGTAGGTGGCGCATCAGTCGCTAGCGCACCCCCAGCCAGAGTACCAGTGGACCCTCTGGTTGGGTTATAAATTTACACTTGCCTAGGGACAGGGAGTGAACCTAGGATGGACGTTTTACATCCCCCACACTCGTGGGATTAATTATGGAAAATTCTTACAAACAAAAACAAAACCAAAAACGTAGTGGAGAGGAGGGGAGTGATGCGGGGTCGGATTCCGACGCTGCATCGGGCGCGAAGGGCTCATTTAAGAGCCCGGAGCGTGAAGTGATGGAGGTTGCTGAGAAGAACCGAAGGCTCTTCCAGAAGCGCCCCAAACCTGGGGATGGCCAGGGGTCGTCCTCTGATGGCGGGAGGAGCGTCGTCCGCAGAAAAATTACTCGGTGGGGTGGAGTACACGAGCGGAGTACAGGCAAAGGGCGCACCACTGAGGAGGACAGTGAGCCGAGTCTAGTCAGCCCAGCCAAGCCGGCCCAGCCAGCCGAGAGGCGCGCCACGGAGGGGCACGACCCTGGAGGGGAACACTCCGAGTCGTGAGGCGGTGAGCCGGACGCCGCTGGCGGCTCCAAGTCGGAGCGTCTGGCCAGGCTGGAGGCGGCCGTGGTAGCTGCGCTAAAGGGTATGGCCTTGAAGAGGTTTCAGTCCTCTAAAGACAAGGCCATACCCGCTGCCGCGGCTTCCATAATGGAGGCAGTGAAGGCCATTCAATTCGGGCCTCAATCGGACGGGTTGTCCGAGATGCGAGCGGAGATCACCCGCTTGACAGCCACTATGGAGCTCCTCCGAAAGGAGAACAAGGAGCTCCGAGCGGATCTGGCCAGCCTCCGAGCAGCCGGCCCCCGGGAAGTGCCACAGGAGAAGGTGCAGCACGGGAAAGGCCGGCCGGTGCCGGTGCCTGCTGAGGACCGGGTACTGACCCTGGTGCGGCAGGAACTGGCCTCTTTCCACAGTCGGTTTTCCGCTCTGGAGGCCATTGTGCTGCGCCCCCCGCTAGCGGCGAGCCGGCAGGTCTCATTTGCCGCCACTGCGGCCAAGCCAGGATCAGCGGGGCAATCGAAAGGCGGGCCCGTGCCGGCACCCGCGGGGCTGCCCTCGGCGAAGTCGGCGCCTCCCAAGCCCAAGAAGGGCGGGGGGCCTACGCAGGCGTCAAGGGCCCCAGTTCCGGCGGCGAAACGGCCGCCCCTCCCGCCTCCTAATGCCCCTCTGGCCGACGCCGAATGGCAAGTAGCCGGAGAGAAAAGGAAGGCGGGCAAGGCTTCAAGGGCGGCCAAACGGAAGGAGAGGCGGCAGCGGCGCAAGGAGCGAAGCGTTGCGGCTAGGCTCCGCGCCCCGAAGTCCGCAGCTGTAGTGGTTACACTACAGCCAGATGCGGAGAAGAAGGGTGTGTCCTACCGCGACTTACTAATCAAGGCGAGGGCGGCGGTGAACCTCGAGGAGCTTGGAGTCACCAATGGCATCCGGGTAAGGGTCACTGCGACTGGGGCCCGGATGCTAGAGGTTCCCGGTGCGGCTAGTGGCCCGACCGCTGACGCTCTGGCCGAAAGGCTCAGGGCGTCCCTAAATGCGGACGAGGCCCGAGTGTCCAGGCCCACCAAGTGTATCGACATGCGCATTCTGGGCCTGGACGACTGTGTGACGGAGGCTGAGGTGGTGGCCGCTGTCGTCAGGACTGGGGGGTGCTCTGCCGAGCAGGTGAGAGCGGGCCTCATTCGTCCTGACCACACGGGGATGCGAGCCGTGACGGTGAGCTGCCCCGTGTCGGCGGCCAGGAAAGTTGCCGGGGAGGGCCGAAAGCTCCTGGTGGGCTGGGTTTCTGCGCAGGTGAAACTGCTGGAGCCCAGACCTCTGAGGTGCTTCCGCTGCCAGGTGGGCAACCACGTGGGAGTGCAATGCACCTCGGAGGTAGACCGCAGCAATAACTGCTTCCGCTGCGGTCAGCCCGGTCATAAGGCCGGCTCGTGCAATGCCACGCCGCACTGCTTTTTATGTGCGGCAGCTGGCAAGCCGGCCGATCACCGGGCTGGGAGTAAGGCCTGCGCTCCACCCGCCAAAACCAGAAGCAAGGGCAAGCCCTCCGCCACCGCCGTCACCGCCGCACCCGCCGCCACTGCCGCCGCCGCTGCCGCCCCCACCGTCGTCGTTGCCGCAAACACCGCGGCAGGGCCCTCACAGGGGGCTCGGGAGGGGGCTGATATGGAGTGCCAATAATGGCCCCATTACGCCTCCTCCAGGCGAACATCAACCACTGCGCCGCTGCTCAGGATCTGTTGCTCCAGAGCATGGCGCAGTGGTCGATCAACATCGCCGTGGTCCCTGAGCCGTACTTTGTCCCGCCCAGGGATGACTGGGTGGAGGACCTGAGCGGCTCAGTGACCCTCATTTCGTCGGCCGCCGCCGGTACCCCGTCGCTTGAGGCAGTCAAGAGGGGACGGGGTTGCGTGACAGCACGGTTCGGGGAGATTGTTGTGGTAGGGGTTTACTTCTCCCCGAACCGAACTCTCGCCGAGTTCCACAACTCCCTTGCGGAGTTGAGAGTTGTCGTCGTCGGGTACCATACCCTGCCCGTGCTCGTACTTGGGGACTTCAATGCCAAGAACACGGCTTGGGGTTCCCGGTACACGGACACACAGGGCAGGATGGTGGAGGACTGGGCTCTGGAGACAGGCCTGGTCGTCCTAAACCGGGGTTCTGTCCCCACGTGTGTGCGGATGCGGGGCGAGTCAGTGGTGGACATTTCGTTCGCCAGCCCCGCTCTGTCACCGCGTGTCATTGACTAGCGTGTCATGGAGGGGGTGGAGACGTACTCCGACCACCGGTACATCCGGATTGACGTCTCTGCCCAGACCTCGAGCGCGCTGGTCCGACAGGCCCCGAGTGGTCCGCGGTGGGCGCTGAAGAAGCTGGACCGGGAGCTCCTCCTGGAAGCCTCGATCGTGCAGGCCTGGGTGTCACCACCGGACAGGCCTGCAGACATCAACGTCGAGGCGGAGTGGTTCCGGGAGGCCATGTCCGAGATTTGTGACGTGGCAATGCCCCAGGTCCAGCCCGGACGTGCCTGGCGCCAGGTGTACTGGTGGTCGCCGGAATTAACGTCTCTGCGCGAGGCGTGCGTTGCCGCGCGACGCCTGTACACCAGGCACCGCAGGCTCCGTATCCGCCCTTCGGATACGGAAGCCATTCAGGCGGAGCTGTACGAGGGTTACAGAGCGGCGAAGACCGCCCTCCGAGCGGAGATCCTGCGGGCCAGGGGACTGGCCCGTGAGGAGTCGCTGGGGACTCTGAACAGGGACCCGTGGGGACGCCCATATAAGGTGGTGCGGGAGAAACTCCGCCCATGGGCTCCCCCGCTGACGCAGAGTCTCCGGCCCCAGCTCGTGGAGGGCGTGGTGAGCGCTTTGTTCCCCTCGCGGTGGGAGCATACTCCCCCGCCCATGGCTCCGCCTCCTGCGGTGGCAATTGCGGACCACATGACCGACGATGACGACGTTGCTCCTGAGGTGACCGAGGTAGAGTTGAGAGCGGCGGTACGTAGGCTGAGTGCCAAAAATACCGCCCCAGGACCCGACGGCTTACCGGGAAAAGCCTGGGTCCTGGCCTCGGAGGCTCTCGGGCCTCGACTAAGAGGGCTCCTAAGCGCATGCTTGGAGGAGGGCCAATTCCCACTTCGTTGGAAGACGGGGAAACTGGTCCTCATTAAGAAACCGGGGCGCCCGGCGGACTCTCCGTCCGCTTACCGGCCCATCGTGCTGCTCGATGAGGTGGGCAAGCTCTTTGAAAGAGTCATTGCAGACCGCCTCGTCGGGCAGCTGGTGCGGGTGGGGCCGGATTTGGCGGAGAGCCAGTTTGGTTTCCGCAGGGGGCGCTCCACGGTGGATGCCATCATGCGCGTGCGAGCCCTCACGACGGGGGATGCTGTGGCCCGGGGTGGGGTCGTCTTGGCGGTGTCTCTAGACATCGCCAACGCCTTCAATACCCTGCCCTGGAGTTGCATCCGGGAGGCATTCCGGTATCACCGGATGCCGACCTACCTCTGTCGTGTAGTCGAGGCCTATTTGACGGATAGGGCGGTAATCTACCCCGGTCACCAGGGAGAATGGAACCGGCGAGAGATGTCGTGCGGTGTCCCACAGGGATCGGTCCTGGGGCCGCATCTGTGGGACATCGGGTACGACTGGGTGCTGCGCGCCGACCTCCCTAGCGGCGTCAGCGTGGTGTGCTACGCTGACGACACGCTAGTCCAGGCGGCGGCCGAATTGATTACACGCGGGGTTGCGACAGTCGTCGAGAGGATCCGGCAATTGGGACTCGAGGTGGCCTTGCACAAGTCCGAGGCCATGTGTTTTCATGGTCCTCGGAACGCGCCACTGTCGGGTTCCGAAATAACGGTAGGAGGGGTTCACATCGGCGTCGAGTCGACGATGAAGTACCTGGTACTCGTCCTCGACAGCCGGTGGAACTTCGTGGAGCATTTCCGACGTTTGGCTCCCAGACTGCAGCGGGCCGGGGCTGCTTTGAAGCGGCTCTTGCCCAATCTGGGGGGGCCAAACGCCTCCTGCCGGAGGCTCTACGCGGGGGTCGTGCGGTCCATGGCCCTTTACGGGGCACCGGTGTGGGCGCGTTCCTTGAGGCTCCGGCCAGCCCGCCGGTTGAACGCGTCCCAAAGGGTCATGGCCATCCGGATGGTACGGGGATACCGCACGGTCTCCTGCGAGGCGGCGAGCCTCCTTGCCGGATTACCGCCGTGGGATCTGGAGGCAAAGGTCCTCGCGCACGTTTGGGAGTGGCGCGAGGAAGCGAAACGCCGGGGCGTAACTCCGCTGCCGCGAGAAATCACGGCACAGCGGACAGAGCTCCGGCGGGATCTCATGGCGGCATGGAGAGTGCGACTGTCGCAACCCAGCGCAGGGCACGCCACAATTGCGGCGGTAAGACTCCTCTTTGAGGAGTGGCTTGAGAGGCGCCACGGCGTCCTCACCTTCCGCCTGACGCAGGTCCTCACCGGACATGGCTGTTTCGGGAGGTTCCTGTTTCGGATAAGGCGGGAGGAAACGCCCGGGTGTTACCATTGTGTGGATCGACCGGAGGACACGGTGGAGCATACGGTGGAGGTCTGCCCGGCTTGGGCGGAGCACCGCCGTGTCCTCGTGGTGGCGATCGGCGGCGGCGACCTCTCGCGTCCGGCCCTGGTTCAGGCCATGGTACGGAGCGAGAGGGAATGGGAAGCCGTCACCTCCTTCTGCGAAGCAGTAATGCTCGCGAAGGAGGAGGCGGAGCGCGAGAGGGAGAGGCAATCTCTACGCCCTCGCGCCCCTAGCCGCCGCAGGAGGAGGAGACACCCTGGGCGTCGGGAGTCGATTGCCGACTCCCGGCCACCGTAGGCGCGGGCTTGCGGACGGCGAGCAATGGGCAGCTCGCCGTCCGGTAAGGACCAGGCCCGGGTCGACGGCGCGTCGTGTTCCACGCGCGCCTCAAAGAGATGTCAGCACCATTGACGAGGTCCGATAGGACCGATGTCGGCCGGGGTCGCGGATTGTTCGAAAGAGTTACTGTGGCCCTGGCGCACAGGCAACTGAAGGAACACGGGTGGGTTTTAGTCAGTAAGAGTCTGACACGCCCTTCCGCTCCGCCCAGAGCGGGAGAGGTCATTTGATGACTTCCCACCCAAAAAAAAAAAAAAACGGGATCCATTAGTATGGAGAAGTTTTTTTCCCGAGGCGTGTCAACACTAGCCCGTGACAGACGTGACACTGACAGCAGCTGTCATTTTGCAATGTCAGAAATTGATAAATATGTTGAATTGATATAATTTTGAGTGAGGATACAAGTTTCGTAAGTTTTCATTGGTATTTTAAGAAGTTTTAGCCAATTTACTGTGTAATTAACTATAACACACTAGCTAGAGTACACTTCAACTACACTTTGATCGTATTTTCAGCACTAAAGACACGGTTTTTACAGTATTACTAGCTGCGCCCCGTGGTTTCACCCGCAGTGGTATGAAATATACTTTACGACCTATTCTCAGACCTACCAAATAAACACAAAAAAAAATCATAAAAATCGGTCAAGCCGTTTCGGAGGAGTTCGATAACAAACACTGTGACACGTGATTTTTATATATTAGATATTTCACGAAAAAACTTGGACTAAGTACTTCTGACAACAGTTTGATAGAATGAATTGATAGAATGAATGAATGATCGAACTTCGATAACGAGGAAAAGTTTAAATTGCAAGTGAGGTCCGCCTCATTGACGGTACCATTATAAGCTGCTTAAATAAGTTATACCGCACAACTTTGTTTATAGCAATTTAACTGCATAGATAACTGAATGAGTTACCTCATTGAAAGGATACCTCTAGGCATATCTACATAGAGTGAAGCCAAATGACCAAAAAGAAACTTGAAAATAACTTCGTTTAATTAAATTATAAATAAAAATTACACTTCTTATCTCTTACTCCATCTAGCTCGTCATATTGCCTGACAAATCCTTTCAAATTTCGAGAATACTTCTGCTTTTGTTTTTTTGATGCAGATAATAACCACATGTACAGCTGCATTCAGACAACATGCTACTTTTTTTAAACTCTCGCAGAGATATTTCTACAGTGAAGCCAAGAGAATACTCTTACATCGCAGAGACGCATTCTGACGCCGCCGGTACAGGTTAAAATCCCCATTCACTAAGTGAGTATAAAATAAAATGTAAGTAAAAAACCTTTTTAAAAACAAACTTTTAATTAAGTAAAAAGTACTAAATAAAACTTACGTTAACATAAAACTTTAATATAATATTAAAAGCTTGCGGCTTATATTAAAGTGTAAGAAGGACGTTCACGCCTCAAGCTTTTAAGAAAATACTAAAGTTCTATGTTAATGTAAGTTTTATTTAGTTCTTTTTATTTAGTTAAAAGCTGGTTTTAAAAAAGATTTTTACTTACATTTTATTTTGTACTTTTTTGCGTTAGAATTTCTTTAAATATCCGTTCTATCACCTTCTCTTGAAAGGTACTTGTAAAGACAATTCCAACGAACCCAAACATGCCTTAACACAAGTCATGGTGTGAAGCCATCCGAGTTGCACTATCCAAGTCATGCCATACTTTAGAACTTTATCATAATAAAATTGAATGAGCAGTTATACAAAATCTCTCGTATGGAGCCATTCCTGGGTGCAGCATCCAGATCATGGCAAACTTCAGAACGAGCTATCATAATTGTATGCGTATACCCATAACATTTTGTGTCTCCGCTGTTGACCGTTGAGGAGTTCCCTCGACTGGAGCCTATCCTGAGTGCAGCAGCCAGGTCATGGTGGACTTTAGAAGGAACTACCATAATTAAATGCGTATGTTAAATTTAGTGTCTGCACTGTCGACCGTTAAGGAGATCCTCCGTCTGGAGCCAATCCTAGGTGTAAAATCAGGTCATGCATCATAAAAATGCATTGTCTTCGAAACAGAATCAACGTGTGAAATTTCAACTCCGTAGGGTAAGGGGAAGTGGTTTTTTTTCACCTTGCAAGATTTGGCCCGAACATACATACATACTCGTACATACAAACATTGAAAGTTAAATAAAAGCTTGTAAAAACAGAGAGCAATCTCGTATCATATACCTACGTAGGTAGTAAGTCTGAGGTAGGTGTAATAATGATCTTCAAATAAAAAAGCTACGCAATTAATTAGTTATCGATAAATTGCCTGTAATTTTATACTTTTATTTTCTCATTGCTTGGTTGCCGCCAGGTTCAGTCAACGTGAAAACGTTAGAGACCACACAGCTTTCATTCGAGAAGCTAGTGCTTTCCGTCGCGCTCGACTTTCGACTTAGGTAAATTTTAATAAGTATTGAGATCGCGACGTGCGTTGACGGTCAACGAAGCTTTGCTTAGTTTAATGTTGTCTGTGACGTAACGTGACTTTTTTTTAATTTAACGTTGTTTGTTTTGGTTTTTTAGCTGCCACTCGCTGGAAAGCAAGTTTTGGGTCCGTTTGGAAATTAGTGAATTATAATTTTTTTAATTAAGTATTATTTTTGTGCCGGAAATAGTAGACATTTCGACTTACGTTCTATAATCGGGCGCGATTAAATCCGGTCACCTTTTCAATCTATTTTTAACCCTGTCGTTGTTAAGGAAAACCATCGAGATGTGCTATATTTAGTAACTGGTGTCAGTGATGATCGTGTTTTTCCTTCTTTAGTGATTAATTAATACTTAAATGTGCGCCTTAGTGGGAGATACCGCCGTTTACCCATGATCTCTCAGTTTTTGAAGCCAAATAAAATAAAGCGATGTCATTTGTTGTGAAAACTCATGTTAATTGATTTGGTTGGCTGTTTTTTTTTTTTCGTCCAATCACAGTTTATATGAGATTTGAAATTGGATTAACTATGATTAGTTAATCCAATTTCAAATCTCAGATGACTCTCTGATGAGAGTTGATCAGATCGGGATAATATTCTGGACTGTCCATATTAAGTACGAATCGAAAATACGTGAATATTAAGAGGTAAGTTGGTGATGTTGTTTTATCGAGAAAATTTTAACATTTTGTGTTTCTGTTCCACAAAAAGTTTCAAAATATCATTTAGTTACTCATATTATTTTTATTTTATACCTGTCTTATCAATTTCATGAAAAATCTAATTGAAGATAGGCACTTTTGGTTACTAGGGTGCTCTTAAGATAGAGATCGTGTAGAGCCTACGGCGTAGCCGGTGGGGTAGGCATTGGCGTAGCAAGAAGTGCTACCAGTACCTAGACAACTATTAAAATATTTAACGTAGCGTAGCGATATTTTTGTGGTAAAAATGCAGCCAATTTTTGCTACGGGTCGTTCTACCTGAACTAATATACTTAATGTTATATCTTTTTGAAAAAATAAAATATTAATTCTTCTTTACCTGTCAAATAATTTTATTCGCCGGAATAAGTATGTCTTAAAATTCCAAATATGAATATGTGTGCCGTATGGAGAAGTATTTTATTGTATGTTAACTATACAATTCCTTTGTTTGAATTCTGATTATTAATTCCAGCACATTCGTAGAGAAATTCCGGCTTCAGAATGGCATGTGATTGAGTTTTCACGCACTTCCCGATTTTCGATTGAGTTGGTATTTTTCACACGTATTCATTGTTCTCACTACAATACAATCTGTGGCATTGTCCAACACAATGGTGGCGCAATTATAGATAACTAATAATCAATTAGCTACTTCATTTACTTACTGCCTCGATGTTCTAGTGCTTGCGAATGAGACTAACTGGTAACTGGGGTTCTGTATTCAATCTCAGGAAAAAAAAAAAAGGGTCGGGTAAAGTTTTATTGGGTTTTTGCATTAGAATATTTTTTTACCGACTTCAAAAAAGGAGGAGGTCCCTTATTCGTCTATATATATGTATATTCGTATGTAATATGTCCATCGATATTTTCATCAATAAAATTGTGAACCGATTTTGAAATTCTTATTTCATTTGGTAGGGGAATCTTGCGCGGTGGATCCATACAAATTTGATTAATTATGCTTGGATAGTTTTTGAGTTAGCTTCAACAATACGTATTCCACTTGTGTGTGGTAGTGGTATACGAATTGGTATGGGTAGAAACCACATGTAAAAAGTGAAAAATAAAGTCGGTGGTTAACCGACTTCAAAAAAAGGAGAAGGTTCTCAATTCGACTGTGTTTTTTATGTGTGTAATCTCAGAACTTTTTTGGGTTAACCGATTTGGATGATTCTTTTTTTATTTGAAAGCTGGTACTTCACATGTGGTCCCATTTAAATTTGATCAAGTTCTGACCAGTAGTTTTTGAGT
Source organism: Dryobotodes eremita (assembly GCA_917490735.1). NCBI lineage: Eukaryota > Metazoa > Arthropoda > Insecta > Lepidoptera > Noctuidae > Dryobotodes > Dryobotodes eremita. Next base: position 7,634,993 of record OU823241.1, on the reverse strand, counting down.
TATCATTAATACTGCGTATTTTTTCCACTTATGTAGTTTATATTGATGATGTTTTAATAATTTCTTGTCACGGTTATTTACATATCAAGTAGTGGTATACGAATGTGTGTGGGGTAGATACCACAACTAAAAAGTGAAAAATAAAAACTCATTGACAAAAAAGCAACCGACTTCCAAAAAAAACCTGAACAGTAACTTTAATTTTGGGAAGTCGGTGGCCAAAAACGAAAATACAAAACCAAAGACACCGACTTCTGAAATTAAAGTTATTTTACACGTTTTTATGTGTTTTTTTTTAGAAGTCGGTTGTTTTTTCTTCAAAAAGTTTTTTTACGTACATAATCGATTCAGTGCTTTCCAAATAAGCCACTGCAGTTCACGACTGGAAGGTGAGTGTTCTTGAGAGTTAAGTCTTGAGGTGGTGGATACCTTTTCCCACAATTTACTTCACTCTTTAGGTGGCCTGTCTTGGATTGCCTGCGTGGAGCGTAAGAAGCCTTTGCGACTTTTTAGTCTACCCGGATACTTGTGTAGTCTTGGAGGGGATGTTGGGAATCTGATTCTTGGTTCTTTCTTGCCAGCGCGCATGCGACATCCCTTCGTACGTCAGGTAGCGCTATACCTGGTAGCGGGTAGAGCTTATTTATTTATTTATGCACAATTTATTACCTTAAGTATACTGTTGACATTACAATATATAAGGCCGCCAGTAAGAGTCCCAATACCTTCCGTACTAGTTGATACTATAGTACAGTGGGGTATTATTCCTCATTGCTGTGACCCGTAGAGTAACCAACGAGTTAGAACTGAAGATATAGGCTCCTTAGGAAAAGAAAATGAAACTAATGAAAAACTTACAATAATTTAGCAATGAAACGTTCACTGTTTCTCAAAATACAGGTTATAACTTAGTTTGAGAGGCAAGGTTTCATAATTTTAGTGCAAATTTTACAACAAACCTACTTAATTGTATAATCTCTACCCATTGTTGGTTGCTGTAACTATCTGTAATTTTTGATGAATAAACATTTATTATTATTATTATTAATGATATTGCTACACTTAACCGTATTTTAGGCTTATCTGTGGGTCTGTGAGTATGTATGTATGTATGTATGGAGTTTACTCATTCAGAATCTTAAATGTGTCTTCAGTATTATAGAGTGGAGTCGGTTTTATGCAGCCTGATATCATCCGACACGTCTCATTTAGGGCAATATCTAAGTGCTTGGCATGACCGATTCGGTGTCACACTGGGCACACAAATTCGCCAGCAAAAAACCATAGAGACATGTCAGTAAAAATGTGTCTTATGACCACCAGGGTCATTTATTTATTTTTATTGGTTCGCCAACAACTGTTTGCACTGGTTTTATGCTAAAGATGGCATGCAAAAGTGTATATACAACAGTGGAATAATCACTTACAGTCATAAGTCATGAATGGTCTAGTGTCTACGTAAAAAAAGTGTGTGTGCTATCCACACACGGTAGAAGTGAAACTTCAGAAAATTAACCTACAAAAGAATGAGATGAGTATAGAGTATCAGCAGTAGGATAATTGTAAGGTTTATTTTTTGTGGTTTACATTTTATCTTTGGTTACGAAACATAGCACAAAGAGGATAAATGATAAATGATTTTATTTCTGTAAGTAGGTTTGTACAAACACTTTTACACGTCAATCATATTTTTTAAACTAGATGATGTCGGCGTTTCCTATCTGACTACTCTGAGAATAAAGGCCGAAACTCTTTTAAAGTCCAGACATAATCTTGGTCAGATCATGTGAAGACCATGTAGATTGGTATCTGAAATGGTCTTTTGAGGCAAGAACCACACAGATTGAGTAGACCTGTCCAGTCAGTGCACGCATTTGTCAGTCATCGTGCAGCTCAACTCAGAACTTAAGGAGCTCAACGATTCGACGAACAATACCAAAGAAAGGACATATAACACACATAGACACATAAGGAGACCTAGAATATAAAATGCTGTGTAATATATTATATCGCATTCTCTCGCCGGCTTAATTCTATATTATATTTATATGTTTGTCTCCTTGTCGTGACGCATTTTGGTTGCATAGAGTTTAAATCACAATGATTCTAAAGAAGTTTCAGTCCAAAAATAACTACTGACATAATGCGTACTCTTTCGAACATACAGGCTGTTTCGTATAGAATAAAGAAAATTAAAATATTTTGTTGCATTTTTTATCTTTTAATGCCTATGTCTATTTTAGTTAAAGTTCAGTGCAAAGCATAAATGACATAAGACAAGCGCATGACATTGACGGCCAGTGACAATAATTATGAAAGATAAAAGAATGTGCTGCCATTACATTCTTTAAAGACTGTACTAATCTATTGATTTAAAAATGAAATTGATACATTATTCGATTATTACGAGTAAATATCATGTTCATTGCTGTCTAGTTATTATTCAATACGCTTTAAATACAGATTTAATATTTCATATTCCAGAAATACTCGTGAAATCATATCAATTATTACATTAAGCATGTCCGAATTACCATCTCATTTTTTAAACTAGCAACATTAATACCTGCCCAAGTACTTGAATCAGAATAATAATCATTTAAATTGAAATATTTCCTGCAAAGCTTAGCCAAGTATCGAAAGCTGTTGTGGGATTTCAAATATTATCAGTTATATTTTTTATATTACATACTTAACTGTTTGCCTGTGCTGGGCCAAACTATATCCATGTCCTTTTACTTCTGTTCGAATTTTAATTAAATATTCATCACAAAGTTTAGTATCACCTGCGTATAATAAAGACAAAACAAAATCAATCTAGGATGGACCAATAAGTCAGCATTAATTGAAATTCAGAAGAAAAAAGGGTTTTCTATAAAAAAGAAGGTACTTATTTCCTTACCAGCACTTTCGGCTTTCTGCGAGTAGTTCCGTATTTATTTTCGTAATAACTCATCGTACACACTCATCACTATCACAATTACACTGAAACTAAATTAACTGAACGAATAAATTTTTACACAAGTGACACTAAAACCCACCACAATTGTTTACACTCGATAATGTTATAAACAGGTCTGTTTACAGACAGTGTCATCACAAAAAAAATGGAGAAGAATAGGAAAAAAATGCTTTCCTAAATAAATCAGAAATTCAGTTATTGAATATAGATTTTTGTTAGTAACAGTGTGTTATCGTCAGCCGCACCGCGTTAGTCACGTTACGATGATAAAGGTAATCATCAAACTGATTAGGTACCTGGTATTTATGCGTTCTGTTGAGAACAGTTGATAAGGCGCAAGGATTTTCTGCTGTAATTGTTGTTTTTGATAAACAATCGCTGTCTGTTTGACAGATTAGCGATTGTAAATAATATTCTGATACTAAGGGACGTCACGTTGTTACTGTTTAAAGAAAAACACAGTAAATTCTTTGAAATAATGTCGAAAATTAAGAAACTTTATCAACCAACTTGACCGGATGCAATCGGTTGGTCCGAACTTTAAGAATCTGTTAATAGAGACAATTAGTTCTCAATCTACTTACTAAATGGAGCAGAGAGCGCGATGATAAAAGCTCACGCGTATCAAACGATGATTTACAACACACTTGCAAAGGAAAAAATAAATAAAATATCATAAACTTAATATTTTGTAACAAATATTTCTGACAGATGTCATATGTGCTCGCGGGTTTTTTTTTCGTGGTAGGCTCTAGGCTGCCATACAGCCAATAATAAAACCAAAAATTACTACTTATATATAATCGATTGTACATAGTCATTCTTCGGAAAATCGAGCAATGTGTTGTAACAAGTTTCGCCAGGTGTGCGACGCCCACCTAATAAATAATGGATATAAAATGTAAGTAAAAAACTTTTTAAAAACAGGTTTTTTTTAAGTAAAAAGTACTAAACAAAACTTACGTTAACGTATAACTGTAATATTTCCTTAGAAGCTTGCGGTTTATGTTAAAGTGAAAGGAAGGACATTCACGCCTCAAGCTTTTAAGAAAATACTTAAATTCTATGTTAAAGTAAGTTTTATTTAGTACTTTTTAGTTGACTAAAAGCTTGTTTAAAAAAAGGTTTTTACTTACATTTTATTTTGTGTTTTTTGCCTTAGAATTTCTTTAAATACACGTTCTATCACCTTCTCTTGAAAGGTACTTGTAAAGTCAAATCTACCGAACCCAAACGCGCGTTTACATAAGTTATGGTGTGAAGCCATCCAAGTTGCACTATCCAAGCCATGCCACACTTTAGAACGGGCTATCATTATAAAATTGAATGAGTAGTTATACAAAATTTCGTACCTGTGCTGTTGACCGCTGACTTGAGGCGATCTCTCGTATGGAGCCAGTCCTGGGTGCAGCTATCATAAATGTATGCGTATAGCTATACAATTTTGTGTCTCTGCTGTTGACCGTTGAGGAGTTCCCTCGACTGGAGCCAATCCTAGGTGCAGCAGCCAGGTCATGGTGGACTATAAAACGAACTACCATAATTAAATGCGTATATTAAATTTCGTGTCCGTACCGTTAGCCATTAAGGACTTTTCTTTCAGCTGGAGCCAATCCTCGGTGTAGAATCAGGTCATGCATTATAAAAAAATGGATTGTGCTCAAAACAGAATCAACGTGTGAAATTTCAACTCGGTAGGTAAAGAGGAAGTGGTTTTAATTCAGCTTACAAAATTTGTCCAGAACATACATACAAACATTGCAAGTTAAATAAACGCTTGTAAAATAAATAAGTACCAAATTAATGGACTCAGCGTCGAGACTTTGTGTTTATCAACGGAATTGCAAATCTAGATAGGTATCTTTATTAAAGGATAGTCAATGAAACTTCTACTTTTATTAACGTTACTTTATTTTTATTGGTTCTATCTTCATTGATTTATATTAACCAGTTATACGCAGTCTCCGAAAAGTAAGGATGTGACTTCCTCTATTTCATGATATTATGTACGTATGGAAAAACGTCGTAAAAATTACATTCCGTTTCAAAATTCTTACAAATGACACACAATTAATTTCGCATTTATAAAATAAGGTTCTGCCCGCGACTTCGTCCGCGTGGACTTCATAATTGGGTCCAGAGATAAATAAAAAATAAAGTAATTCATGTATTCATATGACAATCAAAGCCACTGCGTATACAGTATAGCAATGCCTTTAGGATTCTGATGCGACTGCCGGGGCACTGCTGCGCGGCGGCCATGTTTGCCGCCACACGCATTGATGGCTTTCCTGCTATCCTAGGTGTTAGCTAAAATAACAGATCTTATCTAATACCTATTGATGATATAATAATTGATTTTAATTTTAATGAATTGAAAGACGTAAATAATTTTTAAGACTTTAATTAATTTAATTGCGATTTTTTACAATTACAATTTGATTCCAAATTACAATTATAATACTTTTTTTTTTTTTTTTTTAAACGTTGCCCCACACTAGGAATTTCTCCTGTATTGTGGGTGCGTTTACAAACATTCAAACACACATACACAAACAGCCAGACCCGGAACAACTACTTGTAGGTCATACAAATATTTGTTCCGTGCGGGAATCGAACCCGCGACACGCAGCGCAGCAGTCAATCGCTTAACCACTGCGCCAACCGTGCCGTTTTATGCACTTAATGTATTTCATTTAGTTATAATCGTATTATTGTGGTATGTATTTTAATATTTGGTTATAAAACATATATTTTTCCAAAAAATATATGGATCACTGCGTCCAACTTAAATAAATAAATAAATGTGGTAGCATCGCAAAATTTATATTGTTTTTTTTCGACGCACATATTTTAAGTAAAATGATCTATCAAAGAGGATACAAATAATATATGCATTGCATTGCATTGCATAGTATACTTCTTATACTAAATAATTAACAATCTAATAAAAATGTTAATATATTTTTATAGACTACATTGTACGTTTATTGTTGTCCGTCAGTTCGTCCGCCGTGTAAGTTTTAGGCACTCATTACTCTTGAGCAACCGACATAAAGTTGACCATGTAAGAAGCAAGGAGTGCCCAAATGAATTCCTGTCATTTTCAGCGTTTGGCCGCAGGACTTATTAATGGTCACAGTAAATGCCAAGTTCAGGGGAAATAGCAGCCTCTTAAATTGAAATGGCAAATTCTTTGGGACTAGCTTCTGCCCGCGAATTTGTCCGCGTGGAATTACTTATTCCCCCGACCCACCTCGTTGCATCGCGTTTTCACGCTATTACTTCGTTTTCGCTTAGCGTTCTTTTTGACTTTTTCTTTTTGCTCGACTCCTAAGAGGCCTAGCGTGATGTTAAATAGCCTTCCCCAAAAATTTGGGGTATCAAATGCAAAAAGAATTTTTCATATCCGACCGGTATCGGTAGTTCCAAAGATTACTCCTACATACAAACGTACAAACAAACAAATTTTACCCCTTTATAATATTATAGATCATTGGGATTCGGGGAATCGACACGCTCTCTCGCTTAGCTGCTCCGATAAGAACAGTGGCCTTTATAACGTGTAAATGTCGAACATTATCCCACGAGAACCTACTACCGGGATAAAAAGTAACCTATGTATTAATCCAGGTCATAAACTATCTGTGTGGCAAATTTCATCCAAATCCTTCCAGCCGTTTTTACGTGATTGAGTAACAAACATCTAGAAACATCATACAAACTTTCACATTTATAATACACACATCAACACAATCTAGGGATATTTTAGTTATTTATATATTGCAAAGAAACTAATTAGAAAATCTTATAACATTTATGAAAATGCCCAGTATTTTATACACTAATAGGAAATTTAAAAAAAATCTAACTTTAATAAAATGGTTCAGGAAAACATCTACGCATTCAAGATTTTGTAACATTTCCTTATTGTTTTCAGTTCAGGGCCGATAAGAAGTACAACATAAAAAGGAGGCTGGTATCCCAGCGTAATGCAGCTGCATATCGCCTATCAATATGGTCTGAAACACACGCCATCACCGCCGTCCGATCTGGACGACAGGATCTTGCTTCTAGCAAACAGCAAGGAATCCCAATGATCCAAAACGAAGAAAGAGTCGCCTTTTTTTTTTAAGGTGGGTAATCATCAAGTAACTTCTCCCGCTCTGGGCGGAGCGGGAGGGCGTGTCAGACTTTTACTGACTAAAACCCACCCGCCGCGTGTTCCTTCAGTTGCCTAAAAGTCGCCTACAGTGAGTTATATCAAATGATGCGCTTACCAACGAACAGCTTTTTATTTTTATTATCTCTACTAATATTACAAAGAGGTAAATTTTTTTTGTTTGTAAGTTTGTATGTAGGGGGTAATCTCTTGAACAACCGGTCGACTTTGATTTAGTTTTTTTGCATTTTGCAGCTTATTCTTGAGAAAGGCTACGGGCTATTTAACATCCTATTTATCACCCTAGGACCATTAGGACCCGAGCAAAAAGAAAAAAAGTCAGAAAGAACACTAAGCGAAAACGAAATAATAGCACGGGCAGGGTGATGCCATGCGACGGGTCGGGTCAGGGGAACACGAAATTTCACACGGACGAAGTCGCGGGCAAAAGCTAGTACAGAATATAGAAGATGAGATGTGGCAAACATGCTGGCGGCTCCCTTGATGGTAAGTGATGCCCGCCACCTGTGGATATCTGCTAGCTTTACCAGGGAGGTAACGCAGGTGCTCAGAGACAAAGGTGAAAGTAGCATGTCTCTATTCGTAAGTGCTTCGGATTCCATACCGCTCAAAACGCAGCAATGCAAGTAGCAATGCAAGTAGCAATGCAAGTAGCAATGCAAGTAGTAATGCAAGTAGCAATGCAAGTAGCAATGCAAGTAGCAATGCAAGTAGAAATGCAAGTAGCAATGCAAGAAGCATTGCTGCGTTCGATGGCAGTAAGAAAGTACATACATTTATTTACAAATAAACTTCAGCTGTGGTAGTCGAGCTTCATTTTGCGATGGATAATGAATGACCACTGACGTTTATTTAACGCAAACAATTTACGCCTTTGTTTCGCCCGCAGAAGAGCCGAAGCCGAGTACCCCACCTGCTGATTCGGCTAAAGCTTCTCAAACGACGCCATGTATTCAAACCACATAACCAAATTTCTACCATATATTTACATTTAAATATAAAAAAAAAAACAAAATAATTTTTATTTCAGGAATACACCCAAATTGAAAATAAACCAGATTACAAATAAATTATTAAATTAATATAAAATAAAATATTTTAAATATCACATTACATTACAACAAAGCAATAGAGTGCTATTTTAGCTGGAATATTAGTTGCCATATACAAAGAAATAGTTTACCTCGTTTAAGGCCCTCAATATTCCAGTGTCATATTTATCAATTCGGTTCATAAAGGAGTTTAAATAAGTAAATCAATATTACCTGGCATCCTGATACCTACGCACATTCTGTATTATTCCATCAAACACAAGGACACACGGGTCAAACACTATACACAGCCCATTAAATATTAAACGGAAAAAAACCCCCTTAAAAACAGTAGGTAAGTACAATCGGTGCAATTAATTGTTAAGCAAATTGACACCCTACGTTATACTGCCGTGTTATAGCCATTTCATAAACCTGTCAAAGAATGACAGTTGTGATTTCAATACACGGACAATTAAAGTTGGTAGCCAACTTGCCGAACAATTAATTTCATTGACTTTACATTGGACGTTGGAGCGCTAAAAGGGATATTTGGTGCCTGAATGACATCAACGCGCGACGGGGAGCATAGTTAGTAAACATTTGTGAAATTGGCACAGAAATTATATTGACATATATAATATAATATATTGCAGCTTAATTCCGATTTCGGCCACGCACTTAAATAACTTTGTACTGTTGTATATCTACATTTACCTTTTTGAGCAGTGCCGCGTCGCAGCCCTCGCATCCCAGTGCGTCGCTACGGCAGCCAAGTGGTGATGGTGCGGCAACGTCTCATCGACATCGAAGAGAAGAGGCTTGCTGCTGAAACCGCACAGGCGATCGGTTTCCGCGAAGGGGGCGTCCATTAATTACGTGAGGCGTTAAGGGGGGAGGGGGTCGAGTCGAATCTCACCCAATCTCACGTGGAGGGGCGGGGGGTCGCGACAAATATGACGTATATTTATTTTTGCCGCTAGGACCGTGTAAAATTTCGATAAAACTGGGTAAATTAAGTAAACCATGTTTCTCATTAGCTACCTACTGAGCTTCTGTGTTCAAGCCACAACGGTTTAGTAGAGTGGCTAAATCAGAGCGAGGTTGAAGGAGCAGATGATTTTTACTTAAAATCACAGGGACATGTTGGTTCCAGAGACCACACATGAGTCCCCGTGGACTGAATTAGAGTGAATAGTCTTTTACGAATTTTAGTAGTTCCGATTAAGTACCTTTATTGTTCGATTGTTTGTAGTCTTAAATACTAAATTAAAATAATAATAATAAAGCAAATTTTCTTTTTTTTTTATAAATCCATTGCAATAAAGCATCGTACGTACGTATACACAAAAAATACGTATTTTTAAAAATCTCTCGTGAGATTAGGGGAGCGGGAATTAGGGGGAGGGGGATTCAAGCTAAATCTCACGACACCTCCCCAAGGGAGGAGGGGGGGTAAAAAAATTGCCAAAATCGCCTCATGTAATTAATGAACGCCCCCAAGCTGTGAGGGCTCTCGACAACCTGGCCAAAGCAGTCGTTCTGTGTGGAGAAACCATCGCTGAAGCTTAGGACAATGTCTTTAGATATAGTTTTCTAAATTTTGCGAGTAGGTAATAAAGGATTAGACTTGCGGCAGCCGAGGTCTGATAAAACGGGCGAGCGAGTAACGTAATTATATGTACAGGGGGCCTCAAAAAGATGGATATGTCGTAGGCAGATTGTATGATTCGTCAATAATGACGGACGGACGTAAACGGAAACGTTTGTATTCTGTCAACGATATGTATAATAATGCCTAGAGCAAATTGATAATGCTTCTGATCCCATCCATTTCGTCAAGTCATAAGTTAGGGTAACCATGATTATTAACAAGCTCGGCAATAAAAACTGAATAGTAAACTAAATAAAATGAGTCATAGCAAATATTTAAATGGGTAATTAAATAAATATTGTGGGCGTCTAGAAACTATCTACGCTTTAGGGCGCAAGTTGTGGGAGGACTGCTACGCACGCGCTCTCGGTACAACTTAACCAGTCGTGAGTCAGAAAAGTTTTCTGTCACTAATTAGAATTGAAAAGAGATTTTGCTCATTATGATGTTTATCTGTTTCTAATTAGTTTATTTAGCTTAGTTTTGTTATTAGTTTTCATATTCTATTCTAATAGGACTGATTAAAGTAAGTTTACATAGGATTTTTTTAAATATGTAAATACTGTCGTATAATTATTACGTGACTTGACAATGTACCGAACTAAATTTTATGAGGTTTATGTTCTAAAAAAATCTAATAATGTATAGATATGTCAAGTGTTTTTATATAATATGATTTAAAAAAAAGTCAAAAGTCATTCAAGAAAGTTTATTTAGTTAAAAAATTTAGGATTAATGCTAAAAAATATATAAAAGTAAAGGCTCCAAAGATTTCCTCCAAATAAAGGCTCCAAAGATGGCCTAACTTACGCGAACCTCTGTAACGTAATGTAGGCCCGTATAAAAAGCGTGTCATTATCCGGCACTTGGTCAGTCACAACACAGCCGTCGAAGAGGCAACAACAAGAAAGAAGCCGAAATCTGCGGACAAGACTCAAGACAGAAAACCTGCGCTACCCGTCTCTCCCGAGGTCCTTGTGGGTTGTACCCCACACCACACATACGCTTTTAGGGGTGCGCGGTGACGTGTGCCGCCAGCGGTGTCGCTCGACTCAGGTAGTAGGGAGCGCACGTCGAAAATAGTGGCAGATTGTCCCAGGACAACTGCGGGTGCAGGACGCGCCCCTGCCGTCCGCTACAAATAATAAGCAGTGGAATGGCTAAACGGGCAGTTACGTGGGGGCTGTTAACAAATCGGAATTAGTCGCAAAAAAACTAACTTGGAAGTAGCGGTCGCCGGCCGCTGCCACGGCACCGCTTGCTTTGCTCGCTCGGCTCGCGCGTGGTTAGTCACAGTTCCAAACGAACCTGCCGAACTGTTTACCTAACTGCCCATTTCAACATTTTTACTACCCATTCATTTATTACTCTGTATTTTTTGTACTGACATTGTAGGATGAAATACCGGTCAGTTTTGTTTTTATTACTGTTACTGTTTTACTGTCACACTAATTTATCAACCGTCGAAAAATATAATTTCTGCCCGTTATTTTTTTCAACTGATCATAATAACCTCCCTAATATGTAACCGGTTGAATGCTGTAATTACAGAAACAATTAAAAAGCCAGTGTGTCTCGCGTGGATCCACGTTCCACGATACGAAAGGTAAAATAACAGTTGTAAAAAGTATTAGCCATGAGTTCGCCAAACGCCAGTTTGCATTTTTTCAATGATCCCGTTTGAGGTTCGTAATAACAGTAATTTTTTTTAATAGTAAATATCTTTAAAAACACTTGTTCTTGCGGATCTTTATTTTCGGAAACTCTTGCCCTACCTACTCGACGCCATTATTGTTGTTTTGTTTAGCAGCGCCACAGGTGGTAGAAAACAGAACTAGTTGTATCAATTCGCCTAGCCATTATGTATACGGCGCCCGAATCATCAATAATTACGTTTTAAGGACTTTTACATAATGCCTAGGCGTTATACATGTTGCCTAACATAATGTCTACATTATACATAATGGCGACAATATGCAAACGGACGGCGCCGCATGCATAATGACGAATTATACAATCTGCCTTTGACATATACAACGACAAGTAGTCATTTAATTGTATATCCACAATTTGGTTCCATAATACTGTATCGATATGTAGCTACAATTTATTCATCGTCATCATAATTTTAGCCGACAGACATACACTGCTGGACTTAGGTCTTCCCCAAGTACCGCCACTTCGACCAGCGCAGCGGGGTAAATGCGTAACACACTAACAGGAGGAATGGCTTTCATTTTGACTGTTCAATAACATTAATTGCGTCACTTACGTTATTGACCAGACAAATTTTTCGAACGTATGAAGCAATGGATTAGCAATATCTTTCAAAATGATTCAGATTCTGATTGATAGTGCGATACGCAATTAGGGTGCGGTTCTGTGCTTCTCGCATTCAGCAAATTCCTTCGGTCTTCACAGGATCATCGGTCCACCTTGTGTAAGCCCTTCCAATAGTAGGTCTTCCGGTACGCGACCGCTACTCACTCAGAATCTTTTGGCCACGACCACGTTTTAGTGCCATAGATAATCACTGGAAAGACAAACTGGTCAAAGAGTTCTGCCTTAAGACATTGAATTGCCTACATAGAATAGAATAGAATATAGATAAAATAAAAAACACCTTAAATAGAATAGAATAGAATACTCTTTATTATGTACACCATAAAAATTACAGATATAAATGTAGACATTTTACACAGGGTGACACAATGAGCGGTCTTATCGCTAAAAGCGATCTTTTACAGACAATCTTTGGATGGATTCAAGGGAGAAGGAGAGACAATAATGCAGGTAGTCAGTGGTGTACTATTTACATATACAACAAATACATACAACCATAAAACATGTACTTATCTACATATAATAGGCCCCTAACACGTATGGCAAGGCAATATAATGATAGGTCCAACTTGACAGATTACCCTGTTGATATTTTCTCCATGAGTTTCGCTTCATACAAACGTTCCCTATTTCAACAGTGCGAACAGTGCACGTCTATGTAGCTCAAATTGGTTTGTTTTGTAGTGTTTTAGATTTAGGTCTACTAGATCCTTAGATAGATACTTAAGTCATCTCTTAACTGCCACGGCTTATTTTTATTATTAATCTTATATTTTGAATTGTTTCTTTATATATTTTTTTTTCATTGTTCTCACATATAGAAGCAACAAGAATAATGTACCCAGGATTTTGTAATATCTTGATTTAAAAAGAGTGACCTTGGAGTTTCTTGCCCGTTCTTCTCCATAGAGATCTACGTTTTGGAATGGGCAACTAGCTTCAACTTTCTGACTAACTGACCGACTCTTTGACAATTCAAAAGTGCCTGTAAATGGTTTAATTGAAATAAATGCTTTGAGTTTGAGTTTGAGTTTGAGTTAGATGGACTTAATTTTTTTCCTTTGTCTCTAATATTTATGTCAACGTCATGCATACTTGTTATTTGCATAGTTGCTGAATATGCCAATTTTAGATGGCATATATTTTGAATTCTATATGACAGTGCTGTTGGTGTGCATATACTAAATAATTAAATATGTTTTGTGCCTACATAACATAACATAACATTCACGCCTGTATTCCCCAAAGGGAAAGGCAGAGGTATGCCTATAGTACACCCACGTTTTGTGCCTACTTTATACAATATTATCGAATAAAGATTGTAGACAAACAAATTAATTCTTGGCGATTCATCTTTTTCAGGCTGACTGTACAGTAGGTTTTCAAAAGTCGCTGTCAGGAGTCTCGTGTCGTCTCGCTTCCACGTTTTAAAACGACGCCTACCAGGCACATAGGCGTGAAGTAAGTACCTATAGCTGTGCGAGATTATAAGTAAAACCACAGGCGGGCCTCTATTGGCTACGAAATTGAGCCTCCTCTAATCGTGCAAACGCAGCAGGTGAAAAAATACTCAGCTAAGGAATTGTTTTGTACATTTCTTAGATAAAGCGGCCGGCGAATGTGGTGCTCCGCGCCATCTGCGTGTGCTACCCCGGCCAAATACTAATTACTCTTCTTAATTGTCACATTGTTTCATTCCTTTGTCATATTTGCAAATTAAATGTAACCTGAACGAATATTATTTATTTTATATATATACGTAGGTACAGTCGATCGCTCGTCAGTAGTAACACTTTAACTTAACCTGGTCTAGCGTAGTGCGGAGTTGTAATAGGATACGAGGCCAGCTTGTACTGGGTTTGTTACTATATATATTTAGTCTATCCATAATAAAAAGTGTAGTCTCATTTCCTACGAAATGTATGGGAAAAGTTTTTTGCGATTTCTGACTTTTCTAGTACTCAAACTCAGTTGGTCCAATAGAGGTTTTTGATCCTTATATGAAACATGATCGATAGGCATTAAAAAAGTTTTTGTGAAAATTGCCCATTTTCCTGCTGACTGTATTTTTTTTTCAAAATCTGTGAATGCAAATCAAAATTTCTCAAAAAGTTAAGGAAAGTCTCCTAAGACCGTTTTCCTATAGCTACAAAGGTTAACCCGGGGCCTTTGCTGCCCTATCTCAAAAATCCAACCTGTATGTTCTCCAGATCGTGTTTCGATCATGGCGGCCAATCTCAACGGAAACTAGCCTTCGGCGTGGGAGGTATACAACAACTACCAACCACTCAACAACCAATACAAGACATACAAGAAGACTATACAAGTTAACCAATCCGAAATTGCAAAACTAAAGTGGCAGTGGGCGGAGGCATATTACTTGCAAAATGGATGGCCGACAGACCTGGAACTAAGATGGCGACCATGCGAGGTAGACTGATGCCCCGACATACGTAGGAGTCCACTGAAAGCGATAAGCACTGCACCGGTCGTTGTGGCGTTGCTATGTCCAGCAATTGAGGTTTAACTGCTGAATAATCATCACCTTTATTGATAGTCAAGAATTTCGAAAAAGTTCGTCCAATTGCCGAAGAATAATGCCTTTCAACAACATTCTACAACAATCGTCCATCTATGTTTAATAAGCCTTATACTGTTCACACCATAATATTATGCTTGGTACTCTGTAAAAGAGCCAGTTTTTAAGAGCATCAATTTATTTCTCGTGAATTTCATATTGCGTAATAACAGCAAAACAAAGCCCTTGTTTCTAGAACACAATAAAACGATGTAAAAAATAAAGCAGGTGCACATTGTGTCCATGTTCTACCTACGCTTGATATAAAGTTAATGAATACAGTAATTTTTGCACGCTCTTTTTTAGAACAGTGTCCGTCGTAGCAGTCTGCTGTAGTCTCGTAGCTGTATCGTAGTCGCGTAGAGGTGTCACGAGGCGTAGCGCTGAAAAGTATGCCGTAGCAATGATGTAGCTACAGAGTGTGCTACATCATTGCTCCGCAATACAAAAAGGTGTGTTAGTTCTGTCTTTGTGAAGTGATCGTTCAAAAATAGAATGTTTTCACATTCTAGAAAAATTACTTACGAGTACCCAGGTGACTGGTACCGCTGCCAAACTGGGACCGCGGTCCCAATCGTCCAATAGCGTTTTTGAATCGGTCGTGGCGTTAAGTGGGACAAAAAACCACAGGACGCCTACTGTCGCCAGTGAAATCAAAAAACCATACACAACTTAAACCCGACTGTGATCGAGCCCAAAAGGTGAGTAATATTGTTGGTTGGTATCTCTAGATATTTCTGTCTCTACGAGTACATATGTTCGATTGGACTGAATTTAACAAATATTAAATTGAAGTAAAAAACCTTTTTAAAAATAAGCTTTTATTGAACTAAAAAGTACTAAATATAACTTACGTTAACATAAAACTTTAATATTTTCTTAGAAGCTGGCGGTTTATCTCAAAGTGTAAGAAGGACGTTCACGCCTCAAGTTTTTAAGAAAATATTAAAGTTTTGAGTAGAAAAAACCGGCCAAGTGCGACTTGGACTAGTACACGAAGGGTTCCGTACCACCGTACAATACTTAACAAACTTTTGTTTAAGTTCTTTGGTTTATAACACGTTTCTAGTATGGAAATACCCTTTACTTTTAACTTTATTTTATTTTTATTACTTGTTGTTATAGCGGCTATAGTAGTAGGTACACACTCTGTGAAAATTTCAAGGCCTTTATACGATTCAAAAGATATAGCCCTGTGACAGACATAGGGTCCTATTGGGTGTTGGGTACGGAACCCTAAAACTGAAACGTACAAAAACCCACCCATGTATGTAAGTATTTAATCAAACCCCAAATAAATCCCATTTCGATCTCCTAAAAATATGAATGGACACTAAAATAATATAATTATGTAAATGTGCCTCTTTTTGTGATCTTGAAATAATTCGCATTTTGGTGTCATTAAAATGCAAAACAGCCAAGTAACTACGACCAACTTGGACGTAGCGCTCGGCTCGGCTCGCGAACGGATGGTCACAATTCTTACCTAACCTAATTCATTTGGTCAGAGTGCCCTAGCTTATGTAGATAATGCGACCAACTCGGCTCGTGCGTAGCTGTTCAGAGCTCTAACCTAACCCATTTGGTCGGAGTGCCCTAGTTTGTATAGTTAATGCGACCAACTCGGCTCGCGTGTGGCTGTTCACAGCTCTATCCTAACCCATTTGGTCAGAGTGCCCTAGTTTGTATAGTTAATACGACCAACTCGGGTCACGCGTGGCGGTTCACAGCTCTAACCTAACCCATTTGGTCGGAGTGCCCCAGCTTATGTAGTAAATGCGACCAACTCGGCTCGCGCGTAGTGCCCTAGAGTAGCTGCTGCGACCAACTTTCATACAAAATCAAAAAGTTTTAGGAGCCCCAATTAATAAGAAAAGCGATTATAAGGTGATTGATTAAATATTTCCTGTTCTTGTTAACCTTTGCATTTTCTTAGAGTACGGAATAACAGTGTCGTAGAATTTTTCGTATTTTATTCCTCTTCTTTACGTGTGACCTTGATGTTATTTCTCGAATTTGTTTTCCTCGTTTATTTGTTTTACAAACACAATTTTCCAAAGAAACCGTAGCGTGACAACTGGTGACAGCCGTTGTTTGTTGGGCCTCATACTATGGCTACCAACTGGGGCCAGACAAAAAGTTTGCATACACGAAGGAGATAGAGAAATTATATTTCTGTCCCTTACTACTGGATGTAATAAGTCTTTGTCTGATTTATTAATGAGACAAAGGCATGGCCGTGCATGATGGCATTTGCCCCACCCTGCTCTCTGACCCGAAGCTAAGAATTTTTAGGCAAAATTAATATAATGACATAATTAAGTATTTATTTGGGTACTTTAATGAAGAATTTTTGAAAAAATTGGAAGGTGCTTGTATTTACTACAATTTAAGTGGCTTAGTGAAGCTGAACTGTGGTATGACACGTGGAAGCAAAAAAATGTGGCAGAGTGAACCGAAGAAAATGGATTTAGTTGCGATAGTTGAAGAGACACAGCTGTTCTTTCCCACCATAAGACAAGCACTTACTATATCACTTGCACAGCCCTGCACAACATATCGAAAGATCATTTAGTATTTTACGAATAATGAATAAATAAACTTGGTTAAGGTCAAAAATGACAGAAAACCGCCTTGTCGGCCTCTGTATGACGAGTGTGCATAGAAAGAGGGTTCTGGAAGCACAAAATAAATTTGAAAAAGAAATTTTAGCTAGATTTTGCCAGAACCTTCGCAGGTTATTATTGAAATAAGGTGTAGTGCAGTCAATAAAACGTACCAGTCAGTAAATAAAAAGCATTTTTAATCTCCTACTACTTAGTTTATTTCCTTTTGCCCCACCCCTTAAAAAATGCTGGGTACGCCCATGCCGAGTAAGGTATAACCGAGCTGTAATAATTCCTGACTAATCGGTGCAACCTTTTCACCAGTAACTGCCGCGGTATGCTCGCTTCGCTCACTCAGATCGATCGTGGATGTTACAGTTCCAATCAAACCCGCATCTATAACTAAGAGACCCCATACTTAATCTACTGACGTTGAAACCTCCTAATGTTCTCGTTATGCTAACGCATAATTACTTGTACGATGATAGGGCGCCGCCGATTGATAACGTGACGATTTTTTTATGTTTTTATTTAGTTTTCCGGTGCTACCCTAGCTCTTGTGTTCGCTCTAGACTTTTTTATTGTGTTCCTTGTGATGTAAACTTTCTTGGATTCACGTGTTTGGACATTTACGAGTAGATTTACAGCCGATATGAATGAGGCGAAATCTTATGTTTTTATATATAGAAAAAAAAAACTTTTTTTTTTTCTTATATAGTTATTTACGGTTTCCGATACTACCGTAACCATTGTATTTGCTCGACATTAGACTTAGTAGGCTCATTGCAATCGTTATGAAGTAGATTTTACAAATTATGATATTTTTCAGTTTTGAGCAGATTTCCGGCCGATATGAGACGACATCTTAAACTTTTTACGTATTTGCAACAAATTTTCCTACGGTTTCTGACCCTGCCGTAGCTATTTCAGTTTCTGGGCACTAAACTTTTTAGGCTCATTGCATTCTTTATGATGCAAGCTTTATCCTATTGGCCTTTTATTTTTCATTTCTGAGCTGATTTACGGTCGATATGAGACGACATCTGTATTATTTGTATATATGATTTTTAACCCTAATTCGGCCAATATTTCTGATGGTTGTCTTTATATCCTGGTAGCGCTATACCAACACTTGACAACGACACTAGAATCACCGTTTTAGCTAAACACGTTTTTGCGCTTTATGAATTGGAAATTCGACGATGATGATGTGAACTTGTTGATCCATCAACGGTCGAAAAAATCATAATGAATATAATTTGTTAGATCCAGAGTATATTTAACTTATATGCGGCATTTATTTGGACTAAGATCATAGGCAAATTAAGTATATCCCGCTTAAAAATTGTTACAAATATGACCTATCTTTTGAATGTTCGACCTTAACACTAACATTAATATTCTCGTAGTTATTAGCGGTTGAAATCTTACATGTTTTGTCGACCAGAAATATTGAACTTACCACAAGTAACAACGAGCGTAAAGACGTTTTCACGTCAAAAAAACATGGTTCAGGTAACTGGGATCACGGTCCCAGTTTTTTACTCAAATTAGTTCCTGTCGATGCCGCTTAACAAAGAAATAAGAATAATCAGGCGACTGGACCGCTGTCAATGTATGGACTTAATAAAATCGTAATCTTGCTAAAACACTTTGGAACAGAGTTTGAAACAGAAAAGTAATACTTACCACAACACTCAACGGAATCTCGCATTTCTGAAATATATTTCTATTCTATCTACTTATACCTACGTATAATTATGTATTAATACTTATAAATTATAGTCTCTTTTCGTGTCTGTGCGACCACGTTATTCTTCTAAACTACAAATTTCGATTGATTATCATCATCGCTAAAAGAGTTGTGTATGTATTTATAAAGTCTATAATATTAAACTTACGTAATTATACTAATAAAGAAATCTCGATGTTTTACATCGTAAAAACCGTGCGATGCAGGGGCGGGTCGCCATTATTTTAATACCACAGAAAATTGATTAAGTTTCTCTGATAAACTTGTTCATATTAATTTCCATTTGGCTTGTTATCAGTCAATTGAATAATATTCGGATGAAACTGCCTCGTTGGTCAAGTGGTGGCAAACGCTAATACTGAGCTCCGGTCCCTGGATTCGATCCCTAGATCATGGAAAAGTTTTATCAGGTACTTTCACAGATATTATAGAATGGGTTTAGACGAAGAGATCGGTGCATTTACCGACATTTGAAAGTGCTGAGCAAAGACTACAATAGTAGGTATACTGGCAAGTGCTGAGGCATGCATCGCACTTTGCACGCGCTACACGCTTGTAATGAGTTTTCTTTCGAATCTTTCAAAGGCTACAAAACTTCCTTAACACCCATCAGACCGCCTCTTACCCCCGAAAATATCGAAAAAAACTATTTAAGTAGAGTATGTAGGCAGAGGCGCACTCTTTCCTGTAACTGCTCAAGTGTTCACCCACGCTTTGCTACTAGCTGCGGCGAAAAGTGTAACTAAGTTTGACAATTCTTTGTAGGTATTGCCATAATATAATAAGAAGACCTCTACAATACGCATAATTATTATGGTCGTGAAAACGGTTTTGTGTGGTTTATGTGGTTTTAAGTTCAAGACTACTGTAAACTGTGTCTAAATACAAATCCATAAAAAAAAATAAGATTTTGTCGAGCTTTAGTTCCGTTTTTGACCACTGGCATCAACTAACAGCACTTTCGTATCATTTGGTCATTCTATACTGCTTCTAGTTCAACGGGTTCACCATAGATGGCGTTGTTATTACTCTGTCACGGTGTCTGCAGTGCGGCATAATCCTCTTCCTGCTTATTGAATGAAGTCGACATAAATGAAATGAATTAAACCTACGAAAAAAGAGTATATGGTGGCGTATTCTTCGCCGGGATCAACAGAGCTGATTAAGTGCACATTGAACTTAACATTGAACAGTCCTTACTCCATAGGTTGTTGTGACAACAGATTAGTTCCCGTGCGTCACCCGTCTTCCAGACCAGTCTTACGGCGATTTCGATCATCAGTCTCACCTATATTCAAGTTTAGCAATATGTATCACGCGAATTTAGCCTATAAGTACTACTTTGTTAGGTACCTTCCAATACCTAGGTACACTTACCTAAATCGCTTCTGTTTACACAGGCTAAAACAGTCGTCAAAACCAATCAAGGAAAAGGTACCTATTGAAAGAAACAAAGTGGCTATTTTTTATTAAAAATTACATTTATTGGTATACATGGAAATAAGTTGTAAGTATATTACAATGGGCTGAGGCAGACCACGTCTACCAGAACGTTTATTTAGATAACTAGATTCTGTCGTGTGGTTTCCGAAAGATAGGGCCACCTGTCCTTTCTTTTTACAGCGTCATCGTCACGGACCCCTGCCACCAGGAACCACCTGCTTTATTGGGTAAATCGTAGGTACCCAAGATTATCGTTAGGTATAGCGATTCACTAGTACCTAATTATTAGTACCTAATAGCCTGTAGGTGTCTCCGTGTCCTGATGCTCATGTAGGTTATGTGTTATGTACGAAAAGTGAGTCTCAGATTCTAGAACTTCGGAAAGATTTTGTAATAGGTAAACCTACCTATTCTAAGCTACAGAAAAATATATCCAGATGGTAGGTATAGTTGGTGCCACAATTAGTACAAATACTTACTCGAAACTTTCATTAATAAAATTAAGTTTCTCCGAGTACCTATTTAGTCTCCTTCCAGAAACAGCAATCCATTTCTCCATATTGTTTCCCAGATCATGTGGCATTGCCAAAAAGTTGTAGGAACATACTTAGGCCTATTCCATTACTTTGCTACGTTATCTGCACTGCCTGAGCTTTACCTACTCCGGATCCATCAGCACCAAGACAAAATGTTATAGGTAGGGAAGGAATTAGGAATTTTTGGAATCATCGACATCATTCATTTTCTTTGATGCAATTGTGACAGATTCGTATGGTGATTTGTAATTGTATTATTTCTGGGCATGTTATGGTAAATTACCCATGAAACTACCTAGAGCATAGGATTTTCGGGTGTTTTGAAATACGGTAGGTATTTATACCAGTGTGCATATCGTGAAGTTCGTGATAGCAGTGCGTGTCCACCACAACGAATGAAAGTGATGGTGCCATATCGTACGAAAACCGCATGATTAACACAATTTTCCATTATCTAATAATTATACAATGCCGAGTATAGACATCCAGATTTAAACATAAGTTTTTGGAAATATACTAGACTTACTTATTAAACAATTTCAAGAATTGATGCATCGTGCCCCAACAGCCCTGCTCATGCGCAACGGTTTATCTTCTTTTGAGGGAAAAATCCTTAATGATCTTAAGACAACTATCAAGTTGCAAGTAAATAAAGGTAAAATAGTTTGATGCTCACTTAGTATAAATCCCCATTTCATGTAATCAATCCCGAGCTTAGTCTAGTCATAAGTTCTTCGAGCACTCAGTTTTAACGTTTACTTACTTGAAACAAGCTCATTAAATCCCTAGAAGTCCAAACCGGAACATGGGCCCCACCAGACCTGACTGAGGCAGATCTTGGTGGGAATAATAATTTTCTTTTCACTTTATCTAACGGATTGGAGAGCACAGCAGCGGTGACATCCACCTTTGTCGCAGTTTTATCCCAGGCTAGGGAAAGGTAACCGCTTGTTTGGCGAGTTTAACTCTGATAATTGAGTAGTAATTTTGAATATTGTCCGCTTCAGTTTTACCGATCATAAATTTCATTCAAGTTTATAGAATTAACCACAAAAATGAAATGCTCAGTCACACTATTACAGTGGTCTTTCAGACAATCCGGATAAAGCAACAGCACGCGCAGCATGACCACCATATAAATAGGTTTTGTCGACGGAAAAATAGATAAAATGGCAGACAGAAAAATTGGTTCAGAAATCTGTCATTCAAATTTCTGTCACCGTTGGATTTTCAACTCACGCCACTAATCCGAGCGTTGAAAATCCAGTGCACTGCAAAAACATCGCGTTAAAAAGACCGTTCGTGCGGACGTGGGCTTAGATTGTATTTATTAGCGCCTAAATTGCATGCTGATGTAGTCAGGAGAATTGTGTTATTGATTCTGACGTTACAACTATCTCCTAGGCATACATTTGAAACGGTACTGTGACTGATTGATTGACTTGACTCGACTGATTGGAGATAAAAACATGGAATCTGCGTTTTTTTTTTAATCACTGTTTTTGTCCATGTTTTATTAGTATTACATTATCTTAAGTCTTCATCAAATCATGCTACGCGTGCTGATGCAGTGTGATTTGATAATTATGTAAGTATTTTAATTTAAATATTGAAATAGGCAAGGTTTAAAGCATGATCCCTGAAATTAATTATGGCACCTTTACCTAGCCATGGAAAATTTGATGATGGAAAAGTAAACGATAATAATATAAGTAAACATAATAAATAAAAATATATAACAAGAACAATCAACCGACTTCAAAAAGTATTTTGATTTTGATGACGTAGGTATATTTACTTGGTTCCTGTTATGCAAAAAAAAAAACATTTTCCTTCTCGAAATCGGTTTAAATTTGGAAAATATGCAGATAAATAGTAAATAGAAAAAAAAAAGGAACATTTTGTGAAGTCATGATGTCTGTGCGCAGGTTCCATGTTGCATACACTTCCAACAAACATTGATCGCTGATAAGATCATAAACTATATGCAACATGGACTTCGACACAGGAGCACAAATAACGACATAAAATAGATTTAGGGAGTTATAGTTATAGAAGATTCGGGAATTATAACTCAGTGTGACACTAGCGACTTGTTTAATTACTATGATTTAGGTGACTATTGAAATGTAATGTGAGCAACTCTTTGTGGTGCAGTGACAAGGATCTAGACTGCTACGAAAGTTAAGAAAAAATTTTGATGCGATACAGATGGAGTACGCAATGATATTGTTTATATATGGTAAAGTCATAATTAATACAATTATAAGTAGGAGTATCTCATTTACTACATTCCTCATTGAGTGCGAGAAGAGAATGCTGAAGACATTTTTTTTACTTTCGTTCTGACACATCTAGATAACACAGCAAGTTGTACTTCCCTTAGCGAAAAAAGTTTAGTAAAAAACCAAAACGGACAGACAGAAGGCAAAAAAATCAAAAGGAAAGATAAATTGATCTAAAAAATTTATTAATGAATGAGGCGACTATGTGCACATTGAAAACACTTGTTATATTACAATATACTTGTACACTATTTACAAAACCCACAATACATCTGTCCTCTCTCGGCTAGGCGCAGGCGCCATTTTAGCATCATCATCTTAATTTACACACTGTACATAAGTAGTTTGTACAAGTTTATTCTTAAACGTTACATTTCATTTAAACTAACAACACTAATATTAAAACAATGGAAATATTGTTGATCATAATACTTATACAGATAATGGTATAAGAATTTTACTTTAATCTCTTAAGAGCTAATACTTAAAACTGATTATAGAGTCTACAATATAAATAATATAATTAATATATGTATTGAATTTTCTCTATAAGCTAATGACTGGTGCGACGCTCACCATGGCTAACACTGAATACTCTGCGAGCGGCGCCATCACGTCCGCACGCCTGCGTGCGTGAGTGCGTGCGTGCGAGCGTGCCCGCGCGGCGTGCCTACGACAGACACCGGAACCAACATGCTCGACTACTACTTACTGCTACTGACGATATCGTCTCGAAGTTAATGCACAGTAACACGACTCTATCAGGGCGTTAGTGTCCCCGCACTATGTAAGATAACTAGATCGCGCGTCACGTACATATAACATACAAGTAATTAATACATAAACATGTCAATAACACACATACTTAGGATATTACATTACATTGTAAATTACAATTCCATACAACACTTGATTATTAAATCGGTAAACTAAAAATACTCATTACAAAATGCGCTTACAGCGTAGCAATAATAACGTCTCTAAATTTAAAAATAATACAAACATTATTATTATTATTTCTATATCGACAAAATATTTAAAAAAATTACTTGCACTTACTTATACCAAAAAAAAAATTATCGACAGAGGAAATTTTAAACATATGTACATTTTCAAATGTTTTTTTTTTTTCATTCCCTGCAGTCGGAATCTCAAAATACAAAAATTAAATCCTAAAATTTATTTGATTTATTATATAAATTAAAACAAATCACAGTAACAAGGTAATGATCGACACAAAAGTATTGAAATGTGATGCTGATACTCGAGTCATTCAATTCATAGATTTGTGCGTACGAGTTTGTACGAGCAAAAATAAAAAGACCAACAAAAGTGCAAATTTTGTAACCACGTTTAAGACCTGATATAATTAATGCCTAACCCCGTAGCCTGATGTATTTGCAACATTGTTTTGCCGTTTTACTTTTGGATTTGCACTAATTGGTTACATGTGAAGAACGACACAAGAAAAGCGCTCAGCGCTCTTTAATAAATAAAAACGAACTTTTGATAGGAAGACTAAACAAAACGTGATTTTATAGTTGTAGAATGGTTCTGGTGTTGTTTTAGAGGGTCCTACGCATTATAGAGAAAATTATTGTGATTGATTCACATTAAAACCAGCACAGCTGTTTAACGAAGGTATTATGAGAAAACCTACGGTTGTCAATTTTCTTAAAATTATAATTTCACTATTAGGAAAGAGAAGTTTGGAGTACATGCATAAATTTTTGTTTCGAAAATAATAGTTGTTCGCGAGCTCATACGTCTGGATAAATTAGATTATTAATTAATACTTAATCATATAATTTAAAATATTATTTCAGAAGAATGGTGCCAAAGTGAGTCCGTGATTTTATCATTATCAGCACAGTAGTTTGATTGTCGTTTGATCTCATTCTTTTATAAAATTTTTTCGTTAAACGCGTGACACCGCACACATTGCCTATAGTTTAAACTTAAAAAATCCGTCAAAAATACTAAAATGGGTATATAAAGCTCTACACGGGGTTCTAGACCGATTGTTTTAAATATAGACAACTTGGCGAAACTATCGCTATGCGCTAGTGGTTCAACGAAATGGGCAAAATCCGATGTTAAAGCAATATTAATATTGCCTGGTCAGCAATAATTAATATTAGACAATGTTACGTCTGGCCAGGCAATGTCGACACTGCAGATATATCAGAATGTTTTAAGATTTGTAGGTGTGGGCAAACTTTGTCAAACTAACATTATTTTCTAATCTACCAATAAATGCCGTGTGTGTTGGATAATTAAGTTCCTATTACGTCATGTTCGTGAATAGGCGCCGTCAAAAATAAATGGTTTTTGAGTTTGAAATACGATTCCAAAGTTTATTCTTAACATACAACGTACCTAAAACTACATTTATATTTTTAAATATTGAGACTTAAAAAGTGCCTTATCATGACAAGAGCTCCACCCTGATTAATCCGGAGTTTGCCCGTACAGTTAACTGAAGCTATGATACGAGACACCATGGACTCCGCGATATTATTACTGCATTTAATTAAAATTGAGTAAAACGACTCGATAGGGTCTGATTGATTTGAAGATAAGCAGTCCTATTTTGGAGTCTAATTTATCTCAGAACGCGACATGTTTATTTTTCATTTTATCACACTCGTCAACAGAAACGATTTAATACATCAGGTAAATAAACCGTTAATGTTTAAATTGATTGGTGTCATAGTTATCAAACTATGCTTAAAGGGCTATGATTCTATGAAGAGTAATAAATATGAAATAAGTTTGCTACCGTAATGGTGAAAAAAACTGATTTACACAAGTAAAATGTTTTCGGATGCGGGTCAAAGGCATAAAGCCAAAAGAGGGTGAAGAAAACCAGAGAAGTCAATGGCAGAAGGAACAGTCGCCTTTAATGGCAAACCGATTGATGGCTAGGAAGGAAAAATTTACTGTTAGGCTTAAGGCTATTCATTAAAGACATCTTAAATTATTATATTACTGTGCCAGCCTACGATCAAGGTGACGGCTGTGTAAAGTATGTACATAATTTAATAATGAGGATAATTAGAAGACCGTATTTTCATAGGATCCACACTCGATAAGATTGTAAGAAAAAATCTCAGTATATGAAAATAAATTTTATATCGTTCCGTTATTTAGATGTAAGGAAAAATAATAAAATTGCCGACCGTGAAAATAGTTGCAACCAGATTATTTACAAATATAAATAATTTAAAAGTATGGTAACTTTGTTTTATATTTATGGATAAAGTTATTGATTACATAGACACGAATAACTAAGCATTTTTTTTTTAATATTTGCTTATTACTGATATTTAAATTTTCCGTTTTGGAACGTACGTAAGCTACAATAAAGGTTATTAATAATATTTACATTTATTGTTAACATTTACAAAATATTAAATTAAATCTCGTGTCCACCGTGAAGCATGGAGAATTGTCCATTTAACTTTAAGACGGATTTTGTCTAATATTTGTTATTTGATTACTTATACAGACAGACTGCATAATATTTACACCCATGTAAGCTAAGACATTGAGATTATTGAAATCCTGAATTTGAAATGTGTACCACTTGAACAGGCCCTGCAATCTCAAATTTCAATGTCTAATTTCTTTAATAGATTTTCAACCTTATGTTTTCGCAATAAAGTTGAAAATCTATTAAAGGAATATCACAAAGATACGACTTAGCGACCGATTTTTGTCGCTGTTTCATGTCGAGACTGCAGGGCCAGGACTTAGGCTAAAGAGATAAGATACTGAACATTTTTGTAGGTTTATTTACTGGATAGTAAATAATTAAGTATATAACTCAGTTACAACACAATGTAATCTCATTTTTCTGGTTAGTTTATTCATCATTCGTTTTACGGGCACCATTCATTTTATATTTTTATTTAAATGCAATCACTGATAGTGTTAGTAGATTTCTTTTAAATATGAGTTATGTCCGATATAGTAATAAATAAAGATTTTAGTTCATATTAAAAAATATAAAAGTATAAAAAAAACAGTAAGTGTCTCGCTTATCCGAACTTGTGCACACAATTTTGACAGGATGTTTAAATTATTTTGAGAAATTTCCATGGATGTTTTATAAATAATAAAGCGAAACTAAGCACAGCCTACAACCTAATTCGGTTTTGTGATAGCACATATGCACAACATGATTTACTTCAACTTCCC
The DNA here is from genome assembly GCA_917490735.1 of Dryobotodes eremita. Taxonomy (NCBI): domain Eukaryota; kingdom Metazoa; phylum Arthropoda; class Insecta; order Lepidoptera; family Noctuidae; genus Dryobotodes; species Dryobotodes eremita. The sequence continues at coordinate 7,607,416 of OU823241.1, read as the reverse complement.
AAACAAAAAATAATAATTTTCCGTTGCACTAGACATTAGTATGTCAAGGATAAAACTTACTTACAATTTCCATTACTAGTTTTACAATTACCATGTACATTGAATTCGAAATTACTAATTTCAGATTGGTACTAAGCTTACATAATTTAATATTACGAAAATGTGATTTTTAAACATTTAGTTTTATACTAAGCTCATTGATAGGCCGCGAACTATCGCTTAACAGACGCCGCCGCGTTACTGTCTGGGTGCGGCCCTTTCTAACACCATTTTGTTATCTCCTGCTAAGGCACTGTCCAGATGTAATACTATACGTAAGATAATCAATTTAGAGAAAACATTTTTTTTAAATAATCCGTCCAAATTAATCGCATCACACACTTAATAGTAAAATAAACTGAGAATCAAACCAAATAAACAATCCATAACATAAAAAACAAACTGAAACGTAAAAATCTTTTCTATTCATATTCAACACATCCTCCCCGCGAAAACGGAACAAAGCGAACTTCATACATAATTTGTATCGGTCGATTTTCAATCGCAAATCTGGACAAGGCCTTAGATCACTTATTAAATATTTTATTTACAAGGTGAACGAAAATGAGATACTTATGAATAACGGACATGCATTTAAAACTAACACACCATGCCTAGGGTCAAACAATCTTTGACTACGCGATGAGTATTGCCGAATATTGCACAAACAAAATCATATTGTGGTGACATCCCTAAGAAATTTGTAACATATTTACCATTAAGCTACGTAACGATCTTACGCCAGCATCACAGCGGGCTGTAGGGGAGGCCGAGTTTCAGTGCCGGGTTGTTGTTCCAGCACTAATAACTTCGTTAAGAAGTCTGATGGTACAATGTGCTGTGATGCATTTCACATTTACTGCTCTCTGATTTTCTTTTGCCTATTCGTATAATTATAGTGTTTTGTTGTGTAGGCAGATTAATAAATAAACGTCAATCTACTATAGGGGAGCTCGGGGTTCAAAGTACCGGGGGTAAGTTGTTCCGGCACGAATAATTGTTTAGAAAAGAGGTACCAGTAAATGTGATATGCATCACTGCACATTGTACCATCGCGCTGTTTCGGCAGCTATTTCAGTGATGCTGTGAAGACGTGTCAGTTCGGTTTTCGCTTGTTGGTACATATTTGTTACGTAAGTGTATTTTTCCATTCTTACACTTCTAATAAATTTTACCAGTTTCACTTCTCAGTTGGAAAAACTAGAGGGTATGTTTCAATTCGCATCATTGGTAAATTGTTATTTGTGTTTTTTGCGTTTGAGATAACTTTGAAGAATGGAATTTGAGGCTAAAAGTTCCGCTGGTCTGGGGTCAGTTGTGCCCAGACACAAAATGAAGCAACTTATAATAAAATGTAAAATTATTTTACAAGGAGATCAGAAACAATAGGAAAACCGAACAGGCAAGACCTCAGTTGAACTGCGGCAGCGGGTAGCTGATGCTGTCATCAAAGATGGTAAAAAGCTTAAGACGATAGCTTGGGATCAAGAAATATGTCACTTGTCTGAAACAGTAACACTATGTTCTATTTTTTAATACATGAGACATGAATATTTGACACGTAGATATGTTTGCTTTAAATATTTTTTTCTGGCCAAGAAGTTATTACCAACTTAACAAATTTGATCATTTAGTTTAAAATTAGAACACATTCTGTCTCAACGTACCCGAAAGTACCCGTACCCGTCTTGGAGATCAAACCTTGTTTTAACGGTTTTTTACATGTTGTTTGAATCGGCACTTTGAACCCCGGCCTCCCCTAAATATTATCAATCTTGTTGATCGATCGATCCAATCGATTTCAGGTTCTCTGTCTCTAAAGAGACATTAATTTTTAATATAGAATTGAAGCGACCATTAGATACAACCAGCATCGTGTAGTATTTATGGTAAATATGTTGTTTTTAATCAAATAAATATTCCAATCAGTTCGTTGAAGTCTAATTTAAATCAACCTTAATTATAATTATTGATATTTGACAAAATGATATGAAGGATAGGCAATAAGCAATTAGTTATGTTACTAGCTCATTCGCGATTGACGACCACGCAGTCATGAAACATCAAAAATATTTACAACATTTTACATTCTATTAGGAAAACAGAATACCAATACAGTGCTATTTTTCACTGCGCTGTCCCCGTAGCATCGCAGATGTGCTTCAACTAAAGTTGCTTTGAAAAAGCGCAGTGGAAAGCAGAACTAATACAATTTGTCTACGTGCTATGCGCTCATAGACTTCTAATTATTTCATACTTGGTTAATCTAAGTTACTTGAATTATACTGTAGTACATCTATATACCGTACGCACTAACACAAAATTCTATTCTGTAACGTATAGTACCTATGTCTACTTGCGTGGTCATCGATCACGGACAGCCTCCGCTAAATTATTACATTACATTCGACTGTATAAGCTTATCTCAATTTAGGTATTTCATACTCATTAATTTGCCATACATCTGTTCAGACAGCGTCTAATGACAGATGGCAATAACGCTGTTTTATAGTAATAGTTATGTAATGGCACACAGCTCTCATTTAGTTATTCATCTCAATTTCTGCTTATTTTACTGTCAGGTTATTTTATCTCACATTATAACTTGTACTTGAATATGCCCTAAAGTTAGTGACAAGCTCTCCGTAAAATGAGCAGAACAGAGATATCAGTGTATGCTCTATGTATCAGAAGTGTGAGTGTCGGTGTGTTCCGTAAGTTGTTGTAGGACACACTTCAAATGTCAATTATCAGTATTAATGCCCGTTTGTATGCAGCAACTAGATTTGTAATCAATCTTTGGTTAAATGCGAACCGTGATCTGATTATGTATAGTTTCGTGTTATTAATTGGCCACCAGTGCCTTAGCACTCTATTTCATATTATGCTTTGCTATCGGTGACAACATTAAGTCAATAGGGTCAGAGCCTCTCTACGGAGTAGTGGTGAGGCCACAAAATGGATAATCATTTTGAAAAATATTTGAATGTCTTTAATATTCTGTTGATGTTGGAATGTCACAGAGAAAACGATTTTTTTAGCTGTGAGTGAGCTGAACAATGCCTCGCCACCACTGCGCTGAGAGCGACCCTCGTACAGACAAGTGTATGTGTGAGCTGCACCAAGCTGCAGCCAAGAACAAGTGTGGATCTGAATCTACTGCTGTGTTGTACAAATAATAAGCTAACGAAAGAATGTGATGATTTTCATGATTGTGAAGCGTACAGAAATAAACATACGTAACTTATTTTCAAAAATTACACAATTAATTCGTGAAAATTAATGAGATTCCATATGAGGCACAAAGTAAAACAGTAACTTTAACAAAAATATATATGCTATACTATAATAAGATTTACTTGTGCACAGCATAATGCACAATTTTATATACCTTAGAATAACTTTAAGTTAATCGTTGAGCTTTCCATTTATACAAATAAATAATATATGTAATAATAAACTACATCATAATAAAGATAAAATATTGTTTTAAAAATATACAGACACAATATCAGTATTTAGTTTAACTACACAGGAGATTTTATACTTGTTCTATTGTAACATAGTTCATTTAGTCATTGTCCTTACTTCTTTTTAGCTTTTTTAGCTTTTTTAGCCTTATTTGCAGCTTTCTTATTTTTAGGCTTATTATCTAGTTTTTTCTTACGCGGTAAGTTCTTATTGTTGTCCTTGGTACACTTGACACTGCCGGCACCACGCGACTTATATCACCTCACTTCACAGTGTTTATTGTTGTTGACGGGCACGGCGGGTCGCGCGTCGCTTTCGGCCGCGTCCTTCATGACGTAGCCAGAGCCCTCGGAGCTGCGCGCTAGTTTTAACCGGATGGGCGTGACCTTGTCGGTGCGCACGCGGCGCATGGCGGCCGACGCCTCGGAGTAGGAGGGCGGGTCGATGGCTAGCGGGTCCGGCGCCGCCGGGTCGTACTCGAAGGGGTCGATGGCCGGCTCCACCGCCGACGGCCCGGCTGCCGCTCTCCCACCCTGCTCCTCCTCCTTGGTGCGCTTTATTTTGATTATCAACTTTGTAGCACTATCACTTTCACTATTCACCACTTCTAGTTTTTCCGCTTTTTTGTCCTTTTTCTTCTTACGTTTCTCACTCTTTTCACTCTTAGGCTTCTTGATAGTCGTTTTCTCATCTTCCTCGAAGTCAGCCATAACCATTTTACGGTACTTCATGCTTTCGCGACGCAAGTCTTCCAGACTTGGTTTGTTCGCAATGATCCTCTTTTTAGGAGGGCGGTAGATGGCGGGGCCGGCCGTCTCCTCAGCGGCGGACGTAGTGGCCGCCGGCACCTGCTGCACTGTGTTCGTTCCGAGCTTGATCTTGAGTTTAGGAGCGACCGGCGACGTAGCGTTCGCCCTGTTTGGCTTAGTGGTTGTACGGCCGCGTCGCTTGTGTGCTTGTTGACCCGACGTGCCAGCTATCGACGACAATTTCACTTCGTCCGTCGGATCAACGTCATCATTCATGCTAACCTCTAAATGCCTCAGCTCTCTCGATAGCCCGCAAGTGGTTTTGCGCTTGGTTTTCTTTTCCACCGGGCTGTCGGTGATCTTATAATCCTCTCGCGTGGGTATGCTCGTCATGGAGGCGACGGCTTTAGGGATGGTGATGACGGCGCGGGTGAGAGGCGAGGGCTGGGCCGGCGGCGGCACCGCACCTATATTAGCGTTGTGGTTGGGGTCGTCCATATTCATGTCCTGCGTCCAGTACTGGCGCAGGAGCTCCTTTTTGCGCATGCGCCTCAGGTTGGTGGAGCCCGACATGGCAGACGCGCCGGCGGCGTTGGCCGGGTTCATCGCACTTGTGCTAGCCTCGTTCACGGGCGCTGGTGGCGGCGGCACCACCTCGCTCACTGCGCGGGATGAGCTCGCTGAATAGTTGGCATCCAAGAATGGTCCCTTGATTTTAACTTTCAGTTGGTTTCTGGAATCGGATAATGAAACTTTAGGTAGTTGAGGTACAAATATCTCTTTAGGGGGTGGTGCTGGTTCGGTAGGCTGTTGGGTCGGCGAACCTGTCTGTGGATTACTAGCCATTAATGCCGAGTGCAATTGCTTCTCGACTTCTTCGTCAATTTCAGGCAAGTGCTGGTCAGCTGTACCACTAGCAAATTCTAACAAATGGTACGCGTTTTCAGTCGCGGGCGCAGGATTTTCAAAAGGTTGATAGGTGCGCATATCAACCGGGCCGGGTAAGACAGGCGCGACTTGCGAGAAGCCTGCACCGCGCTCGGAGCACGCGGGAGACGAGTTTGCGTCGGTAGGCTCATTAGATAGAGGAGGTTTAATATCTTTAGCGTCTGACGTCGGAGGTCTTTTTGTCGGAGGAGGAGTGAGGACGCGAGGTGATTGAGAGGCATCCTTATATGAGTGCTCAGATTTTCTATCATCACGGACGTCGATCGATTTTCGTTTGTCACGAAGGGCTTTCAAATCGACACCATCGTTTGCGATTTCTTCATCGAAGTCGTATACTGTGCCGACCAGCTTACTCTGAATGGAGTTGCCGGTGTAATCGACAGGGAACCCTTGTCCGCGGCTCTTGGACCGCCCGCGCCCTCTTTGGCTTCTGTTGCTGCGGTTGCTGGGACGCTTGGTTCCCTTCGGCGCATCACTCTGCTTAGGCGATATCCCGGGGCTTTTGCCCGGCGACTTGACAGGAAACTTAGTACTGGCTTTGCTCAGTTTTGGAGGAGATTTCGATTCCTGTGGATGAAGGCTCGTCGTAGTTTCGTTGCTGTCGTTCGACATCTTAGTTGGGGCTTTATTGCTGTTCGTGTCGTAGGAATCTGCGCTTATACTGGGACTAGACACAACGTGTATGGTCTTGTCGCTTCCTGAAACGTCGTAATCGCCTGAATCCCGCGGCGAATCTAAGGGTTTCGGTGTGGGCGGAGCAATCATTGCTGTAGTTAGTGCAATATTCTGTGAGGAAGATGTGAAAGCTGCACCATAGTAGTTGGATTTGAGCGGCAGCGGCGTGGCGGCGGAGTAGGGTCCGCCGTAGAGCGGGCCCGGCGACGGAAGTGCGCCCGTGAACATCGGCAGCGAGCTCAGGAACGGCGACGCCTCGGCCGGGTACGTGGCGTACTGGTTCAGCGGCATGGACGGCTCCACGGGCCGCGAGTACGCGGGGATCGGCGGGTACGTGTCGATGTCCGGCATCACGTTACTTTGCCGCAGGTGGTCACTTGCAGTCATACGAGATTTCATTGCATGCTTGTGAGAGCGCACAGACACGTCAGAGTTAGAGCTAGAAGCGGACGATCGTCTCGTTGTTATCTTGCTCTCACGCCATTTCTCTTGGCTTACATACTGTGGTGAAGATATTGTGGCACAATCTGAGTGTATCATTTCATTGTTGTCATAGTTTTGGTTATCATGGACCAATTCCACGTCATTGCTGTGCACGGAATTGTCGACTACGGACAAAGATTGTGAATCATCGCTTTGTTTCGATAGTGAGATAGTCTCAGCTACTTCTGATACAGACTGGACTGATTGCACATTGATAGGCTCTTTCACATCTTCCGTGTATGAGTTGGAATGATCATATTTCTGATCGTTGGCAGACTGACTCTGCGTGTCTAATTGTGACTCCAACACCGGTACGTTAGCCCATTTCTCGTTGCTTGCCATAGCAGTAGCTTGAAATTCTTTAGCATCCATTGCTGTATCTCCAGAGGGCAAGTCTCTTTCAATAGAGGCAGCCATTCTTGGGATATGGTTGAGAGACTGTCGGGACTCTTTCGGGGGAGAGCGCTCGGTTGTTCTATCGGCAAGAGTGTGTTTCTTGGTAAGCAGACTGTTTTCATCAGCCTTTACTAAGTTACAAGGGGCGCTGACTTCGTTCTCTATGGGATCATTGTCATCAGTCACCACGATCGGTTCCTCTTGATCGGGGTTCTCGGGCGGCACCTTCTTGGTGCTAAGTCTAAATCTTAGTCGGTCCACCAAGTTCAGAGTCTCCTGCACACCCTGCTTAGTATCCTCTTTGAAAAAGAATTCTGGATATGTCGCAAACGGTTTGATGATATCGTCGTGGTTGAATCCGTCATCGACGGCCATCATTTCAAAGTCGAGGAACTCATTGTCTTTGGACTGCGGTGAGAACATGGATCTGTTTGGATACGGGTTTACGGCCGAAGGTATCTTAGCGCTCTTGGATATTTCGACACCTTGTACATGGCTGGCGTCTTGCGTTATAAACTTCTTTTCCCCTGACCGCTTCCTCATGTTTCTCGCCACGTTCTCAGCCTCCATGTGTTCAATAGTGATTGTTCTCGCATCCATTGGCGTCTTCGGTGACTTAATCATAGTATTCTCATTGAGATTAGCTTGTATTTTAGCTATCATTTTGACGCTGCTCTTATCAGCGTAATCAGAGTCCATCGATTTGTCGTCAATGTATTTCTCATTGCCGCCTGGCTTTTCTACTGGTGGTGGAATGGCATTCGGGCTCGGAGCCTTCGGTAGCCAATGTTTGTCATTGTCATGATAGTCTGTATTGATACGGAGAGGACTCTTCTTGTCAATCACCTCTACTGGCGATTTCTCTATTTCAATCCTTGCTTGGGTTGACTTCTTTTTAGGCGACGTCGTGGTCCGATCGGAGCCGGCGACGCTGTGGGCCACGCTGAGCCGTCGGTCTTTCTTGGCTGGTTCCTGAGCCTCATTGGTGGTGGAGCGTTCTTTGGGTGTCTTCTCCTTAACGCTCATCCGTCTGTTCGCCAATGATTTATGTTTAGGCTCACTACTTTTCCTAGGACTCACTTTCGGTAGTGGGGGAACTTCAATTTCAATTGTCTTATTGACCTTCTCTTTGTCTGCGTTAGACTCGCTTCGCCTTTTCAGCTTGTTAGCTTTTACTTTAGCATTATTCTTGGGTGTCTCGATCGCGGTCTCAATCTTACTTTCTTCCTTAACTTCTTCCTTCTCCTTTACCACTTCCTTCACCTCCTCGTCCTCTTTCCGTTCCGCAGTTGGAAGTTCACTGGACTGGCCGCCCTCTTTGGGAGTCTTATTGGGTTCAGCGGTATGGGCTTCGTCTTTAGATAATTTTCTGGGTCGGGCATCAGACTTATTAGGCATATTTCCGCCTGAAGTAGTGCTTCTGGTCCGAGCACGTGTGGCAGCGCGCGCATCACTGGGTCGGCTAGGTTCCTCTCCTTCAGGAGTCGGTGATGGTACCCTACACTCGGACCGCCGTTCGGAAGTTTTAAGCTTCTTATCTGGCGGCGCTTTGCGTGGGGACGCATCAGTGGACACACTCTTGCCTTTTCGCCTTCGCCTTGGTCGTTTGGGATATGGGCTTCCTGATCTGGATCCGTCGGACACTTTAGAGCTGTCAGAATCACTCGAGGCACTAGTTGAAGACAGTGGTCTTGACACCCTGTCGAGAAAGGGCAAGTCCACAGTAGGTCTAGAGCCGGGAGGTGAGAACATGGACGGCTGGCGTGTGGTCGCGGCCGGTTTGATCTCGCGCGCCTTAGCGGTGGGCTTGATGCTGGGCTTCTCGGGCTCTTCCTCAGAGCTGGACGACGACGAGTAGCTGCTACTACTTGAATTGGAAGAAGAGCTCGAACTTTCTTTCTGAGCGGACTTGGAGCTTTTAGCCTCGTCTTTGTCTTTCTTAGGAGACGACTTGGCTTGGCTGGTTTCGGGCTTCTCATCTTTCTTTTTGTCGGTTTCGTTCTCGACAGCTGGAGCCTTGCTGCCTAATCCACTCTTGATGTGAGCAGCTGCTTTCTTGGCAGCCTGTCTTTGCGGTACATATGCAATTTGCTCCTTCTCTGCCTCCTTGGATTTCTTCCTGCTGACTTTTGAAGAATGTGCATCTTTCATTTCTTTGCCCTTTGTCTTCTGCGGTTTCACAGCTGGTTTGGATTTGGTATCATCACCGCTTGTTTGTTTTTGTTCTCGTTGTTCAGGGACCGGTTCATCTTTCTTAGCCACTGTGGTGGAACGCATGTTTTCAGATGCTTTCTTAGCGGCTTGCCTTTGGGGGACAATGAGATCCGACGGGTGGTCTTTTTGTTTGGAGACTTTGATATTTTCTTTATTTTTAGCTTCATCGTCAGATTCCGGCTTAACGGGTGGCACCTTTTTATCTTTGTTAGAGGGTTTTCTGCCCCGCTTCTTTGGACCAGGTTTAGTTTCTTCTGAGGTGGTAGCTTTCTTCTCAGGTTGGGTTGGAATAAATTCCTTCATAGCTGCCTTTGTTCTCGGCAGAGATTGTTGCGAGTCATTGCCGCTGGGAGACTTTTCCGCTTTGACTTTATCTTTTTCGGTCTTTACCTTTTCTGCTTTAACTTTTTCTGACTTTACCTCGGGCTTGTTGTCCTCGCTGCTATCCGAGTAGATGTCTATCGGGAACTTGCTATTCCTCATGGTCGGTCTTATCGGCATTAGGTCATCGCTGTCTGTACCAGATTGACCCATCTTTCCAGCCGTCATTTCTTTTTCCATTTGCTGCAGCGTCTTGCTGCGAGATCGATCCTTATCAATTCTAGAATTTAAAGACTCATCCTCACTGCTGCTTTCGATGACTGCCTTAGACTGTGGTACCTTTTTCTTCTTTCTCTCAGTCTTCTTAGGAGATCTCTTCCCCATCCCTTTACCTTTCGGAGATACCTTTTTCTTTGGTGAGGTTCCAGCTCTTCTGCCGTCATCATCGGTGCTGGAGCCGATAGCTTTACGGAACCTACTGGTACGCGGCATCTCTGGCGCGCTCTCTTCGCTGGACATTCCGCTGTAAATGCTGCCGCTGCGTCGCGACCCGTTTACGTAGTGTTTCTTGTACGGATTTGCTGACTTCGAACCCTTCACTAGGCCGTTGCGATCCTTCTTCTTCTCGTCACCAGATTCCGGTGGCGCGATGCGAGCTAGCAATTCTTCGAAATCATTTTTGTGATCCGGGGCATTATCGTGAGAATAAAGTCTATCATATATCGAAGGTCCGTGATTAGCCTCAATGATGGCAGCCAACTCCTGCGGGGGGATATCGCTGCCGGCTGCTGATAGCACAGCCACTTGTTTGTGAAACGTTTGCTCTCGAATACGAAAGAATGAGCGAGACAGCTTCTCCCTCCTGCTCACCATGTAGCACAGATTGCGAACTCTTTCCAGGTCTTGGCGGAGCTGCACGAACATCTTCAACTTGTCAATGTCGGCCTGCTCCTGGCGGTGCGTCAACACCTCGGTGTCGTCCGACTTGGGCGGCAGCAGGGGTTGGTTCTTCCCTGACCGCCTCTTCAGTTTCCAGTAGTTGAAGATGTAATTGATGGAGTCTTGATCGACGTCAAGGAGATGTGTACTGATGTCCTTGACGCTCACGTGTTTGTCGAATTCTCTCTCAATCTCATGCAAGCGAGCGGCTCGAGCTTGCGTCTTCTCCTCCGAGGTCATATCCTTCCTACGCTTTCGTTTTACCTCTTCCTCCTCCTCCCCCTCCCCTGAACCGGGTACCTTTTCTTTTTTAGAATTAACACTATGCTTTTGGCAATAAGAACGTAATTTTACACCGTCGTCAGCGTTTTCGTCCTCAATAATAGCGCGCATTTCTAAACCATGTTTGAATGCACACGTAACGTGGTATGCAGTTTTACAAGTCTTTACTGAACACTGGATACAAGCGCCTTTGCGATTGCGGCATAATACACAAGTGAGGGCCCATCGGGAGCCAGGAATGGAAGATATCTTAGTGATAGGTTCCATGATCTCTGCGCAACCGATGGAAACCTCGGGTATCCAGAGCACGCAGCTGACGTGCGCCCATTTGTGCCCGGACGGCGTGCACTTCATGGCGCCGCCACTGTTGGGACACAGCACGCATTCCGGCTGGGCACCGTCTCCGCACGGGCGACATAGCCATTGTCCTGAAATCGAAAGGGTCAATATTAGCTCATTAACTGTACACCTGAGCAGACAGAGATATAATATAATTATTAAAAGCAGGTAAATGAAAGAAGGCGAAGCTTTGTTATATCAATTACCTTCAGGAATCACTGTGATGCCATAGCAGGCCTGGTGCACGCAAATGTTGCACATGTCACAAAATACCATCTCATTGCCATCCTCCGAATCAGGAGACCGACAAACGTCACAGATGACATTTTCATCGTATTCGATGCCAAGGCCTTCCTCTGATTTCACGATAGCCTGGATTTTATCCCAGCTACGTATCTATAAAGACATTAAACTTTTTTATAAAAACTTCATATGTTTGTACCGCGAAATTTAAGCATATTATTAGTGAAATATGTATTCAGAAGAAAACTTGATAATCGCGAGTTTAAGAATGTGGGTTACGCTTTTCTTATTGAACGTTGGCAATTAACTATCTCGTACCGGTGTCGCCGGAATATGGGTGTATTTTCGCCCAATCCTTCGGAAAAAAGTGGTGATATCATCTTAAGTGCCGCCGTATAAGGTTTAAAAATGTTATAGGTATTTTATTGCTATTTCGTGCAAATACGTAATAATTTTTCATCATTTTTTTGTCACTTTTCACACAATTGTAACGTTAGCAACGTGATAAGAACAACGAAATGCAGATTACAGAACCTGTGGAACAGGGGTTTATATTATTTCGCCACCATTATTATTTTATTTGGATGCTTTTTACCGCCAATGATAAATAAATTATTCCTTATTGTTTTTTTTTTTTTATGATTAGTACTTTCGCTTTGCAAAACATAAGATTACTAGATAATATATATGTTTTTTGCTCTAGAGAAGTAAGGAAATATAAAAAGGTTTTTACCAAAAATAAAAGACTCCCGACTTCCAAAACGAAAACACTACAAAGTGAAAAATAACTTTAATTTTGGATGTCGGTTTCTTTGGTTTCGTATTTCCGTTTTTTGCCAGCTACTTCGTAGTTATTTCTTTTTTGTTTCTAAAACAGGATACTTTTAAATTTTTTTGGTGTGGTACATACCTACAAATTCGTATTCCACTACTTTCTATGTAAATATCAGTGCCAGGAAGTTATTATATCATCATCAACATACACTAAATGGAAAAAATACGTATGATTGATGCCAATTTAAAAACTACCCAAGCAAAATTAATACAATTTATATGGGACCACCACCGCGCAAGCTTCTTCTACCAAATGAAAAATAATTTTCAAAATCTCTTCACAATTGACGAAAAAAATCGATGAAGAAAAATAATAAAAATATACAAGCTGGAAGGGATATCGACGCACAACCCTATACCATTGGTTCAGTACATGATTCTGGACCCTGAAATTTTACGTCGGTTATTAAAAAATAAACAACTGTTTCCTACCCTACGCGGTCAAAATGTATGGAACATCAAATTATTATTTTTAAATAAGCTATGAAAAATTCCAACGCCGGGGGTCCAGAATCAAAATCAAAATCAAATCAAAATATTTTATTTCACATAAACCAACATGGGCACTTATGAAACGTCAGAAGCTAGGTGCACGGTTCCAATTGGTTGTTTCCTATGGAGAAGAGCCGGCAAGAAACTCCACGGTTACTCTTTTAAAAATAAGGGGCTTTTACAATGTTTCAAATTACAGTGTTGATAATGGGAGGACAGTGTAGGCCTGACAACAAGTAACAGGCACTCAAAAAAATAAAAAAATAAATAATGAATCAATGAAAAAATAAATTATGTACTGAACCCATGGTAACAGGTTGCGCATCGATGTCCCTGCCTCCCTGTATATACAGACCAATTGAGAACCTCCTCCTTTCTTAAGAAGTCGGTTAAAAAGAGATGTTAACCCGAACCCAAATAAATTGGGATGAGGGCAGGTGAATGATAATTACATATTCTTTGGCTAGGATCTGTTAGATTTAGTAACTTAGAAATAAGCAGTGAGCGGGTCCGCGAGCACAGCTAGGCTATACTTGAAATAATTCCATGGCTGCTTTGCAGACAATGCACAGCCTGCTAATAAAACTAGAACCATGATATTAGTTTTCAAAAGATTCTATCAGAAAAATATCAGTTTAACATCCAGAGCGGACTAGATTTCTCATACCAGTTTATGGTCCAGAGGTGGAAAAATTCCAAAAAATCTTAAAAATATACGATTATACAAAAAGTGCGCAAACGTTTTAAGGGGATTTAAGTTCAAATGCGAAAAAATCGCGAGCATTAGCTAGTTTAATATGTATATTATTAAAATTAATGAATCGTATGGTTAACATTAAATCAAATCAAACATTAATAAAATAAACATAAAACGTCACTTATCAAAGAATAATTTTGATATTGCTAATTAACCCATTACGGCTCCTTTAAACAGGTGCGACACGCGACATAAAGGCACTGCCCGTCGCGCGACAGGCGGTACCTTAATGTCGGGTCTCCTGTCGCGCCTGTTTGAAGGAACCTTTACATTTAGGGCAGGCTAAATAAATAATTAAATAGTTAATTAATTGAGAGGGTGAAACGCTAGCTAGAATTATTTTTTTGTTTTAAGAACATGTGTCAACAACCTTTTATGGATACATTTATTATGTAGGTATATTTTTTCCCCAAATTTATACAGGATGGCAGGGACATCAACGCGCAAACGGAAACCATGAATTCAGCGCATTTTCATTGGTTATTTAAAAAAATATTAGCTGTTCCATACGTTTTGACCGCGTAGGTCACTTTTCTATGAAACAGGAGATGTTTTTTAATGACCGACAAAAAATTTCAACGTAGGGGGTTTCAGAATGATGTACTGAATCCATGGTAACCGGTTGCACGTCGAACATCGACGAATTTCCTGTCTCATTCAGCCTCAGTGTGGGATGCATTTTTTACCCGACTACGGTAAAGCCAAAAAAGGAAGCATTATGTTTTTAGCTGTCTAAAGTCCGTGTGACATAGTTAGGCTATTTTACTGAAAATATATTGATTATCTACAATTATAAATACATAAAGCATAAGAACATAACATAAAACATAAGAACAAAACAATTATTTTTCACTCTCTAGACTGTTTTAATAAAACTAAAAATCTTTCTAAAATGTTAAGTGTGCTGCTTAACAAATAATTTTATTTGCTACCTATCCTCAATGATTCTAAACCCCAAAATAATAGAAAAAAAAATGAAAGTTAAAAACTGAAACCCAACTGCGACCAGATTGCCAACTAAAAAGGTATAAACAAGAGCGCTGTACGATTTTACCTGGCATATTTAGTAATATCGTGTGACTCCGGCTTCGGTAGTCAACTTAAATAAACAGGACTGTTTGAGCCGCTTAAGGATTTGTGGCGAAAGATCATCAACCAAATGGATCACTATTCATAGTCACTAACATATTATTGAGATGCACTATTCACTTAAAAAATAAACAACGGTCAACGCACAACTACGTCCCGTACGGCGAATAGCTTTCGAACAAAAACTTCGAGCTGGAACTTTGATCAACTTTCGTACTAGCAGCCGTGAGGTCGTCCGTCACTAACCACGTAGGACTGCCGCGACTTCGGTACTGCAACTATATCGGAACAGCCCAAAAAACTATATTTTTTTTTACCAAGAGTGGGGAGATCCTGTTTCCTGTGATGAATAATAGGATAATAATACCCACCCGTCTGAACATAATCGAAAAAAGTGAAAAATCTTTCTGAATCAATTTAACTCTTATTTCATTGGAAATAAGTTTCAAAATTTAAGAGAAACTTCAAATGCATAACATTTTGAAATTTAACAAAAAACTTCATATTACATAATTATCCCTAGTTTGCATTACATAGGAACGTATGCCAATTAGAGATTATGGAGCACAAAGGTGCCCCATTAAAATAATCTTCTCTAGAGGCATGCAGTAAATTTTAAATAATTTAGTAATAGGTCAATTAAAACAATTATGATAGTATTTAAATAGGATAAGATATAAATCTTAATTATGATTAGAATATATTAGATATAAATCCAATTAGGATAGTATATAAACCGACTGGCTAATTAATGCCTGGCGTTTCAATGCCTTTTTTTTAAACCACTCCTTTATTAGAGCGAACAAAACAAAACAAAATTTATTCAAATCGGTTAAGCCTTTTTTTGAGTTTTAGCGAGACTAACTAATTATATATAAGAAGAAGAATAAGATAAGAAGAATAGGGCTAGCTCATGCCCGACATGCATTGCATGCGTTTTAAAACCTCCGGCGCGCACACAACAAATTACCAAAGTGTCCTCACCCTCGGTCGAGCCTTTTTCAAGTTTTTGTGAGACTAACGAACAGCAGAAGCTTCTCCAGCAGAAGAAGAAGAAGAAGAAAGATTTGAACGACTCAGAAAAGTAATTTTAATATTTTAAGTTTCGAGCAGGAACCTTACAAATGGACAATTTATTATTTGGTTTTTCAAAGTCCGATTTAATCCATTTTTACTTTTTTTTAATATATAAAGTAGTTCATTATTCCAAGTGTACATAAAATGATGGGTAAAAACCGTTGGTGCTTTATTTTGGAATCAAAAACAGTTGGGGCTTTATTCTGGAATCAAAACATTTCTCATAAGATTCCAATGGGAAATCTTTTCGTACGATATTTTTTTAGCGCCATCGGCACCCGGTTTCATAACCATTAATATAATACCCGTGGTCACAGGGGCTGAGACCACCGCTGCAGAACATGCAAGCTGCATCAACTATTTCGTAAATGCACACGAACAGGGGATCGAATTTAAAAGAGATTAAAAGAATCTGTAGTTCTAGTGTCTCCAACATAAAACATCACAGGATAATACGAGTTGTGATCAAATCATTGAACCAAAATTCTATGAAACCGGTACATACGCGAAAAAAGCCGGTATAACGGACTGAATACAATAATTACTTATTATACTTTTGAACTACACAGTACACTCGGCCTTTCACAATTCACATATCTTTCATTTTATTCATTTAGGCGTATGACAAGCGCAGTGAATAGTTCTGGCGGTGACTGTACCAATTTATTAAAATATAATATGCGGACAAAAGAGCCGCAATAATCCAAAACTTGCTATAGCAGCCGTTCTTATTAATACTAAATACTGTTCACAGACGAAATATTCATTGCTTTAATTAAACCATCAAACAGATTTTGGGTCGAATATACTTTTAATAAATATTTAAAGGTAAATAGATGTAGCGGTTTCTAAGCATGCCACGATAATGACATAATTTTCCAACGCAAATTAACAACTACAACTATGATTTTGGAACTTTTCAAAAACAGTTGGTTCATGTAAAACGAATTCACGAACAACTATAATTTTGCAACTTTCCAAAAACAGGTGGTTCATGTATTATAACCGATCAGGGACGTTTACCACAAACGGTAGTTTTAGTTTCATGTCATTGTTGTAGTTTATTCTTTTCTGAAGAACTGCTCGCGATGGTCCCACATACTTCATTAATATATTTTAAGTCCCTCAAAATGATAGAGGTATTCCTTAAGAGGTAGACTTTGAACTTGAAGTTTCAATGGTCGTTTGAATAGCAGCAGCAATAGCATCGCTGTGTTTTACGTTACATTTCTCTCAAACGTTTTATAAAGGAACCCCTTTTGTGAAGCTGCAATATCAATCAGTATCCGACAGCTGCTTCAAAAGTCAGACTGTATGAAACAAGTACCAACTTCAATGGAGTATTTTTTATATCAAACATCGCGAAATTCTGTTACTATAAAATTATTCCATTCAACAAATACCGGTACTGAAAGACCCCTTTGGTGAGTTATTCTTTGTGATCAACATGTGGCGGCTAATAACAACCTTCGCGTTCGGTGTACTGTGGTCAGTGGCAACCGCGCGGCTGGCAGCACCCGGGTCACACGTAATTACAATGGTGAAAAATCCTTCACCTTGTACCGCGACTCGCAAGCTCGGAGTGCACTCATATGCACGAGCGAATGTGCACACTTGCAAGCGATAACTCAGCTGCGTTCTCGCCTCGGGCGATACTGGAACTGAACTGATGCTCCAGATGTAATTGATATTTGCCCGAACGGATATTGAGCTAATCAATGTTGCAATTTCCAAGTACGGATGAAAACAGATACAAATTATATTAATAGTATTCCGGATAAAGTCGTAGCTTGAAGGGCGTGCGAAGGCGGCTCTCGCTGTACCTGTTAGTACCTATAACTTGACGGCCCTCGCAATAATACTTCGCGTTAGGCTTAATTCATGCTCAGTTCCTATAAATAAAAACGAATCGTTTTGCTTACCAATGGTAGCATTTTTTATAGCCAAACTGGGCATATAAATAGATTCGCAAGCTAATTTCACCTGTGATACCTACTTCCATATGGGAGGATCTACTTTGCAAACCTATGAGATCATTGCTTCAGTATTGGTAAAAGTACAAGAGTCTTAATTCTAACCAATAATGGTCCGTAAATTATAGGAATCGGCCATAAGTCGGAAACTTAGGCCGCATACTCACAGTCGGCGGCCGAATATACGCTAGGTGTGAACGCGGGCGTAAACAGCACAAATGGATTTTGTTGTAGGGAGCATTAAAATTAATCCAAATAGCAAAAATACTACTAGAAACTAAACTTTTGTTTTATCCTTAATAATACGTGCCCTTTCATAGGTGCACTCAACTTCAAAAACTATTCTAGAAATCCATTGGAGCACTGTCACTCTAAATAACAGTAGTTCTCGATGAAGAGTTATTTTCTTTCCAACAATTAGTAGGTATAGGACGGTACTCAGAAAAGCTTCCAAAGCAAACCCGGGAATGTGAGTGACACAAAATAACGGGCCACTACTTATAGTCAATTTATCAAGCGCAGGATTTCGAGAGTTGTTAGTGCACTTCGTTGTATGTTGCCTATCAAATGTCTAAAAGGTATCATAATAAATTAATACCAACTTATGATTGACCTACGACAGGACAAAGGCCGACAAAGGCATTGTAAAAGTCAATTATTTTAAAAAGAATATCCGTGGAGTTTCTTGGGAAACAACCAATAGGAATCGTGCACCTAGCTTCTGACGTTTCATAAAAAGCAATGTAGAAAAAAAAGAACATGTTGCGCGTCGATGCCTGTATGAAAATGTGAAATGAAATATTTTTTCACACCACCCGCTCGCTAATGTCAAATTATATGTCATGCACACGTAACCTAAAGCAAGTCATTTAACCCTAGGCCCTTGCTGGACATAAATATTGTACTGAATTTTATTATGACCCGCTGGTCATTAATGTGATTTGAATTACGTACTTCAACGGACATAAATATTGTACTGAATTTTATTATGACCCGTTGGTCATTAATGTGATTTGAATTAGGAACTTCAACTTAGAAACGCGAATGGAATTTTTTACCAAAAAAAATAGCAACTTTTTTTCTATTAATGTACAGCCTCTACCAAAGAGTTCTCACTACAAAGGTTTTAGTTGCCGTTGACGAACAAAATAATTTAATTTCGCAACTTAGTAGAGATATTATAGTAACAATAATGTTTATTAATTATATAGGTTAAACAAAAATAACTAAAACAAGAAAAACCATTATTTTGTGTTTTTTTTTCTGTAGGTATATTTTATTTGAATAATGTGCATGTCGTCGCAACAGTTGATCGGGTGCTGTAGCGCGTACGGGCGCTAGAATCTTGGATTTGGGCATCGTCAATTTACGATATTATTTTTGATTTTCATAAATTTGTATGAGTTTAGATAAAATTGTGTATGAAACTGCACATAACTAGGTACTATAAATAACCGGGTTATTTAACAGTTTCATAATACTAAAGAAAATCGAATTGGTTTTTATTACCAAGCAGTAGGTGCGAAAAATAGAGTATTCGCCTCGGAGATAAAGGTGTCTTCCTCTTGAGCGAGCTTAAATCCCTCTTTGAACCCAGAATTCCAGTCATAACTTCGCTTCGCTCTGGAATTAATTAACTCAGAACACATGAATAAAAAACCGAGCAGAAGGAAAGCTTCATACTAACGCCGTGCGCGGGTACACTACTATACGCACAGCTATGTGTGCGTGACCCGTCACCGACAAGGCGCGCGGGGCGTGCACCGGCGCTCGCGTGGGTACAAACCGGTTTGAGCCAGCTCAACAAGCGGGGAAAGTTAAGGGGTGCCACCGGCAGCAATACGACGCGGAAGTTTTGTTTTAATAATTTCAAATTGTTTTTAAAGATGCCAGACCGTGTGTACAAATAATAGACCCTTACATCTGAAATTGGCGTTTTGTAGCACTGGCCACTTTGATCTCAAATGTCTGGCGTTTGGTTAGGAATTAAATGTATACTAACTTATTTTGGTTTTTTATACCTACTTAATTTTAAACAAACTTAACATTATAAACCATTTCGTCATTCAAAGCTATACTATTTTTAATGTTCCGTACCAAAATTGGAAAACTTATGGGATCACCTCAGTCACCGTGCCTGTCCATCCGTTCGTCTGTCGGTCTGTCCGTCCGTCCATCCATCCATCCGTCCGTCCGTGCTCATTGCCAAATCCCCACTCGCACTTCCCCGGTTTTTATTTTTATTTTCAATAACCGAGTGACAGTCCTATGAAAGAAGGTAAGAATTTTGAGCTCTGACAGGAAGCTTTCCTTCTGCTCGGTTTTTTATTCATGTGCTCAGAGTGTCCTTGCTGCACTCGGGATACCTAGAATCCATCGTTGGATTCTGGATTAAAAATAGCGCCCGAGACTTAAGGTAATGCTTTGTTCCCTTACTGAATAATCTACTATTAGTTTGAGTTTGATGTATACAAGTCTGGATGGATATTACTTAGAAGAAGTAAATTGTACCTAGCCTGACCTAATTTATCAATTCTAATTTATTAAAGTCTCTATCTTGGTTTATCTCGAAGAATCAATAGCCTATGTATAATAAGGCTCCACAAGTCAGATAAAACGGTTTAAGAATAGCCTCTAGGTTTATCTCGAGGAATCAATAGCCTATAAAAAGGCCCCACAGGTCAGAGAAAACGAATTAAGAATAGCCTCTTGGTTTATCTCGAGGAATCAATAGCCTATAACAAGGCCACACAGGTCAGAGAAGACGGTTTAAGAATAGCCTCTAGGTTTATCTCGGGGAATCAATAGCCTATACAAAGGCCTAGCCTCTTGGTTTATCTCGAGGAATCAATAGCCTATAACAAAGCCCCACAGGTCAGAGAAGACGGTTTAAGAATAGCCTCTAGGTTTATCTCGGGGAATCAATAGCCTATACAAAGGCCCCACAGGTCAGAGAAAAAGGTTTAAGAATAGCTTCTTGGTTTATCTCGAAGAATCAATAGCCTATAACAAGGCCCCACAGGTCAGAAAAGACGATTTAAGAATAGCCTCTAGGTTAATCTCGAGGAATCAATAGGTTATAAAAAGATCCCACAGGTCAGAGAAAACAGTTTAAGAATAGCTTCTTGGTTTATCTCGAAGAATCAATAGCCTATAAAAAGGCCCCACAGGTCAGAGAAAACGGTTTAAGAATAGCTTCTTAGTTTATCTCGAAGAATCAATAGCCTACAAAAAGGCCCCACAGATCAGAGAAGACGGTTTAATAATAGCCTCTTGGTTTATCTCGAGGAATCAATAGCCTATAAAAAGGCCCCACAGGTCAGAGAAGACGGTTTAAGAATAGCCTCTTTGTATATCTCGAGGAATCAATAGCCTATAAAAAGGCCCCACAGGTCAGAGAAGACGGTTTAAGAATAGCCTCTTGGTTTATCTCGAGGAATCAATAGCCTATAACAAGGCCCCACAGGTCAGAGAAGACGGTTTAAGAATAGCCTCTAGGTTTATCTCGGGGAATCAATAGCCTATAAAAAGGCCCCATAGGTCAGAGAAAACGGTTAAAGAATAGCTTCTTGTTTATCTCGAAGAATCAATAGTCTATATATAATACAAGTCAGAGAAGACGGTTTAAAAATAGCCTCTTGGTTTATCTCGAAGAATCAATAGCAATAACAAGGCTCCACAGGTCAGAGAAGACGATTTTAGCATAGCCTGATATAGGCCGGTCCAACTCGTCCATTTGAGATTATAATTGCCTAGTGGAGTGTGCTAAATGGCGCAGATTTAAATCCAGAACTTTACAGCTAAGAACTTTTGTCGTTATTCAATAAAAATATTATTTGATTGCTATGTCCGTAGAAACAGCAATATGATTTCTTGTCATTCAATCACGGAAGTATTGCAGGCTCTGCAGCGAACGTAGGCTTAGTTAAATCCAGCTTTCTATAGCGATGGGTACTTAATAATGTGTTCAGACCATAAACTAGAGATGCATGGAGACGAGGAAAGTATAAAGCAGCAATTATATGACGCAACAAGTTGCTTGACTAATGACAGTCTTCAGACTAGTCTGCCTAAGTTTAGTTAGTTGGTGCAGAAAACAATCACCATCTTCTAAATTCTAATATTTAAAATGTTAAAACAGCTCATTTTCCTTTTTTGTACATTAACTTAATACACACATACATAAACTCACGCCTTCTACCCATCGGGGTATAGGGCGGAGACTAAAACACACGGTAATTTAATTACAAATGAGATCCTAAGTATATAGGTACAATTATTTAATATTCATTAAAACTACGCCTACTAAGTAACAGGTACACAATCCGTAACGCAACTAGATTTTGACGTAATTAGGTCGACATACCAAATCACATTACTCTGCATAATGTTTGACACTGTATTACAATTTAGTAAGATTTCACTAACAAAGAACGTATTCCAAACATTTTGAAAGAACACTTACATAAATGGATAATATAATCCCTCTGACAGACTGCAATATCCATATCGAGCGATAGGATTTGTGTTTCTCACTAAAGCCTTGCTTACTAGAATTGTATAGATATTGTGGGACGAGCTCTGATGAAATTTATTTCAGTTCTGCGTGGGAAGTGCACAAGTTTCGGCAGATTTTTCCGATACATCCGTGCAGAAAGTTATTTCTGAAATCTTATTTGTTAAGCTACCTAACTGAAGTACATTTAGTTTCCGTGTGCCCATGTATATCCCTACTTCTAACGTCTTATTATATCAAGGGAACAAGTTTCCTTTCTTAGCCCTTCCGAATAGCTGTAGGCCCCGCCCCTCGAACGGACCTCCCTATTGCTATGACTCCCCTTTACAGGATCAGAAGGGCCCCTCCCCTGCCCCGCGCCTCAATCCGCCTTTGACACCCGGACGGCCACCGAATTCAGTTGTCAACCCACGTTCTGAGTCTAAACTATTAACGTCAAAGATTTACTCAGAATCTCCGACTAATTATTTTTACCTACTCCCGTCTAACGCATGTTGCATATCCGTAAGGTATCGACCGGTCCTAGATAGAATAGTAATGGAAGTGCAAACACTAATACAGGAGACCAAACTAAAGACATACACGATATTACTATAGATTATTTTTTATCCATGCTTTTATATCCTGCAGCGTTGCAGAAATAATAACAGCTTAATTTCTTTTACAACGGTGTCCAATAAAAATATTTTTCTATAAAACTAAGCATTTCCGGAGTCCATTTATTGTGTAAAAATGGTTTTGAATCCTGACTACATAATATACTTAAATCGGACGCGCAAGATCTTACTTTTAAGGGTTAATAAAAAGTGCGCGCTTCTTTTCAAAACAATGCAGAAACCTTTTGGTACAAACGTACCCGATCGTAAAATACTGGCCGAACCAAACGTAGACACAAATATCATCAACTAAGTAGGTAGATACCTAAACAATTGTAGTTAGCTAGTAATGCACTGATTGAATGCATTTTATTACGTATCATTGTGGCTTTGCCCATAGCTTAATGTGTGCACGAATCAGTTTATCAATTAGTTAAATTGAATTTTCCGGTTCGCTTTTGACTTGATATAGTTGTTACCCCCTCCATCAGTTTAGTAATCAAAGCACCCGCTATTACGTCCGCTTTGAACTATCAATGAATACAGTGGACGCACTGGACAACTGCGGTCAGGGTACGTAGGCGCAGACAGGGTGGGTTCAAGGAAAACGTTACAACGATATCATGTATCCTTCATTATGCACTACCTGGTAGGCAACCGACGGCCTATGCAACGACAAACCTATCAATTAACCATTTTACAGACCCGATGCTTTGATGCGACTGCACAAAGCGCGCTACATAATAATAGGTATGCAATGGCATCATTAGGGAAAATACAATATGCCTAACGTGAAAATATCAAATCTCAACAAAGGCAGACAACTAACAGGACTTCAACAATGCAACTGAACCGCTTTTATTCGAATATCACATAAATATATTGCGATGAACGCTGTTGCGTCTACATCCCACATGAAAACCCACGCTATTTACCAATCAATAAGATGCGTGGGACGTCCGTCATTTTAAAGGCTCCTTCAAACAGGCGCGGCAGGCGGTGCCTTTGTGTCGCGTGTGATTCACGTCGCATGTCGCGCCTGTTCATAGGAGCCTTAACTATTCGCGGAAACGTACTTCTATTATTATATTTCATTTCGGTCAAACTGAATTCATTGCAGTCCTCTGGACAACATAATTTCGAAATAACCCGCATGTAACTTAACGCAAATAACCCAAAATGTACAAAGACATTTTTTTAACCGAACTGCACGACTGCGCGAATAAACAAGGCATTATGTACTTTAACATGATATAGCTTTTGAACTCATTTTATTAAACTGAATTTGCGGTAATTTTATTTTCCTTGTATAGTATACTCAAAACGTCCTTGTATAAAATACTTAAAGGCGAAGTTTTTTTCGGCGACTATCTACTGCCCTGACAGTTAAACACGGAGGGAGGCTGACCCAATCCGACATGCAATACTAGACGACGAGTAAAAGTAGTGTCTTAAAAGAGGTAATTACAAAAATAAACGTCAATTAATTAGTCAAATAACAAAATCTCTGATTTATATAGTAAGGCATTGTATTCTTTGTATGAAAAACTTTCTTTGACTCTGATTTATACACATTTGTAAAGGAACAATTCGGCACAAGACACAATCATTTGATTCCCAGATTTTCGACAAACATTTGGAATTGGAAAAGCGAGACAAGGGCCCGGTAAAAATATATAATGTATCATGATTTTGTGGATAAGTTTTGTACATAGGTAACTTAATTGTTAAACTTACACCTCACCTTATTTCGCTTAGACGCTATTATTAATCAAAATAATTAAGGTGTAAGTGACATAAAAATTCAAGAAGTATTTAATACAGGAAAGCAAATACAACTACAAAGGAGTTTGTATTATTCAATTTAGAATTGGTCATAACATTGTGTACTCTCGGTAATACCTTCCTTTATGTATAAACATAGTCTATTTGATGCATCTTTCGTGGAATTTAATATCTTCGATACCTATTGTGCACCTATTTGTGTCGTTTCCTAGTAATATGATTTCCAATGGGCGTACATTTGCTACGGAGAAAGTTTTCAGTGAGCTTGTCCAATCAAAGTTACAACGTAGATTTCCTACGTTTGACTATGAGCGAGAGTTCAACATAAACGGGCCGTTATATTCTGCCAGATAATATATGAAATGTATTGGGAAAATTTTTGACGTCGTTACGGGGAGTCAGAACCCCAAAAGTCTAACAACCAGTCTAACTAAGGAGTTTCGTGTTACCCAGTAACTGGGTTGTGGAGGTAAAAATAGGCAGTCGCTCCATGTAAAATACTGGTATTCAGCTGGATGCGGTTAGACTGGAAGCCAACCCCAACATAGTTGAGAGAAGGCTAGGCAGATTAATTTTGTATTGCGAAAAGCCACCTACTTAATTTAAAGTCCTACAAGTAGTTGACTAAATGTATTTTCTTTTTTTTACTCTTTACAGTAAATGTAATGTACCTACTTGGTTAAACTTTTCTTTTTCTAAGGCAAAACGCCTACCAGCCTACCACTATGTTTAATGTGTGAATAGTCGACCTTGTATTTGCTTTACCACCCTAATGTTGAGTCACTTGCACGTCATAAACCGACAAGTCATATTTGTACCCACTGACGTCAACAAGCAGGGTTGCCGAAATTCTCCTAAAGAAATCGCCAGTGTGCTTTGAGTTCGGAATTTGTAGATAATCGGCTATAGTTATACCAAGAGTTCCAAATTTATTGATGCCAGCTCTCTGTTGAGTGTTCCACATTGATAATATAAAAAGAAATAAGGTTTTTTACAAGATTTGGGCCGTAGTGCTATGTATTCTTTACATAAGTTATTATAGTATTTCCCTGTAATACTAAAAGAGCGGTCTTTTTTATTTTCATAAATTTACATGTTCTGAAACCGCACATTGTACAGTTCCTGTCTCCGACAGACACCCATGATACCGAAAATAAGTGCAATCAGTAACAAAAAAAAAAGAATTTAAATGAAAACTCAAGAACAACAAACGCTAATAAAACTTTCACTTTTATATACATCACTAAAATCTAAATATTTATACGTACCTTCGTTAAAAGATGTTCGCGTCCAGGAGCTTCGTTTATGAATTTATTTAATTGTTCAGGTGTAAACGTCTTGGCATTCTTCCCTTTTAACCCTTGAGATTTTCTTTTCAAAAACGCAATTAGTTTTGAATATTTGGACCTGTCGACTTCGTTATATATTTTTAATGTAGGTAGGTACTCTTTTATATTGATTATTTAGACCATAATGAGGAACAATTGAACTTGTCAGACAATTCCTGAAAATAGGCACGTTTTCCGAATATGAAGTAGCCTTTTTTGCATTTTCCATGCCATAAAGTTGTACAACAAAACGTATGAATGGCGCCAAAACCCAGCACATCACCGCGCAAGTGATAAAGCGGGCGCGGGCGCGGGCGCTGCCACAGACAAGTAAAAATTTTAATCAAAACTTTTTGTAATGCTATAAAAATGGCGCGCCCCGTATATTCTTTCCACCAGTCCGATCACTTTGTATGGCAAGCCGACACCTTGGGAGAAGCGAGCTAAATACCTAGGTGTGATCCTCGACCACCACCTTACCTTCAGTGAGCACATAAGGATGGCTCGTTCGCGCGCCGCCTTCGTTCTCGGTAGAATCCACTTCCTACTAACCGACCGCAGTAAATTGTCTCTCAAGTGCAAATTGCGCATTTACACCGCAGTCATCCGTCCCATCATGACCTATGGCCCGCGTTGTATTTGCACACGCAAAGCCCCGCCATCTTTATAAGATGCAGAACCTTTAGAACCGATTCCTCAGAAAGGTTACGGGAGCCCCCTTCTATGTCCTAAATGTGAATCTTCACATAGACCTTCGAATTCCCATTATCCAACAGTTCATGAAGCGCTTTTCAAAGCGTTTCTTCGACTGTGGCATAAAACACCCCCCTGATTAAAGCAGCCGCCTGGTACACTCCCTCCCGCATAAGTAAGATTCGCCACCCGAGGCATACCTTAGTCGACCCCGACGACGCCACTACCCACCTTCAGGAGAGTAGTAAGGCCACCAGTACTACCTTAAAGATACATAAACACAGACCGACGTCCTTCCGTCCTCGCCGCCGAGGCCTACCGCGACCCCCCCATCGACGTCTGCCCCGTTAAATTCGTCTCCTAATAATAATAATTCCAATCCAGCCTGTCCCTTGCTGCCTTCTCCCAGCGACGCCCTAAGCCAAAGCTCGTACCCCGCAGGGCGTGCCCTTAGAGTGTTGTCGACTAGTTTGTAAGTTTTTTTAGCCCTGGCTGGGGTCCCTAATTAATTTGGGCAACCACAGGCATGTCCAAATAAGCAGCCGACAACCTCCTACGTTGACCTGCGATGGCTTCTCGCAGGTCAAACTAGGAGGTTCACAAACAATAAATGCACTCCATTAAAAAAAAAAATGGACATTCCTTGGTGATATTAACTTCTTGGATTTGCCCTGTACCGTATTGGTAAAAAAGTTGTGTTAAGTATAACATTATTTTGTTAAAGAAAAAGTGTTATAATGATTCTATTTATAAATTTCGGTATTGTTTTTATAAAGTATGTCAATATAAACTCGTTTTGAAGTTTATAATTCGAATTTTACTCTATGAGAGTAGATAAAAGCTTTTCTAAGTATATAAAACTTTGCTTTTCATTTGTCTAAAAACAGTGCATCAGATGCAAGGAAAAAATAAAAAAATAATTATTTAATTTTTCGGGTTTTAATTATTTAGAGTCGTAAAGACAATCGGCCTATAATTATTGTATCTTACGGAACCCGCGAACGATAAAGATTTAACGAATACTATTTTTAATATAATTTTGAGCTTGAAAATCAATCCCTAAAACTAATTCTAAGCATTCGAGGCTATTGATAAGTTTAATACCGTAAAATTTTAAGTAAAACACGGCATATCGTTTAAATTAAAACGTAATAAAATAACCTTATACAGATTGTCGTTCATAAAAACCAAACAATGTAAACTTGACTATATTAATAAATTATTAAAAAGAAAAAACCAAACAATGAAAACTTGACTATATTGATAAATTATTACAAAATGTTTTCCCTTCTGGAGTAAGCACTTTAAAAATAGTACAGTGTTTGTTCTAGGTATAAATACATTCTTAAAAAGTTACAATACGCTGCCGTTCCCGCACCCAGTGCCTAATCCGAACGCCGCCGCCGACTACGGGTAACAGGTAGCTGAATGTACCCCCCAGCCTACCACAACAGCCTAAAGCACCGAAACCAGCACCATAAAACATACTTAGAGAAGTATTTATTTAAGTAGAAAATTATAATTATTATACTTACTAGGTTGACGGGCGGTCTATGGTGGACATAAGGTGGCTCTCTTATCGTTCCGTCTGGTCCATGGGCCCAAATTCTCATCTTTTTAACACGTTTCATCAACGAGATATTTAAAAACTCACAAAAAAGAACTTACGGCAAGTTCAAATAATGACGAAATAGAGCAGCAAGAAATGTCATTAAGGAAATAACAAACACAATATGTAAATACACATAACTAAAAGACCGATTATAATAATAAGGTGGATCAGGATCATATGGAACAAACATAGCGAAAATAACTATTAAAATCACAAAACAACTAAAGAAACTTTAAAAAATTAAGTTACGGAACACTTTCGATTGCCGTCGAAAAATAATAATTTTCCGGAGTACAGCACGCGCGTCCTCGTAGAGAGACTGAAAGCGAGAGCGGGAAAGTCGGGGCGGCCCGCCAACCCGGCTGAATTCAGGTGTGCTAGCCCGACTTGTGATGCGCGCGCCACACCTTACAGATCACAAACTGCATATCGCTTTATTTCATAAATGCGAAATGTTTGCACTGCTTATTCAATTATTTTGGCAATCAAATTAACTAAAAGCTTGTATAGGAGAATGTTAAAGGTCCTGTAGGAGGGTTTTATACTTTTTATTCACTTTTAAAGCATTAATATTTAATTATTACTCACTTGACCAATACAATTAATACAATCAATCATTAAATATCGAAAATAGATTTTGATTGAAAACAAAAATTGCATTTTAGTTGCACTGAAATGTAATCAAATTGATAAATAATAATAATGTTTTAACTTGGCTTAAATTTTTACGGTAATTATTTCGATTTTAAGTTTCGACCGGCGTACACTACAGTTTTGTTAGAGCTGCTTGCAGCACTTGTTTTAAGAGTTCACATCAACTTAATTGAAGTTGTGCGCATTACGAACTGTCGACCAGCGGCAATGTTACAAGTGTTTGGTTGGGACAATTTTATGATTGCTTCAATTGATTGCATTCAACAGGCAACGAATAGCTCGTGTCTGTCACTTATAAACTATACAACTACATGTGATACCTATATAACAAGTAAACAACTTCATTTTCTCATACAAAAACGTCCACATCGTCTGTTTATTTATTATGTAGGTACTGAGTACAGGCACGTGTTCGAACCCATTACGGCGTACTGTTCAACAATAAATTTTGCATAATTTTATTTTTTGTAATTTATATGTTCAAAAATATACAGACATTTAAATAATATGGTGATACACTATAATACACATTATTATATGATCAGATATTGAACATCTGTGTCTAAACCAGATAATAAAATAATATTAAAATAAAAGGAAATGACAAATATAGGAGAACAATCTTAAATTAGTTGTGTAGTGATGGCTTCCGGTGAGTAGAGAGTAAATGAGTGGATGTGTGTAGGAGGGTGAGTATTATTTTAAGTCACTTAACTATAGACAACAGGTTTTCGGTCTCATAGTAGTTTAGCTTGCGAATGTAGCCTACTACCGCAAGTTTACATTTGTTCCTTAAAGGGTATAATATATCTACAAGCTTATTAATCATTCATACAGAAAAGGGTCCAGAAAAAATGGTACTTGCGAACGTTTGGGTGTTTACAAGGTCGGTTGATCATTGTATGCAATGACCTTTCGTCTGCGCTAAGATAAATAAGAGGACTTGTAATACTTTGTATTAGCATGGTGTCTCAAGACTGTGTGCAGGACAAAGAGATGCCGGACCGTGAGGACTTTCCAAGACTGATATAAAAGGTATGTTCGGAACAGGTAGGGCCGGAAAGTGCTGACTTTGAGTATTACTCTTTGTGCAACTTCTAAAGGTATGAGTATAGTATTTGACGTGCCTCCCCATACAATACTGCAGCACTGATTGGCCAAGTGCTGGGTATACTTGCTTAATTAATTAAGACTCAGCTGGTGTTGTTTTCAGGTGACTTTCTTAAGTCTGACACGCCCTTCCGCTCCGCCCAGAGCGGGAGAGGTCGTTCGATGATTTCCCACCCAAAAAAAATGTGACTTTCTTAACTTTATGTAATGTGCCCCGGTGTGTCATGCAACGGATCAGGGGGTAATCCATGGTTTAATCATTTTATCGTTTGTTGCAATTTAATTCTGAATAGTTGTAATGAAAAATTCGATGGCAACATTTGCGTCAGATGTGGAGTAGACCGGTTGCCAATTAATTTGGGATAAATTAGAATTTAATTTTTCTACGTTTATTTTGTTGACGGAGACGTGGGCAAATATTCTTGCTTGCCTACGATGAAGATATAGCAAAATAGCCTGATGATCAGTGATTGTTAAATGCAATACAGCGGTGCGCGCCTGATATTGCGTTTTAAGCATCATGTGATCAAGCCAAGTTTTGCCATTTTTCGTGGGCATGGCGTGGGCAGATACTAAGGATTTAGGGCCTTGGCTTTCAGGACAGATGTTTATGATAATATATGCAATTACAGACATTTTTAAAGGTACTGAGACTAGTTAAGATGTTATTGAGAGATAAAATAAAAACATCAGTGTTTAGATTTTAGGGAAATCTATAAATTTCCACTATTGCAGTTTCGGTGCCGAGTTTTAGGACGAGGCAATTACAGACTCGGCATGACGGCTCCTCGCAAATAGCATGGAGACTTATTTTATGAAAAAACTACGTCATTTTGATTAGAAAAATTATTTGAAGGGAATCGATTATATCCGTCGAGATTAGGTAATACAGGGTTATATGATAACCAGCACTTTGTCAGAACAATCATGTCACAGCCTATACCCAATCGAGACAGAAACACCGCCAATGCATCAAAATTTCGAGACAAACTGCGTACATTTTGGGTAACAACAGTCAAACAGTCATCCGGGACAGGAATCAAACTTCTGCAATTCTCAACATAACACGTAACTGAATTTGACACTGATATTTCATCAATTTCCGTAGAAATATCATCAACCATTTTGGTAACATATTTAGGCAAAGGAGCAATTAAATGTAACTTAGAATATTTGAAGATAAACAATTTGATAATGTCTGATAGTAGTGGAGCAAGACAAGGAACGTCATTATTGCTATAAATTTTCCAACAGGATGTAACAATTTTATGCGATGTAGGTATTATAAACGATATAGAATTATGAACCAATAGTACGTATTTTGTAAATTAGGCTGTATTCAAAATTAGCTAAGTATTAGTGTTTGGTGAATTACGTTATTCGTATAACAAAAAGTATTTTCTTAAAATGCAATAATTAAAAACCTAGGTATAATAAATGAGAACTTAAGGATTAAGATTGATCGGAGAGAACATAATAATACAAAAATAGTCTATGGCCTTCTGTTAATCCTTGAGCTTAATGAGGTCGTGTCCTTCGTTAGTACAGATGTGCAGCATACCTGCATTCTTTCGCAAATATTTTTTGCCATAGGAAGTCCAGCAGTATGTGTATTTACACGTAGTTGCAAAATCATGCGCCAAGAAAAATAGTCGGCTGCCCTTTGGTGTTAAACAGTGTGATATAAAGATCGGTTTCTGGGGGCTATCAAGGCTAACTAAGCTATAAACTTTTCGGTCTTCTCCGTCAGTGTTAGGTTTTTTACGCTGTTAAGAACACTTTATTTAAGAACTGAGGTGAATTCAACGACAATCGGTTTCATTAAATTCGGTTTTGCAAAAGAATTATAAATGTATTTAATGTCCGAGATTTGTACTTAATTGAAGATTGAGAAAATTTACGATTTTCTTAGCCACATTAGAGAACTCAGCTTTCGACTCGTTTTGTAATTTTGGAATGTTCCTCAATTCTATCTTAGCCGAACAAGACTGCTTTTCAAGGTTTTCTATTTTATTTTCCATGGAGTTAATATAAGCCAACTGTTCCTTACGTTCTAACTAGAGGCTTTGTAATTAAACCGAAAGTCAAGGAAAAATTTCGAAAGGAAAATCAAAGGAAGTTTGAGCACCAAACTTACCTTAGGCTGAGTCGGAACAAGCGCTACTATCGAGTTCACAGTTCGATTTTTATCTTCATAAGCTTTTTATTTTCAGGTTTAATTTTCTTCCTTTCTTTCGTTGTACTCTTACTATTACATATTATTGTTTGTTGTATTTTCTTTTACTGATTAATATGTTAAACATATAATGCCTAAATTGTGTATAATAAATTATTAAAATATTAATATAATATCCTAACCTAACTAAAACTAAAACGAGGAATTTTTCGACGTCATATTTTAGTTTGTTAATAAACAAACTAAAATATGACGTCGAAAAATTCCTCCGCATCGCAATATCAAAATCAAGTCATTTATTCAAACTAGGCTGTGAATCAGCACTTTTCGAACATCAAAATTACATAAGACAGTCCCCCAAAAAATGCCAACCCTTCGGGAAGAAAAAAGTGGCGCATCCAAGTCCCCATTGTTGTATTAGATGTTATTGTTTGTTGTTGTTAGGGCGGCCGACCAAAGGGCATGGGTGGAGTTTTGATAAATTTTCTAAATAGGCTACGTCTCAGAGCGATTATCAAACGGCAGTGCTGCGACCCGCGTATCTTGTGGAGATGTAGATATTGACGTAGATGAAGATCTTACAACACCTCCACAAACATGCTCAACATCTCCACATGTCCACCAAAATGTTTCATCATTTTAATTAAAACCTTGTAAAAACTATCATTACTAATCTGCCTCTCCACCCGAACAGTTATTATTTGTCTCTAATTAGTATGTAACAATATTAGAAATCAAGTTTAAAAAAAACATTTGCGTATAAACTCCGCAAAAAAATCGTCCGCGACGTTGCCACGATTAGGGGAAACGCGCGCGGGAAATTGAGCCGTATTTTTTGCTCAGATTAACCCAACGTACTTCCTATTTCGGTGGGTAGATACAGTTGATAGCTGATCAGATTATTTTTATTTAAGCACAGAGCTACCTGTACCTACGGCTCACAACTAAAATACTCATGAAGCACGACGTCAATTAATCAATATAGAGTAGGCATGGTGTTTTATAAAAAATATAGAATGTTCTTCGAAAAGAGAGGTAGATACTAAGCCGAAGGAGTGTTAGATCACTAATGAGACTCGAGTCTCTTGTGTTATAAATATATTGTGCGAAGAAAAAAATAACGCGTAGGTTTGCTAAAGAAAAATACCTCAATCATTATTATACACACACAATACTGTCTAGGGTTATTTCAGGTTTCGTATCATAATGATAACTTCAAAAGTATTGGCCATATAAAAAAATTTAAACGTCAATTTGTTTCTAGCACATTTCTCTTCTGTATTCGAATTAGAAATTTAAAAAAAAGAATGACAGATGCGTTAAAATTAAATTAACTTTAACACGAATTTTTTTCGTCTCCGTGTGTTTTAAAGACTATTAATTGTATTTAATAGAAAATTAAATTTTCTCACAAGTTTGATAATTAAATTTATACTGTTGGTTTTTCCTACACCGCCACATTTAACCAGAGAAGAGATGTTGAGAGCAATAGGCAAGCAGGAAACGGGCGCGATCCAGTGCAATGTTACTGATACCATTGGCTCGCTACCGGGACACGCGAGGTGGCTGAGCGCACACTGGGAATATTCGAATTACCACCGCAAGACAAGATCGATTTTTTACAAATAACTGTGAAAAGACCACCTACCGTTACAGCTAGGCAATTATTTTCAAGTAAAATCATAAAATACTGCGCATTTTGATATAAGAATGTTGTACGATTTTCTAAGTAGTTTCTTTTCAATACATGAATAACAAAAATTTCCTTAGATTGTGTTATTTTTATTATTAAAAATTGCGAGAATCCTGGTTGTTTACTTGCGCGGGCATTCGTGGGAGGAGCTTAGCGTCTCGACGGAGAATTAGCAGGTGCCCTTGCAAGTACGGTCTGCACCGAAATAAAGGTTATTTTTTTATATAACTTCGAGCAGTAATTTTCTGAGAATTTAGAGGTAAGTTATAGGATTACAAAAGTTTGTATTGGCTAGCGGAACCCCGCTGGTCAATACAACTTCAAAATTCCGTAAAAACCTAACAGTAGGAATGGCTTTCATTTTGACAGTTCAACAACATTCATTCCGTTATTTACGTTGTTGAGCAGACAAATTTTTCGAACATATGAACAATGGTTTAAAATGGTTATGGCTTCAAAATGATTCAGATCGTGATTGACAGTGTGTTACGCAATTAGGGTGCAGATGTATGAACGTAAACCAAGCAAAAGGAGTATGTAAGGATCGTAGTAGGCGGCGTTCTGTGGTTTCTGCCAACACCTATGGGACAAAAAATCAGTAGGTACTTATTTTATATTTTACTACGGGCATTTTCAATCACGCTACCTTTGACGGAAGTAAGTCTTTAGTGTCGTCGTCAAATAAACTAGAAACGGCATAAAACTCACATGGTCTTAAATTAATATTGACCGGGCTGATATTTCAAGGAACTGGTTAATTAACTTTATGTAAGTAGTGGGCTTTGCCAACGACATAGGGACGTCGGGAACTGCAGTAAATAGCGCTGGCTCATCTCAGTCCTGTCGTCAGACTCCGCGTCAAAGGGCAACCTGCCCAAAGGCTTCATTCAATGCATCGGCTATCGTAATCAACTCCAATCAAAGTACACACGGCAACATATCAAGCTATACATTTCCAGTATAAGCTGATCTTGCATTGTATACGATATCCATACAATGAGAGGTCAGCTTATACTGGAAAAGTATAGTTTGACATGTAGCCATGTGTAGCATTCTGTCAAAGTCGACGAAAATGTGGGTGCATTGAAGTCCTCACGTGTAAACCCGAGTAAATGTTGATACACATCAAAGGAAAGCATAAAATAAATAAAGATTCTGGACTCGTTAGTAATATTACTGATACGTCCTATCGTGCACGAATGTACGTAAAAAGAAAACTGTTTCAATATTAGAAGAAGAGCAACAGTTGGAAATGTGCAAAAGATATTGCGACACAAAATTCCGCAGAGATAGCATGAGATCCGGGGTTCGATTCCCGAGTCGCGCAGTGTTATTAGGTTTTTCCGACTGGAATTTCTCAGTAGCAGCCCGCCCCCTGTTACATGGTACTTAATCATAACTATGATTCGGTCGAACGTTGAACGTATCGAAATGTGGGCATAACATAGGTGCACCTCTGCGAGATGTTGTGTGTGTGTTATATTGTAATATAATGCCTAAAATTTAACCTTTTCTGTGTGCGTGACCTCCGTAACATTTTCAGACAAGAGATTTGGCGCGCATCACCTACAACATTGTATTGAGCGATAAGGTGTTTGAAGCACAGGGCTCTATACAAGTGGATAAGAAATGTCGCTCGTGAACACTATGGTCAGACCTCACGGCGGCGGCGTTCGAAACCATTCCATAGAGACAGAAAAATATCTAAGCTCGACGAGGCAGCAACAAGATTATAAATAACGGCAATTAATTTTTTTGATCGCAAAAATTGCAACGGGTAAGTAGGAATGCCACCTGCAAATAATTATTATCAATTTCGTAAAAAATAGTTTTCCACTAAGATTTAAGTACTTTCAGAAACACAAAATTTTCATTTTGCACTCTTAAGGCTCGCGCAAATAGGCGCAACTTGACACTACTACCTACACGAAGGGACCGCTCGTCGCGCGTTGCCTTAGGGTCGCGCGCGATTCGTGCCGCGTGTCGCGCCTGTTTGTCTTTAGGGGGCCTTTAAAAAGCTTTAGAGCTTATATGCTCGTATTCTTTAACATTTTACCGCATCATTATTTTTCTACGAACCATCCATCCACATTTCTTTTGAGCACCCACGCACTACAAAGAAAGCATTGAATATTTTCTACTGTTGGACCATAAGACTATCAAACATCTCGATCTGTGTTCTCTATACATTCTTCACGTAGAGTCTTTAGTATTTATACCATCCAAGCCTTCTTATAATATCTCAGACATCTCTATCTAAAATCAATACGGTAACCATGGTGTTCAATACAAGACAGAAATAAAAAGGAACAAAGTAGGTACCTACTATTGTTTTTCTGTGTAAACAAGGCTAAGCTTTAGATAAGGGATTAATGGAGTAACTGATACCCAAGCGAGCCTGCTGCCCACGCTTTTAAATTAATCAATGCACGATAAAATTTAAGAGTAAACAAGTAACCGAGGATTTTAGAAAAATTAAAGGAATCTCTCATCTCCTCTGATGTATCACTTCACTGCCCAAAGCGAAGTCAGAGGTTCAAGCCTACCATCTGTGACCGGACACCGTGTGTTTATTGCACGCCTCATAAGCGAAGTGCGTGAGGTAGTGCTCTACTCTCGCCTTACAAGGAACAAGTAATTCTTTGAGCTAAAAATGTCTCTATTTACTTCATATCGCACTTGTAGAATAATATTCACAAACAAACGTCAAGAAAAAACACTAGTTTCAACACTCATGTTATTTTCAAAAGACATTTTTTGCTGTTTAAAATATTGAAAAAACCTTTAAAAAAAAATATTCTTTAGACGTCCGTGTGTCTGTATGTATGTGTCCTGGCGTGGTCATGACAACTCCCGAAAAACTTAACAAATCGAGTTATTTTTTTTTTAACTCTTCACTATTATCGAAAACTAAGTCATTCGGAAATCAAGGTCTTATTCAGTGTAATTTAATTGTAATTAGTAATATTTTATAAAATTCAATGATTATTACGAGGCGTGCACTTTTCCAAATTTTAATTCGATCTATTAAAAGTATTATCTATCCTTTTGAATACTTGGAAGAACGCAGGGATTTTTCTATTTGCAATGAATCGGCACTGCAACTAAAATCAAATCATTCAATAGGTTTTCCTTCAAGGAAATCGAAGTAAGCAAACTCTTCCCACTGATCTGAAGATAATGAAATTGGGTATTGCCCTGGTTGTTACAGTGAATGCTAATCTATTTACTGAGCGTATCTTCCATGAAGAAATTTCAACGAAAACGCGGATTGATCGGAGCTTTCACTTTATTATATTAGATGCAACTCAAGTCAAACGAGCGACGCGACGTAAGGCTGAAGGCTCGTTTACACTAGCGCGTCGCGACAGCGCGACACAAAGGCACCGCCTGTCACGCGACGAACGGTACCTTTGTGTCGCGCTGTCGCGACGCGCCTGTTTGTGGGAGCCTTTATATTAATTTAAAAAACCTACCGTCAGTAATGTAAGGGAAATTATTTTTGTGTTGAAGTTTTCCAGCCAGGTCTTATATCCAAACGATAACAAGATTACAATCTACTATTTAAAAAAAACGTCAGCTTTTTTTTGTTATTTAACATGTCATCATTGTTGTATATCCCTAGATTTGTATATGACGTACACAATCTCAAGACTGCACGCGAACATTTATAATGTTATTTAAAGTTATTGAAATAACAATATCTCGACTGGTAAAGGTCATCAGGCCAAGCTAAAAAAAAATCCTCATGACAATGAAATTATTTTAACATAATCTGAGTTGCAATCTGTGCCTTTGTCGAACAGTAATAAATTATTCCCGTGTCAAGTAAAGCCACCATGCATGCATCACTTCAATTTGTTTTTTACCAAAGGGAAACAATTCATTCATAATTTTTCCAATGTAGTGTTTACTCGGCATTTTACGCATAAATAGCTCTAATTAATTAGGAAATAATACTGTTCCATCATTAATTTTATAAAACGTAGCTGTGTTATTTTTTTTATTATTTGTTGCAAGTGAAAATGCAGGGGGCGCCAACCGTTTCGTGGAACCCAAAATTGGTTTGCCTGATTTTGACATTTTGCATGATGGAGTCCTGGGCGCGTTATTGATATAAATGCCGCTAAAACCGTTATAGAAAACAATAGGAAGAACTGACGCCAGTTAAGTACTCGATCATTTAAACATTTACTTTAGTTAGGTCATTCTAAGCCAACTATGTACGCCATCTATCGGACATTGGCGTAGGCTATGAACAGATTTAAACATTAAAACGCGAAAGTAACAGGTACCCAATATGTAATGTAATAACCGCTTGAATCCTCGCTACCCTCATTTCCCCAACACGTGTTACGGTTGTTTACCAATCCAAAGATAATTGACTTTTATTTGACTTTCAAAGGCGAAAATTACAGCGCTCGTGTATCTAGAAATATTAATATTACTTCATTAGATCCGTCAACTAGAAAATAATGTAAAGAAACGTCAAAGTAGTAGGTACCCAATAGGTAATGTAATAACCGCTTGAATCCTTCTTACTACCCTCATTTCCCAAACACGTGTTACACTTGCTTACCAATCTCAGGATAATTGACTTTTATTAGACTTTCAAAGCCAGAAATTACAGCGCTCGTGTATCTAGAAATATTTCTATTCCTTCATTAAATCCGTCAACTAGAAAATAAAGTACAGATGATTTATTGAATTGATGCGCTGAGTTAAGGCGCACTTTTATTGCATTTATAATTTATTTATAACCGAACCAGCGGAGGTGTTTATCCATCCATTGTTATGTCATATTTCCACTTGGACGAGTGCTGACTGCACTATGATTAAATTTTCTAGTGATTTTCCAAGATTTAGCTCTTTAAGTCTGGATAATTGAAACCGAAAAGAAACCGTGGGACAAAATCTTCTATACATAAAATGTAAACAGCAAATTGTCTGTACATAATTTGCAGTTTTCATTTTAAGTTTTTGTGTTTGAAATAAAACTCCTTTAACAGGGCATTTAAAAGGAACCTATATCGAAGCCGCATAAGAGTGAATTGATTAGTCAATAAACGGTACAAATCGCCAAACGGAAGAGTGAAGCCTTGATGCAAGCCAGACGATTTATTAATAGCTAGCCAATGACCTGCGAGAAAATTTAAAAATTCAGACGGTTTGTGAAAGGTCAGGTCTATTTATTTAGCGGAGCCATTTTGAGGCT
Source organism: Dryobotodes eremita (assembly GCA_917490735.1). Lineage (NCBI taxonomy): Eukaryota > Metazoa > Arthropoda > Insecta > Lepidoptera > Noctuidae > Dryobotodes > Dryobotodes eremita. The sequence goes on along the minus strand of OU823241.1, from coordinate 7,568,717 downwards.
AGAAAAAGCCAATCTGAAGAGTTTAAAAGATGCAAGATATACTTTTAAGCCAAATGTGATGCAGCTTTTCCACCAACGCTAAGTTTATTCTAGAAGCCGCCTTATAATAGGGAAATTTGCTAACCATGAGTAAGATTGACATCAATCATTGGATGCAAGGGGTGACCAAGAGTACTTAGTTAACGCTACGTAATATGAACGCAGAGCTGCAGATCTACTGACACATTTTATAAACCTACTTGTCTCTGGTGCAACGGCGCATTTATTTTTATTAAAGGTGGAAACAATCAGGTCCTGTTCTTCAATTGCTCAGGGTAAGAAAATTTGAAAATAAAGAACGTTTACATACTATATATAACGTAATGTAACATGTAATGGATGACGAAAAAAAAAACAAAACAATGAAAGCTATTAATAGACCTTTTCCAAGAATTAAGACAGTGCAAAAAAAAACCAAAGTTAATTAATTATATAAATAATAAGTAGTAACCACTTTGCAGGGATTATTTAATGATAATAATTTAATGATTCTATCAGTTTTTTTTTTAAATGATCCCTGTAAAAAGATAGTCAACACTGACGTTATTATTACAATAATAAAAATACCGCACATATTTAGTTGCAAATCTGTGACTGATTAATTTATATTAACTTTACTAGCTTCAGCACGCGGCTTCGCCCGCGTGGACATCGGAAATTATCCCACGCGAACGTGCTATCAGGACAAAAAAGTAGCATATATCTTTTTACCGGATATCATCTAACTCCTTGCGAAATTTTATCGGAATCGGATCAGTGTTTTAGGCGTGAAAAGGTAACATGCAGACAGAGATACTTTCGAATTTATAATATTAGTATAGATTACAAAAAAATTGTATATCTTTGACAATAAACGACTCTCTTTCACCGTTTCCTGGAATATGAGAGTTAAGTTTATAAATATTTTTTCTGATATTAATCTTAACCCCGTAATTTACCAACGAAAAACAGAATTTTGAAAACAATAATACACTAATTGTTAACGTGTTCTTTTTTTGCAACACCAATTTCTTAGAATGTTGAAAGGGAATCGCCATTCTCGGCTTAACGTGGACAAGCTGTTTAGTAAAAAGTATTTTATCAAATAAATATAATTAATTCTAAAATAAATATATTTGCACACCTCGTTACAGGAAAGTCTTAGGAAAAAAATGTTGTATTATAAGTATTCACGCCGATTACACGCGCAAAGAACCGCCATTTTTTGGTTGCAGGCTCTTGGTGGCTTAGGTTCTGGGTTACCACATAAATAATAATGCGAGTTCAGTTTTTATTCGATAAAAAATCGTTTTCTAGTATTTGAGTAAAAAATGTGGTTCTTTCATGCGCACGTTAACTGATAAGTGATTTGGACCATAGTTAATACTTATTTATCTGTGATTAAATCAAAACATTTATATTTTTCTATGTAAATCAATTTCTGTCTGATTATAGACTCGATTATCGAATCAACAAATCGATTAATGTTAAACATATATTTTTTTATTACCTGGCAACACCAAGTGCATCATTTGTCAACAATCAATGACTAAGAAAATACTATTCGCTTTTCAGTTTGGTTCCGTGTTGTGAATATTCTCTTGTGTTGTTTATTTTCCCGAAACGTTTGTTTTTGTTATAATGGACTCCGATACCCCACTTTATGAAGACCCGGCCTTACTTTTGGACACTGAATCTGCTTCTAACGTTTACCCTGGCGTTATTTTGGACATTGAGCCTGCTTTAAACGACCACCTTGGAACGAACTCGGACCCTCCTGCGCATCGTCTTGTTTCCTCACGTGGGAATGAGGAAGAACTGCGATGTGTTAATTGTGGCATCGATGTTTTGCATCGCAGAAGACGCACACTGGAGCTCGTTGAAATACAATCAACTATTCGACAGTGGACTGCTCCTCAAATCGTAAGTTTTAAAACTCAAATATGACTAATGTAAAGAGGTTTCAAAAACTCTATTTCAATACTTATAAAAAATAGCCCATACTAGATGAGTCCGGTATGTCTTAACTAAATGACTGCTTGAGAAGCATCTGAAACAAACTCACTTGTTTTGCTTAGTATAATTTCTGTTTCTGAATGTTTTTGAGATATTATTATATATATTGTCTAAACAACCTGCATTTATAAATGCTTGTCTTATTTACAGGTTACAGCCCAAAGCTTGGTCTGTCATTCATGCTGGATGTTGGCATTTAATTTCTCATCGGACCAAGGAAATGAACAAAGCACAAGTGGTGGTCATCATCGACAACTATGTGTCAACTGCCAATGTTCTATATTGCGTACCAGATCTCATGTTCTGCATACCAATACAGAAAGAGAAACTCACATAAGAAATGTGATTAGCGATTGGATAGCACCACGGCAGGTGAGCACAGATTAACTTTTATGTATTACGGATAGGATATATTATTTGAAATTAACAGAATTATGTGTATAGAAAGAAATCATTAATGTATTTAAATGCCACTAACTTAGAATTATTTTGTTTAAGGTTCATGGATCAGATCGCATCTGCCATCCATGTTGGCAGCGAGCTGACAGAGTTCCAGTCCTTGCTCCAGTAGCTGTTAACGTACCAGCAGCATCAACAGAAACAATTAACTTACCAGATTATTCACGAGCACCGGATACACAAGGTCATTGTTTTTGCCCCGATTGTGAATCACCGCAACGACTGACTGTCCCAATATGGCTCAGGGTGAAGTTATTCACAGATTTTAATTTTTATGTTCCGAAAAACTGCAGAATATGCAGTTTTCATTTATTAAATAATAATTGGGATGAACTGTTATCAAATATTTTAAATCCCAACCACACCTTTACAGTAGAACATGTTCAGGACTTTGCTACATTTGTCAAAGAAAGAAGAAAGAAATCGGACATTTGACTTCCATGACATTGAGGCAATGTCTGATGATTTGGTCCATTTCTGGATAGGGCTGTCCAAAGATCAATTTATTAACTTAAAAGCAGATCTTCCAAGGTTATCTGAGATGCACAATGGTTCATTGGCTCTTACTGCATATTTAATTAATCTCCGAACTGGGGATAGTGACGAAAGAATTTCATCATTGCTTAACATCCCACGATCAACTTTGAACAGACTAATGGGCCAAGCTCGTGATATTCTACATGACGATTTTATTCCCCATAACTTGGGAATAAATCATATTACAAGGGCAGAAATAGCAAATAGAAATCTTATTATACCCAACGGACTGTTCAGTGGCGATGACAGAAAACCAATTGTTATAATTGATGGTACATATTTGTATGTTCAAAAGAGTTCAAACTATCTATATCAAAAGAATACTTACTCCTTACACAAGTATAGGAACCTAATCAAGCCACTCCTAATGGTATGCTCCGATGGATACATTATAGATGTATTAGGCCCCTATCCAGCAACAACATCTGATGCCAAAATTATGTTGCATGAATGCATTATGCTGCCTGAAAATATTGCCTTAATGCATTTGCCTCGTCTTAGAGACGAGGCAAATGCATTAAGGCAATATTTTCAGGCAGGAGACGTTTTTATTCTGGATAGGGGTTTTAGAGACTGTGTGGCACTATTAGAACAGTGTAATTATTCTGTACATATGCCTGCATCTTTACAAGTAGGTGAAACTCAATTATCAACGTTGGCAACTAATAAATCTAGAACCGTCACAATGTGTAGGTGGGTTGTAGAAGTCGTAAATGGAATTTGCAAACATTCTTTTAAAATATTCCGACACGAATTTTTAACTTGGCTTCCAATCATGCAATGTTAGATTTTAAGGTGGCTGCTGCGTTGATAAATAAGTTTCACTTAAGGATCAGTGATAGAGTAGATCAGATGCAGGTCAAATTCTTGAAATAGTGAATGAGAGATTGTATATGAATAATACACTCGCTGATTTTGTGATACAGAATAATTTAAATAGAAGACGCACACAGTTTTTAAACATAAATGTAAACGTAAATAATGTACCATTCCCAAGGCTCACATACAGTGGACTTATTTTATTTGGTTGTGGAACATACCAGTTGAAACAGGCACGATCGTATTATGGAGAACATATTAGGAATGATGGTTCCTACACTGTTGAAATAAGCACGGACAGAGCCAGCAACCTCCTAGAAGGTTTACCCTTGGCAGGCAATTGCTCATTATTAAGAGGCAAAATACAAAGCAGGCACATAAGCTGAAAAATATATTTTGTTTATATTTTATATAATAATAATCAACAGGGCAGAGAAGCAATTATTCAGTATTGTTGCAATTGCCTTGTAGGGCGAAGAACGGTGGGTTGCTGTGCTCACGTCATGACCATAATGTGGTATTTAAGCTGGGCAAGGCACGAGAATAATATTACTCCACCCGCCCAGTTTTTAGATAGTATTTTAATTGTTTATGATTCGGAATAAACCATTGTAAGAAATAATAGCTGCTTTTTTATTTTATCCACTAATATTCCCCTAACTTGTAACTGTTGCACAAATATGTAAGTTAATATCATTATAATAAACGAGAATAATTTATATTAGAAAAGAAGTCATTTTTATTATTAATTTGGAAAATAAATACTCATAATGGAACGTCCATTGCGAGTATGAGTGACAAGATCACAATATTACACATGCTAAATATGGTAGATTTATGTAACTTCCTGCAACTTTATTATAATATTTCGTTTCTATTAGGAATGAAATATTAAAAACTTAACTCATTTATTATTATACTTAATGTCCACATCAAGCCAGAGCACCCTAACAAACTGGGCAATTCCCTTTCATTATATACGTCATAAGCAACCCCTACACTAAAGGTGAAAAGATTCAAAATGATCTTATTATTTCACTGAAATGACCGGACATATCGGTCGTTTCTCTGATAAAATTTCAATGCAATAAACGAGTTATGTAAACTTTATGGGATATTTCCAGCGAAAACAGAATTTAGGGTCATCACGTGGCCCGTTATTGCCCCGGGCAGTGTCAAGTCTAAGCTTGAGCGCGGTCACAGATTTAGGTCCACTTGCACCGCCAATCACTAAACACGTTTAGCGCTAAACGAGTTTAAAACATCATTGTTTCTGTCAAATATTTCAAGATGACGGGAGACTAGTCGGGCGCTAATCGTTTTTAATGACTGGCGATGCTTCGTGCAGGCGAGGCTTTGTTTAGTGCTTCCTGTTACGGTATAATGCAATCGATTGCTTCCCAGAGCATGATGCCGCAATCTAGAGCTTTCCGATAAACCCGATTGAAAGCCGTCAGTACCAGCCAGTATAAAGCTTGCTGAAGGCAGAACAATGGGCTACGAATATTAAAACATGATAAATCCTTTTGAGACTAGCTGATTGAATGTTTAAAAAAAAACTATCGTATTTTTTGAGGTACCTTGTCGTTTATTAGGCGAGAGAATTAATATCATGTAGGAGGTGCATCATACTGGCTACAGTGTTCTAATTAACTTCAGCATGATTATATTTCAGAACTGTACATTCTATTTTGTGTTGCCATGCGCCGCGCTCGAGTCTCTCATTAGTCCTGTGATTTAATAAAGCCTTTCCGCATGACAACCCACTTAAATAATATATGTAAATACATAACCGACGAAGTAGGGTCGTCTCGTAATTGTAAAGAATTAGTTTAAACCATAGGTTCTCAACATGGGCGGTAAAGCCCCCTCGTGGGAGATAACGCCCCCTTGTGGGCGTTTGAGACTTTCAGGGGGCAGTAGAAGACCCAGAGAAAGTTAGGGGACGTTGAGATGGGATCATAAAACTATATAATATTACACGTTTAAATATAATCGTAGCAATAGCTGTCTTAGATTCGCGACTGAAAACCTCAGCAAAGATTCAACTCACTGGTTGTAAAAAAGTGGTAAAGCAATTGCGAGCTCGACTTCACAATAACGTATCCTACGTACATACGTACTTCTGACAACTAACTTAACAGTCTGGCGCCGCCGGCATCATTCAAAACCAAAAGAATAGACTCTTACACGCATCATTATTTTTAGAATTGCACTCAGGACCAATCACATCGGCTTAACAGAGTACGGGGTGGTGGGTGTATGATCCAGCCACCCTGCGCCCGGTACCGCTGGATATCAAACACTTTTGATATTACGATTGCCGATTGCTTTCGGTCAAGCAAATCGTACCCACATACACGCATTGCATTACTGGTTGTTAGTTTTGGTATGCAAAATTACTGGTTACGGCTGCGGCTAATATAAAGCACGCAAAACATTGTGATTATGGATGCACAGGATTTGTGGGGATATTTAAAGTTAAATTGCACCATTTATAACTAGTACAGGCGAAAAAACCAAACACGTGGCACTCGGGGACTGCCGCGGTAAAGCTATTGCATAGCATTTTTTAGCAACTCATGCAATTTTTTTTTTTTTTTTATGCAGTTTTTTTTTTCTTTGATATTAATTCAATACAGTCGTACCATATACATACACGTTAAGCGAACGCTCGGCCGAGCTATATGGTAGGCGGAGTGGGGGGTGTTAGGTTTTATTTTCGTTACGGAATTTCTTGATTCGGTCGCCGCGCTCAAAGCCCACGATAAAAGCTATGCAATAGCTTAAAAAGCGTTGGGACTTTGGCTTATGATGGACCATAGTCTAGTACAAAAAATTACCACAATAACAAGTACGGAGTACAAGTAACTCTCGGATCCGTTACGCGTCTTTTATACCCGTTACGAAAATCATGAGTCAAAAATAGTACTTTTGTCTAAGGTCCTATGTATTACATCAGAATAATAAAATCGTGCTTTTCATTAACAATATTAGAGTATGGAATATTAAGAATCTTTTTCAAGTCTAGAATGGATTTTTATTATTTAATTTTTGATGTCCTATTGGGAGAATGTTAATAATATGTCAAGAAAGGTGACTACTGATAAGAAAGACGGCTAATAGAGAATGTGTGGAAGAAGACATTCTGTCCTGAACCCAAATAAATTGGGATAAGAGCTACAGGTTAATGAAGTTTTATATTTTATAATATTTTCGAATCCCACAATTTCTAACATGTTAGTCCCCGCTCTTTCTTACCGGTTATCCAAATCCAGTTTCATCTGTGATTGTATGATATCTTTTTTAGTTCTGGTAACACTGAAAAACCTAATTAATGATACATTATTGAACACTACCATTATTTTGTTCCTTTAACTCTTCAGTGGACAAACAATAAAGGGTTTTATACACATAACCATTTGCCACGACTACACATAGTTAAGGGGTCAACTAGTTGTATCGACATGACATTATCTCGAGATAACGGCAAGGTATAGGCCACCTCGTAATTGCTTTATTACCCTAAGGTTTGAATATCACAACTACAATTTACTGGGAATTTTGTCAAAAGTGGTAAGCAGTTACGAAGTCCACTATACCTACTTATCTAAATTAATCTTTTACCGACAATGAGTTAATACTGTAATGAAAAGAATCATCATACGTTATCCATACTATAACTATATTTCATTTTTAATAGGCTTGCAATGGCGACGCAATTTCACAAATAAATTAAAGGTAGCTATGTGAAGCACATTACTCGTTACTTTGTAAAACAATTCAGTCAATGGAGTATATATAGTTACTCTCCTTGAGGGGAGGTCTTTCAAGCAATAACCGACTTGTAACAGTATTCCAATAAATGAGTTACCCCATCGAATAATTAGACTCCTTGTTGAAACCCTTTTTGAAGTCCTGCCATAAACAGTGGTGGCTGCACCGAAGAGGGTGCACTAATGAAACACTAGGGGCCATATTTGTCGCAATGCACGAAAACAAATGATGTATAGCACTGGAAGGTAACATTCCATATTTTTTTTTACAGAGTAACATGGATACTTTTAGTCTTTTACTTTTAAATTGTATTTAAGATTTGTAGCTATATAACAATTTGTCACTACTAGCAAATCTACTTTGAGGAGTGTTTGATGGCCAATTAATTCAACCATGTAAATTAGAAAGCTCCTAAACAAGTTGGACTCACATAATGCTTGTTGATCAATTATATTTATTCCTATCAATTGGTTTTCAGCAAATACTATTACACTATCTACTCTGAGACTATCCGACTACTCTGAGAAGAAGAACGGAAACAAACTCAGAGATCAGTCTCTTTTAAAGTACAAGCATTATCTTGGTCAGATCATATGAGGACCATGCACATTGGTCTCTGTCATGGGCTTTTGAGGAAATAACCACACAGCTATGAGTGAAACAGCCCAATTGGACTGTTTGTGCAAGTGCACGCATTTATCAGTAATCGTAAAGCTTAACTCAGAACTTCAGGAGCTCACCTTTTTGTTTTGTCATGTAATTTGTTTTGTAGAAACTTTTATAGACATTCCGTCAATATCATAAATCGGGTACTAGCGCTACAACGAAAAAAACTTATAAAGTTTATAATCAAATGTATATAAGGCGAAAACTAAAATAGCATTAAAGCTCGTACAGACTGGTGCGACTTGTCGCGCTAAGTATGGCGTGGCGGTTCTGCGATATTATCGTACATCGCGACACAAGCGAGTATAAATAGTAGTAGGCGAATTCATATGTCCTTTTACGAAGTATTTATTTAAAAATCAATATTTTTTAATTACTTAGGTATAATAACAAACTTTTATTTTTTACGGACTTCGTAGTTTTCAATTTATGTGATTGCGGAAATATAACTTTAATTTCTACATGTTAAGTGTAGGTACTTTCGGTTACAACACTTTTTATGACCTTTTTATGAGTAGGTAGGTACTTAATTATCATTTTGAAATCATCTTAATTTACACACTCGTAAAGTTGATATTTGTTTAAGTGGAAACAAGATACGAGTACCTATATTGGAACTAACCTAGGTACTTACTGGGATAGATTCTGTCCAAATTTTGCACAGATATTTCCTATAAGTCTGGCCAGTCTGTAGGCTATAAACTATCACGCTATTGGCTATGGGGGATGACCAATATTGCATTATGTTCCTATTCTTCTCCATAAATTGTAAAAAGCCGCGCCAAAAGGTTAGGATATTGTAGATATTTACCGATTTAACGTTTTAAATGATTATCATTACGCTATAGGTGAATGAGGATATATATTTAATAATTTCGTCCAATTTTCCTTCCATACTATTGGCATTAATATTCTCACGAATATTTTATTTTTATTATCTTTATAATCCTTACATGTAGTTCTTTTCTACTGTCTTGTATTGTGTACTTATTTATTTATGTGTTAGTAATGTTACTTTTGTCTTTAAATAAGGTTAGTATTGTTAGGTCTAACAGCCGCCTTTTGCGGTGAAAGCCTCATCCAAGCCTAGTTTTGTTTTTCATTTCTATTTCTTCTGTTATATTTTTTTTATATCTTTTTTCACTTGTATCTTCAGTTTGTTTTTTATTTCTTTTTAGTAAAAATGTCTCTATTTTCTTGTTGAATTGGTGCACGCTGTCGTTTTCGCAGTCGAACAAGGATAATAGGTCTTATAGTATTTAGATATATAGAACGAATATTCACAAGGTTAATAACAGTTTTAGCTGTTACATGAGCGTATGTTTTCTTGTGAGGGTTTTGTGTCACGTAATGGTTTTATGTTTAAGAGGTAGTTTAGCACCTTTATGGAACTAAGCAGTCAATCATGACATATACAGGGTGGATTTTTGAAATGGGGCAATAAGGGCAGGTAGCTTAACCGTTGTCGCTACAAGAAAACTGTCTTAGGAGACTGTCCTAAACTTTTTTAAATATTTTGATCTGCACAGATATTGAAAAAATAACAGTCACCAAGAAAATGGCCAATTTTTACCAAAACCTTTTTTTGATGCCGATCGATCCTGATTCTTATAAAATAAAATAAACTATCGGACCAACTGATGTTTGAGTACTAGAAAAGTAAGAAATCGCAAAAAACTTCCCCTACATTTCCTAGGAATGAGACTGAGATGAGAGAGATCACAATATACCAGTGTATGACAAGAGTCCAATTATTCCACTACTTCACCGGGCTGAATAGGGAACGAATATAGCAAATAATTACAGATTTATCCTAATAAAATATTATCATCCCGATATACCTTTACGAAGCTAAGCAATATTTGCATTGAACACTTAATGATTTCGATGTCTTAAATAGAATAGAATACTCTTTATTACATAATAAAGAGTATTCTATTCTATTTAACACACACCATAAAATGAATTATTAACAGTAGGTAATCTGAAATATCTCCAGGTATTGCTTACATCAGCGCCCTCTAGCGAATTATAGTGGAACTATCATGTAGGCCTGTGCAGTTGCACTGAAAACAATAAATAAATCGATTGATTCAATTATATATTGGCAGTAAACTGTTAGTGCATCAATTAAGTGGAAAATGATATTTCAATCGAATTATAACAACACACATTTATTTTAATTTACTAAAACTTTCAGATCTAAAGTTTTGATAAAACTAGTATAAACATAGTATACCAAAATAACTAACATAGTAACGGCTAAGAATATTATCAAACTATACCTATCTCGATGCGGTAGCAGAATCTGTCAGTTCGAATTTACTCATACTAAAATATTATATTTGACTCGATACGTGAGATAAGTCACAATGCAATGACTTTATTTTGATTTGAAATAAAATGTTACATAAAACTTAGGTTAGGTTGGGTTATAATCGAAACTAGGACCCCACGCAAACACGCACAAACCTGCCTTCGTCCTCTGACGAAGATCGTCTACTACAGAGCTAACAATTTTTTTTTTTTTTTTGGAATGGCGACTCGCAGTTTTGACCACTGGGGGTCGTGGCTGCTTAACCGGACTGTCCTGTGGTTGCCTTTTGGATTTTACTCTAAAGGGCCTCCAGCCAGGAGCGGAAAAATTTAAAAACTAAACTTACAAGTTAGATGACCGCACGCTAAGGGCACCCCTTGTGGGGTACGGACCTCGGCTTAGGGCGTCATCGGGAGAGGGCAGCGCGATATTGGGGACGGGCTGGATCGAAGGGTTTATAATATCATGATTATTAATCGGGGAATTTAAAGCTACAGGCTCAGCTACGGCGCGAGCTGAGGCCTCATCGGTCTGGGAGAGCTAACAATGGACTGCACTGCCACTTATACTCATTTGTGCCGCGACGCCATACAAAATGTTCTTCTGGTGTCGCGCTGCTTGTCGCGCCGCGACAGTTCTATCTTTGTCGTGTCGCGCGAATTTCATAGAAATTGTTCTACGGGTATATATCGCAGAATCGCGTCGCACCGTCGTGTCGCGCCAATCTGCACGAGCCTTTATTCTCCATCTCGCAAATAAATAATTATTGAAATAATTTTGGTTTTGGAATTCCGAAGCGGTAATACAGACTGAGAAGCGGAACCGAGAGCAGTAGTGGCCCAGTGGTAACGGCCCCGACTTACAAGTTGTAGGTTGTGGGTTCGAATCCAGACACGCGCTTTACTTTGTGTAAATAATTTTATGATCACTGCTCTCAAAACGGTGAAGGAAAATATCGTGAGGAAACTGGGATGTCCTAGAATCAAAAATTCGAAGACATGTGACATTACCAGCCCGCACTGGGCCCGCGTGGTAGATTATAGCCCACTCCTCGAAGAGAGAAGGCCTGTGTCCGAGTAGTGGAAACATTATAGGCTGATTATACGAGGGTCATTCAATAAATACTTAGCCTACAAAAAGTAAACGAAAATTTTGGAAAAGTGGCAATTTATTTTTCAACATAGTCTCCTTTTAGTTCGATACACTTAGCCCAGCGATGCTCCAACTTTTTTAACCCGTCCGAAAAATAGTTTTTGTCAAACTCTGCAAAATAGGCCTCCGTGGCGGCGATGACCTCCTCATTCGATCCATATCTATTCCCGGCGAGTGATTTTTTCAGATTAGGAAACAGAAAGAAGTCACAAGGGGCCAAATCTGGAGAATACGGTGGATGGGGCAGCAATTCGTAGCGTAATTCGACCAATTTGGCCATGGCAACGGCAGACGTGTGAACCGGTGCGTTGTCGTGGTGAAACAGCACTTTTTTCTTCGCCAGATGGGGTCGTTTTTTCTTTAATTCGGCGTCGAATCGGCCTAATAAATCGGCATAGTAAAGCCCTGTAATTGTTTTACCCTTCTCGAGGTAATCGATGTAGATCACACCTTGTGAATCCCAGAAAACGGTGGCCATAACTTTTCCGGCCGATTTTACAGTTTTCGCCTTCTTTGGAGCACGTTCCCCGGTCTGGATCCATTGTTTTGATTGCTCCTTGGTCTCTGGTGTGTACCAGTGGATCCAGGTTTCATCGACGGTCACAAAACGACGCAAAAACTCCGCTGGATTCATCTTAAACAGCGCCAAACACGTCTCCGATGTGGTCTCACGGTTGCGCTTGTTTTCTGGTGTGAGTAAACGCGGCACCCATCGCGCCGACAGCTTTCTCATGCCGAGTTCCTCGTGAAGAATATGATGCACTGTTCCTTCTGAAATGCCTACAGTCTCAGCTAGCTCCCGAACCTTCAATCGGCGATCTTCCAATACGAGATCATGGATTTTTTTAATGTTTTCCTCCGTAGCAGCTGTTTTCGGTGCACCTGGACGTGGTTCATCAAAAACCGACGTACGGCCACGTGCAAACTCGTTGAACCAATTCTTGACGGTGGCCATCGATGGAGAAGAGTCACCGTACACAGCATCCAAGCGCTCTTTGATTTCGATGCGCGTTTTCCCTTCCAAAAATAGGAATCGAATCACCGAACGATATTGCTCTTTTTCCATTTTTGTAAAACCGATCGACACGTTCGCTTCCATAAGTTGTCAAATTAAAACAAATGAAGGGATTGGAATGAAAATTTGAAAAAAGAATTAAAAAAGAATGTGCTACACTGTGGTAAAACTCTTTTGAAACTACAGCGCCCTCTGGCGATGAGGCTAGGTACTTATTGAATGCACCTCGTATATTACATACCGCACCGAGATACACACTTCGCAATTCTGGCGACTAGGGCTTGCAAAATTCGAGTGTTTCGAATAGCAATTTATTTATTAGTCATATACTCATTTATTAATTTATTATTTATTTATTACTAAGCCAGGACCTCCTGGTCAGAACACTAATCAATAGTTTAATATTTGCCACTAAAAGAACGGTCTCGGTCTATGGGTTATGGATAAGGTCATGGTCTAAAAAAACAAGGTCTGGCATTCCGGGAGTGACACATGCTTACGTCACTATCCAGTTGCCACTTTATTGCAACAAAACACGAATTATGGAAACATTTTCAGTCACCATTGTGTTAAAAAATATATTTATAGCATTTAAATTGTCGTTTCGTTTTTCTAATCAAGTGAAACTATTTTAAACATATACCAACGTAACTGTTACTTAAAACCTCATTGTTTTATCGGATTCGCACAGGTAATAATGGCGGTTGGGGAGTTATTATTACACACTACTGGTAACACAGCGGTGATGACGTAGTCTTGTGTCACCCTGTGTGTCGGAATGCCATACCTGGCGAAGTATATTATTATACCATGGATAAGGTCATGTACAATCCCCGTGTCTTGCATCGAAGTCGATACTCCAAGTAGTGAAGGAGAAGTCATTCAGCTCAGTAGACACAACTTCAAGAAAGAAGCCGACAGAAGGATATATTTGTGTTGGGTAACATTGGGAAAGTTCGTCAAATCGTCTTGTCGCCTATATTTGAAAACAGGTCTTCAACGGGTGCGTCTTGTCCGTTACGACATACGGTGCCACAAAGTGGACACTGACAAAGTCGGCTGCAAATGTATGGTCGCTCAGCGCACTTTATTTAGAGCGCACTATGCTCGGGGTTTCTTTGAAATATTAGATCCGGAATGAGATAATCTGGACAGTTACCGACATAGCTTGCAGAATTAGCAAGCTGAAGTTGCAATGGGTCGGCCCTGTTTATCGAAGAGCCAACAGCTTTTGGAGCAGACGAGTCTTACAGTGGTGGCCACGTATCGGCAAACGAAGCGTTGGGAGGTGCCCCCGAGCAAGATGGACCGACGACATTAAAAAGGTGGCTGGGACATCCAGGATGCGGAAGGCGAAGAACCGGGAGTTGTGGCGCAACTTGGGACAGGCTGTACTATTAAATTGTAAAATGGAGCGAATCCTCGAATTGCATGCCCTTTTTTTTTTGTTTTCGGGGGAAACCTTCAAAAGGCACCCGACCTCTGGAGATGGAGGTCGGGGAGTGTGGGATTTTTACCTCACTAAAACCACCCCGGTGATCACCATCAGCACATAGAGGGGGTCCCGGTTCCTCTTAAAAGACCAATTCCGGAACCCCCCCTGTGCAACGCCTGAAAAGCACATCCCTGGGGAGACTGTAAAGGGGCCTCCCCTGAGCCTCGCTATGCGCGGCAGCACGTGACCACTGTGCCGCCGTCTTCCCTGGGGTCACTATTGCATGCCCTAGGCGACGCGCGGTCTCACTAACATTTCCGGGTAACTTTAAAACGGTTAATTTCCTTAGACACCGGCTGTTTCAGTCACCGGCTAAAACATATCTAAAGCTTTTATTTAACTAATATAACGTGGTTAGATGCAATATCTTAAAACAAACAAGATTCTTCTAAAAATAATCGAACCATATTTGTTTTAATTTTATCCAACAATACATAAGGCTTTTGTAGTACACAGAGTGACAGCCGTCAGACACCAGAGCTTTCACCTAATGCATTTTAAATAAAACATCACCAGTACCTTGCAGGTATTCTAGTCGCTTCTCCCAAGCAATCAGCTGCCATCGAACACTTTACCTTACCTCCCTATGTTCGATGTCGAACAAAGAATCTTTTTGCAAGTGAACTATGACCCATGTTTCATTGTGGTAAACATGTCTTTGAATTATTCTGATGGTACCAGTATCGTCGCTGGGTTCCCCATTTATGCTATTTAAGAATACAGGTAGATAAATTTCATTCTTTCGCTTCAATTTCATTGCTTAATGAATACATAATATGTATGATAAAGGCTCTCGCAGACAGGCGAGACGGAACAGCGCGACGCGACGTTTGTAGAACAATTTCCATTATTTTTTCATAGAAATTGTCATACTAGAGTCGAGTAGAGTTGTCGAGTCGCGCTGTCGCGTCGCGCCAGTTTGTGGGAGCCTTAACGCGGAAATGTACTGACTTTCTTGTTCGTATATTTTTTATTTAAGCCGGTATTCGACTATATTCATAGTGTCCGCCTGAAGGTTTGATTTATGCATTGTTTTCAGCCCTAAATTGTGTTTTCGGTTTCGGCAACGAATCGGTCGAAACTACGACCGCCTATGGCAGCGCCGCTATGCCGCTTTCGGCAGCGATCTGCAAAGCGGGTGAGCGGAGACAGTATTTATTAGTTTCGCTGTCATAGATGCGTGTTTGATGTTATTTTTTAGGTTATATTGTTACAAGTCACAAGTACTAAAAAAACGCTATTGGGCTTGCGCAACAATACAGTAGCAGGTCCACAAGGAAACGAAACGAGCGTAAAGCAAACAGGATTGGTCTGTACCAACTCAGAGAAAAGATGGCTGTTTCCCTTGCCATGCAGTTGCAATGTAATACGCTTGAAAAGGTAGATACAATTTCTACTAGAAAACTTTTCTACCTCTAACGGTTAACTTAATAAACAACATAAATATCTGCTTACTGATTGTTAAGAATTCATATTTCTATTCTTGAATTGACGATAGTTAATATGGTTTCCGGAGTTCCGAACGTTTAGGTTTCGATTTCGCTTATAAAAAATAGTTTTGTTCGGGCACACAGTTTTTATAAATACGGGCCTTATAATCTCCGTAACCATGTTTCATTTGAGTCAGCTACGTACTTTCCCCTGGATGGCGGGCTAATATGTGATCCGTGAGCATAAGCAAGCGTTAAGCACATCTAGTCGTCGAGATGGTCTATATCCTCATCAGGTATAAATTACGTCAATACATAGTAGCTTTAAATCAAAATAATTTTATTTAGCATCAAAGTTACAAACGACACCCTCAATACGCCTACATTCACCCCTTCATAGAACGTTTTTCAGAGGGTAAGTAAACAATTTTAAACCTTACGAAGCTTCACATAAGTTACAAATTAAACTCGTCAGCTTCACTAATGCGTCTGACGTAACCCACGTCCTTAAAGTCGAAGATCCGGTGCGCAATAGAAAATCACATAAAACTTTAAAAATGAAAGATACTTGTATTACAAAAAAAATTGTCTAGCACTTACCTCGAGCTCTTCGATTACTTTTTCCAGTTGGTCTTCGGTAACTGGTGGGGCGCCAGCCCTTGCGCGTTCTGCGTTTAACAATTTTAGCCACGCAGTATCAGTGGCGTCCAAGTCATAGCTACAAGCGGCTTCGGCACGCGCCGGCGTCTGGCTCAGTAAGTGTTTGTCCGACTGGTAGTGAACATCGCGACTGAGGTGCAGATATTTGTCCTTAGGCCTGGCAAATTAAAAAAATAATTTTACTAATAGTTTGTTAGTGCGAATTTTTGTTAGCAGAGTGGTGATTTGGATTGCGTTTTGCCTTGCGGATGTTTAACGTGAGTCATGCGGATACTTATATAAATTTAAATTAAATGTTGTTCGTTGGAAATTCTTTTTTAGCTTTTAATTTTTTTTTTGCATTTTTTTTTTAAATATTCGCTATAGTCCCAATATGGTTTTAGGGGCCAAAATAGGAAACTTGTCCGAAAAATTGGAAATTAAATCGGGAATAACTGAAAGTGCTTTATTGTATGGGAATTGAAATTTAGATAAGGAGACATCTGTCGGGCCCGCTACACTTTATAAAAAAAGTTGTAATTTTTTTTGCAATAAGGGTCCTTAGTTAACCGGAGTGGGCGCGATTTTTTAATGTCTTTTGATTGTGCATCTTTCGCGTTCTATCGGTATTTTCTCCCATTTAGATGCAGCTTTCAATTAAGTTCTCATAAATCACTTCAATGGTAAAAATAAAAAATGTTTTGTGGTTGACCGTAAACAGTGGTTAAAAGTTGACTTACAATTTGAATTCCTGAAAGTTGGGTGGTGGTGGATTGTCAATGATCTTGACCTTAGGCGCGGGGAGCGAGTCAGGGTTAACTGGCACCTGTACTCCTCTCTCCCAGTCCTGTTTCCACGTGTCGGTGATTATCCAGTATGAAGACTGTGTAAGTGGCTCACTGTCCGGCAGTTTCATGGCGCTGATAAGGTCCTTTCTGAAATTCATAGATTAGCCCCGTTAGTAACATTTAATGAGTTTGATTCTGTTAATAGAAACCATTACCCATGCCAATATTTACAGACAACACGATGAACAGATACCTGATTTAGATTAGGAATATCAAAAATCAGGATACATTACCAATTTCATTTAATTGTCGACATGTTTTTTTAACGGTTTTGGTGGAAGTCGCGACGTCTGTAATTTAACCTCTGATACACAATAATCTTTTCAGTGATGTACCTAATTAAAAAGTGGGCTTCCCGCCCAACCCCTCACCTTGCGACCCTCACTAGACCTAGGGTCCAGTGAAGGTGGTTTCACGTGGACGGTCGGCATCAGTTCGTCAATACCTGTGTCAATCTACTTTTATTTATCGAATATGGGTTGATACATTCCTGTCTTTTATTATTGCTGCCGTAGTTTGCATAAGTTACTAACAGATTGCAGCTTTTTTAAATATTTGGTGTACAGTTAAAACACCTGAGCACTGTACCGAAACCATTAATTAAATCATGCTTTAGTATTCACTTGTTAATATTAAATATATAATTACAAGTTCGCATGTTTGTAAAGTTTGATTGCAATCAATGTTTTAAATTCCATTGATGGAAATTTTAATGTAGATATTACCGGTTTTCATTTAAATTAATTTAACAGAAAAGATTACTATGTACGTATCAATGATTAAAGCTTGTGAAGTTGATGATGATACAAAGATACATGAAGTGAGTGAATTATTCTGTGAACCCTAAGTAAAATTAATTTAGTAAGTTAACAGTCATTGTTAATAAGATCCCATAAATCGGTTAATTTGTAAGATGACACTAACTTTTCGGTTACAGACTTATGAAAGAAGATTATATACCTAATTAACTTTTCAATATAGTGAAGCTGTTTAGTTGAATAGCAATTGTAATTCAAAAAATTTCGCGCCTTTAAAATAATCGCTAATCGCGCTACTATAAGAATAATCGGACTTCACATATTCAAGTTAGGTTGCATCAATTACCCTTCGATTTATGACAACTTTGAACAAAGTTTGACATATGGTTAAAATTCGCTTAAAATATAGATATAAATTTGTTCAGTCATCTTTTTCGGCGCCAGCACAAGCTCGCTTTGAACATCAGTTAAAGCACGGGAAGATGTGCCTAATCATAATGTAAATTAACAAGAATCCGACTTATAATCGTACTCATGGTTTTTCATTAAATCCCCAATATTTTCCCCGCTGCACAAATATAATATGGAATTCTTGGATCAGCACATTAGGACAGGTTAGAGCGAATTTGAAGCATATTTTATGGTTCAAATTCGCTTAAAAATATATTAGTACAAGGATCTTTTTCTGCGCCAGCACAAACTCACTTTGAACAATAGTTATAGGATGGGAAGATGTCCTGCCCTGCCTATTGATAATATAAATGAACAAGAATGAAACTTATAATCGTACTCAAGGGTTTGCAGGAACCTTCAAATCACAAATACTTTCCCCACTGCACAAATATAATAAAGAATTCTTGAATCAGCACATCAGGAGCGGCTGGCAGCCCTGTGGGGGCCAGCTCGTCAAGTGTCAGCATGAGAAAGTAACGGCTAGCCTGCTAGCCTCTGGTAGCCTCCATAAATATTAATTTATACAGTACCCTATGTAAAACAATACAAATAAAGAATACTCCTTTATATTTACTAAACTTAGATGTGTAAGCTATATGGGGAAATATTTGGACAAATACATTATAACAAACAAAAAGGTTCGCTAAGGAAGGATATAACATTCAAATCCTTACAGAGGATGAACGGTACGCACAGCAACACCAGAGAGAAGTAGTCCCTTAATCATTATGAGAAGTAGTCATAAAATCATTATAATTTCAATCACTAAATGCAGGGTTGCCTAAATTGTGAATTCTATGTTAGTACCTACTTATTCATATAAAAATATTGTCTTAAATTCTATGTCCAGCAGTGGACTGCTATAGGTTGAGTTGATTGATTGTTGGATGAATCAAAACCTAATTTATACTAATGTGCAGTCCCCAATACTTTCAATATTATTAAATTACATTTTAAAAGTTGTGTTTAATATTTTAGAACCAACGAGAGGCAGTAAGAGACAGTTTCCAGTAGTTCTTCTGAAGCTTTGCTGACAGCGAAACAACAAGGTAAGAACAAAAAACTACTTCAAAATCAATGTGATCATCAATTATTGATATTATCGCAAAAAAGAACCACACATACATGTTTGTTAAACAATAAACAAAAATAACAAAGCTACACTTAAAGTCCAATCTGATTAGAATAGCTGTTTAGGTCAAAAGAAATCACCTTTAATATTTTATTTCCAGTTTGGTGGTCACTGACTACTACATCCAAACCAACAAACAGTGGACATGGAGTACCTACTAGGATACGAAGAATCCACTCCATATGCAAGTGTATACATATTGATATGGTTCTGCGCCTGTGTTTTGACAATCCTTTCCTCAGAAACATATTTGTTCTTTTCTTTTGTAGCAATCATAATTTACTATTAGCGCATCATTAACACACTCTAATTCAGTAATGTCCATCCATAGGCAACATTCCAAGTAGGTTTTTGTTCTTGTGCAGCCATAATCAAAAATATGTAGGTATAACTGTATCCGCTATTGTCCAACCAGGTTCATTTCAAAGTAAATTAATCGAATGATCAAAAATATAACAAGAATAGGATTGGTTTTTTTTAACCGACTATGGCAAAACCAAAGAAGGGTTATGATTTTGATTAGAAATCGAAAAGATGTGCAACGTGTGTGTCCCTTTTACAAAATTATAATTTAATTAATTGTTAGTGTCCAAAGAGCAAAGGTGTGAAAGTAGTAGGAGTCGAGAGCATAGATATATTTGTCTGGTATCACAATAAAGCAACAAAAGTCCTTCCATTTCAAAATAGTGCAGGATGCAACAGGATGTCATAAAATGTTTCTTCACATTTTTTTAACATAGAATCAAAACAATTTTAATGCTGCACACCTATTTCGCTTCATTAATTTTATTTAATGGTTTTCACTAATTGTATAAATAACTACAACATACACAAGTAGCATGTCAATCTGGTAGTTAATTTTAAAAACCCATAAATTATTTTCTTCTAACTTATAAGGTTTACCTGTTCACAGATACTGTGTGAAAGATATTGGTAGCAACTCCATTAAAAATTCACTTTACTTTTCAATGCACTCAGTAATTAATACATGTATTTATTCATGACATCAATATTTTTTTTGTTGCAATTCTTTTTATTATATTGTTTATTAATAAAGTTAATATTCTGAAATTGTCGGATTATCTGGTTATTGTTACTTAATTAATAACTAAAGTTCACAAAGTTTAATGATGGCAATGTCGAAAATAATCTTTGATCAAAGTAATTAATACATACTTAACAATATAAGATCCAGAGAATTCGCAATAAATTAACAAAATCTGTTATTTATAAAATCCTATCATATAGGTTAGATGCTGCAATTTTTAAGTTATTTATGCCTATCCACAACCACTGCACATAGAGAGGCACGCAGATAAGGAATAACACTGCTCCTGTTCAACTACTGACAATAGTTCCAGCAATTTTAAATATCCTTGTATAAGCAACTTTACCAACTTTTACAGCAAAAACGAAGTTAGAAATTGTGAAGATTGCAATAGTATTTGATTCAGTCCATAGCTCATAGTCTATGAAGTGTTTTACAGACACATTTCCTTAAATATGCATTACATTCGTCCCTATTGTAATCCTTATCTAATCTTTATTATAATATACTTACATACTTCTATAAGGCACAGGCACATCATCCCATTTCCAGACTTAAAATTTAGTAGGATTAGAACATAAAACTATTTAATTATTTTGCAAATTACAGAGTTATTAATAATTCAATCAACAGTCGCAATCACATATATTTCTTTTACTCTTATACCTATTTCTAAGTTCCTATTACTTAAAACTGTAACTAATTATTTTAGCATTAAGAGCAATCACATTGAAAAATTATTATATTTAACTTTAATCAAACATTTTTATGAGGCAATGATTATGAATTATGCTATGTATTGCTAAATAACCATAAAAATATGTTAAGAACTAGTTTACAGAACATAACAGATAATGCAGCGCACAGCATCTTTGTAAAATATCAGTTACTTTTATCAAAATCTGTATGAAAGGATATTTTGTTAAATTCTTTTTTTGAGTCAAATTTTTGTTTATATTACTTTGAATAACACAAATTATTGTTGTATTCTGAAGCATTGTAAACTAACCTGAAGCACGGAGCCAAGCGCTGCTTACCAATATTTTAATTTTAATCGCAATGCACATGTGCTTAAAAGTGCTGATAAATTCGGTAAGAGTAAGAAAACATTGAAAACCTTTAGGAATAAATACATTTTTAGTCAACAGGACTTTGGAGCTTCAGCGAATGTTCTGTTTTTATTATTTATTTATGCTGAATTTCAATGACTTCAATAAAATCTGAATAAACTTTATTGGCACAGCTTGTATGTACTTCCACATCTCACACCCTATTGCTGACGTCGTTCGTATAATTGTTGTTGCTTATTAATCGCGAAAGCTTAGAAACATAAGAAATGGCAAAGGGCAGTAAATAATTATATAAATAACTAGAGTATCAAGGTACAATGTTAATAATGATAACAATAATAGAATACAATATAAGCTATTCAAATGATCTTAATTAACCCCTGGGTATTGAAAGCCTGATCTGAAGTTTAGGATCAGTCACATTTCATATCAGTTCCTGTTAGCTATTGTGAGTAGTTCACTGTTATAACAATATACAAATGCTGAATCAACTTTCAGGAACCAGAGCTTTGTGTGATGCTTAACACTTAATACAGAAATGTTTATACTCTAAACAACCACTATATATGATCTCTACTCTATTGAACTGAACTTATTACTATAAACCGTATTTCTAATTGCACCCAATCCAAACATGTCACACAAACCTGAATAGTTCAGCGGGTGCCTCTGAGGCACTCCTGTTATATATTGATGACATCTTGAGGTCACTGACAGGGCGGAGCTGCCAGAGAGCATCCTCGGGCTCCGTCCTGCGGCGCTTGGATGCGCCGGCTTCTTCGCCGCGCATCCCAGACGCCCGCTTTGTGCCTCTCAACGACATCTCGCTTAGGTGTCCACAACCTACATGTTCACGATCCTTCTACTGCTTTACACTTAGAACGCGGTAACAACATTGTGTAGAATGTCACATCATTCACTATATGGCACTTCAGTCTGCGTTCTGTAAACCTGGAAACAATAAAATGTATCTTTGATATGCACTTTTCTACTGAGCAAAATGTTAAGAACTGTTGATGCCCTTTGATAAGTGAAACTATAAGCCTATTCTATCATCCAAATTGGTCACTCAATACAATGTATCAGTAAATTTTGGCAGATAAAAACTAATGAGCACAGTGAACCAAACAACAAAACAATGTACTATTCTCAATATTAACACTAACTGAAAGTAATCTAGCATTGGTAAACAGTATTAGAGCCTTGTATTTAAGATTATTCAGTACAAAAGCATTTTGACATACAGAACAAAAATGTCAATTTCAGGATTCAACAATGTAAAATGTACAGGTGTTGAAACAGTGTGATCGTATTTTACCTCGACATAATACATCGTACGATCAATAATCACAGAATTGGACTGTATTTTAGTGCATTTAAAAGAATATGAATAACAATCCCGTTTGACGTTTCACTTTATTGCACGAGTAAAATGTATGGCGGGCCAGTGGTCGGGCCGAGACTGTAAATAGCGGCGAGCCACATAGAACAGCCGCCCATTGACAATATCACTTGCAGCCTTCAATAATATACAAAATGCACTCACTAGACACCACCAATGAATCCAATAATTTTATTCTTTAACAATTAACCGTAAATATTTATCTCACGAATAGTCTCCATTGTAGGCTACATAACAAAGTTGACAACATAGATAGCAGCACTGTTTTGTTGCCAGATTGACGTGAGTCCTACGCATCATTTTCTCCATCGTTTCGCTATGAATGTATAACATGTATACAACAAGTCGATTGTATATCAATTTGCAATAATGTACTATGTTAAAATACCTCATAATTCACATACATTTTCTGTAACAGACATTTGGCGCCATTGATCCAAAAACTACTTTGGTCACGTGACTATGTACGAATCACCAACGCAAGCCAAGTAAAATGGCCAAAACGCACATCGAGTTCATCTAATGTCATTGGTTTTGAAAGTAACTTGCCGCATAACATATACATGGAGACAAGATTTTTAATTCCTCAAAGCCGAGAATAAACCAAACACGAACACATAGCTAATAAACATAGAATTTGTCAGCAAGTAGCACAAATTACTAGAATAAATTACAACAAGAACATAGAGCCAGAGATATCAATATGAAGTTACAGAGATTAGTCACCAGTTGGCGCTCTCGTCAAATAAAATTATTAAGTTGCTATACTTAAAAAATGTTTATGAGTATAAAATAAACTATAATAGAACTTTTTGACCTACTTAATTTAAATAGATTTGAAATAATGGAAAAACACGTACCAACCAAGTCAATTCAAGTCAAGGAATTATTTTTACTACTTTTAACAAAATGTTGGTGAACATACTAAAATATGACTTAGAAAATTACTGACGTGCTTACACCTGCTTATAGTTAATCTACCCCTCTTGCAAGTGTATATCACAGCTGAGATACGCCAAAAGCCCAATTTCTTACTACTCAGTGAAAAAAACTTTTGGGTCGATTGAAATCTAAATATAATAGGTTTGAAATCGATAACTAGTACTGAGCAAGCGCAGTGGCTAAAGCTCGTGCATTTATTAAAAAAAAAATAGAAAATATAATTTAGTATTATTTATTGTTCCTGCAGGTGGTTAAGAAATAAAGTTGGTAAAATTAAAACGGTATCTCTACAACGCATCCGTAGAGAGCACAATAGTACGAAAATACATAAAAAGAACATAGTATAATAATATTGCTACTGTATTATTTTTACAATAGATGGCAGTCAATTCCACCTACCAGACACCGGAAACTTCGGCTTGTTTAATTCGTAATACAATGCATTGCGTGTATTTCTGTATCAACGAATGAAAAATAAAACACTAGCGAACACCTAAAAAGTAATGGCACAGTCTGTACCACGGGTCTGTACCTATGAACTAAACTTGTCCTAATTTTTTTTTTTTTTCAAAATCAAATCGACCACGGCGTAAATAGTATCGAGCGCATAATTATGAGTTTTTATCACGGGTATCATTTTCATGCTTGCTAGTAATGAAAACTAGGTCAATTCTGCAATACAAGATGGCCGCGTTCATTTCACGGATCTTTGAGGGGAAAAAACCCAAACGACTCTCTTGAAAACTATATAGTTTATAATTTTTCATTAAAAAAAGAATAGTAACGTTAAAAATAACACGGGGATACACGAAGGTAGCCCGCGAAATTCAAATTTTCTTACGTTTTGGCAATTCAGTGTCAGGTGGAATTTGATCAAAATACGATTTCCAACCGTAACAAATATATATTTTCAGAAATATAATCATCAATTCTAACAACAGACTTGCATTAATGATTCGTATGAATAAAAGTCTGTAAATACATATTTGTAACGGTAGCGAATCATGTTTTTATTTACAACCAGACACTTACCTGCAAATTGCAAAAAACGTAATCTTAACTTTGATTATATAATGTCCTTAACTACAATAGATGTTTATACACTGCATGGACCTAATATGTTACTGTTTTAAAAGTAAAGTGGATATTTTAATGCTTGAATGACATTGACAGGGGGGTTGTTGGTAAACATTTATTTTGTGAAATTGTCGTAGACATTGTATCACCCATCGTATTGACAAAACAAGAAGGCAGCTGTAATTCAGCTTTTCGCTTGATTTTGGCGCGCCAAAATAACCTTACAGCGTTGGAACAGCAAGCCCAAGCATGACATTTCTGAAATTATATAATATACTAGCTGCCCGCCCCGGCTTCGCACGGGTTGCGGTACTTATCTACGGCGTACCCTACCTACCTACCCTACCTACCTACCCTACCTACCTACCCTACCTACCTACCCTACCTACCTACCTACCTACCTACCCTACCTACCTACCTACCTACCTACCTACCTACCTACCCTACCTACCTACCCTACCTACCTACCTACCCTACCTACCTACCCTACCTACCTACCCTACCTACCTACCTACCCTACCTACCCTACCTACCTACCCTACCTACCTACTCTACCTACCTACCTACCCTACCTACCTACCTACCCTACCTACCTACCTACCTACCTACCTACCTACCTCCCTAACTCCCTACCCTACCTACCAAAAAAAAAAAAAAAAAAAAAATAGATGTTGGCCGATTCTCATAGATACCGGATAAGCACAAAAAATTTCATCAAAATCGGTTAAGCCGTTTCGGAGGAGTATGGCAACGAAAACTGTGACACGAGAATTTTATATATTAGACTAGCTGCCCGCCCCGGCTTCGCACGGGTTGCGGTACTTATCTACGGCGTACCCTACCTACCTACCCTACCTACCTACCCTACCTACCTACCCTACCTACCTACCCTACCTACCTACCCTACCTACCTACCTACCCTACCTACCCTACCTACCTACCCTACCTACCTACCTACCCTACCTACCCTACCTACCTACCCTACCTACCTACTCTACCTACCTACCTACCCTACCTACCTACCTACCCTACCTACCTACCTCCCTAACTCCCTACCCTACCTACCAAAAAAAAAAAAAAAAAAAAATAAAAAAAAAAATAGATGTTGGCCGATTCTCATAGATACCGGATAAGCACAAAAAATTTCATCAAAATCGGTTAAGCCGTTTCGGAGGAGTATGGCAACGAAAACTGTGACACGAGAATTTTATATATTAGATTTTGAGATTATAAATAGTTCTGTCATAAGAAATACCATTCTTTGAGGCTATTATAATAATATAGTGTATATTACAAATACATGACTTCTTATTATTATATAATTTAGATATTTACCTAGATGAAAATTTGTGTGGTTACAAAATGCCCCTTAACACTTTTTTCAGATACCTGTTATATTATGTTAACGGTGTACCTGTGTGGTAACTAAAACCTTCAACGAACAGCAACGAACAAGAATTTCGGCAAGATGTTTGCTACACAGTCGCTACACTAAACTAAGATATAATCCTACAACAACCTAATTGGTTACGTTACTCCTTCCTTCGAGCATATATCCGAATAAGCTTCGTTCTAATGATCGTGTTATCAGGGCTATTATTAGTTTCAATTTTTTTAAACGATTGACATCTTGACTACCTGTTATTCCCCATCTATCAGAATACAAAGTCGAGGTAAAATTGCAAGCGGGAAAATTTAATATTTCAGATTTTTTTATACAGGTAATTTTTAGCACCTATTTAATACATATGCTCGTTTATTTACACATAGTTCACACCATAATTATATGATTCACACAGAAGCCACAACAACTCAGTCTGGACAACGCATTTCTAGATAGGGCTAATCTGCAACAAATGATCTGAAAAAAAAAGCTAATATAAGTTCGGTCAAATCAACATACCGCTCATTTGGAGAAACATCGACGTAACTGCTGCTTTTAAAATTTTACAATATAGTGATTTAAAGAAGTTTTTTTAATTTTTTGTAATCTGTTACCGTCTCGTTCTGAAATGTTGATAAATCCCAAAACCATATTAAATATTTCACGCCTCTGCTTCTCTGATTTTTTTTTCGAGCACAATATTCGACAACTCATTTTTGGGAAAATTACATTTACATCGATGTTTCTCCAAATGAGCGATATATACCACCCCTGTTTCCCGAGGGTCATCAATCATCATTATGAGGTCTACAACTTGTATAATTAGAATTTTCAGAAATATACTTAGGTACTGTTAAAATATTTCCAAACCCACTCTGGAGAAAGTAGTGGAGCGCTGCCTCTGTGTGCTGGAAAACTACGTGATATTATTCCGCATGTCGCGTGTCGGGTTATTACTTAATCAACGCAGCGATCAATCTTCTAGCCCATTCACACTTCGTAGGGCACTTTAATGATGCGATGGATTCTGAACATTTTGCCACGAACTCGAGCATTTTTCAACAAAAAACTTTTTACAAAAAAACCACCGTCAAAAATAACTTTAATTTCGGAAGTCGGTGTCTTTGGTCGTGTATTTTCGTTTATGGCTACCGACTTCCGAAATTAAAGTTATTTTTCACGATTTTTATTAGTGTTTTTTTTGGAAGTCGGTTGTTTTTATGAAAAAAGATTTTATTTTTCACTTTTTAGTTGTGCTACCTACCCCACAGACATTCGTATACCACTAGTTGATATGTAAATAACCGTGACAAGAAAAAATATAACATCATCAATATAAACTAAGTGGAAAAAATACGCATTAGGGATAACTCAAAAAATTCTGGTCAGTACTTGATCAAATTTAAATTGGACCACTTGTGAAGCTCGGTGCTTCACATGTGGTCCAATTTAAATTTGATCAAGTACTGACCAGAATTTTTACTTTACTTTACGTACTTTCAAATAAAAAAAGAATCATCCAAATCGGTTCACCCAAAAAAAACTTCTGAGCTAAAACACGTAAAAAAAACTGTCGAATTGAGAACCTCCTCCTTTTTTTGAAGTCGTTTTAAAATCACGTTTTGCTTTTACCAAAAATAATAGGAATTGATACTAATAATTTTTTATTCAAGTTATTACTTACAGAGTTTTATTTTGTTAACAGTTTATATATTAAGATTTAAACAATTAACTCTAAAAATACAAAACTACCTCAAAATTAAATAAATCATAGATTTTCATGATTACCTTCTTTCCGGCTTACTAATAAAAAATGTACAAGTATCAAGGGCAACAAAACTATGTTGTAAGGAATACATACTAAGGATCATATTTTTTATTTTTATTTATAGAGTATGTATAAACTTTGAATATTATAAATGTGCAAGTACTTTTATATATGTTTTGTCATTTCATGTGCATTTCACACATTTTTTATTAGCAAGTCTTTTAGCTTTTATAAAGCCGCAGATCCAACGAAATATAATTACTGTCTTACAAACATTTTCCAGTTTATCTTTATTATCTAATTCTTATAAATTACCCTTTCCGGTTATAGAATATTAATTTACAAAATTATTATTTGAAGTGCTTAATAAACTTCGTTGTTTAATAAGAAAGATAATTTTCTCATGGAATGATGACTAATTATAATTAAAATAAATACACCAAAACGTAGTAATTTTAAGAATTAATACTTAACCCCAATTAGGTTATTGTTCATCAGTTTATGTATGGCGATATCGCGATAGTAACTACCGTAGACTGGCTCCGATGAATGACGTACAGTTACTTTCATTTTTCAAAATTGTGCTCGACAAACCGGTTCGCTGCGAGTCTGACTCACACGCCGACACACTTTGCTTGTCATTTGTAAACTAAACATAACGCCATCTATCGGCACTTAAAGAAAACTAGGTTCATGTTACATGAAACTATTGTAATAAGGAAGTTATTCTTCGCTTTATTATGAATAACATGAGTAATTGATATCATATTTTAATACATACTAAGAAGGGTTTATATATAAAGTAGATTTTAATTTATTATGCTAGTACAAAAACAGGAATTTGTTTGTGACGTTGATAGTTTGGTACTTCGTAGCAAATGGCACAGTTCGTTAGATTTTGGTTGGTTGCGTAAAATAAATATCAACCACGAAAAGTATCGTGTAGGTATATGGTTAATAGTTTAGAGTTGTAAGTATCACGCAAAAATATCACAGACAATTTGCAACAACACCACAAGTCGAAGAAATAAATCAAGAGTTTGAAATAACTGATAGGTACAACATACGCAGTTGCAGACAATTTCGACATGCAAGTTTTGCAGCAGAGTGATAAATTGCCGCGCTAACTGGCTTGATAGAAAGATTATGCCCCAGTCGGAGCTTGGAGCGTTATTACATAATAATCCTTGCAGTACCAAACACGTTTATATCAACACTATACACAACCTTTACGCAAACGAAATATGTTTTATTTTACGCAGAAGAAAACATAGAAATTAATCCATTAAAAAGAGACTATGACACTGCTATTGCGTGGGAATATCATGAAAACTGGTAAATATACTTTATTAAATATTCCAAAGTTCATGTTTCGGTCTAATATGTTACTAAATAAAACCAGTTCGATTGATAATAAACTCCGGTATTTAACCAACACTAAGATAAATAAGAAAAGTTATTTATAAAGATATGAAAAGTGATTTACAAAACAAAAAAAGCAGGTTGCGCATATTATCTTCTAGGAAACTATTCATAAAACTATTTTTACTTTGTATTTAACAGATCAAAAAGTAGGGGGAAATCTTCCCAAATAGCACACATGTACTGGCCTCAAATAAACACATTATTTACCGGTTACATATAAAAAATAAAAATGAGGCCCGTACACCTAATACAGTAAAATGTTAGTTGTTATTGACTAATAAAGATGTGTTCTTAAAACTACATAACCGCTACTCTTTGTTATTTTTGGTATACAATCTTAATAATACATTTTTTTTTTTATATTAATACGTTCATACGTTATTCTAGACGATAATATTGTAAGCCTCAGTAAACAACAGTAGTGTTTGTAATGTGTGTCTTTTCGGTCAACAAACTCCAAAATTACTTTTGTATGTCTCTGTATGCTCTTCATGCCAAGTATTGACCGAACGCTTTGGGCGAGTTAAAGTAATCTTTCGCGTTATACAGATGGTAAGTCTTTAAGAGCTTTTATAGTAACTACCCGAGAAGTTTGCACCAAGGCTTTCAAATTGCATTCGTCAACTGCCCGCGTGCGTGTATCTGCTGTTGGTTAAGGCGAGTACTTTTTAACTTTCTTAAACCTCTGTAAATCTAGCCCAATGTAAATTTTTGCGCAAAAGCAAATATTTTAGTGAAATTGAACATACGGTCAAGTGCTGTGTGAAGACAGAAACATGATTTATAATAAAAGGCTCGATAAAAAATAAACATAAAGATGACACTAAATCGCTATTTGAAACGTGTACCTTGAAGATATTCCAATAAGAAAAATGTATAAGTTATATCAAAAGATAAGGCTTATAGTTTTTTATGGCATGTTGAGAACACATTTTATAATTTCGTTATTATTTTTAAAATATATACAAAATCTGGCATTTCAAGCGCTCGCACCGGCCGGCCAGTACCCGCCGCGATGCACTACATACAAGAGGGCTTTAACCGGGCCGAAACTGTAGCGGGTAATCTTTGTCTATCAAATTGGTTTGGAATAATAATACAGTGAGAAAATAGAAATCCAGCAGCACGAGAACTTTATCGATTGGTCCGCTTGATGCCGGCCACACAAAATCATCCAGAACGTGCTAGATTGAAAATACAAGAAGCCTCAGAGATGTTAACACACACACGACTGAAGTTTAGCTAAATTAATATGATTGTTTACTTTTACTGTATACAATATAACAACGGATTAATTTGGTTTATCTTAGACAAAAGCTTCCAAATTTAAATCCGATAATAATACCAGCTTGTCACTGGCCCACTGCTGGGCAAAGGTCTTATCTCATACAGAGAAAGCACGAGCATTGATCACCACGCTTGCTCAACTCAAGGTGGCGATGACAAAATTGTATTAATTATAAGCGCTCACGATGTTTTCCTCCACCAATGCTAGTTATGTCCAAGATAAACTTAGAAACTACAAATAACTTACAATATATCTATCTACCTGTAGTAAACTTAGTCTACATCCATCCAAGGGACCTAACATTAATTTACCCCCTAGACCCCATACATATGATATTGTGTTAATATTCATACTAAATTACATCCTAAAAATTAATTAATTATTGTACTACATGATGAAAGTACAAAGAAGAAAATTTATCAAAACTTGTAAAAACGTTTACAATACTTGTAGAATGTTTGATATTGATCTCTCACAGACTACATAATTAAAAGAACCATATTTCTGTATAGTAAATAGTAGTAAAGGTGAGAACCATTAGTATTGTCATTCAATACAGTTCATTTTAAGAAAATGTAGTCCGTATGAGGTCTGTTCTACATCTACACTCAGATCAACACACAATCCTGTATCATCAGATCCATTAATTTCTATCAGTCCATTACAATTTGCGTACAGTGTAGTAACAAACCTTTATTTCATTTCCACTGCATATTCAATTACAGAATCTACAAATTAACTAATAGAAATTCAGGTAATGTTACTAAAACAGGTACTACATCACTCTTTTATGAATTTAATTAAAACATTGGAATAAATAGTGGTTTTAAAAGCAAACAGTTTTACATAAATGCCTCAAATTAAGTGCCGGTAAATTACGTGTTACCAATAGATCATAAAAAAGGAATGATTATTTGAATACAATGTTTCATAACGTGTGCAATGTTTTAGTGTGATACCTTAATAGAATGTATAATTTTGAAAAAGGACTTGATAATTGGGTACTCAAAGGACTTTGATACAATTTTCTGTAAAATACGCCAGTTACCGGAAATGACTTAAGACATTATTCAAATTTTATACTACACTACGGAAACTGGAGCCACGGAATATTTTTGATAGTCCAATCTGTTACAGCATTATACTACAATATTTTTAAAACATATTCCACATCTTACGTGCAATTTTATCCAATTATAGTAGTTTTAATAAAACATAATTTGTACATCTCAATCACTACGAAAAAGCCGCAATTTATACTTGTGCGAATTTCATTACAATGTAGTTCATATGGTTTCAAGAATAATTTAGATGCAACTGATGTATTTTTGGTCGTTAATTGTCTGCTGACAGCCGGTTTTTAAAAGGGTAATCCACACAAAAGTTAGGTCAGAGACTGCAGAACTCATGTAAACTTCTGTGATTGGCTGTAATAATTAACAACGTCAAATGATATCATTTGAATCTGTTAGCTAGTTTTAGATAATCAGCCTCACGTTCGCACGGACGAAAAATATCGCGGCCGGATTTTTTCGCGCACTGTATTTTCAACGCACTGCTTACCGCCGCGAGTTGAAAATCAAACAGCGTGTTTGACGCGCTGGGATGCACTTTGTTGGATTCTCAATGCTCGGTAGAACACAGAGAGTTGAAAATTCAGTGAGATATTTTTACGTCCGTGCGAACGTGATCATAAGCTTCGTATTCATGCT
This sequence comes from Dryobotodes eremita, assembly GCA_917490735.1. NCBI lineage: Eukaryota > Metazoa > Arthropoda > Insecta > Lepidoptera > Noctuidae > Dryobotodes > Dryobotodes eremita. The sequence continues at coordinate 7,536,070 of OU823241.1, read as the reverse complement.
AAACAAAGTCCCGCGACATTATCGCAATAACATTTTGTGTTGCGGAAACATGTGTCCTATCTAATAACTACTTCTGTGTATTGGCTTTTTCTTGTTTTTAGATTTGTAAAGTAATATGTGTAAGTGGTATATTTATATGATTAGTTTTATACTTATGTTCCATTTTTCGAAGTTGTAAAAGTAACCTGTTCTGTAATAACGTGTTATTTATACTCCATTTGAAATAAGATTAAAAACATAAATAAACCTTTTTTACAGTCCGTTCAACCGATTTTGACTTATATTGCGTTGGTGGCATGAGAAATGGCACCTGCAGTAAGCAGTTGGTATTGTAACCACGTTTTTGCTTTTACTACCATCCTTGTTGCTACGGAATAGAAGTCAAAATCGGTTGAACGGACTGTAAAAAAGGTTTATTTAAATTTCTAATCTTATTTCAAATGGAGTATAAGTGATATGCTCACAAACCAACTTGAAAACTATTTAAAGTTTACCCACTGATACTAATTCTTTCCTATAAAAATATTATTATGACGAGGGGTTAAAAACAAGCAGCACATGCATCATTAATAAGCATTCTTTATAGATCTCATATAATATTATTAAATTGCAACAATAAATACATGTATTATTATAATAACTTGAAACACATTATGTACTACAAGTGCAATCATCATAAAATTAATCCTTCAAGAAAATATAAAAAGGTGACAATATAAATAGAGATTCTGGTGACAAAAAAAAAACTATATTTTTAAAACTATGTTCCGCCTTTTTTTTAATGCAACTTTTAATATTTTCGTATTTAGACAAGACAAGAATTTTTTAAATAGGAATGAAAACACTCTGAAAATACAGCTCCTACCAAACGCCGTCTAACAAAAATTTGGCATTTACTAAGTCAACATTCTTGAACTACTTACTACATTTATGTTTTGCCTCGGGACTATTATTTCGGGTATGATTTGATCAGTTTTTACTACATATTAGATGATAAAGATAGATTCCTGGTGTGCTAGGAGGAAGTCTGTAAAGTTGTTGATTGGTGCGATCGACAGCAACGACATCTGTCCGTTGGGCGGCCAAGCGAGGTTGGGCCCGAACACCACCGCCAGGTTGTTTGTGGTCATCTTGTTGAGGCAACTCCGGTCTTGTACCTGTGGGAGAACAGTTATTCAGCAACGAAGAATAGACTTTATTTACCGCGTCTTAGAACTGATAATCTGATAAGCACGGCTCCGCACGCGTTGATGTATGACATTGCGGTTTGGCAAAATGAAAGAAATTAAATTTCAGAGTTTAATTTAATTATGGTAATTGCTCAATCTTGGGAACAACCTGATTAAAAAAAAAACAAATTGCGTAGTTCGGTACAGGTGGTTTATGAGGGGTATTTTCGAACCAATAGTGAGTAAGCACAAACCTTCCACAGAAACTGGAATACATATTTCAGCAACTTGTAGTTGTCAAGTGGCAGGCGCTCGAGAATCAGGATCTTAACTTTGCGCGGTTTGTCTCGAGCGGACCAGTCTATAAAAGAAACGAAAAAACAATTAGAATCAATTTGCATCCTCTCAATTTTGTAAATATTTAAGGCGAATTTCTTAACCTCTGGCTAAGTTCCGAATAATTATCTACAAATCCTGTTCCGTTGGAAAACGATAATGCAAACTTAAACTTTAATTCTACATCATAAAACTCATTCATCATCACACAGACATCTTGAAAACATGTTATTTGCTATACCTCGTACAAAAAACTTACTCGGGAAATCCATAATCTCGTCGTACAAATCGAAGGTTAAAAGCGGCTCCTCCAAATCCCTGAAGAAGGTCTTCAGTAGCACGGCTGCGTTGTGGGGATCGTGCTTGAAGCGAAGTGGCTCGCCGCGGTTGCAGGACCGCTGGAGTTCTTTTATCACTGACATGTTAGCCGAGCGACGGAATATACCCTCGGTCTCTAGAGCTGAAAACACGGCAAATTTTATAAGGCGTTCCCTCGAGAAAAGCGAATAAAAGATACATCTCAATAAACTGTCGAATATATTTTGCTTCTGCGTCATCAAGTTTCTGATCAATGTATCTGCAGGCGAGCCTCACATTGCTGTTACAATTAGTTAAAAACATTCGCATTTGATATAACATTTGATAGAATTAGCTAAGCAGTAACGGCTTTATTAATCGAGCCACTGTTTGAAATGCCCACCATACAGATGTAACCATTCTTTGGCAGCACAGCTGTGGTTATGGTGGCCCAGTGTAGTATAGCTCAAAAGAAAATCGTGAGTAACCTATCCGCTTACCATCAGGCTGTGATAGAAATTCAACGCACTGCCTCACGACTGGCGGAATAGCGCCAACCATATTAGCATTATTCTCCTTTATGAACATCAGAGAAACACCAAACTGTTGAGTTGGCGGCGGGGACAGGCTGCCCTTTGGCTTCTTTTTGTACTTAGCGACCGGCGACGTCTCGGTTGGGGCCGTATTTTGACGAGCCGACTCGGCAGCTCTCGGGTTCTTCGACAGCAACAGCTTGTCGTACCTAAAACAAATATTTTATTGTTAATGTTTACTCCAGTGTCTATGGTAAAGTTAAAGATAGTATGGGAGATCAGATGATTGTTACAGACTACACTGCATCGTTTTTCAACACAAGTAGACGCTGGTCGAACTGTTATTGCAATTGCCTTTTAATTTCTTAATGGATATATAGCTCATTAAGAGCCACGCTGATTCATGTGTGTCTACATCCACGGGGATCTCCTCAATGATAGTTGGTAGAGGAGGCGCTTCACCAAGCTTAATTCTACCCATAACTCTGCCGATCTCCTGAGCAGCATTGGACAAAGAAGCCGCGTGGTCTTGTTGGTGAGTCAACAGTTCTACGAATCCAGTTGGCACAACTCTTACTAGATCAAGCCGCATGGTCGGTACATCGTGAACGGTAAAGTGCAAAGCTGCTGCTGGCTCTTGTTTCATGTCCAACACCTCCTCAATGTCGTCATTTTTCTTTGACCCATCCAGCTTGCCAGCAGCCTGATTTACCCTCGGCCTCGGTGCCTCTTTTACTTTAATTGACAAAATAGATGTCTGATTCTGGTTGGAACCCGGTAGCTCATTATATGTACTTGGCGTAACAGCTGCCACACATTGGTTAAAATTCCCTATTTTTCAGAGTTCTTAACGTTATTGTGGACCACTGAACTATGGTACGACCGGTGTTCCGAAGGAGAAGGTAATTGTTACTATATACAACAGGGAATCGAGTCCAGTCGTTTAATAACGATGAATTAATCGCGTATTTATATGAATAATTTAAAAGCTCTTCGTTTAGTTTTCAACCGCAACAAAAGCAGTTACCAACGAGTTCGGTCTTCTGAAGACTCAAAGGAAGAATCGATAATGCATCAATATTTTATGCAAAGTTGGACTACCCAGGATTTTATAAAGTAAAGAAAACGAAGAATATGCCTAGGTTTCGAATAACGTAGTTGAGAAAGAAAATCTATTCAAAGAATAAAACAGGCCAGTCGAGTCAATATATCCATTCTTGTAAATTTTTAATCAGTAAGCGCCGTTCAGACCAATACTGTCTTAAAAACAAATATCTAACTCAATATAGCTAGCGGTCTGAATTACAAATTTAGTTACCGCGAAAATGTCACATAAGCAATATGTTTTTCACATTGAATTGAAATGTGTTGATTCCAATGACATGCTAAGTTTTTAACATATGTATACTTAGCTGCCCAACTAACATTTAAGTAGGTGTCAGAGAACTAATATAAGTTATAAAAAACTTAGGCGCTATAATTATTTAACGCGAAAGCTGCAGGTTTAATCTAAACTCATATTATAAGGAGTGTAAGGGGGCACAATTACCATCACAGTGCCCCAAGTCAACCTCACCTGTTCGTGGTGCACCCTGCTGAATAAGAAACGAGGCTCTGACAACCGACAAATGACGGTATAACCATTACAAAATAAAACTTCACAGCTAAATGGCGTAGACTAGTGACGGGCAGCGTCACTAATGCGAGAAACTGTGATCTACGATCGCCAACCCGCATGTACAGTGGCGATTATGGGCAAAACCTCCAATGACAAGCCAAAATAAACGACGGCCTCCAATTCCCGGCCGCCTTATTATTCCTGATTTTGGCGGCGGTCACGGTAACGGCAAGGTAAGGGGTGCGAAGAATCACTGGATTACGAATGGCGTCAAACCCGACTGACATTGGCGACGTGTAACGGACGCACGTTATGGCTCGACGGACACCTAGTGCAGCTAGGAGAAGAGCTCGGAAAAAGAAGGTGGCACATTCTTGGGTTGAGTGAAGTCCGAAGAGAGGAGGAGGACACAATAACCCTTGAATCGGGCCACCTTTTGTATTTTCGTGAGGGAGACCAGCTATTCCAAGGAGGAGTCTGGGTCCTGGTAAACAAATCCCTTTGAGACAACGTTGTGGACGTCTCCAGTGTCTCGAACAGGGTAGCGTACCTCGTAGTGAAGCTAACCGAGCGGTATAGCCTCAAGGTTCTTCAGGTTTACGCACCGACCTCATCACACTCGGATGACGAAGTGGCAGAAATGTTTAAGGACATCTTCAAGGCCTTGCATTCCACCACTAAGGCCCGCTTCAATGTTTTCTTGGGGGATTTTAACGCTAAAGTGGGAATACAGGATTGCAACGAATCAGTAGTAGGATCCTACGGGTTTGGCAGCAAAAATCATAGGGGGTAAATGCTTGTCAACTTCCTTGAGAAGGAGAGGCTTTTCTTGATGAAATCCTTCTTTAAGAAACAGCCCCAATGGAAGTGGTCGTGGCGAAGACTCAAAACTATGACGAAAAATGAGATAGATTTCATCATAACGGATAAAAAGCATATATTCAGGGAGATCTCGGTGATCAACAGGTGCAATACCGGCAGTAATCACAGATTTGTCAGAGGCTCTCTAAATATCAACTTCAAGCTTGAGCGAACCCGTTTGATGAAGTATAGGCTCCGTCCAAATATGCTCCAAACTATGCTAGGATCTGAAGCGTTCCAGTCAGAATTGGAGAACCGTGAAAACCACAAATGACGTCAACCAGGTGCTCGACCAAATGGTGGAAATCCTTAAGGAGAAAGGTACGCGATTTTGCAAAATGCGGCGTATGGGCAAGAACTCCAAACTTTCGGAGGCGACTCTGGAGCTTATGACGGAACGACGTGAAACTCACCATCACTGCGCCAGAACAAAGGGCACTCAAGAAAAATATTAGAACATTCGTACGACGCGACCTCCGACGCTCCAAATACACGCTCTATGGAGGACGCGATTGAAAAAAAAAATGGGCTCGAAATTGTTCGTCCAATCACTTGGGGGGAGCCACCTGATGAATTTGACCAAATCTAGTGGGGGATTCCAGAGCCACCTTAACCCATCATTTCACGGAAGACCTGCCAGAAGTCAGGCAAGACGAAATCGTGGCGGCTCTTAAACAGCTTCAAAATGGAAAGGCCCCTAGTGAGGACAGGATTACGACCGAGCTCCTAAAAGTGGGAGGAAGTTCTGTACTGAAAGAGCTTCGGGAGCGCTTCAACTCTGTCCTGTTCTCTGGGAGAACTCCAGAAGCGTGGCGAAAGAGCGTGGTCGATCTCTTCTTTAAAAAGGGTGATAAGACCCTTTTAAAGAATTACAGACCCATTTCGCTCCTAAGCTACGTATATAAGTTGTTTTCAAGAGTCGTCACGATTCGTCTAGCGCGAAGACTCGACGAGTTGCAGCCACCAGAATAGGCCGTATACACAGTGCGGCAAATTATACAGAAGTCCGAAGAGTATAATCGGCCCCTGTATCTGGCGTTTGCGGACTATGAGAAGGCTTTTGACTCTATCGAGACCTGGTCTGTTTTGGAGTCTCTGCAGCGATGCTAAATCGACTGGCGATATATCAAAGTGCTGAGGTGTTTTTATGGAAACGCGACAATGACCGTCCAAACTCAGGATCAGCGAACTGAACATATTCTCCTGCGTCGAGAAGTGAGACAAGGGGACGTAATTTCCCCGAAATTGTTCTCAAACGCATTGGAGGATGTGATTAAAACGCTGAACTGGGAAGACCGTAGCATTAACATCAACGGCGAGTATATCTCACACTTGAGATTTGCAGATGACATTGTCCTACTGGCTGAATCGCTGCATAACTTACAGCAGATACTGGACGGCCTAGTTAATTCTTTTGTACGCATTGGTCTCCGGATAAACTTGGACAAAACCCAGGTTATGTTCATGAACACGTTACTCCGGGATCGATTGCTGTCAACGGCGGTGCTCTCAAGGTTGTTCGAGAATACGTTTACCTCGGGCAAACTCTGCAGTTTGATAAGAACAACTTTGAGAAGGAGGGTAACAGAAGAATTCGGCTGGGGTGGGCAGTGTTTGGGAAGCTTCGACGAGTCTTCTCGTCGCGTATTCCGCAGAAGACTAAAGTGTTCAATCAGGTCGTCCTGTCTGTTATGACTTACGGAGCTGAAACGTGGACACTCACGATACGGCTGGTCCATAAATTCAAGGTCGCTCAGCGAACCACGGAACGAGCTATGGTTGGAGTCTCTCTGAGGGATAAAATCCGGAACGAGATGATCCGGCAGAGAACCAAAGTTGTCCACATAGCCCACAGAATAAGCAAGCTGAAGTGGCAATGGGCCGGCCATATTACCCGTAGAACCGATAACACCTACATGTAATATGAATATCTGACCTGCACTATAAATGCTGTGTCATTAGGAGCCATTTCGGTCAATGACACAACTGAATAATTTTGCTAGCCGTAAGGCTACTCATAATTACCTATATTTCTTACTCGATTTACTTTACAAAAATATAGTAGTAGTTTTAAGTAAATTAATTATAAACACACAAACAGTGGTGTTAACAACTTAATGCATTTCGAACTCTTCATTTTAGTGACCAAAACCTTCGGGCTCCATCATCAGACCAGCTCATTGTACTAGATTATTAACGAAGCAAGTTAATAAAAATCTTGTAAAAAAAAAAATGTTAATTAATAGATAGAGCTTTTTTGGAAACCTTATGGGAAACAAAAATATTTAAATGCTGAGTTGCACGCCTAATTACCGGGCTTGAAAAGTTCATGGTAAATGTCATCGGATAGCGTGTTCGGTTCCTGAATAATATATTCGAATTCTATTTTCACATCAGTATAAAGCGCTGATTGGCGTATATATCTATTATGTTTAAATCCGAGTGAAATGGCAGCCATACTTATAGACCCCGCACCCTAATTACGTAACACAATATCAATCACCATCTGAATCATTTTGAAGCCTATTGCTAATCCATTTCTTCATATGTTCGAAAAATGTGTCCGGTCAACAACATAAATAACGCAATGAATGTTGTTGAACTGTCGAAATAAAACCCATTCCTACTGTTAGTGTTACGTAATTACCCCGCTGACCCTGGTTGGATCCTCGGCGTTTAGATTGCTTCGACAATCCCGTTGTTATTTGACACTGCCCTCCTGATGCCCAGAAAGGATAAAAAAATAAAGATTGGTACTTTATTGTTAGAACTCATTCCTCTAGTTTCGCAGTAATAAAATAAAACATGATTGTATAAGAAGTATATTGTGAAATCTAGAATTTTTGCATGCAGGAAGCGGCTGTTCTGACGACGCTTGGGGGCTTGTCCAATAGTGGTCATGTTTCGGCTGAAATAAGTATGGTGAAAATCATATATTATATGATTATTGAGTATCACCATAGTCAGAAAACATGGTCACAGAAGACCAAAACAATATCAATAGCTTATTTTACCTAGTCTTAATATAGCAATAGGCCAGCTCAAATAAACCAGGTCATCATGCATCTAATATTAGAAGTTTGAACTGACTCGATCACCTTAATTTTTAAATAGTTTTTAATCCCCGACGCAAAAAGAGGGGTGTTATAAGTGTGACCGCTATATGTGTGTCTGTCTGTGTGTGTGGCACCGTAGCTCTCGAACGGGTGAACCAATTTGGATGCGGTTTTTTTTATCTGAAAGCAGGTTTACTGGCGGTGGTTCCTAGACATGTTTTATGAAAATCGGTTCAGCCGTTTCGAGGTCATCAGCTCTTTTTTGTGTCGGGGGTTTTTTAATTTTACCTAATATATCTTTCGCTTTCTGAATGTAAAGCCCTTTAAGGTTTTAAAATACAAAAGATTTTTTGTGATTATATGCATAATCAGCCTATAACGTTCCCACTGCTGGGCACACAGGCTTCCTCTCTGTTAGAGGTCGGCTGAAGTAAGCGCTTGAAAAATAAAAATAAAACGGTACCATGACATGTTGCGCCAACCCCAAATATATTAGTATAAGTGTAAGAGAATGGTGATGATGATGACCATGTGGAGTATCAAAGTAAATGGCTTGAGGAGATGATTCCAAACATTTATATATATAAAAATCTCGTGTCACGGTGTTTGTGGTAGCACTCCTCCGAAACGGCTCGACCGATTATTATGAATTTTTTTATGTATATTTGGTAGGTATGAGAATAGGTCGTATAGTACGAGGGCGGCACTGAAAATTTCGGGAGTCAAGGAAGTGACACAACATTACTATTTAAAAATGTATTTATTGCTTTTCGAAGTATTCTCCGCGAAATTTGACACATTTTTCCATACGATGGAACCAATCATTGAAGCAACCTTTCCATTCGGAAGTTGGGGTCTCCAAAATAGCCGTTTTGTAGGCGTCCACAGTTTCTTCAGGTGATGAAAATCTCTGTCCACGCAATTTATTCTTTATTTTAGGGAAAGTATAGAAATCATTAGGGCTTAGGTCGGGGCTGTACGGCGGATGGTCTAACAATTCTATGTTTTCTTGCTCTAAAAACTCTTTTGTTCTGTGCGCGGTGTGAGAACTCGCATTGTCGTGATGGAGGATGATGCGGCGGTTGCAGTTCTCTTTACGGAGTTCAGAAACGACCTGTGGCAAACAAATGCTAGCATACCATTCTGCATTAACCGTTCTTTGTCCCTCAAGAGGAATAGTCGTAACATGGCCGGTTTTGGAGACAAACGTGGCCACCATTTTTTTTGCAATTTTACGAACACCCAAACTCGTGACTGGTTTTTTGTTTCGGGTTCGTACGCGTATATCCAGGATTCGTCACCTGATACGATGTTGTATACAGCATTTGAGGATCCTGCGTGGAATCTTTCGAGAGTTCTGACGCACCAAGTAACGCGAGCCGCTTTTTGCTCTTCACAGAGCGAATGCGGTATCCATAGGGAAAACAACTTTTTTACACCTAATTGTTCATGTAAGATTATTTGTATTTGACTCATGCCAATGTCTAAAGTTGCCTGAATTTCGCGGTATGTCACATGTCGATCTTCCTCAATCAGCTTACGCACAGCGTCAACGTTTTCTTGGGTGACTGCAGTTTTTGGACGACCTTGACGGGGATCATCAATCACTGAGCTTGACACGTCCACGTTGAAATTCAGCAAACCAGGGATAAATTGTGGTTTTGGATGGGGCTTCATCACCAAATGCAGAAATCATCCGGTCAACACACTGTTTTTGTGTTAAACCACTCCGAAAGTCATAATAAATCATCGCTCTTGAATTTTCTCGAGTCAATTCCATTTTCTCAACGACTAAACAAGTTTGACAAAACCTCGTGACAAGACCGAGAATCTTTTTTTAAATAAATAAATGGTATTCGATTTTTAAAACCAAGGAGTTTTCAATTAAAAAGATTTTAATATGACAGGAACAGTGGAAATATTCCATTCCCGATACTTTTAGTGCAGACCTCGTATATTTCATTCCGCTCCCACGGGATCGAGACTTATGCGGGTGAAACCGCGAGGCGCAGCTAGTATAACAAGAAAAGTAAAAAAATATACATATATATTTTGCAAATTTTTTGCTAATTTTGTTAAATAATCAAAACAGCACAGCAAGTCCAAAACTGCACGCCTCATAAATCTCATTCAATTCTATAAAGAATAACAAAAAAATTAGAGAATAGAGAATTAATTGATTAAAAGAGAGGATGAGACGTAATATCCAGCAACTCAGCTAAATTTTTCTGAATTTTCTATAACACTACAGGTTTACTTATGGTGAAAAAGTTGAAAAGTAACATTAAAAAAAAACTACATTGAATTAGACCGTGATTTTCGAAAGGACTTAGTTTTAGATAATACAGCAGCGTTAAAAAAAAATGGACTCGATTATTTAAGTTTTTCGGGACTTATCGTGATCACGCCAGGATCCATACATACAGACACACAGAATAATTATGTTAAACAGTTTCTTCATTATTTTAAATAGAAAAATGTCTTTTGAAAATAACATGAGTGTCGAAACTAGTGTTTTATTTGTGTATGAATATTATTCTACAAGTGCGATATGAAATAAATAGAGATATTTTTAGCTCAAGGAATTACTTGTTCTTTGTAAGGTGAGAGTAGCGCACTACCTTACGCGCGTCGCTTATGTGGCGTGCAAAAGGTTTGTACATTATGAAATTTAGAGATGCATATCAGATGAGGAGCAAGAAATAAAAAACACCAAAAAAAAATAAGTACAAATTCCCATCTACTTATAATTTAATATTGATAAATAACTCAAACTTTTTAACTGTGCAATTATAAATGAATCTTATTGCTTCGTGATAAAACTCAGTTTATCCCAGATTAACAGACTATTTTGCTCTGAGCTGCGGCCCTAATCATAGCTATTTTAATCTTGTTTATTTATTGGACACACATAATCAACGTGTTAAAGGTATTGCAAGAACAGCAAAACTAACACTTGAAATAAAACTCGAATCAATTTTTATTAGTTATAAATTCCGAACGAGCAACATTCAGGATTTTCCGGTAATTTGACTACACCATGAAATTACACTTTTGAAAGACTAGGATATCATATTACTCTGTAGCAGTTAGAATAATTACCGCCTATTTCTAAAAAATTTTTTTAAAGACAGTTCTAAGTAGAGCTTCTTAAAACTGACACAAGTTTCTTAATATTTCCCGCGCACTTCACATCTACTAAGTTATCAGTTATCACAAATTATTATTCGAAGAAGTAAACATTTCCTTTGAAATTCTGCATATAATTTACACAGATTATCGCAATGAGGTTATATAATACTAGAGGAGCAACGTCCTACTAACAATTTCAAAAAAACGTAACCACTTACGAGTTTAAAGTCGTAGCTTCGAAACGGATACATCAATCTGTCAAAATAATCTATGTTTGTCTCATTTCTTCTACCGTCAAACTAATTACGTTGGAATGAGACAAGACATTGCTATCGGAAAAATGGCCAGGGTTGCCTATGATCAACATAATTTCCCCAGAATTAATTATGGTAGTTATTGAATCAATTATTATGAAATGTTGTATTATGGAACTACCAATAGATTAAAGATTTATAGAAATTGACAAGGATTAGGTACCTACATAAAAGAATAAAAGAAACATGCGTCAACGTAAATATTATATTTAAAAACTATAAAGATCGTGTCAAATTACTTTTGTTTGAAATGGAATGATATTATAAATTAGAATTACAGGAACATACATTCGTCATTCACTAAACTCCCAACAATCTGGCAAAATCAAAATCGTTTTTACTGGTAGCACTGATGGCAAAAGCAATGTTTGATAAATTTATTTCGTCTCGTAATGTTTTTTTGGATAATCTGAAGAAAATTTAGCAAATTTACTTGTGAAATGTAACACCACTTGCTTTATTGATTTTTTCAGACCGTGACATACAAATTTTAACCGCTCATTTTACCATTTTGATATTTTTTATTGCTAAGCAATTGCTCACTTGACGTCAAGCTGACAACTGAAGTCAGATATGCCTGTGGACATATACGAAGTGGTAACACGTCGGCGCCGTACACTGCTGATCTAGTCCTATAAAACATCATTGGATTATCGTATTATTTTTGCAAATAATTTTCATAATCAAATATGTTTTATGTTTAAAACACGTAACGTACTTAATCAAACCACAACAGGTACGAAAGCAGTTCATTTTCGAGTTTTTGAAAAAATAGAAGAGAAGAAAAACAGATTTAAATTCGCGAACCGGACGCGAGGCAGTGAGCCCAGTGCAGCCGCCAGTTGAGTTTCCGTTATGGTGTGAATGTAAAGGGCTGTTCTCGCTACACTGCGGAGTGCATTTTCTTTAAGGCGAGCGCGCTGCCGCAAAGGTTTACGGAACGTACCTTTAACTTTAATTGGACGTATTTCATATATATACCTCCGATTAAATTATGCTTCGTGTACCGAGACGAAATAATAAACTATTTTCTAATAATGTAATTTGTATGGCGACCAATATTAATAATAAACTACCAGATTGTTTTATAACTCTGGGAAAAAATAAAAGTTTGGGACATTTAAACGTAAATTATTCAATTATCTCCTATGTAACTCGACTAATGATTTTATGAATGAAAAGTAGACCTAAATATTAGGAATTATCTACATTATTCTCTTCGTATTATCTCTTTGACTTAATTCAATCCTTTTGACATTTCTTTTACTATCATTTGACTAATTTGCAATTTGAATATTATCCTAATTCATTTAATTCAATGTGATATCTGAGAAACGAAACAACACCCGAAAATGTATTTGTACTCCGGAGACGGCAGAATATTATGAACTTTAAAAATGATGTAACATCCCTGTAACAATATTCAGACAAATAAATGGACTAAAGTTATCAACAAAATATCATATCAATAAAGTTATCAACAAAATCAAAGAAAAGCAATAATGATTCAAATATGTAAATTATCAATGAAAAATTATAGGAAATACAGTTAAATGAAAATTGTTTTTTAGGATCCCGTTCTTTATAAAAACGTGAGCATAACTTTCTTCGTTAGGACGGCTTCGGCGACATTTGACAATTGCAAATGGAAAATAATTATTTGCTTATGTTTAAAACTACCTTTTACATTTCAAGTTGCAACAGTCTTTAAAAAAATTAGACCCAAAAGAACGCCTAATTAAATAGTTTACTTTTTACGTGATAAAGCATCATGATATGTGTAGAGCAATAATTCCTTCACCATTAATTTAGCAGAGCGAGCAGATGGTAAACGACGTGATTCCAATAGCAGTTCGTTAAGAAAAATTGATACGAGACACTGGTTCTGCCCCAAAATTAGCTAAATGCAGCCAAGATTATATCAAGAACTCTTATAACATTTTCTACTCGAATAACTTGGTCACGCGGTCTCCAAACCTCGCAAAAGTTCCGAATACATTTACATATATGCGGACAAAAATCAATAAAAAAAACATGATTAGTAGAAACACTAGGTGGTCTAATAGAAGGAAGGGTAGTTAAAGAAATACTCACTCAAGGACCGAGTCAGGTATGCACAGCTTATCCAGATTCAAATACTGCTGCAGCTCATGTAGGTAGTTAACGTACATCATTTTCCTGCCAAACTTGACGCTTATGGCCGGTTTTAGCATCTGCCAAACTATACGTATGAAGTTCGTCGGATGTACGAGATACAAGGCTTTTAAGTTTTTCTTGTATTTCCTATCGAATGCCTTGTAGGCCCTCCAGAGCCAGGAAAGAGGGGGTTTGTTCTTGCTGGTCAGACCATAGTGAAAGTACACGACGCTGTAGTCCTGTTCGACGTATTTGTCCAGGGTGAACATCAGGTACCTGAAACGATAACAAAAATCAAGATGAAGTTCTGCTCTCCTTTTGTTTTCAATAATAATTTTGCATGCCTGAATTGGTGCAACACAGTGGACTGCGCATTCACTTGACATCTAGAAATGTATTATTATGTACTGTGTTGAGCAATAAACATTTGAATTTGAATTTGCTGGAGTAAAACAGCGAGTTTTGTGGATGAAATGCCCGATGAACATCGTCAAAAGATCGCATAGGTAAGGAGAAAAGTTTCAGAATAGGGAATATGCATGTATTTTTTATATTTTTTTTATTCGATTGTTTATATCGCCATATAGTATTTAAGAAATAAGTCACATGCATATTCCCTATTGAAAACTTATCAGAAACGGATGCAAGCTACGAATAAATAAGTGATTTTTATAGCTCAGCCAATAAATGAAGTCAAGGGATAATCGTTTAGTAGTGTAGTAACTTTAAGGGGGTCAAGATTGAACAAAGTCCAATCCATCGAACGCCTTGAAGCACCCACCTTTATGGGGTCATGCATAAGTAAGCGAACACGTAAATTTCACTGAGTCCGCACTAGTCTTCTTCTAGCTTGTTGCTGAAGGCAGTGAAACTAGAAGTTTGTCTGTTAATATATTTGATACGGGCAGAGCTACTGTTGAAGAATCTTTCTCGGTTAAGCACACACATCTACGAATGGTTATAGTTGTATCAAGTCAGAATTTTCAAAACTTGATTATGATATCAGCAGCTGGTTCAGAGAATTTATTATCTTAAGCAATCATTTCAGTCTTCGCAATGCAAACCATTTGACATACAAGTTTACAATTAAAAAAAAGTATTTGTTATTCGCAAAATTGTCGTACCTGAGTAGTTTGTCAGGATGCAAGTCCTTGCTGGGAGGTAGTCTGCAGGCTGACACCACGATGATGCGGCGGCCTACCTCGTCGTCACCAACCACTTCCACCAGACCAGTCCCGTTGAGTTCCGCGAACGAATCGTCCAGGGACGATGAAATCTAAACGCAAATGTAACATCTTAAGAACTTTGTTTCTCGTAATCACAACCGATTTTACTGTTTCATTTATTCTACTGTTGTTTGCGTATATATTCATAAAGAAAGGAGAAGCTATCATTCTCAACCCCGTAATCGATACTATCAAGATTCCTTATAATGTTGGCCTTACTTAAGTTGCTAATCTATAGGAGCTCAGAGATATAAAGGTAACAAAGTTTATATAGAAAAATCTTAACAATCTCAAAAATCTTATCCCAATTTGCCTGTTTTAGAATCAATTAATAGTCAAAATCAAATATATAAAAATCTCGTGTCACAGTGTTTGTTATTGAACTCCTCCGAAACGCCTTGACCGATTTTTATGAAGATTTTTGTGTATATTTATTTGGTAGGTTTGAGAATAGGTCATAAAGTATATTTCATACCGCTGCGGGTGAAACCGCGGGGCGTAGCTAGTAATGTATAATTACGTAAGCCATGATTCAAATAAGGACGAATAATTTTTTTTTTAATAAATTGTGTTACTTCACAATTATGCCATAAAACTGTAGGAAATTCAAATATTTGAAAAGCGACACCATTGGTCAGAGCGAATGTGATGTAAAAGTCTATGATAGCAGTAAATGTCAAAGTGCTTTATGGGAGTTTTTGCGACAACGGACTGTACGGTTGTCAAAGTCATAAGCGCGCTAAAATGGAGGGCGTATAAGGTGCCCGTGTCGGTTGGCTATTTAAAACTTTTTTTTATTTACTTTCAATTACGTTTTTGGCGTTTAATATTTTTTTATTATTGTATGGCGATGTAAACAATGGAATAAAAAAATACATGCATACGTAATACAAGTGGAATTGCGTATTCCACGATCAATCAAAAACACTTGCTTTTTTGCTATTAGTTTGTAACAATTCAATGTCAATATCATTTTTCTTTAGGATTAAAAGAAAATCTTATGCTTTGTGGAATTAATTAGTTATCGATCGCCAGCATTTCACAGTGCAAAGAGAAAATTGTAATTTGCTGTTTTCTTAACGTAGCTGTAAGTATTGCTACGTCCGAGGAGATGTTGCTACGCAGTTTCGTAGCAATTGCGTAACGCGTCTCGGTCTCGCATGCTCTCCGTGGGAGCTTTGTTTATTTCAATAGTGTACTATACCGATGCATAGTGTGACTCCCAAAATAATTAGGTGCGATTCTCGCAATAATCCGAGTCCCGATTGACACATCACCGCCCAGTCAACACCGCTTAGGGTAGAAATTCTAAAATTGGACCGTAAGGTTCCAAGTGACGTAGGCGTCAACTAAAAAGGATTTTTGGAAATTCTACTTCTAAGGGGTGAATAGGGGGAATTTAGTTTGTATGAAAAATCGTATGCCTTGGGTTTATAAACTTGAAACTTGGTATTAATATGTGCGTAAATAAATAATGAGGTGCGACAATACAAGATTTTCAAAACTTTGAGACTTGGTAATAATGATTTTGGCAAAATATAAGAATAACGTGTTTTAGTATTTCTCGAAAATCAACCCTTAAGTGGGTGTAAAGGGGAAATCTAGTTTGAATGACATTTGAAACCTGGCACAATTACTTATTCAGTTGTATAACGGGCTGGTGTCCGCAACTCCACTTCCAAGGGCGTACTTTTCGTACAAATACTTATGTAGATAAATAATAAGATTGTAATAAATAATTTTCCAAAACTACCCTTTAAAGGGGGTAGAGGGAGTGTTGAAGTTCAAGGGGAAAGCACGAAGTTCACGCGGACAAAGTCGCGGGCGAAGATCTAGTTAGGTATAATTCACGTATTTTAAGCCCTATTGTGAATTTAAACAATGACAAATAAATATATATCTGCAAATCGATAGTCAATACGCTTCTTGAGATTCTAAATTCGGGGGCTGGAGTATTAGCAGCACAAACTATTTATAAATGGGTTGAAATCGTCAAGTCTGGAACAATTTCAAAGGTGGAGTGTGGTAGTTTACCTGAATTATACTTACTAAAACTAAGAAATTATGTTGTGGGCACTTGAACTTCTTTTTAGAACACACAATAGCTATAACTAGCATTCAAAGACAATCACATAATTATCTTATTCCCGTCAAATATTATTTGGTTCAAAATCACACTTTAGCATCACTATTAGTAAAGAAAAAGAAGTAGCATTTAAATTAAATATTAAACTCGCGACGCGGAGCCAAAGCTACATCATACATAATCCTAGATTTAATTTTCCACAATACTTTCACTGTATTAAATGAGCGAGAAAAACTGCGTTCACGTTCGCTCGACCACAGATTCAAACTGATGCAGCACAGCTTAATGTATGCTAAAATAAGGCTCAGAGTAGACAGAAACGAGCGCAGATCCAAGGAATCTGTTATAACATTGGATTATAGACCTTATTTTCGGTAACTTAAAGTGCAAATCGTGCTCAAAGACCCTTTTGATGTCTGCGTCGATTGTTGTAAAACATTTTAAAACACTGATTATGAAATGTATTTTTCAATGTCAACTGAAAGCTGATTTACGTGCCTCTGAGCCGGTGTGGAGCCTTAGTGCAATGCTAGGAAAATAGCAGATCTGTATGCATAGCGCATTTGTCGACGGAAGGTTGACCACCACTAAATATGGTTGAAAGGAACATAACTATATATTTCATTGCTCTGGTTGAGATTACCTGTCATTGCTAGGCTTTATTTTTAAAGGGTCTGGTCAACTTTTGCTGTACTATTTGGCTGTATACTTTAATACCAATAAAATTTTGCGACACGTCGTCTAAAATTAGGTAGATCGAGTAAGATAGTGTATCTTTTATTTTACACGTAAGCACGGTCTCTGCCTCGAAATTACTATACTGTGTACTGTCCATCCGTCGGTGGACCGTCGTCCATAAGATCTTTGAATGTACTAAAAGGTCTTTGCCACGCTCCCTATATAACATTTTTAGGGACGCAAAATCTTTGGCGAAAATTGTCGAAGAAAATGTTTTCCTTTGAGCTAAGTTTTCTTTTAATCTATACAGGATGCATAAAAAATCGTGGATCAAACGAAACAGGGCGATAGTTGGGGTTATTTGCAGTAAAAAAATATGCCTGTGCCAGAGTCCTAACTTGATCTCCTTAAAACTTATTACTATTTGAGTGTTTTTTTTAAGCCAAAATTTGAAATAAATAGGCATTTAGAGTAAAATGGGTACTTATTTTAAAACAATAAATGGTGTTTATTTGCTTCTAGGAAATACTACAAAAGTGCTTTTATGACAGTGGGTACCATGATTTATGAGTATTAGACACTTTTTTCAATAATCCAATGGCCACCGAGTTCTCCGGATCTAAATCCGATGGCTTTTTTGTGGGGATACTTAAAAGAGATGGTTTACGAAAAAGAGAACCAGATAGTGCAAGAATTAAGAAATAAAATCGAGATAGCGAAAGAAAACGAACAGAAACGCATTTCGTAGGTTCCGAAGTAATTTTATTATTTATTTATTTATTTATTTATTTATTAAAACTTTATGCACAAGTAAAAAAAAAATACTGTACAAAGGCGGACTTAATGCCTGAGGCATTTTCTACCAGTCAACCTTAGGGTGATGCAGAGACAAAACATGGCAGGTGCAACATAAGGGATAGATAACTTGAAAAATAATAAATACTAATACATAGATACATACATACATACATATAACGAAAATAAACTTAGTCAAGAGAAATAACGATAGGAAGAGGAGAAAACGAATCCAGCAAATCAGCGCTGGGATGATTCTGCCAACTTCTTACGAATATGTTCACGTGCCTTCACTTTAAAAGTAAACCGACTGGTTGCCGTCCTGATGTTCACAGGGAGCGCATTCCAAAGAAAGACCGCCTGGACAAAGAAAGAAGAGTGAATGAAACCAGAGCGGTGGGAAGGACATCGTAGAAGACGATTGTTAGTGGAACGAAGATTTTTACTATGCGCGGAGCATAAGTATTGAACATTTGAAGTGAGGTAAGAAGGAGAAGTAGGTTTGTCAAGAATAGAAAACAACATAGACAGAGCCCTCAACTCTCTGCGCTGACGAATGGGTAACCATTTTAAAAGCAACCGGTGCGCGGACACATGATCGTACTTACGAAGATTGAAAACGAATCGAATGCAGTTATTTAGAAGGCGGTCAAGTTTATTGAGGAGATCAGCATTCAGGTCATAGTAACACACATCACCATAGTCAATTATGGGAAAGATTAGGGACTGTACAAGCATTGCCTTTATGTATGATGGGAGAAGGTTTTTCAACCGATAGAGCGACCGCAACGTACCGGTGACTTTTTTACTAACAGTCGTGACCTGTTTTCGCCAGTCAAGACAAGTGTCGACATGTAGACCAAGATCCTTAACATCGGAGCTAAACGGGATAACTGCGTTGTCAAACATTACAGGTGGCACTGTTAAGCCATTTAGCTTCCTCATACTGTGGGGGCTCCCTACAATTATAGCTTGACATTTGTTAGGGTTAACCGCCACCCCAAATCGATCAGACCAGTTTTTAACCACTCCTAAATCCCGATTTAGCTCCTCAACCGCGTCGGATATGTTGTCAACACTTGCCTGACAATAAAGCTGCAAATCGTCAGCATAAAGATGATACGCAGTCCGAAGCTCGATGGTTATGAAATTAATAAAAATGGAGAACAAAATAGGAGATAATATACCGCCTTGAGGGACGCCAGCTGTAAGATCACAAAAACTCGACGAAGAGTCTCCAGCACGAACAGACTGCTGACGCCCCTGAAGATAAGAGGCAAACCATTCCAGTACCTCCCGAGAGACCATAAGATAGGAAAGGATGGATAAAAGGACTTCGTGACTGACGGTATTAAAAGCGTTGGAGAAGTCAATTAACACTAAGACTGTAACTTTAGTGTCTTCCATTCCCCGCCTTATATCGTCAGTCACTTTAAGGAGCGCTGAAACGGTACTGTGCCCGGGCCTAAAACCGGATTGTAATGGACTGATGAGGGAGTTGCGGTGAATAAAGTGGGAGAATTTTTTATGAACACTGGCCTCGAGCACTTTAGATAGAAAGGGAAGGATGGAAATTGGGCGAAAGTGATTAGGAAGAGAAGGATTGGGTATCTTAGGTAGGGGCCGAACAAGGGCTTTACGCCATAGGGAAGGGAAAGAACCGATGTAAAGGGAGTAGTTTATGATGTGGGAGATTGCAGGAAGGAGTTGATCAAGAGCCTCTACGATCATATGGCGGCTGATATCATCGCAGCCCACGGCTTTAGATTTAATGGAAAGGATAATCTTTTTGATCTCCTCCGGGTCGACTGGGGTGAAGACAAAGGGATTAACATTGGGACGCGTCAGACCAGCAAGGTAGTCGAGGGTTTGACATTTGGTTAGACTATCCAGAGCGGGAACAGTAGAGAAATGGCGATTTAGATCGTCCAAACCAATTGTGTGAGGAAGGTCTGAAAGTCGCGATTTGCCGATGCCTAAAGTTCCAAGGAACTTCCAAATATCGGCAGGAGAAGAAGAAGTGATATTATTTAGGACGTGGCGGCGTTTAGCGTTGCGTATCATCTGATTACACCGATTCCTAGCAGCCTTAAAGAAGGCCCAATTGTTCTCCGAGCGATCCTTTTTAAATTTCCGAAATGCGCGGTCCCTCCGTCGCATTGCCATCCGAACTCCCATGTTCATCCAAGGAGCAGGCGGACGCTTCAACTTGATTTTCTTGATAGGAGCATGGACGTCATATAGCTTGACCACAACATCGTTGAAGAAACTAACTTTTTCATCAACTGAAACAGCTGCTTCCAGGGGTGACCAGTCAATATTGGACGCGTCTTGTTGAAGCCTCTCACTATTCATACGCGCAAAGGCACGCCTGTACTGGAATGTTGGTTTAGGTTTAGGGGGTTTAAGGACATAGGATAGGAAAATAAGGTCGTGATGGGAAAAGCCAGGAGCATCGTGTTGACCATGTGAGGAAACTAGGGAAGGATTAGAGGAGAGGATCAGGTCAAGCCAAGTATCATCACCGACTACATTATGATGAGTGGGTTGGAGAGGCAAAACATGCAGACTGGCTGACTCGATTAGATGCAGGAGTTTAAGGGACCGAGGGGAGTTATGGGCTAGGAGATTGGTATTAAAATCCCCCATAATTATGTGATGTGCATACTCCGAACCCAAAGATTCAAGTACCGATTCGAATTCAGTGAAATAATCGATGGAAGGGGGGCAATAGACAACACCAAGGACGGTTTTAGCTCCTTTGACACAAACCTCGAGGAAAAGAAACTCCGCGGATTCATTGGAAGAAGAAGAAGCTACAATTTTAAATGGGAAATATTCACGAAGGTAGATGGCTACACCACCTCCCCTCTTACCGATACGGTCATTCCGAAGAAGAACAAAACCGGGGAGCGGGTAAGTGGTTGAAAGCAGGTTAGGTTTGAGCCAAGACTCTGAAATCAGGACGGCGTGAACGTTGTTGTCGGAAAACGTGTCGTACAGTTCGTTATAGTGACTAGGAATGCTCTGAGCATTGAGGTGGCATACGTTAAATAGCCGGCCAGAATTTTGGCTGAAATTTTTACGTAAAAGAACACCTAAGGTGTCTGTAAGAGAAGTGAAACTTTCATCGCTGGAAGAGGCACTAGATCCCTTGGCAGAATAAAATGATTCGTTATCAGATGTCATTAATATAAGAAAATAAAATAAATATCTATAAATATATAATTATAAATAACGCTAAAAACTCTACACGAATGACTGGTACGACGTTTGCATCTCTGCACCACCCGCCAGCTCACAACATCATCTAAATCTAAACACTGGTTAAACTAATTAAATAAAAGAAAGAAGCACACAGCAAAACCATATAAAACAGTGTAACTGTATCGCGAAATAAAATAATAAAAATATCAAGAAAATATGAACTAGTGGTGAGCGTATCCGATAAGAATACGTCAATCTTCGAACCGACATTCTTAGCATACATAATCTGTGGACTTTCCAGGTTTTGCTTTTGTTTGACATTTGACATTTACGTACAAGACATAAAATTGAAAAATGAAAAGGATTTTAAGTAAAACTTTTGAGGGTGAATTATTCTCTAAAGTGTTCTAATTTAAATTAAGAAGATAGTTTGAGTAAATAACAAAACTAATAATAGAAGGACTAAAAGTCAGAGTAAACGAAAATCTTAAACTAAGAAAATAACAGCGGTAAGTAATAGTATCAATTGCATGCAAAGAATTATGCAGTAATTATAAACAACACGATACCATTATTAACCCGTTCTGTTTTGCAGGCTATCTCCAGTGCCTTGGACCTTTGGATCTTGAACCTTTGGAAACTTTGCTAGCAGAGGATTGAGTTCGTCCATTGAAGATACTTTGTGCCTACTTCCGTCAAACGCCTTCAGAACGATAACACCGTCCTGCGTCCAACACGACCGCATTCCGAAGTGAAGACGCGCCTTTCCAAAGACGGATTGCCGGACCCTTGTCAAGAACTCCTTGACTGAGATGGATGTACCCTTCAAGCGTGTCTTAGCTTTCCAGACTACTGATTTCTCATCGTATGTAGAAAATCTCACCAGTATGGGTCGGTCATGTTCTTTATTGGCCGCACCAAGCCTATGACAGACCTTTATGGACGATGCAGAGAAGCTTTTGAGGGCCAACTTATTGGTGACAATATCGAGGATGACCGCAGTGCTGTCTTCACCATCGACTTCGGCAACACCTTGAAAAATCAGGGCTTTCCGCCTGTGTCTTGTCTCCAATCCGTCAACCTGCTTAGTACACTCACTAATCTGAGTCCGGAGCAAACCAAGCATGCTGAAAATAAGCTCCCTGAAGGTCCGGAACTCCTCAGCCACCCTTGCCACGGTATCCTTGGCAGGTCCAGCGCACTGAATTTGAGCTTCCAGAGCTTCCATCTTCCTTGTGAAGTTCTCTTCAAGGCTCTTCTGCGCAGACAATATCTCAGCAAGTTGGGACATAGTGATTCAGTAGTGTCAAGGTGAAAGTGTAGTAACTATTCAGATGATGAGCTGGCAGGTGGTGTAATTTTTAAAATTTTAATTAAAATTATTTAAATTTTTAAATTTTTGTAAATTTTTTTTTTTTATTAGACGATGTCGTTCGTGTATTGTCGCTAGAGGAAGGCATTTCGATCAATTATTGTAACTAGATTTATTGTGTTATTACTAAATAAAAATTAATGAATTCTAATAGCTGTTTATGACTATCCACTGCTTTACTTTAATTTTGACTTTACTATGAAAAAATTAACATAGAAAAATAATTTAGCTACAAACAGCTATGTTATATAGTTACACTTCGTTTTAATCGTCATTAAATATGTAGGCAAGTTTTTCTAATGCAGGGTAATTTTTAGGTAGAACATTTTTTTTTTACAGTAATTTTCTAAAGTTACAAATAATTTTTCGTGACACTTAAAAGATATTGAAAAAAGTGCCAATACTAATAAATCATGGTACCCGCTGTCATAAAAGCACTTTTGTAGTGATGATACATTTCCTAGAAGCAACTAAACGGTATTTATTGTTTTAAAATAGGTACGCTTTTTACTCTAATTGCCTATTTATTACAAATTTTGGTATTTTCTTAAAAAAAAACCCTGGCATAGTCATAACTTTTAAGGAGATCAAGTTAGGGTTCTGGCACAGATTTTTTTTTACTGCAAATATCCCCAACTATCGCTCGGTTTTGTTTGATCCACGTTTTTTTTACCCACCCTCTATAATCGCTGAACATACACTCAAGGAGGGAGGTGTTATGTGAGGGAAAAAACACCACGGAGAAAAAAAAAGAAGCCCTTGAAAGGGACTTCTAAAAAATCATTTTTGGCTACTGTAAACCTTTAGGTATATTTCTTTACACTTGTAACCACAAATAAAATAATGCAAAAACCATTTCAAAAATCAGAAACTGCGAAAATTGAACAATCTTATTTACCAAAGGGTATTAAATCTAAAAGGTATAATTTGTCTGGTAAACTGAAGAACGCCTTGAAAACGCTCTAGCGTTAAAATTATCGCTATTTCGGTACATTTTATTTAGTTTTATTTTCCGCCGTCTGCCAGCCAGTGGACACATTAAATTGACGATCGATTATTTATGGAAGTGCCAGAATAGGGGAACTGTCTGTGACAAAATAAACCAATAGAATCATTTTTGTCCATTTTCCGATGTTTAATATAAAACTGGATGTTGGTATATACAGGGTGGATTTTTGAGATGGGACAGCAAGCTACCTTAACCGTTGAAGCTACAGGAAAACCGGTCTTAGAAGACTTTCCTTAACCATTTAAGAAATGATTTGAATTCTCAGATTTTGAAAAAAAGAAATACAATCAGCTGAAAAATTTGCATTTTTCACAAAAACTGTTTATTATGCCAATCGATCATGTTTCATATAAGGATCAAAATCCTCTATTGGACCAACTGAGGTTTGAGTACTAGAAAAGTCAGAAATCGAAAAAAGTAGGAAATAGACTACAATTTACTGTTTTACCATCGATAAACTGACAGCTACAAAACCTCCCATAAGATACATCAAATCTTTTTACCCGACTACAGCAAAGCCAAACGGAAGGATTATGATTTTTATTTTATCGTGTTTAGATATTGATACCTGTCGCGTCTGCAGAGCTTAGCTAGCCAATTTAATTTAACCATGTATATGACATTTCAGCGTGGCCTCTGGAAGGGCAAGGCCAACGCTTCTACGATCACTTGCCATCACGATTCACGTGGGCCATCGGCTTATTAGCCAGTAGCCATCTTATAGAAACATAACATAATTGAATTATTAAAAATCATGAATTCGTAGAATACCCATTAACTTCTTGCGTATCGCATGATACCGCATAGGTCCATAAGAGAAAGCGCTCAAAATGTCAACTGAACCTCATAGGTTCATAACTTCAATAGTCAATTCCATTGTTCCAATTGTCCTCGAGATTACGTCGACAATTAGCGCAAGGTAGGTAAACGGAGGTCCGGCAGGGCAGACCAGAGGTTAATAAATCATGAAAGCGCAAGGTAGGTAGGTCGGGTGTTTATTTGTATGCTCAAGGAACTTAAAACGATCGATAGTATGAACATTGGTAACTTAGGTTTTAGATATAGATGATAGACACCTGTGTACTGTCAACAAAAGGGATAAGTAATCACGTAGCTATATAAGTACTTATACCTATATAGAGGTATGAGGAACAGGGTGTAAAGCTCACTCATACTCTATTGAAAAGGGTGGATCCTCCGACCAGACGGGTGTCGTGTCTGGTGGGCAACTGTCCGACATTTTGATGTCGGGACGTTGTATATATGTTAGTTGCGCGGTAAACTCTGCTTGCGCGATGCAGGATTTTGTGTGATGTCAGTGTGACGTGTAGGTCGCATGTGGCGATGTAGATACCGCTACACCTACATTAAATCCTATCTAAACCAAGTTGCGTGGGTGTTCGCTAGATATCTTCAGATTTATTCGTCGAGTCCTCAAACGCAACTGAATATTAAATTCCCTTAAGTCTTAAGCTATCTTTTCAGGGTTTAATATTGTACCTTAGCGAATGAACGATTTAAAAAACGTATGTGTCGTTTGGGAATTAGTTGGTGAGCGTGTCTTATATGCTTACTAGCGACCCGCGCCTGGTTCGCAGGGTTTTTACGCACATAATAATTTATACATTTTGGGGTTTCACGCATATTTCCTGCCATGTCACCTACATTTCTACAATCTATGCGTGTATGCGCAGCGAGCGCGGTTGGCGATCTTTCCGCGAGTTCTTAGTCTGCCAATCTCATTTCTTGGCTGTACATACCTCTGCATAGACTTCAGGTGCGGTTGCAAGCTCCTCCTCGAAGTTCTCTTCTATCGTACCGTCGCTGGCTGGACGTTCCAGAAGATCATCAGGTATGTCCAAAAGTTCAGGTGGGAGCGGCGCTGTGAACAAAATATAAGTTTAGAACAAGTGATTTTTCTGTCGAAACTGAGTCCACATTACTTTTCAATGTTAGTGTATATTTTCTAGTCTTTCAAATCAACATAAGATATCGTTCATACTAAGACACGTACGGTCTAAAATAAAACGAAATAAGCATTGCCCAAAATAAAAGGACAGGAATACCGTATCGGATTAATTGTTTAGCAAACTCGAGCTGTGAAACGACTGCTCACGGTAGGAATCAGCTGTCAAAAACTCAACAACATCCAAAGTAGATAGTTTTATACGAACGGTACTGCGACATCCTGCTATTTGTATAAATATCAAAACAGTTGGGACATGTAATAGATATCTAGCCATTGTGCATAACAGTGACAATTACGATCCTAAAGAGTGACAGCGAGCGACAACTCATATATTGAATCGGGTCCCGTGATCTAAAGAGCGAAGATAAGTCTACGGTGCGAAAGTTCAACCAATTATGACATAAATTACGCAAAAAAACGCTCTATTCCCATCCAATACCAAGAGCTAATACCATTTGGTATTAGTTTATTTCCGAATTTATTTTCTATTCCCAACGAGTACCACATTTTAAAACCAATACCAAAACAAGTTTGAAGAAATCAGATACAGTCAGGTTCAGTAAAATTAAAATGCTTTGAGTGACGAACTAAGTTTCCGAAAATATAATAAATGTTCCCGAAAATCCTAACCCTAGACGGTCGACGTCAGTGGCATCCCGAGGTTCGTTTGGTTAGGTTCCTTTAAACCCTTCAGACAGAAGTAGGAGCCCCGCGAAGCGGGGCTCCGTCGACCAGCTTATTAACCGTAACCCTATATTTAGATTACCCTAGATTTCGGTTAAACGCAATTTAAATAAAACTTTGTGTAGCTGAGTGTACAAAAAGTCACGCTTTGGTATTCGTTAGTAATAGATTTTTTATTTAAAAAAATGTGGTACTCGTTGGGAATAGAAAATAAATTCGGAAATAAACTAATACCAAATGGTATTAGCTCTTGGTATTGGATGGGAATAGATCAAAAAAACTCCCTTAAATGGCAACACGTTTAAAAAATACTTAGTCATAGATTAAATTCATGTTTAGCAAGTTTACCTCCAAACTGTGCTCTAAACACAGCAAAGCTCAAGGATACCAAGAAATTAAATCTCATATCGATACGCAATCGCGCCAGTCTGATTCTGTAAGCCGATACATTATCGACCATAAGTTGGAATACATACGTCCCTGGATAAAGTGCACAATCGAAAATGGGTGAAACTAGACCATAATATTCATCGACAAAAAAATATTCGGAATAATAGTTATCGATTTTCTTAGCTTATTTATTACCTATTAAAGACCCCTGTATTTAAAACATAATAACTTTTTATTAATTGAGTGAATTTCGTTAAAATAAAAACAATAATGATGGCTGATAATATAATTGATGTTGCATGGAAATTAAAAATAAACCCTTAAAAACAGTCATCAAGTAAAATACCACGTGTCTCTATACAGATTTAGAAATTTTTGTCAGTTATTTTTAATAAACGATTTTAACACAACGTTTTAAGCTTTTTATTTTTCAATTTTTTTGTCTATGTATAATGGTCTAGTTCCACCCATTTTCGTTTGTGCACTTTATCCAGGGACACACTGTATTATAAAGCTACTAAATAATTTACTCCTTTCTGACAAAAGTATACGTTACGGTAGTTATACGCCAGACGGGCGTTTTGGGGGGAAATGGGGGCGACCTCATACCGTACAGGGCATCTTTGAAGAATTGCAATAACGGAGTTGCCAAGCTGATATTTTAAATATAAAAGTCCTCAAGAAAACTGGGATAATGAAATTTTAATAAGTTATCTCTGAATGAAATAACATACCTACGTATACTGAATACGCAGTTCTTTCGAAGCTGCAAACTTAGTTTTACACTATTGGTATCTATCCTAACAAAATCCCAAAAAATCAGTGAAGTGCACTTTTTGGCGACCTAACGCGATATTTTTGTCTACGGTGCCTGGCCTATAATATTGAAATCTTAGTAGTTTCAATTTACTGGGACTTTTTCGTCAAAAGTGGTTAAGCAATGAGGTCGATTGTACATAAAAATGAACGCAGACGTCGACTTATCAAACTTTTAAGAGACTTCAACACCGCGCTTCTATTACTTTTATACATCATCAGCCTTCTTCATTTTCTCATATATTAGTAGTAAGGTCAATACTTATAACAAGAAGAAAGCCAGTAAAATTCGATGAATATAGAATGAAAGTATTTATTACTGTGTAGCATTTCAATTGCATTGCAAGCTTAGCCGTCAGGTAAATAATGCTCAGGTAATTACTTGTCTCATATCGATCTAAAAGTTGAGTTAGCCAACCCACAAAATGAAGTAAGACCAAACCATATTATATGAGAAATGTCAAGATTTTAAACTTCGTGGAGGTATCTTGGAATTTTGCCCGCAAACTGTAACACCTAACGCCATCTACCGCCGACAGCTGGAACCAACCCGGCAACATTCTCAAGTGCTGCATGTAAATTGCATTCGAAAGTGTTCCACGATATATTGAAAGGTAACGAGATAATACTGCACCAATCATCAAGTGCAAGGACGGCTCTCCCAATCAGTGCGCTAGCCGCATAACGTCACATCAGCTAGCGCTATGAATGCATAATCCTTTGAGTGAGTGCAATTTTCCAATCATTGGATGTAATGACTCCTTTGTGATACTGTTGGCATAAATTGCACCGCTACTGTAACGTTTCCTGTACATTTTTAAGTACCTACACATCACGCTTTTGTCTGATAGGAAGACCTTTGTACACCTTTAGAGACTTACACTTCGAAATGCTTTTGCAATGCACTCAATAAATACACTTTTCTCAAACATGCTTCGAAATTCGAACATCATTTTAGCAACCTTCTTCGAGATAAATCGAAAATGCTGTATTGGTCAAATAAATGCGAGCAGGTGGCCGCAATGGTTTCCTAGAAGGACGGTGGCCGCACTTAACGGTAGTGTCGCGGCGGCTGTCATGAAAATTATGACAGCGATAAATATTTAATTCGCCCTACCGCGTCAAAAGATAGTCGCGTGTCTGTATCGTTTTGACACCTCTGACACACATTGACATAGTGACTGGACTTGACTGTCATGGAAACGCTATTTAATCATGTATGAGCTCACTCTTCTCAGTATGGAACTATGGACACTTTTTCGCGTGACTAAGTACGGTGAGTGAAAATCAAGCGATTTAAGTCTTTCGTTGCGGGGAATCGAGCTGAAAGGGGAGAAATTGGAGAAGCCTATGTCCAGCCGAGGACTGCTGTAGGGTGATGATGCCACATTTTGTATGACAAATCTGTCAAAACACTCATTCGAGAACCGCTGTGTCGAATAGATAAGACTATGACTTTTTTAAAGGATATTCAGGGCGAATGAAACACTCTGTGCAAATGGCCGGGCTTATTCGAATACTTTTTTGAACTATCATTCACTGGCCTAGTAGAATACTTGCCCCTTTTAACTACAAAGGTTCAGCTTTAGAAGATTAATAAATAAGGTTAATTAATAAATTTATATTTTTAACCCCCGACATATAAATAGAGGTGTTATATATGGCTGATCTGCCTACTTATCGCGTACAGGAGGTACGCGGCAAGTAGGCAGATCAGCCATCTTTGGACTAAGGTTTGAAGAAGAACTTATAAAACAAAAATTACAAGCGTGTAATCTTTTTGTAATGATACTTCTAAACGAGAGTATCCATGACGCAACAGCGAACTCAGAAGGTTGGTTCCAGTATGACAACGAAAGCGGTGAAAATAATCACAATAAATAATAATGTGTAAGATTTTATTCCGCGACGAAATTTTTTATGAAACAGTAAAAATTACGTCAGATTCTAAAGAAGCGTACGTGTTGTATATTAATGATTTGAATCCAGATAATTTTTCACAAATGTAGAGGTAAACGGAGTGGTAGGCCATGCGGATATGGGTTATTCACAGACAACTTGTTGTCTGTGGGGTTATTGAAGCCATTTAGAGCCGAACCACAATGAATCATTGAATCATGTGACAGGAACTGTTCGGGCAAAAGACCTCTAGACAAACAATCACTCGGGTTTCCTTTACCTTTACATGATAGAAATGTTTAAAGTCAAGATTTTCTTGACATTTAGCGCCGCAGTTGCTATCAAAAATATTCTACCTATATGTATGGGGAAGAATTAATACACGAAAGCGCAATTTTAGAAACGGAGAAAGCAAATATATTATTAATTTCTATACGAGCGTGGTAAGTGTCATTAATTAATTTAATGAATTAAGACATGAGAAGAGCGGCGCATAACTCTAGTCGAGCTAAAGAAACGACCTTTACAGCCTTGGATTTAGCACACACCAAACGTACGTGTGTGTTACCATTCATATCCGTGACATGCAAATATATGACGCAACCTTATGCTTTCATGCTGGCGTCTGCGTAACCCACAATATTTATAATGCAGTTCATAGAGACGGCTAAATGACGTGGAATCTTTAATGAGGTAAGAAGAGGCAGTTGATCTTTAAGCTTTAAAAAAAGCAATACAATGGTATGCGGCGGAGTAACATCACAATCTATGTGAAGATCCCATAATTCTTTTATAAGTAAGTTAGCAAACAATACTATACTACCGGAGCAGCAAAGCCCATTACATCCAATAGGCGGGCGATAGCGGAGAGAATGGATCTTTTAGTGAATATCTCATCTAAGTCAGATGTAGTAAAAGTGAAGCTATCATCCGAGGGAATCCATTTAAGGCCTAAATTTTGCGATTTGATTTTGCGAGATGATTTGAAGATTGCGGAACAGTACCTAACAATTCTTGTGAATTACTCGCCCATTTGTTTAGATCAAAACCACCAGCTTTAAATAAAGCGACGAGTTCACTGGACAGTCCCTTAGCCTCTTCCAATGAAGGAATGGATGTAGCCAAGTCATCCAAGTACAGTTCTTGCGAAGATACAATAGCAGCGCGTGGAAAACGATGTTTTTCATCCTCTGATAACTGGTGCACCGTGCGCATGGCTAGAAACAGGCTCAATTTGAGTCCAAATGCAACCTCGTTAAATTTAAATTCTCGAATAGGCTCAGTGGTATTAAACCAAAATAATATTTTCTGATATCTTTGATGCTCATTAGTACATACATCTGCCTTATATTTGCGATAACTGCAATTGGAAATAATCGGAATTTTAATAATAATAAAAATAGGTCAGCCTGCAAATTCAGCCCTGTGTGTAGGATGTCATTAAGTCTGTGGGTTAATTATACTCAAAGGGCATACAGGGCTCTGCGGGTACAATACAATAACGTCTTCAGGATGTTGTTGCGGTTGCCGCGGTCGTGCAGTGCGTCCGCGATGTTTGCCGATGCGCGTACGGATGACTTTTACGCAATAAGACGCAAGCGTGTGTCGTCGCTGTTGGGCAGAGTACAGCAACGACACTCTGAGCATAGTTTCGGCTAATTATCAGTGTGGTTGGGACGGTAAAATAAAATGTCTAATTGTTATTTATATTTAAATTCTGTATATACCTACTAACATAGTCTATAAGCTCTTGTTGTTACTAACCATAGTGGATCATGTTATCTGACAAATAAATAAAATTATTATTAAGTGACACACCATTATGACATTTTGCACTAGCATCGACGACGATGCGAAATGCGGACCTTAATGGTTATTTTAGCCTACCTTACAACAGGATGATAGGGCATGTAAAACTCTTATCGCGATCCATAGTAGGATTATTAGAAACTGTTTCCGTTAAATAATTTTTATCGATGTATTCCTGAATAATTTCGTTATAACTGGCACGGACCTCAGGAACCCGCAATTTAGAATATTCTAAAGAAAGTAAACGTCGTATTGCTACTTATTGGGAATTTCCTAATAAATCTGGATCTTTACAAAACGGTAACCCAGTACAATATCTGCCGGTGCAGTCACGTGACACAGTAGCAGGGTACTGCTGCTCACACTCCATTTCTGACGGACTACAGAAACTATTCTCGGGAATTTCCTCGAAATTCCAGAATTTATGAAGTGAGTCATCTAACGAAGGAAAACAACAATTATTATCACAAGTTCTGAAATATGAAGCTGTATAGAATAGGTACTTTATTCCGAATCGAATAAAGTATTCTTTTTTGAATGATTATTTCTTGTCTATACTTTTCCACAGCTGGGCAAAGGCCTCTCCAAGTCCTTCCAGGAACTCTTTTCCCTTTCCAATTATTTATTATTAAAGTCAATATATTATTTTAACTGACCACAAATTGTCTGACTACAATGACTGTAGACACAATCCAGAACGTTTTCAATGCCGCAACAAAATAACAACGGGAAAAAGTGGGGGTCTTTCCTGCTCAATATTCCTGTGATGGTTGATGTAATGTTATCTCTTCCGTATAAAGTAATTGCTTAGTCACTAAGTAGCAAAGCTGATAAGCTTAATATGCCTTTTGTAAAACATTGCTTTATAATGGATTTAAAGGGAGATTTAAGTCTACTAGCCATCTAGTTCAGCACAATGACTATGTATGTATGTATTTGTTGTATATGTAAATGGTACACCACTGACTACCTGCATTATTTTTTCTCCTTCTCCCTTGAATCCATCCAAAGGTTGTCTGTAAAAGATCGCTTTTAGCGATAAGACCGCCCATTGTGTCACCCTGTGTAAAATGTCTACATTTATATCTGTAATTTTATGGTGTACATAATAAATAGTATTCTATTCTATTCTTCTTGCTCCGGATTCACTGATATTAGAGCATTTTCTTTTTTCTTGTCCGTGATGGCCCAGTGGTTAAGACTACGGGTTTAGGTTCAAATCCGGGGAAGTAGCAATGTGATTTTTTCACTTCATATGTGCTTTCTGAGTTTATCTTGGATATTACCGACATCGGTGAAGAAGAACATCGTGAGGAAACCTGGAGTTATAGTTAACCAGCTTCAGCCCGCGGCTTCGCCCGCGTGTTTTGTCGATAAAAAGTAGCCTATGTCCTTCCCCAGGGTTCAAAGAATCCCCATACCAAATTTTATCACAATCGGTTCAGCCGTTTAGCCGTGAAAGCGTAACAAACTCACATTCGCATTTACTATATTAGTTAGGTTATAAGTCTGAAATCGCCAACCTGTCTTGAGCAAGCGTAGTGATCAATGCTCCAGCCTTCTCTATGTGAGAAGAGGCCTTTGCCCTGCAGTAGGACAATTACAGGCTGGTATTAAAGAGGGTTTTGGGGAGGGTTTGCCTTTCAAAACCCAACATTCAAATGATAAGTATCACAGCTTATAACAAAAACCGGCCAAGTGCGAATCGGACTCGCACACGAAGATTCCCGTACCACCGTACAAAATTTAACATTACATTTTTTTAAACAAGTTATTATATGCCCCCCCCCCCCCTTAATTTTTAACTATATTTTATTTTTATTATTTGTTGTTATGGCGGCAATAGAAATAAACACTGTTAAAATTTCAAGTGTCTACCTATTTTGTTTCATGAGATACAGTCCGCAGACAGACAGATGGACGGACGGACGGACGGACAGCGGAGCCTTAATAATAGGGTTCCGTTGACACCCTAAAATAAGTTTTCGAGTATGACTAAAGCAGTGGCGACGAAGGTAAACATGAATTGATGACACATTCATTGTTAAAAGTATGAAATGAAGTCACTACACCATACTCAGATTTTTGGCATTAATCTACTCTAATAATTTTATCAGTAATGACTCATCATTTATAAATAAATAATTTGTACCAACATTGAATGTTGGAGATGAAGTGACTCATTTTATTTCCTGTATTTCCACAGAATTATCAACAAAATTAAATTCAGCGAAATATCTATTAGATAGTCTTTAATATTAATAAATACAGTATAATAATTTGTATTAGTACACTGGTAAAAACGAAGTTACTTTATAGTGACCTCTAGTATATTATGACGTACGATTGTTTATGCCTTTCACGGCTTCAATATGGTAAGTACATATCCCACCAAAAACATTTCATATAAAGTTGGTTGCCAAGACTTACTTAACACTTTCACTGTTAAAAAGTTTTCAGATCTAATGTAGAGCCAAGCCCCTAACTCTACAAACCTTACATCTTGGTCAAAATCTACTGCTTGGCCGTTTCGCGGCCGACGCACAGACATGGCGCAGTATTGTAATGCAATGCTCAAAATCAAATCATGGAATGTTAATTACACGCGAATATCCGGTGAGTGCCCTTAGAAGGCCTAACCAATATTCGTTATGAACACTCAAGATTTACCTATTTATATTTGAAATCTAAAAACAAATGACAGGTCAGTGACGTAAGAAAAATCGAAATGAAAAGGACTAAAATAAAATTCTTGTTCGTCTATTAAACGAAGTTAAAGACCGTGTCATTCGATATAAGTCGTATGACGTCGTTAGTCTTGTTTACTTCGTTATGGAACTCTCATTGTGAACATGTTTCTGGTCATAGAGTGTATAGATATTTTGGGACAAAATGTTCGCTTTGTTTTGGTACAATAAATTGTATAGGGTACTTCCCGAAGTCCTAGAAAACTGAATTTGGTATGCAGGCTTTTTTTTGGGTGAGATATCATCATATAACTTCTCCCGCTCTGGGCGGAGCGGGAGGGCGTGTCAGACTTTTACTGACTAAAACCCACCCGTATTCCTTCAGTTGCCTGTGCGCCAGGGCCACGGTAAATCTTTAACAATCCGCGACCATGGCAGGCATCGGCCCTATCGGACCCCATCAATTAGTGCTGACATCTCTTTGAGGCGCGCATGGAACACAACGCGCCATCGACACGGGCCTGGTCCTTACCGGACGGCGAGCTACCCATTGCTCACCGTCCGCAAGCCCGCGCCTACGATGGCCGGGAATCGGCTATCGACTCCCGACGCCCAGGGTGTTTCCTCCTGCGGCGACTAGGGTCGTGAGGGCGCAGCGATTGCCCCACCCTCACGCGCTCCGCCTCCTCCTTCGCGAGCATTACTGCTTCGCAGAAGGTGACGGCTTCCCATGTCCTCTCGCTCCGTACCATGGCCTGGACCAGAGCCGGACGCGAGTGATCGCCGCCGCCGATCGCCTCTGCGAGGACACGGCGATGCTCCGCCCAAGCCGGGCAGACCTCCACCTCCAACCCCGTAATGGGGGGTACGGGGGAGGGTGTGAATGATACAGATTTGTTATTTTTTTTGTTCTTTGTGTGCTTATCCTAGCCTGCATACCAAATTTCAGACTTCGGGAAGTACCCTAGAGGATTTATTTAATATATAGACATGCACCCCCATTACTGGGGTTCCCGAGGGTGAAAGTTACAGATTTCTTAATTTTTTTGTTGTTTCTGTGCAAATCCTAGCCTGCATACCAAAAACGGATTTTGATGATTCCTTTTTATTTGAAAGAGTATTCTCCCGAGGTGGTCCTGTTTAAATTTGGTGAAGATCTGATGAAGACCTTTAGAAATAGACGATGGGAAACTCCAATAACCGACAGCAAATCTCCCGCGACTGGTGTAAACGCATGTCTATGTATTGTTGATACAATTCTATCATATATCAGCATGCATGTATGCTTTGAAGAAATATGCAGAAGTATACAGAACACCCACTTTTCAGCAGTTATGTTATTGGTTTTGATACTTAGTGCGTGTTGGATCACGTACTCTATGAACATCGAAATTACTGACGGTGTGTTTTTGAGTTAACTGCAATAATTCGTATTTAATACACTTTGTGGATGTTGATGATGTTATAAAACTTCCTGTCACTGTTGTTTACATAGCATACGAATTTGTGTGGGCTAGGTACGACAACTAAAAAGAGAAAAATAAAAAAACTTTTGTACAAAACAAGCACTTCAAACAAAAACAATACTAAGTGAAAATTAATTTCGGAAGTCATAGACAAAATAACGAAAATACAAAACCGAAGACACCGACTTCAATGATGTCTTTTTTTTGGAAATCGGTTGTTTTATTTTTATATTTGCAGAAATGTTTTTATTGATAAACTGGTTTTCGAAGGATTCGTTCGTTCATGACCTATCAGAAAAGTATCAGTTTAAGGTCCTAAACTGAGAAATTTTCTCACCATCAGCAGTTTATAGTCGTAGGGTGGGAAATGTCCGAAAAAAAACTTAATATGTTCGATATCTCTAAATTAATCCATTTTTGACTCCAAGATATCGCAGTCCAAAATGTTGCAAATTAGTTTTAGTATCACCCATCCATTTCAAAGAATGCACCCAATTGCCAATCAGCCTATATAGAGATTTGTATAAATTTACAATATGCATCAGGCATGTTATTTTTTCAAGAATTATTTGAATCTTTTTAACAATATTTTATGCACTCTTGATAACAAATCGCTATGTAAATACAATAACAACAAATGGATGGCGCAGACAGGTAAATATTAATATTACTCAGATAAAAAGACATTATGGTAACATTGATATGGCGTTGATTTCGGAGTCCTGACTAGAGTTTTTATGATCTACTTGAGTATTTGAGGGTTTCAAAATTTAGAAGCGATTGATTCTAAACTTTAGAAGCTAAAGTGAAGATCCTGGTACAGCATGAACTTTAAAAAATTTAAATTATCTTGTATCTGGTATAACATTGAATTGTATCGTAAGAAAGCCATTTCTTGACCAAAAAACAAAATAAAGGCTACATATTAAAAAGTAATTGCTGTAAAATTTATTGAGCAAGGTGCCATAATAATAGTTCTGCCACACGTCAGTGATGTGCAAGGCATCAATTACCAGACTGTTAGGCCCTTTATACACACACATTTTTCATGGGGTGAAAAACTACGGTTTATTAGCGTGTAGTCACGGTCATCAGTATTGTAAGGATTACTATGGAAGCTTGTTGATGGACACGATTATTCTGCGAAGCGGTTTATCCGCCATCTGTAGGCACGGTTTGTCAGTGTTGTATGGATCACTATAGAAGCTTGTTGAGACAAGTTTATTCTACGGCGCGGTTTATACGCCGTATCGTAAAGAAACCGTGCCGTGTACAAAGGGCCTTAAGGTACCTATTACGCCATAGCCATCCAATTAATTTGAATGCACTATTGTCTGCACTCCGTTAAGTATTAGGGTAAGGAAAACGTCCTACAGCAACGCAGGCATTGTTCTAAGTTAGTCATGGTATATGAAGCATGTTCAAGCGTATAAGTTTGTTCAAACTGACATACTAAGTATACAATATTCCATTATTAGTTTTGTTTATAGATGTATGACCAAATTGCATTGAATCACATTCATATTTGATGGCCATTGTTCATTTACAGCAAATTAACACTTATTTATACTTGTAAATTAAAAGATTATTTGATTTGAAGCATTGTCAATAATAAAATGTTATTTTAAACTTGCGAGATCTTTGATAACATCACATTTTTACTATGCTTCAGTTTACATTTAAGTACTTAGTCAATGAGTATTAATAACTCATATTATTGCAGAAAGATAATAAACATAATAGTAGACTTTACAATAAGTACCTACTTAAGTAACTAGTAACTACTTATAATTCTACTGGGTAGAAGAAGAAACCAATCAATCCTGTATAATAATACAGGATTGATTGCAAAAGTGTTGCCTTTATTTGATTTAAATCAGACTTTTTTGATTTTAATAATAATTCTAATGCCTTTAATTTGTATTCAGTTTAATATGTAAAGCTTAAGAAAAGGCACTATTATTTATGGTGCTGAATCACTTTTACTATTATTTAACAGAAAATCAACAATATTAGGTTGATTTATATATCGTTTTTTAAACAAAAACTTAACCAAAGCATAAGACATTAAGTGCGAAATCAACTCATTTTGCACAATTTTGATCACTATTTGTAAGAAAGGGAAAAGAATTTTAAACAATTTTTTTGTTATTTTATGCGCCCAGTTCTCATTCTTGAATGTGGCTGTAAGGGATTTCATTCTCAGTACCATGCCCATTAATTCTTTATTACAAAGTTTACACACTGCTTTGATAAACTTTCCATAAATGGATCTTTTTTCATTAAAATGCACCCATACAGCATCTTTTTGTCTTCCAGACATCTTGTTGTATTGAAATTTTTGGCTGCTTTCTGTTTTTGTTGCGGTGCACAAAACAATTGATTCAAATCAAGATTTTTTTTTAATTTCTTTATTTATCGTGATTTAAATCATTTCAACTCGGATATTATAGTATGCCTACAGTTCTACCCAGCCTTTTAATTAATTTAAAATTGTAGAATGAGCGGAGGTAATTAGGACAAGTACCAAGTAAAACAAAGAACTTCAACATGCAACAATCAATTGCGTAAACAAATTGCCTAAATTAACAGTGTTACAATAATCTTTCAAGTGCAGATCAAGTTAACTAAAAATGTATCCCATGTTTTGAATCTTACCTAAGCCTGAAGTCTGAATAAGTTCCGAATCATCAAACTCCAAGCTCGGCTCGTAGTCGTGGTACTCCGAGAGGCTGGTGTACGTCTCTTCAGGGTCAGGGTTGCAGCCGTGAAGCACTGGGAAGTTAAACAATAACATCATTGACGCAAAACGTTACATACATAAGTCACCCGACTGCGCAAATGTTTTTCCATACCTTGAAAAGCCCTCACAGGACTCAACTTTGGCTGATGCTCTGATTCCATCGTAAAAACACCCACACCCCTTTGCTTTCGTTATCACCAACTTTTAAGTACGTAAACCAAACTGCGAAATGTCACTTCCTCCGAACGAATTTATGTTACAACAGCTGAAAACCCTTTTGGCACATTAACAACGTTTTTCTTACGTCACGGCATACTAAACGATATAAAATACAACGCCAAAAGTAAACAAATAATGCAAATCTACGAATAGAAAAAGAGAGTCGTTTTCGTAAATCTGTTATTTTTTTAGGGTGGATGACAGACAGTCCACAGACTAAGTAGAGCTAGAGACAGTCACATCAAACCAAAGAGAAGAATATCTCTCAGAGTATAGAATCTCTACCAAATGGCGGACCGCAGTACCGATCCGGCCCATCAACTTAATTAGAGCAATCCTAAGTAAACAGTAACATTTATAACTAAAACCTATTCTAAAAATATTTAAATAAATATTTTGAGTAATCCAATTTAACCCGCGCTTTGTCTTCAAACAGATAGTTCAAAGTAAAATATTGGTAACTTACTTTGACATTTTTGTTCATTACAATATTTGTTTCTTATTTTTTTCCTTTTTTTTTAAATTGCCCCACACTAGGAATTTCTCCTGTATTGTGGGTGCGTTTACAAACATTTAAAACTCACATAAATAAACAGCCAGACCCGGAACAACTACTTGTAGGTCATACAAATATTTGTTCCGTGAGGGAATCGAACCCGTGACACGCAGCGCAGCAGTCAATCGCTTAACCCACAGACTAATTAGTCTTGCTTAACCACTGCGCCAACCGTGCCGTCAAAGTCGTTTTTATCTTTATAGCAAAATATTCAAGTCTCTTTTTGTTTTTTTTTCAAATCTTAGTTGCTATATCGTCTATAAAACAGACCGCGACAGTCATATTAGAACCGGACTCCCAATGAAATTAATTGGTGATCCCTGATATAGTCTGTGTTCCTCAGTACGGAAAATCTAGGAATATCCGTAGGGAAACATTAGGGAATATCCGTAGCAGTATTCAAATTATTGTGCTCCAACTTCAACTGGTACACACGGCTACGTATCAAGCTATACATTCCTATTTCCATTTTCGTATAAGTTTGTACGGAAATCTATGCGAGATCTGCTTATATTGGAAATGTATAGATTGATATGTAGCCGTCTGTACAGGGCATTCTCAGAGTACCTATTCTCTGCACAGCTACATATAGATACTACATATTTCTATGTCTACCAGTTCGGGAGGTGCGACGCGTGCGGCGTGGGTGCTATATTTTATGGATCTGCAGCCTTTCGTGTTAGCGTGTATTCATGTAGAAAGCTAATAAAAGCGCCGTTATGCTATCGGCACTTATCGGCGACACGGTTCGCGCTGATTTGGCATGAAGTATGAAAACTGCTTGCGCCGACCAGCTTTGACAACCAGCGCTTGTCGGCGCCTACAAGCGCTGGCAAATCGGCGCCCAGTTATCAGATTTCTACGTGAATATACCCTAAGACGATTTTTTTTAAAAGGTGTAATATCTATCCTTTTAAAACCGACACATTGAAATATTAAATACTAGCTGTTGCCGGCGACTTCGTCTGCGATCCAGGATAAAAAGTAGTCCTAACCCAGGTAATTAGTGTATTATCTATGGGTATATCTGTGTGCCAAGCCTCCTTATTTATATCAAAATGCACTGCGCATTTTCAAAGCCACCGCGTGTCGCGCGATGAGCGGCGCCGTTGTATAATGCTGTCGCGTCGCGCCTGTCTCTGGGAGCCTTTAATCGTTGAACTATGGACACCTAAGAATTTTTCTGAATATTTTATAAGAAAATTCTTAGGTGGAACAAATTTTCAAATACGATTGATATGAAATTGATGATTATTATTCAGTATTTATCCTATATCATCTCTATAGTCGCGAATAGCATTTTGATCAACATGCGCCTTAAAAGAGCTGCAATTTGCAAAAAACCAAAGAAAAATTTGGTTTTGGCGGGCTATAGCTAAGGATTCACTGTATAGATATTCCCAAACTTAGTGTGCATTGTATTAAAAATGAAACTATTACTTTCAGACATAAATCTCTTTTTGATGGCACATTGGGTCTGTACACTGGTGGCTCAGTTATGCTGTGAAGGTGTACGTCCGGCTGCTTGCCCATTACCTTACGTGCTGCGTGGCAAAGTTGATGCAGAGCTGGATGCAATGCTGCGCGTGGATGTCATCGAGCCTGTTGACCACTAAGACTGGGCCACTCCTATAGTGATAGCCCGTAAAGTGGATGTTGGCATAAGAAATGTGGCGATTTTAAGGTCCCGCTTTGATGATCTACCCTATCCCGATGAGTTACCCGGTTCCAAAGATTGCGGACTTATTTAGTGACATTTGCGGAAATGTTTGGTTTACAAAATTTAACTTAAACCAGGTTTAAAATTTTATTAGAACTTTGTAAAGACTTTAGAAACTACGAGTATACAATAATTTATACTCATCGTGGATTATTTAAGAACGTCTAATGTTTGGGTTGGCTTCAAGTTCCGGTATTTTTCAGAGATTCATGATAAATCTTTTCAAAAATATGTCAAATGTATTCATATTGTACAACGATATTTTAATAAAAAATAAAGATTTAAAAACCCATTTACAAACAATAGACAAAGTGTTCGACATTTTGGAGCCGAACGGGTTACAAATTAAGTGGAAAAAATGTGAATTTTTGACGCATGTTTTGGTTACATTGTAAACAAAGACCGGAGTGAAGGTAAATGCCTAAATGCGGATAAAATAAACACATTTCCCCCTTCTTTAGCGTCGCGCAATCGGGTATTTAGGAGTTTCATTTACTATACTTATTAAAATGTTGCTATAGTACTAAGTTAGGACGTCAGATTTATTGGTTTGCTATGTATATGATCTAATTGTTGCTATTTAATAAGTTTTATTTTGTTTATTAATTACTGGGCTATGTGTTTGTTTATTTAGTTTTTATTATGGGTGTAGGTGTTGTATATGGCAACCATAACGTCGTATCATAGACTCCAAATAGCTTCTATAAAAGTGCTTATTAATATAACAAGGATAGAATATGTTCAGTAAATGAAAGCAGTTTGTCGTTGGAGGCCCCCTGCCTATGCAAAATATATCGTCGCCCTACGGAGTACGGATTTTTATAATCGGATATTCGGATCTGGCAACACTGCGTAGACGTAAGCAGCAGACGCTTTTCATTTTCACGCTTTGGGTTTGGATCTTGCCATGATCTTGCTACACAACACAATTACATATTAGTAATCTGTGGTTTGTATTGGACGCTTGTCATCTGAATTGAAACGGTACGTTTTTATTTTATATTGTTTGAAATTATTAATGACCTCTGAAATAAACTGAAAATTACTACCTACTTATCAGTTAGAGTACGCTTGTTTATTGGCATTAATGGTGACTTACAATTGATTTGGTCAGTGCAAAATTGTGATTCTACACACCACGCCCTACATTCTAAAGGACCGTTGAACGTTAGGCTCGGTCACTACACAGTGCTTTAAATTAGTTCCTCACTGGGATTTTTTCTTCAACAGGTTGGCACCAGTTTGTAAAGAATGTCGGCATCTGAAATTAACACTTACTTTACAGGGAATGGGACATACAAGGCTATAAACCCCATTATATCAAAAGTTGGTGATTTCACGCCGTTTTATATAGCCATTGCAATCTGCTCGGTGATTCTCGGTTTTCTACTCATACTCAACATCGTATGCTGCTGCTCAAGATACTCTGACTACTGGCTAGACAGACATACAGGTGAGCATTCAGAAAACTATACAGAGTGACTTGTAATTTGACGCATTCCCTACAGGACGTGATAGTGTGACCCATTTGCAACAATTAAGCAGCCTATAAAGCGTAGGCGAAAATTCATGGGATTTGAGAAATCTCTATTATTAAGTGCATTTGAAAATTGCCCAGAATTCTTCACAAAATATCACTTTTCTCTAAACTCTCAAATTGAATGGCGTTCATAGCTATTTCATTAGGTACAGTTTTCGCAAAACTTAGAGAGCCTTCTGGATGTAGGCCCAAGAACGAAGCCGCGCATGGTACAGGTGAGAGAGAGAGTGCAGCCACATGCTGCACCTTCCGAGATAACTGTACTTATCTAATACTTTATTAAACCTTTCGATGTCAC
The DNA here is from genome assembly GCA_917490735.1 of Dryobotodes eremita. NCBI lineage: Eukaryota > Metazoa > Arthropoda > Insecta > Lepidoptera > Noctuidae > Dryobotodes > Dryobotodes eremita. The sequence continues at coordinate 7,493,449 of OU823241.1, read as the reverse complement.
CAAGTTTTTAAAGGAAGAAGTTTACTAACCATTTTCCAAAATCATCCATGTACATGAACTTTGACACCAGCTACCTCAAAATTTTACTATTTGTTTAAGCTTAAAAATTACTGGGAAGACATCTTCATTTAAACAGCTATCTAATGCGGTACAAAAAAATTATAAATATTTAGAGGTATGAAGCAGTTAATTTGTAGTAAATTAAGCAGTAAATTAAGTTAATGTTGGCAAAGGTACAATTTGCAAAACAATGAAATATTTAAAAAAATTGTGATTTTGAAATTAATTTACTGGTTGAAGTCATTCCACTACCTTCTTACCATCCAGCAATTCTTACTGTGTTAGGTTGCCAGGTAGATGCGTCCAGGTTGCAAGTTGAGACACCGCTTTTGAGTGGTTAGTATAACTGGCAGTTGATGTGCTGATCACTTGTCTCTTAGTCGCGTGTCTTAAACTACTGTGCACATACAAACAATTTTTATTAACTTACTTCCAATTTTGAGGCTTTAGTAAAATAAATAACTTTTTATTAAAATGTGCACTGGTAGTAACAGAGTTAAGATGTACTAAGTACCACCAGCAATCGTGTTCATATTTTCTTAAAGGGCTTGTGCAGATCATTATTTTATGTCATGCAAGTAGCTCGGGAGAGGTCAAGGTCCAGCTGTGAATTGCGATAGACAGTTAATTGATTGGTGGGTTGGACCTTTGCTACTAGATGTCGTAAAAAGTTGTCATAGGCACAAAATAGGCAGCAACAAACTCTTTTCTGCTATTAACAACAAAAACCAATCCTTTGTGAAAGATTATGGCAATGTTTTTTCTTGAGCTTTCTCTTAAACAACTAAAATATGATGTGAAAAATCTGATTCCAGGCTACTGACAAGATAAATAAATGATTCTTTGTCAAAAGCCTAAAAAAACGAAGTATATTAAAAATTAAGAGTTGTAGTTTAAAAATTCGAGAACTGAGCGACATGTGAGCAGTGATTGCAGTGCTCATGGAATGCAAGTAATACTTACTACTCAAAAGTTGATCTTAATTTATGACCTTAGTCGCGACGACCTGGCTACATAACGTAGGAAGTCTTGCTGGGTAGTAAGGTAAAGGGATAACATAAACCAGTTAATTCATTCAATTATCATACAATTTTTAAATATTTTAACACATACACACACATAAACCTACCTACATGGGCACTTATGAAACGTCAGAAGCAAGGTGTACGGTTCGAAATAGTCGTTTCGTATCATATTGCAAATTCGGGTTCAGCTAGCATTTTGTTTTAAATTTTGTAGTTCCTTTGAGAGCTGATTAAATGAAGATGTCAAGACCCTGTAGTTTGTATGTTTAATCCCATAGTTTAATTTGAGATAACGGGTGTCAAAGTACATGTGCGTGGATAATTTTTGAAAATGGTTACCAAAACATCTTCTGATGTTTCAGAAAATTTTTGCTAAGGCTTTTGGGGTGTTTAATTGTTGCAAATGAGTTATACTATCACGTCCGGAACGAATACGTCAAATTACAAGACACCCTGTATATAATATGTTAGTTTTTAAGTCATTGTTACTAACATTATATGGATTGTAAATAGTCCGAAAAAAGAATATACATTAAAAAAAAAATATATGTTAGTAAACTTTTACAAACTAAAACAACAAAAAATTACATGGCCCAACACACGTTGGCATGGCACTAGCCTTCGTGCCCAGTGCCTTATAAAGGGACTGTCCACTTTGTCTAATAAAGTTTTTAGGATGCTGTTGGAGCTTCCGCGCAACCTACCCATTATTGACGCTGTTCAATACCATGAAAATTGTCAACACGGGCTTCCGCGAACATCTGCGAAGCGCTGTAGAAGCCCCATCAACATCCTAAACCCATTATTATACTGTACGCGAAGGACGTTGTGGGCTCTCTGTATATTTCACCCACAAGCTGCATGTGTAGAAGGTTTGGTAGTATGCCTTGAAAAGTGCGACTTTAGCATCCTTACTACAATGCGCAACCCTGATGGCTACCATATTACGTCGAACCGCCAACGCCCTCCGCTCCCTCTCTATATCAGCATCGTCCGTTAAGCTCTCCGTGACTACATGCCCTAGGTATTTATTTAAACTGTGTGGCTCTCTGTAGTGGCTTTCCGCTTAAAGTCACTGGAGGAACATTATCCAACGAGATAGACTTAGATTTGAAAATCAAAAGCTCAATTTTCTCGATATTATATGTCATTCCATATGACGCAGCATAGGACTCACAGACAGCCAACAACTTCCTGAGCGTGCTGATTCATGGACTCAGCAAGACTATGTACTGACTGTGTGACTAAATAAATAAAGTAACAATACTGGGCAACAAACTTGCTACAATGCACCATTATCATCTAATGGCCCTTTGACCTAAGCTTATTATTGCTAATAAAACTTGTTTTCTCACAGGTAACCGCTGGATTGTTTCAATCTGGTCAGCTACTCCGCACAAGCAGCCACCTCTGGACTTTACCGAGCTAGAGAGCAACTTGCAACACGTTCATTACGTGCATCCTTACGGTGACGACAGTGAAGAGTACCGTGATATCCGCAAGCACAGTGTCCCTCCATCTGTTTCACAGCTACCGCTAACTTCTTCGCAAGAGTACTTGGAACTGCACAAACGAGAGAGTGATATCTAAACATGGCCTTTTTAATGCTGTATCCTGCTGTAGCAGTTCTCTCTTTGTTTGTATTGATGGTTATTATATTGATCTTAAGATTTGGAGCTCGCTGGTGTAAACTTAGGCATACTACAATATCTGATCAAGACTATTGGAATGAGGATGATGCATATGAACAAAAAGTTTCCTATGCATAGTAAAGATCTGATAAGGTTGTGTTTCTATCATTTGACATATGTTTTTAGATTATCACTAACATTAAAATTATGCATCTTTGTTTGTGTTAGTTGATTTGCTGTATGTTATTTAGAATTAAGTGATGGATATTGTATTCTTCCTTTTTCTGTACTTTTTATTTTACTTCATCTTCTATTTCTAAATTATGTTAATTTGTACTGAACCATCCATCATTCCATCTATGTAAACCTGATTATTATTATTTTTTATTAGAAGTAGGTTCTTTGTCTTTACTTAATTATGTAAATTGTATCCAAGACACTTATTAACAAAAGCATATTTATTGTTTTATAATTCATGCTTGGTTAATTTACATGATTGTTTTATACTATTATCTATGTTCTAATATCACTAAAGTACTGACACTAATATGTAGTTGTATTAACTTTAAAGTATTTATGTATATTTTATTAGATATACATACACAATAAATATGTAATAATTATTAAGCTTTAATCTTTATATACATTGAACTGGTGTTTCTAGTATTGTAGAGCCTAGCACGTATTGAATGTGGCATTTAAAAGTAACATGTAATCCGTCCAATAAATTAGGTATTATAAAACTCCTACTTGTTTTATTTGTCAATACATTTAGCCTCTTTCCATACGTTTATTTACTATTATTTCCAGTTAAAAATAATATTAAATTAAATTTAATAAAATTACTCAATAATATGCAGTATATTCGTGTCAGAGCAAAAAAAAATTGAATACTTATCTAAGGTATTACATTATTTTTTGGTCTTATAAAAAAACAATTTCCGTGTCTGTGCAGTATGCATTTAGTTCTTCTAACTATTGTAGTATCACATATCCAAAACCAAACCCTTCACAGTGTCTTTCAGGATAGTGAGTAGGTACTCTGTGACAGTACCTGGGAATAATAACTGATCTAAAACTAACCTATGAAAACAGCTTCTCCTTAGACACCAGCTCAGCCAATGAACCATGGCGTGCCTTTTGATCAAAATCATGGTCTAGTGGTTTTGAACGAAACATAACAGTACCTACTGCAGTATTATTACTGCTGTTACATACTATTTGCTCGCAAAGCGGTTAGATACTTTTTTTGCGCTTTAAACGGTCAGCGTATTTTTATGCTGATGCTCTACATTCGCTTTTGTGGTGAGTTGTGATGTGGTTATAGTGCCGGGTTGTCGCTGACTGCTGGCGTCGACCAGGAGAGGGTTCTAAGGGCTCTGCTTGTTGACCGTCGGAAAATGCAGTGTGCTGTGCCAAGGTTGCTAAGGGTGATGACCAGATATGCACTCGCGCTGCATGCTGGTGGTCAGGATACCCGTTGAAGCCGTGGGTGCTGGCTGGCTGTGTGACTCGCCGCTCGAAGGCTTGAGGAAGTAATGATGACGTCATGCTGATGTCCTTGCACGAAGGCTGCGCTGACGTTCATCACGTCGGGGTCACCAGTACAGAGGTATGAGGAACAGGGTGTAAAGTTCACTCATACCTCCATAGAAAAGGGAGGATCCTCCGATCAGACGGGTGTCGTGTTTGGTGGGCACTCGACGATTGATGTCGGGACGTGGTAAATATGCTAATTGCGCGATAAACTCTGCTTGTGCGATGTAGGATTTTGCGTGACGTCGTTGTGACGCGTAGCTCGCATGTGGCGTTATAAATGCCACTACAAGCGCGCTCGGCTCACTCATGTGGAGGTGGGCTTGCTTCACTCGCTAGTCTTAAGTACCTGGTTATCTTGTAATAACCCTGCTCTGCTCATTCGTCTCAAAACTGTGCTCACTTCGCTCGCTGTATCGTAAGAGTTCTCGCTTCACTCGCTCATCTTTTGGGTAAGCGCGCTTCACTCGCTCGGCTCGTAAAAAGTATTCACAAGTCTAACCTAACCTGCTTTACCGAGGAAGGTATAACCGCGCTGTAATAATCCCTGGCTAATCGGTGCAAGCCTTTTATCAGTAACTGCCGTGGTATGCTACTATGCTCGGTGCGCTCATTCAGAGCGAGCGCAGATGTTACAGTTCCAATCAAACCCTCACCTAAATAGAGGGTTCTTACTTAGTCTACTGCGATCTATTCTGTAAAAATCTCACCGTGATAACTTAGGCGAAGTGAGCGTGGAGTGAGTTGTCAATAGTGGCAAGCCCTTGCATCAGGCGGACTGACAGCTCACTTCACCTATGTTTTCACGGTGAGAATTTTACAGAAATGCCGTCGAAACCTCCTAATGTTCTCGTAATGCTAATGGATAATTACTTACAAGATGACATGGCGCCACCGATTGATAACATGACGATTTTTTAAAAGTTTTCCGGGATTTTTATTCGCTCATAACCAGACTTTTTGTTTTCTTTACGTTCTTTATGATGTGAACTTTCTTCGATAATCGTTTTTTGCAATTACAAGCAGATTTACAGCCGATATGAGTAGAAATATGTTTTTAAATAGGTATTTGTAACACCTACATTCACACGTCTCTTACAATCCTACACGTCGTCTTCTACGTGTCCTACATTTTCTGATACTGCCGTAGCCATTGTATTTGCTCGGTACTAGACTTAGTAGGCTCATTGCATTTCTTATGAAGTAAGCTTTCACCGATTAAGCGGATTATAATATTTTCAGTTCTGAGCTGATGTACGGGCGATATGAGACGACATCTGAAATAATTTTTCTGTTATCAGCTTTATATTAATTTGTAACCCTACTTTGGCCAATATTTCTGTTGTTAAATCTCCCTGAAAAATAATAATCTTTATTTCCTGAAAAGTTTTTCCAACTAACGAATGCTATGGTAGGATTTCAAATACCACCATCAAGCACAGTTTACTGCCGGGGTGGGCGAAACGAGCCACTGGTATGGTATGATATATATGGGTTCCCTCTATCTGGCAGAATTTTGATGCTCCGAAATTTATTTGGCATAACCCACTTGGCATAATCTTCTTTAAACGAATATATATATGGCATAAAAATCATTTAATATAATTATTGTTTGGCCGAACGTTTATATGTCCGAATTTACAAAGGCATACTTTTAAGATGGCAGAATTTTATTTGGCATAATCACTTTTGGCAAAGATTAATTTCGCATAATTTCGTTTCACATAACGTTTATTTAGAGCGACGATTATTTGGAATAATTTCACTTGGCATATTAAGAAGATGGCAGAATATCATTTGGAATAATTTTATTAGGCATAATTATTGTCATTTCTATAAAATGTAATCATATTCTTAACCTTAAATTAAAATTAAAATATTGTCTTAAAAAGTCAATATGTTGTAACTACTACAAAAGTTAGTGAAGTGACAGAACCGAATCGCTGCAAAACCGACTGCACGTAGTCTTGTCTGCCCTACCCCTAGAGTGTAATTTAAGCCCGCGTAGGCGCGGAGGGGCGAGGCGGCCCGCGAGCTGAGGAGCAGGTGGTTTTAACGCTCGCAGCCGCGGCTGAGGCTGGCCGGCAAAGCCGGCCAGCAAGCCGAAGCCGCTGTGGTGAGCGTTACAACCATCTGCGACGAGAAGCTTGCGTGGGACCGCCGGAGCCCCGCAGCGCCGGAGCCGTGACAGAAACCCTGCCTGCTGCATGTTGCATGCTTGCTTGCATGCTGCATGTTTGCTTGCATGCTGCATGCTTGCTTGCATGCTGCATGTATGGTGTGTGCTTTTTTGCATGTTTGCATTCTACATGCTTGATGCATACATGCATGGTGTGTGCTTTTTTGCATATTTGCATGCTACATGCTTGATGCATGCATGGTGTAAGCTTGTTTGCATGTTAGCATGCTTCTCTCATGCTTCATACAAAATTATTCTAACTATGAATTTTCCGTAATGTGATAGATGAGTCTTTCAATTATTATGGATATGAAAAGTATGCCAAAAGATGATTCTAACTGTAAACTTTCTGAGATATGATAGTTCTACCTTTTAATGATTATCGATATGAAATGTATGTATGCCAAAAGACGATTCTGACAGTGAACTTTCTGCAATATGATGGTTCTACTTTTTAATTATTATGGATATGAAATTTATGCCAAAAGACGATTCTGACAGTGAACTTTCTGCAATATGATGGTTCTACTTTTAATTATTATGAATATGAAATTTATGCCTAAAGATGATTCTGACTTACAAAATTATGCGTTTTTAATGTATTATAAATGAGTGTATGCCAAACGATTTTCTGCGAAATGAAGTTTATGCTATGCGCTGTTATGCAAAATAATATTATGACATAAAAAGTTCTGCTATAAAGGGTAGACCCGATATATATACCAGCCTCTGGTACCACGACTGAGCAGTGCGCGTTTACCTAAGCATTGAGCGACCGAAGCGAGCCCCCCACAACACCAGCAAGAGGAGCTAGCCCACTAACAAAACGAGCGAGCTTAGCGAGCTCAACTACCTCACGTGTGGGCGGAGCACGCTTTCTCCTGTGAAGAGCGAGTGAAACGTATCGCTATTACAAGAAAAGCGAGTTTAGCTACTCTATTTTAACTACGAGCGAACGAAGCGAGCAGACTTTTGAAACTAGTGTGCGCCACCTGTTGTGCTCCGCTCACTTGTGGTGAAGGTGGGATCGCTTTGCTCGTCTCAAAAGTAGTCTTTCTCTATTCGATAGTCTTGTGGAGAAGGTTTGCTCCGCTCGCTTTTCTGGTATGAAAGCTAACTCGGAGCGTAGGAGGGCTCGCTTCGCTTGCTTAATTTAAGAATGTGTTGGTGTGTTGCACTCGCTGGTCTCGAGGGGGGCTCGCTTCACTCGCTCATTGCTTAAAGAGGCGCACTCTCCTCAGTCGTGTCGTTTGTGGGCTCACTTCGCTCGCTCGTCAGGAAATCCGCTATTCCTACTGAGAATAGCTTTGACGTCAGCTTATACTAGAAAGATATAGCTTGATATGTAGCCGTGTGTTCTCACATATCTATGGTACTCCCCGTCATTGTGATAATTTCTTTTTGTACTGGGCCATACCTGGGAACTTACTGGTTACGGACATATTGAAGGTCAAAATTCCAACTTTTACTGATGTTTTTTTACGAAAACAAGTTTTTAATGTTATATTACAACTATAAATACCCACACGATCCCTGTACCGTTGCATGCAGCCATAAGCACAGTGTTTTGCGTGCGTTACGTTGCGTACTACCGTAAACAGCGATTTTTCACACCAAAAATAAAATTCGTTTCCCAGCAATTATTTTGGTAAGTGCTATGATACTTAGTTTGATGTACAGAATGCATAGTTGACGGCTATGTGATGGGTCTTTTGACACCCTGTAGTCTGGATGCATTTTAATGATTTACATGCCGTTAGGTTTTGTGGTGACCGCCCAGCGTAACGCACTGCAGTTTCCCTGTGCGACGGGGTTGGTCGGGGGTACAAGAAACTTCACGCAGAGGAAGTTGCGGGCAGAAGCTAGTATTTTAATAAAATAGCTCTTCGCAGTCGTGACATTGTGACAACGTTGGGTTATCATCATTTGTTAACGTAAACTACTTTCCAATCAATTCAAAAGTGCCCAAATAATTTTCTGGTATATTTTATTGTGTTGCTATACGTACTTTAAAACTGGTCATTTTTACAATATGGTACTTTAAAACTGGTCATTTTTACAATTTTTAATATATTACTTTTTATTAATGTTTTTTTTATAATGATAGTGTACTATCGACGTCCACTGCAACTCCTATACCAGCAGCTCACAATGAAGATTTAGAAACTCTTTGCCGAGAATAAATTCTTTGATAGTGGGGGGTCAACGGAATCGTCAATTACCTGTGAATTTCATCTTAGTCAGGTATACAACCACCTCATGACAATTCCTCAAACCAGCATCGAAGCTGAAAGGGTTTTTTTCCTCCACATATATAGTAAGTAATAAACTGAGGACATCTCTAAACGACGCAACATTGGATTCCTTGAGTTTCCTTAGGTCTCATTACCAAAGAATAAAAAGTCAGCATCTGCTTAGCCTTTTCTTAACTATGTTGAGGTCAGCTTGCAGCTGAATACCAGTATTTTACATAGAGCGACTGCCTATCTGACCTTGACAGCCCAGTTACTAGGGTAACACGATACCCCTTGGTGAGACAGGCTGTTGATACTTTCGGGCTTCTGATGACCTGTAACGACAGTCAAAGATCCACAAATGACAACCGGGACCAACGGATTAATGAGCTTTCCGAGGCATGGAGGGGTCTCGGTATGTAAAGATGGTCACCCATCCTCGGACCGACCTCGGCAAACGTAACTTAACCTGATCGATCGACCCGTACGGCTGACGTTGCTGATTGCCGACGAAACAAGTTATTAAATTTTATCATTCGTTAGTAACGAACGTATAATTATGCAATTGTTGAGGAGTTTTAGTAATAAAATGTTGATTGGAGCCTTATATTAGTTGAAGTTACCTTTTTTACAATGGTTTCCCAAATATCCATATCATCCGGATAATTTTCTGGAAATACCAATTTGTTGGCAATAATGGCACTTAATAGTTAATATAATACAGTCACGAGTCCTTTTTGGCAACAAACTATATTATTTCAATGTTAAAATCCCTTTTAAAGTTTCGTCCCGATTCACCCCTGCTTATCTATTCAACCCGTTTGATGGGTGTACGTTACCCCAGCAGGAAAGTGTCTCCTAGAGTTATATGACTGGGACATTTAATTGGTGCCTTAGCTGCTGTAATTGTGCCCCCACTTAAAAAATGTGTGCCCCCTGTCGTTTTCGAAAAAAACGATTCCTGCTGGTGTAACGTTTTTCTAGCAGGAAAATTCTAAACGAATGATCGGAGAGAGAAAAATTGTGCATGGCCAGATAGCTTATATGTGTGCCAAAATGTGCCCCCAAAAATAAAATCTGTGCCCCTTCAGGTTTTCGAGATATTGCATTTCCTGCTGGAGTAACGTTTTGCAGAATCGTATATCTCTAAAACCATTGCATGTGCCCCTGTAGAATAAACATACACGAGTAGCTCTTAATGTGTGACCCTTAGTGCCCCAATTAGATTTAAGAAAATATTTGTAGTTTTCAAGTTATCGCGGTTTTATGAAAACCCGAAAAAACATCGCAGCGCCTAAATGAGAGAAGGTATAAGTTCGCTGAAAACTGTATTCGGTCCTTCTTGACGCTAATAATAACCATACAAGGTTTCAAAACTGTTAATGCATGCGTTTTTGAATAATCTTGCTAAAAGTCAAAACGATGGTGTCATAACTTTGACGGCAAAATACAAGGAACCGGCTCAATCCCAGATGTGTAGGTGTAAACCAAAATCTTGTGCCTTTAGTCAAAAATATATGGTGAAAATATTCAGCTTGGAATGTTTTGCATTAAGTAAATATTAACAAAAAACCAAAATATGTAAACAACGGTTGGTTATCCGACCAAATTCGAATGACTACTAAAAAGCGACGGATTCATACATATCGATGACCTTCTTTACTTTATTCACTAACCGGTTCACACGTTTTGTGCCTGAGTACACTGAAGTAGAAAAGTAATAAGTAATAAAATAAAGTTGTTATTGGATTATATTCCACTAGCTGTTTCTGTGACTTTACACATGATTAAGTACATTATAAATAGTAGCCTAAGTGCTATTCCAAGGTCCATCTTCTCCATTCTAAATTTTATTAAAATACATCCAGTAATTTATGTGTGAACGAAAGATATTTGCCAGGTCTTTGACCCATTTGATTGGTCCCGATGTTTAAAAATATATAGTTCATGAAATGTGTGATGAATACCTACTACGAAAAAGAGGTAGCTCTTTTTTGTATATCAATAAAAAGCCCGTATTTGTCTTTATATATATTTATTGTCTTATATATATATTTATTGATAAGCCGTAAGTTAGATAAATTAACATTAATTTTTTCATCATAATAGAAGATTCCCTTTTTTTATATATCTCTGTCCCCGCGCCATCCGCCGACGTCGTGTCGCAAGGAGTCGCTTTGTCTAGCTTGGAGAAAGTGAGACAGCTAGTACGCGTACGGTATTAGTGTGACAGAGACAGTAACGTGTAACGTCGCTCTATTAAGAATAATAGGTACGAAGTGTTTATTGACTAGGAAGTGCGTTTGGATTATTACTTGATATTGATAAACAAACAGTTGCAGTTATGACGCCAAGGACACTGTTACGTTGAGTCACGCGGTTGCACTGATACTGTTTGTTTACTTTTTTTTTAAAGTTGGTTGAAAGTGGCGTTTTAAGCATTTTATAACAATTATGTGGGTGGTAGATTTTATGGCACGATCTGCGGTGGTAAGTATTTAATGGCATTGTCTTGACTTATTTAAAAATACTTGTACACTTATCAAGTAGGTACTTGGATTTTTTTCATTAAGAACTTTACCTATTTATTTATTTTTAAACAAAAAATGTTCTAAATCATGTTTGTTTATTTTCATCTGAAAGGATCTTTCCGATTGGTCCAATAGAAATTTCATCAAAATCGACTCAGTAATTTGTTTTCTTTTTTGTTTAATACGTATTTTCTCTTCTTGTGCTAGGTTGATGAGTTTGATGACATATAATCCTTTAATAACTTCTAGTTACAATGTAAAAAAAATAATTCATGACAAGAGTTCATATGACTCCAAAACTAAGACTCGAACACAATCCGTCAACACTCAACATGTCACAGTCACAGGGCTGTATCTTTTTAGCCGAAATAGCTAAATACTTGATTTGATTTTTACAGAATGTTCTATGGCAGCTATAACAACAATAATGTAAACCAAGCAGTGAGGGGTGGCATTTTGCCTAAACTTCCCATTGTTTATCTAGATGATGTAAGTAATAACTTTGTTGATCTTTATAATATAGTCATCCAGACCGTATTTGGTCACAAGGCGCATTTAATATATATTTTTAATTAGCCCCCAAAACTTTTGAACGTGACTGTACGGACAACAGCTCAGGTATAATACATCCAATAAAGAAGGTCATCGATATGTATGAATCCATCGCTTTTTAGTAGTCATTCAAATTTGGTCGGATAACCAACCGTTGTTTACATATTTTGGTTTTTTGTTAATATTTACTTAATGCAAAACATTCCAAGCTGAATATTTTCACCATATATTTTTGACTAAAGGCACAAGATTTTGGTTTACACCTACACATCTGGGATTGAGCCGGTTCCTTGTATTTTGCCGTCAAAGTTATGACACCATCGTTTTGACTTTTAGCAAGATTATTCAAAAACGCATGCATTAACAGTTTTGAAACTTTGTATGGTTATTATTAGCGTCAAGAAGGACCGAATACAGTTTTCAGCGAACTTATACCTTCTCTCATTTAGGCGCTGCGATGTTTTTTCGGGTTTTCATAAAACCGCGATAACTTGAAAACTACAAATATTTTCTTAAATCTAATTGGGGCACTAAGGGGCACACATTAAGAGCTACTCGTGTATGTTTATTCTACAGGGGCACATGCAATGGTTTTAGAGATATACGATTCTGCAAAACGTTACTCCAGCAGGAAATGCAATATCTCGAAAACCTGAAGGGGCACAGATTTTATTTTTGGGGGCACATTTTGGCACACATATAAGCTATCTGGCCATGCACAATTTTTCTCTCTCCGATCATTCGTTTAGAATTTTCCTGCTAGAAAAACGTTACCCCAGCAGGAATCGTTTTTTCCGTTTTTTTCGAAAACGACAGGGGGCACACATTTTTTACGTGGGGGCACATTTACAGCAGCTAAGGCACCAATTAAATGTCCCAGTCATATAACTCTAGGAGACACTTTCATGCTGGGGTAACGTACACGTTTGATGGTAATCGAATTATCCGTATAGTAAAATGGGGCGAATAATTGCATGCCCTAGTCCTAACTTAAGCCCGTAAAAGTATGAAGGAAAAATTGCACCTTGGGACAAACACGTACCGTGAAATATGCCAACTTTGCCAATCAAGGTATCTTTGCCCTAAAAGCAAGTTATATTTGCTTATATATGCTGGATAAAGACACCTTGGCTGGCAAAGTTGGCATATTTCACCGGTACGTAAGATACATAGTTGCATGGCTTACGGCACACGCGTTGGGTACTCGGGCAGTGACCGCTGTACCTACGTAGTTTTGCGAAGCGACAAGCGGTGACATTAAAGTTCGCTACTTTGTTGGAAAACTTCGAGAGGTATTAATTGTTTTCCGTTAAGGCTCGTAGACACTGGCGCGACGCGACGCCCGACACAAAGGCGCCGCTCGTCGCGCGACATGCGGCGCCTTTGTGTCGGGCGTCGCGTCGCGCCTGTCTGCGGGAGCTTTTAGTCAATATCCAATAAAAATCAAATAAGCCAATTTTATATTTATTTTAGACGAGGTGTTGCTAAAATAGCTAAGGTAATATTTTATGATAAGTACAAAGGCTGTACACACTGGCGCGACGCGACGCCCGACACAAAGGCACCGCGTGTCGCGCGACGAGCGGCGCCGTTGTGTAGCGCAGTCGCGTCGCGCCTGTTTGTGGGAGCCTTAACCCTGTATATTATAAATTAGGGACCATGGCTTTAAATTAAACAGCGATTTGCATGCTCAGATAATTTGATTTTATTTAAGACCTTCTATAGGTACAATAACAATAGATTAATAAAGTACGGTAAGAGCACGGAGACGCCTCGGCGGCGGCTAAAACGGCGCGCGGCGCGGTTGTCGAGCGATTCCGTCCTCTCTCGTTATAGTATATACTTAGGTACCTAGAGTACCAACCTCTAATAAATAACATATTTTTTTAAGTTACATAAAATTATATTTTTAACGAGTCTTCACGCATTTTTCTTCGAGGAGCTCATTTCTAATTTACACGTCAACAATGCTTATAGCTTCGTTTTGTTACAATACAACTAATTTCACTTACAAGCACTGTCCATTCCCCAATAAAAAAAGGCGTGATGATACGTAGAAGTCCTAAGTTAATACTGACTAGTGGTAATACAAATGTAGCTACATTGATAAATATAGAACTAGGTAGGGTAGAATTGATCAGGTCACACTTAGAAAACTATAGTCTGACCGACGAGAAAATTTATACGTATGACGTCTCATCCATCATCGAACGTGGGTTAACTATATACCCGTTTCCTGAAACAACTGGTGCTAGTATCTACCAACACAAATCCACTCAATCTAGTCATCAGTATGACTGACTGATAGCAGGATAAGAAACGTGTGACGACAGGCCCACATAAGTGTGACAACGCCTGTTTTGTGGCTGTCACACCAACAGGAAGTGAAATCGTAGAACACTTAGTACTTACTAAACTTCTTAACGCTTGTAATGCACAATAGTAACTTGTATTTTGCCGGGTCTTTAGTATTTCGGCATTTCGCTTTGTAGTAGCACGGTCATCGTGCGACAATCAGTCAACCAAATTGAAAGACAGGAAAAGTATAAAATGTAGCTACTATTGACACTTTGGGTAACTCTATATGACTTTGGAAAGAAGCGCTATTCTTAACTTCTTAACTTATTAAATTTACAGTAACTGCTAGTGCAGGTCAGGTCTATTTAAGGTACAACATTTAGACGTAGTAGATGTGCTGGCTGGAGGGGCAGCGGTCGGGTGGAGGCAACGGTGTGTGGTCCGTCAACAGCCGGCACGGCGGCAGCGGAGACGACGAGTATTGCTGGGAAAACAACAGTCACAGATCACACACGTGTTGTCGGAAGCTTACAAAGATTACCTTAGCGTTTGTCAAAAGACAATATCAAATTATTGACTTAGACTTGACCATTTGTTTGTGGGTAGAATTTACATTATTAATGACACTGAAGGTTGAGGAGCAAGCGTAAGCTGGGCGAAAAGTTGATAGCTGAGTAGCGTGATGAGAGACACTCCGAAAATATATTTGAAACGTTACAGACGCGACCGACGTAGTCAGGGATCCACTTTCAGAATTCAAAAATGGAAAAAAAAATAACGTGATCGTCAGAGCTTTTGTTTTTTGAATGATTGTGTGGGGCCTGACGCATAATGATTTAAATAGTCAAATGTGATCAAGAAATTGTGGGCTCTGACGACTTTCAAAACTCAAATTTGGGCAATTTTTAACTGTGTATTCAGGATAACTGTATTCGAATAAAAGATTCTGTGCAATAGTATTTTTCTCCGATATTGACAGCTTGGGATAGAAAACTTTCTTCCAAAATATGTAGATAGTCTACATAAAAAAGGACCTAGACAAAGATTCGTTAGCTGTTTTTTCGTTATAAAAAATTTTAGGGGGTGCTTTGTTGCGTTTGTCATATAATAGGCTGAAATAAACATGTTGGGTTCAAATCACCGATATTATTTAAGTTTTTATATAGAAAATCTTCAGCGAAGATGAGAAAAGGGCCCGAAAACTCCGCGTTAGTGAAGTGTTGATTGGTATACAGGGTGGCAGGGATATCAACGCACTACCTGTTTACCTTGGATTCAGTACATGATTCTGAACCCCTGCGTTGAAATTTATCCAAGAATATAAAAAAAAAGTTGCTGTTCCATGCATTTTGACCGCGGTGGTATTGCACTTTTCTATGAAACAGCAGATTTTTGTTATAACTGACAAAATAAATCTACGTTAGGGGGTCTACAATCATGTGCTGAGTTCATGGGTCCTGTTCGCGCGTCGATATCCCTGCCCCCTGTATAGTTCACCAACACTTCTATTTGTTTTGCTGAGCTTCTAAGGCTGTAAATAATAGATTTTTGGTATTAACAATAAACTAAGAACAACAAAAGATCCTATCGTTTTTACACTATGTTGTCCCTTACCTATGATCTATTAAATACATTCACAGAGAATATAAAACAATTTAATAAGAGCTAAAATCTTCTCATTGGACACTGACTACATTCAGTTTTAAATGGAGATTATACTATTATATAAAATATCTAAAATCAAATGATATCATTTTACATAAATGGATACCTGCAACAATAAATAACAATGTACCTAGTAAAATACTTACTTTTTGTGTGACGCCATCAAAATAGTATAATTATGGCACTGAATACGCAATACACACAAAATAATGTGTTTTAAAACTTAGTGGTTTTGTATTTTGCACCTGGCATAAATAAAAATGTATGAAATAACAAATAGACCATGGGCATCTTGTTATTGAAGGAAGATTCGTTCAAAACACTTTGTTTCATATATTTGTTTGAGAACGAAACGCAAAAATACGATAAAAATCATATCACTTGCGACTAACCCTTGCTATGAAAAGTCACTGTCCATGAAGAAACATAAGTCTAGATGTGACCTCGAGCTCGGGAAGAAGACATTTCGAGAAGGATAGACAACCGGTATCTATTCTACAGTAGAGTAGAAATAGAAAGCGTCTTGCTAAGCCTGCTGCAAATTGCAAAAAACGTATGAAAACATGAATTTCGCGGGCTTTCCTGACGCTTTCGCCTTAAGTGATGTTAACAGAGTAACTACCTACTCACTTCGTTTCACTTAAATTTATTATTGTTCTGAGGCTCAATGGGCTGCTAATAGTAGACGTATATCTATATGTAGGTAATTCTGTACTTACGTTCCGACACGATGGTACTAATTGATTCAGTGACGTATTGGTGTTTCCAAGTAGTCGCTCCTCTCGGATGATGTCGGGCTCTCGACGGAATAAACCTTGAAACGAAAGTATAAGCTTTAGAATGAACACGAGTGGGCCTGCGGTGTGGTGCTAGCGCACAATCACAGGTCACATCAACATTCAAGACTTAAGGTGATGGCTTCAGTGTTCCCAAGTATTTTTTTGTATTTGCGGATATTATTCTGAGTACTGTATACTGATTTGGTTGGATAAGTACCTAGTTGATCTACTTCAATTCTCGCGCAGGACTCTATGCGGAACAAACAATCATTATAGAAGTTGTATGACGCGCAGACGCTCCCGCGCAGGATTTGCCAACCAAGCCAACCGACTTAGCCTTAGATAAAGTGGAAGTGGGAACTGGCAGGCCATAAATGCCGCAGACCGAATGGTAGATTGATAAAAGAAAATATGTTTACTCGTATTTGGCACATGTCATACATAAGTCAACACAATATTTAAAAAAAAACGGCATTCTAAAAATAAAAATAAAAATATTGTGTGCCTCAAGGCTGCGCCAAATAGGATCAGTTCGGCAAAGGCCCATTTTCTTTTCTCTACACTACTGTATGGATTCTCTATGGTCTGGTATAAAGGTTATTTAAAAAATGTCTGACACATCTCGGAACATTGGGGTCCCGACCTTTGGAGCCTGCGTACGAGATGCCGAAGCCAACTCGCAGAGGGACGCTAGACACTTTTATTAAGATGAGGCATCAACTGACGATTATCCCTGTATGCACTATGCAAGGGCACCCAAGGACAATCTTCGGTTGGTGCAAGACTATTACAAGATAAGGAAACATAGATATTGGACTATGGGTTTGGGTGGCTAAAGTGAACTAGTCATCTAGAACTATGAAAAGACTGGCCCCTGTCTGTCCAATGTTTTATATTTACACGAATAAAAATGCCAGGGTGAGACTTACACACTCAGGAATGGGCTCCTGAAAACTGTATTAACTAGCAGTAAGTGACGAAGCGACAAAAGGGCAACATATCCTGAGGAGCTTGAGGAGAGGAGAGGTATTCCACGGCTCAAGACAATCCCGGAAG
Organism: Dryobotodes eremita; assembly: GCA_917490735.1. NCBI lineage: Eukaryota > Metazoa > Arthropoda > Insecta > Lepidoptera > Noctuidae > Dryobotodes > Dryobotodes eremita. Next base: position 7,475,903 of record OU823241.1, on the reverse strand, counting down.
TATGTTCAAGATCCCTACCAGCATCTTATTGGAATACTTCCTTTCTCCGAGCATGTTTGCTCTTGTCAATCCCCAGTCCAGCCGGCTAATAAAGGCGAGAAAGAGATGGGAGCTCTGTTTCTCGTCAGTCTTCCCTCCGATCGGTCAATAAAGGCAAGCCAGAGATGAGGAACAAGACTTCTCTCGGGAAATCGGGTCCCTGGGGTCGCTACTGCCCAACCAGCTTGCGGTTTATTATTATTAAAAGAGATTGGTTTAGAAGTTCTTGAAGTGAAGACCCAGAACTGACCGAAGAAGCGTAGATAGCCCACGGGCCTGGTGGACTAGGTCAAGGCCAATGACAAGCCAAAGAGCCAGGCGTGAGGCTCAAGTCCGGGAAAAATGGCGTGCAACAATTGGGCAGACTTACACTTGACATTGTGTGGGTACGGGTTAAAGAGAACAGATCAACCGAGAGATCGATTTACTTATCCAATGAACACGACAAGTCTGCTAAAATATCTACTCTAAAAATTGATATTTAAAAAAAATTCTTTCACGGGCCTACTGAAACAACCGCTTTAAATGAAATGATAAATCCTGATGAAAACTCCTGGTAATGTGTTATGTGGGTGATGTGGATCTACCTTCAGCTTCTTTTCACACGCTCCAGCCCACCAGCACCGCCCACCGCGGAACGTGTGAAAAGGGGCTTACGTTATTTCTCAGCCAATAAGCGATGCAGACTGAATTTATAGAAATTAGAAGTAGACGATAGAAGTTACGTTTTTCAATACTTCATACCTTCTTGTTAAGTTGAAAAGAATACATTCACAAGTCTATTGTTTATTACAGAAAAAGTATTACTTATAAGTGAGGTTTTATACCCAACCTATCTAAGATATATTCGTTGGTATGCCACTTTTAGCAGCGGATGAGTCCTGAACATAAGTCTCCAACTTTGTACCATATTATGCTACGAATATATATCTTTATCTTTGTAGAACTTAAAGGACAACGCACATTCACTGCACGAGAGCGCCGCCATTCGAGGCGTTCAGTATTCTTTATATGTAACTCCATACTGAAACGCACATTTATAAGCATCGCAATGGCATCGCCTCGGCTTGGGATTAGTTAGTAAACAGCAGGGGCCTACTCTCGAAGCATGCAGTCTGTAGTCTTGGCCGAAGTTACGGATGTTTCCAACTCCGTATTAAGTTTGACATAACATTAGACCGGGGCCGGAACTAAAAATTATCGACGAAACGATTTTTCAGTTATCCTTACACCCGGTGTGTTTTTGCTCGTCCGAAAAAGTTAATTAATTGGCAGTAGGGTTATCTTCCTAGTGCCTACCTATTTTCGGGCGGGCCCGTGTCATCGTTGCCGGACGGACGGACGGAGGAGGCCCTCAAATTACGTAGGGTCGTCGTCACCTTCTCCCAGCCATAACAGGCAGCGGGGCGACGCCTCGTAGGTGCTGGAGGCCAACTCTCTAAGTCTGCTAACGATGAAACGGGCCCGTCCGGAAGTAGTTGGATACTTTGGAATCAACACTACTCCCGATTAATTATCTTTTTCGGACGGGCTAGAACACATCGGGAGTTAGGACACCTGTCAAGTTGTGTTGTCTTTCATTTTTTATTCGGGCTTCGAAATTATCTTACGTCCGTAAACGATACGTAGGACGATTCTCCCGTAACTTCGATCGAAACTATGGATTACGTGCTGAGGGAGTAGACACCCTGGGCCGTTCCGGTTACGTGCTTACGTTAGGTTGACGCCTATTTGACGACGAGCCGATAAGCTGAAGTGAGGCCGATCCCGTGCAGTTACGTGTGCTTTAAACCATAACTAGGTTTATTTATGTTTTGCTTTCCCTTATATTTTTGGACTTTGAAAGTAAATAATCGAATTCTTACATTTTGCAACAATAAAATAGTTACTTCGAAAATTTTACACTTTCTAACCAACGGTAGCTCAAACTCAAATAATTTATTTCAAATAGGCGCATAAAAGACACTTTTGAATGACAAAATTTACAAGAAACTAGAATTGATTCTAGTTGCCCCTTCCGAAAGGTAGTTTCGTGTGGAGAAGAATGGGCAAGAAACTCCAACGTTACTCTTTTAAAATGTTTTACAATCTTTTGTATAAATTCATTATATAATTTAATAGGTATATGATGTGAAGACGATGCACATAGAATAAAATTACTATACCACAATAGGTAAAAATGATTAAATATAAAGCAATGACTGGTAAATTAATTATGTGATAGATACATGGCCGTGATAGTAGATGATTTTTCTAAAATTTTAACAAGTAGTAATTTAGTGTGTGAGTTCAAATAGTTACAGAATGAAAAAAATCAATGTCATAAAAATCATAAATAAATTATATTATTATACAATTAAATTAGCAACCAGTTTCATTTTGTCTAGACTCTAGATTGTTCTATGGAATAGGACGATCATGTATCCAAGCCTTCTTATCTAGGATATAATCCTCTAATTAGTAATATGGCCAATGATGACCTACTCCACTGAAATGTGGTCGCACACAATGAGCCTAAATAGAAGGCTGAAAGTCACCCAATGGACAATGGAGAAGGCCATGCTTGGAGTATCCCTACGTGACCGAATCAAAAATGAAGAGATCCGTAGTAGATCCAAGGTAACCGACATAGCACGGAGAACTGCGAAACTTAAGTGGCAGTGGGCAGGGCACATTGCTCGTAGAACAGTTGGACCAAAAGGTTCTGGAGTGGCGATCGCGTACCCGCCGGAAGGTGTAGCGTTGGAAGGCCTTTCACAAGGTGGACCGATGGCCTGGTGAAAGCCACCGGAATCCCCTGCAGGCTAAGCACGAAAACCGTTTTGTCGACGGAAGAGTAGACAAAAATGACGTTCCGTGTAAACAGTACGACGGCAGCAAAGTAGAAAGAGTCAACTGCACTTTTTACGAAATTCACTCTATTACATAATTCGACTCAGAATTTTTTGTTTTGACATCGGATTGTTTTTTCTGTTTGATTCTCAATTTTGACTGATATTAAGTCACGTATATAAAGACAACTACAACGTTTTTCTCCAAGTGTCGAAGTACACTGTAAATATTACAGTAATATTGGCCTTAACCATTTTCTTGGTAATGGTGCCGATTCTCTTGTCACAAATGCCTCTAAACTATACTAAAAATCACCAAAATTTCGATTATTCCTGTTATTTTTTCTTATATCTCGAAAATGGTGTGTCCTATCGCAAAAATAATTAAAGTTCTATCCCGAGTCGCGATTGTCAAATTCGATTTTAGTAAAATCATGATTATGTAGATAGTCGTATATACTTTGTGGCCGACGAGTAGAAAATTTTCTACTGTCTTTAGCATGGCGATTACAAAATCAAATTGTCTTCACTACCTTGGACAACTGTCAGTTGTCAGTGTGATTTTGACAATTGGGATATAAAACATTCATCAGAAATAGTCTACTTATAAAAGGACCTAGACAAAAATCAGTAGAAACGAAAGACAAAATGACAGATTGTAGAAGGATTTCTATGATCCGATGTCAAAAATGTAGAAACGAAATGTCTCTTTGTATAGAAATAGCTGTGTCTATTCTTCGTAAAAATAGTAAAAATAGTCTGAGCCTGTTGGATGCCACAAACACAGAACCGGTCGATGAGCGACGCTTGGGGGACGCCTATGTCCAGCAGTGGAGGCCTTTCGGCAGAAATGATGTTTATGATTTCGAAATTACCGTAGTACGCGTATTGATACACACCATTTAGAAATTGCCGTAGTACATAATGATACGCACCATTTAGACGTCTAATTTTTGTTAAAAAATATGCAAAGTGAGTTCTAAAATGTTTGCACCTCGGCTGTGTTAGGTTTTCTTTTGCTTATTCATATAATGTTTTGGTGTGTAGGCAGATTAATAAATAAACGTCAATCTGCTATAGGAGAGGTCGGGGTTCAAAGTACCGGGGGTAAGTTGTTCCGGCACGAATAACTGTTTAGAAAAGAGGTAGCAGTAAATGTGAAAAGCATCACGGAACGTTGTATTATCGCGCAGCTTTGGCAGCCATTTGAGAGACGCTGTAAAGATGTGTTAGTTTGGGTTTTGCTTGGTGGTACATATTTGTTACAAGCGTAAGTAAATTCCGTTATTACACTTTTTAGTCTATAATCAATTTTACAGCTATTTAGGTGCGAGTTGCACTTATCAGGTGGAAAAACTAAATGGTATAATTTTTTATCGAATTATTGGTAATTTGTTACTTGTATATTTTGCGTTTGAGATAACTTTAAAAAAAATGGAATTTGAGGCTAAAAGTTCCGCTGGTTTGGGGTCAGTTGTGCCAAGAAACACGTAAACAAAATGAAGCAATTTAGAATAGAATGAAAACACATTTTACAATGAGAACAGCAACAAAAGGAAATTGGAAAAGGGGCAAGAACTCAGCTGAACTGCGGCAGCGGGTAGCTAGCTGATGCTGACATCAAAGATGGTAGAAAGCTTAAGACGGATAGCTCGGGATCAAGAAATATGTCACTTGTTTGAAACAGTAACAATACTTTGTTCTTTTATTTAATAATTGAGACATGAATATTTGACACTAGATAGTTTTGCATTAATTTATGTAATTATTCATTTTCAGTTACTGCATCACTAATTATCACAATTTATACCGGAACATCTTATCTCAACGATGAAAATACCAACCCAATGACGGGGTGGATTGTTCCAAGTGCAAAAATATGTTTCTGGTTAAATAAAAACTAGAATAAATTCTGCCTCTACATATCCGGAATTCTTGCAGATCAGATCTTCTTTTAACAGTTTTTGTTCATAAGTGCTGTTCTCACGATTGAATTGAGCAACACGCACAGCGCAGAAAACAGTCAGAAGGAGAATAGGCACAATATGGATAGCTCGCTGTCCGGTAAGGACCAGGCCCGGGTCGACGGCGCGTCGTGTTCCACGCGCGCCTCAAAGAAATGTCAGCATAATTGACGGGATCCGATAGGGCCGATGCCTGCCGGGGTCGCGGATTGTTCGAAAGAGTTACCGTGGCCCTGGCGCACAAGCAACTGAAGGAACACGGGTGGGTTTTAGTCAGTAAGAGTCTGACACGCCCTTTCGCTCCGCCCAGAGCGGGAGTGGTCATTTGAAGTTATCCCACCCAAAAAAATAAAAAAAAGGCACGATATGGATAGGCACACACAGTCACAATAGTCATGGCACAATGATACGAGTAACAATTAGTATATAGTATACGTAAACAATAAGATGAACAAGTGTGACACCAAATCATGCGCAGTTGAGCGTTGCGTTAGCTAGTTCCGACTAAATGTCGCAAATTTTGACCACACCTTCCTGATACGTGCTGTACAAATGTATTGTGATGTCGAAGTTTATGATATGAATGATTAAATGGTATGGTAGTACCTACCATACCATACAAGGTAATACAGAAGTCAAGGTCTCAAGGTCAAGGAGACAAGTTAATACCTATGTTTTTATGTGTAGGGTACATACAAACATAGGAATTACCTTGACTTAGATCATGCAGGAAAGTTCCAGAATTTCTTTATTAAACAATTTGTGTACATTCAGGGCAATTAATTGTTAAACAAATTGACACCCTACGTCAACTTGCCTTGTTATAGCCATTTAATACAACTATCAAAGAATGATACTTGTAATTTGAATATACGGACAATTTAAGTTGGTAGTTCATTTGCTTAACATTTAATTTCAATGACTTTACACACATATAAACAGACAAGAAGAAAGGAGCAGAATAATACGTACGAGGTTTATTTTAACTTTTAAATGTATGTCGTCCACCATACCTGCGATGGGGAAAAGATAAAGAGAGATGTAGACACCGTGCGTAAGATTTAAAACAATTCGTTTATTATTAGTCGGCGCCAGAGCATACAATCCATTCATCCATTTTTTAATCGACTTCAAAAAAAGGAGGAGGTTCTCAATTCGACTGTATGTTTTTTTATGTTTGTTAGCTCAGAACTTTTTTCTGGGTGAACCGATTTGGATGATTCTTTTTTTATTTGAAAGCTGGTACTTCACATGTGGTCCCATTTAAATTTGATCAAGTACTGACCAGTAGTTTTTGAGTTATCCCTAATAATGCATCTTTTTTCCACTTAGTTTATATTGATGATGTTATTATTTTTTTCTGTCACGGTTATTTACATATCAAGTAGTGTTATATGAATATATGTGGGGTAGGTACCACAACTAATAAGTGATAAAATAAAAACTTTTTACAAAAAAAACAACCGACTTAAAAAAAACACTAAAAAACGTGAAAAATAACTTTAATTTCGGAAGTCGGTGGCCAAAAACGAAAATACACAACCAAAGACACCGACTTCCGAAATTAAAGTTATTTTTCACGTTTTTTAGTGTTTTTTTAGAAGTCGGTTGATTTTTTTGTAAAAAAGTTTTTTTGTTCTATACGGTTCGCGAAAAAAATTATAATTAACATTGCATTGCCATACAACGTGGCAATGGTGTCAGTGTTTTAGGCACCTTTCCTGATGACCGCGATGCGGACGAATTTTTTGATGCTCTTTGATTATTTCCCCTCCTTTTTTATATTTATTTGTATACTTGTACATATTATTATAATTTTTAAATTATATAAATTTTATATTGAAAATTTAAATTATTTTGAGAAAGTAGTACTTTTATATTTTATCATATTTGTTGTTACTTGCTTCTCGTTTCGTAAGTATTCAATTTAAAATTTTAAATGTGCATCCAAGTGTAGGGGGTATACTAAATGAGACAACCTACTTAGACGATTTTATTTTTTAAATTATTAACATACAGAATAAGGGCGAGTTGTTCCGAAAGTCCGGTAATCTATAGCTAGGTGGGTATGTCGGTTTACATGATTATAAATTTATTCAACAGTGCGTTAACGACTAAATAAAAATATTGTACTGATTATACAATATTTTAATGTTATTATTGGATCACGTGGCAGTTTTATACAGCACTAGCTTCTGCCCGCGACTTCGTCCGCGTGGAATAGTGGGCTAACGCTAACTTTAACCCGCGACTTCGTTTACGTAGAGGGTGGAAATATTTTAAAATAATACGTACGTTAAGGAGCTGTTTTAGGTACCTACATCACGCTTTTATCAGTACACGAAGAAATAATTTCTTAAAATATTTCTGGGGAGCTTATGAATTTTTACTGGGGCTCTGCAGTAACGTGGGACCATAATATGTGCAAACCCAAGAAAATTTACCGGGTTACCCAATACAAATTCTAGGACAATTTTTTTTTAAGGTTTTAGAAATTTTACTGGGTTACCGATTCAATTTTTACTGGGGTACTGAACGTCATTTTTGGTATCTCGCAGAGATAACTGGGGCCACCGCCCTTCCCCGTCATGACCACCCGCCGCCGGCCTTGCACCATTATTTTGCTGCGATGTTATTTTAATACTGCGATATCTCCTAAGATATTCATTGAAATCAAATGATGTAAAGGGCAATTTTGTTTTAAATTAAATACTTGTGATGAATAACGTATTTATTTGGATAAGGATTAATATCATGTTTATAAAAACACCTTCGCAAATAATGCATTATTTTAGAACAAATTTGGTTAGCATAAAAATGTTCATAGTGAGCCAACCTTAAAAGATAGACATAAGCTGTCGCAGACTTTTTTTTTGAACTTTTAAATGGGAACAATTCTGTAATACATGATTTTTGTGAAACTTTAACCGTTTACGCAGCGCACGCAGCGGAAGCTCTCAAAAGGAAAAAAAAAACCTACGATTTTGAAACATTGCTCATTGGTGCTCCGTCCCTTTTGGTCTTAGCGTGATGATATATAGCCTATAGCCTTTCTCGATAAATGAGCTAGCTAACACTGAAAGAATTTTTCAAATCGGACCAGCAGTTCCTGAGATTAGCGCGTTCAAGCAAACAAACAAACAAACTCTTCAGCTTTATTATTAGTATAGATTTGTTTTGAACTGTATAAGCAGGTGGAATTTTGACGTGTGATCCCGACTTTTTAACTTAAAATATCGCACCGGACAGCGACGTGTGAACGGGGTCTTAAGGTTCCACAGTATAGAAGTATTCGAACGTATGTTTATAATGGGTTCCCTACTTGAAATCGAATGACGTGAGATCGAATCACATACTTGCTCGAAAATGTTAATTCGATAGTACTTGAAATCGATAAACTATAAGCGCGACGGTTCACTACCTCGATGCATCAAAATCTCGAATAACTATAAGCTCGAATCATCGGCAGCGCGAAGGCCCATTATCTTGAAACATCATTTATCAAAGGAACATCTAATCGATTTACAGAATACTTTTAAGGATTTTTAATAAGCCCTAAACCCCTAAAACTCTACATGTGGGTAGTATTTTTCATATTTTCCATACAAAAAGTGAAAAATTCGATATAAAATACGTCGACGCTGCCCTCCGTTCACGCTTCCAGCTCTAAAATATATTCACGGGGTAGGGCAAACTAGTACCAAGTGGAGTCGCGATTGCCAAATAAAATTTTTGTTGCGTCAACATTATTTTTGCATTTAGAGATGTTTTTTGCAGAATAGCTTTAAGATTCTCATAGCCAAAAGTAAGGAATTTTAGTGATAGTTTAGTTTGGTGTACAAAAGAATCGGCACCACTATGAGGTTATGACACGGACGTGTCCGTATTTCGACAACAGTAAACGTAATTAAGCTTTTTGAAATTTATTTTGACTCAACTGGCCCTTAAACTGTGAAATGTAAGGGTGCACTTCCACAGAAGCCGAAACGAGCGAAGCGGAGTGGAGACGTGCAGGAATCGACCAATCGCAAACGAGACGAGAGACGCGCTGTGGATTGCAACCAATGTGATTGTTCGATGCTTGCACGTCTACGCACGGCTCCGCTCCGCTAAACTCGTAGGTAGGTACTTAAAGTTCTGCAGATGCAAATGGGCATAGAGGTAGCACAAAACACAAAGAAACTTACCATCAGGTTGTGCAACGATTTCGAGATTGACCTCGTTGCTCTCACGCCGAGCTAGCAGAATCTTGATGCCGAGTATGATGGTAGTCGCGGCAATGGCCAAAGCCACTAGGCCGGCAAAACCTTCGATGTATGAGACCCAATCATATTGGATGTAGTTATTGTTGTCTGTAATGGAGAAAATTCTCAAATGATTACACGATTTTATGGCTGTTGTGAAAGGATTTAAAACTTTTATTTTGCTTACATGCTTTTAAAACAAAACATTCTGCCTCTTCACTGCGAAAGACTAACGAAGCTCTGAAGACTGTTAAGGGCAATTTAAATAACACAATAACAAGGACATTTTATCACATCAGACTGTTAATATACGGAGACCTCAGAGAGGACTAGTGTGGTGAAAACAGGTACCTTTGTTAATGAGATCACGCCACGTATAGTGAGAAATATAAACGCACTGTGTCAGCGGTTAGTCCACTCATCACTACATAAAAAAAAAAAACTTTTTTGAGGGAACTCTTCAAATGACCTCTCCCGCTCTGGGCGGAGCGGAAGGGCGTGTCAGACTCTTATTGACTAAAACCCACCCGTGTTCCTTCAGTTGCCTGTGCGCCAGGGCCACGGTAACTCTTTCGAACAATCCGCGACCCCGGCAGGCATCGGTCCTATCGGGCCCCGTCAATGGTGCTGACATCTCTTTGAGGCGCGCGTGGAACACTACGCGCCGTCGACCCGGGCCTGGTCCTTACCGGACGACGAGCTGCCCTTTGCTCGCCGTCCGCAAGCCCGCGCCTACTGTGGCCGGGAGTCGGCAATCGACTCCCGACACCCAGGGTGTCTCGTCCTCCCACGGCGCCTAGGGGCGCGAGGGCGCAGAGATTGCCTCTCCCTTTCGCGCTCCGCCTCCTCCTTCGCGAGCATTACTGCTTCGCAGAAGGAGGTGACGGCTTCCCATTCCCTCTCGCTCCGTACCATGGCCTGAACCAGGGCCGGACGCGAGAGGTCGCCGCCGCCGATCGCCGCCACGGGGACACGGTGGTGCTCCGCCCAAGCCGAGCAGACCTCCACCGTAAGCTCCACCGTGTCCTCCGGTCGATCCACACAATGATAACACCCGGGCGTTTCCTCCCGCCTTATTCGAAACAGGAACCTTCCGAAACAGCCATGTCCGGTGAGGAACTGCGTCAGGCGGAAGGTGAGGACGCCGTGGCGCCTCTCAAGCCACTCCTCAAAAAGGGGACTTACCGCCACAATTGTGGCGTGCCCTGCGCTGGGTTACGACAGTCGCACTCTCCATGCCGCCATGAGATCCCGCCGGAGTTCTGTCCGCTGTGCCGCGATTTCTCGCGGCAGCGGAGTTACACCCCGGCGATTCGCCTCCTCGCGCCACTCCCAAACGTTCGCGAGGACTTTTGCCTCCAGATCCCACGGCGGCAATCCGGCAAGGAGGCTCGCCGCCTCGCACTACTTTGTTGGCTGGCTAAAAATGTTATCCCGATCTTACCATAAGATACTGACCTTCAAAACTTAGTAACACACTTTTAAAATTGTAATTTTTCTTAAACTATACTTAAAAGACAGAGTAAAAAAAAAATGTTTTATAGAAAATTTCATCACCTATCTTTGATATTATAGTTTATTATACATATGTAAGTACAGTTTAAAAAAAAAGTAAAACACCAAAAAATTGCTATTTTTAACTTACTGCCAAAAAAACTTAAACAACTTTAATTTATAAGTATGTTTTACGTATTAAATATTTGAATGCTTAAATATGAATAAGGAATCATAAAACAGAATATTTATTATCAGCAAAATATATTTTTTTTTACTTTAGTTTACAGTGACATATATTTCAATGCAGTCAGATGTTTTCTCTATATGATAAGCATAGAATGAGAAAGAAGGCTTTATGCCTTAACATCCGGCTCTGTTTTGAATGCCTGCCGTCTTGCAGAGTTCTAGAATCCTAGGTCCATAAAGGGCCTTCGTAAGCATATCAGCAAGCTGCCGAGTCGCAGGGACTTTGCATACTTCTAATATGCCATCTGTAACAAATACTCCTATAAAGAACGATCTTATACGTATGTGCTTTGGCCGCTGATGACATCCATGCGGTGGATTCTTGGCGAGCCTGATTGCAGACTCATTGTCGATGCATAGGCTTGTTGGACTATCCTCATCTGTCATGTCTTTCAAGATCCTCTTTAGTCATATGATCTATCGTGCAGTTTCACTGGCAGCGACTATGTCTGCTTCGGTTGATGAAATAGCAACGGTAGGTTCTCGTTTGTTCTGCCATGAAATTGGTCCTTCAGCAAACAAACATAGCATTCCAGTAGTGGAACGTCCTGTGCTGTGGTCACCACCATGATCGGCATCGCTGTACCACTCTAAGCCAAGAGTTTTATCGTTTTTATAAACTATTCCTTTGTCTATTGTGCCTTTCAGATAGCGTAAGATTCGCTTTGCAGTTATGATATCCTCCTTTGTAGGAATATCAAGATTGCGTGAGACAACACTTATAGCGTAAGCTATATTTGGTCTTGTACCAGTCATGAGGTAAGCTAGTGCTCCCACTACTTGAAGATAAGGGTAAGCCGTAGTGCTCTCTTGTTCTTCGTTACTAGCATTCGTCTTTAGTTAGGATCGGTGTTGCAACAGCTTTACAGTTTTGCATGCCGAATCTTTCAAGAATGCGTTTGGTGTACGCTTTCTGATGAAGAAAAATAGAACCGTGCAACTTCTTATCTATTTCTATTCCCAGATAATAGCTAACTGATTTAACAGTTATTTTAAATCGTTTTTGTAGCTCTTTCAAGAAGGTTTTCGTTTCCTTGTATGAATTTGAATGGGATACATCATCAATCCCAAATATGGGAACAATCGATCCCATTCGGATCGGCGCACTTCGTCACCGAATGCGGCCCCCCGACTCGACGACGCTTGAATCACAAAATATTACTAATTAAGTATTTAAATATTAAAGTTAAAGGACCAGGCCCAGAAATTTTATTTTTTACTTTTTATAGGTTTTTGTACCGGGGGCTTTTTTAAATTTTAATTTAGAAAAGATTAGTTAATTTATTATACACACGAATTGCCATACCATAAACATTATTGGAAAATTGTTTAATTCTTTGTTGGGTTACACATAATCTGTGGATATTTCGTTCTTTTCTTATTACAACAGCATGTACTTGAAATAAGGATAAATAAATAATAATCTTAATAAATACTTTAAATAAATGATAAATAATGTTTTTATGTACAAAGATACAGAGTTAGAATATATATAAAGATGGGAGTGGTAATATTTTTACATTTTTAAAGAGTGGGACACCGCTTTCTAATGGTTGGGCTTTGGTTATTGGTTGAATACATGTTTTTTTGGTTCGGAATGCTTGAATCATTTCTACAGAATTGCCCCTTATTATAATGCTGTAGCGGAGAATTGATGCTACGTTAACATGATAGGCATGAAGTTCTGCATTGATACCAGCTACGCGAGTTATTCTGTATAAAACAAATACAAATCATTGCAGTTTAGTGCATAATTTGTCAATGAGTTCTTTCCAGTTGCAATATTTATCTAATGTGATCCCCAAAAAAGTAGCACTATCAACCTCTTCTATAGCGTCATTTGCAAATCTTATTTCTATTGGGTGACATTTGCTATTGTAAGCTTGGAACTGCATAAGTTTGGTTTTACTAATATTGACCTGTAAATTGTTGTCTTAACCATTCTAGTATTTTGTTTAACGTGTCATTAATCTTTTTTTTTCGTATTTGGTGATATTGGTATCGGTGAGTTCAATACTAAGGGTTGTAGGCTCTCTTGTTGAAGATCTGGTAGCCCGTATTGATATATTCTGTTAGCTGAGGTTGAAAGCTGAGAATCATTCGGTGTGTCTTTCTTGCTAGAGTATCCATGTAACGGTATCTCTTCAAACGTCACATCTCTAATCTAATCTCATCAATTTGTGATTGATTTTATCCCAAATCCTTAGCCCGAACTCATCCCAGTCGTGCTCGATCGGGTTGAAATCAGGACTTCTTGATGGCCAAGCCATCAAGTTGATACCAACCTCCTGAATGTACTCTTGTACGACCCGAGTGGTGTGTGGCCGGGCGTTATCCTGCATCAGTATCGATCCATCACCCATATTTACTAAATATGGTTCTGCATACTCATTAAGGATCTCTTGACCATATCTTTCCCCAGTCAAGGTGCCATTTTCTATTGCCACTAGCTCTGTGCGACCTTCTGAAGAGATACCCGCCCATACATGTACAGAGCCTCCACCATATTAGACTCTTTCTGTGAAGCAGACTTGAATGTATCGCTCAGCAGGTGGCCTGTACACTCTTCGCCTTCCATCGGAAGTAAATAGTGAGAATCGAGACTCATCAGTGAACAAAACTCTTGCCCATTCTTCATCACTCCACTATATGTGTTCACGGGCGTAGCGCATTCCTGCTACTCGATGTCCTCTCTCGAGTTTGGGGCCAGTTGCTGGCCTTTGGGGCTTCAGATTTGCTTCAGCAAATCTTCTTCTCACTCTACTGTCACTAATGTAGTCTCTTCGGGTCTGAAGAAGATGTTGCTCAACTGCATTGAGGTGTCGATTTTTCAAAACAGTGCAGACAAGAGGTCTTCTCGTGTACTGGTGCACTTGGGTCTGCCATTATAAGGTCTCCTCAGATAGTTTCCCGTTTCTTCGTACCTTCACTTCACCTACCGGACCGTTCTTAATGTTTCACCCACCATTCTTGCAGTACGACGCATATTGATGCCTAGTTCCAGAAAAGCCATGCTACTTGCACATTCTTCAGGTGAAAGAGGCATGATAAGTGAAACTTACGTGCTGTAGATACTTTGGCTTTTAAATAAAAAATTAATCGATCAACTACGAATAATAAAAGTCTTTAGACTTTTAAAGTTTTTAGACTTTCTATTATTCGTAGTAGAGCCGATTAATCCTTCCTTTTCCTGTCAGTTCACCAAAATTAACAAATTTTTAAATGACAAGCAACGATTGGCAAAAACATGATTTGTCATTTCATTATTATACAACAACAAGTGTGCCAAACGATAAACCTTTTTTTTAATAACGTATTATTTGACAAACAATTTTTTTTTTCGTTTTGTCTCATAAAACAACGTTTGGAATAAAAACGTTTTACCTATTGACTTATTATTACGCAATTAAATAGGCAAAAAAAAAATCATTAAAAAATCTCAAAATCAAAAAAAAAAACAAAAAAAATCATCAAAAATCATTAAATAGGCAAAAAATAGGCATCAAGATAGTTATTTAATTTAGTACCTAATGTAAATAGCTGAGTTAAATATTGTACAAGTTTCTATTTTTAATTAATTCATTGTTTTTGTATTTTTCCTTGTATTCACAATTAATAAATTGTATTAATTGTATTTGCATTATTATTGTGATTGTATTATTTTTTATTGTATTAGTATTAATAATTATCTTAATTGCAAGTGGCTTGCAAAAGATTTCAATAACTTCATTTCCGAATAATTTTCTTTTTGCATCAATATTCTTGCGTTGCGTTCATCTTTCGAGATATATTTCTTTCTTTTTTTTCAGGATGATCACCTGACATTTTCTGTTCAATCTTATTGGCATTGGTTAAGTTTCTTTAATTAAAAAATATAGGCCCGGGTATAATTTCTATAAGAACTATGCCAGAAACGACTTGATCTAATAGAAAAAAGAGGTTACTTTTAGCAGGCTATCCGGAACCGAACTAGTTAGACTAGAAAAATTATTTAAAAAAAAATGGTTAGGTTAGATTAGATTAAAACTGTGACCCCTACGCACGAGTCGAGCGAGCGGAGCGAGCGGTGCCGCGGCAGCGGCCGGCGAGTTCCAGAAACAACTAGATTATATTTAAAAAAATAACTTTAATAGGTTTAAAGAACTTCAGTACTTGCCTGTAAATTATTTGACCCAAATGGAAATTCCAACCATGTAGGATTACTTTTCAAAATTTTATCGCTAGCTTAAGATAGCCGTTTTTTCAAAATCTAATATGATACGGCTTAATATCTATGTTATTTTCTGCTCCATTTTCCATAATTATTTCAAATATTGGGTCACCGGTCACTGGTTTAGAAAATGTATTATAAAATGATATTTAGTATAAACGTGATTTTTTCAAAAGAATCTAAATATTAAATGAAAAATGTGTAAATAATTAAATATCATCCGAAACATTTGTGTAGAGAAGCATTTGCCAAATAAATGTTTTTAAAGCAAGTGTTTATAAAGTAAAACATTTGCGGAATAAGTTGTTTGTGAAATAAATAGTATAAGAAACGTTGGTTGTAAACTAAAAATGTATCAATGGTGAACTCATAAACATTAGTGAACTCATAATTATTATTATTTCACATTTATTCCTTGATCGATCAAGAAATAAATGTGAAAACAAAAACAGAAACAAAAAAGTCAAAAGTAACACAGCAATTTGAAAAGGAGTGTTTTTATTTATAAAGTTTTTGTCAGCCATTCCTTAAAATCTGGTTATTGACTATAAAGTTTAAATATTAAAAAAAAAATAACAAATTTTTGTAATACTTTTTATTTGGAAAACATTTTAAACAATTTTAAAAGTGTGATACTAAGTTTTGAAGGCCAGTGAATTTAGTGTCGGAGAGAAGAAAATTTGGTTAGATCCGGTTATTTAGCTTTCGACGTTGGTTATCAACAAGTGATTGATCACCTTACCTTCTGAGTTCGCAGGCAAAGTGTGCAGATAGATGGTCTTCTTGTCACTGTTGCCGCGAGAGTTGGATGCGTACAATACTGCCGTTAGGTTGACCTGGTCCACAATATTGGGTAAATAGAAACGTCCCGTATTACTAGAAAAGTTTTTAATACGGGTTCCGTGTTTGTCCAGTATATCCAAGTGAACCATCTGAGGGCGACCGCCGTCCCAGCCTGTGACAATTCGACATGTTACGTTAGCACAAATTTAACCTACAGCCGGTTGATGTTGGCCTAAATAAATAGGTACTATGAAGTAAGAATTTTAATTCCAATCATACAAATGTTTTCTGTAAACCTTTGTATTTATTGCAAACAAAGTTGCGCAACAGTGTTGGTTTCAAACAAGTTTTTGTATTGCTGAAGACATGGTTCTGACAACATTATGTGACAATATTTGTGTACAAAGAATGTTTCGAACAACAAAAAAGAAAATCATGTTGCGGTCAACGTGTTGCGGAACTTGGTATCATGATAGAGGCCACTTCACCAATTTCAATATGTAAATTAAATCCATGGAAAGCAATAATATCTCACCTTTCACGCATTGCACTTTCAGAGAGTTCGGGTTCATTTTGCGCACATTGCACGTAGGCAGTTCAGGAGGCCCTCCCAACGATATGGTGTAGGTGCATGGTTTCTTCTGCTCTCCGAAGGCATTGGTGGCTCGGCAGAGGAGCAAGCCGATGTCTGAGTTTTGGAATTGCCAGGTCAGGGTTGAGGTGTAGCGGTTGGGGTAACCAGCGACTTTCTGTAATGTAAGGGGCTTAGTATTAGAATTGTTCTTGCTGAAATTTTAAGATGAATTAGTATCTCACAAAAACATACTATTGGAGCAGATGGCCCAGTATTCACGGCCCTCCTCCTCGGTCCTCCCTCCCATGGTTGGCAAACAGCGAAAAAACCGGCACGACCTAGATCCAAAAAATCTAACATTCTGATAACCACCGATTCCCGCTGAGAACGGTTCCGGGGTTCCTTAGCAGCAGCGAGGTAATATAGGGTGATCATGCTATAATATACTTACGGTAAAGGACGTGTATAAGGTCTTCGAGTCAACAAAGGTCCAAGTAAATTGCGCTGGTTCAGGAGACGAGTCAACAACGCATTTCACCATCTCGGTCTCCCCCACCACAGCACCTATCTTCTCTACACGACCAACCTGGCAGGTAGGGCGGTCTGTGGAAATACAGTCACAGTGGTACATGTAATTAGAGTGTATTTTTCATAACATGAAAGGAAGTTCATGTAAGGACCGCGAATCGGCAAACGTAAGGTAGGACGCCCTCAGGCTAGGTGGAGCGACGATCTTCGCAGGGTGGCTGGTAGCAGCTGGATGAGAGTTACCGGAAATACAGCGAAATGACGTGCAATTGGTGAGGCCTATGTCCAGCGGTGGACTGCTGTAGGCTGATGATGATGATGTAAGGAAGTTTGGTTATTTGTATTGCTAATTGTTATACAGTAATGTCTGCCCATCATGGGGAAGACCCAATAATAAAGAGTATTCTATTCTATTCTATTCTAAGACCTGGCCTATTAACACTTAGCAGTGGGTGGAACAAGGCTGCCGATGTTTATGATGACTAATGTCTGCCTTTCCAACGGCAGCATTACTATAAAATGCCACGTGTTGAATAAAGTATTATTTAATTTATTCGATAATAAAGGCCATTAGAGTATAACTTGCGTATTTTATTTATATTTTTTAAAGTTTCGATTGTTTTACGCTCACTTTTTAGTCGTATTTGGCATAATAGCTGCTCTCCTTAGCCATACTGACCAGTGACCACTGGCGGACTAAGGGAACGGCGGGAGGTGGCCCTCAGGCCTCTAGGGGCTCCCAAATCTTGAAAAGTTATTTTTAATCAAATCCCAAAAAAAATATGTACTTATTCAAAATCAAAAACTCAAACTCAAAGCATTTATTTCAAATAAACCAATTACAGGCACTTTTGAATTGTCAAGAGGTCGGTCAGTCAGAAAGATGAAGCAAGTTGCCCATTCCAAAGAGTAGTAGGTACTTACATATGGAGAAGAACGGGCAAGAAACTCCACGGACACTCAAAATAAAACGCCATAGTGTTAAAATGTTCGAGTAAGAAGACATAAGCAACTCCTATTTATATAAGAATGTTGAAAAGAAAGCCTAACCTCTCCGAGGCGGGGTCACGGGGGGCTAAAATTTCTGAGCTCTTGTTTCCTTTAATCTTCTACTTCTCAAACTTTTCTGGATGAGTCAACAAAGCAACTCCTATTTCTGTATGAATGTTCAAAAAAACGTAACCAAATATTCCGAGACGGGGTACAAAAATAACTTCACGCTCGCCTCGCCCGCACTTGCATCCTACATCGCTGCTTTTCTATGATACGCCCTCCCCATGTAAAAGCAACTACGTCCGAGAATAGCATAATTTTCACGAAAACAGACGGCACGGCCTCGAGCTGCGCCAACTTAATATACCTTTTTCATTTTTTGGAGGATTTATACACTGGCCGTCTGTCATTTGCCAATTTTTTTCTTTCCTAGAGCATAGTAGGAAATTATGTTTTTATTTACGTTCTTCTGGAAGATCTAGAAAGTTCAAAAGAATGTAATTTTTATGACTTTGTAGGAAGGGTTTTTATAACATGAATAATGCGTAAATTCTTCTCAAGAAAGCCGCGAAATGATTATGAGTTTGGTTTAAAATAATAGAGGCGAACATGCGCCTTCATTCGCGATTTAATGTTACAGGAAAACTATATCCTGCCTCAAATTGTTACAAATTTGCTCAACCAATAAGGAGGCATAAAAAAAATTGGTATATAGCCATTAGCAGCAATCATCCAGATTTGTGACCAGTGAAGCGAAAAGAATTTGACCAGCCCAGATCAGAGAGAATTAGCAATAGGGTGATTGGCAACCCAGCAGAGGTCGATCCGGTCCGGGTTGATTATGAAATCAAAACTCATTTGAGATTTTCCTACTGAAAATAGTTGTATAGGTCTGTACCTGAGTCTGCAATCGTGTGAAAAGTCAAACACTTTCGATACTTCTTTAGAAACGGATACCCGAGGACCTCAGTTTTTTACTCAGTAATGTTTCATCAGTATTCTTCTTTCTTTCAGTAGCTACATACAAGTGGGTAGTGATACTTAGTATACTTACATCCAACATTAAGGGTAACTTTGTCCTGGAATAGCTTATTTGGTATGTGGGCGTTGTGGGCGCTGCAGACCAGTTCGTTGCGATGGTCGCGGAGAGAGGGCGTCAACGTCAGCGATGAGACCGTGTAGTTACCGTCATGAAGCTCCTGCAATTGAAACATGGATGATTGAGCTTTTGGAAGGTTCCAGTTTGTATATTAAGCCCCGTATTCGAGGGAAACAAAAATTTGCACAGTTCTTTCTACACCGAACTCCATTTTTTTCACAAAAAATATCCTCACTAAAGAGGTTTGAAAAAAAAATATGGATTCTTTCTCAACTTTAAAATTGTCGATTTTTTTTTACAAGTTTTCAGTAAATTTTTAAACATTGTATAGGGAGACATAATATTTGGCCCGAAAACACGAATAGATATGTATCTACATTAAAATGCAACATGAATGCAATGCACTACATAGTCAAGTAACTGCGACCAACTTGGATGTAGCGCTCGCCGGTCGTTCCCACGGCACCGCTCGCTCAGCTCGCGTGCATTTGGTTATAGTTCTAACCTAACCCATTTGGCCGGGGTAACCTAACTTAGTTACTACGAACAAACGTGAGAACCCCTCATCTTCTAAAAACAGTGTGCATAATTAGAAGCCCAACAAGTATTTATAGGATCATTAATTAAAAAAAGCGTACATTATTGGATGGTCAATAAGTTTTTAGAGTATTAGTTAAATATTTCCCTAATTAAACTGTGATAACTTCACCAACCTGCTGACGTAGCCACATGGCCACGAGTCATGAACGAATCAAAAAGCCAGACGTCGGTGCAGAAAAAAATACTGGCCTGAACCATCCAATGAAACAAAAGAAACTGCCTAGGTACCGTCGTCAACTTAATGTGATGGGAGGGCGTGGCGTCGTTGAGCTTGCATGAATAAGATGCGAGCTGTGAGTGGGTGGCGGGCTATCGAGCCTACCGCACAGGCCGCGACAGACTCGTTTTGACAGCTGCTTGTTGGGAGGGGCAGCTTTATTGGCAAGATGGCCGATGTGCGGATGACAGGTTGAATGGATGTGAGCATCTTCCACAGGTCTGATCGAGTCGAAATTTGGTATTCTGTTACTCAATGATATTAGAAGAACATACCTAGTAACCTTGAACTGATGCTGTAGCATCACTTAAAAGGAGATTTTGCGAATTTGCCCTGAAGCCCAATAGCGTTAAGATACTATGACGACTTCTCTTGACTGGTTAGTACGTAAGAAGCTACAGGGCTCTAAATGTAATTAAGTATTATTGAAATTCTGGAATTTCGTCAATTAATTATCTTTCATTAATTTTGTGTCTTGCAATTCTTTAAAACTATAAACAAACATTTTAAGACATTGACCTCTTATATGTCGTTTTAGGAACTATGTTTTTAAGAGTCGGTCGGCCGGACAGAATGTTAAACCTGCCGCATCCCCCAAAAGCGTTAACATATCTGCCAATGGAAAGAGCTCTCCAAGGGAAATATTTCGTGATATGACGACTTCCCTCGATTATTAGTCAGCTTAGAGCTACAGACGTTTACTCGTAGATATGAGTAATTAACCGTAATTGAAATTCAGGTAGGTATATGTTTTTTCTTTTTTTTTTCTTTAATTAATTCGTTGCCGTGTAAATATGATCTTTTAAGCCTATCACAGTCCGTTTTAAAACATGGCCGCCTATAATCTTATGCCGTTTTAGAAAAAAAAAAACTAAGAGTCGGTCGGACATAATGTTAAACTTGCCGAAACTCTCAATACCGTTAGGATAATTTAATTACCAAGATATCCTTTAGAAGAAAGTTTGTTTACTGCTACGCCTTGTCTGAAATATTAGTTTGTTCGATGTTAAATCGTCCTAAATGTGACGTTAACATAATGGTTTATGCTCGTCATAAGTTAACTAATTATTAAACACTAACTTGTAAACATCATCATTATTATATTAAGGGGACTACAGGACCTAAATGTAAGTTTTATAATGCCTAAAAGTATATGATCCACTGCACTAAACAAAATCAGAAAAATATATGTTATTCTTCAGGATATTTGCTAATTAGATAGTGTGTTGAAAACATAATACAACTACTTTGATACTATAGAAAAAAATCACGAAGATACCTCTAAAAATTTCTTATAACGATTAAAAACCATACTACTATGCATTAAATCATTCTGATTTTTTGTCAGATTATTCTACAATCAACCTACTAACGTAATAGTGTTTTAATTTTTTTATACAATCAATAGATTTTTAGTAAATAGATAATTGCTTCGTATTTTGCAATAAATTATCAGCGTTGTGACATCGCGCTTCTCTTTTTTCTATGCAGTCCGACAGTGACCGCGCTTTAGGTCTTGTAAGCCTCTTAACATAAAAAAACATGACGCCCGAATTCCTTAAAGTATAGGCAGACATGTATTGTACAACTTACTTTTCGGCTAGAGGTAAAATACCTCTTTAGCCAAAATCATCTCTTCTTCTATCTACAAGTATAAAACGAAGTCGATTTTCATGTCTCTGTGTGTGTGTTCGCTTAGTTGTTTTAATCTACTTTTAGCGTACTCTAGTTCTTCACCATCATTTAGAGAATTTATTCCTGAAGGTTAATTTGTATAATATACACACACACACAACCACACACTTCACATACATACATATAACTTCAATATAGCACAAAAATCTCGATGTTTTGATAACGATAGAAGAAATAAGACTAACTACGGGCTTAGCACGAGCACCGTTTTGTCGACGGCAGAGTAGACAAAAATGACGTTCCGTGTAGACAGTACGACGGCAGCAAAGTAGAAAGAGTCAACTGCACTTTATACGAAATTCACTCTTTTCCACAATTCGACTCAGAATTCTTTGTTTTGACATAGGATTTTTTTTCTGTTGATTCTCAATTTTTACTGATATTAAGTCACGTATATTAAGACAACTACAACAATTTTGCTCAAAGTGTCGAAGTACCGTATTTTGGAACAATAAAATATTACAGTAATATTGGCCATAACCATTTCCTTGGTAGGTAATGGTGCCGATGCTCTTGTCACAAATGCCTCTAAACTGGACAAAAAATCACCAAAATTTCGTTTATTCCTGTTTTTTTTTTTCTATTTTGCTTATATCTCGAAAATGGTGTGTCCTATCGCAAAAAAATTAAAATTTTGACTGCCTTAATGGAACCCTTAAACCCCTTAAACTCAACATGTAGGTAATCAATTTTTATATTTTCCATACAAAAGGGAAACATTTCATATAAAACACGTCGAAGCTGCGTTTTGCGTTCAAAACGCTCTCCTATAAAATCATGATTTTATAGATAACCGTTTATACCTTGTGCCCGTCGCGCGTCGACTGGAAAGTTATCTACTGTCGTTAGCATGGCGATTAGAAAACCAAATTGTCTTCACTACCTTAGACAACTGTTTGTTGTCAGTGTGATTTTGACAGTTTGGGATAGAAAAGTTTTATCTGAAATAGTCTACATAAAAAATACATAGACAAAGATCGGTAGAAAAGAAAGACAAAATGACAGATTGTAGAAGGATTTCTACGGTGCGATGTCAAAAATGGAGAAACGAAATGTCACTTTGAATAGTAATAACTGTGTCTATTCTTCGTAGAAATAGAAAGCGCCATGCTAAGCCTGCTGTTGTAAGAGGTAACGTATATAAATGAAGTGAATCATATTTCAGTGAGAGAAAACAGATGGTAGAATTAAAAAGAGTCTCCTTAACAACCAGAACTGAAGAAACAGTTGTTTCTGAGGTTAGAAATAACCTTTCCGGTGTCCCACAGGGCATCATTTTAGGCCAACAATTTTTTCTAATTTATATAAATGACATGTCGACTGTTATAATTTACCATATGACTTTATTTCCTGACGATAGTATTATATTGTTTACTGTTCAAGACAGAACTGATTTACAACTTGACTTAAGTAGCACCCTAACAACAATTATAAATTGGCTTGATGAAAATTACCTAATAATAACCATAGAAAAAACAAAAAATCATGAATTTTAAACAGCGACTCGAACCTGATACTTATCATTTTAAATAATTATATTCTACTCTCAAACCAGCATAGAAGAAATCGAAGTAGCCTAATTTCTGGGCCTTTATATTGATAGCATAGTAAATTGGAAGTCACATATAGAGTAAGTTTGCAAAAGACTTAGTCAAAGCTCTTATGCTTTTTACAGCTTAAGGAACACTGTCAATCAGTCTGCACTACTGGATACTGCCATCATGGATATGTTGCTTCAATCATACGCTACGGTATCATTTTCTGGGGCAACTCTGTGGAAAAACAACGTGCTTTTAGAGCCCAAAAACGTTGTATTAGATCGATGTGCAATATATACCAAGTAGATTCATGCACATTTTATAAATTTAAAAATATTGGTCTCCCTGCTGTGTACATAATAAAATCTAATCCAAACTTATTTTAATTTTGCACTTGGGCCAGACAGACACAAAGACAAGCTGTGCACCGTGGCCAGTAAAACCAAGCTTTTGAATCAAAGCGTCTTTTGTATGGGCCCACGTATTTTTAATAATCCTACGTCTATTTTCAGAACTATGAGCAATAACAATATCTCATTCAAATACTCCAAGAGCTATTGATAAGTAAAGTACCCGCCACGAAAAGCTATTTTTGTAAATAAAGAACTTCTACTAAGTTACGTAGCGACAATTCAATCAACAACAAATAATCCCAAATTCAATCAACACAAAGTAACATACGTGTAATACAAAACTAACGCGCAATTTCACTTGGTCGGGTTATATTTTAGCGATATAAAGCGCTGTCGTCTAATGTTTTGTGGTACTGGAACGCGTCTGACTCATGGAACGTAAACATTTGGGCCGCCATTTTGAAGTAAGTTCACGCTGACGCTGTCAATGCTGTCATTCAAGTTTCGAATGCGTCTCAGTTTGTTTGTGTTGTTTTCGCGAATTAGGTTATATTGTTTGCTTTAATAATTATATCCCTTTATAAGAATAAAAATCTTTACAAAACTGTTTTTGTTATTTGATCTAAAGGTTGTGAACTCCTGAATGGGTGTTTACAAAATTTATAGCTTCTCTTGGCGGGGACTTATAAATGTTATTATTCTTTCAGAGAATTTCTAAATGACAATACATAGAATCAGTCTGTGTCAACCACAGACAACTTAACCCCGTAGACACCTCATTAAGAACATTTTGTTCGAATATACTATCGCCAAAAGTCAGGGGGGGCCGAGGTGCAAAGAGAGCTGTGATTGGCTATTTCAATGTCACATGTCATACGTCAAATGACTCATAGGACGGCTTAGGGTTGGTATGAGACTCGATATTTTTATCGATAAGCAACATTTGTAAGTACTTAGATTTATTAATCTATTGAAAAAGGTACACCGATCAAATAAAATCTTACATTATAGCACAGAGATACTACGTATAATAATTCGTTATACCTAGTACTTATATCTAGGTATACTTAATTCAGGAAATATTTTTTGCATCAAACAGAAAATAGTTTTGGAGAACCACGTGCCACGTTTGCGGCAAAAAATATTTCGGGAATTAGGAAACTAAAGTCGATAATATCTGACAATATTGAAAAGTGACCCACCAAAGTTGGTACAGCAGTAATAAATAAAATTCGTCGTTCCTTTTTGAGTTCAAAGCAATCCGTAGTAAAATGAATCCGTAGTAAAAAAACGGGAACGTAATAACACTATTTGTAGTGGGACACCAATTTTCAACTCGTTTTGTAGCGCTTATACAACTTTTCTTTAATTCTAGACATTTTGGAAACCTTTCAAATAAAATAATGATTATTTATTTATTTTATGTTTGTGGTAATATATCGATATTTTATTTGTAGATTTGTTATCGATTCATCATCCTTAGTAAACTGTTACCGATGACAGAACGAGATAGTCATATATAAATTAAAACGTGAAAGAAAGAGATTTTTCAAAAGACATCAACGAGCGCTACTGCACCTTTGCATTTCTTTCGTATTCAAATAATGTCGTTAAATTAAATTTTGTAATTATTTTATGCTTTTAAATAACTTATCGGTGAAATGTAATGCTGTCTTTGTGTAACCTCGAAGTTTTGCTACATTTTCCGCACCATTTCACTGGACAATACGGCATTTTGAATATTCTTTTCGATTTTTAAAACCTCAGAACAATAACTAAAACACGTCAACATTCAGTAACGGACTGACTGGCGCTTCCTAGACGAGTTGGGGGCGTGGCCATCACATATGAGGCCGTAGAGCTAATGCTTGGCGAGCGCGGTTGCCCTCCTATGCGGTGTCTACGGGGCTAAGTTGTCTGTGGTGTCAACAAACCAATGGGTACACAATCATGAATTTAAAAACTAGATACTCATAAACTATGAAGTAAACATTGTGCAATAGTTTTATAAATAAACTATTTTGTAAAATTACTAATTTGTAATTTGACAGAAATATTAAACTTACTTAATCTTAATGTATTGCATGACAATTTGATGTATTGTATTTTAACTATGTACCGTAATAATAATAATATGAATATTGTACGCCTCAATGGCGGTACATAGCAGACTTACCTGTAACTAAACATCATCTTATGAACCTATGATTCACAATAAATGATTTGAATTTGAAATAACAAAGTCCAAACGAAAACCAAGTCAACGATCGAAACTGAGTGTCCAAGGAAAAGTTGGATCAAAAACGGAAGGCAACTTGAAGACTTGAAGCCAACTGATATCAGCCTAGCAGCTGTTATAATTTGTCCATGACATAAAACGTGTTACAAATGTCAATCCATAAACAATGTCAAATAGTAGTATACTTATACCAAAACTACTTAAACTACGTTACAAACAGTACGAATCTTCCCTTTTCGTATAGCACCCACCATAAATACAACATTGCCTGTGTTTGAAAAAAGTTAAATTGATTAATTTTTAATGTAGTACCTTCATCCTAGGTCACATAATTTATAATTATAATCAAATATTAATTATGCTCCAACCCATTAGATGCGACCAACATAATTTTTAATCGATAAAGCCACTTTAAAAATGCATGTTTATGCAACGCAGTGCATAGTTGTACCTACTATATTTTATTTTTCCTACCCCAGGCCCAGGGCCGGCAGTCTCGACATTAGACAGCGACAAAAATCGGTCGCTAAGTCTAATCGATGTCAAATTTCTTTAATAGATTTTCAACCTTATACTTTCGAAATAAAGTTGAAATCACACTTATGGCTATTGGGTGCCAAGAACATTCCTAAACTTCGGTGTCCAAGTAGTCATTCAGTTTTATTTAGGTCGAATTGGCTAACAATTGGCAAAAGTCTTGTTTGTATCAAAGGTTCTTCTTGAAGAGCTCTTTCCGTTGGTGTATATCTTATGGCTATTGGGCGCCAAAAACTCCTTAACTTCGGTACCCAAGTTGTCACCTACTTAAGTTATTAAATCCGAACTGACTAACAATTCGAAAAAAGTCGTGTCAGTAGCAAAGGTTCTTCTTGAAGAGTTCTTTCCAATGGTATATATCTTATGGCTATTGGTCTTCAGGGCAGAAACCCATTGTTCGGTGCCCATTCTCCTTTGCAGGATATCCAAATCCCTCACCAACTACTACTGATCGGATTTGGATGGAATGTGGAACACAGATAGTTTATAACCTGGATTAACATGTAGGGTATTTTTTATCCCGTTCGTACGTTCCCGTGCGGTAATATCCGACCTCCACGTGGGCGAAGCCGCGGGCAAAAGCTAGTATTATAAATGTGAAAGTTTGTGAGGATGGATGGATGGATGGATGGATGGAGGTTTGTTACTCTTTCACGCATAAACTACTGAACGGATTTGGATGGAATTTGAAATACAGATAGTTTATAACCTGGATTAACACGTAGGATACTTTTTATCTCGGTAGTATGTTCCCGTGGAAAAATTTCCGACCGCCACGCGAGCGAAACCGCACGCAAAAGCTAGTAATAAATATGAGTAGGTAAAGTTTAAAAAGCAGGAAATAAAACAATTATAATAAACAACTAAAAACACCCGGCACGAACAAAAACCTCTAAAAGTAAAAAAATATAATATGTAAGTTTAATTTAAGAGGCTTACAACAGCTAAAGTGCGGTCACTATCGGACTGCATAGAAAAGAAAGAGAAGCGCGATGACACAACGCTGGTAATTTATTGCAAAATATGAAGCAATTATCTATTTTCAAAAAATCTAGTGATTGGATTAAAAAATTAAAACACTATTACGTTAGTATGTTGCTT
This sequence comes from Dryobotodes eremita, assembly GCA_917490735.1. NCBI lineage: Eukaryota > Metazoa > Arthropoda > Insecta > Lepidoptera > Noctuidae > Dryobotodes > Dryobotodes eremita. The sequence goes on along the minus strand of OU823241.1, from coordinate 7,448,615 downwards.
GTAGAATAATCTGACCAAAAATCAGAATGATTTAATGCATAGTAGTATGGTTTTTAATCGTTAAAAGAAGTTTTTAGAGGTGTCTTCGTGATTTTTTTCTATCGTATCAAATTAGTTGTATTATGTTTTCAACGCACTATCTAATTAGCAAATATCCTGAAGAATAACATATAGGTATTTTTCTCATTTTGTTTACTGCAGTGGATCATATACTTTTAGCCATTATAAAACTTATGTTTAGGTCCTGTAGTCCCCTTAAGTTGTAGGCAATATTTTGATTCAAGCGTCGGCGTCGTCGGTCGGCGGCTAATTAGATTGTTGGAACCTGTGTTGGTTGGTGAAGGATGTAAATGAAAGTCTGGAGTCCAATATTAAGTGTATTGATAATTCAGGAATTATGTTACAGTGGGGTTGGTTACAATATATTGTTAAGACACAAGTTAACACTAGGGCGCGGTGCGGGCGACTGGCGCTCGACCGTTCGCGAGGGGCTCATTGCAATTTGCCTCGTGTGCATTATTGCTACTGTAGTTCCTACATAGATAATTAAAATACCCGTCCCCCAAAGCGACGAGCGTGAGCGTCAGGGGTTATTTTTTACTTTTTATAGGTTTTTCCATGGTCTAAAAAAACAAGGTCTGGCACTCCGAGAGTGACACAAGCTTACGTCACTATCCAGTTGCCACTTTATTGCAATAAAACAAGAAGTATGGAAACATTTTCAGTCACCTTTCTGTTAAAAAATATATATCAAGCATTTAAATTGACGTTTTGTTTTTCTAATCAAACGAAACAATTAAATTTAAACTTATACCGACGTAATTGTTAGTTAAAATCTCATTGATTTATCGGATTCGCATAGGTAATAAAGGCGGTTGGGGAGTCATTATGACACACTACTGGTAACACAGCAGTGATGACGTAGGCTTGTGTCACTCACGTGACCACTGTGTCTCGTAATGCTATACCTGGCGAAGTATATTATTATACCATGGGTTTTTCTTTACAGACTGACTTTTAAGGCTCCTACAAAAAGGCGCGACACGCGACACGAATGGCACCGCTCGTCGCGCGACTGGCGGTGCCTTTTTGTCGCGTGCGATTCGCGTCGCGTGTTACGCCTGTTGGAAGGAGCCTTAACATCATCGACAATCTTTCCAGGATGAAAGGGCGACCAACGCCTAAATTTCCAAAAAGGAAGTAGGTAGGTAGGACTTATAGGAGTTATATGGTGTAGACAGGTAGGTATTTGAATACTCAGAATATATCTTCCTTTTTATACCGGTGAAATATGCCAACTTTGCCAACCAAGGTATCCAGCGTATATAAGCAAATATAACTTGCTTTCAGGGCAAAGATACTTTGATTGGCAAAGTTGACATCAAGGTATATTTGCCCTAAAAGCAATTTATAAGCAAATCCGTTAGATTTGCTCAAAATTTGCTTTTAGGGCAAAGATACCTTGATTGGCAAAGTTGGCATATTTCAGGTACCGTAACGTCACTCTCTGAACAAATAAATGCAAAGGTATACTCATATAACTTACCGTACAGGGTCCGTTATTGTACCTTAGCTTTAAGTTAAGCCCATTGAATGATCTTCACACATTATGGAATGCAAATAATGATAAAGATAGGAATATGAATATGAATGTAGGTACCTATAGTACGGTGTCAATAGCGGAATAAGAAAACCGCAACGGGCTTATGTCCTGCAGTGGGCCGATAAAGGCCGCGGACAAAGGCATTCAAATTCCTTTAAAGGTAGCAACCCGCTCGCCCCTGGGGGTCTACTCCCAAAGCACGAAATCCGTACTGTTGGACGAAGTGTTTCCTACTTCGTGTCACTTACGGTTGTAAGATAAATTCGCGCCCGAACTAATAATGAATAAAAACACGATTTGACAGTTGTTTTTTTACTCCGGATTTGCTTTTACCCGTCCGAAAAATTCCAAAACGTACTTATTTTGACAGATCAACTACTTGTGGACGAGGCCGTGATTCTGTTGACGAATTAAGAGAGTAGACCCTCAGTTTCGCACGGTTTTTTCGACCTGACAAAACGTCAAGATTTCTTTATAAAATTATTATGCAAGTTTGATTATTAATAGGTACACATAAACCTTTCGGAATAAATTCTCTATATGATGGTAAAACCGCATTAAGATCCGTTGTGTAGTTTAGACACACGAAAGACACGAAAAACGACTTTAATTCAGAGTAGCTCGAGTTAATTTCGCTCGCAATCACGAAATTTGGAATGCCAAAGCTCGGAGTCAAGTTTTATTCACAAATGAGTCCAGATTTTGCCTGAAGCCAGATGATGGAAGGACTGAAGTGTGCAGACACACGGGAGAGAGGTACGCTTAGTGCAACATCATTGGAAAATAGGCATATGGTGGAGGGTCAGTTATGGTCTGAGGAGGTATTTGTATGGGAGCTCGTACGTAACTCCACGTCATTGAGAATGGGTCACCAACAGCGGCACGATATGTAACTAAGATTTTGGAAGAAATTGTTGTACCATTTGCCCTTTTCTTTGTTTGATTTGTTTTTATGCAATTGATAATGCACGCCCCATACTGCGGCCGTAGTTGTCGGATACCTTCGAGACGTTGAAATAAATGTTATGGGGTGGCCAGCGCGCTCGCCCGTTTTAAAAACCCCATAGAGCATGTATGGGATAAGTTTGGAAGACTAATTAACAAAATAAATTATAGCCTTTCCGAAGTATTTATATATTTTTTAAATAAAATCAATAAAAATATTGAAATTTATTGTTTTAGAATAGTTTAACCAAAAAATAAAAAAATACAAAATGCTTTTAAATACTAATTTCCGACAAATTCAACTAAGCAGTTTTCGATGAATAATCATTAATACTTTAAGTTCTTTAATTGGCTGTGTCTACCACAAAACACATCTAACACAAAATAAAGAAACAAATAAATGAGTAATGGTGGACGTGAAAGAATACATAATTAATGATAATGATGTAACACACCATAATCTGTCAACACACATACACAGTCAGATCTGTTTCCCAGAGAGGCATCATGGATTTCCATGTTCGTTCTGTCCCTCTTGCTTTCTTCACTTTCATCACATATTTCATTCACGCCTAAGGTAAGTACACGTGTCTTGGCCTATACCTAATTATAGGTATTTGCTAGGACACGTGTACTTACCCTACTAATATTATAACTGCCAAAATCTATGTGTGACTTCTTCGTGCAAAAACTACTGAACCGATTGTGATGAAACTTGGTATGTAGATAGCTGGAGACCCAGATTTACTCATTTTATCCCGGAATTTTCACGGGATGGGGCATCACGCGGGTGAAAAAACCGTTTGGCGCAGCTAATTATTATATAAGTATTAGTTAAAATTTATTATATATGGCCGTTAAAGAGGCGCCAATGAGTTGCTTGCCTAGGGCGCTCTCGACCTTTAATCCGCCTCTGGTTCAATGTTATCGCTTTTGGTTCCTGGGCACCACCACTTGTATGGGTAAATACTCGTGCTGTTCCGATGACAATACATTTTTTAGTTCTAAGACTTGATGCTGCAGAAAAGGCCACCACAATCGTATTTTTTCATAACCAGTTTGTTTCCTAACCTACCCTTTAAGATTTGGAATTTGGATAGAAATTAATACTTAACTAATTATTGTACCTAAAAGTTTTTGGTTTGTGTTATTTCGCAGATCCAACCTACCTTATGCACAGAGGCTCTGACTCTTACGGTGCCGAGATGCCAGTCGATGGCCGGCGGAGGGATACATCCCACCACGACACAGTCGATCACGCGCGGCTGACCTGCCTCGAAGTCATTGTTGTTGTTCATGCGGATCTCTACGCTCATCGGGGGTACTGGAATGAAGATCAAGATTCGTAAAATGATAAGCAGAAGGCACATGCGGGCGGACTAGAAACTAAGCCCAACTGAGAATGAGCCTTTATTATATTCGGAATTTCATGCGTATTATAATCCTGTCCACGAAATATGTATCTATAGGACAGTCGACGCAGTCAAAAAAATTACGAACAGCAATATCTATTTGACCACCCTAAGTTAAAAAGCAGACATAAATTGTGTTGACATACTGAATACAACTGTGTTAACACAATACGCCTGCAGGATGCAACGTTGCCAAACATCTCCAGTGTTCCGATACTTACGGTACATTCTGATGAATACACTGGCCACCAGCGGCTCGGTGACATCCCCATTCTTCACCAAGCACTCGTAATGTGCGTTGAGATCTCCTCGAGAGAGGTTGCGGAGACGGATATCAACGAGCATAAAGCGACCAGAACGAGACGGATTTGTTTGTTCCACTACCGCGCCGTTGCGACGCCAAAACACCTCCGTCTTCGGGTCTTCTGCAACTTAAAGATTATGGTCTTTCACGGCGGGCAATTGATCTACATAACACATATTTTGATCAGTCTAGTGCTTAGCGCGTGCTAATAGGTATCAAGGTAAGCAAAGTTCAAGTTTCCGCAGAAATGGTCTGAATAATCTTCATGTTATGAAACAATTACAAATTAGGTAAATCTTATAGTTTCTAAACCTGTACCGAATACAGGACAGACGTGGCTACTGCATATTAGGTAGGTTGGTAACTAAAGGCATAGCCTGAAGGCTTGACCTTTTTTTATAAAATTTATATTTTATTTGTGTTTTATGTAGATTCTTTTTTATTTTGTGAATGTGAGAATGTGATGTGTAGACTGTAGATCTGTTGACCATTTTCTATTTTGTTAAGAACCTGGTATTTGTTAAAAGGCTTACACTGTCCTCTCATATCTATTAACACTGTTATTTGGAAATATTGTAAAAGCCAATTATTTTTTAAACAGATAACCGAGGAGTTTCTTGGCGGCTCTTCTGCATAGGTAATGACCAACTGGAACCGTGCACCTAGCTTCTGACGTTTCATAAGTGTCCATGTACGAGTGAAATGTACAAGTACCTATGTACATAGGTTTATTTGAAAAGTAATATCTTTGATTTTGACTTCTGAGTTTAACCATAGCTTTAGTTCCCATTAATATTAGGTAGGTACCTACCTACCTATTTGATTTTTATTTATATATGTTTACAAGATAGGTACCTACCTATCTTCTATACATATAAATAAAAATCAATTGCAAAAGTTTTTTGTCCGCGCATCACATCAAAGCGGCTGCACTTATTTGGCAAATATTTTTTTGTTTTGTTTGTAATTGTCTGGACAAAGTTTTCGAAAAAAATTGTTTTGGAAAATCTACCGGGAAACTCGGAAATTTGGATGCTATTTTTGTATGAAATTCACACCGGGCGACGCTGGGCACGAACAGCTTGTTTTAAATAATTATCTGCCACAACCCAACCGCTTTATCCGTAATTGCTCCTTTTTTATTTTATTTTAATGTTGGTATTTCCTGTGCGTGTATAAAATAAAATAATTTTCTTTCTTTTTTTTCTTATTAATTTCTTTATTTAATACTTACTATCTTCTACTTGGCATATCAGGGTGAGGTCGGAGCCAAGACTGAGGGGCCCCACGAAGCCGTTCTTGAGCAGTTGTCCATCACTTGTATATATCCTGGGGAGTCCTGTTGATTCTGGAAAAATAAGCATATTTCTGTCGAAAATCTCTTTATCTTACGTCTGTAGATGAGTATTCTAGTTACGATCTCAGTTTAAAACTGTCGGTTTATAAATTAACTCGACTCAAATCCAGCTATCTAATTATAATTTCATGAAGATTGAGCAATAAGCATTGCTTTAGGACACGCGCCTTAGTATTTGTTATCAGCTGCACTAAAAACGAGCACAATCATCTAATAAAAGTGAAGCCTAGTGCGTGGCAGTCTACAGTCATGAGCACGTATCCGTGCTTGAATGTAACAAATGACGGTCACATGCATCCGGGCCGCCCCAACACCCTAATTCTGTGATATAAAAACGTTTAAGATACATACATAAAGTCACGCCTTTTTTCCATGGGAGTAGTAAGTAGGCAGAAACTACAAAACGCCACCTGCTACGATCCTCACATACTTCTTTTTCTTCGTTTACGTGCATAAATTCTGGCCATACACGCACGTCGGTCGGTACTACGTACCTTTCTGAAGAACATTACTAAGCACTCCCAAAAAGTATGTTGAACTTACCAACTATTTTGACATCAACTACGTAGTCCACTGAGGGCGAGCCTTGGTAGTGGACCCGGCAGCGGTACAGCCCTTGATCGCTGTCGGTCATTGTCTTAATAACCAGCGAGGTGTCGTCAGGACAAAATTCGGGTTGACAGGCGGTACTGAAGAAGAAGTCACGGGTTTCGAGCCTACAAGGGACAGGTAAGGCCAAGAGGGTAGGTACAGTCCTTTTACAGTTTTTTTTACCTCTGACAGCTGCAACCCAACAGCAACCATATTATAACAACAATAAAAATCACAATGATTTTGACAGACGTGACAATTGCAGCAAACCAACAGCAACCTTGTTGTCACGAGATTAAAGATCACTGAGATGTTGAGAGTGATGCAAAATCAGAGGTAAAACAACACTGTGAATGGAGTGTATCTACTGTCGGTGGAACCGAGCGAAAAGCTGTCGCACGTCAAAAGATACAAGTTCTTTTTTTAATTACGTTTTAAAGGGAATCTACGCAAACACTCTGCCTATTGTATATGTGGGACTACTTAAACCTCATTGGTCTAGTGAGGTCAAAAAAGAGCCACTGCTGTGCGTGGGGCTTTGGTCATTATCTCCAGGTCGGGCTAAATGTTATCAAGTTTTTACATACAAATGAGCAATTGCTCAGAGGCAGCTCAGGTTTAAAGCAATAAGCTTGTCCCCTATTACATGAGAGTGGCGTATTGTCGACGTGTTGGTACTATATACTTGTACCACGTCCTACGCGAAATACACCCGTGATATTTTGTAATGTTAAAACAAACACAGGCGTGGATTAGAAGAGCCTGTGTGAACTGCGTCGTGTAGCTGCATTGATTAATTTATTGAATATTTATTTGAACGCGTTATAATTTTGAAATTACAGATTATATTTAATTATTTCTTAACTAGACTTACCGCTAAAACAAACAGAATAAAAAATAGTATGTAACGCTGACAGCCAATTAAAAGTCATCACTTCTAAAAACAGATTAATTATTATCTACATTCAATCTTAAACTAAATTCACATTTCATATACAATACAAGAATATAAATCTGAACATACAAAATCATAATTAAAAAAGCTAAGGCTCAAGCACTTTCTGGCCGAGGACACACCTATAATGACACCTGTCATATTAATTAAATAAGTACTATAATCGAAAACATGCAAATTAATTGTCAAAAAAGTACCTACATGAAAATACAACACAAAATAAAAAATAAAAAAAATCTAATAAAGGTTTTTTTTTTTAAGTGTATTTATTTAATTCCCTAACTAGGTGCACTCTAATATAATAATACAACAATATTAGAATAATCACGATCACATATAGGTAATATTCTTATAAGTACTGTCCCACTGCCAAAGGCCTTGCCCAAATCCACCCAGGCACTAGCATGCACTAGGTAGGTACAGATAAAAAACCTCTAGGCTATAGGTAGGTATCCTGTTCTCATAATATTTCAAGAACGAAACAATCTTAGATCCACCTACTGATCAAGCACAAAGGCACCGCGTGTCGCGCGACGAGCGGCGCCTCGCCTTTGTGTCGGGCGTCGCGTCGCGCCAGTGTGTACGAGCCTTTACGTGGAGGATAAAATATATACCTACACTGGATAAACTTCCACTAATAGTACATTACTGCAGCGGCCGACACCAGAGGCATTGATGGACGAACGTGAAAATGAAAAAAATACTTGAGAGTCCATCAATGCTTGGTTGCAGCCAAGGCTTGTATAGTACTTTCTCAAATAATGTGCGGAAATTCAAACTAAGTAAATTAATTATAAATTTCAGAATCAATGACGAACAATGATAACTTTTCTCGCGACAAATTACCTATGTTCATTTGTTTCTTTTTCACTTTAAACAGCTCTATTTGCTAAGCCAGTTCGAGATTTAAATAAAATCTTAGATAAGTTACCTCCTTGATTGCGAGGGGTCGAAGTAAGAAGTTCGTTCCATTTTTAAATTACTCGACAGATATGAGTTATCGTAGTAATTTATTCGGCCGCTAAACACGACAGATAATGGATTTTCATACTAACATGGCCGGCCGCTGCCCGCATGTATCTGACCAGTACAGCATTTTCGATTTATCTCGAAGATGGTTGTCAAAATAATGCTCGAATTTCCAAGCATGTTTGAGAAAATTATCTACAGACTATTAAAATCTAAATGTTTAAGGCGTCGAAAAATTCCACCGCGTCGCTGTCGACTGGCTATGTACCCAAGAGATTGGCGGCATTGCCACATTGTGGGAAATGCTTAACTTAGCTAAACTCTATCGTCTTCCTATACACGCTGCGTCTTGAGATGCCGCGACGCGTCGGCGAGATGCAGCGCGACCAATCTCGAAGCCGCGCCTGCTGCTTTTGTTTTCTCAATAAAACATGTGCTTTTTGAACAGTGAATAGAGTCTATATCAATTACAATTTTTAAAAGAGCGCGCACCATCATCGTATCTCGCACTGAATTTACATTAAAGCTAAACGGATTAACAGGTACCAAATTCGAAAGCGGTTTATAGTAATTAAGTCCTATGAAAAAAAATCTGTTAAACACTTTTAATAGTTTAAGTAATTATCTGTTATTTTTCATATATTTTATCCAGGTTTTATCTAATAATAGATTATTTTTTTTTATAGATACATAAGAATTAGTAATTTGTGCAACAAGAGAGCAAAATGGGATTTTGTTGCGAGTGCTTATTTTTAATGCCGAGGAATTTGTTATTTTGAAATTTTAAAAGTATAGGTATCTATATATTTGACAGCTTTCTTTGAACGTTGGCTTCAAAACGACAGCCTTAAATACTTACTGGTATTAAATTAAACTTACCTTTGATCATAGCACGAGTTGGAAAGACATATACTCGTAAAAGCCCGTATTTTGATACCAATTTTTTTCTCATTTTCATTGACATTTATTGATAGGCCATTTTTAAGTAGTTGTTTTATCTCATCCACAAACATTCTTAGGTAACCATCTAAATCCGATGGTTTGTCATTGCCTGAATAAATGCCAATTACAATAGGTCGCCGTTTTAGTATTTCATGAACGTTGCACAAAATTGGCTATAACTGCAATTTTGACCTTTAAAAAGCAGGCAGTCCGTCTATGTTCATATTGAGTGAAATTATAAATAGACTACTATCAATCATCTGTAGATAGCATTTCAATGTTTTTGTCAACCCGTTATGCTAGTACCATCCATTTCCCACGGGATGAAAAGTGACAGATTTTCTGCGTGGGCGATATTGTGATTTTTGTGTCTTTTTTAAGCGTACGTGTCCTGCAGGCAATGTATTCGGTATTCGATCGTTTATTAGTACAATCAAAATGTTTTTTTGCTTCATACAAAATATTATAAGTAACAGCCGAATTTTTCACACTATCACAAGATGGTGTGAAGAATTGGGCTGTTAATTATAATATTTCGGTTACTACGAAGTACCTGGTTTTTTTTGAATAACTATTTCTGTTGAATAACAACTTAAACAATCTGTAATACTGTCACACCTGCGGGGTAATTACGTAATACACTAACAGTAGGAATGGGTTTCATTTTGACAGTTCAACAACATTCATTGCGTTATTTACGTTGTTGAGCAGACAAATGTTTTTAACATAATGAAGCAATGGATTAGCAATAGGCTTCAAAATGATTCAGATTGTGATAGATAGTGTGTTACGTAATTAGGGTGCTGGAATCAATGTCCATATTTAAAGAATTATCCATTTCTTCATTAACGTAAAATGTATTTTGTACGGAACCATTTTCTATAATTGGGTCTTCAACTTGGTTTTGACTATCATTAGTGATTAGAATGCTCATATTATCTTATCATTTCTCGTCTATAAATCTCACTGCGTTTGAATCTTTTCCAAACTTCTAAATCCATTTTTCGTAATTTATAATTGTATTAGTTGTTGCATTGATTACGCTGAATCAAAATGTCAATATTGTTGTAGAAGAGCGATAGAAATGCTTTTACAAAACTGAATTATCATTTCAAAGCATTGCTAGCCTACCTTTATTTACCGTAATTATGTTTTAAAAGAGAAAGGATGTCCGTTGGAGTACTGTTGTGTAATACTACTATACCAGTAATAAAAAACCGGACAAGTGCGAGTCGGACTCGTCCACCGAGGGTTCCGTACAAATTTGTAGGTACATAATTGTGATAAATAGTTCAGGAATTGAGTCTCGCAGTTTTTTTCCGAGCTTTTCCCGAAATTCAGTTTCCAAAACCTATTGAAGCGAAATTGTGGTTATACTAACAGTTCATACTTAAATTATATTTAATATTTTTATTTTTTTTATTTTTATATTATTATTATTATAAAGAGGGAAGATTTGAGTTTTGTTTGTAAGGATTTAACTCTAAAAAGTAGGTAGTTAATCAACCGATTTTAAATATTTACGCTGCTAGTGTATAATAAGTACCTAACTATGTACTAACTTATAATTTATTGTTAGGTGCTTATCTTACAAAGTAATTGAATCTAGGGCTGTATGAACGTTTGTTGTCTGCTTTCTATGTGAACTGAATGTGACCTATGTTTGTTTAATATCTTATAAAAATATAATAATATATAAAATAATATAATATATATGTATGTGCATTATAAGTTTATAACCTATTTAGGTACTTGTATACCTATCTCATGTATAATTAATTATGTTATCTTTTTAATTGTTTTTTTATTATTTTAACGCCTGTTAAGCAGAGCACCTGCCATCTTATCTCTACACCACCCTTGGTTGACTGGTAGAGAATGCCTAAGGCATTAAGTCCGCCTTTGTATGTTATTGTGTGCGAGAAGTTTAAATAAATAAATAAATATGTATAATACTACTAGGTACAGTAGGTAGGTACCTATTTAGGATTGTGTTTAATTACTAACTTAAAAAAAGGACTAAGTAAGTACGCATAACAGTACAAACTGTTAGGTACTACATTCACCAAAGTTATTAGGTACAAAAAATAAAAAGAGGGAAATGGTATTTATTTTTTCATTCTTCGTCATAAATCGAGAACATCATAAAAATAATTAAAAATCTGTTTAAGCTTGTGCCAATGAAGCCCTTTCACACGATAGCCCACGTGACACGGTTAACTCACTTAAAAATTTGGACCCCCGTTCCTTGCATAAAGGCCCTGTTTTCTTTTGTGGTTTAATTAAAAATATATGGCTTTCAGATTTTTCTCGTCTGTACCAATTAGTAAAAGTTTAAAAAAATCTACAAAAACATTTGTCCTCCCATACAATTATGACCGCGCATACCGTTGTTTAACTTCGATGATTGATTACGTACTTTAAATAAAGACTATATTTTTTTGATGATTTAATTACAAATGTATACCTTTCAGATTTTTCCCTGTACTTGTAGTATAAGACAATATTACTTGCTAAATTTCATAGTTCAAGGTCAACGGGAAGTACCCTATACATTTTGATTTCCTTGTCAAAATATAGGTATTGCGGCATAAACGGCCGTATCTTTTTTTAGCGTTAACTTAGAAGTTTGATGTTTTCACAGCTTCAAGGGACTGTCGACTTGAGTATATGGTTTTAATTTTAACTCGATACCTCAACGCGTTCCCGAGATAAAGGGTCTTGACAGCCAGACGGACAGACAGACAGACGGACAACAAAGTGATTCTATAAGGACTCCGTTTTTTCCTTTTGAGATACGGAACCCTAAAAAGAATCCTGTTCTAAAAAAGTGTCTTTGTGGTAAGTTTATCACTACGATTATAACGAGTGTTAACAAACCTTTATATGACAATTTAAGCTACATAATTGCAATTTGAAACTCAGCTATATCATCAAATCACTCTGTTGTAGACTTTTTGTGCCTACTATAGTACTATGTACTGTAACGACGATCTAAAAACCCACAATATCACAATATCGCCATATTCTTGAGTTTTCATCTCTACTATAACGAAAGACCCATTATGGTTCGTTCAGAACCTTTATTGCGTAAATCAGGCGCATTAGGGCGCCAGTAAACACTGTTATAAAGTTCTATCGTTGTATACGAGTCACATTGGAGGTTGCTATAACGCCTGACTATAACAGCAATACAAAGTCGCGAAATAAACCTTTACATCAATTCCTAATAGTTCGTTTTTGCTGTACAAACTTATAGAGCCAAAATGCCAAACGCTTTTACTCAACAATTTTTTTTTTTTGGATTTCAGCTCGTAGTTGTGACCTCTGAGGTCCTGGCTACTTAACCGAACTATCTTGTGGGTGCCTTAAGATTTTACTCAATAAGCCTCCAGCCAGGGGACTCAACAATCAATCAGCGCCAAAACCTTTATACATCGTTTACTCAGCTTTTTTGAGCTATAAGGTTTGGTTATAGGGCAAAATTGCTGGTTGGGTACCTACTTGTCTATACTGACCGGTATTTGACTCCTGTCATACTTTGCAGTACCAAAATATTTGTTTATTTGCTTAGGATTTATGTACCTGTTCACAATGAGATGGAGATAAGCATAGATAATTCTCTTAAACTCTGCCATTCTATTAACTAAGTATGGTTAATTGATGAGCCACTTTGAAACTTTAAAATTTTGCAGTTTTATACCTTCACGAGATTATACGATTTAACAAGAACTCAAACCGCATGCTCGTAAACAAGATGACAAATTACGAATAAGCGGAATTATCTAGTATCCATAGAGGTTGAAGGTTGACTAATAAGTTGTCGATGATAAATCAATTCAGTGTTGCATACGTTTATCCAATCTATTTGATTCTGACCTCCTTTGAATTAGAGCTCATTAAATACTCGTTATTTCTGAAAACCTATCCGAAGACAGTGACTGATTGATTGATAAACGAAATAAAACTATTTTTTAAAGGTTGTTAGCAAATTTTACGACATTTATAATACGAGTAGCTAAATCAGAAATCTATACAAATAAATAGAATTGAAGTGTCTGTTTGTAATGACAAAATAACAGCTTTTTACTAAATGCATATGAAAGTGTATACGGGACTTATAACAAAATACCAATTTTTAAAATTGTTGTGTCTGTCTGGCTGTTTGTTCCGGGTAATCTCCGAAAAGGCTGGACCGATTTTGACGGGACTTTCACTGGCATATAGCTGAAGTTATAAGGAGTAACACAGGCTACTTTTTGTACCGGCAGCACGGTCCCTTTGGATAATTTCCGACATCCACGCGGGCGAAGCCGCGGGCAGCAGCTAGTAGTAAATATTTTTTTTAAAACTTAAATTCTTCCAAGGTGGCGGCAGTTAGGTGTTATTTATGTTTATGTGCAACAGTTATCCTTATCATAATTGTCATGAACGTCATCTTGGACGCTACGCGTTCGGATAAAATCGTGGGTCCGAGTTTTTACGATGTCGAAATGACCAATCATAATTTTTCCGTACCTACGCTAACGTTACTATCGCTACGCTAAAACAATTGTCCCTAGGTTACGGTTGCTAAACCCGCAATTGGTTGATTTTGGGTAGTCTCTCTGTACTAGGTACGAGTATAAGCGACTAAACCCGATTTGCTATACACCAGTACCGAAGGGTCAATTTTTGTAAGAGGTAAGCCGAAGTACATATCTTTGATGTGATTATATTATTTGTCTATAGAATACTGACTGTGCTATTTTTCAAAGGGTTACTTAAGCAATGTTCTGAAACCTGGGACATTAGTCCAGAAAAAATATTTTGTCGTAAGGCGTCTCCACTTTGTCTCTGTTCTTTTTCGAACTTTAGGTGTATTAGCTCTGCCTATTCTGATCACTGTTTATAATACAGTAAACACATTAGAGTCCTTTTTGGCGACAAACTATATTATTTCAATGTTAAAAAAAATGCCTTTTAAAGTTTCGGTGACGGTATTTCAATTTAATTCCAATCATTAAAATTTAAATTAACAATATTTGTGTACAAACAAAAATATGTTCACAAAAATGTTGTGAAATATCCTGTACATTTCAATTTAACATTTAATTACTTTCTACACGAGTCCAGAGCATAAAATACATTGATAACTAATTGTTTATTGACTGTGACTGCCTCAGTCCCAAGTAGCGCAGTCGTGTCTTAAAAAGGTATTCTAAATATCCTCGAGACAATAACAATATTGTTGGCCATTGTCTTGGTTATTGTTAAAGCCCTATTGAACCACAAGATATCTTACGGAAGGTTACAGAATAAGGTAAGAAAGACTTCATACTACTTTACAAATAAACTTCGAAGAACGATTTAAGAGTAACAGCATTGGTGTACTTACTTTTACCTTCAAGATATCTTGACTATAGACATTATATTGGTATGTAAGATATCGAATTTCTAAAATTTCCGCAGAGAATTAAACAAGACTTATAAATACTAACTTCAAACTTCACGTACTAATCTCAGATGCTTTAGATAAATTATGGCGGTATGTTTTTACAACATGATGTTCTAAAACAGGTGCAAAATAAAATGGTTATCTAGTACTTAATACTTGTTTTGTAAGGTGTTGTTCTGTCTAATCTTACAGATTAAATTCAACAGCAAAATAGTTTATCGTTTAAAATGAACAGGATATTTTTATATCGATGGACTTCAAAAACTGCGCAGTTTACGTCTACACTATATTAATTTAATAAGTAGCACAAAAAAGGTTTTCAAAAAAATATAGCAATTTTAATTCAGTATTCAACATTTATGTGTATAATTTTCCGTAATTCGTTGTAAAATTATGTTAAATTAAAAAAAGAGCCTACAATTACGAAAAACAGAATTAATAATAATAATAATAATAAGTCGGTCTATAAACTTCTTACATCCATTTTGAGAGCGAAAATTAATACGCACATTGAAAGTAACTCGATTATGTCAGCCTCTCAAAATGGATGTAGGAACGGGTCCCGCGGTACTAAGGAGCTACTCCTCATCGATATGGCCATAAGCCAACAGGTTCGTCGATCCCGCAAGGATCTGTCGACATGCTGGATAGATTATAAGAAGGCCTACGATTCGGTGCCACATACATGGCTCATGAGGGTGCTGGAGTTGTACAAGATAGATACAACTCTACGCACCTTCCTTAGGTCGTGTATGGGGCAATGGAGAACGGTTCTTCGCTATCCAGGGTGTCGACGGATCCAGGGGAGCGATGAGCCTGTATGGATTAAACGGGGAATATTTCAGGGCGACAGTTTGAGTCCACTTTGGTTCTGCTTAGCCCTGAATCCTTTAAGCACACTACTTGAGGATTCAGGACTAGGCTATCGGTTGAGGAGAGGTGGTCAGGTCATATCTCATCTCCTCTACATGGATGACTTGAAACTCTTTGCCCCCAACAAATTGCAACTGATGGAGCTACTGAAGGTAACTGAAACTTTCAGTAGCGCCATCAGGATGGAATTTGGTGTGGACAAATGTGCAGTCATGCATGTAAAGCGAGGTGAGATTATGGAATCCGAGGGAATTCAACTTTCGGATTCCTTACACCTTAGATCCCTCTCCTCATCCGAAAGCTATAAGTATTTGGGTATGTCGGAAGCGTTAGGCATCAACGTTGCTGACATGAAGCAATCGTTGAAGGAGCGCTTCTTTGGTCGCTTGAAGAAAGTATTAATTAGTCTTCTTTCAGGCGGAAACAAGGTGCGGGCCTTCAACGGTTGGGTCATGCCGGTTTTGATGTACTCTTTTGGCATACTCAAATGGACTCAGACTGAACTCGACGCCCTAGATAGGAGGGTCCGTACACTGCTGACCGCAAACCGGATGCATCACCCACGATCATCGGTAATGAGACTGTACATACCGCGGAAGTGCGGGGGTCGAGGCTTTTTAAATGCAAAGACCCTCCACAACCGCGAAATGTGCAGTCTCAGGGAATATTTTTTAAAAACCGAGGTGGGTATGCACCGTGATGTGGTAGCAGTGGACAAGGGACTCACCCCGCTCTCCATGGCTAAAGAGAATTGGCGCAAACCTGTGGTACTTACTACCAATGACCGCAAGGAGGTATGGCAAAGCAAGGAGCTTCACGGACGCTTCTATCGGGCTCTTCATGAGCCCGGTATAGATTTCTTAGCGTCCGTATCCTGGCTACGTTTTGGTGACCTTTTCGGGGAAACTGAAGGTTTCGTCTGTGCAATTATGGACGAAGTTATCTTGACGAATAACTACCGGAGACATATTATGAAAGATGGGACGGTTGACATGTGTCGGGCATGCCATCGTCCGGGTGAGACCATCAGACATATTATCTCTGGTTGTTCTCGTCTAGCTAACGGCGAGTACTTGCACAGGCATAACCAAGTAGCCAGGATTATTCATCAGCAACTTGCTTTGAAATATAAACTAGTGGATTCTGAAGTACCGTACTACAAGTATGTGCCCGACCCAGTTCTCGAAAATGACCATATCACGTTGTACTGGGATCGGTCTATCATTACTGACAGGACTATTGTCGCCAATAAGCCTGATATAGTGGTGATAGATCGATTAGCGCGCCTCGCAATGATTGTTGATATTACCATTCCGCATGACGAGAACCTCGTGAAAGCTGAGAAAGAGAAACAAATTAAATATCTCGACTTAGCACATGAGGTTGTTGACATGTGGAATGTGAGCTCGGCTATCATTGTGCCGATTGTCGTATCGGCCAATGGCCTGATGGCCGAAAGCCTCGACCAGCATCTCTCGAGGCTCTCGTTAGGCAGTTGGATCAAGGGCCTGATTCAGAAGGCAGTACTCCTCGATACGGCTCGCATTGTGAGGAGGTTCCTATCTCTGGAGTCCTAACCACCGGTAGCTTGGACCCTGCTCCCGATACCGGCGGACCACTATTTTTTATATTTTTAAATGTTTTTTTTAATGATTTTATAAAAATATTTAAAAATGTATTTAATAAGGATCTAAATAAATAAATGAATAATAATAATAATAACGTTTATTTATCAAAAAGTAAGAATACAATATGTGCATGTTCGGTGAGCCACAAACTAAGCGTCGCTTGTATCTTGTGGCTCAGGAGTGCGAATTTAACAAAATTATAATAGTTAACTTACAGTTTGAGGATGTGAGATTATTATAGACAAGAGTTTAAATAAAATAAAATAAGATAAAACAAAACATTCTGAGATTCTAGAATACAAAATTAAAATTAAAAACATTTGTTTACGTTGGGCTTGTGTTGTTGTGTGTGAGTGGGTGTGATTATGTGTGTGAGTGGATGAAATGGTGTGTGTGTCAGTGGGTGCGATGGTGTGTATGTGAGTGGGTGTCATGGTGTTGTGTGTTTGTGTGTACTATAGGTGCCATACCAAGGCTTCGGTGTCGTCGTACGATAATTTTAAAAGAGCTGAAGTTAGGGATTTTTTACAGTTGGTGGTTGAGCAGTCCCTTAGGTCACAAATTTTGCTAACTTTATTGTAAGTGTTGGGATGGGTAAAATAGGTACAGCGCCTAGCTAGTTCGGATTTGGCGTTTGGTACGGGTACTCTGAAGACACGCTTGTTTATTATTTCTCTGTAGTCAGGTCGTTTTTTTATTGCTGCGTGGTATTTAAGCGTTGCTTGAAGAATGAATATTTGTCGTACCCTGAGGACTTGAAACTCCTGGTAAAGTAGGTCTGTAGGGAACCTGAACGGTTTTTTTAGTGCAACCTTGATCAGAGCTCGTTGCGCCCTCTCTAGCGTAATAAATGTGGTTTTACCAGCGCATCCCCATATGCAGATACAATATTGTATGATTGACTGGCAGAGAGCGAAATAAACTGTACGCAAGATGTCGATAGGGGTGCAATCGCGGAGTTTTTTCAAGACGTGTATTAATTTTCGCACTCTGGCGGATAGGGCATAAATATGGGTTTTATACGTTAAATGGTTGTCTATTGTTAATCCGAGATATTTGATTGTGTCAGTACCTTCAAGAATTTTACATGCGCAGGTGTGGTGAGGGGCGTTATTGTGTACCTGTGAGCAAGTGTGTATTTTTAGGGACATAGTTTGAGAGGGGCTGGATGCGCTGGTTTTGGAAAAGGCAATATATTTGCTTTTGCTGACATTTAATGTCAGTAAGTTTGTGTCTAGAATGTGCGCTATCTGAGAGAGGCCTTGTTCCGCCAGACGGTACACGTGGTCCCAAGTCTTGTCATGAAAAACTATAGCTGTGTCGTCGGCGTAGGAGATCACTTCAGCGTTACTTATAGGGAGACTTACTACGTCGTTTATGTACAGCGTGAACAGCGTTGGGCCGAGAGTACTGCCCTGTGGAACACCAAACGTGATAGGAAGCAAGCTGCTTTGAAGGCTACCTATTTTTGAGTATTGGTGTCGCGATGTCAAATAGCTTCGGAACCATTCTAGAGGTATGCCCCTTATACCTGATGCCTCTAATTTCTTTAGAAGAATCCCGGGTGAAACAGTGTCGAATGCTTTTGCTAAATCAAGAAAAACACCGACACAGCATTCTCCATTTTCAATGTAGTGCGAGACTTGGTTAGTCAAGAGGGACACTGCGTCTTCAGTGGACCTTCCTCGGCGGAATCCAAATTGTCTGTCCGAGACAATGTTGTTTTTTTCTAGAAAATTTACCAGTCTCTTGTTGACTATTTTCTCCAGAATTTTGGAGACTATACACAACAGAGCGATTGGCCTGTAGTTTTCGGGCATTTCTTTTGGACCACTTTTGTGGATACCCACACTGCAGCAATTATCCAGGCGTCAGGAAAGACACCTGATTCTAGACTTAAATTATATATGTGCGTAAGTGGTTTGATTAGACTTTTTCGGCAGTTTATAAGTAGTGGAACTGTTAGTTGATCTGGCCCCGGTGCGCTATCTATTTTCATGTTGTTTATTATGTTAGAGACTTCCTCTTCATCAGTCGGGTGCAGATAAAAAGATTGTGAGATAGAGCTTGGTGTTGTGTGTGATTCTATTAGTGAGTGGTGAGTGGTAGCAAGTTTGTCAAGGATCTTAGCAGCGTGTTTTTCCCCAACACAGACAAAATGCTGATTGCAGTTATCAAGCGATGTCGTCGGAGAGGTACTGGATGCAATTAAATGCGTTGATGTATTTAGAGAAGTATTAGTTTTGCATATGTCTTTTATTACTGTCCATAGTTTTTTAGGGTTGTTCTTGTTAGTTTCAATTTCCTGTCTGTTGTGCAATGTTCTCAGATTACGAAGGAGTGTGTGAACGAAGTTCCGGTACCTAGTGTAGATTAATTGTTTTGTGTGATCGTCAGGGTTGGCTTTGCAGTCAAGATGAAGTTTGTCGCGTTGTCTCATACACCTCATTAAACCAGAAGTAACCCAGGGTTGAATGTTAACCATTCTACGACTTATTTTAACATTTTGTGTGTGGTTTTTAGTGGCACGTGAGATAGTGTCGTTGAAGTAGTTTAATGCCGTATTAATACAAGATGAACCAGTAACTGGATCCCAGTTGGTTAGATTGATCTCAGCAGCTACGGCGGCCCAGTCGGTTCTGACTCTCCAGCGTTTAGCATTGTTGGGCCTTTTCGGTTTAGTGGGGACACTGCATAGGGCTAGGTCGTGATCAGTAATAGATAAGCTACATACGAGACCAAAAGGTATTGCAGGTGATTTTATGAATATGTGGTCAATACAAGCTCCGTATCTTGTTGGGAGACTTATGGCGGGGGATAAACCATGTGACGCCATGAGGCAAGCGTAGTTAGCTACTTGGCTATTACTTGAATCGTTTAAATTTAGGTTGATGTCGCCGGCCACAATTAATGTTTTTTGGTTTTTTAAATCAAAAAGGGTGGTGTCAAGGGAGTTAAGGAATCGCTCTGCGTTTGTGAAAGAGGGTGATCGATAAATGGCTAACAGGCCTAAGTGGTTGTTTGTTTTTATTAGAATACTGTCAGCGTCAATAAGGTTAGTTTCGGCGATAGTAATACTGCAACTCCAGGCTGTTCTTGTGTATACAACAATACCTCCGTTTTTGTTTACTTGGTTTGTTGTTCTGTATGCGCTATATCCCTGTAGGTCCTCTATAACGGAACCTTCAGACAGCCAGCACTCGGTAAGCACGATAACGTCGATATTGGAATCTAACCGATTTAGAGCAATAATAAAGTCGTCAAAGTTTTTTTGATAACTTCTGATATTGTATGTAAGCACCTTAATATTGTCTCTGGAAGCATTAAGGATACTCTTGCAAGTTTCAATAGATTCTACTGTGTGACATTCTATGTTAAAGGTTTCATCAAGGTCATTGGAAACACTAAGTAAAGCCATATTTATATGTTGTAATAGTATGAAGATAAAAACCGAAACTCAATAAATATGTTTTATGTAGAATGTGAATGTGACAGAAGATGCTTCCATAATAATAACTAGTATGTTCATATTTAACATAGTTCATAATGGCGATGGCAATGTTAAATCCATATTATCGGATACCATATTAGGGAACGTACCCATACTACGTAACCCCTTTTTTTTTTACCTCCCTCCCCCCTTGGTAACCATCCGTAATATATGCCAAGACCCCCCTCCCCCTCTGGTTTTCACGTAGTAATTTATAAATATCATATTTTTTTTTTTTTTGCAAAGAGACAGTTAAAAAAAAGAGTTGGCTTATATTTGTCTTTATTAATACGGCGCTTGCCGCGTGACGTCTAGAGTTTTCACATTTACGAAGAAATTGAGGAGACGAGCGCTTTTCTTAGTCCCAATCTGACAAAGTTCTCCGATTTTTAACAGTGGGAGACGCTCCAGCTCCTTTGGATTCTTTTTGTGCGTCCGTGTTTCCACCTATGTGTTTAAAAACCTTAAACGCTGCGCACCATATTTGAATA
The DNA here is from genome assembly GCA_917490735.1 of Dryobotodes eremita. Classification (NCBI taxonomy): domain Eukaryota; kingdom Metazoa; phylum Arthropoda; class Insecta; order Lepidoptera; family Noctuidae; genus Dryobotodes; species Dryobotodes eremita. The sequence goes on along the minus strand of OU823241.1, from coordinate 7,427,618 downwards.
TAGCTCGAAAAAGCGCGAGATTTCCCTAGAGGATGTTGACTACGTGACAAAAACCTAAGACCCCCCCCCCCCCCCCCGCCCTGTGACCAAGCGTGGTATTTTTGAAGACCACCTCGTCCCATGAACTGGTCACGTAGTATGGGTACGTTCCCTTATCTGAACTAAGTACGATTGAATACAGTATGGTGTTATTATGTCAGAGAAATGAACGAATTGAGTGAAATTAGAATAATGATAGCATTACTTAGGAAATGTTTTACTTAAGTTGTACTGTACGTTAACTTAATGTGAAAACATGAGGTTTCCAATAATTCTGTAAATATATTGAGAAAATATAATAAATATATTTAAACGTAAGTTGTGCCAGAAAGCCTTTTATACCGTTAAATATAATATTGAGGATAAAAAGGCTTAGGATTGAGTTGCTCCAATTGCATACTGAATGTTTATTATTATTTTTTATTTTATTTTACATACGCTTTGACATTTGATAATTATTATATATATACAATGACGTGAAAGTTTACTTAGTGGAGTATAATATTATATAACTAGCTGCGCCCCGCGGTTTCACCCACAGCGCTCTGAAATATACTTTACGACCTATTCTCAGACTTACCAAATATACAGAAAAAAAACATAACTATCGGTCAAGCCGTTTCGGAGGAGTTCGATAACAAACACTGTGACACGAGATTTTCTATATTAGATTATTGTGAATGTGAGGACTATGTGGGTCACGTTTTTTCCCTTTTTCAATTTTAATGATAAATTGGCAGTTTGAGTGATTTATGCGGCCTACCCAAATGTCCTTTCTTTGGGATTGTTCGTCGAGTGTTTGAGCTCCTTAAGTTCTGAGTTGAGCTGCACGATTACTGACAAATGTGTGCAGTTTGCTTCGGCCTTTCTTCTCAGAGTAGTCAGATAGGAAACGCCGACCTCATCTAGTTTTTAAAATATGATCGACGTGTTTGTAAAAACCTACTACAGAAATAAAATCATTTATCATTTAGCAAATTACCAACTTTTGGTATTTCTTTATCTGTCATTATGTCATTCTTGCTTTCGCTGAAGCACAGAGTACATTTTATATAGGCCCTGAAGTATACGTTATGCAAAATAAACAATTGTAGCGTTGTGTTGCGTCCGCGTCGCCGCGTCAAAGTTAGTTCACGCAGTACCCGCCGCTCCAAAGATACTTTACTCGCTTCGCGTCGCCAGCGCTCGCTCGCGTGGCCAGTCGATCCCCCGCTACGCACCTAACACCGCGCACGCTGCGATCGTGCGACGGACGCCATCTTTTGTGTTTAATTAAGCCACAGAAATACAAACTGTTTTATTGACTCCGTGTGTGGTTCATTGCTAAATCCACCGAGATAAATCCCTTATAAAATTGCGCCCAACTCGTGGCACGTGCTCCGTACGGCAAGTACCTACCTACAAAACGGAAAAATAACCGACGCGAGTGCGAACGAAATCCACGCGAAGTGTTCGACCTTGCCACGGATCAAGTAATCTGTGTACCTACTGGACTATACTGCCGTTATTTACCGTTTGCGTCCATCACCGAGTGTTATCGTCGAGAAAATGCCGCCGAAAACACGCCGCGCGCGCGCAAACGAGGAGGGAATCGATAGTCCTAGTAGCGACGAAGAAAGCCACGCGGTAGTTAATCCCGCGAGCGTGAACACCACGGTAACGGCTACACCGATCCCGACAACGGCATGTGGTAATATGATTTCCATGTCCGAGGAACAGCTCACACGATTGTTACCCAACGTCATGAGAAGTGTCGCGACGTCGACGCCGATTTCAACAAGTGGCTAACCTTACCTTAGCGGATCGTCTCAACCCACCGCTGCACACACTGGACCGACCGTGCATGGCATGCACGGCATGCACAACAACTTTACCCGGTGCACGGCCCGCTTCGACGGAGCCGCACGCAGTACCGAAGCCCTAGAAGCATTTGTCGAGAGCGTGCTCAGATCTACAAAGAGTGCGCAAGTGTATCCGACGAACACGCCCTTCGAGGTCTACCTATGTTGCTGACCGGAGTCGCCGCAGTGTGGTGGCAAGGCGTGAAATCTACCGTGGAGACCTGGGTCGACGCCATACACCACCTTCGATTCATGTACGGCGCCCCGCGCCCCGCCCACCGGATCTTACGAGAAATATTCGCGCGCGAACAAAGTGATAACGATAGTGTCGATGCCTTTATATCGCGAGTGCGGGCAGATATATCGCGAATACCATATAAGCTACCAGATGTTTTGCAAGTAGACATAGTTTACGGCCTTTTACATCGTAAGTTCCGTAAAAGAGTGTCACGCGATAGTGTAAGTAGTGTCGACTGTCTACTCGAGCGAGCAAGGTATATTGAGGAGACGCTAGGCGAGGTAAGTCTTGATAAATCACCAATTGGAAACATTAACCCTTCGACGGCGACGGGTAATCGAAGTAACCCTTCGCGCGCTGTGTCCGACTCTAGTTCGAATATTTGTAACGATACGAATTCTAATACGAAACGCGTTCGACTGCGCTGCGCTTTTTGTAAACGGTTTGGTCATTCGATAGATGAATGCAAAATTAAAATAAAATCGGGTGACCAAAATGATAATGCACCGCTGTCTTGTTACGGCTGCGGTCGACAAGGAGTAATACGCTCGAAGTGTCCGACGTGTAAAGCCACGCCCTCCGCCGACAAGGTGAGTTTCCAAAGCGCTATCACCCATGAATCTGACCTGTCACACCCTACGGTCAAGATAGAAGTTGCGTCTTTAGTAGGTGTTGCAGTGCTGGATACAGGTGCTACTGAGAGTCTCGCTAGTCCCGGACTCTATAAAGTATTATTAGATAGTGGGACCACTTTCACGAAAACCTGTCGCAACCTCGGCCTCGCCGATGGAACGCAGCAGGAACATGAGTTATTGTCATGTGACACGAACGTCACCATTCAGGGACGCGTTATTCCCACCACTTTCCTAGTGATACCGGAAGCGCATAATAGGACGCTTCTAGGCCAGGACTTTATCGCTAGAGCAGGTATATTAGTACACCTCCAACATAACTGTTGGCATTTTAATAATTTCCCTGGGCAGAAGTTCACGTTTGTGCAGTCCTTTAGCCTTACATCCACCAGCGATGCAGAGCTGATGCAGGTTGATACCACCGGCTTGGCGCTGAGAGAGGATGAAGGGACAAAGCTGTCACCTGCTCAAAGGACGCAGCTCAACCAGCTCATAACAAAGATAGCTGCGCGCTTCGCCACCGAAGGACGTTCTACAACTTACGCCGCTCATCATATTCGGGTTGACGAGAAGCAAGAACCGACCGCTTCACCGCCCTATAGGATGTCGCAAGGTAAGAGAGAGTTGTTGAACGCTGAGCTTGAGAAGCTGCTGCACGCAGATGTAATAGAGGAGTGCGAGTCGCCGTGGGCTGCCAACGTCGTCTTAGTCGCGAAGAAGGATGGGGGAGTCCGCCTATGTGTGGACTACCGTAAGCTCAACGCCGTGACTGAACCGGATAGGTACCCGCTCCCGCGCATGGAAGACGTGTTTCATGCAGCGAAGACGACCAGCTACATGACGACGCTAGACCTCCACTCCGGTTACTTTCAGGTTTGTGTCGCAGAAGAAGACCGCGACAAAACCGCATTCGTTACACCCTCCGGCACCTATAGGTTTAAGAGGATGCCGATGGGCCTTCGCAACTCTGGCGCCACGTTTCAGAGATTAATAGATCGTTTCAAATCAAACCTCAGTGTGCCTATTCGAGGACACAAGGTAAGTGTGACCGATATCCCACCAGACCCCCAAGGAAGTAGGCCTGTGACTATTCTTGGATATCTGGACGATCTAATAATCTTGTCACCGAGTTTCGAAGGTCATATTGAGGATCTCGAAGCGGTCTTCGACAGACTCGAAAAGTTCGACCTTCGAGTCAATCGAAAGAAAAGCTGCTTCGCCCGTGACTCTGTGAAATTCCTTGGTCACATAATTGTTCCTGGAGGTCTACAAGTAGACTCGGAGAAAACCTCAGCTATTGCTGACATGCCAGCCCCGAAGCGCTCTTCGGGGCGCGATACTTTTGGCCAGGTATGAAGTCTTTTGTCACAGACTATATTAAACGCTGTGCAGCTTGCCAGTGATACAAGATAGATACCAGGAAGCCTGCAGGACTACTCCAGACTCCTGCACCCATCCGGCATTTGAAGTGGTATCGGTTGACTTGTTCGGTCCCCTACCAAAGACTTCGAAGGGCAACCGTTGGGTTTTGATCCTAGAAGACACGTGCTCCCATTGGGTTGAGCTATTTGCGTTGGAGAAAGCCACCAGCGTGGAATGCGCTGAGATTTTAATATCAGAAGTCTTCCTAAGGTATGGAGTCCCGCGCAGGATGATCAGCGACAACGGAGTTCAGTTTGTTGCTGAGGTGATGCAGCAGGCCTGTCATGTGATGGGTATCAAACAGTCGTTGACGCCGTTGTATCACCCAGAAGCCAACCCCGTGGAGCGGAAAAATCGTGACCTAAAACCACAGTTAGCGATACTGGTAGGAAAGGATCACGCATCGTGGGATACTCACCTCGCGGCCATAAGGTTCGCGATGAACTCTGCTGTTACAGCGAGCACTGGGTTTTCACCAGCTTTTCTTACCTTCGGGAGAGAGCTGCGCGCGCCATCGGACGTTGTAGCAGACATGAAGACCATTGTGGACAACGATAATTTCATCCACAATATCACTCCTTATCTTCGTAAGTTATCGACGGTGCTGCTTGATGCCCGAGATGTCCATGAACGTAACCAGTCCCTGCAGAAGAAGTACGCAGATGAAGGCAGACGCGCCCCTCCGGAATACAAGGTAGGTGATCTCGTTTTGTTGAAAACGCAAGGGATGAATGATGTCGGCCCCGGACAGTCTGCGAAACTTATACCCCGGAGGGATGGCCCTTATCGTATCCGCGAAGTAGTTAGCCCTACTACTTACCTAGTGGAGGGAGTTACTAGAGGTGAGCACGTAGGACGTTACCACGTCTCTGATTTGACTCCATTCATCGGTGATGTCGAGGCTCCGGTTAAAGAGAAGCGCAGACGCGGTCGGCCACGTAGATTTGATTGCTAGCCCGAACGCGAGAGCGCTATGTTCGAACTAGAGGGGGAGTGTGTAGCGTTGTGTTGCGTCCGCGTCGCCGCGTCAAAGTTAGTTCACGCAGTACCCGCCGCTCCAAAGATACTTACTCGCTTCGCGTCGCCAGCGCTCGCTCGCGTGGCCAGTCGATCCCCCGCTACGCACCTAACACCGCGCACGCTGCGATCGTGCGACGGACGCCATCTTTTGTGTTTAATTAAGCCACAGAAATACAAACTGTTTTATTGACTCCGTGTGTGGTTCATTGCTAAATCCACCGAGATAAATCCCTTATACAATTAATTTATTTGATCAAAGACAAATAATTGAACAAAGAGCATAAATCTATGAGATGAAGAGAATCACTTACAGGAAAATCTAAACTCAGATCAATTGGTAAATCAGTCAGAATAGTGTCACTTTTATGATGAGACTCCTATGTATATTTTGTTTCGAAAACCTTCATCTGTTGGTTCAGGAAACTATCTCCTCGGATAAATATTGCAGTGAGATTCAAACGCATATTCACCTCTAGCAGTGCAATTTGGGCAACGATTTTGACTGTTAAAATTTGCTATACCTGAAGTAAAAGTAAAATATTGAAACCAAAGTAATCAATGTATGTGTGTTTGGCGACTAGAACAACAGTGAAAGTTCCCTATCTAAGTAGAATACCTACATGACTATAGTTTTTTAAAGAAGAGATAATCGGATTAATTAAGAGACGTCTATTCGGATTTCAGAGAATCCACGGAATTACTAAATGGACTAGTACCTACACAAATAGGGCATAATATAGTTAATTAGGCTCTCTCTGCTGACTCAATATGGTAGGTAGGTCAAGGCTGAATGATCAAGGTAAATTGAAACATTGTTTGCTCGATGTACATTATTGCCTCATGAATGATCAAGTTGACAAATCACATAATTACGAATAATCTTATTCTTATTGGTATTAAATGATCATTTATTACAACACCATTATGTAAAATGTCCATCATTTCAATTACAAAGGGTTGTAAAAATGTATTAGCATCGGGCTTTCCTTTTCCGCAATAGATTCCAGTCACCATTACAGGAACTGAATTCATATCGTTAATATTACATGATATAGGTCAAAATTCAACAAAGTAATATCTACTGTTAAGGCTCCGCAAATAGGCGCGACGTGACAGCACGACACAAAGGCACCGATCGTCGCGCGACACGCGGTTTCTTTGTGTCGTGTTCTCGCGTCGCGCCAGTGTGCACGAGTTTTTATTGTGTTAAATCCGTTATGCCAATATTCCCCGATACCACAGGGTCTTATTTCCACGGACCTTGCAGTATTGAGAAGTGTTCTAGCATCTTTAGGTACAAGATTTGACACATATTCATTGAGAATTTATAGTAAGCCCTTGAGTGCACTTTGCGGTATATTGTAGGTAATAGAACACTCTTTTTAAAAATTAAATTATGCACTTTAACTTTCGGTTCGTGTCGTCGTTCGTTTCAGAGTCAGAGTTTTTGCTACTCGTTTCAATGTTTTGACCTTCACCTGTTGCGGGATTTGATTCCTTGTCAATTAACAATGTAGGTAAACATGACGAACTCTGAAGATTTTTGTCTACAATTATTGCAGCACTTGCAACCAAACTACTGGTAGCCTGGCTATTACTGGAATTTGCAGTCAAGTACTTTCGAACTTAACGTCGAATATTCCTTCCTTTTATAAATTGTTTATTTCAATAAAATCGAACTAAGTACCTACATAATTTACTTATTTGGTCTCGAATAAACACGTCTCTTTAATACCTACTGTTGATACTGCCACAAGATTTATTTAAGGATAAAAACATTTAGGGTCTTACTATTAAAACCTAGACTGAAATAACAGACAAAACCTTTATGTAATACAAGGTTTTATTATGCTTAAAAATGCGATAATAATGAAGACACATAACTTGTCAATGATAAACTGACAATTGACTAAAAAGAAAATGTTGCATAGAGACGGAAGAAGTAAAGAGTTTATATCATTCTCCCGCGCTAGTCTGTAACATAATCAGTTAAAAATGTTGGTGGTCTGCACACACGACTGGATCTACGAATTGTCGAACGAATTGATCTCCGGTGGTGGAGATAGCGGCAGTCGTTCTTGAGACACTCGTCCTCCACTGTTGTCAGAGACCGGCTCTTTTGCCTCTGTAGATGAAGAAGGTGTCATGTTACGGTTCTCAATTACCGGTGATGTAGGTGGTGTAACAAAAGAATCAGTTTCATTTTCCTGGGGAGCTAGGTCATCTGAACCCAGCGGCGCTAGATAACGGTTTGACACTGTAGTCTCTCTTCCATCGGGATATCTGACATAGGAGTAATCTGGATTACTATGTAATAGTTCCACCTCCTCAACAATTGGTTCATATTTGTTACTCCTGTTTAATTTCTTCAGTAATACTTGGCCGGAATTCGTAAGCCAAGTTGGAATAGAAATTCCGTTAGTAGATCTCCGTTGGTGTCTGAACATTCGCTCATGCGGTGTGAAATTAGTAGCGGTGCAAAGTAAGGAGCGAATAGAATGTAAGGCTTGCGGCAAAACTTGCTTCCAGTTCTCAACTGATAAGTTTTTAGTTTTTAGTGCCAAAAGTATTGTTTTCTAGAGTGTAGAATTCAATTTCTCCACTTGCCCATTGCCTTGTGGATTGTAGGCAGTAGTTCGTCTTATGGCGATACCTCTTTCATGAAGAAATTCTTGTACCTCGGCAGAAAGAAAAACTGTGCCACGATCCGAATGAATATACGATGGAAAACCAAATATCATGAATAAATTATTGAGGTGTTTGACCACTGTTTTTGAGCTGACGTCTGAGCATGGAAAAGCGAATGGAAATCGAGAAAATTCGTCAATTACAGTTAATATGAATCTGTTAGTTGTATTCGTTGGAACTGGGCCTTTAAAATCTATGATCAAGCGTTCGAAGGGTGCCGTTGCTTTGATAAGTCTTCTATGTTCATCACTGGTATTTCGTACGTATCTTGGCTTTATTTCTGAACATGTCCGACAAGAGCTTGTCATATTTCGGACTTCTTCAAGGGAATATGGTAGATTTTTAGAACGTATCCAATGGAACATACGTGAAACACCGGGATGGCAGAGAGCTTCATGAAGTGATATAAGTTTGGCAGTGCGAGATTCTGTAGATGCACAAACTCTAGATAGAGCATCAGCAGCGTAGTTTTCTTTGCCAGGTCTATACACGATTTCAAATTTGTAAGCAACAAGTTCCAACCGCCATCTTTGAATCTTCTCATTTTTAATTTTGCTTGAGTGTTTCATATTAAACATAAAAGCAACCGAGCGTTGATCGGTCACCAAACGAAATTGCTTACCAATAAGGTAATGTCGCCATTTCTTTAATGATTCTACGATAGCGTAAGCTTCTTTCTCTATAGCAGAATGATTTTGTTCGGTTGGATACAGGGTTCTTGAAAAGAATGCTACAGGCCTGGAGTCTTGCGTTAGCACTGCTGCGATTGAATGGTCTGATGCATCAGTTTCGACACTAAAAGGCACATTTTGATCGATAGCATGAATTGAAGATTTAGCAATGTCGTTTTTCAGACTCTCAAAGCATTGTTTTTGCTCATTTGTAAGAGGGAAAGATGTTGTCCTAACAAGTGAGTGAATACGTTCTGAAAATTTAGGAATCCATTTGGAATAGTGAGCGAACATACCGAGTGTACGTCTGAGTGTCGGTATGTCTTGTGGTGGCGGTAAGTCAATAAGTGGCTTGAGGCGCTCACTGTCAGGTTTGATAATGTGGTTGTGAATGTTGTAGCCAAGAATATTAATAGAGTCTTGAGAAAATTTACATTTTTGCATACTCAATGTCAGACCGTACTTTTTGGCCGCAGTCATAAAGCGCTCTAAGTTTTGGTCGTGTTCTTCACGAGTAAGGCCACAAATGGTGATGTCATCAAGATAAGCGTACGTCTTCTGAAGTTTTTCTTTTCTAGTTATCCAATCGATTGTCCGTTGAAAACTTGAGACGCCATTTGTCACTCCAAAAGGTATACGCCTAAACTGATACAAATTACCCATAGCTTCGAAGGCAGTATACTTTCTTTTTTCGGGCAAAATTGGCACTTGATGGTAAGCACTTTTCAAGTCTATTAAGCTGAACATTGAGTTTTTGGCTACTTTAGCGACTAAGTCCTCTATGTTGGGTAGTGGATATGCGTCAAGCTCAGTATAACGATTGATTGTTTGCGAATAATCAATTACAAGCCGTTTTCTATGCGTTTCATTTTTCGTTATGAGGACCTGGGCTCTCCACGGTGATTTACTCTCCTCAATCACACCTTCCACTAAAAGTTTGTCGAACTCGTCTTTAATAAATTTGGTATCTTCATCGCTGTGTTTCCTGGATTTCACAGTAATAGGTCTGCATTTAGGAGAGACGTTTGCAAAAAGTGGTACGGCCGGCACAGATGCTGCAGCTACATTACACACGTAAAGTCGCTTCTTTGGTCCACCAAATGAGAATTCTAGTGACGCATGTTCTCCGAGGACGTCATGACCGATTATTATATCGGCGCAAAGATTTTTGACGATAAGGAAATTCACATTTTCATATTTGTGATCTCCTATGTTAATTGTTTGAAAAGTTTGGCCTTCTACTTGCGAAACATGGTTAAGTGAGGCCATTGAAATTGTTTGATACCTAGGCTTTGTTTTAAGTCCACAGAGTTTGGAGAAGCTCTCATTGATAAAAGAAACGGAACTTCCTGTGTCTAAGAGCGCTTCTGCTCTTATACCTTTGATAAACGCAGGCACAGTAGCTTTTCTTAGGGACGAAGGTGATGCTGCCATAACAATACATGCTGAATGATTCTTGTCTGTTGTAACTGAATTTGCTGTTCTGGATGAGCTTTTACAAACTGAAGCAAAATGTCCCTTTTTGTTACAAATTTGACAGACTCCGTCAAACGCAGGACAGTTTCTCTGAAGATGTACTTGCCCTCCGCAGAAAAAGCATTTTCTTCTACGAGTAGCGGCAGAGAAATTCTCGTTTTGCTCAACTTGTTGAATGGAGAAATTGGAGGCAACCTGAGCCGTTTCCTTTTGAGCTGCGTTCACTGGTATGTTATTGAAACTATTGGAATGGGCCTCGGCTGTTTCTAAGGAAATTGCTTGATTGAAAGCTTGATCGAGTGTTACACTAAGATTTTCTAAAAGCCTTTGCCTATATTTATTCGATAAGAACTTGATATAAAGGCGTCACGTATATAGTCGTTTCTGTTTGTTTCAGCGTCGACGTTAGTGAAGCCACAGTCTTTAGATAGTTGTTTTAAAACCTGTAAATAGGTATCTATACTTTCATCGGAATGTTGTTTTCGCGATGCAAGCATATGTCGTGCAATTATAATATTTTTGGGTTTCACAAACAGCTTCTCTAGTTTAACAATCGCTTCGTCATACTTATGAGTTTCACTTACGTAAGCATATACGTTAGGAGAGATATGGTTTACCAAAAGTTGATACTTGACTTCGTCCCATTGATCTTTAGTCGACTGTGCGTCTTCCTTTGATGACGAAAGAGCGGTCGCCTTCTTCTGACTTGATACGAAGTATTCAAATGTTTTACGCCAATGTTCCCATTTTTTGGATGCAGTAGTATCCGATGGGTCGGCATCAAACCTTTCTGGCCTTAGATATTTTTCCATGATTTTTTTTAAGCATAATAAATTGAAATAACAGACAAAACCTTTATGTAATACAAGGTTTTATTATGCTTAAAAATGCGATAATAATGAAGACACATAACTTGTCAATGATAAACTGACAATTGACTAAAAAGAAAATGTTGCATAGAGACGGAAGAAGTAAAGAGTTTATATCATAGACACTTGTTCATCATGTGTCTAATGTCACTCTTACGTCAAACTCCATACATAAATGTGGTGTTTAAAACATGTTAAGTCTAAACAACCGATAAACACTGTTTTGTGTCCGCAAGACATTTTGAAGAAACTGTGATGCATGGATATCTTAAGAACGCCTTAAAACATATTTTAGATACTTTGGCTTCATATAGATTTAAGTCACTATGCATGGATATCTTAAGAAAACCTTAAAACCTATTTTTGATAGTTTGGCTTTATAAAGATTTAAGTCATTCTTCATAATTCAATTAAGTATTAACTATTTCTTAAAAAGTTCTGTGTTCAGAAATATCATGGACATACATAAGACTAAGTTTATACTAAATGGATTTTAAAATTCTAAGGAAGCCTTTTTTTTGGATGGGAAATCATCAAATGACCTCTCCCGCTCTGGGCGGAGCGGAAGGGCGTGTCAGACTCTAACTGACTAAAACCCACCCGTGTTCCTTCAGTTGCCTGTGCAATAGCTTTTAAAAAACTAAGCAGCCCTGAAGACCGTATTTTTAAAACTTTTTTGGATTCTAGGATGACTTGAATTTGTATATACACTCTTTAGCGAAGCTAATCTTGGCCAAAACAAAGTTAGGATATTTTGTAGGCATATTAGATTTAATCAAGGTTAAGATATTTTGTAGTCATATTAGACTTAATCAAAATCTGTTTGGCTGCTTGGTGTATTGATCTGCCAGGTTACATTTTTATTTTTATTTTTTTATTTGCAGTATACCTATGATTTGTGTGTGCCTTTTAGTCTGTGATAAATAAATGCTATTCTTTAATTTTTCTTAATTTTTAGGGATCATAGGAGAGATTGTTAAACCCCATGTTCAACCTTCTGTGCTGGGTTCGATTCCCAGATCGGGCAGTGTCTTGGGGTTTTAAAATCAGCAATTTCTCAGTTGCAGCCAATTTCTCAGTTGAGTCTTAAGTAAGACCTATGTGGCACTAACTTATTGGCGAACACCCACTTGTTACTATACACACTATACACCCCTGCCTATGCCTTTGTAGAATGCTGGCGTGATGTTATTTCTTTTAAAGTGACGAGTGAATTCAGAACTGATGCCAGGAACTCCAATAAAGCCGAAGAGCCGAAATTGAGATTGATATTTTAGGCACACTCAATTCCCCCTTTGATAACTAGAAAAATGGGGTATGATCTGAGTTGCATGTTTTTGAAATTGACGATGCGAGGTTAGGATCAAACCCACAACATTTTCACTTTTGGCATTTCGTTTCTTTTTCACAATTTTTGCACAAAATGATAAAACCTACCATTAGCAGAAACTGTTTAGTTCAAAACTGCAACATATACAGGTTCAAAAAAAGAACGGTTTTCCTTAAGGGCATATTTATCACGTAGGTAAACGGAACTCCTTAAAAAAAAATTGTGTGTAATATTTGTATTTATTAAGGTTTTTTCGATTTCTGCCTTATTGAAAAAAGTGGATATTGTACTGGTTTTGATCCTAACCTCCTCATGTAATCCTTCAGGCTTTTTCATGAAATTACAACGTCCTTTTTAATTTTATTCCAAAATGTTCAAAAGTCCTCAACTTTCTAATGCAACATCGGAACGCATCTTCAAATAAGGTTGAATAGATGATTACCGAAAGTTTTCAATAAACGTCGGTGCGTGTTATAGGGGTACCGAAAATAGAAGTTAAAATAATAGAATATAATAAAATAGAATACTCTTTATTATGTACACCATAAAAATTACAGATATAAATGTAGACATTTTACACAGGGTGACACAATGGGCTGTCTTATCGCTAAAAGCGATCTTTTACAGACAGCCTTTGGATGGATTCAAGGGAGAATGAGAGACAATAATGCAGGTAGTCAGGGGCGTACCATTTACATATACAACAAATACATACATACATAAAATATATACTTATCTACATATAATATATATGTCGGAGTCAACACAGTTTGTTATAACTTGTTTTTCTTATTATTTAAGTGATTTTTACTATCAATTACTGTCTAATAAATCGGAAAATAATTTATTAAGTACTCAGTGTACGTACTAATTGATTTTTGGCAACTTATTTCGATAATTATAACCGATGGTTTTGTTCAAAACAATTGATGACATGTTACTTTAATTTTAAAATGATTTACTTTGTATATTCACCATTGTTTATTTAATTCAATTATTCTTGTATTATTTGATTACTTTATAATGTAAGTCTTGTTAGATTTAGCACATTTTAGTGTTTTGTATCAAGTAAACACGTGACGTACTTCCGTGCGTCATCGGACAGAGTTGTCGTGGTGGGATTGCAAGGTGGGGGCATAGTCTTATAAAATAGCGTGCACTCGGTGTGCGGGTCAGTCGATTTTCGGATTCGACTCAATAAAGAGCCCCTGTTCCCGACAAAACTGTCTGTTTACCTGTGCCTACTATAGTAAAAACCCTGTAATTGTTTATACAGTCTTGTTTATCCCAATAAAATGGGAACTCCAAATCCTGACGATATGCCACTCGGCAATCCTGATGCTACATATACAATAATAAACATGAAACAAGAGCAAGGAAACTAAATGTAATGATGATGTTTAAGGAGAGAGGAAGTGTTTTTTAACCATAATTTGAAAAGTGGACAAATATTGAGCACACCTTATCAACTCGGGCAAGGCATTCCATAACCGTACTGCTTGAACTGTAAAAGACTTCCAGAAAATGGTGGAATGCATCGGCATGTCTAGTCTTAAGTTTTCCGATGACCTCAGATATCTATTGTGTGTCATGAGGGAACTTGAAACGTTCTTTAAGATAAGTGGGGGTTTTAGGCTGAACAGAATACTGTAGAGCTGAAACAAGATATGAGAATATCGTATGGGAAGCCAATTGAGCTTTGTACGAAATTCAGTAATGTGATCATATTTGCGCAGGCCAAATATAAATCTTATGTAAAAGTTCACATTGAAAAGTGGGTCGGTATTGTATAAATACTCGTAGAAGCAATAAGTGAAGCTGCTGCAGAAGAGAGCTTTCTTTAACTCTTCCCAGAGCTGCAATCCAGGTTTCGAGTTAGGGAGGGGGGGGGGGGTCACATAGTCGGGGTCTAGTCAGGACAGGCTCCAATCAGTCGCGGACTAAGCTTGTCGGGGGCCCTGGCGGCAAAACAAAATGAATCCCCCCGGTCTCCTCAGTTTAATAAATAATGACAACAAGAAAAACAAGTATTGCGTTATTATAGGTACCTACGCTTCCTACGCCATGGGCTTCGCAACCGTAAGGATTGCTTTTTTCAGAGAGGTGGATTTTCATCTCCTCAATAGGCTATTTTCGAAAAGCAAGAATGTAGGATGCAAGAGCGAGCGAAGGGAACTCGACATTTTTTACACCTCGTCTCGGAATTCTCGGTAAGGTTTCTATTGAACATTCTTACGGAAATGGGAGTTTCTTTATGCAGAAAAGTTTGATAGTCAGAAGAATATAAAATGCGGTGCGAGCTCGAAAATTTTGCACACCGCCTTGTATAGGTAAGGTTTTCTTATAAAAATTCATACATAAATAGGAGTTACTTTGTCAACTTACGTAGAAAGTTTGAGAATGTAGGGTGCAAGAGCGAGCAAAGCGAGCTCGAAAATTGTAGCACCCTCCAACTCTAAACTGCTTCTTACTGAATATATTTGGACCGTGTTTGAGGTTTCATTAAAAAGTACTTCTTGAGATTTGGGGGCCCCAGGACCAGAGGCCAGGGGCGGTTTGCTTTGACACTATACTGTATCTAGTTGCTCAGCTTATTTTGCCTCTTCAAAAAGGTGTCGGAAAACTGTGTCCGCCTGTTCTCTTTTTTCGTAGGACACTCATTGTATAGCGTCCGTAGCCTTTTTAAAATCAATTGAGCTCGATTGGTGACTACGAGCTTAATGGTCGGCACGCGGCCGGCCGGATTGGTTAATCGTTAATTCATATGGGCACTTATAAAACGTCAGAAGCTAGATGCACGGTTCTAATTGGTTGTTTCCTAAGGAGACGAGCCGACAAGAAACTCCACGGTCTACCATCACATAATTATAAGAACAGCACATACCTAGTCATATTAGATATGCGTGTCATTCGCGCAAGTTTGGCAAACACATACGTGACCACATCATACAAAGCATTTATTTAATGTAATTTATCAATGAGATTAGATAAATTATCTGTTGTCGACCTAGACCCCCAGGGGCGGGGTCAAGACCCCCATGAGCCCCACCCCCCTGGATCCATCCTTGGTCCTAGGGCACGATTTTAAAGTTCAACACTGATAAGCTGACACGATAAACTAGACTATTAATTATTTGGATTTCGTGCCCGTCAATGTAATATATGAAATGTGTCGCCCCTGCGTCCTATCAAACAGATAGTTCGCGCCAATATGTCATGGTCACGTGTGTTCGTAAAACTGGAAACATCAAAAGGCCATAGGTCCCCACACGTCCGAATGATTCCCGGAATTCAGTCCACAATGCTTTTACGAATGCGAACTAATTAATCTGGATTCACGTGCACATAGTTTTACCATCAAATTCGATGCCGTGAAACAAATGAATGTCTGTCCAAAGCAAATAAACCAAGAGGTTAATCAAAGCTAACCCAAAACAATTTTCCATTTCCAATATTCACGCAGCTGTTGGCAAATTCTGCGAACAAACCACCTACATTCGGTTACACATATTTCTCAAGTATTTTTAATTAAAATCATTGAAAGGCTTCGCAATATTCAGGAAATAAGGCTGAATAGTGTACAATATATTAAATACTAGCTTTTGCCTGCGGCTTCGCTCGCATTAATTTGACTTCGACTATCAATTCGGGTTATAATTCAATCATGATTGGAAGACACGTGGCGCCATCTATTATCGTAAGCACGTTATTTTTGTTTTCCTCGGGAACAGTACTTTTTTTCGGGATGAAAGTTACCCTATGTCCGGTTCTGTACACCTGACAACGTAAATGCAAAATTTCAGGATAATCGGTTCAGTGGTTTAGGCGTGAAAAGGTAACAACCAAACTTACTTTCGCATTTATAATATTAGTTAGGATTAGGAAGCTAGGAAGTAGTGTTAACACCAGCGTGCTAAAGGTACCGGGATAAAATGAAACGCGTGTTTGTAGGATAATGTGCATAATTGTTCCTATTAAACGTTCTAATTAATTTATGACATTTTTAGCTCAGCTGAGTCCTAATATTCTTAATACGAACTAGCGTTTGTCATCAACTTATAAACCTTCATAAAGGTTGCATGGTAAAAGGTTCAAGGCTCTTACAGTACCTACCTATAGCTAGAAAGGGATTTTGACCTTCTGAGATGAAGTTAGATGATGTCTGATAAAGATCGTAGAAGAAGGAGACATGCTGCTCCGATTCCAAGCAAATTAGAATAGAATTAAGGTGATGATCGTGAAATTCCAGAACTCAATTGGGTTAGCAACAGCATATGAAAACGTATAGTAGGCTGCAAGTCAACGGTAACAAGAACAGCTCGTACAATATTCGTTAACAATATCCCTTTGAAACTTCGTAGTACGCCAAGCCAACTTAAGGTCCAAGAGTTACCACTGACGTGCGGTCGACTATACCAACGAATGTAAAAAAAATATGATTGCAAAACTGTGCACATAAAATTCGCATTATTGCTTAACATTGGTCGAAATGACGATAAAGGCTCGTACACACTGGCGCGACGTGACGCCCGACACAAAGGCACCGCGTGTCGCGCGACGAGCGGCGCCTTTGTGTAGCGCTGTCGCGTCGCGCCTGTCTATGGGAGCCTTAAAGCGCAAGCATTAGAAACATAATTGTCACTTACTTTTTCTCCGATTCTGGCTTAGGAAATCGATAGCGGAATTCCCGATTATTTTTAAGCCAGATCACATAGGACTCAGGGCCGTCAAGGAATAGCTTTCCTTGACCGCATGGGAGGCGTGCCTCGCGTCCACGCACCGCGTGAACTAACACCGCTTCTATAACCAAGCACTCATTTTAATTGAACAGAAAAACTTCGGTAACCTCATCAGATTTTTCAAGGATGCTTTAAAAATAAAGACGGTTTAGATTTGTTATCACAAATTACCTCGTTCGAGTTTCGTCAACATCATAATCATGATCCATGCCCTGAGGACACATACGATGACTGACGTCACAAGAGCCACCTTTACTATATGCTTCGGCGAACGTTAGGACTGTAATGCTATTTTGTGCTGTCTACTTGTCAGTTATTCGAAGGTTTGAAGCCAACAGAACTGAATTTAGTTCAAAAGTGCAGCACCTAATCGACATTTGAATGGCTAATCAGCATCTCTCCTCATGCACCTCCACAATCCATAATCAGCCTATAATGTTTCCACTGCTGGGACACAGGCCTCCTCTCTTTTTAAGAGGGACACCTCATGCATCTGAATGGTGTATATTATAATAGTGTCTGAATACATTAAATGTTTATACTTCATGCACACAATTTCCATTGGATAAAATTTTATAAATTCCGTCGTTTCTTAATGTCGTCTATAGCTGGTACACCTACAACTTTATCGGAGTTTACATTCGGGTTTATTGGTGGATGTCGAACGAGTCCTTGGACACGGTCACGTGTCAAAACTTCTTTTGACGTCAATACGTGTAAACAATTTAAGTGTATTTGTATGCAATTAAGGAACTACGTTCTAAAAGTATCAATGGAAAAGTACCACCGTTTCTTTTGCACAGTGCACGGAGCCCAACGACTAACAAGCTAAACAGGGCTTGTAAAATAGGGTATTTTAATAGTTTATTATTTACACGTGGAACATTTTAATACAGCACGTGTTAGGTTTCTTGAAAAAAAATTCTGATAATAATAATAAATAATAATGTAGTTAAGAACAACATTTATATGAGGAATCATTTTATGCGAGGTACGGAAGAATTCTAACCCAGCTAAATTCAATCAGTCGTATCATTCGTCAGTCACCAGTTCATTAGTAGTTATTAAGTCCTCTGGTGTATTAAAATAACCTCCACGAGGCGATATCAAATTATAAATGATCGCTTTACTACCACCTGCTGACTGGCCAATATTTCTATCACGGCATGAGCTAAGTATTCTTAATTAGCTCGTGCCGATACGACGGAAGAAGTCCTTTGATTAAGGCGCTGCCCAAACGTAAGAACACCGAAAACTCAGTTTTTTGTCGCACAGTTAGGCGTATTGGTACATATTACAAGCCAGTTTTTTTTTATGTATTGCCAAATGTATATTTTTCGTCGCATAATTCTCAAAATGTTGAGCTTAAACTATAATATTTTATGTAATGACAATAAAAGGAATACAATCAATTAAAGGAATACCTGAAAATTATTCCACTGGGTCGTGTATTGATTTTTTATTACTACAAAATAACTTTTATTTTGGTGGGCATTCGATTCAACGAACACCAAACGCAACGCCGCACAGTGGGTCGAAACGATGATTTTAGTGACTTAGGGATCAACTTTGTTTTTTAAAATTTTTCTTTATGCGGATCGATAGAGCTCATTAACCTCAATAATAATTGTTCTGATAATTTTTTTCCTAAACTTGCTCCTTTGGGTGCAAAATGCATTTTGATATTTTTTTGTATGGAGCGGACCAAATTAAATTAAATTTCTGCCAAGTGGCGTGTGATCCCGCTTTGAAACTATATTTTTCTTAGGGGTTGTCCAGTCTACTATCATTTGATGATTTGAACATTTGCATAAAGTTGCAACACTGCTAAATAAATGGATCGAAAAAAATTTAAAAAATACTTTGAATAAAATGTTTCATTTTTTATTTTCGGATGTTCTTTTAAGTTATAATTGATATGGAATAGTAAGTAAAAGCACTTAATAATTCACATAGTTACTTAAAGACTAACGACAATACATTTAAAGGTCGCTGATTTGC
Source organism: Dryobotodes eremita (assembly GCA_917490735.1). Classification (NCBI taxonomy): domain Eukaryota; kingdom Metazoa; phylum Arthropoda; class Insecta; order Lepidoptera; family Noctuidae; genus Dryobotodes; species Dryobotodes eremita. The sequence continues at coordinate 7,408,652 of OU823241.1, read as the reverse complement.
TTGAATTTACTAAGTACGTGTTATTTAAAAATGTGGATCTATTCATTTCTATTTTTTATTTAATGAACTTATAAAATCTTTTAAATTAGATTTAATACTGAATAGTAAGTAAAGATACATGCAAATACAAATTTACTAAAGGTAAAAACTTAAAACTAACTGTATACAACAACAAATTTACTATTTCCTTTCAGTCATGACATACAAACTAATAAAAAAAAATCAAGAAACTTACAATCTATCAATAATGTTATTCACTATCTTGTAAATTATCTACATCAATAAAATCTAAATCGGATTCTGAAGGAAAACTCAGCAGAAGCTCTTTGACTGTTGGAGAGAGAACCATTCTATTTTGTTTCGCCAATCGAGGCCGTAGACTTGTGATCTTTGGATCAGACGACAAAAGAAGATTGTGTAAAACATCCTCATTTGTCGCCGTTCTACTTACCTTTCTAGAATGACTCTCTCTATATTTCCTAAAATCTTTATTACGAGCTTCCGCTGCCTCTTCCGACAGTTTCCCTATAGGTATGACACCAAAGTTCTTTATTATGTCACTCCCATGTACCAACAATTTATGTACACTGGAAGGCATATAATACCAGGGATACAAGGTAACATACGCGTACAGAATTTTTGGAGCTTAGCACTGTTCTCTTGCGTCACGGTTATTTTATTTTGTAGGTATTGGAAGAGTTTTTTACTATCTGACAGCGACTTAAGCTGCTCTCTTAAAATCATAAATAAATCTAAATTGTTAACTAAATTTTCCATTATAACGAAAAGGGACGATCACAATCACAATAGATGTTAATAGTAGTACGAATAAACGAACACTAGTAAATATATAATAAATATGGTAATTTTATACTTCCAGTGACAATCAAATGTTTACTAATATTTCTACTACCCTCATTAACATTAAAGTAATGACTAAAAGTGATAAACATTGTTTTTTATAAAGTAAAAAGTCAAGCTAATTACAGTCAATAGAAATTTATAGATAAATGATATCCACATTTTTAAGTAATACGTAATTAGTAAATTTAAGCTAATAACGAACCTTAATATATTGTCGTTAGTTGTTAATTAATTATGTGAATTATTAAGTGCTTTTACTTACTATTCCACATAAATTTTAACTTAAAAGAACTTGAGAAAATAAAAATTATTCAATGTATTTTTTCGATTCATTTATTTGGCAGTGTTGCAACTTTATGCAAATGTTCATAGCATCAAATGATAGTAGACTGGGCAAGCTTTAAGAAAAATATAGTTTCAAAGCGGGATCACTCGCCACTTAGCAAGAATTTAATTTAATTTGATCCGCTCCACACAAAAATATCACAAAATGCATTTTTCCACCTAAAGGAGCAAGTTTAGGAAAAAAAGCATCAGAACAATTATTATTGAGGTTAATGAGTTCTATCGATTCGCATAAAGAAAAAAGTAAAAAAACTAAGTTGATCCCTAAGTCACTAAAATCATCGTTTCGACCCACTTATGGCCGCTAAAAACTAATTGCTTCGTACCGCGCCTTAAGGAGATCATCATCGAAACTAAGTTTAGCGATTAGACAAACGATAACAGAGAGGAAGAATCACAGAGTGTCAAATAAAAGCACTCTTTATGTTTTTCTCTTTGTGCTTCGTAAAGTGGTAAATCAAAGTGCACTTCTACGAGTATCTGCTTACCACGCTGACGTTTATTCGACACTGAGATATGGTATAATGTTTTGGGGGAACGCCACTGAGAGAGAAACTGTCTTCAAAGCCCAAAAGAAGTGTATCCGGGCAATATGTGCATTAAAACTTACAGATACTTGTAAACCACATTTTATAAATTTGAAAATATTGGCATTCCCATCACTGTATATGTAGCTACTAGCATTAGACATTCGAAATAATTTAAATAAATATGAAACTCTTAAAAGTACCAGGCTGGTCAGTAAACTTCAAGCAATACTCGTACGCCATAGAACGGCTATGTTTGACAAGAATGCATTTTGTATGGGTCCTAGAATATATAATAAATTACCTAATAATATTAAGGAAGCAACGAATTATATATCATTTAAAATAGGTTAAAGTTTTATTTGATCAATAAAGCCTATTATAAAGTTAATGATTATTTAAATGATACATGTAATAAATTTATAAATTAAGTAATGATAAAAAAATTATATAATTAATAAATGTTAATAAATAGTGTAATAATAATATTAGTTATAGGCTAATGCTTGTTGTTGTTGTTATGGATTAATGTAATAAATATTTTTCACAAACGGCGTGCGTGTACGTCCCTGAAAAAAAAACAAGGTTTTTTTTCGATCGAAGATCGAGGATCGGAGCCAGTGGCGTTCTGTTGTTTTTGTTTTTGTTTTTGAGGCTGGAGTTTATATGTTTGTATATTTTTAATAGGTATTTGCACACCTATTAAGGTAGGATATGGTTTAAAGGACTTTTGTTTATTTATGTATCACCTCGTGTACCTACCCATATTCAATCAAATAAATGATTTGATTTGATTTAAAACGAAATAAACTTTTTGGAAGCAGAGGTATATAAGGTGGAAAAAAATAATATCAAGCGCCTTTTCCGATTGATTTCTGAAAACTGCCTGCCCGTTCCGAAGATCGAACCGACAAGATTGCCAAGGCATAATTAGATATATATTTTATGGTATACCATCAATGAAAAGAGTCAATGATGAGGATATTGAGGGTCAAATGTCTCAGTATAAGAAACATTGTGTATTTTTTCCACCCTGTAGGTATAGTGATGGTAACAAAACAGTAGGTACGTACCTTCCAATCCCGAAATATTAGCTGTTAGGAAAATTAAAATAAACGGACACAGCATTTTCTGAAACAAAGAGGAAACAATTTTAATTAGTATTTGAATTATTTATTTATTTGAAATTTTGATACTGATGCGGAAATGAAATGTCCCAGTTAAGGCTCCTACAACAGGTGCGACACAAAGGCACCGCATGTCGCGCGACGAGCGGTGCCTGAATCGCGTGCGATTCGCGTCGCGTGTCGCGCCTGTTTGTAGGAGCCTTCACACGAGAACTAAAAGGCTAGCGAGTTAATTAATATTTAGTTCTACTAACAAAATATTGACATTTAAATAGTCTGAATTAAACGAACTTTATTTTATTTTATTTAGTTCTCTCAATGTTCGTATGTAAAGAGATTGTGCATTTTATTACCTACATAGTCATATTTGGTAAACAAATAAAGTGTACGGGAGATTTAGGTAATTATTTTCAAAATTAGATAGTTCGGGACAGCTAATGATGTAATTAATACCCTTTGTATTTAGACCATACCAACCAATTTTAAATTAGGTATTTGACTGATGTGAAAACTTGTGATTTCCGGGCCGGGATTGTATACCAAATAAGACAAAACACTGTACAAATTATATTAGAGACTAAAATCGCAGTGCGTAACTGACAGGCATGTCAGAGAAAAGCAAAATTGACGTTTATTGATATTGATACGTTATATGTTGCTAATTAGAGTTCCTGCTAATTAGAAACTAGATTTTGAAGGCTATTGCTAATCCACTGCTTCAAATGATCGAACAATTTGTCTGCTCAACAACGAAAATAACACAATGAATTTTGTTGAACTGTCAAAATGAAAGCCATTGCTACTGTTAGTGTGTTACGCAATTACCCCGCAGGGACTCATAGCAACAGGTGTGACCCTGGATTCGCCGTAAGAATAAGTGCAACACATTTCGCCATATCCATGTTAGTATAACATGTAATAGACAGTGAGCCTATTTTCAATTAATCGGACATTATATTAATCCAAACTGAGTAATTCCTAATGGAGAAAATAACACTGTTTGAACTGGAAATCGAACCCAGGACGGCGCGTCGTGTTCCACGCGCGCCTCAAAGAGATGTCAGCACCATTGACAGAGTCCGATAGGGCCGATGCCTGCCGGGGTCGCGGATTGTTCGAAAGAGTTACCGTGGCCCTGGCGCACAGACAACTGAAGGAACACGGGTGGGTTTTAGTCAGTAAGAGTCTGACACGCCCTTCCGCTCCACCCAGAGCGGGAGAGCTCATTTGATGACATACCACCAAAAAAAAAGAAAGTCGGCGCGTCAGCAGTTCGCAAGGATGACGAACATCTTTAGTGATTAGGTACTTAACCTACTAAAAAATAACACAAATTAATTGAGATTGGTCAGTCAGTAGAGTTGAAGATGTGTTTCGAAGGAATCTCGTGACCCGCAGTTAAGAATACTTTCAAAATAATATTTTCCGAAAATCTCATGAAAAGTGACTCGGAAATCTATGCCAGTTAATTAATTTTTAAAATTTCATGGTTTTTAACGCCTACTGACCTATTTAAATGAATCACCATTCGCCAAGTATGACCGTGCTGTAGACAAAAGACGGGCGTTCGCATATTCTGGTCAACGAGAATCTATACAGGTTGACTTTGAAAACATGCGACAAAATTTAAGGTGGTGTTCTACCCATCAATATGAACAACTTTTACTATGGGACCAACTTAAATTCACAAAAAAGAATTCGACCTACTTAAACAAAATGGTCCAATCGGGTATGTACCTTTATACAGGAAAATCGTTTTTTTTTTTGTGAATTCTAAGTTGGTCCCTTAGTAAAAGTTGTTCATATTGATGGGTAGAACACCACCTTAAATTTTGTCGCATGTTTTCAAAGTCAACCTGTAGAGTCCCTAGTTCTAGTAATCAAAAAATTGCCATGGTACAATAAGAGAAATCGCGAAGCTAATAAGATATTTAATAAGAAATAATTCATAAACACACACAGCATGTTAAACACAAAATATGCGTAATTCATTAACCGAACACACCACACCAAGAATTTCTCAATCATGTGTTCATGACTCACATAAATAAACAAAAAATTTAACGCAACGCGCAGCCCTATCTGCATATTGCATCCATTGTAAGTTGAGCTACCGACACCAAAGACTCCTCAACTTGTTAATCCAACAGTTTAACGAATGAAGGGGTCGAGAGGTCAAGCTGCGATGGTGGGCAGAAGCAGTCGTACACGCAACTTCCCTGGGGGTGACTCACGTCGCACTGTGTCGTACAACGATCGTAATAAACTAGAAAGCTCCGATTTGTTAATGAACATGTGTTATTGCAGTCAGGACGAAAGTTTTGTTGACTTTAGGGTGCCATATTTTTTAATTGACGTACATTTACTTCTGCGAAGAGTGGAATCGTGCCTTTTATACGACTTCAAAAAAAGGAGGAAGTTTTCAATTCGTCATTTAATTTTTGTATGTAATGTGAACATCATAACACCATACCTGTAATCTCCGAAGAGTTAGCTAGAGGTGTACCTATAGTGCACAGTGTAGCGCAATATAAGTACTCAGTGCAAATTCACGGCGACCGATTTTGATTATTCTTTTTTATTAGAAAAGATAGAGCGAAATAAGCGAATAAGTAGTATTCATTTTCAAACTTCATAGTAGGTTTTTACAAAAATAAGACCGTCAGATAACGTAATTAGGTGCGCGCTATCGAACGGCATCAAAGATAGAGCGAAATAAGCGAATAAGTAGTATAAGGGATACCTTAGGGGTGGGTTCATATAAATTTGGTCAGGACCAGTGGGGTAATTGCGTAATACAGTAACAGTAGGAACAGCTGTCATTTTGACAGTTCAACAATATTCATTGCGTTAATGACGTTGTTGAGCTGACAATTTTTTCGAACATATGGAGCAATGGATTAGCAATAGGCTTCAAAATGATTCAGATTGTGATAGATAGTGTGTTACGTAATTAGGGTGCTGGTCTACTAAAAATGTCACACATCACAACGAACTGTTCCCATACATTCCGTAGTTATCAACAGTAAGTTGTAATTACTAACCCTTCGGAGATTATAACAGTACGTTGTAAAATATGGTGGGTGTAAGAACGTTAATACATAATTCAGAGAAATTCAAATCTGGACTTCTCAGTATTTACAATTAGTTTCCACTTTCTTAGATAATTAATTAATTACCTCAGTCGGTTGAATTCAATCGATAGTTAATTAATTTTGACCGACGTATGTCAGCGCAATATGTCGCCGACCCAAAGTACTTAATTATTAGTAGATTTAGATTATTAGTAGACTTAGATTATTAGTAGTATGACCAAATGTATGCTAATATGTATTAGTTTCACAGTGGGCGTTAATTTCCTGACATTAATTAAAGGAATTATTATTTGTTGCTATTTATTTTTGTACATCGGCACTGATCTGCCGGTTTTTTATGTTATAATGAGTACTAACCTGAGTAATAGATGATAATACCACATGGCGTGATGATAATATATATATATTAGGTAAATGATGTTTGTAAGTGTGATATGTGTGCATCATTGTCGTTCTGCAGGAATTTTCGGACAATTCTGCAAGTGTTCAAAGATAACAGTTTTCTGTAGAGTTTGGTAGGAGGAGAGACTACCTCTAGCGTTTTCAAAGACTGGTGCAGTTGTGCAGTAGCGTTTTGAACTTACTACTAGGACTTAAAACATGTCTTAATAGTACTTTTTGCCCGCGACTCCCGTGACTTCGTTCGCGTGGAAGTCGTGAGGCACCACAGTATTATATAGGTACTAACATAACAGCCATATTTCCCGCTCGAGCTATTATTTCAGATTTTTTCAGACTTTCCTTCTTTTTGCTCGGCTCTTAAGGGTCGTAAGCTTGTAGCGCAAAAAAATGAAAAAGATTTTCTAAATCCGTCTGCTGGTTCCAGAGATTAGCGTTCAAACAAAACAACAAATTCTTCAGCTTTATTAGGTACAGGTAGATAATGAATTTATCAGAGCTCTTTTTTAAATAATCCGTAAATTGCTTAGCAATAGTAGGTACTAGTATCGAATCTGAATCTTTTTGAAGTATTTTACTAATCCATTGCAACATGTTTAAAAAAATTGTCTGCTCAACAACTTGAATAACGCAATGAATGTTGTTGAACTACCAAAATGAACGCCATTCCCCCGCTGGTGCTTTCCAGCACGCGTAGCATGACCATTATAGAAACGGGTTTTGTCGACGGAAGAATAGACAAGAATGACGTTCCGTGAAGACAGTACGACGGCAGCAAAGTAGAAAGAGTCAACTGCACTTTTTTACGAAATTCAGTAGTTTGTTCACGTTTTTCTTTTATTTTGCTTATATCTCGAAAATGGTGTGTCCTATCGCAAAAATAATGAAAATTTCGACCCCCTTTATAAAACCTTAAACCCCTAAAACTAAACATGTGGGTAATACTTTTTCACATTTTCCATACAAAAAGTGAAAAATTCCATTTTTCCATTCTATATTTATACTTTGCGGCCGTCGAGTAAAAAGTTTTCTACTGTCTTTAGCATGGCGATTACAAAATCAAATTGTCTTCACTACCTTAGACAACTGACAGTTGTCAGTGTGATTTTGACGTTTGGGATAGAAAGCTTTCTTCTGAAGTAGTCTACATATAAAAAGACCTAGACAACGATCGGTAAAACGAAAGACAAAATGACGGATTTTAGAAGGATTTTTCCGATGCGATGTCAAAAATAGAGAAACGAAATGTCACTTTGTATAGAAATAGCTATGTCTTGTCTTCCAAGAAACAGAAAGCGTAATGCTACGCCTGCTGTTGTGTAAATTTTGAAGGACGTTATGAAAGGTATCCATCGAAACTTGTTTAAACTCAATTTGCTCCGTGTGCATTTGGTTATTTGTTTCTTTTATAACCCAGTCACCTCATATCACACATTGCCCTCTTCCAAAATTTGATCAAAATTGTTGAAATTCGTCTACCGACGATAAACGATGGTTTGTTTATTTTCTTTATTACTGGGTGCGGTTTGGGTTGTGTTCGAAAAAACTGCTTTTCGGTGTTCCTAAATTAATTATTTTGAATTTATACGAAGTGTACAATAATTAATTGTAACTGTTTAATCTACAATTTACAAGAGTTTCTGTTTTTGCGTATCTAAGAATAGTGTGAGTTGGGTGGTCGGTTCTTCATGAGTTGAGTGTTTTCTAACGGGTGTAAAAAGACACTTAACGAAGCCCAGAGTCACTTGTCTACAAGTCATTTAAAAAAAAAATGTGCTGGACCATACCTGGGAACCTTCTGACCCCCACGACCCCTGTTTATTTCAAATATAGGTACACATACAAGGCACTTTAGAACGTGAAAAATTACAAGAAAATAGAATTGATTTTAGTCCTGTATTTGGATGAGGCAGTAAGGGCTTGTGGTTTTTCTAGTACCTACACCAACCAACCTCAGCGGTCTAGAAGAGATCGCTTGATCCATCACCGCACCATAAAAATAAAACGTGAGAATTATCGTTTTTCTAGCTGACTGTACCGTGTTTACAACATCTGTACCTTGACAATAATTATTATGTTTGAAAACATTATGTATGTTCGAAAAAATCTACATCTTTTTAGTAAGATAAGTGACAGGCATAATTTTAACACTAGAAATTGGAACAAATTAGATCAACCACGTTTCAGATTATCTAAAGTTGAATTAATTAACTTCTTTTATGGGATACTGTGTAAAATGTTGTAATAAAATACCACTCGATATTCTTCAACTAAATGAGTTAAGAAATTTAAAATATGCATTAAACGCACACTATGTAGACAAGCATATTATAAGTTGGATGATTAATTATATTGTAGACAAAAATGCTTGGCTTATGCTTGTCCTGCTCCACAGGCATTTGAGCTTACTAGGTTATGTTCACCTAAATGTCTTACTGATGGTGGCGCGTGTTGGATCATTCTGTTGCCTACAAACTCGTTGAGCTGGATGATGCTGATCCACGCGTAATGTTCGTGAACGGGCGCCGCCGGTTGTGACTGGTCATCTCTTAACTGCCACGGTTTATTTTTAATCTTATATTTGGAATTGTTTCTTTATTTATTTTTTACTTTATAGAAGCAACAAGAATAATGTACCCAGGATTTTGTTTTGGAACGGGCAACTAGCTTCAACTTTCTGACACTCTTTGACAATTCAAAAGTGCCTGTTAATGTTTTAATTGAAATAAATGCTTTGAGTGAGTTTTGTGAATGCAGATAGGAACTCTAACTCATAAAGTTCTATAAGTACGTACCTATACCTTTATTTGCACAAAAGACTGCATTTCATTGTAGATGTGAACTGAAAAAAAATCTGGCATTCATTTGAAATTAAACTTTCGTCCTGTTTCCGAAACACACGCTGTACCTACAATGAATCCATACATTAACTTTTTGGAAACTTTGTAGGGGCTCGCTGCACAAGTGTAGACTGGTACTGTCGTTTTTGCCTGGCGGTGAATAGGTTTTCAACCTTATTTCTAAGGGCATATGGGTGAAAAGTGGTCAACTGCCACTGTCCGCGGTTGTGCCTAGAGACAGAACGGTTACCTACACAATAATACCTACTATCTACAGTTTTGCAATATGTATCAGTTGCCGCGAACGCCAAATCGTAAGAACACGTCGCTCATTTGGAGAAATATCGACGTAAATGTAATTTTTCCCAAAAATGAGTTGTCGATATATATTGTGCTCGAAAAAATTGTCAGAGGAGCAGAGGCGTGAAATATTTAAACATTTCAGAACCAGACGGTAACAGACTACAAAAAAAAAACACATGTGGCACTCGGGGACTGCCGCGGTAAAGCTATTGCATAGCATTTTTTATCAACTTATGCAATTATAATTATTTATTTATTTTTTATTTATGCAGTATTTTTTTTCTTTGATATTAATTCAAGTACAATCGCACCATATACATACACGTTAAGCGAACGCTCGGCCGAGCTACATGGTAGGCGGAGTGGGGGGGTGTTAGGTTTTATTTATGTTACGGAATTTCTTGATTCGGTCGCCGCGCTCAAAGCCCGCGATAAAAGCTATGCAATAGCTTAAAAAACGTCTATAAACCACTCTCCTGTAAAATTTTAAAAGCAGCAGTTACGTCGATGTTTCTCCAAATGAGCGACGTAGTAAAATCAATTACAATAGTAAAATCAATTATTAATTCGTAGTAAAACCCACAGAGCGACACGTTTGTATTTCCAAGTATTTTATTCGTAATATTCACTAATCCTTATTTAATAGTTTAAGGTAAATATAAACTCTTTAAGAGTTAATTCATGTATATTTTTTAATATAATTAAGGCATTCAGCAGTTTAATCTAATAAATTGAAAAACAGTATCATTCGGCCAGCTAGTGACCAATGCAGTAGATATTCAACCTCCATCAAAATTTAACTTTTAGCCTTCACCTATAAACGTTCAAAACAAATAAAAAAAAATAAAAAAAACAAATATCTGACGAGCCTAAGTACCAGTGCAAGCACCCCAGCAAGTCAAGGTCGCCCCAGTACCTACCCTCTTGATATAAAATTGTTGATCATAATAAACATTATCCCCTTTATTTATAAACGTTGCTTAAAGTTAAGTAGTGATTAGCGACTGTTTAACCTTACTTTTTTATGTTTAAACGCCTCTTAACTTTAAACAACGTTTATGAATAAACCCCTGAGTCACAAACATACATTTTTCCTCGCTCCTAAGATAGTTAGAAACTGTATTACAGGAGCCAGCGCATTGTTCTTTATTTATTCCAGCACCCTAATTACGTAACTCACTATCATTGGCAATCTGAATCATTTTAAAGCCTATTACTAATCCATTGATTCATATGTTCGAAAAATTTGTCTGCTTAACAACGTAAATAACGCAATGAATGTTGTTTAACTGTCAAAATGAAACCCATTCCTACTGTTAGTGTGTTGCGTAATTATAATTACCCCGCAGGAATCTCTTTCAAGTGAAGTACATTCTCAATATAAACAATATTATTACTAAACTTGATCACCTACGTTGCTGAAAGAGTGCAACGCTCCTGAAATGAATTTCCTAGAAAATTCTATGAAATGATATTATGAAAAATTAACTAAAAAAAACAACCGACTTCCAAAAACGAAACAAAAAAACGTAAAAAATAACTTTAATTTCGGAAGTCGGTGTCTTTGGTTTTTGTTGTATTTAAATTTTTAGCCACCGACTTCCGAAATTAAAGTTATTTTTCACGTTTTTTAGTGTCCTTTTTTTGGAAGTCGGTTGTTTTTTTTTTAAAAACGTTTTTATTTTTCACTTTTTAGTTGGTACCTATCCCACACAAATTCTTATACCACTACTTGATATGTAAATAACAGTGACAGGAAATTATTGAAACATCATCAATATAAACTAAGTGGAAAAAATACGCAGTATTAAGGCTCCCGCAGACAGGCGCGACGCGACAGCGCTACACAAAGGCGCCTCTCGTCACGCGACACGCGGTGCCTTTGTGTCGGGCGTCGCGTCGCGCCAGTGTGTACGAGCCTTTAAGGATAACTCAAAAACTACTGGTCAGTACTTAATCAAATTTAAATGGGACCACATGTGGAGCACCAGCATTCAAATAAAAAAGAATCATCCAAATCGGTTCACACAGAAAAAAGTTCTGAGCTAAAACAATTTTTTTAAAAAGCGCTGTCGAATTGAGAACCTCCTCCTTTTTCTGAAGTCGGTTAAAAAAGAAAACGGGTCAATATCAAAATATTTTATTTCACATACACCTACATGGCACTTATGAAACGTCAGAATCTAGGTGCACGATTACCGAAAAAGATAGCCGGCCCCTAGAAGTGTTTGAGTGATATTTTTGGGAACCTATACCATTGGCCTTGGTGTGATACCGGTACCAGAGTAGTATCTGTACTATTGGTACCGATACCAGACGTAGTACAAAAAAATATCTCCCTGTTTGATGCAAAGTTTCATAGAATAAACATTTGTTGATAAACAATGGAATTAGAAATAATGTCACATCAATCTCGTATTGAGTATTTAAATTACTACTGTGAGAGTGGCCGAAAGCATGAACTGAAAGGATTCCGAAAGCTCAAACTTTCTATAAATGCTATAGCTATCAAAATCAAAAGCTATGAAAAAAAAAAACTTATTAACAAAAAATTAAACTGACGAAAAAACTAACTGAAAAGCAAAAAATAAAACTTTCAGTCTAAGCTCTTAAATTAATGTAAATTACTAATTTTTAGTTGGCGCCAAACAAACAATCAACGCATATCAATGACCGACGATCAATCAAGCTGCCATGTTTTCCTGGCGCCTTTGTTTGTTTGGCGCCGACTCAAAATTTGTAATTTACATTAATTTAAGAGCTTAGTTGGACTGAAAGGTTTATTTTAGCTTTTCAGTTTCTTTTTCCGTCAGTTTAATTTTTTGTAAAAAAGTATTTTTATTTTCGTTTTTCCTTTTCAAATTGAACTTATTTATTTACTAAGGACGCTATCACATTTTTTAATCAGTCAAGTTTAGGCATCTGAGTCGCAACACAACAACATTACGCGCACGCACACATTGAAACCGCCGTCCGCTCGATTTCATACATTACTAACTAATCTTGGTACTCGAAGGTTTTTTGTAAATTTTACTAGCATTTTTGAGTAAAGTTAGCAATAACTTTACTATATTGCATTTGGTAACTGTAACTAAGTATTATAATAATAATAATAATCTAAATGAAGCTGACTTAAGTACCGGATGAATGGACAACCCAGTTTGTTGCCAATGACACTCACGTGACTGTTGATACTGGCACGCACCCTGTGCAACAAGGACGCTGCCCGCTTGCGCCTGATTGCAGCGAAGCTGTCAGTCTGGGCGTCTACGAACATCCCTGAGGCACTACAGAAGCGTGGCAGCCCCAACAGCATCCTGAATGCATTATTGTATTGGGCTCGAAGAGCATTATCGGCCTTTTGAGTGAACCTTGTCCGAAAGCTACACGTGTAAAATACTTGACAGTATGCTTTGAAAAGAGTTATTTTAACTGAACCCGTGCAGCGTGAGAACCAAGCAAGCAAGCATGATCATCATTATTTTTGGAATTATATAAAATTCGTAGGTACAAATAAAATTCCAAGTCATAAAGAAAAAAAAACCGGATGGACAAGTGGGAGTAGAACTCGTGCTCTGATGGCTGACAATAAAGTACTATAAATATTATTTTTACCTACCAGGTTTGGAGCATGGTAGTACACAAATATGACCGATCGATAACCGTAGACTGTTGTTGTGATCGTTTTAAAATAAACAGAATATTACAATATCAAAGGTAGACGGATTTGCGCGTCTGATATTTTTAACTTAGTTTTCTTAAAAACAAACTAAGTAAACAATATCTGACGCGCAAATAAAACCTTTGAGATTGGGGCGTGGGATCAGATTTTTTAATATACACAAAAGTGAGAAATAAACAGCATAATATTTTGTCTAATGACTGTTTTTTTTAACGCTACTATCTGTCAATCATTCCAAATGAACGACATCTTTAAATTTTCGAAGTTTTGGAGAGTTGATTACTAACTTAAGTTCCAAAAACTTAAAAGGTTAAGTACAACCTTTTCGATTTACATAAAAAATAAAATTGACGTTAAATATTGATGACCATTCTACCAAAATCCCCAAAATTGATACCCATGTCGACTTTTCATCAAAATTGCATCCGCCATCTTAAATAAAAAAGGAGGATACGATCGTAATCACCAGCCACAAAATTTCCAAAATTGGTTACCATGATGACATTTTATAAAAAAAACAACACCTGGCATGTTTGAATAAAATATTGATGACACATTCGTAATTACTATCCTAAAAATCCCAAAACTTTGTAGCTATGGCCTTCTTTTTTAATATAAAAATAAACATATCCGCCATCTTGAATGAAAAAATGGACACATGCGTAATTATCACACCAAAAATGGATAACCATATTAACAATTTATCATTAAAAAAATCTTCCACCATTTTGTATTCTAAAACTGATTACATATTGATAATCATCACTACCTCCAAAATCCCCAATAATTACTACTAAATCGAATAGGTTAAATTTAATGGAGTACATGAATAACAACTTATATCTAATTAATTAACCTAACCTAACTAAAACTATTAACAAACTAAAAAATGGCGTCAAAAAATTCCTCCGCATCGCTGTCGACTGGTAATGTACCCAAGAGACTGGCGGCATTGCCACGTTGTATGGCAATGCTTAGCCTCTGGCCTAGGAAAAAGCCAGCCCTTGAGTCACGGGAAGTGTCAAACAGGCGTTTGGAGATTTCCTTAAATAAAATATGGGCACTCGGACCCCACGGCCCGAGGGTTTCAACCACAAACGGCTCGAAAATATAATTACCGACAAGGTTGTTATACTTACGCCGCTTGAGGTTTTCTGCAGCCGCAGCAGCGGCGCCAGCACAGCACGCCGAGACAGGAAGATGGGATGGCGCAAGAGTATCGACACATGTTGCGTCCCACACTAAAGGCCTACCCACCTTCCATGGAAATAAAGACATGCCGTCCGGTCTCTTGCCATCGTCGCGTGCCAAGCCATTAGGTTCTAATACAGCTGGAACGCCGACGGTGACAAGAGCTCGTCGGATAATGTCATTAATGTTCGCGTGCCGCGGTATGCGACCCGCACTACGGCTGCAAGACAGACCGTGGCGTCCGAGGCTGTTGACTACTTCTCCACAGTGACAGCGATGAGGAGAACAAAAAGGAGCTCCTAGACGCAGGGAAGCAGCGAGGCGGAAGGTAGTGTCGTCGAATAAAGTTCCTATGTTCGACGACGGTAGTGCATGAAGCCAAAGACCCGACTCCCACTTACCCACAGCCAGTAGGCGCGCACGCTCCACAGTAGTAGCAGACGTGTTAATTAAATTATTCTGTACTACTCTGCAGAGCGGCTCATCCCACCGTCTCTGGGAAGATGGATTGTCGGGTGGATCTGAATTCGGGCAAGCGAGACGCCAGGCATCTATAGCCTCGGTGAAACACGGCACATCAAAATCAATCAGTGTGGATGCTAGGATTTTCCTGATTAATTTCTCAGTGCCGTAAACCGAATTAAATTCTAAATTTAAATTTTGAATTTGATGTATTTATTTCAAAACCAATTTCTGCCTAACTTATTAGGTACCAGAAATTGGTTTTGAAAGAAATAATTACTAAAAGTACGAGTACCAAACTTATTTGGTAGTCGTACTTTTAGTCCGAAAAGTATCAAGTTTTTCCAACCACAGTATAAAGCACGGCACTCACTTTAATATTATTTTGATCGTATTTACTTTTTGCAAGAAAGCGATACACCCGTGCTTCCTAGTGCGCGTCTGAGCGCGGAAATGCGGAATGACAAACCGAGCGCGAGTAGAAAATGTATGAAGACATTTTAGAGCTTCCTTTATTTTTCTCATAAATGAAAAGTAGGTATATACTTGAACAATTTCCTCTAAGAAGATTGAGTCCGTATATCCAGGAAAATGCGCTAATAAGTAAGTATACAATATTATGCTTATTGTGATTGCAACATTCATCCAGTTCGTGCGTAACAAATATACCTACCTATTGCAAATCCGACCAAGTGAGAACAAAATAAATGTTTTTCATTTTATTTTTGTTATTGCCAGTACAAAATCCGGAGAAGGGAGAATCCGACCTATTGCGAATCCGACCAAGTGAGAACAAATGAAAAAATGAAAAAAGTCGTATTGAGAATCTCTTCCTTTTTGAAGTCGGTTAAAAAGATCAATAGTTTCAAAAAGATGTAAAGTTTCAAACAATAATCCATAATCAAGAATAATATCTAACTGAAAAATGATGGTCTTAGTCCACGTTCGCACGGACGTAAAAATTTCGCAGCGGGATTTTTTCGAGCACTGAATTTTCAACGCACTGCTTAACGCCGAGAGTTAAAAATCCAACAGTGTGTTTTTTTGACGCGCTCGCTGGGATGCACTCTGTTGTATTCTCAATGATCGGTTCAACACCGAGAGTTGAAAATCCACTGCGTTGAAAATCCATTTTTACGTCCGTGCGATCGTGGTCTTAGGCCCACTTGCACCGCCAATCACTAAACACGTTTAGCGCTAAACGAGTTTTAAACATCATTCTGTCTTTGTCATCTTCAAACATTTGACAGAAAAAGAATTATGTTTTAAAATCGTTTATTTAGCGCTAAACGAGTTTAATGATTGACGGTGCAAGTAGGCCTTAGTCTATTACTATTTTTTGTTCTGAGTATCAATTACGAGAGATACTGATATATTGCAGAAATGTTATCAAGAAGATTAAATTAATCAAGATTATCAAGAATATAAAAAGAAATATCGAGAAATTTCTCAAGCTTTATAAAAATTATATCAATCAAGATCTAGAGTTTTAAACAATAACCTGTTATCAAGACTCCCTTATACCTAATAATAATTAACTAGCTCTCAGTCTAACTCATTTGTTATTAGTTCGTAGTAATAATGCTAGACATGCGGAAAGGATGAACATTTCAGAAACTAAGCAAATCTCGAACTTTAGTAATCTGATATCTCTCTATAGCCAAGATCCGAAGTTTTAACGAACAATTGAATTACATTTAGCCTACAAAGGAAGGAAAACATGAAAAATCTCGAAATTTCATTATTCATTCAATGCAGAATAATGATTACTAAAAATTGCGTTCAACTACCGCATCGCGCTTGTACATATGCTTGCTACTGGGTTCGGTTGGAGGGGGCAGCGCTTAGCGATGGTGGTGGGAGGGACTGCGTGCGGAGGGGAGTATAGCCGCCAAACCAAATCCGACACATGCAGCGTCCAAACATACGTGGCACTATCGAGAATGACAAGCCTGGGCGGATTACATTTAATCAATGACGACTTTGATACCATCAAAGCTCAGGAGCCCAATATCATTGACTTAGAAGCATTTCCTGTCCAGATTTGTCGAAAATTGTTACACCAAAGCCTCAGAGTAAAATCAATAGAGACAGGGAGTGGGCTTTAGGAAAATCAGTCACTGACAAACAAGATATATTACCTGAGAAAAAAAAGGAGGATGACCTACAAAAAGAAATGAGATCCAATCAAAAACATAAAATGTAAAAAATACCAAGTCTCGCAATGCAGTTCTTTCACTTCAAAAAGTTGTAAGACCTCATTTAAAACCAAGTCAGTTAAGGCACGCACAGACAGGCGCGACGCGACAGCGCGACACAAAGGCGCCGCTTGCCGCGCGACGAGCGGTGCCTTTGTGTCGAGCGCAATTCGCGACGCGTGTCGCGCCTGTTTGTAGGAGCCTTTGTTCTAGTTAGTGTCTATGGAAGCACCTATTTAACAACTTTGTTATAAATTGTTATCTAATCAATTACCTATCAACTGCCTCGTTGGTCTAGTGGTCGCAAGCGCTACTGCTGAGCATGAGGTCCGGGGTTCGATTCCCGGGTCGGGCAAAGTGTTATTGGGTTTTTATTCCATCTGGAATTTCTCAGTAGCAGCGCGGAGTCTGGATTTGTGCCCGCTTGATGGCAATACGCTCGCCCCCTATTACATGGGACTTAAACATAACTGATGAAATGTGGGTGTATTATAGGTACACCTCTGCCTAACCCTTCGGGGAATTCAGGCGTGATGTTATGTTATTTATAGTGACCGTATCAATATTAGACACATTTATTTCTATAATAGGTAATTATAATGACTTGGCAATGGCACGGCACCATAATTATAAAAGAATAATCTACTATTTCGATTACTAAGAAAATCTAAACAGTTATAATAATAAAATAAAATCACTCTGTCAATTATGAATCTATTAGTAATGTTGAATCCAAGAAGAAGGATTCGGGAACCCAAATGTCTAAAGTTTCAACCTATGTCCTACGCACGGAGGATCTTAGGTTTCAACCGATAGATGCACAAAGTACTCAAATCTTTATGATAAACGATAAGTCTAAACCAGCTTTAAACCCCAAGTCTGTCTCAAGTCAAGTCTATGAAGACAAGATAAACAGCTAATTAGTATATATCGACGGTGTATTATCAATATCTAATAAAGAAAAAACCTTTCATTTCTATAGTTTTTAACATTTGAATCAAAAAGTTACTTAAATTCAAAAAACAGGATACGCTTGTTATGGTGTAAATGATTTCAGACCTTATGTCTTTGCAATTACGAGGTCTTTCATACTTTACCTACGAATAAACAATAAAGTAAAAAATGCTAAAATGTTTACCGTCGATTTGAACCTATTTATAGTTGTTATTGATCCCTGTTTGACGACGCACATAATTACGTAGGTATGGTAAATATATCAATTGTGCTCACTATAATTGGCACCTTCGCAAAGTGTCGCCCACACACACACTCCTACTTTATAAAGCAGGGAGGTATGATCTTAGGGCTGGCAAAAATATATCACCAGTTAATTAGATAACCAAGTAAAATATTGACGTCCAATTTTTTGACGTGAAAACGATTTTTTACTTGTTTTTTGGTACTAAGAACGAACACTAAATTAGGTTAGGTTCAACTTCCATGAATCCCAAAAGGACAGCTTGAAGGGTCTACCAAAAATTAGAGTCAAATAGTGATGAGTGTAAAATATTTTCAGAAAAAAAACACGTGTGGCACTCGGGGACTGCCGCGGTAAAGCTATTGCGTAGCAGTTTTTATCTACTTATGCAATTATAATTTTTTTTTTTTTTGTTTATGCCGTATTTTTTTTTCTTTGATATTAATTTAAGTACAGTCGTACCATATACATACACGTTAAGCGAACGCTCGGCGGAGTGGGGGGTGTTAGGTTTTATTTTTGTTACGGAATTTCTTGATTCGGTCGCCGCGCTCAAAGCCCGCGATAAAAGCTATGCAATAGGTTAAAAAACAGCATAGCCAGTCGGCAACTGCCGACAGAAAACGTGAAAACTTAAAACTAGGAAATAATGTTGCACAACACGTCAGCCCTGCTATTACACCATGTCGGTGACGCGAACTCATAAGATTTTCCCCTAACAAAAAAGCTCAGCGTGCTTAAAGAAGTTTTCGCTTCAAAAAATCCCACCACGAGATGTTACAAACTATTAAATTTTATTTTACGGAATCAAGCAACCAATTTAATTGAAAATGTCAATGTTGGAACCTGTGTTGGTTGGTGGAGGATGTAAATGAAAGTCTGGAGTCCAATATTAAGTGTATTGATAATTCCGGGATTATGTTACAGTGGGGTTGGTTACAATATATTGTTAAGACACAAGTTAACACTAGGGCGCGGTGCGGGCGACTGGCGCTCGACCGTTCGCGCGGGGCTCATTGCAATTTGCCTCGTGTGCATTATTGCTACTGTAGTTCCTACAGTCAATCAATCTTATTTCAATTAAATTTATTTATTGGTTCCGTAAAATTAAATTTGGTGCTGTGCAGTATCGTCCCGCGTCCGCCTTAGAAATCACTCGTCAATTATTTTTCAGAAGGTACACCAGAAGTCTAGTAGAAGTTACATGTGGCCTGTAACATAAAGGCTCGTACACACTGGCGCGGCGCGACGCCCGACACAAAGGCACCGCGTGTCCCGCGACGAGCGGCGCCTTTGTGTCGGGCGTCGCGTTGCGCCAGTGTGTACGAGCCTTAATGCTGTTATTCAGGCACACAGAAAATAAGAAAAAAAAAATATGATCGTACCTACCCATGTACTCTTAGGGCCGGCGCACAGTGGCGAGGCGCAGCGCAGTGTTTTCGTTACTACCAAACAAATATCGACCTTGCACAGTTGAAATAAAGTTGAAAATAAATAAACTCCCATTAGCTCGCGAGCGCGTCTAAGCGGAAAGAGGCACGCGTCTTAGATTAATTATACTCAACTTTATTTTTAGGCACGCAACGTTGATATTTGTTTGACAGTGACAACCGGGCCGCGCTGCGCCTCGCCAGATGTGCGCCGGCCCTTAGTCTCAGACACAGATTTTTTAAGATTCCTATCGATATCAAACGGATATCCTAATTAAATAAAAACAAAATATTTGATATACCTATTCCTTTTACGAAACTTCATCGATTGGCAGCATAAAAATAAAACGTGAGAACTTATATTTTTCTAGTCGGCAGTACCATTTTTCTAAAATCTGTGAATGCATTACTCCAAAAGTTAAGGACAGTCTCTCCTGAGAATGTTTTCTCTCCGTATACTCTCCGGGAATCGAACCTGCAACGCGACTCTGTTTGCTGGCCAATGAATACCTACCCTAAAGATGAGACAGGCAATACTTGTTTGTTGTAACACAATATCATCACGCATGAATTACTGTAAGGGTCAGGGTGAGACGTATAGTACAGTCACGAGCATAGCTTAACGGGTGTAAAAATACCCTTAACAAAGCCAAGAGTCTCGTGTTCTTTGCGTTATTTCGACCATTTTTTGTGGTGGACCAGACCTGTGAGGGAACCTTCTGGTTACGGAGAAATATCTCCGTAAGCACAAAGTTCCCTTCCAGGTCGATCCACGACAAAAAATGTTAATTTTTTTTATGTTTTTGACGAAAATAAGTTTTAAATGTTGATAATATGACTTCAAATATTCCCACGATCCCTGTACGTAACGTTGCATGCATATTTACAAAGGTTCGTAACAGTCGGAATAAGATTTTTAGGAAAAAAACATTGCAAAAGTTTCCCGGAAAAATGAAATAACTGAAAGTCCTTTGTTCTATGAATTCTGAATAAAATACAAAAATAATCCTAACAAAGCCCTCTCCTATACTACATATTCTTTTTTCCTTTGTCTTTTTTTTTGGCCAGGACAACGTTAGTATCTAATAAAAATAAAATAATCAACCTTGAAATATAAGCCCGTTAATATTATTTTTATAATAACCAATAACCAATCGAAGAAATAGGAAAAGCTTCCTATTTCCGCTCCGTTGATCAAGTAAAACGCACTCAATGAAAAATGTTTAAACTACTCTCCAACTGCTCTGCTGGAGTGGAAGGAAATTTCTAAGGGTTTGTATTTAATTAATTTTCCTAAATAGTATCTGATAATCAATATAAATTCATTGCATTAAGTACCTAATCATGTTTAGTATATTACGTAATAAATTAAACTACACGTGAAAATTGTTCAATGTACGGATTTATAAAGGGAACTAACGGGGACTCAATTATGATTAGACTAGCTTCTGCCGCGGCTTCGCCCGCGTGAATGTCGGGAGTTATCCCACGGGAACCTGTTCCCGGGATAAAAGTATCCTTCGTCCTATACCAGGGTCATGGGCTATCCGTATACCTATCATCCAAATCCATTAAGCCATTAAAGCGTGAAAAGGTAACAGACAGACAGATAATAAATGCAATTTTTATTTTATTTTATTAAGTAATCATGTTTTTATGATTCTTAATATATATCACAAAAAAATACCATTGATTTGGAATATTCTAGCGCCGCCATTAACCACTTAATACCTACCTAATATTACCTAAATTATTTTATAACTTTATATTGTAATAACTTCTAACCCATTTTAATTAAATAAATACTAAAATAAATATTACCTCAAGATACTATTAATACTTTATTAATTCTCTTCAAAAATAGGTAAGTACACAAAACTTTCAATAGTTGTGTGAATTTTAAACTCTTTCCCTATTTTACCCCCTTGGGGTTTGATTTTACAAAAACGCTGAAACATGTAATTTTTATTTCTTACTTTTGGTAAGAATTCATTTGAATTTCCATATCTCTAATTTTAGAAATCCTAAGTTTCCCATACAAACTTTCATCCCCTATATCCCCCATCCCCCATCCATCCCCCTTTAGGATTATTTTTAGGACAAAAGTAGCCTATGTTCTTCTCCAGAATTCCATTTCCCTCCTTGCCAAATTTTATCGAAATCCGCTTAGTGGTTTAGGCGAGAAAAGATAACATACAGACGGAGTTCCTTTCAAATTTATAATATTAGTATGGATTAGGTATCTATGTAATTTTATTTAAATTATTTCTATATTATGTCCTATTTGTATGCACTTCACTATTTCATTATGTCCAGTAAAAAATTTCACTTTTAGAATTTAAAAATATAAACAAAATGAAAAAGACATGCGAAAAAATTAATTATTGGTCAAGTAATTGCACTTTTGTATTGGTGGAAAATTTTAAAATTTTAATTTATTATTGAATGTTTTCAGGAACGTAATAAAAATAAATTCGTCTCGTTTTCACATTTCACTAAGGACAACTTTAGAATTTAAAATTTTTCGTTACATTTAAAATCGCAAAAAAAAAACATCAAAACTTTGAAATACATGAAAGTCCGAAAAAAGTAAAAGAAATATTAAAAACTCATGGCCAAATAACATTAAAAACAATAAAGCAATAATAAAATAAATTAAATATTCAAATAAACTCACCATAAAATGCATCGCCACCACTTCAAGCACTGATTTGAATTAAAATCGGATAAAACTTTATTGAAAAGTGCACACGTCCTGTCGCAACAGAGACTATGATGGAATAAAGTTTGCAACGGCGCGCACTACTTGGTTACCGACAGGTAATTGCAGGGCTGTGCGCACTAGAATAGGGTGGGTCGGCCCCTTGCTCTGCTATCATTTCACTTTTGTGGTTCTGTACATTAATAACTGATGATAAGCTATTGTTTATAAATATGGATTCGGTGATTTTATAACGCAATATAAATACAGACTTTTCTACTTTAACTTTATTATTTGACCCCTAAAATACAGGTCCAGGCCAAGTTTGGGGGTTAGTATCAGATTGTGGCAATAAATTCGTGTGCTATTTTATTATGACTGGCTTGTAACATGTATTTTTAAGTGTCTAATAAATAAATTTAATTTTAATTTATTTAACATAAATTTATCGGGTCAAGAAAGGATTGCTCACTCATTTTTAGGGTTCCGTGTTAATCTTTGTCAAAGGTTTGTTACAATGTGTTATATAAACGCTTTTCATATCTAAATAAAATCATTACTAACAACGTTTTAATTATATGGGTTAGTTAAAAACTTAATGATTAACTAGCTATGCGAAAAAGCTTGAGTTTATTCATAAATTGTTCGAAAAAATCAGCTGGCCTGTGACAGACAGGTTGGAAGATCTTGTTTTCGCTTTTCGGCCGCAACCCTAATAGGTGTAGAAGCACAAAACCTAAGTAAAGCTTTTTTCACAAAGAATATTGTAAACCTGCTATCCATGGACCTTATAAGTAATAACATTGAATTATTTGTGAAAAGCAGCTTGGAGCTTAAACCTGCTATTCCGAGAAACGAAAAAAAGAGCAGAAAGCTTACAAGCTTAGCTGTCGTTGTGTAGGTACCCTAAGTACTGAGAAATTGTATTAGGAAATTACCCTTTGAAGCATATTCTTATTTCCATCTTTATCCATATTAAAATAACCTCGTATAAAGTCAAGGGTTTTACATAAATATTAAAATATAGGTACTTTCAACATCATAGTAGGCACTCAAATACCGCATTTAACAATAGGCAACTAAATTAAGTTTCCTTTAAAATATTTAGGAATCTATATCCTCTTTTGACGTGCAAACGTGTGATATGAGCCACCAGCATTTGTAGGTCTTTCATCACGCACAAAATTGGTATAATCGGGGATCATGTGATACTAGGGGTGCAGCCAGGGGTGGTCCCCTTCCGATTTATCGCAAGTTCATTAAAACCCTTTTGATTAAATGTGCATACGTGCAATTACAATTTGGAAGACTTGTAGGAGTTGAGTAGTACTATAAGGGATTACTACGGAAGGGAGTAACAAAGAAATGCACGAAGATTTATATCTTTAGACAAACGGCGTCCTCTAAGCGCCAGTGCAAACTGTGCGTCTTTCTTGTCGCTGTGACTAGAAGCAGAGCTGCCGTTTGCGTCTGCAACTAGTCGTTACGACACACTTCGTGCAGGAAGCGATCATTTTCTTTGTGAATTTCAGACAGACGGATCAACAACATGAGTTGTTCATCGTGTGAGTGAATTGGAGCCTCTATTTGCACTTGCCTTGGTGCTTGTCATGCGAAGACTGACGCTGACCTGTCGCATGCGATTGTCTTCTTCATAAAGTGGGAAGACCGGGGGGGGGAGCACTTTGTTTAGAAGCCCCGGATCATTTTTTGTAAACTTAATTAATTAAATATTGAAAAATAAATTCCCTAAAATTCTCAAAAGTATTCCGAAACAATATTTAGAAAGTTTGCGGTTAAAAGTGACAGCTTGGGTCATAACGGTGACCTATAATTGAGTTGCATCCGTTCAGCATAGAAGATAGGGGTAAAATTATGTTTTTTTTTTTGTGAAAATAGTTATGACCTACATGACTTCAAAGAACGTTTTGATTTTGCCTAAAATAGTCTTGGCTTTGATGATCAAGTTAAAAGTCATGAATGAAATTCAACGACGACCCAAAATTCTGGTTGGATGTTTCCTATTATTGCCTCCTTGCACAACGTGTGACACCACTTTTGCACGAGGTTGGTTTAGAACGCATTAACTAGCTCTAGCTAGTCGGCAGGTATGGTTACCGCCACACAGCACCTACCTAGCTATTCACCTTTTGCAAATCAGATGACTTTTTATTTTTTTATTCAACAACCTAAAGGCTCTCCAGACAGGCGCGACGCGATTCTGCTAAAACAATTTCCTTGAAGTTTTCACAGAAATTGTGCTACTAGATTCACGTCGCGCCCGTCTGCTCCGCCTTAAATCGGTAGACCGCACGTCAGTGGTGACGTTGACCTGAACTGGCCTAGTGTGATACGAGGTTTCAATAGTAGACGAGGCCAGTTTATACTGGTTTTTGTATCTACTATTGTTCTAGTTACGAAGATGGCATTTTGCAAGCTAATGATGAGCAACTGCCTGTCGGCATATCAAGACGTTTTGTACTATGTACGAGTACTCGTTCCATTCTGTTGAAAACAGAGATGGGTAGGGATGACCCAATGCTTCTGCAGCTAGTATCGCATCGGCACACAGCTTCGTCTTGCAATTTGGTGTGCACCTTGACATTAAACGTCTATAACGTAGGTAATTCTATAATTCTCGATTCTTGATCGATTGAACAGCTAAACGTAGGTAAGTAATTATACTTAATGATAGCATTTCAAAAACAATTCTGATTTTACAAACGTTTGGTTAGATTATGTTGATGCATTCTTGCAAGCAATTTTGGGCAACTTCCTTTGATACGCTTTTCGTTCAAATAAAAATTCATTATCTAATAGGGATAATCGACAAATATAGGTCATCGCACACATCAATACAAAATTAACTCAAAATCATGGCTATTAGGTATAAATACGAAGGGGGAATTTTAAAATGAGTGTATCAATGGGGTTGCATTGTTATCATGGGGTTAACGTGTGAGTCACCTCACTCACCTGGGTGAATCATGCTCATTAATTCGAACGACTTTTGTTTCCAAAAAGTTTGTATAAAATATTTTGAAAATCAGCTTGCTAGAGTTGTAAACTCAAACTCAAAGCATTTATTTCAACTAAACCATTTACAGGCAATTTTGCAGTTGGTCAGTTAGTCAGAAAGTTGAAGCTAGTTGCCAAAACGTAGATCAGATCTCTATGGAGAAGAACGGGCAAGAAACTCCAAAGACACTCTTTGAAATAAAGATATTACAAAATCCTGGGTACATTATTCTTGTTGCTTCTGTATGTGGAAACAATGTAAAAAAAGAAAACAACATAAAACATTTCAAAATATAATATTAAAGATGCGCCCTTTTGTTGAAGTTGTTAGTGTCGATGTCATATCAATTTAAGTAATTGCTAATTAGTACATTGTACCGTATTCATTGTGGCATCTGTCCCCCTATATTATGCGATTAAATTATCTATAATATCATGACATTTTTATATAAATTAGACTCGGAGTGACATTATACTTCATTACAAGCTTTTATTTAACTTGCAATGTTTGTATGTAAGTATGTATGTTCGGGTCAAATCTTGCAAGTCTAATTAAAACCACTTCCTCTTGCCCTACGGAGTTGAAATTTCACAAGTTGATTCTGTTTCGAAGACAATGCAATTTTATGATGCATGACCTGATTCTACACTCAGGATTGGTTCCAGGCGAAGGAACTCCTTAACCGTCAACGGTATAGATACGAAAATTGAATATACCTACGTATTGAATTATGGTAATTCCTTCTAAAGTCCATCATGACCTGGCTGCTGCACCCAGGATTGGGGCCAGTCGAGGGAACTCCTCAACGGTCAATAGCAGAGACACAAAATTTTATAAACGCATACAATTATGATAGCTCGTTCCAAAAATTCACCATGATCTGGCAGTATTTTTTTTTACGAATTCCCAATTTAATTTAAATATCATAAGTTCATAACACTATCGACCCTTTTATTATTAATAATAATTAGAAACGTAGGTCAGCGCGGTTCGCACGATTCGCGGGCGTTGACCCCGTAAGGTCGTCATCAGCTGTTTACTTGTATTAAGAAAGAATTATATTTTTTAGTTTTGATTTGTTTGTTTGTCTTTTTTCTTTTTGTTTTTTTTCTTTTTAGTTTTTTTTGTTTTTATATCGGTAGTCCCTGTAACCAATAAAGAGGAAGTTTGAAAGGGGCGCCGCGGCTCGCTGGCTCGGCGCGCTGCCCGCCGCGCGCCGCGGCTCGCTGGCGCTCGGCGTGCCGCCGCCGCCCGCCGCGCGCCGCCTGTGAACTAGAACCTAGTTATTGTATCCGATGCCATTATGTGTTTGAGCTTTGATTATAAATAAGGTTGTTATAGTTTATAGCCGTCCATATTTACATATATTTATGTATAAATGTGGATGGCCATATCTAAACTATATCAGCCTTATTTATAAAAATCTCGCTAATAACTGATTAATAGTTAATTACTATCACCATTAATAGCCACTGTTTAGCTTACTCATGAGTTAGCTCTTAATCAGTGATAACTTTTATGTAACTTTGCTTCATTTAAAAACGTTAGTTAGCAGCTAATTAGTGGCGAAACGAAATTATGCGTTCGGTACAGCACCCTAATTACGTAACACACTATCTATCACAATCTGAATCATTTTGAAGCCTATTGTTAATCCATTGCTTCATATGTTCGAAACATTTGTCTGCTCAACAACATAAATAACGCAATGAATGTTGTTGAACTGTCAAAATGAAACCTGTTCAAGTAGACGACGAAACCACGGCGCGATCTAATTTAAATCATAAAAATGTTCAGAGTTGCCGACGCGCTCGATAGATGGCGTTGGCGTCGAATTAGATCGCGCTATGGTTTCGTTACCACCGATAGTATAAGTGAATTCGATTGTTTTTTTTTTTGTTGTTGTGATTCTTTGAGATTCTGTTACTTCTGTATAGAATATACGCCTTATTGAAAAACGTAGTGAGTTTCATTAGGTGTTCTCGCCTTCGGACCTTGAAAACCTGTTCATGGTCCTTCGGAGTCGGATTGGCGTGAAGGTGTTTTTTGGGTAGTCATCGGTGGTGGTGGTGATTATCGCCCCACAACGTCAGTAGTACTGGGCAGTGGATTGCTGCTCAGAGCATCCCTACAGCGAGGCGTCAGCGGTGACGTCATCGAAGCAGAGGATCCGGCTGGGTGCCGGAGGAGTGACGTTGTGTGGAGGAGCCAGGCAGAGGAGTTCGCGGAGTGGCCACCAGAGGTCGCCACAAGTGCGGCGTGTGACGTCGAGTATCAGTGTCAGTGAGTGCATAGTGGACAAATCGTGAGTACATTTTCGACCTTATTACTAAGAAGAAATTAACTTCAACAATTCAAGAAAGTGCATTGAAATTTGAACCTTAAAATCACTAGCTAATTTACTTAGCCGTTGTTAATAGTAGTTTGGACTTGTACTAATTTTAAGCAAAAGTTGTTGAGACGGGGAACCTATGCCCGATTTTACTCAAAAATACAAGTCCAAAAAACTTGTAAAATTTTAAACATTATCTGGGACTTAGAAAAATTTCGAAGTGCTTCAAAGAAACTTTTATGGTGTTATTGAACGTGTTTAGTGGACAATAAGATAGTGTTAGTTTTAGAGTGTTATAGGTATTTAGTAGTTGCTAGAAAATTGTGTATTTTATATTTCTGACCTAACCTACTTGTGTTTTTAATTAAAAAATGGAGTCGCTCAACGATATTCAAGAAGATATTAAAGCTAAAATGCTTAAGTCAAAATCTAACTTCAAAAAATCTCCAAAAGAGCGTCTAACTGTTTGTTATATAGAAACTAGAATTGAAAACTTAGAACAACAATGGCAACTATTCCACACAACACATGTAAAAATAATTAGTGAAGTTAAAAGGTCTGATTTAATTAGTTCAAATTATTTTAAGAATGGCTTGTATGATGAGGTCGAAGAGTTTTATATACAGTTTAAAAGCGAGCTGAAAGAACAATTAAATAATATGAAAATGTCTAATGAAACTTATAATGTCAGTCCAGGAGCTAGTTGTAGTGTAGGATTTAGAAACTTTAAGTTACCTGAGGTTAAGATACCTGGGTTCTCTGGAAATTATAGTGAGTGGCAGACATTTAGGGATTTATTTGGGGGGTTAATACACAATAATAATACTCTAGACGATGCTCAGAAATTATATTACCTTAAAGGGTACTTAACCGGAGATGCAGAGCTACTATTAAGGAACATTAATGTAACATCGGATAATTATAAGGCTAGTTGGGCAAAATTAGAGGCAATGTACAACAATAAACGATTTTTAGCAAGTGGAATTTTAAAACGTTTGTTTAATCAAAAGAGTTTAACAGTAGAATCAGCCGCTGAAATAAAAAGATTACTTAGCACCACCTCTGATTGCTTGGCTTCAATAAAAAATCTAGGAGTTGATGTTTCTTCTTGGGACATCCTTATAATACACATTGTTAGTGCCAAATTGGATAAGGACACCAGGAAGGCCTGGGAATTAAAGACAGCTTCAGATTCAACAGATGATTTGGCTACCTTTTCTCAACTTTCTGAGTTTTTAACTGGCCGATTTCGAGGTTTAGAAAACTTAGAAAATAAAGCTCAGGTTCAGAAGAGTTCGCAATCGTTCCATGTGGTAGGCAAAGAAAAAGCTGAGTTAGCTTGCCCTTTTTGTTCTGCCGCTCATAAAGTAACTGCTTGTAAAGGTTTTTCTAAAGAAAGTAACGATACTCGACGTGATTTCGTACAAAAAAAGGGGCTATGTTTCATTTGTTTGGGTAGTAACCACTCTGCCAGATTTTGTAGAAACACCGTCAAATGCCATATATGTAAAAGACGCCACCATACTTTAGTCCACCCTAGCGGTGGTTCTGGGTCTGTTGGTGAGGTCACGGGCGTTGATCAGAAGGAAGCAGCGTCAGTTGCTGCTAGGAATAGTACCTCAATGGAGGAATCTCAAAAGGCCGCTGTACAAGCGGAGGGATCTACTAAGCCAATAGTTTCATGCCTTTCGACAGGAAATGGTAAGGATACGGTTTTAATACCTACGGCTTTAGTAAAGGCCATGTCGAAAGATGGAAACTATCGTGTGGTTCGGGCATTAGTAGATCAAGGATCCCAGGGATCTTTTATCACTGAGTCAATGGCTCAATATTTAGGGTTAAAGAAAACTTTAACAAAACACCGTGTAACAGGTGTAGGCGGTAATAAAACAGTGATGTCTAATTCTTCCGTAGTTGTTAATCTACGTTCTCGAGTGAATCCAGATTACAACGTTCAAGTAAATGCATACGTTTTGAAGTCCATCACGTCCCTTCTCCCAGTTGTAACAGCAACCAGGGTAGAATGGGTAAAGTTGAGTGAAACCGATTTGGCAGATCCCGAGTATCACAGGCCTAATAAAATTGACATTTTGTTGGGTGCTGAGATATTCAGCCAAATTATTCAAGATGGAATCAAAAAGAGCACTAGTGGATCACTTGTAGCACAACAAACAGAATTCGGCTGGATTCTTTCGGGTGTTGTCGGTACCGAAAATTTGGTGGATATCAATGCATATCCTTGTATAACTGTCATGCATTCCAATGTTCAGACTGATGACTTCTTACGTAAGTTCTGGGAGCTAGAAGCGGAGCCATCAGGAACTGAAAAAATACTGAGCAAAGAAGAAGCGGAATGTGAGAACATTTTTACAAATACCACAAAGCGAGATGAAACCGGACGTTATATTGTAAGATTGCCGTTCCGCGATAGTAACCAAGGTTGCAAGGATGGTGAATCTAGGTTCATAGCTGAAAAAAGGTTAAAGAGTTTAGAGTTCAAACTTTTAAAGAATGACAAATTAAAGGCGGATTACACAGCGGTGATGCAGGAGTATATAGAACTTAACCATATGGTAAAGGTATCTCCAGAAGAAAAGAATAAAGGGTTGTACTTACCTCATCACGCGGTAATCCGGGAAGATAAGCAGACGACTAAGGTGCGCGTGGTATTTGACGCTTCCTGCAAGGGAATAAATGGGGTATCGCTAAACAATGATTTGATGGTTGGCCCGACATTGCAAGCAGAATTACGACATACGGTTATGCGTTGGAGAATACATCCAATTTGTATAGGTGCTGATATAATTAAAATGTATAGACAGGTTCTGGTCAATAGAGATGATACAATGTTTCAGAGGGTTCTTTGGAGGGACAGTCCTGAAAAGGAAATTGAAGAATTTGAGTTAGTGACGGTTACATTTGGTACTTCATCGGCGCCATTTCTAGCAGTGCGTTCTTTACATCAGGTTGCTTATGATGAAGGGAAGGATTATCCATTAGCAGCAAAAAATATTCTTAATAATTTCTACATGGATGATCTAATGACAGGGGCAGAAAGCGTAGACGAAGGATATAAAATTCATACAGAAATAAAAAATATTTTAGCTAAAGGGGGATTTCAATTGCAAAAATGGATAAGTAACAGTGAAGAATTACTACATAAGATAAGAGAAAGCAAAAGGGATAAAGCTGAGGAAGTAAAAATAAACCTAGATAAAATAGATAATATTACAAAAATACTCGGACTTACCTGGGATCCTCGCGCTGATGTTTTCCAGTACTCCGTAGAACTGCCTCTCCCGACGGAACCTGTAACTAAAAGAAAAATTATATCGGATATATCAAGGCTTTTCGACCCGTTAGGTTGGTTGTCACCTAGTATCATTTTAGCTAAAATGTTGATACAGAAGCTATGGTTAGCAGGTATAGGTTGGGACGAAGAAGTGCCCAACAGTTTATTAAAAGAATGGATTACCTACCGTAAGGACTTATCTTCTTTAGTGAATGTTAAAATCCCACGTTGGCTCAACACTAAATCCAGCAATGTAAAGACGGAGCTACACGGTTTTTCGGATGCCTCAAAAATGGCCTACGCTGCAGTGGTATACGTCAGAGTTATAGATGCAGAGGGTAACATACATGTTGCGTTAGTTACCTCGAAAACTAAAGTGTCTCCCATCAAGCAGGTATCGATACCTAGGTTGGAACTATGTGGAGCCGTTCTATTAGCTAAGTTGATGGTGGACGTTGCTAAAACTCTGGATGTAAATATATCAGATGTGCACGCTTGGACGGATTCCGAAGTTGTTCTCGCGTGGCTTAGTGGTCATCCAAGCCGTTGGAAAACGTTTGTGGCCAATCGCGTTGCAGAGATCTTAACCAAATTAGATACACAATATTGGTCACATGTTCCATCCAAACAAAATCCAGCGGATTGTGCCTCTCGCGGCGTGGCTCCAGGGGAACTCGGCAATACGGCAATATGGTTCAATGGACCAGAGTTCTTAAGGCAATCAGTGATAGAATATAAAAAACCTAAACACTTGAGTACTAAATTGGAGGAAGTGAAGGTCCATTCGGGTATCCTTGACATTTCTTTTTGGGAAAGATTTTCATCGCTTTCAAGGATGATCAGAGTAGTCGCCTACTGTAGGAAGTTCTTGCTCTTAAGGATTAATTGTGCTAACAAGGAGAGAAATAAACAGTTGACTACAACAGAACTCGGGGAGGCAATGGAAATATGCATTAGAAGGGCTCAAGAAGAAGAACTACAAGAAGAAATAGAAGAACTTAAGAAGACAGGATCGTTAGGGAAAAAGGGAAAAAAGTATAAATCATTAAATTTATTTTTAGATTTAAAGAAATTAATTAGAGTGGGCGGTCGATTAGAGATGTCTCAATTGACTTATGATCGCAAACATCCAATACTTATACCTAAAGATTCGTTCCTCACGAAGCTTCTCATAAGCGAGGCGCATCAAAAAACGATGCATGGAGGGCCTCAAGCTATGATCGCTTACTTAAGATCTCAGTATTGGGTTGTAGGAGTCAAACCTTTAGTAAAGGCTTTTTTTAGAAAATGCGTTACTTGCATTCGGTATTCAAATAAAACCAGAAGCCAACTAATGGGACAGCTACCATCTCCTCGTGTTACTCCAAATAAAGCTTTTCTGTACAGTGGCGTCGATTACGCTGGCCCGATAAACGTCAGAATGTCTAAAGGGCGTGGTAATAAGACTTACAAGGGATACATCGCTCTTTTCATCTGTCTCTCGACGCGGGCGATTCATATCGAAGCAGTCAGCGACATGACGTCCAAAGGTTTCTTGGCCGCTTTTAAGAGGTTCGTGGCCAGACGTGGACACTGTGCAGAACTACACAGTGACAACGGCACAAATTTTGTAGGCGCTGCGCGAGAGCTTCAGGAATTATTCAATGAAGAAAAATCTAAATTCATTCCTGAATTGGTTGAGTGCTTGGCGAATAATGGTACAAAGTGGAACTTTATTCCTCCTCACGCTCCAAATTTCGGCGGACTATGGGAGGCAGGAATAAAGTCTACTAAATACCATCTCAGAAGGGTTGTAGGGAACTCTACCTTAACGTTTGAGGAAATTACGACGGTGTTGGCGCAAATTGAGGCGTGCCTCAACTCGAGACCGCTTTCCTGTATAGATCAAACCGAGTTAACAGTGTTAACTCCGGGACATTTTTTGGTTGGGGAACCACTCGTCCTTGTACCTGATTCGAATTTTGAAAAGGCTAACATTTCTAGTCTCAGACGGTGGCAACTTACCCAAAGAATGTTACAGGACTATTGGCGGCAGTGGTCACAGGATTATTTAAATCAATTCTTACAACGCCATAAGTGGGCTCACCAAAATCCAGAACCAGCCGTAGGTGGCATAGTTCTGATAAAAGAGGATGATTTACCTCCTGGCAAGTGGTTGCTGGGAAAGATTGAGTTAAAACATCCTGGGCCCGACGGAATCACTCGAGTCGTTACCATCAGAACTAAAGGTTCTCTGATAAAGAGGCCTGTAACAAAATTGGCTATTCTTCCTGTAGCATCTTAAACTTTGGTTGTGAGGTATAATCTAAGAATAATATTTATTGTTCATTTAGTTTGTAAGTTTCTTTTGTTTTGTATACCTTCACAAATGTTAGAGTTATGTTATGGTTTTGTACTTGTGCCCCCCGCACGGTGGGCGGTTTAGATTAAGAGAAGGACATTCTGCAACGTGTCCTTGGTGGGCGGTATGTTCAAGTAGACGACGAAACCACGGCGCGATCTAATTTAAATCATAAAAATGTTCAGAGTTGCCGACGCGCTCGATAGATGGCGTTGGCGTCGAATTAGATCGCGCTATGGTTTCGTTACCACCGATAGTATAAGTGAATTCGATTGTTTTTTTTTTTGTTGTTGTGATTCTTTGAGATTCTGTTACTTCTGTATAGAATATACGCCTTATTGAAAAACGTAGTGAGTTTCATTAGGTGTTCTCGCCTTCGGACCTTGAAAACCTGTTCAAACCCATTCCTACTGTTACTGTGTTACGTAATTACCCCGCAGGTTCTAATTTTATAAAAACCAGAATTTTAAGAATAAAGTTGTCAAGGCCACGATTTTTATGTCTACCGTTACTTGGACAGACAAAAGTCAAAAAGTTCATCGTAAAAGAAAGTTCATTTATCTAACGAAAAGCTGTTTGTTTTTTTCGTTTTTCGTCACAATAAAAGAGATAAAACATAACAATTGCCTACTTATATATTATATTGATAGGTCGAACTTCACAGAATACCCTATTGATATTTTCTCCACGAGTTTCGCTTCATATAGACGTTCCCTATTTATACAGTGCGAACAGTGCACGTCTATGTACCTCAAATTGGTTTGTTTTGTAGTGTTATAGATTTATGTCTTCTTGATACTTTATTTCTGTTTCCTTTGTCTCTAATATTCATATGTCAATGTCATGCATAGGAACCTGATATTTGCATGTTTACTGAAATGCCAATTTTAGTTGTTATTTCATTTGAATTCTAAGTGACTGTGCAGTTGGTGTCCTTATTCTAAATAAATAAATACCTAATATGAGACATAACACAAAACATCACGCCTGCATTCCACAAACGAGTAGGCAGAACTGTGTGGAACATTCACATTTCGCAATTTATGTTATATTTTGCGATGAACTATTCTTTTAATTTTATTTACATACCACTACATTGGTATTCCTCGTAGGGAGGGGTAGGCAGAGGTACACCTCTATAATAGGTTGCGACATAGGTAGGCACTGCATTGTATTTTTGGTCAAAATGAACGATCAAACACAATGATAGCCAACTTATATACAATCAAACTCAAAACATAATATATCATTACGCCTATAATTCTCTAAGGTATGGGCAGAGATTTATAAGACACCAAGACTTTTTGCAAGTTAGGTATTTAATAATTATCCACTTATACGTGACATACATAACATCACACCAATATTTCCCGGAAGGGCAGACGAAGGTACGCTAGTAGGCTATATTTATAGGTATACTTGCTTGTATTTTCCTTCACAATGAAAGAGATCAAATATATTGGAATAGTATCAACTTATTTAGCTTTAATCATAATATTACGTCTTTTTTTTTGTTTTTTGGTTGGGAATTCATTAAATAACTTCTCCCGCTCTGGGCGGTGGAGGGCGTATCAGAATTTTACTAACTAAAACCCACCCGTGGTCCTTCAGTTGCCTGTGTGCCAGAGGCCCCGGTAACTCTTTCGAACAATCCGCGACTCTGGCATTCATCGCTCCTTGTGGATCTCGTCAATTGGTGCTGAAATCTCTTTGAGGCGCGCATAGAACACAACGCGCCGTCGACCCGGGCCTGGTCCTTACCGGACGGCGAGCTACCCGTAGCTTGCCGTTCGCAAGCCCGCGCTTACCTGCTATTGACTCCCGACGCCCAGGGCGTCTCCTCCTGCGGCGACTATCTGTGAGGGCGCAACGATTCCCTCACCCTCACGCGCTCTGCCTCCTCCTTCGCGAGCAATACTGCTTCGCTGAAGGTGGTGACGGCTTCCCATGCCCTCTCGTTCCGCCTGGCCTGGGCCAGGGCTGGACGCGAGAAATCGCCGCCGCCGATCGCCTCCGCGAGGACACAACGGAGCTCCGCCCAAGCCGGTCAGACCTCCACCGTGTCCTCCGGGCGATCCACACAATGGTAATACCCGGGCGATGCCTCTCCCCTTATCCGGAACAGGAACCTCCCGAAACATGTCCGGTTAGGACCTGCGTCAGGCGGTAGGTGAGAACGCTGTGGCGCCTCTCAATCCACTCCTCAAAGAGGGGACTTATCGCCGCAATTCTGGCGTGCCCAGCACTGGGTTGCGACAGTCGCACTCTCCATATCGCCATGAGATCCCGCCGGAGCTCTGTCCGCTGTGCCGTGATTTGTCGCGGCAGCGGAGTTACGCCCCGGTGTTTTGCCTCCACGCGCCACTCCCATATGTTCGCGAGGATTTTTGCCGCCAGATCCCATGGCGGCAATCCGGCAAGGAGGCTCGTCACCTCACCGGAGACCGTGTGGTATCCCCGGACCAGCCAGCTGGCCATGACCCTATGGCAAATAAATGAAAATCTAAAATGAAATCTAAAAATTTGAAATTTTATTTTTTATCTGAATAATGCCTTAGTTTGATGAGGAAAGTGGAGTGATGACTGTACCTAGGACCTAACGAATTATTTTTTATTTATTAACGCCCGACGCAAAAAGAGGGGTGTTATAAGTTTGCCCGCTATGTGTGTGTCTGTCTATGGCACCGTAGTTCGTAAACGGATGAACCGATTTGGATGCGGTTCTTTTATTTGAAAGCAGGTTTTCTAGCGGTGGTTCTTAGACACGTTTTATCAAAATCGGTTTAGCCGTTTCAACATCATCAGCTCTTTTTTGTGTCGGGGGTTTTTTAATTTTACCTATAATGTACTACAGTAGTACCATTACGTTTCCTTCTTTTCTCTGAAAATTAACCCCATACTTTTGACGAAAAATTTAATGAGAAAAAGGTATAATGAGATGTGTCTCAAGTCTGTTGACGCTAGCCCTCATCGGCTGGCGGAGCGGTGGAGCGGCGGTCGGCGGAGGACACGGTGGAGCATACGGTGGAGGTCTGCCCGGCTTGGGCGGAGCACCGCCGTGTCCTCGTGGCGGCGATCGGCGGCGGCGACCTCTCGCGTCCGGCCCTGGTTCAGGCCATGGTACGGAGCGAGAGGGAATGGGAAGCCGTCACCTCCTTCTGCGAAGCAGTAATGCTCGCGAAGGAGGAGGCGGAGCGCGAAAGAGAGAGGCACTCTCTGTGCCCTCGCGCCCCTAGCCGCCGCAGGAGGAGGAGACACTCTGGGCGTCGGGAGTCGATTGCCGACTCCCGGCCACCGTAGGCGCGGGCTTGCGGACGGCGAGCAATGGGCAGCTCGCCGTCCGGTAAGGACCAGGCCCGGGTCGACGGCGCGTCGTGTTCCACGCGCGCCTCAAAGAGATGTCAGCACCATTGACGGGGTCCGATAGGACCGATGCCTGCCGGGGTCGCGGATTGTTCGAAAGAGTTACCGTGGCCCTGGCGCACAGGCAACTGAAGGAACACGGGTGGGTTTTAGTCAGTAAGAGTCTGACACGCCCTTCCGCTCCGCCCAGAGCGGGAGGGGTCATTTGATGAATTCCCAAACAAAAAAAAAAAAAAAAATCCCTCATCGGCCCTTACTTTTATTTTTATTTTTTTATGTATTTTTGACCAATGCGAGCTAGACCTTACTTGTTAATTGGACCTGATGGATAGTTTTTCGACTGACCCTTTTTTTTTTTTTTTTTTTGGGTGGGAAATCATCAAATGACCTCTCCCGCTCTGGGCGGAGCGGAAGGGCGTGTCAGACTCTTACTGACTAAAACCCACCCGTGTTCCTTCAGTTGCCTGTGCGCCAGGGCCACGGTAACTCTTTCGAACAATCCGCAGCCCCGGCAGGCATCGGTCCTCTCGGACCCCGTCAATTTTGCTGACATCTCTTTGAGGCGCGCGTGGAACACGACGCGCCGTCGACCCGGGCCTGGTCCTTACCGGACGGCGAGCTGCCCATTGCCCGCCGTCCGCAAGCCCGCGCCTACGGTGGCCGGGAGTCGGCAATCGACTCCCGACGCCCAGGGTGTCTCCTCCTCCTGCGGCGGCTAGGGGCGCGAGGGCGCAGTGATTGCCTCTCCCTCTCGCGCTCCGCCTCCTCCTTCGCGAGCATTACTGCTTCGCAGAAGGAGGTGACGGCTTCCCATTCCCTCTCGCTCCGTACCATGGCCTGAACCAGGGCCGGACGCGAGAGGTCGCCGCCGCCGATCGCCGCCACGAGGACACGGCGGTGCTCCGCCCAAGCCGGGTAGACCTCCACAGTATGCTCCACCGTGTCCTCCGGTCGATCCACGCAATGGTAACACCCGGGCGTTTCCTCCCGCCTTATCCGAAACAGGAACCTCCCGAAACAGCCATGTCCGGTGAGGACCTGCGTCAGGCGGAAGGTGAGGACGCCGTGGCGCCTCTCAAGCCACTCCTCAAAGAGGGGTCTTACCGCCGCGACTGTGGCGTGCCCTGCGCTGGGTTGCGACAGTCGCACTCTCCATGCCGCCATGAGATCCCGCCGGAGCTCTGTCCGCTGTGCCGCGATTTCTCGCGGCAGCGGAGTTACGCCCCGGCGTTTCGCCTCCTCGCGCCACTCCCAAACGTGCGCGAGGACCTTTGCCTCCAGATCCCAAGGCGGTAATCCGGCAAGGAGGCTCGCCGCCTCGCAGGAGACCGTGCGGTATCCCCGTACCATCCGGATGGCCATGACCCTTTGGGACGCGTTCAACCGGCGGGCTGGCCGGAGCCTCAATGAACGCGCCCACACCGGCGCCCCGTAAAGGGCCATGGACCGCACGACCCCCGCGTAGAGCCTCCGGCAGGAGGCGTTTGGCCCCCCCAGATTGGGCAAGAGCCGCTTCAAAGCAGCCCCGGCCCACTGCAGTCTGGGAGCCAAACGTCGGAAATGCTCCACGAAGTTCCACCGGCTGTCGAGGACGAGTCCCAGGTACTTCATCGTCGACTCGACGCCGATGTGAACCCCTCCTACCGTTATTTCGGAACCCGACAGTGGCGCGTTCCGAGGACCATGAAAACACATGGCCTCGGACTTGTGCAAGGCCACCTCGAGTCCCAATTGCCGGATCCTCTCGACGACTGTCGCAACCCCGCGTGTCATCAATTCGGCCGCCGCCTGGTGCGACCTCCCCTGCGCCAGGACTAGCGTGTCGTCAGCGTAGCACACCACGTTTCGACTGACCCTGGCATTTTATTTGGACTCGATTATTCATTGTGAGTGGTTCGTTGACGGGAATATCATCCGTGTTCAATAATGAAGAGTGGAAACCGATGTTTTGTGTCCACGTGCTGTGCTTCGATAGAGAATCCTACTAATATAATAAATGTGAAAGTTTATGAAGATGGATTGATGGAT
Organism: Dryobotodes eremita; assembly: GCA_917490735.1. Lineage (NCBI taxonomy): Eukaryota > Metazoa > Arthropoda > Insecta > Lepidoptera > Noctuidae > Dryobotodes > Dryobotodes eremita. The sequence continues at coordinate 7,369,915 of OU823241.1, read as the reverse complement.
GTTTGTTACTTTTTCATGCAAAAAGTTCTGAACGGGTTTGGATAAAATTTGGCACACAGATAGACCATGACCTGCGAGGTAATTACGTAACACACTAACAGTAGGAACGGGCTTCATTTTGACAGTTCAACAACATTCATTGCGTTATTTACGTTGTTGAGCAAACAAATTTTTCGAACATATGAAGCAATGGATTAGCAATAGGCTTCAAAGTGATTCAGATTGTGATAGAAAGTGTGTTACGTAATTAGGGTGGATGATAGAAGATTATATTGCATTTTTTGTTGACAAATAAGGTTTCGAACGATGAATATTGAGGTTTACTGAAGTATCCCGTAGCTAATACCGTAAAAATTTTTTCTTGCCTTCACAAACTCGTTTGAAGCGTCGGTCGTTCAACCTGTTGAATCGTAACTACCGAGCTAGACTTGGCTGCTAAACGTGTTGGTGTGTCCGGGTTCAGTATTTTTACGGAAGCTCCAATCACCCTATACTCCATTTTAAATAAGATTAGAAATTTAAATTAACCTTTTTTACAGCCCGTTCAACCGATTTTGACATCTATTGCGTTGGTGGCATGACATATGGCATCTGCAGGAAACAGTTGGTATTGTAAGTATAGAAGTATGAGGAACAGGGTGTAAAGCTCACTCATACTTTATTGAAAAGGGAAGATCCTCCGACCAGACGGCTGTTGTGACAGGTGGGCAACTGCCCGACGGTTGATGTCGGGATGTTGTATATATGCTAGTTGCGCGGTAAACTCTGCTTGCACGATGCAGGATTTTGCGTGACGTCAGTGTAACGTGTAGTTCGCATGTGGCGATGTTAATACCGCTACATAACCACGTTTTTGCTTTTAGTGTCATCCTTATACCCAGGGAATAGAAGTCAAAATCAGTTGAACGGACGGTAAAAAAGGTTTATTTAAATTTCTAATCTTATTTCAAATGAAGTATAAATCATTAGGATAAGCATAATCAGCCCCCTACTGGGACACAGGCCTCATGTTTGTGAGAGGGAGTGGGCCGTAACCCACCACGAGGGCCCAGTTTGGGTTGATGGATGTCACACGTCTTTGAATTTTTGATTCTAGGACATGCCGGTTTCCCCACGATGTTTTCTTACACCGTTTTGAAAGCAGTGGTGATAAAATAATAATTAACACAAAGTAAAGTTTCTGCCTGGGTTCGAACCTACGACCGACAACTTGTAAGTCGCGGCCGTTTTCACTGAGCCACCTGAAAAAATGTAGATTTACTTTATATTGATTATGTAATTTTCCGTAAAGATTTTAATATTCCAGCGAACATCGTAGTAGTTTCGTGGAAATAAAATAATTATTTTAAAGTAGGAAACTCTAAGAGAGGAATAATTTTCTCAAGTATCAAGCTATACTTCTCAATTCCTTGAAATTATATTAATTAGTGCACTGAATTGCTCATTCAGATGGAGCGCGTATTATCCGCTGCCTTCAAACTTTACAATAACAAGACTTCATGGAAAATATAATCAGGCCAAGGAGGTATTGAAAGCTATTATGTTTGCACTAAGGTTCTCAAGAAGACAGGTAGTTAGTAAGTTGTTTTCATCTTGAAATTTCAATGCAATTGTGCTAAATTATTTTCAAGAGAGTTCTCCCGCGCGATACGACCTTGCCACAGTATCGGGATATCTTTACTAAATAAGTGTGGGTACCATCATAGGAATGGAACGCCTTTTTTATTTTGGTTTGGAAATCATCAAATGACCTCTCCCGCTCTGGGCGGAGCGGAAGGACGTGTTAGACTCTTACTGACTAAAACCCACCCGTGTTCCTTCAGTTTCCTGCGCGCCAGAGCCACGGTAACTCTTTCGAACAATCCGCGACCCCGGCAGGCATCGGCCCTATCGGACCCCGTCAATGGTGCTGATATCTCTTTGAGGCGCGCGTAGAACACGACGCGCCGTCGACCCGGGCCTGGTTTTACCGGACGGCGAGCTGCCCATTGCTCACCGTCCGCAAGCCCGCGCCTACGGTGGTCGGGAGTCGGCAATCAACTCCCGACGCCCAGGGTGTCTGCTCCTGCGGCGACTAAGGGCGCGAGGGCGCAGCGATTGCCTCTCCCACACGCGCTCTGCCTCCTCCTTCGCGAGCATTACTGCTTCGCAGAAGGAGGTGACGGCTTCCCATTCCCTCTCGCTCCGTACCATGGCCTGAACCAGGGCCGGACGCGAGAGGTCGCCGCCGCCGAACGCCGCCACGAAGACACGGCGGTGCTCCGCCCAAGCCGGGCAGACCTCCACCGTATGCTCCACCGTGTCCTCCGGTCGTTCCACACAATGATAACACCGAGCGTTTCCTCCCGCCTTACCGAAACAGGAACCTCCCGAAACAGTCATGTCCGGTGAGGACCTGCGTCAGGCGGAAGGTGAGGACGCCGTGGCGCCTCTCAAGCCACTCCTCAAAGAGGGGACTTACCGCTAGGAATGGAACGCCTAGCATGGCAAAATCAGCCCGTTCTCACTGCTGGGACACAGGCCTCGTCTACGTAATCCACCATGCATGCCCAGTGCGGGTTGGTTCTAGGACATGCCGCTCTCAATGTTTTCCTTCGCTGTTTGAGAGCGGTGATGGAATAATTTACACTAAGTGCTTGGGTTCGAACCTACGACCTACAAATCAAGTCACGGCCGTTTCCACTGAGCCACTACAGGTCTACATCTCAGCAATGTCTGTACTACGTTTTAGCTTGATAAGCCATGTTTACTTACAAAAATCCAACTTAATGTACAGTTAACGCTAGACGCGTTAACTGTACCGGACGTGCGGAACCTATGAGAACCTATAGAAAAATCATTCTATTCTGTCAGTGAGTATTTAGACTTCAAAGATTTACACTGAAATTGACGTCTTACTATCATAATTTGACAAACACTTGGCGCTTTAAATTGAATAACTATGATTTATGTAGGTACCAATTTTATTAGCTTCATTAATTTAATTAATGGAACAATTATTTTGCATGCTAGTTCTAGCGAATTGTTTTAGAAAACGTTTAAAAAAAACCCGACCATCTGTATGTCGTCTGTGTGTCTTGCAAATAAATTTCATTTTATTTCATATGTGGGGTAGGCGCTACATAAGAAATTAAGAAGCAATATTGAATTTACGCTGTGTATTTCAAAAAGACGTGCTCACTTTTACGCGCCTATCACATATCTGTTGTTTTATGAAAACAATCGCCGCATATCCAATTTTGGTGACCGAATGCATCTGGTACCTTAATTGCGTGACACACCTTCATTCACAATCCGAGAGTTTTGAAGGATATAACTAATCCATTAAGTTCAAGGTTTGAAAAATTCGTCCGCTCAACAACGTAAATAACGCAATGAACATGGGTGAATTGTCAAAATGAAACCCATTGCGATAAATTGTCATTCTATGTGTGTTGCGCAGTTAACCCGCAGATGTATGAATGTAAACGAAGCAGAAGGAGTATGTAAGGATCGTAGCAGGTGGCGTGCTGTAACTAGTTTCTGCCTACCTCCATGTGAAAAAGGCGTGAGTTTATGTTTGTATGGTCACTTAGGTATATTAACCGGATAAATATATCATTTAGAGATAAGTGTGGCAGATAGAGTCGCTCAGAGAGCTTCTCTGAGCGCGATAGATGAAAATATTAGTACGATTTGCAGCCAACACACTTATTGCGCAACATATTATTCATCGTAATCTGAATAATTTTTAACGATATTGCCAGTACATTGCTTGATATGTTCGAAATATTTGTCTGTTCAACAACGTAAATAATGCAAAAATATAAACGCAATGAATGTTGTTGAACTGTCAAAATGAAAGCCATTCCTACTGTTAGTGTGTTAAAAGCTACCCCGCAGTTTTTTTTCTTGATTAAGTACAGATTCTTTCGAATGAACAGAGGTCCTTATATTTAGAACCGCGCTTGTTTTTGACCTTTCATTTGACACTCATGCCCGTTTTCACTAACACTAGGCAACAACTAAATGTAAGACCTAATCAAAATCGAAACTGCTATAATTAGGCATACCTCAGATATTCCCTCTAATACTAATTTTAGTAAAGTGATATGGCAAGTAATTATTTATTATCATAAATTATTGTAAAAGACTTTTGTGTGTTTTGCTGTAAAAAATTAAAAATCGTTTATTTCAACATAAAATAACAATACAGAGATAGCGTTGGTCTCAAACACACAAACACACGCACAGTCTGTAATGTCTTGGGCACCATTCAATAAAACATTTTGGTATGTTTTTAATTCAAATTTAAATTGATGACATTTAAAACTCTTCGTAGTTAGCGTGTTCGAGACTGCAAAACTAAAATTACAAAAATAAATCAATTATTAAGAGACGTAAAACTAACAAACAAATAAATGATTTGACTTTAAAATCAATTCTTATCAATAAAATATAAAATACAAAACTTGGTAGGTAGTTAGGTAGGTACCTATAATTTTCGTGTCGTTCAACGAAAACTATTTTTTTTTTTCATAAAATTATCGAGCGATTGTTCGAGTTTACTTCGACGGCCTCGAGGCAACCGCGTTGAAAGGCCTCCCACAAGGCCCACTAGGTGGCTGAATGATCTTATGAATGCCGCAGGAATCCACTAAACGCGAGAAGTACAGGACCTGTCCATGTGGCGACGCTTGGGGGAGACCTATGTCCAGCGGTGGACGTCATTCGGTTGATATGATGATGATGACTTCGACGGCCACTGCTTCAGTATCCTCACTTGCATCTTGCGTGAACCTGATTTACCCTCCATCGAGCCTACTGCTGGATAGATCTCATATTGTTCTAACACTTCGCCGGCCGCTCGCTCTGCTACGCTCGTGCGTCACCAAAATTTGGGGATTTCCTAGCCTCCTAGGTAAGTATGCTGTTAATTCCTAATGTCTCACTGCTCAGTGGGATGACTCGATGAAAAGGCTCGTACACACTGGCGCGACGCGACGCCCGACACAAAGGCACCGCGTGTCGCGCGACGAGCGGCGCCTTTGTGTAGCGCTGTCGCGTCGCGGCTGTCTCTGGGAGCCTAAAGTCGTATCTAGGTAGGTACCGTTAGGACTAGGGTTTTAACTACTTACATTAAAACAAACGCATATAGACTTGGATTATACGTAATTATGTCTATAATCGACTATTAAATTTGCTAACTGCTAATGCTACTTATTTTGCATTATGACGTCGCGCGTCGGTTTGAGAGCTCTCCGATCTAATCCTCTATATTTTTTTAATCTTCTAATTATGAAATACTGTTTATTCACTTGTTTATCTCACTATAAGTTGAGGGCATGCAATCAACTTATACATTGATGTTCGTGGAGGTTCCATGGGGAAACCATGCAGACTTAAACCTCTACACTATTTGTACCTACTTATTTAAACCTAGCCAAATATTCTATTGATTAAAAAATCCTCTGTGACAGACGGACAAAAAAGTGATAATAAAATATATTCCGTTTTTAGGTCGGAAATCCTTAAAAATCGGATGGACTATTGTGGTCCTCGATTTGAAACCAGTAATGGACAGACGGGCGGTTAAATGGCATGACAAGATTTGTCATGTTTAATCCGGGGCTCACTTGTAGTTGTAGATACAATAGTTTCGCTGCAACTTTGATGGCCGCCGCCGTAGCATGCTCGCTCGAATCTTCCGTGATTAGGTTTACCATATGGAAAATTGAAAAGTCCTGACAAAAAGCCTGATTTCAATAGAAAAGTCCTGAGATTTTGACGCAAACGTAATTAACGACGACGCATTTTTTTTTTCACTCGATTATGTGAAAAAAAATGCGTTGAGCTGTGATACTATCCAAAGAAGATTATATTTTTGTTTAAGTTGATAGCAACATACCAAAAAAAAAATTGTAAATCTAGATAGAGATACTTTATTTTATAAAAAGAATCGCTAAATCCTGAGATTCCCGAGATTTCTCTCAAACGGGCCGCAATCCTGTCAGGAGCCTAAAAATCCTGAGATCTCAGGGCAAATCCTGAGATATGGTAACCCTATCCGTTACCGTCACAGGGCCACGTTCACGTCCTCAGGCGATGCTACTTGCGACGCGATTTGCGTCAAGCAAAACGCGCGCGCAACTTCATGCCATGACTCGACTCATCAGTGGCGTCATATTGTCAGACCGCGCTCGACAGTCGCATTCGGTCTGAATCTTGAAGTCGTGGCCGCTGCGCTGCTAACAAGCTAATAGGTACAATTGATTCACTCGCGCCACATCGCTCGTTACCTGTTACCGTCGCGCAAGTAATACGCGCCTAACCGTCGCACAGTGGTCTTTTTTCCCAATCTGGATGTTCAAAAGTATTTCGTAGTTTTTTTTTATTAAGTATTTGTTATACTCACACCTGTGTCACGGACGGTTAGGTAGAGACTAGAAATCTATGTCTTTTACGATCCTGACACACCTGTTGTGCATCTTTCACATAAAGAAAATAAAATAAAAGCGAAAAATAATTATGAGCATGAATTTTGTAATTAGGCAGGAGATTTTTTTGCTTGCAACAGAGCACAAGTAATTATGACATGCATGACACGACTTTTCTCGGCCCTTCTATGTTTCCCCAGACGGTGAACAATTTTCGTCGTTTTACTCCGCCTGTAAGCTCTAAAAAATAATAATAATTAAATGTGCAAATTCGCGCAGACAAAGACAAAGTTTGTTGACCTGGATAAGTTTAATAAACAAAAATGAGAATTTATAGATCAATCGCCATCAATCCCGAAATTCCGGATCGAATATCTAAACTAAATAAACATATTTTCCGTAGAAAAAGTGGGTTTTTGAATGGTCGTCAAATAACTTAAAAATTTATCTTCAAAAATACAATTGCCATATTTTAATTACACATACCTGAAAGTGTCGACTCCATACTAAGCAAATTTTAATTTCATACACTGTATCAAGTTGCACACGCTTTGAAGTTGGAGCGCCGGCTGACTGATACACGATACACAGCACGCGTAATAAAACACGTTACAACTTGTCGCTCTGTCTTGTAGTAGACGAGAAGATAAATTAAAAAGCTATTGTCACTATGTTAACACCTCTATTAGGTGTTGTTTAATGTTTGTTTTATTCAAAAATGTTTCAGACGTTTTCATGCTTTTTGAAAGTCTAGATTGGGAAAAAAGACCTCTGTGCGTCGCCCGGCAAGTCGTGTCGCAGTGACTCGTGGCATGTTCCACACAACTTCTTTCATTTGTTTCCTCCGCTGTCGCTGTCGCAAGACACAAGTCGGTTGACCGTGTAAGTCGTGGCCAATGGGTTAACCCTAACCTAATTCGGAATCGGTTTTATTCTACAAGTTGGTCGCAGGCTCGGCACAGTCGTTCGGCTCGTAAGGGATAACTGATCAAGTACAGCCACTGTCTCCTGGGCAGGGTTTCCCCTATTCCTTCTTTCAGCTTCTCTGGATGTTGTACGCACGGCTACATATCAAGCTATACATTTCCAGAATAAGCTGACCTTTCATTATACGGAAATCCTATACAATGCGAGATCAGTTTATACTGGAAATGTATAGCTTGATATGTAGCCGTGTGTACCTACTTCATTTCGCCAAGAATTCTTGAGGAAGCCATCGAAAGCCTCGTCTTTTGTGTAAGATACGTGTAAAAGGTCAAATAGATTAGGTTCAACTGTTACAGAACCGACTAACCCATTGTATTTTATTTTTAACCAGATGCGGGGTAGTCTGCCTCGTGCATGCAAGGGCGTAGACTTTGACGTCAAGGTCCATGACACATTGAACTGGACCTGAAGGTTATTGACCTTGATCTCGAGGTCATTGACTCTGACCTTGGAAGCCGCTATGCAAAATAATGTCGTCTGCAGACACCAACGTACGCAAAAGTTTTTTGCGTAGCTAATGTCGTAGTAGATTCTGAACAAAGTGCCAATAAAAGGTAAGGGAAGGTTATAAACTAAAATACGAATTTTACCACAAAACTGTTTATTCCACAAATTATATGATAAGTATAAATAATTCTGACATGCGTGTCTTCCACGCCGAGTTCCGTCGTCTTCTTACATTACGGTTCTTATCTGCGGAACCCTACTAAGCTTTTACAAGGCAACCAAATTGCAATGCCTAGGATATAAAATTACAGACAATTTATTGCCTATACCTACAAATAAACTATAAGGTCGACCTGATTGGAGTAGGTTACTAGGAAACTAATATCTACCTAGGTGTCAGCTGTTATCAACGGAAGATTTTTATTAAACTTTCCAACGCGAGTCAAATTAATGAATATGAACGAACATGAAGCTAAAGAACAAAAATACATGATATTCATTAGGAACCAAAGTTTATGATATGCATTATCTACCAAGAACGTAAAGCCCCTGTAAAAACCTTCTATGTTAAACCAGCGGTGGATCACCACCAGACAACGCTATCTGAATGCTACAGACTTCGCTGTAGTGCAAAACAAACCAACCTTAAAAAAGTCCTGCAAAAATAAATACAGTACTACAAGGATCTTTTGACGCTTGAATGACATTGACAGGTGGTGCTGTTGGAATACATTTGTGTTGTGAAATGTATAGGGAACATTACGTAAAACTCTGCGTAGGGGGGGGGGGCGATACTAGCACAAACCGTAAACAAACCACCATGATGCATCATATCATATTTAATAATAACAAATTATTAGTGAAAACGTGTTAACTTCTAATAGTTTTAATACTATTCATGTATTAAAAAACCTGTATTAGGGCATCCTACGGACATTTAAAAGCGGATGGTCTAAACTGCTTTGAAGGACTTGTCAAAAAACTGTTTACGGTTTGTGCTAGTGTTGCACTCTGGTGGCAGAACATTGCAGTAATACTCCCTATTGAAAAAGCATAATGGCGGCGTTAGTTCCGATTTCACCCACGCGTCAAAAGATCCTTGTACCGTTGTTATGTGTACTATCAAGAATGCTGTCGCATGTTTCAAGAAAGTACCAAAATCTCACTAGTTGAGCAAGGATTGAGTAGATGACGTAGGTACTCAAGACCTGGAAACAACCTATATATTTAATTCGTTGGAAAGTGCAATAAAAATAAATTTAGTCTCCTAGAGACACCAATAGTCGTCGATCTTCTAAATACCCACATATTTACAACGGACCTCTCTGTATGTATGTATGTCACATGTTCTACACCATTAAAATAGAGTACCTACTTACGATGTCTGTATAAATTCAGTCTTCTCAGACTTCAACTCGCAACTGACTTCAGGAGACTTTTTTGAATCGTTCGGAATTTTAAATACATGTTTGGAAGCCATTCTTATTTCTATCGTGGTAATTTGTAAAAATAGTTTAATTTAAGCTATGATATAGAAATTATAAGTTTGTAAACAGTTGCATTTTTGTGTATAGGCACTGTATAAAGCAGGATTGTTGGACTGCCGCCTATTCTGCGATTTTTATATCCAATTTAAGACCTATTAACTAATTGCTGCTACATTTTGGCAACGGCAGAGTTCTGTCGGCGAAACCCTTTCACTACTGCGCTACGGAGGTTGACTAATACGAATACCTATTATAAAATACTACTCGGCTGAATCAACTAGGCACTTTCATATATTTAATAACTATTTATGAGGGTAGTGGCTCCCGTGCCTTTTTCGTGACTGTACAGGAGCTGCTTCTTCGGAAGACCAATTTGACGACATCGGGTCGAGGTAAACTGTATAATGTATATAGAAGAGGAAGGTTTTTCCGTTTTTCTATGTGCACCAAGTTAAATATACGGAGTAATAAAATCTTATAATAATCCATTTGAAAAAACGCGTAGGCACCTCAAAATGAGTATTTTCGTTACCATGTATAAAAATGTGACATACAAACACACAGTCCAAATACAATGTACAAAACATCCCAACGATTAAGACAAAGGATTACATAATTTTTTGAAAAAATTCAATTACTTTACTGATTTCATTAAAATCTCGTCACAAATTTACTAAATACTATTACATCCCAAGCTGTAATCGATTAGTTGACCAAACTCTTCGTTCGCACTAAAAAGGAGAATCGATTACCGAATCTAATTCGACTAGTGCAGAGTTAAGTGAACAAATAGTTGTTTATCACAGATATCATACATGCAAAGATACACCAATGATGTAACAACACAGCTGACTGAAGCAGCGGTATCGATACTAAATTATCGTATTTTGTACATTTCTCCAATTTAGGGAATTATTAAGTTTAGCCAACTCCACGAGCTGTCTTCACGATGCACGATGACTAGGTACTGGAAACAAACACTTCTTAAGCGATGATTCCCACGGATGGCAGCAGAACTGTTTTGTAAAGACACCCACACATTGAACTGACTTTAAATTATGATCTATAAAAATACTATACTATATTTAGTTAGAAATCTTATTGCTTCTGTATATGACTTGTAAATATTCGTGCAAAATGAAGACATTACATACCTATTAAGTTTAAACATTATATCTTATTTTAAAGATAAGTTACAAACTATCGTTTATCAACGAGTTTTTAAGATATTTATATAGAAATGAATATTTATGCATTCTTAAACAAATGCAGCCATGCATTTATTATCGGGGCATAGAGCCTCGATAATACAGAGAGGGAATTTTAGTTTCAACCGCCACCTCTATCAAAATTAATAAATATAAATATTATAAATCAAAAAACCAAAATAGGTCCTGCAATATAACCTGGTGATTGTTTTACAAACTGTCGCTTTTAACTTACAAATTAATAAAGTAATCCAATACTATTATTTAAAAAATAGGTACTATACATACATATGTACATTATGTGAACAACGTCATGGGTGTTGAACATAAAATTCCCTCACTACCCTATAAAATTACGACTGAAAGACTCAACCCCGCGCTGATCCAGGATTTAGACGCGACCCTTGTGGTCGCAGCGACCAGCATTCTTACATCAAATCAAATCTTTTGGTCGCGGCGACCAGAGTAATATCAATGCTCAGATATGATGGTCGCGGCTAATGTCAAATCTTCAAAAAAAAAAAAAAAAACAATAGTGTAAGTATGTGTATTGTACTGATGTGCTGACAGTCAAATGATGTATTCCGAGTTCTGGTTCTGAAGTGTCAAAAAGAATAGATCAGCGGACTTTGCATCAATATAAATAAGTACGTATGCAGTCTCTGATTGCGGCAGCATAAAAATAAACAATCTCTCATAAATGATGTGAATAAATTATTCTTATTACTGCTATTGCATTTTTCAGTTGCGACGTGGCTAAGTTTAATGTTATCACTAAATCGTTGTGGTAAGTTGTACATTATCAAGGCATTAACTAATTCTATTGCAAATTGACTGTCTGTACTAACTTGCTTATAAAATACTTATAATCTTTCTACAGTGCAGAGAACTTCAATTAGAACTAGCATGACGATAAAGCTCTGCAATGCGTCAAATGCGTGATATGTATTTACGACTATTTAGATTCTTCTTCAATGTACTAGCGGACGGATTGTGGCGCTTGTACACGCTGATACTGCACATGCGGGAGACAGTACAGAGAGGATTTACTAAATCGACACATTCAAAAACTGCGGCGCTGCGTCGTAAAAAAATCGGACATTTCCTTTAAAAACTCCGCGAGTTGTCGCCGATTTCTGCGATGCGCTGTTACACCTTTTTTATTATTTAGGTATGTCAACCCTTACTAAAAGTTGAATTGGGTCGACCAGTGTCCGTGTGTACCTAGTTCAGAAACGATGCAACCCGGTACCCTAATTGCGTAACACTCTATCAATTACAATCTGAATAATTTTGAAGTTTATTGCTAATCCATTGGTTCATATGTTCGAAAAACTTGTCTGCTCAACGACGTAAATAACGCAATGAATGTTGTTGAGCTGTCAAAATGAAAGCCATTCCTACTGTTAGTGTGTTACGCAATTACCCCGTCGGTGCAGATCAGCAGTGTAAAAGCGCACTTATTGTCGGTTGTGACAGGAAGAGAAGTGTCGTGGCATGTCTGTAGTGTAGTGTGATTGGCACATGAAGGGTGTGGTAAAAAAAAATAAATAAAAAAAAACTCAACAAAAAGGTTAGTATTTATTTATTTAACTAGGCAAAAAGGTGATCTTTTTTATACAAAAAAATATATTCGCTAATCGCACTGTGTGCGCAAGTCCTATTACAAGTCTTTAAACAGACCATTTTATTTATAAATAATGACTTTTCCTAGGAAAAAAAATACACCAAAATATGGTATTCACCTTTATACAAACATTAGTTACAAGCGAACCGTACTTTTTAATGTTCATAAATCATATAAAGTAAATGCAAAGAGATCGTGTAATTGTTATCGATAGATCTCCTTTGCCGCATTTGTGATGCGAATCGGCTACCTACATTGCACCATCGCGGAATATGGATTGGTAGTTAAACAGGATGGTCATTTGAGATGGGTCAGCAAGGGGATTTTGACATAACATTGCATAATTATTAACTAAATAACAAATTGACCGCCCCTAAGACGACCCACTGACCAAAATACCTACTAATTATTTTAAAATTTTGATTATATATTACTGTATCAATAATATTTTAAATTGCGAATAGATGTTAGATATTGTCTTCCCGAGACTGAAAATAAATACTATAATAATGATTTTATAAAATTGAATTAAAATAATTAAATTCATATATTAGGAATTGTCTCCTAAGAATGTTTTCTGGCTGTCTTTGACTGTGAATTTTGTTTAAAGTTATAACACCGTTGTTATTATAGCTTAGAACAAAAGTAAGGGAATCATAACCGACCAGTTTAGGTTGGCTTCTGCTTTTAGAGATACACTACTCAATTCATTAAATTTTTAATTTACTCATATAATAATATTACATTTAATTTACTTCTTGGTAGACAGCACTGTTCTCAAAATGTTCATGGTTTTCGTCTAAACATAACGTTCCATTTTAATCAGATTTTCTTTATTTAAATAACAACTTCTTTTTTATGTTAAAATATTTAATTTGTTGAGACACCTTTTAAACTTATTGTGTTAACATACAACGTTTGTTTAAATGGATAAAATCATCTAATAACGCAACCCGCGTAATTGTCAAATATGTTGTTATTTTTTTTATTCCGAATGGATTCACAGAGTACATTTTATATGAATGGGTGCGCTTTGATTAATTTGTGGATTTTTCTTGACGACTTGCCTTGTATGGACATTAACGATTCTGCTTCTAAACAGACATGGAAAAGTATTGGATTGATACCGACGACATCGCTTTATCTGATTGTCCCTTGCACGAAAATCTGGACTGTTTACTTGTTTGCAAAACGCACTGATATTGTGTTGTATAAAAACAAGAACGCGAGCAATTGTTGCGTGCTGAACTGCAAAAATTCAGGAGTTGGCCTTCAAATATTGTAAAAAAAATCTACTAAAAGGGAAGCAGAAATAGGACAGGGCCTACTGCAGATTGGAAGCAGTGAAGCTAACTATTGCGTATATATGTGTATATATGGATTGTTGTTTTTACTTTTTGCTAGAGGGCGCTATGAAATGCTTAGTGACGTCTCTATCTCAGTATAAAAAATGTACTCTATGGTCTCACGAACAAACCCTTACCGATCTCAAATTACCAACCTGTATTTTATTTTAATATATTCTTGTACCATTTAAACTATTGTATTGGCGATTGTGCTTCAGAGATGTACTGAAAACATCGAGGGAGACTAGTCGATCCGCATCACAAACACTTATTGCACGCAATTTCATAATTGCACTAAGTTTAATTGTAACTAATTAGCGAACCACAAAGGAATCACTAGGACATAATAGTCTTAATATTCAGAAACAGTTGTATGCAGGAAAGCTATGAATAATCTCAGACGAGTCCATAGTTTTCCATCTACAACTATAACTGTCAATGTTTTATAAATTACAAAAGAAAAAATAAACAAAAAAAAACACTATGATAGGGCGTTGAGTTGTTTCTCTCAGCTATATCTATATTACAGCCTTACATATTTTGTTTTAACTTTTTTCTTCTAAAGTATAAATAGATGTATCACCAGCCTTAGATATCAAAAGGTATTGTTTATTTAAAACTAGAATAATTAGTTATTGAAGCGAGCTTTGCTAGTTGGTTACAATTTGATGGCAAGCGCGGCACCCTAATTGAAAGACACCCTCGTCATTATGAAACCCTGACTTGACAATAAATCCATCGCTTGGATGTATTGACAAGGCTAGTGTAGTAAACATGCGGAGCGACGTACATTGTTGTGTGCTCATAATGATTGTCATTGCGATGATCAGGAGTCGAGCAAGGAAGGCGCTGCGCTTGCCAGCATACGAGTCGTTTTCGGACATGACGTGTGCCGTGTGGCAGCAGCGCTAGGCTAACGCGATGACATCGTAGTCAGTCTACAACTAAAGGAGGATACTATATTACACATAGCTGATCTTCCGTGACGGACCGACGGTCTACGATCTCATTCAGGGTCTCAGAAGTCAGTCAGACTCAGCTCCACGTCTGTGTCATATCTGAGTAGGCAAAAGGATATAGGGACCTAGCAACAATATTATTTATATCCTAATTTGTTTTATTTATAGCTAATACATATCACGTTTTCTGATTATAATTATGGGATATATTTAATAATTGCTATTAAAATTTCAAGTTGTCACATCACGTGAAATAATCGGTGTTGTGTTCTTCCGGACTATTTTAATGATTATTATCTATTTTTACATTAATTGGTGTTTCTGTATCACTTTACTAACAACGGCAGTTATTTTTACGTTTTAATTTCTCATATAACGAATCGACAAAGTTTGTGGATCGTAACAGACTAGCAAAGCGGATAAAAATAATCGTAGAAAAAAAATAACATTTTTAACGCTAACTCATCTAAACTAATAACCACGCTATATATTTATTTAAGAAAATATTGAGGTCTGGGACGTGGACACGTAATTAAATTTAGCATCTACAGGAAGAAGTGGGGAAGACGGTTGGGAGGAACGTCCTTATAATATTATTATAGGTACTAATCGGCACTTTAGCGACCTATGCATATCTCGAATAATATTATAGTCGAAACAATTTGTACGAGTTTCATTTTCAGACTGTCAATGTAATGTATCAGTCGGATAGCTGGCGGAATATTGGAGGAATAGGCGGTAGAGAGTTAAATGTCAATTTGAATTCGGTTCCTTGTCATGTTGTACGCGTTCTGGAAGTGTTAGATAAGGCTATGAAATTAAAAAAAAAATCTAGCTACTGTAAATTTTCATGCAAAATCGCACTAGTTAAAATTTCATCAATAAGGAGAAAGTACCTATTTATGTCAAATTGCCTTCAAAATCACCGCCAGCTTTTGGGCTATGTGTCCACGTCATAATTATGGTTTCCATCCAATTGACTCCTTGAAGTCTCAACTAATTGCATCAGAATGACAGCACAGCATTAACGTGTGACTGCGTCATTTTGACGTAACGACGTCAAAAGACGTCACCACCTCAATAAAGGCTCAATGCGCATCCTGTCGGTGACCGCCGAAATTCAAAAAAAGAATCCGAGCTTACAAAAACAGATTCGAGATTTTCATGCGATAATCAAAGCTATCCACGTATCTACGACGTGCTATATTATCAATTTATCATATTATACACATAATAACGAATGATAATTACTATATAGGGCAGTATTCTCTGAAGATTTTTAGATTACCAGTTGTACTCGCGCGTTACCGGAATTAAAAAAAAGGGTCGAAATATCATTCTGTTTCGCTCAGCGGTTTCACACGAGCTCTAACGAATCAATATGCAGGATCGATCAACATCCGCTTATCTTAAATATTATATTTCTAATTTTCCTCTCAACAAATCCTTAAATTTATTATTAGCTTTTTCATCATAAGGTCACATACTCAGTGTTTTTTTCCCTCAAAAAGAATCGACCTTTTTCTATTGCATATTGAAATCCTTACGGATGCTGCGAACTAAAATATATTCCCATAAGATTTTTTTTTTTTTTTTTTTTGTCAATTGTTTCAAAATATATCTCGAAAAACCACTTGATATAAAATTGACACCAGAGAATTTGAGGTAATAGTTCATTATGAAAGAATCTAGGGCGTCATTCAAATATGCAATTAAAAAGAACCACATCTTCAAGGTCTAAATACACTGTGTTTTGGTACAATCCGCCTACGAAAACCTTGACCTAACTTAGGATTTTGTCATAAATATAATACCAAAAATATCCTATAAAAATAAAGTACATTATTTGTTACCGCTTTGTAATTGGCCAACTTTCGAACAATTAAAAAGCGTTTCGCTAGACACATTTTATTTCCTGTGACGTCATATAGACGCAAACAAATAGAGGTATCTAAAAGAGATTCACTTGTCAAGTTTCATTTTCGTTTCATTTCACTCAAACAGCATTGATTTTTATCCAAAATACTATTGTCTTTTTATATTAATTAATGTGTGGAAGAATATTTCTTCTTTTTACGGTATAAAAATTGCAAAATAATTTCTCAAAATTATTCAAATAACGTATTAACAAGTAATATGCCATTGAGAAAGTTCAGAAGTGATCAACGTTTCCATTAGGCGATTGTACCCGTAGAATTGTCATTTAGTAAATTACGCAAAAATACTATCGGAGTTGCTAGCGGTTTTAGTGAAATCTACGAAAATGGTTTCCGTATAAAATCATTTAACTTTATATTGTCAGTCAGTCAGTTGTTGGTTATACATTTAATAGAAGAACAGGTAAGAGACGGGTGACTATCAGGAGACAGCGAGAGGAAGTTAGATGGGACAAGATCTTGACGGTAATTGTGGCCGAGAACAGGTATTAGGAATGAAGGCCGTCCTGCAGCACGATGGTTGACGACAACAGACGTGTTGTCTCTAACAGTGGCCATGACTAACACAGAACTAGGATGGATCGGAAGCTAAAGAAAGGCAGCAACAGCGGGATGGTGGAGATTGTCAAAGATTAATTTAAACCATATTCAACATCATTTTGCCTTTCATTTACGAAAGACAGGACACAATAAAGATTTAAAATCTCTTCAGGAAAACACCGAATTGTAAAGAAGAAATAGAAACGATGGAGTAAAATGTAGAAAAAAAAAATAGTACATAACTTATGTACTTGTAAACAAAAAATCTGTACTTGACTGATGCAAAGGAAAAATTAAAACAGACCGTAAGAAAATACAAAACCCTCCACCCGTAAAATAAATAGGTAATTTCAGTAGCTCAACAGTCAAAGAGACGTACAGATCAGCTTGCCTCACCACTATCCTGACACATCGATGATAACATTATAAATCTATTCATTAATCATATACAATATATAACACCTCATGATTGCTTTAATTGGCAGTAAACGTAAAGTAGTCATTTAACCATAGGCACATTAATTAACATTACAATTTCAACTCATTCTCAGTGGTGAAACTGACGTTATAGTAGGTGGCGGTATTCTATGACCAGAGACCAAAAAAATAATTAAGGCAGGTCGAAGTAAAACGTCGTCGTTAAAGCATGTTGCTATGCGCATGAGTAGGTACATTAAACAACTCTCAACGGATCATAGAATACGTGGTTTCATCAAATGTCGTACCATCAGCGCCACCTAGTATATCGCAGCGATGTCTTGTTTTTATTTAGGGCTAATTGCACCGATGAAAATGAACGCGATCAGCACATCTAAACTGCGTTCAGAGCTGTCAGTGTCAATATTCCGTTCCAATAATGACACAGAGCTCTTAAACGCGGTTTAGATGTGCTAATCGCGTTCAGTTTTATTGGTGAAATTCGCCCTTATAAACGGTCCAGCCGCCTGGCCCTGACAAGCAAAGTGGCCTTATAGTCCAGTGCAAAAATAGCCTCGGAATACAATTAAGACTGATTTCACCAATGAAACGTCTAAACCGCGTTCAAGACCCGTCAGTGTCATCATTGTGGTGGAATATTGACACTGACAGCTCTTGAGCGCAGTTCAGATTTGCTAATCGCGTTCAGTTACATTGGTGAAACAGGCACTTACTCTATCGATTGAATTCGAGTCAAAGATCTAGAAAACTTGATCTAATACTCATTTGATTCCTAGGTTTTTATGCCTGGACTAATAATAACACTAAAATATATATTATAAAACACTATATAATTTTTATATTAATTTGAGGTGTGTCAATTTTATGACCCGGAGGGCCGAGGACTTAATGATGTGACGTCAATAGCCGTCTTGACCAACAGCGTACATGGTGAGTTTTTAATAGGGACCGCTTTTGTATCTACGCTAACCCTTAGGAACAGATCTGTTAATGTTTAGTGATGTGAATCCACCTAGTTTTACAAACGAATTAAAACTAGATTTGGTAGATAATTTAGAGAACATATGATTTTGGCCATCTGTTAGATGTAAACAGAGAAAACCATTTCTTAGAAAAAAAATGTTAGTTTATTAAATCCACAATTTTATTTATTTCGTTAGAACAACTGATGATGCTGGATGAAATGGATTTCTAATAACCATCATTAAATCTCATGCTAGCACTGTACTTGGGGATATTAATAATCAAAATATTTGCCTTATTTACTTAGCTGATACAATTATTTTCTATTAAAAAAAGTTCATTTTGTATGAGCGAAACAAAGCAAATATTTTCATGAATACCAAATTTAGTGCCAGCTTCAAACGTCTATATAAAAACTCACCTTGTAGCAACGAGGTTTTCAAACAGGCATCCGTTTAAATTAACATTCACGAAGATAGTCAGAAACTTATGAATGTTAACGAGTTCGAACTCTTTCAAATATTTCGTTACTGACTGAAACATGTTCCATTAAGGATGATTTCCACCAGACGGCTCGCATCGCTTCGGATCGGAAAGGATACGAACGGATGCGGCGACAGCCGATCGCGTCCGGCAGGATGCCGACGCATACGATCGGTTCCGTACCGTCGCCTGCGAACGTATTCGTTTCTGCACCTAGTCAAATAGTTTAATTCCTACCATGTTGACGATACGACGATACGATGACAGGCGAACGGAACCGATCGCGCGTCGCAGCATACTTTCGGCTACAATCGCGTGTCGTGGAATACGCCCGCGGTCAAGCTGCTGTGCATGGCTTGGTAATATAGACTTTATATACTGTGTACACGATTTAATATCGTTTAAAGATTGTAAAAACCGTTCCGATCCGATGCGATGCGAGCCGTTTGGTGGAAATCATCCTTTATCTGAGAATACTTTTGACTGATGTTCATTGAGTCACGGTATACTGGCGAAGTAAATAAAATGAGTATACTATAATAAATACTTAGTCAGCGTTCTTAAATTCAGTGTCGATCCGACGTTCAAGCGCTTGCAGACCTTCTTCAAGTTCTTGCTGTAACAGAAAAAGAAATGTAAATGGATAAAAATATAAATAAAATAAAATACATATATACATAAACTTGGACGTTTGCATTATGTAAACATCAAGTTTCATGCTAGAATTGAGTATTGGAACAGAAGACGAGATGACAAAAATCCTATTTCATAATCTATGTATACTAATATTATTATAGAGGTATGAGGAACAGGGTGTAAAGTTCACTCATACTCTATGGAAAAAGGAGGATCCTCCGACCAGACGGGTGTCGTGTCTGGTGGGCAACAGTTCGACGTTCGATGACGTGGTTGGATGTCGCTACGCCCCCGTTAGGGGGCGTGGCGTGCGGTACCGGGGCTTCGCCCCTCGGCCGCACAGGCTATACTGTGGCCCGTAAACACGGGCCCTTCATTTTGTTTGCCTATTGTCGGCGATGGCTGATTGAACGCGCGCGTTAATTGCGCACGGCCAGACGTTTGATGCCGGGACGTTGTATATAATATGCTAGTTGCGCGGTAAACTCTGCTTGCGCGATACAGGATTTTGCGTGAAGTCAGTGTGACGCGTAGCTCGCATGTGGCGTTGTAGGTGCCGCTACATTATAAAGAGGTAAAATTTGTGAATTTGTATATAGGGGGTAAACTTCGGAACTACTGATCCGATTCTGAAAATTCTTTCACTAAAGGGAAGCTACAATATTGCCAAGTACCATAGGATATATTTTATGAGAAATAAGAAATTTTACTCGGACGAAGTCGCAGCAGAAGCTAGTGTATTTTATGCAGGAGCTTTTTACCCGACTGCCTCAGAAGTACTTACCACATACCAACACATTGATGGCAAGGAAAGTTTTCTGTCTACTTTTCTTGTCATCGATTAATTATTTTTTGTTTCCGAAAACACGTATTGGGGATTTACTGAACGTAATCAGTTTTCATGATCCACCTTTTAGGCCAACCATCATGTCATCGTCATAAGATAAAATGAACAGGACTCGTTGAGGCACATTTATTGAGCCCACATTAGATGGGTTTACTAATAGCTTTGCGAGAGTTCCGTTATCTAGCGTCCAGGGTCATAATCAGACCACCTGGATGAATACATTTGCTAATACTCAAACTAAGACCACCAGAAATGGTTAACTATTCAAGGGTACCGTTATCTACCATCCAGGTACGTCCTACGACACACCGCCATAACTTTTTTCCCACAGCGTTTTGAAATGAGCCGCCATAGAAGTTATTGCATTTTATTAAAATACCTACCTAATGACACAATTGTGGTTGTTATTGGTCCTGGGACCAGCTTCCATACATTTTTGCCGATTCTCCTTTTAAGGCTCGCGATTGCCCCCTTTCCATCTGATATTAAGTAATGATCGTGACCGACACTCGTGCTCGCTTGCCTCGAAGAACCTATTCATGAAGATTAGGAGCAATTATGGAATTCAGGGTGGCCGGTCGCCGACGATCATAGCTTTCGTTGCAACTTATCGTTTGAAGCAAGAAGTGTACTCACATCATCGAAACCGGCTGCTTGGTACGCATTCGCGGCGGCTGCGAGTCGCTCTGTGACCGACGGCCTCTCTCTGGCCAGCCGGTCAGCGCCCACTGCAAGTCTGCTTGGAAAGGCCACAGTAGGCAGGCCGTTGGCGCTCACGGTGGGGATCTCAGGGGCCCCGGGGCCCGACACGGGGCCGCCCACCGCACGGGCCCCCACGCTCTCCATGGGAGAGGAACGGTCGCAGCGAATTAAGGGAATCATCACCGGGCGGCCTGCAGGTGGGAATACCTGTCGAAAAGTGGAGCATCAGAATATCGTGCTAGCTTATGACCCGTTTAGATAATGTGGCAGAGAGACGCCACGATGAGACCGAATATGAAGAAGAATAGAAGAAGTGCATAGGTTCCGTTATGTCATCGGGAGATGGAGTTCCCTTTGATATAGATTTTTCTCAATGAAAAAAAAAACCTTTGCAAAATGAGTATGTACGTCGCCATAATTTGGAAGATAAGAAATTTTGATACGGGTGACGATGTGAAGATGTGGGTCAAGCTACATACTCAGTTAATTTTAGAACTTTAAACTAACTGCTAGCTTAGGTGTGGCAGTTACAACTTTCGTTAGTAAATAACGTTCGGCAGCCGCGCGTTTGTACGAACAAATTATAGGGCCTAATCATTGATGTGGAGCACAATATGTTTAATATTATTAATAATGTTTTTCCTGCTACAAACCAGAAAGTTTCACACTTTTTTGTTATTGACAGATTAAGGTTATTCCGCTTGGTCCTAAGCCTTTTTTTTTTTTTTTTTTTTGGGTGGGAAATCATCAAATGACGTCTCCCGCTCTGGGCGGAGCGGAAGGGCGTGTCAGACTCTTACTGACTAAAACCCACCCGTGTTCCTTCAGTTGCCTGTGCGCCAGGGCCACGGTAACTCTTTCGAACAATCCGCAGCCCCGGCAGGCATCGGTCCTATCGGACCCCGTCAATTTTGCTGACATCTCTTTGAGGCGCGCGTGGAACACCACGCGCCGTCGACCCGGGCCTGGTCCTTACCGGACGGCGAGCTGCCCATTGCTCGCCGTCCGCAAGCCCGCGCCTACGGTGGCCGGGAGTCGGCAATCGACTCCCGACGCCCAGGGTGTCTCCTCCTCCTGCGGCGGCTAGGGGCGCGAGGGCGCAGAGATTGCCTCTCCCTTTCGCGCTCCGCCTCCTCCTTCGCGAGCATTACTGCTTCGCAGAAGGAGGTGACGGCTTCCCATTCCCTCTCGCTCCGTACCATGGCCTGAACCAGGGCCGGACGCGAGAGGTCGCCGCCGCCGATCGCCGCCACGAGGACACGGCGGTGCTCCGCCCAAGCCGGGCAGACCTCCACCGTGTCCTCCGGTCGATCCACACAATGGTAACACCCGGGCGTTTCCTCCCGCCTTATCCGAAACAGGAACCTCCCGAAACAGCCATGTCCGGTGAGGACCTGCGTCAGGCGGAAGGTGAGGACGCCGTGGCGCCTCTCAAGCCACTCCTCAAAGAGGGGTCTTACCGCCGCAATTGTGGCGTGCCCTTAACCTCCGTGGTCCTAAGCCTGGGGTATATACGGACAGAAAAATTCTTTACTATTTGTTCGAAACGGATGTCAGAATGATGTTAGACGCATGCTAAAATACATATTTTCATTACATAAGGAAGAAAATGATTCAATTTTGAACTCGCATAGGAAAATAGGTAGCTATAGTATTGAGGTTATATTGATATAATACCAAAATCAAATGTAAGTGCATTGAGCAAACTCAATCAGTTACACTAAAAAAAGACAAAAAAAAACAAAAGCAGTCGACTATTGATCACTAATGATTGTTTAATTATCCATTTATTAGAATCATAATAATATGGCGTGGTCCATGAAGTGATTTTCTCATATCAGATCATATTTTTATTATTATTATTATTTATATTCAAGCTTTTCGCATATCTCGGGACCATGAGGTCCCGGACCTTTGGTAGGCATACGAGGGGCCAAAGCCAACTCGCAGAGGCCCGTTAGAATCTATAAGTAAAGGAAATGAAGCACAAGCCGGCGATTATCCCTGTATGCACTGTGCAAGTGCACCCAAGGACAACCCCCGGTTGATGTTGGACTATTGCAGGATATGGCAAAAAAAAAAATTGGACTGTGGGTTTGGGTGCCTAGAGTGGACTAGTTACCTAGAACAATGGAAGGACTATGACCCCTGCCTGATCATTGTTTTATATATACACGGATAAAATGGTATTATAACCAGGTCAGAATTTCCCAAAAATTAAAAAGAAACGTCTAGTACCTAAACTATAAATAATCGCTGAACATACATGGAGGCGTTTCAGAAAGGCTCTTGGAAAGAGAATTTAAAAAATGCTTTTGTACGTCAATTTTTGGGCCAACCACGGTGTATAAATGTACCATTGAATAGAGAAGTCAATAAAAGTGTGACCAGCGACCTGTAATACAAATTTTCAATACCTACCACACAGGCACCAGTGATTAATAACCGTTGTATACATGTTTATGCCAGTAAATTATTATTATATTATAGTGGTATATTTACCTCGGCAGCCAATGGCGGAGGCGGGGGCGGGGGCAGTGTGCTAAGCATGTCTCCGAAAGTAAAGATCTGAGGACAATATAATTTACCATTTAACCTTAAGGTGGCAGCAATCTTGCGCAGCCCTGGCGCTGTGAAAGGAGTATTTTACATACATACATAAACTCACGCCTTCTTCCCATGGGGGTAGGCAGAAACTACAGAACGCTACCTGCTATGATCCTTACATACTCCTTTTGCCTCGTTTACGTTCATACATCTGGTCATACACGCACGCCGGTTGCGAGTACTACGCACCTGACCTTTCTGAAGAACATCACAAATAAGGTCACTATATGTCTTCCTAGGGCGTCCCCTCCCGGCGTTTCCACTCACCTCTGCCTTGTAAATACCTTTTGTTAGTCGCCCTTCATTCATCCTCTTAACGAGTATTTTAAATTTTAAAATCGTTCCAATTTACGTTACGTTTAAAAACGATTTGAAGAAGCTACACCATGCTAGCCCATGTAATAAAGACGCGCTGATGTAGCTTCGTGGTTTCGTGTGCACGAAAGAAATAAATCCTGGTCTCTTAGTTACTTAAACATTCTGTTTATGATCTCGTAAAGACTGTTTTCGTAATTCAAGTATAACTACTGACATGCAGTTGACCGTAGTACCTACTTTACATTTATAAACAATTATTAGTAAATGATCGATCAAGTCTGATGATTATATAACTGGACTTCTTCTTTATGATTCTGTTCTCCTAGTACTTTTACCAGTTTGTCTTATCGAAACATATTTGCTGTCATATTAGTTTGCAACAAATAAATCATAATATCGATATCCTACAAACATTACTTTATTTAAGAAAGGATATTGTTGCCGGCTGTACTAAAAAATTTCATAGTTAGTTGTCTCTAAGCATTTGTGAGCTGTGACCAATTTATCTTAATATATAAAAATCACGAGTCACTATGTTCGTACAAACGTTTCTAATAATGTATTTTGTATGGCGACCAAAGTTATAACAAACTAACAGATTGTTTTACAACTCTTAACTTTGGGACATTTAAATGTAAATTATTCAATTATCTCATAAGTAAATGCTACTACTCGACTAATGATTTTATGAATGAAAAGTAGACTTCAATATTAGGAATTGTTGTAGGAAGTGTTCTTCGTACTCTCTTTGACTTAATTCAATCCTTTTGACATTTCTTTTACTAACATTAGACTAATTTGCAACTAATGTTATCCTAATTCATTTAATTCAATGTGATATCTGAGAAGCTAACCAACACCCGATAATATATTTGTACGCGTTAAAATTAGGTAACATCTCTGTAACAATATTCTGACGAATAAATTGACTATTACTATTACACGTTAATCTCCGAAACCACGCAACCAATTTCAATAAAATTTTGTGAATGTGTATTGGTTGGTTCCACCTTTTTGGACCCGGTAAATCGCGCTGTTGTTGAGATTTAAAACCAAGCAAGGGCGAGTAACTAGTACTCAATCAAAATCAAATAAAAATATTATTTATAAAGCTAAGACCAAAGTAGAATAACCGCATTGACATAAGTCGGGCTTCTTTCCAAAATTACGATAGCATTCAGAAGTGCGACCTGTCTGTGTCTGGAGAAATCGACATTACCGTGAGTCGAATCAATCTGCCTAAGGCTTACCCAACTATATTGGGGTCGGCTTTCCAGCCTAACCGGCGGGGTAATTACGTAACACACTAACAGTAGGAATGGGTTTCATTTTGACAGTTCAACAACATTCATTGCATTATTTACGTTGTAGAACTGTCAAATTTTTCGAACACTTGAAGCAATGGATTAGCAATAGTCTTCAAAATGATTCAGATCGTGATAGATAGTGTGTTACGTAATTAGGGTGCGGATGCAGTCGAATACCAGTATTTTTAAACCCCGGCGGAAAAAGAGGGGAGTTATAAGCTTAACGTGTGGAATTTGCAGGATACCCAACTTCCTCACTAAATTACTACACAGGTATCGTGTTTAGATTCATTGGAAATGTTTCTAATGGTTATTGATAAATGGTGATCAGGGTCTGATGATGGAATAGGAAAGAGAAATGAGGATACATTAGTAACTAGCTTTACTGTGGGATAAATACGTACAGCTGCGCAGATTTCGCGCGAGGCACGTGTCGATCGTAGCATGCCTACTAGTAATGTATAAAGTTAAAAAAGCAGGAAATAGCAAATAAAAATAATTTTAATAAATTAATAACCCCGTCCCACACAAAAATCTCTAGAAAGTAAAATTATACTTTTTAGAGGTTTTAGTTTCTGAGCCGGGGGTTTAAAAAAAAATACCTTTAGCGGCTGCCTATATGACTTTTACAACCCAGTTATTGGGTACCCGATACCCGTTGGTAAGACTGGTTGTCAGACTTTTGGGGTTCTGACTTCCTGTCACGACTGTCAAAGGTGAATGAAATGAATAAAGTGAATGACCGTGAGTCGAACATTATTTATTATTTGTCAAGAATTCCTACACACATTCATGTAAGCGACCAGACCTTCATTAGTTATTAGGCTTCTACACCTTGCCTATTGAATTGTATTTCTACAACATAAAACAACAAGAGATAGATAGATAGTTATTAGAAATAAGCATCACTTTCGTACGTATTTTTCTGTTCTTTTCTTGATGTCTGTTTATACAGGGAGGCAGGGACTTCGACGCGCAACCTGTTACCATGGATTCAGCACATGATTCTGAACCCACTGCGTTGAAATTTTCTTCAGTTATTTTTTTTAAATTGCTGTTCCATACATTTTCGTCGCGTAAGTACTGCACTTTTCTATGAGACAGCTGATTTTTTTTGTGATAAGCGACGAAACATTTCTACGCTAGGGGGTCTAGAATTGTTGTAATACTGGCTGTAGTGGACGCCTTAAGTTATTTTATCTACATAGAACAATTTCGTATATGTTAATTCTCTTGTCATATTTAAATATATATATTAAAGATGTCACTAACCCATCACATATTTTTATTTAGCTGTTAATATAGCTTATTTTATAACAAGAATCATGTGCTGAATTCATGGCTTCAGTTTTCGCGTTGATGTCCCTGGCAGTATGTGTTGTGTACAAGGTTAAATAAATATAGTTTATTTAGGACTTACCTCGCCGGGGTTAGGCGCCCAAACGGCATCAGGGCGCGGACCGTAAGTGTTGGCGTTGACGCGGTAGTCCGGGTGAATCTCCGATGGCAGGGCTATAATATCACACATATTTTAGTTCTTACTGCATTATTATTAAGGTTGATTTTCACCTAACAAGCACTGTCTATCCCCTTTCAAATTATTTATTTGTAAACAGGGTTAGAGCCTATTTTCGCCTCTCCATACTAAAATTTCAACATTATCAAGAAAATTATGCTTTGTTATATTCGTTTCGTCCTAAACCCAATTTTGGACACAATATCTACAGAGTAGAAAGGACGTTGACAGAAAAGAAAAGGGGTCTGTTATGGCAGCTATCATAATTAGTTTTAAAAAGTCCATTGCTTGACATAGGCCTCCGCCATGGCGCGACATTTAACCAATCAGCCGTATTATTTTTAAATTAGGCGTTTTTTCAGGATCAACTTTTTTGAGCCAAAGTCTATCCACAAACGTAGACTGTTTTTAGATAACATTGTGATGCCGTATCTCAATATTTTAGTACTGAGTGATACTAAATTAAAAAACACGTATTTTATTATTTTTATCAAATATCTAATCATTTAATGATAAATGATTTAATTTCTGTAAGTAGGTTTGTACAAACACTTTTACACGTCAAACATATTTTTTAAACTAGATGAGGTCGGCGTTTCCTATCTGACTACTCTGAGAAGAAAGGCCGAAACGAACTCAGAGGTCACAGTCTCTTTAAAAGTCCAGACAAAATCATGGTCAGATCATGTAGATTGGTAGATTTAAAATAGGTCGGTGATTAAAAATTCTTCTTGTATATACTCCGGGGTGTACAGGCATGATGTGTGTGTGGTTAGTCTGTATTGGCTAGCTAATACTTACGCGTAAAGAGATCTTCCCTCGGTGCGGGCGTGTCCTGGCCGTAAATCGGCACATTGCTCTGCGGCACGAAGGGTCGATACTGCACCGCGCCGTGGTTCTCGTCCGGCAAGCGAGCGTTGTAACGCGTGTAATACCGGTTGCCAGTACTCGAGATAAATATCTCCTGGTTTATGATGATAGGATGGGGAGGGTAGCTACTGCAACGAACATACAGTTTGTGTTAAAAGAGATGAAACAAAACATTACAGAGATAGACAAACCGTCTATAAACATTTATTACAAAAGTTCAAATACTTGCGCCGCCGACGTCTAGTAAACCGCACTAGGGCCGCTACCACTCATAGAAAGGACGCCTAAGTCCCAGCAGTAGGAATATTATATGCTAATCATGTTATGTTACTCATAAAGGATGCTGTGAAGTAAAGCTCAGGTTTCTTTAAAGAAGAGTGCCGTTTAATTACGACAATAAAAAGGCTTGCCCAACATTACATTCATAAATAAGAAAGTCATAAATTCAAGTTAAATTTTATAAAAAATACACATTTGCAATAACGTGAAAATAACATGTGAATGATATTGACAAAAAAAAAACTAACTCTTTCATCCGTCATCTCACAGAATCTCAAACATTCACGACATATGGCTATCCACATTCATGCACATTCCATCTCCACTGTACAATGTTTTTTTTTTGTGTAAACAGAGACAGGGGATTGTTTTGTTGGTCTATCCATACTAAAATGACAAGAATATCTGGGAAACGATACTCTTGTTTTGTTCGCTGGAGCTAAACCCAGTTTTACTTAGTTAGATACAAATTAACTTACATCGAATGGTGCCCGTTGTTCACGTGCTCTCTCTCGGGGACGTTCATCGGAGCCATAGCTGCAAACCAACAATAGTTGAGCTGATATTTTGTATATTTGAATTCAGAAGTATAATTTGCGAGGGTATAAGGGGGAGCACACAATAACTGAACTCCTAAAATGTCAACCTAACCTGCGCGCGGTGCACCCTGCCACTGACAGGCGAGGTGCTGGCGAATGACCGATGGCGGTATAACCATTCAACAAGCCAACCTAAACTCTCCAGAGCGATGACGGGCAGCAGCGTCAACGTTGCGAAAGGATTGGCTCTGCGTTCACCAAGAGTTCCAGCCACCAGAACAAGGCTGTTTTCGAAAAGGCTTCAGTACCGTAGACCACATCCATACTGTTCGGAAAATTATACAGTAGACCGAGAAATACAACAAGCCGCTAAGTAATGGCATTTGGGGACTACGAAAAAGCCTTCGACTTATCGAAATATGGGCAGTTCTAGCCTCTCTGCAACGATGTCGAATTGACTGGCGCTACATCGAAGTATTAAGATGTTTGTATGATGCTGCGGCGATGACTGTCAATATCCAGGATCAGAAAAACAGCCCCATCCAACTGCTCCGAGGGGTGAGACAGGGGGATATGATATCCCCGAAACAGTTCATCAATGCGTTGGAGGACGTCTTCAAGACGCTGGACTGGACCTGACAGGGTATCAACGTGAACGGCGAGTACATCTTACACCTTCGCTTTGCCGAAGACATCGTCATAATTGCAGAGCCCCTGGAGCAGTTAGACCAGATGCTGCACAGCCTTAATGGAGCCTGTCGGTGAGTTAGCCTCGGCATGAAATTGGACAAGACGAAAGTCATGTACAATTCACGTCTTGCCGAGCCTAATCCACTTCGAAGGGTCACTATTCGAAGTTGTTAAGGAGTATGTCTACTTAAGGCAAGTCATCCAGCTCGGTAGACACAACTTTGAGAAAGAAGTTGACAGAAGGATCCAGTTGGACTGAGCAGCGTTTGGAAAAGTTCTTCAAGTCTTATTTATTTATTTAAAACACATACAACTATCATCACAGGCTAACCGAATACCATAGTGTAGTTATAATGTACAACTTAGAGTAATTTTACAAAATGCGGCCCGTATGAATTCACTCAGAGTACAATTGAAGCAGTCAATCTGTGGTGACACCATATTGCGCTTGAGCTATTTTATTGTTTATTGCTTCTCGTTGCTTATTCCGCAATGTTTGAAGACTAAGGTCTTCAAACAGTAGGTCCTGTCCGTTAGAAAATACCGTGCCTAAACGTGGAAACTGACAGTCGGGCTGGTCCAGAAATTCGAGGTCGCTCAAAGCGCTACGGAGCGGGTTATGCTCGGAATTTCTTTGAAGAATAAAATCAGAAACTAAGTTTTTCCGGAAAAGAACTGGAGTTACCGACATAGTTTGCTGAGTAACCAAGCTGAAGTGGCAGTGGGCTGGTCATGTTTGTCGAAGGACCGATGGCCGGTGGAGCAGACGAGTCCTAGAGTGGAGACCGCGTATCGGCAAGAGTAGTATGGGATATCCAAAGTCAAAGTCAAATCATTTATTTCAAAGAGGCACATAAAAGGCACATTTGAACGTCAGAATTTACAAAAAATAGAACTGATTCCAGTTTCCCCTTCTAAAAGGTAGTTTCGTATGGAGAAGAATGGGCAAGAAACTCGACCGTTGCTCTTTTAAAATGTCTTACAATATTATGTACACATTAATTATATAATTATATGTGAAGACGATGCACCTAGAATAAAAATTACTATATGACAATAGGTAAAAATAATGAAATACAAAGCAACGACAGGTAAATTAATGATGTGATAATACATGGTGCTCACATATTTACAAATATTTAAATGTAGATGATTTTTCAAAAAATTTTGAAAGTTATAACTTAGTGTGTGAGTTAAAGTAGTTACAGAATGTAAAAATAAATGTCATAAAAATTATATAACACCCCCCCCCCCCCCCCCCCCAGCTAGAAGAACTGACGACCTTAAAAAGGAGACTGGGGCAGACTGGAGGCGGAAGGCGCAGGACAAAGTGTTGTGGCGCAGCCTGAGAGAGGCCTATGTCCAGCAGTGGACTGTGATAGGCTGAGTTGATTGAGGGGAAGCCAGGTGGTCCCATAATTTTTTTATTAACTTTCCTTGGGTAGTTTTTGGGTTACTTTCAATAATACGTATTTATATTGTTTAATTTAATTAATTTACGTATTTATTTATATTTATTTTCTATTTTTATGTATTTATTTATATATTTAGTGTGTTGTTGATGATGTTATAATAAGTTCCCGTCACTGTTGTTTACACAGCATAGTGGTATACGACTTTGTGTGGGGTAGGTACAAAACAAGGAAGTCGGTGGTTTTATTACAAACTTTGTATCAAAATTCAACTAAGACCACATTTATGTAAATAGTAAGTGATATTACATATAAATTATATAATATATTGGGTATGCTGCAACTGTTTCGTCGGATATTGTTCATGGGAGATCCAAACAAAATCGTTGAATTTTTTTCTTTAAAAAGAATCAATTGCAGCCGGGAGTCTGTATTTGTAATAATTTAATGTCAAAAGGCACGGCCCATATGACATGGTGGGACTAAAATATAGGTGAAATGTTATCCCTTCCATCATAAAAAAAAAGTTGGGGAGTCTAATTTCCTACGATATGTGTGAGAAAAGTTTTTCGCGATTTCTGACTTTTATACTACACAAATCTCAGTTGGTCCAATAGTTTTTTGATCCTTATAAGAAACAAGATCGAACGGCATCAAATAAAGTATTGAGAAAGTTGCCAATTTTCTTGCTGACTGTACAATTCTTTCAAAATCTGTGACTGCCGATCTAAATTTCTCAAAAAGTTATGGCTTGTTCCCAACAAGTCACACCTCAACGGGTAACAGTGTGACTCGTTGGGAATGTTTTGGATAATAATTCCCAACGAGTCACAGTTACTGATATGTTATTTAACGGATAATTAGACAATGGTGAAAACATTTCTGCGAGCAACTTGGAAGTAGCGCTCGCCGGCCGCTGCCGCGGCACCGCTCGCTACGCTCGCTCGGCTCGCGCGCGGTTGGTCACAGTTTTAACCTAACCTAACCTATTTCACTCAATTCAAAATGACGAATCATACAATGTGGATAATTAGCCAATGGTAAAAACATTTCTGCGGCAGATTGTATGATTCGTAATTTTGAATTGGGTGAAATAGGTTAGGTTAGGTTAAAACTGTGACCAACCGCGCGCGAGCCGAGCGAGCGTAGCGAGCGGTGCCGCGGCAGCGGCCGGCGAGCGCTACTTCCAAGTTGCTCGCAGAAATGTTTTTACCGAGATATTATGCCCAAAAGTGTGCGAACACGATGAAAAAAATTAGTAACATATCAGTAACTGTGACTCGTTGGGAATTATTATCCAAAACATTCCCAACGAGTCACACTGTTACCCGTTGAGGTGTGACTTGTTGGGAACAAGCCAAAGTTATGGATAGTTTCTTAAGACCGTTTCCCCGTAGCTACAACGATTAAGGTACCTACCCTTACTGTCCCGTCTGTAAAATACAGCCTTTATGTCAGACAAAGTTTATTTTAAATTACCAATAGATCTACGAAAGGAATGGTTTTGAAAGGAACAGATTGGTAGTGTGTCCCTTTCGCAGAATGTGGCAGTGTTCATTTTTTATCCACAAAATTAATAGCATATATTTTTTGTAGGCACATTAAAAATTAAGAAATGAAAATCTTCTGCCTACGGCTGTCAAAGTAAACATTAACACAACGAATTATTTATCTTCATGTATTACTGTTGAATCATTTAAAAACGTTGTTAATTAAGACTACCGAATGTATAAAATGTTCCGATAGAAGTACAGAAGCAACACTGTTAAAAAAAAACGCGCAGATATGATAGAATGAAAGTATTGAAGTTACTCGAGCCACCATGACAGAATGCCTCGTCTTGACAATCAATATTAAATTGCGTTATAAAGAAAAATAAAAAAAAATTGTTAATGTTAATATTTCGCTGAAAAATTAATACTTTAAGGAAAATAAACCAGAAGGGACATTAATAATTGGTTTCTCAAAAAATGTCGACTATCTTACTATTGTGAACACGATTGATTTAATTATTAGAGAACTCTGCTGCCATTTGAGGGATGGCAACAGAGTTCTCTAATAAATCACAAAATTAGCCGCCTTTTACCACACACTACCAACCCTGACAGCCTTTTGCTAACGAGATGTTAGTTGACAATTGAAGGCCAATGTCAAATGACACTCAACTAGGATATAATAGACATCGCTGACCAGACCTCAATCGATGGACCATTGTGCAGTTATTATTAATTCACGTGGAAAGCTACTGCACTTACTCGTACATAACATACCTATTGTGACGTATGTTGTTTACGATAAAACATCCGGTAAAAAAATTAACAATCAACTTCCAAACACAAAACACTACAAAGTGAAAAATAACTTTAATTTCGGAAGTCGGTGTCTTTGATTTTGTATTTTTGCCATCCGAAATTAAAGTTATTTTTCTCTTTGTAGTATTTTTTTGGAACTCGGATTTATTTGCTTTTTGTAAAATGTTTTTATTTGTCTCTTTATAGTTGTGGTACCAACCCCACACGAATTCCTATACCACTAGTTGCTATGTCAATAACAGTGACAGGAAGTTGTCTTAAACATCATCAATATACACTAAGTGGAAAAATACGTATACGAAGCTAACTGAAAAACTACCGAAGCAAAGTTAATACAATTTATATGGGACCTCCCCTGAGGCATACCCTATATATTAAAAAAAGAATTTTCGACATCGATCCACAATTGTCGGCGATATCGAGTAACAAACATACAGACGAATAGAGAACCTCCTCGTTTTTGAAGTCGGTTAAACATAGAGGTCTTTACTACATTTCGTAATAAGTCCCATGTTGTACCGCGTAAGCGACATCTAAGTGAATGCGCGGTTGGTTTTTTAACATTCGTCACTAAGCTGAGCGTTGAAAATCCAACAGTGTATTTTTATTCAGGCATCCATTTAGGTGACGCTTAGTGTTAGTTAAAACAGACATAAGCGTATAAAAAGTGAATATCTTACGTGGTACGTTGTAATTAAGACCGTCGATGTTAAGTTGCTGTTGCGGCATTGGAGGATATGCTGAATATGGAACGCCAGGAACACCAGGAACGCCAGGGGCTGGGAACGGTGCGCCCGGAGCAGGCTGCGGGATCGGCTGGTTCGGATTCACAACGTGTCCATAATGGTAAGACCCGTTCATTCTAAACCTGAAACAATGGGGTTTGCGTTAGTGACGTAAGACATTCGTACTACTTTTGCTTTACCCATGGTTGTTGCGATTTCTGATTTCTGACGGCACGGTTGGCGCAGTGGTTAAGCGATTGAATGCTGCGCTGCGTGTCGCGGGTTCGATTTCCGCACGGAACAAATATTTGTATGACCTACAAGTTGTTGTTCCGGGTCTGGCTGTTCGTGTATGTGAGTTTAAATGTTTGTAAACGCACCCACAATACAGGAGAAATTCCTAGTGTGGGGCAAAGTTTATTAAAAAAAAGAAAAGATTTAGGTATCATGGTAATTCAACAGGATGGCTAGTTGCGTCTTCCTGTCTAATAAAATCTACCACGCGTGTTGGTTATGGCAATACGAGGGTCATTCAATAAATACTTAGCCTACAAAAAGTAAACGAAAATTTTGGAAAAGTGGCAATTTATTTTTCAACATAGTCTCCTTTTAGTTCGATACACTTAGCCCAGCGATGCTCCAACTTTTTTAACCCGTCCGAAAAATAGTTTTTGTCAAACTCTGCAAAATAGGCCTCCGTGGCGGCGATGACCTCCTCATTCGATCCATATCTATTCCCGGCGAGTGATTTTTTCAGATTAGGAAACAGAAAGAAGTCACAAGGGGCCAAATCTGGAGAATACGGTGGATGGGGCAGCAATTCGTAGCGTAATTCGACCAATTTGGCCATGGCAACGGCAGACGTGTGAACCGGTGCGTTGTCGTGGTGAAACAGCACTTTTTTCTTCGCCAGATGGGGTCGTTTTTTCTTTAATTCGGCGTCGAATCGGCCTAATAAATCGGCATAGTAAAGCCCTGTAATTGTTTTACCCTTCTCGAGGTAATCGATGTAGATCACACCTTGTGAATCCCAGAAAACGGTGGCCATAACTTTTCCGGCCGATTTTACAGTTTTCGCCTTCTTTGGAGCACGTTCCCCGGTCTGGATCCATTGTTTTGATTGCTCCTTGGTCTCTGGTGTGTACCAGTGGATCCAGGTTTCATCGACGGTCACAAAACGACGCAAAAACTCCGCTGGATTCATCTTAAACAGCGCCAAACACGTCTCCGATGTGGTCTCACGGTTGCGCTTGTTTTCTGGTGTGAGTAAACGCGGCACCCATCGCGCCGACAGCTTTCTCATGCCGAGTTCCTCGTGAAGAATATGATGCACTGTTCCTTCTGAAATGCCTACAGTCTCAGCTAGCTCCCGAACCTTCAATCGGCGATCTGCCAATACGAGATCATGGATTTTTTTAATGTTTTCCTCCGTAGCAGCTGTTTTCGGTGCACCTGGACGTGGTTCATCAAAAACCGACGTACGGCCACGTGCAAACTCGTTGAACCAATTCTTGACGGTGGCCATCGATGGAGAAGAGTCACCGTACACAGCATCCAAGCGCTCTTTGATTTCGATGCGCGTTTTCCCTTCCAAAAATAGGAATCGAATCACCGAACGATATTGCTCTTTTTCCATTTTTGTAAAACCGATCGACACGTTCGCTTCCATAAGTTGTCAAATTAAAACAAATGAAGGGATTGGAATGAAAATTTGAAAAAAGAATTAAAAAAGAATGTGCTACACTGTGATAAAACTCTTTTGAAACTACAGCGCCCTCTGGCGATGAGGCTAGGTACTTATTGAATGCACCTCGTATACCTTACACATTCTAAAGATGATAATGTAATTTAGTTGACATTTTTGCCTTGACCACAGTTGGTGCATGGCTCATGAGTTACGCTAACTTAAGGTTAGTTTCGATACAACCAAGTGTTAGCGAAGGCAAGTGCACCTTACGCCATAACATGATATCTAACCACTCATGGTTTAATAATATACTTCGCCAGGTATAGCATTCCGAGACAGTGGTCACATGGGTGACACAAGCCTACGTCATCACTGCTGTGTTACCAGTAGTGTGTTATAATAATTCCCCAACCGCTTTTACTACCTGTGCGAATCCGATAAAACGATGAGGTTTTTAATTAACAATTACGTTGGTATATGTTTAAATTGAATTGTTTCGTTTGATTAGAAAAACGGAACGAAAATATGAATCTTTTATATATATTCTTTAACAGAATGGTGACTGAAAATGTTTCCATAATTCGTGTTTTGTTGCAATAAAGTGGCAACTGGATAGTGACGTAAGCATGTGTTACTCCCGGAGTGCCAGACCTTGTTTTTTAGACCATGTAACCACTCTGCTCGACTAGATTTTGACATATGACATATCGGCTGACTCGTCGGGTTATTGCGAATTACGTGATGTAATTCAGGATTTAACATCAACTTTCCGCATTCGAATTTATTAAGAAAAATATGTTACCGCGCCTATTTTATACAATAACTTTGTGGCAAATATCTTTAATTAAATATTGCGGTCGGTCAAACCGCGTCAAATCGACTATGAAAGTAGTATAAAATAGGTATTATTACACATATCCAAAAGGAAGGCAACTAAAATTCGCTGAAAATATGCACATAAACAACCGACGCTCTTGTGCTGATAATATGCAAAACGTTTACATACATAAACTAGATAAAAAACAAGATCAAGTAAAAATATGTAAAAATTTAGTTGCGACGTGACACTTCTTAGTGCTGATCGAATTTTCTTATTTCGATTCAAAAGTTGAATTCAGCCTAATCGATACTCGCAATAAAAATAAAAATAAAGGATTGTAGAAACTTGAATAAAAACTCTTTGGTAGCTAAGTTCATGAATTATTTGATTTTTGAAATTTAAAATTTTATGAATAAATACATACACGTACAGTGTGGATAGGGTGTAACTGATTAAGATTCCGAACGTCCGAATGAAAAAAAGGGAACCCTTTTGGAAGGGAACCACTAGTATGTCTATCTGTCGGTCTGTCACAGCCAATTTGTTTCGAATCTACTGGCCCGAAAAAGCTGTTTGGTACAGATATGAATTTCTGTGACCCAAAAACGGATGTGTAGCATAATAAAAGTCGCAGTTTGAGTCAGCGCCATTTGTTTTTGTGAAAACATTGGTCATTCAACTAACCTAGAGCGGAGTTCCCTAAATAATCCAATCGTGTGCCGGTGCTAATACTTTGCTTGACACTACCACGCTAAGCTTGCCTATCCCAACTAATGAGAGGTGGTCGCAATCACATCGAGCTAAGCTGACTTAACGATGGGATTCCCTAAATCAGCCCAGTGTAGCAAGCACAGTTTTGTGACGAGCGCGCGATGCGAGCCCACAGATGATACGACAGTGAGAGCATGAGCAGAGTGCGTCTATTCAAGCAAGAAGCGAGCGAAGCGGGCCCACCCACAAGACTATCGAGTACAATACACAAGCATAATTAAACTTAAATCGAGCGGGAGACAGCTCAGCTTTCACACGAAAAAAGCGAGCGAAGCAAGCCTTCTCCACAAGACAAGCAAGTGGAGGAAGACTACTCTCGAGGCGAGTGAGTGAAGCGAATATACCTTTGCCACGAGCTAGTGGAGCTCGATTACTGACGAGTGGAGCTATCTGGATTATGAGCGTAGTATGTGGCGATCACTAGTTTCAAAAGTGTGCTCGCTTCGTTTGCTCGACGTTAAAATAGGTACACTAAACTGATTTTTCTTGAATGAGGGGCTCGCTTTGCTTGCTCGGCAAGAAACTGCTCGCTACATTTGCTTTTCCCGTGAGAGAGTTCGCTTCGGTCGCTCTTGTCATGTTTAACCGCGCGCGGCTCACTCGTGTCGAAGATGGGCTAACTTCGCTCGCTGATCTTAAATGCTTGCTCATCCTGTGAGTAAGCGCGCTCTGCTCTCCCGGTTCAAGAGTGGACTCGCTTCGTTCTATGTATCGTGAGAGCCGATAATGTCCGAAAAACTATTAAAATTACATTAGACAAGTATAAATCATTATTATAAACAATTCTTATCATTTTTAATGCTTAAAACAATTTTATTTCAATTTCCAAATATCGATTTCTGACATTCGTCACATTAATTACTGGAGACGACCGAAATTAAAAAGAAATCGTTTGTCATAATCGGTTTGGGTTAGGGAACAACTCGTCCCACTTCGATACTGGGACCAGGGACCAATTCCACCTTTTTTAATTTGATAACAAGATCATTACAATAATAATAAAAACAATATTGGTACAGGGATTTTGAACATGCATTTGAGTAGTACGACTAGTAATGAATATTACTTGTTTTTTGACTTGTGCTTGTATATTACATTAAGGCCTGGGCATTTTCTTGTCTAATATATAAAATTCTCGTGTCACAGTTTTCGTTGCCATACTCCTCCGAAACGGCTTAACCGATTTTGATGAAATTTTTTGTGCTTATCCGGTATCTATGAGAATCGGCCAACATCTATTTTTTTTTTTTTTTTTTTTGGTAGGTAGGGTAGGGAGTTAGGGAGGTAGGTAGGTAGGTAGGGTAGGTAGGTAGGTAGGGTAGGTAGGTAGGTAGGGTAGGTAGGTAGGTAGGGTAGGTAGGTAGGTAGAGTAGGTAGGTAGGGTAGGTAGGTAGGGTAGGTAGGGTAGGTAGGTAGGTAGGGTAGGTAGGGTAGGTAGGTAGGGTAGGTAAGGTAGGTAGGGTAGGTAGGTAGGGTAGGTAGGTAGGTAGGGTAGGTAGGTAGGTAGGGTAGGTAGGTAGGTAGGGTAGGTAGGTAGGTAGGGTAGGTAGGTAGGTAGGGTAGGTAGGTAGGGTAGGTAGGTAGGGTAGGTAGGTAGGGTAGGTAGGTAGGGTACGCCGTAGATAAGTACCGCAACCCGTGCGAAGCCGGGGCGGGCAGCTAGTTATATATAATATTTTATGAATTGCTGATATTTGAATAATGAATAATATATTGATAATTGAATTTTTTGCTGGTATTTTATATTCGCTTCTTATTAAAAGAGATAGGACAAGACAACATTTTTTATTAATGTGTTTTTAATTTTAATAATTTTTATTTAGGGAATGGAACTTTCATTTTTATCTTTATTCGAATCGACCCCTCAATTATTTGACACCAAGCCACTATTTATGTTTACATTAGATTTATAATAATTTACAATATTATTATGATTTAAGATTCAACATTGAAACAATCACAATCGTAGTACTTACATAAACATTGTGTATTATGTTCTTTGTACGGTTACCGTAATAAATTGCAAGGCTGATTAATTTGATGAAAAATCAATATCTCGCAAAATGTAAAAATCTATTACTAAAAATATTTTTTTTGCAATCATCTTTAACCACCCAATACTCAAAAGACCCTTTAAGACAGAGACAGCATGAGAATTAAAACTGCGGTGCGTTTGTGTAGCATATCTACTCAACCTATAACGTCGTAACTAGTCTCAAGACACGAGCATGCGAGTAAGTTCTCTTAGTAAAGGGAAGCATGTTCATTGAAAAAAATTAAGTAAAATATACCTAAGAATATATTTTTCAGTCCACCGCCAACTTCCTCTATGTGTAAACAACAATTTATAAATAAAATAGCTACCAAGCGATAAGGAGAAAATGTTGTACAAATATTGATATTTAATTTCAAAGTTAATATCAAAATCATTCAATTTAAAAAAAAAAAATATGTACGAAATTAATAATAAAGGTAAAAAAATTACGAAGCACGCAGTAACACAACACGGCGTAACAATGCAATTAATATTAATTTGTAAAGGATCCATCAAAATAAATAGAAAATCGCAAGCGTCAATATAAACAAAAAAAAAATCCGCGGATCGCAGTGATCGCAACACATATACCACTCATGTACATACCACCTCACTATAAATAATTTGCAACAATAATAAAACATATTTGATTTAAATGTGTTTTATTATTGTTACAAAAACGTATAATACATAATTAAACTATAAAAATTACACCTATCACAATATGTTCTAAGACTACTTACCGGACAACTCAGGTTCTAGAAAGCCTTCGAGACGAGCGTTCAGTAGCTCGCTGAGAAATGAACTGGTGTCTGCCGCTAATATTTTTTAAGTGTTAAATTGCTAGCGTGCATTGGAATAAACAATAGAGTTGATCGCACACTGCATCGGTTTTATTTCTTACGTGACTTTTTTCGTTCCCTTTTTATTTATATTGTCTGCTGTGTTTTGGTATTACATTTTAAAATGGAGTTGAGAATTTAGTCGAAGGTTTAAAATTAATTCATAGATTTGTTTTTGTGAAATTGATTTGTAAGTGTTTTTTGATGTATGTTTTAAATATTTAGATATTTAAAACATACATCAAAAAACACTTCAATCATTTTTTTTTATAGAACATGTCAATTCTTGACAAACAATGCTTATAAAAATGTGTAACGACGTGACATGATTAGAGCATGATCTACCTAAAGTTCTTTGAATATTTGTGTTGTCAGATAAGAAATGTCGACTCTGTCTATTTTTTTTTTAAGTGTAATAGTGATTCCGATATCCTTTTTACATACAGAATAAGCAATTTCATTTAATTTCATGTCGCCTTTTTGATAGAAGGAATGTCGCCCTCCTTTGTCTTTATTGACCTTACGGCAGTAAATTGCAGCAGTAATAGGCATTAAAACCAATGACAATGTTACAAACGAGGTATGAATAATGTCACCTGTCACCCGGTAGCTGTTTAGTGCCACTGCAGGAGTAGCCATGTTAGGTTTCCCTCGCGTGCATTAATAGCTACCTAAGGCTAAGTGGCACGATTATTGATGGTATAATAACATACTGTAGCATGGGCTTGACAGTACGGCATGGAAAATAATAAGTAGGTTAATATTTACATAAAATATATCTTACATAATCTACAAATAATATTAATAGTATGTACAACTAAATAACAATAAATAAAAATAAAAAAGAAAGAAGGAAAAGAATCATAGGGCATCAAAAAATTCATCCGCATCGCTGTCGACAGGAAAAGTGCCCAAAAGGCTGGCAGCATTGCCATAAGTAGGTACATTATTTGTCTCGTTCATTTTTGTTTGATTAAGTGAATGACCAATAGAAGGAAAACAAAGAAATAACAGTGAAATACGGATGTAATCATTCAAAAGCAATTTTATTTAAGGACAAACCGGCAGTCCTTAATAACTGTATTACTGGGAGGCAGTAATAAAGTGTTCAAGGAGAATATTGTAAGTTTTAATATTTTCTACAGAGGATAAAACAAAACAAAACTATTTAAATGGTAGTTTATATAATATTATAACTAAGGTTAAATTGATGTCAAAAGCAGTCAAACTAAATACAACATAAGAATTAAAAAAAACACACGAAATTAAAAAAAAATTTCATCTTGACGTGTCGTGTCGCGCTGTATGCATTTACCTTTAGAAATTACTGCGAATATAACTATAGGTCGATACGTACGAAGTACGTACGAACTTCATACAAGTGTAGGACTAAGTAATGTAAATTTGAAGGTACAAAGATATATTATGTAGATGAATAAATTGTTTGATAGCGCTTTCCAGAAATTGTAGTTGTTAGTATTGGTACTTCGTAGAAAGTATTTCTACATAATTACATGAAATAGTTTCAAAATAACGTTCTTGTTGTCACGTTTTGTTTATTTAGTATGGAAGAAAAAAATGCATCTTGCGCCGACTCCATATAAATTAGGATAAGGGCAAGAGAACGATGACATTTTGACTAGGATAGATATTAAGACAATGTACAGTAAAACTCCAAAACAACAATAAAGTACTTAGTTCTGAATTCAAATTATTATACACGATAAATCTAATAATTGATGGACATGGAAATTAGCATTCGTTTGTATTCGGAAATATGATGAGTGCCGAGGGACATTAAGAAAATAGTTGTCCTGTAATGTAGTTTGACCAATCGATAATTAACTTAAAACTATTACGATAGATGTCGCTTTTTTAAATAGGTGTGGATTTGCCCTCTTTTTACTGACGCTGACTTGCGTAGTATACTTGCACAAAGATCTTTTGGCTCCTGGCAAAAATCTGGACTAACTAATCTCCTTTTTCCAATACATTTCACAAAACAGTAGCACACATGTTTACCAACAGCGCCAAAGGTTAAATATGTACTAAAAAACTTTTACAGCTGCCAAAGAAAAAGAAAAAAAGTTTGTTACATGACCTGCGTAAAAGCATTCAGAATAAAGTTTCATGAAAAATGTATATGCCTCACAATTCAAAATAAGTAAATATTGCGAAAGATACACATTTCGCTGTGCTTGGGGAATTCGCAAATGCAAGTTAGCTTAATTATAATGATTAAATAAGTTCTACATGCTTATTCAAAGTATTTCTATGAAAATTGGCATAAGCATAATTAAATAAAACAAGCTTTAATAACTATTTTCTAATCGTGATATGATATTGAATGTGTTTCATTATTTATGGTACAAACAAAACATAAACACAAATAAAAAATATATTCAGTAAGTATAGAAATTAAGAGTGAGTACAAAATAAGTTAAAGACATAGTAATGGAACGGCGATTGTGCTGAAAATGGTAAAACATTTCCAAATACAGAGAATTCGTTTACAAAGTAAAGGACATTGTTCATTTTCTTAGGAGTATTGGGCCCCTAGAAAAAATTGTCATGACATTGTGGTTTTAATATTATTTTGTGGGGAACAACATGTTTTTACGTTTTTTACCATGATTTTGGAGAAATATTATATATATAAAGGCTCGCGGCTAAGTAATAACAGCCGCACGGATCGATCGATCAGGTTGAGCTTCGTTTGCCGCGGTTGTTCCTTGGATGGGTGACCATCTGTACATACCGAGACCCCTCCGTGCCTCGGAAAGCAAGTTAAACCGTTGGCGTTGGTCTCGGTTATCATTCGTGGATCTTTGACAGTCGTTATGAGTCGTCAGAAGCCCGAAAATCTGACAAACAGTCTTACCAAGAGTTATGGTACTATTTAATAACTGGGTCTTAGAGGTCAGATAGGTAGTCGCTCCATGACAAATACTGGTATTCAGCTGCATTCGGTTAGACTGGAAGCCAACCCCAACATAGTTGGGA
This sequence comes from Dryobotodes eremita, assembly GCA_917490735.1. Taxonomy (NCBI): domain Eukaryota; kingdom Metazoa; phylum Arthropoda; class Insecta; order Lepidoptera; family Noctuidae; genus Dryobotodes; species Dryobotodes eremita. Next base: position 7,327,159 of record OU823241.1, on the reverse strand, counting down.
AAAGGCAGGCAGATGATGGTGACTTCAGGAGAAATCTTATTTTTTCATAAGATGAAATTGAGGTTATTATATGAGTGATCTTTTTTAGTCTATAAAACCTATTTTAAATTAATTGTATTTACGATCCTAATTGTCATTTATGTAAATATTTATTTTCGGTTAATATGAGGAAGCAGGTTCATGAGAATGGACCTCGCTATCTCCTTCTCTCACTACAGATTGTAAGTGTCCTGTGTCCTCTCCACCAGTGAGTGTCATTAAAGACGAATAAAAGTTTTGACAGCAGTATCTTCGGAGCTCTATAGCAACATAGTGCGCTTACCAATCCGCTTCCAAGTGGGTCGATTACGCCCACCCATGATTGTAGCGGAAATCGGATTTCGGTTATATTAAGATGCCATTTTAAGTAATCCTAATAATTTGTAAAACAGGTTTATCTTAAGAAAATTACACAACAATAAGTAGTAAAAACATTTTATTCTTCATAGAATATAACGGCCTAGAAATTGAGCTGGGGCACTTGCATCATTAAAGATTAAATACCACAATATAGTCATGGTATGAGCGCTCCGTACCAACCTACGTGTTAATAAATATAATAAACGTACATTTAGGCCCGTATTACAGAACCTCACTCAAAACTCAAGCGTTACTTAAAACTCGTTTAAAGCCATTTGATTTGTTGAAACTAGTTTTAAGTAATGCTTGAGTTTTGAGTAAGAATAAAAATATAAGAATAAGTAAAAATTAGGAACATAACAAACGTCCAAACGGCAATAATATCTTATCATGCATATATTGAATCGGTGTTACGCTATGGATTGATTATGTGGGGCAATAGCACCGATCAAAATAGAGCATTTGTTGCTCAAAAAAAATGCATTCGAGCAATCTACGGGCTTCAATCCGACGATTCTTGTCGGCCGGTATTTCAGAAACTTGGTTTGTTACCGCTACCGTCTCTATATATATATGAGATATGTATGTTTGTGTGGAAGCATAAGGAATTATTTAAAAAAGCAGATGATGTAGTTCCTCGAAACCGGCGCGATCCTCACAGGCTCGTACTGGATGTCATGCCAAGGCTAGCTAAATATAATAAAAGCTGTTTGTATATGTGTGTAGAAATATTTAATAAAATACCGAGCGACTTAAAAATTCTAAATACAAGATTATTTAAAAGTAAATTGTATGATTGGCTGCCCACAAATAGTTTTTATAGTGTAAAAGAATTTTTTGACAAAAAATTTAAATGACTGAAATTTTAAATGTATAAATTATAAATTTTAATGTATTATATAATTAAATGTACCAAATGTCATATAATAATTAATTAATTAATAATATAATGAAATGTATGCACGACAAATTTGCACGCTTATAATGTTAAGCAAAGACATGTATGCTCTGTATTTAATTTTTGTACCATCTTCTATACCATGTTTTTATGCAAATAAATTAAAAAAAAAAAAAAAAAAAAAAAGTTTCTGTAATACGGGGCTTAGTCCTCCTGCTCACATTTATTTTATTTTTTTATATGTAAATATAATATACTAATCGAAGAAAAAATAAGGAAATATTCAAACGCTTGTGAAATTCGACTTGCGATATTCACCCCCCTTGTTGCATTCGTTGACGGAGTCTTCGCTCCACAAATGACTACCTTCGTAAAACATCTTGGAGCTGCAATCGCTGACAATTGGTCCTTTAGCGTAGTGATGGGTTTGCTAAGATCAAGAATCATCATCTAAATAATCCGTGCCACTAGCATGTGCATTCGCGAGCCAAGTTATTCGGCTTCGACGATGGAGCAGCCCTACCTAGACAAGACTGATGTGGTTGGGGCTGACGAAATGAGAAGAGGTCGATTGCAAAAAATCGCTATGGTATTGTGCTTGTTTTATTAGTCAATAATCAATAATTTGACAGTACAGTAGTTATAGATTAATATTTATGCGATAACTACAAATACATCAAGTCGGATATAGAAAAAAATATATATATAGGTATCGCAGATGATAAATAATTTTTGCCTGCTATAAGATCGCTAAGATCTCAATCTCATCGCTTGTCTTCGACGCGCTGCGCCGACTTATAAGTTTAGTATAGGTATATTAAAGGAGACATCGTCTGTGCCTTACTATTTCTACCTATATCCACTATTTACCTACCTACCTATCTATTTCGGTAGCTTAAGTGACAAAAAAATGTATGTACTTCAAAAATAACTTTGTAATCGCATATCTCGCATATTTAATTATATAGGATTACAAAGTTACTTATGCAGTTCATATATCTAGAAAACGGGACTGAAATTGCGGTATGTTTTAGTTTTTCCTTGCTTTATAGGCTAAACCCTAGTTGTGTTGAAAATATGAAGCTTGAGTGTCTGCTAGAAGTACTTTAGAATTTTGATGATCTGTGAGTGAGTGTGTAAGTAACAAAATTAATAAGGAACTTTGACTTGCAATAGTTCTTAAACAACAGGTTCAAATTGAATGTAATTTGGGAATATAACTAGTTATATTATGCCCTCTGGATCACTGAAAATTCAGGCTTTTAGCTTTATCCTAGCTAGAAGCCTGAATTTGAGCAAAGCATCTTTTAAGCCATTAGTTAAATATCGCCTGGACAAAAAACTGTCACCGCCAACACCTCTTAAATATCGCCTGGACATAAAACTGCCACCGCCAACACTTCTTAAATATCGCCTAGACACAAAACTGCCACCGCCAACACTTATTAAATATCGCCTAGACATAAAAATATCACCGCCAACATTTCTTAAATATCGCCTAGACATAAAACTGTCACCGCCAATAATTCTTTCATATATATGATCATGTCACGCTGGCTTTATTTAGTAGTAATCTCAAAGATCTCCAATTATCGTCTGCCTTAGCCCCAACTATGTAAATCTAAAATATTATATCTTAAAGATCAACCATGTATCATTATCAACTAGAGATATGAAATTGTTTTGGTAAATCAAATTGTTTCATCATTTTCCTAGACTTGTCCCAATAAGTCTAACCGGATGCATCAAATCGTTGGAAGCTTGTAAATAACAATGTGTTGCCATAATGTTATTACTGTATTTGTCTTAAATCCCATTGTCTACAGATTTTTCTCCTTTTAAATATTGAAAGCTAAAAAAATAAGAGTGCAGGGAGATATCTCCGGCCAGCTAGGTAGAATGGAAAACAAAGTTTCCATGGCCACAGATTACTATAAAGCCATTATCACAACAAGTGGTGCAGCAAGTGATGTCTACAATAACATAAACGATTCCATACAAATATCACTCGGCGTAACAAGCGGTCTCAAGTTCAATATAATAGCTTGCAATTATGACGTAGAAAGGACACAAAGGCACAATCACCCGCATCCCTGGATGCAGCTTGCCGTACCACAATTGTCAATTTTGCAATCCTAGAAATTGAGATGGAAAATTATTTATTATACTAGCGACCCGCTCCTGTTTCGCACGAGTGCATTCTACTCAAGTGGTGACAAATATGAATGTACTTTTTATTGACATAAAGCTTCCGGATTTTTTTAATATAATTGAAATTGAATCGTTTTTCGAAAAGCTTTCCACTATTTAGATATCAATTTAGCTATCCCTTATCCCACTGCAGGGAAAGGCAGTTTTCCTTAAATTAAATCTTCATTGGCATATAACAAAAGGGGAACGACCAAAAGCAGGTCCACATTTTGGTGCCGTGTCAGCACTATTTAGCATAATCAGCCTATAATGTTCCCACTGCTGGGACACAGGCCTCCTCTCTTTGAGAGGGAATGGGCTGTAATCTACCACGCGAGACCAGTGCGGGTTGGTAGATGTCACAAGTCTTCGAATTTTTGGTTCTAGGACATGCTCCGGTTTTCTCACGATGTTTCATACACTTACTACACTACTTTTAGACACACTACAGCACTATTTATTCATCAAAATTATGTCGTATTTTTCATGTAGGGGTATTTGTTTTTAGGGTTCCGTACCCAAAGGGCAAAACGGGCCCCTATTACTAAGACTCCGCTGTCCGTCCGTCTGTCTGTCCGTCTGTCACAAGGCTGTATCTCATGAACCGTGATAGTAAGACAGTTGAAATTTTTACAGATGATATATTTCTGTTGCCGCTATAACAACAAATACAAAAGAAAACAGAATAAAGTAAATATTTAAGGAGGCTCGCATACAACAGACATGATTCTTTTGCATGACCCTTCGTGCGCGAGTCCGACTCGCACTTGACCGGTTTTTTTAATCAACATTTCTTTCACCCTACCATTGTAGAACCTGAGGAATATTGATTTTACTGAATTAAGGTGCAAACCTAACCTGAATGTTGCCAGATGACAGACAATTCTAATCGAATAATTGTTATCGATTGGAAATGTCGATTGTTCTATTAATCCTACTGTTTGTTTCAAATACTATTATACCTAAATACTTTAATTATAATTTTTAAAACAACTAAAATATTATATTGTACTGGATACACTCAAAACCTTAATAGCTTTTCGAGATAGTAATGTTATTTTTTATCCGACTACGGCAAAGCCAAAAGGAAGTATACCATGTGGGTGTCATTTTAATGTCATGTGACCACGGCTTCACCTTGACCATTTTTGTACCTGTCTTGATTTCTGTCAGAAATATTTTCTTGTTTAGTACTATTTAGACCACTTTTATTTTTCCGTAATCGGCTTACAGTTTTATAAACCTAATTTTGTTTTTAAATACGTCATCCAATCCGTTCATAAATCGATTACAAAAATAATTAAACCGGGTTACACTGACAAACTGTCAAAAATATTTCTGTCAAATCAATGGCAATCTAGACTTATTCCTCCGTATTTACATTACATTACGATTTAATGTTGTTGTTTTAAATTGGAGAATTGGACGAACCAATTGCTTATCCTTCTACGGCCCTGGATAACACACCGGTATTATATGTTATTTAAAAGATTTATATAAACACCCGTCCACCACTCACTATTTTAAGTGATTTATATCTCTGATTTTAGGCAGTCTATTGGGAGGCCTATGTTCGGTCAGGGGTCTGTCGTTCGCTGTAAACGTCTCTAGGCTGATATGAGTTACAAGGGTCAACTCACTGGTATTTTTTCCGTTTTCGGGCATCCTCTGATGACATCTGGGGACACGGTATTGTCCTGGCCAAGTCGAGCAAAAACAAACACACAAAAACAGCTGTACCATCCTTTTCTCGGAGCCATTCAGGACATTTTCGACGGACGAACGAAGTTCTTTACGCGATACTCGCTCGCTCACACACACTCGATATCATAGAAAAAGAGACAGAGAGAGAGAGAAAGTCGCATGGAGGGTACATAACGCTTTTTCAACTGAACGATTTCTACCAGTCAACTCCTACCGCAAGCCGCGTTAAGGAACTTCGTTCCAATAACATACCAAAATATCCTTTTTATTTGATTTTTTAACAACACTTAAAAACTGCATGTTATTTTTATTTTTTACTAGATTTTGCCCGCGGATTTGCTCGCGTGGATGTCGGAAAATATTCCGCGAGAAAGATCCACCGGAATTAAAAGGACCCTATGTGTTAATCCGGGTTATAAACTATATGTTAGTCGGCATGACTTTTTCCAACATCTTCAACAATCATCGTCATATTTCAGCCAATTTTCCCCAAACTCTAATGAATTATACACCCAAACCTTTCTCATGAATCACTCGGTCCTTTGATGAAAACCGTATGAAATCCGTTCGGCAGTTTTTGAGTTTATCGCGTTCAGACGGACAGACGCAGGGCGGGGGGACTTTGTTTTATAATATGTAGTAAAAGTAATTTTTATAAATTCATTTAACTTACACCTTCTGGTATGACATAGCGCTTCATGGTTTTTTCTAGGAACTAGGTTTTCCAGTACTAATCTATGTTAAACCAAAGAGATTTAAGATACTATAGAAAGGCTATCAGAAGAAATGTCATAGAAAAACTCCATGTCCCATGTCTAAGTGACGCCATCTAGCATATAGCAAAATTATCTAATAGCCAAGTTTGACACGATACACTTTTACCGACAACAACCTTTGATTACAAACCGACAGATAGTGTGACATATCTAAGAAAATTATTGAATTATCTAAATATTCGGTAAATGATAAAATACTAACGAAAATAAACCGTAGTGTCCAGTCATTTTATCACTACGAGGTTTGCCATAGCACAATGTACAATTATTTATAGCACAATTCACAATGTAAAATGCGACCTGTCATGTGGGGCGTAAGACACGAGACAAAGAACTTAAACGAGTGAGAAAGGCAGTAGATTTTGATGTTGTTTGCTTTGTCCCGTCTATCGCAAGTATATACAGGATGGATTTTTGAGATGGGGCAGCAAGGGCAGCTACCTTAACCTTTGTAGCTACAGGATAACGGTCTTAGAAGACTTTCCTTAACTTTTAGAGAATTTTTTTTGGCATTCACAGACTTTGAGAAAAAAAATACAGTCAGCAGGAAAATGGGTAATTTTCACAATAAAGTTTTTTATGCCAATCGATCATGTTTCATATAAGGATCAAAAACCTCTATTGGATCCTCTGCGTTGCAACCGCCGATGCCTTGGAAGTGACGAAGTGTTGGGCCAACAAAATTTTATTCACAGTCGTGCCATCGACACGAGGACGAAGAATAGACACGGGATAGTGCTGTCAAGCTAAAATGCGCAGCGTGGTAACATTTTGCCGTGGCATTATTTCGCACCGACGCGAGACACAACTATGCGTAAAAGCGCATTTTAAGCTGGAGTTCTGTATATTCAACCTCGTAATTGCTTTCCACCATAATGTTGAATGTTATTTGCACGTCATAAAACGTTCAGGTCTATTTTTTCTTTAAGACCAATCTCTGTCGCGTTGGTTATAAGGTAAGGTATAATCTTTAAACCTTTATGAAGTTTCAATTATCTGAAAGTTTTTGTCAAAACTAGTAGAGAAATAAATGATTTAAGTTTTGAATAGGTATAAAAACTGGTACAAGGCACTCCGTTACCGGAAATTAATCAGCAACAAAAGTCATACCTTTCGAGTTCCTCTTCGGAATGCGCGAAGGTACAGGAGTTGCCTCTCGGACAGAAGGAGCGAGTGGCCGCGTCTCTGCACATCGACACTTTGTACTTAGTGTGGGTGGGCGTCGATGCTGCTGTCTGCGGCGATCCCTGGCCTGTGGGCAAATGGCACGGTTTATACGAGTGACGAACGGCTGGAATGAAATACATGGTCTTCATATACAGGGAGGCAAGGACATCGACGCGCAACCTGCTCCCATGGATTCAGTACATGATCCTAAACCCCCCTGCGTTGAAATTTCTCGACGGTTATTAAAAACGAACGACGGAGAGAAAGACGTAGAGACGGTTTTTTTTACATGTTTAATACAAGTTTATCTATATATATTTATAAATTAATCCCTATTTCCCTTGATCACGCCATCACTTGAGAACGACTCTACCGATTTAATTCAACGTTTTTTTTTTTAAAGTTTTCTAGTACTTTGTAGAAGGTTATTACGGGAAAAAAAATTAATAAAGTTGCGAGATTTATGCAGGTGAAACAGCTGGGCGCAGCTAGTTTACAATAATAATCCAGTTTGTGATATTCTAAGTTATTTTCCTCTGACCTCAGCCCCTGTTCCCACATGTATGACGACGTTTTGCTATTATATTGACAGTCGAGTGATGGGACCAATTGCCATACTTCATCGTTTTGTGACGCGCAAAGTAACGTAAGGCTGGAACCAAAATTGATCGAAATAATAACCATTCGTTTCATACTGCTGTGTACAAGCGCAGTATAGTACTAGTTTGGCTAGTATAAAGCCTGATTTACACAGTGCGATTTAATTGCCTGTTGCAAACATAAGTTGCAGTAAAAAAGGTTTGCACCGTCTTAACATTATTTTGTCGTTTTTAAATGAGGCAAAGGTGTGTGCTGCGCGCTTGCATTTCAAGAACTGGCATGTTTTCAGCGCGTTCGTCAATGTACGGACGTCTAGGCCGAGATTGATAAACGTTACTTAAGACGCGCTTTGGGTTAGATATGTCCCCGGCTTTATCTTGCATTTGCAGTTTGACCGCTGTGAGACAGTGACAGAAAAAATGCTTAGTCGAAGTGCGTGCTAGAAGAATCGTTAAATAAACTCAGTCTTACGGCTTGTTTACACCCAAAACAACTTGTTATATATATATGTCGCACGCTACGCTACGGCATAAATATAAAACGAGTATCATAGATGTATTGAATTTGTTTCAAACATGTCTCTTTTAACTATTTTGTTCGCATTTAAGACATTTTGACAAGTTTTCTACAAGTCTTGTAAATGCTGTAGCTATCTGGTTAAATTAGCCAGCTAATTTAACGCCTAGGCCGTTCATTAAATGCCGACATCCAATTAAATAGCTGAAGGAGAACTAGCCAAGTCATTGAGCGCAACATTTAACCATAAGGCTGCATGTCGTGTAGTCATTTAGTTAAATTGGACATTGATAAATTTGTGATGTTTGGTTAGCTTAGTTTGAATCACTTAGCTGAGTCTTGGTCAGTCATCTTCAAAGGGCTGACTTTCAATACACCAAGCTGTTAAACGTTGAATGATTCTAGTTCAATTAACTATCGGCCCAGGCCTTGCAGTCACGACAAATATAACGACAAAAATCGGTCGTTAAGTCTAATCGATGTCAAATTTCTTTAATACATTTTCAACCTTATACTTTGGAAATAAAGTTGAAAATCTATTAAAGGAATTTGATAACGACCCGACTTAGCGACCGATTTTTGTCGCTGTCTAATGTCGAGACTGCAGGGGCAGGCATCCAATTGGATGCCGGCGTTTAATGAACGGCCTAGGCGTCCAATTAGCTGGCTAATTTAACCAGAAGGCTGCGACATTTACAACTGATCATTACAACTTGTAAAAGGTGTAAGCGATGAACGAAAATAGTAGACACGACATATCGATACCTTAGTTCACAATTGTACTAACTACAAAAATTTAAATTTTCACTTTTTTAGTGCCATATACACTAAATGTCATGCTCTTTCGTTTGCGCGTATCGAAATGCCGTTAATCAGTCTCTTTCTACCAAAAACGTAGGTGTTCAGTTGTATTAAATAAGTTCCATGAATGCTCTACTATACTAATGACCTTTAATTTTGTAAATTCAAACAAGACATACTTTAACTGATTTTAAATTTGTCTACTGCAGAATATTTCAAAACACAAACCTACTAAATACATTTGCAATATCGGCTCAAACTTTTTAACAGTGCTTTATTAGTGTACTATGTGTTGGTAGTACAAAAGAATATAAAATAAAAATATTTTATTTGATTGTAGTTTGAAAAACTGTTTGTGTTTTATAGAAAAAATAAACATTATTAATAATTATGAATCACTGGTTTATTATTAGTTTTTGGACCTTAAACCAGCCTGGTAAAGCTGTTAAAATATTTTCAGTTTTTCACTTAATGCATGTCAATATAATCAATCTTAGTGCACAAATGTATTAAATGGGGGGTCGCGGTTCACTATTTTTATAATGTTATGGTTATACTAAAATTACAATATTGAGATATGATGGAGTTAAAGGACTAGTCTTATGAATAGATGCATAATTGTTTTATTATTTTACTTTGTTTACGTACTGTTCACGTCTAAACTTTAAAAAACTTTAAAACGCTCTCCTCAAAATTGTCTTTTTTGTAGTTAGTACAATTGTGAACTAAGGCATCGATATAGGGAACAGGTTTTATACCTTGTTGTTTAGGCGGGGTTAGAAAACATGCAACAAGTAAGCAACACTCACTGGTATTGTTGTCCATACACCGGTCGGGCATGGTATGCATCTGGTTGTGGTTCGAGTCCCGGCCCGTCGCCTGTTGCTGTAGGTAGTGTATCAGTCCCGCCACCACTTCCTTGAGTGACGTCATCACCTCCGCTAGCTGCTGCCATGACGGATTCTTGGCGTCTGAAATAGTTATTTAATTTAACATTATAGATGGATGAGTAGTGTCGAGAATGGATGAAGTAAGAAATGAGTATACAAGTATATATTATGTTCTCACAACTCGTTAAAATGTAGGAAACAGAAGATTTTTTTTTTCGCTATTTCATGTTTGGTACCACAGTAAAACTTGTTTATAATGAGTACAATGACCCCTTAAGAGGTTGTGCGATATTTAAGTTACACCTTGTACAAGAGGAAGTTTGAAAGTGCCACCAGTGATAGAAAATTTTAAGGGAATTCGTTTGGCTTGTTATCAGCATGTGATGAGGAGGTGACTGAACGATTGGTAAATATAAATGAAGATGGATGGAGGTACAGAGGAAGGCCAAAGAAAAGATGTTATGGATTGTGTGAGGAATGATAATCATAATCAGCCTATAATATTCTCACTGCTGGGAGACAGGCCTCGGTAAGAGGCAGTGGGCCGTAATCCACCACGCGGGCCCAGTGCGGGTAGGCGGATGTCACATGTCTTCGAATTTTTGGTCCTAGGACATGCCGGTTTCCTCACGATGTTTTCCTTCACCGTTTTGAGAGCAGTGGTGATGAAATTAAATATACAAAGCAAAGTGCCTGTCTGGGTTCGAACTCACGACCTACAACGCGTAAGTCGGGGCCGATACCACTGGGCCACCACTGCTCCACATTCCTCTGAGGAATGATAATGATGAATGGAAAATAAAACGCGCGCAGGCGTTACTTGTGTTTATTGCAAATTGCAGCTCTGTCTTACATCGTATGTTGACCAAAATGCGATTTGCGTCTGTAGGAATTATGTATTTACTGAATAATAATCATCAATTTCATATCAATCGTCAAACTTTGGAAATGTGTTTCACCTAAGAATCTTCATATGAAATATTCTTAAAAATTCTTAAGAGGAAAATATTTCTAAAGTATCTGACCTCCACAACCCAGATACTGGGTAACCAGATACCCCTTGCTAAGACTGATTGTCAAACTATTGGGTTTCTGACTATCCGTAACGACTGTCACATATCTACGAATGACAGCCGGGACCAACGGCTTACCGTGCTTTCCGAGGCACCGAAAGGTCTCGATTTGTAATGGATCATCCATCCACGAACCGACCGCGGCAAGCGTAGCTTAACCTTCGATCTACCCGTGCAGCTGATTATAAGTGTGTCTTAAGCGTAAAAAGTAATTATGCACACAATAAAAATGAATCTTGGCAGTGTAAAAGAAAGTATGTTTACAAAATTCTTTGTCCAACTGTATAGCCAACCTCGTAATACCTTTATCACAGTAAGCTTGAAGGTCAGTTGCACGTCATAAAACGGCGAGGTCTATTGACCATGGTACACTTAGATAATTTGAACCTTAGCGTGGAGTTTCAATTTATAGGGCCCTCATGAGAGAAGTCTCGCTACATTAAGAGGAACTAATTTTTAGGTTAGCGGTTGGCAGCAGTAATTAGAGGCTAGCAACTAGTAGCTTAGAGGTTTTTTCTTTGCGTCATGTTTACCGCAAATAAATGTATTTCCTTTTTTTTCTTTTCTTTTCTAACATTCCGTCGCATGACTGTAGCGTCGCGTCCGCGCGACTTCTTTCGTGAGGCGGACACTACTGGGAGATTTTGTTAAAAGTGGTAAAGCAATTACGTGTTCGACTATACATAACACCACATAATACAGACGTACCAGGACTGGCATCGATGTTAGCCAGTCTATCCAGGTGCAAGCTCATGACGATCAGCTGTGCCGGGTCCCCGGTCCTTTGTAGCGCGATGAACAACTCCTGGACTGACTGCGCGAACGATTGAGGTGTCTGCAATTTATCTGGAAAGAAATGAACTAGGTAACTTCGTCATAATACCAGCAAATTGATGCCCACTGCTGAACAAATGCCTTTCCCACGCCCCGCCCCACCTTTCGCGTACACCTGATGCTCGCAACCTTCACCAGGGGCTTAAGTCCTAAGATTTGACAGAGAAAATCTGTCAAAAACTCTCAATGGCGACACCATTGCAACATTTGTAAATAAGTAAGTTTGGTCCTTGCATACGTAGTATGATTACTGTAGTAACAGAAGAAACGAAAAAGTAATAGATTTAAGAAAAGAAATGTCACTTTGTATAGAAAGAGATCAAATATGACTATTCTTCGTAGAGTGTAGGTAGAAAGTGGTCCTGCTACGCGAGCAGCTCGTCAGACTTATCCACGTTGCGTGTGTCGGTACTTACGCGGTCGCCCTCCCATTGTTCGCAAAGATGGATGCCACTCTGAGACCAGTTAAGATCTCGATTGTTTATGCGAGATTTGATACAAAGAGGCATCACGAATAATTCTGGCTCACTGCCAATTTGAGGCTAGCTTCGCCAACTCCCGCGCATGACAAAATTAGCTCATTTTGCTCACCTATAATGCTTTGCATGTGACTCTTGTGGGCGGTGTCTCCGTACAGCAAGGCGCTCCATTGGTCGGGCGCTATCCTAAGCCCAGCCTCCGTGGCTATCTGAACTATCTGCGCGTCGTGCTCTCGCCGCAGTGACTCGTACGTTCGAAACTCTTCCTTTAGTTGCATTAGAGATGAGTCGCATTCGCGTTTTGATACCTAGAAAGAGAAAAAGAAGAGTTTTATTTGGTAAAAAAGAATTATTTTAATGATTCAGAAGTGAGTTATGGCGTAAACCTCGTATAGTGAGAAGCGAATGAAGTCTCTGATCAGTAACCAAGTAGTAATATCCATTGTAATGGGCTGACTTAATTTGGACCGCCATTCACAAGTTATGAAGAAGCATCCATTTGATTTTAAGAGTGTGCAAACCACAGAGCATGGAGTCATCACCGCGCCGACAGCGTCTAGAGACGGCAGAACTAACAAAATTTGTGGCACCAAAGTACCTAAGTTGAGCGCAAAATTCCTTACGCGACCGCTATTCAAAGCCGTCAGTTTATATACGTTATTTGTGTCGTAGTGCGAGTAAACGGTGACACGCTTGGTTTGTATGGAAAGTGAAAGAATGCCGCCTCTAGCAGCGGCCGCCGAGGCATCTCCGCGCTGTTTGGTGCATACAGAACACAACCGTAAAGCTCTTCAGAATGATGAGCTACTAACATGCGGTTGATGGTACGTTTAAAAATTCAAATCATCATCATCCGCCTGCCTTTTCCAACTATGTTGTGGTCGGCTTCCAGTCTAACCGGATGCAGCTGAATATCAGTATTTTACATGGAGCCACTGCCTATCTGACCTCCACATCCCAGTTACTAAGTAACACGATACCCCTTGGCAAGACTGGTTGTCAGACTTTCGGGCTTCTGACTACCGGTAACGACTGTCAAAGATCTTTGAATGACAGCCAGGACCAACAGCTTAACGTGCTTTCTGAGGCACGGAGGTGTCTCGGTATGTAATGAATGGTCACCGATCCACATACCGACCTCGGTAATCGTTGCTTAACCTGGAAGATCGACCCGTGCGGCTGTTATTATTTAGCCACGAACCCACGCGTTAAAAAAATTTAATATAGGGTCAATTTAAATTAATCGGCGAAGATTCACCTAATAAGTGAAGTTTCGCAAGCTAGTTTAATCACGACGTTATCTTATAAAGATAAAACAAAAGAAATACGAAACTCATAATTTTGAGTAACTACAACTGATGACGGTGTCAATAGCCGCTAGTAATGTAGTATAGTATTTTTATCTTACGAACCGACACGCGCTTTACTTGTGTTTACCAAGTGCACAAGCACTCTGTGAATGTGCGTGTAAACGCAGGAGCTCTCGGTACCGTCCAAGACAATGGCGAAGTGGGAAGTCTGTGTGTGTGTGTGTCTGTGTGTGCGTGGGTGTGTTATGTGCTGACACTATTCGTCTGCACGCACACATTCACAGCGTGTTTGTACATTTGGTTACCACAAGTAAAGCGCGCGTCGCTTCGTGAGATAAAAATACTGTACCATGTAATTTTTATTTTTTATTTGCGATGCTTATCACGTCTGCTATGTTTTGACATCTAGTTTAATTTGAATCTATATGGGATACTCGTCTTACCTTAAAACAAGAAGCTCTGTATAGGAGCTGGACGACATGGCCTATGCTAGTTTTCGAAGCCTGTGGAAAATGAGGCTCCAGTCTTTGGACTACAAACATCACTAACACCTGCAACAGAAACCAATACAAACATAGTTAGTAAATTTATAAACTAAACTCAGCTCGAGGTTAATTAACGTTACTTACCATGCACTAACCGGGGTCATCTACTGGGCTCAAATAATATAATAATTGAGGCTATGAGAGTCAGAATGGCAAATAGTTTTCAGTAGTAAGGAAAAAACAGAAGCCCTGATTTCAAATAATTTAAACTAAACTAATTTATAAATTAACTAATTTGAATACTAAATTTAAAAAATAAATAATTTGTAAGCCACCGTGGCGCTATGACTTTTCCCGTTTAGAGCAGATTTTTCAGAAATAAAAACAGTATTGAAAAAATGACAGTTAGGCGACTCTGGCTCTTATGGCCTCAATTATAAAATCGAACTAAGATCCATCCATCGTTTCTTTCGTCTTCCCTTACTCTTATAGTCATTCATATTCATACCCACTCAAAACTTTCCCCACGATATTTCGTTATCATTGGTTACAAACCGCGCGCCCGATGGGTTACCATCAGCAAAAATGACGAACTTCCATAGAAACTAACATCCTCTATTTAAACCCATTAGGGGACGAATTTTCAAAAATCCTTCCTTAATGCTCACTTTCGTTACATGAGGAACACTTGTGGAAAATTTCCAGCGTAAATCGCTGGGCAAATGCATGAAATTTTGCACAGCTGTGCGATGTCTGTCAGTGATTAAATTTAAGATTTTTATTAAGTAGATTAAAGGCTGGTATTATTATGAAATGTATGGGTATCACCTTTCTAGAGAGTGCGGAACCGTCCTCTAGCGCGAGCAGCACCAGTTTGAGGACCTCCTCCTGCATCGCCGGGCCCAGGAACTGGCAGCCGCGCGCGCGCACCGCAGCCCATAGATTCGCGCTGAGTTGCTGCGGGTTCTACAAACAAGAAACAAACATTTATTTACCACAAACATTAAATAGGAAAAAATCTAAAAGGGCTATGTGCCCAGCGGCTGCATGGTCGACTTTCAAAAACCTTATAAATGATAATGATAAATGATTTTATTTCTGTAAGTAGGTTTGTACAAACACTTTTACACGTCAATCATATATTAAAAACTAGATGAGGTCGGCGTTTCCTGTCTGACTTAGAAAGGCTGAAACAAACTCAGACGTCACAGTCTCTTTTAAAGTCTACACATACAGGTAATGTGAAAACCATGTAGATTTGTTTCGGAAATGGATCTTAAGCAATATAAGTCTTAAATCGCCAACCCGCCTTGAGTGGTAATCAGTGCTCATGCCGTCCCAGGTGGGATAGTAACAGTATTATTATACTTAGAACTGTTTCATATTATTCGATAGAAACGGCTACGTCAAACAAAGAACGTATACTGCTGACAGTATGGCGTATGAGACGATGACTATACTTAAAACCTTGTCTTGACATCACGATTCTAATGGTGATGTCAAAATGACGTGTTAGCCACGAACAACTGCTAATGTCAAAACCACCGTCACTTGTAAATGATGTCAATTACGGAGCAGCTACATCACTATTATCGTAAGTTTAATGTGATAAAATACAAAGTAAATTAAGGTTTTCGCCTACCTACAATTACCTACATCATTGTTATCTGTCACTTAAAAGTCCGGCCAAGTCATGTCAGATCACGCAAGTAAAATTATCATTGTAAACGTAGCGAAGGGTAAATTTTTGTAAGAGGTAATCCGGAGTACATATCTTTAAAGTGATTATATCGAGTTGTATGGAACCTTCGCCACTGGTGAACAGTAGTTTACAATGATAATTTGACTGAACACTAACATACTTCATGTACTGTTCAGTAGTAAGTATACTTAGATCATTATAAAAATTTAAAAAAAAAAGTCGATCAAAGAATAATATTGGATGGCAACAATTAATTCTCTCCTGTTAGCCCGAGACTAAATCGTAACACTTTTTTAAAATTTTCTTATGTTTTCGACAATAGTTTACACGTACAAAGGTGACACCAGAGTCACCGCGAGTGCCTCTGGCGCTCCAAATATAAAGCCTATTCCAGAAAACAAGCACCGGTAACTAACAAGAACCGGTGCGGCAAAGCTTCTACTGGACCGGAAGTAAGCCTGCGTGCCGCAAAGCCGAACACTACGGTGTACATCTCCCGCCTGCACCACTCCATTAAAACCGAGAACATCATGGAGTACGTGCGCCAGAAGAGAAGGTACACGCCGAGGATTCAGTTACTGGAGTCGCACAGCAACGTCAACTTCAATACGTTCGTGGTGCGCGTAACGAAATGTTATCTGCCCCTCGTCATGAAAGAAGACTTTTGGCCGCCGGACGTGGTGTTCTGTCACTTTCGCTGACAAGTACCACCGGACAGCACAAATTTAAGCTAGTACAAAGTGAAGTGCTACTAACATAGTCTTAATTCTTACTCAAGTGGTCATCGTCCTAATCCCAATTTACTTGGGACGGCGCAAAATGTTCTTCTTTCATCCATCTCTATGAGCCGTCATCCCAGGAATCTCCCTTTTCTAGCATTATCCCCTTTCATACAATCTATCCATCGTTTCTTTATCCTTCCTCTATTTTTAGACGCCTTCTCGACGGGCGAGAGCAACGTGTTGATACCGCGCCGTACCATCAAATTCTCACTGCGATGATACCGCCCTGTAGACTTTGATTCGTAAAGTTCCCATTGAGTTTGATGGGAAGTCGTGACTATCACCGCGACTCTCTCGCTCATCATGATGGTGCCTTAGAAAGATCTACTCTACTTATACTGCGTTCCCGATTCGTTCCCAAACATATAAACAAATTTGCCATTTTTGGAAAACAACTTTAATACTCACACATAAAGTTCAGTTTGCGCTACAAATTCTAATATCTTTATGACTATTTTCAATTGTACAAGTAATTCTAAAATTAACTTAATTTGCACCTGCATTAAATAATAGTCGTTTAAATGGAAATACAATTGGAAGCAAGGACTTGAATAGACTTTTAGTGAGTAAAGTCTGAAGCGATGGTTTACCTGATGCTGCAGTATAAGTTCGGTGACGGTCCGCTCGCCGAGGGAGCGCGCCGCGCGCGCCGCCCTCCCCCGGCCCTCCTCATCGGTGATCGCACACTGCAGGAGCATCACCAGCTTTCTCTGCATGGGCCGCGACAGCCGGCTACCGGCCATACTGTTGTTGACTGGAACAAATAAATAATAGCTCAAATATTTCAAGCTTTGACGTCGTAGATAGATAGGCCTACACAGTCTTCTCATACCCAATAACACAGTAATTTGAAAACATTGTACAAGTTTTTTTTTTAAAGAGTAGCTGTGGAGTTCTTTCCCGTCTCTTCTCCATAGACAACGATCAATTAGAACGGTGCACTTAGCTTCTGATGTTTCATAAGTACCCATGTTTATGTGAAATAAAATATTTTGAATGAGATCAATGCTCTTCGAAAAAAACACATCAAATCCGCGGCTCGTGTCGATATGCGTCATCAGATGTTTGTATGTACGTGGGGTACACTGAAAGTTTTGCGTAACTCATAAATAAAACAATTTACATGTAAAGTAATATATTTACTGCTTTTCAAAGTATTCTCAATTACATTTTAAACACTTTTTCATTAGTTCAAACCATTTTTGAAAACATGAGGACCATTGGTCTGAGGGCATGTTTTTCACGTGCTGGTTGAAAGCTATCACGGCCTCTTCTGGCCCCGTAAGTGTCAAAGCTCTCATCAAGTCTTTGATTTTTGGGAAAATAAAGAAATCGCATGGTGTGAGGTCTGGACTATGTGCGGGATGGGTCACGAGCTTTACCTTTTCAGAAGGCAAAAATTACTTTGTCTTGTTCGCGGTGTGCGCCGAAGCTTTGTCATGGTCCAATAGGATGCGATTTCTTAGTCGTTTTTCCCTAACTTTTTCAAAGACCCTGGGCTAACAAATGGTGGTATACCACTCAGCATTAACTGTCTTTTGTTCTTTAAGTGGGATCTTACAGACAGGACCCGTCTGGGATAAAAAAACGCAATCATGTTTTTGCCTACGTTTCTCGCCTGCCTCAATTTTGTTGGTTTGCTGTCGTCTTCGAACACCCATACAGAAGACTGTTGCTTTCTTTCCGGCATGTAACAATATATCCATGTTTTATCTCCTGTCACAATGTCATACACAGCATTTAAACGTCTGTGATTGTACTTCAACAACATTTTTTACACCAATCAACTCGAGTCCGTTTTTGTTCTGGAGTGGGTTCATGAGGAATCCAGTGGCAACAAAGTTTTCTAACTTTTAAATGTTGATGTAAGATTTTTTGAATTTGGCACATACCAATCTCCAAATGTCCTCGAATCTCATCATAGGTTATAGGTATGCCGGTTTTCTTCAATTAGTTGCCTGACAGTAGCCACATTTTCCTCAGTGATCGCAGTTGAGGGCCGACCTTCACGAATTTCATCATGGAGAGAAACACGGCCACGATCAAATTCTGCGTACCAATGCCTTACGGTGCTCAAATGAGGTGCTTTCTTCCCAAAAGCAAGTTTTGAAGTTGAGCAGTGCAATCTTGCGGAGACAGTGGACTTTTAAAATCATAAAAAATCATCGCCCTAAAATTTTTGCTACGGACGACGAACTTCAACTTGTGATAAAAAACAATTGTCACGCGACTTCCCCCCAAAAATTATTTTAGTCAATGAATGAGTTTTGTTATGCTTAAGAAATTTATGAGCGGCCAGGAGCGTAGAACTTTCAGTGTGCTCTATGTATATGAACGAGTGATCGACGTCAGCGTATGAGGAATTTCAGCCTAGTAAGTAATATATACAAGACTAATTTCGACCTCGACGATAATTAGTCCTTTTTAGGGTTCCGTACCCAAAGGATGCCAACGGAACTCTAGTACTAATGCTCCGCTGTCCGCCCTTCGGTCGGTCTCAGGGCTGAATCTTTTGAACTGTACTAGGTAGACAATTGAAATTCTCACAGAGTGAGTAGGTTCTACTATGGCCGCTATAACAAAAATAATAAAATTAAAAATGAAAGGGGGTGTCCATACAAAAAACGTGTGTTTTACTAAAGTATTTAAAACAAATGTAGCGTTAAATATTGTACGGTGATACGGAACCCTTCGTGTGCGATTCCGACTTGCACTTGACCGCTTTTTTATTAAACTACTAGCGACCCGCCCCTACTTTACACGGGTGCAATCTACTAATTTGGCGAAACGTCAAAACATCGAGATTTCCGTGCTATTTCTAAGTTTTATTTTTAATGTATTTTCCACATTAGACTTTCGGAATATATTCTCTAAATCATGGTGAAAACCGCATCAAGATCCATTGTGCAGTTTACGAGAATCTAAGCGGTCACGCAGATAGACACGAAAAACAACTTTGTTTTATACTATTTATAGATAAGCAAATACGAATTATTCACGTAGATAATGTTGTGGGAAAAAGTGTTTGGTGACGTCAGTAAAAACCAACATGACATAACTTGAAATACCGAAATATTATTTACCAGCTGCGCCCCGCGGTTTCATCCGCATAAGTCTCGATCCCGTGGGAATATCAGGTTAAAAAGTAACCTATGCCCTAATCCAGGTCATGGTCTACCCATGTGACAAATATCATCCAAATCCGTCCAGCCGTTTTAGCGTGAAAGCGTAACAAAAAAATCAAATCCTTGCTCTATATAATCCTAGCTTCTGCCCGCGGTTTCAGCCCGCATGGTTGTCGGAAATTATCCCACGGGAACGTGCTACCGGGACAAAAAGTAACAGAAGACAAGACTATGTCCTTCCTCTGGATGCCATCTATCTCCTTGCCAAATTTGATCGAAAACCGTTCAGAGGTTAAGACGTGAGAAGGTAACATACAGACACGAGTTACTTGAATTTATAATATTAGTATGGATTCATTTAGATGGCACATATTCGTACATACATGCAGGAAACCATGAAATATTTCATAGGGAAATATATTTTTTAACATTCTAGGTATTAAATGTAAATACCTAAAATCTTCAGTATAATCTAGCTGTATACAAGTATTAATTCGTCCATATTTAATGAAGATTTTCTAACCACATAATTTTAATTAACTACAGCTGATTACGTGGGCAACAGGTGCTGGTGGTAACTAGCGGCTGTTACTTGAAACAATGAGTTTAGAAATATATATTTTTTGCTATGACCCTGTGCAGGTAGGTGCTAATGACGCATTTATTCTGAGAGTTTACCCTTACTTGAAAAGTAGTTTGTTTGGTTTCGAAAAGTATTTTTAATGTTGAAAAGTTTCACCGACGACCTTCTGAAAAATTCTCGAAAATACATTGTTCAATAGTTGGAAACTTTGCTCCCCCTTTATAAGTTTAGAAAATATTTTTTTTGCTATGTCCCTGTGTCGATGGTAACTTGTTGCGTGTCGCATGATACCGCATAGGTTCATAAGAAAAAATACTAAAAATGTCAACTGAACCTCATAGGTTCATTAACTTCCATTGTTCCAATTGTCCTCGAGATTACGTCGACATTTAGCGCAAGGTAGGTAAACGGAAGTCCGGCAGACCAGAGGTTAATGATGCATTCATTCCGAGAATTTACCCTATGTTGGAAAAGTAATTTGTTTGGTTTCGAAAAGTGTTTTTATTGTTGAAAAGTTTCACGGACACCCTTCTAAAAAAAATCAGGAAAGTACATTGTTCAATTGTTGGAAACTTTGCTCCACCATAAGTACTAAAGAACAAAAGAAATTCAAACGTTTGTTTCTAAGCTGGCCCTGTCTTTTAAGAGAATAGTGAAACGTGCCGTATACAAATAATGAAGAGGAAAATGCTGACGTCATTTATAAGTCCAGCTGTGCACGTAGCTCCGTCCAGAGTAGATTAATAAATACTGAAACCTAGCCAGATAACATTAACTATGGATAGGTACCTATTGTATGTATATAATCATTATTCCGTACGTGTGTATGTCACTTAAGTACTCCTAAACGGCTGGACCGATTTTGTTCTTTTTTGTATGTGTTTGAGTGGGTCCCTGGATGGTTTAGATTTAAAACCCGGTAGGTGGCGCTGCGATCGAGTTCTAGGAAACAGGACAACGTCTGTCCGGTCAGCTAGTTTAAAATAAAATGCTAAGCGGACTAACGACAAAAGGACGAAAAATAGATGATACATCATATCATCTTTCGTCCTTTTCTTAACTCCAAAATGCAACATCTCTCTCCTCCCTCCTCCTCAACCCTGAACGGCCTTTATTTAAAAATAAAGGCCGCTCAAGGTTTTAAACTTTTACCAAAAAACGTTTAGGAAGTCCGATGACATACGGAGATACACAAACAAAGGCCTACAAGCTTACCTATAGAACCTCTGTTTGCGTCGGGGTTTCATCAATACGAGAGATTACGAGAATGGCGGCTTATTACAGAAGCCATTCAATCGTTAACAAATTAAAACAATTTAATTGGTACACAGGGGTAGAATAGATACCGGATTATAGATGGTGCAGCCTCGTGTAAAAAGATGTACAGTTAGAGTTAGTAAAACTCCTCTACGACGGTGTTTTCCTAAAGTATTGATTGAAATTGTGAGGTGTCGTATATACAGTAAAACCGTGTACATGCTCTTATTTATTGTATTTTAAAATTTACTTATTTTTTTTATCTATAATAATCCTTACTAATATTATAAATGCGAAATTAACTCTGGCTGTCTGTCTTTTTTATCTGTGTCTCGCCTTGATGGCTGAACGGATTAAGATAAAATTCGGCACACCATGACCTGAGTTAGGACATAGGATACTTTCATCCCGGGTGGTAGGATAGTTTCCAACCTCCATACGGGCGAAATCGCGGACAAAAGCTAGTCCAAACTAATATTATAAATTCGAAAGTAACTCTCTCTATGCTACCTTTTCACGCCTAAACCACTGAACGGATTTAGATAAAATTTGGCAAGGAGATAGATGGCATCCTGGGGACGGACACAGGCTACTTTTCGTCCCGGTAATACGTTCCTGTGGGATAATTTCCGACATTCACGCGGGCGATGCCGCGGGCAGAAGCAAGTTATTTATAATTCTAAAATTAAGTGAAACAGTTGAGCGTCATAGGAGGAGGCCTGCCCAGCATTGGGATTATACATGCCGACCAGTAACCAGCAAAACAAGTGCACAGACAAAAAGGTAAGAATTGCGGAAAGTACTGCGGGTGCTGGATTGATAAGTTTGATGACATAATTCCGAGAATCTATGGGTAGTAATTCATTAAAAAGAGGTTCTTCTTTTGAATGTAGGTGTCTAAACGTGATAACTTTATAATTAAGAGGAATATGCACCACATTGGCAACAACATAAGACTAAGTTTCAATCGTCATAGCTACTTAGGTTTTGCCAAGACAATTGATTTAGGGAAATACCTCATTCTAACAGAAACGTCCTAAATGTTGTGCGTTGGCGAATTTTAATAACACCATTTAGTTTAGCTGTAATTACACCATACCCTTCAAACCAGGACACGGAAACGCTTGGCGACAGATATAGGTATGGTGGATTAAAACCATACCTATTTCCTACGCCAAGCAGCATTGCCGTGCATCCACACCGAAGTCACTTTTTGTATAGCAACTTTTTGCAACATGATAACATTAAGTAACTTTCCATAACTTTTGCGGATTTTGCTATAACTTTTTGCGGATTTTGCTATAACTTTTTGTTATCCGTTGCCCACGAACATTTGTAAAACTTGCTCCACAAAAAGTAACTCCGGTGTGGATGCACCTTAAGACGACATTCGCACGGACGTAATAATATCGCGACGGAATTTTATCGCGCACTGGATTTTCAACTCTCAGTGTTGAACCGAGCATTGAGAATCCAACAGAGTGCATCCCAGCGCCTCGAAAACACAATGATGGATTTTCAACTCTCAGCGCTAAGGAATGCGTTGAAGATGCAGTGCGTGAAAAAATCCCGCCGCGATATTTTTACAAAGTCAAAGTTAAAGTTTTCAAAGTCAAAGTTTTTTATTAATGCGATTTTTGGTGATATAACAGGATCTTATAAATATTTTATATTAGCTCAAAAATCTACCCTATTAAGGCATGCATTGTTAAATTACAATATTAGAAAATAAGTTAAACATTACATTAACCATAATGAAAAAAAATCATATCTATAGAACTTAAAATAAAAGATATAATTAAATATTACATTAAAACATAAATTCATAAAATGGTCAGTCACATGAAATTTTGTCAACTAGGAATTCGTCAATGGTATAGTAGCATTTGTCTATTAAAAATTATTTAGTTTACGTTTCAATTGTGTTAAGTGTAAATCTTTTGTCATTTGGTAGCTTATTAAAAATTTTTGGAGCCATGCAAAGTATGCTCTTGTGCATAAGGGCGGTTTTTGAACGTCTTAGGACTAATTCGTGTCGATATTTTGGTCTTATGGATAGATAGCTTTGTTCTGAACCTTTTTTAAACAAATCATCGTTTTTCTTTACGAACAAAGCGGTCTCGTATTTATATGTAAAGACAAGGTAACGTTAGTAGTTTTAAGGAGATAAAATGCGGTTTGCAACTTTCTGTTGATTTAAGATTGCATATGGACCTAATGCACCTCTTTTGCGCTTTAAAAATTTCAAGATTTTCACAGGAATTTGCCCAGAAAATGACTCCGTAACGTAATATGGAATCTACGTAACCATAATACGCGGTTATGACAGCCGCCTGATTTACTTTTTTGCTGAGTTTATAAAGAGCAAAGGCAAACCTGGTCAATTTTGTAATTAGGATCGACGCATGTTCTTTCCACGTCAGTTTAGAGTCTATTGTCAATCCTAAAAATTGTATATGTCCTACTTCTTCAATTATATTATTATTAACCGATAGATTGATGTCAGGAGTGGTAATTCTTTGTCGAAACTGCATGATTTTAGTTTTATTTAAATTAAGAATTAAATTATTTTGTTCAAGCCAAGCAATAGACTGTTGTAGTACATTTTTTATGTTACTTTCATAGTTTCTATTTAAATCATCATGCCTAATAATTAAACTGCTGTCATCGGCAAAAAGAACCATAGGAAAAGTGACGTGTTTTGGAAAGTCATTTATATACACTAAAAACAATGGTGGACCCAATACGCTGCCTTGTGGCACGCCAAATGTGACTTTACGTTTTGCTGAAATATATTTGTATTCTTTTTTATCTTTTTGCAAATTCGTCTAACTTCCGTACACTGTGTTCTATTGTCAAGGTAGGATTTTATAAGAGAAAGTGCGTTTCCCCTTATTCCGTAAGCACTTAGTTTTCCTAACAAAATATTATGATCGACTAGATCAAAGGCTTTCGTCATGTCCATAAATATAGCGCTAGTGGGAATTCTTTGATCGATATCTGGCATTATAATATTAAGGAAATCATATATGGCCAAGTTTATGGATTTGTTTTTTCTAAAACCTTTCTGTTCCTTTACTAATAATAATAATAATAATAATAATAATTTTATTTCAGGAAATTATTCCCATATTAATCACAACAAAATACAAACTACATAGAAATTTAAAAAATATAAAAACGTTGCACTCAAAATAAAACACATTATATAAAAAATTTAAATATTACACTAAGATGTTGTGTTTGGTGAAGAAGGAATACATACAGTTATAAATAATTTTCTCTAATATTTTTGATATTACCGGTATAAGCGCAATTGGTCGGTAGTTATTAATGTCAATCTTATCACCTATGTTAAATAGAGGCTTAATTATCGTGGGCTTTAATCTATCAGGATAGATTCCAGAGCAAATACTTAAATTAATTAGGTGAAAAATGGGACCTGATATCACTTGGGAAACGAATTTTAATACTTTTGTTGAGATGTCATCATAACCTACGCTAACTTTATTTTTCAGATCTTGTATTATCCGATACACTTCATTAGGCGTAGTCGGAGCCAACAATATTGAACTGTTGCATATATTTGGACTCTTACAATTAACAGATTTTGAGGCTTTTGAAAGTAATTCTGCTTGCTCTACGAAGTGATTGTTAAATGCGTTCGCTATATCATTGGGGTTTGTTAATGTAGTACCATTACTACGTATTTCTGTTATATATTCACGTGGAGGACAATATCTGTTTTCATTTATAATTTTCCATGTGTCCTTCGATTTATTAGTTGATGTCATTATCTTGTGATTATTTTTTGCCTTTTGTGTCAATCTTATTATTTTCTTAAGTCTTTGTGAATAATTTTTAAGTTTTGTCAGGTTATTACTATTTGGTTTTGCTCTTAAATGCCAAAGAAGTTGTCGTTTATTTTTGCTACAACGTTTGATACCGGGTGTCAACCAATTCGGATTCCTTTTTGACCTAATATTTTTATTAACTAAGGGGAAACATAAATTATAAAACAGCTGGAATATTTCCATAAACTTATCGTACGCTACATTTGGATCAACGGCTTGATCGCAAAAAGATAGAGAATTTAAGCATGTTCTGAATTTAATCAAGTTATTGTGACTGTAGTCACGCGTTGTAATATTCCAACTATTTATTATACAAGTTTTCTTAACAGGAATCTTTAAAATTTGGGCTGTGTGATCTGACATGTTAAAATCCATTATTTTATGATTGCATTTTCGTGGAAAATTGTGCGCAAAATTATCTATGCATGTCTTGCTTTGTAATCTGGTAGGCTCATCAATTTGTAATTTTAAGTTATAGCTTAATAAGTAATTACTAAATTCCTGAGAAGTTCTATCTCTTTTTTTTTAAGTATTAATGTTAAAGTCACCACATAGTATAACATTTTTGCGCGCTTTGTAACATATTTTTGGTAGAAGAATGTTTAATTTCGAATAAAACGTGTCAAGGTAATTCGATTTAGGTATCCTATAAATACATACAATAATAACGTTATGCTGTGTTAATTCGATTGCACAGCACTCGAAAATTCCCTGCACTGAAAGTTTCTTGATTTCATTAAGCTCTGTATATTCGTGGTCATTTTTTACCAATATGCATGCTCCTCCTCTTTTTGTGTCCCTGGAGTAACAAGCTGCTAATCTATAGTTAGGTATGCTGAGAAAACCTTCATATCCAATTTCCATGAAGTGTTCGGTTACACAAATAATGTCTATGTCGTTTTTAAGTTCATGTAGGTGCAATAGTAATTGGTCTGATTTATTAATCAATCCTGCGATATTTTGATGCATTATTGTCAGATAGTTAATTTAGTTTATTACATTATTTATTATTTAGTACATTATTGTCAGATAGTTAAGTTAGATAGTTCAGATAGAAAAAAATGGTTTGATGTTTCTTCCGATGTGTCCTTCATGTCAGTGTCTCTATTAATCATTTGGATTTCACTAATAATTCTTTTGAGATTCATAAATATATTTTTCATACCTGCATCGTTCAGGAGTCCTTGACTACCCGAAAACATTGAGTAATCGTATGATAAGTCAGCGTTTGAGTCTAATAAATAGGCGTATTCATACGCTGTGTTATGCAGGTACAATAAACTATTAAACATTTCAATCCTTGAGTTATATAGTGTTGTGTATTTGCCACATATTCTGAAGATCGGGAGGCATATAATAATATTTGTGTGACTTAGTTTGTCAATGGTATCTTAACTAATATTATAAATGCGAAAGTAAGTTTGTTTGTTACCTTTTCACGCCTGAATCATTGAACCGATCATCCTGAAATTTTGAACATACGTTGTCAGGTGTACAGAAACGGACATAGGGTACCTTTCATCCCGAAAAAAAGTACTGTTTTCGAGGAAAATAACAATAACGTTCTTATGATAATAGATGGCGCCACGTGTCTTTCGAATCATGATTGAATTATAACCCGAATTGATAGTCAAAAGTCTAAATTAACTCGAGCGAAGCCGCGGGCAAAAGCTAGTCTTTAATATGGTAGATTAAATCATAATAGTTCTTAGTAGTTATGAAATCTTTTTCTCCAATTAATATAAGACGCAGTAGTCAGTTTTATTATAATTACTAAGTTTATTATCTATGCCAACTAGAAGTTCTTCTATGCCACCATTTGGATAAGAGTAATGGCAGAAGTCGTGACATGTTCCCAAACTATCTTCTATAATGTCACATAGTCTATTTCTATTGTTAGCACTTATTATACAAAGTTTGGTTTTAGTTTGTTGGGTTGAATATCGCTCATCCATAAATTTATCACGCTTCATACCATGGTCGCCACATTGAGTTGATTTATCAGCTGTCTGGAGTGTAGGTTTAGGTACTGTCGGTGTCGATTTGTCGGTCAGTTTGGGTGTGGTTTTTGGAGTCATTGGTGTTGTTTTGGCAGTCATTTGGGATGTAAGGTTCTCATTATTCTTCTTTGTTTTGGAGTAACGCTGCGGTCTATTTATTATAGGAACTTTCTTAGAAGTGTTCTTCTTAGGTGAATTTACTATGTCAGTCGTAAATTTTTTATAAATATTTTGTTTTTTTGTCAAATTTTCAATTGTCTTTTTGAGATTTGTGTTGTCAATAATATTTAGGTTTTCTACTTCCTATGTGCAGCGTCTAGTTGTGTAGTCAATTCTTTTATTTTGTTGTTAAGTCCGACAATTTTTTCACAGTCTTCGTCGCCAGATATGTTTGGCAGACTGTTGCTAGTGGTGCCATCTAGTTCGCTATCTGTTATGTTAGAGGAATTAGAATCTTCACTTTTTGTGTTTGAGCCTCTTCGATTGCGCCGTTGCGTGATATTTCCGAAGAAGTTCATTATAATTTTAATTTTAATTTGAAATATTTACATACATACAAAAAGATTCTCAGTTTGCGGGGTCCGAACCAGCGCTCTGAGGTTTGCCAATCCTTACTTAAAGTAGTATGGTAATTTGAGCGTTAATTTTAGTAACAAAATTTGCTCTTGCTTGCTGGTCCTAATTTCAAATAATCAAGCTGTCACTAAGAATGATTCATGTTTTTTTTTTTTATTCGCACACCACCAAGTTCTGTTTTAATTTTTCACATAAGTTTTTGTTTGTTTATATACACTTTTCACTTAGTATAAATAGTTTTTACGTCAATAAAATTAGTTTGGGAGTGTGTTGAACAATGTTTTGAATGTCTTAGTCACTTTTGTCACTTCACATATTTTGTCTTCATTTTATTCCACAAATACCACATAGTTTGTGTAAATAACGTTTGTGCACATAATTCACAACATAACTGATTTTTAAACACACTACAAATAATGTTTTAGGTAATTTTGTAATTTTAATTTTTTATATAAACTGAGAGCTACACTTCGGGCCGTCGGCGCACGGTCTACCCTCCTATATACGTCCGTGCGAACGTTGACTAAGAGCTTTCTTAATACGTTTTCTTTGAAACCTCAAAGCATTCATTTCAAATATACCATTTACAAACACTTTTGGATTTCCACGGAGTCGGTCAGTCAGAAAGATGAAATTAGTTGCCAATTCCAAAGCGTGGGTAGGTACCTAATAGAAATAAGCCGTAGCAGCTAAGAGATGAGCAGTCCCAACTGACGGCACCCGTTCACGAACATGAATGGATCAGCACGATTCAGCTCAACCATTTGGCTTTATAAAGGGGTTTTTATATACTCACTATTGCCACAATACTTGAGGTAGGCCGCGAGATGTTCCATGCACTTGACGATGCAGTCGTACGCCTGTTTGTCATGATCTGGGAGCGCCTGGATGGAAGGTGGGTGGTAGGGCTGCGTTGGTGGTGTGTACCCTGCGAGCTGGAGGAGCGCAGTGTTCACCACCAGCTCCTCGGGGTCCATTTGGATGACTGCCTGCAGGAGCGGGAAAATACATTTATTAATGAGATAATGACAAGATGAAGAGGGGTTCGTGATTAAATGATAACAGCCGCACGGCTCGATCTTCAAGGTTAAACAATGTTTACCGAGATAGGTCCATGGATTGGGTACCATCCTTTACATATTAAGACCCCTCTGTATTTCGGAAAGCAAGTTAAGCAGTTGCTTCCGGCTGTCATACGTAGATCTTTGACAGTCGTTACGGGTAGTCAGAAACCCAAAAGTCTGACAACCAGTCTTACGAAGTGGTAGCGTGTTACCCAGTAACTGGGTTGTGGAGGTCAGATAAGCAGTCAATCCATGTTAAATGCCGGTATTCATCTGCATCTGGTTAGACTGGAAGCCAACCCCAATAATAGTTCGGAAAAGGCTAGGCAGATTGATTCTGACGTTGACAAGATGACGGAGTTTTGGTATCATACTTTACAGAGGACGTTTCAGGTACCTGCAGTGTTTAAAACATAGGGATGAACAGAATGTTCAAAACAGTTGAGAAAATTACCTGCACTAAAAGGTACAGTCACGAGCATTAATACCTTGCACCTACGCAACATTCAACAGTGATTTACGAATTACAGCATTGAGAAAAGACATATTTCATAAAGGTATGGTTTCGAGAATACTATGTTCGTAACACCATAAAATTTCTATAAATAATTTAGGAGAAAATTACTTTGAATAATGCGTAATTGTATGACTGTACGTAGTTATAGCGGTCGTCAAAGAAAGTTGACAATAAACAAAGTAGGCGCTAGTAACTCAAAAGCTCATAGAGCCAACCTAGCTCCCAGCACAGAACGTACGTGAGATTTTCTCACGTTTAAATCCTTTTTCTACCCTACAGTTACGTGCGTTGAATAGGAGCTGAGTGTACAATTAAATAAATAGCTGTCCTACTGTGGGTTCGTTCTTATACAACAAAATCCGGACAAGTCCGTGTTGGACCACGCAAAATGAAGGGTTCTGTATTTGGGATAAATTTACCCCACCATAATTTACCCCAACTTTGTAGTTGAAAACATGTTGACACATACATAAAATACGTCACGATCGTTTATAATCGCAAAAGAATTATTTTTTGGTATAAAATTGCAAATCAACGATTTTCGGACTTTTTCCTTTACTTTTGCTGTGAGACCTGGCTTCTTGCCAAATTGCATGATTCTAAGTCAAAGGAAAGTACCTATAGGTTTTATTTGCGAGTAAAAAATATGTCGCATAAATGACCGTATTTTTTTATTATGTTGACTACGAAGCATGATTATTTTTAGAGCTCTAAGGGACCGTAGACCTACGTATTTGATATTAATTTCAACTTGATACCTCCACGCATTCCTGTGAATAAGGGTATTGACAGAAAAACAGACGACACAACGAAGTGATCCTTTATGGGTTCCATTTATTTCTTTTTAAGTACAGAACCCTAAAAATGTTATAGTATGTTCCATTATACTACAAAAGGAACGTTTATTTCATAGGACGATTGTAATTCAATTGGAACCCATTTTTTTGCGAAAATTCCAAACAAACGATACGTAATTTGAACTTATTAATACAGGCCTACGAAGCAGTTTCAGATTACAGAACACATACTTGATAAGAATGATAAGGGCATAAACAATTGGGTGTGCCTGACAAGATCAAATTCATTAAAGTTTATTAAAAAGAGTATTTAGTTGTAAGCAAATCATTTTTGCTTTACCGTTGACTCAGGATTAACGTTCACGGCTGCTGCACGATAATTTATGTACCTACTTCTAAGGCTCAATTTACAAACACGACAAAATAGATGACGTGAAAAGTTAGTCATTAAACTGACTGATGAACAAAGATGAAAAAATATTAGTCTCATAGAATTTTATAATATCTTACTCCACGTCACTATTACTCAGCTCAATTATTTCTTTATTATTATCCGATAGTATAGTTAGCTGTGATTGACATTGCGTTTGATTTTTCTTTAACTTTTAAGTAGATTGTTTTTTCATGGCTTCGCACGGTTCAGACCTTATTGAAAAGAAGGACATTTTATGCAGAGTAGAAAAGACTGTGAGGCGATTTTACATGTAGTCTTATAGCCTATAACCCGCGGAACAAACCGTTTAGCTACATATGACGATGAGTAAAGGAGTTTTGAGGGAACAGGGGGCCTAGACAAAATCCCTTTTCTGTAAGCGTTAACGCCAACGGAAATTCAAATTGTATGGAGTTGACATTTGCTTACCACGTGACATTACGTGTCTTTTCCGCAGGTCATTGTCATTGCCATACATTTTGACTTTAGCGTCTGGCATTAACGCTATCAGAAAAGTTTTTGTCTAGGCCTACTGATGAACATACTACATACTTACATAGCCTATTAAAATCATAACCCTTCCCAGGGCTTCCCCATAACAATTTTAGTAACTGTTCGAGTTGTTTTTGTGTTAGCTTGTTTTTAATCCAGTTCATCTATGTTGATAAATTTGTACCACATAGTAAGTAGTGATAAGTATATGAATTTGTGTGGGATACTACAACAAAAATGTGAAAAATAAATACTTCTTAGCAAAAAAACACAAGATATCTGCTCTAATATATTTTATAAAACTTGCTTACGTCTGCAGTGAATCGACCCCAGGGCCTGCAGTCTCGACATAGATACCGACAAAAATCGCTCGTTAAGTCCAATCGATGTCAAATTTCTTTAATAGATTTTCAACCTAATGATTTGGAAATAAAGTTGAAAATCTATTAAAGGAATTTGACATCGATACGACTTAGCGACAGATTTTTGTCGCTATTCATGTCGAGACTGCAGGGCCTGGACAATAAAAAGTCCGTGTAATAAACAAAAGTCTTTTTTTTTTAATATATCCACTGACAGCTGTTTTCTACTCTTTGTACAATTTTAGATATGTTTATCTCAAATCGTATGAACATTTATCAAACCGTAATTGGTCAATGTATATGATTGAAACTATTCCTAAGTTGTTAACTTTTGTTTACGCAAACCTTGAAAAAAGTATTTTTATGAAGCCCACCAACCAAGTTACGAAACGAGTAGACCTTACTGTTCATAATCGTCTTTACAAACTTTGAAGTACGCAATCTTTTGCTGAATCCTTTCAAACTTTTAAAAAACAAAAATTAAACATCGTGGTTAGATAAGAATAATAAATTCACGGGCTGGCCTTGACAATATTGATTCAACAGATCTTTTGTGTGTCCGAACCCTTCAAAATTCTCCTCCTTAGTGACCGATACATCACTACATAATTATTAAAAGTCCCCCCGCCACGCCGCGTCTGTCTGTCTGCCTGTTTACCGAAAGGATTTTCATACGGTTTTCACCAATGGACGGAGTGATTCATGAGGAAGGTTTAAGTATGTAATTCATTACGGTTTTGTGTAAATTGGCTGAAATATGACGATGATTGTTTTAGACGTCGGAAAAAATCATGCCGACTGGGAGCTTTACTGGCGTGCGCCGCGTAAACCAATAGAGATAAATGAAAACAATGTATCACGGAATTATTCCTCTAGGGTACTTTTTATACCGTTAGTACGTTCCCGTGGGATATTTTCTGACATCCTCGCGGGCAAAAGCTACTACTTATACAAATAAACTAGTTGGATACATCTCAATTACACCCCTCGAAATAATGAAGCCCGATGAAATTGCAAGCGGGCAGGTACATTAAAGGACGAGTGTTTTTATCTCCCTTATATCAACCCTTGTTTTGTAGAGAGGACCGCAGTGCTATGTTTTTTGTTTTACTGTTTTATATTAATTTATAATTTTCGGTGGAGTGTGAAGGAAATCCAAAGGAATACATTACAGTTAATTTGAAAACTTCCCTATAGTGATATCAATTAATAACAGTCAGAGCGAAATAGATACGGTTTGGAGTTGTAAGAATTGTAGATAAGGTTTGCTAAACTTCAGCGCGAGTTTAGACTAAATTAAACTTTAGTTCAAACAAATTAAGCCCCTTTTGCGCATTTTTATTGCCAAATCTATCATGTATAGTTAAAGAAAAATGAAGTTAATGCACATAATAAAAAAATTCGGCCTCATTGGCAAGGGCAACAGAGCCAACAGATGCAAGATAAACATCTAAACACCTTTCAATGATTGACTTACTAATACAGCTAGGTGCATAACTAATAGCTAATTCCCATTGAACTGATTACTTCTAGGGAAGCAAACTCCAACGTCGAACAAATTATCGTATCGCTTATACAGGGTGTCCCAGAAATCGACCGACATACTATAGTTGGTGATAGCTCTGGTCAAGCCCTCCTAAAATAACAAAATATTATGGGATGTTCCGCGAAATCTTATAGTTTTTGAATTTAATATAATTCATTAACAAAAAAATCAAATAATAGTGAATTTATGTTGAATTTGTAAGTTTTTATGGAGAATCAAAGGTAATTACGGATAGAGTAACTATTTAATAATATTTTGATGGAAAAAGTTATTACTTAATAAAAAGATTTTATTTACACATGAGAGTCAAAAGAATGACGCATGGCGGTTATTTTGTTTTTTTTTCGAACATCTAGTACAACTCGAAAACTATAAGATTTTGCGGAACATATGTTGTGTTATTTTGAAAGCGCTTGACCAAACCTATCACCACCAATGACGGGAGATTCCTGGGTCAGCCTGTATACCACCAGACAAGATGGAGGACAAACACGTCCGAAATCAATAAAAATAATTACATCAGCTTAAATTTATCAATGGTTATTGACTTCAATAGCACAATAACCACAAACAACCCTTTCTGTTTTGGTTCTCCATTTAGCCAGTAACGGAAAAGAAATGGATACATTAGTGTTTGTACTGCACAATACCATTATTGTAGAAACAACTATTTCAGACTTAGGTAATTTTCCTTTTATTGGCTACTTGTCGTGAAAACACCGTGTTTCTTTATTATATTTACGTTAAATATGAATGTGTTAAACACATAAACTTTCCGAAATAAATGCTCAAAATGATGTTGAAAACCGCATCAAAATACGTTGCGAAGTTTAGAAGAACAACCCGGTCACACTGACACGAAGAGCAATTTTAATTTATAGTATGTACAGATTTTATTAACAGTGTTAATGCAATAACTAAATCCACTGATTAAATATTATTTACAACTTATTGTCACATCGAGCCGTCTCTTAGTGTTGATATTTTGGAAATTGATCTCCTGCTTCACGTTGGCACAGCTGCATTTTGCAATCAAAGCTCCGGCCCGGCAATAATGCAAAGGGACTAACTAGGAGAACACAAAATGTAAAAAAAATCGCAACTTGAAGACTTTTCGTCCGCTTACACACTAAGTAAAGCGATTAACAACAGATGGATCTGCAATTCTAAAAATGCTTTTGTTACAAAAGGTATAAGTAGCATAGATTTTTTTAATGTAATCATTAATGTCTACCTCATCAAAGAAAATCAAATTAAATTCGAAATCAATGATATAAGAAGTTTTAGAATGACTGAGACGATACGCTTTACTCCTTTTACGGAATGCGTGAATGAAGGTTATGCATATGATGTCAACAAGCATATCATCGGCCAACGTAGGTACATGAACTATTTGGCGGATTACTAAAACGGCAGGAGGTGATGATGTAGTAAAGTGTGACTCGGTTGTGATGGTTGGACGGAACCCAAGACATTACCGCACATGGATTCATGCGATACAATCACGACTCATATTGATACCGCTGGTTCTACTTATTTTCGATTCGAATCGATGATACAAGATTGGTATAGTAATCTAGATTACTTTGGCCCGGTAGGAGGCTACGTTGATTGCGGTTTCAATAACGTTCACTTTGGACCCTTGGTTAAGTTCAAAGGAATGAGGCGTGAAGAAAGTTTAGAGTATAAAGAAAGAGATAGAAATAAAATGTGGATGGTGGGAGTCGCACAGGAAGATCACAAACTCAAGAATAGCACAATCATAGAAATATAAAAGAAATAAAAACAAAAGCGTACAAAAAAACAAAAATACAACACATAAAGTCCTGTACAAGGCCAAAAGACTCCTATCTCAGCATGATGCTGCGATATTTAATAATAAGTGTCGCTGCGCTGGATGGCTCTTACGGCCTGGACACATCACTACGGCGCGGCGCCGCCACCGTGAAACGGCACGACGTCGTACGGCGCCACGGCGTCGTGTACGGTGCGTCGCGCCGGCTCACGGCGCACTCGCTCGGCAGTAGATGTTTCGCTGTCATAAAGTTCTTACGTGCTAGTGCAAAAAAGATGGCTGATAATACTCAGAGAATTGAGGATTATAAGGACAAAAAAGTTTTGCACTAATACGTACGAACTTTGCGAGAGCGAAACATCTACTGCCGAGCGGGTGCGCCGTGAGCCGGCGCGGCGAACCGTTCACAACGCCGTGGCGCTGTACGACGCCGTGCCGTTTCACGGTGGCGGCGCCGCGCCGGGGTGATGTGTCCAGGCCCTTAGAGTAGAAGTCCAAACAATGAATGAACTAACACTGACTGTCCAGTGCCTATACATACATTGTTAGAGCCTCGCCACTGCCGGATGGCGCAAGGCAGGAATTACTACCTCCGTGCCTGCGTAGCCATACCGCGCCCGCGCTTCCACTTCGCGCCGCCAGAGGCGCCAGTCGTTGTCGTCGTCGTATGCCATGGATGGCCATCCATCGCAACGTGAACGTTGCTCATTATCTCATCAGACCTAATAATCAGATTCAAACCCAGACCGAACTTGTAAACTGAACTATAGCAATAAAACAGATTTGAACCAGTCACGTCCATTTTTTCGAAGCCCATTACGCAGCGGCAGGAGTCGGAACATACATTAACGATTGTGTCTGCTTCGCGAACAAATAGGTGTTAAGTGATTGATGACGTGTCCTGAAAGGGGTGAATACTGATTTGGCGTCTGATACATGTGTGGAAAATTATATGCTGCAGAGACTTTAAATACGATAGCAAGATAGGGCGATGAAAAACTAACGTTTAAACGGATGAAGTGGTCTACTAGAGCATGAACTTTTGTGGATATCAGTTAGGTCAATTTTACAGTTTCACCCACAAAAAGATTCGTACTACAACACTTATCTATCATGAGCTCTATCAACCTCGGTTATTCCTGATTTGCACACTTATTGTCTGTTTTAAAATACTACGGAATGTAATTTAGTGTAAAATTTCCGTTTAGTTTTAAAACAGTACCCTCCTTAGTAAAATTGGGACATTAGGGTCACCAATTGTAAAATTGGTGACCCTAATGTCCCAATTTTACAAAAATACATAATATGTTAAGCGTGCTGGGATAAAGAGTTATCCCAGCATGCTTAACATATGCGAAATACATATTTTATAAAGTTGAATATCTGTGAAATGAGTGCGGGCGCAAGTCGCAACAATCGCAAATGGGATTCCAGTTTAACAAAACACACATGATGCGGAAGCATAAAAATAAAACTTTTTCAGAAAGGTCGTCTTTTTTAAAGTACAGACAGTTCTTATTTATCAGTATTCATTAAATAATGTGCGAACCGTGCAGGTAAATTGTAAGACCACAGTTCTTTCACAGACATTAATTTACCTGTGACAGGATCCCAAGCGGCAACTCATCAGCAACCTTAAAGCAGTGGGAATAAAGATCACTACGATTTTGACAGTGATGCAAAATCAGAAGTAATTATAACTTTAAAAGGACTGTATTATTTTTGGCATCGAAATTAATTCACAAAACGTTAAATTGCAGGGATTGCGCGACTAGTCAAAGTAAGATTTGGCTTATGTATTTATAGACAGCATGCGTTTAGAGGTTTTATAGAATATCAGTAGTACTTTCAGTTCCTAGTAAAAATATCAAAAAAAATTGCGATGCAAAAACATTTCAGGATTCTGTACACACGGCTACATATCAAACTATACGTTTCCGTGAAAAAAAAAAAATTAGATAATAATAGAAATATTGATTGAAGTTTGATTCAACCCGCTTGATAGAGAAAATACTTAAATTAATTGATGGGCACCTATAACATTGAAGGTAAACACATTTATTATATTCTTCTGATTTCAAGAGATTAATTTCAATTCCTGTTTGAGCTATATCGCAAGAAAAGAAAATTTCGTATTTTGCTCTACAAACGCTGCTTCATGAAGAAGTCCACTATGGGAGGTATTATCTTTCAATACTTTAAAAATCACTCGCGACCCATTAAATATGCGTTTCCTTTAGGAAAGTAGGAAAATTAGTCATACCGGCAACTGAATTTCAACCGTCAACTTGAGTTCCATTCTGCCAGCCATTTTATAGAACTTGTTAAACAAGAACACTACCAATAACATCGTCAATTTGTCATCGCTTTTCTTATTGCCAATTTCCCGAAGTATTGCGACTGTTAATTCCTAGGAATGAAGTGCCGGAAATTTACAGGAAGTCGGGGACGGATTGGAAAATAAACGAAGATTTAAAACGTCGAAGACATTCTACTTTGGTTTGGTTTAACTTTTACTAGTATTTATGATTGCGTAGAAAGTTAGCTAAAGCATTGTTCTATATTGACACATACATTGAACGTTTTATTGAAAAACCGTAGAAGCGTGTAGCTGAAACGGTACAAATACTGTTGATGAATGATTTTACTTCTCGTTAATAGCATCAATGAAATTGTTTTCCCTAATAAGTAAAGAGTTAAGTATAGCACCAACTTAACGACACTTTTTCACTCATTTCACATATAACAAGGTTACTCTAATATTGGACAGCTATAACACGGCTCAGACAATAACCTCTTGACATGACGCACGTAGGTAGGTACTGTTCAGATCGTTTGTAGGCTTTCGCTCCGCATAGCAACACGTGTTTGGCAGAAAACAATAGCTTAATAATATTAAGCTATTAATTGATACAAAATTCGCGGGCTAAAGGTTTACACACTGGCTATATGCAGGCTAAAGGTTTACACACTGGCTATATGCAGGCTGTAGGTGGTAAGCAGAGACCGGCATCGTTCGGTAATGTTTTGAAAGTGGTCTAAATATATATATTTAAGGGATGACAAAAAAGATACAGCAAGCCACCCACATAAAGTATACCGGCTCGATCCCAATACACAAACAAAATTATTATACAAATAAGTACGTACTTCAAGACAGAGAAGCACACCCAGCATGTCTTTACGCCAGATAAAGTCACGCTGGCGTGCTCTCCTCACGCTTAGCACAATAGACAAGCCAGCAATGAGCTAGCAGAACACATGCGAGCACGCTCGCCGATATATTATGCTTGTTGATAAATCAAAGGTTGGCCAAATTCCCCAGGGATCCACCAACAGAGAACGGCCAGAAGGGATAAACTTATCAACA
Source organism: Dryobotodes eremita (assembly GCA_917490735.1). Classification (NCBI taxonomy): domain Eukaryota; kingdom Metazoa; phylum Arthropoda; class Insecta; order Lepidoptera; family Noctuidae; genus Dryobotodes; species Dryobotodes eremita. The sequence goes on along the minus strand of OU823241.1, from coordinate 7,288,782 downwards.
TTTTCGCCAGAAACGAACGTGTTAATCGACTAAACTGCACAAAACGCTGACGGACGCGTTACGGAGTGTAGAGCCGCTGCACTGACCCAATTCTTCACTGGTCTCAATAGATCCTCTTCTCCGATGCCAATTAAGGAACATGGTCATATAAAAAAGAGAGAACTGAGAATTTCTTATCGCAGACAGGAATTTTCTATAATTAGGTTTTTGCTACCACTTTTCATACAAAAAGTTTTCAATAAAATTTAATAATTAAGCGTCGGCAGTCATCACAGCCGATAGAAATAGAATTTGATTTAAAGCTGCTGAAAGTTTTCAACGTTGAATACTTTAGGCCGTAAATATTTGATGATGTTCTTTTAAAATAAAACTTATGACAGCCTGGATTGGATTAATCCTACCCTACTAATACTCGTAGTTATTGGATTTAGTCTGTTGCGAGGTCATACAGTAGTGTTCGGGGGAAGTTTTAGGTTTTAGCGTCGGTAATAGACGTGTGGAAAGCCGTTGGAGGCTCCTTATTTACTAAACATCCTACTAATATATTAAATGTGAAAGTTTGTGAGGATGGAATTTGGAACACAGTTTATAACCTGGATTAACACGTAGGAAACTTCTTATCCCGGTAGTACGTTCCCGTGGGATAATTTCCGACATCCACTCGGTCGAAGCCGCGGGCAAAAGCTAGTAATCTATATATAGATACTACGTAATGTACCTCGCACCGAAGGTGATTGTAGGCAAAGTACATTATAACTTGAGGCTAAAATTTTATTCACTTCATAATTATACCGAACATTTCAGGATGGTAATGAAAATTCAACCCTGTGTAGGGGTAAAAGTTAAAAAATGATTAAATAATCTAGTAGTTAGAAGTTTTATCAGCATCTAAATACAACAGGATAATGAGATAAGTAAGTTTGTGGTTTTAAGCCAAAAGCGGTTTTATTTCCGGGAATTTCCGATCTGGTATTTAGGAGGCATAAAACCGCGCGGCTTTAGATTGAAGATAGGTATTAAATGAAAAGGAATAAAGTCGGCTTTGTACTCGTATCAATGTTTTTCTTCAGACGTCTGGGATTACTCGCGGATAGAAATCAGCTGCTACTCTAATTTTATTTTTTACAAAAAGTTTTAAGCTGTTTTAGTAAGAATTACATGCTACATTACATTTATTATTTCGTTCAAAATATACCTAAGGAAACTAAGAAGCTAAGTTTAAATATAACATCAAATAAACAGAAAATTTTGTTGCCTGATCATTGTTAAACGCCATTGATAAGCAGTCCATGACAAAGGACGACTTTAAACTCTATTTCTTTTTCAAATAATAAAATTTACACTGATTCCACTTTATAATCGTCAGACACGAAATAAAAAAGACGATTGAAAAAAATTACGGTCCGTTAACTGAAATATCACAACTGCTTGTTACAGGTTTGAAGTTTGAGAAAATACTGAAGTTTTTAAAAGGAAACAGGTTACTTAGTAGGCTTTATCCGAGAGGGACTTAGCAAACGATTGCTCTCCATGGTGGATGTGGGCGGAGCTTGCTATACCACGGGAACCCAGACACCCCCGCTCACCCCTTTTATAGGTAGGTCAGAACACGTGCATTTCTCTACTTTAACGCTTATGGAATACTTTTCCGGCTATACTAAAAATAGTTCTTTAAACGTTTTAAACATTGCGTTAGTTTTTGAAGCGCTGCCTTTTGCCTTATTCCGACTGTATTCAGTTTGTGGTGTATTTTGAGCTTCTTGTCCTATATTAAAGCATACAATGAAACTAGCAGCAGTTGTCTGTTCGAGGTCGCCCTCGGGGTATGCAAACAAACTTGATGAACTCTATCCAAATAGTGTCGCCAAAATAAGCTCTTGGAAAAAAGGCCAAAGGGCCATGTCTAGAGCAGGACCTTACTTACAGTCTTTGGAGATTATGAAATCCTTGTACCACTGAAAGAAAGAGAAAGAAAGAAGAAAAGAAAGAAAGAAGTACATTTAATCTGCATCCCTATTAATGTCCAGAACAGAGATGCATCATTTATTTTAAAAAATAAATGCTGATGTGCCGCATAAATGAAGGAATACACAGTGCATGGTCAATAAACATGATGATATTTGAATGTAAACATTTTTACACATCGTCTGCCTAGCCTCTTCGCAGCTGTTAGGGTATGCTTCAAGTCTAACCCGATGCAGCTGAATACTAGTATTTTGCCTATCTGACCTCCACAACCCATTTACTGGGGAACACGGTTATTCCTTGGTGAGACTAGTTGTCAGACTTTTGGGCTTCTGACTACGTGTAACGACTGAAAAAGATCTACAAATCACAGCCGGGACTAACGGCTTAACGTTCTTTCCGAAGCACAGAGGGTCTCGATATGTAGTATATGGTCACCACCTATCCAGGGGCCGACCTCGGCAATTACGCATTGGATACATGGTATCGATTTTACAAATTTCCAGTTAACTTCCGGACAAAACAAAGTTTAACACTGCAAAACCTCGTATTCATGCGAACAAAAAGTTGCGCAACCTTGTTGCAGCAACATGTTTTTGTTTTGCTGGCAACACGAAGAGTTGAAGTGCTGCTGGTAGTTGAAAAGGTTTATACGAACATTGTTTGCAGAACAGAGCACGGAGACAACTCGGAGCCCACTGCTAGAGGCAGCACTAACATTTTCCATACAAACCAAGCGTGTCATCGCTTACTCGCGCTACGACACAAATGACGTTTAGAATCTGACGGCTTGGAATGGCGAAGATGACAGAAGTTGTGCGCTCCACGCACTTTCGGTGCTACGAATTTAATTAGTACTGCCGTCTTTAGATACTGTAAGCGCGGATTCCGTGCTCTGTGGTCTCCAGCATCGTTTGATGGTGCTAAAAATAATCTTTCACAACTGTTGCTTAGCTTTCCTTTACCATGAATACGAGGCTTTCGTACATAAATAGAACTAACCTGGTCGAACGGACATTGTTTTCTGTGTAAGTGTTTGAGGCAGTGTCTACATAGTGTATGGCCGCATCCGAGGCTAATGGGGCTGCGCGGCGGCGCGCCGAATTCGCGGCAGCACACTGGACAGTTCAAATAATCCGTCCATTGAGGCGCCTGTATTGGCATTCTGAAACAAATAGTTTAATAATTAATATGGATAATGGATCGACGAATAGACATACCTACCCTGCACTGTAGTACACTTGCGATTCAAATTATACAATGGGGAAATTGCGTAACACACGAACAGTAGGAACGGCTTTCATGTTGACAGTTCAACAACATTCATTGCGTTATTTACATTGCTGAGCAGACAAATTTTTCGAACTATGTAGCAATGGATTAGCAATATCCTTCAAAATGAATCACATTGTGATTGATAGTGTTACGCAATTAGGGTGCAGGTCAATGCTCACGCTGTCTACGTGGCCCAACTCAGGTCGAAACTTGTATAAAATATAGAAAAGGAATCATCGATAAGAAGAAGAAGAAGCTATACCTACATTGCCAGTATAAACTGGTCTCGCATTGTATAAAGGCCTTCCACACAATGCGAGTCCAGCTCCTCCTGGAGAATGTGTAGCTTGATATGTCACAGTGTGTACAGTAGCCGGGCGTTAACCACCAAGCTTAAGGCCAAATTTCCACGATAGCGGAGAAGAGCTGAGAGGAGAGATGTTTTGTAAATGACCAATAAGATCGTTATCATACCATCGTATCGAAATAATAAACCATCTACTCTCCTCTCGCTCTTCTCCGCTTTGGTGGAAACCGGAGTTTGTAGAAAGTCATGTCACACAGTTATGAGCGATAGAGGCGATGCTCTAAAGCCACATTTTTTGTTAACCTTCATGTGTCATATTTACTGTAGGTATAAAATTTGGCTAAGGCGAAGGGTCGCAGGGTGGAGGCGGTAAGCGCGGCAGATATTTTTTACTCATAGCTTGGTAGGTACCTACCTAAAAGGGGGTGACAACCGAGATGATGACTAATAGAGAAGTATGGAAGAAAAAACATGTTGCGCCGACCACCACGAAGGCTAAGAGGATGATGATAGGTACATATAATCAGCATTGCTAGACGAGTTGATGGCAGGTGGATTAGAGTCCCTGCTGAATAGGTGCCGGGAGACGGTAGGAGTGTTGGCAGACCAACAGCTATATGGGTGGATGCCATTCAGAAGATCGCGGGTAAGACCTGGTTGAGACTCGCAGAGACCATGGAAGCATGGCATAAAACGGAGGAGGCCTAGACTCAGCAGTGAGTGGAACAGGGCTGCCAATTGGCAGACCAACAGCTATATGGGTGGATGCCATTCAGAAGATCGCGGGTAAGACCTAGTTGAGACTCGCAGAGACCAGAGAAGCATGGCATAAAACGGAGGAGGCCTAGACTCAGCAGTGAGTGGAACAGGGCTGCCAATTGGCAGACCAACAGCTTTATGGGTGGATGCCATTCAGAAGATCGCGAGTAAGATCTGGTTGAGACTCGCAGAGACCAGAGAAGCATGGCATAAAACGGAGGATGCCTAGACTCAGTAGTGAGTGGAACAGGGTTGCCAATGATGATGATTATACATAATTAAAGTATAGCGTTTCCTAATTAAACATTGACGTACAAACAAAGTCATTTAAATCTGTCGCTATAGGTAGTTATATTGTTGACATTCTGTAAAAGGGCATTCGCTTGGCGTGACACCTTCATAATATCGCCTTAAAATTGTGATGAACGAATATCATCACGCCAGTGTACAAGGAAAGGGAGGGGGCAGAGCAGGCTGTCCACGGACACAAACCCATTTTTGAGCTGCTGTGGTGAAAATCCCAATTAGTTCCACTTAACCTACTATTACTACTATACCATTCATTAGATCCCAGGTATCTATCTATCTATCTATGTCTCTATGTTGCTATCTATCTACCGGCTACCGGTCAGCATAGTAAAATGAAGGAAATAAAATTACACTGATTAATCTAAGTTTTTTAGTCAATCATGACTGTCTCGTTGGTTTAGTGTTCGCAAGCGCTCTTGAGCATGAGATCCTGGTTTCGATTCCCAGGTCGAGCAAAGGGGTTTTCCTTCTGGAATTTCACAGTTGCAGCCTGGAAGCTGGATTTATGCCCGGAAGGTGGCAATAGGCTCTCTCATAATATGAGACAATTTTTTTGTTTTTTTTTTTTTATTATTTCTTATCTGTCCATGACATCACAGCAGCGGGCCCTATCAGAATATCAGCGCTGCGACGGTAATTTTTAAATGTCCCAGCATCATACTCAGATAGGGGGCTTTTGGCCTCGTACAGAACCTTCTGTTGTTATGTTCATTTTACTTTTGTTTTTTTTTTGTTTTTAAGTGTGTTTAGTTTAGTTTGTGATTATCCTGTACTAGCCCCAATAAATACTTTTTCTTTCTTTCTCTCCTCCTGCTACGTGGTTCTTAAACATAACTGGCGTAATGTGGGTGTACTCTGTGCTCACCTCTATCGAACTATTCAGAGAAAACAGGCGAGATGTTATGTTATGATATAAACATCATAACAAGTCGCCTGTCTCCTCAAACTACGTATTGAAAGACGCAATACGGATTCATCAGAGTCTGATGTCAATTGAATAAGCAGCAAGTCAATATCCATGTCTCAATTTATTTGTCCAAGTACATTTCCTGGCGGCTGCATCCTGCCATCACAAATTGCAGGCTGAGTTTTTATTTTATTTTGCCACTTTAAAAATTGCATTGGACAGATTTATAACAGACTGGCTGTACTTTTGAAAATCGTAGAGGTCTTTGCCCAGCAGTGGGATGTTCATGTTACACTCCGAAATAGAATAGAATAAGGGCCGATTTTTCGATCGTCAGTTTACTTTTATCTGAATAATAAATGTGGCTGTTCGAAACATTTTCTATACAAAAGCTGTCAAACTGCAATTTTTATTCCTCAGAAAAAATTATCAGACGATTGAAAAATCGGCACTAAGTGAACTAATTTTTTTGTGATCATTGAACATACAGAGTGACTTGTAATTTGACATATCCCTTCCAGGACGTGATAGTGTGACCCATTTGTAACAATTAAGCTCCCCATAACGCCTAGGCAAAAATTCATGGAATTCGAGAAAACCCAATTTTTATGCATTTTTGATAATTTCCCAGAATACGTCACTAAATATCACTTTTCTCTAAAATCTTAAATTGAATAGCCTTCATTGCTATTCTATTAGGTACCCAATACCTTAAAAACCTTTCAATATGTCCAAATGTTCTAAAACATCAAACAGTTAAAAAAAAGAAGTATGTTAACCTTTTTCAAAAATGGCGGACCTACATGAACTTTGACACCAGTCATCTCAAAATTTTACCATGGCACTAAGCGTCCAAATTATGGAGAAGACATCTTCATTTAATCAGCTTTCAAACGAGGTACAACACTTCGGAAGTACGGGCATAAAACACAAAGAGAAACATTTCATGGCCCATCACAGAACCTTGAAATATTTTATTTATCTTTTACTCCTACCAATAGAATTTGTTATATGAATTCTAAAACGAACTTTGAGTTGATTTGAAAGAGAATCAGAAGCTGTTCACAATCTACACACGATCCCACTGCTGGCACACAGGCCTCCTCTCTATGAGAGGGAGTGGGTCATAATCCACCACGCGGGTCCAGTGCGGGTTGGCAGATGTCACGTCTCCGAATTTTTGGTTCTAGGACATGTAGATAAGTAATGCCAAGGTTTGACAAGATTTCAATTTTTTTATTCAGAAACCGGGTATTAGATACTTTAAGGGGGATGCGCTCAGGTAGTCCCCGAAATTCAAAAATGCTTCCGATTTTTGCAATTTGCAGGTCACTTTCAAGTTGTATGTTGATTAAAATATTATTCGCGGCCGTAACAAATATGGCTTTACAGAATTATAATCATTAGAATCGGCAATACAACTCCTTAAGTTAGAATTGGGCTCAAATGTCATGATTTCATGAAAAATTCATTCAATAGGGTAATATGAACTTAGAGAGATGATTATAATTCTATAAATAAATATTTGATACGGCCGCGAATCATATTTAGATCAACATATAACCTGATACTGACCTGAAAATTACAAAAAACGTAAGAAAATTTGAATTTCGCGGGTTAGCTTGGCGCATCCCCCCTTAACCAGGAATACAACAGTTATTACGGGCTTACTATAATGACAACGACTTTGGTTCCACTTATCATAGTTTCGGATTAGATCCTGAATTCATCTCGTTCAAGTGTTGGAAGTCCAACAAACATTCTCCAGTGTAAAACATAATTTATCTTGGAATACAACTGCTCATTGCTCAGACGATCGGTCGACATGTGAAGTGCAAGGAGCACAGTAGTTAATATTTGTCACCTTGCCAAAAAGTCACACTGGATAGGTATCAAGCTAGATCCTTTTTTTTTCGAGTACTCGTATTTGGTCGATTAGGGTGGCCAAAATATTGTTTATAGGATTCCACGATAGATTAGTCGCTATGCTTTGGTATCACGACAACTAGACCCGAGACAATTCAACTCCAGGACAACTCGACCCCGAAACTATTCAACCCCAGGAAACTCGACCCGTGACAATTAGGCCCCAGGACAATTCGATCCGGACCACTCGACCCCGTGATAATTAGATCCCAATGCAACTCGATCCGGACAACTCGACCTCGTGAAGGTCAACCAAAGGACAACTCGACCCCGACAAATCGTAAAATTCTGTCCTTTCGGCAATGTTAGTATCACGAAAAACAGACCTGCTGCTACTGACAAACCTTTGATGGAAAAACCTTATAATACTTAGAACGACCTAGGAATGGAAACCAAGACCCCATTGCTCTGCAGTCGCGCGACCACTAGACCATCGAGATCGATCGAGGAGGATGTTCTGAAATCGCTAAAGAGCAGTGAATAACCTAGCTTTGTGGTCACGGAATAGATAAGTTTTGATAGTGAAAGAAACGATAACTCAAATAAAGCATGGAATATATGAGATGAGGGCTATTTGCTCTGCATTGGGAAAGATTGTTCAAGTGTAAGGAAATGAAAAACTACGATAGGTACCTTAATCGCCTTAAATAATAAAAAGGAAATGAAAAACTACGATACCGTAATGGCCTTAAAGATATTATAGTATAATTAAGGCGAGGTTGCAGTACTTTTTAACTTTCTTAAACCTCTGTAAGTAAATCCAGGCAAATGCAAACGTTGTGCAAAAAATAAATATTTTAGGCAAATATAACATGCGGTCAAGCGCTGTGTAAAGACAGAAACGTAAATTATAATAATTGTCTCGATAAAAACACATACAAAGATGAAACTTAATCGCTATTAAAAACGTGTACGTGAGATTCCATCATTAACCATGTAAGTTATATGAAAAGATAAGGCTTATTGTTTTAAGGGCATGTTGAGAATACATTTTATAATTTCGTTATTATTTTTTAAATACATATAGGTATACAAAATCAGTTTAAGCGCTCGCACCAGCCGGCCAGTGCCCGCCGAGACGCACTACCAGAAGGCTCTTTAAATAGTATATGAGATAAATAAACGAGGGATTTTATTCGTTCGCTTCGTATAGATAAATCGATACGATATTTTACATACATAAACTCACGCCTTTTTCCCATGGGAATAGGCAGAAACTACAGAACGCCACGCCACTGCATTTTGCTTCGTTTACGTTCATACATCTGAATATACACGCACGCCGGTTGCAGTACTACGCACCTCACCTTTCTGAAGAACATCACCAATAAGGTCAGTAAAAGTCCTTCTAGGGAGTCTTCCCGGCATTTCCATTCACATCTGCCTTGTAGATACGTTTTGTTAGTCGCCTGTCATTCATCCTCTCAACATGACCAAACCATCATCGAAGCAAACTCTTTTCATTTTTGTCACTACATCTTTTAGAACGCAACTTTGTCTTATCACATCATTCCTCAATCTATAATTCGTAGTTACATCACACAACTTTGCAAAGAACACATTTCCATAGCATTTATCCTACTTTCATGCCACTTTTGCCACAGCCAAGCCAACAACATTCACTTCCATACATAAGCGTAGGCACCAGTACACCATTGTGAACGTGAAGAGCCAGTGGAGCCTTTTTGGACATCGACTGGTTGGTCACAATCTCATGTATAGCACCATTGACTTTATTTCCTGCATTCACTCTCCTTTCCACATCTTCATCAGTTTTTTCATCGCTTGTAAACTGACTCCCCAAATATTCAAACTCATTCACTTGCTCCACGATCTTATAATTTACTTTCACTTCACACACCGACAAATCCTCTTCCCTTTCAAACACCATCACCTTCGTCTTATTCACATTTGTATCATGAAGCATGTATGATGAAATTATATGCTTCATCCATCACAGTCACCAAGCATTGTAACTCTTCTGCTGACGATGCAAGTAGAACTTGATCATCTGCGTAGAGAAGGCATTTGACAGGTAACTCGTTCATCCTCAATACACGCTCACCTTCTTTCAAATCTGTCAGACTACTATCCATGTACAAGTTGAACTTCCACAGTGAAGGTACACAGTCCTGTCTTGTTAGACAGGACTGTGTACCGTCACCGTGGAAGGGACTGGTTCTGCATCCCAAGAGGTGTTACTCTTGACATGCAGAACCAGTCCCTTTATGTCACATTATCCTAACATAAGCAATGGAATCCTTGTATAGAGATTTCAGTACCCGTACCAAGCGCCACACCACAAACAGATTAGTTCTTCTCCCCTCACACTGTCAGAGCAAAACACGTGATAAAAAATGCCTTGCAAAGAAAATAGCTGAGACAAGATGCATCAACTCTATTGATTATAATGAGGTCGCGTAAGAGTGCAAACATTTATCTATAAGTCCTTTTTAATTTATGTTACATACTTTACTGTACTAGTCATAGTAACTTATAATTATAACACATGAAAATAGGTAATTTAATTTTTTACAATTCGCATTATAAATAAACATGCAATCTTTACACTTTATTGACACGCCGTTGTTCGTATGTACATATTAAAAACGTTTCAGTGCAAAAATCCTCATAGAACATGGTTGCAAAATATGTCCTAGGTACGATGATGCAGAAAAGTTGTTTACTAAACAAATAATTTTAATTTAAATAAAACCATAGTGTATGGTCAGATCGGTTATTTACTATTTGATTAAGGAATCTTAGATAATATTTGTGTATAAGGCCTTGAGTTAGTTACAGGTAGGTTTACTCCTAGTTCAGATAGATTACAATGACCAAAACCATGATCAATTATCCTCTAAATGATTATATACCTTTAGTTTAAGGCGTTTATATTGTAAATATAATATTATAAATGTGATGGTTGGGCTGTTTGTTACCTCAATCACCACATGAATTTTGGCACCAAGTTAGTTTATAACCTGGATGAGGACGTTTTATCCCGATTGTATATTCCCGTGGGATAATTTCCGAACTACACTTGGGCGAAGCCGCGAGCAAAAGCTAGTTGTAAATATTTATGTCAAATCGATAAACAAATAAAATTAAAATTATTTCTATCAACAAAACAATGATAACAACTGCCATAGTTTTCAAGTCAACAAAAGCACTGTAGACTTTCTTGTGCTTTGCCACATGTTTTCGGCTATGCACCTTAGGGAGAAGATCTGTATGGTCTCTCTAAATCCTGCCCGCACATTCCATATTTTCTCATCTGTCCTTTTTACCGCTCTATTAATTGAAACATTCGCAAGTTCGCATATAGTTTTCCAACACCAGTCAAAACTACTAATGCTGCGGTCATTTTTACACTCCTGCTGTGAGCATTTTCTCTAATATAGTGGTAAGATTGTAACCTTGCCCCAGTCATCTTCTACGCATATTAAAGATCTGGCTCAACAGACTTGCTACCACCCCGTCACCGCCCTTCAGAATTTCAGCAGACACTCTGTCATACCCTGCAGCTTTCCCAGCTTACATTCGTTTTAGCACTCTTACAATCTCATCTATTTCTATTTGCCAGTCAAAGCCAGTATAAGCCAGTTTGGAGAGCCCAGCTTCTGAATCTTGGCTCTCCAAATATGCTTCTGCCCAGTGACCTACGCCTTTCACACTATCCTAACAACTAAATAAACTGTCAAAGTATCGCGTCCAGCGTTCCAAGACTTAACATCATTCGCTTAGTAAGCAACCATCCAACTTCTGCTCTTGCGACATTTTAATGCTGTTATTGCTCTAATCTCATTACGCCAAATATTTTGATGGTATTGAGAAATAAATTTAAGAGTACTGTAATAAAACCGTTTTTTTACTGCTTGCTTATACTTTTCCACTGCTTGGCAAAGGCTTCCCTCAACCTAGCCCTCGCGGTACGCGGCCAGGCCATCTCGCCATCTTTTTCTGGGCCGACCGCGGCAGTGCAGTCCACATGTAATTCTGTTGATGTCGTGACAGTCACGACATCAACAGAATTACATCGATATGAAGATTCATCTGTTCATTTAATTACATTTTTCGATCATTTGGATCGCAAGTGAAAGATGCCAAATGCCGAAATCCAACATCGTTGGATTGAAAATTTGAGCGTGTCGATTACAGCTTTAAACTTCGATTAATTTGAAGATTTTAAAGCTGATATCAGACCAGTGTTGCCAACCCTAATGTTTTAACAGTAGTTCTACCAGTGGCGAAAGTTCCATTCAACTCGATTCCTATCGGCTTCTCTTTGAAAAATGGCACAGTCAGTATTCTATAGACAAATCATTTTCAATGGCATCCATTTTTTTTTTCCATATTTTTACTGTTTTTTGTACTCTAGGCGCCATCTGAAGCAAAATATCCAAAACGCTTATTTCTTGCTTTTCGTGTGGGGTACAAACAAGGTTTACTGTCTACTGATTCTGGCATTTAACCCAAAATGTATAAAAAGAAAGCGTTGGCAGGAGTTTGCATTTTCGGATTTTCAAGCTTTTTTATTCTTTATTTTATGCCACACAGTAGAATGACTGCTCTGAAGTTACTATTTACTAGTTTTTAATGGTTGATTTGCTGTATTTTAGGTTGGAATGAAAAGGTTTTTGGTTCACTCAAGTGAATGCTCATTTTTGTTTCATTCCACGTTCACACGACATCGTCACAAAATTACATAGAAAGCTGCTCGTTTCATTTAGTTTTTGGATCATTCGAAAGTTTGTAGTCATTCAAAGATTAGAATAATATGCAATAATTTCACCGTATTTAAGTATTCGCGTTGAGTAAATTAAATTAATTAATTCATTTGATTTAAGTCAAATTATCACAAATCAAACGACAACCAAAAAGTTGGTGTGCGTCTTAAGTTCTTTTGATGTTGACATTACACACTAAAATATTCTAAATTAAGTATGAGGCAAATCAATCGAATCATAATACTGAACTTTCACCCGACTTCTTAATTGATAATTTTAAGTTGAAAACTTGTCAAAATCTTACTTAAGGTGATTCCTTCAATATAGCCCCCAAAATTAAAGGAATCACCTTAAGTAAGTGTTTAAGACCTCAACTTCAAATTCTCGATGTAAGGCTAGTTACGTTTAGCAGTAGATTCGTAATTTCGTGAACAAATGCAATGGCGGTTGACAGTAAAAAGTAAAATAAATATACAGTCGCGCTCCAGCCGCCCGGACGTAACAAATAATATGCAATTGATAAAAGTGAAATTGTGATCAAACTGCTAAGGGCACTGCCACCTGGTTATTACGAACGTAAACGAAGCGAAACCGATTTCAATTCAGAAAGTTGTCATCCTTTTGGAAGCACAGTAATCAATATTAGTATAGGCACCCTACTCCCTCCCTACATTTCAATTTCTGCGTGTACATAAATAAAAATTATTCTGATTATTGCTAGGCAGGTAAGTCTAGGGTGATAATTAGAAAATAGTACAAAATATATATTTGTACTATTTTCTAATTAACGGCTAATTGCTCAGTTCAGTCATCATCAATCTATAGCAGTTCACTGCTACCTACAAATAGGCCTCTCCAATCAATGGGAAGAAAAGGCTTACAAATACTTGTTATTCAGTCCATAACCAGTATTGTTATGCCTTTCCTTCCCTTATCCTTTTAATAGTAGAAAAACTACACTACACTAGAGTAAAATGTAGTAGAAGTAGATGTCTCATAAATACTCTTAATATTGTGCTTTACCAACTATAAGGCTGACAAAAATAGAAATACAGCTGTATAAATCAAATCCAGTATAGAATGCCTGTCTGCATTGTGAACTTGTAACATTATACTACAGTGATAAGCAAAAGCGAAGCATTGTTGACATTATGTCTTGGTCCGATGACAGTGATAAAAGGTATGTCATACTAGCAGCATTCAATGCAAATGAAAGAACACCATAAAGTTTCTTAACTATACAATTTTGTCTGTAATGCTGTGATTTTGAGTCGTAGTTGGGAAAAGAGATAAGCATATGATATTTTTTCCAATAATTCGTTGTTCAGACAGCGATGGTGGTGAACAGTACAATAGTAACAATTGTACTATCTGACATTATTTCAGATTTTTTCAGAATAACTGGGTGCAATGACAATTTGACAGCAACTGTACTGTCTGACATTCATCATTCTCTTGCTGTTAACCCAATTTATTTGGGCTCGGCGGGACATGAACTTTTCTTTCATAATTCGCTATTAGTCGCCATCTCGGTAGTCGCCCCCTTATATCCAAATCATCTTCCGCACAGTCAATCCAACGTTTCTTTAGTTTTCCCCTACTCTTATAGCCATCCAAATTCATACTCAAAACTTTTCTCACAACATTTTCCTCATTCCTCCACATCACATGCCCATACCAAACAACAAATTTATTTTAAAGAAATTAAATAAAGAATATTTGCATTCAGGCAGTAGGCAATAAGGTCAGGTACTAGTCATAAATATGACATGCATAATGATATCAGTTTATATGAATAAAAAATTCGCAAAAGCATAATATAATCATAATACTTTAAATCAGATCATGAATAACCATAATGAATATTATGATGACATCTGGCTACTTTAAGGGCTTTGTCTAAATCACTCTTGATTGAGTTTTGTGCCTTGTAAATGTTTCATAATTGCTAAGGAGTTTCTAGGTTAAAATTATATTACAAAACAAGACATTCACTGCTCGACATAGCCTCCCCCAAGCATCACCACAAACCAGTTTTTGGTTTATTTTTAGGTTCTCAAGTGTTTTAAATTCTGAAGCTATTTAGATATTTGGTTTCTGAAAGCTTATATTATCAGCCCATTTAATCTGTTAACAAGTGATTTGATTGGCTCTTATTATTTCAATCAACCAATCACAACAATTACATGAGATTTAATAGTATTATTTCTTTTTGTGTTTTTAGCGTTTCCCTGCACTTGATACAAAAGAACTTAAAAAAAACTGCTAAGAAGATCACCTCTAATAATCATAATATAGGCCCAATATATGACTGGTTTTAAGCCAATTATTTTTACAATACATAGGTAAATTAAACAATGAAATCGTGGTTACAGAATATAAGGTCTTACTTACTGCTTATCACACCGATACTCTATTTAACCTGCAAATCCACTTCACAAAGTATTTACAAATCAGTTTTGATAAACTTTTAGAAGCTTGTTGATACCCATGAAATTAAAGACACTTCAATTTTAAGTACCAGTATTAGGTATAAAACAATGAGATGATGTTTTGTTTCACATCATTATTCATTGAAAAAATTATTCCAGCGGACCATTACACCCAATTTCTGAATGCCTGACCTTGTCACTGATAAGTAAATCTGCTGTGAAATCTCATGTTAGTTGAAGTGATAATATTTGTTGACCAAAATAACAACTTATTTTATAAATTGACAAATATATATTAAACAGATTTGCAGCAACCAGAAATAAATGTTCCAAAATGACAATTATTTGTATGAGTGTTAATACCAATAAATACCTATGAGTAATAGACAATTACCTCAGTGGGATTATTTAGTTCTGACATAATACAATTACATAAAATAGAACTAAAACATTAACCAAACATTAAGAAGACATTAAGAAGCATGACATATTCAAGTGAAACTACATAAATTGCTTTTATAACACTGAATAATGCATGTTTTTTAATGAAAAGTATTCTGGTTCTGAGCCAGCTCTGCTTGGTTATTATCCTTGTTTATACTTAATGAATGTTAAACGATATCCAAAGCAAGAGGAGAGGTCTTAAATTACATTTTCAAAGTCAATAACACCATGAATATGGTAAAATATTCACCATGATATTGAAAAATTAAACATTTGAGGATCATGACGGTTTTCTATAAATTCATTTTTTAAGCGTCTAACGAAGCGGCTTTTAATAGACTCCATACATTCTACAACATTATCGTTACTTCATTTTTTTAAATAAACCCCAATAATAGGCATAATACGTAAAAAGTAGACACTACAAAAATTATGACATCTGAAAATTGCCACCTAGGCAGTCGTCTGGTGGTCTGAACACGCCATGATTCTCAGTTTATTATATGTGTATATTAAATGAGGGTACAGTGATGTTGTGAAAACAATCTTTTTTTGTAATTACCTTACAAATAACTCGTACAGTCATCACAAAAGTAACACATTTATCTTCTACCCACTTCAAAACATGATCGGTCAGCAGCCGTGAAACATAGACTAGATAGAATTTTGCAATTTATTTATGAAGTGGAAAAATTGTCTGACAGCTCCATAAAGTTAGTCATACACGCTCAAAATAATAAATGTTTTGCACACTTAGTTCCCATGTTTGTTTGCTTCGTTAAAAAAATACAAACATAAAGCATTCTATTAAATGTAGTATTTTTCCATTTAAATAAGAGTCTTCTACTTATTAACAACAAATTTTCTGTTCTCACAAAAAGGCATTACATTAAGATAGTGCAGACCATTTTGATGACAAAATGATAAGCAACCTAGTGCATAATTTATAGTCACACACAGGTGACACAGGTGACTGTGGCCCAGGATAATTTTCTTTTCTTTCGTGAGCTCTGTTGACTGGCAAAGCTAAACTTTGCGTTGAAAACTCGTTTACACAGAGTAATATTTATGCTAATAACAACATGCGCAAATACGCAGCATGCTTCGTAGATGCTGGACGTGGTAATTTCATTTAATTTCTTATTTTATGTGGTGTAGTGAAAATGTAATGATGAGGCAGAATTCTATAAAACCTTTGTTAAATTGTCTATGACTTATACGACGAAGACGATGAAATTTTTTTGTGAAAAAACAATGTGTCGGCTGTCATTGTCACGGCTGGGCTGTCAATGGTGTCATCAACAAAAAGCTGTCAAATATGTAGGCTGATAGCCTGATACTCATAGGCTTTTTCTGTGATGATGTGATCTTTGCAAGCGAATATTAATTTATAGGTATAAAATACAACGGAACTTCCGTTTAGCATGACCCGATAAATAGGCCGTGACAATGTCTTCCTAAACGTATGGTTTAACATGACTGGATAGGCACTTATAAGGAATAGTCGAATGTGTAGACGTGGGTGTGAGTGAATAGTAAACAGATGTTAGTTGATTAGGGTTGTTTTATTTATTCTATTTCCTAACAATCGTCGTAGTTCTTTAGCCAACTGAAAAACTGTATTAGCAGACTAAACTGTCTCGAAAGATAGGAAAGAATAGATACTTAATGTATGAATAGCAATCAAACACAGGATAGGTTTAGATAACTTTTATTAAAATTAGAGTTAAATCATCATAAATATGAAATTTATTAAGGAATGGGTCAGGTGTAGGCAAAAGTGTATTATTGTTACGTTCTGTTGAAGACTGCATTCAGATCCATGCATTAGGGTGAGCAAATTGCTGTTCTATTACACAATTAAATTGCAAAATGCCTTCTCAACTCATTAACACTGCCAGATTGTGGACCTTTTTTTTAAAACATACTGATTGTTTAAGTTGTCGCTTTACTCGCAATACCTATGTAACATAACATGAAATGTTACATATTGCAAGTAAATCAGTCTAAAATTCAAGTAGTAATTATTACTTCTTGTATTTTAGAATGATTTGCTATCATGAATCTTGATTTGATTCTGCCAGATATGTATTGTCTCCCACAAAGTTAAATTAGAATAGAAATAAAATAAAACAATAATAAATGGACAAGCTATGTAGATCCAATAATTTTTTCCCCATTTGTACTCTAAACCTAGTTTCAAAATCGAGATTCATGCTAGAGCACTATTCCGTAATACGCATTTGGACTACAAGATGCCAAAATAAATTTGCTACTTAACAAACAAGCTCACCTATTGCTACAGCTTTTAGCATCATAATATCTCATCTCAGCCTCTGTAAGGCATTCCATGTTTTATAGAATATAATGAACTACAAGAGACTGTAAACTAATTGTACGGTAGGCCGCTTGTCAATTGTCACAAAACAGTTGTAAGCCTTTTATCTTATTGAAAGTCCATACAACACTAGGCCTACTCAAGGTCAAAGTTTTACCACTGGCTGCGGTGTGCTTAAAGACAAAATATGGTTATGAGTGAATAGAGATGCATCTACATTTTAATTAAACAATAAAAAAATAAAAATGTTTTGGAACAATAAACACACAAGTAGTTACAAAAAGTAACACAATGATAGCTGCAAAAGTGTAAACTGTAGCGCAGCTAACAAGGCCCTTCTCCAGATACAGAATGGAATGATGTTCCATGCAAAAGTGCTTAATAGGTAAAGTTGATATAGTCAATTTAGAATAGAGATGCAGGGATGACTCGAGACGAAACTGCAAGTGATTTCAACTTTGGGTCTCTTATTCGTTTATAGATCTTGTATCTTGTTGAACAAAGAATATTCCTGCAAAGTAGAAGTTCTTTAAAGTTTTCAAGCTCTATTTATTAAATTTTTGCAGTACCTACTACGGTTAAAAATACAAGTTATGGAGTGAATTCTACAACACTGCTATGATAAATTTAAAACCATCCTCGGCACAGTCTGATATACGGTGGGCACACATTATAGGGTCTATAACAGCATTAATGCACTATCTCTTGTTAGTTAATGATCCAGAGACAGACATAGATGCTTATAGGTAGAATAAAACTATTACAGTCTTATTACAAAAAGTTTTTGTTGAGACATTGTGTAAACCAGTTAATATAATTCAAAAATTACAACTTAGTCCCGCGGGGTAATTACATAACACACTAACAGTAGGAATGGTATTAATTTTGACAGTTCAACAACATTCATTGCATTATTTACGTTGTTGAGCAGACAAATTTTTCGAACATATGAAGCAATGGATTAGCAATAGGCTTCAAAATGATTCAGATTGTGATAGATAGTGTGTTACGTAATTAGGGTGCCGTACTAAGTTGTCTATTTTGTATGATGAACTTGCCATAGTTGAAATAAAATGGCTGGGTCTGCAGACTAACCTTGTTCTGTAAGAAGACGGTTAGATCGCAAAGGCGTTGCGACGTCGCATCGCGAAAATCAGTGACATCGACGGATTAAATTGGCGAAGAGTTTTTACTAAATAGTTAGCAGCTAAATACCTGTAGTTTGTGTTTTTCGACGTGATGTGACAACTTTAAAATAATCATCTAAGCACATGTTATTTCTATAAAGAATACAAACCTATTCCTTTCACTTTTGTATAGAATTCATAAGACAAGAAAAATCAGGAAATATTACTTAAATAATTTATTTAATTCTAATGTATTTAAATATTAATATAGTCATTTATATAATTCTAATGTATGTAATTCATTCGCTTGCCCGATGATAAAATATTATAAACAAAAGCATATATCTCACATCAACAGCAAAATTAAGTACAGCCAGCCCCAAAAAAAGAATATCATAACAAATTTATTTTACCAAAACAAAGTAAATATATTGTCCCAAAACATCTATACACCCTGTGGCCAAAATAAGGTAATCTCATAAATCTCACAAATATGTATACCTACATGACGACATATCAAGCTATACATTTTCAGTTTTAGCTGATCTCGCTTTTCGTACAACGAGAAGTCAGCGTAGACTAGAAATGTATAGCTTGATAAGTCGTCATGCGTACCTACACAGTAGGTAATCAATCACTAAAACGAGGTAAACAAATGTCAAAGTTCATTCCATTCAAAATTTAAAATTCGATTCAAAATTTAAACTTCGAGAGGTGTAAGAAATAAGTATTTAGTTGAAAATATGATGTCATGAACAATGGGGGCTTTCGTTTTTGTGCTCACCAGTCGGCGCCGCTGGCGAGTAAGGTCCTGTTTCAGTACTTTTATTTGATGTTTTGGATATGTTTAAGTACTTATAAATTCATATTATGTTTATTTTATTACATTTTAAAACTGCACATGAATATTTAGATTATAATGTTCCTAAAATTGGCAAGCATGAAGCAGACAAATCTTATTCTTCCATCAAGTGCTACCAAATTAGATCCTAACTTCTTACTTAAAACCTTAAGCCATAATTAATCAAGAATAGCACAACCATTACAAATATTATGAATCATTCGTTTTAAAATCCGTGATAGAAAATCCCGCAAACAGTGAACGTTCAGTCCATATTTTGAAATCTAGAGACCTTACGGAATGGCAGCGGCCGGCAGGGGCCGGCGGCGACGCCAGCGGAACCTGGCGGCGCCGCTGGCGGCCTCGCCCGACCTCCAGACCCCACGAGCCTAGTCTCCTCTCGACTAGTTTAGTTTATAGATTCGGCGGGGGTGAAGAGCGCGCGGCCGCCCGCGGTGTCGCGAGCAGCGTCGCGTAGCCGCTGGCGGCCGCGGGCAGAACCACCGACAAGACGCGCATGGAGCGCGGCCGCTCCCGTCACCGCGGTCGGCCTCGCGACCTTTAAAAGCTTATCAAGCGACACCGGTATTTTAAGTATGTAGATAAAGTTTAAAATTATTTCACACTGAAAGTGCTCGCCGCGTCGCTGCCGGCCGCTGCCATTCCGGTGTGACTCGGCCCTTACGGTAGAGTGCGTGCAAGATAAGTCTGTGCGCGTATTTGACTTTCAAGACTATATCCCTGTCAGCACTTTTAATCACTTTCGACATAATGATGGTGATTATTTACTCTGGAAAATACGAAACACAGCACACTCTTTTGACACCTGATATAAACGTCCAGATGGCGTGGAGGCAAACGATTATTTCCGAAACCGGCTGCGCACGGACATATTTTGCGCGCACTCTAGTCACTCACCGGGAGCATTAGCATGTAATGTGATTCGAGTATTTCATAAATGAATGCGTCCAGGCGACAATTACAGTGCGTGCGTTTTTGTAGGTACAATAATTGTAATGTAGGTAACTACCTACATATATAATATAGGCTCTAAATAGATACCTGATATATGCTTGGATTAATGTCATTCAAGTGAACCCACTACAATATTAAAACGTTAAGAAAAAAAGAAACAAAAATACAATTTAAATATTTATGCCAATTAGCCATAAGCTTTTTTTATAATTATAAAATACTTAATTATAAAATTACCTTTTTACGTATTACGAATGAAAAATCATCTTCTAAGGACGCGATACCGCAGATCAAAAATTGAGAAAAAAAATCTTGACAGTTCTTGACGTGTGTACGGGTAACTAACACCTGTTACACGAACGATTATTCGAATGTTCATGCAATCGAGACTTAGCGTAGCCTAAAAATGCGTAGAAAAAATGATCACAGAAACGAAATCACTTCTTTTCGAAAGGCAATTCTTTTAAATGATCCCTTCTCCCTTGGTTCTTTTTCACACATTGTAGTAGCACATGTACAGTCCACACATCAGGGGTAACACTTGCACTACGAAAGTCGCCCTTGCTGCTACGACACGAAGGTGCTATCAATGTCAGATTGTCACCACTGACGTGAAACAAGACGAGCACGTCGCGGTAGGTACAGTCAACCACTAACCCTACCCCGACGTGCTTTTCTCCAATTGAGTTGACTTGCAAGGTCTTAAGGCACCGACAGATTCGACCATTGTAGGGGTACCTATTTCAGGGGGGTATTCACGGCGCTAACTTGTTCATGATCTTGACTATAATAGGTATCTACTTATGTATTCAGTCCCACCACAAAATTCTTAATCTTTTCTTCGACGAAAAAGTTCTACGACTAGTACGCACCCTAAGTTCAGATTCCAATCAAAATCTCTTGAGTAGCTAGATTCCGAACAGACAGAAACCCCATTGATCGAGCGGCTAGGATGGTCAATCAGGAAGGGACACATCAAATATAATATGGCATTTGCCATGCCCCTCTAGCCCGTAATCAAATTCGCGTAAAGGGTTCTCAGGCCCTAGCACTCCGTCAAAGCTCATGCCGCCTACTGAAATTAAATGTATGCCACACGCAGTATTTTCATCCATTATTTACATATTTAATATCTAATGTCGCTTGCCACTCATCATACATGCCACTGCTGGGGCCAAAGTCTACTAATTTACGAACGTTGCAGTTGTCTCTTCATTGTTTTTTTATTACGAGATTTTGTATGACAAATCTGTAAAAAACTTACAATGGAGAGACCATTGAAACCTTTGATTGAATCACACGCCATTTCACTCGATCTTTAGCTAATCTCATTCATCTGCCAGCCACCCGGCGAGAATCGTCGAACCTAGTCCAAGGGCGTCCTACCGTGCCTACGAAAGCCCTATGATTGCCGATTCGTTGTCGATTCACTCAAAAATACGGTTATCTATTGCAACAGTAGGTACTTAATTATTTCTAAGTACAGGCTAATATTGCTTACCTATTTTCTTTGTCATCTAAATATCGACTTATATCTAGGTACAATAGTTTTTATCACTAACAGTGTTTCGTTGTTTTACGATGGTTTCGACAGGATTATTGATAATCTGCATCGATAATCGAAAAGGAAATGGACGATACGATGGATAAGGAAAATACCAGTTTTTTTTTACTAACATATATTATCTCATATTCACGTACGGATATAGGTAAAATATATGGAGCGAATAATATTTAAAAAAAAAATAGTACCATATTCCTTTGCTCTGGCAAGTTATTGAGCCAGGGTCGCAGCTACTTGCTCCCTCGCTCACATAGTTTCCTGAGTTGTTAAAATATGAACTCTAGTGAGTAAGCAATAAAGTTGGTTATCCTTTTTATCCCAATCTCATAACTCACTTCAGTGATTCGTTCCTTTCAGATCGTGTATGACAATATTTTGACAGACACACCCTGCAGTTGCAATTTCATTTATTTCCGGTATCCGGTGGAATTAAAACAATGAATCTAATTATCGTCGTAGCGGTGTTATCATTAGGAAGTGTTAAGGTGAGTTATTTATTGTTATTGATTTATTTTAGACTTTAGAGATCGTCAATAAGTATTAAAATCGAAGATTCTGTAAAAAAATATTTCGTGGATGTCGTTCAATGTTATTGATCGACAAGTTCTTAGTGCCGCTGCAAGGCCCGCCTTAGCCCGCCCATCGACCATCACCCATTGCGTATTCGGGCGCCTCCGAGAGTGGTAAGTATTTCATATTTTACTTATTTAGCACTATTTTCCCTAATTTCAGTGTTAATAGAATAAGTGTTTTGAAGACTTTTATCGTAAAAAATCAGAGAAATTACGATCTTGTTTCAAAAAACTATTTTTAGATTTCTGAATTTCTTAAAAGTTTCGGCATAATCTCAATTTTATTTAGAGATACCTACAGCCTGTCTGTGGTCTCTTGGTATGTTTTTCATAGGCCAAAAAGATAGAGTCTTGCAATATTATCGTTACTAATTAAGTACCTACCTACTTAGGTATTAAAATTTTGGTAGAGTAGGTAGGTAAACCCCCGTGTAAACGATTCGATTAATTAAATCAAACTTATTTGTTTAAAGATTTAAATTAATATTCCCTTCATGTTGGAGGGGTCGGTATGCATCATTAGGGTTTTCTAAATCCTAAAACAGTGTCCTACCTAATTGTTAACATACCTAATTGTTACTAGAAAAGTCCATAGGTATGTACTATAGCTACATTTCATTTTCTTTGTTCGAGGCTGCACGCTTTGTGCGCCATTCGCCATCGCGCCGCCATCTTGTTTCTTATGTTTCGGTTTTAATCCTTCGTAGCCTGAAATAATAAAAGAATAACAATATAAAGTGTTTTTTTCAAAGATAATGAGCCTGTAAAAACGGGAAGATAGAAATTTTATAATACTTACGAATTTTATATTTAAGTAAGTACTCAAAAATAAATACTTCGGTCCGCAATTTTTTCAGTGAAGTGATTGATGCGTGAAACTTCTATAGGTACCTATTCGCAATTTTGACTTTAAAAAACTATTGAACGGTGAACAAAGTCGACTAAGTTTGTCTAAGTTGACCGGTGCGCTTGCTTTTGTTGACTAACTGCCCTTATGTCAGAGCTCAGCAAAGACAGCGCAAAATGTTGTTCAGTGTTTTTTTTTATAATATCGTGGTTTACCTGAGATAACCTCACACATACATTTCTTTATTTTGCATATAATATGGCAAATAAAAATCTGTTAATTCTAAATGATTCCACGTTTTGCTTAGGTCGGTAAGTACCTACCTATTTCAGCATGCAAAAAAATTACCTTTAAAATTAAATTAAGTACAATAAATTTTATTACTAGTGAAATCACGTGACCAAAAATACTTTTAACTTAAATGATAAATGATTTTATTTCTGTAAGTAGGTTTGTACAAACACTTTTACACGTCAATCATATTTTAAAACTAGATGAGGTCGGCGTTTCCTATCTGACTACTCTGAGAAGAAAGGCCGAAACAAACTCAGAGGTCACAGTCTCTTTTAAAGTCCAGACATAATCTTGGTCAGATCATGTGAAGACCATGTAGATTTGAGTCTGAAATGGTAATTTACAGGAAAAAATACCACACAGAATGAGTTGGCCTGTCCAGTCAGTGCATGCATTTGTCAGTAATCGTGCAGCTCAACTCAAAACTTAAGGAGCTCAACGATTCGACGAACAATACCAAAGAAAGGACATTTGGGTAGGCCGCATAAATTACTCAAACTGCCAGACTATGATTAAAGTTAATCAAGAAAGAAAAAAAAAACAATGATCTACATAGTCTTCACATTCACAATAATTAAAATAATATACTATTTAACAAAGTAAATATTCATGTCAATATATTTATAAAAATTCATCAATGTCTACAGGTATAAAAAATCCTGAAATAATCTTGGTCAGATCATTTGAGGACCATGTAAGATTGGTGTCTGAAATGGTCTTTTAAGGAAAGAACCATACAGATTTGAGTGGACCTGTCCAGTCAGTGCACGCATTTGTCAGTAATCGTGAAGCTCAACTCAGAACTTAAGGAGCTCAACCATTAGACGAACAATACCAAAGAAAGGACATTTGGGTAGGCCGCATAAAGCACTCAAACTGCCAGATCATCATTGAAACTACCTGAGAAAGTGAAAAAAAAAAAACTGACGCACATAGTCCTCACATTCACAATAATTTGATAATAATGTTATACTTCAGAAAGTAAATTGTCATGTCATTCTATATGTAATAATTATTTAATAATTATTTTTACTTACTTATTAATAATTACTTAAATAATTAAACCTATTACTAGTGCAATCATATGATAAAAATAATTTAATTTTAAATTACTTTGTTATTACTTCCCAATAAGATAACAAAAGTTGACTAAGTATTTCAATATGGCTTCTTAAAGAATTAAAAAAAAAAAACTCATTAGGAATAAAGAGCCGTTTCTTAAGCTTAGTTTAAAAAATAATTTTATTGGTACCTAAAGGCTCCTTCAAACAGGCGCGACACGCGACGCGAACGCACGCCGCGCGCCGTCGCGCGACGAGCGGTGCCATTACGTCGCGCGCCATTCCCGTCGTGCCTTTTTGTAGGAGCCTTAACTCTCTAATTTGTTTTGAAAAAGTGTTCTTCTAAATACCTATCTTGTGATAGCCAGTCGGGTTTTTGAATTGTCATTTATATTTCTTTGATTTTATTTTTAGGGTACTATTTAAACGGAAATCAAAAAAAATACTTTATGTATCCAAAAATAATCAGAATTCGAAACAAAAACTGATTGCACAACAAAATACTCAACTCAAAATATAACTAAATAAGCAATCATTTATATTCGTGGCGCACCGTATCTACTAGGCGAGGCCTCCTATTTCTAAATGGCAATAATAACAAGGCGTAGCCGAAGGAGTCCCGCTGACCAACTTCTGGGTGGTTTAAAAAAAAAAATCTAACCTAACCTAAATCTAATCTAATCTAACCTATTATGTCCGAGTCGGGGTGCCCCAGGGCCGGCAGTCTCGACATTAGATAGCGACATAAATCTGTCGCTAAGTCGTATCGATGTCAAATTCCTTTAATAGATTTTCAACTTTATTTCCAAAGCATAAGGTTGAAAATCTATTAAAGAAATTTGACATCGATACGACTTAGCGACAGATTTTTGTCGCTATTCATGTCGAGACTGCAGGGCCAGGTCCCGAGCTCGCTTCGCTCGCTCTTGCATCCTAATTTATGCTAGTACAGTAATATTGCATTTTGTACCGATCCCTTCGACATAATTTTTACGTCAAACGGCTGATCGGAGACAAATACATAATACTCACACGCTATGAGTGTGAGACTGTGAGTATTATTTAGGTACACTCTGGTTAATTTGCTGTGCAGTCAGTATTTAAATGATGGAAATAAATTGAAAGGTGATTATTTATTTGATGTGCAATTAATAATATCCCTTATTTTTATACTGTCGCCGTCCGCGTCCCCGGAGAATATAATGGTAATCGCAAAACCTCAACTTTTAAAGCAATTATTTTTTAATGTAATTAAAGTCCTTAGGATGTTAGCTTAGGTACCTACCTACCTCTACCTTCTCTATTTTACATAGGTATCAAACGTAGGCGGTGTAAAGTAGGGTGGACTAGCATTAGCGTTGAAAATAACATGTAAAATACATGTATTTTTCAAATACCACTGTATTTTTCAATAAAATACAAAATTTTCCTTGCGGATCTTCGGTTGAATCTTTCGCATGTTAAAGTTTTTTACATGTATTTTACGGTGTATTTTTCGCATTAAAATATTATAATAAGATGGCATTATGGGTGGCACAAATGTGGCAAAAATGTATAATGATGTTGAGTATAGTACATAAAACTTGTATCATTTAATTACATTTCATTACTGTTCAATTAATATTTAATGAATTATTATTAACTAATATTAATTGTTATTAAGTATTTATTTATTAATATTTTTTTTAGTTAATATTTAATTAATTATTATTTTATTTATTTTTAATTCAGCAAGGTTTTTCCCTTTCATTGTTAAATATTAAAAATACACAGTATTTAACAAGTATTATACGTGTATGATTGTATTTTTCAGACGAACAAGAAATTAGTTTTTTTTCGAAAATTACGTGAATTTTATAGGAAAGATACGAAGTTTCGAAGAAAAACAAAATGTATTTTTCGCAATATTCAACGTTAATTAGCATCCAATTCGAAATCCAAAAACTTAATTTGGCTTATTATACTTTTCGGGAGACAATCGTAAACTTCATGCAAGTGAAATCCTTGTCGGGAATCCTTTGTGTTCTAGGGCAAACATCGAGTCATTTGACAATGGTGCCGATTATCTTGTCACAAAATTCTCTAAACTAGACAGATTCCTGCCAAACGATGTTTCCCATTCTGGAATTGACTAAAGTGAGGCAACTATAATATAGTTTGAATTTATTTATTCAAATTAGTGAAAATGTCAATTTTGCTTATTCTGTATTTGCCATTTTTCAACAAAAATTTTGACTGTCAAACTAAATCAGATTATTTTTAATCGCGGTGAAAAAGGTGTGGAACAAAATTAGTTGTCATAATATAAAATAAAATTTACAAATCACATTTCTCTACTAGTTCTTGAAAGTTGGGATGCTTGGTGGTTGTAGCTTTTGTCGATTCACGACATAACAATCAGACAGACTCAGAACTCAGACAAATTCAAGATGTCGTTGATAGGGCGTTCCTACAGCGACAAGAATACCGGAGATTTTCAACTTACTGAACGAAAAACCGGATTAACTTTTTTCGAGATCACTTTTTTATTAGTAAATTAGCTTGATTACACTGAAATAAATAGCAAGATAATCATGCTACCTGAATCAATGTTTAAATGCTGTAGTTTGTCGATTTTAATCAAATGAAAGGATTTCTATTATTGAAAAACGAAAAAATATTGCCCAAGTTTTAAATAGTTTTCGGTAAACAACCCAAGCAAGACCACGTTGGTGACAAATAATAAAAACAAATACAGGTTATTGCATCTTAATGTATAAAAAAAATCAACACTAATAAATAGTTTACGCCGTCATTATGCTCCATGTATTTCATTAAAATAATTATTGATAATCAATTAAAGATAATTATTTGATTTTACTCAGGTTTTTAGGGTTCCGTACCCAAAAGATAAAAACGGGACCCTATTACTAAGACTTCGCTGTCTGTCCGTCCGTCTGTCTGTCACCAGGCTGTATCTCAAGAACCGCGATAGCTAAATTTTCACAAATTATGTATTTCTGTTACCGCTATAACAACAATTACTAAAAACAAAATAAAATAAATATTTAATGGGGCTCCCATACAACAAACGCGATTTTTGTGCCCTTTTTTGCTCGATATCAATAATGGCAATAGATAGGTACTCGAAATATTCACAAAATACTCAGTTGTATTTTTACTTTAATAATAAATAATAAAATAAAATAAATATTTAAGCGGGCTCCCACACAAAAAACGCAATGTTTGCCTATTTTTGCTCGATATCAATAAATGGTAACAGGTAGGCACCTAATTTGTGTACCTACTGTTGTTTACCTAGTCAATGGTACGGAACCCTTCGTGCGCGAGTACGACTCGCACTTGGCCGGATTTTTGCACTTCGGATCATTTCGTTCACTTTTTATTTTAATTACCCTCAAATCTTGGTCTTTCGTCTACTCAACTTAGCGATTGTCAAACGATTTTAGTTGTGTAAATTTTTTTTTAAGTTTAGGTAAGTAATCTTATTTGCAGAATAGTTTCTAAGATGCTCATAACCAAAAATAGACATTTTTGTGATAGCTTAGTTCGGTCTACAAGAGAATCGGCACCGTTATCAAATTATTTTAGTTTTTTACCGTTATAAGAGACTTCCCCCACCGTTCTGCAACACGTTTTTTTATTTATTAACAATACATCATGATTCCAGTTTTTTTTTCGCAAGTATAATAAGATCGTTTTAAGTGGTCAGTCAGCCGAGTTGCCTTTTACTTGACTTGACAAGGCTAAAGGGTCCATACAATACAATATTGGACCATGGGGAACTTGGTTAATCTACATCTGTCGATTATGTAACACCGGTCAGTCTGGCCATATTAGTCCTTTGTTAAAATATGCAAAATATCTCAATACCTTCACTGTCTACCAAGCAGACACAAAGGCTATACAATCGCAGTGTACCGTATGTTATTCACTGAGCTGGGAAAGGGCCAAAAGTTGTTTCCTCAATATACACGATACGTGAAAGAACGTCGACGTTACAATACGTTAAACAAAGAGCAAAAATAAAAAAAAATGCCGAAAACCTATACAATATGTGACAATAATAAAATCTCAGCACATGTAAAAAAAGAAAACAAAACACAGCATATGAAATAAAGTTATAACAACTTTAACTCAAAGTTATTTGAAATGAAAACAGAAACTGCCTCTACCTTTGCAAAAGACGATAAATCACGCTCGAGGGCGGCCGCGGCGTTCTCTAGCGGCGATGGGGTTAGGGTGCAATATATATTACCTACATAAGGGAAGCGCAGCGCCCCTTTCGGCTTCGGCACATACATATAAGGGGGCGGTTGCTAGGGAAGCGGGGTATGTCGGCGGCAGCAATAGCGCCCCGAGGCTTGGCCGGGCAGCTGGGGAAGAGTGCGGGGAGGGCGCGGCAGGGGTAGTTGCGGGGAACGAGGGAAGTATCATGAAAATTTCCCGGGCGGGCGCCGGGCGTCCCTTCAGTAGAGATCTCGCCATGCACCCGGACGGCCGGGTGCAGGCCCGGCTGATTCATATTTTTTGGTAAACTCTTTTTTTCACTTAAATCTATTTTTGCGCCGGTATTTATCATAAAAAATCTGCCGTTATGGATTTAATTTTTAACTCGTGCACAAGCGCGGCAGACACTGCATCAATAACGCATGCTTTATCGAAGATCCGTGCGTGCAGCGCAGCAAAGATACTCGTGCAACCCTTTGATCGCGAAGCTACCGTGCAACGTTACCCTTTGATCGCGACACTACCGCGCAACCCGATTCATATTCGTTTATTTGCGTTCCACAAAGTAAAAACAAGATGTAAACAAAAGGCTTAGAACTAAGAGCCGTTGTAGGTCCTGTTACGGCACAGCAAAAGGTATTGTTTGACACATAACTAACATACCTATTTCTTAAAGTTAAAAATCTAAATCGTAGTAACTAAAATTTCAAAATTATTTAAATTATTGCGAAACTACCGCGGTCCCATAAAGTTTTGATTAGCTTTTTATATTGCCAGTGCATTAATTTCTAATGATTGCCAGACTTATAAATTAAAAATTATAGAAAAGCAGAAAAAAAATTCGCAGTGCGTCTCTCGGTCCTTTGTTCTGGCCTGTCTATTTTTAAACTCAAAATCAATAGTGCGGATGATAATTGGTGTTAAATAATTAGTGTTGTGTTCGTAGGGTCAGTTCTTTGAGGACCGACGCTGCAGGTGCGTCTGTCCCAGCCCTGCTTTAGTGCTGAACACCACCAAAACAAGACAGATCTACACCGGGAACGTTCCACCGAATCAGTGGTATGTACATTATTATATATGTTCTTTATTTAAATCCTTTACAGCTGCGGTGACAGTTTGGGACGCACCAGAACGCGTGCTTTTAGTGTCAGATATTTTTCAACCAAATAATAATTGCTCTCGTTTATCTGTTTTTTCTTGTTGAAATATGTTTTTATTTAGATTTAGTTGGAGCTGCGTTTAGAAAGGATGAGTAGGGTAGCCAATATTCTAGCAAATCCAGGACCTGAAGTTTCTCTAGTCAGCAACGCAACCGCTATTCGGTTGTGTGGCGTATCTACCTATCTCCCAGTATCGGACACCGATGATGCCAGCCGTCAGATTTTTGGCCAACCAACTACGAAAAAGAATAATTACCATTTTAGTTCAATAAACAATATTCTTATAGGTACAATATTATATAGGCTGTTCCAGAATCTGTTTTTAAATTTATGTATTTTATTTATTATAGGTTCTCGTTTAATAATCGCAAAAAAATAAGGGCTATACTCTGTTCATTTTATGATGGTCTGACATGTCCAAAAATAACTTATTTAATATTACACTTTTAATTACATTTCGAAGAAGCTTAGGTCATAATATTTAAGAAAATAATGGAGTACCAATAACAAAAATTAATTTCTTTTGTCCTCTTAATTAATATTTGGCATGTGGTCTTTCTACCAATCGTTTCCTGAACAGAGAGAAGGTAATCTTGATCCCAATCAAATCCAGCCAAGCCTCATGCATGATCATCCTTCTATAATACGGGCCTGAGCGCGACTGATCTGAGTATTCTAACACCGCTTCTTTTTCCTACTGGTTGTGATTGAAGACAGGATCACGAGGGGACGTAAGCAACAAACATGGTATGTGGAATGAAGCCTAGCTACGAAGCGCTCATTCTAGATTCTAGCCTAGTTCATAATGCATGCCTATATTATTACGTTATACACATATACCATATTGGCTATACTTAGGTAAGTAGACATCAATTAGTGAAAACAATAACAATTTAACGCACTGGCAAGTAGAGTCCGATCGAATTTTGTTTTCGGTTTTCGGCAATTTTCGGCCGAAATATCGATTTTAGGCAATATATTGGTCTTCAGCCGCAAAACATATCGGCGGTGTGTGAAACATAATTAAGTGCCCGCAAATCAATACTTTCTATTCATTTATTCAGAGAATATTCATAGTCACAATAACTAAAAGCACAATGTCTGAGAAAACGGTGAACAAATTGCTTTTAAACCGACTTCAAAAAAAGCTTCTCAATCCGAATGTTTTTTTTTTGTTTTATCTCAGAACTTATTTCTAGGTGAACGAATTTGGATGATTATTTTTTACTTGAAAGCTGGTGCTTCACATGTGGTCCCATATAATTGATCAAGTGCTGACTAGCAGTTTTTGAGTTATCCTTAATACTGCATATTTTATCCACTTAGTTTATATTGATGATGTTTTAATAATTTCCTGTCACTGTTATTTACATAACAAGCAGTGGTATACGAATTTGTGTGGGGTAGATACCACAACTAAAAAGTGAAGAATAAAAACTTTTTTACAAAAAAACAACCGACCTCGACTCGATCGATCGACCCGACCGAAAAATAACTTTAATTTCTGAAGTCGGTGGCCAAAAATTTAAATACAAAACCAAAGACACCGACTTCCGAAATTAAAGTTATTTGTCACGATTTTTAGTGTTTTTCTTGGAAGTCGGTTGCTTTTTGTAAAAAGGTTTTGATTGTCGTATAAATTGTTTGATAGTTAGTAATAATGTGTTTTAGAAAAGTACAGTTTCGTGTGATTTAATTTAATACATAAACCTCAAAATATTGACACAGCATTTCTTTTACTTTTACCAAAGATAAACCAATAAAAAAAAACATTTGTTTAGTTTTCGGTATTCGGCCGAAAATGCAATACAGGCCAAATTTCGTTTTCGTATTCAGCATAAAATCATTTTCGGTTGAACTCTACTGGGAAGTCAGTTTGTTATAGCTTTTCGGAATTCTACAACAGCCTTCTTTAGTGACGATTTCTGTGCCTACCCGTAAAAAGCTCTTGCCTAGTGCGTTTTATTAAAATTTAGATTTTTTACATTATATGTAAAGTCTTAAAGCATAGCCTCTATAACATTGAGCATCATGTGCATTTTACAGTAAGTAATGCTGATCAATATTCCCACGTAGGGATTGCAAGCCGCCTAGCTTTTAATTTAATGATAAAACGGCTTCCATCTTACATAATCAATAGACTTGTTTATTTCCATAGTGCAGTCCCCGGAGTACAACTTCATTGTAGATTATATTAAGAGCTTTGATGCCAAGCTAACATTGCTAACTAACTCAAATATAATATATTTTTAATTATTTGTATTTTCTCTAAAATAACATTGATTTACCTAATCCATAACACTGTTTTTTAAAGTAAATTAAAGATTTATAACTTGACAAGAATATTTCACTAAACACACATTTTTTTTAAAGATTTTTTTATAATATAATTTAGTTTTTCGTACTTATTTAAATCATTATAATGAGTTAACAAAAAAATAAAATGTATTACCTTGCAGGTTATAGGTATGTACTTATTAAATATAAACATAACAGCTATACCAATACAATAAAAACTAGTATTATACTCGTAGTAATATCGTGTTAGCTTATAGGTAAATAATTGCCACCTTTTTATCCTAGCCTTGCATTCTGTAAATGCATCTTGCGATTCCAGAGAAAGTATGTTTAAAAATTAACTTAACATGTAGAATAAAAGCATAAAAAAATTAACAACGGCAAAAAAAAAACATGTAACAACACCATATAATTGCCTGAAATCGTAGCCCATTCAATTGAAAGCAATACTTTTGGCGGCAAAGTACGGTATAAATCGACAACAAATATTGACAACATTTCATATTTTCAACGTGTTTATAATAAATTAATAATATTTAATAGGTTAAATTAAATTACATGTCACCCTGATATAAGACATCCATACTTTTGACAAATTTTATTGGATTTCTTAGAAAAAAAAAACATCTGACGTAAACGCCAAAAAATTATGAGACTATGCTATGGAGTGACAGACTATAATATATATTTATAAGCGTTTAAGTGACCTCATTGCATGTTTTTCGGTTTTTGGCATTTTACTTTTACATTTTAACTAATATTCGAAAGTATTTTTATTTTAAGGGCTTAAAAATGTTGAAATGTTGTCAATTGAAAATCGCTCTTTTAATCCGTTAATTTTCTTAAGATTAGAAGCCGGATTACATGACAAAAATGAAAGAAAACTAACGTTAATTTTTAAACTTACTATAGGTAAAAATGTACACTTGCGTTAATATGAAACGTCGAGCTTTAGAAAGGAGTAATAATTTTTACAACTGTCTTTTAAAGATTAATGAGATTATTATGATCAGTTGAAAAATCTTTAAGGGCAGTAATTCAATTTTTCGGCGGTAAATGTGACAGCACTGACAGGAAAACATGAAGAGTAATAAAAAGAAAATTGGTTGGTTTTTTATCCTACAATGTCAATACAAAAAATACTTCGAGTAGTGTAATAATTTCTTACCAACTAATTCCGATTTGTTAACTGCCCGTTCAGTCATTTTACTGCTTAATTACCGATTTCAATATTTGTTATGAGTTTATGACTATTTTTTATAATTTTTAATTACTAAATTACAATAAACAACTGCCGCTTTAAATCAGTTCCTTTTGAAAGAGACTGTGCCAAACTTCGATCAATACTATTATTGATTGAAGGTTCCAAATCATGAATGGCAGAGACGACACTCTAAAAAGACAAACGTTTTGAAAACTCGACGTTCCGTATTAATGCGGCGTACTGTCATAATTCTGCTAAATAGTTTTTTATAAGCGTTGTTGTTGTCCCCAGCAACTGCGAGGGCGTCGTTTTTCCTCTGCTCAGAAAGGAGCTTGAAGGAAAGCTACATATATTTTGCCCCAGGTGCGAGTGCGTCTACCAAACTCGAAACACCACCCTTATTATGGTAAGTGACATTTTTAGTACCTATAGCCCGCTAAGCTACGCAGAAGCTGAGCTCTTTTGACATAAGCATTTGTTTACTTTCTTTTTTACTGGCCTGTGCGATTCAATGGAGAGTAATGTGTTTGTGTGTATGTATGTTTGTTCCTTTGTAGCGCTCTAGAGACCAAATGCATGGGCCGATTTTGATGATTGTTACTTCAACAGATTTGTCTTAATCTTGTGAGTACCTATCACTAAAGACATGAGAGTAATCAAAATTCAATATGGCGATAAAGACATAAAAAAAAGAAAAAAGAAACAGAATTATAGCACTAGGTAGACAGATTAGTAATCTCAGTGTATGAGCCCATCATTTCTAAAGTTTGGTTTTTCCTAGGAAAGCGGTTCCATCATAATGTATCGGCTGTCATGCAGTGCTGTCATTTTCACTAGTATTTGACATTAAAGGGTCAAAAACGCTCTGTATTTGGACAGCCGTTATTGTGTGACCGTTCAGCGCTTTCTTAGGAAACCAAAGGTTGACTGGAGCTATGCAGCTTTTCCATTGAAAAAAGCGGCAATGATTTGGATGTTCTAATAAATGACCTATAACAAAATCAGTATGCTGATTTTTTGCCGGTAGCTTAAAATAACATATAATCAGCCAATACCGACTCAGACGCAAACTCGTAAATATTGATTGAAATATTTTATGTACCTACTTAATAATGTCTTCTATTTGCAATGCTTACCGAATGACGACAGGATCTAAACAGAAGGGTAACTTTACCGCGTTCCTTTAGACGGGTGGTAGGGTGGACGGGTAGATTTATAAGGATCTTAGTGAGTCCGATTCCATGCCCAGAAGCTAAGGTGAGAAACTTCGCTTAGTTAGTATTTTAAGTACAATATGAGACAGAATAAATTCAAGAACTCCGACAGCCCAATATAATATTTAGATCTAAGTAACCACCATATTTTTATTGGTTGATACAATTTGCCACTGTTCAAACTGCACACTAGGGGATTGACTACTTTGCTTAGTTTTTAGGGTTAGTTTATTTTTATTTTTTATAATAAATTCTTTGATATTCTAGCAAAAAGCAGAGAAAATCTTGGTCGCAACGTAGGTAGGTGCACACGGCTACATATCAAGCTATACATTTCCAGTATAAGCTGACCTCTTATTGTACGGAAATCCTATACAATGCGATATCAGCTTATACGGGAATTGTATAGCTTGATATGTAAAGTGTCAAAACAGAATAGTAAATTAATAATTCGACTGTAACTCTTAATGTATATAGTTACGAAGTCTAAAATCGATTGACAAGTAGATTCTTACTATTACATAATACTTCCAGAACTTGCATTTATTCTGTTATACGTTGTATTGTAGGTATGCCATTTTGATAAAAAAAACTTTAGGTTTTGAGGTTTTCAATTATATATTACATACTTAAATAAAAAGCTTTTTTTTATCGAAAATTGCTTTATATTTGTATCTAATAGTAGGGGCATCAGAAGACGGGTACCTATACATTGAGAGCGTTAATGCTCCTACGAACAGGTGCGACACGCGACGCTAATCGCTCGCGTCACAAAGGCACCGCTCGTCGCGCGACGAGCGGTGCCTTTGTGCCGCGCTGTCGCGTCGCGCCTATCTGCGGGAGCCTTTACGAGCTCTCAGGGTACCGGGAGGAAACCATAAAACAACAGTTTGTCGTATAAGTTCAATAGTTATTCCTAGAAATTGTTCTACGTGTAATTCATTTTTACATTTTTCTCTTGTCCTGTCTTGGCGTGTCAGCCAAATGCGACGCCTACTGTTTTTCTGCTGTTCTTTTTATAAATTAATGTTTGTCTCATGATAGTCGTGATTCAGCCAACTATGTTTCAACGTATTCATAAAGGTTACATTTAAGCACCAAATAGGCTATAATCTCTACAGTACCTAGTTGCACGATTTAAGTATAAAGTGGGTCCTCGCGAGTCTCTCAGAAACAAATTCAAAGAAATGTATGTACTAACTCCGCCTTCTGTATATATCTTAGAAAGCAAGTATTTAGTATGTTCGCAAAAACTAAGAACTTTTCAAAATAAGAAGTGATTTCCATAACATAAATACACGTAGTAAAAACGAAATTGTGATACCTAAATTTAGATGAACTAAAACAAGCAAGACATTTCGTAAAAACAGTATCCGCTTTAAAACAAGTTGCCAAAGTCAGTTACAGAACTTAGCGATGGAAAGTTCAAACCCCACATCAAACGTATCCTTATCAAAAATGCATATAAGATTAAAGACTACGTTGAAGACAAGGAAGTTTGGCAATAATACCTTCTGCACATGTGGCTTCCCTGGTACCTCATTAGCGGCAACACTATGTAAATGTCTATTAACTGCTGCCAAATTACGATGCTTACTTAACAATTTGTTTTTACATTCTTCTTCGAATAATCTTCCCATTATTTGACATTATATACCTCCAATTTTTATTTCAACTCTTTACTAATGGCTTTTGTAGGCAGGATTTGAATTCAGATTTGTTACAGTTGTAATGACAATCATGTCATTCGGTTTATTTTATCTTTTATATAGATTCTTCTACATTTTGTGAATGAGAAAACGTTGCAGGCGTAACTTGTAGATTGTAGATTTTTAGACCAGTTTCTATTTTGTTAAGTACCTGGTACTTGTTGGCACGCCTACACTGTCCTCCCATACCTATTAACACTATAATTAGAAAACATTGTAAAAGCCAATTATTTTTAAAACAGTAACCGTGTTTCTTGCTTGCTCTTCTCCATAGAAAACGACCAATTGGAACCGTGCACCTACCTTCTGACGTTTCATAAATGCCCATGTAGGTTTATGTGAAATAAAATAATTTGATTTTATGAAGTTAAAATCGGTCTAATAAAAGGGATTTGTATTGCATACGTTATCAACTTTGACGCAAAAGACGAGCTTATTTTGATTAATGTAACGTTTTAACGAAATTTTAAATGTGTGGTCTGGACTTTAAGGCTCCTACAAACAGGCGCGACACGCGACGCGAATCGCGCACTACATAAAGGCACCGCTCGTCGCGCGACGAACGGCGCCTTTGTGTCGCGCTTGTCTGCAGGAGCCTTTATACTGTGTAAACTGTTTGCTTACAAATAACGGGCGCTGCTACGGGATAATTGCGTACAACATTATCAGTTGAAATGGCTTTCATTTTGACTATTTTTGACAGTTCAACAACATCCATTGCGTACGTTGTTGAGCAGACAAATTTTTCGAACATTTATGAAGCAATGGATTAGGAATATCATTTAAGGGGTTTATTTATAAACGTTGCTTAGAGTTAGAGACGTTTAAACGTCAAACATGTATGGTTGAACAGTCGCTAATCATTACTTAACTTTGAGCAACGGTTATGAATAAAGGAGTAAACTTATTCAGGTTATGATTGATACCGGTAAAATATGCCAACTTTGCCAATCAAGGTTTCTTTTCCCAGCATATATAAGCAAATATAAATTGCTTTAAGGGCAAAGGTACTTTGATTGGCAAAGTTGGCGTATTTCACGGTAATGTGTTTCACAATTAGGGTGCTGGTGTAAAACGACCCATTACCAAGCCTAGAGGATATCTAATTATATTCTTCCCATTGCCTATTTCCGCCACATGTAGCTAGATGTTCAGAATGCGTAGATTTATACCCTACTACCCAATAACTCAATAGTGTGATTACATCACCGTTGTTTGCTATATAAAACGGTTGATCATTAATTAACACTGATGATTTCCTACAGGCAATTGTATTCATGATCCTGATGGCCCTCAGCATGTTGGTTCTATACGTTGTATCTTTTGCCTGGCTTAAGCTGCTAGTCGGAAGATACAAACGCAACCGTCAGGGTGCCCATCTACCTGAACGCGACCTGGTCCGCGAACAACGCGGCGAATACGGACGCCAGCGCCAGCGGGAACTTGAACGCAATCGCGAATTAGAACGCATTCGCGAACGCGAACGCAACCGACGGGGTGATGATGCGGACCCCGGCAGCGAGGAGGTAAGCAATATTGTAGCAATATTAACTTATACCTATAGTTTTAATGTTTACGGTATTATTCTCGTGTTTATTTATCTCACTTCGCACAGGTCAACGTACTTCTCTCTACAGAGATAAGCACTTGAGAGAGCTCCATTCGTGTTCTAAACTGTTCAGCCATTCCCGAAACTAACACAGAGTAAAACCGTTAACATTAATGTATCTAGGTCACGATATTAATATTTTTAGGTTAATTTTCGTTACATTAATAAAAATAACTACTTAGAGTAGGTACTTAACTCATGTTCTTTTTGAGGATAAAGGTATGTTCCAGACTTCTACATCCTACTATTCGCTTTGCTATTAGAATAACATACATAATATCATAATGTAGATAATGAAATACAATGCTAGTTTGCTAGTCGCACCTTATGGTTCATTATCATTAGTCGATAACTTGGTCGATATACAGGGTTATTTGTAAAACACCAGCAACCTCTTAAGGGGTCATTGTATTCATCATTATAAACAACTTTTACTACGGATCAAACCAGAAATCGCGAAAAAAATATCAGCTGTTCCCTACGTTTTGACGTGTTATGCTAATATAAATGTAGGGAAAATCTGTTTTTTTTTTCGCGATTTCTGGTTTGGTCCATAGTAAAAGTTGTTTATAATGATGAGAACAATGACCCCTTAAGAGGTTGCTGGTGTTTTACCAATAACCCTGTATACAGCATAGGCGGGGTAATGACTAATGAAAGTCATAAGTCGATAACGCGTTCGGTACACCATCTGCGGGGAATCTCCGTATCTTAAGAAGACTTAGAGCTTCGAAGTTGGCTTGAAATTGGTAGGTTTGAAATGGTTTCTATTTAGTATTACTATGGTCAAATATGTCACATGAAGTAATTTGGCTTAAAACTGAGGACATATAATTTAAAAAAATAAATTGGAGCGGCAGGCTAAGCATAACGCTTTCTATTTCTACGAAGAATAGACACAGCTCTTTTTATACAAACTGACATTTCTTTTCTCCATTTTTGACACCGCACCGTAGAAAGCTCGCGCTTTAAAACTTCGAAGACTACGACGTGACGTGATTTTCGATCCAGTGTGGGGCGTAACGACGACGACGACGAAATTCATAGGTCGAAATGACGTGTGCGGAGACTCATGCCCAATGAAAATGAGCCTTCAAAGTAACTGCCAAACGTGCAGTGCAGGTTCTGCCTATAACCGTTCCTTATCGACTATCGAAAACGGTTCCCCGAATACGGGCCCTATGGCATGTTTTACAGAAATCTTTCGCACCCCGCATACGAGCGTTACCGACCAATGAAAATGTACTTTCTTACCTAAAGGTGGTTTGATAATTTTTCTAAAAATCCTTGCTTTTCATTCCGCTCTGCCTCTGCAACTCCAAATAGTTCTTTGGAATACACGAGTGGGATTTTTAGAGCGCAAAGCTGCGGGACCGCAGTCTAGAACACTCCTCTTAGCTCCTCACTTATTATTGCAGGAATTAATGAAAAAATACGCACTAACTCACGCTTAATGCCCAGACATGCAGTACCTTCCTAACTAACGATCCCATACAACATATAAACCTACTCAATTCGTCACATTTCGGTATACTAACAGTCATAATAGTAATTATTTTTATCGATTTCGATTCATATAAGAATTACAAATGTTTTCGATGTTTCTTAACAATTGGTGAACTTGCAGGAAGGATTATTGGAGTGGGATGCTGACAAGTAAACAAAAACAACGGTAGCTGGCTAGACTCACGGAAAGACGAACACGCACATTTTAAGATAAGTACTTAATATATAAAGATAACTTATTTAAAAAAAAAAACCAATCACGGTACGAAAACTGTCCATTTAATATATGATTCGGATTATAAGAGTAAGTTAAATAGAATTAATTGTACGTAAATGTGTAGCTTCTGGTGGTTATTTTGCATTTGTTATTTTTCTTTGTTTGTTTTGTTCTAAACTTCAAACAGTCCCTAGTCGTAATAAAACTTTCAGGCATTATTAACAATTCGGTATTAAAAGGTTGTGATTCTTATTGAATAATTCGTTTTTTTTTTTAAACCAAAGCTTTAACCAATTAAAGCAAAATAAAACTAGTGCGAGAGATATTATATGATTCAACATCATAATAATATGATCATTCAAAATTGGAAAACCACAAAATTAATAAAAATAGAAAATTGGAAAAAGTACCGTTTCATAATTATATTACGTATCGGTTCGTTCAACATACATAGTTGTTAAAATTCATAGGTGTTATAACTCAAAATTATACAAATAAACAAAAAAAAACCTCGATTAACTTGCCTTTAACCCACCAACCTATTGCAAAAAAAATAATCAAAAATATTTAACCTAAACCTGTTTCTAATATTATCGCGTAATATTAATTACATTCTTTTTAATTTCAAAATATATTTATTCAGTCTTGAGTTAGGGTACAGTTCGTGACTTTACGTATGAGTGTTGTGCACTAACAGGGCATGTTCACACTGGTGGGATTACATTTTGAGGTTCACCAATGCGAATTAATGCCGATATATTATAAATTACTAGCGACCCGCCCCTGCTTCGCCCGGGTAGCAAAGCATAATATAA
This sequence comes from Dryobotodes eremita, assembly GCA_917490735.1. NCBI lineage: Eukaryota > Metazoa > Arthropoda > Insecta > Lepidoptera > Noctuidae > Dryobotodes > Dryobotodes eremita. The sequence continues at coordinate 7,248,147 of OU823241.1, read as the reverse complement.
TATAGCCTATGTCACCCAGAGATAGTGTAGCTTCCCAACAGTGAAATAATTTTTGAAATCGGTTCAGTATAGTACAGGATCCCTGGTACACTTTTCATCATTTATTACAAACAAGCTGATTTTTCGCGAGTAGCTTCCTTTTGACTAGACGCCCAACTTTTTTCCTTAAGATTAATATCTCAGTGACGCCTAAAACTGGCGCTCACTGACTGAATTATGTATGATATGCCTATCCTATAGTTACTTTTTTTTATTTTTTGTATGTTTGAAAATATTTCTTTTGGAAATAATTGTTATTTACATATAAGTATATTAAGATTATATTATACCTATATTATGCTTATTTACCTACATTTATATTATATTGTATGTGGGACACCAGCACCCTAATTACGTAACACACTATCTATCACAATCTGAATCATTTTGATGCCTATTGCTAATCCATTGCTTCATATGTTCGAAAAATTTGTCTGCTCAAGAACGTAAATAACGTAATGAATGTCGTTGAACTGTCAAAATGAAACCCATTCTTACTGTTAGTGTGTTACGTAATTACCCCGCAGTTCCAATAGATTAGGCGCTTAATCAATTGTAGGTACAGTCACCAAAAGAGATAAGTAACCAGGTTCGTCGATATAGTTGAAGTTTATTAAGAAACCAATGGATGTTTTAAAATGAAATTTAATTTGATAAACGAGCTGTGTGTTGTCGATTAATTTAGTTAAATTTTATTAGAAAATATCCATCGGTTTCTTACTAAACTTCAACTATATCCGACGACCCTGGTTACTTATCACATTTGGTGACCGTACATAAGTTTATAGTATTGTATTCTTTATTAGAGATACAGCGTGATTTTTGTAAAAACCTTTACCTAATTACCAAAGTCGTTTTTGCAAAACTAATTGTAATCAGTTATGTAATAACTTCCGTTGAATTAGATGATCAAATAAGTACAACAGTTAAAAAAAAAATGTTGTCGTATACTACTACTATCTAATTCGCATTAGTTTTTATTTATGTAAAAAATTAAGTTGTTATCCCTTTCTAAATGTACCAAAATATGACGGTTTCTTTTAAATATCCTGTTTACACATAATGTATACTGATGTTTTTGCATTTTGTAGTGCATGTCTGTCGTAAGAGCCCGTTGTTTGATAAATAGTTAAACATGACCATTAGTCAATTTAACAATAATTAGTCACTTGACAATAGTCAAAAGCTGTCAAAGTTTAACTACTCTGTCTGCGCATGGTTAACTTTTATAGCAGATTGTCATTTTTTAAACTATAACTAGCTTAACCATTTGTCAAACAACACTCTTCTGTAATTTTTAACAAATTGTTAGTTTAACTAACGCATTTTAACTATTTGTATGTTTGACTACTGATCAAACAACGGGCCGTTAGTAGCTGTCTTTCATAATGTATTAAATATTGGTAGGAATTAAAATTATAAAATTTAGGCTGAAGCAGTCATGAGACTGACGAAATTTTATTGTTATAGAAATTATTACTAAATAAAAAATATTAGAGATAATCGAGTTTTATTCGTTATCTAGCTTTGGCCCGCGTGGATGTTAAAATATATCCCACGAGAACGTACTACCGGGATTAAAAGTACCCTTTGCCACCTGTAGTGAGTGGCAGTTATTTCAACTAAAATCCGTTTTAAATATTGAAATACAAAAATAATGTAACGTAAGGGAACGTTCGTGGGAACGTTCGTTCGTTAAGGGAACGTGTGACGTAAGGGAAAATTCCTTTATTTTTTACGTGACCATATCTTACCACCAATAAACCGAGCGAAAACGCTCGGTGTATTGGTGGTAAGTAGGGTTGCCAACCATACTTTATAATAACGTACCTATTCTACTTTATTTTCGATAAATATACTTTATACTTTTGCATAAAAATAACGTAGGTATGCGAAAATACTTTATTTCTAATCTTTACTGTAATGCGTAACACGAAACACTTATATGGGTAATTTAATTACTGAACTATTTGTCGATACTGATACTATTATAATAAAGAATTTTCAGAGAAAAATACTGTTGACAAATGGCAATATCGGATACCTAGCTTACCAAATGATTTTTTAAATATTTTTTTGTTACTCTCTTCCCGCCACTTCAGCTTTCACTGAGAGTTTTGTCGGTTACGAATCTGAAATGACAAGAAATAAACAGATCTTCCTTAAAAACCATTTATTATTTCAATCTAAATTATAGTTAAATTCAGAACAAACGAGAAAAACATTTTGATTAAATTCTTGCATTGAATGGCACATCCCTAAAAGTAAGACACAAATAAAGATCACTAGAGATAGAAGATCACGAGAGATCAAAAGACAATAAAAAATTGTTAGCGTGTGCTTAAAGCAACCATAAATAAAATAAAACATTTTTCTTCCTCGTTCTGTTTCCTATTCAAAGAATTTGATACTTTCTTTTTCTCAAAAAATGTTCTTAATACTCAATTTTTTATTGCATTCCATTTGTATTACATAGTTGGTATAACAAAGTAAAAGATCAATATGGACCCTGTCGGGCACAGCAAAATTAGGAGAGAGGAAGAGGGCTAAGCAGCAATTCAAGCAATTCAATATTATTATAAATTATTAGATGAGTATAATTGGGTGTATAATTATGTAACTAATATACAACCTTGGCAACCCTTGTGGTAAGTTCAACATTTCTGACCGACAAAAACATGTACGATTTCAGCCAATAATATTACGAGACTTTTAATGCTAGAGTAATGGTTACGCATTCAAAAAAAAAAGGTTATATTTATAACAATTTTGAGGCAGGATAAAGTTTGCCTATGGCGTCCTTCTATTTTTCACTAGTAAAGTGATTTTGGTATCGTTATCAGGAGCTGTACTAAGCACTACCTGGGCCGGCAGTCTCGACATAGATACCGACAAAAATCTGTCGCTAAATCGTATCGATGTCAAATTTCTTTAATAGATTTTCAACCTTATACTTTGGAAATAAAGTTGAAAATCTATTAAAGGAATCTGGCATCGATACGACTTAGCGACAGATTTTTGTCGCTATTCATGTCGAGACTGCAGGGCCTGGCCCTACAGTCTCGACATAGATACCGACAAAAATCGGTCGTTAAGTCCAATCGATGTCAAATTTCTTTAATAGATTTTCAACCTTATGATTTGGAAATAAAGTTGAAAATCTATTAAAGGAATTTGACAACGATACGACTTAGCGACCGATTTTTGTCGCTGTCTAATGTCGAGACTGCAGGCCCAGGACCTAAATAGAAACAACAATTGGCCAAAATAGAGTTAAAAATTAATATTAAGTTAACAATAGCAAAGTAATTACAGATGTCGTATCATATCGGGCGTAAATCCGCTCAGAAATATCGAAGAAAGCTTGCATCAAAAGATATGCATTGAGCCTACAAAGTCTAGTGCCGAGCAAATACAATAGGAACTGCAACATCCACACTCGATTTACGAGCGAAGCGAGCATACTACGTCAGTTACTGGTGAAAGGCTTGCACCGATTAGCCAGGGATTTACAGCTCCCTTATACCTTCCACGGTAAGGCAGGGTAGGTTAGAACGGTCAATACTTCTTACGAGCCGAGTGAGTGGAGCGCGCTTACCCAATAAAAGAGCGAGCGAAGCGAGCGCTCTCACGAGACAGCAAGCTAAGCAAGCCCACTCTTTAACATGAGTGAGCCAAGCGCGCTTACACATGACAAGAACAAACAAAGCGAGCTCTCTCAAGAAAATCGAATGAAGCGAACACAGTTTACTGCCGCGAGCAATGAGCAATGAGCGAGCAGAATGAGTCGACCGCGCTTGCACATGAAAAGAGCGAGCGAAGCGAGCCCCCTCTCAAAACAAACAGGTGGAGCAAACCCACTATCAAAAAGAGCGAGCGGAGCTAGCTCACATACTGAGTAGGCAGAATGCGCTTTCACAGGCGAAGCGAGACCCTATTACAAGAAAAATGATATTAGCGAGCACATTTTTGAAACTAGTGAGCGCCACCGACTGCGCTCCGCTCACTTGTGGCGAAGGTCGGCTCGCTTCGCTTGCTTGTCTCGAGAGTAGTCTCCCTCCGCTCACTACTCTCGCAGGCAAGGTTCGCTCCCCTCGCTTTTCTGGTTTGAAAGCTGAGTCGTGGCACAGGTGGGCTCACTTCGCTCGCTCGATTTAATTATATGCTTCTGTGTTGCACTCGTTTGTCTTGGAGGGGCTCGTTTCGCTTGCTAATTGCTTGAATAAGCACTCTGCTCAGCCGTGTCGTCAGTGAGCTCTTCACGAAACTGTACTCGCTACACTGGGCTAAGATAGAAATCCCATCATTCCCATCGTTAAGTCAGCTTAGCTTGATGTTAATCTGATCACATTCATTATTTAGGTTGGGATAGAGCAAGCTTGGCGTGATAGTGGCTGGAAAAATGCTAGTACTGACTTAGGATTATTCAGGGAATTTCTCTCACTAGGTTAGGTCAGGTTGCAATTGTGACCAAACGTTTCCACGAAAACAAACTGCGCAGACTCGAACTGCACCTACAATTTTTTTTATTAAATGTGCACTGGCTGTACCAGAGGAGATAAGATGCTCAAGTAACCAACAGCAGCCACGTTCATAATTTCTTAAAGGGCTTGTGCAGCAAATCCTTTTATACCATGCAAGTAACTCGGGAGAGGTCAAGGTCCAGCTGTAAATTGCGATAAACTGAGTTAATTGATTGGTGGGTTGAACCATCAGGTACCTCTGGATGTCGTAAAATGTTGTCATAAGCACCAAATTGGCAGCAGCGAACTTTTTTCTTCTATTAACAACTTACAATCACCAATCCGTCGTCAAAGATTACGGCCGTGATATTTCTGTTAAACAACAAAAATATGATGTTAAGCTTATATTTATAAAGAATCTTATATTTACTATGTCATTATCCTGCAATGTAGACTCATTGCAGGTTAATGACATGATAAATATAAGATTCTTTGTCAAAGTTAAAAAAAACCGAAGTATGTTATGTTCCTCTTCCTCGCGGACCGAGCGCCGTAAAGTTGCTAACGTGTCACCGGTTCTGTACCAAATTAAAAAAAAAACAATTAAATTCGTTCCAAATAATAGGAGTGAAGTTAGAAGTAGTTCAAGTATCAGAAAATGTTCCAAGCCCTGGAGCCTGCAATACATCTGCCCGCCTGCTACATACATAGCCTGACCAAGCTCCGCCTCCGAGGACACGTAAGAGTACTTATAATGTATAAAACGCCCCAGTGATAATTGCTTGAACTGCCGTAACGTTGACCCCGCCCCCTAATTAGCAGACGACACTAATCACCCAATTGTGCAAATGTTTAACCTGCTAGTCTGTGTCGAAGCCACTCCTCCGCCAGTGCGCGCACGCAGTCATATTATTATAAGTAACTACATATATCTCCGTGATGCCTCTGCTATCCTAGTAGGATTCGCTGATGGGCAAATCTGTGTCTTAATCCGAGTTACTTTGGTGGGAAAAAACCATCATAAGACACCGCCTAACTACACTCGAGAGCAATGAATCCGGGTCACTTAAAGAATCCTAAAAATCTCGGAAGCTAAAAATGCTAGGTTAATGCAATAAATTGTATTTAATAGACAATGTAATACTCCTTAAATGAAGGTATTAAAACTTCTTAGTTATTGTAAAGTTATATCATAAAAAAATCAAATTTGAAAAAGGGCCACTTTCGAAGATGGAACTACGAAATTACAGCATTTGGTTTTGCTTTTGTTTGTAATCTGTCATTTATGTGGGTACATAAACCATGTTGATAGTGCTCTATATTCATTATTCAAGCTGAAATTATGTCGCTTACGCCTGAAGAATGCACCAGAATACTTACAATGCTGGAAACCGGCCGGAGTCAGCGCGATACAGCCAGGACTGTCGGTGTGTCGCTGTCAACAGTACAAAGAGTTCTCCGACGTTACGAAGAAACTGGTTCTAACCTACGCAGACCAGGAACGGGCAGAACCAGGTGTACCACAGCACGAGAAGACCGATACTTGGTGAACACCATGCTTCGAAATCGCTTTCTCACAGGAACTGAACTCACAAATCAGTTTCGACGCCTCGGAGGAAGTAACCCAAGTGCATGGACAGTAAGACGTCGGCTTGCTGAATCTAACTTAAAACCCCTTAGACCTGCAAACGGCCCTAAACTGGAGCGTGGGCATCGTATTTCAAGACTAAGATATGCCCAGAGCCACGTAAATTGGAGTATTGAAGATTGGTCAAAAGTTATGTTCTCCGACGAATCAAAATTTATGCTCTACAAGCACGATGGAAGACACAGAGTGTATCGAAGACCAGGGGAAAGATTCAAGCAAGCATGCATCGAAGAAAAAGTAGCCTACGGTGGTGGGTCTGTACTTGTGTGGGCCGGAATTTCTTCTGAAAGTCGCACAGAGCTGGTGATCATAGAAAACGGCTCTTTAACTAGCGTAATATATGTGGAAGAAATCCTCAATGATCACGTTGGTCCATTTATGGTCAATTTAGGTGAGGATGCTATATTTATGCATGACAATGCCCGACCTCATACAGGTAGGATTGTGAATGACTACCTTCAAGAGATGAACATTACTCGTATGGAGTGGCCAGCGCGCAGCCCGGATATCAACCCGATCGAGCATGCTTGGGACGAGCTAGGCAGATGCGTAAAACAACGAAACCCTCCCCCAATCACGCTTCGTGAGCTCAAAATTGCTCTCACAGAGGAATGGGAGAATATTCCCCAAAATCGTATAAGGAACTTGGTGTACAGCATGCCAAACCGCGTAAACGCAGTAATGGAAGCACGAGGAGGCAATACGAAGTATTAAAATTCAAGAAAATCGTAATAAAGTTCAAAAATTTCATGTTTCCTATTTTTGTTTTAAGGAGAGATCAGCAGTTTTTTTCTTTATGTAATTTTGTGTTAATAAAATGTATGGTGACTCATATTTTTTTTACTTTCATTTAAGGAGTATTACATTGTCTATTAAATACAATTTATTGCATTAACCTATCATTTTTAGTTTCCGAGATTTTTAACATTCTTTAAGTGACCCGGATTCATTGCTCTCGAGTGTATATATTTCAACGCACCAAGAGGAGTAGAGAAGATGTCTCCCTCTGTGAGAAACTGAACGAGTTTAAAAACTAAATCAAGGAAATTTATGTCTCTTTTTTCAACCAAGCAAGGCAATGAGATACAACAGATGAGCTCAACTTTGAAAGAAATTCAGCAAACTAACCAGAAGATCGAAAACTCGATTACCTACCTGACAATACAAAATTAGGAACTCAACAAAGAAATTGCTCAGCTTGAGAGCCAAAATAAGGAAGACAAGAAATATATAACGCTAACAGAGGGCAAAATTGAAGAAATTCAGACACGAACTCGAAAAAATAATTTCGTTATCAAGAATTTTCCTAAGCGAAGCAATGATACTAAGGAAGACCTCGTGGACATGATTATCCGTCTTTTTCGCAACATACAATGTAAAATTGACAAATCGAACGTCAAGGACATGTACATATACCTATAGACTACGTGGAAAAAATAGTGAAAGTATTATTGTTGAAACAGGTCCACCCTACTAAAGTCTGATGTTATGAGAATGGGCAGAGCTTATTACGTTAAACACAAGACTAGACTGAGTTGTAAGCATCTAGGAATTAAATCACAAGAAGACACACCCATATACTTACGACTTGTCTGTAAATTTCATCAATGATTATTTTCTAAAAAAGGTTCGATAACGCAACTGTTTCAAGTGCTGAAGCTGGTATGAGCCAAATAACTGAATGGCTCAAAAATAACGTGCTCGCACTTAACACAGCTAAAACTAATTACATATGTTTCAATATATCACACAGAACATAACCAAATAAAGATTTTGACATAAATAAGAGTACATACGTGCGATGATGAAAATAACTGTTAATGTCCGATAATAGTCAAAGTGTCACAAACTAAATATCTTGGGGCTATTGTTGACGAGAGACTATCTTGATACCCCCAGCTTGAACAGGTCACTAACAGAATCAGAAAACTGACCTGGATATTCAAAACGCTGAGGTAAATTATACCAAAAATAGTACCCACCAGCACAAATATCCCCCGAAAACTTCCCAACGAAATATACATAGGCTTAGTACAGCCTGTCTTAGTGTACTACATCCCCATTTGGAGAGGGTGCTGCTAAGACTAAATTCATAAGCTTTGAGTGCGGAGAACGGATTCTAGTAAAAGTAATCTACTTTAAAAACCTTAGATATCCTACAAAGCCTTTACAGGATTAGAGATTTACTCTCGGTGCGAAAACTATTTATAATTAAAACTGCGGGCTAGTTACGTAATACGCTGAGAGTAGGAATGGGCTTCATTTTGATAGTTCAACAACATTCATAGCGTTATTTACGTTGTTGAGCAGACAAATTTTTCGAACTTATGATGCAATGGAAAAGCAATAGGCTTCAAAATGATTCAGATTGTGATAGATAGTGTTACGTAATTAGGGTGCTGTTCTAAAGAAACACAAAACTCTTCCTTTTGTCCCCAGCTTACCTTGAAAAGACGAAAAGATATAAAAGCGGAAGTTCCTCAACTTAAAACCAAGTTCGCCCGCTATACAATAGACTTAACTGATTTGCTACAAAATGAATGTCAAAAAATACTGATGGATAAAACCACTTACCTATACCCTACACCTAATTAACCTGCACCATTCTTAACCTCACGCGTACACTCTGATTCATTCGTTCTCACATTCGCTCACATTCACTCACTCTCACTTACACACTCACATGCCTGCGTGCGTGCTGCATACTCGTACTAGCCTCTAATGTTCGGACTGCTGGGACACAGGCGTCCTCTCGGTGAGAGGGAGTGGGCCGTAATCCACCACGCGAGCCCAGTGCGGGTTGGTAGATGTCACATGTCTTTGGATTTTTGGTTCTAGGACATGCCGGTTTCCTCACAATGTTTCCCTTCACGGGTTTTGAGAGCAGTGGTGATGAAATAATTAACACAAAGTAAAGCTAGGAAGCGCGGGTGTACCGGTGGAATGTACCTCTCTTCTCAAGTACTGGTACTCAAATCAGAGAAATCAGGTGAGGTGGGCCGGTACTTTGTCGGACGACTATAAATTGGAATGTGGTGTGAGACAAGGGGGGTTAAGCTCGCCACTATTGTTTAATTTGTATATAAATAAGCTGATTGAGCGGCTCAGTAGCACTCATGTCGGTTGCTTCATTGATGACAAATGTGTTAACAATATTAGCTATGCAGACGACATGGTGCTGCTGAGCCCCACAATCAGCGGTTAAAGGAATCTGGTGTCTCAGTGTGAGGCATTTGCAATGTCGCACGGGCTTCAGTACAACTCCAAAAAGAGTGAGGTATTAATATTTAGAGCGGGTACTTACTATCCCGCATATGTTCCTCCTGTCGTTCTTAACGGTGCAGCCTTAAAAGTAGTGGACAGGTTTAAGTATCTGGGTCACATAGTAACTGGTGACCTTAAGGATGACGAGGACATAGAGAGGGAGCGCAGGGCGTTGGCGGTGAGAGGCAATATGCTCGCTCGCAGGTTCGCACGTTGCACCAACGAGGTGAAGCTAACATTGTTTAAGGCGTTCTGCCAGTCGTTTTACTCGAGCGGCCTGTGGGTGAAACATACGCAGCGAACCTACACAGCCCTGCGCACCCAGTATAATAATGCTTTTAGGAAGCTGTTGGGGCTGCCGTGGCGCTGCAGCGCGTCTTCATGTTTGCTGAAGCCCGTACGGACGGCTTTCAAGCCATCATGCGCAAGAAAGCAAACTCCTTGCTGCACCGTCTGCGAAGCAGCAGCAACAGCATTCTGAATGTGATTGCTGCCCGTTTTGACTGTCCTTTCCAGAATCAGTGGATAAGGACGGCCATAGGCATCAGTTAGGTAAAGGTACATTACTAACGTAATTTTAGATACATATTTTAATTTTAATTTTCTGTTACTAACACACACTAACATTTTATGTTTGTATGTTTTGTTTTTTGTGATATTATGATATGGAGATTCTCTGAAATAAATAAATAATAATAATAATAATAAAATCGCCTGTCTGGGATCGAACTTACGACCTACAACTCATAAGTCGCGGCCGTTACTACTGGGCCACAACTGCATGCTGCATGTTTAGGTTTAATTCTCTCTTTTTTTTAATATATTGTAGCGGCATCTACAACGCACATGCGAGCTACGCGTCACACTGACGTCACGCAAAATTCTGCATCGCGCAAGCAGAGTTTACCGCGCAACTAGTATATATAGAACGCCTCGACATGAATCGTCGGGCAGTTCCCCACCAGAAATGACACCCATCTGGTTGGAGGATCCTCGTTATCCTATTGAGGATGAGCGCACTTTACAACCTGTTCCTCATACCCCTATACTGGTGACCCCGAAAATGAACGTCAGCGCAGCCTTGGTGCATCTACATCAGCGTGACGTCATCATCACTTCCTCAAGCCTTCGAGCGGCGAGTCACACAGCTAGCCAGCATCCACGGCTTCTACGTGTATCCTGACCACCAGCATGCAGCGCGAGCGCATACCTCGTCATCACCATCAGCCTAATCAGCAAACTTGGCACAGCACACTGCAATCTCGGCCGGTCCATAAGCAGAGCCTCAAAAAAAACCTTTCCTGGTCGACGCCAGCAGTCAGCCTCGACCCGGCACTGTACCACATCCGACGCATCGGAGCATAACGCAGCGCCACCCCGACTCACTGGAAAATCACCGCAGACAGTCCCGGCTCACTGTGAACTATGCGGCACCCGGTTCCGACTCACTGGACCCTCAACTGGCCCTGGCCAGCAACATCTAATACACGACTCAGCCCACTATTTACCTCCGGTTACGGCGGGGGGGGGGGGGGGAGTGATGTAGCGGCATCTACAACGCACATGCGAGCGCTGCGTCACACTGACGTCACGCAAAATCCTGCATCGCGCAAGCAGAGTTTACCGCGCAACTAGCATTTATACAACGTCCCGGCATCAATCGTCGAGCAGTTGCCTACCAGACACGACACCCGTCTGGTCGGAGGATCCTCCCTTTTCTATGGAGGTATGAGTGAACTTTAAACCTGTTCCTCATACCTCTATAATATTATCATTATGATTTCCTTTACCTACATTTGTAATAAACAAGTAAAATATACTTATTTAAGTTATGGAAGAGCGAAGTCTCCTAGCACAGGCTTAACCGCTTAAAAGGAGGCTCCAGTCACTAGAATTAAGATCGTCATCGGTCGTTGTTAAGATTTACTTGCTCAAATAATAAACCATTTTTTTTTTCGGTTGCAGTATATTATTAACACGCGAACTAAGCGACAAGTGATCAGAGGAAGGATTGCTGGGTGGTGAGAACATAACGGGATAACATAAACCAGTTAATTAATTCGATTATCAGACAATTTTTTAATATATTTTAACAGTTTTCATACTCGACCCTTGTCAGCACTTTCGACTGTTTCATAAGCAAATCTAACTGTTTATTTTTTTTTCCTCGTTAATCTCTTTCGCGTAATTTGTACGCTTCATGCCATACTTACTAAAATTTTGAGATAACTGGTGTCAAACTCCATGTACGTAGATGATTTTTGGAAATGTTTAATAAACTTCTTCCTTAAACTTTTAACTGTTTGATGTTTTAGAAAATTTGGTTTCATCGAAGGGTGTGTTAAAGTATTAGGTAGCCAATGGAACAGCAATAAAGGCCATTTAATTTTTAAAGTTTAGAGAAAAGTGATATTTATCTATGTAATGCTACGGCTACGTTGTCGCGATAACGCGAACCAATCTTCGTGCGCTCTTTCTCGCGCACCGCTCGACGTTTTGCTGTACAACAGAGAGCGCGCGAAGTGTAGTTCGCGTTATCGCAACAGTGGAGCCGTAGCATTACGTAATTATTTTGGTTTTTTGATAGTCGGAGAGACTCGCGCACTACGCGGTCACGACTGCTTGTAGTCGGACTACCGCTTCTGCAGCCAAGATTGCAGCTGGTGGTGCGACCAATCGTGGTCGTGGCCGCATAGTGGGAGGGGCCTTAGTAAGATGTTGAACATGATACTAGACATCTCAGATTTCTCTAAAACACTATTGTGAGCCGAAACAAAGTTTTAGACTGATTACTGCTGCATGGAATTGCCGGAGCTGAAGTTGATGGGCGAGCCGCTTCGCATGGTTTAGTGGAGTTGTGTAAGTAACATAATATGGTAAGTAGAAAAACATTGAACACCTAATAAAACCAAAAAAGGATGTGAGGTCTTAACTTCAAATTATGACGAAACCAACTGGCGAAATAAGGGTGTAGCTGCCATGTCTAATGGTCGTAGGAGAGACTAGAGATCCCCAGGTCAGGTAGTGTTGTTGGGTCTTCCAATATAAAGTCGCAGTAGCAGCCCGAGTCTGGATTGTTGCCCAGTTAATGTGCAATAAGCAAGTCACCTATTCAATTGGGGGGTTGGACGAAATATGGTGTACTAGCACCACTGCATAACTAAGTCATACAGGCCTGACTTGGAAACTAGGTACTAGTTAGTAGATAGGTATTCTATTCTACACACAAACCAATCTGACACTTAGGGCGTGCATCAAAAATGACTAAACTCGTTTTGCTAATTAAAAAAACATTCTGTCTCAATATTCTTCTAACGATTGACAGAAACAGAACGATGTTTTAAATTCATTTACCGCTGAACGTATTTAGTGACATGTGGTGCACGTGGGTTTTAAATCATCATCCGCCTGCTTGTTCCCAATTATGTTGGGCCGGCTTCCAGACTAACCGAATATAGCTGAATACCAGTATTTTAGATGGAGCGACTGCCTATCTGACCTCCACAACCCAGTTACTGAGTAACACGATACCCCTAGGTAAGACTCGTTGTCAGACTTTCGGGTTTCTGACGACCCGTAACGACTGTCAAAAATCCACGAATGACAAGCAGGGCCTACCGGCTTAACGTGTTTTCCGAGGCACGTGGGTTTTAAATGTCCATCATTATTTGCGTCCGAGTTGATTAATACCAAAACATTTTATAGCTGTCCACAAGTGGGAAGTTGGTGATACCATCATTTATTATGTTACGGATGGACCTGTAACATTTTGCCATATAACTAAGCCAAAGAATTGACAATTCCAATGTGTAGAGTTATTAATGATATCTAATGTATTTTGCACTGCGGCAGTCAAAAGAGCAAACATACTATTTTGGAATCACATTTATTTAAATAACTATGAGATGAAAACACATTGAATATTGAAATATATACATGATACTTCTAAAGTAACCTACAGATAGCTGCAGGGCCATTACGTTTATTACTATTGAATGCTGCACAGTTCTTTTGATATACTCTATAGCTATGTTAATCACAATATCTGTAATATACGCAACTTTTACACGAATTTCGACCATTTTGACGGAACATCGACCGCTTGCGTTTTATATTCTTATTTGCAGGCACATTATCTAACGACAAATTAGTCTAAATGATTATCGTTGTATAGGTTCGAGATCTACCTTCTGGAGGTCTGATCAAAGTGACAACACCATTACTTCTTATAATATAGACATCAAAGTAGAAGTGATAAATCTGATACAATAAACGATTTTATATAAATGGTTCGTTGTTCAGTGAAAGTTCTTTAAGTGTCTTTAGCTGTATTTAAACAACGAGAGCCATGATCCGTCAAATTGGTTTAGATCCCATTTAGAAATTATTAATTAAGGCTTGAATACAAGTTCTACATCTAAGGCCTGTCGGTGATGCTGATCAACTTAAGCTAAACGCTAAAAAACTATATACTTATAAACGGATTTACACTTGGCGGTACACATCGTGTAAGACTTTATACCTTGATTATATTAATTTCTATTTAGTTTTGATATACCCATGTTCCATTACGAACCTCACCTATTTTCTCGAATAGTATATACGATATACACAATTTTCTTATATGGAAGGGCTGCCAGATTACTACCCTCTTGATATACTGGAATAGAAATTCATTTTTGATACAAGATTGTCTAGAAATTACATAGTGAAAATGTTAATCTTAAGAACCGCAATATAATAATCCTATGAAGACAGTTCAGATATTAAAAATAATAATATGTAACAATGTATATAGCGGTTTGGAATAAATACAATGAAACAAACATTTAAAATGGAATAGATGCCCAATATTTTTAAGAATGAATTCTATACACGCTTTAACAATATGTTTTAGTAATAATACTATACACCTAAACAGGCCCTGCAGTCTCGACAAATATGACGACAAAAATCAAGTCTAATCGATGTCAAATTTCTTTAATAGATATAGAATAGAATAGACCTTAAGATTTCGAAATAAAGTTGAAAATCTATTAAAGGAATTTGACAACGATACGACTTAGCGACCGATTTTTGTCGCTGTCTAATGTCGAGACTCGGCCCAAGACCGGACTGTGCACGAGGATCAGGTCGCCACGCCAAACGTTAAAGATGGGATGAGTTGATACTTTTGACTATCTCTAGATGGTTTTATAATCTTAGGTATATTTTCTTTTAAACTCCAACGCTGGCGTAAAGCGTGATCCCCGTTATAAAACTCAGTGTATAGAAATATATATCGTATAAATATAAATAGAAAACAATGAAACATGTGACTTAAACATCTATAACTACAAGTAATAGTATATGAAGTGATGACTATAAATCTATGAATATGGTGCAATACACTGCTATTTATAATATTAATATATTGAGTGCATGTTATAATAATGATCTTAATTAACATATTTATGACTATCTTACTATCTCCCTGCGCTACTGTTACTATGTAAGATCTATCTATTCATACACGAAATATTTTTAGAGATACACCTATAGACTTAAAAAAAATTATATCATTTATAAATTAAATAATTTAAAATTACTTGACACATAATTATAATAAATACTGGCTCTTTCTTATTTTTTGACATCCATTACGCTAGTTTCCACGTAGTATTTAACTGTCATTGAAGCGGGCGGTGGCATGACAGCGCAGTAGGAATGCGGGCGATTTTTATGAATGATCAAAGAGTAGAATGCGCGCGCGCTCCCTCTCCCGCGCCTCTTCTTTCCCGCACGATACGCGTGTTGCACCGCATGCGCCTTTGCTAACACGCGTCGGGCTTCGGGCAACAAGCGTAACCAAGAGTAACAGAACATGGTGGTGTGCTACAATAACAAGTATCATACAGAGGCACTAAGTAACTACCTCGCGATAGCCGATCGTGATGTGATTCCTCCGGTTCGGTTCGGCAACGACATTATTACCTACGAGTTTTCCGTAGGCAAGGAAATTCTCAAAAACAGCGTGTCTACAATAGTAGGTAAAGTCACTCACTCATTTTATTTTGATGTGCAAGCACACACCACAGGGCACAGATTAGCTACTTTAGAACATACGTATTGAGAGTTTTGGACGAAACGAGTCACTCACTCGTTTTATTTTGATGTTTGCAAGTCTATTTACGATTCTAAGCAAAGGAATTAAGGTCTAAGTTTAATTGCCGTCATTTGCTTTTGTTTGACGACGTCACGTAATCATTCTCATTTCTGTTTCCCTCATCATCTCTCGTACGAGCTGTGTGACGCGCTTAACCGATTAGTCACCGCGTGTGGCTACTCCAGTGAGTATGTGTGCCGTGTCGCGTTGTCGTCACCACTACACACCACACTCGCGAGTCACGCGGTTCATTGACACACTCACAGCACGTACGTGCTCACATGCCACCGCAGCATCGCCTCATTCGTGGTAGCACAGTGTGCTAGCACACTTTGCCAAAACAGTGCCTCGCACGATCCTCATTTTAAAAGAGTTTGCTACCCATCTCTACCAGACGCGGCGGAGGCGCGGGGCCCGCGCCCACCCCCCGCCCTCGCCGCGTCGGGCGGTTCATTCACAGTATAGGGAGTAAAGGTTTTATGCAAAATATTTCAAGCAGTTTTAAAATTATGATAATTACGTAAAATAAAAAACACTTAGGTAAAAATCTTTTTGCGTGTCTATAGGTTCTGTACCAGTTATAGGTACGATTGACGTCTTAAAATATTTCGTGTATGAATAGATACACCTTATTTAAACATTAAATTTTGAATTATAATTCATAAATATTATTATTTATATGCTTAAAATATGTCTTAAACTATATTTCACCTATAACCTATTCCGTCCTGTATTTTACGATTATAATCTAAAATGTTGATATGAACTACAATACCTAGTTACAAGGGATTTTTTTTTCAAATATATTGTTACAAAAAATAAATATACACTTGGGAGCAAATAAATCGAGCCACTACCTTTTTTCACGTAAAATGGTAAATATTTTTGGTAATATGGAACGTATCAATTCGAACTATATATCGCCTAAAAGTTTAGTTAATAACCTTTACAATGAGGGTAAATTATTGAATAATAACCTTATTGAATGATAAATTATTGGCTCTGCAAGAAAAATGGTAATTTTGATAGAAAATTTAGTAGGGCTAAAACAGTCCATAAAAACAATAAAAAACAAAATTATTGCAAAAAAAATATTCTTAATAACTGGTATTACCCCCCCGGGCCCTGATACATTCTTGTAGCCTATTAGTCATCGATCTGATCAGCGTTACGATGACATATTGTGGTATGTTCTCCCACTCTTCAAGCACAGCGACTTTAAGCTCGGGAATGGATGAAACAGCGGGAACCCTGGCTCGGACTCTCCGTTTTAGCTCGTCCCATAGGTGTTCGATCGGGTTCAAATCGGGACTTCGTGCTGGCCATACCATTTGTTGAATCCCGATCGCAGACAAGTATTCCGTAACGATCTGCGCGGTATGAGGTCTCGCATTGTCATGCATAAACAAGAAATTTTCTCCGACAAAACCAGCATACGGCATTACGTGGTTTTCAAGAATGTCAGTTATGTATCGGTCAGCTGTTAATCCACGTCTACCACTGCCATCGTTGGCGGGGTCGACGAAGACAAGTTCCGTTTTTCCGTCTAGAGAAATTCCTCCCCACACCATACAAGAACCACCACCAAAACTCACCGTTTCTCGAATGCAACATTGGGCAAATCTTTCACCAGGACGTCTATACACTCGGTTTCTCCCGTCATTGCTAAAAAGACAGATTCTTGACTCGTCAGAAAACAAAACTGACCTCCAGTCTTCTAACGTCCAATTAATGTGTTCTCGAGCAAACTCCAAGCGAGATCGGCGATGAGCTACAGTCAATTTTGGGCCAGTTGCTGGTTTGTGTGATGTTAAATTTCGTTCTTTTAGTCTTCGTCTCACTGTCCACCTACTGATTGCGACTCCTCGAACGTCACGTAACGCTTGCTGTAGCTGAACAGCATTAAGTCCACGGTCGCGCAACGAATTGGTTGCAATAAAGCGGTCGTCACGTTCTGTTGTTGCCCGTGGTCGGCCAGTTCCAGGTCGCCGAACAAAAGCACCAGTCTCCAGATACCTGCGGTATACCCGCTGTACCTTTGAACGACTCAAATGAAGTCTGCGTGCCACTTCACGTTGTCCGTGTCCAACCTCAAGTAAAGCTACAACTTGGGCAGCTTCCGTCGGTGTAGTATCCATTTTATCAGGTTATTTTGATTACACAGACACAGATAAAGACAACAATAACAAGTAATATGGGTATGATTAACAAAAACCTCAAATTTAATCTTTTCTTAACAGAGTACAATAAAAATGTCATAAGCAAATTAAATGCGATAATTTTATTCTACCCTTTAAACTTTAATAAAAATGAAATTTTGACAACTAACTACCCTCATTGTAAAGGTTATTAAATACCCTTTTAGGCGATATATGTTTCGAATCGATGCGTTCCTTAATACCAAAAATAATTACCATAATGCGTGAAAAAGGAAGTGGCTCGATTTATTTGCTCCCAAGTGTAGATAATAATTAATATTATGACCCTAAATACAACTGGACAGCCAAGAACTACAAATTAATACACCTTTTTAGCAAACACAGTCGACATAAAGACATTAATAATGAACGTATGACTGTGGACCAATCAGTGATCAGGAAACCACTACGACAAGATATGAAATCGTTGAAGAAACCCGCTTCCTAAGAACGAAGAGAGAGACAACACTTTTGGTTAATAAGTATACTTCGTAAGTATTAAATATCATTAGCTATAAACGCTAGACACAGATCGCCGATGGAGTAAAGCTTTGACCGGATGGTGGCCAAGGTTAGTTTAGGCCAAACCAGGACCGTCAAAAAGTACGTTAGGTTGATGATATCGTCAAAACCTGTGTGAGGGACGCACGGAGCTGTGAGTATGGCAAAGGGGAGGTCTATACCCAGCAGTGAGTGATTCCGGGCTGAAATAATGATGGTGATGATTATCTATGAGAAAATGTTATCAATCCAGCGTGGTTACTAAGTCAAACGTTGAATTCTATGCGTGTCGCGTATACTTGGCGACGTGCGGGTGCAGTAAGGATGTGTATCCGCGGGTGGTATCCACAAACACACTTTTTTCAGATAACGTAGTTATGCCATATCTCAATATTTTAATACGGAGTGATACTAAAAGAAAAATCACGTATGTTATTATTTTGACCAAAGATCTAATCATTTAAATTTGTTTGCTGATTAAAAATTCTTCTTGTATATAGGGTTTTTTATCCCGAACACCACGCGGGCTAAGCCGCGGACAAAAGCTAGTAACATAAACGTTGATAATGGAAGCCCACGAGTGCAGTTACGATGCCGATACGAACAGGTTTGCTGTTAAAGGTAGGTAACACGAAGCGATTTCGAGACTTACTCGATGCTAATAAAATATCGATTCCAGATAGATGTACCAACAAGAGGACACAAACTAAACAATACAGACATCTAATCTTTAGCAAGATTAAGAGATTTTGCTAGAAAAACTACTACTCAAAAACCACGTAAATTCTTTTGTTAGAAACGAAAGCTTTTGAAGCCATAAGATGTGCATATCCTCATCGCCGTAGTCAAGTACAGTAGCGGAAAGTAAAGGTTAAAGGTACTGTTTCCAAGAAGGGCGTTGCCGTCATGTTAATAATATGGGACATCATGAAAATCTTTCATTTCGACCGGTATTTGACATTAACTGATAGAATCCCGGTGGCCCTCTGTAGGGCCGGTATGTCGTGGAACAAGACAGTTCAACAGCCAAAAAAAAAAGCCCATACAGTGAAATGCTCAAAAGACAATATTAGCCCTCATTTAGAAGCAATAATGATGATTATTTAACCGCACGACCGCGCGACCCTCTAAGAGGGCCAGCGGGGCTTGACGGTATGGGCGACATACCGGCCCTACAGAGGGCCACCGGGATTCTATCGGTTAAGGTGTCAAAAATGATCTGTATTTGGACATTATGGCCGCATGTGGCGGTCACCCCTCGTCTAGGAAACTGTAGCTTTAGCAACTTTCAAACACGTGCTTTTCTAGCATCGTGAATGCATGTCCATTCTCCTTTCCTAACGGTTATTTTCATTGACAATAGCAATACGAAGAATGTGAAATTGTAGTAGTAAGTAAAATTAACCCAAAGCTGCTCAATCCTTCCAATCCGCCAGTAGTCCTTTCACAGATATTTCACCTCGGATTTTGCATCACTGTCAAAATGACAGTGAACTTTATTCTCTTTAAAATAAGGGTGCTGTTTGGTTGCAGCTGTCTGACGTAAAATAACTGTGAAAGGACATCGCAAGGGCCTATACATAGCATGGGCCCATGCGATGAAGAACTCGAAAAGGCTAGTGATCGTGACACTGCGCAAGCCATTTTGCCTAAAGAACCGAAAATGTTTCATTTGAAATAGGAAAACGGCTTATAAAGAGATAAGTTAACACATTAAGTAGGTACTTACCGCCTAACTTTGATATAAATATCAACTATTTCTTATAATTTCACAGTTTTTAAAAAAATCTAAAATCGTTACACTACGCCGTGCATACAAAGAACACAATAATCTTATATCTTGCAATACCTATATACGTTTAGTTTGTGAGCCTAATCAGTTACATCTTTTTTCTTTGACATCTATAAAAGGTCTTTCCCTTGTCTTTAATGCTTATAATTCCAATAATTGTCAAAAATACCTATATATCATTTTATTTTAAACTTCAAATCGGATAATAATGATTAATTTAGGTGCAAGAGCATAACATAAATATTGAAATAACCCTTTTTTGTAACAATAGACTAATCATTTATTTTTACACTTATACGCAAAACGGCGTAAACTGTGAAACTTTTCTACATAAAGTATGAAAATCTTATTAGGATTGTTTTATCTAGAATATGTTACCTGAAAAACCTGCAAAAGCAGCTTTAGGCTCAATAAGCATTTTGTAATACCAATATTATTTAAAGTGCCCTATACTTCTGAGAATCTATGTAATATAATTCCAAAATACGATTATACAATGAAGTGTCAAAATGTTGCCTTAAATTGAGCATTACTTTTTAATTAATACAGATTTAAATTGTGTCTTAACTATCTATGAAGATTCTTATGCTTTCAAGCGTTTCAAAGGCTCAATTGTGTCGGAGTGATAGTGATTCATATTGGGTCAATGAATCACTCAATGAATCGGTAGGCTTCAGCCCCTTAGGTAGGTCATCGTGAATTAGTTCACACTCTCAACAAATTGCTTCTGCGTGGTTGGCATGACATTCCAGGTCGCCATCAATCGACCGCGAGAGTGTCAGTCTCATGACAACAAGCAACATTTTGTTTAATGACAAAGTAAAATATAGAATGTGTACTTATTCTAAATATACAGCTACTTATATCTAGCTTCGAGGACAGATCGGCGATTCGTGTTTGGTGATAACAACAAGCCGTTATAACCTACTGTCGTTGTAGTATGCCAAGCGAGTTATTATTTAAGAATCTAAACGTGCCCGAAGACATAATAATATTATTTTATTTAGATGTCATTTACCGAATGTCTGCTAATCCTAATCAATCCCTTCGCCGTGGAAGATGGTCTCCACACTTACGACCTTCCAAATTTGCCTTTTATTCACATCACAGCAGCCATCTTTTCCCCTGTACACTTATTATAACCAGAGATCGGATATTCGGATGCATATTCACCTAAAGTTGAGATGTTGGCTAATATGGAATGCGCTTTTTTATCGAAAAGTCTTAACTTTAACTAGCACACACCACCCCTCTTACACCCTACATACTCATATTTGCATCGGGGGTTAAATAACTATGCAGTCAAAGAAAACCAGGGTTTTTTTCATTATAAATATTTTTTTACATGTTGTCTCTTCCATACTATACACCCGACTAGTTATGCATTCCCAGTGTTCTTGGCGTACCGATTACCGAGTCTTTTGTAACAAAAAAAATATTTTAAGGTGCCGCTTCCATACTTTCATAGCAAAAATTCACTTTAGGTAAATCTGCATCCGAATATCCGATCTCTGCTTATATGACACACTACGGGTCACTATTTTAGTGCATAATAAATCGATATATCAAAACTTGTCTATTCAGATTGAGTTTTATATCATCGAAAAATACATAAAGATAATATGCTAGGTTTCATTAATGCTACATCGTGATTAATATCGCGATAGAATTTAAACATGGCAATATTGTACATAACATTTGAATATATTAAGTCGTAGTGTTGCCAGATTACTAGTCAGTCTATGATATCTATTAGTATTCAGTGTATTCTTCTTTACTTGTATTATTTTGTCACTCGGTAGGAGATCTAAAGCCATTACTCTAAGGCCTTCACAACCTTTTTTTGACCAGGGACCACTTTAATTTCATAATTATTAGAAGGGACCAGTTTGATTTCATTATTATTAGTAGGGACCACAAGGTTTAAAAATAAACTATCAATCTAAAAATAAACTTTAAACGAAAAGTTTAACATACGTAATCTTTAAATAAAAAAATAACATTAGTTAACAAAACAATAAATTTTTTAATTAATAATTCAATTTGCATCAATGAGATTTTTGAGCTTGCGATTTCTCCAATTTTAGTGTATGAAATTGTTTTCATACACCAAAACTGCTCCAAAGAACGAGATTCAAACACATCCTTACAGTTTCTATCATTTTGTTTGAAATCTTGCGCGGACCATATTTTAGCTCTTGCGGACCACTGGTTGGGAACCACTCCTCTAAGGCCAACCCAAATAACATAACGTGT
This sequence comes from Dryobotodes eremita, assembly GCA_917490735.1. NCBI lineage: Eukaryota > Metazoa > Arthropoda > Insecta > Lepidoptera > Noctuidae > Dryobotodes > Dryobotodes eremita. Next base: position 7,225,841 of record OU823241.1, on the reverse strand, counting down.
AGTAACGTTTATAGACCTCGGCCTAAAAATAAGCAGGCACAAAGGTGCTGGAAAGGCGTCCACGAATTGGAAAAGGGAGCGGTAAAAGTCTGTGTCAAAACGATCATATGACACTATGGAGACCTTTGCACAGCAGTAAGCGACCAGCGGCCGATAACAATATGATGACAGCTTTCAGAGAGTTCGTACATTTGAGAAGTTCGCAACACTATCAATTGACTTTGGTATCAGGATCTCAGATTTGTTTATCAAAACAGACAAGTAAAGATAAATACACTAAGGCCACGATTTATAAACGTTACTCAGCTCGTGCTTTGACTTAGACATGTTCCCGTCTCTATGTTGCACTTGCATTTGGACAGTTGCGCGACAGTAAAAGGAATAACGCTTAACCAAAGCACGCGCTAAGTAACGTTTATAGATCTAGCCCTAAGATTTCAGACTGTTTGTTGAGTTCATTTCTGCAGAAGATTTTTTTAAGAAGTTTCTATTCCACAACTTTATTGAATACCATAATATCAAGTCGTGTCAAACTATCAGAGGCAGTCCTAAGATCTTAGATTCATACATAACACTTTTAATATAATTAATTAGTACGATATAACTTTCACTAAGTTGAGTTCTTGTCTTTCATTTGTTAGTATTAATTACCGCACGTAACCTAACTAAAGCTGTTTTAATTAAGCTAAATGCTGGCAAACCTTATATCTAAATCTTACCTACTATTAATCAAATCGAAGAATGTGTTTTAGATCGAAGAGTTAGACGAAATAATGCATTATGAGATAGTGATCATTTTAGCATACTTTAAATAGGCTCATTGTTGCCGATTCTCTTGTTTCACCAACTAAACTTCAATTAGAGTATTGCTATCTTTTACTAACTGACAGCGCGAGAAAAGGACAGCGACACTTTCTCAACGTTTTAGAACTGTCAAACTTTTTAACGTATTGAACTTCAGCGTGCTTTTGGTCGACAAGTTCCGACGTATCGTAATGTCGTTTGAGTCCAAATGTGCAGGTACCAAAGATAAAATTTGCTTTCACATTTGGTCCAAAAATGTATGATGTCCTTTAAGAGCTCTTATCTACTTCCGTCTCTTTCTCTTTGTATAAAGGAGAAAAAGATAGCAATGCCGTAAATAAAGTTCATTTGGTGTATATCCGAATCTACACCACATTTTCTTCTTATCGTGTCAATGGCAATATATTGTAAACTCAGCCCAGAATTTGACTACGAGCTTAGCACCCTCAGAATTAATTAACGAGACATGAAAATTACAAAATGCGAATTGGTGAGAAAAACTAGTTTATGAAAAAACTAGCTTCTGTCCGCGAGAAATTTATTGTTCCGCCGACCCACCCCGTCGCACCGCATCGCCTGCCCCCGCTAATACTTCGTTTTCACTTAGCGTTCTTTCTTTTTTCATTTTTCCCTGCTCCCAAGGGTCGTAGCGTGATGTTAAATAGCCTATAACCTTCCTCGAGAATTGGGCTATCAAATGCAAAAATCTCAACTCCTACTAGTAGTTCCAGAGATTAGCGCGTTCAAACAAACAAAATAAACTCTTCAGATAGTACAGATGAAGTTTTAGTAAGCCTTTCTGGCAAGCCAGATGTGACTATGAGACAACGGAATAATATCAACAAGTATATAACAGTTTTAAGTCTAAATAGTTCTATGAAACGGATGTAATATGAAAATATCTATCTCTATCTACGCACCTATCGAGTTAAATGACTTTTATTTAAATATATTAAAGTCTATTGAACACTCAATATTTAGCAACAAGTTTAAAAGTCTTGGTTGTATATGATTGTATAAAAGTTTAATTTTAATAATATGGTATACGATTTCAAAATGTATACGAGATAATACGTTTAATAATAGGTCAATGCATTTTTTTTTGTTTGATTTTTTCTTTTCTTTAATTTATTAAGTGACTTTGTTAAGCTTAATTCTGTTCCTTTATATGATTCAGCTAATTAACATCTATTTGTCTGTCCTCGAAGCATCGAATATACAAATACTTTTTCCTCTACCTTCATCGAAACGCGACGTAGCAGTTAAGGGCCCAGGTTTATATAATTTTAATTGAAGTAAGCGACATTATGTAAAATGCTTCTACATTTCTGCACAACATTAGTTAGTTTTCTTTCATTATAGCTATGTGCCACTATAGTCGATAAACAACTGCCCTGTAGGTCTACAGGGCAATTATTAATCCACTAACTGTTGCCCGCGACAAACAAACATACACCAAAATCAAATCTTTTCTCTTTATATTGTTAGTTTTGATTATAAATTCGAAAATAACTATCGATGTGTCTGCCTGTTATCTTTTAACGTCTAAACTACAGAACCGATCGTTATGAAACAGACAAATATCCTGGGATCTGGAGAAGGACACAGATTACTTTTCATCCTGGGTATTTGTATTTTTTTTTAATTATGTAGAAGGTCGCGGGCAACATCTAGTGTAGAAATATCGAAAAAATATATAAAGTTACAAAAAAAATATTATAGAGATATTTACTTTATTGCATTTATATAACGCTCTTACGTTTGACTAAACAAGTTTTTATGACCGTCATTGGTTTATTATATTTTAATAATATTATAAAATATTGCTTTATGTTTGGTTTTCATCAGAAAAAGAGGAGCTTTAGGCGATCATCACACTGCCACGCATCACGCTGCATGTTCCGTGTCAACGCACCTGAATGAACGCGCGTGGATGCATTTTCTGTGTGTTGGACTGTGCGTGTTTTCTATACAAACGGAGATACTTACAAGCAACGTTAAAACACGCATTCACGCGCTACGCTGCGTGGTGCGTGGCAGTGTGTTAGTCGCCTTAGTGAGCACTATTCTTGATTATGACTCGAAAGTGATTATCACGAATGTTTTACTCCCATTCTTATTTATATGAATGGAAGCAATATTGTAGTTTTTGTCTTCACAAAACTTACTTCTGCCAAAAAATATCTCATCAAGAATTTCATTTATCAAAGAAGCGAAACTGCAAACACTATTCTCTTTAGGCGTAGAGTTAATTGTCTTTACTTCAATACTTCCGTCTATAAAATAATTTTATTTGACACATAAGCGTTACTGCTAACACTATTCTCCATAGACGACAATTGTCACAAAATTACCTTCTTCTATCTACATAAAAACCGGGGCCCCGGTAAACGTTTACCTTAGTCTGCCTACGCCACGGATGAGGTATCAAGCGGGTCCTAGTTCAGCATCGTATGCCTATCGTATATGTTGCGGCGCTGCTCTCGGACCTGGCGCTTCCACTTGTCCTGTTGATGTGTCACTCTGTTGAGGACGTTGCCTCGCGCTCCCATTTGCTGTGATGGCCCACCGAGGGTGCTCTCGTCCTGGAAATCAAATAAGTTCATGTATATTGTCTGTTCCAAAAGTATCTGATGAAAGTGTAAACAAACCCTGTTCAGGTTAAATTCTTACGAAATCTTATTCGCAATTTGATTCTTACTCAAATTTCCTTAAATAAGTAATTAAGGAAATTAGTTACAGATTTAACTTTAGAAGGTTTCATCTTTATATCTCACCACAGTTTCGAACAATTATTTTTAAAATAACATTATTAAATTGTAACTGAAAAATCATCTACAAAACCTCAACTATCAAATGAAAAACATCTTTAGGGTGAATTCAAATTAGAATTTCGGGTTTAAGTATTCAAATAAACAAATCAAAGCATTTAATTTGTAAGCACTGCAAATTGGCATCCACAGGTGTTTTCTGATCAATTTGTTTACATTTTAATCAGATACTTTAGAAACAGACCATAAACACAGGCGAGATAGACAAAGGAGGAAAACACGAGTTACATCGCACGCTGAAAATTTTACCGTTTATTAAATTTTACCATCTAGTTATAGAACAAAAATCGGTTTTTGTAGAGCGTCGTTTCTGCAGTCACATACGTATGTCTTTTTAAAGCTCGTTACCTCATACCACGCAGAATTTAAAAGCGTTTTTGTCGTGTTATAGCAATTGCAACTTTTTAGCCTTACTTACTTAGCTTCTGCCCCTGGCATCGCCCACGTGGAGGTCGGAAATTTCCCCACGGGGACGTGCTATTGGGATAAAAAGTATCCTATGTTCTAACCCAGGTCATGGCCTATCCGTAACCTACTCATCATCCAAATCCAGCCATTAAAGCGTGCAGAAGTAACAGACAGACATGCAGATAATAAACGCTACCTAAATATTACCTCAAGATACGGGCTCTGACTAAATTCCAATTCCTTAAATCTTTAGAGGCATGAGGAACAGGGTGCAAAGTTCAATCATCCTCTATAGAAAAGAGAGGAGGTGTGAATTTTAAAATCATCACCTATTTTACCTAACGCTGAAACACGTAATTTTTTATTTGTTACCAAAAGTATAAATTTGAATTTTCATTTCTAATCAATCTGTCTAGCCTTTTCCCAACTATGTCGGGGTCGGCTTTCAGTCTAACCGGACGCAGCTGAATACCAATACTTTACAAGGAGCGACTGCCTATCTGACCTCCACAACCCAGTAACTGGATAATACGATACCCCTTGGAAAGACTGGTTGTCAGACTTTCGGGCTTCTGACGACCCGTAACGACTGCCAAAGACCCACGAATGACAGCCGAGACCAACGGCTTAACGTTTCCGAGGCATGGAGGAGTCTCGGTATGTAAAGATGGTCACCCATCCACGGCCCAACCCCGGCAAGCATAGCTTAACCTGATGGATCGACCAGTGCGGCTGTTATTATTTAGCCACGAGCTCCTCACATATACCTCCTTATAACATAACATAACATCACGCCTTGTTTCCCCGAAAGGTTGGGCAGAGGTGTACCTGTAGTGCACCCACATTTCGCCAGTTATATTTTAAGTCCCATGTAATAGGGGGCGAGCCTATTGCCATCAACCGGGCACAATTCCAGACTCCGGGCTGTTACTGAGAAACTCCTTTTGGAAAAACACAATAATACTTTGCCGGACCTGGGAATGGAACCCAGGACCTCATGATCAAAGGTTCATAGAAAATTCAACCCCCTATTTCACCCTCTTAGGGGTGGCATTTAGAAAAACCTTTTCTTAGTTACTTATTCTTCATATAGAACACAACCTCCAAATTTCATGTCTCTAGGACCAGCGGTTTGACTGTGCGTTGATATATCAGTCAGGACTTTGAATTTTAAATGTATGAATAGATTTACCTAGGTAACTTTAGGTATGTCACGTTTTCTAAACTAATGAATAAGATCTTTCATATTATAAACTGTATCCCTTTCTTAAACCCCCCGAGCAGTGGAATTTTTTGAAATTCCATTGGTATGTTTCCATAACTTGGCTCAAAGATTATTTATACCATTTTGAGTTAATCAAGGCTCCCAGTAAAACCCTCCCCTGTAAAACTGACTACCCCTTTTCACCCCGTTAGGGCTAAAATTTTTGATAAATCCTGATACAGGTTATTCTTTATTTTTGGTGTTAAATATAAATACTGAGTTTTGAGTTAATCGGACTGCATGTTAAAATTCTTCCATACAAACGTTGACACCCCCAATCCCCCTTTTGGGGGTAATTTAGAAAAACTAAAAATTACAATGTCCATATTTTATTTGAGTAAGAATTCGTGCCAAGTTTCTAGTTTATTAGCTCGAGGAATAAGATTTTTCATACAAACAAAATCTCCCTTTTCAACCCCTTAAAGCCGTGTGCAAAATTTCACGTTCCTAGACCCAGTAGTTTAGGCTGTGCGTTGATATATCAGTCAGGACTTTGAATTTTATATTTATAGAAGAGGCCTATTCTATTTTTTTGGCTGGGAAAGAGGCCTATTCTATTAAAGTATGGTTTCGATATTACTATGTGCGTAACACCATAAAATACTTTTTAGTACTGTACGAGAAAAACGCCTTTGAATCTTGCCTGTCAGGCGTGTATACTCTTGACTGTACATAACAGTACCCGCATGATCTGTTGTAACGTTTGTTTCCCACACTAAGGGCCCTTTTATGGAGTCGCGGTGAATAACGCGGGGCGTAAACCGGCGGGGTAATTACGTAACACACTAACAGTAGGAATGGGTTTCACTTTGACAGTTCAACAACATTCATTGCGTTGATGAGCAGACAAATTTTTCGAACATATGAAGCAATGGATTAGAAATAAGTTTCAATATGATTCAGATTTTGATATACAGCGTGTTACGTAATTAGGGTGCCGGTAAGTCTCCACACTGGCATGCCAATGTACTTGAGCGTTTATCGAAAAAACGTTTTGTTTGAGTTGATTCTCTTGCGTACATGTAGGATAATATGCAACGGAGCACACGGCTGAGTGGCTGAATCTTTTACTGTCAATGAAGGTTCACTTTTTCTAACAACCATTCGCATTTTAAATAAGTATCGCGTGCTACACACTTGCTCAAGACGGCATGATTCGGCACAGCTGAGCGGCAAAATTATATTGATTTTGCCGCTCGGCTGTGACGAGTCAAGCTGACCGGAATAAGTGTTTAACTCCCGTCTTTTTTTATCTGAAATTACGTTTTCCATTGTAAAGTAATGTATACTTTTGTGATGTTTAATAAAACGACGCCCACATAATTATTACCCGGCAGACTCAGCTGTGGTTCCGGCTGCGCGCTCCGTAGCGGAGCACGCAAGAGACCACGCCCGCTCCGCGACGGACGCGGCACAGGCGGAGCGTCCGCGCTGCGATCCGCTCAACGCTCCGCTTCACGCGCCGCGCTAAGCTCCGGGGCTCCATAAACGAGGCCTAAGATAGGAAACGGCCTCATTCACATTTGAAAACATTTCGACACGACCTACGCATTTTAATAATTTGTTGAGTGCAGAATCGTTTCTTACAGAACTCTTGAGAGTTAGCATTCGTAAATTTGAGCTTAACCATAAGTTTAAAATCGATTCACCCTAGTATTAGAAAAAGTTTTAATATTGTTATTTTTGTGTTATCATCAGCTAACGAGTTATACGTAGGCAGTGTCGATTTGGCGAGAGCAAAATATATTACAAACAAGTAGGTACACAACTTATTTAATAACAGTATAACTTGTCTATACTACATTCTAATATTATAACTATTAAAACCAGTTTTAATACCTAAACAAGATTTTTTTAATGCTGCATTCTTTGTTAATTTTTATCAATGCAATATTATCTCAACATGTAAGTAAACCGAATTTGAAAATTATACCAGTCACCGATAGTTTCTTCGTGCAGAATTCGGCTGCAGAATCTGCTCATTCATACCAATTAAGTATAGTCGTTGGAAGGAAAACAATATGTAGTTTCGACTTAAATGATCAAGAAAAATCAGCTGCAAAAATCCACCCTTACAAACAAGTGACACTATATAAAAGCTGACAGTTTGCTGTTGGTGAGCAAATGGTACAAAATCGCATGAAACTTAACTTTTCAGCTGATATTGACCAGTGCCCTGTTTATCAAAACTTACAAGCATTTGTCCTGTAACAATTTTCATTATTACAAATATGTGTTTATCAAAACTACACGTGTAATTTACGGGTTACAAGTGTCGTTATTTATTTCACAAGTATGTTTTTACACTTGTACTCATGATTTTGTTCATCAAAAAATCCTTTGTAAGTAACAACTTGTAGAAAATCATGGCAAATCCTGAGTGTCCGGCGTCTCTCCATTCCGTCTTACAAGTTAACGAGTATCGCGCTTAGTACCGCAATCAATTTTTAAATACTATATTCTTTTTTTAAATGTGGTCAAGTGATTCAAGTGACGAAGAAAATATTAGAATAACGGCACCGAGAACATATGAAAGAAGAATTGACTACAGTCATATGGAGATGACCTATAAATTTAACGAAAGGTTTCGACTTAAAGATGAAAAATTGGAACATTTAATTAACATTTTGGGTAGCCATTTAGAAAGAAATTAAAGAAAAACAACGCCCTGTCAACCAAATTAATATTACAAATTGCTCAACATTGGTTGGGAACCAGAGTTCAATACCATGCCGTTTCTGACATGCATGGTGTAACAAAAGGCAGTGTATGCAATATTAGGCACAGAATATACCATTCAGCCATGCGTAATACTATATCCGAATACTTTGAGAGTATCAATAAAAAAAAAAAAAAAAAAAATGGCGGGAAAAGAATATGGCGGCATAACTTTTTGATTTTAGAACTTACAAGTAAAACCTACAAGCGTTCAATTTTACAAACCCTGTAGATTTTATTTGATAAACGTAATTTACACGAACATGTAAAAACTTCCTTGTGAAGTGTAACTTGTGAACATGTAGACTTGTAAGTTTTGATAAACAGGGCACAGCTATAAGACTACAAGCCCCCTGTTTATCAATAAAATATACGGCTATGCTATCTGCGTTTTAGCATGGCAATAGAGGCATGGGCCCATCTACATTTATTGACATACTTCATTTAAAAACGGATAAAAGTCCGCTATTTTCCTGAATCGACATCTATCGTAAAAAACGATACAGTTCATTTTTGGGGTTCCTAGAATTCACAGATCATGGAATCGCAGCGCCAACAACGTCTAGAGACGGTACAGATAAAATTCGTGGCGCCGAAAGTGCGTTGACCGCAAAACTTGTCATCTTCGCCATTTAATTAAAAGCCGTCAATTTTTATACGTCATTTGTGTCGTAGTGCGAGTAAATGGTAACAAACTTAATTTGTATGGAAAGTGTTGACAATGCCGCCTCCAGCAGCGGCCGCTGAGGCTTCTCTGTGCTCTGTACTATAAAGATATTAGGGAAAGGGCTCGACCGATATGCATAATCAGGCTATGCACTGCTGAGACACAGGCCTCCTCTCTGTGAGAGGGAGTGGGCCGTAATCCACCACGTGGGCCCAGTGCGGGTTGGCAGATGTCACATGTCTTCGAATTTTTGGTTCTTGGACATGCCGGTTTCCTCACGATGTTTTCCTTCACCGTTTTAAAAGCAGTGGTGATGAAATTAAATACACAAAGTAAAGTGCCTGCCTGGGTTCATCTCCGACCTACACCTCGTAAGTCGGTGCCGATACCACTGGGCCACCACTGCTCTCACTGCTAATGACCGCTATAGCCTAGCTTAAACTCAAATAGATCTAGATAAACTTACGTCTTCATTGGTATGCTCCTGGTACGAAGCCTTAGCGCGCTTGTTGATGAGCGGGTCCAGACAGATGAGGAAGCCCATGTACACCACCAGCAACATGATGACCCAGATCACGATAATCACCACAACCTGGAAATTGTGAGTCACAGCATTTTTAATATTGTACCTCAATATGTATGTCTAGAATCAGTAGGTCCCGGTTGTCATTCGTAGATCTTTAAATCATTACGGGTAGTCAGAAGCCCGAAATTCTGACAACCAGTCTTACAAAGGGGTGTCGTGTTACACGGTAATTGGGTTGTGGAGGTCAAATAGTCGCTCCATACAAAATACTGGTGAGCTGCATACTGTTAGGCTGAAAGCCGCCCCGAGAAAAGGCTAAGCAGATTATGAAATATATCTTGTTACAAAGTAGCACATTCACCCTAGCATCTTCAGTTCGCCCGACAGAAGCCCTCTGCTGGACATATAACAATTTCGAGAAATCTCTATAACGACCAATCCTGCTTTGCCCGCATCCATTGGATTTCCGTGATCCTGACAGGCTAGATTGAAGCCGAAATAGTAGTATTTCGGCTTCAATCTAGCCTGTAATGTTACATTACTGGGCAATACCCTCTCCCCTTTTCCTTGTGGGCCAGTTCTTTCGGTAGGAGTCAAGTTCGTCCCTCGTTCGTCTTGGTCTGCCGCGACGTCACATTTAATAGGACCCAATTAGTTTTCGTTTTTGTGATAAAGCAGCTTCGTCTTATCTTTACTATAGGTAGTAAGCCCCGTTTACTGCAGCACTGTTGCTACAATAATCAGCCTATTATGTTCTCACTGCTGGGACACAGGGCTTCATCTCGGTGAGAGGGAACGGCCCACCACGCGGGCCCAGTGCGGGTTGGTATATGCCACATATCTTCGAATTTTTGGTTCTATAATCTAACTGTTGCTATGCGGCAACCTATTTTCAACTGTTAGTTTTTATGCTATTATTAACGTTAAATACCGAGTGGGTCTTTTTTTACCAAAAGCGTGGTGTTTTACGCCCAGGAGTAGTAGGGTTCCAACCTTTACTCAGTACCAGCTGTGAATGTACAGAAAACCAGTATGCTCTAAGTAGGAATTGAACTCAAGATTTCAGGGGTGCCATAGCTGGACTTGTAGACCACAATGGTCTTCAAGTCCAGCTGTAGCAAACCTTTTTTTTTTTTGGGTGGGATATCATCAAATGACCTCTCCCGCTCTGGGCGGAGCGGAAGGGCTTGTCAGACTCTTACTGACTAAAACCCACCCGTGTTCCTTCAGTTGCCTGTACGCCAGGACCACGGAAACTCTTTCGAACAATCCGCGACCCCGGCAGGGTATTTGTATACCTACGTATACAAATACGGATTTAGCAGTAGAGCAGCATTTAGTACGTAGCCTGAAATCTATTTTTGCAAACAAGAACCAACCCACAGAGTGATGAGTTAGTACATAGTATAGTGTTTACAAGTCTCGTTTACGCGACACCAAACTGCTGCGGGTTGGTTCTTGTTCGCAAAAATAGGTCCCATTGTGATACGAAACAGAAGTCCAATTATTGTCATCAAGTGACTAACAACGATAAGACTCGATAAATCCGTTGTTACCTAACAACAAACTGTGAGATGCATCACCAGTTACGTTAAATTGAATGCAGGATGCCAACGTACCTTGATAATGGTTGTATTCCTGTTCTCGTACTTGCACTCGCATCGGGGACAGAACTCCTGCTCCCGACCCTTGATCTGGTCAGCCACGCGCGGTAGGATCACTGATTCACAGTTGCTGACCGAAAACAATAAATAAAATACGAATCAATTCGTGTTTTAACAGGGACAAGCAATATTAACGCAGAACATATGTACACATAATGTTACATTGCAAAGTAAAATATTTAAAAAATAAAACGTGCAAGCTGAAATCCCTGGTGACATCTTGTGCATTTTGTGGTAAATCTCAGAAACCCGGTCGCTCTTTTAATAACAGTCGCTGTTTATAAGAATCATGATACAGATCCTTTGTATAATATGTACTTGCTTTTGCCCGCGGCTTCGCCCGCGTTGATGTCGGATATCAGCCCACGGGAACGTAGTATCGGGATAAAAGTATCCATGTCCTATCCCAAATCATTGCCTATCCGTATGCCTTCCATCCTAATCCGTTCAGCCGTTAAGGGGTGATAAGGTTGATAGACAGATAATAAATTACATGTGAATTTTAAAATCATCCCCAATTTTACCCCCTTAGTGGATGACTTTACAAAAACGCTAAGCACTTCTTAATATAATACGCCTTCACGCTTAGCATAAGCAAAATGTTAGCTTTTATAATAATTATAATAATAATGATACTGTGGATTGTAAGTATGAAGTTTTTGGAATTGTTTTTGGTTGGCAATAGGTGTGTTTTATTAAGAACACACATCACACAATGTTTTCAATGCTTACCAGCTCCTATCATAACTGTCTTAATTAATCCATTTTGAGCTGAAATAATTCCCATGATGGCTTTAACCATAACACTTAAATACAGCTGGACATAGGCCTTACATACTCGTACATAGGGAGAGCAGTGGTGGCCTAGTGGTAACGACCGCGACTTACGAGTTGTAGGTCGTAGGTTCGAACCCAGACAGGCGCTTTACTTTATGTAAATTATTTCATCACCACTGCTCTCAAAACGGTGAAGGAAAAACATTGTGAGGAAACCGGCATGTCCTAGAACCAAAAATACGAACACCTGTGACATCTACCAACCCGCACTGAGCCCGCATGGTAGATTACGGCCCACTCCCTCTCAAAAAAGAGGAGGCCTGTGTTCCAGCAGTGGGAACATTATAGGCTGATTATGCTTATGCTATAGGCCTTGCTCAAAATTCTTATTTAATTGCTTATAAATATATATCTATATGCTGTTCGGTGGTAAGCGCATCTCTTGAGAACTGCTGGACCGGTTTGAATATTTTATGTTTCAAAATGTTCGTAAGAGTCCGGATTAGGTTTGTAAGGTAAGCAAAATTTGGAAAATAATCCCGGAAGTTTTAGAATTCGGGCAGAACTGAACGTCCTTCTTTCTTTTGGATTTCTGTATGAACTTTTGAAATTTGGACATGAAAACGTCAGGAAATACTTTACTGTATCAATCACTTTTGAAAGGTCAAAGAAATTGCTCAAGATCAAGCAAAGCTAAAACATAATCGCATTGTTAAGCAAACATTCACACACAAAAGATGCACATTTAGAGAGACAGAGCCCTAGCAATTAAAATAACACGAGTGCTGTGAAATTAGCTCGGATACACGCTGTGCTGTAGCTGTAGACATCCGGCTTCAAGCTGCAGTCAACTCGAAACTACCTACCTTACTAAAGTTCCACTATGCTGGAATATTTATGTTGATTTGAATCACATTCCGTCGCGCTTCCAGCGATCAAATTATAAGCAACTGCATCTAATTTAATAGAAAATCATTATAAGCCTATAGCAGTCCTTTGGACATGGACTCTTCTAATCGCATGCCAAAAAGGCTGACTCAATTCTAGACTATTCCCAATTCAGTTGCTACCAGCCGTCACAAACCAGGACATCCAATCAAATTGCCTAGATAATGACTTGATTCACCCAGCAAATAATTATCAATCAGAGTATCCACCGCTGAACTTAACTCATTAATGATATTCGATTGGTTACTGGTTTGGTTTCATAGTGGTCAAATCGGATGGCTGTTTTTCAAAGTTAATATTTATTGTTCTTTATTGTTCTCTCATAATTACAAACACAGTACAAAGTTAACACTTAATAGACTGGTGTCTGTTGTACTAAATTAAAAACTAAAATACTGTCTACAACAGACAGTATTTTATCTAATATGTATATAAAAAAATCGTGTCGCAGTGTTTGTTAACGAACTCCTTAGAAACGGCATGACCGATTTTTATGATTTCTTTTTGTGTATTTGGTAGGTCTGAGAATAGGTCGTAAAGTACATTTCATACCGCTGCGGGTAAAACCGCGGGTTGCAGCTAGTATTATATAATATAGTATATGTATAAAATATATTATATTATACTATTTTACCAATATTGTTGTTGCACAATGTGTGTCGAAAGCAAGGAAGAATATGAAGTCTATTGTACACTCAAGGATGCTAGCGTAGCTTTATAGCCTTTTACGACACTGAAACAGAGCAGGATGCTAATTAATTCTTAAGATAATAAGTCACTTAAATCAAATACGCTTAGCAAATTGTTAGGTAAATAAATGTGGCACAAAGTCTAACGCCGCGAGATCTATAAACGGTACTTAGCACGCACTTTGGCTAAACGTTATTCCTGCTAAGCAAAGTAACGTTTATAGATCTCCTTCTAAGTGTGACAGTTACGGCTTTGAATAAAAGTTCTCTTATAATATAAAATCAGCAGAGGCAGCAATGCAATAGTCTACTAGCACATCAAACACACAACAAAGTATCAGAATGCAACAAATGAGAACACAATTGCAAAATGCATCTACAATGAGACAAATTGAATAATAGTGTCACTACAATAGCAGTGCATTGCTGGTTGAGAGATCTTCGCAGCCATTAAACTATTGAGGTGAGTCTAATCTAAGCGCAGCTGAGAGCATTGGCATAGGCATTGTGCTGTTGTCTCATTTTATCATAAACTAGGTTTTGGTCGCATCTTCTCCCGCGTGTATGTCGGAAAATATCCCACGGGAACGTACTACCATTGTTTTCAAATAACTCTATTGGTTTACTAGGCGCACTAAAGCTCCCAATCGGCATGATTTTTTCCCATATCTTCAACAATCATCGTCATATTTCAGTCAATTTACACAAAACCTTCATGAATTATACACCTAAACCTTCCTCATGAATCACTCCATCTATTGGTGAAAACTGTATGAACATCCGTTCGGCAGTTGTTGAGTTTATCGCGTTCAGACAGACAGACAGACGCGGCGGAGGGACTTTGTTTAATAATAGATCTTTACCTATGAAATTGCCGTTTTGTATGAAAAAATTTAAACGAATTTTTTTCATGAATTTTTTATTTGTATTAATCGAAGTAATCACCCATGCAATCAATGCATCTTTGCCATCGCAGTGGCAGTTTATTGATGCCCTTCTTAAAGAAATCAGCTGGACGGGAGGCAACAAATTCTTCAAAGGCATTTTGTACTGCCTCTCGGGTATTAAATTTTTTTCCCGCCAAGAAGTTATCCAAATTCTGGAAAAAGTAGTAGTCTGTAGGCGCAAGGTCTGGTGAGTAGGGCGGATGACGGAGAGCTTCCAACCCCAGTTCTTGCAACTTGGAGACCGTCTGCTGTGCAGTATGAGGTCGCGCGTTGTCGTGCAGGAGCAGCGGAGACGAGCGATTGACCAATGCTGGTTGGAGATGCGCCAGCTTCTCCATCATTGTGTTCAGTTCTTCACAGTACACATCTGCAGTAATGCTCACCCCGTTTGGTAAGAAGCTGTGATGAATCACACCGGCGCTAGACCACCAAACAGTGACCATCACTTTTCTAGGGGTAAGTTTTCGTTTAGGGCATTGTTTAGGTGCTGAACCAGGATCCAACCAACTTGCTGAGCGCTTACGGTTATCAAACAGAATCCATTTTTCATCGCAGGTAACAATGCGGTTCAAAATTCCTTCATTTGTGTGTCTGTTGAGCAGTGCAAGGCACGTCTCGACGCGTACTTCGCGCTGGCGATCATTGAGTTCGTGGGGCACCCATTTGTCAAGCTTTTTTACCTTGCCAATTTGACGCAAATGGACCAATATTGTTTTGACGCTAACGTCGAAAGCTGCTGCTAATTCAGCCGTAGATTGTGTATCATCAGCTTCCACAATCGCCTTTAATTCGTCATTGTCGACCAAAGTCTTCGGACGACCGCGAGGTTCATTTTTCAGGTCGAAATTTCCAGAACGGAAGCGAGCAAACCAATAACAGGTGGTGCGTTGGTTTGTAGAGTTAGCTCCGTAAACGTCGTTGATGTTGCGTGCCGCTTGTGCCGCGTTGCTGCCACGACGGTACTCATATTCCATAATTACTCGAATTTTTAACGTATCCATGATGACGAAAAAGATTGAAATGCGATGAAAATGTAACACTAATCAATAAAGAAATGACTACTTTTAGAAAAAAAAATCCATGTTTTTAAAATAAAATTAATTTGAAATTAGAATTCATAGCCAAACAAAAATTATTTTGATTTGAAATGGCCAGTACTGCAGAACGGCAATTTCATAGGTAAAGACCTAATAATATGTAGTGATATTAGTAATTATTAAATAAAACTGGCCATGTGCGTGTTGGACCATGCTCAGTGAAGGGTTCCGTAATTTAGATGAATATTTACGCAAGCACAGTATTGATTTCAACGACCGCAAAATAAGTTTGTATTTCATAATAACCGAAAATATCCTTTATCTCAAAAACAGTCCATAGATATTGTTTTTTCCCTCAGTTACTTTTATGAGGAGTGCCATCCTTAAACATCTTTATCGTAATTTCCCAACACGAGTCTTTAGAGGTGTCCAGATTACACCACCTTTCCAATATTCATCGACATAGTGCAAAGGTCTCAGAGTAAAATGGATGAGTGACCTTGGGACAGAAGGACATGACAAAAAGGTAAGGGTTCCGTTTTTGCCACTTGGCAATGGAACCCTAAAAATGCACATTTGGGCTAGAATAAAAACATAATTTAACAAAAATATAAAAAGCTTTACTTGATTTCTGAGGGCAGACTTTTCTATCTTCAGATATCACTAACAAATAAAATTTATGTAACAACAGATTTTGTATTGATTAAGTTTTAAACAAAGATTTGAGGATTGAAGAATCTGCTCTTGATAATTAAATTATTTCCTTACCATTTGTTTGGTGGTACATTAGCAGACTTCATAAAAGGGCTTCGGTCAGCATCCGCAGTGTTGTTCAGCACAGCAGCTGGGCTCGGGCAGACACATTTGCAACGGTAATCTTCATAGGAATGTCCCTGTAATGCGGTAATTAAGATAATGTTAGGTTATGTTTGATGAGTGATTTGTGCCTAATTAAAGGCACAGCCCTTGCTCACTATCCTAATAATCCTACTAATATTATAAATGTGAAAGTTTGTGAGGATGTATGGATGGATGGATGTTTGTTACTCTTTCACGCAAGACTACTGAACGGATTTGGATGGAATTTGGAACACAGATAGTTTATAACCTGGATTAACATGTAGAATACTTTTATCTCGGTAGTACGTTCCCGTGGGATAATTTCCGACATCCACGCGGGCGAAGCCGCGGGCAAAAAGCTAGTAACATATAATTGTAATAACTAATTGCATTGTTGGTAGCCAAAATGGACTCTTAATGTGTTAACTGTATTATAATTAACGATTAAGTGCCATTGTTGGCAAGAAACTATATTATTTCTATGTTAAAACCCCTTTTAAGTTTTGTTCCGATTCACCCCTGCATCCCTATTCACCCTTTTTGACGGTACAGATTGGGCAGGGTGATTGGGTTATTCCATCAGGAATTTCTGAGTTGCAGCCCTGAGTCTGGATTTGCACCTTGTTGATGGCAATACGCAAAATATGGGTGTACTAAAAGGTACACTTCTGCCTAACCCTCGGGGATTACAGACATGATGTTATATTATGTCATAATAACGAAAAGATATACTAAAGTATGGTGAAACATGAATTGCTGTGTCTCCCAAACAATGCCATATTAACGCAACAAAGGAAAACTGTTTTTTGCCTTTTGTTATTAGATTTATTTACTGATAATACTTTCTTGGGTACTAGGATGCAAGGTTGAAACCGGACAAGTACAAATGTGACAATAATAGCCTAAACTGGTAATTTATTGACGGGGTCTGATATAGCCGATGCCTGCCGGGGTCGCGGATTGTTCGAAAGAGTTACTGTAACCCTGGCGCACAGGCAACTGAAGGAACACAGGTGGGTTTTAGTCAGTAAGAGTCTGACACGCCCTCCCGCTCTGCCTAGAGCAGAAGTTATTTGACGACACACAAATCAACCAAAAAAAAAAAGGCTGTTAATTTTATTGTTCCAGCTCACACAATTGAAACTAAACAAACAATAAACAATTTTTCTTACTTTCTTTTCTTTCTTTTAAATGACAATGGCCATAAGTACCAATATTAATCAGATTTTGAATGGCAGTGTGATTGAGATATTCTGTTGGAAAAGTCGCAGGATTTAGATTGTGCCCAATTAATGGCAGAGCAGTGGTGGCCCAGTGGTAACAGCTTATGAGTTGTAGGTTGTAGGTTTGAACCCAGACAGGCGCTTTACTTTGTGTAAATTATTTTATCAGTACTGCTCTCAAAACTGTGAAGGAAAACATTGTGAGGAAACCGGCATGTCCTAGAACCAAAACTTCAAAGACATGTGTCATCTACCAACTCGCACTGGGCCCGTGTGGTGGATTATGGCCCACTCCCGCTCACTGAGAGGAGGCCTGTGTCCCAGCGGTGGGAACAGTAAGGTTGATTATGATATTAATGAAACTATGAAATAATAAGACTTCAACTCTAAATTCATGGCTTTTCTGGATGAGACCAGAATTTTGGTAATATCACATACGTATTATGATAGACCAACAAAATCTGGAAATTGATCAGTGAACATTTTTTTTAACAGTGAAGTGATAAAGTTAATATTATGATTTTCTATCATTCTTTGATAAGAATACATTCTCTATTTCGGAAAATTTCAACCAGCTCATAACCATGTGTATTATTGTGGTAGGACCAACATGATTGGTGCCGCCTTCCTTCTCCAAGTAGCGTTGAATTAAAAAGAGTTTCACTATTGTCCAGAACAGTTACAAATGCAAACAAAGAATGCAAATAGCTAATTGTGTAAGTGCAACTGAAGTGGTAAGATTTAACCACTTCAGATATATGAAGGTAGGACTTATCAACAGTCGTTATCAAAATGCAATAAAACTAAGATTAAAGAGATTCGTTGAAGTAAAAGGAGGAGGAGACTGCCCATTGAAAGTTGCGCAGAAAAACGACACTACGCTCATGGAAAATATCAATACCCAATGCAGCCTAGAGTAGGTATTATAACATCACAACCTCTCAATAAAACGAATGATTCAAATATTGATATTAATTCGATAAAATACCTCAAAACTACAGACATAACACGGCACATACGACTGAAAATAATATTTGTCATACTTACAGAAACAAAAACGGCACAAGTCGCCGCGAAAACAAACACGATTAACTTGAAATACATTTTGAATAACACGCAAACACAATCTGTGTCTAAAACTATAAGTAACGACGATTTTGTAACAAATAATAATTGAAAATAATTTAATTTGTCACCACAACAGGACTAGTAGCGGCCATTGGCATTTTTATTTTGTTGAAAATTCTACTATGTGAAGTTACCAGCTATGAAAAAAAGTCTATGGTTTGGAAGAGTTTGGAATGTTTGAAAATAATCGGAATACAAACTGCCACTTGCTCACTTCAGATGTCGCTACTACGCAGCGTCTAAGAATTTGACAGGTAGCCGTTACTATCCATACATTTTTTTCACTCCTCTTGCTCAAAAAGTTCGTCATTGTAGCGTACACGAGCGGGGATCAAATAGCATATTTTAAATGTATTATTTTTATATCTGTTACCAACGAGCCTACAAAAACTAAAAATTCTTTAGTAATAGGTAGAATAATCATGAATAAAGACTCGACTAATTACTGTTTCATAAAAAAGAAGAACATTTTATTTTGAAAATATATTAAAAGCGGCGACTGTTCGGTAGAATGCGTGCATTGCGTTGCGGCTACAGGAGAAATTTAAAAAATTAAACTATTAATATTGTATTGAATTATGTTTTATTCTCGCAATCGTAGTGAATAGTAGAGTGCAACACACGGCGCTAAAAATTCGGTTTCTATTTACTCCCTCACTAAAGCTCGGTAGTAAAACTACCTCGTATTATAATGGGTCATTTTAGCCCTTCGTATAACAATCTACTATTGTAAACAAGCGACGGCTTTTACGCATAATTAATAATATACCCCGCTGCGCAACTGTTGGCTGCAAAAATACGGGGACCTATGTATTTGCCAAAGATGTTAATTAAAAGATTTTTTTTCTGATTTTTTGAGAATGATCGACCTGACCAATCTAAAAAAAAATAAAAAAAAAAGTACATGGCTTTGTCGACATATTTTTTTTTGCAACTGAATCTTCGTGAGTAGTACTTTTATGCATAAAATAATCAGCTTCGTAACTGTGATGAAAGTTATGAAAAAGTTGGTCTAAAGTGAAAAAATTACGTTCGGTAAATTCGTAACTCGAAAACTATGAAAAGTCGCGGAACATACATGGGGGTGATTCGGATACCCCACGATACGAGGGACCTAAATTTAATTTTTGGACGTCAATGTTCCGGCCATCCTGTATAAAAACCCCCTCTTATCTTAAAGAACGTTTCAAGTTCCTTCATGACACATATAATAGACATCTTAGGTCATCGGAAAACTTAAGACTAGAGATGCCGATGCATTCCACCAGTTTTTATGACAAGTCTTTTACAGTTCAAGCAGTACGGTTATGGAATGCCTTGCCCGAGTCGATATAAGGCGTGCTCAATCTTTGTCCACTTTTAAAATTATGGTTAAAAAACACTTCCTCTCTCCTTAAACATCATCATTACATTTAGTTTCCTTGCCCTTGTTTCATGTTTATTATTGTATATATTATATGTAGATAAGTATATGTTTTATGTATGTATGTATTTGTTGTATATGTAAATGGTACACCACTGGCTACCTGCATTATTGTCTCTCCTTCTCCCTTGAATCCATCCAAAGGTTGTCTGTAAAAGATCGCTTTTAGCGATAAGACCGCCCATTGTGTCACCCTGTGTAAAATGTCTACATTTATAGCTGTTATTTTTTATGGTGTACATAATAAAGAGTATTCTATTCTATTCAATCTAAGGCTATCTCCGGAATACTCCACTAATATCTTACTACAATGGACTACAAAGTGTATGTCGAGTCTGTGAACAAAAATGAAAGAATATGAAATAAAAGTCTTATTTAATTGAAACATAATTACCTAAGTTGTAATTATCACAATAAATATTTTTAACAATACAAAACAGCACATTTTTTTATTGAACAAAAATTTTTTGATAGCTTTTATACCAGTAGCCCAAATAGAAAAAACTGGTTTAATTCGATTTGCATCACCAAATATTTCAAACAAAGAATTATACACAAGGCTATCATCTACTCTGCCTACGCTATCATCACTTACCTGAAAACGTAGGTACAGTCGCCAGCACATCAAGTTACCACGAACTGTCAGATTTTCTCATTCGATTTTGAGCTTAACTTTAAACATTTTTAACCGACTTCAAAAAGGAGGAGGTTATCAATTCGGATGTTTATATATTTTGTTTTTATGTATGTTCGGGCATAACTCCGTCATATATAGACGGATTTGCAAAATTCTTTTTTTGTTTGAAAGGGTATACTCTCGAGGTGGTCCCATTGTTACCAAGTCTGAATCCGATGAAGGGATCCCATGGAAATCGAGGGAAATCCTCAAATTTTATAGGCACACCAATAGCGATTTGGGTATTTTTTATAGTTACTCGTGCATTTGCTCTCAGAAAGCACCATTCCGCGAAATGGAACTGATGATGAAGACCAGAGGTGGCCACCGGAACTACTCAATAATAAGTATTTCACGGGTTGCGATTCGATTACTTTAATATGGTTGCTAAGCCATTTTTGCTCGTGACGATGCATATGGTGAACTAGAGTTGATGGTGGCTTCACCATCAGCTCAGTTCTTTTTTAGGAGAACTCCTCAATAATTAACACATCGGAAAAAGGAATATTTTGTAAAGGCAACAATTTAAATGCTCACCAAAATATTTTGTAGACCCTAAGACTAAGTACCAAGTAAAATATGTTACCTTCAAATAAAATAAACCCACTCTATACCGAGGTGCCTAAAAAACAACGTTTTAAGTTCCAAAATAATTATACAAACATCAGAATAATTGTAGGTGTTGTATTTATATTCCTTTTGCCTACCAAAATGGATGAATGCTCACCAAATCTTGTTTAAGTTGGTCACCAAAAATAAGTTTGCTTCAAAATGTAAGGGTGGGATAGGATGAAAGAGCGAGCGAAGCGAGCTCGGGACTTTGAGCACCCCGACTCGGACAGGTTAGGTTATTCTTTATTATTATACTTCTTTATTCGTTATTCTTCGTGGTATTTTTTTTTAAACTACCCAGAAGTAGGAGCCCTGTCGAGTGGGGCTCCGTCGACTACGCCTTATAAATAAAAAAGGAAAAAGGTTAATTTCTAGAATACTTTATGAAACACAATTTGGTGAGCATTTATCCATTCTGGTGGACACAATTTGGTGAGTATTTCGAATTTTTTGGTAGTAAAATAGGTACTTTTCTGGTAGGCGTTTAAACACAAGCCTTTTGTAAAAGGTGATGAGCAGTTGACCTTAGGCTATTGTAATTTAGATAAATTAATAACTGAATCACTAAAAAGTGAAAAATAAAAAACTTTTTACAAAAAAAAAACAACCAACTTCAAAAAAAGACACTACATAGTGAAAAATAACTTTAATTTCGGAAGTCGGTGGCAAAAAAACTAAAAGTCAGATCCAAGGACACCGACTTCCGAAATTAAAGTTATTTTTCACTATGTAGTGTCTTTTTTTGAAGTTGGTTGTTTTTTTATTGTAAAAAGTTTTTTATAAGATTTAAAATTGTTTGGAGAAATTTGACAGTTTCGTATAGTTTGATCTACTGGCGATTGTACAATATGACTTATTCTCTTAGGCCCGTATTACAGAACGTCACTCAATACTCAAGCATTACTTGTCACATGTCTGAACCAACTTTCTTTATGTTATCTTGCATGCACTTTTTATTATTGTATGTATACACATGTTTGGGCAAATAAATCTTATGTTATCTTAAAACTAGATTCAAGCTATTTATTGGTTGAAACTAGTTTTTAAGTAATGTTTGAGTATTGAGTGACCTTCTGTAATACGGGACATAAACGAGTATTTGAATATGTACTACCCACGTACTACCTGTATTGATGTTTGAATATATTTGAAAAGTGACCAGGATGATGGACTGCTCCGATTCGTCCCGGAATGGGCTAATAGTTTTTACGGGTTTCACAAGGTTTAGGTCGTATTAGTGGGAAGTTATATGGTTCAGACTCGGATATCTATGGTTCAGACACTCAGGTTTTGTTAGATTTTGAGCGCATGCAACGAAGGTATGCAGCCGTCCTCTCGTTCGGTGATGCGACTGACTTTGGCGCCACGCTTGCGGGCGTGTGCACGTCGGGAAACTTTGCAACTGGCGCGTTGATTGGCGCCGAGATGCGTTGGCAGATTGGCGGGATTTATAGTAGAAGCCCAAACAAAAAAATCAAATCTTTGATTTTTGGGAAAATAAAGAAATCGCATGGTGCTAAGCCTATGTGCGGGATGAGCCACGAGCTCTAACTTTTCAGAAGTCCAAAATGACTTTGTCTTATTCGCGGTGTGCGCCGAAGCATTGTCATGGTGCAATAGGATGCGACTTCTTGGTCGTTTTTCCCTAACCTTTTCAAAGACACTGGACAAAAACATGGTGGTATACCACTCAGCATTAACTGTCTTTTGTTCTTCAAGTGGGCTCGTGCAGACAGGACCCGTCTGGGTAAAAAAAAACACAATCCTTTTTTTGCCTACGTTTCTCGACTGCCTCAATTTTTTTAGTTTGCTGACGCCTTCGAACACCCATACAGAAGACTGTTGCTTTCTTTCTAGCATGTAACAATGATATCCATGTTTCATCTCCTGTCACAATGTCGTACACAGTATTAGTATTTGAACATCCGTGATTGTACCTACTTTAACAACCTTTTTTTACACCAATCAACTCGAGTCCATTTTTGTTCTGGAGTGAGTTCATGAGGAATCCAGTGGCAACAAAGTTTTCTATCTTTTAAATGTTGATGTCAGATTTTTTGAATTTGGCTCTTACCAAACCCTAAATGTCCTCGAATCTCCTCATAGGTGATACGCCGGTTTTCTTAGTTGCCTGACAGTAACCACATTTTCCTCAGTGATCGCGGTTGAGGGCCGACCTTCACGAATTTCATCATGGAGAGAAACACGGCCACGATCAAATTCTGCGTACCAACGCCTTACGGTGCTGAAATGAGGTGCTTTCCTCCCTAAAGCATTTTGAAGACGAGCAGTGCAATCTTGCGGAGCCAGTGAACTGGCCATAAAATCTTTTCACGTTACTTTCATTTTTACTACGGACGACGAACTTCAACTTTGTTTGTTACGCGGCTTCCCAGCAAAAAATATTTTAATCAATGAATGATACACCAGTGCTGATGCACTTTATAGAAAAAAAAAATGAACGCCATGAGACCTACAGAAAGAGGTGCAAAATATTGTTTGACTAACGGGAAAAATAATTTGGAGTCGACAAAAGGGAGAGGGATGGAACGGGGTGAACTTTTAGGGGTTGAAAGTGGTATGTCACGGTGTTTCGCGATTTGCAACGAAAGTTGACCTCCTATCGGAAAAAATGAAATGGCAAAGTTGTTGTTAGTAAAAAGATAGTAGAGAAGTACTCGGAGAGGGGGCGGCTTCTAGTAGCTACTTCCCCGAAAAAATCTTATAATTAAATAGCGGAGCAGCAGCCGACGACGCCGAAACGACCTTTAGTATTTGAATAGCATCGGAGCAAGCAGCGTTCTTTTCGAGAGCTGATTTGCTTGTTGAAGGGGAAACTGATTTGCGTTAACTTGTTTAATGCAAATAATAAGGTAAATACCGTGAAATATGCCAACTTTGCCAATCAAGGTATCTTTGCCCTAAAAGCGATTTATAAGCAAATCTAGCAGATTTGCTTCTAAATTGCTTTTAGGGCAAAGATACCTTGATGCCAACTTTGCCAATCAAAGTATCTTTGCCCTAAAAGTAATTTATATTTTG
Source organism: Dryobotodes eremita (assembly GCA_917490735.1). Lineage (NCBI taxonomy): Eukaryota > Metazoa > Arthropoda > Insecta > Lepidoptera > Noctuidae > Dryobotodes > Dryobotodes eremita. The sequence goes on along the minus strand of OU823241.1, from coordinate 7,201,617 downwards.
CTTATATATGCTGGGCAAAGATACCTTGATTGGCAAAGTTGGCATATTTCACCGGTACCAAAATTTTACTGTTAATCTGCTTTCAAATAGATTTTTTTTTTTACAAGTCGTATAACATAAGCTTGATAGGTATATAATATTAATTTTGTATTTCATCAGACATAAAATGTATTGTACTGAAGGTTTATTTATTTCATCGTTACATTTTCCTCGACAATTTTTTCTACGGTTCTTACTCTTTTTTTAATGACTCATCAAATGTACATGCACGGGTACGACTTTCTAGGTTGTTTAAAATTATTCTTTTTTTTTTATTGGTACTAAGTTAAATTTAATTGAGTACATGAATAACAACTTATATCTAACTAGCTTCTGCCCGCGACTTCGTCCGCGTGGAATAGTGGGCTAACGCTAACTTTAACCCGCGACTTCGTTCACGTAGAGGGTGGAAATATTTTAAAATAATACGTACGTTAAGGAGCTGTTTTAGGTACCTACATCACGCTTTTATCAGTACACGGAGAAATAATTTCTTAAAATATTTCTGGGGAGTTTATGAATTTTTACTGGGGCTCTGCAGTAACGCGGGACCATAATATGCGCAAACCCAAGAAAATTTACCGGGTTACCCAATACAAATTATAGAACAATTTTTTTTAAGGTTTTTGATATTTTACTGGGTTACCGATTCAATTTTTACTGGGGTACTGAACGTAATTTTTGGTATCTCGCAGAGATAACTGGGGCCACCGCCCTTCCCCGTCATGACCACCCGCCGCCGGCCTTGCACCATTATTTTGCTGCGATGTTATTTTAATACTGCGATATCTCCTAAGATATTCATTGAAATCAAATGATGTAAAGGGCAATTTTGCTGTAAATTAAATACTTGTGATGAATAATGTATTTATTTGGATAAGGATTAATATCATGTTTATAAAAACACCTTCGCAAATAATGCATTATTTTAGAACAAATTTGGTTAGAATAAAAAAGTTCATAGTGAGCCAACCTTAAAAGATAGACATAAGCTGTCGCAGACTTTTTTTTAGAACTTTTAAAGGGGAACAATTCTGTAATACATGATTTTTGTGAAACTTTAACCGTTTACGCAGCGCACGCAGCGGAAGCTCTCAAAAGGAAAAAAATTACCTACGATTTTGAAACATTGCTCATTGGTGCTCCGTCCCTATTGGTCTTAGCGTGATGATATATAGCCTATAGCCTTCCTCGATAAATGAGCTATCTAACACTGAAAGAATTTTTCAAATCGGACCAGCAGTTCCTGAGATTAGCGCGTTCAAGCAAACAAACAAACAAACAAACTCTTCAGCTTTATTATTAGTATAGATTAATTAACCTAACCTAACTAAAACTATTAACAAACTAAAAAATGGCGTCAAAAAATTCCTCCGCATCGCTGTTGACTGGTAATGTACCCAAGAGACTGGCGGCATTGCCACGTTGTATGGCAATGCTTAGCCTCTGGCCTAGGAAAAAGCCAGCCCTTGGGTCACGAGAAGTGTCAAACAGGCGTTTGGAGATTTCTTTAAATAAAATATGGGCACTCGGACCCCACGGCCCGAGGGTTTCAACCCCAAACGGCTCGAAAATATAATTACCGACAAGGTTGTTATACTTACGCCGCTTGAGGTTTTCTGCAGCCGCAGCAGCTGCGCCAGCACAGCAAGCCGAGACAGGAAGATGGGATGGCGCAAGAGTATCGACACATGTTACGTCCCACACTAAAGGCCACCTTCCAAGGAAATAAAGACATGCCGTCCGGTCTCTTGCCATCGTCGCGTGCCAAGCCATTAGGTTCTAATACAGCTGGAACGCCGACGATGACAAGAGCTCGTCGGATAAAGTCATTAATAATCGCGTGCCGCGGTATGCGACCCGCACTACGGCTGCAAGACAGACCGTGGTGTCCGAGGCTGTTGACTACTTCTCCACAATGACAGCGATGAGGAGAACAAAAAGGAGCTCCCAAACGCAGGGAAGCAGCGAGGCGGAAGGTAGTGTCGTCGAATAAAGTTCCTATGTTCGACGACGGTAGTGCATGAAGCCAAAGACCCGACTCCCACTTACCCACAGCCAGTAGGCGCGCACGCTCCACAGTAGTAGCAGACGTGTAAATTAAATTATTCTGTACTACTCTGCAGAGCGGCTCATCCCACCGTCTCTGGGAAGATGGATTGTCGGGTGGATCTGAATTCGGGCAAGCGAGACGCCAGGCATCTATAGCCTCGGTGAAACACGGCACATCAAAATCAATCAGTGTGGATGCTAGGATTTTCCTGATTAATTTCTCAATGCCGTAAACCGAGGATATGTAAGCCGGTAAACTAATACTAGCAATTTTGCGGACGCCGAGGCCTCCCATACGAATGGGAAGAGTAGCTTGTGTCCAAGCTCGGTCGTCCATGGCCACATTTAAAATCGAAGTTAATGTATGTCGGATAATTTGGTCCATTTTGTCTAAAAGGTGAGTGTGCTTCCATAAATGGGAAACGCGAAGGAAATATGTTAATTTAGGGCCGAAACAGCAGTAACGGATTAAGGTTATGGCCGAATGCATGTTAATTTGGAACAATCTTTCCGAAACGTCATTGAAATTTTTGATTTTTTCCTCAATAAAAAAGGAAAAGGAATTATCAAATATTGGACACCCAAGGAGACGAAGAGAGCTTTTTTCAATAATTTTTATTTCTGGAGCTATCGCGTTAAATTTGGGAAGTGTCAGATGTCTGTCAGTACTGTCCGCTTAATATAGTTCACATTTCGAAAAGTTGAGATCAAGGCCAATAGAATGAAGTTCATTTTTTAAGAATTGAAGGTCATTTAAAACAGTTTCTACATCGCCTCCCAAGGTTCCATCATCAAGATACCAAACGTTAAATTTGGAATTTAGCTGTCGAATAATAGGGTGAATGGCTAAACTAAAGATCACTGGCCCGAGGGGATCACCTTGTTGACAGCCAACAGAAGATTCCAGAAGGTTGTCCCGATACAGTAATTTAGACGGGTGTCTGTAACATTGCCAGAGGAAACTAAAAATTTGGGGTATTTCTTTTTTAGTTTCTGCCAGCAAGGTGTCCCTATTAACAGAATTGAATGCATTCTTTATGTCAACCTTCAAGATGACCTCTCCTTTGCCAGAATTTAGATAGGTCGACAAGGCGTGTACGGCAGCCTCGCAGCCCCCTTTGGAGCCATAACCTAGCTGCAGGGGCTGAAATTTTTTCGAAACAAACTCACCATAAAATTTACAGCAAATCTTGGCTGCCATACGACGGTAAGTTGTTCCCACGGCAATGGGACGAATGCCGCCATCCCTTTTATGCAGGGCGCATAGATTGGCCCCGTAAAGAACGTCGATGACGGGCTCGTTCACCTTGACGGAGAGCATTAGGTTAACCAGAGCCGTAAGCTCCTTCAAAAGCAACTCACCAGCTGCCCCGGCGCCTAAACAAATAAGGTCCTTAAGGTGTTGAGGACTCAGGCCGTCTAGGCCGCCAGCGGAGCCGCTGCGGAAGGAGTTAACGGCTGTGATTAACTCCCGACCTGTAATGGTGAGAGAGTGGTTATCCAGATTAGGGGGGTCGGGGAAGGAAAGGCCATCCGCTGGGGCAGGGTGTTTGCTTTTAAAATTGTTTTTAAACATTAAAGCTGGAACACGTTTTGTATTATAATTTTATTGTAATAATACACGTATTGTAATCGACATCGAAGGTCTGTAAGTGATTAATTATAATATAACGTGATGGTTTCATTGTCTATTTTTCTTCTGATATGCACAAATTTATGTACAAAGTGTCATGGTTCTGAAACTTGTCATAATGTTTAAAAATATAATTTATTAAGATGTAAGTGATTCAGAAGACACCACACACGAAGAACCAACAAATACAAGGCAAAATACTGAATGTGAAGATGACGAAGACGATGAAGAGCTTGAAGATTCAACAGATGCCGAATCAGATAATGAAGCATTCGTAATGAGCAGCCATCGAAGAGGCCAAACCTAGTAACTTGATTGTGTTTTTAAAATTATTTTTTATTGCATTTCCTCAGTTTACTTTCTGGAACGTTTATTTTTTCCTTAAATTTGAATGTTAATACTACAAAATAATACGTATTTGTAATCAACAGTTTTTTACTTAATAAACGTGATTTGAAAGTAGTAAAAAATTTCTTTAAATTGCAAAAAAATACGCCTAATTAAGAACATAAAAAGGTATAGGTACTTATATATAAAAATAATTTGGAGTCGACAAAATGGATAAGGGTGGAACCCTTCTCAATTTTGGAAAAAATGTTAGATTCGTCCTTTTTACAGGATGTAGCTCAGAATTTTAGTGATATTAAATTATATCGTTCTGTAAATATTTCACTATATGATTCGTTGGTAATGTGCTATTTATTTTTCATCAGGGGTGATTATTTTTCTATATTATATCTTTGATTTGGGTATACCCGACGATATAAATACATACATATAATCACGTACATAATCCCATAGGAGTGGACAGAGACTGCAGATGGTCTACATCAACTATCCACAGCCCCCTTTTCGCCGAAATAATTACACTTCTTGGCTAATAGTATTTCTTCAAATAGTTATTCCATACGAAAATTTTCCAAAAAATGGGTGCTCATAGTACTTTGCTAATAGTATTTTTCAAACTGGTTTTTCTATTCGAAACAATTCATTTAAGATAAAATGCCGCTCAGGATAAATAAAACATTTGCCAAATATTGAAAAAAAAAATGCAGGACGTAACGTTGACACTCAAACAAATATTAGGTCGCTCAAATATTACGAAGCTTCTCAATTTGTATTTTAAGTAACTCAAATTAATGTTTGTAAGTTGCTGTTCTGTTAATTTCTCGTCACTCGCAGTCAGTCGCTCACTTAGTAATACTATAACGTAAATTAATTATTTTTGTCACTTAAAACTTTAATATAGAGTCACTCGTTTAAATAAGTCACACATAATTTAATTATATACCCAGGCCTTTTTTTTTTTTTTTTTTTTGGGTGGGAAATCATCAAATGACCTCTCCCGCTCTGGGCGGAGCGGAAGGGCGTGTCAGACTCTTACTGACTAAAACCCACCCGTGTTCCTTCAGTTGCCTGTGCGCCAGGGCCACGGTAACTCTTTCGAACAATCCGCGACCCCATATCAGGCCAGGGGGCGAAATAAGTTAGAACAAGCACAACTTCAGTAAACAAAGGGTCGCCATCTATATTACTTATCACAGAAACTATGGTACTTATTAGTTTTATAATTATCTATAGATGTCTCTGTAATCGCAACTTTAAAGCTAAATAGATGGCGCCTCAAATTTCATGTGGGTTTGCATCTGACATAAATTTGTTATTTTGTCCATAGATGTCGCGAGCCCTGCCATCCCTGAATATTGTGTGGTTGTACCCTGAGGTGGCGCTACTGGCCTTAGTTTTCAGGATGCTGTAGAACTTTTGCAATAGAATCGTCTGTAAATTATCATTTACCAAGGAGTCAGTCAGTTTGAGTTAGAATGTGAAGCTAGTTACCCATTCCAAAGCGTACTGGTTCCTATGGAAAAGAAAGGGCAAGAAACTCCATTAGTGCAGCCATTTATACCATAGTAGGTCGCAAACAATTGCACTGTGTGTAGGTACTGATTTTTTCAGTAATTCAACATCAGACATATCTTTCAGTTTTTGGCTTATGATTTCTAAAACGTGCATGATATAAATGCATACATTTTTAAGTACCTACCAATACAAAATTTGCTACAATTTGAGCGCGGCCGAAGCTTTGTAGGTCCAATAGAACTTCAAACAAGAAGGCCGAAAATTTCGAGGTTGTACTTACACTTCGATGTAAGTACACAATCAAGGTACGTATACATTTCCAGTACAAGCTGATCTCGCATTGTTTAAGATGTCCGTACATTGAGAGGTCAGCTTATACAGGAAATGTATAGCTTGGTATGTAGCCATGTGTACTTACACTTTTAGAAATTAATTAACCTATAATATATTTTATAATTCGTGTTTGGGCTTCAAATGATGCTCACTTTTTTAAATAACTGACCATCTTTTTAACTTTCTGCCCTTTTGCCAGAGTTGGTCGCAGTAACTCAGCGAGGGCACCCTGACCAAATGAGTAAGGATAGGTTAGAACTAGCGTGCCACACGCGCGCTAGGCGAGCGAGTGACTTGGATATATAATATTTCTATGACCCCAAAATGAGAATTATTTGAGGTTCGACTAAAATACGGCATGTACTCGTACCTATTTAATCGAACCTCACTTATTTAAACAATGCTAATATTCACAAATGCAAAGGTGTAATGTGTCAAATGTGCAATTGATAATAATAGGTCTTTACCTATGAAATTGCCGTTTTGTATGAAAAAATTTAAACGAATTTTTTTCATGAATTTTTTATTTGTATTAATCGAAGTAATCACCCATGCAATCAATGCATCTTTGCCATCGCAGTGGCAGTTTATTGATGCCCTTCTTAAAGAAATCAGCTGGACGGGAGGCAACAAATTCTTCAAAGGCATTTTGTACTGCCTCTCGGGTATTAAATTTTTTTCCCGCCAAGAAGTTATCCAAATTCTGGAAAAAGTAGTAGTCTGTAGGCGCAAGGTCTGGTGAGTAGGGCGGATGACGGAGAGCTTCCAACCCCAGTTCTTGCAACTTGGAGACCGTCTGCTGTGCAGTATGAGGTCGCGCGTTGTCGTGCAGGAGCAGCGGAGACGAGCGATTGACCAATGCTGGTTGGAGATGCGCCAGCTTCTCCATCATTGTGTTCAGTTCTTCACAGTACACATCTGCAGTAATGCTCACCCCGTTTGGTAAGAAGCTGTGATGAATCACACCGGCGCTAGACCACCAAACAGTGACCATCACTTTTCTAGGGGTAAGTTTTCGTTTAGGGCATTGTTTAGGTGCTGAACCAGGATCCAACCAACTTGCTGAGCGCTTACGGTTATCAAACAGAATCCATTTTTCATCGCAGGTAACAATGCGGTTCAAAATTCCTTCATTTGTGTGTCTGTTGAGCAGTGCAAGGCACGTCTCGACGCGTACTTCGCGCTGGCGATCATTGAGTTCGTGGGGCACCCATTTGTCAAGCTTTTTTACCTTGCCAATTTGACGCAAATGGACCAATATTGTTTTGACGCTAACGTCGAAAGCTGCTGCTAATTCAGCCGTAGATTGTGTATCATCAGCTTCCACAATCGCCTTTAATTCGTCATTGTCGACCAAAGTCTTCGGACGACCGCGAGGTTCATTTTTCAGGTCGAAATTTCCAGAACGGAAGCGAGCAAACCAATAACAGGTGGTGCGTTGGTTTGTAGAGTTAGCTCCGTAAACGTCGTTGATGTTGCGTGCCGCTTGTGCCGCGTTGCTGCCACGACGGTACTCATATTCCATAATTACTCGAATTTTTAACGTATCCATGATGACGAAAAAGATTGAAATGCGATGAAAATGTAACACTAATCAATAAAGAAATGACTACTTTTAGAAAAAAAAATCCATGTTTTTAAAATAAAATTAATTTGAAATTAGAATTCATAGCCAAACAAAAATTATTTTGATTTGAAATGGCCAGTACTGCAGAACGGCAATTTCATAGGTAAAGACCTAATATATGACTTACCTTTAACACAAGAGTCATAAATATTTAATAAAATGTTCTCTTAAAAATGTTAACAATAGCACAGATTAGGACAGATAGTTCACTCGTGACACTTCTCTAATTTTTTAAATAGATAGAAAAGATACGGATGTCTTACATGTCAACTATAGTCTGGCTGTTGTTTCGATATGGTTCGCAGCTAATAATCTTTTACTTAATGCGAACAAAACTAAATGTCTTAAGTTTTCATTACCAAATGTACCCCAAGTGGGTCTAAATTTAAAACTTGATGGCAAGAAACTGGATGTTATTACGGAAACTGTATTTCTAGGAATTACTTTAGATTCACAATTGCAATGGGGCGCCCACATTAGAGCTCTTTCAGGTAGATTAATTACAGCTGCATATGCACTAAGAAAAATAAGGCAGTTGACTGATATAGCCTCTGCTAGGTTACGAGTAATATACTTTGCTTATTTCCACAGTATTATGTCTAATGGCGTTCTGCTGTGGGGATCGGCAGCTGACGTAGATTCAATTTTCACTTTACAAAAGAGGGCAATCCGCGCGATCTATAATATAGTCGTTCAAATTTTGAAAAAAACTTTAACTAGCCGACCAGGAAGCACCCTGTATAACATGCTAAAGAAAGCGAAATTTACACATTTTGTTAGATTTAGATCTTTAACGACGATTAGATTAAAATAACCGAAATTTACGGGAGGGTAAAAAGTTCATTGACCATTATAAATTTGTGATTTTTAATAACTAAAATTTTGTTTTCATTACTATTTAAGCTTTGTCCGGAGTCAGCCAAGACAGCACTTATGGGCAAAAGTGTCTACTGCATGGCTCCAGTCATTTACAACAAATTGCCAAAGACATGGAAAGAGCTTCCGCTTTCATTATTTAAAAAGAGACTCTCTTTTTAGTGGCGAAAGCATATTATAATATTAAGGAGTTCTTAAATGAGAAAGATTTTTTAAGCTAGTGTATGTAAATTATTTTTTGTACTTATGTAGTTCATTGATATTTTAAAAATGTATTTAATTATTTAGTTATAAGTTGAATGTTTTAAATCTTTTGCATGTCTATGTGGTAAAATATGGCTGAACTTTTATATTATTGGCATCATTTACTGTTATCTATATTTGCAAAATAAAATTATCTTTATCTTTATCTTTAGCAATATTCAACAGAGTGCGTGAAGGTATCGGCGTGTTGCAAGATTGTGATAAACCAGAAATAGAATACTTAATTACTGATAAAATTAAGTAATAATAATCTTAACAGCTTGAAGTTCTTGCGGCGATATATAATAATCACTCACTTTTCGCAGTTGTCATAAGCGTTAATCGCTATTATATTAATCACAAGAAAACCGAGGGTACGTAGTTAGAACATAATACTTGCGTTTTACTGATGATGTACCTAAGGTAGTTAGACAGATTCATCAATCAGAGTTCGTGTGGTGTGTGGAAATAGACTTACTAAGGAATTTGCTCCAGGGTCCAATACTTTATCAGGTTACCATGAATAAATAATAAGTAATAGGTACAGTAGAATTGGGTGCATGTGCTAGAAGATCAGCTGAATTAGTGAGACAAAGATCAGTTGGCTGTACCAACTGTTCTTTGTCTGCAGCAACAAAAAAAGAGAATCAACATTTGAGTTTTCTTACTTTTCAATTAAAAAATTAAGGTTATTTTCCTTCTGTTTATGTACATGTACATATTATTAATAAGTCTGTTAGATTTTAGATTTACCTACCTATTTATAATTTTCTGAAGAAGGTTGATCAAAAAATTATAAAAAGCAAACTATTTTATGAAAAGCTAAAAAGTAGAGTAGGTGCCTATCGTATAATTTTGAGTCAATTTTGATTATGGCAGCAGTTTTAATCGACTTTTGTGGGTGTCCATGCATTGCAATGATTAAATCATGTGGTATACGGTACACCACGTGATTAAATAATTTCAATTAATATCATGATTCTCTTGCCCTTATCCCTATTTATTTGGGGTCAGCACAACGTGTCTTTTTCAATCATTTCATTGTACAATGGCCAGCAATAGCTACTTATTGTACTTACTTTTATTATACCACGTGCATTTTATAGAAAAATAGAAATAGAAATTTAATAGAAATTGTAGTAGGTATCAGAATATCAGCGCTGCGGTACTTAATTTTTTAAATATCGCAGCATTATGCTGAGATTTTTACTCGTTTATTATAGTTTAAAAAAAATTGTTAATGTTGTTAGTTTTAAATGCTCCTTTTTTATTATTATTTATTTTTTGCTCTTTGTATTTTTTGTGCGTGTCCCCAATAAAATATTTTTCTTTTTTTTCTTTTTATTGCCTATCCTCAGTTAGACTAACAAACAAATAAAATAAAAAGAGTGTTATTTAGTAGAGAAGGATAACTAATATGCAGAATTATCAGCACATTTCGAACTCAAACTCAAAGCATTTATTTCAAATAAACCAATTACAGGCACTTTTGAATTGTCAAAGGGGCGGTTGGTCAGAAAGATGAAGCTAGTTGCCCATTCCAAGGCGTAGTTGGTACCTATGGAGAAAAACGGGCAAGAAACTCCACGGACACTCTTTTAAATCAAAATATGGTTACAAAATATTGGTTATATCATTCATGTGGAAATTATGCATGTGAGAATGATGCAGAAAGTTAAAAGCATCCGTAATATAAAGATAGAAACAATTCAAATATTAAATTAAATGTAAAACAAAAAGCCGTGGCAGCTAAGTTATGACCAGTCCCTAGTCTCTACTGACGGCACGGCACCCGTTAACGAATATGAATAACATGTTCAAATGTCTAATTGTTGTATTAAATAGAACTTAATATGCTTTACTGAATGAAAGTTATTGTAACTGTGATTGTATTAAACATGTGATCATATGAAAATATGCTAATTAATAGGTTTTGTATTAAAGAAATATTTCAAATGTAGGCAGGTATAACAGAGATTTAATTTATTTCTATTTGGGAACTGCACAATATTTGTGACAAAATCGGCTGTTATCATGCGGCCGCCGGCAAGTTTATTTTCAGAAGGGTGCATTTTCAGCTAAATGGATCGAGCTCGACCATTTTTAACCGACTTCAAAAAGGGGGAGGTTCTCAATTCGTCTGTATATTTTTTTGTATGTTTGTTCCGCGAATATCTCTGGCAATTGTGGATCGAATTCGAAAATTCCTTTTTTAATGGATTGCCTCAGGAGTGGACCCATGTAAATTTCATTAACTTTGCTTGGGTAGTTTCTCATTTAGTTTAATTAATACGTATTTTTTCCACTTGACTTTTTGTTTCCACGTGTATATTGATGATATTATAATAACTTCCTGTCACTGTTATTTACATGGCAAGTAGTAGTAGGTATACGATTTTTTGTAGGAAATCGACCAACATTCAGTAGATGGTGATAGCTTTGGTCAAACCCTCCCAAAATAACAAAACATTATGTTCCGCAAAATCTTATAATTTTCGGGATACGCAAGATTAAAAAAAAAAAACAAGGTAACCGCCATGCAACATTCTTTTGACTCTCGTGTGTAAATAAAATCTTTTTATTAATAACTTTTACCATCAAAATATTATTAAATAGTTACTCTATCGATAATTACCTTTGATTCTCCAAAAACCTTTCAAATTCAATATAAATTCACTATTATTTTATTTTTTCCTCAAATATTTTTTTGTTAATAAATTATATTAATTTTAAAAACTATAAGATTTTGCGGAATATATGTTTTGTAATTTTGGGAGGGCTTGACCAAAGCTATCACCACCTACAGTATGTCGGTATATTTCTGGGACACCCTGTATAGTTCAATTGTAGTAAATCTTAATATTCCAATAAACTGTAGGTATCTCTTTTGTTATATATTTTCAATAGAAATATAATATGTTGAGTAACTGTTATGATTCTTGAAGTTTCTTGAAGTGTTTTTTGTGAAAATCTTGCATTATTAGGTAGATAGAAACAAAGTTTTTAACTTTGTGGTGTCGAGCAAGAGTATGGTTTTAGAATACCTTTTTTCATAAAAAAGTGTAATTGGATATTTATGACAACCTATTTGAGTACCTACCTATCATTATTATGTATGATAGTAATTGTAGGAAAATAACTGGTTGTATAAAATAAGGAACTTAGACCTTGCATTAACTTATATATTATTTATAGAGTACAAGAACTCAAATTGACAAACCGATCTATTTCAACAGTAATGAGCACTATTGTTTTTAGTGTCAGTCAATTAATATCTATTAAATACTAGCTGCGCCCAGCGGTTTCATCCGCATAAATCTCGCAACTTTCTTATTTTTTTTCCGTAACAACCTTCTACAAAGTATTAGAACCTATTTAAAAAAGATGGATGAAATCGGTAAAGTCGTTCTCAAGGTATGGCGTGACCAAGGGAAATAGGGATTCATTTTTATATATACATGTATATATATATATATATATATATATCATGTTTAGAAGATTATAGTAGCCCGTACACTACAATTTCTTTGCGTAGAGGATCCATCGGTCAAGTTATGACTTGTGTGGTAACCATGTGGTTATGGAAACAGGTCATAAGATTATGTTAAAATGTGTAGACATATTTACCAAGCGTCGTCGCCAGAGGATATAGGTAAAGTTACGTAGTCACTTGTAGGGATAACAAGTGGTAAGTGTTTTCTAAAAGTTAAGTATAATCCTACCTAAATAAATACATACCTAATAGTGGATTATGCACCAAGGGGATATAGCAGTGTCTTATGTCGCGGGCGCCGCATTGAATCCCGAGTGTAATGAAGGATTCTAGTGTTAACTCCCGTACGGAGCGAGGGAGTTTTTAGTTAACTCGCGAGCAAAGCGAGGGAGTTAAGACGAGAATCCGGAGCGCAGCGAGGGATTCAAGCTCGCCCAAGACGAAGGCACGTTCATGACCGAGGAGGAAACTCTACTTTTCACACAATCTAGTAGTAGTACTAGAATCAAAGTATTTATTATAATTACAATTACAGTTAGTAGACCTATTTAAAACAATTACAAGTTAAAGCTAATGTTTGATACATTAGACCAGTTGTGGAAAGATAAACTTATGTTTTTATTCGGTAGGTACATTAAATGAAGTGGAGGTAGACTTTATTTGCGCATTGCTGTTGACTAAAGATTCAGCAACTTGGATTTGCTGAGGATCATTTTGGATTGTGACAGTTGGTGAAGGTGGTGCTTGAGGCAGCGGGATAGATAAATAGTGTTTTGGTGTGGATGGTTGCGGTGACAATGGTGTCAAAGGATCAGTTATCAACGGTGTTTTAGTTTGATGTTGTCAACAATGCGGCAGCTTATTTTATCCTTATTCTGTCTAGAATTTTCAATGTAGCCCTCCGCTACTACATTCGATTTCCATCATGTCTGCTCCTGAATCTGACAATAGAGTAGCCGATGTTCTCTTGAAATAATGGCCCGTGTAGAGCGCGACATTTGTCAGTTTCAGGTATTTCGCAATTACTTTCGGCATGGTGCTGACCCTATTTTTGCCAATGACTTGTCTGGGGCAGTTGCCATTATTATAAGATACGGAAAATCTGTTAGTGTTTATATTAGAGGGGCTTAGAGCTTGGTACTTTTCAACAATTCTTACGTATTCTCCACGGACTGCCAATGACCGTTCTTTCTTTGATTTTATTTCTGGCAAATTTACCAGCAACAAAACTGAATGTTTTCGATATCTTTGATTTTAATGTTTAAGAGTTCATTTCCACAACAAGCGCCATTCATTCCAAAAATCAAGGCCATCTGTAACAAAATAGACTGGTAGGTTAGTAAGTAGGAAGGTAAGTTACTACTTTAGGTTAGGTTTGCATGACATATAATTTGACATTGTCGAACAGGTGGTGTGAATAAAAATGTTTACTATCTCTGCGTCCAGCAATATATTTTGCTGACAATAGCGTTGGTGATCCCTTGGTTCCCTGGCTTTGCGAATGACTTGTAATGGGGCCAGGGAAATTAGGTTTGAACCCTGCACTAAATCTTAACACCGAATTTTTTTCCTGAATCGTGTATTTGAACTTAGCTTTTCATTATCATTTCAGCCGAAACACGTTCACTGCTGGACTTACGCCTCCTCCAAGCGTCGCCACTTCGACCGGTTCTTTGCTTCTCGCTTCCAGCGGATTCTTGCGATATTTACATAGCCAAAGTTAGCACCTCAAAAATAATTTAAAAATAAATACATTTGCCATGGCCGCATCGAGGCAAAATAAATGATGAATGAAAAATTTAGCAAAATAGTTAACAAGAAAATTTTGGTTTATGTAAAAAATTGGTAAAATCAATATATTTTTTCAGGATGAAAGTATTTCGTCCACGGCAATGATAAAAAAACCTAACAATTTTTTTTTTTAATTTTCGGTACCTACCTACTTAGATACCTACTTAAAGAAAAAATATTAACAGCAGTTTTTTACATTAAATTACCTAATTAAATATTTTAATACGCTATCCAACTAATTCAGCATATTTTACTAGCGCAAGTTATTATTAAAAGTTTTTTTGCAACGGTTCTGGGACTTTAATTTAATACTCAATACTCAATACTCAATACTTTATTGCATTGCACATGTAGTACTTTGGTGGTAAAACTTAAAATTAGATCACATGGACCCTGTCGGGCACAGCAAATAAGTGAGTTAGGAGAGAGGAAGCACTTGTAAATTATAATTATTATACAGTAGGTAGGCAATTTCTAAGATAAACTAATAGTAGGTATTTATAATATAGAATATAAATAGGTATCTATTGGGAGATCTTGTAATAATTAATAAATATAATATAAATATTTAATTTTGACTACTAAAATTATGACTTTATATGTATATCACTTAAATATTCATTTAATGAGTAGTAGCTTTTCTTTAACAAAAAATCTCTTAGTTTTTTTAGAAATGTGTGAGTTTTTTCTTCGTTTTTTATTGATCCGGGTAGTTTATTATATACTTTAATGGACATTATATAGGGACTTTTTGAGTGCATTTTTAGTCGAGAACTTGGTATGTTTAGCCTAGATCGGTGTCTGAGTAGATAGCGCGACTGGATGTCTTCACGTTTTGAGTAGAACTCGTGATGTTTTCGCACAAATTTGCATGTTTCTAAGATATATATACACGGAAGGGTTAAAATATTGTGTTTTTGAAAGAAAGGTTTACAACTATCGGTTTGCTCAATGTTTACCAGGATTCTGACCAATTTCTTTTGCAGCGTGAACAGTATTTGTGCATCTGTACTGTTTCCCCAAAGAGTGACACCATAGCTAAGCCATGCATAGGCATAAGCATAGTAGGTGGTGAGGGCTGTCTGAAAATTGGTGGTCTTTTTTATTTCACGGAGGGCGTATGAGAATTTAGAAATCTTTGAGTGAGTTTTCTGTATGTGTGATTTCCAGTTTACGTGTGTGTCTATAACTAGTCCGAGTAATGTAAATTCGTTAACAGTTTCTAATTTTGAGCCATTGAACGTAAAATCTAAAGTTAAAGGAGTTTTTTGGTAAGGGTGAAAAGTTATTAATTTTGTTTTGGAGTAGTTTATCTCGAGGTTATGCTCGTTCATCCAATTGCAAGTTTTTGTAAGAATGGAATTAAGGGTTTTTTCTATATTTACATTGTCTTGGCATGAGACTAATATGGATATATCGTCGGCGAATAGGACACATGGCCCTTCTATGATTTTAGGTAGGTCATTAATATATATTAAAAAATAAAAGGCATCCTATTACGCTTCCTTGAGGGATTGAGGCGTTAATTGTTTTCCTATGTGATCGGATTTGTTTAATTTCATTATTTTTATGGTCAAAGTATTCTAGTTCTACTAATTGTTCCCTATTCTTTAGATAGGACGTTAGCCATTCGTGAGCCTTTCCGCGTATACCTATTCCGTATAATTTGTTTAGCAATATCCCAAATTGTACTTTGTCGTAGGCTTTAGTCATATCTAATAATAATCCAACAGCGTATTTCTTGTTATTTATAATGTTAAGTGCTTCTTGGATATACTTGTAGACTGCCAGAGTTGTGGAACGGTTTTTTCGAAAGCCATTCTGGCAGTCATCAAAAATATTATATTTTTCACAAAACGTATAAATACGGTCACACATAGCTTTCTCAAAGATTTTTGAGGCTGAACGCTGAGGTACGTCGACGAAGAAAAAAAAAAGTTATTTTGACCCACACGAAGGCAACTAAGAAAAACCACATCAATTGCCTAGCCTTATACTAACTAGAAAGAAAGAAAAGTTTTTTATTATCTTCCATTGTACATAAACACTATGCAGGGTAACAACTAACTATAAAGAGTGTTTTCGATGAACTCTGGCACCCAGAGTAAGATTTAACTTGTGTTTAGGGTGCCAGCGTCCTCGCCTATAATTTGAACATTTAACAGTTGTTGTAAGACGAGCACAGTATAATATTATTAAGAAAACTACTTACTACTAGAAAAAGCACGTTATTATGTGTTTGTAAAAATACCTATGTGGGGGAATGTGTTTGTTTATGTATTCAGAGAGAGATAAAATATGGTGAAAACTTGTGTGTATATAAGTCTGTGTAAATGTAATTATAAATATATGAATTTATTAACTACTTAAAGGTTAAGCGATTGATACATGAAGTAAATCTTCAGTCTTATCGTAACTCATTGTTAGTAGCCACTTTGTGACTTTGGTCTCAGCGTACATTTAGTTTGACTAACCAACCTGACCCATCTTCCCAGAGACAGCGGCATGAGCTGCTCTACAGGGTGGTATGAGATAATATCATAGATATCCGAGAGATATGCCTTTACTCTATATTTGCTCAAGTTTAAGTGTCGCCACCTTTTCCCCACTCCTGAAACTCACACATACACAAAAGAAATAGATACGGCACACATGATGCTGTTTTCGCACGCAAACAAGAAAATATGCGTAACACTTTTGTACTATTTTATTGCACATATGCTCAAAAGGGGCGGGCACTAGAAAGTATAGATACAGTCACTGAATGCACACATGTAACTGTAGCATCAACTAGGGAAGAGGGATTGGTATAAATATGTGATCGATAAAAATATCGATGAAAATCGACTGCAAAAAGAGGTGTTTTTTGGACGTATTTTGTATCGTTTATTTTTTCTGCTTTTCGATGTGGAATGTTAAAACACCAATAACAACAAATCAAGTAAAAATACAATATTTTCGTTTGCAAATAACATTTAAGTAAATCAGTTTCTTCAGTTTCTCCCTTACTCAGCCCCGGACCTAGAATTTATTCGAGAGTTCCTGGTAAAATTCAACTGCTTCGCCCGCAACCCGCTCACACCGTTTGACGATCTACTCGTATGCCTACGCTAATCACGGAGTGATTTCCTCAGTGTGCCACCCGCAGAGAAAGATAATAAGTACTGCGCATCTCACTTATCGCAGAGTTGCGGTGCGGTGAGTAGTGTACTTGTCTGCCACGCTTGAATTTGCCCCCCCCCCTAGATCCGGGGCTGCCCTTACTTAAAATTAAAACTGTTCAACTATCGCACACAAAACAGCAATTTAAATAGGTACTTATTGAACATTATATCTGACGCTTTCATAATTTAGGTGTTCCATTCGTAACCAAAAAATGTAAGCAAATATCAATATGTTATTCCATCACACATTTTGTCACTTGGATAATATTATTATCCATCGGGTCTTGCTCAAACTGGTGAAAATCAGTTGATGAGAAAATATTTGTATTGACAAAGTGTCTAAGAGCTTTTGGGACTAGCAGCGTCCTTATGAACTTTGAAGTCACTTGAAATTTGTTTGAGGGAAACCAATTATTTTCCCTGCATTTTGCATCTACCCATTTATGTTTAATTTCTGGATCTTTCGGGAAACTGAAATAAAATGTATTAATTCTTTACAATTTCCTATTAGAGCAACTAACAATTATCGATATCTATATGTCAGCGCTACGCACCACTAATGCATTGTTTTGACATGCGTCAGTCATTAGGCAAAGGCTGTCGCATGTCAAAAATATTTCACAACTAAATAATTTGTAAAATACTTAAATATTATAATTAATACAGTGATTTTTTTGTTACCGGTGGTAAGACAAGCCACTTGTACTAAGGTTTGTTGTAATTGTGCTATTTTTTCAAATAAGGACGGAAATATTCGGCATTTCATAAAAATACGAAATCACACTACACGTTCCGATGCAAACATATGACTAAACGGTGCTCACTGCAGTCGCGCGTATCTAAGGTCAGTTGGACCCAACAGAGGCGACATGTGCCACGCCTCCAAGGCATATCCCTCGATATCCGTGGATAATATTATTAATACATCCACCAATACTGCTGAGCGTGCCCGCCTGCTGGCCGTGGGGGAATGGGAGTCGGGCCTCTGGCTTCAGGCGCAAACTTCACCCAACATAGGCACTATGCTGGGTGACACCACCTTCCGGCTCGCTACAACTCTGCGTCTTGGCGCTCCTTGCGTGGCTCCGCATCGCTGTCAATGCGGTGAAGTTGTCGATTGCCTCGGTCACCATGGCCTATACTGCAGTAAGAGTGCAAGCCGGATGGCACGGCACGCCTGTATCTATGACATCATCCGTCATGTTCTTGTCACCGCCGGGGTTCCAGCTCTTTTAGAACCCCGTTCCCCATTGTCCCACGGGACGAGAACAGACGGAATGACCATAATGCCTTAGAAGGTAGGCAGGCCTTTGGTGAAGGATACAATATGTGTCGACGCCCTTGCGCCATCCCATCTTAGCACGGCGGCCAGTGTTAGGGCAGCTGCTGCAGACGCGGAAAACCTCAAACGGCGCAAATACTGCAATCTTATTGGGACTTATATGTTCGAACCGTTTGTGGTTGAAACACTAGGACCATGAAGTCAGAGTGCCCACTTGGTTTTTCGAGATATCGCTAAGCCGTTGGTCGACTCTTCATGTGACCAGAGGGCTGGGCTAGTTATGGGCCAATGAATCAGCATTGCCTTACAGGCGTGGCAATGCTTCCAGCCTTTTTGGCACTTGCTGTTCACAGCGATACTGACGAATTTTTTGATGCCCTGTGATTCTTTCCCCCACCCCTTTTTTATACATACATATAGTAGAAAAAATAATAATTATTTTAAGACTGTTGGCTTTTAAGTTATGTAAATATTATCATCCATGTTTGTTCTTAAATCGTTAACCAGACAAAAATAAAAATAAAATAGTTTAACTTTTATGCTGTACAAGTTGTCCGTGCCCGGAGTCGCCCGGAGTGAATTTCATACAAAGATAGCATCAAAATTTCATACAAACATTGTTCTGACAATTACACCACAACAAAAAAATAATTAGCCAAATAAATGCTACCGATTTGAAGTGGTGCGTGGACCAACATTTTTTGAAATTGATTTTTATTTATATTATTATTAAATTATATGCTTAATTTCAAGAAAATTAAACACATTAAAGCAAATCGTAGTATATTTTCAAAATAATGACATTAAGCTTTTATTTGTTTAATATATGTAAATTACGGTTTGGGTTTGTTTGTAGGTATATTTTTCGTTCCATTTCCTGTTCCATTGAGTTTTTTGAGTTTAATTATCCTGATAATAAACAAATATGTAGATTAAAACCATTGTGGCATTATTTTTGTTCCGTTAATATTTTTGCTTGAACTAACAGTCAAGTAAATTACAAAATTCTTTGAAAAAAATAACGACTGTTATTGCGTACGGCAAATGTTTAATGGTCTACTTTTAATACTTAATCTCTTCAAGAAATACTCCATACAAACATGTTTGTCTATATTTTAGATCGCTTTTAGTGATAAGACCGCCCATTGTGTCACCCTGTGTAAAATGTCTACATTTATATCTGTTATTTTTTATGGTGTACATAATAAAGAGTATTCTATTCTATTCTACTCGTATTCTATTCTATTCTTTTCTACCAAGTAAAATTGAAATTATGTTTTCAGAAAAAAAAAAAATAAAGTAAAACCGAAACGCGGAGGTAAACTGTTCGAAGAATAAATGTTAACATACCTACTATCTTGTCTATACTCTTAAAGCTGTCTGAAAATATTTACTGTTTTAAATTATTGTTAAGTAAAATTCGGTGTAAATTTCTCAGGCTATAGGATTTGCTGTGTTATTAATTCATATTTCTAAGTCTTTCACTTTGGTTGATTTTGTATATAAATTATTGTTGTGGGTATTTTTGTAACAAATTTTTGTAGTACCGGGGCAATGAGAAGTTTTAACCAGTGGTGCCCGCGCAGGAGGACTCCCTGTTGAGCGCGCGCGAGGGCATGGAGAGCGACCGCCACGACGGACTCGAGTCATCGCGCCGCCCCGAGCTCGAGAGATTGAGGATCTCGGAATACGGCACACCTCAACGAAGAGATCCGCATGGCTGCGCTGGAGACGCTGGCGCGGAACCTCGACACGTCTTCCCAAAATGCGCTTTCGGCCGTGGCTGGATTGCTGTGCATCCGCCTGGAGTGGATCAGGCTGCAGCTGCGGCACGTGCTGAAGGTGACGGGCTGCACGCCAGCGCTGGCTTTCACCGGCTTCGACCGAGCGGATGCTGCGAGGCATGCGCTGGTCTACTTGCGCAGCGCCTTGGAGACTACCTCGTGCTGTCGCGGCCGAAGCCTATAAGACCATTATAGGTAGGTAATTGCACCAATAAATAATAATTTGGTGTTGTATTTTGTTTATTTCATTATCAATTTGTATATTGTAGGTATCGAAATGTTTTGCAGTAAAAACTAATTAACTAAAATATAAGAAAAAAAAAATTGTTGGCGAGGTTCGAGTCCGTGTCATTTGTTTTCGTGAAAACGTTTGGTCACAACTGTAACCTTCTTTTTTTTTTTTTTTTTTTTTTTTTTTTTTTTTTTTTTTTTTTTGTTCCGGGGTGGAAAATCCTCATGGATGTCCCCCGCCCTGGGGGGGCGGAGGGGTCTGTCAGACTCTTACTGACTAAAAACCACCCCGGTGTTCCGTCCCACACCTACGCCGGGGTCGGTACCGGGGTCGCGGGAACGTACAAATCTTCCGCAACCCCCGGCCGACGACTGCGACCGCACAATCCTAAGTCAATGCTAGCACTTTGCCAGCCACATTCACATCAAGCTAAGCTGACCTAACGATGGGATTCTCTAACTCAGCCTAGCGTAGCGAGCAAGTTTCGTGACGAGCGAGCGTAGCGAGCCTAGAGACGAGACGACTGAGCACAGTAACAGAATTATGTTTTAAACTCGTTTAGCGCTAAACGTGTTTAGTGATTGGCGGTTCAAGTGGACCTTAATGTAAGTTCTTTAGATGTAAGCGTTAATTTTGGGTTAAATAGTAGGCACTTAATTATAAAATGATGTTAATCTTGTTATTCCAATTGTTTTTTTTTGTGTTTTGCCTGTTTTAGCCCGATCGCTGATTTGAGTAGGTAATAATTAATATTATTAGAATTCTTGCAGTATCGCGAATTCTCAATACAAGCATCTTAGCTTTCTAAGATAAAATTCTGAAATCATAGCTTTCGTAAATGTGTGACTCGATATTTTTTCCAACTGTAGGTCTGATTTTTATGAATAGGTTTTCAGTAAGCATATTAATTATCGTTATTTCTTTTTTAAAGTTTGTTTTAATATTAAGAAACTTAGAACATTTAACTTAGTATGATTATACTCCGCTGTCAATGTAATGGATTTGGAAATCTATGAGGTTTATAAGAACTGTTTTGGAATCGATTTTTATCATAGTTATAATCGATTTAGTGTTCGCCGAGTAGCCTGTGCCGTTCACGCATGCAAGAAAATGTAAATAACCAAAAATTTGCATTAACATTTCATACGTAAGTATTTTTGGTGAAATAAACGCATTATTTCTATTAAAATTGTTTAAAATATTATTAGAAAAATGCATCGAGGTCTTTAACCATTCAGCAATCGAGAACTTACGAAATAATCAGTAAAAATCTAAACCACGTGACCCCGATTCCCCTTCGATTTACAAAAATATTTTGAACATTCATTTGACCAGCGGGATAATTGCGTAACACACTAACAGTAGGAATAGCTTTCATTTTGACAGTTCAACAGCATTCATTGCGTTATTTACGTTGTTGAGCAGACAATTTTTTCGAACATATGAAGCAATGGATTAGCAATAGGCTTCAAAATGATTCAGATTGTGATTGATAGTGTGTTACGCAATTAGGGTGCAGATATTTTTTATGGTTATGGTGCGATATCGATAAAAATATATTTGCTTGCTCATTATATAGGAGAGCAG
Organism: Dryobotodes eremita; assembly: GCA_917490735.1. Taxonomy (NCBI): domain Eukaryota; kingdom Metazoa; phylum Arthropoda; class Insecta; order Lepidoptera; family Noctuidae; genus Dryobotodes; species Dryobotodes eremita. The sequence goes on along the minus strand of OU823241.1, from coordinate 7,179,618 downwards.
TGGTGGCCCAGTGGTAACGGCAGCGACTTAAGACTTGTAGGTCGTAGGTTCGAACCCAGACAGGCTTCACTTAGTGTGTGTTCAATCACCACTGCTCTCAAAAACGGTGAAGGAAAACATCGTGAGGAAACCGGCATATCCTAGAATCAAAAATTTGAAGACATGTGACATTTACCCGTCCGCGTGGTGGATTACGGCCCACTCCCTCTCAACGAGTGGACGCCTCTGTCCCAGCAGTGGGAACAGTATAGGCTGATTATTGCCCCTTTAGATTTCATCAACGACCTCTGTGAGCTCAAGATGCCCAGCGGAAGGGTCATAACTTTCGCTGATGACACAGCGCTTTTATTTGACGCCGACACCTGGCCCGAAGTTTACAGTTGTGCGCAGATAGGGTTGAACATGGTATTGTCATGGTTGACTAAAAATGGACTCGCTCTGAATGTTGATAAGACAAAGTATATTTCTTTCTACATAAAAAAACCTACTTGTTCTCTCGATAATTACAAAATTACCACTCATTCATCCTCGTGCATTTTGTCTCATAGTGCTCATTGTTTATGTCCCCACCTTAATAAAACAGATTCAATAAAGTAGGTACTTGGGCGTCATGCTAGATAACACGCTAAGTTTTCACCCGCACATAGATGCTCTTTCAGCAAGAATCCGTAAACTAATATTTGTCTTTAAAAATCTCCGTCATGTTGCGGACTCTGGCTTGTTGAGATCAGTCTATTTTGCGTTATGCCAGTCGCTAATCTCGTACTGTATAACTGTATGGGGTGGTGCGACGAAAACATCTATGCTCCGGATCGAACGTGCACAAAGGGCCGTTCTAAAGGTTAGTAATTTCCTGCCTTTCTTATTTCCCACCAGAGAACTTTATGAGCGAACTGGAGTGTTAACCGTACGTCAACTTTTCATTTTAAATACGATCTTGCGCAAACACTCTCTTCTTGCCTACAATCCTACTATATTTGAAGGTAAACGACGTAAACACGCAGTTTGCCCTTCAACTCGGTTCCATACTGCTTTCTCCCGTCGACATTTTGGTTTTCTTGGAAACTACTTGTACAACAAAATTAACGGAATTTTGTCAATTTATGACCTACCCAAAGTGCGTTGCAAAAAAACACTCTCAGTCTGGTGGCAAACATTGGACTATGATGCCACGGAGCAGCTACTGATTGTTCCCTCATAGTCATAATATTTAATAATTTCGGGTTTTTGACTGTAATAAACACCCTACGCACTCACACTCACATCATCAATCTACGTCTCCTTACACTTCACATGCCCACTACACATACATTACACTATACCTATGTTTTTTTAAATTCAATATTTTGTTTTTCTTTTGTTTAGTCAATTTAAACATATCTGTTTTTTTTTTCACTTCATCGATATTTAATTTGTTTAAGAGTTTATAAAAATTACCACTGCAATGTTAATTATATTTAATTGGGGTGAGAGCCTGGTGATCCGTCACACAGGGTATCCTAGTATGGACGCCAGTCTCTCACAAAGGATCATATTATATGTATTGTTGTCGAAACGCTTGTCTCTATGTTTATAAATATGTGAACCTTTGTGAAGAGAGAAAATAAAGATATTATTATTATTATATTGTATAGGATAACCATAACAATTGCACGAAAATGAATACTTTTGTTCTTCTCGAACTCAAATTGAACTTATGTTTAAGAGGCAACTTTGCATGGAAATTCATAGTCGTAAAGAACTTCAATAATTGGTTCAGACTTCTTGGCTCATTACCACCTTTAACCAGAATGTGTTCATGGAAGCTCGCGACACGACAAAACAGGGTTGTCAACGGAAACTGAATTCTCGTCAATCGACCAGCCTAGTGTTAAAGTCATTCAATCACATGACCCACACATTTGCTCACACATATTCTCCCGAGCAAATAACACCGGGGTGATCAATTTAGGCGCAGGATGGCGCCCTCACGCCCCTAGTCGTCACAGGAGGAGACTCCCTGGGCGTCCGTAGGCGCGGGCTTGCGGACGGCGAGCAATGGGCAGCTCGCCGTCTGGTAAGGACCAGGCCTGGGTCGACGGCGCGTCGTGTTCCACGCGTGCCTCAAAGAGATGTCAGCAGAATACTGGAAAGTTTTATAAAAATGTGGCTGTTATTTGAGTATATTGTGGTGTCTTACCGTTTCCACGCGAACGAAGTCGCGGGCAGAGAAGCGTAATTCATAAAATATTCGCCGATTCAAAATCTAAGGTAAACTAATCATGGCACGGAGCTGAGTAAACCCCATAAGTCTGGCCACGGTCTCCCGAGATATTTGCGACCTAAAAATAACAGCATTTACACAAGCCAATAGAGCAAGCTATAAAAAATTAATTACATTTTTAATCTGCAAAAACGTGAGCAGAAGATGGATTAGAGGGATATCAAATTACTGGAAGCGTCAAGAGGATCGTTTGTAATGAGGTGTGATCCGAATTGTTAGAGATAAGAAGTGGGTGTGAGTAAGGATTTAGGCTGAACAAAGGCATTTGCTTTTATTTGGTTGGTTAAAAAGAAATCGTATTATCTACTTACCTATTTAAAACGATAAATAATTTCTTATCACTAAGCAGAGATGATGTCGTTTAAGAGGCTTACAAGAGCTAAAGCGCGGTCACTGTCGGACTGCATAGAAAAGAAAGAGATGCGCGATGACACAACGCTGGTAATTTATTGCAAAATATGAAGCAATTATCAATTTACGAAAAATCTATTGATTGTATTAAAAAATTAAAACAATATTACGTTAGTATGTTGCTTGTAGAATAATCTGACAAAAAATCAGAATGATTTAATGCATAGTAGTATGGTTTTTAATAAGAAATTTTTAGAGGTATCTTCGTGTTTTTTTTCTATCGTATCAAATTAGTTGTATTACGTTTTCAGTACACTATCTAATTAGCAAATATCCTGAACAATATCATATATTTTTCTGATTTTGTTTATTGCAGCAGATCATATACTTTTAGGCATTATAAAACTTACATTTAGGTCCTGTAGTCCCCTTAATTGAAAGTCGTTTTACTTATAACTTAACTCGGGAACCACCGCTGCTTCGCACGGTTTTTACGACTTGACAAAATATCGAGATTACTTTATTGTAAGTAAGTTTACTATTAATGTATTATACACATAAACCTTTCGGAATGATGGTGGACCTTCCGGACTTTCCATGATGGTGCAAACCGCATCAAAATCGGTTGAGTTATTTAGAAGAATAAAAGCTCCTACAAACAGGCTCGACACACGACGCGAAACGCGCGCGTCGAGCGGAGCCCTTGTGTTGCGCTGTCGCATCACGCCTGTCTGGGAGCCTTAACGCGGTCACACAGACAGACAAGAAAAGCCACTTTAATTTAAAATAATGTATAGATACATATTATAAACTAACCCCTATATTTATAAACATTGCTTAAAGTTAAGAGACGTATAGACGTCAAAGATGTATGGTTAAACAGTTCCTAATCATTACTTAACTATAAGCAACATCTATGAATAAATCCCTTAATATAAATGGCAGTTTGCTTATAGAAGCAAATAAAAAAATAAATCTAGCCCAACACTTCAATGAACCATTCAGCAAAGCGCCAGAACCACGAACAAAACTCATGGATGTTATGTCTCATCCAGCGCAATTTATTGCTGCGCCGCCGGCCCTCAGTAGCCCCGAGGCGAATACATCGGCCCTAATGTGATTTTATAGAGACCATAGGATGCCGATTAGATGGTACTTGCTGGGGTCGCACAGTCGTACTCACTAATTTAATTTTACAATGCAATGTAATGTAATGTATCTTCTGTTACAAATCGGTTTCCAGCTTGAATTCGACAGTGGTCAATTTGATTGGAGTTTTTGTTGAATTAACTTTCAATAATTGGATGGGAATTTTAAGTGGTACTTTATTTGAAATCGTTCACAATTACTGCTTGTATTTGTACCTACTTGTTCTTTGTCTTCGCTTTTGGTACCTACTGTGTTTGAAAAGTGAAGTCAGTCATATTGACTCCACAGTAGTGTAGGGAAGAAAAGTGAAGTCAGTCATATTGACTCCACAGAGTATAGGGAAGAAAAGTGAAGTCAGTAATATTTACTCCACAGTAGTGTAGGGAAGAAAAGTGAAGTCAGTAATATTTAGTGGGTATTTAAGGTTCGTAGCAGGTTGCGTTTTGTAGTTTCTGCCTACCCCCATGGGAAGGTGTGTTTATGTATATATTGAGGTAGGAGAAATACTATTATAAGTGTCTAATACGTAGGTAACTAAATACTGTCAAAATAATAAGTGGGTCTAATGGAAACTATCTCCCATTTTATACTTTACAGGTACTAGTGAACCAGCATAGTGACCAGTAGTATCTTTAATCCCCAGGCGTATCAAGATCCAACGGTAACGAGACTCACACTTATCTCGTTAAGACTTTTTCATAACTTCCTTTCTAAACTTGCAATTAAAACCTTGTAAGTACGTTCGTCGTGATGGCTCCGTGGTTAAGATCTCGCCTCTCATGCATGAAGTTGTGGGTTCAAATCCGGATAAGTAAGCACCCATTTAACTTTTTCAATGCATAATGTACTTTCTGAGTTTATCTTGGTCATTACTGAAATCGGTGAAGAATAAACATCGTGAGGAAATATGGACTTAAGTATAGTTAATATAAGTCTCAAATCGCCAACCCGTCTTGAGCAAGCGTGGTGACCAGTGCTCGTGCTGTCTCTGCAGTGGAGCAATAATAGGCTAGTATTATTATTATTAAGTGCTTAATTTTTTGGCCTCTCAATCAGTACTGGTAACACAGAGGCAGAGACAATGCTTAACACTTCCATCTCACCTGTACCGTCCAAGAAAGTTAGCTATATAACGACTCCCGAGGAGGCCTTCCCAACGATACTCCGAACAAGTTACAACCTTCACGGTACGTGGCAGCGATTGTAATATTAATGCATGTTTGAGGGTAACTGTCACGAAGCGACTACTGTACGTACTTGTGCCCTTAATTACAATAACAATAACACGCGCGTACAGGGTGGTGCCGTGGTGCGTTCTGTTCACCCTTTGTTCGTTATTTGGTTGAAATGTCATGCAGTAATGAAATAACCTGCTCAATTTTATTGTGTTCAGGATTTAGCCGCGACTCATAGAATTAATTAAATGCGAAACAGACCTTATCTCTTTATTCTTCAGTAATTTTGCACACACGTATGGAATGGATTACTTTTATAATTTTTATTGCTGATTACATAAGAATTTTGTTCTTCATTTCGGAAGATATTTACTAGATATCTATTAGTTTAGTAGCCAACATTTGTTTCGATAAGATTGGACACTATAAAGGCTGGTTTTGACATTATGGGAAACATTTTTTTTAAATAGTCCGGCTAATTCTGTCATACCCGGATACTATTAAACCTATTGTATTCATATTCAAATTATAATTTCCAAAATGTTCAATATTTAATGAGACATCTGCCATGTTATCATCAAACAATTTTATTCTAAAGTAGACAATTAACTGCTATCATAAAAACATTTCCGTCTTATTTAAAAAGGAGATCTAATTTTAATTCAAGCTTAAACCAGCAAGCCAGTTTTTGTATTTCGAACTTAATTCTGAATGATGTGAAGTTCAACACAAAACAAACAACTTAGGGTCCGTTAATACATAGTTAAACATGACTAATACTAAATTTAACAATTAGTCACTTGACAATAGTTAAAGTTTAACCACTCTGTCTACGCATGGTTAACTTTTATAGCAAAATGTATTTTTTTTTAACTATAGTTAGCTTAACCATTTATCAAACAACATACTTGTGTCATTTTTAATAAATTGTTAGTTTAACTAACGCATTTTAACTATTAGTATGTTTGACTATTGACCAAACAACGGGCCCTTAGTGCCGGACTAATTTGTCAGTTTTGTTGAAAGAACTATAAATGTCGATAATTGATATGATCTTATTACAAAACCCGTCTCGATGGTTTCAAAAACGTCAAAAGAAAAACCTCGTTTTGAAATAAAACCGCTACAGTTTAAAAGCCCACAGAATTGAAACATCCTATAGGCATGACTCCGCAACCCTATCCCAAAGGCAATTATGAAGGAGAGTGAACTGCAATCAAAAACGTAACAAAACCAAGTTTAGCCGAGAAACACTCGTTAATATTTCATAAGCTATCGAATTAGGTGGCATGTTAATCATCAGATATTCAACCCTTTATAATTACGGCAAAAACAACGGCTTCTAAACGAAAAAGCTTAATCTAATTTTAATTTTAATAATATCAAACCGCCAGGGACGATGCTTTTCCTCTCGCTTTGTTGTGATGATGAAGATTTCCAGTACTTAGATAAACTTGCTGGTAAAAAGAAATACCTACTTACCTACATCTACATGCAGCCTTCCCATTTTCAGCATAGCGCAGTGTCTACGACTGAACGTAATTTTTCATTAAAAACGGCATTTGTTTATCTAAAGATACCTTTTCTTTTTGGTAAAATATTTACGGATTTAGAATCGGCTGATACAATTTCCAGCATTGAAAGCTTCGAAGTATTTTAATTTATTTAAAATAGGTATTTAAATCAAACACAACAAGTCTGCTCCAACGATGTCGAGTTAATTTCAGAAAACTGTGGAGCTACAAAAACTTTTCCATGATCACAGAAACAGCATAAACACTCCTAAACACTCTTCAAACAAAAGAAAACACCTCTCCCGCTCAATTTGTGTGACGTCATTCAATTACATCTCACTTAATACCGTCCACCATCCATCTCAACTCCAACTTTAAATGAACATAATATTTTAAGAGGAAACAGATCAGTATAACAATCTATCTCTTTTCTCAGCTGCCTAACACACTCTATTGCTGTGGCAATTTGTAAAAGTTAACTCACTGAGTACCAAACTTAGGGAAGTACGACCACTTTAGTTTGAGACCCCAAAGACTAAGCTCCTACTTCTGAAGGTAGGAATAATTGGTGTAGAGAAGGAAGGGTGGAGGTTCTAGAAAGACTGGTCAGAAAGAAATGATGATTAGAACCATTTATCATTTTAATACGAATCCCGCCCTTGTTAATAGGGTGTTTGGGGGATTAATAGATGTAACATTATTTTCATTGTTAATTTTGCGGGTTTGTTATATGTAATTTCGCTGTGTCGGTCATTCGCAATGAATTTATTATGGACCTATCTCGTGGAGAAAGGGTTAATTTTAATGTTGCTGTGTTTCTGTTTTAAGAGAAGAGTTTGTATATATTGTCGGTACGTAACATGCGTTAGTATATGTGTCTTTAGTAATGATGTTCTTAAATATCGTGCTATATTTTATCTTACGTGACATGGTATAAAAACTTATACCAAATAAAAATCTCGCGATGTGTAAATATAGTATTACTAGCTTTTGCCTGCGGCTTCGCTCGCGTTAATTTAGAGTTTGACTATCAGTTCGGGTTATATAATTCAATCGTGATTCGAAAGACACGTGGCGCCACCTATTATCATAAGAACGTTGTTGTTGTTGTCCTCGGGACTAGTACTTTTTTCGGGATGAATGGTACCCTATGTCCGTTTCTGTACACCTGACAAAGTATAGGCAAAATTTCAGGATGATCGGTTCCGTGGTTTAGGCATGAAAAGGTAAGAAACAAACAAACAAACTTACTTTCGCATTTATAATATTAGTTAGGAAGTAAGGATTATAGGAATAAGGCTAATGTATTTAAATAATTACTGCTAAGCTCAAAAAAACTATAAATACGGAATACCGGACACCCTCTCTCAAGTCTAAAAGATTTGTCCATCAACTACATAAAAAGTGGCTTATTATTTTGGCTTATTTGGTCTGTAGGTATTAAAACATGGGTGGTAAATAGGAAAGCCAAATCCATTAGCCACAGCAACGGTCTGCTACTAGAAAATCCTCAGTAAAATAGGTTAAGAAGAATTTAAAATCCATTCCATAATTCGAACTCACAATACTTTCCCGAAACCCATTAAATACAGTTTTCAATCGTCTTAAAAAAAATACATTCCGAAAATAGGTACTCTTTACTCGCAGTGTCAAAAAAGCGACAATACGAAATTCTAAAGGCAAACCCGTGGAAGCACTAAACACATATTTCTGATGGTTTATGAAACATGCAAAACGTATCCGTGCCTTGTATTTTATACGACGTTTTGTCATCTGCCCGCCCTCGCAAGACGTGGTTTGGGTGCGTAAAACGCAGAACATCTAGTAACTTATGTATTTGTGTTAAACTTTTGTTTTTTGTACATTGCGTCTGGGTTTTAGGTGGAGCTGAAAGGGAAAATGAGGAATAAAAATAATGTTTTAGAGAGAATTTCATCCAGTCTTAAAACGTCTGAGACTAGTCTGCTTACTCATTACTTAGAAGAATAAGCAGTGTGTCTAGAAATACGATAAATACCAGGAAGTACCCTAATAAATACCTAGAAAAAATACATAATCGTATATCATTCTAATTAAGGTCTATATCCGCATCAAAATCCCTTCAGTCGTTTCAGCATGATTGAGTAACAAACATCCAAACACGCAGTCACATTTCATTTGATTATAATTGCATATCCGTTATAACGTTAAGTGGAAGAGCGGAGTCAACAGCGGAGACACAAGCATCCTGTTGTTCAAAGGTGATCTCCAACTCATGTGTGTGAAGCATTTTATCAAATTGCAATTTTTTTATTTATAGTAGTGTATAATGAAGCAGCGATGTACGATATAACTCAAGTGTTTAACAAAACTGGAGTAGCCAATGAAACATGACCAATAAGATATTCCAAAGCCGTTCTGTTTACCATACGACACGAATTGGAAATCGTGTGGTGACTGAGATGTCAACGCTACTTATTTATAGCAATAAATATGTAATATTTGGGTGTAATAAATAAGTTAACATCGTATAACATAGCGGAGAATTTGAGAATAATGGTTTATTATAATGACAATAGGTGTAGTTATGACGTCTCCGTTAGTTTCTGTCAACCTTCTTGGAAAAATGGCGGCAGTTTTAAGAGTATAGGCTATAAAAATAATAATAAAATGTTAATATATAATATAGGTAATATAAAATATGAAAATACTTGATGGTCATCTCTGCTCAAATGTAGAGGATTGCTGTTTAAATGTGCCCCACGCTGTGTCACCAATTTGCCAGCCAAATCTGGCCGTTTCGTCGTGTATGGTCAAATTCGCAATCGGCCAAGTGACTGAAAACCCGTCAAAATCGCGCTCGGTCAAAATAGCGATTGGTTCATATCTCGAAAGCTTTATAATTTTGTTCAAAGGCCCTTAATATCATATGACATGCACATAGTCATGAATCGTGAAGAATGAGGAAATCGTTCAAAAACATGAATTTTTAATCGCGAATCGACAAGACGGTTTTTTGCGTGAAAGGAGGCATCGGGAAACTCATCAACAGTTCTGTTCAGGAGATTTGCGCAGCGTATTCGTAGACAACCTCTTTCAGTTCGTACGTACGTTCTGCTAAGGAAACATCAGCGTTGATGAAAAAAATGCTCATGAAACTCAAAATCTTCGGGGGTAGGTACCTACTTGCAAATTACTCATCTCACCTTCAATACAAGTATCTCTATTGAACTCAATATTTTAAAGAGGTAATTTTGTCTTTATCCCGCATCATTAAGATTTCACTTTAAGATAGATATAAGTTCGATTAACATAAAAAAATGCGGTACCAAACTGGTATTTTCTTTAGCAACTGAAATATCGTCCACACTTTGTCCGTAAGTGTAATAAAACTTTCCTATAAGCTTGTTTACAAGCACACGTATTTACTATTTATGTACTGTAAACGGGAGTACAAAGGAAGTAGCCACATAGGAGTGAACCGCTGCTATTCAAACTTGGGTTCGTGCTCCGAACTATGACAATGCTTCAGTGTACGCCAATGTGAATACACCTTTAGGTACGTATGTCGGGGTGTTAAAATGGCGCTCGCGTTTTTGTTTTGTTTTTGGCTGCTGCATAGATTAGTTTTGTCTTGAGTGCTTAAGTAGCTAAGTTTTCGAGTTAATTAGAGTGAGTGAGCAAAGTTAAGATTTACGGTAAACTAGAAAGGTTCCACGATTAGGAGATATGGTCTGAAAGCTGGTTTTAGCGTCGAACAAGTTTGAGGGAAATGTTTTGTGTCAAGCAATTACACAAAAGCTTGCACCCTAATTGTAACACACTCTGAATCATTTTGATGGGTATTGCTAATCCATTGCTTCATATGTTCAAAAAATTGTCTGCTCAACAACGTAAATAACGCAATGAATGTTGTTGAACTGTCAAAATGAAAGCCATTGCTACTGTTAGTGTAATTATTATATGAACTGTTTCTAAAAAGTGAGAAGATGATTCAGATAGATAATATGCAAGCACATAAACAAGGAACTAATCGCAAAATACTTTGATTGAACTTGACAATGCCTCAAAACGATAGTGATAAGTCTGTTCGTAAGCTCACAGTGATTGGCTCTCGCAGTGAGTGTGGCCACAATGGCCAGGAGCGCCGTTGGAGGCCACTAACGGTAGGAATGGGTTTCATTTCGACAGTTCAACAACATTCATTACGTTATTTACGTTGTTGAGCAGACAAATTTTTCGAACATAAGAAGCAATGGATTTGCAATAGGCTTCAAAAAGATTCAGATTGTGATAGATAGTGTGTTCCGTAATTAGGGTGCTGGCTTGATTCAATTGAGATGACCACTCGTTACGGTTATTTAACCAATTATAATGCGTGGTAATCTGTATGTAATTAACAAAATAAAGTGGAAGGAAAATCAGAACGAGGCCGAAGTATAAGACGCTCGCCCGACTAGAACTGCACCTCATTTTCTATCATAGTTTACGACGCTGTTCAAGCCGGTCAGCAGTTGCTTGAACAGCGTCGATGGCCTAGACAAGTGGCAATCGTTTTCAAAACGTTTCGGTTTCATATATCTACAACGACCTTCAACAGGATTGGAATAAGCGTTTTAGCAGCTTAAGTCAATCTAATATTTTTTACCCTTCCATTATAGTTAAAGCTGATAGAATGTCCTTTTGTCTCTGGTAGGAACAGGTGGAAGAAAACCATCCACGAAAATGGGGATCCTCCCTAACATTGAGAACGATGACTTCAAGAGATGGATCGGTATTTCCAAAGTATACAAAAGTACACAGAAACAATGATATTATAATTAAAAAGAGATAGATAGATAGTCAATCCACAAGTGGCATGTTAAAACATCGCTAGTTGGCAAATCTGAACTCAGTGTTAACGGAAACGTTCCTACAGTGTACCGCGTGTTCGATCAGTATGCGTTTTATAGATCAATGTGGCGGAGGTAACCTATCTACACTGTATCAAGGATCTTTTGGCGCCCGAATGACGATTTCAGGGGGGCGCTGTTGATAAACATTTGTGCCATTGTTTTGTGAAATATATTCAAAAAACAAGATGGCGGCACTTGTTTCGATTTCGGCCACGCGCCAACTGATCCTAGTGCGACTATACCTCATTTTACTTGTAATATAAATGTATAGAAGAAAGTTTTTAAGCACGCAAGTAAATTTAGTTAGGTCCGAGCCGCAGCGCGATCTTATCGCCACCGCCAACCGTTATTGTTCCCAGTGGGGCGGCGCGCGAAATTCAGCGCACTACGCCGACACACCTACACTTCGCAAACTTTATTGCTCACAAATTGTATGCATTATTTATTTAATTTGAAAGCGAAGAAACCCAAGCGCGATCATACGCCTCTGCGCGGAATGAGGGCGAGAGAATGCAAAAATATAAATAAGCTCGCCGTAGCGTAGAGGTAACGCCATATTGCTTTGTTTGTAGTGATTTTTAAGTGTAATGTGCATTTAAAAACTTAAGCGTTACTTGTTTCTTACACATGTTTTTGAGCAAACATTGTTGTTGTTTACAACCATTGCACGGTATGGAAAAGAAAAGATAGAAAGAAAGAAAGAAAATACAACAACAACAACAACAACATATATATAGACATATAATGTATATTGTTGTCTGTATAGCGTGTCTGTCTTTTTCTTTGTTCTATTACTTTACTATTTTTCCTTTCTTTCAAGGATAAAATCAGAAATGAAATAATCCTGAAAGCAACCGGAGGTACCGATATAGCTTGCAGAGGAAGCAAACTGAAGTGGCAGTGGACTGGCAATGTTTGTCGAAGGATTGATGGCCGGTGCAACAGACTAGTCCATTTTCTTTTTTGTGTTGGAAATCATCAAATGACTTCTCCCGCTCTGGACGGAGCGGGAGGGCGTGTCAGACTCTTACTGACTAAAACCTACCCGTGTTCCTTCAGTTGCCTGTGAGCCAGGGCCACGGCAACTCTTTCGAACAATCCGCGACCCCGGCAGGCATAGGTCCTACCGGACCCCGTCAATGGTGCTGACTCTCTTTGAGATGCGCGTGGAACACGACGCGTCGTCGACTAGGGCCGGACGCGAGAGATCGCCGCCGCCGGTCGCCGCCACGAGGACACGGTAGTGCTCCGCCCAAGCCGGGCAGACCTCCACCGTGTGCTTCACCATGTCCTCCGGTCGATCCACACAATGGTAACACCCGGCGTTTCCTCCCGCCTTGTCCGAAACAGGAACCTCCCGAAACAGCCATGTCCGGTGAGGACCTACGTCAGGCGGAAGGTGAGGACGCCATGGCGCCTCTCAAGTCACTCTTCAAAGAGGGCACTTAAAATAATGACGTGCCCAGCACTGGGTTGCGACAGTCGCACTCTCCATGCCGCCATGAGATCCCGCCGGAGTTCAGTCCGCTGTGGCCGCGAGAAACAGCGGAGTTACGCCCCGGCGTTTCGCCTCCTCGCACCACTCCCAAATGTGCGCGAGGACTTTTGCCTCCAGATCCCATGGCGGCAATCCGGCAAGGAGGCTCGCCGCCTCGCAAAAGACCGTGTGGTATCCCCGGACCAGCCGTATAGCTATGACCCTCTGGGACGCGTTCAACCGGCAGGCCGGTCGGCACCTCAATGAATGCGCCCACACTGGTGCCCCGTAAAGGGCCATGGACCGCACGACCCCCGCGTAGAGCCTCTAGCATGAGGCGATTTTACCCCTAGATTGGGCAGGAGCCACTTCAAGGAAGCCCCGGCCCGCTCCAGTCTGGGAGCCAAACGTCGGAAATGCTCAACGAAGTTGCACCGGCTGTCGAGGACGACTCAGGTACTTCAGGTACTTCATCGTCGACTCGACGCCGATGTGAACCCCTCCTACCGTTATTTGGAAACCCGACAGTGGCGCGTTCCGAGGACCATGAAAACACATGGCCTCGGACTTGTGCAAGGCCATCTCGAGTCCCAATTGCCGGATCTTCTCGATGACTGTCGCAACACCGCGTCACATGAATTCGGTCGCCGCCAGGTGCAACCTCCCCTGCGCCAGGACCAGCGTGTCGTCAGCGTAGCACACCACGCTGACGCCGATAAGCAGACGAATCCTGGAGTGGAGACCGCGTATCGGCAAGCCTAGCGTCGGACGCCCCCAGCTAGATGGACCGACGACCTTAAGAAAGTGGCTGGGGCAGACTGAATGCGGAAAGCGGAGGAAAGGGTGTTGTGGCGCAGCATGAGAGAGTCCTATGTCCAGCAGTGGACTGCGATGGCTGAGTTGATTTATTGAATGATTACTTAACTGGTTAAAAGGAATTTCTGGTTTTGTTCAGTGAAGGTTTATGGGAAGTCGTATTGCACACGTGGAACAAACACTTACATGTTTCCACAGCCGTGTGTAGGGAAATTACGTGTTTAGCGTATTGTCTACCAACTTTATTTGTCCGAATATTCAAATCGCAGCTTTATTTGTCCGAATATTCAAATCGCAATTGTCATTTTCTGCCATTTGTATTAAATGGCTATACACGGCAAATTGGCGTAGTGAGACAATTTGAAAACAATTAATTTCCTTGACTGTACACACATATAGGTAATAAGTACCACTTTGGATGCAAGCTAACAAAAACTAATTGTTGCTTATTAAAAACAGGAGGTCGTCAACATTCAAATATAGCCGCCTTCATAATTCTTAAAAAATCGTATAATTAACACAATATCATTAATTCACTGTCGTAATTATGATAACAGCTTTTCGTAGCCAGGAATCGAACCCGTTGATTTTGAAATAAAACACACTGTGTTATTGTATTATCCAGTAGTGTCGCTCATAGCCAAATATATTATCAGTAAAAAAACCGGCCAAGTGCATGTCGGACCAAGACGATGACGGGTTCATCAAGGGTTCATCAAGGAACATTGTAGTTGAAAAACATGATCTCCCATACGTTACAACTGCAAATGTAAGTTGGTCGACTATTACTCGTTAACTTGTAAAGCGTACTTACCTGTAATAGTTTTGGAACAAAGTTCCTTATCGCACGGTACGGACTTGGCGGGCTAGGCGAAAAAAAGTGTAAGAATTTTCCGTCCCGACCCTTTCTTTATTTGTTTGTTTGGTTGAACGCGCTAATCTCAGGAACTACTGGTTAGAATTGAAAAAATCATTTTATGTTAGATCGTCCATTTATCGAGAAAGGCTTTAGAATATATAACATTACGCTACGTCCAAAATGAGCGGAGCATAAATGAAAAACGTTGCAAAAACGGGAAAAAATTATTCCTTTTGAGAGCTTTCGCTGCGTGCGCTGAGTAAACGGTTAAAGTTACGTAAAAATCATGTATGACGGAACTGTTTCCCCTTAAAAGTTAAAAAAAAGTACGCAACAGCATATGTCTATCTTTTAAGATCGGCTGAATATAACCCTTTTTATGGTAAACAAATTTGGTCTATGGATGTTCTAAATATACTACGAAAGGAACATCATTCCAACCGAGTGTTCCACGGCACTCACGCATTTTTCCTTTTCATGTCGTTATATATACTACTGCTGTAATTTTTTTCACATATCCAATAAGCAACCATTTAGCTGGCAGTGGGGGGGGGGGACACTTGCCTCTAACAAAAATTTGCAATTTTAAGCTTAATTTTATGAAAACAGATCCCTGAATCGAAAATTGGTTTTCACGGACCCGTAATATTTTTGAATTGCCTATCCAACGATACCTCACACCATGGGATAGAC
The DNA here is from genome assembly GCA_917490735.1 of Dryobotodes eremita. Classification (NCBI taxonomy): domain Eukaryota; kingdom Metazoa; phylum Arthropoda; class Insecta; order Lepidoptera; family Noctuidae; genus Dryobotodes; species Dryobotodes eremita. The sequence continues at coordinate 7,164,447 of OU823241.1, read as the reverse complement.
GAGAAAAAAAAATATCCTCACTTTATGTGTACAGGAGGTACCCTACATTTTATATTTTTCTTGATTTTGTTGTACCACTTTGTCGGCGTGATTAATGTGTACGAGTAATTCATGCCAAATTGGAAGAACTAAGTCAAATCTAAGAACTCTTCGACTGCAAATTCCTTCCTATCCACAAACGTTTGCTGTACGTCCTACTTTAGTTTTGTACCCCGACGCAGTCTATATTAAGTGAAATTGCGTCGTTACCAACAATAATGAGTTAGTTAACCGCACGATTGTTTAATACAAGCTGGAGTCAGTGTAATGAACGCTATTTGTCTCGGTCGCACTGCCGCGGTAGCCATCTTGGAGGGAAACCTTGATGGATGTCAAACGTGTGTTCGCGCGCTCTTTTGGCGGGACGCGTTTGCTTTTAATGTTTTGTTAGTAAAATGTAACTATGGAATTGCTAAAGTACCCTAAATAGTTAAAGAATTAGTTATTAATTTAATAAACATTTCTCTTTTTAATACTTCATAACTATTTAACCAGGATTTATTACTAATTTACTAGGACTTTACTATCAGAAATTCCTCAGTAGCAGCTCGGAGTCTGGATTTGTGCCCGGTTGCTGGCAATAGGTCCGCACCCTATAACATGGGACTTAAACATATCTGCCGAAATGTGGGTGTACTAAGTTTATGTATTTACACCTCTTCGTAAACCTACGGGGAAATGTATTAAGCTAAATAATAAACTAGCTGATGCCCGCAGGTTCGCTCGCGTGGATGTCGCAAACTATCTCACAAGAACGTGCTACCGGAACAAAAAGTAGCCTGTGTCCTTCCCCAGGACGCCATCTATCTCCTTGCCAAATTTGATCGAAATCCGTTCAGTGGTTTAGGCGTATAAAGGCACACAGACAGAGTTACTTTTGAAATTATAATATTAAATATGGATTACTTGCAAGAAACAACATTTGCGCGAAATACCATTTTTGCGATCAGTTTCTTACACCACGTTATAAATGGGGAGTAGGCAAAAGGGGACTCGTAGCAGGGATTTTACCAATCTGCGAATACAAACATAATATTTGATTGTTATGACATCGGTAAAGTAAATCTTCGTCTCCCTCACCTATTCGCATTAAATTAAATGGCGCTAGTATATCCTTGAAACAACAAAAGAATATTACTTGAAATTGTTGCACCGAGCCGAGGAATGGCGAGTTCTCGCTCGATGAATATTTGGTCTCATAGCAGTTACTTACTTACTTATAGAAACACAAACATATCTAATTTTTATAATGCTTTTATTTTGTATTGAGGGACAGTCATGCATGGTACGTGAACTGTACCCAACAGTTGCACTAGGACAGGGCTTTTATTTCAGCTTTAACTCAAAATTAATAGCTTTTGTGGAAATGACACCAACCGATTTCGTAGTTCAAGAGCAGCCGCTCTGTAAATACCTCACCCCGAAAATGTAGATGAAGTGGGCTCTAGTCAGCCCAGAGGTGACCCGCTAGAGGGCTATAATAATAGAAAATCAATTGTGTTTCATTAGCGATGCTTGACTATTCAAAGTAAGCTATCACTCCACGTGATGCTAGGCCTAGTGACACTATTGACAACTCACTGATCGGCTGATGTTACTATGACCTGGGTTAACCGAACGAACGTTTCATTCGTTTAAAACACATTAGCCGCTTACCTAAAGAACTTTACAGTTAGCAAGAGTTTTATTAAAAAAGTGTCCTCATAAACGCATAGAATGCCCAAATGGCTAACTAAGAAGAAGCAAGAAGAAAAATTTTAACATGACAACCCTGTAACAGAAACATTCGATGTCAAAAATCAAAGCGAATGATGTACAATGCCATGAAAATCAACGATGCACATCGCATAAATATAACACTGAACAATAAACAATAAGTCCGTACTTAAATGAATAACCCTCGCGTATCAAAAACTGCGAACAAAAAATAATACTCATAATAATCCATCGAAATATAATGGGGAATGCAAACCCACATAAAATGATGCCGGAAAAACAATCGCCAAGCAATTTCAAACTTTATCACAAACACAAAAAGATGTTGGTCCAGTTTCTAGTGTAGAAAGAAGTTGGTAAAGCTTGGTGTACATTTCTGAACATATGGATCCATTAAGCAGGTTTCGGATCGTTCGCAAATTAATGTAAACAATACTATAGTTAGCCAGATTTGACTGAAATGGAGATTTGATATTGTATTTTTGATGTTTCGAACATATTTAGTGATTCGCGTGTATTGTCTGGGGAGAGGGTAGTTACAAACTGCCTCAACTTTATGAAGAGTTTTGGATAGTTGATGGCATTGTGAAAATTATTGCGAGATAATGCATAATTTTTACTGCATCCATAATGATAGAACCTTGATGCTGAAGCGTGGTGTTAAAGCAACTTAATGAAAGATGTAAATTCTACCGTCTCTTTCTTGTTTTCCTGGCTTAGAAACCCCAACGAAACTTTATGCTTCTGGAAGCTATAAACTAAACGCTAAAGCTCGCATAGTTCATTATAATCCAATTCATTTCCTAATCATTACAATTCATACTGAATCCGAATCTACTGAATGTCTAATCCCGGGATCATTCTGAGACGAATCTTGAGTCTTTAGTTCTTCTTAACAAAAAATTAAAGAATTTGGTCTTTGTAATAGTTTCAACTTTTTTTATTAGATTGCTTTTAGCGATAATACCGCCATTGTGTCACCCTATGTAAAATTTCTACATAACGGGTGTTTAATGACACTTATCGAAGCCGAGAGTCACTTGTACGCCCCGTCATTGTATTTTTTTTTTGTACTGGACCCTGGGAACCTTCTGGTTCCGGAGATATTGAAGGTCAAAATTACAACTTTTAATGACTTTTATTTACAAAGCAAGTTTGTAATGTTATAACATAATTTAAAATACTCCCACGACCCCTGCACCGTTGCATGCACCCATAAGCACAATGTTTTGCGTGTTACATTGCGCAATACCGCAAACAGCAAATTTTCACACCAAAAATAAATGTAATTTCCCAGCAATTATTTTTGTGCTATGTTACTCAGTTTGATGTACAGAATGCGTAGTTAACGGCTATGTGATGTGTCTTTTTAGACCCCGTATATGTATATCTGTAGTTTGTATGGTGTACCTACTTAATAAAGAGTAAGTATTCTACTATACATGGTGGCAGGGACATCGGCGTGCAAACTGTAACCATGAATACAGGGTGGCAGGGACATCGGCGTGCAAACTGTAACCAAGAATACAGGGTGGCAGGGACATCGGCGTGCAAACTGTAACCATGAATACAGGGTGGCAGGGACATCGGCGTGCAAACTGTAACCATGAATACAGGGTGGCAGGGACATCGGCGTGCAAACTGTAACCATGAATACAGGGTGGCAGGGACATCGGCGTGCAAACTGTAACCATGAATACAGGGTGGCAGGGACATCGGCGTGCAAACTGTAACCAAGAATACAGGGTGGCAGGGACATCGGCGTGCAAACTGTAACCAAGAATACAGGGTGGCAGGGACATCGGCGTGCAAACTGTAACCAAGAATACAGGGTGGCAGGGACATCGGCGTGCAAACTGTAACCAAGAATACAGGGTGGCAGGGACATCGGCGTGCAAACTGTAACCAAGAATACAGGGTGGCAGGGACATCGGCGTGCAAACTGTAACCAAGAATACAGGGTGGCAGGGACATCGGCGTGCAAACTGTAACCAAGAATACAGGGTGGCAGGGACATCGGCGTGCAAACTGTAACCAAGAATACAGGGTGGCAGGGACATCGGCGTGCAAACTGTAACCAAGAATACAGGGTGGCAGGGACATCGGCGTGCAAACTGTAACCAAGAATACAGGGTGGCAGGGACATCGGCGTGCAAACTGTAACCAAGAATACAGGGTGGCAGGGACATCGGCGTGCAAACTGTAACCAAGAATACAGGGTGGCAGGGACATCGGCGTGCAAACTGTAACCAAGAATACAGGGTGGCAGGGACATCGGCGTGCAAACTGTAACCAAGAATACAGGGTGGCAGGGACATCGGCGTGCAAACTGTAACCAAGAATACAGGGTGGCAGGGACATCGGCGTGCAAACTGTAACCAAGAATACAGGGTGGCAGGGACATCGGCGTGCAAACTGTAACCAAGAATACAGGGTGGCAGGGACATCGGCGTGCAAACTGTAACCAAGAATACAGGGTGGCAGGGACATCGGCGTGCAAACTGTAACCAAGAATACAGGGTGGCAGGGACATCGGCGTGCAAACTGTAACCAAGAATACAGGGTGGCAGGGACATCGGCGTGCAAACTGTAACCAAGAATACAGGGTGGCAGGGACATCGGCGTGCAAACTGTAACCATGAATACAGGCTGGCAGGGACATCGGCGTGCAAACTGTAACCAAGAATACAGGGTGGCAGGGACATTGACGCGCAAACTGTAACCATGAATACAGGGTGGCAGGGACATCGGCGTGCAAACTGTAACCATGAATACAGGGTGGCAGGGACATCGGCGTGCAAACTGTAACCAAGAATACAGGGTGGCAGGGACATCGGCGTGCAAACTGTAACCAAGAATACAGGGTGGCAGCGACATTGACGCGCAAACTGTAACCATGAATACAGGGTGGCAGGGACATCGGCGTGCAAACTGTAACCAAGAATACAGGGTGGCAGGGACATCGGCGTGCAAACTGTAACCAAGAATACAGGGTGGCAGGGACATCGGCGTGCAAACTGTAACCATGAATACAGGGTGGCAGGGACATCGGCGTGCAAACTGTAACCAAGAATACAGGGTGGCAGGGACATTGACGCGCAAACTGTAACCATGAATACAGGGTGGCAGGGACATCGGCGTGCAAACTGTAACCATGAATACAGGGTGGCAGGGACATCGGCGTGCAAACTGTAACCAAGAATACAGGGTGGCAGGGACATTGACGCGCAAACTGTAACCATGAATACAGGGTGGCAGGGACATCGGCGTGCAAACTGTAACCAAGAATACAGGGTGGCAGGGACATCGGCGTGCAAACTGTAACCATGAATACAGGGTGGCAGGGACATCGGCGTGCAAACTGTAACCAAGAATACAGGGTGGCAGGGACATTGACGCGCAAACTGTAACCATGAATACAGGGTGGCAGGGACATCGGCGTGCAAACTGTAACCATGAATACAGGGTGGCAGGGACATCGGCGTGCAAACTGTAACCAAGAATACAGGGTGGCAGGGACATCGGCGTGCAAACTGTAACCATGAATACAGGGTGGCAGGGACATCGGCGTGCAAACTGTAACCAAGAATACAGGGTGGCAGGGACATCGGCGTGCAAACTGTAACCATGAATACAGGGTGGCAGGGACATCGGCGTGCAAACTGTAACCATGAATACAGGGTGGCAGGGACATCGGCGTGCAAACTGTAACCAAGAATACAGGGTGGCAGGGACATCGGCGTGCAAACTGTAACCATGAATACAGGGTGGCAGGGACATCGGCGTGCAAACTGTAACCAAGAATACAGGGTGGCAGGGACATCGGCGTGCAAACTGTAACCATGAATACAGGGTGGCAGGGACATCGGCGTGCAAACTGTAACCATGAATACAGGGTGGCAGGGACATTGACGCGCAAACTGTAACCGTGAATACAGGGTGGCAGGGACATCGGCGTGCAAACTGTAACCATGAATACAGGGTGGCAGGGACATCGGCGTGCAAACTGTAACCAAGAATACAGGGTGGCAGGGACATTGACGCGCAAACTGTAACTGTGAATACAGGGTGGCAGGAACATCGGCGTGCAAACTGTAACCATGAATACAGGACGGAAAAAAAAATCTGCTGATTCATAGAAAAGTTCAATACCTACGCGGTCAAAATGAATGCCAGAGCTAATTTTGGTTTTAATAATCGACGAAAAATTTTTACGTCCAGAATCATGTGCTGAATTCATGTTTTCAGTTTGCGCGTTGATGTCCCTGCCTACAGGGTGGCAGGGTTCTTCTCAACGAATATTACAGATTTGAAATATATTTATTCAAGCACATACGCAGTTCAATCAATTACCCCGTTAAATTGTACTGTGACAATAAAAATCTAAGAATACTTTGCGTTTATTCATAAATTATAAATGGTGTTTCTGAACCTAATGCTCTTCCCGTGTTTTTAGCGGCGCCTCGAAGCGTTGGGCTGTTGGGATCCACTTAAGAAGACGTGCCTGTCTTGACTCGAAAGCCTTTTTAACTGAGCAGATATTGTTATAATTGAGGAAACGATACGGAATTGCCTTGTTTAATTTACTTCCATTTTTTTTATGAAATGTGGGAAGAGGTACGTTGAAGGAACTTCGGATGCTACTGACAATACGAAAGTAGTGGCTATGTTTTGGGTTGCCATAGTCACGCTAAGAAGAAGAATGTATACATACCTTGATTGAAGATATTGTACTTGTTTTTCTAGAAAGGTAACCTCTTTGTCACTTGTAATTAATCATGTTTTTATGCTAAGACACACTCGTTTTTCTTGCCGTGAAAAACTACGGTTTACTGGCCGGGTGTAGGCATGGTTGTCAGTGTTGTATGAATCACTATGGAAGCTTGTTCAGACACGTTTTTTGTACGGCGCGGTTTATACGCCGTACCGTAATGGAACAGTGCCGTGTACAAAGGGTCTTAGGTACTACAAGATTTTTCGTTTTATGTCCAGCAAGAATTTCCATCATCCGTGTTAATGTATCTTGTTTTATATTGCAATAATATTGTCTCGTAGATATTTTTTTTAAATAAATAAGAAATGCAATGATATTGATCACCTTCGCGAAGCACAGCGTAGCAATCGTACTACGCCGTAGACTCGTAGAAGACTTGTAGCGCAGACTCGTAGTAGTCACATTCTATGTAGCAGTTCAGAACGCCTTGCTACACCTTGCTACGCTTTGCTACGCCGTAGCACGTAAAGGATGTCGTGTGCTTGAAAAATTAGGGTTCCATAAGCACACTATTCTTCAATCGGTTTAAACAAATCCGCCGCTCATCCGCCTAAAGGCAAAAGTGAAACGTCACACGTCCGCACACAGGGTAATCAGATCAGGGGCACAAGTGAAATTGAATCGGCACCGACTTGACCCATTGCGACCCAACGGTTGGGCCAAAAATTGCCCTTAATTCTTTTTCTATAGAGTGTAAAATCCGGTGAAAAATTATTTAACCATCAGCCAAGAGAAATTTAACCTTACTATTATATATTAAGGTTGATATTTCTATGGCAGAAAAAAGATGAGTGCTTAAATAGGGGTGACCGGTAGATCAATGCTTATTTGTGTCTAATAGGAAAAAAACAACAGATGTAGGCATTTCACGGGTATAATAATGTACTTAGTTGGATTTTTATGGTGCCTTTGATCTGGTGCGGTCTCAGTTGGGTTCTGCGCGAGTAGGCCCCGTCCCCAGTCCCCAGTGGTCGTATTGTTTGGACAAGGATTGTATAGGCTTTGAGTTTGTCATGTGTTTTTTGGATGTTCCCATTTTTTTGAACATTTGATGTCTACATACCTACTTACTTAGACGTATGGTATATTGTGTATGTTTATTGATGATTTAATTTTGACAAGATCTTAATTAATATGAAAATTGTATAAGAAATATTTAGTAAGTAAATTAACTTAATCAATAGGTTTTTTTTAATAACCTTCTTTGATAATCACTTTATTGTCATCATAACGATTTTAATTCACTTTATAAACATAAAAAAGAACCCATCATCCCAAACATGGATAAAAAACAAAAAAACAGATAAAATAAAATTCTAACTGAATTCTAGTCGATCATATCGTTCCCTCTGACAGCCGCGAATCCTTTTTCAATCTGGCAACTTTATTAAAGATGGTGGCTTGCGATCATTTTGACATAACGTTGTGTGACGTAAGAGTGTTTACGAGGATCACTGAGGGGTCCTATGATCCTATTTTGCACTCGGAACTTACAATTTTGTTATAAAAACTTTTTGCTTTGATTAAATTGATCTTTGAACGCGATTTTAAGATTGTGTTTTAGTAAAACTGTTTATTGTGCTTTTTAAAGAAGTTATGAGAAGACCTGGGCAGCCCCAGTAAGGTTGCTTACTTAGAATATCGACAATTGTCCAGCAGTGGACTTTGGTTGATTTAAAGTAGGTACTTGAATGTTGCCAAGATTAATAAAAAAAAAAAAAAATGGTAGTATGGCTTCCAATAAGTTTTGGCTTATTACTTAGAATGTTGATTTTTGTAGGTATACTTAGCTGAAATATTTATAGGTTATTTGAGTAATGAATTTTGCCCTTAATTGAATATATTTCTTCAATCAATTAGTGTAGCTGGAGAGTAAATTAAAAAAAAAAATATTATCCTATTTAAAAATACCCTTCATAACAAATTATGATAATTTTAATCACACAAAGCTCCACTACTAATAGTTAAAAAGAACTCGGTCAGATATATTTAAGAGCATAAAATTAACACGATCAAAAACAAATAATTGCGACCTTTCTGCTCACCCCTCATCGTATAACGAGATATAATAAAACATAATCGATTATACACCCTAAAACTTATTTCTATGCTAACCCTACCAAATGTTAGTTCTACTTCATAATTGAATAGACTCTACAATTATCGCAATAGAGTTCAATTTACATTGGGCATTTGTTTTGACACATTTGATGTGTGATGTGCGAATAGTTATACGGACTGCATGGCCATTTGTTGGTGCCTTAGATTAAACAGTTATGGATATAATGTATAACTAATGATAAAGTTAAGACCAGAATGTGCGCTTACATAATTTCTAACGTGACTATATGTTGGACGTCCCCGTCTATAAAAAAATATTCAATAACGTGCCCTTTATAACGTTATTTATTTATTTATTAAAACTTTATGCACAAGTAAAAAAAATACTGTACAAAGGCGGACTTAATTCCCGAGGCATTTTCTACCAGTCAACCAAATGATGATGGTGATGCAGAGATAAAACATGGCAGGTGCAATATACGGGATAGATAGCTCGGAAATAACTATAAAATACAAGAATAAATATTAATCCAAAAATACTAATACAGACGTACATACATTTAAATAAAATAAACTTTGTTAGGAGAAATAACGATCGGTAGAGGAGAAAACGAATCCAGCAAATAAACGCTGGGATGTTTCGGCCAACTTCTGACGGTTAAGCTCACGTGCCTTCACTTTAAAAGATAACCGACTGCTTGCCATCTTGATGTTCAGGGAGAGCGCATTCCAAATGAAAACCGCCTAGACCAAGAAAGAAGAATGAATGAAGCCAAAGCGGTGAGAAGGACATAGTAGAAGACGATTGTTGGTGGAACGAAGGTTTTTACTATGAGCAGAGCATAAATATTGAATTTGGGAAGTCAGGTAAGAAGGAGAAGTGGGTTTGTCGAGAATAGATAACAACGTGGACAGTGCCCTTAACTCTCTGCGCTGACGAATTGGTAACCATTTTAAAAGCAATCTGTGCACAGAAACATGGTCATACTTACGAAGATTGAAAACAAAAAGAATGCAATTATTGAGAAGGCGGTCAAGTTTATCGAGGAGATCTGCATTAAGGTCACAGTAACACATATCACCATATTCAATTATAGGAAATATTAGGGACTTTACAAGCAATGCTTTTATGTGTGACGGGAGAAGGTTTTTCAATCTATAGAGCGACCGCAACGTCCCGGTGACTTTTTGACTTACAGTCGTGACCTGCTTTCGCCAGTCAAGACAAGTGTCGACATGCAGACCAAGATTCTTAATATCGGAGCTAAACGGGATAAATGAGTTGTCGAAGATTACAAGCGGTACAGTTAATACATTAAGCTTTTTCATACTGTAGGACACCCCTACTAAGATAGCCTGACACTTGGTGGGGTTAACCTCCACGCCAAATCGACCAGACCAGTTTTTAATGAAATCTAAATGCCGGTTTAGCTCCTCAAACGCATCGGATATGTTGTCAACATTTGCCCGGCAGTAAAGCTGCAAATCGTCAGCATAAAGATGATACGCAGTCCGAAGCTCGGTGTAAATGACGTTAATAAAAATGGAAAATAAAAGAGGAGACAATATACTGCCTCGAGGTACGCCAGGTGCAAGATTATACCAATTCGAGGAAGAGTCTCCGGCATAAACAGACTGCTGACGTCCCCGAGGATAAGAGGAAAACCATTCCAGTACCCCGGGAGAGACCATAAGATAGGAAAGGATGGATAAAAGGACTTTGTGACTGACGGTATTAAAGGCATTGGAAAAATCAATTAACACTAAGACTGTAACTTTAGTGTCTTCCATACCCCGCCTTATATCGTCGGTCACTTTAAGAAGAGTTGAAACGTTATCGTGTTAATTTAAGTTAAGTTAAGTTAATTTAAAATAGACTTCATATTCTATTATTCTATCTTGAGATATCGTGATGTCGTGGCGTGGACGTGGACGTCCACGATAATATCGTTCAGAAAGCGCTACAACATTATATGTACCCATATAAAATAATAAATACGGAAGAAATTCAATAAAGACATTATTGTAAGTAAACTTTTAATTGAAGCGCAGATCAGAAAATAGTCTGAATAAAATAAAAAAAAGGTGTAGAAATTGCATCATCACACGCTCAAAAACTATTAAACTATTCAATTCCTGCTCTTCGCATCCAAGTGGACCACACAAAACGGCAGGGCGGTGCGCGTCTAATTTCATTGTTATTAGTATTACACACACATTTGCGAGGGGTGATTTTTTTGCTAATCATCATTCGTTGACACACATTGTGCGCGGACGCCGATGGCTGCGTTCAATTGACACCGACTGACGGTTTTGGAGGACGACAGCGAAATATTTTCATTGTTTGTGTCGATTGCATGTTTTACTTTGCAGGGACATTGAAGTCACGGGTCATTTGCAGGGATTACTGCAGCTTCCAAAATTCCATTTAAAATTGTTTATTTAAATTTAGAATGTGCGCGTTTTAACGCTCTACCGTTTTTCTCTTTGTATGCTAACAGAGTCAACTCTGTGGAATGTAACTATGTCCACTAGGACAATAAAAGGCAAGAATGTTTCCTGATGTGGGATAAACCAACAATAATTGCCTTTCCACACACTTTACATGCTCCAACTAGCCACCATTCTCAACACCTGTCGCATTACCCGAAATTTCCTAACTTCTACATTATTTTCCACCTTTTTAATCTAAATCGTGTCGTCAAGTGTGTCGAGATCCCTAACTGGGTCGCGGATTGTTCGAAAGAGTTACCGTGGCCCTGGCGCACAAGCAACTGAAGGAACACGGGTGGGTTTTAGTAAGTAAAAGTCTGAGACGCCATCCCGCTCCGCCCAGAGCGGGAGAAGTTATTTGATGATTTCCCACCCAAAAAATAAAAATAAAGTGTGCAAAGTCACAAACTCTCTCAAAAGAACTCAATATAATAATAAAAATTAACCTTTATTCCAAACCACAGACAATACATACAGTAGTGTTGTATTTTCGTATTTTTATAACATACCGCAACATGATTCCTCAAAAATACACAATATCCAGACTTAATTTCCGTAAAAAAATTACACATTTAATCCACCCGTATTACAATACTGGAACCAATAAGTAAACGACCTCCGGTTGCGTGCAACGTACAGTGCACCGACCTGCCTCTTTAAATCCGCGGTATTTATATACATTCACCTCGTGGAGCTAAGAATAGTAACCACGACCTACCACCACCCACCACCCGGCTACCCCTACCACCCTTGCTTCATACATACTCCAAGAATGGTATGCGATGGTGCACCCACTTTCGAGAATGACAACTGCGGGCAATTACTTCTACAACAACTTTGTTACATAGGCAGTAAAGTTGTGTCTATTGATTCTGGTAATTATCTACTTGAGTGGTAATTAGACACCTAGACAAAGTGACATTCTATCAGCGATAACGATGATAGAATATCAAATATGTATGAGACTGACGTAAGCTACCGAAAAGCTTATGTCAATACTATTGAAAGTCGTTGTAGAAATAAATACCAAAGATATTTAAATATGATTACGATAGACGGGACAACATTAAAATTTACTTCGTACTATCTACAGGTTGCACCTCGATACTTACGATAGACGGGAAAAAGCAAACAACAACAAAATCTACTTTCTTCCTCGCTCAGTTTAGTTCTATGTCTCGTGTCATACGCCCCACATGATAGGTCGCCGAATTGTACATTGCGGTATTGCAAAACTCATAGTGATAAAGCGACTAGCTGAACTACGGTTTATTTTTGCAGAGTTAATACTCTAAAAAAATATTAAATTTATATATACATTTTTTTTTTCTTAGATATTTCAAAATTTTCTGACGGTTGGTTATGAGAAGTTGATATCGGTAAGTGTATCGTGTCAAAAATGGCTATTAGATAATTTTGCTATACTCGTATTATGCTAAATGGCGTCATTGAGACATGTCGTGGAAAACAGGTTTTCTATGACATTGCTTCTGATAATCTCTATAAGAAATATGAAACGCTTTGAAGCAATTTCCACATACCCAGGCTCTCTGGACCTGCAGGGAAGAGACCACCACTACGTCTCTTGCAATGTCAGGATAATTACCACATCCCCTTCTGGCCCTACCACGTTGTGGTATCCCGTTGTTTACGGAACACACGACGAACCTGAAGACGCTGCATGGGTAGACTGATGACCTGATAAAGGTTGTGGGAGACAGCTGTATGCGGCTAAGGACTAGTCACTGTGGAAGTCCTCTGAGGACGCCTGTATCCTGCAGTGGACGTCTTTCAGCTGAAACTGTGATGATGAGAAATTGACGTCAGCCCATATTTTTCTAGACTTTTTATCTAACAACACACTTAAATCCCAAACAATTACCATCTGCCATAAAATGATGAGTCTGAAATCACCATTTTATCTCAGACCAATAATCTGGGGACACGCCAGTGCCCGCGCCAAGTCAAGCAAAAACAAACAAACAAAGGCACAGGCGTACCATCCTTTTCTCGAAGCCCTTCAGGTTATTTTCGACCCCCTGTAACTTACACGTACACATACATACATAAACTCACGCCTTCTTCCCATGGGGGAGGCAGAAACTACAGAACGTCACCTGCTACGATCCTTACACACTCTTTTTGCCTCGTTTATGTTCATATATCTGGTCATACACGCACGCCGGTTGCGAGTACTACGCACCTGACCTTTCTGAAGAACATCACCAATAAGGTCACTATTATGTCCTCCTAGGGCGTGCCCTACCGACAATTCCACTCATATCTGCTTTGTAAATACCTTTTGTAACTTCCCGTCCTTCCGTCTTCTTCTTTTCTTTTTCCCCTGTAACTTCGTTGTGGATAAAGCTAGAAGCCTGAATTTTCAGTTACCATGAGGGCATAATATAAATAAGTATATTTCCAAATTACATTCGTTTTGGACCTTTAGTTTAAGAACTATTGTAAGTCAAAGTTCTTAAATTTTGTCACTGGCACACACTCACTCACTCACCGATCATCAACATTCAAAAGTACTTCTAGCAGACACAAAGGCTTAAAATTTTGAACACAGTTTAGCCTATAAAGCAAGGAGAAACTAAAACATACCGCAATTTTAGTGCCGTTTTCTAGATATATGAACTGCATAAGTAACTTTGTTATCCTATATAAATATATAAGATTACAAATTTAATTCTGCAGTTCATACAATTTTTCATCACTAAATAGATAGATAGGTAGGTGAATAGTGGATAGATAATTACAGTAAGTCACAGACGATGTCACCTTTAATATACCTATACTATACTTATAAGTCGGCGCAGCGTGTCGAAGGCAAGCGATGAGATTGAGATCTTAGCGAAGGCTAAATTGAGTTCGGTGTTTGAACTTTACAATTTTAATAAACAAACAGTTTGTAAAAAAAAACATCACCTGCGATACCTATATTTACACAGATAGGGCTAGTCCCTATTTATGTAAATATAGGTAGACTAGATTCATGTTTCGTGTTGAAACATAAATCTACATATGACAATATCTACCTAATATTAGCACTCTGAGCTCTTTATTAATATTTGTGTAGGCATACATTTGGCCCGCTAAATCTATGTTCAATTAGGACTATTTAAAATAGGATTATTCTTATGTGATTATGTTGCCGTGCGAGAAATAAAGATGTCTAATATTGATACCGTCCCTACAAAATGTTGTTTGTTAACTAATTAGGTAACAATTAATGACAAAGTTGTTGGATAGATGCTCCCATAGATAGGTACTGAATAAATTAACGGACTTGGTTTTACTTTAGAGCTCACAACTTTTTGCGGTTAAAGACCTGCGTTGCGAGACTTGTGTCTTTGTACATGTTGTGTATACAATTTCCAGCTCAATTTACAACTTACAATTTACCAATATACTGATTAGGTGAATTTAAGAAAGGCAACTCAGCCGATCGTGTCTCCCACCATCCTGCCAGTCCTATAAGGTTCCAATAAGTCGGCACCGGGACAACTAAGAAGCTGTAATCTGTACGTAATATTGAAAATCAAAGCGAATTTTGGTCACGTAAGAGGGATTTACTAAGTTGTATGTCTTTCTATGAGCCAAAGTAAGTGCATTGGCTTTACGGTACAAGATAGAAGGGGCAGAGGTTCCAATATTCTTTTATAAAATATTTTAAGTAACGTTTATTCTCGACGGCATCGTTGGTTATTGACCAGAGCTACTACTAAGCGAGTCTTGGGTTCAATCTTCCTTGAGGAATGATTACTTTTTTGCAGTAATTTAATGAGATAATTCTTCAGGAAGAACAGTGGTGGCATAGTGATTACCGCATTGGGTACACACTTAGACAGGTCCTGTCTTTCGATGAAGGAAACTGGCATAGAAATAGCTTGACTTAACAGTTGGAGGACATATCCAGTATCTCGCACTGAGCCCGCGCGCAGTTCCCCTTAGAGAGGAGGCCTGCGACCCAGCAGTGGAAGACTATAGGCTGAAACTAAGCACAGGCTAGCCATGTATCATAATACATGGATATGTCATATAGGTACCTTTCTACCGCTCATTACTTGCCCCACATATTCTTATAACGCAGCGCGACCAGCCACGTGCAAAGGTTATTTGTCACTGGCTACCAGACGGGGCAATATTTCACATAAAACATTGCGCCAGGTTAAAATTTAAATAACAGCACTTGTATGCAGCCATAAGTGGATTAGGTTAAAGTGCAATAGGAGTAAGACGCTCATACATGTATGTATGTAGGTAAGTATGTACTTGTACCGGTATATTTTTGTGGAACTGGAAACGTAATACATTTATTCGTAAAATAAATCATGGTGACTGCAAGCAATGTGTGGTTATTTTTGGTGAAAATAACTTGATTGGTTATTGGGGGATTCAGCACATTTTTTAAATAAGTAGGTACTTTTATTTAATTTTTTTATTCTGGATTGAAATTATAATTATGTACATAAATAATAACTTACATCTAATTAATTAACCTAACCGAACTAAAACTATTAACAAACTAAAAAATGGCGTCAAAAAATTCCTCCGCATCGCTGTCGACTGGTAATGTACCCAAGAGACTGGCGGCATTGCCACGTTGTATGGCAATGCTTAGCCTCTGGCCAAGGTAAAAGCCAGCCCTTGGGTCACGGGAAGTGTCAAACAGGCGTTTGGAGATTTTATTGAACAAAACATGGGCACTCGGACCCAACGGCCCGAGCGTTAAAAGGTTAAGTAGGTACTTCTTTTCCTTCATTTTTGGCAGAGAACGTATGTTAATTTACAATCTAACCACGATAATAAAATCCAGGGAACTTAAAAAAATAATTTCAAAAGACATCAGTGACATACTTGAAGTTTTAATTTAACTTACCGTATTGGTATTTACAGATTCTACAAATAATTTTAATAGTAAATACAACTAAATAACAATGAATAAAAATAAAAATAAAATTAAGAAGGAAAAGAATCATAGGGCATCAAAAAATTGGGTTTACTACGTATTGGTCAGTTCTTATAATTAGAAAACAATCATGACAACGAGTAAATCGTATTTTTAGCAATTGCAAATTTATCAAAAGTGGAGCAAAAGCCGCAAAATAATTCAAATAACAAAAACTAAAACTCGACCATCCAAAAATCCTGCGCTTGCACATAATTTTACAATTATGCTTGATTTAACAACTATTAGTCCAAAAAGTAGCTAAGCTCCAAAATTACCCGCTTTTTATCGCCGCATACACACAAGTTAACCAAATTCCCTCCCCAGCGTCCTTACCTACCGAACTCTCGCATATCATTGCAATTTACAAGGAAAACTTTGCCTTCTAATTTGTTAGAAAAAACAAGCAAAGAATGCGTCAACGGTCTGCTCCTGCCAGTTCGGAATGGGATCATAAACTGGCATAATGGAGGGAACCGTCTAACGACCTACAGAAAGAGTCTTAATATCTTAAATAAAATATCAAGAAGAAATCACAGGGCACGGGTGCGAGGAAGCGCAAGTTTATAGCGGAGAGATTGGACACATATTACAACCAAGTTTCCAGTTGCTTTTGTTTCGCGTTTGCAAGTTTTTCGGCTGTAAAATTTTTCGGACGCTCGTCCTTACTTTATTGTACCTAGCGTTCGCAAAAATTTGGACTCCTATGTTCTTTTATTTTGTATTCTTTTTGTTAGATAAGCTACAGTGTTCTGTGGAATAGTGAATAAGGAATTACACTTTGTGCCGTCGTTGTGAGTTTTGTGAAGATTAAAACAACGTAGACTTTGTTGTTTATGTAATGCAATTATTTATTTAATCCTTTTAAGTGTAAAATATAATGTTTTTTTAATTATGACTTATGGTTTACTTATGGAATTAATTATATAGAGACTAAATGCAACACGCTACTGCGCAAACAATGTATGTATTGTATTTGACGAAAGGTCTCAGAGATAGGTCACAACATTCATATCATTTTATTTTAATTAGGTTCTAATATTAATCAAAAATTATAACTATAAAACACATTCAACTGTATTAATAGTTTGTAGATAGACTTCAATAATATTCTATATCTTTTGTGCCATAATAATACAGAGCTGTATTTTTCTGGTTTTTATTACAAATATTCTAAATATTACCCAAATAATGCTATCTCCCGATGATTGTAAAATAACATGGTATCCATGTTAACTTTAAAGTAATTCGAAAAGATTCCTTTGTCCAGATGACAAAACACGTATCAATCGCTTTTAAAATTCAAGAGTGCAAAGAACTCGACCCTTCGCCGTAATAGCAAGTTTACCAACTTCTGTACTTGTTCAGTTAACCAGCCTTCCAGTCATAACCTCGCCTTTCAGGAACTCCCCAAGGACTATGAAATATTCCTTTTTTAAACCACAAAGACATAATTAAACCCCAAGGATAACAAGTCGGTGCCTCGTACAATATTCTCCTTTGTGCGCGGATTTTGAATTTTAATGCGCGCGAGTTTCGATCCCATCATGCCCGGTGATCGTGCAGTAAAAATAACTAGTTATTCAGTATCCAATTAGAATAGATCATTTTCATGTAATTTCTTGATCAATAATGAATCCCTGAATTTTGTAATGGGTTTTCTACGCGATTTCGCCAAGTTCTTCCAGCAAAAGCCCGAGGATATAAAATTATCGTCGAAATAATGACTTAACGAGGCAGGAGACATGGACTGGCTCCTTGTTCAAAATTGGGGTTCCGGTTGTATATTTTCGTCGCCAGTTCTCCTACAAATTGTTCCTTGTAGTACGGATAATGGGAATATATTTAATAAATAAGTACGTAATAACCTAATACCGTATGCACTTTGGATAATTTTAGAGTTTGTGCAAAAATATTACATTTTTCCACAGAAAAAGACCTCAAACATTATTTTTAAAATTTGTAATACAATGAACATTGCAATAATACATGAGAGTTGACAAAAATAGCAATTCATCAAATATGGACGCCAAATCTATAATTTTAACAGCCCTTTAATTTTCAGTGCAACATTGTAGAACCAATAAAAAATGTATACTACTCGTAGCATAGGACATTTTCACACTATTTTACGTCAAATATACCGCAATTTAATGATCAATTAATAGAAAAAAAACGTATATTAAAATTCACCCATTTCCTGAAACAATTTAAAGGCGTAATATGTTTTAACGCGCCCATCAAGTTGGCTATCAACGAAAATTTGTTCAACGCCAAAATGTATGCAGTCTCAAGCACTCAACTGCCCCCGAAAATTACAACAATAAAGAAATAACAGATAAGTGCTCTTACATTAAAGTTCGAGTAGAAAGTACCAGTATAACTTGATCAACCGCGTCCCACAAACTTCCATATTTAAATCCAGATTGTACTGTAGGAGGGAAGCGGGGGAGCTCTAGAAAATTTTGCTGAGTTGAGTAGGGTAAAAGCCCCAAAATTTGGGCGCGTGGCTTACGCGTGCCTCAGAGTTTCCCCCTCCACTGCCGAAGTTTACATCACAATTAATGTCACCTCACTAATTGGTGATAGCGGTTTGACAGTTAGGCACAACACTAGGACCCGTGGTAAACTTTGTTCGCTTCACTTAACTGAAATTGTAATAAATAATTATGGACATTAACGTAATCTTGTCGAATTAAGGTATGAATGATCGTTATTGTAAGATTGAGATGTCGAAGTTATAAATAGATATTGGTTTCTGTTTCTAACTCCAGAGCTGGCAACGGTGACGAAACACTTTTACTGTCAGGGCAACAAATCAAAACTGACTTATTGTAGCGATATGTTTGATACGCGAAGGAAATAAAATAAAAGGCACATTATCGATGTCTTTAATTTAAAAAAAACATAATAAAGGTTATTTGTGTGTTTTATTTATTTTTCATGGGACAGGCACAATAGTAGGTAACATTCTCTAATATTTTTCCAATTTTCAGTATTTTGGGCTGAGTCTAATCTAATAATTCATTGACGACCTCAGCGCATTCACTGCTGTTAATTATATGCTCTTATTAACGTAAAATTGTGTTTTAGTCATTTAGAATTTCTGCCAGAAAATAATCTTTTCTTTCAGTTCACAAATCATTACAATATTAATATTACCTACCTGCGATTCGATAGCTGATTTAATGACGAGAGTCTAAAACCAGAGTACGGTCTGGTGACGCTAAAACAGATACACGAAAACCGATTATCTAACACCGTCTTTCAAAACAAAAAAAAAAAAAACAAACGTAATCATTCACATCCCATCGAAGGGTGAAAAATACTAAAACTTGAATGTAGGGTTAAATAAAAAGCCGTACATAGAAAACCGATATCGTCTGTCCGTTCAAAATGCATAATATAATCTATTTGCTATCGGATCGACGCGTGACTCATGACATTCGATCTCAAGGGACACCACTGTCACTTTCGCGTTTTATTTCATGAGCTGTGCGAGGACCGAAATTTTCTGTTTTCACCTTGATGTCCTTGGAATTTAGAATGCCATATTCATAGTTTGCATAGTATATACCGTCCAAAACATAACGTGTACACAAATGCCAGTCTCGCAACGCAGTTCTTCTAACGTAAAACGTTGTGAGATCTAATGTAAAACCAAGCTGGTTATTTTATTAAGTATGGGAGCATCTATCCAACGACTTTGTCATAAATTGTTACCTAATTAGCTGACTAACAACATTTCACAGTGCCTGTTAGACATCTTTATTTCTTTAAGAAATAGAACGACTTGGCAATCGCACACGGCAGTAGAATCTACATTATTATTCACATATCGTTCATTTGGAGAAACATCCACGTAACTGGTGCTTTTCAAATTTTACAGGAGAGTGATGAGTGGTGAGTGATGAGTGGTGGGGAGTGTGAATTATTTTTTGTAATGGGTTACCGTATCGTTCTGAAATGTTAGTAAATCCCAATACATATTATAGTATTTCACACCTGTGCTCCTCTGAAAATTTGTTCGAGCACAAATATCGATAACTCATTTTTGGGAAAAATTACATTTACGTTGATGCTTCTCCAAATGAGCGATATGTTAAGTATAAATTATAAACTAAGCCCCACAAAACCGTAGTCCTGACTGTGGGGACTTTGACTGTGGGGAATATAACAAAATCTACCTAATGTTAGCGCTTATTTCACTGGCCATTTTACAAGTGACCTTCGAAGAGACTGATTGTACACCTACCTTTATATCCCATGTTTCATTAGGTAAGTACACTAAGTACCTCGTCCTATCTATGTAAATATACTTAGGTAGCGCAGGTAATGAATCATTTTACAAACTGTTTGTTTATAATGAAGTTCAAACACCTAAGCCAATTTAGCCTGCTATTAAGATCTCAATCTCATCGCTTGCCTTCGACACGCTGCGCCGACTTATAAGAAAGAAAAGAAAGAAAGAAAATACGTTTATTTGCAGTAAACATGACGCAAAGAAAAAACACACAAAGACAAAAAAGAACGAGTTGGGGGAAAATATGCGTCACATTCACGCATAACGGCAATCGCTTAACATAATGCTACGACCCTATGCGAGACAGAGCCCCAGCGCTGGTTTTCAGCGATAGCCGGCGCTGACGTGATGACGCCAACCAGTGCAGCATACGAAAAATTAAAATAAATAAAAAATAAAATAAATACACTATACGAGAGCCTAGTTCAAAATGTATGTTGTTGTTGTTGTTGTAATTGTAATGTATGTTTAGTATAGATATATTAAAGGAGACATCGTCTGTGACTTACTGTATCTACCTATCCACTATTTACCTACCTATCTATCTGATACTGTTAGTGACGAAATATTGTAGGAACTGTAAAAGTAACTTTGTAATCGTATGTATTTATATAGGATTACAAAGTTACTTATGCAGTTCATATTATCTAGAAAACGGGACTGAAATTGAGGTTTATTTTAGTTTTTGCTGGTTTGGTAGATTAAACATTAATTGTGCTGCAAAGCTTGATTGTCAGCAAGAAGTACCGATGTTGAAGATCGGTGAGTGAGTGAGTGGCGTCAGTGACAAAATTGAGGAACTTTGACGGGCACTAGTTCTTAAACTACAAGTTCAAATTTAATGTCATTTGGGAATATAACTAGTTATATTATGCCCTCTTGGTCACTGCAAACTCAGGCTTCTAGCTTTATCCACAACGAAGTTACAGGGGAATAAGAAAAGAAGAAGACGGAAGGACAGGGGAAGTTACAAAAGGTATTTACAAGGCAGATGTGAGTGGAATTGCCGGGAGGGACGCCCTAGGAGGACATACGAGTATAGTAATCTTATTGGTGATGTTCTTCAGAAAGGTCAGGTGCGTAGTACTCGCAACCGGCGTGCGTGTATGACCAGACATATGAACGTAAACGAGGCAAAAGGAGTGTGTAAGGATCGTAGCAGGTGACGTTCTGTAGTTTCTGCCTACTCCCATGGGAAGAAGGCGTGAGTTTATGTATGTATGTGTACGTGTAATTTATAGGGGGTTGAAAATATCCTGAAGGGCTTCGAGAAAAGGATGGTACGCCTGTGCCTATGTTTGTTTGGTTTTGTCGACTTTGCGATAGTTTTACGGTTTTTTTTTATATGGACCCTGTTCATTTTAAGGATAATGTGTTTTCTAATCATACATAGTATGGTTGCTCTAGCTAGCATTAGCTAAGATACATACTAAGTATCTGGTGAAATGTATACGCAACTATGTTTAAGAATCTGAAGAACCTTCGATTTTTAAAAATTTACTTCACATTTTCCATCATAAGCTTATGAAATCCAGTGAAATTCAATCCGAGCAAGCCGAGTTTCGCTCACCCTGCTTCAAATCCCAAAACATAAATTACGCGTCAAATTGGCGTATAATCCTATGTGCGTAAGTCTGTACGTCCCGCCCGTGCAGTAAAGATCCCCCAAACTTACTTGGCCACGTGACCAGCAATCAAACAAATAGAGACATGCCCGTTTGAACTTAAAAAATAATAATCAAATGTGAATTTGGACACCCCTGTTAAGGGTGTCTCGAATTATAATTATTTGGTAAGTGTTGGTCTTTTGATGTGAGGGTGAGAATTTTAAGCCATTTTGATGCAATTGTCATTCCATTCAGTTATGATGTTTGGAAGTTGGAAATCTGCATTAGATTCACTGTTCTAATAAACTTTGGTATAGCTTTGTTCTTGATCTGACAAACTGTATAGATTTCGATGCTACTTATTTTTTACCGACTTCAAAAAGGATGAGGTTCTCAATTCGTCTGTATGTTTTTTTTTTGTTGTATCTTTGTTACGCGATATCTCCGGCAATTGTGGATTGATTTCGATTTTTTTTTTTACAGCAAATATTTATTATCTGGGTGTTTAGCAAGAGTAACACTTGGTAGCTCAAAGACAGATAATGAAACTAGAAAATACTGG
Source organism: Dryobotodes eremita (assembly GCA_917490735.1). Classification (NCBI taxonomy): domain Eukaryota; kingdom Metazoa; phylum Arthropoda; class Insecta; order Lepidoptera; family Noctuidae; genus Dryobotodes; species Dryobotodes eremita. The sequence continues at coordinate 7,141,938 of OU823241.1, read as the reverse complement.
AAGGAACTGTTTATGTCTGTTTATTATAAGTATGTGACTCACAAGACTCCAATGGGAACCCGAAAAATATTTGTATACTTTTTCTCCTAAATACCTGCACTCTAATGGCGTAACACTATCTATCACAATCTGAATAATTTTGAAGCCTATTGCTAATCCATTGCTTCATATGTGCGAAAAATTTGTCTGCTCAACAACGTAAATAACGCAATGAATGTTGTTGAACCGTCAAAATGAAAGTCATTATTACTGTTAGTGTGTTACGCAATTACCCCGCAGGACTAGCTATGTCTAAATATAGGAAGATAGTAAAGACTACGCTTTTGAGGGGCTCATGGCTAAATAATAACAGCCGCACGAGTCGATCGAAGGTTAAGCTACGTTTGGCGCGGTCGGTTCGTGGATGGGTGACCATCCATTACATAACAAGACCCAGCCGTGTCTCGGAAAGCACGTTAAGCCGCTGGTCCCGGCTGTCATTCATAGATCTTTGACAGTTGTTACGGGTAGTCAGAAGCCCAAAAGTCTGACAACCAGTCTTACCGAGGGGAATCGTGTTACCTAGTAACTGGGTTGTGGAGGTCAGGCCATTCCTACTACGCAATTACCCCGCTGGTTTTTCTTGATGGAATTTATATTGATCTGTATGTCAGGCAAAACTTTGTTTATACTGCACATGCAGAAAGTGAGATAGTAGATTTTAACGGTTACCTATTTATTACTGTAGCAGGTTGAGCTAATATCGTAGTGCTAGAATGGTACTGGACGCCTAATAAGGCTGTTGAGGAATTAATAATAATTAATTGCAACAGAAAGATTTCAGGTCAAACAAGTCTTGTCTTGATGAGGTAGATTCCTGAAAATACAAGCGCCTGAGACGATACCATTAGTAAGTAGTTTCAAGAACAATATCGCTCATTTGGAGAAACAACGACGTAAATACTGCTTTTAACATTTTAGAGAAGATTGATTTAAAGTCGTTTTTTATGTTTTTTTAATCTGTTACCGTGTCGTTCTGAAATGTTGATAAATCCGAAAACCATATTAAATATTTCACGCCTCTGCTCCTCTGAAAATTTTTTCGAGCACAATATATAATATATCGACAACTCATTTTGGGAAAAATTACATTTACGTCGTTGTTTCTCCAAATGAGCGAGCGATATGTAAAATATGCCATTCCGGTAAAAATGTTGGAACCATTAGCATAAGACTAAAAGCAGCCCTTTTTTGAAATCTTGTTTATTCAAAAACTATAAATAAAAATAAAAACTCAGCTTTTAATAAATACATAGCAAGTACAAACATTTCTTAAAGAACAGAAAAGAAATTTCTAAGAAACAGAAAATCGTAACCGAAAAGTCACCCCTTAAAACTTAATACAATCATTTAAAACAATTTTGTACCACAATTGCGGTGTCGGCATGTCGTTACGGCCACGTGCCGGATCCGAATCGTATCCGGGATCGTTCCGGTTTGTGACTCTAACGGCTGACATTAGATAGAAGTGTTCCATTTATTGTTACCCCTCGATGTATTTAGAATAGAAGAAAGTAACAAAAAACATGAATGTAAATAGCAAAGGGGAATGTGTTCAGTATTTTCCTTGGGAGAAATATCTGTTGTGATCAAATAGAATTTATTATTGGTAGGTAGAGAATAGATGGCGTAGTGATATTGTTGGAAAAAACTAAAATGTTTCTTGTATTAGGACTGATTTGTGACTACGGACGACCGTCTACTTGTGCACTAATGAACGTCAGTACGAGTATATACGGGAATCAATGGAGGAGGAGGGACGGCCCTTAGGGCCTATACATGTAACAATCGCTTTCAAAGTGTTTAATATTTCTCGAACGTTCTTATTTCAATGACTTTCAACAGGATGGATACAAGCTTTTCGGGAGCTTATGTCAAACCAATAAATTATATACAGTTTCATCATTGTTATCGGTGACACAACGTAGATTAACTTAAAAAGTTTTCTGTAAACGTAGAAACAGCGGGGTAATTGCGTAACACACTAACTGTAGGAATAGCCTTTTTTTGACAGTTCAACAACATTCATTGCGTTATTTACGTTGTTGAGCAGACAAATTTTTCAAACATATGAAGCAATGGTTTAGCAAAAGGCTTCAAAATGATTCATATTGTGATTTATAGTATGTTACGCAAATAGGGTGCTGGAGATACCTTCTGATTTTGGTTTGATTTATAAACATGATGACAATTTATAGAATATGGTTGATTTTGTACAGTCCTTTCTGAGTTATTTAACCTCTGATTTCGTATGTCTCTCAAAATCACACTGATCTTTAATAACTCTACAATAAAGTTACTGCTCTCACCGGTAAAATAAGTGTGAAAGAATTGGAACGCTAAGGGCCAGTTTCACCATTCTGTGTTTGTTCTAAATGTCCCGCTATGCCATTTGATGGATTGTCTTAATACGAAAAATAGTCCGTCAAAATGCTTAGCACGGCATTTAGTAACAGCAGAGTTTGGTGAAATTGGTGCTAAGTTTCTTACATCTCATGTAGACTTTCAGAAACCAGGTGTGATTCAGTAAGTACCTAGTATGTTTACTGTTTATAGGTAGCAAAATATTGCATCGCAGTAACATTGTAACGCAGGTGAAACCCGCCAGCTCTGTAATTGGGATTAGCGCTTGCTTTAATACGGAGTTAATTATGATTTTAATTGGGATACGCGAATAACATATTTTCCTCAGTCCGTGCGAGCGAGGGCGGGCTCGGTACCGTTGGCAGACAAGCTTTGTGCTTAGGGTAGTTGGATTTTTTTGAATAAGCGTAAGTATGATCAGCCTATAATGTTCCCACTGCTGGGACACAGGCCTCCTCTCTGTGAGAGGGATTGGGCCGTAATCAACCATGAGGACCCAGTGCGGGTTGGTGCGTGCTGGTTTCCTCACGATGTTTCTTTCACCGTTTGGAGAACAGTGGTGATGAAATAAATTACGCGAAGTAATAATAATAATTTTGCCTGCGTGGGTTCAAACCCAGGACCGGTAGTGGGAGCCGTTACGACTGCTGCACTGGGCCACCACTGCTCTGGACTGATTTTTGGAATGTTTTTCTGTTTCTCGTTAAAATAATAAAACGGTATACGTACCAAAGTAACGCGATATGGTCTTCGGTGCTTCTCATGCGATTAATGTTTTGACAAGAGGATGTAAAGATGTTAAAATACCTGTTTTAGTTATCAAAGTACAATTTTGATTCTCAGGTCAGTAGGTACTATACTTCCTAGATCTTATGTATCTTGTTGTGTTAAATGATGAATTTAATTATGGTTATATTTATTAGAAAACAAACGAAGCACTTCTTATTTTAAGTGTTCATTTCTTATTATGGTCGTCTTAAAGTCTCAAAAACGTATTTTATAACACGATTAAACAATGGTTTAGAAACATGGACTAAGTGGTTTGGAGTATTTTTTGTTTTTCTTGTTTTTCGTCAAATTATTTCTAAAAAAGAGAGAAGTGTAACTGGAAGGACTTGGAGGAACCTATTGCCCAGCACTGGCACAGCAATGAAGCTCTCATTACTGTCGCACTGCTGAAGCAAATGAAGGCCATTGAAATGATATGAAGGATTTATTTGTAACCTTATTTGGGCCGTAGCCCACTTGCCAAACACTAAACACGTTTAGAGCTAAATGAGTTTAAAACATAATTCTGTTTCTGTCAAATATTTAAAGATGACAGAGACAGAATGATATTCAAAACTCGTTTAGCGCTAAACGTGTATAGTGATTGGCGGTGCAAGTCAGTTTTAGATGTCAGAATGTTTAAATGCCGTAGTCAAAATTGTTCTAAATATCCATAATCCAAAACAAAACCTCTTTCTGCGAACGCTACCACCTTTTGCGTTTGTCGGAAGGGCTCGGGCGCTTCCGGCGGGAGTGGGGGCGCCCCACCACATCCTGCGGAAGCTGCAATCCTCCCCCCCCGCAACCTCACTGTCTTGCTCAGCTCGTTCAAACCTTTCCTGCTTAAACTTTTTTCCGTTATGTAATACCTTATGATACCTATTGTTGATACCACTTTGTACCTCCTTATTGTGTAAGTACCTATTTTGGCGGAAAATAGTTAAAAGGCTGTCTGCCGATTGTAATTTTCTGAGAAACTGTCCTTTCAGAAGTTATACGGGGTTATTAATTTTCTGTGTTAGTTTTATTATTTAATAAATAACTTATGAATATTGAATTGATTTTAGTGTACACTATTATAGTGTGCTGTTATTTATTACACGAATAGCGGGTTTGAATTCTGGTTTTTATGATTTATTTCACCCAGCAATCAAAATCTTGACCTTATTTCTTTCATAATCGATTTTTCTAAGTTCGTTAGCCACGCCGCGTTCTTTAGCCCCTCTATTTAATTTTCGTTTTTTAACAACAACAACTTACAAATCTTCAGAACATACAACAAAATCGTCGAAAATACCGCCGCACGAGTATAAAATTAGGGTATTTTGTATATCCCAAGGGAAGTTCTTCGAGTCACCCTTTTTACTGACCTGGACATGTGGTGTTTTCCCAACATAATGAATGTACGTTATGTACATACAAACATACGTAGTCTAGTAAGGTATAGCCTAGGAGTAGGTAGTTATAGGTTCTTTCACTGATCAACAGAAGCGTCAAAAGAAATAAAATGATGGCTTAGCTATTTAGAAACCTATATTTTCATATCATGAATCTCTTAAAACATGCTCAACGTTTTCTGCGTCTATGAATATGTACTCGTATATAGTCTATGTATCGATGTCTTTATGTACTTTATTATCTTTAAACATTTTAACAATATTTTTTTTACTTTGATAGTTTAGTTGATAACGTTTATGTGAATGCTGTGGTGTCCTAGAAGTAAAAGAGTACACCTAAGTAATTCCTGATGTTGCCTATTGTGCCCTCCAAAAGTAAGTTGCCTTTTTCCCACTACAGCTGTAATGTAACATATTGATTTAAAATTCTAGTTTGTAATGTTTTTAAAAGTTCTTAATGACTAAACCAAAAATGTTTGTTAAGGGATTACGTGTTTTTTTTTATATACGGCTTTTATTAGTCAAATGAATAGAATGTTTGCAGGGCTCTGTTATTATTTGGATAACATTTTTAGTAAAATATATATTTTATTCAAATTGGTTTTGGTCTTCGTCAGGGTTTTTAATTAGGTACCTACATTCTGAAAAAATAATGGTTTCAAGGTGAAAATGAACCATAAATGAAAGAACAAACATTATGTGGGAACATGAAAAAAGAAATAGTGCTATTGAAAACGTGATTTAAATCAGCCTTGAAGGGGTTCGACAACCAATAATTTAAAAAAAATTACTCTTGCACTCACGCTTTTTTATTATTTTTCGCACATAGAACCTCGGCCTGGGCGTTTTTTGATTTCGGCCCGTTCTTAGTTAAACTTTTCTTGATTTTCGATGAATAAGTGCGCTAGTGCAAAATCAATCCCATGATTATTGTATGAGGGATTAGAGAATTGTTACAAGAAGCGGGAACGTCAAATTCTTAAACAACCATCAGACGACAACTGCACAATACTAATTTACGAGATTACATCAAAAAGGCTTTTGTAATCTTCGGTCCATTGGATGTGCAGATTCGATATGTAGGTGAAGTGTGAAGTATTTGACAGCTAAAAGCCGTACACAGAAAATATAAATACATTTTAATCAGCTTGTCCCTTAACATAGATAGTTGGATTTGTCAATAAAAACGTTAAAAGTGTTCAGTTCAAACATTTCAAACTAGAATTTAAGCAATTATGTTACATTACAGCTGAAGTGGAAAAATTTCGACTAACTTTTGGAGGGCACTGTGTATCATGTATTGTATACATTAAAGATGTAGATTTTAATTATATAAATAATCATTGAACATAAATAACATAACATCACGCCTTGTTTCCTCGAAGGCTTGGGCAGAGGTACCTATAGTACACCCACATTTAACCAGTTATGTTTAAGTCCCATATAACAGGGGGTAAGGCTATTGTCATCAGCTGGGCACAAATTCAGACTCAGGTACATAATCAGGAAAAATATACAAACACGGGTAATGACCAGACAAACTTAAACTTAATCGTTGTTTACTTAATACTTTGTAATTGAGTGCAAACAGAGTTCAAGACCTTGGTCCAAAACTTTGTAACAAAAATTACAAAACAGGAAATATCCAGCAATCCTATCCTAAACTATTTAATTAATTTTTATTTTGCGTTGTGCTTTTGACATTAATTGATTTGATCTGACATTTATCTGTTACTCATATTTTTACGACATTTAATTAATATGGGTCAAAGACCTGAAATAAATGTTTTTTTTTAAATTCCAGTCTGTTCATCCAAAAAATAAAACTTGGCCAAAACAAACTACCAGTATCTATTTCTACCATTCCCTAGACTAAAACAATTTGAGCGAGCACTAAACACAATTAAAAATGAAAATAGCGGCTTTATACGGAAAATCGGAACGCTTGAACAAGCGAGTGATAAAGACAGCGCTTAATTACTGGTCTAATTTGCGATAGAATTGTTAATGGACAACTAAGTATGGCACAGAACAGGCCGCCCGTACTTCCGTGCCTATCTGTGGTACCCTAAAAAGGGTACGTGGTGGATGTGTGGTCCAATACACAAGATTTCAATAAACCGACCGCTGTGTTTTTTAAATTGGTTACAAGTCATATGCCCGATGAGATTTTCCATCGGTAAACATGACAAATTTCCACACAACCTTTATCTCCTCTTTACCCCTTTAAGGCATCAAAATTTAAAATCTTTCATTTTTTATTCACGTCAACGTTTTTGGTACAGGGTCAAATTAAATTAACTAGCGAAACTCCGCAGATGTGATGGTAACGATATCTAAAAAAAATATGTTTTGGGGGGGGGGGAGGGGTACGTGAGCAGGTGGTTTAGTTACTTTGCAAACAAAAAACACTGATTTTCTAAACTCATACTTGAGTATGAGTTTAGAAAATCAGTTTTTTTTGTTTAATCATGTTTAGATATTGATGCCAATCACGTATGTGACGTTTACACAAAAAACTGATTTTAAATATTGAAACTGTAATACCTGCGGTTGATGACCCAAAAAATTAAATTAACATTTTTTGTTTGTTGTTTTGTTTATATATCGATGCCCATCATTTCTGTGGAGTTTCACTAGCTAATTTTATTTTGGCCCTATAATGTAAGGAACCCTTGTGCGAAAATTTCATGCTTGTAGATCCTGCAGTATTAGCATTGCGTCGACTGTCGTTGAATGAATTTAAGATTTTTATTTTAAGTACATGTTATCGTAATTTGTGACAGATTGTAACTTAATTAAAGCGTAGAAAGGTTCACAAGTATACGTGGGAAAGGTAAAACAGTAGAAATATGATCGACTTTGTGATTGTGGATGAAAGATTACAGACTAAGTTACAGTTAATAGAGCATATCGGGGTGTAGTGGGACTGATCATTATCTGGTAATGTGTCGGGTGGATGGTATGTTTAGGCATAGGCGTCACCAAGTTCGAGTTCCTGTTACTGCTCTAGAAAGAAAAAAAGTAGAATAACTGCAAGAATTTAAAGTAAAAGAGAAATATAAGAGGGAAGTAATAGTGAAGACGGATAAAATATTTGATGATACGCGAATGATTACAATCTAGAAGAAGTATGGGAAAAATATTACGGTGCAAGTAGCCACAAAAGTCTGTGGTCTGGCGTAGAGGAAATGTGGTAGTAGAATGAATGCTTCTTGGGTAGATGTTGAAGTTAAAGAGGTTGTGAGGAAAGGCCTGGCTCAATGTTTTAGCCTGTAAGGTCCAAAATAGAATGAATTAGGCAACGAATGTGACAGCTGATTTAGAAAGAGTGAAGATGAAATACTCCGAAATGAAAACGAAAGTGTAAGAGATAGTAAAAATTAAAAAGGATGAAAAGGAAGAAAAGTATAACAGCAAGTTCTCTGATAACTTCAGATCCAATGAAACAGGAAAAATTATATTCTGGAAACAGGTAAGATTAGCTCGTGGAGTGACAGGAACATCGAGTATGAATGTTATAAGAGTAGAAGATGGATGTTTACTAAGCGAAAAATGTAAGGTGTTGGAACGCTAAAAGAGATACTTTGAAAGTTTATTTAGTTGTCAGGACAGTGTGCAAGGAGTGGGTAACTGGGCAGACGCCAGTTTTGAAGAACCAAGCTCAGATGTAAATGAAGACAATGTAATAGAAATAGATGAGATTGTAAGAATGCTGAAAGATATGAAACTTAGGAAAGCTGCAGGGGCAGTGTCTGCTGAAATGCTGAAGGACAATGATGGGGTCGTAGCAAGCCTGTTGTGCCGGATCTTTAATATCTGTTGGACATATGGCCGTGTGCCCAATGATTGGTGTAAGGCTATAATCGTACCACTAGTAAGTTTAGTGGTAACTATCGCGGCATTAGTCTTTTGAGTGTTGTCGGCAAACGGTATGCGAAGGTTTTAGTAAATAGAGTGATAAGAGTGACAGTTGAGAAAATATGGGATATGCAGGCACGATTAGAGAGGGAATGCGCTGTAAGGATCAGACCTTCTCCTTAAGGAGCATAGCCGAAAAAAAACTGGCTAAGCATAAGAAAGTCTACTGTGCTTTCGTTGACTTGGAGAAGGCCTATGAGAGTGTGTGGAGGGTAGAACATTATACATCTGGCCATGATGCCAGTAGTACGTTCTCGTGAGATAATTTCCGAACTCCACGTCCGCGAAGCAGCGGGCAAAGGCTAATCCTAACTTTTAATATTATAAATGTGAAAGTAAGTTTGTTTGTTTGTTTGTTACCTTTTCACGCCTAAACCACTGAACCGATCATCCTGAAATTTTGCATATACGTTGTCAGGTGTACAGAAACGGACATAGGGTACATTTCATCCCGAAAAAAAGTACTGTTCCCGAGGAAAACAACAATAACGTTCTTATGATAATAGATGGCGCCACGTGTCTTTCAAATCATGATTGAATTATAACCCGAATTGATAGTCGAAGTCTAAAATAACGCGAGCGAAGCCGCGGGCAAAAGCTAGTGTAGTTATAATTTACATCGTTGCCGTAAAAGTCGCGAACCGCTGTCGCTCATCCCTCGGTCCCGAACCCATGAATCCCCGAAGGAGCCGCGGTGGCGATAAAAGCCTCATGCATTATACAGGCTGGTCCGAAATCGAAAAATTAAAACTCCCGCCATCTGCCGGGTGAGAGCGTAATTACTGGGGCGTTTGATGCACCGGCACTAATTATCAGCATTGTGATAAAATGGGATGAGTAGCAAGAGTACATGGTTGTATCATGGAGGTATGTAGAAGTATGTTTTGAATAAAAGGGTGCATTGTTGATGTAAACAGTTTGTAGTCAGTGCTAAAGGTTCGAGTACACTAATATATTTCGAGAGCGCGATTTACGAATGAGATTTTGGAATTAGGTATTATTTTGAAACGTTAATGAATATTAAAAAAAATGTATACTCTAGATAGTCTCAGTACCTATAGGCTAAAGTCCAATTTAAATCCTTGTATATCGCGAACTGTATATATACATCAGTTATTAACGGTGCCAGTAGATATATGATATGATTTTGCTATAGGATGATGTTCAGAATCTTGGTGTTAGTAAATTTTTGTACCAAATCTTAGGAGGTGCTAATATAGTAGGCCATACGAAAAATTCTAAAACTCTGTTATTTTTTATCTATATATTATAAAGTCAGGAAAATTTATTGTTTTTCAAATTAACAGACTACGTCAATTTGCCGTTAAACACCCGTTTCATACAACTCTCAAGAATCACAGTAGGTAGTGATTTTAATATACAAGCAGGGTAATTAATATTACCTTAATTTCGCTGCTTTACCTATATCTGTTCCTGTGGTCAAGATAGAACAAAGAATCTAATCCGAGATAAACATCACAACCAACAAATCACAACCAACAAATCACAACCAACAAATCATAACCAACAAATCACAAACAATAAATCACAAACAACAAATCGCAAACAGCAAATCACAACCAACCAGTTACTAGCTGGCTTTGCCCTTGCACACTATTTGAAAGACGAGTTTCTTAAGATAGAACTTGTCTTGCCTGCTTTTCTTACTAACAGATACGGACTCAATTTGAATTGGAAACTTCACAACTAGATTGAAAAAGAACCTTTCCATGTTACTGCTTTGAACTATACGGAGCTCGTCTACTTCCATCCCTATTGCTGTCGCCAAGCAACATTGCTGAGTTCCGGTTCGAAAAGCAAGGATGAGCACAAGGACAGCAACGCACCCTGCGATACCTGTCATTGGAGTTGCCACAGGTGAGGGTGACCACTCATCATCAGGTGTTCTGCTTAATTGCCAACCAATTCATCATCTGCCTAGCCTGGTCGATCTATGTTGAAGTCACCTTCCAGTCTAAATGTATGCACCTGAAATGAAATCCTGGGCTCGATTCCCAGGTCGGGCAAAGTGTTATTCGGTTTTTCCATCAGGAACTTTTTCAGCGAAATGTCTGGATTTGTGCTTGGTTGACGGCGATAGGCTCGCCCCTATTACAGAGGACTTAAACATAATTGGCGAAATATGGGTGTAGGTACTATAGGTACCTACACCTCTGCCTTGATTAGGTACAGGTTCTGGGATTACAGGCTTGATGTTACGTGTAAAATTTTCAGTAGCAACATCTTGATTCGTGCCAGAGAAAGGTAAAAAGCTGGCCACTTACTACATGGGACTTAACATATCTGGCGAAATGTGTACAACCTGCTCAACACTATAATACCTATTGACTATTTACTGACAAATGCGTGCACTGAATGGACAGGCCCACTCATTCTGTGTGGTATTTTTTCCTCAAAACACCATTTCAGACTCAAATCTACATGGTCTTCACATGATCTGACCAAGATTATGTCTGGACTTTAAAAGAAACTGTGACCTCTGAGTTTGTTTCGGCCTTTCTTCTCAGAGTAGTCAGATAGGAAACGCCAACCTCATCTAGTTTTAAAATATGATTGACGTGTAAAAGTGTTTGTACAAACCTACTTACAGATATAAAATCATTTATCATTTATCACTACCTATCTCTACTCCAGCCGTAATGTTATTTAAGTGGTTATTACATACAAATGTCGTAAAACACTATTGTATCGTAGGTTACTGCGTCCATTGCGAGGTTGACATGTCCTTCACCACTTAAGTAAGGTAACTGCTCTGACATTGCGGCGGCGGCGCATCGATACCATTGGCTTGAACTGTCGTCGTCACCAAGTATGCATTGCTTATAGTTTCCAGTGAATTCTTGTGTCCCAATGCAAGGCAAATGTCTTCCTACTCTCTTTCCATTTCAGCCAATTTATTTTTGTATTTTAGACAACTTATTATGCAGTTTATTGTTCAAGACAACTTTCAATAATACACCTCTTATTAGAGGCTGTTTTGTATAGTACATTACTTCAGCGGCCGACAACAGAGGCATTGATGGACGAACGAAATGACGACGATAGACAAAATGTGGACCCAGGCGAAGTCGAGGCACACATTAGTGAGTCCATCAATGCCTAGTTGCGGCCAAGGCTTGTATGGTACTTTTCTCAAATAATGCGCGGAAATGCAAACTAAGTAAATTAATTGTATATTTTAGAATCAATGACGAACAGTGATAACTTTTCTCGCGCCATTATGTTCATTTGTTTCTTTTTCACTTTAAACAGCTCTATTTGCTAAGCCAGTTCGAGATTTAAATAAAATCTTAGATAAGTTACCTCCTTGGTTGCCATGGGTCGAACTAAAACGTTCGTTACATTTTAAAATTACACGACAGATATGAGTTTCCATAGTAATTTATTCGGCCGCGACAGTTATGGATTTTCATATTAACATTGCCGGCCGCTAAACACGACATATATGGATTTTCATACTAATATTGCCGGCCGCTGCTCGCATGTATTTGACCAGTACGGTATTTTCGATGTATCTCGCAGAAGGTTGTCAAAATATTGCTCGAATTTCCAAGCATGTTTGAGATAAAACATTAACCGCACACTACAGATTTTCGATACTTCTCATTTCCATACAGTCGTCTACGGTCCTCTCACAGCTATTTTAGACCTCTGACAGCAAGATTATATGAACCTTATAACAATGATAATAAAAATCATTTTGATGCAAAATCAGAAGTAAAATACCTGTGCCAGCCAGGACTGTATGTTTATACCCCTTAAACATTTTTAAGGATCGTAATATTATTATCTTCATATTAGAATATTTGGTGGTCCAGGTTGTTTATCATCTATCAATCAATCACAGAACTATTATTAAACGACTTCAAAAAAAGGAGGAGGTACTCAATTCGACTGTATTTTTTTATGTGTGTTACGTCGGAACTTTTCCTAGCGGAACCGATTTTGATACATTATGAAACAGTATATAAAAATAATTTAAAATATTTAAGTACTTTTGCAGATAAAATAATATTTATGTAAGTGTTGTGTTGTGTTGTTGTAGTGTTTTTTTTTGGAAGTCGGTTGTTTTTCTTGTAAAAAAGTTTTAATTTTTCACTTTTTAGTTGTGTTACCTACCCCACATTCAATCACAGAACTATTTTATTTGTAAAGAATGGATAAAATTATGGCTACTATTATTTGCGACCCTGAGAATCGGTCTAATGACTGCGTGCAAGGTAAAAGAAGTTATACTAGTAACACAGTCAATGCATCACGAGACCGAGCTTTTTACAGACTCTGTAATAGCTAAAATCGTTAAGGCCCACTTGAACCGCCAATCACTCAACACGTTTAGCGCTAAACGTGTTTAAAACATATTTCTGTTTTTGTCATGTTCAAACATTTGACAGAAACAGAATTATGTTTTAAACTCGTTTAGCGCTAAACGTGTTTAAAACATATATCTGTTTTTGTCATGTTCAAACATTTGACAGAAACAGAATTATGTTTTAAACTCGTTTAGCGCTAAACGTGTTTAAAACATATTTCTGTTTTTGTCATGTTCAAACATTTGACAGAAACAGAATTATGTTTTAAACTCGTTTAGCGCTAAACGTGTGTGGTGATTGGCGGTGCAAGTGGGCCTAAGATTGTTCGAGTTAGTAAATCTTTATTCTTAACAGTAAGACTTTAGTCTAAACTACGATTTTAATCTTATATAAACTATAATCTATCATTAATATGTATTATAAAGGGGTGAAATTGTTGTTTAAAAAGGTGGAGAACTGATCCGATTTATAAAATTATTTCTCTTATATTATAGAAAGCCATACTATTGCCCATTGTCATAGGATTTAATTTATGTTTGAATAAGAAATTTCACGCAGAAGAAGTCACGGGGAGAAGCTAGTCTTTAATAGAGCGCATTTTCATACACTTTAAGGCTCCCACAGACAGACGCGACACGACTCTTGTAGAACAATTTCTATGAAAACTTCAAGGAAATTGTTCTACCAGAATCACGTCGCGCTTGTCTGTGGGCGCCTTTATATATAAAGAAAAGACAATTTGTACTGTGAATATAGAATACCGTCTATCGAGAAGCGTCTGCGGTTGGTGCATTAATGCCGTGTGACCTTGCCGCTGCGATGACCCTACGCTCGGCTACCGATATGAATAGCTAGGTTTTAAATAGCCTCTAAGGTCTACCTTGGTCAAAGGTTGAGAACTTCGTGGTCAACGACCACGAAATGAAGGTATTTCGTTAAAAAAAGGTTAGAACTGTCATCATAACAAAATTACGAGCCACCTTTAACTCCCTTGAATGAAAAACCCATTCAAACTCAAGCTCAAACTCAAACTCAAACTCAAAGTATTTATTTCAATTAAACCATTTACAGGCACTTTTGAATTGTCAAAGAGTCGGTCAGTTAGTCAGAAAGTTGAAGCTAGTTGCCCATTCCAAAACGTAGATCTCTATGGAGAAGAACGGGCAAAAAACTCCAAGAAACTCCTTTTTAAATTAAGATATTACAAAATCCTGGGTCCATTATTCTTGTTGCTTCTATATGCGAGAACAATGAAAAAAATATATAGAGAAACAATTCAAAATATAAGATTAATAATAAAAATAAGCCGTGGCAGCTAAGAGATGACCAGTCTCAACTGACGGCGCCCGTTTACGAACATGACGCGTGGATCAGCACCATCCAGCTCAACCATTTTGTAGGGAACCGAATGATCCAACACACGCGCCACCAACAGTGAGACATTTAAGTGAGCATGACATAGTCTCTACTGCCATGCTGTCAAGTCAACATAATTATATAATAAACGAATCCATGGTACTCACATTTACAAAATTGAAAAATGCTTCTAAATTATACAAAACTATAGTTTCCTATGTGTTTGCTATTTTATTACATAAAAGAAAAGATTCATTATACTATCTATTGAGTTATTCAATAATAAAACATATTTTATAAAAAAAAAATAAACAAACATTAAGTTCGCAATGTCAGAAAAATAAAAGAGGGAATAAGAAAGGAGTATCTCTTCCAAACATTCAAATTTTCACTAGTGCGCCCGAGTGGCTGTGGAGCAGGACCAGCATTAAGCCAAGCATTTTTATCTACTATATAGTCATTGAACTTGTAATATGCTTGTCTACGTAGTGTGCGTTTAATGCATGATTAAGCATCTAACGAAGATATCATTGAAGAAAATTCAAGATTGCCTTTGAAACTAAATTATCCGTTGAATCAAACAATGAAAACTAAAATTATGCAGAAAAAAAAAACATCTGGTTTAGGAATTGGCGCCCATCCCTCACGGTAAACGGCTAACCTCGCTACCCACTAGACCTCGAGGCGGCCACGCGGCACCTGTACAACACAATAATGATGGTCTGTCGGCCGCCAGTAGTCGGCTCCCTCGCGTATCGATTGTCGCACAATTAGCTCGCGTCGATCGTCGCAGGCCATCCGTCAACTTTATTAGAGAAGCGTGAAAAGGTAACAAGCAGGAGAAGTGAATGGACCAATTAAATAATTCAGTAATTCGTGAACCCGCCGCCGCCGGCGACGTAAACATGCGTGAGACGATGAGGGGGGCGGTAGGCGGGGGCGAGTGGAGGGGCGAGGGCGTGGCCCGTGACGTCACTGCGTTCCTGCTTCAGTCGGTCACTACCCGGCGAAGCGGACGGTCGCGGAACCGCCGCGAATTATATTCCCGAAAGTACGATAAAAATCGCCAAAATTTTCGACCGGCAGTATCACTCACCTTCCAAGGTGTTGAAATTGGAGGACGACCCGTGGGGGTCATGTGCGATGTACTCGCCGGATAAGATGAAATCCGGCGGGGGGCTCATGGCGCCTCCGGGGTGCTTCCCGGGCCGGTACAGCCCGACGTACCGGAGCGCCGACCCGCGCCGGTGCGTCCCCAACCCGTCCGTGAGTACTCTGCTTTATACTACAGCTTTTACTACTAGAACTGTAGGTCTTACGGGCGCCGACTGAAGGTCTCGATTGTTGACGCCGTACACATGGGCGCGTGGAACGGACAACAAAACTTCTATTAAAAATAAAATCTTTACGCGGATAAAACTTTAAACTAATGCCGTTGGGTTCTCAATGTTAAATACTCATAAAATCTTTTTTCAGGACGTAAACCTTTTTTTTTTCCAGCTTATTATGTCTATGTATATATTGTTGCCAAGCGATGTGTGTGTGTTCCCGCTCGCGCTTGCCGTGGCGATTTCATGGAGCTCCATGGGGGGATTGTTGTTCAGCGAAATTGTCCGTGTGTTCACTCTTGTGCAGTTTTCAGTGAAAATTGTTTTTTCTATAAAACGAATGACATGACAATACAGTTTCATACAAAGCAAATATTACTTACTAGAACCTTACTTGAATGTTAATGTGGTGATTTATTAGAGAGAAATAATAGTTTCAGTCACGTAGGAATAATACAAAAAATGTAGGCTTATCTAATAGATGTTTTTGTGAAAATTGAAGTACTACATCTAAGTCAAAACTAAAGTAGATAATAACGTTCAATAATATAACAGTAGGTAGCGATAAAGCTTTATATTGCTGTATTATTAAAAATAATACAGCAATATATATTTTATCACCTAGTTAAAAGATAATAAAAAACTGTTAAATACCAGGTGACGTTCTGTAATTTCTGCCTACCCCATGGAAAGAAGGCGTGAATTCGTATTTTATTTGTTGTGTATCAGCTAAGTATCCAACCATTCACGGAAAATTCCCGAGTACATAATATGACGTTTGTAGAACAATAAAAGTACAAAAATAAAATGACTGTAGTTGATTACCGGTTCGATGCTCTTAGGTAAGTTTCACCGCGACTCGGTCTTGACAGGGGGCATTCAACATGCCGCGGCGGGCAACGCCCTTTCATTACACTTTAAATTGTTATACAGTTTATTTTCAATCGTCATGTTACTTTACACGATCGTAGGGCGCCTTATAACTTGTTTGAAAATTTTGAAGCGGCTTCTCCGACGGCGGCGGACCGCTTACAAATCTGTGTTCATAGTTGGTGTGTTGGTTTAAAATTACCAAAGGTCCGCTATTTTAACGCTAATTAGACGTTTTACTTTCGAACAATTTCTTACAAATATCTGCTTTAAAGAAAGTCGAGGCATTAGTCTAATGATTTGAATAGGTTCAGTTACCTTCATCGACTACCTACAATTTCAATAATGGGCTACAATTTCCTTCACAAATTACTGTAATGCGGGCAAGTTAAGTAAGCGGCCGTCGGCTACGCCGTAGCCCGTAGCGACGGCCGTAGCGTCGTAGCGCCGTAGTCTACCTACGGTCAACCGTCGCCATTATGAAGGCGGGGCGCAAAACATTTTTCCATCAAATAAAATATTTGATTCTTCAACAGTTTCACGTAATTTTTTTTAACTTAGGTTGTTAAAGGAATTTTATTCCAAAAGAAAAAATACACATTAACGCCTTTCAAACTTTTTGGACTTACGAAAAGGTAAAACCTTAATCCTCGTTAAATAATTGAATTCGTTCTATTTCGAATAAAACGGTAAAAATATATTTAGGCTTCAATTGGGATTTCATTTGTTATTATCTGTTTAAATTGTCATGTCATGTAACCGAATTATTGACTGAAAACTATGCATGTGAACACTTATAATTATGATTGGCGTGAATTATAATGACATTTTCCAGGTTCCAGCCGGCGCAGCGGTGGGCTGATTGCTACCTACGGAAATAGCCTTCAGATACATATTTATAATTCTCATCAGAAATCATTACATTTTCAAATAGAGTTCCTCATTTGTAATTTTTTATTAAATCTATTTCGATAATGGTTCTTGCGGCTGAGTGAAGAATAATATAAGAATAATAAATACTTTAAAACGGATAAATTGATTAATAAAATATAATTAAAAACAACAGGAAAACTCAAATAAACAAATAAATCAGATTAACACCGCCACTTAATTACTACTTGTTAATTGAATATTAAAACAAAAATAATATTTTAGCAGTATTCGGATTAAGCTTTAAATAAAATTGAACCAGCAAAATTGAACGCAAATTTATTCAATATTTGGAACCGATATAATATCACTTCAACTGTAATTTTACAACGTTGTTGTTTAAATATAAGCCTTAAAACATTACTTGCCTTATTTTTAGCGGCTTCTGGATACTTTTTCTTTTATGATAGATAGTTATCTTTTTAAGTAAAGATAAAATGTTAAATGGGGATGTTTTAGAACTGGGTCTTGTGGAATAAAGACCGGTTTTTTTTATTCTTCGTATGTTTATAAGTTGAGAATTATATTGCATAATTTTTATTACTTTAAAACGTTTAGCTATTCATGTGTTACAACAGATTTATTTAAGAAAAAAAAATCTCGTTGTTGTGCATTTGTTCGGTATCGAGCTGGTTTAGTACCTCCTTAAGTAAAAAGTTAACTATTAAGTCCGCAGGTAGGTTTAGGGTAAATAAGCTTTCAAATCGCTTTATAAGATATTGACCTAACAATAATAAAAATTATATAAACATATTAATAAATAGTAATGAAGTCAAAACAGTACATTCAATATAAAAAAAAAGTAATTGCTTCGAGGTGTGGAAGCGAGCCGTGAAATATAGTTTTCAGATTTTTTGTCCGTTTGTCTGGATTGGCGCAAACACGGCTGCAGGGATTTGTATGAAATTTGGCACACATATAGTTTATAACTTGGATTAACACGTAGGTTACTTTTAATCCTGGTGTACGTTGCCGTGGGATATTTTGTGATATCTACGGGGGCGAAGCCGCATGCAAAAGCTAGTTAAGTATAAATGCCCGAGAATAGGTACCATCGATTTCTGAAAATAAAAAAAACACGTTGTTATGGAACTATAGCATTTCAATAGTTTGTGACAAAATAGTTATTATACAATAGACTTGTGAGGTTTGACTTGCTTTATTAATATTTTCTTGCTTAGTGTTTGGAGTTTAATCTTAAAGATTCTAACTCGAAAAAAAACTTAAGTAATCTTAAAATTATTTGTTTTTAAAATTTGAATTGTCTATTAAGTACCTATAATAAATTATCGCTGATTTTTAACACAGAAATAAATAACTATTCCTGAAATCTTCTTTGAAATTCAAGTGGACGAAGTACTACAGCGCTTGTTAACTATTCATATTATAAATTAGATTCGCTTTTCGTGTCTGCCTGTGACCGCGTTGTTCTTCTAAACTGTGCAACGAATTTTGATGCAGTTTTCACCATAATTCTAAGAATTCATCCCGGAAGGTTATGGTTGTAAATTGGGTTGTAAATGTGTGCGTGTGAGCGTGTATGCACAAAGCAAGGTGTATTTTTGCATGCTTCACTGTATTGTTCGCAGTGCTGTCTTGATTTTTTTTTTTGGTCTGAGGCCGCTGTTAGGATACTTACAACATGTATCTAAATGGGGCTTGTGTATGTGTTTAATATACATTAATATTAAACTATTATATAATGAAGAAATTTCTATTTTTTGTCAAGTCGTAAAACCGTACGGCAGAGGCGGGTGGTGAGCATTCAATAAATCTGGATTGGAAACATTCTTGGTGCAATAATTGTAATTATGGCAGGATGATAGCATAATGGTGCAATTTATAAAATAGGCTGCCTTACAATGTGGCTTAAGCCTTTGTAGGTATGTATACTCAATATGGGCCAGTCCTTAGGCGGTGTGGGGAGGCACCTCAGGGTTTTCCGGAAACTGCTCGTTATATTTTAATGATATAACGCGCGTTGTTTTTAATAATATTATTGGTCTTGAGGCTATATTGTTATCCACCAAATATAGTACTCTGTCAATATGTGAGGGTACTTAGTAAAAAATTGTTGCGGGTAGATGAATATTTTTAGGTTTATTTACGATTAGAAAGAGAAAGAAAGAAAAATAGTTTATTCTGCACAAACAAAACGCACCTAACAAATGAACGACATTAATTTAGAGACATACAAAATAGCCAAAAGACTCGTATTCATGTTACAAAAGTTTCATAATTTTGTCTATTGCTTGATGCCAGAGACCAAAGACCATACACATTGCTCTGTGTTGCGACACTGGCAAATGACAACAAACAAACAATCAAAACAAAAACAAAATGCCGATTGCAGTGTGGAAAAATGACAGAACAGACATGACATGATTACAGTTAGGATTAATTTCTAGGTATACAAAGTAGTCTAGACAAAACCTATGTGTGGTTCCAGGGATGGACTGCGAGGCTATCCTATCCCTTAACCTCCTAGCTATGCTATTCCTGAGGGCGACGGGGCCTCCGCTCAGTTCAAGCTTCAGACAATAGGGGTGAATGCAGGGCGTCTTCTGCGCGTTCTATAGTAAGCGAGTGGTCGTTCCTTTTTTTATTTATATTTTAATATATATGGCATCTAGCAGGTCAACTCTCCAGCTAGATGGACCGACGTCCTCAAAAAGGTAGCTGGGAGAAACTGGATGCGGAAGGCGGAGGACAGGGTGTTGTGGCGCAGCCTGGGAGATGCCTATGTCCAGCAGTGGACTGCGATTGGCTGAGTTGATTGATTGTTGATTGAGGTCAATCTAGAAGGTTGTCGGCTGCTTAGCCGGGATTACCTGTGGGTGCATCAATAAATTAAGATCTCCAGCCAGGGTTTAAAAAACTTAAAAACTAAGCGACTACACGCTAAGGACACCCCCTGTGGGGTACGGACCTCGGCTTAGGGCGTCGCTGAGGAGGGCAGCAAGGGACAGGCTGGATCGGAATAAAGTGGTCGTTCTTCCATGGTTGACCGTTTTAGGCAGCCAGCCCAAGGACGTGCTTTCTTTGTGTATGTTTTCATATGTATTGCGATCTTCAATGTCGTCACTGACACTTCACATAGCGTATGCTAGATGTCGCTAGTTGTCTGTACTATTACTTGCAGTGATGATGGATCATGATTGTGTTTGCGTTCTACTCGGAAGGCGTAGTGTTAATTAAGCGCGCACAAAGGTAGATGGCGCCTTGTTACACAACTACTTTTTAAAAAGAATCTATGTAAGATATTTTTGTATTCTGCCGATGAAAATACTGTCCTTTTATAAAATTACTAGCTGTTGCCCGCGACTTCGTTTACGATCCAGGATGAAAAGTAGCCTATGTTATTAAATCAGGTCATGGTCTATCTGTGTGCCAAGTTTCATCCAAATCCTTTGAGTAGTTTTTGCGTGAAAGAGTAACAAACATCCATCCATTCATCCTCACAAATTTCACATTTTCACAAGCAGGATGTAGGATTATTTTAAACTACTCACTTTTCAGTGTAAGGATTTTTTCGGAAAGAGCAGTGTTGAATTTATTTCTTTGGTCGAGTAGATTGCTGTCCGATTACAAAACATTAATATACACAATTATTTTCATTAAAAATGGACATTCATTTAACGGGAAAATAATGATGGTCTGTGTGTGTACCTACATTAATATTATGTATAACTAATAGACAAATGTAGAGGCTTATAATTTCATGGAAACTGTACAGTGACTCTAAATTAAACAGTTGGTTGATGGTTATGCACTACATTTATAATTAAAGAATTTCAAATTTAAGTTTTAATTAAGGTTAATTTCCAGCTAAGCATATTTCACTCATATTTACATAGTGCCAGCTGTCTTTAACATAATACACTGACGAGCAATATAAAAAGAAAGAAAGAAAGAAAAATATTTTATTTGGGACACGCACAGGAAATACAAAGAGTAAAAATAAAAAAGGACTATTTAAAACTAACAAAATTAACAATAAAAATAAATAAAAAACAAAAATAAACAACTAAAAAACCTGTGCGAGGCCAAAAAGGCTCCTATCTCAGCATAATGCTGCGATATATAAAAAAAAAACCACTCACAGCCACTAACTTATCATAAAATATTTCCGTAACCACGCAAGATAGCTTCTTGAAGTGAAAAGCAACATTCATATGTATTTAATATCGCATCAAAGAAAACACGAATCTCGATTCATCCTAGAACATTACTTTGCTCCATTCGATGTGCTCACGGGCATATCTTAATCTTGCAACTTTATGATGTAGTTCAAGTTTTGGGCCATTTGCTGGCCGGTAAGGCTTTAAATTGACTTCCGCAAGACTTCTCTAGACTGTCCACTCACTGATTGGGTTCCTTCGGGTCTGCAAAAGTTGTTGCTGGATCGCAACTCCCGTTTAATATCGATTTCTTAACATCGTTTCCACAATTAATCAATCTTCTCCGGCCGTTGTGCACCTTGGCTTGCCATTGCTTGGTCTTCTTAGGTTAAATGCAGTCTCCCTAAGCCTCCGAAGTACTTGTTGGACAGTAGAATGTCTCACACCCATTGTTTTGGCCGTTTTTCTTTAGGATCTCCCCAATTGCACCATAGAGATGATCCTGGTACATTCTTCGGGTGTGAGAGGCATGATGATACCTTTATTGACAAGTCAACGTCTGCCGTAAGCACTTTTAGTTAAAAAATCGATACGCAAATGTAAAAACAATAATTAAATCAACGTGAGAATAAAAGTATTCAAATGTAATCCAAAATTATGAAACGTGACAATTCTTTTTTAGTTTTTTCTAACCTTGATTTCGACAGGCCAGTATGTAATAAGGTTTTAATGTGCAATATATTACTATTTTCAAGATTATTTTTACTTCATGAGACAAACTCGTGTGGTTTAGGAGATATTTAGATTTCGTGAGAATAAAAGTGTTCAAATGTAATCAAAAATTATGGAACGTGACAATATTTTTTTAGCTTTTTCTATCCTTGACTTCGACAGGCCAGTATGTAATAAGGTTTTAATGTGGAATATATTACTATTTTCAAGATTATTTTTACTTCATGAGACAAACTTGTGTGGTTTAGAAAATATTTATAGATTTCTTTAGGCATTTTGCAAGTGGCTTTTTATATTGCCCGTCAGTGTAGTATTCATAATTGTACCATGTAAGTTTAAATGGTCCATTAATTACTTATCCATGAATTTAAAACCTATAAAATCCACGTTAAACTCAGTTTATCTTTTATTTATTCGCTTACCATAGCCCGCGACTTCGCCCGTGTGGTAGCTGGAAATTACCCCACGGGAATGTATTTCCGGGATAAAAGTATTCTATATCCTAACCCAGGTCACGCTCTATTCGTGTGCCAATTTTCATTAAAATCCATTCAGTCGTCAAGGCGTAAAAAGTTAATAGACAGAGTTACTTTCGCATTTATAATATTAAATAAATAAAGATAAGATCCGCAACGTCTGTAGTTAGCATTCAATATTTACAGTCTAGTAGCGAAATATATCGGGACATAATAATTCCCGATTTTATTGACAAACAAATAACAAGGAAAATATTGATTGTAAGCGCAACAAAATGTTTCTAATACCTGGTCAAGTGTTCTGTGCTACGATTAGGTCGCCATGTTCAAGTTGATGTTCAAAGTCGGTATTGATTATTAAATTGGCGCAATCAATGATAAGGTAAGCATAGGAATTAGAACTAGACGATGGAAATATTACAAGTATAATATTTCTGTTTATTGCGTCAACAATTATAAAATTGATTTATTGATGAATGTAATTTAGAAACAGTCTTTTTGAAGTTAACATTTCTTTAGGCGCGTTTTTTAGTAGGGGGAATTCATACGGGTTCGCGTCACCGACATGCTAAAACCAGACAAATGTATAAACTACTAGCTGCGCCCCGCGGTTTCACCCGCAGAAATCTCGATCCCGTGGGAATATCGGGGTAAAAAGTATCCTTTGTCCTAATCCAGGTCATAGTCTACCCATGTGCCAAATTTTATCCAAATCCGTTCAGCCGTTTTAGCGTGATTGAGTAACAAACATCCAAACATCCACACTTTCACATTTATAATATTAGTAGGAAGTAGGATTAAGTTAAAATTTTCATTTATAAAAAAATTTGGTACCTACTACAATTAACATGAAAATTAAAAAATACTGGCCAAGTGCGGGTCGGACTCGCGCACGAAGGGTTCCTTACCATTATCTATAAAAACGGCAAAAAAAAATCATGTCTGTTGTATGGGAGCCCCCCTTAAATATTTATTTTATTTTGTTTTTAGTATTTGTTGTCATAGCGGCAACAGAATACATAATTTGTGAAAATTTCAACTGTCTAGCTATCGTGGTTCTTGAGATACAGCCTGGTGACAGACAGACGGACGGACACGATAGCGAAGTCTTAGTAATAGGGTCCCGTTTTTACCATTTGGGTACGGAACCCTAAATTTTTTTCATAGTTCTAAGTTTTCACTTCTGTTCGTGTCTCATGTGTTTTTTTAATTAAATTACAAGTAGCCGGATGTATAGACAATAGCTACAGTTTTTTTTAAATTCAGGTTTAAGTACGATGTTTTCTAGCTGTCAAGTCAGAACCGTACATTATTACTGCTTTAAAATTACAACAACACACAGTGAGAAATGGAAAACAAAATACTGAAAATGCTCTATAATTTTCTTTGTGAAATCCATATGCGATTCAGGAAAAGCATGTGGAACGATTAAATAAATTGCAGTGAGGCAAAGCGAGTATCATATTTATTTAAACGGAATAAAAAAAAAATAAGCCTTTTGATTCTACGGTAGTTCGATAATTTTCGCAATTTGTTCTCTTCATTGTATTCAGATTGGTTTGATGTCTGATATTTATTTCTTTTTGTGTTTGAATTTACCTCGTAATTGTCAATGTGATGATAGGTTGCAGTGCCGTATTGTAAGAAATGATAGCAAGCAATGGTGGTTCATGTGTTGTACGAGGTCATTCACGTTCGACTCCCTAGAGTTTAGGTTAATTTATAACGTTGCTATTTTAATGCTGCTGTTTTAAACGTTGCTTTTTAAATGTAACGTTGCTATTAGTGGTAGACTTTGTTCAGGAATTTTAAGATAATTTGTACTTGAATTTGATTGTGTGTTTGTACGGATACATCTAGCATACTGTAGAAGTTTAAACCCGCTCCCTAATTGCGTAGCACGCTATCTATCACAATCTGAATCATTTTGAAGTCTATTGCTTATCCATTGCTCCATATGTTAAAAAAAATTGTCTGCCCAACAACGTAAATAACGCAATGGATATTGTTGAACTGTCAAAATGAAAGCTATTCCTACTGTTAGTGTGTTACTTAATTACCCCGCTGGTCCTGGATGACTTTCCCATCCAACTTTTACTAATAATTGATAAGGCATATAACGAGTTAGTCACTATTTTACTTAGGAATTAAAAAAAATCGAGGGTCAGCCCCGTTGCCTGACAGACGAGACGGTACTGTATTTTAATATAATAGTAGATTGTTATACAAGGGGCGAAAATGACCCATTATATACGAGGTAGTTTTACTCCCGAGCCAGAGCGGGAGTTAATAGAAACCGGGTTATAATGGGTTTTTAGCGCTGTGTGTTACACTCTACTTTTCACTACGATTGCGAGAAATTAAAATATTTCAATACAATTATAATAGTTTACATTTTTATTTTTTCTGTAGCCCCAACGCAATGCACGCATTGTACCGAAGAGATCGCCGCATTTAGTTTCATTTAAAAAAAATGAAATGTTCTTCTTTTTTATGAATTAGCAATAAGTCGAGTCTTTATTCATGATTATTCTACTTACGAATAAAGACTTTTTCATTTCTGTGGGCTCGAGGGGAAAAAGTTTATTTTTGTTTGTATTTGTTACCAACGGGTAACAAATAAAAACAAAAATGAACTTTTTCCCCTTGAAGAAAATATGCAATTTTATCCCCGTTCTGGTGCGCTACAATGACGTAATTTTTGAGCAAGAGGAGTCAAAAAGTGATTTATTCTGAATAATTATCGAATGACAAGTCTATGTGTGCTTATTTGTACATAGACCCCGGACTTATTAGTACAGTAACGACCCGGCTTTAAATACCCAGGAAGTATTACTTTTCTATCTTGAAGAATAAACGGTTGGCTAGTGTAGTTCAGGCTTTGTACTTTCATTAGTTATTGTTCATTATAGAAACGTTCAATAAACGTGTTGATTATAAACATACTTATATAACATCACATCTATGTTATCCAACAAGACAAGCAGATGTGAAATTGACCCTCACAGTTCACTGAGACTAAGGTGCCAGTAAAAAAATTACCATAAAGTGCTTAACTTTTTCATTCCTTGACAGTACGTGTGTTTAATCGGAACACAGTATACAACTTGATTCCTATAGGTAGAGTTATCTAGTTAAGGCGCTTCCCTGACCAAACTA
The DNA here is from genome assembly GCA_917490735.1 of Dryobotodes eremita. Taxonomy (NCBI): domain Eukaryota; kingdom Metazoa; phylum Arthropoda; class Insecta; order Lepidoptera; family Noctuidae; genus Dryobotodes; species Dryobotodes eremita. The sequence goes on along the minus strand of OU823241.1, from coordinate 7,116,143 downwards.
CCTTGAGCGTTCGGTCCTTCTCTGTCCCGTCGCTTAGTGTCGGTCTGTCCCACTCCCTTCGCACGCCCATTTATCATAGAATACACAAAAAATTTAAATTATTTTAATAATAAAAAAACACGTGTGGCACTCGGGGACTGCCGCGGTAAAGCTATTGCATAGCATTTTTTATCAACTTATGCAATTATAATTATTTATTTATTTTTTATTTTTGCAGTATTTTTTTTTCTTTGATATTAATTCAAGTACAGTCGTGCCATATACATACACGTTAAGCGAACGCTCGGCCGAGCTACATGGTAGGCGGAGTGGGGGGTGTTAGGTTTTATTTTCGATACGGAATTTCTTGATTCGGTCGCCGCGCTCAAAGCCCGCGATAAAAGCTATGCAATAGCTTAAAAAAAGACAAATGTTCTTTTGAAATAAAATAAAACGTGATTTATTTAGATTTTTAAATTATCTATCCATTAGTGTATCCTCAAACGATTAGAACTTCACCTTTAGCAAAAGATGCATGCAATCAATAATTTTTGTCACTTTTTTAAAAGGTGATTTTAAATGTATTAATAACACATAAAACAAAAAAGAACGTGCAATAAGATGATAGGATATCGAACATTAATAATGTGCTTTTAGATGTACTTTATTACTCTTAATTAATTAGTTAATAGCCTATGAATAACGCACTCAGGGTTTACTCGGGGTAGCGCCTTAAAGCAGTGTAAAGTTTGCCCAAAATGAAAATCGTCTATTTAACTCTTTAAGAACAATCTAAAAAAAGGTAAAATTGTTAGTTTATATGTCTGTAAAAGGCAATCTCTGAAAGTAAATACCTACTGATCCGATTATAAAATATGTTCCACTGAAAGAAAGCTACACTTTTGCCGAGTGTCAGGGTTTTTTATGATTTAACATAAAAATAAAAGTGAAAAAGAAAAATGAATAAAAATGTTTTATCAAAAAAAAAAAAAACGTTTTAACGAGAAATTTCACGCGGACAGAAGCAGAATTTATATATTTCTGTATTATTAGCATTGCAGGGAACGTATAAGTACCTAATTACAATCGTTTTTTTATGTTTTGTACGTGGGCTTGTAAATGCGTGAATAATTGAATATCGTGATTGAAACAGCAAACAAAGGAATGACAAAAATAAAAAAAGTATGTAAATTGTCAAAGATTCTATTTTTAACTGCTTACGTATAGAAACGGTAACCTGTGTCTGTTTAAAAACATACCTACTTACAGTAACGGTAACCTGTGTCTGTTTATAAACATACCTACTTACATAACGGTAACCTGTGTCTGTTTAAAAACATACCTACTTACAGTAACGGTAACCTGTGTCTGTTTAAAAACATACCTACTTACAGTAACGGTAACCTGTGTCTGTTTAAAAACATACCTACTTACAGTAACGGTAACCTGTGTCTGTTTAAAAACATACCTACTTACAGTAACGGTAACCTGTGTCTGTTTAAAAACATACCTACATAAATACTTACTGACCAAATATCGTCTTTGAAAGTGTAACATAGAAAAAATAAAAAAAGTCCTTGGATCATTTTCCACATACAGTGATAAATACGAAAATCGGGTAAACTGTTAAGGTGAAATCGATTCGAGCATTACTGTGACAACGTTCAGTAGCGTGACTGCCACTGACGCAAAATTGATTCATCATTACGTACAGGCGGCGTGACGCGACCTGTTATTGTTCGATTACCGAATAGCTCCTGCCTGCCCTGATTGTATTCAATACTGTACACCTGTACCGAGACAACGAGTTTTATTTTTTGGCATGCCTTTTTTGTGGTTTTTAGAAATTGGAACATCACCCTTCTAAAAGCAAACTTTGAATTTTTGAAGAGTAGATTTATCGAAGGGTTTATTATTTGAAGAAGTGATTGCTAATTTCATCATAGGTAGATTTAATCGCAACCACGAAGATCTTAACCAGGAATTAATTGGGAAAATTATTGAACGGTAAAAAGGAACCCGAACATTTTTCATTTTGGATTGGTTTTTGACCTCTACAAAGCCATGTCCAGCAGTGGATATTTCATTTGGAGCAACTGAATGTTTTCATAAAAGCAACGCAGGCTTTGAGTGACGTATAGCTATAGAGTGTGATTGCGTACAGAGTGATGATGTAGCGAGAGATTTGTATATAGAGACTAGATTAATACGAGGCAGAAAATTATGAAATTTTTTGACGGATTTTTTTTAACTTCTTTTTATGAAATATGCAGTATTTACAATAAGAAAAGCCATATTATTTTTTTAAACGGTTTTATGGTTCACTTACACGCACTTGAAAATGCATATAAATTAAGGTTCAAATCTGAGCAAAATACATATTTAAATCTGAAAGCAATCTCAGCCATAATTTGCTAGTATATTTAACAGTTATTTATATTTATTTTATTTGTATTTTATGTTATCTGATGATGATTCTTTTTACTCTGCCATTGATTCCTCTTGCTCATCCGCTAATGCAAGTTTTAGCTCTTCCACTGACACTCTTGGTGACTTTGTGCGTCGGAGTTTCAGTCAACAGAAAGGTCATTTGTTTAATGTCTGCCATATAAATGCGCAAAGCGTGACAAGTCACTACAGTGATCTGTTGGACACCTTTTCCGACGCCAATGTTCATGCCGTTCTGGTATCTGAGAGTTGGCTCAAACCTCATCTTCTCTCCACCACCTACTCTCTTCCAGGTTTCACTCTTATCCGCAATGATAGAATTGGTAAGGGAGGAGGTGGTGTAGCTATCTATCTTCGTAGCGATTTCCCTTTAAAAATCATCGCCTCATCTCCCTCACAATACCATGCTTCTGCTGAGTACCTCTTTTTGGAGGTCCATGTCAAGGGCGTCAAGACCCTTCTTGGTGTTGTCTATTGTCCCCCCGCCGTTGACTATTTCTCCAAACTCGAATTGGCGCTAGAATCCGTAGGGTCAGAGTATGCACATTGCATCATCATGGGCGATTTCAACACTGACCTTGCTCACCACACCCCTCGATCCCGTAAACTCCTTAATATCGTCGAGTCCGTTAGTCTCCATGTACTTTCATTGCAACCTACCCATTTCAATATCTCAGGCGACGACACCTGGCTCGACTTAATCCTTACATCCACTCCCTCTCTTGTTTCCTCTCATGGTCAATGTCCTGCTCCTGGTTTTTCCCATCATGACCTCGTTTTCCTCTCGTATGTCCTAAAACCGCCTAAACCTGTCCCAAAAGTTCTGCACATGCGATGTTTTGCGCGCATGGACGTTGAGAAGCTTCGTCAGGATGCGTTAGACCTCAGTTGGGAACACCTAGCAGCGGCGGCAGCTGTAGACGAAAAGCTGCGTATTTTCGATCGGACGGTCCTTGCTCTGTACGACAAACACGCTCCTGTTAAGAAGATTAAACTTCGGCGTCCTCCTGCTCCTTGGATGACGACAGGTGTTCGAATGGCGATGAGGCGCAGGGATCGGGCCTTTCGTAAATTTAAAAAGGATCGTAGTGAAAAAAATAGGAACATTTTCAAAGCTGCTAGAAATCGGTGTAATCAGATGATACGCAACGCAAAACGCCGCCATATTCTCGAGAACATATCTTCTTCTTCACCTGCTGATATCTGGAAGTTCCTTGGTACTCTTGGTATCGGTAGACCACGTCATGTGGATTTTCCTAATACGATTGGTCTTGATGATATCAACCGTCACTTCACAAGCTCTTGCCATTTTGATTCCCAAATGTTGTCCCAGACGATCGATTTCATTACGGGCCTAGCTAGTCCCATCATAGAACCATTTCACTTCTCCCCGGTCACCTTGGACGAAATTAAAAAGATCATTATGTCCATAAAATCCAAGGCTGTGGGCTGTGACGGCATCAGTCGCAATATGGTCGTTTGGATCCTCGATATCCTTCTCCCTCCGATTACTCACATCATCAACTTTTCTCTCGATTCCGGACAATTCCCATCCTTGTGGCGTATGGCCTACGTCCGCCCACTCCCTAAAATTTCAAATCCCTCCCTATCCAGCCACTTTCGACCTATTTCCATTCTCCCATTCCTATCTAAAGTGCTTGAGGCCTGTGTACACAAGCAGTTTTCTGGTTTTGTTCACCGTAACAACCTTGTTAGCGCTTTTCAATCTGGATTCAGGCCTGGGCACAGTACAGCCTCCGCTCTCCTTAAAGTGACTGGTGACATTAGAGAAGCGATGGAGGATACCAAGATTACCGTTCTGGTATTAATTGATTTCTCCAATGCCTTTAACGCCGTCAGCCATGATATTCTCCTTTCTATCCTCTCTCATCTTATGGTTTCACCCGAGGCCCTGGAATGGTTCTCTTCTTATCTTCGGGGACGTCAGCAGTCGGTTCGTGTTGATGAGAGCTCATCGAGTTGGCGCGACCTGGATGCTGGTGTTCCACAAGGCGGTATTCTTTCCCCATTGTTATTCTCCATCTTCATCAATTTTATAACTCACTGTCTTCGGTGTTCGTATCATCTTTATGCTGATGATCTACAGTTGTATACAGCTGGGCGGGTAGAAGTTTTATCGGACGCTATAGCTGATGTAAACCGAGATTTAGCTGCTATCAAGGAGTGGTCTGATAGTTTTGGGGTGTCAGTAAACCCCTTGAAGTGTCAGGCCATTGTAATTGGAAGCTCGCGCATGATGGGTAGGGTGGCGCTTAGCTCTCTTCCTCCTCTTATTTTTAATGGTACCATCATACCTATTACCCCTACGGTGAAAGATCTCGGTTTGCATCTTGACTCGACACTTAGTTGGCAGCGCCAGGTTTCTAGTGTTAGTCAAAGGGTCAATGGTACTCTGCGATCCCTATATCGTTTGAGAAACTTTTTGCCCGCTAAGACGAAAACTATGCTTGTGCAGACTTTGATTTTCCCCATCATTGACTATGGTGATGTGTGCTACTTTGACTTGAATGCGGTTTTGCTAGATAAGCTCGACAGACTGCTCAACAATGGTATCCGGTTCATTTTCAACCTTAGGAAATATGACCATGTGTCGAGTTATAGGACTGAGCTCAAGTGGATGTCCATTCGCCAAAGGAGAAGTTTGCGCGCTTTGACCACACTTTTCTCCTTTCTCAACTCCCCCACCCCTCCTTCTTATCTTATGTCTCACTTTCAATATTTATGTTCTTCACACGCTAAGAATCTGCGTTCTTCCAATAATCTTCTCCTACTCTGCCCTCCTCATACTTCTGATTTCGTTCATTCGTCCTTTCATATTCAGTCCATTGTTCTCTGGAATGCGCTTCCTCTTGATATCAGGACGGCCACCAGTCGGTATGCATTTAAGCGAAAATTGCAGAGTTATTTTCAAAATAAATAGTGTAGAGTCATCTCATTTACCTCCTTCCCTTTTAGTGTATATATATAGTATATATATATGTATTATATAATGTAGGTATATATTATAGTAAATATATATGTATGTGTATTATAAGTTTGTATGCATGTATAATTAATTATGTTATCTTTTTAATATTTTTTTTATTATTATTAACGCCTGTTAAGCAGAGCACCTGCCATCTTATCTCTACACCACCCTTGGTTGACTGGTAGAGAATGCCTAAGGCATTAAGTCCGCCTTTGTATGTTATTGTGTGCGAGAAGTTTAAATAAATAAATAAATAAATAAATAAATCTCAAAAGGTCAAAGGTTTATTTGATGTCTCAAATCCATGTCAGTCCTTTGGTCTAAAAATCATACCTAGATAGATACTCGTACTTTGAGGCCAGAACCATGTAGGTAACTAGTACTTCATAGCACTCTTGTCAGAGCGGTCATGATCTTCATGAAGTTTCTTGTCCAGGGGCTCATGTGATTCGGCTCACGATTTCTCGCCATCTTCGCCGATTTTTGATATTTTAACCTTAGTTACAAGAAAATATGATAAAGCACGGCCTATAATTTTCTTTAAGTCGAGCTATTTCACAAGATGAGTGAATATTGTTTACTTGATGACGCGGCGTTATGTTTTTTTTTACCGTCACCGCGTCAGAGCGAGCAGAAAACCTTAAATAAAGCCGTTAAAATGTGAGTAGGTAGGTATCATTCGAAAGTTACCCACCATTCGATATTAAACATAATAAACCATTTAAAATCCGCAAACATAATTCATACTTAATAGATTTTTACCACCAGCATCAAAATAAACAACATAATTGTATCAAATTAAATGGAAGTTAACACTTCCAAACGGTTTCTGTTTAAGCAAATAAGACATCCACGCATGAGAGAAATACCGTTGTATAGGCACAAATCTCCCATGTAGGCATCCCTGTTTTATTGCATTTCTACCCTCAGTTACTGTCCCTCTCGCTCTTGTTCGAAAACCCCACAAAAGAGCGAGACAGATAGCGGCCGTCAGTGTTATTGAATTCATGTTTGCGCCGACGTAACGTGAGACAGGCATAGCCGTTTCACAATGGGAAAGAAAGGGACGGGTGATGCACCTGAAGGCCGTCTTCGAACAAACGCGGGCGAGGGAATGCTACCGATTGTTATTCTTATGTACGTCTACGGTCGTAAAGGTAGCATGCTTATAATAAAAAAAAATGCACTTATTGAATCGTAACCTTTGAAGATATGTATGTAAACAAGTTATTGTATTTGGATGTTCGGATGCTGTAAGGCAATATTATGTGGAAGGTTATATGTTTTTATTGTTTTTTAGTTATGCTGTGTTCATCTACCGAGGTTATCAACTATAGAGGGTTCCTTAACCCGATATAATACATGTCCGATACGGAGCGATAGAACTTACACTAGATTTTTCACGGAGAGCTGCAAACCACTAAAATTGGGCCCAGTCATGCCAAAATGAACAGTCAAGGAAATTAATCGTTGGCAGCTGCCATATTCGTCTGTGTATAAGAATGACAGTTGTCATTTGAATATACGGACAATTTATAATAGTAATCAATTTGCTTAGCAGCCATTTTCCCTGCGTTGACTAACTTACAGACTCTTAACACGATCTCTTACTACTGTTGTAATTTGGGCTTGCTTCAGACACATACCTATTTACTTAGTAACAGAGCATCCTCGGGTCACCCAGATCTTTTGCAGATGTTCTGAACAGATTAAGAGACCTAATCTGTTTCTGGAAGGAAGTGCAGGGCCGTTTTTACCTAATGAAGGCCCAAGGCAGTTTAGGATACTGCGGCCCTATGGAGAATCAAGGATACAAGAGCATAGTAAGCTAGAATTTTGTAGCACACTGCCTCTGATACCCCTAGCTCCGACGCTGTATGAAATAGGGGGCCCCATGAATCGTGGGGTCCTGTGCACTTGCCCAGAATGGCCAATGGAAGAGAAGCCCCTGGGGAAGTTGACTGGTTGGAATGACCAACACTTGAAGAATTACGAGGGCTGAAACCAATAACCATAGAACATTGTTCGGCGGCACGGTTGGCGCAGTGGTTAAGCGATTGACTGCTGCGCTGCGTCGCGAGTTCGATTCCTGCCCGTAACAAATATTTGTATGACCTACAAGTAGTTGTTCCGGGTCTGGCTGTTTGTGTATGTGAGTTTGAATGTTTGTGAACGCACCCACAATAAGGAGATATCCCTAATGTGGGGCAACGTTTAAAAAAAAAATTGTCTGAAGCAGAAATTCTAAGAAAACGTACTTAAGTATACACCGCTATACTTAATGCCTAAGTACCGCCAGAGATCAGTATCTAAGTAAGTAATTGTACAATAGCCAAATCGATTAATAGCCGACTAATTCACTCGGGTATAATTCCCATAATCGATTCTACCATCGTGTTGAGGTTTGAAAGTCAACTTCAGTCGATATTGACCGATGAAATTGGCTTAGCTAGTTAATTTCAGGTTCATTAGGTGTTTTAAAAAGGCGTTGTGTAACGTTTTGAAGGGATTTCTGGGTATTCATTTTGGAAGGTTTTTTTTAATTAGAGTGGACAGTACTGTAGGTACTTAATATGTTAGTTGTTAATGTAGTCATCGGCTTTTCAGGGAGTTGGAAAACAATTTAAGTTCAGATCAGTCTCTTAAATTAACCGACTTCAGAAAAAAGGACGAGGTTCTCAATTCGACTGTTGTTTTTTTTTGTGTTTATTAGCTTAGAACATTTTCTAGGTGAACCGATTTGAATGATTCTTTTTTATTTGAAAGCTGGTGCTTCTCATGTGGTCCCATATAAATTTGATCAAGTTCTGACCAGCAGTTTTTGAGTTATCTTAAATACTGCGTATTTTTTTTTCCACTTCGCTTATATTGATGATGTTTTAATAATTTCCTGTCACTGTTATTTACATAATTATCAATTAGTGGTATACGAATTTGTGTGGGATAGGTAAAACAAAAAAGTGAAAATAAAAAAAGATACAACCTACTTCCCAAAATTTTATTTCGAAATTCGGTGGCAAAAAACGAAAATACAAAACCAAAGACACCGCCTTCCGAAATAAAAGTTGTTTTTTTTTTGGAAGTCGATTGTGGTTTTTGTAAAAAAGTTTTTATTTTTGGGGTAAATTTATCTAAACTACATTATTACATAGTCATGAAGGAAATGAAAGAAAAGTGTTTGGTGGCACGTAGGTACAACCATAATGGATGTTTTTATGAAATATGAAATTAAAATTTTACTTTATAGCCCACTTCCATACATTTATGGAAATAATTATGTACTTAATTCAGTTTCTGAGGGTCAAAAGGGTCTCGTAGCTAAATAATAACAGCCACACAGGTCCTTCGAAGGTTAAGCTCCGCTTGCCGCGGTCGGTTCGTGGATGGGTGCCCATCCATTACATATCGAGAGGGGTCCTTGCCTCGGAAAGGACGTTGAGCCATTAGACCCGGCTGTCATTCGTGCTCAGTCGTTACGGTTAGTCAGAAGCCCAAAAGTCTGACAACAAGTTTTACCAAGGGGTATCGTGTTACCCAGTAACTGGGTTGTGGAGGTCAGATAGCCAAAATACTAGTATTCAGCTGCATCGGGTTAGACTGAAACTCGACCCCAACATAGTTGGTTGAAGGCAAGGCAGAATTTATTTACTTATTTTAGTTTGCTAAAGTAAAACCGTTTAGGTAGTCAATGCTAACAATTAATGGTAAAATTAACATTTACTTAAAACACTTCCCTAAAATTATTTTTACGTACCTACCCACGTACGGAATTTAATTACGGGGACAACAATGTTGTATTACACAATCATCTGTAGTCCGCGACTTCGTTTGCGTGTATTTTTTATCACATTTATTTTTTTAAATAAAATATCGAAGGTTTTGGCTTATCTATTTGTCTTTCATAACAATCGGTTAGGTGGTTTAGACGTGAAAAGGTAACAGACAGACAGACAAAGATTACTTTCGAATTTATAATATTTTACTTAGTAAGGACGGAATTAAACCTATGTAGTATAAAGTATGGATGTCCAATAATTCCTCACGAAAGTTCCTAGAATAATTTAAATCCTGTTGTTCCTGCAAAAACTAATTATTTCATTCAGAAATCATCCATATATCCCTAGAAAGCTTAAGACTTTATTTTTATTTTTTATAAAAGGTTTAAAAGTCAAATATTTCTTATCGCAATCTAAAACCAACTTTGTGTGATTGTTTTAGAGTCTACTATTGTCCTATAATCTGACCACACAAGCCCTTTATATTGTATACTGGCTATTGTTTTGGTCTATAAGGTCGACATTCCTTTCTACTACTAGCCATTTCTTTCCTTTCTTTTAGTTGAGTTTGAAGGAAACACGCTCTATGAAATTGAACTTTATAGGCTTTATTAAATGAAGAAGTATTTTTGAGAAAGGCGTTTATAAATTATAGATGAGTGTTTATTTGATGGGTTAAAAAAGCCTTTTGTAAGTCCATTCGAAGCTTTACTTGTTTTTTGGTTAGAGATACTTTTTAGGGTAGGACGACAATGCTACAGTGCGCATGACCGGTTCCATTGGCAGTATGGTATGAGTTAGCTGATTTATAGAACGTTAAGGCGTTGTCTTTAAGAAAATCGAGTGTGTTGGTGTGAAGCTGCCGAGGTACTTCCTCTGCGCACTGACAGTCAGTCCTGTTAGATACCGCGTTATTTCGCTGATTGGCTGATTTATAACTGAGTAACACAAATCTGACAAGAAAAGCAAAAACAAAAATAGGTGCAGTATTTCTATCTGTGCCATCAAATCAGCTATGTCATATCGTAATAATGTACAGTCTCAAACTCAAAGCATTTATTTCAATTAACACTTTTGAATCTACATGGTCTTCACATGATCTGACCAAGATTATGTCTGGACTTTGAAAGAGACTGTGTCCTCTGAGTTTGTTTCGGCCTTTCTTCTCAGAGTAGTCAGATAGGAAACGCCGACCTCATCTAGTTTTAAAATATGATTGACGTGTAAAAGTGTTTGTACAAACCTACTTACAGAAATAAAATCATTTATCATTTATCGAATTGTCAGAGTCGGTCAGTTAGTCAGAAAGTTGAAGCTAGTTGCCCATTCCCAAAGGTAGATCTCTATGGAGAAGAACGGGCAAGAAACTCCAAGGATACTCTTTTAAATCAAGTTATATAGTATATACTATACAGGGTTATTGGTAAAACACCAGCAACCTCTTAAGGGGTCATTGTACTCATCATTATAAACAACTTTTACTATGGACCAAACCTGAAATCTCGAAAAAAATATCTGCTGTTCCCTACGTTTTGACGTGTTATGCGAATATAAATGTAGGGAAAATCTGTTTTCTTTTTTTGCGATTTCAGGTTTGGTCCAATAGTAAAAGTTGTTTATAATGATGAGTACAATGATCCCTTAAGAGGTTGCTGGTGTTTTACCAATAACCCTGTATAGCCATCAGAAAAGTATGGATGAGCCAAACTTCAGCTCAATCGGATTACTGAAAATGGGTGAAAAAACAATCATAATATTTGCACCTAAGTGTGAAACTGGATTAAATCCATAAAACGACCATTCAAATAAATTCGCTTGCCTCTTAAAAATACAATTAAAATAATTCTCTAATACTGTGCTTCGTGAAAATCAAGGCATGATCGGCTGCTAAGATTCTTTCTGTTTAATCGCTATCCAATCTTAGATTTATTCCCCTCCCCTAAGGCATACCCCCAATATACATGCACCTGATACACCTTGTTTTTCTCTAATCCCCAGGTCAACATGGAAGCGAACATACACACTTATGTAAGTACATATATACACTCTTCTTTTTATAGTTTCCGAGACTGTAAATATACAAGGGTCCGCTTGGGAGATTTTTTCTGATAAATACTGTATAGTTGCATTGTTTACATCATTGGAAAACGTAAAAAGAGGATATAGTACACAACACTTCGCGTTTATTGTAATAAAAAAAATATCTTTTTATTAATAAACTAAACAATAAATAATAAAGTACATAAAATATAAATATTTATAAACCAAAACTGTTCATAAAATAATCGATAATTTGTGTTTAATTTTAGATAAACAGCTGCGAACGTCTAATTAAATGAATTATAACATTAATACTTTCTCAAAAACGTACAACAACTTTAATAATAATGGTAAAACAAAAAACTAAAAAATCAAAATTAATATAAACATACTATTCAACCACAAAACATAATCACATACCAAAATAACCATAAACATAATATCGTTCACATAATTTGTCATGACAGCTAATTTGTCAAACACAATGTAATCGTCAAACTGCAGTACAAATACATACAACACATGCGTATCAATATGTCACGGGCATAATCCCTAAAGCGTAGTCTGCACTCAATCAACCTGCCTAGCCTTTTCGCAACTATGTTGGAGTCGGCTCCCAGTCTAACCGGGTGCAGCTGAATACCAGTATTTTGCATGGAGCGACTGCCTTTCTGACCACAACCCAGTTACTAGGTAACACGATTCCCCTTTGTAAAACTGGTTGTCAGACTTTTGGGCTTCTGACTACCCGTAACGATTGTCAAAGATCTACAAATGACAGCCGGGACCAGCGGCTTAACGTGCTTTCCGAGACACGGAGGGGTCTTGTTATGTAATGGATGGCCACCCATCCACAAACCGACCGCGCCAAGCGTAGCTTAACCTTCGATCGACTCGTGCGGCTGTTATTATTTAGCCATGAGCCCCTCAAAAGCGTAGTCTTCACTATCTCCCTATATTTAGATATAGCTAGTCCTGCGGGGTAATTTCGTAACACACTAACAGTAGGCATGGCTTTAATTTTGACAGTTCCACAACATTCATTGCGTTATTTACGTTGCTGAGCAGACAAATTTTTCGAACATGTGAAGCAATGGACTAGCAATAGGCTTCAAAATGATTCAGATTGTGATTGACAGTGTGTTACGTAATTAGGGTGCAGATATTAGGTGTAAATATAAATATGATTGGGGGAATCATAGCTTCATAAATTAATCACGACTAGTATAATATTAATTTTCGATTGTGGATCTGTCAGTCCAAAGTTTGAGTAAAGGTTCCTGCAGACAGGCGCGACGTAACAGCGTGACGCGACTCCTGTAGAATAATTTCCATGAATTTTTCATACAAATCGTTCTACTACTGTCGTATCGCGCTTGTTTGTGAAAGCCTTTAGTAAAATGGAAACAAAAACGAATCGCCAAGTAACGTTTGTTTTACGGTGTCTAGAAAATTCCATTTTACCTATTTTGTATTTATTTACGTTTAGAACGAAGTTATTTCGTAACTTGTCTGTCAAATGTGGTGTCCAAAGGCACATCGAAATATAACAGATTTAACACATGACACGGATCGAATACGCAATGATCAAATTAGCAAACGCATAACTTACCCACTGGTATTCGATGACAAACATACATAAGATGAAACTCCGCCAAAAGCCGATTAGAATCTCATCCATTAGGCCCAAGAAATAGAGTGTTAAGCAAAGGTATTCTAAATTTTCTTCGAGTATATTAGTTTCCAAACACACATAAATAATCTCACACGCAGACTAAATCTCTAAAACTCCATTCACACTCTTTTCAGAAGTTTTCAGGTCAAAAAGCCACGTTTGTGGTATCTGGTTGGTACGTTCAATTATGTGTAACTGTAGCCAATCACAGGTTAACTGGCGCAGTCGCTAACTGCACTTTTAATATTTAACGAGCGTTGTGTTGCGTGAGATCTCCACACGTGGCAATTATTTGCAGAGCAAGTGTTGCCCACGTTTACAAGGAGTAATTAATCCATTTATTTGAAATGGTGAACTATTTATAAAGTCTTAAGAAGTGTGCTTTTTTCTCTAAAAATCAAAGAAGTTTTATTTCACCGATTTTTATTCCAAAATCGTGTGAACAATACAAGTGCAACATTAGTAAAACTAACTTCGAACCCTGCTGACCGAACACACATAACAGCTTATCATTAATAACGACAAACAGGTACATTAGCTGACTATATAATTCAACAATCAGCCGCATAAGTACCTGTACACGTCACGGTTTGTGACCGGCCTTACTCTCGTTAAATAAACCAACATATTATGTGACGAGATATTTAATCGTTTCTATATTAGGCTGTCTAGACGCGATGAACCACGGCCATCAGTCAGGGCGGTTTGATAGCAAAGCCAGGTGTCAGGCCGACTTACGTGCATTGATGATTTGGGTCACGACTGTTAGCGGGGCCAGTGATAAGCGCGAGCGGATTTGTTGACGCTATCGATATTTTGATATTGTTGTTATGTAGACTGGAGATGAGATGTTCAGTGAGAGGTAATCATACATTTTAGCAGTTTGGGTATTAAATATGGATGATTGGAGCCTTTGCTATACTTAGAGCCCATTGTTTGATACATTTTTAAACATGATCAATAGTCAATTTAACAATTAGTCACTTGACAATAGTCAATAGCTGTCAAAGTTTAACTACTCTGTCTGCGCATGGTTAACTTTCATAGCAAATTGTTTTTTTTTACTGTAGTTAGCTTAACCATTTGTCAAACGACATACCTCTGTCATTTTTAACAAATTGTTAGTTTAACTAACGCGTTTTAACTATTAGTATGTTTGACTACTGATCAAACAACGGGCCCGAGTCAGATATTGAAATGAAACATTTTTAATTTAGCTTGGACGTGTTGCATTTAGCTTGGAGGTGTTGCATGTCGCTCATTGTGAATACATTAAAGCAAAATCTCACTCAACTAGACTTCGCTGTTTCCTTGTTCATGTCGTCAGCTCATTCGACTAAAGGTCAGGTCTCGGGTCAGTTTATAAACACATTTTAGTTACCTTACGTTCTACAGTTGCTAATGCAGTTCTACACAGAGCTGAGGTGTACCTCAGCTTTACCAGTGTGTTCTTGATCATCATTTCAGCCAAAAGACACCCACTGCTGCACATAGGCCTCTCCCAAGCACCACTACTTCGACCGGTTCTGTGCTTCCCGCATCCAGCGGATTCCTGCGGTCTTCAGAAAGTCATCGGTCCACCTTGTGGGAGGCCTTCCAACGCTACGTCTTCCGGTACGCGGTTACCATTCCAGAACCTTTCAGCCCCATCGGCCATCTGTTCTGCGAGCAATATGCCTTGCCCACTGCCACTTAAGTTTGGCAATTCTTCGGGCTATGCCGGTTACCTTGCTTACCAGGGTGTTCTCCAGTTCAAAAATCTTTCTTCGAATATAGATTTGCGAAGCCCTCGAGCTTTACACGAGCTTTTTTTACAAAACAATGTTTTTCATGACAAATGTGTAACAATATTATTTTTACTTTCTTTCCGCAGAGAAGAATTCTGCACAAATATTAAAATTAAACCTTTACAAAATATTCCGTATACACAGCAAAGACAACGTAATTACATTGAAGTACCCACATAAGTCTAATTCAAAGGTCTTTGACATGTCGTCCCTCCGCTTTCATCCCTGAAGACTTGTGGTGTTTTCAAATTTTAATAAAACATTTTGTTCAAGGTTATCCGAGTAAGGACATTAGCATTTTATTCTTAGTTTTACCCGTCTGTTTGTTCGTGTTAAATTTTGTGTGTATAATTTTCTTTTACATCATAAACTTTGCTGAATCAACGTGTATTTGAACTTGTCTTACCTAATTCTGTGAAATAAAATTAAAAGAAGAACGATATGATATTATTAACTATTTCATTTTTTGCAATAGAACAACACCATCATAATTCATGATATATGAATAATACAGCAGTAACAGTAATAATTTTGTTTGGATTCAAAATGCAAATTTTACTGCCTAAACGTAAAAATTAAAAAAAAACAATAACGGGAAGACACAAAAGCTTTTCTCATATTAAGCCTTCAGATTTACAAAATATTAGATTAAAAATGTATCTCACACTCAATTATCTAAAACCAAATCGATGTTACACGCACACGAATCTATTTCTAAAATCGGCTTTGGCAACCATTCCCGCTGTCAATGGGATCGCTCCCTCATTAGCAATTCCCAGTGATGTGATGTCAGCGTTGCGACGTGCCGTCTACAGCCTGTGTAGCCTTTGAATTAGACTAGCGGGCCTTATTATTGCGTATAAATTGCTAGGTTATGTGTGGTAGGTAGAGCAATTAATGATTGTATACTAATGTAACACGTGGATATTAATGTAAAAAGTAGATATTCATAGTAATTTCGTTGCAAAGTTCCTCGATGTCATCGAAGAGAAGTAAAAAGCTATCATGAGGCACGGTGATTTTCACAATTTTAATTACATAAGTGGAGTCAAGGTTTAAACCTACTATTTTGCTTTATGAAGATAGAAGGACAGAATACAAAATAATCTCTTTAGTTTGTCTACTGATTGTAATCAGTGCTAGTATTCTACCGAAGCGTAGCGTCGTGTAGCGCTACGCGGCTACGCCGTAGACGTCGTCGTAGCGCGCGGATAATAAAACTGTTTCTATGATTTTGGTCAGAGTTATAAAATTTGGTGGTATTCGTCCAATAATTTCTTAGACAGTGTGTAGTTTCAGGAGTGGGTAAAAGTACGTTTGTATCTAATGACTGTTATTCAGATTATCTGTTGATTTACCTATACTTACAAGATATAACTAGAATTGTTCTTACATTGAAAGAAATAAAACAAAATTTGTTCAGCTTAGAACCAGATACCGCGAAGTAAATATTTTTCAGTTCCGAAAACACTGCGATATACATAATCCTATAGTGTCGTACATTTTGAATACAAATAGATCATAATATTTCACTGGGTTTTTATACCACAACGTATGTATTTTTAAAGCGTACTTAATGTTAATAAAATATGAACGAAGCGTGGGTGTTAACGTATTTTTTAATTTTATTAATTCATAAAAATATTAACTTCCAATAACTTATATTTTCATGCTTCGTTCTGACGGGACGGCTGAACTTTGTTGGGAGAACTAAAATTTACGTTTTATTTTTATTGGAACTAGTTTTTTCTGCTCAACTTTTTCCTTGGAAGATTATTATAAGAAGAGAATTTTTATTTTTCAGGAGAAGCATAACGCAAGCTTCTCTTCAACTCATTAATTTTATTTATATATTAATAATAATTGCAGAGTGCGTACAGGGATAATCGTCAGTTGGTGTCTCATTTAATTAAAACCGTCTAACGGGCCTCTGCGAGTTGGCTTCTGCCCCTCGTACGCCTTTCAAAAGTCCGGGTACCCAGTGTCCTTAGATATGTCAAAGACACTACAGTAATAATAATAAAGTTTTATTAATCAAAAAGTAACAATACAAAAAGACATATTCGTTGAGCCACAAACTAAGCGTCGCTTGTATCTTGCCGAGAAACTGTTTTGCAGTTTGGCAAATATTGATTACTGCTGTATTGTGTATTTTTTGCGAACCAATAGACTAAAAGCCAGCTAAAATGTATTTTTAAGCAAATCCAATACCAATTTCAATTGTCTGGATATTCAAACCACATCTGTCATTCTTTGCATGATGATGATAAGGCTATAGCATGGCAAATTGACGTAGTGTATGCTTAACTATTATTTTCCCAGACATTATATTATCATCGTGATTTTCGGAATCAAGATCAAGTTTATCTTTCCACCTTCATACGATGCAGTTACAATTTTAGGATGACTTAAAATCGGTGACTGGGTACTATTTAGCTCCTTTATGTAAGGGGTGTTGTAGGCAGAGATATTGGTTCATATAATTTAGGAAAGTATCAACCTGCTGTCCTTTCGCAGTTATTTGTAACGATAGTAAAGACCACAGTGATTTTGACAGAATTGACAGTGGCAGCAACCTGACAGTAACCTTATAGTGACGAAAACGGTCACTGTGATTTTGACAGTGATGCAAGGTGACATAACGGCGAAAGGACTGTACACACAACCTAAGAAGGTTCTAATCTCTTAAACTTCAATAGAAATTACACGTATTCAGGCGGTCATCTCCCACCATCAAAACCAACAACGCTTAGCCGCCGACCCACAAGGCCTCAATGCCGCCACTGAAACCCAAGTTCCGTTGCAACTTCAAGAACTACCGTGTACTGCCTCCAACAATGGCTCCACAGTATGCCGTACCATATTCATAGCTTTCATACAAGTCCCAGGGGCGCAAAGTTAATTTCAAGTTAGGAGAATGGCTGTGACGTTCTCTCATTTATTAAAATACTAACGTCTTGAACTTAATAGGTTTTGGTTACTTTGAAAGTTGATGGAACGCCAGACTATTGTTCAGCTGGGTATTATGTGGAGGTTTGTATCGGTCTTATAAGGTCTCGAATTTATATGAAAAAGTATAATGCAATTCACTTGACTTAGGTCTGCCATATAATGTTTATATCAAGTGAATTAATCTCAACGAAGTCGATATATTTATGTAAAAATCTAAACGACTTCGGAGGATTTGTCTTTAACTGAAAATTGCTTTTTATCCACTTGATGGCGTATCAAACTCTAGTAACAACCGCAGGTGGAAACCAATAACTGTTTTACCAACAGAAACACAAGGCTATTCTTTACGAAAATAAATACATTAAGTAAAAGAGCGGTGTGATAATCAAATAATCACCTTATTTGGTTCCATTACTGATTTCATCCGGGAGGAGTCAGCAGCAGTGAAAAGTGAAAATCGGTTATTAAGTAGACACAGCAGATTTTCACCACTTTCCACGAAATAAATAAAATAAATGTTATAAAGCCACGAAATAGGATAAAAATCTTGTTAAAGCCGAAACTAAAATGAACAAATTATTTAGAATTATTCATATCGAAATCACGCTTCGACCGAACCGCATATTAGCGAAGCTACATATTTTTTATGACTGTTTTTACGAGTTATCATTTTTACGAGTTTCGCTCCTCGCCTTGAAGGGCGTGGAAGGGTTTTGACCGATTTCTTTATGTAATTCTATGGGGTTTACGTTTTGAATATGATTTTGGCTCCTACGTTATTTATTATTTGCGTTTTTGAACGTAAGTAATGTAGTTTGTCTTTAATTACCGGTCACCGTGTCTTTTTTTTTTTTTTTTTTTTTTTGGGTGGGAAATCATCAAATGACCACTCCCGCTCTGGGCGGAGCGGAAGGGCGTGTCAGACTCTTACTGACTAAAACCCACCCGTGTTCCTTCAGTTGCCTGTGCGCCAGGGCCACGGTAACTCTTTCGAACAATCCGCAGCACCGGTCACCGTGTCTTTCGTGGTGGCTCCAGGTTTTGACGTCCGGTTCTACGTTTAAAGTTTACAACAGTTATTAATAAAAGGTTTAGCTCAACCAAATATTAAAAAAATTGGCCTGCCTTAATCATCATCAAGTTAAAGAAATACAATAATATCCCATGTCAAACACACACATAGAAAGTGAACCAATTCTCGAACTTGTTGCATGAATACTGAACCAATTTGAACAGAAATGTATAAGAAAATGGCCGTCGTACGGCCATGACTAGCAGCGCCGACATTGCACGGAAATAACTTCTTACATACTAACCTAGTTTATATTCTATTCTAGCTTCAGCCCGCGTCTTCGTCCGCCTGCTTGTTTTAACATAAAATATATCCAATGCCAATCGGCAATAGTGCAGATTTGTATCATTGAAAAAAAATATATATTCGGATCAGTACTTCCAAAGATTACCTTTAACAAACAATATGAACAAAAAATTAGGCCACTTTAAACAACTTCGCATTGCCAACGTGCAATGTCAACATTCGAGGGCCTTCAGCATTCTTAATGGTATGAAAGTAGGGGCGAAGGTTTTCTTGCAGGATTTTTTATCATAAATTCTTCGGCTTTTAGAGTTGAAAAGCCAACATGCAGATCGGTAGTTAAACCATGTCTTGATCTTGGATGGGTGACCAAGCGCGGGCATAGGGACTCTAGTCTCTGGGTTGTTAGATAATCTTGGTAGACGTATTATCAAGTCACAAGTCCTAAAACTTTGTTAATCTTACTTTGTCTGCTGAAGTGTGGTGGTAAATATTTTTAGTGACATAAGCACTATCTTAAGTTATGGATAAAGGAGCTATAAGAAAAGAAAGAATATCACAAGACCCTTTTGTGATCATTTTAAATGATCTCCTTTCTATTAAAAAAAGCTCTACTTGTTCGTCTGTTGTTGGTACAGTTAGGAGTCATCGACATAACATGCTATTAGTTCGTCTCCAGAAATATTTTGCTAGTGCAACACGCTAACACACAGTGCCGCTAACATTGCGTAGTGCAATGTAAACGTTTTAAACCTACCCGAGACGTGACTATCATAGCTGAGCATCATATTTACAGACCTTTTTGCACGATTTGATGCATGTAATTTTCAAATAGCGTGTGTTAAGGTTAGTCTATCGTGTTTCAACTTGACTAGCTCTAGTATTGGTGATGGCTGACTGGCCGCTTGCATTGTTTCGGCAATACTGACTGCTCACCTCGCTCTCGGAGGGTCGGTGGGGGCAAGCAACGGTAGCTCACCCAAGGCTTGACCTCGCCATTGTTCCTTAACCTCCGTGATCGATCGGCATGTGTCGTTGCCTCTAGCCACGATGGATTGACATTTTCTCATTGCCGTATCAGCTCATTAATGATGGAAATTGGAACCATGTCCAAAAAAAGGTCGTTGAGGTGCTAAATGACCTCCAGAAAGACCTTGGTGGGATACTGATGACGCTGTTGTCTTCCCGCAAACAGAAATCCTGCCGTATTTTAAGGTAAACAGGAAGAATGGTATTAATTTTCTGAATCATTGTACCCACACTAAAACAGATTGACCAAAAATTGGGCGTAGCATATCATATCGATTGCACATACTCGTACCATGTCTAGTGGCAAATTATCGGGCATAGTTGTGGTTATAATAGTTGGCTTAGTGGTGGCACATGTTGGATCCCACGGTTTGGTCACGCACATCCAGCAATTAGGACTGTTTGCCGAGCTCTGGAGAAGGGTTCAGTTTTCGTGGATTACTATAATTTTATAATTAATTTACGGTTGCTTTTGTATTGAATGGGCTGTGCAATCCTTACTGGGTCTATTTTTGATGTCGATATTATGAGAGTTAGTTGATACATAACTGAATCCACATGCACATGCATATTTCAGTGGCCAAGAAAGAGCATGTTTATATCTGCGATTTGCTTTTGTTGTCCTTTTTACATTGCATTAGATGTAGCTACGCTGGCTTCCTCTCTTTCTTAAAAAGCAATAATCTACTCCTCCTCTGATATACACATTCCTGCATACAATTTTTCGTAATATACATACCTCTTTCATTAAAAAAAATATTCAAACTGTTTTAAGCTTTTCTTAACCGGCAATTAATGCTGTTCTTAATTTTTTGGAATTTAGTACTTCTTCGTTTTGACAAGCAACATTTTCTTACAAAGGTTGTCTTTGCAGAAAATTTCTTACACCTCATGATTTTTTAAGCCAACATTTTGTCTATTAATATACAATATTTATGTGGATATAAACGTAATCAGTCTGATTACCCAGTGTAGTTATTAATTATTCCGTTAAAAACTGGGAACGTCCAGCGTATGCTTGTCTTCGTGTGTTTTATTGCTATAAGAACCTTATCTTCAGTAAAACAGTATTAACCCTGTTTATCAAGCCGAATGACGGCCTCCACCCCCCGGGTCTAGCCTGTCGGGCCGGTCTAGCCTGTGAGTTGTAACAAGCAACGTCACGACTCGCGACGAGAATACGCACTACATCCTCGTTCCCGACTCCGGCAGTCACAACGATCGCTGAATTTTACCAGCTATTTATTTATTACATAATCAGCCTATAACGTTCCCACTGCTGGGACCCAGCCCTCCTCTCTGTGAGCTGGAGTGGGCCGTAATCTACCACGCGGACCCAGTGCGGGTTGTAGATGTCACATGTCTCCGAATTTTTTTTTGGTTCTTAGACATGCCGGTTCCCTCACGATGTTGTCCTTTACCGTTTTGAGAGCAGTTGTGATGAAATTAAATACACAAAGTGAAGTACCTGCCTGGGTTCGAACTCGCGGCCTACAACTCGTAGGTTAGGGCCGATATCACTGCTCTCGTAAGTTATTTATTATTGATTCTAAACTCCAAGTTCTTTTTCTGTTTAAGTCGGTAACATGACCATGGTCTAACTTAGCGCCGTCTCTTAGAAAATAGAAATCTTATACGCAACGTGCGCGTCTTAGAATATTGGTTGCATCAGGCTCTTAAGGACGTATTGCGAATATTAGACTAAAGGTATAATCGATCTTGCACGTCAAAGTTTTTCTCGTGTAATTATTTTTTATATAAGAAGCTATATCGACAATACTTTCTGCAATTTTATGATTTTATTTCATAAAATCTTGATTATCTTTTTTACTTTTTTGGTGTATTTTCGGTGAATTTTTTGTTTATCAAAATTATACGTGTTTATTGGTGCAGCCCTTTTTTTCGCTACAATATCGCAGGCAACTAGGTTAATTAGCCCTTCAGGTAACAGCCTAGTCTTTTTACTAAACGGTGCCGTTCAACTAGCGGCCGATGCGTCTGATACAAAACCACGTTTAAAAAAAAACTGTCTGGTTGATGCTAAGGCCATTTATACAATAGGGTGACCATGTGACGAAAAGACGATAAACGATTATATATCTGATGTAAGAACAATATTTTACCTCTAATAAAACAAAAAATATCATTTGGCCCAACTTCGCTTGCCCAAAAAGTCACAAGTGTCCAACCGTCTATAATCGTCCAGTAGAAGTGTCGTCCACTCCTGAGGTCTGCGGCACGTAACGAATGGTGACTCCCAATGTTATTTGCTGTTAGCCGTCCAGTTGATTGGAAAAACTTTTATTTGTCTGATACTACTCTTAAAGTTCCCTCGGCGTGCCTGCCAGCCACTGTTGTTTACTCTGAGATATAGACCCTGTTATTATTTGAAATAGCGTCCATTTTACAATGTTTGATATTTTTGTTTTTATTGCCTGTTGAGTGTGAGAGTTAATACACTTAGGTTTTGTGCTTTAAAGATTATTGTGGAGTGGACTGGCGGGTTTGTGTTTGTTGAGATTGCTGCTTTTGTGCAGTGTGCTCAAGTTAGTATTTTATTTCTTTGAAATAATCACTCTGATATTTTCGTTCACCGTAGTATATCAGTACACTGATATACTATTATATCCATATACTTTTATATATATGTGAATATGTATATGTATATGGTGTTCACCTCGACCAGATTTATTTACCATTCAGATTAAGTCTTGTTATTTTCATATTATTTATCTACACCATGATAAACTATGATATAAATTCAACAATGCAAGGCTGTGTAGGAAAAACCTAGTAGAATAGGTTTATCAGCTGGCCGTATGCAGCAATGCAGCGATTCAAATATCGAGGGCTGGTCGTGAGAGGTATGCCCTTTGAACTCCTACTTTTTACATGCACTCAATCTCCAGTTGACCTCGATATTTGTGTACATATTTCATGTAGCATAGAAGCATTTCGAAATGATCTTCCGTACATCACATGAGCTATATCTAAGAACACCATAACAGCGAGGAAAATCCATACGTTATTTATATTCTAAATGCGAAAGTTTTCATGCCACTTCACGCCTTAACGGCTCAATGGATTTGGACGAAATGCACACGGATAGACCATGACCTGGTTTAGGACCTAGGAATCTTCTTATCTTATACGTGGTACCGCGGGATAATTTCTGAACGGCTTTTTTATTTTTTGCTGGCGACCGCTATTGATAACACAGTAATTTATAGGTATCTATTCTGGGAAGTGCCTAAGTCTGGCATGTTTTACAAGACCGGGTACACTCGAAATAAGTCATAGTGAATAAGTCGTATCTTTACTACGTTCTTAAGAGTTTCGAAGTCACTTCATTCGAAGCAACATGTATAGTTTCAGTCTCCACGAAATTTTGGAAGTGTGTAACATAATTCCTGGTTCCATGAAATTATTATTCGACTTTAGTCTGTACATAGTTTACGAAGGCAAAAACTTGTAATTTAGAGAAACAAATCCTCGCTGGATGCCCATTTTTAACTGAATTCAAAAAGGAGGAGGTTCACAATTCGGCTATTTTTTTGTATGTTATTTACCATTAGTCTTTCATGACTACCTCGTAGGCTTAGTGATATAACAAGCACAACTATTGAGCATGGGATCCCGGTTCAAATCTCAGGTCGGACAAAGTTTTAAAGGGTTTTTCCAACGGGAATTTCTCAGTAGGGAGTCCTGGATCTGTGGGTGGCGTGGAATAAAGTCGCGATGTTATGGTATGTCCAGTCTATTCCCAAATAGCTCGTACAGCAAATGATGAAGAAGAAGAAAAGGTACAAACTTGTCCAGCAGTGTTTCACTTCTCATATTAAACCGGACAGCTCTGCATTCCCAGTATAGTACAAATAGCTTGCAGTTCTGTGCTAAAAGAGAAATGATAAATAGGTCAGCATCAAAACAAGGTCAATATTTTCCTATTCTTTATGATTTAGTATTCACGATTTCTGACAAATGCGTGCCCTAACTGGACAGGTCCACTCATTCTGTGTCGTTTTTCCTCAAAGGACTATTTCAGACACATGTCTACATGGTCTTCACATGATCTGATCAAGATTATGTCTGGACTTTGTTTGTGAGCTCTGAGGTTGTTTCGGCCATAGATATCCGAATTTCGGCCTTTCTTCTCAGAGTAGTCAGATAGGAAACGACCTCATCTAGTTTTAAAATATGATTGACGTGTAAAATTCTTTGTACAAACATACTTACAGAAATAAAATCATTTATCATTTATTATTTACTTATCCATTCCCACACCGCACTACCTACTCGCGTTGCCTTGAAATGTGCAATTGTGCAAAAGCAATGCAAAAATGTGCAAAAAAAATTGGCAAGGAGATAAATGGCATCCTAGGACATAGGCTACTTTTTGTTCCGGTAGCACATTTTCCGTGGGATAAATTGCAACAAGCAGAAGCTAGTATCAAATAAATTATAATACTTATTTCTGTAAATTGGTTAAAAAAAGAAACAATTTTACAAGTAAAAAATAAATTATGTTTTAAAACTAGGTGAGTTCAGTATTTCCAATCCGACTATTCTGAGAAGAAAGACCGAAACAAACTCAAAGGTCACAGTCGCTTTTAAAGTCCAGATATAATCTTGGTCAGGCTATATGCGGACCGCCCATATTAGTGTCCGAGATGGTCTTTTGAGAACAGAACCACACAGATTTGAGCGGACCTGCCCAGTCAGTGCACGCATTTGTCTGTTGATTTTAATTATAATATTTTATCATTCTGTAATTCTTCCACTGCAGTATAGGGTTTTCCGCTTTTCAAACCCCCCTTGATGTAACCCTTCCAATATTACACCATCGTTCCAGGTACCCCTATTTCAATTTATTTGGAGTTATCGTAGCATGTCTGTTTAGGATATTGCTGTGTATTTTTTTTAAATTTGTTGTTTAGTTTGTTTGTTAATTTAGGATAAAAACATTTGCCCATCACATTATCGGATCACACATACAATGCATCGTTTATTTTAATTTTTTTCCACGTAGCTTTTAATACAGGACCCCAATAAGCTTAGTTTTATTTGACATATAAAATATTCAGAATTAGTAAACAGTGGCAGCCGCCAGTTTTATTCTATTTTAGTTTTATTATGGCTAGCAAAGCCGATGTAGACTATTTTGCCAATGTTTTTAGTGAATTGGAAAAGCAAGTGTGCATTATTTTAATATAAAATATATATTGACAAAAATCTTCGATGATACAGTTGAACTTAATGTAGTTCTTATGGGGTGTTAGCCACAGGCAAACATTCAGCAATATTTACGTTTACACAAATGATTAAATAGGTAAGTGCTTCTCCTGTATTCACGTGTTGGAGAGCTGATTTAAAAAGTACGGAGATTAACATAAGTAAGGCCCTTGTTATATCCCTAATAGGGATTTATCATAATGTCGTAATGGGAATGAATCGAAACTAAACCGAATGCAGAGGGATCTAGACAAAGTGATATATTATTAGCGATAACGAAGATGTAAAAGTCAAAAATGAATTTGATTAATTCACGTAAGCTACCGAAAACCGTATTTTAATCCTGTTGAAAGTTTATGTAGAAATTCGAAACGCTTTCAAAGCGATTAACACTTGTTATGTCTTTTATATAAAAATGTTAGACATTTTTTGTTGAATGTGAAATGTGTAGACTAGGTATTTACAGATACCGAGCCATGTTAATACTTGCAAAGCCTTCACTATAGGTAGCAACGTAGAGTGGTTGTAGCTTTTCTTGGTAACTAACGTTTATTTTATCGGAATAGGTGCTCAGTATCGGTACTGCAGTGTAAGCCAAGCCTTATCGGGGGTAGCAACCGTCTCCAGGGCGCTATTGATTTTAGGTCGATCAACTTTACTGAAGGTTAAAAATGTATAGCCTTTAGTAAATAAACAAACAATTCGAGTGAACTGTTGAGTTAAAGAACAAACACGTTACGAAACAATTTAACCGAATAAAGTGTTAAAGCCAAGGTTAAATGTTGAAGGATGGATTTGGAGTTACATATTAAGAGACTTACAACAGCTAAAGCGCGGTCACTGTCGGACTGCATAGAAAAGAAAGAGAAGCGCGATGACACAACGCTGGTAATTTATTGCAAAATACGAAGCAATTATCTGAATTTAAAAAATTAAAACACTATTACGTTAGTATGTTGCTTGTAGAATAATCTGACAAAAAAATCAGAATGATTTAATGCATAGTAGTATGGTTTTTAATCGTTAAAAGAAATGTTTAGAGGTATCTTCGTGATTTTTTCTATCGTATCAATTTAGTTGTATTATGTTTTCAACACACTATCTAATTAGCAAATATCCTGAAGCCTAACATATATTTTTATGATTTTGTTTAGTGCAGTGGATCATATACTTTTAGGCATTATAAAACATACGTTTAGGTCCTGTAGTCCCCTGAAATACAAGAATTCCAAGAAGAGTATGCGCTTCGGAAATCATCGTCTATCTTCGGAAATACGAAAGCGACATAAGTTGTAGCCCGCCAAATTAAAATTTTCTTTGCTTTTTTTGCAAATTGCAGCTCTGTTTTACGTCGTATCTTGATGAAAATGCGATTCGCGACTGTAGAAATTACTGAATAATAATCATCAATTTCATATCAATTGTCAAACTTTGGTAAATTGTTCCACCTAAGAATTTTCATGTGAAATACTCTGAAAAATTCTTAGGTGGAACAAATTGCATCCATAGAACTATCTGCCCATTTTGTATTGCCATGCTTACAAATTATAGGTTCACAATTCTATGTACTATTATATAATCAACCTATAATGTTTTCATTGCTGGGAATCAGGCCTCCTGTCTTTGAACGTGAGTAGCTTGCTATGGATGACAGCTGGGTTATGATTGGAGGATGTCACTTGTCGTGTTTGTGTTTTTTGATTTTAGACTTTACCGGTTACAACATAAAGTTTTCTTACACTTATTTCTGAACACAAAGTAAAGTTTACCGGAGTATAAACATGAGAACTAGTACAGTCCTTTGAAAGTTATTTTACTTCAGACAGCTACCCATTAGCAACCTTATAGCAATGAGAATAAAGATCTCTTTGATGCAAAATCAGAGGTGAAATAATTGTGAAATTATTAATTAGTTAATTCTACTTTCTATTAGACATAATAACATGAAATAACATCATAATAACATCAAATAGAAAGAAGAAAACGAACTGACAGTGCCAATTTTGAAATTGAATGGCTATCTCTTCTTTTCACATAAAATATGATAGAGACAGAAATAACACCTCCCGTACTCCTCCCATACAGCTTACCTACAAGTCTAGACGTATCTAATTTTAGATCATGCCGTGTTTACGTGCCTCCGAAGTTAACGAACACTTGGAGTCTTTGACATCAGCCTATTTTGACAGCTTTTGAACTGTCATTGTGCTTTCTCGTGCTGTCTGTATACGTTAAATATAGTAATATTCTAATTTAAGTTTTGTTGTTTCACTAAACTTCACTAAAGAACTGTGGATAGTGTTGATAAATAACTAACACGCACTAGACCTCTTTAGAACATCTTACCAACTGTTACTGTCCTATTGAAAGATGCAAAACTGTAAACTGAGTTAGATTTTGAGTAATACCTACTTACTGCTTATTTTCGTAAGCTCACGTTTGATCACTATCTCTGATGGCAAAGCTGAAATCAGACGCTTCACGTCGAGTGAATGTTCATTTTTGTTTCAGTCCACCTTCACACGACACTGACTAAAGAAATGAATCTTCATTTTCTCATTTCATAAATTTTTTCGATCATTCAGAGCGCGAATGAATAATGCCGAAATTCAACATCATTGGATCAGTTTCCTAATTAATTCATTTTTCACTTTTGATTCAGTTTAGTTCAGGCGTTTCCTTTTGATTGAAAGATGCCAAATGAAAGACATAAATGAACACAAAATGAAGCTCATGCGGTCGACGATGGTACTCGCTTACTTTGAAGTAACTTATTCACTCGAGACCGGAAGACTCCCAGGTAACAGCTATCGGAAACCACAGAGTCCAGCAAGAAGGTCCACTCCACAATGAACGAATGAACAACTCAAGTCAGGGCAAATTAAATCGTCGAAAACAAAACAAAAAAAACGATTACGTTACTACAATATTGTACCCCTGATACCCGCGTCATTTGAAGTGCCCTTCAGTCGATAGGATCGTTCGCCGACGCGACAATTAGTCGCACGTGTGTCATGTGCTTGATTTGTGGATGTACAATTGTACACTTCCGGTGGAACGCACGCGATCGCACGCATCACACACGGAATTCTAACTGTCTTTTGTTTTAATATCAAAAAGTAGGGTAAGGTCTGTAGCAGTACATTTTTAAAAAATTTTGTTCAGATTTTTGGACAGGTATAATTGCTAAGGTTATTGCTTTATTTGCAATTAAAAAAGTAGGTCACATTGATCTTTGAGCGGCGTCAACTTCTGCCCCGATTCCAAGTTTAGAACGTTAGAAAAGTCTGGTCATGATACACCTTTCGATTGCGTACCCAAGTAGGTCACTGCAAACACAACCTGATGACGTGGGGGATTAGTGACCCATGCATCCCCCAGTGCGGATGCGGTGGTTCTGATAAGTGACCCATTCATCCCCCAGTGCGGGTGCGGTGCATCTGATTAGTGACCCATTCATCCCCCAGTGAGGGTGCAGTGCTTCTGATTAGACCATGTCCCACTCACTTCTACCATTGACGAACTTAAGATCCCACTGAGGCCGTTATCAACGTGGTCACCTACTGGGCTCAAACAATATAGAGTAGTTAAATTAAGGTACCGTCGACAAGAAATTAAGAAGAAGAAGAAGACTACTCTAGTAGTCGGTCTTTTCACCAAATATGGGTCAAATGATAAACGGTTTCTCCAGCCAAAATAACCACTCTAAATTAGCCCAAAGCTTATACGATTAATACCATGCATAAGCATAATCAGCCTATAACGTTCCCACTGTTGAGGCACAGCACAGGCCTCCTCTCTTTGAGAGGGAGTGGGCGGAAACCCACCATGCGGGATCAGCGCGGGTGTCACATGTCTTCGAACGTTTTAATTAGGGGCTTGCCGGTTTCCTCACGATGTTTTTGTTTTGAGAGCAGTTTTTATCCAATGGAAAGCTTTTCACTAATACAGCCCATACTTTGTTATATTTCGCAACAGCTGCGCAGTAAATGACTACCCATAATTTTAAGTTTCGTCCGGCAGTGACTAAAGGAGACGCCTTTACGAATAATATTTGTGTCTGAATTTAGCACAACTAGCACAAACTAGTTGCCACATGGGCTTGTCAGAATTGTCCCGGGCCCGCAGTGTCTTTGAGTGAACGGTGACGTCAGTGAAACGCTTTGTTTGTATAAAAAGTATTGACAGTACGGTCTCTAGGAGCGGCCGCCGAGGCGAACCTATCCGTGCTTTGTGGTCTTCAGGATGTTTTCGCCTAATCTTTAATAGAAGTCTTTTTTCTTCCGTGGCTTTTTAGAATCGATAGTAAGTTCGAAGTAAATTTAGTCGTTGCACAGAAAAATCGAGGACTTTGTTTTTGCCTCTACAATGCAGTAGCCACACGTTTAATATATGATGTCCACCTCCCATGACGTATGTATGATGTCCTGACCACGGATATAGTTCCTACTAGATTATTACCAGTGAGCGGTCACCGACGCTACCGTTGCCCACGTCCGGTTGTGCGCACGCGATACCGGACACAGTATTAATAAGTCTAGTCGATCGTGGTTGAAGTGGTTGCATTCATTTCTGCAAGTACTATTTGTTATCTATATACTATGTTGTTTGTGTTGATTTTTTATTAATTTGGTGGAGCGTTTTTGACGTGTTTGGATTGACAGTTAATTAACGTTAAAAATTGTGAATCAACTTTAACTTGTTGATTCTGATTTATTTTGACAAAATGTTTAATGTGGGCTATGGAGTAGTATGATGCAGTTGTCGCCGTCAATATCAGTAGCTTTTAGGATTCCATTGTTGCACGCATAGCATGAACACCATAGAAACGGGTTTTGTCGACGGAAGAATAGACAAAATGACAGATTTTTAATTTTTTTTTTTTACAATCTTTCATTTTGTCTATTCTTTCGTCGACAAAACCCGTTCTTGTGGTGGTCATGCTACGTGTGTTGGTCATAGCACTAAACTCAAAATGCAGATTATGACTTGGGATTGAAGACTGGGTTGTCACACTCTTGGGTTTTGTGCGTGGTTTGTTCAATTCTTTCTTTTTAGTATTCAACTTTATTATTACATATTATTATTATTTTCTCTAACTTCTGTTTTCCCAAAAAGGCAATAATATTTATGTATAAGCTAAATTAAAAGCTTTATATAGAACCTATACATATAATATTGATATAGAAAAGTAAAAGGATCTTAACACATCATTCAAGATCCTCTAACGGACTTACCTCGCGTCGACAGGGTGTCAATATAACCAATAAACTTGTCCAAACTTTTATAACTAACTGCTGAACGAAATATATCGATTTAAGGCATCTGCCACCCCATACATCACTTAGGGCTGATATTGATAGCCGGTGACAAGACCGGTTTGACATCCCCTACTACACAATCACACGCTTACGTCGACCTCTGAAGATCCCAATACAAGGAGCTTTCTACCTTATCTAAACCACAGAAGGTTTAGTTTATTTTAGTTGAGTGCAAACATAAGGATGTCACAAAACTTGTGCAGTATCTAAGAAAATATTTTTCTTTGAAAACGTACCGAGGTTTTTCGGCAGGAGGCTTACGGGCTTTTATTTTTTCTTCTCTCCAATGCCGGCTTTTCATAACTGTCGGGGCCGGGATCGATTCGGTCAGGACTTTAGAAGATTTGGTTTCCTAATCCGGTCTCATCCGTTACTGCAGTCGTCCGTCTCCGTTATGGTTTAAACCGGTTTAAATCTTCGTAAACTTTCGGTTTTAAGTTTATTTTCTTGTTGCTTTATGGTTTTATAGGTTGACGGGATTTTAGAGTGGTAGATGGGATTTGAAGTTATGGGGAGATGCTGAGCGGACTTACCTACGTTAGGACTAATTTCTTTTGAGTAGTTTGTGTCTTTTTGATGTTAATACTCGTATTTTGGTCTATTTTGTATGGGTTTGATCTTTACTGGACTAATTAATTTTCAAATTAGAAGATAATATTGATTTCTGGCCGTGTCTCGGAAAGCCGTTGGTCTCGGCTGTCATTCGTAGATCTTTGACAATCGTTACGAGTAGTCACTGCAGTTCCTGTCCAGGGGTCATTATGTTCTTTTAGAGTGAAGAAATGTGCGAGGAGGTGAGGGGTTTGTCCACATTTCGCATCTCTTATCCACTGCTCTGTCTTCCGAGGAGGACGTGTGTCTTTATACGCTGTTTTGACTCTAAGTGGGCAAGAAGTAGCTGGTATCCATACAGAGGCTGACAGATATCTTCGCGGCAGAAAGATGCCACATTGGACGAAGGTAATAGGTAATACGGGCTGGTGTCCGCAACTCCACGTCAATGCGCGTATTTTGCGTACGGGTGGAAAAATTGATTATTCGATCCACCCCACACTGGACATACGAATTTCCCAGCAGAAGAAGAAATAAATATGCTAGTTGTGTGAAGAGCCTGAGTCGAGTGCTAGCGGATGTAAGGCGGTGAAGTATGTTGTTACAGTAACTAACTTCTATTCTTAGTATTTCAGCAGTACAATTTGTTTGTCAAAGACCTTTCCAGACTGATATTTTGTACAGTACTATATGCCGCCTTGCTTCAAGATGCTGACAGTCATATTTGCTTGATGGTTGTGAAGATGGAACACATAGGAGTGGAACTTATCATTACTTCAGCAATGTTCAACAATAATCATCCTACAAATAACTGTGAACTCAATAAACAGCATCCCTTCTGTAGCTTCACACACACTTCATTCGTTATAAGTATGGGTTTATCATTATTAAGTAAGTGAAGTATTAAAGTGCGCTTAAAATATTTTGTCCAACACCCGCCAACGTGTCCTTCTAGGTCAACAGTTTGGTGTGGTTGTGATCAAATTACTTAGTGTGTATGACCCCTGATACTTGTAATGATTAAAATCACTTAATACATTTGAACACAGAAATATTGACGAATGCCAAAAATAATAAAAGAGATTAGATTTTTTGGAACTTGCAATAATAAAGAAGAAACGACAATAAATCTTTTTGAGACATTTGGTAGCTAGAAAATAGATTATTAATGGACTTTAGGTCTTAATTATGTCAAGATCTCGAAGTTACTTAAACTTAATATAATGTGTCAACTGAACATGATATTAAGTTTAAGTAAAGAGGTTGAAGGAGATAGAATATTGGTTTCCTGATGATTGCAAATGGTGCAGCATGATCAGTTAATACATTTGGGCGAAAAATAAACCTTCGAAATTAGTTTACCTGCGTTAGTAGAGGGAATATTATACCGTCAGGGTCTTTTAATTCTTACAAATACCGCCAACAAAAGTGAAAAACTATGAAATACCGCCAAAAAACTAAAAACGATAAACACTGGTAAAGAAAACAAGAAAGCAGAGAATCAATAGAGCGGCTGTCCAAATGTTTGCAAGCAGTGCGCCCGCACCGGAAGTACGTAGTTAAACAAGATGGCCGCCGGCCGGTCACGTGACCGCTACCCGGATTCACCCCGACTTCCGGTGCTCGAAACATTATGTCAAGTGTATTGCAGGTAGTTATGGTTTGATAATTATCTATGCCATTATAGGCACCCCTGGCTTGGATGGCACGCATATGTTATGATTTTTTGGTAGCCAAGTGGTCAGTTATCAATGTTATCGTATGGTCAAGTAATTAATTTGTTTTGTAGAAAGCTGTTTAATTTTATTAATACGGTATTAGGTGTTTTAATGAGAATTAGAAAATGATTTTTATTCAAAGAGATGTTTCGAGATGTTGGTTATAAGTTTGACCTCGACAGGGAGGTGTAGAAACCGTTTCTTGCTAGTTTTACATCATTCAGAATAATCTAGAATTGATAATAAGTATGCTACTTATTAGTAGTGTGTAAACAATTGATAGTAGGTATGCTAGTTATTAGTAGTGTGTAAACAATTGATAGTAGGTATGCTAGTTATTAGTAGTGTGTAAACAATTGATACTCGTAGTAGGTATGCTAGTTATTAGTAGCGTGTAAACAATTGGCAGTAGGTATGCTAGTTATTAGTAGCGTGTAAACAATTGATAGTAGGTATGCTAGTTATTAGTAGTGTAGGACCAACGGCTTGACGTGCTTTCTGAGGCACGGGTGTATCACACCGCCAACTTCCAAACTCCGGGCTGCGGGCCGTTGGTCCTGCGCCTGTTCTCTCTCAGGTCGTGTCGGATTGCCGTCCCATCGAACTATGAGAGTGAGGGAAGAGAGAGTGCACCTGTGTCTGCGCACAAACTTGTGCACTATAATATCTCCCGCGCCGAAGGCTTGTGTTCGTTGAGATTGGCCGCCATGGTCGAAGTCGGTCTGGAGGACTATATTAGTAGTGTGTAAACAATTCTTTGACTGGACTGATTGATTGACTAACAGATAAAGCTCAGCCAAAATCACTGCAAATAAAAACATGGAAGCTTATTTTTCTTAGAGGCTGTACCTAGTGGTGCAATTAGAAAAAGTTTTTTGAGTTGTAATAGAGTACCTTACGAAAAGTGTTTTCGAAGGGTGCAAAGAATATTTGAACAGTGTATGAGAAAACCTTGTTTAAAATA
Source organism: Dryobotodes eremita (assembly GCA_917490735.1). Lineage (NCBI taxonomy): Eukaryota > Metazoa > Arthropoda > Insecta > Lepidoptera > Noctuidae > Dryobotodes > Dryobotodes eremita. Next base: position 7,082,366 of record OU823241.1, on the reverse strand, counting down.
TCTTATATTCATTCACCGTCAGATAAAGCACAGTCTAAACCGGTCGGTCAAGAAGCATTAATGTTTTAACAAGAGGTATAACGAAAGTAAAGAAGGATTTTGAAAATTCATCCCCTAACGGTTACGTAGGGGTGAAAGCTTGTATCCAGTTCATCATTTTTGAAGTTAGAAAGGTGGAAGGCGGACTTAGACTTCCGTTTAAGTAAAACTTAGTTGAATTGTAGCATCGTTTTTTGGAAGTACTTTCCCTAAAGCTTCTGCGAAGTGGTCGATGGAAAATCCCATCGGGCACACAACTTGTCAAGTAATACGTTTAAAATATCTGAAGTACCTACTACTAATTAGAGAACACCACCTCTGAGTTTGTTTCGGCATATTTTTTCAGGAATCAGTCAGCTAGAAAATGCCGGCGTAACCTAGTTTTTAAAACATTGACCAAAAAAATTGCTTTTGGAAGTGTCTTAGAAGATCTAGTCTACGCACTATTCGTATCAACAAACACGGGTTTAAAGAATTTGGTAAAAAATTACCCAATTTGAAAATATGTAGTTGCCACCCTGCCCGCTATGGCAACATTGACAGATAAACGTCAGTGTGTTAGGGTCAAAGGGTTATGCAAATAAACATTATTTCATTAAATTAGGTACTACATAGTCAAACCACGAATTCGCGGACAAAAGTCAGGGGTGGCGCATGGAATACTTACGTTGATGAGTGTATTATGAAATTATTGACAATCTGTCTTAAAGTGTCGGATATATTAATTAGCTTGGACGGACTGACGTGGACGGTGTCAGGGCTCGCATAGTACATGGCCTTGACCACAGCTTGTGACCGTAACGTCCATAGTAAAGTATTAGTAACCCAATACGCATCACGCACTTGGCCGCAGCGACCAACGAGGCAGGCAGACTAGTTGTGGCCAAATTTTGTGTAATATACTATAAAACTCGCTAGGCTCCTCCTGACGTCTCATTATGTCACACGGTTCTAAGTAGTCTGGTCAAGGTTTTCATGAGCCAACTGTACAATAACTTTCACTTATGTCAGGGATTCTAAAAATGATCATCGATCTCATAGTCTCGCTTAACTCTGATTTGTACCTAATCAAAAAAATACTCGCGTGCGTGCCTATTAAATTACACAACAAAATAACCAACAAAAAAATTATCACATTTTCATAGCGTCTTTCTATTTCTGTTCACAAACAAGAACGACGTAATTTTCAAGAAATTGCTGCTAATTGTAGTTGTGGGTATTCAATGAGTGGCAGACGGCATATTCCACCTGCATTTGTAATGTGTGATGTCCTAATCGCCCTAATCAAACGCCAATCATTCGCCTGCCGTCTTAATAGACGACACCATTTACTGGTAGCAAAACTTGCATTTTTGATAAGGAAGAGGTCGCAAGTGGTTAGGGCGGTTTAGTTTGTGATATCCTGTGCGATTCCCAATAAATACTTTTTATTTATTTCTTTCTTTCAGAACTTCCTAGTACAGTCGGCGTTTTTTTTTTATTATTTGCCCTGTTATAGCATAGCCATTTCATACAAACAACAATGGTCAAAAGTGACAGTTTTTATTTTTATTTGTATATACGGACAATTTAAGTTGGTGTACATTTTGGTAAACAATGAATTTGGTTGACTTTACTAGTTTTAAAATGATCTTTCATCCTCTACAACGCTCTTGGGTCACGAATTAATGATCCATTTGACATGTATAAAGAGCCTAATATTCAAGCTTAGTAATAATATTCTTTTAAACCTGTTGATTTTTTTCTCGTTTCTAATTTAGTTCTTGTTATTTATCCGGTTTAATTACTGAATTAAGAATATTCAAATATCTTGCTTTGGTGGTTGTTTTGGAAGTTTTTTTTTTGCCAATAATTTATGTAGGTAAACTTTATCAGTCTTGGGTATAAGTTACTTGACTCTGATAATCTGATAAACTGATAAAGCTCTAGGATTGTACGGTCAAAGTTTTCGTAGGTCGACAGTACGATATATAATTACACTGAATCAAAAACATATGCTCATGAGCATGTTGACGTTTAAAAACATCACAAAAAGCACGTGGCGTTCTCTATGAGAAAAAATGAGTTTATGCGTGGGTCACTCAAAATCCAAAAAAAAAACTCAGGGACTGCCGCGGTAAAGCTATTGCATAGCATTTTTATCAACTTATGCAATTATAATTATTTTTTTATTTTTTATTTATGCAGTTTTTTTTTTCTTTGATATTAATTCAAGTACAGTCGTACCATACACATACTCGTTAACGTTAACGTTAGCGAACGCTCGGCCGAGCTACATGGTAGGCGGAGTGGGGGGTGTTAGGTTTTATTTTCGTTACGGAATTTCTTGATTCGGTCGCCGCACTCAAAGCCCGCGATAAAAGCTATGCAATGCTTTAAAAAATATCCTGTAGTTTGTCCAAAGTTTTAAAAATTTGTTGGTCCCGACACCAAATTAAGTAGATTGTTAAGCAAAGTGACTACCAGCTTAAATGGTCTGTATATTCGTATCACAACTGTCATTTTTGGACAGTTTTATAAAATGGCCGTAACACATCAAATTGACGTAGAGTGAGAATGTGGTTCACAATTACTTTCTCTGACTGTACTTTGTCATATTAGTTTATTAAGTAGGAGGTCAATGTGCTTTTACAGGTTAATTAATGTGATGATAGGGGTTCATACTGCGTTTACTAGTCCTATAATTATTGACTAATGTTACTACGATTCGTCGTGCTAACTACGATAGTTTATTGAAATAATAGGGTTAGGGTTTTTAGGGTTAGGGGTTACTTATATTATTTAGGGTTAAATAAACAATATTCCTCTTATTTACTTGCAGTATAAAGAAAAGAAAATCATCCCGTTTTTGATAAACATGCCTTAGTTTAGAATCTTATTTTAAAACAAACATACACTTTCTGACCAATTTATTATAGTATTCCAAAATAACAAATTCACACTTATAAAAACATTTTTACAAAACATCAGTCAATCATGACAACAAACGAAACAATAAAACAAAACAAAATTTTTACGAAAAAACAAAACACACCTGTCAAGGTATTAACCCTAAAAAGTCTGCGTGGAAATTAAATCCAGTGGTTCTGCAATAAAAAGCCGAACGCAGCGTCTACCCGTCAGTTCGTTTGTGTCAATCAATTATAGCTGGGAGCGCAGATGAGGCACGCAGCGTCCTAGGCCACGCCTTCTATCGATCGAGCCCGCCCAAACGCGCTGAATTGCTTCGTGCGCCGAACTTACTCCTGTTTCTGTTGGTTATGCTTTGAGGACGTGATTTTTTCGAAGTTATCAGGTTATTTTTTCATGGTATTTTTCGGGGATCAACGGGGATTTCTCGGTTTAAGGAATTTATTCTCATAAAGAACACACTTAACTTATCAGATATACAAATAAATCATGCAGTTATAAGGTAAAATATTGACTCCGCGAGTCGATAAAAGGAAAACAAAAATATTAAATAGTAGGCTTCTAAAGATTTTAAATTTAACCAAAAGGTTATTTATCATACCCAGGCAATTTATTTTTTTCTGTTTAGGTGTTAGGTACAATATTTCTGAACATAAAGTTTTATCTTTTTTTTTAATACTTAGTAGTAATTAGTAGTTAATAAAAAATACAGATACAAAAAAATACTGGTAGAAACTATACAATGTTAAGTACAGCAGTAATTTTTTTTTATGAAAAAATGTTTTCGTATACAACAGTTGTTAGAATATCTTTTTCTTTTAGTAAGCAGAGCTTTAATACCGCTCAAGCCGCTTCACGCTCGAGCAACGTATACCAGTTTGTTACGTTTCACGATACAAGTGGTGCTTAAATAGTGACTGTATATTAACCCGTCAGCCGCTACTGTGCATTCAAGCCACATAAACTTACAACTTATTTAATAAACTTGTATTTTTAAGAAACAGGTTGTTGTAAAATCAATTAATAATTTTTACTACTTATATTTTCTAAATTATAAGCTCTGTTTCAAATATACCATCTTATTAGACAATGCTTTTGATAGACAGTTTCATAACATGCATATTAGTTTACACGCGAACCTAATAACACAACGGGGCGTCAAAATAATAATTACACGTTACACGTGAGTGTTACCTGCACTGTCTGTGATAATGACATCGTTCTGTCTCTTCTTTCTCTACGTAAATTACTATGCCTTGGATACTAATTGATAGGTATACTTGCCATTAAGTCATGTAAACTGCGTGTTTCTGCAGTATATCCTCGTGGTAAGTACCGAGAGTATGTAGTTGCGGACAAAGGGTATATTTAATAATATGTCTACGTTATATATTTGAGGTTTTGTTGACTTATTAAATTGATTGCCTTTTAAATTATGATTTTACCACGTTTTTATTTTTTTTTACCATTGTATCGTAGGACAATTTAAAGTATTAATGTAGACTGCCACCGTGGTTGAAGAAAAATTCATTTTAGTATCGTTGTACAATTCAAAGTATTAATGTAGACTGCCACCATGGTTGAGGAAAAATTCATTTTAATTGGGCTTTGCAGCAACAGTAGCTACTTTTTCCATCGACTTTAAAACTTGTCCCTACTTAGATGACTAAGAATTTACAAAACAATTTTATTTCCGTTTTTGTTTTTTATTTTGGGGCATAACTACATGAAGACGACGACATAATTATATGAAAGTTAAAAACACTTATATGTTCTGTATAACCCTAATTATTCCTTTACCTGTTCCTAATTATAAAGACACAATACATATTATTAAAAGCAAACATGCTGTATTGATGCAAGTGACTCTAAAGCACGGAACTTAATAAACAAAATTTTTATATTGCAGTAATTATATCCGCAGTAATTGAAGGGTTAAAACAAAACGAACGTAATTCAGTGGGTTATTGTGTCAATGAAATATTTTTAAATAGCTACCTTTATGTATTAGGTTTTTTTGTCTTCTATAGTGCTAACATTTATGAAAAAATAGTAGGAAAATTCGTACGAATGAATGAGACCTACGCGGGGTGCGTGTGTCTCATTCATTCGCACGGATTTTCCTAATACATAACCACCTATCTAACCTAACCTGTGCGTGTGATGTTGTGACCTATGAATGAGATAAAATTTTGATGTATGACCAACATTAGAACACGTCGATAGAATAATTGACATTGTTTGGAAAAACTTGAAGATGATGATTCGGACGCTTTTCTGAAATTTCTGGCCTCATGGTCATTGGATACTGAAATCAGTAAAATACCGATGAATAAGGCTTTTTTTGACGAAAACAATATCTACTTACCTATCTACTAAGCCTCTCACGGATAGACAACGCATTACTTAAACCGCTGGGTCTAGAATAGCGTTGAAAATTGCGAAAGATATATTTTGTTTTTTTCGTAACTTTGGATTTTTCCTATAAAATACATGTAAACTTATTTCACATTCGTCTGAAAAATACGTATAATACATGTTAAATCCTGTGTATTTTTCATATTTAAAAAACGAAAAGAAAAAATCTTGGGGGAAGTTTCTGTATTTTATTGAAAAATACAGGAGCATTTGAAATATACATGTATTTTACATGTTATTTTCAACGCTAGTCTAGAAGCATGAATGCGCAAGATTTCCTAATAAAAAAAAAGTGAGCACTAAGGAAGGATTTTAGAAAATTCATCCCCTAATGAGGATAAATAGGGAATTAAAGTTTGTATGGAATTTCTTCATTTTTGCCGAGCGGATTCCCCATCAAGCGCACCGGCTGTTGGTATAATAACATGTTAAGTCACACTTGAGGTTCAGTTGACAACCAGCGTCAGGTACTAGTTCTCTGACATGTTTGCTGAACTGGACCTATTTGGCGCAGCCGCGAGGCACACACTTTCCTGCTAATTGCTCACAACGCACTTTACACTTTTAATTTTTAAAATTTTTACTTGTAGGTATATGTTGTGTTGTGTGCTTTGTCTGTGCTAAGTAAACGTATTTTCTTTCTTTCTTTAAGTATAGTAACAGGATGATAGAGACATCGACGCTCAACCTGTTATCATGGATTCAGTAATTACATGATTCTGAACTCCCAGCGTTGAAATTTATCGGGGGCGATTTAAAAAAAAATTGCTCTGCCATTGATTTTAACCGCGTAGCTTTGCACTTTGCTATGAAACAGCAGATTTCTTTTTTGATAACCGTCTTTAGATTTCTGCGCTAGGTGATCTAGGATTATGTGCTGAATTTATGATTTTAGTTTGCGCATAGATGTCCCTAACACCCTGTATCACCTTGATGTTAGTTGGTACTAGACAAGCCATTTCTTAATTACTCTAACAAAGTCCATAGAGCAGGTAGTTACACTATACCAACCATAATTATATACTTACAAAATACATAGAAGAAAAGTCTAAAAGTACCAGGATAACACTATAAGTGCCGTAGTGCCAAACACGGCACCAGTAACGGCACCGGCAATAACAATTACTGTAGCATTAACCGTTACAGTTAACCGCTAATATAACGTTATCGCGTATCGTAAGGCGGGACACTCACAGTGCGATTGACGATTATGCGACTAAAAGTCGGTAGAAAGAAAGTGGTAATTGTTAATGTTTTTTTGGGAACTGCTTTAGTGGGCATTTAAATCGATGTTAGGTGTAGAGTATGGGGTATTTTTTGATAAAAATATCTAGTCCTTTTATTCACATACGTTTTTGTAGGTAGGACAGTTAACTTACCTAAAATCTTCTTCTTCTTCTTCTTAGCGTGTACCTATATGGCAAATATTGTTAGAAAATAATTTAAGTTTAAATTAAGCACGGTAACAACTATTTCGTTATATTCCTCGTAAAGCACGTTAAGCCGTTGGTCTCGGCTGTGATTCGTAGATCTTCGACAGTCGTAACGGGTAGTCAGAAGTCCAAAAAGTCTGACAACGAATCTTACCAAGGGGTATCGTGTTACCCAGCAACTGGGTTGTAGAGGTCAGATAAGCAGTCGCTCTATGTAAAATACTGGTAATCAGCTGGAGCCGTTTAGGCAGAATGTCGACCCCATCATCTTTGCGAAAAGGTTAGGTAGATTGATTAAAGTAGAAAAGCCTTTTGCAAGTCTACAAAGCTGAATAATAGTGCAATCTATTTACAGTTGATGAGCGATATGCGTTGCATAATTTATCGCAGCATTTCTGCAGCTAAGCCGGTGTTTGATTACCTACATGGTTTCGTAACGTGGTATCGATGACGTTTTGCATTAATATTTGCGGCTTTGAATTTATAAGTAAGTGTTTGTGTTTGTCTTCTGCCTTTATTCCAATCTTCTTAGGAAGGATGCAGTCTCTTTTAGTAACCGATTTTAAAAAAAGAGGAGGTTCTCAATTCGACTGTTTTTTTTTATGTATGTTGGCTCGGAACTTTTTTCTAGAAGAACCGATTTTGACGATTCTTTTTTATTTGAAAGCTGGTGCTTTTCATGTGGTCCCATAATTTTTTTATCAAGATCTTACCAGTACTTTTTGAGTTATCCTTAATAATTCGTATTTTTTTAACTAAGTTTATATATATGATGTGTTAAATAACTTCCGGTCACTGTTATTTACATATCAAGTAGTGGTATACGAATTTGTGTGGGGTAGGTACCACAACTAAAAAGTGAAAAATAAAAACTATTTTGCAAAAAATCAACCAACTTTCAAAAAACACACAAATAAGAGTGAAAAATTGCTTTAATTTCAGAACTCGGTGGCAAAAATCAGAAATACAAAAACCAAAGACACCGACTTCCGAAATTAGATATTTTTCACTTTTTTTGTGTTGTTTTTGGAAGTCGATTATTTTTGTCAAATTTTTTTTTTTGTTGTCATATATCATCTCAGTATTCACACTCTTACTAGACAGCGTCGTGGTTTATTTGGTCTATCTCCACACTCATACACGAAATTCTTCTCACGATATGAAATAAAAACATATACAATGTAGTTAAAATCTTCATTTTGTTTGAACTCAATACTTACTTAATCCTCCAGTCTTCAGGAAAAACAATCATTAGGAGTTGCAAATAAGGCTTTGATTGAGCTCAAACTTGCAATAAGACAGTAAGTTACAATATCAAATGCATAACTCATAGCCCAGAGCGAATACATTAAATATTCAATGAGCACACTGGATCCCTCTGTAAGCTAGGATTTCTATCGTTATTGATATTTTCCGCCATAATAGGTAGTATGAAATGCTTCTAAATTTGTTAGTTTTTGATACAAACATTTCCAGAAAATGATTCAATTAGTGAAGTTGTGTTAACTCAATAATCGCAAAGTTTGTCCCATAGCTCGATAGATGGCGTTCTGCGATTTAAATTCGCGCTATGGTTTGGTTACACAGGATTAGCTATAAGGAAACGGATTATTATTAAAAATATACCCAAAACAGCATCGTCTTGTTTTATTTACTAAAGTTAACAGTGAAGTAAAGCATCTTGGTTTGAAAGTGTTCATGGTCCTTCGAGTTGGAATTTGATTCAGTGAAGTGGTGGTATGTGCTTTGGTTCCCAAGAACCACTTTTGTCGTCATCAGCGCACCCAGTAGGGGCAGTGGATTGCTGCTCGGGGCGCAACCTTCCAGTGGGAGCAGCAGACTGGTGACCAGAGGAGCGACCCGGCGGAAAGTGAATCTGCAGTGGCGCCACCTAGCGGAGCGAGTTGGCAGCAAGAAACAGTGACGGGACGAGACGAAGCATAGTGTTGTACGTGAGTGTGAGTGACGTGTATCAGTGAATGGACATAAAACTGTGAGTACTTTCTGATTCGATTTTGAGCCTTATTCTCTTGAACAATTTAACTTTGGAAGTTTAGAAGCATTTTTGCATGGACTTAGAAAATTTAGCGAAAAAGTGAACCGACGGGGAATCCATGTCCAAAATTTTACAAGTCCGTTTAAGTTTAAAGACTTAGAAAATTTCGAAGATATGTTTCCACAGCGACTTGGAAAATATTTGAGGAACCTTCCTTACAGTGACTTAGAAAATTTGCGATAATTTGGACTTATAGAGACATCATTTCTTTTGAGAGATTACGGTTCGGCTTAAGAGTTTTCATCTATCAAAGGGTTATTGGTAGACATTGTACTTGTGTAAACTTTTTGTATTGATATCTACACAAGATGGAAGTCTACAATAAAATTCAAATGGAAACTAATAAGGCCATATCACGCAACAGGTCTAACTTCAAAAAATCGCCTAAGGAGCGAATTTCTAAGTCATATGTTGAAGTAAGATTGGAGAGTTTGGAGTCACAGTGGACATCATTTTCCGACACACATCGTAAGATATTAAGTGAAATAAAAGAAGCTGAATATAAAAAATCGCATTATTGTTCATCAGAAGTGTATGAAGAAACCGAAGATTTGTATATGGACTATAAAACGGATTTAAAAGAAATACTTACTAACTTGTGTAAAACAGAAATTTCTCAAAATGTATCACAGTCTTGTGCAGGAAAAAACTCAGATGAATCTTGCAATATAAAACTACCTAAAATTAGTTTACCTATGTTTTCTGGACAATACTCGGAGTGGATCACCTTCCGTGATTTATTTTTATCCCTTATACACAGTAATAAGTCTTTAGATGATGTTCAGCGACTTCAGTATTTAAAAGGTCATTTATCTGGTGAAGCTGATCAACTTCTGAGAAATATACCTATTTGTAGCTCAAATTATCAGACTTCTTGGGAACAATTAAACAAGCGCTACAATAATAAAAAGTATATGGCAAGTTGCATTCTTAAACGGTTTCTTAGTCAGAAAAATATATCAGCCGAGTCAGCACAATCTCTTAAAGAATTATTGGATACAAGTAACGATTGTTTAAATGCACTTAAAAATTTGGGAATTAATGTCGACAGCTGGGACTTCATTGTAATATACATTTTAAGCTTAAAATTAGATTCTGAGTCTCGTAAGTTGTGGGAAGCAAAAATTTGTGAATATTCGGAAGATCTACCTACTTTAGAGCAGTTTAATAAGTTTTTAGAACAAAGGTTCCGTTCACTAGAATTTTTAGACAATAAGTCTTCTAAAAATACTGTCACAAAAAATTTGCCTGTCAAGACATTACATGTAGCTACTCTGTCATGTGTATTTTGCAAATCTGACCATAAACTTGGTAGTTGTAAGAAATTTAGTAACGAAGATGTCACCTCACGGCGTAGTTTCGTCCAATCCAACGGTTTATGTTTTAATTGTCTCGGGTCAGGCCATGCGGTATATGCCTGTCGTTTGCCGACTAGATGTAGGTTATGTAAAAGAAAGCATCATTCTTTACTTCATTCTAAAGATGCGTCCGTATCAACTGACCCTAAAGTAGAACCTAAGCAATCAGTTGATACAAAACAAACACAAGACGATGCAAGTAACATTGTAACAAACTGTGCTGCAACTTCCCGTAGCCATGATTTGTTGCCTACGGCTTTGGTGAAGGTTACCTCCGGTACAGGCACAGAGGTGACTCTGCGCTCTTTGCTGGATCAGTGTTCACAGGCTTCGTATATTACGGAGTCAGCAGTTCAACTTTTAGGGCTGAAAAAATATATCAGTTATAAATCATCACTGAGGCTAGGCGAAGATGATAAAGGTTGTGCATTGACCTCAAAATATGTTGTTTACTTAAGATTACAATCAATGTACAATCCTAACTTTGTTTTGTCGGTTAAGGCTCACGTACAGAAGAAATTAACGTCAATTCTTCCTTCTAATAAAATAAATTTCCCGTTGTGGAAAGAACTGAAACAGTACAATTTGGCAGATCCTACTTGGGATACACCAGGAAAAATTGACATTCTTTTAAGTTCCTCGGTGTATAGCAAAGTCCTCAAACAAGGACTCAGTAAGGGTCCTCCGGGATCTTTAATAGCGCAGGATTCTGAATTTGGATGGATACTTTCGGGAGAGATTACGGGAAAGGAAGAATACTCAGAGAGTCTTAATTATTTAACATTGGAAGGTGATCAAAATGATCTTTTAAAAAGATTTTGGGAGTTAGAGGAAACAGTAGTGCCAAAAAAGCACTTCACGGAAGAAGAACAAAAATGTGAAGAATTTTATAAGCAATCAACTCAACGGGACCCCGAAGGTCGCTATATTGTTAGGTTGCCATTTAAAACGGCTACACCACACTGCGCAAATGGTCAAACTAAAGATATTGCATTGCGCAGGTTTTGTAATTTGGAGAAAAGGTTAGCCAGAGACTCGGAGTTAAAAAGGCAATATGTCGATGTAATTAATGAATATATCGACTTGGGTCATGCAGAGGTTATTCCTTTGGAGCAAATTGACAAGCCTGATGTCGTATATCTTCCCCATCATGCGGTGATCAGGGAAGATAAAGCAACCACTAAAGTTAGAGTTGTATTTGACGCCTCTAGCTTAGGCAAGAATGGTGTGTCGTTAAACGACGAGCTAATGGTCGGTCCAACCTTACAAGCTGATTTACGACACACTATAATGAAATGGAGAATGCATCCCATTTGTATAGTTGCGGACATTGTAAAAATGTACCGGCAGGTGATGGTTTCTACTCAAGATATTGACTACCAAAGATTATTGTGGAGGCAAGATCCTAAGGACAAAATTCAACACCTGCGGCTTTTGAGAGTAACATTTGGCACAGCATCAGCTCCATATTTGGCCGTCCGAACATTGCACCAAATAGCGCTAGATGAGGGAAAATGCTTTCCTATTGCGCGTGAAAAGACGCTGACGGATTTTTATATGGATGACTTGATGACTGGCTGTCAAAACATATCGGAAGGAAGAGATATATATGAGCAAATGACAAAATTATTAGGAAAAGCAGGCTTTGAGCTACAAAAATGGAAAACCAATAATTCTGAATTAATGAACCATATGAGAATAGATAAAGAAGAAGAAAACCTGGAATTAAAAACAGATCTACTAATGAAAATATTAGGACTTACCTGGTCCAGAGAAACTGATGAATTTGTATACTCGGTGACACTTCCTCCCTTGAAGATACCTGTAACTAAAAGAAGTGTTATCTCGCATATTTCGATGTTGTTTGATCCATTGGGTTGGCTAGCACCTGCAATCATAAGAGCCAAGATATTAATTCAAAAATTGTGGTTGTCTGGAATTCATTGGGATGATGAATTACCATCGACATTGTTAAAAGAATGGTTTACTTACCGCAGCGAACTCGAACAACTTGTACAGTATCGGATTCCTAGGTGGTTATCAACCTACCGCGGTGATTTAATGGAGCTGCATGGATTTAGTGACGCCTCGAATCAAGCTTATGCAGCAGTAGTTTACATGCGTGTGGTGAATCAGCAGGAGGTCATTTATTCTCGCCTGGTGACAGCCAAAACGAAGGTTGCACCAATTAAACAAGTTTCAATACCGCGACTTGAACTGTGTGGTGCAGTTTTAGTGTCGAAGTTGTTGAGTGAAGTAGCAGAAGTATTAAAAATTGAAAAGCAGAATATTCGAGCGTGGACCGATTCGACAGTAGTACTCGCTTGGTTGAGTAAACATCCATCTAATTGGCAAACATTTGTGGCAAATAGAGTGTCAGAGATATTGACAGTAGTAGACAGAAGCCAGTGGGGTCATGTGAAATCGGCGGACAACCCGGCAGATTGCGCCTCACGGGGATTAAAATCAATTGAATTAATTTCTAACCAGTTGTGGATGGAAGGGCCGGAGTGGCTGAAAAACAAAAATATTGATTACAGCAAACATACTGAATGCAAGACCGCGTTAGAAGAAAAGGCACAAAGGGTTAGCTACGTTACAACAGACGAATATGTAACGTTAACAGTGTGGACAAAATTCTCAACATTAAGAAAATTGATAAGAGTAATCGCTTATTGCAGGCGTTTTATATATTGTAAGAGAAGAAGCGACAACTCTGAACGATTTCCTTCATGGTTAACTGCTAAAGAAATTAACGAAGCGTTAACGGTTTGTATTAAACAGTGTCAAAGGCAATACTTTAGTAGAGAAATAGAAGACCTCGTTAAAACAGGAAAGGTTAAAAAGAAAAGTGTACTTACCTCGCTTAATCCATTCGTCGATCACGAAGCGGTGCTCAGAGTGGGGGGACGCTTAGAACGAGCCACAATTGATAAAAACATTAAACATCCGATTATTATACCAGCCAAGTCTCATTTCACTGATTTGTTGATAGCAGATACTCACCAGAAGACGTTACACGGTGGACCCCAACTAATGCTCAATTATTTAAGGTCCAGATATTGGGTTCTTAATGCAAAAAATCGCACTAAATTCTATGTACGCAATTGCGTGTCCTGTGTTCGTCATGCAGCTCGTATAAGAGAACAGCTCATGGGTCAGTTGCCCAAAGCAAGAGTGAATGCTAGCAGACCTTTCCTCCAAAGCGGAGTGGACTATGCCGGTCCAATAAATATACGAACATCCAAGGGGAGAGGTCATCATTCATACAAGGGGTATATTTGCCTCTTTGTATGCATGGCGACAAGAGCCATACATCTCGAGGCGGTCAGTGATTTAACGTCTAAAGGATTCTTGGCAGCATTCAAACGATTTGTGGCCAGACGGGGACAGTGTGCTGATCTTTACAGCGACAACGGCACCAATTTCGTGGGTGCTGCGAAAGAGTTGAAAGCACTGCTGGCTGCTGAAAAATCAAGCGTGACCACAGAAATAGCAGATTGGTTATCGGATAATGGAACTACCTGGCACTTTATCCCACCCCACGCTCCAAATTTTGGTGGACTGTGGGAGGCGGGTATAAAGTCCACCAAACACCATCTCAAGCGAGTTGTTGGAAACAACACTCTAACTTACGAGGAGATGGCTACCGTCTTGTCTCAAATAGAAGCATGTCTAAACTCCCGTCCCATTTCAAAGCTAAGTGACAATAGTCAAGATCAAACTCCTTTAACTCCTGGCCACTTTTTAGTCGGAGAACCTCTTGTGCTTGTACCGGAATTTAACTATGAACAGTCGACCCTGACTAGTCTAAGGCGATGGCAATTGACCCAGCGAATGGTTCAAGATTTCTGGCGACGCTGGTCAAAAGAATATTTAACTCAGTTCATGAATCGGTACAAATGGACATATCAGACTCCGGAACCAGCCATCGGTGATATTGTTCTGGTGAAAGAGGACGATTTACCGCCAGCTAGGTGGCTTTATGGTATCATTACTGAAAAACACCCCGGGTTGGACGGAATTACGCGCGTGGTTAGTTTAAGATGTAAGGGGTCGCAAATTAAAAGACCAGTGTCGAAGATATGTGTGCTTCCAGTTAGCAAATAAGGGGGAGTTCTTTTTTTTTATATAATTATTGTTTGGGGTTAAATAATAACGAACAATTCGTTATTATTGTGTTGTATGTTTTAACTATAGTTACAGGTATAAACTATACTATTTTAGCTATACCTATTATATTATATTCACTATTGTCTCAGTTAATTTGTATCAGTCAGTATTGTATTCCAGTGTATGATAAAGTTTAATATGGACAAAATATTCGATCAAGATGGGCGGTAAGCTCACATTTTGTCCATGGTGGGCGGAATGTTAACTCAATAATCGCAAAGTTTGTCCCATAGCTCGATAGATGGCGTTCTGCGATTTAAATTCGCGCTATGGTTTGGTTACACAGGATTAGCTATAAGGAAACGGATTATTATTAAAAATATACCCAAAACAGCATCGTCTTGTTTTATTTACTAAAGTTAACAGTGAAGTAAAGCATCTTGGTTTGAAAGTGTTCAAGTTGCGTATTTAAGTGTTATGTGCATGGGTATGTTATTGATTCTAGATTTCGGTTTTGATTGGATGTTGACTGGCTTCCGAAACTTTAATATTGGTAAACTACGAAAAACGCCCCTACTACAACGACATAAAGGCGCTGTCAGTTGCAAATTTTTTAATACTGATGTGACTGTACCTACATGTACATAATTATATTATGTATAGCGTGTTAATTTAGTAACACAAAGTTCTCAATGTTTTTGTCGCTACTGTGAAGAAATCTATCTATATATATAAAAATGAATCCCTATTTGTCTTGGTTTAGTTTTCTAATACTTAGTAGAAGGTTCTTTTACGAAAAAAAAAGAAAGTTGCGAGATTAATGCGGGTGAAACCGCTGGGCGCAGCTAGTTGTATATAAAATCAAATGATCTCCACAACAAAAACAAAACACTTTCAGTCACACGACAAAAAGTTAAAAAAAGATCCGCCTTCATACTCAAAATAAAGGCATTTAACCGCGCCGCGTGTGGTGAGCTTTATCCGCAGAAACCACGACTGTATCGCGGAGTGAATGGCGCGTCTCTAATGAAAGTCATTAACCGTTATTGTTATAGGTTCCCTGCTGATTACCCGTTCGCATTAACCGGGGAGGATATAATAGATATGTACACTGTACACGGTATGCGTTTGATTTCGGGAGGATATAATAGATATGTACACTGTTCACGGCATGAGTTTGATTTCGGGATGATACGAGTATAATAGATATGTACACGGTACATCGCTGTATGCGTTTGATTTCGGGAGGATATAATAGATATGTACACTGTTCACGGCATGAGTTTGATTTCGGGATGATACGAGTATAATAGATATGTACACGGTACATCGCTGTATGCGTTTGATTTTTGGAGGATATAATAGATATGTACACTGTTCACAGTATGAATTTGATTTTGGGATGATATAATAGATATGTATACTGTACATCGCTGTATGCGTTAAATTTCGGTTAATGCTTGCTCTAGTAAATAGGGCAACGGAGTGGACTGTGTAGATGTTGGTAGGTAGGTAGTACTTTAGGTTGTTGTCACGGAAAGTTTGTGTAATAGCTTTTTATGTACGAACAATTTTTATAACGGTTATGTATATTACATAATCAACATCGTAACGAACTAAGATATTAAGTGGAAAGTATAGGTTTTCCAACCAGAGTTCAAAGTAGGTATCACAGCATTTTAATAGTTTTAGAATGAAAATGATAGAAACCATGTAGGTATCTGAAATTGACACAAAACCTGTACTCAAATGAACTAAAGTCAGTATTTTAGAAGTAGTCAAAGCACTACGAGTTAGAAAACAAAATAAACATCCCTCTATGTAAAAAATAAGCAAACAGCCTGTATTAAGCACAACGAATTCCTGTACACACGGAATTCGAAAAATAACCCTTCGTTGCCGACTAAAATCCTAACTAAGTTCTCACTCGACACGCGAATAGGAAAATCCCTAAAAACCGAAGCGATAGAGTGCACCCCAATTATCAATTCAAATCCCTCTTATACCCCTCCCGAAAACTCCGCTCCTAACCTTAAATACATATCTCTAAATTGGTCGTAAGTACCACCACCCTCATCGGGCATTTTTATCATTATCATAATCTTATAGTCGTCTCTTTCGCTCGTATTGGATTTCAACAGCTTAAGTATTCCTATCTCTGTCTGTGTTAAAGTCCGTCGAATTTAAGGCTCATTCTGTCGTGTCAGATTGAATTTTCCGAGACTATTATGTTTCTGTAATTGTAGAATGAGTTTCGAGAGATACTTTTTTATTGTTTCGTGTGAAAAATCACAGATGTCGCTCATGTAATACTTTCTGGGTGCTTTAACGACGGAATGATTTTATTTTACTCGTCAAATTTTTTATTTTATTGTTAATTTTATGTCCCTTATGTGACATTTTCTTACGTTATGCGATCCAATCAGTCTGCCTAGCTGTTCCTCGACTATGCTGGGGTCGGCTTCCAGTCTAGCCGGATGCAGCATTTTCCTTCGTTACGGGATGACAGGATTTATATTGATAAAGGTCATAACAATTATAAAGTTTGTTACTTGATTTTGGTATTTATCAGTTTTTGAAGCATACTTATATATACTAAAAATAATCTTACTAAATTAGCTTAGAAAAACAATTAAAATACGTTCGATTACTAAAAGTCAAACTTTTTCTTTAAAGTCTTCTGGCTAAATTAATGGTTAAAAAATAAAACATTGGAATCCATTTTTGTGAATCCTATCCTATCAGTTATTTAAACACAACACATAGCCCTCTGATCACTAAACTTGTTAGTTTCACAACATATTCTATCTCAACAATATCACTCACCAAAATAAAGCCTTAAAAGCCACCAAGCCAACAATATTTACGGAAAACAGAACCATCCATCGATGTTCTTTGACCTGCACTCAAAATTGCCCTAAAACAAACGTTCAGTATTAAAAGTTTTCAGTGAGGGGAGAGAGGAGAGGGTCGGCCCTCCCTTATTTAGTCACGCCATTAGACAGCCGAGGCAAAGGGCTGGGTATTAATTATTTAAGGGCCTTGTACAGCAGGATGATGTCACTCAAAGTGTTAGATGGTCATATTTCGCGATACAGCCTCCGTTGATACTTTCACTTGATTGAGACTGAAGCCTTTGTATTGGTTGTAGAGGTAAATGAAGGCATTGATCAATAAAATTATCTTTAAGATGTTTTGTAGTTTATATCGTCGGTTCGGTAAAGCTTTTAAGTTAATCACACACATATGAAGACACAATGATAAGTAATGTGCAATAATGTTATTTAGCCTTGTTTTCTTAAGTATCCCTTTTGTATTAAAGTAAAGATTTAATTAATAATAGTTGTTAAATCCTCTGCCGAACCAAAGTTAAAAAAGTGTCCCAAAAATAAAATAAAAATGGTACCTAATAAAACTTTTAATGTGTGTGTGTGTGTGTGTGTAAATGTTAAGTAATATGCTGTATGTATGTATGATCTGTTGGTAAAGTATTGAGTTTCTTTTTTTTTTACACCTTGCCCCACTCTAGGAATTTCTCCTGTATTGTGGGTGCATTTACAAACATTTAATTAAAACTCACATATACAAACAGCCAGACCCGGAACAACTACTTGTAGGTCATACAAATATTTGTTCCGTGCGGGAATCGAACCCACGACACGCAGCGCAGCAGTCAATCGCTTAACCACTGCGCCAACCGTGCCGTCAAAATGCCGTCTAATGTTCAGATAGAGTGATCATCATGTGCCTGCCTTTCCTCAACTATGTTGAGGTAGGATTCCAGTCTAACCGGATGTTCTGATAGACGGATGTTTAAATAGCCTACATTAGTTTTTCCTTTTGAAATCGTCCATTTTGATTCCTTAAGGGGCGTGCACGAAATCGACATATTTTGAGTTCACTGTTCGTGAGAAAGAGAAAAAATATTAAACTAAAGTGATTTTAAATTTCGAATTCTTATTTTTGCAGGTATCTTGAAGGTATTTTTTAAATTATTTAGTTATTCATGGAAAATTGACATTTTTATTATCGTTGCACAAGAAACTGCTTTCAATTATGTACTTTAAAAAATATTATTAACATCATTACATGATCAACTTGCAGGTGGTTTAAACAGATTTTCAACTATGATACAAATACTTGGAAAAAAAATATGTTGATAAAAGCAATTTTGTTTTTCGTGTACGGTTTTTACACCCGTCAGGAACGAAGTTCTTTACACGATACTGGCACGCACACACACACTCGTATAACTATAATAGAAAGAGACAGAGACAGAGACAGAGAAAGTCGCATGGAGGGGGTATAACACTTTTTCCTTACGTGACGATTTTTACTAGTCAACGCCTGCCGCAAGCCGCGTTTAGGAACTTCCTTCCAAAAATCAACCCAGTCAGTAATATATTTAACCCAGTAATATATTTATTCCTATTATTTAACAAAAATTTCAACAAGCTTAAAAATTACTTAATCTTGAGTTATCCGTAAAATAAAGTCAACATTTTTTTTAAATAAAAATACTATTTGTCAGTAAATCAAAAGTGAAATGAACTATGTTTTCGAGAGCGATTCAAACTCAAACTCAAAGCATTTATTTCAATTAAACCATTTACAGGCACTTTTGAATTGTCAAAGAGTTAGTAAGAAACTTGAAGCTAATCGCTAGTAGATAAAGTGATGAATGTAAAATAATGAAAGCATTTGTTAATATTTTGATATACACGATTTTATTTGCGACACGAAAACTGTTCTTTTATAGTTACACAAACTGAGGCCCTCTTGCACCGCCACGTTTAGCGCTAAACGAGTTTAAAACATAATTCTGTTTCTGTCAAATGTTTGAACATAACAGAGACAAAATTATGTTTAAAGCTCGTTTAGCGCTAAACGTGTTTAGTGATTGGCGGTGCAAGTGGGACTTAAAATGTTTCAATTATATTTTAATTTTTCTCACAAATAGATAAGAAATGGGCAAAAGGGTATTTTTTTCGTGCTCCTTTAATTAAATCAAGTCTAATCAGTTTATTGCAAACGTGTTGTACAGAGGTTGGAATAAGATTAGGTATAAGTTTCAAACATGTATCCTGTAAGGGTACTGCGAAACAAAACACAATTAAAATACAATACATTTTATATAATGTGCCATTTTTACAAAAACATAGTTAAAATCAAAATAATAGAATAATTATCGAATATTGTTACTGTAGCTATCGAAATATATTATTTATTATTAGTATTAAAGACTAAGAATAAGTTAAATCAAAATAAAATAATTTAATTCAAATAAATTAAATATGTAGGTATCCACATATTTGGTATGTATACAAACAATAGTAAGCTATATAGTCTTATTACTTTTAATATTTTTCCTAAAAAACTCTTGCAATGTGTAGTAGCACTTCTGCGGGGTAATTACGTAACACACTAACAGTAGGAATGGGTTTCATTTTGTCAGTTCAACAACATTCATTGCGTTATTTACATTGTAGATCAGACAAATTTTTCGAACACACGAAGCAATGGATTAGCAATAGGCTTCAATATGATTCAGATTGTGATAGATAGTGTGTTACGTAATTAGGGTGCAGGTTCAAATAAGTAAACAATTTTATTTTAAATATAATGTTACCTACTTTTTATTTGTTTTAAAAATTTCGGGATTGTGTTATAAATCTTGATACACATTACATAAGGACTTAAATAGGAAATGGATAGTTTTGAAACCAGTAATGCTATATAAAATCGTAGTCGTGTTTCGTGGCGTGGTGCAAAGATCTTTATTCAAGAGGAAAAGTGATATATTTTTCCTGACAAACAAACTTATTTCAAAGATATACAGATATTTATGTGAGTGTAAGGATATTGTGTTCCGTAAAATATGGTTTGCATCTGTCCACACCTCCTACGAGTATATATACATTATACTATGTTCTTCAAGATTCGTATGCACCTTTTTTGTAGCTTGAACAATTTATCTGCGTTCGTACCTCAAAGCATTATACCGTAACGGAGCCTATAGTCCGCGTATGCGCTAAGGCTCCCGAAAACAGGCGCGACGCCACAGCGCGACGCGACTTTAGTAAAAACTTCATGGAAAATTTTCTATCAGAATCGCGTCGCGCCTGTCTGCAAGAGCCTTTATAGGCTGCTTTAGCAGATTTGAAATCCGCAGATCTTTTCATTTCCGATAAAGCATAAGAGGGTCTAAAAAATTTGTCACATACCTATGTGTGCTAATATATGAGGTTTCCTATTTAGGATTGTGTCAATATTATTGCCCATTAGAAAAATATGTAGTTCGTCAAGTAGCAATAGTGTTAAAGATAATAATATCTCATATCACCCAGTGATGGCGAACCTCTATCTATCGACGTGTAATTTTTTCCAAATATATATTTAATGTGGCCATGAAGTGCCAACAAAAAATCTTGAATTAGTGACTTCTGGAAAAAAACTAAATATTTTCTGAAAAATACGTACCTACTCTTTATTTGCAAACAGAAAAAAGACCTTTTCTATACAGTTTTATATTTATTAAAATGAATGAACAAATTAGTGCAACTTTTGCTTTTGCAAACTACGTAGATGCCAAATAATCTATATCAGGTTCGTATTTTGTTACTTTCAGCAGAGTGCAAGCTGAACTAGAATCATCTGACAAACAGGTTCTAAGCGAGTCTTTAATGTTATTAGTTATGAAAATAATGACAGGCATAGGTAGATGATAATCCTCAATTGGCTGCCGCGCCCAAATTATTTTGTCGCGTGCCACCAAAGGCACGCGGGCCATTGGTTCGCCTTCACTGGCCAGCTTTATACAGAATGTAGCCATTAAAAGTTTGACAAAAACGTGACTGTTAGTTACCGTCACTGTAAGTACTTATGAATTTTCAGAAATTACCAGAACCTGAATATTTTTTTTTTTTTCTTTGAAGTATCACATTATCTGTCTATATTAAGTTGAATTTTATTGTGTAATAAAAACAACACTTTTCATGCCCTTACAAACGTAAAAATAACTCAAATATGTCCATTTTGAACTTTCCTTAAGGCTTATGTTCGTGACAGCTGTCATCAATTCCTAAGTTTAACCCCCTAAGTACATAATATCGATGGCAATTTGTCGTTGGATAGTTAAACAAGCAAATATAAGTTCTCAAACGTGTTAGTGTAAGTGCTATGCTTGGCAGTGGCTTGGTAGTGCAATCAGTCATACTGTCTTAGGTCATAATTATCACGAACTGTGTGCACACGTCGTTTTTCATTTGAGCGTTGCATCATGGTACGGAGATGGTATAAGGAATATTTTCCCATATTTTGAAACCAGCCCTTACTAATTCCCAGTCAGTCCCAATCAGTTATTTATTTAAGAGCATTTATTAAAGGGCATTAAGGCAAATACAAGTGGGTTGAGCCAACATGTGATCGAATAATCATTAGAATAATCGTTTCTTCGGGCAATGACTCCGAACTAAATTGTATTGGCATTACTCGAACACACGCTGCACTAATAATGCATGGTATTGTGGTGGCATCTACATCGCCACATGCGAACTACGCATCACACTATGTCACGCAAAATCCTGCATCGTGGGAGCAGAGTTTATTGCACAACTATCATATCGTCGGGCAGCAGCCCATCAGACATAACACCCGTCTGGTCGGAGGATCCTCCCTTTTCTATGGAGTATGAGCGAACTTTACACCCTGCTCCTCATTCCTCTATACTGGTGACCCCAAACATGAACGTCAGCGTAGCCTTCGTGCAACTACTTGAGCGTAATGTCATTGTCAGTTCCTCCAGCTTTCGAGCGGCGAGTCACACAGTCAGCCACCACCTACGGTTTCAACGGTTATACTGACATGCTGGTGGTCACCAGCATGCAGCGACCGCTCATACTTGGTTATCATGCTCAGCCACATCAGCAACCTTGGCACAGCACACTGCACTTTCAGCCGGTCCACAAGAAGAGCCCTTAAAAACTATCTCCTGGTCGACGCCAGCAGTCAAACCTAACGCGGCTCTGTACCAAATCTGACCCGCTGAAGCATGACGCAGCGCCACTCCGACTCTCTGAGGACTCTCTTCAGTTAGTTCCGACTCACCGTGAACTATGCGACACCCGGTTCCAACTCACTGGAAACTCAACTGGCCCTGGCAAACATCGCAAGTACCACGACTTAGCCCATTAACATCATCCACTCTCCGGAGGAAAGTGATGTGGCGGCATCTACATCGCCACATGTGAACTACGCATCACACTAACGTTACGCAAAATCCTGCATCGCGCAAGCAGAGTTTACCGCGCTATTAGCATATAAACAACGTCCCGACATCGTCGGGCAGTAGCCCACTAGACACAACACCCGTCTGGTCGGAGGATCCTCCCTTTTTTATTAAGGATGAGTGACCTTTACACACTGTTCCTCATACCTCTATAGGTTTTGTAATGGCTGTTATTAATTGTTTTTTAGACCCGAGTCTAGTCGATACGAAGAACATTAGTATCGTTCGTTACATCGTTAGCACAAAGTCAAACAAGCATGTCGTTGACTAACAATGTAAAAAAGTACTTACACCGTAAACTCGTTGATTATTTAAGAAAATAAACAAATATATTGGTCCAAGAAATACAAGGTATTAGGTTAACGACGGACAGCCATTACTCACTTATCCAATGCAACCAGCCACGCCTGTTAACCAAATGAAAATTTAAGCAGTGCTTATAAGTTGGACATTTACTTAGTTGTCAATTTTTTTATTTGCGGCGCGACATCTATGCGGTCCTTGCCGATTAAAATATTCAAGAGTGCTGGCTAAGCGTTTCATTGTATGCATTTAGTAGAACAGTTAAGTATATTAGAAAGGATTCTGTTGGTTTGTGGTTTTAGAAAGTATAATAATTACCGTCTTGAATTATTAGGGACATTTCAACGGACATTCCATTCCTAATGGTAGGTAGGAGTAGGTACCTACTGCAGTTTTGAGTATTAATATGTATGGAAATCGAGACAACTTTCTCCTTTGCTTCCGAAATTTGGTCCTTTTTTGACAATCAAATTATTTTATTACTTTCGCGTTAACTGTCCTTGTTTTTGATGAATTAAAATTGAGATTGAGGAGGTTTTTTTTGAGGTCAAACGTCAAATTAGGTTCCTACATATATTTTAATATTAAGTACTTAAATAGAACTATTCGTATTAAACGGAATGCCAAAAAGAATTGAAACTGGGGTCTGTCTTAAGGCACTGCTGACAAGAGTAAAAGCTCCCCAGACAGGCGCGACGCGACAACGCTACACAAAGGCGCCGCTCGTCGCGCGACACGCGGTGCCTTTGTGCCGGGCGTCGCGTCGCGCCGGTGTGTACGAGCCTTGATTTGAAGACAAATTTTCAAATTAGGTCTGTTCTGCTTCTATATTTTTTACCAAACCTGTTTAGGTTGGGGCAGCGAAAAACTCTGTAAAAAATATTAATCTTGAACATCAAAATCAAAACATATTTCTGACAAACTAGTTGTTTCCAAAAAAGATTTTGTAAAAAAATCTCGATACAAATGAACGCTGGAGTCCTCTTACCTTGACCTACAATCAAAAATATTGTATCATTTCCCAACGTACGTTGGTAAAATTAATAGGTAACAATAACGTATCATAATTATTTTAATGCGGAACTTGGTTGTTTTATATTTTCGATTACTCATCTAATTTTTTAGTAAATCTATAATAATTTCATATTTTGCAAAAAATTGCAAGTGTTGTGTCATCGCGTGCATGTCTTTTTTTCTATGCATTTCGACAGTGACCGCGCTTTAAGTCTTGTCGGCGTCTTAAAAGACTTACAATTGTATAAGCTGATAATAATACTACTTACACTACCCTATCTTGTCTACTATTTTTCTACTATTTTATATTAGTTTTTAATTTGTTCAAATGTGGTGCTTGTTTGTTTAGAGCACTGGTAGCCCAGTGGTAATAGACGCGATTTACAAATTGTAGGTTGCGAATTCGAACCGTTGCAGGCACTTTACATTGTGTAATATATATCTCCACTGCTCTCAAAACGCTGTTGGAAAATATCGTAAGGAAACCGGCATGTCTTAGAACCAAAAACTCAAAGACAAGTGACATCCGCCAGTCAACACTGGGCCTGCGTGGTGGATAATAGCCCACTCTTTCTCACTGAGAGGAGGCCTGTGTCCCAACAGTAGGAGCATTATAGGCTGGTTATATGGTCTTTGTTTACGGTACTGTGCCAAATAAACATTTTTCTTTCTTCTAAAAGCGGTTCTTTTGACGTTTTAGTCTAGAAATACTTGGTTATAGACGTAGTCGGTAGTTGGATACCCTTAGTAGTGTCTCTTAGTAGTTTTGTTCAAACAGATTAACAGAAGGTGTTGTTTGTTTATTAGGTCCCGCGTTTAATCTCGTGTAGAGTGAGTCTAATCCCGAGCGACGGCAATAAATTTTCTTTTACTTGTCGTGTTTCGCGCACGCTTTTATATTTCCTGTGTTGGACACAGGACACTACGGTAATCGGGTTTTGTACATCTAAGTGTAGGGGTATACTTATGTTCGTGGCTAATACTCGTATATAATGCATATGTACATATGTGCTTAAAAATATGCATTGAAATATTTGTAAAAGTATAGGATTTGCGTAAGTCTTTGCCGTCAAAAGGAAAATCAGATCCTCTAAAGGGGATCCCATATGCAATAACAAAATTACGAAAAACAAAAACTCTTTTCATTAATTGTAAACTTACCCAATTACTAATAAAACTGTAAACATGTAAACCTTTTTTAAAATTATTGAAAAAAAATATGATTATCGAAATGCAAAACTTGATTACAAATAAAGAATTGGTAAAAAATTACTTATAAAACTTGCGTAATAAAAATATTATTTTCGTTTAAAATGTTTTTTCAAATTAAAATGCATGAATACTTATATTTTATAAAAATATCTCGGTTCTGAATAATTGGTGTTATCTACTAATGAAAGGTAAGTGCAAAAAACTAGTGTTTGTATAAGAACGAAGATTTTTCTTTCCAGAGTCGGATATTGGAAGATGCATCGTTGATGTGCAACTCATGGTCACCGAGGCACAACGTAAGTTCCAAAACCCCGCCAAAAACTCAGACTATTTTCTTTTTGTCTAATTTCTAGGTTGTATAGTGACGTGCCTAGCGAATACGCTTGCGTTCATCTTTGGCCAAAGATGTTTGAACTTCTTCTGATTTTTTTCTTGTTTTGCTAAGCGATTATATTTTTTTGCAGAAATTGTAATTTTATATCCACTTTGATATTTTCTTTCCTTTGTAGATTTGAACCTGCAATTTAAAACCTATGTTTTCGTAGAACTAGTCTGATTTAAATCTATATTCTGTTTTATAGATAGTTGATTAGACTTTGGCGTGAAATTGTCACGTGTATGACGTCATTACCGACGTATTACTACGTCACTCGTACTAAAGTAGGTAAGTTTCTAAAACCGGTTCCATGAATAAGTAATATTGATTTCAGTTCAATTAGTGTGAATTAGGTGGTTAATCCTTTAATGTGTGTTGTTGGGTTTTTTAAAGAAACATTTATACTACTTTCTTTTAAACTTTCAGACAATTTAATTTTTTTTACAGATCCTATTATTTTTTTTGCGGTTAATTTTCTAAACTACGCACTTAAACGTTTATGACAAGAGCCAGACGTTCGGAAATAAATAATTTTTTGCAGTTTATTCGTGACATGTAGGTAGGTACTTACTTATAAGTTTATATAAGTATATATTTTTAAAAAGACCCTTAATAATGTGATTCTACTCACGGTGAAGCTAAAAATTACTTTTTGACTACATCTAGGTTTTAAATTCTGAGTACCTAACTACTTTGGCAACCCTGAAACATACATTTAAGTAAACCATACAAATACTCAGAAATAGGCAAGTATAATTAAACGTTTTATAAACGGAAAGCTACAAAACACTGCAATTATTATGTCACGACGAATTTATAACAGGCAGAATATCGTAATGAAAACGGGCACTCGTAATTATGAAATATGTCGGATTTGTGAATCGAATGAACGGCCATTCCGAAATTATAACCAGTAAAATATCAGTAATATATTTTTTAGTTTCGTATGTTACCTGTGTTAAATGTGAATTTTAAATGAATTATGATCGTAAATAAAGTTATACAAATTCCACAGTTAGGCCTGTCATCATGGACGAACAAAATAAAGTCGGACGGAACTCCGCTAAGACAAAACTGAGTCCTGCATCCAGGTCGCGCATCAAAAAAAAAAAAAATCGGGCCTGACCCGCGAAATTCAAATTTTGATATTTCATGAAATAGTCATTCAATACGGTTATACTTATAAACTTAGAGGGTTGTATTGATGATTTTAATGATTATAATTCTATAATTTTTTTAACGGTTGCGATTCATATTTTGTTCAACATACAACCTGACACTGACCTGCAAATTGCAAAAAACGTAAGAAAATTTGAATTTCGCGGGATACCCTGGCGCTGCCCTCTTAAGGAGTCGAGCTCATGTCGCCATCTCTTTCTTGGCCTACTGCGTAATCGTTTCATGTTATTTGGGATCCACTGAGTGCTGGTTTTTGCATATTGCTGCTCCTGACGTAAGACAGATGTGACCAGCCCAGGCCATGCAGTCTCGACATGAATAGCGACAAAAATCTGTCGCTAAGTCGTATCGATGTCAAATTCCTTTAATAGATTTTCAACTTTATTTCCAAAGCATAAGGTTAAGGCCCAGTTCCACTTCAGTTCAGCGGCTGGGTGGCCAGTCTCTAACTATAAGATGAATTAATGAATGAAACAGAATTTGTATGAAAAAGTATATTTTGACATGTACTTACATGGAGTCGGTGTCGAATTAGCTACGTTATATTAATTTATAAATACTGTTTTGGTCCTATTCAATCTATCCAAAAATATGAAAAGTCAGGGATATTAATTGTTAAACTAATTAACTACCTTAAATTGTCTGTATCTTCAAATCGCAACTGGCATTCTTTAACAGTTGTATAAAATGGTAATAACACGGTAAAATGACCTAGGGTGTCAATTTGCTTAACAATTCCTTCCCCTGACGTTGGTAACCTAGAATTGATTATTTTTGGCGAAATTCTTCTTCTAAACGGAACAAAACTACCTATTATATCAAAATAAATCCCTATTTCCCTCGGTCACGCCATAAATTGAGAACGACTTTACCGATTTCATTCATCTTTTTTTAAATAGTTTTCTAATACTTTGTAGAAGGTTCTTTAGGGAAAAAGAAATTAAGAAAATTGCGAGATTTATGCGGGTGAAACCGCTGGGCGCAGCTAGTAATATATAATTATTGCTAATGCATAGTTGCATAGCATGTCAACTTTATCCACTCATTACCCTTTTCGAATAAATTCGAACATCAGTAACTCAGTCAGGTGTAACACAAAATCAAATTGATCGAAGCAAATCGTGAGATTTCATGGAATTACTTGAAAATAAATTGACCCTAGTACATATCGTGATATGCCAGTTTGGAGGACACACCCGAATTACGAGTAGGTAATAAAACGTTCCGTTATTATTCCACGAATGTCTGTAAAAACTAACATTTAATTAGGGATATTATTTATTTATAAGTTATAACTTTATTAGGTGTAAATATTTTTAGTGTTTTACTGGCAGTTTAATTTGGCCCCAGCTGTCCTTTTGTAGATCTTTGAACGTCAAAGTCAAAGTCAAAGTCAAATCATTTATTTCAAATAGGCACATAGAAGGCACTTTTGAACGTCAAAATTTACAAAAAAATAGAATTGATTCTAGTTGCCCCTTCCAAAAGGAAGAAGAATGGAGAAGAATGGGCAAGAAACTCCACCGTCCCAGCAGTCGTTACGGGTAGTCAGAAGCACGAAAGTCTGACAACCAGTCTTACCAAGGGGTATCGTGTTACTCAGTAGCTGGGTTGTGCAGGTCAGATAGGCAGTCGCTCCATGTAAAATACTGGTAATCAGCTGCATCCGGTCAGACTGGAAGGCGAACCCAACATAGCTAGGAAAAGGCTAGGTAGATGATGTACTAAATGATAAATGATTTTATTTCTGTAAGTAGGTTTGAACAAACACTTTTACACGTCAATCATATTTTAAAAACTAGATGAGGTCCGCGTTTCCTATCTCACTTCTCTGAGAAGAATGGCCGAAACAAACTCAGAGGTCACAGTCTCTTTTAAAGTCCAGACATAATCTTGGTCAGATCATGTGAAGACCATGTAAATTTGTGGCTGAAATGGTCTCTTGAGGAAAAGCCATCACAGATTGAGTGGACCTGTCCAGTCAGTGCACGCATTTGTCAGTAATCGTGCAGCTCAACTCAGAACTTAAGGAGCTCAACGATTCGACGAACAATACCAAAGAAAAGACGTTTGGGTAGGCCACAAAAATTACTCAAACTGCCAGACTATGATTAAAATTAACTGAGGAGAAAAAAAAAGCAACAATCGCCCACAGTCTCCATATTCACAATATTAAAATAATAATCATATATTCAATGTAGCCTGCATGCTACTCACATTCACAGACAGTTTTCTATTTAAATGTCACTGTTTCTGTCTCTCTCTGTTACTGTCAATCGTACGACATTGTTCTGTTGTATCGGTTAATTAAGATACGTGCATCTTACATCGTAGTAAAAAATATTTGCCAACCAGCTATGTAATAGCGGGGTCATTGGCCTGGGTTAACGAGACGAACATTTGAGCATCGCCACTTATTAAGGGGGAAGCGCCAGGTTGCCCGCGAAATTCAAATTGTCTTATGTTTTTTTGCAATTTGCAGGTCAGTGTCAGGTTGTATATTGAATAAAATAAAAAGGGTGATATTGGGTTTTAATGATTATAATTGTGTAAATGCATACTTGTTACGGTTGCGAAACATATTTTGTTCAACATATGTACAACCTGACACTGACCTGCAAATTGCAAAAACTTAAAAAAAAATAATTTCGCGGGAACCTAGCGCTTCCCCCAAGTCTGTAATACAGTCTGAACTCAATTTAAATGCTACACTACATTTTTCAATTATACACCGGTTTTATTTTTGCACAAAATAATTATCGGGTACTGTATGTAACTGTACTTTACTATTCTACCATTCCAAAATGTAGATCGCTCCTAATAAATACATGAATAATTCGTAATAATTATCAAAATAATTTGTATATTTTACTTCGGGACCGGAGTTAGTCGTCCCTCCGTTTTCCCCCAGTGATTGAAGTACTAAGTGCACAACGCGTAATCCCAGACGCAACGACTCATGTACACTCACCGAGTAAAGTGTTTCTGACGAAAATGGACGGATTTTAGCGAAATGCAGCAAACTTTTTTTGTTTGTGTTTTTGGCAAAATTTG
The DNA here is from genome assembly GCA_917490735.1 of Dryobotodes eremita. Lineage (NCBI taxonomy): Eukaryota > Metazoa > Arthropoda > Insecta > Lepidoptera > Noctuidae > Dryobotodes > Dryobotodes eremita. The sequence goes on along the minus strand of OU823241.1, from coordinate 7,052,614 downwards.
TGTTTGTAGTTAAAGTAAATGACAGGATTGTTTGAATTAACTTGTGGTTGTTTACTTGGCGGAGTCGTCCTGTGTTTTAATCTAGTAGGCTACTGATTAAATGTTCATAGAATTCTTAGACGAAGGCTTCAATCGTTTAAAAAAAACAGTTGAGTCTAACAAAATAATTAATATGATCTAATTATATATTTTTAATGTACTGTGGTAGGCTATGAATAAATCTTACAAAAATATTCAGATACAAACGCGATCAACCCACATACATGATTGCAAAATAGTGTTGCGTCGTTTTCATCATAAAGTCGAATAATAATACGCACTTGCAAGTTAGCTTACAGAAAAGCTTCCAGAAAAAATGCATTTCACTTCTGACAAAACCTTCTTGTCTATTATGTCCATAACTGCAGGCCTAGAAATTAATTTTCCCGTAATGAAAAACGTCCAAAATCTAGTCGCAATCTTAACTCGGCGACAACCAAATAAAAAAAAATGGGTTATTAGAGCGACAAAAAAGAAACGGGGTATTAGATTTTTTACAGATTGAGATTAGAAAGCGAACGTTCTTAAAAATACGAAAATTGCCGTTCTGCTGTGGCAAATGCTCGATCCCCAACCGTTGTGTCGCCGACAGTACTCGAGCGGTGTAATAGACCGGTCGCGATATCTCTGTGACATTTGATACAGTCAGCCGGGATCAAGCCGCCTCTTAACCCTAAAACGCGCTGCTGATGAGTAATAATAGCGAGGATTAGACCGGGACTAATGCGTTCAGCTTTTAGTGATCAGTTGGTCGGTCGCATCTGGGGGTTGAAGAGGAATTGATTATTTTGTAATTATTTTGGTCTCATGTAGATTTTAATCCGTCTGTAATTTTTTTAAAACATTGAACAAAAAAACAACTTCTTATTTTATAAAGTTCAAATAAGCTCACAAATTAAAAATGGAACCGTATGAATACGTATGAAATTAGCTGCTAGATTAGTCAACATGAACTTATCCAATGGTGGTGAAATAAAAAAACGAGTTACCTATATTAAAACAATTTTAAATTAAGGTACGGTAGGTACAATCAAATACTTGATTTAAGGGACATTTACGCACAAATTGTTACCATGAATTCAGCAGAAATGATTCAAGACCCCCACGAAAAATTTCAACACCGAGGGAGACTAGAATTATGTAGGTAGGTACTAAATTCATGTTTACAGTTTGCTCGTCAATGTTCACCCTGTAAAGACCAAAACGAAATAAGTTACATTCTTTAAATAAGTATTTTAAAGGGAATGCGCTGAGGTAGCCCGCGAAATTCAAATTTACTTATGTTTTTGCATTTTGCAGGTCAGTGTAAGGTTGTATTTTGATTAAAATATGATTCTCGACCGTAACAAATATGGCTTTACACCATTACAATCATTGTAATCAGCAATACAACCCCTTAATTAAGCTACAATTGGCCTCAAATGTCATGATTTCATGAAATAGTCATTCAGTAAGAAAAAAAAATTGCTACATGTCACTAAAAACATACTTTTGGGAACAACCTGTATTAATTCGAAAACATTCCTCCACCACTTTTATTGTAAGGACGGACGGTCAGATTGGTCACCGATGCTCGGTCGTTGCTATTAGATAATGTTTTGCTTAAATACCCGTTATAAAGTTATAATTGTTTCTTTCTTTACTAAGTACCTTCTTAGGTGGTTTTGATGCTCTAAATTATGTAGTCGATGACTTTGGTGCACGATAAAACTCTAATGAGTTTATGTTGGCACCAACTTAAATATATAAAATGTATGTGTACTACTGAATAAATAAATAAATAAATAAATAAAAATAAATAAATAAATAAATAGGGTAATATAAACTTACAGATGGATGGATGATTTTTATGATTCTATAAATAAATATTTGTTACTGTCGCAAATCATATTTAGATCAACATACAACCTGATACTAACCTGAAAATTGCAATAACGTAAGTAAATTTGAATTTTGCGAGCTCCCTGACGCTTTCGCCTTAAATCAGGTTTTTCCACCCTATGAAATCAAACAAAATATTCATAAATCCCGTTGCTATTCCGAAGCTTGAACTGTAAAGTGCAATTAGACATGTTATAGAACGTTAATAGCTCGTGCAGTCTGCGGAATTTGCAACTCAGTTTGATGCTTATTCAAAAATGACAGCTGGGTCAGTGGTTTCATCCATCAATATATAGTAGTGTGGGGGCAAATCAATACATACTAAAGCCTATTATAATTGTGAAAGTAACTTTGTTTATCTGCCTGTTACGTTTTCACGCTTAAACTACTGAACCGATCGTCATAAAAATTTACAGGCCAGTAGCCTGGGACCAGCACCCTAATTTCGTAACAAAGTATCAATCACAATCTGAATCATTTTTAAGCCTATAGCTGATTCATTGCTTCATATGTTGGAAAAATTTGTCTGCTCAACAACGTAAAATTTACGTTGTTGAGCAGACAAATTATTTTTAAATTACGAAATGAATGTTGTTGAACTGTCAAAATTAAAGCCATTCCTATTGTTAGTCTGTGACGCCGTTCCCCCGCAGGAGAAAGACATAGGCGACTAGATAGTTGTATAAAAAAAATGATGAAATACGCTGACGAAGTCGCGGGAAACCGATAGTATTAGATATTCTATTTCTTCATTTTGAACAAAACACACCGCATGTGCGTTACATGTAAAGTTAAAAAAGTTATTGCTTCCCAAATAAGAAATCTTAAATACCTAAAATATTTATATATTTCAGGTATTTAACATTTCTTATATAACTCTCTCTTTCTTTCATATATTTCTTTCTTTCTTTTAGATTATTCTAACACTAAAATATGTATATTACTAGCTGACCCGGCAAACGATGTTCTGCATTTTTTTTTCGGTATGAAATCTACTTTACGACCTATTCTCATACCTACCAAATATATATTAAAAAAAACATAAAAATCAGTCGAGCCTTTTCGGAGGAGTGCGACCACAAACACCGTGACACGAGATTTTATATATATAAATGTACATGTTTAAAAAGGGACAAAAAGGGAAGAGCTCATTGGACATCCAAAAGTTCGACCGCATCGCTGTCAGTGAGAAAAGTGCCCAAAAGACTGGCAGCGTTGCCACGTTGGATGGCAATACTGATTATTTGACCTAAAAATAGGCCAGCCCTCTGGTCACGTGAAGAGTCGACCAACCGCTTGGCGATGTACCGAAATACTCGATGAGCACTCGGACCGCATAGCCCTAGTTTTTCCCCCGAATGGCTCAAACATATAGTTACCAATAAGGTTGTTATATTTCGCCGTGTGAGGTTTTCTGCACCTGCAGCAGCCGCCCCAGCACAGCCCGCTGTGCTAGGAAGATTGGATGGCGCGAGGGTGTCGACACAGGTTGCATCCCACACCAAAGGCCTTCTCAACTTCCAAGGCATTATGGTAATTCCGTCTAGCCTCTTCCCACCGTCGCGTGCCAAGCCATTGGGTTCTAAAACAGCTGACATCCCGGAGGTGACAAAGAGCCCGACGGATAATTTTATTAATGATGGCGTGCCGTGCCGATCGACCAGCGCTCTTGCTGCAGGAAAGGCCATGGTCACCGAGGCGGTCGACTGCTTCACCGCCCTGGCAGCGATGTGGAGCGACGCAAGGAGTGCCCAGACGCAGACCTATAGTGAGCCGGAAAGTGGTATCATCCAGCAAAGTGCCTATATTGGGTGACGGTAGCGACTGAAGCCAGAGGCCCGACTCCCATTCTTCCACAGCCAGCAGGCGAGACCGCTCAGCAGTTTTGGTGGACGTATTAATGAGGCTATTCCGTACCAACCTACTATTTATTCATTCAATGTCGTTCAATAACCTGTATTCTTCAGTTCAGCCTTGTGAACTCAATTTAATTCAGTACGAAGAAAAATAAAACTCTATATTTTAAAAAGTTTATTTTCTATTTCGAAGTCGTGGTGAGAGGTCACGAGTTTGATTTCCCTCTGTTGAATATTTACCGTGAACCTATTTCTTGCAAAAGTATAATTAGCACTTTGTTAAAGATTCTTAGATACCTACATCTTAAAATAAATACTAGAAAGCAAGCCATTATTATTCTTAAACTTAAAATAAACAGTAATAAAATTGTCGAAGCGGGAAGTTTGTTAGTTTTTGAGTGTCGAATGATAGCAGAAACAAATCATTTTCATTCCCATAGCCTACGGCAGAGCAAAACAAATATCAAATTCCTATTTAACATAAGCTCTCAAATTCCCTCTCATTAAATCTACTATGACAATTACAATGGCAACTGCGACAGTAATAATTGTTGTTTGACAGGGGCTCCTACTGTACAATTGAATTAGGCCTGGACCCCTGCTTGCTCCCCTTTGAACATTGTGTCTAATTGATTAACTTATGCTAGTTCATCAGGTTATTTTATGATACGAATGAGTATTGAATGACTGAGCGAATGAGTGAACGATTGTGTCGATTGAATGATGATAGTTTTATTAGACTTGTTTCTTGTAGGATTAAATTAGAGAGTTTAGTGTTAATTAATTTTAAATAAGAAGATTTCTAAAGAGAGTAAAAACAAAATAATAAAATTCTATAAAAATATGTTTCCATTTTTACTTGGTTCGTAATTAATTAGTATATTCTAATTAATTATACCTCATTGTTAAACAGGAATAACTTGTCAATATCACTTATGTCACATTGGTTAGAATCCTATTTTACACGAATATATTTTTACGTTTGTAGTTTACACCAAAACTCATTTTTTAAGGGTTTAAAAGCTTAACTCTCTCCTAGCTATATAAAGATAAGAAGAGAAGACTCCAGATAACTCTAAAAGTCTCATAAAATTACAAATGTCATTTATAATTTGTTTAATATCACTGTTCTAAAATTCATAATGCCGATAGTATCGATAATTTCAAAATAGCGATCGGAGTCTGCAGGGCGAGTCTTTATTTTTGGCATACCTAATGGAAATACAGAATATGTCGCTTTATCTTTATTTAGAATTCTATTGTTCAATATTTAGGTCGAATTTGGTAGTTGAACAGTGGTTCGTTCAAAGTGGAATGGATGTTTTTCTCTGCACTAGTTTTTTGCCAGTCTTCATGTAAGGGACTTTTAGTTATGAATTTGACTTTTAATAGGTGAATTGTGAGGCAGTTATCACCATCCTATATTCTACTGTGGTAATCAACAGTCTGGTGTGCACTGATTATACCGGAAAGTTCTTAGTATCACAAAAAAATCTTAATGCGAGTGTGTCTAGCTCTCTCGAAAAAAAGTTAAAAGCGTCGTCTGTTGGTGTCCAACAAAAAGTAACAAAGCAATCAGACATAGCATACAGGGCGTTGTTTTTAAACTTATATAGAATTCGCAAAATTGAACTCATGAAATAATGGACTTCGAAAAACAAAAGCATTCTAATAAAATAAAACATAATCTTTGACCCTAACCCTTCTCCGGTTGGTACCTACTCGGCGACAAATTACGCGACGCTTCGTATATCAAATGGGCACTTGTTAGCAATTACAATGAGGGGTTATGCGAAGTAATGGCTTCAGTGAGGGCATGCGAACAACCTTCTATTCCCACGCTCAATTGCTCCGGATTATATTTTCGATGTCAAATTTCGGACACTTTGCAGTTGAGGGTTGATTACGTTTTTTTTGTAAGTAAAAAAGTAAAGCAATCTGTATCTGCAATATGTAAGTTAAAAGGAAACGCGTGTGATTTTTTCCATACTCATAGGAAACTAAGCAAAACTAGAATAGTATTTTGAAGTAAATTGTTCTAAGTAGACGAATGAAATAGAACTTTTTATGAACTAATTGAATTTTAACTTAAAATCTCTCGATATTTTCTACGTTTTACAATTGTTTTCATCAGATTTAGATTTTTCCTATACAATCTACTGGCAAACGACCCATCTATCTTAATTTAAACTATCCACCAAAAGCCAACATACCTACAACTTCCATCAACATTTTATTTTTTTCACAAACTGCTCCTACGAACCTACCCACTTCCATTATCGCATCAAAACACGGAGAGCCAACAGAAAACCGAATCGATTTAAGCCCACAAAATTCCAATGCAAACAAAATCACCGGGGGCCTGCCAAATAAAACTAGCAGACGTGCTTGCGACTGCCAAACGTGCTGGCATTGCCAAAGCGGAGAACTAGCGGCGGTTTAAGAGGTCTGGCGCCATAAAACTGCCTGTTTGGAAGTCGGGCCGCGCAGTGCGCATCTATCGGGACTCCAGCCTCAAGCCACATTTACACTTGACTTATGAAATGGACTCGGGCTTTTTAATGTTAAATGGTTTTAAGGAAAATTGTCTGGGTTCAAGTTAATTTTGATGATAGGTTTTTAGGATGGTTACTTTTATTTTGTTAATATAAATACTAAGTTATATGGTTACATAAAAGTAATATAAAAATATTCGTCCCTGACCTCAACTTACATTCTGAAAGTTTTAAAGTTTTTATACTTTTAGTTCTTGTTTCGAAATATATTTTTTTGGTAGCTGATAATAAGTTTTTATTAGTAGCGATTGAACTGCGTGTCGGTCAAAGTATTTTAACACACATTTATTCATTTTATGATAGCACAGTCGGTTCCAAATCACGCTCCACAGAAAACAGCGCAAAAACGTGATTAAAAACGAAATCTCTTTATTTAAATACGCATAATATGCAATCAGCAAACCATTTAATCCTACATAACAGCATCCGAATTCAACAAATATCAATTACGCTGACCAATTGAATTTCAAGTCCGTAGTCCGGGATTCGGGGTCCGGGGTCCGGGGTCTGGGCGAGTGTAAATGCGGCGCAAAATAACAAGTCTCGGAGTAACTCATGGGTCAGAATTTCTCATAAATTATTTAAAATAATCCGGGAAAAACCCCTGTCCGCGGCCGCCTTACGTAGTTGTATTTTATTTATTTATGTACCACATATTGCGTTCCAAATTAGTGCCGGTGAAGGTACATTTTGAGTGTTAATTTTTGTCGTCTCGTGACGAATTTAATTTTCCGTGTAATGTAATTATGGAGGGTCTGCTTCGTTTTTAGTGTGTACCTACTAGTAAAAAATTTGGTAAATTAATTTATATTATGCATGAGGAATTTACTTAGTTTTGCGGAACGTTTGGGTTGGAATCGTAAATGTTAATAATCTATTCGAACGATTCAGTTGCAGTAAAGGGTTAGATTATTGAATGACCAAGAGTAAATTCGCACTTTTGAAAATTGAATGACCTACCTACTAATATCGAAGGTACCAAATACAGATTTGAAAGTTGTAGAAAGTGTAAAATGCACTCAATTACTGGCACTAAAAAGATTTTAGATCCATTAGGAAACTCCTATTCGATATAATTATAGTAAATCACATATAATAACAGCGCGCAACGGGGGTAGGTTTGATCACCCACTAATAAGCGTAGTTGAGGCAAAAATATTTTGTTTCACAAAAAAAGATGAATAAATTAACGTAAAATAATTCTCGCAGGATGTGTGACGCATTACCAACAACTCTTTTAACCTTGTACAGGAAAACGCATGAATTATAAACTACATTACATACTAATAATTTATTATGTAGTATGCATGTCAGACACGTATTAGCTAAACGGGTAAACTAGATAAACGCTACCTTATTTCTACTTGCATTAAAATAAAATACTTGTACATTATTAGAACAGCCTGTAGGTTTGTATTTTTTTTAATGTTTGCTGAGTTTTTCGTCTAATTGTTGTTAATAAAATATGTAAAAATGATTCAGAATTTGTTTGATTTATTATTCATTCTAATTACGTATTTTTGCCATTTACATGCCTGCAGTAGATTAAACAGGTGAATTTCTCAAATGGGTTTGAATGGTCAAATGCGAAATAACCAGAAACAGTGAAAAACCCTCATTAGAATTCTGGACCCATAATTGAAAAATTTGCCCGCTTTTTCTAATAATATTAATATAAAGTTCTCGTTTGCTTGCTTTATTCTTATTTTATACTTCATACATTATTTAAGAATAGATAACCTTTTGCGTGTTAGCAATGTAACCCAAATGAAACATAGTTATTTTCAAAATGGAAGTGAAACTTTACTGCCCATTTATTATTTTAGAGCGATGAACAGCATGATCTCAGTGGAAATTTAAAAATAAAATCTGTAATTTTCAAGTCACAAAAATTTTTTTAATGAGCAGTACACATCCTGTAGAAATAGCCTGCGAGGAGCCATGTTGAAAACAAAAGACGGTATACATGCTTACAGCACCTGTCCCACGGCCGACTATAAGCGAAAAGCGATTAGATATTGCAACTAGAAGTTATCGTTTTTTCTTTAATAGGTCATGTCGCTGCGACAAACTAGTGGAGATAGTTCTCGCCGGAAATGTGAAGAGTCAGCGAGCAGCTCTCTCTCTCTCAGTATTTCTTTTACGGACACGTGGCCTACATCTATCGTACGTTTCTTGAGCGTGAAAATAGTGGATAGGTAGTCGCTTCCTCGTGGGCGGTTGGACAGGTGCCTAAGTATCGTTTTAGAATACAAACCCTAAAAGCACACTTACTAGGCAGTCTCAATGACCTCCAACCTTCTTTGTCCAGGGTGACCTATTTGGGGGCCTCAACGATGGTCTCCTGAGCAGGGCCGAAGCACTGGCTGCGGTGGACATCAGCAAGCACCAATCAGGGCCACAGCCGGGGCCCCCACTGCCGCAGCTGAAGCATGACATGGTGTACCATCATGGGGTTGGGGGCCCTTCACCACACAATGCCAGACCACATCAGGTGGGTTATATCTAATTGATACTTATTATGACTGGACTGCTCTCAAAACGGTGACGGTAAATATCGTAAGGAAACCGGCATGTCCCAGAACCAAAAATTCGTAGACATGTGTTGTCCAGCAACCCGCACTAGGCGGGCCCACGTAGTGGATTATGGCCCACTCCCACTCACAGAAAGGAGGCCTGTGTCCCAGCAGTGGGTACGTTTATAGGCTGATTATAATATGAATGGATACCTTTAATTTTTTTTTGCTTGCTAGGTTTTTTGGAACATCCATGTTTCGAACTTCAGCATTCATGTTAGATTTGAGATGTTATAACTATTATTTTGTTCGCTCTTCATTTTGAACGTGTTTGTTACTAAGTAAATTTTCGGGGACGTTGCCAAATAAAGAAACATTGTATTCAATATCTTTTGCTATTGCTTTTGGAGATACAAGGAAAGTTTTGAACAGCTGTAAGGAATAATTTGGGTAAGTCAGAATGTCGTACCAGTTTCTCTATTCTGAAAAAAAGAAAATAACGTTCAAAACTTTAAAACTTATCCCCACTTCATCCAACTAAGTCACATCATCCCCTTGACGTCTTAACCTCGCCCTCTCGATAAAATCCATACATATCATACAAAATCGAGTTTAACATCAATAAAACTAAGATGGTATCATAAAGTCGACCAAATTCTTCGCAAATTCGTCCGCTCCTCGCCTGCCTACCCTTCATAAAACACCCCAGCTTCCAACCTGAATGGTGATTTCGGCAATATGCATCATACTTTAGGATTCTGTTTATCAATGGCTAGATGCATAGATACGCTTTTAATGTTTTTAGTAAAATTTGCTGAATAATTTCAGTTTACCGAATTTTGTGCTAATCAGCCGATGTTGACTTGGACTTTCGACATATGAAAGTTTAGAACCTCACTCAAGTGACTACACCGATTTCGAAAGCGAACTCCATTTTTTTTTAAAGCTAGCCCCTACCATCCTGGATTCACTCTTCTATACCATAAAAAAATGTCAACTACCTGCTGCTATATACAATCAATTTAATTAAGGAATGATGGAAGCCTGGTAGTTTGGCTTTCAAAGGATACAAAACTTCCTCTACATCATTCATGAAATGATCCTCTTTGGAGAACAAGCCGATTACTCGAGTCATTAGGGTGATAATAAAAATACCTATATCTGGGGATTTGAACCAATTCAATACTTATCAAAAAACAAAAGTCATTTATTCTAACTAGGCTGAGAATCAGCACTTTTCGAACGTCAAAATTACATAAGCCAGTCCGCCAAAACGTCCGCCCTTCACCACTTCCTAGTGCATTAGCTGGGAAGAAGAAATGGCGGAACAAACTCCTCAGCAGCACAGCTGTCTGATAAGTTAGAAGTATTTGGTTATATACAATAGTATGTAAAGTAATTAACATTACGAAATAACAAATTTTAAAAAATGCCATATGTCAGCTAGCACACGATACCCTCCAATATATACCAACATCTCTTCTCATCACTCATACAAACCGTTTCTTTTAAACTGTTTCTTTTTAACTTTGTTTTAAAAAAGCCATGCCATATCCATCGACCAATTCCACCAAGATCTATTCACCAAAAAATAAGACAACAACATAAATAATAATAACAAATGCATTTCAGTATGCGTGTAGGAAATCTTCGAACCAATGGGGCTCTCTCCTTAGGGACCACAGGGGCTGAGGACGCAAGAAATATGTGCCTTGTACTATAAAAATGAACTAATATTGTGCACTATTCGCTGTAATGGCGTATAGAATTGCTTTTTTTGAGGGTAGGAGTAATATCAATAGGAGTAGGATTATTGCGACTAAGAAACGTCAGGATAAGGGTGGACCCTAAGCACGCGCTTTGACTCAGACATATTCCCGTCTCTATCTTGCACTTGTAGATTGACAGTTGTGTAACAGTGACAGGGTTAAAGCTTAATCAAAGTACGTGCTAAGTAACGTTTATAGATCTCGGTCTACACGGTCGGTGAAGACAGAATGTCGTCTTGTAAAAACTGCTGTGGTGTGGTATGTATATTAATAAAATAAACTGTTCAGAGAGCATTTTATCCGTCAACCGCGATTAATTACAGTGATATATATATTTGTTTTTTTTTTAATACTTTCGTCTACAGGCATAACTGGTAACCACAGTCTGACTTGTGATTATCTCGTTGGGTCTGATTTATATTATTTGATCGTACTGGTTACTGACCGCCAGTTTCATCCTACTGCTGGGCAAAATTTTTAATGTTCGGGGTTTTTGGGAACTTGAAAGCTTGGGGCTCACTTTTCTTGAACCCTGCTGTTCCTTTCTCATTTAATTCCCCTTTCAGCATCAACTTAATCTTTTGTGGAAAGAAAACAAGATTTTTAAATATTTAAAGCAAAGCAGACTTTTTTAAGTGGTAAAATATTAGTATAGAGAAGATGTCGACCTCATAAATTATTTATTGACATTTTCTGCTCAAAGAAAAATAGTTGCTCTATGGGAGATCAGAATCCGTCCGTCTTTAAAAATACTGTGTTGGTAATATTTGTTTTAAAAAGTGTCTTCTTAAATTTTTCGAATAAATTATTCTGTCCGATATTTTGATCGCCTGAAAACCATTGTACAGTCGCTAGCAGGTCAAGCTACACGAAATTGTCAAATTTTTCCAAACGATTTTAACCTTAAAACGTTAATGGTTAAGTTCAAAATCGAATGAGAAAATTTGACAGTTTGTGGTAACTTGTGCTAGCGACTGTACAATGATTTTTTGGCGATTGAAATATCGGATAGAATGATTATTGAAGTATGAAGGTTGATATAATATAATTACCAACCAGTAAAACTAACTCCAATGAGCTGTCGGCCAAAATAACCACTATGTGGAACCCTGACACGGCCAGAAGGCATCGCGGCAGACCCCGTAGAAGATAGCGGGACGGGCTGGGGAAATCAAATGACCAGTGGTCGACATTAGCCCGGGATCGAAAGAGCTGGAAGTCAGGAGAGGCATTTTTCCAGCAGTAAGATGATGCAGGCTAACAGTAACTAGACTAACCCAAATATTATATTAATTATTAATTTACCACATGCACTATGCATGTTAAGAACTCGTGTTGTTTACAGATGATAGAAGATTAAAGTTCTGTAAACGTAACCTTTTTAGTAAAACCACCAAAAGCCAGTGGCCTGACAGGCTATCTTCAGTTGTAAGTGCAATTAATACAATTAAACATTTCCCTCACACATTAAATTACACTACTACACAAGAACAAAATTTATAAATAATAGAGTTAACATGATAAACTAACACACTACGAATGTATTTGCAATTTTTCTCGTCCCCCTTCCAAGGAGGGTTGTATGCCACGTAATGCGTTCTTTATTGCCCACGGAACCCAAACGGTAGCCGTTTGGGGTTCCCTATATGTCTGTAATCTGTAAATGTAGTTGTTTGGGGGAGTTGGGACCTTGTAAAGTGGTACCCAGTAGTTCTGATGATGTATTTTATGGATATTCGTTTAAAATCGGGGTGGGATTATTTTACATAGTTTGTAAGGTCTTACAGGTCTTAATTATATTAAAGGTTTGAGGATCATTTATTCGAATCTTCACATACGAGTAATTACATAGGTAGTCTTTTTCACTCTTTTTAGCATGATCAATTTATTAAATTTGTTTCTTCCTGTGATAAGTTTTTTGTCAGTTATAAGATGGTAGCAGGGTTACCCAATTCGGTAAATAATAGTAGGTTATTCACCTAGGGGATAAAGCAGTGTCTTGTTGTCGAGGTTCCAAATTTAAATGACGTTTAGCACCAGGGGGTCATAATGAAATTCAGGACAATATGATTGGCCGGCTAGAGACTAGGGTTTTAATAATTTAGTGTGATATTGGAAGCCTTGGAGGCGTCATCAAAACTTTCATTTCTAAAACCTAAATGTTTACGCCATTATTGAATTGTGTGCACACCAGCAGTATTTCATAAAATACAATTTTTTATTTGAACTTCTAAAGCCGTTCTTGGAAACTGAACCTAATACGAAGTGCATTTAAGAGTAATTTTCCAGTAACTGTGAGAGTCATTATTTGCCATGAACATATCGATAATGTAAAGTTTTAAAAACAGTAGGTGTGACTGAATGGCCTAGTGACGGATGGCGGGTGGCAATTTCCTTCAGTTTATCACGGAATATCACGTCGACTGTCGGCTAATAAATAATACATGGGAGTTTTTTTCAATGTTATACGCCTTCCTATGAGAGAATGCATTACATACTGTCAGTTATATTCTGTTTTTTCACAGTTATTTCACATCTGACAGAAGCCATATAACCAACGACAATATCGATATTGTCGTTGGTAATATGGCTTCTAACTTCTTCTTATTTTACCTCTAATTTTACATCACAGTAATCGATCACTGTGATGTAAAATTAGAGGTAAAATTACTTTGAAAGGACTGTAAACGCTGAGTAGGTACAAAAGAATGAGTGAATGATTTACAAATTTAAACTTTATAGTTAGTTAGTTTAAAGTTCCTAATCGTGTCCAACTGACAAGTGTCAGGAATGTGTGGTCTCGGCGCGGCGCGCAGCAGCGGCGGCCGGAATATACATACCTAGTCCTTGCTTAGCAGTGTTCATAAGCGATTTTCTCGTAGATTATAGTAGCAAATATTATATGATATAATAATAATATCTTTATTTTCGGACAACAATGTTCCAGCGTGTTAGTAAACAATATTACAAATTATTACTAATGTTTGTTGTTAAAATACAATAGAGAAGAAGACAGAATAAATGGTATTGTGAAAAGGACATCCCCAAATTAATGTTTAGTGATTGTCCTTCTCACAATTTTTTTAAAATCGGAGAGTCAATACTGTCCGCCATAGTTTTTAGAATGCTTTTGCCACTCCTCCGCAACCTTGACAACAGCGACGCGGTTTTCTTGCTAATGACGGCGTGGAAGCCGTCAGTTCGGTTTTGCGCAAACATATTTTACGGTTTTACACATAAAAATATTTATTATATTGTACGCGTAGGTCATCCAGCGTTCTTTTGGTATAGTTGACTCAAAGATGCCCCGTGTAAAAGCACTGGTAATATGCCTTAAAAAGTGTTACCAAACTAGATTGCTTCATCGAACGAATTTTCGGGCCAACATGTTACCTCGGACCGCAACTGCCCTACGCTGCCTTTCAATATCAACATTGTCCTTAAGGTCGTCAGCAAGATAATGCCCTAGATATTTGAATTTTGTCACTCTTTTGACGTTCAAGCCGTTTAGGGTTATGTCAGGTATAGTATCTGGGCAATCACCCCCTAAAGACAATATATTCGCACTTTTTAACATTATAAACAAGTGCGTGTGAGGCAGCATACGCCTGACAGACCCTCAGCATTTCATTCCCGGCACCTGCCGTCGGCGCCAGCAACGCCATGTCATCAGCGTAGCTGATACTATTTATTTTTACACCATGGTCGCTTCACCCAACTCGCATATTGCCAAAGTCACGATTAGGCCATCTATATATGTGCTAAATAGCCTAGGAGATGTCAAACCACCCTGTCTCACACTGATTTCCAACCTATTTGTCTCAGAGAGTGCATTTGATCACCTTACAACATTTTCTTGGTTCCCATATCAATACTGTAGGATCCTGAGGACAACTATCGGTACTCCCCTATCCTCAAGCTCTCTCCAAAGTACATCCTAAATTACCAGATCGAAGGCAGAAAACAGGCGTATACCGGCGTTTTACGATTAGTGTGGTACTGGACCGTGTTTGAGACTTACCATGGCGCTTTCCGTTGACAGTCTAGGTTGAAACCCGACCTGTGAGTCATGCACGGATAGACATTCTTTCAAGGTAGAATCAATCATACTTACCGTCCAGCACTTTTGCCATTGTGGTTGCGAGAGTTATAGGTTGATAGTTTGACTTATCTGATACGTCGCCCGTCCTATTCTTAATTATCCTTCAGTGCTATTCCACCAGTGTTTTCATTAGTTCTGCCGGCAAGTAAGAGTGACTTAGGCATATGGTATAAAACAATGACAAAACCCTTGGCAGATGAAACCTAGCAAATTTGAAATGCTCAATACTGAGCCCGTCATGTCCGGGAGATTTGCCTCTGCTCACATTTTTAATAACAGTGACAACTTGTCTGGCCGAAAAGAATACTAATGACTTCACTCCCTGAATTTCAGGCCCAGCATTGATGATATCAACTGAGGGACCCAGATGACATTGTACTGTAAAATGTTCCTTAAACATATTTGCAATCTCCCGTGGGTCACCTCTCCCGCCGACATTCACAGAGAGGCCATGCTAAATATCTAGCTTACTCGTGGACTTCCAAAACTTAGCGAAAGTTACGGATAAATAACTCCAGAGGTTGGCTGATTGTGTTAAGCCCACATTTTGAATTTAAGCCTGGCCTCCCGGTGTGCATCTCTTACATGGTAATTCCACCCGCACAATGTCTTATGGTTCCTACTTCTAACGACAGTCCCTACCTTTTCATACGAGTATGTTTGCTCGGCGGTTTCACGTAAGATATTTTATTATATAATTTATCTAAAATAGCTTTGTGCTCGCTTAGATTACAAAAAAATATGCACGACACTTGCCTCTTAATTTCATCAATACTTTTGAAGAACAGTAAAGTGCATAAAAATAAGTAGGTAAGTTGAATATTTTAAAGATGCGTTGCCTCCGAACTCGCTGAACAGACGGATAATTGGAGCGGTTTTTTAAATCTAAACTAATATTACAAAGAGGTAAACTTTGTTTGTTTGTGAGTTTGTATGTAGGGGGTAAGTAATCTCTGGAACTACCGGTCAGATTCAAAAAAATCTTTATGCATATTATAGCCCAATTCTCGAGGAAAACTGTAGGTTATTTAACATGACGCTAGGACCCTCAGGAGCCGCGCAAAAAGAAAAAAAAGTCAGAAAGAACGCTAAGCGAAAACTAAATAATAGCGCGGGCAGGCGATGCGATGCGACGCGGTGGGTCGGGGGAACCACAAATTTCACGCAAACGAAGTCGCGGGCAGGAGCTAGTTTTAAATAAAGATAGTTATCGGGTTAGCAATATTATTTATTATTTACTAACTTTTTCCTGCGGCTTCGCCCGCGTGGTTGTCGGAAGATATCCCACTGGAACGTGCTACCGGGGTAAAAAGTAGGTACCCTATGTGTTAATCCAGGTAAACAATGTTTTTATTCCGTAATACATTATTTTCTAATAACTGTATTAGTTTACGCGGCGCGCGCCAGTAGAGCTCCCAGTCAGTATGTTTTTTCCGACATCTGCATCAATCATCGTCATACTTCAGCAAATTTCCACAAAACCTTAATGAATTATACATCTAAACCTTCCTCATGAATCACTCCTTTTGTTGGTTTAAACCGAATGAATATCCGTTCGGTAGTTTTTGATTATCGTTTATTTATCGCGTTCAGACAGGCAGACAGACAGACGCGGCGAGGGGTCTTTGTTTTATAATATGGTAGTGATCTCAGAACAGTATAGTTATTGTTCTGCGTTAGAGATTGTTTTAATATACTTAAGGTAGCTTTAACTTCACAGCTGATAGAATGTATGTCCTACTAATCCTACTAATATTATAAATTTGAAAGTTTGTGAGGATGAATGGATGGATGGATGTTTGTTACTCTTTCACGCAAAAACTACTAAACGGATTTGGATGGAATTTGGAACACAGATAGTTTATAACCTGGATTAACAACACGTAGGGTACTTTTTATCCCGGTAGTACGTTCCCTTGGGAAAATTTTCGACATCCACGCGGGCGACGTCGCGGGTAAAACCTAGTTATTAATAATATTATTCTAAACATTAGCCAAATACGAAGTACACAGAAAAAATAATATTTATAGTGTGTGCCTACGTGTGTTTGTGCGGTGTAGGTGCAGTAAAGGCTCCTTCAAACAGACGCGACACGCGACGCGAATCGCTCGCAACTCAAAGGTACCGCTAGTCGCGCGACAGGCGGTGCTTTTATATCGCGTGCGATTTGCGTCGCGTGTGATGATGGGTGTGTCTATGAACGTATGACTTATTTTAATTTCTGAATTGTATTTTTTGTTTTTATCTTTTTTATTACGAACGCTTCTAACGTGCACGTCTTTCTACATCGTTCTCACATGTATAATTTCATCATGAATGATGTAACCAAGTATTGTAACAATACTATTCTGATTTGTAAGTGTCCGTGGAGTTTCTTGCCCGTTCTTCTCCACAGGTACACGAGCTACTAAGCTTTGAAATGGGCAACTAGCTTCATCTTTCTGACCGGCTGACCCCTTGACAATTCAAAAGTGCCTGTAATTGGTTTATTTGAAATAAATGCTTAGAGTTTGAGTTTGACTTAACTGGCACTACTGATTTAGGCAAGTACCCAGCATTTGATGGAGGATTTGGATAACCTCTTTTTGAAGTCTGTTCCGTGTGGTATTAAAGGGGTCCAATGATGGGAATTAATAATAATATTAATTTATCATTATAGAAATTTAATTTAAAAAAACATTGAATCACGTATAACTTAAAGTATTCTTCTTACTTTTTGACCAACCTAACTTTCTACGGCCTAAAAAGTTTTAGAATGTACGCCATTTCACATTTCACGATTCACTTTCATTACACGCCCGCTATGACACGGCTCTAACACAACCCACCCTCTAAGATACGAGAGTGAAGATAACCCTATTCGTGCTACAAACGTTGGAACTTAAACAACTTGTACAAAGGGTAAACAACACAAGGGTAAGTTCAGCATTTTAGTGCGCAATTGTCGCTGTGGTCACAAGGGACCTCCATGACAGTTTTTTTTGTACTTTTGTTTAAAAATCGACCGTGTAATGTGAAGGGTTTATTGCTTGGGGTTAAGCAGGAGTGTGTTTTGGTGTTTTTTTTTTCTGTGCAAAATCTATTTATTTTTATGAACAGTTTTTTCTAGTTTTTACCCGACTGCGCGACTTCAAAGACCGGGTTTTGAACATGTTTTTCACGCATATTTTCATCGACATCGACATCGACGCATAACCGGTTACCATGGATTTAGTACATGATTCTGGATCCCCCTACGATGCAAGATCACGTCGGTTATTTAAAAAAAAATCTGCTGTTTCCTACAAAAGTGCAACACCTACGCGGTCAAAATGTACCTATGTAACAGCAGATTTTTTTTTACTAACCGCTGAAAAATTTCTACTCAGGGGGCCCAGATCATGTACTGAATCCATGGTGACAGGCTTTGCGTCGATGTCCCTGCCACCCTGTATACCCTCGAAGCATCGTAATGGCTGGATGGATACATGAGGAACAAATAAAAATAACCGACTTTAAAAAAAAAGAACACCGTAATGTGAAAAATAACTTCAATTTCGGAAGTCGATGGTAAAAACGAAAATACAAAACCAAAGACACCGGCTTCCGAAATTATAGAAATTTTTCACTTTGTAGTGTTGGTTTTTTGGAAGTCGGTTGTTTTTTTTTTGTTAGAATTTTTTTATACTACACTAGCTTCAGTTCGCGACTTCGTTTGCGTGACATTTCTTGTCCCCCGACCCACCCCGTGACATTACATCGCCTGCCCCGTGCTATTACTTTGTTTTCGCTTAGCGTTCTTTCTGACTTTTTTCTTTTTGTTCGGCTCCTAAGGGTCCTAGCGTGATGTTAAATAGCCTATAACCTTCCTCAAGAATTGGGCTATCATACACAAAAATATTTTTTCAAATCCGACCGGTAGTTCTAGAGATTACCCCTACATACATACTTCCAAACAAACAAACAAATTTTACTTCTCTATAATATTAGCATAGATTATTTTTATATTTACAAATCTCGGGACCATGGACCGCGGTCCTTTGGAAGGTGTACGAGAGGCCGAAGCCAACTTACAGACCCACGTTTGACGTGTTACATGAAATGAGGCACCGACTGACGATTATTCCTGTATGCACAATGCAAGTGCACCCATGGACAACCCCCGGTTGGTGCAGCACTATTGCAGAACATTGAAACAAAACATTTTGGGCTATGGGTTTGGGTGGCTATAGTGGATGTGTTGCCTTGAACTATGGAAGAACTATGTCCCCTGCATGACCAATTTTCTATAGTATACACGGATAAAATGGCAGGGCGTGACTTGCACACTCAATAATGGGCCCCCGAAAACTATCGCTAGCACATAGTGACGTAGCGACAAGGGGCATCATGTCTTGAGGTGCATGAGGATTGGAGAGGTATTCCACGGCTATCAGAACAATCCCGGAGTCCGGAAGATGGTCAGGATCCCTACCAGCACTTACTGGAATACTTCCTTCCTCCGAACACATTTTCTCTTGCGAATCTCCACTTAAGCCGATCAATAATGGCAAGAAAGTGGTGGAAGCTCTGTTCCACGTCAGTGTTCACTCCAGCCTGCCAATAAAGGCAAGCCAGAGGTGGGCCGAACAAGACTACTCCCGGGTGATAGGGTCCGTGGGGTCGCTACTGCCCACAGCTCGCCACAAGCTGCCCTGATGGTTTCTGTATTTCTCCCGGTCTGGCTCCTCACCGGAAAAGTAAAGTCTACCGGCACAGACCAAGGGTTCGGAGCGCGATGGCCCACCACGACGTCAACGTAGAGATACGGCGATGGGATTATTATTATTAGTATAAAAGTATAGATTGGGTAAAGCCGTTTCTTTACTTTTTTTTGGACTAATAACACCAAAGTAACTTTTCGAATTTTATACGTACCTACCTAATGCACATTTTGTAATTTTATCTTAGACATTGCTGACTAGCAGTGAAGAACACATACCTAGCAAGGAAAACTGGACTCGCCAACCCGCACCGAGAAATTGTGTTGCGTCCTCCTCTTTGTACGAGAAAAGGGCTATTGTCCTGTAGTACAGTTAACCGCACAACTTGATATTGACAGAACCTTTATGTTGTACCAGTTGCGGACGTTTTCGTGATGTAAGTGATACCACTGACGGTCGGCCTACTGTACAACTGTACAATAAACGGGCCGGAGAATGGTATTTTCGTAGTAGTTTCCCTTTAAATAGACACCATTTAAAACAAAAAAAAAAACATTTTGGGAACTTAACATACGTGTTATGGGCAGTACCCAAAATGTTTTTTTGAATTCGTTGTATCATCATACCTATATAGCATCAAAAATTCGTCCGCATCGCTGTCAATAGGAAACATACTCAAAAGGCTGGCCACATTGCCACGTTCATCATTTACATCCGCAGATGCATTTCAAATCGGCCGCTTAGGCCTCTACCTACCCATTTCCGGAAAGCAAACCCGAATATATACCATTACAACGCGTAAACCCAACTATGGTGGACCAGTCAGAACACAATTCAATATTAATCGTACAGTTGTCGAGCGAAGTTGAATCTTATTGTCATAATAATAAAGGTGACTGAATGATGTACTACGAGAGGAAAGGGATACTCAACCTTATTGCTTTGAGATAGGAGAGTGATGTGTGTAGAAGTTATCAAATTGTACAACTGTGTATGAACCGATGGGGTAGGACATGGTTACGGTGTGGCCACGAAGATAGGTTCAGATTAGAAAACCTAACTTTGGTCGTAATGAAGATACTTAATCGGTAACATGGTCTAAAAAAACAAAGTCTGGCACTCCGGGAGTGTCACATGCTTACGTCACTATCCAGTTGCCACTTTATTGCAACAAAACAAGAATTATGGAAACATTTTCAGTCACCTTTCTGTTAAAAAATATATAAAATGCATTTAAATTGTCGTTTCATTTTTCTAATCAAACGAAACAATTCAATTTAAACATATAACGTAATTGTTAGTTAAAACCTCATTATTTTATCGGATTCGCACAGGTAATAAAGGCGGTTGGGGAGTTATTATTACACACTACTGGTAACACAGCGGTGATGACGTAGGCTTGTGTCTCCCACGTGACCACTGTGTCTTGGAATGCTATACCTGGCGAAGTATATTATTATACCATGATCGGTAATACATTTTCAAACACTAGCTTGTGCCCGCGGTTTCACCTGCGTGGAGGTCGGAAAATGTGTACACGGTAACTTACTATTTAACGGGATAAAAAGTATCCTATTTTCTAAACCAGGTCATGGCTGTCATTTGTAGAACTCTGACCATCGTTACGGGTCGTCAGAAGCCAGTAAGTCGGACAACCAGTCTTACCAAAAGGTATAAAAAATTAAATAAGTTTATTTCAAGTAACAAGACTCATAAACAAACAGATACATAAGAGGATAACAAGCACAGACAAAAACGAACACTCAGAAGGTAACAATATGTCTGCTGCAGCATTGCCGCATATAAGGGCAATCCAGTCTGTTGGCGATCATCGCCAGGACGGTGTTGGCGCTGCCCCGCACTCTGCGCACCAGAGACGCGCACCGCTTGCGCATCATCGCCGTCGCTTTACCCAGCAACTGGGTTATGAAGGTCAGATAGGTAGTCGCTCCTTGTAAAATACTGGTATCCAGCTGCATCCGGTAAGACTGGAAGCCGACCTTAACATAGCTGGGAAAAGGCTAGGCAGATGATGATGATGTTCTAGTTCAGATCATGATCTAACCGAGTGCCAAATTTCATCCAAATTTTATCCAAATCCGTTAAATGATAAATGATAAATGTTTTTTTCTGTAAGTAGGTTTGTACAAACACTTTTACACGTCAAACATGTTTTTTTAAACTAGATGAGGTCGGCGTTTCCAATCTGACTACTCTAAGAAGAAAGGCCGAAACAAACTCAGAGGTCACAGTCTCTTTTAAAGTCCAGACATAATCTTGGTCAGGTCATGCGAAGACCATGCAGATTGGTATCTGAAATGGTATTTTGAGGAAATAACCATACAGATTGAGAGGACCTGTCCAGTCAGTGCACGCATTTGTCAGTAATCGTGCAGCTCGACTCAGGAAGTCAGGACTTAAGGGGCTCAACGATTCGACGAACAATACCAAAGAAAGGACATTTGGGTAGGCCGCATAAATTACTCAAACTGCCGGATCATAATTAAAATTAAATTAGAAAAAAAAAAGAAACCAATTACCCACATAGTCCTCACATTCACAAAAATTAAAATAATATAATACTTTACAAGTATATACTCATGTCATTGTATATATAAAATTCATCAATGTCAATGTGTATAATACGAGTATATAAATTTGGTAATAATGTTTGAAGACCATGTAAATTGGTGTCTGAAATGGTCTTTTGAGAAAAGAACCACACAGATTAAGTGGACCTGTCCAGTCAGTGCACGCATTTGTCAGTAACCGTGCAGCTCTGCGTTTAAGATTTAAGGTGTGATTGATTACCAAATATCAAATTCACTTTCTCTCTACCACACAGACTTTCACATAGGACGTCGTAGGATTATTAGGATACCGGAGTGGTTTTGCAGAAAAAGATCGAAATCAAGGTCATACCGAGTTCAATTCAAACTAAATAATAAAAATAATATTTAATGACTTGTACAGTATTTTTTACTTGTGCATGAAGTTTTAATAAATAAATGTTTTTTTTTTATTGTTTTTATAAAAATATTTAAAAGTGTATTTAATAAGAATGAAAATAAATAAACGAAATAATAATAAAAAAGTTTATTTTCAGCACCGCATAATGCAACTTCAGTACAATACATAATAGTGTTTATAAAAATACATTGATGTTGTGGCGACTGGAGCTTGTACTAGGAATACCTGTGTTACATGTCTCTAGGCCTCCAAACTACCCGGACTGGTCACAGTAATACCAACATTTAATAATAGATGATAGATATGATCAAACTTCATAGTAAAAATCTAAAATTCATTTATTCATTCACTGACAGTCAATTAGACAACATACAACCTACACCGCTGGGTCTAGAAGCATTGAATTTTGCGAAAGAGTTTCTTTTATAACATAAAAATAGATTTTTACAAAAAAAAAAAGAAACAACCGACTTCCAAAGTCGGTGGCAAAAAAACGAATGTACAAAAACGAAGACACCGACTTCCGAAATTAAAGTTATTTTTCACTTTGCAGTCTTTTTTTTGGAAGTCTGCTTTTTTATGTTTATTGAATAGAATAGAATAGAATACTCTTTATTATGTACACTATAAAAATTACAGATATAAATGAATGTATGTGTGTGTGTCTGTGTTTATTAAGCTATTGCATAGCTTTTATCGTGGGCTTTGAGCGCGGCGACCGAATCAAGAAATTCCGTAAAGAAAATAAAACCTAACACCCCCCACTCCGCCTACCATGTAGCTCGGCCGAGCGTTAGCTTAACATGTATGTATATGGTACGACTGTACTTGAATTAATATCAAAGAAAAAAAAATACTGCATAAATAAAAAATAAATAAATAATTATAATTGCATAAGTTGATAAAAAATGCTATGCAATAGCTTTACCGCGGCAGTCCCCGAGTGCCACACGTGTTTTTTTTTTCACTTTTTATTTGTCGTACCTACCCTACTCGATTCCATACTCGATTCGATTCGAAATATCTTAAGTGTATATTTTCAAGCCCCAACTATACGTACAAAAGAGGTACAATTTCTTTCTTTGTTTCTAAGGTTGTATGTAGCGGGTAATCTCTAGAACTACCAGTCGGTTCTCAGAAAATCTTTTTGCGTTTTGTTGACCAATTCTTGAGGAAGCCTACCTATAGGTTAATTAACATCACGCTAGGACCCATATTAGCCGAGCAAAAAGTAAAAAAGTCGGATAGAACGCTAATAGTGCGGCAGGCGAAGCAATGCGACGGGGTGGGTCGGGAGAGCCAGATATTTCACGCAGATGAAGTCGCGAGTAGAAGCTAGTTTATAATATTCTAGTAAAACGCATTAATGTTTTAATGTCGAGTAGTAGATCGCACGACTATTTGCTACGTCGTCGTTGTATTGCTTCGAGTGCTATGACCTCTAAATCTATGTATATAATATTAGATTATTTAGTGCATATAGTTTATTATAATCTGTACATAAATATAAAAAAATCGTAGCGAAGTCAAAACAGAAATTCAATATTTTTGGAAATAAAGTAATTGCTTCGAGGTCGCGTATCGATTATAATGCCGAAACAATTTTTAAAATTCTTGTCTGTTTGTTTGTTCCGGCATCACGCAAAAACTACCAAATAGATTTTGTTCAAATTTTGCATAGATATTTCTTATAAGTCTGGTCAGTCTGTAGGGTATAAATTATCATGCTATTAGCTATGCGGGATGAGCAGTATTGCATCATGTTCGTATTCTGCTATAGTTTACCGCAAATTGTAAAAAGACGAGCCAAAAGGTACCTATAGCAGATGGTTACAGATTTAACCTTTTAAATGATAATCATCACGCTATACCTCTATGGAACTAAGCAGTTAATCATGCATGACATACAGGGTGGATTTTTGAGATGGGGCAATAAGACCAGAGTACCTTAACCGTTTTCGCTACAAGAAAACGGTCTTAAGAGACTATCCTTTACTTTTACAAAGTTTTTGATTTGGTTCATAGATTTTTAGAACAAATTACAGTCAGCAAGAAAATGAGAATTTTTTCAAAATCTTTTATTTATGCCAATCCATTGTGTTTCTTATAAGGATCAAACAACTCTACAAGACTAACTTAGGTATGAGTACTAGAAAAGTCTGAAATCGTAAAAAAAACTTTTTCCGTATGAAAGAGATAGATGAGAGAACACGATATACCAGTGTATGACAACGGTTGTTTCCTATGGAGAAGAGCTGACAGGAAACACCACGGTTACTTTTTGAAAAATAATTGGCTTTTACAATGTTTTCAAATTACAGTGTTAATACGAGTAGATATGGGAGGACAGTGTAGGCCTGTCAACGAGTACCAGCTGCGTTCTCACAATCACATAATATAAAATAATCTATATATATACTTATAAGATAAATAAAAAAATAAAAACCTATTTAAACCAAATTATATATGATTGCCATTACAACTGTGACAGATCTGAATTATTATCCTATCCACAAAAGCCACTAATAATGAGTTGAAATGGTGAAAATTCAAAAACAATCTTTTTTTCTACGTAGGCCCTTGCAACATTATGTAAAATTTTGCTCTAAGGTACGTACTTCTAGCCAGGCAATTTAGATTATATTTTATATCTATTCTATTTTCGCTATACAGATATATTATCAAATTGTTTTTATAAAAGCTACAAATCGCTATCACTTGCGTCTTCTCTTCCCGCGTATGTCATGGCCACCCCCTCGGACAAATTTGGCCACTTGTCCCAATCATAATGTAGCGACACAAATCACTATTAAAGGAATATAATTTATTTAATATCCACTTGCAATCGGATTGCATAGGGAGGGGGAACTATCGATAACTTAATATAACTTAATTATTATTTATCGTTCGACTTACTAAGTACCTTTTATAATTGTTAAGGAAATTATAATTGTCGATGAATTTCGAAATGATATATTATTCTTTCCTTATTATATCCTTAAACATTATATTTTTAAATATTATAGTATAAATACATTAAAATATTTTAAAAAATTAGCTCATCGGTATCGGGAACAGGGTCCAAGCTACTGGCGGTCAGGGCTCCAGAGAGAGGAACCTCCTAACAATGCGAGCTGTATCTAGAAGTACCGCTTTCTGAATCAAGCCTTTGATCCAGCTGCCCAACGAAAGCCTCCTCAGGTGTTGGTCGAGGCTCTTGGCTATTAAACCATTGGATGTCACGACTATCAGCACAATGATCTCTGAGAAATATAATGTAACACGTCCCACATGTCGATAACCTCGCGAGCCAAGTGAAGATAATTGATTTGTTTATCTTTCTCGGCTTTCACGAGGTTCCCGTCATGCGGGACTGTTATGTCAATAATCATTGCGCGCCGCTCTATTCGATCCACCACCACTATATCAGGCTTCTTGGCAACAATAATCCTGTTAGTGATGACGGATCGATCCCAGTACAATGTGATATTTCCATTTTCGAGAACTGAGTCGGGTCTATTCCTGTAGTACGGCACTTCCGATTGATTCCACAAGGCTGTATTTCAGAGCAGGTTGCTGATAGATAATCCTGGCTACAAGGTTGTGTCTATGCAAGTACTCTTCGTTAGCTAGACACATCCAAAGATAATTTGTCTGATTGATTCCCCCGGACGGTGGCAAGCCCGACAGATGACAACCGGCACCGGCTTTCACAATAAATATCCGGTAATTTTTTGTCATCATAACTTCGTCGATAATTCCACAGCCAAAACCTTCGGTTTCCCCAAAGAGGTCACCGAAACGCAGCCAGGCTACGGATGCTAGTAAATCTGCACCTGGTCCGTGTAGGGCCTGGAAAAAGCATCCGTGAAGCTCCTTACTCTGCCACACCCCCATGCGATCATTTGTGTCAAGCACTAGTGACTTGCGCTAGTTCTCTTTAGCCAATGAAAATGGGGTGAGGCCCTTGTCCACCACGACCACATCTCGATGCATCTTCTCGTCGGCTTCTAGGAAATATTCCCTGAGACTGCAAATCTCGCGGTTGTGGAGGGTTTTAGCGTTTAAAAAGCCTCGACCTCCACACTTCCGCGGGATATATAGTCTTATTACCGATGACCATGGGTGATGCATTCGATTTACAGTCAGCAGCGTACCCATACAGATTATCCTATCCAGGGCGTCGAGTTCGGTCTGAGCCTATTTGAGTATGCCGAAAGAGGTACGGTACCGGTATGACCCAACCGTTGAAGGCGCACACCTTGTTTCCGCCTGATAGAAGACTATTAAATACTTTCTTCAGGTGGCCAAAGAAGTGCTCCTTCAACGATTTCTTTATACCAGTAACATTGATGCTCAACGCTTCCGACATACCCAAATACTTATAGGTTTCAGATGCGGAGAGGGCTCTAAGGTTTATGAAATCTGAGAGTTGGGCTCTCACGGATTCCACAATCTTTCCTCGCTTTACATGCATGACGGCAAAATTATTCACACCAAATTCCATCCTGATGGCGCTACTGAAAATTTGAGTTACTGTCAGTAGCTCCATCAGTTGCAAATTGTTTGGGGCAAACTGTTTTAGGTCATCCATGTAGAGGAGGTTAAATATAACCTGACCACCTCTCCTCAGCCGAAAGCCTAGACCTGGATCCTCCAGCAGTGTGCTTAGAGGATTCAAGGCTAAACAGAACCAAAGCGTACTCAAACTATCACCCTGAAATATGCCTCGCTCGATCCTTATCGGCTCGCTATTCCTCTGGATATTTCGACATCCTGGGTAGCCAAGGACCGTCCTCCATGGCCCATTATTGCATATTATATAAGCCTGTGTTGTAAAAAAACTGTATAACCTGAGAAAAATATAATAAGTATCGACTAGTGTTGCTGCGTTACATAAAATGAGAAACAAAAACTGAAAAACTACACACAATATTCTGTAAAGTTTAAAAAATAATGAAGTAAATTAAAGATTCCCTATTCCGAACTTTTATTCGCTTCCAGAAATGGAGTGTAAATTAAAGTTGCAAAGTTCATTACCGCGATGTACGTTACTGCGAAAGTTTACCATTGCGACGTACGCTGTCGCGAAAGTTCTTTACTGCGATGATTGCAGTTTCGATAACACGCTATTGCGATGGGAGCGCTATTCTAAAAACCATGATCCTACGACGTACGTAGGCGTTGTCGACGTAGCACCGCTACGCGGAGCTCCTACTTCTGAATGGTTTAAAAAAAATAACTACGAAAGGGATGGAGGGGCCTTTGTTTGCTCGCTTCGGTCACTCACTAGACCCCGCTATCCCTTTCGAACATAACCTATCCGTGTCAGGGTACCCCGAGTCACGCGCTCGCTTCGAAAAAAAAATCTAAGTCGTCGCTCCATAGCGCCCCCATCGCAATAGCGTGTTATCGAAACTACATCCATCGCAGTAAAGAACTTTCGCAACAACGTACCTCGCAATGGTAAAGTTTCGCAATAACCTATATCGCAGTAAAGAACTTTCGCAACAACGAACGTGGCTATAGTAAACTTTCGCAGTAACGTACATCGCGGTAATGAACTATGATGTAAATCATAGTTCATTACGCCCTCAAATGATATAAAATAAGCTGAAAATCCATTATTATGATCGAATTATTATGGACAGAAAATGTAGGCTATGCAGTTACATTTTAACTTCCTTTGATCATATTCTACAGAACAATAATGACATGACGCAGTGCCTTGTAATGTAATGTCCAGATCAAGAACACGATAAAAATGAAGAGTAGCATCATTTTTTTTTAAATACTCGCCTCGACTCTTTTATTTTTAGGCGTTCGGCCGTACTAAAAATAATGCTGTATTTTCTAAAGCGAGAAAAGGAAGCCTACAGAATCTTCTAGCTTGTTCTAATAACTACCTATAATTTTTCTGTCAATCTAGGAACAGCGAACTTACTAGTAAATCTATCCAATTTTCTAGCTATTCCAGGAACGGCCTGGTTCCTGATTAAAACTGTTTGTTTTAAAGCAATTTTTCTATAATTGTAAAATGCAAGTGTCAGTTATGTTACTGGCTAAGTAGAGTAGTCGCTAATATGTGGCATAAAAGGAAACTGCCCTGAGATGCCACTTTAATGGCTGTGTAGGAGTCCAAATGGGTATTCGTACTTTTTGGAAATTGTTTTACCTGGTTCATAAAAAAAATGTGTGAATTTTGAACGATGAAAGTGATGTTATGCTAATGTTCTAATACCAGCAAAAAAAAGATATTTTTTAACTGATATCGGTAAGTAAGCCACTAAAATCGGGCATCAGGCCAAACATTAATGATTATAAGAAATGCGATCGTATTAGAAACAATAGCACGATAATGGAACAAACCAGTCCCATGTCGCATGTTTTCTACGCCCCCGGTGGTTCTTTTACATTCATGGATTTTTTGATACACGCTCGCCCGGTCACGAATATTGCGCTGACCTTTCGGAGTCATCATAACCTGACCTACTTGAAAAACTATAAGTTTTTGATGGAATTCGTCAAAATAGTACCAATCTTTATTGCTTCAATAGATCAGTCCGAAAATATCATGGTTTGCGACTAGGATATGCTTAGATTATTGGATGTTTAGACTCAATAACTTTTTACTGCAATTTCACTTTACATTTCATTTTACATCAAAATAGAAGTAAGGCTGAATAACATACTCAGACTAAAATGTCAAGTCGTTTTCGCAGTGGGGATCAGAAAGATACGAGGCAAAACACGGGAATAAATCTAAATAGGATACTTTGAAATATGTATTAAAAACCACATATATGCAACATTCAAACATAATTGACAATGTTATCGATATTTATAAAAGCGTGCGTGTCCCATCACTACACATGACATACGTGTGTCCCCTGTTACACGCGTGTATCAAATATTAGGGGAGCAACGTTCGTATTATTGTCGTATGGTGCACCTGTAAATCAACTAATGTGGTTAGGACTTAATTAACATTCTGGAATTAGGATTTGAAATGAAGGGTTACGAAAAGAGGAAGCGTGAAAATTTATTTTATCTACTCTCATATAATAAAATTTGAATTATAAACTTCAAAACGAGTTAATATTAACATATTTTATAAACAAAATACCAAAATTTAAAAATAGAATCGTATTATAATACTTTTTCTACAGCAATATAATGCAAAAAAACATTTTTTTCACCATTACGATACAGGGCAAATCCAAGAAGTTAATATCACCACAGAGTTTCCATCAAGTGACATATCATTACAAAAAAGTTTGGATTCTAATTTTTACTTATCCGTTGCAGCGCATGCGCGGTGATGTGCTGAGTTTTGGCGCCATTCATACGTTTTGATTTTGATTTCAATCTTTGATCTTTTATTTAATAGGTTCAATCCCAAAGTATGAGAGTAGATAAAGTAGTGTATGATACTGCACATAACTAGGTATTAAAACACTCGTGTGATAATATTAAAAACCTCGCCTATACAGCTCGGTTTTTAAACACACACTCGTGCTTTAATACCCCTCATTATGCAACAGCTTCATAAACTACTATTAGTAACCTAAACGCAATGATGTTTTATAGGACTAGATCAGCAGTGTACGGCGCCGACGTGTTACTACTTCGTATATGTCCGCAGGCATATCTGACTTCAGTTGTCAGCTTGACGTCAAGTGAGCAATTTCTTAGCAATAAAAAATATCAAAATGGTAAAATAAGCTGTTAAAATTTGTATGTCACGGTCTGAAAAAATCAGTAAAGCAAGTGGTGTTACATTTCACAAGTAAATTTGCTAAATTTTCTTCAGATATCCAAAAAAACATTACGAGACGAAATAAATTTATCAAACATTGCTTTTGCCATCAGTGCTACCAGTAAAAACGATTTTGATTTTGCCAGATTGTTGGGAGTTTAGTGAATGACGAACGTATGTTCCTGTAATTCTAATTTATAATATCATTCCATTTCAAACAAAAGTAATTTGACACGATCTTTATAGTTTTTAAATATAATATTTACGTTTACGCATTTATTTCTTTTCTTCCTTTATGTAGGTACCTAATCCTTGTCAATTTCTATAAATCTTTAATCTATTGGTAGTTCCATAATACAACCTTTCATAATAATTGATTCAACTACCATCATTAATTCTGGGGAAATTATGTTGATCATTGGCAACCTTGGGCATTTTTCCGATAACAATGTCTTGTCTCATTCCAACGTAATTAGTTTGACGGTAGAAGAAATGAGACAAACATAGATTATTTTGACAGATTGATATATTTATGTATCCGTTTCAAAGCTACGACTATAAACTCGTAAGTGGTTACGTTTTTCTGAAATTGTTAGTAGAACGTTGCTCCTCTAGTATTATATAACCTCATTGCCTAAACGTAACTGCTGATAATGTGGTTGTCACATCACATCACTTCGAAATTAGAATTGAGTCAAAATATACATTAGCTATGATTTAATAAAAACAATAGCTAGGGCTCGTGGCTAAATGACAATAGCCGCACGGGTTGATTGAAGGTTAA
Source organism: Dryobotodes eremita (assembly GCA_917490735.1). Taxonomy (NCBI): domain Eukaryota; kingdom Metazoa; phylum Arthropoda; class Insecta; order Lepidoptera; family Noctuidae; genus Dryobotodes; species Dryobotodes eremita. The sequence continues at coordinate 7,021,700 of OU823241.1, read as the reverse complement.
GCTATGCTTGTCGCGGTAGGTTTTTGGATGGGTGACCATGCATTACATATCGAGACCAAACTTTAGTCCCAGCTGTGATTCGTAGATCTTTGATAGCCGTTACGGATAGTTAGAAGCCCAAAAGTCTGACAACAAGTCTTACCAAGGGGTATCTTGTTACCCAGTAACTGGGTTGTGGAGAACAGATAGGCAGTTGCTTCATGTAAAATACTGGTATTCAGTTCCATCCGGTTAGACTGGAAGCAGACTCCATAGTTGGAAAAAGGCTAGGAAGTTTTGGCTAAAAACAAGTGAGTTTGCTTTCGAATAGGGTTCGATCACTTGAGTGATCTTTAAAGTGAACTTCTCAGAATAGTCCTTTACTGCTTTTTACTGGCTTCTAAGTAGCTGTATGAATTTAATTTAATTTTATGCCAGCCTTTTTGGCACTTTTCCTGTCGACAGCGATGCGGACGAATTTTTTGATGCCCTATGATTCTTTTCCTTCTTTTTTTATTTTTATTTATTGTTATTTAGTTGTATATACTATTAATATTATTTGTAGATTATCTAAGACATATTATGTTTAAATAAATAAAGTGAAAGGATTTATAACTACTTATAAATTAAATTAAATTCATCGCATTGCCCTCCTTGGACACGTGTAATTAACCACTCATTACCAAATGCAAATATAAAAAGAAAATAAAAGTAAAAGGAAAAATCTGAGTGCAAAAAGAAGGGAAATAGAAAAACAAGAGAAAGGATGGAGTATGAAAGGAGTTTTCTTCTTTCTGCAATAATAAAAGTATTAGTAACATTACATTACATTACATTGTGTATGGCAGCAAGCAGGCTAGATTGTGCGTTTATGAATCACTGCTGCAGGGTATCGGCTTGGCCTGTCACCTCTCAGCAGTAATGTCACAAATTGTTTGTGTTTTAATGTTTTACTAACATAGTTTAGAATAGAATAGAATATACTTTATTTGCTTTGAATGCAGGTACATACAAATAGGATCGTAAATAACATAATAAAGAACCGTGTACATTCTGCCTTGTTGGCATGCAAACACAATAATTATTACACAAGTTATCAAAATAGGTTATCAAGATGTATCATTTAGGAAATCCTGAACAGAATAATAACAATTATGTACAAGTAATTCAGTAAAACATTTTTTAAATTTCATCAAGGGCAAGGTTTTCATATGAGAAATGTTAAGTATATTGTAAGTATATTGTTACTAACACTATGAGTCTTGTTACTTGTATTAAATGATTATTATTATTACTAATTAATTACAAAGGTCCTAGCAGAAATCAGTCCAGGGGAGTCCTACTTCCTTGTTAAGAGGCTTTACGGTGTTCCGACTTGAAACATATAGGTAATATGACACATGATGGCATATATGGCACATTGACTATGTTTCATATATTGTCAACGCAAACGCCAGGTTGGCCAAACGTTGTGGGAATGACTATCACAGAGATTCGTCGAATTCTATGAATATTTAGCATTTTTTATTTTTAGCATTGGATTATAGAGGTATGAGGAACAGGGTGTAAAGCTTACTCATACCTCCATAGACGAGGGAGCATCCTCCGACCAGACGGGTGTTGTGTCTGGTGGGCAACTGCCCGACGTTGTATATATGCTAGTTGCGCGGTAAACTCTGCTTGCGCGATGCAGGATTTTGCGTGACGTCAGTATGACGCGTAGCTCGCATGTGGCGTTGTAGATACCGCTACAGGATCATTGTCTCGGTTATGTCAATATACCTGTGATGTCTCTGTAATTGCAAATGCCCTAAGCGGTGGTGAACACTTGCCATTGGGTTAAGGAATTGGTGTGCCAACCATGCAAATAATAAATATATAGTGCAGGGCCTTTTTAGGTACACACCAAAAGAGATAAGTAGCCAGGCTCGTCGATATAGTTGAAGTTTAGTAAGAAACAGATGAATGTTTTCGAATAAAATTTAATTTAATTATTAGAAAATAAAACAGGTCTTTTATCAAATTAAATTTCACTTGAAAAATCCATCGGTTTCTAACTAAACTTTAACTATATCCGACGACCATGGTAACTTATCACATTTGGTGACCGTACCAACTTTTCTGTCAATTAAAGCCCACTATTGGACACAAAATGTAAGTGCACCTAAAAATCAAGACTCTAAATAAACTATACCTACTGAACCCAAAGCCAAAGACCGTAAAAATATATATTTCGTGCAGCAACATTGCAATAACGTGAGGAGTCCTAATTGTGAGTTAGTGCGCCCTCGGGACTCAGGCAGACATGAACCCCGGACCGTGTGTAATAGATAGTGCACTTTTCTTTTTTTTCCGTCGGTATACGCGGCCTTCGAGAAGCTGGGTTATTGATTGTAGAGATGATATTAAGGTAATTTTATTTTCACAATTCCATTTAAAGTAGTCGCGTCAGTCACTGTTAAGTTTCAGTCAACCATAGTTTTTTTTTTTTTTTTTGGTAAGTTATAATGATAAGTAATTTTATTTATGTAAGTAGGTTTATACAAACACTTTTACACGTCAATCATATTTTTTAAACTAGATGAGGTCGGCGTTTCCAATCTGACTAGTCTGAGAAGAAAGGCCGAAACAAACTCAGAGGTTACAGTCTCTTTTAAAGTCCAGACATAATCTTGGTCAGATCATGTGAAGATCATGTATGTAGATTGGTGTCTTTAATGGTATTTTTGGTCTTTTTTTCAAGTCCTTATCACATTTGAGTAAATATTTTGGTAGCTAAGCGCGTTCTATAGAATATATGGATCTTAGCCGTGGTAGAGTAATTTCGGAGACATTTTTCGTCAATATCGTCTAACATAATTTGTTTTTTGTATGTTTTAACTTTCTTTTCAAAGAAAGTGTGTTTGTTGGGAGAAATAAATGTGAATCAAATCGTCTTTTTGTTGCTAATCTCACATTATAATGTCTAGGATCCAACCCATTCGACCGTCATGTCATAGACAAACTCCTTCACTAAGGCAACTCACAAGTAGGAGACAACTCTAAAGTTATAAGTATCACTTATATTGAAATACCCAGTTCACCATTATTAATAAATCCTTAGCGTTCATTTTTCGTGGAATACAATAACATTTGATTAACTGACTAACAAAAGAAGTTTCATCATAAAAAAAAATCAAAGCGTCCGACCCAACAGGGGATGCATCGCAATATTTATAGCGAGCGCATATGCGACGACTACATGACAAACATTCATTTTGGCAACAATGCCGGTCAACAACTTAAGCATATTGGCTGAACACTCACTCCCAATCAACGTCACAACATTCGCCCCCCATCTATAAAAAAACAAGTGTTTGCTCTCATAAAGAATGAGTGCAAATCTGCACAATGATTGTTTATGTTTCCATATCGTCCCGAGCGCCATTGTTGCGCCGAGCACCCTTCTTTTATTTACAATAAAACGTACGATTTAACATGAATGCAGAAGTTAATACGGCGGACGAGTATAATGGCGACGACGCCCCTCATAATCCTCTTAATCATTAAAATATTGACAGGGAACTAACGAGTGTTTCTGTCCGCAGATGGGACACCACGGTATGGATGGGCTGGACATGCTCGATCCACTGACTTCGTCATCAATGACCACACTAGCGCCAATGGGAGAGGCAGCACCACCTCACCACCAGCTGCATGGCTACGGAGCCATGAACCACGTCATGAACCACCACCATCACCACGGAGGCGGGCTCTCCCACGCGCCGCCCGCACACCTCGGGCACCCGGCCGCAGCACTCCACCCCGACACCGACACAGACCCCCGCGAGCTCGAGGCCTTTGCTGAAAGATTCAAACAGCGAAGAATCAAACTAGGCGTCACACAAGCCGACGTTGGCAAAGCACTTGCAAACCTTAAACTTCCTGGCGTAGGTGCCCTCTCCCAGAGCACCATCTGCCGCTTCGAGAGCCTCACACTAAGTCACAATAACATGATAGCGCTGAAGCCAATTCTGCAGGCATGGCTCGAAGAGGCAGAGGCGCAGGCGAAGAACAAAAGACGGGACCCTGACGCGCCGAGCGTGCTTCCAGCTGGAGAAAAGAAACGCAAGAGAACTTCCATCGCAGCGCCAGAGAAGAGAAGTCTGGAGGCATACTTCGCAGTGCAACCCCGGCCATCCGGGGAGAAGATAACGGCCATCGCGGAGAAGTTGGACCTAAAGAAAAACGTGGTGAGAGTGTGGTTCTGTAATCAGCGACAGAAACAGAAACGGATGAAATTTGCGGCGCAGCACTGACCGGCGGGCGGCGGCGCGGCTCTGCTGTACCCGGGTCCCGGGTACGGCTACTGAGCACCGCCGCTCCGGCGCGCCACGCCCCGGCACGCCCTCACAACCCCTCACACAGCAATAAGGATCTCATTCCGATCTCATTCTTAAACTCCCTTCGAGTCAAGCAACTAGTCTTTAGTGTAGATATTATACCGTTCTTAAGTTTGTCTATACACGTTCCACGGATTCTTATATATTTTTCGAGACACAGGGTATATAATAATCGATTATATACATATCATTACAGTGAGTAGATGTCGCTTCAATCGTTCAGTTGGTGCGCGCCGTCTTTTCAACGTTTTCGGAGTATCGAATATGTACATGAATAAAAAATTGAAATTCAGGATTTTTAAGAGAATGTGCCTTGCAAATAATCAATATTCTGTGTTTTAATGTTAGTAACTTCATTGCTGCGAGTCGCAGGAGTCGCACCAGACAACCGGATGTCCGGTGTCGGGTCATACACACAGTAGGATGTGATGTGCGCCGACCGGACGTGTAACATGCGAGACTGAAGCATCCATTTAAATGTAGAATTATGTATTAATTTTCCTGACTTTGCTCATTATTTAGAAGTGAACAAGGTTCTCGCATGTGTTACCCGCCGGTGGTCTGTGCGCAGTCTAATGTTTAAATATTTAATGATAAAGTTAGGCGTTTTGTTCTCATTATATTGATACTGTACAAAATAAATTGTAAGAAATTATAGTTTCAAGCCTAAGTTGTAGATAATATTCGGTAGGATTTTGTACTATATTACGATCATTTGTTTTACTTTCTGTTCATGTTAATTTTTATGATTATTGACATTTTCACGAAATGGCACAATTTCTAGTTTAAGAGGTTATTAGTGACATTTAGCCAAAATAGTATTAACGATTCATTTGTAAATAACTCACCTTTCAATTAACAAGTAGGTGTTAGTTTAAATACACATATAGTTAAACGAATGGAATTAGTACAACGCGGTTGGATTCATGCACAAATTATAGAGCGTTTTGTTTGTCTGTCACTTTTGTAATGATCTAGATGATTAGGAAAGGCGATGTTACGAAATCACTCGATGCCAAAATCTTAATTTGAAACGTCAATAAATTCTAAATTGAAATGCGGCCAAAGTATTGACGATAATGAAATTAAATAAAAACTAATTTGTGACTCCTTTCGGTTGTTCTTTGCATGAATCCAAAATGGTGTTATGCACCACAGCTTAAGTAATAGAAAACCCGAAAAAAAAACATAAAATTTTTGCGAATTATAAATAATATTTTTAAAAGATATTTTGTAAATATAGATTTAATAAACAGACTTAAGTAATGAAACGTGCAATTTAGACTTCGGTAATTATAAAAATAACTGCTAGGAATTTATGGGATCTACCACAAACAGTAAACACACACGTTATTCTTTATAAACGATCTAGTCATAGCTTTATTTATATTTAAATCTTTAGTGTGTTGTTTTTTGACAGACTCAATCATTTGTATAATTTATTAATGTTAAATATTTTTTTAATCCAATGTACAATTTTACCAATTTTTAAGTATAATTTATATTGTATATTATTAAGAAATTATGATGGAAGACGTACCTTTTTTGTTAATATTTAGTACTTATTGAGATTCTGAAGAAATGTACGATACCTTACGTCACCACTCAACCTAATATGAACTTAAGATTCGTGATATTACAGCGTTAAAATTAGAAATAATTAATTACGCATTTCTTTTGTTATATTATTTTTTACGGTAGAATAGGAAAAGTGGATCAGTGAACTCTAAAATTGGTATAGGAGAAAAAATTTACTCTTATTATCGAACAGAGTAACATCATACTTGTATATAAATGATTGAATGAAAACTCATAAGAAAACAAAACTTACAAAATTGTGACGTAAGCTATGTACAAAAATAATTGATTAATTATTTTAATTTGTAAATAAAATGAGAATAATTAATAATAAACCGAACGTAACTATTATTACTATTAGTTCTGGTAACTAAGTCAGTAATCATTTTAAGTAGACATTAGAAAAAGTTTCTCTTGCAATTATTAATTCTTAATTAATTATTATTATTAATAATAAAAAGAAGACAATCTTATTTCGAAAACCAATAAACAATAAATTGAAAATAGAAATATTAGTAACATATGTTGTTTCATTACACCTTCTGGCTATCCCTCTGTTAATACCTATACCTAACACCAAAGAACCTGATCAAATTTAAATAGGACCACATGTGAAGCACCAGCTTTCAAATAAAAAAGAATCATCCAAATCGGTTCACCCAGAAAAAAGTTCTGAGCTAACAAAAAAAAAAAAACATATAGTCGAATTGAGAACGTCCTCCTTTTTTTGAAGTCGGTTAAAAAGATGGTTCGACCATTACTTATCCATCACCCATTTATAATAGGCTTGTAATAGCACACCCTGGGTTCAAATCCCAGGCAAAAAAAAAGCAAAAAAAAATGGAGATAGAAATATTATAAGCCTATTTAAGTAACACTTTGAGTCTTTTCGAAGAATTTTTGATCATAATACTAATCATTTGTTACATATGTTGTGTTGATCCCAAATACATTGTGATAAGAGCAGGAGAATGATGATGAGAATTACGACTTTATTTACGTAAGTTTATAAGAAATTAGAGATCGATTTAACTTAAATACTTATCTTAACTAAATATTTATCTTGTGGGAAAACAAAAATCCATTTTCCGGAACGGCTGAACGACATAAGATGAAAAGAATAAACAAAGTTTACAAACAGTAGAGCTCTTAATATAACTGACACTACGACATATTTGTCAAACAATGAAGAAGTAGACACATTTTCACGACAGATACTGTTTAGTAAACCGGAAAACTATAAAATAAACATGTAAAATTGTCGGATTGCCGCCTGCCAGCTTTATTCAATAGAAATAATATCTAAAATAGGCATCACAATATTAACTTCACAAACGTAATCCTAACTTAAACAAAAGCTTACCTAACTATTTCAAAAACGATGTAAAATCCAATTATTATAAAAAAGACCAAAAAATGTTAAATAAAAAAATAATATCAGCCCGTACTGTCCCACTGCTGGGTAAAGACCTCCCTCCATTCCTTCCATCGGTCACGATTCTGCGCTACTTCTTTCCAATTCTTAAGGAAGACATCCAGGTCATCAGAACATCTCCTACGTGGTCCGCGGCCCATGTCACTGTTTCAGGACACCAGTCCTATTTTTTATGGGCCCACTTCTCGTTCTGCACGCGGCATACATGTTCTGTCCAGCCACGTCAGCCTTTTGAGCCATTGTATTGCAATTCGGAGCACAGTGTAGTGTTTGAACATGATCTGTCAATGTAACCTCTAATATACTGCGCTCCATAGTACGTTGTCAAACCTTGTGCTTAAACTCTTGGATATTAATCAAAAACCAAGGTAAGATGGAGAAAAAATAATATATTATGTAGCTAGTTAATATTTGCCTTACATAAATTCACGCCTTTTCCGTATGGGGTTTGGCACTAACTGCAGAAAGCCACATCTTTACATATAACGTGGATAAAAATATCGTTGTACTAAAAAGTCTGTAGCCGCTAGATGTAACAAGTCAACTGTTCCTCGTCAGTGTTCACTCCAGCCGGTCAATAAAGGGAAGCCAGAGATGAGGAACAAGACTTCTCCTGGGAGATACGGTCCGTGGGGTCGCTAATGCCCAACAGCTCGCCACATGGTGCCCTGCGGATTTCTGTATCTCTCTTAGTCTGGCTCCTACTCTAGACCTGTTCCAGCGAAGTAAACTCTACCGGCACAGACCTAGACTTCGTAACGCGCAAGCCCCACCATGACGTCAACTTAAAGATATATTATTATAGAATAATAACCGGTAGGTACAGTGTAACATATACCATAGTATATCTTAGTATTTTTATAGTATAAAGTTCTAAAGTTCTTCTCCGTAGGTACCTACTACGCTTTGGAATGGGCAACTAGCTTCACTTTCTGACTGACCGACCCCTTGACAGTTCAAAAGTGCCTGTAATTGGTTTATTTGAAATAAATGCTTTGAGTTTGAGTTTTGAGTTTATACTTTTGGTATTGACTAATTCTGAAATATCGATTAAAACTGGAAGGTTAATACTCGTAGTTAAAAAACGTTCAAATTCGAATCGCAATCCCATCTCAGTGAAATTCGATGCCAAAAAGTTTTCCAAAATGTTGGTCAATAATAGGTTTTTTGACAGATTGTGTCTGAGATTAGTGTATGTACTGCTGTGTGAGTCGCAAAAACCCTGGATGTTAGCTTAAAATTGTTAGTAAAAGATGATGGTTTATTGAATATTTTTAACTGCCACGTGACTAACGTTATAATAATATGAATGTTGTGTGAATGAGTACAGCTGACTATGAACGCTGACTGTGTAATGTCGCGTTACACTATCATTTGTGCAAGGCGACGGAAAGGTGCTGATCTATACAAAGCAAGCGTGCCATCTATGATACATGAATCGTACAATTATAATGCAAACGTTCTTAAAAGTACAGGAACTGCCCCTCTGGTTTTCCGCACAAATATTAATACACGACACACGACATGAGTTTTGGAATAATTTAAGATTTCACAAGTAAATCTATTTCTAATATTAATAATAACTAATACTACGTTGCGTTACGTAACCATTTCGCTAATTTGAAAAAATTGTGAAAAATATGTTTGGATATAATAATTATCAGCATTTAGGTGTCTTCTTGCTCAAAAAGTTAGTAATTTTTTTTAGAAGGTATAAGCTTTCTTATGTAATTATTTAAATAATTACTTCGGTGTCGGAAATCTAGGTGTTATAAAAAATAATTACAGCCGGCTTTTACAAACAAAGGAAATATTATGTTGTAATGTAAAACATTTTAAACGTCGCCGTCGTAGATCTACGATGCTACGCCGTAGAGGGTGCTACGGAATGCGTAGCTGGTTCTACGTTGTTATGTTCGTAGTATTATTGTTTAGATTTTACATCACCCATTTTTTTTTTATTTGTGAGGGAGCCATGACAAGGCAGTCGAAAATATGAGAAAGAAAAAAAATGGAAATCGTCGATTTAGCAGCCGAGAACAGAGCCGATATTCAAGTGATTAAGATTCGAAGCAACTACTTGCCACGTATTTGTCACTAACGCTTGCAAATGTTATTGAAACCAAACAAACATTACGTTGTAGCGCATTTCACAAAAATCATGTGAAACCTATTAAATATTATTAAACTTCCTCTCTCCATTTTTTTTCTTACCTCAACGTCGCATCTAATTTCGCCGGCCAGGTCGTAAAGACACGGGTAATCGCCCGCAGACAGTTGATTAGCTCAAAGCGCTCAGAGCGCTCCACTTACTCCGAGCGCTCAACCCATGGGTATGTTCGTAGGTATCGAAGTTGCTGATGTTGAACTGGTCTGGGTTCGGATGATCTTTTCAAATTTGGAACGGTATCGAAGTGTGAATCCAAGATAAGTGACCGCGCATATTACAAATATTGTGTGCGGTCACTTGAGTGACATTCGAATTGAATTTGAAGCATATCGCGTCCATGACGTGTTTGTGATTGGTTGCGTCATGTACAGACCGCCATCGCCAGTGAAATACTAGTGTTGTGACATTTTGGCTTTTGGCGTCGTGGACGATCGGCTTTATAGTTATGGATGACTAAAATTTGATCTAAACATCTTGCATTTAAAATTGAATCCAACGAATGTAAAAAATACGATTGTAAATATTTTAGAAAAAAACTAGCTAGACTGGTCTTACCTTCTGATCGATGTTCTCTAGAATTTAATAGAAAGTAAGAACTGATTCCAAACCAATAGTTCAAAAGTTTCCGGACAAAAGTGTCAAAACAATGTATGAACAATGTCTTTAGGAACCAGACAATGTTATTTTTTTATATCTAAGAAAGTACAATAAATTCGTTAATTCACGAATATGGAGTGCGTTTATTTAAGAAATAATTTTATTTTTTATTAATTTTAAAAATAAACTTTATTTTTACTTTTATTTTTAGTTTCACAAAATCGGACACGATGCGATTGAATTTTGTCCCGCATCCCATTGGTTCGCTCGCTTCAGTTTAGCCCGATCTAAATGTGACAGTGAACCAAAATAATATGACAGATGAAGATAGCTCGATGCTCTGGTGGAATGTAAGTATTTGTAAGACGGAAAAAGAAACATTATACACTCGAGAGCAATGAATCCGGGTCACTTAAAGAATGTTAAAAATCTCGGAAACTAAAAATGATAGGTTAATGCAATAAATTGTATTTAATAGACAATGTAATACTCCTTAAATGAAAGTAAAAAAAATATGAGTCACCATACATTTTATTAACACAAAATTACATAAAGAAAAAAACTGCTGATCTCTCCTTAAAACAAAAATAGGAAACATGAAATTTTTGAACTTTATTACGATTTTCTTGAATTTTAATACTTCGTATTGCCTCCTCGTGCTTCCATTACTGCGTTTACGCGGTTTGGCATGCTGTACACCAAGTTCCTTATACGATTTTGGGGAATATTCTCCCATTCCTCTGTGAGAGCAATTTTGAGCTCACGAAGCGTGATTGGGGGAGGGTTTCGTTGTTTTACGCATCTGCCTAGCTCGTCCCAAGCATGCTCGATCGGGTTGATATCCGGGCTGCGCGCTGGCCACTCCATACGAGTAATGTTCATCTCTTGAAGGTAGTCATTCACAATCCTACCTGTATGAGGTCGGGCATTGTCATGCATAAATATAGCATCCTCACCTAAATTGACCATAAATGGACCAACGTGATCATTGAGGATTTCTTCCACATATCTTACGCTAGTTAAAGAGCCGTTTTCTATGATCACCAGCTCTGTGCGACTTTCAGAAGAAATTCCGGCCCACACAAGTACAGATCCACCACCGTAGGCTACTTTTTCTTCGATGCATGCTTGCTTGAATCTTTCCCCTGGTCTTCGATACACTCTGTGTCTTCCATCGTGCTTGTAGAGCATAAATTTTGATTCGTCGGAGAACATAACTTTTGACCAATCTTCAATACTCCAATTTACGTGGCTCTGGGCATATCTTAGTCTTGAAATACGATGCCCACGCTCCAGTTTAGGGCCGTTTGCAGGTCTAAGGGGTTTTAAGTTAGATTCAGCAAGCCGACGTCTTACTGTCCATGCACTTGGGTTACTTCCTCCGAGGCGTCGAAACTGGGTTGTGAGTTCAGTTCCTGTGAGAAAGCGATTTCGAAGCATGGTGTTCACCAAGTATCGGTCTTCTCGTGCTGTGGTACACCTGTTTCTGCCCGTTCCTGGTCTGCGTAGGTTAGAACCAGTTTCTTCGTAACGTCGGAGAACTCTTTGTACTGTTGACAGCGACACACCGACAGTCCTGGCTGTATCGCGCTGACTCCGGCCGGTTTCCAGCATTGTAAGTATTCTGGTGCATTCTTCAGGCGTAAGCGACATAATTTCAGCTTGAATAATGAATATAGAGCACTATCAACATGGTTTATGTACCCACATAAATGACAGATTACAAACAAAAGCAAAACCAAATGCTGTAATTTCGTAGTTCCATCTTCGAAAGTGGCCCTTTTTCAAATTTGATTTTTTTATGATATAACTTTACAATAACTAAGAAGTTTTAATACCTTCATTTAAGGAGTATTACATTGTCTATTAAATACAATTTATTGCATTAACCTAGCATTTTTAGCTTCCGAGATTTTTAGGATTCTTTAAGTGACCCGGATTCATTGCTCTCGAGTGTATTTTTGAAATCCATGAAATGTTATTAGATACTATCCTTACTACAAATGTGAAAGTAACTGTGTCTGTCTGTCTGTATGTCTTAAACCTTTTCACGCCTTAACGGCTCAATTAAATTTGGCACACAGGTAGTCCTGACAATCTATCTGCGTGACAAATTTAATTGGAATAAAAACGTTTCCTATGTCCGTCAGCACATAGGAAATTTTTATCCCGGTAGTACGTGTCCGTGGGATGAATTCCTTTAAACATGCAGGCGGTGCCGCGGGCAAAGGTTTATCAGGAATATACTGAAGATCCTAACATTCTAGTTAGATAAGGTGCGGCTAAACTCTCCTAAAAAAAATTGTAATCCTATTATTTCTTCGAAGAAAAATCTCTGCGTTTCGTTCTCCAGACGTATGACAGACAGACGGACTCTTCTGACGGTGAACGATAACCGTTATTCTACATCAAGTATTGTTTTATGTCAGGACTTCGCGTATGTTCGCCTTTATTACTTTAAGTGAGTCGCCACGTGCGCGTAAACAATGGTGGTTGTATACTCGAGTTCGTAATTGCTTCTTTTGACAACAATTCCCAATGAATTGAAGGTTCACTTGGGTTGAAACCAGCTAACTGTCAAGGTGGACAGATGACCTTGTGTAGGTCGCAGGAATCCGCTGGATGCGAAAAGCACAGAACCATCTACCAACCCGCACTGGGCCCGCGTGGGGGATTATGGCCCATTCCCTCTCACCGAGTGGGGGCCTGTGTCCCAGCAGTGGGTACATAATAGGCTGATTATGCCAAAGCAATTCCTAATCAGTATCACCTCCGGACTTAAGATTAGTTCGGGATCCGAACTAAGACTGAATGACAACTCAATTTGACAGCCGTCCTTACTCCCAATGTGTTCCCGTCCGAAAACGTTAATTAATCGGGAGTAGAGTTCATTCCAAAGTATCGAACTACTTTCGGAGAGACCGTATTTTCGTTGACGGACTAAGAGAGTAGGCCCCCAGGTCACAGGCTCTTTTAAAGTCCAGGCATTATCTTGGTCAGATCATGAGGAAAAGAATGACGAACGAACGTTTTCAAACCTTACAGCAGTATCAGAGTGCTGAGGCCAAATATAAATAATAATAACCCGCCTTATCTGGTCAGGCTCGGCCTTGACCCTAATATTATTTAAAAAAAGGCTGATAAAATGTAAGAAAGGAATTTAATATGAGATCCTGATTAGAATTTATAGTTGCAAGTTATGAACCCGCATTGGTCTAAAGGTCGCAAGCGCTACTATTTCGTGGGAGTGGAGGTCGATTCACAGGTCGGGAAAAATTTAATTAGGTTTTCTCGTTAGGTATTGCTGATTAGCAGCCCGGAGCCTTACTTTAGGCCCTTTCGCCGAACTATCGACCTCTGCCCACACTTTCGGGAAAAACAGGTGTGGGTGGTGTTACATACATACATAAACTCACGCCTTCTTCCCATGGGGGTAGGCAGAAACTACATAACGCTACCTGCTACGATCCCTACATACTCCTTTTGCCTCGTGGGTGTTGTTCTATCAACATCTTGAATTTATTACAGTCATTTTTTTGCAAGCACACTTCTCACTGTTCCTTGGTATTCTGCAGTAGGCTGTACAAATAACGTGCAGTTAATTCCGTGTACCGCTAAGCTGGGCATAGTGGGCAACACTGGGCAATAGTGGGCATACTGCTGTAAGCACGTGACTGAGTTAGGGCCGCCCCGCGCCATACGTCACCCGCCTCCAGGGAATAGCGCATAGCACGTAACCCGACGTGCTTCACTCGGCGATGGAAGACGTGAGCTTGAGAATTCGGAGTTCAGGAGTGGGTTGGATTTCTTTTTTTTTCAACGAGGCATTGAAATTACAGTCAATCTGGGTAACTTAAACCTTCAATATAACATTAGCTCAAAATTCTATTGACCAAGTTTGTTGCAAATAAACTAGGCAAAAACTAAAAAAAACTTTTTTGAAACGAGATTGAAGTTACGATTGGTTAGGAAAAATAAATGCAGCGAAGACTTGTGTAAGCTTAACTCATCAAGCATCGTTAATGAGACACAATTGATTATCTATTCTTTTGTCCCTCTAGCGGGCCACCTCGGGCCTGACTAGCTAAACGGCGCTTTATTTACTGATGAGCAATGCTAAATTATTCTCCAATGATATATTTCCAAAACAAAAATATCATTGGCAGATGATTACATATGACATCGCTCTAAACAGTAGATGTGATTCAGGTTCTCGACTCGACAGGTATGACTCAATAACATAGATTTTACCTACCTAATATGACCTGGTACCGCCCTGAAACCTAAAAACATGAACATCTTAGTAAATAAGGTGTTCATGTTCTTAGGTTTTCAAATTATTAACTAAGGCTTAGTTAATAATTTGTACTAAAACATGTGCAACAAGCCGCACACGCCGTATGTCCGATGAGATTTCCCATCGCAAAAAATGACGAACTTTCATCATACAGACTCATCCCCTATGAGGGGCCCCTTTAGTTATGTAAGGAACTCTTTCATGATTCCAGGACCCAGTGTTTAAGCTCTGCGTTGTCTGTCAGTGAGTGAATGAATTTAAGGTTTTTATAAAGTAGATATTCATAGCTTAGCATTGTTCGTCTCAATTACTCACTACACAAACATCTTCTCTCTATCTCACCTTCACTCGTATTTTTTTTGCCACATTTCCCCGCACTAGTTTACGTCCTACAAGCATCGTCCGGGTATCTTGGGCGATACATTTTATTGTCGGACGGCACCGAATTATATTATATAAGTGTGTGTAGTTATAGCTATAGCGGTCGCGCTGAACATGACTTGTTTGTAACCTGAAGTCATCGTACTTGATATAGAATACCTTTATGTTATGTTACTGTTTCTGAGCCTGAATAATGATAGGTCACACTTATATACATATTAAATTAAAATTTATAAATTAAATTAATATTAAATTTTAATTTATAAATTAAATTAATATTAAATTTTAATTTATAAATTAAATTAATATTAAATTTTAATTTATAAATTAAATTAAATTCAAATACAGGCGGGGGGACAATCGCTCTTTTATGGTTCATTAAACTAATAAAACCGATTTATAATGAAAATCAACGATATGACATAGTTGTGTTTGGTTGCGTCGTGTGTGGACCGCCATTTTTAGACTAGTGCTGTAAGGTTCTGGGTACCCATTGGCAATTTGACTTTGTAACAAGTTACTTTTGAGTAGCGTCGTGGACGATGGGCCAACAAGGTATCGACTGCAAGAACTGTTATATTTTTATTTCAGTATTTTGTTTGATAATAGTTTATAACATTATTGATATTCATTGACTAGGTATGCTACGCCATTACAACCTTAGTCAACGACGCAATGCTGCAATCATCTCACTGTGAGCGCTTTCTAATTAACAGCATGACTTTAATAATATACCTACCAGTAGAATCTTGGAACTTGAGGAATAGGTAGAACTTGAGAGCAACTAGAGGACCTACACAAGTGGCAATCGTTTTCAAAGGCCTGAATTCCTCCTACGGTGATGTCGATCGCGTACAGTCGTAGCAAAGTACGCACCGCTGACGACAGCGTCGCAGTGTGGTGCTATATCGAAAAACAATGTATATTCGTATGCGCGACCGACGTATGCGACCGATATCAGCGCAGGAGGAATGCAGGCCAAAGCTTTTCGATAGTTTATGTCAATCCAATAGATTTTTTGACTTTTCTATCGATGTTATCGGTGCTAGAATGCCAATAACTTAAGTACAGTACCTTATGTTACATCGAGCTTCGGAAAGAGACCGTCAATCATGTATGAATGACAGAACTATAAGACGGACTGTTTCCAAAGACATATTGTTACAGCCAGACTCTTTTTAGGGTTCCGTACCCAAAGGGTAAAAACGGGACCCTATTACTAAGACTTCGCTGTCTGTCCGTCCGTCTGTCTGTCACCAGGCTGTTTCTCAAGAACCGCGATAGCTAGACAGTTGAAATGTTCACAAATTATGTATTTCTGTTGACGCTATAACAAAAAATGCTAAAAACAAAATAAAATAAAAATTTAAGGGGACTCCCATACAGCAGACGCGATTTTTTTGCCATTTTTTGCTCGATATCAATAATGGCACTTGAAATATTGAAATATTCACAAAATACTCAGTTGTTTATTTACTTTAATAATAAATAATAAAATTAAAATAAAATAAATATTTAAGGGGTGCTCCCATACAAAAAACGCCAATTTTTGCCAATTTTTGTTCGGTATCAATAAATGGTAACAGGTAGGCACCTAATTTGTGTACCTACTGTTGTTTACCTAGTCAAAGGTACGGAACCCTTCGTGCGCGAGTCCGACTCGCACTTGGCCGGTTTTTTTAGAATTGTTTTTCGAAACTTTGATAGCACATTAACTGTGTCATTCAGAACTAAGTACTTTATTTTTGTTTTGTTTTGACGTAACAAACAATGAAGTACTTAATTCTGAATTCAAAATATTATACACGATAAATCTAATGATTTTGATGGACATGGATATTAGTATTATTCGTTTGTATTTGGAAATGCGATGATTGCTGAGGGACATTAAGAAAATAGTTGTACTGTATACCTATCCGTCTTAAGTATAGAGGAGTATTGAGATAGGAGTTCGTATACGAACGAAGTAACGGGCAACAGCTAGAGCTAAGGCATACGTAATACGAAACTAACGAAACAATAATTTCAAAAAAACGCAAATGAAAAACAAATATCAAATCAATTGGCACGTAAACTAATAAAATTGTATAAGTACTTATAAAACAAAACCGTTCAGTGCCCCGTTTGCATTAAAATTGTATGGTAAAAGTGCCTCGAGCATTTAGCTAGTGAAACATGTTTGCTTCTCTTAATTCCGTGCTCAACTAGTTTAAATAACGTAGAACATTTGTTTGTATTCATTTATTGGTTGCGTTGAGTTAACTTGATGCGGTTTATGTAATTTCGTTTCGGTTTTACTAGTAAGTTTTAAACTAGGAAATTAACAATTTAAACGTGTTTAAACGTTAAATGTGTTTCTGCTAATTGGTTGTAATTGACAGGTGCGAAATGTTTTAAAATCATTAACGGTAATTCATAATTATGAGGCTCGAAGGACCATGTTCAGCGACGTGGAGGAATTTTTCAACGCCAATTTTTATTTTGTTGTACAGTTTAGTTTAATTAGGATATTTTATTGTTTATTTTTATTTAATGTGTATAAGTAGTTAGTTAATTAAGTACTTAGAATAAAGATTTTTGACGAGAATTCTAAGTAATATTCAGTGAGTTGTGGACCATAGCAGTTTTTAAAAGACTAGCTGGTGCCTGTGACTTAGCTCACATACTAATTTCGACCACCCGTTAGAGTACATTATAATTTTCAGAATTTTGAGAAAGCCTCTCATATTGCACCTCTGCTAGGCCAGTCACCGTAGACACAAAAATTGCGTTAGGTGCGTTCGGTTACTGGGTGCTGCGCGCCGACCTCCCTAGCGGCGTCAGCGTGGTGTGCTACGCTGACGACACGCTAGTCCTGGCGCAGGGGAGGTCGCACCAGGCGGCGGTCGAATTGATGACACGCGGGGTTGCGACAGTCGTCGAGAGGATCCGGCAATTGGGACTCGAGGTGGCCTTGCACAAGTCCGAGGCCATGTGTTTTCATGGTCCTCGGAACGCGCCACTGTCGGGTTCCGAAATAACGGTAGGAGGGGTTCACATCGGCGTTGAGTCGACAATGAAGTACCTGGGACTCGTCCTCGACAGCCGGTGGAACTTCGTGGAGCATTTCCGACGTCTAGCTCCCAGACTGCAGCGGGCCGGGGCTGCTTTGAAGCGGCTCTTGCCCAATCTGGGGGGGCCAAACGCCTCCTGCCGGAGGCTCTACGCGGGGGTCGTGCGGTCCATGGCCCTTTACGGGGCGCCGGTGTGGGCGCGTTCATTGAGGCTCCGGCCAGCCCGCCGGTTGAACGCGTCCCAAAGGGTCATTGCCATCCGGATGGTACGGGGATACCGCACGGTCTCCTGCGAGGCGGCGAGCCTCCTTGCCGGATTACCGCCGTGGGATCTGGAGGCAAAGGTCCTCGCGCACGTTTGGGAGTGGCGCGAGGAGGCGAAATGCCGGGGCGTAACTCCGCTGCCGCGAGAAATCGCGGCACAGCGGACAGAGCTCCGGCGGGATCTCATGGCGGCATGGAGAGTGCGACTGTCGCAACCCAGCGCAGGGCACGCCACAATTGCGGCGGTAAGACCCTTTGAGGAGTGACTTGAGAGGCGCCACGGCGTCCTCACCTTCCGCCTGACGCAGGTCCTCACCGGACATGGCTGTTTCGGGAGGTTCCTGTTTCGGATAAGGCGGGAGGAAACGCCCGGGTGTTACCATTGCGTGGATCGACCGGAGGACACGGCGGTGCTCCGCCCAAGCCGGGCAGAGCACCGCCGTGTCCTCGTGGCGGCGATCGGCAGCGGGGACCTCTCGCGTCCGGCCCTGGTTCAGGCCATGGTACGGAGCGAGAGGGAATGGGAAGCCGTCACCTCCTTCTGCGAAGCAGTAATGCTCGCGAAGGAGGAGGCGGAGCGCGAAAGGGAGAGGCATTCTCTGCGCCCTCGCGCCCCTAGCCGCCGCAGGAGGAGGAGACACCCTGGGCGTCGGGAGTCGATTGCCGACTCCCGGCCACCGTAGGCGCGGGCTTGCGGACGGCGAGCAATGGGCAGCTCGCCGTCCGGTAAGGACCAGGCCCGGGTCGACGGCGCGTCGTGTACCACGCGCGCCTCAAAGAGATGTCAGCAAAGTTGACGGGGTCCGATAGGACCGATGCCTGCCGGGGCTGCGGATTGTTCGAAAGAGTTACCGTGGCCCTGGCGCACAGGCAACTGAAGGAACACGGGTGGGTTATAGTCAGTAAGAGTCTGACACGCCGTTCCGCTCCGCCCAGAGCGGGAGACGTCATTTGATGATTTCCCACCCAAAAAAAAAAAAAAAAAAGGTGCGTTCGGTTTTGGGATGTTGATAGGATAGATATCAATAGTGTTAAACCAAGTTTGCAGATTTGGAAGACCTGGGCTAACTGCGTGATGCTCGAAAAACCTCGAAATTTTCGGACTTCTTTCAGTTTTTGACTAATAACTTTGGTAAGGTGCACCTTACTCATAAGTCACCCTGTACATTTTTGACTTATAACTTCTATAAGGTGCATCCCACGTATAAGTCACCCTGTACATTTTTGACTTATAACCTCTATAAGGTGCATCCCACGTATAAGTCACCCTGTACATTTTTGACTTATAACTTCTATAAGGTGCATCCCACGTATAAGTCACCCTGTACATTTTTGACTTATAACTTCTATAAGGTGCATCCCACGTATAAGTCACCCTGTACTTTTTTAAAGTACCTATACAAAATTTGCTACCTACCTATACATACTGCTTAGCTCTACACTCTCTCTTAATCTAATATTCGGAGCATGTTTTCTCATAATATAAACTTTAATTAACAATTTTGTACCTAGCTCCTGACCTTTCATAAGTGCCCATGGAGGTCTAGGTGAAATAAAATATTTTGATTTGATTTGAATTTAAAAATTACTAATAGTAAAAGCAACTTTTATTAGGTATTGAACGGCTACACATTTTCAATAGTACAGCACAGCACAGCACAGTAGTAATTGCTTTATTAGCCTTTTAGCATGAATTGTGTGTTATACTAACTACTATACTCTTAACTTGGAAATATCTAAGTTCATATACACAGATTTATACCACAATGAATCGAAGTCAAGCATCGACTTTTAAACCGATCACCAACATCGAGCAAAATCTTAAACCCAAATTTTACATCCCCACATTCAATTACAATATTAACTACACATTTCTTCAATCAACAGAATTACCCTTAATGATTAGCCTGAGGCATTCAATCCCCCACAACAGAGCTTGCCACACAGCGGTTCATCCAATTAGATTGCTAAGTAAACATCTGCAGATTAACCAAATAATGTTTGTGTTACAATGGATCACGCATACATTCGATATTAGGGGCTGATCACTGGCAAACACACTGCATCTATTGTTGCTTCACGTTCTGTGGAGACCAGGCCCTTGTGGGTTGTACCTACGTACATAGGTAGGTTGTATACGTAGGTAGGTATAGGTCAAATACCGCTTTTGTTGCTACCCAGCAATGCACGACAGATCGACTGTGTGTTCAGCTAATGAATGAGGTTTGTGTTGTAACTGGTCTTTGAATATTTGTCTTTAATTATTGTGTGTTATGTATGAGACTGCAGCAGTGCTTTGTTTTTATATAAACATATAAAACAAAGAGCTCCTTCTACCGTATTCTACTTTATGTGTTTCAGATTGATTATTTAACTAATGTGTGGACGTTGAAAGTGTTAAATGTTAGGAAGAGTGGAGACATAGATGTCGGTGACAATGTAGTCAAACTCAACTGAAACTCAAAGCATTTATTTGAAATAAACCAAATACAGGCACTTTTGAATTGAAAAGGGGTCGGTCGGTCAGAAAGATGAAGCTAGCTGCCCATTCCAAAGCGTTGTAGGTACCGGTGGAGAAGAACGGCCAAGAAACTGAGCGTACACTCTTAAATAAAAATATTGGTTACACCACTCATGTTGAAATTATACATTTATGAAACAGACAAAAATAAAACAAAAAATAACGTGGCTGCTAAGAGATGACCAGTCCCTACTGACGGCGCCCGTACACGAACATGACGTATGGATCAGCACCAGTCAGCTCAACCGTTTTGAAGGGAACTTAATGATCGAACACACACGCCACCACCAGAGAGACCTTTGAGTGAGCATTAGATACTCTCAGCCGCCAGGGCACATTCAAGTCAATGAAAGACGTATCCAATAAATTGTAGATTTATAGTAGTGCAAATGCTTAATAATTAAATAATATTAATAAAATAATAATAATAATTAATATTAATATTGTATAATTATACAATACCTACTAAGAGATTGAGTTTATACAATGCAAAGATAGTTTTTACAATCTTCAGCAGCTCCAACAATGTTTTCGAATGCTAATCAATTAGTTTATACGCCCTTGTGAAGCAGAACCAGCGATGAACCAAGCATTTTTGTCAGCGATGTAAATAATCCCCCAACTTATAATATACTTGACTGCATAGTGTTGGTTTTATACAAGATTTAAATTTCGTTTCATCCAGTTGGAGTATGTGGGGAGGTATTTTATTGTAACATTTTAAAGAGTACCCCATTAATGATGAGTCTACTTAAGTCAGTCTGAAACCTGGTTGAAGTAATTGATCCCTATTTGAAGTCCTACAGTTATGTCTTTCACCTCTTTTACTGAAAATATATTATTTTCCTCACGTACACGATGTTTTCATAGATATTATATTGACAAGGTACCGCCATGATGTTAATATCTTTAAACAGTTCCCTTAGCAAATCGCGCTTGCGGATGCCATAATAATATATTGTTCTGATGGCTTTTTCTGCATAATAAAAATAGACTCGATATCTGCAGCCCGTCCCCATAGTTAAATACCGTAAGACATGATACTATGAAAGTAACTGAAATAGACTAGCCTCGCGGTATCTACTCGGAACTTAACCATCCTGCAAGAGATGTTAATTGAGGACCCCATTGTAGCCTTGACTCGAGCGTGATGCCCAGGTAAACAGTTTTGGTCCACGAATTCCAGTTTCTCTTTATTCAATACCATGTCACAATTACTACTTTTAACATTCGGTAAAGCAAATCCTAAGCATTTAGTTATTTCCCCATTTAATATTAAATTATTAGCAGTGAACCAATTTCGTACCTGCAGGGCGTTATTTAGGGTTTTATTTTTGTGTTCTGTTTGTTAAAGTTTAGTTGATTATTTTAGCGGAATAGTAATTTTGTAACTTTTGCATGAATACTGGTAAAATATGGCTGAACCTATTCCCTTTAACACCATGTACTGAATCCATATTTGCAAAATAAAATATCTTTATCATTATCTTTACGTCGTCAAGATTTGATAGACGTCTATTTATCTTAAAAAATAATGAAGTATCGTCAGAAAATACCACCATTTGTGGTTGGTTTTTTTAATAAATGGGGTACATCATTAATATATACTAAAAAGAGGAAAGGACCTAATATCGAGCCTTGTGGAACACCCATTTGAAGATACTTAGGATTGTACCAGATTATTGCAGTATCGTGGGTAATGTATAGTAAATGCACATATATACCTAGGACATTGACACTTGCATACTGATGCTTCATGTGGCCGTTATGACTCTCGAAATCATGAACTGTTTTGGCCAAAAAATGCGAAGTATCCCCAACTTTTTGGACGGTCCTTCTCGTAATTTTCAAGTCATCTCACAAAGCTTTTTACACCATTGTATCCACTACCAAACTACCCTTACCAAGGGCCTAGACATAGTCAAAAATGTATTGATTTGGCAAAAGCTACCAAAAAGCTAATGCCAATCATGTTGAAAATCTGTATAGAAAACGAAACGCTTTGAAAGCGATTGCCTAGAGGCCCTCTGTGCTACCCTCAGCTAAGGCATAGTTCTAACCAGCCACACATTTCACCGTTCTACAACCAGTCCTATCTAGCACCACCTTGCTCAAACCACCCAACCATATGTCATCTATTCGTGATAATAATTCACGCAATGGTTTCCACTATTGTCTTCCACACAAACAGGTTAATTTGCCGGTGTATCTACCACTTTATTGCGCTATGAATATTTGAGGGATGGCCAGAAGTCGACGTGGTTTGATTTAGTGCAAAGTCAAATCATTTATTTCAAATAAGCAAATAACAGGCAGTTTTGAACGTCAAAATTGCGTCCCTGTGATAATATTTTTAAGCTATTGCATAGCTTTTATCGCGGGCTTTAAGCGCGGCGACCAAATCAAGAAATTCCGAAACGAAAATAAAACCTAAGACCCCCCACTCCGCCTACCATGTAGCTCGGCTGAGCGTTCGCTTAACGTGTATGTATATGGTACGACTGTACTTGAATTAATATCAAAGAAAAAAAATACTGCATAAATACTGCATAAATAAATAATTATAATTGCATAAGTTGATAAAAAATGCTATGCAATAGCTTTACCGCGGCAGTCCCCGAGTGCTACACGTGTTTTTTCATTGTGATTTAGCAATGACGTTTTGTTAATTTCACTCTTTATTGAACGATCGAAAGAGACATATTTGTTTGTAATGTTAATTAGGACGGATTAAAATTTAGGCTATACACACTTTAAACACCAGTAGATTGATTTGGACTGCGTAAATATGATCAATAGGTACTATGATGCTTCCCTTCTACAGGCAATGATAATGGCATTCCTAATTATAGATATTGATGATGCTTCCCTACCAATAGATCATCATTATTACGATTCCCTACATAATAAGATCATGATTATGCTTGATAGCCAAATTGACGTATTAACGCGCTTCTTCACAGCAAAATATATACGGTTTTAAAAAGATCGCAGAACAGATTGTATTTTTAAAAAAGGCTGTCCGTGTTCACTAACACTAGGCGAGAGCTAAATATAATGCGAAAATATTAATACATTGTTGGATTTTCAGCTGAAAATCCGTTGAAAATCCAACAGAGCTCTTTTATTTAGTGAAAACATTTTATAAACGGTGTCATACTTATCTCAAAGAATTGATTTATTTATGTAGATATTTTGCGACTGAGTGAACGTCTACTTTTATTTACTTAGAACATGTCAAGTCATGACTTTACTTTCCAAAGCCACATTTCTCGGAAGCGAGCAAAATCTGTGATACGTGCATTGCAAAATAAACGGACTCAACTCAAACTCAAACTCAAAGCGTTTATTTCAAATAAACCAATTACAGACACTTTTGAATTGTCAAGGGGTCGGTCAGTCAGAAAGATGAAGCTCGTTGCCCATTCCAAAGCGTAGGAGGTACCTATGGAGAAGAACGGGCAGGAAACTCCATGGACACTTTTTTAAATCAAATCGACAGACAGATTCGGATTGACTAGTACTGGCTTCTGAATGTGTTGTCAAAGACGTCTAAGGGCACTCACATATCGCAATTTGTCGTTACTTTGCTAAGTAAAGTAGGCGTCTCATACGCATGTGAACATTATTTGTATAGCATTCATGTTTATCATCATCAGCCCACAGCAGCCCACTGCTGCACATAGTCCTCTCTAACTGCCCGTCATTTAGTTCGATTCCCGTCAACTCTTTTCTAACTGCTACCAGCCACCCTGCGAAGATCATCGCTCCACCTAGCCTGAGGGCGTCCTACCTTACGTTTGCCGATTTGCAGTCTCCACTCAAGAACACGTCTACCCCAACGGTCATCGGTTAATTAATGGCAATAATTTAGCATTAATGTTCACATTCGAATAAAATTCTTGCTCACGTTCGCTTATACAAATATGGACATTATTTGCATAAAAAATAAGGTTCTTATTGGTATAAAACACTAACTGTATTAGGAACATTAAGTCACAGTACGATCGTACTCGTATCGATACGTGAATCTTGTCCTAAGTGATTATAAATGGTCTTAGACAACCAAGCTGCCTTAGAAAGGGAATGAAACTAAAAGTTTTGCAAATGCTCACTGTTTCTTGCTCTGTTGACTTCTACGGGAGACTGTAAATGGTCAAAAGACAGTAAATTGTTTTACTTACTGATTAAAAAAATACATACACAGTAAAATCGTGGTTACCATGCGTCAGAATATTCATCTATATTATGTATTTGTTAGGGTTGTGTCTGTAAACGTACCAACGTGCAACGATACAAGCGAAATTCCTAACGTGATATATTTTGTTACATACCTACTTACTTAAAAAATTTGACAAATCTTCTAAGCCATTTTTTTCCCCAAAACACAATATCACCATCTTGAAAATTGGCTAAAACAACGGCACCCTATCAATTCAATTTAGAAAGCTAAGTAGTGTACCAGGTACGGAACCCGTACTCACTACGCTATAAATAAATCAATTCAAAACCGCTTGGGGTGTCCACCTCGCCTGGGGAACTCTAAATTCTTAGAGGGTGTCACTAAATCACTCGTTATTGTTGAATGTACTGTTGCGAATGGTCAGAGGAAATTCGCTGTAATATTATCTATTTTAGAACGGGGAGAGGATTTGGAGTCAGTTGCTTAGCGATCAGGGCCCTGTTTAATATAACTGGCAATGCGACGTATTTGTCAAAAAACGACAAAATTGTCACTATTTCACGACAGGTGCTAATTAATAAAGCAGAAAATGTCGATTGCAGGTTTTCACCTGTCACCCGTCGGTTTTATGAAATAGGCCTCTGCACCCTAATTGCGTAACACACTATCTATCACAATCTGAATCATTTTGAAGCCTATCGCTAATCCATTGCTTCATATGTTCGAAAAATGTGTCTACTCAACAACGTAAATAACGCAATGAATGTTTTTGAACTGTCATAATTAAAGCCATTCCACTTTTCAATTGTCCAGGGGTCGGTCAGTCAGAAAAATGAAGCTAGCTGCCCATTCCAAAGCGTAGTAGGTACCTAGGCCTGTACCTACTACCTAGGTCTGTAGACCTAACTTCCCAACAAGCAAAGTAATCTTATAAAAAAATATGATAAGTGTATTAACACTTATAAGATT
This sequence comes from Dryobotodes eremita, assembly GCA_917490735.1. NCBI lineage: Eukaryota > Metazoa > Arthropoda > Insecta > Lepidoptera > Noctuidae > Dryobotodes > Dryobotodes eremita. The sequence goes on along the minus strand of OU823241.1, from coordinate 6,995,891 downwards.
CTTATAAGTGCATTGGTGTAGACTATTTTAGTTATAGTAGCATTTCACAAGCCTTAATTTACTCAGGAGCATTTGCTTCTATAACTTAGTCTTATAATAAATACAAGTTTAACTTATAGAACAGTTACAAGACTCATATACTTATAAATGCATTTCACAAGACAAAATATACTCAAGAGCATTGTTTGCTATAACTAAGTCCTATAGCTACTACAAGATTAACTTATAGGACAGTTATAGGATACATTTACTTTTAACATACTTATCAGAGATGTTATAAGTATTGGCATCATCGTCTTGTTGAAGTCTCTTATATGATTGTTAGCATGTTACGAATACGCTATGAGAGCAAACAAGCTTACAAAGTACTGGACCAAGTACTTTGTAAGTAAACGTCAGCCATTTAGTCAACTTATAGTTTGTCATCTCATAGTCATGTGCAACAGATTATGTAATGGAGGGTTCCGTCGAAAATAATGTTGTACCTGTTGAGTGCTATTCTAATCATGAAGAACAGGAAGAAAAGGCCAGGAGGAAGAATATGATTCAGAAATAAAAGAAAGCACCGAGTCTGAAAAGAATCATGAATTACTTCAAGATATACAAAGCTGGGCTATAAAATTGAATATAATGTATTTGGCACCAAATCAATTATCAATAATATTATACAAAAGAATTAAAAACATTCTACCCAAAGATACACGAACTTTGTTAAAAACCAATAAAAGTCTTGTAACCTTGCTTAAACAGTTGACGGACGAAAAAATAATCAAAGCTTAGTCGCCCATATCAAGCCAGATTTAACGGGTGAGGTTGATAAACAATTCATGAGGAACCCTAATTTGTTTTAAAATGGAGAAGAAGTGATAGTTACCAAAACTGTAATAAGTACTAATTTGCTTATAGTGATTCTATAAAGTACTCAATGCAGAGCATTTTTAAAACATGGCGAATATTCACAAGAATCATTGAAATTTAATTTTAACAACAACTTCACAATGTTCAATTTTGCTATAGGCGGATAAAAAAAATACAATATGCGGTATATATTCACAGTAAATTTGACTTCCCCACCAGTTTCCACACTATATTCACAAAGTAACTAGCTATACTAAAAACGAATGACTAGTAATGGAATTATTTATATTAGTAAGGAAAACAAAATAAAAAATAAAAACTCAAACACAAAACACGTGCACGTTACAGTTTATACCTATATAATGTACTTATAACAAATAACCAAGTATGTTACAAGCGCATTATAAAATTGATAGCTTTCATAAGATACTGGAGTCAGAGCGTTTTAGAAGCACTAGTGCCTGTAACTGCGTAGGCTAAGATTGTTATAGAAACTATTGTTTTTCCTCAAGTATATTACATGAGTTAATGACTTTATCCAAGTTCATTGTAAGATCTTTACAGAAATATATGCTCCTATATTTGCGCCCAAATCCTTGTTTGTAGCATACTTCAAGTATCTTATAAGTGCATGAAAAAATAGTCTTGAGTCCGTTATAAGTACTGATTTTGCTAGTTGGGTTGTAGACTGTAGATTTCTAGACCTTTTTATATTTTGTTAAGTACCTGTTACTTGTTGACAGGCCTACACTGTCCTCCCATACCTATCAACACTGTAATTTGAAACATTGTAAAAGCCCCTTATTTTTAAAAGAGTAACCGTGGAGTTTCTTGCCGGCTCTTCTCCATAGGAAACAACCAATTCGAACCGTGTACCTAGCTTCTGACGTTTCATAAGTGCGCATGTAGGTTTATGTGAAATAAAATACTTTGATTTGATTTGATTTGATTATGGAGAAGAACGGACAAGAAACTCCATGGACACTCTTTTAAATCAACATAAAGTTACAAAAAAAATTGGTTATATCATTCAAGTTGAAATGATACATGTGAGAACGATGCAAAAAGACGTGCACGTTAAAAGCGTCCATCATAAAAAAAACAATAACAAAAAAGAAAAAACCATTCAGAAATTAAAATAAGCCGTGGCAGCTAAGAGATGACCAGGTCCTACTGACGGCGCCCATTCACGAACATGATCATCGTTATCATCATGATTTCAGCCGAAAGACATCCACTGGTAGACATAGGCCTCCCCCGAACACCGCCGCTGGATATTAACGTCCAACTGGAAATCCTTAAAGACATTAAACCAACAGGTATGTCAAAGCGATAGCTGGGTAGATATGAAAACAAATAAAAGCGACTATACAGGAGCAGTATAAACAAGGCAGCCGAGTCGCAAGACAATGTGCCGAGAGCACAGTCCTTGTACAATGCGAGTGCAGGTGAACAAAGCGGTTACTGCAAAATATCAACGTGACAAAATCTAAAAATCAGTATAACAAACAAACTAGAGGGCCTGGAGACATGTGGCAATCAATTTTGAAGCGTTTCGTGTTTCTATAACAACTTTAAACATGATTAGCATTAGGGCTTTTGGTAGCTTAATTGTTTATTACATTTGAAACTTTTCCGTCATCGTTATCGCTGATAGAATATCAAATTTTAATCCAATTTAGGTTTTTAGGTATCAGTTTTATTATCTAGGATATCTATTATTTTTACTAGATTTGTATTTGCTATTGTAATCTTTAATATTGTGTAGACAATGATTTTCAATTTGCATTATCGTGTGGTTTGGTGTAATGTCGGTTCGTGTGAGGGTCTTCTTATTTCTTGATGAAATCTTAACGTTGTTTTTAATAGAATCAATTACAGTGTATTGCGTGTGACGTGAAGACGGACTTGTAGTACCTACTCGTATTATGAAGCTCTAGATAGATGAGATGTCAATCTAAATGCATTGTACACACACTACGAATACACCGCATTTGTTGTAGCATCTCATAGAGAGTTTTATACAAAACAAGTCCTACTGTACGCCTTTAGTTATTGCAGTAGTATTATAACAGTTACACTAATGTGTGTATATTATAAATCAATTATCTTCAAAACCTATCAAAGCTTAAAGAAATAAAGCTCATGCTAAGATTGATTGAAATTTTTTATAGTGTTGAGAAACTTTTTACTCAGTTACAGTCCAGAATCTGGATTTGTGCCCGGTTGATGGCAAAAGACTCACCCTCTATTACATGAGACTTAAACATACCTGACGCAATATGGGTGTACTATAGGTACACCTCAGTCTTAACCTCAGGGATGACAGGCGTAATGTTATGTTATGTGAACTTTTTACTAAAAACTTCTCTTTTAAATCGGAATTAAATTGTGTAAAAATATGTGCGATGCTAAACCAATCTTTGAAATTGTAAGCACTGCAGCAGTGCAATTAAGCCTCTATTCATGAGCTCTCAAACCGACTTGCACGGAGGTGCACTCGGTTTCAAGCTTCGTTGACGTGGCTAGGGCGGATAAATGTCGATATATTGCACCAGTCTATCGATAGTAAATAATTAATAGTGTTCAAAATTATCGTGCCGATCCAATATTTATTTTTAGGTGGAGATCACTTTGATCAAAAAAAATCGGAAGATTTGCTTTGACATACTTTTAAAAGTCAATATTTTTCTTTGAGTCTTGGAATATTTCTAACTATAAAAACATAGAATTAGAAATATTTTGTAGATTTTAAGCATAACATGAAAGCAGCGGATTCAGCGTTGAAGTTAAACACATTTAGGAAGGCGAAATTATGTTTTCGTGTACCTGCTGCATTTTATAGAAATCCCTACATATGTATTAGCGATACAATTAAGCAACAATTAACCACATCCTTATCCGCATAAAAGTTTGATCAGGCCCCCTCATTACGTTTTTTTCATGTGAATACTTCAGTAGGCTGGCCCGTGATTTTACCAAAGCTTGAGGCGGATGCCAGAATACAAACCTAAGTTTTACCGTTCACTTGACCTTTATTTCAACACACTTAAGGTTTATTTATGTATTTCTGAGATTCAGGCAAGCTAGAGTAACCTATCACAAGCTAGATAGTCCGATCTAATCCGTCTCACAATGAAACGATTTTATTTTTTTACAATTAGCCTTGTGCTTGAACATAGTTGTTTTTCTGTCAAAATAGGATGGAATTGTGAAATAATTTTCCATTTTTCCATAATTAGGTACCTACCTAGACTTGACTTCACTCGTGGCCCTCAACAGTATAGCTACTTTTCAGACCAGCGCGATGGCTTTCATTTTGACAGACCAACAACATTCATTGCGTTATTTACATTGTTGAGCAAACAAATTCGAACATTAAGCAGCAATGGATTAGCAATATCCTTTTCAAATTATTCAGATTGTAATTAAAAGTGTGTTACGCAATAAGGCTGCAAGTACCCGAATTGCCCGAAACCCGAAGGATTTTGAAGAAAATTCCTATTACGTTGCTTCTTAAATTTGAAAATATTGTTTGCTGGACAACCTAAATACTATCGCAATGAATGTTGTTAAATTGTCAAAATGAAAGACATTGCAATATTATAGTGTGTTACGCAATTACCCCGCAGCATTAATTAAGTTTCTAAGATTTGATACCCAACACCTTGTTAGCCCAGGATGTTAAATTTTTTCACCGTTTCAGGAGCTGGATGTAACACTAGAGGCGAAATTATTAGCTAGCCTTTACTGGAGTCGGCTTCAAGTCTAACCGGATAGAGGTGAATACCAGTATTTTACATACAGCTTCGTATCTGACCTCCACAATCGAGTTATGGTAACACAATACCTGCAGATTATTAAAAACTTTTTATCGTTTCTATTGTTTCTACGGTAGAAAACGTGTCTTATAATCTCGGTCAGTTGTTGTTAAAAAGATAACTTTAGCCATTCAAAAATCTACATAATAAAAATTTTGAATTCATTCATTCACTGATAGACAACGAATTTTTGCACAAGAGTTCTAGATATAACGTAGGATTTTTGCAACTTCATCCCCTAAAGGAGTAAATAGGGAAGCATACGTTTGTATGGAGCTTCAGGTAATTTTTACCGAAGCGAAATCTCTTCGAGCACACGGCTTTTCAGAAGCATAATTTTGGTCTTTTGAAAGTAATCATGTTGAATTCAATTTGAGGTCAGTGGTTGCGTGACATTTCACTTTACAAGTGCATAATTTATAGTTCCCTCAATACTTATATAACTTTGAAAAGAAAAATGGAAAGGCTGCATTACCTGAAGGAATATGTAATGTGACTGACTTTGATATGACAACGTGTAATTTGTGTAAAAATAAAAACCAATACAAAGATTGCTAAGCGTTTGTGTTCGATTTATTGTCGTTAAACACTGCCTATTTTTTTACAAAAGTGATTTTTTTAAATAGAATTCTTAATGTTGTGTTCATCGTTTAGTTCTAAAGACTAATTTTAAATAAACAAAACTTGTCAATAAGGTGAAGAAAATAGGAAAAATACATGTCTGAAACAACGTCAATACATGTATGATACAAGCTATAAACACGAAATAGGTTTTTGAAAAGTTATGTATATAAACAGTAGGTATATTAAAATAATTTGTAAGATGTAGTACTTTAAAGTAAAACCAGAGAAATTGTACAAACCCTTGGTGCTCGATTCAAAATCGCACTTGACCACTTTTTTAATTTATCTTTGACATTACGCACAAAATAAACAAAATAGTTTAAAATAGGGGATGGGGCGCAAACACTCCCTGAAGCCATCGCGTGCCCCACCAATAAAAAAATTGTTACCTCTGTTTATTAAAAAAAAAGCTCCAACCACAGATTAAAAAGTTCCCCGCGTCTGTAAACTCCAGTTAAACGCAAGTGAAAATAAGTCCACATGGGGACAACGAATTTTTATTTCTGAAGTCGCCAAAGAAGAAATTCTAATTTCTTTTTACGACATTAAGTTACTTAGGAGTCGGAGGGACAGGGCGCGAAGGACTAATTAATTTTTTTTGGAAACCTCCCGAATAACGACCGCCGAAGTTGGTGCCCGCCATAATTGGAATATTTACGCGCCGTTTCATTACTCCGGGCTGTTTTTTAATCACCATCTTTTTTTGCAATTAATTTTTGCCAATTTTTTGGAATCGAGTTTTGAACGAGTTTTTATTTTATTCGGAGGCACGTTTTTTAAAAGCTAACTCCATTCAATATTTAGTGATTGAATTGAGGCACTCCGCTATTTATAGAATAAAAGCGTTTGACATGGTTTCAGTAGTGTTTTTTGAGTTTTGTGAATCGTGGTGGACATTTCCGAACCTATTATAAGCTCATACTTGATACTATATTATGCCTATACAATTATATAGATATAGTCCTCTTCTCCGTTTCTGGTGACAGCAACCCAGACTAATAATTATCTGTTCTTTCGTGAGCTCTTATAATTATAGTGTTATTAGCATTTCCATACGTGTAGTCTAATAACTGCATGTAAGGAAATAACACAGGTAGGAAACTGTATTATTTCCTCACAGTTTTCATTCCCCAATGTTTCATCTTCATGTAGTTTTAGCAAACGTTCCCCTTTGTGCAGTTTTTAAAACGAAAAGTTCGGGCGCGTTCTCCGCCGCCCGGGACCTACATTCATAATCTGATCCAGGATTTCACCCAAATTCAGCTCGCACTTAATTCGTTCAGGGAATTAGTTTCGTACGAACGTAATTAAGGAAAGTTTTTGGATTAACCACCTTGTTTTTCCACTTGTAACGACCATTGTAACTTGGACTCCTGACCCCCGCTTAGTTTGTACAAAGAGCGGAGTTTTGAGGGCCCTTGTTTGCGGGACGGGGGCCAGTGGAAAACGGTGGTTGTCACAACATTTTTCGGCCACTTATTTAGTTTTAGTTTAGTTACGGTGTTTCGGAAACTCGGCGCCCCCTAGACAGTGAGATATTCGCTAATTTCGTTGTTGCAAATTTGTTTTGTTGTCGGCTTGTTTTCCTCGCGGCTCGCGGTGACAACGGCTGTTAGCAGTTCATATTTTTAACACAAAAAAATTGCAGTCGTAATTTACTTGCAACAGCGCTCTAATGAGTTACCTCATAGTTATTATAAGTTGAAATAATGTTTAGTGTATTATTTGCATGATTATTCTCCTACACAAATGGGGCGCACTGTGTGACCAAAACGTATATTTATATTCTTCCGCTGTCGCTTGAAAATTCACATTGGACCGAGTTTCTTTCAAGTAAACAGGGCGCCTTAACGCGCCTGAAAACTGAAAGTTCCTTTTCAGAATTCAATATCTCTTAGCCCTAAATGTAATGGTAGGGAGTTTACATAGATCATTCCAGGTATTGGAAAGCAACGGAGAGCAAGGTTATGTGCAAAACTCTTCAACGAATAAGATCAAAAAAGTACATAGCTTTATAAAACCTTCAGTCATACCTACATAAACAACCTTCCCTTAAAAATCTAAAGTCTGTAGCTACAACAGCAGTTCCGTCTGTACCCAAACGTGAATATTATTTCAATCATTTCTACATAACTGGCACCCCAGAGGCTACAACCAAGGAGTAGCGTTACTTTTGAAAAAAAAAACAAAAGAAAATTCAAGGGAATGCCCGACATAAATTGTACTGCTCGTGGGAGCTAGCGTTTGCATACCCGCCGAGTAGGGAGCGCATCATTTTACATTAATTGAGGACTTAGTTTGTTTTCTGCATTTCTAATTTCGTTTCTTCAGCATTTTTGTTTTCGTTTATCGTATCAAGCTCAAACAAGTTGTAAAGGCTAGTTGTTTACAAAACTTGTAGAAAACTTGTCAAAAGGTGAACAAAATAGTTGAAATAGCGTCAGTGACATGTATGAATATGGTTTACACACGTCATGTGATTGACAAGTCTTTTACAAGACATGTTGGTTTTTTTTTTGTCAGAAATATTGAATGTCAGCAACTAACTACTTATCTATTAATTATAATCAGCTAGCAGCAATGTTCTGTTTAAATGGTAATCTTACCTTTTTGTCTGAATTGCTATACTAATAAAATAGCATCAGATTTTGAGAAAATGGATGGTTAGATGGTTAGTTTTAATGTAATTAATACCGTACTACGTGTTTGTAGTGAGGTGTGGTGTGGTGTGAATTTGTGTACTGTGGTGTGGTGTGATGGGCAGGCTGAAAACCCATTTATCTTAAAACAATTAGAAGGCTTTCAGTGCTATCATAATCAAGGTTCAGTCGATACATGGTGAGAACCTGCTTGCACTTTGCTTTAGTAAGAGGGTATATTTATTAAATTTAATTTATTTTATTGTATAAATAACTGCCAAGGAAAGAAAAGTTGCGGTGCGAAAGACTAATTTTACACAGTTGAGTAGAAATACATTTGTCTTAATGCTTTTATGAGCGTGCAAGGATGGGTTGTAGTTCAAAGAAGAATGTTTACGCAATATTGAACGATAAACAGTTGTCGAACAGTAAGAACCTTGCACTTATCGGAGAGTTCAGAGGTGGGGTGAAAATCGGTAAAGCATTCACGAAAACAAAACTATATTTCTTTTTCAGTTTTAATCAAAATGGACGACCGCCATTCTTCGAGCAACTATTTACTGTCAGGGGCAAGGTAAATTAGTAATTGAAAAGTGTCGTTTTCGATTTAAAAACCTTTCGAATAGTTGTAAAAAGCTATGCAGATCCCGGGTTTTAGCTAATGGAAAAGAAACACTCCGGCACGTAGTTGAACTTACCTATCAATATCTACACCCTTCTGTTCCAGTAACATCCTCTGTTCTCCACCAAAAAATCCTCCAATTAATCTCAACCTGTCTGCCCGAGGCATAGCCACCCTACCTTACGCACACACTCACACGTTCCTCATACGTCACACATACGTGTTCCGTTTAGGGCCGCGCGCACTATGTGCTCCCAGCCGGTGGAGCATGATTTCCCGCGTGGTGCAACCCTGGATGAGGCCGATGCTTTTATCTTGTGTAGGTACGTCTTTTTGATACTGCTTAGAAAGTTCGGTTGTGTTTTGTTTGTGAGATAAGACTTTAATGTTATTACTGCTTCATCACCGAGCACGGAGATGCTTTGCCGGTCGCTGCTAGAGACAGCATTGTCAACACTTTTCATACAAACCTCCTAAAAACTTACGGCCTGCGATAATTCTGTCAATGCCTGTGACAGCCAAATTTGCGCTCAGTACTAATTGCGCCGCACGATTATTATAAGTAATGGCGTATCTGTCTAGTCGCTGCCAGCGCGGCGCGGTGAATCAGTGCTGAAAGTGCTCCAGCAATAAAATTAATATCATGAAAAACTATTGATTGATAGTTATCTAGTTTTGTTGGTTGAGTACACAGAGCAACGACCCGCCGCACCGGCAGCATTTAGAGACGGCATGCAGTACCAATAAAATTCGTGGCGCTGAAAGTGCGTTGAGCGCACCACTTCTGTCACGGACCGCCTTCAAAGTCGTCAGTTTCTATACGTCATTAGTGTCGTAGGGCGAGTAAACGGTAACACGCTTGATTTGTATGGAAAGTGTTGACAGTGCCGCCTCTAGTAGCGGCCGCTGAGGCATATGGCGAAGAGTACGTTCTCGAAGTGCTACATCGGCGCCAGACTCATTATCCTCAGAGAAATCCTGGACAAGGTTAAAGTCGTTTAACAGTACAACTATGGGGAGACTAAGGAGTCTTACAGTACTTACTCCACGACAGCGCACAGAGACGTACTCTGTGCGCTGTCGTGGAGTAAGCACTGTAGAGGTTATCTGCAAATATCAACCTTATGTTAACTGGCTGGTAATATATTATCGATGGTTATTCTCGAACAGTCAAGCAAGTTTGAAATAAGCTTTGGAAGGAAAAGTGATGGTAGTTTGTTTAAAGAGATAGATAGGTAGGGCTAGGGCCTGCCGGTGTATTAGGAAAATTCCTTAATAAAATATAATAATCTAGTTAAATATTAAATATAGTTTCCTTTCTCTTACGCCCCCACTTTCATATATTGAGAAAGATATAACAGTACCTAGTAATAATGACCAGTAACAAATTGTCTTGACGACTTAGACAGGAAGCGCCAAATAAGAAAAAGCCACCCAAAGCCTTTTTAAACCTACACATATAATGATGCTGATCAGCTCTTCTATACGCGGTGTGAGCGGGTTTTCATGACCAAATTTGGTTTTGCGAGTCATCAGTGAACTCACAAAATGAATGAAAATTAGTCTGGGTCGTTGTGAACTTAAATGCGTTGAAACTTTTAGTCGGTCATAAAAAATACAATAGCTGTTTCATACATTTACCTTCGACTTTGACACAATTGGGTGCTCAACAAACCTCTAATATCAACGAATTGATATCATCCGGAGATATTGGAAACTTGCCAGGTCTGACGAACATCTTGTACTCAAATGAATTTAGTGACTTAATTACTAAAAATTAAAGCCATGCAAGAAAGATAGAAGTTGTATGAAAATATTGACGGGATGCTGAAGCCTTCACTGAGAAATTTTATCGAAAAAGACAAAACTCGTCCTGAAAATGAGACACAAAACACACCATTTATCAGGTCAAGGGATCCGAACCATAACCCGCTCGAACTCTATCTAAATCCCTTCTCGCAAAAATATTACAACAAACACTAGAATAACATCTTGAACCAACTGGAATCTGGTCGAAACATATTCAATGAGTATGACACAGCCATCATCAGGGACTGTGTTGCTAACACGAACCCGATATTAGTGCCGCCGCCGACACAAACACATTTTCTGTCAACTATGACACGAACGTCATTTTGTAGCCAAGAACTCGTTCTTATAACACCTCCCACCTCCCATTGCATGTACTGTAACGTGTCGTTTGATGAATAAGTGACGAAAACCTTTGGGTTTGACTGCCTCGTCAATTATCCGTAAACCGATTTTAACAATCACAAAGCGCTAAGTTTTCTCATTCATTATTGCTTGCACTATTATGCTGCTTTGAAGCTGGGTACCTATCTTCAATAAAAAATATATTCTAATCTTGTGTAACTGTGGTCCTGTTATCCATTACTATTATAGAATAGAATAGAATACTCTTTATTATGTACACTATAAAAATAACAACAACAACAAACAATAATAAATACAACAATAATAAAAACTAACAATAACTAACAAACTAACTAACTAATAATAATATTATAACTTTTTTCTATTTAAGACTTAACACTTAGGACTTAACTTTTAAATAATTTATTGTTGCTCGTTTTTAAGTACGTTATATTGTGTAGATATTATTGAATACTAGCTGCGCCCCGCGGTTTCACCCGCAGAAATCCCGATCCCGTGGGAATATCGAGATAAAAAGTATCCTATGTCCAAATCTAGGTCATAGTCTACCCATGTGCCAAATTTTATCCAAATCCGTTCAGCCATTTTAGCGTGATTGAGTAACAAACATCCAAACATCCACATTTCACATTTATAATATTAGTAGGAAGTAGGATTATATATTATATTATATATATTTTATTATATAGTAGGATTTCAAGCTGACACATGAGGTAAATTCATCTCATTTTAAGGCAGACAGGCGTGACGCGACAGCGCTGCGCTACTCTAGTTGGACAAATTCTATGATAACTTCATAGAAATTGTTCGACCCGAATCGCGTCGCACCGTCCGTCGCCGTCGCTCGCGTCGCGCCTGCTTAAGCCTTTATCATTTTGATCTCATTGAATTCTTCCAAATGTTAGTTGAAAGGTTTTATGCTTATTGTGTAATTTTAATAATTATAAACACTTTTTATAATATTTATTAAAAAGTGACCAGGTTTGTATTTTCCTTGTAACACTGTTAAATTTTAATAAGACTGCTCGTGTTTTCCTCGGTAGGCAAACATATCCGAATGTAATTTTTTTAAGTATTTAGAGCATAAATTGTGATAATTCAAAGCTATAAGTGTAATCATAGGTACCTTATTTTTGCGCCCTCACGCCCCTAATCGCCGCAGCAGACGCCCTGGGTGCCCTGGGTAGTCACGGGTTTGCGAACGGCGAGCAATGGGCAGCTTGCCGTCCGGTAAGGACCAGGCCCTGATCGACGACTCGTTGTGTTCCACGCGAGCCTCAAAGTAATGTCAGCACACATTGACGGGGTCCGTTAAGGCCGAAGCCAGCCGGGGTCGTGGGTTTGTCCGAAAAGGTTACCGTGGCACACAGGCAACTGAAGGAACACGGGTGGTTTTAGTCCGTAAAAGTCTGACACGCCCTCTCGCTCTACCCAGAGCGGGAGAAGTTATTTGATGCTATCCAAACCAAAAAAAAGGTACCTGATTTTACCTATTCACTGATTAACTAGATACCTACTTCCATATTTTTTTTATTGGGACATATATATAATCCTTTTTACAATTTTCTGTTAAAGATAAAAACTAATTTGTAGGTGAAACAGAGACATAGATTTGTCTTGTGTTTTAAGTATTTCGTAGGTTTTAAACTAAGATAATATGTCAGTAATTCCATGTGTAAGTTAGTGATATTTTTGTTACCAAAGTTTAAGGGTTACTTATAAAGGTGAAACCAAAATATTCTTCAAATAATATCAGAGTAGTTTAAAAACAAATATGATTCATAATGACACTATGATAATTGATTTAAAACCTTAAGTTTAAACAAATTACTGATTTTAACTATTACCTATAATTTGTATAAAATACATTGTACAATTTTTCATAACTTTAGTTATGAAAAATTGTACAAAGTATAACGACGATGTATTATTTGTTAAGACATTTTAATGTCTCTTCTTTGGATAACCCCTTTTTTATTTATTTTACACAGAAATGGAAAAATTGTATTTCTGTGAACTTTAACGTAAAGCAATAGAGTTCAAATTCGCGGTGAAAATTACTGGATACGGGGACAATTTAACATTTACTAGTACAAATCTACCGGGTACTTGTAAAATTATTACTTAATTTTTTATTTTATTAATTTTTGTATTATTGTTAATGAAAATTTATACTAATAAAAAAAAAGAATATTACACTAAAACTAGATTAGATTTTATCTATCACGTCATGGAAAATTTGTTTTTGTAAGGCCATTCGTTTTGGCATAGCAGACTTGCGTAGTCAGTGAAGTTCAAAACTTCACGTTTACTGGCCGTTTACCTTAGTATTGTCTCGCTCACACATACTGAAAATCGTATCTATCGTCTCATGCGGCATGTGTGAGCTCACTCTTCTCAGTATACACTTTTTCGCGTGACCTAAGTAAACTCGACCTAATTACGGTGAGGGCAAATCTAACGATTTTAATAAATATCCCTGTGTTCCACTACTCAAATAGCTGAAGGTACCTAGCAGATATTGGAGAAAAAACAGTCAGCCAGTAGACGAGGACTGGCCATGTCGCCCGTCAAAGATGAAGAAGACCACTCCACCCCAGCCGTCATGGCTATCAGCTATCCTACGGTCGGGGTATGATTATTTGGGCATTTTTGTAGTCGCTCCAAGTAAAATACTGGTATTTAGCGTCATCTGATTTGACTGGAAGCCGACCACAATATACATAATTAAACATATAGTTGGGAAAAAGCTAGGCAAATGATTATGAATCGGAAAGAAAAAAATACCTTGTGATTTAATTTTGTAGACTCTGTTTTGGGTATTTAATATGAAACACGAGTAGTACTCGAGGTATAGGTCTCAGGGGAAACATTGAATAAAATAAAATGAATTGGCGGTATTTTATCCATGTTTTATTACAAATAAATACTATAAATGCTACAATACAAATTATATTACTCACAAAATTATCCTTCAGTAAAGAAACATATAAAAATTATAGTAAAAAAATCTAAATAACACACATATCGTCAATTCTTTGGCGAACTTTGAAAAGGAATATTTTTATAAAAACTGAATTCAAAAAGAATTAAGACACGAAAACAGTACTTATTTTTATGTTATATTTACAAAGGTACCACAAAAATTATGGCACATTAAAATTTTAAACATAGAAAAGCCTCATATTCTATTTTAATTTATTTCAAGTTATTTAAATAATTCTAAGTACAAAAATGCAGATAGTAAATGCAATCTGTAAGTACAAACGATAAAAACGAGAATGCTTTGATTCACAGACTTAGGAAAACGAGATGGGGATTCAGTACGCGAGTTCTCCCATTGAATTTAAATTTGAATTTTCTACTGACATGAAAATGTTATGACTATATATTTTTATTAAACTACGTAATCATTGGGGAATCTTAATATTTTACATGAAGTAATTATTTAAAGTTATAACTATACTTAAGGCACTTTTAGGTACTTTTAGGTTTACAAGAAATATTTAAGGCGAGGTTGCGTTAATTTGTATAATGTTTGCTTATTTCCAAATATATTTCGAAATACTCTTTCCCTTTCGCTATGCTTCATTATATAAATTGATAATTCGCACAAATATGGTTATTTGAAAATCTTTTTTTGTTTTTGTGAATATTTTTCAAAGTATGTATAGTATATGAAAATAGAAAAATATACTTCATTATAACATTTTTAAATTTTCCTTACATTAAGATGTACTTAAACAGTTTTGTTTAAATAATAGTGTTGCACAGCACCCCCTTTTTTCAATAATTTTTTCACTATTAGGTACACCAAACCACACCGCACACCTTTAAACACCATATTTATTTTCTTATCTCCTCTTGTTTGTTATGTTAGCGCGAAATCTACCTGAAGCTGGCAGGTCTACTGGGGCCCTCAGTAGGCTCTAGGACAATCCTCTTGAAGCAACCCTCGGGCAGCTGATTGAGGATTCCTTTAATGTTATCCACCTCCAAACGAAGGTGGTCGTGCTCGTCCTCGTACTCTTTCATCCACCTGTTTGAGAAGATTATTTTTGTTAATAAAATAGAAGGTACTTACGCATGCAAAAAATGTGACACAAATATGACCACCAGTGACAAGGTCGGGGGCGTTTCCAAAAATCATGAAATTCATGTGACGTAAAATATGGATGACCCCTAAGTAGTTCAGTTTTCTTGCCAACTACACTGGTTTGCGGAACGTAAAGGATTTTTCCGCATCGCAAACACTAGTGACCTTTTCGAACTCTATGTTTTTGTCGGAACCTTGACAATAGGTAAGTATTCATAAAAAGTATTTTGCACTGAGATAGTATAATGTAACCGATGGTGTTGGTCGCAAAGGTGTAATCCACACACTATAAGTACGGTCTTATCCCAGTGTTGAGCTCACCCTAACATAGTTTATCCGTTTTGGGGAGTTCCGGAGCATGTTTTGGCACACACTAACTCTGAGCTATCCGTGGTAATTACACAATGCCTTTGATTTTGAGAGTTCACCTACGTTCGTTGTGACGTTTAAGGTGCGTTTCTACCAGGAGCGAGAATGCGTAGCGAGGAATGTGCGTACAACTAACCAATAACAGCGCTGGCTTAGTTCAAGTTATGAAAATGAAGCGATGTTATTGGATAGTTTCACACACATCCTTGGCTACGCGTCCTCGCTCTTCTGTTGAAAACGCAGCCTTACAATGTTGGGGAGATGAATTTTTCAAACATTTGAAGCACGGTATTAGGATTTTTCTTAAAAACGGTCAGATTGAGATTGAAGTGTGTTACACAATGTGGGTGCTGAGTGCTTAGATAAGTGGCAATCGAGTTCAAAGCGTTTCGTATGTCTACAGCGACTTTCGACTGATTGACTTATGTCAATTCAATACATTTTTTACTTTTTTTTTATCGAAATCGCTGACAGAATGTCACTTTGTCTAGGCCCTCTGAGGTAGGTCTCTGTGGTTGTATGTCCGGAAGTGTGTTTCTTACGTACCTCTGATGATTATTCTTGGCCTCAGTCAAGCTCTTGATCTTGCCGTCCAAGTCGACTGCTATGAGGTCGCTCTCAGCCTTGTCTAAGCTCTCCTCTGAAATGATATAATTCCAAATCATGAGTGACGTCAGTAGTTCGTTATACTCACACATGGCATAGATACAGCATAATCAGACTATAATGTTCGCACTGCTGGAACAAAGGCCTCCTTTCTGTGGGAGGGAGTAATCCACATCCTAGCCTTGTGCCGGTTGGTGGATGTCACATGTCTCCGATTTTTTTGTTTTAGGACATACCGGTTTCCTGACGATGTTTCCCTTCATAGTTTTGAGAGCAGTGTTAATTAAATAATTTACTTTACCCAGACAGACGCTTAACATGCCTGTCTGGGTTCGAACCTCCGACCTACAACTCGCAAGCCTCTGCAGCCATTTCTATTGGGCCACCATTGTTTTACATACAGTACATACAGGATTTGACAAGATTCAGCACGATGCTATACCCGAAAGGTCTGTCAACCTACTTAGGTTTCTATATTCTGCACAAAGCGCATAATCAGCCTATAATGTTCCCACTGCTGGGACACAGGCCCCCACTCTATGAGAGGGAGTAGGCCGTAATCCACCACGCAGGCCCAGTGCGGGTTGGTGGATGTCACATGTCTTCGAATTTTTGGTTCTAGGACATGCCGGTTTCCTCACGATGTTTTCCATCACCGTTTTGAGAGCAGTGGTGATGAAATAACTTACACAAAGTACAACGCCTGTCGGGGTTCGAACCTGCGACCTACAAGTCGTAAGACGCGGGCGAAAAGATAATAATAGAGGTATGAGGAACAGGATGGAAAGTTCCTCATCCTTCGAAGAAAAGGGAGGAACCTCTGACCAGACGGGTGTCATGTCTGGTGGGCAAATGCCCGATGGTTGATGTCGGGACGTTATATATTATTATTTGCAAGTCAACTTCTGTTTGCGCGATGCAGGATTTGTGTGACGTCGGGTTTTTGATGCGTAGTTTGCATGAGGTGTTGTAGATTTCGCCACAATACTTTAGAACTACTTACGTAATCGGTCGAGGGCCTGATCATCCAATGTGGGCAGGTTCTGCAGCTCGTCCATGATGACTTTTAAGTCTTCCAGACCTTTAGACACCTGCTTCTCAGCCTCCCGAGCGTCGGTGTTCGCTTGACCAACCTAACGAAAATAATTATACAAAAGTCAAAATAGGTATACACGTTTTTTTACTAGTGTTCATCTTCTTATAGCTATAAATCTATATTTGATTTGATCTTAACTTGTGTTGCATAGTATAAAACAAAGACGCTTTTCGAGCTTATTCCAAGTAGTCATCAATTAGTTCTGTAGGTAGGTATGACTAATAAAGCCAGAATGATTTTTTTTTAATCCTTACTTTAGAGGGCGCACACCGGTCCACTAGCGCCACTCCTTTAAAAAAATATTATCCCGTGACTGAGAAAGAATTTTGAATAATGGCTCAATAAGCACCCTCGGTAAGTGTGTCTAGAATTTTCTAATACCTTTTATAAACTTTAATATTAAGACACGAGGCAACAAAATTTAATATAATATAAAGAAAAGCGGCCACATTCCTCTAGATCGTATTTTGTAGCTTTATGTCTCAATATGAAAGTTTATAAAAGGTATTAGAAAATTCTAGACACACTTACCGAGAGTGCTTATTGAGCCGTTATTCAGAATTCTTTCTCAGTCACGGGATAACAGGTTTTTAAATGAGTGGCGCTAGTGGACCGGTGTGCGCCCTCTTAATACTTACCTTCGTTATCAATGAAACTCTTGCGCAATATTTCATGCTTTTAGACGCAGTGGTTCAGGCGGTGTCTTCCATTGTCTGTCAGTGAATTAATGAATATACGTTTTTTTAATTAGTAGGATATGGTCACGTACCTTCATTTTAGCATCTCTGGTGAGCTGCATGTTGTCAGCTGCCTCCTTCTCCAGGCTTCCGATCTGTGTGGCTGTTTCTTGGACGCGAGCTGTTGAAATAAGTTTCCTTTGTAAATGTAATTTGTAATCGTCTACGGCTGCAATATTTGTAAATAGGTATGTGAGCACCATGTATCTGTCAACATTATTAATATATCTGTCTTTGCTTAATTTTGGTGCTTTGTTACCTATTTTAGTAAACATAGGGCCCGTTGTTTGATCAGTATTCAAAAATAATAATAGTTAAAATGCGTTAGATAAACTAACAATTTGTTAAAAATAACAGAAGTATGTTCTTTGACTAATGGTTAAACTAACTACTTACAGTTAAAATAACTATTTAAACTAGAACTATAACTAGTTAAAAAAATTGACAATTTGCTATAAAAGTTAACCATGCGCAGACAAAGTAGTTAAACTTTGACAGCTATTGACTATTGTCAAGTAACTAATTGGTAAATTGACTATTGGTCATGTTTAACTATGTATCAAACAAACGGGCCCTTAGTCATTTTATTCCAGGTACATCGTCCTCATACTTATATATTTATAATTAATGTAACTATGGATTTTCTTGTCAAGTGACAAGAAAATCCATAGTTACTTTTTCGTTTCGTTTCGTTCTTTCCTGTTTTTTTTATATTTCTATGGTTCTTTCTTTCGTTTTTTTTTTCGTATGGAGAAGAATGCTACGAAACTTCATGGAAGAAGCATCTAGAATCAATTCTATGACGTTCAAAAGTGCCTTTAAATGGCCTACTTAAAATAAACGATTTAACTTTGAGTTTGCATTAAATACATTATAGCTGACGTAGTAGATCACCAAAGAAGCTAATTCTATGAACATTGGTAAGCGCTTTTCATTTTAAACGTAATCGTCTGGAAGTTATTATTAAATTATTAAAAGCTTGTGGTGTTCCACTGCAAGGTAAAGGCCTTCCAACTCTCTTTCCACTTCTCCCTATTTAAAACTTCTCAGGACCAGGTCTTATTGAAGGAGTCCAGCTCATCTCGCTATATCCGCCTGGACTTGCCACGATGTCGCTTGCGAAAGGGACTGGAAGTATTTGGATATGATTTACCAATTTACAGAGGTTGTTTAATTCATACTAACTAGACAGTTTTTCAGCTTCGAAACGCAACTTGGAAGCATCGGCTCTGGATGTTGACGACTTCTTCCTTACTTCAAACGCCGCCTGAAAATTTATTACAAATTACTTACGCATAGGTTATTTTTCAGTAACTCTTATGTTGAAGCAAGTTAAGCCAGCGCACCTTCCCTCAAGAAAATTTAGCACCCCTGGTAAACCCGCCCCAACATCATCTCTTTTTATTTCAGTTCGGCAGTTCTGACCACATCAGACCACTTGAAGAGTGAGCTTGTTTTGAACTTTTTTGTTGCTGTCGCGTTTTTAGATATTTCCAATATTTTAAATTGAAGAAAAAGTAAACAAGACTTAATGTTAATTTTATAAAAAACAAAAGTCCAAGACGAGCCGATAGACACCTCATCCATCCAGCCGATAGGATACTTCGAAGGTATAACGAATGCCATATGCAAAAGTACAAAGATATGCGTGAAAAATACATTATTATAATTAATCTATGTAAAGCTAACGTAGTACATCACCAAAGAAGCTACTTCTATCAACATTGGTCAGCTCTCTTCCTTTTAAACTTAATCGTTTGGAAGTTATTATTAAATTATTAAAAGTTTGTGGTGTTCCTCTGCAAGGCAAAGGCCTTCCCTGTCTTTACGGTCGCGCAGTCGGGTAACAATATAAAAGATTGTTTTTACCTCCGACGCCTTATCAGCGTAATCTTTCTGCGCTTGCTTTGCCAAGTCTCTGGCCTCCTTTGCCTTATCACTGGCTGTGTACAGCTGCTCCGTGATGCTGTTGATGCTGTCTTCAGCTGCAGCGATCTTCTGCTGCACTGCTGGCACATCCAGCGCCGCCTGCTCAGCTAACTGACGGGATTCCGTCACTTGATCGCTGAACTCTGTGGTATAAAGATGTGGGAGATTGTAGCTGTATGAGGATCTTTTGGCGCGAGGCTAAAATAGGAACTAACACCGCCATGTTTGTTCAATCCAATTTTATAAATGTTTACCTACAACTGTCAACCAGTCTTACCTAGGGTTATCGTATTAGCCAGTAACTGGGTCGTGGAGGTCAGATAGGCAGTCGCTCCATGTAAAATACTGGTATTCAGCTGGATCCGGTTAGACTGGAAGCCAACCCCAACATAGTTGAGAGAAGGCTAGGCAGATTAATTGATAATAATTTTTAAACAATCACTTGGTGGTATGCGCTAACCAACACTATCGACATGCAGATAGATGTCTTTGGTTCGCTGTAAACCAAGCTATACAAATAATGCCACGTCAACAGACACAACAAATCCATTGCAACCTTACCTTTCAGAGTTTTATATATCTCGTTAGCATCCTTCAGTGTCTGATTGGTGAGATCTACATCGTTTCTGGCCTGTTCCTGAAGTTCATCCAACCTTGCAAGGAGGTCATTCAACTCGTCCTGTCTGTCGTGACCCTGGTCCAGGAGACCACGGCCCTGCTTAATGGCATTCTCTAGCTGGTCTAAAGTGTCCTCGTTGTCAGTCATTAGCTGTTCCAGCTCAGAAGATTTTTCGTCAATCTGGAATGTAAGAATAAATAAATGACATAAATGCCTCCAGTAAAAAAATGGTGTCTATTTGAATCTTACAATAAATAAATCAAATATCGTAAGGTTCGAATACAGAACACGGAATCGCTGCAGCCGCGCCGGCAGCGTCGACGACGATAGAGGCGGCAGCACTAATAACAACTTCTGTCACGGACCGTTTTCAGAGCCGTCCGTTCCTATACGTCATTTGTGTTGAAGTACGAGTAAACGATCACGCTTGATTTGTATGGAAAGAGTTGACAACGCCGCCTGTAGCAGCGGCTGCCGGGGCGTCTTGGTGCTCCGTGAATTCGACATCAGGATAATGACGTGACAAGAAAACCCTCTCTTTAAAAGCATGACGTCACCACCTTACCGTCTTATTCATTTCCCTCGCAGTTTCCTTGAGTTTGGTCAGTTTGATGTCCGGCAGCAGCGTGGTGTTGACTTCAGCGTACAGTCCGAGAGCTTCGTCGTACACCTCCTTGGCTCTCTTGAGCGCCTGGTCAGCCAGTTCTGTCATGCTGTTCAGTTTTCCTGATGCTGCGTTCAGCTCGTTGGTCAGGATTTGGACCTCGTTGCTAAAAAAAGATGTGTGTTGGTCATTAGAGGAACTATTAAAACATAATCAATATTAAAAACTTAAAAAACAAAACATAATTAAATTAATGATATTATTATCAAACTTAATCTTCTTTCTTGATCAACCTGTTCAGGTAGATCACGAACGTCGAACGGTAGAAAACACCAGAATTTCTAAGCATTTTAGCATTTTTCAATATGAAAAATAGATCAGACATCGAGAAATACTCAAACAAACGTGTTTTACCTAATGTTAGCCTGTTTAGTAATTCCATCCTTAGCAATCTTGTTCGCTGTAATCGAAGTATTGAACGCCTTATCGGCTATTTCTCGAATGTTCTTTGCTTCGTTCTCCAGTTTTTCTGCTAATAGTCTGGATTCCTTTGCTAAAGCTGACATGTCAACGGACTGCTTGCCAAATTGGTCTGATCTGTTGCGAGCCTTGGACAAAGCTGCTGCTCCTTCACCGTCCATGTATTCCAGGGCACTCTGGTAAGGTAAAGATAGAAATTAATATGAGTAGTTCCGCAAATTTGCCAAATAATTTACCTAGAAATAGTACACAAGTGACAAACACAAGCAACGCAGTTCCAAAAAAAATACCTACGTTCAATATTACCAATTGTAGGAATATTACTTTTAATATTTTAAATAAATTTAAACACTATGTAATTTAATATAATATTGTTTAAGTTGTGTTTCTTGCACCTAGCATTTTCTTCGCTGTAGTGAGGTAAAAAGTTAGCCAAGTTATTCTGGGTTTCGTACCTTTGAAATCCTCGCTACGCTTGGGATTCATACCAAGTATTCGCGTCAAAAAACAACTTTGCAGCCTTGCATACCAAATAACATTTTTTTAGTTCGTATAACTGGTAAGTTTTTTTCTAATAATTTTTCAAATTTTAATATTCTGATGGAGACGTAATCAAGGGTAGCTATATATTACTATTTATTATTGAAAAAAAACTTGAGTTGTTGAAAAATAGGAATTGAATCCAGTTGGTTTTTATAAATTTTCGACTTTTAAGGTTTTTAGCCGAGAATTTGAACTGAATGAACTAAAATGTTCAGGATATAACTACGATTCTTATGAATTTAAAATGGTCTTACATTGATTTCCTTCTGTGCGGCTTCAACGGTATCCTCTGCTTTGGACACGTTGCCCTTACTCTTCTCAACAGCCTCGTTTCCATCGTAACTCTCGTCTTCAATCTTGAACAGCATGTTTCTGTAGATATACAGCGATTTCTATCATTTGTTTTCTATGTAGATTAATGTTTAGATGTAATGTGATTTTCAACTAAAAGAATCTCCACAAGTTATAATAATTTTAGTCGCGTTCATCTGTGAAAGTCAGGTGCAAGGTGGATGGAGCCTACCGTCACTTCTTACTAACTATCGCCTGCTTCCATCTTAGCAGGTTCATTCACCAACTCTGGAGCTATTTTCATACATTTTGGCTCATTTGGCCAACTACCTACTTTGATATCTTACCTTCAGCTCTTTAAGTTCCGAGTTTAGCTACACGATCACTGAAAAATTCGTGCACTGACTGGACAGCACCCTAATTGCGTAACACACTATCTGTCACAATCTGAATCATTTTAAAGCCTATTGCTAATCCATTGCTTCATATGTCCGACAAAAAATCTGCTCAAGAACGTAAATAACGCAATGAATGTTGTTGAACTGTCAAAAGGAAAGCTATTCCTGTTAGTGTGTTACGTAATTACCTCGCAGGTCCACTCAAATCGGTGTGGTTCTTCCCTCAAAATAACATTTCAGACAATAATCTTGAAGAAAATAAAAGAAAGAAAAATAGTTTATTCTGCAATCTACATCTGCAATTGTTTTAATCTATATGGTTCTCAAGTGGTTTGATGAAGATTATGTCTGGATTTTGAAAGAGACCTTTGTGTATGTTTGAGTGTTTCGTCTCAGAGTAGTCGCATAGGAGACGTCGTCCTCGACTAGTTTTTAAAATATTTTTAGCGTGTAAAAGTATTTGAAATAAACCTACTTACAGAAATGAATATAATTTTTCATTATTTATCATACCTTACGTCGGCGAGTCTATCAGCCAGTTCAGCCAGGTTGTCCGTCAGGCTGGCACCAGGTCCATTGCCCAACTCGGCCTGAGCGTCCTGCGCCAGGCGCTCGATCTCACCCCGAACTTGTTGCAACTCATTGTCGAAGTCTGCATTCTCGACTACCGTTGGAGACTTCGAGATCTTTGCTAGAATCTGCACATAGAAAATTAAAGATTTTGTGAGAAGCCGAATTCTTTCATTTAAAGTTAAATGTACTACGTGTATGTATGCACTTAATATTTTTAGTAAGACATAAGACTAACAAAAATATCTAAGTCACGCTAGGGTTCTCAAGACCTCCCTTAGCGACCACTTAGAAATGTTTATGGGAGATTGGTCAGACACAGCAACACCCAGGGAAGAGTGAAAGGCTGTGGGGGAGACCTTTGCCCAGCAGTGGGACAATACGGTTGATAAACAAAACACATTCTTATACATATTACTTGTGTTGTTATATTCCTCTAGTGAATTCTAGTGGGTTCATATCTATGTCCGTTGATGTGTCTGTGGCATCACAGTGGAACCAGAATACCAGCGCCGCCTTATTTATTTTGTAAATATCGCAGCATTATGCTAAGATATGGTGCCTTTTTGGCCTCGCACGGGTCTTTCTCTCATTATTTTGTTAATTTAATTTACTTTCTTCCTTTATATACGGTCATGCTGATACGGAGGAAGAACTGGTTGTACTCACGTCATCAAGTTCCCTCAGCTCCCTCCTGTGCTGATTGACTGCATCCAGCACAAGGTTGTAGCAAGGAGGACAGTCCTCGCAACCCTGGCCGTCTGCACGACGCTTCTTGTTTTCCATACACCTAAAATATCATGGGAACATTGAGTATGATATGAGTATGTCATTGAGAATATTTTCGAGGTCCGGGAATTTTCTTTAAACATTCCCCTGTAATTTCCTATTGCTGTGTGTTTGGGTGATATATTGGTACAAACCAATATGTCTGACTCCGGCAACGACGATGATGCACCTCTGCCTAACCCTTCGGCGAATACAGGCGTGATTTTATGTTACATTTTATTGAAAATCTCGTTTAGAAGTTACTACTACGACTTGTGAATTATTAGTCTGCCCTGAGTTACATCGTTCTAAATGTAACTTTAACATAAAAATTTAGGTCTCGTTTTAAGTTAACTAATTAATAAACAGTAACTTGTAAACATCATCATAATTATATTATCGTAACAAGACATCACGCCTGATTCCCTAACGGATAAGCAGACATGAAGGTATGGTAAAACTACATTTCGGTTTCAGGGGTATTTTTATCTTCTATACACAAGTATAAATCAAAGTCGTTTTTGTGTGTGTCTGTGTGTGTTCATTTAGTACTTCTAAACTATTCTTAGTTTTTAGTTCTTTAGATTTTATTATTTAACATTATTTATTTAAGTATATGTTATTTTTATTAATATTTTGCATTATATGTAAGTATATTTAATATTCTAGTTTAAGACGTCACGAATCAAATTCTTCTCTTCTTGTTCTCACACACTATTGTCTACATTTCTTTTTAATTTCTCCTTTCGCAGGTCTGCCGGAAGAAATTTCTTAAGAAATAAGCAGTACCTTTGTACTTAATACTAATATGCCGTATCTGCTACTGTGTACATAAATAATAAAATAAATAAGAATGTATTCTGGAAGATTAATGTATAAAACACATTAACATTTAAGTTATAGCACATAAATCTCGGGGTTTTTGTCATGTCGCTACATTAGTAAATTGCACCCGTGCAAAGCACCTTTGCTTCGGATTTCAGGTCTTTAACTCCGGACGGACTAACAATTGGAAAAGTTTTTTTTTATTTACGAGGACGGGGACGTTCACGATAATATCGTCACAATCGAAATTATAAAAGCGCGCATTCAAACTCAAACTCAAAGCATTTATTTCAATTAAACCATTTACAGGCACTTTTGAATTGTCAAAGAGTCGGTCAGTTAGTCAGAAAGTTGAAGCTAGTTGCCCATTCCAAAACGTAGATCTCTATGGAGAAGAACGGGCAAGAAACTCCAAGGACACTCTTTTTAAATCAAGATATTACAAAATCCTGGGTACATTATTCTTGTTGCTTCTATATGCGAGAACAATGAAAAAAATATATAAAGAGACAATTCAAAATATAAGATTAATAATAAAAATAAGCCGTGGCAGTTAAGAGATGACCAGTCTCAACTGACGGCGCCCGTTCACGAACATGACGCGTGGATCAGCACCATCCAGCTCAACCATTTTGTAGGGAACCGAATGATCCAACACACGCGCCACCAACAGCGAGACATTTAAGTGAGCATGACATTAGCATGTTGCCAGCATCATTGTTTTGCGTAACCCATAAACATGTGGCTAAAACAATCATGCGCAACTTTCACAGTTTTTCCCGATAAGTCATCATTGTCTTGCTGGTATCCCAACTGATGTGGGGTCGGCGCAGTGTGTCTTCTTCTTCCATACTCCTCCATTAGTCGTCATCTCCGTAGTCACCTCCTTTCTAACCATAGCATCTGTCACACGGTCCATCCATCGTTTCTTTGGTATATACGAGTCTTAAATGTAGACTTTAAATTTGTTTGAATCTGACCTGTCACAGCGCCGTCCCTCGACGTTCTCCTGGCAGGAGCACTGTCCAGACATGTCACACTGGTAGTTAGTGGAACCCCATTCATCGCAGTCACAGTCTCTGCAGCCGTCCGCGTTGAACCCGTAGTGGTAGGCGCGGCAGCGGTCGCAGTGTTTACTGGAAAATAAAGAAATACACTGTTATTCTAATTGCAATGTTAAAGTTTTTAAAGAAAGAAAATTAGCACCAAATATTGAAAATCCAACAGCGTGCTTCCATTTAGGCATTCGCATTTAACTTCGTTCCAAAAATAACCTAACAAAAACGACTTTTAATTTTGATATTGCTATTTTCTGAACATTACTTCTAAATACCAACTGTGAGTTCGTTATCGAATTGGCTAATTTTAAGAGAACTTTAGAGTAGAGTTATGATGATGATGAAGATCAGAAATATAGCTTACCCGTCGATACCAGGCTTGCAGTAACACTGTCCGTTGAATGGGTCGCAGGTACTGTTGTAGGATCCCTCCATGTTACAATCACAGGTCTCGCAGCCTGCGCCGGAGTTGATGTTGAAGTAACCGTCCTGTTTCATACAAATAGTTATTAGTTAGAAGGTTCTCGTAGTCCATTTTGTCAAACACATTTTAACTCCCGTTGTGACCTTTTTTTTTTTTGTTGGGTTATCTTCGAATGACCTCTCCCGCTTTGGGCGGAGCGGGAGGGCGTGTCAGACTCTTACTGACTAAAACCCAGCCGTGTTCCTTCAGTTGCCTGTGCGCCAGGGCCACGGTAACTCTTTCGAACAATCCGCGACCCGCGGATCGTGACCATTTTATGACTTCAATAAATATAAAGATGCTTGAGAAATGCCTGTTTCCAGAAAGACGTCTTTCGGCTGAATAGTGTTATGAATTGGAAGCTGTATGTAGCTTATGTTTTATCAAAAAGTCGCTATTTTAGCAAAGTCGTAAATTAATTGGATGTAAAATTGTTCCCATGCATTTTGACGAATACATTTTTATGTTTCGACTGCGTACATCTTTACGGCTGACTCTAAAACCAACGGAAAGTTGGTAAATAGTACTTATTCATTGGTTTTACGTGCACGTCATGATAAGCGACTAATTTGTCCATTTTCGTCGTTTTGTTTTAGGGGTGCTACCACATATGTTCGATTCGACAGTATTTGTTGAACAACAAAGCCGACCCGGAATAATTACTACACATATTCGGGTCGTGCCGATCGTCAAATTTCGCTTAATCATGTTTGGGTCGGCTCATAAACAATTCAAGCTCAGTCTAGCGGATTTTTCCCAAACATCATATCTACATATTATATTCGATTGTACCGCCCCCGGATGTTCCCAATTATGCGGACCCGAACATGTTTACAGGACCTTAGTTCTGTGACTTTAGAGCTCTATGGTCCCTCTTTTACTATGTTGCTGACGGCTTCTTGTCCAACTCACCTCGCACTTATCACAGTTCCTGCCGATGACATGCGGATGACAGCTACAGAATCCAGTAAGACCGTCGCACTGAGGGGGTCCTTCAGCACTCTCCACTGTACCCGCTTC
This sequence comes from Dryobotodes eremita, assembly GCA_917490735.1. Classification (NCBI taxonomy): domain Eukaryota; kingdom Metazoa; phylum Arthropoda; class Insecta; order Lepidoptera; family Noctuidae; genus Dryobotodes; species Dryobotodes eremita. The sequence continues at coordinate 6,968,680 of OU823241.1, read as the reverse complement.
GTGGCATTGGCAGGGCTTGCAGTCCCCCTTCTTTTTAGGGTCGAGCGCATCGCCGAAGTAACCTGGATGTGGAAAGTTTCCATGATAATTCTGATAAGAGTGATTAAACAGCTATATTTTAACACTGCGCCTGTATTTTCCCGAAGAGGTATACAGTTGTTTACTTCCTCCTCGTATTTAATGATTCTTTTCTTTTATGTAGTCAAATTTTATTCATTGCTCAAATACATAGCAAACTATGGTTTTCCATAATTTAGAAGCATTTTTAAATTTTGTAAATGTGAGTACCATGGATTCGTTTATTATATAATTATGTTGACTTGACAGCATGGCAGTTGAGACTATGTCATGCTCACTTAAATGTCTCACTGTTGGTGGTGCGTGTATTGGATCATTCGGTTCCCTACAAAATGGTTGAGCTGGATGGTGCTGATCCACGCGTCATGTTCGTGAACGGGCGCCGTCAGTTGAGACTGGTCATCTCTTAACTACCACGGCTTATTTTTATTATTAATCTTATATTTTGAATTGTTTCATTATATATTTTTTTCATTGTTCTCGCATATAGAAGCAACAAGAATAATGTACCCAGGATTTTGTAATATCTTGATTTAAAAAGAGTGTCCTTGGAGTTTCTTGCCCGTTCTTCTCCATAGAGATCTACGTTTTGGAATGGGCAACTAGCTTCAACTTTCTGACTAACTGACAGACTCTTTGACAATTCAAAAGTGCCTGTAAATGGTTTAATTGAAATAAATGCTTTGAGTTTGAGTTTGAGTTTATGATGTTCTGAGGATTGTCACAGAATCGAAACGGGCGAGCTTTTTGCAATGACCCAAGCACAAGTCTATATTTTGGGCGGATATTAGTGGCCAGGATTGAGGATGCCGAGATGTATAAACGTTACTTAGAGGTGCCTACACACCAAAGCCCTACCCGCCACGGCTTAGCCATCGGACTCATTTTAAACAAAAGTTGTCAGACTTGCAACGTTCGCACTGTCGTCGGGATTTGGTGTGTGGACACCTTAACACCTTCATTGGCTTAGCGTTATTCCTATCACTGTCGCACAACTCTCAAACTACAAGTGTAAGATAGAGACGGGAACTCAAACTAAAACTCAAAGCATTTATTTGAAATAAATCAATTACTAGTACTTTTAAATTGTCAAGGGGTCGGTCAGTCAGAAAGAAGAAGCTAATTGCCCATTCCAAAGCGTAGTACTCGTAGGTACTTATGGAGAAGACCGGGCAAGAAATTCCACGGACACTCTTTTAAATCAAAATATGGTTACAAAATATTGGTTACATCATTAATGTTGACATTATGCATATGAGAACGATGTAGAAAGTTAAAAGCGTCTGTAATAAAAAGACAAAAACATTTCAAATATTAAATTAAATTAAAATAAGCCGTGGCAGATAAGAGATGACCCAGTCCCTACTGACGGCGCCCGTTCACGAACATGGCGAACGAACATGATGAACATGTCTAAGCCTAAGCAAGTACTGAGTAGAATAAAAAAATCATGGCCTCCGTCACTTCAATATATCGACTCTAACTTTATTAGAGCTAAGTTACGCTCGTACATGAACGTGTTAAATAGATTGCATTATATCATTTAATTTCCCATGCCCAACTTACCGCTCAAACACTTGTCACAATGTTCTCCAGCAGTATTGTAGATACACTTGAGACACTCCCCGGTGGTCCTGTTGCAGTTGCCAACAGCATTCGGGTCCACATTCCCATTGCACTGGCAGAGCTCGCACTGTTTCGGGGCCCCAAGCTGACCGGTCGGGTCTCCGAAATAACCGTCAGCACAGACCTCGCATTTTGGTCCTGTAATAAAGGTTGGTGTGAGAAAATAAGTGTGGATTGGTCCTTTTGTATTAGCGAGGCTTCCGTAATAAGAGCTTATGCGCGAGCCTCATGCCTCAAAGCTAACTCTACGACGGTTTTATCAAATTTTTTACATACCAAATCTATTTTACAATAACAAAGTAAAGCTCCGTGTTCGACAACATTTAAGGGCAGTTCAGACTACGCTATACTGTTTCGCTATACAAAGTGACGCGGACCTTATTAAATTACCACATGGTATACTTACTTACTACATGGTATACTTAGCATGTTCAGCAAGCCAACATTTTATAGCATAGCATTGTGTGAAAGTGTTCATATAAAATGTCAGCTGAGTGCTCAGCTGAGTGATATTGTAGTGGTATACAATATGTGCTATAAATTGTAGCGTAGTCTGAACTGCCCCAGCTGGCAACATTTCATACAGTTTAATGCCTCGTATTCATGTTAAACATTTGTTTAGCAACAAAGTTGAATCAACGTGTTGATGAGTTGCTGTCTACATGTTGCTGGCAACACTGCGTGTTGCAGAGTTGATAACGGCATGTTGACAAGTTCTCGTCCGACGAGCGACAACATTCTCGCCGCTCATCAACAATGTTGATCAACTGTTTACGTGGCTTAAGTGTGAAATGCCAGCAACGGAAAACGATGTTTTTGCAATAAGGTTACATCTTTTGTTTACCATTAATACACGAGTTTGATGACTTTTACCACTAAACGCAAATTAATATCACCAATAGATTTATTGTTACGCAATTATTGCTCCAAAATATAAATTGATCTAAAATAATTTACAAAATTAAGTAGGTTTTTGATATTTTTAGGTCGCATCCATTCTAGAATGTAAAATTCATAAGGTTTTTGCTTACTGCCAACTAGCTAATGTAATCACCCTATAATCACAAACACAATCTTACCAGCATATCCTTCGGGACAGTCGGTACACACGATGCTGCCGTCCATAAGCTGGATACAGCCACTGTCCTTAGGACACGGGCAAGGTTTGCAGTCGTCAGGGGTGCCCGCAATTGCGTTGCCATAGAATCCCTTAGCACATAGCTCGCAGTTGCTCCCTGTAGTGTTGTGTTTGCAGATACAGAAACCTGGAAAATGTAATGTAACAATGATTTCGGGTGTTCAAACAGAATGAATGCTCTAATGTTTCTAAAATATTTAGGTCTAAAATGAAAGGGTGAGTCAGTTGCTGCTGTTGGGCACACTGTCGACGCCTGATCGTGAGAAAGATGCGTAAATTAATCAGCCATTTGGTTTTTCATGTGTTATCAACTCATGTAGTTCTACTATCTGCTTGATTGAGCTCAAAATGAGAAAACCTATGTCCTTCAAAGTACTGCTAGTGATGTGATTATGAAACCCACCGGTAGCAGTATCACAGATGTGTGCATGTCCATTACAATCACAAGGTATGCAAGTCGAGTAAGGTCCTCCGTTCGCGGGCTCATGCTTGAACCCTGGCGCGCACTCCTCACAGTAGTCTCCAACATAGGCTTTTGGACAGGAACACTTCTCAACCCAGTTTGCTGGAGCGGAACCTTTCTCTCGCCCAATCTTCGCAGTTTCCAATTTGAAGTTCATCATGTAACCTACACCAGGCTTGTTGTAGGTGCCCCTGATTTTGATGGCAGTCAGGTTTTGGAGAAGGGACATGAATTCGAAGTTTGATAAGGTTGGAGACCAGCCGTAGCGAGAGTCCTCGTGAAGTCTGAAGGTGTATTCTTGTGCCTGCAACAATTTTTAAGATGAGAGGTGGAAGAGGCGGATAGCATTCGCTCAGTTTATATGCATTTAAGAAAGGTTTCAAAAACCTTCTATTGGACCACCATCAATCAGTGACCAGAAAAATGTATTACATAAAATTATGCTAGCTACTCGTATTGTTCTCGAACAAAAAAGTGTAAAACAATAGCTTATCACATGTTCGAATTGGATACCGATATGCCTTTTGCTTTTATAACTATTTAACAACTCTGCAACAATATTTTGAAAAATAAAATTGCTAATAGAAAAATTTATAAATGCACATCATCTTAACAATCGCTCCCTGCTTGCAATAGCGTTTTCAAAAACAACAAGTGTATAAAATCGCTGGTATCTTCAGGCAGGCAGGCTTTTAGATAGAGCACCGCCCAGTTTAGCTGAACCAGGCCATTCTCAAGGTGACCGACATAGCCTTGGGCAAAATTCTTTTATTAACACGAAATAAGAACATCGCACAGCAAAATAAAATCTTAAAAATTTTGGAGCAAACATACCTGATTAGTAGGCTCTGGATTATTCTGAGCGTAGATGTTGATAGATACAGAGGCCCGAGGTCCTTCGAGGATAATGTCTTGCGCCGAAGGGTAGCCCCGAACTTCTCCAAGTCGCAGCGAGAATTTCAAGTCGTGGTTGTATGAAGGTCGTTGGTCGCCGAGGAACTGACTTGAAGCGATGAAGTATAACGTTTCGGCGCCTTGAGATGAGACGGCTGGAGAAGAGTTAAGTAAAGATGAGTGGTTAGTTAAGAAACGGGACAAAATAATGTTAGTTTTCATGTTGTTGGGTAGTGAATAAACAGTCGTTGTATCTTTTGATAATTGATTGAGGATTTATCAAAGAACGAAACACCGCAAGTACCATCCATGAGATAAAGCTGAAATGAAGTACTACCACTGTACCAAGTCATTTCTGCCACCAAACAGAGTTGTTGCGTGCTGGTAGGTAGGGTATGGATTCTGATTGTCTCCTAAATTGCCACGCACCAGCGATGCTTCTGGTAATGCCCATAACGGAGGCAGTTATAACCCCATACCATTGTGTCACCTGCTTGTTTACCACCAGTTTCATAGAAATTGGTATCCCCCATTATATCCCCTACAACATCATAGTAGTAAATACTCACCTATATTCTGCGTATTAGCATTAAACTGCAGTTTCGCGGTTCGTTCCTGTTCGTCTTCCGCAGCCCATTTCTCAGCATCCCTGATGAAGTGAGCGCTGGTCTCGTGAGCTTGGTACTTGGGAGCTGAGCTGCACTGTGAGGAGTGGCCGAAGCAGAAGCAAGGCGTGCAGCCGAACTCGTTGCTGATGTCAAGGTTGAAGAAACCTGGCTTGCATCTGGAAGAAGACGAAACGTTAGAATTGGGTGTTAAAGATAAAGGTGGAAGAGTTAATAATTCAATAATTAAATAAGTTTTAACATCATCCTAGGCGCTGTTTTTACTTATTTCTGTAATCTCGGTAGCTGCTTTGCCCCTTGATTGATTTTTTGGGCTTATATTACTATACTTTTTACAAGTGGTAGTCGTTACAAGTAATCCGACCCTAAAATCCGTACACCATATAGAAAATCCCAGTAAGTAGGTAATAAAATTGTGGCGATCTTTCCATGTAAAATACTCCGCAGCATTTGGTTGAAGTCTAGCTAAATGGTTAGACTAGAAGACAGACCAGCCGATCCCAACAAATATGATGATGAAAATAATTAAAATATACGTAGATAAAAAATAAAAAATACTCATGAACCGAGATCGGATATTGGGATGCATATTCACCTAAAGTTGAGATGTTGGCTAATATGGAATGCGCTTTTGTATCGCAAAATGTTGCTAACGTCAGATTTTAGTGACGAAACCGGACCAAATCATAGCGATCAAAAGGTAGTGATTAAAGTTGTTGTATTCGAGGTAATATTTACGCCCAGTTAGGATAACTTCATTTAATACTAATAAAAAAAAAAAAATGTTTTTTATTGTTTTAACTAATACACACCACCCCTCCTCTTACACCCTACCCCTTCTGTTACACCCTAAATACACATAAATTTGAATCAGGAGTTAAACATTAATTTTAAATAAATATGCATCTGATTTTTTACAACAAAAATTATTTTAAGAAGCCGCTTGAATACTTTCACAGCATAAAACTACTTTACGTAAATACGTATCCGAATATCCGACCTCTACTCATGAAAGAAAAAAAAGTGTAATACTTTAAAAATACAGTGTGTCCCTCACGGCTGCGCCAAAAACGCCAATTTCAGCATTAATGCCAGACCGATGCAGTCTGACGCTGATTTTCTAATGAACCTTAGGGACAAGTGGAGGATGTGTAACAAACAGTTTCAAACATGATACTAACTCTCTACAACGTCTTCCTTCCACGTTTTGCTTGCACAAACACACGCCAGTCTGCGGGTCGCACTGTGGCGTGTTGACATAGGAACCTGACTCATTACAGTCACAAGGCTTGCAGCCCTGCGTTGTGAACTCGTAGTGGTTCGGTGCGCAGACGTCGCACTTGTCGCCTGTCACTCCAGGCTTGCACTGACACTTGCCTTCAGAATTACATTGGAGGCTGCGGGATCCTGGACAAAGAAATAATCGTTTACACTAAATAATACTCGTATTTCTGCATGTCTCTCCTAAATACAGATTGCTCTGTGATCGACCATTCACCCAACAATTCGTGTTTACACCTTGTCATTAATTAATGCATACTATGTAAGTCCCTCACGTTCAACAAAACCTTTATAAATTATATTATACATATTTGTAAATGAATCTCAGTTTTTTTTTCAATGAACGACAGAATCAGATACTATATTATTGTTTACAGCTATGTTGGGCATTTCATACTCGCCTTAGCTGGAGGCTTAGTACGATTTGGAATTCATTAAGTGTATAATACACTGGTAAATTAGATACAGCTAATTACTATTGTATCCTTTTTTTTGAGTGATAAATCATCAAATGATCTCTCCCGCTCTGGGCAGAGCGGGAGGGCGTGTCAGACTCTTACTGACTAAAACCCACCCGTGTTCCTTCAGTTGCCTGTGCGCCAGGGCCACGGAAACTCTTTCGAACAATCCGCGACCCCGGCAGTACTATTGTATCCTGAGGTGGCTAATTGGACGTAAAAACGCCTCTAAACTATGTATGGCGGTGAGTTGAACCGCTTATATTTGAAGAATTCGTGCCTTTTTAGGACAGAGATCCAGTAGCCTAGTGGTAACAGCCCCGACATACCATGTCGTAGATCGTGAGTTCGAACCCAAGCAGGGACTTAACTTTGTGCGTCGTCTCAACAAAATCTATAACTACTAGTCATAGAAACAAAAATTCAAAGACGTGACATCCACAAACGCGCACTGGGCCCGCGTGGTGAATTAAATCTCACTCTCTCTCACAGAGAGGCCAGTGTCCCAGCAATGGGAAAGTTATGGGCTGATTTTATGAGGGCCATTTGGGATCAGATGGTTGATAAACTTCCACTTACCAGTAGGATTACAGTTACAAGGTAAGCAGATGTCTCCAGAGCCCTGGAAGAAGTTCTCCTTGCACCGTTCACAGTTGGCTCCGTCCCGGTTCTCTGCACAATCCTTGCAGCGACCTCCATGGCCAGTCCGCTCGTACAGGTCCTTGTCAAACTCGCATTTGTTGGAGAATCCGTTGCAGTTGCAAGCTGTAAGCGGAGATTAATCAGAACCCTAATTGTGTAACACACTTCCGATCAAAATCCGAAAGATTTTGAAGGTAATTGCTAACCCATTACTTCATATGTTTTAAAAGTTCATCTGCTCAGCAATGTAAACAACGCAATGAATATTGTTGAAGTGTCAAAATTAAAGGCTCCCACATGCAGGCGCGACGCGACAGCGCTACACAAAGGCGCCGCTCGTCGCGCGACACGCGGCGTCTTTTAGTCGGGCGTCGCGTCGCGCCTGTGTGTATGAGCCTTAAAGGTTTTGCCTTTGCAAGCGTGTCACGCAAGTACCCTGCAGGGCGTGATGGTATTGTTATGGCAAAGAGAAGAAGTAACCTCCCAGTAAGCCATTAATAATGTACTTTAAGCCAAGCAACCACATCTTTCGCCATCATTGTCGCTGTTAGAAAATACTGTATTTGCTACGCTTGGCATGATGTAATCGCCTAGTTTTTAGATGGATTTCCAAGAAAATAAAGAATCCAAACAAGTTCTAAAACCCACATATTCAAGACGTAACAACAACCCGCATCCAGACCTAGCATATGCCTTTACTTACTTTCAGGGTAGGCTTCCAGGAATACAAGTGAACATAACCATTATAAAACTGTAGCGGCATCTACAAACGCCACATGCGAGCTACGCGTCATACAGACGTCACGCAAAATCCTGCATCGCGCAAGCAGAGTTTACCGGGCAACTAGCATATATACAACATCCCGACATCAACCGTTGGGCAGTTGCCCACCAGACACAAGACCCGTCTGGTCGGAGGATCCTCCCTTTTCTAAGGAGGTGTGAGTGAACTTTACACCCTGTTCCTCATACCTCTATAAAACAATGGTATCATGTTTTTTGTTATATTGGCTTGTAACAATGATTCTAATAAAAAGCTATGGCTATAAAGCGGAAACTCCCGGCTTCACACAAAATCTTCAAAACAACATTTAACAGTCTTAGGTATGTTTGATATAGTTTTGCCTATTTCTAGGGCAAATCATTAAAATATATTGCTTATAAAACGATAAAAAAGAATTGTTTTACAGGCTAAAATATCTGTTGATTATAAAAAAACAAAAATTGGTACTTATTGTAAAATGACTATCGCACATTTGTCCTCGTTTCCTGTCATACGTCAGTAACACCACGTTTAACATCAAATTAATCACTTTATTCAATTCGCAAAGCATTTTTTTTATCAAGTAAATTAAATATGATTGAGCATAACTTAATAAGTACAAATAGATTTCCAAGTTTTTGTCTTTATAATCGAGTTCTATTGGATAACTGTTGGGTTTGTCCAACATGTCCACCATAAAAGAAGAAAATATAGAGATATTTAAATCTCGAGAAGTATTTCAAATATAACCCTACTTAATTTCGCTCATGAACTTTCTTCAGAGCGATGATCCACAATTGTTACCCGTAAAACTAAAGGTATATATTTTTTTTTTCCACCAAAATCGCAAAGCCTGACTGGCAATTAAGTACCTACCTACTTGAAGTCAAAATAATTATCAAACCAAAAATTAAGTAGAGGATCTCGACGAAAGAGACTTAATTATCTATTATCTATACATATTATGTATACTGTGATTATACATTACAGTAATAATTATTTTAATAATAAATTCCAAAAAAATCACGTAACATTTCTACGATAATTATATATTTTACGAATAAACAACCAATCAATCTATCCACTACCCCTTTCTATAAACCTTCGCTTTGAAAAACAAATTCGCGCTGCACATAGCAAGCAATGTATCTGAAACTAACCCTTGCACTCGTGCACATTGGTTGGCGAAGCTCGGCCCCACGGCGCGTCGTTGTAGAAGTCGAGACACCTCTCACATTCACGACCATCTGTGTTGTGCTCACATCTGAAAAGATTTGGGCATTTCAGTTCGTTTAACTTACCAACGTCCGACGAACGACGATATTTTTATTATATTAATGAGGGCTGCTGCGATTCTAAAGTCACTCATTGCATTCGCTGTTTTGTTGAAATAAGTGTTATTAGCCCACAGACCGCAGGAAACTCTTTATTCGATGCTTGCAATATTGCCGCTTTGTGTACATTGTGGCGCTTATGGTGATTATTTTGAGAGAAACTAATTTCACCATGATATCTAATATCGTACATATAAGTGTTTTTAACCGACGCTGGGTTTTGTTTTGGCATTCTCCTTTATAATATTATAGTGATGATCATCATTCTCCTGTCCTTTTAATAATTGATGGGTTCGGCGCAGCATTTTTTGTGAGAACAGCCACATTGGTTCACTCAATTATACTTTACTACTATTTTCTACTGTACCTGCAAGCTCTGTTCCTGGTGCCATCAGGCAGTTCCTGCGTTTCACAGACTGAAGCGTGGCCGTTACACTTGCACCTAGCTCCCACAGCCACATCGGCAATGGCATACCAGTAGGACTGCAGCACCTGGACGTCGCCGAAGATCTCGTCTCCGAAAGTGTTCAGACGGTCCAGGGAGATCCGGAGGTCGGTGGCAGTTACCCATTCCTGGTTACAAAGGTAAGCTAGAGTTAGGAAGGATTTGAAAAAAGTCGGTACCCTGTGTAGTTGAAAACAATCTTCGTAGTTGTAGAAGAAAATTTTATGCAACGTGGTTAAGATAACCCTGAGGCACAGATTCCTGCTTTTCTTTAGCGAATTTGCAGAATATGTGTGACTTTTAGTCTGTGCTGAATATATCCATCATTGAGAATACTAAGAGTATTTATTTGATAACGGTTCGATGCAATCGTCACTTATCTTGAAAGGAGTTTAGTTACTGGAACTCAACAGTTGGACGTACGCCGTCCTCAAGAATTGTCTCAAACAAGCGGCACAAGCAAGCGTACGAGTATACGTCACTGTACTAAAACGATCATATAATTTAGCAAATGATATGAATGACGGTTTTAGTACAGATGACTTCTAGCACAGGAATACCAGCTGAAAATAAGGATACTCTACCTGCAACTCGGGGCTGTTGTCAAAAGTGAAAGCCGAAGGTCGTCCTTCTAGAGTGGAAAACAGGACGTTTCCTCCAGACAATGGCGAAATGTCTGAGTACTCGCTGGTACAGAGGGCACGGGTTTCGGCACCAAGTTCAGCTGCTCTTTGCTCTTGAACGCCATAGGTGTCGCGACAGGAGGCACTGGGGGAATAAAAATACGCATACGCATTTAAGCAGTACGAATTGGTTTTCACTAAAGAGGAGAGGAGAGGAAATGTCTCGAAAACCGCTAATACATAGATTAACTCATAATTAGCCTATAATGTTCCCACTTCTGGGATACAGGCCTCCGGTCTGTGAGAGGGAGTGGGCCGTAAAATACCACGCACGTCTAGTGCGGGTTGGAGAACATGTGTTCGATTTTTAGGTAAGTTTGTTCTAGAATATGCGTTTCCTCACGATGTTTTCATTCAACGTTTTGAGAGCAGTAGTAATGAAATAATTTACACAAAGTAAAGTCTGCCTGCCTGCCTGGCTTTGAAACCATGACCTACACCGTAAGTCGGGGACGTTTCCTTGGGCCCACAACTCCTTATATTTGTTAAATACCCTTAAAAACGGGCACTTTTGACTTAATTACTTTAGGATTGATTCAACCAGCGCTATCGCGTACTCAGGCGACTGGGACTGTCAAACTGGGACCGCAGTCCCAATTGCATCCAGTATAATGGGCGTTGCTCAAATGGTATGCATCTAATATTTTTTTCAAGCGTTTTGTTCATAATACATTTCATCTGATATAATTAATGGTTATCATGGTTTTAGACCGTAAGTAAGATAGATATTGGATTTGCATATTAAAATGAATTACCTGAAGTATTGGAACGGCTCCCAAACCCTTTCTTCATCAGTCTTCTTATAGACGGCGAAACTCTGAGGTCTGGGCGAGTAGAACACGATCCTCACGTACGTTATGTCGTATGCCTTTCCTGTAACAGTCAACATCATGACATGCTAATTTGTTATACCTACATTGTGCGTAAAATTCCGACCAGTAAAAGCAATCCAAGGTGGGGGTTGTCTGCTACCTATCATGGCCGTCTAAAATATCCTCACTAACAGAGAAGTTGCAGTTTTACCAGGGAATTTTTAACAGAGTAGCATTTCTCTGGTTGAGTCATCCTATTCACGAACTACGTCGTAGTGGATACCTAACGTTAGCGTGCTAAGGTCAGATATCCAACAAAACAAAGAGAAGAAAATATGTCTTGCCAACCAATAGATTTACGTTGGACTTGGTTGTGCTTAGCTTCAAACCGTTATTGATTGATTACGAAACGTTTCCCCTTCTCTTCGCTTGGATATATTTCATCAAAATAAACTTACCCAAGTGCAGCGTCAGGTTGACCTGGTTAGGATACTGGATCCCCTCCTTCATGGTCTCTGACTGCCACCAGGTCTGGTTGTCCTGCTCATAGTGGAGATCTGTTAGGTAGTAGCTAGAAAACTGGCCCGCTTGGCAGCTGTCGCATGACCTGTGAAATGGAAAGAAAGGTAGTTAAACTTGAGTTCTTCGTCAGGGGTTGCATAAAGAAGCCGGTTTTCGGGCCTGACTCCCGGTAAAAATTGCTGCAAGTTGATCTACAGAAAGAAATGGTTACATGTTACACCTGTTTCATTTTCACCGGACGACTTCACCCGCACCGATCGGTACCGATTTGTCTTTACCGGGAACCCGCTTCTTTATGCAAGCACCCTTACCCATGACTGGTTTACGGATAGTTGGTGCCAGATATCCATCAACCAATACTTTGAAAAGGGGCTAAGTGAGGGTGGAATCTTCCATCGATATCTTTCGTTTCATAGGCTTCAGCACGAACTGTATGAGAACAGCCCATGCGTGGTATCGGTAGAAACAATAGCCAGCGAGAATTGTGGCGAACTATCTTTACTATAGGGTTCGGGGGGACATTATGTATTCTTTGCTAAAAGTTTTGGATTTAGTCCAGGACCACTCTGTGTCCAGTGTTACCCAGTAAATGGGCGTTAGAGGTCAGATAGGCAGTCGCTCAATGTAAAATACTGAAAGTCAGCTGCATCTGGTTAGACTGGAAGCCAACCCTACCATAGTTGGGAAAACGCTAGACAGATGACGATGATGGACTTCTATCGGGTGGCTAATTCGGATGTATGCAACACTTTTAGCCCCCATTCTGATTTGACGCCAACTTTTGCAGTTGTTAGATGTCTATTATTTAGTTAAAATACGGCAAATTCGTTACGCACAGACCATAACCACCGCAATACTTTCAGTAATTTTTCCACGAAGTTCTTAAACGAATTAAAAAATTACTCAATTTTTCTAACAAATCACGAATACCATTTCGATCCCTGAGGATTTCGCGACAGGTCTGTTTTATTTTTCTGTGAGGTTATCTCAAGGGAAGCGTCGTGGTCAATCTTGAGTTCGACAAGCAGAATATTTGTGACTTTGTTAGTGCGACACCTAATAAAGTATGCGAAACTTTAATAAAAAACACGATGAAAAGCGATCGCATTTTTTAATATAAAAATAGATTGGATTAGGCAGATCTTATTTACCGTATATAATTGACACACCTGTAAAAAATATAATTATAGAAAAATATCCGGCAATTTTCGTTTGTAATAAAAATAATCTTAATTTAAAGTTGCATATTTCCGAATTGGCCAACCTGTACAAAAAACTTTCACTGCTTTAAAGAAGACGCTATCACCACAATATTTTAAACGTACCTAGTCGAAGTGCCAGCTGAAGTCTGGATACAGTAGACCTTGTTGCCGTTGTCTCCGCAGGTGTTGGTCACTTCCATCTGCACCATAAACGCAGCGTTCTCGAACTCCGGTATACATCTCTGTAGATAAGGAAAGAAAGAGATTCAGTAAGATTGCTTAGAGAATTGATAATGCTACGGTATTTGAAGATAGAGGTGATACAGGTGGGACCCAGTAGAGAGTAGTGTTGGCCGAGTGGTACCTTAATAACCCAACTAACGAGTTAAAGTTGTGGACTCGAAACATAGATAACATCTTATAATGACACAAATTTCAGACACAATTTTTTTTTCAGGCACAAATCTACATGGTCTTCACATGATCTGACCAAGTTTATGTCTGGACTTTAAAAGAGACTGTGACCTCTGAGTTTGTTTCGGCCTTTCTTCTCAGAGTAGTCAGATTGGAAACGACGACCTCATCTAGTTTTTAAAATATGATTGACGTGTAAAAATGTTTGTTCAAACCTACTTACAGAAACAAAATCATTTATCATTTATCATTTAATGGCGAGGGAACTAACATGAGACTTCCACCAACCATCACGGGGCTCGCGTGGTTCTCTGTCACAGAAATTAGGCCTATGTCTCAGCAGTGGGAACATAATACATTGATTATGTTATGTTTGAGGATTATTTAACTGGGTAATATTTCGGTGGTTTTATGAGCCACAAAATGTTTATCTATACTAAAAATAAACCATTATATCGTAACAAGTACATAATTGAGATAAAATGTTCCATTTACAGCATGTCATTTGAGCGAATATGTATGTCGTTTAGGAGGCAATATAAGCCGTAGTAGGGAAGTATAGTGCCATGTAAGATGCTACTAAGACTAACATACATAACATCATAACATCATGCCTGTATTCCCCGCAGGGTTAGGCAGAGGTGTACCTATAGTACACCCACATTTCGCCAGTTATGTTTAAGTCCCATGTAATAGGGAGCGAGCCCTTTGCCATCAACCGGGCACAAATCCAGACTCCGGGCTGCTACTGAGAAATTCCAGATGGAAAAACCCAATAACACTTTGCCCGACCCGGGAATCGAACCCAGGACCTCATGCTCAGCGGTAGCTGGCGACCACTAGACCAACGAGACAGTACTAGGACTAAATCCAAGATAATAAAAACAAATGCCTGCAGGCACTGACTCAGAATCTAGCCATAGTAACTCTGTCTCAGCACGAAAAGCTGGTTTTTCCCCCGATAGAACAACCTATTGCAGAAAATAGAAGTGCAATAAAAAAGTTTCTGCCTGTAGCTTCGCTCGCGTGGATGTCGCAAATTATCCCACGGGAACGTGCTATCGGGACAAAAAGTAGCCTTTGTCCTTCCCCAGGATGCCATATATATATAGTCACAGAATATAATATGTATAACTAAATTATAAATGCCACGTTGCAAGTCAATGTTTTAAAACTAGATGAGATTGAAGTTTGCTATCCTACTCTGCGAAGAAAGGCCGAAGCAAACCCAGAGGTCACAGTCTCTTTTAAAGTCTCGGCTTTTTTTCTAGTCCGTGCTTGTCGTACCTAATTTTGTTCAGATCAAATGAGGACCATGAGGGTTAGTGTCAGAGATGGTATTTTAAGGAAAAACCCCAATACAGATTTATATTCTGTGCTAGAACGAAAATACGTACAAGCTTTCAGATCGAATATTGCACGAACGAAATTGTTCAATCATTCATATTCTCACATAGCTCGTAACGCCACGAGATATAAAGTTCAAAATACTCGTCATTCAACAACATCCTTCTTTATCTCTATTTGAACCATCCGCAATACTGGCATGGCAGCCCGAGAACCCGAGAGCCATTAAAACTACAGCGTATATAATATGCGAGTTCTTAGAATGTCCTATTTACTAGTCTTGTTGCAACGGGAATAATGTATAGTCATGAGTAATGTGATCCGGAATTATCAGTTGCTGCGTTGTTTTTAAATAGTATGTAAATATAGTAGGTAAGTACCTACCTATATACATACCTACCTACCTAAGTACGGTTAAATATCCAACATTTTTATGTTGATACTGATACATAACAAAAACTATTTATTTATAGGGATTTTCTTTTGTTTTACTCAGTTTTGATTTGACTTAATTGAGGAGGATTGACATGGATTTCAACGTTCCTACACCCTAGGTATTCACAATGTGTTTGCACTATTTTCGCGACCTACTCAAGTTAAAACGTAAACTAGCACATTTACGTAAAACTTACGTTTCGGTTGCCCTGAAGTAATAGTGAGCGCAAAATCCTTACGTACCGCAAGAAAGGTGTATGGGTGAATGTCCTATGAAGCGTTGCTATATATAGCTGTACTATTTTGACTGCTACCATGTGTCGCGATATGAGGCGAGTTTCCTTGTCTTTCTCATTTCTTTCTTTGCTTTTTGAAGGGTACGTTTTATGTTTTTGTTTGTATGAAAAAAGAGATGTGTAGAGTTCTATGTTTCGATTAGTCTGTTTGAACATCACCCAAGACCGCACGTAAGTTGAAGAGAAACTCAATTGTTTATACGAAAATTGTCGCGGACTCAAATCTCGACATCGTCATCTATCGATTTAGTGAGGTTTACATACGATGACAGTGTTATCCAATCTAGACTCATTCAAAAGTTTTGACTGAACCCTTCGAAGCGCTCATCCGAGATCAATACCTATGATAATTAGCCAGAAGTGAGTAGTAGACACATGATTCTTAAAATTAAGAAACAAACACATCAAACTGCTTCTATTATGTACCTCGGGTTACATAATAAAATATTTCACATCCTCATTTCAAGCACTTAGAAAACGAGGGAGGACAATGTTAACAGTAAGTAGATATTCTAAGATCGATATAGGTAATAGGAAGCCGTAGAACAGTAATTTGAGCAAGTATTTCAAAACAAAAGACCGATCCTCGAACTTCCAAAAATATCGGTCTTACGATGAAATACTTTCTGGCTGTATGTAGGTATTATTCAATAATTATTCTCGTGCCCTTAAGGGTCCTTAAAAATAGGTGCGACACGCGACGCGACACAAAGGCACCGCCAGTCGCGTGCGATTCGCGTCGCGTGTCACGCTTGCTTGAAGGAGCCTTTATGTGGAGTCGGCGCAGCACGTCTTCTTCCTCCATACTTCTCCATTAGTCATAATCTTAGTAGCCACACCCTTTCTAATCATATCATCTTTCAGACACTCCATCCATCTGATCCTTCATTTCTTTGGTCTTCCCCTACTACCTATACTACCTATCGTTGAATAATATCTATTCAAAGATATTGCCGACTGATCAAAGGTCTTTGATCAGTTTTTATGGGGGATTTATCGTACGATAAAGACCGTTCTTGGTATACAGTTGTAGTCTGTTATCTACAATAGGCCGAGTCAGCTGGTAAAGTAATTCAACTATGGTGCTTTCTGGTTTTGTTAAATACAATGTGGTAAATAAAACCCGTGGTGTATGTGTTGCGCGACGGACGTATCGAACTCTTAAACTCAAATCACTGCACGATCAGATATATTTATATTGAAAGTAAATTACACGCCAAATCCAAACTAATGCTCTCTTTTATCTGGGAATGGCATCTGAGTTCCATAAGGAATTCTGGCTATCGACTGCCAGTAACAAATACCATATTGGTACGGCAAAACTATCAGCTAAACAAGCTTCTCAGGACACAGCGGAATCTCGGATTTGTAAATAACAAAGGTAGGAGTTTAGCCGAGGAGCATATACTTCAGTAGACACCATGCAATTCTAATTAGATGACAATGGCATATTAGTAGGTACTTGATTGCTGACGCATCTGTAAGTTCATATTACCGGTGCTTCCATTTCCATGGCAATGAGTAATGAGGCGTATAATCGCGTCATAGCTCGTTTCATTACAATTCATTTCTGTAATAGAGAGTATGTCACGTCTGTGATGTCGAAAGGGCTCAATATAGTCGCTAGGTCCAGTTCGAGGGTTCATTGTTTGTGCGCTAGAAATCATTTCTATCATCAAGTCAATTTGGATGCAGAAACCAAGTTACTGACAGGCATCTTCAGATATCTCTGTAAAACTCTTTAATTTTTCCTAGAGAAACGGTCGATTTGTTCCAAGTTCCAAACAGGATAACAGTAAAATACTTTTAACTAATTTTAATAGTGAAGTTTCACTAATAAATGCTTATTCGACTCAGTGAAGTGTCACTGGATAATAAAAGCTTTTTCAATTCAGTCAGCCAAGAATTACCACATAGAACAAAGGCGAGCTTAGTAACGCGGGCACAATAAATGAGCCTGAGGTATTCCTAGACATGTAAGAGTCTATAGAATGCAAAACAGATGTCCTTTGTTTTTGTACCAACAATAGATGGACGAACAGAAAGCGGCATTTTGTTCAAGAATAACCGTTTGTTTGAGGTTATCTTGGCGCTTTGCGAAGCAGGCGGAGTTCGCTGGCGCGGCGGTCTGCTTGGTCCATATCATAGGTTGGTCGCCTAAAGTAATTCATTTTGTTCATACTCATCAGTAAGCCATTGAACATGGTTGATTCCATGATGATGTCGCCAGTAACGTGTTTGATTAGGATCGTGAAGCTTTTGGGCAAACTAGATTTCTTTTGTTCTAACGTTTTGTTCTGCTTGAGGTTATTTTTCGGCTTCTGCCAGGTTCCGTGTCTTTTCAACCAACTTAACTTTACAAAAACTTACTTAACCCCAAATCGAACATGCGTGAGTAGGGGAGACTTTAGAGATTTTCCTTTGAAATTTCATGATTTGCTGTCTGTATTAATCTCGGTCAGTACTTAGCACTGATCCTGTCAAAAATACGTTGCTGATCAGCGTGGTGATTATTCAGTTGGATATGAAACATTCATCGGTCTATTTATCAAAGTTAACTTCTAGGTTGGTTCACTGTCATCATCACAAATCTACGTATTCAAACCTCCAACTGAATTTTTACTATATCTCTCAACTTACACCCCAAAAAGGGCAGCGTTAAGCTACAATAATAATGACACAATTTACATGTAGACAATAAAATAAGCATGACGGATGCGATAAGTATGTTCCGTTTGCACTGATAACGGGACATTAGGCGGAGAGCTAACGAACTCATTACAGAGCACCCGGCTCCGCTTGATAACCTTCGATCCCCTAAAAGTAACTAGCAACTGAGAGGGTTATATTTTTTATCTGTTTCTTTGATAGTTCATTCATGTTGGTTTTAATGGGATTATCACGCTTTTGTTCGAAGAAATGAGCTGTAATGTAGGGGCCAGTGTTTCTGGCGATGCTGCTAAGTCTCATGTGGCTATGGCAGCACTAGCATATGGATAGACATATACTCCATATTGTTTGATAGTTTCTTTAACGTTGGTCCAACGCACCTTGGAGACTCAGTCACGCTATGCTATCTCATTGCTGGCTTTGTATTCACACTCTGCACGCGGCATGACTCTTCTCATATTGATCATGCGTTACGTGAGAAGTAGTTAGATGATACCGACTAGTACCGGTTTCTTAAAATACTCCCAAAAGTCATGGCTTGAAAATAAGGACTTATACAAACAACTGTTAAAGTCCCAATGCTGAAGACATTAGCCCAACTCTATTGAGCCCAAAAGCGACCTCTTCATCTTGTACTTTATCAATATTTTTAAGAGCAATAGCTTCGTTATCTCCTTTGGTGTCGTAATAAGGCTAAGGGCTTATTATCAGCAAATTTACCACAGCATCCAACAGTAGATTGATAACAGACTGATGTGTTGTTGGGGGATCGTTATCAACATCAGCAGGCACAAGACGAATATTATAGCGGCTTAATAAATGGAGGACCCATTCGCCACAGAAAAGATGCAAAGGCCTTTGGGTGGTGATAAGATTCTTAAAACTTAGTTAAGTAGGCGCTGTTGTATTGGTATACCATCTGGTTACCATAATGGGTAAATTAATGTTCACATTCCAAAATGGTTGCGTGAATATGATTTTACCAACATATGTATTCATGATAAGCAGTATCCAAATTGAAACATTTATAACTATCATAGCCAGATGGAAGAAGTCACTAGAGCACTGCCTATGCTGTAAAGGACAAAGCGTTATAGTAGGCATTGTGTGGCGCTGTACATCGGGTTACTTGGTAAATAATTGGTCCTAATGTGGCTGTAGGACCAAACATTCCGTTGTATAAGGAAAGTTACCTTTTGACGAGCTTATAAACTTAAAATGAACTTCTATACCATTAATTTATAAGTCTTTATTTATGTTAAGTTTGAGATAAACCACTTGAACTACGTCCAGCAATAAAAGTTTCTATAAAGTGTCTCTTTTCAGCGGTCACAACTAAGTTTAGACTGACGGAACAAAAAGCTCAAATCAACAAAAGCTTAACTACGTGACTGTACTCACAACACGTCACAATCTATCTAGTTTAAGGTATATTAAGTAACATGAATTGACATAAACTTTTCAGAACCACAACTTTTGAACAACACAACTCTAAAAGCTACAGCGAAACATACAGTTACGCTCGAAAGCCGAACAAATAAGACAAAAAATAAGTGTAATCTAAAAGCTCGACTTACTTGAGGAACTCCTTCACTATTGTAACACGAAGCTAGTTGTTTCGAGCCAATCCGGGGCGTGTGGTAGTAATCCTGTGCGGTTACAGACAGTATTATAGATATAAATGTGATAAATAGTGTGGGGACGTCCGCCATTTTGCGCGACGCGACGTGAGCCCGCGCGCTTCGAGCCAGCACTGAGTGACGCGCGCCGATTTCACAACACTCGACCAAAGATTAAGTAGCTGTTGGACTTGAGACGGGTTTGCCTCTGAGAGAAAAGAGGCTGAGCTTGTCCTTCCAATATTTTGTGAATGTTTGGATGTTTGAGAGTTTCTGACTTTGGATGTTGTGTATTTGAATGTCTGTGGCTTTGGATGTTGTAAATTTAGATGTTGCGAATTAGGGATGCTTGTAACTTTGGATGATTGTGAATTTGTGAGTTTGGATGTTAGTGACTTTTGGAGTTTGGTTGTTTGTGACTTTGTGAGTGAGGATATTTGTAACTTTGTGACTTGGAATGTTTGAAACTTTGTTACTTTGGAAGGTATGGGTTTGGATGTTTGTTGCTTGATGAGTCTGTATGTTTGTGACTTTCTTAAGTTTGAACGTTTATTACACACAGGGAAGCCTCTCTGTGAGTTTTTTCAAATTCACATTTTAGACTATGATTAACCATATTTTCTATCCGGTGCATGGTATATTTTAACACTACTGAGTCCAAATAACATGTTGTAGTACGAAGGGCATGTGAATGCACAAAATTAAAACAAACCAACTACCACGTCTTCGCGCTCCCTAGTCTTTGCGACCCCAGCAGTGGCAGGGAACGTGGCCCCATACCGACGGTTTTTTGTGAACAAACCTGAAAAGGTTTGCCTTTTGTTTTCTGTTAGAATGCCAACATGTGTGGTTAGCAGGAAGGAACCGGCGAGCCGTGCAAAGGTCTCGATGATGTTCCCAATTTTAGAGATACAAGGTGTTGGGAATTATGGGGACTAACTTAGATAGTGTAGTTTGTTTGAGTTGTTGATGTGTCTTCCATGTATTCATTAATTAAAATGTACCTAATTGTAGCTTATATTGAAAGTAACACAAAATTTTTTTAAAATCTTTCTCACGATCCGGGATCCCTTTGTATAAGAAATTTTGGGTATTGATATGGGTTTTGATATGCTTACCTATCAAAGATTGGGATGATATTTAAATTGGTATGAATGAAAGAAACAGTTGTATTTCCTTACGTCCCAATATTTCAATAAATATTGGGGCGTAAGGGAAATCTACAGTTGTTCAATAATTCCTGTTGACACATCCATTCGAAACAAAAGTGCCTATAAAATAAAATGCCTAATCTCATAAAACAAAATAACGAGTCGAACCAATAATGCACTATTTCTCCATGATGTTGCTGCACTCAATAAAGCTTACATGAAGTGCATTCAACGGAGACAGATTACCATGAGCATTCTATAGAAGCACTATAGATTATGTACACCCGGCTACATCTCCAGTATAAGCTGACCTCTCATTGTACGGAAATCCTATACAATGCGAGATCAGCTTATACTGGAAATGTATAGCTTGATATGTTGCCGTGTCTACCATCGGTCGGGTTTGAAGTTTACTGAAGGGGTGCATAGTATACTTATGCATACTATTGCATAGGTATCTATATAGGTACCTTAGGTAGCCCCTCATAGGTTCTCTGACTATTTTTATAACATTTAGGCCATTTTTCATCACACGTCTATAGCTAAAGTGGTAAGGGTAGGCGTTTTTTGTAACTTTTCGAAAAGTGCTGGTTCTCGGCCTGATTCGTATTGATAAATGATTTTACCCAAATACAAATAATTATACTTACATATTTACCTACCATTGATTTACGCACTGGTACTTAAGTATGTTTATGTTGACTATCTGTATTAGCCCGAATTTTACTGTAACTTTTTAACTTCTTCTTTAAGCTTCTGCCCACGAATTCGTCCGCGTGAAATTTCTTGTTCCCCCGATCCACCCCGTCGCATCGCATCGCCTGCTCACGCTATTACTTCGTTTTCGCTTAGCGTTCTTTCGACTTTTTTTCATTTTGCTCGTCTCCTAAGGGTCCTAGCGTGATGTTAAATATCCCATAGACTTCCTCAAGAATTGGGCTATCAAATGCAAAAAAAAAACCAAATCCGACTGGTAGTTCCAGAGATTACCTCTAACATACAAACTTACAAACAAACAAATATTATATAGTATAGAACCATAAAATTATAGACGGTTTAATTTAATGAGATGCTCCTTCTCTGATCGATTTGTTTATGTAATAACGTTGTAAAACTATAAATAACTACAGATGACGCGCACTGAAATTAGACTACTGCTGCTAATGTTCTGGTTTTTCAGTTTATTATCGAACATTATCATGTCCCTTTAATAACCTTTATTACTTTAGTTATTTTCAGATAAAATATTTTTTTTGTTCACTGTACCGAATAATCATATTTAAAATAAATTCTGGAAACCTTCATGCTTCTTATGTCTGGGGAGACCATTTATACTTGTTAATATTTTTTACTTCTACTGGTACATTTTTAATTGTTAAGCTATTTCTCAGTCCTATTCCTAAGAGTTAAATATAAATGTTTCTGTCGGAAAACCTGAAAACTTTGGTATCTCATGGCTCGCTGGTTGATGACCTCAAAACTGAATCAAAGTCAAAACATTTTTGTTTCAATTAAGTTACCCAAAATGTAACGTCCTTTGAAAATATTAAGCTACAAACTCCATAGGTGCTTAGGTGTTTATAGTTACTCTAATCGGTAAAGTAGCCAAAAAAGCTGACCGAGTGTCACGTCCGCCACAAATAATTTAATCTATGCCGTTTCCCTAGTCTGCCTATTTGATTTTAAACACATGAATAGTCTTCGCCGGTTTAGCGTACCAGTGCATTAGGTCATTCATGGCATTGTCTCTTTCTATCAAATAGCGTCGACTCGCTCGCACAAAGGCTTAATGTTTTGTTGGAGCCAAATGTTAAGCGTACACAAAAAAATATGTTGAGTTTTAATTAATTATGATAAAGGGTGTTTGAATAGATCCAGGGCCGTATTTAAGCGTGTGGAGGCCCTGGGGCAACCAAAAAGTGTAGGCCCCGAAAATTTTGTGGAACAGACGATAAAAAAAGTAAAACACAGTTTTCAATAATTTTTAAACAGGGTGGATTTTTTAGCTAGGGAAGTAAGGACAAGGTACCCTAACGGTTGTACGGTTGTACCTACACACCGTGTGTAAAACAGCGAAAAAAAATATCAAAGGAAAAGTTGTTTACGAGTGTTTACTCGTCGGAATTTAAAAATATACTTTTTTTTCGAAAGTCTCTATTGTGGGGGCCTCTCTTTTGTGGAGGCCCCGTAGTCCAGTCATTTAAGCTTAAATTAGGTAAGAATCTCGGAATACAAGATACCCAGCTGTAAGTCTGTAAATACTTGTATATTGACACCCTAAAAGTTGTCTCAAAACCTACATATGGTAGGGTGTACGCAACTATTAAATTTCAAGGTCAAAGGTCACAAAAATCGGTTTTTTGCGCTTTTTTTGTAAATATCTCATTTCCTATGGGCTTTTTGCTATTTGTATTTATTATCAATATTGTAGAATACAAAATTCTCTACAAATTTTGTTCAAAAAAATTTTTCATACGGTGAACCGTTTTCGAGATAGAGGGCGGAGAGCGCGTGGTCACAGCATTACTTCAGGTCAACGTAAAAGCTTTTGAGAAACTGACAAATTTGGATGAACTAGCTGCAGCATTTGAGGAAGAAAATTGTTCGGTACAGAGATTATTAGAGAGTGGAACTCAAACCTTATTGTCAATCTATAATGCTCCGAAATCTGTGAAAAGTCTCGATCATCTTCGTTATAGTATACATTACGTTAAGTCTACAAAACTTAATAAACCTGTGCAGCTTTCAAATATTCCACCAACAAGTGCAGCTGCTCATCAAAATTTCAAACGTGTATATTATCAAGTTCAAACTTGGTTAGGCTATGATTTGGAACCCCAGGTATGGGGTTGGGCAATGCGAAACGATTTTCTGGAGCCTATCATGACAATTTTACCACCTGCTCCAGAAGATTTGCTAAATACAATTTTCTGCAAATGCAAGAGTGGTTGTGGTTCGCGATGCGGATGCAGGAAAGCGGGCTTGCAATGCTCTTTAGCTTGTGGCCAATGTAATGGGCAAGCTTGTCTCAATGCTCAACCATATCAGAGCGACATGAACGAAGATGGAAACTTTGACCCCGAAATCATGGAAGAACTTGAGACAAATGTCGTTGAAGACGATAATGAAGACTAGTTTGAAATTTACCAGCAGCCGGAGGACGACGATGAAGAGGAAGAAGATGATTAAAATTATAAATTGTAGTTTTTGTACCCTTTATTCCATTTTTTTACTTTTAATAAAAATAAATGGTTTGAATGATATTTTTTTAATAAAAAGATTAATTCATAATTTATTTGTTTTTTTTTTTCATCATGTGAGAAGTTATTAATATTAATTAGGTTAAAATTCAAATATAATTCCTATATTTTCTTTAACAATTCTGCAATTACATGGGCAGGTAAGTGTTGTTAAATAAATTAATACTGAATAAAAAGTGGATAGGTTAGGAAAAAAATGATAAAATATAATATAATAGTTAATAAAAATTGACAAATATTTATAATCGATTGATTTATCGATAGTTCATCAACTATATATGGCGCGTTTTCGACCGGAGGCACCGGTTGACCTGAAGTAATGCTGTGACCGCGCGCTCTCCGCCCTCTATCTCGAAAACGGTTCACCGTATGAAAAATTTTTTGAACAAAATTTGTAGAGAATTTTGTATTCTACAATATTGATAATAAATACAAATAGCAAAAAGCCCATAGGAAATGAGATATTTACAATAAAAGCGCAAAAAACCGATTTTTGTGACCTTTGACCTTGAAATTTAATAGTTGCGTACACCCTACCATATGTAGGTTTTGAGACAACTTTTAGGGTGTCAATATACAAGTATTTACAGACTTACAGCTGGGTACCTCGAATTCCGAGGTGAACTTACTATAATGACTGGACTACCGGGGCGGTCGCCCCGGATGCCCTCCCCTAAATCCGGCCCTGAATAGATCCATACTAATAATAAGATAAATTCGAAAGTAACGGATTTCGATAAAATTTGGCAAGGAGATAGATGGTATCCTGGGAAAGGACATAGACCACTTTTTGTCTCAAAAATAATCCTAAAAGCGACCCCTTTTAGGGTTATTTTTATAGGGGATGAAAGTTTGTATGTGAAACTTAGCATTTCTTAAGTTAGGGATATGAAAAATTAAAATTATACATTTGCAAAATAAAACTTAATTCAGTGATTTTGTAAAATCATCACCAATGGGGGTAGGTATAATATGGGCTTTTTGTCCCGGTAGCACGTTCCCCTGGGATAATTTCTGACAAACACGCGGGCGAAGCCGCAGGCAGAAGCTATAGTATAATTACAAAAGTAATAAGTACATTACATTGTTTATTAATTAGTTTACAAAGATGATTACATACCTAGTGCCTATTTTACTCTGACAGGTAAAAGCCTTGGAAATATAAAAAATAAAATAGATATCCACCTCAACAATTTCAAGGTCCTCACGACATATCACAAGGGTTAACAGGAAGCTCCGAAAGTAATAATATGAAGGGTTAAGAACGCCTGCATAAATCTGTAACCGCTTTTCCAAAGTAATTTTAATGCTTGTGCCAAGCAGTACGGCAGCACCCTAATTAAGTAACACACTATCTATCACAATCTGAATCATTTTGAAGCCTATTGCTAATCCATTGCTTCCAAAAACTTGTCCGCTTTACAACGTAGGTAAATAACGCAGCAAATGTTGTTGAACTGTCAAAATGAAACCCATTCCTAGTGTTAGTGTGTAGCGGCATCTACAAACGCCACATGCAAGCTACGCGTCATACTGACGTCACGCAAAATCCTGCATCGCGCAAGCAGAGTTTACCGCGCAACTAGCATATATGAAACATCCCGACATCAACCGTTGGGCAGTTGCCCACCAGACACAACACCCGTCTGGTCGGAGGATCTTCCCTTTTCCATAGAGTATGAGTGAACTTTACACCCTGTTCCTCATACCTCTATAGTGTGTTAAGCAATTACCCCGCAGGCGTGTGTTGGTACCTGCCTAGTGACTAGTTCAGATTAACATCACGCCTCGTTTCCCTGAACGGTTGAGCAGAGGTGTACCCACATTTCGCCAGTTATGTTTAAGTCTCATGTAATAGGGCGCGAGCCTATTGCCATCAGGCACAAATCCAGACTACGGATTGCTACTGAGGAATTTCAGATAGAAAAATCCAATAACATTTTGCCCGACCTGGGAATCGAACCTAAGACCTCATGCTCATCAGTAGTGCTTCCGACCACTTAACGAACGAGGCAGTAATAATTGTATTACTAGCTGTAAATAACAGTTTTTTTTTTAGAGAAACGTACAAGTAACTAAGAAGTACGTACCGTCAAAAGGGGGGAAAATAGGGATGAATCGAGACGAAACTTTAGAAGAGATTTTATCATTGAAATAATATAGTTTGTTGCTAAAAAGGACTTTAATGTGTTTACTGTATTACAATTAACAGTTAAGTGCCCTTGTTGGCAACAATAGTTATTTGTGCAACAAGAGAGCAAAGTCGTTTTTTGCTGCGAGTGCTGATTTTGAATCCTGAGCAAGCGAAGGATTCAACGATTGAATCACGAGCGTAGCGAGTGATTCTAAAGTTGAATCCTGAGTGTGGCGAGGGATTCAAAGGCACGAGATGCAAAAAACTTTGCTCTCGTGTAACACACATAACTTTTCACTTCAGCAGCGAGAACACTTTAGGAGATAAAATAATAAACAGGAATAGATTGAAATAACTATTCATTGTGAATCAAAATAATTAAGATTGTAGGTAGAGGTACCAATTCAATAAAATAGAACATTATAAAAGTTAAAAGTAAAATTACTGCAATTCTGCAAATTAAAAGTAACCCGCTCTTTTATTTAAATTAAGGCGTGTTCGGAAATAGCACCCATGATATTTTATTATTCAAAATATATTACGTAACATTATTAAAACTAGAGATAAATATGTACATGTTAATACAGTTTTATTTGCAGTAAATACTTATTTTCGTTTAAATACAACAATAAGTTAAACATTCAATAAATTACATTAAAAGACATAATTATCTTTTTGAAAAATTTCTTTAGTTAGTACGAAATTCCGAACGTGTTTGTCTTTGAGGTCGAATTCAAAATCGGAACTTCGAAAGGGCTGGTCTTTGTCTCTCTCTCTTTCTAATGGCGGGAAAGAGATAGAGTGTGAATGTTTCGAATTTTATGATTAACCCAAGGATGAATAAGATATTCGCGGCTTTCTGAAAAAAAATAATTAAATAGTTACTTGGTCTCACTCATTTCAGGCAGCAAAACCTACATGTTTGAGCTACTGAAGTGAAAACTATTTTATTTGAATGATAAAATCCCTTTTAAAGTTTCGTCTCGATTCACCCCTGCATCCCTATTTACCGCGTTTGACGGTACCTGTACAGTCGATACAGGTTTATTAGAAAAATACCAACACCCTAATTGCGCAACACACTATGAATCAGAATCTGAATCATTATGAAGGATATTCCTAATCCATTGCTTCATTTATGTTCGAAAAATTTGTCTGCTCAACAACGTAAATAAAGCAACGAATATTGTTGAACTGTCAAAATGAAACCTATTCCTACTGCTAGTGTGGTACGCAATTCCTTCGCCGGCTTCGGTCATTTAGGACTGTCAAAACACATTGTTTAGATGCCTAGAAGGGTCTTTTTCCCCTGTATGGCAATTAATTTAACTCATGATTGGCGAGATACAGATCGGGTGGTCAATCGATCAATCAGTGAATTGTGAACCAATTGTTCAATATTGGTGTTACATTATAGCATTATTTGGATTTAGCTCGTAGACATTTATCTGGAGCAGCCTTATTATCTACATGGAGACAACTGGCGAAATGTGGGTGTACTATAGGTACAAAACTCAAACTCAACTCAAAGCATTTATTTCTAATAAACCAATTACAGGCACTTTTGAATTATCAAGGGGTCGGTAAGTCAGAAAGATGAAGCTAGTTGCTCATTCCAAAGCGTAGTAGGTACCTATGGAGAAGAACTGGCAAGAAACTCCTCGGATATTATTTTAAATCAAAGTATGGTTACAAAATATTGGTAACATCATTCATGTTGAAATTATGCATGTGAGAACGATGCAGAACGTTAAAAGCGTCCGTAAAAAAGAGACAAAAACAATTCAAATATTAAATTAAATTAAAATTAAAATACAGCATTCTACCTACCCCTTCGAAGAACACAGGCGTGATATTATATCGTATGCTTTTTAGATTAATCAAACTAAAAAGGTAGTTTTCATTAGGCAATTAGTTCATAAATAGGGTGTTTATCCGTTAATACTGAAGCAATTTTGAAGGTACAACCAAAGCTTGCAAAATGGATTATTTATTATTATCTGAAAAGCTACAATTTAAGCAGAAGAATAAAGAGTTTTTTAGTCACAAAAAAATCAGTTTATAAGGTTTCAAAAAACAACATCCATTTCTCTTATACCAACTAGATGGAAGGGTAATGGTCTATAGGAGCCCTAATATGGTGAGCACGACTCATACGTAACTAGATTCTTTCCACGCACAAAATTACCCAGAAACACGATTGAGAACAGTAGTTCATTGTAATCATTCAACAGTTTAAAAAATAATATCACACATTTTTGTGCATTTTATCTTTGTCTAAGAAGATAGCTGACCCGCTGTGACCTGTAGGCTCATGTACTATAGAAGTACGTGATAAAATGATGACGTTAATAATAGACCACATCATATTGTGCCTATTATCATAACTTTATCAATAGTTACCAACGATTTGTCCTAGTAATACAATCTACCTATGTACGAAATAGGACAGACTGTCACACAGAGTATTTTATAAGTAAGAATGCGTACTGTAAGACGGGGTGAATAGGGATGCAGGGGTGAATCAGGACGAAAATTAAAAAGGGACAGGAAACACATTAGAGTCCTTTTTGGCAACGAACTATATTATTTCAATGATAAAATCTCTTTTAAAGTTTCGTCCCGATTCACCCCTGCATTCCTATTCAACCCGTTTGACCCGCGGGGTAATTACGTAACACACTAACAGTAGGAATGGGTTTCATTTTGACAGTGCGACAACATTCATTGTGTTATTAAATGTTGATGAGCAGACAAATTATTCGAACATATGAAGCAATGGATTAGCAATAGGTTTTAAAATGATTCAGATTATGATAGATAGTGTGTTACGTAATTAGGGTGCCGTTTGTACAGTACGCACGGAACTTGGCAAGATTTTGGCGTAGCGGGAGTAAGTTTGCGCATTACGTTTACCATTATTTTTATTTATTTATTTTTATTACTTATTACGTAAGTTACCATTTTTATTTTGTTGCACTATATGTACACATAGTGCAACAAAATAAAATAGGTCACTTTTATTGCTTGTCATTATACTATGGTTATTGCCATAATTTATTATTAAAAGAAAGTTAAAGAAAGGAAAAACGCATCTAAAGAGTGCCAAGTTACGTGCGACCTAAAGTTCTTGCAACTTTTTACTAAAAATGGGTCTTCACTCGGTTCACTGGTAACAGTCGGTCAAGAGTTATCCACCGGCATAAACGACGTAGGTCTCCCGTGGACTAAAATACTGATGATAATTATGAAGTAAATACCAATTATAGATATTGCTATATTATACCTAAATACGTATAAAGTCGTAAAGTCGAGGAGATGTTCTTCAGACGCAATAAACGTGTAGATATAAGGCATGGCTACGCGAAATATTATGTAGTCGCGTCTAGCAGATGTCAGCCATCTGACTATGTTGTTACATTAGACAAATTACTTACATATTCCGAAGCACATATGGACGATTTATTTAAACTTTAAAAACCTAAATTCCAGTTTATGTAAGATTTTTTTTATATCAGATTTGTATTAGTAATTTTTTTTAATGACAATGTTGCCTTTGTGATGATCGTTATGGTCTCAACCGGTCGGTATATCATTTTTAGAGGTCACACTGGCACTTCATTTTACATTTATTTAAAAAAAAACGATCTTTCATTAAGTTTCATATAAAGTCAACAGAGATCGTCACGTCACAAAAGAATTTCATTGAGCTGTAGCACGCATCTGACTTATCACTTTCGATACATCCTGACCGCCTAATTTTAGACTAACGGAAGCTTTTAAACCGTCACTGATAAGAGGTCAAAGAACTCTCACTGACATTATTACAGTTTAATCTCGGATTTATGAGGCTGTGGGGTCAGCAGGATTACAGGCAACCACTTAATCGAGTTTAAAATAAAGAACACTGATTCACAAGAACTTAGTTGGAACAGTTGTGTTTCACGAATTAATACAAGTACAATTTCTGACATTGCCGTTAATACACAGTTACTGTATGTACATCATCCCACTGCTGAGCAAAGGCCTCCCTTGAACATAGAGCTATTTAGGTCTAAGGCTGGTGTGAACAGACCAAAGCTGGTCAAGTCATGAGGTCATGGACTATTGTCTATTTATTGGACAAAAAAGTGTCTTCGTGCGGTGCAGCATGCATGATCCAAACCACTAACAGATGCAAAACATATTTTATTAATTTAAAATTATTAACACTTTCGTCCATATATATTTATGAAGTTGCCATGTTTATCAAAGATAACCATAACCAATTTGAAACTCTATCCACTAAACGCCATGCAGGTGCTCCCATCAAGACGCTCTAATCTCAAAGTTTCCTAAGAATGGCTCCAAAAATATTTAACAAACTACCCAAATCGATAAAAGCTTCAAAAGACAGGTTTCTGATACAGAAAGCTAGTACGCTATAAATTATTTTAGAAGAGAAATAAAACCCGTAAGTAATAATTATGTACCTTTTTCTCCGATTTATTTATTACCTACTTACTTTAGTTAATAAGTATAATTAATAATTTTTGTTACCTTAATTTTGTACTATTTTCTTTATGCTTATTTTATTGCTAAAGATTTAAGACGGTTATTTAGCATTATTTTTATAATTATACGCTAATTACTATAAAACTATACAGCTAGAAGGAGCAGTGGTGGCCCAGTAGTGGTCGGCCGCGACTTACGAGTTGCAGGTCGTGGGTTCCAACCCAAGCAGGCCCTTTACTTTGTGTAAATATTTTCATCACCACTGCTCTTAAAACGGTGAAGGAAAACATCGTGAAGAAACCGGTATGTCCTACAACCAAAAATTCGAAGACATGTGACATCTACCAACCCGCACTGGGCCCGCGTGGTAGATTACAGCCCATTCTCTCTCGAAGAGAGGAGGGTTGAGTCCCAGCAGTGGGAACACTATAGGCTGATTATGCTATAGGCTATATATACTACCTGTATACCTAGTACCAACTGTGTAAAAAATATTTGTACGACTTGCAAAGCAGCACTTGACGCAATATTTTTTGACATATACCATCATGTACCACTACATTATACCTATGTATACAAATAAATAAATTTGAATTTGAATTGCAGTTATCTTGTTTTAATTAAAAAATAGTTTGGCTCCATTATCAAAAGTGTGGGCTATTCGGAACAAAAACATACTTAGTCATAGCCGGAGCAAAGCTTGGAAAAGGAAAATAGGAAGCGCCATCTCACAGTTTACTTGAAAACTATCAACACCCCTTGAACCACCCCTAATAATTTCCTCACTAAAACTCACCCCTAAGTCACCTGCCGTCAGAAGGTAACCCTCCGTTTTATGCGATAGATTCTGAACAGATGGCGCTATTTTACATTCGGTTTTTGTTTTTATTTCATTAATATAAAACCAAAATAGCATGAAAATATTTTTTTCTTTATCACCATTTACCTAAGTATCCTAGGTATGAGCATCTTTTGACTTAATAAAAAGACAACTCCTAAAAATCGCCCGCCAACTGATCACGTTATTTATTGTTTATAAATTTTTAAACCCAAGAATAAAATGGCTATTGCAATATACTTACCTAAGTAGTGTTTTATCTCCAAGTTAGAGATACAAATACTTTTATTTTCTACCTATAGCTTACTAGTTTACTACCCGCGGCTTCTCCCGCGCGGATGTCGGAAATTATCCCACGGCAACGTGCTACCGGGACAAAAAGTACCCTACGTGTTGTTAATCCAGGTTATAATCTGATAAACCACTAAACGGATTTCGATAAAATTTGGAAAGGAGATAGATGGCATCCTGGGGAAGGACACAGGGTCCTTCCCCAGGATGCCATCTATCTCCTTGCCAAATTCCGTGAAAAGGTAACATTCAAACAGAGTTACTTTCTAATTTATAATATTAGTATGGATTAATCAATTACCTGCCAAAGTTTGCAAACTCATGACCCAAAGCCGAAGCCATTGTTATGTCTTAATTATAATGTAAGTAAAAGTGTAAATTACGAATTAACACACTGACCCTTTCGGACTGCTTACCCTTTTAAAGAGCAGGGGGTGAATTGGGGGTGACCGACTCAAAGAATAACATGTCAAAAGCCATGTCTTTACGAGTGCCGTGGCAGCGACGACAAGCGAATGACAAGGCACAGTCCTCCATCTGTTAGGACTTTGTACTTCATTGTTTCAGTTTGTAGGTAATTAGCTGTTACCCACGACTTCATCTGCGTGTGTTTGGTGTTATCATTTTTATTACAAATTTCCATTATGAAAAGTATTTTATATCCTTCTCCAGATCCTAGGCTATCTATCTACAAAAATTCGGAACGTCCGGTTCAGTGATTTAGGGATAAAAAGGTAACAAACAAACAGACATACCTACTGACATACAGCGGGGTAATTACGTAACACACTAACAGTAGGAATGGATTTCATTTTGACAGTTCAGCAACATTCATTGCGTTATTTACGTTGTTGAGCAGACAAATTTTTCGAACATAAGAAGCAATGGATTAGCGATAGGCTTCAAAATGATTCAGATTGTGCTAGATAGTGTGTTACGTAATTAGGGTGCTGTTACTTTTGCATTTATAATATAAAAATTTACAGGGTGACTTGTATTTGACGTATTCCTTCCAGGACGTAATAGTGTGAACCATTTGCAACACTTAACACCAACTCCTTATAACCCAGGCTAAAATTCATGGAATCGAGAAAATCTATTTTTTATGTTTTTTTTCAAATTTCACGTAATTCTTCTTTCGCAATGAATGTTGTTGAACTGTCAAAATGAAACCCATTCTTACTGTTAGTGTGTTACGTAATTACCCCGCAGGTACAAGTGTTTGTCTGCTCTAAGCTGATGATGTGCATAATTCCGACATAGAAAACATGTCGTACTAGATACTTTAATTTGAATTCAATGGTTGAAATTAATCAGGATCTTCGATTTCATCAATGGACCTGAAATATGTTGAATGAAAATTTTTAACTGAAATAAACTACAATAAATATTTAAAAAAAGCTCTAAATTTACGTGTTCAAAAGGGCGTTTTATTTCATATTAGTGGATGTGCGATGTTTAGCAACCCGCTTGTCTCACCCCTTTTAACAACCCACCTTTGCGCAGTTTTCCACTAATTACTGAGAGACTACCTGTAAAAAGGAATAACCCTATTTTGTTTTTTTTTACAGATTTTTTGTCCTTCCGTATTTGGAAACATGATAACTGCTCCTTATTGATCTTTGTTTGGAATAGTTTTTGTTCGTAAGTAATGATTAATTTAAAAAAGAAACCTAAACTTATCTATTTCTTTTTTAAATCAAATACCACGACGAATTTATTGAATTTTTATTCTGCGGATTTTATCCGTAATACTGACTATTGCCTCTGTTAGCCTCATAATAATGGGAAGACAAACCAGAATTCCTTTAGTAGACTAGTAACCTAATGTACTTAATAAACATAAAAGACTCACCGATGTTTTTCCCTCCGTTTCCCGTCATGACATATAAGTAACATGACATAATTGACATACAAACACTCGACATTAATCACTTTAACGACTGACGTGGAATCATAGTATTGCTTACATTAAGACTTTCAACACGTGTGCTTCACAGTTGCTGAAAAGGTGTTGCTTATTAGATAAAAACATAGTTGCAGTTCACTAACCAAATATAATACATTGACTATGCTTAACATAAACCATGGTTTTGTGACTGACTTACGGATTAACTGACAGACATTCAGTCCAAACCACTGCGAACAGAGATTTATAACAAATTCAAAGATGACTTTAAAGGATGTAGAAGTGCACTGAGTAAGGATTTTTCTAAACTACACCCCTTAGCGGGCCAAACAGAGGGGTGAAGTTAAATGCGACCAAAATGTCGTGCTAAAGCTAAAGAGCCAATTGAAAATTATAATAAAATAAAGAGAAAATTGTATGCTTCTAAACCTAGCGGTTTAGGCCATGCGTTGGTTGTCAGTGAGTGAATGAATTTAAGAATTTAATTGAGTAGATGTTCCAGAACCGGTCAAGAAGAATGTGATCTAATGATATACTTCTATTAGTTTGTTACTCGGAAAAAATTATAAAGTGAATGAGTGTTTTGATAATCTTAAACCCTGATTCAGAAACACATAAAAGTGGCAATCGAGTGTTTTGTGGTTGTAATGGTAAATATTGTGTATTACATTTAGATACTCGTCAGTTACTTATGGGCTCAAGCATTTGGGCCAATCAAGGTAAAGAAGTATGTACCAACAAGGTAATGAAGTACCAAGAAGGTTAGGTTTTATGAAAGCTGTAAGCCTTCTTCTGTACAACTCAGTATTTTTATGATATACGAATATTGGCCCCCAAATAGAATTCTATGATTACTCGTATACCTGTTTGTTAAGGTAGTAGAGGAAAGTTTAAAAACTCGACGTATACCCCTTTTCGCAGGCATCCTCTTCAACTCGCGCCAGAAGCCGTCACAGCAGTAGCCGCCACCGCTGTCTACATCGCGGCACACGATGGACGCAAAGGTACTTACATCACTTTTTAATTTAATAAATTTGATTGGGGAAACTTTTTTCGTATTTCTCTGTTGTGATCGAAGAACAAACTATTTTGCTGTGTGTACGACTTGTGTACCTGCGACTTTTTTGTGTTGTACTGTTGTTTTTAAAGTTGACAAACTCGTGTTTTCAGGTTTTCTGTTTAGGATACCCGAATGTTTTTTTTCTTGTGATTCATTGGTGGTGTGCAATAAATAATTGAAGAATATTGCGGAAGGTCTATAAATACCCTTTCGTCGTCTCCACCTTGTATATATATATATTTATATTTCAGCTATATAATATATATATATTTCACAAGTTAGTCAAATCTATACATCTTGTAAAAATTATAATGATTGCTTACAATATTATAATTTTTACTATTCCTATTTCCTGTATGAATTTAAAACGATGGAAAATTACATCACATGTTACATACCTTTCCAATATGAGCCGATAACTCGCTTCATGTAGCTCGTTGAAGGAGTTGACGGAACATTTTGCACTTCGAAATTTTAATTAGTAGTACCTTCGTACTAAATACTATGTCTGTCTGTCTGTGTCACCACTCTTTATCGTGACATTCATGTATTTGTGGATACGAGTAATAGACGATACTAAAAGTCCTCTATCTAAAGAAAGAAAGAAAGATATTTTATTTGGGACACGCACAGGATATTTCCTGTGCGAGTCCCAAATAAAATATTTTTCTAAATAGATGAACATAAATAAAAATAAAAATACATACAGACGAATATAAAATCCCCTCCTTTTTTGAAGTCGGTTAAAAATGAAATGCTGTTCTTTGGTAAGCGCATGACTTGATAAAGTCCGAACCGATTTAGTTTTTTTTTAATTTTAACATGTTCGTAATAGCCCGAATTAGATATTTATGGAAATATTTTTTTTTAAATTTCCCGGTGTATTTTCAAATTCGGAAAAAACTGAACGTTCTTTTTTCTATGGGATTTTTGTATGTATGAACTATTGAAATTTGGACAGGACCATGTCTTCGGGTCAGCTGGTAATTTAATATAAAACAAAGTTTATTTTTGTGTCCGTGTATGTTCCCTCTATTCTTCTAAACTTCGTACTGAATTATAGTGCGGTTTTCACCATCATTAAGGGAATTTATTCTGGAACGTTTATATGTGTATTAAATATTAATGTTTAACTTAGATAATATAGCACAGAAATCTCAATGTTTGACAACATGTCGCCACCTCAGTTCCTACCTAGATTTAACCTTTACGTCGTTAGTCTTCTAAATAAACAAACTCATCTTCAGGACTCATGAATAATGACGCTTCATGTTTATAAAAATATATCGTCACTTACCGTATCTTATCAGCTCTAAATAATTCCTTCTCTTTGTACAGGGCAGAGAACGTGGAATCTTAAAATTGGAGCCTCGTCCGAGAGTGGTTATCGACACCACAAAATCGGAACTAACTCCACAGGTATGTACTTCATTTTCACGTTTAAGTACTTTTCTGTAAAGCTCACTTCGACCGACCTCACCTAGTTTTTAAAATTACGGAAATAAATATGATTTATCGAAGCTCACTCAAGTGGCCGCACACGATTTGAAAACGAACAAATTATTTGGTTTTATATCATATCGGATTCCTACCACGAGAGTCACCAGCATTAGAAGTTTAGTGAATAACATTTAAGCTTAGCAGTTTTTTTACAACTAGGCACGATTTCCGAACAAACTATTTAGTATACAGACATGTTTGCCTGAGTACAGGGGGGCTGTCTGGATAGGGGCTCGTGGCAAATAATTACAGTCGCACGGTTCGACGCTTGCCGCGGTCGGTTCTTGGATAGGTGACCATTGATTACATATCGAGACAGTTGGTCCCGACTGTCATTCGTAGATCTTTGACAGTTGTTAAGGGTAGACAGAACCCCAAAAGTCTGACAACCAGTCCAATCGGTAAGTATCGTGTTACCCATGTACTGGATTGTGGAGGTCAGATAGGCAGTCGCTCCATGTAAAATACAGTATTCTTATTAGCTGCATCCGATTGCACTGAAAGCCGACCCCAACTAGTTGGGAAATGCTAGGCAGATTGATTGACATGTTTGCCTGTTTCTGGTGGCAACTACGACTCTTCTCGCAGTACCTTGGGTTCACCTATGCGAATACTGAAGCCTAGCCGGAGGCAAATAAGGAGCTACCTACGTTAAGTGATAGTGTTAGGAGCAAATTTTACAGTTTGCGACGAGATCATCCTATTCCATGTTATCAGCGAATGTGCTGTGATTTTATTTGCACTAGACGACTTAATCTTTCCTGAAGGATCTCGCGCACTTTTCAATCATAAAGAAACTTATGCCATAGCTGTTCGGACGACCGGTCTTGTGGGAAAACATTGTTCTTCTTTGTAGCTTCGGCGACCAAGATTGCAATCAGACGTGCGACAAGTCATGGTCGTGGCCGCGTAGTACGCGAGGTCCCTAAACCTGCCGTAGATTCTTTTTTACCAAAATATTCTTCGAAGTACCTACAACGCTCCTTTTCATTATTCGTCAAAACCAACATCATTTTCAAAACCATCCTATCATGTATACCACAACACGCTGTTGTGAGCTGTTTCTCATGCTTCTGTTCATATTTCCATGTGGTATTTAGTTTTAAACACAAGATGAATGAAATAGGTCTAAGGATAAATGTAGCCAACAATGTAAAGGGCTCGTCGAGGAAAGCATTCCACCATATCTATCGCCACTCGTCGAGCTTCATTGTCTTGGGGGCTTTTCTGGTGATCGCCCCTGTTGTTTCTGGACTCGTCGAGCTTCATTGTCTTCTGGTGATTGCCCCTGGTGTTTCTGGCTTTCAGGAGTTGCAATAAGAAAACGTGTGGTTTGCTTGTCTAAAGTCCACTCAAATCTGTGTGGTTTTATCCTCAAAAGATTATTTCAGACAGTAATCTACATGGTCCTCACATTATTTGAACAAGATTATTTATGGACTTTAAAAGAGACTTGGACACCTGAGTTTGTTTCGCCATTTCTTCTCAGGGGTAGTCAGATAGGGAATTTCGACTCCATCTAGCTTTTTTTTTATATGTCATGAAAAGTGATTCCGACATCCTAGTTATAGAAGAACAATTTCATTTAATTTAAATAATTTCAAGGCTGATTCTCAGACGCTCCACTTTTTGTTAAATAAGTCTTGCATTTGCCATCTTCCACTCGAAATAAAACGTCTGAGCACAAAATGGATGAAAAGTGTAAAATTAATTAATTACTGAACCAATCCAACTATGTTGGATTACGGTATTCGGCAGCTTTTACTCGAGCATTGAATGATCGAAAAATTATATGAAATTAGCAAATGAACGTTCATTTCAACGTAATTTCGTCGTCGTGTGAACATTTAATTGACTGATGTGACTGATTTCTGCTTGAGTGCATCCTTCAGTAACAGAGTAACCGTGGCTTGCCATGCACACACATGCCCGTACAACTGACCTGCAAAAGAGTTTGGTATGCTGATAGTACGGGCCGTGGTCTTCTCACTTTCACGGCATACTTACAATTTTCGATGACGATGCACAAATTCGGTCGTTCAAATTCCCACATACAAGGCACCTTCAGACATCCAAAATTGTAAATACATTTAGCACCGGCGCCATTACTGGAAAAGGTACACAAAGTGTAATTACAGACAATCAGGGCACTCCCCGGCCTCTAAACGGAGCCAATTAACGAAATGTAATACTCTGCGCAGTCGGTAAAGGCGGTTCGACGTTTAGACAGTGTGATTTGGTATGTGTACTGTATTCAACGAATTGGTTGGCAGGACGGTAGTTAACTATGAATACACTTTAACACTCATATTTATCGTAAGCATAGTCTGCACTAGTGGAGCCCTTTGTGAATGAGCTCATCCGGGGTAGTACAGTCAACCATGAATCAGTGGTGATAATTTGAGATTGACAGCACCGTTTAGCGTAACAGTAAGAACGATTTTAGCAGCGTTAAGCTATTATGTCTCATCATATCCGTCGTCCGTCAGTCTGTTCTTGCTGAAAACTTAAAACCTAGAGAGTCGTTTTCCGTTTGGGATGTATGGGATCATGCCTCGGTACTAAGTCTTGAGACAAAAAGACAGAGGTCTGCTACAGAAATTTTCCGCATACAGAAACCCAATGCATGCCGGACCCGGGGATCTAACTCAGTACCTCTTGCTTAGCAGTCCCATTGGAATGCTCTGATTAATATTTATTTAATAAACCGTGAAGTTAGGAAATCATTGGGAGATACTTTAATTTTCCGTGCAGTAGAATATTTTGTACCTTAATAATATTTTTAATTAACAATTTTCCAGTATGTCCTAGAACCAAAATTCGGAGACATGTGACATCCAGCAGCCGCATTGGGCCCGCGTGGTGGATTATGATGCACTATCTCTCACAGAGAGGAGGCCTATGTCCCAGCAGTGGTAATAGGCTGATTATGCTTATGCAATTCGTTTCTAGATATAAGTTTGTATTAGTTCTTTAGTTATTTTTTAAATTAGTTTATAAACGTATCAATTAAGCTACGGTTGCCACCCATAAAAGATTACGATGACTCAGCACTGGTTCATTAGATTTAGATATTATTAATTAGCGTAAAGTACGTGTACTGCGCTCGTTTAGCTACCAAACATGTTAACAAATATGTGGTTTTGGAAGAACAACTTTATTTCACACATAAAGTTCAGTTTGCAACTTTAAACACTTTTAAGACTTTTTTAATAGTAGTCATTCTGGAATCAACTTATTCTCTAATACAATAAATTTGAAATTCGTTTAAATGGAGAAAAACTTTAATTGGAAACAAGTATTTGAATAGACAAAAGTAACATTTTTACACCCTTTTGAAAAAAAACGGGCTCTCGTATTTCATTGGTACCTTCAGTTAATTAGATTATTCTAGGTGGCCAGAATTTTCAAAATCATGTTAATTACTAAGCAGAGAGTTGTTTCTGTCAATTTTATCATAAAATATTGATTCATCTTCATCACCATCTTCATCCATAGCACACTTCACCCACTATTGGGCATAGGCCTCTCTTTTCTTGTGCCAATCTCCACGCTCCTGTGCCAGTCTCATCCAGATTCTACCCGTGATGGTAGCAATATCGTCAGCCCATCTCGCCACCAGACGACCGCCACTTTGTCTCCCAGTCCTTGGACGCCACTCGGTCACTGCCTTACTCCAAATTTTGATTACATCAATAAAAAATGATGTCAAAATCCAAACAGTCAGTATGCTGTACCTATGTTAAGTAAAAAACAGAAATAAAGTAAATTAAGTAGCATTCGCATGGTCATGCTATCGAGGATATTTCTGATGGTTTCTTGCCCACTGCACGGTATTTACATTTTTTAGCTCCCTGGTGTTTAGCGGAGCGGGCTGTACTGATCTTACTCGTCGTTCGGAACATCCCAGATGTGCTCTATTGGATTGAGATCGGGACCTCGAGCTGGCCAATCCGAACGACGAATTCCAACCTCTTGCATATACTCGTACGCTTACACTTCGCCGCTCGCCGATTCACTTGATATCGCTGCCAAGTCCTCAGGACTGTCGAACTACTCACATTTAGCCTCTGGGACACATGACATTGACTACAACCTCCCTCAAGCAGCGCCATAATTTTGCTGGCTGTTATCGTCTTAGTAACCATTTTGAAGAATGCTAAGTAACGGTATCAGGAATGGAAAAGTCAAGGAAATGAGATAATTGAGCACTCATTATGTAAAAGTGATCTAGACATAACAAGAAAATCCATTCATTTAAGCCACAATATGCAGTTTTTTATATTTTATTTTATTACTTAAGTAAACTTACAGCTAGGATAAAGATAGTTGACAGTTAATGAAGCAGTTTTCACAGACAATGTGTATATTTACATTATTGCTCCATACTCCGTTCCATAATGAAATTATAACTTATAATTATTAATTATATCTTATTAATATATTAAAGAATATTCACAATGACATGTCGCACACTTGTTTGTCGAACTAATGACATACATTCGAAAAATGTGTAGTCGGGAAAAGTGTTATATGGTTTTACAATCAGGACCGTCTGAATAGCAGTCAGGATTTGTGCCCGGCTAGTTACAAATGGTGAACTGTTTGTGAATCATACACAACTCTGCCTACCCCTATGAAGAATACAGGCCTGATGTTGTCATGTATGCTAACTGGGCTTATGACATTTTTTTCGTGTCACCCTTCTCTCGAAGTGCAACTTGCTAATCCATACCTCCACCCATATTAATATTACAATTACGTTTATTTATTTTGATACTTATTAGATACATTTTTAAATATTTTTATAAAAACATTAAAAAGAACATTTAAGAATATAAAAAAATAGTGGTCCGCCGGTATCGGGAGCAGGGTTCAAGCTACCGGTGGTTAGGACTCCAGAGACAGGAACCTCTTCACGATGCGAGCCGTATCGAGGTGTACTGCCTTCTGGATCAGGCCCTTGATCCAACCGCCTAACGAGATCCTCGAAAGATGCTGAAATATATTACTATAATTATTACTATTACCGACCGAGCAAGCGCGAAGCGCGGGCGAAGCGTCTCCGTTTCAGCTTGGGCAAAAATGCTTTCGTATATCTGGATGTCCGGCGGATGGCTGTTCTAAGACTACAGGTCGCATTTCTCAACCGATTCTCGTGAAATTTTGTGAGCAGGTTTGATATAATTATAATAGGTCTTTACCTATGAAATTGCCGTTTTGTATGAAAAAATTTAAACGAATTTTTTTCATGAATTTTTTATTTGTATTAATCGAAGTAATCACCCATGCAATCAATGCATCTTTGCCATCGCAGTGGCAGTTTATTGATGCCCTTCTTAAAGAAATCAGCTGGACGGGAGGCAACAAATTCTTCAAAGGCATTTTGTACTGCCTCTCGGGTATTAAATTTTTTTCCCGCCAAGAAGTTATCCAAATTCTGGAAAAAGTAGTAGTCTGTAGGCGCAAGGTCTGGTGAGTAGGGCGGATGACGGAGAGCTTCCAACCCCAGTTCTTGCAACTTGGAGACCGTCTGCTGTGCAGTATGAGGTCGCGCGTTGTCGTGCAGGAGCAGCGGAGACGAGCGATTGACCAATGCTGGTTGGAGATGCGCCAGCTTCTCCATCATTGTGTTCAGTTCTTCACAGTACACATCTGCAGTAATGCTCACCCCGTTTGGTAAGAAGCTGTGATGAATCACACCGGCGCTAGACCACCAAACAGTGACCATCACTTTTCTAGGGGTAAGTTTTCGTTTAGGGCATTGTTTAGACGCTGAACCAGGATCCAACCAACTTGCTGAGCGCTTACGGTTATCAAACAGAATCCATTTTTCATCGCAGGTAACAATGCGGTTCAAAATTCCTTCATTTGTGTGTCTGTTGAGCAGTGCAAGGCACGTCTCGACGCGTACTTCGCGCTGGCGATCATTGAGTTCGTGGGGCACCCATTTGTCAAGCTTTTTTACCTTGCCAATTTGACGCAAATGGACCAATATTGTTTTGACGCTAACGTCGAAAGCTGCTGCTAATTCAGCCGTAGATTGTGTATCATCAGCTTCCACAATCGCCTTTAATTCGTCATTGTCGACCAAAGTCTTCGGACGACCGCGAGGTTCATTTTTCAGGTCGAAATTTCCAGAACGGAAGCGAGCAAACCAATAACAGGTGGTGCGTTGGTTTGTAGAGTTAGCTCCGTAAACGTCGTTGATGTTGCGTGCCGCTTGTGCCGCGTTGCTGCCACGACGGTACTCATATTCCATAATTACTCGAATTTTTAACGTATCCATGATGACGAAAAAGATTGAAATGCGATGAAAATGTAACACTAATCAATAAAGAAATGACTACTTTTAGAAAAAAAAATCCATGTTTTTAAAATAAAATTAATTTGAAATTAGAATTCATAGCCAAACAAAAATTATTTTGATTTGAAATGGCCAGTACTGCAGAACGGCAATTTCATAGGTAAAGACCTAATATGATGTTTTTGCCGAATAATTTTTTCGAAATTTTTCATAATGGCAGAGATATTGGGGCTGAAAACGTAAAAAAAAACATATTTCAGCCATTTCACGATCTTTGCTCGCGCTTTTTGTTTTAAGGTGCGCGTGAACATTTATTCAGTTTTAAGCTATGCAAAGACAGAGTCGCGAGGTCTACAGCTCACAGAGCCACCAGTAATATTATAAATGTGAAATTAGCTTGGTCTGTCTGCCTGTTACCTTTTAACGCCTTGCCACACTGGATTTTCAACGCGA
Source organism: Dryobotodes eremita (assembly GCA_917490735.1). Taxonomy (NCBI): domain Eukaryota; kingdom Metazoa; phylum Arthropoda; class Insecta; order Lepidoptera; family Noctuidae; genus Dryobotodes; species Dryobotodes eremita. The sequence goes on along the minus strand of OU823241.1, from coordinate 6,925,535 downwards.
TTTTCTAAGCGCCGAGAGTTCAAAATCCAGTGCGCGATAAAATCCCGCCGCGATATTTTTACGTCCGTGCGTGCGTGAGCTTAATGGCTGAATGGATTTCGGTGAAATTTGGACACCGGTAGACCATGAACTGCGTTAGGGCAGAGGATACTTTTATCCCGGTTAATTCGTTCCCGTGGAATAATTACCGACCTTCACGCGGGCGAAGTCTCTGGCAAAAGGTAGTAACTTAACATATTATACAGGATTCATTTTTAATCACTGTGCAAACTGTAACCATGAATTCAGCATATGATTCTATACTCCCAAGTGTAGAAATTGTGCGTCAGTTATAATTTTTTTTATTAGTTGTTCCAGACATTTTGACCGCGTGGGTATTGCACTTTTCTATGAAATAGCAGATTTTTATTTTGATAACCGACGAGAAATTTCTGCGCTAGAGGATCTAGTATCATGTGCTGAATTCATGGTTACAGTTTGCGTACTGGTTACAAATTTATCTTGTATAATATGTTAACACCACATGGTTAGGAAATGTTTCGAAACTAATGACTGCAAATATATAATAATTAACAAAATGTTACCTTTAATTTTACTTAGAATAAGTTTTTTTTTTTTTTGCATGTATAAATAAGTCCTCTTCCTTCAAATTTTTTATTTTGCTGTGCCCGACAGGGTCCACGATTGATACAACTAATGTTTACTTACCACCTAAGCACATTGTGGAATGCAATATAATATTTAAAAAAAAATTAAAAAATTAAAAATATTTATTGACATAAAACATTTTACAACAAATGATAGAATTCTCTGACTCCTGCGCTAGTTATAACTGTGTTGCAGGAGCCAGTGTCCTCCCGTAATAAAAGACACAATGTTTGTTGTTTTATGACAAGACAAAAAGAAAGAAATTAAAAAAAAGGAAATAAAACAGACTTCACTTAATAGGTACTTCTAAACATGTGTACTAAGAACAAAAATTAAAAAGAAAAAAAAAAATAGATATATAAAGAAATAAACAATAATTTCGGTTCTTCTTTTGCGCGAAAGTATGTTTTTTAATGTGTGTGGGTGTGTGTGTGTGTGTGTGTGTGTGTGTGATACGTTTGAGTATTGAGTATAAATAATCTAGAGCTGTAACGTGTTAAAATATGACAGTAGGGCGTGTGCGTGCTATATGAATTGATACGATTACATAAATTATCATAATAGCTCGAAACGTATCAAAAAACCTTCCACGAATTAGTAGAATATCGATCGCTCGCTATCTTCGGTGAAAAATCACTTCTTAATTATTATTCGGAGTGATATAAACGATAGGGAGGGCGCAAGATAATGGAATGAACCATCAGGGGTGCCACACATAAGTACCGGTTGCTTTTTGGAGAATAATAGGCAGATTTTCGAATCGCAAGCATCATTCTTTGACAGTTGTATGAGATGGCTTTAACATGGCAAATTGACGTACAGTACAACTATTTTCTTAATGCCCCTCGGCAAACTTCGTGTTTCGTCAGTCGTCGGATCTCTATCAATTGCCCTTTGCACTTTTTGCAGACCGGACACTCTCAATCGACTTGGAAACTTCGGTCGCTGAAACTACTGGGACTAGGAACGTGAACTTTTGCACACGTGTTCCTTTTATAATGTAGGGGAGCACTAAGAAGGGATTTTTGGAAAATCAACCTATAAGGGGGTGAAAATCGGGATTTTGTTTCTATGAAAAATCTTATTTCTTGAGTTTATAAACTTAAACTTGACACAAATACTTATCTAAGTAAATTATTAAGTTTGTGACTTTTCTTTTTTCTAAACTACCCCCTAAAGGGACATTAGGGGGTGTCAAACTTTGTATGGAAGAATTTTAACGCGCGGTCCGATTAACTTGAAACAGTATTTATACTTATGACCAAAATAAAGAATCAAGTCTATCAGAGTTCATCGAAAAGCTACCCATAGCGGGGTGAAGAGGGGTAGTCAGTTTTACAGTGGAGGATTTTATTACATGTCTTGATCATCTTTTAGTCAAGTTATGGAAACTTCTCAAACGATATTTCAAAATTCCACCTCCGTGGGGGTGGAAAGAGGGGATAAAGTTTATATGAAAAATCTTATTCTTTTGGGTAACAAACTTGAAAAATGGCAAAGTAAATAATAAAGGTTTGGTTTTAGTTTTTTAAAACAACTCCTCACAGAGGATTTAGGGGGTGTCAAAGTTAGTAAGGAAAAATTTTAACTCGGTGTCGGATTAACTCGAAACTCGGTACTAATACTTAAAACAAAAAATAAACAAATAAGTAAGTTTTCAGGGTTTTCAAAAATCTACTCCGAACGGGATAAGAGGTGGAATTTACTACTTGCTTCAATTAACTCGAAAATGGCTATAAATAACGTTTAAGTCATACAATGGAAACGTACAAAACGCTTTAAAAAAAAAAAACTAGCCCTGTCGTGGTGAAAAGGGACCACACAGTTTATTAAAAAAAACGTGTGGCTCTCGGGGACTGCCGCGGTAAAGCTATTGCATGGCATTTTTTATCAACTTATGCAATTATAATTATTTATTTATTTTTTATTTATGCAGTATTTTTTTTTCTTTGATATTAATTCAAGTACAGTCGTACCATATAGGTACATACACGTTAAGCGAACGCTCGGCCGAGCTACATGGTAGGCGGAGTAGGGGGTGTTAGGTTTTATTTTCGTTACGGAATTTCTTGATTCGGTCGCCGCGCTCAAAGCCCGCGATAAAAGCTATGCAATAGCTTAAAAATCTTATTCCTTTGATCTACAAAGTATAAAAATTGGCCCGAATACTTATTTATCTCACTAAATAATAAAGATCATAAACATTAATAAACTAATAACTAATAAAGAATTTATTTTTAATTTTTTGTATGTTTGTGTGTTTATTTGTTACGCTTTAACGCTAAAATATCTGAACGCATTTGGATGAAATTTTGCACATGGGTAGACCATGATCTGGAGAAGAACATAGGCTAGTATTCATCCTGGATCGCAGAAGAAGTCGCGAGCAACGGCTAGTGCTTAATAATTCCGTGGTGTCACCTCACATTCACAAGATGGCCGTGTGTCATTCTGAGACGTTGACATTATGACGCATTATTTAATACTGAGTTGGTAATGAAGTAAAGCAGGTTCTACCGTGCACTGAGCAAACAAGAATAGACCTTAAGGTGACAAACCCTTTTTTCTGAACACCCACGTTTTCGCCGAAATATTGAGATAATTTTCTACTTAAACCGAGTTTTTCTACAAAAAAGAAATGTCCTCTTGAAACAGCCCTGTGTAGTTAATCAGTGCGGCACCGGCACTCATTGGCACTACAAGATAGACTGCTGCGTGTCACGTCACTGACCATTCGTGGCCACTGTGGCCAGTGGGCGTGGCCCATGCTTTGCATTTAATTTTGGACAAGCGAAAGTTTTGGGAAAAGTTACTTCAGAATGTGGTAATTATGGCATATTATTTATCTTCTTCGAAACCATCATAATGTTCTACGAAGATGCATGATCAAAGCTTCTTTATTTGTAAATTTTCTGTCAGCCTGTTCCAAATCTTGGACATCTAGACAAATGCACAGTCCTCTGTACTACCAACCACACGCGAGCCGAATTGGCCGCAGTAACTAAGCCAGGGCAACCCGACCAAATGGGTAGGTTAGTATAAAACTGTGAACAACCGCGCGCGAGCCGAGCGAGCGAAGCAAGCGGTGATAGATAGATTAGATTAGATAGATTTCTTACTGACTAATTCCGATTTGTTAATTGCCCACACGTAACAGCGCGTTAAATGATAAATGATTTTATTTCTGTAAATAGGTTTCTACAAACAGTTTTACACGTCAATCATATTTTTTTTAACTAGATGGGGTCGGCGTTTCCTATCTGACTATTCTGAGAAGAAAGGCCGAAACAAACTCAGAGGTCACAGTTTCTTTTAAAGTCCAGACATAATCTTGGTCAGATCAAGTGAAGACTATGTAGATTAGTGTCTGAACCATTTCTGACACTAATCTACTTAGTCTTCACTTGGTCTTGTTCTTTTGAAGAAATAACCACACTGATTTAATGGACCGGTTCAGTCAGTGCACGCATTTTTCAGTAATCGTGCAGCTCAACTCGGAACTTAAGGAGCTCAACGATTCGACGAAAAATACCAAAGAAAGGACATTTAGGTAGGCCGCATAAATTACTCAAACTGAAAAATCATGATTAAAACTGAAAAAAAGACCCACATTCACAGTTCACAGTCGTCACATTCACAATAATCAAAGTAATATAATACTTTTTACAGTAAATATCCATGTCTAAAATAGCAAAATAAAATCAACATTCAGTGTAAATTTATTGGAGCAGCTCAATCCCAAACCTTTTGTCCTCAGTCATCTTACTGCTCAATTATTTATTTAATTACCCGTTTAAATATTTTATGACTCATTTTTATTTGGTTTACTGCTCTGTTTATATTACCATGCATTTTGCAATTTAAAATTTACCAAAACTACAACAAACAACTGTCACTTTAAATCAGTGCCAATACAATGTAACAGTACCTACCATAGACACAACGAAGAAGACAGTCCTCCATATTCAGATTGTAAAACGATCATATGGCTTTAATACCTCATTACAATGAGTAAGGGCTAGCGTATTTTGAAGTTCACTGAAATCTCATCGTTTAGGTGTCCAACCATCAGGGCCGGATTTAGGGGAGGGCATCCGGGGCAACCACCCCAGGGCCTCCACAAAAGAGGGGCCCCCGCAATAGACTTCGGAAAAAAAATATCTTTTAAATTCCGACGAGTAAACAATAGTAAACTACTTTTCCTTTGATATTTTTTTTCGCTGTTTTACAGGGGGTATTAGGTTTTATTTTCGTTAAGGAATTTCTTGATTCGGTCGCCGCTCTCAAAGCCCGCGATAAAAGCTATGCAATAGCTTAAAAATATAGGCGCTTTGACACTTTTGACAGGTGTCCAGACAGGTGTCAGTGCTGCCACCTAGTGAAAGTCATTTCAGAAAACCCTCTTTATCCCCCAGGTTACAACAAATCACCATCATCAATAATTATAGTGTTTTTAAATTCGCAATTCTGGTTCACTTTGTGACGGAATGTGGCTTGTGCGTGATGGCTACAGCTTTATCATCGAGGACAGTCGCCGACAGCGTTGTTACAAATATTATGCGACATGACATTTTAATTAAATTACCCACGGACCACAGTTCAATGTCGCGGGTGTTTTGTTTGTTTAATAATCAAGGTAACTTGCATGTGCTATAAATGTTATTCCCTACTGAATAGAAGCAAAATAAACCTAACTACGCATAATAATTTAAATAGTTTAATGGCCTCGAGCTAGAAACTTAAAGCTCTTTTCGGTGTCCTTCAGTATGAGTTTATCTACTACGACTTTTATACGTTTTTCAAAGTAATACTAGGTGATATTGTATATTTTCATACTTGGATATCAGCTTTGTCCGCGACTGTACATAAGTAGTCACCACACCTCACAATAACAGGGCACAGTCTATATTAATTTAGTATCGAGCGGCTCTTCGCACACTGGGATGAAATTCTATTTTTATTCATAAGCATTTATTCGATTTTGAGTTCTAGAAAATACGACAGTTACGATTCAGTTTTATACAAACATAACGTTATCATCATGCCTGTATTACCTAAAAAGTATTCAGTAAGTAGCTAAGGTCATTCACCAATATGCTAATGGAGAAATCCAATAATACTAAGCCTATCCTGGGGATCGAACCCAGAATCTCGCGCTTTTGACCGCTCACTAGACCAATGAAGCAGTCACCAACTACGCAAGAATATAAGGAAGTTGTCTTTGAAAAATATTGTTCAATTACCTACGAGTCTGGTCAACTTGTAGACAATGTGTAGGTAGAAGGTGTGGTAGATATATGATAATGCGCGTACTATCGCCATTCAGATGGAGCGCCACTCTTACCTACCCACACACACAAGAAAAACTTCTGAAGTAGTTAACATAAATAGCAGGATTTCATGCCGTTTGTGTGCGGCCTGCCTTGCGTCAGTCGTTTCCCGATAATCCGCCGCAGTACCTTTCTCCGATTGGGCTAAATAATACATCTGTATTTTCGAAGTTTGAATATTATTATTCGAATTTTTGTGAACGCTAACGGTAATTTAGCATTTTTTTCCTTGAATGTACATTATGGAATAGATTTGAAAAGTTTTGTTAATGATGCGTCGTTTCGTTGTTTCTGATTTGTTCCAAATTAAGTTGTTAAACAGACTGCATGTTTTATTTTGAATAATTCTTTAGTTTAGTAAACAAGTAACAGTAAGCTTTTTTATACTTAAACCAAAAATTTTATTTCATCGTTGTGTTTTTAATTACTTTGTTGCAATCCAAAAAACGATTACAAAAGCTACAAGTTAAAAAGTGTAAAATTAAAAAACTAGGTATAATTAAAATCTGACACGAACTTAAGTGATAATAATTGTCGTCGTTTTGCTAAGTAATGAAAACTAAATTAAAATAACAACATCACATGAATTACTTTTGTTTTTGTAATTTACTAATGGCTTACAAAGTGGTCAGTTTTGCCAAGGTTTTATCACTTTCCTTCTATTAATAAAATTATTTTCTAACTCAATGTAGGCATCATTTTTATTGCCTCGTGGGTATACGTACCTATAGTAGGTATACCAGCAGGGTAATTACGTAACACATCAAATGGCAATTGGTCGCAATGGGTTTCATTTTGACAGTTCACCCACGTTCATTGCGTTATTTACGTTGTTGAGCAAACGAATTTTTCAAACCTATGAAGCAATGGATTAGCAGTATCCTTCAATACTCTCGGATTGTGATTGAAACGCAATTAGGGTGTTGAACAGTGAAATCAATTAGTTTTTGTGTTCCAGTTTGAACGGTTTAGGTGCTGGTGTACAGGCACATATCGCTCATTTGGAGAAACATCGAAGTAACTGCTGCTTTTAAAATTTTACAGGAGAGTGATTTAAAGTCGTTTTTTTTTTATAATCTGTTACCATCTCGTTATGAAATGTTGATAAATCCCAAAACCATATTAAATATTTCACGCCTCTGCTCCTCTGAATTGTTTTTCGAGCACAATATATATCGACAACAAATTTTTGGGAAAAATTACATTTACGTCGAGGTTTCTCCAAATGAGCGATATGACAATTCAGATTTGATGTTACTATGGCAACTCATCTGAGGGGCTATCCCCGTATTTTTTAGAACATTTTCATGCTAATCTTAGTCAAAATTGGTCAAAATATGTATATTTTTTTACTTTTTCGACATGTTTTTCGCTGCAACATTGATTGTCGCTGAGATGACATTGCGACTAGATTATAAACGTTTTTAATCTAATTACGGGAATAGGCCAGTCGACTCGATCAGGACTTTGGAAAATGCTCACATCCCTTCATCAACTAGTAAAGAGCTGATAATTTTCAAACGGCTGAACAGATATTCTTAAATCATAGCTAAGAACTCCCTCGATTAAGTCAACTCTCAAACAAAACAAAAAAAAAACAAATTCGGTTCGCTACGATGCCGCAGACAGACAGACACACACTTTAAACTTATAACACCCCTCTGTTTCTGATGCAAATGAAGTTCCTTAACTGTCTGCTGCTTAACGATACGTTTCCCGGACTGTTCATGAAAAGAACTCTTACTAAAAGACCCTTTTCTTTCCTTTTTGTAGGGCTCCTGTGACCCACCGCCGTCGTCTCCGCAGCCGTCGGTAGACCGGCTATCCGTGACCTGGGCAGACCCTGGCAGCATGTCCTCATCAGGGGTCAACCTGTTCCATCTGCCTTCGGAGACTCCTGTCAGCAATGAGGTCAAATTCTCGCCTTCTGCTGGAGGTGAGATACGTAATATAATTTTACATTTTATCATAGTTGTGATTTGTTTGCGTAAAAAATAATACATAATTACAGACAGCGAAAATGTATCTTCAAATGCTTTGCGAATTCTAAACAAGTGTACGTGTGCAGTCAGCAACATATTTCGGTTAACATTAGCTGTTCAAAGTTTCAGAAGCGTTTAAAAAATCCGAAATAATCAGCGACTTTTGTCGTTTACTGTACCTCTACCTACCTATCTGAAGAACAAAATAATGTTCTTAATTTTCGTTTAATCTGAAGTAGACCTTACTGCGAGGTTTAACGAAATTATTAAACGTCTCCTCTGAACTACTGTTATTGACTGTACAAAAAGGACATAATTAAAAAAATAATGTGATAATTTTGCTACGTTATTTTGTACCGCGAAATTCAACACGTTCATTTATTAATAACTGATGGAAAAAATAATAGTCATAATTATTACCATTATAACGGGTGTAAAAAGACGTTTAACAAAGCCAAGAGGAACTTTTACTCCACGTAATTGTGATTTTTAACCGACTTCAAAAAAAGGAGGAGGTTCTCAATTCGACTGTATGTTCTTTTTTTTTATGTGTGTTAGCTCAGAATTTATTCTGGGTGAACCGATTTGGATGATTCTTTTTTATTTGAAAGCTGGTGCTTCACATGTGGTCCCATTTAAATTTGATCAAGTACTGAGCAGAAGTTTTTGAGTTATCCCTAATAATGCGTATTTTTTCCACTTGGATTATATTGATGATGTTATAATAATTTCCTGTCACGGTTCACATATCAAGTAGTGGTAAACGAATATATGTGGGGTAGGTACCACAACAAAAAAGTGAAAAATAAAAACTTTTTGACAAAAAAACAACCGACTTCCAAAATAAAACACTAAAAACGTGAAATATTACTTTAATTTCTGAAGTCGCTGGCCAAAAACGAAAATACACAACCAAAGACACCGACTTCCGAAATTAAAGTTATTTTCACGTTTTTTAGTGTTTTCTTTTTTTGGAAGTCGGTTGTTTTTTTGTAAAAAGCTTTTTTATTTGTTAACCTTCTCGTTACGCAGATATTGGAGGTTAAAGTTTTAACTATTTTTTCACGACACCAAGTTTCAAATCTTACATAAGATATAACTTTAAATACCACCACAACTCCTCTACCCTTGCATGTACCCTGAGCTCAATGTTTTACGTATTTTGCGCGATGAAGTAAACAGTGATTTTTGACACCAAAACTAAAAATCGTTTCCTAGCAAAATTTTTACTTTTATAATTAATATTTTATTTTATTTACACACGGCTACATATCAAGCAGATCTATTCCCATCCAATACCAAGAGCTAATACCATTTGGTATTAGTTTATTTTCGAATTTATTTTCTATTCCCAACGAGTAGGTACCACATTTTAAAACCAATACCAAAACAAGTTTGAAGAAATCAGATACAGTCAGCTGTACATTTCCAGTATAAGCTGACCTCTCATTGTACGGAAATCCTATACAATTCGAGTTCAGCTTATTTTGGAAATTTATAGGTTGATATGTAACCGTGTGTACGAGTACATATCAAAAAATAACACCGCGAGTCGAACATCGTTATTTTTGTAGCGGTCTGTTTTACTTTTTGCTGATATCCAGATTCAAAAAAGGCATTTTGTTGGTCAAAATTATAATATTGCTAAGATTTTGTGGCGAGATTGGTTTGCATTCAACCGGTTTAGGGGCACGCCTCGTCGACCCTACCGTTTGTGCATTCTCCGACAGGTTGCTGCATTAATTATTATGTTACTACATTGAACAAAGGATACTGATATCGTACCAAAAATAAACCGGCCAAGTGCGTGTAGAACCACGCACAATGAAGGGTTCCGTAGTTGAGATAAATTATTTATCCCAAAAACAAACTTAACATTGTAGTTGAAAAACATGTTCTCCCATACATCGATGTACGTCACGTTCAAGTCTCCAACTGCAAATGAAAGTTTGTAATTGTAAAAATATTATTTTTTATGTGGTAAAACTACAAATTAACAATTTTCGGACGTTTTCCTTTACTCGTGCTTTGAGACCTTGCTTCTTACCAACATGATTCTAGGTCAACGAGATGTACCTACCCCGGTTTTGATTTATTTGTTAGTATCAAAATATGCCGCATATGGCCGTATTTTTTTTATTGCGTTGACTTAGAAGCTTGATTTCTTAGTGATCCAAGGGACCGTAGACCTACGTATTTGATATTAATTTCAACTTGGCATTCTTGAGAAAAAGGGTCTTGGCAGACTGACAGACAGACGGACGGACAACGAAAGTATTCTATTTAAAAGGGATCCCATTTTTCCTTTTGAGGTACGGAACCCTAAAAATCACTACTATTAATTACTGAATCTTTTGTTAATCCCATACTTTAGCGACACACCTTGAAGCAAATCACATATATATTACATTCCTAGAGTACCTAAGTATGAACACTGGCGCGTACTTTGTATTTCACGATTATAAGCAACGAATTGAACTCGATCCAGCGATCGGCGGAGGTGATCTGTCGCGTCCGGCCCTGCAGTGCTATTCTGTAACCATCTCACCGTGAAAACTAAGGTGAAGTGACCGTGGAGTGAGCTGTAAACAGGGTTAATCCCTAGTAAAGTACGATTCAAACTTAATGGCGGCTGTGAAGTGCGCTATTCGCTGCGCAGTACCTCACCCCTCACCCCCGCTGACACGTGAATTGGTTACTGCGCAGCGACTCGCCGCTTGTTCCGCGTACTATATCAGGTGGAATGAAAGCTCACTTCAACTAAGTTTTCACGGTGAGATTTTTACAAAATAGATCGGCTGGTCCAGGCCATGGTACGGAGCGAGAGGGCATGGGAAGCCGTCACCTCCTTCTGCGAAGCAGTAATGCTTGCGGAGGAGTGGGCGGAGCGCGTGAGGGAGAGGCAATCGTTGCGCCCTCAGGCCCCTAGTCGCCGCAGGAGGAGACACCCTGGGTGTCGGGAGTCAATAACAGATTCCCGGCCACCGTAGGCGCGGGCTTGCGGACGGCGAGCAATGGGTAGCTCGCCGTCCGGTAAGGGCCAGGCCCGGGTCGACGGCGCGTTGTGTTCCACGCGCGCCTCATAGAGATGTCAGCACCAATTGACGTGGTCCGCTAGGACCGATGCCTGCCAGAATCGTGGACTGTTCGAAAGAATTACCGCGGCCCTGGTGCACAGGCAACTGAAGGAACACGGGTGGGTTTTAGTCAGTAAAACTGACACGGCCTCTCGCTCCGCCCAGAGCGGGAGAAGTTATTTGATGATAGCCCAACCAAAAAAAAAAAGGTTGGGATCTAGTGGCTCAGGCACTAGGTAGCCAGAATGAGTGATCATAACTCTATGGGCCGGGACTGGGCTAGTGGCTCGCTGTAGTCTATTTTGAAAGCTGTCATTTCTATTGATTTGACAAGATATGACATAGCCACAACTTGTAAACAAATAACTTTTATTTCTTTTACATTTGTTTAAATGCTTTCAACGCATGTAAACGTTATAATTCGATGGAGACATTAATGTGGTAGCAATACAATATCTATTCTAGTCTGTGAGTATTAAATAAATCTTCAGTTTTTAAGATGTTATAGAAAACCTGCCATAGTTTTGAATACATTGCTACCAGCTGCTTCTGTGAAGGTAAACAAACACTTAAAAGCCAAATCCATGTATTGCAATATTTAGGCTACCATTCAAGACAAAATTATAATAATTCAGTTTTGCTTCATCCGTTAAAAACCTTTACCGTGTATGGATGTAAATATTACTTTGGTGTAATATATTACTTCCCTTGCCATAACAATTAAATAAAATGCCCTATAGCAGACTGTTCTATATCATGACTTAGAGGGGGATGACGGCTAATAGAGGAGTATAAATAAAATAGGAATGTTGCGCTGACCTCAATTAAATTGGGATGATGATGAAGGGGGATGCGCATATTATATTTCTTCGACATACAATCCGATAAGAAGCGAACGTAGCCTGCAAATTGTAGAAAATATAAGAATTTCGTAGGCTACCGGCGAGCTCTTTTAGTTCAATTTGATCGAATATAAATTTAGGTTAATATGTACATATTTGTTACGAGCGTGTCTTACTTTTTTATTAACATACAACTTGATCAGCAATTTGCAAAAAACGTAACAAAATTTGATTTCCGCGGCTACCCTAGTACTGTCGCTTTAACAAGAAGAAACAAAAGTTTTTAGAAACGGTTTTTCTCAGATGGCTCAGAAGACGAAGATTACTCGGCGAGCTTGAGCGCGGTGTTGCGTCAGCGCAGGGCGAGCGTCAGAAGATCTCGTAAGGGAAGAGCCAGGCGCCCGTCATCACCCTTTCTCGCTGACGAGAACAGGCCGAGACGTCGGTCTTCTGTCTTTACTACTAGCTCTGGGGAGTAAGTATTTAATTCGAGGATCAGAACATTGAGGCACCTATACCCCGTGGCCACGAGCTACACGCTCAAGCGACACGCGTCTTGTGACAGCGACTACGCAGAAAACAAATGGAAAATGTTGTTTTATGCCACGCGTCACCGCGACGCGGCATGTAGAGCGACGGACGGAAACAGGCACGCGTGTCGCTTGACCTAACCGAAAGCGACTGTCGCGTGATTACCTACGCGATCGTTTACCTTAATAATGACGTACACACGCGACTTGATCGTACGAGCGCGACGGTCGCGTACTCGCGCGGCGGTCGTTTTTGGTTAGGACATGCCACACGGCCTGATAAGGCTTACCACAACGCGATTTGCAGAGCGACGGGAATCCCACACGCGTGTCGCTTGACGCAAGTCACATCGCAAATCGCATTGCTTGTGGCCGTGGACGGGTCCATAAACGCCATCGGCAGCATAGAGGGTCATGTTTACCATGTTCAGGTGCTTGCTATAGAAACGTATTTTTGTAATGTCTAAGGAACACTCACTGCACCTTAAAAATGTTCTCTGAAGTTGACGCTGACGCCAGATATCATCGATAGCTTTTAGAAGGCCTACGAAGAATGGCCAAAGGTAATGTGTTGAAAAGGTCACAAGAAAACGAGGTTTTAAAATATACATATATTTGTTTCTCCAATAAATTCTGTGGCTAACTACAATCTAAATTAAAGACACAAAATATATTTTTTATTATATTATATTACATTATTTATTATACTTACTAATACTTATCTTTACTCATGTAAAATTATAAAGTTTTTGAATAAAGACGGCCAAGAATCGCTTCATTGACATATCTATGACTAGCTTGTGCCCGCGACTTCTTTCGCGTAGAAGTCGTAAAATACACAATATATACTAGAATAACAGCCACATTTTTATAAAACTCCCTCGTTATTACTTCGTTGTCGCTTAGTGTCCTTTCTGACTTTTTTATTTTGCTCGGCTCCTAAGGGTCGTAGCTTGATGTAAGCCTCTAACCTTCCTCAAGAATTGGGCAATTAAAGGCAAAAATATTTTTTGAAATCCGACTTGTAATTCAAAATATTTGCGCGTTCAAACAAACAAACTCTTCAGCTTTATTATTAATATTAGTAGGTATATAATATATGTATATGTCACCGTATGAATTTTAACACCGTTAGTTTATATTATATAATATCACATGAGATTGTAAACTGTCGATAAATTGTGAACTGTACCATACTGCTTACAATATAACGTATTCATTTTAGATTTTAAATTTCGATAGTTTATCATCTATCCATGTCAAACCGTCAAATTGTGAATGAACCTGCATTTACCGACAGGGTTCAATCTGTCCGATTTTATCACACGGAAAATTGTGAAGAGTTCCTGTGTCGGTCTTGGCAGTAGCCGAATTGGTCACAAAAACTAAGCCAGGGCACCCCGACCGAATGGGTTAGGTCTAACTGTGACAAACCACGCGCGAGCCGAGCGAGCGAAACGAGCGGTGCCGCGGCAGCGGCGTGGGAGCGCTACTTCCAAGTCGGTCGCAGTTACTTTGCTTACTTTGCTATTTAGTATCAGCGCAAGTTGCGATCCATCGCATGCAAGTTTGATACCCGTTCACAATTCGTCGGTTTGCCAAGGACATGGATGTACATGGTTTGTTGCAGTTCACAATTTTTCGATAATTTATAATCTTGCGAGATATATTTTAAACTACCGATGTTTATATATTATATTATACGGTGACATCTAGATAACAAGACAAAACTAATTATTGTGTGCAAGTCACAATATACCTTAAGTATATAAACAGAACCGCAATATCAATGGAGGACACTCAGCTGGCGGCGGTGGTGACGCAGGAGCAGATCTTCGAGAACATTCATCTGCATAAAGAGGTCCTAGGCTCTGTGAAGCAGCAGCCCCTTGGAATGAGGAGGAAACTCAAGATCGTGCATCAGGTGATATAAAAAAATGGACCCTATTTGTTTCACGTATAAGTTAATTTTAGTATGGTTAACTTTCACAAGTGGGAATGAGGAAAGCAGATATGTTGATGGGTATAGAAGTAGGAGAAGAGGAAGATCAAAGAAACGATGTAAACAACGATGCTAGAAACTGGATGACACTTATACTGAGATGACTCCAAATAGAAATGTATGTAAGATGTAGACATGATATCGATGCATACTTCTGGGCGAATTAAAGCCCATGGGGAATAGTCAGTCTAGCCAAATAGCCATTTCAAATGGGGCATGGCTTAGACCATGAAATATTGACATGGTAAATTCTTGAGTTTCCCAACTTTTTACACCAGCATTATTGACAGGCTAAAGCGTACATCAAGCGACACGAGGGCCAGCTTCAGGAAAGACTGGCGCAGTCCAAGAGCACCAGAGATATCTACGCTAGATTCAACATCTTGTTGAATACTGTAAGTAATTTTATTCTATTCTTTAACATATCTCGGGACCCCAGGGTCCCAGAACTTTCGTAGGCGTATGACCCCAGCCAACTCGCAGAGGCCACTTAGACAATATTTTAAATGGAATGAGGCACCAACTGCCGATTATCCATGTATGCACTAGGCAAGTGCACCTAAAGACAACCATTTCTTGGTGCATGACTATTGCGGAAAATGGAAACAAAATATGATAAATTAATATTATTATTTATTCTATTCTTATTATTAAGTATATACTGGACATAGCCGATCGAGTTTAGATGAAGTTCGGCTTAGTAGAGCGCCTTTTCTGTCACTTAGCTTCGCGACTGTCTCAGTCTAAAACCCGATTTTACCGCACTGGTACAGTATTTTTATCTCACGAAGCGTCGTGAGCTTTACTTGTGGTAACCAAGTGTAATACTACATATTTGTCATATATACCATGTTTAGGGTGTACCCTGACGATGCTCCAATTTTCCTACTTAACTTTTAATCATTACGTTTACGAGTAATTGTTTATTATTTTCAATTTTCTGAATATCGAGAAATTTTCACAAACGTGTCAGATTCAATCCAATTGAAGCTATTGGATTTCTTGATTTAGGGATAAATGCAAAATGATAACCACTTTTGGGTAATTGATGAAATTTCGTCATATTTTCTAAAATGCTCCATTAATCCGTCAGATATTTATAAATTCACTATCAGGACATGTAATACTAGTGCATAGAATAACTTTCATTCGCCCTAAATATCCTTTTAAAAAAGGTTCAAATCTGAGTTTTCAAAGTCGTTAGATTTAGGGAAAGCACACTATTTCTTCGTCAGATTTGCCTTTTCAGTAATTCTTGGTTAGGTCGCACACCATCATATGAAAGTCAACGGCTCTGAAGAGCACTTTATTTTTGGTCCTTTTACGAAATCTGAAAGTGGACTCCTGACCACGGGGCTTCCTATCTGGAACTTTTCAAATATATTTTCGGTGTTCCCTCCTCATACCGAACCAACTCAGCTATCAACTTTCCGCCCTGCATATGCTTGCTCAAAAACCCTCTGGACTGAGGAGCCCAGAAGGTTTTTGAGCACTATAAATTTGAGTGTGACACGCTTATTGGAACACCGTGTTTTTTTTCTTAAGCCTTTTGCTTCCATTACATGGCAATTATACTAAACCGTGACATGTAATACAGATGTGTTCTAGCCTCTTCTGATATTTTTTCTTTCACTCCAGCACTGGCATGATGTTATCTGCTCTAGACTCTTCTGATTACCTTCCTCTCCCTCTAGTATTGGCAGCAAATGAAGCGTGAGGCAGCCAACACCTCCAACCTGCTGATCCCGTGGGAGCTTCGGATCAAGGAGATTGAGTCTCACTTCGGGTCCGTGGTCGCTTCCTACTTCACCTTCCTACGCTGGCTGTTCTGGGTGAACCTCGTCATTGGCTTCATACTGCTCGTTTTTGTTATTGTACCTGAGGTTTGTAACTATAGTCATAATATAACCACATTTAAATTGCATTATCTGTTCTGTTAGTACGTAATGATTTAATCACAATGTTATTCAAAGCTTATTTAAATTTTATCTGATGTTCTATTCTAAGACAAGTTTAATAAAAATACTACGCATTTATTTATAGTCATTTTTAGTAAAGACTTTGTGAAAAACTCTCGAACCTGTATTCTATTCATTGAACCTATTGTTTACACTTTCAATTTAATCATTTCAGTATCTGACCGCTAACCCACAGCAAGACGGCGAAAGAAAGATCATCATGGAGGAAGAAAAGCGTAATGCCACGAATCTTCTGACTCTATGGGAATTCGAGGGGGTTTTAAAATGCTCCCCCATCTTCTACGGTTACTACAGTAATGTAGAAAGAGCTCAGTACCGAATGCCGCTGGCATACTTCCTCACTGGGCTCGCTGTCTATATTTATAGCTTCGTCGCCATTCTGAGAAAGTTAGTTATTTTAGATTTTAGATGTATTACACTTATGTATAGTCGGTTTCATAATTGCTTTACCACCTTTTTTTTTTTTTTTTTTTTTTTTTTTTTTTTTTTTTTTTTTTTTTTTTTTTTTTTTTTTTTTTTGGGTGGGAAATCATCAAATGACGTCTCCCGCTCTGGGCGGAGCGGAAGGGTGTGTCAGACTCTTACTGACTAAAACCCACCCGTGTTCCTTCAGTTGCCTGTGCGCCAGGGCCACGGTAACTCTTTCGAACAATCCGCAGCCCCGGCAGGCATCGGTCCTGTCGGACCCCGTCTATTTTGCTGACATCTCTTTGAGGCGCGCGTGGAACACGACGCGCCGTCGACCCGGGCCTGGTCCTTACCGGACGGCGAGCTGCCCATTGCTCGCCGTCCGCAAGCCCGCGCCTACGGTGGCCGGGAGTCGGCAATCGACTCCCGACGCCCAGGGTGTCTCCTCCTCCTGCGGCGGCTAGGGGCGCGAGGGCGCAGAGATTGCCTCTCCCTTTCGCGCTCCGCCTCCTCCTTCGCGAGCATTACTGCTTCGCAGAAGGAGGTGACGGCTTCCCATTCCCTCTCGCTCCGTACCATGGCCTGAACCAGGGCCGGACGCGAGAGGTCGCCGCCGCCGATCGCCGCCACGAGGACACGGCGGTGCTCCGCCCAAGCCGGGCAGACCTCCACCGTATGCTCCACCGTGTCCTCCGGTCGATCCACGCAATGATAACACCCGGGCGTTTCCTCCCGCCTTATACGAAACAGGAACCTCCCGAAACAGCCATGTCCGGTGAGGACCTGCGTCAGGCGGAAGGTGAGGACGCCGTGGCGCCTCTCAAGCCACTCCTCAAAGAGGGGTCTTACCGCCGCAATTGTGGCGTGCCCTGCGCTGGGTTGCGACAGTCGCACTCTCCATGCCGCCATGAGATCCCGCCGGAGCTCTGTCCGCTGTGCCGCGATTACTCGCGGCAGCGGAGTTACGCCCCGGCGTTTCGCCTCCTCGCGCCACTCCCAAACGTGCGCGAGGACCTTTGCCTCCAGATCCCACGGCGGCAATCCGGCAAGGAGGCTCGCCGCCTCGCAGGAGACCGTGCGGTATCCCCGTACCATCCGGATGGCCATGACCCTTTGGGACGCTTTCAACCGGCGGGCTGGCCGGAGCCTTAGCGACCGCGCCCACACCGGTGCCCCGTAAAGGGCCATGGACCGCACGACCCCCGCGTAGAGCCTCCGGCAGGAGGCGTTTGGCCCCCCCAGATTGGGCAAGAGCCGCTTCAAAGCAGCCCCGGCCCGCTGCAGTCTGGGAGCCAAACGTCGGAAGTGCTCGACGAAGTTCCACCGGCTGTCGAGGACGAGTCCCAGGTACTTCATCGTCGACTCGACGCCGATGTGAACCCCTCCTACCGTTATTTGGAAGCCCGACAGTGGCGCGTTCCGAGGTCCATGAAAACACATGGCCTCGGACTTGTGCAAGGCCACTTCGAGTCCCAATTGCCGGATCCTCTCAACGACTGTCGCAACCCCGCGTGTCATGAGTTCGGCCGCCGCCTGGTGCGACCTCCCCTGCGCCAGGACCAGCGTGTCGTCAGCGTAGCACACTACGCTGACGCCACTAGGGAGGTCGGCGCGCAGCACCCAGTCGTAACCGATGTCCCACAGATGCGGCCCCAGGACCGATCCCTGTGGGACACCGCACGACATCTCTCGCCGGTTCCATTCTCCCTGGTGACCGGGGTAGATTACCGCCCTATCCGTCAAATAGGCCTCGACTACACGACAGAGGTAGGTCGGCATCCGGTGATACCGGAGTGCCTCCCTGATGCAACTCCAGGGCAGGGTATTGAAGGCGTTGGCGATGTCTAGAGACACCGCCAAGACGACCCCACCCCGGGCCACAGCATCCCCCGTCGTGAGGGCTCGCACGCGCATGATGGCATCCACCGTGGAGCGCCCCCTGCGGAAACCAAACTGGCTGTCCGCCAAATCCGGCCCCACCCGCACCAGCTGCCCGACGAGGCGGTCTGCAATGACTCTTTCAAAGAGCTTGCCCACCTCGTCGAGCAGCACGATGGGCCGGTAAGCGGACGGAGAGTCCGCCGGGCGCCCCGGTTTCTTAATGAGGACCAGTTTCCCCGTCTTCCAACGAAGTGGGAACTGGCCCTCCTCCAAGCATGCGCTTAGGAGCCCTCTTAGTCGAGGCCCGAGAGCCTCCAAGGCCAGGACCCAGGCTTTTCCAGGTAAGCCGTCGGGTCCTGGGGCGGTATTCTTGGCACTCAGCCTACGTACCGCCACTCTCAGTTCTACCTCCGTCACCTCTGGCGTATCGTCGTCGTCGGTTATGTGGTCCACAGTTGGCACCGCAGGAGGCGGAGCCATGGGCGGGGGAGTATGCTCCCCCCGCGAAGGGAACAGAGCGCTCACCACGCCCTCCACGAGCTGGGGCCGGAGACTCTGCGTCAGTGGGGGAGCCCATGGGCGGAGTTTCTCCCGCACCACCTTATATGGGCGCCCCCACGGGTCCCTGTTCAGAGTCCCCAGCGACTCCTCACGGGCCAGTCCCCTGGCCCGCAGGATCTCCGCTCGGAGGGCGATCTTCGCCACTCTGTAACCCTCGTACAGCTCCGCCTGAATGGCTTCCGTATCCGGAGGGCGGATACGGAGCCTGCGGTGCCTGGTGTACAGGCGCCGCGCGGCAACGCACGCCTCGCGCAGAGACGTTAGTTCCGGCGACCACCAGTACACCTGGCGCCAGGCACGTCCGGGCTGGACCCGGGGCATTGCCACGTCACAAATCTCGGACATGGCCTCCCGGAACCACTCCGCCTCGATGTTGATGTCTGCAGGCCTGTCCGGTGGTGACACCCAGGCCTGCACGATCGAGGCTTCCAGGAGGAGCTCCCGGTCCAGCTTCTTCAGCGCCCACCGCGGACCACTCGGGGCCTGTCGGACCAGCGCGCTCGAGGTCTGGGCGGAGACGTCAAACCGGATGTACCGGTGATCGGAGTACGTCTCCACCCCCTCCATGACGCGCCAGTCAATGACACGCGGTGACAGAGCGGGGCTGGCGAACGAGATGTCCACCACTGACTCGCCCCGCATCCGCACACACGTGGGGACAGAACCCCGGTTTAGGACGACCAGGCCTGTCTCCAGAGCCCAGTCCTCCACCATCCCGCCCCGTGTATCCGTGTACCGGGAACCCCAAGCCGTGCTCTTGGCATTGAAGTCCCCGAGTACGATCACAGGGAGGGTACGGTACCCGACGACGACGACTTTCAACTCCGCAAGGGAGTTGTGGAACTCGGCGAGAGTTCGGTTCGGGGAGAAGTATACCCCTACCACGACAATCTCCCCGAACCGTGCTGCCACGCAACCCCGTCCCCTCTTGACTGCCTCAAGTGACGGGGTACCGGCGGCGGCCGACGAAATGAGGGTCACTGAGCCGCTCAGGTCCTCCACCCAGTCATCCCTGGGCGGGACAAAGTACGGCTCAGCGACCACGGTGATGTTGATCGACCACTGCGCCATGCTCTGAAGTAAGAGATCCTGAGCGGCGGCGCAGTGGTTGATATTCGCCTGGAGGAGGCGTAATGGGGCCATTATTGGCACTCCATGTCAGCCCCCTCCCGAGCCCCCTGTGAGGGCCCTGCCGCGATGTTTGCGGCAGCTACGATGGCAGGTGCGGCAGCGGCGGCGGCAGTGGCGGCGGGTGCGGCGGTGACGGCGGTGGCGGAGGGCTTGCCCCTGCCCCTGGCTTTGGCGGGTGGAGCGCAGGCCTTACTCCCAGCCCGGTGATCGGCCGGCTTGCCAGCTGCCGCACATAAAAAGCAGTGCGGCGTGGCGTTGCACGAGCCGGCCTTGTGACCGGGCTGACCGCAGCGGAAGCAATGATCGCTGCGGTCCACCTCCGAGGTGCATTGCACTCCCACGTGGTTGCCCACTTGGCAGCGGAAGCACCTCAGAGGTCTGGGTTCCAGCAGTTTCACCTGCGCGGAAACCCAGCCCACCAGGAGCCTTTGGCCCTCCCCGGCGACTTTCCTGGCCGCCGCCACGGGGCAGCTCACCGTAACGGCTCGCAGCCCCTTGTGGTCAGGACGGATGGTGCCCGCTCTAACCTGCTCAGCAGAGCAACCCCCAGTCCTAACGACGGCGGCCACCACCTCAGCCTCCGTCACGCAGTCATCCAGGCCCAAGATGCGCATGTCAATGCACTTGGTGGGCCTGGACACTCGAGCCTCGTCTGCATTTAGGGACGCTCTGAGCCTTTCGGCCAGAGCGTCAGCGGTTGGGCCGCTCGCCGCACCGGGCACCTCTAGCATCCGGGTCCCAGTCGCAGTGACTTTCACCCGGATGCCATTGGTGACGCCTAGCTCCTGCAGGTTCACCGCCGCCCTCGCCTTGGTGAGCACGTCGCGGTAGGACACGCCCTTCTTCTCCGCTTCCGGCTGTAGTGTAATCACTACAGCTGCGGACTTCGGGGCGCGGAGCCTAGCCGCGACGCTTCGCTCCTTGCGCCGCTGCCGCCTCTCCTTCCTTTTGGCCGCCCTAGATGTCTTACCCGCCTTCCTCTTCTCTCCGGCCACTTGCCATTCGGCGTCGGCCGGAGGAACATTAGGAGGCGGGGGGGGCGGCCGTCTCGCCGCCGGGGCTGGAGCCTTCGCCGCCTGCGCAGCCACCCCGCCCTTTTTGGGCTTGGTCGGCGCCGACTTTGTCGGCTTTGTCGGGGGCGGCCCCGCGGGTTTCGGCACGGGCCCGCCTTTAGACCGCCCTGCCGTTACCGGCTTGGCCGCAGCGGCGGCAAACGATACCTGCCGACTCGCCGCTAGCGGGGGACGCAGGACAATAGCCTCCAGAGCGGAAAACCTACTCTGGAAGGCAGCCAGCTCCCGCCGCACCAGGGTCAGAACCCGGTCCTCTGCAGGCACCGGCACCGGCCGGCCCTGCCCATGCTGCGCCTGCGCCTGCGGCACCTCCCGGGGGCCGGCTGCCCGGAGGCCGGCCAAGTCCGCTCGGAGCTCCTCGTTCTCCTTACGGAGAAGCTCCATGGCGGCTGTCAATCGGGCGACCTCCGCCCGCATTTCCGACATTCCGTCCGATGAAAGCCGACAGTGAAGGGCCTCCGCCGCCGCCATAATGGAGGCCGTGGCAGTGGGTATGACCTTGTCTTTAGAGGACTGTATCCTCTTCAAGGCCACACCCCTGATCGCAGCTACCACGACCTCCTCAAACTTGGCCACCCGCTCCGTCTTGGAGCCGCCAGCAGCGTCCAGCCCACTGCCGGACAACTCCAAGAATGTCGCCCTGCGACCGGTCCCTCCAGGGTCGGCGCCCTCCGTGGCGAGCGTCTCGGCTGCCTGGGCCGGCTCGACTGGGCTGGCTCGGCTTGCCTCACTGTCCTCCTCGGTGGTGAGCCCTCTGTCTTTCGGCTCATGTACCCCACCCCGCCGAGTAATTTTTCTGCGGGCTGCTCTCCTCCCGCCATCAGAGGACGACCCCTGGCCATCCTCTGGTTTGGGGCGCTTCTGGAAGAGCCTACGGTTCTTTCCAGCATCCCCCGTAATCACGCGCTCCGGGCTCTTGAAAGAGCCCCTCGCGCCCGACGCGGCATCGGACTCCGACCCCGCATCGCTCCTCTCCTCTCCACTGCTCTCTTTTTGTGTTGTTGTTTTGTTCAGATTTTCCATACTTAATCCCACGAGTATGGGGGATATAAAAGGTCATTCCCAGGTTCACCCCCTGTCCCTAGGCAAGTGTTCATTTGTTTCCCAACCAGAGGGTCCACTGGTACTCTGGCTGGGGGTGCGCTAACGACTGATGCGCTACCTACAACTGGAAAGTTGTAGATGACACTACTCCTCAGCCATTCATACCCTCGCCGCGCACCAGAACTTGATATTAGAGGAATTTTTTATAGAGGTTATCTTCCTCGCGGTCCGGGCGGTTAAGCCAAGACCCTCGACCCCCGTCAAAAGTCAGAGACATGACGTTGACGATCTTCGGGGCTACGAGACTAACGGTGGCAGAAGGAGCAGACTCCTTCCTGCCTGCCCGACGGCAGGGTTAGTGCACGCCGAGCCCGCTCTTACTCCGCCGCTGTGCGTCTCTGCTTAACAGAGAGACACACGTTGGAGCGTTCCTCCGACAGGATATTAGCGTACGGGCAACAAGACTCCTTAGGCACAGAGTACCTAATGGAGAGTTATTGCCCGCACCCCAGGGTGCACCGTCCCGGAGACTGGCCTTTCCCCCAGACGCATCCAAGGGAAACTCCAGCCCACGGACACACGAGGAGGTTTCCTGTCCTAGCACCCCTGCTTTACCACCCTAAGGTTGTAATTCAATTTCAAGTCATAAAACGTCAAGGTTTATTTTCGTTTTAATTAATACATGTGACAGTGTTCCGATAGTTTCAATCTTAGTGAAGTTTCAATTTACTGAGAGCTTATATCAAAGGTAATTAAGAGGTCGACTTTATATATATACAGTATACGTATTTCGGCTGAATATTGATGATGATAAATGTGAGATTCTAAGACCCGGAGTTGTGATCAAAATATAAACATGACTTTTTGTAACTATCAAGTTCAAAATCATAAGTTGTGACGGGCTTTTTTTAAAGGAATTCCTATTCTACAGAATGGCAGAAAACTCCAGAATGTCTAAGTTGTCTGAAAAAGAAGACGAATGTATATTTTCGTGGAAACTGTTCACCGGCTGGGACTTCATGATTGGCAATACAGAAACAGCACACAACCGGATTGCCTCAGTTATTTTAGGATTCAAAGAAGCATTGCTTGAGGAGGCTGAAAAGAAAAAGGATTTAAGGAAGTGAGTTCTTCTAGTTTTTAAATATTTTCTTACCACGTGGGACTGTACCTAATTCATTCAAACTATATCCATCCACACTAATATTATAAATGCGAAAGTAACTCTGTCTGTCTGTTACCTTTCACGCATAAACTACTTAAGCGATCGTTATGAAATTTGACATATCGGTAGCCTGGGACCTAGAAAAGAATTTAATCTAGCGCGCACGAGTGTCTTTTCAGGCCACTTTGATGACAGTCATCTTTTTTTTTTAATCTACGCGGCCTTTGTATTCGTGGATTTGGAAGAAACGGTCATTATCTACGAACTCAAAAGACTTTAAAGAAACTATCGGAAAAAAAGAAACTGGGTGCGCATCCCCTGTGGTGCGACACACTAATTAATGAAAAATTTCACACTATCTTTCCTACACAACAGCCAAGAATTTTTTATCAATAATTTGAATGAGTTTTGGAAGTTTCGATTAATTACTGCGCCTTTTACGCGCATTAACATACAAAAATACGAACATTTGTTTGACCTTGATTTGGTTGATCTATCAACACATCATTATCTATAACATAGTCCTCATGCACAGTCACGCTTGAAGAAGTCGCTGCTGACGCCATGTTTTCCTGTTATCTTGTCGATATTTGGAAAGCGAATAGGGAGCGGGAACGCAAGGGATGCGCGGAGAGTGGCAATTTTGTCATCCGTGCGCGCGCGTCTATTGTAACTTAGCGGGTCGGTTACAGTGCAGTGTTGTCACTGGCTTGTTCGCGGGCCGGCGGACGAAAGTGTCACCAGGTTGTCACGTGCGTCCTAACGTGCGCGCATCTCCATACATATTCACAGGTCGGACAAGAGTGTCAAAACAGTCACGGTGACGAAAGTCACTCGTGTGAGCTAGCTCTTAGGCAACTTCTCATCTTGGATTTTTGTATAAAAAATGATGAGATATAAAATACTTACACGCAGACGGAGTCGCGGGCAGCAGCTAGTTTCGAATATACATTCCCGGACACCTGAATTCACATGATTATTCACATGAGTCTTCTTCTCTTTTTAAAATTTGTGATTTCAAATTTGGAACAATAGTGATACTACCACAGTGATGGCCAGTAAGTCAGCTTCAAAACTGTATAAAAACTTTTTCTCTGAATCATCATTATTTTGATGTTTTAGACCTTTAAACAAAAATGCACGGTGGCTCGATTTAGGAGACCGGGAGTGTATTTCGATAATTTACCAAATTGCCATCCGGCCTCATTCTTCTTCTTTTCAGTTGGCGTATTATATCCCTACGTGCACTTGTCAACATCTGTGTGGTCATACTGCTGGCAGTGTCAGCATACGCCGTGGTAACAGTGGTGTCTCGCTCTGACGATTATTTGAAAGTGAGGAGTTGGTGGCGCGAGAACGAGACGACTATAGTTGTCACGGTTATCTCCATTACATTTCCTGTATTTTTTGAGTTGCTTGGATTTCTGGAACATTATCACCCGAGAAAGCAGCTAAGGCTACAATTAGCAAGGTATTTTATACTTCGATTAACTGTACATTTCTTTTGACATTTTAGAAAAAGGTATAATGTATTTTTTTGTTTGTTGTAGGATCATGTTATTAAATCTCCTCAATCTATACTCTCTTATCTTCGCTTTATTCAGCAAAATTGAGGGAATGAGCAAAGAACTGGATTCACTAAAACCAACCCTGAGTTTGAATGCGACAATAATACCGAATGAAACTCTTAATCTAAGTGAATCTTTGACTACGAGTTTACCTGACTTTTGCGTCGAGCAGAAAATCTCCTGTGGACCTTGTGACACACAAATAACTCTACCACAGAGTCTAGCAGACGGTATCATTTTGAAAACAGGGTCAGCACCATTCCCGAAAAAAATCGGCAATAAAATACTAGTGAGACGTCCGCGTGAAGACACATTTGTAACATCAAACAAAGTTGATAAGGGCAGTTTCGAAAAAAAAGAAACCACCACTTTGAACAGTATTTTGTTGGGGATAAAAGAACTACAAAGGTTAAGAAATATACGTATTCAACAACCAGTAAATATAACAAATGATAATGATACCACATCTGATTCAGACGATTACGAATACACATTTTATGATACAGTTGAATCTACTACTGGAGCAAAGACGGATACTACATTCGATTATACAAATGTTGACTACTCGAGCACAGTGGCTGATTACAGCTCATCAGATTTCATGACTACTGAAAGTAGTGTTGGGACTGAGACGTCAACAGTCACAGACAGTTCAGAAATGCCTTTTTCTATTGATGATTTCAGCAGTAACACAGATACAACTACAGATAGTGAAACGACACTCACTGATATTGGATCATTCAGTGAATTTGGATCGACGTATTTTAACATTTTTGAAACCACAACTGATATTTTAGACCTAGCATCTGAAGAAATAACAGATACATCACGAAATGAAATGACAGACACTACTACTTACAAAATAGATACGAGTACCAGTTTAGATGTAACTGATAGTACTTTAAAATACAGTACTGACTACGATGTAATAGAGACTTCTAGTCCGTATAAAACACCACAACATGAAACTACAGCGAATAATAACGCTAAGAAATATGACATAGCTACGGAAATATCAACAGAATCAATTGTGACAACTACTTTGAATTCCAAAACGATTGCAAATATCGATATTTGTCCTGACTTTACGTTCAATTGTACAGTAAATTGTAACGGGAAGAATGTAAAACAAGTATTCTATATGTCAAACTGTACCATAGTGAAAAGAGTCTGCTATGCGAAGATTTGTCCTGCAAATATAAGTGCAGTCGTTGATTCCAAGAATGGAACTAATATCACTACAATAGACTTGGTGTATGTAGATGATAATGAGAGGAAGATGTATAATTTGTCTGTGCCCACCAAGAAGAAATTACTGAAATTGTGCTGGGAAACCATGTTTGGGCAGGAACTGGTCAAATTGACTATGATGGATTTGGTAAGATATTTGTACTTAACTTTTTGAAGTAGCTAGTATGTAATTTTGAAGTTCTGAACTGATGAAAAAACTAATTATGCATTGCAAAACATACAGGCGTTATACAACTACAGTGAAGTTTGCCTTATCTACATATATATTTTATTCTTACGTTAAATTTTGATTTTAACGCTGTAGTCGGAAACAGTTTTATTTAGCGAAATACTTATGTCAAATAATGAAACAGCAAAATCATCTGCTAATTTAAGGGTAGCCTGAGGCTCATATATTTAGATAGAGATTTGATCTTTCGAATGGTGTTATAAAAATGTAGGGTGTTCTTTTTGTACTGTTGTGTCGGTTTGATTCCCGGTCCACGCAAATCACGTTCCAAAAATGATTGAATGCAGTTTTACTTACTTTTTCCTTGGAGTAAAAATTGGTAGTATGAATATTTAGGGTGTTTCCCATTCAAGGCCTTTACCCCCGTTTATAATCTAAAATGTTTAGGTAGTCAGTCTTTATCACAACAAAAAATATTTTACATAATATAACATTGTTTGTTTGGCAGAGGTGTGCCTATAGTGCACCCACATTTTGTCAAAATTATTTTATTACGTAGTTTAGTTACCTAACTTGGCAATGATGGTAGATACGTATTTAGTAAGCAACATAATCACGAAAATCACTTAACTGTAATAACATACCCTATAAAAAATTTCAGATACATTTTTATTTTCTTTTTAATAACCGTTGCCCCGCACTAGGATTTTCTCCTGTATTGTGGGTGCGTTTACAAACATTCAAACTCACATACACAAACAGCCAAACCCGGAACAACTACTTTTAGGTCATACAAATATTTGTTCCGTACGGGAATCGAACCAGCGACACGCAGCGCAGCAGTCAATCGCTTAACCACTGCGCCAACCGTGCCGTCAATTCATTCCCAACTTTGTGTAACTTCGATATTCCTTATTCCAGGTATTCGTCCTCCTCGGAACACTGTTCATGGACTTCTTCCGCGCACTGTTCGTACGATACATGAATCGCTGCTGGTGCTGGGACCTGGAGAAAAAGTTCCCAGAGTACGGAGATTTTAAGATCGCAGAGAACATTCTACACCTCATTAATAACCAGGGAATGGTCTGGATGGGAATGTTCTTCTCGCCAGGCCTCGTCGTGTTAAACGTCGTCAAGTTAATGATCATGATGTATTTACGCTCATGGGCTGTCATGACCTGCAACGTCCCTCATGAAGTCGTATTCAGAGTCTCAAAAAGCAATAACTTCTATCTAGCCCTGTTGCTAACCATGCTCTTCCTCTGCGTACTACCAGTCGGGTACACCATAGTTTGGGTCAAACCATCATGGCATTGTGGACCTTTCTCTGAATACGATAAGATCTACTATATATTGACGATCAATATCTACAAAATATTGCCGAATAGCTTGAGTTTTGCATTGGAATATATAGCGTCGCCTGCTATCGTTATACCCTTGTTGGTTCTGCTGATACTGATCATTTACTATTTGACGTCACTGACAAACTCCTTACGGGAAGCGAATAATGATTTAAAGGTAATTCTTTCATGTGAGCTGCAAAAATCGGTCGATAGAACGTACTTGTTAACAAGAGTCAACATTACTTACTTTTTTAATAATCTATTGGCATACTTTGAAAAAATTGTGGTACTTGCACCGCGGTAATCTCATGTTATATGAATCCTGCCAAAAACATACCATTAAGATTGTTCTTACATGATCAAAAGTAGACCAATTTTCAACCAAGACTTACCAAAATCTTTGTTTCTCTAAGAAATTTCAAATCACACTTAACTATAATTGTTATTTGCATAATAATTCCTACATTTCAGATTCAATTGCGCCGTGAAAGAACTGAAGAACGGAGGAAGATGTTTCAACTTGCTGACACCAGGAGAAGAGCTGGGTCCACAGCTATGGACAACACGCCTTTTGCAAGATGGAAGAAGGCACTGCCATCATTGCCAATGAGCAAATCTATTGATTCCGATGACCGCAAAACTTTGACAGAGGAGATGAATGAACCGATAAAGATGGCTAAGAAAAAAGGTATGACTTTCGACGTATTTTTTCTAATCAAGTTTTAGTGTGATCGCACATCTGACGGAAGATGCGTCGCGTATCGTCGGTCGCGTAACACCAGAACGGACAAGTTGTTAATATAGCATTCAAAACTAACACATTCAACCGATATGATGCGTTAGCGCGTCGACCGTTAGGAAGTTACGTCCGACGCATATTCCGTCAGATTTGCGACCACCTTAAAAGATTGGTTCTATGGAATTAATGTCTTAAATGATAACATAAAAGGTTAATCGTAATTGAAATGATCTAATCTAGAATCGTGGCCTGGCCGTGAAGTGCACATGTGTTTATCGGATGATGTGTTTTTTATTTCAATACAAAGATTATAGTGTTCTGTGACGATACCTAAATACATGATAATTGTGTTGTTTTCAGGTGGTATTTTTGCCAAAATAGTAGGGATGGCGCTCGATAAAAAATGTGACGTAGAAGCCGTTTCAGAAGTAGATGGTCCATCGCTTTCACCGAATAACGTAGACGATGAAACTGACACAGACTTCCACGAAACTCTTCCAAGGGAAGTTCTCAAAATTAAAGATATTTTTATACTCAAACCCGATAAAAAAATAAGAAATAGTGTTGAATTCAAAACAGATGCAGGAAAAAAGCATAAAATTAATGAAATATTTAATAAAGGTTTAAAAGTTAAGCTCGAGAAAGTTGACGATCGTACTGAAAAGAAAGCTGTGATTGAAAAACAAATACAAGATGCAAAAGAATCAACAAAACCCAAAATTGTAAAGGAACTGTCTAAAGAAAAAAACAATGGTAAAAAAATTCATGAAAAGCAAACTTCACAATCTAGTACTCAGTCAAAACAGTCTGACTCGATTGGTTCCGTTATACCTGTTATAACTATAAGTACTACAGAAAGTGATGAAGAAGTGTTATCCCACAAAGACAATAACGATAAAAATGGACAGAAAATAAAAAGCGAAGGAAAACCAAGGAAAACTCCAGATTTAAAGTCTCTCCGACGACAGAGCAGTGTGGAAAGTATAAGTGAAAATAAACCGTCCCAAGAGAAGACACAAGAGGAAGGTCACAAGTATCAATACTCATTGTAAACATTGTTACATCACGTAGTAATAGTTCAAATAAATGTTCAGCTTTGTAGTTTTATTGGCTTTTCATTCGTGGTAACCTAGATAGACTAGAAGGTAAATAAGAGGGATGGCCGATGCGTTGAAAAATCCTGGAGTGGCGACCACGTACGGGAAAAGACAGCGTGGGTAGATTCTCAGAAGGTGGCCCAGTGACTGCATGAATTCGTTGGATGCAAGATGCACATGCCCTGTAGATTTTACGACGCTTGGAGGAGGCCTATGTCCAACCAGTGGACATTTTTACGATATTTAAACGATGATTCAATTGAGTTCCATCCATTTATTATATGCCACTGCAAGTCACGTCTGAGTGGGAAATGTTCCTGGGGTCAGAGGGACAAAGACTGGTGATGTTATTCGCACTTACCTGCATCTCAGTGTCCAATTTAGCTGGTAGGTCTTGAAAGGACTTTGTACAGTGATAACTCTTCCATATTCGTAAAGGGTATCTGATTCTCGAAGCCGTTTGCCAAGGCGGGATTTTAACCTGGTAAGTCCTGGTGGAAGCAAGCTATTAATTTGTAAAATAACCGGTCAAATGCGAGCCGGACACCGCACTAGAAGAGTTCCGCACTACCAGAGCTATTAATTATGTCCTTACTGGTGTATGACAAGTTTAAGTATGCATGAAAATGAACTAACCTGCAGCTGTCTATGTAAAGAACTTATTTTTTAAGATAAAGTTAATAAATATTTATTACTTATTATAAATAGATACAAAAAGTTATAAAATAAAAAAGGTGTTCCTGATTTAATTGATGAATTATTGCATAGTTTAGTGCCACAAACACAGACATGGAACCTGGTGTACAGCGATATAGCCCTGCTGAACGGTACAAGAGAAGCGGCCGGACTTGTGGTGCATCCATCTGTGATTTTATGAAGTACTAATTCGAGCTTTGCGAATCTTGCAGAGGCAAAGCTGCGTCCGACTATCGGCGGAATGTGCCTACATCCTCTCTCGTTGTAAGTATGACCAATATCCAGGAACCTTTTATAACAGCCACCTATATATGTACTACCAAGACATTCGGTCCTATAGGCCTTCATCTTCAATTTTCCTGACCTATCTGGGTCATCAAAAGCCTGATAACAATTGTCTGTACTTAAGTCCGTCACATCATCTTCTCTTATTCCACACTGATAGCAAGTGTTATTGCCTAAGTGTTTTCTTTTTATTATAAAGCGCTGCCTTGGAAATAAATTTTGTTCATAATCTGTTGTTTTTAAGTAATAGGGTTTTTCCTCAAAAGCTTTTTGTGTCCTATATTGTCCCTGGTAATCAGACGTTGTTACTACTATATCCGGATCTGTTAGTTTCCTGAAATCATCCATTTCAATATAATAGGGTTTCTCGTAATTAGTATTTTCCGTAGGAAAATTTCCATGATGTAACATTTCTGTTGATGATTCTTTGTAAGCTTCTTCTATGGAATAACGTCTTCTGCACTCATCCATATCTATAGAATAAAGTTTTTTATTAAGTGTATTTTCTGTAGGATATGTTCTATGATTTATAATTTCTGTAGCAGATTCATTGTATGCTTTTTCTATGAAATAGCGTCTTCTGAACTCATCCATTTCAATAGAATAAGGTTTCATATAAAGTATATTGTCTTTAGTATTAGTTCTCGTATAATCCAACGTTTCTGACACGGATTCCGTGTTTGCAAGTTCTGTAAAATAAAGTCTTCTAAACTCGTCCATTTCTATAGAATAAGGTCTCTTATAATATGTTATATACGGTATATTTGTTGTGGGATAAGTTTCCAGATAATGAGACATTTCTACCGCTGGTTCCTTGTTTGAATTTTTTATAGGATAAGCTCCATCATAATGTAACATTTCCGTCGCGGGTTCCAGGTTTACATTTTTTGTTGGATATGTTCCCTCATCATGTGACATTTTTATCGCAGATTTCTTGTTTGCATTTTTTGTAAAATGTAGTCTTCTAAACTCGTCCATTTCTATAGAATAAGGTTTTTTATAGAATGTTCTATACGGTAAATTTTTTGTGGGATAAGTTTCCACATAATGTAACATTACTGTCGCGGGTTCCTGGTTTAAATTTTTTGTTGGATATGTTCCCTCATCATGTGACATTTTCATCGTAGGTTTCTTGTATGCATTTTTTGTAAAATGAGGTCTACTTAACTCGTTCGTTTCCATAGGATAAGGTTTCTCATAATATGTTATATATGGTGCATTTTTTGTGGGATAAGCTCCCGCATAATATGTCATTATTGTCACAGGTTCCTTATTTGCTTTTTTTGTAAAATATAATCTTCTGTACTGGTCCATTTCTACAGAATTAGATTTTTTGTGAGATGTATTTTCTACAGGATTAGTTCTTCCGAAACCTAAAATGTTGTTGAGATATAACCTTTCCTTATCAAATAATTTAGTTGATATATTCGTTTCCACAATTTTTTTATTTTCTGAAAGATTAAATTTTCTGATGTCTTGCATTTCTGGAGCATTATGTTTCATAAATAATGTCCTAATTGTAAAATGAGTTTTCCTATAATCGAACGTTTCCGAAGCGGGTTCGTTTTTGTGGTATGCTTTTTCTGTAGAATAAAGTCTTCTGAACTCTTCCATTACTAAAGAGTAAGATTTCTTATCAGGTAAATTTATTGTAGGGTATGTTCTCGCATTATCTAAAGTTTCTGTAGCGGGCTCTTTATGATATACTTTTTCCGTAGAGCCAAGTCTTCTAAACTCATCCATTTCAGCAAAATAAGGATTCTTATAATATGTGTTTCCTGTGTTACGAGATATCTCATAATCTGCAACTTCTAAAGTATATTTTTTCTCATACCCAGTTTTTTCTGAAATGCGTCTCTCAAACTCTTGCAACTCAGAATAATAAGGACTTGCAAGGTCTGTAAAATCTATAACATAAGGTACCCGCGTGGATAACTGATTTTCAGAATTTCTGGCGGCTTCGTCTTCTTCATTTATTTTCGGTGTCCTACTCGGAGTTAAAAAATATATTATTCTGTAGGTTTCCAGGTTTTGCGTATTTTTTACGATTTCACCATATTCGTTTATTTTTGGTGTTCTAGTTGGAAAGTATATTATTTTGTGTCCATATTCGATTCTTGGCCTTGTTGGAAAATAACTTTTCCATGTATTCATACTGCTGGAACTGGAGGGATATTCTAGGTCTAGCGTCGTTAAGTATTCTGTGCTCCTGCTATTTAGATCATATGGAACTACCAACGGCCACTGTTCATTTACATATTCTTCGGTAGTCATTGTTACCCTAAGGGAGTTGTATTGCGCTTCTGTACTTGTGGTTAGAAGTTTTTGCTGCCTTCCTCTTGGTATATAGCTAAACCTGACAATATTACTTTTTCCTGATAATAACCGGTTTTCGTTTTCTATCTCACTTTTAATCTTTTCGGAAAAAGTGTCACCAGGTAGCGTTTCTGTTACTGTATCATAATTATAGTCGTCTCCTGGCATACTGTCTGTAGTTGATACTGATTGCAAAAAATCTGTTTCATAATCCTCTGGAAGTATAATTCCATCAGTGGTGGTTGCCAAGTAAATGTAAGGGTTCTTCAAACGAGAATTAATGAGGGTTACTGGTAAGGGTCTCACAAAACATATGAAAATGAGAAAACCATTTAAAGTATTTGGCATCATAAATAAATAACTATATCAAAAATAAATAAAATTATAAACTGCCATTTTTGGCAATGTTGGCTCCTTACCTCCTTACCCTCCTATAAGGGTATATATAATCTATGTCCTTACTAAACTATTACTCCCGATTATTACTCCGCTAGGAACACATAATATATATACCCCTAAAGGAGGCTAGGAGTAATAGGAAATGTGTTCTGTGCTCCTTACAATCTATGAATCTATAGTCGTAGCTTGGTCGTCTCTGGTCTCTGTTGGTGTCGGTAGTCATTTTCAGCATGCAGACCTAAGTCATAGAGATTAATATACTAACCGATGGCACTCTATGCTACTAATTACCAAGCTGTTTAAGGGCTTTTAGCACACCGACGCAAACGCATTGGGAAACAAAAGCGTTCCGAACGCAGTCGCAGACGCAAGCGTCTGGGGCATGTTAACATCGCAGTTTTTGGCAAAGGCGAATTCATGTTGTAGTTACTAGTTAAAAAAATCACTCATTAGTATTTTGCCATCTTTTTTGTTGAAGTTGTTTGGAGGGAAACAAGTGCATGAATCATAGTCTAAGGTATGAATTTGTGGTGCATGTTGTTACCTATCTTCTCTTTTATATACAGGGTTACTGGTAACTCAACGTATTCCTTGCAGGACGTCATAGTAGGGTTAAAATGCAACAAATTAAGCCACCAAATGTTCTACCGAAAATCAGTAGTTTTGAGTGATTTTTTAATAAAGTAATGACAAAAATTGCGAAAAATAAAATGTTTAATTAGTGATCTTTGCCAAAGTTTTAGGCATTTTAGATTTTTAAATATCAACAAAGATCTGCTACAGCATCAGCTACTATAATAACTTAAATTCCAGTATAGTCGCGGCGTAAATCATTTTTAAATTGGATTTTTCATAAAACAACTAAAAACCTTATTATCTTAAAAACTACTGAATTTCGGTAGAACATTTGGTGGCTTAATTTGTTGCATTTTAACCCTACTATGACGTTCTGCAAGGAATACGTCGAGTTACCAGTAACCCTGTATATAAATCAATTGCCGTGCAAAAACTCTAAAATAGTTCGACCGATTGTGATGAAACTTTGGTAAGTTGTTGTATGTGCGCCGGAGAAGGCTGGCTCCTAAAAAATAATAATTCAAAAGGCAATGTCCATTTTTTCAAATTTTGATTTCAGAGTTATCTTAAACTGAATGCATTCGTGAAAATTAAACAAAGTGTGTAATTTACACAGACATCTTCACTGTGGGTCCTCAGACATCCTCTTCCAACTACCTATGTTGAGCCTGCGAAAAAGCTCACAGCGGGCCACCAACTGCCATGGCCAAGCACCTGGAAATCTCTTAACCGATATGAAGCGAGGTGGGCCGCTGTAAGTGCAACTAAGTCAGCTTATATAGCCTCAGGCTGAGGGTGCTCCGATGACCCACATTGTGACTTTGGCGCCACATGACAAACAATGTCCTGCTCTCAGGCACTGTTGTTTCGGCCTTTCTTCTCAGAGTAGTCAGATAGGAAACGTCGACCTCATCTAGTTTTAAAATATGATTGACGTGTAAAAGTGTTTGTACAAACCTACTTACTGAAATAAAATCATTTATCATTTTTACTATGAAAGACCTTTGCGAGGCTAAACTAACGCTGTCGACTGAACTTAATTCTGGTCGACGCTTATATCTAAACTAATACAATATTAGAGAAAAGATTAGATTTTTTGTATGTTTGTTTGTTACGCTTTCGCGCTAAAATGGCTAAACGGATTTAGATATAATTTAGCACTTGGGTAGACCATGATCTGGATTAGGACGTAGGATAGGTACTTTTTATCTTGATATTTCCAGGGAATCGAGACTTATGCGGATGAAACTGCGGGCGCAGCTAGTAAAATATAAAAATGGAATCATCGACACGAAGAAAAATCACCAGTAATGTTTAAGTCACATGTAATACAGAGCGGGCTTATTACCAAACTGAGTTACTCCGGGATGCTACAGAGAAATTTTTGATGGAAAAACCTAATTGAACTTTGTCCAACCTGGAAATCCTACATCGCCCTGTTTCTATCAAAAGGTGTAACACCAACTTGTATCAATAGCATTCACACTTGAGTAATGAGATCCGAGTGATTAGCGCTCAGCTGAGCGTAGTGAGTCTGGCTACGCGGTTATTTTGGCGCGTGGCTGAACTCAGAACTAACGCCGCCATCTTGTTTTTAAAAGGCGCCCCCTGTTAACGTCTTTGAATCGCCAAACGATCCTTGTAGCAGTGTAGCTTGCTAGCTTGCTCATGGAAGTAAGATATTCATAATCTAAACAGCTTGCTAAGTGGTACTTCAATGTCCCATGCTTGTTGAACTGGTAGTACACTCGCAACGAGCTTGGTCGCCGGGGACTCGCTGGCGATTTCAGACGATTTCAAAATCTCACATCCGCATACGATTTTGACAGCCAATTTGTCGCTAGTTAAGTCAAAACCTGTGTGTGGACGTGAGACGCCAGGGTCTAAAGTCGCTACTTGTTTACGTGTATACCATAGATAATACGCT
The DNA here is from genome assembly GCA_917490735.1 of Dryobotodes eremita. Lineage (NCBI taxonomy): Eukaryota > Metazoa > Arthropoda > Insecta > Lepidoptera > Noctuidae > Dryobotodes > Dryobotodes eremita. Next base: position 6,889,516 of record OU823241.1, on the reverse strand, counting down.
ATAATGTAATAGTGTATACCTAGCATTACCTAATCTGTGATTATCATAATATGATAATCACTTTTACTCCTAGCGAATATATTATATTCGCTAGGAGTAAAAGTGTAGGGGTATATTTATTCTGTGAATAGTGTTCTGTGGTGATTATTGTCGAATCGGTTATAGTGCAAGAAGCTTATCTGGCCCGGAGGCTTTAATTGGAACTAACGAAATCACTATGCAAAGTAGAATAATCTGTCTACAATACAAAGTGACAAGGTCGGTCATTCTTAGTTTACTGATAGCGCCACCATCACCGGTCAGATGAGCTTGCTGTTGCTGCACCATAGCTAGTGCTCCTTTAGGGTTTAAATATTCTGTGAGCTATGATTACCCCACAGAGTACTTTTATATATTGTCATGATTGTCATAGATAATCATAGATTATTATATTGTGAGCACAGACTACATAGAGAATTGTGAGAGGTATATATATTCTGTGATGGTGAGCTCATAGCTTGGTAGTGGTTTTTTATGTGCTTTTTTGCTTTTTATTATTGTATTTCTTTTCTAGAATGTTTACGAACATTTTGTATCATATTTATTTAATATTTTTTTATTTACATTATGAATTAAAATATATTAATTGCTCATTGTTATCGCGTGTCAAAAACCCAGTGGAACATATACTAACCTCCACAACATCAGCGTCGTATGTGCTGCCAAAAAATATTTACAGATATGAACCGTATATCGGTAATTCCTGATACCTAATTCCTATATTCTTGTTCATATCGTCGCGTAATATTGTGGGTACAGGATGGACTACCCCATAATTATTAAATAATATCTACCACACTTTTTAGGATTTATTTTCCATTTGATTTAACTGAGCATCCACATCGGATCCACCACATTACATTCAATCAATACACTATCCATTCAACAGACGATCTTGGTCCCTATAGTTTTGTTATGAGAAATTAATAATTTAATATATAAAAATCTCGTGTCGCAGTGTTTGCTATCGAACTCCTCCGAAAAGACTTGACCGATTTTTATGATTTTTTTTATGTATTTTTGGTAGGTCTGAGAATAGGTCGTAAAGTATATTTCATACCGCTGCGGGTGAAACCGCGGGGCGCAGCTAGTAATCTATATAAATAAAATGAAATGCGATTCGTTGGTAAGCGCATCACTTGAGAATGCCTGGACGTATTTGGCTATATTTTGTTTTATAATATTCGTAATAGTCTGAATTAGGTTTTTATGGAAAGAAAAGTTGGAAAAGAACGCCGAAAAAATTCAAATTCTGAAATAGCTGAACGCCCTTTTTTATATGGGATTATTGAAATTTGGACAGGACAACGTCTGTCGGGACAGCTAGTTTCATAATAAAACAGATCAAATCTACAAACAGTTAAGTAATTATTACAGGACACAGGACATTATGGAGACCAACGCCAACAAAAACAGAAAGTGCTTCATCAAATCAAGAAAAACCAATGAGAACCAGATCCAGGGTTATTGTACAGCAATACAGACCGCAAGTAGAAATCCAGCAATTGGCGGATTCAACAAAAAAAGCTTATTGGCATCATTTCGATGATGATGAAGACCCTTGGCCGAAAGTCGTACTAGTTTTGCCAAGCACGGAGAGAACAACTACAACAAGGAAAAAAAAAAGAACTTTTGCTAGTTATTTTCCCCAGTTAAGATATAGATACAAGTCTAAAGAAAATGCAGATTCTGATGATCAAAAAGATACCGGGAAGGATTATACCGTTGCTGAGACTTCTAAAAACACCGATTTTGGTATGTATAGTGATCCGCTCGATTTAGAGACTTTCGGCGATAATACTGTTCACAGATATTTGTCTACAGAAAGTGCAGATTTTGGTGATCAAAAAGATACCGGGAAGGATTATATCGTTGCTGAGACTTCGAAAACCACCGATATTGGTATGTATAGTGATCCGCTCGATTTAGAGACTTTCGGCGATAATACTGTTCACATATATTTGTCTACAGAAAGTGCAGATTTTGATGATCAAAAAGATACCGGGAAGGATTATATCGTTGCTGAGACTTCTAAAACCACTGATGTTGGTATGTATAGTGATCTGCTCGATTTAGAGACTTTCGGCGATAATACTGTTCACAGATATTTGTTTACAGAAAGTGCAGATTTTGATGATCAAAAAGATACCGGGAAGGATTATATCGTTGCTGAGACTTCTAAAACCACCGATGTTGGTATGTATAGTGATCCGCTCGATTTAGATACTTTCGGCGATAATACTGTTCACAGATATTTGTTTACAGAAAGTGCAGATTTAGATGATCAAAAAGATACCGGGAAGGATTATATCGTTGCTGAGACTTCTAAAACCACCGATGTTGGTATGTATAGTGATCTGCTCGATTTAGAGACTTTCGGCGATAATACTGTTCACAGATATTTGTTTACAGAAAGTGCAGATTTTGATGATCAAAAAGATACCGGGAAGGATTATATCGTTGCTGAGACTTCTAAAACCACCGATGTTGGTATGTATAGTGATCCGCTCGATTTAGAGACTTTAGGCGATAATACTGTTCACAGATATTTGTTTACAGAAAGTGCAGATTTTGATGATCAAAACGACATCGAGGAGGATGATACCGTTACGGAGACTCCTAAAACCGTTGAATTTAACACCGTAACAACAACAACAACAACACAGGAGTCAACAACAAAACAGGAGTCAATAACAACACAGAAGTCAACAGCAACACAAGAGTCAACAGCAACACAGGAATTAACAGCAACACAGGAGTCGACAGCAACACAGGAGTCAACAGCAACACAGGAGTTAACAGCAACACAGGAGCCGACAGCAACACAGGAGTCGACAACAACCCAGGAGATAACAGCAACACAGGAGTCAACAGCAACACAGGAGTTGACAACAACACAGGCATCAACGACAACACAAGCATCAACGACAACAGAGGGGCCAACAACTATACAGGTGACAATTCCTACAACAACAACTACAACAACAACGTCAGAACCCGGACCCACCAAGTGCTACCAGTGTGGCTTGTTCAATGTCTCAGAGATCCCCCATGAACCGACGTGTTACCACATATTCTCAACCGCTGAACGCATTTATGTGCGTCTGAGAGCACGTTACAAAGTAACGTGTCCAGAGGAAAACCTATACAAAGGTAACATTTTGCAATTACAACCAACCATTTGATACTTTTGTTATACTATAAACAACTCTGCCCAGTGTGAACCTCCGCTCCGAACGCATTCAAATATAGCCCACACGCTTCTGCAATTATGTGCCATATAATTTAGAGAAGACAACTTATATTTTCTTACGCGATCTTTCAATCATTTAAGACCTTGAATTCCCATGGTACTTATTTCAATTAACTTCAAACTATTTGTTTCAAGGGTTCAGTGTTTCTTCTAGGTGGATGCTTCAAACGGTTTCTTGACATTGGCACGACGTACGACGAGAGGGGATGCCGGACGATGCCTCCGTTACTAGGCGAGAGCTTCGCGTCCCAAAGAATGATGCTGATCGAAAAATCCATGCATGACCTGAAAGAGGGCTGCATGTCCAGCCCATTTTCCTCCTTGACCCCGTTCAGTAGAGCTATTTCCTTGTACGCTAGATACCACGTGTGCATATGTGTCGGCAAATACTGTAACCATGGGAAAACCTGGCGTGTTAATCCTATATCCTTAATATTGTTAAGTGTTTTTTCATGTACCTATTTTATATGCGAATCCAATTGGCTGTCGTAATGCGATGCTGGTCTGGTAAATGGTCAGTAGCTTCTTGATAAAGGCTGCCGTAGACGCAACGCGTTATAGTAGAATAATTTATATGAAAACTTCATGGAAATTGTTCTACCAGAATCGCGTCGCACTGTCGCGTCGCACCGGTCTGCCTTAAGAGTATTTAATGCCGCACTCAGAGATGACATTTACAAATAATCAATGATTACGTAACTGAGTAGATACCTACCACAGCGAGTGCTTTAATTGTGCTTATTCGTGCCCAAAAAAACAGAAGTTTAATCTATGACCGTAGACGTTTGGTACTTACGGCAGCTGAAAAGATGGGCCAAATTAAAAGGATTAGGTATGCTAGATTTATGAGAGCAAGGGCTGCTACACACATGGACGGCGGTAAAATCGAATATATTATGTAGAATAATTATTTTCGGGAAAAAACAGCTCGGCTTAGCTAGAATTTAGCCGAGCCGACCCAATCATTATTCAGCGAGGTTCGATTTATAAACGAAATCTGCCGATCGGCACGAGCCGAATAAAAGCCTTTTATGTGTAGTAGTTGCTTCGAGTCTTTGTTTTTCAAGAAATATTACCAAATCGAATATCCGAACAAATTAGTAGCACCCCTTACCAGTTAGACCTGCACCCTAATTGCGTAACACACTTTCAATCACAATCTGAATCAATTTGAAGGATATTGCTGATCCATTGCTTCATATGTTCGAACAATTTGTCTGCTCAACAACGTAATAACGCAATGAATGTTGTTGAACTGTCAAAATGAAAGCCAGTGTTACTGTGTTACGTAATTACCCCGCTGTACCATAACTACCATAATTGAATAGTTATGTGTGTTATATTTCCCGATAGTTTTAGTTAATTACAAAAACGGAACTAAGATGATGTGCTTCATTTATTATATAATTATATCGTTTTTATTGACATAGTAATAAATCATATAAATACTAAAAACCTTGTCCATGTTACTTTTGCTACAACTTTACTTCATTACGCAGGTATTATCCATGTATTCAGATTCCAGACCTGAGTCTACTGATAGCCCAAACTTCAAGTACAGTCCGGGAAATTAATTGTTAGGCAAATTGAGTACCAACCTAAATTGCCTGCATTTTCAAATCACAACTGTCTGAATTGTTTGAATTGTATGAAATAGCTGCAACAGGGCGAATAGACGTAGTAGTAACAATTAGTTTCCCTGCATGCGTAGCATAGCCAATATGGAAACGGAAGACAAAGTGACAGATTGTAGAAACATTTCTACGGCGCGATGTCAAAATTCAAGAAAAGAATGACTTTTTTAAGAAAGTGATTTGTCTTCTCTTCTTAGAGTAGAAATAGAAGTGGTCATGCTAAGTATGCTGACTTTACATCCGTACCTACTGTCGTGGAGTTAATAGAAAACAGTTTTCAAATACGGTACATAAGTCAACTTTTCAAACGGATGCCGGATGTTAATAAGTACCCATTAATTTTATAAATTGATATTTCTCTGCAGATACCAATTTATTAACACCGCAGTGAGTTCAAGAATTTGCTTATGTTTGAAAAGATCTATAAACCACTAGCTTCTGCCTGCGGCTTCGCCCGCGTGGATGTCGGAAATTATCCCACGGGAACATGTTATCGGGACAAAAAGTAGCCTATGTCCTTCCCCCGATGCCATCTATCTCCTTGCCAATTTTTATTGAAATCCGTTCATTGGTTTAGGCGTGACAAGGTAACATACAGACAGAGTTACTTTCGAAGTATGTAGAATGAATTAATTAGGTGCTTCAGCAGGCGTAGCATGACCGTTTCTGTTTCTTGGAAGACAAGACATAGCTATTTCCATACAAAGTGACATTTCGTTTCTCTATTTTTGACATCGCACCGTAAAAATCCTTCTAAAATCCGTCATTTTGTCTTTCGTTTTACCGATCGTTGTCTAGGTCTTTTTATATGTAGACTATTTCAGAAGAAAGTTTTCTATCCCAAACGTCAAAATCACACTGACAACTGTCAGTTGTCTCAGGTAGTGAAGACAATTTGACTTTGTAATCGCCATGCTAAAGACAGTAGAAAACTTTTTACTCGACGGCCGCAAAGTATAAAAATGGAATGGAAAAATGGAATTTTTCAGTTTTTGAATGGAAAATGTGAAAAAGTATTACCTACATGTTTAGTTTTAGAGGTTTAAGGGTTCCATAAAGGGGGTCGAAATTTTTATTATTTTTGCGATAGGACACACCAGTTTCGAAATATAAGCAAAATAAAAGAAAAACGTGAACAAACTACTGAATTTCGTAAAAAGTGCAGTTGACTCTTTCTACTTTGCTGCCGTCGTACTGTCTTCACGGAACGTCATTTTTGTCGATTCTTCCGTCCACAAAACCCGTTTCTAAAATGGTCATGCTACGCATGCTGACGTTGACCAAAGTGCTGTTTTACGGAAAAAGACTTCATATCGAAAATATGTCTTCTGTAGGTAATAGAAAACCAGTCTCGCGGAACTGAAGTCTGAAAGTGAGTTATGTGATTTTAACCACCACGGTTTTAATCGTTACAAAATAATGTCCTAGAAAACTAAACGAAAAAAAAACATAGATTTGCACTTATAAGTACTTAATTAACTTAGTTGTCCATGATCTCTGATGAGGCAGGAGAGAAGATGCAGCACAGCTAACTGCACCCTCCAGAACGTAAATGAAACAAACGTGCTGATTTGACGAAACGAGAGGAAAAAAAATTGCTTATTAATACATCTTTTTAAACTGTTATTACTCAATCCAAAATCCCATACCATTAATCAGCCAGCCACCAAAACGGACCACTCAAATCCGTAGCTAAAATTGGTCCAGCACAACTACCTGCATTCTGCAGGACTTACATGAGGCAAACTACAGAGCTCAGGTCGCTACGTAGGAACTGTTTGGACAAAATAAACGAAGTAATAAATAAGTGAACTGACGTTGTGTTTACTTAATCAAATTTCCATCCCAAATTGGGTTCCCATTTTGAAATTTTAAAAGTCCTGGCAATAATGTCCGCATTATTACATCACACATTACTTTTTATTCCGCATTATTTTTTTTTATTACTACTTTTTAATCTTTATTTTTTCAGTATTAATCTTACTTTTTTATTAAAAAAAAACTGTAGTTCTGGGCAAATGAGAAGGCCGGACAAAGTTAGGATGGGGGCGGAAAGCCGAACATGTCCGACCGAATCCGGTCCCTAATCCCGTATCAGCCAGACACCAAACGGACGGACAAAACAAATCCCTAGTAATGATCCACAAAAAAAACACGCTACCCTTGCGCGCGCAGCCGGCATTCGCCGACGGGCCGCCGTCCGCGCAACATGGCGCGCGCAGGCGTATTTATAACGTTCCTAATACTAGTATACACGGCCCTAGTTCACACAGAAATATTGACCCCGAGGTATTTTAACTTAGCGTCGAAAAAGAAGATTACGGCGACAGCTACCTGCGGCGACGAAGGACCAGAGCTTTACTGTAAACTGGTCGGCGCAAACGCAGATCATGATGAGCATGTGATTCAAGGACAGGTGAGATTGTTTATATTTTGTGTGTGAATTGATTTTGTGTGGTTTCGGTTGTTTTTTATTTTTTATTTAGGGAGATTTCTATTTTTCGGTTTTGTTTTTTCTTCTTCAAGTATTGACATGGTATTTTGTACAATCGACTGAACATCTGTGGTAACACTTCGAGCCTTGAGCTGGCCCAGCGTAGTGCGGAGTTTCAATAGAATAAGAGGCCAACCAACACTGGTTGTGTTTACACTGACCTGCGCCGTTCTGTACAATATACTTTACTAGCTTTTCCCCGCGGCTTCGCCCGCGTGGAGGTCGAAAACACTCCTGTAAATCCTTCTCTATTACAAATACTTGTATAGTTACCTATGTGCCAACTTTTATAATGTTCGGTCAAGCGGTGTTGGAGTTCACTATAGACTCACAAAATGAATTACATATATTTAAAAAAATTAACTCTTAGCACATTACTAAAGTTTTTAATATTATAATTCAATCATGATTCGAAAGACACGTAGCGCCATCTAGCGTCCTAAAGCTTGACCGTCAAAAGTTATTGTTCTTTCCCTCTGGAAAAGTACATTTTTGCTAGATCAAAGGTAGTCTTTTCTGTAGCCCTGAAAACGTATATGCAAAATTTCATGATGATTGGTTCAGTGGTTTAGGCGTGAAAAGGTAACAAACAAACAAACTTACTTTCGCATTTACAATATTAGTTAGGATAGTATGAAACAAGAAATGACTGAAAAGAGCTTTTATTACGACAAGATTAAAGTTTTGTTAATAACTTGACATTTTGATATCGGTTCTGTGGCTCCGATATACGAGTACCTACTAAAGTAATCAGCGACGATGATTGCTTTGGTGTATAAGCTTTGCCGCTCACTTTGTGAGGAGAAACAGTGTTTTAGTGATAAAGAGTATAAAATTGGATACTATCATTTGTCTGTTATATATAAAGCAACCGTTATAATATATAACCTAACCGTGCCTTCCGGTGCCCACGCGCAGTGATATAATGTTCTTATTTTTCACTGACTGACTGACCATGAGCAGTTGGTCAGCGATTTGATTTTGTGTCATATTATGGTATATTAAAGAGTCTGTTACCGTCAATGTTTGGTAATTCACTACCTACGTTTCCGTAAGGCTTCCGTACACTTTCCTCTATTTCCTATCTTTGATGGCCGTTCCTTTTTTAAACCTTTTTTATGCCGTTTTTTGGCCGTTGCTTTTTTATTTTGGGCCATGGTACATAAAGGCCATAAGGATATGGCACTTAGCACCAATTTCACCAAACTCTGCTGTTACGAAATGCCATGCTAAGCATTTTGACGGATTTTTTTTCGTAGTGAGACAATCCATCAAATGGCATAACGGGACATTTAGAATAAACACAATTTGGTGAAACTGCCCCTAAACCTCTTAAATCTCGCGTAATGAGACACAATGATTATCTTTTGTATGTCGCTCGATATCGCGACCTCAGGACCCAGTTAAAGGCTATTTAAAACCACACAGTACCAATCAGTCCAAATTATGATGTAGTAAGTTCAAGACTTTTACCCACCAGAGGGTTAAAACAGGCTTTCAAAAATAAAAATAAATCTAAGTTTTCACTGAGAACATGAAGTTCAGATTCCTCAAAACCCGTGATACAGTAGTACACGTAGGATGTGAGTACACTTTGCTGACTTAAACTAGTAAGCACAAGAATTTTAAAAGCATTGGAACAGATACCTACTTCAAATGAATCGGAGCAAATATTCAAGACGCCTACGAGCCAAGAGCAGTGGTGGCCCAGTGGTCTCGGCCCCGACTTACCGAGTTGTAGGTCGTGGGTTCGAACCCAGGCAAGCGCTTTACTTTGTGTAAATAATTTCATCACCACTGCTCTCAAAACGGTGAAGGAAAACATCGTGAGGAAACCGGCATGTCCTAAAACCAAAAATTCGTACACATGTGACATCTACCAACCCGCACTGGGCCCGCGTGGTAGATTACAGCCCATTCCCTCTCAAAGATTTGAGGCCTGTGTCCCAGCAGTGGGAACATTATAGGCTGATTATGCTTATGCTCCGAGCCTGCCTAAACAATTAAATTGTGAAGTACGTAAGTTTATAATAAACTGGATACAGTGTAGAACAATCAGCTACCGGCTGATAAGCGAGTGATAAGCTATCTCCGTTCCGCTGCCCCAGCGTCCGCCTGATAACGGGTTCGATGCTCCGCTAGCGCTGAAAGCTCTTAAACTTATGTACCTAATCTAGGTTGAAATTGTGAAATGGTTTACTTGTTTAGTACCTACTCACCACTTGCCAAGAAACCCACTGAAGATGACGTAAGAATTACAAAAAGGAAATCGGCAGCTTGGATTTGCTAGGAAAGCGATTCCTTCATATTAGAACGGCCATGATTATCGAATGATGTTACTGGAACGTTATTTATAAAAATAAGTTTGTGTTTTTAACCCCCCACACAAAAAGAGGGGTGTTATAAGTTTGGCCGCTATGTGTGTGTCTGTCTGTGTCACCACCGTAGCTCTTAAACGGGTGAACCGATTCGGATGCGGTTTTTTTAAAATTTTAAAGCAGGTTTTCTAGCGGTAGTTCTTAGACATGATTTATCAAATTCTGTTCAGCCGTTTCAAGGTCATCAGCTCTTTTTCGTGTCGGTTTTTAAATTTTACGTATTATATTATCATAGAGAGCATTTTTTGACACCGTAATGTCAGACCCCGGAGCCATAACTTTCATAACAGCTGTCACTGTGGCCGTTATGTGGCGGCCATCGCTCTTCTAAGAAACCTTAACTTTAGGCAGCGATATCGTGACGATAAGCATAAAAGCTTTATGACTCTGTAAACATGACCCACACATCGTCATAAGGATGATTTCCACCAAACTGCTTACATCGCATCGGATCGGAAAGGATACGAATGGATGCCGATCGCGCCGATCGCGTCCGGCAGGATGTCGACGCATACGATCGACTCCGTACCGTCGCTTGCGAACGTATCCGTTTCTACGCCTAGTCAAATAGTTTCATTCCTACCGTGTTTATGTGTTCTAATTCGGATGAATGTGTGATCGGATACAATGACAGGCGAACGGAGCCGAACGCGCGTCGCAGCATACTTTCGGCTACGATCGCATGTCGTGCTACTGTGCGTGGCTTGGTAATATAGACTTTAAATACTGTGTACACGATTTAATATCGTTTAAAGATTGTAAAATCCGTTCCGAACCGATGCGATGCGAGCCGTTTGGTGGAAATCATCCTTTAGCGTAGGGTAACACCAAGATTTTGCAACGAGTCGGTAGTTATAAGTATTATAACCAACACTTCTATTCTCATTACGTCATTGTACCTATGTAGATTAATAAGCTTTATGAAAATATAACAACTTATGCATCGAAAGTCTACATTCACTTCCATTCTAGAAACAAGTAATTCAACAAATAGTCAAATATGGCATGTCACAAAGTATAACGTTTTGAGAGTAAAGATAAGTAACGTTTGTAAGTAGTTAAAATATCTGCGTTATCTGTAAACTTTGAACCGTGTATCTCATAAGTGGTTAAATGTGTATTTTTGACTGGGTTATTGTGCTGATACATTTACTCATTTGAACTCTATCGTTCACTGATTTTTTTTCCTTTAGAATTCAAGACGTCATCGTCATTATTTTAAATAGATTTCAAACAATACGAGTATACCTATACCTAAGTGTAATCAGGGTTGATATGAATGAGGATGGCTATAAGAGTAGGATAATACCATAGAAACGACGGATAGATCTTTTGAAAGATGATAAGGCTAAAACGTGGGATGATTAGGCTATTGAGATGACGACTAATAGAGATGTAGGGAGAAAGAATAATACTGCATCTGACCCTGACCCTAATTGCGTAACACACTTTCTATCACAATCTGAATCATTTTGAAGCACTGCTTCATATATTCATATAAATTGTCTGCTCAACGACGTAAATAACGCAATGAATGTTGTTGAACTATCAAAATGAAAGCTATTCCTACTGTTAGTGTGTTACGCAATTACCCTGCAGCACAGAAACCAAAGTAAATTGGGATGAATAGGAGGATTATGATTTTTATCACAAAAATGTTAGTCAGATGTTTTCTGCCATGAGTAGATGGTCTTTTTTGACCTCTTGAGCTTTAAGTCCCTTCTGTCCACGGATATCGATCTATGCTTCTGCCTAATTTTGTTATACATAATCTTGTGTACACTGCACAACTATTTGTTGATATTATCACGACCTATTACAAACATCTGGGTTGTATTGTAACATAATATTTACAGGCTATCATTTCTTACAATGATCCCAGTCCCAGTTCGGCGAATTTCGCCAAACATCGGCGACACTCGTGGCGTTTTTGCGGACATATGCCGACCAAATGCTCTGGCGCATCCTATTCAACTTAGCTCCTTTGTTTTTACAAACACAATGGTTCCTATCGCTGCGAGTTTTTATTAGAAGTTTTTGGAATTAGAGATTTTGTGAATGGTGTTGAATATAAAATGCTTAGATGCGAAACAAGGGGAATTTTAGAGTTGATTCCATTGATTTGTCCTCACAAGATGTGAGATGTATCAGATCTGACTTGGTACCTATTTGCTGAATTTGTAAAATATGAATTGTAAATATTATGTAAACAAATAGCAAGATAATAAGTAGCAGATTGGCTGCCCGGAGTGGGCTGAACATCATTATGTTGTGTTGTGAAAATTATTCATATGCAGAGTTAATTTAAAAAATAGACCTAATTCTTGCTCCTATTTTTGTAATGGAGTCGCTACTGTTACTATTGGTAATACTACTACTTCATCGTCTTAGTCTTCTACAACTTGGACGCTGCAAAGTAGCTCGAACCACCATGTTCTTCAGCGTCTGTACTGGCACCGAGCCATCAGTTATTGGCCTGCTGGGCTACACAGTCATCGAACTTATACAATCAATATCACGCATGCACAATGTCTCCTTTTTTTCATTTATAAGGATATATTTCTCAATTTTTCAAGCGGGATTTTACATTGGCAAAAATGACGAACTTTCAACCCTATTTGACCAATTTATGTTATTAATTTTTAAAAATCCTCCATTCTTGTACAAATTTCTTGCTTCTTGTACCAGTGGTTTAAGGTGTACGTTGTCTTTCAATGAATGAATGGATGTTATAATTTTTTTATTACCTACATAAGTAGCTTTATTTATTCATCCGTTGTACCTATGTCATCCCCAGGTGTGTGATATCTGCGATGCCACGAACGAAGCCAAGAAGCATCCTCCGGAGTATGCAGTGGACAGCTCGGAGACCTGGTGGCAGAGTCCGCCGCTGTCCAGAGGGATGAAGTACAATGAGGTCAACCTCACCATCGACCTTGGACAGGTAAGAAAGAAAGAAATTGATACACACACTCCCGGATTCCTAAATCGAGACACCCTGCACTTTTTTGTATAAAAATCTATGTGTTTTTAAATGTGCGTGAATTTTAATTCGGAACAATGTTTGCCAGTATATCGGCTTCACAACTGCATAAAGACTTTTTCTTTGACGCCTAATTATTTTGATGCTTTATACCTGTATACCAAACATGGAAATGCACGGTGGCTCGATTTAGGAGACGCGCAGAAGTGACGCAAGCAATAGTAACTCGACGTTCAGTCCTTTTACAATCCAGTTATTTTACCTCGGACAGCAGTAACCCAACAGGAACTTTATTGTAATGGCAAAAAAGATCACTTTTATTTTGACTGTAGGTAATTCAAATTCAAAAGTAAAATAGCTGTGAAAGGACTGTACAGAGATAGCAGAAAGAACACTGTGTGGTATTAATCAGTGAGTCTGACAGATACCTCCTTAAATTCTGTCCCAGGGCGGAAGATATACATAAGGTTTTCTAACAAAAAAAAACCTAGATGTCATCATTTTTATATGTAAAGCGTGCTTCGGGTCGGCACATTCCATTCGGCAGTACTTCTTGTTCAACAAAGCAGATCCGAAGCAATTACTACGTAATATTCGATTTTGCCTTCCGGTTGTGCCGAATGCCGACACGAACAAGTGTGTAGCACGCCTAAAACAAACATGACATTACGCTTATATGTGTATTCTCCGAAAAAGTAAGTAGACGTGTTAAGGCTCTTACAGACAGACGCGACGCGACAGCGCGAAGAAAGGCACCGCACGTCGCGCAACGAGTGATGCCTTTGTGTCGCGCCTGTTTGTAGGAGGAGCCTTTATGTAGGTACTAGCTTTTGCCCGCGGCTTCACTCGCGTTAATTTAGACTTTGACTATCAATTCGGGTTATAATTCAATCATGATTCGAAAGACACGTGGCGCCATCTATTATCATATGGACGTTATTGTTGTTTTCCTCGGGAACAGTACTTTTTTGCGGGATGATAGGTAAGTACCCTATGTCCGTTTCTGTACCCCTGACCACGTATATGCAAAATTTCAGGATGATCGGTTCAGTGGTTTAGGCGTGAAAAGGTAACAAACAAACAAACAAACTTACTTTCGCATTTATAATATAGTTAGGATTAGGATTAGGAAGTTAGGATTAGGAAGTTAGGATTAGGATTAGGATTAGGATTAGGAAGTTAGGATTAGGATATTAGTTAGGAAGTTAGGATATCTGCATTTTGCATAAAATGTTCAAGCCACATGTACTTAATACATGGAAACTCTTGATGGCTTAAGGCATAACATTTTGCATCACACGTTCGACAATCGTGATAACATGACCCACAAGGCAGGGGATATTCCGGTCAGTTACATTTTTCAAATTCCAAGCAGGACCTCTCTCAGGTCACGACTCCACACAGACAAAGGCTAAACAGTTCCTTTACAAGGCCCCGATGTCATCGCGTTCATAGATTAGAGAGAAAGATGCATGCAGCATTGTTATTGAGCTTAGGATAACGATCTTGGGAGGTCCTGGGCCGGCAGTCTCGACATTAGATAGCGACAAAAATCTGTCGCTAAGTCGTATCGATGTCAAATTCCTTTAATAGATTTTCAACTTTATTTCCAAAGCATAAGGTTGAAAATCTATTAAAGGAATTTGACTACGATACGACTCAGCGACGGATTTTTGTCGCTATCTAATGTCGAGACTGCCGGCCCTCATATACACTGTGAACAACGATTTTCGTAGAGTGTAATATTGTATTACAAAGATAAAGTAAATGCATTAGACTTTCAACTTACCGTAGTTACAATAAGTACCGTCAAACGAGGTGAATAGGGATGGCAGGGGTGAATCGGAACGACACCTTAAAATGGATTTTAACGTTGAAATAATATAGTTCGTTGCCAACAAGGGTACATAATACAGCAAACACATTAGAGTCCTTTTTGGCAACAAACTATATTATTTCAATGTTATCATCCCTTTTAAAGTTCCGTTCCGGTTCACCCCTGCATCCCTATTCACCCCGTTTGACGGTACTGTATTTAGTAGTACCTAATCAGCAAATGAAAGCCAAAATCTTTGTATGAAATGGTCATTTCATTCTTAGCCGTTGCATAAAAGGCAATTAATTTTAATTTTGTTGCTCAGTGTCAGTAATTCCATAACTTAGTCTATTATATTGACGTAGGACGTATATAATACACTACGGACGTATATAATCCACTAGCTTTTGCCCGCGACTTCGTCCGTGTGCAATTATCGCCCACACGCGGTGTAACTTCGTTTTCGCTTAGCGTTATTTCTGACCTTTTTTTTATTTTTGCTCAACTCCTAAGGGTGGTAGCGTGATGTTAAATAACCTAAAAACCCTCCTCAACAATTGAGCTTTAAAATACAAAAAATCAAATCGGATTGGGAGTGCCAGAGATTATCGCGTTCAAACAAACAAACAAACTCTTCAGGTTTCCTATATTATTATAAAGTATATTTAAAGGACTAGCTTCTGCCCGTGGCTTCGCCCGCGTGGTTTTCGGAAATTATCCCACAGGAACGTGCTACCGAGACAAAAAGTAGCCTATGTCCTTCCCCAGGATGCCATCTATCTCCTTGCCAAATTTTATCGAAATCCGTTCAGTGGTTTAAGCGTGAAAAGGTAACACACAGACAGAGTTACTTTCGAATTAATAATATTAGTATGGATGTTCAATGTATTCCTTAATGGGATTCAGAGGGATTTAGATGGAGACAGAAATAACAAATTCCCTACGAAAAACTATAAAAGCAATATTTTTAATGAAAGACATATGGTCACCTTTTCTGACTCGGTCTCGTCATTCCCCAACAGCCGAAGAACTATTGAACATGTGTTACCGTTTTATTCATAATTAAAGCAGCATACGGACCAGAATCTGCAACGTTTGTTCCCATAAATATATTCCAGACTACACCGATGATATCATCCAGTCAGGCAGACATCCTTGCGTCAATGTTAATGTTCGTTATCATAATAAATGTAGCATCCATTGAGTTATTCCTCGGAATTGTATAAAACAACACAACGTCAAGCATACATTCCCCGAAGGGTTAGGAAGAGGTGTACCTACAGTACAACTATTTTCTTAATGTCCCTTGGGAATAATCGCATTTCCGAATACAAATGAATGCTAATTTCCATGTCCATCAGTTATTCGATTAATCGTGTATAATAATTTGAATTTAGAACTAAGTACTTTATTGTTGTTTTTTTTTGGCGTTTCCACTCACATCTGTCATGACAATACCTTTTGTTAGACGCTTTTCATTAATTCTCGCAACATGACCAAACCATCTAAGCATACTCTTTAATATTTTTGGAAAATATAGTCTAGAATATGCAGGCACATCATCAATAAGCTTCCTTTTGTTTTGGATAAATATAAAATTATAACTAGATTGCATTCGATCAATGACATTGACCGTTCCTATCAATCCGTGTGTGGTGCTTGGAAGTCAGATTGCGGTACAATGGGTTTTAAGTAGATCATTCTCGGACTGCATAGGTCCATTCAAATCTGGGTGGTGTCCTCAAAAGACCATGTCAGACACTAATCTACATGGTCCTTACAAGAAGATTATGTCATGACCTCTAAGACCTCATCTAGTTTTTAAAATACAGGATGTTTGGAAGCTGGGTGCACAGCCGTATGGGGGTGATAGTAGACACCATTTAGAGAATTTTGAGCCATACCTACATGTCTGAGACGAAGTCTGTTTTTTTTTGCTGCTATTCTTTACCAAAAAGAACCTACAAATAGCAGTCAAAAATAAAAATAAAACCGTTGTTGTCTAAGAAATGTATATCTCAAAATGCTCAAAATGGCGTCAAGTTTCACCCCCCTTAAGGCTTTGCACCCAGCTTCCAAACACCCTGTAATAATGACGTGTAAAGTGATTGTTTGTTTAAACCTACTTGAGAAACCTACCTGTAATAAAAATAATTTATCCACATCGATTGGTCAACGTAGATCGAACGTAATCAACTTGCAGATTTGCTTATGCTGGATAGTTAACGTTCTGAAGGATTTGCTGACGGACAATCTATCATTTGTAAAGCGTATAGATAGTCTAAAGTTTTAACAATATTAACAGTCTGTTACTTCGTTTTTCTACTTGTGCAAGTAATTAGGTAGGTACTGAATTGTCGCCGAAATTATTCTTAGTTAGGTACTGTCGTATGTTACGGCACCGTAAAGCATCATATAGGATCGTCTAAACTTAGCAACATTCGAAATGATAACATCCCTTTTAAAGTTTCGTTCCGATTCACCCCTTGCATTCCTTTTCGCCCCGTTTGACGGTAACTACTTATTTCTTGACACCAAAAATTCTCATTTTATTACTCTATGTTAAGTATTTCGAAGTAAATCTCATTTTGTTTCTAATTCCGTAGAATCTTTCGCGCCATATGTCCAATGGGGACTATTCAGGACACTCCAGGAATAACGTAACGTTTGTGAGTGCATCGAACCCGGTTTCATGCGATGGTGGGACATTAAATAATTATAGAACACATTTACGAGCCTAGTCGAATGTTTTAGCTGGAACGAATCCCTTTGAATTTCTACTAGACTAGTATTTATTTGGTGTTGGTTTCCCTTCCGCATCACCGAGTATACTTAGAACTTCAAACAGGCGCGACATGCGACGCGACACAAAGGCATCGCTCGTCGCGCGACACGCGGTACCTTAGTGTCGTGTCGCGTGTCGCGCCTGTTGGAAGGAGCATTTAAGCTCGATGACCTGATCAAAAAATATAGTTAGGATACACCTCAGAGCAAATAACAAATCAATACATAGCGCTGGGACGTGAGGCCGCTTTCGTAAACATGTGTGCACTTAGTGAGGTGTAGTTTACTTGTAAATTTGGTTGTAAATGTGTGCATGTTAGCGTGTATGCACAGAGTAAGGTGTAGTTTTGCATGCTTCACTGTATTGTTGTGTGTCTTGATATTTTATTTGGTCTGAGGTATACACATAAATGGTCCAAATGATGGTGAAAACCGCATCAAAATCCATGGTGAAGTTTAGAAGATTTAAGATGTATGTGACCAGTCAGACAAACACGCAAAGCGACTTTCTGTTGTTCTGTCTCTTGTTCTGTCCCTATAGAAATAGGAGACAGGTAGTTTGGGGCTCCATATTAATGAACATCTGTTAGAAAATTCTTCACCTCCGACCCTTGCTCGACGAGGCGCCAGCGCGTGCCGTAGCTGAGCCTGTAGCTTTAAATTCCCCAGATAGTAATAATTCTATTAACCTTTCGATCCAGCCTGTCCCACCTTGCTGTCCTCCCCTCAGTGACGCCCTAAGCTGAGGTCCGTACCCCACAGGGGGTGCCCTATAGCGTGCGGTCACCTAAATAATTTTAGTAATTCGCCCCTGGCTGGAGGCTTTGAGTAAATCTTAAGGCACCCACAGGATAGGCCGGTTAAGTAGCCAGGACCTCAGAGGTCACAACTACGAGCTGCCATTTCAAAAGGAATAAAAAAAATCTTCAGTGACTTTACTGTTGTAATACTAGTCGATCCTAGGTTAATTAGGATGCTAACCAAAATGGTACTAAATCTTGTTTTTATTTTAATTTATTAAAAACCTAACCAAATTCGTGCATGAAGTAGACAATTGAAATCCACACAATAACAAGCTTATGATTTCAACTAGCAAGTAGGTACCTACATAAATGGTGGAGCCATCAACAATATTCTACTTGATATCATGTCTATGTAAGTTTTACCGTTCAAGTAGATAAGTATATTATTACTAGCTGCGCCCCGCGGTTTCAACCGCAGCGGAATGAAATATACTTTACGACCTATTCTCAGACCTACCAAACAAACACAAAAAAGAATCATAAAAATCGGTCAAGCCGTTTCGGAGGAATTCGATAACAAACACTGTGACACGAGATTTTTATATATTAGATTAAGGCGCCTATTTTATGCATAGTCACATTTAAATCATAATGTTTGTTTTTGCACGCAATGCACTCTGCGAATGTTGACACTGCGAAATTTGATTATAATGCGATGCGACTCTTGCGCACACGGCGACATATCAAGCTATACATTTCCAGTTTTAGCTGACCTCGCATTGTATAGACTTTTCGTACAATGAGAAGTCAGCTTATACTGGAAATGTATAGCTTGAGATGTAGTTGTGCGTTCCTATTGCCAAGCGAATATTATCATAATAATATGAGCGACTGCTGATGTCCTATAAAAGTAGTGCATTCATGTATCTAATAGCAAAAAGCTAATTTTTTAATTTGAATAGGTACCTATGCAATGCGATTTTCTATCAAATATTTGTTTTGGAAGCGGTGGTGGTTCATTTGCTCGGAAGATTTTTGGGTTTAATGTGAGGTTCATCTTCACCAAATATCATTTTAGATGCTGTAACATAATTTCATTAATAATAACTTTGTACCTGTATCTTTTGATACCTATTCATTGTAATGTTGCCCACGAATTCCTATTCGCTCTAGTCCTAACTTAGGCTCATATTACAGAACCTCACTCAAGACTCAAACATTACTTAAACTAGTTTAGAGCAATTTGATTGGTTTAAACTAATTTTAAGTAATGCTTGAGTCGTGAATGAGGTTCTGTAATATGGGCCTTAGTCACTTTCCCGGGATAAGTGAGAATCGCGATATTTTTACTGAAATTCTCAATCCTTTTATATCTCTAACTTAATCCTCTAAGAATCATACCTCCCACGTAGATATTCTTTTCTGCACTGGATTCGGCATTGCGGTATCATTCGGACAGTCACTCAGGAACTGCTTTGTGTGGAATAATAAACGTTATCAAAATTCTTCTTATTTTCGAACAAACTGAAGGGTAACTAATGCACTGCCAATAATTTCGAGCAGCGAGAGAGTAGCTAAAGGCTAAATGCCCACTAACTTGTAATAATCATTTAAATAGAGATAAAATATAATGTTTATAATGGGTGTCAATATCCTGCTGAGTGCTAATAAAAAAATACCGTGTGATCAGTGTCATCGATTGCTGTATCCATACTTAATATTATAAATTCAAAAGTAACTCCATCTGTAAGTTACCTTTCATGCCTAAACCACTGAACGGCTTTCGATAAAGATTTGGCAAGGAGATAGATGGCATCCTGGGGAAGGATATAGGCTACATTTTGTCCGGGTAGCACGTGCCCGTGGGATATTTTCTGACATCCACGCGGGCGAACCCGCGGGAAAGAGCGAGTGCCAAATAAAGCGACTGTTCCCTTGTTTTTGCTAACATTGTTCAGGGGAAAATCTATTTGAGTTTCCTCTCCTAATTCTGATACAAGAAAAGATTTCCTTTTGCTTTGTGTGGCTTGCTTGCGTCTGATCTATTCTATTAAAAACTTTATTTGATCTTTCTTTTTTATGGAGTGGGGGTTTCTATGACCCATATTTCCACTATTGCCAGTATCCTCAGTTCACCTACTGAAGTGAAACTTTATCCTACCATAGTTGAAATACTATAATACGCTGATTTTGTTAAACAAAAAACTAGCTTTTGCTCGCGATTTCGCCCACGCCCAAAAGTCGTCCACGATTTTTATGAGGACTAATTCCGTATTAGGTACACATTTTTCATATAACTTTATTGGAGTATGCGGCGCACGCCAGTAAAGCTCCCAGGTGGCATGACTTTTTCCGACATTTTCAACAATCATCGTCATATTTCAGCCAATTTACACAAAACCATAATGAATTATACACCTAAACCTGCCTCATGAATCACTCCGTCCATTAGTGAAAACCCTATGAAAATCCTTTAGGTAGTTTTTGAGTTTATCGCGTTCAGACTGACCGACAGACAGATGCGGCGAGGGGACTTTTTAGGGTTCCGAACCCAAAGGGTAAACCGGGGCCCTATTACTAAGACTCCGCTGTCCGTCCGTCTGTCACCAGGCTGTATCTCATGAACCGTGATATTTAGAGCATTGAAATTTTCACAGATAATGTATTTCTGTTGCCGCTATAACAACAAATACTAAAAAATAAAATAAAATAAATATTTAAGAGGGCTCCCATAAAACAGATATGATTTTTTTTGCCGTTTTTATAGATAATGGTACGGAACCCTTCGTGCGCGAGTCCGACTCGCACTTGGCCGGTTATTTTTAAATAATAAGTCTTTAGTGATGATGCAATGCCCATTTTTCGTGGGATAATCCCCATGGATACCCTCCGTCAGGGGCGAAAGGTAGGCTATGTGGAATCCAACTGACTAAAACTGCAAGAGTACCTACCTAATACTTTGCTTTGAAAATGTCGGTTAACTAATAGGTATAAGGATCGTATCACTCGGTGTGCGCGTGACCCGAAGAGGATGTGAGTCTGCGTGGGTAACGTTAGTGACGAGATAAAAAACTTTATCTGCCCAAAGGGCGAGGTTATTAGTTCATAACACGATTATGTGTGGATGACACAAATAGATCAGGCAACTCGTAAAATGTTTTAGATACATGATCATATTTATGACAAACTATAATTTAGTTTATTACATACACGTGTCTATCATTGGTATGATGAGCTATGAAAATGTGCTGCTGTTGTCAAGGGTATTGGCATGGTTTGCATGTTACTTACCCATTATACAGGATAAATGTTTCTCCAGTGCGCAAACTGTAACCATGAATTCAGCACATGATTCTAGACCCTCTAGCGCAGAAATTGCTCGTCGATTATCAGAAAAAAAATCTGCAGTTTCATAGAAAAGTGCAATACCTACGCGGTCAAAATGTATGGAACAACTAATTTAAAAAAATATAACTGACGAAAAATTTCTACACTAGTATCAAATCATATGCTGAATTCTTGGTTAGTTTGCGTACTGGTTAAAAATGTATCCTGTAGATGTACATATTGCACATAGAACCTAGGAATCAAAACAACACAAATTCAAACACATACAAAACACATAAAATATACCGTCAAACGGGGTGAATAGGAATGCAGGGGTGAAACGAGACGAAACTTTAAAAGGGATTTTAACATTGAAATAATATAGTTTGTTGCTAAAAAGGACTGTAATGTGTTTACTGTATTATAAACTAAAGATTAAGTGCACTTGAATTACTATACTTTGTTGCCAACAAGGGTGTAGCGGCATCTACAACGCCACATGCGAGCTACGCGTCATACTGACGTCACGCAAAATCCTACATCGCGCAAGCAGAGTTTACCGCGCAACTAGCATATATACAACATCCCGACATCAACCGTCGGGCAGTTGCCCACCAGACACAACACCCGTCTGGTCGGAGGATCCTCCCTTTTCTATGGAGGTTTGAGTGCACCTTACACCCTGTTCCTCATACCTCTATACTGGTGACCCCGAACATGAACGTCAGCGCAGCCTTCGTGCAACTACTTCAGCGTGACGTCATCATCATCACTTCCGCAAGCTTTAGAGCGGCGAGTCACACAGCCAGCCAGCACCCACGGCTTCAACGGGTATCCTGACCACCAGCATGCAGCGACCGCGCATACCTGGTCATCACCCTCAGCCTCATCAACAACCTTGGCACAGCACACTGCACTCTCGGCCGGTCCACAAGCAGAGCCTTCAAACCCTCTCCTGGTCGACGCCAGCAGTCAGCCTCAACCCGGCGCTGTACCACATCCGACGCACTGGAGCATAACGCAGCGCCACCCCGACTCACTGGGGAATCTTCGCAGACAGTTCCGACTCACCGCGAACTATGCGACACCCGGTTCCGACTCACTGGAACCTCAACTGGCCCTGGCAATCATCGCAAGATACAAGACTCAGCCCACTATCGACCTCCGGTCTCCGGGGGGGAGTGATGTAGCGGCATCTACAACGCCACATGCGAGCTACGCGTCATACTGACGTCACGCAAAATCCTACATCGCGCAAGCAGAGTTTACCGCGCAACTAGCATATATACAACATCCCGACATCAACCGTCGGGCAGTTGCCCACCAGACACAACACCCGTCTGGTCGGAGGATCCTCCCTTTTCTATGGAGGTTTGAGTGCACCTTACACCCTGTTCCTCATACCTCTATAAGGGCACTTAATCGTTAATTATAATACAGTAAACACATTAGAGTCCTTTTTGGCTACAAACTATATTATTTCAATGTTAAAATCCCTTTTATAGTTTCGTCTCGATTCACCCCTGCATCCCTATTCACCCCGATTGAAGGTAGTACACCTCTGCCTAACCTTTCGGCCAATACAGGCGTTATGTTATGTGTAGGCATAATGATTATAACAAAACTTTTGCTGAAATTACATTTCGCAACTAACCCTTCTTGATAAGTTGTATCTGTATCGAGTATGCAGAACCTACATACATAAATATGATGTAATTGTACATAAATAACGTCCGGGAAATCCCCTCGTTATATTTCCCGTCTCCATTTACACATACGGGCCAGTATGCTATTTATAAACCAGAAACTCGACCTATCGAGAAATATAACCTAGATAACCCATGCCTATATTGTTTGCTTCAGGAATTCCACGTGGCGTACGTGTTCGTGAAGATGGGTAACTCGCCCAGGCCTGGTCTCTGGATGCTGGAGAAGTCTACAGATTACGGGAAAACCTTCAAGCCTTGGCAGTACTTCTCCGATTCCCCTCAGTGAGTATTTATTGGATCTGGGAGAGGACCTAGGACAGAGTCATTTACATTTTGTCATCAGTCATCACAGAGACTCTTAAAACCAATATTAACAAGGATGTGTCAAACACATTGGCACATTCCCAAAGGCTACGTAAGAGATTTTAAGTGATTTCAATGAAGCCTGCATTCCCCGAAGGGGCGGCATAGGTGTTAGTACATCAGTTTTGCCTGTTGAGTTACAAATAGAATTTCCTATAAGCTCCTATTTCATTATAGAAGGCGAGCCTATGCCACAGACCCTATGGTTCTGAGAATTTGCTAATAATACAGATTACCTATTGATTGTGCCTTTCGCAATTTACCTACCTACTACCAAACTTAGACCTGTCCAATATTAGGCTTAGCGAATAGTGCTGGTCCATCGGTAACGGTCCCGAGTGTGAGTTATAGGTCGAAAGTTCGAGCCCAAACAGCGGGGTAATTGCGTAACTCACTAACAGTAGGAATAGGTTTCATTTTGACAATTCAACAACATTCATTGCGTTATTTACATTGCTGAGCAGACAAATTTTTCGAACACATGAAGCAATGGATTGGTAATAGGCTTCAAAATGATTCAGATTGTGATTGATAGTGTGTTACGCAATTAGGGTGCAGGTGTGCACTTAACGTTGTGCAATAAATAGGCCTCCGTGGCGTATTACGGATCACTCCCTATTACAGAGTAAATGCCAGTGTTCACATAGTAGAACACGAGCATCAACTCTATGATAGGGATAGACAGATGATAGGTCTCACCCAAGTTACACCACAGCAGCTGGCTCCAAGTGGTCCTAACTATAGCTTGACCGATACCGCTGTACCACGCCTTAGGTATGCACGGCGAGGCGGGGGACGGGACGCCGTCCGTGAGCGTTGACGAATGAGGGGCCTGCACTGCCTCCCCATCTAGCCGCGTGGATACCTAAGGCCGCGGTTCAGCGGTATCGGTCAAGCTTTATTTACTAGTTACTATCTACTGAAACTAAAGTTCGAATTCTAATGCTTACTCTTTCCACAGGGATTGCGAGCGTTATTTCGGCAAGGAGAGTCTGCAGCCCATCACCAAAGATGACTCGGTCATCTGCAGCACCGAATACTCCAAGATTGTGCCGTTAGAGGGCGGTGAGGTCAGTCTAATTGATTGATTTAGAATGTCGCAGATATACCGGTGACGTCAAAAGCTTGTACAAAGATAGCTAAAAACGCTTTGATGCATAGTCATCCTCATATCAGTAAGCAGTCGATCTAATCTGTAAAAATCTCACCGTGAAAACTTATTTGAAGTTAACTTGCAGTGAGGTGCCAATAATGGCAATCCCTGGCATTAGGGGGAGTAACAGTTCAATTCAAGCTTACCTAATCCAAGTTTTCACAATGAGATTTTTACACAATACATAGGCAGGTTTACGCAATTCAAGTGAAACTAGGTAGTAAAAGTGGTCCTGGTCGTCAGGATCGGGTGAGATTTGTCTCTACCAGCAGTAGTTGAGTCTATGCTGGCGGAGTTGGAGAGCTGGGGGGAAATTAATCCCTTTTGTGAGATTGTGATGGTCTAGAAGGTGGCTGACGAACGGGATCGTGAGAGGGCTGATCCCACTCGGAGAAGAAGGCGTCGGGGAGGCAACCGCCTAAAACGCCCAAAACCCCGCCTGCATAATTCAAAGCAGGCGGGAATTTGGGATCGCGGGTGCTCAGAGTGGGGACTTTGTCCGCCCACTAAGTGACTTCAGGGAAAGCGGCGCACAGTGGTCACGTGCTGCCTTGCACACTTTCAGTTAGGTTCCGGGGAGACCCCCTTTACAGTCTCCCCAGAGATGTGCCCTAACAGGCGTTGCACAGAGGGGGTTTCAGATCGGCCTTTTGAGAGGTAATGGAGCCCCTTCCATGTGCAGATGGTGACCACCGGGGTGGTTATTATAGTGAGGTAAAAATCCCACACTCTCCGGTCTTATTCCCAAAGCCCGGGTGCCTTTTGAAAGTTTTCCCGATGTAACACGTGAATTACCTAAACCTGCTTACTGCTACGAAATTACGAAGCTTTCAGTCAAACTGTAACCGATGCGATTGAATTTTCTCTTCTTCCTAAAACTTGTAGTAAATAATTATCATCTAATGTAAGTATGTTTGCTTTCGAAATCTCAAATAATTATCAAGTTTTAGGAACACAAACTCAATGTCATACCTACATGACAAAGTTCAAATTCCTTTGCAACCAGTTGTTTTTAGGACCTTTATTTTTAAACACACTGTCAATCTAAAATTAACTTAGACTACATAACGCTAAAGAAGATATTTGATCAAGTCGCGATACATGTAAAATTATCAAGATTATTCAAGGCGGTACAGGTGATAATTTCTTTTTCGCTTCCAGATCCCGATATCGCTGCTGAACTACCGTCCGTCTGCGAACACGTACTTCAACTCCTCAGTACTCCAAGAGTGGACCAGGGCTACTAACGTGCGGCTCCGTCTGCTGAGGACCAAGAACTTACTGGGACATCTCATGTCAGTGGCCAGGCAGGATCCTACTGTTACCAGACGTGTGAGTTCAACTTGCATTTTGTATGAAACGTTCGCCGGAACAAAGAGTCCACATCCCTGCGATGCATCTTCGAACCGCAAAGGCTTCGATATTTAGATTAATTATCAAATGTGGAAGTTTGTCTAAATGTCTGATCCTCAACCCACGTACATTGTATACGGTTAGGTACACTCGGATAAACGATGACTTTGATAAGCACATAGGAACCTATGTGCTTACCCAAGGACAATCATCCAATTATTTGAATAGTCAATCAATTAAATTTTGCAGGTAAAAACGCGAGCTAAAGCAGCATAGCTAGTACCTATGTACCTACCTCCTACTTATTCAATCATTTTAACTGGAGGAGAAACTTCATTCAGTTGGGTTGGTACCTATGTAAGGATCGGGTCCTAAGAAAAGGCTGTAGGACCAATAATCACCTGATATTTGAAACGTGCAAATACCAATAAATGCAGGTAGCCGGTATTGTGTGTATTTCTACTGCTCAAGCTTAAAATCAGTGAGCGTGTAACCTACTTGTTATTTATAGCAAAACAAACGGGTCCTTAACTAACGCGGACGCTACGTGCGTCTGGTTGAAGGTTATAAGGTCAATTTCAGTTGATGTCAACCTTTTGTTGTACTGTAGGTACCTTTCTATACCTATGCCTACTTGTGTGTATTTGTCCCAAATGCTTAACCGGAGAACTCAAGTAAGTTTGAGACTATAGTTATAGACTATATAGACTATAGTTTGACGTATTTCAGAACGTCACTCAATACTCAAGCATTACTTAAAACTAGATTCTAGCCATTTGATTGGTTGAAACTAGTTTTAAGTAATGCTTGAGTATTGAGTGACGTTCTGTAACACGGGACTAAGTACACACGGTCGCATATCAAGCTAAATACTTCCAGTTTTAGCGAACCCCGCATTGTATAGGTTTTTCGTACAATGAGAAATCAGCTTATACTGGAAATGTATAGCTTGATATGTAGTCGTGCGTACAAACGACATATTCGACGGTGACAATCATTAGGAACGGTTCTTAACTTCAGTGCCAGCACAATAGCTACCACCCCGCGTCCATTAGTAGCAATAGCAGGTTGGTACTTAGCCGTCTTATTAACTGTCTATGCACTAGCGGAGAATTACCATAAATATGTTTTTCTGAAGAGGTTAAACATCAACGCAAACTGTCTGATTAGAGGTGTCTCTGTCTGCATCAGCAGAATACCTAGGTAGATCCTTAAACGGATGGCCCAAATTCAATAGATTTTTTAGGACACTAAATTAATTCTCACCCCATTTTCTCCCACCAGTACTTCTACAGTATTAAAGACATCAGTATCGGCGGTCGCTGCATGTGCAACGGTCACGCGGACACGTGTGAGCCAGCAGACCCCGCCACCAACACCAACATACTGGAGTGTGTGTGCCAACACAACACATGCGGGCCTCAGTGCGCGGAATGCTGCCCAGGCTTCGAGCAGAAGAAGTGGAGGATCTCGCAGCATTGGGACAGGTTTAATTGTGAACGTAAGTTGACTTAAACTATCTTGATATACGTATCTAACAAGAGCCTTAGCCTCTTTGGAGGCATCCAAATGCATTTGGATGTATCTAGGAACACCAATGAAAATTCAGTTATCCATTGCCGAATATCGTAAATGAAAAATTAAATCAGCCTAAGCTGTAGGCTGATTCAACTTAATTTTTCACGACAGCGCATCCCTCAATGAATCATCGCCTCTAGCATATAAGAACTGTAAGTAGGTATAACCCACTTTCTCTCGAAGAATTATGCCAAAATATTTTAAGGGTATATTATACAAGCGCATCGACTGTTCCACACAAAACTAACTCTTTCTACCCTCTTGCAGCTTGCAACTGTCACAGCCACTCAACGGAATGCGAATACGACCCCGAAATAGATAGGCAGAGGCTGTCCATTGACATCTATGGAAGATACGAAGGTGGTGGCGTATGCAAGAACTGCCAGCACAACACTGAGGGCATCAACTGTAACAAATGCGTGCCGACCTTCTTTAGGCCCTATGGAAAGAGCTGGAATGAAACTGATGTGTGCCAGCGTGAGTACCTATACTTATTACGTAACTAGGTACCTGAACTGATGCCTGGTACCTGCGGTACCAGTACCTGCGGTACAACTTTTTATAATATGTGTTATCTGATCATCATCAGTTTTTAGGGTTCCGTACTTCAAAAGCAAAAAACGGAACCCATACAGGATCACTTCGTTGTCCGTCCGTCTGTCTATCTGTCAAGACCCTTTTTCTCAAGAACCCGTGGAAGTATCAAATTGAAATTATTTATTTATTAAAACTATATGCACAAGTAAAAAAATACTGTACAAAGGCGGACTTAATGCCTCGGGCATTTAAATAAAGTGAAGCAAATTAATATCAAATACGTAGGTCTACGGCCATACGAACTCTAAAAAAATCAAGCTTCTATATCAACGTAATAAAAAATTCGGGCATTTAATGTGACATATTTTGGAATCTAGGTACCTATACATATAGAGGTATGAGGAACAGGGTGTAAAGTTCACTCATACATCCATAGAAAAGGGAGGATCCTCCGACCAGACGGGTGTCGTGTCTGGTGGGCAACTGCCCGACGTTTGATGTCGGGACGTTGTATACATGCTAGTTGCGCGGTAAACTCTGCTTGAGCGATGCAGGATTTTGCGTGACGTCATTGTAACGTGTAGCTCGCATGTGGCGATGTGGGTACTGCTACACCTACTCGCAAATAAATCAAAACCTATACGGTACTTCCCGTTGACCTAGAATCATGAAATTCGGCAAGAAGCATAATCTCATTGCTTATGTAAAGTTAAAAGTCTGAAAATCGTTCATTTGTAGTTTTATCATTTTTTTTTTTTGGGATTACCAACCTAGATACATGCAGTTGGAGGATTAACCGTGACGTAAATCGATGTATATTTTGTGTACAATTTTAAGTTTGTTTTTGGAATAAATTCATCCCAACTACGGAATCCTTCATTGTGCGTGGTTCGACATTGACTTCGCCGGTTTTTTAGAAGCACTGTGAATCTAATGACTTCTAAAATTTACGAGAAGAACGCAATATCTATCTTATTTATGAACGCATCAGTATTACAATGGCACCATTCGTAGAGATGGCCATACTTTTTCAAAAGTCTAAGTAGATTTTATTGTTTCCAGTTCCAGGTAAAATTAATGTAAAAAACATCATAAGACTATTTTTTTTTTAATCTATTAGAAACAATCATAAAATAATATTCGAAGAAAAGAAATATATAAACCTGATTTATTAATTCATTGGAATTAACCTGACAGGAGCAATATCACTTAGAATTGAAATAAATATTAATTTATAAATATAAAATACAATATTAACTAAAATAATAAGTAAAAAGTTTAAAATACAATTAATACGACCATAATCTAGCAACTGCTAGTCAGGCTGCTCCTGGTAATAAAACTATTCTGTTTATTGTTGGTTGAAATTAATTTATTGTTGGTTCAGTTTAAGGCTCCACTGTACTTTATAGACCGCGCGTGAGATTTTTTTAGTTTTATTTTTGCATATATAATTCTTCATGTATAGCTGAGTCTGTTAGCAAACGCCTAGTTTTCGAGAGTAAAACTCCTAAATTTCTACTTATTTACATGATAAAATTAACATTTTATCATAGATAATAAGATAAATATAAATAAGATATTATGTTCAGACTAGGTAACAGCGGATTTTAACGGTTTTTTGTATAAATATTTACTATATTTATTTGAATTAATTTTTAAATGCTTGCTATCGTAATGAACTCAATTATGAAGCAAATAATATAATAATAATGAAAATAAAGTAATAAAGTTCTTCTTCGATCGAATGAAACGTAATCGAATTTAAGTGACGCTAACGTTTGCCAGTTGTTCTTTTTTATGGTAACCTATTACACTACAAACCAAATCAACATTGAATATACAAAAATAACACATCTCGACTCAAAGTAAAATAAAAACACAATGTGAACTTAGGATGCAAGAGCGAGTCTAGCGGGCTGGAGACTTGGGGCACCCCAGCTCGGACAGGTTAGGTTTGAAGAGGATGGCGGGGCTAGACCCCGCCATCCCCTTCGAACCTAATCTATCGTGAACTTCCACGCCACACTCTCAATACTCCCACCATCCCACCAATCCCGAAATAAACTTAGCGATTTTTTTCTTGGCTCCTAGGGTTTTACTAGGTTTGCGGTGTTCAAAAATACACCAAAACCGGTATATTCTACCAAAAAATAATTGCTAGTATAAAAAATCGCTGATCTATAAAGTACAGTACTTCCCAGTTCAGTTCATGATGTTGCAATAACAGTGCCATTTGCTAAACCCACCTTTTGATTTTTGTTTTACAAAATCGATTTGTCTACAATTATAAGGAACGATTACGATTGTACGTTACGTTAACGTATCATCCCTGTTGTTGACAAATGTCAAAAATTTTAAATGTCATGTATTGTTTGTTTCGTTGTAAACAAATAAATGATGTCTTTAGAGTTACCAAATACAATAATATACTGAAATTCTTGTATTTAAAACCAAAACACTGTTAAGGATTTATACCTTCTTCCTGGAACCCTTAACCTTATAAGATTTGGTACTTACCTACTTACATTAGACAAACATATTTATTAAGAACCTTACCTAAAAGTTTCTCTAAATCCCATTAAACTTAGCCCTTGTATTCATTCTAAAACGCTTTCTGATTTAGCGTGCAATTGCGACCCCCACTATTCGACCGGCAACTGCGAGGAGGAGTCAGGACGCTGCGAGTGCCGGGTCGAGTTCAACCCTCCCAACTGCGATTCCTGCGCATACGGGTACTTCGACTATCCTGATTGCAAGCCTTGTACCTGTAACCTGAACGGAACTGATGGACAGCAGTGTACGCCTGTTGATGGCCTGGTAAGTGCAAGTTTGACTACAACTGGTAAAGTACGTAGAGAATAGTGCAAGGGTACATGATAAACTTTGAAGGGAATCTACATTGGATTATGTACTCAAGTTTGTAATAAACAATGTCTTTAAATTGATTAATGTTCTTTAGAGTGCTTGTAAGCAATAATCAACGTGGAAATCCCTTTTGAAGTAATGTCACATTCACCTCCAATCCCTCCACAATGCTACTGGTCAATAATGAAATGTAAAAAGAACTAGAAAATAAGTGATATGAAAATCAATTATTTCCAGTTTTTGGTCTAGAAATATTAATCAGGTCTATATTCCCTATTCTTCATTTCGATCTTATTTTAACACTGATCCAACCAAATATATTTGTGATCTATTGCAAATCAATAATATCAACATTTTATGTTAACAGTGTCCCTGCAAATACAACTATGCTGGAAAATCCTGTGAGATTTGTGGAGATGGATATTATTCACCAGAATGTAAAAGTAAGTACCAAACAAATTGTAGCTGGGGTTGTATTGTAGCTGTAAGTGTTAGAAACAGATGTCAAATCACCTTATTAAAAACAGAGTTTTGAGCTGAAAATTATTGTCTGAAGTTGTCGAGTTGTTGAGATTAGTGATATGTTACATCCGTCACCTAACATGTCAGGTTCAATTGAAAACCCGCGTCAGGCACTAGTTGTTTGACATGTTTGCTGAACTGGATCTATTTGGCGCAGTCGCGAGGCACACACTTTCGTGCTAATTTCTCACAATGCACTTTACACTTTTTATTTGTTTGTTTTATTTTTCTTTTTTACTTGTAGGTATATATTGTGTTGTGTGCTTTGTAGTCTGTGCTAAATAAACGTGTTTTCTTTCTTTTTTTCTATGTTAAGGTAAGCTCTAACTGGCGTGGTGATTAAGTACAGGCTGTTAATAGTTAATTAATGCATGATAAATTATAACTTATCATGATCATAGCAGGTGGTGTTCTGTAGTTTCTGTCTACACCCATGGGAAGAAGGCGTGAGTTTATGTATGTAAATTATAACTTCATCATCATCATCATGTGGTGGAAAGATTTCCACTGATTTACAAAGGTTCCCTAACTGGTCCTGTGCCTCCAGTGGGTAAATCCAACACATAACTGGACTATTCTTCATGAATGCTATCTCTTTCCTACAGATTGCGAGTGCAACTCTGTGGGTTCAGTATCAACAGTGTGCGACAAGGACAGCGGCAACTGCACGTGTAAGAGTAAATATAGCGGAAGAACATGCAACCAGTGTGAAGCTGGCTACTTCAACTATCCAACATGTAAACGTGAGTATTTCTTAAACTATCTTCATTCACACAAATTAGCACCCATTGTTTAGCACCAATTCTAAAGAGACATGAAAACTAATCATAATTATAATGTAATAGTTAATATGAAACTCTCTCATCGTTTCGTGTTTTGGTGTCCGTCAATCGATGTCAACCTCTTGCATCAAATGTCTCAAATCACAGGGTGTTAGGTTAAACAAGGAACACACTTGAAAGGAGTGTAGTACTCGTACTCATGAAAATGGACAACTTTTACTATAGGACCAACTCTAAAAATGAAAACAAAACAGCTGTTATCTACATTATGTCGATTTATGTGAACATAAATGTTTTTTGCAGCAGATTTTGATATACATGGTTATGTCAGTATGCCGTCGATCGACATCGATCAACCTTTGCCAGGGCCCTATACCAGAAAACTTTACTATTACAATTTACAATTTACAAATTGTAAATGTTACAAGCGTGTGTACCACTAAATTCTAAGCCACACGATTGTAACGGAAAAACCAATAATAAATTGTAACTTGTAAATTGTAGTGACAAGTCTACGATATTGTAACTCATACATGTTTGTAATTTCTGTGTTACGCAATATTTTATACGATTTAAAAAAATTGTATGATTGTCAGACTTGTAAAGTTTTGTTGTATATGGCCTTGATTGCATCCTGTGCACGATAAGGTGAGTTACGACCAACCAAACATAGAACCAGAACAAGAGCTTTCTTTTCTTGATAATCAAGAATATTTTCTATAATATAATTTTTCTTGATAATAAAAAAGAAAGAATGCTGTGTCCCTGCACAAAAATAATTTAGTAGATTGGGGATCGAATCAGCATTTGTTGTTTGGTCTTAGCCAACCATTATAATTTATTTTGCAAAAAACTGGGCACCTTATTAAATAACTTATTGCATTGGTAACTTCAGTTAATTTGGTTATTCTAAATAGCCTGTATCGTCAGAATCTTGTAACTTAATAAGCAGAAAGTAGTTTCTAACAATTTCGACATCAAATTACGATTAAAACAATGATAAAATGATGTCAAAGTCCCAACAGTTAGTGGTGGTGGTTAGTGGTGTACCTACTCTGTAAATAATGTTTTTACGTTATTAAAAAATCATAATAAAAAATCCAAGCCAATCCAAACGACGAATTCTGACCTCTTATATATACGCTTCTACATCGCAAGAACTTATTTATTCAAATGAACAAAACCTTTTTCGTATTGTATTTCTGACGGACAGGGGAAAAATTTAAACCGCGCGTTTTTTTTTACAAATGATTGTGTTATACTGATCTGCTGCATAACATTGGATTATCTTATTTTACTATTATACCTTCTTTGAAATTACATTATTTGTACGAACATTTCTAATATTAGTCATCAATCCTATTGCAATGCCTTTCATATTGACAATTCGACAAAATTCATTGCGTTTTAACGTAGTCGAGCAGACGAATTTACGAAACGAGTGAAGCAATGGATTAGGAATTATCTTCAAAATCCTTGGGATTTTGAAAGTGTGTTACGCAATTGGGGTGCTGGTGCTCTTACGTATTTTCAGATTGATCACTCCATATGTCCTGAATAGTTTCACAAACTAATGATAAATTCTGTTACTCAGACTGCAACTGCGACGTGAGTGGGACAGAGCCCAGCATTTGTGATGACGTCACTGGTTCGTGTATCTGTAAGACTGGCTTCGGAGGAGCTCGTTGCGACCAATGCTTGAATGGGTAAGAGTATACACAATCTCTCTACTTTATGAATTATCAAATAAATGTACTTACACTCTACTGTGTTTGCATTATACCTACTGTGACGTACTGTAAAATTATTAAATAAATATGTGCTCCTGCGACCCGCCCGCGGAGAATTACGTTGACAGCGGTGGAGGCGAGCGGACGTGTCGCACAAGCTCTAATAGACATATAACTGTTTCATTAAACCACCCAAGAGTTAAAGTGAGACAGAACACCTACGTTATAGTACCAAACAGTTGCAAATAGTAATTCCTATTCGAATCCTGTTGAATCTATCATTCTTTCGACATCCGTATTCCAGAGTCTGAAATATGAATCAAAATAACTTAGGCCCAATTGCACCGCCGCTAGCTAATGAATGACTTTTAGCGCTAAACGAGTTTAAAACATAATTCTGCTTCTGTCAAATGTCTGAAGATGACAGAGACAGAATGATGTTTAAAACACGTTTAGCGCTAAACGTGTTCAGTGATTGACGTTGCAAGTGGGCCTTAGATCACTGCAGACTATTCTTGAAACTGAATGTACCATTCCAGAAGTCAGATTTGATGTTATATCCTGGACCTATATCCATCCACATTCATTCGCATTTTCCCTTAACTTACCGTCCCAATTTTGGCGCTCAAAAAAATCCTTCTTCACTAGTCACTAAAACGAACATGAATAGGCCCGCCGATGCTAAAGAGCGCGAGCGCTTACAAGCAATTTATCTCGCTCTAGTAAAGCCTGTCTTTGAGCGCCAAAAAGAGATAGATATACATTACTCATCTTCTCCAGGTTCTACATGGAAGTCCGTGGCCGAGAGCGACTCTGCGTGCCTTGCAACTGTGACTCCACCGGGTCCACCTCAACCAGTTGTTCCGCCGACGGCAAATGCAACTGCCTCGCGAACTTTGGCGGCAAACAGTGTGACCAGTGTTCTCCAGGGTATTATAAGTACCCGGAATGTTTGTGTAAGTGTTCCTTCATCAACATAATTTTGACTTTAACTGCTGTTAGACATGGGCCTCTCTACTTTGGCTAATCTCCAAGCTCCTATGTCAGTCTCATACAGGTTCTACCCGCAATGGCAACAGTATCCTTAGTTTAGCTCAAGTTAAAACTTATTCGCATACAGGACATAGCCTTTGCCAAGCTTAATAGAACTATTTTGTTACGGTTCCGTAATCAACAAGGAACCCTTATAGTTTCACCAAGTCCGTCCGTCTGTCTGTCTGTCCGCGGCTTAACTCAGAGACTCTTAGTAGTAGAAAGCTGTGATTTTGCGTGGGTACACATACATATTAATCACGCCGTCAAAGTGATAAAATAAAATTTGAAAGAACTATACGTAAAAATATATTTGTTATATCACTATATACAGAAGTTAAATGGAAAACTATCACCGCTAAGTGGGTCTTACAAGTTAACGAGTAATAGTCGACCAACCTACATTTGCAGTTGGAATGTATGAGAGAACATCTTTTTCAACTATAATGTTAAGTTTGTTCTTGGGATAAATTCATCCCAACTACGGAGCCCTTTATTTTGCGTGGTCCGACACGGACTCAGCCGGGATTTTTACATGGAGTTTTATAAGAAAAGAGGCTGATGATATGGCTGTGGACTCTGAAATGACGGCTTATAGAGATGTATGGAAAAAAATCCGTGTTGGGACGACCCCGAACCAATTGGGATAACGCAAATTAATAATGACCAGAGATCGGATATTCGAATGCATATTCACCTAAAGTTGAGATGTAGGGTAACAAGGATTGCGTTTTTGTATAAACAAAAAAATACACCCTCTTACACCCTACATACACATATTTGCATCGGGGGTTAAACATTATCTTCAATAAATATGCATCTGAATAGTTACCTATGCGATCCAAGATATCCCGGGGTTTCTTTTTATAAATATTTTTTTAGATGTCGCTTTTTATTATACACCCGACTTGTTATGAATTACCGGTGTTCCTGGCATCCCGGGATTTCCATAACAAAAAAAAAATATTTTAAAAAGCCGCTTCCATGCTTTCATAGCTAAAAATTAACTTAGGTAAATATGCATCCATATCCGATCTCTGATCACAACTTAGCAATGTGTCTTAACTCTGTTTTAAAACTGTTGGAAGTTTACAGCTGTCATTATGAATGTAGTGGCTCAAACATTATCCTCTGAAGCTAGATTCGAACGCAGACTAAACGTAATGTATCGCGTCACTGCTTTAAATATATTCAACATTTAGGAAAAATTTACTGTCTATCATCATTCCACAATACTCAATCATTCTGCCGACACTTTCCCCAACTGTGCTGGCCCTGCAGTCTCGACATAGATAGCGACAAAAATCGGTCGCTAAGTCGTATCGATGTCAAATTCCTTTAATAGATTTTCAACCTTATTTCCAATACATAAGGTTGAAAATCTATTACAGAAATTTGACAACGATTGGACTTAACGACCGATTTTTGTCGCTATTCATGTCGAGACTGCAGGGCCAGGGGTCGCTTTAAACGGATAAAGCTGAATACCAGTATTTTACAAGGAGCGACTGCCTATTTGACCTCCAAAAAACCCAGTTACTGGGTAACAAGATACCCTAAGTAAGCCTGGTACCCGTAACGACTGTCAAAGATTTACGAACAGCCAATACCAAGGGCTTAACGTGCTTTCCGAGGCACGGAGAGGTCTCGATATGGATGGTCAGTCATCCACGAACCGACCGCGGCAAGCGTAGCTTAAACTTCGATGCACCCGTGCGGCTGTCAAATTTAGCCACGACACCCCCCCCTCATTTTACCATACTCTGCCATGTATCTCAACATTTTAAGCACGTTTATCCAACACCAACAGCTTGCAGTTGCGATGTGTCCGGCTCCATCGGCTCGACGTGTGACGACAGCGGCCAGTGTCATTGTAAACCCAACTTCGATGGCACCAAGTGCGACAAGTGCAAGGAACAGTACTACAACTATCCTGCCTGTGAGGAGTGCAACTGTGACCCGAGAGGTGTCATCGCTAGTTTTGCTGGTAAGTTCGCTTATAATGAATAGTTAAAACGTGAATGATAAATGATTTTATTTCTGGAAGTAGGTTTGTACAAATACTTTTACACGTCAATCATATTATAAAAACTAGATGAGGTCGGCGTTTTCTATCTGACTACTCTGAGAAGAAAGGCCGAATCAAACTCAGAGGTCACAGTCTCTTTTAAAGTCCAGACAATCTTGGTCTGATGAACTATTAACCAAGCCTCGTGTTCATTGGAAAGTAGAGTTGCAACACATTGTTTAAAGCCCATATGAGCGGTTTCACCTTTTGTTCGTATTTGTCTTTCATTCGGCGAAAATTAAAGTGAAAAATTCATTCATTAGTGAACCGATACAACGATGTTGGATTTCGGCACTCGGCATCTTTCACTCACCTACTGAATGATCGAAACATTAACTTTCACTCGAGTGAACCATTTCCTCGACTTTCCATTGTTTCCAGAAACATTCGATTTTTCGGGAAACAATGTTTCGCAAATGATGCTCAACTTTGTTCCACAATCAATACGAGACTTATGCGTTCACCGAAAGTGTAATTTTCCAATACTTCTCTTAATGGGAAACAAATATGGCGTTCAGAAATGTTGAGTAAATTAATGTGTTTCTTACGAAGATCAAAATCAGCCTACCGCATATTTGAGTTATAAGTTCAATGATTCACGCGAAAATTCGAGATTTTAATTCAGTGTTTGTTTACCAACTAAGACAGGTAGAGAAACGACGTACTGTAGCTGTACACTGTAGGTACAATCAGAGCAAGAAAACGTTGGATAAATAAATAAACTTATTGTTATTTATTTGAATACTTATTCAATACATTTTTAAATATTTTTATAAAATCATTAAATAAATATTAAAAAATATAAAAAGTTGTGGTCCGCCGGTACCGGGAGCAGGGTCCAAGCTACCGGTGGTTAGGACTCCAGAGACAGGAACTTCCTCACGATGCGAGCTTTATCCCGCTTCCACCCGTCACCTTTGACCACGTCGACGTAACAAGCCTACTGAAGGACATTGTGTTTCTGAAGGCCCGCCTCGCGGATGTGCTGACGAAATTAGATGCATCCCAAAACACCGTCACATATTTGCGCAAGGAATTTAGCGAGTTGCGCAACAGTGTGGCGGTAACTAGGTCATCAGTCGATGCGTCTAACGTAAACATGTGTCGCGGAACCGGCCATGATGTATCGTCGTCGAATTCCGCGTCAGCAGTTTCGTCGCCAGCGCAAGCGTCGTTTGCTGAGCTTGCAGTGCGCCCCGCTTGCGTGCCCCGCAGCCCCGCGCCCATCACTGCGGCTCCTCCACGCAGCGCCACCCGAGCCCCTCGCCCCGTCCCGCTGCCAGTGTCATCAGCCCTGGCGAAACCCTTACAAAAGGATTTCGCTAGCGTCACCGCGAGTGCCCCAGGCGCTCCATTTATGAAGCCAACGCCAGAAAAGGCGCCGAATAAGGTTGATGATGAGGGTTTCGTGACGGTGCAAAGGAGGAAGCGCCGTTCGCGAGTGAACAAGAACCGCTGCGGCAAAGCTCCAACGGATTCCGGAGTGAGCCTGCGTGCCGCAAAGCCGAACACACCGGTGTACATCTCCCGCCTACACTACAGCACTAAGGCGGAGGACATCGTGGAGTACGTGCGCCAGAAGACGAGGTACACGCCGAGGGTACAGTTACTGGAGTCGTGCCGCAACGTCAACTTCAAGGCGTTCGTGGTGCGAGTACCGAATTGTTACTTGTCCGTCGTCTTGGAAGAAGACTTTTGGCCAAAGGACGTGGTGTTCCGTCGCTTCCGCGGGCAAATACCACAGGACAGCACAAGGACAATTAGCTAGTGAAGTGAAGTGTTACTAACATAGTTTTAAGCAATATTTATTAACACAAGTTTCAGTTTTATTATGTATTAGTTTGTTATTTTGTATTTTGTGTATTTTATCTATGGGCTTCAGTTGCCTGACAATAAAGAAATTATTATTATTATTTATCGAGGAGTACTGCCTTCTGGATCAGGCCCTTGATCCAACCGCCTAACGAGAGCCTCGAGAGATGCTGGTCGAGGCTTTCGGCCATCAGGCCATTGGCCGATACGACAATCGGCACAATGATAGCCGAGCTCACATTCCACATGTCAACAACCTCGTGTGCTAAGTCGAGATATTTAATTTGTTTCTCTTTCTCAGCTTTCACGAGGTTCTTGTCATGTGGAATGGTAATATCGATAATCATTGTGCGACGTGCTAATCAAATTAATTATTATTAATCATTATTATTTCGGAACTTGACTGTACACATACGTTGTTTTCTTAAATAAGTTGGGCCCAGGATTAAACCTTCCTTTTTTGTACAGGTTGCGGTTCGGTTCCAGCTGGTGAACTCTGTCAGTGCAAGGACCGAGTGCAAGGTCGCATCTGTAACGACTGTAAGCCTCTATTCTGGAACCTGCAGGAGTACAATCCATTTGGATGTGAAGGTAAATATATTGTTTGTTAAAACTTGTTTTGTTTTCAAGGATTGTTGGCTTACTGAGTAAATTATACAGATTTGAATTGAAAGTTTAGATTTTCAATGGATGTCACTTGATATTTATTCTTGTAGTTTAAAGAACGTATGTTAACGAAATTCTGACTACCTTGTCAGGCAAATGGTCACCATCGTGAGTATTGGTGAGCATCGGATCCTGGTTTTCGATCCCCAGACCAAGTAGTGTTTTTGGTTTCCGTCAATTCGGTATGTAAAGTCCAAATGTCCCACGCTGATTCCAAAACCATTTCGAGCTTTTAAATTTCTTAACCTTACTTTTGTATTTTTAGCGCTTAAAAGTAAAAGATGGAGTTTATTTTAACATAAACACATAAAACCACTTGGCTTTCATTTGACCTCCAAATATGTCAAAAAGAAGGCAGATTGCGATTAGTCCCGGGGCCCACGCAAAAAAAAACAAGTCATATAATACCAAGTTTAGGGATGACCATAATTCAGTATAATGCAGTCATGCGACGAATCGACTCAAATCATACGTTGAAATCAATTCACACAAAAAAGAAATCCTGAAGCCTAAATGATCGTCTATTCAAATTAAAAAAAAAATTAAAGTAGTAGTTTATACCCTACTTATAACAAAAAAAAAACTTTTTTTTTTTTTGTATGTGTATCTGTCTGTTTGTTCCGGCTAATCTCCGAAACGGCTGGACCGATTTTGACAGGACTTTCACTGGCAGATAGCTGTTGTTATAAGGAGTAACATAGGCACTTTTTGTCCCGGTAGCACGTCCCCGTGGGATAATTTCCGACATCCACGCGGGCGAAGCCGCGGGCAGCAGCTAGTTAATCAATAAAACGATGGCTTAAAGAAAATCCATTCTCTATAAACAATAATCATTAAAAAATCATTCGAACTATTTTGCCTACTTTTATAATAGGTCTTTACCTATGAAATTGCCGTTTTGTATGAAAAAATTTAAACGAATTTTTTTCATGAATTTTTTATTTGTATTAATCGAAGTAATCACCCATGCAATCAATGCATCTTTGCCATCGCAGTGGCAGTTTATTGATGCCCTTCTTAAAGAAATCAGCTGGACGGGAGGCAACAAATTCTTCAAAGGCATTTTGTACTGCCTCTCGGGTATTAAATTTTTTTCCCGCCAAGAAGTTATCCAAATTCTGGAAAAAGTAGTAGTCTGTAGGCGCAAGGTCTGGTGAGTAGGGCGGATGACGGAGAGCTTCCAATCCCAGTTCTTGCAACTTGGAGACCGTCTGCTGTGCAGTATGAGGTCGCGCGTTGTCGTGCAGGAGCAGCGGAGACGAGCGATTGACCAATGCTGGTTGGAGATGCGCCAGCTTCTCCATCATTGTGTTCAGTTCTTCACAGTACACATCTGCAGTAATGCTCACCCCGTTTGGTAAGAAGCTGTGATGAATCACACCGGCGCTAGACCACCAAACAGTGACCATCACTTTTCTAGGGGTAAGTTTTCGTTTAGGGCATTGTTTAGGTGCTGAACCAGGATCCAACCAACTTGCTGAGCGCTTACGGTTATCAAACAGAATCCATTTTTCATCGCAGGTAACAATGCGGTTCAAAATTCCTTCATTTGTGTGTCTGTTGAGCAGTGCAAGGCACGTCTCGACGCGTACTTCGCGCTGGCGATCATTGAGTTCGTGGGGCACCCATTTGTCAAGCTTTTTTACCTTGCCAATTTGACGCAAATGGACCAATATTGTTTTGACGCTAACGTCGAAAGCTGCTGCTAATTCAGCCGTAGATTGTGTATCATCAGCTTCCACAATCGCCTTTAATTCGTCATTGTCGACCAAAGTCTTCGGACGACCGCGAGGTTCATTTTTCAGGTCGAAATTTCCAGAACGGAAGCGAGCAAACCAATAACAGGTGGTGCGTTGGTTTGTAGAGTTAGCTCCGTAAACGTCGTTGATGTTGCGTGCCGCTTGTGCCGCGTTGCTGCCACGACGGTACTCATATTCCATTATTACTCGAATTTTTAACGTATCCATGATGACGAAAAAGATTGAAATGCGATGAAAATGTAACACTAATCAATAAAGAAATGACTACTTTTAGAAAAAAAAATCCATGTTTTTAAAATAAAATTAATTTGAAATTAGAATTCATAGCCAAACAAAAATTATTTTGATTTGAAATGGCCAGTACTGCAGAACGGCAATTTCATAGGTAAAGACCTAATATTTTACCCACTAATGGTGACGGAAACTTGCATATACAGGGTTATTTGTAAAACACCAGCAACCTCTTAAGGGGTCATTGTATTCATCATTATAAACAACTTTTACTACGGATCAAACCAGAAATCGCGAAAAAAATATCAGCTGTTCCCTACGTTTTGACGTGTTATGCTAATATAAATGAAGGGAAAATCTGTTTTTTTTTTCGCGATTTCTGGTTTGGTCCATAGTAAAAGTTGTTTATAATGATGAGAACAATGACCCCTTAAGAGGTTGCTGGTGTTTTACCAATAACCCTGTATAAACTGCTACTTGTTGATTGGTTTGATAATAGTTTAGAAATAAATCATTTACAGTCGTGCACCACATCGTAGATACTCGATATACGTAGATACTATCCGTCTTCACTCGACAAGACTACTAAACTCATATTTCCAACGACTATTAAGGACAGATTAGTAATAAAGTAACTATTATCGATTAACTGTAATCGAGTTACTAATTTCATAATTGATTATCAGTTTAAAGTAATAAGTAAATGTTCGATTATGTCGACTATTCCCACCTCTAATTTCATGGGTCCGTCAACCAACTGTCAAGTGTCGTGCTTGAAGTTTCCGATGTCAAGCAAAAAAACGTCAAATTTAGGATTTTTATTATTGTGTTATACGTAGCAAAGATATCGAACGCTTCAGCCTACTTTTCGAAGTAAAAAAACCAAATAAAAATCGGTTCATCCGTTCGGGAGCTACGGTGCCAGACACACAGACACACACATACACACACACACACACACAGACACGTCAAACTTATAACCCACCGTCGTTTTTGCGTCGGGGGTTAAAAATTAGAAAAAATCTTTAAAATGAATGACTGCTAGGCAAATCAAAATATTTGAAACTAGTTGCTTAAAATGACTAAATCAATAAGTCAACGAAAAATATAAGAAAAAATAACTTAAAAATACTTTACATACCTAATTCCCAGTAGTAGCCCAGAGTGTAGGATTATGCCTAGTGAACACAGCACGTCCGCCCCCTATTACTTGGGTCTGAGAAATGGGGGTGTATCATTACACCCCAACCCTTTTAAGAAATACAAGCGTAATAGTATGTAAAACAAAACACAATCTGGTTTAAGTTGTTTCTTAAACATTAAAACGGACCAAAAAGACTTTATTTTTCAGTACAGTCTTTGCTGAATAATTTTTTATCTTTCCTACCTTTCTTTCTCATACTGTTTCTTTCCAACAGACTGCAACTGCCATCTAGCGGGTACTCTTGGAGGTCTGGGAGCCTGCAACACTCGCTCCGGACAATGTACCTGTAAGATGAACGTAGGAGACCGACAATGTAACCAGTGTCAGGATGGATTCTACAAGCTGGATAATAACAATGTATTTGGATGTACTGGTAAGTAATATGCCCGTCTTTTTTTGGATGGTAAATAAGGAGGTGGTCTATGTGATTGTAAGTGGTGACCTCTGAATGTGGGCATTAGTAATATCAGAATTAACGCCAGTGTATTGCTGTCCGTAACTGGATTTGCCAGATAGATA
Source organism: Dryobotodes eremita (assembly GCA_917490735.1). NCBI lineage: Eukaryota > Metazoa > Arthropoda > Insecta > Lepidoptera > Noctuidae > Dryobotodes > Dryobotodes eremita. The sequence continues at coordinate 6,846,178 of OU823241.1, read as the reverse complement.
TACAGGGTGGCATCCCATCGACGCGCAACTTGTTACCATGGATACATGATTGATTGATGATGCTACATGAGAGATGAAACGTGATTTTGAACTACCCAGCGTTGAAACGTTTACGCAGGTCATAAAAAAAAAATGCTTTTTCATACATTTTGACCGCGTAGGTATGAAACAGCAGATTTTTTTTTTGATAACCTGCGAAAGAATTCTAAGTTTAGGGATCTAGAATCAGGTGCTATATGTAGGGGGTAAGCTACAGGGTCCTAATTCACTATGACCACTTAACGATTCCTTACTTCGAAACCACGTCAATTCCTTATCTAACCACGACATCTGCTAATAACGTATTCTCTATGATACAATAAACGAAACCGTTTCTACAAGACACAATATTGACGCGGTAAGATTACGCGGGGAATAATAATTACCATACAGAATTGGGGCCCGGAAGCTACAGTATTGCCAAATATGAAACACGCGGACGAAATCCCGGGCAGAAACTAGCTCGAAATAGTATCCCAGATGTATGTAATCCTCGTTAATTAACTACTTAATTAGAATCTTAAATTCATTTATTCATTCACTTATTGTCAATGTACGTGTACAGCCTAAGCCGCTGGGTCTAGAAGCATGAAATTTTGTACAAGATTTCCTTATGTATCGAAAGAAAGCAAAAATTAAGTATTTTTGAGAAATCGTCCCCTAACAGTGTTAAATAGGCGATGAAAATTAGTATAATTGTATGAAAGTTCATTATTTTTGAAGGTAGGTAGATATATGGAAGTTTGTAGTTGTTTATAAGTAAAATTTAGTCGTATCATCGTTATTTTGAAACTTATCCGCTAAGTTTTCTGAGAAGTTGCCGATAGAAAGTTCCATCGGGCACTCGGCTTGTAATGAATAAATCATTTATTTGTAACTCAAAAACAAGAAGACAGCAATCACAACATAACTTACAAAATTAAAAAAACCCCGACACAAAAAAGATCTGATGACCTTGAAACGGCTGAACCGATTTTGATATAAATTTCTAAGAACCACCGCTAGAAAACCTGCTTTCAAATAAAAAAACCGCATCCAAATCGGTTCATCCGTTTAAGAGCTGCGGTGCCACAAACAGACACACAAACATAGCTGTCAAACTTATAATACCCCTCTTTTTGCGCCGTGGCTTAAAAATGACAATTCCTTTACCTTCTCCTTCCAGAATGCGACTGTGACATTGGCGGGTCTATAGACAACAACTGTGACAAGACGACAGGGCAGTGCCGCTGTCATTCACGCGTTGAAGGACGGCGCTGCGGCCGTCCCATACGCGCGCACTACTTCCCAACCCTACACCAGTTCCAATACGAGATTGAGGAAGGCTACACCCAATCTGGGCCTGTGAGATACAGGAGCTCCGAAGAAGTATTCCCTGGGTTCTCATGGAAGGGATATGTCGTGTTTTCTATGCTGCAGGTTTGTTTTTTAGAAATAATTTTCAGCCATCATAGTTCTAGGCCCTCCATCAGTTCCAATACGATATCGAGGAAGGTTACACCCAATCTGGGCCTGTGAGGTACAGGAGCTCCGATGAAGTATTCGTACTATCACGTCAAAAAGTATCATAGGTCGTAACTCAGGTCATGGTCTATCCGTGTGACAAATTTCATCAACATCCGTTGAGCCGATAAGGCGTGAAAATGTAACTGACAGTTATTTTCGCCACTTATATTGTTACTAGCTTCTACCCGCGACTTCGCCCGCGTGAATTTTCTTGTACGCCCCCGTCGCATCGCAATTTTTTTATTTGTTTTTTCCGTATGAACATTCTACAAGTATTACAAAACTTTTAAAAAAATATGGATGAAATCTGTCAAGTCGTTCTCAAGTTATGGCGTGACCAAGGGAAATAGGGATTCATTTTTATATATAAAAAATATTAAATATTATATATATATAAAATATAATATATATAATATGGTATTAGTATGGATTGTTTTCTCTTGTAGAACGAAGTCACAAACAGAGTGATGATACCCAAGTCGTCGCTGTACCGCATGGTGCTGAAGTACGCGAACCCTCTGCAAGACCTCGTCATGGCCAGCATCGTCATCACACCGGACAGCGTCGTCGATATACAGCAGAAGTAAGTATGCGGCATTCTATAGTAAATGATAAATTATTTTATTTCTGTAAGTAGGTTTGTACAGACACTTTTACACGTCCTGAAAGGTAAATCCTCATGGATGTCCTCCGCCCTGGGGCGGGAAGAGGGATCTGTCAGAGTTTTACTGATTAAAAAGCGCCCCGGTGTTCCCTTCCCACACTTGCACCGGGGATCATGGGAACTTGTGCGCCTTCCACGAGCCCCGGCTAGTGCCGGCCCGCCTCTGCGGGCCTCCTCAAGTCCGCGGGGGGAGTGAGGTGTAAAACTCCCCCCGCGACGTCTAAGAGGAGCGCGCGTGGAACACTACGTGCTGCCACCTCGGGTCCTGATATATGGGGGCTGGAAGAGGGCGCTGTCCGCCCTCTGCCAACGCCCGGATGATGTGGGACTTGCACTAGTCTAACTTTTACAGTTATCTCCCGAACACCAACTAACGAAAAAGCAAAGTTCCTAAAACCTAAGCGGCTAATGTTCCAGGTTCAACGTGGCCCTCCGACCGACGAGTAAGCCGCAGCTGGTAACAGTGGCTGGCGACAAGGGCGTGGCGCCGTCTCCCTTCGTTATGAACCCTGGAAACTGGATGATCACCATCAAAACCAACAAGGAAGTCATGATTGTGAGTGATTTTAACTGTACTCTGTGGACATACAATATGTTAATAAAAACATATCCGTGAGGGTGTTGTTAAGTATCGTACTAAAAGTTTATTCAGTATTCATGTGGTCATTTTCACAAAAAAATAGAGATATATGCGTCGCATTTTTTTATAGGAGGTTTTCCTGGCAATAGATGCGACCGACGCGGGAGTCTACACGTCATAACTCCTCTGTTGAAAATTTGCAAATTCTAAATGAAATCTGAGTAATTTCGGTGCTGAAAACATGAATTCTAAATAGCATTAACTTTTTATTTTCAATAATATGATATTTAACTACTTTTACTTTTTTGTAATACAGTACCTGTGTACCCCTTTCGGAACGGACAGAGATTTTTTAAAATATTGTACATTTGAATGAGCCTGAGTGCATGTTATGAATGTATTAGATTTTACAGAGCCTATTCACGGCTAGTTCTGCCATCAGGGCGCATAGATGGCGCATATGATAATCTTACGCTACGTCTGGACCCGAAATTCATACTAATATAAAAATATCAAAACAAAATGATCTATATATTTTGTGTGTATGTTCTAAAGAGCATCTGCAACTCTTTTAACTCCAAAATGGTTTTTGTTTTCTACTTATGTGCCTATTTCTCATCCAGGACTACTTCGTACTCATCCCCGAAGCGTACTACGAGGCCACTGTTCTAACAAAGTTGGTCGACAAGCCGTGTGTCATTGGCGACAAGAAGCTTTGCCGACACTTTGCGTACCCGAGTCTGTTCGGCAGGCCAACTGCTGACGTCAGCGGACTTAGTACGTCAGTCAGCGGGTATATTGATGACGTAGAGGTGAGTCACACTTTCCACCAAATCTCAGCCTGTTTTCTCCGAAAGGATAGACAAGGTTGTCTTCAAAAATACTGCTTTTAGCGATAACACCACACATATTGTGTCAGCCTATGTAAAATTTCTACATTTAACATCTGTAATTTAAACGGTATACATATTTTAGGGACGTAGGTGGAAGGTACTCTACCTTTTTTTTTCGGCGGGCGTCCTTCAAAAGGCACTCGACCTCTGGGGAGGGAGGTCGGGGAGTGTGGGATAAAAAAATGAAAAGAAAAAATGAAAGGAGGAGAGGAGACAGGTATTCTACCTGTCTCCTCTTACGCATCTTTTATTTTATTTATTTAAGTTAGCCAACAATTTCCTCTAGTTTTTCTTCACTGTGCAACAATGTATTATGGGAGCTTTTAAAAAGCTGCTTACATTTAAATTTAAATTTGCAGACATTGTCAGCATGAGCTCGTAAGCAAATGGAGCGTAATTTATTTTCCTTAACAAAAGGCAGACGAGTCTCTATAGGGACCATTTTAAATTTGGAGTAGTTAAAAATTACATGACTTTCCTTATCACAAAACTTAAGTACACATATCATGGGAATGTGTAGAAACATTAGAAACCCGCATTTAATAATAATAATTTATTTATTTCAAAAAAGTGTGGTACAGACTGTCACAATAAATATAATTTTACAGTTTATGGATAAATCCTAAAGCGAGTAACAATTAACGGAATTGAATCTGGCGTCCTAGTTAGGATTTTCAGATATTTATTTTTTATTAGGAAAAGTATCCTCTAGCGCCATTGCACGCTTTTAAGGAACTTTATCTTGATCCCGATCAAGTAGGAATGCGCGATTTGTGAATCCAATTTTCTATAGCATCCACAAATCAAGAGACGATGTCAGTATCAACTGGTTCCTCCAAATGTTTGAATGCATGTAACTGTTGGTTTACTTGTGAATCAATGGAACGTATTCTCGTTCCTTTCGCATTGTTGGAATGTCCTATTGCTACATGAGCAAGTCATTTTTAATTTTATTATTTGGGTGAGCAATCATCAAATGACCTCTCCCGCTCTGGGCGGAGCGGAAGAGCGTGTCAGTCTCTTACTGACTAAAACCCACCCGTGTTCCTTCAGTTGCCAGTGCGCCTGGGCCACGGTAACTCTTTCGAACAATCCGCGACCCCGGCAGGACTTGAGCAACTCTAGCTTCCTGATAAGACTTGTTTACAAGCGGCAAGTTCATAATCACACACAAAGCTTCCTCTAAAAGATATTTCCCATAAAAAAATAATTTTTGAATATCCGTCAAAGACCCATTTTATTTATTTATTTATAACAATCTTACCTACACTATCATTACAGATCTATGATCCAATGCGACAGAGTGGCCTTACTAACTAAATCCTAAATCTACACCTGGCACCTAACAGAACAACAACACTTGATCGATAACAGTCGTGAAGAACTATAGAATGGTTTGAATTTAGTCAAATCTTTACCATCAAAAGTTGGAATTTCCACATTTGGTAATTTTGAACAAGAAGTACAGTTATTATTATTATTATCTTCGGCATTTTCTTCGTCCAGAACTTATATGTCCAATTGCACACTTTCCAAGGCAGACACGAGATTATCCTTTCGTGTTTCGAGAAGGTCTAACTAAGGTGGCGGACGCTATAGCCATTGGATCATTAACGAATTTTTTTAACCTAGTCAACCAAGCTTTATTCTGCTTTACACTGTGAACGACACAGTTTCAGTTTTTTTTATTTCTGCCGTTATGCCGCACTATTATACTATAGAATCATATCAAATACCGCAACAAAACACTAAACGGCACTTTAAGAATCCATTTTTGAGAAATATTCTCCACAATAAAACTTTTAAAAGTTGTTTTAAATATAACATTGAATAAATTCTCTATATTATGGTGAAAACCGCATCAAAATACATTGCGCAGTTTAGAAGAACAGAGCGGTGACACAGACAGATACGAAAACGACATTATTTTATACTATTTATGTATAAACCATCACTATCTAACTCTTTCACAGCAACTAAACGAGCTTCAAGCGTCAGCTGATTCCATCCCGATCTTGACGAATGACGAGATTCAGTACAACATGAAGATAGACCCTCCCGGAGCTTACATCCTCATCATAGAATACGTCACACCAATCAATAGAACTATCGACAGTTCCAACGAAATTGAAGCCTACAACTCCAGCTATTCGTTCGTCAAACGAGGCCCGGTTACCGTCCGGTTTCAGTCCGGTGACCAACCTGAAATGGATGCTGTTGTGAACCTGAATGACTGCCCGTATACGGCGGCGTGCCGGCAAGCGGTGGTCAATGATCTGTCGAAGATACAAGTGTTCAATGTACATGATACGAATAATATCATTTATTTGATGGTAAGTTTCTGTTTTTTATTTTAATTGCAACACAGGGATAATACTTCGATTTATGTAAGACCGACCACCGATCGACCCGACGATGTTTTTCGATAAGACCGCCCATTGTGTCACCCTGTGTAAAATGTCTACATTTATATCTGTAATTTTTATGGTGTACAGAATAAAGAGTATTCTATGTGGCTGGTACGAGTCTACTTGTAAAGAATAGAGGCATTTGGGGTGCTACAAACTTGCCCGGGTCGGCATTATGCGGCACAGCCTGTCGGCAAAATCAGATATACATATTTAGATACAAATTCTCAGGAAAAAATCGCTTGGATTATGCTGAGCCGAACTGACCATGAATCAGCAAGGGTAGATGCCGACCGGAGTTTGCAAGCCCGATATGTGTAGTAATTGCTTCGGGTCGGTTTTATTATACAACAACTACTGCCGAATTAAATGTGCCGACACGAACAAATGTGTAGCACCCCTGACTTATAATGATGATATCAGAAAACATAATGAAAAAGATCTAGAAAAATTTCGCAAATTAAGTTGTATATCAGTTCACTGACGATGTTACTGGCCACAGACACTTATTATTATTTTTTGTTTTAATATATCCTTATTTTGTTGTTGTTATTGCAAATTATTGCGACATTATGGTGCGCTGCAATATTGTTTAGAAAATGTAGTTAAATGAGTTTTTAATTCTGTTTTCTTATTTGCTCAAACATTTGTACAGTAAATTCTTCTGTATTTCTATGATGATGGGTACACATTTATGTGAAACGTAACATGAAATGTAACATCTCAATACGTCGTATGCTACATTGCATCAAATGTAACACACGTTGAAACAAATCCGCGTAGTCGTTGTATTAAGTTTCATGTTACATTGCATGTATTTGGACTGAATGTTCTCTTCGATATATTTTACATTTCATGTCACTCATTTGATATGTCGCTCATTTGGAGAAACCTCGACGTAAATGTAATTTTTCCCAAAAATGAGTTGTCGATATATATTGTGCTCGAAAAAAATTTCAGAGGAGCAGAGGCGTGAAATATTTAATATGGTTTTGGGATTTATCAACATATCAGTACGAGACGGTAACAGATTGCAAAAAAAAAGTCTTTAAATCGCTCTCCTGTACAATTTTAAAAGCAGCAGTTACGTCGATATTTCTCCAAATGAGCGATGTGTACCCACCATTAGAAATTAGATTATAATGTTTTATCTATTGATAATGTAATTTATTCTTTCTGTCCCAGGGTGACCGCGACACTTTAGTGGGTATCAAGTCAATTGTAGCGATCCCGGAGTCGGAATGGCACCTGGACTACATCACCCCTCGCCCGTACTGCTTGAGACGCGACGGCAAGTGCGCGCCGGCAGACTTCACAGCTGCTGTTGACTCTAAGAAGGTAAATAAAATATTTATAAATAATATAATAAAATATAATTTATAATATAATAAAATATTTAACAATATAACATAACATCACGCCTGTATTCCCCGATGGGTTAAGCAGAAGTATACCTATACTACAGCCACATTTCGCCAGTTATGTTAAGTCCCATGTAATAGGGGCGAGCCTATTGCTATCAACCGGGCACAAATCGACTCCGGACTGCTACTGAGAAATTTCAGATGGAAAAACCCAAATAACACTGCCCGGAAATTTAACTTAGGACCTCATGCTTAGCAGAACTGATTGTGACCATCAGACCAACGAGGCAGTCACAAGGCACATTGAAATGATTAAATATCGCCTTTAAGGTGACTCCTCAGCTATAGCCCGACAAATTCAAATTATCTTTGGTTTTAGCAGCTCTGTCTTACGTCGTATGTTGATCAAAATGTGATGCGCGACTGTAGGAATGATATACTAGAATTTTTCAGAATATGAAATTTCTTCGGTGGAACAAATTTCCAAAATTTGACGATAGATATGAAATTGCTGATTATTATTCAGTAAATATATCATGTCTACAGTCCTGAATCGTATTTTGATCAAAATGCGACATAAAACAAAGCTCCAATTTACAAAAACCAAAGATAATTTGAATTTGGCGGGCTACAGGTGAGGACTCACCTTAAGTAGTAGTACTGGGGTCGCGGATTGTTCGAAAGAGTTACCGTGGCCCTGGCGCACAGGCAACTGAAGGAACACGGGTGGGTTTTAGTCAGTAAGAGTCTGACACGCCCTTCCGCTCCGCCCAGAGCGGGAGAAGTCATTTGTAGATAACCCACCCAAAAAAAAAAAAAAAAGTAGTAGTACCTATATTGGGCGGCCCGCCTGATAGGAACTGATCACCGTCGTGAGCAGTGGGTGGCTGCCAATAATACGTGAGGAATCCTGCACGCCTTGAACCTTTGAAGAATTTTGTCATTCACCAACCCGCACTAGAGAGAAAGAAAAGAAACAGAAAATACATTTATTTAGCAAAGACTACAAGGTACATAAATTATAAGTACTACAAGTAAAAAATAAATAAACATTTTGGCGTAATTAGCTCTTCAAACCGGCAAAGCTGCTTGATGGTACAAATAGGTATGGCGGTAGCATTTGAGCAAATTCCTTCAGAAAAAGCTTACCTAATACAGGACATCGGCGCGCAAACTGTAACCATGAATTCAGCACATGACTGTAGACACCCTAGCGTGGACAATTTTCGTCGGATAACAAGATAAAAAACTGCTGTTTCACAGAAAAGTGCGATACCCACGCAGTCAAAATCTATAGAAAAGCAATTTTTTTTATAACCGATGTAAAATTTCAACGCAAGGGTGTTCAGAATGTGGTGGCCGCCGTCGTCAGGACTGGGGGGTGCTCTGCCGAGCAGGTGAGAGCGGGCCTCATTCGTCCTGACCACACGGGGATGCGAGCCGTGACGGTGAGCTGCCCCGTGTCGGCGGCCAGGAAAGTAGCCGGGGAGGGCCGAAGGCTCCTGGTGGGCTGGGTTTCTGCGCAGGTGAAACTGCTGGAACCCAGACCTCTGAGGTGCTTCCGCTGCCAGGTGGGCAACCACGTGGGAGTGCAATGCACCTCGGAGGTAGACCGCAGCAATAACTGCTTCCGCTGCGGTCAGCCCGGTCACAAGGCCGGCTCGTGCAATGCCACGCCGCACTGCTTTTTATGTGCGGCAGCTGGCAAGCCGGCCGATCACCGGGCTGGGAGTAAGGCCTGCGCTCCACCCGCCAAAGCCAGGGGCAGGGGCAAGCCCTCCGCCACCGCCGTCACCGCCGCACCCGCCGCCACTGCCGCCGCCGCTGCCGCCCCCATCGTTGTAGCCGCCGCAAGCACTGCGGCAGGGCCCTCACAGGGGGCTCGGGAGGGGGCTGATATGGAGTGCCAATAATGGCCCCATTACGCCTCCTCCAGGCGAACATCAACCACTGCGCCGCTGCTCAGGATCTGTTGCTCCAGAGCATGGCGCAGTGGTCGATCAACATCGCCGTGGTCGCTGAGCCGTACTTTGTCCCGCCCAGGGATGACTGGGTGGAGGACCTGAGCGGCTCAGTGACCCTCATTTCGTCGGCCGCCGCCGGTACCCCGTCGCTTGAGGCAGTCAAGAGGGGACGGGGTTGCGTGGCAGCACGGTTCGGGGAGATTGTTGTGGTAGGGGTATACTTCTCCCCGAGCCGAACTCTCGCCGAGTTCCACAACTCCCTTGCGGAGTTGAGAGTCGTCGTCGTCGGGTACCATACCCTGCCCGTGCTCGTGCTCGGGGACTTCAATGCCAAGAACACGGCTTGGGGTTCCCGGTACACGGACACACGGGGCGGGATGGTGGAGGACTGGGCTCTGGAGACAGGCCTGGTCGTCCTAAACCGGGGTTCTGTCCCCACGTGTGTGCGGATGCGGGGCGAGTCAGTGGTGGACATCTCGTTCGCCAGCCCCGCTCTGTCACCGCGTGTCCTTGACTGGCGTGTCATGGAGGGGGTGGAGACATACTCCGACCACCGGTACATCCGGTTTGACGTCTCCGCCCAGACCTCGAGCGCGCTGGTCCGACAGGCCCCGAGTGGTCCGCGGTGGGCGCTGAAGAAGCTGGACCGGGAGCTCCTCCTGGAAGCCTCGATCGTGCAGGCCTGGGTGTCATCACCGGACAGGCCTGCTGACATCAACGACGAGGCAGAGTGGTTCCGGGAGGCCATGTCAGAAGTGTGTGACATGGCAATGCCCCGGGTCCAGCCCGGACGCGCCTGGCGCCAGGTGTACTGGTGGTCGCCGGAACTAACGTCTCTGCGCGAGGCGTGCGTTGTCGCGCGGCGCCTGTACACCAGGCACGGTAGGCTCCGTATCCGCCCTCCGGATACGGAAGCCATTCAGGCGGAGCTGTACGAGGGTTACAGAGTGGCGAAGATCGCCCTCCGAGCGGAGATCCTGCGGGCCAGGGGACTGGCCCGTGAGGAGTCGCTGGGGACTCTGAACAGGGACCCGTGGGGGCGCCCATATAAGGTGGTGCGGGAGAAACTCCGCCCATGGGCTCCCCCGCTGACTCAGAGTCTCCGGCCCCAGCTCGTGGAGGGCGTGGTGAGCGCTCTGTTCCCCTCGCGGGGGGAGCATACTCCCCCGCCCATGGCTCCGCCTCCTGCGGTGCCAACTGCGGACCACAGACCCGACGATGACGACGTTGCTCCTGAGGTGACCGAGGTAGAGTTGAGAGTGGCGGTACGTAGGCTGAGTGCCAAGAATACCGCCCCAGGACCCGACGGCTTACCTGGAAAAGCCTGGGTCCTGGCCTTGGAGGCTCTCGGGCCTCGACTAAGAGGGCTCCTAAGCGCATGCTTGGAGGAGGGCCAGTTCCCACTTCGTTGGAAGACGGGGAAACTGGTCCTCATTAAGAAACCGGGGCGCCCGGCGGACTCTCCGTCCGCTTACCGGCCTATCGTGCTGCTCGACGAGGTGGGCAAGCTCTTTGAAAGAGTCATTGCAGACCGCCTCGTCGGGCAGCTGGTGCGGGTGGGGCCGGATTTGGCGGAGAGCCAGTTTGGTTTCCGCAGGGGGCGCTCCACGGTGGACGCCATCATGCGCGTGCGAGCCCTCACGACGGGGGATGCTGTGGCCCGGGGTGGGGTCGTCTTGGCGGTGTCTCTAGACATCGCCAACGCCTTCAATACCCTGCCCTGGAGTTGCATCAGGGAGGCACTCCGGTATCACCGGATGCCGACCTACCTCTGTCGTGTAGTCGAGGCCTATTTGACGGATAGGGCGGTGATCTACCCCGGTCACCAAGGAGAATGGAACCGGCGAGAGATGTCGTGCGGTGTCCCACAGGGATCGGTCCTGGGGCCGCATCTGTGGGACATCGGTTACGACTGGGTGCTGCGCGCCGACCTCCCTAGCGGCGTCAGCGTAGTGTGCTACGCTGACGACACGCTGGTCCTGGCGCAGGGGAGGTCGCACCAGGCGGCGGCCGAACTAATGACACGCGGGGTTGCGACAGTCGTCGAGAGGATCCGGCAATTGGGACTCGAGGTGGCCTTGCACAAGTCCGAGGCCATGTGTTTTCATGGTCCTCGGAACGCGCCACTGTCGGGTTCCCAAATAACGGTAGGAGGGGTTCACATCGGCGTCGAGTCGACGATGAAGTACCTGGGACTCGTCCTCGACAGCCGGTGGAACTTCGTCGAGCACTTCCGACGTTTGGCTCCTAGACTGCAGCGGGCCGGGGCTGCTTTGAAGCGGCTCTTGCCCAATCTGGGGGGGCCAAACGCCTCCTGCCGGAGGCTCTACGCGGGGGTCGTGCGGTCCATGGCCCTTTACGGGGCACCGGTGTGGGCGCGTTCGCTAAGGCTCCGGCCAGCCCGCCGGTTGAAAGCGTCCCAAAGGGTCATGGCCATCCGGATGGTACGGGGATACCGCACGGTCTCCTGCGAGGCGGCGAGCCTCCTTGCCGGATTGCCGCCGTGGGATCTGGAGGCAAAGGTCCTCGCGCACGTTTGGGAGTGGCGCGAGGAGGCGAAACGCCGGGGCGTAACTCCGCTGCCGCGAGAAATCACGGCACAGCGGACAGAGCTCCGGCGGGATCTCATGGCGGCATGGAGAGTGCGACTGTCGCAACCCAGCGCAGGGCACGCCACAATTGCGGCGGTAAGACCCCTCTTTGAGGAGTGGCTTGAGAGGCGCCACGGCGTCCTCACCTTCCGCCTGACGCAGGTCCTCACCGGACATGGATGTTTCGGGAGGTTCCTGTTTCGAATAAGGCGGGAGGAAACGCCCGGGTGTTACCATTGTGTGGATCGACCGGAGGACACGGTGGAGCATACGGTGGAGGTCTGCCCGGCTTGGGCGGAGCACCGCCGTGTCCTCGTGGCGGCGATCGGCGGCGGCGACCTCTCGCGTCCGGCCCTGGTTCAGGCCATGGTACGGAGCGAGAGGGAATGGGAAGCCGTCACCTCCTTCTGCGAAGCAGTAATGCTCGCGAAGGAGGAGGCGGAGCGCGAGAGGGAGAGGCAATCACTGCGCCCTCGCGCCCCTAGCCGCCGCAGGAGGAGGAGACACCCTGGGCGTCGGGAGTCGATTGCCGACTCCCGGCCACCGTAGGCGCGGGCTTGCGGACGGCGAGCAATGGGCAGCTCGCCGTCCGGTAAGGACCAGGCCCGGGTCGACGGCGCGTCGTGTTCCACGCGCGCCTCAAAGAGATGTCAGCAAATTTGACGGGGTCCGATAGGACCGATGCCTGCCGGGGCTGCGGATTGTTCGAAAGAGTTACCGTGGCCCTGGCGCACAGGCAACTGAAGGAACACGGGTGGGTTTTAGTCAGTAAGAGTCTGACACGCCCTTCCGCTCCGCCCAGAGCGGGAGACGTCATTTGATGATTTCCCACCCAAAAAAAAAAAAAAAAAAAAAAAAAAAAAAAAAAAAAAAAAAAAAGGGTGTTCAGAATCATGTAGTGAATCCATGGTAACAGCTTGCGCGTCGATGTTCCTGCCACCCTGTATTATTATCTACGAATAATAAGATTTTAATATTTATTCGGTTTCTACGGTAACACTTTTTATGAAGGTCAAAACTTAATCTCCTTCGGTCTTATTACAAAAAAAGGTTTCTCTTTAGACATAGTTCAAACCATCGAGCCTGTTTTTAAAATAAGAACCTAACAGAAATACAGTTCCTTTTTTTCAAATCTGACAACTTAGTCCAGTTTTAGGTTGTATTTTGTATTCAGAACTTTAATAAAGTCGGCATAAAGTTCGAAATACAAAAACTGGCTCGAACGTTTGGGGTCGGGCTAAAGTTAGATCGTGTATTGTAATAAGACGGTTTGTGTTAAACAAATAGCTTCATTAACATCTTGAAACCATTTACTTGGCAGGTGGAAGCAGAATCAGGAACTGGTGGCGAGCGTGACATTCGACTTCCAACTCTTGACAATTCTACCGTGGTGGTCTACTTGACTGCTGACGTGGAACCTCTGAAGATCGAGTCCAAGATGCCGACTCCTGGAGACTATATGTTCTTGGTGCATTATTACCAGCCCGTTCATCCAGGTAGGATAAAACAGTACCAAGGCCATAACGGGTGTAGAAGGCACTTAACGAAGCTGAGACTCAATTGTTCTCCCCGTCGATTGTAATTTTTTTTTGTTTGGACCTGACCATACCCTCTGGTGAGGGACATATTGAAGTTCAAAATTCCAACTTTCACAGACTTTTTTTTTACGATGTCAAGTTTTTTATGTTATAACACAACTTTCAATACCACCACGACTCCTGACCGTTGCACGCACCCATAAGCACAATGTTTTGCGTGCGTTACGTTGCGCTCTACCGCAAACAGCGATATTTCACACAAAAAATTTAATTCGTTTCCCAGCAATTATTTTTGTGCAATGTTACTTAGTTTGATGTACATAATGCGTAGTTGACGGCTATGTGATGGGTCTTTTTACACCCTGTATAAGATACTAGCTTATGCCCACTAATTATAACACGGGAACTTACTACCGGGATAAAAGTATTCTGTATCCTAACCCAGGCCTTGGTCTATCTGAGTGCTAAATTTCATCAAAATCCGGTCAAACACCCTTCCTTAAATAAATTACAACTAACAAATACTTTCCCTTTACCTCACAGAAAGCCGCCTCGACGCAGTAATAAAGACAGACGCACAACAGTTCGACACTAGCATGCCAGTGCAGCACTGTCCCTCCAGCACTGGCTGCCGGTCGCTGCTCAAGCTAGCTGATGGCACTGACCACTTCCCTGTTGCTGACAACTTTACGATCACTTTCGTGGTAAGAATTACTGGCAACAGTTCGATACCATCATGCCAGTACAGCACTATCCCTCAAGCACTGGCTACAAATCAACGAATGGCACCAGCCACTTCCCCGTCCATGCTGAGAAATTTACTGTGTCTCTTTCATGATGAGAGTGACTCGTATTCGATAATTTAGTCGATAAATTGTTCTTGTTACATGATAAGTGAAATTAAGGTGAAAGCGCTAGGGTAGTCTAATGATTATAATTCTGTAAACACGTATTTGTTATGGTTTTAAATCATATTTTGATCAACATGCAACCTGACTCTAACCTGCAAATACCAAAAAAAAACTAAGCAAGTTTGAATTTCGCAGGCTACCCTGGCGCTTCCTCTTATAAGATTAGGTTTCCTCTAAAACTGTTACCGTCGTAGAGCATCTGCAAAATGGCGTCCGCATCACAATCCGTAATTTTCACCGCTGTTTTTATATGATATTGTCAAAAAGCGCTTTTAATAGGGGCAATTGTTATTATTTGGCAGCACCACTTTCTTAGGAAACCTAAGCTTCATAAAAAAGTCCTTCTTCGCTGTTTATAAAAACTCACACAGTAAGATCCAGCTCCAGGATGAAGGTACGACACCTTTATTCCATGTTAAAAACCTTTCTTACACAGACCCCTGTCTGTGTAAAAATGGGTATGTTATCCGCGCGTATTTTGTATGTACGTAGATTTTGTTTTAAACGTGTTCTATGTTACCCATCTTGAGCAAGCATGGTGATCAATGGTTGTGCCTTCTTTGTATGAGAAGAGGCCTTTGCCCTGCGGTGGGACAATAATAGACAGGTATTATTATTATGCTACCCAGGGCAACAACAGCAAGAGTCTTTGGATAGACTACGTGCTGGTCATCGCAGCGCCTGACTTCGTAGACGCGACGCTAACCGAGGCGAACGTCATCGACTACACTCGAGAGTTTATAGAGAAGTGTGCCAACAACCACTTCCACATACAATCTAATGAGACAGGTCAGTTTTAGGTCTTTCTATAGCCCCTTTTCAGCTAGTTTGCCTATATATTATTTCATCGGGACGTTTCCAGCCGATCTTACCCAGTTTTCCCAAAAGAAGTAAAATCTGCTGGAAACGTGATAAACCTGGGTTCGATCCTCAAGTCAGGCAAAGTGCTGTTGCAATGACTTTTATCCATTGCTGTGAGTTTTGATTTAAAAGAGTGTCCGTGGATTTTCTTGCCCGTTCTTCTCCATAGGTACCTACTACGCTTTGGAATTGGCAACTAGCTTCTTCTTTCGGACTGACCGACCCTTTGACAATTCAAAAGTGGCTGTAATTGGTTTATTTGAAATAAATGGTTTGAGTTTGAGTTTGAACTGGCACTGGCGAAACATTCACATCAAAACATTTGAAATATAGTTTTTCTGTCAATGTGTCTGCCCGCGTTTACGTTGCCACACAGCTTCTTGAAATGAAACTTGTTTGACGTTTTATATCACTTGACATGTTTTACCCAACAAATCTGGAAATCCGTCTAAAGAATCACTCGATTTTATGTAGTGCTAATGCAGATTCATCCAAAACGTTGTGAGATTTGTTTGATGCAACATGTTTCGAAACGTTAGCTTGTTTAATGTTTTCTGGTGCAAACGCATAGTTAACAGCCCAGAATCTAGATTTGTGACTGATTGATGGCAATAGACAAAACCAAATTGGTTGCTAGACAAACCCAAACTGGTTGCTAGACAAAATCAAACTGGTTGCTAGACAAAACCTAACTGGTTGCTAGACAAAATCAATCTGGTTGTTAGACAAAATCAAACTGATTGCTAGACAAAACAAAACTAAATCAATTTGGTAATTGTATTGTAATTTAATTGTATAATTTATAATTTTTATGACATTGATTTATATTTTCTTGTAAATTTTGTCGTTCAAAAGTGAACTAAATCAATTTGATTGCTAATTTAATTGTAAAATTTATAATTTTTATGACATTGATTAAATTTTTTTTGTAAACTTTTTCGTTCAAAAGTGCCTTTTATGAGCCTATTTGAAATAAATTATTTGACTGACTTTGAATAGACTCGTCCCCTATTACATGGAACTGGAAAAAAACTACCAAAATATTGTTGTTCTATGCACCCCATATGGAGATACAAGCGTGATTATCTCATAAAGGTAAACTAGGATCATAGATAAAAAACCAAATTTTTAAAAGAGTTTCCATGCTGTTTCTCCATAGAGATTTTCGTTTTGGAATGGGCAACTAGCTCACCTTTCTGACTGACCGACTCCTTGACAATTCATAAGTAAATGATATGATTGAAAAAAAATCTAAAAACGCAAGACAGAAAGACATTTATTTGACTACAGTGTATGGAATACGCACGGTACACTAATATAAAAATACAAAATTATGCTCCCTACAGGTTTCTGCCGCGACGCCATGTTCTCGATTACCGCTGAATACAACAGCGGCGCTTTGGCCTGCGTGTGCGACTTCATGGGTTCAACCGAGCTAGAGTGCAACACCTTCGGAGGGCAATGTCCTTGCAAGCCCAACGTGATAGGACGGTCCTGTAGCGCCTGTCGTACTGGGTACTACGGCTTCCCCAACTGCAGGCCATGTCACTGTCCATCGACTGCTATTTGTGATGATAATGGTGAGTGGATTTGCTATACTAACACCCGGTTTCTGGAACTCTCAACTTTCACGCAAGTCAAGGGATCCGATTAGCTAATGATAATTTAGTCAACTAATCGGAACAGTTTACGGGCGCTTGACTATTTGTTATATAGTAAATTTTTGTGTTGTGTTTCTTTCTAGAAAACGGGCGTTAGAATTGTGTTTTGAATTAAACTGACTTTGTACATCGTGTGTTGGTAGACCGCTAATATTGGTATAGCTCAAGGCTGGCCAAACCCAGGCACGCGGGCCACGTAGTGGCCTGCCAAGGCATTTGAATTTGCCCGGCAGCACTTTGCTCGGTCGGCTAGCCGGCCCGCGGTGTCACCGCTTCCACCTGATTGGTCGGTTGAAACGAAAACATGCCCGCCCGCCCGAACGCAACTGATCCGCGTCGTTTGGAATATGGTAGTAGGGCTGGCCCAGCGCCGCCACAGTCGTAAGAAATTTCGCTCACCTGGAAAATCAATTGGCCAGCCTTGGTATAACTTGACCGATACCGCTGTACCACGCCATAGAAATGCGCGGCGAGGCGGAGGGCGGGACGCCGAGAGCGTTGACGAATGAGCGGTCTGCACTGCCCCCCCGTGAGCCGCGCACATACCTAAGGCGCGGTACAGCGGTATCGGTCATGCTATAGCACAGGTTTTGTAGCAAGCATAAGCAGGGCGAAAACTTGATGGCTGAGTAGGTGCGGCATGATGAGAGAACTCCGAAAATATATTCGAAAAGTTTCATATAGGAGCCCCATGTTCAGGGGTCCACTTTCAGATTTCCAAAATGGACAAAAAATCACTTGATCTGCAGAGCCGTTGATTTTCGTATGATCGTGTGCGGCCTGACTTATAAAGGCTTAAATATGCAAATCTCATGAAGAAATTGTGGGCTTTTCCTAAATGTCGAATACCATTCAGGTGCCAAATGAATCCTTGTAGCCCTCTGGCTGACACTGACCCTAACAACTGATAAAGTGTAGTGTAATGATGATTGGGACGTAGCAGAGGGTAAACACGTTATAAATTAATTATTATATTTATTCTGTGCGTTCGTGTTTACAACATAAAGTCGACTTTTGCTGACAACTTTTACAGTACCACGGTCGCTCTATGGAGCCTTAATTCCGTCCTTCAGGCGACATATTATGTAATAATATTTGTTTCTTCTAGGTATGTGCATCTGTCCGAAGAACGTAGAAGGAGAGAACTGTGATCGCTGTAAGCCTTACACTTTCAACTTCGACGTGCAACGCGGCTGTGACGACTGCAACTGCAACCCGCTCGGAGTCGTCGACAACCGGTTGCAGTGCGAGGCTGACAGCGGAAACTGCGCGTGAGTATTTACAGAAACTTAAGTTTACCATAAACACGAAAAGGGGTTATTATACTCATCACCAGCATTTCCCGCGGCTTCGCCCGCGTTTATATCGGGAAATATCCCACGGGAACGTACTACCGGGATTAAATTTACCCTATGTGTTAATCCAGGTTATACACCATCTGTGTGCCAAATTTCATCCAAATCCGTTCAGCCGTTTTGCGCCAATCCGGAACATATATCTAGACAAATGATAAAAGTTCTAAAAAAATATACAGGGTGGCAGGAACATCGACGCTCAAATTGTAACCATGAATTCAGCTCATGATTCTAGACCCCCTAGCTTAGAAAATTTTCGTTGGTAATCAAAAATAAAATCGGCTGTTTCATACATTTGTATCCACATAAATCGTATCGTAATGTATGGAACCGGTGATTTTATTTTCGTGATTGTGGTATTCAGCTGTTGTGATTGGTGACCCATTAAATAACCGATCATAATACATTTTGTAAGGAGTCCACATTTGCGAGCTTTCATATTTCATACCTATTGTTGTGAGGTATACCTGTAGCGCCACGGGGCGAATGCAATATCGCATTACGTTGAATTTGTTGAAGTACAGAACATACACACCTCTAGCACTTTCACGACTTTATGAATTTTATTATTTCAACTGAGGCATTCACATGATGCATGATAAATTAAAAGTCGAGGATAAAAGTTGCATAGGAAAGTGTGTGAGTGTAACATGGGCAGATAAGTTGTAAAGCGATTTTGTAAACAGCGGAACCCATAACATAATCATTTGCAGTTCAGGTTAAGTTGATAGCGATAGTTGCCCTGCACGTGGTTCTAAATCGCTTAAAAGTGCACAGGATACTAAAATTTTCACTATAACATTAGAAAGTCACACCAATTCCTCACTGACTGAATATTTTCTTTCCTAGTTGCCATGAGAACGTAATAGGCCGTACTTGCGACCACTGCGTGCCCGGACACTATGCGTTCCCCGAGTGCGTGCCCTGCACGTGCGAGCGAGACGGCACTACTGACGACGTGTGCGACCAGGGCACTGCCCAGTGTTACTGCAAGAGATATGTCACTGGACAGGTTAGTACAAGCAAAGAGTATTTAATGGTGGCACGTGCGAGCGAGACGGCACTACTTAAAAATGAAAGGGAGGGTCACCTTACAAGATTTTTTTTTTTTAAATGCAATAAAAATTGTACGGAGGTACGAAACCCTTCGTTTGCGAGTCCGACTCGCACTTGGCCGGTTTTTTTTTTTTATAACGGCATAACTGTTTTTTTGTATTTACTTTGCAGAATATGTTGAGTACCTTTTAGTCTGTTCTAAATAGATGTCTTTCCTTTCTTTCTTTAAACCTATCAATAATATTAGTGATATTAAACAGTCTTTATTTCTATTCAGGCTTGCGACACCTGCGTGGAGGAGTTTTTCAACCTGCAATCTTCGAATCCTGAAGGTTGCACCAAATGCTACTGTTTCGGGAAGACCACTAGATGTGCCAGCTCCTACTTATCTTGGGCAGGCGTAAGTATTGACCTACCTATCTTTCCTATATTTTTGCCTAGTTTTAATAAACATGTCTAATTTTTTGAAAATGTCGCTCCTTACCCTAAATTGTTTTTGGAAAGAAACTAGGTGAGAAACTACACTGTTTTAAACATTCTTTGATTAAATTGAGTATCTGTTTAGTAGTATTATAAAGGCTTTTTACCCGACTGCCTCAGAAGGAGTGTAATGTTTTTCGTGAGTATATATGTATGTCTATTTCTTTGGCACGCTCTGTAGCCTAAACGGCTTGATGGATTTTAACATTAGATTGGTGTCGCGAGATTCGTCTTAATTGTGGGAATGACATAGGCTTATATAGCTTAATGTCATTCCCACAATTATACAGGATGTTGTGATGTATTTATACAGGATGGCAGGGACATGGACGCGCAACCGGTTACCATGGATTCTGAACTCTACGCTAGGGGGTCTAGAATAGGGCACGCCACAATTGCGGCGGTAAGACCCCTCTTTGAGGAGTGGCTTGAGAGGCGCCACGGCGTCCTCACCTTCCGCCTGACGCAGGTCCTCACCGGACATGGATGTTTCGGGAGGTTCCTGTTTCGAATAAGGCGGGAGGAAACGCCCGGGTGTTACCATTGTGTGGATCGACCGGAGGACACGGTGGAGCATACGGTGGAGGTCTGCCCGGCTTGGGCGGAGCACCGCCGTGTCCTCGTGGCGGCGATCGGCGGCGGCGACCTCTCGCGTCCGGCCCTGGTTCAGGCCATGGTACGGAGCGAGAGGGAATGGGAAGCCGTCACCTCCTTCTGCGAAGCAGTAATGCTCGCGAAGGAGGAGGCGGAGCGCGAGAGGGAGAGGCAATCTCTACGCCCTCGCGCCCCTAGCCGCCGCAGGAGGAGGAGACACCCTGGGCGTCGGGAGTCGATTGCCGACTCCCGGCCACCGTAGGCGCGGGCTTGCGGACGGCGAGCAATGGGCAGCTCGCCGTCCGGTAAGGACCAGGCCCGGGTCGACGGCGCGTCGTGTTCCACGCGCGCCTCAAAGAGATGTCAGCACCATTGACGGGGTCCGATAGGACCGATGCCTGCCGGGGTCGCGGATTGTTCGAAAGAGTTACCGTGGCCCTGGCGCACAGGCAACTGAAGGAACACGGGTGGGTTTTAGTCAGTAAGAGTCTGACACGCCCTTCCGCTCCGCCCAGAGCGGGAGACGTCATTTGATGATTTCCCACCCAAAAAAAAAAAAAAAAAAAAAAAAAAAAAAAAAGGGGGTCTAGAATCATGTACTGAATTCATAGTTACAATTTGCGCGTCGATGTGTCTGTCAGCCTGTATATTATATCTGCAAATACAAAAATGTTTAAAATGAGGGGTTTAAAAAAATACAACAATATTTTTATCAAATACAAGCTAGTAATGAGTCAATTCCAAATATATTTATATTATAACATTTTTTTTTCACATTCACATTTCGACGCAAACTAATGAAAAGTGTATTTCAAGAATGGACTGTAGTGTGACGTCATCTATACCGCCACATACGAACACAATTTATTAATAAAACTAAAAATCTTGAAATAGAGCAAATTATTTTAAAAAACAAAAACCCGACTGCAAAAGCATATACTTAACTAAAAAGAGAAAAACAAGCATTATTATCTATTAAACTTTGTTTTTTGTTAGATATCGCAGGCGGACAAACCAATAACCTGAAATATGGTGTATCTTTTATTTGTCCCTCCTAATCAGATACTTTTGCAATATTTTTCACCAGATCGAAGGCATGAGCGACTGGTTCCTCGTGAACGTGGACGCGAACAGAACGCTGAACATCTTCCCGCGCACGCTCGCGCCGGTGATGGTGAACGACTCGGTGATCACCGCGGACTTAGTCGGTGATGACAGCGGACAGAAGGTCGTGTACTTCGGAGCGCCTGATTACTATCTTGGTAAATGTTTGTTACTTAACTTGGGTTTTCATCACCATGCTCGGTTCTTTTCCAAGTCTTATCCTGTCTGGCTCTAGCACAAAAGCGAGTCGTAAATGTAACGTAAATGCGAACTTTTTATGTTTTATTTTTTTTGCGACAAGCACTATTAGTATGACCCATGGATATGAACAAGGTCCTAAAGTTAATATTATGAGCAAATCGAGTATTTTCAATTTGAAAATCGTCCATATTTACGTTACGTTTACTCCGCGCGTTCCTGATAGGCCCCGTGAGGGCCTAGACAAATGGCATTCGTTTCGGAGCGATTCTATTTCTACAATCGCTACCGCTTACGCTAATGTTTCCTTAATACGAATCGAAAACTAGCGATACCGCTTGTCAAAAAGTGCCACTTGGCTACACATCTCTATGGAAGTAACCGTTCGATGCTGTCGATTCGTTTCATAGAATCGAATGATGTTAAGATTGTCTCTGAGTTTGTTTCGGCCTTTCTTCTCAGAGTAGTCAGATAGGAAACGCCGACCTCATCTAGTTTTTAAAATATGATTGACATGTAAAAGTGTTTGTACAAACCTACTTACAGAAATAAAATCATTTATTATTTATCATTGTCTAGCTAGTTTATATTCGTTGACCTATGATCACTTGACGTTTCGTTACCTTATGTCAACCCCATGCGTTTTTTATTTTTTCTGCTAGCGTCATCGCTAATCGAATGTTACTTTGTCTAGGCCCTCTATTATGCTCGAGTTCAAGTGGTTTATAATATTTAATACCTACTAGCGACCCGCCCCTGTTTCGGAAGGTTTTTAAGTATTAATACAACATCGATATTTGATGTAGTCTGTATCCTCAACGCTGTATGCTAACTGCCTCATTGGTGTAATAGTCGCAAGAGCTACAGCTATGCACGGGGACCAGGGTTCGATACGCTGGTTGGGCAAAGTTGATATTGGGCTTCCCCATTGTGGATTTCTCAGTATCAGCGTGTAGTCTGGATTATTACCTGGTTGATGACAATAGACTCGACCCCTATTACATGGGACTTCAGAAAAGCGTGTGTACTGTATACTTCTACTTGCCCCTTCAGAAAATATAAGTGTAATGATTCTCTCTAAACATATTTCTATTAAATTATAGGCAAACGTTTGACGTCGTACGGCGGTTACCTGACGTATTCGATATATTACGAGACTGGCCCCGATGGAGGAGCCATCGCAGCTGCTGACGTGATCATTGGAGGCTCCGATGGGTATGTAGTACATCCTTTATCATTAATCCCCGAATACTTATGGGAAAAAAAGATGAGAAACAGCTGCGCAACAACAAATGTTTCCCAAGAAACAATGTTAATGTGCTTACGTTTCCCAACGAGTACGGTCCCCGCAACACAAAAACAGGTTGCTGAAACAATGTTGTATGATTTTGTTTCCCTATAACTACGAGGCATTAACTACTCCAAAATTACCTGTACGATATTTCACACAGTCATCCAAAAGTATACTTCTACTACTGCTTGAAGACTCAAAGTAAAATCTCTCGTAACCCAGCAACATAACGAAAAAAACGGTGATCTCTCTTGGACTTATCATATTCACCTCGTTAATGACGCAGTTGTCTTTGTTTCTTGTGTATTCCGCTGCGACATGCCACATTGACGCTACATTATTTCATGGTTTAATTTGACAAGGTTCTAAATACAGAATCAATTTCCAGCGTTGACCACCCTTAGGCTGCATTTCCAACAGAGAAGAGCGAGGACGCGTAGCGAAGGATGTGTGTGAAACTATCCAATAACATCGCTTCATTTCCATAGCTCGAGCTAAGTTGGCGCTGTTATTGGTTAATAGCACGCACATTCCTCGCTAAGCATTCTCGCTCATGTCTGGTGGAAACGCACCCTTAGTCTCCGTTTCCACCGGAGAACAGCGAGGACGCATAACGAAGGATGTGTGGGAAACTATCCAATAACATCGCTTCATTTTCATAGCTTGAGCTAAGCTAGCGCTGTAATTGGTTAGTTGTACGCAATCCTCTTAACGCATTCTCCCTCATATCTGGTGGAAACGCACCCTAACGCTGAATGTCACTTGCACAGTTGTACGTCATAAAACGACTAGGTATATTTATCAATCTATGTGACATTTCGTTTTAACCTTATTATAGTGAAGTTTTAATTTGTTAGTGCCAAAAGTGATAAAGAAATTACAACGTAGACTAAACCTACGTATTATTGGCAACATTGTGATGTCTCTTCAACAAAAGCCACTAATGATGAGTTGAAGTTGTCTAACGAGAACCAATGCCTTCGTTTAACGACTTTATGAGATCACGCTTTTTCCTGGCTGTATCAACGGATGTCTAAACATGATTGCCGTCCATTCCCCAAGCAACGAATTGAACCTCTCACTCGCACATTTAACATCACTAAATACTTCTATCCTCTTTCCTCAGGTACTTAGTCCACAACAGCGTCGAACAGCCACCATCTCTGACGTCATGGGTGCATGCCGTCAGACTTTCGGAGGACGAGTTCAGCACCACGGACGGAACACCAGCGAGTAGAGAACAGTTCATGAACACCCTGGTCAATGTCACCAGCATATACATTAGGGCGACATATTGGGACCACTCGATTGAAACAAGGTAAAGTTGATGGTTTGAACTTAAAACAGCCAAGTAGTCTAGGAAGGGAATCAGCTGGATGCAGCCTGCATATTATTATTATCTCCTAAATTACACATAAACATTTTTCTTTAATGTTTTCGTTTAAAAATATATAAAAAATAGTAGCCCACCGGTATCCGGAACAAGGTCTAAGTAACCGGCTCTCAGGGCTCCAGAGAGAGGGAACCTCCTAACAATACGCGCCGTGTCCAGAAGTACCACTTTCTGAATCAAGCCCCTGATCCAGAAGGCCTCCTCAGGCTCTTGCCTCAACCAATGGCCTCATGGCTATTGGCTGTCACATAATAATAGTATTATTAACGCCTGGGGGAGGCCTATAATCAGCAATTAACGTCTGTGGCTGATATGAGACAAAGAACGACTTTCTTACACGCCTATTCAAGTTAGGAGGACGTTGACCAGCACCAGCAGTTTAGAAATACTATGTTGTTAATGGCTTGTTTCTTGAAATACCATTATTATAGGTCTCAAAGCCACAAGCCCTGGTGCCTAGTAAATCCGTGCTAAATAACTTATCAAGATTGGTCTTGATCCTGAGTTCTATATATGGGAACTAGTTGGAGTCGATGTATTCCCCATACTTCGATTAATTTAACTCTGGGACAAGTCGATACACATTTGGTTTTATTAAGAAAAGAACACTCGCATCTAAAAGAAACCAGTGTACCAGGAAGTCGATGAGTATGGTTTTCTATTGCTTTGATTCCGTTGATCTAAAAGTAAAAGCAACGTAATAGAAAGTTTAATAATTACTCCGTTTAGCTAAACATCTCACATAAACATTCTTATGTCCCACTTGCACGACAAACCACTAAATGCATTTAACGCTACACATATTAATTTTTATTTATTTTTAAACATAACAAAACTCCACAGTCGGTGATACTTTATTTACATTACAATCTAGCCTATTAGGTAATAAGTAATTTAAATACAACTTAAACTGCTAAGTAACTATAAAATTAAGAAATCGTCCAATAACGTCTTCTTATTCCCTATGTTAAGAGGAAGACATTTGATTCACGTGTTCTTTATAATAGTCAGTAGCACTTGCACTACAGTATAAGCTCACTCACACTGCACTAAACCAACTCAAAAGATTTGACCCTTTTTACACACATTTAAAACATCATTCAGTCTCTTGTCATCTTCAAACGATTGACAGAACTATAACTTTTTAATTCGCTTAGCGTTAAAGATAAAGATTATTTTATTTTAATTTTTTGTTTAAAAAGATAACAAAAATTATGACAATTTCAGCCTTGTTTTACCATGTAGACATACACAAAAATACACTAACGTAAAAATCTTTTCCATTCTGTATTTTTTTTTTCGTTAAACGTGTTTAGAGATCTGTAGTGCAAGTGGGCCTTAATCTCATCTATGTACACCCTAATATCACAAAAACATTCTTTATCTTTGCCACAGCCTAATAGCCGTAACCCTAGACATTGGCGTAGAAGAATACGACGAGTACTCTAAACGCGCATCATCAATCGAAGAGTGTCAATGTCCTAAGGCGTATCGCGGGTTGTCGTGCGAGCAATGTGCGGAGGGGTACTACAGGCTGAGCTCTGGGTTCTGCGTGCCATGCCAGTGCAATGGACATTCTAGGGAGTGCGATGTTAATACGGGAGTTTGTTTGGTAAGTTTTTACATTGAAGCAACATTTTTTCCTAGCCTATGTTGTCCCTGGCATCTTTTTTTTTTCTAATTCTTGTTTAAATTCCATCACTATTTTTAGTTCTGTATTATATTGTTACAACTTAACTTACATTTATTTATTAATTTCATATTATTATTATCTATTTATTTGATTTTATGATTATCTTTATATCAGTAAATACCTAGTTAAATCAAATGGGTACAACAAGGCAACCAAAAAATAGGTAGGTAATCAAATAGGTGAAGTTCGTAGCACAAGTGACAAGTTCGCTGTAGTAATTATAAAATAAAACTAAGGTCTCTGTTAATGTTTTCTTTTATGAATTAGTCGTTGGAGTGCCATAATAAATTAATTAATTAATTTACGCGACCCAGCGCTTTTCTTCTTAGTTTTTCAGGAATTTCGAGGTTTGTGTTTTTTTTTTATATTGCTGTCTCCGCGCATCATTTTTGTACTATGTGCGCCAACAATTTAACATATTATAAAATAAAGTAACAGTTCTGCATTTACATCATGCCCTCTGCTTTAATGGTGCTTGAACACGATATATGTAACATTGGCAAGTTCAAGGACCTGTGCAGATGGGCAGGTATCGTGCAACTTGTAGAAAATTAGGTAGTTCCACTAACTTATGAGCTGCATATGTAACCCAGCAGTTGAGTAGTAGGTACCGTGTACCTATTCATAAAAAAAACTCATCATTTTCGTATCATATAGCGATCGAGGAATTAAGCATAGATGATGTGTTTGCAGGAGATTTTATGCATTCATAAATAACAACATTTTCTTACTATCTTTAGGAGTGCATAGACAATACGATGGGTGACCACTGTGAGCAGTGCATCCCCGGTTACCATGGCGACGCGTCAGTCGGCACAATGCGCGACTGTCTCATCTGCGCCTGTCCCATGCCTTACGTGTCCAACAAGTAAGTTCCATATAAACCAGTGAAAGTAGAAAGAAAGAAATTTTTCCTTCCAACTGCTCGGAAATGTCAAATTATATGTCATGGAAACCTAACCTAAAGAAAGTCATTTAAGCCCAGGCCCTGCAGTCTCGACATTAGATAGCGACAAAAATCTGTCGCTAAGTAGTATCGATGTCCAATTCCTTCAATAGATTTTCAACTTTATTTCCAAAGCATAAGGTTGAAAATCTATTGAAGGAATTTGACATCGATACGACTTAGCGACAGCTTTTGTCGCTATCTAATGTCGAGACTGCAGGGCCTGGGGTCTAGCCAGACAATAATGTTGTACTGAATTTTAATTATGACCCGGTGGTGCATAACAATATTTGAATTTTGAACCCGAACTACAAAATAGCTGGGTATTAACTACCCTATTACGTAGTGAATGATTAAAAATAATTGAGGAAGTTAGGATCAACATCACAACATATCCACTTTTGGCAATTTCGTTATTTTTTCACGATTTCTGCACAATATGATAAAACCTACCATTAACAGTAACTGTTTAGTTCAAAACAACTTATTCTGCGTAGCAAAATGATGTCTAATATTAACGTTTAGTTCAAAACCTAAACAGCACCCTGATAAAAAAAAAATACTGTTTAATCCACATTATCCTAGTAAAAAAAAAACTGTTTTAAGGACCTATATATCAGGTACGAAAATGGCATTCTTCAAAAAAAAATACAAAAATATGTGCCTCACTATTTATTAAGTTTTTTCGATTTCGTCCTTATTGAAAAAAATGGATATGTAGGGGGTTTTGATGCTAACCTCTTCAATTATAATAATCAGCCTGTATTGGCCAACTGAAGGGCAAAGGCCTCCTTTTCCTTTTTTCACTCAACACGATCCTGAGCCAATATGGAACAATCAATACAAGTTAACGAATACTTAAATATAAACTCTTTGCAGCTTTGCTATCGGCTGTGACCTGAGTGAGAACGGTTCCCTCATCTCGTGTCAGTGCAAGCCCGGGTACGGCGGCGCGAGGTGCGAGTTCTGTGCGGCTGGGTACTATGGCGAGCCGGAACAAATCAGTGAGTTTCTTACGATAGGACCTTATGTAAGAGTACGTCAAGCTCTGTAAACAAGAAGTGCTGTTTCAACCTGTAAGAATTTCAAGGTTTTAAATGTCATACCATTGTCACATGCAAGCTTAGAAAAAAAGTAAAACGTCAACATCAAAATGACAGATCACGAGAGCCAGAAGAGGTTCCAAGAGCGACAAAAAAAAACTATGAAATCACGAAACCTGCTTTTAGACGATGGGGTTTCAAAGGTCATGGGCCTATTTTCGAGTGTCCGGATAAGCACTATCTACCGGATTAATAAAAAAGGAGTTTGATTATCTGCCCGATAAGTTAACAGCGACTTATCCGAACGTCTTAAAACAGGCCGTAACTTCAGTTACGGTAGACGTTTCTTAACATCTTAAATTAATTTTTTGTCATTGACAGTATCATAGTCACGGTTCATAAAATCCATTGACATGTACCCGTGTGTCACACATATCCAAAAAGCTGATTTTACTCTTGCATCAAGATTTATAAACGCTACTAAGCATTTCCACTTAGATTCACCGACCGCGCTTTGACTATACTTTGCTAAGTAAAGTTTCATACGAATACGAACTTTATTGTTGAAAAAATAAGATTCAAATTACTACGCAACGCCGTCTTTACCAATTTGCTAAGTGCGTTCTGTGAATCTTGTCCTCAACCTCTTTTAAATCTAGAGTTTCCAAATTTATGTACCTATAATTCCCAGACGACTACTGCAAGCCCTGCAACTGCTCCGGCAACATCAACCCCAACGACCCCGGCTCCTGTGACAGCATCACCGGTGACTGTCTGAAGTGCGTCAACAACACCGCCGGCGCAGCCTGCAACCTGTGCGCGCCCGGCTTCTACGGAGACGCC
Source organism: Dryobotodes eremita (assembly GCA_917490735.1). Classification (NCBI taxonomy): domain Eukaryota; kingdom Metazoa; phylum Arthropoda; class Insecta; order Lepidoptera; family Noctuidae; genus Dryobotodes; species Dryobotodes eremita. Next base: position 6,817,202 of record OU823241.1, on the reverse strand, counting down.
ATCTTGTCCAAGAACTGCACCGGTAAGAGCTCCTTATTAACATCAGCATCTTCATTCAGCCGAAAGACGTCCACGAAATAATGATATCAGCCTATTTTTGTCCTACTGCAGGGCAAAGGCCTCTTCTCGTACACAGAAGGCACGACCATTGATCGCCAAGCTCGCTTAATACGGATTGGCGATTTCAGTCTTATGATAATTATACATAGATAAGTCCAGGTTCTTCTCACGATGTTTTCCTTCACCGATGTTAGTAATGTCCAAGTTTAACTCTAGAATGTATGGACATATGAATTGAAAAAGTCACGTTAATAATTGCCCCGGTGGGCCACCGAAACCACTGGACCATCACGACACATAGGCTCAAATTATCGTGGTTGTACGCGAGATTCTTTCGGACCCCATAGTTCATCTTTTCTGCGAGCAATGTGCGCTGTCCACTGCCACCTAAATTAGGAAGTTGCCAAACTTAACTATAAGAGTTTCAATATAATTGTAGCGGCATCTACAATCGCCACATGCGAGCTACGCGTCATACTGACGTCACGCAAAATCCTGCATCGCGCAAGCAGAGTTTACCGCGCAACTAGCATATATACAACATCCCGACATCAATCGTCGGGGCAGATGCCCACCAGACACAAGACCCGTCTGGTCGGAGGATCCTCCCTTTTCTATAGAGTATGAGTGAGCTTTACACCCTGTTCCTCATACATCTATACTGGTGACCCCGAAAATGAACGTCAGCGCAGCCTTCGTGCAACTACTTCAGCGTGACGTCATCATCATCACTTCCGCAAGCTTTAGAGCGGCGAGTCACACAGCCAGCCAGCACCCACGGCTTCAACGGGTATCCTGACCACCAGCATGCAGCGACTGCGCATACCTGGTCATCACCCTCAGCCTCATCAGCAACCATGGCACAGCACACTGCACTCTCGGCCGGTCCACAAGCAGAGCCTTCAAACCCTCTCCTGGTCGACGCCAGCAGTCAGCCTCAACCCGGCGCTGTACCACATCCGACGCACTGGAGCATAACGCAGCGCCACCCCGACTCACTGGGGAATCTTCGCAGACAGTTCCGACTCACCGCGAACTATGCGACACCCGGTTCCGGCTCACTGGAACCTCACCTGGCCCTGGCAAGCATCGCAAGATACACGACTCAGCCCACTATCGACCTCCGGTCTCCGGGGGGGAGTGATGTAGCGGCATCTACAACGCCACATGCGAGCTACGCGTCAGACTGACGTCACGCAAAATCCTGCATCGCGCAATCAGAGTTTACCGCGCTACTAGCATATATACAACATCCCGACATCAATCGTCGGGCAGTTGCCCACCAGACACGACACCCGTCTGGTCGGAGGATCCTCCCTTTTCCATAGAGTATGAGTGAGCTTTACACCCTGTTCCTCATACCTCTATATAATCAACATAACCCGAAGAAACCTTCGCAAGAAGAAAACCAAAGCTGGTTCTCTTATCATCACGCCGGGAGACTATAAGCATCGACGTGATTAAATTACTTCAGTTTCTCTTTTCGAAGCAAATTATAATTTGAACATAGAGAGTAACATAGATATTACAATCATAAGATTATGCAGAGACTGAAAATGTTTAAATAATTTTAAAATAAAGTCGTTTATGCGATATATTTACATTAACTCATAGACCGCTTTTCACCTTTGATAAACACACACACATACACCCTTCAGACACATAGGTAGTCACGCCCAGTATTCTATTCTGACCCTGGGCGTGTGTAATACTTATATGGCATTCACAGACACACAACACACAGAACACGCAGAACCAGAGACACAAAGAACCTCCCATTAATAGTTGTGTATTTTTTTTTACCTATAAGTTAAATTCTCAGTTCTTGGTACTCTGCACCCTAATTACGTAACACACTATCTATCACAATCTGAATCTTTTTGAAGCCTATTGCTAATCCATTGCTTCATATGTTCGAAAAATTTGGCTGCTCAACAACGTATAAAACGCAATGAATGTTGTTGAACTGTCAAAATGAAACCCATTCCTACTGTTAGTGTGTTACGTAATTACCCCACTGGTCCAAATTTTTTGTACGTAAGTACAATTGCCTTTGTTATTTAACAATTTACCTGTGTAGCTAGGATTATGGGCATTACCCCTTACGTGTAATCACAAATGTAGATTTTAAGTTGCGATAGGTTTTAAGTTAATGGTAGAATATTGGTCACCCTAATAAAAAAGTCATCCGGTTTTTTTATTTTTATTTATTTAGTTCAATGCTCAAACGTGTATGTCGATGAAAACGAATAAGTTCCCACATGTATAAATTTATAAGACTATAAACATGTTTGGACTCATGCCCCGTGGATGGGACATGCAAGTACGATATGAGATTCAAAATGTACCATCGATGGGTCAGGCACTGTTAACGTGTTAAAAGGATGTGAACCTGGAGATCTATCATACGAGTACCAGTCCCGAACCCAGTATCGAATCTCTGCCTAGACTCCAGCTCTCACAAAGTTTATCTTACTGTGTCTTAAGACACCTGTGAACTAAAATTGTACCTTTTTGAGAGAAATAAATGAAAAATAATGTTATTATTATACTATATTACTAATCCTAAACCACTATATCCCTCCAGCATGCAGCTGTGACGAATTCGGAATGGAGCGCTGTGACCCAGCCACGGGTACTTGCGTGTGTCGTCCGGGCGTGATCGGCAACCGATGTGACCAGTGCGCGCCCAACCACTACGGCCTCAACAGCGGCCAGGGATGCACGTCTTGCGACTGCGGCATCGCTTCGGAGTCCGCTCAGTGTGATCATAATACTGGACAGTGCAAGTTAGTAATTTTTTAAGACGGTAAAAAAGCATTTACATTCGTGGAATGAAACGGATAAGCAATTTTAGGGAAAATTTCATATGTCAGTTCGAAATTGTGACAGCCACTGTGTAAACTAGAAAACGAATGTTAAATTGGAAAAAGCCAAACATTTAATTTGTTTAAATTGTATAACTGCATACCATTAAGGGTCCCCGGAACGATCAATTGCAACCTTCATTTGCAAGAGTAAATATTTTGTGTGTTTATTGTCAACCGCTTCAATTGCATTTTTAACCGACTTCAAAAAAAGGAGGAGGTTCTCAATTCGACTGTATTTTTTTTTATGTATGTTAGCTCAGAACTTTTCTGGGTGAACCGATTTGGATGATTCTTTTTTGATTTGAAAGCTGGTGCTTTACATGTGGTTCCATTGAAATTTGATCAAGTACTGACCAGTAGTTTTTGAATTATCCTTAATAATGCGTATTTTTTAAAACTTAGTTTATATTGATGATGTTATAATAATTTCCTGTCACGGTTATTTACATATCAAGTAGTGGTTTACGAATGTGTATGGGGTAGGTACCACAGCTAAAAAGTGAAAAATAAAAACTTTATTACGAAAAAACAGCCGACTTCCAAAACAATCACAAAAAATCGTGAAATGAACTTTAATTTCGGAAGTCGGTGTCTTTGGTTGTGTATTTTCGTTTTTGGCCACCGACTTCAAGATGTACTTGTAGACGATCAATTTGCGCTTCAATCTGTATCAATCAAGTAAAAATTAACAATTGCAATTGATCGTTTTGGGGACCCATGAGTTGCAAGGAGCACTATGGTCTTACGAACGATAATACAAAGTTCCACAAACATTTCATTTCCGAGAAGAAAGATAGTAGAATGACGGACATAAGGATCGTACACGGCTAAAATCAATATCTAACTTTCGACGACCTAACCTTAGTAATTAATTATACTATGCTAAACTTTTCACTAGCCTCGTGGATAAACTACCGAATTTTTAAAATATTTTTTATGTTTTTCTAGTTGTGCCAAAGGCGTGACCGGTAAACATTGCGATCAGTGCGCTGCTGGATACTGGAACTACACCAAGGAGGGATGCGACCGTAAGTAGCCTTCTACTGCTTGAAATTGTTTCATATCACGAGCGGAAGTCAATTATTGCAATCTAAACCTTAAGGGCGATGCGCCATGGCAGCCCGCGAAATTCAAATGGCCGTATCATATATTTATTTATAGATTTATACTCATAAAAATCATCAGTACATCTCTATAAGTTCATATTTAATTCATATTAACCTATAAATATATTTGTGTTGGGAATAATAAATATATAAATAAATATTACTCTATTAAACGACTATTTCATGAAATCTTGACATTTGAGGCCAGTTCTAACTTAAGGATTTGTATTGCTGATTCTAATGATTATAATTCTGTAAAGCCATATTTGTTACGGCCGCGAATCATATTTTAATCAACATACAACCTGACACTGATCTGCAAATTACAAAAAACGTAAGTAAATTTGAATTTCGCGGGCTACCTTAGCGCATCCCCCTTAATCGATGTTGGATTAAGTCTTGGCATGATACAAAAATCTGTTCAATTGTTTATTTTTTTAAAGTATGCAGGTATTTTTTCTTACTTACCCCGCGTTTTCTACATGTCTACTATACAGGCTGGCAGGGGTCATTGACGCGAAAACTGTAACCATGAATTCAGCACATGATTCTTGACCCCTAGCGTAGAAATTTTCATCGGTTATCTAAAAAAGAATCTACTGTGTCATAGAAAAGTGCAATACCTACGCGGTCAAAATGTATGGAACAGGATTTTTTTGTTTGATAACCGCCGAAAATTTTCAACGCAGTGGGGTTCAGAATCATGTGCTGAATGCTTGGTTACAGTTTGCGTGTCGATACCCCTACCACCCTGTATAGATGTATCTACTAGTTTCGTTAATCGTTAACACCTAAAACAAGTTGAAAAGACTATTTGTGTACAAAACTTGTAGGAAAATGTCAAAAAGGTAAACAATACTTGTCTGAAACAACGTCAGTCAACGTCAACACATGTATGATACGTGTTTTATAATAAATAAATAAATAAAATAAAATCCATTTATTTCAGGGTTCTCCCATATTACAATCACAAGTATTACAATTACAAACACGAGATAAATACAAATCACAATATAAAAATAAATACAATGTCATCAAATTATAAATACAATGTCTAATAAAAATAAGCAACACAATGTCAAATGATAATAAAAATAAAAATTTAAAAATTAACCGGATTTTAATAATATAAAATACAAATAAAAAATTATGCTCGACATGTTTTCACAAGGCTTTTACAAGACTTATCGAGAACAAGTACCACAACGTGTATATAACAAAATGCGGGGTTCTAAACCTTTTAAATCCTCCACCTTATCCCGGTCATTTAAATCCAGTCTAACATACATCTATTTTCAACAGACTGTAACTGCAACACGGGCTACTCGCTCGGGTTCACGTGCAACGCGACCGGCCAGTGCGAGTGTCTGCCCGGCGTCGTCGGAGAGAAGTGCGACAGGTGTCCGGAAAGGTAACAGATATACATCCATACGTATATGATACCAATCTATTACTGTCCCACTGCAAGGCAAAGGTATTTTCTCATACAGAGAAGGCACGAGCATTGATCACCATCGTACATGTCTACTTTTTTTTTGCAGAGGAGTAGGTAGAAACTCCATAAGTGTTCGCACTACAGTCCCGACAAGGAATAAATCGAATACTAATAGTTAAAATAGTTGCAATCAAATTTTCTGTCAAATCAGCTACGAAATATGACCGTTAGTAACGTTTTTCTCGAAAATGCTTGGAGATTAGCATTATTTTGACAACCTTCGAGATACCAACTTCGAGATAAACCAAAAATACTGTACTGCTAACATACATGCTAGCAGCGGCCGGCAAGGGTAGTATGAAAATCCATATATGTCGTGTTTAGCGGCCGAATAAATTACTATGAAAACTTCCGTGTAATTTAAAAATGGAACGAATTTTTTTACTTCGAACATGGCAACCAAGGAGGTAACTTATCATAGCTTTTATATACATTTCGAACTGGCTTGCACATGAGCTGTTTTAAGTAAAAAGAGACAAATGAACGTATTGGTGCGTGAAAAATTATTGTTGTTCGTCATTGATTCTGGAATGTATAATTTTGAAATAAAATGTTATACATAGGTACTAGTTACTAATTTGAATTTCTGCGCATTTGATAAAAGTACTTTATAAGCCTTGGCCGCAACCAGGCATTGACGGACTCACGTATTTGTTAATTGGTCCACATTTTCACGTTCGTCCATCAATACCTCTTTTGCCGGACGCTGCGGTAATCTACTAAAGGAGTACACGTTGCCGCCACAAATCATTTTGGACGTTTTTTTTATCATAGAAGCCATAGTTATTACTTATTCGACAAATTCCTTTTATGAAGTTTTCAAACTTGAAAAACTCTAGAGCATAGGTTCCCAACGGGGGCAGTACCGCCCCTAGTGGGCGCTGGCGCTTTTCGTGGGGGCGGTAGGTAGAGAGAGAAAGAAAATTAATCTTTAATTTGCGATTATGAAGAGATAATAGACAGACATATAAAATTGGTATAATTAACTATTATGTAAAGGGGGGCGCTAGTTTTTTTTTTTTTTTTGTGATCGGTGCTGTAGTCCATAAAAGGTTGGTAACCTATGCTCTAGAAATACATTTCTAACATCGAATCTTATTATCTGTATCTGTGAACATATTATTCGGGTCTACCACGAGGATTCTTGTTTTAAATCGCACCCTGTATACCTATTGATGTTTTCAGGTGGGTTCTGATTCCAAACGAGGGTTGCCTGGAGTGCGACTCCTGCACAGATGCACTGCTTTTCACCATCGAAGACATGAGTGCACTGCTTGCCAACGAAACTAAAGACTTCAAGGTAAGATTTCATAATTATACACACATACATACATAAACTCACGCCTTCCTCCTATGAAGGTAGGCAGAAAAAACAGAACGCCACCTGCTACGATATACATACTCCTTTCGCCTCGTTTACGTACATACATCTGGTCGTACACGCACGCCATCATTCTTCATCTTTTTTATTTTATTCATTACTATATTTTGGCTAATAGAAATCTACATTTTGCTCTGCGTAATAAACGACAGTAGCAACTTGCTACTAGTTTTACCTACTAAAACTGTCATCATGAATATTTTATAAAGTCAAGTTTTGACAAAACTTACCCGAAGGTAATTAATAATGGTCTACAGGATAGGATTCTCCAAAATTTGAACTTTTTTTGACCCATTGACCACAGGCCCAACATACTTAGCCTTTTAGCTTAGACAATAAAAAAAAAAACTTTTATACCTACGCATAAATCACTCTATAATTTTCAAATTCACACTATACGACTCTCCTTGCCTACAGGACAAAGCCGACTCATTCTTCACAACGCAGCGCTTGAACTACATCGCTAATCAGACGCAGCTCCTTCAGCCGAAGGTAGCTGAACTCAAGAACGTGGATGTAGTTGATGTTACCACCGCCGTCAAGACCTTAGAGAACAGTGCCAAGAATCTGCTTAGATCTGTAAGTTTATTTACATTTTCAGTGTGCGTGAATACACTATTGTTATGGTATAAGACATTTATTTCTCAAAAATTGAAGAAAATGTTATTCACTTAAAATAAGTTTATTAAAATGTGTTTTTTACTTACAAATAAAGGTTCATTGGAACGAGTATGGTTAAGCTGGTTTTGTGGTCCTCTTCCACAACGGAGTTGCCACTTGATATCGTGTCCTGCATGCACTTCAGCCTGCTGTAGAACTGATGGACGCTACTAAGGACTCTTAAACTGAGTGGGCCCATAATTTAACTATGAGTTTGGCGGAAGACTCGTATCTAAATTCTGGGCCGATTTAGTTTACAGTGCCATTGACACGCTAAAAAGATAGTTTATGCAATCGACGTGAATCTTTTGAGGGCTTATTCTTTTAATAACATGGAAAGGGTTAATTTCTTCTACAACGCTTTCCCAGTCCAGGGACGCAGTGGGAAAAACCGAATGAAGAAGTTTCATAGATATATAATTATTTTCTTGCAAGTTCTAATTGCAAAACTATAAATATCAAGGGACAGCTCCGCAGGATTCGACACAGCCGGGTGACAAAATCGAATATTTATGTCCACATATTTTGGGGAAAAAACCGCGCGGCTTAGCTCAAATGCAGCCGAGCCGACCTGAGCATGATTAAGCGACAGTAGATGCCGAAAGGACTTGGCCAATCGGCAAGAGCTGAATGAAGCCAAAAACAATCAAATGGAACTACGACGCCGCAAGACTACGAGATAGTGTGCCTCCACCGAGATTTTGTTTCTCCTCAATAATGCTAAGCGGATTACCTCCAAGCAAATATTATTTGCAGCTGCAATTTAATATAACCTTTGAAGTAGTGCTTTGCTTCGGTCAGCTTTGTTGTTCAATAAATACTGCCGAATCATATGTGTCGACCCGAACATGTGTGTTGTACCCCTAACTTCTTCCTTAACACCACCTTTTCCTACAGGCGGAATTCGCAGCCACGGACTCCGACAAACAAATCACCAGGGCAGCAGACATAGCCGCTGACGCCGACAAGACCCTGGCTTCAGTTCGCGACAGCAGCGTGAAGGCCAAGGCTATAGTGACGCATGTGGCCGAACTGGCCACTGGCTTGGAACTGAGCCAGCAACCGAAGGTTGACAGTGCGCTGGCTGAGGCACGGCAGATTAAGGGAGATATTGCTGGTACGTTTTATCGCGTCTTCTTATCTCATTTATTTGCACTAAACGTGACGCAGGAAAGGAAAGAAAAAAAATAAAGCACCCTAAAACAAACCCAAAATACAGGAAATGTTTAAAAGTTTTCAACGCAAAGTGTAATAGAGCCTTACGTAACTCGCAGTTAAAGCGAGAGTTTCCTAAGACAACGGTGCCGCCACATAGTGGCAGCAATTTACTGTCGAATGACGTTATGAAAACTTTGTTAATTAGTTATTAGTAGATGTAGTTACCTAGTGCGCGCTTTTTATCATTATAAAGTCAAAACACCGTTGCCGTTACTTTCATTACCGCTATATGGCGGCTTCAATGTCTAAAGCTACGGCTTCCTAGATGAGCGGTGACCGCCCAAATAGCGTCCGTAATTTACTAGTGAGTGACGTCATTGAAACGTTTATGAAAGTAAGTTGGTGTTGTTTTCCTAGAGAGCGTTTTTGACACCGTAAAGTCAAACCCGGCTGCCCAAAGATTTAAATCGCTACATTTGCCCTCACCGTACTTAGTCACGCGAAAAAGTGTCCAAACTGAGAAGAGTAATCTCACACATTATTATATTGCGTTTTCATGACAACCAACTCAAGTCACTGCGTCATTATGTGTCAGAGGTGTCAAAAAGAAACAGAGACGTGACTATCTTTTGACGCGGTGGGGCGTATCTAACGATTTAAATCTTAATTTTCATGACACCCGTCTCTGCGGTCGTTATGTGCAGTCACCGCTTTTCTAGGAAATCGTAGCTTAAGGGGCTCCAGGCTTAGTTCTGGTTCTGGGTAGAGAACATGACTTTCATCGACCCACTAAGAAGGGAGAGAACCTACACAAGTAACGGAGCAACCATTTTTTCGCTGCCACACAAGACATTCAGTCGCGTTACCTACCAGATTACTATCTAATATTTTTATTTCTACTGGTCACAAGCCAATACTCTCGTGCCGAAATAACCCGTACCGTAACAAAAACAATGAGGGCTGTCGCGCTTGAGTTCGCCGCTAGAGGCGTTAGAGTAGAGTAAGGTCTCTAGATGTCAAATGTACTGAACATTCACTGTTTTCGGATTTTTTTATCACAGATTTTAACTAATGATTCATCATTGTTGTAATGGTTGTGCCATTCCTGATTAATTATGGGTTAAGATTTTAAGTAAAAAGTTAGGATCTAATTTGGTAGCACTAGAAGAAAGAATAATATTTATCTGCTTCATGCTTGCCAATTTTAGGAACATTATAATCTAAATATTCATTTGAAGTTTTAAAATGTAATAAAATTAACACAGTAATTATGGATTTATGGGTACTTAAGCATACCCAAAACATCAAATTAAAGTACTGACAGGACCATACTCGCCAGTGGCGCCAACTGGTGCGCAAAAAAACGATAGCCCTATTGTAAATGTCGCCACTAATCACTTGCAGTGATGGGGCATGAGTAGTGGCCATCTATGACAAGAATACCGTGAGAGTGAAAAAATCAGATAAGCTTCTTCGTTTGGCCTACATTTTCAATTTGTTTCTTTAATGGCACGTATTATACGAAAGAAGATATCCTATATCGCAAAGTTTGTTACGTAGAGTGTCCAAATTCATGGTTATTGTGCTCCACAGCCAAGGACCTGGCACCAAAGAAGCAGCAAGCAGACGCCGCATTCTCGAACGCGACCAAACAGATCGAGCGCATGAATGTTTTCGTGCAACCAGTCAATGACCAGGCTAAGGTAAACAATAGTTTTTATTCAACAGATCCAGCGTTCACAATGTGCATCGCTTGCACCATACATCGCTAAAAGCGTCTAGCACTTAACATATAAATTAAATGTCTTCCCCTTAATATAATAAGGAAGACGTTATTGGAAGATTTCTTAATATTATAGTTAGTTAGCAGTTTAAGTTGTATTTAAATTACTTATTACCGAATAGGCTAGATTGTAATGTGAATCTTTATCACTATTTGTGTAATCTATACTAATAATAAAGCTGAAGAGTTTGTTTGTTTGTTTGTTTGTTTGCTTGAACGCGCTAATCTCAGGAACTGCTGGTCCGATTTGAAAAATTCTTTCAGTATTAGATAGCTCATTTATCGAGGAAGGCTATAGGCTATATATCATCACGCTAAGACCAATAGGGACGGAGTATCAATGAGCAATGTTTCAAAATCGTAGGTTATTTTTTTCCTTTTGAGAGCTTCCGCTGCGTGCGCTGCGTAAACGGTTAAAGTTTCACAAAAATCATGTATTACAGAATTGTTCCCCTTTAAAAGTCCTAAAAAAAAGTCTGCGACAGCTTATGTCTATCTTTTAAGGTTGGCTCACTATGAACTTTTTTATTCTAACCAAATTTGTTCTAAAATAATGCATTATTTGCGAAGGTGTTTTTATAAACATGATATTAATCCTTATCCAAATAAATACGTTATTCATCACAAGTATTTAATTTAAAACAAAATTGCCCTTTACATCATTTGATTTCAATGAATATCTTAGGAGATATCGCAGTATTAAAATAACATCGCAGCAAAATAATGGTGCAAGGCCGGCGGCGGGTGGTCATGACGGGGAAGGGCGGTGGCCCCAGTTACCTCTGCGAGATACCAAAAATGACGTTCAGTACCCCAGTAAAAATTGAATCGGTAACCCAGTAAAATTTCTAAAACCTTAAAAAAAAATTGTTCTAGAATTTGTATTGGGTAACCCGGTAAATTTTCTTGGATTTGCACATATTATGGTCCCGCGTTACTGCAGAGCCCCAGTAAAAATTCATAAACTCCCCAGAAATATTTTAAGAAATTATTTCTCCGTGTACTGATAAAAGCGTGATGTAGGTACCTAAAACAGCTCCTTAACGTACGTATTATTTTAAAATATTTCCACCCTCTACGTAAACGAAGTCGCGGGTTAAAGTTAGCGTTAGCCCACTATTCCACGCGAAGTCGCGGGCAGAAGCTAGGTACTTATAAAGTTAGACATTTAGAATAAAAAAAACGTGTTCAATAAAAATAAAAAAGATTTTATATATGCATTTATTATCTGTCCGTCTGTCGTTACCTGTTTCTGTTTCCTGTGTCCTGTTTTTCTGTGCTTTACCTAATCACGCTTTAACGGCTGAATGGAATTGGATAATAGGATAATTTATCTCGGTAGCACGTTCCCGTGGGATAATTTATCCCGGTAGCACGTTCCCGTGGGATAATTTATCCCGGTAGCACGTTCCCGCGGGATAATTTATCCCGGTAGCACGTTCCCGCGGGATAATTTATCCCGGTAGCACGTTCCCGTGGGATAATTTATCCCGGTAGCACGTTCCCGTGGGATAATTTATCCCGGTAGCACGTTCCCGTGTGACAATTTATCCCGGTAGCACGTTCCCGTGTGACAATTTATCCCGGTAGCACGTTCCCGTGGGATAATTTATCCCGGTAGCACGTTCCCGTGGGATAATTTATCCCGGTAGCACGTTCCCGTGGGATAATTTATCCCGGTAGCACGTTCCCGTGGGATAATTTATCCCGGTAGCACGTTCCCGTGTGACAATTTATCCCGGTAGCACGTTCCCGTGGGATAATTTATCCCGGTAGCACGTTCCCGTGGGACAATTTATCCCGGTAGCACGTTCCCGTGGGATAATTTATCCCGGTAGCACGTTCCCGTGGGATAATTTATCCCGGTAGCACGTTCCCGTGTGACAATTTATCCCGGTAGCACGTTCCCGTGGGATAATTTATCCCGGTAGCACGTTCCCGTGTGACAATTTATCCCGGTAGCACGTTCCCGTGGGACAATTTATCCCGGTAGCACGTTCCCGTGGGATAATTTATCCCGGTAGCACGTTCCCGTGGGATAATTTATCCCGGTAGCACGTTCCCGTGTGACAATTTATCCCGGTAGCACGTTCCCGTGGGATAATTTATCCCGGTAGCACGTTCCCGTGTGACAATTTATCCCGGTAGCACGTTCCCGTGGGATAATTTATCCCGGTAGCACGTTCCCGTGGGATAATTTATCCCGGTAGCACGTTCCCGTGGGATAATTTATCCCGGTAGCACGTTCCCGTGGGACAATTTATCCCGGTAGCACGTTCCCGTGGGACAATTTATCCCGGTAGCACGTCCCCGTGGGACAATTTATCCCGGTAGCACGTTCCCGTGGGATAATTTATCCCGGTAGCACGTTCCCGTGGGATAATTTATCCCGGTAGCACGTTCCCGTGTGACAATTTATCCCGGTAGCACGTTCCCGTGTGACAATTTATCCCGGTAGCACGTTCCCGTGGGATAATTTATCCCGGTAGCACGTTCCCGTGGGATAATTTATCCCGGTAGCACGTTCCCGTGGGATAATTTATCCCGGTAGCACGTTCCCGTGGGATAATTTATCCCGGTAGCACGTTCCCGTGTGACAATTTATCCCGGTAGCACGTTCCCGTGGGATAATTTATCCCGGTAGCACGTTCCCGTGGGACAATTTATCCCGGTAGCACGTTCCCGTGGGATAATTTATCCCGGTAGCACGTTCCCGTGGGATAATTTATCCCGGTAGCACGTTCCCGTGTGACAATTTATCCCGGTAGCACGTTCCCGTGGGATAATTTATCCCGGTAGCACGTTCCCGTGTGACAATTTATCCCGGTAGCACGTTCCCGTGGGACAATTTATCCCGGTAGCACGTTCCCGTGGGATAATTTATCCCGGTAGCACGTTCCCGTGGGATAATTTATCCCGGTAGCACGTTCCCGTGTGACAATTTATCCCGGTAGCACGTTCCCGTGGGATAATTTATCCCGGTAGCACGTTCCCGTGTGACAATTTATCCCGGTAGCACGTTCCCGTGGGATAATTTATCCCGGTAGCACGTTCCCGTGGGATAATTTATCCCGGTAGCACGTTCCCGTGGGATAATTTATCCCGGTAGCACGTTCCCGTGGGACAATTTATCCCGGTAGCACGTTCCCGTGGGACAATTTATCCCGGTAGCACGTCCCCGTGGGACAATTTATCCCGGTAGCACGTTCCCGTGGGATAATTTATCCCGGTAGCACGTTCCCGTGGGATAATTTATCCCGGGTAGCACGTTCCCGTGGGATAATTTATCCCGGTAGCACGTTCCCGTGGGATAATTTATCCCGGTAGCACGTTCCCGTGGGATAATTTATCCCGGTAGCACGTTCCCGTGGGACAATTTATCCCGGTAGCACGTTCCCGTGGGACAATTTATCCCGGTAGCACGTCCCCGTGGGACAATTTATCCCGGTAGCACGTTCCCGTGGGACAATTTATCCCGGTAGCACGTCCCCGTGGGACAATTTATCCCGGTAGCACGTTCCCGTGGGATAATTTATCCCGGTAGCACGTTCCCGTGGGATAATTTATCCCGGTAGCACGTTCCCGTGGGATAATTTATCCCGGTAGCACGTTCCCGTGTGACAATTTATCCCGGTAGCACGTTCCCGTGGGACAATTTATCCCGGTAGCACGTTCCCGTGGGATAATTTATCCCGGTAGCACGTTCCCGTGGGATAATTTATCCCGGTAGCACGTTCCCGTGTGACAATTTATCCCGGTAGCACGTTCCCGTGGGATAATTTATCCCGGTAGCACGTTCCCGTGTGACAATTTATCCCGGTAGCACGTTCCCGTGGGATAATTTATCCCGGTAGCACGTTCCCGTGGGATAATTTATCCCGGTAGCACGTTCCCGTGGGATAATTTATCCCGGTAGCACGTTCCCGTGGGACAATTTATCCCGGTAGCACGTTCCCGTGGGACAATTTATCCCGGTAGCACGTTCCCGTGGGATAATTTATCCCGGTAGCACGTTCCCGTGGGACAATTTATCCCGGTAGCACGTTCCCGTGGGACAATTTATCCCGGTAGCACGTCCCCGTGGGACAATTTATCCCGGTAGCACGTTCCCGTGGGATAATTTATCCCGGTAGCACGTTCCCGTGGGATAATTTATCCCGGTAGCACGTTCCCGTGGGATAATTTATCCCGGTAGCACGTTCCCGTGTGACAATTTATCCCGGTAGCACGTTCCCGTGGGATAATTTATCCCGGTAGCAAGTTCCCGTGGGATAATTTATCCCGGTAGCAAGTTCCCGTGGGATAATTTATCCCGGTAGCACGTTCCCGTGGGATAATTTATCCCGGTAGCACGTTCCCGTGGGATAATTTATCCCGGTAGCACGTTCCCGTGGGACAATTTATCCCGGTAGCACGTTCCCGTGGGACAATTTATCCCGGTAGCACGTTCCCGTGGGATAATTTATCCCGGTAGCACGTTCCCGTGTGACAATTTATCCCGGTAGCACGTTCCCGTGGGATAATTTATCCCGGTAGCACGTTCCCGTGGGATAATTTACCCCGGTAGCACGTTCCCGTGGGATAATTTATCCCGGTAGCACGTTCCCGTGTGACAATTTATCCCGGTAGCACGTTCCCGTGGGACAATTTATCCCGGTAGCACGTTCCCGTGGGATAATTTATCCCGGTAGCACGTTCCCGTGGGATAATTTATCCCGGTAGCACGTTCCCGTGGGACAATTTATCCCGGTAGCACGTTCCCGTGGGATAATTTATCCCGGTAGCACGTTCCCGTGTGACAATTTATCCCGGTAGCACGTTCCCGTGGGATAATTTATCCCGGTAGCACGTTCCCGTGTGACAATTTATCCCGGTAGCACGTTCCCGTGGGATAATTTATCCCGGTAGCACGTTCCCGTGGGATAATTTATCCCGGTAGCACGTTCCCGTGGGATAATTTATCCCGGTAGCACGTTCCCGTGGGATAATTTATCCCGGTAGCACGTTCCCGTGGGATAATTTATCCCGGTAGCACGTTCCCGTGGGATAATTTATCCCGGTAGCACGTTCCCGTGGGACAATTTATCCCGGTAGCACGTTCCCGTGGGACAATTTATCCCGGTAGCACGTCCCCGTGGGACAATTTATCCCGGTAGCACGTCCCCGTGGGACAATTTATCCCGGTAGCACGTTCCCGTGGGACAATTTATCCCGGTAGCACGTTCCCGTGGGATAATTTATCCCGGTAGCACGTTCCCGTGTGACAATTTATCCCGGTAGCACGTTCCCGTGGGATAATTTATCCCGGTAGCACGTTCCCGTGGAATAATTTATCCCGGTAGCACGTTCCCGTGGGATAATTTCCGACATCCACGCGGGTGAAGCCGCGGGCAGAAGCTAGTACTTAATAAGGAGAAAAACAACTTAACATATCTCTGTCGTGTTCAAAAGATTGACATAAACAGATGAGCGATGTCTTAAATTCGTTTAGCGCTAATAGTAGATTGTTCACTAAGAGGATAAAGCAGTGTCTTAAGTCACGGGCGCTATTTTGAATCCCGAACGCAACGAAGGATTCTAGGGCTCCTAAGTACAGCGAGGGAGCTCTGGGTTAACTCCGGAGCGAAGTCCTGTGCAGCGAGGGATTTAAGCTCACCTAAGACGAAGACACCTTTATCCTCGAGGAGAATATTCTACTTTTCGCACCTACTGCGAGGTTATAAAAACCAGTTCGATTTTTATTGGTATTATGAAACTCTTAATTAACCGGGTAATACCTAATTATGTGCAGTTTCATACAGCATGCATTTTATCTAAACTCATGCAATTTCATGAAAAACACAATAATATAAATAATACCGTAAAAATGACGCCCAAATCCATTTCACATTCTAACGCTCGTACGCGCCAAAGCAACCGATCAGCTATTCCGATAACATAATGCCATTACCCCCACAGATAATAATAAGAAATAATATCAGCCAATCAAATCACGTCACATGAAATGATTTGACTAGACAATGTTCGTATTGATTGGCCTTTTTCTTTAAACCGGGAGTTAATAAACTACCAATGACAATACTAATCTCAAACTACCACAATATTTAGTTTGTGGAGCAGTTATTTGTTCGCATTAGGAAATAAACTAATCAACAACACATGTACAGTCACCAGAAGAGTTAAGTAAACAGGGTCGTCGGATATAGTTGAAATTTAGTAAGAAACTGATGGACATTTTCGAATACAATTTTACTTTATTAATAGAAAACAAACAGTTCATATATCAAATTAAATTTCATTCGAAAACATCCATTGGTTTCTTACTAAACTTCAACTATATCCGACGACACTGGTTATTTATCTCTTTTGGTGACTGTACATACTGTTCTTCGTTTTCTTACAGAAATTCCATATCCTAGTGAACGACACGCGCGACCTGAAGACCAAGTTGGACGAGATGTTACAGTACACTGACTTGGCGCAGCATACCGCTGATAGTGCCGAGCAACTTAACGCTAAGAACAGGTACGGAAAGAGTTAGAGATTATAAAGACTTGCTAACTTCACAGACAGATGTTTTGCTGTGAAGTTTGGTGCGTACTTCTTCTTCTCAGGTAAAACACTAGGAAATGATGCAGGGCGGGCCAGTGAGAGTTTTCTGAAATGACGTTTACTAGGTGGCAGCACAGAGACATCAGGTCCGAGCACCTGTCAAACGTATCAAAGCGCCTATATTTTCTTTACTCGTGACTGAATGAGGAACGAATGAATGAAACGAATGCTGAACGTCATCATATATTTTATATTCATTGTCGAAATGGAAGACCTCTTGGTAAAGTATCGCCAACTGGTGGCGTGAATTTTCATGAAAACCTATGTTGGGGGATGGTCTTAAGTAATATTGACGTTAAAAATGTGCTGATTCTAAGCCTGATTGAAATAAATTATGTATGATTTTGATAGACAAATGAACAATGAACCGTCTCCCTCCCGTGTCTCGGAAAGCACATCAAACCGTTGGTCCCAGCTGTAATTCGTAAATGTATGGCAGTCTTTACGGGTAGTCAAGAGCTCGAAAGCCTGACAACCAGTCTTACCAAGGAGTATCGTGTTACCCAGTAACTGGGATGTAGAAGTCAGATAGGCAGTCGCTCCATGTAAAATACTGATATTCAGCTGCATCCGGTTAGACTGGAAGCCGACCCCAACGTAGTTAGGAAAGGCGCTAGACAGATGATGTACACTGAACCTTCAAGTTCTTCCATTCACAAAACAAATTAATATAGATCAGGAGACGTGATATGTTTGAGCTATCAATGTTACAAAGAGAGACAAATGTACTCCTTGCTATACAAGACCAATAGCACCATCTCTTTTTCTGAACGGAAAAGCAATCACATATTATGGAAAAGTTGCTCCTGTACCTTACATTTGTTGATTTGTGGAATTGGATTTCAAATTGCTTGTCCTTTTTAACTCCCGACGCAAAAAGAGGGGCTTTATAAGTTTGACCGATATGTGTGTATATGTCTGTCTGTGGCACCGTAGCTCTTAAACGAGTGAACCGATTTGGATGTGGTTTTTTTATTTGAAAGCAGGTTTTCTAGCGGTGGTTCTTAGACATGTTTTATCAAAATCGGTTCCGCCGTTTCAAGGTCATCAGCTCTTTTTTGTGTCGACAGTTTTTTTATTTTTCCCTATTATCCAAACGCCATTAGCCGCCCAATGAAAAGCCGCTCGACAATAATAAAACAAATAAGTAATTTCTTCCAGACAATCGAAATTCGGCAACAAAGTGACTTCAGTTACCAAATTAAACACGGCTGCTATGACAGACCTCATAGACGCAGGTTATGACATCGGTAACGGAACATACTTCAACCTAGTCGCGGCTACCGTCGTGGACAACTCTACCAAGGCGCTGGATAGCATACGGACAGCGAACCAGGACATGGTGGATAGGCTAACTGATCTAGAAGAGAAGATGCCTGAACTCAGGAACCTGACTGATGTTGCTAATCATCATACCTCTATATTGAGGAATAGGGTGAGTACCTAACCTAAAAAACGTACCATTCGATTTTCTACTTTCGGCGCTAAGCTGAGCGTTGAAAATCCAACAGCGCGTTTTTCGTATAGGCGTCTCCTTGTGTATATGAAAATGGGCATTAATGTGTCTTTGCAAACGTGCGCGCCTCATGTGAAATTAGTGAATATTGATAATTATAAGGTTTCAGTTACTAGCAGCATCTTTACTTGTGAATTAAAAAATTATAATGTCATGGCTTCACGCCGCATATTTATTTGTATCTACATAAGCACGAAAATATAAATTAGTTTATGTCTCAGCATAAACAAAATGTTTTCGCAACATGGAGCACGTTTGAGCACGTTTTGTTGCATAGTCTGGACAAGCCTTTAAATGTTTGGTTCTAGTACTTCTAAAGTAGTATCACCAGCTAGACAAAGTTTCGGTAAATTTCTTATTATAAACCATCAAGTAAAACAAGGAAGAATATTTGAATTAGAATTCTTAATATACGAATGTCACCTACGCCCTCTTACTCTTACGTTAGGACGTAACAAGAATCTATATATTTTAATGGGTAAGCCCATCAAGGATTGATAGACAACAAGTCACACTGATAATAAGGTTTATTATTCAATATCAGCTACTCTGCGCTCCTCTTTCCAGCCAAATTTTCTATCAATTTCCATTTTCATTCATCTAAATTAGTCTGATATGTAACTCTGGGGGCCTACTGTCCGTCACAGGTATTTTATGCTTTTTTCGGGCACACGTCTCTCACAAATGTTTAACTTCTTATTAGGTTAAACGATTCCTGTCTACGACAATATTTTTTAGAAGAAAATAAATAAATAATGACAATTATTTTAACTATTCTATTCTCCCCAGGCGGACAACTTACGCGACTTGGCAGAGAGAGAGAACAACAACTCGCGCACTCAACACGCGTACACCGCAGCCTCTGCCTACTCTTCAATAGTGCAGGAGATTGGCGACGCCAAGAAGGCGGCTGATGATGCAGAAGAAGGCGTCAGGAATATCACTCTACAAGTAAGTAATAACAATCATCTTCAACTAAGCTAAATACGGCAAATCAACTTTTTGAAGCATGAATTTTTCACACGCTTGAGGGACCGCATACTTTGGTATCAAACATTTATTTCAACTTGATACCTCTACCCGTTCCTGAGCAACAGGGTCTAGACAGACGGATAACAAAGTGATCCTATAAGGGTTCTTTTTTTCTTTTGGTAGATAAATAGATAAATGATTTATTTAGTGCACACAAAACACATAGTATGAAGGTATGGAAGAATGTAATAGAGACAAGACTGCGAGAGGAGAGTGAGATTGCCCAGAACCAGTTTGGGTTTATACCAGGTCGAGGGACAATAGACGCCACTTTTGCACTCCGCCAGTTGTGCGAGAAGTACAGACGTACACTCAAGAACTTGCACATGGTGTCCATTGATCTGGAGAAAGCGTAAAATAGGGGACCTCAGGATTTGTTGTGGTGGGCCTTGCAAGAAAAAGGTTTGCCCAGGAAGTATGTAGAGATAATTCGTGCTATATGCAGTCAATCCTGTACCAACGACCGGTCGGCTGCTGGCAATACCGACGAGTTCAGTGTGGCTATAGGCTTGTAACAAGGATCGGCTTTAGTCCTTACCTCTTCCTGTTGATTATGGACGCTCCGATGTCGGACATACAAAAAGAGGCACCCTGGTGCATGCTGTTTGCCGAAGACATTGTTTTTGTCGGTGAAGTTGGATCTGAGATCCAAAGCAGACTGGAGAAATGGCAACAGAAGCTGGAGAAATGTTGGCGTGAAAATCGGCAGATCCAAAATTGAATATATGGACTGTACGTCTGAACTTCGAAGTTTAAAATATCGATGTATTTAATTAAGAATGTTCATGATCGCGATGTACGGAACTTCGAAAGAATCTATTCAAACTTCGAAGTTTAGTATGACATTCTTTCGAAATTCCGTACATCGCGATTATGACCATTCTCAATTAAATACATCGATATTTTAAACTTCGAAGTTCAGTAATACAGTCGAATATATGTTCTGCGATTTTGGCGGTCTCTCCAGTTCTGAAGCCATAGGCGTGCTTCTCCCAGTCTGCTCCGACTTTCGGTATCTCGATCCACTCGTGCAAAGCGATGGACGGTTAAGCACAGAATTAACATTGGATAGATGAAATGACGGCAGGTCACGGTAACAAACTGCGACTGCCGCATTCCCCTTAAATTTATGGGGAAGATATATAAAACGATGGTTAGATCTGCTGTCTTGTATGGATCAGAATATTGGGCCACAAAAGGGATGAATGAAATTGCATGCAGCTGAGATGATAATTCTAAGAGGGATGTGTGGTGTCACACGAATGGCTAGAATAAGAAATGAGTACATAATAGGAAGTCTGAAAGTGGCACCGGTAATT
This sequence comes from Dryobotodes eremita, assembly GCA_917490735.1. Lineage (NCBI taxonomy): Eukaryota > Metazoa > Arthropoda > Insecta > Lepidoptera > Noctuidae > Dryobotodes > Dryobotodes eremita. The sequence continues at coordinate 6,796,210 of OU823241.1, read as the reverse complement.
GAAAAATTGTTCGGAAATCGGTTGTCATGGTACGGGCATGTGATACGGAGAAATGAGGAAAATATCGTGAGGGAAGTTTTGAGTATGAATGTGGATGACTATAAGAGTAGGGGAAGGCCACAGAAACGATGGATGGACTGTAGGAATGAAGATATAGAGGTATGAGGAACAGGGTGTAAAGTTCACTCATTCTCTATAGAAAAGGGAGGATCCTCCGACCAGACGGGTGTCGTGTCTGGTGGGCAACTGCCCGACGGTTGATGTCGGGATGTTATATATATGCTAGTTGCGCGGTAAACTCTGATTGCGCGATGCAGGATTTTGCGTGACGTCAGTCTGACGCGTAGCTCGCATGTGGCGTTGTAGATGCCGCTACAAAGATATGGTTAGAAAGGGGGTGTCTACCGAGATGACGACTACGAGTAATAGAGAAGTATGGATTTTATTCTTACTGATATCAGATGCTTCACTCGAGCGAATTTTCATTTTTTTGTCTCATTCCACGTTTACACGACACCAACAAAATTACTTTAAAATGAACGTTCATCGGCTCTTTTCGTTAAATTTTTCGATCATTCGGTAGGCGAGTAAAAGATGCTGAGTGCCAAAATTCAACATCATTAGATCGGTTCACTAATTAATTCATTTATAATTTTTGATTAATTTTGTATTCAGGTTCAGAAGTTTCATTTCTGGTGAAAGAAGCCGAATGAAAGACATTTTAACACAAAGTAAAGCGTCTAATATCTGCTTTAGCACATCTTTGTTGGAAATGATATTCACCCACACATTGATTCATCATGACACTAGGACCAGTTGAGACAAGTATTTCTTCTTACAGACAAACGAACTCAACAACCGAGTGGTGCCAGCTCGCGACAGATCCAGGAGTCTTCTGGAAGGCGCTACGAAGGCGCAGAACATCGTCGAACAAGCTCTGAGTCCTAACTTGACGAGGGCGGAACAGAAGCTAGAGCATGCGGTCAAGACCATGGGCTCCGCTGACGATGACAATAATGCTATACAGTTGTAAGTTTATGTATTATATCAGACCACGCGTTTACACCCATAGACAAGCTTTGATACTGACTTGTTTTCAACTAGTCTTGTAAAAGACGGTCATGACACGTCGTGTATTAAACATGTCTTGTTAATTATTTTGTTAAATTTTTTGGCAAGTTTTTTACAAATTTTGGATACAACTAGTCTTTACAACTTGTTTTAGACGTAAACTATAAACAAAAACAGAAGACACAACATGCAGGTTATTACAACTTTTATACCTTGGCGTAAACGCCGGGCAAAAAACTGGAACAGACTCGTGTAATGTAGATTAATTTCAGAATGATTAGTACTATTGAAAATGTCATAAAAGTATTGAAGTTATAGCACAAATACACTCAAAATTGAAATGTATGTGTTTTCGGAAGTTTTTAGTAATTATTGTGAACGCAGTTAACCTAAACATTCTTCATCTTAAATAGAACGATCTTCCAATTTAGCGCTTGTTGCAAAGATGTGAACAATTGCCCAATATCCCAATATTAACATACCATCTTCTTCAAGTTCCCTTCGAAAGCCGCCACCGTTCTCCTTAGCCGACGAGGTGGTTCAAGCCGACAAGGTGAACAGCACCGTCAAGGCTACCTTGGACATCATGTCACAGCTGGGAGCCGACCTGGCAACCAGCAAGGAGTGGGCGCAAACGCTGCCCAAACTAGCTGATGAGGCGCAGAAGATGACGTCTAATGTTGATAACTTAGGTTTGTATACAACAATGAAGTCCTATTTGCACGATGCAAGTTGCCTGGGGCTTACATTTAAATTAACAAATGACCGGCATATTCCAAACACCGGTTAGACGGTGCAACTTTTATTGTTGCTACAACTTTGGTATGCCACAGGCAATTAAATTTCCCCGTGTAAATCAGGCTTTAAAGACCACATCGCCAGAATTCTCACTTAAGAGCGTTTGCGTACTCCATTCGATCTGATTTCGAGATCCGAGTTACATCCGAATTAAAAATCAAACTGCATCGATAATAGCGGTTGATGTATCCGGTAGACCACAGTTGCACCTTAGTGGTGCTACGCACTTGAGCCGACCCGAACATGATTCAGAGAGGGTAGATGCTAAACGGATTGTGCCGACGGACACGAGCCGAATGAAAGCCAAATATGTGTTGTAATTACTTCGGCCCGAATAGAATGTCCCCTCGATGCATTCGAAAGACCATAATTTAAACGCACCTTAAAGTTTCTTCAATCAACCACATTAATCTGGTTCTAACTGGAATTTGTTATCGTGTACAATAAAGAGTATTCTTTATATCTGATAAGACATTTTCCTCTTCAGTAAAGGACATCGAGCAACTAAACCCGACCATCACACAGACGTACCGCACCGTGAAGGTCAGGCAGGACGACCTCGAGCACAGGCGCAAGGAGGCCGACGAGAAGCTGCTCAAACTGAAGGAGCTCATCGAACAGGTAGAGTGCCTCCGTATTTTATATCTTCAAGCATTCGGAATAGGGTTCATATTTCACCAGGCAGGACGACTTCGAGCACAAGAGCAAGGAAGCCAACGAGAAGCTACTCAAACTGAAGGAGCTCATCAAACAAGTAGAATGCCACGTTGCAATTTAAATCATTAGTCATTCAGAATAGGGTTCACATTTGATCAGGCGGGATGACCTCGAGCACAGACACAAGGAGGCCGGCGAGTAGCTGTCAGTATCAGATTTTATGGTAATAAAAAATCATGATGGGCGGATGACGTTGCTACCATCGCGGGTAGAACGTGGATGAGGCTAGCACAGGAATGTGGGGATTGGCACAAGAAAAGAGAGCAAATAACAAATAATGTATTTACCGAAGTAAAACTTGTCCGCTCTGAAATGACTCGCCTCACTGGCGAAATGCTGGTGTACTATAGGTACACCTCTGCCTTACCCTTCGGGGATTATAGGCGTGATGTTATGTTATTTAACTAAGTAAATATTTAATGAGAGTCTTTTCAAATTTAAAATCGTACAAATTTACGTTCCGAGTACAGCGCGCGTTTGTGCTAGGCCCACAGAACATACCGCGAGTAGTGTTGTACTAATAATATCATTCAAGCGCCATAAAGCGCACTGTTCTGTGATATGTATGTTTTTATATTTTTGTTTTGAAAACAAAGTTTTATAAACTCATTTTTATTCCGTTCAGGCCCGCACAGTAGCGAACCGCATCCAAGTAGGAGTCACATTCGATCGGCTCACGACGCTACAACCACGCTTACCGGACACCGTGGACGAGATGTCCACGTCCACACACGTGTCCGTGTACTTCAAGACGAAGGAGAAGGATGGCCTCATTTTGTACCTCGGCAACCCGAAGGACACCATGCTTAGGAGGACTAAATCGGTAAGGATGCTTTGTCAAGCGTGCTACACATTTTTTCGGGTCGGTAAAAAAGACATCCAATTCTGCCGTCCGGCCTATGCCGAACCATGCCGAACCGAACATTTGTATAGCACCCCTTATTTTATAAAACAGGTTATTTTGGGGAATTTATCGTGGAAACCTTTTTTGAAGAGACAATACAGGGTTGTGTCGGACTTCTACTGCCTAAAACCTTATGGCGTTCCTGCTGGTACCATAGGTCGGTTGTGCGAGATTCGATGGCGATGGCGCCCCGAATGAAGAAAATAATAGCATTAGACTTTACAAAAATGTTGAGTTGAACGCAAAAGGTTTTGGTGTAGGGTTGATGTAACTCTTCTTTAACATTATTATGCTCCAGCCTATTCTTCTAATGTCTAAGCCAAGATATGATGATCATTATACTTTCTCGAATCCTTAGCTGCGAAGGAAAATCCACTATTAGACAGTTACAAGTCTCTTATTATTATCTACTAGCAATGACTGCTGATTATTTTAAATTAACCAAACAAAAAAATAACTGTGAAAAACTAGAATATTTTGCAAAATTCACAGCGTTCAAATTACAGCTGTTTACCTAACTCTATTTTCCAGGATGACTTCATGGTAGTCGGCGTAGAGAACGGCTATCCGTACCTGAAGATGGACATCGGAGACAGCGCGGAGTCAGGTCGGGAGCCCGCCAGGATCGGCAGCGACAAGTTCGTAGCCGACAACCGCTGGTACCAGGTCATCGTGGACAGGTATGAAAATCTTTGTCTATATCGCAATGACCACACTTATCGACCCGGAATCAGCTTGAGCCACTCAGAAAGAGCTTTATGTCTGAGAAAGAAGTCATTCGCCTCGTTTCGATTCGGACGACGTGGCTCGACACTGATTGGAAACCGATTTGCATCGTGACGAAATTGTATAGTGATGAATTTGCATCGTGCCGAAATTGCATCGTCGTGAATTCCCGATCGTCGAAGTGACTGAAGTGTGGTGATTCGTGATCGGCTCAAGCTGATTGCGCGTCGACAAGTGTGATCACTCCCTTCCACTTCTCGCATAGCGGGCACATGTCAACTTTTCGAACTGTCCTTTTCATTCAAAATGTTGGCAATACGTAGTCGAAAATATAAAAAGCTAGATACAGGTGCTTAACATTTTCATTCCTTGAGTCGACATGGGCCTTATAACATAACTGACTATACTTCGGCCTGACCTTTCGAAGATACCGACGTGATGTTAATTATATTTCACAATTATATTCTTCCAAACAAAAATAATCTATTTCGTTTTCTATCAACAGAGTCGGACGCAACGTCAAACTATCAATCCGGGAGCCGCTAGACAATGGATCAGCAGACTACGTGCACTCCAAAGAAGCTGTACTACCAGGACAGCATACGATCTTCAACTTGGACCGGCAGAAGTCCAAGTTGTACGTTGGAGGGGCGCCGTCTGATGCCAAGCTGCAATCCGTCAGTTTCCCTGCCTTTGAGGGCCAAATTGAAGAGCTGATGATCGGAGACACGCCTGTGGGCTTGTGGAACTTCGCTAGAGCTGAAAATTTGAAGGGGGCTAGGCAGAGGTAAGAGTTTATAATACATTTTAAGGCTACTAAAGATGTTTGCTTGTAAATTTAAATTGTATGGTTTGTCAATACGTAGTTTAATGAGAGTTTTTATTTGATAACTTAGGATGGACTTTGAAAATTGGATGTTGGTAATAATTGCCAATGCTTAACGTCTACCTAAGTGAAAATAGTTGGGTGCACTACTGGGGTCGTTACAAGAAGTAAGAGGTATTGGAGACATCTTTTTTCCAGTGCGAGAACGAGATAAAGCTATACAGGATCAATAACCCAATAATGATGGCCCCAGAAATAATACGTCCCCTGAGGGGCAATTCCTGTATTTTAAGAACGTTCGCATTCTTATCTCAGTATCAATTTGGCCAAAATACCTCTACTTTACCTTTAATAATCTATTATAATATACAACGTGTTTATTTTATTTTATTTGCGTTAACTTCCAAGGAACATTCTTCGGGTCTAATTAAGTTAATTTCTCCAAGAAACTAATGTCCTAACTCATACCGTTTTTAAAATATTCAAAATCTTAATTTTATCACTTACATACGTTACACCAGTGTAAAATCTTCTTAATTCATAACCAAATATTATTTGCTTGCTTTTGATTCTTAAGTAAAGAGTTTTAAATTCTTACATATCATATGAGAAGTTCAAAGATAATGAGTTCGATTGATGTTGCCTTTAATGAGCTGTCATCGATATAATTCAAACACTGTCATAGTTCACACTAACTTTTGCCTGACTCAAAAGTGCCTTTTACAATAGTCTGCAAATCAATATTTATTTAATTTATTGGAAAAAGGAAAAAAAAATTTTTTTTTTTTTCGAATTTTACTTTAACGGATTTACAAGATAGTTTCTGGTACCAAGCAATATGTCGAAGTTAAAGCAAATAAAAGAAAACACAGTGTATATTTATATATTCTATTTATATTTACAAGTTTTTGACATCGATTGTCGCTGAGATGAGCGACTAGATTTTGAACGTTTTTAGTTACGGGAATTGGTCATCTGTTGTAAAACAGCTAATTCCCTACCATCATTTCTACCCAACCAGAGACAAGCTCCTACCTCCACACACGGGTCCTCAAGAGTACCGTTTCAACGGCCGCTCGCACGTCACCATGCCGGGCCGCGGTTATCTGACGCCGCAGAAGAACCAGGTGCTGCTGTTCTTCAGGACTTATGCGCCTGATGGACTGATATACCTAGTGGGAGAAGGCGCCTATTTCTTCTCCATTCAGATGCAGGATGGAAGGGTGTTCTTGCAGGTAAGGAGTTTCTTAGTGTTGCTGTGTTAATAGAGATGCAGGGTAATTTTAAATTAACTAGTGTAAACTCCACCAAAAAATATGTTTTTGGAAATAATAAGCACTTGTTATATTGCAACTCACAAAACAGATCTCCGAGGAAAAGTATGCGCTTCGGCTATCTTCAGAAACGCGCGATGAAGAGATCTATATAGAATTGTTACAACAGTGGAACTGCCTCAGGAACCTGCATACCTATTTGGTCTTGCCATGGTTACAAAATTAAACATTAACAACTCTATGCATTCCCAAAATAACCTTTCAACACTTTTTATTGATAAATGATAAGGTGAAACCATAATAGGCAACCCAAAAGAGAGGAAGCTTAATACAAATGCCCAGTGGTAGGTGAACTACCACAAAATGCGGCAGTACATAACTTAGACGCTTTGCCTCAGTCGGGGGTTACGTCGCGTAACAACGCGACGTTCGTACTAATTCGGAAACACGAAGTTAACCGAAGCGCCAACTATCCGGCTCGTAAGACAAACATTAAAGCGCCTATGGTAGGTCCTATTAGGGACAAAACTCCCTTTTCAATTACTGTAAACGGCCCAATGGTCTCTAGTTATGGCGAAGGCGCTAGGATAGCCCGCGAAATTTTACTGTATTGCTGATTCTAATGATTATAATTTCTGTTAATACATATTAATTGTAACGGTCGCAAATCATATTTTACTCGACATACAACCTGACACTGACCTTCAAATTGCAAAAAACGTAAGAAAAAAAATAGTTTCGTGGACCACTTTACCTGATTTTTCTCCTAAATAAACCATATAGACCATTACTTCTTAACCACTCAATTTGTTGGCAGGTTTCCCTCGGCGACACAGAAGACCTACTTATCATTGGCACCACGAACTCGTACAACGATGGCAAGTGGCATAGACTTGATGCTGCTCGAATACTCACCAAATGCTCCCTGAAGGTGGACCGCGAGATATTGAAGATGGATTCCGTTGCTAGAGAAGACTCGATAGGTAATTTTTATTTACGACTATTTGGCTCGATAGACGTTTTTCTGTCCAAATTATAATAGTTCATACGAAATCTCATAGAAAAAAACGACGTTCAGTTTTTCCCGAATTTGAACATTTTCCAGAAATCATTTCCAATTTGTCTTCCAATAAAAACCTAATTCGGACTATTACAAACATTTTAAAACAAAAAATAGCCAAATCGGTCCAACCGTTCTCAAGCGATGTGCTTACCAACGAACAGCATTTCATTTTTATTTATATGTAGATTGGCAACTTATGAATTCAGGGACAATTTTTCTCTCTGTAATTTGTAAAACTTTATGGTACAGTCAGGGGAATTAATTGTTTATCAAATTGACACAATAAGTCAGTTTACCGTGTTGTAGCCATTTCATACAATTGTAAAAAAAATACAGCTGTGGTTTAGGTTCTCTGACTCACATAAAATATATATTTTATACAGCGATTTATAGAGTCCATAATAACGTCCATTTTTTCACTGTATTTTACTTACTTTCTAAATGACTACATTCATAGAAGATTGAGTTGTTTCCAAATAAATTGCCCTAGCGCATAACGACTCTCATTCTCAAACTGTCGTTTGAATTCATAATTTTGGCACCGAGTAAATATTGTTCCAAATGTCCTTTCATTCTCCGACCGTCCTTATTTTGTGACCTGCACTCTATTTGCTTAACACACCTTCAAGCACAATCCGAGGGTTTTGAAGGAAACTCCTAAATCACTGCTTCATAGGTTTGAAAAATTCGTTTGCTCAACAAGGTAAATAATGCAGTGAACATGGCTCCTTTGTCAAAATTAAAGACATTGCGAACGATTGCTATTGTTCTTCACACTACCAATAAATAAATATCGTCTCAGGTGCCCTGGACACAATGAACTTCGGTGGCAACAACAAGGGCATCGTGGAAGTCACGAGCGCCGGCTTCGACGGCTGCATCCGACAGATCAGCATGGATGGCGTCAACATTGACCTCAGTGAGAACCTGGAGTCCATCGGCATTGCTTATGGCTGTCAGGTGAGACTTTATAAAGTTGTACTATTTTTTCCCAAGCCGACGATAAATATGAATGGATTTATGGAATGCAATTCTATAAGGGGGAACCAGTTTGCTTAGGAAATTGGCCAAGCCATAATAGGGAATATGGAAGTAATTCAAAACTTTTCATTATTTAAATGAAGTTAAGAAACAATTCGGTATTTCTTTTTACATTTGCAAAGCATTACTTATTTTAAGATTAATTTATCGTATGTTACGTTTATGAAACGCGTCAACCTCGATAATGGTGGAGGTGGAAAAAATGCTTGCATATTACCGTTGTAGTCTGAAATATATAGTAACAGTTTGTAACAACTATAAAATATAGATTTTTTAATGCAATCGTTTTTATAATGTATTTTATTTTTATTTTCGCACGGTTCTTCTTGTGGTAATTGTCTTCTATTCTACGAGAAGGGGGTTCAGTTCCCACACACATAGAATAAATAGGTTTTCTCTGCTCTCGGTGTGCACCTGTGTGATTTTTTTGAGAACGCACCGACTTTTCAGAAAAACTTGACAAGTATTAATAATATTTTATTTTCTTCCACAAGTTCGCGTCCCTGGTATCTCTATCGGGCAAGGACAGCTACTTACGCTTCGTGTACACCACGACAGAGAACCTGCAGGTGACGCTCAAGTTCAAGACATCGAGCCCTGACGGGCTGCTATTCGTGTACGTCAGCCGCACGCAGACCACCGCCATGGCCGACAGCATATCACTGTCGCTCATCAGAGGTACGTGTGTCCATAAAGATGTAATGAGAACCTGCAGTTGACGCTAAGTTCAAGACATGACAGCCGTACGCAGACTACTGCTATATTCGACAGCATCACACTGTCGCTCATCAGATGACATACTTCATAATACTGGCAGAATAGTTCACATCGGCTGAATTGCCAAAAAAATACGCTTATTTTTGACATATCTACTATCAAGCTTTACTGTTTTGCAATATGAACGGCACTGATTACGATAAAGAAGAAAACTCGAAACATTGTACTGTTAGATTTTTATGCTGTCAAAGTGATGTCAGATTTTTTTTTAACAACACGGGGTCTCACATTTTTCTGAACTGAACTGAGAAGGCAAACAATTATAACGCAAGGCATATCAGATATTATTGCTTTCTAAGAAGTGCCACATATTTTTGGAGCCGATGTAGCATCCTATTTTATGCCGTCGCTTGTCTCAGATAGTTATTCCTTCGCTGTCCTATATGTGAGCTGCCACTTGTATATATCTTCCACAAATGATCACATATATATTTGGTGTCATCTTGACGACAGATATTTATGAATGAATATATAATTTATATCAGATATTATTGCCGAGCTGTCCATAGTAATATATTTATGCTCGTGACTGCACGTTTGTACATACATACAGATATAATGAAATCCTGCAGCTTACGCTCAAATTAAAGACATCAACGTAAAGTAAAGCATAATCAGCCTATAATGTTCCCACTGCTGGGACACAGGCCTCCTATCTTTTTGAAAGGGAATGGGCTGTAATCTACCACGCGGGCCCAGTGCGGGTTGGTAGATGTCAGATGTCTTCGAATTTTTGGTTCAAGGACATGCCGGTTTCCTCACGATGTTTTCCTTCACCGTTTTGAGAGCAGTGGTGATGAAATTATTTAGACAAAGTAAAGCGCCTGCCTGGGTTCGAACCCATGACCTACAACTCGTAAGTCGGGGCCGATACCACTGGGCCATCAATGATCTTAAGCAAAGTAAAGATGCTTACAAAAAACTGTCCCAAAAGTAAACTGGGAAATTAATTGCTCATGCAATTTAAACTTCGTCAATTTGCCGTACATACAACTGTCGAAGAATGACAGTTGTGATTTGAATATACAGACAATTTAAGTTGTTAGTCACTGTGATATACAATAAATTTACCTAGCTTAAAAATAATAACGAAAATAACTGTGATCGTTTCTTGGTGCTATTTGTTTCTAAAGCACTTCTCTTACAACGGTGAAGGAAACCACCATAGAAACCCTAGAACCAAAAATTCAAAGCCGTGATTACGGCCTTATCCTAACAGAAGACGCCTAAGTGTCAGCAATGCAAACATTATATTCTAATTATACACACGACGTGCCGCTAAAATGGCGACAATATTTTAACACACGGTTAAGGCTAGGAGCCAAATATCATAAAAAATAAACTAAGATAAAACAATTCGTAAATTCAAAAGTACCGCCTACGGCGCTCGCGCCCATCATAGGGCTCTCTCTTTCCTTCAATTCACCTACCCTTTGCACGATATTCGTTTTAATTTCATTGATGCGATGTTATGATCCGTGACCCCGCCAAATGACCTCTGCGCTACATTTCTTTTAGTACAGGTTGCTCCAGGATGTTATTTTAGAAAATTGTAAATAAATGAATAAATAATAACGTTTAATGAAATTAAAATATATTCATAAAACGAAAACGCGAAACCTCAAACGTGTGTTAAATTAATGTCGCCATTAAAGCGGCGCGCTGTATTCATATATAAACTCACACGTTTTTCCTGTGGGGGTAGGCAGAAACTACATAACACCTCCTGCTACGATTGATACGATCAATAGGGCAATTTTCGTATTTTTAAGAACATTCGCATTCTAATCTCAGTCCGTCAAAAAATATTTTAATGTACCAACATTTTTGACTATGTTTTTCGCTGAAATGAGATTGCGACTGAGTTTTGAACGCCTTATGATGATGATAATGATGTTCATGATCATCATCATCCTGCTGGACATAGGCCCCCCCAAGCGCCGCCACTTCGACCGGCTCTGTGCTTGTGCATTGCAAATAATGATGTTATTTTATGCTAATTATATTATTTTTATTTGCAGGTAAACTGGTGCTGATGAGCCAGCGAGAACAGCTGGACACGGCTCTGAACACGTACAACGACTCTCAGTGGCACGTGGTCACCGTCACACACAACAACAACGCGCTGCGGCTGGTGATCGATGACTTCGACTACTTCAGGTACGCACCATCATCATTTGCTCAAGACAGTTCAAGTTGACAGTAATAGTGACACCGCGCATGGTTCAAAATCGCTCGGCATTTCACTTAATCTATACTATTAATATAAATGGGTAAGATTTGTTTTTTTGTTAGTTTGTATGTAGGGATAATCTCTGGAACTACCAGTCAGATTTGAAAAAATATTTTTGCATTTGATAGCACAATTCTTGAGGAAGGCTATAGGCTATTTAACATCACGCTAGGACACTTAGGAGCCGAGCAAAGAGAAAAAAGTCAGAAAGAACGCTAAGCGAAAACGAAGTAATAGCGAAGGCAGGCGATGTGATGTGACGGGGTGGGTCGAGGAACACGAAATTTCACGCGGGCGAAATCGCAGCCGTCTTGGGCAGAAACTAGTGTAAAATATTCAGCTGTTATCTGTCTTCTGTCTGTTTTCTGTCAAAGATTGAGTGAAAGGCGACACAAAACTTACCTAATAGAGTAAGAATCCCACGTCAAGTGATTTTATTGACTGTTTTCATTTCAGTTAACCAATCACAGCAGAAACGAATACATTGTGAAAGTACCCCGAAAATCAATCACAGCAGTTTATATGAAACTAGCTTTTGCCCGCGGCTTCGCTGGCGTTAATTTAGAATTTGACAATCAATTCGGATTGTTCGGGGACTTATAGTTAGGAGGCTGAAAAACCGGTCTATCGACACTCTAGACTCACATAATGTATTAGGTACTTAAACAGAAAATAAAAACACTCTTAACACACTACTAAAGGTTCTACAATAATATAATTCAATCATGATTCAAAAGACACGTGGCGCCATCTATGGTAATAAGAACGTTATTGTGGTTTTCCTCGGCAACAGTACTTTTGGCGGGATGAAAAGTACCCTATGTCCGTTTCTGTACACCTGACAACGTATATACAAAATTTCAGGATGATCTGTTCAGTGGTTTAGGCGTGAAAAGGTAACAAACAAACAAACTTACTTTCGCATTTATTATATTAAGTTAGGAAGTTAGGATTGTCAGTCTGAAATCAAATTTTTGTGTGGCCTTAGGCTTCCAAAACCTGGTGTAAGAGTAGATTCGCACCACAGACAACTTAGCCCCGTAGACACCGCATAGGAGGGCAACCGCGCTCACCAAGCATTAGCTCTACGGCCTCATATGTGATGGCCACGCCCCCAACTCGTCTAGGAAGCGCCAGTCAGTCCGTTACTGAAGGTTGACGTGCTTTAGTTATTGTTTTGAGGTTTTAAAAATCGAAAAGAATATTCAAAATGCCGTATTGTGCAGTGAATTGGTGCGGAAAATGTAGCAGAACTTCGAGGTTACACAAAGACGGCATTACATTTCACCGATAAGTTATCTAGAAGCATAAAATAATTTAAAAAAATAATTTAACGACAATATTTGAATACGAAACAAATGCAAAGGTGCAGTAGCGCTCGTTGATGTCTTTTGAAAAATTTCTTTCTTTCACGTTTTAATTTATATATGACTATCTCGCTCTATCATCGGTAACAGTTTACTAGTGATGATGAATCGATAACAAATCTACAAATAAAATATCGATATGTTACCACAAATATAAAATAAATAAATAATCATTATTTTATTTTAAAGGTTTCCTAAATGCCTAGAATTAAAGAAAATTTGTATAAGTGCTACAAAACGAGATGAAAATTGGTGTCCCACTACAAATAATGTTATATGTTCCCGTCATTTTACGACGGATTGCTTTGAACTCAAAAAGAAACGACAAATTTTATTTATTATTGCTGTCCCAACGCTTTTGTTACCAACTTTGGTGGGTCACTTGTCAATATTGTCAGATATTATCGACTTCTGTTTTTTAATTCCCGAAATATTTTGGCACTAGTTAATACACTCAGTGCATGGAATTTGGCGCAAATGTGGCACGTGCTTCTCCAAAACTATTTTCTGTTTGATGCAAAAATATTTCCTGAATTAAGTATACCTAGATGTAAGTACTAGGTATAACGAATTACGGTACGGTATACTCTGTGCTATAATGTGAGATTAGTATTTGATCGGTGTACCTTTTTCAATAGATAAATAAATCTAAGTACTTACAAATGTTGCTTATCGATAAAAAATATCGAGTCTCATACCAACCCTAAGCCGTCCTATGAGTCATTTGACGTATGACATGTGACATTGAAATAGCCAATCACAGTTCTCTTTGCACCTCGGCCCCCCCTGACTTTTGACGATAGTATATTCGAACAAAATGTTCTTAATGAGGTGTCTACGGGGCTAAGTTGTCTGTGCTTCGCACTAAGCGTATTCACAACGCAGACGTTGACGTCATAACATAAACAATACGTTGCGTTGACGCGCCGCTTGTGTACACGTTCTTTGTGCGTGTACGCGTTCGTAAAACCAACTTCAGGCGCGAAGGCATTTTTATCAGCTTATTTTTTTTTTTTTTTAGCATTTGGTAAGTTTTACCGGAATCAATCCAGACGTAGATACATAACTTTTCCGTTGCTCTGAGCCCAACTTTTTATTACCTTCTCATGCCTGTACTTATCCTACTAACTTAAAATTCCAGTACGGACACAGCGCCCGCGCCGCTGCACATCCTAGACGGCGTGTTCTTCGTGGGCGGCGTGCAACCAGGGTACGTGGTGGGCGGCAAGGTGGGCTCGAAGACACCCTTCATCGGCTGTATCGCCGACGCCACCATCAACGGCCGCGTGCTGAACCTGCTGGAGCCCTTCAGCAATAGTAGTACGACCTTCGGCAGGTGTGGCAGTACTACCACGACGGGTGGAATCAGTCCAGGTAAGTTTTCTATATCAAAGTCGATTTTCGTGTCCGTCTGTGTGATCGCGTTCTCCTTCTAAACTACGCAACGGATTTTGATGCGGTTTTCATCATCATTTAGAGCATAGGCTCCCAAAGGGAGTGTTACTGCCCCCTAGTGGGCGATGGAGCTTTTCGTGGGGGCGATAGGTAGAGAGAGACAGAATTAATTTTTAATTTGTGATTATTAATAGATAATAGACTGATATATAAAATTCGTATAATTATCTATTATGTAAAGGGGGGCGTTGGAATAGTTTTTTCTTGTAAAGGGGGCGGTAGTCTATAAAACCTATTATTTAGAGAATGTATGCCGGAAGTTTTGTATGTAATACATAAATATTTAGCTTAGATATACCACAGAAATCTTGATGTTTTGACTACATTTCGCCACATCCGAAGATTGTAGAGATCGTCTAGTTTAAAATTGCACGCCCCTGCACTGGTTGTTGCATACACATTTCAGTCGCCAAACTTTGGTTTCTTTTTTTCCTAGATATACCACAGAAATCTTGATGTTTTGACTACATTTCGCCACATCCGAAGATTGTAGAGATCGTCCATTTTAAAATTGCACGCCCCTCCACTGCTTGTTGTATACACATTTCAGTCGCCAAACTTTGGTTTTTTTTCCACCTACGAATTTTCAAATGAAATATTCTTAAAAATTCTTAGGTGGAACAAATTTCCAAAGTTTGACGATTGATATGAAATTGATGATTATTATTCAATAAATATATCATTCCTACAGTCGCGAATCGCATTTTGATCAACATACGACGTACAACAGAGCTGCAGTTTGCAAAAAACCAAAGAAAATTTGAATTTGGTGGGCTACAACTGAGGATCCCCCTTAATATGAATGTATTTTCCACATTCAACTGCCGGGATAAATTGACTTAATGACTAAATGATGGTCAAAACTGCATCAAAATTGATTGTGTAGTTTAGAAGAACTAAGCCAAGTCTGCTCAAACAATATTAAAGGTGGGCCATAATTTTGTTTCCGTGTCAGCTAGCGAGTAATGTAGTAAATATTACTTGCCTACAGTTATGGTAGGTACCTAGCAATTTTTTTTTTATATTTGATAATAAAGAAAGAAAGAAAATAAAGAAAGAAAAATAGTTTATTCTGCACAAACAAAACGCACCTAACAAATGAACGACATTAATTTAGAGACATACAAAATAGCCAAAAGCCTCGTATTCATGTTACAAAAGTTTCATAATTTTGTCTATTGCTTGATGCCAGAGACCAAAGACAATACACATTGCTCTGTGTTGCGACACTGGCAAATGACAACAAACAAACGATCAAAACAAAAACAAAATGCCGATTGCAGTGTGGAAAAATGACTACTTTTGTAACAAACAAACAAACAAACAATAATAATAAGAACAATTAAGCAATAGGTTAATATAATAGGTATAATTAATAGGTTTTTATGCTAACAACTATCTAACAGCTATCAACATTTGGCGACAAATCTGAGGTCGATAGTAAAATCAAGTCTTGAAATAGTAGATTATTATACAAGGGGCTAAAATGACCCATTGTTTACGAGGTTGTTTTACTTCAGAGCTTTAGCGAGGGAGTAAATAGAAGCCGAGTTATAATGGGTTTTTTGCGCCGTGTGTTACACTCTACTTTTCACTAGGATTGCGAGAAAATAAAATAATCCAATACAATATTAAAAATAAATTACGGTCACCAATTCAATTTGTAATTAGAGACAAATTCTAAAGATTTCGGGTCATTGCCTTTTTTTATTTCTTCTGTAGCCGCAACGCAATGCACGCATACTAACGAAGAGATCGCCGCTAATTATTAAATTTAAAAAAATACTTTTTCCCCCACAGGAAAATGTGCTATTTAATCCCCGCAAGGGTTCGCTACAATAACGGACTTTTTGAGCATTAGGAGTCAAAATATATTTTATTGTTGGCCAATTGAGGATGGGTTCATGAGAAGCCAAATATTTTTTTTTTAATTCCTGTTTAGAAGTTCTGAAATAGAAAGAAGAAAGAAAGAAAATACATTTATTTGCGGTAAACATGACGCAAAGAAAAAACACAAATACAAAAAATAACGAGTTGGGGAAAAATATGCGTCACATTCACGCAAAACGGCAATCGCTCAGCATAATGCTACGACCCTATGCGAGACAGAGCCCCAGCGCTGGTTTTCAGCGATAGCCGGCGCTGACGTGATGACGTCAACCAGTGCAGCATACGAAAATTAAAAATAAACATTAAAATAAGAAATAAAATAAATACACTATAACCTATTTCAAAAAGTATACAAACATATTATTTATAACGTGGTAACATTCCGGGGAAACGACTCATGCGCCGCCGGGCTTTAATGATCTGTGCGCGCAGCTGTCATAAAACTGTAGGTTTGACATTTTGACTTATTGATTAAGCAATAAATATTATAAAACATGGCGCATTATGTAATGAATGTTATGATAGAATTTTATTAAACACCAAGGATGTATTTGTATCAGTAAATCAGTTCTCACAATACCATCGCCAGCTTTTGGCGGGCCAATTCAAATGCTTTGGCGGGCCACTGGGTGGCCCGCGGGCTTTGAACAAAGCGGTCACACAAAAGACACGAAGAGCGGTTTTATTTTAAAATATCTATATAGAGATGTTAGCCGAACGTAGTCAAAAAAATAAATAAGTCTCATACTCCGTGACTGCAGGTGTAGACGACGTGCGTTTACTACTTAATGAAAAATGTGTATCTTTGACTTGTTACTTCGTCCATGAGATGTAGTTGTTATAGTAAAAGGATGTTTACGGAAACAAATCATTGTTCGGAGTCAGTCGCTGACGCAACTCGTGGTATAAAATCCTGACATGTCAAGTTCTCAGTGAGACTAGTCGAAGCTTGTTCATAGTGACAGTTACGCAAGCGCTCGTCGTGGTTTTTATTTCAAACATAAACCGAAATTCCGGTCGGTGATTTGTGTTTCTTACCTATTTACTTGTGTGCTCGATAATTCTGAGTTGGTACCAAGTCCTTATTTTAATTCACAGCTACTCATTTAGTTTTAGTTATGGTGTTAATCTTGTACATTTATGTATACTTTCGGTTAACTATTGATCGTCTGTTTCTAAAGGGATTTTCGCTTTAAAAATAATATACTATAATAACTATACAGTTAACCAACCGTTACAAAAATAAAGATTTGTTATGATTATTTACGTGTAGATCAAGCACAATGGGCCGCGACTCCGCGCACAGACGTGCTGCCGACGCCCGGACTGCCGGGCGCTAGCGAAGCGCCGCCTACCAGAGGTACGTATAACTCCAGCCATCAAACGAACAGCACGTTATCGAAGACGTCATCGTCTACGATTTTACGGTTGATGTTAACGTTCGCGAAAATATTGTTTGAAAAAATTTACTTACCATAGACGTTCGATGCCATTTGTGCAGGATTTCGGAAAGTTTGTTGTGCTACAATACCGTCATTTAGTCAATTTGTTTAAAAATTTATTAAGCGTTATTTGAAAAGTACGAAATTATTTAAAGTCAGGCTTTACATTACTTACTTTAAAAAAAACGCTTAATTAGTTATTTACTTTTTATTTTTCATTTCATGTATTCGTGAACAATTTACATTGTGTTGAATATAAATGCAATTTACATAAAATTATAATTACATATATTGTGTAGAGTACGTTAGGATCGTAGCAGGTTGCGTCCTGTAGTTTCTGCCTACCCCCATGGGAAGAAGGCAACATTATCCTGCGCTCGCACGCGACACACTGACATCGTCTTAACAACACAATGAACAATTTCACAATATCTAGGTACAGCAGACGCCGTGTTCCACAACGCGGTGCTACCCGTGCCGGTGGTTGAGGACACGACGGTCGCGCCGCAGACGAGCACAACCTCTCGTCCCACCACCACCACCACCCGTCGCCCGCCGCCCAAGCCGGAGCCCGGCTGTGCGCTGGCGTATGACCCCTTCTACTCCACTGGGGACCCCGATGTGGGATATAGATTTGGTAAGACACAACTATTTTATTTTCATAAACTTAAATAAACGATGTATTAATCAGTCGATCGAATCAGTGGCTCGTGGCTAAATAATAACAGGGGCACGTGTCGATCGAAGGTTAAGCTTGCCGAGGTCATCCCGTGGATGGATGACCATCTGTTACATATCGAGATTCCACCTTACCTCGGAAGGCACGTTAAACTGTTGGTCTCGGCGTTATAGGCAGTCTGTAGCCCAAAAGTCGGACAACCAGTTTTATCAAAGGGTATTGTGTTACCGAGTACCTAACTGGGTTGTCGAGGTCAGGTAGGCAGTCGCCCCATGTAGAACACCGGTATTTAGCTGCATCTAATTTGACTTAAAGCAGTGGCGTAACTGTACCATCTGCGGCCCTTGGCAAATTTATTAGATGGGGCCCTGTAAAAATCGTCACATTGTAATTTAATTTGAATAAATCACTGAAGTAGTTACCCAACAGTATTACTGGGTACAGTTTAGTTAAATATATAACACATTTAATTTTCAAAAGCATAGGTATTAGGCATAATAAAATAACAATTTAATCGTAACAATATATTTATTAATAAAATTGTTTTCTCCGAGCTTTGTGTTCCGCAAAAGTATCATTAACAATATCATCAAAGTTTAAAGATGTGCCATAGAATATTCAATAGATAGAATAACTATGTTAGGTAGTCTGTCTTGTCCCAGACAGTTCCTTAATTGATTTTAAGTACATACCTATATAAAATTTAGAATTTTTTGTAAATGTTGTTAAAAATGTTAGGTTACTTCTGATCTCGCGGCCTCTCGCGCCGGGGGCCTCTCGGGCCGGGGTCCCCGTAGGGCCGAGGGCCCGTGGTCATTTGGCAGCCACCCTATAGTTACGCCATTGACTAGAAGCCCCGCACATAGTTAAGAAAAAGATAGTCACATGAAGATATTTATTACTCAATCGATAAGCTCAGCCAGTCGCATAGAAGTCTTTAGTTGAGCCATAACCGCTTCCGCTTCCAGCTTTGACCCATCCACCTGTTTAAGATCGTCAGAACATCTAACTAGGGGCGCCCCTCGCAGTTTGTCGAATGATCATTTTACCCAACTGCGGTGAAGCTCAAAAAGAGCGTAACCTGTGTCTTGTAGGATCATTCCATTTGTTTTAGAGTACATTTGCTCCTGGTTAGTAATAATCTGCTCTCAAAACGGTGAAGGAAAACATCGTGAAGAAACCGGCATGTCCTTGAACCCAAAATTCGAAGACATGTGACATGCACCAACCCGCACTGGGCCCGCGTGGTGAATTACGGCCCACTCCCGCTGAGAGGAGGCCTGTGTCCCAGCAGTGGGAACGTTATAGGCTGATTATGTATGTTTTGTATGTGTAATAATAATAATCGTTCGCTCCATATTGCATACAACATAACGGACGACTTTTAGGTACCCTGTAGTCTGTACAACCCTGCCTACCTCATCGGAATATAGACGCGTTGTTATCCTACGTATGAACTAATAAGCGTGTAGGTCTATAATAAATGTGTTCTTCAGGTACTCGGAACGACAGCCGCATCGAGTATTCGAAGCTACCGGGGCGCCACCTGCAGGGCTTCGACCTCACCATCTCGTTCAGAACATTCGACCAGCACGGCGGGCTGGTGTTCTACGCGGCTGCCGACAAGGATCCCTTGCAATTCCTCGCTTTCTACATGAAGGATGCTAAGGTATGACCTTTGATTTTTCACACAATATCCCTTTACCCTGTAGCCATAAGCTACGCACTCAAGTAACACGCATCTTGCGACAGCGACTGCGGACAAAACAAATGGAAGAAGTAGTTTGAAGCTTGCCACGAGACACCACGACGGATGGAAACAAGTGACGCGAATTCGTGACTCTTAACGCAAGTCGAATCGTTCGTTACGTGTTTGGGGCCTTACAGGATTTGATCCTTATCTTCAACACTAATATTGTAATGATTTTAAAATTTTCTCGAATAGTTCTTCACCTTTTAATAAGAATGTTGTGCATGCCTATAAATGATGTATTTACACAATATTGAAGACTCGTGATTACCTCTTGTTACTATCCTTGTAAATATATCGTTGGTGTGACTTGCTTAAAAAATTAATAAACACCGATGGGTATTTTATTTTTCAAACTAACTACTTATTTTTTAAATTTTTGTTCTTTTTTCGGATCACATGGTCTGCAATAAAGTATTTTATCATTAACTGTTATTTTTTTAAATGGTAATTATTTACTTCTCCAGCTCCACTTCACCTTCAACTGCGGCGGTGAGACCGCTCTGATCTCATCAACACAGACGTACAACGATACAGAATGGCACACGGTCACTCTCACTCGCTCGGCTGGTCACGGCAAGCTGGCGGTGGACTCTGAACTGGTTGGTGAGACCAGCGCCATCTGTAACGCGCCCGCGGTACTAGCCGCGCCGTACTACTATGGCGGGCTCAGAGACCTCAACCATAATATTAGTAATAATCTCAAGGTAAGGTCATTTATAATAATTGTTCATTCATAACATCATTCTCCTGCCCTTATACCAATTTATTTGTGTTCAGCGCAACATGTATTTTTTTCTATACTTACGTCTCTAGTTGTCATCTCGGTAGTCACCTCCTTTCTAACCATATCATCTTTCACACAGCCCATCCCTCGTCTCTTTGGGCTTCCCCTACTCTTATAGTCATGTAGCGCTTAGGTAGTGTAAATGATACTCCAGATGTAGTTACGGATTTAGGTATAATCAAAACTAGGATAGATCACACAGAAATATGTTCAGGTCTTATAGAAAAATACATGGGCACAAGTAGTGGATTTCCTAAGATGTATTTACAAAATGTAGTTGTTAAATAATACGTGTGGTGGCGCGCGGGTCGCAGTTGTAGATTGCTTTTCCTCGCGGTCTCTAAACTGCACCGCGTATAAATACCCTCTCGGCGCACGGGACGCCATAGTCCGGTTAAGCAGCCACGACCCCCAGTGGTCAAAACTGCGAGTAGTCATAAAAAAAAAAAAAAAAAGCGGGGCGCCAGTACACGGTTGGCAGCGGCAGCGGACGGATGTATGACTTGACACTTGCAGCTACAGTCATAATTAGTTCATTCACAATGTTGGTATTTACTACTTTTCAAAGCGTGTCCAACCGAATTAAATATAAGCCATATAGGTTACCATAGGTCTTATGCTGTTTATTTGTCAGTATAGAAAAAGTAGGTAAATGGCTTCCAAAGAAAATTGTGTTTTCATGAAACTATATTTTCCAAAAATGAAGAGTTGTTAAAAGGTACAAATGAGTTTCATTTAACATCAAACATAAACAAGGCGTTACTGAAATCTTTTTAAATTACAAAAATTACTTCAATAACGCCAGCCTATTCCTGTCCCACTGCAGGACAAAGGCCTCTTCTCATTGAAGAACGCGCGCGCTCAAGGCGGCTTGGTGATTTCAGACTTATATTAATTATAGTCCAGGTTTCCTCACGATGTATTCCTTCACAGATGTCAGAGATGTCCAAGATAAACTCAGAAATGACATATGAATTGAATAGTCACATTAATACTTGCCTGTATTGAAGCCTCGTCTAATAGGAGCAAGGCAATTAACCGCTGGACCATCACATTTTTTAAGCCTTGAGAATAAATAATACACCTTTTTATAAGACAAAAATTAATCAAATAAAATAAAATAATTAAGTAAATAATGTTGAGAATTGCCCATCTTTGAGCCTTGTTCCATCCACTGCTGAGTTAAGGCCTCTTCCAAAATTCGGTACTACGCTTGCCTAAAGTATTATTTTGCTATTAATCGTTATCTCAGATCTATAGACAAAATACGTCCACTTCTGGACATAAACTTCAATGAAATATCATCATAACGCCCGATCCTGCATAACATAAGCCTAGGCAACATAATAATGTTCCCACTGCTGGGACACAGGCGCGCACCCTAATTACGTAACACACTATCTATCACAATTTGAATCATATTGAAGCCTATTGCTAATCCATTGCTTCTAAAGTTCGAAAAATTTGTCTGCTCAACAACGTAAATAATGCAATGAATGTTGTTGAACTGTCAAAATGAAACCCATTCCTACTGTTAGTGTGTTACGTAATCACCCCGCAGGTCTCTGTGACAAGGGGTGGGTTGTAATCCACTGTGGATTTCACGTCTTCGTGATGTTTTCCTTCACCGTTTTGAGAGCAGTAGTCAATGATATTATAAGTCAAAAAAGGTAGATAGATTATACGCGCTCCGCAAGTTGCACTTTAAAACTGGGCTAAGTAGCACACCTGAACTCCGTGTCGCGTCGGTGTCAACGGAAGCAATATAATGTGCTTGTCTCTTTCGCCCCCGATAATAGGGATGATGACTAATATTAGAAATGTTCGAAAAAATTACGTAATTTCAAAGAAGGCATAGTAAAATGAGATAATCGAGAAAATCTGTAATATCGATGGAAATATGGAGAAGCTCCACGCTCTAAAAGTTTTTGGAAGGGATTATTCCCGTCCTTGTCGCGCGGTACGGACGATGTATGGCGCTAGTATGAAGTTACACAATAGTGACGTCACTTCTATGTAGTGCCGTCTTTGTCTAGCAATTATTTAAAAACTTGGTAATTTTTTAAGCTTTTACACTTTTTATAACATTGTTTGCAATATTTGCAAACAATATATCATAGAGTGTAAAATAAAAAAAGAATGTCATCATCCCTATTATGGTATACCTTCCTACTTCCTTTTATCATCTATGGTGTGAAATTACAAAATTACGTTATTTATGTGTGCGGTAGTGTCCTGTTTTTGAAGATCTAATGTTGAGTAGGTAACCTATCTAACTCTTTTTCCTTCATTCATTGACAGTGGTAATGAAATAATTTACACAAACGGTCCTGCATATTGTCGCTGCACCTTCCCGCAGTACTAATACTTACATTACAAAAGTTCCCGAAATACGCGCTTGGACGAGGAGATGCGGACACCAGCCCGTTATACTATACTCCTTACATTGAAATATTCTTGTGCAGGGCTTCTACCAGCCGTTCAAGGGCTGCCTGAAGGGGTTGATGATGAACGGCCAGCACGTGACCGACGTGTCGTTCCGCGTCAACTCGCTGCGCTGCGCTGATAACGTCGAGGAAGGAATCTACTTCGGAGCCTCTAGCAACTTGCATAGCAACTACTTGAAGGTAAATACTTAAGCAGTTTCCAATTTATATTATTTCTGAATAAATACTTTATCCCCTCCACATAAAGCTTAGTTTCCGCTACGTTAACAATCGTCATCAGTCTAGCCTTTTCTCAACTATGGTGGGGTCGGCTTCCAGTCTAACCGGATGCAGATGAATACCAGTATTTTACATGCCTTTCTGACCTCAACAACCCAGTTACTGGGACACGATACCCGATGCCAAGACTGGCCGTCGGAGTTTCGGGCTTCTGACTACCTCTGACTACATTCTTAAAACCAGTTTACACCGGCGTAAAGTTTATATAAGAATTTGAATAGAATTTACATGTAATTTTTTTATGTTTATTTAGAGCAAAGTATCTTAGTAAGTGAGTTATCTATTAAGATCTATCTAAAACACGCATGTCAATAGGGTTGTTTACTGTTAGGTTCGCCGCGAGAGAGCGCTGAGTGTTTGCCACTAGTTAAAGTGATCTTGAATGAAAAGCGACCAATCGACGACAATACAACAAAGACTCAGCGCCGTCTCGCAGCGAAGCTTTTAACAAGAAACTCAATTGGCAGCTGAATGAAAATCATCTACGCGGAACAATTTTGACAGTTTCCTTCCCCATTACAGCTCCTTGAAAACTTCAAAGTGGGCGACGAGGTATCAATTTCCATGGAGATTCGTCCTCGCAACAGCACGGGACTGCTGCTCAGCGTCCACGGCAAGAAGGACTTTCTGGTCCTCGAACTACTGGAGAATGAGGTCGTTGCCAACGTTGAGAATGGAAACGGACCCTTCCGGGCAAGCTACTCGCTTGGGAACAAGTTCGCGCTCTGTGATGGCAACTGGCATAAGATACACGGTAAGCTAACTTGCATTTTTAACAAGCTCATGACATTGATTGCCGCTGAGATAAGATTACCTACATTTCGAAGGTTTTTATTACGGGCTTTGGCCTTCTGGTCATTCATAACCAATACTAGAGTGCTACAAAAATCTTTTGGCGCCTGACATTGACAGGGGAGCCACATTTGTGAAATTTGATGGCAAAAAAGACAAGATGTCAAAGTAAGTTTCCATTTTTGCCACGCGCCAGAAGGTCCTTGTACAATTATTTATGGTATTTCGCAACTGTTGTCTAGATCGTGTATATTGCTACCTCCTTGATATTGACAGGGCCTTTATGTCGGAGCAGTAAGAGCGGTTTTCGTAATCTTGGAAGCTTCCAGTATAAGTTAACCATATTATTTTACAAAGTCAGAGCTAGCACCCGTCAGTCCAATGAATAACATTCCAGTAGAGTGCTACAGCCCCTTTTTTACAGCTTCACATTTATTTTTCCTCTGACAGCATCAATCCAACAGCAACCTTATTATAACGAGAATAAGGATCACTGTGATTATGTCAGACTTGTCAGTGGCAACAACCCAACAACAACCTTATTACAAGGATAATAAAGATCACTGTGATATTGACAGTGATGCAAAATCAGAGGTAAAATAACTGTGAATAGGCTGTACAAGGATCTTTTGGCGCCTGAATGACATTGAAAGGGGTCGTAGTTGGAAAACATATGTGCAATTCTCACAGAAATTGTATTGACAAAACAAAATGGCGGCGTAAGTTCCGATTTTGGCGTCGCACTAAAAGAACCTTGTAGCGTTAGATAGTGAAGTGCAAAGCTCTTTTCGATAACTTACTGAAATAATTTGTACCTATTATATCTGACTAGGCGCGTCGTTATGTACGAGGTAGGAAGAAATAAAACTCAAGAAATATTGATCGAAAATAGCATTTATAATCGAAATGGTGGTTAATAACGTAAATAGTACTACTTAAAATATATTTTTTTTTAAACTGAATATTCTAAAAATGTAATTAATAACTATTCTTACATATTAAAGTGTCCACTCATCACATATCTTTTAATAAAACTGAAAACACTAGTAAAAGGAGACGGAAATGATTACATACAATCTTGGGCCTAAATGTAACGAGATGAAAATGGTGTAAATTAATAGATTCGTATTAACCAGTACCTCGCTGAAAATTTTGTAAAATTCGAGAGCTGTGTTATTAGAGGTTTAGTAAAAGTAAGGTTAGTTACAATCTTTAACTAACAACTGATTCCTGATGTGCAGAACATGTTCTTTAAACATTAATGTTTATTATATTTAGAAAAATAAAACAATATGGATACGATACGTAATTGTAGGGTTGAAATTTCCAAAAAAAAAAATCCTATGTTTATTCAAAATATTTATTATTACTATTATTAACCTATATTTCGATTGTTCCCAGTGGTGAAGTCGTTGTACGTGGTATCGGTGGGTGTGGACGGACATTTCTCGAAGCCCGGGCTCGGCGCGTATTCTTCGACGGACACTCGCTCTGCGCTGTACATTGGCGGGCACGAGCGGGCCCTGCACAAGGTGCGCGGCGTTAAGTCCCGACGCGGATTCACCGGCTGCATCAAAAACATCGTCATTGGAGAATCACCCGTCAAAATACCACTAACAGCCGCCGGCAGAAACACACACGTTGGTGTTTGTCCCGTCGACTAGAGGAATATCTAACTACAATCATTGAATTATCCAAAGACGAATTAGCGAATCTTAAGTTTATATAGTTTTGTATTAAAATCTATAAAGCACAGATTAAGGGCCATCCATAAATTAACGTCACGCGAATTTAATGATCTTTAGAGGCATATTTGTGCGAACCTTAGAAGTCGTATTTGACGTCACATATTGTGCCATTTTAAATTAAACCTTATAGTAATACTGATAGAGTTATAGAAGAAAATATTTGAAAGCAGTACTCGCAACCGGCGTGCGTGTATGACCAGATGTATGAACGTAAACGAGGTAAAATGAGTATGTAAGGGAAGTAGCAGGTTGCGTTCTATAGTTTCTGCATACCCCCATGGGAAGAAGGCGTGAATTTATGTATGTGTGTATGTTTTTCGTTTGTGACGAAGTTTACGAGTTTTAATACTTTAGATTTGTACGTGTGACGTCTCGAAACTGGCCGACTCTCCCCGCCCCTTATCACACGACGTCATCCCCTCTCGTCTCGCCTCTTAACGTGGGACGTAATTTATAGATGGCCCCTTATAATTATATGACGCTTTCAGTTCAATGAATATGTTCGTAGTGAAAACAAAAGTTTATGTTATTTTCGTATGAGTTCATATATTTATATCCAAGTACATGTCTATTTGAAATAATGTCAATATATAAAATAATGTTTGTAAAGCTTATGTTTAAATAAATTTTACTTTGAAATAATTAAATTGCGTTTAAGATAGAGAACTGAACGTACAAAAAAGAAAGTAAGTGATACGACCTACATATTAAGACTATAAAACTGTTAATATGATATGCAAAACAGGTATTTGTAAACCAAAATTATAAAATATATATTTACCATTCAAATGTATTTCTTATTTTCTTGTCATTCCTTTTGGTAAGTCTCCACCAACGTTCGCATATAGATCCTGCTGGAGCTGCGCCATTACATCTCAACGTAGGTCCGTCCGAAGTTACGCCACGACATCTAAAACAAAGCTCATTTTTGAGCTGCGACATTAAACACATTAACATCACAAATTCTTTTAAATTTGTCATCATCAGAAGTCTTCACCAGGAATGAAGGATGCTGTTTAAGAACCTAGAAGGTTGTTTAACACGTTATTGCTGCCTGAAATTCCGCGGGAAAATCTGGCCACGAATCTGTCTTAGGGGAAGATGGGGGAGTTACCGTGGCCCTGGCGCACAGGCAACTGAAGGAACACGGGTGGGTTTTAGTCAGTAAGAGTCTGACACGCCCTTCCGCTCCGCCCAGAGCGGGAGAGGTCATTTGATGATTTCCCAACCAAAAAAAAAAAAAAAAAAAGGGGAAGATGGGGGGGTTTGAAGATTCGAATGACATTGTTTCGAATAAACATAATAATTTATAAGGTGTTTCTCCTCTACTACGTTAACATAGTCAATAGAGTAGGTACATACATGTGTTCCGGTCTGATCCTTCATGTTCGCTGCAGTGCAGCACTGGCCCTTAAAAACCTGGCATATGTTGTGTTTTATTGTACCAATACAACGTACACGAGATTTGGAAAGGACAGGACTTAATCTTCGATAATCCTGATAGTGCCAAACGTTACAATGCACTGCTCTGCCAAGTTAGTGCTGCTTAAAATCGGTTTATGAAACTCTAAAAACGGAAAAAAATATACAAGAATAATCAAGGAATACAAATAATTCTAGATAATTGGAATTATAGTTATGACTACTCACAATGTTCCGGTCTGGTCCTTCATGGTGCAGCACTGGCCTTTAGAAACCAGGCATATATTGTGTTTTACTGTACCTACCAAACACAAGACAAACACGGGATTTTAAAAGGACAGAGCTCAATCTTCGATGATCCCGATAGTGTCAAACGTTGCAATGCACTGATCTGTCTAGTTAGTGCTGCTTAAAATCGGTTTATACACAAAAATCTGAAAAAAAGAAATAAGGAGTAATCGAGCAGTAGATTGAATTCTAGATACTAAAGCTATTGTTACGACAACTCACAATGTTCTGCACCCTAATTGCGCAACACACTATCTATCACAATCTGAATTATTTTGAAGCCTATTGCTAATCCATTGCTTCATATGTTCGAAAAATTTGTCTGCTCAGCAACGTAAGTAACGCAATGAATGTTGTTGAACTGTCAAAATGAAAGCTATTCCTACTGTTAGTGTGTTACACAATTAGGCGCCGGTCTGTAGCGCTACCATGAGTTTTTAAAACAATATGTACAGCGCCCCTAGCGGTCACAGAAAGAATTAAAATTCGTGCCATGAGCACTATAGATTTCGATAAGCAAAGAAACCTAACGTAATCTATTCGATAGTCACTAACGTTTTTCAGCAGCTGTCGCCATACAAGACGGCACCATGAGTCACTATTTTGACAGAAGCTATGGAAAAATACACTTGCGATAGTAGTTACCCAACAAGCAAAAACGTATAATTCCAGTCTAATAAGATTTCATGTTATAAAGTGGTATTTAGCTAACTAAGACATTATATAGACCTTTGTCTTACGATGCTTCAGTCGCGTGACTGTAATGTCTTATTACATTAGTTGAATAAACGTTTTCTGGACTAACTTATGATGTCGTATAATGGTGTCAGTGCATATTAGCAAACTAAAAAATGTATTCATTAAATAAATAAACACGTATAATTTATAATAGTTAAAAAATAAACCGAAATTATAAATATATAAAATATTTAAAAAAACAAATAAAAAAAAAACTTATCATAATCAAAGAGAGTTGCAAATAGGGTTGTCGATATTTTTTTAGAGGTACCAAATAAAGAACTCAATAACTTCCGCCAAAAAAAAAATTACCCCGAGTTTTATTTCATTCCTGTAGCTGTAGTTAGTGTCCCGTGTGTGTGTCTGAAGTACCTACCTATTAATGTTTTAGGCCTCGTGATCAAAGGTAAGCTCTTTTTTGCTCGGTTGTTTGCTATAATAGTATCTATTTATTTTTTGACTCTTAGCCCAGCTATTCCTTTGGCGGTTGCTTGCTTGTTATTTATTTCTGTTTTGATATTTAGCCCAGCTAATTCTTTGGCGGATGTTTGTTAGTATCTATTTGTCTTTTGATTCTTAGCCCAACTGATTTATTTATTGTTGTGTTGACATCCATAAAATTCATTCATCAACCATAAACCTCAATATGGTCACTTTACAGCTACGTACAAGTAGACTCGTGTATTTTTTTTAGTTTTGTCTTTTGTATGATCTAACAGGGCAGACTTCGGCATCTTCCCAGTGGTTGCCTCTTCGACGTCTGTGTTGAACAAATGACACGCTTTTCATACGGGCCTACATTGCCTCACAGAGGTTCGCATATTTTAGCCCATTTTACTCGCCAATTATTCGTAAAATATGCGAACGTTTCGGGCTCAAAATATAGGAACCTGGGCGATGCTGGGCTAAGAGTAAAAAAAAAATTATATTCTTATAGCAAACAACTGAGCAAAAAAGAGCTTACCTTTGGTCACGAGGCCTAAAACATTAATAGGTACTGCAGACACACTACGGGACACTAACTACAGCTACAGGAATGAAATAAAAGTCGTGGCATTTTTTTATTTTTTTTTGAGGAAGTAAAAGATTTTATTATTTGTTACCTATAGTAACAAACTTATTCTTTTAAATATCATTAACATAAAGTACTTTGAGCATTTTGATTGAACCAAAAAAAAAAAAATTGGGCACTTAGGGATTCTAGTTTTTATAACAAAACATTTCCTAATTTTAGATAGACATGTTAACTAGAGTCACAAATTGCTGATTGTTGCATTAGTAACTTTTGTGTTCACATTTCATGAATCCAGTTTTTGTTTTTTTAAGGTTCTGATTCGCGGTTTTATCGCATTTTCATTATTTCCATCGTTGCTCATCCATTTATTTTCGGTTGCAGTTCCTTCCCTTTTTAACCGACTTCAAAAAAGGAGGATGTTCTCAACTCGACAGCATTTTAGTTTTTTTTTATGTGCTTTAGCTCAGAACTTGTTTCTAGGTGAACCGATTTGGATAATTAATTTTGTATTTGAAAGCTGGTGCTTCACGTGTGGTCCCATATAAATTTGATCAAGTTCTGACTAGCAGTTTTTGAGTTATCTTTAATACTGCGTATTTTTTTCACGTAGTTTATTTTGATGATGTTTTAATAATTTCCTGTCACTGTTATTTAAATATCAAGTAGTGGTATACGAATTTGTGTGGGGTAGGTACCATAACTAAAAAGTGAAAAATAAAAACTTTTTTACAAAAAAGCAACGGATTACCAAAAAAAAAAAAACACCAAAAAACGTGAAAAATAACTTTTTCGGATTGTTGGTTCGGTGGCCGAAAACGAAAATACAAAACCAAAGATACCGACTTCCGAAATTAAAGTAATTTTTCAAGTTTTTTTTTTTTATTCTTTTGTGTTTTTGTAAAAAAGTTTTTTTATGTTACCTTTCAGAATCTGTAAAATTTTATTTTCTCCAAGTTTTACTGTTTCTAGAAACGAAATAAAATATTTTTACAGCTATCTAGTACCCTACCTGCTGTAAATCAAGAAAAGTAAGTAAGTTATAAAGATAAATATAAATAATTTTCAACATATTGTTTATCCTTTTTTATGTGGTGTACAAAAAAGTGTTTAGTAAATCCATAATAAAATTAAAGATGAATATTCTGTAGATTTACCTACCTGTCCTCGATTGATTTCAATAACGAAAATAAGACAGTGTCGATTCTGTCAAGAAACTAATTTCATCCGCTGGGTCTATGATAAAAGCCAACTGAAAAAAGATAAAAATGATTGAGATCAATATGATAAAACGTGCCTTAATAATGATGGTCAAATTAATATCAAATACCTAGGTATCATCTACAGTTTGTTTAATTATGTGTTCTTTGTCTCCGTATTGCTTCTCCAGCTCACATGCGTGAATAAAAAAAAATGGAAATCGCCGGCACGCCGTTCGCAGCGCCGATGGTAACGCCTCTGAAGCAAGTGTCACTCCGCCACCGACGCGCGACGCTAGCGCCACCGCGCTGCCGATGTCGACGCAAACGGCACCGCGCCGCGGACCCAAGCGCAGCCACGCTAGGCCCCGCGAGATCTGTGACGTGATAGTTATTGAGATGTTTACATGCATAGCAAGCACCTTTGAACGTTGCTCGACGCCCGAAGACGCCTGCTATGCATATAAACATCAGAGACTCAAAATATGTAATGTTTATTTTATCTCTATCTACTTCCCAAACACGCTCTCTCTCTCTGGAACTTAGGCAGAGTTGCCAAAAGGCAGAGCTCCCAAAGTGTTGGTGGAGCAATAAACTGTCCTCCAACAAGAAACTCTTGTGAACTGATGAACCGATTCCAGCAGGTTGTACACTTTCGTTGTAAGGACATTGTTCATAATTGAATATCTCACCTTTTGAGAAGGAATCAAGTGCCGTTAACTTGCTCGTCGTACGGCACACGGTGGTAGGCCGCCTGGCCCGGAGCTGAGGGGCAGCGCGAGGAATGCGCCGCCCCCCAAACAACTGAAACAATTCAAAACCTACATAAAACACTGTTAAGAGCACCCAGTACAGTATCAGTTTGCATTATTTATTCACCTTATTCTGTGGCAGCCCAGCACCTTAATTGAATCAGTCTCAGTACTTTTTTCAATAAACATATGTTTTTAAATTAATATTATCCCTTAATTATAAATGATTTAATGTTCTATCTATGATATTATTAATGAAAATGTACTTTTGACTTACTTCTTTTTAATTTTTCCGAACCTCATAACTCTTGAACGGGCAACTGTGGGCGCGCGTTGATAGCGTAGAATTATAGCCAACAAGTCAAAGAATAAGAATATAGTAGTTTGAAAGCCTGGTTTTTCAAGACATGGCCAAATTTTAGCAGTTTCTGTTTCATTCCATACAAAAAAAATCTAAAATATTTTTTTCCGGGCAAACTATCAGTTTTAGGGAAAAACTTGTAATTACAATTATTCATCGGAGTAACGAGATCTTTCGATAGGACTTTAAAACAAAATGCTATTTGTAAAAAAATAACGAATGCCCCTCATACAGCAGTTTCGATCCACTGTGCGCGTCTGTTCCCCCTTTAAAGTGTGAATAAACTGTAATTAGTTGACTGGGGTGCGACTGTTCTTCATTTGGAGTCAAGTTTCAATTGTCATCTATAAGTCACGTATTTTTGCAACACGCAGTCGCGAAGAACTGAACTTTTAAATCACCATTGTGCATGAATGCAGTTTGTTCCCGATGGAGCAAGCTGTAGGTACCTACTTCTCGTTAGGTACTGTTTACATACGTATTTGTAAATCCTGAAACAAGAAAGGCTTGTGAAAATAATGAATTTTAAGCATGTCGTACATTTCTACTGGAATATTTTGAATTCCCACCTTAATTGAAGTGCGACGAAATAGTTGTCCACTTGTGCGGTGTGCGAGTCAGACGCTCCGGCCTGGAGGGATGCGACTCGCGACGCGATATTTGTGTGAAGCGATGCGGTATCTCGTGGCATGCTCGAACCAAGTGTGCCGCGTCGCGCAGATCTCGACTGGTGCTGGGGTGCTAAGGTGCTGCGCAGACGCACCGTCTGATACCTTATAACAAAACCAGTACCTGTCATCTCCGATGACAGTGAATGTACCATAGTAAATCTAGAGAAACCTAGTAAACTATTGTAACCTAGAAAACCTTTACCGTTTAAGTTAAGAGTTTTGTACTTTTTTACAAAACATTGAAAACTATTATTCATATTTTACCTTTGTTGACTTGACCTTACGTTACCATTATGTATCAATGATACTGATGTACCATTGCATTGGTACATTCACCTTTTACTTACCAATAATACCTAGTGAATGTACCAATGTTCGTAACATCATAATCAGTCTAACATGATATATAATAGAAACAATAATTTAATTTATGCGTAAGTATTTTTCTATGCAGAATTAAGTACCTAAACGATGATGAACCCATTTATATTTAAGACGTGGCCGTGTATTATGTATGAATCTCACCGTGAGAACTTAAGTGAAGTAAGATTGAAGTGACCTGTCAATAGTGTCAGTCCCTAGCATCAGGTGGAATGACAGCTCACTTCACCTCAGTTGTCACGGTGAGATTTCTACAGAATAGACCGGCTGTTATGTAGATACAGTCGCCACTACATCACCACAAACTGTGAGATTTTCCCATTCGATTTTGAACTTAACCATAAACGATATAGGGTTTAAAATTGTTTGGAGAAATTTGACAGTTTCGTGTAGCTTCACCTGCTGGCGACGGTACCATGTTTGAATATTACCTTCGCCAGCAGGTCAAGCTACCCGAAAGTGTCAAATTCCTCCAAACGATTTTAAACCTTAAAATGTTAGAAAAAGAAAAAAAAGAAAGCAAAATTGTTTATTCTGCACAAACAACACGCACAATACAAAAAAAGCTATTGTAGACAAAATGCATACACTAATACAAAGTAGCCAAAAGCATCGTACAACGTTAAAAGTTTGACATTGTTGTCTATTTCTTGATGTCCAAAGACCAAAGACAATAAGAGACATTGCGTAATGGTTATGTTCAAAATCGAACGAGAAAATCTGCCAGTTTGTGGTAACATGATGTGCTGTCGACTGTACAAAGCCTTCAGTAAAACTGACAACTCAAAATATTTTCGTAGTTAATTAGAGTACCGTCGTCAACAAACCGTAATAATTAATATTATGCTGTCGGCAGATTGTATAATTCATCAATAAACAAACGGCGTCGTCCGTTTATAAACGCTCGCTGGTTTGCAAAATGCCAAGGAAATAGGTATGGATGATGCTTCTAATCGTTTAACAATATAACGATTTTACCGTGATAAATAAAATAGCTGTGTAAGTACATGTCATTTGTTTTATTCATGTATAAAAGGTGGGGTGGGGTTCTAATCCATAGATAACATTATTTCATTAGACCTTTATTTTATTTCGTTACAAAAAGGAAAATACATAGGTAATACGGGCTGGTGTCCGGAAATCCACGTCAATGCGTGTATTTTGCGTACGGGTTGGAAAATCGATTATTCGATCCACCCCAGCTCCTCGAGTAAGGCTGACAATCTCACATAGGGTACCTGGATTAAATGACCCGTGGCCAGTTGAAGCTGCTGTAACTGTACCGACGCAGCTGTTGTTTAGTTGGGGAACCAATTTCACGAGGCGGCCATCAATTGTAGGGAGTGCTTCCTTAGCCTGCCTGCACTCACCTTGGACCACCCACAGTTTGTGATGTTGGTTCCTGGTGTGTTTCCTTACCAGACTGCGTTAGTAACCAAAGGGGAGTGACACGATGAACCCATCGTGTCGCTGCATCATTCAGCATCACTCGGCCTGGAACACTGTGTAATGGACCTCCAATGGCTATGCGTATGTTGAAGTCCTCCGAGAAGATTCCAACACCTGTGCTACTACCTGTTTTGGATCCATCCGTGAAGATGCGTAGCTCTGCACAAGCCCTCGCATCGGCGATCCTCGTATAGTTGCATTTTTTTATCGAAGATAAATTGTTCGGGTATCCGGTCATTTATGGCTTTCGTAACGGGGAACTCCTTGTTGAGTCCATCAAGCAGCGCGGTGTGTGGCATGTCTCTCGTACCCCAGAGATCTAGTGCATTTAGACGTGCCGCCGCCATCGTCGCTTCCTGCTGTATGAAGAGGTGAGGAACATACAGAATAGTATGGGTATATAAAAATACAGTTTATTCTATATAATATACATTTAATTACCATCGACTCGAAAACAAGATGAGACTTTCCGAAAAACTTACCATTGAACTAAATATTACAATTTGCCGTATATTATATTAATACAATTATTTTATTACAGTTTGTAAATGGCTTTCGAATTGTCGTTAGGATTTTCGGAATTTTATAAACCAGCGAACTTAAGCTAACAAACGACGCCGTTTGTACAATGACGGATCATTCCATATGCCGACGACATACATACAAGGAATGGATATATACTTTGAAATATCAAGTTTTTTTGTGCCCTATTTACCACCTCCGCCGGGATCAGTACCAGGTGAGGAACTGTTTAGTGAAGCCGGTTTAGTTTATGAAACACTAATAAATCGCCTAGAAGGTGACAAAATTGCAAAACTTTTTTCTGTAGAATATAGTTTTCCCCTTCTTAATATTTATTAAAAGTAGATAGATTTT
The DNA here is from genome assembly GCA_917490735.1 of Dryobotodes eremita. NCBI lineage: Eukaryota > Metazoa > Arthropoda > Insecta > Lepidoptera > Noctuidae > Dryobotodes > Dryobotodes eremita. The sequence continues at coordinate 6,760,995 of OU823241.1, read as the reverse complement.
TTCTTTAATAATGTGTAATTAATCGTTTTTTCAGATAGTCCGTTACATCTCTAAAGGCTCCTTCAAACAGGCGTGATACGCGATGCGAATCGCACGCGACGCAAAGGCACCGCCTGGCGCGCTACAAGCGGTGGCTATGTGTCGCGTGCGATTTGGGTCGCATATCGCGCCTGTTTGGTGGAGCCTTAATACTTACCTACCAATAAATATTAATACCTTTTAATACCTTCTAGTTTACTGTGGTAGCACCACTCACCGTTTGCTTTGTGAGTTACCTCTATAATACATACTTACCCATACCTTTTAATACCTTTATTACCTTCTAGTTCACAGTGGTACACTCACCTTTTGCTTTGAGAGCCGACATCTCGGTTGAGTGTATCATTTCAGGGTTGATTTTCGAGTCCCAATCATATATGGTTTCAATTAATTAAAATCCACTTTTCATAAATACGTCCTTTCTACTTAGAACTGCTTCTTTTCACCTACAAAAGAAAAAAAAACCACCTGTAGTACACGACGCAGTAAATCTATAGGTACAGTTTTATATTCACCATTTGCTTCCGCAACTTTTAGATCAATATTCTGTAGATCCATCCGGTGAAGTAATAACTCATTTTCTCCTAATTAATATGTAGATAGTCCTGCAACAAAACGATTGTGTATTGATAGATTCCAGCAGGTTGGGTACATTCTCGCTGTACTCACACTGTTAATATACCTTTTGAGTAGGAATAAACTGCCGTTGTTGCTTTTTCTGCGGTGACACAATTTAGGTTGCCATCGACACAATACTCGTTGTGCGACTCTGACGAGCAGTGTTTGCGTGAGACTTGCTGACTGGTGTTGGTGCCGGAGTGTGACTGCCCCTCAATTGCGATGACAAAAGTAAAATTACAATAAAAAACAACGGTCTTGGAAGTTTCTAGCTTTGTAGTTGTTTGTTTCTAAAGTTTCGAAATTCAAAGAAAAAATGCAACCTTATAACATCACAGTAGGAATTATTTGAGGTTCCCAAAAGAGTCGCATTAATTATATTAGAGGATATAATTAATGCGACTCTTTTTAAAACCTCAAATAATTCCTACTTTGGTATCCTTAAAATACTAAATAGCCAAGTAATTGCGACCAACTTGGATGTAGCACTCGCCGGCCGCTGCCGCGGCAGCGCTCGCTTCGCTTGCTCGCACAATAAATGTAATATCGTATTTGGTATCGTTTATAACATTTATTTGGGTTCTATAAATATATATTTTTTTAAGTCTTAAAGATGTAGCAAAAAATTTGCAAAAGATATGGAAAGATGGATATTTTATTATTATTTTGAAGCTGGTTATTGAAGCACCACATAAAGATGGAAACCCAAGTACGTGCACCAACTGTGTCGGCACATATCCTAGAAGTTTGCATTAAACCGAGCTCTTTGACAAAATAGGTAGGTACCTAGACGCGCGCAACACGCTGCGCGAACATAGTGGATACTTATCCAGCTTTATATTGGTGCATTCACTCCTTGCTTGTACCTACTTCCTTTGGCTGTACGTATACTTACAATTGTATCGACACAGAAAAGATTTGCATGGGCCACCCTTTTGCTTTGGAAGTCAACTGAGCCGGGACTCACGGGACTCACTCATAGTCTGTTCCAAAACTACCTATCTGATGTAAATGTAAACGATCAAAAAACGTACCTGTGGATGCCAATTTGTAGTGCCACTTACAAAATTAATGCTTTGATTTGATTATTTGAATACTTAGACCTAAAATTCTAATTTTAAATCACCTTAAAAAGGTTTTGCATTTGACATTTGAGGTTATTTTTATAACGTCAATTTTCTTCGTTGATTTTTTAATAGCATATTGTTACTATTACTCGAACCACAATTGTTGGAAAAAGTGGTTCCTAATATATATTTAAAGTTGAAACCAATTCCCTTTAATGAGTGATAATAACACTGATTACGTAATAATTTAACCTGGAGAGGGTTTGTTTACACTTTCATCCGATACTTTTGGAACAGAACATACCCAAGTAGTTCGTGTTTCCGAGCCCCTAGCACGCATCTGGTCTCATTATTTGTGTAACAAAGAATATCCAACAATATTTTCTGCATGGTCTCTTCTGCAAAGGCCAAAAGATATTTTTTTTCATTAGCTCCTACTTATGGTAATAAGACCTACTATTAGAATAATTAAGTACCTACACCATAAATATGACGACTACATACTTACATAGATTTTTTAAATCGGTAGTCCGTCGTCACGAAGAAGACTTGTAGATAATCTAGGCGTGACATTCCAATTTTTTTTAAATTCTTGGAACCATGATTAAGAAGTAATTTGACGTCTTTCTTGAAAGGCATCTAGCCTGGTTTGATCGACTAGGACTAGGACCTCAAACAACCAACACAATATGCCGCAAATGCACATGTAGCCAGTTTGCCGCAACAAGAACTCCGTCTAACTAATAACCTCCTATTTTTGCCACAAGTTGGTTAAAAATATGTAGGTACTACCTAGTACCTTGTATCAAAAAAGGTACTAGGGGTCTACCTTGTAGAAACACGGAATAGAAAAAACTGTATACCAGTAAATTGCTGTATATCTAGATAGATAGATATCGTGCACCCTAATTGCGTAACACACTATCAATCTGAATAATTTTGAAGGATATTGCTAATCCTATGCTTCATATGTTCGAAAAATTTGTCAGCTCAACAACGTTAATAACGCGATGAATGTTGTTGAACCGTCAAAATGAAAGCCACTCCAACTGTTAGGGTGTTACGCAATTACCCCGCTGTAATGCACTGAAAGGACGAACAACGGGGCGCAACATCCATAGACAATACTGTAAATGCGCTTAAAAAACAGACAAATGTTAATTCAAAATGCGTGTAGGTAAAAACTTAACTAATACGAGACTTACTTGCCGATAGCGATAGACTGTAGAAAGATATTTGCCAACGTGATAGTCTCTCATAGTGCCAACTTACTCTGTCTTAATGTTAACACTGAGTTCATCGCTCGGGGACCGCGCGGCACTGTGTTGAGAAGCCGCGCAGCTGACAGCATGGACCGGAAACACAAACACCATGAGTCAATTACGATGGCAGTGAATGTTGTCCCTAGATACGAGTATGTCTCAAAATATGGGTATATCTTTTACGGTACATTCACCTTCAGCGTCGAGACAAACACAAAGTGCTTTAAAAAAAAAACTACAACGTCTGACTAACATATTAGGTCGGGGAAAAAATCTTCCGTATTTTATATACAAATTCAAGACTAAGGGCATGTGTGGCACCCAAATAAAGAGCTTTTTTGTATACCCAGGCTTTTTCTAATGGGTCAAAACTGCTTTGTAGTCAACCCCTAACTCTGTAGCTATATTGTCGTAACTACTACATATTGCTCGACTTTTTCCAAAATGGCATCTAGGTACTTTATCCGTAACAGGGCGACCAGAGCGAGCTGCATCTTTGACATCAAAATTCCCGGACTGAAAACTCTTGAACCAACTTTGTGCTACTCTTACTATTTTTTTTCGCATTTTTTTTCAAAATGTATATCCAATTTCTTCGTTAGATTCACTCATTTTGGCGGTCAGAAAAACAGTAAAAACATGGCGGGAAATCGTTTTTACTTTTCTTTTTTTAATGTCATTTATTTAATGGTACACAACCAGCAAGATACAAACAGATTTTACTACAAAAATAAAATACGAAAAAAAAAAACATGACCTATTATAAAACGCCTTTCTTACAATATTTGTGCCTGAATTTGGCGCAACTGAGCGCATTTGGCTGCCACTGATTAATTAGTGTGAGTCGTAATGGGTTTAAATCAATATAAATTATCCTTACCTGGAGTTCGTGTAAGTAGCAAAGGTAGACATGGATGTAGGCAGTAAAAAGCAAGATAAGATAAAATATTGTTTAATATAAATAAATGATATCATTAATATAAAATACTTTGAGCATTACCAACTCTATCAAAAAAAATATTGAGCGCTTAGGCCCTTAGGGATTCCACTTTTTAAACACAAAACATTTCCAAATTTTAGATATTATACATGTTACCTAGAGTCATAAATTGGTGATTGTTGCATTAGTAACTTTTGTGTTCACATTTCTTGAATCCAGTTGTAATTTTTATGGTTCTGATTCGCGGTTCTATCGCATTTTCATTATTTCCGTCGTTGCTCATCCATTTAATTTCAGTATCAGTTCCATCCCTTTTCGTTTTACGTTTCAGAACCTGTTAAATTTTATTTTCTCCAAGTTTTACTCTTTCTGGAAACTTTCTGGAAACAAAATAAAATATTTGTATACCTATCTAGTACCTGCTGTAAATCAAGGAAAGTAGTAAGTAACATTGATAAATATAAATAATTTTCAATGTCCTTTTCATATGGAGTACAAATTAGTGTTTAGTAAATAAATAATAGAATTAAAGCTAGAATATTCTGAAGATTTACATACCTGTCCTGGATTCATGTCAATAAGGAAAATAAGATTCTGTCACGAAACGAATTTCATCCGCTGTGTCTATGATGAAAGCAAACTGAAAAAGATAAAATTACTAAGTTTACTATGATCAATATAACAAAACGTGCCTTTATATCAAATACCGAGGTAATCACCTGCAGTTTGTTTAATTAAGTGTTCTTTGTCTCCGTGTCGCCTCTCCAACTCGCTTGCATGAATCAAAACCGCCGCCACGCCGCTCGCGCCACCGATGGAAACGCCACTGTTCCAAGCGCCACCCCGCCACCGACGTAAGCGCCACCGCGCCACCGACGCAAATGGCACCGCGCCTCGGACGCAAGTGCCACCGACGCCACCCCCACCGCGCTGCTGATGCAAATGGCACCGCGCCTCGGACGCAAGCGCCACCGACGCCAGCGCCACCGATGCCAGCGCCACCGCGCTGCTGGTGCAAATGGCACCGCGCCTCGGACGCAAGCGCCACCAACGCCAGCGCCACCGACGCCAGCGCCACCGACGCCAGCGCCAACGACGCCAGCGCCACCGACGCCAGCGCCACCGATGCCAGCACCACCGCGCAGCTGATGCAAATGGCACCGCGCCACCGATGTAAGCGCCAACGCGCTGCTGATGCAAATGGCACCGCGCTACGACGCAAGTGCTACCGTGCTGCAAACGCAAATGGCACCACGCCACAGACCCCACCGCAGCCCACGCGAGATCCGTAACGTGATAGCCTAATGTTTACATGCGCAGCAAGCGCCTTCGAACGTTGCTCAACGCTCGAAGACGCCTGCTATGCATGTAAACATCAGAAAGTCCAATTCCATTTAGTTATTCATTGTAAATAGAACGGCCGGAGTCAATTACACAGTGACAATAAAAAGAGTACCTAATTTAACACATTGAAAAAGGTACAAAAACAAACATTTTGGATAAAACTTTAATAAAATTGATTGAACAAAATGGTTAAAGTCTGAATTCTAACCAGAACCTCAACTTCTGACTAGGATTGTTACTTTACGTTACGTTTTTTTTGACTTTTAAACCGTTTTTTTCAATACTGTACGTATTATTTTGAGTTCTTCTTCTCTTTCTTCTTCAATTAATTTTCCAATTTAAATAACGTGCTGTAGAGGAAGTCCTCGACGCATACCAATACTAACGTGCATTTATTTTAATGTTGGCAACATTAGGGTCATTACGGTTAATTCATGGCATAATAATATACTTCGCCAGGTATAGCATTCCGAGACACAGTGATCACGTGGGTAACACAAGCTACGTCATGACCGCTGTGTTACCACTAGTGTGTAATAATAACTCCCCAACCGCCTTTATTACCTGTGCGAATCCGATAAAACGATGAGGTTTTAATTAACAATTACGTTGGTATATGTTTAAATTGAATTGTTTCGTTTGATTAGAAAAACAAAACGACAATTTAAATACTTTATATATATTTTTCAACAGAATGGTGACTGAAAATGTTTCCATAATTCATGTTTTGTTGCAATAAAGTGGCAACTGGATAATGACGTTAGCATGTGTCACTCCGGAGTGCCAGACCTTGTTTTTTTAGACCATGGGTTAATTGATATTCTGTCACTAAGAATCTGTTGCCGTGTCTCTGAACTATATTGCTTCCCTAGAACCTAGAATATTAATCATCCAATCACGTGCCTCAAAGTATTATGCACGTGTTAATAGTGTACCAGTCATTTTTCATAGAAATGACGGTTATGATATCATTCTTATTTCTAGATGGGGCAAGTCTTTATATAACTACCCTATTAGAAAGTAAGTAAATAGGCGCATTTACAATTTTGTAAATGGAGTTGTTCAAATAACTAGAAATTATGTCGATTCTGATTCCTAAGTACCGAACTAACTTACCTATATCTAGGGGAAAAGATTGACCTCCTTTGGACATTCGCGACATCAACGCGTCAGTACCTATACATATATATAAGGAAGTTACTTTTTTATACAAATCACCCTATTTGGAAGTAAGCAGGCAATTACAATACGGAGTTGAGTTGTTCAGATGACTAAAATCTCTAATATAATTTTGGTTGCAACTCTTAAAAATGGACGAATAAACCTGTGAAATTATCCAAATTAAAATTGTTATAAGATTAAGTGTTTTCTCGGGATTATAGGTATCTATGGGAAAATCCAAAATCCACGCGACGTGGACACAGTTGTGGGCAAAGCGATAAAAATTATACAGAAATACACAATATATTACACGCACATTATAAAACATGTTTTTACAATCTCGGAGACCAAACAGAAGGATGCCATTTCAGGTAAGGCACGATTTGATGACTTATTTCATTATGTCAGTTTAATCTTATTTCAGTATACTCAATACTCAATATATTTATTATTATTTATATATTTAGATATATATATTGTTTTATTGTTATTTATTGATGGTTTTTAAATTTTTTTATTGATTGTATTTTTTATTTTTTTTATTGATTGGTTTTTTATTTTTTTATTGATTGTTTTTTTAATTTTTTTTATTGATTGTTATTTTTTATTTTTTTGTGTACTTAGGTGGTAGGTTACAAAAATATGACATTAATTATATGACTAATAATTAATATGACCATGATGAATGATAAATAATTAATATGACCATTGAGGACCCTGTCGGGCACAGCAAAAGTAGGAGAGAGGAAGAGGGCTTTTATTTGACTACTTAGTTGTTACTATAATTATATCGTGATTATTTTATAAAATAATTGATTGTTTTTTGTGAACTTAGGTGGTAGGTTAAAAATATGACCATTGTGGACCCTGTCGGGCACAGCAAAAGTAGGAGAGAGGAAGAGGGCTTTTATTTGACTACTTAGTTGTTACTATAATTATATTGTGATTATTTTATAAAACATGTAATTAAAAAAAAATCATATAAATATTCATTGATATTGTAATAGCATTTTGATAATAGAAATCGTTTTAATTTATTTATGAATGTATAAAATTTTTGTCCTGCTTAATTTTTTCTGGTAATTTATTAGGTATATATTTTCATGGACATGACTAGTGTACTTGTTGAGTGCATTTTTAGCTTAGAGCCTGGTAAGTTTAACCTATTTTTATGGCGCAATGTATATCTTGACTGTATATTTTCTCTTGTCGTGTAAAAGTGTTGGTAATCCGAACGAATATGCATATTTCTAGAATGTATAGGCAGGCGAGTGTAAGTATTTTATGTTCTTGGAAATGAGGTTTGCAGTTGTCAGTGTCTTCTATATTTACTAGGATTTTTATAAGCCTTTTTTGCAATGTGAAAAGTTTCGGTGCATCTGTGCTGTATCCCCATAATATCACGCCGTAATTGAGCCACGCATATGCGTAGGCATAACAGGTAACAAGTGCAGTTTTAAGGTTAGTGGTCTTTTTGACTTCACGAAGGACGTATGCAAATTTGGATAATTTTGATTTTATCTTTTTAATGTGTGATTTCCAATTAATGTTTGTATCTATAGACAGGCCAAGCAGAGTAAATTCAGTAACGACTTCTATTTTCGTACCTTCGCGTTGTAGGTAAAGTTTATGTCTAGTGGGCCTTTTTGCCGGGGGTGGAAGGGCATTATTTTAGATTTAGAGAAATTAATTTCGAGGTTATTGTCATCCATCCAAGTTATTGATTTATTTAGTGTAGTTATTTGATGACTTACAGTTTAATATCTGGGATAAAAATTGGAGACTACCTATTGAGATTTCTTCGACTTCTCTCTCGAAATAACAATTTAGCAACCACTAAATTTATATTCAGTGTGATTGTTCGTAAATTACCCACTAAACTGATAAAAAAGTAGTTTTCCCTAATGATGTTAATATTTGTATGTAGGTCGGTTTCCCCCTTAGGGGAAAAGGCCGCACTCCACCCCGTACGGCCCTGTAGAGCTCGTCTCCAGACTGGACACTCTCCCACCGATAGAGATTAAATGAATTCCAAATATGAAGAAATCAAATGCCTTGTACCATCAATAGAACAAGGAAAGGAATGAAAGAAATGGTAAATAAGACAGGAATTTATAGTTATGAAAATACATTGGATGTGGTTTTAGAAAACTAATAAATAATAGAGGGATGCAGAGTATATTATTATGTAGGTAGACTTATGAGTAACACATACGCTAGCGTAACCGGTATTTGGTCAGTCGTTACTCACACGGAGTACTGAGAGCTAGACTTCCATAAAGTGACGCAAGCAGCTTTTCAGTGGCAATGCGTTGGCATCACGCTCTTTTGGAGACAGGGTCCCTAGCAGTTCTCTCGAACTGACAAACGTGATGATGTGACTTTGTCTGCGACAACCGTGTGACCGTCCTTGTCTAGCAATAAGGCAGCTAGTTCCAGCGGCTTTACGTCGGCATCATCCTCTTAAGGAAACATGGTTCCTATCACTCCTTGGTCCTTGAACCCAAACCCCTGGAATGTCACTCTTTGCAAAACAAGCATATCTGTAAGACACGTGTTCATTTCAGTCTGACCGAATTATTGGCCTAAGATAAAGAATACACACACATTCAAGAATTACTAGATAATAGAGTTGAGAATCGAAACTCAAGAATTATTATTTCATAGATTTTTGGATAAACTCTCATAAAGGCATATTATTGGTCGGAGGCAAAGATTACAAAATTCTAGAATTACTTCAATACTCAAGAATCGTTAACTAATAGAGCCCCAAAGCGCCGCCCGCCCGCCCTGTACCACTTGAGAGACAAAGTTGCGCAACAAACTCTCTAAGCAACACTTTTCTGTCTGTTTAGTTGCAAGAACTTTAATAACAGTATCAGCCTAGGATAATTATTATAATGAAAGACTCACCCAGTCGCTCCAACAAACACCCACATACTACAATAAGTACTAAATTAGTCTAATCTGGGCTTTAACCCAGCTAGCTATCTTGCGACAGCCCATTTGGACATGGCCTTTTGGTATTCACCAAGTTTCCTAACTTAACTAGCTTGACTACGACGTCCGTATCCTATTGCAGTCGAAAACCTACTGCCCTCATATTTTCGTTACAATTCTCATGTCCTAAAATCACCACGCTCAGCCCCTTTCCTTAGTTATTTTGTATCGTAGACTTAAAACACTTCTCCTTTATTTGTTAATACTTCTTCCCTCCTCTTTCTCAAAAATTCCGTTATTGTAGCGTACCAGAGCGGGGATAAAATAGTATAATTTCCTCTAGCGGAAAAGCTTTTAATTTTTTCTGTTACCAACGAGCCTACAAAAACGAAAAAGTCTTTATTCATAAGTAGAATAATCAAGAATAAAGACTTAGTACCGTTTCATAACAAAGAAGAAAATTTTATTTTTGAAAATGGAATTAAAAGCGCCGATCTTTTCGGTAGAATGCGTGCATTGCGTTGCGGCTACAGAAGAAATCTAAAAAGGAAACTGTAATATTGTATTGGATTATTTTATTTTTTCGCAATCGTACTAAAAAGGTTCTCGGTTTCTTATTTTACTCTCTCGCTAAAGCTCGGGAGTAAAACTACCTCGTACATAATGGGTAATTTTAGCCCCTTGTATAACAATCTACTAGCTCTCAATTGTACCAGGGGTACATTTACGATAGCCAGATTTGGCTGCAATAATGTGCGTTGCACTCGGGTTTATTCCATTGTTTCTCAGAATTTGAAATATAATTATTGGATCCTAAGTGAAGTAAAATATTGCTTTCGACCTGCCGGCATTGATCCTAGTAGATAGATTTAAGCGTTTCTATGTGGCTCGAATCATGTGCCGGTTTTAAAATAAATAAATAAATACATTTTGTTATTAAATAGGAGTACGTGACAGACAGTCACATTAGTAATACCAACACACCCTATGTAGATACAGTCAGTGAAAAAAATCAATGAACATTTCGGAATTTTTATTACCTGCCTTTTTATATTTATATTCCTTTTTATATTCCTTCCTACAACGATAAAAACATTGAATTCATGTCGTTCCCAGATATTTTATCCTTAATAAATAAATTACGAGTGTTTCGCGAGCAAAAACTAGCTACATAGATAAATTAAAAGTAGTGACTATAAATCTATTAAGTGAAGTGAATAAGTAAACATATCTACACAGTGAAAATAAGATTAAATTATTCAAGAACTTCTTTGTTACATCTAGAATAAATCAATTAACAGTGCATTCGACAAAATAGTGAACAAAAATACGACTAGAGAACAATTAGTGACAGTGGCATTAACTTTGTTTAAATTACAATATTAGAGTATCATAGCACAACTTACAAAAGTGCAAAGCATTCCTTGAGAAAAACAGCGCCATCTGTACTCAACGCTTGATACTACAACAACGATTCAGGAATATTATTTTCATCGTTGTGGAGGAAGGAGATGAGTAGTATAAAAAATAGAAATAAATTTTTTAAACATCTTAGCAGAAGTATCAAAAATTGAATGTACACCAAATGAATTAGCAATGGTCAGAAGAATGGGTAATACGGAAAATAAAATAAGACCCATTACTGTAACCTTCACGACCCACGGTAAAACACTCTCTGTAGGTACTGAAAAATTAGAAAAACCTTAAAATAAATCAGTATATTATGTCAAAGAGGACTAACCAAAGCCAATTTTAGAAAAAACCAGCCAAGTGCTTGTCAGACCAAGCACAATGACGGTTTCCGTAGAACCTTCACCCCAGAAAAACCTTAACATTAGAAGTTGAAAAACATGTTCTCCCATACGTTTCAACAGCAAATATAAGTTGTTCGACTATTACTCGTAAACTTTTAAAGCCTACTTAGCTGTGATAGTATTTCTTTTAATTTCGTTTCTTTTAATTTACTACTGCCGTGAATTTCTTGACATATCCAAAAGCAATCATTTAGTTGGCAGGGGGGGCGGAGGACACATGACTCTCACAAAAATTTGCAATTTAAAGCTTATTTTTACGCAAACGGATTCTTGAATCGAAAAATGGTTTTCACAGAGTCATACTATTTTTGAATGACCTATCTAACGATACCCCACGACATGGGATAGACGAGAAAAAGAAACATCCCCACTTTACGTGTACAGGGGTACACTAAAAAATCGTTATTTGCATGAGTTTATTTTACCACTTTGTCAACGTGATTAATATGTATAACCATGCCAAATTATAGCTTTCTAGTACTAAGTCTCTGAGCTAGGCTGCGGACGGACGGACAGACGGACATGGCGAAACTATAAGGGTTTCTTGTTGACTACGGAACCCTAGAAAAGACGAGAACTACAGAAACAAGAACAAAACGAGAGGAAAGAGGGAAAGATAGCGTTTTTACGTAATGATCGCCTTATAGTCAAAGAAACTGATACAAGTCTAAAACAAATGAATAAAAATGAAGAATTACATGTAACTCAAAATACGCAAACTATGAAAAGAGAGATTTGGAAATTACTCCACCAAGCCAAGGAATGAATTCATAATCAAGCAAAGCTCGAACACCTTAGTCGCAAGCCACCAAGCGAGCAAAAGAAAACAAGATCAAAGAACGATGGGAACTATAGACTCCGTCTTCCGTTTTGTTTCGTATTTTTCATTACGGGCTACAAACTAGCAAACCGTTTGTTTCAAGTCTTAAATATATCCTGTTGATATTATATTACTATCTCCAACATTACCTAAGTGGGTAAGTGGAAAACTGTAGTAGTCAATTTTGTAAAATGTAGTTATAAGTATAACTCAGGTCTATTTTGTAACAGTGTCGTGTAAAATATATCTTCTCTGTCGAAGGACAGATCGTGGACACAAAACACACCGGTTTCCACTATTTATAATAAACACGGATGGTAATCCCGTCAACAAACAACTCACAATGAATAATCAGAGTCCAAAGAAAATGCCAGGGGTGAGTCGCAAAACTATCCATCAGGTCCAGTCAAAAAGCAAGGGTCAGCTTTGGTCGTGAAACAGATTGCAAACGCACAGAAAACATCGCCAGCCAGCACACGCCCAGCTACCTAGTAGCCCAAGATTATTAGACAAAATGTGGCCATAGATATGAAATTTTTCATAACCATCTGAATTTTAGCAAGATATGTTCTATAAGTGGCATTGAATCATTACCTACGTTTTGAGATATACAGGGTAAATTTCGATGTAAAGGTGAATTCTGTATTCTAATAACAGCAACATCTTTCTACCAAAAAGCCTGGGCGTACGTTATACCAGCGTGTCAGGTAAAATTTGGCAAGTTGATAATAATAGATTCTAGGAGACTTATGTATGTTTGTACATATTTTACAACTTTTTACAAAACACCACCGGAGTAATTGCGTAACACACTAACAGTAGGAATGGTTTAATTTTGACAGTTCCACAACATTAATTGCATTATTTACGTTGTTGAGTAGACAAATTTATCGAACATAATTCATATGTAGCAATGGATTACCAATATCCTTCAAAATGATTCAGACTGTGATTGATAGGGTGTTACGCGATTAGGGTGCTGGAACATTCGCAATGGCGAGTTCAACTGTCATCTGGAATTTATTCAAACTGGACCTGATTGTATTTCCCTGCAAGTGTAGGCAGAGATGTTATGTTATGTCACGTTAAACATAGAAATACAGAAATAAAGGAAAATAAAGAAGAAAAAAAACATATTGTTTTTTTTTTTTCAATTGTCTACTAAAAAGATGGCCACATTTTATTGTTTTCCTTTAAAACCCTACGGTCGTAGCTATAGTAAAAAATCGTTACGAAAGCTAAGACCTTCTAAATGAGATATGCCTCAAGTCTGTTGACTAAGTTTTGAAATCGGGTTCGGGTGAATCTACCTACACCTACGGAGTATACAAGCGTGAATATGTTATATCATGGAATATAAGAACAGTGGTATCCCAGTAGTTACGTTAACATAGAAGTTTGATTCATTCACAGCTTCAAGGGAGTGTAGACTTGAGTATATGGTTTTAATTTCAACTGGATACCTCCACGCGTTCCTGAGATAAAGGGGTCTTGACAGACAGACGGACTACTATAAGGGTTCCATTTTTTCCTTTTGAGGTACGGAACCCAAAAAATGGTCAATTGGTCAGTAAGCCAAGACCTTTTAAATGAGGTAAGTATGTCTCTGAGTAAGTTTTGATATCGGGTTGTAGGTACACAATCTCTTCCTACACCCACGGATTATACAAGCGTGAATATGTTGTCATGGAAAATAAAATACAATATGAAGTACCTTAAGTAAAAACCAATACGATTTCCACTTATTTAAAAAAATAATTAAACATATTTTGTACCACAGTAGTACCATTACATTTCCTTCTTTTCCCTGAAAACCCCATACTTTAGACGTTCGTCGCCATAGTAAAAAATGGCCAGTGAGCCAAGACCTTTTAAATGAGATATGACTCAAGTGTGTTGGCTAAGTTTCAATTTTGGGGACGCTAGTGCCCATCGTCCTTTTAAAAAGTTCAAAGTTCTATGACAACCTTCTTACATAATATACAGAGTCAACACTCACCGCGATACTCTACAGTTCTATCTCTTCAGATGAATCAGAATAACAACAAGCAACGCCCCCAAAAGCACGACATAAGTAGGTAGGTACATAAAACTAGCAAAATTAACAGAAATCAAAAATAATACCCTAAAAACACCTTCCCCGGAACAGCCGGTCACCGCGAGGGTAGTAGACCAAAACCCTCCTAAATATAGTGATAAAACTACAAACGATTAAGTGACGGAAAAAAAAGAAAATACTATTTATGTACTTACAACGTTCGATCGTTAGAGAGCGAAACGAAAATTATAGAACTGTAATATGCAATATCTCTTATAAAGTGGGATATCATAAGCATCTCTATTATAACTGGTTACCGCTACAATATGTGAATGACTACACCTACCTCGGCCACGTCAAATCATTAGAGGCTTGTAGTGAAAAAGAAACAAGCAATAAAGAACATTATGGAATAAAAACTGGGCCATGAGGGACATTTTTAAAAGTCGTTTCCACCCAGTAGTCTAAAATCAAAAGCAAGGAGTATCTGCTTTTTACCATGCCTCACTTATGCGTGCATAACTAAAATTCAGCAAAACAAGATTAGGACGTGCTAAAGAGGACTTGGACGTAGTTTTATGGACATAAAGCTGAGAGACCGAGTGAAAACTACGTTGATTAGGAAAAGAACCAAATCGAACGATGTGATTAAGTGTATGGAGATGGGCAGGCCACATTCAGAGGCCAGAAACACAAAGATGGGCCCCGCACCCTAATTGCGTTACACACTATCAATTACAATCTGAAACATTTTGAAGGATATTGCTAATCCATTACTTCTACATGATCGAAAAATTTGTCTGCTTAGCATCGTAAATAACGCAATGAATGTTGAGGAACTATCAAAATGAAAACCATTCCTACTGTTAGTGTTTTACACAATTACCCCACAGGTCGTGACAAACTGGACCCCCAGAAATAAGAAAAGTACGAGAGGCAGATCTTTCAAAAGGTGGGAAGACGCAATTCCGATAATAACTGACAAATTGTGGGCAAGAACAGCCAGACTACGGGACGAATGGGAACAGTTGGAGGAGGCTTTTACCGACTCAGGAACTCGTTACATAAACGAAACATAAGCAAGGAAGATAATAATAATATAAAATATAAAATTAAGGTTTTTATCTCACGAAGTTGAGAGTCTCACGAGTTGCATTAGAACGATGTGTAGTTTGAGGACCACAGACAGTTGCGAACCAAAGTATAAGTCTCTAAAAGTGCTTACATTTCCGTCATTGTATATTCTGGAAATGGCCATGTTTGTAAAGACCAATAAAAACCTATTTCCCACGACGCACAGTGGATCGTCCCCATACAAGAGGTCGGACATAGAATTAAAAATTGAAAAAGTATTTAATTGAAAAAAATGAAATATACAGTTGCATTACTCTATTATGGAACTACAAAAAATGTTACTACAATTTTTTTATTTGACCAGTACTTTATGAGCAATTCGATGAAAACTGTTATTTTTCTATGGAAATGGTCACAAAAATGTCTGTATCTCATGATTCCCTCCTTGTTTCGATTTGCGGTTTTCACTACTGTTATTTACCCATTTTATGCCACATTTTCTTCAAGGACACATGGTGCCCCCAGCGACCCCCTTCCGAGATATTTTGCTTTTAGTAACTATACTTTTTATTGTATAACTGATGAAATGGAGGTACATTAAGTATATTCATTACTGAGAATAAGTCATCCCTAAGTAGTTCCTTAAATAACAGGTGCATTTGCGATTACTTTAATGACTTATGAACGCTTCAGTTGCCATACCACAAAAGCGTTAATGAGTCCTTAAGTAAAGATTACCAGTACTTGCTTAATCTAATTAGATTAAGCAAGTAACTAATTAGTTATTGTAATTACTATGTTAACAGCCCTTAATCTCTGCATTGTGATTGGATAATGTCATCATTAGCTTAGTAATGACTGAGTCGAATTTACAATAACACATCGAAAAGAAATAGAGTTTTATGATCAATAAGAAAATATGTAGGTATAAAAATATTTTTTATTTAAATAATATAACACTGTAAAAATAATTTAAAAATAAAACAACTATGTACCCTAAAACAAACTAAAAAATTAAACAACTACTAAGAACTAAATTATAATAGGAAATTAATTAATTAACACGACCATTTAGTTACTAACAACAATAGAAAAGAAAGAAAAAAAAAACATTTATTGGCCGATGGGTGGCATAACACAAAACAAAAAAAGAACAGAATAAAAAAAAAATACACAAAAACAAGAAATTAACAAAGAAACTGCTTGTTAATAATAATATTAGGTACTATAAGACTTAAACTATATTTTCTTCATCTTCATCAATAACGACATCATGATCATTATTATCGTCATCATCTTCTTCAACGTCACTACATGCAGCAAGTGTATCAGTTGAAACGTCAATGAACTCCAATTCACTCTGATCAACTATGAGTAAATCGTCTAGTTCACTAAATGAAGACTTTTTGGCTTTATTTGTCATCTTCGGTCGTAAGCTGGTGAGAAGAGGATCGGAAGATAATAGCAGATTATGAAGAATGTCTTCATTAGTGGCGATGCTACTATACTTTCGTGTATGATATTCTCTAAATTTACGAAAATCCTTGTTTCTTGCTTCAGATGCTTCTTCAGACAAAAAACCTATAGGTACTACTGATAAGTGGTCCACTATCTGTGATCCATGAATCAGCAATTTGTGTAAACTTGCTGGTATGTTATACCATGGATATAATTCCACGAATAAATTTGCTGTTTCATCACAATATAATTTAAATTTTTGGACTTGAATTTTTTCGCCTGAGGAAATGCATTGCAAAATAACGGCGAGTCTTCTAATTAAATTAACGTCTAATTTAGTAATTTCCGCAGTCGTTTCAGGGTTTGCAAAAAACCTTCTTGCAGCATTTCCAGTGTTTGTATTGCCACTACCCTGCTTAACAACGTCTAGAAGTAAGCCTGTGCTTCTTCGGAAAGCTTCTTGAATGGCTTCTTTCTTATCTTTAACTTTCTTTTTATTTTCGTCACCTTTTGCTTGCCATGATTTTATGTCCATTCTGTAAGCAATGTGTAATAAACACTCCATAGACCGAATCCAAGCATGCAATGAACTAAATCCATGCTTGTATAAATCTGTATTCACGGGTTTAGCTCTCACTTCTTCCAAGTTATTCATTTCGCTTGGGCGAGCTTTGCACAAATCACACACTGCTGCCGATGTACCAGATATGATTGAATGTACCTTACCATCAATGATGGTTAGCCATAGATTGTGAATAACAGTAGCATTGCCGCAATCAGTCGGGTTCAGTTCACGAATCTCGGTCTCAAATATTTCCATTTCAGCCTTAACATTCGCTTCCGTTTCTTTCATAAATGTGAATGAAATCGGGCGACAATATGTGGTTGACGATGGCCGATCATTCTGCCACACTATACTTCCACTAGAAGTCACTAACTTAAGCGGTACAAGACTTGCCATAAATACACTGGATAAGTCTTGTTCACTTGTTGTTGTCGTTTGATGGTAAATGCTTTGACTTGAAGCTTGATCAAAACCCCATTTACTGTGAAGCACAAGTGGTTCACCAGCATCAAAATTTGATTCAAGTGAATCGATCAGCCTCCTAACTGTGAGATCAAGGAGGGCTTGGATCCGTATCTTTGCGGAAGTTTCAGTCACAGTTACGTCTTCTTTTGCCGGGTAGCATTTAAGCTTTTCTTTAACTAACAAGTAGTAGCTTGGGTATTTCGCATGACCTTCTTTTAAACTAAAGTCCCGAAGTGTGATGTAACGCCACTTGGATAACTGCAAGTAAACGTAAAGAGCAAGTGCTTTGTGAGTAGGAACTTCACGAAGCGAAGGATTCTGCTTAGTTTCCAGGACATTTAAAACTGTTGAGACGTGTTCAGGATTTTCCAGCAAATTTTTCATTATTCTGGCCATATCATTTTTTCCGGCAGACTTAAGTATACTTTCAACAGTATGCAAAAGCTCATCCGGACGACTGCAACTAGCAACATTTTCATTAACACGTCTTCTTTTGTGTCTAGTCGATAAATCTTCAAAGCGTTTGCGAGGAGATGTATATGTTGAAGTTGATGCATCTGATTTTGATGGACTGACTACCTCTTCTGCCTCATTTTCATTTGCTTCTTCAGTGTCAACAACATTTTCTTTAAAGCAATCTGGCCAAACGATATCGGAATTTAACCACTCTCCGTTCTTGTTAATGAACCTGTCGACTGTCCTTCTTGATTGCACCCATTTGGTGTAAACCCTATAGCAAAATCGTCGACACCAGTTCTTGAGATCCGTCACATCACTTTCACTTAACTGGACGTTAGTACTCGACTTCAATGTGTTAAATAAATTGTCATAGTCACGAAGATCTTTATGATTACGAAGAGCAACGTAAAGATCTAGATAAGTAGAAAACCCACGGAAAGCCATAATGACAACATTTGATAGAAGTTATAATTACAACTGAATTACATTTGCTAAACACACTCAAATATATAGGGCAGCAAGTAGGCAACTAGCAATGAATTTGATAAGCTAATGGTGACATTAGACAATCACAATGCAGAGATTAAGGGCTGTTAACATAGTAATTACAATAACTAATTAGATTAAGCAAGTACTGGTAATCTTTACTTAAGGACTCATTAACGCTTTTGTTGTATGGCAACAGAAGCGTTCATAAGTCATTAAAGTAATCGCAAATGCACCTGTTATTTAAGGAACTACTTAGGGATGACTTATTCTCAGTAATGAATATACTTAATGTACTATCGGCCCAAGTTAAGCATGCTCACTTAAGAAAATATTCCTGCGAGAGCGCAGCTAGTGACAAACCACACCCCTTCCTAGTTTCCCCCAATTAGAGACAATATGCATTTGTGTGAGTAATGAGCGAGTAACATAAAATAACAAACATTAGCTAGAGCGCGGCAGTGCCAATACAAGGAACAACTGCAAAACATTTGAGATAATCCTAAGGTAATAAAAAAACGTATGGCCCTTGTATTAAGCCGTCCTCTATTGTTTAACCGAATTTCCAGACATTCCCACTAAATAACAATGGGTCTTAGATAATGAACTTATTTTTATTTCAGTTGCAAGAGTTGTGCGGCTTGCGGCCTTGCGTTAGCTACAAACAAAAAGCTCTGATAACATTGTATGAACTGCGCAGAGTATTGGTTCAAATATTACTGTAATTTTCAAGTATTCCCAAATTGCCCAAGTATAAACAAACACATAGAAATTTAGATAGTTATTTACTTTTAATAAAGTCGATTAAACACAAAAAATTTCAATATAAACATTTGATACCTTCATGCAGTGCCGGTCAACGCACCTATACCTAACGTATTCAGGGAGCCGTGAGATAAAAGGTAAACAAACCATAAATGTCCGTTCAATCGATTTTGAATGCTATTGTGTTGGTGGCATGACAAATGGCAGCTGCAGTAAACAGTTGGTATTGTAACCACTTTTTTGCCTTTAATGCCATCCATAAGCCTACGGAATAGAAGTCAAAATCGGTGGAACGGACTGTAATAAAACGGTTCGTTTCAATGTCTCATCTTATTGTGAAGGGAATATGGTGCGGTTGCTGCGGCATGCGGCATCACATAGGATATGGTGAAAATTGGAGAGGCAGTGAAAGTGTTCATAAATAACCTATATCTATAGACCCGATAGAGAGAGGAAAATATTAATACATATAAATTGTAGTTTATTAGTTATTACAAATTATTTTTGTAAATACTGCAATATCAATAATACATTTTCTAAACCAAACAAACAGAAGATATGAGTACTAAAATTAATTCTTGTCCATAATAAAAAAACAATTCAATTCAATAACAAAGAGCTCACGCCGCCGCCGCGCCGCGCTGGCCGTGCCCATTAAAAACTCGTCTCTTAGCAGAAACAAGTGAGCATAGTACTCTCCTAGTGTGAGTGTCACACATTCTATACATGATTATACTAATACGAACACCACTAAAATACGCTTTGTGCATCCTATTGGTCAAAACTCGTGCATTGTGCGATCGAGTCGTGAGCCGTGCTATGCGATTATCGCCTTAGAGGTGAGCATGCAGAAGTTTGGCCGATAGTACCTCCATTTCATCAGTTATACAATAAAAAGTATAGTTACTAAAAGCAAAATATCTCGGAAGGGGGTCGCTGGGGGCACCATGTGTCCTTGAAGAAAATGTGGCATAAAATGGGTAAATAACAGTAGTGAAAACCGCAAATCGAAACAAGGAGGGAATCATGAGATACAGACATTTTTGTGACCATTTCCATAGAAAAATAACAGTTTTCATCGAATTGCTCATAAAGTACTGGTCAAATAAAAAAATTGTAGTAACATTTTTTGTAGTTCCATAATAGAGTAATGCAACTGTATATTTCATTTTTTTCAATTAAATACTTTTTCAATTTTTAATTCTATGTCCGACCTCTTGTATGGGGACGATCCACTGTGCGACGTCAGAAACTAGAAAACGACCTATCAGAAATCAATACAAATATTTATTACAAATCAAGTCCTGTAACACAGCGTTATTGAGAAAAGGTGTTATTTGTGTGGGTCCTACCATATACAATAAATTGCCAGATGTAATGAAAAATGATACAATTAAAGACTTTATTAAGAAATTAGTGGCCTTCCTAATAGAAATATGTTATTATTCGATTAATTATATTTTAATGGACAAAACTTTTTAATCAGCAATGTGTATTAAATTAAATATAATTAATGTTATTTTTAACACATAATATGATTTATTAATAATTTAATTTTTTATTCTACAGTGACATTTTAATTTGACATTATTCAATGGTAATTATTATTAATGTATGTACAATTGTAATAATTAGAATTATTACAATTGTACATACATTGTGACATTTTAATTTATAATTTTATTTTTAGATAACAATTCAATTATTATTATGGATTTAATTAATTATTATTTCTTAACAATTTTTATAAATTTTGCGTGCCTATTTTCAGCCAGAAAGTACATGGCTCACTCCTATCTACTCCACCTGTATTTTAATGTAGGTACCAACATTCGTTACAAATAAATGATTTGATTGATTGATTGATTGAAGCGACGCGCACTTTTCTTGTGATTACAAAGTGTACAAACACGCTGTGAATGTGTGTGTAAGCGCAGGACTAAAATTACGCAACGGTAAAGTAACGACATCCAAATAAAGTTTTAATTAAAGATGGAGACCATCAATCTATCTTTAAACAATTCCTTTTAGTGGAAATGGCCGTGCTCCGCCGTCGCACTGCCTGGGTCCTCTCACGGAATAGATAGTACAATATCTATTCCGTTGTTATTCTCGAACAATTTTTTTAAATATTTATTATTGATGATTGAGTTTTTCTAATTAAGTTAAAATTTGTGTTAGGATCGGCCACAAAGCATGGAATCGCCGCGCTGGTAGCGGTTAGAGGTGGCAGTAGTAATAAAATACGTGGTAAATTTACCTTGAGCGCACAGTTTCTGACACGGACTACCTTCAAAGACATTAATTTCTATACGCCATTGATGTCGTATAACGAGTGTTTACTCGTGACACGCTTGGTTTGTGTGGAAAGTATTGACAACGCTGCCTCTAGCAGCGGCGGCCGTGGCGTCTCCTTGCTCTGTGAGATCCACTAATTGGCTTCCCCTAAGGTGATTCGTTCAACGTAGTCTACAACGATCAAAATTTCTGAAGTTTTTAGCAAATTACGGCGCTGTTTTAAGTTGTATGTTGATTAAAATTCAATTTGCAGCAATTCTTATAAAATAGTTACTAAATTATAATCATTTATAGCATCAATAAAGCTCTTGAAAATCTATTTGCTGGAAAATTTATATTTTCACGAAATCGTAAAACAGCGCCGGTATTTGGAAAAAAATGACAGAAATATTGAATTTCGCGGGCTACCTTAACGGATCCCCTTAAGAAAAAGAGGCCGTGCTCCGCCCTCGCACGACCCTGTAGAGTGCCACCCTTCACTTCTTGACGGAATAGATATTTATCTATTCCGGAATAGATATTTTATCTATTCCGTGGTCACTCTCCCACCAAATTATGACGCAATGTGTGATTTAAGTTGGCACCGCGCCAGATACCTCTACGAACACTATCGCTTCACACATTATTTCGCTTGTATAGTGAAGTACTCATGTTAACCTAATCATCATGATAAAGTTAGCTCATAGTTAAGTTTAACATACATAGTATCGTGTACTAATAGAACTTTAGTAGATACAACTAAGAGTAGATATTAATCATAAAATATTAGAAGGACTTTAACGCAGTCCCAACTCAAAATATGGTAGACTTAGCTGAAAAGCACATATCATCACGCCAGTATTCCCGGAAAGGTGGGCAGAGAGATAACCACGTAGCTACCGACATTTCAATATTTATATTTAAGCTGTTGTGCTAGCCTATTGCCACATTAACCGGATAGAAAGCCAGACTCCGGGTTGCTATTCAATAGAAAAATCGAATAAAAAAGACCTTAGGGATGGAATCATGGAATCCACGATCGCACGCTCAATATTTGCGTTTGCGAGGACATGACTAACAGGGCAATCGGCAAATCCCTACTTAGCAAGTATATCAAGCGATCGCCTTCATCTTCTTCCTTTTTCTTCTTTCGTCTCCACGCAAGCTCAACGGTTTCAATCAACTTTTTATAAGGACAGGACATTTGTCGGGGTACGGACTCAAAAATAATTACTGTGCCTATAGTCGGGTTGTGACTCGTGCCCGATAGGGCCTCAATAATCATATCTTATCGTATACGTCTACATAGTGGAATGCTTAGTACTTATTAAGTAATGGAGTAGGTAAAAAGTTATAGCGCAGAGATTTGACCAACATCTTGAAATCTATTGCTAAACAGCCGGGTCAAGAGTCAGATATATACGGGAGACCGTAGTTATGTATACGGCACACATTCTAAGGATGAGGTCCCTAAAGACCCACGACTGTCACATTGGGTCTAACGGTCTTACCAGAGTCTGTCGTCTGTCGTAGATGCTCGACGTCTTCTCTGCGCCACCGAAGGGGGCGCGAGGAATCGGTGTTGGGGCTTTTGGCCCCTTGCCCGAGGTTGAGATCTACGTTTTGGAATGGGCAACTAGCTTAAACTTTCTGACTAACTGACCGACTCTTTGACAATTCAAAAGTGCCTGTAAATGGTTTAATTGAAATAAATGCTTTGAGTTTTGAGTTTTTTTGAGTTGCAGTCTCTCGGCCCCCAGACTTGGAGACCCGTCTTTGGGCTACCCTCCCCCTCCCGCAGGAGGGGGTGGGATTGCTTTACCGCACACCTAGACGCTGAGGGGTATACCTCCACTCAGCGTTCTGTAGTGTGTTTCTGAGGGTGTAACTGTGGGAGCGCCCAAAGTGCTTCACGACGCCCGTGCGACCAGGCCCCTGACGGATGAGATCCCTAGTTCCCTAGGGAAGGCCCAGCAAGGGCCGATCGAGCAACGAGGGCGTCGGTTTTGGTTAGCACTCGTCCACAGTGGCGGCTATCCCAGCTCCCTACAACGTAACAAGATCTAGCCGGTAGCGCTGCAGGCCGGAGCGTTGTAGTGAGTATCGAGCGACTTGAGGTGTGTGTACGTCGCTCGTGTGGTTTATCTTTGTGTTTTTATGCGAATGTGGAGTAGTGTATGTGTGGGCCGCGCATGTAGCGCCTATATAAACTTAGGACGCTTTGCGCGCGGCGGGCGTCATGTCATGAGTGTGGAGTTCTATTGTTTGGGTAAGTCGCGTGTAGTGTGGGGGCGACTTACTCAGGCGTCTAGTACGGTGGTGCGACGTCTGCGACGAGGTCGCGCGGAAAGCGCTTGTAGTCGGGGGGTCGCGCGTGCCATGGTGCAATGTCCCTGATGTGATGTTGTTCAGAGACGTCGGCGCGCGCGAACATCCTCCTCGCCTAGTTTTTGCTAAAGTCTTCGATACTCTCGACACGCAGGTCCCTGTGGATCACAGAGTTCCTCACGTACCGAGGTGCCTGGACTATTTGACGCAGCACGTTGTTCTGCTGCGTCCGGAGCTTCTTTCTGTGGATCTCGGCCGTGAGGGCGAGCCAAGCTGGGGCGGCGTAGGTGAGTTGCGGTCGCACGTAGGACTTGTAGATCCCCAGCTTGACTCGCGTAGAGAGGCGTGACGAGAGCACCGGGCGAAGTAGGTGGTGGTTTACTTTTACCCGCGCGACAGTTTCGCAGACATGCGGGCCCATGGAGAGCCGATTGTCGAGTGTGACCCCCAGGTATTTGGCGGTCTTGGTCCACTTGACTTCGGTCGCCATGAGCTTAAGACTCGGTGGGTTCATACGGCCGCGTGCCTTGACGATAATCGCCTGCGTCTTACCTGCATTCACCGACAGTCTCCATTTGCTGAGCCAGTCGGGGAGGTCGTCCAGTGCGCAATGCATCTTTATGGCCGCGTGATCAGCCGACAGTGAAGTGGTGATGTATGCGGCGTAGTCAGCGTACAGCGCGAGTTTTGCGGTGTGCGTGGCAGGTATGTCGTCGGTGTACACAGAGTACAACGCAGGCGAGACACAGCTTCCCTGTGACACCGCCGTGGTTACGAGGCGTGCGTTGAAGAGCTCGTTCTCCACCGAGACCTTAAATTTCCTATCCTGTAGGAAGGAGGAGACCACCTGTATCAAGCGACGGGGCGCTGTGGTGAAGGTTAATTTGTAAATAAGGCCGGCGTGCCAGACCCGGTCGAATGCCTTCTCCATGTCGAGGAATACTGCTGCGGCGTATTCCCTCCTATTCACGGCCGCCGAGAGAAGGTGCAGAGTACCCTCGACAGCTGGAGCGGCGTAATGTGCTCGGCCCGGAAACCAAACTGTTCCGAGCGCGGTGTCATGTGTGGTGTAAGGTGGTGCAACAGGAGCTTTTCGAACACCTTGGAGGTGGTGGGTAGGAGCGTGATCGGCCGGTAGCTTTCCGGCAACCCCATGGTGGAAGTAGTGGGTGGTCCTCTGTGTTGTACTAAATATTTTGGAGCTTTCAGCCAATAACGTGAAAGTGCGGCACAGACATTTCGGTCAAGTCGAAACTTGCTCCCGACAGGTTGTGAACCTGCTTCTGGGTGCTTGCGATCTATTTATGCGTGTATGAGTAAGCAAGCTAGTGTGTATTATCGCCACAGTTTTTCTTGTTGTCGCCAATAGACGCATTTATGAGAATGCTGTGCTTCTCAACGATATAGGTACAATTATTGACGACAGCAAGTTTTGAATTAAGTACTGCCATATTTTCGTCTAAATAATAGTTTTTCTTAATTTCTAATAATAGTTATCTATACGTACTAATAACAAAGCTGAAGAGTTTGTTTTTTTGTTTGTTTGATCGCGCTAATCTCTGAAACAACCAGCCGAGGAAGCAGCAGCAGCGAGGAGCAGATGAAGGACCATCACGCTAACACAACAACAACACGCTGGGACCCTTAGGAGCCGAGCAACAAGAAAAAGAGTCATAAAGAACGCTAAGCGAAAACGAAGTAATAGCGCGGGCAGGCGATGCGATGCGAAGGGGTGGGTCGAGGGAACAAGAAATTTCACTCGAAAGAAGTCGCGGGCTGAAGATAGATATGAAATATTTATGTCCGTATTACGGAACATTCCTCAAGTCGAGTTTGATCGTCAATCAGTCGATCACTGTTTAGTTATAGAATCAGTACTTGAGCAGCGTTCTTATTCCAGAACGATAATCAATCCATACTCGGCTGAATCGAGACTCAAATCGAGCCTCAAACAGAGATGTGTATCGTCTATGCTTCAGCCTGTTTTCGTTTACGATTTATTTTATTTACTAACTTTGGTCTGAATCTTCACAGGATTAGAAATATTAAAATGCACCATGAGAACCAAAATATTTAGGAAATCAGCGTTATTTTGGCAGTCCCGAATAGTACAATCCCACATTTATCAAATTTAAACTGTTTGAAGTCATTTTGTAAGCAAAATTTACAGACCAACAAGGATCTTTTGGCGTCTGAATGACATTCACAGGGGGGCGTTGTTGGGAAATTTTTGTGATTTTTTTACTGATGTTGGTTTCAGTTCCGACTTTGACCACACGCCAAAAGAACCTTGTAGCGTTGTATCTATTGGTATTATGTTAAAGGCCAGAAATTAGCAAAATGCAATTAAAATGTCAATATATCAGTTAGTTTCGTAGGTTTGTATATTAGGTCTTTACCTATGAAATTGCCGTTCTGCAGTACTGGCCATTTCAAATCAAAATAATTTTTGTTTGGCTATGAATTCTAATTTCAAATTAATTTTATTTTAAAAACATGGATTTTTTTTTCTAAAAGTAGTCATTTCTTTATTGATTAGTGTTACATTTTCATCGCATTTCAATCTTTTTCGTCATCATGGATACGTTAAAAATTCGAGTAATTATGGAATATGAGTACCGTCGTGGCAGCAACGCGGCACAAGCGGCACGCAACATCAACGACGTTTACGGAGCTAACTCTACAAACCAACGCACCACCTGTTATTGGTTTGCTCGCTTCCGTTCTGGAAATTTCGACCTGAAAAATGAACCTCGCGGTCGTCCGAAGACTTTGGTCGACAATGACGAATTAAAGGCGATTGTGGAAGCTGATGATACACAATCTACGGCTGAATTAGCAGCAGCTTTCGACGTTAGCGTCAAAACAATATTGGTCCATTTGCGTCAAATTGGCAAGGTAAAAAAGCTTGACAAATGGGTGCCCCACGAACTCAATGATCGCCAGCGCGAAGTACGCGTCGAGACGTGCCTTGCACTGCTCAACAGACACACAAATGAAGGAATTTTGAACCGCATTGTTACCTGCGATGAAAAATGGATTCTGTTTGATAACCGTAAGCGCTCAGCAAGTTGGTTGGATCCTGGTTCAGCACCTAAACAATGCCCTAAACGAAAACTTACCCCTAGAAAAGTGATGGTCACTGTTTGGTGGTCTAGCGCCGGTGTGATTCATCACAGCTTCTTACCAAACGGGGTGAGCATTACTGCAGATGTGTACTGTGAAGAACTGAACACAATGATGGAGAAGCTGGCGCATCTCCAACCAGCATTGGTCAATCGCTCGTCTCCGCTGCTCCTGCACGACAACGCGCGACCTCATACTGCACAGCAGACGGTCTCCAAGTTGCAAGAACTGGGGTTGGAAGCTCTCCGTCATCCGCCCTACTCACCAGACCTTGCGCCTACAGACTACTACTTTTTCCAGAATTTGGATAACTTCTTGGCGGGAAAAAAATTTAATACCCGAGAGGCAGTACAAAATGCCTTTGAAGAATTTGTTGCCTCCCGTCCAGCTGATTTCTTTAAGAAGGGCATCAATAAACTGCCACTGCGATGGCAAAGATGCATTGATTGCATGGGTGATTACTTCGATTAATACAAATAAAAAATTCATGAAAAAAATTCGTTTAAATTTTTTCATACAAAACGGCAATTTCATAGGTAAAGACCTATTATTAATTAGTTTTGACAATGGATTTAATCCTATTATCACTATAAAAAGGCAAGCGATAAAAGTATATCGTTGATTGGAAAAAAACCTGATAACATAAATTCTAAATTATTTGAATCATTGTTGAATAAATTAAGTATTGTAATAATCTACTTCTCCAAATGTATCAATTTTAATAGTAATACTATTATAATTGATACATCTATGGGGTTTAATTCGGGCGAGCGCGCTGGCCAGCTGACCCTCCACCATATAATAATAATATTATAATCTTTATTTCCAGTTTTACAATTTAAAATTTTACCACTTGCATAACATGTAACATGAAATGTTTTGCATATAAATTGTAGGGTAATACAGAGTTATAAACCTCTAACACCCAAGCTAAGATTAAACTTGTGTTATGGGTGTCAGGGCTCCCACGTTAACACCAGTTAGATAAATAAAAGTTCGGAATTTCACAGAGTAGGTACTATAGACAGAAAATAATAAAAATAAAGATTTTGTACGGAAACTATAAAATATAAATAATGAAAGATAAAACTATTTGTATGTGTGTGTGTGTGTGTGTATTTGTTTGTGTGAGTGTGTATGTCTGTATGTGTGTGTGTGTGTAAGGTGTGTATGTACGTGTGTTTCATTGTGTATTTTTTTTTGTGTTGTGTTGGAAGGTCGGTGTACGCCAGGATGTGTGTCGGACAGGGTATTGTTTGGGCGAGAGGGGTGTGTGTTAAATGTACGTATTGAGATTTTTTTCAACCTCGCCATAATTAAGGCTCATTATCCATTCACAGACCTTACCTTTACAATCAAATTTATTGAACGTTTATATGTTACATTGTTTATTCACAAAGTTGTATATACAACTAGCAAGGATTCTGAAATGACGTTCTGCAAGTTTCGTTCTGTGCCTCTCTATGGGACACACGTTTCTGGCCCCACGTTTTGTTAGGCAATTGAGATCCAAGTGTAAAGAAGCATGTTTGCGCAACGTACAGTTTAGCACAAAGAGCTGGCTCACGGTCAAGACCTGACATTCTTTGTACAATTGAGCCGTACTATACCGATAATGCTTAAAGGTTGAACCTTGAGGACAGCTCTCTGTGCCCTTTCCAGTTGTATCATACTTGCCTTCGAAGTAGAGATATGTCTCTTTTCCAATGATGTTACTCCCGGGCGTGTCGGCGAAATCAGGCGGAATAAATTCACATTTACCTGTGAGAAGACAAATGCGAATTTAATCCGGCCAACTTCAGTCTTCCTCTCGACGTTTTCGAGCTTCGTTCTTCACGCTGGTAACGATGAACCGGTCCTCTCTGGATACAGTTTTCCGTTTACGTCCCTGTCCTGCGAGTCTCGTATACTGTCCGGTCTGCCGATACCTTTTGACAACTCTGTGTACCACAGAATTAGCCCTAGCTTCTTAAGTTGCGTTTAGATCTAGCATTCTCAGTTTATTTACAATAATAATTCGAACTTAACACGATAAACAAGGCAGTCAAGGCAAAAATTTAAACAAAACCTACCTCAAAACCTCAAACCTCAAATTCAAAAGTTGACAAAAAAAAAACGAATTTGACGTAGAATGTGCACTTCGCAAAATGTGCATTTCTCAAAATAGTACTTCATAGACATTTTTAAAAGTCGTTTCCACCCAGTAGTCTAAAATCAAAAGCAAGGAGTATCTGCTTTTTACCATTCCTCAATTATGCGTGCATAACTTGGTCATTAACTAAATTCAGCAAAACAAGATTAGGACGTGCTAGAGAGGACTTGGACGTAGTTTTATGGACATAAAGCTGAGAGACCGAGTGAAAACAACGTTGATTAGGAAAAGAGCCAAATCGAACGATGTGATTAAGCATATGGAGATGGGCAGGCCACATTCAGAGGCCAGAAACATCTCTCAAGAGGCCAGAGTCATCTGTCAAGAAAGATTATTGTCTAACCAAAAGCATCAATATTGTAATACATAAGGTCTATAATCCTTCAGACTCTATAATAATATAGTATTTCAGTAAGTGCTGGTAGGGATCTTGACCATCTTCCGGGCTCTGGGATTGTTCTGATAGCCGTGGAATACCTCTCCACTCCTCAAGCACCTCAGGAAGTGTTGCCCCCTTGTCGCTACGTCACTATGTGCTAGCGACGGTTTCCGGAGGCCCATTATTGAGTGTGCAAGTCACCCCCTGCCATTTTATCCGTGTATTTTATATATAAAACATTGGTCTGGCAGGGGCCATAGCCATTCCATAGTTCTTGGTAACCAGTCCATCTTAGCCACAGAAACCCATAGTCCAATATCTTTTTTTTTTTCCATATCCTGCAATAGTCCAACATCAACCGGGGGTTGTCCTTGGGTGCACTTGCACAGTGCATACAGGGATAATCGCCGGCTTGTGCTTTATTTCCTTTACTTATAGATTCTAACGGGCCTCTGCGAGTTGGCTTCGGCCCCTCGTATGCCTACCAAAGGTCCGGGACGTCATGGTCCCGAGATATGCGAAAATCTTGAAAATAATAATAATAATTGGCAACACCGTGTCAACAAAACGTCTGGTTTTTCAATTCTTGTTAATATCAATAGTGAAAATAAATTTTACCCATTCTTGCAATAGTTTTCCATTTTAAAACCAAATATAAAACCCGAAAATCAGTTTTAAACCAAAAAAGTATATAATATTCACCATAATGTAAAAGATTTGCTAAAAAAACTGCCGAATCGGAGGTGACATGACAGTTGTCACCTCCGATTCGGCATCAAGATCACATCAAGATCGGCCGCACTACGAGCACGCCCACCACCTCCGGACTCTTCGCTCAGCTCCGCCTCGCCGCCGCCGGTACCCAGCTTCACTGTGAGCGCTGTGACGACACCGGCTGCTAGTTGCGTCGAGCTCGAGCGACGAGTATTTCTCCCCGCCCACGACGTCACCACCTGTTCGTCGACGTGGAGGACACCGGCCGCCGGACGGCTTAGGACCTCGAGGCCCACTGGCCTCTGACAGGGTCCCAGCTCCCGGCGGAAGTGTGCAGCGCATGAGATGGACACGATCCATCAATGAAAACGTCATGCGCTCATACTATGGGGCTACAGGCTACACCTGAGGAGGCTCTCGTTGGGTAGCTGGATCAAGGGCTTGATTCAGAAGGCGGTACTTTTGGACACGGCCCGCATTGTTAGGAGGTTTCTCTCTCTGGAGCCCTGACCGCCGGCAGCTTGGACCCTGTTCCCGATACCGGTGGGCCACTATTTTTTATATTTTTAAATGTTTTTATATTTTTATATTCTAATATTTAAAAATATAATTTATATGTATATGTATATATATGAAATAAAGGAAATAATAATAATAATAAGCCCCCTGAACAACCACACGTCCTGATTGAACATCTAATCACGTGGGGGGCGGACACACGAATAAGAAATTACTGGCGTGGCTAACGTGGCTCTGGAAACCCACTCAAAATGGAGACACGTTCAAAAAGAAAACGTTTAGGACCGCTGCCCGGGGGCGATCGCCGGGGCGCACTCGGAGCTGACGCTGGGTGTCTCAGCATGCGAACCGTCAGCGGTGAGGAGTTGAACAGGCGGGCTCCCACCGACAAAGATGCTACAGCCGATATCATTGACGATGGTGACAGACTGACGGACAGGATAAACACCCCTGTAGAACCGTATAGTCCAAGCACAGTATCATATAAACCTTCTAGGCCATCATCACCATCCATACCATCGTCACCTTCCATACCATCATCACCCCCCATTACTAGTATAAGTTCAGTTCAACCCACTCCAACCTTGAATGTTGCGCGGGAGGTATCTACCTTTTTACCCGCGTCCACCAAGGCTGGAAAAGCCAGAGTTCGCATGAGATGGAGCAAAGAAGTTAACCTATTCATCATGCGAACTTACCTATACATCACTAAATTAGAGACTGACCTGACCACTTACAGAAAACAACTGCATGAACTTTTTACACGTCAATACCCAGAGATTACCGTTACAGAACAAAGGATTTCAGATCAAAGAAGAATAATAGTTAGGAACAAACTCTTGTCGCAAGACGTAATAGCCCAGTTAAAAGAAGAAGTAAGTACACAACTACAAACATAATCAGAAAATATTGCGGGCGCAATCACTACCGCATTAACACAAAACACAACTGCGTATAATCAACAAGAGCAACAATGCAGTCAATCAGAAACTATCATACAATTTCAATCTATCACACAATCTCAACCATATTCTCAATCACAAGCGTATTCACAAACGACGCATACATCTACACAAACCGAAAGTATAACCATAATGTTAGAAAATGAAATTGAGACCCTAGCCGACATCAATATAAATCAGTCCACAGATACGCGTATTCAAGAAATACATGATAAATTTAAAACAGCTCTCACTCAATATTCCGGTATGGACCCGGCAGGTCAACCAAAACTGCCCAAACTTAGATACACACCAAAACTTTCTCAGCTCGTTTATTTATTTAATCAAAATATTCTCCAACAATATATTAACGAAGAAATTCACCTAATAGACGTTCATACTCTGATATATTGCACAGCATTAGTCATTTCCGAAGAACTTAATTTTAAAATCACTGGATACACAGGTAACCCAAGACAAAGAAATATTAACAAACCAGCATGGCAACAGAGGCTTGAAAAAGATATAGAAAAATTAGAGCAGACTGCAGTAGACTAACCCATTATATTAATAACAATAGATCAAACAAAGTAGTTAAGCGAGTAGAAGCAATATTTAAAAACATGGCTACCCACACGAGACACGAAAATGACAATAGAAAACTGGAAGAATTCTTGGATACGTTGAAACAGAAATTAGCCTTAAAAGTTCACAGGTTGAGAAGATATAAGAAAGCACAAGAACGAATAAAAGATAACTCCTTATTTGCTACAAATGAAAAGAACTTTTACAGAAATTTACAGAAACCACAAACTGCCACTACTACACAAACAACCTAAAACAACGTCGAATTACCAACAGCGGAACAACTAGAAACATTTTGGTCTGGGATATGGGAAGAGCAGTTGCAACACAATGAAACATCAGATTGGATAGCAGACGAAGAAACAAAATGGAGCTCATTAAAAGAAATGGAATTCGTTGAGTTAACTGAATCTGACATAACTAGTATAACAGCGAGACTACATAGTTGGAAATCCCCTGGTATTGATAAAATTCATAATTATTGGTATAAAAAATTAGAGTCATTACACAAAGTCTTAGCTAAAAATTTAACAGAAATCATCTTAAGGAAACAAAATATTCCTGAATTTATTGCTACAGGAATAACCTACATGTTACCAAAAACTCAGTACTCTCCACAACCTTCTCAATACAGACCAATTACGTGCCTACCTACAATATACAAGATCCTAACGTCGGCAATCACAACAAAAATCAATAAACACATAGAAAATCACAACATAATAGCAGAAGAACAAAAAGGATGCAGAAGGGGCCATATGGGCTGTAAGGAGCAACTAGTTATAGATTCAATAACCCACAAACATGCCGCCACAAAAAATAGAAATCTACATTGCACATACATAGATTATAAAAAAGCATTCGATAGCATTCCACACTCCTGGTTAATTCAAATACTACAAATCTATAAAATAAATACAAAAATAATAGACTTCTTACAGGATATCATGCCCCATTGGAGAACTACACTCCAATTAAATTACCTACACAACACTATCACGACTCGGCAGATATCCATAATGAAGGGCATTTATCAGGGAGACTCTCTGAGTCCATTATGGTTTTGCCTCGCTCTGAACCCTCTGTCCAACCTACTACATCGTAGTCAAGCCGGGTACTCCCTTAAACATACTACAGAAGAAACAGTAATCTCACATCTTATTTATATGGATGACATAAAACTATACGCAAAGTCTGCAAAAGAAATGAAAAATTTAATAGATACTTCGACAGAATTCAGCAAAGACATTAACATGCAATTCGGATTAGATAAATGCAAAACAGTACATATAGTAAGAGGCAAAATAAAACCGGGTGACTATCCTGTTAATAATACTGACTCAATCACAGCTATGGAACCAACGGATTTATATAAATATTTAGGATACAAACAACTCAAAGGAATAGATCATACAGCAATAAAACACACCTTAAACACTGAATACAAAAGAAGAGTGATCTCAGTATGTAAAACTCAACTCTCCGGAAAACATTTAATAAAAGCATTGAACACCTACGCGATTCCAATATTAACATACTCGTTTGGAGTGATTAAATGGTCAAAAACTGACATCCAGCAAATAGAGAGAACAACACGCACCACACTCACTAAACACAATAACCTACACCCTAAATCTGCAATAGAAAGACTGACTATCAAACGACAATACGGTGGGAGAGGCCTTATAGACATCCATCATCTTTGGCAGAAACAGATAGCTAAACTAAGAACACTATTTCACTCTAAATCACACACAAGCAACATTCATAAAGCCGTAGTTATGAACGATATCAGCTACACCCCACTTAACCTACACGAACATATAAATACACAACACGATAGCAGTCACGACCCACATAAGCAAAAGTTAGAAGACTGGAAAAAAAAAGTGTTGCATGGACGGCACCCCCATGATCTAGAACAATCTCATATAGATACAATAGCGTCAAATAAATGGCTTAAAATTGGTAACTTATTTCCGGAAACCGAAGGATTTACTATTGCAATACAGGATCAGATCATAAATACTAAAAACTACCGGAAATTCATTATAAAAGACCCCACAATAACAAACGATAAATGCCGCAGATGTCACAGCCAACCAGAGACCATACAACACATAACAGGGGCATGCACAACACTCACACAAACAGACTATACACACAGACACAATCAGGTAGCAAACGTCATCCATCAAAAACTATCAGTCAAATATAAACTCATACAAGATACAAATACTCCTTATTACAAGTACATACCACAAACAGTTCTAGAAAATACCACACACAAACTCTACTACGATCGCGCCATACTAACCGACAGGACCGTTCACTATAATAGACCAGATATAACCCTTCAAGATAAAGTTAATAAAGTCACATACCTCATAGATATCGCAGTCCCTAATACACACAATTTACAAAAAACAATAGGTGAGAAAATCAGTAAATATGCTGAACTGAAAGAAGAAGTGACCAGAATTTGGAGGCAGGAAAAGGTCTACGTTGTACCCCTTGTGGTCTCCACGACGGGTGTTATACCCAATCACCTCCACCACAGCCTTAAACTAATAGACCTGAAAGACTCAATTTATATAACACTCCAAAAAGCCGCAATTTTAAATACCTGCAGAATAGTCAGGAAGTTCATGCAAATGGAGGAAAATGAAATTACTCCTCTTATCATTAATTCTACGTGATCACCACACACGCTATATTGACTTGGCTTGGGCCCGTTAATGTAGCTTAAACTAGCCAAAGAGCTAAGAAACAAAAGAACAATGTTCAAAAATGTATGGACACCGTCCCCACCCTTGTAGCACTTTAAAACCTATGTTAATCGAAGGTCCATAGTCATCTTATCATTTTATTGTATGACAGCGAAACAGAAATGTGCATCCGAAAAAAGTTATATCGACATGAAGAAAGCGGAATCAGTCACAATAATAATTATGTTTCTGATCACGATGCTGTTCTTTTTTTAATTATTACTGTGTGATGGTTTTGTTCGGAGTTTTCAAACAAATCTTTGGAATTATATGGCGACTCCCGCTCGGGAACAACTCACGGAGCAGAAAAAAGTTCAATGAAGAATTCTGCTGAATATTGTTTTTGTGAGGTAACCATTGACATTTTTTTAGGAGTTTTCAAATAAAATACCCTATTAATTACAAATAAAACCTTTATTCGGTGTTTTCAGTATCTATTACAATATTGTCCCAGGCACTGGCTGGCCCAACGAAATTCTCTAAACGCCTTCCAATCCCAAAGTACCACACGATGCTGACGACATGCGCGCAGGCACCAACTGTCCTCATACCCGTCAAACATGAGCAGTAATATGCCTGAATAGCGTTTATGCCCTGTGCGTTATTCAGTATTAAATACGTGTAATAGGTCGCATTTGACCTATGTCTTGATAAAATTCGACCCCTTAGAAGAGTGCAATCTTCCGTGTCTATACCGTATTGATTCATAATTGGGCTTGGAGTTGTACAAACCTCTATGTTATAGACGCCGACACGTAAATGTTCGCTGACATAGGAAGCTGCCAGTTTTAGATGATATGTCCCCAAGCTAAACAAAATAATATCTTCGTTTGACAATTCAGGGAACGGCATATTTATGGACTCGTCAGTCAATGTCCTGAACGCAACCCGCTGCCTGTTAACATTTTCTGCAACAACGTAGTTGCCTAAGTCATTGTTGGTATGAATTCTGTGACTGATTCGTTCTACGAAGTCTGTGGCGTAGACACTATCATGAAAAGGCTCCCTGAAGGTGTTGAGAAACGCTCCAGCAATCCGGAAGTCAGTGAAGAGGTGAGGAAGTGATTTATTGAATACCACGTTCCTGAACATTTTAAAGTCGCGTTTAAATCTCCCGTTTATCGCCTCAATGACCCAGCGGACAATTGTTATTAGACGCGATTTATTCGCTTGTTCATTCGTAAGCTGAGTTGCGCTTCTGTCTTTTGTAGGTGGCATGTGAGGCTCATAGCCACATTCTTCGATTGCAGGAATTGAGTCTCGGAAGCCTCTGTCTAATATAAAAGTATCATTCTCGTGGAGCAAGTAATGAATCGGAGAATAAATGTTATTCATTATATCCTTCATAATCTGAGCGTCTGATGTCCTAGCAGAGTAGGGTCCTAGAATATCTATTATATACCCGTCTGGGCACACTAAAAGGAATGGCTTCAATAAGTTTTTGAATTTGTGCAGGCTGTATGTTATTTTCTGGAAAAGGAAATTCTTACTTTTCTGTATATAAATGTATGTTTCGTCGAATAATATGATGGCTTTTGAATCTCCATATAATGCTCTCGCAATAGTCGTGCTGTGACTTATTATTTCATCTCGGCCGATGTGGTCGTATCCTAGATGCAGTGCCACAAAGTCTCTCGTTAAGCACTCTCGGGCTGTATTCAGGTAACGTCCCACTGTTGTCCTGCTGACGTTTAGGTGGCAGGCTATTCTGACATCTGGTTCAGCTGACCTTATTTTCATAAGATAGCATGCCAGCACAGTTTTTGGCTGTCTTGTGTGCTCATTTAAAGATGGTGTGTCATTTAAAACAATAGCAAACTGCTCGTAGGTCAGCCCTGTTCTAAAATATAATTCTTCAGGAGAAATGCTGTCTATATTTTCAAAATCCAAGGCTTTTTTGTTATTATACGCATTTCTTAAAACGTCCATCATGTCTTTTAACTGGTCTGGTGAAAATGTCGTATCTGCAGTATCATATAATAGGTTCCATTCATTTGTGCGCATATGATTTGTACAAACCCTTGCACTGGTAGGGACATATAAGCTGTGCTCGATCAGTGAATGTATTTTTAAGAATAGTGGTATTGTATGCAGATCTTGATTTGCACATCCATGAAACGCACAGTGACGAGACGTATTTGCTAACCTTTTGTATGTTGGGACTGTAATTAACTGCTCGGAAACTGCTTGTTCATCGGCTTGCTCATCAGGTTGTTCCTCGTTTTGTCCACCTTCATTTCTCATTTGGTGTCGATGTGCTGCCACCCAACAGCGGTAACACATGTACTGCAAGTCGTTATGGGCTGCCTGAAAGATAACATTATTACTGCAGTAAAGAAAAAAATATATATCACACACAATTGCTTACTAATGAGAGCGCCCCACTCATATTTCTTAATAACGCTGTGATAGCTATCTATCATTTTTAATGGGCCAAGTAATAGCATTTAGAAATAAACTAAAAGCGTCCTACACACTTAAGACATAAGTCATATTATTTAATACAAATACTGTGAAGCGAGCTACAATCTATTTATTTCTTGAAAAATAGTTGTTTACTAACCTCTTGTACATTCATTCGCTCCAGTACGTACTCGGAGAATCCTAGATGGTTTTCCATGTATTCATGTGTTAGAATGCGCCGATTTCGATCTCGGAATACAGACCGTAAACACGTAACACATTGATGAATTCGTTGATGTTCCATATTGTCAAAACAATGAAATAAATCCAAACCACAGGCACACAAAATCCGTTATTAAGTCCGTAGTCGCTTAAATCAAACTAATTCAACTTAGTCCAACCGTTGGCACAAAATCAAATCCAGTAACAAGTCCAAAGTAGAAGGATAAAACTAGCAATCAAAAGTGGGAGACAAAAATACGCGTACGCTCAAGGAAGTTCCGAAAGGTACTAAATAATAATTACAATAACCAATAAAACCAGCAGCGGCAGACAGGCAAGCGATAAGGGAACAAAGACATACTTCCCTTCTCCCCGCCCTTCCACCACCCCACATTTACTACCTGCTCTGCGTCGTGTGGCGCTGCGCATACGGCTCTTATTATAACCATTCTATATTGCTCACCACTGGCTTATTTGGACTGTGAACGTGTTTTGAATTAAAAAACTTATCAATATGTAATTATAATTGTAGTAGGTATGGTTACATCATGTCGAAAAAGTATAATAAACGGCAACATAATTGTTACTGATTCCGTTTTCTTCATGTCGATATAACTTTTTTCGGATGTACATTTCAGTTTCGCCGTCGTACAATAAAATGATAAGATGGTTATGGCCCTTCGATTAACATAGGTTTTAAAGTGCTACAAGGGTGGGGACGTTTTGAACATTGTTCTTTGTTTACCAAAAATAATAATAATAATAATCGACATGTGGGATGTGGACTCAGCGATCATTGTACCGATAGTCGTGACAGCCAATGGATTAATAGCCAAGAGCCTCGACCAACACCTGAGGAGGCTCTCGTTGGGTAGCTGGATCAAGGGCTTGATTCAGAAGGCGGTACTTTTGGACACGGCCCGCATTGTTAGGAGGTTTCTCTCTCTGGAGCCCTGACCGCCGGTAGCTTGGACCCTGTTCCCGATACCGGTGGGCCACTATTTTTTATATTTTTAAATGTTTTTATATTCTAATATTTAAAAATATAATTTATATGTATATATATATGAAATAAAGGAAATAATAATAACCCCACCGCCGTAGCTCTACGTTGACGTCGTGGTGGGGCTTGCACGGTCCTGAACTCTGGGTCTGTACCGGTAGAGTTTACTTGGCCGAAACAGGTTTACGGTAAGGATGATACTTAAATGGACTCTGACCGAACTCGACGCCCTGGATAGGAAGATCCGTACGCTGCTAACTGCAAATCGAATGCATCACCTACGGTCATCGGTAATGAGGCTGTATATCCCGCGAAAGTGTGACGGTCGCGGCTTTTTAAATGCTACCCTCCACAATCGCGAGAAATGCAGTCTCAGGGAATATGTATTAGAAGCCGACGTGCGGATGCATCGAGATGTGGTCGCAGTGGACAAGGACCTCACCCCGCTCTCCTTGGCTAAAGAGAACTGGCGCAAGCCAGTAGTGCTTGACACTAATGATCGCATGAAAGTATGGCAGAGTAAAGAGCTTCGCGGACGCTTATTCCGGGCCCTACATGAACTTGATGTAGATCAACTAGCGTCCGTAGCCTGGCTGCGTTTCGGTGACCTCTTTGGAGAACCCGAAGGTTTTGTCTGTGCAATTATGGACGAAGTTATGATGACAAACAATTACCGGAGAATCAATCAGACACATTATCTCCGGATGATCTCGTCTAGCTAACGAAGACTACTTGCATAGACACAACCTTGTAGCCAGAATTATACATTAGCGAATTGCTCTGAAATACAGCCTTGTGGAATCGGAAGTGCCGTACAATAGGCATGTGCCCGACCCAGTTCTCGGAAATGGAAATATCACATTATACCGGGATCGATCCATCATCACTGACAGTACTATTGTTGCCAGTAAGGCTGATATAGTGGTGGTGGATCGATTACAGCGGTGCGCAATGATTGTTAACATAACGGTCCCGCATGGCGAGAACCTCGTGAAAGCCGAGAAAGATAAACAAATCAAGTATTTTGACTTGGCTCGCTAGGTTGTCGACATGTGGGATGTGGACTCAGCGATCATTGTGCCGATAGTCGTGACAGCCAATGGCTTAATAGCCAAGAGCCTCGACCAACACCTGAGGAGGCTCTCGTTAGGCAGCTGGATCAAGGGCTTGATTCAGAGAGCGGTACTTCTAGACACGGCTCGCATTGTTAGGCAGTTCCTCTCTCTGGGGCCCTGACCACCGCGCGCCGGTAGCTTGGACACTGTGCCCGATATCGGTGGGGTTACTATGTTTTATTTTTTAAATGTTTTATAGTCTCATATTAAAAAAAATAATTTGTATGTACATATATAATGAAATAAAGGAAATAATAATAATAAACCCCACCGCCGTATCTGTACGTTGACGTCGTGGTGGGTCTTGCGCGCTCTGAACTCTAGGTCTACGCCGGTAGAGATTTTACTTTGTCGGCACAGTTCTAGGGTGAGGAGCGGGACCAAGAGAGATACAGAAACCATGAGGGCAGCATGTTGTGAGCTGTTGGGCAGTAGTGACCCCACGGACCCGAGCTCCCGGGAGAAGTCTTGTTCCTCAACTCTGGCTTGCCTTTTTTGACTGGCCAGAGTGAACACTGGCGAGGACCACAGCCCCCACCTTATTCTCTCCTTTGTTGGCGGGCTTGAGTGGAAATTCGCAAGAGCAAACGTGCTCGGAGGAAGGCAGTATTCCAGTAAGTGCTGGTAGGGATCTTGACCATCTTCCGGGCTCTGGGATTGTTCTGATAGCCATGGAATACCTCTCCACTCCTCGAGCACCTCAGGACATGTTGCCCCCTTGTCGCTACGTCACTATGTGCCAGCGACCGTTTCGAGAGGCCCATTATTTAGTGTGCAAGTCACCCCCTGCCATTTTATCCGTGTATTTTATATATAAAAAATTGGTCTGGCAGTGACCATAGCCGTTCCATAGTCCATGGTAACCAGTCCATCTTAGTCGCTGAAACCCATAGTTCAATAATTTTATTTTTGTTTCCATATTCTGCAATAGTCCGACACCAACCGGGGCTTGTCCTTGGGTGCACTTGCGACCCGCCCCGGCTTCGCACGGGTAGTAGAGCGTATAATATGCCAAGAATCAGCCTGTTGCGTCGAGCATGTGGGTTAAATTAAAATGTACTTAACTGATCACTTCATCCTATTTGGAGAATTTTTAATGTATTTTGTATCCAACCCTGCAAGATGATAATTAGAAGGTTTTTTTTTGACATAGCGGCGACACGTGAACTATCGCGATTTTTAAGTTTTAAACTTTTTGACCAAATTATTATGTAAATTTGGTCAAAAAGTTAAAAGCAACGGACAAAGTTTTGCCAATAACGTCGTTTGCCTAAATGGTCGACATAATATGCCATCATGGAATTTTTTAGACCTATTTATGAGTAAAAATCCCACCATACATTACTTATGTGTATATCTAATGGTTTCTGCAGCCCACGCTGAGATAGCTCTCAAACGGCAGGATTTCTTCAGACTTCTTCAACTATCGTTTTCATATTTCCGCCAATTTACACAAAACGAATGAATTAGACACTTAAACCTTCCTCATGAATCACTCCGTCCATTGGTAAAACCGTGTGAAAATCCGTGCGGTAGTTTTTAAGTGTATCGCGTACAGACAGACAGACGCGGCGCGGAACTTTGTTTTATAATATGTAGTGAAAGTGATTATTTTCATTATCACAAACTCAACCATCTCTACAGCGTTTTGGATGCAAAGTTGTTTTTTTTTGTGATATTTATACATACACTCATGGACAAATTTAGAGGAATGCAAAAAAAGTGTGGATAAAACAAAATATACGATAATTGTGACAATTTAGTTTATTAATTTGGATTTTGCTTATTATTAATTTAATATTGCAAACATCGAAAAAGCAAACGAACAAATGACAAATCTTAATCAAATTAAGAAAAAAGGAAAATTTTGCAGGAAATAAACATTTTTTACTTAACATTTTTATTTTTTTCATAAATTTGAAAAGGCTATAACTATAACGTTGGCTATAATCAGTACTTAGTGTTGCCCCCGCTAGCACTTCGAATTGCTTTCTGTCTCCTTAGCAGACTCTTAATCAAGTTATCAATAAATTCTTGAGAGATTGCGGACCGTTCTTCGTGTACTTAATGCGTTTTTAATATCTCTCAAATTAGCGGGGGCGGGATTTCTTTTCTTAATTGTCTTCCAAGCTTATCCCATACACGCTCTATTGGGGTTTAATTCGGGCGAGCGCGCTGGCCAGCTGACCCTCCACCATATGTCTCTTTTCCAATGATGTTGCACTGCTACCGGGCGTGTCGGCGAAATCAGCCGTAATAAATTCACTTTTGCCTGTGAGTAAGACAAATGTGAATTTAATCCGGCCAACTTCAATCTTCCTCTCGACGTTTTCGAGCTTCGTTCTTCACGCTGGTAACGATGAACCGGTCCTCTCTGGATACAGTTTTCCGTTTACGTCCCTGTCCTGCGAGTCTCGTATACTGTCCGGTCTGCCGATACCTCTTGACAACTCTGTGTACCACAGAGTTAGCCCTAGCTACTGGAGTTGCGTTTAGATCTAGCATTCTCAGTTTATTTACAATAACAATTCAAACTTAACACGATAAACAAGGCAGTCAAGGCAAAAATTTAAACAAAACTTTTTATACTCAAATTCAAAAGTTGACAAATAAAATCGGGTTTGACGCAGAATGTGCACTTTGCAAAATATGCACTTGACGTAAAATGTGCACTTCGCAAAATGTTTCAATTTATTTAGAAATAGGGTACAGATAGAATTTCTTTACACATTCGCGACATAAACGCTTCAGTACCTATACGTATTTAAAGAGCCTACTTTTTATACAACCCACCCTAGAATGAAGGAAGTAAATAGGCACTTTTACAATAGTAAATTGAGTTGTTCATATAACTAAAAATTCTATATCTTTATATCGGTTCTGATTCCTAAGTAGGTACCTAAGTAACTCACCAATACCTAGGGGAAAAGATTTAATTCCTGTATATTTTAGCGACATCAACGCGTCAGTACCTATACGGAAGCCAATTTTTATAGAAACCTTATTAGGAAGTAAGTAGGCAATTACAATAGGGAGTTGAGTTGTTCAGATAACTAAATTCTCTAATAATATTTAGGTTCTCATTCCTAAAAATGGCCAGATTAACCCTTTGAAAATGCTTCAACTTTGACTTTGCAATCGTTTAGCAACAGGGCAGCTGGTTACTGCATTTCGTCGGCATATGCTCTTGTCGATCCATGGTTCCTAGTCATTCTTGTGAATTGATAATCCCTAAGTGTGACTCAAGCAGCTACTCCTTGTGGCAACCTTGGGACCAACGCACTACGGGGTGACAAGGTCCAACGGCATTGCATCGACTTTATGCCCATGTCTCTATTAGTCTTTAATACTGGAGTAATGCGAGTTGGTAAAATTATTTGTTAGATGGTACCCCGTTCCCTGAAAGTGCATTGCGAGATACATGTGTTTGTGTCAGTTTAAAGGAATTGTACATGAGATTAGAAAAACAAAGCTCAAGAATCATAATTCGTTTAGAAAATTAAGAATCTACACCTTTTGAAGCCCATCCTTCCCTTCTTCCCAGAGTGTAAGTCTGGTGAGAAGAAATGGCGCAATCAACTTGCCAGTAACACGTCTCACAATATCGTGCTGGAATCAGCGCCATTTTTAACCTATTGGAGGCCCCAGGCACTTTAGGATATGGAGAATCTAGGATGCAAGACCTCGAAATTTGTAGCACCCTGCCTCTGATAGCCCCTAGCTACGAAGCTGGCAGGAAATAGAATGAATGGCCCATAAATCGAGGGGCCCTGGGCACTTGCTGAGAGTGGCCAATGGAAAAGAAGGCCTTGGCTAGGATAATAAAACTAGACTAGCTAATTATATTTAACTTATCAAATATAATATCTGTCTCATAGCACAGCTTTCTGGTGTATTAATTCAGGGGCGTAGCTACCGTTGTATCAGCCGTATTTATAATATGGGGTCCACAAACTACAGGACCACGTTTCTGTAGCGCATAGGGCGCATAGGGGTGATCGCAACAGCGCATACTGATGACTTCTTCGTGATCATGTGTCAAAGATCCGCTTCTCTGCTGCGACGGATGCGAAAAAGCAGCATGAGTCCCCTGAGCATTGTTGCTGCTTTAGCTGAAGGCCATCTGATAGGGTACTGTGCGCAATGCAAGTATTATTGCCAGGTGTCTCCAGAAGATGCTATAATAGATGGAATATATGTAGTTCCTTTAATTTTTAATTTTTTAGAGGAGATTGGACTAATGTGCCCCAACGCCCAATAACGTTAAGATATATGGATAGAGCTCGACAAGGAGAATATTTCTTATAACGACGACTTCTCTCGATTGTTAGTACGTGAGGAGCTACAGGGCTCTAAATGTGAGTAATTAAGTTTTATTAAAATTCTGGTATTTCTTCAATTAATTATCTTTCATTAATTCTGTGCCTTGCACACATCTTTAAAGCTTTAAACGTCTATTTGCAAACACTGGCCTCCTAGAATCCGTTTTAGGAACAATGTTTTTAAGAATCGGTCGGACAGAAAGTTAAAACTCCCAATACCGTTAAGATGTATTTCATTGAGCCCGGACTCTGGATTTGTGCCCGGTTGATATCAATATGCTCGCCTTCTATGACATGGGACTTAAACATAACTGACAAAATGTATGGGTTCATTGTAGGTACACCTCTGCCTCACCCTTCGGGGAATACAGGCATGATGTTACCTTATATTTTATTGAAAAAAATCTTGTCTAGAAGAAAATTTGTTACTACCATGAGTCGTCTCAATTTA
This sequence comes from Dryobotodes eremita, assembly GCA_917490735.1. Lineage (NCBI taxonomy): Eukaryota > Metazoa > Arthropoda > Insecta > Lepidoptera > Noctuidae > Dryobotodes > Dryobotodes eremita. The sequence continues at coordinate 6,716,375 of OU823241.1, read as the reverse complement.
AGTCTGCTCGGAGTTAAATTGTCCTAAAAGTGACTATAACATCAAAACTTAGTTCTCGTAAAAACTAAACTGATTAATAAACAGTAACTTGTAAGCATCATCATTATTATATTAACATCACAAAACATCACGTCTGAATTCCCTATAGGGCAGGAAGAAATGTATTGTACAACTGCATATATATAGAGGTAATATATAATATAATACATAGGTATATATATATAATACAGAGGTAATATAGGTACCTGGTTGTTTTTATCTAAATATTATCTACAGGTATAGGTAAAACAGTAGTTTTTTGTGTCTGCCTATGTGTGTTCGCTTAGTTCTTCTAAACTATTCTTAGTTTTAATTCTTCAGCACCATTTAGAGAATTTATTCCGTAAGGTTTATGTGTAAGACTAACAAAATAATAGAAAAAAGTTGTGTTAGTAGCACAGATTCTAGTTGAAAAGCTCTTTTCGTCTTTGTTTCTATATATCTTATGGCTATTAAGCTTTAGGGCAGATACCTACCCAAAGTTCGCTGCCCATTCTTCATTCTGTTTATGTTTGTGTCATAGTCAAATACACCTACTCACATAGTTTAAGTTATACTAACAAAATGATGGGCAATGTACCTGAGTCAATGATCAATAAATGAATTATTATTTGATAGATGGGTGAATTTCAACAAGAGATTTTTATGTATCATTTCGGTGGGATTTTTTTATTTCAATGCAATCTATATATTTTTAGTGACAAATAATACTTTAGTCTATTTTATAACATTGTGCGTGAGTGGACATCAAATATTATCAAAACTTACATAAATATTTAAGGATAAAGTTTTAAGAGTCCACTGAAATTAAAAGTGTCCACCGAAATGATAAAAATTACCACCGAAATGATAAATCCACCGAAATGATACAGCTAAGAACAACCGTGCCCCCAGCCAGGGTTCCGTACTTTGTTAGGTTTGATTTCCACAAATTTTAGATAAACACTGAGACAGGACAGTACACAGTTTTTTTAATATCATCATTAATATACAGATATTACAGTTAGTATTATTACATATATCATTCTTTGAGGTTACAATAACCTCAAAGAATGATATTAATGTAATGTAATGTTTATTATGATATGAATGAATAGTTTCTTTACTTTTATAACCTTTGGTAATTTTTGTGGTTGTTGTTGTGTGAAAATGTTGGAAAACTTTATCGTAAATGCTGGTAACCTTAAATAAATATTTTTGCTTGTTTATGTACTAATACTAATTTACTTGATATATTTTCAAAAGAATCAACGTATCGCGATTAGAAAGCTTAAAGTTTCTGATTAATATGATGGTTGCATTTGTAAGTTATGCCATTAATAGTAATACCTAATGTCTACCTATTGCACTAAGAGAAAAATGCTAGGTATAATTTAGTTAAATTGGTAACGAGAGGAGAATAGTGTTTCTACAGGTATATCAGTAAAACTTCTAAAATTAAATCAACTCTTATATTTTTAAAATACAATAAATGAATAAGAAACATTATAAAAATATCTTAGTAGTAATAGCTTAGTACTTTTAATCCTTTTACATAAACGTATGAAACATAACAGAAACCTGAGATTGAGATCACTTTATTCTTAAATTACTACAACAATAGAGAAACGTACATATCTAAATAGAACAAAAAACAACAAAGTTTTGTTCTACCTATAACTATAATTCGCAATTATGTATAAGTAATTCTTATACCTAATGCGAATTATAGTTATTCCAATAAAACAGTCTTTCTGGGTACGTATTTACGAGTAGGTTCAAGTATGTAGCTTAAAGATTAATTTTTCATCATGTCACTTTAAATCACACAATTATTTCTCAAATTCACTAATCAGCCTCTTTTCATGACTATAAATATAGGTTTTTAATTTAGATATGTACCTAATAAACAAATCTTCTTTAATTATCACACCACAGCACGTCTTTACTATAATTATTATAGTCATCAGTCTTCTTTAATAAGTTTAACTTCCTACCTAAAACAAGTCATGCCATTAAATGACAGCAAATATTTAAAAAACTAAATATACAATAACAAAAATCAAAAAATATTCAAATCAGAACTGGACGAAGACGAAGATAATCTTCTTACTTTTCTCTTCTTGGCTGTAATCATGATTTCTTCTTCGCTGTCAATATTTCTTGTCCGTTCATACTTTTCAATAATTTCAGTATCATTGTTTTCAAAAAATGAACACGATGGAGTGCTAAATTCATTGAAGTTTTCATATTTTTCGAGCAATGATTTGGGTATTATCGATGATTCCTGCTCATTCTCTCCTTTTTGATTATTCATTCCATCAAAGGAATGGGATGTTGAGGGCTTAATAATTGATATTTCAATGTTTGTGATTGAGTGTGTGTGTGGTTCATGTATGAAACTATTCCTTTGTAATTTTTTGGAAAGATTCTTTTCATTGAATGGCTTGGGACGTAGTACTAATTTTTCTGACAGTTGAATTGGACGCAGATGTGCTATATTTGTATTATTTGCAAAATTCGTTGATTGAATCCCAGTGAAGTCATGAAAACCTAAATGCTTGCCGTGAGGGCACCTAATAGTTTTATTTAGGCATTCTCTTTCAATACAGGACAGATGTCGAAGTGCCAAACGGTTTCCTGACTCTTTAGACCAAACAACTTGGTGAACTTTCATAGTTCCCGGAAAAGTCTTTAAGTCTTTGGGCAAGAGCCAATCTTTTTCTGTCACCTGATAATCTTCAACTGTTTCAATTTTCACACCTTTAACATAACACTGTAGGTTTTGTACCAGCGATTCAATATTGGTAATATCATGTTGATATGAGACTTGTTTATCTAGCGTTCTCTTTAATACTCCACCCACTCCATCTGCTGCGCTTTTTCCATGACCACACTCACAATAGTTCCAAATTATGTGGGTCAGCATCGGACAATAGGAGGATAACTGAGTTATTATATATAATATATTTTTATTCCTGTATTGCGCAGATGGTGAGTCAGAAATAACGTAAAGTTTACGAACCAGAGGAGCAGTTATCTCAATTTCTTGCAAAACAGGAATGAGGTGTGCCCATACTGCAGCAGCATCATGCCTTAAAGAGGTACTTACAGTACAAAATGACTGAGTTTTGCAAGTTTCGTTGTCGAGTTTGAAATATATTACGACAGTATGCAAAGTGAACTGTTGTCTGCTACCACCAAAATGAAGGGATTGAATTTCGGATCCATATTTGGCATTATAATTTTCACTGAAATCAATTTGTATAATACAGTCTTCCGTAGTCATATTTTCTTTTAACGTTTTAAAAAAGCTTGATTTTGATTTTTATTATTGACGCAATGTTTAAGGAATGGTTTCAGGCTATCTTCGAATTTTTTTATTAAATCTAGTGGTTTCACCCAACGCCTTACTTTTTCAACTTTAATAGCAGATTTTTCTACATTATTTTTGACATATATGCTTTTATTCTTCTCCCAACCCCAATACGCTATGTTCACTTCATTATTAAACTCTTGATAATCAATGTGTCTATTTTTACAACTTGAGCATATTCTTTGCAGACAATCGATGTTATCTTTACTACAACATAGGCTACTTAAAACGTCGGATATTGTATTTTCTTTGATAAGGCGGTTTCTTTTCATAGATTCAATCAAAAGTTTCATATTTTCGTGCTTTTCACATAGGCATGTATTTCGTGCATTCACATTTGGTTGAGTGACCCAGAAAGGCTTCATTCTTGAAAATGTTGAATAGCTTATCGGTGGTTCTCCTGATCCCAAATATTTCAAGTGTAAATTTTTAAGTGTGTCTGTCAATAGTCTTTTTTGTTTTTTTAATCCATGTCTAGATATGGTGTCATTTTTTCCAGGACACAGTGTTGAATTTTCATCATCTTCTAAAAATTTCACCACCCTCCTGAGAATTCGATTTTTTTTTTCATCAGGTTTTATGACTTCTACTGCTGGTTTTTCTCCTTTTTGGGTACTTTTCTTCAAAATCATATGATTGCTTTGTAGTCTGTTACACCTTTTTTTGAACATTTCTTTTTCCTTAGTGACCTGTAATAATTTGTTTTGTAATTCTGTTATTAGCTTAGTTTTAGTTTTTTGATATTTTCGAAATTTGTCTTTAAGTCCTCGCTTGAATTCTACAGATGTAATTGACGAGTCTGAAACAGGGCTGTTGGGGCATAATGTTGACTCGATACTACTTAGATTTGATGGACATGTTATTCGTTGTACGCCACTTGGTTGTACACAATGAGTGCCAGTTACTACATTGTCATCAATATGATGTTGAATATTGGAACCAATTGTACTATCGCTATTCATCGGCAAGCAGCGCCGAGCCGAAGATGGATTCCCTTGACGAGAAGTGCTTGGACCAGGATTGCTATAGTCAAAATTTACAAAATTTTGATGCGTTGATAGCAGGGTTTGTCGTGGACTGCTTGTGTATACCCGATGAAAGCTTCTAGCTTCTGTAGTATTAGAACGTTGGATTTGGATATTCGTACTAATACTATTGCTGTTCAATCGTAAGCTGCGCCGTAAAGTAGGCAAGAAGGAACTGTGACAGGAAGTGCTTAGTCCAGGACCATCACTTTGATCCCCAATTGTCTCATCCAGAGGGTTAGCACGAGCCGCTATAGGAGCTGGAGCTGCTCTATTTTTTTTTCTTTGGTAATAAGCAGCAGCACTTATTTTGTTTTTTCTTCTTAGGATTCTTAATTTTTTAGGGGTCATTAGATGCCTTGAAACAATTAATCCCGCTGCTTTTTTTCTGGCATACCTTTCTCTGTCTTTTCTCAAAAACTCTTCGCGTGAGACTTCATTGCTCTTAATTCTCTCTTTTCTTCTTCTTTCATACAACCTCCTTTTTTCCAACCTTTCTTCTCTAGTCTGTTGCTTAGGCCGCGGCATCCTAAAATCAAAATACACGCTTTTCAATTTTCTTCTTTCTCATATCCACAGACATACATTCATACACACTATACTATGATCCTATAAAATACTATACCTTCAGATACACCACGCGCTCACACACTAGCTCTCTTGCATTGACTCAGACAAACACTCTCACAGGCAATTTCTCATCACATAGGTATATCTCTTTTTTTTTCATATAACGTTTAAATGCTCTTTAACTTATTTGTTATATCTTGTAAAATTAAGAAATTTTGTAATTATATCAAATATTATTTATTATTGTTATTTACTCGTAATAAATGATATAAAAATAAAGGTAAGTGACTTATATTGAAGGTAAACCCTCGAAATAATTATTTTGTTGACAATTAGTAGGTATAATAATCTACACTGTGGTGACCCACACACTCATCACATTTTCGTTGAGCCGAACAAATGTGTATCTAAAGTATAGTAAACATGTACTAACTACATAGATATATGTATATATTATATATCTTAAGCACAAATATTACACAACAAATACACCTAAATAATCTAATCGACACTCTAGGTAAAAGTAGGTACATTACAAAACTATGACTTTGTATTTGACACCAGGATCTCTAAAACTTTATGTTTTTATCATTTCGGAGATACTTTTAATTCCGGTGGACTGTAATTGGTATAACAGTCCACCGAATCCACTGAAATGATAACACTGAGATGATAAAATAGAGGTTAGTTCTACATTTAACTCCGAAAAAAAATTATTTAAAAAATATGAACACTACTCAAACAAAACAGTACTTACTGCGAATTTAATACACAATTTTGAAACAAATTAAACAAATCTAGCACGAGTTATAACAGCCACCGAAATGAAACTATTTTTGTCCCCATATTACTGAAATGATAAACTTACTTTTTTGGCGGGAAACCGCAAGACGTTGGGACCGGTGCGTTCGCGCCGAGAGCTTAAGCCGGACTGATCCGGAGTGAGAAAAGGTGAAAGGGGCGTAACAACGCAATGTTGATGTGGCTATTCTACTAAAACTTACTGTCCTCTGAAATGATAACTTTTTTCCAGACAAAAGTTGACTGCCTGTCAAATCCATGAGAAAGAAGATAAACAAACAAAAATTGTTTTATTTGATCGAATATATTATAATTTAATGATAACAAAATCAATTTAAATCCATATTACGAATGTATTTGCAGGAGAAGGTATGTTATGAGCGGAATTGGGTTCAGGACAGGTCACCGTGATGATAAAATAACACTTTGTAATTTTTTTTTTGGGTATATTAGAGGGTAGATACCAATGATTTTTTTTGCCAAGGTAGAGAAATACTTACGTTGTTGAGAAAAAATATATAAAATTAATAATCAGCACATTGCACTACCGTTCTCAGGTTTGCCGTGTATTTTTTTGCTTGGGCAATTCACCCAGATATGGTACCTAACCCGTTTCCTAAGTGCTACCTTCGTACAACAAGCGAAAATGCAAGATACACGTCATCTTGTCAGTCTGACCGAATTGTAGATGAGATTAAGAATACACATGTATGTATCAGCCGTACCTTATAATGATACGGGGCTTCCAAGCTACAGCCAAGCTTGCTTACGCTAATAATAACTTCTTTCTATTGAGAAAAGGCCCGTAATTAATGAATATCTAATGAAAATAAACGTCATTTGTTTATGGCTTACAAAGACTTCAAGCTAAAGTCGCGATCTAATCGTCAAGCTCTTGTATTTATTAAGTAAAATCACGCAGAACATCTAACATAAATCAGTCATGATGCTCCAATGTTCTAGCTCACTTCGCTCGCTCTTGCAATCTCTTAGTCACATTACAATATCCTGGTCCTGAATGCTCCAATGGTTAGGATGCTACAACTTTCTAGCGCGCTTAGCTCGCTCTTGTGTTCTTTTGGTTACCTATTTCAGGCCTTGAGTTAGCGTCCTGAACGTTCTGTAGCTATAATATTTTTTGTGATAGTAAAGACTCCGATGCTATTTTATTTATTATGTAAAAAAAAATACCCTCCTTTTGAGGTTCGTCGCAGTCGGGTAAAGACTCCCAATAGATTTTGACATAGGTGTCCCCTTTTCGTTTAAATACGCCACTGTGTAGGAGTGGCCTCAGTTATGTGGCACTACTAGGTACCTATTGTGAGTTACGGTTAGAAGATATTTTTTACTATGTAAGAATGTTCTTGTTTAGGTATACTTATACCTACTGTTTACCTGTACAATTTAATTTTATAGCATACTATACATAGATGATAACAGGCCATCAGCTGTGTAGAAGATGCGTGCCACATCTAGACCAGGTGTATGTACTGTTTTCCGCATCCAGCACTCGATCCAGCCTCACAAGAAGTCGAACAAGTCCCCGCAAGAGTGCCTCTTGAGATGTTGGTGTCCTTGAGATATTACTTCGCATTATTTTTGTTTCGCGTAGAAGAGACGCCTAATAGTTAGATATCTAAAAAAGCGGACAAGTTGAAGCCGGACTAGGTTCCGTACCACCAACATTATAAAAGGTTAAGTACCTATTTGCCCTAACTTCCTAATAGTACAACGTACTTATTTTGCGAAAATTTCTACTCCCCACCTATTATGATTAAAAAGATACAGCCCTATGACTGCGGCAGACAGGTACTGACAGACGGCGGCGTAGGCTTAAAAATAGGGCCCAGTTTTCATCCTTTGGTTGCGGAATTCTAAAAGCGACTTGTTTTCATAAGCTATTTGGACTGGTTGAAAGTTCAAATATATTTTACATCGTCAGCTTAATGTGAGTAATTATAGTGATAAACCAACTGTTTATATTTTGTATTTTTTTATCGCATTTCACTTAGTATTGCGAAAATCTTTTGGGGTAGAAAGGAGGGTCAGAAATGGTTCGTATACGGAGATAAATTGAGATGTGTCAGGTGTAGCGTTTCTTAACTTTGTAATTAACGACGTGGGTCCTAGAAACTAATTGCGCTACGTCCAATATAGGAAGATTTTTGACACTGACCAAGCTCATTAAATGACCCTAGTATAAACAGAGTGAAACAAAAGAAAATCCACGTTTTTATCATTTTTATTTTTATTATGCAAATTATTCATTTAGTGAAATGGTAGTGCTAACGTATAAGTATGTACATTTTAGCCCTTAGCTAGATTTTTTACATAAGTAACAATTTGACATCTTTAAATGCTTGTAACGGTCCAAAAATCTCATCCTACAATATTACTTCGTTCTGACACTCACTCACTTTTATGATGTTTCGTCACGAGTCAAATGATGTTTTATCTACACTCAGCTAAATACAAAAGTATCCTAGTAGTAAGGTGTAGTACCTTTAGTAGTAAGGTGGAGATCTGCCCGGCTTGGGCGGAGCACCGCCGTGTCCTCGTGGCGGCGGTGACCTCTCGCGTCCGGCCCTGGTTCAGGCCATGGTACGGAGCGAGAGGGAATGGGAAGCCGTCACCTCCTTCTGCGAAGCAGTAATGCTCGCGAAGGAGGAGGCGGAGCGCGAGAGGGAGAGGCAATCACTGCGCCCTCGCGCCCCAAGTCGCCGCAGGAGGAGACACCCTGGGCGTCGGGAGTCGATTGCCGACTCCCGGCCACCGTAGGCGCGGGCTTGCGGACGGCCAGCAATGGGCAGCTCGCCATCCGTTAAGGACCAGGCCCGGGTCGACGGCGCGTCGTGTTCCACGCGCGCCTCAAAGAGATGTCAGCAAAATTGACGGGGTCCGATAGGACCGATGCCTGCTGGGGCTGCGGATTGTTCGAAAGAGTTACCGTGGCCCTGGCGCACAGGCAACTGAAGGAATACGGGTGGGTCACTGACACGCCCTTCCGCTCCGCCCAGAGCGGGAGAGGTCATTTGATGATTTCCCACCCAAAAAAAAAAAGGCTTGTTCTCAGAGCGCAGAATTCATTTAATAGACTAAAACTTAGAAAGAAGATTCTGGAAAAAGGTGATAACTTGAGAAAGAAAAACAGAACTTTTTTGTAATAAAATTTAATTAATGTCTGAAAGGAGCGGCGCTAAAACGTACATGCTTATACTGTTGGATGTTATACCAGAACTTAGATATGTTACAACAGCTCAGAGGACAGATAAGAGACATCGTCTTTATATAAACGTCTAACGTTCTTTGTTGTTTCAAACAATACCACATCAATACACGATTTTCTGGAAAAAAGATTCTGCTCTTATCTATCTCCCGTGTTATAAACGTCCTCAAAATTAAGAAAAACATTTTAAATTATGCATCCCTTGTAAATTATACCACGTACACGTACACCACAATCAACAAAGTAACAACACAACATTTTATCAACTTACATAAAGAAATACATTTACAAATAGTACACGCAAAACTAAACCTAAATGATACAATAATATTTGGTAACACGGAAAAAACACTTTTCACTTGTAATTGGTAACCATATAACTAACACAATTAAATAACATTCAAACAACATTTCATTGAAATAGAACCAAATTCTTCCTTCAAATTCATCAAAATACACAAACATAATTGTACGGTAATTTATTTATAATTTAGTTTATTAAAGGCAATAAATGGGTATTATTGGAGATTAAATTCATTAGAAATCGTATTTTTATAAAATCGACACTTAAATGTGACGCACCGACGTGCTTGGGAAACTTGGAATAATAGTTATATAGTAGCGACATAAGACGAAGAAAAAAAACAGAGCTGTCCCTAATTTTTACTCGCAGTGGGACAGGCGTGAAAACAGTGAATATAAGATTTAGATAAATAATTTATGACAGACTATAATGAAAATACAACAGAAAGGAGATTAACGGAAAGCACTCTACTTACTCCTCACAAGGCGCTCCAATATTTTCCAATTTTTTAAGGAAGAATTCTGAATCCGTCTTGGCAGACACTGTCCGTAACGATGGATAGTCAAGATGGACTGGCTAATATGAACTGGATGTCGCGAAACCGCGAAAAATGTGCCTGCCACCTGACGAATTTGTAGCAGTATATCCGATGATGTGAGATGATTCACAAACTGCTTTCAGGGTCATTACATTCCCTGTGTCGCTGACCGTGCTATGCTATCGTCAGAAATTGAGACTTTTGACTTCCTATTCTCTATTCAGAATCCGGGTGAAAGCAGAAGCGTCAACATTTAGTTTTTAATGCAAATTTGTTTTAACAGGTAAGGGACTGAGAAGAAACGAAAACATCCATCAACACTGCATGGAAGCAAAGACCCCGCACCGTTTCGTGTGCTACATGCAATCTTACAACTATGAATACGTCCCCTACGTGCGCGTGCTTCGCAGTAGCCGGTCGTTCATATCGCACATCAGAAGGTTAATTCCCATAGTGAAAAGTTCAAAATCTTATCGCAATCTCATGTCAACGACAATTCATGACAAAAATGTGGTGTGTGTGGTAACAACTATATATATATAGCAAAATTAGATTGAGAACGTTCTTAAAAATACGAGAATTGCCTTCGTTTTTTAAAATAATCTAATAATAATAATATACCGAAGGTAGCGCGTAGTCTCTGCCACAGACCTTCGTGATGACAGCGAATATAGTGCGACAGTAATAAGCCCACGCGCTATAATGCCGAGTTTTCTTAAACTGTGCACAAACTGTACTGTAACAATGTGCCATATCAACGAACGAATACTTTACATTGGACCGGAAGAGTCCATCGCCTACGTTGACGTTGCGAAAGCGTTACTAGCGCACGAGCGGCACGCTCACAAATGCGAACACTCTTAAAAAATAAAAAACACCAGTTACTGCCTTTTTAGAAACAACGATTTATACTAAGGAATGAAACAAAATTATACTGTATACCTAAGTCGTAGAAGTTCTTATCTATTAAGGTTCTTGATTTGGTTTAATAATTATATTTTAAGTCATATAACATTGATTATAGACTAGCCGATTAATATAAATATGCGTTACGCAATAAATAGACGAAGATGACACGAAAATTGTGCCAATACAAAGGAAAGATTAACTTTATATTTCAATACTAATACCTATTAACAACTAGATATCGCTTTTTTACAAAAATACACGTCGCTGGGCCGCTCTAGCCTCACGGTCGTTGAATGAGGCAGAGCGACTAAGAAAATCAAACTTAAAATAGTGACACTACTTAAATGACATGAAAAAAATACATCCAAATCTTACCGCTAGACTTACAACTAAATAAGATTGCAACTGGTAAGAAAAAACATACGAATAACGAAACAAAACAAATGTAATAGAATGTTTCTATGACAAGAAACTGCACGAGGCTATGGGTCAATGAAGTTTCCTGTCATTATTAAACGAGCGTCACACAAAAGTAATAATGCTTGTGCAGAACTAATATTAGCCCAATAACACCCCCCCCCCCCCCAATCAATTATACATCAATATCAACAATTTTGCTGCACCATATAGTCACGCTATCCTGATGCTCTTTTTACCACGGTATGTCTACTATAAAGAAGGCTGCCACTTTTGCCGTGCAGAAACTTTGGAAACATGAGTCTTAGTTCACGAAAAGATGTTCACAATCCAGACAGTGGCATAGCCTATTCTCAATCCAGACTATGTCAAAATAAAACAGTTGCAACGCCTATCGTAAAGATCTAATAGACATCGATAAATTACACAAAACGTTCACAATGATCTAAGAAATACATGCGAGTAATGTACCAAAGACCGTTGATGAACCACTACTTTCTTTTGTAAATATTATAACTAGAAGAAAAAAATCTTATAGCTAAAACAAACACCAACAAGGACTGATAACGGTCTGAGTACGATGACCAATTTCTTCTGGTGACCGATTTTCTGCTAAGCTTCAGACAATTTTACGCGACTAAAGCGACTGCGAAGAGGAAGCGTCAGTCGTACAACTGACGCCGGATGGACGTCGCGCTTGTTTAAATATAGCGGCGTACATATCCGCGGCGACGACGCGGGGAGACGTTAGGTGAGCTGGACTTACGCGTCTTATGAACCACAGATAAAAGATGTATGCATCGTGGTCGCTTCCCAGATGGAAGTAAAGGTTTGCGTTGTAGATTCCCCGCTTCCCACGCCGCCGCCGCTGCCGCTCCAGTTTCGCCAGAGCTTTATTCCGTGAGAATCGGCCACCAACTTAAAACAGCCCAAAGTGGAACGAACGTATGGGAGAGGTTGGACATGGGCATTTCCGAGAAAAATATGTTTAATTTTGAAAAACGAATAATACCATAAATGGGGGCTATCGTTTGTGTGCTCACCAGTTGGCGCCACTGTCGAGAAGTACCCTTATATTCATATTATGTTTATTTTATTACATTTCAAACCTTCAAATGAATATTTAGATTATATTGTTCCTAAAATTGGCAAGCACGAAGCAGAAAAGTCTTATTCTTCCTTCAAGTGCTACCAAATTAGATCCTAACTTTTTACTTAAAGTCTTAAGCCATAATTAATCAAGAATGGCACAACCATTTCAGCTATTATGAAACATTCGATAAAATCCGTGATAAAAAATCCCGCAAACTGGACGTTCAGTACATATGTTGACATCTAGAAAGCTTACTCTACACTAGCGCCTCTAGCGATAAACTCAAGCGCGATAGCCCTCATTAGCTATCAAATGCCTTCAAAACTTGTTCTGACAAATTCTTTCTATCTTTCGTATTTCGGGAGTTATTTGAGAAAATGTGAAATTTTACTGTGAAAATAACTGTATCGAGCTCTCTACCGCCTGATTCCGCCCTCGTTTCAATTTGTGGTCTTTACTATCATAATACGCATAGAAAAGCTACATTTACTGCTAAAACACATGGTGCGCCAAACGTGCACCTTCTAACTTATAGGGGTGATGTATTATTTTACTGAATCGAGCTCTCTGCCTCCTGAATCTGGTCCAGCACCCTAATTGCGTACCACAATATCAATCATAATCTGAACCATTTTGAAGCCTTTTGCTAATCCAATCCTTCATATGTTCAAAAAATTTGTCTGCTCAACAACGTAAATAACGCAATGAATGTTGTTGAACTGTCAAAATGAAAGCTATTCCTACTATTAGTGTGTTACGCAATTACCCCGCTGTTTCAAGTTGTGGTCTTTACTATCAATACACACACACCAAGAGCTGCATTTAGTGCAAAGACACATGGTGCGCCAAACGTACACCTTCTTATATGATTTTCCAAAGTTTACTACGATTCTTGATATTAACATTGCTATATGTGCACGCGCACATAAAGATTTACGCGACTATAACTACCTGTTCAATGTTTTAAAAGAGAATAGTTCTGTACAACTATGTGATAGTTCCGCATCAAGTTTAAAAGATTGGTGTTGTCGATTTTGCTTCCGCATTTATGCAAAATGGAAACAATCTGGAAGAAGCTTGGATAAGTTCCGTAAGAAATACGAAGAGTGACTGCAAGATGCAATTCAGCGGCCAGAATTTCCAACGAAACAAAACGAAAATGTAGACCCTTCTACAGAAACTGTAAGAGAAGATATCGAGCACATGATTTCCCCGGTTAAATCAGATGCTTCAACCTGTACACATCCTAGTCCTCGTAAATGCTTTGAGGAACTTGGTAACCGACAAAAAAGAAGACACACTGAAGATGCTATTGGATACAGTGGCAACAGCAGCAGCGCTGAAATCGTGTTATCGGCTGAAAGGGCGCTTATAAAAGCAGCAGAAATCGACACAGCTGATGTAATGAAATACATAATGGAAAATCCAGAAGAGGCCTCCAAAATTGAAGCCTTTACTTATGGGAATACAATTCAGGTTAGAGAAATTATACCTTGAAAGCATTGGCTCTGTATGTCTCTATGAATTTATTAAAATGGCGCTACAAAATACTTAGAGATTTTAACAATCAAGAATGAGTTTTCGAATACCCCAGTTACTACATGCTGGTTAAAGAAAAGTGACAGAAAACTCTGCTAAAATGAAATTACAAGCTCTGATGGACGTGACCACGAGAAAACTTTTAAATTCTTTAAAAACTTCTGTTGTTTCCAATCAACAGCTCGTTTTGACCAGCAAATGGGGATTTGATGGATCATCCAGCCAAAGCGTTTATCATCAAAAGATGAGTAGAAGTGAGCTAAGTAATCTGGCTAGTAACTTCATGATAAGTCGTGAATAAACGTGTCGTTTTCGTGACAATACGAAGTGTACATCAATACTGATTTTAAAGCTACCTATGGTGACTTATTTATATAATATCTAGGTATCCTCATTGATTGATTAATATTACACGGTCCTATTTGCTGATCAGGCATGGTAAACTAATTTATTACAAGCAGTTTGTTAGTGCTCATTACTGATTCTGTATAAACCATTAAGTAACCATTTCCCAAATCCCTTTTCTTAATAACCTACATCTCCTTTAATTGGGTTCTCAGGAAAGTTATATTTTGTATCGATACTCTTAATATGTATTCCACAATATAGTCCATGTGTGAATCATATTATTATAGGTCTATCGAAACCAGAATACTTAAAATAATAAGGACAAAATAAGTTTTTTACTAAAAATATATAAATCAACCTGTATCTCAGAAGGTGCAAGTATGGTGCACTATGTTTCTTAGCACTAAATGCAGCTCTTGGTATGTGTATTATGATAGTAAAGACCACAACTGGAAACAGGACCAGATTCAGGAGGCAGAGAGCTGGATTCAGTAAAAAAAAAACATGTATCAACCTATATCTATATGTCAGATAATCACCCTTTAGTAACACAGTAACAACACCTTATAATCACCCTATATGTCAGACGGTGCACGTTTGGCGCACCATGTGTCTTTGCAGTAAATGTAGCTTTTGCTGTGTAATACGATAGCAACTTGAAACGAGGGCGGAATCAGGCGGCAGAGAGCTCGATAGTCATTGTCATAGTAAAATTTCACAGTTTCTCAATTAACTCCCGAAGTACGAGAGATAGAAATAAATTTGTCAGCAAAAGGTTTGTAGGCATTTGATAACCAAATATGATGGTACTATTCGGTTTTCAAAATTAGACTTTCTTTTTGTCGGTAATGCCTATGTCCAACCTCTCCCATACATTCGTTCCACTGTGCGGCCGTCCCAAGTCTGTCGTTCGCGTGTCCGCATATGTGCTCCTTATCTATGGCATATCACCGATAACAAACTGGTCGGGTCAGCAAGAGTCGGTCGTTTATGAAACTGTTTTAATTTATTATGTTCTATATTCTATTCTCGCTGACTCCCGCACCAATTATTATAGGTCATATGCGATACCTCGAATTTAGCTATATGTTACATCCAAAAGAGACAGACAGGCTGTAGCTGCCAATTCAGGGTAGACAGTCCGGGAATTGAAAACTACAGCTAACACGAACACTGAATAGATCGTAAGTCACGAGCACAAGGACCTTCCCATCCTGTCGTACTTTGACCTTGACTATTGTGACTTAGGGGCTATACTCAAAGTAATACACATAAAAATTAGCCCAACACAGACTAAAATAACATTTTACTATATTTACAATACAAAATTACACCTAAATAAATTATACAAAACAAAATATTGCAACAAGAGGTATTGAGAGTGTCTTCTGCGTACAGACGACGGCCAAGGCTTGATGTAAGAAGGTCACAGATGTTATACTTCTGAAAAAAAAAATGAAACAGAATAGAATACTCCTTATTATGTACACCATAAAAATTAAGAGACATAAATGTAGAAATTTTGCATAGGGTGACACAATGGGCGGTCTTATCGCTGAAAGCGATCTTTAACAGTGAACCTTGATAACATAAATTGATTATAAGCACTTGCTTTTCGTAACAAAATGGCTTCCAGTTCGGTCGTCGAGATAATTCTTTCCTGACCTGTCAGTGCGACAATTCTAGTAACTAATAAAGATCAAATTCGCAAATACGTTTGTATGAAACTGACAGGAGTCAGGAACGCATTCTCTCAATGGCCGGACTGTAATTCATTAGCAATGCCAGTTTATAGCTGCCCGCTATTGTGGCAACGTAGAAAAAGGCCGTAGTTAACGGCTACGCTGGGTATAAAAAGTAACCAACAAAAAAAGACAGTTGTTTGCGGTTGGGTATAAAATCATACCACAATTTACTAGCGCTTTTCTCTTGCTTACTCGGGATATTGGTATATTTTGTACATTGGTATTCTCTTTCTAACAAAATTTACTACAAGTCGTTTTTAGATTCATTCATTGTGGCTGGCTCCGCCCATCAAACAGATTTCAAAATAGTTCGCTCAGTGTTAAGGAAATAAGTATAACGAGTAAAGTTTTCGTTAGAACATTATGTTGTTTTTTTTATATAGAACGACATACCATTTATTGTTAAAATTAGTACTACTTTTTTACAAAATAATTTTAATATTTACTACATCACAGCCATCCTAAATATGAGCCAAAAACATACCGTATGGTTTGACGTTCAAAAAACATATTTTACTTACACCAACAAACATTCTTTCATTAAATGACTATCTTTAACAAACATTTAAAACATCGCAAAGAGCTCAGAGGATCGTTAACGTCCTATAGGTGGACAAGGGCGCACTCGATCATTCGACTACGTAATCGCTCAGCAAACAAGAGGTCGCGGGTAGCGACGCAGCACGCATTTTTTACTGTTTACTTTTTATACCCATTCCTGAAAAAAAAGAACACGCGAGCGGTCGTTAATTGCAAATGCTGTAGCAAAACAAGAACAAATTGTTTGTAACAAGACAATAGCTTAGCGTAGTGTCGCAAGTGTAACTAAGAAAATATAGCAGGCAAGTCTCTTAATACTTGAGGATGATACTGACCCAGCTACTGATGTTGGCTCTCGACGATCAGCATGATGGATTGATGTTGTTGAGGGTCAGCGTGGATGGTGGGCACTGAGCGCAAGCACTCGATTTGATGAGCCGCCCAGTCTTTCTTCTGGCAGTACGTAGAGCAGTAAGGTGTGCGCCGGCAAAGAGAGCATTCGGCAGATGCCTCGCGGTTGCAATTTGCACACTATATGGACAAACTCTTTTATTATGAAGGGGTACTTTTGAGAATACTACTTATTTCCCACTTTTTGACCTCTATGATGAATGTCAAGTAGATATGATTAAATCTAAGAAAAAAGGTGTACAATAATTTAAGAGACAATTCGGTAAGCTAAATATACAAAAAATAACACTTGCAATAGCTTTATATTACTTACATTAAAAATTAATAAACAATGTAAAGTTTTGTACTCATAGAAAAATAAGATGCGCAAAATTGAAGTATTATTTTTGTTTAGCTTAAAGTTCTAAATGAAACTGTGTATTTTTAACAAGAGACAGAAAGGGAACATCGTTCCATACCCAGACTTAATTAGTGTCACCATATCTGTGTACCAGTATCAGTTTAGACAACTTTCAAGATACCACTCTGCACAGGGTCGCAAAGAAAAAACAAGGGAACTTAAATCGGAATAGGTAGGTAGGTATCTTAATCTTAAAATTAGAAATTAGCACTTAAAACTATATATTTTTCAAGCCCTGTCGTCACCATACCACTATTTATATTATTACTATTATTACTTTACTATTATTTTTGCTACTCAAACTCAAGGTGACTAGTTTGTTTGTCACACTTTATTAAGAAATGCCTGCGAGCTGGTAACACACCGTTGTACCATGATCATGAAGATTTTTGTGAAAGTGAAGATATTAAATTAATGGTTAAAAAATGTTAGTGCATAGAGCCTAGCCAAGTGGCAATCACTTTCAAAGCATTTCTTTTTTCTACAACGGATTTCAACAGGACTGACATAAGCTTTTCGGTAGCTTACGTCATTAAGGAATCTTACTGCCAATTTCTGCCGCTAGAGAGCACCACTGCACTAGGTTTATCAAGAAGGTTGAAGTTCCTTTTCTTATATATATTATACACTATAAGAGACCGTAGGTACAGTCTGTGACCTACATTACCTGAACCCCCTTGAGTAATAGCGAAATTGAACCTTTTAGCCAATTTGGAATACTCCTTCGTGCATTTTAATAAATCATGTTGTTAAGCGATTTAAATCATTGTCTTGCTGTCGTTAAGGTTGTAAGGCTAATGAGTATGATTAATCACCACGGCTACCAAAATTTAATAAGGAGACGGATTATTTATAGGAAAAAAAATACCCTACGTTAAAGTTAACTGTCTACTCTTAATAGCAGTGACAACGAACAAACATTTGTAAAAAAAAATACGGAAATCACGAAAAGTAACTTTTAGACAAGTCCTTTTGTTTAATATTTTGTTGTTACCGAAGCAGTTGTCGCAACTAAGTGATTAAGATTGAAAATAATCTGTATCTGGATCTAATAAATCTGGATGTTGGAATCTAAGAGATTGATATGTATGTGTTTGTTGAGACTCAATACAGCGGTAAGTTTTTTAAATTTCAATATTAAACTTTAAATATGACTAAATAATAATTTTATAATAGTAGGTATTATTTATTTATTCAATTGACAATGTCATAATACCATTAATAAAACAGCTGTTTAATGTGCCGTGTGATATTTTTTAACAACCTAGTTTTCGTACAATTGGCCACTTTTACATCCTAACAATATAAAAAAACGTAAATAAAGTTTTTTTTTTTTTGTTTTAGGGTGCTACTGTCAGATTATGGATAAGAAATGACAGCTCAAATATCCAGCACAAGAAAGTATCAAAACCTTCAAGACCTTCAAGAAGGTCTCGACTTGAATCCTATAGAAAACATAATGCGGTCAAATGATTTTAAATTTGGCTGAGATCGTGTCATCAACATGAAATGAAACAAATAAGTGTTGGACCACGGTGTGTGTGCGGTATGCGAGCCGTTTGTCTGTATCGCTTATAGTGTAAATCTGTATTTGAAAAAAATAAGTAAGTAAATATGGTATATGGCTATGGTAAATACTCAAATTAGAAAGTGCTAAACCAAAAAAAATAATAGCGGATTCTGTGGTGATGTTATTGTTATAAATGAAAATCCATTTTTCTATGTAAATAACATGTTGATTCACTACCTACTAGAAAACTGTAAAATATTTCACAAATTAATCCATGCTCTCGTTATGTATGACGGAGAAGGTACATCTCTCTCGTTATCATCAGCCATATTTTAATTACTGTGGGCGTACTATGGGAAGTGCTGGTTATTGCGCAATAGAAAAACCGTTTGCAGTTCAAATCAAATTATAATTTACGATAAATCAAACTAATCACACTAGCAGTTCGCACATTGTATGTACACCACACAACTATACGGAACGCGCAACAGTTTCTAAACGTGTTCACTGCTTTACCGCCACCGACAAACTATGCTTTTGTCGAACGCCCCCGGTGGCGCTGGCGTCGCGATTTGTCAAACGATTGATTTAACGTATTTCCGACTTGTATAACTAACTTACAAAGCATACCATGCCTTATATTGAATGAAAATACCTAGGTGGTTAGGCTTGAATATCATGTTTTTGTTTTTTATAAAATGTTTTTATTAAAAATTGAAATCAAATTTATAAACATTTTGATTAAATTATAAACATCATCGATTTCGATTTTTTTGTTTAATTACTATACACGTTGTCCATTTTAACATTTGCCTATTAGGTTCTTAAAAAATAAAGATAATTATTAAAAAAACAGTGAGCAAAAAGTAGATGCGTAAACTTCGTTCCGAATATCAGACAGCACATTGCACAATACTCGACCTAGACTCGATACATTGACCGACCACTAGACCAAATCAACTTTAATTTTGATCTTGAAATTAGTTACTTATTACTTACGATGCTCAACACAATAATATCAAGCATTAGAACCTTATATTTTATCTCAAAGTTCAATATCGCATAATCACAATTATCTATTTAAATGTATCACGGAATTGGTTTTTCGCACCCGTGCGGCGGCGGGGCGGGCGGCGGCGGTGGCCGGCATAATCAAGGGGGTTCAGCTAATCTACTAATCCGTCTGCACTATCACATTAGGTAATGATACATATTAAATGAGATAAATAAATAAATTAACAGAATAACATGAAGTTAAGTTAATAAATATCTATGGTTAGGTGATTTTCTGAGAAATCTACGAGGGTCATTCAATAAATACTTAGCCTACAAAAAGTAAACGAAAATTTTGGAAAAGTGGCAATTTATTTTTCAACATAGTCTCCTTTTAGTTCGATACACTTAGCCCAGCGATGCTCCAACTTTTTTAACCCGTCCGAAAAATAGTTTTTGTCAAACTCTGCAAAACAGGCCTCCGTGGCGGCGATGACCTCCTCATTCGATCCATATCTATTCCCGGCGAGTGATTTTTTCAGATTAGGAAACAGAAAGAAGTCACAAGGGGCCAAATCTGGAGAATACGGTGGATGGGGCAGCAATTCGTAGCGTAATTCGACCAATTTGGCCATGGCAACGGCAGACGTGTGAACCGGTGCGTTGTCGTGGTGAAACAGCACTTTTTTCTTCGCCAGATGGGGTCGTTTTTTCTTTAATTCGGCGTCGAATCGGCCTAATAAATCGGCATAGTAAAGCCCTGTAATTGTTTTACCCTTCTCGAGGTAATCGATGTAGATCACACCTTGTGAATCCCAGAAAACGGTGGCCATAACTTTTCCGGCCGATTTTACAGTTTTCGCCTTCTTTGGAGCACGTTCCCCGGTCTGGATCCATTGTTTTGATTGCTCCTTGGTCTCTGGTGTGTACCAGTGGATCCAGGTTTCATCGACGGTCACAAAACGACGCAAAAACTCCGCTGGATTCATCTTAAACAGCGCCAAACACGTCTCCGATGTGGTCTCACGGTTGCGCTTGTTTTCTGGTGTGAGTAAACGCGGCAGCCATCGCGCCGACAGCTTTCTCATGCCGAGTTCCTCGTGAAGAATATGATGCACTGTTCCTTCTGAAATGCCTACACTCTCAGCTAGCTCCCGAACCTTCAACCGGCGATCTGCCAATACGAGATCATGGATTTTTTTAATGTTTTCCTCCGTAGCAGCTGTTTTCGGTGCACCTGGACGTGGTTCATCAAAAACCGACGTACGGCCACGTGCAAACTCGTTGAACCAATTCTTGACGGTGGCCATCGATGGAGAAGAGTCACCGTACACAGCATCCAAGCGCTCTTTGATTTCGATGCGCGTTTTCCCTTCCAAAAATAGGAATCGAATCACCGAACGATATTGCTCTTTTTCCATTTTTGTAAAACCGATCGACACGTTCGCTTCCATAAGTTGTCAAATTAAAACAAATGAAGGGATTGGAATGAAAATTTGAAAAAAGAATTAAAAAAGAATGTGCTACACTGTGGTAAAATTCTTTTGAAACTACAGCGCCCTCTGGCGATGAGGCTAGGTACTTATTGAATGCACCTCGTATCTTATTCATCTAGAAATCGATTTTATTTGGTAGTTAATACTGTAACAAAACTTATGACGCAACCAAGTGTTAAAAAACATGAAGCAGTTAAAAGATACAACAAGAAGTTAATTAACGATTTTCCAAAATCATCTACATCCAGTTATCTCAAAATATTACTATGACATTAAGCGTATACATAACAGGGCAGTAGTCTTCATTAATTCAGCTATTATTATTTGTTAAATTGTTACATTTAATTTGTAACATTTGTTAAAAAAATATGTTTAGAGGTGCCCATGAAACAATGCTGATAATGCTGGCAAATTATTGAAGTATTAAAAAGAAATGTGATAATCTAATAATAATAATAATTAACTGGTTTATACACTGGATCGCAAAAATTCCGGGTCGCTAATAAAAACCGTGATATCTCGATAAATTATATACCTAGATCACTAGAATAAATAATATGTAGTAAGAGGTTACTAATAATTGTTCTAAATCTCTAAAGAAGTTTCATTTGTACAAGTCACAGATAAAAAAAAACCTCTTTGAAAAATTTAAAACATTTAAGTTAGGAAAAGAATACTTTTTCTGTTTTTGTTTCAAACCGAGCTGTCATTCTAAACGGTTACTTGGATTGATCAGAGTATTCAATGTAATATCATGTCGTTAACACCTGAAGAATGTACACGGATTATTACCATGGTACAAGAAGGAAGAAGTCAGCGTAGCACTGCTAGAACAGTAGGAGTATCTTTATCAACGGTCCAAAGAGTACTCCAGCGATTTCAAGAGACCGGCATGAACATCAGGAGACCAGGAAATGGCAGGCCAAGGTGCACCACTACACGAGAAGCCCGATTCATCGTGGGCACTATGTTAAAAATCGACATCTCACCGTTCGGGTCCGAAGCAGTCTTCAAGAAATTCACCACTACAATGTGAGGTCTGATACGATTCTGCGACGTCTTCGTGAAGCTGATATAAAGCCTTATAGACCAGCAAACGGCCCCAAACTGCCCTTAGAACATCGAGTTACCAGGTTACGGTTTGCTCTAGAACACATCCGATAGACTGATGAAGATTGGTCCAAGGTTATGTTTTCCGATGAGTCCAGATTTTGTTTATTTACGCATGACGAGAGACGAAGAGTATTTAGACGACCAGGAGAACGGTATCATCAAGCGTGTTTTGAAGAAAGATGCCTTTCGGTGGAGGATCAATATTGGTTTGGGCTGGGATATCTTCAGAGGATCGCACGGAGTTAGTGATCATAGAAAACAGTTCTCTGACTGCTGTCAGATGCGTAGAAGAGGTTTTAAATGAGCATGCTGGTCCTTTCTTAGCGAATGTGGGTGCAAATTCCATATTTATGCACGATAATGCGCGACCACATACTGCTCGTTTGGTCAATATGTATTTCAAGACGTCTGCATTACCTGCATGGAGAGATCAGCTCGCATCCCAGACTTAAATCGCATAGAACATGCATGGGACGAGCTAGGGAGATGCGTGAGACAACGCTCTCCTGCTCCCGTTACCTTACACGAGTTAACGAATGCACTAGTGGAAGAATGGGCAAACATAGACCAAAATAGTATTAAACATTTGGTTTACAGCATGCCACATCGTCTTAATGAAGTGATACGGGCTCGTGGAGGAAATACAAAATATTAAATAGACAAAAAATCTTATTTTTTAAGATTTACTGCGAAGTGTATTTTTGCTGTCATAAGTTAGAAGCGAAACTTCTTATTTTTTTGTATTTAATTAAAGTTATACAGGGTTATTGGTAAAACACCAGCAACCTCTTAAGGGGTCATTGTGCTCATCATTATAAACAACTTTTACTATGGACCAAACCTGAAATCGCGAAAAAAATATCAGCTGTTCCCTACGTTTTGACGTGTTATGCGAATATAAATGTAGGGAAAATCGTTTTTTTTTTCACGATTTCTGGTTTGGTCCATAGTAAAAGTTGTTTATAATGATGAGTGCAATTACCACTTAAGAGGTTGCTGGTGTTTTACCAATAACCCTGTATAGTGTACGAAACGTGTTACACATTTTCTTATACTACATATTAATCAGTCATCTACTATACTATAGTTTCGCAAATTAGTCTTATGCATTTAAGAAACTATCACGCGATTTATTAGCGACCCGAAATTTTTGCGATCCATTATGTATAGGTAATTATCAAGCAATCCTCCTTACGTTAGATAGCCAGCAAGGTAATTGCGTAACACGCTAACATTAGTAATGGGTTAAATTTTGTCAGTTCAACAACATTAATTGCGTTATTTACGTTGTTGAGCAGACAAACTTTTCGAATATATGAAGCAATGGGTTAGCAATAGGTTTCAAAACGATTCAGATTGTGATTGATAGTGTGTTACGCAATTAGAGTGCATGCAGGTCGCAAGTTGAGACGCCTCTTTTGAGTGGTTTGTATTTATTACTCGCAGTCGACGCGCTGATTGGGCACGCCACAATTGCGGCGGCAAGCCCCCTCTTTGAGGGGGAGGGTAGAATTAACAAATTCTACCTTTTGACAAATTCTACCTTTAGCAGTTTTTTTTTTTAAGTCTCAAGAAAATATTTTTTTTAGTTTGCTAGCATCATCGACTTTTTCATAGGCACCTAAATTTTTTGTTTAAATATTTTTATCTGGTTCCATACCTGATTAAAAGAAAATGTCTGCCCTGTAATTTATACCGTTAATATCATAGTAAAATTTTGAGATAAACGGTGCCCAAGTTCATGTATATAGATGATTTTTGAAAATCGTTAATTAAATTCTTGTTGTATCTTTTAACTGATTCATGTTTTGGAACACTTGGTTGCGTCATAAGTTTTGTTACAGTATAACTACCAAATAAAAAGGCATTGATGGCTATCCAACTTGAAAGTTTAGAGAAAAGTTATACTTCATGTCGAAAGGGAAAAGGAGGATGTGCAAAAATGTTTAGGACGCGTCCCTAGCGACCAATAATAACCAGACTTATGTTGTCGAATAGCTCTTTTCATAACTGTCACTTATTACTATGGCGGTCAGTCTCAATTCATTGTGGGAAAACAGTTACAGCTAAAAGAAAAACATGTGTCATTGAATTTAAAAAAAAAAACATTTATTAGAGTAAAAAATCGTCAATCACTCGTATTATTCTAGAAAAACAAAAATTCCCAACAATAACAATTCTGGAAGACTGAAAGGTTCATGCCTTGCGAAACCGATGTACCATATTATAGATGTTACATGTGCACAGCTTCCCGCTATCCTTCGCCCAGTTAAACAAGTGCAATAATAATGTTATATTGCATTTATGCCGATCTAATCTCTGTCAATTCAAATATAACAGTAATATGTTTTCGCCACCGCCTGACTCTTATCGCGGTTAATCTCGATTATCAAATCAAATTATTTTATTTCACATAAACTAACATGGGCACTTATGAAACGTCAGAAGCTAGGTGCACGGTTCCAATTGGTTGTTTCCTATGGAGAAGAGCCGGCAAGAAACTCCACGGTTACTCTTTTAAAAATATGGGGCTTTTACAATGTTTCAAATTACAGTGTTGATAATGGGAGGACAGGGTAGGCCTGTCAACAAGTAACAGGCACTCAACAAACTTTTAAAAATAATATATAAAAAGGTCTACTAATCTACAGCCTACAAGTTAGGCCTGCAACGTTCTCACATTCACAAAATATAGAAGAATCTATGTAAAATAAAAGCCTATTTAAAACAAATGACATGATTGCCATTACAACTGTAACAAATCTGAATTAAAATCCTGTTTACAAAAGCCATAAGTAAAGAGTTGAAATAAGAATTAGAGGTATATAATGTCAAATAATGTGAAGATAATGTCAAAGAAGAAAGCAATAAACTTTTTTTTTTCTTTTTCAAATTTAATTCGTAATTTGGGAGCAGTTAATAGACCCTTACATAGTGGTGCCGTTAATGAAATACCAGGAAAGCCACATATGCAGAAGGAATTATTGCCAAACTTCCTTGTCTTCAACGTAGTCTTTAATCTTATAATTCTCCATTTGCAGAACCAAGCGCCTAAGACGTTTGCGGAGGTTTGGTGAGTGCGAGCGATAGAGACCTGACAGCGATCAGTATAATAAATGGCCGTGTCTTCGGCGAATAAAGCCAACTGAGCCTTTTTAGTGTTCATACCGGGTGCGGCGATTGAACTGTCCGTCTTTATCTAACTGTTTTAAAATTCGAACAACTGAATCGAATGCCGCCAAAACTTCAAATGTTGGTCTTTGACATGTTCTCTATCATCATTTGAAGTGATTCTGTTGTGAGAGAAACACATTCGAATTTAGAAAAATGGATTTAAAACGAAATTCAGTGATTGCCCTTCATTTGGAGGGAAAATCGAATATCGAAATACGTCGAGCGCTGCCAAATCTTCAATTGAACGAGAAATTTGTGCATCGCACTATTCAACGTTATAATGAGACTGGTAGCGTTAAGGAACGCTACGGTGGCGGACGCTGCACTGCAACAGCGCCAGCAGTTGTCGAAAAGATGCGTCATCGATTAGACAGAAATCCAGCGCGCTCAGCAAACCAGCTCGCGCAGGATCTCAAGGTGAGCAATCGCAGCGTTCGTCGCATATTGAAGAAAAAGCTTAAAGTCAAACCATTAAAAAAAGCCTTTCTCAGGAACTCACTGCTTTACAACGTAGCAAACGGTTGGATCGATCGAAAGAGCTGATTCGCTTGCTCGACTCTGGCGACCTTCCCAGTTTGGTGTTTTCAGATGAGAAACTTTTTGCGTTGAACAGTTTTTAAACAAACAAAATGTGTGAAATGCGTGTTTGGTTGAAGGGACGTGTCAGCGACCATTCAGACGAATTGCAAGTCACTCGGCGCCAAGGAGCCGACGAAATCATGGTCTGGGCGGCGGTGTCTGAAAAAGGCCGTTTTCCGCTCGTTTTTCTTCCAATGTGTCGCAACCAAGTCAAAATAAACCAACAAATCTATCGCGACAAAGTCTTGCGACCAGGGCTGCTACCGTGGGCGCGCAACACATTCGGTTCTGAGCGTTGGACTTTTCAGCAAGACTCGGCACCATCGCACAGAGCAATTGGAACGCAAAATTGGTTGAAAGCAAACGTTCCAGTGCTGATCGATCGAGATATGTGGCCGTCGTCATCGCCCGACTTGAATCCGCTGGACTTTTGTATTTGGGGTGTTTTACAGGCCAGGGCCTGTGCTAAAAAACACACTTCGGTGGAAGCGCTCAAAGTTACTCTTACGCGAGAATGGAATTGTTTGAGTGACGACGTCGTTCTAGCAGCCTGCGCTTCTTTCAGGAAGAGACTTCAGCTTGTAGTAAAGGCTAAAGGCGGTTTAATTCCTTCGGAATAAGTCATAATAAAACTTTGAACTTTCTATTTTCACATGGCAAAAGTGTAGGTATAAATAAATATTGAAAATTAACAGAAATATTTCATTTTCACATACGGACAGTTCAATCGCCGCGCCCGGTATACACGAGCGGCACGCGCCAACGGCAGAGGCAACTGCAGCCGTCGACGTAAGTCGACGGCTGTCGCCGACTTGTCTACTGCTACCGCCGACGTGTGTCGACGGCTGCAGTTGCCTCTGCCGTTGGTGTGTGCCGTACGTGTATATGAGCACTTACCCTTGCGAATGTCGCTGGTGAAAACGTGAAGATGAGGGGAGATAGCACGGAGCCCTGAGGAACTTCCGCGTGAATAGGCTGAGAGGAGGAAAGTGAACCCTCGATGCGATAACGGACGATGCGATCCCACATCTCGTGTCGTAAGGTGAGCGCGAGACGAAACGGTCTGGCAATCCGAGTTGGTAAAGCTTATATAATAAGCTATGTCAAAGAATAACACGCCCGTCATCGCGTTGCGTTGGAAACCGGCGCTTAAGTACTCTACGATACGGTAGACTTGTTAAATGCAAGAGTGGTCGGTTCAGAAACCAACCAAACTGCTCGTTGGGCACGAGGTTCTTTTCTTTGGCATAGTCTTTGAGACACTTATAAATTAGCCTCTCGTAGATTTTGCCGAGAACATTGAGGAGACTGCTGGGACGGTAACTCATGCGATCAGACTTGGGCTGACTGCTTTGTCTGGCTTAGGGATACCAATAACGGTAGCCTCTTTCCACACTAGAGGAAATATGTTGTTGCTGAAGGTGCCATTGAAGATGGTAGTCATTAGGATTTGTCTCAATTATTGTGATGCATTATCAGTTTTAATTATGATGATTAGTTTGTTTTGTTATTCGTCGAGTAAAACGTACTGTTTTATGCATGTTTTACTGTAACGAATGATTTTTAAGCTACAATGACGCAGTTTTTTGTTTTAGCTGTAACTTTTTTCCCACAATGATTTGAAACTGACCGCCAGAGTAACAAATAACAGTCATGTAAAGAGCTTTTCATCAACATACGTCAGGTCGTTATTGATCACTGGGGACATCCTGTCGTATCATCCTTTCAGAAACACACAAATCTTGTATTTTCTCGAATCCCATGGATTTTCGCCTAGGCTATATGGGATGCTTAAGTGTTGCAAAGGGGCACACTATCACGTCCTGGAAGGAATACGTCACATTACAAGTCAACCTAATCGGGATGAAATTAAGCCGAAAAATATTGAAAAATGACAAAAAAATATTGCCTTTGATAGTTTGCTTTGTTTACGTAATCCCTAGGTGGCACCATCTGCTGTCTCGGCTTTGCGTAAGATTCCCAATCCATTTTTGTTTTCTCCAACATCGTTTTCTCTGATAGGATGTCACTTTCTCTAGGCCCTTAGGTTGGTAAATTAAGGTAGGTGCAGTTACGAAAGATTGTAAAGAATATTGGATATCTCGGGTGTTAGGTTAGCAGGTTATTTCTAAATGATAAGGTTAATCTCGCCGGTATCTAGGAATTGTTCTAGTTTTGTTAAGTAATCAATTGGCTAAGTTTACAAACCCATGCATACCTACGACATACACAATCTTAAGGTTAATTTAAAAAAGATCTTCGCACCCAAAATTCCGCAAGCAGTATAAGATCGAGTCCGATGAGCACCAGACTTAAGATATTGACAACGCAGGGTACCGTAATTAATGAAAAAAGTCAAATGCTTATCGGACTTACAAGATGGCAAGGTTTACATAGTTTCCCACATGCCTAATAAATGATTAATACAGGTTTTCAAGCACCATGGTGTCTGCTCAAAATGGCTGTCCATAAAATATTAGCATGTGCCGAATAGCTGCACCCAAAATGGCGACGCTCCATAGCACCCAAAATGGCGACGCTCCATAGAACTTCAAGTTTTTCAAAATGGCTTCGTATTATAAACCGTTACCAAGCATAATGGCGTTTGCTGCACCCAACAAAACCAAGAGAGCGCGAGCGAGACACCATTTTCTAACAAAATGGCGTCACGCACGCGCTGTTTCGTTACACCTTACAATCATCATCATCATAATCATCTTTAATAGCGCGTCACTTAAAACAAAATAGCGTCGCGCATGCGCTATTTGGCAATGCACAAGATGGCGAAAAGCCACAAAAACAAAATGGCGGCGTATAAATGCCGTCGCGCACGCGCTGTTTGCCGACGCGTCAAATACAAAATGGCGGATGGCGACTTACAACTGCATTACCTAGGACAATAGCACAAAACATTGAAAAATTACGTTGATTCCCGATGTTGGTAAGCATAATGGCCTATGGAAACTTAATATAACACTGACCTTTTTAGCTTCAGTGTCGTTCACGTTGTGGAGAGACACTTGTTCGGCGTCCACGTGCGCGTCCACACTCGCGGCAAGCAACGCGGACGCTCGCTCTTGCTCGAGGCGCTCTAGCTGCCGAGCATTGACAACACGAACATCTTCGACGCACTGTTTTAATTCCGACGCTAACCTTACGAGGGTTTGACCTATGTCGTCCAGTCTTTTGAGAACTCCGCTCATGTCGGGAAGCCCTAAAACAATTTTTTGTATTTTTGTGAATCTAAGAACCGAATTTGATTTATTAACAGAATCATTTGATAACAGAATTTCCAAATAAATCGCGAATTATCGAAATTTAATCAACCTTTACCTATACGCGGAAGACTACACGGCCATCTACGGCCAGCCAGGGCCGCAGATGGCCGTAGCAAGACACGACTGAACGCGGCGACGTCTGACTCGGAAATGATCGCACCCCGCAGTACCTAGGGGTAGGGGCCTAACCGGTGCAGCGAGTGGGGATGGGCGGTCATTGGGTGATAGGCAGCGGGTGGAGGTCGGTGGGTGGTGGGTGATGGGTGGTGCTGTAGATCAGTGGGCGGTGGGTGTTGTGGAGGTACCAGTGCCTAACGCGTTGTGGGAGGACTGGTGAAGGATAATGATTTCGCGTGTTTATACTTACTTAGACGGTTTAAACGAAACTTTAAGAGCATCTTCAGGAGACAAAATATTTAAACGAACTAATTGAGCGCGTACGTAACAAAGAGTTCTATAATATTTAACGTTTTCAAGGTACTGTTTGTATGAAACGTGACCCATCGAAACCAATTTAAATACAAAAAATTTGGAAAAATATAAAACGCGACACTCCCGACTCTAAACACTGGAATAACGCGAAATAGACAACTAAACAGGGCAAAAGTATGGGCAAATAATTTAATAATGCAGCCACGACCTAACTCAACAACTGAACGAACCGATGTGCCGTGACGCTAGGAGCTCCGGAAGGCTTGCGGCCGGGGCTCAAAGCTCACGCATGCGCATTGCCTATTTACGCCTTAGATCTTGAATCAGGCAAAAAGGGACCCTAGCAATCCTAGATTCGGTTGTTTATATCCTGTATTTGCCATTTAGGTCATATGGGAAGGGAAATCAATACAGCGCAAATAATCCTGCCCCGGTCGTGTGGCTACGCAGTTCCGAAACACAGAACAAAGATCTCGAAGTTTTGAGACAGCTCAGCACCCAAAGACCCTCGCGTTTACTTACAAATATGGTCGTGTAGAGTAGGTCAAGGTTACATTGAAATTAGGCTTAGACAAAATTTTGGGTATAATTTTTTGGCGCAAATTTTAGCACATGTATATATTTTTACGTACCTACCTATACATAGGTATATTGAGCACCTCGTTGGTCTAGTGGTCTTAACTGAGGCTGTTCTTGGTGTTCGTGAAATCCCAGCCCGATCGGACAGTATCAACGCGGAGTTTTGTACTTTATCCGGTTGTGAGATTCGCCCCATGGGACTTACATGTGAAAACATGTGACTTACTCCATATCTATCAAAACGTGTGTAGGTGATATACTACTCTACCTACTCCTTTGAGATAAAAAGCGTGGTGCTGATGTACTTTCTCAACCTCCCATTTTCTCTCTTTTTTTCCACCATAATATGTATTTACCAGTAATTCTGTTATCATGTCTGTCCACAGAAAAAATAACGCGGTTAATGATGTAAAAAAACTGTCAATAATATACAACTGGGCCATCGGCCACGTCTTTGTTTTCCTAAATTCAGTCAACCTTTCCGCGACCCTATCCTCTTGTGGAACGTAGGGTAGGTCCGGATCGAACGCCGCGGCGACGCGCGACCTAAGAGCTAAGCATTTTTTATTTATTAACAATCATGTCTAAATTCTATCACTAAATATGATTAAGACGAACGAGGTATGATTGAATTCTATAATACCAAAAATAATACAAAATATATCTAATGTTTGATAACTCTGCTCAACTTAGATTTGCAATAAGTAGCTTGCAGATAAAACGTGGGCGCGCTGCAGATGAAATAGGGAGGGGGTGTAATTATCGATCAGATCTGGCCAGGTACGTTGCCTAGATACGGCCTGCGAAATAAAGAGATTCCGGTGCCGGCGTGGGCCGCGCTTACTTACCCATCCCTATGAATGTATTTTGGAATGGGGAGGGTGGTTTAGCCTCGACAATTTCCAGAATGTATGTATAGAGGAGGTGCATTTATTGACTGGGCCCGGCCATGCGGACCTCAACTCAGGCACTTAGCTCAAAGACAAAGAAACACGATTTTTAGTTAATTACGCATCCTTTTAATTTAGGACAGGCCATAGATGATCGGAAAGCTATTTTTTTAATGTTTATTTATTTATTTAATTATTATAATGTATTTTTATTATATGTTTTTAAATTAAATTGCCCGGTCAAAACTAAAATAATGAATAAATTCAACAATTAAAATAATCTATATGTCCTATGTTTTGTTATGTGGTGTACAAGAAAGTATTTAATTAATTAATTAAAAGTTACCTGTAGGTCTATTTCTGGGTGTGTAAAATTATTTTTTCATTTAAACCGATAATTTTTTTTTTAATCTACCAAAGAAAAAAACACTATTGTAAACATGATTTGTTTCAGAAAATATGAATAATTGCAATGGTCACAATGCAAAATAGGAGCAATTATAATTAACATAAATAAAATCAAGTCATTTATTCAAATTACATTACTCAGTCCCCCAAAACGCCCGCCCTTCCTCAATAATAAACTATTTTCTAAATTGTAGAAAGATGTTAATAATCAAAATGCGTTTTATAAAATAGGAACCATTCTCGATGATCAGCATGGTCTATTTAGTTACAATGTTTTATCGAATATTTGTCAAGTTTACTGCTAAATCATGTTTTAAATAAAATAATGCTTACGATGAAAATAAAAATCCTGGTTTAAGAAAAAAACATTCGATATAAAAAATAAAATAAAAATTGCCTAACCGTGCTGTGGACCTACTTTTACATGCCTATATCAAACAAATATTATTATTCTGGTCGAAGCTTATTTTAAATATAGTTATAAATAGAATCATCGACACGACGACGAAGAACCTTTATTTTATTAACATTAATTAATAAATAAACGGACTACTTACTTAAAAATATACCTACTTGTAGAATTTTAAGAGGTTGTTTATTTTACTAAAATAATAAAATTTGACATCGTTCCAACCTCAAATTAAAATTAATCTGCATCGGCTCCATTTAAAAATTCAAAAACATTTATTTTAATAATTTTTGAAAACACGTCTTATTTCTTAGACTAAAATCTAACAAGATATAAAAAATATATCATATATTATGTTATGACTTATGAGCCATTAAAACTGAATCGTGAAAAATTTAATTAAAATCGTTTTATCAAATTGAATTATAATCATATTAATTGATTTATTCAAAGACAAAAATAAGCTGAAATTTCTAAAGCTGTTCCATTATTAAAGATTTCCCACTTACCTTAGTCTGTTTGGCTAATAATATTTCTGCTCATTGCCCATTGTCAGTGATTTGGGATTTAATAAACATTTAATCATAATTTCCCCAACACTCACACTCGGGGTGGGCGGGAATTGAGACCAGCTAACTACGCTCTAGTTTATCTAGATGCGCCTCACAAATCTGCGAGCGTACTTATGTGCATTAGTATGAAAGTAATGTTTTAAGACTTTTCGACAGTTATTCTATGCCAATTTTATTAGTCTCGCTGACTTTTAGATTTTTTTTTACAATTCTCGTTATAACGTCCATATACTTTCAAGAAAGTTTAAATCCTAAGTACCCATCAAAACCAATAGACAGAAAGAAATATCAAATAATTTAAAAAAAAACGACAGCGCTGCTTATGCACAAAAATGCACCTCTGCATTTCACTGCACCTATTCAGGTAACGAAAACATTCACGCTTATAATCATCGATTATACCAGGTACAATTTTTGAGCCCCCTCACCTCACCTCAGTGAACATTAGATGTTCGGTACGAGCTTAGGGGTGGAGAGAGGAGAGTATGAACTCCCCACTCCCCTATAAAATCAACAAGTATTCAGCAAGACATCATTCACCTCACGTGGTAAAAGTCATGTAAAACGATTCCACCCTCATTCCTGCGTTGCCACCACACCCAGGGCACTAGGCGGACAAGAACTTGACCTTGTACCCAATGGCAACAAGTGCCGAGTCGGCTGCGTCGCCCATGACGTCACGCTACGTAGGTCGGGGTTCGTGTCTAGGGGAAACCAACTGAAACGCTGACGTCATCGTTTTTCAGTCACAACAAACTGGCGTGCCGTCGGTGCCGTTTCATTCATGGGTAATGTGCGGTACTGCTGTGCATGCTTAGTAATGCGCTCATTGAAGTTTTAACAATGGGTAATGAGATTGCCGGTGACGTTTTTGCGATAGGACTGAAACGTACGTTCTCGATGATTGCGTTTTCGTAATGTTTCTCTCTCGCTTGTGCGCCGAGCAAATCGCCCGCTGACTTTGTTGTCATAGCAACGCCAAGCCGCGTTTGTTTGACAACAAAGTTTTTTCAGACTACCTAATCTTGCTTTTGTTGGTGATATCCTTTACGCTAATTACGACTGCAAAACTAATAATGAAAATGTTATAACAATTTTCTCATATAAGATTATTATTTTCTTATATAAGATTTGAAAAGTCATCAAAATATTTTTATCATTTGACGCAACGTTCTGCTTTATTTCCTTGTCAGGATCTGCGCTGCAATCCGCATGACGCAGCCTGGAGGGTGGATCGATAACTGATTGCTAGCCTGGACACAGATACGCCCTAGATACCCTAGCAACGCCTTTAATAACGGCACATCCAACTTGGAAATATTTATGTTATGGTTTTTTCGAGATAATGAGTTTTTTTGAAGCAGCTTAACGAGAGAAGCCGAGAATTCAAGACACCATGTCCAGGCAGTGAACTGCTATATCGACTAATGATGATTATGAAGGTCCTGTTTATTTACCATCCAACTAAGAATTAACACTACACACATCGTCATGATAATGAACGAGTCATTTTTATAAAATCATTCTCTTGTCCTTATCCTAAATGATTTGTTATTATATTTTTATATAAAATTATGATACTTTATGACAAATAATGAATGACGTCTAGACGATTTTTTTTTTGTTATCTTTGAATCAAAATCAGTTGTGTCACTTGTGCTCATTATAGGCTTAGATGACAATTCTATTTTAAAATAAATAATAGTGTCTTATAATTAAGATATCTATAGGTAGTTAACCTATAAATATTCAAGTGCTTCATTAAAAGTGCGCTGCGTTCGATTTATATTAGAGATAACGTCTGAAATTTTTTCTTGGATTCTTTATTCGTAGCTTAGCTACGAATATTAATCCGGACGTGGAATTTTAGGCTTGCATTAATTTAAAATAATGCTTTTTTTTTCATTTAGCGTGTAGGTTAGTGACAGGGGAGTAAGTTAAAATGTATACCGCGAAAAGTACACCCCCGTGTGTAAGTTTTTTCAAAGAAAACAACACAAATCAAAAGTAAACCGTAATGTAATAGAAAATATATAATTTCCTTTTAATGTGTTTATTTTCTTCTAATTAATTAAGAATGTATACGAGGTGCATTCAATAAGTACCTAGCCTCATCGCCAGAGGGCGCTGTAGTTTCAAAAGAGTTTTACCACAGTGTAGCACATTCTTTTTTAATTCTTTTTTCAAATTTTCATTCCAATCCCTTCATTTGTTTTAATTTGACAACTTATGGAAGCGAACGTGTCGATCGGTTTTACAAAAATGGAAAAAGAGCAATATCGTTCGGTGATTCGATTCCTATTTTTGGAAGGGAAAACGCGCATCGAAATCAAAGAGCGCTTGGATGCTGTGTACGGTGACTCTTCTCCATCGATGGCCACCGTCAAGAATTGGTTCAACGAGTTTGCACGTGGCCGTACGTCGGTTTTTGATGAACCACGTCCAGGTGCACCGAAAACAGCTGCTACGGAGGAAAACATTAAAAAAATCCATGATCTCGTATTGGCAGATCGCCGATTGAAGGTTCGGGAGCTAGCTGAGACTGTAGGCATTTCAGAAGGAACAGTGCATCATATTCTTCACGAGGAACTCGGCATGAGAAAGCTGTCGGCGCGATGGGTGCCGCGTTTACTCACACCAGAAAACAAGCGCAACCGTGAGACCACATCGGAGACGTGTTTGGCGCTGTTTAAGATGAATCCAGCGGAGTTTTTGCGTCGTTTTGTGACCGTCGATGAAACCTGGATCCACTGGTACACACCAGAGACCAAGGAGCAATCAAAACAATGGATCCAGACCGGGGAACGTGCTCCAAAGAAGGCGAAAACTGTAAAATCGGCCGGAAAAGTTATGGCCACCGTTTTCTGGGATTCACAAGGTGTGATCTACATCGATTACCTCGAGAAGGGTAAAACAATTACAGGGCTTTACTATGCCGATTTATTAGGCCGATTCGACGCCGAATTAAAGAAAAAACGACCCCATCTGGCGAAGAAAAAAGTGCTGTTTCACCACGACAACGCACCGGTTCACACGTCTGCCGTTGCCATGGCCAAATTGGTCGAATTACGCTACGAATTGCTGCCCCATCCACCGTATTCTCCAGATTTGGCCCCTTGTGACTTCTTTCTGTTTCCTAATCTGAAAAAATCACTCGCCGGGAATAGATATGGATCGAATGAGGAGGTCATCGCCGCCACGGAGGCCTATTTTGCAGAGTTTGACAAAAACTATTTTTCGGACGGGTTAAAAAAGTTGGAGCATCGCTGGGCTAAGTGTATCGAACTAAAAGGAGACTATGTTGAAAAATAAATTGCCACTTTTCCAAAATTTTCGTTTACTTTTTGTAGGCTAAGTATTTATTGAATGACCCTCGTATGTCCAGTGGACGTCTTTCGGACGAAATGATGATGAGCGATATTGTTACTAATCAAAAATCAAATCTTTCAAAATTATGCTTTTTTATGTTGTCTTAACCTTAGGAAGAGCTTCGACTAATGATACAAGATGAATTAAAACTTTTTTATTTTCATTTCGTTACTTCTATTGACAAATCCTGGACATCATTTTGAAGTCGATTCTGCGTAATGGATATAATTTATGTGCTTTTTATAACCAATGGCATTTTTCTCTATTTGTATCATAGTTTACTATATTTGTATCAATCATATCTACAATCTATACTATAGGTACATTAACTTCGTTATGTTTGACAAGTCATCTGCCTAGACTTTCCTCAACTATGTTGGGGTTGGCTTCCAGTCCAACCGGATGCAACTGAATACTAGTATTTTAGATGGTACGACTGTCTATCTGACCTCCACAACCCAATTACTGGGCAATACGATACCCCTTGGTAAGACTGGTTGTCAGACTTTCGGGCTCCTGACGACCCGTAACAAGTGTCAAAGATACAAGAATGACAGCCGGGAACTACTAACAGATTAACGTGCTTACAGAGGCACGGAGGGGTCTCGGTATGTAAATATGGTCACCCATACACGGACCAACCGCGGCAAGCATTGCTTAACCTGATCGATCGTTATTATTTAGCCACGAGCCCCAACCTATGTTTGACAAGTGTTTGACCTTTTTTGAAAGTGAAAAGCAAGTTCCATCTCCGTCGAGGGTGGAACAATGGCGCGTTGCCAAGTGATGCCAAGTGCTCTAGTCCGCGGGGTTGTGGGTGCGCTTAACTAAATCTATAACCTACGTCATTTGGTTGCCCGGCTACTCTACCACGGTCAGAAGACAGAACCTCGAGCATTTGTCGCAACAGGTTCAAGCAAGCGTGCTTAACAATGTCGTGAAACTTAGTTGGATAACGAATGACTTCTTGAGAAATGGTTTCTTTAGGATGTTGCATCAGTTGATTTTATTCGCAGCTAAGATCATACTGATATGGTCATCTCTCTGTCGACGCGAATAGGCAAATTTATGTTTTGAAAATCGGACCTCGTA
This sequence comes from Dryobotodes eremita, assembly GCA_917490735.1. Lineage (NCBI taxonomy): Eukaryota > Metazoa > Arthropoda > Insecta > Lepidoptera > Noctuidae > Dryobotodes > Dryobotodes eremita. The sequence continues at coordinate 6,679,221 of OU823241.1, read as the reverse complement.
AACAAAAAGCTTGTGAAATAAATATTGAAGTAATTAAGTAGGTATCAACTAACAGGCTGGGTGTGGCGCGGGGGCTGCGTTCGTGGAAGCAGGACCAGAACGCAATATGATATTGCCACCCTCCCCCTACCCCAGAGACTGCAGAGTCTGTGAAGGGGATGGGGTAGGGTGGACAATGGCGCAGACCCCAACAGCATCCACGTACTTAAGTGCATACAGTTGCATGTTACTCGCCCGGTCGGCCCAGGTATCAGCTCAAGAACAAAGAAATTAATTTTGCTTAGGTGTTGAAATTTTACATTAATTCCGCTAGAGAACACTATCCTTAAGTAGATTTAGAACCGTTGTTAGGTAATCGATTTAAAAATCAATTAATGATTTGACTTTGTAGTCAGTCTTAAGGTGCATCCACACCGAAGTTACTTTTTGTAGAGCAACATTTTGCGACACATTAAGTAACTTTATATAACTTGAAGTAAGTTTGCTAAATAATTTTTTGCTATATTATGTTGTTACCCGCTAACCCTTGTATATGTTGCTCCACAAAAAACTTTGAAGTTGTGCTTCTTAGCTTCATATTATGATTATTAAATGGGTACGCGCTTCCAATGTTTTTATCAGGCGCCCTAAATTATCCGGCTCAGTAGGTTGTCTCATAGAAAAAAACATTATTAGGTATATTCCACTTTTATGTTACAGATGATGAAGATATTTTGTCTCAACTTGTATTCCTCATTCGACCCTACATCACGTGCATTTGTTTTCAAAGTGAAACAAATTCCATCCCTGATCTCGCGTAGAACATTGGCGCGGTACCAACTGATGCCAAGTTCTCGTGTACACGGGATTGTGGGTGCGTTTTTTATAATCATCTACTCATGAACGTCTGGCTTCCCTACCTAGGTTCAAAGAACACAGAACCTTGAACTTATGTCGCAAGTGCTTCGACCATTCTATAAGGTACAACCAGAGGGGTAGGTGATACCCGTATTTAAGACAACGTTAGCATTTTAATCTGTCTTAATCAGCCGTCAAAAAATGTAAAACGCCAAACGACACTAAACCTTGAACTAATGTCGCAACCGGTACAAGTGAGCGCTCTTAGGTTGCAAACGAGAGGGGTGATTCCCGTATAATAATTAAAAAAATTCGCATTCATCTCAGTGAAACCCTCCCAATGAAAAATTGTAAAGAGTTAAGGTACATTTTTGAAATTTGATTTGACTAGATTTTGAACGTTTGATCGCGGTCCACGTTCGACTCAAAATGTGTCACCTCATATATCATTATGTCTCAAAATATGTCACAACGTCGTCGTCGATCGACCGCGGTTTGTTTGCACCCTTATGTTAATGTAATGAAACGTAGGTCAAGGAATCTATAACTTTTTCTGGTAAGAAGTGTTTTCTTTGAGATGTTTGATGTAACCTAAGATTTTATTATTGACATTCTAATCTTGTCTAGACAAAACATTGGGTATTGAAAATCCGGTATTTGTAAACAAAAAGCTTATGTAATGAATATCGCAGTACCTAAACAACAACAAACAGGCGTAGGCGGTGTAAGAGGGGTGCAGTGCGGAGGGATAGATGATGGAATATTCTCGACGTGCTCGGATTGCAGCCACCCTCAGGTGGGCGAAAGGAATGAGTAACAGGACGTGGGATGTGCCACCTCACTCCTGCTTGAAGCATCTATGTTCATATTATGCATATGTTTACTCGCTCGGGCAGCTGGAGCTCGGTAACAAAGAAATTAATCGTGTTCATATCGTAATTGTAAATTAAGTACCTGCGTCAAATTAAAAGAGTCCACTCATGTCCTGATAGTCAGCCATGCCTAGTTACCAAAATACAAATAGGTTTTACCAGAAAGACTCCAACTTTGGGTGTTTTTTTGGATGTAGAATTAGAGGAGCAAATAATAACATTGTATTGACCAGGTTAATAATATTCTAAATGATCTGAAAGTTGAGAAATTTAATTTGTTCTTATATTAGGGCTTTTTAAAAGAAATTCGTGTCACAAAAAAGCAAACAGTATGTAAGATGGACTGGTAAGGGAATTGCAAAGGGTGATCCGTCCACAATATTTATCAAAATCAAAAAAAAAGAGCGCTTTAAAGCATTTTTCTAAATATGTTCATGAGGTTCAAAAGGTTTGGCTATAACATACAGAATTTTAAAACAATGAACAGTACTCAAAAATGTTAATCGAAGGACCATAGCCGTTTTACCGTTTTGATACGGAACCCTGAAAAGCCTTGTTTTGCAATCTAAATTTATTTTTTTTGTGAGTATGTGTAACCCTGAAAATGGTATTCCACCCCTGAAATTCGGGCTTCCTGAGCCCCAATATTTGTTTTTTTAAATTAAACTGCTTGGATTTCAAAACCAAGGCATATACTAATAAATCTTGTTAAAATATACAACTAATTTTATTTTTACAACTTGTAATGCTGTATTCGCTAAGGCAAACCCACATATATAATGAGCCCTCTGCCAAGGCTCCCGGCATCCCATATGCGGCTTGAGTGAGCCCTCCAGGGCTCCCGGCATTTAACCATTTCCTCACCTCGATTAAGATTCACGGGTTAAATTCAAAGAGTTCGACTCCTAAGCACAACAGACGTTAACACCAGACTCATAACTCAACGAATAAAAACGAGAAGTTTAATTTTTGTCTTCTCTATTTCGCCAAGTATTACATAACCTACCAACGTTGATATTTCAACTTCTTTATATAAGAAAATTTCGTTTCTGATTTATTTCTTACATTTTTATGATTTCTTTCGAACTAGGAGCCTTTGAGTCGAAAATAAATTTTTCTCTGGCCCAGTCGATAATCGGTTACTGTATCACGGTGTGGGGAGGAGCCTGTAAAACAATTATGATCCACCTCGAAAGAGCTCAAAGATCATTGCTCAAAGTCCTTACCTTCAAACCGTATCGGTTCCCGACCATAACTTTGTACCAAAACTGTAAAGTGCTCACAGTGAGACAGCTATATCTTCTCAATATCACATTGAAGCAACACCAAATAACACCTATAAACAACAGTTACAAAAGTAAACGCACAATCACTAATGTATGTAAATATGTCAATTGTAAGACTGCCTCAGCTAGACGGCAACATTTTTTTCTTGCTACGAATATCTATAATAAGATAAACAAGGCTCTACTGATTAACCCATTCTCTAAAAATGAAATTAAAAAGAAAATAAACACCTGGCTACAAACATTGGATTACATACATACTGAAAAATTAATAACATAATAAACATGCACGATTATTATATAAATACCATGATATACATTCACACGTACGCTCACGCATCCTCTCACACACACACACACACACACACACACACACACACACACACACACACACACACACACACACACACACACACACACACACACACACACACACACATACACTCACACATACACACACACTCACATATATACACTCACATATACATACACACACACCCACCCTCACACATACGCATCAAGTAAGTACTGTATAATTTAAAATTGTTTAAATCTTATTACATAATATCTGTAAAACCACTGGGAGAAGACACTGACTCCTGTAACACAGGTTACAACCTAGCGCAGGAGTCAGGGTTTCCATTTATAAATGTAACATACTTTTATGTCAATAAAATATTATTATTATTATTATTATTAATACATATCAAATCTTTTCAAACTTACGCAAACATGACTTTATAGGAGTTCTTTCCAAGTCTTACGAAGGGTGGAAAATTTTCTGCCCACTGAGGGTTGGCTTATTGTCATTTGTGTATATTTTCGTATTTCTACGCGTCATTCGTCAATAACTAGAAAGTTCTTTTGAGGGGAATACGAAAATATACACAAAAGAACATAGGTACTTTCAGCTGACAATAGGTTGTTGTTGCGTCTACGGTATCAAATATCATTACGGGCGATGGCGAAATACACCAAAAATACATTTAATATTTGTGTGCGCACAACGACATATTAAGATAAACATTTCCAGTTTTAGCTGACTTCTCATTGTACCCACGGCTACATTTATCAAGCTATACATTTGCAGTTTTAGCTGACCTCGCATTATAGATATATATACGCTTTTCGTACTGTACGACGATAGTCTATACACTTTGTTCAAGCGTACGATAATTGTTCTGTACACTTGTGATGATGGAAACCCGGGGTTGAAGAATTAAACCGCCCGGGTTGAATGTGGTAAAAATCACAGATTTATATTACTTAGCCAGTTCACTAAATGATCGCGCGTATGCAAACGCTGATTTAGCTTAATCTACTTAATGTTACGAAATGTGCGGGTTCACCGTACATACTGCCAACTCTAAAGGAGAAGACGAGGGAATAGGTTGAACCTAGATCAAACCTAGTGTGTCTAATTACAATAAAAATGCTGACTTAGGATAAATGATAAAATTTTTCGTTGAAAGCTGATACAAGGTGATTACAACATTATGTAGTCTAAGTACTATGTATACCTAACACTAAATTGTCCGATTTTGTTCTAGTTAATATTTCACCATAGGAGAGGTCCCTTTATTTATACTTTCGGTTGTCTTACTTATATCACTGAACTCTCTGATCGCTGGCACTGTTTCACGCGCGCACTATTTAGATCCCGACCCTGTGAGATCAGCTTGCACCTCCGCCCCCGGGGCTCGCTCGCGCTCCGGTACATGTACCTCCAACATCTCACGCTGCTGCAGCGCAGGTGCGGCTTGGCACTTACTTCTTATAAGTACATATAAGCATATGCCGCTGCCGCCTAAGACGAGGACCAAGGCCAAGATAACGTACACGACGGAATAAAGGTAGATGTCGTGGACGTTTAGTTGTGTAGAAGATTGTTCCTTTACATTTGTTATTTGGTGTCTAAGCTGACTCCACATATGGGTGTGGTTTTCCGGGAAGTCGAAATTGTTGGGCAAGGTTGTATTTATTAGAGAGTTCAATATGGAAACCTCTGGGGCATCGATATTCGATCGCATGCTCAATTAGCGTAAGTAGTTGTTGTGCGTGTGTGAATACTGTAGGAATCCGATTTCAGGGTGCATCCATAACCTAGGTTAATGATTCCACTGCCTCGTACAACTATCGTTGTTGTGTCAGCAATACAGGAAATACGGAGTTCACATGACTCACCACTGGTGTAAAACCAGGAGTTCAAATTGCGTAAGTTAACCCAATAATTGTGGCATGTGGACACGTCTTGTTTACAAGCGCTCCTCATATTACTTAAAGTCTGGATATTGCATAGCGACTGTTTTATTCCCAGACTGTAAACAGGTTTGTCAATGGAGCACAGTAGCCGATTGTTACTGATGATATGAAAGCATGCATGCATGCTTCGCATAAGAGAAGAGCGAGGTCCTTTTGTATAATGTAGGCAATATATGGTGAGCTTGGGATAGTGCGAACGTGATTCGAGCCCCTATTCTGAGGGATGGGTCAGATTTTATCTAACTCGAAGTATCGTTGCTCACAAGCGGAATCTTTATCTCTATAATAAGATAGCCTTCATACAGCGTTGCAGACGCCTTCATAATCTTGTACAGCTCAGATAAATGATAAATGATTTTATTTCTGTAAGTAGGTTTGAACAAACACTTTTACACGTCAATCATATTTTAAAAACTAGATGAGATCGGCGTTTCCTATCTGACTACTCTGAGAAGAAAGGCCGAAACAAACTCAGAGGTCACAGTCTCTTTTAAAGTCCAGACATAATCTTGGTCAGATCATGTGAAGACCATGTAGATTTGTGTCTGAGATGGTCTTTTGGGGAAAAACCACACAGATTGAGTGGACCTGTCCAGTCAGTGCACGCATTTGTCAGTAATCGTGTAGCTCAACTCAGAACTTAACAGAACAACTTACTCAGATAGGTTTGATGACTCGGTTGGGGTCATTAGATTCCCTGCAATTGCCCGTAGATTATATTGATCTGACGAGCCAGCTGTTCGGGAGTCAAAAGGTACAGGTCGATGCGACCGCGGCTGATGTCTGTCACGGCGTTGATAAGTGTGTTTTGGATTCACATTAGGTTTGACAATATGATACTCGCACCTAGGGCTGATGATGACATAAATGCCGTTTCTGTTGTCCAGACGCACCTTATTGATTTCGTCAGTGACGTTTTGAAGATGTTGTTTTATAAAATTGAACTATTTGTTCATAGTCTCCTTGCTGCGTCGCAGAATGTTATATTCCGATTCCAAGACCAAGGTTTGATTCTTCAGTAACTTTTGTAGATGATTTTCATAATTAGTTATTCTGAGCGAAGTTCTCATCTAATACTCCGAATAACATGTTTGCCAGGTACCCTACTCCGTTAATTAAACCAGGTTTTTGTCTTCTTTCGTTTGGGTTTTCAAGGAGTTTTTGATAATGCTCAAGTTCCTTTACTTCGTGCTCTAATTGTAGGATGACGCTGTCGTATTGTGAACCCAAGCAATTACTGTTTATTTTAAGTGCTTGACATAGTATTTAATGCTCGATACTCCGTGATAGAACGTGGACATGTTATAAAACACGATGAGTTTCTTTTGTGGTAATTTGCGTAACGTTGTATGTCGTCAGTTTCTTTTGTAGACTAGGAGATGCAACTAAAAGCTATAGTAAAACACTGATGAAAAAGGCTTGCAAAGTTTTTTGCTTTCGTGGTAGCGGAAGCCGCCTTTTGCCTTCAACTTGATCTGATGACGGACTGGCAGACCTTCCGTGAGATACCTTCTCATTTGCAGGCAAGTATACAAGCTTGTTGACTGGACGCTGTTTGGTGTTATTGCTGGTCTTGACAGTAACCACTCTCACATACCCGTCCTTGCTAGGATCAAGTAGGTGCACTCGTCCCATTGCCCATTTACCCGGAGGTACGTTCTCTTCACGGATGAGGACGAAGTCATCGACTTCAAGATTAAGTCGTGCCTATTGCCACTTGGTTCTGGTTTGTAGCTGTTGCAGATAAGCCGATGACCACTGTTGGCAGATATTCTTGGTCATAGCTTGGACGAGTTGCCATCGCGCCTTTAGCGTTGATGATTCCGGTTCAGTTTAAGGCCGTGATAAAATCGGTGCCCCAGGCAGAAAGTGTCCCGGACTAAGGCAGTCGCCGTCTCCATTTTCCGTGAGTTGACATAAAGGTCTGGAATTCCGACACGCCTCTATTCGGCAAAGTATCGTCGAAGACTCTTCGTACGTAAGACGTTGATCGCCTATGACCCTTTTCAAATGGTATTTCAGGCCGCACTTCACAGCCGCCTCCCAAAGTCCACCAGCATTAAGCCAGGCTGGTGCATTAAAGTGCCACTGGCTGTTCTACTCACTGATTTTGTTAAATAAGTCCGGGTTGATATTCTGGATAATCTCCTTATACTCCTTTTTCATAAGTCGATTAGCACCTACAAAGTTTGTACCGTTGTCACTGTACATGCGGCCTGGTGATCCTTGTCAGGAGCTGAATCGACGAAACGCTGCTAAAAAGACGGCCGTACTCAGGTCTGAAACCAGTTCTCTCAAAAGAGATTCTGTCTAGGATGGAAGCTCCCTGGGTGATGTACGCGGCTCTTTGTAGCCACAGCAAGTCTCCTGGTCCAGTTTCTTACTGAGAAGATGTACTAACAACGGATCCCATGTATTTGAGTTCACACCAAGGTTGTGTATAGCGTCGATGCACTCCGTGGTGGTATCATATAACCGCTTTAACTCATAAGCTGTTTGTTTGGAGATAGAAGACTGATTTAAAAATATCTCTATTTGATTTGTAAACAGCACTTGGGCATTATTATATCGGTGATTTAGAATTTCCCGAGCTGAGTCGTAATTATCGATGTTGAATAAGGCGATCGGCCTCTCCCTTGATTTTTCCTTTCAAGTGTTGCATCATCTGAGCCTTGGTTATTGTGTTGTTGTCGTGAATAGCTTCTGTAAACAGGTCACAAAATGTTGGCCACTGCGTGTATTTTCCCGTAAAAGTAGGAATCTCGAGCTTCGGGGTTGCCTGCTGTACATGAACCATGGACGATATTTTCTTATTTAGCGAACGCTTCCTATCTTTGTAGCTACGCTCTTACATGCTAAATTCACTATCGTACGTTACATTTCCACCTTGAAGTACACTCGGCGTCACAAAAATCGCACCTCTTTAAGAATTCCTTTCAAAGTCATTTTAACCCTATTAATCAACGGTAGACATATGACTATAAGGTATCATTGGAATGGCAATTTATTTAAATTTCAGAATAAATCAATAGATGTGGTTTTTTGTTTACCAGGGAATAAAAAAAGCAAGCTAATGCAAATGATTAAAAAGTTTAATTTGATTTTATCAGCAAAAATTGCAACAAAGTCCATAAAAACAACTTAAAACCTAGTGTTACCCCCCCTAGCCCTGATGACTGCTTCCATGCATTCTCTCATGGACCTAACTAATGTGACAACAGTCTCTTGACTAATGTTGTCCCATTCTGCAACGACGGCATCTTGGAGGTCTTGGAGAGTGGTAGGGGCAGGATCACGTGCCCGTACTCGCCGTTTCAGTTCATCCCAAAGGTGCTCAATAGGGTTCAGGTCTGGACTACGCGCCGGCCAGCGCATAACAGGGATTCCAACTTCTTGCAGGTAGTCACTTACAATTAATGCGGTCTGACAGCGGGCGTTATCGTGCATTAACGTGAACCCACTACCAACAAAACCCGCATAAGGGACAACCTGCTCCTCTAAGATCTCTGTTATGTACCGATGAGCAGTCAGCGACCCTTGCCCGCGAGCACTTCCAGTCCGAGAAACACACACAAGGTTCGTTTTGCCGTCGATTGACATGCCGCCCCAGAACATGCACGAGCCACCCCCGTATTCCACTGTCTCTTGAATACAGGCTTGTGCGAATCGTTCCCCTTGCCTCCTGTACACTTTTCTACGCCTGTCGTTGCAGAAAAGACACACCCTCGTCTCATCCGAGAAGAGCACATCCCTCCATTGGTCTATTATCCAATCCACATGGTCACGGGCAAATTGCATCCGGTCTCTCCTATGCTGTGCAGTCAATTTTGGCCCTGTAGCAGCCCTGTGAGCTGCAATTTTCTTCTCCTGCATTCTTCTTCTAATCGTGGAGACGCTTACAGATGTTCTGCGAGCTGATCGCAGTTGTTGTTGCAGCTCAACAGCATTGGAGAACCGATTATGTAAAGACGTCGAAACAATGAAGCGATCGTCTCTTTCGGATGTGCACCGTTGTCTTCCAGATCCACGTCTTCGGATATAGCCACCAGTCTTTTGGAAGCGTTGGAACACTCGTCGAACGGAAAAGCGACTTAAGTTCAGTTGCCGAGCAACATCACATTGCCGCATCCCTGATTGCAGTAATGCAATGACTTGAGCGGCTTCATCTGCAGTGGTATCCATTTTCTGGGGTATTTTCTTGCTGTAGCTGTTCACGTGTGTTCACTTCAAAGGTTGGACAGCGAATGACCCACATTTTTTTTTTTTTTTTGGTAGGGCAACTCGCAGTTTTGACCACTGGGGGTCGTGGCTGCTTAACCGGACTGTGCTGTGGTTGCCTTTCGGATTTTACTCTAAAGGGCCTCCAGCCAGGAGCGGAAAAATTTAAAACTAAACTTATAAGTTAGATGACCGCACGCTAAGGGCACCCCCTGTGGGGTACGGACCTCGGCTTAGGGCGTCATCGGAAGAGGGCAGCGCGATATTGGGGACGGGCTGGATCGAAGGGTTAATATCATGATTATTAATCGGGGAATTTAAAGCTACAGGCTCAGCTACGGCGCGGGCTGAGGCCTCATCGGACTGGGGACGGGGGGAACGGATGCGGGGGGGTCGTCGCGTGGGACCTAGTCGGCGAGGTCGGAACGATGGCGGTCTGTGTTTGTGCACTGTACTGGTGGCCCTACTGCTCTCCTGTAGGAGGGTTATGGGGTCATCGGGGTCGACTAGGACATGCCGGGGCGGCGGGTACGACTGATTCGGGAGGGGACATAACTGGCGGCCGCGACAACCAGAGGGTTGCGGTGAGTGGCGGCGGAGTCGAAGAAACGCTTGGATAGGCGTTTCATGAACTGACTGATGGTCGGGATTTTAAGGTCGAGATGGAGACTTTCGTTCCGAACGAACCAAGGGGCACCGGTCGCCCTGCGGAGGAACCGGTTTTGGAGGGTCTGCATCCTATGGATGTGATGGGGCTTCGCTTGTGCGAATACTACGCTCGCATAGGTCATGATGGGGCGAATGCACGCTGTGTAAATGCGCAATTTGCACCTAAGTGACAATTTGCTGCGTGCATTCAGGACGGAGTGGAGCCTAACGAGAGCGAAAGCGGCGCGCGAGCGCGCCTGCTTTATGTGCTCCGAGAAGGAGAGGTGCTGGTCTAGGACGACGCCCAAGTATTTGGCTCGCTTCTCCCAAGGGATAGGCTTGCCGTACATGGTCAGCGGACGGGGGAGGAGGGGTCTGAGTCGCGGTTTCGAAAAGAACACCGCTTGACTCTTATCGGGATTGACTTCGATTCTCCACTTCCTAAACCAGTCACCGAGCTGGTTGACTGAGGTTTGGAGAATACGAGAGATCGAGTCGCGGCCGAAGCCGGTGTAGTAAATGGCCGTATCGTCTGCGAACAGAGCCAACTGAGCCTTTTTACTCTTGGGGATATCGCTGGTAAATAGCGTGAAAATGAGGGGGGCGAGCACGGAGCCCTGAGGGACTCCGGCGCGGATGGGGCGGGGGGAAGATAGCGCTCCTTCGATGCGATAGCGAAACGTGCGGTTCGACAAAAAGTCTCGTAAGATGAGCACGAGACGATCTGGCACTTTAAGTTTGTACAGCTTATATAATAAGCCGTCGTGCCAGACTTTGTCGAACGCTTTCGCTATATCGAAGAACACGGCACCGGTCAAAGAACCGCGTTGTAAACCGACGCTTATGTGTTCGATGATCCGGTGGACCTGTTGCACGCACGAGTGTTGGGTTCGAAAACCGAACTGCTCGTTGGGAATGAGGCCCTTCGTCTCGGCGTAGTCTCTGAGACGCTTATAAATAAGCCTCTCATAGATTTTGCCGAGGACGTTGAGCAGACTGATGGGGCGGTAGCTGGAGGGAGCGGATTTGGGCTTGCCCGGCTTGGGAATACCGATGACAGTGGCCTGTTTCCACGATTGGGGGAAGATGTTATTGCTCATGGCACCATTGAAGATGGTGGTCATACGCATGATCAGATGAGCGGGGAGGAGCTGTATCACCCTATTGGTGATACCGTCCGAACCGGGGGCTTTGCGGGGCTTGAGACCCTTTATGAGATCGTGCACTTCGTCGAGAGTGACGGGAGGCAGAGGAAACTCGGGGTCTTCTACGGGGGGGAGGGAAGCTCTCCTTTCGACTTCGGCTTCCACCTCAGAGAGGTGGGCCTGGTCTACTGGTTGAGTGCTGGGCGAGCATTGGGCCTCTAGACTATCGGCGAGGCATTCGGCCTTGTCGGCATCATCGAAGGCGATGGTGCCGTCAGGGCGGGTCAGGGGGACCCACATTTAACCCGGGTCGCCCTTTTTATACCCTTGTAGGGAGGTGCAATTAGTGGCCGTTGTAATGCGTATTTTGAGAACATTTTTTTTTACGTTACGTGCTAATGAGATCTGTTGTGTTTAGGAATTCTAACTAATGTTAATTTAAAGGTCGTTAAATATACTTTCAATTGATACTAATATTAATTAGGTTTAATGTATTCGTTGATGGCGGGACATGCATGAAACTTATTTTCGGAGAGGTGCGATTTTTGTGACGCTGAGTGTATGTGGTCGATACGCAGATGTAACGTATTGATGTTGTCCCACTTTGCTTGTATATCCCTAAGCTCGTCTTCAAGTTCCCATTTTTCAGATATTTCGTCTACGTTGACGCTCCTCACCAACCTGTTGAAAGACCTAAAATTGGTTCTCTGTTGAGCCAACAGTTCAAGGGCTTTACGGTTTGACTGCGTACCCTTTTCATTCGAAACAAAGGCAGTAAGTAAGTTTTGAATAGAGTGGTAGAGGCTCTTACCCTGTTGATAAGAGTTAGATGCGAAATATTGAGGTTCCTTATCCGGAAACTCAGAGAGTTTCAAGTGATTTTGTTCGAACTCTCCCCAGAGGTTATCCAACGACTTTATTCTCTTTTGAATGTATTCCTATATTAGTTTTTCTCGACAACGGATCCTTACCGAAGTTGAACTTTATCCTGTTGAGACTTTCTAATATTTCCGATTGACAACCGCTTAAAACGGTCATTATGATTTAATAAAAGGAACAATCTTACTTAGACATTGACTGACGTGTTGCGATACCAACTATGGGCTGCCGACGCCGTGTGCAGTACAGATGTAGATTCAACGCCACCGATGTCTTCTTTGAGCGATTCACTGATGGTTCACTGAATGGACTGAGTTGAACTATTTACGGAACTGTCGCGAAATACTCAACGAATATAATGAAGTGTGTGGCTGCGATTTCAACACACCTTGATCTATACACCCGATGCATTGCTACGCCTGATACAGTATCCGGTACGAAGGCCCAAAAAATGTACGGCGATAGTCTATACACTTTGTTCAAGCGTATAATGATTGTTCTGTACACTTGTGATGATGGACACCCGGAGACGAATTATTAAACCGCCCGTGTTGAGTGTGGTAAAAATCACAGATTTATATTACTTAGCCAGTTCACTAAATGATCGCGCGTATGCAAACGCTGATTTAGCTTAATCTACTTAATGTTACGAAATGTGCGGGTTCACCGTACACGTACAATGAGAAGTCAGCTTATACTGGAAATGCATAACTTGATATGTAGTCGTGCGTACGAAAAGCCTATACAATGCGAGATCAGTTAAAACTGGAAATGTATAGCTTGATATGTCGTCGTGTGTACCTTTGGCTTGATAATGAATGTTTTCTTGAAAAATTCCTATAAATCATTGCTTTTAATGAACATGCTGGAGATTTTGATCTAAGTCGTATTAGAAAATAATGTTCTATTTTTCAAATCACTGGTACATTAACTATTCCGCTGTTTAAGAATACAACGCTCGCGCGACCTGCGTCTTGCGTCTGCAACCGCACCGAAAAAGTGCCAACGGAACCCTATTACTAAGCCTCCGCTGTCCGTCCATCCGTCTGTCTGTCAGCGGCCTGTATCTCATGAACCGTAATAGGTAGACAGTTGATTTTCATAGTGTGTATTTCTATTGCCGCTAAAACCACAAATAATAAAATAAAATAAAGTTAAAAATTAAAAAGGGTCCCCGCACACCACAAACGAAAACGGTTTAAAAAAATTGTGTTAAAAAACTGCGTTTTGCGTCTGCAACTGCGGCGAGATCAAATGTTAGAAATGATTTAGAGCGTGCCACGACTTGCGGTGCGTTTTGCGGCGCGGAAACACTCCTGCGACCGCGGCCGGCAGGAGCAGAGACGCGTGCGATGTAAACAAAAGTACTAGCTTACAACGCGGTGGGCACGACACCCACGACTTAGTACGGCGCGACCGGCGAGTGCGACGGACGAATTCAGAGTCAACGTGTTGTATAAATAATTTTATTTTTTTCGACGCAGTCGCAGTCGCCGCCGCCACTGGCGGGTCGTGGCATGGCGAAGCCAGTCGCAGGACGCCCCGCGCCACAAGACGCACCGCCCAATATCGTGGCTGAGGCCTTAGGGTGACCTAAAGTACACCTAAATATTGCCAGTTTTTTTAAGTACTATGTAATAGTGGCTGAGCCTATTTGATGGCAAATAGGCTCGGCACAAATCTAGACACCGGCTGCTACTGACAAATTCCTGATGGAAAAAACCCAACCCAACCGATTTATGTCGATTCGAAAGACGTGAACGAAATCATTCACTCGAAAGTATATTATGTTTGATGAAATAACCAGACAATCTATTCAAATTAAAATGCATGCATCATATCGTGAGGCATCGTGTAAAGAAATGGAAAATTTACCCCAAGAGGTGTGATTAGTGGGCGAAAATGGATCGATTCACTCAAGAAGAATACCACTTGAGCTTCAAGTATAATCACAGACAACTTAGCCCCGTAGACACCTCATTAAGAACATTTTGTTTGAATATACTATCGCCAAAAGTCAGGGGGGGCCGAGGTGCAAAGAGAGCTGTGATTGGCCATTTCAATATCACATATCAGACGTCAAATGACTCATAGGACGGCTTAGGGTTGGTATGAGACTCGATATTTTTATCGATAAGCAACATTTGTAAGTACTTAGATTTATTTATCTATTGAAAAAGGTACACCGATCAAATAAAATCTCACATTATAGCACAGAGATACTACGTATAATAATTCGTTATACCTAGTATTTATATCTAGGTATACTTAATTCAGGTAATATTTTTTGTATCAAACAGAAAATAGTTTTGAAGAAGCACATGCCACGTTTGCGCCAAATTCCATGCACTGAGTGTATTAATTAGTGCCAAAATATTTCGGGAATTAGGTAACTAAAGTCGATAATATCTGACAATATTGAAAAGTGACCCACCAAAGTTGGTACAGAGTAATAAATAAAATTCGTCGTTTCTTTTTGAGTTCAATGCAATCCGTAGTAAAATGACGGGAACATATAACACTATTTGTACTGGGACACCAATTTTCTTCTCGTTCTGTAGCGCTTATACAAATTTTCTTTAATTCTAGGCATTTTAGAAACCTTTAAAATAAAATAATGATTATTTATTTATTTTATGTTTGTGGTAACATATCGATATTTTATTTGTAGATTTGTTATCGATTCATCATCACTAGTAAACTGTTACCGATGATAGAGCGAGATAGTCATATATAAATTAAAACGTGAAAGAAAGAGATTTTTCAAAAGACATCAACGAGCGCTACTCACCTTTGCATTTGTTTCGTATTCAAATAATGTCGTTAAATTAAATTTTGTAATTATTTTATGCTTTTAAATAACTTATCGGTGAAATGTAATGCTGTCTTTGTGTAACCTCGAAGTTTTGCTACATTTTCCGCACCATTTCACTGCACAATACGGCATTTTGAATATTCTTTTCGATTTTTAAAACCTCAGAACAATAACTAAAACACGTCAACATTCAGTAACGGACTGAGTGGCGCTTCCTAGACGAGTTGGGGGCGTGGCCATCACATATGAGGCCGTAGAGCTAATGCTTGGCGAGCGCGGTTGCCCTCCTATGCGGTGTCTACGGGGCTAAGTTGTCTGTGAGTATAATGCTGTGTAAAACTAGACTACTAACTTGGCACTAAGTGATCGTACAAAAGAAAAAAAATTGAGTACCCGCTTTACTAAGTAATTTTAACAGGACAGATGTACTGTAACCGATAATTTCAACTATAAAGTATTTGCAACAAAAGACGACACCCTAATTTTCATATTGCGGTCTTCGAATAACATGATCAAAGCTTTTGACATGCATACAATATTAAATTCCTTCCATGCTTGAATTGTTATAATTCCAAAATAACGACATGAAAGGCAGGAGTAGAAACGATCGTTTATTATTTTGCTTACGCGTGGCAATTTTAACCTTGAAACGAGATTAATTCGCCCCTGTCTGCGAGGGGACGACGTAAATAATGTACCTGGTCTAGACACATTAGAGAAACTGATAGCACATGGCGATCCGGGAAAAAGCAGAATGACTTCTCCCCAGCCTCCCCAAAATCTCGTTTGAATGCCGTTATTAAAATCGGGGATGTATTATAGGAGAGACTTATGCATCGGGAGACGGCAGCGTATTTGCTTAAATTCGCAAATTTAAAAAAAAATGTTGAGGAGTTTGCGATGGTCATAAATAATGGGAAAAGTTCAGGGCCCTTATTGAAGAACTAAAAACGATAGAAACTTGTATTGAGTACATATTTTTATTAAGTATATAATTATATGCCTTAAGGCAAGTTGGAAACAATACTAATAATAACAAAAATGTGGGCGGTGAAGATCCACGAGTCTGACAATCAATTGGTTCCGAATTTCCGATTTACCACGTATGTAGCCATGGTCGTTTCGGAAGATAATTATTTAAAAACCTCTAAGATATCACGAATTTATGTAAAATATCGAAACATTAGTACCTACCCACAGGCGCTTATCGCTAAAAGCAAACCTAAATCATTACTGAATAATGTATTATAAGTTCGTGTGCTAGGTTGCTTGTGGTCGCCGCGGCTCGGTAGGTAAACGGACGTAATCTCGACTAAACACTGAATTAATTATTGGTTCTCTAATTAGCTTTGAAAATTCTCAAGTAACACAACAGTTTATACTAGCACCCTAATTGTGCAACACACGACCAATCACAATCTGTATCATTTTGAAAAATATTGCTAATCCATTGCTTCATCATATGTTCGTAAAATTTGTCAGCTCAACAACGTAAATAACGCAATGAATATTGTTGAACTGTCAAATTGAAAGCGATTCCTACTGTTAGTGTGTTACGAAATAACGCAATTAGCCCGCTGGGTTGTGTTTAAACCCATCATTAATTAATTATAGAGTATGCGAGACGAATCATTAAAATACGGTTGAATACTTGGAATGGGACAGGAATAACGAAAGATAGGAAATATAAGTCCTGCACCACTAAAATCCTAGGCATTGCGTTCATTTCCACGACATTGTCAAATCTATACAAATTATTATTGTTATTCTCAAAGGACATTCAATAAGTAATTAAAATTTATTCAATCAGAAGACCAATACTCGTACTTAAAAACGTTCAAAATCCAGTTGCAATATCATATAAGCGACAATTCATGTTAAAAACTTGTCAAAAATGTCGGTAAATTAAAGGTATTTTTAACCCCCGACGCAAAAAGAGGGGTGTTATAAGTTTCACCGCTATGCGCGTGTGTGTCTGTCCGTGTGTCTCGTCTGTGGCAACGTAGCTCTAAAACGGGTGAATCGATTTAGATGCAGTGTTTTAATTAAAAAGCAGGTGTTCTAGCGGTGTTTTTAGACATCTTTTATCAAAATCGGTTTAGCCGTTTCAAGGTTATCAGCTCTTTTTTGTATCGGGGGTTTTTAATTTTACCTATTACTGACAGATTGAGACCGAGATTAGAAAACCATCGTTCCTCAAATTACGGGAATTGCCCCTCGGTTAACCATTATTATAAAAAAGAGTAAACGATTAACTGATTACTTAAAATAATGCGACAATATCTTAAAATAAAAGGGTCAAGATCCATCAATTATACAAAAATAAACCATTACCCTTCTTCTGACGCAGTCGGATAAAAAACAAGCAAAACGGCGCAAATAAATCGCAAAAGCAGATATAGTGCTGAAAGTAACGAGTACCTAATGAAATTCGATCGGGAGAGTCGAATTTCCTTTTTAATTGGCCGTGGTATAATTAGACAACAATCAATAGTACTTGCGCACTGTATTTGATACGACTAGTTTAATTCTGTATGTTTAATTTGTGCAAATTTTGTCCAGATAAGTCTTATTTTCTATTATGTGTTTAGTTTTCAAATTCATTAAGAGTCGCGTAATGTTAGAGGCAAGAGTCAAACCTGTGTCTTCGCTATTTTGCGGCGCAAACCCCTGTTTGTTTGACCGTTAGTGAGCATCTGATTAACGTGATTTTTGTTTTGTGATTTTCTCTGGCAAGGGGTATTAGTCGCAAGTGCAAATGCGGGCACAGCAAATACAAAGTTAAGACAATATTTCACCGATATTTCCTAAGTCATAATTATATACTTAAGCCATGAGCCATAAGCTATGTCCTTAAGTACTAAGGTTGTAAGTCACTACAGCACAATTACTGTTCGCTGATAACTGAAGCTTCAAGTAAGTGAAAATTATATCAATTTAATTGGAATTGCATCACAGCACTCGTTGCCGAATAACACTTATTTTTTCACGTCGGCTGTGATAAATATATTTAACCCTTCGCGTCCGATTACTTGGTACATAATTATATTTGACTCGAATGTATAAGCACAAATATTTCTTCTTAATTTCCTTTTTAACTGTCTTATTCTGTAAGCCTCAGAGAGCTGAACTTGAAAACTTATCATCAGTATTTCTAATTTCACAGATCATTATTTCTAAGCACAGCATAAAAGTTAAATTGGGCACGCCACAATTGCGGCGTTAAGTCCCCTCTTTGAGGAGTGGCTTCTGAGCGGCCACGGCGTCCTCACTTTCCGCCTGCCGCAGGGCATCACCGGACATGGCTATTTCGGGAGGTTCCTGTTTCGGATAAGGCTGGAGGAAACGCCCGGGTGTTATCATTGTGGATCGACCGGACCACACGGTGGAGCATACGGTGGAGGTCTGCCCGGCTTGGGCAGAGCAACGCCGTGTCCTCGTGGCGGCGATCGGCGGCGGCGACCTCTCGCGTCCAGCCCTGGTGCAGGCCACGGTAAGGAGCGAGAGGGAATGGAAAGCCATCACCTTCTGCAAAGAAGTAATGCTTGCGAAGGAGGAGGCGGAGCGCGTGAGGTAAAGGCGATCGTTGCGCCCTCACGACCCTAGCCGCCGATAGCCGACTCCCGGCCACTGTAGGCGCGGGCTTGCGGACGGCGAGCAATGGGCAGCTCGCCGTCCGGTAAGGACAAGGCCCGGGTCGACGGCGCGTTGTGTTCCACGCGCGCCTCAAAGACATGTCAGCATAATTGACGAGGTTCGATAGGGCTGATGCGTGCCGGGGTCGCGGATTGTTCGAAAGAGTTACCGTGGCCTTGTCAACTGAAGGAACAAGTGTGGGTTTAAGTGAGTAAGAGCCTGAATCGCCCTCCCGTTCCGCCCAGAGCGGGGGAGGTCATTTGATGCTTTCACACCCAAAAAAGAAAAGGATTTTAATTATTATGAATGTGAGGACTAAGTGTAGGTCATTGTGTGTTGTTTTTTTTTTTTCAGTTAGTTTTAATGATGGTCTGGCAGTTTGAGTACCAGTTGCAGCCTACCCAAATGGCCTTTTTTTAGTATTGTTCGTCGTATCGTTGAGCTCTTTACTTTAAGTTCTGAGTTGAGCTGCACGATAACTGACAAATGCTTGCACTGACTGGACAGGTCCACTCATATGTGTGGTTCTTTACTTAAAAGACCGTTTAAGACAATTATCTACATCTCACACATTATCTCACCAAGATAATGTCTGGATTTTAAAAGAGACTGTGACCTCTGAGTTTGTTTTGGCCTTTCTTCTAAGAGTAGTCAGATAGGAAATTCCGACCACATCTAGGTACTTTTTATAATATGACTAACGTGTAAAAGTGTATGTACAAATGTACTTACGGAAATAAAAATCGTTTATCATATAAAACACTAGCGACCCGCCCCGACTTCGCACGGATAGTAGAGCATATAATATGCCAACATATTTTCAGACTTAATGTCGTATCAGCCTGTTGCGTCGAGCATGTGGGTTAAATTAAAATGTGCTTAACTGATCACTTCATCCTACTTGGAGTATTTTTAATGTATTTTATTTCCAACCAAGCAATATGATGATATGATATGATTAGAAGGCTTTTTTATGACATAGCGGCGACACGTGCACTATCGCGATTTTTAACTTTTAAACTTTTTGACAAGTTTACATAATGGAACGGACTAAGCTTTGCCAATAACTGCGTTTGCCTAAATGGTAGACATAATATGCCATCGTGGACTTTTTGTAAACATATTTATGAGTAACTATCCCACCATACATTATTTATGTGTACATCTAACGGTTTCTGCAGCCCACGCTGAGATAGCTCTCAAACGGCAGGATTTCTTCCGACTTCTTCAACTATCATTGTCATATTTCAGTCAATTTACACAAAACGAATGAATTATACACTGAAACCTTCCTCATGAATCACTCCGTCCATTGGTAAAACCATATGAAAATCCGTGCGGTAGTTGTAGAGTTTATCGCGTACAGACAGACAGACGCGGCGCGGAACTTTGTTTTATAATATGTAGTGATAGTGATTATTTTCATTATCACAAACTCAACCATCTTCTACAGCGTTTTGCATGCAAAGTTGTTTTTTTTTGTGATATTTATACATACACTCATGGACAAATTTAGAGGAATGCAAAAAAAAGTGTGGATAAAACAAAATATACGATATTTGTGACAAGTAAGTTTATTCATTTGGATTTTGCTTATTATTAATTTAATATTGCAAACGTCGAAAACACAAACGAACAAATCACAAATCTTACTCAAATTACGAAAAAAAGAAAAAAATTACAGGAAAAAAACATTTTTTTACTTAACATTTTTATATTTTTCATAAATTTTAAAAGGCTATAACTATAACGTTGGCTATAATCAGTACTTAGTGTTGCCCCCGCGAGGACTTCGAATTGCTTCCTGTCTCCTTGGCAGACTCTTAATCAAGTTATCAATAAATTCTTGAGAGATTGCGGTCCGTTCTTCATGTACTTAATGCGTTTTTAATATCTCTCAAATTAGCGGGAGCGGAGTTCTTTTTTTAATTTGTCTTCCAAGCTTATCCCATACATGCTCTATTGGGGTTTAATTCAGGCGAGCGCGCTGGCCAGCTGACCCTCTACCATGTCTCTTTTCCAATGATGTTGCACTGAACCCGGGCGTGTCGGCGAAATCAGCCGGAATAAATTCACTTTTGCCTGTGAGTAAGACAAATGTGAATTTAATCCGGCCAACCTCAGTCTTCCTCTCGACGTTTTCGAGCTTCGTTCTTCACGCTGGTAACGATGAACCGGTCCTCTCTGGATACAGTTTCCCGTTTACGTCCCTGTCCTGCGAGTCTCGTATACTGTCCGGTCTGCCGATACCTCTTGACAACTCCGTGTACCACAGAGTTTGCCCTAGCTACTGGAGTTGCGTTTAGATCTAGCATTCTCAGTTTATTTACAATAACAATTCAAACTTAACACGATAAACAAGGCAGTCAAGGCAAAAATTTAAACAAAACCTAAATTTATACTCAAATTAAAAAGTTGACAAAAAAAAGTTCGGGTTTGACGCAGAATGTGCACTTCGCAAAATGTGCATTTCGCAAAATATGCATTTCTCAAAATGAGTGTGAGTTTTATAACATTGGGTCAAAATAAAAACCGTTTGCGTACAACACGCTTTGCTTTGCTTTTTTGAGAAGTGCTATTTGCAAAGTGCACATTTTGCGAAGTGCACATTTTGCGTCAAGTGACATTTTGCGAAGAGCACATTCTGCGTCAAACCCAAAAATTCGCAGTATGAAAGAACGCAATATTACACAATAAATACATAAAAACAAATGAAATCCGAAAAGAAAAACTAGTAAGGTTTGTGGCCAGTACGCACAATAATTACAACAGAAGAAATTAAACCATTTTTCTGCGTTCCTCTAAATATGTCCATTAGAGTATTATAAATTAAAGTCGCCTGTAGGGTCTGTGTGTTTGACCGCGTTGTTCTTCTGAAGTACGCAACGGATTTTGATGCGGTTCATCATCATTTACAGAATGTATTCCGGAAGGTTAAGTGTATAGTACATTTATATTAAACGTAAATATAATGAAGAATTCTCAATGTTATTTCAAGTCGTAAACCATACGAAGGCGGGTCACTAGTTTCTAATACAAGGGTTTTAGTTGCAATGGAATTTGAACTATGTCATAATATTATATTATCCCAGATTCCGATTCAAATATAGACGAAAACATTAATAAATTGTAATGATTGTAAGTTAAGTTTAACCGGGTCATCTGTCAAGAAAGATTAATGTCTAACAAAAAGCATCCATCTTGTAATATATAAGGTCTATAATCATTCAGACCTTATAAAGTGTGGAGGTCGCGGCTTTATAAATGCTAAGACCCTCCGCAATCGCGAGAAATGCAGTCTCACTGAATATTTTTGAAGCCGATTTGGGAATGCATCGAGATGTGGTCGCAGTGAACAAGGACCTCACCCCGCTCTCCTTGGCTAAAGAGAACTGGCGCAAGCCAGTAGTGCTTGACACTAATGATCGCATGAAAGTATGGCAGACTAAAGAGCTTCACGGATGCTATTTCCGGGCCCTACATGGACCTGATGTAGATCAACTAGCGTCCGTAGCCTGGCTGCGTTTCGGTGACCTCTTTGGAGAACCTGAAGGTTTCGTCGTTGCAATTATGGACGAAGTTATGATGACAAACAATTACCGGAGATTTATTGTGAAAGACGGCAAGGTTGACATCTGTCGGGCATGCCACCGTCCGGGGGAATCAATCAGACACAGTATCTCCGGATGTTCTCGCCTAGCTAACAAAGAGTACTTGCATAGACACAACCTTGTAGACAGAATTATCCATCAGTAACTTGCTCTGAAATACAGCCTTGTGGATTCGGAAGTGCCGTACTACAGGTATGTGCCCGACCCAGTTTTCGAAAATGGAAATATCACATTGTATTGAGATCGATCCATCATCACTGACAGGACTATTGTTGCCAATAAGCCTGAAATAGTGGTGGTGGATCAGCCCCGGATCTAGGGGGGCGCAAGCCGGGGCCCATGCCCCGGGCGGCAAATTCAAGCGTGGCAGACAAGTGCACTTATTATCTTTCTCTGCGGGTGGCACACTGAGGAAATCACTACGTGATTAGCGTAGGCATAGATCGTCAAACGTTGTGAGCGGGTTGCGGGCGGAGCAGTTGAATTCTGCCAGGAACTCTCCTTTTTTAAAGCACATGCTCCACTTTTATTTGGCGATGTAAAAAGGTTAGCT
The DNA here is from genome assembly GCA_917490735.1 of Dryobotodes eremita. Classification (NCBI taxonomy): domain Eukaryota; kingdom Metazoa; phylum Arthropoda; class Insecta; order Lepidoptera; family Noctuidae; genus Dryobotodes; species Dryobotodes eremita. Next base: position 6,656,459 of record OU823241.1, on the reverse strand, counting down.
TTCCATCTCTTGCAACAGATCTATGCCGTGGCGAACCAGAGGAGGATCAGCGCCTCTGTCACCTCTGTGGCCAAAAATTTAATGAACAAATCCTTTATTTTAGAAGTTTTACTTCGCGTAACGGGGTCGCCGGGCGTACCGCCCTTTTCGACTCATTTATGTGCAAAGGCGACACAATTTCCTCTAATTTTTTACCACAGCACTGGCGCAACTGTTTGCTTTTTTCTGTTTGATTGGTTTGATCGATAAAATTTTACTAATATGTTTCTGGCAAAATATTCGAGCTCGCTTTGCTCGCTCTAACAGCCTAGCGACTCTTAATTCTTAAAACTTTTCGGACTTAAAAAATCTAACTTATCTGAGGCAAAGTGCTAAAATTTTCGCGCTCGCTCCGCTCGATCTTGCATTCTAGATTGTCTTAATTGGTGTTAAGCTTTTCTGCATAAGTCGGATGTGACCTTAGCAATCGAAAATCATGACAATCAGATTAACTATGACAAGCCCATCGATTTTTTGCAGAACAAAAGGCTCAAAAAGTAAAAAGTTTATTCTAATCTGCTAATATTAAAGCTGAAGAGCTTTTTTGTTTGAACGCGCTAATCTCTGGAACTAGCAGTCGGATTTGAAAAAATCTTATCGCATTTGATAGCCTAATTCTTGAAGAAGGTTATAGGCTATTTAACGTCACACTACGGCCCTTAGAAACCAAGCAGTAAGAAAAAAAAGTCAGAAAGAACGCTTAGTGAAAAGGAAGTAATATCGTGGGCGCCTGATGCGCAGCGACGCGGTGGGTTGGGGGCCGAAGTTTCACACGGACGAAGTCGCGTACAGAAGCTAGTATGCTATAATCTCACGATTTATTTCAAATATCCTGTCCTACCCTAATTAAAATAATTGTTCGATTTCCATTTATATATAAATAAGTCTTCATGTAAAAGGTTAACGGATTGGCAGGGCGGGGGGCGGCAGACTGCAGGTTTTGCCCCGCCTCGAAAAAATTCTAGATCCGGCGCTGGGTGGATTGATTAGAGCGGTGTGCAATACACAATTTATTTTAGCTACTTATACTTATGCTTAAAAGTAAATCAGTTACAATTGTGTGTAATTGTTGCCTGAGTTTCAGCAGGCAGGGCCTCAATCCCTCGGACTGGGTATGCAAGTATGAGCTTTCGAACAAAAGGGAACAGTTTATATTAAAATATGAACTATACCAACTTAACAATTTTAATCAGTCTTCCAATAAGTGAAGAAGTCTAACCAACAGCAGCCTTTATGGTACAAGACATAACTTTATAATCCTTGAGCATCTTATCAACTTAATAATTTCAATTCAACATGTCATCAGCCAATAAGTGCAGAAGTCTGACACAAATCAAATACTGTCTTGTAAAATAGATTTTACAAGACATAATGCCCATAATCCTACAGCTACTATTTAAACTATCATTTCCATATATGATTAAAGCTTACCTGAAATAGATTCAGCATTGGTATCCGGATTCTCTAATAAATGGTAGTCAGTGTTGGTGTCCAAGCCTTCAGCAATCGTTTGCCAAGCCTCCTTAGAATTGTTGCTATTGTTGCTGTTCTGGTGTATATTATCAACATCTCCATCTCCTATGCTGGACTCTCTCTTTAGTTTTGGCTTCTTCTCTTCTCCTTCTTGATTGTGGCGTCTCCTTCTCTTGTAGGGTGTAAACAATCGCACAGGACCCATGGCTGGAACGTGAAAATACTGTTTGCTATTCAATTGAGCTTTATAACTTTATATTAGCAGTATGTTCAGACCAAATAAAAAATCACGACATAGCGCTGTCAACAGTGACGTGAGGCCGGTTTCATAAACATAATTGCACTTAGTCAGGTGTAGTTTGGCTGTAAATTAGGTTGTAAACGTGTGCATGGGAGCTTGTATGCACAGAGCAAGGTATAGTTTTGCATGCTTCACTGTATTGTTTGCAGTGCTTTGTTTTGATTTTTTTATTTGGTCTGAGGCAGTGTGTAACAGTCATTTGAATTAGGTGAGCTGTTTTCATAGGAAAGGATAAAAACCAATATTTTATTAACCATATTAATTTGAATTGAGACTGCCAATTTAGTTGGCAGTATATTTGTCTGTTAAGCTGCTATCTTGTACCTTTTGTACATGTTAGCTAAACAAACTGAAAATCAAGCAACACTTTTCAAACTCATATGATTGCATATGTTTTATTAATTACATCAACATTTTAATCAATATAACGCTCACCTAATTTTGACCACTAGTAATTAAGATCTTTGCTAGAATATTGAGTAGTAAACAATTTTGATAAGACCTTAAGTAACCAGAGAAGGTACCAATTTTCATATTCATCATTCGATAAGCACAACATTCTGATTACCGGCTATATTACATAAGCAAAGGCAAACAATATTTTTTGTTTCTAAAAATGTAAGCTTATTTTAACAACTAAAATATTTTCAATTATTTGTTGTTTATAATGGCTTGCATGTTATGCAGTTAGCTTTGCAGAATGATTGAGTTGTAATATCCTATTTATTGTGTAAAAGAATTCTTATATAAAATTTTCACTTTCAAACCCTTTCAGCACCTTAGAATTTAAGATAATCCCTTTCATGTTTGGCTCTGTGGAGTTTCATGGAAATTGCTGTTGTGAGAATTTTATAAATATAAAAGCTTTGTCAGTTCCAGTGAAAAATTACCACAGAAATTTTACCTAAAGAAACATGTTCCGAGAATTTAGCTTTACCATTGTTGAATTTTAGAGAAGCGAGTCAGCTGAATAATCATGCTTTTTGATCCCTTACTATCAACAAGGTCTTCATGATTTTGTTTTACATTAATTATTTCTGAGTTGTAATCAGATGCCCAGCAGTAGGAAGATTCAGGCTGGCAGAACAGTAATACTTTATGCTGTAGGTATAAACTTCAACTTTTCATGAACTTCCATTTAATCCAGTTGTTATATTTTATATATAATATTCAGTTATATATAATATTACAGTACTCACTTGTGTTCATATTTTTTTATACTCATTCATGTAATAATTTGTACATTATGTTGTGTTAATACAACAGAAATTTGTTAAAAGCACAGCTCCGGTTAACACATTACCATGCCAAAATTATGTTTTACCATAAAAATGGTTAACTTACTATGTATGCTTGCATTAAACTAATGTTCTATAATGACTTCTAAAAGCTTCTTAGGTTTATCATCATTTTCTGTAGTATTTCTCAAATATTTCTACTATTACCTTCTACTATAGACCCTTTCTTTCACTAACATTACTTATAGATCTGAAAGGAAATATAAGTAATATTAGAGATATTACCCACACACTACTTTCATTTATTATGATTATAAGTTTTGATAACCAAGTGGTCTGTTTTGATATTACCATCAACACATGTGGTTATTTAGCTTAGCAGACTGTTTGTTGTCATGATTATGTTTGCATGCCTATTGTCTACTATATTATGTGTTGTACTTTTTGTTATGTTTATGCCTGGCTAATTACTGACTTACTGTATTATAATAAAGTACTGTCACAGTCCCCACCTGACTGATCATCACAGCATGCCCCACACGTACAGCTTGTTGCATGGGGGGTCAGTATCCCCTCATCTATCAGGGCCTGGATACTTCGTCCACCAAACCTTATAGATCTCTTCCAATCTTTACTAGAAGCCCTTCCACATAAGGCCTCAAATTCACTTGGTGTGTACCATTCCAGTCCATATTTTATACATCTGCCCCTGCCCCCAGAGCCGAACCTTTGTTTATGTAGCTCAGCCGGCGTATTCTTGCACCGAATGGGCAGTATGGGCATGTTAGCAGTCTCTGCCCATGATCGAGCACTCGTGTGTCGCGCACTTGGTGCACTCGAGACGCTCTCCTCCTGCCGAGTCGCAGGCGACCGAGGGTTCTGTATCACGATATGAGTCGGCTTTATGTCGTCTGTCACCGGCCCGCCTGATATAAACCCATTGTCAACACATATCATAGGCTTGAAATGCGGTAGCTGATCTGATGTTATCACGTTAAATGTCGTGCCAGTAATAAGTGTGCCGACCGGCAGAGACACTGGCACCGTGACGACGCCATTAGAATCACTAGACAATCTTGTATTTTTGATTGCAGTCGACAAAACAGCTCCGCCATCAGATCGGTCGGCGTCGTGATCGGCCCCCACCGACAGGGGATCGGCTTCGGAAACTTCGGTAATGTCCGGCATAACGACGTTGTCCGAACCTCTGTTCTCCGCCATATCTTGTTTCCGCCCACCCAGGCATACACCCTTGCGGTGCGGCTGAATTTTAACTATCACATGTACGTTAAACAACTTGTATGCACTCACACTAAATGATTATGCACTTCTTTCACCCACCAACTACGGTCCGCCATAATTAAATCGAAAAATGAAAAAAACATTTTACGTACGCTACTTAGGTTATGGCGGGAATTTTGAATCTCAAATCTGAAATCATAAAATGTCCAAATATATACCGTTTTAAAAGCTTTGCAATGCTGTTCCGGTATTATTAAGTTATTTTAAAGTCTTTAAATAAAAAGTAGCATTTTTTATTTGTTGTTAACAATTGCGAATTAGTCTATTGTTTTTAACAAGAAAAAGAGTTTTTAACTTTTTTTTTAAACAATATTGTTTTCGTTCGAGTTTTGACAGTGCCCATTAGTGTTGCCAAACTTATGATTTTATCACAGAACGCATTTCTTGCTTGGTCCATTTTCTGATTTTATTTCAAGATCATATACTATTCTATATAATAGCTGCGCACCGCGGTTTCACCCGCAGCGATATGGAATATACTTTATGGCCTATTTTCAGTCCTACTAAACATAGACGAAAAATTTCCAAGCCGTTTCGGAGGAGTTCAATAACAAACACTGTGACACGAGATTTTTATATATTAGATTTCTGTAACAATTTTGTAATATCCTTTATTTATGTGAATTACAGATTATTTTCTTATCTTGCACGTCTTTATCATTGAAATCTCCATGTAATTTCAATCATATAAATACTCAATTTACTGTTTAATAAATATGTTGAATTCAAATTAATTTATCGTTCTAGTTACGAACAACGTTAAAGTGTGGAATTTATTGATTTTGCATGAAGTATTTTAGAACAGGCAACTCTGCTTTGGTATTCCTCGAATTTATTAAAAAAATCGAGACATCGGCGGGATTCTTTTTAAAAAACAATAACCCTGACAACAAGCTCTTTCATTCGATATTCACACGGTACGGTTTGAAAAACTTTTGTTTTAATTTTCTAGTTTTCCCTCCAAAAGTAACCCCTGTATTCAAAATTAATTTGTTTACGTTATACTTTCGTGTATGGGTCATAGAACTTTATATGTAGGTATACCAAATTTCAACTTAATCAGTCCAATAGATTCGGAGCAAATTGGCTGTGGCAGACAGACAGACAGACACACGAGTGATCATATAAGGGTTCCATTTTTCATTAGGACGTAAGGAACCCTAAAAAGATTAACTGAACTGGAAAAATATCATAATCGGCGAAAGCTTACTTCCTAAGGAATGCAATGAGCCTACTAAGTCTAATGTCGAGCAGATACAATGGTTACGGCAGTATCAGAAAATATAGGAAAAATTGTTACAAATACATACAAACATATTTCGCCTCATATCGGCTGTAGATTTGACAGTTTGCATTATAAAGAACACAACAAGTCTAAAAAGAAGGATATAAAAAAAAACATGTTATCGATTGGTGTGGCGCCGTGTCATTGTGCAAATAATTATGCGTGAGCATTACGAGAACATTAGGTTTCAAGGGCAGTAGACTAAATAAGGGGACCCCACTATAAAGATCAGGGTTTATTTGAAACTGTAACATCCACGCTCGAATCGGCTCGCACCGATTAGCCAGGGACTATGACAACTCGGTTATACCTTCCTCGGTAAGACAGGTTAGGTTAGAACTGTGAATACTTTTTATGAGCCAAGCGAGTGGATCGCGCTTACGCAATAGGTAATCGAGTGAAGCGTACGCTCTCACGATAAAGCAAGCGAAGCGAGCCCACTCTTGACACGAATGAGCGGAGTGAGCTTACTTACAAGATAAGCAGGCACATAAGACCAGCGAGCGAAGCGAGCTCATTTCGTCACGAGGGAGCCGAGCACGCTTACACATGACAAGAGCGGGCAAAGCTCTCTCTCTCTCACATGACAAGCGAATGTTGCAAGCGCAGCCCTACGACATGACGACTGAGCAAAGTACGCTTACTCAAACAATGAGCGAGCGAACCCCCTCACTAGACCAGCACGTGGAGCAATATTAATAATCATAAAAATTATCAATATAGTGAAATTGAGTTTTGTTAAATGTTCAGCATTTTAAAGCGTCATCTCTACGTAGCGACGTCCCCACCTGTAACGAAAAAGCTGTTTGACTGTGTGACAGTCTCATTTTAAACCTCGAAGTGCAAGATAAAGTGCGTGCAAAATAAGTCTGCGCGCAGCCGAAATCGGAAATAATCGTTTGCCGTCATCTCGAAGTTCACCCGACGTTCAGCCGGTTTATTCTGTAAAAATCTCACCGTGAAAACTTTGGAGAAGTAAGCTGTCATTCCACCTGATGTTAGGGATTGCCACTATTGACAGCTCACTTCACCTAAGTTTTCACGGTGAGATATTTACAAAATAGATCGGCAGGTGTCACGAGAGTGTGCTGTGTTTTCCAAAGTAAATATTCGCCACTGATTAAAAGTGCTGGCAGGGATATAAGGTGTAACACGCGCACAGACTTATCTTGCGCGCACTCTACACACGTTTACGTACATAAAGTGGTACAAGGACCTTTAAGCGTCAAAAGGACATTGACAGAGGGGCGTTTTTGGTAACCATTTGTATTGTTATGACAAGATGGCGGCGGTAGTTCCAATTTGCCACGCGCCAGAAACCCCTGGTAGCGTTGTACCTACTTATCGTAACCACACACTTCAAGGGATCAACGATATTTAAAAAAAATTGTCATGTTGCATTAAATAAAAATGTCTAATTAGATTGATTAAATAAAATGTTTAGGTATTGTAGATCGACAAAGTACTCTTTGCTTTTGCAATAATAAGATTATTCGAGATTTTTTCACCTTAGTTACTAACCCTGACATTAAAAATGTGTTAAAAAGATAAAAATAATAGTTTATAAAGGTTTTTATTGCGTAAAATAAACAATTAGTAGTCTGTTTTTATGTACTAGGTCACCATCCTTGTTGGTCAAGAAGAATGAGGGTCATCTCATGTTCTTAGAGTGTCAAAAATAGGGACAATGACATTAATTTGACATGAATTGGCTCTGATTGCCACATAGTAAAAAATAAAAAGTTTGCCGATCCGGCCTGACTCATGCCATGGCCTGACCTTTGCATGACCCTTGTAAATAACCCTTGTTTTATCAAAATTAACAAAATAAAAGCGTGTTAAAAAGTGTTCTTTTACTTTTTCATTGGGCTTTTTACCTTGGTTTTACCTCAGAGGGCTTTACAATCTTACGATAAAAAGATTTATCAGCTGTCTGTCTTTCCATCTCTCTGTCAGTCTGCCTCGAAACATCGCAGAGGAATAGGACTAGAGAAATCCCATCAATCTCATTAATTAAACAATACTGTCAAATCTAAGGGTCAATTAAAGAAACTGAAATAGAGTCAAAATATACATTACATGAACCCAGGGCCCAGGACGAACATGTAAATAAACTGAATTTCGCGGGATAATCGAAAGCCTTATAAATGCGCGAGACAACTGACATCTGCGTAAAAGTATTGATTATCCGAACGCCATTTCTACGCAATATAAGGTGACCGAGTTAAAAAGCTTTTTGTAGGAGTTGCAATGTTCATAATTTCTCTTCGTTGAAGTTGATTGAAGTACGCACTCTTAGTTTTAGCAGTATTGTCAATGGTGGCTTGCCGATTTTACGACGAAAACAAAGAGGAGGGAAATATTTAAAAAAATATGGCTATTAATATTGACTTATATTGAAATGTTTTTAATTTCAATAACTTTTTCATTATTAAGCAAAATGTGAATTAGTTCAGTTGTTTCTTTTGACGAATTATTAGATAGGTGATAGTTACTTGTGTTTATATTGTGTAATTTACAATTATATCAAGTTGTATCAAAATGGACGAGTTAAGATCTAAACACAAATCGCTGCAGAGTGCAGCTCATCACATGGCCCTGGAATGCATTCACCATCAGGTACCTATGTACACAACCACCACCTTATAAACATTAACTAAATCTTCTATCTCGATTACCCAGGCTTACAAGCTGTATGGCGAACAGTTATCCTGTTAGCTGCAGTTTTGTTTGTTTAAGTTAAGTAGATCTTTCAAAACGTCGGGGTACCTTATCTCAAGGAATTGGCTGATGATGGATAGGTATAGTAGGTACCTACAATTAATATGGGAGGTTCAAACATCTAACAACAATAATAATAACAACAACTCGCAAGTTCAACCAGAAATTTCAGTGTTCAGGGTGGCAGGGACATCGACGTGCAATCAGATCCATGAATTCAGCACATGATTTTAGACCCCCTAATTTAGAAATTATTTGTCAGTTATCAAAACTAAAATCAGCTGTTAAGTAGAAAAGTGCAATACCTACGCAGTCAAAATGTATGGCAGGCCTAATTAAAAAAACAATAACCAACCTAAAATTACAATGCAGAGGGGCTTAGAATCATGTACTGAATACTGGTCACAGATTGTGCGTCAATGTCCCTGCCACCCTGTACATAATAAAAACTGCTACTAAAACAGTTACAAAAAATTATTTAAATTCAATCTATTGTCGTAACTGGGGTAGGCCAGGAGAACAACTGACAGACAGCACACCTCTAACCACTGGAAATAAAATCATGAAATCTCTATAGGTTCTATTTGCCCAGGTGCAAACTAATTCGTAGGCTTAAAGCTAGCTTACAAAAAAAGTAATAATGTACTTTAATCAATTTTCAGATGTGATATAGCATTGGTTTAACTCAGATTTAGCAACCATGAAGAGTCAGATTCGCTGGGGCCTCAGCTATGGCGGCTATCAGGCTGACTACTACAAAGTACTACAATTCAATAAACTGCACTTTTGTGTGCCCAATGTATAATAGTAATGAATACATTTTACACCGCTGATACAGAAGCAAAAATTAATTCAGGGGAGCAAGAGGCAACCAACGTTATTATGTAATTGACTAATAATTTATTTGTGTCCCATAAAGAAATTATCTCAAAAAGTGGGTATTACATTGCTTGTTTCTTGCTTCTCTGAGTGTGCTACAGATATTTATTGATGCCACAAAAGTCAAAAGGATACAGGAACTCTTATGGACTCCCTTGTAATCATACCGTTCAGATCGCCGTCATACAGCGAAAACCAATTATCTCGGGATTTTATGAAAAAATACTTAACAGTACTATCCTACTCTATTTTTCGTGCACTTTCGCCTGCAAAAGAATAAAGAATATGCGACTTAGCTTTCATGTGTTTCGCAGGCGAAACGCTTAAAAGCTAAGTCGCATATTCTTTGGGATAGTCAATCGGAAGACTAATTATTTCAAACACTTCTGAGAATATTTCTCATGCAGAAATAGTAACCAGACTTAATTTAGACTACTAAAAAGATTAAGATTATTGCGTATTAATTGGTTTTCGCTGTATAATGGCGAGATTGCATGATTAATGAATTAAACAATGTAAGCAAATTGTTGAAAGTATCCCAGATTCTTAAGAGTTGATAAGTTTGACTTTTGAACCATCATAAATGTATAAAACTTATTTGGTTGTTTGATATTCACAGTGTGGAAGCACAAGTTGGCATAGCTAGTCTTGTACGTATAACATGACATCACTCAGATGTTAGGATGAGGTGTATAGTTTACATACATTTCACTACTATTTTCGTTTTATGGTTAGCTCAGTAGATCCAGCTATAAATGTGATGCTACTGTGATGCGATGGAGGTCCAAAACAATCAGTGGAACCCATCGGTACCTCTCCTGTGTCACTGCTAAATACCTTGTCATGGAGAGAAGATTATAAAAGCTAAGCTATGCCATCTCTGCATGGTTGTTCACAGTGGTATTTGTCCACCCATGTCTGTGCATTGGAACTAGCAGTCGGCACACGGGTCACCGTATCACGTACACCCGTACCCTTCCCCAGTTCGGCTCCAGCATGCGTTCCAGAACGTACAGCACAGCCCCAAGATGTTTCATCCGAAGGGGCTCAAACCGCACTTTGTAAGTACATGCTTAGCCGTCGTACATGTTGATTTGTAAGGTGGAGGTGAGACCATCAATTTGGCGCCATTGAAATATTTAAAGTCATGATGGACAACAACTTTTAAGGTTTCCTTCTCAATTTGTAGCAAGCATGCGGATTCAAATGGGACAATATTGAATTTTTTCATAACTATCTAAGTAAGTCTTTCAGAAGAGCTCGTCACCATTAATAATCCATTTATCCATTTGTTTTTTTAAATCAGTTAAGTAATTGACAATTTAACTTAAGTATCAGATTAAATTGACACCAAACTGTTGGTGTTACCTCCGTCCTACTCCAAATAGACTTTGATATTCTGAATTACAGAGAGCAATATTTTCAGAATATTCTTTTTCATCTTAATGTGGTTTGTCAACTCTTGAGGTATGTAAAACATCCCATATTACATATTTATATGCGGAACGGGTAAGCAGATTTCAAGCACAAAGCACCGACAGTGTGTCGACACCGCTATTGTATTGCTGGCTAGAATAAAACGCTTATATGTTTGTATGGAGTAAATTCACAATGTTTCTGACATTTGCTTTCTTGTAAATATATTAAATTGAGCTCATAAATTAGGCCCACTTGCACTGCCAATCACTAAACACGTTTAGCGCTAAACGAGTTTAAAACATAATTCTCTTTCTGTCAAATGTTTAAAGATGACAGAGACCTAATGATGTTTGCAACTCGCTTAGCGATAAACGTGTTTAGTGATTGGCGGTACTAGTGGGCCTTACAGGTTAAATCAATAACTCATATTAAAATTATGGCAATGGCCTCTAGACTATACAGAAAACCAAATAATCAGGCACTGGTATAAAATTTCATAAATACTTCTGAAAAACAAGTTATTAGTCTCAACAGTTTCTACCAGTCTTTCACCTATTACCCAATTCTTCAGGATCCCCGGGCTTATGGAACCCCGAACGACAGCCCTATTCTGGGTAGGGCACTATGCCTCACTCCACGAGGCAGCCCGGTCCCTGGCAGGGTCTCTCACCTCAACGAGAAGTTTCAAGACTCCTTGACATTGACATCGGACACTGATGCCCTGGTAGCCAAGATAAGCGCAATGTTTCCGACTGTCAGCGAAACACATATCAAGATATTGTTGAAAAAGTAAGTTGTCTGTTTGAACCTTATTATATTACAAGACGGTCAAAACTGACGAAGTTTCACACAAATTGTCATCCCGTATTTATATCTGGGTAGTATTCGCTTTAGGGGATGAATTTTCAAATATACTTTCTTTTTGCTCAGCTTGGTTGCATAATTATATGGAACTTTTGCAATATTTCATGCTTTAGACCCAGCAGTTTCTGCTGTGCGTTGTGTATCAGTGAATGCATTTAAGATTTTTATTGATGGTGCAACTAGATTGCAGTTGATCGACGTTTACCAGTCTTTGAAAGCCTTACAAAATGTCACCTCATAACATCTGCAAAATCTAGTTGCACCCTTACTTTTTTATCATGATGACAAATGCGACTTTACACAATCTACCATAAATCTATGTGGCGAGTTCGAGTAGCTAAATTGGTTCTTGCTGTAGCGAAGGGCGCACTCCATACAGTTTTACCCACAAACTGTTCCCAGGTACTACAACAGAGAGGCAGTGGTCATATCAGCGCTACAGGTAGAGAAGCACCCCATCACGACGCCAGGTCCTCTCACCATGTCTCCGTCAGCTGTCCGGCTGCAGAAGGGCGCCCCAGGGCTCCACTCAGCCTTGCAGCTCGCTAAAGGCATGTCTGGATCTATACCAGGGTCCAGTCATTATACACCGATAACTGGCACGCCGCATGGTGAGATACATGACGTATTTAAAAAAATATTTAATGAAGTAATCAGATTGAAAATAAATCTGCAAACGAACTGCGTGACACCCTTACTCTGGCAATACCTTTCATTTTGACAATTCAATAATATTCAACACGTTATTTAGATTGTCTAGTAAACACATTTTTCAAACATTTGAAGTAATGTATTATGAATTTCCATCAAAATGGTTTCCATCCTTCTTGTTACGCAATTAGGATGCGGGATTGGATGTGATGTGGTAAGAAAAAAATGGGCCTCGACCTTTTGACATGTAAGGCAGGATTCGTTCTGGACAGACTATAATATTGTCAAATGATGATGTAAGGGAAGGGGTCACAGGCTACAAAAAATATGGCAAAGCGGTGATCTTGGAATTAGCTTCTTTTGTTACCATCGTGTTTCATTGCAAGGCTCATATTAATCATTATCATTGCAAAACTTGTTTACAGGATCTCCATCATTACTTCGACCAGCGTCAGGCGCTTCCAGCTACTATGGTGTGAGATCTATGGACGGCCAGCCGCCGAGACACCAGTCTCCTAAAATGAAGCTGAAGTAAGTTGAAACTTTATCTACTACGTCGTTTAGGTTCTTATCATCATCTGAATTCCAAATAAATTCAACTGAGACATTCTCTTAACTCTTCACTCTTGGGTCCAGGCAGCATGCTGTCTGCGTCCATACATCTGTTATAATAGCCATCCTCTCAGATAAACGTGGCCAACTAAGCTACTAAGCCCAAACAGTATAGTAGGTACGGGGGGTACTGCTCAATTTTTGTGAAGAATTTTATACTGAATACATTTTATTTGAAGTAGTTGTCTCTTATTTAGTAATCAACAAAATAAAATTTTAATAAAAACTTTTTAAAAACAAGCGTTTAATTAACTAAAAAGTACTTAATAAAACTTACGTTAACATAGAACTTCGATATTTTCTTAAAAGTTTGAGGCCTATCTTAAAGTGTAAGAAGGACGTTAACGCCTCTATTTTTTTTTAGAAAATGTCAAAGTTCTAAAATGTCAAAGTTCTATGTTAACGTAAGTTTTATTTAATACTTTTTAGTTCATTAAAAGTTTGTTTTAAAAAGGATTTACAAACAAAAAAAATTGTACTGTTTAGCATAAGTATAGAACCCAAACACGCCTTTACACAAGCCATGGTGTGAAGCCAAACGAGTTGCACTATCCAAATTATGCCAGATTTGTAGAACGGGCTATCATAATTGAATGAGTACTTATTCAAAATTTCGTGCTTGTGCAGTTAACCGCTGAGGAGATCTCTCTTATGCTGCCGATCCTTGGTCAGCAGACAGGTCATGGTGTATGAATGCGTAGATAAAATGTTGTGTCTCTGATGTTGACCGTGGAGGAGTTCCCTCGACCGTAGCCAATCCTGGGTGCAGCGGCCAGGTCATGGTGGACTTTAGAACGGACTACCATAATTGAATGCGTTTATTAACTTTCGTGTCTGTACCGTTGACCATTAAAGAGTTCCTTCGTCTGGAGTCAATCCTGGGTGTAGAATCAGGTTTATGCATCATAAAAATGCATTGTCTTCGAAACAGAATCAACAACTCCGTAGGAAAAGAGGAAAGTAATTTTAATTCAGCTTGCAAGATTTGGCCTAAACAAATTCAGTACATTGCAAGTTAAATAAAAGCTTGTAATAAAAGACACTCGCCGCACCCAAGGAGACTCTAAAATTTCAGGCTGTAACTTATAGCGTGTCAAAGTTAAAAAAAAAAATCTTATGAAATTAAAATCTTGCCATTTACTTTGCCGTAGTAGTAAAAAGTAGTTTCATACCGCGCCAAAACCTTGGGATGATTTTTGAGATAATCTTCAACCCAGAAAACATAATCAGGTGCGTAGTACTCGCAATCGGCGTGCGTGTATGACCAGATGTATGAACTTAAACGAGGCAGTAGGAGTATGTAAGGATCGTAGCAGGTGGCGTTCTGTAGTTTCTGCCTACCCCCATGGGAAGAAGGCGTGAGGTTTATGTACGTGTATGGAATTGAGGGTAATATACAGGTTGTAAAAAGACCCATCACATTGCCGTCAACTTCGCTTTCTGTACATAAAATAAACTAAGTAACATTGCACAAGCATAATTGCTGGGAAACGACTTTTATTTTTTGTGTGAAAATTTTGCTGTTTGCGGTAGAGCGCAATGCAACACACGCAAAACAATGGGTGTGTGCATCGCAACGTTACAGGGGTCGTGGGGGTATTTAAAGTTGTGTTATAACATTAAAAACTTGTTTTTGTAAAAAAACCGTCAGTAAAAGTTGGAGTTTTATCATTCAATATCTCCGTAACCAGAAGGTCCCCAGGAATGGAATAGTACAAAAAAAAAAAAACTACAATGACGGGGAGAACAAGGGACTCTCGGCTTCGTTAAGTGTCTTTTTAAACCCGTTATATCAGTCATCTAAATGTAGTAAAACGATAGTTACATTCCCTAGGTATAACTTCTGTAGTCCAAGCGGGCGAAGCCGCCTGCAAAAGCTAGTTTAAAATAATAAACACGAGGTAATTTCCCACGTGTGCCGTTTGTTATCATGGTCTTTGAGTCATCACGAGATGTTATCAATATAATCTCAAATGTTATTGACATTATCACCAAAATAGATTGTTCAGATTCCTTGACAATATCGGACACTATTTTACTTCACTATAAAAATTTCATGGTACCGTATTGGCAGATAAATTGTGTTTATAATATAATATTACATTAAGTATGTTGGAATTGATGAGAAGAAAACGATCCTTTAGGCGCTTTTTGAGTAGAAATAGTGGCGCCGAAATGTTGAAAATAATGCTATCTTGTGTTAGTGGAACGGTGGAAACTGAGTCTCCTGATGATGCATACACGAAAAGTGAACCTTCTGATGAAGCATACACGAAAATTGATATTACTGGTTTTCTAAAAAGGTCAGCTTGAGCTGTAATGGTATAGTCCACCTCGTCGCTTTACAACTTTTGACAACAATTCCCATTAAGTGCTCATACACACGCGCAACACTCGTCGACTGCTGCAGTTGCCTCTGCCGTTGGCGGGTGTCGCTCGTGTGTATGAGCAATAAATTGAAACTTCACTAAGGTTGAAAGCATCTAACTGTCACATGGACAAATAATCCTTGTCGTTTTATGACAAAGCAATAACGAGCTTGACCCATACACGATTTTCCTCATGTGTTTTAAAACAGCCTTCATATTTAAATACACGTCCAGAGCACCAATGGGTAGTCAGTACCACATTGGTCACTGGCAATTATTTTGTCCTACGAGTACATGCCAATTAGACTTCAGCTTACATATCTATGTCAATAGCTAAAGAAATCCTTTTAAAATTACAGATACCTCAAAAGCATATTCCCAAAAGCAGAAGAAACGTTGATCCTAGACGTGTTAGCGAACAAAGACAATAACGTACAGAAGGCCAGTGAGGAGCTTATAGTCATGGGGTTTACCAAGAAGGAGACTATCGTCGCACAGAAGAAGGAACCCACGCCATTACCGCAGAAGAAAGTCGTCACTATCATGAAGACTACGGCGGAGAAGAATGAATGTAAGTACTGATATCATCGTCAGTCAATGAGGGCTATCGTTTTTGTGCTCACCAGTTGGCGCCACTGGCGAGTAAGGTCCGATCAGTACGTTTATTTAATATGTTTTAGATTTATTAAAGTGCCCATAACTTCATTGTAATGTTTACCAAATTAGATCCTAACTGGTTACTTTAAATCTTAAGCTATAATGAATCAGCACCCTAATTACGTAACACACTATAAATCATTCTGAAGGATATTGTTAAACCATTGCTTCAAATGTTCAAAAAAAATGTCTGCTCAACAACGTGAATAACGCAATGAATGTTGTTGAACTGTCAAAATGAAAGCCATTCCTACTGTCAGTGTGTTACGCAATTACCCCGCAGTTATGGCACAATCTTGACAACAACCATGAATAATTAGTAAAAATCCGCGATTAAGAAGCCCGACATCAGTGAACGTTCTGTGACATTTCCGGAGACCCCACTTTACACTAGCGCCTCTAGCGGCGATTTCTTGCGCGATAGCCCTCATTGCAGTCCACTGCTGGACTTAGATGGTAGGCGATCCAACTGCTACCAGCGAAGATCGTTGACCCACCCAGCCTGAGAGATGAGGTGGTTTTTTGTAACCTATTTGGGTTTAGGAAAAGTAGCGGGATTCTGCTAGATCATAAGTTGTCAACGTGAGCGATAACGCACCCTCGTGGGCGTTTGAGACTTTCAGGGGGGCAGTAGAAGACCCAGACAAAATTAGGGGGCGGATGTTACGACTATATAACATTACAGTAAATATAATCGTGGCAATAGCTGTCTCAGATTCGCGACAGACGGTACGTAAAAAAAAATGGGGGTCTCTCGAAAACAAAATCTTAAAGTGGGCGGTGGGCAAAATAAGGTTGAGAACCTATGCTAGATGAAGGCGACCACGTAGGACTGGTCGTTGTGACGGTGCTTGCGGGAGGCATATGTCCAGTAGAGGACATCTTTCAGCAGATATTATGGTTTTAGGAACGTCGACGTGTATTCGTTCAGTCTTATTTGAATGGCAAAATGTAATATCCACGAGACGCAATTTGTTTAAATAAAATAACAGTTTTGGTGTTATAAATGCAAGAAATTATGATCACATAGAGATGTTGGCAGGTCTTTAGGTGAGCACTGAAATTAAATGGCATTCGTTTTCTCCGCGCCACCTCAATGGATTGTCAGCTTTATAGACCCTCCACAAAATAATAAAGACTGATGTTCTCGGTTGGGCGTTGTTGGTAAACAATTGTGAAATCCTCACAAAAATAGTATTGATAAACAATCAGATTTTGGCCACGCGCCAGAAGATCCTTGTACCTTTGTACCTGTTATTTTAATCACCACCACCAAAATTAACACCGAAACAATGCAACAATTTCAGTAAAAGAGAAACTCCAAAAGAAATACAGCAGTATAGCAGAGCGGGTCATATCTCTCGCTCTAGAAAGCGTTGGCTTCAACGAGGAACGAGCGGAACAGATGCTGATTGCTGTGCTGCAAGAGGAGGCGGCTCCAAAGGTCATGAAGGTCGAGGTGAAGGAGACACTGAGGCCCAGTACTGTTGAACCGAAGAAGGGGTAAGTTGCATGGCTGTTGGATGTTAGGGAATGCCCTGAGTATGGAGAAACAAGGCGGGATAGTAAGATTTGCATTTTTAAGCGGACGTGGTAGCAAAAACAATAAGTATATAGTGAACCATTTCTTCTAATGATAGTTTTAACAAATAATAATTGCATAAAATAAAATTAATTTACCTAAAAAAAACTATAAATAAAATCTATCGCAGTCTACTTTCGTATTTAAATGACCCATGACATAACATCATGGTTGTATTCCTCGTAGTATTTAACACACGTTTCGCTATTGTGTTCTCCAGTGCGATAATCCATAATCTCAATAGGAGGCAACCCTATTGTGTCTGTTGCAAGAATTTCGTGGTTCTATAAATCAAGACATTCAAGCAATGACCTAGAAACTTGTTGATACTCATCTTACTATCCTAACTTGCCTTCTAAAATCGCATACTACAGGTTTAAGAGTGATTATTTCTATGGACACAGCTCAGAAATCTTCAATTAACTAAGTGTCATATAAAATAATCACTGCTTTGAAACGAGATTTGAGCAAAATCTAGAACAATTCAACAATCGTTTTTGTTTGAATAAATTGAACAGTATGGAGACGATAATAAGGCACATATCTTTTTAGAAAACAGTATCTTTCTAATACTCGAAAGTGTCATTTTAACGCCTAGGTAATGTCCACCTAGATTTGCTCACATTTCTCTCACATACTTATCTATTATAAATATGTTTTATTTTTCAACTACTGACATTGACAAGATCGTTTCAAATGTTACAGTAGACATTCTGTGCCCACAGCCCTAACACTATTATTACAGCTTCCTTACATACTTGATTGCCTATCTTGAATACAGAGTGTAAACAAAGACAACTGTTAATATGAGTTGTCAACGAATGTAGGGAGTCGAGTATCTGTCTGTCGTGCTAAGAAAAAAGGACCCTTACGGTCTTATTAAAAAACAGGATTTTTTCTTTAGACATGGTTCAAACCATGGTATAATAATATACTTCGCCAGGTATAGCATTCCGAGACACAGTGGTCACGTGGGTGACACAAGCCTACGCCATCACCGCTGTGTTACCAGTAGTGTGTCATAGTAACTCCCCAACCGCCTTTATTACCAGTGCGAATCCGATAAATCAATAAGGTTTTAACTAACAATTACGTCGGTATAAGTTTAGATTGAATTGTTTCGTTTGATTAGAAAAACAAAACGACAATTTAAATGCTTGATATATATTTTTTAACAGAATGGTGACTGAAAATGTTTCCATACTTCTTGTTTTGT
Source organism: Dryobotodes eremita (assembly GCA_917490735.1). NCBI lineage: Eukaryota > Metazoa > Arthropoda > Insecta > Lepidoptera > Noctuidae > Dryobotodes > Dryobotodes eremita. Next base: position 6,637,851 of record OU823241.1, on the reverse strand, counting down.
TGCAATAAAGTGGCAACTGGATAGTGACGTAAGCTTGTGTCATTCTCGGAGTGCCAGACCTTGTTTTTTTAGACCATGGTTCAAACCATCGAGCCTGTTTTTGAAATAAGAACCTAACATTATTCTAAATACAGTTGTTCCTTTTAGAAAACTGGCAACTTAGGTTCCGGTCCGGTACTCGGTCTTAGGTTGACAACTTTGTATTAAGAACTTTACTAAAGTCGGCATAAAGTTTGAAATACCAAAACTGGCTCGAAGGTTTAGGCTCGGGATAAAGTGAGATCGTGTTTTGTAATAAGACGGATAATGTTTTACATTTCATAATTTAAAACGAACTAAATTACATACATTAAAGCATGCACTTCTACATCTGGACAATATCTATGGTCGCTCAGAAGTTAACTGTCGGAGGCCCTCACCCCAACTCATCCATAGTCTGCTACTGATTCGCAAGAGTTGTAGTACATATTCAGAAACAGCTTTAAACACCGTATGCTGATACGATGTATATATTTATATATGTGCATATATTTTGTTCTACAGTAAAGCGACTACTGCGTAAAGCAGAAAGATATACAGAGAAAAAGTCTTGAACGATTTTTCTCTTCATTTCAAATCCATATCCATAACTTTTTCTTTTCATGACAGATGTGTAGTATGAAGTCTGTGGCCACTCTCTGAATCCAACCTTAATCCTAATGCTTCTTAGCTTCTCACACTACGGTGTTGCTTAAATATCTAAATAACAAGTCCCTTGATTAAGTTAATGAAAATAATATATTAATAACTGCTTATTATACAGTGTGAGTCTTTATAATCTGCACATACTGAATCGAGGGAATCTTTGCTTAATTTTATCGACGGAAAAAATGATAAAAAAATTCTAAATATTTTATTGAAATTTTTAATGGATTTTTTATTTATTTTTTCGTTTCTGTGACTCCAGTGTATACAAAACGGTGTAACTTTTTAACTCGATGTTTTATCACGATGAAACAAACTCCATAATGATTGGAAGTAATTAGGTGTCCGCATTAAATGAAAATTGTGTAAAAAAACTGCCACCAATTAAAAATAAACACGTTTTTCCCTCAAAAATCTGATTTTTTTTCATCAATTTTTGCAATAATCGTAAAATTTCTCAATAAGATGCCCCGATTACCTTCATTTTTTATTACTTTAAATTATTCCTCATCGTATTAGCTACCTAATAATAAAAATTGTATGCTTTTAGCTCAGACAAAACACTTTCTATCAAGTGTTAAAGATGGCACTTCGAACGCGCTATTTTTGTTCTCTTAAGGATGATTTATTTGGGTTCAATGAATGAAAAAGAGTTCAATTAAAACATTTATTATTTTAAAGAAAATTTAATGCATTAGGTTCTCAAAATGTCCACCTCGTTGTTGTAGGCACAAAGCCGCGCGAACTAAAATTTGTTGTGTCGCTCTCCTTATCATTTCGGGATCATTGCGAATATCATTTGCACAGTTAATTATGCGATCACGCAAATCGACCTCACTGTTGATGGGAGTACTGTAGACGCGTTGCTTCATGGTCCCCCACAGGAAGTAATCAAGGGGCGTTAAATCGGGTGAACGCGCAGGCCACCCTACAGGTCCTAGTCGTCCAATCCATTTATCACGATAATTTTCGTTTAAAAATGATCTCATATTTGTGGCATAATGGGCAGGGCATCCGTCCATCTGCAGAAACATCCTTCGACGCAAAGACAGTGGTACATCTTCCAATAACTCAGGTAGATCGTCAGTCAACAAACTTAAAAATCTTTCACTGTTCAAAGTTCTCGGCAGTATGACTGGTCCAATCAACATGTTATCGATAAGACCAGCCCAAACATTTATTGAAAATCTTACTTGAAAAGTCGATGAACGTTTCAATTTCGGGTTTTGACCTCCAGGGCACCATCTGTGTAAATTTCTACAGTTAGTAATACCATCTCTGGTAAATGTTGATTCGTCCATCCATAGTATGGTTTTCGGAAAGTTTGGGTTTGCTCTGATATTTCTTTGAATCCAGGTGGACATCACACACCTTGGACGCCAATCTACGTCTTCATGTAGATGTTGCACTCTTTGGTAGTGGTAAGGGTGCAATCCTTCTTTCTTTAAAATACGCCACGCTGATTTTTGTGATATTCCGTGACGAAGAGCCAGTCGTCTAGTACTTATGGATGGATCAGCAAACAAATCGCTCAGTACTGCTTGTTCCAGAACCACATCAATAATTATTTGAGGCGGCTCGCGACGATCTCTACTTGATTCAAGTCCAGTGATCGACAATCTTCTGTGAACTTCCTGGAAGTTGCGGGCAGATGGCACTGGTTGCCTGTTAGGAAACGCAGCTATGTAAGCTGCGCGCGCAGCTCTGGCACTTCCTCGTCCCATCCCATAGTAAAAATGAATGTCGGCAATGTGTGCCGGGGAGAATTCACTTAAGCGCGGCATCACGTAGCAGCGAACGAAAGTCACGAAACTCAGGTAGCAGTGAATGAAAGTAACGAAACACATGTAGCAGCGGCGAATAATTCGGAGCGACTGCCTGTCTGTCATCCCTTCTGGTCCCTTCAGCTGGCCCTACCTCCCCGCACCCCGACCCGCGCACATTCTCAACAAAAAAGGACGTCTACCTGCTAAACAATTAGTGCGTAGCCGTGCTCTAGGCCTTTCTTTGGCTGTTGATAAGAAATGATGGGATTGAGTTAAACCCTTGCAATTTTTACTATTGGATAGCTAATACGATGAAGAATAATTTAAAGTAATAAAAAATGAAGGTAATCGGGGCATCTTATTGAGAAATTTTACGATTATTGCAAAAATTGATGAAAAAAAAATCAGATTTTTGCGGAAAAAACGTGTTAATTTTTAATTGGTGGCAGTTTTTTACACAATTTTCATTTAATGCGGACACCTAATTACTTCCAATCATTATGGAGTTTGTTTCATCGTGATAAAACATCGAGTTAAAAAGTTACACCGTTTTGTATACACTGGAGTCACAGAAGCGAAAAAATAAATAAAAAATCCATTAAAAATTTCAATAAAATATTTAGAATTTTTTTATCATTTTTTCCGTCGATATAATTAAGCAAAGATTCCCTCGATTCAGTATGTGCAGATTATAAAGACTCACACTGTATATAAAATTCGCTACATATAAAATTTAATTTAACTGCAGTCCAAGTTCCATTAGGTAAGTGGGATCAAAGTAATTAACACTAAAATTATAAATATATAAAAAGTACTAATTCACTATCATATTAATTAATTTATCATTAGTACAAGCAAAATACATGACATCACATCAAGTCCAAACAGCACTACATATCTAATGTATTGATCAATTTTCATTAATAATAATTACATTACATTTTTCATTTGATGATATTTTTGCAACACTTTAACATACATGAGAAAATTATTTTAATTCGGCGGAGTTGATGAGTATATCACATAGAATAATATTGTTTTACATATTTTACCAATAATATTAAGTTGGTCATCCCTTTGAACCTCGATCCCGATTTTCCCCGTTCCGTTGTGTATTCAAACACCAGCCGGGCTGCTCTCGGAATACTCTTGCTATGTGGCACGTTGTCATGATTGACCTTTCAGGAACCTGGTCTTAGCTATATATTGCAATGCCTACTTTTATATGTATATCGCAGCAGATCTGACAAGTTGACCACGATCCCATCCACTGCCCTTGTTACTACATTCACAATGAATAACGTGTGTAAAAAGACGCTTAACGAAGCCGAGAGTCACTTGTACTCCCCGTCATTGTGATAATTTTATTGTAATGCAACATACCTGGGAACCATCTGGTTTCGGAGAAATTATAGGTTAAAGTGCCATATTTTTTTTACTTTTATTCAAGATAAAAAGTTTTAAATGTTATAATATAACTTAACTTTGAATGCCCTCTCAACTTTTGTACCGTTGCATGCACCCAAAAGCACAATGTTTTGCGTGCGTTACATAGCGTGCTGCAGTAAACAGCAATTTTTCACACCGAAAATAAAAGCCGTTTCCCAGCAATAACATATGCTCAATGTTACTTACTTACTTACATAGATAATGGCCATGTGATGGGTCTTTTTACACCCCGTACAACCACCGATCCCTACCGCTATTCTGTTTTCAAAATTGACTATAATAAAGTAAACATGCTCAATGCTCATCGCCTCCGCCCCTCACCACTCATTCTCCCGCGCGTACGCCAGTGTTGACGCGGAGGCGCGCACGCCGAGCCCGGCCCCCGCGCCCCCCGCCTCGCGCCGCATCAAGACGTGGACCGAGCACTTGAAGTATGTTACGAACGCTTGTACGAATGCTGGGTCCTGTTTGGCCCCTTTTCATATGTTCTGACTGTGAATGTGCGGGTATGCTGATTTCCGCGAGAGTAACCACGAAGTGAAAAACGCCACCAATGAAAGTGGTCCATTTAGAATGGCATGTATTTAATCGAACCCCCAAGTAATTACCGTTGTGATGTCCTAAAAATATTAATGATCACTCTAATATAATAAATGTGCCCCTTTCGTGCCCTTAATATAATTCCCATTTTTTGTCTTAAAATACTAAACAGCGATTTCATAATTTTGTTATTTAGTGCACAAAAACCAAACAGTACAATGTAGTGTCTTAAGATTAAGTTATACAACGGTGACACAGTTTAAAGTCGAACGTTAGGCTTCTAAACAAGGCAAGAAACTTGTCTTAGAAGCCAGTGTTTCCCGAAATTGCAGTGACATACAACTATGTAACAGTCGTGCAATTACTTTTAATTTTCCAAATATAAATAAAAAAGGCCAAAAATATTTTGTGCATAGGTACAGTATATATTTTCTAATTTAGGAATTTATTTAATAAGACTTAACTAACTTAATTAACTGTAACCAACTTGGGACGTTTTAGAGTATCAATTAAATATTTACCATTTTAAATATAAACCAATTTCATTGCTGGTTTCTGCTGCGCTTCTTCCACGGCTCTGGTGGAAAGCTAGCCTAGGACCGAATGAATCCTGCCGGTACCGTCACGAGCATAAAATATATTACTATGGACAACTCGGCAATAAGATCTGATTTCATGATTCATCCATAAATAACTGTCGTCAAGATGACTGCAAATATATGTGATCATTTGTGGTTTTGAAGCCTGCAGCTTCCTATGCAACATCCAATATTTTCGCTCGTCATATAGTTTTGGTGTTTCTTCAATATCACATATTTGTGCTGCCATTTGTATTTATCTTCCAGACATGATCATATATATTTGCCGTCATCTTGACGACAGATATTAATAGATGAATCATGAAATCAGATATGATTGCCGAGCTGTCCATAGTAATATATTTTATGCTCGTGACTGTACATCGTACATGTGGATGCTTTCATAATTGATATCAACATTGTCACTTACGATTCTGGCGCCGCGCCGACTACCCAGCAGCATGAGCGTATGAAAAGAGACTTGCGCGATTTAAAAGTATTTTGTGGACAGAGTTTATGTATAGAATCAGCGACAATCAATTGATTTATAACATGAATTTGACATCAATGTATTGTGAGAATCTCCAATGATATTACTTTCAGCTTCTCAAAGCTAGTAGCTATTATAAATAAACAAACAGATAACATCTATTTTTGTGTATATTGTTTTAGTTCCGTGTGTGACTCATAGAATTGTGTTCAAACACTTAATAAACCTAAAGTGAAAAAAGAACCTAATCAGGTAATACACTTGAAGATAACGAACACAAGTGATAATTAGATAAAACAGTACATGACAGGTGTCTTTCCTTATTAGAAAGCTTAAATACTACATTGTTTAATAGCCTTTAATTAACTGTGCATTTTCACAAATTTTTTAACCTATTTATTGTAGGTCCACAAATATCACGTTTCTGAAATTTATTAAATGAAATGAATAATTAGTAAACTAAATAATATCACTGACTGTAATATTAGTGGAGATTTTAACATAAAAACCAAATAGTACCCAGCATCGACCCTTGCAGTGCACCAATTTGTGATGGTACAATTTAAAATGTGTGTGTTGATTAATAAAACTAAATGTATCGCGAATGTTTCGTGAATGTCTTTTGTGACTGTCAAGTTTAGTTAGATGTGTGAAATGTGTGTTTTTAAAAGAGTTTTTACTAAGCATGGTGTGTGTATGTTAGTCGAAGGCTTATGTTGAGTTTTCTGGTGTAAAGGCTTATTTTGTATCAATGAATCAAACTTTTTACGGCAAAAATAACTGTTTTTTATATTCCGTGAACAGTTATTACTAAGAAAAGGTACAGTTAGTTTCACTTTTAAAATTATAGGCATGCTGTCACTGAAATGGATTTAATGGTGTTTGAATGTATTAAAATGTAAAAAAAAAAATAGTAGATTTTGGCTCGAAGTGAATAGCTTTTCAAGTAATGATTGCAAAGTAATTTCGATGAAATTAAATTATGTAGTCAAATAGCTTTACGAATAAAAAGTTTTTTTATGAATACTTTTCATAGGTCAAAGTGAAACTAGATTTTGTTCATTGTATATAGGTACTGATAGGAATATTTTTAGAAATATGTTTAAATTGTTTAGTGATTTGTATTGTTTTTCTTTATGTGTGTTTTAAATGTTCCTTAGAGTAAAATAAATCCTTAGCAGTTCAAAAGTATAGACTGATACCATCATTGTATATTTTTTGACATAAAGGACCTCATAGTTGGAGTTCATTGAATAGATTTACCATGGAAATAATAATAAACTTAGTTTTATTTCCGTCACGTTTTCGTTTAGGAATGCAAAATGATCACGATATAGAAGAAAGGAATGTGACTGATTTCTATTAATAAAAATGTTAGCGAATAGATTTAGATCATCATACCTAGATCTCGCAAGTAGCCATCACATTCATGATCATTTTATTATTATTTAGCTTCCTCAGAGTCACTCTTTATCACCGACTACTTCAGAAGCACAATAGTTTCAAGATTTCCTTAGAATAATAATAAAAAATAGTCTTTAGGAGTATTGCATGTCGTCTTCTGTCTTAGGTTGGTTTGTTTGTTACAAATATTTGTTCAAACGTTTGTGGACTGCGAATGTTGCAGGCCGATATTGAAGACCAGTAGCAGTGCGGAGTCCAAGTTCAAGTCACAGTATAGTTCGCCAACGAATGGTCCTAACTCTTCGCTGCGACAAGGACCAAAGGACAGTTTGCTACTGTATGTATTTAGATAAGATTAAGCATTATAATTTAGGTTAGAGCCTGCTGTCATCAACCATTATTTATCCAAAAATATTTAATGTAAATTAATTCAACAGGATCCGAAGCGTCGGGAATATTTTCAAAATTTTAACGCGACGACATAGTTTTGTCGCGCTGCTGTCAAACGACGTCTAATGCTAGGAGAAGACAAGTATTCTCTATTTGGCGCGTTTACCAGATGTACTTACAACCACTTACAGCTCTTCAGACAGCTTTAAAAATCGCACTTGTGCAGTGTCTACACCAGCAAGTTGCCTTGCATCTAAACAAAGCTTAACAAAATTGTGTGCCCAAATACGCAAGCTTTTGCAAACACAGTGTGACTAATCGTTTAAACAAAATGCAATTTTAAACTGAGTTTCTTAACACTGCGCGCCATCCTACTTCATTTACTGTCTTAGGCATTCAAAACACTAATAAATGTTCCCTATTTCTTATTTTCTTGTGCATTGACGTCACCACAGTATACACGCTTGGCAAATGCTTTTGAGTTTACGTCAGGTTCCAAAAGACCGTTGATGATACTTGAAAGGCTTGTTTTTATGTGTTTGAAAAGTACTTTACGTTTCCAGACTGGATTACATGCCTTGGACGGGGCCCGACCCAGTACTTCGCAGTGGCCAGTCCGTCAAAACAGAAGGGCCAGAGCCTCGCGACAGGACTCTCCCCCTAGCCCGAGGTCCGTCTGGCCTCGCAAAAGGCCCTAACGGAATCGCCAAAGGCTCTCTATATCAGAAGTTGAGCAAGAAGTCTGCTAAAATGTAAGTTTTCTCCCAACTTTTTTTTTTTTGGGTGGGTAATCATCCAATGAACTCTCCCGCTCTGGGGGGAGCGGAAGGGCGCGTCAGACTCTTACTGACTAAAACCCACCCGTGTTTCTTCAGTTTCCCAACCTGTGTTGATGATTTCACCGCGTTCAAGACATGTCAATGACATCGTTGTTGTGGAATATTGTATCTCTTGAATGCGGTTTAGATGGACTGATCCCGTTTAGTTTCTTTGGTGAAATTCGGCCTTAATTTATTAACCTTACAATTGAGTTCTTATTAAGTACAAACAATTGAATGAGTACTTTCAAAGGTGCAATTAGATTGTGATTCATTGACGTGCTTAGTTAACATTGACCGTTCAGACCAAACCAATGTATGCAAGTGGTGGTGTCCAGGAACCAAAACCGATAACATTGAACTTGTCTAGGAATAGAACGCGATATCTGCGCATCGCTGATTAATAACGCGCATAATAGCACAAACATATTATCACAATTCCTTTTTCATCCTGGTCGAAATTTATTTTTGTCATGAACTAGGGATGTGTCATAATAATTATCGACACTAAGTACAAAGAGTATTTAACACACATTTATACAAATAAAAATGTTTTAGGTGTATAATGGATGACTGACTATATTAGCGTCTGGAATAAATAGGGTATAGTAAAAGGGCGGAGAAGAAGCATTTGGCATATAAATTTTGCAATTTCTTTTCATATTTTTTTTTACATATAAAGTGATCTATCAATAATACTACTAATTTGGAGTCAATATTCATAATAAAACAAATGGAAACTATCAAAATTCAATTAAATTAAAAATGACTCTGTGTCTCTATGCGCGGAGATAATATAATTATAATTGTAACATCGATTACCCCTGAAACTTGAAATTCATAAAACCACTTCAATAAACCAATTTAAAAATAATGCTAAATTTCGAACAACCATTGTTCTTTACATCTTTGGCAAATTAAGGCACGTATTACAGAACCTCACTCAAAACTCAAGCATTACTTAAAACTCGTTTAAAGCCATTTCATTGGTTGAAACTAATTTTAAGTACTTGATGCTTGAGTCTTGAGTGATGTTCTGTAATACGACCCTTAGAAACGCCAGGGTTTGGAATTGCAGCCGCATTAGGTGCGTGAACGGCCATCGACTGGTCGATATTTGTCGACCGCAGTCTATTTGCTCCTTTATATATCAGGCCATTAATTTGTAATATCTACACCCTAATTGCGTAACACACTATCTATCACAATCTGAATAATTTTGAAGCTTATTGCTAATCCATGGCTTCATATGTTCGAAAATTTTGTCTGCTCAACAACGTAAATAACGCAATGAATGTTGTTGAACTGTCAAAATGAAAGCCAGTCCTACTGTTAGTGTGTTACGCAATTACCCCGCTGGTTCAATGTTATTTACAGACTTAATTTTTTGTTTCAGCATCGGCTAAATAGAGCGAGCTTATGACATGGACCGTCTGCGCCGTATATTCTTCATGATTATATGTAAATGATAGTATTGTAATTATGAAGTAGGTGGTTACATTTTAGTAGCAGGATGAATATCGAAAGGTTTAGATCTTCAGCTATAAATTTTGAAGCAATAACAGAATGATAATCGCGTGTCAATCATTGCAATTTAAACCTTATGTCAATGACTCAACTTATGTTTTTGCAATGACTATACCAACTGCTCGATCATTGTATCAACCTTCTTGGTTCAAGCCTGCTTCTAAATGAAACACAACCATAAGCATTCAAGTTATAAAAAAAGATCTCATTATTTTTAAAAACATTCCTGATAAAAACTTTTGCTCAAGACAAAATATATCGATAATAAATAGGGGGCACTCTATATTAACTAAAATTAAATCTTGCCTAATCTAAGAATTCTTAAAAAATATTTCTTTTTGTACCGTTCCAACTACTGAACCTCGTTTTTATACATCGTTGTTATTTCAAATATTTGAATATCATACATTTAAATAACAGGTAAGGTTTTATCGAAGGCATTGAAACAACAAAAATATAAAGTATCATACAAAATTAAAGAGTCTGTTTCATTGTGTCCGGTTAAGCAATATCTGCCAGATAAATTAACGGACACGGAATTTATCCGGTTAGCAAAACAATGATCTATGTGTATTCTTAAAATTTTGTACAAAATTCGAAATTATAGATAATCAGAAAATTTATCAAGTTCATAATACTGGGTGGCGATTTAGTCATCTGCATCCGTCAAAAGACCATTTCAGATACCAATCTACATGGTCTTCACATGATCTGATCAATATTATGTCTGGACTTTAAAAGAGACTGTGACCTCTGAGTTTGTTTCGGCCTTTCTTCTCAGAGTAGTCAGATAGGAAACGCCGACCTCATCTAGTTAAAAAAATATGATTCAGTGTAAAAGTGATTGTACAAACCTACTTACAGAAATAAAATCATTTATCATTTATCCATCAAGGGAGTGTTTCTACTTTTTTCCGAAACGGATATGGATTTCGTAGGAAAAGAGGTTCAGTACGACGCGCGACGGGTAGAATTGCCCCTTTGACGAACGCAAGTGAATAAATAGCCAACCTGTCTAAATCGATATACTAAATGACTGAATTTTACCTTCTAAACTTCGATAAAACTGGTATACCTGTTTTCTAAATCGGATATTAGTACAACTTAGGATAGAAATTAATCATTGCCAAAAATGTTATCTTGTTGTGGTTTATTAATTTTATTTGTGTTTAAGGCCTGTTTCGTTATCTGACAAGTAATTTAATTGGAAGTTATTCGGAGGTGGTGAAATAGGACCTTATATTCTATAGTTACAATTAAGTTTGGAAATCGTCTTTTGAGCTCGGGTGCCGAGAAAACGGAAGCTTTTTTGGAGATATATAATATTTGACTGATTTTGCATTTACGATTTTATTAACATCCATTAAGAAGTTTAATTTAAAGGGTGTTTTATTAATCTTTTATCAGTATTATTACAATTTAAAACTATTAAAAATTTTCTAACCAAAGCTGTAAGATCATTAATTATGAATAAAATTAATAAACCCACAACAATATCCGATAGACTTGCGTTGTGCCCAGTTCTTCCGACCTCTTGCATTATTTTAAGAAAAATAATTAGTAATAATAATTACTATATCAGGGACTCTGTATCCGGCCAAAGATGAGTGTGAATAAAAAAAAATTGTAAAAAAGAGTGTGAGGATTTCGAAATATTTTGTGAAATATTGAACGGAAATTTGAAGCTTTGCTTGCGCTATGTGCTTAAGGAAATGCGACCCTGAATAATCGTTCTTGGTCTTAAAACCGCCGTTTGTATGGGTGAAATTAGAGGTTACAAAATATATGTCAAAAATGGATAAGTATCAACAAACGTACGGTATCCCGTCGTAACTACGTCACATACAAGTTTGAGGAGAAGTTCTACCAGGGCCCTATTTAATATAACTGACAATGTGACACATTTGTCAATAATTGACAAAATTGGACTGGTTAATCCTAACTAATATTATAAATGTGAAAGTAAGTGAGTTTGTTTGTTACGCATTCACGCTAAAACGGCTGAACGGATTTGGATGAATTTTGGCGCACAGATAGACCATGACCTAGGTAAGGACGTAGGTTACTTTTCATCCTGGATCGCAGACGAAATCGCGGGCAATATCTAGTTAATAATAATGCAGAAAATGAATGAAAGAAACTTGTATGAGTGTCACCTGTCGGTTTTATTTTATTGGCCCGTGGTAGTGCGTCGTCTCCTCTCACCCAAACCCGTTTGACAGTCACTTGAAAGCTGTCCCATCCCGCCCTGGTATTGTAAAGGGGGAATCGCCAGGTTGCCCGCAAAATAAAAATTTGCTTACGTTTTCTTTTTTGTAATTTGCGGGTTTGGATAATTAAATCTACTACCTCTAATCATTTAATCTATTGAATGAAAATTTAATAAAATATTAATCAGTAGGATTATATGAAGTTAGAAGGTTGTATTGATGATATTAATGATTATAATTCTGTAAATACATATTTGTTACGGTCGCGAATCATATTTAGTTCAACATACAACCTGACACTGACCTGCAATAACAAAAAAACGTAAGAAAGTTTGAATTTCGCGGGCGACCTGGTGCTTCCCCCTTATACGATATTTATAGACGCCTGCTATGGTGGATACTCTCGTAGACAAATACCGTAGTAACCGATCAAGTTAATTGGGGTAACTCTCAGTCGTGACGATATGATCAACCGGAGATATTTCGGGCAAATATAGGATATTATAGTATGGTGTAAGCCAAAGTTCGTGGCAACAGCGGTCATAAAACGCGAGGGCGAGATGACGCAAGCCTGTTTTTATAAATCCTGTTCTAAATATTCACCGTCCTACTCGCACGTTGCATGACCGCGACTGCCTCGAGACTCGTGTCTTGGCGTTATAAGACAAACCTTAGGGTCCGTTGTTTGATCAGTAGTCAAACATACTAATAGTTGAAATGCGTTAGTTAAACTAACAATTTGTTAAAAATGACAGAAGTATGTTGTTTGACAAATGGTTAAGCTAACTACAGTTAAAAAAAATTTACTACTTGCTATAAAAGTTAACCATGCGCAGACAGAGTACCGTCAAACGGGGTGAATAGGGATGCAGGGGTGAATCGAGACGAAACTTTAAAAGGGATTTGAACATTGAAATAATTATAGTTGGTTTCCAAAAAGGACTCTAATGTGTTTACTGTATTATAATTAACGATTAAGTGCCCTTGTTGGCAACAAACTCACCCCGTTTGACGGTAGTTAAATTTTGACAGCTATTGACTATTGTCAAGTGACTAATTGTTAAATTGACTATTGGTCATGTTTAACTATGTACTAAACAACGGGCCCTTAGACGTTTAGTGAGCGGCCAGGGCCGGCATTCTCGACATAGATAGCAACAAAAATCGGTCGTTAAGTATAATCGATGTCAAATTTCTTTAATAGATTTTCAACCTTATGCTTTGGAAATAAAGTTGAAAATCTATTAAAGGAACTTGACAACGACACGACTTAGCGACCGATTTTTGTCGCTATCTAATATCGAGACTGCAGATCGCTTTCCTCCCAATTGTCTTATTATTTTGGTAGGATTATACGTCCGTACACGATGTTTTTTTTATTTGATAAATATACTTGCGGAACTAGACGATGTAACGGTATATTATAGATAATTGTATTTGTAGAATATCACTGCCTCACCTGTTTACAATAGAATGTTTATGCACGTGATTATATGTGATAATAATCATGATTTATAAGTACTTATACATTTATCTTTACGCATCTGTGTCCTGAATGAGAGAAACAAACCAACCTCAGATTTATCTTATAATAAACGGTACTTTAATCCATACTTCCATACTATTAATATAAATAGGAAGGTAGCTCTGTCTGTCTGTCTATGTTACCTTATCACGAATAAATCACTGAAATTTAAAAAGAAATTTAAAAAATAGCGATCATCTGGAGGAGGATATAGGTTAATTTTCATCCTGATCGCAGACGAGGTCGCGGGCAAACAACTAGTACCTTATAAAAGGTAAAGAATTTACAGTACCCGGTCGTATAAGACACATTCAGTTTTTGGAAAAGTTCGGCTTTGTAGAGCGGCATCCCTGTCACTCATACCTGTCTGTAGTGTTGCCGTCTCTTTCTAAAGCTCGTTGTGTTTTGCTACAGTATTTTTGATCTCACGGAGCGACCCGCGTTTTACAGGTGTACAAACACGATGTGAATGCGCGTAAGCGCAGGAGCTCTCGGTACCGTGCGAGACACGGGCGAAATCGGAAGTGTGTGTGTCTGTGTTAAGTGCTGAAGCTACTCGTCTTCACGCACACATTCATAGCGTGTTTGTACACTTGGCCCTGCAGTCTCGACATTAGATAGCGACAAAAATCGGTCGCTAAGTCGTATCGTTGTCAAATTCTTATAATAGATTTTCAACTTTATTTCGAAAGCATAAGGTTGAAAATCTATTATAGAAATTTGACATCGATTAGACTTACGACCGATTTTTGTCGCTATCTATGTCGAGACTGCCTTGGTTACCACAAGTAAAGCGCGCGTCGCTTCGTTAGATAAAAATACTGTAACGACCGGGTATTGTACGGACACCTAACAAGAACGTTGATCATTTTTGGACTTTGTCACCAAATCACTTACGTTCGTTTACGCGTCATATTTTAAGATCGCCCTTTGCAGCGTATAATATGACTGCCTCGTTGGCCTAGTGGTCGCAAGCGCTACTCTGAGCAACGGGGTTCTATGTTCAATTCCGGGTCGGGCAGTGTTATTGGGTTTTTCCATCTGGAATTTCTCAGTAGCAGACCAGAGTCTGGCTTTGTGCCCGGTTCGCTCGCCTCTATTACTTGTGACTTAAACATAATTGAAAAAATGTGGGTTTACTATAGGTACACCTCTGCCTAACCCTTCGTGGAACACGAGCGTGATAATGTGTTAATGTGACAAGTTCAAGGTATGGTTAAGGTTTTCGTAAGTTGACCGTAATTCACTTCTAAAACTCTCGCCATCGAGTTACTAAGCTTCGTGGGGCTAATTAGTATAATAAATTATTTTTGTATATAAACGCGTTAATTAAGTGTAATTAGGTATTGAAATGTCTGTGCAATATCATTGCCGTTTGGCTTATGAACATTAAGTAGAAACATTAGTTTGTGTAGATGTCTTGCAATGAAGTCGGAACTTGATTTAACAAAATTAGACTTTATTTCTATTGGCTTAAGAAACTGTAATTATGGCTGTATCGAGTATAGTTAACAGTTGCTATGCGGCCGTTGATATGACACGTCGAGGTTTAAAAAGGGTTTGTAGAGCGTCATCCCTGTCACACATATAGAATCTGTCTCTTCCGAAAACTCATAATCATTCTCCTGCCGTTATCTCAATTTATTTGTCGGCGCAACATGTCTTTTTCTTCCAAACTTCTATGAGTCTTCATCTCGATAGTCACTCTCTTTCTAGCGATATCATCTTTCACACAGTCCATCCATCTTGTCTTTGGTCTTCCCCTACTCTTATAGCCATCGACATTCATTCTCAAAGCTTTTTTTTTCAACTCAACGGGATAATTAACGGCCGGGTTCTATATTCACTTTTAACGCCACAGCCAGTGGCGAGTAGTGAGACCTCTTTATCTATAAACTATGTAGTTGAAACGACAAATAACTTATGAGAACATTCCATCATTAGAAAGATTTGCATTAACCTGACTTCTATTTTCAAAATGTAGTTCCAATATTTACGTATTATCTTATTATAAGTCCTTATGATTCTTTTAAAGTATTACTGAAATTATTTGTGCCAATTTTACTATTCATACTTCTAGATGTTGTGTATTTTAGAATAATATTGTACTTTCAAATGAAATAGCCATCGAACACTTCTTCCATTTGTGTTTATACGTATTGTAGACATATTCAAATAATGTAGATTAAATTGCAGTATACTTGACTATGCCTTTCTAAATTATTTTGAAGCTGTGAAGGCGTGGATCTTTACTAGTATGCGATAACGTTCAAAAATTTAATTACCTACGCTTCAAAAAATCTAGTCATTCAGAGCCAGCTAAAAATTAATGCACTAAAAAAGGTAGTCGTCCAAATACCCAAAAAGTAAAAAAAGACGTCGTCATCAGATAGAGTTTTTCTTACGACAACTGTAGTATTAAGTGTTAAATCAAATTTAGACTTTGGCCATAATGACATATCTTTTGAGGCTCAGTCTCTCCCTAGTCTAGTTCAGAATCTAGTCAATTAGGATAATATATTGTAGCGATCATACATTATTTTTGTGAATATTGTCTGAATAAAATTGTTGGTTTTGTCCAAAAAGTGTTTTATTTAACGAAATTCCCTTTACGGATACGGATCTCGTCCTCCTATCGCAGTAGAGCTCTTCATAAACAAGAGTTCTGGAATAAACATTCCGGCGTCTGCCACAAACCTGTCTTGTGTCGAACAATGCATTGCTAAAGGCACTAAAACATTAACATCACACCTGAATTCAGCTGTAACTCCGTTCATAGAAGTTAGAAAACTACCAGAAAATTCCTTTTGATGCGAAACATCTATTGACTGGCGCGCCTTGGGGCAAAATAATAATAATAAATAATCAAATCGTCTCATATGGCGTGACGGCAAAACAGTATGACGCTCTCTGAGGTAGTCATGCCCGCCATGTCTCACATCTTCCGGGCGTCCCCTGACGGTCACTTTTTTAAAATATATAAAGTTAGGTTCAAAAAGATGCAGGACTATTATGGGGACTTTGAAATGTTAGAGGGCTGTTGTTTTATACGAGAACTTGAGAGAGGTTGTAGAGCTTCAGCTATTATCTTATGAAAACTTTAGAAAAATTGCAGTGTTGTTTATTATTTTATGGAAACTTTAGAAAAGTTACTGGGTTATTATTTTATGGAAATTAGAAAATTTAATGTAAAATAAATAAAAAACGAGAATATATTATATTAACGAATAAACAAAACGAAGCAAAAAAAAATTAAGGTAATCAAAAAATTAGAACAATATTTAAAAAAAAAAGCGGTTAGTTTGGTTGAGGCTGTCATAGCGAATTGAAACAGCAGATATTGTGTAACCGTTTTAACCCTTCCAAACGGGTTAAAACGCTTGACCAAATGAAAAATAAACTATAATAGCAATATATTCGTTGGGCAATCGACATTGTTGTCGATAGCCTACGTTAGTGGATCTGCACAAGCACATCACTAAGTCGCCACAAGATGCAGCGGCCGTACCACGCGATGCATCTGCATGAATGAAGTATCGTTTTGTGATTTTTACATTGCTTGTCCAGTCACTTAGCGACATACTTAGGTAGTGGTTAGGGAGCAATGTATTTACTTAAAAAAAGTACAGTCTCTGCGAAATTTGAAAACCAAAATAACGTAGTAAAAGCAAGAAATATTTTACGGTTTGTAGTCTTTCATGATTTTAAAGACAAATGTAGTAAAATACTTGTTCTTCCATAATAATATGGTAAGTGATTCCGTGATTGACAAACTTTTTGTTGTGGCCTCGGTTTTTACAAGAAACCATTGAACAACATGGCATTCTTATATTTTGTCACAATCACGGTCGAAAGCGCACTTGTTCGCCGAGATGGCCATTTTCCTTTGATATGAGCAGTTTGAACATGACGCGTGGACAAAAACACGCCCCCTTGCCACTTGTCCAGTTTTTTTTAAATATTGCTATGGAAGTTGGTAAAAAAATGAAAGACAAAGATTCCTTCACACCAATTTATCCAAAATAAAATTATAAACGTAAGTATTAATTTTGCACGTAAACACACAGTGTTCAATAGTTTTGTGCACTTAACGTCATATTATATAACAATAAAAGACCACCAAAATACTAAATTGAGAGCGAGTCCGACGTCTGCCTAATTTCGGGAAGATAACGGTAGTTGCGCCCAGCGGGTTTTTGAGCAAGCATAATTATGCAGGGCGAAAAATTGATAGCTGAATAGGTGCGGCATGATGAGAGAAAACTGAAAATATATTTGATAAGTTTCAGATAGGAGCCCCGTAGTCAAGGGTCCACTTTCAGGGTGCTACGACAGGAAACCTCCCCGTGTGCCCGTGGGCTGGAGTTTCCCTTGGATGAGTCCGGGGGAATGGCCAGTCTCCGGGACGGTGCACCCTGCGGGGTAATTACGTAACACACTATCAGTAGGAATGGGTTTCATTTTGACAGTTCAATAACATTCATTGCGTTATTTACGTTGTTGAGCAGATAATTTTTTCAAACATATGAAGCAATGGATTAGCAATAGGCTTCAAAATGATTCAGATTGTGATAGATAGTGTGTTACGTAATTAGGGTGCTGGAGTGCGGGCAATGACTCCCCATTAGGTAATGTGTGCCTAAGGGGTCTCGTTGCCCGTACACGAATATCATGTCGGAGGAACGCTCCAACGACACCATGGCACTATCAGGATGGGTTACATTATTGCACAGAATAAATTAGATTAGCCCTGAATAGCCTTTTAAAAAATGTCCAAGTTTGAGTTTTCAAAGTCGTCAGATATGTATGGAAAGGCCAAAATTACTTCATCAGATTTGCCTATTTATTTAAGTCATTATAGGATTAGGCCGCACATGGTCGTACCTAAATCAAAAGCTCTGAAGATTACGTAATTTTTTGTCTATTTTCGAAATCTGAAAGTGGACTCCTAAACCACGTAACTGCTAACTGAAACTTTCAAATATATTTTCTGTGTTCTCTCATCATGCCGCACCTACTCGGCTATCAACATTACGCCCTGCATAATACATATATGCTTGCTCAAAAACCACCTGGCCTCGTACCAGTAAGGCGTTATACGCTTAGCCAATGAATACCGTTTATTTATAAGTACACGCATTTCGCTTGCGAGCAGCGTAACTAGGTATACCTACGCCAGATTTCAGGCACTTGGTGCTCCATTTTGCGTCCAATAAACGCCTTACTTAGCACCTTACATTAACCTAACTGGCATCCTCATATGCTACTTTAAAGCCTCCTCTACACGTTGGGCCGACGCACTATGGAAAAGCCCAATACAAAGCCGTCTCAAAACCGTTTCATGTGAGTCATTGTTATGGAATAAAAACAATAAATTAATATAGTCTAATAAATAAGCTTTCTTTTCGCTATATGCTTTTTTATTTTTGTAAAATTTCATTACAGTCATGAGTACTATTAATAGTTCTTTGTGGTTTTGATAGTTTTAACATATGGTCACTTATCTATTAGGGACGAATTAATCAGCAACCTAATTAGGTACGTCTATTTCATTGGCCTATATTAGGAAGGCGAACCCTGAAACATTCACAGTTGTTGGAAAGACATTCAGTTGCCCTAAAAAGCAGTAGTAGGGTCAGGCGGGGTAAATATAAGACACCCAAAATTTCGGCAAAAAATGAAACACGATTGTGATTCCGTAGAAAAAGACCTAAAAAGAACCTTAGATATTGGATTAAAAAATATGCTCTATGTGTTCTCTGTTATGTCACAAATTTTTAAACTTGTTACTCATTGGGTTGAACACCCTAAAAAACATTTTGTTTAGTAGCATAAAAATTGGCGCGATATCGTTAAATTCACAATTTAAAAACAAATACGCAAGGAAGGAAGACAGTTTTGAGCAAAGAAGTAGAAGCAAATCTAGCTGATAAAATTAAAATAATGACTAAATGGGGATGGGCGCTTACCAGAATTGAGCATATTTTTTTTTAAATCTTATTGAGTTATAAATGTTATAATGATATAATATGAGTAAATGTCTCAAATTTAGGTACTCCTTTAGAGTAAGTAGGTAGTTAAGTTAAAAAAAAAAATGCTCAATTCTGTATAAGGTTTTGTATATTTTCGTCTTTTATACTGTCACCTGAAGGCAGATAAGTTTAATTGTATCATTAAATTTAAACCAAAAAACTAATTATATGTTAG
Source organism: Dryobotodes eremita (assembly GCA_917490735.1). Taxonomy (NCBI): domain Eukaryota; kingdom Metazoa; phylum Arthropoda; class Insecta; order Lepidoptera; family Noctuidae; genus Dryobotodes; species Dryobotodes eremita. The sequence goes on along the minus strand of OU823241.1, from coordinate 6,618,263 downwards.
CAGAGTAAAGTATGTTGATATTTTTTAAGTTAAAAATTTTAATAACAATTTTTTTGTTGAATTTAATACAAGTTTTCGTATTATATTTAACCACATTCTCTTCTTATTGCCCTCGTATTTGAAAAACACTCAAGGCATAGAAGTTTAAAGCTGTTTAATTTTTTGACTTGTGTCTTATGTTGCCCCCATTATTGAGGAAAAAAATGAAACACATACTTTGTGCCAATGAGGTTATATAATACTAGAGGAGCAACGTCCTACTAACAATTTCAAAAAAACGTAACCACTTACGAGTTTAAAGTCGTAGCTTTGAAACGGATACATAAATATATCAATCTGTCAAAATAATCTATGTTTGTCTCATTTCTTCTACCGTCAAACTAATTACGTTGGAATGAGACAAGACATTGCTATCGGAAAAATGGCCAGGGTTGCCAATGATCAACATAATTTCCCCAGAATTAATTATGGTAGTTATTGAATCAATTATTATGAAAGGTGGTATTATGGAACTACCAATAGATTAAAGATTTATAGAAATTGACAAGGATTAGGTACCTACATAAAAGAATAAAAGAAACAAATGCGTCAACGTAAATATTATATTTAAAAACTATAAAGATGTCAAATTACTTTTGTTTGAAATGGAATGATATCATAAATTAGAATTACAGGAACATACATTCGTCATTCACTAAACTCCCAACAATCTGGCAAAATCAAATTCGTTTTTACTGGTAGCACTGATGGCAAAAGCAATGTTTGATAAATTTATTTCGTCTCGTAATGTTTTTTTGGATAATCTAAAGAAAATTTAGCAAATTTAGTTGTGAAATGTAACACCACTTGCTTTATTAATTTTTTCAGACCGTGACATACAAATTTTAACAGCTTATTTTACCATTTAGATATTTTTTATTGCTAAGCAATTGCTCACTTGACGTCAAGCTGACAACTGAAGTCAGATATGCCTGTGGACATATACGAAGTGGTAACACGTCGGCGCCGTACACTGCTGATCTAGTCCTATAAAACATCATTGCTTTGTGCACACAAAACTATATATCTAGGCCAATAATCTTCAATTGAATTGTATCATGTGAAAGATACCAATGGAAAGTATAATATAATCTATTCTAAGACTCACTGAATAATCTTTAATAGCGTCAAAAATGAAAAGATTTGTTTCTCGTCTCATAATTACCCCGCCTGACCCTAAATACCTATTTTCAAATATTCGCAGAAGTAGACTGATTTGAAAAATGGGTGATTTTTTTTGTAGCAATCGAGATTTGTGCAATTTGTTGATAAATGGGCATAATATAGAAGATTACTTCCGAGAAAATTTCTATTTGTCACCAGAGGATATGACTACTGTGGTCTCCTCTAATCAAAGAAACTTGGTATCTAAATGTAAATCAAGTTTGCGAAATACCTCAGAAACAATATCGAAAGAACTTTTAGATAAAGCCAAGGCCCTTCTAGCTGTCAAAGAAAATCTGTAGGAGCTTGCTGAATTTTGTACATATTTTTTTTTCTCGTACATTTATATTCCATTTAATGTAAATTACAAAAATAAGACAAATTTTGTTTATTTTTTTATAGAATGCATGTATGTATTAAGTTTTATTTTTTTAATTAATTAGTAATCAGAATTTCGAAATCAAAATTATTTCTATTAAACTTAATACATCCAAGTAACTATATGTGTGCAAAATTACAGCTCATTTAGTTTTGAAACAACTGAGATACGGAGTTTTGAGACGAAACATACGCGATTTTCCCATAGTGCGACTTAAGCCAATGTTCGCCACAGTATACTTAAACTGATAACAGAAGATTGAACTACGGTCATTTGCGTAAACTTATCGTTGGAATATAGACATTCTGTGGCTTATATTGGCGCATGTTGGGCCAACGTGTATTTAGTTGTAGTGTAGTAGTAGTACATTATATAAGAATGGGTATGAGAACCCATCACTGACACAATCTACCTACTGAACAGAAGTATGTAGATACCTAAGTCGTTACCTTCACAATATCCCTGTGTCTAAATCTAAATATCGAGGCTCAATACTGACGCGTGCCGATGTACAAAATTAATACAGTGAGACCGCAGATGACATCAAATTGATGTACACACGGCTACATATCAAACTATACATTTCCAGTATAAGCTGATTTCTCATTGAACGAACATCCTATACAATGCGAGTTCAGCTTATACTGGAAATCTATAGCTTGATATGTACCTATAATGCAACAAAACAGAGCCTATTAATATTATAGTCTTAAGCACAGGGTAGGTAACGAGTAGCTTTCGTAAGCAAGGGCAGGTTTCACTGGCCGATTATTTCGAATTGAGTAGACATACTCAATTAATAAATATATGTATAATAGGTAATTAGGTATCATGGAGACTGAGGAAACCGTAGCGCATGTGCTCTTTGAATGCACAGGCGTCACCCAGATTAGGTCACAAACCCTCGGGGCACCTAGATCCTACACAGATGCTCTCAACAGACCAGGAGACATCATCAACTTCTGGAGGGAGGTGGGCTGGTTGGAATAACCACCGACGGCCGCCATGGCCCACGCACAATGGTCCACTTGAAGGACTAAGTGCGGAAACCAAAACCCTAAAGAAGAAGAAGGTATCATGATTATTATTCTAGTATACATACCGATAAAAGTATCTAAATCAAAAATAATTATAATTCCTAGATTGCCTGGAGGTGATCGCAGAAAGCTATAAGGCCGCCGATTGTATATTTTTAGTGGTGTACAATAAAGTATATATAAATAAATAAATATTCAACGAAACTGCTATGTTACAACTTCGAAAGAAGTAATTTAAAAAGATAGGTACTTTCCATGAATTCATAGCGAAAGTATTGTTAAATTTTTTTCGGAGTAGAAACAGTAGAACAGCCCTAAACTATAGAAAGGACGCAACAACTCAACACTCTCAACTTATTCGTAAATGTAAATAAAAGGATTGCTTTCAACTAAAGCTATATCTTTTTCCAACTGTCTCAGTTCGGCTTCCATTTTAGTCTTGCGAAGTATCTTGGGTATTGTATCCGTAAGCATCGGTAGTTGAAGAAAAGCCTTCTGCATCAGTGACCAGTTGTGCTTCAGATCCTGTGAAAGAAATATACTTAGTAGAAGATTTGAAATGGATATTAAGTACATACCTATTTAGTGTCTACACACTAGTTTAGATAAGGCGGAAGATTATGTTGGACATCTACCACACGGTGGCCGTCCTCGGGGAATCTGAGGACGGCTGAGAAATCGGAATGCAGGTGCCACTCCTGTGTTACGTTGTTTGCTCCTCCGCAAAAAAAAAAAAAATTCTCCCGCGGTAGCAGCCCAGAAAATCTTTCGAGTCTTTCGCTTGTCAGGGCACTTTTTGAGCATCTGCTGACGAGGTACGCACAATGCACAGTGTTTTCGAAACGTTTGGAGAAAAAGAGAATCTCGTTGCTGAAAAATATGTGTTAGCCGATAATCCGGGAATCTTCTAGGTAAGCGAGTTTTATCATCCTTCGCAACATGATGATGCGAAGAACTATGAAGGCGATGGCCTAACATCAGGACTCAGATGAGAAAGTGTTCAAAATATGTCTGCCTGTGGAAGGTGCGAAATAAAAACAACTTACATCTAGTAGTTTCGTGCGAGCATCGACGCTGATGAGCTTGCACATGCTTTCTCTGTGGTCCTCCTCGTATTGCATTTTTGCTGCGGCCTTCTGGAGCCTTCTGTTTCTATTCACTAGGTACGCTGGCATCTGACCGAAGTCGGGCCTGAGGCAATATTCTGGAACCTCACCGGAACCTTTTATCTTCTTTATGTGGCCATCTCTCGTGTCCACCAGTCTAAAAGAGGGAAAATTTGAAAATTATGTTGGTATTCTTTTTTTGACGTGTAAACGTCACTGTGCTCGGAGTACTGAAAGACGACTGAAAAAGAAACCGCAGACATATTTGCCTAAATAGGGTTAAAAATACATGTGAAGTGATAATAGCAAAATAATTTCAGATGATGTCTCATATCGACCGCAAATCTCCACAAAATTAAAGAAGTCCCGAACGATGAAAGCTTGCATCATAATAAGGACGGCAATGAGCACACAAAGTCTAGTGCAGCGCAAATGTAAGTATTAGCCATAGCGTTCTCAGAAACGGTAAAAAAATCGGTTGCAAAAAGTTTAAGTTCTCGCCTCATATCGGCGATAAATCTACTAAGCATTGTAAAATAAGGACGATCGAAGTTTAACATCGTAAGGAATATAATAAGCTTAAAAAGTCTAGTAACGAGCGAATACACAAGTCACGGAACTGTGCTTGCTACACTGAGCTGAGTTAGGGAATCCCATCGTTGAGTCAGCTTTGTGAATGCGATCACCTCTTAATTAGTAGTGATTGAACAAGCTTGGCGTGATGTGGCCGGCAAAGTGCTAGCACTAACTAAGGATTGTTTATGGAACTAGGTGAGGTTGGGTTACAGCTGTGACCAAACGTTTTCACGAAAGCAAACGTATGGTCAAACGGGGTGAATAAATATGCAGGGGTGAATCGGGACGAAACTTTAAAAGGGATTTTCACATTGAAATAATATAGTGTGTGCCAACAAGGGCATTTAATCGATAATTATAATACAGTAAACATATGAGAGTCCTTTTTGGCAAGAAAGTATATTATTTCAATGTTAAAATCCCTTTTAAAGTTTTGTTTCGATTCGCCCCTTTTTTTTTTTGGGTGGGAAATCATCAAATGTCCTCTCCCGCTCTGGGCGGAGCGGAAGGGCGTGTCAGACTCTTACTGACTAAAACCCACCCGTGTTCCTTCAGTTGCCTGTGCGCCAGGGCCACGGTAACTCTTTCGAACAAACTGCGACCCCGGCAGGCATCGGTCCTATCGGACCCCGTCAATGGTGCTGACATCTCTTTGAGGCGCGCGTGGAACACGACGCGCCGTCGACCCGGGCCTGGTCCTTACCGGACGGCGAGCTGCCCATTGCTCGCCGTCCGCAAGCCCGCGCCTACGGTGGCCGGGAGTCGGCAATCGACTCCCGACGCCCAGGGTGTCTCCTCTCCCTCTCGCGCTCCGCCTCCTCCTTCGAGAGCATTACTGCTTCGCAGGAGGTGACGGCTTCCCATTCCCTCTCGCTCCGTACCATGGCCTGAACCAGGGCCGGACGCGAGAGGTCGCCGCCGCCGATCGCCGCCACGAGGACACGGTGGTGCTCGGCCCAAGCCGGGCAGGCCTCCACCGTATGCTCCACCGTGTCCTCCGGTCGATCCACACAATGATAACACCCGGGCGTTTCCTCCCGCCTTATCCGAATCAGGAACCTCCCGAAACAGCCATGTCCTGTGAGGACCTGCGTCAGGCGGAAGGTGAGGACGCCGTGGCGCCTCTCAAGCCACTCCTCAAAGAGGGGTCTTACTGCCGCAATTGTGGCGTGCCCTTTCGATTCACCGCTTCATCCCTATTCACCCCGTTTGACGGTACCAACAAAACAAAAATTTGAAAAAGCAATGTATTATTTTTTATTTTTGCAGACTTTTGAGGGTTTTAAGATAAAAGGACTGAGTATTAAAGACTACTGCTACTGACCGAGATTTTGAACTAACTGCAATTATGATGGTGGATATGGTGGTCTACGCGGTTTGCCATCAGAGTTACGGCCAGAAATGTTATGATGCAAGTTGACGGAGACGACTCCCGGCAACGCCGGCAAGCAGGACCATCACACAATGTTACCTTGGCTCCACAGGCTTCCCTTTTATCTTTATAGCTTTCTTTATGTTAAGCACTTTGAAGTTAACTGTTGGCTTTTCTGGTTTCTTCCCCGGCGGAGGGCGTTTTGGTACCGGTGGAAGATTACCGGACACAAAGCATTTATGATCACTCTCTTTGATAGGCTGCCCTATTCCTTCACCCTTTTTTAAGAAGCTGGTAGGAGGTTGGACTGGTGTTTCAGGGTAACCAAATGTGCGTCGTAGTTGCGGTTTTTTAGCTAATCTCAATTCCTTTTCTAGTTTGGATTCGTATCTGTAATTAATGGTGTCATATTATTATATAATTTTTGATACAATGTAAACCAGACAAACTGTTACTGCTGTTTATAGAAAACTGTGGAGACGACAAGCAAAACGTTGCTGTCTTAGGTTGTAGGTAGCAACGTTTTGCTTGTCGTTTCCACCTCTTAGGTACCCTACCTAAGTTTAATTGGGTAAGGACCATGTCCACCAGCAGCTCACGAGAAAAACATATATTACATTCTAGCTGACCGGACAGACGTTTTCCTATTTCCTAGAAGTCGATCGCAGTTCCACCTACCGGATTCAATTGTGAATCTAAACCATCCAGGGACCCCCACAAACATACAAAACAAAAAATTTCATCAAAATCCGTCCACCCGTTTAGGAGGAGTTCAGTGACATGGGTACAGATACAGACGTGTTGGATATTTAATGAAACTCCCGTATCGAGGTATGGCTCTATAGTTTGGTATAAACTATGTTTTAAGTACAATAAAAATACGCATTATTAAGGATAACTCAAAAACTACAGTTCAGATCTTGATCAAATTTATATGGGACCCACATGAGAAGCACCAGCTTTCAAATAAAATAAAAGAATCATTAAAATAGGTTCACTTAGAAAAAGTTCTGAGCTAACAAACATAAAATTTAAAAAAAAAATATAGTCGAATTGAGAACCCTCCTTTTTTTGAAGCCGGTTAATAAGTATGCTGAACGTACAAGTTCGCGACAAAGATGAAATTTTTGACTAAAATTATACGGTGCCTGGCCCTTCAGAATAGCAAACGCAACAGACACAAGACGTACAGGGGGCACGGGGATCGCGCGCCCCCCCATGCGTGCGGCGCGGGCGGTCCAGCACCACAAGAACAAAAAACCGTGTTTTTATTCATGCGGTGCTGTGAAACATTGACGATGAACCTGAAGAGCGCTTTATTACTCATGAGCTATTGGGTACTACGATTATAAGGAGAATGGAAAGCCTATCTCGGTCACTGGAGAACTGTGTGTATATAGGCTGTGATGGTTGCTCAGTTTGTATGTCAGAATTGAATGGAGCTGTAACTATAATTAAAAAATAAGCTATCAACGCGCAAGTAGCACCGTGTCAAAGTTATCAGCTTAACCTCGCTGTCTCTCGCAGTTGCAGAGTTACAAGTGTGAGAAATCCACTTGGTATTTTTGAAGAAGTAGTAGCGTTCTTTACAGCGTCTAGCAAGCAATGCGCAACATTGAAGAGTAACCTAAAACACTCGCTGCAGTCACATTGTCAAATGAGGTAGTTTGGGCGACATGATGCTGGTATTCAATTTGTAGCCGGTCCTTGAATAGAACCTTAATTGCCTAATACACTATCTATCACAATCTGAAACATTTTGTAGTCTATTGCTAATCCATTGCTTCATATGTTCGAAAAATTTGTCTGCTCAACAACGTAAATAACGCAATGAATGTTGTTAAACTGTCGAAATGAAAGCTATTCCTAATGTTAGTGTGTTACGCAATTACCCCGCAGTTTGGGAAGTTCCTAAGGAAATAAATTGTTGGAGTAATAGAAGAACGGCTGCCAAAGCCACTATTCTCCTTCGAACTCTCTCTAGTTACGAGTTTATTATGACGTTGTTTTCACTGAGTGATGACGTTATGAGGACTTCGCGATGGCAAAAGTAAAATTAGATTAGATGAAATGTCGCTCAAGTTGTACGACGGCATGAGAGCTAATGCTGATAGCCACTTTGCTCGTATTGTTCAAGAGGCTTAAGCAGTGATGGAAGAGTTGAGGGGTATAGAATCAAAGGCCAAGGGAAGAGTTGAGGGGTATCCACTTATGTATTTTTTTCGTAAAACAGAAAAAACGTTTTATTTTATTTTTACTGTGGCAATACGATGAAAAAAGAAACGAAAAAAAGTATTTGGAATGGTGGTACCACTGAACGCACAAACATCAGTCAATCCAATGATTAAATTACTTTTTAGCGGTAAGTTTAAAATCACTTAGCTGCATTTGATACCAACCAAAGGATTTAGCTGTTTTTGATTCTGATTGTATTGGATATAGCTGTTTTTGTTTGCATTTTTTTGGTGATGACGTCACAAGACTAGTGATGTATATTTTAACTTTGTCTAAAGATTTTGTCACATCATAGTCAACGTTAAAAGATCAGTGTAAAAAGTATATTCAAATGTATAACATAACCAAAATACGTGCATTTTGAAGTGTTTTGAAGACCCACATGTAAATAAAATAATATTTATGAAAAAGTATTATTTTTAATTAAATCTTAATTATTTAAATTGTTATACTCTCAAATTATCTTCTTCTTGAACCTCACAAAAATCTCGTACAGTATCGTTTTCTTCTTCAACTCCTCTTTCTTCTAATAGCCGAAGCTCATCTTCGTCTAGAGTATTCAACACGACGTGGAAATATCTTAAATGTGCAAGATCTTTCCAAGAGTCACCATAGTGTTTTTGAAGAAGGTTTCTGACATCTCGCAACTTTAGTGGATTCACTTCTATGCCAGAAGGAATTATTGTTGGCCGTATAGCCTCAGCTTTTTTGCCTGCTTTACACAAACTTTTGAGGTGTCCCATGTCAGAATTGTAATACAATTCACCACGTACCAACACACTTCCTTGAGTTTTGGATCTGCGAAGAATAAATCTTTTACACTGAGAAATTTTGAAGTGGATTTGAGCCGGTGTTTTTACGATACTGTGTATAGAAGTTTTCCAGTCAAGCACGGGTATATCTCGTAGTTTCGTAACTGTAGAGTGTTGACTGATTACATCGACATACTCTTCTGGAGAAGTGATGACCTCCATTTTTCGGATACTTTTTTCAATATTGCCGAAAACTCGATCAGGCGGCATGAAAGAATGGCCTGTCACGGGAAACACTAGTTCCATTTCCTTTATTTGTCGATTTTCCAAAATCCAACGCATGCACATGGAAATCATAATTAAATTTTTGTTTTGGCCTGCACATCCATCTGCCACTAAACGGACGTGGGTTACATTAGTCAGGTCAGTTTTGTTGAGCCTATCGTATACAGCGGAAGCTATTTGGTTTGAACCTTTAGCGTATTCATTTTCTGTCCAGATGTACGCAAATGTGGTGTTTTCATTCAAGGGATCTTTCGATGAACCCTGGACTACTGTAAAATTATACAGATACAGCTGTCTGCTGTAGTAACAACTCTGGTCGGGCACTTTTGGAAGTACCAAATTCTTTTGGCAATCGAATGAGAACGTAATCATTTGCTCTTTTTTATCTTTGAGTAATTTAAAAAATGCTTGTGCTCTTAGTTTGTGTATCCTTTTCTCTATCATCAGTTGGCTTTTCTTCGATGGATCATTTTCGTTTTTCAGTTTTTCTTGAAGTTCAATGCATTTCGAGCATACATCCGTCCTTGGACTCCCAAAACCAAGATTAAAGTCCTCATTAAATATAGATCTAAAGTAAGATGGTTTGACTGGGCTGTTTGGTTGCACTTGTTTAAAAAGTTTAAATATTTTTTTAACATTGAGTTCATTAGATAGGTATTTACGTTGCTGCGATGATCCTCTGCAATAATGTGCTTCAACGCATTTTAAAGACTTTAAAAACCCATGAACTGATTGTCTTTGTGCTGCATACTTCTGTTTCTTGTGGTCACCGCCTCTTTTTTCTGTAGGAACCCGACCAGATTTAAAGAAGTTTTGCATGACGAACTGAACACGATACTTCGTTATCTTTAGTGTATTTAAAAATACTTTCTGGCAAACTGGAATTGCCTTCTTAAGTGATTTTGCGTAAATTGTGTATTTAATCGCAAAATCTCTACTTTTTCTCGTGTTTTTTACGGGCCGCTTTCTGACTGTTTTCTTCACTGAACAGCACTTTAATATTAACGCATCTTGATGATGTTTGATGGGTTTTGAGTAAAAAGATCTGTGAAAATGCACGAGATCTAGTATTTTTAATTGTTTACACGCAAATGATTTGGTGTTATGATTGCAGGTTATGTTTTCTGGCAAAGATTTCGCCGAGTACCTGTGAAACAAGTAAACGTGACCATTACTGTTATAGCCTATTTATTTTTATTGTTTGCATTATAATTTACCTAATTTAAAATACATATAACAGAATAGGAATAATTCACACTGAACAACAAAACATCGATCGATCGATCGAACTCCATCGGGTTAAGTACATCACTAGTCTAGGCTCACCTATCAGTTTTCGCTTTGTTCGCCTTCCATTTCTCCGGCTGTCTTTTACGCTTTTTTCCTTTCCCTGGCAATGCTTCTGCTACAGGCACTTCCATTGCACTTTTTAATTGTCGTTACACTCGTTTTTAATAAGAAATAGTTGCGAAATCCTATTTGATTTCGATAAAAATCACACCCACGCAAACACTGTTTTGTATGAGATCCGCCATCTTGTTATTTCGACAATGTAGACCTGTGATTGGCCAGCCGCAATTTTAGCTGTGTTTGTTTCCGAACTGTGTGGATTTAGCTACCTTTGGTTCTGAACTGTTTTTTTAACGTGAATTTTGGCTGGGATTTAGCTGATTTAGATGCCAAACAATTTTGTAAATTTATTCAAAATAGTATGAAGATCAAGATGGCATTCACAGTTTAAAAACGACTTGTTCTGGATATAGCTGCCTTTGATTCTATACCCCTCAGTTAGACCTGGAGATGAGTGTTCCTCGTCTTACAGGCAGGCAAAGCCAAAGGGAAAACTGCGATCGTAATGACGATGCTGTCACATATTGGAAAAGAACTGTTTTTATTGCAACACTGGACCATGTTATCTCTGACATGGCAGAACGTTTTGCTGAAGATAATATTTATCATTTAAAATTGAACGTACTTTTGCCCTCACAACTACTAAAACATGACGGTAATGATCTGACACATACATTGAATCAGTGCTTAACTGAATGTGTGGAATTGAATAAGTGCTTAAGAATCGCCCTTTCTGATTAAAAAGAGACTAACGGGAGTGATTCTTCAATACTAGCAAACGAGCATAAACGCCCATAATGATCTTGATTCTGTTCTGCAAGCATTGTTGGTTTGTCCCCGATGTGACTTTTTTACTATGTACACGCTGTACAAGATATTTGCTTGTCTACCTGTCTATCTACTTGTCTATCTATTGCTACAGTTGAAATAAGTTTTTCAACATTACGGTGCGGCGTACAAAGATAGGCTGAGGTCGACAACGAAGGAGGTTCGACTTATGGCTTAGTTCTGTCGAACACTCATCTTTACATTGATTGTCCTATCGACGATGTAGTTAACCAATTTGCCAGGAAGAATAAGCATATGGAATTCATCGTTTAAAGAAGAGACCTCACTTTTTTGTTACTTTTGTTGTTACTGACAACGTCAAATGTGCAGGCTGCATTTGTAGGAAGTCACACAGAAAAACGTTCGGAAAAGGGTAAGAGCGAGAGCTGATTCACACCGATTTTTGCGGTATCTTCGTAGATAGCGTCGCAAAATACAAATATTACGTACTCTTTAAGGATGACTAGTCTGGCTACCGCATGGTCTCTTCATCATAAACAAGTTTGAAGTCAAGAATAAACTTCTTCAAATGTTGCAAGACGATTCTTAGCCATAACGGAGGTGAGTGCGACAACAGGAAAGTAAAAGATATTTTACAGAATTATGACATTCAACAACGGCTGATAATGTCTTACACTCCTGAGCAGAATGGATGTAGTGAGCGAGAAACCCGTACTTTAGTTGAACCTGCGAGATCTATGATGCATGCAACAGGAGAACTACCGCAAGTGCTCTGGGCAGAACTTGGTCAACATTGCCGCGTACGTATTTTACAGGACAGGTCCATCGAGAGTTGAGGGTAAGGTACCTTATGAGCTCTGGCATGGGTATAAACCCAAGGTATTTCGCTTGAGACTTATCGGAAGAGAATGCTTTGCTCACGTTCCAAAACAAAAACGAAAGAAGCTCCACAAAAAGGCAAAAGCAAGCTATGCTATGAAAGTAGGCTATGAAAACGATGATGGTTATCGTATTTGGGGCGGAAACAAAACGCAAAGGTCGAGGGACAACCTTTCAAAGTGACGTCGAGTACAGGATTTGTACAGGAACTCCCACAACTTCTAAGTTCAGAGGGGGATAACCAAATGTTTACACAAGAAGCTGTACCTGAAAGCGCTTTAGAGCAGCAGGAAATTAATCATGAACATGCTCTAAAGAGAGATGGAGAAAATGATGATCATGTAGGTACATGTTGAAGTTTTGGGAGATAACAACGAGACCAGAGAGGATGAGAATGCTAACAAAGAGTTCGTTAACGCTGACGAGGAGTTAGAGATAGTTGAACCACCGTTGTTGGACGTGAGATCTTGGTACAACTTACGCGATCGAACTTGCCTCTCATGTCCTAAGAAGTTTGAAGACTATGTGTCATTCGAAGGGACAGAATACTTTCCCGAGACATATAAAGAAGCTATTAAAAAGGATGACAGCGCAGAGTGGGTCAAGGCAATGACGAGTGAAATGAGCTCTCTAAAGCAAAATGATATATCGACAGTCTGTAAGCTACCTAAAGATAGAAAGTTACTCCCTTGCAAGTCGGTCTTTCGTATCAAGCGACACCCAGACAGCAGTCTCGACAAATATAAGGCTAGGCTGGTAGTAAAAGGTTTCAAGCAACGGAAAAGAATCGACTACGAACAAACTTTAGTTCAGTTCCAGGAGATAGCTGGACTCATATTTTCAAAGTTGGTTGGCATTAAGACTTAACCGAAATCTGCGAGAACTTTTTAAATCTTTGACGCGCTGTCCTGTAAATTTACTAAATATTAGAGACAATGTTATTCCTTGCAGGTGTCGAATTATTTGTAGGTAAGTACATATAAAAGAAGAAGAAGATTGTATTACCTACTGAAACCTAACAGGGATTATTTAAAAACTTCAGTAGATATATACGTAAACAGGGTGGCAGGGATATCGACGCGCAACCTGTTAACATGGATTCAGTACCTACCTACATGATTCTGAAACCATCTGCGTTTAAAATTGTCTTCGGATAATAAAAACAAATTGTTGTTCCATACATTTTGACCGCGTCAGTATTGCACTTTTCCTGATATAGCCGACGATAAATTTCTACGCTAGGGGGTCTAGAATCATGTGCTGAATTCACGGTTACAGTTTGCACGTCGAAGTCCCAGCCAGACTGTATACGTAAATATATGTTTGCCGATGGGTTGAATAAAGCTTTCGAAAAGGTTTTAGATACCATGAGCTTGTAAGGGATGTAAAACGAAAGTAGAGAATGAGATTTAATAAGCTACCTTGGAGTTTTGGGTGGCTCTGGAGGTGGTTTGTCCAAAATCGTGTAAATGACTTCATCGTGGTGAATTATTTCAACCAACGACATATTTGTAACTACAGCAAAGATGAACAAAAAATGAGAACCGAAAATTATAAAAAATGGAGTTGTCGGGTTACCCCTGGTTACCCCTGTCGGTCGCTATAGAAACAATCTTTGTTGATTTGTTTCCAAATCTATGGTAATATTACTCACAGAACATATATACTCTTAGGGAGGTATTACTGTTTTGTCGATTCAAACCATGAAAGAGGCTTTTGTGTTTATTTGTATAGTTTAGTTAGTTAGGCTCATTTGCGCGTTCAAGCATGAGTTATCTAAATTAATAAATCTTAATATTATCCTATTCTAACTCCTAACTTTAACTTTAATTTAATTTAACTTTTAACTAATATTATAAATGCGAAAGTAAGTTTGTTTGTTTGTTACCTTTTCACGCCTAAGCCACTGAACCGATCATCCTGAAATTTTCCATATACGTTGTCAGGTTTACAGAAACGGACATAGGGTACCTTTCATTCCGGAAAAAAGCATGACCACTGGCACCCTGACAGTGGTCATGCAAACACGTGCCTCAAGCATTTAGTAGTGTATCCTACGAATGTATCTATCATAGCGTGGTTGTATGAAGCTTTGTCTCTGTTCTGTTTCTTTACTCATGTTTTTGTGTCAGGCAGAACAGAAATAGTGTCAATCGATATGCTAGAAATATCGCTACAAAAGTGGGAGCGGATGTTTGTTCGAGACATAACGCTTTCATATCTCGAGTCGGCTGGTGGTTCGCAAAGTGTAAATGATGTTGAGATGTGTAATTTGTTTTTTGTTATCTCTATCATAATACTAATAGTCTATTGTCGTTTTATTTGCAACGACAACACTGAAGATCCTTACTGTCAGGACTGTCAGGCAAAACACATGTCAAAATTTAGTTGGCCGCAGATATTCGTTGATTATTTTTAGATTCTTGTTACAATTTTATATTCTTTGTAGATGTAATGTAATATTTAAACAGTTTTTTATTTTATTTAGTTTCACTTATGCGTAAATAATAGATAAGATGTTAATAAAAGGTTTCCGGGGGGTAAAAAGGTATAATGCACATAAATGTATAGGTATAGTATGCAGGGAGTTTTCGAGTCGATTAGATGCATTAGACCATGAAGAGAGGTTGGAGGGGTGTTTGTCGGCGTTGCCACCGAAGGCTAAGGTGGTTATATGTGGCGGAGGAATGATGGGAGCAGCCGTGGCGTACCACCTCGCGCGCCGCGGCTGGGGCGACAAAACTGTCGTCATAGAGAAAGAAAAGTAAGTACGCTCATATATTACAGCTTTGTTTCAGACCGAATATTCAGCAAAAAGGTCGCGCTGCGGCGGTCGTGATTTGGGTGTTCCTCAGTTCTAAGCTCAGCAATGCCTGGTTATTGTTCAAATCAAAGTGTTTGCTTCATTTTGATTCATTTTTTTCTCTGATTGTAGTATGCACTCACTACCATTGATTCAGGTAATGCTTTTGTCTGTTGACAGTCCTCTTCATGAAAATATTAATATTAGGTGTGTAGGGGGATGATAATGTTACAAATTATCTACCTATAATATTACTATCTGTGTAGATTGCTAGTTTCATATTTTTTAGGAGAATAAAATAAATAATAATATTTTCAGCTACTTTTTAAAATTTAACACTGCCTAGCAGTGTGAGATGATAGGTTTAAACAAAAACAATCCGTTTTGTTATACCTATAAAGATTTAGTACTACTCACAATTTCAGCATAATAATTAACAAACCAACTGACAATGTTGTTTTAAAATTATTTACCAATTTATAATATAGACAAAAAAGAAACAATAATTTTTTAATAATGCTTTTGTTTATATAATTTCCACAATAACTGCTTCTTTAACAATTCTCTGTAATGGACTGTTTGGAATTGGGAACATTTATCCTCTAAAGGGGTTAAATAGATGAAAGGATGTAATTTTTGATGCTGAGAAATCTTATTGGGAACATGCCGTGTATCTTATTAAATGAAGAGATCAGTGATGACCCAGTGGTAACGGCCGTGACTGTATGTGTTATAGGTTGTGGGTTCGAACCCAGACACGCTTTACTTTCTATAAATTATTTCATCACCACTGCTCCCAAAACAGTGAAGGAAAACATTGTGCAGAACCGGCAAAAATTTGAAGACATGTGACTTATACCAACCTGAACTAGGCCCGCGTGGTAGATTACAGCCCACTGTGCCAGCAGTGGGAACAGTATAGGCTGATTATGCTATGCTTATGCCACTATTATATTGACAAAAACTGCAGAGTCCAACTTGTGTACAAAGCTAAACCTCTTTGCAGTTAGCTAGCAATACATTTTCACACCCATTTGAGAAGAAATGCCAGAATAAACGCAAGGTTCTATGTGTATTTTAAACATCAGATATATTATTTTTATTTTTATTTATTTAAATGCCTTAAAACTATCATTACAGGTCTTAACCTAATGCGATAGCCAAGTCACCATGCAAAATTTAAAATAAAAGCACAAAATACATCACTAGATCATAAAGATCATTGTTTTTAACATAGTGTAAACAATAGTACTTTTGCGAATTCACTCCAGTGACATGTAAATATATCAATTTCGGCCTGAATATAATTGATGGTGCGAATTGCTCGAGTCAGAGGGGTTTTGGCCAGCAAGTTAGTCCTGGCCGATGGAACGACCAGCAGCGGCGGGGGCCGTCGCCTCCACACATAACGGTCGGGGACGTACAAGTGCAACCGCTGCAGCACTTTCGGGTTGTGCTCTATGCCTCGGAGCAGTTTCACCATGTACGACACCAGTGCAAATTCCCGTCGCACCCTGAGTTGATTGTACCCCACCATACCCAGTACGAATAGAGTGGGGTACATCAAAGGATAAAATGGGTATACCCCATAAAGTTTCTTGTACAGGTGGTGTGTGAACTTGTTCTGGACCCGCTCCAACATCACTGCGTACTTAGCCTCATGTGGAGCCCAAATGATCGCACTATGTTCCATATTGATCATAAGTGTGGGAATAGAGCCAGCTAGAACAGACTCTAGAAAATTCCAGATTGTTTGATAAAACATATTAATTAAGTAAGACAACATTACCTATCACTAATCTACATGATGGTGATAGATTTTTTAGAGACATAGGGTGAACCTTGAACCTTAAAGATATTGGGCTTGTGGCTAAGTAATGACAGCCGCACGGGTCGATCGATCAGGTTAAGCTACGCTTGCCGCGGTTGGTCTGTGGATGGGTGACCATCTTTACATACCAAGACCCCTCCGTGCCTCGGAAAGCACGTTAAGCTGTTGGTCATTCGTGGATCATTGACAGTCGTTACGGGTCGTCAGAAGCCCGATAATCAGACAACCAGTCTTACTAACGGGTATGGTATTACCCAGTGACTGGGTTGTGGAGGTCAGATAGGCAGTCGCTCCATGTAAATTACTGGTATTCAGCTGCATCCGGTTAGACTGGAAGCCGACCGAGATGATGATGAACCAGCACCATTTTTCTATTATATTAATGTCTGTCTGACGCCATTCTATAATCTATATAGTCATCTAAGAAGTCTGGGTTTCTTATTATGCTTTTTAACATTTCTTCTTACAAAATCCTTGAAAGAATGAAAAAACTGAACTGAAACAGGGATAATACTTTTGTAGGTTTTCTGCCCCTCTATGTTTTAAAGAAAATCGAATTTCATATATGCTTTTTTGATGTTCGGTGTTTGGGATATCTAATAAGCCTTCATCAAACTCGAGCCTGTTGGAGAGTAAATAAAAAAACAGCATTGGTTTTTCGGTAATTTTGGGCCGTAGATAAAAAAACAATGTGAAGTCCTTCAAAGAGGTCAGATTCGTATGGAGTTCTGTAGTTTCTGCTCACCGCCATGTTAAAAAGGTGTGAGTTTGTACGTAAAATTCCGATCCCACCTTCGTTGATAGTCGAAGACGGAAGGTGTCCATTACTTGCACAGGAGCCACACATGTTCGTGACTAAACCTGTACACTAATTACATAACAGGCAGATGTGCATCACAATCATTGCACACCAGTGCGCCGCGTGTGTCCACCGGTTGTTATTTGTGCAATTGAGCGTGCATAGCTTAATTCCAACAAGTACTAGAACAATCCAACAATCTGAATCATTTTGAAGCCTATTGCTAATCCATTGCTTCATATGTTCGAAAAATTTCTTTGCTCATCTACGTAAATAACTCAATGAATGTTGTTGAACTGCCAAAATGAAAGCTATTCCTACATTATCCCTCTGGCGTGAATCCTCCTGGACGGATTAACCGCAGGCAATCTGATTTGATATGATTTTTCGTTGATATTAGTCAGTGCAGCATGTCTTCTTCCATATGGAAGATCATAGTAGAGATCTACTAGTATGAATGTTGATGGGTAGGTAGGTATAAGAAAAGCCCAAAGAGATAATGAATGGATTGTGTAAAAAATGGGCTAGTATGATTGTGAACCCTAAGAAAGAAAGAAAAAGAAAATACGTTTACTTAACTATATTTCTTTTGCAGAGTCGGTATTGGCAGCCGCTGGCATTCGTCGGGTCTCGTCGGCGCTTTCAAGCCTACCCTAGCACAAGTTCGCCTGACTCAGTCCTCGATTAGGCTCCTGCAAGACCTGGAAGCTAAAGGCAGAGCGACTGGCTGGAAACAATGTGGATCCTTACTGCTGGCGAGGAACCGGGATCGGATGACGGTGTACAGGAGAATGAAGAGCCAATCTGTGTGCGTATTATTTTCTTCTTTGTCTCGATAGTACCATTTTTCGCCACTTCTGCGGCGTTATCTATCAGTGATAGAGCAGACGTCGCTTAGTTTGCTGGCGGTGGGTAAAGGATGGGAGGTGAGACCTAGTTTGTGGCTCTGTTTCAAATCCACACCTTGTACGCTATATTTATTTATTAAATACTTTATTGTCCATCACAAAAAACAAAAACGACAAACATATTTTAAGGGCCAGGTGCGTAGTACTCGCAACCGGCGAGGCGTGCGTGTATGACCAGCACCCTAATTACGTAACACACAATCTATCACAATCTGAATAATTTTGAAGCCTATTGCTAATCCATTGCTTCATATGTTCGAAAAAATTGTCTGCTCAACAACGTAAATAACGCAATGAATGTTGTTGAACTGTCAAAATGAAACCCATTCCTACTGTAAGTGTGTTACGTAATTACCCCGCTGGTGTATGAACGTAAACACGTAAACGAAGAATACTAAGTATGTAAGGATCGTTGCAGTTGGCGTTCTATTGTTTCTGCTTACCCCCATGGGAAGAAGGCGTGAGATTAACAAAGCTTCAATGTCTACTGTGCTATGTGATAAATTCCAAAATCTGCACACTGTTTATTACCCTCTTATCGTCATGAACTATCTATAACACGCGCTTTCGTAAAATTATCAGCCCAATAGCAAAATGGAAACGGTGTTACCTATCAGAGTGCTTCGGACTAGTTCAGACGTACCTTCTTTATGCAGGTTGCACTATTTTTATAAGTATCACATAATCGTTTTTGGACTAAGGGACTTCTGCAACTGGGCCCTTCTTATTTCTTATTATGTAAGGACCTAAAAATAATGATTAATTATTATAATCGAGTTAGTTACGGAACTGGACATATATGTACAGTTCCGTAACTAACTCGATTCGATAAATTGATAGAATATGCTTTAATGTACACCACAATTTAACAAGGCTCATTTATATTAAGGCCATTAATATTTAGAATACAACGGTCTTAAAATATGAATAGACTAATAATTGCACCATCTGTTAACAGAAACTTAAAGTCATGAATGCCATCCACTAGCTATGAGCTTCTTTTTTGTAATTATTATTCTCTCTGTTAGTCACTCAATGTATGCAGATTTCATTTATCTGAAATGTGCGGGCGAAAACCCAGACAAACATTTCTTTGACTGCTTCTACGCACATAGGGGAGCTCAAATTTAATAGAAACTGTGCATACCACATAATTGCTCTTGGGGTGTATCGAACAGCGCAAGTAACACAGTGCTGTGAATATAAGTTTGTATTGTATAGACAAAAAAATCAATAAAATGTCGGCAGCCTGCATTCAACGAAGGGTTGGACGGAGGCTTATAGAACATTCAGCGTGCGGTAGTTACGAGTATGGTTATTCTTATAAGGGAGCGAACCTATTCACATAAACTGGCCACAAATCTAGACTCAAGGCTGCTTACTGATAAATTCCTAGTAGAAAAATCCACTAATACTTTGGCCCAAATGGGGATCGAATATAAACCTTTAAAAGCTTAGTTTCAACAAAAAATATAGGTTAAAAAAATAAACTTTAAGTTACGTCTCTAAAGATCAGAGAAAAGATTTCAGTTTTGTGCTACAAATCTGCCAAATATCTATTTGCATAATAGGTATCTATTTTCAATTTATAAAGGTATACAATTGTAAACGCCACTCAACTCTTTAAATAGACGGTTGCGCCACATCAGTGTTTTGTTGTTCTCGAAAACAATATAATGAAACGAGTCGCCTTGCTAAATATTGGTGGGGTTCGCCCTGGGAACGGGAGAGGGAGGACTGTGCCTTTTTTTTTTTTTTTTTTTTTTTTTTTTTTTTTGGTGGGAAATCATCAAATGACGTCTCCCGCTCTGGGCGGAGCGGAAGGGCGTGTCAGACTCTTACTGACTAAAACCCACCCGTGTTCCTTCAGTTGCCTGTGCGCCAGGGCCACGGTAACTCTTTCGAACAATCCGCAGCCCCGGCAGATCCACAGCCCCGGCAGGGAGGACTGTGCCTTGGAGTGGGACAAAATAGTTAGAGGCCGGACAGATAGGTATCAAAGTAACTTCGCGACTCACTGTCAGTATGTATCAATATGATGGAACAATATATTATAAAATAATAATTGTAAGTAATATATTTTCTATAATTTATCTTTTCAAGCATGTAAAAAATCTCAATACATTCAACTTTTACCTTCAAAATTATCCGAGTAAAATTTAAAAATTTTAGGTACTGTGCAAAACCTTGTCAATACGCCATCACCATAATTAAGCAAAACAAAACATCAGACGGCAGACGGAACGGTTTTAGGTTCCGCCTAGGGGGCATGCAACCCCCCTCTAATTAATTATGCAGGCAGGTCACTCGCCGTAAGGGGAGCACCGAAACACATCGATCACACTTGTTTTAAATAGTTTGTAATCATTTTCAGAGAGCTAAACTGCCTGCTTGTGTATTTGAACTTTAGGTGTGTCGCATACTTAGATACTAATACACATAATAATTTAGCCATACTTGAAATAGTTGTATACTTCTCATATTTAAATGTGTAACCAATCACCTGATAGTTTGCCACCCAATACATACAAAAAATTGGTCTATTTAAACAACTTTTGTTTTTGGTTGGAATTCCTATTAAATTACCTACCGCAAACAATGACTGAAGGGAGAATTATAGGTCCCGGGTCGACGGCGCGTCGTGTTCCACGCGCGCCTCAAAGAGATGTCAGCACCATTGACGGGGTCCGATAGGACCGATGCCTGCCGGGGTCGCGGATTGTTCGAAAGAGTTACCGTGGCCCTGGCGCACAGGCAACTGAAGGAACACGGGTGGGTTTTAGTCAGTAAGAGTCTGACACGCCCTTCCGCTCCGCCCAGAGCGGGAGACGTCATTTGATGATTTCCCACCCAAAAAAAAAAAAAAAAAAAAAAATGGAGAATTATAGGTAAAATATTTGTGCAACGTTATAGTATTAATTGTAGCTAGCAGTGGCGAAGGTTCCATAACACTCGATTCCTACCGGCTTCCCTTTGATAAATGGCACAGTCAGTATTATACAAACAAATAATAAATAATCACATTAAAGATATGGACTCCGGTTTATCTCTTACAAAAATTGACCCTTCGCTATTGGTAGCTAGGCCACTAGAGATATCCACTACAGTCCATTCAACTGTGTAGGATCGATAGCCATATTTTATGACGCTGAAAAGTTATACTTCGTCTTTTATCCCGTGTCTATAATCATTAGCATTTCTCCAACAGTTCTTGGGGCATACCTTGCGAGCTGGTCACTCCGAAGAAATGCCAAGAGCTGTGGCCGCTTCTGAACGTGGATGACGTGTTAGGAGGCCTATGGATCCCTGGCGATGGTGTTGGAGACCCACACTTGCTGTGCATGTCTCTCATGAGAGAATGCGTGGAGAACGGTACGTGATTACTTCTGATTTAGTGTTGTTGCAGCTTTGTTTGATTTCACAATAAAATTGTAGTTGCGGCGTAACTGGTGAAATGAGGTGCACTTGATAATACCGCAGTCCGTCGAGAAATTCAAGCACGCTGTTATGTGTATAGTATAGCAGCCAGGACATGCTGTTATGTGGATAGCAGCCGGGAGTCTGGATTGAGTTCTGTTAGCGGCAATACGTTTCAGTATTATTTTTTTAAACTAGCATCTGCGCGCGGCTTCGCCTGCGTGGTTTTTGGAAATTATCCCACGGGAACGTGCAACGGGGACAAAAAGTAGCCTATGTCCTTCCTCAGGATGCCATCTATCTCCTTGCCGAATTTTATCGAAATACGTTTAGTGGTTTAGGCGTGAAAAGGACATACGGACAGAGTTTTACAACAGTCTTGTACTTGAAACTATGTCCCACAAAACCTTTTTCACAGTTTGTCCATCGGAACAGATCATATTAAAAGGTTGTTCGTACGAGTACATGTACATCAAATATGAGTTTAAACATAACTAGCAGAATGTGAGGTATACGCACCTCTGTTTACCCCGTCGGGCAATACTGAGGTGTGATGGTATTTTGTAATAGACGTAAAGATGAAGAAGAATACGTTTATTCCTTATACTTCCGTCACTTCTTCCCAGCTTAAACACTAGGAAGTGGTGAAGGGTAGGCATTTTGGGGTTGTCTTTTGTAATTTAGAACCTTCAAAATCATTTGAAATTTGAATTCGCATCTTTCTTTACGTAATTAAAAGCCTTAAGTTAAAGTTTTTCCACAATCTTAATCCACCAGCTAATCGACTGCTTCGAATAATACTTTTTTAAACTCCAATTACGATCCTGTGCAAATCTGATCCGGAGTTGCGTATGTATGCAGCCGACAGTATGTATAAGTACATAGCTAGTATATAAGTGAGTTTGGTCTCCCCTCGACTAGTAGATGGCTACTATGAGAGCCTAAGGACGCACGTGCCATCATAACAGCATTGATCAGTCTGTTTATTTTGTTTCTGGACAAATATGTTTTCTGGTTATAAATTGATGATAGAGTAAGTATATCTACATTATTTTTACTGCTGAAATATTAGCAGATTTTGTATTTTTTTTTACCAATAATATTAAATGGTTTGTTTTTTCTCAGGCGTAGGCGTGATGGAAGACTGCTCTGTGACCGCTGTGCTTTCGAAGAACGATCGAGTGTGCGGAGTGGAGACGAACCACGGAGCCATCGAGTGCGAATACTTCGTCAACTGCGCTGGCTTTTGGGCAAGGCAGGCAAGTTACACATTCATTACCATTATTTATTTTTTATCGAAGAAAAAGGAAGTAGGTTCTCAGGTCGACGCGCGTTTTTTTTATGTGTCGCATAACTTTTTCCAGTCCGATTTTGCCGAGTTTTTTTTTATTAGATAGGGTATATCTCGAAGTTAGTACTATGGAAAATTTAAAAAAGATAGTCTAAGTAAGGTAGTTAAGTAAGTACTTAACAAATTTTGTGCCGGCGCCGAATAAACAATCAATGAAAATCAATTATTAAGTAAAGTAGAACTATTGTTCAAAATCAAAGTCTCTCTTTTTAGCGGTTTGGGCTGCGCGAGAGTTTAAGAACATACCCTGTTCTTTTACATATCTAATATATAAAAATCTCGTGTCGCAGTGTTTGTTATCGAACGCCTCCGAAACGACATGACCGATATTTGTGTTTTTTTTTTGTGTATATTTGGTAGGTCTTAGAATAATAGGTCGTAAAGTGTATTTCATACCGCTGCGGGTGAAACCGTGGTGCGCAGCTAGTATATATAAAACATTTTGTTATTAATTATTAAACGTAACAACTTTAGAACGAACTGCCTGCATCGTTTCAGGTCGCTCGTTAGTTATTTTTAAGTAAACAGTATGACTTGCACATTAGTCTCGTTCGAGGAAAAGTGTC
Source organism: Dryobotodes eremita (assembly GCA_917490735.1). Taxonomy (NCBI): domain Eukaryota; kingdom Metazoa; phylum Arthropoda; class Insecta; order Lepidoptera; family Noctuidae; genus Dryobotodes; species Dryobotodes eremita. The sequence goes on along the minus strand of OU823241.1, from coordinate 6,594,625 downwards.
ACGCAATTGGAACTTTGATCGATATGTTTGTCTAAATAACTTAAATTATAGATCTAAATGTAGGTAGATATTTTACATTGAGTGACACACTGGGCGGTCTTATCGCTAAAGATCTCATATCCTTATCCGAAACATTTCTTGAAGATACCTTGTAAATGCGACTTGCTTGCGATATAGGACTTGTCAAATTGAGACTAATCCCGCGCGGGAAGCGAGTATGCGCGGGAATTGTTTTAATGATAGACAGTCACGCGATTATTCGCGCCAAATTGAACACCTCCATACAGGAAAAAAATTTAACCATTGCGCAAACTGTAACCATGAATTCATAATATGATTCTATACCCCCAAGTGTAGGAATTTTTCGACCGTTTTTTTTTTTTTTTATTAGTTGTTCCATACATTTTGACCGCGTAGGTATTGCACTTTTCTATGAAACAGCCGTTTGTTTTTTGATAACGACTACAAATTTCTGCGCTAGAGGGTGTAGAATCATGTGCTGAATTCATAGTTAAAGTTTGCGCACTGGTAATTTTTTTTCCTGTATATGTTTGTTGACACAATTGGCGGAAGAAAATTTCGTCTCGCATCCCGCGCGGGTTTCGCCTCAGTTTGACCAGAGTTTAAAACTGTCTTTACTCACATTTTGTTATGATGTTTTGTAATAGTGAAAAAAAGCGGTGCGTGTGTGCCTGCGCGCCATTGTGCTTAATATTTTAGCAATGCGAATTACTTACCAAAAATTACAATTTGTCTTATTAAGAGTGGCCAACCCGTCATACTTTTCATACAAACGCTCGTACGTGATTATGGTGTTGTAACACATCTTTCATTGAACTTTGAACTAATAGGTATCTTGTGCACTTTATCTAGGTTTCTATGCAAGCAAATTTTCGTTCGATGTTATCGCGATCTCACTCTTGCTTCTTTTTCAAATATTACGTATGAAACTACAAGCTTTTCAATCATGCTCGCATTGACGATACACGAAACGGGAAGGGCCCTCTTAATGCGCTCATTACCATTAGATATGTCTTAGCTTTTCCAATGCTTCGATCATGTGCTAGAAAACGTATCTAAAGATCAGTGGCATTTCAAACCAGCACCCTAATTGCGTATCATACTATTATCACAATATATATATTTATCACAATCTGAATCATTTTGAAGCCCATTGCTAATCCATTGCTACATATTTTTCGAACAATTTGCCTGCTCATCAACGTAAATAACGCAATTCATGTTGTTGAACTGTCAAAATTAAAGCCATTCCTACTGTTAGTGCGTTATGCAATTATCGCGCAGACCGAAAACGAATGATCATCACCGACTGCCCTTTTTAAACCTATTGCAGGGTAAAAGTCTCCTTCCTTTTACGAAAGTTAGGCTTGCGAATCAAAATAGTTAATTCTACGGTGTTCGAAAGTCTAGACAGCTATGATCGTGACGTTCAATTCCCAGTTCGGGCAATATTCAATTTTCAGTCTCATCCCAAAGTTGGACTATATCTATACCTATCCACTTACATGGTATCAAACAGTCCCTATCCGTGTCTGTCCGTGTGATCGCTTAGGTATTCTAAACTACACAATGTATTTTGAAGCGATTTTAGCCATCAATTAGAGCATTTATTCCGGAAAGTTTATGAGTATAAAACATTAATATTTAACTTAGTTATAGCATAGAAATCTGGATGTTTTGATATGCCGCCATTGCACTCCTGCGAAGCATTTAGTTACATAATAATACCTACTAAAGCTGGCGACGTTAACAAGATAATGTTTCTATACCTAACCCCTTTGGGGGGCAAAGTCCGATGCTATGCACAATGCACGTGTTATGTGTATGCATTGTATAACGCAGAACTGCGCGGCAATGCCACTCAAAGCTGCTGCAATTTTCCTATTCATGTCCACTTGATCTGCATCGCGGATGTTATGACCAATTGATGTCTCTTAAAATATCGCCTGGACTATTTATTATAGACCTCCGCGTAGGGGGGAACTCTTGCAATGTCGTCTTCGCACTGGAGGAGACTAATGCATATATACAGTTCGCCCTGTATTTGCATAGCGATTATAAAGAACTTATGGGTCTTCAGGTATAAAATGTCACGCAATGGGGTTATTTATATTTCGCAGAACATTAAAAGAACCCGCACCCTAATTACGTAACACATTATCTATCACAATCTGAATCATTTTGAAGCCTATTGCAAATCCATTGCTTCATATGTTCAAAAAATTTGTCTGCTCAACAACGGAAAAAACGCAATGAATGTTGTTGAACTGCCAAAATGAAACCCATTCCTACTGTTAGTGTGTTACGTAATTACCCCGCTGGTGTCAATTAAGGCCCTTTAGTTCTAAGTCAGCTGCGATCTTTGAAGCATCAATATCGGACGCCACTGTTAATAATCATTTGTTTCTTAAGCTTTCTCCTCAGGCGAACTTCTCAAGCTTTGTGTGCCTTGCTTCATCAATCAATTCTGCTTATTGCGATCCACTGCTGGACGCACTGCAGCTGGCTTTATCCAATATTTTTCGTGCGATACGATTTCTTAATTTTGCATAGTCGGTGATTACTAACTTAACTGTGATTGGGTTATATTGTTTTATGTTATTTGTTTTGACTGTACATTTTTGCCTCCTGATCTTTTTTCAGTTGTTTCAGCTTTTGCATGTTACATTCACCGATGTTTAATATGTGGGTATCTCTTCCGACTAAGCTAAATAAACTGTTCGCAAAAAAATACCGCAGCTTCTTAAAAATCAAGGATATTTTTTTTTTAAATCTCCCGATAAGAACAAACTTGATATCTCCCAAATAATTATGATTCTATGTATTGTGTCTTTGTGCTGTGTGATAGTTAATCACGAAACTATTTTCTGTTCCTATTTAGCAAATAAATAGTCCAACTTCTAGACCCATATATGATCAACGATGTCTTCAAGTCAGTTTGCCTCGCTCGTCGGGCAGAACAATCTTAGAACAATTTTATTGAAGTAAATTATTTGTTTCAGGTTGGCCAACTCGCTCGACCTCAAGTTAAAGTACCCCTACTACCCTGCGAACACTACTACCTGCACACCAAACCTATCGAAAACTTAGACCCTATGACCCCTGGTATGTATTATAATAATTACTTCCTTCTTTTTGTTGGGGAATTTCTCAGTACGGAGTCTGGATTTGTGCCTGGTTGATGGCAATAGGCGCGAGCCTTTAAGAGCGACATCTTTTACATGGGACTTAATCATAAGTGACGAAATGTACTATAGGTACCTCTGTCTAACCCTTCGGGAATACAGGCGTTATGTTAAGGTATATAGTTACGAACTGAAAATTTAATAAAAATAATAATAAACTATGTAGCGTGAAGAGCGAGTAATGAGAAAGAGGCCTGTACTCAGCCGGAGGGTACAAGAGAGAACAGAAGGTATTCCAGTAAACCAGCGGAAGCCATTACAGAATCGATCTCCTCTTCTTCTTTATCACAATACCAAGTCATCAATTTTGTTTAGTTTACCACATAATATTCCGTCGGTGCAACTCTATGGTCTGTTCCAAAAGTATCTGATGAAAATGTAAACAAATGGATCAGAAAATGTGCCTATGGTTTCCAATTCGTAGTGCCACTTACAAATTGAGTTCCTTGATTTGATCATTTGAACAATTAAACCAGAACATTCTAATTTTAAATCACCTTAAAGATGTTCTTCATTTGACAATTAACGTTAATTTTATAACCTCAATTTTTGTCGATTATTTTTTAAATATAATTCAATAATGTTTTTCAAACAATAACTGTTGGTGAAAGTGTTGAAACCTTCTAAATACGGACGAATAGGTTACTAATTACCTCAAGTGAGTGATTTCGTAAGAATTTAACTTAAACACTACGGTTTGTTTTAAACTTTCATCAGATACTTTTGGAATAGATTACATGGTTTGCATAGACATTCTGTACATTTAAGCAATCATCATGATTGTTTCAGTTATCCGAGATCCCGATGGCTACATCTACCTACGAGAGAGAGACGGCTGCATCCTAGCTGGAGGTTTCGAACCGATCGCGAAACCGGTTTATGAAGAAGAAAGTAAGTTCTAAGACACTGGTTAGGACCGGGCTTGGTTGGCATGTAGTTTTAGGAAACATTAATTACGAATTATTAAAATTATTGTCGTGACGCACTTGCGATGGGATGGGCGATGGTAGGTTTACCACCAGTCTGTATTTTTGCAGCTTCGGCATTTGTCCGGAATTTTCGACATAAAGGGATGTTTGTTAAACTAAAATAGGGTACATAATTGAGTATTGAAAAAAAAAACATACATTAAAAAGTAAAATATCCGGACTTTCTTTGCAAATGTCCGGCTTTTTGTCAGGATTTTGAAGTTGTAATGCTAGGCGATGGTGACCTCCAATCTTTCTCCCTCGTACTCCACAGTCACATCCATGGCCCAACGCTGCGTTCCCGAAGACTGGGACCACTTCCACGTTCTCCTACAGCAACTCCTCAAACGTGTGCCAAGTCTCAGCCAAGCAGTTCTGCACAAACTCTGTAACGGACTGGAAGCCTTCTCTCCTGACTGCAAGTGGATCGTCGGGGAGGCTCCTGAGGTAAGTTATTTTGGAGGGAAAGCTCATTTGAATAATAGGTCTTTACCTATGAAATTGCCGTTTTGTATGAAAAAATTTAAACGAATTTTTTTCATGAATTTTTTATTTGTATTAATCGAAGTAATCACCCATGCAATCAATGCATCTTTGCCATCGCAGTGGCAGTTTATTGATGCCCTTCTTAAAGAAATCAGCTGGACGGGAGGCAACAAATTCTTCAAAGGCATTTTGTACTGCCTCTCGGGTATTAAATTTTTTTCCCGCCAAGAAGTTATCCAAATTCTGGAAAAAGTAGTAGTCTGTAGGCGCAAGGTCTGGTGAGTAGGGCGGATGACGGAGAGCTTCCAACCCCAGTTCTTGCAACTTGGAGACCGTCTGCTGTGCAGTATGAGGTCGCGCGTTGTCGTGCAGGAGCAGCGGAGACGAGCGATTGACCAATGCTGGTTGGAGATGCGCCAGCTTCTCCATCATTGTGTTCAGTTCTTCACAGTACACATCTGCAGTAATGCTCACCCCGTTTGGTAAGAAGCTGTGATGAATCACACCGGCGCTAGACCACCAAACAGTGACCATCACTTTTCTAGGGGTAAGTTTTCGTTTAGGGCATTGTTTAGGTGCTGAACCAGGATCCAACCAACTTGCTGAGCGCTTACGGTTATCAAACAGAATCCATTTTTCATCGCAGGTAACAATGCGGTTCAAAATTCCTTCATTTGTGTGTCTGTTGAGCAGTGCAAGGCACGTCTCGACGCGTACTTCGCGCTGGCGATCATTGAGTTCGTGGGGCACCCATTTGTCAAGCTTTTTTACCTTGCCAATTTGACGCAAATGGACCAATATTGTTTTGACGCTAACGTCGAAAGCTGCTGCTAATTCAGCCGTAGATTGTGTATCATCAGCTTCCACAATCGCCTTTAATTCGTCATTGTCGACCAAAGTCTTCGGACGACCGCGAGGTTCATTTTTCAGGTCGAAATTTCCAGAACGGAAGCGAGCAAACCAATAACAGGTGGTGCGTTGGTTTGTAGAGTTAGCTCCGTAAACGTCGTTGATGTTGCGTGCCGCTTGTGCCGCGTTGCTGCCACGACGGTACTCATATTCCATAATTACTCGAATTTTTTACGTATCCATGATGACGAAAAAGATTGAAATGCGATGAAAATGTAACACTAATCAATAAAGAAATGACTACTTTTAGAAAAAAAAATCCATGTTTTTAAAATAAAATTAATTTGAAATTAGAATTCATAGCCAAACAAAAATTATTTTGATTTGAAATGGCCAGTACTGCAGAACGGCAATTTCATAGGTAAAGACCTAATATTAATCTTTTTGTTTCCTTTACTTAGTTAGGATTTGGGATCGTGAATAGCGTTGAAAATTGCGAAAGATACATTTTGTTTTTTCGAAACTTTGTATCTTTCCTATAAAATAAGTAAGTAATTTTTGAAAAAACAAATTTCACGTTCGTCTGAAAAATACAATCATACACGTATAATACTTGTTAAATACTGTGTATTTTTCATATTTAAAAATCAAAGGGAAAATTTATTGCGGAAAGTTTCTGTATTTTATTGAAAAATACAGGGGCATTTGAAAGATACATGTATTTTACATGTTATTTTCAACGCTAATCGTGAACCATAACATTGTGATGTAATGTTTTTGGTCGGTTTTTTACCAATAGTATACCCGCTGGCCTAGTCGAGTGACAATCGCGTTCAAAGCGTTGCGTATTTCTACAACGGCTTTAGCTTATGTCAATATATTTTTGGCTTTTCCATCATTGTTCTCGCTGATAGTGTCACTTTGTCTAGGCCCTCTGGTTCTCTGGAGTTTCAAATATTACAATGTTATAATTTCCTGTCTGCATATATGTGTAGGTTTATGAATGGTATCGCAATTTACAAAATATATGTTGACGCACAAATATAGAGTATTGTATTTCGTTCGACAATGACCTGGTTTTTTTAATATATTCTTTAATGTCTAATATTTTTTTTAATATTTGCATAATGGAGAAGGTACGTCTCTCTCGTTATTATCAGTCACATTTTAACTACTGTGGGCATGCTATGCGTAATGTTGGTTATTGCGCAATAGAAAAACCGTTTGCCGTTCAAATCAAATTATAATTTACGAACAAACCAATCACACACTGTAGGTACACGACACAACTATACGGAACGCGTGACATTTCCTAGGGTGGAGGTACTGATCTAATCGAAGGCAGCATGGTAAGTGTCCACTCGTCCCATCAGCGCTCCTCCATCAGCCAGGCTCTGTCATAGCACGAAATTAGCCGAGTATGCACGTGATCGCAACGGTGCTGCCACCTCCCGGAACTCGTGCTGCGCTTCGTTTAGTGTCCAAACTAATGACCGTCTCCGACACGGCCATCCTGCACTACACACGACCTCGCGTGTTGTTTCTGTAACAAGGAAAACAGTGCACAGTACATCCCGTTCGGTCACTCCTGACACCAAGCTTTAGCACTAACTAGGGACTGAAAATTGTTTTAATTTGACTTTAATTCAACATAAGAAATCGAAACTAAACATTTTTATTTGACAGTCGATTAGATCAACCTTAGAACATCACAAAACACACAGCAGGAATCTTATTCATGGCCTGTGGCTTTTCCCTAAGCGCCTTCAACAAACCTCGCGTTTGTTTAATTGAATTCTCCTGAATTCCGAGTCCCACGGACTCCTATGGTCTCTACAAGAGCCGACCTCCGCCAGAGCCATCCGCGCACCGCTTATCCACGGGCTACTAAAAGAAGCTACCGTCTTCTTACGGACTTCGGCTATGAAATTGATATTGGTACGGTCCGACCAGCCGAACTAAGATTCACCACTATCACTCGACTCGGCCAATTCTGACCATTTACGGTTTCCAACTTTGAAATTACAAAACTTTATGCTCAATCTTTGTTTTAACGAAACAATTTTCTTAAATAAATTAATTGAACAATCTTTGATTAATCATAGTGAAAATCATCAACCAGAGCCATGTACCATCGTTATCCACATTAACAATCGCCTTTTCACTAAGAGCCTTAGACACCTGGAAACCTATACACGAGTAAACCGTTCTAACGCCACGGCACCCATAGCCGACCAGCAATCGCATTACTCTCAAATATCCAGCTCATGGATCTAAACATCACACTACGGTCTCTCCGGACCCCGACTTCCGTCAGAGATACACGCCCATCTCATGCCCACGGACTACTTGAGTTGCATCAAGAGACACGGATTTCTCCCGGGCAACGACTACATAATAACTACTGGTACGGTGGACTTTGCTACGGCCGATAGATAACCCTACTCGCGTCCCTTCCATCACTTAGACTTGCTGATCGCCATTGTGATCACTACCTACTTCTACTGGAACATGACCTACTGGCATTTTTCTGAACCTATCGTGAGGGTACTGGTAAGTACGGTTAGAATTTAAAGCTTTTAACGTATAGCGATCACCATCCAAAACTTCTGCTACCTTAAACGGATCTCTAAACTTCCAATCTAACTTAGTCTGATTTCGCTAATCGTTAGGCTATATAAGACTTTATCCGTGCATTACTAGGGCACTCCTTTTAATTTCGTTATATATACTATTGCCGTGAATTTTTTCACATATCCAAAAGCAACTATTTAGCTGGCAGGACACACACACACACTTGATTCTAAGAAAAATTAGCAATTTAAAGCTTAATTTTACGCAAACTCATCCTTGAATCGAAAAATGGTTTTAACAGATTCGTAATATTTTTGAATGGCCTATCCAACAATACCCGACATATGGGATAGACGAGAAAAAAAATACATCCCCACTTAACGTGTACAGGAAATACCTTCTTTTTTTTCATGGTTTTGTTTTACCATTTTGTCGGCGTGATTAATATGTATATCCATGCCAAATTATAGCTTTCTAGTACTAAGAGTCTCTGAGCTAAGCTGCGGACGGACGGACAGACGGATATGGCGAAACTATAAGGGTTCCTTGTTGACTACGGAACCCTAAAAAGTAAGCAGTGGCCGAAAAATAAGCACCCATCACAGTCGCGTATGCACGCGCGGTTTGATAGTCTGTTGGATTTTGAAAGACAATGGTTTATGACAGCTAGATCTTGTAATGCTTACCCCAGCACGCGTAGCGTGACCATTATAGAAACGGGTTATGTCGACGGAAGAATAGACAAAAATGACGTTCCGTGAAGACAGTACGACGGCAGCAAAGTAGAAAGAGTCAATTGCACTTTTTACGAAATTCAATAGTTTATTCACGTTTTTGTTTTATTTTGCTTATATCTCGAAAATGGTGTGTTCTATCCTATCGCAAAACAATGAACATTTCGAACCCCTTTCTGAAGCACCTAAAACTAAACATGTAGGTAATAATTTTTCACATTTTCCATATAAAAAGTGGAAAATCCATTTTTCCATTCCATTTTTATACTTTGTGGCCGTCGAGTAAGAAGTTTTCTACTGTCTTTAGCATGGCGATTACAAAATGAAATTGTCTTCACTACCTTAGACAACAGTCAGTTGTCAGTGTGATTTTGACGTTTGGGATAGAAAACTTTCTTCTGAAATAGTTTAGATATAAAAGGACCTAGGTCCTTTTATATGTAAAGTTCAACGATCAACAACAACGATCGGTAGAAACGAAAGATAAAATGACGGATTGTAGAAGGATTTTTACGGTGCAATGTCAAAATGGAGAAACGAAATGTCACTTTGTATAGAAATAGCTATGTCTTGTCTTCCAAGAGATAGAAAGCCTCATGCTACGCCTGCAGGAGAGAAGACAGAAGAAAGAAGAAATCCTTCTCTTCGGAGCATTCAATTTCACGGCTTATAGCAAGAATTAAACAGCTAAATTCGTGACATCGAATGTTTTGATGGGATTGGGCAAACTTCGTGGAAGCCAGAAGACAGAAGAGTTATAAAGAAAGAAGAAATAAAAACTGCTTTTTTTAGAAAAAGACTATGCTCAACTATATTTCAATTGATCAAAACATGTACTAGTGTTTATAAATAAACTACAGTGAGTAATTGCTTTGATCTGAAATGTAAGGCCCACTTGCACGTTTAGTCGGGTTAAATGAATAAATGAGTTTGTAAACTCGGAGTTAAGTAATTATCATTTTAACTCTTAATACGCGTTGCGCCACTAAAAAGTAACATCGGGTTAGTAAACCTGATATTTGTGTTTTTTGAGTTCAGAACATTGCAGGTCAATCGACGAAACATAAAATAGAATTGCAATGTCTATGCCCTGATAAGTAATCCGACCAAAAATGAATGAACGAACAATGAACAGAAATTGTATACCCATCTCTTTTACACTACATTACGATACGTAATACTTTCTTGTCTTTGAATTTACAACATGATATTTAATTTTAATCGTATTGTATGTCGTTTTCATGCGGATTTAGTTAATTGCCCGACGAAAACGTCATATAAGAAGAAATATGTTTTAAGTGTTTAATAAATTGTATTTATTTATAAATGAGTTCATGAATATAATTGCCTGCTGATATAGTACCGAATTTTCACTTACTACAACGTCGAACAATATAAAATATAAAACAAGTTATCAGCGGTACCTCGTAACATAACGTCAATTTATTTTGACGTTTCTAACAACAACCCAGAGTTTAGCGACTTAACTCTTCCACATCGGCAGGATTAATACTTAAAAGTTTAACTCTAGGATTACCCCTAACTCTTGGTGGCACAAGATGAATTATTTGATTAACCCTGAGTTAGCTGTTAACTCTTACTTATTTAGGATAACCCATGAACGCGGAAGTGGGCCAAAATGCTATAACCTAAAACTAGGGTTTATTTTTCTTCTTCAGATTTGGGCATTGTCCTTTCCAAACATGTATGAACTGATAAAATTATTTTTGTTGATTGGTCGGAAGTGGAAGTTCATACCCTATAATTTGACTATTTCATGAAATCATAACATTTGAGGTCAATTATTATCTCAGAAAGTTGTGTTGATGATTCTAATAATTATAATTCTGTAAATACATATTAGTTACGGTCGCGAATCATATTTTGATAAACATAGAACCAAATACTAAACCTGCAAATTGCAAAAACCGTAAGAAAATTTGATTTTCGCGCGGTACCCATTTTTGTTTTTTTTGTTTGGGAAATCATCAAATGACCTCTCCCGCTCTGGGCGGAGCGGAAGGGCGTGTCAGACTCTTACTGACTAAAACCCACCCGTGTTCCTTCAGTTGCCTGTGCGCCAGGACCACGGTAACTCTTTCGAACAATCCGCAGCCCCGGTAGGCAGGCATCGGTCCTATCGGACCCCGTTAATTGTGCTGACATCTCTTTGAGGCGCGCGTGGAACACGACGCGCAGTCGATCCGGGCCTGGTCCTTACCGGACGACGAGATGTCGCGCGCTACCCTGGCTCTTCCCCCTTAAAAGCTTATTACAATAGTTCATGCCGGTCGTACAAAATATTGTAAAACATTTTAATAGAGTAAGTAAAGTTTCATGCCCATGCTTCTCCACACAAAACTAACTTTTGGAAGGAGCAACTAGAATCAATTATATTTTCTTGCAACTTTGAAGTTTATCCTATTTAGGGCTGATTCTTCAATTGCCACATAACTTTTATCTGAAGAATAAAAACGGCGGTTTGACATATTATCTATACAAAAATCGTCACACTGGCATTTTTATTCCTCAGATAAAACTTATCTGACGATTGAAAAATCTGCCCTTACTCGAAATAAATTATTTGACTTTGTAGCGGTTTGGTTTGTAGTGCCCAGTGTTTGCCGCACTTAAATTTAAGTACCTTCACTCGTAGGAGCTATTTACAAGCGATTTCTATTCTATACAAGCTCATTAATTCTCTGTGCCTTCTCCTTCAGTTCTTCAACAATCAAAATCATCACAAGAAATCCTTTTATTCCAGATGTTCAACTACCACGTGGCTGCTGGCATGAAGACTGTGGGCATATCTGCCGCTGGTGGCGTCGCCCAAGCTACGGCAGACGAAATAGTCGAGGGGTACTCCAAGTATGACATGTATGAACTGGGCCTCAACAGGTTTCTGGGTCTTCATAATAATAAAAGGTTTCTCAGGGATCGGGTTAAGGAAGTGCCTGGTTAGTAGTCGCTTTCTATTGCTATAAAATAATTGCAGGACTTGGGTGTTAATATTACACATAGCTTCTGCCCGCGACTTCGTCCACGTGAAATTTCTTGTTCCCCGACCCACCCCGTCGCATCGTATCACCTGCCCGCGCTATCACTTCGTTTTCGCTTAGCGTTCTTGCTGACTTTTTGGAAGGGAAAGTTGGCTACGTCGCAAAACGCTGGTAAATATTTCGTTGTTTTGATTAATTTATTAACATTACTACATAAACGAATTTATGAAATATTGCACTAAGATATTGATTATGAATTGCAATAATAACTGAACTGAATTCTTAAATATTTCGTCATCAAATCATTTCTTATTCCCAGGTGTACACTACGGACTTCCATACCCGTTCCATGAGTTTGAAACTGGTCGGAACCTGAGACTGTCTCCTATCTACCCGACGCTGCGCGATAATGGAGCCGTATTCGGACAGGTCATGGGCTATGAAAGGCCTACGTGGTTTGAAACTATTGGTAAGTAACGAGAAACAACTAAGACATTCTAAATTCGACTTCTGGTATATAATAGGTTACCTATGAATTTGCCGTTCTGCAGTACTGGCTATTACAAATCAAAAATGTTCTTGTTTGGCTAAGAATTCTAATTTCAAATTAATTTTATTTGAAAAACATGGAAATCTTTTTTCAAAATTAGTCAGTTGTTTATTGATGAGCGTTATGTTTTCAACGCATTTGAATCTTTTTCGTCATCAGGGATACGTAAACGATTCGAGTAATTATGGAATATGAGTACCGTCGTGGCAGCAACGCGGCACGCAACATCAACGATGTTTAAGGAGCAAAGACTATAAACGATCGCACCACCTGGTATTGGTTTGTCCGCTTCCGTTTTGAAAACTTCGACCTGAAAAATGAACCCCGTGGTCTTTGATTATATACCTGTCTAGATGACTCATTGGCCGTACCAAACGGCCCAAATAAAGTGTACTATATTTGGTAGACTCGCTTGTCACTTACGCCAGTGTCATCTGAATCACCTAAGGATAACGTGCTCACGAAGAATAATTAATTATGCCGGTTTGTGCTGTCAAATTGTGTCGCAATTATGTGGGAAAACCGTATAATAACACCAAGATCACTTTTGATCTATATGTTTTGTTATTTAACCACTATTTATTAAGAAAACACGTATTTTTTATTAGATTTTTTGTAGATTAGTCTGATTAGCTGGTGTTGTTAGTTTAATACTAGGGAGATTTGGCGAAACTATGGGAGACAAATTGCAAATATCATTACATCTTCTTATATCATAAAATGATGCAATAGTACTTATTAGATTGACTGGGGAAAAAAAATTTTTTTTTTAAATACCTGTGATTGTTGTCAACATCACCAAACAAGCCTGTTATTTGTTATTATGCAAATATTTGCAAGTAAGATGTCACCGTAATTGTAAATCCGCGTAGCCCAGGCAATAAAATCCAAAGAGAAAACTCTTCTGAAAACAAACAAAGAGATGGGTTTTGATCTACAATGGGTATTTACTTTTTCATTGTATTTTTGTTGTTACTAAATTAAATTAAACACAAATCTACAAAATAATTACTATTTTGTTTAACATTCTTCTTATTAAATAATGGAGGAAAGGTAAGTTAATCATTTGGAACAGGCATCCCTAAACATGCACACCTTGACAGTTTGACTACAATAAGTACACGAGCGGTACTCACACATAATCGCGAAATTGGAGACTGATTTTGAGCACTGTTTGTTTACATTGCTCAATCTAGACAGGTATATAATCAAAGCCCGTGGTTGTCCGAAAACTTTGGTCGACAATGACGAATTAAAGGCGCTTGTAGAAGCTGATAATATTCAATCTACGGTTGAATTAACAGCAGCTTTCGACGTTAGCATCAAAAATTGTTTTGGTCCATTTGCGTCAAATTGGCAAGGTAAAAAAGCTTGACAAATGGGTGCCCCACGAACTTGATGATCGCCGGAGCGAAGTACGCGTCGAGACGTGCCTTGCACTGCTCAACAGGCACACAAACGAAGGACTATTGAACCGCATTGTTACCTGCGACGTTAAATGTATTCTGTTTGACAATCGCAAGCGGTTAACAAGTTGGTTGTATCCTGGCCCTGCAGTCTCGACATTAGATAGCGACAAAAATCTGTCGATAAGTCGTATCGATGTCAAATTCCTTCTATAGATTTTCAACTTTATGTCCAAAGCATAAGGTTGAAAATCTATTAAAGAAATTTGACATCGATTGGACTTAACGACAGATTTTTGTCGCTATCTAATGTCGAGACTGCAGGGCCTGGTTCAGCACCTAAACAATGCTCTAAACGAAAACTTACCCCTAGAAAAGTGATGGTCACTATTTGGTGGTCTAGGGCCGATATGATTCATCACAGCTTCTTACCAAATGAGATGAGCATTACTGCAGATGTGTACTGTGAAGAACTGAACACAATGATGGAGAAGCTCGCACGTCTCCAACCACCTTTGGTCAGTCGGTCGTCTCCGCTGCTCCTGCACGACAACGCGCAACCTCATACTGCACAGCAGACGGTCTCCAAGTTACAAGAGCTGGGGTTGGAAGCTCTCCGTCATCCGCCATACTCATCAGACCTTGCGCCTCCATACGTCTACTTTTTCCAGAATTTGGATAACTTCTTGGCGGGAACAAAGTTCAATACCCGAGAGGCAGTACAAAATGCCTTTGAAGAATTTGTTGTCTCCCGTCCAGCTGATTTCTTCAAGAAGAGCATCGATAACTTCCACTGCGTTGGCAAAGATGCATCGATTGTATGGGTGATTACTTTGGAACAATAGAAATAAAAATATATAAATAAAATTACGTTAACTTATTTAATAAAAAACGGCAATTTCATAAGTAAATACCTAATAAGTATTATTCTAACATTAGATTAGGTTTATAATTAGAATTACGGCCGGGTACTGTATCTACAGGAAGGTGGCCGATAACCATGTGAAAACCGTGAGAAACCGCTGGATGTGAGAAACACAGGACCATATGATGTGGCGACGCTTGGCGGAGGCCGCTGGATGTGAGAAACATGGGACTCACACGATGTGGCGACGCTTGGGGAGGCCGCTGGATGTGAGAAACACTGGACCATACGATGTGGTGACGCTGGAGGGAGGCCGGTGGATGTGAGAAACACAGGACCATACGATATGGTAACGCTTGAGCGAAGCCGCTAGATGTGAGAAACACAGGACCATATGATATGGTGACGCTTGAGCGAGGCCGCTAGATGTGAGAAACACAGGACCATACGATGTGGTGACGCTTGAGGGAGGCCGCTGGATGTGAGAAACACAGGACCATACGATGTGGTGACGCTAGAGGGAGGCCGGTGGATGTGAGAAACACAGGACCATACGATATGGTAACGCTTGAGCGAGGCCGCTAGATGTGAGGAACACAGGACCATACGATGTGGTGACGCTTGAGGAAGGCCGCTGGATGTGAGAAACACAGGACCATACGATGTGGTGACGCTTGGGGGCGGCTGCTGTATGTGTGAAACATAGTACAACACGATATGGCGACGCTTGGGGAGGCCGCTGGATGTGAGAAACACTGGACCATACGATGTGGTGACGCTGGAGGGAAGCCGGTGGATGTGAAAAACACAGGACCATACGATATGGTGACGCTTGAGCGAGGCCGCTAGATGTGAGAAACACAGGACCATAGGATATGGTAACGCTTGAGCGAGGCCGCTAGATGTGAGAAACACAGGACCATACGATATGGTGACGCTTGAGCGAGGCCGCTAGATGTGAGAAACACAGGACCATACGATGTGGTGACGCTTGAGGGAGGCCGCTGGATGTGAGAAACACAGGACCATAGGATGTGGTGACGCTTGGGGGCGGCTGCTGTATGTGTGAAACATAGTACAACACGATGTGGCGACGCTTGGGGAGGCCGCTGGATGTGAGAAACACTGGACCATACGATGTGGTGACGCTGGAGGGAGGCCGGTGGATGTGAGAAACACAGGACCATACGATATGGTGACGCTTGAGCGAGGCCGCTAGATGTGAGAAACACAGGAACATACGATATGGTAACGCTTGAGCGAGGCCGCTAGATGTGAGAAACACAGGACCATACGATATGGTGACGCTTGAGCGAGACCGCTAGATGTGAGAAACACAGGACCATACGATGTGGTGACGCTTGAGGGAGGCCGCTGGATGTGAGAAACACAGGACCATACGATGTGGTGACGCTTGGGGGCGGCTGCTGTATGTGTGAAACATAGTACAACACGATATGGCGACGCTTGGGGTGGCCGCTGGATGTGAGAAACACAGGACTATACGATTTGGCGACGCTTGGGGAGGCCGCTGGATGTGAGAAACACAGGACCATGCGATGTGGCGACGCTTAAGGGAAGGCCGCTGGATGTGAGAAACACAGGACTATACGATGTGGCGACGCTTGGGCGAGGCCTATGCCTAGCAGTGGACGTCTTTCGGATGATGACTGTAGCTATTTTGCACTAGCTTGTCAATATGTTCGAAAAAAATAGAGTAACTTATTTAAAACTACGCGCTAATTGTGTTTAAAACACTCATTTACTTCTTTTTTAAACTTAGTTTTCAATCTACAATATATTTTTCAGATCCCAAAGAAGCTGGCGACAAGCCACGTCCGTTCAAAGTCGCATACACGAAGACATTCAACAAGCCTCATTGGTTCGAAACCGTGCAGCGAGAATATTGGGCGTGCCGTGAAAGAGTGGGCCTGGCCGACTACTCGTCGTTCACTAAGATCGATATTCAGGTGAATACGACCTTAAAGTTATAGTTATAGAGTACATTGTTTTTAATAATAACAAATATCTTTTAGGGTCATTAGTCCGGAGGCTTTGCTTGTTCTTAATCGTATTTCTTTGCAACAATGACTATCCCAAGCCAGTGCAAACGCACTTATAAGTTGCATATACGTGAGCCGCCATATTGGATTATTGCTACTATACTATTGGCTGCAACAAACACGTCACCCAATTGAGAAAATTACCCTTAAAAACCATTCTAACTGGTTGCCTATTCAGTCCCAAGGTCGCGAGGTAGTGGATCTGCTGCAGTACCTGTGCTCAAACGATGTGGATGTGCCCGTGGGTAGCATCATACACACGGGCATGCAGAATGAGCGCGGGGGCTACGAAAACGACTGCAGTCTCGCCAGGATATCTGACAACCTGTAAGTGACGATCATTACCTCAGAAGTTATTTATAGTCTGTTCCAAAAGTAGCTGATGAAAGTGTAAACAAACCCTGTGCAGGTTAAATTCTTATGCAATCACTCACTAAAGGGAATTAGGAACAATTCATCTGTATTAAGAAGGTTTTAACTTTATATCTCACCACTTTTTTCAACAATTATTATTGTTTGAATAACATAAATAAATTGTAATCGAAAACGCATCGACGAAAAACTTTTGGAACAGACCATGCCTAATTGGCTTCGGCCGTATTTATTTACCAAAAATACATCAACTACTTCTCTTCCAGCTACATGATGATAGCGCCAACAATCCAACAGACCCGCTGCAAGTCGTGGCTAAAGCGTCACCTCCCCGCCAACGGTTCCGTCACCCTCTCCGACGTCACTTCTATGTACACAGCCATTTGTATCATGGGCCCGTTCACCAGAAACCTGCTATCCGAACTAACGGACACAGACTTGGCTCCGTCGAATTTTCCGTTCTTTACTTTTAAAGAGATTGATGTTGGTCTCGCCAATGGGATCAGAGCAATGAATTTGACGCATACTGGGGAGCTGGGTTATGTACTCTATATACCTAATGAGGTAAGTCTTATAGAATCGCGCCCTTTTAAATAAATGGATCTTAAAAATTAGACAGGGGCAATTTCCGTAATAATTTTTAAGAAAGTTCGGATTCTAGCCTCAGTCTGAATGTGTCAAAAATACGTCAAAATTTTAATACATTTTGAATCACTGTCAAAATCACAGAAAATCAGCACTGAGCAAACGTGGTGTTCAATGCTCTTGCCTTTTCTGTATGAGAACAGTGGGACAGGAATAGGCTTATATTGTTAAACTTTATGAAACATAAAATGTACAAAAGCAGAATTAATAGGAGTGGTACAAAAATGCGCGTAGATGCAGGATTTACTCGTTGAAATTGAATAATATTCGCTATAACTATTATTTGCTCAAAATAGTCCGTTTTCTCTTCAACAATAATAATAAAGCGGTTTTTTTATTATTTATTTACTAAGCAATGATCGTTCTCCTGATAAATATTGAGACAAAAACTCACGGAAAGTTGATTTGAGAGCTCTAATTTGCAGATACTGTTGAATATAATCCATCTAAACTATTTTTCTCACATTACAAATATCCTATTCTTTTATAATAATAGAATACATTTTTGTTATATGCCTTTTATATTTAGAAAAAACGACTGTACCTAATTCAATTTTCTAAAATTTTCAAAGGTTTTGAAACAAGTCCGTATATATATATATGCGAAGTTCTACATCATTTTGACAAAGTATTTATACCAAAATAATTTCCAACATTTGCTTAAACAATACCAACTTTTTTATTGCTTCTTTTATTTTTTAATGAATAAAATAAAAGTACTATATATTTCATCGTGCCGGCGATTTGCGCTCAGTGACGCCCTAAGCCGAGGTCCGTACCCCACAGGGGGTGCCCTTAGCGTATAGTCGCCTGGTTTGTAAGTATTTTAAGCCTTGGTTGGGGGAACTAATTTATTAAGGCAACCACATGCATGTGCGGTAAAGCAGCCGACAACCTCCTAGGTTGACCTGCGAGAAGACAATCACAAAAATAAAAATAAAAAAGTATGTGCCCTCAGTATCGCACGAACGCTTTTCGAGGACGGACCTATATCAGTCGATTTCGGGCTCTGTCGTGCCGATACTATCGAACATTGTAAACCGCAAGTCCTTTATTGTTGTTTTGTTTTGATTTCCGTGAAAACAAAAAAACAATAAAGTACTTAGTTCTGAATTCAAATTATTATACACGATAAATCTAATAATTGATGTAATTGGTGGACATAGAAATTAGCATTCGTTTGTATTCGGAAATCCGTTGATTCCCGAGGGACATTAATAAAATAGTTGTACTGTACAAAATTATTTGCTAGATTTTAGGAATTCTAAAGGTTCCAAACAAGGAGCTTAATTAATACGATTTCAGTGGCCTTTATTGTTCTTTTATTAAATATCACGCGATGCAATAACAACGTAAAGTAACTCAACAATTCATACCATCGCAGTCGATATTAATGAGTATGGAACACCATACTCATTGATGTCTACTACTAATAATATGAACACTACTACACTACTGATTAAGTCAAAATCATGTTTGATTTTCAGGTCACTATTTAAGATTAAGTACTGTGTAACAATTAAAATATTTATACGATCCTTCCAATTATTTTATAAGGTATCAACACTTTAACATTGTTGACTAATGAAAAATATTAAAACAAACTTCATTATACAACATTAATTGAATTGTATATCTTAAAAAGGTCTACAGAAAAGTCCGCTATGGTATATGTCTATCTCCTAAGGATAACCCACAGTGACCATTTTTATCTTTTACATATTACTAAAAAAATATGGGTTATTTACGAAGCTATTTTAAACAATACAATGGTCCCGATTCTCTTGTACACCGAACTAAACTGTCACAAAAATTCCTTACTTTTTCACATTATCTAAAGTTCCAACGAATTATACTGCAGTGGATCAAGATCGTTAGTCGCCACACTCGCAACACCATGGTGCGAGCGAGTGAGAAGATGTGAAAGTAGGAATCCCTCACGTAACTCGCCGCGCACTTGGTTCGTAAAAAAATAGCTAAGTTAGCGCAGCGGCAGCGCTGAAATGTAAGAGGACTCTTAATGCCTTAGCCTTTTTTTTGTTACCCCACACTAGGAATTTCCATACACAAACAGCCAGACCTGGAACAACTACTTGTAGGTCATATAAATATTTGTTCCGTGCGGGAATCGAACAAGCGACAGGCAGCGTAGTAGTCAATCTCTTAACCACTGCGCAAACCGTGCCGTGCCTCTGCTTGTTTTACTAGCACCCTTTATTTAATTCGTTCCAAAACATTTTAGTTCGCCCTCCACGTGTACAACCGTCTGATGACGATCGGTGAGAGGTACGGCATATCCCACGTCGGTTACTACGCGTCTCGTGCTCTTCGCGTGGAGAAGTTTTTCGCTTTCTGGGGCCAAGACCTGGACACCATCACCACACCGCTCGAGTGCGGACGGACCTGGCGTGTCAAGTTTGATGTAAGTATCAAATTACTTTCGAGAAGATAATGAAAGAAAAGAAGAAAAATAGGGATATTTGTCGCTGAAACGTGAATACAAAAAGATAACAGTAGAATAGAAGACAGGTAGTCGTGGTAGAGTGGCCGTGTGAGATGCAGAGAAATGAGGAAAGAGGTAAAGTCATGAGGATTTCTTTTTAAGTATTAATAATGATGGACTCTTCCGGGGATAGGGACCAGCAATTTTGACGATGATTGAGGAAAACCTATGTACTGCATTTGTATTATTTACGTATTTTAGTTAGTTTAGGTAGCTTTTATTTTAATTTTTTCAGATTTAGTCATCGACAGATATACACAATTTTTGTCAACGCGTTACGCAAAGGTCAATTTTCCGAAAATGTTTAATGAAAGTGCGTCCCCCTCTGTACACATTATAATATGTACATTTATGCATAAAAGATTAAATTTGACCAGATGTATGTACGTAGACCGGGGAAAAAGGAGTATGTAAGGATCGGAGCAGGTGACGTTCTGTCGTTTCTGCTACCCGCATAGGAAGAAGGCGTGACTTTATGTATGTGTTAAATTTATAAAATACCTTCAAAAATTACCGTTACAGAAAGACATAAAATTCATCGGACGCGACGCCCTTCTCCGCCAACGCGACGAAGGTATCTGCCGTCAATACGTACAGCTGCTATTGACTGATCACGACCATGAGTTGGACATGTGGTCGTGGGGTGGCGAGCCTATCTACAGGGATGGGAACTACTGTGGACAGACAACTACTACCAGCTATGGGTTCACGTTCAAGAAACAGGTAAATGAGGAAACCACAGAGCAGTACTAGCCCAGTGGTAACGGCCCCCCTTACGAGTTGTAGGTCGTACGTTCGAATCTAGACAGGTGCTTTACTTTGTTGTGTAAATAATTTCATCACCACTGCTCTCCATGTAACATCTACCAACTCGCAGTGGGTTTGCGTGGTCGGTTACGGCCCACTCCCTCTCACTGAGAGGAGGCCTGTGTCCCAGCAGTGGGAAATGCTGCTTATGCAGAGCACGGAGACGCCTCGGCGGCCATTGCTAGAGGCGGCAATGTCTCCACTTTCCATACAAACCTAGCGTGTAACCCTTAACTCGCACTCGCACTACGCCAAAAATGGCGTTTTAGTAACTGACGGCTTTCAATAGCAGTCCGGGCAGAGGTTCTGCGTTCAAAGGACTTTCGGTGCCACAAATTTAAGTAGTACTGCCGTCTCCAGATGATGACAATTATTTCTTAAAATATCAATTAATAGGATTATAATTATGAACTTTTGTATTAATGATTTTAATGATTATAATTATGTAAATACATACTAGTTGCGATCGCGAATCATATTTTGTTCAACATACAACTTGACACTGACCTGCAAATTGAAAAATCATAGGAAAATTTGAATTACACAACAATTAAATTTAAATTTATAATTTTTCTTGGGAATGCAGTGAACTCGCTTCCAATTTTGTTGACAATGATCATTCGTTATTTTTATTTTTTGCTTTTTGTTTCTCTTCTACCCGCACTGATATAATATAATTAGTAATAAGATTTAATGTTCTCATGTAAGTGACAATTGTCTTAATGAGAATAAAGTTTTTTAAACCGCATTTCGCGGCCAACCTGGCGCTTCCCCCTTAAGCATAACTGACAAAATGTGACTGTACTATAGAATTCTGCCCATCTTAGAATTCAGCTGTTTATAATAATATATGTTCTGTAAAAGTAGCTATATGTTTTATCTTGTCTATATTATACATGTTTCTTTAATATACAGGTTTGCCTCGGTTTTGTCGAGAAACTGGACGAGCGCGGAGTGCCTCAGCCAATCAGCACCGAGTATGTGCTCAGCGGACATTACGAGATTGATATCGGTGGTATAAGGTGAGATTTACTCTTCAATTAAATGGAAACTCATCACTAAAAATAAAAAATGGGCAAAGTATTTATTGGGACTCGCACAGGAACCCCTTCTGGTCGTTTCATTTTCCATAATTGAGTAAAAGTGGCCCAAAAAGTGATCTGGAACTTGTCCGAGGTGGTGAAACCGGTATTATCTGCTAGCTCCTGCCCCCGACTTCGTCCGCGTGAAAGTCAACTGTATCATAATAGTTATTTATGCCACTGTTGTATAATAAGGGGTATTAAAACAGTACAGTTGCATACAAGACTATCTACACACATGATATGAAACCTCTATAAAAAAAGGTTCTGAAACCATAGGGTGTTGTAAGAACTATGTAAATTCATGGAAAGTTTAATTGCTGAGTATTGAATACAAACAAATTTCTGGTGGTGTGTTATCAAAACTTGTATCACAAATTTTTGTAAACAACAAAGTAATTGAAATAATGGCGGGATACGACGCGAATTCGAATAACCAAAAAGTTTTTTTTTATTACGGTGCTGTGGTAGTGAAACGCGCGTGCATGACGGTTCTTTTTTTGAAAAGCAGTTGATTAATGAAATTTAGTACAACATTATAAACGCGTTTGGATAACATTATGGTTACTATGACACTGGTTGTTTTAATGTTGACAATAAGCTATCTGTTTCAGAAATTTTATAGAGGACTTATAGCATGGGTGTAGATAATAGTACATTTTGATACAAGTGGCGAATTTTTTTATTGCGTTTGAGGCGGAATACACACACGAGCCGTAGGCGAGGGTGTTATGGAGCCGAGAACTGTAATTACAAATGTCCACGTGTATTTAACGATGTTTTGCAATACCTACGCTTTTGAAGAAATAAAATAACGAAAACTATTTTTGTCATGAAATAAATAAGATTGAATTTGCTTTTTTTTCCGCGCTTTACCTTCGCAGGTTAAAGGAGAGGCAAAGGTATAAAGCCGCTAAACAGCCTAATATAGAAAACAGAAAATTCTAATATTTTTGAGAACACAAATAAATGTTCATTTGTTCATAAACGTATTTCTTTTTTGTAATAATCATGGTTATTGATAACATTCTATTTAATAAACATAATTTAAATATTCAAAGAATAACAACGCCGTAAAGACGCATATCTCTTTGCCGAGATTTAAAAAAAAACTATCACCGCCGACTATAGGCATTGAACCAATTTGGAGTAAGTATAGATAGGTATAGTTATCTGTGGCAATTTTTATTTCCGTACAAGTGTTGGTAAATGAAAAAAAACACGCGTGTGAAATACATTGCATGTTGAACCTAATCGTAGTGCGATAAGAACCAGTTTTCGAGGAAGTGTATTGAAAAATATTATTCCTATGCGTACCTATGGCACTATGCAATAGTCTAGCTTTCTATCTCTGAAAGATTTTTTGTAATCGGATCATCACTTCCAGAGATTACCTTTTACAAACAAGGGAACGTTTTTATCTCGTAATAATATCAGTTTAGATTATACCAGTTTAGTATACACTTTCATCGTATTGATATCGCGCTATTTGTTTAGGAGCTACGATGCCACAGACAGACAGACCCTTTCAAAGGTTTAAAACTTGTAATGCCTATCTTTCTGCATCGGAAGTAAAAAATTGGAACAGACTAATTTGCGAATATGTCACACAATTTGTTCTTAAACAAAAATACAACTTTATTAGAAGTCTTAAATGCAAATATTTTGACTAGTTTACCTCGTGCTGCGGCACAGAATGTGTCCTTGCAATACCTTACAACGATAATATAAAGTGTTGAATGTAAGAAAGTGAAATAAACAAACACTTAGAGGTTTGATAGTGATATTTATTTACATTCTACCACCTACATTCAACCTATACCGTGTGATTTTAAACGGGCGTTACGTTTAATATACATACATACATAAACTCGCGCCTTCTTCCCATGGGGGTGGGCAGAAACTACAGAACGCCATCTGCTAGGATCCTTACATACTCCTTTTGCCTCGTTTACGTTCATACATCTGGTCATACACGCACGCCGGTTGCGAGTACAACGCATCTGACCTTTCTGAAGAAAATCACCAATAAGGTCACTATATGTCTTCCTAGGGCGTCCCCTCCCGGCGTTTCCACTCACATCTGCCTTGTAAATACCTTTTGTTAGTTGCCCTTCATTCATCCTCTCAACATGACCAAACCATCTAAGCATACCGTTTTCAATTTTTGTCACTACATCTCCTATAATTCATACTAATTCTTCTATAATCATCTACGTTTAATATAATTAATACATGCATATATCGAATTTTAATAGAACAGGTTTTTGCAGTATGGGATCATTAGAACATTAACATTGTTGCACAAGTGACATTAAAAAAATAAAAATCTTTCTAAATTATCAAACTAATTATTGCCAGCTCACAATTTTAAACTCAGGCCAACTATAGGCCTTCATTTCCATAACTAAACCACAACATTGTCTTTTCTCAGATACGCAGCCAAAATGAACTTGCACTCGCCGAACCTGCCAACTAAATACCCGGACAAGGAGCGCGACGTGTACCAGGCGACCAGGAAACCTAGCGAGCAAAAGGAATTCGTAGGACGACATTACCAACCATAAATACGTGTAAACATCTATGACTCTTGCGCACAATGTCTCAAGTTACAGTATAAAAGTAGTCCTCGTCACCGTATCCCGCAACAGTGACCCAGACTGATTTTCTTAGCTCCTTTCGTGAGGTCTCTGATGACTAGCGAAGCCAAAACTGAATGCTTTGAAACAAATCGTCTTGAAGACCTACACGCACAAGAAGCGCGTCTATACGCAAAAGTCGCGCAAAGGCTTTATACATACAATGATGCTGATCAGGTCTTCTGTATACGGTTGACCGGCTTTTAAGGACCACATTACAGTAACAAGATTTTAAACGTGCATCATCCGCCTTCCTTTTCTCAACTATATCGGGGTCGGCTCCAGTCTAACTGGATGCAGTTAAATACCAGTATTTTACATGAACCGATTTGCATGCAATAAATATTGCTTTACTCTTCAATAATTGAGGGGTAAATAGGGTTGTTTAAAAAGCAAAGCAGTATGATGTGACAGAGACACTGTGTGCAAGAGTTATATGGTAAGGATTTTGTTTGTTTTCCTTCCTTGAGATAGTGAGCCTGAGTATAGATTGCAATATTATATTACATATACATGTATTTATAGGAATAAACACCAACACCAGTAGTGATTCTCCATAGGTTTACAGAATGTCTAATAAGCTTCTATCTGGATATTAAAACTTTTATCTTTGTAACTGATTATCATAGCCAAGGTTTTTTGACTTTTGCACTTCAAATTATAACAATATAAATGATAATATAATCAATGTAGTAATGATCTTCTCACGCACGCAAAATTTGAAAAGGCAATACTAATAATACATTTTTACCAAAGTTTGTTACATCTGCATGTTCACAGTTTTTTGTTAAAATGATGTAAGGATCAGTTTGCAATATTATTATATTTATTATAGCTTTAGAAACAGCTCAAATATCTGTAAATACGGAACCTGAAAAAAAAAACTTTATATCGAGGTGAGATAACGTGAGAATCGGAGTGGTATTAACAATAATTACTTTGACACTTTAATGTTTAGCTAATATCAGTTTCATAATTCATTTTAGGATATGTCCCACAGTGCCTAGTGATCAATTAAGTAAGCATTACGGCTAATTATTAGACGAGAGTATTGTAATTTATTGTTACATCACACTTGTAAGGCTTGTAAGATATAATTCAATTTAAGTGATTGGTTCGTAAATACAAATCTACCTCGAAACAAGTAGAGGGCAGAAACATAGTATTAATTTTACTTTGCGAGATTTATTTGATTTCTTACTCTTGGGCAGTGCACAGTATTAGTACATTCGGATTAGAAGACTGAAACTGCGGGATATCGATTGAGGATTATCCGCATTGCAGGCACATCCCTAGTGTGATGGAATTGGCAATAATGTGGGTCAAAGATTGGCTTTAATAATATAAAAAATTATAAATAATGGCTAATAATTCAATTAAAGGCCGATTTTTGAACTAGTGTTGTGAAAGAACCCGGTGGTTGTACCAAAATTAAATTCTGTTATAGATATTATTATTTTTGAAAAATGATCCACATATATTTTATCCGAGGGATTAAATATTTAAAATATATTATTAAATTTTTTTACTCTGAATAAACTTCGTTGTAGTATACAATTATATAATAAGTGCAATATTTACAATGAATGTGTTAATAGTGTTCTTGTTTAATATTTAAATTTTTTACCCATTATTGCAGTTTTAAATTATTTATTGTTTTTTTTTAATTGTTTAATACCTTTATATGAACATATTGTTTTAATTATTCTATTTATTGTTGAATAATATTCATGATATTATGTAAATAATGTTTGCCAATGCTGTAGATACTAAAATCTCATTATTTGTGTTTGATTAGGATATAGGAAACCACAAATTTTGTATTAGATATGAAAATTAGGAGTAATGCCTTAACATAAAAATTAACTCTTCTTTGGAGCCTTTTTGGAAATCGCAAGCAATATTATAGAACACCGGTGACGACCTTTTTGCCAACTAGTTCATACCTACAAGGTGTGAAATGCAATATCCGTATAACTTTGGTTTATAATAAGCAAGACAAGATTCATTGATCATTCATTCGTTTTACGTCTTCTCAAATGATTTAAGACCAGAAGGTGCCACGCGCGGAGGAATTAATTGAATTACGATAATACAATGACGCAGTTGCCTATATAATAATAAAAAAAAGTATATCATCTCCTTGAAAAAACTTTCCATTCCCTTATGAACTAGTTGCGCAAGTTGTTGGAAATATAGACTAAGTAAATAAGTATTTAGAATAACATATAAATTAGGTTTTAAAAGTAAGTGGATTATTAGTTCAACACTCAGTTTTTATGACAAAATTTAGCAAGTTTGTGTAACTCACAGATTACGTTTCGGTTGTTCATCAATGGGAAATATAACCTCGCCATAGCTTATACAAGCCGCGTGCTGCAATAGCCTAGTCTAATTATAAACACATACATAGATATAATTAAAACAGGATTGTATAGTTCCGGTTATGCCTTTAGATACACAATTACACATGTCCCTTTTGTGCGCTTAAATAATAGACCAAAAGATTTCCAATCAATGAAATTTACATAACTATGAAACAATTTACTAACATGTCAGTTTCGAAGTAAATTGGTCTTTTTAGGTGTATCATTGGGAATTTATAGGCTTTCCGACAGATAGTTGATGTTGTAGTACTAAAACACTAATGTTTATTAAGTCATTGTCATTTATTGTATTTGCTCAGTGTCTAACATTATTATACCAACTAGCGAGTTTGAACTGTAATTATGGTAATACCGACTTCGTGAATATAAGTCTTCCTCTGTAAAGTAGTGAAAGCTTCCATTTGCCTTAGCTGTATATATATTCATAGGCCAAGTTGCACATACGTTTTGTGTGGAGCACAGTTCGAACATAAGTTTGGCGTAGTTCGTTTAATATTTACACACTCATTTGAATTATTTTGAATATAATGTTTTTAACTTTATGAGGAATTTTCCTTTGTTCAGTTAGTGGTTTCCATAATCGAATGTTTAATTTAGTTAGTAGTAGTTTTAAAAAATTCTTGCCAAATGCATTTTGAGCAATTTTTGTAGATAGTAAGCAATTTCTGAAGAAATAAAAATCTATGATATGAAATAGTGTTTTATTTATCCCAATAAGTTACATAGTTTTCTTTTGTCAAAGTAACATTTTGGTGGTATTTCACACAGGAATGCCCGGGATGGTTAGACACAAATCACAGCTACTAACATCCAAAAAAGTAATGACACACAAACACTACTGTGCGTAAACATTAAGAAAATAGAAACTTACCAATGCCAACTGCAGAGTGAATGTATAGTCACAATAATTATTATGTAATTTTTTTATTCAAAATCGTCATAATTATCATTAATTTATAAAAAAAAACAAGGTTCATCATGTTCTGTTATGTAGTGGTCATATCATTTTTCACGTATTTGTTTTGCTTTTACACAATTTATTTCAATTATGAACTTCGAAAGATTGCAATAAATTATTATGATTTAATACAAATTATAATTACATCATACTAATACGAATAATACTAATCATTATGTTTATAGTCCCTTATCATTCTTATTACTAAATTCTGAATATATACTCGATACAATGTCATACTTATTCTACACAAATAATTTTAGAAAAGTATATACTGGAAAACTAATGTAAGACTAACCACTTTAATTAAACAAGTGCCCTGTCAAACATCCACGGATGACAGCCGGCCAACGGCTTAACGTGCTTTCCGAGGCACGGAAGGGTCTTGGTATGTAAAGATGGTCACCTATCCACGGACAAACCGCGGCAAGCGTAGCTTAATCTGATCGATAAAACCATGCGGCTGTTATAACTTAGCCACGAGCCTCTCTAGATGTAATTGGCCACTGTCTACTTGACTACACAGGTGTGACCGTCACTATGCGGCGTGGCAAGATGTTTTGATCGACTATTATGTTACATACACATATATTACAATAATGCATACTTACTTAGGAAGTAACATCCTGAATCTATTAGCCTTATCTCTGGCTATACAAACTATTATTTAGGAGCCAAATTGGCAAAACACTACACATCTAAATACTAACACATCTAAATTCTAATACAGGAGTCTAAATAGTAGTGAAATACAGTACAAGATACAATAAATTGATCAGTTTACATCACAACATCAACATCTTTATATGTGGAGAATGCCTAACAGTGCATTGTATGAAATGACTATTACAGATATGTGATACAAGTTAAGTAATAAAGTAAATATATAAATAATTTTTAATCAATCCATCACTATACCACGCACAATGCATAACAGTTTATGAAACAATTATTCCATTGTAATCTAAATGCTGACATTTCGTCATCAAAATACTACATAACAAAAGACTAAGATATAACTTACTCCCGGAACCCTAATCTGATATACTAGATCTAGAGGTTCTGATAATTCAATGAAAAGTGCTATTGATTGAAGTAGCCCCAATCAATAGTAAACATTTAATTTTGTTTCTTTTAACGTTACTATTGATCAGAATCACTGTCATCAATAGCAACCCCCACCAATCAGAAAAAGTCATGGTACGTGTTACTCGAAGTGTGCACGGGCTTCCTCTTCAACTTCTCTTTAATCAAGTCGCATGGAGATTTTGTGCTGAAGTCAAATCTGACAACATTTGAAGGAACTTTTTCACGCAAATACGGTGCAGCTACAGGTCTCAAACGAGCAGTTAACACTTTTCCAAAGGCTGAACACTTTCCCATCTTGATTTTCTCTTGTAGTATGTATGACATATCATTTTTAATAGGTAGTAATGGCTCAGGCTCTGGTGGTGGTATTGATTCTAGCGATCCTGCACGGTTTGGAGAATTGCTAATAAACTCTTTGTAGTCCAAAACCAGTGAATCGAAGGAACTGCTGGGGCTGATGACTTCTTGTGTGTGTTGTAGTTCAGGTTGCCCAGGTTTCTGCACAGCTTTCATCAGATCAATTACGCAGTTTTGGTCCTCGATTGCCATTTTTCTCATCTCCTCTTGTAATTTCTCTTGTTCAATATCTTGTTGCTTTTTGAGCTCTTTAGCTTTGAGCATGTTGGACAACTGCTCTGAGAGGACATTGGTGATGGGGCTCTCACTCAAACTGAATGAAGGGATAGGTAATCTTGGTGGTGGAGATGTGAGCCTAGTGTCTGACAATCCCCGAGGGAGATTTAACACCGGCATTGGCAACGATCCGACTCGCCCATCTTCACTGGGACTATTGTTCAAATTACACTTCGATAAATGACTGTCCACCAAAGCAAACAGAGACGTAAACGAACTTGAATCAGTCATCTTGAATAACAATCACCTTTGTCCTCAAAGTCAAACAAAAAATTTGGACATGATTTAAAACAAAACACTGCACTACACCACTACGCGATAAATTTACAGGATTTATCAAAATAATGCGTCAATTCAAGTACGTTCATCTTACTAGGACACATAATTATTGTGTTATTTTCGTTTTGAACAGAGGGCACAGTAAGAGTTTATTATGTTCTGTGGTGAGTGAGGGGGTGGTGGGCGGGTGTGGCGAGGGGAATGAATGTTGAAGAAAGAAATCGATGAAACCACCCATAGACAAGAACATTTTTCACAAACATTTGTAATTTCTGTAAATCGGCACTGACAAGTATATTCAGAGTCTCTCTATGGCTACAATGAAATCCAAAAATATTTTTTGTTTCAGCAAACGTAACCGTGTTGTCTACATTATGTAGTTACTTGAAACATTTTATCAGGTTCACGAAAAAACACAAAAGTTGACACTTAATTTTCATGAGCGGCAACATTGTTATCAATGTAAATTCGTAAACGTCATAGTTTAAATAACTCTTTGATAGTTAGTCTGTGGTACAGCGTAAGACCGAGCGCATCGCAAACGAAACGGGAATCGGGAAACTTTAATAGCAAGTCGTGTTTTAAAGTTGTTAAAATTCTTCCGAACGAAAATCTTTGCTGATATGCGCCATAGTGAGTTTCTGAAAGCGGTTTCGTCGTCCTGCGCTAATCATGCCAGGCGCAAAATATGAACAGCTGCCTTTGAAGTCAGATGCTGATGAGGACGTGTTTACAACCAAGCCGAAGCCGAAATGGTCTGATGTGTGCGTCCAGAAGAGCGTGCTGTCCTTGGGTTTGATTCTCCTCTACTTCTCGCTGTCCATTGGCCTCACATTCTACCAGAGATGGCTCCTGACGGTAAGGCTTCTGTTATCAGTTACATACTGTTTGCTTTACATTTTACCTGTTTTCTTTTTTTTTTGCGACGTGTTTATAAGTTGCTCGCTGTGTTCGAACTTAAGTTTGCCGCTGTGCGTACTTTGGCGTATTATTCAGAGAGATGAATGTTTCTGATGTGCTGTTTAGGAGTTATAATAATATTTGCTAGTTGTTGTCTTGTTTATCTTGCATGGCAGTATCTCACGCTGGGTTTCCCCTTGTTCTAGTTACGTCACCGTATGTTTTGTTTTTGAGAAATATGATAAGTATTGCAAAACTAATAGATAAAACAAGGCAAACCCAAAAAAATAAAATCTTTTGAACTTTTTGATTATGTTTGGTATGCTGAACCTTTTTGTCTATGTATTCCTCTTACTGTTTGTTCTAATAAGATTTCTTTTATTCACTGAACAGTAAGTGTTTGTATGGGAATTATCCCATACAAAATACAATCATTTCAGAAACAAATAAGTCCATGATTTGTTTGTTTTCTATAGACAAATAAGTCATGGACTGATTAATAGCCTTTTATAACATTTTTTTTACAATATGGAATGCAATAAATGGGTATGAATATGAATAATAAATTAAATGACTTGTATGGGTTTACATAGTGCCTAAATAATTAGTTTCCAACAGAACACAATAACAATATATTAGACAACAAACAATTCTTATACAGAATAATAATAGTTACCAATTTAAATAATTATGGATCCTTGAATATTATTTAGATATCACTGTAAACTTTAGCTAAAAGATATTTATTTACTATTTATTCCAATGTTATAGATAGTACTAATTTTATTTGAATACAGTAGATATTATTATTTTTTCATTAAACCTAGTTTAATGTTTAAAAATAAGACAATAATTGTGGTCACTATTTTTATGGAAATCCACTTATTTTTATATATACTCATAGTCAAAATAGAGGAATATAGGAATATTATGTACTAGGGTCTTTTACAATTATCTTATTTTTTATATGATTCTAAGGAAAGTATTTTAAAGACCACAAAGAACTGAGTTTAGGGCTCCTACCTTTGACAGTTTAATATCTAAGCTTACTTACTTATAATAAAATAATCATGTATTATTAGTATGCATCAGTTAATTAAAATTATTATATTAAACAAGCTTACCTAACCAAACAACTGAACTCATCAAAACTCAGCCAATAATTTTTAAATATTTTGCCAGACCTATTCACAGACACACACTGTGAATAATTAATATTTTTTTTGTAAAGTTACATTAATTCTGTTCTTGACATCTAAATCCGAAATCAGCATAACAAAAATCTACAAGCCAGCCATGGAAAAAAAATGTTTTATGTATAATTGCATAAACATGTGGAAATTATTCTTGAAAACACCTTTTGTGTTATTGATTTTAACTTAAAATGTTGTTGTCATGTAAATTACCTTCAAATGTTTGCTTATGATACATTGAACTAGAGGTTACAATAATATTTCTATGTGAACAATGTGCACCCAAAAACAATACTGTTACATCCAATGTTAAAACATTCACGACCTTACAACCTTTCGGAAACGTTCGACTAATTTCGTATAGACTCGTGTTGCGATACGACATCGTCAACAGCTAGGTATAGGTAGTATAGGTAGAAAGAAGATTCCAACTACCCTAGCACCTTAGCAGGTTAACAAAACCCCTTTCGCAGACGTCACAATTCACGAACGCACGACTTTATACCAGGGTTAGAGGATACAATCCCGAGCATGTTTTTCACGTGATTTTTGTTGCGTTATCCCGGAATCCCTGGGCTAAACTAAAAACGTTTTTTTACAAAATACAACCGATTTCCAAATAAAAACAAAAATACGTGAAATATTACTTTAATTTTGGAAGTCGGTGTCTTTGGTTGTGTATTTACGTTTTTGGCCACAGACTTCCGAAATTAAATTTATTTTTCACTTTTTTTTGTGTTTGTTTTGGAAGTCGGTTGTGTTTTTCTAAAGCAGTTTTTCTTTTTCATTTTTTATTTGTGGTACCTACCCTACACACATTCGTATACCACTACTTGATATGTAAATAACCGTGACAGAAAATAATTAAAACATCATCAGTATAAACTAAGTAGAAAAAATATGCAGTATTAAGGATAACTCAAAAACTACTGGTCTTGGAACTTGATTAAATTTAAATGGGACCTAATGTGAAGCACCATCTTTCAGCAGAATCATCCAAATCGGTTCACCCAGAAAAAAGTTCTCAGCTAACAAATATAAATAAAAACAAAAAATACAGTTGAATTGCGAACCTCCTCAATATTTTGAAGTCGGTTAAAAAATAAAACAGATTTTTAATACAAAAGTGTCAGTACATGCACGGTCAAAATGTATGGAATATTTAGCTGTTTTAAAAAATTTAATTACCGACGAAAGGTTTCTGCGCTATGGGGTCTAAAATCATGTGCTTATTTCTTGGTAACAGTTTGCGATGTCCCATACAGTGTGTGTATTTCATTTTTGGTAATAGTATAGCTACTGCTAGAAACAAAACTCCCGTTCCGAACGCGTTCAAATGATCGCGGCATTAGCTTACAGTTTCGGGGCGAAAGATAAGACAATTCAGAAACCGCACGTCAGTGTCCGGGCCTTGCTGTCTACTCTCGTAAGTCCGTCAACGAAGATATGAGCTCGTCCGGAAGTAATTGATCCGTCAAAACAAGTGTCAAATTAATTTTTTTGGACGGGCAAATGTTTGCCACAGACTTATCTGGCCCGGTGGCTTTAATTGGAACTAACGAAGTCACTATGCAAAGTGACAAGGTCTGTCATTTTTAGTTTACTGACAGCGCCACCATCACCGGGTCAGATAAGTTTGTGACACTATACATATCGGGAGTTAGGGCAACTGTCAAATCGTATTGTCATCCGTTCTTAGTTCGGGCCCCGAACTTATCATATATCTGTAAGTGTTACGTGGTAGGAAATGCCCGTAACTTAGGCCAAAATTACGGATGTCGTGTTTAGGGAGTGGATTCCCAGTTCAGGCTAGAGTCCGCAACTCCACGTCTAAGCACGTGTTTTACGTCAGTGGTAAAATTTGAACTACGAAAGCCCGTCAATGCTTTAGGCTCGTCGTCAAAGACATATGCATATATAACACTAGCTTCAGCCCGCGACTTCGGCCGCGTGAAATTTCTGGTTCCTCGACCCACTCCGTCGCATCGCATCGCTTGCCCGTGCTATTACTTTGTTTTCGCTTAGCGTTCTTTTTTAATTTTTTTCCTGGCTCGTAAGGGTCCTAGCTTGATGTTAAATAACCTAAAGCCTCCCTCAAAAATTGGGCTATCAAATGAAAAAAGAATTTTTGAAATCCGACTTTTAGTTCCAGAGATCAAACCACACAAACAAACAAACAAACGGCGTCGTCGGTTGTTTTGTTCCTTCATACAAACTTACAAAATAAACAATTTTACGTCTTTATAATAATGTAATATGTAATATATATATATTAGTATAGATTTACATAATGCATCCCGTGGTCCACCAACCAATTACTATTATACACTCGAGAGCAATGAATCCGGGTCACTTAAAGAATGTTAAAAATCTCGGAAACTAAAAATGATAGGTTAATGCAATAAATTGTATTTAATAGACAATGTAATACTCCTTAAATGAAAGTAAAAAAAATATGAGTCACCATACATTTTATTAACACAAAATTACATAAAGAAAAAAACTGCTGATCTCTCCTTAAAACAAAAATAGGAAACATGAAATTTTTGAACTTTATTACGATTTTCTTGAATTTTAATACTTCGTATTGCCTCCTCGTGCTTCCATTACTGCGTTTACGCGGTTTGGCATGCTGTACACCAAGTTCCTTATACGATTTTGGGGAATATTCTCCCATTCCTCTGTGAGAGCAATTTTGAGCTCACGAAGCGTGATTGGGGGAGGGTTTCGTTGTTTTACGCATCTGCCTAGCTCGTCCCAAGCATGCTCGATCGGGTTGATATCCGGGCTGCGCGCTGGCCACTCCATACGAGTAATGTTCATCTCTTGAAGGTAGTCATTCACAATCCTACCTGTATGAGGTCGGGCATTGTCATGCATAAATATAGCATCCTCACCTAAATTGACCATAAATGGACCAACGTGATCATTGAGGATTTCTTCCACATATCTTACGCTAGTTAAAGAGCCGTTTTCTATGATCACCAGCTCTGTGCGACTTTCAGAAGAAATTCCGGCCCACACAAGTACAGACCCACCACCGTAGGCTACTTTTTCTTCGATGCATGCTTGCTTGAATCTTTCCCCTGGTCTTCGATACACTCTGTGTCTTCCATCGTGCTTGTAGAGCATAAATTTTGATTCGTCGGAGAACATAACTTTTGACCAATCTTCAATACTCCAATTTACGTGGCTCTGGGCATATCTTAGTCTTGAAATACGATGCCCACGCTCCAGTTTAGGGCCGTTTGCAGGTCTAAGGGGTTTTAAGTTAGATTCAGCAAGCCGACGTCTTACTGTCCATGCACTTGGGTTACTTCCTCCGAGGCGTCGAAACTGATTTGTGAGTTCAGTTCCTGTGAGAAAGCGATTTCGAAGCATGGTGTTCACCAAGTATCGGTCTTCTCGTGCTGTGGTACACCTGGTTCTGCCCGTTCCTGGTCTGCGTAGGTTAGAACCAGTTTCTTCGTAACGTCGGAGAACTCTTTGTACTGTTGACAGCGACACACCGACAGTCCTGGCTGTATCGCGCTGACTCCGGCCGGTTTCCAGCATTGTAAGTATTCTGGTGCATTCTTCAGGCGTAAGCGACATAATTTCAGCTTGAATAATGAATATAGAGCACTATCAACATGGTTTATGTACCCACATAAATGACAGATTACAAACAAAAGCAAAACCAAATGCTGTAATTTCGTAGTTCCATCTTCGAAAGTGGCCCTTTTTCAAATTTGATTTTTTTATGATATAACTTTACAATAACTAAGAAGTTTTAATACCTTCATTTAAGGAGTATTACATTGTCTATTAAATACAATTTATTGCATTAACCTAGCATTTTTAGCTTCCGAGATTTTTAGGATTCTTTAAGTGACCCGGATTCATTGCTCTCGAGTGTAGTTAACAAGCTGATCCGCAGGACGTTGTCCCGCCCAAATTTCAGTAATTCATACAAAATTCCTATGGAAAATGCACCAATTTTCCGGCAACTTTTATAACTTTTACAAATTCGGACTATTACGAATATTATAAAACAAAAAGTAGCCAAACGGTCCAGCCGTTCTCAAGTGATGCGCTCACCAACGAACAGCATTCCATTTTTAGAGTTCCGTACTGAAAGCGTGCGAACGGAACCTTATTACTGAGCCTTCGCTGTCCGTCCGCCCGTCTGTCTGTCAGCGGGCTGAATCTCAAGAACATTATTAGGTAGATAGTTGAAATTTTCAGTGTGAATTTCAATTGCCGCTATAAAAACAAAAATTAAAATTAAAAAAAGTTAAAAATGAAACGGGGTCCCCATACAAGAAAGGTATTTAAAAAAAATGTAGTGTTAAATATTGTACGGTGATACGGAACCATTGGTGTGAGAGTCAGACTCGCACTTGGCTGGTTTTATTATGCATAATATGTATAAATAACGCGTTAGTAAATCGCGTCATGTAGGATCGTTATTGAAATACCTACTACTCACAGATGATATAAGAGTGTAACACGTTACATTTGTTAAGCCTCGTCGATGGTGAGATTGTCGTGAAAGGGGTTGCGCCAATGTAGCCCGCGTAATTCAAATTTTCTTACGTTTTTTGCAATTTGCAGGTCAGTATCAGGTTGTATGTTGATCTAAATATGATTCGCGGCCGTATCTAATATTTATTTATAGAATTATAATCATAAAAATCATCAATACATCTCTCTTAGTTTATATTACCCTATTGAATGACTATTTCATGAAATCGTTACATTTGAGTATTTATTCGTAGCATTTGAGGGCAATTCTTACTTAAGGAGTTGTATTACTGATTCTAATGATTATAATTATGTAAAGCCATATTTTTTACGGTCGCGAATCATATTTTAACCAACTAACAACCTGGCACTGACCTGCAAATTGCAAAAAACGTAAGTATTTTTGAATTTCGCGGGCTACCTGACCGCACCCCCCTTAAGTCACTTTGAGAATCCAAAATAGTTGACGTGCGCGTGTTCAAGGCAGTCGGGTCTCAATTAGTATCGAATCGACCACGACAGTGATAGCAATGTTTCACTTTAATTAATTTACCTTTTACAAGCGATTATTATTTAGAGTAGTTTTTTTTAACCAATTGTGTTCTATCATTTTTAGGTTAATAGTTACCTACTCGTAATTACCTATTGAGAATGGGCATTCTATGTTCACACGGCTATTATCAAGCTATACATTTCC
Source organism: Dryobotodes eremita (assembly GCA_917490735.1). NCBI lineage: Eukaryota > Metazoa > Arthropoda > Insecta > Lepidoptera > Noctuidae > Dryobotodes > Dryobotodes eremita. The sequence continues at coordinate 6,557,235 of OU823241.1, read as the reverse complement.
ACTATAAACTGATCTCGCATTGTATAGGATTTCCGTACAATGAGAGGTCAGCTTATAATGCAAAAGTATAGCTTGATATTTAGCCGTGTGTACCTACTTAATAAACTCTTAAATTCACTGAAAGACAAATTTGATAAGCGTCGTCGATGATTATTGGCTTGTCGTTAAGTCACTTTGAGAATGCAAAATAGTTGACATGCGCGTGTTCAAGGCAGTCGGGTGTCAATTGGTATTGAAACGACAGTTATGATACCAATGTTTCACTTTAATTAATTTAGCTTTTACAGGATTTTATAGGATTTTCGTACAATGAGAGGTCAGCTGATACTGGACATGTATAGCTTGATATGTAGCCGTGTGTACCTACTTAATAAAACCTTAAATTCACTGACATACAATGCACAACCTAAGAGTTCCTTAAATACCAAAGGTGAGCACTAACGAAGGATTATAGAAAATTCACCCTCTAAAGGGGTTAAATATGGAATGACTGTTTGTCATTTATGCCGATGGGAAACCCCATCGGGCACACGGCTTGCCTTACAATAAAGGCTCCCTCAAACAGGAGCGACACGCGACGCGAATCGCACGCGACACAAAGGCACCGCTCTTCGCGCGACAGGTGATACCTTTGTTTCGCGTCGCGTGTCGCGCCTGTTTGTAGTAGCTTTAATGCTATTCCAAGAATTTTAATTAAACTTGTCAGTGCATAAACCATATCATACCGCGATTTGATAAAATCGATAGAACAATACCGCATATACATTTTATGAAACTTAGGTACCAACTCATCTAGCCTTGGAATGAAATAATTGATGAGCGATTGTAGGGTATTATACAGCGGACAGGTAAGGTATGGCTAGGGTTCCATTTCGAAATATGAAAAGTCCTGACAAAAATCCGGACATTCGCAAAGAACTCCGGACATTTTACTTTTTATCTTTCTATGTCAGTGTCAGTATTAATTATTATTTTTATAATTCCTAATAAAAATCCCTTTAAGTCAAAAAGTCCGGATAAATGGCAAGCCCGGACAGGTTCCGGATGGGGGGGCCATAAAGCCGGACATGTCCGGATAAATCCGGACGGATGGTAACCCTAGGTATGGCCGACACGTTCAGTCCATTATTATTAAAGTGCAATTGATGTGGTATGGTGCTTTAAATATTCCATTTACCAAACCATTAGGTCATGTTAAATTATTATCAACAGCCTAGCAGTGACCATAACATTTCTCCATGCCTGGTTTCCTCGCAGGGTTAGGCAGAGGGGTAATTATAGTACGCCACTTCACCAAACAGAAAACTTAAAAAAAAACACTATTTACTAAACAAAGTTTTTGTTGAGCAACACTTTGGACAGCTTAATAATGTTGTACCGAGGTGGTACCGTCAAACGGGGTGAATAGGGATGCAGGGTTGAATCGAGACAAAACTTTAAAACGTATTTTAACATTAAAATAATGTCGTCGTGACTGGAAAGTGTTTTAGCTAAAGAACAGACTAGCTCACACGAGGTGCAATTTTTGGAACGAAGTTCTTTAACGCCCTTTGCGGTAGGAGTAAACTGGTAGAAATCGTCACGTAAGGAAAAAGCGTTATACCCACTCCATGCGACTTTCTCTCTCTCTGTATCTTTCTATTATATATAATAGAGTTAGTTTTCATGTTTTTCGAGGGTGCTAAAGCCGATAGCTGGGTCTGCATGAAAAACCAAGATGGCGGCTGCGATTTTTTTATTTTCTTTGTTTTTGTCGTTTTCATGGTTTTCGAGAGTGCTTAAGCCGATAGTGAGGTCAAAATTAACAAAAAATTTTTTTTTTTCACACACATGTTTTTCTATATCACATCTGACATTGGCAGAATTGTTGACATCAGCTGAATTGCAATAAGGAAACACACAAAAGAATAGAACCAATAGAGCTACCGCGACCATCTCGCCCCAAAAATTATATCGTAGCAATATCGTAGAATTGATCATTGCATTTTCATGAAGTGTTCGGTAAATTCATGTCGATCGATCGACCTATGCTGCTGTTATTACTCAGCAAGCACATCAACGGCTCTACCGGTGGATAATCTAACTATTTTACGATATCATTACTAATGTTAGGCCACATCATGAAGTAGTCGTGCGTTTAACAGTTCATGTCGTCAAATATTGCGTATTCAATGATCTGGCCGTTGTGTTTTGTACCAATACGGTGGATACAATGTTATGGAACAATGATTGTAGACAATATAATGGTTCCTTGTCCATGTATAAATTCAAATTCAAAATATTAATTTGCCAGAAAACATTGTTTAACAAGGGAAGATCTTAAAGCCTAAAAGTTATTGTATTCTGCCTGCAAGCAAGCGTGCAAATTACATTCAATATTATAGTCATTCATTTTAACATCATACCCAAAACACAATTATTATTTCATGAAAACTATTAATAAATACAATTATCGATCCAATTACTCATAAACAATAATTAATTCATTATTTAACAACTATGTCTATGTTCTATAAATTCCTTAAGGCTGTTTAAGAAGCAACTAGTTTGTAGCCACTCTGTCAATTTGACTTTAAAAACATTACCCTGAAATAATTTAATTCATTTGGTATATTGTTATAAATCAATATACACATAGTATACACATTTTTTCTGTAAATGTCTTTATGACCAGATGGATGATATAATAAGTTGCGAAACTTAGCCCTTTTTTGTCTTGGCACAACTTCGCTATGTTGCCTAAAGTAATGCATGTGTTTCTTTGTAAAGATGTATATATGTTTTTGGGGCTGTCTGTAGATTCTTTAGCTGCGAGATTGAATGTTGAACCGCATCGCTATATGCGGAATAAAAATGATACATGATTTTATTTCTGTAAGTAGGTTTGTGCAAACACTTTTACACGTCAATTAAGTTTTAAAAATTAGATGAGGTCGGCTTTTCCTATCTGACTACTCTGGGAAGAAAGGCCGAGTCTCTTTTAAAGTCCAGATCCAGACATAATCCTTGGACAGATCATGTGAAGACCATACAGATTGGTGTCTGACTTGGTCTATGGAGAAAGAACTATAGAGGTATGAGGAACAGGGAGTAAAGTTCACTCAAACCTCCATAGAAAAGGGAGGATCCTCCGACCAGACGGGTGTCGTGTCTGGTGGGCAACTGCCCGACGGTTGATGTCGGGATGTTGTATATATGCTAGTTGCGCGGTAAACTCTGATTGCGCGATGCAGGATTTTGCGTGACGTCAGTCTGACGCGTAGCTCGCATGTGGCGTTGTAGATGCCGCTACAGAACCACACAGATTGAGTGCGCCGTATAATTAATATTTTAGTAGAATGCCACAAATGCTGTAAAAATTACGCAGAGTGATTCAATCAATCAACTCAGCCTATCGCGGTCCACTGCTGGACATAGACCTCTCCCAGGCTGTGCCACAAGACCCTGCTCTCCGCCTTCCGCCTCCAGTCTGTCCCACCCAGTTTCTTAAGGTCCTTGGTCCATCTAGCTAGATGGGCAGAGTGATCAGCGAATATTAATATTGATACCTATTGTACTCATTACAAAAGGCAGTTTAGACTGAACTGCTGCCATATTTGTTAATTTTTAACGCCTTAGCGATTGCCTAACCGATGTCCTGGGTTTGCGATGGGTAGACATATTTGTATTTATAATATTGGACATGATACTAATTATGATAGGAGAACTAAATATGCTAATTATAACTCACAAACTACACACCCTCACACTTCACACTCTCACCCATACTCGCACATATCACGTATACGCGCGACTTGGACCCTTTTCTATTCATAAAGGCTCCTACAAACAGGCGCGACCCGCGTTGCGACACAAACGCACCGCCTGTCGCTCGTCGAGCGGTGCCTATGCGTCGCGTGCGATTCGCATCGCGTGTCGCGCCTGTTTGAAGGAACCTTGACGCTCATTCATTTATTGTGTTGATTGTATAATTTTAAGTTGCCAATTTATTTTTAGTTTAGCATGTTTAAATTGTCTACATTTCAATCACATAATTTAATGATAAGTGGAAGCGCGGAGTCTCCTAACACAAGCAATTCCTCGCTTAAAAGGTGATCTCCAATAACATGTATCGAAATGCCCTTTGTAATTGAAATAAACATTTTTATTTATTTATTAAAATAATGTCGATGTCAATCATAGATCTTTAACAGTCGTTAGGGGCAGCCAGAAGCCCAAAAGTCTGACAACAGTCTTACCAAGGGGTGTCGTGTTACCCAACTGGGTTGTGTGTGGACGTCAGATAGGCAGTCGCTCCATGTAAAATACTGGTTTTCAGATTTCAGCTGGCATCCGGTTAGACTGAAAGCAGACTCCAAATTAGTTGGGCAAAGTCTTAGTCAGACTGAGTCGTAAGTAATAACAAGATATAAAATCCGTGCTTTATACTATACTATCCATACTAATTATATAAATGCGAAAGTAACTCTTTCTATCTGTCTGTTACCTTTCACGCCCTAACAGCTGAACGGTTTTCGATGGAATTCGGCACTCAGGTGACATGACCAGCACCGTAATTGCGTAACACATTATCAATCACAATCTGAATCTTTTTTAAGGATATTTCTAATCCACTGCTTCATATGTTCGAAAAATTTGTCTGATCAACAACGAAAATAAAAATTATGCAATGTATTTTGTTGAACTGTCAAAATGAAAGCCATTGCTACTGTTACTGAATTATGTAATTACCCCGCTGGGGTTAGAAAAACTTTTTATTCCGGTAAGTAAGTAGTACATTTCCGTAGAATAAGTTCCGACCTCCACGCGGACGAAGCCACGGGCAAAAGTAATCAGTGCTTCATAAATACATATATCGATGAGATCGCTTTAAAACATTGGGCTTTTTCGTCTTTAAGAAATACCTAATCCTACACTCTACTGCTTGGAATGGTATAACTCGATGCACATGCTTTTAAGAGACCATGACCTCTGAATTTGTTTTGGCATTTCCTCTCAGCGATCAGTCAGCTAGCAAATGCCGGCGCAATCTAGTTTTAAAATATTGACCAACAAAATATTGACGTATAAAAGTGTCTTAAAATATCTACTTACTTACAGAAATAAACATTTAATTTCATATCATTGCAGCTAAATAAACAAAGTGGTGTGTCTGTCGCCGCCCAGGTAGAGGCACCAAAAGATCGTAAAATATCTGTCACCCACCCAACCAATACAAGACACTTTTAGTTTGAGCACGTACAGTCAGGGAAATTAATTGTTTATCAAATTGACACTACGTGAATTTGCCGTGTTATTGCCATTTCATACAACTGTTAAAGAATTACAGTTAATACGGTACAAGGTTTTTTTGGCGCGTGGCTATAATCGGAACTAACTCCGTCATTTTGTTTTTCAATCCAATTTCTGTGACATCATAATTATATTATAAATGCGAAATTTAGTTTGTTTGTTTGTTACGCTTTAACGGCTGAACCGATTTTGATGAAATGGGGATACTTTGAAACCTGGAGTAAGACATAGGCTACTTTTTATCGACAACCACGCGGGCGGAAACTAGTTTTTCATAAATGTTTACCAACGATGCCCCCGTCAACGTCATTCAGGCGTCAAAATACCCTTGTAGTACTTTACTGTTGTAATTATTTGAATATACTGACAAGAGTTGATTTGATAAACAGTTAATTTCCCTGACTTTACAACTTGATACCTATCTCCTAAATTCACAGGCGATTTAAAATGATGTCAATGCTTTTTCTAATTGTTTTGCTACCGATGTTTATTTTATATTGCTTATGTTTTCTTTTCCATTTTCTCAGCGAATGTTTTCGAATAATTACTACATATTATAACACAAAGCCCCGCCGCCGCGTCTGTCTGTCTGTCTGTCCGCGATAAACTCAAAAACTACCGAACGGATTTTCATACGGTTTTCACCAAGGGTCATATTTCAGCCGATTTATACTAAACCTGCATGAATTATACACCTAAAACTTCTTCATGAATCACTCCATATTCATGAAGAAGGTTTAGGTGTGTAATTCATTAAGGTTTTGTATAAATCGGCTGAAATATGACGATGTTTGTTGAAGATGTCGGAAAAAATCATGCCGCCTTCCCAGCTTTACTGGCGTGCGCTGCGTAAAGTAATGGAGTTATTAAATAATTATGAAAACAATGGTATTACGTTCCCGTGGGATATTTTCCGACATCCACCCGGGCAAAGCCGTGGGGAAAAGCTAGTCTATATAATAAAAATGAAATGCTGTTCGTTGGTAAGCGCATCAAAGAAAGAAAGAAAGAAAGAAAATACATTTATTTAGCACTGACTACAACACTTCAGAACGGCTGCACCGATTTGGCAAATATTTGTAATAGTCCAAGTTCTTACAGACCTACAGCAACATACTAACGTTGTTAATATACTTAAATGAAAAAAAAAAAACTGTAATCTTTGCAACATTCAATTTTGTTTCTAACTTTGTTTCGAATTAACAGAATGTTAAAAGAAAAAAAGTATTTGTTGCGCTCTACGATATGATAATTTCTTTGTAAACACTACAAAGTGATCATAACAGCGGAAAATTTAAAAGACAAAGACAGAGCTCTCTGCTAAACTAATTTTTATAATCATAATATATCATAATTCGAATTTAATTAGATTCTTTGTAGTAAAATACAAAGAAAATGATCTTACAAGTACTTTTCAAGATGCCTTCGGGCGGTATCTTTATTATATTATCTATACAAATAAATAAAATTGAAGTGTCTGTTTGTAATGTCAAAGTAACAGCTTTTTACGAAATGCATTTGGAAGTATATATGGTACTTATAACAACAAAACAATTTTAAAGTTTTTGTCTGTCCATTTATTTCGGCTAATATCCGAAACGGCTGTACCGATTTTGATGAAATTTGGTGTTGGGATAATTTGAACCCTAGGGAAGGACAAAGGCTACTTTTTATCGACATACTACGCGGTCGAAGCCGCGGGCTACTAGTACTTATAATAAAGCTGAAGAGTTTGTTTGCACGCACTAATTTCTGGAGCTTACAGTCAGATTTGAAAAATTATTTTCGCATTCGATAGCCGAATTCTTGAGGAAGGTTATAGGCTATTTAACCTCACGCTACGACCCTTAGGAGCCGAGCAAAAGGAAAAAAGTCAGAAAGAACGCTAAACGAAAACGAAATAAGAGCGCAGGTGGGCGATACGATGAGACGCGAATGGTCGGTGGCCGAAATTTCGACGCTAGTAATCAATATTGCCAAATGCTATGCAACTAACCCACCTTCTCATTTTCAGGACTTCAAATTCCCACTCACAGTGGTGATGTATCACCTCATAGTGAAGTGGATTCTGTCAGTCATCGTTAGGCTGGTCCTCCACATCATCACGGGCACTCCTCAGTTACTGCTGCCTTTCATGACTTGCCTGAAGTCAGTCGGGCCGACGGGATTGGCCAGCGGAATTGACGTCGGCTTCTCAAACTGGGGGCTGGAGCTGGTCACAATATCCTTGTATACCATGACCAAGTCTACCACCATTATCTTCATTCTCGGCTTCGCGATTCTGCTAGGACTTGAGAAAAAGGTATGTTTCATTATATTAGTTAATTTGAAAGCGTAATACTTTTTGCTTGCTATACTTCATTCACGATTTAGTTTCGAATCATGTAAACAAATATGTGTTTTTGGAAAAAAACAACCACATATAATGTTCAGTTTACGCGACAACTTCAAACATTTGTATGACTTTTTTCATAGAACAAGTCATTTTGTAATTTCCTTCCACAGGCATAAAGTTGATATTTGTTTAAGTTAAGAAATAACATCAGTTGGAAAACAGGATTTCAATAGAAAACTCTATTCCAATCCTGTTTTTTTACGTATGTGACTGTGCTGTTCCGATTTCTCAGATCATTTTCATACCAAATTCGTGCTAGAGTGAATTGAATTCTGTGTCAAAGCCATGGTGTGTGTGCCAGTACGGACTTATGGTACCATGGTTAAAACAATTTTTATTTTTTACAACATCAATCTCTTATCTCCAATTTCCAAGTAAAAACGTGATCGTTTGAAAGTCGAATCCGGAAATGGATCGTTTTACATACCTATCCTTAACTTTTTGAAATGCTTTACTGGTTTTATTTCTTACTTGTTAACGCTTGTAAAGGATGAATACTTTTTTTACTCATTATTCTGTGAGAAATTGAGGACTCCGCTTCAAAATGTGCGAGGCTAAACGCTAAACTCGGATAACTTGTTGTCTGGAGATATTTGAAATGCCTATTAACTATGTTTTTCCAAATTTAAAACATACTTAGGCTAAAACAGGGATAAAAACACCACAAATTCACGTAATGTGTCAATCTGGTCAAAAATCAAGTTTCCTGACTGTACAGAACGTTCCAAGAAATCTGAATAACTTAGGCAGCTGGTCGTTTGGATTCATTGGTATCACTTGAAGGTTTTGTCTTTGTTCTCAGTTTTCCACCGAACTCTTTGGTCTTTGACTCGACGCTTGGAAATCTCGCGCACAAAATATGATATAACATTTTATACAATCTTATACTGCTTTAGAATTTTACACCCAACCGTATCTAACTCAATAAAGTTGTAAGTTTTTAACGCAGCAGAAAATAACTATATTTACCATAATGTCGCGTCGGGCGGATTGCACAGAAGCAGGGAAATTGCATTAGCATACATTTTACCATAACTTGATTGCTGCATTGACTGGCATAGAGATTTTACATAGTCTTTGCTCCTCTATATTCTAATATTTGGTTAGGGTGCTCTGAAAGAGCCTTTGACGATATGCTGCACTTAGGGCTGCCTGATTGATTCCTTTTTACAAGCTTTTTAGAGGTATGAGGAACAGGGTGGAAAGTTTCTCATCCTCCATAGACACGGACGATCTTCCGACCAGACGGGTATTGTGTTTGGTGGACTATTGCCTGACTGCTGATGTCGGGATGTTGTATACAGAGGGAGAGGCATTCACTGCGCCCTCGCGCCCCTAGTCGCCGCAGGAGGAGACACCCTGGGCGTCGGGAGTCGATTGCCGACTCCCGGCCACCGTAGGCGCGGGCTTAGGGACGGCGAGCAATGGGCAGCTCGCCGTCCGGTAAGGACCAGGCCCGGGTCGACGGCGCGTCATGTTCCACGCGCGCCTCAAAGAGATGTCAGCACAATTGACGGGGTCCGATAGGACCGATGCCTGCCGGGGCTGCGGATTGTTCGAAAGAGTTACCATGGCCCTGGCGCACAGGCAACTGAAGGAACACGGGTGGGTTTTAGTCAGTAAGAGTCTGACACGCCTTTCCGCTCCGCCCAGAGCGGGAGAGGTCATTTGATGATGTCCCAACCAAAAAAATAAAAAAAGTAAAAAAAAATATAACAAAAGGGATGTTGTATACAGTGTGGCAGGGTTATCGATGCGCAAACGGAAACCATGGATTCAATACATCATTCTGATACTCCTGCGTTAAATTTATCGCCGGTTATTAAAAAAAAAATTGCTGTTCCATACATTTTGACTGCGTAGGTATTGCATTTTTCTATGAAACAGTAGATTTTTTTTTTTGGGAATCGGAATCGTAAGCTCTGGAACTAACCAGCGGATTTGAAAAAATATTTTTGTCTTTGGTAGCCCAATTCTTCAGGAAGGCTATAGGCAATTAACTTTGCTTAGGAGCCGAGCAAAAAAAAGTCAGAAGGAACGCTTAGCGAAAACAGAAGCAGAAGCTAGTTACTTAATACATATCTACGAATAGCTTTTGCCCGCGACTTCGCCCGCGTCGATGTCGGAAATTATCCCACGGGAACGTACTACCGGAATAAAAAGTATCCTACGTGTTAATCCAGGTTATAAACCCAGTGTTCCAAATTCAATCCAAATCCGTTCAGTAGCTTTTGCGTGAAAGAGTAACAAACATCCATCCATCCATCCACACAAACTTTCAAATTTATAGTAGTAGGATTTAGAATATTAGTAGGATAGCTATTCTCTACTCTCTAGGGACCACGAGCCTACGTTGGAGCAACGTCTCTTGCGCGTAAAGAAAATGTTTAGTAATAGCTGACTATTGGAAAGGCCTATTGTAATTATTGGTGTTTAAAAAACATGTCCTCCTTAGTATCGTAATTAAAATCATCGGTCACTTGTTTGTTACTGAATACTGCCGAAATATTTGTTTTGATTCCGTCAATTCCTCGTCATCGTTCATAGCTTCAGAGCTAGTAGACACCTCAGCGCCCGCTGCTGGAGGCGGCATTGTCAGCACTTTCCATACAAACCAAGCGTGTCACCGTTTTCTCGTACTAAGACACAAATGACGTATAAAAACTGTCGGCTTTGAATGGCGGTCGTGACAGAAGTTGTGCCCTCAACACGCGAAGTGCCACTTTCGGCGCCACGAATTGTGTTAGAACTGGCCGTTTCAGACGCTGCCGGCGCGCGGCAGTTTCGTTTCGGCGTTTTCGTTTCGTGTATTGATAGCCATGTTCAATATGCTTTTGAGGAAGATAAGTATAGACTTCCTCTCTTTTGTGCCATTCAAGGGAGGGAGATAGGTGCTGGCCTGTGATGTTTATAGGAATATCTGAATTCGAGTCTTGCGCGAAGGCGCCGCAAAAATAAGATTCTCGTGTTTCGAGCTCATGCAGTTTTAATATCCCTTTAACCAATTATTTATATGATGTGGGCTGCCAATTACAGAAGTTATGTATCACTATCAGAAGTTATAATAAAATTAATATAAGCAAAAAAGTGTTTAGCCTATCGGGTGCGCGTTGAAATTTGAGCCTGACAAAATTTAGGATGCGGTGCCTGGACGTGGCGAATTTCAATATGAATTCAGTTTTCCAACGATAAGACTCAACCACACATTTGACTGGACTGGATTTAAAGTTAGAGCTGACGCCGACAATTTAGCCGACGGTTGAAGATAAAATTCCATGAACACTGTCGTATAGGTAATTAGATTTACACCCGTAATCTAACACCCAGTTATTGAAAGGCTAATCAACGCGAAAATAGCTAAAAGATGGTCAAACTAAGCTGCCAGCTGCACTGGCATATTTGGGTGGAACAATATTAACCAAACCAAGTAAACAATTTTAAAATCAGAATTGTGGTCACCCAGTCAACCCTGGGAGTAAGTTTACCTCTCACCCCACTGCTATTTAAATTTATTCAGTTCACCCCTCGATACGGGAATTATCATTCAGTAAATAATAATAAGCAAATACTTACTGATGTGCATCGGGAAACCAGACTGTAAGCAAATATTCCTTGATTGGATATTTCATGAATGTCAGAAATTCGATTACGATATGAAGCTTCGTATTATAAAACAAATGTTTGTTCAATAAATTCGTTTTTAATGTTTTGCGCATAATACGCGAATATGCATATTTGTTACGCGACTTACGAGTTGTCGGTCATCGGTTCGTGTAAATTATACACACCTAACTTTGTGTAAATTATTTCATCACCACTGCTCTCAAATCGGTGAAGGAAAACATCGTGAGGTACCCGGCATGTCCTAGAACCAAAAAATCGAAGACATGTGACATCTACTCGTACCAACCCGCACTGGGCCCGCTTGGTAGATTACGGCCCACTCCCTCTCACTCAGAGTAAGTCTGTGTCCCAGCAGTGGGAATATATGCCGACAATGCTGACAAGTAATATAAACCAAGTGGCGTCCAAGGACTGGAAGACGAGGTGTCGGTCGCCCGGCGCGAGGTGGGCGGACGTCATTGTTACCACCGCGGGTTGAACCTGTATGCGGCTGCGCGTGGCGATTGGCACAAGAAAACAGAGGCCTATCTATGCTCAGCAGGCGTAGCATGACGCTTTCTATTTCTTGGAAGACAACACATAGTTATTTCTACGAGTATACAAAGTGTCATATCGTTTCTCTATTTTTGACATCGCACCGTAAAAATCCTTCTACAATTCGTCATTTTGTCTTTCATTTCTACCGATCGTTGTGATCCTTTTATACATATGTAGACTATTTTAGAAGAAAGTGTTCTATCCCAAACGTCAAAATCACACTGACAACTGACAGTTGTCTAAGGTAGAGAAGACAATTTCTTTTGTAATCGCCATGCTAAAGAAAGTAGAAAACTTTTTACTCGACGGCCACAAAGTATAAAAATGTAATGGAAAAGTGGATTTTTTTATTTTTGTATGGAAAATGAGAAAAATTATTACCTACATGTTTTGTTTAAGGGGTTTAGGGGTTCCTTAAAGGGGGTCGAAATTTTAATGATTTTTGCGATAGGACACACCATTTTCGAGATATAAGCAAAATAAAAGATAAAACGCGAGTAAATTACTGAATTTCGTAAAAAGTGTAGTTGACTCTTTCTACTTTGCTGCCGTCGTACTGTCTTCACTGAACGTCATTTTTGTCTATTCTTCCGTCGACAAAACCCGTTTCTATGATGGTCATGCTACGCGTGCTGGAGTGGGTGAAGTGGGGCAATGGATGATTATGACTATGGTGAATGTAAACCGATGGGTAGGGTTTGCTAACGACATTATTCAAACACTTATATCTAACAAATGTTCATCGAAATTAATTGTAACGTTATATTTAATTAGTTTTGATATTATTTTAAGTAGAACATTTCGGAATCAGGTCCGTCGAGCGTTCTAATGATTTTTATCATTAACATCGACGTGCGTTGCAATCCCAAATGTTTAATGTTTAGTTTATTGTTCCATGGCAATAAAGAGAACGCTAAATCAAAATGTGATAAATATATGTTACATAGGCACCTACCGATAACCCAACGAATTTAAAAGGCAGGTACAAATATTTATTATTTATACAGTACGATAACAAATCAAATTAAAAGTCATTTATTCAAACTAGACTGAGAATCAGCACTTTTTGAACGTCAGAATTACATAAGAGAGGATTTAAAAATTTGCTGATTGTAACCCTTGTTTGAATAAATTACTTTTGATTTGATTTCGAAACGCTCGCCCTTCACAAATTCCTATTGCTTTAGCTGGGAAGAAGTGGCGCAACAGACTACCTAGCAGCAGAGTTGTTTGATTATAATTAAAGGCTCCCTTGTAGAACAATATCCATGAAGTTTTCATAGAAATGGTTCTACTAGAGTCGCGTCACGCTGTCGCGTCGGGCCTGTTTGGGGGAGACTTAAAAGTAAGTAGTAATGGTTATAAATCTTGAGTAAAAATTTACCCAAAGGTGGCTTAACCTTTTCATTCCCCGAGTACACATGAGGTCTTAGTAAGATGGGTTTGCGTATGAAAGTGTGGGCATTGAAGGCAACAGCTAGTCCTTGCATTATTTTAGTTTTTATTACATCGGTGATTACCGAGGTCGCTTATCTTAAACTTTTATCATGTCATAAATATATCGAACCGGCATTAACTTCCGAAGAAAAACAATGACTTTTGTTAAGTCAGGGAAGTTAATTGTTAAGCAAATTGACTCATCATCTGTCTAGCCTTTTCCCAACTATGCTGGGGCCGGCTTCCAGTCTAACTGGATTCAGCTGGATATTAAGGCGCTGCCCAAACGCAGGCCACCGTAAAACGCTTAGTTTTTTGTCACACAGTTAGGTATATTGGTACATATAACAAGCCAGAAAAATGTTGAGTACGCGTTGTCAAGAAAAGTTTAAATTCAAAAATATTTCATTAAAATAAAATAGTATCATGATAAATAAATCGTAGCATAAAACTCTCAAAATGTTGACAATTATTGTATATTAATAATTAGAAATTAGAATTCAATCAAATAAAGAAATACTTACCTAAAAATTATTCCACCATCCGCGCATTTATTTTTTAATTTAATTATAACTGCAAAATCACTTTTGTTTTGGTGGTCATTCGATTCAACTAACGTCAAACGTATCGCTGTTTTGAACCTTATTTGTTGTCAAGTACCAAAAATTTGCTGCTTACCGCGCCTTAAGCATATTGACTACCAACTTAAATTGTTCGTATATTCAAATCACAACTGTAATTCTTTGCTTTGCTATAACACGGAAAATTGACGTATGGTGTATATTTGCTTATCAATTAATTTCCCTGACTGCACAAACGCTACACCTCTACTGATTATCATGTTCAATATTGAACCGTAATCTAACGCGATTATTTGAGTACTATGTTCCGATAAAACTAAACTGTTAATTAGCATGTGAATGTTTCTACTGGTACTGAAAATGGACTGTGGTGCAGCATCCGTGCATATGGATGGCGTGCGATGCTTTAGGTAATTGCATTCCGCACTATTGTACATAGGGGTGCCGGTAAGCATAAGCGGAAAAATTTAATTCGGAGCGGAAGGGCGTGTCAGACGCTTACTGACTAAAACCCACCCGTGTTCCTTCAGTTGCCTGTGCGCCAGGGCCAAGGTAACTCTTTCGAAAAATCCGCGACCCCGGCAGGAATCGGCCCTATCGGACCCCGTCAATGGTGCTAACAACTCTGAGGCGCGCGTGGAACACGACGCACCGTCGACCCGGGCCTGGTCCTTACCGGACGGCGAGCTGCCAATTGCTCGCCATCCGCAAACTCCGCAGACCTGCACCCTAATTACGTAACACTCTATCTATCACAATCTGAATCATTTCGAAGCCTATTGCTAATCCATTGCTTCATGTGGTCGAAAAATTTGTTTGCTCAACAACGAAAATAACGCAATGAATGTTGTTGAACGGTCAAAATGAAACCCATTCCTACTGTTAGTGTGTTACGTAATTACCCCGCTGATGGGAAGTCTAAAAGTGGCAACGGTGACTGAAAAGTTGTGTGGAAATGTGATGCGGAGGAATAAGTAAAATGGCGTATGAATGTAAATGGCTTTAAGAGTAAGAGAAAACCAAAGATACGATGCAAAGACTGAGTGAAAGATGATATGGCTAGAAGCAACGTGGCTACGACACAGGATTAGGATACAGCAACTCTGCGTGCTATTTCTCTCGTTGAATATCCTTCTTCCTTCAAAGTTACAATTCTTGCTCGTAAAACTTCTGATAATCCTCTTGGCATTTTGTCAATAACAACTTTACTTGAAAAAATATTATAGCTCCGTTAAAATTGACTAAGTCAGATTTCTGAATGAGCGTAACCTTGGATTGAATTTCTTTTTGTATGGAAAAACAATTGAATTTGTTTTTTTGTTTTATAATTATTCTAATTCTATATTTTTAAGTAAATAATCCAAAAAGAAGAAATTATAATATAGTCTACCGTAACAAAAAAGATTTCGATTTTTCAAACTGATCGCATAGAAAAAAAGAAAAAACATTTTTATAATTTTTGTCTGTCTGTCTGTTTGTTCCGGCTAATCTCCGAAATGGCTGGATCAATGTTGAAGAGAATTTCACTGGCAGATAGTTGATGTTATAAACTTATAAAGAGTAACTTTGGCTACTTTTATTTTAGAAAAAGAAATAAGGGCTCCACGCAAAAAAATATTAAAACCCATGAAATTTTCCGACATCCACGCTGGCGAAGCCGCGGGCAGAGGCTAGTTTATAATATTAGTGTGGATGTATATTTGATTCCTTTAATTAAAACATGGCCCACACAGCACACTATCAGCTACCGTATCCGACCACAGTATAACAATGAGATATCCAATCCTTAGTTCGAAAAGTGCGTCGATAAGCCGTTTTACGTTGGCGATGATTCATCAAGGTTATTAATATAATAGTATATTGTACGTTTATTATGTTTTAGGTTATAATTATTATTTACTGTGACTTCATTATTATCTCCTTTTGAGTGCCAGTGGTTGATCTCGAAAGTTCAGGGAATTCGAGAAACCCAAAACTCATGTATTTTTAAAAATTTACCAGAATTCGTCACTAAATATTTCCTTTCTCTAAACTCTCAAATTGAATGGCCTTCATTGCTATTCCATTGTATACCTAATACTTTAACACACCTTTCGATGTAACCAAATTTTTTAAAACATCTAGCAGTTAAAAGGTAAAGGAAGAAGTTTCTAAACCATTTAAAAAAATCATCTACCTACATGAACTTTGACACCAGTTATCTCAAAATTTTACTATGGCATTAAGCGTAAAAATTATGGGGAAGACAACTTCATTGAATCAGTTATCTAACGAGGTACAAAAATTTAAAAATATATTTAGAATTGCCCATGAAACAGTCGATAATGCTGGCAAAGGTCGAATTTGCAAATTGTTAAAATATTCAAATATTGTGTCATAATCGAATTAATTAACTTAATTCGATTATCACACAATTTAAGAGTTTAGAGAAAAGTGATATTTAGTGACAAATTCTGGTATATTTCAAAAATACATGATAATTGTTTTTTCTCGAATTCCATGAATTTTCGCCTAGGCTTTATGGGGTGCTTAATTGTTGCAAATGGGTCACACTATCACGTCCTGAAAGGAATACATCCAATTACAAGTCACCCTGTATACTACACTCGAGAGCAATGAATCCGGGTCACTTAAAGAATGTTAAAAATCTCGGAAACTAAAAATGATAGGTTAATGCAATAAATTGTATTTAATAGACAATGTAATACTCCTTAAATGAAAGTAAAAAAAATATGAGTCACCATACATTTTATTAACACAAAATTACATAAAGAAAAAAACTGCTGATCTCTCCTTAAAACAAAAATAGGAAACATGAAATTTTTGAACTTTATTACGATTTTCTTGAATTTTAATACTTCGTATTGCCTCCTCGTACTTCCATTACTGCGTTTACGCGGTTTGGCATGCTGTACACCAAGTTCCTTATACGATTTTGGGGAATATTCTCCCATTCCTCTGTGAGAGCAATTTTGAGCTCACGAAGCGTGATTGGGGGAGGGTTTCGTTGTTTTACGCATCTGCCTAGCTCGTCCCAAGCATGCTCGATCGGGTTGATATCCGGGCTGCGCGCTGGCCACTCCATACGAGTAATGTTCATCTCTTGAAGGTAGTCATTCACAATCCTACCTGTATGAGGTCGGGCATTGTCATGCATAAATATAGCATCCTCACCTAAATTGACCATAAATGGACCAACGTGATCATTGAGGATTTCTTCCACATATCTTACGCTAGTTAAAGAGCCGTTTTCTATGATCACCAGCTCTGTGCGACTTTCAGAAGAAATTCCGGCCCACACAAGTACAGACCCACCACCGTAGGCTACTTTTTCTTCGATGCATGCTTGCTTGAATCTTTCCCCTGGTCTTCGATACACTCTGTGTCTTCCATCGTGCTTGTAGAGCATAAATTTTGATTCGTCGGAGAACATAACTTTTGACCAATCTTCAATACTCCAATTTACGTGGCTCTGGGCATATCTTAGTCTTGAAATACGATGCCCACGCTCCAGTTTAGGGCCGTTTGCAGGTCTAAGGGGTTTTAAGTTAGATTCAGCAAGCCGACGTCTTACTGTCCATGCACTTGGGTTACTTCCTCCGAGGCGTCGAAACTGATTTGTGAGTTCAGTTCCTGTGAGAAAGCGATTTCGAAGCATGGTGTTCACCAAGTATCGGTCTTCTCGTGCTGTGGTACACCTGGTTCTGCCCGTTCCTGGTCTGCGTAGGTTAGAACCAGTTTCTTCGTAACGTCGGAGAACTCTTTGTACTGTTGACAGCGACACACCGACAGTCCTGGCTGTATCGCGCTGACTCCGGCCGGTTTCCAGCATTGTAAGTATTCTGGTGCATTCTTCAGGCGTAAGCGACATAATTTCAGCTTGAATAATGAATATAGAGCACTATCAACATGGTTTATGTACCCACATAAATGACAGATTACAAACAAAAGCAAAACCAAATGCTGTAATTTCGTAGTTCCATCTTCGAAAGTGGCCCTTTTTCAAATTTGATTTTTTTATGATATAACTTTACAATAACTAAGAAGTTTTAATACCTTCATTTAAGGAGTATTACATTGTCTATTAAATACAATTTATTGCATTAACCTAGCATTTTTAGCTTCCGAGATTTTTAGGATTCTTTAAGTGACCCGGATTCATTGCTCTCGAGTGTACTAATGCCGTAAATTTTTTCACATAATTATCAAAAATTAACTATTTAACTGCCACTTGACTTTAACAAAAATTTGCACTTGAAAGCTTAATATTTCGCAAACAGATCCCTGAATCGAAAAATGGTTATAGAATCACATACCCGCAATATTTTTGAACAAGCTTCTAACGTCACCCCACACCATGGGATAAACGAGAAAAACAAAATCATCCCCACTTTACGTGTGGGGGAGGTAAACTAAACAATTTTTTATCGAGGTTTTATTTTACCACTTTATCGGCGTGATTAATATGTATATCCATGCTATTGTCTGTCGGTGCGCATCTTTCGCATTTTTTAATAACCGACGAAAATTTCAACGCAGGGGCGTTCAGAATGCGCACAGGCAACTGAAGGAACACGGGTGGGTTTTAGTCAGTAAGAGTTTGACACGCCTTTCCGCTCCGCCCAGAGCGGGAGAGGTCATTTGATGATCTTCCAACCAAAAAACAAAAAAAAGGGGCCTTCAGAATCATGTCACGGCACGGTTGGCGCAGTGGTTAAGCGATTGACTGCTGCGCTGCGTGTCACGGGTTCGATTCCCGCACGGAACAAATATTTGTACGACCTACAAGTAGTTGTTCCGGGTCTGGCTGTTTGTGTATGTAAGTTTTAAATGTTTGTAAACGCACCCTCAATACAGGAGAAATTTCTAGAGTGGGGCAACATTTTGTCTAAAAAAATAAATAAAAAAAATATATATATAATAAAAAAAATACTGAATCTATGGTAACAGCACCCTAATTACGTAACACACTATCTATCACAATCGGAATCATTTTGAAGCCTATTGCTAATCCATTGCTTCAAATATTCGAAAAAATTGTCTGCTCCACAACATAAATAACGCAATGAATGTTGTTGAACTGTCAAAATTAAACCCATTCCTACTGTTAGTGTGTTACGTAATTACCCCGCAGGTTGCGTTTCGATGTCCCTGCCACCCTGTATTATTTTAGTGGTAGCTTTTCGTCCGGAATAATCTGTAAGAAAGCATCAGTTAGTGTATCAGTGTTGTGGCATTAGGTAGTTAATTAATTCACAAAAAACAAAAATCTTCGTAAGCAATGGAAATTGATTTTGTATACCAAGTCGGCACCTCTTGGTGGAATGTGGCTTCTGAAACATCAAAAGCCCAAAAACAAACATCATCAATAACCCCTTCATTATTTTTGCTTGTTATATTTTAGCTTTTTATGCGTTGTGGCATGCATGCGCAAATACATATTTTTTATTTTTATAATTTCTTATTAGACCATCCAATTGTTAAGGCTCGTCCACATTGGCGCGACACGACGCCCGACACAAAGGCACCGCATGTCGCGCGACGAGCGGTGCCTTTGTGTAGCGCTATCGCGTCGCGCCTGTCTGTGGGAGCCTTTACTCACAGGCCGGTAAAGGCTCCTTCAAACAGGCGCGACACGCGACGCGAATGCACGCGACAAAGGCACCGCCTGTCGCGCGACGTGCGTAGCCTTTGCGTCGCGTGCGATTCGTGTCGTGTGTCGCGCCTATTTGAAGGAGCCTTAAAACTTCATCAAACCGACGACCCGTCCGATTGAAGTCTCAAGCTGGCTTAATCTATTATATACGTCCAAGTAGAGTTCGCGTGCTTAGCCTGTCAGTATTGGACCGTAATGATAGATAATAGAAGGAAAATTGGTTGCGTATCCTCTAATACTAATGTTTATAATGCATCGAAGGAACTTTGAATGGAGTGATTGTGATATTGTATTGATCGTTTAACCCTAGAGTTGGCGAGGCTTCGTTAATATTAGTATCGAATCTCTAGAAAACGCTCTATGGAGACTCGATGCGCTGAGGTAGCTCGCGAAATTCAAATTTACTTACGTTTTTTGCAATCTGCAGGTCAGTGTCAGGTTGTATGTTGATTAAAATATGATTCGCGACCGTAACAAATATGGCTTTACAGAATTATAATCATTAGAATCAGTAGTGCAACTCCTTAATTTAGAATTGGCCTCTAATGTCATGATTTCATGAAATAGTCAATAGGGTAATATGAACTTTGAGAGATGTATAAATGATTTTTATGTACATATATAATTCTATAAATTAATATTTGATACGGCCGCGAATCATACTTAGATCACCGTACAACCTGATACTGACCTGCAAATTTCACAAACGTAAGAAAATTTGATTCTCGCTGGCTACCTTGGCGCATTCCCTTACTAATGAAGGTGGACATTGCTTCCTCAGATTTGACAGCAAAAAAGGTCCCATAATGTTTCTTATACCTACAGAACTGAGACAGTGCAGTTAACTAATCTTTATAGAAAGAAAAGAAAGAAAGAAAATACGTTAGGTATAGGTATAGGGTTCAGATTATAGGAAATAAATAACATTTGATCATACAACGCCTACGTTCATTGTGCGATCTGACGCATGTCAAAAACGCGTGTCGGGTAATGGAAAATGTTTTGTATAAAATTTATGTTGCAAATATTGCGACCAGTTTTCCTTCTACAACAATGAATGTTTTCGCTGAAAGTGGAACCTTTAGGGAAATTAGGATTGCTTGTAAGCGATCCTATATTCATAAGTAGCTCGAGTCCGTGGCTTTGCCAGCGTGGAGCTCGGAAATTATCTTACGAGAACGTATGTACCTTGGTATAATAATATACTTCGCCAGGTATAGCATTGCGAGAAACAGTGGTCACGTGGGAGACACAAGCCTACGTCATCACCGCTGTGTTACCAGTAGTTTGTAATAATAACTCCCCAACCGCCTTTATTACCTGTGCGAATCCGATTAAACAATGAGGTTTTAACTAACAGTTACGTTTGTATACGTTTAATTTTTTTTTTTCGTTTGCTTAGAAAAACGAAACGACAATTTAAATGCTTTATATATATTTTTTAACAGAATGGTGACTGAAAATGTTTCCATAATTCATGTTTAGTTGCAATAAAGTGGCAACTGGATAGTGACGTAAGCATATGTCACTCCCGGAATGCTAGACCTTGTTTTTTTAGACTATGCTATGTACCTACTATCGGGATAAAAATTATATTATCATGGTCTAACGGTGTGCCAAATGGCATCAAAATCCGATCTGCTGTTTAGGCGTGAATAGTAACAGACGGACAGAGTTACTTTCGCAATTATGAGGATTATTATTATGAGGTTCACGGGAGGGTTGATGTATTGTGGTGCAACTTGAGTGAATTCGCAAAAGTTACACTATATGTAATAAGTTATTTAGATTAAGATATTTTTTAACTAGGTACAAGGTGTAGATTTAGGATTTAGTTAGTAAGGCCAGTCTGTCGCATTGGATCATAGATCTGTAATGATAGTGTAGGTAAGATTGTTATAAATAAATAAATAAATTATAATATTTATTGCACTAAAGATAGGGTGGCAGGGAAATCGACGTGCAAACTGTAACATTAACTCAGCACATGATTCTAGACCCGCTAGCATAGGGTTGCCACTTTTTTTTATTAAGCAAAAAGAGTGTATTTATTTTTAAAAGGTAAAAAAATAAAGTACAACGTCTGAAAATAAAGTATAATTTTTTTGTCTTGCTTATTTTTTGCCAAACGTATTTTTTGATGGCTCTACGACATCTAACAAATATTTGTTACTAGTGAATATCTTAACATCATCTTTACAGTCTATGTCTTAATTCAAGTATATCAATAGTTTATTTTATATTAAGTTTAGGGACGCTCTATTTCGTTTGTCGTTCGTCCCCCAATTTGCATTCATCAGGGAAAAAAATCTCTGTACTTAAATGATGAAGCGGCGGGATTTGATGGCAGAAATTACACAATTTTGTATATATTCACATCAACACTATACCTACCCGAAAAACAAAAAAAAAGCAATTTCTGCGATGTTTTTTTAATTCCGTTTTTTTTAAATGTTTTAACTTGTATTACTATAACTCCTTTAATACTTAAAGTAATTTCCTCATACACGTTATCCATGTTAATATTATGTTATTGCATTTTCAAAGTTTCAACTACGTGAACAAAATGCTCATGTCCAACATTACTTTATAATAGGTCTTTACCTATGAAATTGCCGTTTTGTATGAAAAAATTTAAACGAATTTTTTTCATGAATTTTTTATTTGTATTAATCGAAGTAATCACCCATGCAATCAATGCATCTTTGCCATCGCAGTGGCAGTTTATTGATGCCCTTCTTAAAGAAATCAGCTGGACGGGAGGCAACAAATTCTTCAAGGGCATTTTGTACTGCCTCTCGGGTATTAAATTTTTTTCCCGCCAAGAAGTTATCCAAATTCTGGAAAAAGTAGTAGTCTGTAGGCGCAAGGTCTGGTGAGTAGGGCGGATGACGGAGAGCTTCCAACCCCAGTTCTTGCAACTTGGAGACCGTCTGCTGTGCAGTATGAGGTCGCGCGTTGTCGTGCAGGAGCAGCGGAGACGAGCGATTGACCAATGCTGGTTGGAGATGCGCCAGCTTCTCCATCATTGTGTTCAGTTCTTCACAGTACACATCTGCAGTAATGCTCACCCCGTTTGGTAAGAAGCTGTGATGAATCACACCGGCGCTAGACCACCAAACAGTGACCATCACTTTTCTAGGGGTAAGTTTTCGTTTAGGGCATTGTTTAGGTGCTGAACCAGGATCCAACCAACTTGCTGAGCGCTTACGGTTATCAAACAGAATCCATTTTTCATCGCAGGTAACAATGCGGTTCAAAATTCCTTCATTTGTGTGTCTGTTGAGCAGTGCAAGGCACGTCTCGACGCGTACTTCGCGCTGGCGATCATTGAGTTCGTGGGGCACCCATTTGTCAAGCTTTTTTACCTTGCCAATTTGACGCAAATGGACCAATATTGTTTTGACGCTAACGTCGAAAGCTGCTGCTAATTCAGCCGTAGATTGTGTATCATCAGCTTCCACAATCGCCTTTAATTCGTCATTGTCGACCAAAGTCTTCGGACGACCGCGAGGTTCATTTTTCAGGTCGAAATTTCCAGAACGGAAGCGAGCAAACCAATAACAGGTGGTGCGTTGGTTTGTAGAGTTAGCTCCGTAAATGTCGTTGATGTTGCGTGCCGCTTGTGCCGCGTTGCTGCCACGACGGTACTCATATTCCATAATTACTCGAATTTTTAACGTATCCATGATGACGAAAAAGATTGAAATGCGATGAAAATGTAACACTAATCAATAAAGAAATGACTACTTTTAGAAAAAAAAATCCATGTTTTTAAAATAAAATTAATTTGAAATTAGAATTCATAGCCAAACAAAAATTATTTTGATTTGAAATGGCCAGTACTGCAGAACGGCAATTTCATAGGTAAAGACCTAATATTATTATATGATGCTCAGTGAAAATAGCCAATTAGTGTGACTAAAATCGAACCACTTGTCCAAATATTCTAAGTCCAAGAACAATATGATTTTTTAAATTAATTTTCTTCCTTTGGGCGAAGATATCTCAATTTCTTTAATATTTTTTTCAGTTTCATATCCTAAGAAGAGATCTTCTTTTCTTATCATTTATTCTTTCCTTAGATTGTGCAGAATATTGTATACATCCAAAATTGTAATGTTATTCCCCCTCTAAGAACTTAACAGTTTTATTTAAACACATTCGTTAGTGACTAGAAAAATGAAGGTTTCTATCAAGTTATAATTATCACTGTTTTTCAGCAATCATATTTTTTTTTTGTAATTTTTATTGGTCAATCTTCTTTTAAGTTGACAAAATAAGTTCTTATAGTTTTCTAATTTAACAATATTATATCTTCCGTTACACGTAAATTTGTTTCTTTACGTTAACAATAAAAAAAGAAATCGGAAGTAAAAATATTAAATAAAGTATTTTTATGTACTTTATTGCCCTCATAAAGTATAAAGTAGGATTGCCCAAAATAAAGTACAATACTTTATTATAAAGTACGGGTGGCAACCGTACTCTAGCATAGACATTTATCGTCGGTTATCATAATAAAAATCTACTGTTTCTTAGAAAACTGCAATGCCTACGCGGTCAAAATGTATGGAACAGCAATTTCTTTATTGAATATCCTACAAAAAAAAAAATACATTAGGGAATCTAGAGGATCATGTACTGAATCCATGGTAACAGATTGCGATCGATGTTCCTGCCACCCCGTATAGTGTAAACAAATAACACAGACAAACAGTCAAATTAAATAGAAAGTGACCCCGCTCCTGAGAATGTAAAAAAGTGTGTTTTCAATATCAGCAAGATACTGGATCTTACTGATATTGAAAACACTGACATCATAATGTCTTGAAAGCTAAAAGCTCTATTCTCAGGCACCTGTCTTGCCGCCGACGACAAAACAAAGAGCTGTCGACTATTTACTCACTCAAGAGACGTACAATAGGTGTAGGAGGACCCTTGTCAGTAAAAGGGCTACATGCAGTCACGAACACTAATATATATACCCTTAGCAAAATTTAAAAGCCATTTTCTTGTGGAACATTGGTTGCAACTTTGAGATAAGAACTTTTCATAACAGGTTCCAAAATACTAATATTCGTAACAAAATCAATAGAGTAGGGGAAAATCACATTTAGAAGTTGCTATATATTAGTGCTCGTAACTTTACATATCGGGCGGGCTACGAAACGAGGACCAAATAAATTTTTTAGAAGCCACTCTCCAAGGGATTCCCGAAACATCCATATGGCACCAGTTATCTCAAAAAGTTTAGAGAAAAGTGATATTTTGTTGACGAATTCTGAGAAATTTACAAAAAAAAAAAAACATCAAGTTGGGTTTTTTTTCGAATTCCAAGAATTTTCGCCTGGGCTTGATGGGGTGCTTAAATGTTGCAAATGGGTCACACTATCATGTCCTGGAAGGAATACGTCAAATTACAAGTAACCCTGTATAAATAAAAATCAATTGCCAAAAATGTTTGTCCACGCATCACTCCAAAGCGGCTGCACTTATTTGGCAAATTCTTTTTTTTGTTGTGTTTTTATTTGTCAGGACAAGCTTAGCATGAATGAAATTTTTTGGAAAATCCACCGCGAAAATCGGAAATTTGGATGCTATTTTTGTATGAAATTCACCCCGGGCGGAGCCGGGCACGACAGCTTGTTTATAATATAAGTAGGTATTGTTTTAAATTGGTATTAAATATGTTGCAAATAAATAAACAATACTTACCGTATTGTTTATTTCGTAAATTTAATTAAATACTCTTTCGATGAGAATGCCCTAGTTCTTTGTATCAATCTGTTTGCGAACCGAACAATTATCTTTAAGAGGTTGTACAAGAGCTAATATCATGGTTGCTTCGTGCAGTGATTGGATGAGCCAGACAAGGCTAGGTACCTACCGTAATAAACGTCAAAGAAGTTTAGAACTGCAATCTAATCAACTGCGAACCTGCAATTTCTTATTCATTGTGAGTTTTAGATTTTTGAGGAAGGTCTATCATAATTTCGCGAACGTCACGCACCTATTCACTTTGTCGACCATCAATAGCATCATCTCTACCTAGCCTTTTCCCAAATATGTGAGGGTCAGCTACCAGTCTCACCGGATGCAGCTGAATACCAGTATTTTACATGGAGCGACTGCCTATCTGACCTCCCCAACCCAGCTACTGGGTAATAAGATACCCGGTGGAATGACTAGTTGACGACCATAAATAGCAAAAAGAAATTTTGGGTATTTCTCCGTACTAATTCCATTGCTACATTGCGCTTTGGTCGGTGAGCCGAAAGAAATAGGTTTTTCAAAAGGCATTCATGTAGAAAGCAGGCGCCGGCTACCAGCTTTCTACATCTATACACCCAAAGGATCGAATCGCAATGTTGGTATTCAATTTTGGCATTTACGACGTCGAGATTTAGTCGAAAATAGCTTTGTATGTTTTTTTTTGTAGATTGATTGATTTGCACCTCTGTTTTCAAAGGTAAAACTTTGTCCTTTTATTTCATTGAAATGTAATTGTTGCTAACTTTGGTGTAAATTAGGTTAAAATCCCTAATTCACGGTTCAACAGTTCTTTAACAGCTTTTCAAAGAGTAGGCGACGAAAATAGCTGTTTAATGTGGCCCTCATATGCGACGAACGGCCTACTATTGCTAATGTATTCGCATTTTAACTCTGCGACGTTGCGAGGTGTAAAACAGGATGTTTGCGTCCAAATATTTGAATATTTTTTATACCCAGTAGTTTCCTCTGAATATTATCATGACGATGATGCTTACTTACGCTGAAAGTCTGATAACCATTCTTACCAAGGGGTATCGTATTACCCAGTAACTTGGTTGTGGAGGTCAGATAGGTAGTCGCTTCATGTAAAATACTGGTATTCAGCTGCATCCGGTTAGACTGGAAGCTAACCCCAACATAAGTGGGCAAAAGTTAGGCAGATGATGATGATGTCTTCTTCAAACGGGGGTAGGCAGAAACTTCAGAACGCCACCTGCTACACATACCTGCCTTACATTCTCCTTTTGCTTCGTTTACGTTGATACATCTGGCCATACACGCACGCAAGTTGCGAGTAAATACTACGCACCTGACCTTTCAGAAGAACAACAGCAATAGGGTCACTATATGTCCTTCTAGGGCGTCCCCTATCGGCGTCTCCACTCACATCTACCTTGTAAATAAGTAAGTACTTGGTTCTTCTTTCGTGTCAGCATGAACTACAGGGAGGCAGGGACATCGACGCGCAACCTGTTACTATTGTTTCAGTACATGATTCTGGACCTCCTTGCGTTGAAATTTTCATCGGTTATAAAAAAAAATACTGTTCCATACATTTGGACCGTGTAGGTACTGCACTTTTCTATGAAAACAGCAGTTTTTTTTTTATAACCGTTGACAAAATTCTACTCTGAGGGGTTTAGAACCATGTGCTGAATGTATGGTTCGTTGAGGTCCCTGCCACCCTGTGGTGGCGCTAACTGTATAGTAACTGTAAAAGTATAGTACTTATAGTAGTAGTAGTAGTAACTGTACAAAGTAACCCAGTATACAGATGCCGGGTTACTTTTTAAAGTGGTTTCACTGAAGGAAGATTTGGAAGAAGGAATCCATCTAAAGTTTTAAATCGTATTAAACTACATTTAGGATTGATAAACTCAAATTATAAGTCCAAATTGAGAAAAAATCAAGCCTGTTCGGCACCCTTAGAATAACAGTTCCTTACATTTTATTTTGACATTACTAAGTAGGTACGGTCACCAAAAGTGGTAAGTGACCAGGGTCATCGGAAATAGTTGAAGTTTAGTAAGAAACCGATGGATGTTGTCGAATGAAATTTAATGTCATTAATAGAAAACAAACAGTTGATTTATCAAATTAAATTTAATTCGAAAACATTCATCGGTTTCTTACTAAACTTCAAGTAAATCCGACGACCCTGGTTACTTATCTCTTTTGGTGACTGTACCTACATTTGTTTCGTATGTTTGATCAGTAAGTCTGCATCATAACCTTGAGTCCAACTCACCTTGCGAGTTCAAATAGCGTGAATATAATCGTTGACGCCATCTCTAGCCTTCAGTTTACGCTTCAGAAAGTCTGCGGTTACTATGAAAAGAAAAATCCATTTTTTTCCCTGAACATCAATTGATTGGCTATAAAAAGTTGTAATTGCTTCCGAGGCTGCGGAAGCTTTCCGATGTCTTTTCAATAGTTGCGGATTGGTTTACGTCAAATAACCTAGTTCATAATGCCAAGTAAACGACATGAGAAGGTATAGCTCGCCTTCCCGAATGTTGGAAATCTAGGACCCAACATCGTCTTAGATAAAGAGGTGCTTGAAACTGTAAACGCGGCAGTTTTTCTGGGCATAACAGTACATGCCAAACTTCAGTGGGGTCCACGTAATATATCAAGCCTAGCGGGGAGGCTCAGTTCGGCCGCCTACGCCGTCAGGAAAGTAAGACAATACACTGACGTTGATACAGTCTGGTTAGACTATTTTAGTTATTTTTACAGGGTTATGTCCTACGGCAGGGGCTCTCAAACATGTTCACTTCGCGGCGCACTTACAGGTTTTGTATTTTGTCTCGGGGCCCTAGCTAGTCGAAATAGGAAAAAAAATATCCATGAAATGAAAAATGAACTGGTGCTGCTTGTGGTCGGGTGATGGTGGTCGTCTTGCTGACCATGGGTTTGTTATTGTTATAACCTTTATTGTTGTTTTGTTTTGACGTATAAAGTACTTAGTTCTGAATACAAATTATTTTACACGATAAACTAATAATTGATGGACATAGAAATTAGCATTCGTTTGTATTCGGAAATGCGATAATTCCCGAGGGACATTAAGAAAATAGTCGTACTGTAATTAACTGTTTATTTATTTTACTTCGATGGTCCTAGTTTATAGTTTGTGACTTTGAGTTACTGCTATGTGAACATAATCCATCATTGCATATGTGAGCTGTTACGCCCTTTATGCCTGGAGTTCTATTTACATTTTAAATTTTTATTTAAAATTTTTAGCTTTAGTAAATTTTTCATTGTATTTGTTGGTATATTGGCGTCGCTAGCTGACATAACTATGGCAAATAATTTAATTTAATGTTCTGTGTTTAGTAATGTTAATTACTTTGCATACCTACTAAAGTATATAATCAAGTTTTTCTAGACAGCTGTACTGCTGGGGAGTTTGTTGCGCGACTGCTTCCCTAAAGCATAGGAAGTGGTGAAGGGCGGGCGTGCTTAAACAACAGAATGATGCTCAATGCAAAAAAATGCTAGACTATTACATTCACGAATAAAGTTAATTACATTAAATTTGATTACCATATTGATGGATCAGTACTGAGCAGAGTATCGGTCATCCGTGACCTAGGGGTCCTCTTCGATGTCAGCACCATTGACGGGGTCCGATAGGACCGATGCCTGCCGGGGTCGCGGATTGTTCGAGAGAGTTACCGTGGCCCTGGCGCACAGGCAACTGAAGGAACACGGGTGGGTTTTAGTCAGTAAGAGACTGACACGCCCTTCCGCTCCGCCCAGAGCGGGAGAGGTCATTTGATGATATGCCAACCAAAAAAAAAAAAAACGGGTCCTCTTCGATACATCCCTATCTTTCCGCGACCATATAGGTAGTATAGTGAATAAAACTAAAATAATGCTTGGCCTTATAATCCGTATATCGAAACCTTTTTTTAATTATAGTAGTATTATTTTACTTTATAACGCACTTTTAAGGAGCTTCTTGGAGTGTTGTTCCACTATTTGGTCTTCCTATAATTCAAATTATACTAATATTGTTGAATCTATTCAGGCCTCTTTGGTAAAGTATTTATGTATGAAGAATGGGATCCGAAAAGCTATACCTGATTACAATGACAGGTTAAGGGGACTACAGGACCTAAATGTAAGTTTTATAATGCCTAAAAGTATATGATCCACTGCACTAAACAAAATCAGAAAAATATATGTTATTCTTCAGGATATTTGCTAATTAGATAGTGTGTTGAAAACATAATACAACTAATTTGATACGATACAAAAAAATCACGAAGATGCCTCTAAAAATTTCTTGATAACGATTAAAAACCACACTACTATGCATTAAATCATTCCGATTTTTTGTCAGTTTATTCTACAAGCAACATACTAACGTAATAGTGTTTTAATTTTTTAATCCAATCAATAGATTTTTTGTAAATCGATAATTGCTTCGTATTTTGCAATAAATTACCAGCGTTGTGTCATCGCGCTTCTCTTTCTTTTCTATGCAGTCCGACAGTGACCGCGCTTTAGCTGTTGTAAGCCTCTTAAACCACTCTAAAATGATTAGCTTAAAAGAAAGACGTAACCCTTCTGCCTTACAAATACTTCATAAAATTATAAACGGTTCCATAGATGCACAATTGGTAAATTATTTAACTTTAGGTCTGGCCAACGTAGTAAGCGTCATCATTGTTATTTAAAATTGCCTACATCCACCTTAAACACCGCATTTAAAAGCCCCGTAACACGTAAGGCAAGGCAATAATTGATAGGTCAAACTTGACAGATTACCCTATTGATGGTTTTTCCACGAGTTTCGCTTCATTCAAACGTTTCCTATCTATACAGTTCGAACAGTGCACGTGCAGTGCACTATGTAGGTATAATTGGTTAGTTTTGTAGTGTTCTAGATTAATGTCTTCTTGACACACTTTATTTTTGTTTCCTTCTTCTCTAATATTCATATGACAATGTCATGCATCATGTTATTTGCATGGTAACTGAAATGCCAATTTTAGATGTTATTTAATTTGAATTGTACGTGACTGTGCTGTTTGTGTGCTTATTCTAAATAAATAAATAAATATGTTCAAAAATTTCAAATCAAACCAAAATATTTTATTTCACATAAACCAACTTGGGCACTTATGAAACGTCAGAAGCTAGGTGCACGGTTCCAATTTGTTGTTTCCTATGGAGAAGAGCCGGCAAGAAACTGCACGGTTACTCTTTTAAAAATAAGGGGCTTTTACAATGTTTCAAATTACAGTGTTGATAGGTATGGGAGGACAGTGTTGGCCTGTCAACAAGTAACAGGCACTCAACAAGATATTTAAAAAAAATATAAAAGGGTCTACTAATTATTTGACTGCTCAACAACGTAAGTAAAGCAATGAATGTTGTTGAACGGTCAAAATTAAAGCCATTGCTACTGTTAGTGTGTTACGCAATTATACCGTTGTTTTTAGAAAAAAAACATTTAAAGCAGGGTTTCTAACAATTACTCTTAAAAAAAAACTAATGAAATTTTCCTTTGTATAGTACCTACCCGATTATTTTTAATTCTTCCTGATTGTCTTTTTGCACTACCCTGTAAGACAATAGATACGCCAAAGGGGACATTGCTTCTACAATTACGTTTTAAAAAATTATAAATAGTAACGAAAAATAAGACAAAATATACGGTAACTGCTGTAACGTATTGGAAAACTTTGTAAAACGGGTTCTACAGAAATAGGACTTGTTAAAAAATCGTAAAGAAATTGAATTATGTATGTTCCTACTTATTATTTGGTCCAATTAACCTACAAAGACTTTGATTACTTTGGAAGTTTTGGACTTTGTCACATTAAATATTCTTGCTAATTACCCGTCCTTATTGTAGAGTAGGTAATTTGAATTCTAAGTAGGGTCAAGGTATTCATCGCCCGACGGTACATCTAACACATTTATTAACAAATATAACAAAGAAGATGGTCCCAAAATTAAAAAATAATGCTTAGATTGTTTGTTCATGGTGAGAGGACGAATGAAAGACGACTATGAAAAGGTGTTTACAAGGCAGATGTGAATGGAAACGCCGACAGAGGACGCTCTAGAAGGGCATAAAGTGTCTTTTGTGGTGATGTTCTTCAGTAAGGTCAGATTCGTAGTGCTCGCAACCGGCGTGCGTGTATGATCAAATGTATGAACGTAAACGAAGCAAAAGAAGTATGTCAGGATCGTAGCAGGTGGCGTTAGTATAGAGATAAAATGGATCGACCATTTTTTAGATTAGCTAATGTACATACATCTTTTATGGGGTACTGTGTTAAATGTTATAACAAAATACCTTGTGATATATTGCAATTAAATGAAAGAAAATTTAAAACACATATAAAAACTACACTTTGTAAACAAACATATTATATTACAAATTAGAGGATTTTATCCAAGATAAGGTTGCTTGGAAACGTGCTGGTCCAGCTCCATAGGACAATCTAGAGTCTGGACAAAATCAAACTGGTTGCTAATTTAATTGTATAATTTATTATTTTTATGACATTGATTTCCATTCTGTGATTACTTTAACTCACATACTGACTTAATATTACTTAAACTTAAAAAAAAAATAGGAGTATCGTATACTCTTACAATGTGTGTAAATATGTGAGCACCATGTATTTATCACATAATTAATTTATCTGTCATTGCTTCATTTTTATTATTTTTACCTTTTGTGGTATAGTCATTTTATTTTATCCTAGATGCGTCGTCTTCACATATAATTTTATAATAAATGTACTCGTATAAGTACAAAATATTGTAAAACATTTAAAAAGAGTAACGGTTGAGTTTCTTGCCCATTCTTCTCCATACGAAACAACATTTTGAAAGGGGGCGATTAGAACCAATTCTATTTTATTTCATGTAAAATGTTGACGTTCAAAAGTGCCTTTTATGTGCCTATTTGAAACAAATGCTTTGGGTTTGACTTTGTTCTGTAGTTTACGCCTGGGAAGAGGGCGTGTATGTATAATATGTATATTATAAAAAACTGTTTACATGAAACCCTCATTCATACATGTTCTTTTGACCGCACGTCACCTGTGTGGGTGGTTTTCGCATCATAGTCTTCACTTCTTCAGTTACCTACCCACGTATTTTGTCTAGACGCATGATAACAACGCAAGTCTATTGTTACTTGTTATCAGTGGTAGGTATCGAGACGTACGTACGTGGGTGTATCTTTTATGAAATGATGTTGTTTAGGTTGAAATGTAAGGTTAGTCGTGTCTATTTATTAAGTTACTAATGGAAGAATACTTGTTTTGTTTTCTATACCTTTCATTTGTTTATATACTTAGGGGTATGTAAAGTAAGATTGTCCGTATAATCTATTCATAACTGTCATTCATTGACAGGCCAGTAACTATCATTTGCGTTGCTCAAAGGTAGTCGATCTCTTAAGCTTTGGTAAGCTCTGAAGGCTACCATATTTGGAGAATTTTAAAGGTGCTTAAGGCGTTTTACCGCTTCTGTAGATGACGACATGGTCTCTTGTTACTTGTCGTGTCGCTGCGGTCTGTCGTTGCGATTGGGCGGCGTTGCCGCGACGATTTGCTTTTCGTGAATCAAGCTAAGCTCTAAATTTAAAGTCTAAAGCTTAGTTAGATTCACGGTGAGTTTGTTTCGCCATGTCTTCTCAGGGGTAGTCAGTTAGGAAATGTCGACTCCAATCTCCATCAAGGTTTTCTTTTTATATGACGTGTAAAATTGATTCCGATATCCTATTTACTGAACAAACGATTTCTTTTCATTTCGATGGTCGATTCACTGTTACTAAATAACATTACGGAATGTCAGAAAATGCTTGCGTATTTCAGCTTGAGCCACAGCGACTAGTGGGGGCTTATGTGTTAAGATAACTAAAACTAGCTACGTACCGCGGTTTTACCCGCTTAAGTCGCGATCCTGTAGGAATAGCGGGATAAAAATATATCCTATGTCCTAATCCAGGTCAGGGTCTACCCATATGCGAAATTTCATCCAAATCCGTTCAGCTGTTTTAGCGTGAAAGCGTAACAAACAAACACAAATAAACAAATCTTTTTTTTAGATTATTAGTTTAGAGAGGTAAGGGTTATGGTTAAAGTAATTATAGTCATTTCAATGCGAATGCACCTTATTAGTGAGTAACTCTTGAAAAGTCGAAATCCTCTTCATAAGCTCGAACTTATGCCTTTGCGAGTGAGTGCCTAACTGTCGGAATAAATTGCATTGCAACTTTTGAAGTTTTAAGGCGCTGGCCAAACAGGACACTGTAAAACGCTCAGATTTATGTCGCAAAGTTAGGCGTATTGGTGCATGATACAAGCCAAAATAATAATAATTGTGTATTGTCAAGTGTTCAAAGAAAAGACTTAAGTATTTAAAAATATTTTAATAAAATTTAAATAATATCATGATAAAAACATCGTAAAAGCTGATAAATTTGGTGGTCATTCGATTTAACTAACATCAAACATTGAGCCTTGTTTGTTGCCGCTTTGCGCTATTGTAAAATACCCAAAAATTTGCTTCTTACCACGCCTTAACGCTGCACGCTGCCTCGCAAAAATCTATTGATTAAAATATGCATAAATAACGTAAGGAAAATCTGATTTGACAGCAAGCGGTTAGGATATTTTAAAGGGCATGTATTTAACCTCAAATAATTCCCATTTTGCTTTCCTAAAAATATTATTGAATACTCTAAAATAATGATTGCGCCTCTTTCTGTGAGCTCCAAATCATTCCTATTTTGTGGTCCTAAAAATACTAAATAGCGTAACTGCGACGAACTTGGATGGTCTTTAGAAGATTCATTAATTTAAAAAGCGTACTTACATCACTAGAAGGTCAATAATTTTTTAGAGGATCAGTTAAATATTTGCCGTTTTAAAGGAGCCAATTAACGTAACACTAGTATTTACTTGATCTTCACATTCGTAATCAGTAGTGACCTATTTATTGAATTAATTTAAGTTTTGTATGTTTTAATACCTACGCATCTTCTTGTAACTTAAAGCAAAGCACTCTTGCTTCAAGAAAATATCGCGTAACTCTCCGAAAATGTTTTATTATTTTACCTCAGAATAAACTTTTCATTTAAGGCGCAGTATGAAGCAAATTTTCAGGTAATTGAAAATACCACATCGCGGTAACAAATAAGGTTCTAGACAGCGATGCGTTTGATGTTAGTTGAATCGAATGACCACCAAATTTTGCAGTTTTAATTAAATTAAAATATAAATGCACGGCTCAATGGAATAATTTTTAGGTATTTTTTTTTGTTGATTGAATTCTCTTTATTGTCATAATATAAAATATGATAGTTTACGCTAAAAATTTTGAGAATTATGCGACGAAAAATATTTTTTTGAGCTGATTTTAAGATTTTTTTATCATGATACAATTTTATTTTTATGAAATATTTTTGAATAAGTCTTTTTTTTGAACATTTGACAATACACAAAAAAAAACTGGCTTGTAATATGTACCATTAAGCCTAACTGTACGACAAAAAACAGCGTTTTACGGTGTCCGACGTTTGGGCAGCGTCTTAACTGAGTTGGAGTTTAGTTAGTAACAATGGCTTATGTTGGCGCAATTACTTGCGACACCTTATTAAGGTTTCGCGGTATGGAGGGTGAAGTTCTTACTTTTGTGGGTTTCACTCGTGTCACAGAAATTGTTTAATGGAACTGTTCTATTTACGTTACCCAGCTAATTTTAAAAACCAGTTCATTTATTTTTGGCATTTCCTTGTAGGGACGATGTTGGTCTTAAGCATAATCAGCCTATGATGTTCCCACTGCTGGGACACAGGGCTCCTCTCTGTGAGAGGGAGTGGGCTGTAATCCATCTCCCGAGCCCAATTGGTAGATGTCACATGTCTTCGAATGTTTGGTTCTAGGGCATGCCGGTTTCCTCACTTAAAATTATTTAAAACATGCATGTTATGTATTGGGCATGTTAACATAATACTATAATGTAGAGATAGGTACGCCATGCTTGTTTTAATAAAACACGCCACATGTCCGCCAATGTCTATAGTCTACACGGCGGCACTGACAAACACTTCGGGCTATGTTTTTACAGATTATCAGAAATAGGTACTCAAACGCAGCGCTGTGACTAGACCTATTGTCATGTATCTGTTGAATTTCTTAAACCATAATGCGTTGTACAAACAGAGGCTTTTTTTTGTGATTGTCTTCTCGCAGGTAACCTTTTTTTTTCCTTGGAGGTTGTCCGCTGCTTAACCGGACATGCCTGTGGTTGCCCTAATAAATTAGGGCCCCCAGCCAGGGCTTAAAAAACTTACAAACTTCAAACAGAGGCTGTGTCGGACGGGTCAGATATTCACATCTGACCCGCCTCCGTCTGAACAAAGCATAATAATTTGCCTATACCTAATGTTCTCACTGAGACACAGGCCGCCTCTCACAGAGAGTGGGTAATCCACCATAGTGGATGTCACAGATCTTTGAGTTTTTCGTTCTAGGATATGTCGGTTTCCTCCCTATGTAAATTTGTTTACCGTTTTGGGAACAGTGCTGATGAAATAATTTGCATAAAGTTAAGTGCACGCCTACCTGTGATCGAATCCACGACTACGACTTCGTATGTCGGGGCCGTTACCTCTGGGCCACCACTGCCTGCTTATTTTATATAGTATAATAACCCTCATATCGTTCCCACTGCTCGAACATGGGCTATCTCCCTGTGAGAGGAAGTAGGTCACCGTAATCCACCACGCGGACTTTAAGCGAGTTTTTATTTATGATGTAGGTACGTGCTTTTGCTCGCGGCTTCACCCGCGTAGGGGTTAATCTCACGGGAACGTACTACCGAGATAAAAAGTATCTTATTTCCCATGGTGTACCTGTGTGCCAAACATCTAAAGCCGTTAGCCGTGAAAAGATAACAGACCGACAGACGGAGTTAGTTTCGCTTTTATAATATTAGTATGGATAATCAGCCTATACTGTTCCCACTGCTGGAACACAGGCGTTGTCGTAGTGAGAGGGTTAGTATTTATGAATTATTTTATGAAGAGTAACCTTAATCCCCAAAAATTTGTTCCACAGTCGTGGTCGCTGGTGTTCATAGTCCTCATGATCGCGGTCGGCCTCATCATGTTTACGTACAAAGCGACGCAGTTCAACCTCCTGGGCTTCAACTTCCTCCTCATCGCGTCCTTCGCAGCCGGGTTGCGGTGGACCTTCGCACAGATGCTAATGCAGAAATCCAAGCTAGGGCTCCACAATCCAGTGGACATGGTGTTCCACGTGCAACCCTGGATGTTCATCTCGCTACTGCCGTTCACCATCATGTTCGAAGGTAAGGTATCTTTATTTACTAATAGGCTAGTTGACAGTAAGAATATACCTAGGGTAGAACAGAATTGACAGAATGGAAATAATGATGTGACGGCATTATTTCCATTCTGTCAATTCTGTTTACTCGAGCCGCTATGACGCGACGGTATGTCCCGTTACGACATTAATAATAAAATAGCGTTATAAGAATGATTATGTTTTCACTGAAAGGTTCATATTATTATTTTGAGGAAAATAGACGACAAGGAACATTATGAATCGGTTTCTTAAAAACTGTCAACTGGCATATTGCCTATTGAGATCTAACGTTTTTTTACCTTTAGATTTTCTGTGTTCTGACTGAGTTTAATTCATAGAAATATAAAATACGTATGTCAATATTTTGGTGATTTAAATGCTTATTAAGTTGTCCTTCCCAAAGATTAACCCACGAAAACTAGAATGGTGTAAATGACGTGGTTAGGCACCACGTAATTTACACCATTCTAGTTTTTATTTATTACAAGCTGTTCGTGCTCAGCGTGAATTTCATACAAAAATAGCATAATTCCGGAGGATATTCCAAAAAAAAAATTTCATACGTACCTTTTCTGACAATTACAAACCCAACAGAAAAAAATTGGCAAATAGGTGCAATCGCTTTTTTTAACAACATTTTTGGCAAATTTTTATTTATATAGATAGATAGATTAAAGCGATTGGGATTTGCCAGAAGCCAAAAACGCATGCAAGAATTAAAGAAGTAAGCCCCCCCGCGTGTTTTTAAACATAACACAAAACTTAACGAAAGATGACCCAACGAACGTAAACGAGGCAAAAGGAGTATGTAAGGATCGTAGCAGGTGGCGCTCTGTAGTTTCTGCCTACCCCCATAGGAAGAAGGCGTGAGTTTATATATCTATGTGTGTACATAACTTAAAATCACGTCAGTAATGTTTAGGCAGAGGTGTACCTACAATAGGTACACCCTTATTTCGCCAGTTATGTTTTAAGTCCCATGTAATAGGGGGCGAGCCTATCGCCGTCAATCGATCACAAATCATGACACCAGGCTGCTACTGAGAAATGCCTGATGGTAAAACCCAATAACAGATTACCCGACCTGGAATGTGCCGTTTACGTACTACTTACTCCCATGGAAAAAAATCATCCAGTTTATCTATGTGATGTATCCAGGGTGGCGATTTAGTCACCTGCATCCGTCAAGGGATTATTCTACTCGTCATTCTAAACCACTTTAGCTATGAAACTTTAACAAAATTGTAAAAAAAAATAACATACATGCATCGAAATAGTGTCTACTGTTGTCTATGAATTTGTATTTTTTTTTTCTCTAATCGGCTAAGAGTTTCATAGCGAAAGTTGTTTAAAATGATGGGTAAAATCACCCCATGACGGATGCAGGTGACTTTAATTGCCACCTGTATGTAGAGACCGACTGAAATGGGACCGGTATCGAAATATATGAATTTGTTTTTTTTTACTGTCAGATAAGAGTTTCCTAGCGAAAGTTGTTTAAAATGATGGGTAAAATCACCCCTTGACGGATGCAGGTGACTTTAATTGCCACCTGTATGTAGAGACCGACTGAAATTGGATCGGAATCGAAATTTTTGTTTGTTGTCAATGGGTTTAATGTATGAAAAAATAAAACGCGTGACTACGCAGTTGAAAGGCTGGGATGTATAAATTATGAAGATTATGTAAATTGTTGTCGCAAGTACGCCATGTGTGTTCTGAAGGACGACGCGGGCGGGCAGTGAGGTGAAAATCTGAATATCCGAAGACTTCACTCAACGGGTAATGGGAGCCTTTCAGATGCACATTATGCAACATTTAATACTTTCATACTTATTCGAAGTAACTCTGTCTGTTATTTTTTTCGCCTTAACGGCTGAACAGATTTCGATGAAATTTGGCACCAGACCACGACCTGCACCCTAATTGCGTAACACACTATCTATCACAATCTGAATCGTTTTGAAGTCTATTGCTGATGCATTGCTTCATATGTTCGAAAAATTTGTGTGCTCAACAACGTAAATAACGCAATGAATGTTGTTGAACTGTCAAAATGAAACCGATTCCTACTGTTAGTGAGCTACGTAAAATTCACAAAAAAAAGGGTGAGAAAACTACAAATTAACAATTTTCGGACTTTTTCCTATACTTGTGCTGTGAGATCTTGTTTCTTGCCAAATTTCATGATTTTAGGTCAACGCGAAGTACCCCATAGGTTTTGATTTATTTGCAAGTATCAAAACATGTTGCATAAATGGCCGTATTTTTTTATTGCGTTGACTTAGAAGCTTAATTTTTGAGCTCCAAGGGACCGTAGACTTAATTTGATATTAATTTTAACTTGATATCTCCACGCGTTCCGGAGAAAAAAGGACTTGACAGACTGACAGACGGACAACGAAGTGATCCTATAACGGTTCAGTTTTTTCCTTTTGAGGTATGGAACCCTGAAATTTTAGAAAAACACATGATACAAAAATCATCCTTGTCAATTCCAGGTTTTGCGTGCTACGATCACCTGCAGAGGATGTCAGCAGAGAAGCTGGTGCCCACAATCCTGAAGGTTTCCGTCGGAGCCACCATAGCTTTCGCGATGGAGATCAGCGAGTTCCTGGTTGTCACCTACACTTCTAGTCTTACTCTCTCCATCTCTGGTATTTTTAAGGTATGAGAACTGCTTATTGATAACTTAACATCATAACTTAACAGTAATCCCAAGGCTGTGTATTCTGAAAGTTGGCAACGTGGCAAATATGTCAAATATTTCGCTGTTTTGATTAATTAATCAATATTACTAAATTGAATTATGAAAATATCGCAATTAATGAATTGCAATAACTAATATCGTGACACTGAATATTCAATATATGGTGTAAAAAAGCACTTGAAAACCTTTGAAATATTTGTTTTTACACCAAAAACTGTTACAACACATGCCCCAGTCAGTCTCAGTCGGCATCGCATTATTAATATTTAAGTAGAACACAAAGCGATATTTATTAATTTAATTTAGTAATACCTACATACATACATAAACTCACGCCTTCTTCCTGTGGGGGTGGCAGAAACTACAGAACGTCACCTGCTCCGATCCTTACATACTCCTTTTGCCTCGTTTACGTTCATACATCTGGTACACGCACGCCGGTTGCGAGTATTACGCACTTGACCTTTCTGAAGAACATCATCAATAAGGTCTCTATATGTCCTTCTCCGACGTCCCCTACCGGAATTGTCACTCACATCTGCCTTGTAAATACCCTTTGTTAGTCGCTTTTCATTTATCCTCTCAACATTACCAAACCATCTAAGCATACTCTTTTCAATTGTTGTCACTACATCTTTTAAACCGCACTGTTGCCTTATCACATCATTCCTCCTCCTATGATTCATAGTCACACCACATTAATTTACTAATATTGATTAATTAATCAAAATAGCGAAATTTTTTACAACATCTAATTTAACCATTTTCAGGAAATGTGCATCCTAGTCCTGGCCGTAGAAGTAAGCGGCGATGTTCTCTCACCGATCAACGTGGTCGGCTTGGGCGTCTGTCTCCTCGGCATCATCGGCCACATCATCCACAAGGTCCTATTCATCAAGTCTGTAGCCGGCACGGTCCACGCCATCGACCAAGACTTCGACGCCATCAAAGACTTTGAGTCCATCCGACGGACGTCGAAGGTGAAGGGGGAACATGGTAGGCCGCTGCTCGAAGATCAAGCGTGGCCGGCGAGCGAGGAAAGTGATTACGACAGCAATGTGGTGCTATTCGAAGTGCTGCAGCGAAGAGACGGCAGGTAAATTCGAGGTCGCGAGAGTTCCGATTAATTCTAGCTTGATTTGACGGGAATTTGTACGATTTTCATTACTTATGAGTTTATTTATTTGTGTTGACTGTAACGATTTAAATGTTATATGCATTTATGACCTAAACAGGTTTTTTGTTTGGCACACGGATATAAATAGAGAACAAAAGCGATAGTGCCCGCTCTACCCGCTCTGGTAGAAAAACTAAGGGATTTTCAGAAATATTATAAATTTTTTCTGAATTCCTGCTTTGACCTCGATCACGTAGTATTAATATTCATTAGGTAATATTAATGTCACTTAGTATTAATTCGGGCAACTATATATATATATATATTATAATTATTAAAACAAGTTTGTTTGCGATCTATTTAACAATGAACAGCAAAAATTGACAAAAATCCACTTACGGATGGTACTCACCGCGAGCCACTTAAAATAACTCGTGTAATTAACCAAGATCAGAAACCGTTATTCCTATGAAAATCGTACACATTTCCTCCCTTCGCGTCGACGCTCATATTTGACAGTTTTACAATAAGTATAAACTTATAGAGGTAGCAGAGTATTACCAAACTTACTTTTGTACGAAATCATACAATTCTGTGTCGTTCTTGTATTCTGTAAGAAAACATTTGGGCGTCAGCTCGAGTTCCATAGACAAACAAATGCATGTGAACGATCAAGTGCTTTTGACCTAATACTATCTCGGACTCTTTATGAAGTATATTTTTTCTCATAAGTCGTTGGATACTACGCCATTTTTAAGCCACACTGAAATTAAATATCTTCAATTGATTTCTGTTAAAAAACCTAATTGGTAAAATAAGATTACCTTCTGTAAGGCACGTA
The DNA here is from genome assembly GCA_917490735.1 of Dryobotodes eremita. Taxonomy (NCBI): domain Eukaryota; kingdom Metazoa; phylum Arthropoda; class Insecta; order Lepidoptera; family Noctuidae; genus Dryobotodes; species Dryobotodes eremita. The sequence goes on along the minus strand of OU823241.1, from coordinate 6,515,895 downwards.
TAAAACTGGATTTTAGTCGATATTATAAGAAGAAAAGAAAGAAAAAAAATAAAAAGTATTTATTGTGACTCGAACAGGAAGATCACCATCACAGAAATTAAAAAAAAAAAATGATATTGATATGAAGTAAAAGCAAATAAAAACTATCAATAATAAAAAGCGGTATTAAGGCCTATGGTCTGAATGTTTTAACTACAAAGCACGGAATCGACGCCGGCAGCGTTAATTTTTTATTTTTTTACATATGGCAACTCGCAGGTCAACCTAGAAGGTTGTCGGCTGCTCAACCGGGCTTGCCTGTGGGTGCCTCAATAAATTAAGGCCTCCAGCCAGAGCTTAAAAACTAAGCGACTACACGCTAATGGCACTCCCTGTGGGGTACGGATCTCGGGTTAGGGCGTCGCTGGGGGAAGCAGCAAAGGGCAGGCGGGATCGGATTATGAATCGCCGCCGGCAGCGTCTAGGCACGGCAGTGTCTAGGCACGGCAGTGTCTAGGCACGGCAGTGTCTAGGCACGGCAGTAGGTACTAATAAACTTCGTGGGACCGACAGTGCATTGAGATTCAGATTCATTTATTTGCAAAAACATGTGAAGATAATATACATGGCATGCTGCTTATTATAGATGTGAGCGAACTACTTCTGTCTGTCTCACCATTCAAAGCCGTCAGTTTCTATCATAGTCTATCATCTATCATCTAGTCATTTGTGTCATAGTGCGAGATAACCGTGTCACACTTGGTTTGTATGCAAAGTGTTAATAATGCCGCCTCCAGCAGTAGCCGCTGAGGCGTCTCCGTGCTTTGTGGTTTTAACTATCGGGATACTATTGTACTTAGCATTTACTCACTACCACCACTTCTGTTGTCTATGAACTTCTTAATATACCTTTGCCCTATGCACATAAAAATGTATTAGACTAGCTGCGCCCCGCGGTTTCACCCGCATGAGTCTCGATCCCGTAGGAATACCGGGATAAAAAGTATCCTTGTGTCCTAATCCAGGTCATGGTCTACCTATGTGCTAACATAGGTAGACCATGATCAATTACATCCAAATCCGTTTAGCCGTTTAAGTGTGAAAGCGTACAAACAAATAAAAAAAAAAAATCATTGGTTTTTATAATATTAGTTCTATTTAGATAATAGCCAAGCTTTTAGGAATTTGTTAAAGACAAATTAAAACACTGTAAATGTCGTTCTGATATCCTGCATTTACAATTTCAATTATTTATTGCTAAACACTTAGCTATAGTTCTACAAAGTCACGTTTTCCAATTCTGCATTTCTATCATTCAATCACTTCTAAATGAGTCCGTTCTTCAATTCCCATTAAATGTTCGAACAAAATATATCAATTAATTGAAAATATAAAATATTATCGATGGTCGGTTATATGCAAAGAAAGACAACGCAAAAATATCCCCAGTTTATCTTCTGCCAAATCTCATAATGCTTTGATTCAAACTCAAAGCATTTATTTCAATTAAACCAATCTTTTGAATTGTCAAGGAGTTGGTCGGTCAGAAAGATGAAGCTAGTTGCCCATTCCAAAGCAAAGTAGGTACCTATGGAGAAGAACGGGCAAGAAAACCACGGACACTCTTTTAAATCAAAATATTGATTACTTACATCATTCAAGTTGAAATAATACATGTGAGAAAGATTTTGAAAGACGTGCACGTTAAAAGTTTCCATAGTAAAAAAAAATAGTCTTGGCACCTCAGAGATGATCAGTCCGAACTGACGGCGCCCGTTCACGAACATGACACATGGATCAGCACCATTCAGCTCAACCATTTGGAAGGGAATCGAATGATCCAACATGTTCCACTATCAGCAAGAAATTTGAATGAGCATGACATACTCTCAACCGCCAGGCCGCATTCAAGTCAATGAATTGGTTGACAGAATAACAACTAAAAATCAGACTAAGATGGAAATTTTTCAGGAGATTTTGTAGGTATTTGAGGAACTGGGGATAAGTCCATGTTAAAATAGAATAGTTCCATTGAACGTACAAACTCATATTTGTATGCGTCCACTAAGAGAAAAAATTGTACCTCTTTTCTACATTACCCTTGAAATTTTTGCATATAGCCGGTCACAATAAGACAAATAGTGTAAGCAGATAGACAAATAATAGACTGATGATAGCCTTTTAAAACCGATACACCAACCATATTAAATAAGGAAGTTGTAGTACCTACTGAAGTTTGTGGCTTATTAAATCATTTTACAGTGACAATAATTCTGTATGGTTGAACACACACTCAAGGAATCAGACTAAAAATGAGAAATATGACCTAAAATAAAAACTTAGTTACGATTAAGGTCACATTCACAAGGAATTTTGTAAATTTCAAGTGACTAGCGTCCTTTATTACTATTTAGGTATTAGGTAAAATCAGGGAAATTAAATGTTAAGTAGATTGACTACTTACCAAGTTAAATTGCAACTGCCATTCTTTGAAACTTGTATAAAATAGCTAAAACATGGCAAATTGACGAAGGGTGCCGATTTGCTTAACAATTAAGTTCCCTGACTGTACATATTTTCCAATAAAGAAATGGATGACTAGGATATTAGTTGCACACAGGCTTAGAACACACTAGCGAACTTTTTCTAACATGACGAGTATAGATACAATGCAACGAAATATTTCATTGCCTCGGGTTAAGATGTAACTTTGTCAATTAAAAAGTCATTTGTTGACAAAACAGGGCTTGTTGGAAGGACTACAAAGAACAAAAAACAAAAAACAAGACCGTATGTATTGAAATTAATTTTTATAGACTTTTAAACAAAGCGACGACGCCAAATATGAAAATCTGGGTGTAAATAAGTGCCTGACTTTTAATGAGAACTTTAGTATTAAAATTACTGTAAATAATTGAATTTATATGACATATTCGCTAAGCATGTACCTACTTGACCTACCGAGACATTTAGCAGACTTAGAAACCTCTTTTTCATAACGGTACCCGGGTAAGAAAAAAAATAAAACAGTAGCGGTTTTTTCCCGCAGCAATAAAATAAGTCGACAACTGCAACAAAAAAAAAAAAGAAAATAAAGAAAGAAAAAGTATTTATTACAAAAGAAAAATGCTTTAAAATACGCGTTTAATTCACGTTTTTAAATACGCTGCGAGACACCGAAAAGCAGTGTCTTAAAAAAACACCCACAAAGCGAACAAAATCCATTATAATAAAAACAGGCTCGCAGGTTTTAAACGTTAACGAATTCTAGAGAAAAAAACGCACAGTAAATTTTCGCCTAGTTATATCGTAAGAACATTAGAAAAGATAACGCACAATTAATGTTGTAATTATAATTAATTAATTAGATGCCCAACCACTTAGCAGATATAGACTGCTATGGGTATATGACCATCTCATAAGAATCACATCTTATAATTAAATTAACAAAGGAAGAATACCTTTTTTGTGACAAATACATATTTTTTTTTGTGGTCGGCGCAACTTGTCTTTTCCTTCTATATTTCTCTATTAGTGACCCCCTTTCTAGCCATACAGGGTATAGCGTAAAAATTATAAGATGTCAAAAAAAAACTCCAATACAAATGTACGGAACCGCTGATAAGTTTTTCTCGATTATGAAATTTGTTCAGTTTAAATGTTTGTAACACACCCTTAAATTTGACCTCACCTTTTTAATACACCCTGTATAATAATTCACACTCTTCATCCATTAAAAAATACAGCTATCCATTAAAAAAAATACGGCTATCCATTAAAAAAAATACATCTATTAATATACCTATAATCAGACCAAGATATAATATACATTGCGTTGATCGTGTTGTGCAGCAGACGACACAATTGAAGCAATGAATTTTAGTGGAAATCGCATGTCCGTTTTCAATAACACGGGGCGACTTCTAAATGAATGCCGAAATAAAACCGCTCTGTTGGATATTCAACCTTCGGTTAAGCGCAGAAAGTTGAAAATCCAACAGCGCGACTTTATTTAGTGGCCGTCTAGTGTTAGTGTAAAAGAAAAAACACTAAAAGGCAAGCAAAGAAAAGCCATTCAAACAACGTTGTGTGTTTAACCATACAGTCCTTTAAACGAAGTAATTAACAGAGACCGTAAATTAAATGTTTAAGCAAAGTGAGATTAATGATAATGTTATTTGATTTTCTCAATCGATGCGAGACTACGTGCGTTAAATTATATACCGAATTAAAAAAAAAACGTATCTTATCTTTTTGTAAAGTTATCGTAATTATTCGAAGATATACCAAGGCGATAGGTAAAATTATACAATTCTCGTTGCTGTGATATGAAACCATGGCATCTGTACAGCACTGCAATCACTTGTCATATATGAAAATAATAATTAATATTGTAGGGGCTAGTGATGTGACCGTAGCAAAAAGTCAAATTATATCGAATATTCTGTATAGAGACCGAAGACTTGCGGATACCACATTACAACCACATTGTGACTGGCGCTTGGTCGCTACAATCTCTGAAACACGTGTTTTTACCATTAACGTAGTCTTTGTACCGTAGGCATAGCAACTAATCGGAACTCTTTATGATGAAACAAAGCGTTCTATGGAAATTGTATTTTTAATATATTGATATTTTTATACTTACTAAGACAACACTATTATATTAGTTATAAGTTTAAAAAAACATGTAATTTTTTTATGTTGGATTTTTTCTTTATTTTGACACATGACGTGCGATAATGATGTACCTAAGAATATGAAATTATTTTTCTTACACGAAAAGAAAAGTATTATAAAAATGCGGTTCTAATTTTATACTCCGAAAATTCTCCTGAAATTATACATTTACGAGTTAAACGAAATTAAAACAAAATGAGAAATTTTAATGTAAGAATTAAATTTTATAAAATTTTATATAAATAACATTTACAATTTATATTGCTTGGTAAAAGAATATTATGCAGAATTGCCTTGACTTACAAAAAGTTAATATAATAATGTATGAAATTTATTGATTTTGTAAGTAAATACAATAAGTCGATTCTGTCGTTTCTGGCCGTAATCTACATTCCATTTCCCGGAAAACTATTTGGTATAGTACAAATATAATATAATTATTGTAACAAATTTGAAATTGTCAAATTGCGTTATCTACATGTTAATTGTAATCCTTATTATGTGTGTATTAGAACAGAATTCTTCTAATATTTGACATGAAAGTCCCGTTCCTTACAAAACTATATTGTTAACGAAACTTTTCAACTAAGTGAATATTTTTGTAGACATAGCTGTGCAAAGATCTTTTGACGCGTGGCTGAAGCCGGAACTAACGCCGCCACCTAGTTTTATCAAAGCATATAATTAAAGTTCAATTATATTATATAAACATTTGTGCAATTGTTTTGTTATATTATAATAATATAACAAAACAATTACACAAATGTTTACCAACAGCGCCCCCTGTCCACGTCGCCCGTCGTCCGAGCGCCAAAAGATCTTTGTGGCCCTGTATGTCTGACTGCCCCAAAACCACTAACAAGCATCATAAGGGTTTGAAACGACGGGAACACCGAACGCAACCGAGCTGCGGCCGGCTTTGGCATTGAAGCGTAGTCATTTTACAATTCCTTCTGTCATTCACGAACAAAGTTGACCGATGACCTTGTGAAGGCCGCAGGATCCGCCAGATGCGGGAAGCACAGAACAGGTGCTTGTGGGGGGGGGGGGGGCGCTATATCCAGCAGTGAAAGTCTTTCTGCTGAAATTATGATGATGATAATTCACGAAAATTGGATGGCATTAGGAGACGCACGTATATTTTGTATTCTAAAAAGTCCTTATTATTGTTATTGGTTTCATTACACCTAAGGTTAAGTCCAAGACCTTTGTTTCCAAGTTCCACCGTTAACAAGTTCCACCATTAACAAGTTCCACCATTAACAAGTTCCACGATTAACAAGTTCCACCATTAACTAGTTTTCCTATTAATGACATTCCTTACTGTTGCTTAATATAATTGTGTGAAATGTAGACACATAGTTATGTAAGTGCTGACTTCAATTTTGTAGTTATTAAAACATGATTTAAATTAATAGTCTGGCTGTCACCCGATTTCTGAACATTTACTAACAGTAATGTCAAACTCTTGTCAATTCTGCGTTGATTAGCCTTTTAGTAACCGGCTGTCGCAATCCTACTAGACTTTGCCGTTAGACTTACAGAATTGAGATTTAAGTTGAGAAATTGGAAAACTTTCATTAAGCACTTAAGGCGGAAGCGCCAGGTTGCTCGCGAAATCCACGTTTTTTGCAATTTACAGGTCAGTGTCAGATTGTATGTTGGCCAAATATGATTTGCGACCGTAACAAGTATGTATTTACAGAATTGTAATCATTAAAGTCATCAGTACAACCCTGTAAGTTCATATAAACCTATTGAATGACAATTTCATAAAATATCTATCAATAGGATTAGCTTAAGGGGTTGTATTGATGATTTTAATAATTATAATTCTATAAATACATACTTTCCCCTTACGCTGTGAATAGCGTAAAAAAGTAAATAAACGTTAAATAAGGAAGTATAAGTAGTAATTAAATTTCTTAGTAAAAAAGTAAGACATTTTGAAAAGTTTCTTACTTTATGCTAAGAAATTTTAATGGTTGACTAGTTATCTCCACTCAATTCTCAACTCAGAAACCGAGTGTAAGTATGGTCAATATTGCTGTAATATTCGCTTCGAACTAGATGCACTAAAATGAGTTCAATAACACAAGTTTTAAATCTGAGTGCGGTTTTAAAAGTAGTCGAAGGAAGCATTTATGAAATCCCTTTAAAATCTTATTGTAATCAACATTAAATAGAAATACATTTTTAAAAGTTAAAATAACAAATATCTTATAGTATTTGGAGGTGCCTTTGATTTATAAAATACAATCTTAAAATGTTCATTGCACAATGCTGAGATAGAGATATGGTTTAAGTAACAAATATTGTACATTTACAGAATTTTAATACATAATATGATTATCAAGGAAATGAACTGATCTTTCAAATGAAATTAACTTTAATTACAGTAAAGATAAAAATCGAGCCTTTTAATATTTAAGTAACTATAAAACAGCATAATCTACATTGAATAGACAGCCTTTCTGTAACTCATTTTAGAAAAAAAACCTTTTGCATTTACTAAACATGAAAACCGCAAAAATACGCCATTAAAATTTGCCACCAAATAAGTATAAAAAAATGTAATATTTTGTTGTTCAGTATATGTAATATTTTGTTGTTCAGAGAATGTAATATTATATAAGAACAGTTTTATTGGTTTGATAAGAACCTTGATAAGTGACCCTCAAGATCAAACCAATGACATGAAAGCACTGCGCCCGGCATTTGTAAATTTTTTAGAGAAATTGTCTCGAAAAATAAACAAGTATACTATTGAAAGTGATAACGCATTATTACGCGGTTCAACGAAATTGATTGAAAGACTCAATCATAAAAGGGTATATAAACGTTGTGTAAGTTAAGTAATAATTAACTTCTGCTTAATCATAAATTTTGTGACGTTTAAACGTCTCTTTAGGCTACGTTTTTTTTATGAAATCCGCATCATGTCAGAATCGGGCTTTCAAAAACCGGGATCTAAACTAAAAATTATTTATTTAGGTAAGTTTATTTGATAAAAGATTGAATATGAAGATTCTCGTCTCGAAATTAAGAACCGAGTACATATTATCCGTATTGACAATTTTTATTCGTAGCAGAATGTAGGGACTTATGTATTTTAGCATTTATTAAGTAAATGTTTTCCTGTTGTAATCGCCGACACAGCTCAGTAAACCATTCCACGGCACTCTTTGTTTTCTGTGGTATTTTTTTTTTTATATTAGCAATGCTTTTTTTACAAAAACATATTTTACGATACCCGTAAAATCTAAATAAAATATATTCCAAAGAAAATGTGAATTGCGTTGGCGATTGTAAGATTTTCCTTTGTAATAATAATTTATTATAATTGTTATTTAGATAAAGAAATGCTATATGTACTGCTGTTTGCGTTGAAAACGTTGGGAATTTTAGAAATTTGTAATTCGCGCTCTAACTGTACACTGTTTAACATTCCACAGCTAGATGGCGCTACACCAAATTATGAACTATAAGGTTCTGTAAGATTCTGCAAAAGCTGTAACACAAATTAGCTAACAGAATGATAAACTTATGTCAGGTTTTGAATTGGCGGCTGTTATTTCCTTCAGCCAATCATAGCAGTTAACATGAGTTGGACAGTTCTTTACCTAGCGTTTTAAAATCTGGATGTTAGGTGCATACGTGCATTACTTTTCGACCGTATGTTAGGTCAAGGCGTGAGAGGTCTTACTGAACGCAAGTATCATGACACTAGCATTTGTAGTCAACAGAAGCTGTTGGCAAGTAACAGACCACAACATTGTTACTATCGCTGATCTCAATGAGCTCCCAAAAAACGTTTTCAATGCCGACAGCAAAAGCTTTTTAGTGTGGAAAATATAGTCACTTTATTTGAATTATGAGGGTAGTTTGCAACTGCCATTTTTGTACGTTTAACTTGAAAGCCGGACAGGATGGAGGCACGTCGGAAAAATCTTGAGATTTTTGTGAGATTAGGTATGTAATAAAACAAATGTTGAAATCTTAACCATTTTTCTTGTTATCTCTACTTAACATTTTAATCTAGTTGTTTTTTCTGGAGATTGCAAAACTACCCTCGATGTGTGTTGGCTCACTACAGCAAGTTCGACCAACTACATAATAAAATTATGTAGTTGGTCGAACCAGTTGAGTGAGATGACTTGTTATGCACAGTCAGTCTATGAAAACTCTGGCCATAGCCTGTCATATTAAGATGCAGTTGGCGAAGTAAAAATGTACTAGTCAATACACAATGACAAAGTTAAAAGTGGTCATCGTTTTCGTAGGCTGATTGTACCACTATTGTACCAGTGTAAGACGGTTGTCGTTTGATATTGTCATACTGTAAAAATATATCATTTAAGTACTAGCAGTGTTTTATTTTTGTCTCTCCTGAGTGTATTGTACTTTATTAGTCAATTAGGCGACTCCAACCTAAATGTCAGCTTTCTTCATCACTCCGGCAGAACATCTTCCCCTGAACACGAATACTGCAGTCGTCGCTGTGGAATACTCTAAACCGATTCTGGGCTCAGGTTGGCCTTTAGTTGCTGTAGGAGCAATCCGGCCAACTGGCCTATCATCGACGTGTCGCAAACTGCCAGTGGGCAGCCCCTTCATATGATATGACCTCACCTTGTCACAGGATATGCCTCACCTCCTTTCCTGCCCATCTTGCATAATCACCTGTACCTTTCCAAGATTTGAACGAGGCAAATGACAGCTGTCCAGGTAAACACGGTCGGACAGGTAGTCAATCGGCACAGAAGAATTTTAGCTTTAATGACTACGGCGGGGTAATTGCGTAACATACTAACAGTAGGAATGGCTTTCATTTTGACAGTTCAACAACATTCATTGCGGTATTTACGTTGTTGAGCAGACACATTTTTCGAACATATGAAGCAATGGATTAGCAATATCCTTCAAATCAGATCAGATTCTGATTGCTATCAAGCTCTTTATTCGTTTTTAAATACGCCCAATACGAACTTTTGATAATTTGTGACTATAGAAAAGTTGTCTGATTAGTAGGTAAGGTGCTACACTAAATTTGATACAATTTTTTTTTACATCTGATCAACTATTTTTATCATGCCCAACAGTTTTCAGGTAGAATGTTATGTTACCGATCGGTATAAATTTTCAACACGTTCAAAATGGTTTCAACACAGATGCTCACACATTGCTGTTTTTCTGAAAAATGATTTATTCGCATCAACTGTTCTTTTGAATGTTCTTTTGAAAACATGGTTTTCAGACGGTTTGCTATGAGGTTTTTTTTCTGCCTCATTTCTAATTTTATTGGTCTCCTGGGTACATGCGACGCTACTGATGTCTGAAATTTGTATTGTCGGTGTCTAAAATCTGTCGTTCAACTACATTCTGAAAATCAGACAGATTGCTAGAAAAATGTTTTTTTTGAAATTTAAAAAAATGCGGTCAGGCAGGTCAGACGTGACGCGGAAAATTTCTGAAATTAAGATTTTTGGATTCAAAATAACCAAATCTATCGATTTTATACGGTTTTGGTCGTAAAACGAAAAGCTAAATTTTTGGTCATGGGCTCTTGTACCTACTATGAGCATTCAAAAGATAGATAATATTTGTGTCAATTTGAAAGCAGGATTTCATTTGCCAATGACGTTTGATCGCGAGTGCGCATGATCGTGACCCTCTATTTTTCACTGTGTCGTAATTCCAATATAGGTAGCGCAAAAATGCGTTTAGCTAGTACTGTGATTCTGGTGGCGTTGACAAAGCACTGCTAGGACCTAAAGAGAACCCACAGAAATTTCGTCGTCAAACAAAGTTCGTCGTCATCAGTTACAAACTAAATACATATTTAATGCCTTTATTTCTCCAGAAGTGATCGATCTGCAATTATAAACTGACTAAGCTGAATTGTGAATGTATTGAAAGAGTATAGATAGATATCTTATACTAGAGGATATTCTGTTATATAGCTGTGCTCCTTCAAAAGTAAGCATTTTTTTGCCATAGTTAGTTCTAGTTTTGGGTAAAACTACCAATCCAGCTCGCTGTGTGCTACGTTGACTGACTTGTTTATATTGGGTGAGTTTTGTTTGTGTGAATACTTATTACCTGTGAATACTATTCGAAGTGGATTGCGGCACTTCCTATGGGTCGCACGGATGCACAGTAACAAATCACAGCTTTTATTAGATTTTGGTGAATTTGGATTACCTTCGCAACTCGTTACGGATAACAGACCACCATTCCAATCGACAGTATTAAAATTATTGCAACGGCCTTATAGGCCACAGGGTAATAGCGCCGTTGAAAATGCGGTAAAGACTGTTAAACGAGCCATTAAGAGAGTAGTTCTTAGTGGCGTTAATGTGTTACAAGCATTAAACACATTCTTATTCAATTACCGTAATTGTGAGCATTTAATTTCGGACGTGCCACCGGCAGTATTGCTAACCGGGCGTCGGATGCGGACACACGTTTGGATGCGTTATGGCGGGATTGCAGCCTTAAAACTCAAAATCCGTGACGCGATTAACGAAATAGCCCCGCCATTTTGCCAAAAAGTGATTGAAAATTTTGATGAAAGAATGGACTATCTGTGAGCGTGGTCGTGGTGGACATTTGTCCGATAAAATATTTGATTTATAATAAAATTGCCAAACCTTACCCTTTCTAAGGTGCAGCGCAGACGACAGACTATCCGTGACGCACTTTTTAGTCTGTGAAAATAGAACCTATGCAATTATATGCAGTAACGCACATGACGCGCAAAAAGTCCGGCGCACAAAAAATCCGTGTAATTCGGGCAGACCGCACCGTACCGCGCCGCGCCGCTCGGCACAAAAAGTGTGTGAAAAAAATTGAACGTTTGCTTCAACGCGCGCTAACGCAGACGGCGCACACTTTAGTCGGCAATCTGCATTTGCTAGGGGTGGACGTAACGATCGCGATCTATTATCATGGCGCCAGAGTTCGATGTAACGATGTTAATTCAAGAAATACAAAACAGACCAGCAATTTATGATACTTCTAAGGCAGAATATCATGATAGACATTTAAAAAGAAAAATGTGGGAAGAAGTGTGCTGTAATGTTTATTCCGCTTTCTGTACTTCATGTACAAAATAATACTTCGCGATCTCTGCACGATTTCCATAGCGTCTACGTCCCTACAGCTCTGCCGACAGAATGATCGAAGATGTGCGTCGTGTGCGTTGAGTCTGTGAAAAATCCGCGACCGACTTTTTGCGCGCCATGCAGACTTTTTGTGCGCCGCAGACTCGATCGCACAAAAAGTGTGCCGTCTGCGCTGCACCTTATAGGTACAATAAATTTTTTAATCATTTTCATGTACCTAAATTCTTTGTTTTATTTTGTTCAAAAACAATGTTCTTGTTGAAAAACCCATTAGTAGTTGAGTTGTATTTAATGTTTGTTTTTAAAATACCTTGTTATGGTGTATTTTGTTAGTAATTAGTTCTGATTAGTTAACTTGTAATCTTAAGGGGGGACTGACTACTTTTGTTATTCAGTAATGTGAGTAATGTTTTTTTTTTTTTTTTAGATTGATGTCCCACATACTTAGTAGTCCATTATTAGTTCTTGGCAAACAGGCAACCTTGGACATCGGATCTAAATCAATACCTAACGTCACTAAAGCGATTCAATAGCCTAATAAACAAAAATTTGGTCAGGTAATAATATCCGACCAATGCTTCTCGTAATTCCAGTCAAGTTCTTCGTGTGTCAAAGAGCCTAACCCTGAACAATAAAACCAATTAACGTACAAAATAGGTTCATTTTATTTTATTATTCGATCGACAATAATTTGAACGTTTATTTTGTAAAATCTTTTTCTCTCCAATATAAACATTTCATTGTGTCTAATATTTGCATTCATGTTTATACGGGACCGACATTAAGTTTAATTTCAAATTTAGTTTTTGAGGATATCGCCGAAACTTAGCTGCGAAGGGGTCCGAGCAACCAGCTGCCCGCTTAGCCGGAACAGCTTGCCGTTGATCGACGTCGCTGCTTCCATTTTCCTCAAAAACATATTTTTACTGGACGTGTTCAGAGTTTTCTCCGTCAAGGTCTTGTTGGATTCTGAACCCAAAGAATTAATAATTGAGTCTGCATCCGTGTCCAGATTTAATATATTGGTATGAGACTCCTCGCGCCACAGCTTCTGCAAGTTAAGCGCCATTAACTCCAACTGGACCTGAGACAGCTCCCTGATTACGTCGATCTGCACCGACATCACGTTGTCACACGTCTTTAGTAAGGAGTTTAGCGTCTCCAGAACGTTGGCACGTCTCTTCTGGATACTGTACTGATTGTCTATATTTCGTTCGAAGAAGGCCAAGTGCTCGTATAGCTCTGCCAACTGCAGTGAGCAGGATATGTACTGGGCCGAATGATGCTCGAAGTCGTAGTAGTGTTTCGCCCTCATCAGCCATTTATATGTAAATGCGAACAGTTTCCTTGCTTCCTCAACGCTGGAAACGCTTTCAAAATGCACTTTGGCCTCCATGTCTTTCAAATCCAGAGACGGAAATGTGAACAATTTCTCTGGGGTGCCGCAATCTCCTTTTCCAGACTTTTCCGCACCCAGATCTTTTAAGTTTTCATCTTCCAAGTTCTCTGAGATATCCAGCCTATCTTCCATGAAGTCCACGGTCTTCCACAGATCTGCTCCCGACGATGGTTGCGTGAAGTATTTATTCAGAATCTTCTTTTTAGATATTTTAAAAAGTGTCAATCCGAATTTAACCCAGTGATGGCTCAACTCTAAGAAGTGGATTTCGAAATCTGCCTTTTGTAATACGAATTCTTCAGGTATGAGCTTGCAGTTGTCGTGGCAGGTCCTCAATACGTGGTAGGCAGCGCACAGGTGATGGCGTGCATTTCCAATCTGGTTAAGATACGTAAAATAGTTTCCCAGTCGTGCCGTCCTCAAAGCCCAGTCTTGTGGCGTGCCTTCCTTCATTTCCAATTGCCTCCGGAGAGCTGTATGGTTGTATAAAGTGTATTTCTGAGGCAAGTTCATTTTATTGTACAAGAATGCCTGCATCTGAACGTTGTTGGTGATGACTTTGTCTACTTTTTCAGGATTCACACGTTGGATATTGCTCACCGGCTCTGCCGTGAACAAGTCCTCGGCGTCTAGGAACTTATCGGGCTGAGACTTGCTGATCTGGTCATACAAGTCTTCCATGCTCTCCAGGATTTCGCGGGCTTCAGTGGTCTGGTCTAGTTGGATCATGTAATAGCATAGAAGATTCTGTATTCTCAATAAGATGAAGAGACATTCGTCCGTCAGGGCAAACTGTTTTAATTTTTCATATGAAACTTGAAGAATGTTTCTTTTCTCGATTATGGATAAAGGCATAGTTTTAGCTGAAAGAAGGGCCAGGTAACCTTCCATAGCTAAGGACCTTACATATTGTTGTTGGTTCTCCTTACCGAGGACTATCAATTCATTAGACAGGATTTGAATATCTTTCTTCAAGTTTTGGAGACGCGAAGAAGAGTTTTTCTTTAAGTTGGTTCTTACATTATCGAACGTGGTCGTGATCCGATTGATTGTGTCCATCTTGTTTTATCTACATTTGTTTCCACTTGTAATTTTTTTAGTTGCAGATTTATCAAAGGTGTAAAATTTTACATGGATTCTTGATACTGTCAGATTTAATTCAATTCTGTTTTGTGACAGAAATTGTACGCATAGTTTAAGCTTTTTCAGCCAGTATGGAAGATGAAGCAAGGAGACTATGGTCTCAGAGTAATATTTGTGGAAGTAAAACTTATGATAATATTCAAAATATTTTCGTGTAGATTTGCAACCTAGAGTAAAATAGGCAAAACTTGTGTAAACTATGCTTTACAAAGACATTTAAATCAGCTCTCCGAACATTGTTGTACAATCACCAGCAGCTCAAGCTCCACGAAAATGTCATATTTCTCCAAACGATTTTAAACCTTAAAATGTTGATTGTTAAGTTCAAAATCGAATGAGAAAATCTGACAGTTTGTAATCACTTGATGTGCTGGCGACTGTACACATGGCAGAATGGTTGCGAGACCTTTGCCTGTATGATTTTGAATATTAGAATGTCATTACTCATTAGAGACATAGGAGTAGAGTAGTTTTGGCGGGAAAGTGCCATCACGTATTTGCAATGTATTTTGAAGAATTAAAAAATGTGCTATATCGCCTAAAGTTGGCTATTAGATAATGTTACGCCCTTTGTACACGGTACGGTTTCTTAACGGTACGGCGTATTAGCTTTTGGACGCCATGCGCCATGCGTGACAAACTTAAGCTTACCCTTTATGCCACGTCACAAATATGTGACAAAAAACACAGTGCACCATAACACGGAATAAACAATTAAACCATTACTTTTGTGTGTGTTTATTTATAAACGTTAAAAATTTAAGTGCGTGTCCGGATTTAATTGCGTGAAACGAATTACATTATACCATGGATATTGAGAAATTTTATGACAAAAAAGGAGAAATGAAATGCTTCAAAAGAAGTGTTTTCACACGCCATAGTCTTCTCTATGTGACTGGTAGTGTTGTGTTTTTAGTTTTTAGAATATTGGTGCCGATTCTCTTTTACATCAAACTGAACTAACTAAAGTATCACAAAAATTTCTTACTTTTGGGTATGAGAATCTTATAGCTATTCTGCAAAAAAATATCTCTAAATTTAAAAATAATTTTGACGCAACTAAAATTTTATTCGATAATCGCGACTCCACATGGTACTTGTTTGCCTTACCCCGTGATTTTTTTTTAGATCCGGAGGTGTGCATGGAAGGCAGCCTCGACGTGTTTTATATGGAATTTTTCACTTTTTGTATGGAAAATATGAAAAATTATTACCTATATGTAGAGTTTTAGGGGTTTAAGGATTTTTTAAAGGGGGTCGAAATTTTCATTATTTTTGCGATAGGACACACCATTTTCGAGATATAAACAAAATAAAATAAAAAAGATACAGTACTGTTTTTACACTGTGTTGTGGTGAATTTTGGTTCATGATAACTAATTTTATTCCACACCTTTTTTAATCGCAATTAATAATAGCCAGATTTAGTTAGACAACCAGTTTTAGATTAAAAACGTCAAATTCAGAATAGTTAAATTGCCATTTTCACTAAATTACGAACTCAGTGCCATCTTAGTGCTGTCAAACTAAAATATAGTTAAATTGTGTCTATTTCAGAATAGGAAATCACCGTTTGACAGGAATAAACTAAATTTTTGTGATTTTTTGTCTAGTTTAGAGAATTTTGTGACAAGAAAATCAGCTACATTATCGCATTTCGTTAAATATTGTCAATTCCTGACATTACATACAGCATTTTATTAAATTACATGTACAAAAAAATTGACATTGATACTACCGAATTATTCTAAATGGATTTACTTAATTAGCAAAAGCCTCTCCATAAATGTATATTTGTACGCCAAATGTCAAAACATACCTAAGATAAACTATATTATAACAATTGTAACATCTTGCACACAAAAAAAAGAAAAGAAAGATTATTCATAAAGATTATTGATTGATGAATTGACTGAAGCCGGGCCCAACGGCTGAACGTGCTTTTCAGGGCACGGAGAGGTCTCAGTATGAAACGGATGGTCATCCATTAACGGTTCGACATCTGCTAGCGTAGCTTTACCATACCGACCGACCTGCGCTGCTGTTATTTAGCTACGGACCTCAGCCAAATATAATCTTAAAAAAAAGTATCTGATATAATAGTTCAAATGTGCTACATAAGTTTGTTGGACATCATTGACATCGGTGAAGAAAAAACATCGTGTGGAAACCTGGGCTCGAAACAGTCTCGAGATTAGACAGCGACAAAAATCGGTCGTTAAGTCGAATTATTGTCAAATTCTTTTAATAGATTTTCAACTTTATTTCCAAAGTGTAAGGTTGAAAATCTATTAACGAAATTTGACATCGATTAGACTTAACGACCGATTTTTGTCGTTATATTTGTCGTGACTGCTGGGCCTGGTCAATGCTCAATGCTCAAGCCTTCTCTGTGTGAGAAGAAGGCTTTGTCCTGCAGTGCGACCATGATAGGCTGGCTGATATTGAGTTTGTTAGTAAAAAAGGAGGGGGATTAGTAAAAATAATCACACAAATTGATAACTCGTCATAAAATTTATTTGAAATCCCCAATACCCCGAGGTGCTTGCTACCTTTGGAAGTTTGGACTATCTAACTTAGGCAACGCTGAATAAATCTTTACAAATAATACTTTATAATGTATCTAAAACTATGGTCGGATAGATCGATTTACATGTCGATAGAATTTTCACTCAAGACTGGGTCGCTCCATATTTCTCCATATTTTCGTTTCTTCTATCGCATAGCTTTCATAATAGTTTCGTCTTACTTTAACATTCTGAACCCATTAATTTTAAGAGCTCATGCAAAAAACAAAACAAAATGCTTAATGTATAATGTCCGAAAACTCTCATGCAAATATTTTGAGAATTACATACCTAGTTTAAACTTGTATAAAATTATTTTTAAACAAAAATAAACAAATGTTGTACATGTTTTTTAATTTTAAGTGTTATAATTAAAACTCATTTTTTAAGAAGGTACTTACGTACGTACCTACTACGATAATTTGGTAAAAAATTGTTGGAGTGCAGACTAATTTTAATTATAATTAATACGTGACTTAGAAAAGTTGAAAAAACACTAGTGAAATATTTATAATGTTTCGTGCATTTTTTGTTCTTAATAATATATATATATATATATATATATATATATATATATATATATATTTACTACTTCCCTATCAAAACTTTTATAATATGCAATTAAAAACGCAAACCTTAGAAATAAATCTATAACAATGTAATAATCTACTTTCCTAAAGTTTAATTTTTTATGTGACATGTAAACCGACCTTATAAAATAGTTACCTAACAGAAAAAAAAACAAAAAACTTAACATTTCTTACTTCGCCGTTAAAAACAAAAGTTACGTCATACGAGTAAAAAAGTAATAAATAAAATGCACAGAAAATAAATTACAATAGAAAAAAAAACAAATTAAATTAATTATTGTTATTATCTTCACGCGCGATGTTTCCTTTCCTGAAATAAATATTATTTTTTGAGAAATAATGTTGCGATACTAACGAAACTCGCAATGCCAAAAATCGCAAAGCTTACATAGAAAAATGGGTACCCGCATTCGCGTCGCTCCTACTACCCGAAAAGCTGATTGATTTTCAACACTTAACCGAAAAATACAGAGAAAATCAATCAACATCTCAAGACTCACAATCCAAGAGAAAACTTACGTAATCTTACAGATCCAGATGTTCAGTCTTGTCTGGGAACCGAGGGGTACCTCCGGTAGGTCAGCGACTTCCTCGGAGAGGGGCTGTATGCCCTCACCCCTGCGTAGAACTTGCCCTTCTGAGTGATAACCTCCAATCGGGCTGACGCTTCAGCCCTCCCGAACTCATTCTCGACAGTTATCCTGTAGATACCGACGTCTTCGATCGTAACCTGGAAACGATAACAATGATCTAAATATCACACCAGCAGCGGGGTAATTGCAACACACTAACAGTAGCAATGGCTTTCATTTTGACAGTTCAACAACATTCATTGTGTTATTTACGTTGTTGAGCAGACAAATTTTGCGAACATATGAAGCAATGGATTAGCAATAGGCTTCAAAATTATTCAGATTGTGGTTGATAGTTTGTTACGCAATTAGGGTGGAAGTGTGCACTTAATGTTGTGCAATAAATAGGCCTCCGTGGCGTATTACGGATCACTCCTTATTACAGAGTAAATGCCAGTGTTCACATAGTAGAACACGGGCATCAACTCATTGATAGGGATAGACCGATAGGTCTCACCCAAGTTGCACCACAGCAGCTGGCTCCAAATGGTCCTAAGTATAATGAATTAGCAATAGGCTTCGAAATTATTCAGATTGTGATTGATAGTGTGTTACGCAATTTGGGTGCTGTATTCCCCAAATGCTCGCCAGAGGTGTAATATAGCACACCTACATTTCCTAGTTACGTTTAAGTATCACGTAGTAGGGGGCGAGCCTATTGCCATAACCATAATCAGCTTATAATGTTCCCACTGCTGGGACACACGCCTCCTCTCAGTGAGAGGGAGTAGGCCATAATCCACCACGCGGGCCCAGTGCGGGTTGGTAGATGTCACATGTCTTCGAGTTTTTTTCCTCAAGATGCTTCCCTTCATTGTTTTGAGTAGTGGTAATGAAATAATTTACACTAAGTAAAGCGCCTGTCTGGGTTCCAACCTATGACCTAGGAATCGTAAGTCGCGGCCGTTACCACTGGACCACCACTGCTCTCAAAACGGTGCTTTTGTATTACCATAAACCGGATATAAATCAAATCAGAACCTGATATGAACATCATACTATGATCCGTAACCAAAAAAATCAACAATACCAGCGATATCAAGTGATTCAACCGTCTTGGAACTCGCTACGAAATGAAGCCGAAAAGAACAGTGGTGAATTAAAACATAGTGTTCGTGGTGACCACAACAAGTTTTTCTGATGCTGAAAACATGTTGCAGGCAACTTTGCGTATGTAGAATCTGTGTAAGACATATTATGTGTCCAACAAAACAAATCCTGTTTTTGGTACAATACGATGCTTAAGATCACCAACCTCTTCAATTTCGAGTATCCTAAGAAGCTCATCCTTTTCCCTGATTGTGAATCTGGTTGAAGGTGTGATGATGATGCCGTCCTTGTCCCACGTGGCCCAGGGGGCGGGCTGACCTTTAACGGCACATTTGAAGGTCACATGCTCTCCCTCTTCCACTACTTTGTTGAAGGGATACGTGTAGAAGGAAGGTGCCATCTGTCGGGACGGACTGCAGAGGCGGCGGGTGTCGGGTCCTGCAATAAATGGAGGAAAAAGTGTTACTAAAGGAATGAAGGTTTGCATTATCTGCGTTCATGAAAATAAATGTTGTCTTCTGTCTCTGCTTGGGCATGTGCCTGGTGTGTGAAAAGCCCTACTTCAGCCTGAACCGGACGTTATCAAAGTAAAAAAGGTCAACCATCTGAAATCTTGCCAAAGGCATCTTCATCTTCTATCTGGTGTGTGAAAAGGCCTGCAGTCTAACATGAGTTCCTGTTAGAGGATATGCTACACGTAGCTTCAAAGTACTCATTAAAGACAGCAGTGAACATCAACAATTAGGTAAATCGTATCATCCGTAGGTACTTAAACTCAAGCCTTCAATATATATTATATCAATAATTTCAGTCAACTCAAACACTCAAACTCAAAGCATTTATTTCAATGAAACCATTTACAGGCACTTTTGACCAAGTTGAGAATGGTATGCAAGACCTACCAGGTGTTCTGGAGACGGATCTGGCGGGCGTGCTGCGAGGTGTGGAGCGTGGTGTGGACGCAGCAGACAGCAACGCGGGCGGACGGCGCAGGCGCTGACTCAAGGTGTTCGGCTCGCCAGGTGCTGGAGAGTAGCATAATAATAATCACCTCCACCATAGCCTCTTACTAATAAACCTGAAAGACTCAATTTATATGTAAATTGAGTCTTTCAGATACTCCAAAAAGCCGGAATTTAAAATACTTCTATAGAATAGTGAGAATTTTCATGCAAATCGAGAAAAGAATAATTTCTCCTAACATTAATTCTTCACGACAGAAATTCACCACACACGCTACATCGACTTGGCTTGGGCCCGTTAAAGTAGCTGAAGAAGAGCTAAGAAACAGAAGATGTTTTTCCGAAAAAACAATTAAACATTTATTGCAAGCATCGTGATTAACCTAGATAACGTTCCTCCTGCCGGGACACAGGCCTCCTCTCTATGAGAGGGAGTGGGCCGTCAATTTCATCAGTTTATAAATCTATCATAGTAGGTGACATTAAGTGCCCAAAATCATGCAAAGCTGTTTTTATTAATTGAATTCACTGGCAATCCGTTTGCAACAAAAATTATATTGTCCCCTCTACAAAAGTATCAAAACAGGAGTTGGAGTTGTAACACACAATATTCATAAGGCAGTAGGTACTTACGGTACACCACAAGGCAAGCATTAGATTTAGCCTTGCCGAGGTTGTTCGAGGCCTCACACGTGTAAGTGCCCTCATCTTCAGCCGTCACTTGTTTGATCTTCAGCCGCGCGGCGCCGTCATCGAACGAGGACTCGAAGTCCGGGCAGTCGTGTATTAACTGGAAAATTATAATAATAATTAATAAGCAAGGTGTCATAGGACCCATCACAAAGCGTCATCTACGCATTCTCTCTTCATCTGTTTTTGGTGTAAAAAATGTTCACGGTAGCGCGCAATGAACCTCACAAAAAACATTGTGCTTAAGGGTGCTTGCAACGGTACAGGATTACATTGTAATGAGGAAGTTGTTTTCCATTTATTTCAAATTAGTATGGTATAGGTAGTAAAGCGTTGGGTGCAAACATAATAAGTAGACACGTTTATTTTTAATACTGTGATTTTTTTCCAAGGACATAACCAGTTTTGATTCTATACCCCTGATATGTATAGATAGGAAGTCTTGTGCAAAATTTCATGCTTCTAGACCCAGCGGTTAAGGCTGTACGATTTTTATTCAGTAGATTCTTCACGTGTCGCTTATGAGGCGTTAGTGAAACCGGGCATAAAAACATTTTTCTTCGTTTATCATACCTCATTGTAATGGAACCACCGGATGTCTGGTTCTGGGTTGCCGGTGACGTGGCACTCGAACTCGATCGCGTCGCCGTCGTACGACAGCAAGTCGGTCAGCTCCCGGTCGAAGCGAGGAATCACTTCCACGCGACTGGAAGGCAAAAAAAAATCATAAGTAATACTATTAGAGTAGGAAATGTCAGATCAAAGAAATGATAGACGGATTGTCTCAATGCGCAAGATATCGCCGTCGAAAGTGCGTTGAGTGCCCAACTTCTGACATCTTCGCCATTCAAAGTAATGCGACGCCTTTACCGTACACGTTTGCTACGACACTAATGACGTATGAAGACTAGGAATGGGCCGAACATGTTTTGAACCGAATACAAACTTCGGCCGAACATATGGTGAAAATAAAAAGTTCACCCGAATTTCGAACTTTTTATTTTCACTAAATGTTGGGCCTGTCATGTTAGGCCGATGTTCGGGCTTCGGTTATTTTTACCGCGTTTTCTCGAGAGTGACACGTCGAATCTTGTGTAATAAGATTTAATTTAACAGATTAATAAAAAATAAAAATTGCGATTTATGGCGATAATTATTTTAAATGTTTAGATGTCAAAATTCTGATAATGTTTAAAATACATTTAGTTGTTGAATGAGTAGCAACGAACAAACAATCAATAAATGCTTTAGATTTTATTACGAGTATACTGGTTCAGTTTTATTATTTTAGTCAAAACAGTTGAGTTATTTTATTATTTTCTTGTATCGAATGTTCGGCATTTGAACCGAATTTCGGCCAAATGCCGAAATTCAATCAGGTTTATGTGAAATAAAATATTTTGATTTTAATTTTGAATCCCGCCTCTAGCAGCGCCGGCCGAGGAGTCTCCGTGCTCTGTGTTTGTCTAAAAGATAATGTGGCTATGAATGAAGTGAACTAAGATGATCACTGTCATGACGTCTACAGCAAGCCCCTGAACATCTCACTGTGAAAACTTAAGTGAAGTTAGCTGTCAATAGTGTCCATACGTCTGTTTAGAATGCTTCGAATTGGAATACTTCATAATCGAAGTACTCCAGATTAAAGGCACGTTGACTATCCGTTTGGACGTACGCGCCGTCACTTCGAATGTTGCACGCTATTCTTACACACAGCATAATCAGCCTATAATGTTCCCACTGCTGGGACTCAGGCCTCCTCTCTTTGAGAGGGAATGGGCTGTAATCTACCACGCGGGCCCAGTGTGGGTTGGTAGATGTCACATGTCTTCGAATTTTTGGTTCTAGGACATGCCGGTTTCCTCACGATGATTTCCTTCACCTTTTTGAGAGCAGTGGTGATGAAATAATTTACACTAAGTAAAGCGCCTGCCTGTGTTCGAACCCACGACCTACAACGCGTAAGTCGGGGCCGATACCACTTCTTGTACACATTACGGAACAAATAATACAACGGATTTTTTAATGCTGGCAACAGCAGTTTGTATTTCGATAAAAAGACAGAAAGAACGTAAGAGAAAATGGATGAAACGGTGGTTGGATAAAAGAAGTACATTTACACATACCAACTTATTGTCCGAATATCATTAGAACCCACCGATTGGAGAAATTACTTGAGGATGGACGAACAGACTTATTTCAAATTACTGCAACTTGTGATGCCAATAATAATTAAAAAAGATACTATTATGAGACAAGCCATAAGTCCCCCTGACTACCCCATGGCTACACTTCGCTTTTTAGCTTCGGGAATGACTTACGTAAATCTAAAATGTTCAACTGTAATTTCTGCAGCGCCTAGGAGTTATTATTTCGAAAAATTTGCAAGGCATATTTAACTGTTTTGAAAAATCATATGAAGGTAAGTAAATGATACTATTTGTATTCAGTTTTTTTATTATATTAGGTCTTTACCTATGAAATTGCCGTTCTGCAGTACTGGCCATTTCAAATCAAAATAATTTTTGTTTGGCTATGAATTCTAATTTCAAATTAATTTTATTTTAAAAACATGGATTTTTTTTTCTAAAAGTAGTCATTTCTTTTTTGATTAGTGTTACATTTTCATCGCATTTCAATCTTTTTCGTCATCATGGATACGTTAAAAATTCGAGTAATTATGGAATATGAGTACCGTCGTGGCAGCAACGCGGCACAAGCGGCACGCAACATCAACGACGTTTACGGAGCTAACTCTACAAACCAACGCACCACCTGTTATTGGTTTGCTCGCTTCCGTTCTGGAAATTTCGACCTGAAAAATGAACCTCGCGGTCGTCCGAAGACTTTGGTCGACAATGACGAATTAAAGGCGATTGTGGAAGCTGATGATACACAATCTACGGCTGAATTAGCAGCAGCTTTCGACGTTAGCGTCAAAACAATATTGGTCCATTTGCGTCAAATTGGCAAGGTAAAAAAGCTTGACAAATGGGTGCCCCACGAACTCAATGATCGCCAGCGCGAAGTACGCGTCGAGACGTGCCTTGCACTGCTCAACAGACACACAAATGAAGGAATTTTGAACCGCATTGTTACCTGCGATGAAAAATGGATTCTGTTTGATAATCGTAAGCGCTCAGCAAGTTGGTTGGATCCTGGTTCAGCACCTAAACAATGCCCTAAACGAAAACTTACCCCTAGAAAAGTGATGGTCACTGTTTGGTGGTCTAGCGCCGGTGTGATTCATCACAGCTTCTTACCAAACGGGGTGAGCATTACTGCAGATGTGTACTGTGAAGAACTGAACACAATGATGGAGAAGCTGGCGCATCTCCAACCAGCATTGGTCAATCGCTCGTCTCCGCTGCTCCTGCACGACAACGCGCGACCTCATACTGCACAGCAGACGGTCTCCAAGTTGCAAGAACTGGGGTTGGAAGCTCTCCGTCATCCGCCCTACTCACCAGACCTTGCGCCTACAGACTACTACTTTTTCCAGAATTTGGATAACTTCTTGGCGGGAAAAAAATTTAATACCCGAGAGGCAGTACAAAATGCCTTTGAAGAATTTGTTGCGTCCCGTCCAGCTGATTTCTTTAAGAAGGGCATCAATAAACTGCCACTGCGATGGCAAAGATGCATTGATTGCATGGGTGATTACTTCGATTAATACAAATAAAAAATTCATGAAAAAAATTCGTTTAAATTTTTTCATACAAAACGGCAATTTCATAGGTAAAGACCTATTATAAGTACCTATATTCTAGTATTATAACTACAATAAGCATAATTTGTTAATAGTTTCGCTTATTCTGTGTTTTCTGGTGTTTGGCCTATAGCGGCAACAAATGCATCATAATACATATATTATGGTCACTGGCATTCTCTGTTATTTGTGAATGTCCAGGCTCATGTAAAGGCTCATTTAACGAATTGTTTAAAATAAGAGTCATCGCGGTTTCTATTTTGTTGGCTAAAAAATACTTGTCAATGATTATGTACAATGTGCGGATCAATAGTCAAATTGTTAGTTTCAGCCATGAATATCGCATCGTACTTTCATTTGGATTCATGGAGGCTGAAAAATACTTGTGAATGATTGTGTACAATGTGCAAATCAATAGTCAAATTGTTAGTTTCAGCCATGAATATCGCATCGTACTGCTATTTGGATTCATGGATCGTTTGGAAATCTAAAGCTGGACGACGTCCAGTCGATTGGCATACGTTTTTCATATTCACGAAACGATTTTGGAAGACGTCCTCTCCATTTGGATTGATGGACGTATCGTCAATGGGCACATTAACATCATATGGAGAGAGACACTTCAAGTTCAGTTCACCTTAGTTTCACGGTGAAATTTTTACAGAATAGACAGACTGTATTGGGATGTATGTTTAATAATTACAAAGTAAAATTACGTTGATTGCTTACCCATATCTTACGTTGTGTGAGTCGTCCGTTGATGATGGATCTGAAATAGCCAAGGGTAAAATATTATTATAACACCTATCCCGTCTGAAGTATTAGAATATCAGGATTCTTGCTAAAAATGGGAGGAAAAGCTCTCGAGAGTAGGTTTGTACAGATGCTCTTACTACCTTCCTTGCAATATTTGAGCCAGGGGACCTACTTTAGTTACCGTGGCCCTGGCGCACAGGCAACTTAAGGAACACGGGTGGGTTTAGATTACACAGCCAAAAAAAAAAAGCACGACGTCCGTTATAGTTTTGTCCGAAGCTATATGAATAAGATAAGATAAGATAAAAATTTATTTGCCCAAACATGTGTATACATACAATAATAAAAAGTGCATGCAGGATAACAAAATGAAAAATTGGTTCAGACATGTTTGCCATACTACGGCGTGCAAATGTTTAGAATTACAAGTGATTTTCTTAATAATTATATCCTTCAGTCCAAAAAAAGGCAATTCTAACAAAAAATATACATAACAAGAATAAAAGAATTAAATAAAACAAAATTTAATCTATGACTGCAAAATTTGCAACTCGTAGGTAATAAATGTCAAAGTAAAAAAAAAAAAAGTTGAACTCATAATTAAAAATAAAGAGGAATTAATAATTCATGTCAAAGTATACAGTCATGTCAAAAGTAATTAATAAAATCATAATTGAATCTATAATAATCATAATTTATAAAGTCTTTCAGAGTCAAATTATTCAAAAATTGTTATGATTATTTATATAATAAAACATAGAGAACAATAGATATGTAAAATATTATCAAAATTTCTCATCTAAAAACTCATTCAAATTATAATAAGCCTTATCTGCTAGAAAATTATTAACTCTCTTTTTGAACGCTGCATCATTTAACTGCTTCCAGTCTTTTGGAAGTTTATTGTAAATTTTCGGAGCCATGCAAAAGACACTTTTGCGCATAAGTGCCGTTCTATATTGTTGTAGGCAAATTTGGGTACTGTCACGTCTATTACGAGGGAATCGATCTGCCATGCGAGAAAATAGGAGAGGGTTGGATCTTACGAACATCGCATTTCCTAATATGTAAAGTGAAGGTAGGGTCAAGATTTTGTATTTTTGAAAATAAGGTTTGCAACTCTGAGTGGTTTCAAGTTGGAACATCGACCTAATACAACGCTTTTGAGTTTTATATATAAGTTCCCGGTCAGTCGAGTTACCCCAAAAAATTACGCCGTACCTTAGAATGGACTCCACCAAACCGTAGTATGCGGTGAGTAAAGCATCTATACTAATTACCGCTGCCAGTTTGTAAAGAGCATATGCTGAGGTACTTATTTTCTTACTGATAGTCTGTATATGTGCCTTCCAATTTAATTTCTTGTTAATAATAAGTCCTAAAAATTTTGTTGTATCAACTTCGTCAATGTTATTATTATTATAGTTTATATTTAGATTATTAATTAATGTCAAGGAGCGCTGATTAAAGTGCATGATTTTAGTCTTATTTATATTTATTTTTAAATTATTATTATTTAACCATTCTATAATTGCAATTAGTGAGTTATCAATGTCAGATTTATATGTGTCTCGGTTCTTACACGCGATTGTCACTACACTGTCATCAGCAAAAAGGCTCATAGGTTGTTCTGTGGACTTAGGCAAGTCATTAATATATAATGTAAACAAAGGAGGTCCCAGGACACTTCCCTGTGGAACACCGTACCTAACTACACGTTCTTGTGACCGATGTGACTCTTCTCGTTTTGTAGTTATGTTTACCCTACTGACTTCCGTTATTTGCTTTCTGTTTTGAAATGGATAGCTAATTGCTATGGATGCGTCCTACTCCGTATCACTTTCGAACATTACATTAGTCCGGGGCCCGAACTAAAAATAAATAACAATACGATTTGACAGTTGTCCATACTCCCGAAGTGTTTTATCCGAAAATGTTAATTAACCGGGAGTAGGGTACACAACAAGGCTTTGAACTACTTTCGGACGGACCAGTATCTCCGTTGACGGACTCAGAGAGTAGGCCCCTGACGTGGTACTTACCTCGCACAAACTTACAATGGATAGCACTTTATTTCACAACTACACTAAAATGACTAATTCATGACTTCGAAATGCTACAATTAACTTAAAAACGAAATAATAAACACAACCATCATTATCCAAGTCGAAAACGGTCTTCAATACCAAGAAAGCGTAGCTTTTCAACCCTCAATTTAAATTGCCAACCGTTTCACCCTCAAATAAAAAAATTGTTAATCTTAGCCCACCCCCTAACGGTTAATCGAATAAAAATAAAAAATCCCCGACACAAAAAAGAGCTGATGACCTTGAAACGGCTGAACCGATTTCGAAAAAACATGTCTAAGAACCACCGCTAGAAAACCTGCTTTTAAATAAGTAAAACCGCATCAAAATCGGTGCACCTGTTTAAGAGCTACGGTGCCACAGAGAGACACACACATAGCGGTCAAACTTATAACACCCCTCTTTTTGCGTCGGGGGTTAACAAAACAGAATAACAGACCCACAACATCCGTTCTCGACAAATTTAAAGTATGTATATGACAAATTGCGGTATTTGTTCAGTAAAGTGGGTCACGGGGCGTGACACGCAATATATTTTCGAGGGGCGTGAGAGAGTTGTCAAAACGATTATGTGGGTAGGTCAAGTGTTTTGAGGGGTGGAGACCAACCGACTCAGAACACTGGCGTGGAACGGATTTGAACTTACAGTCTTTTCACAGATATTATACCTCTGATAGCAGCAATCCAATAGCAACCTTATTGTAGCGAGAATAAATATCACTGTGATTTTGACAGACTGGTCAGTGGCAGCAACCTAACATCAACCATATCATAATGAGAATAAGGATCACTGTGAGTTTGACAGTGATGTAAAATTAAAAGTAAAATAACTGTAGACCGGTGTTTGAGCGCATGCCTTTCTATGTTAGAGGCGGCATCGATATGTACAAATAGTTCGTTTCGTTCTACCAATGTTTGTCTGTGCAGAGGACCTAGGCAAATGGCATTCGCTTCAGAGCGATTCTGTTTCTACAATAGCTATCGCTTTCGCTAATGTTTCTATCATACGAATCAAAAACTAGCGATAACGCTTGTCAAAAAGTGCCACTTGGCTACGCATCTATGGAAGTAATCGTTCGACGCTGTCGATTCGTTTCATAGAATCGTATAATGTTATCATTTTCTAGCTAATTTCTATTCGTTGACCTATGATCACGTGACATTTCGATAGCTTAAGTCGAACCCATACATTTTTTGGCTTTTCTACTAGCGTCATCGCTAAGTGAATGTTACTTTGTCTAGGCCCTCAGTTCAATTGTTTGCGTCGCAATAGAGAGAGATTTACTTTCTTAACTTTAGTTTTCATTATTAAAATGATTATGTACATTATATAACGCAACGTACTATTTACACTAGGTACTAAATTAAATGACTAACTAAGCAAATATACAAATAAATACAAAAATCAAAAGGAGTGCATAGAGAGAGAGTGAGGGGCACATAGTGGGGAGTCTATGCGTCCACCGAGTGACCCCAGGGAAGACGGTGGCACAGTGATCACGTGCTGCCGCGCAACAGCGAGGCTCAGGGGAGGCTCCGTTAAAGTCTCCCTAGGGCTGTGCCTTACAGGCGTTGCACAGGGGGGTTCTGGAATTGGTCGTTTAAGAAGAACCGGGACTCCCTCTATGTGCTGATGGAAATCGCCGGGGAGGTTTAAGTGAGGTAAAAATCCCACACTCCCCGACCTTCTTCCCCAGAGGTCGGGCGCCTTTTGAAGGTTTCCCGCGAAAAATAAAAAAGAATAAGGGCCTCACGCCAAATAGTAAAGTCAAAATCTCACCTTTAGCCTTAATTTGCAGTGATATAATCGCTTTAGCTTCTCCGTGCACGTTCCTTGCGACGACGGAGTACGCTCCGGTGTAGTCTAGTTTTGCGTGCGGGATCTCAAACCGGTACTCCGGGCCGTCGCCGACGCGTTTGAAGTGGGTTGCGTCCCGATAGTAGTCCGGCTGTTTTAAAATATTATACAGGGTTATTAGTAAAACACCAGCAACCTCTTAAGGGGTCATTGTACTCATCATTATAAACAACTTTTACTATGGACCAAACCAGAAATCGCGAAAAAAAATACAGATTTTCCCTACATTTATATTCGCATAACACGTCAAAACGTAGGGAACAGCTGATATTTTTTTCGCGATTTCAGGTTTGGTCCATAGTAAAAGTTGTTTATAATGATGAGTACAATGACCCCTTAAGAGGTTGCTGGTGTTTTACCAATAACCCTGTATATAGTAAAAAAAAAAAAAGACAATTAGGCTGAAAATCAGCACTTGTTAAACGTCATAATAACATAAGACGGCCAACCCTTCACCGCTTCTTAATGTTCTAGCTGGGGAGAAGAAGTGGAGCAACAATCTCCCCAGAATGGCTTCTGTCTGATAAGTTGGTTGTAATGTTGGAGTAATGTTAGGGGCTCCGGACATGAGGCCACTTTGCGAGTTAGTTCAGTGAGTCGGCTTGTGCCACTGAGTGATGCGTACAGTCACGAGTATAAACCTCACACTAACGCAAAATTCAAAAGTAATTTTCTCATGAAATAACGATTATTTCACGAAAGAATCGCTTGTGGGATTTTCTGCAAAAAACCTATTTCATAATAAAATGGTTTCGAGAATACTTAATAATATGTTCGTTACACTATATTTATATCAATACTTTAGGAAGATAAAATCGCTTATAAATCTTGCGTAGGTAAGGTATTAAGGTATTTGTATCGTAATTGCGTGTGATTCGCAAACCCGCCTCTTCATGTCCGGAGCCCATTAGGTAAGAAAGTTAAACTAGTGTTACCCAAGCTATGCCATTGGCTGAAATAAGCTGAAAAAATACAAGTTGTATAATTTCATGGCTAGATTTACTTATTGTGGCACACAATTTACCCACCATATTTTTATATTTTATGAGAATTTTAGGGCTCACGGTCTTTGCCTTCTGTTACTATACAGAAGGCAAATACCGTGAGCCCTAAAATTCCAGGCGTTAATATGATAATATGGGTACTATGTCGATCCAACTCTAAAGAGTAAAATTAATTGTTTTCTCACCTTTAGGAAGTCCCTGAGCCAGTACACATCAGGTTTGGGGTCTCCGATGACCTCGCAGGCGATGATGACGGTGTCTCCCTCCCTGGCCTCGCTCGAGCGCGGCTTTCGTACGAACATCGGCTCTTTGGAGTAGCTGCAATGGTCAAGTTTTGGCTTTAATGTCTGCAAGAACCTCTTAGAGTACCTAGAACTCTAGTAGGTTGTAATTGTGCAGGAGTTCGTTCGGTGAAGTACTACCGCCGAAACATTTTCTGTCACCAAGCTAAGTAGGGCGCCGGTGTAATTACGGGCAGGTTCGGTGAGGGACAACGTATCTGCGCTACCTCTAGTATAGCCCATATGTTCATATAGTAAGCCGTGGGCTGTTTACCATCCAATAACACTAAAAAACGTCACGCATTGCAATGCTACGCATTTCACGAATAGCAGTTCTTACTAGAATGATGAAGTTACCCTTGGGCAATTAGCCATACCTACTACCTACATGAAAACTAGACAACATCGTTACGACTGTCACAGATGGTAAGTATGGTAGGAATCCGAATCTTGACTGGCGGTTTTAGGAGCATCAGGATGTAAGCGGTACGCGCATATTAACTGCGCACATTATCCAACGTTGCTACTGCCGACGCTGCTGCTAAACGATTTATCTATCTACTACCAATCCTACTGATATTAAACATAACATAAAATTTATCCAGAAATCCCCAAAGGTTATATTGGCTGTACTCATTGGTAGATAACATCACCTACATCTGTAGCGGCATCTACAACGCCACATGCGAGCTACGCGTCACACTGACGTCACGCAAAATCCTGCGTTGCTCAAGCAGAGTTTACCGCGCAACTAGCATTTATACAACGTCCCGACATCAATCGTCGGGCAGTTGCCCACCAGACGCAACACCCGTCTGGTCGGAGAATCCTTCCTTTCCTATGGAGGTATGAGTGAATTTTACACCCTTTTCCTTATACCTTATTACTTGCTTAGCGGTTTCGGGAATACAAACGTGATTTTATTCTATACTCCAAATTCGCAACCCCTTTCCCTGGAAGTTTCCCCAACTTCATTAGAATCTGTGCATGTATAGACTTCAGCATCCCGATACGTCACGAATGCTAAAGCCAGTTCTTTCTGGTAATCTCTTACATGGGACTAAGTATCACCTTTGCTTACCTATTCGAGGAATTCGGAAGAGATTTAATACTGGACACAAAAACTCACGGCTCATCAGGAGTATTGATCACAACAGGCGGCGTCCTCTTCTCCCTCGGCTGAGTCCCTTCCACCACAATCACTTTCCCTGACGTGGAGGCTCTTCCGACTTCATTGGAAGCCGTGCAAGTGTAGACTCCAGCATCTCGATACGTCACAAAGGCTAGTGCCAGCTCTATCTGCCCATCTCGGTCTAGTGTCATGATGGCGCGCCGACTCGGGCGGAGGCGAACGCCGTCGCGGTACCATGTGACTCCTACTGATGGGTATGCTTCTACGACGGCTGAAATTCGGAGTTCTTCACCTGGAAAATTGGTTGAAGATTGTGAATTGATTTAGATTGTCAATGGCAGAGAGGTGAGGGAGCAAAAGATCATAATCATGAACTACGGTAGGTACTACATCAGTGAGTAAGGAGTGCCATAAACTAATCTTTTCCTTTCGTGATAGACAGATGTCGGAAATATTGTGACCAGCAACATTTGATGTTAGTACGGTATTAGTTGTAGTATAACATGTTGTGTTGTGTGCCTTTTAGTCTGTACTAAATAGGTTTTCTTTCTTTCTGTCTTTTTCTTTTAATGTTTAGCAATTGTTGCCTAACTTTTGTTTCACATGAAAATGCTTGAAGTCGACATTATTTTAAAATCAGTGGGTCTAGCATGAAAGCGCGCAATCAAAGTAACGTAAAATCAAACGATTTTAAAATTAATACTCGTTTCGCACACGATATTTACTTAGTTTTAAGACTTTATACATGTCTGTGGGTGAAAGTTATTGTGCTTGTCGCAAAAATTTAAACCAAAATGCTATAGGTATTTTCGATTCAAAAATCGTTTGAATATACGTCACACGTTGGTGCTAGGGCTTCTGTATTGCCCATATTGCCCCTCCTGTAGTTTTGATTCTAGCTAGAAATAACAATACCTGTTCTGAAGACTTCTGCTTTTTGATATAATTCATTGTCATCAACTTTGACAATGTTAATCAATAAAATTTACCTTCAGAAAGTCTATACAGCGGTTCCAATCCGCAGCAAAACTCAGGTGCCACGTACGCCCTGATGCCCTTGTCCACCACCAGGCTACAGCGACAGCTGACTGCCCCGGAGCTGTTCCGTGCCATCGCCTCGTACACCCCTCCATCTTCTAAGGTCGTAGGAGCGATCTCTAATGTGTGGAAGTGCTCGTCCTGGTAGATGTTGCGGCGACCTTGAACATGAATATTGAAATATTGGTATCGAATTAGGGTTGGTAATTTTAGGTGCGAAATGTAAATGACTCGCTTTTAGAAAAATAATATAGTTTAATTAATAATGTTTCATTATGTATGTACGCACAATTAAATAAACACAGATACGGTATTAAATTAGATAAGGTACTGCTTATTTCTTAAGAAATTTCTTCCAGCAAACCTGCGAAAGGAGAAATGAAAAATAAATGTAGACAATAGTGTGTGAGAACAAGAGAAGAATTTGATTTTGTGACGCCTCAAACTAGAATATTAAATATAAGTCCTTAAAAAAACGCAAAAAAAAACAATGCAAAAATAAACAAACTTACATAATATAAATACATAAATTCTCACAGTAAAGAGGAAAGGTAATGTTCTTTTACTCGATATTTGAAATGAGAAATAGATTTTAAATCTCAAATGCTAGGCGGAAGTGAGTTCCACAATCGTACAGCATGAACTGAGAATGAATAAGAATAATAGCTTATTTTATGAAGATGGGATTTTAGGAGGGATCTAAGATGAAGGGGTCTTTTATCTGAGTATTTGCGTAAAAACAATTGAGTGCATTTCATATTCGTTGGGCTGGAAATATCTATCGGCAGTAAGCGCACTAGGCTACTGGCACGCACGGCACCCCGTCACAAAGAAAAAACAAAATGGCGATTCAAATATTAATGAAATAAATAAATTAAACTGAATTGGTAATTGGGCTGTTTTTTAAAGAATTTCAGTCGTTACAAAACAGCCCAATTTCCAATTCAGTTTTAGTTTCTTTGTTAGCAATGTAACCTAAACAAATGCAATTAAGGTCTTCAATTAAAGTAACTAGAAGAGGACTTTTTAAGTGTGTAGACTAATTCTATGGACAAATCTAGCTAAGCAGGGTATTTCTGTGCAGCTCAACAGTTGTAGGTATTAGTAATCTGATCAGCGGTGACTATAACTATGTTATTATTCTACTTACTATCAAACGTCAGCGTTTCGCCATCTTTGAACCACGTGAGCGCCGGGGGCGGGTTGCCGACCACCTGGCAGGTCAAACGGACCGGGTAGGTGGCCTGCACCCGTCGGTCTCGCAGCCGCATCGTGAACTGGGGTGGGTAGTCGCCTTCCGCGTCTTGGGAACGCTCCCTGGAAATGAGGTTTGAGGTGTTTTGTTTTAAGGCTAGGTAGCTCATCTTGTTCGTTACCGAGATCGGTGAAGGAGAACATCGTGAGGAAACCTGAACTTACAATTAACTAGGTTTTCCCCGCAGGATCGCCCGCGTGGAGATCGAAAACTATCAAGCGGGATATACTTAAGTTCAATGTCTTACCCCGGTTCATGGTCTACCAGTGTGCCATCGAAATCTGTTCAGCCGTTAGGGCGTGAAAAGGTGAACAGACAGAAAGTCAAACTTACGTTCGTATTTATTGTGTTAGTATGGATATAAGTCTGAAATCGCAAAACCGCCTTGAGCTAGCGTGGTGATTAATGCCAATACCTTCTCTGTATGAAAAGAGGCCTTTGCCCTGCAGTGAGACAATAGTAGACTGGTATTATTATTTTTAGAAGTAAGCTAGCTGTTCCTAGTCAGGGACTTCTGCTTTCGACCGCCCAGAACAGCTAACAGACCGGTAATCTGGGAAACTTTCTTTATTCAACGTAATTCTGCAAGCAAGCCTTTTCTGATGTGACACTGAGCCCGGAGGACATAGAACCAAAAATCCCTGACCCTGATTTTATGTAAATAAAGCCAACAATGTATCGTAACACAATGGACTCGTGTTATAGGATGGATGGAGTTCGTCAACTTAGGGTTAATTCCACCAATTAAACTGAACGCGATCAACATGTCAAAACCACGCTCAAGGGCTGTCAGTGTCAATACTTCACAAGAATGATGACACTGAATCATGACTCTTAATCAACGTAGGGTTAATTTCACAAATGAAACTGAACACGATCAGCATGTCTAAACCGCGTTCAAGAGCTGTCATTGTCAATATTTCACAATAATAATGACACTGAATCATGACTCTTAATCAACTGAGGGTTAATTTCACCAATGAAACTGAAAGCGATCAGCAAGACTACACCGCGCTCAAGAAATGTCACATGACACTGAATCATGACTCTTTCACGCGTTATAGATTTGATCGCGTCCAGTTTCATTGGCCAAGTTCGCCCTAAATTATTTACGGTAGGTAGAGACCGTCTTAGAAGTTCTTACACACTTAAGTTTCACCATACTGTGTTAATTCTAAATGTCTCGTTAAGCCATTTGACGGTTTGTCTCACTATGAAAAATAGTCCGTCAAATGGCATAGCGGGACATTTAGAATTAACACAGTATGGTGAAACTGGCCCTTAGTTTTGAAAAGAGACCTAATTTGTAGATAAAGTGCTTTTTCTTTCCTCTCTGATGTACTTGTAGATATGTTACAGCAAAGCTAGCACTCGTAGGACTAAGTCTATGATTCAGCTAATGTTTTTACAAGTTCTCGTTCGAGAGTGGCTGGCCAGCGCAGCGATGCTATTGGAGTATCGGATTTATAGGTATCTACATAGCTTCAACGAGCTGTACGTGATTAATAATACTGTCATTTAAACAATTAGAAATGTACTTTAGTATGTGAATTAAAGGCATGATAAAATAGGCTTGTTCCATTAAGTTAAAAGTTAAAACCACGCAGCCTACTTTCTGCAAAGCTGGGCTACGTAGTAATGTCAAAACCGCTGCATTGCACCACATAGCATATGACGTAGTATAAAAATGGTGGGTGTATGCAAGTGCAGTCTGCAACAGGTCTAAAAGGCCGACCAATCGGATTTCTAGTACTACTGTAGTATATCTTTTCCAGGCTATATGTCTGGCGCACTATGTTGCACTATTTGCGAGTGTAGGTATAATATGCAGGCTTCGATGCTTGTTTACGGTCTGAATCAAATCGAACATGAATTCAATTAAGTATAGTCGAATTGAATTTGAAACAAATAAGCGTCAAATTGACAATAATTCAATGACTGACTTCATGTTATATGACATATGTCGAAGCAAGCAGTGTTTCCTTTGCTATAACATCAGTCTCACATTTTTAAAGGATTTGAAACTGACCTGTAGGTATGTTAGTATCATTTTAATTAGCAGTGTTTATAGCATTTGAAGCATTCGTTTTCCGATTATTGGGGAATTTCAACCGCGTTTGAGAGCTGTCAGTGTCAATATTCCATAGACAATAATGACATCGACAGCCCTTAAAGAAGGTTTATGTGCCGATCGCGTTCAGTTTCATTGGTGAAATTCGCACTTAATCATCAAGATCCAAGATGGCCGTCAAGCTTTAGGGGTTAGCAAACGGCACTTCAAAGCGTGCAAAGCCACAAGAAAAGAAAAAAACGGCACTGGTACAGCCAGCGTGTCATTAATTTAAATTAGGTAAGTTAAACAAATGAGTGTTTACAAAAATCTGATACGAATTCAGCACATGATTCTAGACCCCCTAGCGTAGAAACTTTAAGAAGGCGATCCAAAAAAAAAATTCTGCAGCTGTTTCATAGAAAAGTGCAATACCAACGCGGTCAAAATGTACGTAACAATAAATATTTTCTTATTATAACCGACGAAAAATATCAACGCAAGGGGGTTCAGAATCATGTACTGAATCCATTGTAACAGGTTCACATCGATGTCCCTATCACCCTTTATACCTTAGCACTAGACTTCTGGTTAAGATTTTAATAAGCCATCTAATGCAATTCGTAGAGAAGAGTGAAAGGTAGTAATAAATATATCTATAAACTTTGCAAATTGGGTGGGTTGGATACCTTCCAACCGAGGCCATTGATCTCTTCTCAGAACGTGTAACTAAATCATCACGTCAACTTGTTTCACCTATTAAATTTAAACCCACCCAAATTAAATACACATTTCAGCTACCTTATGTTAATAACTAAGTATCATTAATTATCACGCGTAACTTATTTCACCATTCGAGTATTCAAATACTTGATTGGTGAAATAAGTTACGCGTTCGAAATCCGCGCAAAATGTTACCTACTTATTGCTTAGAATAAGTAGGCTGTAGGTATTTAATTATGCACCCTAAAACATGTACCTAATTAGTTATAGTGATTGTCTACGGAATTGTATGCAATTTTGATCAATCGTTGTAGTGCGACCGTCATTCATTTATTGGAACCGTGACAGGACAGAGAGAAAACATTCCTATTTACAAACAGCAAAACCAAAACATTGGCCTCAGTTCCGTGCTTACGCAAATAACTAACTTTCGTATCATGGAATAATTTAGGTAAGTATAAGTAATAGTTATAATTTACCTATTAAATGTAAGCATCGAATGAACGAAAATGTATAAACAATAACTAAAGTTTGTTATTATGAAACTGTAAGTTACGGTGCAAAGCAGACAACTGTTTTTAACCAATTCGCAAGCGCATTTAAAATCATATTCAACTCTCAATTTAAATTCCATTATGTCAGTAGAAATCACAATATTACAATAATACTTTAGAGTCTTACCTCTTAAGCTTAGCATCAGCTTCCCAGATCAGTCTATCCGTCACGACGGCCACCCTCGCGTACGTGGACGCCCTTCCGTGAACATTGGACGCCTCGCAGCTATATCGTGCCTCATCCTCGATGCTAATGTCCTTGATGGTCAACGAACAGTCTTGACCGTTGTACAGAGTCGTCATCCGGCTTTCTTCTTCAATCTCGTGACCATTCTTCATCCAAACTATTTCAGGCAACGGCTTGCCCTTCACACTGCAGCTTAGGTTTGCTGTCTCGCCAGCTAACACCTTCAGTTGTCCTGGTAGGATGTCCACGAATTCTGGCCTGTCGCCCGCGAGGCCGATGCCAACCGGTGCGGAAGTCGGCACTGACTCTCCCCACCCGTATCTGTTCCTAGGGGTCACTCGGAAGTGGTATTCCTCTCCTTGTTTCAAGTTGAATGCGTCGAAAGAGTTAAGCGGAGTGATTCCGAGCTCCACCCAGCGCGCACCACCTTCTTTGCCGAGCAGCCAGCTTTCTATCTTGTAGGCAAGGACCGGTGCCGTGTCCCGAGGATCGGCTTTCGGCCAGGCGAGAGAGACCCAGTTGTTGCCTCCGTCCACGACGCTCGGCTCACCCGGGATGCGATCCGGCACGGCTAAAACGAGAACCGATGCGGCACTGACCTTAAAGAATACTTGACGAGATGCCAGCCGAGACTGCCAGGTGACTTATAGTATTGATTTGAGATTGATCGAGCCAGAATTGGCAGGTTAGGTTAAATATAAATAGTGGGTATGATTTAATGATTTGTTGTTGAGTACCCAAGACTGCCGACATCGTTACGATGACTGATTGACGGGTGAATAGGTTCCTGTCGGCAAGATTCTATTACATAATACAATGAGTTGGTCTCCTGGCCGATTTCGCGTCTAGTGCATCAGGGTTAAATTAAGATAACGACAGTAAGGATTAACGTCAGAACCCCCAGTTTCCAGAAGCATACTAAACTAATTGTTCAGTAAACTGAGAACGTACAAAGTGAGTAAAACTATGGATGGAAACTGGATGTTTTGATTGTGGTGCAGTAGATTAGGTACTATAAGAGCGGTAAGCTCTCAATCGCAAGATTTCTTTTTTGTGCAGTAGTACACTCATATTTATAAGTCCTCGGTTGTAAGTGGTAAGTTTACGAGCACAAATCCTAGCCCCACTTGCACCACAAATCACTTAATAAATAGCGCTAAACTCATTGGTGCTGCAAGCGGGCCTTAGACTTCGCGTTGCTACCGAGAATTTTCTTATGCATAACAAACAGCCTGCTTTGGGAATCGAACCCAAGACCACACACAGCGAACACAAGATCAACGAGGTGGACATATATAGGAAGGATTTTTGAGATGGCGCAGGTACCTTAACCTTTGAAGCTACAGGAAAAGGTCCTCCGGAATTTATGGGTTTTTTTTTTGGTTTAGTCGATTTGTGGCTTTTCTAGTACTCTAACATGTGTAGGTGATGAAGAGACTTTAATCCTCTTACGAAATTGCATTGATTGGTATCATAAAAATAAAACGTGAGAAATTATGTTTTTCTAGCTGACTATACTACGAGTATTAAAAAATCTGTGAATGTAGTTAGCAATTACTCAAAAAGTTGAGGACAGGCCTCCTTAGAACGCTTTGCAGTAGCTAAAACGGTAAAGATACTTGCTCTTATTGCCCCGTCTGAAAAATCCAGTCTGTATAATTTAATTAGGTATTGATAAACTTACATTTATACTTCCTTTCAAGAATGGACATGGAAGAGTCATCCATTGGATAAGTCCAGTCCGATATGAGATTTTCAGAAGAAGCTCGTTGTCTTACCTGGGAAATGAAACAAGTACACTATTAAAGTGCTCATACAAAATTAATTTTTGTTTACTCTTAAAACCTAAAAAGGAATCATAATCAGCCTGCAACGTTCCCTCTGCTGGGACACAGGCCTCTCTGTGAGGAGAAGTCGGCCATAATACACCACGCGAGCTCAGGGCGCGTTGGTACATGTCACGATGTTTTCCTTCACCGTTTTGAGAGAAGTGGCGATGAAATTAATTACACAAAATCCCCCCGGGTTCGAACTGTTATACATAATTTTACTGAAGAGCAATTATTGCTGATGTTACTATAATGCGCTATATAAAACTACTCGATTTGCATATCGGTGCAGTCAACAAACTTTGTTCAATACATATTTTTTGTTGCAATATTTAACGTATAGTATTTTGTTTTTTTTATTGTTTGTGTAGTAGCAACCCAAGGGTTTTCAATTTAAAGGACCCACAAGATGGCGGCCTGTGGGTCCTTCAGACCCACAGGCCGCCATCTTAACAGAACGCATGACCTACGACACGAAAATACTGGCCGTGGCCCAAAGGGGTCAATGTTTTCATAATAATTATGAACGAATTTTTCTTATGGAAACTAACTTGAAATCGCGCAATTAAATTGTCACAAAAATCAACAAAAAGTAGGTACCTTAACCGTTGAAGCTAAATAATACTAGCGAAATACTACCAGCCTATTATTGTCCTACTAAAGGGCAAAGGCGTCTCCTGATACAGAGAAGGCATGAGAATTGATCATCCACGCTTGCTAAATACGGATGGCGATTTCAGACTTATATTAATATTATAATTCCAGGTTTCCTCTTAATGTTTTTCCTCCACCGATATTAGTAATTTCCAAGATTCACTCATAAAGTACTTAAGAATTGAATAACTCGCATTGCTGCTTGCCCGGATTTGAAGTCACAACCTCATGCATTAGAGGTGAGGCCTTAACCATTGGACTATCTATGGAACTTATTTTTTTTAAATAAAGTTTAGTATACGTACCACAACAGTAACAAAAGCTCGGTCGCATCCATACGCGTTCCTAGCGAGTATACAGTAGGTGCCCGCGTCCGAAACTACGGACCTCTTGAGAGTAAACTTGACGTAGTCATCTGACGTCATCTTGCAGACTCGCTGGTTGGTGGTAATGTCGCGGATCCCTTTCATGAATACCACTATTGGAAATAATAATCAAATTAGAATACTGACAATTTATTTTTATTTCTATTGAAAACTGTTTCAAAATATATTTGTATATCGGAAATGGAATCGAAGCTCCCGGTGCGGTGGTTACATTTCATCATCATCCATCTAACCTTTTCTCAACTATGTTGGGGTCAGCTTCCAGTCCAACCAGATGCAGCTGCATGCAGATGAATACCAGTATTTTACATGGAGCGATTGCCTATCTGACCTCCACAACACATTAACTGCGTAATACACTTTGGTATGAGTGGGTGTCGGCAAACTTAGATAAATATTCGATCGTGCAGCTGTCACTACTTATTTCATGTCTTCATTAATTAAAAGAAAAAAAAGAGAAAGAGAGTCTTTTAAAAGAGTATTTCTATTTTGTTCTATTAAATTCTGTGCCGTCACAGATTTTAGCTGCGTTACGGAAAACAAATGAATTGGAACAATGGAATTAAGAAGAAAAGGACTGAACCGGTCGAAGTGGCCGTGCTTGGGGGAGGCCTATGTCCAGCAGTGGACGTCTTTCGGCTAAAATGATGATGGTGAAGGAGGAAAGCGTAACTATCGGCAAAAGTTTGGGCCCAGCACGAACGCGCGGAGTACAAGTAACGTAAATTCGAACGATTTTAAAATTGAAAATACTCTTTCGCACAAATTAGTAATATTTACTTGATTTGAAGTCGTTATTCAATTAACTTTATTTTTAATCTTTTTTTGAAAGAAGTCACGTTCCCAAATGTATAGAAATATCCGGAAGCCTATCTTACCTTTTGGTTTAGGCTCTCCTTGAACCCTGAACGAAATATTAACATCTTCGCCCACAGAAATGAGGATATCTTTCTCTGGTCTGCCAGCAATGATGGCAGGCTTTCCCCCCAGCTCATTAGTCACCACAGTGATCGCAGCATCCATGTCCACATTGCCGTGAGTACTCCAAGCCCTGCACGTATACATCCCCGACTCTTTTTCGGTGACATCCGATAGAGCTAGAGTATATAAACCGTGCTCCACAAACGTTCTTGCGTTTCTGTACACTTCTGTGACGGAGCGACCTTCTCGCAGCCATTCAACCCTGGTAGGAGAGCCTCTGATCTCCACCTGGAGGCCTATTGTGCCCCCTTTGGCGACTTTGTAGTCGGATAGGACGTTGGTGAAGTGTGGACGTCGGGACTCTAACGCTTGGCGGTTGAAATGAGAGCGTTCTCTTGTGGCTATGTTTGGGCTGAGACGGCTTTCTTTACCTGGAATTTAATAATTACATTATATTCACTAATAAATATTGTGAAATATACAGTGAGGTAGTGATTATAATATTATGTGATACTAGCTTTTGCCCGCGACTACGTCTGCGTGTATTTTGTATTATATAGGTACAGGTAAAAGTAGCCTATGACCTTCTAAAGATCCCAGTCAAATTTCATAATGATCGGTTCAGTGGTTTTGGCGTGAAAAGGTACTCGTAACATATCTGTAGACAGAATACTTTCGCATGTTTAGTGTTAGTATAAATTTACACTACAAACTAGCTAACATGAGCATCAGTTTGTTACTAACATCTTGTAGCAAACTTGTCAAACTACAGTTTATTTACATTATAAAGTACCTACTAACATTGATTGTTGTGATTGAATTCCGTAGGTACCCTTTTTATGAGATATAGACGCATCTCTATAACTTTTTGGATGCATTTAGGATGAGGGTGTTGTGACTCAGACAGGAGATAAATCAAATTCGACTCAACAATCAGAAAGTGTTCAAATAACTCGTATCTAAATAGAGTCAGTAATAGTTAATAAAAATGTGTGCACCTACCAAATAAGTCTGAAACGTACATATATGGTATTGAGTTTGGAACGAATGATTTTGTAAGAAATGTATTAAATGCGTTCGCGACAAAATGCGTATGTTTACGGTTGTGATTCCTGCGAGACTGGCTAGCGCGCGGCGGCCGACGCCGGCGGGACCCGACCGCCGCTATCCTCACACTTGAAATATGACGCGATTTTAGAGGGCCCTGATTTAATATTAAGGCGCAAAAAGGCGCGATGCGACAGCGTGACGCGACAGCACGACGCAATAGCACGATCCGACAGCGCGACGCAATAGCTCGTCGCGAACTCGTGACAGCGCGACGCGATTCTTGTAAATCAATTCCCAGGAAGTTTTCATAGAAATTGTTCTACTAGAGTCTCGTCGCGCCTGTTTGCGGGAGATTTGGAGTACCATAGGGCTCGCACGTGGGTCCCCTTTTTTCATCATATTTGTCAACGATCTTGGGTCTCGTATTTGCTGCGACTTTTCTTTTTATGCTGATGATCTCAAAATTTATAAAACAGTAGAGTCACCGACAGATGCCACGCTATTCCAACAAGATCTTGATCAAATCAGTCTCTGGTGTGTATTTAACAAATGTTTATGCATTCATTATAGCCGAAATTTACAGCCATTACTTTTCCCTTACAAAATAAACAACGTTACCTTGCAGGTCTTTTTTAAATGGTTGTTGGTCAAATAGAATGCAAACAATTGCTTGAACGTGTTATGTTGTCAGTCAGATACAATCTTCCTAGACAGTCAATATCAGGACTTTTGGAACCGCCCACCTGTAGAAATAACATTGGGAGACACTCGCCAAAGTCTAGGATTTGTAGGTATTCAATATAACGAACTCAACTCAAAATTACCGGCACCCCTAATTGCGTAACACACTATCTATCACAATCTGAATAATTTTGAAGCCTAATGCAAATCCATTGCTTCATATGTTCGAAAATTTTGTCTGCTCAGCAACGTAAATAACGCAATGAATGTTGTTGAACTGTCAAAATGATAGCTATTCCTGCTGTTAGTATGTTACGGAATTACCCCGCTGATTTGGATGTGTTCTGTGGTTCCCTGCCGAAATACAAAGCCCTCTTGCGCAATCATACATTTAAATGGCCAATGCCATACTTAGTTAAGGTTTATTTTAGTTATTTTATATCTTTATTGATATTTGTGTAAGTCAGTTGTTTGTTC
Source organism: Dryobotodes eremita (assembly GCA_917490735.1). Classification (NCBI taxonomy): domain Eukaryota; kingdom Metazoa; phylum Arthropoda; class Insecta; order Lepidoptera; family Noctuidae; genus Dryobotodes; species Dryobotodes eremita. The sequence goes on along the minus strand of OU823241.1, from coordinate 6,472,444 downwards.
TTTTTTAGACTTGAGTCAAAGCTGTTTTATGTATGTATAATTTTGTATTTAATTTTAATTAATATTTTAATTTTATATATTTTACTAAGGTTGCTTTGTTTAATGTGAATGTCGTGTACCTGTAATTGGTATATACCTATGCACTCATACATGTTAACTTATTATATATATTATATTTATTTAATGTACAATGTCTAGTGTGCTGTTGACGTACCTATTTTAAATAAATAAATAAAATATGTAACTCACCTGTAAAACTAACAACATGGGTGATTTGATCTGTCCATACGGAATTCTCAGCTTTGCAGGTGTATTTTCCACTGTCTTCGGGAGTGGGTGAGCTGATTGCCAGCCTGCATACTCCGTCTGCGAGGTAGTAGGCTTGGTACCTCTCGTAGGTGGATATCGTCTTGTCGTCCTTTAGCCACGTGATCGTTGGAAGAGGCTGACCGCGGATTCGGCATTCGAGAACTAGCTCGTTTTCGGCGAGGTGATATGTGTCTGCGTAAGATAAAAGATTTAGTTACATTATATTAATAGATATTGGCTTTTTATCAATAAATACAAATGAGAACTTTTGAGAAAAGGAGGATTTTTTTTTCTATTTTTACAGTTTTTATGTTTTAATTTTTAACATACTCAACAAGCCTAATTAACAAGTAAAGGACTTTAGCTGATTTCCAAAAATATGTGCTTGTTTCGGATCAGCACAGCACAGACATTTTTATCTTCCATACATTTTTAATAGCCTTAAGCTCATAAATCACAGCCTGCCTAACCATATTACCTTTACAAAATCCATCCACCTTCTGTTTAGCTAACCTCATTTTTGAAGCTACCTACTTTCATAGTTAACATTTTTCTTATCACATTGATACACTAAAAGAACATATTGTACCTACCTATCAATAAAGATAGGTAAGTACCTTTTTGACTAAATTTTGAACCAAAACCAGTACATAGTAATAAATACTTATGCCCATTACATATTTCATAGCTTAGCTTCACTTAGTCACGAGATCAAAATCATTTGTAATTCAGTACTTTACTGAAGAAAATAAAAACAGGCAATCATGGAGACTGCTGACAGTAGTGAAAACTTAAAGCCGCAAATACAATAAAGCCTCGAATACACTAGGGGACAAATGGAGCAAAATGTTGGAACATGACCCTCAACAACTACGTGAAGTGTCCCGAGACAATTGTCGCGGAACATTTTGCCGGCCACACTAGTAAGTGTTTATAGAAATGTCGCCCGAGGAGGTTGTGGCGATTAGTGCTGCGTATATACTTATTTCGAGGAGTTTAAGCGAACATAATCGAAAAAGGAGGTGGTGGATGCGGAATTACTTACTACAACGAGAAAAAATTATGAATATTATAAGAGAGAAATAGCGCGGCACTGACGCGCAACACGTGCGCTCGGTTTCGGAGCGGGAGCAAGCAACATGTTCCGCGTCACGTAAATGCGTCTCAAGATGTTGCGCGGCATGTTGCGGGACACCGGGCAACGTTGCAGCGTCACGTAGATTGAGCGTTTCGTGTCATGTTGCGGAACAAAATGTTCCCTAGTGTATCCTTGGCTTAAGGAACAAAATGTCCCCCAACATGACGCGCAACGCTCAATGTACGCGATGTGGCCTTGTGTCCCGCAACATGCCGCGCAACATCTTGAGACGCTTTTTTTACGTCTCGCGGAACATGTTGCTGGTCCCGGTCCGAGAGCGAGAGCACGTGTTGCGCGTCATGGGCGCTACTCACTAAGTCCGTCAACGACGAAACGGGCCCGTCCGAAAGTAGTGTGAAAATTTGGAGTGAACCGTAGGATTCACTCCGAAGTTAATTAATCGGGTGTAGACCCGATTAATTAACTTTTTCGGACAGATAATAACACATTGGGAGTAGGGACAACTATCACATCGTGGTGTCATTCATTCTTAGATCAGGCCCCAAACTAATCTTATGTCCGTAGGTTATAACGAGTAGGAAACGCCCGTAACATCGGTCAAAACTACGGATTTCGTGCTTATTGCGTTGACCCCCAGTGCCGCATTATATCTCGTTACAGTAGTATGTTGGAGAACATCGTAGATAACATAAATGGAAAAATGGTGAAGGTTCATTCTCCCTTGCCAATCATTGACGATCCTTTACACAAGATTTAATGGGATAAATTTGTGATAATTTGTGTAAACTGGATTTGAAAGATGCATTTTTCATTCAATCTATTCAGTGTATCTATATTAATAAGTATTTCAACTATGCATCAACGACGCCCCTAGAAACCTTGAATATGAAGTAAATTCATTTTAATAAGCCCTTAGTATTTTTACCGTACAACCTAGGTATGATACTAGCAGTGAGCTTAAATGTTGTTATTAACAACGTGAATGGAACCGCCACCTATAAGAATTGCTTCAAATTAGCCCCTAAACTTACAATGTAGTTCATTCAACATTTTCATGACAGAGGGCGATACTTACCCGAGTAGGTACTGTTTTGTAAATAAAAATAAGTCACAGATTTGACAGTAAATATTATTATCCTAATAACCTACAGGTACTGCGTTTAAAACTTCAGCATTTTAATGACATTGAAATGAGCATATTAAAATACCTATGCTAGAATAAAATTGCGTCAAAGGAAACAATGATATGAAAAGGCGTATAATAGTTTAGTTAGTTCTCCTGACACAAAGATGGCGCTGGTGACTGCGTAAGGGTAACCTCGGTGAGTCATAGAGAGCCGTGACCCTCAGTGGTACTGGGAAATGTTATCAACAGTTTGGGTATATTTTGCGTGAGTCATCTTTAAGATACACTACGTATATTTTGGGTGAAAGTTCAAGATTTTTTCAATAAATAATTGATGTAAAGATTTAGCTAAAGGTCTCAAATCTCAAACATAGAAATAGGTATCAACGCGTCTAATTCTTCGGAGGGTAGGCAGAGGTGTAGAATAGTACTGCCCTACACTAATTGTGCCTAAGAGGTGTACACCTGTTATAGCTTTTATAGCTAAACATTCTAAGATAAAATGTATCTATTCTAAACACAGACAACTTAGCCCCGTAGACACCGCATAAGACGGCAACCGCGCTCGCCAAGCATTAGCTCTACGGCCTCATATGTGATGGCCACGCCCCCAACTCGTCTAGGAAGCGCCAGTCAGTCCGTTACTGAATGTTGACGTGTTTTAGTTATTGTTCTGAGGTTTTAAAAATCGAAAAGAATATTCAAAATGGCGTATTGTGCAGTGAAATGGTGCGGAAAATGTAGCAAAACTTCGAGGTTACACAAAGACGGCATTACATTTCACCGATAAGTTATTTAAAAGCCTAAAATAATTACAAAATTTAATTTAACGACATTATTTGAATACGAAACAAATGCACAGGTACAGTAGCGCTCGTTGATGTCTTTTGAAAAATCTCTTTCTTTCACATTTTAATTTATATGTTACTATCTCACTCTATCATCCGTAACAGTTTACTAGTGATGATGAATCGATAACAAATCTACAAATAAAATATCGATATGTTACCACAAACATAAAATAAATAAATAATCATTATATTGTTTTAAAGGTTTCCAAAATGCCTAGAATTAAAGAAAATTTGTATAAGCGCTACAAAACGAGAAGAAAATTGGTGTCCCACTACAAATAGTGTTATATGTTCCCGTCATTTTACTAGGGATTGCTACATAAATAAAATTCGTCGTTTCTTTTTGAGGTCAACTCAAAAAGAAACGACGAATTTTATTTATTACTGCTGTACCAACTTTGGTGGGTCAATTTTCAATATTGTCAGATATTATCGACTTTAGTTACCTAATTCCCGAAATATTTTGGCACTAATTAATACACTCAGTGCATGGAATTTAGCGCAAACGTGGCACGTGCTTCTCCAAAAATATTTTCTGTTTGATGCAAAAAATATTTCCTGAATTAAGTATACCTAGATATAAATAATAAGTACAACGAATTATTATACGTAGTATCTCTGTGCTATAATGTGAGATTTTATTTGATCGGTGTACCTTTTTCAATAGATAAATAAATCTAAGTACTTACAAATGTTACTTATCGACAAAAATATCGAGTCTCATACCAACCCTAAGCCGTCCTATGAATCATTTGACGTATGACATGTGACATTGAAATAGCCAATCAGAGCTCTCTTTGCACCTCGGCCCCCCCTGACTTTTAGCGATAGTATATTCGAACAAAATGTTCGTAATGAGGTGTCTACGGGGCTAAGTTGTCTGTGATTGTAAATAACACGTTAATACTTACTTAATATTATAAATGTGTACCGTCAAACGGGCTGAATAGGGATGCAGGAGTGAATCGAGACGAGACTTTAAAATGGATTTTAACATTGAAATAATATAGGTTGTTGCCAAAAAGAACTCTAATGTGTTTACTGTATTATAATTAACGATTAAGTGTTATGTGCCCTTGTGCCATGGAAATTATCATTCGTTTCTATCAGAAATGCGATGGTTCCCGAGGGACATTTAGAAAAATGTTGTACTGTACCCCTGTCTACCTCTTAGTGGAATACAGGTGTAATGTTATGATATAAGTTTAATATTACTAATACATATGTACTTATAAATTTACACTTTTTGGAAAGTGTACTTCTGCCTACCCTACCGGAGAATACTGTTGTGATGTTATTTATTACACGTCTATGCGAGCAATCATTAAATACCTTACTTGCGAAAAGTCGGTGTCTTAAACATCTTCGCCTATCCTTAAGAGGATTACAGGCATAATGGTATGTTATGTTTCAAGTTTAATATTATATTAGTTAGCTATAATTGTGTTTGATATCTTTCATTTTGTAAGTATAATTAATAGAATAGATTACATTCCTTCAAATCCGCGTCTGTGTGGCGAAATATAACATAAATTGCAAAAACTAGATGTTCCATATACTTCTGCCTACTCCCTCGTGGAATATAAGCGTGATGTTAAGTTGTTTTATGTTCCAAACTAGATGGGGATAAAAAACAATTAAAGGTGTTTACTTACCGCGAATCGATCTCGTAAAGGTCGGCGGTATAGGTGAGGCTTCGAAACTCGGGTAGACCTTCAGGTTGGCAGACGTGTTGACGGATCCGTTCTCATTCTCCGCTGTGCAACTGTACTCAGCCGAGTCACTGACAACTGCATTCAAAACCTCCAGAGTACTAAGTCCATCCATAAACTTAGTTCTATACTTCAATTTATTGTCTAACAGCACGCCATTTTTATACCACGTGATCTTAGGATCCGAAGATGAAAGAACACTGCATGTCAGTTTGACTCGGGAGCCTTCGACGGCGGTTCTGTCAGTGAGGTAAGTAGAAAATACTGGTTTCCGCCTGAGGTCCCTAGAGAGCCCTGAACGTTTTTCAGATATCAGGCTTCGAGCTTCGCTTAGAGCTTTTGATCTGTGGCTTTCAACTCGTCTCTCAGAATCACTTCTGTCATATCTCTCTGTTCTCCTTTCAGATTCGCTTCTATCAGGCTGAGGTGGGGCAGATGATCTCAACTGCGCGTCCAATATGATCGTTTGAGCTTTGTATATTGTTGCATTTCTGCTTAATGATTCCCTTTCAGAGAACTTTTCATGTTCAAATGTTTTCTCTCTATAGCCAGAAGGCCTCATGAACTCCATAGTGTAATCTCTGTGGTTGTGGTCTACGAATTTGGCTCGTTCATCAGACTTTTGTCTCGTTGGTTCATAATTATACTCTCTTATATAGTGATCTTCTCCAGCCGTTTCTCGGTTCGCAGACACGTCACCGTTTTGTTTCCTTTTAAGTTTAGATTCTCTTGACGTGTCCACCTCTGAGGATAATATAGGCCTCTGAGTTGTTTCATTTAAATCTTTTTCTATTTCTCGTCGCCTCTCTTCTCTTATTCTTCTATCTGTTTCCCTAATTTCTTGTTCACGCTTTTCGTATTCTTCTTGTTCTTTTATCAGACGGAGTTTTTCTTCTTCTTTTCTCTTTTTAACAGCGTCTTTTCTAGCTATTTCCGCTTCTTCGGCTTCTGTTTTCAAACGAGCCTCCTCTTCTTCTCTTTTCTTTTTAGTTAACCGTTTCTTTTCTAACCGGGCTTTTTCTTCGTCTTCACGTAATTTTTCTTCTTGTTTTTCTTTTTCAAGCTTTTCAATTCTTTGCCTTTCCCTCTCTCGCTTTTTGTCTTCTTCCTGCTTTATCTTTTCTTCTTTCTCTTTAGCTTCTTGTTTTTCTTTTTCTTTTAACCTTTCATCATCCTTGCGTTTTCTTTCGGCTTCCTCCTTTTCTTTAACAGCTTTATCTTCCTTCTCTAGTTTTAACTTTTCTTCTTGTTTGCGTTTCTTTTCGGCTGCTTTTTTATCTTTTTCCCTTTTTTCTGCTTCTTTATCTTTTTTAAGCTTGTCTTCTTCTTTGAGTTTCTTTTCGGTTTCTATTTTTTCTTTTTCTTGTTCTTTTATTTTGGCTTCTTCCATCTTTTTGAGTCGTTCAGCTTCGATCCTTTCCTTTTCAAGTTTCTCTGATTCTACTTTCTCATGCCTATCTTTTATTTGTTGTTCTAATTTCCTTTTTTCTTTTTCTAGTCTAGCTTCTTCTGTCTGTTGAATTTCTGCGTCTTTCTTGGCTTTTTCTTCGTCTTCCTTGCGCTTCTTAGATTTTGCCTTTGTGAGCTTATCAGCTTCATGATTTTGCTTTTTGGTAAGCTCATCTTGTTTTACCTTTTCATCCTGTACCAGTTTTTCCTGTAGACGCTTCTTTTCAAGTTCTTGTTCTTTCTCACGTTTTTCAGTTTCTTGCTTTTCTATTTGTGCTGTAGCTTCTAGCTCTGCTTTTGCTTTTTCTAATTTGGCACCTTCTACTTGTTTGACTTCAGCTTCTTTTCTAACTTTTTCTTCTTCCTCTTTAAGCTTTTTAGCTTTTTCTTTTTTAAGCTTATCGGCTTCATCCTTTTCTAGTTGAGACTTTTCTTCAGTACGCTTCTTTTCACTTTCCTGTTGTTCTTTATTAGATTTTTGTTTAGATTCCTCTTTTTCTTTTGATGCATGTTTGTGTTCCAGGTTTAATCTTTCTTCTTGGCCTAATTTCTCGGCTTCCAGTTGTTCTAGTCTCTCTTTCTCTTCTTTCTCCTTTTTAATTTGAGATTCGTTTAACTTTTGTTCTTCTTCTTCCATACGTAACTTTTCAATTCGCTCTTTTTCCTCTTTGAGATGTTCTTCCTTTAATTTACTTTCGGCTTCCATTTTCACTTTGACTTCTTCCTCTTTTTTCTTCTTTTTGGTGAGTTTTTTCTTTTCAGCGTCTTTTGTATCTTGTTCTTCAGCATCTAATCGTTTCTTTTCAGACTCATCCTTCTGTTTTCTTTCCACTTCTATTTTAGCTTTTTCTTCATCCTCTATTTTTTTTCTTGAAAGACTCTCTGCCTCTTGCTTTTCCTTCTCCTTTCTATCTCGCTCTTCAGCTTCAATACGTTCCTTTTCGATTTTTTCGGCTTTAATGCGTTCGTCCTCGGCCTTCTGAGCCTCAATCTTTTGTTTTCCTTCAGCTTCTAATTTTGCATAGTCTTCGCCCTTTTTCATAATTTTTTGCCCTTCAAGCTTTTCTGCCTCTATCTGTTGTTTCTCGAGTTTTTCGGCTTCCATCCGTTCTTTTTCTTTCTTATCAGCCTCTATCCGCTCTTTCTCCAGCTTTTCAGCCTTAACTCGCTCCATCTCGAGCTTTTCAGCCTCAACTCGTTCCTTCTCGAGTTTTTCAACCTCATGTTTTTGTTTCTTTTCGGTTTCTAATTTCAGTTTCTCTTTCTTTTCTGCCTCCTTTTTCTCCATTGTCATTAGTTTTTTCTTTTCTTCCTGTTCTTTCTCTTTCTTTGCTCGCTCTTCATCTTCTTGTTGTTTCTTTTCTGCTTCAACACGTATGGCCTCAAGTTTTTCAGCCTCTAATCTTTCTTTCTCGATCTTTTCGGACTCAATTCGCTCCTTCTCAAGCTTTTCAGTTTCAACTCGCTCCTTCTCGAGGTTCTCAGCCTCTACTCGTCCCTTTTCAAGATTTTCTGCTTCAATTAGCTCCTTTTCAAGTTTCTCAGCCTTTTGTTTTTGTTTCTTTTCTGTTTCCAATTTCAATGTCTCCTTCTCTTCTTCCTCCTTTTTCGTTTTTTTTATGAGCTTTTTCTTTTCTGCCTGTTCTTTCTCCTTCTTAGCTCGTTCTTCATCTTCTTGTTTTTTCTTTTCTGCTTCAACACGCGCGGCCTCAAGTTTTTCAGCTTCTAATCTTTCTTTATCGATCTTTTCGGATTCAATTCGCTCTTTTTCAAGCTTTTCAGCTTCAACTCGCTCCTTCTCGAGCTTCTCAACCTCTACTCGCTCTTTCTCGAGATTTTCTGCTTCAATTAGCTCCTTTTCAAGTTTCTCAGCCTCTTGTTTTTGTTTCTTTTCGGTTTCCAATTTCAATTTCTCCTTCTCTTCTTCCTCCGTTTTCTTCTTTCTTATGAGTTTCTTCTTTTCTGTCTGTTCTTTCTCCTTCTTAGCTCGTTCTTCATCTTCTTGTTGTTTATTTTCTGCTTCAATACGCTCGGCCTCGAGTTTTTCAGCCTTTAATCTTTCTTTATCGATCTTTTCGGACTCAATTCGCTCTTTCTCAAGCTTTTCAGCTTCAACTTGTTCTTTCTCGAGCCTTTCAGCCTCAAATCGCCCCTTCTCGAGATTTTCCGCTTCAATTCGCTCCTTTTCAAGTTTCTCAGCCTCTTGTTTTTGTTTCTTTTCTGTTTCCAATTTCAATTTCTCCTTCTCTTCTTCCTCCTTTTTCTTAATTTTCATGATTTTTTTCTTTTCTGCTTGTTCTTTCTCCTTCTTAGCTCGTTCTTCATCTTCTTGTTGTTTATTTTCTGCTTCAATACGCTCAACCTCGAGTTTTTCTCTCTCAATCTTTTCGGACTCAATTCGTTCCTTCTCGAGCTTTTCAGCTTCAACTCGTTCTTTCTCGAGCTTCTCAGCTTCAACTTGCTGCTGCTCAAGCTCTTCAGCTTCTTGTTTATGCTTATTTTTAGCTTCTAGTTTAATTTTCTCTTCTTCTTCTCTTTTCTTCTTTTTCACGAGTTTTGTCTGTTCTGCCTTTTCTTTATCCTCCTTTGCTCGTTTCTCATCTTCTTCTTGTTTCTTTTCTGCTTCAACACGCTCGGCCTCAAGTTTCTCAGTCTCTAATCTTTCTATCTCAATCTTTTCAGACTCAATTCGCTCCTTGTCGAGGTTTTCAGCCTCAACTCGTTCTTTTTCGATCTTTTCAGCCTCAATTCGCTCCTTCTTGAGCTTTTCACCCTCTTGTTTTTGTATCTTTTCGGCTTCCAATTTCGAATTTTCTTCTTCCTCTTTTTTCTTCTTTTTCGCAAGTTTTGTCTTTTCTGCTTGTTCTTTCTCCTCCTTTACTCGTTCTTCATCTTCTTGTTGTTTCTTTTCTACCTCAACTTGCTCGTTCTTGTGTTTTTCAGCCTCTACCCATTCTCTCTCGATATTTTCGGACTCAATTCGCTCTTTTTCAATCGCTTCTGCTTCTAATCGCTCCTTCTCAAGGTTTTCAGCCTCTTCCTTTTGTTTTATCTCGGTTTCCAATTTCACCTTATCTGCTTCTTTCTTCTTTTTTGAAAGCTTTTTCTTTTCAGATGGTTCTTTGGCCTTCTTATCTTGCTCTTCATATTCTTGTTGTTTTGTTTCAACCGCAATTTGTTCTTTTTTGAGCTCTACAGCCTCAGTTTGCTGTTGTTCGCCCTTTTCAGCCTCCTCTTTTTGTTTACTTTCAGTTTCGGCTTTAGTTTTATCATCTTCCTCATTTTTCTTTTTTTCTAATTCTGCTTTTTTAGACGTTTCTCTTTCTTTTTCGAAAAATTCTTCTTGTTTTATTCCGGGCTCGTTTCGTTTCGTTTCTGCTTGTGATTGTAACTGAGCTTCTTCTTGGTTGGCTGTTGTCATTTCATCGTCTTTCTCAATTTTTTCGAATTCTTGAGTTACACTGGCTATGAGTTTTTCATCACGTTTCTGCTCAGTCTCCAGTTTTAATTCTAGTTCATTATTTTGTGCCAATTGTTCTTTCAGTTCATCTTGTTTGAATTCTTCTTCTTTCTGTTTAGGTTCTGCCTCTTTAGTAGCTTTTTCAGCCCCATCAGTTTCTGTCTTTAACTGATTGTCGGTTTCTTTGATTGCTTCAGTTTCTTCCGATTTTTCATGTGTATCTACTTCTTTTTGTTCTTCTGTAAGTTTCTTTTCAATTTCTTTTTGTTCTGATTCATCATTTGCAAGTTGTCTCCCACTTTCTAACTCTCCCAATAGTTTGGCTTCTTGTTTAATTATTGTATCTTTTTGTTGATTCTTTTTCTCTTCCTCATAAGTGACTTGTTCTTGTTCCAGCATAACTGTTATTTTTCCTTCTTCAAGTAAGCTAAGTTCTTCTGTCGTAGATTTAACTTCTTCAGCTTGTGTACATTTTGCGCTGTCTTTTTGAGATTTTATTTCAGATTTATTTTCTTCTGTTTCAGTTTTAGTTATTTCTTCCAATTTGCAGGCTTCTTCTTTTTCCCGTTCAGGTTTTTCTTTTTCCTGACAAGCTATTTCTACGTTTTCCGCTTCGTCTTTTTGAATAACTGTTACGTCTTCTTGTAAGAGATTTGCTTCTGATTGCTGCTTTTCAAACGCTGTTTCTTTCTGGTTTTCTTGTTTTGCCTTTTCGGTGACTTCCTTTTCTTTTATCTCATGAATATCTTCCACGTCCCTTTGGCACTCCACTTTAATTTCCTGATCTTCTTTTCCTGTCTTTTTAGATAATCCTTCATTTTCTGAAGGATTTTCTTCTAACTTTTCTTTTACTTCCTTTATTTCCTCAATCTGTTCATTTTCTGCTTCAGACTCTTTTTCAGCGTCTTCCTGTTCTTTATTTGAAGCTTGCGATGCTGTTTCTTCTGAGTCTTGTTTTTTACTAGTAGAAGTAGAAGGACCTGAAACTCCGCCTTTTGTTTGTTTTTCCTCAACTTTTTCCATGTTTGAAGTCTCTTCTTCAATTTTTTCCTGTACTAGTTCGTCTTTTTTCTTTTTGGATGTTTTTTCTTTATTTTCTTTTTCATCTTGTTTTGATATATCTCCAGAAACTTCTAAAGTTTTAGCTTCAGGTTTAGGTTCTTTAGTCTCTTCTTCAGTTACTGATTGCATGATTTCAATATCTTGAATTTCCGTAACTTCTGAACTTTGTTCTTTTTTTGCGCTGCCTTGTTCCTCTTTTTTTGCTTTTTCTTCTTCAAACTCTTTCTGTTTGTCTAATGCATGTACTTTGGGTCGTTCAGATTCCTTTTCTTCTACCTCTACAGCTTTGTTTTCTTGTTCTAACTTGAAATCAATGGTTTCTTCAACTTCTTCTTTTAGAGAAACACTCGCCACCTGATCATCTTCAGCAAGTTGAGAGTCTTTGGTTTCGTCTATCTTTGTTTTTTCACCTACCTCAACTGCAGCTAAACTTTGTTCGTCAGGTACAGGAATACTTTCCTCTACAGATCCTTCAATTACTTCTAAAATGTTTGCCTCATGTAGTTCTTCCACTTCAGTGGACTGTGCTATGGCCTCAGGCAATATTGCTTCTCTTGCTAAAATACCGAACTCCTCCAAATTTTGCACAGCAGCAATAGCTTGTGCAGCTATTTCATCTACAAGTTCAGAAGCAATTTGTTCTATTTCAGCTTTAATATCCGTTTCTTGAATCATCACTTGTTTACGTACTTTTCGCTTTTTCCCTTCATCTTTAGCTTGACTTGTGCTAGGTGACTCTAATGATGGTTCTTCTGTTTTCTTATATTCTGTAATTTGGTCCGTTTCATGGACATCCTTACTAATGTCAACCACTTTGTCAATTGTTTCAAGTTTTTCCCTAATATCATCGTCTGTAGAAGGATACGATACAGTTCCAAGGAAAGTTTCTTGTTCAACAACAGGCATTACTTGTTGTTCTAATATTTCTGGCTCTTGCTCTATTCCTTGTGGTTTAGTTTCTTTGGATAGTTCACATATTTTGGTTTTTATATAATCGGTTACATCAAATATTTGGGAAGAAAGTTCTTTGAATACAGGAATTTTCTCCTTGACCTCTAAAGTAGACTTCGATTCTATGTTAGTTAGACATCTGTTAACACATTCAAGGAGATTGTTTACCTTTTTAATTGCTTCTAAGCCTAATACCGAAGCTTGTGGAACCAGTATTTCACAGAGATTAGATTTCAGTTCTTCAAGTATAATCTTAGTAAATGCTGCATCACTTGGTAATCTAGCTGTTTTATCTAGATTGATATAAAACTTGATGTCTTCAAAATGATTTAAAACCCTGCGCAATGATTTTTTAAACGCCTTCCACTTTTGTTTATTTTCTTCGTCAATTTCTGAAATACCTGATACATTCTTGATAGAACGTAAAAGAGTTTCGGATGGCTTACCGTAGTTTTCGAACATGTAAATTTTTTGTATACTCGAAATAGTCCCGCGCATGTTAGATATACTCCCATATACAGAGTGGACAGCTGTAAGTATTTGATCCCGTATTTCTGTTCTAAGACTAACTTTAGCCAAATCTTTCTCTAGCGTAAACACTTTGTCTTCTAATTGATCAAGAATTTGTACAACATCAACGCCTTTTTCTATCAAAACGTCTGCGCTATCCGCAAAGCTTAGCTTAAGTGTTTTAATTGTATCCTTTAGATTGTTCAAACCCTTCACAATGCCAGCTAAGTTATCTTCTCTGATATTATCTTTAGAGACCTGTTCCAAAAGTTTTACTGTTTCATCTGTCTCAGTGGAACATTTTTCTAGGATGATTTCATTTTTGAGTTCTACTGTTGAGGTTTCAGCAACTTGAACCTCTTGCGTTTCACTCATATTGTTGACAAGAAGTTGTAATGTGGCGCAGGCTTCCTGAAGGAACTCTGGTGGACTGTCTTCATTAATCTGGAGCTGCACACTCCTCACGCTGCATTCTAAATCTTCAAGAGTCTCATTTAGTGTGTCATTTGCAGCTCCATCGTAATCCCGCTTGAGTTTAATAATGACAGTCTGTACTTCATCAAGTGCATCTCTAAGAGCTTCATTGTCTTCAACTTCTCTGACTGTTGGTAGATTTATTTTATCTGTCACTTCTTGAAGCAATACTTCCAGTTGTTTCATTGAGCTTTCTTCTATTTCAGGGATTTTAACTGAAAATAAATGTAAAAACTTAATGTTATTGTTTATACACAGTAGATTAAACTTCTATAAGGATTTATGATACACTCAATAAGAATAAAATGAGGAGACATAGTTAACATGCCATGTAAAGGATATCGATCGTTTACATGGCATGTTAACTATGAAGATGGTTTTTCAGTCATGATCATTGATTACCTATTTCCGCTGCCTTGAGAACTAGAGGCATTCCAGAAATTACTGCTTTCTCCAAATCTTCCTGCAAATGCGTTATGATTTCCGATACTCTTTGAAGAGCGTCAGGTTTTGCCATCGGTGCGATTTCCTCCGCACTCTCCAATGCTTTAGTATGAAGATTCGATAAAGCATCTTGCAATCTTTGTGCCAATTTAGCCTGTTCTACTTTAACCTCCTTTAATAAACCAGGTTCTTCAGCCACTTCAACAAACTCTATACTTTCTTTCAAGACTTTAGCCAGTTCAATCGACTCGTTCAATTCTTGAGATTTGGTTAGCCCCGAAATGACACCAACTAGTTGTAATATTTCATCCGATATAAACTCATCAATGTGCTGAATGAGATCACCTTGTTCTGCAAAAAAAAGAAAATGTTATAATTGATCCAAGAATGTTGATAACACCGAAAGCGAGACTTACAGCTGCTATACAATTATTAAATGCGTGTAAAAGGGTGCGTGTCTTTGTGTGTATGCGTGATAATGTGGGTTATGTTTAAATTGCCGATCCTAGAAGCCGGAAGATTAGGACTAATTTAAAATTAAATTATAACATGTCTACCAAATAGAACACACAAGAAAGTTGAGGGAGAAAAACATGTTAAATCCTGAAAAAACACTTGGTTTTATGAAGAATCATGAATTAGGTAAGTATGATGTAAAACTTCAAACAGATGACTAAATAAATTATCTTTTACCGGTTCTTGTTACCAAATTACGTATCAAGGTATCATCTTTTTCACATTCAATTCTTAATTTTGTACTCATTCCAACTTTTGTATCAGAAATTTCTGATAAATTATTTGAACTAGGAACTACAAACTCATTATTAAAGATATCGTTTAAAAGGGGTCCCAGTTTTTCTGAAGACTTATAATCATTGTTTATGTCTTCAACTATTACTTTAGAGGCTTCTAATAAAGCCTTTTCTAATATTGGAGGTTTTATCACTTCTATTACACATTCATTTATTTCTATGTTATCTGAAAGTTCTAATTTCATGGAATCATCAGTTGTCATTAAAATTGCTTCTTTTTCAAATGTTATGCTCATTTCTTGTGTCGGCGTTAGTACTTCTAATTGAGTATCAGTAGGATTCAGCTGTAACGTACTTTCAGTCAGCATTATATTTATTGGAGTGATCGTTTCTAATAATAAAGATTCAACAGTTTCATCTAAAGAATTTGCTTTGACAGTTGTCGTCAGAACATTTGCTGACACACCCTCACATTCCGAAACAATTGGTACATCTTTATTTAAAGTAGCATTATCAGTCTGCCTTGGTATTGTAGATATCAGTAAATTATCTGTAATGGGTGTCAATGGTTCTAAAATTAGAGGATGACATATTTCCTTACAAACTGATACTTCTGGGCAAGAAATTACTTTACTCGTCAATAATGTTGGTTCCTCATCTTTCAAATCAAATTCTGGGTTCGTTCTGATAAGTTCCGCTGTTTTTTTATCAATCGGTGTTGCGGATTCGATTGCATCAGTTACAGTACTCGTTACCATAGCTTCGTTTAGATTTAAGGTTTCTGAATTGATTGGTGCAGTTTCTTGATTTACAGCAAATATTTCTGAAAGCGCTGATACTAAAGAAACAGCAGCATCAGGTTGAACTTCTTCACTTTTCTTAAAATTTTCTAGTAAATGTGTTTCCTTATCAGATATATTGTCTGTAGGTTCTACAGCTTCTGAAAATGAGACTTCTTTGCACTTTCTTTCTTCTTCTTCTTTTTTCTTTCTTTGCGTATCAAGAATCAAAGAATTGGAGTCCATAACTTCCTGACAACTTTCAGATATATATTTTTTTTCAGATAGTAAGACTTCTTGGCTCATATCAATATTATCGGATATTTGATCACACTCGGGTAAATATTCAATTAGTTTTAGTTGACTAAAATCTTTCTGATCATATTTTTGGGGGTCATCAGAAGGTTGGACTTGCTCAAAAATAAGTGGTGGAATTTCTTCATTTATAGCATTTTTCTCGTTTTCAATAGTTTCGATGGCATCTTTGATAATGTCTTCAATTTGTTCAAGGACCATCAAATCAGCTTCATGGCTCGGAACTACCTTTTCGGCTACACAATTGCCGCTTTCCAGTTCCGTTGCTACTACTAATTGTATTTCTTTTACTGTCATAGGAATTTCTAAAACAACCGGTTGTGAGTCCTCAGTTGTCACAGTTTTTTCATCAAAAATTATTTTAGGTTCTGTTGTAAAACTATCGATTTCATCAGAACTAACACTTTCCAAGCAAACTGGTTCAGTTTTCTGACACACAACAGATTCTCCAATGTTTTCTATAGACAGAGCTGCAAAAAATTCAAGCTCTGTTTCTTCTACGGGTGTTAAGGATTCCAATATAAGAGGTTGTAGATTCTCACTTATGATCAAATTTTTATCGGTTATCTCGGGAATTTCGTCAGTAAAACTGACGTCAGTTGTTTGCTCAGAAATATTTGCTTCTTCAATAGGTGATACTTGTTCTAAAATTGGTAGAATATCTTGTTTAACAGCAATAGTTCCTAAAGTTTCTTCTACGCTGTTAACAGCTATTTTGTCAGTTTCTTCTATTTCCTCAAGTATAACTGGTTCAACTTGAGTTGGAGCAACCTTTTGTTTTTCGTCATCACCTGATTTCAGTGGATTTGCAACAACCAGTAGAATATCTTCAATGGGTATTATAGTTTCTAGAAGCACTGGCATAGAAGATTCGACTTGATGGACAGATGCAACATTTCTAAATAATTCTTCAGTAGTATCGGTTTGATAAGCAACTTCTGCGAACGTGTCAATAGGTGTCACTGGTTCTAAAACTAGAGGTTGAGAGTTTTCAGTTAAAGCATTTGCTACCTTTTGGTCTTGTTCGATTACAGTTGCAGCGATTGGACCTTCGTCAATATTTACAGATTCTGATAAAATCACTTCATCTGTTTGACCTAAATTTATTTCCTTTAGAGAATTTTCCTCAACATTTGGATGAGCAAATTCAATACTTTTTTCCTCAATAGGTGTTACCGACTCTAACAATAATGGAGACATGTTGCTGTTTATTGCAATTGGTCCATCATTAGATTGTTCGTCAGATGTAGTTTCCAACCTTACTTGCACTTTTTCAATTGATGCCACTGAGTCTAAAATGACAATTTCGGTCGTTTCCTGAATTGCTAATGCTTCTTTAGCCGCTTCACTTGTTCCAGCAGCAATCATAAAACTGTCACTCGCTTTCAGCAACGATGATGATATTACTTCTGGGCGTTTCGCTTCGTTATCCATTATTTTATCAGAATCATTACAGGCAGGCATTACAAAATCAAAATCGATAGGTTGCAAAGTCTCAAAATCTATAGCTGATGCGTCGTCAAGATAAACATCTTGTACCTCAATTATGTTTTGAGGACTTCTATCAGCATCACTTTCGAAAAGTAAAGATGCATTATTTTCACCTAGTGCTCTGTTTTCAGTGATATCAGCTTGAAGCCTTGTTTCTATTACAGGGCTAGGTTCCTTCATAGGAGTTAGAGGTTCCACCACCATCAGGTCGGAACTTTCACTTAAGGCTACTAGTCTGGATCCACCATCATCAATTAAAACGGTAGCTTCAATTTCATTAGATACCACTTGTTCCAAAAGGATTGGTTCATTATCAAGAACCGGTAACACATTTTCTGCTTTGACTTCAGTTGATTGGTCCACAATCATTGGTTTCATTTCATCTAAAGGTGTAACAGACCGTAGAACCATGGGTGGAGAAGTTTGACTTACCGCTATAATCGTATCAAATGCAACGGTTTCTTCAGTTATAGTATTAGAACAGTCGTTGCTGGTTTCACTGTCAGTAGATTTTTGTAAAGAAGTTTTTTCCGTATTATATTCAACAGATCTTACTGATTCAAAGACGAAAGGTTCAGACGATTCACTAATACCTTCATGAAATCTTACATCTTTCATCTCAGCAATATTTTGATTAGTTCCATCGATGACACTTTCAAATAACACTGGTATGATTTCTTGACCGGGGTGTACCTTTTCAACTATTTCCGGTTCCAATTGAACAGCCATTATAGGACTTAGCTCTGCAATAGGAGTCAAAGGTTCTACAACCAGAGGTTGGAAAGTTTCACTTAAAGCTACTTCCTCCTCTTTGTTATTATTCTCCAGTTTTAAACTTTCTATTAATATAATAGGTTCAGTTGTTTGAACTGCTGGATCGGTATTTTGAGCATCAATGATTTCTTCAATAGAAGAAAATTCTAACATTACAGGTTTTTCGTTGGACTTGAATACATCATTACTTTGTGTGTGTTTATGTGTAGTTTTAATCTCATCTTTTGTACTTGTTGTCTCATGAACTAACAGAGATGGATCTTCTAGGTCAGTCAGAACGCTTTCAGAGCGTGTTTCTGAAAATATGTAAGTAAGGGTATTTGAATATTTGAGTATTGTGCATGCGAAAGTGTAAGACGTTATTATCTGAGAAAGTTAAATTGAATTAGAGATTTTTTTTATCAAACAGCGTTATATTTTTGTCCTCCTTATATGCTTGTTAATACAATTTGTATGAGTTTATTTAAACGTTATAAAACCATCTACGACGTAACCATAATGTTTTAAATATTTAGCAGTTAATGATTTTGTTATTATTTGGGACAGAATACATATTCACTACTCTATCTAGAATCATTTTGGATTATGGCGTTTGTATAAACGTATATTACTCTACCGACATGATGAACAATAGTTTGTTATTTTTTTAATAAATGTAATATTATACTAACTACAACGCCATTAAGTGAGTTATAGAAATAATTATTCATCTTTTACCGTATTTTATTTGCATAATTTCTAAATCATGGCAACCTCGCTCACTTTGTTTGTCATTGGTTTCTACAGTAGTAATGTTCAGAGTTTGAACAATAATATCATCACCCTTCACATCAACATCTTGTTTATTATCACGTTCATCGGTAGTTGTTTGTATTGTAATGGTGGTTTCCCTTTCAGATTTATCCCTTATTTCCGCAGTTTTATCTTTACCAGGGAGTAGTTCCTGAAGTAGATCATGAATTTGACTGACATCACTAAAATTTTTGTCTCCATGAACTTGTAGTGTACCAGGTAAGTCATACGAAATAGACATTGTTCCTGGAGGCTGTTCTATGTGTCCATTAATACCATTGTCTGATTGATTTTCCAAATCAGTTAGTGTTACTTTTTCTTTCAATTTTAATAAATCGAGTGGTCCTTTATTTTCATCAAACAGCAAACTTGATTTTTCATAAGGTTCTGATCCTTCAAGTTCTGTTTTGAAAAATGCTTTATATAAATACATCGAGTAAAGATAAAATTACATTTAAAATGTTAGAAATTAACTAACTACTGGCAAAGAAAAAAGATTTATTGTTCATTAGTTAGTTTTGTATGAAAATAATATATTGAAGCATGAATTTATTTATTAGTGTAATTTACAACCATATTAATCTATCCGAGACCCTTAGCTTTTTTAGAATTCTAATCGACCATTAGAATTCTGAAAAGGTTTTTAATTTGGTTTTAAAAATCTCGTAATTTTTACTAAAATGGCACGTGATAGAGGAGTTACATATATATTATTTTGCATTAGCTGTTTCGATTTACCGATAAAGTTGTGGAAATCCGATGTCTGTTCTAGAACTTGCAAGCATTTGATTTCCTTTTCACTATCTAACTCCTGATTTTCAATATCTTTCAAAACGTTGTTATCCAGAGGTTCTTCTAGAGAACCCACAAGACATATTCCTTCAGCAGTAGTAGTAGTATCGACGTTGGTATTTTCCACTGGAGTTTCTGCATTTATTGGGTCGAAAGTAGCTGGTAACTCTTCATTAAGAATATCACCCACTACTGGAATTATGATAGTTTTTGCAGTTTCCATTAGCAATGATTCTAGAACATCACTTCGAGTCATCCTGCCGCATTCTAAGTCAAGTGTTTTATCTGCTTTTTCAATGATCACAACTTCTTGATTATCTCCAACAGTTTCTCTAATTGTTTCATTATAACTAGCTAGTTCATTCATTCCTCCAACTTCTGCAAGCACTGTTACCGAAGCGTCTTTATTTAAATTATCATCTGCCTTGGTACATTCTGCAGACATTTTGTCAACTTTTAAGTCTTCTAGTATTTCTTCTTTAGAAACTAAACTATTACTTTCGCTACTTTCAGTGAATTTGGAAATTAAGTTAACAACATCTGTTTCAAATTCTGCTATCTCTGATTGATTAACTAAACTATGCGTTGTGTCATCTTTGTGTTTTATTTTGTGATTTAAGTTTTGAGTCTCAATTTTAGGTATAATTTCTTCTGTTTGAGTACCATGTAGCTCTTCATTGCATTTATCATCAGAACGTAACTCGGAACGTAGTGAAATTACGGTATCAAGTTCACTTGCCAAGGATTCAGCAATAGCAAGAAAATTAAGCAACGCTTCTTTACTTATTACTGGGTTTGTTTGTTCTACAGCTTCAAGGGCTACTAATTGCAATGCTAATAAAGCACTGTTTAAATCTTGTACTAATGGGACTTGTACTTCTTTTATTTGGGTATTTTCATTAAACGTTTCTTGAAGAGCTATACTAATGCGTAACTGTCGAGCTACTACTGTTGACTGAGAGAGTTCAGTGTTGTCTGAAGCTTCGACTAATTTATTGACTATATCAATTATGTCATCGGATAAGTACTGATCAATGCTGTGTAAAAGTGTGTCTGTAAGAAATCATAGATCATATTTTAATAAGATAAAGAGTAGAGACTTTGACAAAAGGTAATTTTAGTGGAATATAATAAGCCGATTTGATGTTTCGGTTTTATTAGCCTTTTTTACATGTAGAAGTTATTTTTATTATGCTAGTATTTAACGAACATTCGTTGTTTTGCTGTAATACTCACTATTTTAACATTACTTTATTCACGAGTTGTATAACACATGAAAGGCACTTTACCAAGACATTATTTTGAGAAACGAATCCACGTGTTAAGGAGAAAGTAAAGATCTACAATGTTACTAATTGATTTCGCCTTGTACCATGATTATCTATTATTATGTTCTGTGTCAATTTCAGCTTTCACTTAAGACCAAGAAAACAATTAAACTGCCAAAGTATACCTGTTATTGCTGCCCCGTACACCTATTTTTTATTCATTAGAGAGATGTTTTATTTTCGTTTCAATTAAATCATTTTTATTTTCATTGATCAAATTAGTGTGTATAATATATCATCATTGTATCATCATTATATCATATATATCATTATTATATCATATAGTGTATTGTATAAGTATTGTTAAGTTCTACCAAGGCACTAAATAACAAGCCATGATAATTATGTGTGTTAAGTGTTTGTGTAAAAGTATATGTTGCAAAATGAAAGAACTGGAGTCACAATGTATTGTAATGAATGCCACTAACTACTTAAATTATAAATTATCGACACCGAAGTCAAAAACTTTACTACTTAACTTATATATTACACGTTGTAGTGATTTATTAATTGCTGCATCTATACCAAACAAATGAAGGCGCGAAGGCGCCGCCGCCATCCATTAAATATAAGCGCGCACGGGTGAACGATAGCGTATCAACTAAATACCAAATATTACAAAATACAAGGCAAATAGCGTCCATCGTGTTGTTAATATTAACTGTTAAATGCATGGCAAAATAAAGGAACTGCAGAGAATAAAATGAGATATTTTTGTATTTTTACATTAAATCTAAATATTTCATGAAAGCGTAACTGTGTGCCTTCGGATACTGCTGCAGAGATGAAAGTATTTGAATATTTATACTGATGCAAAAATATTTATTTTGAGGTTTGCCAGCCGTGCAATTGCTAATTATTATTTTGTGCATTATGCTGCGTAGGTATAACTTCACAGTATGGAAAATATATTTTACGATTAACAATCACTAAAATACGTTTGACAGTTAAATCTGATTGAAATATTTGATTGATAAATGAGTCGGCCATCATACGTGAACGGTCCTTTTTCTCTCTGGTCAGTTCGCCGTTGTATAGAAAATCGAAATAAAATATAAAATGTCAACTTTATCAAAGTCATACTGTGTAGCTATTTACCGTTTTAGAATAACAAAAGCTGTTCTACGAAATTAAAGAAACCGTTATTGATAGCGTCACAACATTTATTATTATTACCGAGAGTAATCTTTGTTGCTTCCGTTGCTTGAGGTACGCTTTCTTCTGGAGCTAGCCTTGAAACAGTGTCACTAGTCTCCGGCAGAAGTAAAGCAGAAGAAGCTTCACACGTATCTTCTAGAAATTCAGTTGGTTTAGTTTCAGTCACTGGTTCTAGTTCAGGAACTTTAGTCTCTCCTGGCATTTCTGGGCTTGCACCAATTTTTTCTTCAAGTGCTTCTTGTGCAACTTCACTGACTAGTATTTTTTGTTCCGAGTGCTTTATTTCTGCTTCTGCAATAGTA
Organism: Dryobotodes eremita; assembly: GCA_917490735.1. Taxonomy (NCBI): domain Eukaryota; kingdom Metazoa; phylum Arthropoda; class Insecta; order Lepidoptera; family Noctuidae; genus Dryobotodes; species Dryobotodes eremita. Next base: position 6,450,514 of record OU823241.1, on the reverse strand, counting down.
TCTATGCTCTTAATGGCTGATACCTCTGTATTTATAGTGCCAATGGCTACCTTTTCATGCTCTTGTGGTTCCAAGACTTTGGGTTCAATTTGAACTGTCGATTCGACGGTTTTTGTAATCACTGTTTCTGCACTTGTTGTGACTATATTTACTTGTTCTAGAGGTTGAGGCTCTACTACCTCGGTAACCGCACTAATTTCAACATTTTCATTGACAACTTGTGATTCAGTTTCGATAACCTTCTGTTCTAGCTCAATAAATTTATCTACATTAGTATGTTCACTTGCTGTCTCTACTTGATGTAATGGTATTATTTCCTCCATTTCAATACTTGTAGTCGTTTTTTTAGCAACGGCTACAGGTTGCTCTGTTATAGTGGCATCAATAATTGCTATTTCTTGTTCTAAGGGTTGTTGTTCCGATACATCAGTAGCCGCTGTTGTTTCGACAGTTTTTGTATCCAACTGTACCTTAGTTTCAATAACCTTCGGTTCTTGTTCAATAGGTTTATCTACATTGGCATGTTCGCCTGCTGCTTCTTCTTGATGTAATGCCCTCATTTCCTCCACTTCAATACTTTTAGTAGTTTCTTTACCAACTACTACAGTTTGTTCTGTTATGACCGTATCACTAACGGTTATGTCTTGATTTAAAAGGTTTTTCTCATCTGTGGTAGTAGTACCGATAGGTTCAATGTTTTCTGAAACTGGTGATTCAACTGTAATAGCTTTGGGTTCTAAAGGCTCTACCTGTGCCATTTCTTCAGCAGTATTAACAGTTCCAGTCTCAATAATCTCTTCTACACATTTTTCAGGAGCACCATCCCCAGATTTTTCTTGCTCTAATAGGTTAGTTTTATCTACAAAAGCATCAATTTTTGGGCTTTCTATGGCATCCTGGTTTATTGAAACAGTTTTTTGCGCCGCCAAATTTAAATAACTTTCTTCAGTTACTTTTACGTCAACATGTTCGTTGTCCGTAACCGATGGTTCCATATCCTTGGGCTGCTCTTCAATAGTCATTGACGATGTTTCTACGGATTCATGGACTGCTGTTTCTACTTTTGTAACTTCAGTTTTAACTTGACTTTCTTCCAAAGGTATTTGTGAGTCAACAACCTCTTCCTTTTCTAAAACTAAAGGCTGTATTGCTTCTTCAGCAATAACAATAGTATCATTGACAATTTCATAGGCAAATTCGTTTAAATCAGTAACAGTTAGTGGCACTTCTTGCTCTAATTGCTGCACACTGTCTTCAACTACAGTGACTGTAGTAACAGCACTTTCACTATGTGCAATTTGCTCTACAGTAGGCACTTCAGGCACTCGGTCTAGCTGTAGTATTATTCCTTCTTCATTGATTACATCAGTGCTCACACTCTCAACAGTAACCTGATCGATAGTAACTTCTTCCTTGGTTTTTTCCTGTTTTTGGGAATTTATTACTTCAACTGCAGCAATTGTGGCAACTTCATTCAGTGGAGGCTCATTAGAGACTAAGTTTGTACTCATTTTGTCCTGATCTACAACTTGTTCTATACTCTCTGGCGCGCTTTGAAATTGTTGTTCAGTAACTATAATAGGAGTCTGCAAAGCATCTTCAGTCAGTTGCTCAATAAGTGTAGCTTGAGTGGTTGCAACAGTGTTACTGATAATATCTGTTATTACAGCTAGTTTTGGCAAAGAATCTTCTACATTAACATCTTTTGCAGTACCCACTTCCGATGTAACCGATTCTTCTGTTTTTTTATCTTCTTCCACAAGTACAGCTTCTTTCGTTGGTGCATCCGCTGGTTCTAATGTCTTTGGAGTATCTTCTCCAGTCATTGTAGCGGTAACAATTGCTTTCGCCATTATTTGAGATTTCGTTTCTTCGGAGGGTTTTATGCTTTCTTTCTCTATGACTGCAGTAGTATCAACATCTTCTGTTAGGAGTTGTTGGGCTTCTTCTGTGCCGATTAGATGTTTGAATGATTGTTCATCATCTGATTCAATAACTTTTTGTACAGTTTCCTCTGTGATCTGTTCTGGAAGTACTTCGGTAGCTCCTTGGTCTAATATTTTGGTTACATCAGCAGTAATAACATCTTCGATTATGCCTGTAGTAGGCAATTCTATCGTTTCTGCTATTGGCACATTATCTTCTACGATAATTTCAGATTTAGTGCATATTTGTTCCACATTTTCAGACAGACTATCAGCTTGTTTAAGAATATCTTGCACTTCAGATGTGTCAGGTTCAACCTGAGGAGGTTCGATAGTTAGTTCTTTAACTTCTCCTTTGCCGTCTAATATTTCTTGTTGTACATGAACTTGTGATATTACAGCAGCAAGTTCCAAAGATAAATGAGTACTTGTATTGGCAAGTTGCTGCAGCGCTTCTTCTCCAATCACTTGTGTCAGTTCATTGGAAGAGTCCAGTACAAGTGTTTGTACCGTGGATAAAGCGTTTCGTAGTTGTTGAAGTTGTTCACAGCTCGCCACACTAATTGTTGTTGTTGTATTGTCTGTAGCTGTCTCGATACTTTCACGTAAGTTACACGCAACTGCTACCAATTGTTTAAGTTCAGCAACATTCACAATTGCAAATATTTTATCGATTGTTTTGACAATGTTGTCTGCTAATAATTCATTGATGTTTTGTAACAGTGTTTCTGAAAATATTTAACTTTCATGTAGTGTAAATTTAAATAACATGAAAGGTGAAGGTGGAATGATTAATAACAATCTGTTTAGGTCTTGAATAGATACACATATTACGTTCCTAAAGTGAATAAAATCCCATTTAAATATCTGTTTTGCTCTTTCGTTAAACTATTTCATAGTTATATCTAGAGAGTAAATCCGAAAGTATTATTTATAAGACGTAAAAAAATTATCAACTTCGTTTTACAGAAATCAATCATTTAAATTTCAGTTTCTGTTTGAGTTAAAAATAGAATAGAATATTAAATAAATTGTTGTAATTTACTTCTAGATAAACTAAATCAAGGAAAATATTACTCAATCTATCCTAATAATAAATTATAAATAATTATCAAAGTTACATAAATTACCTGTTGTTGCTTTTTGTAGTGGTTCCTCAGATTTCTGTATCGCCTGTTTTGTAGCCACTGCCTTCGCGTCACATACTGTCAATTCTTCTAAAATAATTGGTTCAGATTCGGTACTAACTGCTAATGCTTCACCCAATTTAGTATCGACTTCAACTAATTCTGTTTCTGCTAATTCAAAAGATGGTTGAGTAGTAGCCAATAAATCTATCGTTTCAGCTTCATGTTTTATTTCTTGCAATTCAGCATCTTCCTCCACTCGTTGTATTTCTGCAGCTACACTCTCTTTATCTTCAGACATATAAGGCTTTACAGAAGCAACTTCAGCCATTGTAATTTCCAATTGCTCGGCTGATGCAGTTGCTTCAGCCACATTGAACTCTGAAACTTTCAATTGCGCAGCATCAGAAACTTTTTTAAGTTTCACATCTTTAAGTTGGTAAAACAATTTTGGGGTTGTTTTTACTACTGCGAGGTCAGCGCGCAGATTTTCAGTTATTGCAGTAACGCGCTGTAGCGTATTTTTGTTGATTGAAGGGATATCTGCTAGTGTTTCTAATGGCAGAGTTTCCAGCGCCGCCAGAGCTGTGTGCAGCTGTTCCGCTAGTTGTGCATATTGTTGAATAACTTCTTCTTTTAGAACATCACTAGTTTCTGCTTTTAATTCGACTTCAGAAGCAGCTATGTTCTCACGCATTTCTTTAGCAATACTAATCGATTGCTTCAGTTCTTCAGCATTTATGACGTTGGCTAGTTCGTTGATCACTTCTGTTATATCGTCAGATATAAACTGATCTATATGCAGAACTAACAGCTCTGAAAAAAAGAATTCATTAACATGTATTGGTAACAAGAGTTTTACAGGTAAGTACAATACTACACTATGAATATAACATTTAAAATAGGTTTATTACCAATAGCTGCTTTAGGAGCCTCATGTAGCTCGGCTTTTTGACTTATTCCAACATCAATCTGCTGTTCATCAACGGCAACTTCATGCAGTACTGGTCCGAGGTCTTCAATCACAACGGCACTTTCAGATTCTAATTTTAATGTCTTTACAGATGCCACTTCTTGGGCTTGATCACCTACAACTACACTGTACTCAACATCTTCTTTGGCAACTGATTCTGTATAAATTGCTTCAGATTGTTCCAGAACCACAGCTTCAGTGCCCTCTATAGCAAGAGCTTCTTCAGTATCGAGGTGACTCGACTCGACAATTATTTCGGATGGTAAAAGCTTGCCATCTTCCGCTGTGACAATTTCTTTAGTTTCAGCGATTGATTTTTCCAACATTTCCGTTGTAGCAATTAACTGTTCAGAAGATGATACTTGCGTGACTAAACTAATTTGTTCTAAAATAGTTGCTTCCGATCCTACAGCTGCGGTTACCAATTCTGGAGTAGTGATGGCAGCTTTGCTCTCTACTACTTCAATTTTCTTTAGGATTTCAGTTAAAGGTTCAGCAGGAGCTTGTAGTGCCACTCTGATTCCAGTGACAGCGACCAAATCTGCTTGTAACTGTGCAGTAACTCGAGCAATTCGCTGAATCACTTCTGTACTGAGTGTTGGCGCTAACTCTTGTACACTGTCAAAAACTTGAACTTGCAAAGCAGATAATGCTGTATGGAGTTTTAAAGCTAACCTATTTTGTTCTTTGCGAACTTCTTTCACCCGTTCAAGGCTTTCGTCTGCTTCTGTGATTATTTGTGAGGCAGCAATGCTTTCACGTAACTCTTTCGCAATATCCATGGTTTCCTTTATATCATCAATCTTTATGATAGCAGATATTTCTTCCACTATTTCGATTAATTCTATGTATTGATCAATATGCTGAATTATTTGCTTAGCTTTATCTGAAAATGGAATATAAATTTTTGTTAAATTGTATTAAAATGCTAGCTATAAAATGTTATAAACACGTGATAAATGAAGCATTTAAAAATTATAAAATGGTGAATCACTTGATGGTGACTCACTAAAAAATCGATGGTTCTTGTGTATAAATATAAAAAAAACATGAATTTGAGAAATGGAAAAAACTGATTCTGGTGCTCATGATGATTTTTATATCACGTTTGTCGGCTTTCATTTTTAAGCCAGACAAAAATAGGCAACCGTATTTAAAATTGAGAAAACACATTAAAGCATAATATTTCACTTTCGCGTCACGACGGCGTTTGTACAAAGCTCTGATTAATAACGACAAAGCCAGATTATTGGCATCCACTCCTACTTTACCTTCTTTAACTTCTATATTTCCAACTTTTTCCAACTCGACCAATAGCTGATAAGCCGCAAGGAATACAAGCTTCATGTTTTCAGTTTCTAATTGATTCTTTCCATTGTACGCATCTGTACTTTGCCAATCGAATTTTGACATGATAGCTTTTAGAGACTTTATTTTTTTGTTTTTTAAATTTGATATTTTGGAAGAGGCCAGCTCTTCGGGGTTAAGTGCCAATAGTCCTTGTAGTTCAGTTGCAATAGTTAAGCTTTCGTTCAAATCAGCGTCGCTAAATGTACCTGATTCGACTAATATATCCATTTCAATACCTATGAAACGGTCTATTGCGTTTTCCAAAGAATCGATATTGGAATTTACATCTATAAAAAATATCGACAGAAATATTAAGTAATAATTAGTTATATTAGAAAATGTTTACTCCACACGGAAGGTAAAACCAATTAATCAATTATCTAGTCATTTCACAATAAAATACCACGAATTTGTTCGTTTAAGGTTGACGTCCGTGAACATGGGTTATAAATTTACAATATAGTATTGGCGAAATATATATGCATAACCTTTTGCCTATTACCTCTTCAATTAATTTAGACGTAGCTCCATAAATATAATATTGTATGTCATTAGGAACCACCAATTTTTTTAATACGAGAACTTATTATTTAGTTTCTGGTCCTGAGATAATCAAGATCTTTTATATTTGAATTATTTATATAAAAAGATAAATAATTTTAATATAAAAACTCACCTTTAGGAAGTTTATCTTCACTGTAAATGTTGGCTTTCTCTGAAGACAAAATACCTTGCATGGACTTCTCAATGTCTTCCACGGGCTTCGCAATTTCTTTGACAACCTGAGCAACTTGAACGTTTTCTATAGATCGTAAGCTGTCTTGTATTGAGTGTATCTCTTTATCAACTTCTATGATTAGAGAAATCTCCTCATTGGCAATCGCTTCTTCTGTTTCCATCCTTTCTACCATTTTTTTATGTTTTTCAGTCATCGTTTGAACAAGAGATTCTGTAGTTGATATATCGACGGATATCGAATCTTCATCAACGCCTCTAAGAACTTGTTCTTGAACATTTGTTAATTGACTGTGTAATGCTTGTAGAGGTTCTAACATCTCAGTTAAAACTGCTTTTAAAGGACCTTCTTCCAATTTTTGTTTTGGAATTTTAACTTCAAGAAGGCTCTCTTGTAATACATCCGTGCAGTCAGCCAAACATTTTAGTAAAATCAAAGTCTTGCCTATACCACTCGCATCTTTGAAGTCATGGTGTTTCTCAATTACAGTTGAAACTTTTTCTAATGTATCTTTTGTTACCACATCTATTTTCTGCATTTTGACTTCATCAACAAATGTTGCGAATTCTTCAATCAAATTAACCAAGGTACTGTCATCAACCACGTTAGATTTACCACTTTTGATTTCCTCCAAAATATCTGCCTGTACATGTTGCAGAGAAGGTTTAGCTATTTCTAATATTTCCACGAATTTATCAACTATTTTAAAAACTTGTTCATCATGTTTAATTTCTTTTGCTACTTTAAGTTCCTTGGCCGAGTTTTCAAACTTCGCCAAAGGCGCTTCAATCAAAAGCTCTGCTTGAGAATCAACAATCTTTATTAGAGAAGTTTGAACATTTTGGAGGCAATCATCAGCATGAATTAGGAAAGTAGCTAAGCAACCGTTAACATCTTCAGTCAATTTTAATTCATATCTTTTAGTTTTAAAGTCATTTATTGTACTTTGTAAAGAACTAAACTCTTGTAATAATCTTATAATCTTCTTATGAGTGGTAGCTTTAGATATAAGACAACGCAGAATGGTAAATTCATTCTTGCAGGTCCTAAAGAAGTCTTCTACTATCATAAGGTCAGCTATTGGCATATCATTTGTGGAGTCTTGCACCACGTTAACAGCACTATCTACGATATCTTCCATTAGCATAAGCGAGTCTGATTCAATTTCAACTGCAATTTGTGGTGAGGCGCAAGTCAAGTCAGAAGCACGAGAAAGGTCAACAAAATCATATTGCTCTAGCACAGCAATTTTTCTTTGCACTTCATCAATAGTTTGAACTAGTTTTGCCTCTTGAGCCAATTTTTCCGGGGCTTGTGGAGTAAATTTAATCATCTCCTCCTGCACAGTAGCTACTTTTTCATATAACTCTTCTGTAATCATTTTAACTTGCTCAATCCTGATTCCTTTGGCAACATCAGTAGCATTAAGTAAACTGTCAACAGTGAGTTCCAAAGCTTTAACTTCTTCTGGCACTGGAATAGTTTCTACGGCCTTAGTAGTTTCAATAATGTCTTTTAAATGCTCACACACTTCTCTAAGTGCACCGACTTGGTTCGCTATTTCAACGGTATTGACAGCGGTGTGCATGGCAGGGAACACAGCGAGCATACACTTATCTAAATGCTCTTTAAATTCAGATACGCTCTGAATCACGGAATGTATTCTTTCCGCCGGCATTTCTAATAAATTGTCATATATTGGAATGTTACTTGTGTCTAACACAGACAAACTTTGCTGCAGTTCCTGCATTGGCTCAGCAATAGCTGTAAGTTTTGATGGATTGATTAAGTTGGCTATCTCATTCGATCCCTCCATCAGTAGAGGGTGAAGAAACTCTTCAATTCCAGAATGCAATTCACCTAAGCCTACAACGAATGATTTTAAACTAGAGTAATCACTGACTTCAGATAACGTATCTAACGCGTCCATGATTTCAGGATTTTGCAATACAGTAATGTGTTCATGTAATGTTTGTAGTGCTTGCGCAGTTGCAGTAGTTTGCAGTTCCTGATTAAATGGCGAGATTGCCTGCTCAACCGCAGTTTCTTCGGCGGCTGGTAGTACTAAACGGTCGGATGGCATAGAGTCTGCTGTAGTCTTTATACCTGATATATCTTCGAGAGTCGACATATCTTCTGCCGCTTCTACTCCTGCCTGTTCTTGTATCAGTAAAATGCAACTCTGTAGATTTTGTACTGCGCTAGCCATATTGACACTGACGTCATAAGGAGTCAGGTTTTCACCATATTGAGAAATAACATCTTGCTGTAAAATTTCAAGTGTCGTATGGAGCTCGTGAATAGGTTCAGCTATTGTAGCCATAACTTCACTGTTTTGTTTCAAACTTTCAATATTTTCAACAATTTGTTGGTTTAGAACAATTATATTCTGGTTTAGTTCACAGAGTGGCGTAGCAAAAGTTTGAGCAAATGATGAGACTTCTGATATATCAGAAATATGTTCTTCTTCAATACCACTAGCTTTAATCGAAGCTACACTTCGTTTTAGTTCCTCTAAAACAGGACAAATGTTCTCCAATGTAGGAACAATGCTTGTCTTGAAATTTTGTGTCGATTCTATTGCCTTCACATTTTCAATTGCGGCTATTGCCTGGTCAATATGTTCCAGTACAACCTTGGCCTTTCTTTCATCATACTCATGAGGAGTTATGGGTTGTATGTGTTCGGAATCAACATGAATACTTACTTCCTCAGCTGTGTTGATAGCCTCTTGAATATCAATCAAAGTATCAGCGATATTTGTAAGAAGCGAACAATTAAGCTCTGAATCAAAAACATTTGTGATGAACTGGTCTTGAATAATTCTTAAGGTGTTATTAAGACTAGCGAGGGACAAAACGTTATCAACATCTAGATTCTTGATCGAAGCATTGATTCTGTTAACTGCATCACAAGTTTCCATCAATGCAAAATATTTCTTAGACTCGTTACTCTCTATTACATTTTCTAAAACTTTTGTTAAGTTTTTGTGGAACACGGTCATGTGATTCTTAATTTCTGGCATCGGGTCTAATCTCGGTAGATTATTTTCTAATGCTATAAGAATCTGGGCCATCTTTTGTAGGGCATCCAGCTTATTTTCGCTCTGTAAAACATCAAACGTACCCACGTTATTTTCAATTACTTCTATTTGTGTTGATATTTTATAAAGGTTTTCTTTAATTGAAGCTACGGCCTGTTTTAGTACGGCTTCATCTTCGCCTTCAGACTCTGTGGATAATTGTTCAAAAGAACTCCTAAGTTTTACAACGGACTCCATTACGGTTTCAATTATCTCAGTGTTGTATTTTTGTAACGCCGTATTTGATTCCTTGACTGACAGTGTTTCAATTTGTTCCAAAGCTGTTTGCAGGTCCTGTATGGAAGCATACATATCATTAAGTATAACTTCACTGTTACGTACTTTAGCGACATCTATTATTTTCCCACTTTCAGCACACTCAGCTATACAGAGTAAAGAAATAAGAGGGCTTTTTAATTCAAATACTGCTTTTTGTGTATCTCTCAGATGTTTGACTTCAAGAGAGGGCTCGTCCACTTTAATTTCGCTAGCTTCGCTAAGAAGATTCCTGGCTTTGATTGTATCAGCAGAGAATTTGATCACTGTGCTCATCTCGTTATTCAATGACTCGATTTCTGTGAGAATTCTATCTTCAGTGAGTAAATAATCTTTAGATGTAACGGAATTAATATCTGTGATCAATTTCTGCATTTCACTGCCGCACGTTTCGACGAATGCTACGCAAGTTTTCTTTACGAGTGTTTTGCTGTCACTTTCCATGTCAATACATTTTTCAATGATAGTCAGCGACTGCTGAAGAGCTTTTAATGGTTGAGGTAAACTATTGAATAATGTACTGCTGACCTCTTTAGTTTCTGTAGCCGATTCTTTGGCAGCATCTGCAATACTGTGTATTTCCGAAAGCGGAGATATCAAACTACTGATAATTTCCAAACTTCTTGAAGCAGTTGCTGCCGATGACATCAGTTCTGACTTAAGTATAATATCTCTTTCAATAATTTGAACGTCGTTTATAACTTTAGATAATGAAGTACTGATGTTGAGCATTTTGTTTTTGAATTCTTCATCTGTGATTTTGGGTTTTAAGGGCATTTCCATTTCAAATGACTCTTTTTTCTTAAGGGCTTCTTCTCTTGACTTGGTAACAGACTTCTCACTTCCTGAACTGGATCGTCTAGAACTACGGCTAGTACGTCGCTCTCTTTTAGGTTTAACAACAGGAGCTGGCTCAATGTCTAAGTGCTTCAAATCTTCATCTTTAAAAAGAATAGTTTTTGTGGGCTCAGATGACACCTGACCGTCTTCCCCTGATGGTTTCGAGGATTTAGATTTAGGTTTTCCAGAACTGTGTGCACTCGCAAAGCTTTGCAGATCAGATATGGCTTGAGTGTCATCGTCTCTCTTTTCTTCCGATAATGACTGATCACGTGATAAACTGAAAAAGTCATCGGCGCTTCTCTGAGAATCTGACTTCTTCCTACCTAGTTTGATATCCGATCTTTCATCCGATAACAACGCCATAGTTTTTTCCAAGTAATCCTCCCCACCAATCTCAAAGTCTTGATCTAATGATAGCTGAGGCAGGCCGTTCTCGTCCGCAATCGATAAGTCTTCGAGATCTGCTTCTGTTCGCAAATCTTCATCTGGAGACACGAAATATTCCGGTGAAACGTCAATTATAACTGCCTCCATCAACAAATTACCAGATGTAGATGTTTCTTTAACGAATCTTAAAGGTGGAAGTTCCACAACGTTGTGTTCTGTAATATTTTCTGATAATTGATCGGCGTACATTTCCACAATTTGTAAAGCTTCTTCTTCGGTCAAGTCTGGAGTTTCATAAAGAGACACAGAAACTTCTTTGCCATCGAATGAGAAGGATATTTCTCCTTTATCGTCAAGAGTGGTGACGTCACCGACTGGTGTGTCATACATCTGTGAAGTTCTTTCTTCATGTATGGTGCTAAGAGATAAATTCCTTTGTAAAGCTTGTTCTTCAGCTTTCTTCTTCTTTGCTTTCATTGAATCATCAAATCCGAGGAGTGAAGCGGAACTGGCGGCAATGCCCATACAGTTCTGCGCTTCACAAGTGTATGTACCAAGGCAGCACGTGCCGTCTTGGCCGGATATTATTCTATGAATATCACCAGGTTTTAATTCCTCGCCATCTTTGTACCATTTGAGGATGGGTTGCGGGACACCGATGACCTTACACTCGAGGTTCACGGCTCCTTCGTCAGATAGTATGGCTTGAAGGTTTTCTAAGAATCTCGGTTTCTTGTAGTGTCTGGGTATGATTAGTTTGAGGAAACATGAAGTGACGCTGTGTCCGAAGTCATTCATGGCGACACATTTCCACTCGGCCTGATCGAGGAATTCCAGGCTCTGTATGTCGAGGTAACACACGCCGCGTTCCTCCCGGCCGAGGTGGCAGCGCGAGGACTCGTCCACCGGCTGGTCATCGCGGTACCACAATACCGATGGTTCAGGCGGAATGGCGACTGAAACATATTACAAATTGATGTTATGATTAAATAAAATGAGGTCATATAATATGTTAAAAGATTATTCTGTAAAATGTAAACTTCGATTCCAAAAGGTACTCAAGTGACCGTGCTTTGACTTTCTTTTTACTTTTTCCTGGCAAAAGTCACTTTTTACGGATCTCTGGCAAATGTCATTTTTTACGGATCTCTAGCAAATGTCACTTTTTACAGATCCCTGGCAAATTTCAGATTTTCGAACTGTAGGCCTAGCAACCGTAACGTAATTTAGAACGATTTTAAAATAGAAAATACTCGTATCGCATGTAATATTTTCTTAGTTTTAAAACCGTATTCTTAGGTGTGGGTAATTCTTAATTGTGCTTGTCGAAAAATATTAAATGCTATAGAAAAAAATAAATTCTATAGAATAGTTAAATTTTCAATTAAAATATATGAATTTACGTTACGTTTATGGTAAAAGTGATTTGCATAAACTACATACGTGTAAAAAGCGATCAAAAAGTAGTCGGTATATTCTTTCATCTTGACAAAAAGAATATATTTACCCCTTTTTGAGAGACACACAAGAATTTCAAAAAAGACCCTAGCTAACCTTTTACTGTAAAACGGAATGGCTCATCAATTTTCGCTTCGACGCTTTTCAATCCTTGAATGAACTTCGGCGCCTGATTCTTGGAGAACAGCTGTAGTTTCTCTTCCTCATTCAGCTGGTTTTGGATATCTTCAACTGTCAGTTCAGCGGAGCTGCTAGCTTGACCCATGCAGTTCCTGGCTATGCAACAGTAGGAGCCTAAGGAGTTTGTTCCTGTGAGTTGGTAGACGTCACCTGGCTTGAGTTCCTGGCCATCTTTGAACCAGCTGAGGACTGGAGTGGGGAAGCCCACGACTTTGCACTCGAAGGAGACTAGCCCTTCTTCTGTTAGTACAGCTTGAAGGTTCTCCATGAATCTTGGCTTTCGGTAGTTTTTGGGCACTGTGGAAAATAAAAAGATGATTAAAATATCATTTAAATAAGTCAAAATCAAAAATCTAAATATTTTATTTCACATAAACCTACATGGGCTATGAAACGTAAGAACCTATGGAGAAGAGCCGACAAGAAACTCCACGATTACTCTTTTAAAAATAAGGGGCTTTTACAATGTTTCAAATTACAGTATTGATATGTATGGGAGGACAGTGTAGGCCTGTCAGCAAGTAACAGGCAAGTGCATAACTATAAACATAAGTAAAGTACATAACTATACACATTAAATAAAATAAAACAACAACCATGTACCTAACTGCGTTCGTTGAAGTAATCAAAACGAACCCCTAGATTGGTGTGAACGAATTAATAGTGAAAATAACCCAGAAGTTGAAACTCGAACAAATTTGAAACAAATTATGTTTTCAACAAATATTAATCCTTACTGAGCTGATTGAAAACTGCGAATATAAAAATACCCCCGAAAAGTATTATTAAAGCGTTTGCAGTTCTATTCTGTAAATCATCCCAAACTCACTCAAGTGAGCGTTGACTTGAGACCACTTACCGACCGTGTTCACTAACACTAGGTGACATCTAAATGAATACCTAATTAAAAGCGCGCTATTGAATTTTCAACTTTCAGCGCTGACCCGAGCGTAGTAAAAACGGGCATTAACCTCATTCAAGATACCGATCTCTTGAAGGAGGTTCGATCCAAACGCATTTATAAAGCAGACTCACTTGATTTTAAAGTAAATCATCTCGTAATAATCCGATAGTGTACAATATTCGCCTGAAACATCCGCCCGATACGGACCCTACACCCAGACGGACCGACCCAATATTATCAACCATAAATAATTCACGGGTTGCTAAAACAGAACAGAGGCTATTGCACGAACGTTACGTAAATTCGAACTAAGTTTGAATCGAAAATGCTACTATCATAAAGCAGTTGGCTAAAACTTTTACGACAAGGGTAAGAAGTAACACCATAATAAAATTAAGAATATGACGTCGCAGCAAGTGGCAGCCCCGTCCCGTTTTATCAGTTACAATCTAGTTTCTAGGTAGTACAATAACCACCGAAAAGGTCGGAAAAGAATGACATTGGCTGATTTCTGTCACTCTAGCAGAGCCTCGCATCGACGGTTTCGTGGCGGCTGACTACTGATGACAGAGATGATGTCAGGGGAGCCCAAAGAGTATAATGGAGCCGCTGTCATACCACATCAATGATTGCTATATTCCGGCACAATCCTGATGATATTGAAGTTGCTGAATCACTAAACCAGCAACAGCATTCTGAAGGTGTTTGCAGAGATGGGGCCTACAATGGGGAGGTTTACCAAGCTACATGTTGGCAACAAAGCTTGTTAAACTTTCCTGTGATTTGATTTTATTTTTCTTTCTTTTTAGTGTTCCTGCATGTTAATAATATAGTTTTTAAGTAAGATGTAATACTAACACCCTATGGGCCTTGATACCTGACAATAAAAAATAATTACTTATACGATGACCACTTCTGGTAAAGGCTATCTTGAGCCGTTAAATAAATTCATAAAACTAAGTAAATATTCAGTGAGAAACTAGTATTTTTCAATTTTAAAATTGTTCGAATTTGCGTTAAGTTTACTTGGCGCGTTCTTACTACGCCCGCCGACGCTACTTTATGGCGAACATGGTACCTCCAATTTAGAGAAAGTTCAGTTTTTTAGAGTGTCTCTTGTCACTTATACCACTACAACAGCCTCCTTCTAAAGCTTTAATGCTGTAGGTAGGTATCTCACCATCCATGGTGATATAGCAAGTGGAGATGCCGATGCGGCCCCCCGTGCTGGTCGCGACGCACTTCCACTCGCCCTCGTCCGGCCACTCGGCACAGCCCACCTCCAGCAGGTAGCCACCAGCACCGTCTTCGAGAACGTGATATCTGGAATAATATCAAGAAAATCAAAATAACATCAACAACTTCGTCAGCCCAGTCGAGTGAAAGGTTCGCTCTAGTGATTGATCATTTTTGTTTTATTCAACGTTCACACGACACCCATAAAATAACAAAGTACATGAACGTTCATCTGCTTCTTTAATTCAATTTTTCGTAGGCGAGTGAAGACGCCGAGTGCCGAAATCCAACATTCTTGGATCGGTTCACAAATTAATTCATTTTTCAATTTTGATTCAGACGTTTCATTTCGGATAAAAGATAACGAATGAAAGGCAAAAATGAACAAAAACTGAAGCGTCTGATCTGTTTAAATCTATCAACTAGGGTTGCCAACTTTTTTTGTGAAAAATAACGTATTATATCATGCTTTGAATAGGTAACAAAATAAAGTATTTGGAAGAAAAAAAAAATATTTTTGAAATTCTTGTGTTTATTCCCTTGAAAACATATTTTTGGGTGCTCTTAGGAATCGCAAACAATTATTTTTTGTTGTTATTTATTAATTTTACGAACGATCTGTTTCTCTCTTCTCGCCACTTCAGATTCATTACCGATAAAACTCAATCAAAGCTGAAGTGGCAGGAACAGAGAGTAAATAAGAAATATTTATTATACATTAATTGGTAAGCTATCATATGTTTAAGTTTATACATATTGCCATTTGTCAACAGCAGTTTTCTCTGAAAATTCTTTAGCATTATTAATAGATTATCTTTTCTGACATATAAGTATCGATAAATATGTTTCGTTTACGCATCACAGACTCACAGTTAAGATTAGAAATAAAGTATTTTCGCATACTTTATTTTTATGCAAAAGTATAAAGTATATGTATCGGAAATAAAGGGATACGTTATAATAAAGTTTGGTTGGCAACCCTACTCTCAACCTACCTAGCGTCTACCACTTACTGCAGAAGGCATTCTAAATACATGCAGGCTTATAAGAAACTTTCTACAGTATGAGTTCGACAACGTGCAGCTCTCACCCAAATTCATCTTCATCCATTATACCTACAGTCTACAACCGCGTCAAATAAAATATTAATCCCACTTTTAACCGAACTGATAAACACATTGGCTTAGACCCGTGCTACCAGGGCTTCCCGGATAGCCTAGCCGAGAAAAAAAAAATCAAAATAATAATAATAATTTATTGACACCAAAAAAATTAACACTAATAACGACTACATTGCACAAATGTTGAATGTTCATCATCTGCCTCCCCTTACCATTTTGAGGTCGGCTTCAAGTCTAACCAAATGTATTGTACATGGAGGGGCTGCCTATCTGACCTCTACAACCCAGTAAAAGGGTAACACGATACCCCTTGGTAAATGGTTGGTGTCCGTATTCGGCATGTAAAAAGCTGTTACTATAGCTAGGAGCAAATACAGTCACTCACGCGGATTTAAACTTTGGCAACTAACAATATTGCATAATCAGCCTATAATGTTCCCACTGCTGGGACACAGGCCTCCTCTCTTTGAGAGGGGATGGGCTGTAATCTACCACACGGGCCCAGTGCGGGTTGGTAATGTCACATGTCTTCGAATTTTTAGTTATAGGACATGCCGGTTTCCTCACGATGTTTTCCTTCACCGTTTTGAGAGCAGTGGTGATGAAATTATTTACACAAGTAAAACGCCTGCCTGGGTTCGAACCCACGACCTACAACTCGTAAGTCGGGGCCGATACCACTGGGCCACCACTGCTCTCGCTAACAATATTAGCATTAAATAAAATAAATAATATACAGAAATATGACATACAATAATATTGGCCAACCACAAAAATATTTCTGTTATTTATCAATATTACAGAATGATTTTTTACAAGCTTTACGAGTATATGTTTAAAAAGCTTGTAAAAAAGCATTCTGTAATATTGAATACTTTGTCGTTCTGTCAACTTTGCTATAAACGGTTGTTTCTGTGTACTGTTAATGTGACTGGATTATTCAGCCTTACTCGTTTTATGTCGTAAAGGCCTGAGTGAACCGTTCAAAAAATGTGCACCTTTTTAAAACAGCGTTTGTCAATAAAAATCAATGCATTTCATAAAAAAAATGAGTTAACAGAACATACTTTTAGCCCACATTCATAAATCCGTATTCCGGGAACATTCAAATCGGGGATACAAACTCGAGCAGTGTTCTAAAATAACGCAAAATGTTTTGTATTTTGCTAAGCCTTTTCCTAGATATGTTGAAGTCGGATTACAGCCTAACCGGATTCAGCTGAAAACCAGTATTTCACATGGAGCGGTTGCGTATCTGACCTCCACAACACAGTTTGTAAATGTGAAATGTTATGCATACATACATGCATTGACTTAAGCCTAAGTGGTTACCACCGGCTTTTAGTAGAGGGTCGTATTACCAGACTTGGCCATTCTATACCTAAAGGTACCACTCTATTTCCTATTTGTATTCGGTGCAATATCTGAATTCTATACGTTGTTAACGTACGTAACGTATTCAACAAGGAACCCTTATAGTTTCGTCGTGTCCGTCCGTCTATCCGTCTGTCCGCAGCTTAGCTCAGAGCCTCTTAGTGCTAGAAAGCTGTAATTTGGCATGGATATACATATTAGTCACGCCGACAAAGTGGTTTTTTTTTTAGTGTACCTCTACACGTAAAGTGGGATTTATTCTTTTTCTCGTCTACCTCATGGTGTGGGATGTCGTTGAATAGGTCTTTCAAAAATATTGCGGGTTTGACGAAACAATTTTTCGATTAAGGGATCCGTTTGTGAAATATTAAGCTTTAAAGTGCTCATTTTTGTTAAAGTCAAGTGTCCCCCTGCCAGCTACGAGTAAATGGTTGTTTTTAGATATGTGAATAAATTGACGGTAAGTACCTAGTAGTATATAACGAAGTTAAAAGGAAAACTATTACAGCTAAGAAGGCTTTACAAGTTAACGAAGTCGACTAACTTACATTTGCAGTTGGAACGTTTGGGAGAACATGTTTTTCAACTACAATGTTAAGTTTGTTCCTGGAATAAATTCATTCCAACTACGAAACACTTCGTTTTGCGTGATCCGACACGCACTTGGCTGGTTTTAATTATTGCAAACCGCAGTGGATTTTAACGATAAGGTTTTTTTTTTTTTTTTTTATTGGCACCTTGTAGTTTTGACCACTGAGGTCCTGGCTGCTTAACCGAACTGTTCCGTGGGTGCCCTAATGATTTTACTCAAAAGAGCCTCCAGCCAGGAGCGAAATTTTTAATACTAAAACTTAAATGACCGCACGCTAAGGGTACCCCCTGTTGGGTACGGACCTCGGCTTAGGGCGTCACTGAGAGAGGGCAGCGAGTGGGGAGAGGCTGGATCGAATGGTTTATAATATTATGATTATTAGCAGGGGAATTTAAAGCTACAGGCTCAGCTACGGCGCGGGCTGAGGCATCATCGGACAAGGGGGGGATGGTTACGGGGGGGTCGTCGCGTGGGACCTCGTCGGCGAGGTCGGAACGATGGCGGTCTGTGTTTGTGCACTGTACTGGTGGCCCTACTGCTCTCCTGGAGGAGGGTTATAGGTAACGATAAGGTGAAAA
The DNA here is from genome assembly GCA_917490735.1 of Dryobotodes eremita. Classification (NCBI taxonomy): domain Eukaryota; kingdom Metazoa; phylum Arthropoda; class Insecta; order Lepidoptera; family Noctuidae; genus Dryobotodes; species Dryobotodes eremita. The sequence goes on along the minus strand of OU823241.1, from coordinate 6,432,372 downwards.
AGAATGAGGTTATGACGGCGGAGAAGAATGCAGAGGACTGAGGGATGCCGGGAAAATATTGACAGTATGACACTATGGACATTGTATATTGGTAGCTACCAATATGTTATATTTTGTAGCATACTATTATCTAACACGACATAAAAACACCTACGCAGTGGACCATCTAAAAAGAGGCAAAAAAAAGTAAAATACTAATTACCTCTCACTGGGCTCAATTTTTCCCTCTTTGTTGTACCAGACGACGCTGCGGGGCCAGGGCGGTACCACAATGTGGCAGCCGAGGGTCAGCGGCTCGCAGACCCTCACAAACTGGTCCTCAAGTTCTTTCGTGAAGATCGGAGGCGGCTCTGGAGTCACACTGCTGGAAAACCAAGAAAGAAACTGTTTATTTTGTGACAAATATCGACACACACCCCCCACTTACGTGTCGGCTATGGATTCGAATCGCGACGGGCACTTTACTGTGTAATTTATTTCACCATCACTTCTCTCAAAACGGCGAAGGAAAACATCGTTAGGTAACCGGCCAGTATGTACTAGAACCAAAAATTCGAAGACATTTGACATCCACCAACCCGCAGCCAATAACACTACCCGCCCTGGAATTCGAACCCACAACAATCCCGGACAAAATACAATAACGGAACAATAAAAATGAAAAATAATAATAATATACAAACATTTATTGAAAAAATTATGATATAAAAATAAAAATTAAGTGACATTTGTCATATATGTATATATAATATAGTAGGTATATTCTAGGTTCAGAATAATTACCTACTCTCTTGGTAACTCATCATCAGCGCATATTATAGGCGTACGTAGATATGTAAGTTCTAGGGACGTATATAGGTAAATATAGATCTTTATAAATGACAAAAATAAAAATAAAAAAATCACGTGCGGCACTCGGGGACTGCCGCGGTAAAGCTATTGCATAGCATTTTTTATCAATTTATGCAATTATAATTTTTTATTAATTTTTTTATTTATGCAATATTTTTTTCTTTAATATTAATTCAAGTACAGTCGTACCATATACATACACGTTAAGCGAACGCTCGGCCGAGCTACATGGTAGGCGGAGTGGGGGGTGTTAGGTTTTATTTTCGTTACGGAATTTCTTGATTCGGTCGCCGCGCTCAAAGCCCGCGATAAAAGCTATGCAATAGCTTAAAAATATCTTGAGGTACTGATGTACGCTATCCGTTATACACGTACACTATACACCGTCGTTACTGCCAAATTTCAGTTCAATCGAACACCGGGAACTGGGTCAAAATTAATTTGCAAATTTTGAAGAGGACAACAGCTCATGTACGAACGTTGGCAGTTAATTAAAAGCTTGTAAAAAATACGTAATCGAATATGGTGTGGTTCAGAACGAACGACCAAAAACAAATAAATGCGACTTCGTGTTTCATAATAGGTTGTAAGATGATAATCGTCTATGCCCGCGGCAAATATTTTTCTATTATGAAAAGAAAAGAAAGCACTAAAGGTTAGAAAGTAAAGTTAACAAGACAATCTATACGGTACGAATATAATAAAGCTGAAGACTTTGTTAATTTGTTTGAACGCGGGATTTAAAAAAATCTTTTTACATTTTGATAGTCCATTCTTGAAAAAGGTTTGGGTTTTTAATATCACGGTATGACCCTTAGGGCTCGTTGTTTGATCAGTAGTCAAACATACTAATAATTAAAATGCGTTAATTAAACTAACAATTTGTTAAAAATGACGTAAGTATGTTGTTTGACAAATGGTTAAGCTAACTATACTTAAAAAAATTGACAATTTGCTATAAAAGTTAACCATGCGCAGACAGAGTAGTTAAATTTTGACAGCTATTGACTATTGTCAAGTGACTAATTGTTAAATTGACTAATGGTCATTTTTAACTATGTATCAAACAACGGGCCCATCATAAAGAAAAAAAGTCAGAAAGAATGAAAAGCGAAAACGAAGTAATGGCGCGAGCAGGCGACGCGATGCGACGCGGTGGGTCGGGGGTACAAGAAATTTTACGCAGACGAAATCGCGGGCAGAAATTAGTGTTGTATACGTCCCTGGGCCCTTGAAATACAACACTTTAGCTCGTTAGTACGCTGTACCCAATAATATCACAGCAAGTTTAGTAATAGATGAATAATGTTTCAAGCATGTACTGTTTACCTGTTTCTACGACTTTTTCTTGACCTATTAAAAACTTGTATGGCCTACTCGTTAATCTGGTGGTAGTTTAATTTGTTTATAAATGTTCTTGCCGTCAACTCTAACAGGGTTAATAAGGAGCTCATAACGGAATAGGCCTTGTAGATTGTAGATTTTTTGACCATTTTCTATTTTGTTAAGTACCTGGTACTTGTTGACAGGCCTACACTGTCCTCCCATACCTATTAACACTCTAATTTGAAAACATTGTAAAAGCCAATTATGTTTAAAACAGTAACCGTGGGGTTTCTTGCCGGCTCTTCTCCATAGAAAACGACCAATTGAAACCGTGCACCTAACTTCGAACGTTTTATAAGTGCCCATGTAGGATTATGTGACATAAAATATTTTTGATTTTAAAGAGTAGGTACCTAATTTTTAAACGTTAAGCTCAGGTACACACGATTTTTTATTGGGAAGTTGTTTTATGGCGCACTTGATTTTCTACTCTCGGGGTTAAGCAGAGTATTGAGAATCCAACAGCGTGCATCCCAGCTCGTCAAAGAAACACTGTTGGATTTTCGACTCTGGGCGCTAAACAGTGCGATGAAAATCCAAAGAGCTATAAAAACACACGGTTACATCTCAAGCTATTCATATCCAATATAAATTGACCTCTTATTGTACGGAAATCCTATACAATGCGAGGTCAAGCCGTGTGTACAAGGGCTAAAGCCTGTTAAAAGTAGGTACCTGCTATTACGAAAGAAAAAATAACGGAATTTTACCATCTAGTTAAATACCCTTGCACACGATGCTGTATCACTAATTTTTGTCTCCTGGCGACAAGATTTATTGGAGCGCAGTTGCCATTGATCCCGCGCCTGATTTCTTCTGTCGTGTCGGATTGCCGTCCCATCGGACTATGAGAATGAGTGCACCTGTGTCTGCGCACACACTTGTGCACTGTAATATCTCACGCGTAGATGGCTATTCTCTGCTGAAATTGGTTGCCATGGCCGAAATTCGGTCTGGAGGACCATTTTTTTAGAAGCTTTTATTTATCTTGCAATGTTTGTATGTACGTATGTATGTATGTATTTATGATCGGATCAAATCTTGCAAGCTGAATTAAAACCACTTCCTCTTGTCCTACGGAGTTGAAATTTCACATGTTGATTCTGTTTCGAAGACAATGTATTTTTACGATGCATGACCTGATTCTACACCCAGGATTGGCTCCAGACGAAGTAACTCCTTAACGGTCAACGGTACAGACACGAAAATTTAATATACCTACGTATTTAATCATGGCAGTTCCTTCTAAAGTCCACCATAACCTGGCCGCAGCACCCAGGATTAGCTCCAGTCGAAGGAATTCCTCAACAGTCAACAGCAGAGACACATAATTTTATATACCCATATAATTATGATAGCTCGTTCTAAAGTTCATACGAGAGATCACCTCAGCGGTCAACGGCACAGGCACGAAATTTTGTATAAGTACTAAGTAAATGATAGCCCGTTCTAAAGTACGACATGACTTGAATAGTGCAACTCGGATGGCTTCACACCATGACTTGTGTAAAGGCGTGTGCGGGTTCGTTGGATTTGTCTTCACAAATACCTTTCAAGAAAAGGTGATAGAACGGATATTTAAACAAATTCTAATTCTAAAAAGTACAAAATAAAATGTAATTAAAAAACGTTTTTAAAAACAAGCTTTTAATGAACTAAATAAAACTTACGATAACATAGAATTTTAATATTTTTTAAAAAGCTTGAGGCGTGAACGTCCTTCTTACACTTTAAGATAAGCCGCAAGCTTTTAAGAAAATACTAAAGTTCTACGTTAACGTAAGTTTTATTTAGTTCATTAAAAGCTTGTTTATAAAAAGGTTTTTACTTAATTTTTTTACCAATGATTCAAAGTTTCGTTAGCGACTAACTTGTTGCGTATTGTGTTCCTGGGCCGGCAGTCTCGACATTAGATAGCGACAAAAATCTGTCGCTAAGTCGTGAAGATGTCAAATTCCTTTAATATATTTTCAACTTTATTTCCAAAGCATAAGGTTGAAAATCTATTAAAGAAATTTGACATCGATTGGACTTAACGACCGATTTTTGTCGCTATCTATGTCGAGACTGCAGGGCCTGGTAGGTAGTAGTAGTCCAATTAGTAATTTGATTTCGAAAGTGCTGCATATCCAAGTCTTTGTCTAATATAGTTACCTGGAGCTCGGCCTGGCAGATCCCTCCCTACTGCCGCGGCCGACGACGTGGACCTTCGATGAGGAGTAGGCCCTGCCCATGCAGTTGACAGCCTCACAGGTGTAAGTGCCGAGCGACGTGGGATCCTCGGCGTTCGCTGTGAGCGCGAAAACATCGCCTGCCTTTATTTCGCGACTGTCCTGTAATTAAATTTGTGGAGTTTTAGGATAAAATAATAAAGTGTTGAACTTATGATGAAGTTTTCGAATAATGTACTGTTTTATTGCTATGAAATGCCGCCTTTTCTAAGATAAGGAAACCACTTGTACAGTGTAGCTTTTGCTTCGCGTCGATGATGATTTTACCCACTCAGAAAGCTTCGCGAGCGAGCACACAACTAATTACCAACCTTTCATCGCAAACAAATTAAAAGTATGAGCACAATGCGCAATGGTCCACTTGAAGGACTAAGTGCGGAAACCAAAACCCTGAAGAAGAAGAAGAAAGTATGAGCGACAGTCAAAAAACATTCCTTTTTATTTATTAAAAATAGAAAGATATATTATATATTTATATTTAAATATTTTATATTTATAAATGATAGAAATAACGTAAATTTTTTTAAGAGGTGAATCTTTATTGTTGTGACATAATTGCTTATTATGTACTTTATATACCGGTAGCAGAAACTTTTCGCGTACGAAAAAATATTCCACAAATTGCTTGTTACGGTTGTTGCAATAAAATGCTTATTAGATTTGTTTTGAAAAATCTAACCTAAATCCTCAGACCAGCACCCTAATTGCGTAACACACTATCAATCACAATCTGAATCATATTGAAGCCTATTGCTAATCCATTGCTTCATGTGTTCGAAAAATTTGTCTGCTCAACAACGTAAATAACGCAATGAATATTGTTGAACTGTCAAAATGAAAGCCATTCCTACTGTTAATGTGTTACGAAATTACCCCGCAGTTATCCAAGGTTAAATGGTCTATAAATCCTAAGCTAGAAGAGAAAACAAAAATAATCAACACAAATGACACCGACTTTGTTAATATACCCGAACGAGATCCAACACAAAGTACCTACTTCACTTCTACGAATTAAGGCTCCCGCAGACAGGCGCGACGCGACTCTTGTAGGACAATTTCCATGAAGTATTCATAGAAATTGATCTACTAGAGTCGCGTCGCACTGTCCCGTCGCGACTGTTTGCGGGAGCCTTTCATTGTATTACTTTCTTAACTACTAAAATACGAAAGCTTAAATATGTGCTTGCTTTATCATCTTGTAACTCACATCATCATCTGCCTACGTTTTCCCAAATATGTTGGGGATGGCCCCAACATACCTAGTTGGGAAAAGGCGAGGCAGATGAGTTAGAATATGACTTATAACTTAGGTATAAGCAAAGATCGGATATTCGGTTGCATATTTACCTAAAGTTAATTTTGAGCTATGAAAGTATGGAAGCGGCATCGTAAAATATATTTTTTTCTAAATAATCCCGGGATGCCAGGAACACTGGGTATACATAATCCCAGTGTTCCTGGCATTCCGTGATTTTTTTTGCGTGTATAAGGAAGCGACATCTAAAAAAAATATGTTTAGAAAAATCCCGGTTTCTTGTATTACATAACTATTAAGATGCATAATATTTATTTAAAATTAATGTTTAACCCCGATGCATATATGTGTATGGAGGGGTGATGTATGTTAGTTAAAACAAAAAAAGCAATTTTTTTTTCGGTACAGAAGCGCATTCCATATTAGTTAACATCTCAACTTTAGGTGAATATGCATCCGAATATCCGATCTCTGCTTATAAGACTTATAACTCACATACAGGTTGTAAAATGACCCGTCACACACACAGTATATCAAACTAACTAACATTGTACAAATATTATTACCGGGAAACGACTTTTCTTTTATCTTTTTTGGTGCGGAAGTTAGCTGTTTACGATAACGCGCAGTGTCGTTTATGAGTGCATGCAACGGTAGACAGTCGTACAGGTATTTAAACTTTTAAAGTTACGGTTGCCATACACGTGACTATATACTTGCGCAAGTTTAGACTTGCACCAGTATTGAAAATCACGTAAGTCGAAAAATGTTTGCAAAAATCTTCCAATACTACCTACTGTATATTTACTGCTACTTATATACTTACTGTATATTTGCGCAAGTCTAAAATTGCACAAGTATATCGCAACGTGTTTGGCTACCATTAAGTTATAACATTTTAAACTTTTTTTCGTAAAAGATCGTTAAAAATATTGGAACCCTCAACATAATCAGAAGGTTCCCAGGTTAAGCAGCTCCGTTAAGTGTATTTTTACATCCCTTATCAAACCAAATCATTTTATTTCGGACAACTACGAGATCCATATTTTTTTTGTAAAAGTTATGCACTTAAAATACTATTGTTAGTAACTTAAGGTTACCGCCTTTACCGGTTACCCTTTCTATTAAAACTTCATGGAAATTGTTCTACAAGAGTCGCGTCGCGATGTTGCGTCGCGCCTGTCTGCGGGAGCCTTTAAACTAAAGACGAATCAATGGAAAGACCAACTAAAACAGCAAGCTGGGTATTTGTCTTCGCACAAATTGCAGTATTAAAGCGGGGGAAGAGTCTCCCGCTACAGCGTTCATGATAGTATTGTTAAACTTTATTAACAGTAGATTGTTATAAAAGGAGCTAAAATTGCTAAGGCTAAAATTGCTAATTGCTAAGGGGCTAAAATTTAAACCCAAATGACCCGTTATATACGAGGAAGTAAATAGAAACCAAGTTATAATGGTTTTTAGCGCCGTGTGTTATACTCTGCTTTTCACTACGATTGCGAGAAAATAAAATAATCCAATACAATATTAAATAGTTTCTACCGAAGATATACGCCGCTTTTAGTTCCATTTTCAAAAATAAATTGTTCTTTCTTTTTTATGAAACAGTAATAAGTCGAGTCTTTATTCATGATCATTCCAGTTATGAATAAATACTATTTCGTTTTTGTAGGGTCGTTGATAACAGACAAAAATAAAAAAATTAAACTTTTTCCCCTAGACCATGGTATAATAATATACTTCGCCAGGTATAGCATTCCGAGACACATGGTGACACAAGCCTACGTCATCACCGCTGTCTTACCAGTAGTGTGTAATAATAACTCCCCAACCGCCTTTATTACCTGTGCGAATCCGATAGAACAATGAGGTTTTAACTGACAATTACGTTGGTATATGTTTAAATTGAATTGTTTCATTTGATTAGAAAAACGAAACGACAATTTAAATGCTATAAATATATTTTTTAACAGAATGGTGACTGAAGATGTTTCCATAATTCGTGTTTTGTTGCAATAAAGTGGCAACTGGATAGTGACGTAAGCATGTGTCACTCCCGGAATGCCAGACCTTGTTTTTTTAGACCATGCCCTAGACGAAAATATGTTATTTTATCCCTGCTCTGGTACACTACAATGACGGAGTTTTTGAGCAAGAGGAGTGAATTTAATATTAGTGCATTGACAAAGATCCCAAGCTAAGAAATGAAATCTTAAATTAAACGCAATTCTAGGAACAGGGACGTCTTATCAAAAGATAAGACGTCCCTGGGAACACAGGTATTAATGAAAGGAAATTTCTTAGAAGATAATTCAAATTATCCTCTAAGAAATTTCCTTTAAACGTTAAATTAAGTAACGTTTTAGAGTGATTTGAAGAACTATAGTTGTAACGATGTATTTATAGTTTTTTTTTTTATATAACTGGCTCCAAGTTTTTAGGACTTGAAAAAACATCAAGATTACTAATATTAACGTATGATACACATGTTGCCAACATATAAACCTTTCGGAATAAATTCTGTATACGGCCTCTAAGTAAGGTTTTTGAAAATGTAGTCACTCAAGGGGTTAAATAGGGCATGAAAGTTTGTATGGAAACCCCATCGGGCGCACGGCTTGTAATGTAATAAAGAGATTTACCTTGAACCATCGCAGCACGGGGGTGGGCACGCCAACCACCTTGCATTCAAGCGAGACGGTCCCCTGTTCAGTCAGGAGTGCGCGGAGTTCTTCCACAAATTCAGGGCGCTTGTACGCTTTTGGTACTGTGAAAAGGAATTGTTTGAGATAGGATTTCTTTTGGTAAACATACATAACATCACGTCTTGACGGAAAGCTGGCAAACAGTGAATATTAAAAAAAATACGTGTGTGGTCGGGGGCCCCCGTCAGAAACAAAGCTCCTTATGCGATACTCGCACGCACACACACTCGTATATCGGGTCAGAGAGACAGAGAGAGAAATAATAGATAGGGACAGAGAGACAGAGAGAAAGTCGCATAGCGCTTTTTTCTTACGTGACGATTTCTACCTGTTAACTCCAACCGTAAGGCGTGTTAAGGCTCCGCAGCCAGGCGCGATGCAACAGCGCGACGCCACTCTTGTAGAACTATTTCCATTAAGTTTTCATAGATATTGTTCTAGTAGAGCAGAGTCGCGCTGTCGCGTCACGTCTGTTTGCTGGGGCCTTTAAGGAACTTCGTTCCAAAAATTTATTAATTTAATTTAATTAATATCTATCCGTATTCCGTGTAATACATAAGTATATTTTTTTTTCCTTTGTTTTGTCCTCTCTTTGCAGATAGCAAAACTAAGGTGTGTCCACGGGCTTACTGTCTTTTGTGCTACGGACGTATATATTTATTTATATGCAGCGCCTCTCGTAGAATTCATGCACTCCATCCACTGGATACGGGAAACATAGGACTGGTCGTTGTGACGATGCAAAATATTATGACACAAACAGAAAAATATAAAGAAACGGACGTCATACAGCCAAATGTTGATTAAATGCAACTGGAACCTTCAAAAACTCACCAAGTACATTAAGATGCGCAGAGCAGCTGGCCCGGCCACCTGCATTCTCCGCGGTACAGGTCCATCGACCAGCATCGTCCACGCTGACGGCGGCCACGTCTGCACACCAGAAGTTGCCATCTCGAGCCAACGCTACCCGCTCCGCTTCCAGCAGCCGCCGCTCGTTGCGGAACCATGTCACCTAGCAAATAAGAAATAAATAATTACATGCTTCATTGGCCCAGTGGTCGCGAGTGCTACTGCTAAGCATGACATCCTGGGTTCAATTCCTGGGCCGAGCAAAGTGTTAGGTATTAGTTTTCAGGAATTTCTCAGTAGCAGCTCGTAGTCTAGATTTGTGCCCGGTTGATGGCCAAAGGCTCGCTTCCCCATTACATGGGACTTAAACATAACTGGCGAAATATGGGTGTACTATAGGTACACCTCTGCACAACCATTGGGAAATCCAAGCGTGATGTTATTATTAATAATAATAATAACACCTGAGGAGGCTCTCGTTGGGCAGCTGGATCAAGGGCTTGATTCAGAAGGCGGTACTTTTGGACACGGCCCGCATTATTAGGAGGTTTCTCTCTCTGGAGCCCTGATCGCCGGTAGCTTGGACCCTGTTCCCGATACCGGTGGGCCACAATTTTTTATGTTTTTAAATGTTTTTATATTTTTATATTCTAATATTTAAAAATATAATTAATATGTATATATATATATGAAATAAAGGAGATAATAATAATAATATTTTTATTTAATCAAACATTTACAAAAAGTGTACATTTAGCCAACAGTAGTAATATTTTCCATACAGTTTTAGTGCGTAAAAATAAACTAAAACTAAAAATTGATTACAGGTGCAAATAATGATGATTCGGAATTACAATATAAGGTAGAGGCCCGCCTGATCTAGGTTAATTCAAACTTGTGTTTCAGGCTCAGTAAAACTAAGCCTATGTAAATATACAAAAGTAAATATGAGGGAATATATTATCATCATACCAAAATTTCTAAAAGTTTTTGTGTGTCTGTGTAATTGAATATCGCTAAATATTCTGATAATATTTTACTACATTTAATATAACTTACACTATAGAAGCAAAGTAACTTGTTGAGCCTATTATACAGAAAAGGTCCTAAAAACACATAAAATCGATTAGCAAACGCATGTCTGGTTTGAGAGTTTATGCAAACCTAGTCTTTCCTTCTCTCGTCGGAAGGTACTGGGGCAAAAGGAGGTGCAGTGTGCTGGTGTAGTACTAAGCTTAGAATAAATGATTGCCGTACTGTTAGTACATTACATGCTATGTAGAGCTGGCGCGTAGGAAATCTAAAAGGGCGTATTATAAATGGGGGGGGGGGTAAACAAACTGGCGCAATATCTCTATTTTGAAATACAAAAGCCAGTCATTCTAAACTGACTTCAAAAAAGGAGGAGGTTCTCAATTCGGTTGTATTTTGTTAATTTTATGTTTGTTACCCCAGAACTTCTTAATTTTTAAACCGATTTGAAAAATCTTCTTTTTTTTTAAATAGTATAGTCCATTTAAAAAAAAAAGAATATTTTTCAAATCGGGTTATAGGGTGGTTCCATATAAATTTGGTCAATTTCTGATGAGTAGTTTTTGAGTTAGTTTCAATAATACGTATTTTTCCACTTAGTTTGTAGTCGGTAGTGTTTTTTTTTGAAGTCGTTTGTTTTTTTTTAGCACAGCATATTAAAATTAAAGCCCCGTTCATACGATGCCAGTATCTTGTCTGTGGAAGAATTGAAACAACAAAATTGACTTGTATCGCCAGTGTACATAAACAGTTTTATACGGTGGAACTTTGATTGTTGTTTCAAATTTTGATATGCCACAGGCAAATAAAGCGCACCGTGTAAATCAGGCTTAAAACCAGAGCTGTGAATTCATTCGCTAAAATCATAGACCATTAAAATAAATATCTTCTCTCAAATGTACTATGGTGGTCAACATTTGATTGTATTCTAAAATTGAAATCTTGATGAAATTTTAGCTTAAGCTTAATCAGCGTATTATGTTCCCACTGCTGGGACACAGGCCTCCTTTCTGTGAGAGGGAGCAGGCCGTAGTTCACCACGCGGGCCCAGTGCGGGTTGGTGGATGTCACATGTCTTCGAATTTTCGGTTCTAGGACATGCCGGTTTCCTCACGATGTTTCGAAACTCGTTTTCGGAGCAGTGTTGATTAATAAATAACACAAAGTCTACTTCGTGTTATTGTGTTTGTGTTTGTGGAATCCCACGACCTATAACTTGTAAGTCGGGGCCGCATACCACTGGAGATTAATATTAAAAAAAAACAATTATTCTGGAGCACATTTTAATTGCAATTTCGTCCATAAGTACGAGTAGTAAAGTAGTTCAACAATTCTACACAATATTATCACCACCATGGAAACCGTTTAGCATTTCCAGTTTCGTCGATAAATTCGCTGTAGCATGTCTGGTTACTGAGTAGGTATAATCAGGGAAATTAATTAATACAGCAAATTGACACCCTACGTCAATTTTCTAAGTTAAAGCTGTTTCATAAATCAAACAAATAACAAGTAATGATATTTGTGATTTGAAAATATGGACAAATTAAGTTGGTAGACAATTGGCTTACAATTAATTTCCCTGACTTTACGTAGGTATTGTAGTACAATGTGTATTCGCAATGCTGTGGATATGTCAGCTCATTAAGATATTACGCCAATCATGTCAATAGGTTTTCGACCCATTGACGTGAATTATCGCCATTTTGGATAGCTTTGTGCGACTGCTAACGTAATAACATATTGATGGACACTAAACAAACATTAACGCTCGAATTAATTGAACGCAACTGTTAATATGTGCCCTTTGATAACATCAAAAGGCCTCATTCACTGCCTCGAGTGGCGTGACTTGCGACGCGACTTACATCAAGCGACACGCGTGCGCGTCTCTTGTTTCCTTCACGTGATCGTGACCGGCCAGCAGCGTCCGGCCGGTCGCGCTCGTTTATATATATATGACTTATCATCAAGTCGCGTGAGTACGTCATTATTCAGGTAAGAAACGCGTATTCGCACGACAGTCACTTCAGTCAGGACGCAGGGTCGCACCGCAAATCGCAACGCTGTGACTCGTGGCACGCTCTAAACCGTGTAGCTCACGACCGTGGGGTTACTGCTTCTGACACCGTTGCCCAACAAATATAATGTGAGCTAACGCTCACCCGCCTGCCGGGGCTGCGGATTGTTCGAAAGAGTTACCGTGGCCCTGGCGCACAGGCAACTGAAGGAACACGGGTGGGTTTTAGTCAGTAAGAGTCTGACACGCCCTTCCGCTCCGCCCAGAGCGGGAGACGTCATTTGATGATTTCCAACCCAAAAAAAAAAAAAAAAAAAAAAAGCTAACGCTCACCCCGGCTTTCAAAGCTTTTATTGAAATACCTACACGCGTCATTACTCAATGACGCGTGTCATTATTGGTTTGATTGAAATAACTGTGTCATGATTTACAAATATGAATAAGATTGTAGTGATTTTAAAAACTAAATATAAAATTGAAAGTATGTGACTTGCCTCAAATGATTTTTGTATCAGTGCACACTGTAGCCATGAAGTTTAAAAGAATCTACATACTCATTTGACAGTTACCGTATAAGTACTGGTTTTTTAACGAAACGGAATGGATAAATGATGTTTGGAACATCGTGCATCGCATAGTTTCTCAGTTAGTTCTATTCGAGCTTCGAAACCAAAAGGTTGCCTTTTTTATATTTTATTTATATCATCATGACATTTTTAAATAATAATTATAAAAATATACCTAATATACCCAACTAAAACTATTAATTAAACTAAAATATGGCGTTCAAAAATTCCTCCGCATCGTTGTCGACTGGTAATGTACCGAACAGACTGGCGGTTTTGCCACGTTGTATGGCAATACTTAGCCTGTTGTAAAGGTTGTCTTCAAGAAGCCTATATTGATATTATATTAAGTACCTAATTAAATAGTTTGTTAAATATTGCTATACTTATACCAAGTTTGTATGGGTGCAAGAATAAAAAAACAGAAATACTGGAAAACGAGTCTTCATTTCATGTGGAGCAAACTACGTTTTAAAAGTTTAATTTTGAATATGTAGGTACACTTGAACCTCTGCATTGCTGATAAAAAGCAATGTCAAGTGTTGTAATTATTATGAAAGCTCTGCAGTACAGAGTGGCGATTGGGTTATCACATTAAATAGTACAGCGGTTATTAAAAAGAAAAAAAGTCTCTTAAAATAAACAATTTTACTAAAAATAGAAATCTGAATTTTTCAAACACAATAAATAGCGTAAAAATTGGCACGAAATACGTAAACCATCCTTGACAATAAAGCACTAGATACGCGCGGGGCAATGGTATCAACAATTCAACTCAAACTTTATGATATTTTTACCAAACAATCACAAATTAAGTTTAATGTTGTTAAATAATAAAAAGAAAAAAAAGGCCCGCGGCTAGATTCTTAATTGTTATTAAAATACGTAATGTGGAATACGCGGTTTCCGGGTCGCCACACTGTATAACCGGAAACCTTATACTTAAATGTTTTTTTTTAATTGCCTGATATTAAAAGCACATTATAAATGGCCTAATATAAAAGCACATTTCATTAAAAGAATCCGCACAAATCATTTTAAAAATAAACACTTTTCATAATTCGCACACTTCCTCCGCCATCTTTGTTTTTCCGGGAGCTGTCAGAAGAAGCGCGGGAACAGAATAACAGATTATAAATACGCACAACGGATGCGGTTTGAAATAGACAAATTATGTCACGAGCAGCGTTGTTGGACATTCCGATGTTTCTCAAGGTTCTTGCGTGGCGTTAATGAAAATGTGTTACGGGTAAACGTGGGTTGTAGTATATTCGACGAGACGCGAAAGAAAAGTCGACGATTTGTAAAACACCACCCAACATCTGCTCGTAATGGTCGGAGTTGGCTGCAATTCAATGGCCATTACTCCATGTACCTACAGACATAGATAATTAGTTACTACCTAATCTTTCTATTGCTTAATATTCGCTAATGTGTCCAGATTTAATAATATTTTATTGCACTTTTTCTCAAACAATTATTAAGGAAATGCGTGGGCGCCATGTTAGATATTTTTGTATCTCGAGAATATTCTTTATTTTATTACAGCAAAACTGTCTCAATTATTCTTCTCCACACAATTATTAGCTTGAATAAACACATACAAATGTTTTTATTAAATTCTATTTGTCTGGCTTAAAATAACCTCCAAAGTTCTTTGAGTTCGCTCTCAAGTTTGTGAATCTTTATTATTCTAAAAGGGCAAGATTGAACAAATTTTTACAAAAAAAAAACAACTAATAAAATAGAGCGCAAACTACAAATTAATTTTACTAAAGTGCTCGTAAGTGGGATTATGATTTCGCAATACAGTCCTACTTAATTATTTCACAATGTAGGTAATAAACATGAATTTCGTATTCAATGCTCATATATTCCAATATTTGTAGGTAACTTGTTCAAAGAGGCGGGTAGCAAGAAATACTAGTACCTAGCTAAACAAAGAGTTTTTAATCAAAGAGTGTGGTCATTTACTCAATGTTCTTAGTTATTTGTACCACCGCAACGCAAAGCTACGCTGGACGCTATTTTCGTCGCATAGGTAATATAAATAAACTTTTAATTGAACTAAGAACGTCATTATCAATAATTATAACATATAATAATAATAAATAATTCCTGGTTTAATGGAATGTAGCCCTTCGTTATAAATTAGGGGCTAAAAGCTTTTATATGCCAAAATAGCGGCCGCGATGACAGATTTTGGCTCAAGAAAGGCAACATTATACGTAGGTAGTAGGTATGTGTAGGAATTAGTCCTGTCTATAAGAAAACATAGGCAGTTATGGGGCAGCCGACAGAAATGACAACTTAAAACTATATATATTCACTTTCACTGCTGGCCAAGTACTACACGTTATACTTATCTAACGTTCAGGGGACTACAGACCTAAACGTAAGTTTTATAATGCCTAAAAGTATATGATCCACTGCACTAAACAAAATCAGAAAAATATATGTTATTCTTCAGGATATTTGCTAATTAGATAGAACATAATACAACAAATTTGATACGATAGAAAAAAATCACGAAGATACCTCTAAAAATTTCTTTTAATGATTAAAAACCATACTACTATGCATTAAATCATTCTGATTTTTTGTCAGATTATTCTACAAGCAACATACTAACGTAATAGTGTTTAATTTTTTTAATCCAATCAATAGATTTTTTGTAAATAGATAATTTCTTCGTATTTTGTAATAAATTACCAGCATTGTGTCATCGCGCTTCTCTTTCTTTTCTATGCAGTCCGACAGTGACCGCGCTTTAGCTGTTGTAAGCCTCTTAAACTGTTGACATTAACATGTCGGTGACGCGAACCCCTAAGATTTCCCCTACCAAAAATCACTCAACGCGCCAAAAGCTTTCACTTCAAAAATTCATTAAATTAAATGAGACAGCACAGATCAGCGGGGTAATTACGTAACACACTAACAGTAGGAATGGGTTTCATTTTGACAGTTCAACAATATTCATTGCGTTATTTACGTTGTTGAGCAGACAAATTTTTCGAACATATGAAGCAATGGATTAGCAATAGGCTTCTAAATGATTCAGATTGTGTTAGATAGTGTGTTACGTAATTAGGGCAGTGCACTTTTTTCATGTAAATAGTTACAAAAGACAGCCCTTAAAACTTTGCTAAGTAAGCTATAAATTGCGCAACAAACTCTTAAGCAACAAGTTCCCGTCTGCTTAGTAACTTGCGTCCAGTAATGATAGAAAAATAACTTAGAGTAACTAAATAAGTATTGACGACGAACTACTTTTTACCTAGTATTTATTTCTACTTAAAGTTCTGAGGTATTCGCAGCAAAATTTGCGTCTCATAACTCAGAGGTTATTTTTATTTTAGTGTTTAATGGGATGAATAGACAAATATCGTGTTGGGTTTTGCTAGTACACACGAAATAGTATTTTATGTCGATTGGCATTAAAAACTAAAATTTAAAAATGGTAGTTAGTTATTGGTACCTAGTTGATCTTCGATGTGCTGCTTGGCACACCATCGCAACATCAACTCAATAAAAATCTTAAATTCATTAATTCACTGACAAACAATGGACAGCCTAAGCCACTAGGTTCCTTATAAATAACGAAAGTGAGCACTAAGGAAGGATTTGTGCAAATTCATCCTCTAATGGAGTCTATAGTAGGGGATGAAAATTAGCTTGGGAGTTCATCATTTTTGTCGATGAGGCATCGCATCGGGCACGTGACTTGTGTTTACATGTTTCGCGAGTTGTGATTGTGACTCAGTGAGGACAAAGCTTTATACGATAATACGCTATTTGTAAATATATTTATTTCTACTCTCTATAAAACCCTTACAAAACTCAAAACTCTCTATAACCTTACAAAAATGTACAAGCACTCCACGCAGTAGAAATTAATTGGCAGTTATAGCTGCACGATTACTGACAAATGCGTGCACTGACTGGACAGGTCCACTCAATCTGTGTGGTTCTTTCCTCAAAAAACCATTTCAGATACCAATCTATATGGTCTTCACATGATCTGACCAAGATTATATCTGGACTTTAAAAGAGACTGTGACCTCTGAGTTTGTTTCGGCCTTTCTTCTCAGAGTAGTCAGATAGGAAACGCCGACCTCATCTAGTTTAAAAAGTATGATTGACGTGTAAAAGTGTTTGTACAAACCTAATGACAGAAATAAAATCATGTATCATTTATATGCATAGCAATGGTGCCGATTCTCTTGTCACAAAATTCTCTATACTAGACTAAAAATCACCAAAATTTAGTTAATTCCTGTCAAACGACGTTTCCCATTCTAAAATTGACTTAAGTGACACAACTTAACTATAATATAGTTTGACAGCACTAATGTCATTTAGTAATAAAATTTAGTGAAAATGGCAATTTTGCTATTCTGAATTTGCCGTTTTACACCTACAATTTTGATTGTCAAACTAAATCATACTATTTTTAATCGCGTTTGAAAAGGTGTGGAATGAAATTAAGTTGTCATGAACTAAAATTTACAAAGCACATTTCTCTACTAGTTCTTGAAAGTTTGGAAGCTTGTGAGTTTAGAAATAATAATGGAAGCTTATGAGATTGCAGCTGTTGTCGATTCACGACATAACAAACAGACACACTCAGACAAAGGAGAATGCTTATCGAGTACGAAAAAAAAACCCAGAGCGAACAGATACAGGATGTATCTCAGAATTTTAGTGATATTTAATAATATCATTCTGTAAATATTTCACTATAAGATTCAATGGCTTAATGTGTGATATTCTGCTACTTGTTTTTCATCAGGGGTGATTATTTTTCTTTAATATATCTCCGATTTCGGTATACCCAACGATATAAATACATACATACTTTAATTTATTTATATCGTGTATTATATATGTATTTATTTATTTAAGCCGTGTGGTGTTGATTACGAATAGCACCAACACCTTCTTCTCGACGTGTCGTAAAAGTCGACTAAGAGTCTTAGATGAGACTTAAAATTTAAAGGGCAGCGACAGAGATCACCACTCATTACGCTGAGTCTCGCAGAAAAGCGGCGAAAAGTGGGCTGTGGATAATTAATTTAGACAATCTGCAGTCTCTGCCAACTCCTATGGGATTATGGGCGCGATTATATGTATGTATGTATTTATATCGTCAGGTATATCCAAATCGAAGATATACTAAAGAAAAATAATCACCCCTGATGAAAGACAAATAGTACAATATCACACATTTAGCCATCGAATCTAAAGGTGAAATATTTACAGAATGATATCACTAAATATCACTAAAATTCTGAGCTACATCCTGTATCAGTTCGCCCTGGGTTTTTTTGAGCATTCTCCTTTAAGATGGCATTCTCCTTGATAGAGCTTTCCTACGGCAGCGGCGCGCGGCGACGAGAATACCGGAGATTTTATTATTTATTTAATAGGTCTTTACCTATGAAATTGCCGTTTTGTATGAAAAAATTTAAACGAATTTTTTTCATGAATTTTTTATTTGTATTAATCGAAGTAATCACCCATGCAATCAATGCATCTTTGCCATCGCAGTGGCAGTTTATTGATGCCCTTCTTAAAGAAATCAGCTGGACGGGAGGCAACAAATTCTTCAAAGGCATTTTGTACTGCCTCTCGGGTATTAAATTTTTTTCCCGCCAAGAAGTTATCCAAATTCTGGAAAAAGTAGTAGTCTGTAGGCGCAAGGTCTGGTGAGTAGGGCGGATGACGGAGAGCTTCCAACCCCAGTTCTTGCAACTTGGAGACCGTCTGCTGTGCAGTATGAGGTCGCGCGTTGTCGTGCAGGAGCAGCGGAGACGAGCGATTGACCAATGCTGGTTGGAGATGCGCCAGCTTTTCCATCATTGTGTTCAGTTCTTCACAGTACACATCTGCAGTAATGCTCACCCCGTTTGGTAAGAAGCTGTGATGAATCACACCGGCGCTAGACCACCAAACAGTGACCATCACTTTTCTAGGGGTAAGTTTTCGTTTAGGGCATTGTTTAGGTGCTGAACCAGGATCCAACCAACTTGCTGAGCGCTTACGGTTATCAAACAGAATCCATTTTTCATCGCAGGTAACAATGCGGTTCAAAATTCCTTCATTTGTGTGTCTGTTGAGCAGTGCAAGGCACGTCTCGACGCGTACTTCGCGCTGGCGATCATTGAGTTCGTGGGGCACCCATTTGTCAAGCTTTTTTACCTTGCCAATTTGACGCAAATGGACCAATATTGTTTTGACGCTAACGTCGAAAGCTGCTGCTAATTCAGCCGTAGATTGTGTATCATCAGCTTCCACAATCGCCTTTAATTCGTCATTGTCGACCAAAGTCTTCGGACGACCGCGAGGTTCATTTTTCAGGTCGAAATTTCCAGAACGGAAGCGAGCAAACCAATAACAGGTGGTGCGTTGGTTTGTAGAGTTAGCTCCGTAAACGTCGTTGATGTTGCGTGCCGCTTGTGCCGCGTTGCTGCCACGACGGTACTCATATACCATAATTACTCGAATTTTTAACGTATCCATGATGACGAAAAAGATTGAAATGCGATGAAAATGTAACACTAATCAATAAAGAAATGACTACTTTTAGAAAAAAAAATCCATGTTTTTAAAATAAAATTAATTTGAAATTAGAATTCATAGCCAAACAAAAATTATTTTGATTTGAAATGGCCAGTACTGCAGAACGGCAATTTCATAGGTAAAGACCTAATATTTAATACTTCAAGCACAGAAATGTACAGTGGCGTACTTAATGTCATAGTGATTTTGAGATTTTCAACTTGCTGAACGAGAACCGGATTATCTTTTTTCGAGATCACATTTTTATTAGTAAACTAGCTTTTGACTTTGACCTCGCCCGCGTGGAGGTCGAAAAAATCCAGTAAATCCTTCTCCATTAAAAATACATAACTTTCATGGTGTTTGGTCAAACGGTGTTGAGACCAGGGTTGCCAACCCTACGATATAATATAATATCAAACTATAAAAGAGGCCTCAATGACATATTTATTTAAAAAAAAAAAATTGTAGGAGAAGACACTATAATTTTCGATGAGAATTTAAATACTTAATATGATTTTATGAAAAATGAATGTAAAAAGAAATGCAGACGTAATCAGTTCTTGAAATTTGTATTCAGAAATATATCAGATTAATAAAATTTTGGCTCTTGCTCTTTCTGACCAAAAATGTGTCGCTAAATCTACAGGTGAAAAATGGCAACAAGTGTTGCTCGGTGACTCTGACTTTTCGTATATTTTCAATATAGTATTATTTCTTCTTACTATACCAGCAACTTCAGCTTTTACTGAGCGCATATTTTCAGTGATGAATTTGTTTTCATAACATTATTAGACTAACGGTAAACATTGCATCGTATTCCAATATTAGGAACCCTAATTACTATATCATTACCGCATAGCTATTCACAGCCGTTCGGTACGCTTCCGAGCCGAATCACACATCAATCAATATTATCAAAAGAGTCCTCAGGCTGTCCACAAACACAAAATAGGAAAATGTTGTCATTTTAAATAAAATAAAAGATCGCCATTCATCCTAAAGGTATTTGCTGCCAGTGGCAAGGCAAATTAGAAATTGAAAATGAGTCATTTTCGTTTCGACAAACTGTCGTATGGTTGCGAATAACTATGCAGGGCCCCAATTCTTGTACCCCGCGTAATCTTCCCACGTCAATATCGTGTCTTGTAGAAACGGTTTCGTTTATTGTATCATAGAGTATATGTTATTAGCAGATGTCGTCATCGTGGTTAGATAAGGAATTGCCGTGGTTTCAAAGTAAGGAATCGTTAAGTGGTCATAGTGAATTAGGGCCCAGGCCCTGCAGTCTCGACATAGATAGCGACAAAAATCGGTCGTTAAGTCTAATCGATGTCAAATTTCTGTAATAGATTTTCAACCTTATACTTTTGAAATAAAGTTGAAAATCTATTAAAGGAATTTGACATCGATACGACTTAGCGACAGATGTTTGTCGCTATCTAATGTCGAGACAGCAGGGCCTGGATTGCTAAATCTCATCTAATTCAGGTTGTTTCCAAGAATCGATGTTAATATCAGAAGGGACTAACGCGAGGGAGGCAGGACGAAATTCCGAAATTCGCTCGCGACGCTGACGATAACAGCCCTTTACACAAATACGACGGACAAATTATATAATATGTTAACACGGCTTTACTAACAAAGCAATACATAATTGAGCAATTTAATACATTTTCGCAACAGTGTTCATACTCTGTTACAAAAATGTCTTCATGTAAAAAAGCGTTATGTACCTCCTCATGTGCACAACGCTTTTCTAAACCAGCACCCCAATTACGTAATACACTATCTATCACAATCTGAATCATTTTGAAGCTTATTGCTAATCCATTGCTGAATATGTTCGATAAATTTGTCTGCTCAACAACGTAAATATCGCAATGAATGTTGTTGAACTGTCAAAATGAAACCCATTCCTACTGTTAGTGTGTTTCGTAATTACCCCGCTGTTTTAACAACTTATTAAATTCAAGTGTTGAGGCTCCTTCAAACAGGCGCGACAAGCGACGCGACACAAAGGCACCGCTCTGTCGCACGACGAGCGGTGCCTTTGTGTCGCATTCGATTCGCGTGGCGTACTATTCGCGTCGCATGTTGCACCTGTTTGTAGGAGCCCTTAAAAATTGTTTCTACAGTAAAATTGTCAGTAGCAACCCGGAGTCAGGAATTTTTCAATATAGAGCTTGCCTTCTACTTCCTGCGAGGGACTTGTAATATAACTGGTAAAATATGTGTGCACATTGCACGTCTACGTGCTAATTCTGAGAACACAAGCGTGATCTATTATGTATGTATTGTCTAAGCAAAATACGTAAATAGTGCATGTTTTGCTTTGAACAATATTATTTTATTAATGTCTTTTATGCATAAATGATTATCAAAACCAGTACCGTAAAACGGGGTGAATAGGGATGCAGGGGTGAATCGAAACGAAACTTTAAAAGGGATTTTAACATTGAAATAATATAGTTTGTTGCCAAAAAGGACTCTAATGTTTTAACTGTATTATAATTAACGATTAAGTGACAAACTATATTATTTCAAAGTTAAAATCCCTTTTTAAAGTTTCGTCCTGAGTCACCCCTGCATATCTATTCACCCCGTTTGACGGTATGTAAGTAATTAACTTTACTGAACAATTTATTTTTAAACTTTGCAAGAAGGGGTTGCAAAATTTAAAATAAATGTTAGCATGTGTCATACACATTACAATTACAAGCCAAGCCACTTTGCGCCAGGGTAATAGGTAGGTATATCTATCGGTATTATTACAAAAAAAAGTTTTTTTTGACATGGTTTAATAAGTAGGTATAACGGGTGTTAAAAGATACTTAAAGGCTCCCACAGACAGGCGCGACGCGACAGCGCTACACAAAGGCGCCGCTCGTCGCGCGACACGCGGTGCCTTTGTGTCGGGCGTCGCGTCGCGCCAGTGTGTACGAGCCTTAACGAAACCGATTCACTTGTACTCTCCGTCATTGTAATATTTTTTTTGTAGAACCTTTTGGTTACGGAGATATTGAAGGTCAAAACTCCAACTTTTACTGACATTTTTTTTAGAAAAACAATTTTTTAATGTTATAACTTATACGTTATGAACTTATAACACAACTTTAAATACCCCCACGACCGTTGTTACCCTCTACCGTTGCATGGACCCATGAGCACAATACTTTGCGTGAGTTACATTGCGCACTACCGCAAACAGCTTTTCGCAAGTCGTTTCTCAGCAATTATTTTTGTGCAATGTTAGTTTGATGTACAGAATGAGTAGTTGTCGGCTATGTGATGGGTCTTGTTACACACCTGTATACCTATTATTTGTAATACTTATATGAACCTTCCTGTGATCATGATACAGTTCTTACAAAACGGACAACTTAGTCGGGCATTATTTTTTTTTGGTTGGGGTATCATCAAATCCCGCTCTGGGCGGAGCGGAAGGGCGTGTCAGACTCTTACTGACTAAAACCCACCCGTGTTCCTTCAATTGCCTGTACGCCAGGGCCACGGTAACTCTTTCGAACAATCTGCGACCCTGGCAGACATCGGCCCTACC
This sequence comes from Dryobotodes eremita, assembly GCA_917490735.1. Lineage (NCBI taxonomy): Eukaryota > Metazoa > Arthropoda > Insecta > Lepidoptera > Noctuidae > Dryobotodes > Dryobotodes eremita. The sequence goes on along the minus strand of OU823241.1, from coordinate 6,409,350 downwards.
GGACCCCGTCAATGATGCTGACATCTCAACTGGTACTAAGTTGTCAATTTTGAATTAAGAACTTGTCCTTGGTTTGAATAAAGTTCGAAATAAAAAACTGACTCGAGGGTTTAAGGTCTGAGATAAAGTAAGATCTCGATATTTATATGAAAAAAGAAATCCGTTACATTAATTAAACAACAGACAAAACTCAGCACTGTTATTATTTCTAGCTTAGCTTTGACGAACGCAGAAATAGCTTAGCTTTAACCATGGACGAACAAAAAAAGTCGGATGGAACTCCGCTAAGACAAAACCGTGTCCTGTTTATGCGTGAGTATATTTATGTTTAAGTGTTGCCATTTGCACGCGTAATGGCCGACCGTCGCACTATGGTGCGTCTAGTAAATGCTAGCCGGACAAAATTCGTTATCGAATATGCCGAAAATTATTTCCTATTATTATAGACAAAACCCACGACCCCTCCAATTACAAGAATTTTAATGCACCTGGGGCTGGGCTCCTTAAGAGTCGCAGGTAAGTATATAAGAAAATGGGTAAGTAAACTGATTAATTATCATTAGCAATTTTGCATTCGACGAGAATACTTATGAAACTAAATCTTCCTCGGGAGGGAAACATTCTCTCTTAGCTTTCCTAAGGCACGAATTATACAGAAACGGCGTACGGTGAAGACGCGGCGCAGGCGCAGAGCAGGCGTGGCACAGATAAGGCACGGACGCGATTTAAATTATATCAAAGAGGGGAAGAGCCGCAACTAGTCTTAGTATAGTCGTAAAAAGCTGGATATTGTTCAATTATCTCGCAGAACTCTATATTAAACTCACTATCGTCACGCATTTTTCTGCACCTACTTTATAAACAAAAGTCGTGCTGTTTGCGCGCCTCTCCAGTCGCGACTACTAGCGACGCGGAACAGGTGACGAAACGACGTGCCTGCGCCACGCCGTTTGAGTATAATTCACAACGTGTCGCCTACCTACATTTTGTATTGAAACGTTTTGAAGCGGCAAGATGCCTGCGCCGCGCCTTCACTTTACGCCGTTTCTGTACAATTCGCGCCTTAGACTATAAATTGATGGAAATACCATATGCCCAGCTTTCATGCTCCATTTAGGCCACGGTCTCAAAGTCAGCGATTGCGGCGCGGCGCCGCGACGGTGGCGGCGGCGGCGCGGCGAGCTGTAACCGTATGCAAAAACGCCGCTCCCGTGCCGCTGCCTTCGAGGCCAGTTCCATATAAATCTATGCATTGAAACGCGCCGCTGCTCGCGGCACCGCCGCTGTCACGCCGAGCCCGCTGCATCGTGTCTGTAGCATTACGCGTGTGCTTGTAGAAGTGACTTATTGATTTTGAGTCCACATAATATGCCAATGCATCTTCCTTCGTTAAACACCTTTGACTGCTGCTTTAATTGTCACTGACACTATTTTTCATGGTTTACACTTTTCGGGACTTTCGTTTGCGTCCCTTATGACAGCAGCCAAGGTCCGGTGCCCAGGCAATCCTGCTGAGAATTCTGCTGCAGCCAGTAACTGATTTGTGTCGCGTATACTTAGCAGATCGTCAACGCTTCTCCTTTTCGTTTTATTACTGGAGTGTTTAAGCTCTTTGCTTCGATGTCCAGCAGTTGAAGATGCAGTGGAAGGAGATGGCTGTGCGTGGCAAAGGGACACCTTAAACACGAAGTCTTTTGACGTCCATTCTTAATTTTTTGACAAAAAGACATCGCAGCACTTTTTGTGAGTGTACCACATTTTTTCTATATTGCGCTAAATGGGCTGATTGCCTTCTTCGGAGCCCTCGAAGAATCTTCGAGATACCGAAGCCCCTTCCGACATCTTTGGTTATACTTAATAAAAATAAATATCTATAGTTAGGTGACTGTTAATGAGAAATCCCGTGTGTTTACAATCTACTGTTATAATGTTATTTTAGTGATAGCTGTTCGTCAGAAATAATCTGTAAGAATGCATCAGCCACTAGGTAGTATACGCAAGCGTTACTTAATTTACAAAAAACGAAAACTTCGCAAGCAATAGGATTACTACTGAAGGCTGCGGGTGTCGGCCTCAGGACGAGCTGCTTCTCACACGGACAACTGTACGTCGCTTGCTCCTGCGTCACCAGTCCTGACTCTCTTCATATTTTGGTTGCTGAGACCAAAATTACAAACATAGCATAGGAGGAAAGTTTCATAAAAATGTGGCTGTTATGTATATTGTGGTATCGTACGACTTCCACGCGAACGAAGTCGCGGAAGCTAGTAAATAATAAAATTGAACCAACTTGGTTCGTCTAGACCTTAGGTTCCCAACCTTTTACGGTCTACCGCCTCCTTTACAAGAAAATATAATTCCACGCCCCCTTTACATAATAGTTAATTATACCAATTTTATATGTCTGTCTATTACTATTAATAATCGCAAATTTAAAATTAATTCTCTCTCTCTACCTACCGCCCCCTCGAAAAGCTCCAGCGCCCACTAGGGGGCGGTACCAGCCCCGTTGGGAACCTATGGTCTAGACACTGTTTAGATGATGTAACTTTTATTGTTCCTTCAACTTTTGCTTGTGGCACCCACCAAGCAATCGTGTAATTAGATCATTTCGCTAAATTAGAGAAACATCGACGTAACTGCTGCTTTTAAAATTTTACAGGAGAGTGATTTAAAGTCGTTTTTTTATTTTTTGTAATCTGTTACCGTCTTGTTCTGAAATGTTGATAAATCCCAAAACCAAATAAAACATTTCACGCTAAATATTTCACGCCTCTGCTACTCTGAATTTTTTTTCGAGCACAATATATATCGACAACTCATTTTTGGAAAAATTACATTTACGTCGAGGTTTCTTCAAATGAGCGATTTGTATTTAGTGTAAAATTATCCGTCAGATAAAGCACAAAAGTTAACCCGACTCCTACACTAAAGCATTCATTGATCACCTTAAGACTATTATAGTCTTAAGATCATTTTACTAACAAAGCATAAACACACAATTTACTGAAACAAGCGAATTCTATATAGAATTAAAATTATATGTACATAAATAACACCTTACATCTAATTAATTAACTAACAAACTATAAAACTAAACTAACTAAATAAATTCGATCGGTGTTTTTTGCGTGAAAGAGTAACAAACATCCAACCATCCTCACAAACTTTCGCGTTTATAATATTATTAGAATTTACAGTCGCAACCAGCGCAGCGTGGCTAAATGTCTATAACTCGACTTACCTTACACTCAGTGGAGCTGATGATTTCGACGAGGAACCGGGTCCTTGTGCCAACCTTCACAGTGAGGTCCTGCAGACGTCGCAGGAAGGTCGGGGGATCCTCGCCGGTGGGTGCCTCGTCGGCGCAGACTTCCAGACGGAGCCGACTTGTATCGCTGCCGGCTGCATTGCTCGCCTGTAGAACACAAAAATGTTGGTCATGTTTTGCTAAAGAGTTCAAGGATGTAGGATTTTTTTGGACTGTCTTAGGCACAGAGCACGAAGTCGCCTCGGCCGGCAATGCTAGAGGCGGCACTGTCAACACTTTCCATACAAACCAAGCGAGTTACTGTTCACTCGCACTACGACATAAATGACGTACGTATAGAAACTCTTGGATTTGAAGGTGGTCCTTGATAGAAGTTGTGCGGAGGCCTGTACCTCAGCAGTGGGAACGTTATAGGCTGATTATGGTGTGGTAGTTAAGGTGAATCCTAAGCTGTAGCCCACCAAATTAAAACTTTCTTTGGTTTTTTGCAAATTGCACCTCTGTTTTACGTCGTACGTTGATCAAAATGCGATTCAAGACTGTAGGAATGATATATTTACTGAATAATAATCCTCATTTTGATATCAATAGTCAAAATTTGGAATTTTTTCCACCTAAGAATTTTTCAGAATATTTCATATGAAAATTCTTAAGGGGAACAAATTTCCGAAGTTTGAATATTGATATGAAATTTATGAATACGAGTATTATTCAGTAAATGTAACAGTAATTCCCACAGTCGCGAATCGCATTTTGATCAACATACGACGTAAAACAGAGCTGCAATTTGCAAAAAAACCAAAGAAAAATTTAATTTGGCGGGCTACAGCTGAGGATCCCCTATAAGGCGGCAAGCCACGTTAGAGATTTCTGCCAGTCAACTCCTACCGCAAGCGGTAGGGAGGTGGTGTCCCACGGCACATCTCGACTTTTTTTCTTAGTTTTACTAAATCTTCATCGCTTTTTGTTACGACAGAAAACCTGCATTGTTTGGGTTTCCACAAACTAGTTCGTTACTAATCACTACTCTGTTGCACTCAAACAAAAGATGGTGAAAGTTTGATACCACCTGCACCAAAACATCGAATATTCTCATATAGGATCACAACCACAATCCTATATTCGACGAAATTTGAATGTCCCGTACGTACAATGACAGTAGACCTTTCATAGGAAACTAGAGAATTTACGTCACAGCTTGCGTAAATGTTTTGCTCTGCGACGTTTGAGTTCAATGAGCAAACTTAGTACCACTTGCACCGACAATCAGGAAACACGTTTAGCGCTAAAAGTTTAGTTTTAAACATCATTCTGTCTCTGTCATCTTCCAACATTTGACAGAAACTTAACTATGTTTAAAACTCGTTTAGCGCTAAACGTGTTTAGTGATTGGCTGTGCAAATGGGTCTTAGCAGAGTATTAGGTTTTAAAGGAATAAATGAGTTTTCGCGTATGTGGAAACGTAGTTACAAGGAAAAGTAGTTAGGATCTATAAGCTTTGTGCATAATTATATGTTATGGACACAAAGACAATAGGTATTTTTAATTAATTAATTAATTTTATTTTATTTATTTTCGTACATGTAGGACTTACAGCTAATAAAAACAGACAAAAAAGGAAACCATAGTCACCGGAAAGCCAAACAAATCCTCACGTATAGAAAAGAAAAACAATTTTTTTTTAACAAAAACGTCTTTTGAACCGACTTATAAGAAAGACACTGTTACCATAGCGGGTAGATTCTCGATGAGGCTGGCACATGAAAAGAGAGGCATAAGCAGTGGGTGAAGTTGAGCTGTGGATAGATGACGGATGCTAAAGTAGAGTTTGACAAACTTTCACAAGTTTGACAAGTCTACCTCAAATTCTCAATTCAGAAACTGGGTGTGTACCAAAGTATGCTAAAAACGTACGTAACGTAGTAAAGCTGAGTAGCGTTTATATAGATTTTGGCCTTAGTCAAAAGAATTAACAAGAATACTGGAAACACTTCGATGTTAGATAATGACGTCATATTTACCCTGATACCTAATCACCAGAAATCGGATATTCGGATGCATATTTAACGAAAGTAAATTTTTAGTTATGAAAGTATGGAAGCGGCTTCTCAAAACAATTTTTTGTAAAAAAGAACCGGGATGCCTGACACACCGTGAATACATTACTAGTCGGGTGTATAGTATAGAAGCAAACTTAAAAAAAAAAAACGAAACCCGGGATTCTTGGATAAACCCCCGATGCAAAAATGTGTAAGTATGTAGGCCATTAGATGATTTCCCACCCAAAAAAGAAAAAAGGAGGAGGGGTGGTGTGTGTTAGTTATCTGTAGTGCAGATTTTTTCGATACAAAAGTGCATTCCATATTAGCCAACATCTCAACTTTAGGTGAATATGCATCCGAATATCCGATCTCTGCTAATCACCTAATGTTAAATGATTTTATTTCTGTAAGTAGGTTTGTACAAACACTTTTACACGTCAATCATATTTTAAAAACTAGATGAGGTCGGCGTTTCCTATCTGACTACTCTGAGAAGAAAGGCCGAAACATACTCAAAGGTCACAGTCTCTTAGTCCAGACATAATCTTGGTCAGATCATGTGAAGACCATGTAGATTTGTGTCTGAAATGGTCTTTTGAGGAAAAACCACAGAATGAGTGGACATGTCCAGTCAGTGCACACATTTGTCAGTAATCGTGCAGCTCAACTAAAAACTTAAGGAGCTCAACGATTTGACGCATTCACTCATTTGTTCCCAAAGAAAGGGCATTTGTTTGGAAGCCTCATATCTCAGAAATTCTATCAACATTTTCCCGACACCTGCGCAAGTAAATCTCGTGTCTTGTGTACCGTCTAATATAGTGTAAGTCATAACGGGTGCCGTTAACCGAGAGACTTGTTTCAGATTATTCAAGCAGGTGCTATATGTTAACGGGCTTAAACTACCCCGTATGTCCTACGAACGGGTCCGGCGATACAAAGACGAATCGTGAAACTATATGAAAGGAGAGTTCGGAACTCCTCGGTGCACGTTAGTAATTGGTGCATTCGGAACACCGCCAAGGATTTGTTTTGAAAACTAGGCATTGAAGATTGGTAAACGGGAAACAAAGATACGTGCTCTTGTACAGACAGCCTCAAAAAAAAATCTTCGGCAAGAATTCATTTAACTGTATACAATCTTTTTGAGCCTGACTGTACGTTTTAGGATACTGTATAGGTAAATGTAATATTACTTATGTAGGTAAAGTGATCCTATAAAGGCTTGGAACCCAAAAAATACTAAACTTCAGAACGATATTTTATTAATGAGTGGTGATAAGGAACGTAATAACTAGAGGTGAAAAGTCTCAAAAATAACCTATAAAAGCTAAGTTAAGAAAATCAACCATATAATACCTACAAACAATAAAGGCTCCTCAAAACAGGCGCGACACGCGACGTGACACAAAGGCACCGCCAATCGCGCGACGAGCGGTGCCTTTGTGTCGCGTTCGATTCGCGTCGCGTGTCGCGCCTGTTTGCCTTAATGCCTTAATAGGTTGCGTCACACAATCCCCTGATTTTCAGCCTTCCAGGCCCACATTAGAGGCAGTGTTAACAATGACTGATCAGACTAATGATCACGAGACGCTACTCCGAACCATTGGTCCAATTATCGCACTGTGGGAGCTTGCGTTACAATGTTATCTTACTTCACAGATAAGGGATGTTACGTTACACATATGTTCGGAACGGCACATTCAATTTGTCAGAATTTTCTGAATAATAAAATCAAAAGTTATGTCTTCAAACTAGGCTGAGAATCAGCACATTTTGAACGTCAAAATTACATAAGACGGTCCCCCAAAACGCTCAAACTACTTAGTTCGAATTGTGAAGAGCCGACTCGAACATGATTAAGCGAAGGTAATTTGCCGATCAGCGCGTTGAATGAAAGCCGAATCAATGTAGTAATTGCTTTGAGTCAATTTTTAACTCAACAGACAGCTGAGCTGCTGGGGAGTTTATTGCGCTAGTTCTTTTTCCCAGCTAAAACACTAGGAAGCGGTAAAGAGCGGGCGTTTTGGGGGACTGGAAAATTTGACTTTCAAAAAGTGCTGACTCTCAACGTAATTTAAATGAATGACTTTTGATTTTGATTCTTTTAGCACTCTTGGCAGCATACTCACTTGCAGGGTGTACACATTGGTGTCGCCGGTCCGGGCCGCAGACACCGTCAGCCGGACGCCGCCCGCATCATCTGACGCCGTGAACCGTTCGTCTAACGACGCTCCAGCGCGACTCCTGTACATCGCACAACAATATTTTATTATTAAGAAAGGCTCGTAAGGAGGGAACGGTTTCATTTTACATGATTTGTGATTAAATGGAATATGCAAGTTTACTTTGAATAGGTACCGCCAAACGGGGTCATGAAGGGATGCAGGGGCGAATCGGAACGAAACTTTAAAACGGATTTTAACATTGAAATAGGTAATATAGTTTGTTGCCAATGAGGGCCCGTAATCGTTAATTATAATTCAATAAAAACATTAGAATACTTTTCGGCAACAAACGTATAGTATTTCAATGTTAAAATCCCTTTTAAAGTTTCGGCTCAATTCACCCCTGCATCCCTATTCACCCCGTTTGACCGGTACTGCGTTTCTACGCAATTATACACCAACATGTTATGTTTAAAAAATATTCTAGTTTTTTTTTTAAATGTTAGCCATTTGGTGTACCACTGCTCGGGAAAGCCCCCGCCCCAAATCATTAAGGAAATAATTATCCTAAAATATAAAAATAATTAATTCCTTATAAACATCATGACAATATTTTTACTCAATGTGGGACTATTCTTTGGCATTCTATGTATTTTCACATGATAAACATTAACATAAAGATGAAGTGTGACATGATAATTGTGAAGTATTTGTACTTGTTACATAATGAAACATGAAAGACACAGACACTGAAACACTTAGGTACCTACTCTAGTTTATAACACAACGAACCAATCAGAAAGACGAAATAATTTCTAAACAATAAAACTATAGAAACACTGTCAAATGAGTACCAAACTAAAGCTAGGGTTTCGTATGACTGCGCTGGCTGTCACATAGCGTCCGCAATGAGGGCTATCGCGCTTGAGTTCGCCGCTAGAGGCGCTAGTGTACAGTAAGGTCTCTAGATGTCAAAATATGTACTGAACGTTCACTGTTTGCGGGATTTTTGTCTCGGATTTTAACGAATGATTCATAATTATTGTAACGGTTGTGCCATTCCTGATTATTTATGGCTTAAGATTTTAAGTAAAAAGTTAGGATCTAATTTTGCAGCACTTGAAGGAAGAATAAGATTTGTCTGTTTCATGCTTGCCAATTTTAGGAACATTATAATCTAAATATTCATTTCATGTTTTAAAATGTAATAAAATAAACATAATATGAATTTATGGGTACTTAAACATATCCAAAACATCAAATAAAAGTACAGCAACAGGGCCTTACTCGCCAGTGGCGCCAACTGGTGAGCACAAAAACGATAGCCCTCATTCCGCCGCCGTCGGAAGACGTCACTGAAACGTTACTTATGAAATTAATTTTCAATTAATTTTAAATTAAGTTTCCCTAGATAGCGTTCGCAAAGTCACGCGAAGTTAAACTCCGGTGCCATCATTTTCGTAACAACCGTCACTGCGGCAATTATGTGACGATCAGCGCTTTTCTAAAAAATCGTAGCTTAACGGTAACAAAGCTTGAGATAATCACCGAGAACTCCTTACTTACTCCTCCTCCTTTATTTAATCCGCCAAAGATCCTAAAAAATATCTGCATACAATCTAATGTACAATCTCCCTTAAATCCAAGTCGACTAGGCTTGCACGGCGTATAGAGGATCACGGAACCGTGTGAAAGACAATAGGGCAGAAACGGCGAGCGGATAGGGTTTCAAAGAGGTCGCTGGCTTTATACCTAGTCTACACTGTCACACAAACGTGAAAGACATTTCAAGGTAGATAAACAAATCAAGCTACCTACGACTGAAATATTTTTGGCATTATACGTAAGCATATTTAATATTCTAGTTTAAGACGTCACAAAATCAAATTCTTCTCTTCTTGTTCTCACACACTATTTTTTACATTTCTCCTTTCGCAGGTCTGCTGGAAAAAAATTCTTAAGAAATAAGCAGTACCTTTGTACTTACGAGTAATACTAATATGCCGTATCTGTACCTATATTTTACTATGTGTACATCTATATACTGATAATAAAGCTGAAGAGTTTGTTTGCTTGAACGCGCTAATCTCAGGAACTGCTGGTCTCATTTGAAAAGTTCTTTCAGTGTAAGATAGCTCATTTATCGAGAAAGGCTATAGGCTATATATCATCACGATAAGACCAATAGGGACGGAGCACCATAGAGCAATGTTTCAAAATCGTGGGTTTTTTTTCTTTTGAGAGCTTCCGCTGCGTGCGCTGCGTAAACGGTTAGTTTCGCAAAAATCATGTATCACAGAATTGTTCCCCTTTGAAAGTTAAAAAAAAAGTCTTCGACAGCTTATGTCTGTCTTTTAAGGTTGGCTCACTATAAACGTTTTTATGCTAACCAAATTTGTTCTAAAATAATGCATTATTTGCGAAGGTGTTTTTATAAACATGATATTAATCCTTATCCAAATAAATACGTTATTCATCACAAGTATTTAATTTAAAACAAAATTGCCCTTTACATCATTTGATTTCAATGAATATCTTTGGAGATATCGCAGTTTTAAAGTTCCACTCTTACACGGAGAAAAGATTTCTTGAAATATTCCAGCAGGCTTAGCACGAGCACCGTTTTGTTGACGGAAAAATAGACAAAAATGACGTTCAATACCCCAGTAAAAATTTAATAGGTAACCCAGTAAAGTTTCTAAGACCTTAATTATTTTTTGTCCTACAATTTGTACTGGGTAACCCGGTAAATTTTCTTGGGTTTGCGCATATGGTCCCGCGTTACTGCAGAGCCCCAGTGAAAATTCATAAACTCCCAAGGAATATTTTAAGAAATCTTTTCTCCGTGTATTGATAAAAGCGTGATGTAGGTACCTAAAACAGCTCCTTAGCGTACGTATTATTTAAATATACTTTTATCCTCTACGTAAACGAAGTCGCGGGTTAAAGTTAGCGTTAGCCCAAAGTAACTATTCCACGCGGACGAAGTCGCTGGCAGAAGCAAGTAAATAATAAAATAAATAAATAAATAGTTGCCAACACCCTAATTGCGTAACACACTATCTATCACAATCTGAATCATTTTGAAGCCTATTGCTAATCCATTGCTTCATTATGTTCGAAAAATTTGTCTGCTCAACAAAGTAAATAACGCAATGAATGTTGTTGAACTGTCAAATGAAAGCCATTCCTACTGTTTGTGTGTTACGCAATTACCCCGCAGGTTTAAATGCCGTGATATTTTGGTAGATAAATTAGCTAATGGAATGTCATTAAGCAAAAATAGCTACTCCTTTACGTAAGTATTTTAATGATGGCAAAACAAATTAAATCGATGGAATGGCGTGAGGCCCGTATACAGAATCTTACTCAAAACTAAAGCATTACTTTAACCGATAGAATCCCGATGGCCCTCTAGCGGGTCGCGCGATCGTGCGGTTAAATAATCATCATTATTGCTTCTAAATGAGGGCTAATATCGTCTTTTGAGCATTTCATTGTAATGGCTTTTTTTTGTTTTTGGGCTGACGAACTGTCTTGTTCCACGACATACCGGTGGCGGCACCCCGGCCCTACAGAGGGCCATCGGGATTATATCGGTTAAACTAGTTCAACCAATCAAGGGTGCCTCATGGGTCCAGTGGTCGCTAGCGCTACCGCTGAGTATGAGGTCCCGGGTTCGATACTCAGGTCGGGCAAAGTGTAATTGGGTTTTTCTATCTGGAATTTTTCAGTAGCAGCCTTTTTTTGGGTGGGAAATCATCAAATGACCTAGTAATAAATAATTTAATTAATTAATAATTAATTACCTAAATAATTCAGTATCAGCCTGGAGTTTGGATTTGTGCAAGATTAATGACAATAGGCTCGCCCCATGTGACTTAAACATAACTGGCGAAATGTGGGTGTACTATACGTACAAATCTGCTCAACCCTTTGGGGAAACCAGGCGTGATATTACATATGTTAGGTATAGTTTCAACCAATCAAATGACTTGAAACTTGAAACAGAATTCCTCATATTGTGTCAGATTAATTTTTGCAAATAGGTTTTCCTTATTAAGTTCCTCACTATTGTGTATTCAATGCGACACCGATGCAATTTTTAACACTCGAGTGCTATTTTTAACACAAATTAGCACTCGAGATCATTTCGAAGGCATCGACGAAACGATCGTATGAATTATCGAATCACATCGATCCAATTCTCGCCGGTCCGCATGCTGTTTAAAAGCTTCACAAGTATGTAACACTTACGCCCGTATTACAGAACGTCACTCAATACTCAAGCATTACTTAAAACTACATTCAAGCCATTTGATTGGTTGAAACTAGTTTTAAGTAATGCTTGAGTATTGAGTGACGTTCTGTAATACGGGACTTAGTATGTCGTCTTAAATCAGTAGGTCAGTGAACAGGTTTGCGAGATAGGATCATCCGTCCCAATTCTGAAAATCCCTCACCAGGCAAAGAACTGCTTTCGCGGACCGGCTGACTTGGAAAACCGACTCCGGACTCAGGTTGTGATCGCAGCAATGATAAACTGCGGGGTAATTGCGTATCACACATAAAATGACAATTGACCGGAATGGGTTTCATTTTGACAGTTCACCCACATTCATTGCCTTATTTACGTTGTGGAGCAGACGAATTTTTCAAACCTATGAAGCAATGGATTAGATTAATCCTTCAAAACTCACGGATTGTGATTGAACGCAATTAGGGTGCTGCTCAAGCAGAGATTCATAGACAGTACCACAACCAATGGGACACCAGACCTCATGCCATACGGGTCCTACAACTCTGTCACAGTTACACTTCTACAGCAACCCAAAAGCAACCTTATTGTACAAGAATAAAGGTCACTATAATTTTGAGAGTAAGGAAAAATAACTGTATTTCGGACGCTATTCAATTCAAATCAAAATATTTAATTTCACATAAACCTACATGGGAACTTATGAAACGTCAGAAGCTAAGTGCACGGTTCCAATTGGTTGTTTCCTATGGAGAAGAGCCGGCAAGAAACTCCACGGTTACTCTTTTAAAAATAAGTCGCTTTCACATGTTTTTCAAATTGGGAGGACAGTGTAGGCCTATCAACAAGTAACAGGTACTCAACAAAATAGAAAAAGGTCTACAAATCTACAGTCTACAAGTTAGGCCTAAAACGTTCTCACATTCACAAAATATATAAATTGAAAAAATATATATTGATAATGCTAATCCCGTAGCTAAGTTCTGTGCTGACACAATTACGATTCCCATCGACCCTCTAAAAAGAAGTAGACTAGTCACAGATTGTGCAATTATTCCTAAATAGAGATGACGTAGTGATGAATGGAAGCGGTTGGCTGGTAAAGTTAATTTATTTCTAGTTACGCTCAACGGTCGTGTGATATTTAGCTATGACGGCCTACTGACTCGAACAACACTGAACGAACGGACGCAAATATTCTGGGAATTTAGAGTGCACGTTTTACTTTTACATATTTAATCGCTTTCGGACTAAATTTTACGTCTCTCGATTACTGTCATATACTGGCAATACTCTTTACTTTCGGATTTATTGTGCATGGCTACACTAACGTTATGTTGTAATGTCACACAGTGTCTAATTTATATGTCAAAATTAAAATTCTACTTAAGGCGGAAGCGCCAGGGTAGCCCGTGAAATTCAAATTTACTTACGTTTTTTGCAATTTGGAGGTCACTCTCAGGTTATATGTCGATCTAAATATGATTCGCGGTCGTAGCAAATATTAATTTAAATATAGAATTATAATCACAAAAAACATCAAATATCTCTAAGTTCATATTACCCTACTCAACGACTATTTCATGAAATCTTGACATTTGAAGTCAATTCTAACTTAAGGAGTTTTATTGCTAATTCTAATGATTATAATTCTGTAAAGTGATATTTGCTACGGCCGCGAATCATATTTTAATCAACATACAACCTGACACTGACCTGCAAATTGTAAAAAACGTAAGTAAATTTGAATTTCGCGGGCTACCTTGGCGCTTCCCCCTTAAGTAGAATTTTAATTTTGACATATAAATTTAAATTTTACGTACGCCTAACTGCGACAAAAAACTGACCGTTTTTCGGTATCCTACGTTTGGGCAACGCCTTAAGTAGGCCAATTAAAAAGCACTTTTGAACGTCAAACATTTGCACGAAAATAGAATTGATTCTAGTTGCCCCTTCCAAAAGGTATTTATATCTGGAGAAGAATGGTAACGAAACTACGCAGTTATTGATTTAAATAGAGCGACTAGGTACCTACAGTAATAAAGAAAACAGTAATAATAAAGTACAAAGAAAATTATATTGCGCTGAGTATGCCCATACCGAAAGGACTACCCCGTACAATTCTTATAGTCGTACGTACTTACATTACATAAACTCACGCCTTCTTCCCATGGGGGTAGAAACTACCGAACGCCACTTGCTACGATCCTTACATACTCCACACACACATACACCACACCACACAACACACACTCCACTCTCCACACTCCTTTTGCCTCGTTTACGTTCATAATGAGGTCATACACGCACGCTGGTTCGAGTACTACGCACCTGAGCTTTCTGAAGAACATCACCAATAAGGTCACTATAATATGTCCTTCTAGGGCGTCCCCAGCGTTTTCACTCACATCTGCTTTGTAAATACCTTTTGTTAGTCGCCTTTCATTCATTCTCTCAACATGACCAAACCATCTAAGCATAATTCTTTTCTATTTTTGCCACTACTACTTCTTTGAAACCGCACCGTTGTTTATTAATAATAGGTCTTTACCTATGAAATTGCCGTTTTGTATGAAAAATTTAAACGAATTTTTTTCATGAATTTTTTATTTGTATTAATCGAAGTAATCACCCATGCAATCAATGCATCTTTGCCATCGCAGTGGCAGTTTATTGATGCCCTTCTTAAAGAAATCAGCTGGACGGGAGGCAACAAATTCTTCAAAGGCATTTTGTACTGCCTCTCGGGTATTAAATTTTTTTCCCGCCAAGAAGTTATCCAAATTCTGGAAAAAGTAGTAGTCTGTAGGCGCAAGGTCTGGTGAGTAGGGCGGATGACGGAGAGCTTCCAACCCCAGTTCTTGCAACTTGGAGACCGTCTGCTGTGCAGTATGAGGTCGCGCGTTGTCGTGCAGGAGCAGCGGAGACGAGCGATTGACCAATGCTGGTTGGAGATGCGCCAGCTTCTCCATCATTGTGTTCAGTTCTTCACAGTACACATCTGCAGTAATGCTCACCCCGTTTGGTAAGAAGCTGTGATGAATCACACCGGCGCTAGACCACCAAACAGTGACCATCACTTTTCTAGGGGTAAGTTTTCGTTTAGGGCATTGTTTAGGTGCTGAACCAGGATCCAACCAACTTGCTGAGCGCTTACGGTTATCAAACAGAATCCATTTTTCATCGCAGGTAACAATGCGGTTCAAAATTCCTTCATTTGTGTGTCTGTTGAGCAGTGCAAGGCACGTCTCGACGCGTACTTCGCGCTGGCGATCATTGAGTTCGTGGGGCACCCATTTGTCAAGCTTTTTTACCTTGCCAATTTGACGCAAATGGACCAATATTGTTTTGACGCTAACGTCGAAAGCTGCTGCTAATTCAGCCGTAGATTGTGTATCATCAGCTTCCACAATCGCCTTTAATTCGTCATTGTCGACCAAAGTCTTCGGACGACCGCGAGGTTCATTTTTCAGGTCGAAATTTCCAGAACGGAAGCGAGCAAACCAATAACAGGTGGTGCGTTGGTTTGTAGAGTTAGCTCCGTAAACGTCGTTGATGTTGCGTGCCGCTTGTGCCGCGTTGCTGCCACGACGGTACTCATATTCCATAATTACTCGAATTTTTAACGTATCCATGATGACGAAAAAGATTGAAATGCGATGAAAATGTAACACTAATCAATAAAGAAATGACTACTTTTAGAAAAAAAATCCATGTTTTTAAAATAAAATTAATTTGAAATTAGAATTCATAGCCAAACAAAAATTATTTTGATTTGAAATGGCCAGTACTGCAGAACGGCAATTTCATAGGTAAAGACCTAATATTTACAGAAAATGTGTAAGTACTTTTTGCAGAAGCAGAGTATCGTAGGGAATCAGCAATGCAAACAATCCATTAGAAGTTCCAAGGAAAAATTGTTGGTACCATATAAATAAGCTCCCCAACAAAACTTCTATTTCATTCCTGAAATTCATTTCTTTGACGTATAAAGTTTTCTCTACATTTCTAAGTGTTTGCTAGTCCACAATCTATGTTAAGTGAACTTGTATTTGTTTTTATTATAGGTTATAGTTTATTATCGTTGTGTTGTGTACCTACACGAATGCAAATTGCTGAAAAACTACGAGAGGCGGCTGAATAAAGGCTCCTACAAACAGGAACGACAAGCGACGCGACACAAAGGCACCGCCTGTCGCGCGACGAGCGGTGCCTTTGTGTTGCGAACGATTCGCGACGCGTGTCGAGCCTGTTTTTAAGAGCCATAAGTTAATTAAACAACTGACAGTCATGATGTACCCTGCAAATATTTTGGGTTTTAGGATACTTAGACGAAAACATCGTACTAAGACGAACATGGATGAAGCTAGCACAGGAGGGTGAGGATTGGCACAAGCAAAAGAAGGCGTATGCGCAGCAGTGGGCAGTTGGGCTCTAGATGATGATAATAATGAAGCCCAACATAAGACCTAAGACGAAGAGGGCTTGACGGCAAGGTGAAGCAACATTACACCAAGCAGCGGGGTAGTTGCGTTACAAACTAACAGTAGGAATGGCTTTCATTTTGACAGCTCAAGAACATTCATTGCGTTATTTACGTTGTTGAGCAGACAAATTTTTCGAACAAATAAAGTAATGGATTAGCAATAGGCTTCAAAATGATTCAGATTGTGATTGATGTGTGTTACGAAATTAGGGTGCTGAAATTGTCTTGTTCGACTTAGTTTCACAGGGGACCAGCGGGATAATTGCCTAACACACAACGACAATGCTTTTCATTTTGACAATTCAGCAACATTCATTACGTTATTTACGTTGTCGAACACAGTTATTTTTAAAACAACTGAAGAAATGGATAAGGAATTTACTTCAGAATCCTTTGGATTACGATAGAAAGTGTGCTACGCATTTGCGTTGCAGCTCTTAGAAGGACCAGTTTCTCAAAAGACCAATAGCCGGCCTTCAGTGAGAGAACTTGGAAGCAAACCCGTGACCTTGCGTCCCTTTCGACACGGCTGGCCTCTAGAGCGTCCCGAAATAAATATTATTGCGATGTATCTATTGGTCGCCAAAATCGTAGCCCAATTGTTTTATGTATACTGATTGGAAACCACTGCCCCAGTTAACTGTCAGGCGATTACTTTTTGGCTGTCAATAGCATTAAATTAGTTGTTGGTTCAAATCGAGGCAAGTACCAACCAATGTGACTTTTTCAATTCATGTGTACTTTCGGAGTTTATCTTGGACATTACTGACATCGGTGAAGGGAAACATCGTGATTCGTGAGGAAACCTGGAGTTATCCATATTAATATTATAAATTCGAAAGTAACTCTGTCTGTATGTTACCTAATCACGCCTAAACCACTGAGTGGATTTCGAAAAAAATGGGAAAGAGGAGATAAATATAATTCTGAAGGACATAGGCAACTTTTCGTCCTGGTAGCACGTTCTCGTGAGATGATTTCCGACATCCAAGCAGGCGAAGTCGCTTTACTAAAGACGGATTGGCGACTAATGGGGTGGTGATCAATGCTCTTGCATTCTCTGTCTGAGAAGAGGCCTTTGCCCTGCAGAGTGGTACAACTGGCCCGTACTAAAGCATTAAATAATTGTTCACTCCTCTTGCTCTTCTAAGCGAAAAAGTTTTTTTTTAATTTTTGTCTGTTACCAATGAGCCTACAAAAATGAAAAAGTCTTTATTCACAAGTAGAATAATCATGAATCTTGACTCAACTTATTACTGTTTCATAAAAAAAGAACATTTTATTTTTGAAAATGGAACTAAAAGCAGCGATCTCTTCGGTAGAATTCGTGCATTGCGTTGCGGTTACAGAAGAAATTTAAAAAACGTAAACTCGGTATTTAAAATTGTATTAGATTATTTTATTTTCACGCAATCATCGTAGTGAAAAATAGAGTGTACGAGTAACACACGGCGCTAAAAATGCATTAAACCTCGGTTTCTATTTACTCCCTCGCTAAAGCTCTCTTCTGATTCATTTGTTTAACGAATTTCTAAAAGTACTTATTTTTGGCCGAAATAATCGGATTTGCTGGTTTCGAATAAGTAGTTTATGAAAGCTTAGTTAAAACTGACGTTACGATGGCACGCTGTCAAAAAGTAAGTACAATTTTATGTTGCATTTTGCCTATTTCCAGCAAAAATCTGGAGTATAATAAAACTGCTTTAGAGTAAAAGTAGTTTGATATAGTCTGTTCCAAAAGTATCGGATGAAAATGTAAACCAGTAGATCAGTACATTTATCTGTGGATGCTGTGGTGACACTTACAAATTGAGTGCTTTGATTTGATTGAATACTTAAACCCTAAATTCTAATTTTAAATCACATTCAATTTTTTTCAGTTGGGTTTAATTTTATAGGTAACCTCAATTTTCGTTAATGATTTTTCAATAACGATTTAATGATAATGTTATTCAAACATTTTTTTTTTTTTTGACGTTGTTCACACTAGCAATTTCTCCTGTATTGTGGGTGCGTTTACAAACATTTAAACTCACATACACAAACAGCCAGACCCGGAACAACTACTTTTAGGTCATACAAATATTTGTTCCGTGCGGCAATCGAACCCGCGACACGCAGCGCAGCAGTCAATCGCTTAACCACTGCGCCAACCGTGCCGTCAAATTGTTGGGAAAGTGGTGAGATATAAAGTTGAAACCTTCTAAATACAGATTAATGTGTGAGTGATTGCGTAAGAATTTAACCTGAACAGGGTTTGTTTATACTTTGATCAGATACTTTTAGAACAGACCATAGTCATCGAACCTCGCCCAAATTACCGCCAAAAACTAAATTATTTTTTTCATCACGGTTTCAGACATTAATACTTTTTTATAAAGACACTAAGATTGGCGATTTAAAGATTGCGTAGTATAGCTGTATACTCGTAGTCAATTTACTAGCCGGGTTCATTCTTCACGTCAGGGTAGGGTTGCCAACTTTTTTATATCAAATATAGTATTTTCGAAGCCATTGTCTGTAAAAAATATAGTAGTTGGCCAGTAGATGGCAAAAAAAAGAAAAAATTAGCAAGTATATTTAAAAAACAAATGCATGTTCTTTACTACTTTCAGCCTTTATTAACAGGTTGTTTTTTGTCTCATAACTATTAAGTATGAAACTCTAAAAATAAATTATGTTTATATATACCTTTATTTCACCTTTTACGAGATTAAATTAATACTGCTGGCCCTATTGCGCTCATTTCGCCGTTTTGTACTCATTACTGAAAATATGCGCTCAGTACAAGCTGAAGTTGGTATAGTAAGAAGAAATGATACAATTTTTATTAAACTGATTTATTTTTGAAATTACGGCTGCATTTCGTTTTACACTTATTTTAATAAAATAATGTTAAGTATCGAAAATATACGAGTAGTAGGTAGTTTCGCATACTATTTTTTTTTTAGAAATATGGTATTTAGGCCTCGAATATATTAGGATGCTATATTATATAGTAGGGTTGCCAACCTTACGTCAAGGCCATGAATTCCACACATTCGCGAGTCTAGTAGATATGTAACTAAATGTTGGTAGGTTGGTAGGTATATATATTCAGACGCCAGAAAGCGTCATGTCACTAATCATTGCCAACAGTTATTAATTATTGAAGTAGTTTTAATTACGTGTTTTTAACAGTGTCTTTGGGCCTGCTTTCGTGTCCGGATGTGTACACTCGACCGCTCGTAGTGGTATCATTTTACCTTGATCTGGCCTAACCTAGGCCGGAGTTTCAGTAGAATAAAGGCCTTCAAACAGACGCGTCACGCGATGCGATTCGCACGCGACACAAAGGCACCGCTCGTCGCGCGACAGGCGGTGCCTTCGTGTCGCGTCGCGTGTCGCGTCTGTTTGCAGGAGCCTTAAGCAGCCAGCTTGTACTGGCTATGCTACCACTGATGGGCAGCCTACTGTACCTACCTACAAGCTACCAAGTAAAGTAAAATAATCAATAATGGAATAGAATTTGTAACTCTTTATGTCATTAAAATAAACGGATAGTGAAATTAACAAACAAGATATTTATTAACCAATATGATTGGCAGAAAAGTTATGAAAGTAATTAACAGGAAGTTGTTTAAACTAACATTGAAACATAAACTTACGCCTTCTTCCCAGGTGGGTAGGCAGAAATTATAGAACCCCACCTGCTACGATCCTTAAATACTCCTTTTGCTTCGTTTGCGTTAACACCTCTGGGCCGGCAGTCTCGACATAGATACCGACAAAAATCGGTCGTTAAGTCCAATCGATGTCAAATTTCTTTAATAGATTTTCAACCTTATACTTTGGACATAAAGTTGAAAATCTATAAAAGGAATTTGACATCGATACGACTTAGCGACAGATTTTTGTCGCTATCTAATGACGAGACTGCAGGGGCTGGGCCTGCAGTCTCGACATAGATACCGACAAAAATCGGTCGTTAAGTCCAATCGTTGTCAAATTTATGTAATAGATTTTCAACCTTATGCTTTGGAAATAAGGTTGAAAATCTATTAAAGGAATTTGACATCGATACGACTTAGCGACAGATTTTTGTCGCTATCTAATGTCGAGACTGCAGGCCCTGGTCATACATGCACGCCGCCGGTTGCGAGTAGGTACCTACTACGCACTGACCTTTCTGAAGAACATCACCAATAAGGTCATTATGTGTCCTTTCTTGTACTAACATTACACAAATATCACATATAACGTGCCGAAATGAGTTCAAAGACTAAGCTAGTTAGTTAAGGGCTGTAACTCTATCGTGATCATGTAAGCATCACAGAACTGTGTTCCTATTTCTGACAGTTTAAAAACTATAAACGTTTAAATCTGCGTATGAGTATAATTTATGGGGAAGTATCAAGTAAATATAGAGCATGGTATTAAGAGGTCAGTGAACCCGCCTAAATAGATCCCCATGGATTTAAACGAGCAAGATGTGGGAATAAGAATTTACTGCCGTCAAGTATGCCTATTTGTAGCACTAGAGCTAGCGATGTATCTTCGAATCTATCGTCGCGATAAGCTGCCGATATTGATATAAATATGTTGAGATATTTTTTTACGTGTGTGCATGGCGACTGCTAACGATTAACTTTATTTAAATTTATTTTAGAGTAAACGTCACTTGCTGTGCTGAAGCTATCTACATACGACACAACATTATAATTGTATGACTTTAAATGGGTAATACTCGTATGATCAAATATTGTCATTGATGAATTTTTATAAATACATTAACATGAATATTTACTTTGTAAAATAGTATATTATTTTAATTATTGTGAATGTAAAGACTATGTGGATCATTGTTTTTTTTTTCTTCTTCTCTATTAGTTTTAATCATGGTCTGGCAGTTTGAGTAATTTATGCGGCCTACCCAAATGTCCTTTCTTTGGTATTGTTCGTCGAATCGTTGAGCTCCTTAAGTTTTGTGTTGAGCTGCACGATTACTGACAAATGCGTGCACTGATTGGACAGGTCCACTCATTCTGTGTGGTTTTTCCTCAAAATACCATTTCAGACACAAATCTACATGTTCTTCACATGATCTGACCAAGATTATGTATGGAGTATAAAAGAGACTGCGACCTCTTAGTTTGTTTCGGCCTTTCTTCTCAGCGTAGTTAAATAGGAAACGCCGACCTCATATAGTTTAAAAAAAAATGATTGACATGTAAAAGTGTTTGTACAAACCTACTTACAGAAATAAAATCATTTATCATTTATCATTACGCTACCCAGGTTTCCAGAAACCAGGATTCAATTGAATCAAAACCCGTTTCAATTTACAAAAGACAGCTTCCGAGAATTCCAGGCTTTCATTTCAATGCTCCTGGAATTATCACCTCCGAGGAATATTTCGACAAACAGGTGTTCCGCTATTTAATACTGCTCGGGAGTACGGAATAGATATCAACATTACATAACATGACAATCCCCGACGGGTTATGCAGAGGTGCATGGTATAGTAATAAACTTCGCCAGGTATGGCATTCCGAGACACAGTGGTCATTGTGAGTGACACAAGCCTACGTCATCACCGCTGTGTTACCAGTAGTGTGTAATAATAACTCCCCAACTGCTTATTACCTCTGCGAATCCGATAAAACAATGAGGTTTTAACTAACAATTACGTTAGTATATGTTTAAATTGAATTGTTTCGTTTGATTAGAAAAACGTAACGACAATGTAAATGCTTTATATATATATTTTGACAGAATGGTGACTGATTTTTTTTCCATAATTCGTGTTTTGTTGCAATAAAGTGGCAATTGGATAGTGACGTAAGTTTGTGTCACTTACGGAATGCCAGACCTTGTTTTTTTAGACCATGCAGAGGTGTGCATGTTCACAGGGTGCAAGGGACATCGACGCGCAACTTGCTACCATGGGTTCAGTACATGATTCTAGACAACCCTGCGTTGAAATTTTTCGTCGGGTATTTAAAAAAAATATTTGCTGTTCTATACATTTTGACCGCGTAGCTTTTCCACTTTTGTAGAAAGAGCTAAGTATTTTTTTTATAACCGACGAAAAATAACAACTGCGGAGTGTCCAGCATCATGTACTGAATCCACGGTAACAGGCTGCCCGTCGATGACCCTGCCACCCTGTATAGTACACCCACATTTCGCCCATGTAATAGGGGGCGAGCCTATTGCCATCAACCGGGTACAAATTCAGTTTTCGGACCGCTATTGAGAAATTCAAGAAAGAAAATCCCAATAACACTTTGCGCGACCTGGGAATCGAACCCAGAACCTCATGCTCAGCAATATTGCTTCCGACCACTAATTCTGTGGGTACGAGATAATTATTTTGTGACATAGTGCTAGTTTCAGTAGCACTATGCAACAAGTACTTAGCGGGACCAACGGAGTACTAGTCGACCGACTGATCCAGTTACAGTAAATACGGAATAGATAAATTGTGACATAATGCTAGTTTCAGTAGCACTATGCAACAAGTACTTAGCGGGACCAACGGAGTACTAGTCGACCGACTGATCCAGTTACAGTAAATACGGAATAGATAAATTGTGACATAATGCTAGTTTCAGTAGCACTATGCAACAAGTACTTAGCGGGACCAACGGAGTACTAGTCGACCGACTGATCCAGTTACAGTAAATACGGAATAGATAAATTGTGACATAATGCTAGTTTCAGTAGCACTATGCAACAAGTACTTAGCGGGACCAACGGAGTACTAGTCGACCGACTGATCCAGTTACAGTAAATACGGAATAGATAAATTGTGACATAATGCTAGTTTCAGTAGCACTATGCAACAAGTACTTAGCGGGACCAACGGAGTACTAGTCGACCGACTGATCCAGTTACAGTAAATACGGAATAGATAAATTGTGACATAATGCTAGTTTCAGTAGCACTATGCAACAAGTAAGTACATAGCGGGACATCCTGAGTACTAGTCGACCGACTGATCCAGTTACAATATGTACTTTCGGGACTAAATCGAAAGCGTACATGTCTATGGCGTAAACTCTATTTCTACGAATTAAAAATAAAATAAAATCGACGTACGTAGGTGGGTACTTGTAATGCTTTCTTTTCTTTTTTTGGAATTTTACCTTAATAATCTGAGGTAAAACAAAAGTTACGTCGAAAATAAATCTTATAAATCCTCTGGTTATGTGCGTCATTTCATGACGAAAATATAGTTATTTGTGCAACCAGAGAGCAAAATTGGTTTTTGCTGCGAGTGTTGATTTTGATTTCGAGTGTAGTGTATCTATTTAATAGATATCTAAACTCTGTCTCATTCACACAAGAGGGGTGCTGCTGTCACTAATGTCATCTGTCAGTCACGAGGAATGGCGGGAAACAGAGGAGGTGAAGCAGGGTCTGCACGATAGAGCTTCGTGTGGTAGTGAGCCAGTGAAGTGAAATAATCAACTTAAATACGGAATCAACAGGATTCTACACCAAGAAAGCTAAGGATTGTATAATTGAATCACGCGCTACGCTCGTGATTCAATTATACAATCCTTCGCTTACTAGGTTAGAATCCTGAGCGCAGCGAGGGATTCAACGACACGAGATGCAAATAACTTTGGTCAGAACATATGATCAACGATTATCCAACTTTGGTAGAACATATTACTAGGTAAAAAAATACAACATGATAAAAATTAAACCACATGTAAGTATATTTATAAAACAAACAATATCAAAATATTAATTACATTTAAAACCTTAACAGATGATTTGCAATTTTACGTTTAGCTACATGTGTATCCGAACGTTTTATTATTTGTTTCTTTTTTGGGCCTACTAGGTATGGAATTTGAAAATCGAACTTCAAATGGACTTGTTTCTATCTCTCGCATTTTTAGTATCGAAGTGAAAGTGACAGAAGAAAGTGAAGTTCAAATCTTTCGAATTTTGTGAGTAGATCCAGCACTGCTCACGGCAATTAAAAATAAATAATTAAATGTTACTGTCTCACGCTCGCAGCAAAATCGAATTTTGCTTGCTGTCTTTAAACAGCAAAACCCAGTTATTTGAGGTGCTGAGGTGAAAAATCTATGGCCTCATGAAAGTTGTATTACCTAGTATCAATGACAATAATCTAACCACAGGTCTATTCTTTAGTGGGCGCGTTCATTGAGGCTCCGGCCAGCCCGCCGGTTGAACGAGTCCCAAAGGGTCATGGCCATCCGGATGGTCCGGGGATACCGCACGGTCTCCTGCGAGGCGGCGAGCCTCCTTGCCGGATTGCCGCTGTGGGATCTGGAGGCAAAAGTCCTCGCGCACATTTGGGAGTGGCGCGAGGAGGCGAAACGCCGGGGCGTAACTCCGCTGCTGCGAGAAATCGCGGCACAGCGGACAGAGCTCCGGCGGGATCTCATGGCGGCATGGAGAGTGCGACTGTCACAACCCAGCGCAGGGCACGCCACAATTGCGGCGGTAAGTCACCTCTTTGAGGAGTGGCTTGAGAGGTGCCACGGCGTCCTCACCTTCCGCCTGACGCAGGTCCTCACCGGACATGGCTGTTTCGGGAGGTTCCTGTTTCGGATAAGGCGGGAGGAAACGCCCGGGTGTTATCATTGTGTGAATCGACCGGAGGACACGGTGGAGCATACGGTGGAGGTCTGCCCGGCTTGGGCGGAGCACCGCCGTGTCCTCGTGGCGGCGATCGGCGGCGGCGACCTCTCGCGTCCGGCCCTGGTTCAGGCCATGGTACGGAGCGAGAGGGAATGGGAAGCCGTCACCTCCTTTTGCGAAGCAGTAATGCTCGCGAAGGAGGAGGCGGAGCGCAAGAGGGAGAGGCGAGAGCCCTAGTCGCTGCAGGAGGAGACACCCTGGGCATCGGGAGTCGATTGCCGACTCCCGGCCACCGCAAGCGCGGGCTTACGGACGGCGAGCAATGGGCAGCTCGCCGTCCGGTAAGGACCAGGACCGGGTAGTCGGCGCGTCGTGTTCCACGCGCGCCTCATAGAGATGTCAGCACAATTGACGGGGTCCGATAGGACCGATGCCTGCCGGGGCTGCGGATTGTTCGAAAGAGTTACCGTGGCCCTGGCGCACAGGCAACTGAAGGAACACGGGTGGGTTTTAGTCAGTAAGAGTCTGACACGCCCTTCCGCTCCGCCCAGAGCGGAAGAGGTCATTTGATGATTTCCCAAACCAAAAAAAAAAAGAAGGTCTATTCTTTGATTTATTAAAAGCTTTCGATCTAGTTTCCCACGACTTACTATTACAAAAACTAGAATCACTAGGAATCAGAGGGCCCCCCTTACAATGAATAAAGTCATACCTTCAAAACAAGCAACAATGTGTTACTATACCAAATTATTAATGATGATAAGGACGTAACACTATACGCATCTGAATATATTTGTTACAGATACGGTTTTCCTCAAGGAAGCATACTGGGGCCAATCTTATTCTTATTGTACATAAATGACATCACTGAAATAACTAACCATAAATGCATCTTATTTTCTGATGACATTTCTATTATTGTGACATCTAATTTAACAAAAATACAATTTATGGCCATGAAGCTGATATTAACAACACAATTAACATTCTAATTAACTGGCTTAGTACTCAATTTTGAAAATAAATGTTGACAAATCAGTATACATACAAATATATTTCTCTCTTTTGTGTTATTCAAATAAAGATTGTCCTTTGTCGAAATACCTTCACTTAGGTACTTACTTAGCAATCAAGTTTAAAACTTAAATTAAAAATAAACCTCGTTGACTTGAAAGGTTTCAGTTAAAGTTTTACTGATGGTTTTTATAACCCGTTTCGTGCTATTATTACCTAATAGCAATAAATGTCGAAAAACTTGTAGACATACAAAAAGGGTTGTCAACTTTTGATTTGTAGCTAAAACGCCTTTTGAAAACCAAAATAAAAAGTCAACGATACTATTTTCTCAAAAACAAATACAGCATGAAATGGATTTAAAAACACGACATTAATCAATGTTGAACATCCTTAATTTAGCGTCACGTTCTTTAATCTTGTAACAGAACTCGAAGCGTATTTTTAGAAAATAGATCAATGTAAACAAAGCTAATGCATGACTGAAACTTCTTCCGAAACATTATATATTTACACTGCACTACAAACAGTAAAAACAAAATGGCCGCGTTTAATGTTTGAGGCCTTTTTAGGGTTCTATACCCAAAGGGTGCCGACGGGACCCTATTATTAAGGCACCACTGGCCGTCCGTCCGTCCGCCCGTCTATCACAGGGCTGTATATTTTGAACCATAACAGGTAGACACTTGAAATTTTCACAGAGTGTGCTATAGCCGCTATAACAACAAATAATTAAAACAAGAAACGTGTTTTTTTTTACTAATTTATTTAAATATATTAAGTATATTGTACAGTGGTACGGAACCCTACGTGTGCGAGTCCGACTCGCACTTGGCAGTTTTTTTACAGGACTATTCGTCGCGTGCTTCGGAGAATCACGTAAAAGAGATACCTGTGTTTTTTTTTTGACGGACGGACGTTAGCCATGGCTTTGTCTGCTTCATTGTCGATGGAGTACATGAATTCGAGAGTGAAGGTTTTGTTATTTCAGATTTCGACTTGCAGGGATTGACACTTTGCTACAAATTGGGACCCGTGTCTTTGAAAGATGGATGGTAAAGGCTCCCGTAATAGGCGCGACGCGTCAGCACGACACAAAGGCACCGCTCGTCGCGCGATACGCGGTGCCATTGTGTCGCGCTGTCGTGTCACGCCAGTATGCACGAGCCTTAAAACGGTCGTAGATAGGGACTTGGTAAGGCAAAAAGAAACTCTTATAGCTGTATCAGATTTATTCTAGACTGCTTCATTGGTCTAGTGGACGCAAGCGCTACCGCTGAGCACGAGGTCCTGGGTTCGATTCCCAGGTCGGGCAAAGTGTTATTCGGATTACCATCTAGAATTTCTCAGTAGCAGCCCGGAGTCTGGATTAGTGCCCGGTTGATGGCAATAGGCTCGCCCCCTATTACGTGGGACTTAAACATAACTGGCGAAATGTGGGTGTAGATACTAAAGCTACACCTCTGCCTAACCCTTCAAGGAGTAAAGGCGTGCTGTTATGTTTTCCTAACTAGTTTCTAGATTACCTAAATGGATTTCAATCAGCTAATTAATTACAATGGACCACATTTATAGATTTCAATCTGCAAATTAATTATAATGGACTATAATAGTCGCACGACTAAGGAATCATTACCTATGTACAGTCGTCAGCAGGTCAAGCTACAGGAAACTGTCACATTTCTCCAAACGATTTTAAACTTTAAAATGTTGATGATTAAGTTCAAAATCCAATAAGAAAATCTAACAGTTTGTGGAAACTTGATGTGCTGGCCACTGTACGTGTGACGTGGGTACTACATGTCTGTTATTCCAAGCAATGACCAGCACCCTAATTATATAACACACTATCTATTACAATCTGAATCATTTTGAAGCCTATTGCTAATCCATTCCTTCTTAAGTTCGAGAAATTTGTCTGCTCATCAACGTAAATAACGCAATGAATGTTGCGGAACTGTCAAAATGAAACCCATTTCTACTGTTAGTGTGTTACGTAATTACCCCGCAGTTTCCGATTAAGCCACTCACACTTTTTTTTTGGGTGTGTTATTATCAGTGATCGGAGTAGGTAGATTGAACTGGGGTCATTGATCCGAAACGTATAATTACTATGGACATTCCTCCGGAATTGGTGGATTATTAAAAAAAAACCGGAACTTATGTAGGAATTGTATTCTGCCAGAGTGGAAGGAGTCATTTGATGATTTGCCATCCTCAAAAAAAAGGTAGGAATTGTAATAAAATGAGCAATTTTATTCTTTATTATTCTTCCTATTTTTTTTTTGTCACGATTTGACAAAACCCAACGACCAATCAGAACAAACTTTAAATTTTGAATTGAGTAGTAATAATATCACTACCAACATTAACAATATTTAATTGAATCCGGAAATACCGGAATTACTTTCCGGAAAAATGGCTTATCCATGTTCTTCTTTCTGTGTGCATTTATGATACAAGTACTAAAAATCAATCTACCTACTCCGATCACTGGTTATTATCAAGTAACTTCTCCCGCTCTGGGCGGAGCGGGAGGGATGATTGCATTTCATCGCTATTAGCCAGCCTTATCAAATTCGAACTGAAATTCATCAAAGTAATAATCAGAATTTCGCTCATTGGCAAGAGGGGTGACATAACAAAAAAAAATGCAATTTTGAGCTAAGGCTTCTAAAAAACAGGCGCGACACGGACGCAAATCGGACGCGCCAGGCGGTTCCTTTGTGTCGCGTGCAATTCGCGTCGCGTGTCGCGCCTGTTTGCAGGAGCCTTTATGTATACAGATGAACGCGGCAAATTTTATTATTTTTGCTACAAAAACAACATTACGCTAAGCCTAAAAAATAAGGAGCTAGAAAGGTGTGACTCTATTCTTCGCCACACTCTATCACTGCTTCTAAATTTTTAAATCGTTATCTCCAAAAATTGCTCTTTTTGTATTATGTCAAGCAAATGAACGATTTGATAAATTATTGAAACTTAATTTTATAAATTGTAACTTAATGGATTTGTGAAAATTAAATGGTCTAAATTATTATATAATTTTCTTAAATATTCTTATTTTTCTAAATATTCCAAAATATTCTTAATTATTATTATCACGTTCTAATAGACATAAAAATATTTTGCATAAATATGAAAAAAAAAAAACATTTAATTGGGCTGAATTTCAGCCTCTACGAAATTTAAAACTGAGTATAATATAACTTCGAAAAAGGCAAGATATTATCGTCAATTTATTGGTACTTTTTTCATATTTTTATGTTCTACTTTTAGGTTTTCATTGTGTAGCCTCAAATCCATGGAGGTAAACTGATACACTTAGCCAGCTCTAAAGCTATTTCAGTTTTACTAAAACATTCCTCCTAGTTTTTCTTCATGAAAAATGCATACGGGTCAATTCGTTCAGTAAAAATATTTCCAGTAATACTCGAGCAATCCGTACCAGCCGATGTACTGGTATAGAATTTCGATTACAAAAGTTTTTTTTTTAAAACTAAGCAGAGTTAGGATCTCTTTGGTTATTTTCCAAATGATGTTACCAAAATTTTGTAATAATATTTTGATTTAAAAGTGTGTCCGTGGAGTTTCTTGCCCTTTCTTCTCCATAGGAACCTACTATGATTTGGAATGGGCAACTAGCTTCATCTTTCTGACTGACCGACCCTTTGACAATTCAAAAGTGCCTGTCATTGGTTTATTTGAAGTAAAATTTCGCTTTGAGTTTGAATTTTCCGATATTATACGACTTTAGTTTTATTACTACACGTGTTTAAAACCGAACCGGGGTTAAATCCGTCACCGTGTAAAGTAGGGTAAGTACTTGTCCTTGTTTTCATACACAGAGGACTGATTATATTCAGTTTAACTGCAGCGGGGTAATTGCGTAATACACTAACAGTAGGAATGGCGTTCATTTTGACAGTTCAACAACATTCATTGCGTTATTTACGTTGCTGAGCAGACAATTTTTTCGAACATATGAAGCAATGGATGTGCAATAGGCTTCAAAATGATTCAGATTTTGATTGATAGTATGTTACGCTAGGGTGCTGGTTAAGTCGTATCTTTGTAGGAATGTTTGAATGAATATTTTTGGTACATTTGAGTATAACATTGTACCATTATAATAAGGTTATGTAATTCCGATAAATCTGTTTTAATGTCATGTGAGTTACACTAGTATTCAATACGTTCCCGTATTTAATAAAGTGTGTAAAGATTAGGAGACTGACACGCAGCGTTTGTAGAATGTCGTACTGGGCATGTTTCACGCACAGTGCTTTCAACGCAACGCACAGTTGCAGTGTTTCATGCACAATGCGTCGCAATTCACATGACACGGAACCAAAATTTTGACCGAAATGGATTGAGAGGAATATTAGATAAATCAAATTATCTTAATAAACTTAAACTCTTAAAAATAAAAACTTACAAATGTCTTAAACCGACCACACCTGTCCCAGGTAACTCTAGCTCATCATAACATAACCGGTTTTTTGACTCTGTATCCACTCGAACGTAAATTCTTCCTTTCGATCAAAATTTTTATATTTAGAAGAATAGATAGCTAGATTTTTTTGAAAGCGGTTTCCATGTAGTTTACAAGAAATTTAAAAAAATAATTATAACTCTAAATCGCGGCACATACAGGGGGTATTTTTGGATACACCTGGGCATGAGGAATCTTTTTTTTTATGACGTACCATTTGGACCAACCTGTATATCTTAAGTTCTGACTCATTTGTTTCTCTACGGGTCACAGCAATAAGGAATGATACCTCACTGTAATACAATATCAAAAACTACAGGGGGTTTTGTAACTGTTACTGGCGGCCTTATATTATTATATTGTAATGTCAACAACTATGTCACCTTTAACTATAAGGTAATAAATTGTGCACAAATAAATAATTAAATAATATTTTGCGCAGGCAGTCATTATAATTTTTAATAATAATAATATATAATAATAAATAATATATAAATAAATAAAATAATAATAGTAGAAATAAACTATTGCATAAGATAGAAATAAGTAGTTAAAAAGCAACTTCATAATTACGAACTAATAAATAAAGTAGGTACCCTAATAAATTGTATTGTACAAATTAATGGTGCAAAAGCCGCAACTGTTTTTATTGGATTTTGCTTACTTTTATTTAAGTCTTTTAGTTTTATTGCCTATATATATATAATATGTAGGTACCTTATACAGGATGGATTTTTGAGATAGGGCAGCAAGGGCACCTACCTTAAACTTAACTGTTGTAGCTACACGAAAACGGTCTTAGGAGACTTACATTAACTTTTTGAGAAATTTTGATTTGCATTCACAGATTTTGAAAAAAATTTAGTCAGCAGGAAAATGGGCAATTTTCACAAAAACTTTTTTTTTATGCCAATCGATCATGTTTCATATAAGGATCAAAAACCTCTATCGGACCAACTGACGTTTGAGTACTAGAAAGTCAGCTGTAGCTACAACGGTAAAGGTAGCTGCCCTTGCTGCCCCATCTCAAAAATCCACCCTGTATATGCATATATTATATACTTTAGAATAAAATCTTGGAAAACTAGGTATTTTTCCTACCACGACCAAATTCTTCTCTCGCCTTTTCTAGTAAGTCTGCCAATTAAATAAATAAATAAATAAAAATAAAAACCATTTATTTCAGGTTCTCCCATATTACAATCACAAGTATTACAATAACAAACACGAGATAAATAGTGATAGAGTGGCCCATGGGCTCAAGTACAATGTCAAGAAGAGCGAACTTATTATGTTTAAAGCGAGTGCCATAAATTATTCTGATGTCCCCGGTGTCTCGCTTTGTGGTACTCCTTTAGCTTGGGTAAAGAAATTCAAGTACTTGGGTCACTGGGTCACTGATGATCTCAAGGATAATACTGATATAGAGAGGGAACGCAGGTCACTGGCTGTTCGATGTAATATGCTGGTTCGAAGATTTGCACGTTGTACTGACGAAGTAAAAATAACTCTTTTTAAAGCCTTTTGCCAGTCTTTTTACACGTGCAGTCTTTGGACCAGTTTTACGCAGAGGACATACAGTGATCTGCGTGTCCAATATAATAATGCGTTCAGGATACTGTTGGGGCGGACGTGGCGATGTAGTGCGTCCGGTATGTTTGCGGAGGCGCATACTGATGACTTTTACGCCATAATACGCAAGAGGGCCGCCTCCATGAATGGCCGGCTGCGCACCGCCACCAACAGTCTCCTGAGCGTGTTTTCAGATCGGTGGGACTCCCCTCTGCTGCGCCACTGGGTGAGAATCCACACCAATTTGCGTTTTTAATTAATTTTTATTATTACTAACACTTAGTCTATAAGTTATTTTGTATACTAACTTAATTCATTTTTCATGTTTACTAACAATAGTATTTAAGTTATCTTGTATACTAACACTATGGACGCATGTCTGAATTAAATTATTTGAATTTGAATTTGAAATACAAATCACAATCAATTGAATACATTCGTTTCGGGAAAAATCTAAATCTCGTTCCCTAACATGCACACACACGAAAACAGTTAAAATTCCCGAATACCCAGAAATAGAGCTTCCGCCTGTCGATGCCGGACCGTGTCCGGTAAATCAGTACAAAGTCTGTTTTAGTAACATTGAGTGCAACATGTATGTACATAATGCGACGACGTCATTGGCTATTTTTAGTGATAGCTAATAATGTGGCGGTAAAAATGAGAAATATGTACTACGTGGAATTACCCAGGAAGCGGATGTGCAGTTGCGTTGCGGCCTCATTTCTTTGAGATAGTGTTTTTTTTTGTTGCTTCCTTATTTTCATGACTGTTTTGATCTGGGAGAATCACTTCTTACGAATTGAGACGTAACAGTTTATCTCATCATAGGATTAATTTAATGTGTTCATTTGTAAATGGTTTAATAATAGTTTACGTGTAGGTAAAGTCCATAATATCATTAAAAAATGTAAGGGCTCCATCACCCTAATTGCGTAACAAAAAAAATAAATCTAAATCTATCACAATCTGAATCAATTTGAAGCCTATTGCTAATCCAATGCTTCATATGTTCGAAAAATTTGTCTGCTCAACAACGTAATTAACGCAATGAATGTTGTTGAACTGTCAAAATGAAAGCTATTCCTACTGTTAGTGTGTTACGCAATTACCGCGCTGAAAGAGACAAATTGTCATTATAATCATCACGTACCACCTAAGATTATAAAATAGATGTCACATCTAGGTACTTGATTTCGATGATATAATATAACATTCTAGTTGAAAAGATGATATGAAAATAAGTGTTCATGCAGTACCCCGCCGTTAACAAGCCGCATCGAGGTTCAGAAAAAATTTGGTTTGCATACATACCCGTCTGACAGTCTTTTTTAAAAGTTCGAATGAAGTTCCATCGTAGTTCTTTTCACAGTAATTTTACCCCTGCTTTTAAAACACGGTTTTCTTTATTATCATTGTTAAGACTCCCGAAAAAAGGAGCGCCGCGTCAATGCGATGCGTCTCTAGTAGAACAATTTCTATGAAAAATGCATGGAAATTGTACAAGCGTCCCGTCGCGCTGTCGCGTCCTACTATCTACGGGAGCCTTATAAGGTTTCTGATGCGTTTCAGTCAGACCTTAAAGGCTCCTTCGAACAGGCGCGATACGCGACGCGACACAAAGCCACCGGCTGTCGCGCGACAAGCGACGCCTTGTGTCGCGCCTGTCTGTGGGTGCCTTAAATCTGTGAAAGGACTGTAGGTATCATATTTAAGGCTCATACACACTGGCGCGACGCGAAGCCCGACACAAAGGCACCGCGTGTCACGCTGTCGCGTCGCGCCTTTCCGTGCGAGCCTTTATTAATTGGACTGTGCAGTGTGGGTTTCATATTTAAAAAATACGGGCTACTAGAAACCGTCGACACGAAAACATAAAAATAAAAACACTGGTTATTAGTGCGTGTTTTTCTCGGTATCTGTGATATCGACATATTCCGATTCGTAGAATTTTCATCAAAAATGTAAACAACAAAACAAGTTTTCACCGTACGTGTACTATGTACTTTGATAAAAATATTGAAAGCGAAACGTTACATACTTCAATAAAAACACCGCTTTTAAAAGGAAATATTTCTCTAGCTTTTTTAAATTGCATGCATTTGCTCGGGTAACCTAACTTAAGTTATTATGGCCAACTTTGAAAAAAGGTTAGAAAGTTCAAAAATAGCCCATTGATTTAAAAAAGCAAAAATCTTTAGAAGACCAAAAAGTGTTTAGTGGCTCATTTGACTAATAAAATTAAAAAAAAATGAGCTGTCGCGAGACGCCTAGCAGATGTAAAACATCGAAACTATTTTGTATAGATAATATATCGTGGCGACGCGTCGCCACGGCATGCGTCGCCACGCCAACAATCGGTTTGACCCGCGGCTATGGAGTTTCACATCAAAAAAACAATATAAATCAAACATAGTAGGTCAATAAGTTTTTAGGAGGATCAATCAAATCTTTCCCCTATCAAATCTTTTGGTTACTACCGTCAAAACCGTTACAGTACATTTACTACACAAAATCTCATAAACTCGCCAAATATTTAGGTGAACAGTTAATTGGAAATAAACTAATTTAACGTCTCATTTCACGTTTCGATTTTACAACTACTAATGCATCCTAATTTGGGATTAGTCGTGGAATTCTTCTCTTGTGACGACACGAGTTTAGACAGGCGCGATGCGACAGCGATACACAAAGGCGCCGCTCGTCGCGCGACACGCGGTGCCTTTGCGTCAGGCGTCGCGTCGCGCCAGTGTGCACAAGCCTTTATACGAGAATATCGTGCCGTGGTGAGAATATAAAAAATGACGAGCGTACAAATTACATATCGAGTAGCTTTAGAAGTAGACGCTCTACAAACCCGAACTTTTTCAAAAATTCGATGTTCCATACTTACGGTTGGTAAAAGTACCTACTCGAGTAAGGTTGCTAACCGGACAAGATGTAAAGTATGTCAGAGTGTGACCTTTGTAACTAATGACCTTTGTACTTAACTAAATCAGCGGTATTCTATGATGGAGGCTGTGGCAGCTTAGAAATCCCAAGAATATAGCTTACTATTTTTGTTTCCTCACATTTGAGAACGTTGTAGGCCTAACTTGTAGACTAGATTTGTAGACCTTTTTATATTTTGTTGAGTGCCTGTTACTTGTTGACAGGCCTACACTGTCTTCCCATACCTATCAGCACTGTAATTTAAAACATTGTAAAAGCCCCTTATTTTTAAAAGAGTAACCCAGCACCCTAATTACGTAACACACTATGTATCATAATTTGAATCATTTTGAAGCCTATTGCTAATCCATTGCTTCATATGTTCGAAAAATTTGTCCGCTCAACAACGTAAGTAACGCAATGAATGTTGTTGAACTGTCAAAATGAAACCCAATCCTACTGTTAGTGTGTTACGTAATTACCCCGCTGGAGTTTCTTGCCGGCTCTTCTCCATAGGAAACAACCAATTGGAACCGTGCACCTTGCTTCTGACGTTTCATAAGCGCCCATGTAGGTTTATGTGAAATAAAATATTTTGATTTGATTTGATTTAGCAGTCAATATCGAGTAATTATACCTATAGTCATTGGCAGACTACATATGTGGGGGGTGGCAGGGGCGGTCCGCCATCGGCCCCGGGGCCTGGGGAGCCCCCAAATCTTGAGAATACTTTTAAATCAAATCTCAAACAAGGTCATATATGTTCAGTATGAAGCAGTTTGGAGACAAAACCAACTATATTATTTTAATTTTGAAATCCCTTTTAAAGTTTCATCTTATTCACCCCGTTTGACGGTACACAAAGCATTTCACAAAAGGAAGATACTCGACGTGATACTAATTACTTCCGAATGCTTTAACTTTATTTAACTTTAAGACATTCTTAAATGTAAGTTTCTTGTTTACAGCTCGACTGTTGGCCGTTAGTAATTATTAAAATTAGCTTTCCTTTACTTCTGAAAATATTTTTTGGCAATCATGATCCATACTATAATACTATCTAATATATAAAAATCTTGTCACAGTGTTTGTTATCGAACTCCTCCGAAACGGCTTGACCGATTTTTATGAAATTTTTTGTGTATATTTGGTAGTATAACCGCGGGGCGCAGCTATTAATAATATAAAGAGGTAAAATTTGTTTGTAAGTTGTATGTAGGGGGAATCTCTGGAACTACTAGTCGGATTTGAAAAATTCTTTTTGCATTTGATTGTCCAATTCTTGAGGCAGGGTATAGGCTATTTAACATCACGCTATGACCCTAAGAAGCTGAGCAAAAATGTAAAAAAGTCAGAAAGAACGCTAAGCGAAAACGACGTGATAGCGCCGGCCAACCGGCCATACTATGTGACGGGGTGGGTCGGGGGAACAAGAAATTTCACGCCGGACGAAGTCGCGGGCAGTTTTTACTATAAAAGCACTAAGGGCTAATTTTACAATAGTCTGATAACTTTTATCTGAGTACTAAATATTGCGGTATGACGGCTTTAAAAAAAAACTAGTTTCTGCCCGCGAAATCACCCGCGTGAAATTTTATGTTTTATCATAAATTTTATGCTATGACTCTCGGTGAAACTGTAGGCTCCCATTAGTGAAAGAATTTTCGGAATCGGATCAGAGGGCCTAGACAAATGGCATTCGCTTCGACGCGATTCTATTTTTAGAATCGCTATCGCTTTCGCTAATGATTCCATCATACGCATCGAAAACTAGCGATAACGCTTGTCAAAAAGTGCCACTTGGCTACGCATCTCTATGGAAATAATCGTTCGACGCGATCGATTCGTTTCATAGAATCGAATCGACTAATTTATATTCGTTGACCTATGATCACGTGACATTTCGATAGCTTAGGTCAACCCCATACAGTTTTTGGCTTTTCTACTCGCGTCATCGCTGATCGAATGTTACTTTGTCTAGGCCCTCAGAAGTTACAAACTCAAAAAATATTACCTCTTTATATTATTAAGTGTACCTACAGAATACGTCAAAATTTCATAGTTAATCCTCCGTTAAAAGTTGTAATCTGACTATTAAAAAATCCTGCCTTAATGAACTACATACGAGTAGGTACATCGACGCAATAACAACGTAAATATTTGGCGTACGATAAACAGCAAGATTAATGGAGACACGCGTGGAAGGGCTGCCAATGACTTCGAGTTAAAGCTTGGAAATGGTGACTGACTCATATCGTTATATCAGACTACAACTACTTTACTATCGCGATTGACAGAAGTAGTGATACTAGGTCACGTATTTGCGGGCACGATGCGAAGACGGCGCGAAGTGGTCACGTGCTGCCTTGCATACTTGCACAGTTAGGTTTTGGGGAGACTCTTTAGAGTCCACCCAGGGATGTGCCCTAGCTGGCGTAGTACAGAGGGGGTTTCGGATCAGTCTTTTGAAAAGTAACGGTGGCCACACTCCCTGGTCTTATCCCCAAAGCCCCGCCTATTGAAGGATCACCTCGAAAACAAAAAATAAGGTCACGTATATATTTGCGACAAAGCGTGAAGCAAAGTTTCGTAAGATCTACGCGAAACAGCACGCAAGCGTTCGATATTTAACTAGAAATACACATGCCTGGAAGAGAAGAGGTGGCCCAATGGAAACAGCAACGACTTACGAGTTATAGGTCGAAGGATCGAACACAGGCACTTTGCTTTGTATAAATTATTTCATCAACAAAGTGAAGGAAAATATCAGTGAGGAAACCAGCATGTCCTGGAACCAAAAAATCGAAGATATGTGACATCCACCAACCTGCACTGGGCCCGCGTAGTCGATTACGACCCACTCCTTCTCACAGAGTGTGACATTTATTTGTTATTTATTTATTATATTTATTAATTGTTTATTTATTTATTATATTTTATTTTTTATTGTTTATTTAATAATTTAAGCACACCATTGTACAGAGGCGACCTTAATGCCGTAGTCCTTTTCTACCAGTCAACCTTTGGGTGATGCAGAGACAAACAGTGGTAGGTACAATTACGAAAAATTAAGGAATAAATATTTATTTATATATAAAGATGACATATACCTATTACAAAGTATAAATATAAAATATATATCTACTTAATTATATATACATATGCACAAATAAATACACGAATATAGAATGACACGATAACATATCAACGTGCTTTCGGAGGCACGAAGGAGTCTCAGTATGTAAAGATGGTCACCCATCCACGGGCTGATCGCGGCAAGCGTAACTTAACCTGATCGATCGAGCCGTGCGGCTGTTATTACTTAATCACAAGCCCCTTTTTTTTAACCTAACCTTTTAAATACTACGGTTATTTAAAATGAAACCGTAATTTTGTATCCCATGAAAAAGACGGGCTAAATTATTGTTCTGCAAAAAAAAAAACTTCACTAAAATAATCAGAAGATTGCAATGTATTTCAATGTTTCTGATGACATATTATGGACCGAACCGACAGTAGACAAATTAGTCTTCAAAGCAAGGAAACTACGTGGCTTTGACACGGCTGCGTCTCCACATACCAGAGACGTTTATTCGTTAATTAACTTACTGTTTCGTCCCGTGCACGGTCTAAACAAAGGAGATCCTTTATTCCATAGACAGTACACTGCACGGGACGAAACGACGAAACGTAATGTTCCCATATTTGGAGTTACAAACCTAAGTCGGACTATCACGAACCATATAAAATAAAAAATAACCAAATCGGTCCTACCCATAGATATCCGAGTCCTACCGTTCTTAATTGGTGCGCTTATCAACGAACACGATTTTATTTTTAATTAACCTATCCTATGTTCTCCAAAATAAGTGACAGAAGGTTGCTCGAGCGAATAATAACACAGGCCGACAAAATTTGACGAACACTCATAACCTCAAAAATGAGAAAAAACGGTATTTTTTGCACTTTTAGGTTAGGATATCTCAAAACCCTGACGTGATAGAGCAATTTTGAAACCAGATTTAAATTCAGCGCGTCAAAATCCTTCGGAAAAGTATAGTCTGGTTTCTAGGTAAAAATTTTGTCGGCCTGTGTAATATAATTAACCTATCCATATTCCGCGGCAGAGCAAACGAAAGGTTAATTGACAAATGAACTGCATGAATTCCTACCCGCTTCCGGAAAATTCATAAAATAATTGGCAGGTCATTTTTCATAAGCGTTAATGCACGTCGGAATATTACGGATATTTTGTTGAACGGTCTATGGTTAAACATGTCACAAACATGATCAAAGAGAAACCGGGCTGAATAAATAACTTGTGCCCGCATGCATACACACTCGTTTATATAGAATGAGACAGAGAGAGAGAAAATTGCATGGAGGGAGCATAAGGCTCCCACAGACAGGCGCGACGCGACAGCGCTACACAAAGCGCCGCTTGTCGCGCGACACGCGGTGCCTTTGTGTCGGGCGTCGCGTCGCGCCAATGTGTACGAGCCTTCACGCTTTTTCCTTACGTGACGATTTCTACCAGTCAACTCCTACCGCAAGACACGTTAAGGGGATCCTCAGCTGTAGCCCGCCAAATTCAAATTTTCTTTGGCTTTTCGCAAATTGCAGCTCTGTTTTACGTCGTATGTTGATCAAAATGCGATTTGCGACTGTAGGAATGATATATTTACTGAATAATAATCATCATTTTCATATCAATCGTCAAACTTTGAAATTTCTTCCACATAAGAATTTTTCAGAATATTTCATATGAAAATTCTTAGGTGGAACAAATTTCAAAAGTTTGACGATTGATATGAAATTTATGATTATTATTCAGTAAATATATCATTCCTACAGTCAGAAATCGCATTTTGATCAACATACGACGGAAACAGAGCTGAAATTTGCAAAAACCCAAAATAAAAATTTATTTTGGCGGGCCACAACTGAGGATTCATCTTAAGGAAACTCGTACCAAAAAATTACTTGGCGATAAATATCGTGCCAACAATTACAAAGCTCTCGGAACAAATTGCCGATAATATGGCTGAAAAGTTTCAAAGTAGCGCTCGTGTATCGCTCCGTTGATCGCACCCTCAAACGGGGACCAACCACCAGAAAATCAATATTTCATTTCTCGTACTCGAAAAGTAGTGTTTGTTTGATCCGAATAGCGGATGGAAGACGCTGCTCCCCATCCTTGTGCGGGAAAGACTCATAGTAATTGCTTCCCTCTCTAGGGCGGGAATGGATTTTAATAAAAAACGAAAATACGCAACCAAAGACACCGACTTTCGAAATTAAAGTTATTTTTCACGTTTTTTTGTGTTTTTTTTGAAAGACGGTTGTTTTTTTGTAAAAAAGTTTTTATTTTTCACTTTTTAGTTGTGGTACCTACCCCACATACATTCGTATACCACTACTTGATATATAAATAACCGTGACAGGAAATTATTATAACATCATCAATATAAACCAAGTGGAAAAAATACGTTTTATTGGGGATAACTCAAAAACTGATCAGTACTTGATCAAATTTAAATGGGACCACATGTGAAGCACCAGCTTTCAAATAAAAAAGGAATCATCCAAATCGATTCACCCAGAAAAAAGTTCTGAGCTAACAAACATAAAAAAAGAAAAAAAATACAGGTGAATTGAGAACCTCTTCCTTTTTTTGAAGTCGCTTAAAAATAGAATTAAATTTAGTTAACTAGTCGGTTATGTAAAACTTTACATAGTGGGGAAGGCAACTGTCAAAATGGCGTTGTTGTAGCTAGTTACCAACACAAGCTAATAATTTAAGGCGTGAGGTGGTTTTATTTTATTTTTGCGCAAATGCCGCGTTGTTGTGTTCCTAAGTACTCCGAAATTCGGCACGGTCGGCACGGTTGGCGCAGTGGTTAAGCGATTGACTGCTGCGCTACGTGTCTCGGGTTCGATTCCCGCACAGAACAAATAGAGTGTTTAACACGGGTGAAAGTCATCAATAAATTCCTACTCGAAAACTAATATAATAAATAATAAATACCTCATATGGGAATTAATTCCTTTCGACCCTTGTATAATAATCTACTATTTCACGACGCAAACGCATCTCAGGAACAATCAACTTGTCAAAAATGTAGGTACAATAGATGCATATTTAGGAATTCGCTTGTCGTAAGTAGTAAGAGATAAGAAATGGTAAAAAGCAGGCGTTTTGGGCGACTCTCTGACATTCAAAAAGTGTTGATTCTTTCTTAGCCTAATTTGAATAAATTACTTTTGATTATAATTTTTTTCAACTGAATGAATATAGTCGCAAATGCGCCAGTGTCTGAAAACTTCCCAATACGCACAGTCATATGAAAGTGTAAAGTACTAACGCCGTCTGGCGAGAGCCACGAGTTGCGCAAATTCGCACAACCGCTGGATGACGTCCAAGCGTCGTGCAATCTAAACGATTGACAGATGCGAACGACATAAACTAGCCGTCGTTGGTTTAATAGCATTCAGTTACGGCAGAGTTGTGCAGACTGAGTCGTATTCCATGGACTATCATCTTGCATGCCATGTTATTGTGTGTATGCTCATGTTATGGACAAATAGATTGTCTTACCTTACATAACGGGGAAGTAACATTAACGCTTTAGAGTCTAATCAAATTTTAGGTGGCACTAGGTTTAAGAACGCAAGTCTAAAATCCGTATAAAGACGTCATTTATCATATTACAATTAAGGTTCTGGCTTTCCAAATTAAATTAAAAAAAAGTTAAATACGAAGTTCTGTTTTCTACTTCAACTATTCATACCAACCATAAAAGTGCATACTCCGTGGTACTACCATAACGTTTCAACTTCACAATTCCGAGCCCCTCATTGATTACCTTTTGTATTTTTACTACATTTTATTGTTTATTTTATTTATTATTATTTGTTTATTCCTCTAGTGGGATTTATTTTAAGCGCTTAGGCGCGTCCTTGGCATAATAGCGCGCCCTATCAGAATAACAGCGCAGTGGTTTTTTTTTTTTTGACATTATGCTGAGTTAGGAGCCTTTGTGACCTCACACAAGTCTTCTTTTTTTCTGTTTTTAGTTTTAATATTGTTTCTTATTTTTTTGTTTCTGTTAGTTTTAATGTTCTTTTTATATTGTTGTATTTCCTGTGCGTGTCCAAAATAAAATATTTTTCTTTCTTTCTTTTTGCTT
This sequence comes from Dryobotodes eremita, assembly GCA_917490735.1. NCBI lineage: Eukaryota > Metazoa > Arthropoda > Insecta > Lepidoptera > Noctuidae > Dryobotodes > Dryobotodes eremita. The sequence continues at coordinate 6,367,316 of OU823241.1, read as the reverse complement.
TGATGTTTGAGCTTGTGGCTGGATTTAGGAGTTCGGGAGGGTATAAATAGACAAGAAGAAAGGAACAGAATATACAGAATAAAAGAAAATAAAAATAAAAAATACGACACACGATCTTCTGTGTTCACAATTCGAACATAGTTTAAATCCGAGCCTAGATTGAAGTTTGCAGGCAGTTTGTGTTAAATTGTTTTAGGACACGAATATTAGGATTGCATTCGAAATTGGATGGAGAGAATTTCAGGAATTTTCAGGTTCCAAATACCAGCTAGCAATTCGAACAATGCCAGTAAAACTTAATAACACACCAAACACAAAGGGACAAAAGCTGTCCTCTGAATCAAAATTCACAATTCATAATTCGAGTTTCGAAATGCTGTAGCTTTGTCAGTGATGCTGCGAAAAGCTGAATATTTAACCTTTAGATATTCAGCTTTCAGTAGTATTCGTCATAAAAAGTTTCGTTATAAACTTCAAAGTATTTTGTTCCGAAACAGTGACATAATTGATTTCTGAAATTTTTACAAGGAAATATGTAAACTATAACCCAACCAGCACCCTAATTTTGTAACACACAATCTAACACAAGCTGAATAATTTTGAAGCCTATTGCTAATCCATTGCTTCATATGTTCGAAAAATGTGTCTGCTCAACAACGTAAATAACGCAATGAATGTTGTTGAACTGTCAAAATGAAACCCATTCCTACTGTTAGTGTGTTACGTAATTACCCCGCTGGATTATTTTTAGGGCTTACTTAAATTATAAACTTGAAAGTATTTTGATCCGAAACAGTGACATAATTGATTTCTGAAGTTTTTACAAGGAAATATGTAAACTATAACCCAACCAGCACCCTAATTTCGTAACACACAATCTAACAGAATCTGAATAATTTTGAAGCCCATTGCTAACCCATTGCTTCATATGTTCGAAAAATTTGTCTGCTCAAAAACGTAAAAACGCAATTAATGTTGCTGAACTGTCAAAATGAAACCCATTCCTACTGTTAGTGTGTTATGCAATTACTGCGCAGTTTAAAACCTCTACTGTAGCTAGCTATAAATCCCCTGATCGTCCTAGGAATCAGATTTAGGAATTGTAATAAGTACTTATTTTAGTTCTAACAGGACTAGCTGAGAATATATCGACGCTGCGGATCGGCCAACCCAACCTAGTGTCCCGATAATGTTCCAAAATGATTTTAGTGGCAGTTAAAAATAACCAGACAGACATGTTTTATAAATAACTCGCAACATAGTTCAGATCTAAAGGCCGCTGAATATCTATGTCGTGCGATCAAAACCCATCGCAGAAATGCCTACGTACGATTAATCGGCTCCTGCGGTTCTCGACGAAGATCAGTAGATGGGTGGGTACCGTAGGCTCACATCAAGTCGAAAGCGAACCCACTGGTTTTACCAGACTCGACATGCGTACGTCACACGCACGCACGTCATAAAACGACAAGGTATATTTGTATATGTGACAGTTAAATAGTTTCAAAGGCTTAAATTTACTGGGAATTGTTATCAATAGTGGTCAAGGAATTACAAGGTAAATACCTAAAAATGATACGGGATTCGCACTTTGACACAATATCGTTCGAATTTCAAAGTTGTGTCTAGAGTCCGTATTCTAAACATTATTTCGAAATTATGAGAAGATAAATTGGGCATGTCCTTACATGCCCTCTCAATGAGGGCTATCGTTTTTATGCTCACCAGTTGGCGCCACTGTCGAGTAAGGTCCTGTCGCAGGACTTTATATATTTATATTTTATTATTTATATTTAAGTACCCATAAATTCAAATTATGTTTATTTTATTACATTTTAAAACTTCAAATGAATGTTTAGATTATAATATTCCCAAAATTGGCAAGCATGAAGCAGACAAATCTTGTTCTTCCTTCAAGTGCTACCAAATTAGATCCCTCCTAACTTTTTACTTAAAATCTTAAGCCATAATTAATCAAGAATGGCACAACCATTACAGCTATTATGAATCATTCGATAAAATCCGTGATAAAAATCCCGCAAACAGTGAACGTTCAGTACATATTCAGACATCTAGATACCTCACTCTACAATAGCGCCTCTAGCGGCGAAATCAAGCGCGATAGCCCTCATTCCTCTAGAATGGCCATAAATGGTAAATTTCGTCAAGGTTTGGGCACTAATAATCACTAATATTACACACAGTAAGACTATTTTATCTATGGGCCTTAGTTGCTTGAAAATAAAGGAATTATTATTGCTAATAACAAGTTACTGAATAAAAACATTCAAACGAATGAATAGAAATCTCGCCGACCTTCTACAAAATCACCTGTCTAGAGGACTACAAATTACGGAGTAAAAATATTTTTATTTTCACGATAGACGAAGACACAAGTACCTAAATCTGTGAAATTAGCGTGCACGATACTTTTCTATATTTTTATTTATCGATACTATAACGGATGTAAAAAGACGTTTAACGAAGCAGAGGGTCACTAATTTCCGTCACTGTGATATTTTTTTTTTACTGTAAAAGGTTCCCAGGTATGGCCTGAACCTTCTGGTTACGGAGATATTGAAGGACAAAGTTCGAACATTCTTTTTCATGATACAAGTTTTAAAAGTTATAATTTAAATTTAACTCCACTATTCCTGTACCGTTGCAAGCACCAGCACAAAGTTTTGAGTGCGTTACATTTCGAACAAAAAATAAATGTCGTTTACCAGCAACGATTTAAGCTCAATGTTACTTAGTCTGATGGATAAAATGCCTAGATATCGGCCATGTGGTGAGTATTTTTACACCCTGTTTAGACAACACTTATAAAAGAATTCCGTAATTCCCACGTGTCGATGTGGTTCATCGATTGTCCCCTGCACTAGCCAGCAAGATCGATTCCCACACGGACCAATATTTGTATGGCTTACAGTGTTGTGACTACATAACTATTCACAACCTATCGATACGCTTCCGTACTTAAACGAACATAAATCAATGCTAACGAAGGAGTCCTCTAAACGCAGTTCAATATCCGAAAACCGAAAATTTTGACATTTGAAATCAAATAGACGAAAGCTATTCTTCGGACAGTTTTTGCTATCGACAGCAAGGCAATTTAGGTAACCGAAAATGTATCGTATTCGACTCGGGAGCCTGTCGAATGGTTGTGGATAGCTATGCGGGTCTGAATGTTTGAGCACCAGAGATTTGGAACACACCTATAAATTAGGAAAAAATCCTAGGTCATATTAAGTACCTACCACGGTATTTATTAATTGATAAACATAATTATTAATCGATCAGTGTATTATATCTGATTCCAAAATAGACAATTCTTCATTAGTTACATACGCATAATATTTACATACAATAAAGAATTCTCAAGTTCGTTTATAACTACTCTTTACGTCATTCAGTATTTTTGACATTACACAACTTGGCATCGAGTGGACGCGCCGCGGGCCGTTACGAAAACAAGTAATAAAATATATACTTCACCTTGCAAAATAGCAATCTTTATGTAGTTATCTGATATTTTAAATATCATATTAACGAAACAAAGTAAAGTTGAGGACGAAAAAAGCTTTTGTGAAGCGTTCTACGCGCTTACAGATAGGTCGTACATTCAAGCGCGTAGCCGATATTTTCGAGTGAAGCGAATACACTCCATCCACATGCACTCGTTTTACGCGCGTAATATGTCGAGTTACGTCTAGATACTCGGGGCGCCTGGCCGGGTCCTATGGGGCCATTTAAGTATTAGGTAAGCACCAAAAGAGGGGTCTCTGCTTTGCTTATTTTTGATAACATGTGGGGGGGACTGTATGGTGATTACGTCAGCAATATTTAGAAGAAATAAACGAATATCACTTGTATTTATTTATTAAATAAAATTATAATAGGCATTAAATTCCTTTATAAGTAGTATATAAATTCCTTATTTCTAGAGCCATGAATAAAAATAAAGAAAAATAGAAACTTGAAAAAAATATATAAGTACCAATATTTACCTAAACATAAGGTAATAATCATAATAACACACATACCTATAACATTATAATGTTTTTATTGATGACTTTTGTAATTTTTAATTTTTATTTAATTGTTATCTATTGTTAATGTATTTAATATTTTTAATTTCTCATGTATGCATATGGACTGGTTCTGCAATAAATAAATTTATTATTATTATTATTATAAGAGGCGCGGGGGAAAAAATAACTAAAATTCTGCTTGCGTAATATTGATTGGCCCCCTATTTTGCGCGTTTGATGTGCCTTATCTGGACATACGTTCAACCCTTATTGTCTATGAGAGCTCGACTTCGTTAATCCGAGCATCGTCGACCCGATGCCATGACATGTCATCCAGAGAGACAAAAGCCATTCGCCTCTCCTTAAACCAATGGTGGCATCTAGTAATAGGATTCCAAAGATAGTACATAAGCGCCGGTCTACAAGCATGTATCACTAGAAAAGAAGAGTATCAGGTTGTGATTAGGGCATACATGATGTATGCCCTAATCAAAACCTGATACTCTTCTTTTCTAGTCTAAAGTAGAATCAGTCAATAAGTTAATTATGAAGGAAGAATTCCAAAACACGAAAAAAAAAACCGGAGAGTTTGTTTGAAATCCGCTAATTTCTACTACTACCAGACGGATTTAGAAAAAAATTGCATTTGGTAGACCAATTCTTCAGGAAGGTTATAGGCTATTTCACCATGCTACGACCCTTAGAAGTTGAGCAAAACGAAAAAACGAAGAACTAAGCGAAAACGAAATAGTAGAAGCGCGGGCGGGCGATGCGATGCGACGCGGTGGTTCGGGGGAACAAGAAATCTCACGCGGAAGAAGTCGCGGACAGAAGCTAGTATTTAATAGGTTGAAAATAATACCTATGAACCAAACAAAATCGCTTACTTTTTAGTTTCAAACTGACTTGTTTTAAACGCTACCGAGTGACGAGCGGTTTTACCGCACGCAACAAGTTTTTCATGGCAAATTGTTTGATATGCGGGATAGATACGAGATTCGGTATATTTCGATTCTGAGTCATGTAAGTCTATAAACACAACAACATTTACGGGAACACTTGCAGAAAATTAAAAGCCTTTATTTTGATTGATCTATTTTTATAAGTACTACTCCATCCAATCCGCTGTCTGATTGATCAAGCGTCTAGACTTTATTAAGTCCTACAATGACATTTATGTATACTTTGTAAAGTATTCAATTATTATTTGAATACGAGGAATAGGTGGGGTAATTTATTTTTCAGTTAGTTTTAATTATTGTCTGGCAGTTTAAGTACTTTTTGCGGCCTACCCAAATGTCCTTTCTTTGGTATTGTTCGGCGAGTCGTTGAGCTCCTTAAGTTCTGAGTTGAGCTACACGATAACTGACAAATTCGTGCACTGACAAGAGAGGTACACTCAAAGCTATGAGGTTCTTTTTTTAAAATACCACCTCTGACACTAATCTGCATGGTCTTCATTTATTATTAATCGGGGTAATCGCGTGACACACTAACAGTAGGAATGGCTTTCATTTTGACTGTTCAACAACATTCATTGCGTTACTTACGTTGTTGAGCAGACAAATTTTTCGAATGTATGAAGCAATGGTTTAGCAATATACTTCAAAATAATTCAGATTGTGGCTGATAGTGTGTAACGCAATTAGGATGCTGACCAAGATAATGTATGGACTTTATAAGAGACTGTGACTTCTGATTTTATTCGGTGTTTATTCTCAGAGTAGACAGAGAGAAAACCGACCCCATCTAGTTATACGAGTACAATATTATTTTACAGACGTGTAAAATGTTTGTTATAAAACCAATTCACAGAAATAAATATAATTTAACCTAGTTAAGTCGGCCTATGAAAACCTTGACCTAGATGTGTGTCATATTTTATTGAAAACAGATCTCGAAGCAGAAATGACACTAAGTATTATAAAGACAACTCAATAATAAGAAACAAGTTTAATGTGCCAAAGTCCAATGGTGATCCGTTTTCGTAAGGTAATACGAACTGAGCAATAGGTACTTAGGCGGTGTAGGTACTTGTATTGTTTCTACTTTAGGTACCTACTTGTTCAAATTACCAATCCACTGCCCCACACGGGTTAGGTACGCACGTCTACATTATCAAGCTATACATTTCCGATATAAGCTGACTTCTCATTGTACGAAAAGCTTATACAATGCGAGGTCCGCTAAAGCTGGAAATGTATAGCTTGATATGTAATCGTGTGTAGGTACCGTCAGCAAGGGGGATAAGTATCCAGGGTCGCTGATATAGTTGAAGTTTAGTAAGAAATCGATGAATATTTTCGAGTGAAATTTAATTTGATAAATAACCAGTTAGTTTTCTATTCAATTAATACAATTTTATTTGAAAATATTCATCGGTTTCTTACAAAACTTCAACTATATTCGGCGACCCTTGATACTTATTTTTGCTGACTGTACATCTGAAAGATCATATAGACTGAGTCAAGACTCAGACTTCTGCTCATAAAAACTCACTTGCAAAGAATATAGTCTCATGGTCAAAGTGGTCCAAACGTACAGTCAGGGAAATTAGGTGTTTATCAATTTGACACACTTCGTCAATTCGCCGTGTATTGTAGCCATTTGTTACAAGTGTCAAAGAAGTTAGTTGGGACTTGAATATACGGACAATTTAAGTCGGTAGGTAGTCAATCTGTTAAACAATTAATTTCCCTGACTTTACTCAAACACCTTTTTTGACACAAGACAACACTGCCCTGTCTATGAAAAGTAAACTTGTTTTGGTCCTAATGTGCGACTCTAAGGAGCCTGACCTACCGCGCGCCGCGCCGACAGGGAAGTGACTATCTCTCAACGATTTTCTCCCTCAAGAAACGTACAAAAGAAGTAAGTAAAAGTAAGTAAGTACTCGTAAAAGTCCCGCGTAAGTAAAAGCAATATACAGTGTTATTGGTTATATGTCGGCAGTCCGTTATGGGGATGTAGGAGAGGTCATTTGCAACCGAATGACCCCTGATGACCCCTATGCAAATTTCAATCATTTTCGAGTAATTTTTCATTTTATATTTATTTTGCGGTACACAACTTTGAAAATTTGTTTAAAAAATACAATGCATGATTTTTTTTAATTATTATTATCTGCTTCTACTGCAATACATAATAATCAACCATAACATGACGATTAACTTTAATAGATTTACAAATCGTTACAATTATCTATCATTTCAAGCAGGTTATTTGACTAAAATAGTAAATTTTTGCAAAAAAGAAACACGGTAGTACTTTATCGGCAGAACATTCCAAAAACATGTACAACTTCTCAGCTATCCAACGAATATAAACAATATCCAATAAATATTCAACAATAAGATACCAGACACCTTCAAAAAAATATAAAATGTCAAATTACTCTAAAATGGTTGACATTTGCATAGGGGTCATCAGGGGTCATTCGGTTGCAAATGACCTCTCCTACATCCCCTTAACGGGTAGCCGACATATTACCAATAACCATGTATATATTAATAGTCTTGATCGTTGATTGTTCGGACCGCCCCAGCGGGCACTAGTTCGTCGCAAAGACACGAGCTATCAAAGAGAGTACTCGCTCAGCGACGCTCGCTTGGCCGGCAGAAGAGTCGCTGAGAGACTCACGAACACAATTGGTACATACACATACCGGCGAGTAACCGCTCATCGCCGTTGCGCACTCGCCACTCGTTGCTCGCCAACTCGTTTTTAATTGCTAGCTCTACGCGGTGGGTCAGGTAGCGTGGTGCCATACTAAAGTATTCCTCCTAACCACGTGATTGCCTATGTTTGCCATACCAGCTAATAATGAAATAATATTTACAAAACAATACAACTGTTTTGTTCTTAGTAATGCTGTGGGAAAAATACCTCACTTTACCTCATTGTTATAGATTTATTTACAGTCTAACGTTTATTTTGTTATCTTGGTTATGCTGTAACAGTATTTGATCTCACAAAGCGACGCGCGCTTTAGTTGTGGTAACCAAGTGTTAAAACGATAGAAGTATAAAAATTATATCTATGATACAAACACGCTGTGAATGTGGACGTGAAGAGAAGTAGCGTCAGCACATAACACACACACGCAAATGCACACACACACTTACGACACAGTATACATATTTTTATTGTGCTTCCGTCTTTGCCATTGTGTCGGATGGTACCAAGAGCTCCTGCGCTTACACACACATTCACAGCATGTTTGTACACTTGGTAAGCACAAGTAAAGCGCGCGTCGCTTCGAGAGATAAAAATACTAAACTGCTGCGGCTACTGTAAACCTTTGTTTACACCTTTATAATGTGCAGACGACAATATGATAATATGAAAACCATAATAATACTAATGCATAGGATCATTTGGAACTATCAAATAAATCCTAACATCGAAATTTAAAAAAGGGATTTCTTCAAACAATTTAAATAGTAGTTATGGCTCATAACTAATTACTTTATTGTGTTGTTTTGTTTTGACTTAACAACAATAAAGAACTTAGTTCTGAATTCGAATTATTATACACGATAAAACTAATAACTGATGGACATGGAAATTAGCATCTGTTTGTATTCGGAAATGCGATGAGTCCCGAGGGACATCAAGAAAATAGTTGAACTGTACCTATTTTGAAACAAAATGAATGAATGACAAAATATAATCGCTTTTGTATTAAAGAAAATCTCAAATTGCATAATTAAAGAGATTTTAGAGACACTTTTCTTCTACCACTTCTAATATTCAAAGTACAGTTTATTCTAATTTGACATACATATATATAAATAATACACCGGCTTTATTTGCCCGAAAACCTTCAACTTACTCCAACTTTTCAACCTCAATTGCCTATAAATATTTTGTCTTAGTGAATCGAAGTGCTTCAATAACTCTTTCACATCATATTAAAATATTTACACAGAACCCTTTTAAAAATATGTAAACATTGAGTTTGTTACAAAATTTCTCTAGCACTATTTATGCATGACACATTTTTATTCGTGAATCAGTGAATCATTCGACACATTAGTATTCCCGCTTTATTATTTAAAAGTCCATGTTTTAAACGCGGCAAAATGGACGCCTGGAAAACTCTCTTTTCCAAACGTTACGTCTGGGTTTTTTTGCTATTTTCCCTAGTTTTTATATTATAAATAAAGTTTTGACAATAGTTACAAGTAAATCTCAAAATTAAAAGCAATAAAAGACAGTTTTGACTTTAATGTGCCTATTTGAAATAAATAGGAAGACTTTGGACTTTGACAAGACTTGCCTCAAGTATTTTAGTATTTTCTAAGTGAATAATAATACTTAATTCCTGCTAGAAAACAGAATTTCAAACTAGGTAACATGATAAAGAAGAAACTCTTACGAAAAAAGTTTATCAAAAAAAGAAACATTGGTTCCCTACAATCACCTGCTGGGCAGCCATTTTGTATATTCTAAACAAAATGGCCACTTGGAAATACAATCCGTGAATACCACAGCAAGATTGCATTTGTTAATTTTTGTACATCATGTATGCATGTGCAACTAACGCGGCATATGGAGTAGGTATGGACTGAATTACTTAATTTAATTTTACTCGAAACCATTTTGTTTGTACATGGCTGATGTGAAATTATGTTGATTTACCGTATACGGGGGATTACGGGGAAACAGCGGAAATTGGAGGTCCACTCCAAATAACCCTTCAGACCGGCCAGTTATTGGTCGTAAACATACTTCACATTTTCCACATATTAGTGAGTTATGTAATTGTTTTGAGTATTCATTTAAATTCCACTTATGTTGTGATTTTGAATCGCGTTGTGGCTTTTAAAATATGTGGGGTGGAAATATGTAAACCGTACTGTGGAGGAGACACTCAATAAATAATAATCCGATGAGGATTAATAAAATAATATTCAATTTTATAGCGTAATTAATGAAATCATCGAATCAGTTTACATTATTTTTGATTTTATATAATCTCTGTCAGCTCTTCAAGCTGAGTCCTAATAGCTTTCTGCCTTCTAAATTCGTAATAGCTGTTATCTCGTAATCTTATGCCATTTTTAACAGACTTCAAAAAAAGGAGGAGGTCCCCAATTCGACTATTTTTTTTCTTTTATTTATGTTTGTTAGCTCAAAACTTTTTTCTGGGTGAACCGATTTGGATGATTCTTTTTTTTATTTGAAAGCTGGTGCTTCACATGTGGTCCCATTTAAATTTGATCAAGTACTGACCAGTAGTTTTTGAGTTATCCCTAATAATGCGTATTTTTTCCACTTGGTTTATATTGATGATGTTATAATAATTTCCTGTCACGGTTATTTGTAAATATATGATATATTGATATTTATATCAAGTAGTAATATACGAATGTATGTGGGGTAGGTACCGCAACTAAAAAGAGAAAATTAAAAACATTTTTACAAAAAAAAACAACCGACTTCCAAAAAAGACACAAAAAAGCGTGAAAAATAACTTTAATTTCGGAATTCGGTGGCCAAAAACGAAAATACACAACCAAAGACACTGACTTCCGAAATTAAGGTAATTTTTCACGTTTTTTTTGTGTTTTTTTTTTTGAAGTCGGTTGTTTTTTTATTTTTGTAAAAATGTTTTTTCTTTTAATTATTCGAAAAGGTTGTGTGAACCACAGAAATCTAAAAAACAGGAGAAATGGCAATGGGGTCTGAGTCCGCGCGTTATATCCAAAATGCTCATGTCATAGGCAAATAGCAGGCCGGTATGTTATAGTATGTCGTTGGATAGCTGAGAAGTTGGACATGTTTTTGGAATGTTTTGCCGTTAAAGTATTCCTGTTTTTTGCAGAAATCGATTATTTTAGTCAAATAACTTGCTCAAAGTGATGAAATTGTAACGATTTTTAGCTCTGATTTAAAAACTATTAAAGATAATTTGTCATTTTATGGTTGTTTATTATGTATCGAAGTAGAAACAGATAATAATAATTTTAAAAAATATTCAAAGTTGCGTACCGCCAAAAAAAATATAAAACGTCAAATTACTCGAAAATGGTTGACATTTGCATAGGGGTCATAAGGGTCATTTGGTTGCAAATGACCTTCCCTATATTCCATTAATGGATTTCCGACATATTACCAATAAACCTGTGTATCGGATATACAAAGACGCTTAACCAAGCCGAAAGTCACTTGTACTCTCTGTCATTGTAATTTTTTTTTTGTACTGGAACCTTTTGGTTACGCAGATATTGAAGGTCAAAATTCCAAGTTTACTGAAGTTTTTTTACGATTACAAGTTTTTAATGTTATAATTATAACACAACTTTAAATACCCCCATGACCCCTGTACCGTTGCATGCACCCACAAGCACAATGTTTTACGTGTTTCATTGCGCACTACCGCAAACAACAATTTTCACATTAAAAATAAAAGTCGTTTCCCAGCATTTATTTTTGTACAATATCACTTATAGTAGTTTGATGTAAAGAATGCGTAGTTGACGGCTATGTGATTTGTCTTTTTACACCCTGTATATAAGTACATCGACTTTTGAAAAAAGAAAAACGAAACCATCTACATATTTACAGACAGACAACTTACAGCCTTAACCGCTGGGTCTAGAAGCATGAAATTGTGCACAAGAGTTCCTTAAATTTCATAAAAATCGGTCGAGCCGTTTCGGAGGAGTGCGACCACAAAAACCGTGACACAAGATTTTTATATTTACAGATGTCATAAAAATCGGTCGACCCGTTTCGGAGAGCAGTGCGACCATATACACCGTGACACGAGATTTATATATATATATAGTTTATGTAAAACGTTTGGCCTTGTAAAGCGTCCGTTCGATCACCCATGACTGTATGCCAGCGAGGTAGTTGCGTAACACACGTACAGTAGGAATAGCTTTCATTTTGACAGTTCAACAACATTCATTGCGTTATTTACATTGTTGAGCAGACAAATTTTTCGAACATACGCAGCAATGGATTAGCAATAGGTTTCAAAACGATTCAGATTGTGATAGATAGAGTGTTACACAATTAGGGTGCAGGTTTCTTTTAGAAACTCCACGTGCAGGATTACTGTTGGGTTGACGCTCGCTAGCGCAATTAATTTTGTGAGCTGCCAGTACCATTAATACATTTTTGCAACATTCCTTTTTTGAAATTTCAAAGCTTGTGCTGGTTCCATTGCACCAGTAACATATTTTGTATTTATACTTAACGAATAGAGCATGTAGTTTTCCAAGAAAGCATTCTTCTAAAATGAAACTAAATCCATTCCTCTGTAATTCTTTGGCCAATTTCGCGCAGAATTCTGGCGACGCAGAAAACTTTAGGTTAAAGGCTCCCGCAAACAGGCGCGACGCGACTCTAGTAGAACAATTTCTATGAAAACTTAATGGAAATTCATCTACAAGAGTCGCGTCGCGCCTTCGCGTCGGGCCTGTCTGCGGGAGTATTTATAAGTTAGTTAATAAGAGGTATGCAAGCACGAAGTCTGCGTTTCTTAGTCTAATTAACTAAAATATTAATTTTATCATTGACTAAATGGTAATGTAAACCAAAGTCGGTACCTACTTCAGTTTTGCCAAACTCCGATACAGAACTTAGCGATGGAAAGTTCAAAATTCACATCAAACATGTTCTTTTCAAAAGCATATTACAAAATTAAAGACTATTTTGAAGACAAGGATGTTTGGCAATACTACTCTCTGTACACGTGGCTTCTCTGAAACCTCATTAACGGCATAATTATGTAAATGTCTAGTAAATTTTCCCAAATTACGATGTTTTTATATCTTTTTTTTTCCTCACCTACTTCTATGACAAAACCCTACAATGATGCGACATTTTATACTATTCTAACTCCATTCCAGGCCTTGTAGACTCATACATGTTTCGATTTATTGGCAGTTTCCTGTTTTTTTAAGTACCTGGTACTCGTTGACAGGCCTACACTGTCCTCCCTTAGCTATTAACAATTTAATTTGAAAACATTATATAAGCTAATTATATTATTTTTAAAAGAGTAACCGTGGAGTTTCTTTCCGGCTCTTCTACATAGGAAACGATCAATTGGAACCGTGCACCTAACCACTTCTGACGTTTCATAAGTGTCCATATCGGTTTATGTGAAATAAAATATATTGAATTAATTTTGATTTAATTTGATAACTCCAAGAGAGTTTTAACTGATTGATAGTAAATAATTTCTAAATCAATGGCTCTAAAAAATACACAGCTTGTTAAATATATATAGGTGAGTTAGAAAAAAAAAATTGGTTACATCATTCATGTTGAAATTATACATGTGAGAATGATGTAGAAAGACATGCACGTTAAAAGCGTCTGTAAGAAAAAAGATAATAAAAACAAAATAAAGTAAACAATTCAGAAATTAAAATAAGCCTTGGCAGCTAAGAGATGACCGGTCCTTACTGACGGCGCCCGTTCACGAACATAACGTATGGATCAGCACCATTCAGCTCAACCATTTTGAAGGGAACTTAATGATCCAACACACACCCCACCACCAGAGAGACATTTGTGTGAGCATGACATACTCTCAGCCGCCAGGGCACATTCAAGTCAATGAAAGACGAATAGTAATGAGTACCAAAGCATCTTATATTTTACGCTCTAAATAGCTATCGTCTGTATGCGGTGGTCAAATTAGCGACTTCGCAGTTAACATGTACAGCCAAGGAATAATTTTATTACTTTTCAACTGTCACTGGCAACATTTTGAATAAAAATGACGGTTCAAAACCGTGGCATGCGCAAGAAAGGAATTTGTTTGAAAATTGTTTAACATTATCACTCCTTGACCGTACCTCCAGTCCACCCGTGTGGTAACTGGAATGCAAACCGATCCTTCGTTTCTTTGACGTTCAAATAAATACTTTGCCTTTGCCTTCGAAACGGTAATGGTTGGTTGCAACTACGTGTACTGTATCAAAGCGTGATAAGCTTCGTGACGATAATTGAAAGGTGTAGCCCCAGCATTAGAAAAATAAGTTATAACTACCCACCACATTCTCTCACTCGAACTCAATAATATTCTTTAAAAAGAAAAGTCATAAGACCTTGTTCGTTGGAGCCACACGGAGGAATCCGACATAGTGACCCAAATACAAGAGACAAGGTTACTGAGAGATGATATAAAAAACCATGATGACATGTTAGTGCTTATTTTTATTGTGGGCTGATAGCATTTCTAATTATAGATGTTGGTGGTATTGCCAGCAGGTGAGGAGACGGGACATCGTCCGACGACCCAGAATAGTAGCGTCAATTTTTTATTGCAATTATGAGAAGTAGTCAATATTTCACTCAATACAGGATGTGAGGGACATTGACGCGCAAATTATTACCATGAATTCAGTTCATGATTCTAGGACCAACAAAAACTATATTTCCATACATTTTGATCGTGTAGGAACTGCAATTTTGTATGAAAATTGCAAACTGCAATTTTTACAACCGACGAATTTTGTTCTGCTCTGGGAGGAGGAACATTGACGCGCTGTTGTACACGGTAAAAATATACACGGGTATATTTTTATGGGGAAAATCAATAACAAGAATAACGCTTAACTACACTACGCTTACATAATAAAGAGTATTCTATTCTATTCTATTCTATTCTTAACTAAACAATAAATCAGCAGCAAAAGCAGTGGAGGGCTGGGCAAGAGGTCGATAAGTCCATACCTAACCTGTTGCTTTGCCTGTTGCTTTGCCTGTTGCTATGCCTGTTGCTATGCCGGTTGCTAAGCTTGTTGCTATGCTTGTTGCTATTCCTGTTGCTATGCTTGTTGCTATTCCTGTTGCTATGCCTGTTGCTATGCCGGTTGCTAAGCTTGTTGCTATGCTTGTTGCTATTCCTGTTGCTATGCTTGTTGCTATTCCTATTGCTATGCTTGTTGCTATTCCTGTTGCTATGCCTGTTGCTATGCCGGTTGCTAAGCTTGTTGCTATGCTTGTTGCTATTCCTGTTGCTATGCTTGTTGCTATTCCTGTTGCTATTATTGTTGCTATTCCTGTTGCTATGCTTGTTGCTATTCCTGTTGCTATGCCGGTTGCTAAGCTTGTTGCTATGCTTGTTGCTATTCCTGTTGCTATGCTTGTTGCTATTCCTGTTGCTATGCTTGTTGCTATTCCTGTTGCTATGCTTGTTGCTATTCCTGTTGCTATGCCTGTTGCTATGCCGGTTGCTAAGCTTGTTGCTATGCTTGTTGCTATTCCTGTTGCTATGCTTGTTGCTATTCCTGTTGCTATGCCGGTTGCTTTAACCCGTTTTGGTGCAAGCGTACAATTCCGCAAAACGGAACTAAAATGTCACGTAATAGATTCCAAATAAAAACTCATAAATAATTCGTGTTTCTATGAAAATAACATCGAACAAATACAAGTCATAAAAACGTCTATGAGTAAAAATACCTTAAACTGAAATGCAAGAGAGTTGGTAATGTTATTTAATTAAACAATGCAGTGAAAGGTCGGCTGTTGTAGAATAGTTGGGCTGTTCTATGAATTTTCGTACCACAGCGTTGGAAATATTATAACGATATAAAACAATATTTATTATTTAATACAAGTTATTTGCGTTCATTTATTTTAACAATTAATATAATAGAACATAAAACTATTGAACTATTTACTATAAAATTTACAGTTTATACTGACTATGGTGGCGCTGTCGTAATGTAGAGAGCAGTTTAATATTATCAGATAGGTATTCACCCCATCGATGGCTTGAATTTCAGTGAATACTGATGGCTTAATGAGGAGACAGCAGGCTTAGCACGAGCTTTTGTCAACGGAAGAGTAGACAAAAATGACGTTCCGTGTAGACAGTACGACGGCAGCAAAGTAGAAAGTTTCAACTGCACTTTTTATGAAATTCAGTAGTTATTACACATTTTTCTATTATTTTGCTTATATCTCGAAAATGGTGTGTATGAAACCCTTAAACCCCTAGAACTCAACATAACATAATTTTTCACATTTTCCATACAAAAAGTGAAAAATTCCATTTTTTCCATTACATTTTTATACTTTTTGACCGTCGAGTAAAAAGTTTTCTACTGTCTTTAGCATGGCGATTACAAAATCAAATTGTCTTCACTACCTTAGACAACTGTCAGAGTGATTTTGACAGTTTGGGATAGAAAACTTTCTTCTGAAATAGTCTATATAAAAAAGGACCTAGAAAACGATCGGTAGAAACGAAAGACAAAATGACAGATTGTAAAAGGATTTCTACGGTGCGATATCAAAAATGGAGAAACTAAATGTCACTTTGTATAGAAATAGCTGTTTCTATTCTTCGTAGAAACAGAAAGCGGCATGCTAAGCCCCTGCTGGTAACACTACACTGTGGTACGGACCGCAATAATAACGTACCGCTGAGGTTATAATTTATAGAACCCACAAGCTATAATTCTATAATTTGTAAAAATAGTCCTTTACACCGAATTTCGGTCATGGTGGCCAATCTCAGCGGAGACTAGCCAGCGACGCGGGAGATATTATAATTCACAAGTGCGTAGACGCAGATGCACTCTGTCTTCCCTCACTTTTACAGTCTGATAGGACGGCAATACGACTTGACCGGAGAGAGATCAGGCGCAGGACCACCGGCTCAGTAACAGCCCGGAGTTTGGAAGTCGGCGGTATGACACCCCGTGTCTTGGAAAGCACGTTACAATTTGTAAGCTGTCTCCGTAGAAATATAAAAATCTATCTATGGTTGTCACTGACAGGCCCCGTCATAGTTCATTCATTTCCGCTAGTTTAGTTTTTAAGTAGGTACCTACATAGAGTTAGATTATTTTCTATATAATCTACATTATAGTAAGCATGGTCTAAAAAACAAGGTCTGGCACTCCGAGAGTGACACAAGCTTACGTCACTATCCAGTTGCCACTTTATTGCAACAAAACAAGAAGTATGAAAACATTTTCAGTCACCATTTTGTTAAAAAATATATATCAAGCATTTAAATTGTCGTTTTGTTTTTCTAATCAAACGAAACAATTCAATTTAAACTTATACCGACGTAATTGTTAGTTAAAACTTCATTGATTTATCGGATTCGCATAGGTAATAAAGGCGGTTGGGGAGTTATTATGACACACTACTGGTAACACAGCGGTGATGGCGTAGGCTTGTGTCACCCACGTGACCACTGTGTCTCGGAATGCTATACCTGGCGAAGTATATTATTATACCATGGTAGTAAGTAAGTTTTTTTATTAAGATATCCTAGTTCTGTTCTGTGTAAAAGATGATTTGGCTAGAAAGGAGGTGACTACCGAGATGACGAATAATAGAGAAATATGGAAGAAAAATAAACGTTGCGCCGACCACAAATATACCTATTGGGATAAGGAAGAGCAGGTGATCATATTTTTTTTAAATCATTCTGTTTTGTTTATGGAGGGTTTAATCATACACTGATTATGCGACCCTCATCGGTACAAACAATTATTCCTTATAATCTAAATCGTATTTTTTCTAACTTATACAAGCGTCTTGCATCCTTTGGTATTAGGGACGCAAGAATGCTGTTACACCTACCAACTTCCAGTGACTTATTTAATAATGTGAATGAATCTAGTTATGTTCACGATTTTACTTACACCCTATCGAGTTCGGAACTAGTCGGGCAAACCGAATATAAAGAAATACCTACGTAAAAACAGTAAAGACGATTTATCTCACAAAAGTTTTAAACAAACAAACAAAAAAGTCTTAAACATAACTGGCGGAATGTGGGTGTACTATTAGGTAGGTACACCTCTGCCTAACCCTTCGAGGAAACATGGCGTGATGTTATGTAAGTTTGAAAATTAAATAGTGAAAATATATGTAGTTATAGTATTGACGTGTTACGACAGAAGATTGTAATAAAAAAAAACCAGCCAACTGCGAGTCGAACTCGCGCACGAAGGGTTCCGTACCATTATCTAAAAAACGGCAAAAAAATCATGTCTGTTGTATGGGAGCCCCCGTTAAATATTTATTTTATTCTGTATTTTTGTATTTTTTGTTATAGCGGCAACAGAAATACATCATCTGTGAAAATTTTAACTGTCTAACTATCACGGTTCATGAGATACAGCCAAGTGACAGACGGAGAGACGGACGGACAGCGGAGTCTTAGTAATAGGGGCCCGTTTTACCCTTTTTGAGTACAGAACCCTAAAAAGCAGCACTCAATGATGCTTTGCTTCAGTGAAATAAAACAACATACGGTGTCCGGGCGCCATTACTCTCGAGAACTATGAATCAAATATAATCGGTACTCGTGTTAAAAAAGATTTAATGACTACGGCTTAAAATAATTCTTACTAAGCTATTGTATAAATATTAGAGAATTTTGATGAATCGCTGTGGCTGTAACAAACTATTCGTTACAGTTTTTTTACTATGAATAGAGCAGTTTAAATTATATCCCATTCACTATTTCATTACGTATAATTTCAATCATGAAATTATGAAAAAAGTTTTTACATGTAAACAAATCCAGATAGTTTGTAACCTACGTCAAGAGCTTTCCTTGAAATATTTAATAAACTTACCAAAATATAATTCACTTTATATTACATAATAAACTTTTTATATAAATCGCTACCTATGCACCATTTCCAACGACGAACGAAATTGTCCACCGTATCATCGTCAAGGACAGCAGCGTAACAAATGAACCAGATAAATAGATACACGACGTCAAATTATATACAAAAATAACGCGACTCTTAAAAATAAGAGATGAATTCATAAATGTATGACACAAAACTACGTACTACGGAGACGACAATAGACACCTGTGGCATCCGGAGGGTTATCAACAGATTTCATGACACAAATAAAACCAATTAAGACCAGTAAATTCGCTCAGAAAAATCCAAAAGCCAATTAATCCAATCATATCACACGAAATTCGAACTCAGCTTGAAAAATGTTACCGTTCGATTTTAGCGAGCCATGCTTTACTTTTCACTGGCACCCGACCTTAATTACATAACTAAAACTATACTACCTCAAGCACAACACTACACTGGGGCACTAACACTACACTACGTACGGGCGTAGGGGCCTGAGGACCCAAGGTACGCCGAAGAACTCCTGAAGTATGGTTATAGCCAGCAAGAAATACCTGCTGTATATAGAGGAGTTAGACCTGATAGGTCTACCGCCGGCATCGCCTTTGCAACAGTTGCTGCCCATAATGAGGGCGCATTTCGTTCGAATACCCGCGGAGCCGGGCGATAACTGCGCGAGCGCAGATTTATTTTCGTTGGAGTGACTCTAGCGCCGCGCGGTTCTGCGCAGGCTGGCTACAAGCGAGCGTCTGACGCGACAGACAATGTTGCCACACTGAATGAACGTTTCGGGTTTATAGTTCTGCCGTTTCGTGATTTTATGTTCGCCTGTTAGAAGTTCCGTGTATTGAGGGTTTGTTTAGATTTGATGTTGGAGTTTCGTTTGGCGAGTTTTAATATAATCATGACGGGATTGTATTAAAATTGTAAGTTTCAGACTATTCCGTATTAGATAAAATTATTATACTAAATAGTTCAATACCACTGCAATCACCAACCACCAAACCTCCAGTAATTACTATCTATAAAACCCATTCTTAACTATACAAGTAGATAAAATAAGTTTAAGATTGAAAGGTTTTCAATCGCCATAAATACGCAACAGGCGTGGAGATGAGAGCGGGCACAGTGCGGGTTGCCACCCACACTGGGCTCTGTTGGTTGATTCCAGCCCGCTCCCTCTCTCACAGGGGCCTGTGTCCCAGCAGTGGGAACGTTATAGCCTGATTATGCTGAGGACATGGAGACTGGAGACGTCTAAACTCATGCGTTGCTCTAATGTGGATGCTGACGTAACATAATTATATAGTAAATGTCTCCACAACAGTAAATAGCTCTGCTTCTAATGCCGCTAATCTTTATTTTGATACTTTTGACTCTGTGAAAATGATCACCGTGTCAATAGCTAGAGTATCAAAATTGATACAGGGTCTGTTTTTCAGAAGTAACTTCAGGGGGAAAACAACACTACAATAACATTCGTCTTTATCAGGGGCGTATCTACCCTAGGGCCAAAAGGGCCATGGCCCGGGGCGGCAGACTGCGAGGGATCGCGCAAGCAGAAGCTCGCGCAACTTAACTTATTTAATAAACAAAAGGATTTGAAGGAAGCATTTTCCTATACTTAAATAGCATTACGCATATTTCTGTTCACTGCGGTGACAAATTGTTGTGTGGAATGTTCGTTTTCCGTACTTTAAAGAATAAAAAAATATTAACGTTCCCGTTTAAGCGAAGAACGTTTGTTTAGTTTTGCTATTCTTAATATAGAAGCTGACTCGACAAAAAGTCCGTTATATTTGACAGTGTCATTGAAGAATTTGTTAAGCAATCTATCCATAGGAAAAAAATGAATAAATAGTGTTTATTTCTTTGTATGGCCTTTTTAGTTTTTTCATTAATTATTATCATTCTCAGCCCACATCAACACACTGCTGGACTTTATTTTATAATTAAAACTGTTTGCTTTTTTCCGTTAATTTATTGGGCGGCAAGCCTTACCGGCCCAGGGCGCTGAATCTTAAAATACGCCACTGATTAAGATGATTTTAAGATAACTGATGAGATTAAGACAGTATGAGTACTTAAGTATTGTTCACGTGTTTTATTTCTTCATCAAACTCACTATAAAATAAAAAGTACACTCTTCTCCGGCCCAAAGGCTTTATAATTTCAGGAAGCAAAAAAACAAAAAGAAGAATTCTCTCACTAAATAATATACTACATCACTACACAATTAAGCCCTACTCGCACCGCTAATCACTAAACAGGTTTAGCGCTAAAAGAGTTTTAAACATCATTCTGTGTCTGTCATCTTCAAAAATTTGACAGAAACAGAATTTTGTTTTAAACTCGTTTATCGCTAAACGTGTTTAGTTATTGGCGGTGCAAGTGGGCCTTAGAAGACTACGGAAATGTTTTTACGACGAAGACGAAACTTTTTCCTTTACTTTTATAAAAGTCTCGTGCCCAAATACCGCAGTCAGGAAACAAATATATTTCAACAAAACACCCGACGTCAATTTGCCGTGTAATAGCCATTTCATACACGGTCTGCCAAAGAAAGACATTTGTGTGTTGTTGTTTAAATCGCAAGCGTGTGACCAGCCTTCCTTTGTCAGATTAACCCTGGCACATGACAGACAAAAAGAGGCCTAACCCTACACATAATTTAATACGTCATTAAACTAGTATTCTTCGAATAAACAGCACAGCATAAGCATGATCAGCCTCTAACATTCCCACTGCTGGGACACAGGCCTGTTCTCTGTGAGACGGAGTCGGCCATAATCCACCACGCGGGCCCAGTGCGGGATGGTGGATGTCGCATGTTTTCGAATTTTTGGTTCATGGAAATAAATTACACAAAGTAAAGTGCCTGCCTGGGTTCGAACCCACGACCTACGACACGTTGCCAGTTATGATATAAGTCTCATCTATAGATTTGTATACCTTTTTCTATTTTGTTGAGTACTTGTTACTTGTTGACAGGCCTACACTGTCCTCCCATACCTATTAACGCTGTAATTTGAAAACATTGTAAAAGCCACTTATTTTTAAAACAGTAACCGTGGAGTTTCTTGCCGGCTCTTCTCCATAGGAAACGATCAATTATTGGGACCGCGCACCTAGCTTTTGACGTTTCATAAGTGCCCATGTAGGTTTATGTGAAATAAAATATTTTGATTGATCAGTAAAGGGTCAGCCAAGTTCAAATTTCGGGCTGCTACTGAAAATATCCTAGTTTCCAAACTGGACAACGGTTTGCCCGCAACGCGTTCAATCCCAAGACAGCTTGGCAGTCACGTCCGCGTGATTATAGATCTATTTTGTCTTTATTTTTCTTTATTATTGGAGCTAATTTACTTTTCTGTACGCACGTGATTTTGTGACAAATAAACCAGATTTTCTTTCTTTATTTTCTTTCTTTTACTATACCAACTGAGGCGGCCACCTACTGACGTATACACAGCTAGGTATTATTACCTAAACATAACCCCTTCTATATCTAAACCTATTTATTAGGTGTATGGTCGAGACTCGTGCCTAAATGTTATCATTAACAGCGGCACGGGTCGATCGAAGGTTAAGCTACGTTTGCCGCGGTCGATTCGTGGATGGGTGACCATTCATTACATATCGAGACCCCTCCGTGCCTCGGAAAGCACGATAGACCTTTGACCACGGCTGTCATTTGTAGATGACAATCGTTACGGGTAGAAGCCCAAGTCTGACAAGCAGTCTTACCAACGGGTATCATGTTACCCAGTACCTGAGTTGTGGAGGTCAGATAGACTGTCGCTCCATATTAATTACTGATATTCAGCTACATTTGGTTAGACTGGAAGCCGGTCTCAATATATATAGTTGGAAAAAGGCTGACAGATTGATCAATACATGTTATAAAACAAACTCACTTTTCATGTCTGTTCGTGTGACCGTGTTTATCTTCTAAACTACGCGATGGATTTTAATGCGGTTTTCACCATCATTTAGAGCATTTATTCCGGAGGGTTTATGTGTATAAACATTTACATTTTGAGTTAGATATAGCACATTTATCTGGATGTCTTGACATCCATTGCATCCGTGCGAAGCAAGGCCAGCTCGCTAGTTTGAAAAAAAAAAGTAGATAGCTACCTATTAATTTATTAAAACGCCACTATTATTTTTTAATCTTCATATTCCTTTACTTTTCACAAAGGAAAATACTGAAAGTGAAGGGCGGACGGAAAAATGTCTGTTATCTAACGGAGTTGCAAGGGAGGAAGGCAATCTAGAAACAAGCAACAAGAAAGATGTTTTGCTAATTAAAACAGAGCACGTCTTATTTTCCACGTTTTCAATACCTTCCTCTACTACCTCTTAATGCAATGCATATAATTAAGCAGACATCACGCACACTATAAACTAATTATTATTTTGAAAATGGCTTTTCAAGAGTCATAAGTAGATCACTACTTATGACTCTTGAAAAGCCATTTTCAAAATGCAGTAATGCAAAAGCATAGCATTTGCTCAGTCTCGAAATTTCATTCGTAATCTCGACCCAGATTCTAGATCTTGCGATATCGAGATTCCCTAGTTTAATATGATGCAAAATTAGTTTTGTCGAACTGAAGTAAACACATCTTGTTAAAAATAAACAGACAAAAATCAGCGGAGCCTTACTATTGCGAGAACCCTCTCGCTGTCCCACTACTGTAGACCTTTAGAGCTCCAGAGTACCACGACTAAGTACTATAGGGACTATTCATTGATACAATGTTATATTTATTACGTTTGTTCCAAGGCAACATGTTTAAATCCACGCGCCTGTTAATATCACTGTTGTTTTTTCGAAACAAAAATCTTATCTAAATTATTTGATAGCTCATTCAAGATTCGCTTGCAGAAGGGTCGAATGAAACCAGAGTAATTTTTCTGCCAGCCTGCACAACATAAGGTCGACTTTTGCAGACAACCTTTACAGTCATACGTTGTGTAGGATCTACGTACCTACTTAAATAAATGTCCAGCGGACCCTGAGCAATCAACCCCGCTGCCACCTTTGCAGTCTGGCAAATTTTGCAACTCTCCGAGCTATTCTCATTTCTTATTTAATTCGTGACAATACGAGAGAAGAAAACTTAGAAACAGCTGGTACAGGCATGATGATAAAAATTTTTTTTTAATGTTATTCAATGCCAAACAAGCCTTCAACCCGCCTCAGCCCACCTGATGTCCTGTGGACTTGTTACCCCCCTAGAGACAAAGCTGAAATGTCTCATATGCCTGTAAATACACCGACAAGGATATATGGCTGTGTCAGTACAGGAAGTATGAAATGTGATATACAGGGTTATTGGTTATATGTCAGCAGTCCGTTATGGGGATGTAGGAGAGGTCATTTGCAACCGAATGACCCCTGATGACCCCTATGCAAATTTCAACCATTTTAGAGTAATTTGACATTTTATATTTTTTTGAAGATATCTGGTATCTTCTTGTATCTCGTTGGATAGCTGAGAAGTTGTACATGTTTTTGGAATGTTCTGCCGATAAAGTACTACCGTGTTTTTTTTTGCAGAAATTTACTATTTTAGTCAAATAACCTGCTCGAAATGATAGATAATTGTAACGATTTGTAAAACTATTAAAGTTAATTGTCATTTTATGGTTGATTATTATGTATTGAAGTAGAACCAGATATCGATAATTAAAATAAAAAAACATGCATTGATTTTTTTAAATAAATTTTCAAAGTTGTGTACCGCAAAAAATAAAATTTCAAAGTAGTCGAAAATAAACAATAATAATTGTAATTTTTTTGCAAATGACATCTCCTAAATCCCATTAACGGATTGTCGACATATAACCAATAACTCTGTCTAGGACCCTTAAAATCAGAACTCGGTAATGCTGCTTGGCGTCAGGAATAAGTATATTGGTAGATCTTCCCTGGAAAAGATTCTGCACAATGAGCTCTTATAGTACTCAATTGATAAATAATAATCAAGGAATGTTGACATCAGTAACAAATTAGGTACCTAATGGTAGCATGCGCATGCGCAAGTGCGTAAAATCCCGTTCCTTTTATAAAAATAAAACAAGGCAATCGCTTCAAATCTAAAAGCAACAAGCTTTTCGAAGAAATCAAGCTCCTAAAATTATATTGCTTAACAATGATCTGGCTTTAAAAATAAACTGCCAGGAAACTAGTTCATGCGCGCGCCAACAGATGGCGTTAAACAAACAAACATTTACTAGGTCACAGTACTAATGCGTTTCCAACGCAACAAGCTAGATGGCTCTGCGAGCGTCGCGGCTTGAGTCTCGCATTTATTTTTGGTTATAAAAGGTAAACAGGTTGGCAGGCATCATTCTAATTTAAACGTTTTATATTAGTCCGATAGTCCGGGGGAAATTAGGCAAGTTCAGTTACCTACAGCAACTATGTTTGGCGCTTATTTAATTTAGATAAGATTTCTGGCTTGGGGGCGAGCAGCCAGCTGACTATTTTACGCCGGGTGCGGTATGCGCGGGATTCGATACGGTATTTCTACGAACAATTACTTCTAATACTATTGAAGTACACTTTCAACTAGCTGGGGGTTAAACATTATTATAAATATCAAACGGATCATTGGTGACCTATTTGCACTGATAAATATGATTTCCTATTCGATAGATTAAAACATGATCATACGCATTGTTGCGCATTGTGCGTGCCTAATGAAAATGTTTGCTTCTGGGTCTATTTTGACTATGTAGTTTAATATCAGTGATGCAATTAATATTTGCGTTTATTGCTTGAAATCTTAAATATTGGCAGGCTTTTCAGTGGTAACTGAAGGTTTATTAATTAACACTGTCAATTAATAAATTACGAGGTAAGTAGCAACTTTTTCGATATCAAAGTAGAAGTGAAGAGAAAATAAGAGAGAATTAAGGATACTTGATATTACTTGATATTCTACATAATTATTCATCGGAATAAACAATTTATTAATACTTACTAATAACATATAAACTAAAATGATATTTCAGACTTGCAGCGCCCTGCGGTTTCACCCGCATAAGTACCCAGACTTTTTTAAAAGGGTCAAAACTGTTTTGTTGTCAACCCCTAAGTCTTCAGCTATGTCGTAACTACTAATATGCCGATCTTGCTCCACTTTTTCAAAAATGGCATCGACTTTATCCGTACCAAGGCGACCAGAGTGAGTTGCATCTTTGACATCAAAATTCCCGGACTGAAAACGCTTGAACCAAGTTTGTGCTACTCTTACTAATACGGCGTTAAGTCCATAAACGTCACATATTTTTTTTCGACTTTTGTCGCATTTTTCTCTTTTTTAATAATACTTTAAAATGTATCGAATTTCTTCGTCAGATTCACTCATTTTGGCGGACAGAAAAACAATTGAAAAATGGCGGGCAATCGTTTTACTTTTAATGTTTTTTTAATGTCGTCTAAGTAATGGTATCAAAACCAACCATCATACAAACAGTACAGCCAAACAAATACTACAACTTTATACCTATAAAATACCCCTCCGACCTTACTTACTTACCTACAATAGTATTTAATAACTTTTATGCGGGTGGAGAGGTTTTAATGAAATAAATACTAAAATAAATATTACCTCAAGATACTTGACACTGGATTTTGATATTTTTCTTAAATCTCTTAAATTCACATGATTATTGAAATTTTTGTGTACCATAGACAATTTTTTTTTTAAATCTCCCCTATTTTATCCCCTTGGGGAGTGATTTTACAAAAACGCTGCAACACATAATTTTTTATTTCTTTCCAAAAGCATATCTCTAACTTGAGAAATGCTAAGTTTCCCACATAAACTTTCATCCCCTATATAGGATAGGATTATTATTGAGACAAAAAGTAGCCAATCCTTTACAACAGTAGACAGATTTATCAGAGTTAGGGTAACCATCGTTATTTAGCAGTGATTTTTGTAATACTCGTATTATAATAAATGGTGTATAGTCAGATAGGAAATGTCGACTGCATATAGCTTATTTTTTAATGACGTAAATGTGTTTTCGATTTATGCTATTTACAGAATAAACAATTTCATTTCATTTCAACTCGATAGAGTCGTTGCCCGGAATGTTACCACTTTATAAATATTATGTTTATATACATTTTTAACTAGGTATAGTGTATTTATTTTATTTCTTATTTCAATGTTTATTTTTAATTTTCGTATGCTGCACTGTTTGACGTCATCACGTCAGCGCCGGCTATCGCTGAAAACCAGCGCTGGGGTCGTAGCATTATGCTGAGCGATTGCCGTTTTGCGTGAAAGTGACGCATATTTTCCCCCAACTCGTTCTTTTTTGTGTTTGTTATTTTTCTCTGCGTCATGTTTAAAGCAAATAAATGTATTTTCTTTCTTTTCTTTCTATTACTTTGGCCACGTATGGAAGCTTCAAGCGGAAGATAGCTGATATTAAGAAATCCTACATCTAATTAATTAACCTAACCTAACTAAAACTATTAACAAACTAAAAAATGGCGTCAAAAAATTCCTCCGCATCGCTTTCGACTGGTAATGTACCCAAGAGACTGGCGGCATTGCCACGTTGTATGGCAATGCTTAGCCTCAGGCCAAGGTAAAAGCCAGCTCTTGGGTCACGGGAAATGTCAAACAAACGTTTGGAGAAGTACGAGAAGTACTTTGGCCTAGTAGGTGCCCCACAATTAAACACATTTACCGAACTTGACAGATGCACTGCTGTGCACCGCGCGGATATATCAGATATAGGTAACGGAATCAAGTCTATTTACGTGGCCAACGGCCGCAAGATGGCGTACGAGTAGCTCGGTTTATTTTCATGGAAGCAATAAATATCAGTTGCAATCGACAGAGATAATTCATGTTTAATGAGTACCGATCGGCTATTGGGAAAACAGAACTGAATACACGAAGATTATTAGAGTTAATCTGAGATTAGGGTTATTGAAAAAGCTTTACGATAATTTATGATGATGATGATGTAAAAATGTATGACACAATCGAAAGTTGCGCTCATTTTCGCAAATGGCGTTTTAGTTTGTGAAATTTCAATTGGAATTTATTTAATTTAGATCACTAAAAGGCACTTTTGAACGGCAAAATTTACAAATGAAAAAACGAATTTAATACAGTGACCCCTCCCAAAAAGTAGTTCCAGATTTAGAAGAATGGGTAAGAAACTCTATAACTCCAAATCCATAGATACGACTCAAGTTCAAAGTGTTAATAACCGGCCGGCCTAGCGTAGTACTGAGATTCAATACAATACAAGGCCAGCTTATACTGGTTTTGCTACCACTGACCTTCGGCCTCCCGAACTTTGCTACCACTGACCTTCGGCCTCCCGAACTTTGCTACCACTCACCTTCGGCCTCCTCAACTTTGCTACCACTGACCTCGGCCTCCCGAACTTGCTACCACTGACCTTCGGCCTTCCGAACTTTGCTACCGTTGACCTTCGGCCTCCCAAACTATGCTACCACTGACGTTCAGCCTCCCGAACTTTGATATTACAAGCCCTACAAACTCACAAAAACTTCTTCAAAACGCAAAGAAAAAGCTTTTATTTAAAAATCACAAGTTAAAAAGTGAAATCATACAAATAAACTCTACTGTGTAAAGACGTACGGCCTCCTAGATACATTTTTATGTCGCATTCAACAACCAATCAAACATTCAATCAGTGACCTATTTAAGTATACATTGGTTACACGATCATACTGATTCTAGAGCTTTAAAGCTCCCGCAAACAGGCGTGACGCGACGGTGCGACGCGACTCTAGTAGAATAATTTCTATGAAAACTTCATAAAAATTGTTCTACAAGAGTCGCGTCGCGCTGTCGTGTCGCGCCTGTCTGCGATAGCCTTTACACTGCTAGACATGGGCGTTCCTAGGACTCATCATCGCATCATAAATTCACGCCTTCTGCCCATGGGGGTAGGCAGAAACTACAGAACGCCACCTGCTACGATCCTTGCATACTCCTTTTGCTTCGTTTGCGTTCACACATCCAGTCATACACGCACTCCGGTTGTGAGTACCACGCACCTCACCTGTCTGAAAAACGTCACCAAAAAGGATACTATATGTCTTCCTAGGACGTCTCCGGCGTTTCTACTCCAATCTGCGTTGTAAATACCTGTTGTTGGTCGCCTTTCATTAGTTCTCCCAACATGACCAAACCATCTATGCATACCCTTTTCAATTTTTGTCACTATATCATCTTTTAAACCGCACCGATGCCCTATCACAACATTCATCAGCCTATCATTCACAATTACACACAACAACAACAACAACATCATCATCATAGGGTATCATCATAGGGTTCATTCCTGTGGGGAATTTCGTAACACACATTGGCAATGCCTTTCATTTTGACAGTTCAACAAAATTCATTGCGTTATTTACATAGTTGAGCAGATTACATTTTGAAACATTTGCAGCAAAAGTGTTTGTACAAACCTACTTACAGAAATAAAATCATTTAGCAATTGATTAGCAATTTCCTTCAAAATCTCTCGAATTGTGATCGACGCGTTCTGCAAGACGTATCAAAGACTTTACCAGGAATTATTTACTGCTTAAATCAAACAAAACGCTACATTTTACCTACTTATAAAGCATCAAAAGATTTATTGACGCCTCACCAAGTCTGAAAACTTTGGTAAAAGTTTCATGATGAAGTTTCTATACGAACATTTCGTGGAACTGACATTCATAATAGAATTTATTTATTTTGATGCTAAATATTTGTCGTCTACATAAGTAATTAAAAAAAAAAGAAAGTTTTGCGCTTAAATGCTGGCTGGACCGAATTAGTTACTCTCTTTAATGTTCGCAATAGTCCGAAAAAGGTTTTAGGGAAGGAAAAATATTATTGGAGAAGTTGCCCAGAAAATTGGAAAAACTGAAAGTGCTATTTTTCTATGGGATTTTTGTTGAATTTTGGATAGGACAAAGTCGGTCAGCTAGTTCTTAATAAATTTATAAATAACTACCTACAGCGTTTTGATCCCGAGCCACAGAAACTACAATTCTGTTCCGATCAGTTTATATTTTGATTTTCACAGTTGCATTTCATAACGTTGATGAAACAATATAACAGTATCTGGCTTCTATTTATATAAATCTTTTGTTTTTATTGTTTTGTTTCCTTTTTCGAAAACATTGTTAAAATATTATTTTTTTTTTAGGTAAAGTACCGATATCCATTTATTTACTTTCGTTTTTTGCAACATACGCAAACAATCAGTTAATGGCCGCGAAACGTACAAACGAAATCGCAAAATCAAATAACAGTTCTCTTTGAAACCAAAAACATGTAATACAACGCACGAATGAATCTATATTTACCGGTAAAATAAAACTGTTATGTGACTAACTGTCACTGCACAAACCAATGAAAATAGAATTCTGAACTTTCAGGTAAATTTGGTATTATATTATTACTAGCTTTTGCCCGCGGCTTCGCCCGCGTGGATGTCGGAAATTATCCCATGGGAACGTACGACCGGGATAAAAAGTACCCTACATGTTAACCCAGAGTATAAACTATCTGTGTTCCAAATTCCATCCAAATCCGTTCAGTAATTTTTGCGTGAAAGAGTAACAAATATACATCCATCCATCCATCCTCACAAACTTTCACATTTATAATATTAGTAGGATCATTATTCCCTAAGAAAAAAAACTTTTTTGAACCCTACCAGCTAAACGCTTGAATAAGTTTGTTTGCAAGTTAAGTCACAGATATTAATAATTCAATTATTATTATTAAATTAAGATTATAAATCTTTTCCACCCAAAAATTCGAAGACATGTGACATCCACCAACCCGCACTGGGCCCGCGTGCGTCCCTCTCTCATACAGGAGCCCTGCGTCCCAGCAGTGGGATCGTTGTAAGCTGATTATGTTACTTATGCTAATCTTTTAATAAAGCTATTAACATACAAAATAACATTAACTCAAACATTATTATAAATAAGACAAGAATACGTTCAATAAAAATTTAATAGGTTAATTAATTAGATGTTAGTTGTTATTTATGTATATATAATCTCAATTCTGAATAAAAAAAGATGAATGAATTCAATAAAAATAGATATAATATATATACATATATCTATATATTACATTATTTATTGAAAACAAATACCAGCCAAATAAACAAACAAAAAGGTAATAATATTTTTTTAAATGCTCAGATAATCCGTGGCACTACCCACGACGTAGACAGAGAATTCTTTGTCCGGATCATATTATCTATCGAGGTCCTACAACATCGGATAAAATGTTTAGGGCAAAGTGGAAAGATAAGAGGAGTATAGTCCTCTTACCTTTCAACTTTGCCGTAAAATCCGCCAGCTTGTAAAATCTTCAGAGGGTATAACCCTCTGAAGATTTTACAAGCTGGCGGATTACCTTTGTTCTGTTTTGTAAGAGTCACAGATCACGGAGACGCCTCAACAGCCGCTACTAGACGCGGCACTGTCAACTCTTTCCATAAAACCTTGCGCGTCACCGTTTACTCGCACTAAGATACAAATGATGTATAGAAACTGACGGCTGTGAAGGCGGTAAGTGATAGAATTTGTGCGCTCAGCGCTCTTTCGGCGGCACGAATTTTATTAGTTGCTACTGCTGTCTCCAGACGCTGCCGGCGCGGCAATTTATTGCTCTGTGGTAAGAGTAAACACTAGCAATATTATAGGCCACATTACAGGGAAAAAAGACCACTTAAGGCCATTTAGAATATTTGAAAAAAGGCCCGTATAACACTTCCCATGACACCCAACGCGTTAACAAATATCGGCCTGCTATTACCGCTCAGATGCTTCTTGCAGTTCCTTATCAAAAGTTGTTCAAATTCATGAATAGGAAGATCATAAGGAACAAATCAACACGCATTTCATAAATGTTTACACATTTTTTGCAGGGCCAAATCCCCGAAGAAAACAAACTACCTCCTTTGTCAAATGTCTGTGTACCTAAGACGAATGCGCGGAGTAAGCGTAACGCCAATTCAATTCAATTCAATATCTTTATTGTTGATCATACAACAACGAAACAAGAACGATTTTAAAATTGGAAATTCCCATTTCAAATGTTATATTTATTTAGTTTTAAGACTTCATTCAATATCTATGGGTAGTACAAAATGCTTACCGCGTAGAAAACATATTTTGGATTCAAAAATCGTTCGAATTGCATTTTGCATCATTGTCGAAATCATAGTGATCTTTATTATCCTTGCAATAAGGTTGCTGCATTGACAAGTCTGTCAAAATCACAGTAATCCTAATTATCGTTAGGATAAGGTTGCTATTGGGTTGCTGCTGTCAAAGATAAAACAACTGTAAAATAGGACTGTCTGTGGGCCCTCTGCTAGTGCATGGGAACTCTCCAATGCTTCTTCCAGTATAGGTTCCAAAAAGGTTGAAAAAATGTTCATGAGAAAGTGCTTATGAATCTGACAACTTTACCCCTGAAAGGATGTTAATGAGTTCATAGTCAGACGGTGGAATAATAAGGTTTGTTTACAGAATTTTCCTCCGTTTTGCCTCATAACCAAAGTCGCAGTATTCCTTCATAGCAAAAGCCTTAGTTAATTCTTGCAAGATGTTACAGCTTCGCCAAAAAGCACTTCACTGTTATATTTTCTCCTTACTTAATTGTTAACCTCCGACATGCTATAGTTTGTTAACTTGTACTACGAAAACTGCACTCCACATTAAATAGAATAGTAACCTTTTTTAACTGAGGAATAATATTGCAGTTTGACAGATTTTGTATAGAGAATATGTCAAACTGTCATATTATTATTCCGTTAAAAGTGATCTGACTATTGTAACACTTGCTTGTTTCGTAGAGGGTCCGCTACGCAAGTGCGCTACGCGCTACGCTGCTACGACTCGTAGCTTTAAATGGTTACTTGCAAAGATAAAGCCAATATTCCAGACTAAATTTTATTAAACTCATTAATTATTACCTCGCGTGTTCATAAAGGAAGCCAGTTCGATACTCATGCAACAGGTGTATCCTTTAATTAACAAACGTCAGTGTATTTTTCAATACAATTTTTATGCTATTAAAAATGTACGGATTCAATACTATTTTCATTGGAAATGTATTTAGATATCCGGCTTTTGTATGCAATGTTTGTGACGGACATGACAGAGGGAAGTTTTTTTGAAATGAAAACTTATTTAGCCGCGTTGAGCGATTTTTGGTAGGGGCAAAACTTATGGGTTGGCGTCACCGACATGCAAACGTCACCGGCATGCTAACGTCACGCTTGCGCCAGACTGGCGAAGCGCAGCGGCCGGTGTACAATTTGGGGTTTGCACTTCTGTCGGCAGTCTCCATGACAGCCTATATTTTTTTTCCACAAACACGTAGTACCCACGAGCCTGTAACTACTATTACTGCACGTTTCCCCAGGATTTTTCAAATTCTATTTTGGTGGCTACCCGACTAGTTTTGTTCAAAATTGTTTTATGTAACGAGCTTGTGTGGTTTTCTGTAAATATTTACCCCTTTTTCCACCTCTGGGTTCCATACAAAGTGAGTATCCGCTGACGTTGGAAATCAAATAAATAAAATACGATATACGGGTAAAATGATCTGTTGAAAACATTTTTGTTAGTTTTTTACTAACGTTATAGGTACGGATCCGAATAATACTCGTAACAGTTTTTAGTTCACTTGATCATTTTATTCCTACGT
This sequence comes from Dryobotodes eremita, assembly GCA_917490735.1. Lineage (NCBI taxonomy): Eukaryota > Metazoa > Arthropoda > Insecta > Lepidoptera > Noctuidae > Dryobotodes > Dryobotodes eremita. The sequence goes on along the minus strand of OU823241.1, from coordinate 6,333,920 downwards.
ACACGTTATTAACTTTCCCGGTAGTTATCAAAAAGTTCACTGGACTGTGCTCAACTTTTTCAAAAGCCTTTATTAGTATAATATCTATTTACAACAAAAAAAAATATATATATAAACTTATTTCTGCGAAAATTATTATCCTGAGATACTTTAACTGTCCTTTGCTTTTTTAAATATCTTCTACTTCAGTAGTTATTTTATGTGTAATTTACAAAGGTCCGCGCGACGGAGGGCGGACGGACGGAAATCAAATCAAAATATTTTATTTCACATAAACCTACATGGGCACTTATTAAAAATCAGAAGCTAGGTGCACGGTTCCAATTGGTCGCTTCCTATGGAGAAGAGCCGGCAAGAAACTCCACAGTTAATCGTTTAAAAATAATTGGCTTTTACAATGTTTTCAAATTACAGTGTTAATAGGTATGGGAAGACAGTTTAAGCCTATCAACAAGTACCAGGTACTTAACAAAATAGAAAATGGTCTACAAATCCAGTCTACAAATTAGGCCGACAACGTTTTCACATTTACAAAACATAGAGGAATCTGTATAAAAGATTAATAAAATAATTAAAATAAAAGCCTATTTAAACCAAATGACATGATTGCCGTTACAAATGTAACAAATCTAAATAAATCTTGTCTACAAAAGCCATTAGTAAAGAGTTGAAATAAGAATTGGAGGAAGTCACGACGTTCCCCCATTAAAGTATCACCCGATCCGGCGGGGGATCCACTTCATTCTCCAAGGTTTTGCTGCGAGCCAAAGATTCCAAGAAACTACGGACAGTGACACAATAGCTAATACTACCACGCGATTTTGAACTATAAAGCTTTAACGCTATAGAATACTTTGAAATGAACCGAAGATTTCCTTAAAAAAAAGATATATTTTAAGTACTAACTAAAGGTGTTATTGATTTTTAAGTAAGAAGTCTAAAGTAGTTTTTAAAGCTTGTTTAAAGAACGTATCGGTCAACACTTCAACAGATATATTTTCGGACATGGTCGGAAATCATCGGACGATTTCGGTTGAAGTATATGTACGCACTCTCTATTACATATATGTTTGGTTCGATCAGCCGAGTTCGGCCGACGATGTACGAGCTTAGTGTAGGACAGTAAGCGCCAGTCAGATAATAATTATACAACGCGGGTGAATTCCGCCGTATTCATAAGTACATTAGCAATAATGTTTGTTTACTGGAACGGTATTGATGAAGTCATCAGTGTCGATATCTAACCTATTTATGCAGCTATACTGAAAAATCGTCATCGAAATTTCATTTAATTACGGCTCTCACGAGTCCTGACACTTTTATTTTAAACTATTCTATTTCTATTTCCACGATTGGCTGACACCTTCCCTCGTAACAGACGTGACAATAATCAACTGTGTTCGCATACGTCAAAGACTGCATTAATGGGAAAAAGCGTTTTCTGTATGGCTCCTAAAATTTATAATAAAATACCACAGTCATATAAAGCATTGCCGGTAAATTTGTTTAAAAAAAAGATGCGAGATTTATTAACAGACAAGTGTTATTATAATATAAATGACTTTTTGAATGACATTATCTGACATTTTTATTTTATTATTCCTTAATTTTTGTGACATTTTATGATTAATTTACTTTACTGACTTATCAAAGTTTATTCTTTATGATCATGATTGAAGGGCCTTTAGTAATTTAGTTTTTATTTTATAATTTAGTTATGTATTTTTTTTTTTTTGTAAATTTTGTAAAGGAGATTGACCGAAATCATAATCACTTTATAGTAAAAGGGTATGGCCATAAAAATATACTCACAAATTATATTTTTTTTTTATACAATCTTAGTTCATTTGATCATAATCGTATGTGGGGTTAATATTTTATATTTAATTAGTTATTTATTGAATATTATTGCATAAAAGATATATCCTAAGACACTAGCCAATAGTGAAGCTTTCTATCACAGCAATAAAACAAACAATTTAACCTCTTTATAAATGTAATTTGGATAATGACAACAATTCCCAGTTTTCACTATTTCGCACATGCGTTAAACCGTGGCGCCAACTACTTCTGTCTATCCATTACATGCAATAGCGCGACGATAGTGCGTAGTAAAGTCCATTACTGCGATGCGTTTATATGCACAATAGAATTTCTATGGCGCTTGAATTCCGGTGGTAGGTATATAGTTGGACACGTTACGATGCCAAGCGATGGAAATATTAGATACGTATTCGATATCCGTGATACGTATCGAGACATGCGTTACGCATGTTTGGCGAGAGGGGTGAGCACACGGTGAGCAGACGCCCACGTTGATACTAATAAACAAAACATCCATTTCATCATCATGGTCTGTGTTGATGGAAGAAGGATGAAACCATTCTCCTGCCATCCTCGTCTTGGAGTCAGCGCAGTAAGTTTCCGAACACATAAATCTTTTTGAATATAGCAAAGGTTTTCCTACTTTTTGTGCAACAGAAAGTCTGGTTTGCAAATAAAACCTAGCATTAAATTCACATCATGCCTATCCAATCTGCGTAAGTAAAAAAACGTGTGGGGCGGGGTACCCCCGGCCGGAACGAAGTACCTTACGCTTTTTATTCAACTCCGAATGTTATTAGATATGCAGATTTAGATTGCAGGATGATTTTTTTTTTAAATATTCGCAGCAGCCACCTTGTATTTTCATTTTAACCTCACTATCGGCTTCAGCACCCTCGACACCCATGATGAAAAATTTGAATATGTTCGCAGCCGCCATCTTGTTTTTTTTTTTGATCTCCGTGTCCGGCATAAGCATCCTCTTAAACCATGAAAACTAGCTCTCTCTCTATCTCTTTCTATTATATATAATAACGGAACCATTTCTAAAATTTTCAAAAGATTTTTTTTACCATAAAAAAAAACAATATAAACATCAAATATGAATGTATATTATTTTTTGTAAGTTTGTACTGACGATAGAAATTAAAAATTAACAAATATTAAATAAATAAAATTAATAAATAAGCAAATGTTCATACGATCAAAAAATTAACCTGCATGCTGGACACGTATACAAGCAACTCTAGTAGAAAAAATTCTATGAAAACTTCATGCAAATTGTTCTACAAGAGTCGCGTCGCGCCTCTCTGCGGGCCTTTAGGAGTATTTTACCGTAACGCGGGGTAAACTAACGAACATGTAAACTAACGCTACTTACCCTTCGGCGGAAAAGTGTAAATTCGAATGATTTCTAAGTCGAAAATACAACACTATCCTGTAGCATTTTGGTTGAAATTTTTGCGACAAGCACAATTCATCATCATTCATCAATAATAAAGTCATAAAACATCACGCCTGTAATCCGCGAAGGACTAAGCAGAGGTGTACCTATAGCATGTGTGCACCCACCCGCACTTCGCCAGTAATGTTTAAGTCCCACGTAATACAGGGCAAGCCTATTTTTTGTGCCCGTTTGATGACCAACCGGGCACAAAACCACACCCTGAAACCTATTAACATAAACTATAAAGTCTTAAGACTTAGTAAATAATTATAATCAGCCTACAGATGGCACACAGGCCTCCTCTCGGTGAGAGGGAGCGGGCCGTAATCCACCACGCGGACCCAGTGCGGGTTGGTAGATGTCACATGTCTTCGAATTTTTGGTTCTAGGACATGCCGGTTTCCTCACGATGTTTTCCTTCACCGTTTTGAGAGCAGTGGTAATGAAATAATTTACACAAAGTAAAACGCTTGTCTGGGTTCGAACCTACGACCTACAACTCGTAAGTCGCGGTCGTCACCACTAAGTCACCACTGCTCGCAAAAAAATAGCTGCTACTTGTGCTAGTAAATATTATGTGAAACAAGTATTATTAATTTTAAAATTGTTTGAATTTACGTTACCTTTAATGCACGCTTTTGTGCTAGACGTAAGGGGAATAGAAAATGCACTCTTTACAGACTGAAAGTTTCTCTGACATGAAATTAGACGTAGACACGTCCTAGAAGTGTGCCTATCACTGATTTAAAAAAATTAAGCATCTAAAAACTAGTCCTTGGCAGATTTTGTAGTGTTAATGTTTGTAGTTTTCTGCAAAAAATTTAATACTGGGCTCTAAAATAATTAGCTTAGTAGGTCCTGGTAAATTATATATCTTGCGTATTACAGACTTTCAATAGAATAAGAGGCTAGTTCATACTTACTTACTGGTTTTGATTCCACTGACGTGTGGTCACCCGTGACAGACAGACCGACACTCAGTAAATGTGGATGAAGAGAATTTTAGCCAAAATAGTCTGCTAATAATAATCCATACTAATATTATAAATTCGAAAGTAAGTCTGTATGTTACCTTTTCACGCCTAAACCACTGAACGGATTTCGATAAAATTTGGCGAGGAGATAGATGTCATCCTGGGGAAGGACATAGGATTTTTTTTTTGTCTAAAGGGGTGATAGAGCAGTTGGAAGTTTGTTTAAGAAACCCAGCAGGTCTTAAGTTAGGGATATTTTATTTTTTTATTTGAACTTCATTCAATTGTAGAATTATTGAGACAAAATATTAAAGAGCTTTCAGATAAAAATATTATAAGGAAATCACCAGCGCAATGATACAGAAACATGAGAAAAAAGGACGAGCCGAATGTTACCTGTGATGTTGTTTAAATGTACATAACATACTACTCTTGTTAGGTACATATACTAAACAAACAGCTTCGAAAGCAATACGGCTGTTCTTAAGGCTTCTTCAAACGGACGAGTCACGCGACACGACAAAAAGTGGCCATAAAATTCGGCCATTCATGTGACATATTTTGATACTCGCAAATAAATCAAACAAAACATACTTCCCGTTGACCTAGAATCACGAAATTTTGCAGGAAGCAAGCTCTCACAGCACAAGTAAAGCAAAAAGTTCAAAAGTCGTTAATTTGTAGTTTAATCACATTAAAAAAAATGCAGTTGGAGAATTGACCGTGACGTATTTCGATGTAAGGGTGAACATGTTTTTCAACTACAATGTTAAGTCTGTTCTTAGGATAAATTCATCGCAACTATGGAACCCTTTATTGTGCGTGGTCCGACACGTACTTGGCCGTTTTTTTTATTTTGCATTTTATTATGTTGTTTGAATCCTTGGAGCATTTTGGTAGAATGCCTTGGTTTTCACTAGGTCGTTTCATAATTATGGTTGTCACTGGTCATTGGTTTTCGTCACCACAGAACATATGGAAACAATTTAAAGGCAACATAGTATGTAGTGTGTAAGTTACTCGTGACAGTGCTAATAAACAGCTACCTAAATGGTGACAATCTGTAGGATAATCTGTTTAAATTCAAGTATTAATGAGCTAGCATATTAGCAATGACTATAGAAATTAACACGTTAACAGTGCATGACCCATTAATGGTGCATTTTGAGTCTCATATCGTACGTGCATGCCCCAACCAGGGGCATGAGTCCAAACAACTTTATAGTCTTTTAAATTTATACACGTGGGAGCTTATTCGTTTTTATCGACATATAAGTATGCATTGGACTATATAATTTTAATTTTTTTAAACCGGATGTTTTTTTTTATTAGGGTGACCAATATTCTGTCATCAACTTAAAACCTATCGCAACTTAAAATCTACATTTTGCGATGCACGTACTCGTAAGTGATACCCATAATCCTAGCTACACAGGGAACGTGTCAAGATGGACCACGATACGCGAGAAAGCGAGAAAGGATTCAGCTTCAATAACGTTTGGCAAACGACGGTATTACTCATAAGTCATACACCACGTCATGTAGCATAATATGCTTAAACATACCCACACACAATACCTACATGTATCTTTCGATCGATAGCTAACTGACATTGACAACCGAAAAAACATCGCCCGTAAACTCCGTTAAACAATTTAATAGCAACATTAAAATTTTAAAAATATATTAAAGCGAAAACATTCTTCTGCGCACCGAGCTAACGGAAAGCTCTGCATCCCGTTTTTATTTTTAATAACACCTCGTTCATGCAGTAATACACATTTTTCTATTACGAAATGCCCCAAATTATTATAACAGTAAGCGCCGAAGTGTCAAGTGTCTTTGCTAGCTTCCTGGTGTTGTATTTATAATCGACACACGAAAAACAAACAACGCTTGCCGGCGCGGCGCGGGCGCAGCTCCGGTCTCACCTAACCTACATGCTCTCGCGTCGAACACTGCACAATCTATTGTGATCGTAGTACAGGACTAAATTATAACCTAAATCTGTTCAGCTGGACTGAAAAGATGGTGAAAAACGTACCATTGATAGTTGAACGGTGGTGTCCCGGTGGGTAGAGGTAGGGCGAGGGTCGCGTCACTCCCGGGTGCCGCCCGCACCGTGGCAAGGCCGCTAGGAGGGAACGCCGGGGGCTCCATAGGGCTCCAGTCCACTCGGGCCGCGCGCGACTTGCCGTGTGCGCGCGACGACGCCCGCCCGCCGCCTATCTAAAAATAATACGGAAAAATGTAACGCGCGCGCCATGAAATTCGTACGACGCGAATATTTTGCCAATACCACTGGTACGCTCGAATTTTGTGCGCGATCAGCTGATCGACTGAGCAGACGCATTTTTTAATGAAAGCAGAAGATTCATTTTAGACCTTAAAAGCTTTAATGTCCCTGCGCAGGAACAATAATTCTGGGTAATTGATTTGGTTTATTATCAAAGCTGGAGAAATATATTTCAGTAGCAGGTCGTTTATGTTTGACTTTTAAGTGAATGTGTTGCTTGAAATTGAACTTAGATTGAGACTTGGATATTACTTTCCTAAAAATACAAACTTTAGTTTAACTTATATATACTTACATAAGGTATTAGAAACCTTAGGTACATTTTATTTTCGGATTTATCGAGAAGCTAGAAATCGAGTTGAAATTGTTGAAATCAAGTAACTTAGTGGGTAGCTTCTTATTTTTAGACCTCCTTTTTGTACACTAACTTTAAACAAATTAAAATCTATATACCTTTTGGGGATACTTTTATAAGTAAAAGCTTTGAGTATCTGTGAACAGCTTGAATTGAGGATAGGTACCAATTTTTTTAAAGTTAAAATGCAAGGAAAATATTAGAATATGTTCAATAAATTAACCAAGACAAAAAGTTTACCGCTATACTTAAGGACTAAGGGCAGTCTCCACCTGCGTAATATTGCAATTACATCAATCTTTCGCCTACAGTTTTGGATACAGACTGTTTCAGACAAACTATTAGAAGCTCGCATTTTTTCGTCAGGCGCCAAAAGTTATAATAACAAAGGAATTAAAAACCTATTGTGTGGTTTTATAATTTCTAAAGTGACGATATCATCGTGGACGTACACGTCCAGGTTGGACGTCACGATATAAAGTTATCGTGGACGAAAATTTAAAACCGTCTTCCTATAATCTATACATTTTATTTTCCCGTTCTCGTGATGCCATGGACGTCTACGATAATATCGCGACGTTAGAAATTATAGAAGCGCACATTCAATAGTAAGTTACGTTTTAATTCACATGATTTTAATAAACGGACATAAGATACACCTCTCAGAAAATAGATGCGAGATAAGCCCACAGATAAGCCTTTAAATCAAAGGACCATTATGCAAACTAAGAATGATTCAGTAAGTTTCTAACTTCAAAGGTAGGTTTACTGTTTCTTTATATACGAATAAATTGTTATTTTACATACCTGTTCGAGTTACGGCATGTCTTCTCGCCTGTTGCTCTGGCCGCCTACTCTTGAGTTCCCCACACTTTGCCTGCCTCTATTCCTAACTTAAAGAAAGAAAAAAAATATTTTCACATTTCATATTTCATTAATATTTTTTATTTTCATATTTATTTAATTTTTACTTCACAGTCATCGCCCTTTTTGACAAAGACAGTTGAACACCTAAGCGTTTACATCTGCAATTTTTGATCAAAAATGTGGAAAGTTTAGGAGACTAAGCAATCACGTGTATAACGTAGGTTGTATTTCAAAATGTCCTTTGAGTCTGCCCCTTTGGAATAATTGTTAGGTACCTAAGTACCTACATTTGAATGTCTGGCAAGTGCTTGTAGTTAGGTACAGGACAGAGGTGAAGCCTGATTCCCAGCAGTTGGAATCTGTTATGTATCAGAGCTAAGTATGTACTTAGAAACACCTACATATTATTCTGAAAAAATACGGGTAACAATCCGTGATGTTGTCGGAATAATATTGTTCTCAAGTACATACTAGCTTTTACAGGAACTTATTTCTATTTATAACCAAGTATCAAAAACCTTGTAGAACGCCCACTCACTTTTTCTATGAAGACGCTCAAGTATCCATATTGGTTTCTGCCCCTTGTGAAAAAGTGAAAATATTTTTTTTTAATTTAAATCTCTCAATAAAGGACCTCTTTATAGTAGAATAAGATGTCAAAGGCAACTTTGTGAATATTCTTGTCAACAAGAAAATAAGTTATCGATACTTGCAAGGCTGTCATTAACTTTATTAGTTCCCCGTGTCGCTTCGTGAGATGAAAATACTGTACCAACTACGAATATTTTATTTTCCACGTGTTTCCAGGCTATATGGCATATAACGATATATGTCAGTGTAGTGCCTTAGCAACTAAATGGAGTTTTATGAAGCAGGCAGGAGTGCACTATCAATCACGAATGGCTGGTTCTAATCAGATTTCAGAGAAGTTTCAGTGCTTCCTTGATGATATACCATATTTCACCTACCAGGTAGGGAATATAACCATGTTATTTTTAATGTGATCGTTCAACGTGTGTCGTCGAACGTTTTACAGGTTGGTTCGTTATTTGCATTCGCAAAATTAATGATTTTAGATTTATTATTTATTCTGACCATCTGACAGCTTTTTACTTAGGTCAGGTATGACAATAGTCAATATGATTCAAATCATTAGTAAATTACTTTGAGTTGTGTTTTGATTTTAATCTTGAAGTAACAATTCTTTGTTTTTGTGTCATACTATTGTGTATAAGGATTATAATTTAACATAAAAGGTATTGGAATAAAAAACAAAACAATTGATATAATATATTTATTTCTAATAAGTCAAATACATATCCGAATACACTTAAAATTAACTCGACTAGACCACAATTTAGGCTAATCTATAATAATTAAACCAGGGCCACGTGTACTTACACCGTAGCAAACATTATATTGCAAACCATAAACTTTATGACTTAACGTACTAAACGTAATGTGACTTAATATTCGGGACATATCACTGGTATATTAAAAAAAGGGCCCTGGTGGAATAGAAAAATTTAATCTAAAAGAAGATTTGAAGAGTACCGTAGGTAAGTAATTTTTATTTTGCGTCAAACATGGTAACTCTATGTTGTGTATCTCAAGTGTTAACTTAAGCCTCATTCAGGTGACCCCAAAATAACGAAAATCTGGTACTCTTCAAAAGAACTGGGACTTACAACCATTCTTAACCAACTATTGCATCTGCTCTAAATACTTTTCGTCCAGCATCTGAACGGTGTAACTTTAAACCGGCACAAGCGACACGATAAACTTTTTAAGGACGTTTAACTCGTAAGAATCTGGATATTTCTGGACGTATTCGTAGAAACGTACACAACTTGGATTTTTGCCATTTAGTGAAATTATTTATTGAATATAAACTTTTAATTGTGACATTTTTAGAAGCCAAATATACGAAGGTATGTATTTTATTGCAGTTTTGAACTTATTTAAATTTTAAATATTCATGTGATAGAATTGTTAATGTTCTGTTTCTCTGAAAAGTATTTACGACAGATGCCTTACCTTACCGTACTTAAAGGAGATTCTAGCTGTAGACTGACAAATTGGCACTGCCGAGGTGTACAAGTAGCTAAAATATTAACTTCATCGTCAGAAACAGTTTTAAAGAAGATTTTACTATTTAGTAAAAAAAAACTCTTTCAAATTCGTTATTGTAAATTATTTATAAAATTCGTTAAAACATTTCGTACCAAAATTGTTTACTCAACAAAGTTGGGCAGTTAAAAACAGTGCCAAAAAGTCAAGGGTTTATACGTTAAGATTACAGTAAAGTTTAAAAAATATGTTCAGACTAAGTGCAGTCTATACATCATTTCGTAGTTAAGTGAAGTACAAAAGCCTTCTTGTGAAGCTGGTGAGTGGACATAGTTTGAGTTAAGTAATACCAAGCGATGAATGGAACAATACTAGGGATCTTTGGTTTTAGTAGCACTAGCCTTGACTCGGTGCTCCTGTCAAATTGGCTGAATGATGTCAAATGGCTAACTCAAGCAAATTTATTCCTATCCGCTCTGATACAACCAACTCGTATGTTTACAAAATTAAAATAACTACAATCAAAATGGTGCAAGTCTTACTAGCACCGAGGGTTCCGCACAAAATCACAAAGTTACAAGTCAAGGTTTAAAAAAATAAATGCAATCATTTCGAGATCTCTAATTTTGGACCCTCACAAAACTCCTTAAATAAACTTAATCATAAAATATTTAAAAAATCTGAGCACTTATTTAGAATAGTTACTCACTAAAGTACGGAACCCAAAAATCAGAGTATAAATTAAGTAAAAAACTAAACAATAATAATGTTACGGTAACATATTTTTTGCTTCTGGCAAGTTTTACATCGCGTGACAATATATTTACAAAAGGTTAACAATTCACTCTTTATCCGATTCTAATTTTGTTTTGAAAGCGGTCGAATACAATCATAATTTACTTAAAAATAACAAACTCTGAGAGATTTAAGCCTGTGTGTCACAAATAATCGAAGTTACTGGGGCCACGGTTCTTATGCTGCGGGTCAGTTGTGCAATCAGCGAAGAACAACCGCGCAGGCCGAGGTGACCATCGCAGATCATCCTTCCAACCATGGCGGAAAATGGCCACGTCTTTTGTCAGGCACACAATTTTAAATTCAATTCTCATTAAAAATACGTCGACAAACGTACCTATTCACAGCAGTTACTAATTACCAATTTGCTTTCGCCAGGATGTCAGAAATGAAATAAAAATGTATTAACGTCCTTTAATTTAAAAAAATTACATCTGTAAAGTGTACGTTTGTGCTAATCTCATAGAGTTAGCGTTGAACGTCGACTTCACTACCGACCGCTTTCAAACAGCCTAAAAATACGAGCGACAAAGCTCTAAAATACAGCCGATAATTTCTAATAAAGCCTTGGCCATGGTTTCTCGAAAGCATGGCCTTATATTAAAAATTTAATAATACTTTTTACTCTTTTCCTATCGCCCCCGATCCCATCTTTCTTGCCGCGTTTGTGCACCGTGTAGAATACGACATAGTATTTATTATGGTTTCTAGATTTTATATTTCAGAAATTATTAAGTACCAAAATTATTGGTTAAACAGGACAGAGATGAGTTTCCCTTGCTTAACAAACATCAATCATACCATCAATACTAAAAACACTGGCTCTCAAACAATTTCTTTGAAAACCGAAGCTTATAAATGATCAGTGGTCGAAAGAAAAGTAGGTACGGTCACACCAAAAGTGATAAATAACCAGGGTCGACGATATAGTCGATAAACTTCAACTATATCGACGAACGTAAGAAACCGATGAATGTTTTCGAATAAAATTTAATTTAATTATTAGAAAACAAACAGGTCATTTATCAAATTAAATTTATTTTTTATTCTTCTTTGAATTCTGTACATTTAATATCGAAACTATGGTTAAAATTCATACAGGCCCGGGAAACAAGGACGATTTTTTTCTTTCTAATATGGATTATCTGGTAATAGGTACTATGTCGGAATTCCTGCCGTATAGATGCGAACGCGGTACGCTTAGCAAAAAATATGTTATAAAAATATTACTTCTCACTACTCGTTAATATTATTTTTTATACAAAAATAGGGTAGAAAAGCTAAATGGGGATAAGAGAAGGGTACACCCACCAACTATCGGCCCACGCTATAGTTTGCGTACTACACAAATTCGTTCGGCTGACAGTTGATCCACCCACCCTCCTCAAAAACATTGGTTTATTTATTAAAAAAATTAAATCATCGACTACATAATTAAATCAAGTCCTTGGAACATAAAATAAGTAGTTTTAGGCCAGCTAAAACTGTTAAACGTAAGTAAATTAAATAATTGTATACTCCTACTTTTTTACTTAATGATTAATTCTAAAATAAAACTAAAATAATTGAATACTCCTACTTTTTTACTTAATGATTAATTCCAAAATAAAACTAAAATAAAGTCATCAAGTAATTGTAGTTTTTTTTTTTTTTACAATCAATATTTGCCTATCTGCTGTTCGATTCAATTTAAGGGGTGAAATATGAAGTAAAGATCCATAGATGTTTGAAGTTCGTAGAGAGTCACCGACCTAGGTGCAACGTGTTCGTGAATGCTCATGAATTTATCCCTGGAATTTAAGTTTTTTACTGGAAATATCTGCTTTTCATCTTAAAGTAAACTTAGTTATTGTTCAACTTTACCGTCGTATTTTTATCCCGCTTGGGGGAGATTCGCGCGAATACTAGTCGATTATACCAAAATAAATCGGTATTATTAATACAATTTCCGAGCCGTTTGGATTTCTTACAAATTCGTTTTGATTCAACATGAGCGTAAAATACAATTCGAAATGCAGGTTTTAATGAAAGATGGGGAAACAAAACTAAAATAAGTAATAGGAAAATGAAAAATGATTATAATATACATACATACATTATACATCTACTCACTACAATCAATACACTACTCGCAGACTGAAAGTAATTGAAAAATCGGTCGCGAGTTCGCATTTTTTTAATGCGAAATCACTAAAGCTATAAGCCCCTGATTTAGTAAGCCAATTGAGACCTTATGGTCTAAGAAATAAGAGGGCCGTAGTAAGCGGGGCTTTTGAAATAAAAGATACATATGTGGGCTTGGCTGGCCTCTGCCGAGCATATCAGAGGCGCCAAACTTTCAGTCCGCTACATGAAGCAGGAAAGGATCATATTTATTTTTATTTTTGTGAAATGTAGAGGTATACCTACTAACAAACAGTAATACATTGACTTATGTTTAAGTGTAGGAGACAGTTGCTCAATATGTGAATGACGATCAGTGGCCGGAAGACCACTAGACTTCAATTCGTAATTTCGTTCAGCTGACGAGCAAAAATCTTCCTAGCGTACTGATTACGGCATAGACATTTATCTAGACAAAGATATGAGATTGCGAGACCTTAGACTTGAATCTCCGATGCTTACTTGTGTCACAGGCAAGTTCCGAGTCATTGGAAGATCAAGCAATGACATGTCCTAGCCTAAAAACACGAACTTTTTTTTTTGCTTTGTTATTTTTTTTTTCTCATTCTACACAGAAAGACAGAGATAGACGAGATTGTCACTAAGAGATCCTTTCCTCCAAATAACTACGAAGAGCGGGCTTTGCCTCGCAAACACCAAATGGACTCACTAATTGAGCCTCTGAATACACAGATCATCAGGATGGGTACATGCACGTGTAGCCCACGCGGATGTTAAGAAAAGTAGGAAATTAAAAGACGAAGATTTACACGTGCGCGATTTCGGGAATCTTGTGGTTGTTGTCAGTGCGACGACGGCCTCCTTTCGGCTTGATGTCAATGTTGCCGTTTTTCTCAACGACGGTGTCCTTCATCTTTAGAGCCGCCGCGTTGTTGTTCTTTTCAATGGTGGCGCTAGAACCACAGGCGCAAGTACCGTCCTTCTTGGCCGTGTTGACGGCGGTGTCTGGAACGGCTACGGACACCGTCTTACGCTGCTTTTTCTCGTCAAAATTCACTAGTACCTGGGCAGGTTCTTTATTCAGGACGCAACGGCGGGGGTCATTTGCGGCGTAATCAGACGAGGAGCTCGACGGCTGGTAGTGGTACTTCAGCTTGTTGCGTAAACCACAACGGCAGGCCTTCAGCGCGGTTTCGCGTCTGTAAAGAGGTACTAGGTTAGACTGGGAAGCGAACTTAGATATCGGGAGTTAGGAATGATAACAAAGGATTAGTAACATCTGCAGAACTTTCGCATTCTTATCTCAGTCTCAATCTGTCAAAACTACCTCAAAGAAAAACCTATTTTTTTTGACATTGATTGTCGCTGTGATAAAATTACAAATAAATTTTTAATTACGGGAATTGGCCATCTGGCTCTGGTAACTAAACACATATCCCCTAATTACGCTTAGCACTGACTAAAAACAAAGCGAAGGTAGAAAATAAGAGCTGTCGAATACAGTTAAACTAAAACTTCTATATACAACATGACCCAGAATTAACGCACACCACCAAACACTCCAATTAGAATATTATGTTATAATCATAATACATACACTGAATTTTTACTATTATGTATAAAACATTGTTTATTTATGAAATTAGTTATACCGATTGTGGCAGAAAATTGTGGTCACATTACAAATCTACGCCCGTACACGGTCGCACACGTACAAGGGCTTAGCGTAGGAAGTACTTCGTCCATTTGCTTTGTTTTGACTGTACAGCGGAAGTGTGGCTGTAATTTACGTAGTTTTAATAATTTTTGGGATAAAAAATTACCTATATTAAAAATTACAGAAATCGATTCAGTAAACGATTCTGAACAAACTATTTCATTTAAAACATACGATGTGTAGCTAAATTGATGCATTTTAGCATCAATTTAGCTACACATCGTATGTTTCAAATACGCTTTATTTTGCTGGCCATCTAAAGGTTAACGCGTAAATTAGTTGGACAGCACTAAACAGTCTGTCTCTTTCCCGCTTAGCCTGCGGGATAATTGCGTAACACACTAACAGTAGGAACGGCATTCATTTTGACAGTTCAACAACATTAATTGCATTTGTTGAGCAGACAAATTTTTCAAACATAATATATGAAGCAATATATTTATTAGCAATAAAAATCCTTCAAAATGATTCAGATTGTGGTTGATAGTGTGTTACGCAATTAGGGTGCAGTTTGAAGAAGATTGCAGTATTCTTATTTTATTCATCAGTATAATTTTAAATTACACTGTTATTTGCATAAAGTTACGGTTCATTTCAGTAGATATTTAAAGTGAGAAGTTAATTTTAAATAAACTTGACTGCCAATGACAACAGATATATTTCATTCGCGCCAACGAAAAGTAATAAATTCAATCAATTGTAGAGCAAAAGATGTTCCTGTCGAAACGCCAGTGTATTTAAGGGGGATGCTCTCAGGTAGCCCGCGAAATTCAAAAATACTTAAGTTTTTTTGCAATTTGCAGGTCACTGTGACGTTGTATGTTGATTAAAATTTGATTCGCAGCCGTAACAAATATGGCTTTACAGAATTATAATCATTAGAATCCGCCATACAACTCCTTAAGTCAGAATTGGCCTCAAATGTCATGATTTCATGAAATAGTTATTCAATAGGGTATGAACTTAGAGAGATGTATTGATGATTTTTATGATTATAATTCTATAAATAAATATTTGATACGGCGGCGAATCATATTTAGATCAACCTGCAACCTGATACTGACCTGCCAATTGCAAAAAACGTAAGATTTTTTGAATTTTGCGGGCTGCCTTGGCGCACCCCCTTAAAAGATAACAATAGAATTTTTTTTTAATGAATAATGTTACGTCGTCGGTCGCGGAATAGCTTCGGGCATGAACGAGTAAAATCGATTTCTAGATGTGTTTGTATATATTTAATTAACTTTGTATTATTACATACCTATCATCCAAATCCAGCCGTTAAAGCGTGAAAAAGTAACAGACAGACGGAAGATAATAAACGCTACCTAAATATTACCCCAAGATACGGACTCTGACTAAATTCCAATTCCTTAAATCTTTAGAGGCATGAGGAACGGGGTGTAAAGTTCACTCATCCTCCATAGAAAAAGGGAGGACCCTCCGACCAGACGGGTATTGTGTCTAGTGGGCAACTGCCCGACGATTGATGTCGGTAAGTCTTATACATATATGTTTATCGCGCGGTAAACTCTGCTTACGAGATGCAGGATTTATGTGACGTCAGGTCTTTGATGCGTAGTTCGCATGTGGCGTTGTAGATGTCGCCACAAATCTTAAAAAAGTGGTAAATAAAATGTTCAATACTTAATCGTGTGAATTTTAAAATCATCCCCTATTTTACCAAACGCTGAAACGCGTAATTTTTTATTTCTTACCAAAAGCATATATTTGAATTTTCATATCCAATCAATCTGCCTAGCCTTTTCCGAACAATGTTGGGGTCGGCTTCCAGTCTAACCGGATGCAGCTGAATACCAGTATTTTACATGGAGCGACTGCCTATCTGGCCTCCACTACACAGTAACTGGGTATACGATGCCCTTGGTAAGACTGGCAAACTGTCAAACTTTCGGGCTTCTGACAACCCGGAACGACTGCCAAAGATCCACGAATGACAGCCGAGACCAACGGCTTAACGTTTCGGAGGCACGGAGGAGTTTCGGTATGTAAAGATGGTCACCCATCCACGGCCCAACCCCGGAAATCGTAGCTTAATGGATCGACTCGTGCGGCTGTTATTACTTAGCCACGAGCTCCTCATCGATTTTCATATCCCTAACATAAGAAATGCTAAGTTTCCCAAACCAATTTTCATCCCCTGTATCACCCCGTTTAGGATTATTTTTGAGACAAAAGGCCTATGTCCTTCTCCAGGCATCTATCTCCATGCCAAGTTTTACCGAAATTCGTTCAGTTGTTTAGGCATAATAACGTAACATACAGACAGGCTGACGACAGAGATAATTATATAGCTTCTGCCCGCGGCTTCTCCCGCGTTGCCTACAGGAAACAATTGACTCTGTTGGGGGATGATTTTGGAAAAACTGTGATACACGTGTCTCATAATTTTAATTAAGAGTATGTGTACAAATTTTCCAATCAATCGACACAGAGAATAAAAAGTTTCACAGAAAATTCAACCCCCCATTTCACCCTCTTAAGGGTGGAATTTCTAAAAACTCTTTCTCAGTAGTATACTTACTCTTCATAAACAACACATCCCCCAAATTTCATGCCTCTAGGACCTGCGGTTTAGGCTGTGCGTTGATATATCAGTCAGGACTTAGAATTTTATATATATAGATAGAGAGGGAGCGCGGCCGGTGACCACTCGCACGAAAACTTTCGCACACTTGCGAGTGGCTTCAGCAAACTTTCTAAGCACACAACTATCGAACGAAATTGAACTCTATTTACAATATTCACACACAAGCGGCAAAAGCGTTGCGTTTAATACAATCTCAAAATTATTTCCTTATAAAGTACTTAAAGGTTTTTTTTTTCTTGTTCCTGATACAGTTCAAACTAAAGGCGGTTATCTAGTGTAGATCCTAGTATACCTGATACGCTGTAACATATTAGCGGCCTGACCTCAAAGGTTTCACTTCCCAACTTAATAAGCAACAATCAATAAACTTAAAATAACCAAATTAGCACACAGCTGTCGATTCTGTTACAAACGCGTATAATACCTACTCATGGAAAATTTAGAGGAATCCAAAGAAGAAAGTTTAATTTCTCCTGTTCTAGGTAATTATCGTACGTACTACTGGCCACAAACATTAGTAAATGCAATTAAAAAACCTTTTGAAATGTGATTATTTTTAATTTCGGTACTTTTTTATGTAATTATTGCGTAATATTGCGTTCTCTCATACTGCGATGTTTTTGTCTTGAATGTCTTGTTTATCGTGAAGCGTTAATTGTTACTGCAAAGAAACTGAAAATGCCAGAACTGAACGCCACTCAAATTGCTGTTACTTTAATTGAAACTGGGCACTCCTACAAACATAAGGCCCAAACATTACGAGTATCATCATCTATGGTATACCGAGTTGACGAGAAGTATCGACAGACCGGACGGTATAAGAGACTCGTAGGACAGGGACGTAAACGGCAAACTGTAGCCAGCGGCCGTACTATGACGTGTTAAAGCCATCATTGTTCCAGCGTGAAAGAGAGACGGAGTTATATATGACCGATACCACTATCCCTTTTTCGCAATGGAACCATGATAGTTTTAACACGTCATAGTACGGCTACTGACCGGTTCATCTTTACCAGCGTGCTTAGAAACCAGACCTTAACTTCTTCTGAGGTAAGAACGAAGGTCCAAGAAGTTCAAGTGGTTACAGTAAGCACAAAAACTGTGAGAAGACCGAAATCGGCCGGAATAAATTCACACTTGCCTGCCAGAGGCACTCTTCTTGAGCTTTGTACGAAATTCAGAAATGTGATCATATTTGCGCAGGCCAAATATAAATGTTATGCAAAAGTTTTGAAGTCGCCTAAGTTTATCAAGTTGTGCCTCAGTGATATCGAAATAACTAACATCAGCGTAGTGAAGGATGGAAAGTAAAAGGGATTGTTCCAGTGCAGTTTAGTGGCAGTTGGAAGAAAGTTCCGCAATCGTACCAACTGCAAAAAAATTACGACTAACGTCTTGTAACTGAGGACCCCAAGAAAGACGTTTATCGATCCAAACTCCAAGGTTCTTAACCTTTCTGCTGACTGGAATAGCAGTTCTGTTAAATTCTACTTGGGGAAGCTGCGACCAGTTTATCTTGGGGGTCATCCTTGAGCTGACAACAACAACGACCTGAGTCTTCGATGGATTAACCTGCAACCTATGTGCCTCACTCCACTTGCAAATTGAACTCAAATCCTTGTTTACGATATTTATTGCATCTACCAAATCCGAAAGGGCAGCTTGTTTATATATATTATTAGCGTTTATACGTTATTTTGAAACTACCGTGCGGTGACGTCTATAAAAGGAGGGTGCGGCCAGTACTCGCCCCTCACTCCGTCTCAAGCAGCCGTCGTGATAACATCTTTTCCTAATATTGTTTTATGTGTTTATTTTGTATGTGTTATTTAAATCAGGAAGTATATTTTAAGTCTAATAATTGTATTTGTTTTAAATTGATAAAAGTTTATTCATTCCGTTCGTTTTTTTTTAAATAAAATTAATATCAACCGCCATTATCAGAAGTGGGATAGGCTCCATTGCCTATCTTATCTTACTGTGTCGTGCGAAAAGCTTTTGAATCATGTCCGAAAGAGCTACCACTCGTAGTAGAGGTAGAAATAGGCGCGATCAAAATAGTGATGCTACCGAACTCCAAGAAACCCTTGGAGCTGTTCTGGCGCGTCTGACCGCGCTAGAAAACACCAGCCTACCCGCAACTAGCACCGTGTTGGCGTCAACGGCTCCGGAAGCACGTGCCATTGTGGCGCCTGGGCAGATCATCGCGTCCTCGCCACAGGAGCCACAATCAGTGGTGCCTGAGTCGAACACCAGCATCGTTGGAGAATCACTTGCAAGTACTTCGACGTCCCTGGATGCTACAGATCGCCTCATTGGAGCATTGAGTGCGTTAACCAAGGTCAGATCCAACCATTATTACATTTCAAACTTCGATCCCAGCATACATGATATCGATTCTTGGTGTGAAGAGGTTGAAAGGGCACGTTATATTAATAGATGGGACGACAACGAGTGTTTATCACGGATTGCTAACTGCCTGAAGGGAGATGCTCGTAGTTGGTTAAACGACTGGGTCACAAACGACCGTACCTGGTCTAACTTTAAAATCGAATTTAAGCCGCTTTGCTCACGAAGAATTGATGTTGCAAATATTTTGTTTGACGTCATGAGTACTAATTCCGACAAGTATTCCACGTATGCAGAATATGCTAGGCGCTCCGTATTGAGACTAAACATTGTTAGAGGGTTAAGCGATGATTTAACGGTCGCGATTGTATTACGTGGTATAACGGACGCACAAATACGAGCCGCTGCGACTAACGCTCATTTAACGACCAAAGATCTTGTTGAATTCTTTTCTATTTATACTAAACCGAAACCCATCTCTTCTGTAACCTCTGTGAGATCTTCTCAAAGTAAACATTTTGACCGAAACTCTCGAAAACGTCCACATAATAATATAAATCGCGAAATAACGTGTTTCTCTTGCGGTAGTGTGGGTCACTTGCAGCGCGCGTGCCCGAAACAATCGAAAACTGTTAAATCCGATGTATCGACTGAAACAATTAATAAGAAACCTAATGGGGCGTGTTCATTTTGTAAAAAGCCAGGCCATGACGCCTGTCTGTTTTGCCAAACAAAGATCTGAATAAAAACAACGTTAATTTTTGTTTCGAATTGAAAGGCGCATCAACAGACAGTGACGTCACAACGGCCGTTATACAAGGTATACCTACCGACGTACTCATAGATAGCGGATCGCGCGTTTCACTTATTTCAGAATCTGTGCTAAAATATTTTAAGTGTACCCGACTACCCACATATCAAGTATTACGTGGAATAGGTGATCAAAATATTGAATGTAATAGCCGCGTAACATTAGTTATAGAATTTTGCGACATCTCATTAGAGGTGGATCTTTTTGTTGTTCCCCTAAAATGCCTAAACGTGCCAGTACTAATAGGAACAGATGTTTTGAACCGCGAGGGGGTAATGTATATACGCGCAAACAATGAGCAACGTATAACTCGAATTCCTAGTTCTGTTGGTCAAACTGTATTGCTCATCAACTCAAATGAAGAGTTTTCGGTTAACACGCCGCTTGAAGGTAGCGATCGTGAAAAATTAATGTCAGTCGTAAATCAGTTTAAGGAATTCTTTATTATTGGGACTGCCCTAACAACAGTCACAACTGGTAATATGCGCATTGAGTTGACGAGTGAGACACCGATTTGTTATAGGCCGTACAGGCTTTCAATCGACGAAAAATTTAAAGTGCGTGATATCGTAAAAGACTTGCTAGACAAGAAAATAATACGCGAGTCTAACTCTCCATATGCAAGTCCGATTATTCTTGTCAAGAAAAAAGACGGAAAAGATCGCATGTGCGTCGATTACCGCGCGTTGAACGCGGTTACCGTGAAAGATCGCTATCCATTACCCTTGATAGAAGATCATATTGATCGCCTTGGTAAGAGCAAGTACTTCAGCTGTTTAGACATGGCGACAGGCTTCTACCAAATTAGGTTGGATAGCGACTCTGTAGCGAAGACCGCTTTCGTGATCCCCGAAGGTCACTACGAATATTTAAAAATGCCGTTTGGTCTCGCGAACGCGCCGGTCGTATATCAACGTATAATTACAAATACGCTTAAATCACTGATAGAGTCCGGTAAAGCCCTCGTATTTATTGATGACGTGTTATTGATGGCGTCTTCTATCGATGAAGCAATCGAGAACGTACGCGAGATATTACAAACACTTACTTCTGCGGGGTTTTCTATTAACTTAAAGAAAAGCACATTTGTGGCTACAGAGGTTGAGTACCTAGGTCGAACTATCTCTGAGGGTCAGGTTAGACCGAGCGAACAAAAAATTAAGGTTCTAATTGACTCCCCTGTGCCCACAAACGTAAAACAGGTTCGCCAGCTACTCGGGTTGGCAGGGTATTTCCGACGCTACATACCCGGCTATGCATCTAAGACAGCGCCCATTGCTAGTTTAACACGGAGTAATGTTAAATTTCACTGGGGCGAAGAACAAGAAAACTCGCGTAAGTACTTAGTCCGTTGTCTAACAAGTGAACCTGTGCTTGCTATTTTTGACCCATTATTACCAACTGAGTTGCATACAGACGCGAGTTCTATCGGTTACGGCGCGGTTCTTATTCAGGTGCATGAAAACGGTAAGCGCCGCGTAGTGGCGTACTTTAGTAAAACTACGCAAGGCGCCGAACCACGATATCATTCCTATGAGCTTGAGACGCTCGCGATAATTAAAGCTTTACAACATTTTCGCCACTATTTGCTGGGTATTTCGTTTAAAATTGTGACGGACTGTAACGCGCTTAAACTAACGGAACGTAAAAAAGATCTTTTACCACGTGTCGCGCGTTGGTGGATATACATGCAGGATTTCAACTTTACGATAGAATATAGAAAGGGCGTTATGATGCAGCACGCCGATTATCTAAGCCGAAATCCTGTTGATGTCCTTCAAATAACTAGACCGAAAAACTGGGCACAGATTGCTCAATCTGCTGACGAGGAAACTCGTACGTTGATTGATAAAGTTAACAATAACGAACTAGACTCTTCCCGGTATGTTGTTCGTAAAGATCTGCTGTATTATAAATACACCCCCACGGGCCAGGAGTCAAAGCTACTATGCTTCATTCCCAAAGGACACCGATTAAGTCTCTTAAGAGTTTTCCATGACCAGCATGCGCATATATGTGCAGATAAGACCATTGATTTAATTCTGCGTCATTTTTGGTTCCCAGGGCTGTATGCCTTTGTAAGGAAATACGTAGGTCATTGTTTGATTTGCCTTTCATCTAAGAAAGTTCCTAGGGCTCCTTATTACCCGATTTCATCATGGCATAAGCCAGATACCCCATTTAACACGGTCCACATGGACGTGCTAGGTCCACTGCCTATTTCAAATGAGAAAAAGTATGTACTTCTTATTGTAGATGCCTACTCTAAGTATTGTTTGTTTTATGCGATAAAAAGGCAAGATTCCAACGAATTAAAACAAATGTTTTCAAACGCAGTTTCCCTATTTGGGACTCCCAAACTTATTGTGTGTGATAGAGGACGAATGTTTGAGAGTGCTAGTTTTCAGGGTTGGGTTTCTGAAATGGGTAGCGCAATTCATTTTGTAACACCTGAGATGCATAGTGAAAACGGTCAGGTCGAACGCTACTGTCGTACTTTGCTCAATATGTTACGCATAGAGGCATCTAAACCAGAGAGTAAATGGTCAGATTCTTTGTGGAAAATGCAGCTTGTTATCAACTACACTAAACACAAGACCACTCGGATCTCACCTTTACAGTTGCTTATTGGTGTTGAAGCAGTCACGCCAGTCATAAGATCACTTATTCGCGATGTCGCTGTTGATGACGTGCGACCGAATCGCGAGGGTTTAAGAGAGTTACAAAGACAGCGCGCTAGCGAACTGCTTGACCAGAATAGACTTAAACAAGACGAATACGTTAATAGGAATCGGAAGGTCAAGCGTGCGTACAACCTAAATGATAATGTGTTTGTTATAAAAACTTCTCAATAGAATACTCTTTATTATGTACACCATAAAAAATAACAGATATAAATGTAGACATTTTACACAGGGTGACACAATGGGCGGTCTTATCGCTAAAAGCGATCTTTTACAGACAACCTTTGGATGGATTCAAGGGAGAAGGAGAGACAATAATGCAGGTAGTCAGTGGTGTACCATTTACATATACAACAAATACATACATACATAAAACATATACTTATCTACATATAATATATACAATAATAAACATGAAACAAGAGCAAGGAAACTAAATGTAATGATGATGTTTAAGGAGAGAGGAAGTGTTTTTTAACCATAATTTTAAAAGTGGACAAAGATTGAGCACGCCTTATCGACTCGGGCAAGGCATTCCATAACCGTACTGCTTGAACTGTAAAAGACTTGTCATAAAAGCTGGTGGAATGCATCGGCATCTCTAGTCTTAAGTTTTCCGATGACCTAAGATATCTATTATGTGTGTCATGAAGGAACTTGAAACGTTCTTTAAGATAAGATAAGTTACAGGCAAGCTGGACTCGGGAATGCGAGGGCCATATCGTGTGGTGAAAACCCTTCGCCACAATCGATACGAGCTACAGCTGTTAAGTGGTTCGTATGGAAAAGTCACTCAGGCTGCCGCCGAGCACATGGTTGCTTGGCGAGGAGAGTGGACCCCCGAGTCGTGTGCCACGTTCTTTGATAGTAAGTAGATTTTTATATTTACTTTTCTATTTAAGGGCATTGAGCGATGGCTCTGCCGAGACGTGCTAACTGGGTGCCTCCGTCGTTTACATGCATAATGACTAAGGGCATTGAGCGATGGCTCTGCCGAGACGTGCTAACTGGGTGCCTCCGTCTGTTTACATGCATTATGACTATAAGGGCATTGAGCGATGGCTCTGCCGAGACGTGCTAACTGGGTGCCTCCGTCTGTTTACATGCATAATGACTAAGGGCATTGAGCAATGGCTCTGCCGAGACGTGCTAACTGGGTGCCTCCGTCTGTTTACATGCATAATGACTGTAAGGGCATTGAGCGATGGCTCTGCCGAGACGTGCTAACTGGGTGCCTCCGTCTCAGTTTATTTATAAGGGCATTGAGATGTCTCTGCCAAGACGAGCTAACTGGGTGCCTCCGTCTAGATGTGTTGTATTTAATTACAACAGACATGTGTTTAGATTAAGTAATAAGGATATTACTAATAAGTGCTATTCTCTCATTTTTAGCTGAAGAGGATAGTCTCACAGCACCGTCTACCAGTGCAACTAGCTGTGAAGACCGCTCAAGTCGTGGAGATGCAGACACGCACCAGGGTCCATCAATTACTGATGCAGCTATTGAAGACGTGAGCCTTTCGCGTCGCCCGAGTCCAGTTGCCGAAGATCGTGACTGCAGCGAATAAGGACCATCATCTGGACAATGTGGCTGAGGACAACCACACGTCAGGAGAGGCCGTATTAGCGTTTATACGTTATTTTGAAACTACCGTGCGGTGACGTCTATAAAAGGAGGGTGCGGCCAGTACTCGCCCCTCACTCCGTCTCAAGCAGCCGTCGTGATAACATCTTTTCCTAATATTGTTTTATGTGTTTATTTTGTATGTGTTATTTAAATCAGGAAGTATATTTTAAGTCTAATAATTGTATTTGTTTTAAATTGATAAAAGTTTATTCATTCCGTTCGTTTTTTTTTAAATAAAATTAATATCAACCGCCATTAATATGTAAATCATCTACATACAGGTGGTAGGAAGAAAGAAGTGTTTTGGAAATAGAGTTTATAAATATTGCGAAGAGTAATGGAGATAAAACGCCACCCTGAGGTACACCGGCAGAAGTATACGAGGGTCATTCAATAAATACTTAGCCTACAAAAAGTAAACGAAAATTTTGGAAAAGTGGCAATTTATTTTTCAACATAGTCTCCTTTTAGTTCGATACACTTAGCCCAGCGATGCTCCAACTTTTTTAACCCGTCCGAAAAATAGTTTTTGTCAAACTCTGCAAAATAGGCCTCCGTGGCGGCGATGACCTCCTCATTCGATCCATATCTATTCCCGGCGAGTGATTTTTTCAGATTAGGAAACAGAAAGAAGTCACAAGGGGCCAAATCTGGAGAATACGGTGGATGGGGCAGCAATTCGTAGCGTAATTCGACCAATTTGGCCATGGCAACGGCAGACGTGTGAACCGGTGCGTTGTCGTGGTGAAACAGCACTTTTTTCTTCGCCAGATGGGGTCGTTTTTTCTTTAATTCGGCGTCGAATCGGCCTAATAAATCGGCATAGTAAAGCCCTGTAATTGTTTTACCCTTCTCGAGGTAATCGATGTAGATCACACCTTGTGAATCCCAGAAAACGGTGGCCATAACTTTTCCGGCCGATTTTACAGTTTTCGCCTTCTTTGGAGCACGTTCCCCGGTCTGGATCCATTGTTTTGATTGCTCCTTGGTCTCTGGTGTGTACCAGTGGATCCAGGTTTCATCGACGGTCACAAAACGACGCAAAAACTCCGCTGGATTCATCTTAAACAGCGCCAAACACGTCTCCGATGTGGTCTCACGGTTGCGCTTGTTTTCTGGTGTGAGTAAACGCGGCACCCATCGCGCCGACAGCTTTCTCATGCCGAGTTCCTCGTGAAGAATATGATGCACTGTTCCTTCTGAAATGCCTACAGTCTCAGCTAGCTCCCGAACCTTCAATCGGCGATCTGCCAATACGAGATCATGGATTTTTTTAATGTTTTCCTCCGTAGCAGCTGTTTTCGGTGCACCTGGACGTGGTTCATCAAAAACCGACGTACGGCCACGTGCAAACTCGTTGAACCAATTCTTGACGGTGGCCATCGATGGAGAAGAGTCACCGTACACAGCATCCAAGCGCTCTTTGATTTCGATGCGCGTTTTCCCTTCCAAAAATAGGAATCGAATCACCGAACGATATTGCTCTTTTTCCATTTTTGTAAAACCGATCGACACGTTCGCTTCCATAAGTTGTCAAATTAAAACAAATGAAGGGATTGGAATGAAAATTTGAAAAAAGAATTAAAAAAGAATGTGCTACACTGTGGTAAAACTCTTTTGAAACTACAGCGCCCTCTGGCGATGAGGCTAGGTACTTATTGAACGCCCCTCGTAACACCAACAAGATCAAGACTCTTCCATGCATATACGCTGCCGTTGGCAGGTACATACATACAGGTAACTACGAAACCAGTCAATTGCTGTTGGACATATGTTAAGCGAGCGAAGCATGCCAAGCAGGATATCGAAATCGACAGTATTAAACGCGTTACTAAAATCCGGTAAGCAAAGAACCGTCAGATTTCCTGTTTCCATGCCTAACCATATTTCATCAGTGACGTTAACTATGGCTCTTGTGGCCAAGGCGTTCAAGGACTTTAGAGAGGAAAGGCAAGATGGCGATAGAACGGTATTCTGAAAAGGAAGTAGGATTCGATTTTTTGAATAAAGGAGAGATTTTTGCCTCTTTCCACATCGATGGAAAAACACCATAGGATATAGAGTATGTTAGAATATAGCCAAAGGATAGGATGGATTTCGACGAGGACAGGGAGTATCATTTTCCGACTTACACAATCACTACCACACAAACATAGTTAGAAGACTAAAAAGAACAGAAACGTTCCAGCTAGTGTTTAGTGTTAGTGAATAGCGTAAAGTACAAAGTGCCAAACAAACACAAGAACAAAATGTATTTGCCTTAATAGAGAGACAATAAGAAAAGTGCTATTGGACACATTCTTAGTAAAGACAATTTAATAGCTTAGGTTATAATTAACTATACTATTAACTACTTATTAGTCTATTTATAAGGCTAGATTGTAATAAGATTACGGTCCATCCTATTGTTGAACCCTAGGACAAAGGAAAAAAAAATGGTCGTTTATTTTATCAACTTTTGCAATTTTAAATTATCGAATAATAAGCAAAATCCAAATCAATAAACTTAATTTTCACAAAAATCCATTATATTTTTGTTTTATACACATTTGTTTTTGCGTTCGTCCAAATTTGTCCATGAGCGTAGATAGAGTAGGTATTGTATTGATCAATTGTCAGCGTATGCCTTATGAGATAGCGATAGTCTTTGACGGTCACTTGTCTAAACTAATATTATAAAGATATAAAATTTGTATGTTCATATGTTACGCTTTTACGCTAAAACGGCTGAACGGATTTGGATACAATTTGGCACATGGGTAAACCATGACCTGGATTAGGACATAGGACACTTTTTATCCCGATATTCCCACGAGATCGAGACTTATGCGGGTGAAACCGCGGGGCGCAGCTAGTAAATTCATAAATTGGTACTTCGCCATGGTTGGGCTTTAGTCTGTGGCTTACAACTGGGGCCAGATAAAAAATATCATACGCGAAGGAGATAAAGAAAAAAAATATGTCTCGTTTACACTTACTACTGGACTGCGGGGTAATTACGTAACACACCAACAGTAGGAATGGGTTTCATTTTGACAGTTCAACAACATTCATAGCGTTACTTACGTTTTTGAGCAGACAAATTTTTCGAACATATGAAGCAATGGATTAGCAATAGGCTTCAAAAAGATTCAGATTGTGATAGATAGTGTGTTACGTAATTAGGGTGCTGGTCTAATAAGCGTGGCTTCACTCATTTTTTTTTCTTCTTTCAAACTTGGCAATATTGACATCGGTGAAGGAAAATATCGTGGACTTATTTATCTATATATATAAAAATATCGTGTCACGTGTTTGTGGCCGCACTCCTCCGAAACGGCTCGACCAATTTTTATCACTTTATTTATGTTTATTTGGTAGGTATGAGAATAAGTCGTAAAGTAATGTATATTTGCTAGGTATGAGAATATCGTAAAGTATATTTCGTACCGCTCCCACGGGATCGAGACTTATGCGGGTGAAACCGCGGGGCACAGCCAGTAATAATTATAAGTCTGTAATCACTGAAGCGCATCTTGATCAAGCGTGGTGATTAATCCTCGTGCCTTCTCTGTATGAGATGAGGCATTTGCCCAGAGGGAGATGTTTAGCTTAAGCTTTCGGGCCAGCTATATCGGACAGGTACCAGTTTCAATTAATCTTAAGCGTTGGTAACGGCTCTAGGTATTCAAATAGTCACAGGCCTTCATGAAAGCCTGTATTCATCAATTAATTGAACCCGACATGGAGCAGTAAAAGCTGGACGTTCTAATTTGATTGAGTGTTATTATGCTCCGTTCTATAGTCAGTTTCGTGTGCGTTACGTCAGCGGAATGTCGCTTTTTAGGAATTCGGCTTGACAGATAATTAGTACCCCATCTCGTGTAAATGTGCCCGAAATTTAGAATTTGTGCGTCCAGCCGATCCAAAGATATTCAGGAAAAACAGATTCCGCTGGAGTAACGTTACCCCAGCGGCATGATTTTTAACCTGTGACAAGCTGAAAATTAATTACGGTGCAACATGATAGTCCCAGTCGTTTCAAATTAGTATTCCAATCATTTCGAGTCCAGCATTGATATAGTGTATCAATGGAGTCCAGTGTAAACTTCTGGGAAACTGATAGGAACCGTATTCATCAGCAATAGGGAACATTGATGAAATTTTCACAAATAGAGCTTTACGTCAAACCAGTCACCGCAATGAAATTGAACTGTAATTAAGCCAGCTGAAAATTCACGTCCTATATATATTATTATTTATCAGAACTATCTATGTATGGCATAATATTTTTAGTTCATTCGTTGTCAGACAACACAGCCTATAGTTTTCTGCAATCGTTGTAATTGGTAGTACTTATTTGTGAATAATTGCATACTTTACCGGAATTTCACCACAACGCACTATTCAGAATCAGGAATAATTGTGAAATAATAAGCGAATCGTAATTCATTAGGAAATCAACAGACAGTTTGTAGTGAGCGTATTGAATGGTTTGCGGACAACTACAATCACATCATATTGGTTTCTACTAATTATTAGTATATCCGTATTCTCCTAGAAACCTGATCTAAGCCATTCAACTAAATGATTAATAATTACCATTCTATAGAGATCACTGCGTCACGCGAATCAATCTACTTAACAATAGGTTGTTGCAGGTATAGGGTTACAAATCTTCTCTTTGTTATACATCTGTTATTGCAAACTGAATCTACAGTACATTCGATTCGGCAGTCAATGTGGAACAATAAAGCCTACCCGAAGCAATTACTACGCATATTCGGTTTTCATTTGAATCATGCCGATCGCAAAATTCCGTTCGTATTTACCTTCGCTGTTATATATATCATGAAACGGCTTTTTCCTAACATTTATAATATCTACATAATATATTCGATTTTGCAGCCTGGCTGTGCCTAAACAAGCCTAACCCCAACAAGTGTACGTGTCAGCTAGGCCGTCAAATCGTAGACGTCATTGTCATTTCATAGATTCCTGATGTGTTTACTTTTTGATTGCATCTTGACGAGGGCTACCGCGCTTGAGTTCGCCGCTAGAGGCGCTAGTGTAGAGTAAGGTCCCTAGATGTCAAAATATGTACCGAATGTTCACTGTTCGCGGGATTTTTATCACGTATTTTAACGAATGATTCATAATTGTTGTAATGGTTGTGCCATTTCTAATTAATTATGGCTTAAGATTTTAAGTAAAAAGTTAGGATCTAATTTCGCAGCACTTGAAGGAAGAATAAGATTTGTCTGCTTCATGCTTGCCAATTTAAGGAACATATAATATAAATATTCATTTGAAGTTTTAAAACGTAATAAAATAAACATAATTTGAATTTATGGGTACTTAAACATACCCAAAATATCAAATAAAAGTACAGCAACAGGACCTTACTCGCCAGTGGCGCCAACTGGTGAGCATAATAACGAAAGCCCCCATTAGAGTAGCGTCACCTTCGCTTGGGCGGGCTAATGAGAAATTCTGTCAAGTACGAACTGATCTCTGTTGACCCATAGATCGATGCTTCTGCGTATCAGACACTTCTACGAACAGGAAATTATTTTTAATGTGCATGTTCGTAGCATTGACTCAAACAAATATTTGTTTTGCTGTAAATTCAACATTTAACTCAATGGAGAGCGAGTGAGCCAATCGTGCCGCTGAAGCCGCTACAAATACGTTGTAGGTATTCCCACACTGCGCCATTTCATAAAATGTAAGTGAATTTTGCTGGGATTCCCAATGCACTATCTATCACCCTTTGTCCCCTTTGTCCTTTGTCACGTGTTTTATTTATTTTGTCATTTCCGAAGGCACCAAGTCCCAATATACAAATCACACGTACATAACATTAATTAACTCATTCCATAATTCAAAACAATCATTAAAATAAAAATAAAAACATTAAAACTGAATATAATAAAATAAATATTTATTAAATTATTACCAACAAAAAAAATCTTTACCGTCGGTTAGCACTCGGATTAACTTCGATCAAGCCAATTTCGATCGGACTGTTACAATCCTCGTCAACGAACTTTAACAGTTGATTGATCGATTTACGTAAACTGCTGAAAAGCGATGCTACGTGCGATCGAATATCGGCATAAGTCTCTCGCTTCAGCCAACATGCTTGACGCGTTACAGTACCGCGGACATTAAGATGCGATAGGCATCGTTGTATTGCATACGCATGATACTTAGTATCGAACTTTTATATTTTGTCCACAGCTGGCATGAGTAAAAACAGAGGCAATAGGGACGGAATAATGTTTTTTTAGCACACGTGCTGCAAAGGGAAAATCAGCGCGCAAGCATATTGCTCCTTACCGACAGCGCCCGTCTTTCGCGTTCTATCCCGGCGTCATCTTTGAGATCATCAGTAAGAATGTGGCCTAGATACTTAAAACTTTCGTAGAACCCTCACTAGTGAACCATAAATAAAAACTTCTGGGACAGTCTCCGGTCCCTTACCAGCTCCAAAAACTAACATTTCAGTTTTCATAACATTATAGACCATGCCATGAGAGCTGTCATAACGCTCGCAAATACCTACTAGTTGCCTAAGAGCTCTTATTGAGGGGCTCAAGAGGACCATGTTATCGGCATAACTTGTGTTATTAAAGCACACGCCGCCTACTTAATATTAGTAAATATTTGGTACAGCTATTTATTTATTTATTTTAACATAAAACGGCAAAGGCTAATTACATTAGTTAAAGACACAAATACATAACGAAAGTATACAACTACTCGACAGTCATACGCTCATCTCACAAGACAAGCTCAGATCTTCCATTCATTCGCGAACACATCACAGTCAGGCTTAGCGTCCAAGAGAGCGTTGAGCTCAGAGTGTGCGAGGGACAGGAGACTGCGCTCGAGCAACGGTTCCACTCCCAAGCACGACGAACAATTTGTACCTCCTGTTACGGCTATAATTCATCGGAGCAAAAAGATCGTCATGGATTTCGTCGTGCAGTTCAGGAGCATCTATTCTTTCCGTGAAAGACCTTACAAATATTAATAATTTGGTCATTTTTTTATTTTAACCTCGACAGAATTGTACCCTAAACAGCCTAAGAGAAAGTATTAAGAGTACATAAACGGATAATATCCATTCAAATATTTATATAGATACCTAAGAAAAGCTTTTTGTTCCTTTTCTAATAGTAAAGTGTACTTCTTTTCGTGCGGGTTCCAAACGCATGCACTGGACTCCAGTTTGCTGAGAACAACTATATTAAAAATAGATTTGATAGCACTGATGTTGCTGAAATCTTTAACATTGCTCAGTATGAAACCTAGTCGCCTAAATTAATATTTTGCTACTGATACCATGTGATCATGAAACATTAGCTTAGTCCAATGGGACACCCAGATCCTTCTTTTCAGATGTTCTAGTAATAGTGCTGTCATTAATTTTATAAGTAAAAGTTTCGTGCTCGAGTAAAACTCACGACAAAGCATTTGGAATAATTACATTATTTTGTTCCTAACACTCCACTCGAATATCGCCTCAATATCACGCTGCAGCACCAGACAATCGGCTTCAGAGCGAACTTCGAAAAGTTGTAAATCGTTTGCATACAAGAGACTTCAGGCGTAATGAATAACTGAAGGAAGGTCGTTGATCATTATCAAGAAGCGGTCCCAGGATTGATCCTTGACTGACTCCAGAACGCGTATGATAGGTCGGGGATTCATAAAGGCCCAGTCTGACAAACTGCTGACGATCGCGGAGGCAGTTAGTGAGGAGCCGTAAGAGTCCTGGCGGAAATCCGATGGCACATAGTTTTTCAAGCAGAATATCATTATTGACCCTATCAAACGCTATCCAGAAGTTAAAGTACAAGACATCGACTTGACCTCCAAGGTCCAAACGTTTTGATGTACAGTTTACCGGTGTCGGAACGTTAGTATTTACTAAACTCTTTGCTCTGAAACTATGTTGTTCGTGACTACAGATACTTTTCAACTTGGGAATAAAATATATTATGTAATATGTTTTCAAAAACTGTAGCTGGTGATGACAAAATGGCAATGGGGCGAAATTCTTCTACTAATGTTTTATTCAGACTCTTGGGAATAGGAGTGACCCTTGAAATCTTCCATTGTGGTGGATAAGTTCCGGATTTTAAGGATATATTAAAAATATGAAATAAAGGTAAGCAAAAGTGTTTTTTTATAATTTTTCGAAATTTCAGTAGGAATGTTGTCAGGCCCTACTGAACTACTTAGTTTCAGTTTACCTATTCCTGACATGACATCCTGAGGAGAGAATTTAAATATATTTACATAATTACTGCTAACATTAGTATCACAACATGAAACCTTTTCAGCATCAAGTAGCGGAACATCTGGAAGATAAACGCTAACAAAGAAATCAGCAAAGGTGTTAGCCACATGAACACCTGAAAATTGTTCGCCGTTGTAGGTAACACTCGGCTCAAAACCACCTTTTGAACATAAACTGGCAATATGTTTCCTGACATTACGCGAATTGGGTCTTAAATTGTTTTCGATCGTTTTGATATACGATGCATAAGCAATTGCCACCCATGTTTTAAGACTAGCTCTCAAATCTGATATCTTTTTATGAGCTACTGTACGTTTAGTGCGCTTCCAAGCAGTATGCCACTTGAACTTAAGTCTAGTGTCCATTTTAGTGAACCACACTGGATAACGCCTACTTGTAGTTTTACGAAGTTTCTTTGGTACACAAGCATCGAAGATGGAATAAATTGACTCATAAAAGTACTCTGTAGCTAAACATACATCGTTAGTCTGTACAACCTTATCCCATGAAATTTTCGAAAATAAAACAAAAAGCTTATCTCGGTTAATTTTTTTTAAATTCCAGTCCTTACTTGGATCAATGTTACTTGGTTCAATGCCATCAGGAATATGTGTAGATATAATTTTAATAATAATTGTTAGGTTTTAACTATACCATCCGTGGCATCGACAGAAGTATAAATCGTTTATAAATCTCTTAGACCACCACATCTAGCATACCTCCATTCGAATTACTCACCCCATTGTCATCATTCAGGCAACAAAAACGTAAAAGTAAGAATAGTAGTTAATAATAGATAGAGAAGCACTGTTCAAATTTTAATCTAAAATTAAAACAGTTCCTTTTAAGTTAGATACAAAACTATCGACTTTACAAAATCAACGCATGTAGTCCGCGTCTTTAGCACTTGGTTTAATATATACCACACACATCTTCACCACAATCGGTTTCAAATTCACGGCACCGTCGCTACACAACAGACGACAGCGCGGTGAGTAAAACACTCCCACACGGCTTGTCTCGGTCACGACGTAGAATACTCCAGTCTCAGTGATAGTTCCGCGACTTCAACCGACTCATCAAGACAAGTTTCTGTTATCGCAACGAAATTATGTTCCATCAACAGTAAATTGTTTCGTCAAATACAACGTTTGGTTTTTACATATTTCACGTTCTAGTAAAAACAATGTAAGTTCGAAAGTTTATGTGCTACGAAAGGGCTGATTATTGGTTGGAAGGCTGGGCTCGGGTTGTTTTCCGTTTTGCTTATATAAAGCGATTGATCTCGTACAATTCACACAGAGCCTAATCTTTGCGCTGACCGGCCAGACATCAGCTGAGTGAAACATTACGTAGCTAACAACTGGTATTCCCACCTTATAAGATTTGTAGTCCCCCTTTGACGTTAACATTTCAACCGAACGTGCACCTGTACTTGCTAGACACAGCCGCTGCAGGTAGTTGCGAATCGCATCAACACCCTATTCCATGTTCCACAGAT
Source organism: Dryobotodes eremita (assembly GCA_917490735.1). Lineage (NCBI taxonomy): Eukaryota > Metazoa > Arthropoda > Insecta > Lepidoptera > Noctuidae > Dryobotodes > Dryobotodes eremita. Next base: position 6,299,578 of record OU823241.1, on the reverse strand, counting down.
GTAAATATATACGTAATTTAACTCCCTTTAGCAAGGTTACGGTAGGTCCAGCAATACCACTAATTGAAGTGAGGTTTCAATGTTGTTCATTAATTAAATTTTATTGCAGCTGAATGAAATAGATTTAGCTAATGTTTTTGTGGAAACTTGGCAAAATTATTATAAAAATAAATTCAATGTGCCAATACATAAAAAGTCGATATGTTATATTAATTAAAAGAGGACACGATGCAACAATGAAAACCCAAAGTTTGTTGCATAATACACACATAGATGGAGTACCTAAATGGACGTGTGCCGCAAATTTTCAGGTATTAGGTAACCGGTGTTGAACTTGAGAAGACTAGGAACAAAGCATGAATACATTAAACAGAATGTCTGTTATTTAATATACACATAATTTTATTTTTGTTTCAGAAATACGTGGGCTGCAAACTTGCATATTCAATGCACCTACTGAAATCAGGGCTTTATACTTAATACAACTTCCAAATGAAAATAATCCGCCAAAAAAAAAAAAAATTTCGTACCAAATCATCCACCATTCGTCGTTAAAACCAACCATCAGTCGTTAAAAACTTTAAACCATATCAAAATGAGGACAGGATGTGAACTTTTAAAGTGAGAAACTCATACATACAAAGACATGTTATGACATATTTTGTAAGATTACCGTAGCAAGGATTTATTTAGCAGTTAATAATACAAAACGCAAAGCAGTAAATCATAGGTACATTTCTGAAAGCCTGCTGGCACATAGTCAGTCACCAAGAGTTACAGATAGCTCGTTAGCAGTCGAAAGCTATGGTTCCCGGATCCTGGGAATCGGAACAGAATAACAAGACCGATACGTTCCGACAACTAAAAAACGGTCGAAAGAAATCGAAAGCCGAAAATTTATTACTAAGGTACCTTCTTGAAAGAAATAACAGTTTTATTCGATAAAGTTAGTTTTGTTGCTAGTTGGGAATAGATTAATGTTCCCTACATTTTACAGCAACATTAATTTACGCCACAATAATGTAATACAACATATTTTTCTCTTTGACGCAAAAGTTATTGTGACAGATCCGAAACAGTTTTACGCGTAGCTTTCAATCACGTTTATTGTAGACAAACCACAACCCTTTATAGTGGGTATTGCATCGATCACTAACGTTGCTGACAGGAAACAATGGAATGCTACGTTGAATGTCAAATTCCTCACATTGTAGGCCTTATTATATGTATCAAATAGCGACCCGCCCCTGCTAATTATAATTAACCTTGCTTCATACTGATTCTAAGACTTGACCAAAGGTGAACATTTCTTTATTATAACTAAGTTAAATATTAATGTATTAAACACACAAATTCTCTAAAAAAAAAATCAAAATCCGTTGCGTAGTTTAGAAGAACAACGCAGTCACAGTCAGACGAGAAATGCGACTTTAATAATATGTAGAAAAGAAATAAGAAAAGAAAAATTGTTAATTCTGCACAAACAAGACGCACATTGCAAAAATAGACAAAATACACATATAAATAAAAAGTACGCAAAAGCCTCGTATGAACGAGTATATTGATAAAGACAATGTAGGTAGTCTGGAACGCGGGCAGGTAATTGAGCACTTATAGGTATGAGTACGCCAGCCAGAATGTTCGCAGAAGATATTGATTGCAATGCTCCTTATAGATATTCTTTATACAAGACTAGATATAAGTGGTTTACAAACAAAGAAGATCGAACGATTGCGCGATAACAACACTAATACGTGACACAGAAATGACGTGAAAGCTTTGTGTTATCGGTTACTAGCTTTGCCCGCGGTTTCGCCCGCGGTTAAGTCGGTAATTATTCCACGGGAACGTACTACCGGGATAAAAAGTATCCTGTGTCCTAACCCACACCATGGTATATACGTTTAGCTGTTAAGGCACGCAAAGTTAACAGACGGACAGATAGACAGATTTACTTTCGCATTTAGAATATTTGTATGGATGATATGTGAGTCTTGTTTGTAAGACTCGGCGCGAAGCTCTGAAAAACGCTTAACAGCCTAACAAAGCGCAGACAAGGGTGAAAAATGCAAATATACCAGGCGTCCTCAACCTGTAGCTTCCGAGCTATGCCGGTTCGGAATGTAACAGCGAGCGCGACGCACAGTGGAACGAATGTATGGGTGAAGTAGAACATATGCATTTTCGAGAAAAAAAAACATCATTTTGATAAACGAATAATGCCTTCAAAACTTGTGCTCACAAATTTTCCTAAAGAAATTAATAATTTGGAGTTGGCAAAAGGGAAACCAGTAAACAAGGACATGTACAAATACTGCTTAAGCTCTCTTCACGCTTGGATTCGGTCAACGGATTGTTTTGTACACATTTCCTATAAATTAAACATAAAGTCGTGGCAAACGAAGGATGATGTGGCATTGGCATAAATGGAAATTGATGACAGGACAAGAAGGATACACGACGCGTTAAGAAGAGAAACAGCCTTAGTTCTCGATGTTGTGAAACAAGGTAGTGGATCTACCAACAAAGGCAACTTTATTTTTATAAACTACGCCGTATCTGCTTAACTTATGAGAATAGACACTTAGCTATTAAGAAAAACCTGTGTGATCTTGCAGTGTATTTCATCAGGGCGGAAGATAAATTACATGATATTCGGAGGTTTCTACTTTGATACTGCTAAACTTAACGTAAATTTCTGCCCATGGTATTCCATGCCTTCTTCTCTTCATAAACTTCTTATACACGGGCCAGGCATAATTCAGAATTTGTCAATTATACCCATTGGATTTCTATCTGAAGAGGCACCTGAGGCTAGAAACAAGGGTTTTCGAAAATATAGAGAAGGGCATTCTTCAAAATGCAGCAGTATCTCATGTAATGAAGATATTATGCACAATCTTTTATTATCATCTGATCCACTGCTTACAAGCATTCGTCCAACAATAAATAAGTTCATAAAACAATCTTCTTAAACGGAGTTTTATGACCTAACGTATCCCGAAAAGAATGACACCGAATTTTTTGATGTCAATGATTTAGCAAATATAGATTCCGAATCTGAATCAAATAATGATGACGTAAGATGATGATGAGGAGAATGATTAAAATTTGATTTTGAAATGTTCTTAGGTTATGATTACTTATTATAATATTTCTATGTGTACATAAAATCAATAAATAAATAAAACTGGCGTGTTTTTTTTTGTATATTGAAAATCACCCTACATTCAGTAGAAAACAGATTCAGTAAAGAAATACATCACCCTATGCAGAAGACTATATATATGGTATATCAGAAAGTGCACGTTTGGCGCACCATGTGTCTTAGCACTAAATGCAGCATTTGGTGTGTGTATTATGATAGTAAAAACCACAACTTGAAACAGGACCAGATTCAGGTGGCAGAGAGCTCGTTTCAGTAAAAAAAATACATCATTTTATAAGTCAGAAGGTGCACGTTTGGCGCACCAAGTGTCTTAGCAGTAAATGTAGCTTTTGCGATGCGTATTATGATAATAAAGACCACAACTTGAAACGAGGCCGGAATCAAGCGGCAGAGAGCTCGATACAGTCATTTTCTTAGCAAAACTTCATATTTTCCCAAATACTAGGGGTAGAAAAAAAATTGTCAGAACAAGTTTTGAAGGCATATGATAACTAAATACGACGATAATATATTATTCGTTTTTCAAACTTAATACTTTTTTCTCGGTCATGCCTGTCCAACCTCTTCCATATATTCATTCCACTGTGCGACATATCGACCTCGAAGTCTGCACGCGTAGCATAACACCGAAGAAACGAGACGACAGGTTGTCGAAGGATTTCTATGGCGGGATGTCAACAAAGAAGAAAAGAAATGTCACTTTGTATAGAAAGCGATGTGTCTATTCTTCGTGAGTAATGTGTTCATGATCGTGTTAATGCGTGCTGGCCGTGAAAACAGATCGATTACCACAGATACCCACATGTACCTAAACAGTAAAAAAAAACAACTTTGCATCAAACCAATATTTCTTGTAAGTTGACCGCTGAAGACGACGCGCGATGACTTATTGAGAAGCCGCATCTTTGTTAGAGAGGCGACTGTTTTCTAAATGAAATTCAAATGTACTTACTCTTCCACTTCCTTCTCCCGCTGCTCTAGCTGCAGTCGCACGGCGCAGACCTCCAAGAACAGCTCGTTGGCATGGCTGAGCTGGTTCTCGTAGATCTTGCGAATGTTCCGCGCTGATTTCAGATCCTCTCGACGGTTGGTATCGCCGCCGCTAGCGTCCTCCTGGTCGTCGGTCTTGGTGACCCTAGGAAGTTATGACCTCGTTAATATAGGCAAGATGAAAAAAAAAAACCCGACTGTAACAAGTCAGTTTTTTTTAAAGAAGGTAATTATTTTGGAATCGTCTCCTCAAGCCTTTTATTTTGATACCTACATGGTCATGGTAGGGACTATAGAATAGAATAGAATAGAATAGAATACAATACTATACTATTTATTATGTACACCATAAAAAAATGATGTCGTTTTGTTTTTGCAAGACGTTAATTATTAAAGATTAAAATCCGCCATCTTGATTTAATAAAAACAAAACCTAGCACCATCGCGCGACCTCGACGAGCCGATAGTCCTCGTGTAAAAAAAAACCATCCAGCTTTAAGGACGCTTCGAGAGTACCTATAAATAATCCCACGTACAAAAATAACTACATAGATAAGCGTGAAGAAAATAATCCTGTGTTTGCTGTCGCACAGTCGGTCAAAGAAAGCTTAGGAGACGATTCCTATGAGCCTATTTTCGCAATCAAATAAGAAAAACAAAGAAAGTAATATCTTTTAAATTAAGACGAATATTAAAGTCGCAAGTCGACAAACCACGGCAGCCTATCATGTAAAAAATAGTTTCCGAAAATAAATAAAAAAACTAAAATAAATATTTACTGACGGAGAGTCAGTCTAGTACTTTAATAAAAATGAATGAAAATAACACTAAAGAATGATTTTACAATAGTCAGCTTTATCTGAAGAATAAATATGACAGTTTGCAGATACTTTCTACAAAAGCTGTCAATCCGCAATATTTATTCGTTACATGATAATAAGTTATCTGAAGATTGAAAACTCGGCCCGAAAATAAATAATTACGGAAACATAATAAGTTAAAGTTATCGTTCAAAAACAATCACTGTCTTAAATTAACGAATGTTATTGTACCTACTTTAATAAAAATAATAATCAAAAGAATTAAAACACAGACGGCTGATTTTTCAATAGTCAGTTAAATATTATCTAAGGAATTAATATTACGGTTTGACAGCTTTTCTATGAAAAATATGTCAAATTGTCTTAAGATAAAAGATTACTGACAATTGAAAAATCAGCCTTAGTCATTAAACAACGCGGCTCTAATTAAAACCTAGCCCACCGACCGAAGGTTTCCTCCACAAACTTAGTAACCTGTAATAACTCCTACACTCCAAAATTCAATTAAACCACTTAAATCCTATCAATAATTCCAAAACTACAAATATTCCGATTGTTTTCCAATTACGAAAATAAAACTAAAATAAATAAATACGGAGGGAAGATTCAAAGTTAAGGATTTATTTAACAATACTTAATCAGTCTTAAAGTAACGTACTTAATAGTACTTTAATAAAATAATCATCACAAGAAAACACTAAGGGTTAGTTTCACCATACTGATTCACTACGAACAAAAGTCGGTCAAAATGCTTAACAAGGCATTTAGTAACAGTAGAGATTGGTGAAATTGGTGCTTAGTCATTAGTCAAAGTCAAATTATTTATTTCAAATACAAGGCACTTTTGAACGTAAAAATGTACAAAAAAAATATAGAATTGATTCTAGTTGCCGGTTCCAAAGGGTAGTTTAACATAAATAAACAAGCTTTAAATAAAAACTAGGTCTCCGACGAACAGCACCACAAACTAAGTTAATTTTACTCCTCAACTTCACTAAAAAATTCAACAAAACTCGTTAAATTCTATCAATAACCAAACTAAAAGATTCCGATTTTTTATCAGTATCGAAAATAAATAAAATTGAAAAAGAATTATATTCGGGGATGGAAAATCAGATAAATTAATTCTCACTCATAAATAAACAAAAGTATTAAAAAAAAACATGAAAAGAATTCAAAACACTACATCGTAAATAATTAAACAGGCTCTAAGTAAAAACTAGATCACCAGCGGCCTCCTTTACAAACTATAAGTTTCAGTTAAATTTCCACAGTTCACTAAAAGTTAACAAAACTCGCTAAAATCCTATCAATAATCCTCAAAGACTAGTTATTCTGCCTACCTACTAACAACAGCGACATTGTTTCGTGAATAGCAATAAAAAACGAATTTAAAAGCATTAAATCCGACTACGAGATTTAAACACCAATTCACGAAAAAATCTAAAAACAGGCCAAATAAATTCAAAACTTCACGAAAAAATTACCGCGAATACACTAAAACACGGCCCAACTCCGTGCCTATACCCTAAAATAAAAACTGTAACAAAATATTCAAAAACAATCACTCAATGAATTTATTTATGAAAAATCTTAAACGTCACTAAATTCGGGTAAGTCGCTTAAAATCCGCGGCACAAAATCACAAACTTACCTTGCATAGAAGCGATGCATGCTGTCTTGTACTTCCTTGCGCCAAGTTGCTTGACTCTTTTGAAAACAGTCCATAGGATAAGTGGCTAACTCGTCGCCAGCTATTTCCAAATTAGCGGCGATTATTTTAAACGGCGGCCTAATAAAACACAAAAATAAAATACAATCACAGCAAAATATTGCACTGCACTATCAGAACAAAATTGCACTCTCAAAATAATATTGCACTATCAGAATAAAATAATAATTCACGAAAACTTGTTCCGTTTACGGATGCACGCGGGCTGTGCGTCCCGCGGGAACGACGGTACTGACCGGAACCCAAGTTGCGTTTGTAATGGTTCAGCGTTCGGTGCAACAATGCATCAGTCCCAACTGACAGACTCAAGCGGATTTTTTTATTGCGCATGTGCGTGACGCCCCTTACAAGGATAACAACCTATTTACCGGTTATGATTTTCATGTAATGATTTTTGCATTTTCGATACGTTTGGGACGTTTTCTTGTAGATTATGTTGCTACGGAATGAAAATAATAGTTTTTTTTTTCTTAAAAACTGATTTCAGAACTATGTTAATGATTTTGTAAAAATTAAATATATGACTATTATGAACGGGTTTAAAACTTTATAAAGATAGATTTATCTTTTTTATTTTTACGGTGTATTAAAGGAATTTCTTTAGTTTGCAAAGAGAGTACAATCGGTATGGAAACTTAGATTGTCTGGGTTATATTTCTTCCTACGTACCAATACCAACTCCCCAAAGTTAATTAGAGAAAAACTCGCAAAGCAAATGAATTTTGAATCAAAATTCGTAAATATACCGTACGTTAATTAAAAAAAATTGTAAAACAGAATAGTGACGACATATCATAAAAAAATGTAAAAAAATACGAGCTTTGACGTTGGTAACAGACAGACTGCGGGGATGGATGAAAGCCATTTTTGTTGGCCTCTATGCTTTATTTTTAGGTCTCTGATGTGATCGTGCTAAACTAACCTTAGGTAAGTGACCGAATGAATAATTTAGCGAATATGTAAATTGTGCGACGTTTATTATTAAAGGTTTCACTTGTTTTTTTAATACTTTTATAAATGGACTAAAATTTCAAGTTATAGAGCAAGTTCATAAGTATCTTGTTATGTTGCTACGGATATGAACGCAATCAGTTCTAGTAATGAATTACATTTTAAAAAGCAAACTTTTATCTCACTTTCTTTCACTGAGTAAAAGATTAATCTCATAAAAATGGGTCAACATACATAAAAACAGCGAAGCAAAAATAACTTAGTACGTTATAAAAGTAGACTATGTTCCGGTCAGTGTGTTCCCGTGCAACAAGTAGGTCACTTTGTAGAAAATCTAGTTTATTCATTAAGATAGGCATAATACACTCACCTATTCCTGGGCGTCCGGTTCCAACATTGGTTCATCAGTAGCTGCATGCTACTTGGAAGCGTCGAAGGTATTGGCAACGCGATCGTGTCAGTCCCCACGCCCCACATAATGGCATGTGTTTCGAGATTTTTATATGGGACTTCTTGTGTGAGGAGTTCCCAGAGAACCACGCCGTAAGACCACACGTCGACACGTTCAGAGCATGGCTCGTGTCTTATCACTTCTGGAGCCATCCAGGCTACAGTGCCCGTAAAGCTCATTACTGCACTTACGTCATTCCATTCGCGACTTGTACCAAAGTCGCTCACTTTTACTACCAGATTATCAGCAATCAGTATGCTGAAAAAAGGAGTTTAATGCAATACACGTTGATAAGATCATTTGGAGAGCCTTGAATACTTTTCTATCCCATGGCATCTTTTTTTCTCTAGGAAAAAAGTATTTGCGCTTTTTCCGTATCTTTTACCGGCAAATTGGGGTGAAAAACAACAATTTTTAAAAAACAGTTCCGTTATAATTAATGACAACATTTAACATTCTCTATATTATAACCAAATATTGCCATATACATTTTTATTATAGAATGTTAATTGTTGTCATTAAAAAGATGAACGTTTTTCAAAAAAAAATTGTTTTTCACCTCAGTCGTTGCCATACATCCAATTTACGATACCTACTTTAACATGCAAAGCGTACTGCGTAATGAAGTGAGAATCGGTACTAACTATTCCATCGAAATATAGTTAATTATTCAATGCGCTATTGATTTCGAGCAGGTTGGGTGGGCTAAATGTAACTACGAGGTGCATTCAATAAGTACCTAGCCTCATCGCCAGAGGGCGCTGTAGTTTCAAAAGAGTTTTACCACAGTGTAGCACATTCTTTTTTAATTCTTTTTTCAAATTTTCATTCCAATCCCTTCATTTGTTTTAATTTGACAACTTATGGAAGCGAACGTGTCGATCGGTTTTACAAAAATGGAAAAAGAGCAATATCGTTCGGTGATTCGATTCCTATTTTTGGAAGGGAAAACGCGCATCGAAATCAAAGAGCGCTTGGATGCTGTGTACGGTGACTCTTCTCCATCGATGGCCACCGTCAAGAATTGGTTCAACGAGTTTGCACGTGGCCGTACGTCGGTTTTTGATGAACCACGTCCAGGTGCACCGAAAACAGCTGCTACGGAGGAAAACATTAAAAAAATCCATGATCTCGTATTGGCAGATCGCCGATTGAAGGTTCGGGAGCTAGCTGAGACTGTAGGCATTTCAGAAGGAACAGTGCATCATATTCTTCACGAGGAACTCGGCATGAGAAAGCTGTCGGCGCGATGGGTGCCGCGTTTACTCACACCAGAAAACAAGCGCAACCGTGAGACCACATCGGAGACGTGTTTGGCGCTGTTTAAGATGAATCCAGCGGAGTTTTTGCGTCGTTTTGTGACCGTCGATGAAACCTGGATCCACTGGTACACACCAGAGACCAAGGAGCAATCAAAACAATGGATCCAGACCGGGGAACGTGCTCCAAAGAAGGCGAAAACTGTAAAATCGGCCGGAAAAGTTATGGCCACCGTTTTCTGGGATTCACAAGGTGTGATCTACATCGATTACCTCGAGAAGGGTAAAACAATTACAGGGCTTTACTATGCCGATTTATTAGGCCGATTCGACGCCGAATTAAAGAAAAAACGACCCCATCTGGCGAAGAAAAAAGTGCTGTTTCACCACGACAACGCACCGGTTCACACGTCTGCCGTTGCCATGGCCAAATTGGTCGAATTACGCTACGAATTGCTGCCCCATCCACCGTATTCTCCAGATTTGGCCCCTTGTGACTTCTTTCTGTTTCCTAATCTGAAAAAATCACTCGCCGGGAATAGATATGGATCGAATGAGGAGGTCATCGCCGCCACGGAGGCCTATTTTGCAGAGTTTGACAAAAACTATTTTTCGGACGGGTTAAAAAAGTTGGAGCATCGCTGGGCTAAGTGTATCGAACTAAAAGGAGACTATGTTGAAAAATAAATTGCCACTTTTCCAAAATTTTCGTTTACTTTTTGTAGGCTAAGTATTTATTGAATGACCCTCGTACCATATATAAGCCTAGAAACTACGAAGCAAGACCTTTGAATATGAACACGAACATGGACGCAAATACAGAACCTCTCTAACTAATTACTACCCACGTAGTAAGACAGTATTACGTGGAAATCTTAGTGTTATTAATTTTATGAAGCGAGACCAATTAAGATGTGTCAAGTAGAATTCTGTGCTGTTTCTACAAGTAGTACTCAATATTATATTAATAAGTGAGCAGTATTCAAGAATACTCGCGGATGTTTATTTGAATTCATTTTTCTATTTTATGACCGACGCATTAAATATTATGTATATAAAATATTCAAGATTTAAAGCTCAAATATATAAGCTTATATTGCACCTCCTTGATGTTCCGAGACAGCACTTAAAAGTTCGATTCGAGAAACCCAACGCATGCATAGAATGATTATTGAAGAAGTCAGGTTCATCTTTTGAAATTGCCATCCTTTAAGCCAGTAATTTTCTGTAAAGGGCATCAACTATCTCATCATTATAAACAGTCTCTTCTCAAACTACCCATTTCCATTTTTAGTTTTTTTTTGTTACTTATATTGTATTATAATACTAACTACCGAACCACACGCCCGCTTCGCATGGTTTGCACGACATGACAGAAAAACGACATTTATTTATTATAATTATGTAAGTTTAATATGAATGTATTATACAAAAACGTTCCGGAATAAATTATCTAAATGATGTTGAAAACTGCATCAAATGATTTAATTTAAGAATTATTTTTAAACTTGGTATTTTGGCAGAAAATATTGATATAAATAAAAGAGACTCGATGACCTCGAAGCAGTCTTAAGCAGAGTTATGTGTCGACCTGGAAGTTATGTACATGTGTACCTACTTGATATTCTAGATCTGCAAACTTGTGAGATTTACCAAGAATTCAGTTGTAAAATAATACTGAGACAAAGTTTGACATTGCGATATGGACAGACTCCTACGCGCGGGAAATAATGCCCAGGAAGTGCAAGGAACATCGAATACAAACAGCATTGCTGAGCGATCCACAGGCTATTTTACGTCACAGGGCTCTTAATAATGTAGTAATGTAGAATCGATACGTGACTGAACTTTAATGCAGTCTGCCTAACGACCAATACTGGCGCATTTGCGAGCCCTACAAGTACTTTAGATGGGTGCCTACTTGTCAACTTTGGAGCAGCTATGACGCCGCATACACAGGTAGATAACTAGCAATACTCGAATCACGATTTCAAGCGCCCGTGAAAAGATCTACGGACACGAATTCGAGATTTATAGACGAATCCAACCTAGAGTGCAAATATGGTGCAGTTCCACATATAATGGAAAACTTTAGATCATCGTCTACGTGCTACTAATGATGCTCTACTCGTTGCAAAATTCTGGGCTGGCATAATTTACATTAGCATTGACACGCTACGAAGATGAACAAAACTATTTTATATTTTGAACATTTTACCAATAAAGGACTGTTTATTATGAAAAACCGCCAATTTAAAAGACAACAACACATGTAAGTCCAATTTAAATTCGAAGCGATGAAACTGTCGTAAGGGAACCAGGCTGTCATAAATTGTGAGCGTTTACGTCTTCGGTCTAAACGTAAAGGTTTGTAATAAAGGGCACGTGCTAATGCCGTGGGGACAGCTCAGTTTAATCACCGAACTAACCTAGAAAGTGGAGGGAGACGCTCACCAGCGTTGTGAGGTATGAATGAAGACGTTTCATACTCGTACTTTGGAATACGACGGTTTTGTAAAATAGTGGTAACATTTTCATTTTGGTACCGCTATTTTTATCAGATGGACATTCTAGGGCTTCGGTGAGTGTTCTCATTATAGCGAAAATTCAAATTCTATTCTATTCTAAATAGAATAGGATAGAATTCACTTATCGCGCTAGTGCGAACCTACGCCGTTGCCCAACATTATGGCCCTAGAGTAACGCGTAGATTGATAAATGGATTTGCCAGTTTGATGGATTTCAAATATAATATTTTTCTTGGAGGTTCATCAAATTGGCCCTTAAAAGTGGGTGTAAACCTCTTCACAATCAAGTACGTCCGGAATCCCCCGGACAGGCTAGTCTTCTCACTTCACCATTATTTTTTCTGGTGTATTCTCAGCTATAATGAGAGCACAGCTAATCTTGACATTGTTGTCGAACATAAGTGTTGAGTACTAAGCCTTCCATCGATCTTAAAAGCGGCTAAATTGATGACCAAGTAGACCAGAATACTGGGCACGGATAAGAACTAGTTAGAAAACGAAATAAATAAGTACTTTTTGGCTTGTTTCAACATCTCCAGATAACTCTGTCGCTATGTTTCTGACATCTCTTGCAAAATACACTTTGATTGATAAGATAATTGTATCATCTGGTCAATGTGACAAGGTCCTTTAAGTGGACCAAGAACCATAAATATAAAAGTGTGTGTTAAGCTATCGATTTTGTATGTATCGACTTAGCCTCGACAACTCGCTTGACTGCATTTACTGTGTGAATTATTAAGAGAAATTCAGCCATTTTGTACTCTGTTAACCAAACTATTCAGCACTTATCCAGACACCGGCGAGCAGGGACAGCCAAAATAGTTTAAATGACTATTTTAAATCGGGATGAAGCGGTCTGCAGCCGTTGGTCATTTATGTTTCAAATAAATGAATGAGTTAATCATATCGTCTAGACAATTAGCAAATATCTTCCACTTTCTGACTAAATGTCAGACTCTTTGACAAATCAAAAAAGCCTGTAAATGGTTTAATTGAAATAAATGCTTTGGGTTTAGAGTGATTTGTTTGGACAACAACATTGAGTTGCATTGATTGACAATTATTTTGCTGCTGATTCTGTTATGTAGATCATGCATAGCTAGCCAGGAATAGGGTAATATTTGATATATTTCGTAACAGGAAGATCGTCCTTTGGGTAGGTGAACTAATTAGGCTGATGGAAATTTCTAAACAAAAGCACTCCGGACGGAAACGGACTGCTTCGTGAGTCTAGTGGTCGCAAGCATGTGGTCCTGGGTACTATTCCCGGGTCGGGTAAAGTGTTATTGGATTTTTTCTTCGATAATTTCTCAGTCCGGGGTCTGGATTTGTCCCCGGTTGATGGCAATGGGGCTAACTGCCTATTACATGGGACTTAAACATAACTGGCGAAATGTGGGTGTAGTATAGGTATACCTCTGCCTAACCTTTCGGAGAATACAGGTGTGATGTTATGTTATGTAATAACAATTTTGCGTAACCTCACGGTCGGCACACCAATCTGTTAGTTATTAGACCACCCCAAGAATTTTGGGAGGCTGATCAAGTCTCTGATTAACAATTCGATTATAAACCTTTTGTTGCACACGCATTTCAATTTTCCGAATCAGAAACAATGCGTAAAAATGTCGGTTTCAAGAACACTATGATATGACATTAGACAACACATCATTTGCGAACAAAGACAGTGTATAATAATAGACAAATCACAAAATAATAATAAGACAAGGACACACTTATTAGATCCAGTAGAAGAATAGAATAGAATACTCTTTATTACGTACACCATAAATTTTACAGATATAAATGTAGAAATTAATATGTCTAATGTGTTTACTGTACGATTAAGTGCCCTTGTTGGCAACTAATTATATTATTTCAATGTTAAAATCCCTTTTAAAGTTTCTTTCCGATTCATCCCTGCGCCCCTATTCACCCCGTTTGACGGTACATTAGACGGTACCAGTTTACGTCAAAGACTATCGCTATCTCTTATGGTATACGCTGACAGTTAATCTATACATATATCTATGAGTACGTTTGCGAAGCTTAGGACTGGCATAAGACATTCAATAACATGCCAATATCATTAATAGCTCAGTCAATATTGATTTGTGCTTGTCTGGGTGCGCTTCAGCTACCAATAGCGAATATCGAATTGATTGATACTCCGTGCAAAGCGGTTTGCAAGCTCTTACAACATCATTAGAACGTTAGTATGGTTCAAACATAATAGAATCGTTTCAGCTTTTCTTTGAATGAAGACTTCAGTGTGACGCATTCAACAAGTATCATGAATGTGTTACTTAAGTTTCTTTGTTTAACAATTAGTGCTACATTATAAGAAACATATGCCCTAAATACTATTATTTTTAACTGACTACGGTAATCGGATGCCGTGTGGATGAATGATTTTATCTGGGAATCGTGCTTTGTCGTAAACCACGGGGATTTAAAGTACTCTTTCCGTGGCAAGTGACGGATTTTACACTATAAAACAAAAGAGGTTGGATGTGAAAACCTATCTAATATATAAAATTCTCGTGTCACAGTTTTCGTTGCCATACTCCTCCGAAACGGCTTAACCGATTTTGATGAAATTTTTTGTGCTTATCCGGTATCTATGAGAATCGGCCAACATCAATTTTTTTTTTTTTTGGTAGGTAGGTAGGTAGGTAGGGTAGGTAGGTAGGTAGGGTAGGTAGGTAGGTAGGGTAGGTAGGTAGGTAGGTAGAGTAGGTAGGTAGGGTAGGTAGGTAGGTAGGGTAGGTAGGTAGGGTAGGTAGGTAGGGTAGGTAGGTAGGGTAGGTAGGTAGGTAGGGTAGGTAGGTAGGGTAGGTAGGTAGGGTAGGTAGGTAGGGTAGGTAGGTAGGGTAGGTAGGTAGGGTAGGTAGGTAGGGTAGGTAGGTAGGTAGGTAGGGTAGGTAGGTAGGGTAGGTAGGTAGGGTACGCCGTAGATAAGTACCGCAACCCGTGCGAAGCCGGGGCGGGCAGCTAGTTTATTTTATAAAAATCTCACCGTGAAAATGTAGGTGAAATGAGCTTGCCGTGAGCTTACCATTCCACCTGATGATAGAGATGGACACTCGACAGCTCACTACACCTCAGTTTTCAAGGTGAGACTTTTACGGAATAGCAGTACTGGGAGCCTATCTCTAAACAAAAATTTGTAGTTTCGGCCGAAGTTACGGATGCTTATAACTACGTATCACTATCGGACATAACATTAGTCCGGGGCCCGAACTATAAATTAATGACAGAACGATTTGATAGTTGTCCTTACACCCTATGTGTTTTTGCGCACCCGAAAATGTTAACTATTCGGGTGTAGGGTTGACTTCTAAGTATCGAACTACTTTTGAATGGGCCCGTATCTTTGTTGACCGACTTAGAGAGTAGGTACAGAGGTATAGGTGGTATCGAACAGGCTTTGACGAAGAATGAAGATTTATCGGAAAAAATATTATTTATAGGTTTCTCGGAACATTGAAGAAAGCTGAGAGAATATTTATAAAACATGCAACAACAACAACAACAACAAGTATAATAAGAGCTGGAAAATCATTTTTATTTTTACACATAATAAAGTTTAACTGTGCCATGCGTACTGCTACGGAATAAATTATATTTTTTCTTTAAATTCGTTCTAAATGTTTTCGTAACTTGAAAATTGTTTACAATAGTTCTACACATACAGAGAATTTAAACAAAGGAAAGCAAAATTACGAGCTTTTAGTGATGGAAGTATGTTCTCGACATGAGACCTGTGTTTAGCACTCCCCATTATGCAATAATACTAGCATAATAGGCGAAAATCTTAGAACAATGGAAGGAAATTAAGGTTTTAGTTTCCGAATAAACATCCTCTAAAAACATTACATTGTCCATTTCAATTTATTTTCATTGTCTGTAATGCAATCTCTCGAACGCCGTACCAGTTGAATGCAAAATAATTATTTGAAAGTCGGAAACTTGTGCAGTGACTGGTAAATAAAAAATAAAATGTCGTTCAAAAGGAAACCATTCTTCCAGAAGACATTTTTAAATACAACAATGATATTGTTATTAAAAAGCTCGTAATTTTAGATTTAATTACAGAAAACCAACTTACTTTGGAGATTTCAAATCCCTGTGGATGATCTTATTTACGTGTAAATAAGACATCCCCTGGGCGATCTCTTTGGCCCATTTTACAATCTGCGCCGGTACGAAACAGGACCCACTGTGTATGTATTCAAACAATGGGCCGTATTGGCAGAACTCCATTATGATGCACGAGTTAGGGCTGTTGGTACTGACCCCTTTGAATTGCACTAAAGGGAGAAAAAGAAAAACGGACAAATTAAAACGTGAAAGACGACCACACTGCAATGGAAGAGTGTCGCAGACTTAATTAAACCATTTAAAAGTTTTGCAGCACATGTAAAAATCGTATTATTTAGTTGAATAATGAAGAAACAAATCAAAATCATCAGGATAACATCTGTAATAAGTCAATCAGAAATAAATGCGTTCATTCAACACGTTAGTACCTAGATAACTAACTAACTATAGTATGTTGTAACTCTTGGGTGCACGGGATGCATTAAAATGACAGATTTTTAGGTCCAGATGCAGGTTTTTATTGGTGTTAATAATTATTTACAAAAAGATGGCGCGTAAGTCCGTGTGAAGCCGATGGCGGATTTTTACAACCAGAAATAATAGAAACTGAGCTGTCAGCTGTCACTTTTACTCGTAAAATTAATGTTGCCAGCTATTAAATCTATGGTGTTCATATTATAAGAAATTCAAATAAAAAATAAAAAATTGTAACCCGTGTTAATAACGCGTCGTCAACATATGTGATGCAAAGCTTTTGGTCACTCATTGTCAATATTTATACATATAAACACGGTAGTATTAACCAATTTTTGATACGAATATTATGTCACATCATTTGGACAGTCACAATAACTCAAAAATTTGCTTACAATCAACTAGGTTGGTTAGTTTTCACGATTAGTTTTCTCCCCCGGGATTCCGTGAAAGGTAGCCAGAGCTCTTCCTCCTAAATATGATTTGATAACACTCTACACTTAGGCGATAACGATTTGTAATTGCATCTGCAGCGGATGTTGACAGCGCTTCAAAGATTAAACCTCACATTGACGCCGACAACATCCGGCTGACGGCCGTTTCATCGCAGTAAATTAAATTTTTGTACCCAACATGTTACCTATAAACATCAAAATTCAAAAGATGGCTCTCTCTAGTTTATAAAATAAGCAGAGTATTGTAAGCCAGCTCGGATCCAAAATTGCATATTCAATAGGTATCTCTTTGTGAGTGGAAACGCCGGGAGGGGACGCCCTAGGAAGACATATAGTGACCTTATTGGTGAAGTTCTTCAGAAAGTTCAGGTGCGTAGTACTGCAACCGGCGTGCGTGTATGACCAGATGTATGCACGTAAACGAGGCAAAAGGAGTATGCAAGTATCGTAGCAGGTGGCGTTCTGTAGTTTCTGCCTACCCCCATGGGAAGGAGCGCGTGAGTTTATGTATGTGTATGTATGTATCTCTTTAGTGGTATCTAATTAGTTTGCTCTCCGATTTCCATTCAATATCGGAACATTATTATCAAAGGCGCCCAAGGGACCAGAGAAACGGATTAATCCAGGAATTTTAATCAAGTCATTTGATTAATAATCTGAGCGAATTGTCGACAATTTAATGAAGGATTCCTGATTAATATGAACTAATTATTTCCGCTCGCGGCCACTGCGCTTCTTTTCTTATTCTTTGCCAATCAAACAAGGAAAAGTTCTATATTTTTGTTATATTTTATATACCGATGTGAACACGGACTGGTGCAGCGCAGCGGCTTTGTTTAATAATCCCGTAAAAGCTTTCACGCGAATACGCGTTTATTTCATAAGCGTTTTCGCTTTTTCCCTTATACCTTTTAACATTGCTTGTATTTATAAACCAGGCTCGAAGAACATTCATTGTGTTAGTTTCTACTTTTGATTTTTCAATCATCTCTAAATAATGAGGACAGTCCATTAATATTTCAGTCGAAACATTTATTTACGAACGAAATTATACGTAAATACTAATTAATTAATTAGCAAACGAAACGTAAACGAAGCAAACGGAGTATCTGAAGATCGTGGCAGGTTGCGTTCTATGGTTTCTGTCTACCCCGAAGGGAAGAAGGCGTGAGTTTATGTAGGTATGTGTGTATGTATGTAGTTAAAACTGCAAGACCTACTTGAAAACACGGTAAGCAGGTACATCGGTATCTAACAATATATATGTACGTCCTTGTTCCTAGATTTCAATTTCAGACCCGGAGAATTCATGCATCGATGAACACAACAAGAAACTTTAAATCAGAGAAAATTGACATTTACAAACTCGTGAAACAAGATCTTCCACATATGGTTGCGGAGTAAACAAACTAAACTAGAATAGACTTTAAATTTAGAAAGATAGTTAATAAAATGCTTTTGCTACATTTATTATCAACCTGAGAATAATTTAATTTGCGCAAGTTCCTGAACTTGCGCACATTAAATTATTCTCAGGTTCCGCCGCCATTGACGTATTTCTTTCTATCAGTATAGAAACACGTCAAAGGCGGCTGCCCACACATATACAAGACTGTTCAAGACGTTTCAATCAACTCATTTGATTGCATTGCAACCTGTGTTCAGATCATCGACAATGACAGTGACATCCAAGGATATCAACACAACAGAGCCAAAAGCACGGCGATTTTAAACAAAAGATGTCGGACTTACAACGTTCTGAAACTACCGTGCTAAGGCGGATCTCACTCTACAACGCGTCACGCGACGCGGCGCGGGAAACGGAGCCAAATGCCCCGCGCGGAAACGCGTTTTTATTGAATTTGTATGTAGAAACAACGTGCGGGGGCGCGTGTCCCGCGCAGCGGAGCGGGGCTCGTGGTAGTGTCAGATCCGCCTAACCCGCCAGCACTCGGCTATGGTGTGTAGACCACATATTCAGGCAAGTAAATTGCAAACATTCTTGTACTTGACCGGGAAAACGAGGATCTTTGTAAATAATACTTTGGTTTAGAGTTATTGCGTTTTCTAGTGAGTGGATTCGAGGATCCCACTAACATTATGAACGGAAATCTAGTGAAGTCGTTTTGAAGATTCAAACTTAATACGTGATTCAGTTTGTGATTAGCTGGAAGGAATCTGTTGAAGTTTGGCACTTGGATAGACTACATCGTGGGACCAATTTAAGTATACCAACAGGTGACAATTTGTTAATTTTACATTATTTTCATTATTTTGAGTACGTTTATGAGCGGTGAATATACATTAACTATATTTTAATAGCTATTATATATTATTTTATTTTATACAGGTACGAGGGTCATTCAATAAATACTTAGCCTACAAAAAGTAAACGAAAATTTTGGAAAAGTGGCAATTTATTTTTCAACATAGTCTCCTTTTAGTTCGATACACTTAGCCCAGCGATGCTCCAACTTTTTTAACCCGTCCGAAAAATAGTTTTTGTCAAACTCTGCAAAATAGGCCTCCGTGGCGGCGATGACCTCCTCATTCGATCCATATCTATTCCCGGCGAGTGATTTTTTCAGATTAGGAAACAGAAAGAAGTCACAAGGGGCCAAATCTGGAGAATACGGTGGATGGGGCAGCAATTCGTAGCGTAATTCGACCAATTTGGCCATGGCAACGGCAGACGTGTGAACCGGTGCGTTGTCGTGGTGAAACAGCACTTTTTTCTTCGCCAGATGGGGTCGTTTTTTCTTTAATTCGGCGTCGAATCGGCCTAATAAATCGGCATAGTAAAGCCCTGTAATTGTTTTACCCTTCTCGAGGTAATCGATGTAGATCACACCTTGTGAATCCCAGAAAACGGTGGCCATAACTTTTCCGGCCGATTTTACAGTTTTCGCCTTCTTTGGAGCACGTTCCCCGGTCTGGATCCATTGTTTTGATTGCTCCTTGGTCTCTGGTGTGTACCAGTGGATCCAGGTTTCATCGACGGTCACAAAACGACGCAAAAACTCCGCTGGATTCATCTTAAACAGCGCCAAACACGTCTCCGATGTGGTCTCACGGTTGCGCTTGTTTTCTGGTGTGAGTAAACGCGGCAGCCATCGCGCCGACAGCTTTCTCATGCCGAGTTCCTCGTGAAGAATATGATGCACTGTTCCTTCTGAAATGCCTACAGTCTCAGCTAGCTCCCGAACCTTCAATCGGCGATCTGCCAATACGAGATCATGGATTTTTTTAATGTTTTCCTCCGTAGCAGCTGTTTTCGGTGCACCTGGACGTGGTTCATCAAAAACCGACGTACGGCCACGTGCAAACTCGTTGAACCAATTCTTGACGGTGGCCATCGATGGAGAAGAGTCACCGTACACAGCATCCAAGCGCTCTTTGATTTCGATGCGCGTTTTCCCTTCCAAAAATAGGAATCGAATCACCGAACGATATTGCTCTTTTTCCATTTTTGTAAAACCGATCGACACGTTCGCTTCCATAAGTTGTCAAATTAAAACAAATGAAGGGATTGGAATGAAAATTTGAAAAAAGAATTAAAAAAGAATGTGCTACACTGTGGTAAAACTCTTTTGAAACTACAGCGCCCTCTGGCGATGAGGCTAGGTACTTATTGAATGCACCTCGTATATACATTTTAATTATATTATATATTTTAGTAGCTGTTTCTTGTTACTTCAAGAAACCTGAACCGCTACGGATAAAAATTAGCCTTTTTTATTACTTAATTGATAAATATTTAGACAGTACTGTAGTTACAGATCAATATTTATGCGATGACTACGAACACACTATTTTCACATGAAACTTGAACCCCAGTATTACACCGCGTGGGTAAACTGCGCGGTAATTGCATAACACACTAACAGTAGAAATAGCTTTCATTTTGACAGTTCCACAACATTCATTGCGTTATTTACGTTGTTGAGCAAACAATTTTTTCGAACATAAATGAAGCAATGGATTACCAATAGGCTTCAAAATGATTCAGATTGTGATAGACAGTGTGTTACGCAATTAGGGTGCTGGTTTAGGGCTAGAGTTTATGGGTACTTAAGTTCTATTTTATTGCCTCACGAGTGTAGGTTTTTCATAATTTTATCACAACTATTGTATCAATAACGAGGGCTAAAATATAAGTAAAGTAAATGTTGGAAGTGATAAGTATTAGTAAAATAGGTGGGAACGTCAGTAGTCAATACGACACTAAATGAAACTTCGTATATCTAAAGGCTCCTTCAAACAAGCGCGACCCGCGACTTGAATCGCACGCTACACAAAGGCACCGCTCGTCGCGCGACAGGCGTTACCTTTGTGTAGCGCGCGATTCGCGTCGCGTGTCGCGCCTGTTTTTAGGATCCTTAACTAAAGACGTTCCCAGTCTACGAAACAAAAGTTCAACCAAATCTAATCTAATATAATTTAACTTCTATCTAATATTATAAATGCGAAAGTAAGTTTGCTTTAATCTTTTCACGCCTTAACCACTGAACCGATCATCATGAAATTTCGCATATACGTTGTCAGGGGTTCAGAAAAGGACATAGGTACCTTCCATCCGGCAGAAAAGTACTGTTCCCGAGGGAAAAAACAATAACTTTCGACCGTCATAATTTCTTTGGGACGCTAGATGGCGCTACGTGTATTTCGAATTATGACTGAATAAAATTATATTAATAGAAGCATTAGTAGTGCGCTAAGAGTTATTTTTTTTAATATAATATACATTTTGTGAGTTATAACCTGGATATTTATAACATAGGATAGTAAATTTCCGTGGGATAATTTCCGACCTCCACGTGGGCGAACCCGCGGGCAAAACCTAGGAGGTACATAATATCCAATTAGTCACAATAGTCGATATGATAGGCTGGTTATACATTTAAGTAATCATGGAGCTTGGCGATTTTCTAGTTTTCATTTGTATATTCGACCTGAAAATATTTTTTTTGGGTATTCACGTTTTGATCATCGTCCGTCCTTTAACAACTTAACTATAATGACCAAATATTATTCCCAGAATCACCACGCATAGAAAAACAAATTATTTGAAGACCATAGTTTCGAATAACCATAAAACATCTACCAGTTATTCCCCGCTTCATTTCATGTGCATTTACACATAACACATAACATAACATCACGCCTGAATTCCCCGAAGGGTTAGGCAGAGGTGTACATTTAGAGATACCAAATTATTCTTTAGAAAACAAAGGACCGTTTGCTAACTGTAAAAGATACACCGATTGAAGAAATCTTACAGCACATACTGTTTTTAGAATTAGTTAGTTACTACCTTTTACTGAAATGTAGAAAGATTTTTACATTTTAGTTTTACGAAAAAAGGCTCTTTCGATAATTCAATATCAGGTATTTAGTGGGGATAGATTGCAATAAAATGGCGATCCGCATGCGTTGTTTATTTGTTTGCATTATCGATCTGCGCCATGTTCAAGCCCGCGCGTGTGGGATGATTCTATAAACAAATGTACCTTATCCATTGGGCTCTCAATTAAAAATACCGTTTTAGTTTTCTCTATTAACTAGCTATACATTAGTATAGCTAGTTAATAGAGAAAACTGCAAAAATGGCCTCGGCATTAGCCGAGGCCATTTTTGCAACGCGTTGTCACATTTTCAATTTAAACTTAAAGGAGGAGATAATTATAATCGTATACCTAACAATAATATAGATATATTTTAACATCACATAAAAAAAGAGAACGATTTAAGGCTCCCACAGACAGGCACGACGCGACAGTGCGACACACAGGCACCGCTCGTCGCGACGAGCGTTGCCTTTGAGTCGCCCGCGATTCGCGTCGCGTGTCGCGCCTGTTTGTAGGAGCCTTTAAAAAGACAAAGAATAGAAAAATGTGTAGGAGCTTGAGGTAGGCTTCGGCATGGAAACAGCAGCAAGATGTAGCACGAACGACGGGTTGTGGTGAAGCTGGACGAGGATGGGGTAGTAGCGTCCCACGCCGTACAGGATCAGGAAAACCCACTACGTTCTAACCTCCCAGCAATCCATCACACGTTAGGCACACAAGTCATCAAGACCAAGTCACAAATTGCAGAGCGGATTTAAGTTTTTAAGATGACTCACGGTCTACTCGCTGGTCACGGTACTCTTGTCGCTTAGTTTACGTGTATTAAAACATACAAATTGGTGCCTTCAGTAGTATTACTAAGTCAAATAATAATACATGCAGCGGAACACAAGAACTAATTTCACTTCAAAAGTTACCTATACAGAAGTCAGAAGAAGAGTTAGTGCTTGTAAAGGGCACACAAAGGTGCCCATATAGAACAAAATGTTTAGGTAACCAACAGCAATCAGGTTCTGGTTCAAAATTATTTCTACAATTGCCAATTCTATCTTTTTCGGCATTCTCGCTTATGGTGCACTTTAGTTTTTAACAAAAACGATACACTTACATGAAAAACAAATCGTCGAATGCTAAACCTCCTTTTTATGAAGCGCGTAAAAAAGTGACTGATGATTTTAAATTATTTATGAAGAAAAGAAAATGTACCTATTCTTATTTTATATACAAACGATGCTACATTACTGAATTCCCAAGTTACTTATTAAGTAATCATACTTTAACCTATGTTAGTCAGTGGGAGTACGCGTGATCGTGGGATTTCGTACAATTACAATAGCAATCGCAATGAGGGCACTATTTATCTTCATGAACAATTTTTTTAGGAAGCGTTGTTAATGTATTAGCTTTCAAATAAATGAGCAATAAAGACCATCATATTTTAAAGAATTCATATCTTAGGACACATTCTGGAAAATTTTCTGAAACTAAGACTAATGTTATAATTATAAGTTTTTATTTTTGAAAAGCTTCGTAAATTGTCGTATGTCAAACTAATAGAGTATGTACGTGCGCTGTATGTTTGAATACACGTAAACTAAGCGGCAAGTGAGCCGTGACGAGCGGTGAGACCGTGAGTCATGGTAAAAACTTAAAACGCGACTTCCTTGTGGTCATGATGACCTGTGTTCCTAACGTGGGATTGATTTGTGGGAGGTTAGAACGTAGTGGGATAGCATACACCAGTTAATTAATTAGATAATAACAAAAAAAAAATACTACATTTAGCAAATTCGACCTTTGCCAGCATTATCGACTGTTTCATCGGCACCTTCAAATACTTTTTTAATTTTTGTACCTCGTTAGATAGCTGATTAAATGAAGATGTCTTCGACGTAATTTGTACGCTTAATGTCATTGTAAAATTTTGAGATAACTGGTATTACATTTCATGTACGTAGAAGATTTTTTTAAATGGCTATTAAACTTCTTCCTTTAACTTTTAACTGTTTGATGTTTTAGATAATTTGGTTACATCGAAACGTTTGTTAAATATTAGGTACCCAATGGAATAGCAATGAAGGCCATTCATTTTGAGAGTATAGAGAAAAGTGAAGAAGAAGAAGTGAAGAAGTGAGTGTGACGTGAAGAATTTTGGGAAATTTTCAAAAATACTTTGAACTTGGTTATTCTCAAATCCTATGAATTTTCGCCTAAATCCTAAATCTTGTGGGGTATTTAATTGTTGCAAATGAGGCACACTATCATGTCCTGGAAGGAATACGTGAAATTACAAGTCAACCTGTATATTAGAAGAAGAATACAGATTCCTACTTTTTTAGGCACGGACTGTTTTTGGTTTTCAACTGGGGTGGAATAGTGCATAGCCGGCAAGATTTTGATAGGAGTCTCCAGCAACCAAGTAGGTTGCTGAAGCCTCACGATACGCTGAATAAATTACAGAGTCGTTTTAGTTCTTAAATTCGAACTGTCTCTGGGGAAGTAGAATAGGATCTGGGGTTTCACAGAAAATAAAGTGTAAGTGTCGCCTAAATGATCATTGCATTTCATTGCATTATACTGTGATAGAAGCTTTTTTGGTCACGCACAGGTCTTTTTTTCATAATGTGTTCGTTGTAAATATCCTTTTTTGTTGATTGTATTTCCTATACGTGTCCCAAACAAAATGATTTTTTTTTTCTTTTCATTCCGTTCAAATCACAAAGACGAGATTTGGAGTATATGGCGAGACCGGATCCACTGGATGCGAGAAGCACAGGATCGATCGATATGGCGACGCTTGGGGAAAGCCCATGTCCAATAGTGGACGTCTTTTGGCTGATATGACTATGATGATGAACGACAGGAAATTTTGAAATGTAAGTAAGGAAATGTATGTCATATAGTGACATTATTAGTCATGTTCTTCAGAAAAGTCAGGTGCGTAGTACTCGCAACCGGCGTGCGTGTATTGCTGGTGGTGTGAACGTAAACGAAGCAAAAGGAGTACTTAAGGTTCGTAGCAGGTCGCGTTCTGTAGTTTCTGCCTACCCACATGGGAAGAAAGTAGTGTATGTAAGTAAGGACATCCAATAGCCAGGATTGAACTTGAAAATAAAACATACAATACGCAGTGCCGGTCGACCCCTGACCTTAATCTGAGCGGAATGTGCAGCTTAAGGTCCTTTGTAAACGGCACGATTTCTTTACGGTATAAACCGCGCCGTAGTGTGGGGTACATACCTACCATACCATTTATATATTTATTTCAATTATAAACTTACACAACACAAAAACCATCACAACATTTATTTACATCATCATACATATTCACCGGCATTCGGTTGATGACGAGCTACCGGTAAACACTGGACTCGCGCACGGCCGACCTACGTCATTGTGACGTAGTCGGCAAGGGCCGAGGTGGGAGAACGAGTAGCGATCGTTCGATCACCTTGCTACGACCTTCAGTCGAAACTAGCTCACGCGAAGCTCGGCTGCGCATGATTATATAACACCTCTTCCGCCTATTGTTTACGTGAATTTATCAGAATAACTGTTATCATTGTACTGTGACTAGTGTGACTGTGTGTGCCTATTGTTAATGTGACTGTACTCCTTGTGACTGTTTTCTGTGTTGTGTGTGTGTGTGTGTGTTGCTCAATACAACCGTGAGTACTATAGCAGGTAGACTTTTATTTATTACTCTGCCTATATACCACCCCTAATAACAACTATACTGGTGAACCCGAGTAAAACACTATTATTAAAATGGATGATAGTGAGTCCGAGCACACCGCGTCCTCACAACTGGCGAAACGTGTTACGCATAGAGCGCGCCAAGCAAAGCGCGTTTCCATTGAGCACGACATTTACCGCGTGTCATTGAAGTTGCCACCATTTTGGCCGGAAGAGCCGGACATCTGGTTCGCGCAAATCAAAGCGCAGTTTGAGAATGTAGGAGTGACGAATGACGTTACCAAATTTAATTATGTGGTCGGTCATCTCGACTCCCAATTTACAAAGGAGGTGAAGGACGTCATCATGTCCCCTCCTGCCACCAACCGGTACGGAAAGCTGAAGACCGAATTGGTGAAGCGCCTCTCAGACTCCTAGGAGAAGATGAAGCAGCTGTTGATGCACGAGGAGCTGGGAGACCGGAAGCCGTCGCAGTTTCTTCGCCATCTACAAGGGTTAGCTGGACCAACTGTGCCCGAGTACTTCGTAAGCACTATTTGGAGTAGTCGACTCCCCAGTAGTATCCAGCTACTCCTGGCATCGCAACCGCATAGCACCTTGGAGGCATTGGCTGAGCTGGCGCTTCCAGGATATCTTCGTACCAGCAAGACACGTAGCTTCAACTTCGGAAGCAGGACCCACCGTGAGTGAGATGGCAGCCGAAATCACGGAACTGAAACGCGCGATGAAAGACAGTCGATCGCGAAATCGTTCGCACAGCCGTGATCGTGACACGAAACGCAACTCACGCCACCGTTCCTCAACCCGCTCAAATTCCAGC
Organism: Dryobotodes eremita; assembly: GCA_917490735.1. Lineage (NCBI taxonomy): Eukaryota > Metazoa > Arthropoda > Insecta > Lepidoptera > Noctuidae > Dryobotodes > Dryobotodes eremita. Next base: position 6,272,777 of record OU823241.1, on the reverse strand, counting down.
TATCGGAAACACCCGGAGTGCTGGTACCACTCAACGCATGGTGAAAAGGCTAAGCGTTGAATAAAGCCCTGCGACTACAAGAAGGGAAACGCCGCGGGCAGTCGGTAATGGCGACAGACGATTGCCCCGCTTCTACTGCTCGCCTATTCGTTGCAGACCGAAACACGAAGACGCAGTTTGTGTTCGATACTGAAAGCGACTTCTGTGTCGATTTTCGTAATCTGCCCAGCAATCGTCGTGCACCTACGAACTACCAACTCGTGGCCGCGAATGGGACGCCCATTCCGACGTATGGTTTCCTTGAACTAAACCTTAATAGTAATAGTAATTTATTTCTCTCAAAAAGGTACAATTTGGTACATAGTATATAAGTTACAGACAGATTCAAACTAACCTAATCTAGGACTTCGTAGAGACGTGGCGTTTTGTGGTAGCAGAAGTTACAAAACCGATTATCGGAGTGGACTTTCTGTGTTTTTACACATTGCCTGTTGACTGTAGAAATCAACGGCTAATAGACAGTAGCACCAATATTTTTGCCATAGCCTCGAATCACTCAGATTCATCTTTATTTTCTGTAAAGGTTACTTCTGGGGATTCGAGGTATCATCATTTTTTTTAAGTTTTCCCGACATCACCCGACCCGCCGGTACACTACGCACAACACCACATAACACTGTACACCATATCCGCACGACCCCAGGCCCTCCAGTATCTTCTTCATTTCGGCGATTAGCGCCGGACAAATTGCTCAGCAGGAGTTTCAGCTGACGTTGACCAATGGAACTGCCAGACCCTCGGAGAGTCCCTAGTCATCCCCACTTCATCCCGCCCCAAAAAAGGACAACGACGGTTGGCGACCTTGCGGAGATTACCGTATGCTCAATGCGCGAACCGTTCCTGATAGATACCCGATTAGGCACATCCACAATTTTGCACACAGCATTACAGGCTGTCGAGTTTTCAGCACTATCGAACTCGTGAAAGCCTCATCAACATCATCACTGAAACATCAGTTACCTGTCAGCACGGACGACATCCCGAAGACGGCAATCACCACACCGTTCGCCCTGTACGAATTTCCGTACATGACGTTTGGTCTGCGCAACGCAGGCCAGACATTTCAACGTTTTGTCGACGAGATGACGAGAGGACTGGACTTTTGTTACTGCTATTAGGATGACTTCTAAATCTTCTCCAGGACAGAAGCAGAGCACGAGGAGCACCTTTGCATCATTTTCAGCAGGATGAAGGACTTCGGCATACTGATAAACACGCCCAAGTGTGTTTTCGGTGTACCGGAAGTAACCTTCTTAGGTAATATCTCCGAAAAGGGCACCAAACCACTTGACACTAAGGTCGACGCTATCAAGAAGTTCCCTCAGCCTAAAGACATTCGTCAGTTGCGTCGATTTTTGGGCATGATCAATTTTTACAGGCGATTCTTGCCTCACGCAGCTCAAATACAGGCGCCACTTCACAATCTGTTGATCGGCAACGTAAAGGGCTCGTATCCTATATGTCTTGCGGAGAATACTTTGCAAGCATTCGAAGACTGCAAGGAAAGCCTAGCTAATGCTGCTTTATTAGCTCACCCCGATTGCAATACTAAACTCGCATTGGTCACCGATACGTCGTATACTGCAATCGGCGCAGTGTTACAGCAGCTTAGCGACAACGGAAGGCAGCCATTAGCTTTCTTTTCTAGGAAGCTCAGCCCTTCGCAAGCAAAGTATTCTCCCTATGACAGGGAACTGCTGGCCATTTACGAGGCCATCAAATACTTTCGCCACATGCTGGAGGCTAGACACTTCGTCGTGTAAACGAACCATAAGCCGATCAGTTTCGCTTTCCACGAGAGGAAGAAAATCTGTTCGCCACGGCAATTTCGTTACCTAGACTTCATTGCCCAATTCACCACCGACATTAGACATATTTCTGTTAAATCCAATGTCGTGGCCGACCCTTTATCTCGCGTGGAGGAGCTTCAAGCTCCAGTCAGTCTCGACAACCTCGTGGAATCACAAGCGTCAGATCCAGAACTGAAGAAACTTCTTCAGGAAGGGTCTTCGTTAGTATTGAAGGAGGTGCAAGTACGGTACGGCGTCCCCCAGGTCATTTGTACCCAAAATGCTGCGGAAACAAACCTTCGACAGCTTACATTCCCTCAGCCACCCAGGCATCTCAGCGACTGCCAAATTAATAACAGACCGCTTTGTTTGGCCAGGCAACAGGAAGGACTGTAGGTGTAGGCACGAGCTTGCCTCGCATGTCAGCGGGCTAAAGTGAGCCGTCACGTTTCAGCGCCTTTAGAGACGTTTCATCTTCCACGCGCCAGGTTCACCACGATCCACATCGACCTTGTGGGACCACTACCAATTTTACAAGGTTTTAGATACTGTCTCACGGCAGTCGACCGATTTACCAGGTGGCCAGAGGTCGTACCTATTGTCGACATTACTGCCGAGACAGTAGCTAAAGCATTGCTGTCCGGATGGATTGTCCGGTTTGGCTGTCCTACCGACATTGTTACGGACAGAGGCCGTCAGTTTGAGTCGGCTCTGTTCGAAGAATTGTCAATTTTTTTGGTTTCCAGCACAAGCGGACAACGGCATACCACCCAGCGTGCAACGGCATAGTGGAGCGTTTCCACAGGCAGCTCAAGGTGTCCATCATGTGTCATGCGAATGACAAGTGGACAGAGTCTTTGCTGTGGGTATTGCTTGGCATAAGGAGCGAATTCAAAAAGGATGTCCATGAGTCTTCTGCCGAAATAGTATGTGGCGAGCAGCTAAAACTCCAAGGAGATTTTTTTACTCCAAGTGATGACAGAACGACCGACATCACGGAATTTACCGCCCACATCCGCAATTTTACAAAAAAAAATACAGCCAACTCCAGCTTCCCGTCACAACAAGGCGAGCATTTTTGTTTTTAAGGACCTGCAGACCACAGATCACGTGTTCCTCCGTGAAGACGCTTTACGTAGTTCGCTGCAACCAGCCTACATAGGTCCTCACAAAGTTCTGCACAGGAGTGATACAACTTTTAAAGTTTTGTTTCAGGGTAAAGAGGTCACGGTCTCAATAGACCGCCTAAAGCCAGCCTATATATTTGCCGACAAAGCTGACCCGGAAGAAGATACTCCATCTGACGACAAAAAAGAGACAACAGACAACAACAACAACAACAAGAGACAACTCGTGTCGTGTCAAATTCCCCGATTTTTATCGCCCTTGCGGTCTCTAGAGGGGGGTGGTGTGGGGTACATACCTACCCATACCACCACCACCACTACCATTTATATATTTATTTCTATTATAAACTTACACAACACAAAAACCATCACAATATTTATTTACAGTATCATACATATTCACCAGCATTCGGTTGATGACGAGCTACCGGTAAACACTGGACTCGCGCACGGCCGACCTACGTCATTGTGACGTAGTCGGCAAGCGCCGGTGACGTAGTCGGCAAGGTGGGAGAACGAGTAGCGATCGTTCGATCACCTTGCCACGACCTTCAGTCGAAATTAGCTCACACGACGGTCGACTGCGCATTGCGCATGATTATATGACACCTCTTTCGTCTATTGTTTACGTGAATTTATCAGAATAACGTTTATCATTTTGCTGTGACTATTGTGACTGTGTGTGCCTATTGTTAATGTGACTGTACTCCTTCTGACTGTTTTCTGTGTTGTGTATGTGTTGCTCAATACAACCGTGAGTACTATAGCAGGTAGAATTTTATTTATTACTCTGCCTATATACCACTCCTAATAACAACTATAGTAGAAAAAAAAACGTTTATGTCAACATGCTTCCATAGTGATCCATACAACACTGACGATCCGTGCCTACACACGGTGTATAAACCGCGCCGTAGAAAACATTTCGTCGTTTCTTCTGCGGCGCGGTTTACGCGCCGCGCCGTACTGTAAAGAAACCGTGCCGTGTATAAAGGGCCTTACTACGCCCGCGTTTATTATTCGGATAGTATCAAGTTTGTCTATTTTTTAACCGACTGTGTGACATCAAAGGCAGCGTTTTTGTATCATGTATCTCTATGTGTGTATGTCGGATTCTTTATACCCTCGAACCATCATAACGACTGGATTAATTCACGAGGTCTATCTACTCTACCGAATCCAATCTATCGAATCTACTATCTAGGTCATGCGATGGTTATGGGCTAGGTTATGATTTTAGAAAATCATATTGTAGACAGAGGAAAGTTTACTTTATGATACGTTAAAAGATACTACTGCACACAAATTAATAATTAAACCAGAAACTGCACAAGGACCTACTAGAAATCTCATATAAAACGTCGTTCTTTGTTAGGGACCTAAGACCTTTCGCACGGGCTGTTTCAATGTCGCGAACTCAGGGGATTGGGAAGTGTGTTATTAGGTCAATGTCGGGGGCGCGTACCGAGCATGCCGCAGCGATCTTTTTAGCGGTATACAACCTGTTGGATCGCACATGCCAAGGTGCCAGACAGATCACCATTAAATAGAATATTATTTAGAAAAAAGAAAGGAATTACATTTGGTGGCCAAAGGTTGAGCGTCCCAGATGATGCAGGGGGCGTTTCAGTTGGTGAATTGAATATGTTGAGGGTCATGTTGATGACATCATCATTATTTCAGCCGAAAGACATCCACTGCCGGACATAGGCCTCCCCAAGCACCGCCATTTCGACCGGTAGAGTAATTGCGTAACACACTAACAGTAGGAATGGCTTTCATTTTGACAGGATTCATTGAGTTATTTACATTGCTGAACAAACGAATTTTTCGAACATATGAAGCAATGGATTAGCAATATCCTTCAAAATTTTTCAAATTGTGATTGATAGTGTGTTCCGCAATTAGGGTGTGGTTCTGTGCTTGCCGCGTCCAGCGGATTCCTGCGGCCTTCACAAGTACATCGGTCCACCTTGTGGGAGGCGTTCCAACGCTAAGTTGATGTGGCGATGATAAAAGCTGATGAAGTTGGAGTTTGCAGAGTATACGATATCCGACTGTCCAGCTACCCCAAACAAAAGCTTCAAAACGACTGGCCATGCGCGTAATCAGAACCGCGTGCGCATACGATAGTGTGGGTATGCAAATAACTGGCAATATGTCTCCCAAAAGACCAATCGTTAGTCGTGACCATAAATCATGTATAAAGTACTTTCGAACAAAAACTATTACGTACAGTAGGCCGCAAGTAAGTGGTAAACAAAACCAAAAAAAAACTGGCTTCGCATTCTAACGCGTACTACGATTGGCAACCTAATGGTTAAAGTTACCACCGACGTGCGGTCTACTATACCTACTTGTCTAGTCTTGCACTACTCCAAACGACAGATATCTATCAAATAAGGTTGTTCACCCAGCGATGAAACTAACATGTAGGTAAATTGGTTAACGTCAAAACAAGCGTCTGTGTAGTTTTACGGGGTTAATTCATTCTTTACAGTCTGGGACAATGTCAGCTGAATTGATGTTTTGTTGAATTATAAATGTTTACTTGGAGCCTAATCGTTTGTCGTTTATGGAATTTGTAAGCGTTGTTCATGAGACATTGAAAATTGATTCAGACTATGACGAGTACAAGGCTAGTTCTGTGATGGCCCGTGCTGAATGAAGGGCGTGTAAACAACTTTAATACAATTTCGACTATTAAGGCTCCTACAAACAAACGCGACACGCGACGCGAATCGCGCGCGACATAAAGACACCGCTCGTCGCGCGTAGAACAGCGCCTTTGTGTCGCGCTGTCGCGTCGCGCCTGTCTGCGTGGGCTTTTAGTTTAATTTACCCATATTGAACTGAAAGGGCTTTAAAGCTATTGGCCTCACCTTGGTCTGCCATTTTGTATTCTTTTTTCAAAATGGCGTCGCACGATAATACCTATATATAATAAATAGAGAACATATAGAGGAACAAAAAATGTCATATAACTTGATACCTTAAAGTGTCACATAATCACATTACCGAGATAAATAGAGTTAAAGATAGCTTTAACGTGTCCAAATATTTTCATCTCATTATACTAAAAACGTTAATTAAAGCTGAACACCGCTTCGTCAGATAATGAATGATGTGTTACAATTATGATTATTACTTCAGTTACGTAATCAAATTGAAATATTATTAATAATTATTTAAGGTGGTAGAACTTAGAAAGGGAGAATCTATGGAATAAAAACATTTTGACTTTGCCTTTGCAACACTTTCATTTTTGACTACTTCGTAAATTATACGATACGATGACTTTTTGGTTGACTGACAGTTGTGGAATTATAATTTTAAACTTTCTACAAATGCAGCGCTACCCAAAAAAGAACAATGAAGTCTGTTATTCAATATCAGCCGATGATAGATAAGGAAAGCAATAGACTAACAAAGTACTTCGGATCAGTTAAGCTTTCTACTTAAAGAGGAAACATTCTAATACACTTATCATTGATTTTAAATTAATTTTCATTAAGATAATCACACCACATAACATTTTCAACAGAAAAAGCGCTTTGCAGCTTAAATGCCCCGTTTTTTATATGAATGAAACGAAAATATTTGTGTTCATCATGGCCATTTTTAACTTTAATTATCTAGGTAATGTGACAGTTTAGGACATTATATCACATGACATTTTTTGTTGTCTATATTCCCCCTATCCATATATATAGGTATTACCGTGTGACGCCATTTTTAAAATAATCAAAATGGCGAACCGGGACGAGGTCAGTCTCCATACGAAAAAATTTCGATCCCCTTTTAAGGATAGCTATCTATGCCAGCGTGGGTCACCAGACCAGATCTAACCGGACTAATCTAAAATATGGTACCACAAGCAAGGAGTAGGTGCCTCCCGTATCCACTTGGTAGTGCTGGTGCTAATTACGGTACTAATAAATCACGCTGAGTTTCAAATTTGGTATTCGGGCTTTCAGGTAATATTCACTCGAGTATTTGCATTTTACACTTTCAATCACAATCCGAAAGATTTTAAAGGAAATTCCTAATCCATTGCTTCACAGGGCTGCTGAAGCACGTAAATAATCCAATGAATGTTGTTGAACTGTCACGACGAAAAACAGAGCTGCAGTTTGCAAAAATCCAAAAGAAAATTTGAATTTGGCGGGCTACAACTGAGGATTCGCCTTAATATTTAGCGATCGGTAGTTTGCGACAGCGTCGCTATCTATGTCGAGACTGCCGGCCCCAGTAATGCTCTTACCAACGTTTTCGTGCCGTATAAATGGATTTAGTTGGTCGAACTGACTTATATTCGATAGCTTTTGCTCGCGGCTTCGCCCCTTTCGACGCCGGATATCATACCATCCCACGAGAACGTACTACCGGGATAAAAGTATCCTACGTCCTAGCCCAAATAATGGTCTATCCGTATGCCTTCCATCCTAATCCGTTCAGCCTTTAAGGGAGAAAAGTTAACAGATGGACAGATAATAAATTGTAATAACTTTTAACCCAACGGACCGATTTTAATGAAATCAAAGAATAAATGATATATCAAGATACGGACTATAACTATATTTCCAATCTCTAACATCTCTTAAGAAGTACTAAACAAATATTTCTACAGGTATTACATGCGAAATTTTAAAATCATTGTCCTCTTTACGCCCTTGGGGATGATTTTACAAAAACGTTATAAAACGCAATTCTTTATTTCTTACCAAAAATATTCCTAACTTAAGAACAGCTGGGTTTCTTAAACTTTCACCCCCTCTATCAACCCTTTAGACATAAATTTGCCTATATCACGGATACCATCTATCTTCTTGTCAAATTTTGTCGAAATCCGTTCAGTGGTTTAGGCGTGAAAATGTAACATACAGACAAACAGATTCAGTTGCTTTCAAATTTATAACATTATGGATATGTATCCTAATAGTAATCCTGTCATAGCTCTTCACGATTCCATCCAATATAAATCTGGATTTATCCGAAAATTACTACTCTTGACCTGGCTCTAGAGTGCTTATTTCTACTTAATTGGGTTTCGTTATGCGTTTTAATAAAAGTACCAACATTTCAGAATTTTCGGATGTAGTACAAGTGGCGATTGCAAATCAAAATATTGTTATTTTGATTTGCAATCGCCACTTGTACTACTTTAACATAAATACTAGAGTAATATTTAATGCATATTGTATTCATGAGTTCTGAAATTGTTCTGTTATTGTTTTCGATGAAGTAGCAAAAAATTACAAAGAAGAAAGAAAAAATTGTTCCGTTGATAATGATGATGCGTTTTTTTATGAATAGGTTCAAAGAAGTTTTAAATTAACATTACGTTAAAAGCTTGTTTTGATGTCTTACATATGAGTTCATTTTCTGAAATGAGGAGAGGCCTTTAATAATAATAATAATAACATTATCTCCGGATGTTCTAGTCTAGCTAACGAAGAATACTTGCATAGACACAACCTTGTAGCCAGGATTATCCATCAGCAACTTGCTCTCAAATACAGCCTTGTAGAATCGGAAGTGCCGTACTACAGGTATGTGCCCGACCCAGTTCTCGAAAATGGAAATATCACATTGTACTGGGATCGATCCATCATCACTGACAGGACTATTGTTGCCAATAAGCCTGATATAGTGGTGGTGGATCGATTAGAGCGGCGTGCAATGATTGTTGACATAACAGTCCCACATGACGGGAACCTCGTGAAAGCCGAGAAAGATAAACAAATCAAATATCTTGACTTGGCTCGCGAGGTTGTCGACATGTGGGATGTGGACTCAGCGATCATTGTACCGATAGTCGTCACAGCCAATGGATTAATAGCCAAGAGCCTCGACCAACACCTGAGGAGGCTCTCGTTGGGCAGCTGGATCAAGGGCTTGATTCAGAAGGCGGTACTTTTGGACATGGCCCGCATTGTTAGGAGGTTTCTCTCTCTGGAACCCTGACCGCCGGTAGCTTGGACCCTGTTCCCGATACCGGTGGGCCACTATTTTTTTATATTTTTAAATGTTTTTATATTTTTATATTCTAATATTAGGTCTTTACCTATGAAATTGCCGTTCTGCAGTACTGGCCATTTCAAATCAAAATAATTTTTGTTTGGCTATGAATTCTAATTTCAAATTAATTTTATTTTAAAAACATGGATTTTTTTTTCTAAAAGTAGTCATTTCTTTATTGATTAGTGTTACATTTTCATCGCATTTCAATCTTTTTCGTCATCATGGATACGTTAAAAATTCGAGTAATTATGGAATATGAGTACCGTCGTGGCAGCAACGCGGCACAAGCGGCACGCAACATCAACGACGTTTGCGGAGCTAACTCTACAAACCAACGCACCACCTGTTATTGGTTTGCTCGCTTCCGTTCTGGAAATTTCGACCTGAAAAATGAACCTCGCGGTCGTCCGAAGACTTTGGTCGACAATGACGAATTAAAGGCGATTGTGGAAGCTGATGATACACAATCTACGGCTGAATTAGCAGCAGCTTTCGACGTTAGCGTCAAAACAATATTGGTCCATTTGCGTCAAATTGGCAAGGTAAAAAAGCTTGACAAATGGGTGCCCCACGAACTCAATGATCGCCAGCGCGAAGTACGCGTCGAGACGTGCCTTGCACTGCTCAACAGACACACAAATGAAGGAATTTTGAACCGCATTGTTACCTGCGATGAAAAATGGATTCTGTTTGATAACCGTAAGCGCTCAGCAAGTTGGTTGGATCCTGGTTCAGCACCTAAACAATGCCCTAAACGAAAACTTACCCCTAGAAAAGTGATGGTCACTGTTTGGTGGTCTAGCGCCGGTGTGATTCATCACAGCTTCTTACCAAACGGGGTGAGCATTACTGCAGATGTGTACTGTGAAGAACTGAACACAATGATGGAGAAGCTGGCGCATCTCCAACCAGCATTGGTCAATCGCTCGTCTCCGCTGCTCCTGCACGACAACGCGCGACCTCATACTGCACAGCAGACGGTCTCCAAGTTGCAAGAACTGGGGTTGGAAGCTCTCCGTCATCCGCCCTACTCACCAGACCTTGCGCCTACAGACTACTACTTTTTCCAGAATTTGGATAACTTCTTGGCGGGAAAAAAATTTAATACCCGAGAGGCAGTACAAAATGCCTTTGAAGAATTTGTTGCCTCCCGTCCAGCTGATTTCTTTAAGAAGGGCATCAATAAACTGCCACTGCGATGGCAAAGATGCATTGATTGCATGGGTGATTACTTCGATTAATACAAATAAAAAATTCATGAAAAAAATTCGTTTAAATTTTTTCATACAAAACGGCAATTTCATAGGTAAAGACCTATTATTTAAAAATATAATTTATATGTATATATCTAAGAAATAAAGGAAATAATAATAATTTCTTTATTTGTATAGAATGCAGGTGTTACAATAATGGTGTTAGTTTCAGATATATTCCCAGTACATTCTGCCTGTTGGCATACAAAAATATAGTGGTTAACTTACAGCAGCAGATAGATGATTCTAAGTACACGTACAGTCCTACGCTGCACGTCACTGGTAGCAAAACTATACCTACATACAGTATGGATACCACATAATTATATGCAATAAATGGAACTTTTTAAATTATATTATATAATTATTATATTATATAACTATTATATTATATAATTCTTATATTGTATTATGTTATATATGTTTTATTTATCTGCAATAGCAGATTTTGAAAAAAAAATACGGTTGGCAAATTTCGCAAAAACCTTTTTGAGATGCCAATTGATCCTGTTTCTTATAAGGATCAAAAAACTATTGGACCAACAGGTACGAGTACTAGAAAAGTCTGAAATCGCAAAAAAGCTTCCCACACATTTGATAGAGAAATGAGACTAGGATGAGAAAACACAATATACCAGTGTTCATGACAACAACCGAATTATTGCATTACTTCACTGGGCTTAATATGGAACGAATATAGCAGATAGTTACAGATTTAACCTATTAAATTATTATCATCCCGCTATACCCTTAACGAGGTAAGCAGTCAATCATGATATAATATAAGAACAGCTATTTTAGTCAACTTTCGACACAGCAGATACCCACCGAGCGACGTGCAGCCTACTGTATAGACACCTCAAATTTGCTGCATCGACGGATGCTCACAGTGAGCACCCCGTCCATGAGGTATAATATGGCAAACCATTCGCGGCGCATTCGTCAACGTCTGTACGCGGCTTTATAAGCCAACAGTTTTATAAAGAGTAAGAGATTTGCAAATGGCTTCATTTTTCTTGCAGCAAGGTAATAGAAGAAAAAAAATAGTGGGCCTGAGACGAAAGGCAAAGTGTTATTAATTAATGGAGCCACGACGACAAAATAAACGCTTAACAAAGTCGAGGGTGGCTTGTTCTTCCCTATTTTTTGTGAACTTGACCTAGAAACCTTCCAGTTACGGAGATGCCAAAGGTCAAAGTTACGACTTTTTTTGACGCTGCTTTTTATGAAAAGCAAGTATTAAACTTTATAAATTAACTTAAAACGTAATCGTAAAAAATAAAAGTAGATTTTTGTTTGATACGCCCTTTAGATATATATTTTCACTACTATGCATTTATCTATGGATGGCTACATCGCATAATTATGTAACAGTCTATACTAATCGTTGAGCTCCTTAGGTTTTGAGTTGAGCTGCACGATTACTGACAAATGTGTGCACTGACTGGACAGGTCCACTCAATCTGTGTGGTTTTTCCTCAAAAGACCATTTCAGACACAAATCTACATGGTCTTCACATGATCTGACCAAGATTATGTCTGGACTTTAAAAGAGACTGTGACCTCTGAGTTTGTTTCGGCCTTTCTTCTCAGAGTAGTCAGACAGGAAACGCCAACCTCATCTAGTTTTAAAATATGGTTGACGTGAAAAGTGTTTGTACAAACCTACTTACAGAAATAAAATCATTTATCATTCACTGTTATTTTACCATTATAACAGCCGCACTGGACAATCGAAAGTTAAGATACGCTTGCTGCGGTAGGTTCGCGGATGGGTGACCATCCTTTATACATCGAGACCTCTCCGAGGCTCGGAAAGTACGTTAAGCCGTTTTTTTTTTGTCTTCTCTTTGGCAACTGAGCCGATGTCGACTATTCTGCCAGCGTCATGTGGTGAGGGCAACGCCGCAAGGTGAGCCGTTGAACTTTGCACTTCGTGGTAGTTCTACTTATATGTTAGTAGCTGAAAGACCGAGACAATTTTTGCCAGTTTTTTTTTTGTGTACCTAATATAAAACACCACAAATCTACATAAATATATTAAAGTTATTACTACACACCAAACTACATTTTGAGTTAATTTGATCCCGGCTGTCATTCGTAGATCTTTGACAGTCGTTACTCTGAAGCCAGTCTGACAACCAGTCTTACCAAGGAGTATCGTGTTACCCAGTAACTGGATTGTGGAGGTCAGATAGGCAGTCGCTCCATGTAAAATACTGGTATTTAGCTGCATCCGGTTAGACACGAAGCCGACCCCAACATAGTTGGGAAAAGGCTAGGCAGATTAATTTTGTCATAATCACAGTGATCTTTATTCTCGTAACAATAAGGTTGTTATTGGGTTGGTTTGCTGCCACTGACAATTCTGCCTGTAATTGCGTTTATGACTTTCGTACTAATTCAATAAGGTTAAAAGTCTTGGCCAGTCCGTCTGTGGTACGATTTTTAATCGACTTCAAAAAAGGAGGAGGTTCTCAATTCTACTGTATATTTTTTTTATGTGTGTTACCTAAGAACTTTTTTCTCGGTGTACCGATTTTGATGATTCTTTTTTATTTTGAAAGCTGGTGCTTCTCATGTGGTCCCATATAAATTTTATAAAGATCTTACCACAACTTTTTGAGATGATGTGTTAATTTAACTTGCTGTCACTGTTAATTACATATCAAGTAGTGGTATACGAATTTGTGTAGGGTAGGTACCACAACTAAAAAGTTTAAAGTAAAAACTTTTATGCAAAAAACAACCGGCTTCCAAAAAACTCACCAAAAAAAGTGAAAAATAAGTTTAATTTCGGAAGTCGGTGTCTTTGGCTATTGTATTTTTGGTTTTTTACCACCGACTTTCTAAATTAAATTAAAATTTAATTTATTTCTAATTTATTTTTCTCTTTTTTTGTGTTTTTTTTGGAAGTAAGTTGTTTTTTAGCAAAAATGTGTTTTTTTGTTTGAAAGTTACCTATATAATTATTAAGCTATGTTTGGTTCAGATCTTAAAATTATGTTATAAAACCTATTTTTCAGGATTTTAAGGCTCCGAAGGCAGGCTCAAAAAAGAGCGGCTGTCGTAATCATAAACAAATAATTTGAGTCTTATTTCCTACAAAATACAGGGAAAAAGGTTTTTGTGATTTCTGACTTTTCTAATACTCAAACCTTAGTTAGATAGAGTTTTTTGACCCTTATAAGAAACAAAAAGTTATTTTGTAAAAATCGCCCTTTTCTTGCTAACCATATTTGTTTTCAAAATCATTTAATGCAGATCAAAATGTCTCAAAAAGTTAAGCAGTCTCCTAAAACTGTTTTCCTGTAGCGACATAGTATAAGGTACGAACTCTTACTGCCCCATTTCAAAAATCCACCCTGTATAATGATGTTTTATTTTATTTATATTGATTTTGTCTACCTATACAATCCAGTAATTTTTAGGTTCCAATAATTCGGTAACCCGCTGGTTTCAATAGTGCTGGATTAGTGAGACTCTATTGTACCACCCTATTTGATGATAACAGTATTTTCCCGGCATTTCGATCTGTAATCAACTAATCAGGTATGGGAGCGGGTCAATGTCCGGAGCGAGACTACCGGGTGCTGTTACAAATCAGTGCACCCAACCGGAACCGATATCAGTTCGGTAGTGTGGTTACAGGGTCGCAACGGCTCAGCTTCGAAAGTGGCTGGAGGTTCAACACACGGCCATTGCCTTGATCCAGGAGCCGTGGATTAGGGCGGGCCGCATACAAGGACTCTCCAATCTTGGCGGTAAGCTCCTGGTCACCACAGATCACGATCACCCCAGATCGTGCATCTATACAACAGGTAACCTTAAAGCACAGCTTTTAACTGACTTCTGTTGCAGAGATGTCTCTGCAGCAAAGCTGACAATACAGCGCGACGATGCCAGGGAAATGGTGATCGTTTTCGCCTCGGCCTACATGCCCGAGGCAGAGGCGCCGTCTCCCCACGATCTCGCCCGCCTCGTGAGTCTTTGCGAGAGGTGCGGGTTTGAGGTCGTCGTCGGGGCCGATGCCAATGCTCACCACCAGCTGTGGGGTATGGACTCGCAAAACGAGAGGGGTAAGGTATTGGTTGACTACTTATTCTCAACTAACCTATCCCTACTAAACACTGGCTCTGAACCAACGTTCGTAACCAGGCGAAGCCGCACAATCATAGACCTTACTCTGGCAACAGAGGGCGCGGCGGAAAGTACCACTGGGTGGGAGGTATCCCGGGAGGCCTCCTGTTCTGATCACAGATGGATCCGCTTCGACATCCAGGTCTGTGTTCCGCCAACACCACCACGGCGTAGTCCGCGTAACACGGATCGTGCCACCTACACACGCAGCCTTGAGGCCAAGCTTGCGACACTAAGCGATCCGATGACATTTGCGGACACGACACAGATTGAGGTAAAAGTAAGCCAAATTACTAAATCAATGATAGACAGCTACCAAACTGCCTGCCCAGGGACCACCATGCGTAACAATCCGGGTAAACAACCCTGGTGGGGCGCTGATCTGGAGCGCAAGCGCGGTAAGGTAAGGAAAGCTCTGAATAGAGCCATGAACACTTGTGCGGATGAGGACTGGGACAATTATTACGCAGCCAAATCCAGCTACAAAAAATGCATCAGATTCAGGAGTACCACGGGATGGCGCAAATTCTGTGGTAGCATTGAATCCTGTCAACAAGCAAACAGGGTAAGGAAAGTACTGGCGCAGCAGCATACACCTAGGTCCGCCACCCTCCGCAAACCTGACAATACACTAACTTCCTCGCCAGAAGAAGCGAAACGCATCCTAATCGAAACTCACTTCCCCGGATGTATCTTCACGCAGGTAATCGACTGGCAAGATGTAATTCAAACACCATCAGACAATGATTGGCTGTATGCACGCAGGGTGATCACGTTGGAGAAACTTCAATGGTCCATCCGGAGTTTCCATCCTTTTAAGGCAGCTGGGCCAGATGGAGTCTTCCCCGCCTTACTACAGTGGGGCGGTACATCTGTTGCAATAAGACTGGTGCCCTTGATGAGAGCATGTCTGGCCTTCAGATACGTTCCTAAAGGATGGAGGGAAGTGAAAGTAATATTCATCCCTAAGCCAGGTAAGGGTGACTACACAAACGCCAAATCCCATCGACCAATCAGCCTGACCTCCTTTTTATTAAAGACTCTAGAAAGGCTGTGTGATAGAGAGCTGAGGGATGGCGCTCTGAAAAACATACCGCTACACGGTAATCAACATGCATACAGCTCGGGTAAGTCGACCGAATCCGCTCTACATCTGGTAGTCAGCCAGATAGAGGAGGCGATTCATCAGAAAGGTACCTGCCTGGGCACTTTCATAGACATCGAAGGAGCCTTCGACAAAACCAACTTATCCAGCATCAGCAGTGCCCTCTCCAGACACGGAGTAGAACAGGTACTAACAGACTGGATAACAAACATGTTAAGCAAACGAGTGGTTCGCCTTGAGGATGAGCAGCAATTGGCCATGATAGCCAGAGGTTGCCCCCAGGGAGGGGTGCTGTCCCCCCTTCTATGGAATCTGGTGATTTATGACCTCATCACCAAACTCAACGACAACCGCTATTACACAATAGGGTATGCAGACGACCTCGCAATCCTTGTTTCGGGGAAGGTGACGGGTACGATTTGCAACCTCACTCAGCAAGCGCTACGTATCGTAGAGAGATGGTGCAGGGACTTTGACCTTTCAGTGAATCCCACCAAAACTGAACTAGTCATGTTTACCCAAAAAAGAGCATTAGGCCCTTTCAGCCTACCTAAACTATTCAATACAGAACTCCAGTTGGCCAACGAAGTCAAGTACCTCGGGGTCACTCTAGACAGTAAGTTAAACTGGAGTAATCATTTAGACAACAAACTAAACAGGGCCTGCATAACCTTCTGGCAGTGCAGGAGAATGATAGGTAAGAAGTGGGGTCTGTCCCCTAAAATTATACTATGGCTGTACACCACTGTAATCCGCCCCATGATCACCTACGGGGCCGTGGTGTGGTGGCCCCGCACCAAGCTGGTTACAGCCTCCAACAAACTACAACGCATGCAAAGCCTAGCCTGCATGGCCACCACGGGTTGCATGAGGACTACCCCGACTGCAGCAATCGAAGCCATGCTGGCACTACCACCGCTCCACCTGTTCATACAGCAGGAAGCGACGATGGCGGCGGCACGTCTAAATGCAATGACCGGGTACCCAAACAATTTATCTTTGATAAAAAATACAAAATCCAACTTTACGAGGATCGCCGTTGCGAGGGCTTGTGCCCTGCAGAGCTACGCATCTTCACGGATGGATCTAAAACAGGTAGTGGTACAGGTGCTGGGATCTTCTCGGAGGACTTCAATATGCACTTAGCCACACCATTGGGGGTCCATAACACAGTGTTCCAGGCCGAGTGCATGGGTATTTCTCTAGCCGCTTCGGCCATCATGACCACGACCACGACAAGTTAAGGACCACTCAATCCGCATACTCTCAGACAGCATGGCTGTTCTACAAGCGCTAAACAGTCACACAGTTGATTCTGGGCTAATATACGAGTGCCACCAGCGCCTCAACCAGGTGGGTAGCCTCAATAACATAACAATTCAATGGATCAAGGGACACAGCGGTTCGCTAGGTAATGACGCAGCTGACGAACTTGCCAGAAGGGGGTCGAGCGTGGCACCAGTGGGACCTGAACCCATCGTGCCACTCCCCTTCGGGTACTTACGCACTCTGGTAAGGAAACGCACCAGGGACCAACATTACAAACTGTGGGTGGACCAAGGTGAGTGCAGGCAGGCTAAGGAAGCCCTCCCTACAATTGATGGCCGCCTTGCGAAACAGGTTCTCCGACTAACTAAACAACAGTTGCGTACAGTTACAGCAGCTTTAACTGGCCACGGGTCATTTAATAAACACCTCTTTGTCATAGGAGTCACAGACAGTCCGCTGTGCAGGGCCTGCATGGAGGACGACGAAACAGCAGCTCATGTGCTTCTAAACTGCCCGGTGGTCGCCACGTACAGGGCAAAGTACTTCGGTAACCCAGGTACCCTACGTGAGATTGTCAGCAACACCAAGGCGTTGCTGGCCTTCTTCGAGGAGCTGGGGTGGATCGAATGATCGATTTTCCCACCCGCGCATTGACGTGGAGTCGCGGACACCAGCCCGTATTAGGTACCTATTACCTATTACCTATTACAGGGTCGCCTGACTTAGTATCCAATCACTGTGCAAAGCTCAGAGACGCGTTAATTTGTAGTGACTAACTTGAAATCAAACGTGATATTACCTACTTTTAGCCCAGGAAAATAAGTTAAATGAAAGGCAAATCTGTGAAATAAATCCTAGTTAAGATTGTAGCGGCATCTACAACGCCACATGCGAGCTATGCGTAAACACTGACGTCACGCAAAATCCCGCATCGCGCAAACAGAGTTTACTGGGCAACTAACATATATACAACGTCCTGCCATCTATCGTCAGGCAGTTGCCTACCAGACACAACCCGCGTCTGGTCGGAGGGTCTTCCCTTTTCTATGGAGGTATGAGTGAACTTTACACCCTGTTCCTCATACTTTTATAAGATTTATAACCGGGATTATATTTGTTCAGGCATTAGAAACACTGTGGAAATCATGATATAAAAAACCATTTAAGCTTTTATCAATTTATGCTATTACAAGTTAATTTTTTACTTAATTCTGCATTAAAAAGTCCGCTACGAGATTCTCGTAGGACCAATGGTTCTCAATACATAGGTCTCAGAAAATCTCAAGCAAAAGCTCAAACTACTGATCTAAATGTTGTTAGATGCCAATAAAATGATATGTTATGCTTGATTCTGACCTCAGTTTACTAGAACAGTCGATAACCGGAAAGAACATGACTTTCAGGGTGATACACACATTACACACCCATATTTTTAGCACTTTTCTTACCGTAATTATAATAACTGAATGACGATAATCCCGATAAGAATTCGTCACTAGGATTTTTTTCGCAGAAAATATCCAATTTTCCTGGGATATTTTGTGCAAAATAAATTATGACGATTGTGGTTTTAATTTGTATTAGAAATTGTAGTTTGTATTTATATTTGGTATGAAACATTATTGACTACAAACTGTGACAGCAAAGTACGGACGACGTATACCAGCGTAGAGCGACGACCTATAAAGGGGTCTACTCGGATATCTATGGGGTCTACGTAGTGCGTAGGGCCTCATAGACCCTTGTAGTATGATATATCTCGTCTCGCGTGCCACAGGGGGCCAGTTTTGTTTAAGTTATATATATATATAAATGATATTCCCAATTGTTTTCGGTACCCTGTTATCTTTATGTATGCCGACGACTTAAAATTTGCCAAAATAGTTAAATCTAAAGATGATGCCTCTGACTTACACAGGGATTTAGAAAGGCTTGTGAAATGGTGTCAAACCAACAAGATGCATCTAAATCCAAGCAAATGTTACCATGTTAAATACACTCGAAAGCATTATTTAATAGACCAAAACTATTATATCGATGGAGTAAAAACTGCGAAATTGGACACAATAAGACACCTCGGTGTTACCTTTGATCGAAAGCTAGCGTTTATTCCACACATGGACAATATAATAAAAAGTCCTCTAAAATTCCAGAATTTGTAATAAGGAATTCCAAACAGATTAGGTGTTGTAAAACTAAAATTATGCTTAATTCGAAGCATAATGCAATATTGTAGCGTGATCTGGCGTCCACAGCGTGGACTCCGCACTATGCCACACACTCGTTGCGTCTAGAACGCGTTCAAAAGCGTTTTCTATGGTACCACCTGGTGTTTTCTAGCGGAATAACTAAAAAATTAGAAACACTTTCAAATGTTTTCGCTAGACAATCGCCGACGCATTAATAACGCAATGTTTGCAAAGTAATGAACCATAAAATTAACTGCCCACAAATATTGCACACCTTTAATTTCCGCGTTCCCTCAAGAATTCCTCGCAGTCTCATAACACCAGTCTGCCTACAGCAGAGAAGAACGATTCTAGGCGCCAATTATGCCTATGCAAGGTTATGCAAGGTCGTAAATAATTGCAGTAATCAAATCGATGTGCACTTTGAAAGTTTGGGCAAATTGAAAGTCTATTTCTTAAAATACCTGCCTAAATAGATATGTGTTAACATTATAATAAGTACCTTATATTGTTAAATTATATCGTTATAGTCATTATTTACACTTAAGTAATTTAAAACTAGATTAATCATAATTATTTTTGTACAACTTCTTTATGCATGCGGAGTTTGCCTGTAAGTGATTGTTGTACTATTGCATACACACTTTCGCATAGAACCTGTGTGAACAATCGTTGGTGAACCAATAAAATAAATAAATAAATGACGCCGACCACCAATGTAGACACGCGTAGCGCTAATACTTTCGTAAGCCCGCATAACGCGTTGTCGTAGACCCGCGTAGCGCGTTATCTAACGTAGACCCGCGTAGCACAAAGGCCGTCGTAGACCCACGTAGCGGGACAACCAAGGTAGACAGACGTAGCACGAACGCCCGCCGTCGAAGACCAGCGTAGCGTGGCAACAACATAGACCCGCGTACGGAAAACGCCGATGTATTCCCGCGTTTTATTAATAGTTTGTAAATATCGAAGTCGTTAAATCTGTGGAAAATGTAGTGGGTAAATGTAGTGTAGTATAATTGTTAAGTTATCAAGTTATTTCCATTTATTTTTAATATACTACTGTTTGTTTTCCCTGACGAAATAAAACAAAATTAACACCAACAGCATATGCATTCAACATAGGCTTACAACTGTTCGTTTTATTGCTTGTTTATTGGTTAAACTAGATTAGAAGCTTTGACTTAAAAGCTTTGGCTTATAAGCTTAAAATATTAATATTAATTAAATTTGGCTTAAAAGCCACCAGTTCATGTTCAATTTTAGTAATCACCAGGTTGGTAGTTAGTTCAGCAGAGTAAATGCTATACATGTTGGGTCGTTAATTATAGACTAGCTTAAATTTAAAGACCGCAAGGATATTGTGAGCCTCTCTCTTGAGCGGACAATTGAAATAGCCTGCGTAGAATTGGAGCAGTTCATTATATTAAGTGTGTACAGACCTACTTCAGGATTGTATGATTGTTTTGAAAAGGTTATGGATGAAGTGCTGCTCAAAATTTGTAATTCAAACAAGTCTATCATAACTTGTGGTGACTTTAATGTTAATTTGTTAGAGAATTCTGGGTTAAGTACTAAAATTATAAGTTTGTTTCAGTCATACAATCTTGCTAACCAATTTTTGGAGCCCCCTAGAATAACTCTCACTAGTGTCACATGCCTAGATAACATTTATACAGATGTTATACCAACCCACAAATAAATTATTAATTTAATAGACTAAGATCATTGCGGACAATTGATCACTATTCGAAATATAAACAAAAAAATTACTATAAAGATATCACTGTTAACCCAAAAACTACTAATCGCTTGGAAACATTTAAAACTAACCTTTTAAGTAAATTACCATTTTTGTCGACTAATGATGACCCTAATGAACTATATAATGATTTTATTAATATGTATTGCAAAACAATTTGATAACACATTCATTCCAAAGACTTTCTCGGTGAATAGTAACGCTTCCTTCAGTGACTGGGGCACCATTGGTATACATAAAAGTAGAAAACGACTTATGATGAACGGACTTGTATAAACACTGCTGAATTTAATTTATATGTTAAGAATTATTCTAGATTATTTTAAAAAGTTTGTAGTATGGGCAAGTCACTTATTTGAGTTCAAAAATTAAAAATAGTAGTAATATAAATAAAATGACATGGAGTATCATTAATAGCGAAACGGGAAGGTCATGCAACCGATGTAGTAACTAAACCTTGATATTAATGACAATATAATTAAATTAGATTCACAAGTCGCCGCGACCTTTGAAAATTTATTTGCAGATATTCCCGTATCCACTACTAAATCTCTAAACTCATCACCCACTGCTGCAGTCTTTACTTAAAGAAAACGACCCTGTTTGTGGTTCTGAATTTCATTTCCAATATGTCAGCTGTAAAGATAGAATTAAAACCTTTCAAACGTTAAATGTTAAAAAGACCGCAGATCTATGGGGTAATTCTGTGGACGTTGCCAAGTCGATTATACGAGGGCGGCACTGAAAATTTCGGGAATCAAGGAAGTGACACAACATTACTATTTAAAAATGTATTTATTGCTTTTCGAAGTATTCTCCGCGAAATTTGACACATTTTTCCATACGATGGAACCAATCATTGAAGCAACCATTCCATTCGGAAGTTGGGGTCTCCAAAATAGCCGTTTTGTAGGCGTCCACAGCTTCTTCAGGTGATGAAAATCTCTGTCCACGCAATTTATTCTTTATTTAAGGGAAAGTATAGAAATCATTAGGGCTTAGGTCGGGGCTGTACGGCGGATGGTTAAAAACTCTTTTGTTCTGTGCGCGGTGTGAGAACTCGCATTGTCGTGATGGAGGATGATGCGGCGGTTGCAGTTCTCTTTACGGAGTTCAGAAACGACCTGTGGCAAACAAATGCTAGCATACCATTCTGCATTAACCGTTCTTTGTCCCTCAAGAGGAATAGTCGTAACATGGCCGGTTTTGGAGACAAACGTGGCCACCATTTTTTTTGCAACACTCCGTGAACGAACAATTTTTGTTGGCTTTAACTCATTTTCGAACACCCAAACTCGTGACTGGTTTTTTGTTTCGGGTTCGTACGCGTATACCCAGGATTCGTCACCTGATACGATGTTGTATACAGCATTTGAGGATCCTGCGTGGAATCTTTCGAGAGTTCTGACGCACCAAGTAACGCGAGCCGCTTTTTGCTCTTCACAGAGCGAATGCGGTATCCATCGGGAAAACAACTTTTTTACACCTAATTGTTCATGCAAGATTATTTGTATTTGACTCATGCCAATGTCTAAAGTTGCCTGAATTTCGCGGTATGTCACATGTCGATCTTCCTCAATCAGCTTACGCACAGCATAAACGTTTTCTTGGGTGACTGCAGTTTTTGGACGACCTTGACGGGGATCATCACTGAGCTTGACACGTCCACGTTGAAATTCAGCAAACCAGCGATAAATTGTGGTTTTGGATGGGGCTTCATCATCAAATGCAGAAATCATCCGGTCAACACACTGTTTTTGTGTTAAACCACTTCGAAAGTCATAATAAATCATCGCTCTTGAATTTTCTCGAGTCAATTCCATTTTCTCAACGACTAAACAAGTTTGACAAAACCTTGTGACAAGACCGAGAATCTTTTTTTAAATAAATAAAGGGTATTCGATTTTTAAAACCAAGGAGTTTTCAATTAAAAAGATTTTAATATGACAGGAACAGTGGAAATATTCCATTCGCGATACTTTTAGTGCAGCCCTCGTAAACATTGTAGCAGCTACTTTAGCTGTTATTTTTAATAATTGTATTGACTGTGGTGAGTTTCCTGATCTTATGAAAAACAATATAATAATACCGTTGTTTAAATCTGGTAGTACATCAGACCCTACTAATTATAGACCTATTTCAGTGCTACCTACCTTTAGTATTTTTTTTTTAATTTATTTTGAATCAAATACAAAGATTTTTTTATAACCACAAATTACTGCATAACAAACAGTTCGGTTTTACAAGGGGTCGTTCAAACTTTTAGGACATGTTTATAATGCATGGGAGGACAAATGCGATGCTGTGGGAATCTTTTGCGATTTGTCCAAGGCATTCGATTTGTTCTTCATGAACCATTAATTAGGAAACTGCACCACTACGGAAACCGAAACGCCTCTCTGGATCTTCTTACTTCTTACTTAAATGATAGGATTCAGAGAGTTGATGTTAACGGAAAAAGATCACCCGGATCTGTAGTAAAAATGGGGGCCCTCCAGGGCTCAATTCATGGTCCATTTTTATTTCTTATTTATATAAATGACTTGCCTTACCTCACAAAAGATAAACATGATATAGTGTTGTTTGCAGACGACACTTCACTTTTATTTAAACTTAAACGTCAGCAGCTGGTTACTGACAGTGTAAATAGCGCCCTCGCAATAGTAGTTAACTGGTTTAAAGTTAATAACTTACTTTTTAACTAGAAAAAAACGAAATGTATGAAGTTTACGATACCTCATGTTAGACAAGTAGAAACTAGTGTTCTCATAAAGGGCGAAGTGTTGAAACCCGAAGATACCACAGTATTCTTAGGCATAACTTTGGATACCAAGCTTCAATGGGGCCCCCATATAGATAAATTGTCAAAAAAGCTTAACTATGCAGCATACGCCGTTAGAAAAATTCGTGATTTAACTGATTTAGAGACTGCCCGTTTAGTATACTTTAGTTATTTTCATAGTGTGATGTCGTACGGTATTCTGTTGTGGGGAAATGCCGCCGATATTCAGAGAATTTATGTATTACAAAAAAGGGCAATTCGTTCAATTTATAAATTAAGTCCCAGACACTCCCTCAAAGATAAATTTAAAGAGATTAATATTATTACTGTGCCTTCTCAGTATATTTATGAAAATATTTTGTATGCACACAAAAATATTAATCTGTTTAAAAAATACAGTGATATCGACAATATAAAAGAGTATTATATTTTTTTCATTATTGTGAATATCAGGACTATGTGGGTCATTGTTTCAGTTTTATTCTTGGTCTGGCAGTTTAAGTAGTTTATGCGGCCTACCCAAATGTCCTTTCTTTGGTATTGTTCGTCGAATCGTTGAGCTCCTTAAGTTTTGAGTTGAGCTGCACGGTTACTGACAAATGCGTGCACTGACTGAACAGGTCCACTTAATCTGTGTGGTTCTTTCCTCAAAAGACCATTTCAGACACTAATCTACATGGTCTTCACATGATCTGACCAAGATTATGTCTGGACTTTAAAAGAGACTGTGACCTCTGAGTTTGTTTCGGCCTTTCTTCTCAGAGTACTCAGATAGGAAACGCCGACCTCATCTAGTTAAAAAAATATGATTGACGTGTAAAAGTTTTTGTACAAGCCTACTTATAGAAATAAAATCATTTATCATTTATCAAACGAGTAGATGGAAGACGTTCCAATGTCGTTATTTAGGAAAACAAACCCTATACGAGTATTGTGGCCTAAACTTACCACGCTTCTGGTTAGGCCATGCAGGCGAATAATCTGCAGGAAAATAAAAAATTGCATCTAAAAGTAGCATGTTGGGTACTTAAATCAGATTATTGCTTGTTCTTATGTATGTTAGCCTACTCCTTGTGGACCACTTGTTGAAACTAACTCTACGGCTAAAGAGTCTCAAATAAGCAAAGCAAAGCAAAGAGGCAAATAATACTCAAAATCTTATTTGACTTTTTAATCAATCTTCTGCGTGATCAAATAGTAAATTATTTGCCATTGTTTGTTATTTCTAAATAAAGATTACAATTAATTTCTTCATTGTGCTGCTCCATCCAGAGCTATACACCGACGGCTCCATCTTCATAGCCGACCTCGTAATTGATTCACCACCCTATGATTGAATGTCACTCACACGTCATAAAACGTCAAGCTCTATATTTGCTTTGAGACCAATGCGAGTTACATAGTTTCATTTCAACCACATAGCATGGAGTTTCTTGCCTGTTCTTCTCCATAGGTGCCTACTACGTTTTGGAATGGGCAACTAGCTTCATCTTTCTGACTAACCGACCCCTTGACAATTCAAAAGTGCCTGTAATTGGTTTATCTGAAATAAATGCTTTGAGTTTGAGTTTTGAGTTTAGACGCCTCGGCGGCCGATGCTAGAGGCAGCATTGTCAACTTTCCATAGAAACCAAGCGTATCGTTGTTTACTCGCACTACGACATAAACGCCGTCTAGAAACAGAAGGTATTGAATGCCGGTCCGGGACAGAGGTTGTGCGCTCAACGCATTTTCGGCGCCCCTCGGCGCGCTTTTATAAGTAGTGCCGTGCTCTTATTTGAACCTTACTGAAGTTTTGAATTTTTGTACAGCGTCAAGTCTTCAGCCACCGTACCGTCAGGGTTCATTCCACGATTCTAATATCCTTCACGAGTGGCGATACTCGTAAGCTTGGCGAACACTGGGCAGCCAGCCTTGGCCCTGTTGACTGGCTAGTACTCATATATTAGTATAGTACTGGATAGTTCTTGCCGATAGCAGTCAAATCAGTGTCAATACATTCGAACTTTGAAGACACCCACTACAAAATTTCCGCCTTCAAGTTAAAACCATGCTACAAGTTTTATTAACATGCACAGTTCAAGACGACAATAATTTTAGCGTTCAGGGTACAATAAGTTATGCCGACAGTTAGGTAATTCATAGGATAGACACTTATAATATGACACTAGATGACACTAGAGCAATCAAAAATAGTGACACTGAAGCAGCTGATAATGTTTACACAAAAACCATTCACCATAAAGAAAACATTCAACACAAATAAATACGCAGATCAAAATTAAACTGTTTACCGAAAACCGTCACTTTCCATTAAAACATTAATATATACCGAATACTGTCAATTTTCATTAAATTATTACCATTTCTGTTATTGACGTGGAACGTCAATTCATTAAAAGTTACAGTACAATTGTTAAAATAATTTAAATTTACTGATCAAATCGTTGATTTAATTAATTATAAAAATAACAGTTTCCGTAATTGTAAAACATTGTAGGTATTTGAATTTGATAATTGTTGAAAACATTTTATTAATCCGCTACATAATATACGTATTTTGAGTTGCTCCGAAATATTCTCTTTTTTTAAGAGTCGCCGCTGCAGTCAATTTCGAATGCTAGAAAAATCTGAATAGGCTAAGCGCACAAGTTCCATCGATATTTCAATAATACACACGAAACTCTCTCAAATTGACGAAAAGCCTAACTGTTAGCTAGGCTTAAAAAAGCGTATTGCCAGATTTAGCTTACACGCGCACCTAGACTTCCCTAATTTAGAGGCCATCGTTAAGACCATAACCGTTCCGTGCAAAGAGTTTATTGTGTCAGATACATTCCCAGCAAAAATTCTAGGGAAGTGGTGAACGTGGTCTTGGAGGCTAGTTTTCTTAACTTTTGACATTCGATAAGTTTTATTTTATGCCTAATTTTGATGAATCATTGTTGATTGGATTGACCGATGCGACCTGTATTGCAGCACCTCTTACTGGAAGAATGATAGCTCAAAAGCCCCTGAAGATTTTTTCTTTTCAAAAATATAACCAGCTGTGATGTTACAGCCAACTCCACCAAAGACGGCGCCACCCTCACTAAGCTGTAGGAAGACTTACCGATGTTCTCGTGATTCAGCTTCCGCAGGTGCTTGACGTTCACGTCGTTCCTGTCCCGCAGCTGCTTGACTGCGACCAGTTCCCCTCTGTAGTGGCCACCGAACACGATGCCTTGGGCCCCTGCCCCCAAATACACCAGGCTCGACAGTTTTTCGTATGGGATATCCCATGCTTCCTCTGTTGACAATGAAAGAATTTTAAGTTAGTTTATTTTTTCCTAATAAGTCTTGTTTTTGTTTATTGTCTCGTCTTGTTGTTGTTGTTTTGTCCAGGTTTTGATACGCAGGTCGGGCAGAGGGTTGTTGGGTTTTTCCATCAGGAATTTCTCAGTAGCAGCCCGGTGTGTGCTTTGTGCCCGGTTGATTGCAAAAGACTCGCCCCCTATTACATGGGATTTACACATAACTGGTGGAATGTGGGTGTAATATAGGTACACCTCTGCCTACCTTGATAGGGTGAACAGACATGATGTTATGTTATATTAAGTATTGTTAAGCTTCTATGGACCGGGATGCATGACACGAAACAAAACCAAAAATTATTTATTGACATAAAACATATTTTACAACAAATTATAGAATTCTCTGACTCCTGCGCTAATTATAACTGTGTTGCAGGAGCCAGTGTCCTCCCGTAATAAAAGTTACAAATATTTATGTATTATGAAAAGACAAAAAAAGAAACTAGAAAAAGGAAATGAAAGAGACTTCACTTTATAGGTACTTCTAAACATGTGTACTAAGAACAAAAATGAAAAAAGAAATATAAAGAAATAAACAATAATACTTGTAGCGATTATACGTCGTAGGCAATGGATCTTGGACACCGTACGAGTTTTGGTCACACCAATAGGATCTGAAGGTAGAACAGACTGGCCATATTATATCGTAGGTTTAAAAAACAGGTATCATGTACCTTTCAGACCTATACATAGAACTACAAAGAGCTACGGATTAGCAGCTTCAGTTCGAAAAGCTGATTTAATGAATATCAGCGAGTGATGGCATCAGAAATCCTATTTCCAATTAAATGCATTTAAGTGTTACTGCAATGAGCCGCTTACATTCTAATTATATTACGTTCATAATTAACCTTCCGAGTATACAGGACGGATTTTTGAGATGGAGCCGTAAGGGTAAGTGTCAGTCTATCCACCATGAAAAAGTAATTTGGACTCTCATTTCCTTCTCGTACATAAACCTCAGTTGGTCCCTTACAGTTTTTGATCCTTATTAAAAACTGGATTGATGGCATCAAAATAACTTTTCGTGAAAAATTTATCATTTTCTTGCTGGCTGTACTTACTTTTTTTTTACCAGTCATTGCATATAAAAAAAATCTCAAAAACTTCATGGACATTTACCTTTTTTTTTTAGAGTGTTTAATCATCAAATACCTTCTCCCGCTCTGGGCGGAGCGGGGGGGGCCTATCAGACTTTGACTAAAAACCACCCGTGTTCCTTCAGTTGCCTGTGCGGCAGCGCCACGGTAACTCTTTCAGACAATCCGCAACCCCGGCAGAAGGACAGTTACCTAAGGCCCTGTGCACATCACGTTTTTTAAACGCGCCGTCGACGCGCGTTTTAGAAACGCGCGTCGACGGCGCGCTTTTATCCTACAGAGCAGTTTGTTATCGTTTGTATCGATACAAACACGCTGCACCGGCGCGTTTGTATCGATACACACGCGCGTTAGCATCGCGTTTGTATCAATTCAAACGCGCTGCACCGGCGCGTCTGAATCGATACACGCGCGCGTTTGTATCGATTCAAACGCGCGACACTGATGCGACCGCTAGCGCGCGCGCCTTCCCTTCCCTTGTAAATGGGTGTTCCCAAAAACGTCGGTAATTTTTCTTCTTCCTTTTTTTAAAAATTAATAACAAAGCGCATGCAATCAATGCTGTCTCGACCGACGCCATCTTGCTACTGTTGATGAGGTTCTGCTTAAAAACTCAAAATGCCAGCGCGTTTGTATCGATACACACGCGCGTTTGCATCGCGTTTGTATTGCTACACACGCGCGTTTGCATCGCGTCTGTATCGCTACACACGCGCGTTTGCATTGCGTCTGTATCGCTACACACGCGCGTCTGTATCGATTCAAACGCGTGTTTGAATTTATACAGGTGTGCAAAGGTCTACAGGCCGCGTCTGACTTGCGTGCGTATCACGTCTGTATCGCTACAAACGCGCGTCGACGGCGCGTTTAAAAAACGTGGTGTGCATAGGCCCTAAGAACGTTTTTCTGTAGCTACAACGGTTAAGCTATCCTTGCTGCCCCGTCCCAAAAATCCACCCTATACATAGTCATGACTTTGAGCATATAAAGCAAATTAAAACCTGGAATTTGGGTCATTCAATCGTAATATTAAATCCTATATACTAACTAGCGTTATAGCTAAATCTGTGATTAAATCAGGGGGATATGCCAAAGAGCTCTCACAAATGCAACCACAGCAGTAACACAAAGGGATTTAACACACAGTCAGGAGGAGGATTAACTAATCAAACTACAGCTGGCGACCCCTCGGTACGTGTCGACGGTGTCCACATCGGTCAACCAAGTATGGGTATTCACAATATTGATTATAGTGAATGCATTACGGAACGCAGATACATGTGAAAAAAAATCGAAATACCAACTGGCCCAAAGGTTTAACTCAGCAAGCATCGTTAATGAGACACAATTGATTATCTATTGTTTTGGCCCTCTAGTGGGCCACCTCGGGCCTGACTAGCTAAAGGTCGGAATAAATTACAGAATCTTTTACTCTCGAATAAAGTTGACAAGTGGCCGTTGGTAAACAATAAATAATAAATAAACATTTTATTTCTCTTCCACAATGGCGTCTTAAACATAATTATGAAGATTATAACTGATCTGATAAATCCTTTGTGAGATACTTTGAATATTAAATAATATAATAATAATAAATATAATAATATTAACAAATTATTTTAACCTTTGGAAGGAGAAGACAGTAAACATAAAAAAGGAAGAAAAAAGTATACAAAATTAAAAGTTATTATTAAAGATTGTGAGTACCAGTGAAGTGTGGTATGGTGTGGTACACAATTGTGCAATTGTTTTACGAAATGTCACTGGAAATGCATAAAAAAAAACAAGACGGCGGCGGCGTTAGTTCCGATTTCGGCCATGTGCCAAAATAACCTTGTAGTACTAAAGATCTCGTCTTTTAACAAGAAGGTAAAAGTTTTTGACAATTTTTTTTGCGTTCCAGTCATTTTGCGTTGAATGAGGGGTACACCTTAGGGATATAATATAATTCTGATGTGGTTTTTGAGTTAGCTTCAATTTTATTTCATTTATAGCCTTATTTCAGAGTAACAGTTTTAACAAGTTCAAAACATGATAATGTTTCAGTCTTAATTCTCTATGTGCCTTTTGGCAAAGGCCACCTTTTTCAATTTTCCTTTTCTCCTAGTCCAGTCCAAGTTTTCCCAGCCGTCCTTACTGTGTCATCTTACCATCTTTTAAGGTATTTACCTTTCTTTCTCTTCCCCCTCTAAAGTACCATAGGGTTGCCTTTCCTGACAGTGTGGCCGGCCATCTCAATTTCTTCTCAGGTTTGGTAAAACATCCTTTGCCTCCTCCATCCTTTCCTTTGGTTTTTGTTGACTTTCTGACTGTACAGTCATTGGCTCTTTCTATCTTTCTTTCCCCCATCATACTCTGTTCCGTGCTATGTTGACAGGTTTGTAGTTTTTTTTGTTGATTTTGGTCAGGGCCCATGTTTGGCAGGATGGTTTTTAAAAGCTTTCCTTTAACAGCGATGTTTATTTTCTTGTCATTTTTCATTATTTCTTTGTAGGACCATTATTTCTACCATGATTCTTGTTTATATCTCTTTGGTGGATATGTTGTTTGTAGTGACTATTTGGCCTAAATCTGTGTAATCTTCCACGTATTCTATTGTGATGTTATTTACTGTGATTGGCTCTTTTGCTCTATTGGCCATTGCTTTTGATTTGGATGTTTTTATAATTATTTAAGCCTTCATTCTTGCTGAGTGTCCAGGTCAGTCAACTTTTCTTGCAGTATAATACCACTACTTACTATGTAAAATAAATACATATCAAGAATTTGTGTAAGACACAAATAAATAAAAAACAAAAATTACAAAAACAAACTACCAACTTCCACAAAAGCCCTACATGTCCAAAATAATTTTAGTTTCAGAAGTCTGTGGCAAATAAGAGTTTGTTATCTTATGCTTTCCTGGACGCTATTTATTTTGAGCCTTCATAGGTACTAAAATCTCTTAATAAATGCTTTGATATTCAAGTTTTGCTACTGATCTAGGCCTTAAAATAGTCTTTAGACTAAAGTCTTGGCCAAATATTGATGCCGTAGGTTTCTAGCTTTAAGTTTAGTCTTAAAACTTAAGTTTTGAGAAAATTATTTTGGGAAATTCAAGAGCGGTTTTAAAACCATCATATATATATTTTTTGAATTATAAGTACTAAAAGACTAAAAGTACTTAAAGTACCGAACAAAGTCAAAAGTCAAACTCTACTACAAGGAAAAGCAGTCCTGAATATTATATTCTAAAAAGAGGCCAGCCTAAGTCTGCTAAGCAGTGTTTTAAGAAAAAATCTACAATGCAGTCTTCATGTCTTCTTACAATCACTCTTAACTAAAACCAGTTGTCCGGAGCATTAAGTTCATGTTCACTAATATTTAGGAATTTGTTATTAGATCTCAAGACATGTATCTAATCTAAAGTATAGGTCAGCTACACCCCTGGTATAAACTTAAAAACCAAGTCCGTTCGTCTCAAGGTTACATTTCCTTGTATTCTCATCTCGTTGAATGATGATTAGTAGTATCAATGAGCTTTCTGAGAATAGGCATAAAGCATCGCCATGATTAGCCTACAATGTTCCCACTGCTGGGATGCAGGCTGTAATCCATCACACAGGTCCAGTGCCATTTGTTGGATGTCACACGTCTTAAAAAATTTCATTTGTGAACATTCCGGTTTCCTCATGATGTTTTCTGTCACAGATTTAAGAACACTGGTGGTTTTGAGAATGCAACAAACATGCAATTTTTATTATAAGTTGAAAGCTAAATACCAATGTCTAAGATAAGAATGTCTACAAAAAAGGTCAGACCATTCAGTCTTCGAGCTCACATTACAAAATTCCATCCGGAGTCCTCAGTTCCTTTGTTCAAGATATGAAGAATTTTTTCAATGCAACATTCTTTATTTCTAAAGCTATATTTGGACCGTACGCAAGATAAGCGTATCGACATGGAGTTGCAGACACCAGCCCGTATTACCTATTACTTAAACTATATCTGAAATGTTTCCATAATAATATTAAATGTGAAAGCTATAAAATCATTCCTTCTATCT
This sequence comes from Dryobotodes eremita, assembly GCA_917490735.1. NCBI lineage: Eukaryota > Metazoa > Arthropoda > Insecta > Lepidoptera > Noctuidae > Dryobotodes > Dryobotodes eremita. The sequence goes on along the minus strand of OU823241.1, from coordinate 6,240,778 downwards.
TTGTGCTTCTTGAAGAGCATTATTTATTTATAGAATGCTTTAGATGAACTGGCAGTTAAATGCTACCCTAGTTACTATGAGGGGACTAAGAACAAAGCTGGATATAGTACTAGTCAACATTCAGAGAAATCAATCCCTAGTTTTAGCTCAAATTGGGGCAGAGATGCCTTGCAATATTGTTGTCCTAAATAACAGGGGTCCGAGTTTGACCTAATCTCTTAGTAGGATAGGTTAGTGACTCCCAGTAATGCACTATACATTATTCTCTTTGTGTCCGTACATGGATAGCTTTTCAAGAAATTGTACCTGAAATTAATTGGATCACAAAAAAAACAAACCAAAAAGTTGAGTCTGCACTCTGTAGCGTGAACTGTTTGCGAAATCTTAACTAATAATATAAAGAGAAAAGATTTGATTTTTTGTGTTTGTTTGTTTGTTATGCTTTCATGCTAAAACGGCTGAACAGATTTAGATGAAATTGGGCACATGGGTAGACCATGACCATTAGATGCCATGTTAATAAGGACATAGGATACTTTTATCTCAATATTCTCACGGAATCAAGACTTATGCGGTGAAACTGCAGGGCGTAGCTAGCAGAAAGTAAATTACTTGATTGCAGTTAAATTTTTGGAGGATTCAATGCATTCTGGATGAACAACATAGATAATACAAAAAAGGTAATGTGCAGCAATATTAATAACAACAACATGTACCATCAAACAGTGTGAATAGGAATGCAGGGGTGAATCGGAACAAAACTTTAAAAGGGATGTTAACATTTAAATAATATAGTTTGTTGCCAAAGTGTGTGTTTAATGTATTATAATTAACGATTAAGTGCCCTGTTGGCAACAAACTATATTATTTCAATATTAACATCCCTTTTAAAGTTTTGTTGCAATTCACCCCTGCATTCCTATTCCTCATTTGACAGTACATTTAAAAAAAAGAATAAGAAAATTGAGGACAAAACAAAAAACGGAACTGAATTCTTGTTTGTTATTTTTTTTTTAAATATGTTTACTCCTTCACAATAGGTGGAATGAAGCTTCTCTAACCAGTCGTATCTTGGCTCCTTACTTCATTCTCAGTAAAGAAAGTGCTCAGCAAGCTACAAGTAACTTAGTTACAGTTAAATTATTGGGAAAATTGGTCAAGGATGTTTGACCAGCGCGGTCTCTTTCGCTAGAATGACGCACCGCAAAGCGCCACCTCCGAGGCTCGATCGCACACCCACCTAGTGCACGTACACCGCATCTTAAACGTCAATAAATCAATCATCCCCATACCGATGCGCGGCGCAGCAGCCTTCAGCTCCCGAATCTATTTTTAGAACAAAATGCATAAGGACCAAACAAACAAAATGTGATTGATTATCTCACCTTGAGGCTTGAGGTCTGCTTGGCTGAACAGGGAGAAGACGGTCGAGAAGCAGTCCATCACTCCCCCCATCCATAATAATTTCTTTTTGTCTTCTTGTTCTTCCAAGGCTGGGAAACATCCTTGAAGCCTGCCGTCTAAAATCTCCGGTGCATCAGGGTCGTCGGGAGGACTCCCATCCATTTTGTCTGTTGATTGCAGAACACTTATATCTGCACACAAAGAATAAAGTATATAATTGACACTGTATTTGTAATAGAATAACCATTTTTGGAATTATTGAATCAAAACAAGGATTTCACTCACTTCTGAGGCGTGCACCATTGACAAACCGACTGTTTTTTTTTCCACTTCACAATATATCCACAGACTTTCTAACGGGGTTAAAATTGAGAGCTCGTCAATAGTCATAGATGGCAACATTGTTGGCCGTCTACAAACAAACCCTCAAAACCACCATTGTTTTCAGACTACATAGAGATACTACGTATATGATTGTTTTGTTTTAAATGTTTATTTTTGTGTCGGTCACAAATTAAATGAAAAATATGTAAATAGTGTAAATATGTGCGCGACTTGGAGTGTTGCACTATTAAAGACGAACTAAGGAAAAGGGAATCGTCTACCATTATTAAAAAAGCAGCTTTAGTGGAAAAGTAAATAAAATACAAATATTTTATAATTATTGGCTATTTTGTGTTTGCTAACTCTAAGTTTATTTTTAGGTGTAGACTGGAGGCTTACAACAAGAACAACCGACAACGATAACAGACTTAGTTCTCTTGGGAGCACCACCTGTATACGAATTAGTCCTATAAAAGTCCTCAGGTTTCACAAAGATAGAACATAGTCTCAACGAAATATTGGGTTCCCAATTTTTTTTCGGAGAGCTTTCTCCCACATAATTCGTCTTTTGACATCTTTGGCAAATATGGTATGGATCCACGTATTCTTGCAGGCAACAGCTACGCAACAAGGCATATTAATTAAATAAGCGTAAAAGAAGTCACTTGTTTACAAAAAAGATGTAATTATAGATAGTGACAGCTAGATTAGCGGTCAAATTCTTGGACACGCGATAGTAGTGACATCTGAAGTGCGCAAGTAGCAGTTTTTAATTTTTAATATCATTCAATTTTAAAGTGGACGCTACCGAAATATTGCGTAAGAACTCTTGTGACATCTAAGTTGTCAAATTAAAGCCCTCATCCTTTCTTCTTCTTTACTATGAGCAACAAAGTCCACAGCCCAGCCGTTGACCATTTAACCTACAGCTACGTAATCTTGACGTCTTTAGTGACTTTTAAACCTACCACCTCAGTTCACATATAAGTCCCGTCACGCAAAAAGAACGCTGGCGTGTACACTTAGCGAATAATTTAATTCCAGCCTATTCCAAAGATCTAAGTAGCTAGTACCTATTATGATTCTACAATAAAACAATTACACTCATATTAAAAAACAATAGCCTTTATTAAAGTAATAGCAATAGTATATAATATCGTAACACGTCCCCTCTCAGTGTTATTTTTACGTGATGGGACCTGTACATACATCAAAAGTAGGGATCAAGGTACCTATTTAAAAAAAATATTTTATTGTCCTAAAAAAAAAAAAAATATCTATTTAGATTGACTAAATAAAATGTTTTCGTATGTGTAGATCGACGAAGTACTCTCTGCTATTGCAATAACATCCCTGAACTGCTATGAAGCCTCTTAACCATCATCATTTCGGTCATTGTACGATTTCGTCGAGCAGTAATTTGTCTGTAACGATTTTGTTTGCGTGTGGTGATGCGAGCTCGTCCTCCATGTCGCTCTGCCACACTGCCAGTGATGCGGTAACGTGTCGAAAGACAACTTATAACACTTTGTTTAGTGCCCAGAGCGATTACCACAGCACGTCGCAGAGAACCAGCTTCCAACATTCCCACGGATCTGATCATTTCTTCTCCGCTCAAATGACATCTTCTCTCCATTATAGCGTTCTTCCACTTACATGTATGGCAGAAATTTTACTGATTTGGCCTCAAACCCGTCGCAGGATTATATAGGAATACGACTTGACAGAAGATTTTCATCTTTTGACCGAAATTCAAAAACTATTCCCGGTTAGAGTAGGGGCGGGCGCTACGGACGGAAAACTTTCTTTTCGGAATTTAAAATTTTTATTCCAGTATCGAGTTAACCTCGTTTATAGAAAACATTTACTTAGTTTTTGAGAAGCATGGTTCTACGACACACCTTTCCGAGAAATATTCCTTCGAATATTGTTTTTACTTACATACTGACACTGAGGAAAAAAGACAAAATTTTAACTAAATATTGTTTTCGCAAATCGTTAGGTTGTAGCTTCTATCGTAAATAACACCTAAATGTAAGGCTAAAAGCATCTAGTGGTTTTATGTCTACGACCAGCCGTTTGTCGTAAAAATGACGTTGAAAGGATCCTCTTAGAACTTAGGATGCAACAGCGAGAGAAGCGAGCTCGGGACTTGCGGCACACCGACTTGGATAGGTTAGGTTCGAAAGGGATGCCGAAGTCTAGTGAGCGAGCGAAGCGAGCGAACATATACCCTGCCATCCCCTTCATAGTATTTTTTTTTAAAACCGTTCATATTTAGGAGCCCCGCTAAGTGGGGCTCCGTCGACTACGCCTAAGTGCTTCAGCATCGTAGGGCCATGTTTCTCAAAACCTAAATGATTTTTATGGTCAAGGTTAACCCGATACTACAATAAAATACGTAGATTTCGAAAAAAAAAATATCACACGATTTATTTTTTATGTTTATTGGCTGCTCATAGTGCCCCCAAGCGTATACTGCAACTCCTACTACTCCGCTCCTAAGACGACCCACTGTCCCTATTCCCTTTCAAAAGTCGTCAAAAAATATAATTCAAAACCAGATTTTTTGTAAAATCAAAGAATCAAAATCAAAATATTTTATTTCACATAAACCAACATGGGCACCTATGAAACGTGAGAAGCTAGGTGCACGGTTCCAATTGGTTGTTTCCTATGGAGAAGAGCCGGCAAGAAACTCCACGGTTACTCTTTTAAAAATAAGGGGCTTTTACAATGTTTCAAATTACAGTGTTGGTAATTGTAGGCCTGACAACAAGTAACAGGCAATCAACAAAATATAAAAATATATAAAACGGTCTACTAATCTGGTCTACAAGTTAGGCCTACAACGTTCTCTCATTCACAAAATATAGAAGAATCTATATAAAATAAAAGCCTATTTAAAACAAATGACATGATTGCCATTACAACTCTAGCAAATCTGAATTAAAATCCTGTTTACAAAAGCCATAAGTAAGGAGTTGAAATAAGAATTAGAGGTAACTAGCACAAACGTGCTTGATCCCTAGACACTTTTGATGTGTGTATTTTATTCTTTAAATTTTACATTGTAGGATGCACAAAGCTTTCGTTGATCATGCAATTTTATTGAGTATTGAGTTCTTATGTTTCTTCTCCAAACTCTTACACCGGTAACAAGCGGCGCAGCTTGAGTACTATATTTTAGAACGTATAGTGCCAATGTCAAAACTGACATGACAACTTATTACTTGACAGTTGACGTACTTGACTATCGATTTTAGCGGTGCTGACGCAGGTGCTCAGCTCAGGTAGTTCGACTGGTGGCTGGGGGCAAAAGTCAAACACGACTGAGTGCGGTCTGGTGCCCAGCCGATATTAAACTTACTATCATTTCACATTGCCTTACCTACTTCTTACCTTATCTATGGGTAATTATTATTCGCTTAAGTATTTTTACTGAACAGTTAATCGCGAAACCCGATTGTTTAAGTGTTTATTTTGTGAGCTGAAGTGAAGTTCCTGTTAGCACAATGAATAAATCTTTGTCTTTGCAAGAGCTATACACAATGTACAAGCGATGGGTGGTTAGCAATCCTGGTGTAGTGACGGACGTCGAGACAGTAGCGACGTGGTCTTCTTACTTCGTGGCGGGAAAGATAAATAAATCGCCATTAGTGTCCGAGTTGGTTTACTCGCTGTCCAAACTCGTGTCACTGTTCAACGACAGGCTTATAAGAGAGGCTTATGGTACGGACGAGCCACACTACGGGCTCCGGGAACAGATTAAGCTGTGGCTGACAGTTGTCCACTATTGTGAAGTGTTTGTAGAGCTGTTGGTGAAGAACAGATGGGGCTCGCGAGGGAAGTGGACCGTAGCGACCCTACTGCAAGTGTTCAAGTGCTCCTCGGCGCTTGTCCTGCTCTTCAGGTTCAAAGAGCTACCCGTAGCACATCCGCCAATAGCTGCATTGCAGAGGAAGAAGTTCACAGAAGGTAAAGAGACAGATGAGAACTCCAATTCATTCTTCACTCTTCGGAGATCGGGGCGTATCATTCGACGTGTGGACGGCGCCCCCTCAGTAGCATTCCGTGACTGGGAGCCTGTGAAGATAAAGGATGACAGGCCTGGAGCAGCTGTGAATGTGAAAGATTTGATTTACGCTGAGACAATTCACATTCTGAAACCCTTAATACATTTAGCGTCTATGAGAGTGTTTGGTACGAAGGCTTGGAAACAGTGGATCGTAGCTCTGTGTGTAGATATAGCAAGTATGAAAATGTACAGTAAATACATGAAAGATTTGTCTTATGACCAACGGCTAGAGATAAGCCGTAGAAAGTTAAGCTTAGTTTTGTACTTACTAAGGAGTCCAATGTACAATGGGTATTCAAAGAATGTTATTGAGAATGCTTTGGGGTCTATGACAAATAAGGTACCTGCCATGTCTTTTATTTGTGGGCCAATCATTCAGTACTTGAGCCATTGGCAAGATATCTACTTCTATATGTGGGCTTCATAGGAAGTTTGTTACGTTAATGGATATGGAAATCATAATTTTGACATTACAAATAGATATTTTAGATGGTGTAGTTTAAATAAGGTATTATAATGTTATGTATTCATGACACTTTATAACTGTTGCATACAAATCTATGGTTGTTGACCTTGGAATGTTGTTTATACAACGTTGTCTTTGACACTTTCTTGAACTTCAACATTGTCTTGAATTCTCTTGAATTAGTTCATGACTATTTTCACAACCATTTGCCACCACACATAAGTAAAATGGCTGCTGAACTAAAGCTACAATTAACCATTTAGATTTTTTTGAACGGACTCATATTTAATTAAGTAATTTATGTTGATTTATTCTTTATTGTTAAAGTTAAATATGAATAGTACGCCAAATTCAGTACTATGCAATCAAAATGGAAGTGGGATTGAAATAACTATATTATAGTTGACAGTTTGTGATAACAGAAACTGGGTAGAACCTGGATGAGGCTGGTACAAGAGTGTAGAGATTGGCACAAGAAAAGAGAGTCCTATGCTCAGCAGCGGATCAAGTGTGCAGTGGATGTATATGCTGAATAACAGAAACTCACTTCAACTGTTTTGCATTGAAGTCTCTGACACATTAATGTTAACATGTATGAAGAGTCTGACACTTCAAGTGAAGGTCAGACCAACTCTTGCTTTTATCAGTCAATTTTATTACACTTCTCTATCTCAGAAACAACTACAGACATACTAACACATGGCTCAATAAATTATGCTTGTACTGTATTTTTAGTATGTTTGCTATAACTAGATAATATTATATTTCTTTGTTTTAAATGTAATGTTGTCACATAGTATTGTATTACAAAGTGATGCTTAAACTTTAAACTTGACTTATGTCTGTGTACCTCCCTCAAGATTCAAGCATCACATAAAACAAGTTTAAAGGCTTTCAGTTGATCTTCTTCGCCATGTCAATGGCACAACACTATTAAATTTTGTTGGCCCAGATCTTCGCCACTTCCACTGTATGGTCGGTGGCAGCGCAGAGGTCGTTATGGCTGTATTTATAGGGCATTTTTTGGTCAGAGGGCAGGATAGGAGGTGGGATATAGATTGCACCACAGCTCCAAATCCACGCCCTGCTGCCGTACCGTACCATATTCAATTGGTTGTAACTAGTTTTAAGTAATGCTTGAGTCTTGAGTGAGGTTCTGTAATATGTGCCTTAAAACTCAATTCAACCAATCAAAAGGCTTTAAAAAAGGACAATCTCAGGGCATAATTTATGCTCTAGTATTGTTGCATAATACTGGCCTGTCTTGCATTTATTATGTCACATCTCCTCATGTATGGCTAGGCTTTGTTTATCACTTAACCTTCAATCATTGTCCAGTATTTGCGCTTAATATTTGCACATGTATGACACATCCTTATTACTTTTGCATAAGCATACAGTCTGCCTAAAAAAAAAAAGTAAAAATCAAGAATTTATTGAATTGTCTTCAATCTTTGTTTCTTTAATTTCTTCTATAATTTAGTGTCAATGTGTAGCTAGTAACTACACATTGATACAAAATGATAGACTTTTTTTATAGAATTATAGCTACTACCTCCAAAACATAATTCACATTGGGTAGGTTTTAATTTATAGCTACACATTAATACAGTATTATGGAACACAAATTGTAGACAATCAATTGAATTCTTGTTGATGTATACGTTACCGGCCAAACCCAATTTCAGGCCAAACTAGTTTGTCCTAGGCCAAACCGGTTTATCCTATGCGTGTCAGGATATACTAGTTTAGCCCCAGACAATCTAGTTTACCCTTTAAGAGTCTCGTTTATGTATGAGTTTTGCCGTTTGCGCGTGTAATGGCCAACCGTCTCGGCCGACTAATGTGTGAATGTGTGCGTATAGCAGCCTGTACGTACAGCGTACAGTTTTTTAGCGAGTCTGTTCGACATTTTTTGTTTGTCCTTGGTTTAACCTGTGTTTATTTTGTCACTTGCAACAATTCAATCAGTTATGCCTATAGTATTTAGGCCAAACTAGATTTTCCTGGATTAAACTAGTATATCTTGACACGCGTAGGATAAACCGGTTTGGCCTGGGACAAACCGGTTTGGCCGATAACGTCCATACATCTGACTGATACTGACTGTATGAGAAAGAAAAATAAGGATGTAATCAATACTCAATTGTTTAATGCATTCCACAATGTACTTAGTTGTAACTTAAAATTTTATGAGATAGTTGTGGGACCTTTCTGAGCACAGCAATATAGTAAGAGAGAGGAAGCCTTGAAAACTACTTATTAGTCTTCTGAACTAAATCTAATGTTATTATGTGAGGTATTTTTTAAATATATACATATAGTTACTGTTAACTAGTATTTTCAGTAAGATAGACCCCTAACACAAAACACATAATATCAATACCATGCCTGTATTTCCTGTTTGGGTAGGCAGTAGAGGTGTACCTAGTACTCCCATAGTTTGCGTGTTATGTTTAAGACCCATAAGCTGGGCTGGTAAGATATCATAATCAGGATTTGTGCCCAGTTAAGGCGAAATCACCAAGGTAGCACAACCCCCCTTAATGGCACTATTCATGCCCCCATTTTCATTTAGTTTTTATATTGCATAAAAATATAAAACAGTCATTTTATTTTTATTTAAGTAGGCGTGGGGTTAATTTCTAATTTATTCTGTAAATAATTCCTCAACGACGATTATTTTATATTGCATGATGAAGGTATTTTTATTTGATTATTAATTATAATTATGCAGTTTCTTATTGTAAAGTACGGTTTTTGGTTTGATAAGTATGATAGGTAGATAAAAGATTGAATAATTACACTGATTAACAAAATTAAAGTTTCATCGAGCACCTCGAACATTTTTAGTTTTTATTTTTATACAAAGTAGGGTGTCATAAATAAAAAGCTTTTAATATTTATTAGCCATGAATTTTATTTGGTGGAGGAAATTACTTTAAAGACAAAATAAAAGATTTCCAGAATAAATAATTTTTGGCTTGAGGTTGGCCATTGTTGGGCTCCATCGGTTATATATATTTCTATCTTTGAAATATCCTGATGGAACCTTACTCTATGCTCATCGCAATTCTATTTCCAACAAGTCCATACTTCATAAAGTAATATACCAAGTCCCCAACAACAGACAAAAAAAACTTTAAAATAAAAAAAAAACCTCATAGTAAATGGCGTATCGACGGTGAAATATCAATATAACTAATAACTAACATTGTAGCTATTTTCACTTTATTGCATATTCGTAGATAAAATATGAAAAACCTCGTATTTGCACAAGACCTAAGGTCAGAAATCATTATCACCAGCGCTTCCTACTATTTTTAAATATACCTAAGTAACTTTTTGATTCAAATATTAAAAACCATCGATATCCGTGATAAAAACTATAGAAATGAAACGTTTTTTTCGCTTCCTATAAAATTATGGCTTTGTAGTTATTAGCTAATGATACTACGACGTCGATATTTTGGTTTCACGATGTAATTCCATCTTTTCAAACGAGACCCGAGCAGATATTTTTATTTATTACTAGCTTTTGCCCGCGGCTTCGCTTGCGTACAGGTCTCAAATTATTCCACAGGAACATACTACGGGATTCATAGTATCCTATGTCCTAATCTTGGTCATGGCCTATCCGTATGCCTTTAATCTAAATATGTTCAACCGTTACGACATAAAAAGGTAACAGACAGACTGATAGGCAGATAGTAAATTCAAATAATCTTTTTTAGGGTTCATTGCCTAAAAATAAAAAATTAAAATCCATACAGGATGACTTTGTTATCTGTCAAGACCTTTTTGATCAAGAACGCGTGGAGGTAACAAGTTGACACTGATAATATGAAAAACTTAGATCTACGGTTCCTTGGAGCTGTAAAGAAAATCAAACTTCCAAGTCAACGAAATAAAAAATACGGCATTTTATGCCACATAAGCTGACACTCACAAATAAACCAAAGCTTATAAGTATGGTACTTCCCGTTGACCTAGCAGCATGAAGTTTGGCGAGAAGCAAGGTTCAAGCAAAGAGAAAAATTCGAGAATTAGTAATTTATATATAAGTATATATAAATATCAACTGCAAAGTTAAGTTTGCTCTTCAATCTGTCTTGCAGTAACATTTAGTCAGTAGCTCATTCAAATACGGCCACTTAACTCTATTAAAAGTTCTTTTTTCGACTGAAAAGTTAAGTTTGCCCTTCAATCCGGAATTGAGAATTCAGGCAACCGAGCGAGCACAGTTTTGAGACGGAACCCTCAGGCCGCTAGTCCCACTCACAATAGTCCGATTTAAAAAAATGATTATAAATGTCTCGAAATTATCAATTATTTGTCTAATACCTACTCTAGTGCCGCCATTGATTACGTAATACTTACATGTTAGAAAGGTTATTTTATTAATTTAAATTAAGTACTTATAATAAATTTTGACCGAGTGGGCCGATTTTAATAAAATAAAGATTATATACCTATTATGTTACTTCAAGATACGGGCTATGACTATATTTCCACTACCTTATATCTCTTGAAAAGAGGTAGGTACCTACACAAAAAAATATTATTACATGTGATTGTGTGTGATTTTACAAAAACGCTGAAACACGTGACTCTTTATCTCTTACCATAAGCATACATTTTAATTTTAATATCCCTAACTTAGGAAATGCTGGGTTTCCCATACAAACTTTCATCCCCTATATCACCCCCTTTAGGATTCATTTTAAGACAAAAAGTAGCATAAGACCTTCCCCTGAGTGCCATCTATCTCCTTGCCAAATTTTATCGAATTCCGTTCAGTAGTTTTGGCGTGAAAAGATAACACACAGATTGACAGACAGACACACTTTCGAATTTATAATAATAGTATGGATTTACTAAGGCACCAAATCCCTATATCCAAATCACAAATAAGTAAATAAAATTCATTATACTATAATTAAATTGTAATATATTAAAATTCATTACAATAATTAAATTAAATAGGTACATTAAAATACAATAGTCATAAAAATCACAAAATCATTTAGGTACCTGCGGATCGGACTGCTCCAATCCTCACTAACGAAGTAAGTAGGTAATGACCCTCAACATTCTGTTGATTTGGCGATTTTTGTAAACTGCTGGAAAACGATTCTCTGCGTAGAGCTTGCGAATATAATAATGCGCCCGGGGCAAAACCTGCACCCTAATTGCGTAACACACGATCAATCACAATCAATGATTTTGACGGATATTGTTAATCCATTGCTTCTTAGGATAGAAAAATTTGTCAGCTCAACAACATAGATAACGCAATGAATGTTGTTGAACTGTCAAAATGAAACCCATTGCTACTGTTAGTGTGTTACGCAATTACCCCGCTGGCTGGGGTACTTAATTTATTAAGGCAACCACAGGCATGACCGACTAAACAGCCGATAACTTCGTAGGTTGACCTGCGAGAAGAAATTCACAAGATAAAGAAAACAGACATTAGGATATAGATTATTCCTAACCGACTTCAGAAAAAGAAAGATGTTATGCATTATGAGTTTTTACGAATGTATTTCTAACTTCACGTTAGCAAAATGTTTGTTGGTTAATTATAAAATAATGCTGAATTTTGAATTCTGATGATTTTCTCATAATAAAATTACGCATTCGTCCTTCTATCATACTTATAAGAAGATTATGAGATAAGTAGTTAGTTTGACTGGCATTATTATTATCAAACCCCAAGACATCTTTTGCTAGGCTAAAGATCCTGGGCGTTATTTCAGAGCATACCTTACCGACCTGTGTCGAATTTCTGTCAATGTTTTTCGACATGACTGTATTCAGTCATGTCGAAAAACATGCACGCATGCATGCATGCATTACTTATTAGTAAGAATCTAAACTTCGGCATAAATGAACAAGTCTCTGTACTTACAATATTTAAACAGAACGAATGACTAATGAGCCATCCAAGAGCAATACACTTGCCATCAAAATATGTTCGATAACTAAATGAATTTAATATTTCTTGGTATTGTCTGGTACCTAATGTATATACAATGTATTCGTAGCCCGAATTTAAATTAACTTAAATACTTTTATCTTATATTTGTGGATAGTTTTACATACGAATGAAGTTAGGTAGTCGTAACATACGGTAGTCTTATGCAAAATCATCAATATATATAACTTTTTATGTATACACATTTACATTGCTGAATATTTTATACAAAGTTTCATGAATATTTACTTTGAAAAGTATTTTATTAGGTACTTTCATTATTGTGAATGTAAGTACAAATTGAGTAACATTTTTTTTCTTTCTCAGTTAATTTTAATGATGGTCTAGCATTTTGAGTACTTTATGCTATATATCTTCAAACGGGGTGCATAGGGATGCAGGGGTGAATCGGGACGAAACTTTATAAGCGATTTTATCATTGAAATAGTATAGTTTGTTACCAAAAAGGACTATGTGTTTACTGTATTATAATTAACGAAGTTAGCTAGTTGTTAGCAAAGTTCGGAGACCGTTAAGTTTTCATCAGACCGGCCATGATACATCGACCGTATTGTATTTAGATGTAGGTACTTAAGCGTTATTTTGAGTTAAAAAAGTACATTTAAGTATACTGACGTTGTCTTGACATTCCAACTGATTGTTTATTGCTTTTAGCCCAATTGCTGATTAACTATTCTCCGACGATACTGAGTACCTATTATTCAGTTTTTTTGAACTGTTTTATTTGCGAAGGTTGCTTTGTTCTACGTGAATATCGTGTATGTGTCGCATTTTTTTTAAACGGCGCTGTTCAACCAGCGGCTTTACTGATATTCAGCCGTATGCGTCTAATACAACATTTGATGAACCGGCTGGCTGATGCTTAGGCCATTTGTACAATAAGGTGACCATGTGTCGAAAAGACGAAAAAATATGAATTATATCTTATCTGACGTTAGTAATTGTTTATGACCCTGATTTAAAGCGGCAGTAGTTTATTGTAGTTTGGGTAAATTAAAAATTACTAAATGCATGTTTATTAACAAGTTCGGCAGTAAAAACTGAGCATAAAAATGAGTCATAACAAATATTTAAATAGGTGTTGGTAATTAAATAAATATTAAGCAGTAAAATGACCTAACGGGCAGTTACATGTGGGCAGTTATAAAATCGGAATTACTCGGTAAGAAATCTAACTTGGAAGTAGCGCTCGCCGGAAGCTGCCGCAGCACCGCTGGCTTCGCCCGCTCGGCTCGCGCGCGGTTGGTCACAGTTCTAACCTTTTTTTTTTTTTTTTTGTTCCGGGGTGGAAAATCCTCATGGATGTCCCCCGCCCTGGGGGGGCGGAGGGGTCTGTCAGACTCTTACTGACTAAAAACCACCCCGGTGTTCCGTCTCACACCTACGCCGGGGGTCGCGGGAACGTACAAATCTTCCGCAACCCCCGGCCGGTGCCGGCCCGCTTCTGCGGGCCCCGTCAGGTCGAGCGGGGGGAGTGAGATGTTTGACTCCCCCCGCGACGTCTAAGAGGGGCGCGCGTGGAACACTACGCGCCGCCACCTCGGGTCCTGATGTATAGGGGGCGACGGACGTCCCCGAGTCCGTCGCTCCTGGACCCATTTAGGGGGGCTGGAAGAGGGCGTTGTCCGCCCTCTGCCGACGCCCGGTGCGCCTGCTGCGGGCCGGGTGAGAGGATGAGATCTCTCGCTCCCTTTCCGCAGCCTCCTTCTGCGAGATCACTGTTTCGCAGAAGTCACAGTTCTAACCTAACCTAACCCATTTGGTCGGGGTACCCTGGCTTAGTTACTGCGACCAATTCGGCAATGCGTGGTTGGTCATAGTTCCAACCTAATCTATGAACTGCTTAACTATTTACCTGATTGTTATTAAAACACGCACATCCATTATTGCGAAACTGATTTACAGCAGGCTCTTACAGCAACATTTTTGGAATTCCTGGACTTCGAAAGGCGACTGACTTGCCACAGCCTCTCTAAAAGAAATTAGAGTTACCGTAAGTTGGGGTGATTTTGCACCGAATTTCATTATGTGATTAGTAAATTTCAAATGGAAAGTGCTGTATGTTCATTTAAACTAAAGGACTTTTAGTTATAGAAAGACTAGGTATTCAAAATTGTTTTTATTGTCTAATTAACAATGGCACATAATCAGGTACACAATTAAAAAAAAAAAAATTTGGCGCAAAGTATTCCCTTCGGGGGGGATATTTTGCGCCGTTTTATAAAATCAGCCTTAACTCATAGAAAATAATACTGGCGCAATCATACCCCGCATCGTTTTTGGCGCAAATCTTTACTCAACACCGTCAAGCTCTTTGACGCTGAAAAAACCTCGCCGAGAGATAAGTTTTGGAGGGTCAATGCTCCCAAGGACATTTTCCCACTCATAGAAGTTAATGTCTTTTTTCTGTGGCCATTTCCAGGATTTTAAGGACTTAGCCATTGCATCGACAGTTGCTCCTTTCTCATCGAAGTCGATAATGAGACCAGGGTACAGTTTCTCATCATATTTTACCACCACAAATGACTCTTTCTCACGTCTCACATCTTTGAATCTCGTTTCTGGTCGAGGTGGATGATTACTCTCCTCTGGGCTGTTGGGCTCTAAAAAGCAACCATCAGAATCGTCTGAATCATCATGTAATGAGTAAGCGTCCGAATCGTAACCAGTGCGTGGCCTTGAGCATGAGGCAATGTTGTCATCTTTGCCGTCAAAAACTTCTTCGTTCTCAGTCTCTTCTTCTAATAACGATACTTCATGAGCAATGCTTTTACCAGCAGCGATTTCAAATTTCTTCTTACGTCTCTTTGGCCCAGACTCTGTGATTGTCTTCCGTTTTGATTCCAGGTGATCTATGAAAGATGCCGATACTATTGTGTTGTCTACATCGATTGCCCCTGGTATTCTCGCAAGCAATTCATTCACGTTACAGGGGTAGATACCGCATTTGCGGAAACCGTTTTTCAAGTTGCTTCTCACATTTGGCTCGATGTTTTCTAAGAGTTTCTTTAGCAAACTAGGAAAAGTTTGTTTCGGTATCGTTGGGTTTCTGGTTCCTTCAGAACTTTCCTTCCATTCCGTTATAATTTTCCGCCACTCAGCTTTCAAAGGACGAAAGAACGCGACATCGAGCGGCTGAGTTATGTGAGTGCTATTTGGCGGCAGGCACACAAAAGCAATGTCGTTATCTCGACAGAGTCTCAATGTCTCAACCGATATGGGAAGCCAAGTTATCCCCAATCAACATCTTTGTGCCTTCCATTTTCTTAAGTCTTGGAATCATAAGATTTTTTAGCCAATCTGAAAATAGCTGGTGATCAAACCAACCTGAAGGAGAGTTGCTGTAGTGGCATCCTTTGGGACCATTCTCGGTCCATGTATCCCATAATTTCTGGGATTTGTACACTACGTATGGGGGCATCAGCTCACCTGAAGCACTACCACAAAACATGATCGAAGTACTCGATTTTGACGCGTTGCAAATTTTTTCAGGATATTTGCATCCCCTTCGAACAATAACTCGTTTTTGGCCGGGATCGTCTGTTAAGTTTGTTTCATCATAGTTAAATATATGTGTAGGAGGGATGTCTCTAATTTGTGGTGTTAAATTTTCAATGTACTCTTGTAAAATTTCTTTTGATAACGCTGCCCTGATCTTCTTGATATTTGTTGCAAAACGCACTGAGAGGGTAGGATGGCGTTTCAAAAATTGTTTAACCCAGTCATTTCCGGGCGTATTATTCTTAAATTTTCGAACAATGCGTCCAGATTTTTCGAGATAAATTTTGACAACAATTTTGAGGTCATGCTCAGTTAATGGAAACCCATAGGTGCCCATTATCTCAATATGTGACGCTATGGCTTCCTCTTCCTCATCTGTAAATATTTGAGGCTGACCAGGTCGATTCATATGGGCTTTTTTTATTTTATAAACCAGAGTTCTCCGCGGAATGTTGAAATGTATGCTAGCTTCCCTCTGCGACATTTGCCCAGACTTAATAGCCGCCAGACATAATTCCAACTGTTCCTTGGAGTAGTCAGCATATTTTCGAGCGCCTAGTTTTCTTTTGTAGACCCTCGGCATGTTGCAATATCTATAAAAAGCAAAAGAAGTTGAATATTACTTGAAACGAGTATACTTTGCGCCAAAATGGGTATACTTTGCGCCAGGTGCAAAGTATCCCCATTTTAGTGGCATTTCGACCTTGCGTTAAAAAAAATTACCTAAAATTAAATTCCTTGAATTATGGAATGAAATACTTTCTTATTAGACAAAAAGAACAAATAACGGATGTAATATTATTAGGCTTATCTGCATAAGTACAGTGATTGCACGGGTACACACGGATTTTACCAAACTTTTTTTTTGAAAAACTTTCTACTTTCTCGTTGTCACTCTTTGCACAGGTAATAGCAACAATGGCGACCTGTCAACTTAACTTCCATGACAGAACATTGACATCTTATGATTGCGTTCAGACATCAATAAAACCATAGAGTTGTAAACTTTTTTTTTAATTTTATTTTTAAAGTCATACTGATTTGGAGCAAAGTATTACTGGCAGGCGCAAAGTCACCCCAACTTACGGTACTGAAATTTCTTTATTCCTCGGCTAAATATAAATGTCTGGGCTAGGCAAGTGTTAAACGTTATCGATCCAAATCATTTGCCTAGCTGTGTGATTGAATGGCTGAATATCATTAAGTCTGTTAGTTGAACGGCGCCGTTTAGTAAAAAGGCTAAGCTGTTTACTGAAAGGCTAATTAAGCTACTTGGCTGCGATATGTGTACCTACAATATAATGCTGTTGGCGTACCTACCTACACTGAGAGCAATGGAATCACACACTTTGATTTTTTTTCAGTTAAGGCTGTTTTTTTCATGAATATTAATTCATATTGATAAATTGTTAGTGCTAATTGAAAGTTTATTTCAGTACCTTTCTAATGATATTAAAATATAGTACCTATACAAAATATCCATAAGGCGTTTTAGGGCATAAAACCTAAAATTACCAAATATCGCTTTTAAGAGAATGAAAATCAAGCCTCAAATTATTGCTCAAAATGTTTATTAATAAAGTGTCTTCCCTCCTCTAGCCCTAATTAGAGCTCTTAATCGGTTTTTCATGGACCGTATTAATTTTACAACGAAATCTTGAGGTATAGCGTTCCAGTCCTCTTCAATGGCAAGTTGAAGCCCTTGGAGACGCGTAGGAGCTGGGCTTCTTGCCCTAACTCTTCTTTCAAGGTCATCCTAGGCATGCTCAATCAGATTGAGGTCAGGACTACGAGCTGGTCACTTCATAACGGTGATTCCAACATCTTCCATGTAGTCGCGAACTGTTCTGGCGACATGTGGTCTGGCGCTGTCGTGCATAAGGAAACATTCTAGTCCTATAAGCCACGCAACCGGCCTCACATGTCCTTCGAGCACTTCTTCGACGTATCGTACAGCTGTCAGTCCTCTCAATCTCGGGCCGATATTCGCCCCAGTGACGAATACAATGTCCGTTTTAGTGTCCACCATTATGCCACCCCAAAACATACACGATCCACCTCAACCAGCAACACCCTCGTTTATGCAGCATTGCTCAAATCACTCTGATGGCCTTCTGTAGACTCTAGAGCGTCCATCGTGACCATGTAGAGTTTTCTGAACTGATCAGGGAACATAAAAGCCCGCCACTGTTCTTACGTCTAATTTATTATGTGTCCTGGCAAATTGTTTGGGCTTGTCGGTGAGTTGTGGTAAATTTTGAACCATTTGCTGGTTGATGTGCAGTCAATCCTGCTTCAGCCAATCTTCTTCTAACTGTCCACCGACTTACACTGACATTGCGAACTTCTTGAAGTTGGTGTCACAGTTCAAAAATCTTAAAAACTAAGCGCCTACACGCTAAAGGCACGGGTACGGAACTCGGCTTAGGGCGTTTCTGGGGGAGGGCAGCAAGGGACATCCGGGATCAGAACATAAAAAAGGCAAAAAATTCTTTATATACCTGCGGGTAAGTGTTCAAGTACATAGTACCAGCGAAAGCGAGTACATTCGGGGAATTTTGTGAATGGTTGTTTTTCGAAACCTGCTTGATTTTAATTTTATGACATTCAAAAACTAAGCTTGCTTTCATTTTGCCAAATGATTCTACTTACTCAATGTCCTTAGATTTAAGAGCAGTAATAAACCAATCAACAAGGGGTGTGCGATTTTATTGCTCTCAAGTCTATTTTAAATAAATAAAAGACACAATTTGGGGCAAATTAAGAATTAGTGCAGTATCGCGAATTTTAATTGAAAGCATCTTAACATTCCACACTAAAATTTTTAAACACATCAGCGAATGAGTTGTCATATCTTTCGTAAATCTTTAAGACTTGATATATTATTATGTTACTTTTTCCAGCTTAAGATCTGATTATTTTTTATATACACTTGGGAGCAAATAAATCGAGCCACTACCTTTTTTCACGTAAAATGGTAAATATTTTTGGTAATATGGAACGTATCAATTCGAACTATATATCGCCTAAAAGTTTAGTTAATAACCTTTACAATGAGGGTAAATTATTGAATAATAACCTTATTGAATGATAAATTATTGGCTCTGCAAGAAAAATGGTAATTTTGATAGAAAATTTAGTAGGGCTAAAACAGTCCAAACAATAAAAAACAAAATTATTGCAAAAAAAATATTCTTAATAACTGGTATTACCCCCCCGGGCCCTGATACATTCTTGTAGCCTATTAGTCATCGATCTGATCACCGTTACGATGACATATTGTGGTATGTTCTCCCACTCTTCAAGCACAGCGACTTTAAGCTCGGGAATGGATGAAACAGCGGGAACCCTGGCTCGGACTCTCCGTTTTAGCTCGTCCCATAGGTGTTCGATCGGGTTCAAATCGGGACTTCGTGCTGGCCATACCATTTGTTGAATCCCGATCGCAGACAAGTATTCCGTAACGATCTGCGCGGTATGAGGTCTCGCATTGTCATGCATAAACAAGAAATTTTCTCCGACAAAACCAGCATACGGCATTACGTGGTTTTCAAGAATGTCAGTTATGTATCGGTCAGCTGTTAATCCACGTCTACCACTGCCATCGTTGGCGGGGTCGACGAAGACAAGTTCCGTTTTTCCGTCTAGAGAAATTCCTCCCCACACCATACAAGAACCACCACCAAAACTCACCGTTTCTCGAATGCAACATTGGGCAAATCTTTCACCAGGACGTCTATACACTCGGTTTCTCCCGTCATTGCTAAAAAGACAGATTCTTGACTCGTCAGAAAACAAAACTGACCTCCAGTCTTCTAACGTCCAATTAATGTGTTCTCGAGCAAATTCCAAGCGAGATCGGCGATGAGCTACAGTCAATTTTGGGCCAGTTGCTGGTTTGTGTGATGTTAAATTTCGTTCTTTTAGTCTTCGTCTCACTGTCCACCTACTGATTGCGACTCCTCGAACGTCACGTAACGCTTGCTGTAGCTGAACAGCATTAAGTCCACGGTCGCGCAACGAATTGGTTGCAATAAAGCGGTCGTCACGTTCTGTTGTTGCCCGTGGTCGGCCAGTTCCAGGTCGCCGAACAAAAGCACCAGTCTCCAGATACCTGCGGTATACCCGCTGTACCTTTGAACGACTCAAATGAAGTCTGCGTGCCACTTCACGTTGTCCGTGTCCAACCTCAAGTAAAGCTACAACTTGGGCAGCTTCCGTCGGTGTAGTATCCATTTTATCAGGTTATTTTGATTACACAGACACAGATAAAGACAACAATAACAAGTAATATGGGTATGATTAACAAAAACCTCAAATTTAATCTTTTCTTAACAGAGTACAATAAAAATGTCATAAGCAAATTAAATGCGATAATTTTATTCTACCCTTTAAACTTTAATAAAAATGAAATTTTGACAACTAACTACCCTCATTGTAAAGGTTATTAAATACCCTTTTAGGCGATATATGTTTCGAATCGATGCGTTCCTTAATACCAAAAATAATTACCATAATGCGTGAAAAAGGAAGTGGCTCGATTTATTTGCTCCCAAGTGTATGTAATTATGTGTCAAGCAATAGATAAGCATGCTTATTACTGTTTATCGTTTTGTCTAACTGTTTGCTGGACCTCACCGCATCTCCGCGTGACAAGCTCATTACAGAGCCATTTTCGAGTTCTAAACTTGTGTGGCAAGCACGTGGGTAAAAAGTGTAAAAACGGCAAATAACGATAAAAATATGGCAAATTACTGCCTTCAGTATCCTTAAAACTTTGTATGTACTACTTCTTGGACATAATACCTACAGTCATTTTATTTAAGTAAATATATGTTTTATTTACCAAACACTACCTTCGAGATGGATGATACAGGCTAAGATGTCATAGGCGGCCATTAGTCGCTCAATCTGACTAACAGCATTTGATTGATCGTTAAACTCGGAATGAAGCAAGACTGAAGCGATGCCTAGACGATCAGTCACGAACATCTTCAGACAGAGACCAAAATCCAGCTGGAGAAATCTATGATTGCACCTGGCTTGATTTTTTGGTATAGTTCTTGAAGTTTTAATAAAGCCTCTAGCCTTTTATACTTATTTGTGTACCTAATCATTATTTTTGGGAAAGCGAGATACGACTCGACTTCTAAATTATTCAACGGCAATGTTGCTGGTGGAACCGCTGCGTCTACGTGTCGAACTGACGTGTGACTTATTTATGCCTAAGTGACCGCAAGCCATTACAAACTCAGTCATGAGTTTTTTTTACCAGTGGTAAACGCTTCCCTTTTACTTAGCGCGTCTTTCGCATATATATATACAACTATACTTATAGTTTTTTTTAACCCCATTCGGCTGGATTCTTTTGTCGGTAATAAAACTCGCCTTTTTCCATGGGGTAGACAGAAACTACAAAACGCCACCTGCTACAATCCTTATACTACGAGTATTAATGAAAATGAAATTCCTGTTTAAAGGTGTAAACTAAACTAAACTAACTACTTTATTAATTTATAACTATGAAAAATAAATAATGCCAACAATACAAATAAGTATTATAATATTATTTCTATTTTAGTACCTTCCACTATTTAAAATATTAAATTATAGATAATTATACGAACTATCAAAACAAAAATATTTGATGTGATACATGCGTATTCATTCAAAACGAACTAATTCTGAATCCACACCCATATATTCCATAAAATAATATACTCTGATGATTTATTATAACAAATGATTACAATAATAGGAGACCATCATAAGAACTTATATGACAACAAAAAAGACAGACCTAAGAAACTAGAATTCATAAACAATATATAACAACAAAATGTAAGGAACCAGGAAGGTGAAAAATATTTCAGGATGTCAAAGCAGTCATAACTGTTCGCCTTGAGTCTTCATATTGTCTTCAAACCACCGCTACACAGCTGCTGAAAAGGAAAATTAAATTACTTAGTTCATACATTTGGACAAATCAAACCAAATTTCCTAACTATGTTGGGGTCCGCTTCGAGTCTAACCGGATGCCGCTGAATACCAGTATTTTAAATGGAGCGACTGTCTATCTGGCCTCCACAACCCAGTTACTGGGTAATACGATAGCCTTGGTTGTCAGACTTTTGGGCTTCTGATTAGCTGCAGCGACTGGACAAATATTATTAATATAATAATAAATAATATTTTAAAAATGTTAATTACCATCAATCTCCACATTACGACTTTACTGCATGCTCGAATCTCCAATTGATGTTGAAGGCCTAGAATAACACAATAGTATATTTTAAACATTGAAATTGATGCAAATTGTGAAGTAAATACACTGGATCAAAAAGAATTCCGGGTCGCTAATAAATGGCGTGATAGTTTCTTAAGGCGGAACCTTCAGAGCAACCCGCGAAATTCAAATTTTCTTACGTTTTTTGCAATTTGTAGGTCACTGTCAGGTTGTATTTTGATTAAAATATGATTCGCGTCCGTAACAAATATGGCTTTACAGAATTAGAATCAGCAATACATCTCTCTAAGTTCATATTACCGTATTGAATGACTATTTCATGAAATCATGACATTTGACGCCAATTCTAACTTAGGGAGTTGTATTGCTGATTCTAATGATTGTAAAAATGGAATTTGCACCCATATTCACTAAGAAAGGACCAGCATGCTCATTTAAAACCTCTTCTACGTAGCTGACAGCAGTCAGAGAACCGTTTTCTATGATCACTGACTACGTGCGAAGTTCTGAAGATATCCAAGCCCAAACCAGTATTGATCCTCCACCGAATGGCACCTTTTCTTCAAAACGCGTTTGATGATACCGTTGTCCTGGCCGTCTAAAGACTCTTCGTCTCCCGTCGTGCGTAAATAAACAAAATCTGGACTCATCGGAAAACATAACCTTGGACCAATCTTCATCTGTCCATCGGATGTGTTCTCGAGCAAACCGTAACCTGGCAACTCGATGTTCTAAGGGCAGTTTGGGGCCGTTTGCTGGTCTATAAGGCTTTATATCAGCTTCACGAAGACGTCGCAGAATCGTATCAGAGCTCACATTGTAGTGGTGAATTTCTTGAAGACTGTTTCGGATCCGAACAGTGAGATGTCAATTTCTTAACATAGTGCTCACGATGAATCTCGTGTAGTTGTGCACCATGGCCTGCCATTTCCTGGTCTCCTGATGTTCATGCCGGTCTCTTGAAATCGCCGGAGTACTCTTTGACATTCTTCAGGTTGAAATGAAGCATATGAAGTAGCACTTATCGATTTTGCTAATACGCATTTTTCCTTCTTATTAACTGACTTAATGATAACACATGCATATCCTCACGCCTTCTTCCCACGGGAGTAAGCAGAAACTACAGAAAGCCACCGGCTGCGATCCTTACATACTCGTTTTGCTTCATTTACGTTCTCAGAGTAGTCATACACGCGCGCCGCTTGTGAGTACCTTCTACACACTTACCCTTTCTGAAGAATATCACTTTATTAATCGTGGTTTTTATTCTTAAATAGAACATTATTATCCAATATTAGAGCAACATTTTTCTTTTCTAGTGCACTTTTTTTTTTCCGGGGTGTAACCTTCTATAGGCACCCGACCTCTGGGGAGGGAGGTCGGAGAGTGTGGGATTTTTACCTCACTAAAACCACCCCGGTGATCACCATCAGCACATAGAGGGGACACTTAAAAGACCAAGTTCCAATTCCGGAACCCCCCCTGTGCGACGCCTGTAAAGCACATCCTGAAGGCAGACTGTAAAGGTGCCTCCCCTGAGCCTCGCTATGCGCGTCAGCACGTGACCACTGTGCCGCCGTCTTCCCTGGGGTCACTCGGTGGGCGGACAGAGTCCCCACTCTGTGCGCCTGCCTGAAGTCGCGGGCAGAAGCTAGTAAGTAATGAAAATAAGACACAAATTATAGAGTTATAAATTCATTGAGACATTCATTCATTGCCACAAAGGATTTATGAAATTTATTATGTTAATAATGATTATTGTAATGATTATACCTATCAGGACTTGTAATGTCGATTTTGCACTTGAGTTTCTATCTCGCCATTAAAAAAAAAATTATAAACCAGTAAAAACACAAAAACAGTAGCTGAACTGAATGCAGTTTGTTTTAGTTTCTATGAAATACAAAAATTAACAGGAAACATACTTAATACAAATAGGCATAATTTAAAAACTAATACTTAAGTGAGTAAGTAGGAGTGAAGTGAGTAAATGAGTGAGTTTTTTTTTTTTTGTTTTTTTTTTTTTTTTTTTTCTTTTGTAAGTTAATATAGGTAAGTAATCCGAATGAATGAAAATTTCATAAAATATCAAGCAATAGGATTATATGAACTTTGAGGGTTGTATTGATGATTATAATGATTGTAATTATGTAAATACATACTTGTTACGGTCGCGAATCATATTTTGTTCAACATACAACCTGACTGAATTTCATGCAGGTACATGCTGAATTATATGTCGCTCATTTGGAGAAACATCGACGTAACTGCTGCATTTAAAGTTTTACAGGAGAGTGATTAAAAGTCGTTTTTTTTTTGTAATCTGTTACCGTCTCGTTCTGAAATGTTGATAAATCCCAGAACCATATTAAATATATCACGCTATATATTTCACGCCTCTGCTCCTCTGAATTTTTTTTCGAGCACAATATTCAATATCGACAACTAATTTTTGGGAAAAATTACATTTACGTCGATGTTTCTCCAAATGAGCGATGTGTCAATTACCACATGTAATTGACACAAATTCACACATCACACACAATAATAATGACCTGCAAATTGCAAAAAACGTAAGAAAATTTGAATTTCGCGGGCAAATTGGCGCTTCCCTAATAATACTATGGGAGGAGTGTATTTTTTAATAGAAAACTTGCCATTGACATTTTACCAGTGTTGCCAACAAAAATTTTCAGATCCCGTTAACTTTTTTGTGATTTTCCGACAGAAACCCCAAAAATCATAATCTCCGTCAATAAAAGCCGTTAATTTGTTTCAATGATAATACACTTTTAGTAAAACTTACATGCTTACGCAAGGCTACAGTAGCGTATTTATAATTTTTAAAGGTTTAGGAATAAAATAAAAAACTCAATTATATGTACAGTCCGACAAGGCTCTCTATGAACGTGGCAAAATATACAACAAACATGAAATGTACACGATTTGACTGCTTTTTGGCATCGTTCAGTACATTCCGGTGTAAGTTACTTTATGTGTAAATCAGGGCTGTCGACAGAGTCCAATGAACTAATACAGCACATATGAATCACTTTATCACACTGACACTTTTTCGAAATAAATCACACTAGCTGGAGAAATACTGCTATCGAAACTGTGCAAAAACCGACGGGAAAGGTGGTTCAACACTGTAACCAACATCGACACAACTCATAACAGTAAAAAGGCTTGGAGTACAATAGGAAAGCTGACCAGCGACTCTCCTAAACCCTCACCGCCTAGGCATGTCACCGCCAACCAGATAGCTCATCAACTGCTTGTTAATGGCAAACCAACACACCGTTCCAGTAAGGTTCCTAAGCCACAAAAACCTGATGGTACTTGCGACAATATTAGTAAACCAGTCAGCCTAACTGATATCGTCGCAGCGATTAGGAATCAGTGCAGTAAAGCCTCCGAAGTGGATGACATCTCAGTTTAGCAAATACAACAACTTGGCCCTGTTGCTGTGTCGTGGTTGCTGCAACTATAAAACAACTGTCTGGAATCAGCTTCAATAAGCCGTCTCTAAACTAAGCCAGGTAAACAATCATAGGCTGCCTCACACAAAACCCGGTCAGCCCACTATATCCCACAACTGGCATATTACGTCCACAAGTCCGAAGAGAAGTTGCAAGCGCAGTGGCGAAATAGAAACAAGAGTCTGATACTACACACCCACTATTTGGCGTACAACTACCAACGCAACGGCTAAAAGGGAAGGCAAATTCTTTTAAAATCGACAGCGCCTTTACTAGGTAACCCGATCGACGCCCGTTGCAAACTGGCAGGATACCTTTCCCCCACCCACTCACTATCCAGCACCAAACAAGCATCTTCTTGCAGGGTGACACGTATAAATCGAACCTCGTAATCTGGAATTACCTCGACGGAACATATAATAAATGTGGAGCTGTGTCAAACACTATGCTTCACCTCCTATTCTGCCCGCTGTGCCCCCAAACATGCAGCAAAAGTGACCTCTGCACTGCCACCGATAACACCGTGGTAGTGGTAAGTTTTGGGCCAACAAAATTTGAACAACTGTCGTGCCAGCGATATGAAAAAGAGCGAGGTATAGCAGCAGACGTCCCAGAAAACTTACGTCCAATCTCTCTACTGTCTCATACATACAAGCTGTGCATGAAACTGCTGTCAAACCGTCGTACGAGCGTTATTGACCCAAAATCCCAGAGCAAGCCAGGCCCGTCAAGTCTTACTGCAATCAGACCCTCAAACTCGTGCAACACATTGAGGATAGTTTCAAGGCAGGTAAGGTCACAGGTGCTGTATTCGTGGACTTGTCTGCTGCCTCCGATACATTCCACCTCAACTGGTTGTTATGGAAGGTGGAGACCTTGATTACCGATCAGAACTTTGTTCGAATACTCCGAGAATTTCTACACCACCGCCATTTTTAGGTCCACCTTCTCTTGGAAAAAAAGTCATTGGAGAGCACAGACAAACGGCCTACCCCAATGTTGTGTCTTGGCACCGCTTCTCTTCAATACCTATACCAACAACCAACCTCCTAAGCCACCACCTTTAAAGAGGTCGAGGTACACTTGTCAGACACTCTTGGTGTCATAACCACGTACTACCTCTCTAACTCACTTGAACCCAATCCGAGCAAACCGCAGTCTTACATAATTTTGCAAAGGTCATACTGGATAGAATAAGCCGAATGTTGGACGAACAACAGCCGGTTGAACAGGCATGCTTCAGAAAAAGGTTTTCGACAATTGACCATATCAATACAGTCAAACAGGTAATGGAAAACTATAAGGAATATAATAAAATTATATAAATTGCCTTCATTGACTACGCAAAAGCTTTCGACAGCTTAAGCCATGAATACATATGGAAAACTCTAAAACAACAAGGAATACCAGCAGCATACATCACATTATCCAAACTATTTACAACAGTATGACTAGAATCCAATTGGAATCTCTGGGAAAAGAATTTCACGTAGAAAGAGGGGTAAGGCAAGGTGACCCACTATCTCCAAAATTGTTCTGTGCCGTGTTAGAAAACATCTTTCTCAACTTGAACTGGAAAAAAATTGGTCTGAAAATAAACTACAGCAAGACAAAGGTAATGACTAACTCTAAAAAGGTAGAGGTAAAAATAAAAGAGGAAGCTTTGGCTTATGTGGAGGACTACATATACCTTGGTCAAGTCATCTCCACCAAAGACCAAACTAGCCAGGAAATTAATATGAGGAGTGCAATTGGTTGGAAAAAATACTGATCCCTCAAGGAGATCATGAAGTCAAAAGACCTTGCATGACTTCGAAAAGAAAGACCTTCAACTCATGTATACTCCCATGTCTAACTTACGGGTGTGAGACATGGGAACTCACCAAATCGCTCAGAGAAAAGCTTGCTAAGTGTTAAAGAGCAAAGGAGAGAAGCATGGTAGGCTCAAAGAGACAGGACAGAATTAGGAACAAAGATCTCCGGTCCAAAACTGACCGATGTTCTAAGAAGAATGTACCAACAAAAGTGGAGGTGGACAGGCCACATGATGCGAGACGCTAAAGGCAAGTGGAGCAAGGTAGTGACAGAATGGTAGCCAAGGGACGGGAAAAGAAATAAGGGAAGGTAGCCTACCCGCTGGGAGAAATAAAGCTAACAGCAGGTCCAAACTGGAGGAGAGTACCTCACGACAGACGGCAATGGAAATTGTTGGAAGAGGCCTATGCCATGAGGCACACCGAAATTCGGGACATCTTGTGATTTTTGTTTTGACCATTATTGTTACTATAATTGTCTGGTTTCGGAATAAAAGGCTTTATTATTATTATTATTTCTTTTTAGCGTGTCGACGGTAATCTGTATGGAGTGAGCCCAGAATTTGGCTATGAGCTTGGCACCTTTAGTAACGTCCTTCTGCTCCTGTAACATGCAGACAACAGGACATACTGGACACTATATTAAGTGCCTCATTGTTTGTGGAACATCACCACATTTACGTGTGGATCTCTACCTGAGCAGGTTTACTTTGCTTCGGCTTACCTGAGTCCGGAGTCTATCTAAAGACTTCCAGGTAAGCCAAGGCAACTCATGTCCAGGTGGGAGATTTTCAGACGGTGGAACGAATGGGTTGGGTAGGGAAGCACTAGGCTAAGGCTTTTTGTAGACCGTTCGTCAGGGAGGGGAGTGAGTGACACACACGGTTTAAAAAGCTTTTGCGGATTTGCAGCCTTTGTGACTCGAGGGTCATCGTTATCGGTTATCGTGCAAAAGGTGTCGTGTGTCGGAAACCATCTTGGTTCTTTCACTTGAGCTTGTCACCTCTTTGCGAACTTCTGGTGGCGCTATTCCAGCTAGTACATGTACCATTTGCGGCACGTTTCATTCAGAGCTGTATCCACCTACTTTGCATGGGCAGCAAATTCTCCTGTAGAAAAAGATAGCGCCAGAACAGGCGTCCGTATAACGTCAGGAGAAGCACCCCACTTTGATGAGACGAGTCGTTGTAAGAGACTGTAATGAGTGCTTAATGCTGTTGCAGTTTTTGCTAAATGTTAGTAACCTGTCCTATGTTACACCAAGATATTTCGGGAATTTGCTGTGCTCAATGGGCACCCCACCTCAAACGATGTTAAGTTTGTGGCCCGCTTCTCTGTTGCGGTGATGGCATAATATCTTATACACATTCGACATCAGGCTTATTGGTCTGTAATTTTCAATGTCTTCTTTTTCACCTTTTTTGTGTATTAAGATGATGTGAGACTGCCCATTTCTCAGGGATGTTCCCGCTCCTCAGAATCTCGTTAAATATTTGAGTTAGAACGAGTACCAGTGCTCCCGTTGAGTCCTGCAGCAGCTCATTTGTGATTTTGTCTGGTCCTGGAGATTTCCCCACTTTTTGACTCCCGATTGCTTTTTCTACTTCTTCGGGTATGGTTGAGGGGACAGGTTCCAGGATGGCGTCGAGTATTGATTCGGTATGATTTTTCCTTACAACGTTTGTTGTTTGTTTTGCGTATAGACGACTGTAGAAGTGTGTTGCCATCTCTTTGATGTTCTTCCTCTGTTTAGTAATCTAAAAAGAAATAAAAAGTACTAAATAAAACTTACGTTACCTAACACAGAACTTTAATATTTTCATAGAAGCTTGCAGCCTATCTTAACGTGTAAGAACGACGTTCACGCCTCAAGCTTAGAAGAAAATATTAAAGTTCTTTGTTAACGTATTTAGTACTGTTTAGTTAATTTAAAGCTTGTTTTAAAAATAGATTTTACTTACCTACATTTTATTTTGTACTTTTTAGCATTAGAATTTGTTTAAATATCCGTTCTATCACCTTCTCTAGAAAGGTACTTGTAAAGACAAATCCAACGAACCCAAATACGCCTTTACACAAATCATGGTGTGAAGCCATCCGAGTTGGACTATCCAAGTCACGCCATACTTCATCGGCTATCAACATAATTTAGTGAGTACTTATACAAAATTTCGTGCCTGTGCTGTTGACTGCTGAGGAGATCTCTCGTATGAAGACAATCCTGGGTGCAGCAGCCAGCTCATGGTGAACTTTAGAACGAACTATCATAATTGTATGCGTATATAAGATTTTGTGTCTCGGCTGTTGACCGTTGAAGAGTTCCCTCGACTGGAGCCAATCTTTGGTGGACCAGCCAGGTCTTGGTGGACTTTAGAAGGAAGTACCATAATTAAATACGTAGGTTCGTGTCTGTACCGTTGATAGTTAAGGAGTTCCTTCGTCTGGAGCCAATCATGGGTGTAGAATCAAGTCATGCATCCAAAAATGCAGTGCCTTCGAAACAGAATCAACGTGTGAAATTTCAACTCCGTAGGACGAGAGGGAGAGGTTTTAATTCAGCTTGCAAGAATGCCGAATATACATACATACATAAATACAAACATTGCAAGTTAAAAACTTGACTATCTCACTCTTTCGTACAGCGCTATCCAGTTTTGGCATCAAGCAATGGACAACATTGTCAAACTTTTAACTTTTATATGTTGACTATGAGGCTTTTGGGTACTTCGTTTTAGTGATGTGTATATTTTATGTATTTTCTTTGTAATCTTCGTTTTATTTTCCAGAATTAACAATTTTTATTGTACGCTTCATAAGCGAAGCGCGTGAGGTAATGCTCCACTCTCGCCTTACAAAGAACAAGTAATTCCTTGAGCTAAAAAATGTCTCTATTTACTTCATATCGCACTTGTACATTAATATTCACACACAAACGTCAAGAGAAAACACTAGTTTCAACACTCATGTTATTTTCAAAACACATTTTGTTATCTAAAATAATGAAAAAACTATTTTAAAAAATTATTCTTTGGACGTCCGTGTCTGTATGTATGGATCCTAGCGTGGTCAATATAACTCCCGAAAACTTAACTAATAAAGCCCATTTTTTTTTTTAACGTTTCTGGATTATCGAAAACTAAGTCCTTTCGAAAATCACGGTCTAATTCAATGTAGTTTAATTGTAATTAGTAATTTATTTTTTTATAAAGGCGTGCACTTTTGGATTTTTCAAATTTTTATTTATTATTGGCAACAATAGTCCTGATATATTGATCGAGTCCTTTCAGTGACGCATTCAGTGGCCATTTTGGAAAAACTATGTTAAGCGACCAAATTCAGACACCTTCCACTACGTCTGTATAGTATGTAAATAGTGAACTTCCTAAATAGTTAACATCTTTCGCCCGTATTTCAAGCTAATCAATACTCACTTGGATTCGTGTTGGTACCACGCAATTCGTGCGATCTTTACGGTCTGACCGGGTTTTTTCTTCCCAAGCTACTGTTCTTTATTTCAAGGCTTAACTGCGACTCGCCAAGATGACGAACTTAATACAACAATTAAGTTTTAGTAGTAGTAATTACAATATTGACTACGATGTCGCTGGTGTGGAACCCCCCGCTGTTGAGGAGAGGAACAACGGCGACAACGCGTCGCTGAGCGCTGACGAAAGCAATCGCCAGAGCCCAGCTTTGTCGGCTACGGACGCCGAGTGTTATTCGCTGAGCCTGGGTGCCGGGCCTCTGTGGTGGTCCTGATGTTCCGGCTCACGGCTCGGCACCGCCCGGAGGGTTGAATAGCGGGGCCGCGAGCCCCGCTACCCCATCAACACCCAGCCACGACGACAACAACCGTGACTTGTTGAGTGCCCTGCTATGGACCGGTGCGAGTTCACTCGCAAGCAGCGAGGAGAGCCTCATCAGCGAGTCGGAATCACCGACGCACGCTCACCCGGCCGTCGACCAGCAACGCAGAGAAGCGACTATCAGCAAGATCCTAGAGCGCAAGGACAGGCAGCCTGTTAAGGTGGACTTTCAAATCTTTCTCACTGAAAACACTGTCAACCGCTGGGAAGCTGTGGTTCATGGAGGCACTATCTACCTGCGCATGCCGGATGTACTCCAGTCAGGCAGCAAGGAGTGCTTCATGGTACTGCTTGACTTCGCCGAGGAGAAACTCGGTTGTAACAACTGCATCATCTGCGTGCTAAAGAGCCGTCCGGACCGCGCAACCATGCTCCGCACGTTCATGTTCATGGGCTTTCAACTATTGGCCCCAACCTCCATCCTCATGCCTCAGGAAATCACCAACCCTGAGTACATATTCCTGCACTACAGTATGCAGTAACACTCTGAATATTCGAGTTTCGTAAAGTCGGAAATTTTAAGTTAAAGTAAACTTGTAATCTTAATTCTTAATATAACCCTGAGCTTGCCTGTTATTTCAAAACAATTCAATTTATTTGCTTAGTCTCTAAGGGAGTGAATGATAGCATTGCCGGTTAATAGGGGAGAATGGAAATAGAAAATGTGGTGCACCGACCCCAAGTAACATGAGAAAAGGTCAGGAAGATGATGATTTATATAATAGATTCCCAGGCGATCATTAGTATTAAGATAAAATAAGATTAGAATTGTAGGGTCAAAAAAAAATATGTTAAATACGACTCCGACTCCCACTTGCCCAGTGTATTACTTTGTAATAACTTTATCTCCAAGGACTTACAATTTTTCCTGCACTAGTCTTCGCAAGAATAATATGTGCATCTCACTTAAACATTCCACCCCTGCGCACAGTCACCGGAGCTTTAGTTTAGAACTTTTGTGTAATTGTAGTATTAATACTATTGCATAAAAATATTTATTAGTTTATTACAGATTGATTACGTCACGCCTGCCGTGTACCTATGTATTGATGTAAATCAGGCTACTTTTTTTGACTTGTGTTAACAATATCATCAATTTTGTTACTTTGTGATTTGGATTCCTAGTGGTTTTCTTTACGAAACCTATTATTCTTATTATGAGTGTACTTGAATTAAATAAAATGAAATGATTATATTATACTAGCTAATAATTATACTATACTATTATACTAGCTAGTAACTACCCTGCTTCACACAGTTTTAAGACTTCACAAAACATCGAGATTTCTTTATTATAATATATAAGTTTAATATTAACGTATTATACACATCAGGATTCGTAAAAATCCAATATTTATAATAATTATCAAAATATCTATCCTATCTATCCAATATATAATATTTGACATAATTATATCCAATATAATAATCTGTAAGTGGTTTGTAATGTGTTTTAGTTGTAGAATAAACGTTTATGTGTGATTATTTAACGTTTTTATTATAAAACACAAAAAAAATTAGAGTCTGATGAATATAATCAGTCTTACCACATAGAAACATTACATAATGTGTTTGATACCCAACAAATTAAAAATGATTCAGTATACCACGGACGAAAAAAAAAAGGACTACTCCATGCTTATCGAAGGTGAAGCACTATAAGTATGCCAGACCATTTGTACAAACATGCCTTACGCACACATTTACATCATAAGGTGCCATTCCGCGGCACTACGGCGTCATTGTAGGTACTGTTTACGTCAAGTAATAAATAGCGCCGTCTTATGTTGTGAAATGGTGTAAAAAATATTCTACATCCCAGCAAAAGTGTCAAGGAATAACATCTTATGTAAGAGATTTATTTACACACACAGATCGGTACTGTGCTTCACTTTCGATATGCGTGGCGCGGAGTCCTTTTTTTTTCTAGTCCGTGGACTATACCTGATATAACTTAAACTAAACCCTATCTTGTGGCTATATAACAAGTTATTTGGTGACTCCCCGAAACTTATGATTACATTGCCACTTCAGGAAAGGTAATCCAAATTGGATTTTTTAACAAGTGTTTCTAGGGTAAACTTTAGTATCAAAATTTTATAAAAAAATAAAATTCGAACAACAGTACCTACCACTACTACTTACCCAGTACACATTTTTTACAATAAATGATTGGTTTTGATATAAATAAAATGCTTTTCAATAAACCTCTGGGTACTGTACTAAATAAAGCTTGAAAATTGATGTCAAATCTCTTTAGACATCCTAATATTAGGTAATTATAAACGCCATAACAGTGCCGTCTGTTATGGCGTAGAAAAAAAACGACAAATGTTCAAGGGTGAACGCATTCAATGTGCTGAAATAAATTTCAAATAAATCAGCTATTGAGCCGCTTGCAATAATATTAAGTAAGTATAGTAAAATCTCAATGTCTTATCCTAGGTAAATACTCACTAGCTCGCAATTTAATACAAGTAATTGATTTTTATTATTATCTGACAATATTGATCATTCAAACGAAAATAAGTTCTGTAGTTTGCTATTGAGCCGCTTGTAATAATATTAAGTTTAGTCAAAATCTCAATGTCTTAACCTAGGTAAGTACTCACTAGCTTGCAATTTAATACATGTAATAGATTTTTATTATTATCTGGCAATATTGATCATTCAAACGAAAATAAGTTCTGTCGTTTTACCATGTGCAAATAAACACAAAATAATAGAGCTAGTATTTATTGTAATGGCTTAAACACAAAGACCACACTGCATAGGTGCTTTTCAGAGTAGGCAGAGAAGCTATTACACAGTAGTTAGGTATTAATTTCAATCGGCCATCACCATTGTGTGTGTACCTATCTAAATTTGAGTGTGAAGGAACATGAGCGTTAACTATTTTTGCGTGATTACTTGAGTGTTCACTGGCGTCTCACTCCTCATCACTGGGTCTATCCTTTTCTCAGAGGCGCTTTGTGAAAATAGCAAGCATTTTTTTCAATGCCCACCAGTGAAATTGACTTAGCAGAATGCATACTCTTAATATCTACTACTAGTTCAGTAGGTTAATGAATAGTGCCACATTGTGCCAGAAGGACACACTACTTATTTCCTTGTGGGTAACAAAGGTAAAAAAAAAATACTCTTGTATTAAAAATTTATTAAAATTACAAAATTATTTTCTTTCATTGACATTTCAATATATTATATACATGCTAACATGAAGTACCCACCAGTATAGGGTTTTCTCCAAAAAAAATATAACACAATAATCAAAACAACACACTATTTAAAATCATGGAAGCACTGAAGGTCTCATTGTCAGAAATTATGGCACTGTTCAAAAAGAGGATGTCAAACTGAGGCAGAATTGCAAAAAAATCAGGAACTTCAAGGAGCATGGACAGTTTGGTAGCAGACTTCACTTCGTTCAAGAAGTTTATAGCTGATGCATTTGGCTGTCTTCAGCAGCAGTTGCCAGGCATTAGCATACGGTCTCGACTTGTTACATGATGTCACCGAGCAGGCCAAGGAAGATAAAGCACAGGTAGTTCCAAAGGTTGTGCAATGTCATCTGATGCTGACCGAGTTTACAGTAATTGCTGATATCAGGCGGTGCCACGGGACGACCAGACAAACAGATGCTAGCAAGCACATGCCCATTCTCTGCAAGCTGAGGGATGTAGGTATCAGGGATAGTGTCTGGTTTGCTAAGACTACATTGAAGGACATTAGTATTACGGTGTCAGGGTACCCGACGAGATCGCAGCATCAACTCTTCATGTCTTCGCGTGAGAGAATTGGCGAAACCAATTGTTGGACTAAGTAGGGCCTTAAATATGTTCTACGCGCTGACAGCTCCCGGCACCAAGTTAATTCACTGGATGACCACAATAACATTGAGCAGGTCAGTGAGAGAGTCATGTCTTCCAGCGCATCAGTATTGTCGTAGTCACCTTCTCCATCATCGGTACCAAAGAAGGCTCTGCGTGCTGCCGCGAAGAAGTGATTCCGTTCACATTTTAGGTATCTCCCTATTATCACCGTCCGGGTAGCAGTTTGCTTAATAACACGTACCCTCTCAATCACTAATATTAGTCATTTGTCTCCCCTTTATCGTTGTATACATGTATACCGTCTATTTATATTTCATTGTTTATTTTCTTTCTATTTTTCTGTCTGTCACTTGACTCACTGCTGTCAGCTGTCAACTCATTAAGCAGGCACAGCCACAGAGTACATTTTATATTGGGCACAGCACAGTCCGTATGACATCAATGCAGTGTGTGCTTCTGTCATGTGTCATTGTATTTTCAAAGCTTTCGTTCAGAAACCGATTGACTGTTGCGCCCCACAGATATATATAGTGTGCCCAGTATGTTTACTATGTTTATTTTTGCTTATATTTTCCGTACAATTTGAATATTTTTGCTTGTTATTTTACTTAGGTACATCTTTTGTTCTTCATTCCCTATGACGTAAAATTATGTAGCATCTTTCTGTTACCCGAACGATGACATTTTTAAACTATTGTTTTGTTTTGCTTTCATTTGTTAAAACAATTGGCTTTTCAACTGTCGGTCTGGTCAACTTACAGCAAGTTCAAATAATTAGTGTCAATTAATTCGGTTTAAAAGTAAAAATGGGGTACCACAAGGCTCGCTATTTAATTACCATATATACTTAACATGAAATTACAGTATTTACGATTAAAATATAATAACCTAATCTGACTAAAACTATTAACAAACTAAAATATGGCGTAGAAAAATTCCTCCGTATCGCTGTCGACTGGTAAAGTACCCAAAAGACTGGCGGGATTGCCACGTTGTATGGCAATGCTAGCCTCTAGCCAAGGTATAAGCCAGCCCTTGGGTCACGGGAAGTTTCAAACAAGCTTTAGCAGATTTCGTTGAACAAAAGATGGTCAAATAAAGTGAATGGCGATATACATGCAATTGTGACCAACCAGTTGGTGTTTAAAAAAATACAACTGGCTGTTCACAATGTGTACGTTACCCCAAAAAAACATCGCAGCGCCTAAATGAGAGAAGGTATAAGTTCGCTGAAAATTGTATTCGGTCCTTCTTGACGCTAATAATAACCATACAAAGTTTCAAAACTGTTCATGCATGCGTTTTTGAATAATCTTGCTGAAAGTCAAAACGATGGTGTCATAACTTTGACGGCAAAATACAAGGAACCGGCTCAATCCCAGATGTGTAGGTGTAAACCAATGCGCTGCGATGTTTTTTCGCGTTTTCATAAAACCGCGATAACTTGAAAACTACAAATATTTTCTTAAATCTAATTGGGGCACTAAGGGGCACACATTAAGAGCTACTCGTGTATGTTTATTCTACAGGGGCACCTGCAATGGTTTTAGAGATATACGATTCTGCAAAATGTTACTCCAGCAGGAAATGCAATATCTCGAAAACCTGAAGGGGCACAGATTTTATTTTTGGGTGCACATTTTGGCACACATATAAGCTATTTGGCTATGAACAATTTTTCTCTCTCCGATCATTCGTTTAGAATTTTCCTGCTAGAAAAACGTTACCCCAGCAGGAATCGTTTTATCCATGGTATAATAATATACTTCGCCAGGTATAGCATTCCGAGACACAGGGTGACACAAGCCTACGTCATCACCGCTGTGTTACCAGTAGTGTGTAATAATAACTCCCCAACCGCCATTATTACCTGTGCGAATCCGATAAAACAATGAGGTTTTAACTAACCATTACGTCAGTATAATATGTTTAAATTGAATTGTTTCACTTGATTAGAAAAACGAAACGACAATTTAAATGCTATAAATATATTTTTTAACAGAATGGTGACTGAAAATGTTTCCATAATTCGTGTTTTGTTTCAATAAAGCGGCAACTGGATAGTGACGTAAGCATGTGTCACTCCCGGAATGCCAGACCTTGTTTTTTAGACCATGGTTTTATCCGTTTTTTTCCAAAACGACAGGGGGCACACATTTTTTATGTGGGGGCACATTTACAGCAGCTAAGGCACCAATTAAATGTTCCACTCATATAACTCTAGGAGACACTTTCCTGCTGGGGTAACGTACACGTTCACAATGGTGTGCTGGTGTCTACGCTTATGTATGGAAGTGAGTGTTGGGTGTGGCAAAAATAGCATGAAAGTAGAATGCTGTGGAAATGCGTTCCTTGCGAAGCATGTGTGGTGTGACTATGGATGATAGGCTGAAGAATGATATGATAAGGGTTCCCTTATCATATCATTCTTCGCCTTATCCCTTATCATTTATCTTTTAAACCGCACCGTTCGGTGCGGTTTAAAAGAAGATGTAGTGACAAAACTTTAAGAGTATGCTTAGATGGTTTGGTCATGTTGAGAGGATAAATGAAGGGCGACTCAAAATTGCCATTTTTCACTAAAGTAATAACTCAGTGCCATCTTAGTGCTGTCAAACTAAAATATAGTTAAGTTGTGTCACTTTAGTCTATTTCAGAATGAGAAATCGTCGTTTGACAGGAATATTTTTGTGATTTTTGGTCTAGTTTAGAGAATTTTGTGACACCATTCTAAGGGATAGATTGATAATAGCTATGAGGGATTTTATCGAGAGCGTCGTACCCGTTCGAGTTAATTGTTCGATATGGTCTAGCTAAGGAACCTAATAATTCAGAACTAAGTACTTTATTATTGTTTTGTTTTGACATAACAACAATTAAGGTACTTAGTTCTGAATTCCAATGATTATACATGATAAATCAAATTTATTGATGGACATGGAAATTAGCATTCATTTATATTCGGAAATGCGATGATTCCCGAGGGTCATTAAGAAAATAGTTGTACTGTAATTAGGTATAGTCTGTTGCTGCTGACTCAGTGGCTAGGTAACAGATATTATGGGCTGGTGTCCGCAACTCCACGTCAATGCGTGTATTTTGCGTACGGGTGGGAAAATCGATTATTTGATCCACCCCAGCTCCTCGAAGGAGGCCAGCAACGCCTTGGTGTTGGTGACAATCTCACGTAGGGTACCTGGGTTACTGAAGTATTTTGCCCTGTACGTGGCGACCACCGGGCAGTTTAGAAGCACATGAACTGCTGTTTCGTCGTCCTCCATGCAGGTCCTGCACAGCGGACTGTCTGTGACTCCTACGACAAAGAGGTGTTTATTAAATGACCCGTGGCCAGTTAAAGCTGCTGTTGTTTACTTAGTCGGAGAAACTGTTTCGCGAAGCGGCCATCAATTGTAGGGAGGACTTTCTTAGCCTGCCTGCACTCACCTTGGTCCACCCACAGTTTGTGATGTTGGTCCCTGGTGCGCTTCCTTACCAGAATGCGTAAGTACCCAAAGGGGAGTGGCACGATGGGTTCAGGTCCCACTGGTGCCACGCTCGACCCCCTTCTGGCAAGTTCGTCAGCTGCGTCATTACCTAGCGAACCGCTGTGTCCCTTGATCCATTGAATGGTTATATTATTGAGGCTACCCACCTGGTTGAGGCGCTGGTGGCACTCGTATATTAGCCCAGAATCAACTGTGTGACTGTTCAGCGCTTGCAGAACAGCCATGCTGTCTGAGAGTATGCGGATTGAGTGGTCCTTAACTTCCATGGTCATGATGGCCGAAGCGGCTAGCGAGATGCCCATGCACTCGGCCTGGAACACTGTGTTATGGCCCCCAATGCTGTGGCTATGCGTATGTTGAAGTCCTCCGAGAAGATTCCAGCACCTGTGCCACTACCATTTTTAGATCCATCAGTGAAGATGCGCACCTCTGCAGGGCACAAGCCCTTGCATCGGCGATCCTCATAAAGTTGGAATTTGTATTTTTTATCGAAGATAAGTTGTGTTGGGTACCCGGTCATTTATGGTTTTCGTAATGGGGAACTCCTTATAGAGTTCCACTAGCAGTGTGGAGAGATCTAGTGCATTTAGGCGTGCCGCCGTCATCGTCGCTTCCTGCTGTATAAACAGGTGGAGCGGTGGTAGTCCCACCATGGCTTCGACTGCTGCAGTCGGGGTAGTCCTCATGCAGCCCGTTGTCGCCATGCAGGCTAGTCTTTGCATACGTTGTAGTTTGTTTGAGGCTGTAACCAGCTTTATGCGGGGCCACCAGACCACGGCCCCGTAGGTGATCATGGGGCGGATTACTGTGGTGTACAGCCATAGTATAGTTTTTGGGGATAGACTCCACTTCTTATCTATCATTCTCCTGCACTGCCAGAAGGTTAAGCAGGCCCTGTTCAGTTTGTTGTTTAAATGACTACTCCAGTTTAACTTACCGTCTAGAATGACCCCGAGGTACTTGACTTCGTTGGCCAACTGTAGTTCTGTATTGAATAGTTTAGGTAGGCGGAAAAGGCCTAATGCTCTTTTTTGGGTAAACATGACTAGTTCCGTTTTAGTGGGGTTCACTGCAAGGTTAAAGTCCCTGCACCATTTCTCTACGATACGTAGCGGTTGCTGAGTGAGGTTGCAGATCATTCCCGTCACCTTCCCCGAAACGAGGATGGCGAGGTCGTCTGCATAACCTATTGTGTAATAGCGGTTGTCGTTGAGTTTGGTGATGAGGTCATTAATAACCAGATTCCATAGAAGGGGGGACAGCACCCCTCCCTGAGGGCAAGCTCTTGCTATCATGGCCAACTGCTGCTCATCCTCAAGGCGAACCACTCGTTTGCTTAGCATGTTTGTAATCCAGTCCGTTAGTACATGTTCTACTCCGTGTCTGGAGAGGGCACTGCTGATGCTGGAGAAGTTGGTTTTGTCGAAGGCTCCTTCGATGTCTATGAAAGTGCCCAGGCAGGTGCCTTTCTCACGAATCGCTTCCTCTATCTGGCTGACTACTAGATGAAGAGCGGATTCGGTCGACTTACCCGAGCTGTATGGATGTTGATTACCGTGTAACGGTATGTTTTTCAGAGCGCCATCCCTCAGCTCTCTATCACACAGCCTTTCTAGAGTCGTTAATAAAAAAAAAAGAAGCTCAGGCTGATTGGTCGATGGGATTTGGCGTTTGTGTAGTCACCCTTACCTGGCTTAGGGATGAATATTACTTTCACTTCCCTCCATCCTTTAGGAACGAATCTAACGGCCAGAATTGCTCTCATGAAGGGTACCAGTCTTATTGCGACAGAGGTACCGCCCCATCTGGCCCAGCTGCCTTAAAAGGATGGAAACTCTGGATGGACCATTGAAGTTTCTCCAACGTGATCACCCTGCGTGCATACAGCCAATCATTGTCTGATGGGAGTTTGAATTACATCTTGCCAGTCGATTACCTGCGCGACGATACATCCGGGGAAGTGAGTTTCAATTAGGATGCGTTTCGCTTCTTCTGGCGAGGAAGTTAGTGTGTCGTCAGGTTTGCGGACGGTGGCGGGCCCAGGTGTATGCTGCTGCGCCAGTACTTTCCTTACCCGGTTTGCTTGTTGACAAGATTCAACGCTACCACAGACTTTGCGCCATCTCGTGGTACTCCTGAATTTGATCAGTTTTTGTAGCTGGATCTGGCTGCATAATAATTGTCCCAGTCCTCATCCGCACAAGTGTTCATGGCTCTATTCAGAGCTTTCCTTACCTTACCGCGCTTGCGCTCCAGATCAGCGCCCCACCAGGGTTGTTTACCCGGAGTGTTACGCGTTGTGGTCTCTGGGCAGGCAGTTTGATAGCTGTCTATCATTGATTTAGTAATTTGGCTTACTTGTACCTCAATTTGTGTCGTGTCCGCAAATGTCATCGGATCGCTTAGTGTCGTAAGCTTGGCCTCAAGGCTGCGTGTACAGGTGGCAAGATCCGTGTTACGCGGACTACGCCGTGGTGGTGTTTTCGGAACACAGACCTGGATGTCGAAGCGGATCCATCTGTGATCAGACCAGGAGGCCTCCCTGGAAACCTGCCACCCAGTGGTAATTACCGCCGCGGCCTCTGTTGCCAGAATGAGGTCTATGATTGTGCGGCTTCGCTTGGTTACGAATGTTGGTTTGGAGCCAGTGGTAGTAGGGATAGGTTAGTCGAGAATAAGTAGTCAATCAATGCCGTACCCCTCTCGTTTTGCGTGTCCATACCCCACAGCTGGCGGTGAGCATTGGCGTCGGCCCCGACGACGGCCTCAAACCCGCATCTCTCGCAATGGCTTACGAGGCGGGCGAGATCGTGCAGAGGCGGCGCCTCCGCCTCGGGCATGTAAGCCTCGCGAAAACGATCACCATTTCCATGGCGTCGTCGCGCTGTTTTATCAGCTTTACTGCAGAGACATCTCTGCAACAGAAGTCGGTTAAAAGGTATGTTTTAAGGTTACCTGTGATATAGATGCACGATCTGAGGTGATCGTGATCTGTGGTGACCAGGAGCTTACCGCCAAGATTGGAGAGTCCTTCTATGCGGCCCGCCCTAATTCTCGGCTCCTGGATCAAGGCAATGGCCGTGCGTTGAACCTCCAGCCACTTGCGAAGTTGAGACGTTGCGGTCTGGCTATGGTGGGAGCTTGCCTGTAATACTTTACAGGTCAACGAAAGGGACGCCATCGCTGGTCGAACCCTCGTTCCCATCCAGTCCGAGTCCGGCAAACAGGTCGCCCTCGTCGAAGCCGTCCCCACCCTGGTCCGAAGCCGGGGAGAGGATGATGTCGTCCAGGTCCCCATCCGATGAGGGGACGGCGCCCACGGTGGCGGCACCACGGGCGGCCGACTCTGCTGCAGCAGGTTTAGCCGCGGATGGTTCCGGGTTATTTAAAGGGGGAGTGGATTCCCCTGCTTGTTCTTGCGGCTGATTTAGCGCCTCCTTGGTGGTTTTCGTGGCGGGGTCCCATCCTTGAGGGACGTCGGCGAACCTGCCGTTCCTACCCTGGAACTAAACGTACACCGCCCCCAGTCCCACTGAGAGACGGCATCCGGCCTCCATCAGGGTCGGGATTTGGTCCACAGGGACACCGATCACCAAGAACCACGCCGCGGCCTGTTTGTCGGCATGTAGGAGTGCCCACCTTTTTATGTCGACCCAGGGGTTCTGATAGCTGAGAGCGCGCCCAATATTGGTCGGCTCTTCGAAAACCCCCTGCTCGTCTGGGATCACGATGCCACATCGTGCTCGTTTCTGTATTTCCGACTGGCTCTTAACGACTAGCGAGATGCTAGTTGGGAGAGCAAGGTCGGAGACTATCTTCCTTAGCCAGGCTAAGGTGTGGTCGTTACCGCACCACAGTTTTAGTACTCCCCCAGCGAACAGCGGCTTCGCGTCGAAGGTCGGCCCTGGAGTGTCTTGCTTGGGGGAGCAGGCCTCGAGAATGATCCGCCTCTGGATGGCAGCGAGCACCTGGTCCGATCCGTCCTTGCTGAGGATCCCCGTGCGGTCGCAGGTAATTGCGACGTCTAGGGTAGCGCTGGCAGCTTGGGCGTAGCTTCGTTGGGCGACCCGTTTGGACTGATCAAGACGCGGCCGCTTATGCTCTCCCCGAGGTGTAAAAGTCTCGTTGAGGGCTCGCCTGGCCGCGGCCTGATCCTTCCAATCGGGTCGCTGTGTCTTACTTGTACCTTCACCC
This sequence comes from Dryobotodes eremita, assembly GCA_917490735.1. NCBI lineage: Eukaryota > Metazoa > Arthropoda > Insecta > Lepidoptera > Noctuidae > Dryobotodes > Dryobotodes eremita. The sequence continues at coordinate 6,198,062 of OU823241.1, read as the reverse complement.
GGACTCTCCGGAACACTGGTTGGCGGTTGACTGGGCACTGGTTGGGTTGTGCCGGCCTCTGCCTGCGCCCGCTTTCCGGCGGAGAAGTTCAGCTGGCCGCTTGTCGCTTTGACCGACCTGGCGGCAGTGGCCTGCTTTTTGCGGGAGCCTTTTCCTGACATCCAGCGTGTTTGTCGGCGCTCCTTCCTTGTCACTCTAGACCTCTGTTTGCCTTGTTCTGAGGCAGCTGGTGGACCTGAAGGGTCAGTGCAAGGGCAACGGGCTTGTTGAGTGCATTTACCCTTGCCCTTGCGTTTCTGCACTTGCCAGGCGCGTGAGAACGCGTCTTCGGCGTGGCTGGTCGTCTCCGTTTGACCGGTGACGGCCGCCTGGTGAGAGGAGGCTTGAAGAGCCACAGAAAGAGGAGGGTGTTTATCAAGGCACCCGGTGCTAGTGTTACCCAGCGCCGGGGTTAATATAGAGATGTTCGGACCGGCACACGGTGGATCGAAAATCGGCTGTAGAAGACATAGGATCTCGATTTCTTAAATGTAATTTTTTTTGCTGGAAATGACTTCTGCTGATCATTACTATTCTATAAAATGTCATACGAAGTAATTGTGTGCACAACTGGAAGAGTTATAATTTTTATAAGAAAAAAATGTATGGAGCTGACATGAAAAATGAGGATATCTCTGGAATCGCAAGGTTGGCCGTTATATCCTTGCACACTGTTATAGTACTATTTATTTGTGAATTTTTGACATACTTAATGTTGCGGCATATCTAGCGATTTTTTTTTTTAAAAATCGTCAAAATAAATTATAAAAAATGTTTATGATATGTACATTTTAATGCTTAAATATGGCTATACCAAGTGTAACTTACAATATTTTTTATGCTTAGACCAAAACATTCTAAGAAATCACAAAGTCGTATTACCTACTTTGTGATTTTCATTTGAAATGACATGGTAATTATGAATTACGTAATACGTAATCTTGTCTAATGCCTCAAGTCCACATTAGCTAATGATTAATAAAACTTAATACCTATATACCTAGTTCAAAGGATACGTACCAAAATAATTTGGGGTACCTACTCGCTAATTTAGCAATTAGTGCAGGATTAACTTAATGAAAGTAATTAGATAAATGTGATACCATCATTAGTCAATAACAATAAATAGTCAAACATTGGATTCACAACTTCAGTTCATTTAGAGCATTTCTAATACTAACATCTATCCTACCGTGTCTTTTTACTCAGTGATCGTGAATAATGGAAAGCATTATTACAAATTTGGATTTGTTTGTTATTCTGAGCAATCAGGATGCTTCGTCTTTCGATCATGAACTATTGTTCAACACACTTGTTATTCGACTGGGCTCTAGCCTTTCAGATGAAGGCAGTGTTACCGTGAAAGAATTTTGTCGAAGATTTACACGGGCAGTTCAAAAGAGATGGTTACAATCCCACAGGAAAAGTGAAGTTTTTAGACGTGATTACAGTAATTGGCTTGAGGCAAATATTGACTGGCCAAACTGCGTGCAAACCAATTTGCTCATTCAAGAATCAACAAGTGAAAATATTTCTACTGAACCTGTACCTGAACCTGTACCATCAACTTCAACAATGAAATCAACTTCAACGATGACAAAAAGATCTCGAAAGCCGTTTGAAGATCTAAGTAACAAGCAGAAGAAGAGACGATCTGATGAACATATAGGCGATGACCCTAATGAAGTAGCTTATTCAGCTGCAGCACTTTTGAAAGGAGATGGTCGTGAGGATATTGCATCTGTTATTGAACATATGCTCCAAAATCCAGAAGCAGCAGAAAAAATCAAGGAAATGTTGAACAAACCAGCTGCTTCAACAATATTTTCACCAGAAAAAGCACTGGGTTTGCTACTTTCATTAAAACTATCGAAATGGCAATATATCACATTAAGGGAAACGACTATTCGAGAAGGTTCAAAGGAGATACATCCGTCTTACTATAAAGTGCAAAAAGCTAAGCTACAGTGCTACCCTCCGAAGACATTTGTGACTGTAACGGATTCATCTGCTAAGATTGCACTACAAGCGTTACTAGATTTAACAGTGAACAAAATTTTTGAAACTATTCGTAGTCCTGATGCGATACAAGATAAACAATTGATATTAATATCAAAGTGGGGATTTGACGGTGCATCTAACCAAAGTAGATATAACCAAAACATAGAGAGTGGTCAAGATGATTCCAGCATATTTATGACCTCTTTGGTTCCATTAAAGTTGACAGCTGACGGTGATACCGTATGGGTGAATCCAAAACCCTGCTCACCTAGGTATTGCCGTCCAGTCCAGTTTAGTTTTGTGAAAGAAACCAAAGACGTTGTCATAAATGAAAAAACTGCAATGAATAACGAAATTGAAGCTCTCGTTCCCTCAAAATGTCAAGGACATGAAATTAGTCACAAATTAATGATGACGATGATTGACGGCAAAATTTGTACATATCTGTCTGAAGCTAAGTCAAATGCGGCCTGCTACCTGTGTTTGGCTAAGCCTACAGAAATAAATAAGTAAGATGTCATTGCGTCAAAAACCATTTCTTCTGGTGTGTATGAGTTCGGATTATCATCACTTCATGCCCGCATTAATGTGATGGAATGTCTTCTACACATAGCGTATCGTCTCGACTTCAAAAAGTGGTCTGCAAGAGGAGAAGGTCATCAAGAGTTATTGCATTCACGAAAAAAACTCATTCGAGATCGATTCAAAGATGATCTCAACCTTTTGATTGACATCGTTAAGCAAGGATCAGGCACAACTAATGACGGGAACACAGCAAGGCGGTTTTTTGAATTTCCTGATAAAACTGCAGCGATCACTGAATTAGATGAAGACCTAATGCGCAGATTTGCTGTGATTCTGCAAGCTATCACATCTGGAGAGATTGTAGACGTGCCGAAATTTAAAGAATACGCTAGAACAACCGCTGAAAAATACGTGGAACTGTACGATTGGTACTACATGTCATCAACCGTCCACAAATTGTTGATTCACGGAGGGGACATAATTGCAGAAAATGCTATTGTACCAATTGGAAGTCTTTCGGAAGAAGCTTCAGAGGCCCGAAACAAAGACTTTAGGAGGTTCAGAGAACACCATTCTAGGAAAAAGAGTAGACAAGCATCAAACGAGGATATCCTCAATATGCTTATCGTCTCTTCTGATCCTCTAATTTCTTCCACAAGACCAAAATTAAATGCCCACATGAGGCAGACATACTTTAAGGAAACAGTAGAACTACTGAAACTTCAGGATCAGGAAGCTCCGACAGAGTTCTTAGAAGTTATATCTATTGTAGAGCCTGATTCTGAAGTGGATTCTGATGGTGACGAAGTATAAAATAAGTTAACTTTTATTGTTTATGTTAGGTTAGGTTGTTATTTTTTTTTTAAATAATTTGCTTTTATTTTTAATCATACAATAGTTTACCATTTATTGTTATTGACTAATGATCACCGTTTATCTAATTACCCTCATTATGGTACATATCCTTTTAACAGGTATATAGGTATTAAGTTTTATTAATCATTAGCTAATGTGGACTTGAGGCGTTAGACAAGATTACATATTATGTAATTCATAATTACCATGTCATTTCAAATAAGTAGGTAATACGACTTTGTGATTTCTTAGAATGTTTTGGTCTAAGCATAAAAAATATTGTAAGTTACACTTGGTATAGCCATATTTAAGCATTAAAATGTACATATCATAAACATTTTTTATTATTTAATTTTGACGATTTTTAAAAAAAAAATCGCAAGAGATGCCGCAACATTAAGTATATCAAAAATTCACAAATAAATAGTACTATAACAGTGTGCAAGGATATAACGGCCATCCTAGCGATTCCAGAAATATCCTCATTTTTCATGTCAGCTCCATACATTTTTTTCTTATAAAAATTATAACTCTTCCATTTGTGCACACAATTACTTCATATGACATTTTATAGAACAGTAATGAGCGGCAGAAGTCATTTCCAGCAAAAAAAATAACATTTAAGACATCGAGATCCTATGTCTTCTACAGCCGATTTTCGATCCACCGTGCGGCAGTGGTATTAATCGTCGCCGTAGTCTTCGCCTGAGTATTAGAAGGGTCGGTACTGGTCCCAATCAGCGCCGACGTCCTTTGTTTATGCTGGGACTTTTTGGTCTTAACAGTGGTCCTCGCCACAGCCGGACCGACGCCCGCGCTGGTACCCGCAGCTTTAGCCGCATGGCCACTAGGGGCGAGAGAAGTGCAAGCACCTCCCTTGGGAGTCTCATTGGCTTTCGCCTCCACCCCGTTGTTTTTGTTTTTAACTGGCCTTGTTTTATCCATGTTAAATAATTTATAAAATTCATCTCTCTGGCTCCCACCCTCCATGGAGCCCGCACCTGGGAACGTCTCACTATAATAAAGCTCGTACGTTAGGACTACCAGAAAGATATAGGGGCGCAAGGCTGGCTTACAGTGCGACATCGAGTGCTCGATCGGGTTGGCGTAGGGGGTCCAAAGGGCCATCCCCAACGAACTGATCAACCCTCACTTACACCGTCAGCATGACCTTTACCTACCGCTTCAACCGTCCGAGGACGACCTCAGCGGACCTCACGCACCTCGCCTGTGGCCCTCTGACGGGACACTGTGACCATTTCCCTACTCCTGGCTATTGGGTAGGGCCACCGTTTCACTTGAAATCCAGACCAAAGGGGGCGTGTTGCCTTACGGGCACATTACAACCAGAGCCGCTCGGCTCAACCCCCCAGGACTCCTTCATCCCCGCTCCTTACTTACTTACCCCAACTCGCTATCAGCTGTTTTTAGTGACAGTCGAGCCCACCACCACCCAGTCACACAGGGGTCGCGGTTAGGAGTGGAAATTGGAAAGATGGAGGTGCGAGGAGTGGGGATGGGAAGGATGGAGTGGAGACGGATTGTGAGATTTAGGACTGGAGAGGCATAAAACAGGAAATAATGGGGTTTAAGTGTAATTGGGAAAGGTATGTGATGGCGCCTGGAGGTTTTTGTTACGTCTACTTCTTAAGGAATTAGACCAAGAAACGGGGTGGCAACCTCGGGAAGGTGCACCCGCCAGACTTGCCTTGAGGATCTACACCATCTCTCTATCTATCTGTAGCGCTCTCCCTCAAGACTCCGCCACCCTGCTACCTCTGAAGGAGGCGGCAGGGTAGGCCTGAATCTATACTACCAAGTAAAGCAAAGCAAAGCATGTCGTTGTGCAACCGCAAAAGCATAAATCCAGACCCCCCCCCCCGACTTAGTGGCTATAAAAAATAATGTGCGTAACAAAAAAGGTCCGTTGTTGTAAACGAGCAGTACGCCGAATTTAATCGTATTGAATAGAAGTTGCTATAGGAAAAATAAAACAATTTTGTAATTTACACATTTTATTATGTTTTCAGGATTATAGACGTACGTATGTACATGCTTATACATAGTATTAGTGCTACTTATAATATTTTAACTTCAAAATCGCTGGAAGAAGACGTCAAATTCTTTATAATTACAGAAATATACAGTAGACCGCACGTCTGTGGTAACACTTCTTTGACCTAGAGTAGTATGTAGTTTCTATACAATAAGAGGCCTGCGTGGTAATTGCGTAACAGTAGCAATGGCTTTCTTTTGACAGTTCAACAACATTCATCGCGTTAGTTACGTTGTTGTGCAGACATACAAAGCAATGAATTAGCAATATCCTTCAAAATTATTCAGATTGAAAGTGTGGTACGCCATTAGGATGCATCTTAAACTAGTTTTTTTACCTCCGACGTGCGGCCTACCGTACTTTATGTAGTTGGTAGTTATATTAAATATCTATTACGAATTTTCAATGTAAAAAGCGATGCTTGCGTAAGGTTATTCTTCATACAAATTCCCTCAGGAGTAATTTGTTGGTAGAACCCGCTTTAGTAAATTTGTCGCTTCTAAATGTCCCTATGAATGCATTTCATAGGCATGCAATTAATACATTTAACTTAAGTCAATTGCAGGGATTTGGACCAGCTCCCGTCAGTCAGTTTAATCCATAGATTTTGTGAATTAATGTAGTAAGTTCAATATAGCTTCAGTAAGGCGCACCGTCATCTTTTGCCGATTGATCTAGAGCAACATCGTCTAGCATTCTCGCCGAAATGTCATTATAAGTTTGATCATACATTATTGGAGGTATCTTGACCTGGCGTTTGTAAATGTAGCCTATCAAACACAGCGAACCTCAGAAACAGAGACCAAACGAACGTCCAATATGACGTCATATTGTTCCAACGAGACTAACACCACGACAAAGAACCGAACCGTCCTCTAGATAACAGACTTCCGAAACAAACGACCAAGCATTGATACATTGCCTAACATCCACTTAACACTATACGTTTACCTCCGTTTTAAACGACACAATATTAATGGTTTTAGTTTTTGAAACTGATCAGTTTTCTGTAACATATCCGTCGGATTGTTTGTATGAATACCTAGTGCCAATGTGCAATGTCATTGGTCTACGTCGGTAGTTGCTCTCGACTACCGACGTCGTCCAATAACATTGCACTTACAAAAAAGTCATTTTAAACATCGTAGCGTCAATTTTGTCGAGGGGTCAGAGTCAGTATTACAAGTAACCAGAACATCTAGTTAACACTACTCACACCAAAAATACACGAGAATCGTTCGTCAAAATGATATTGTCAGTTATTTGTTACAAAATAATCCTTAAAAAAGTAACATTTTCATGTCTTCCTTAGATGTCACATTTTTAGGCAGGGTAGTTACAAAAACAATTTTGGCAATCGTTTTTCTTTTTTAGTTTTTATGTTAACTAACCAATGACAACATCGAGTTGTTTACAAAACATAATACTGCCTTTTGAATGGAACTAGATACAAAAAATCATTCAGTGTGTCTGGTGGGCGCCATTCACTAGAGTGGTCACAGCATAGGCAGTGGACTTCTCCTGAGTGTTGCTAGTGAATGTGCCTAACAATCACGAAGGTAATTAGGTATAGACAAGCAATCCATATGGTTGCTACCTCCATTGGGGAACTACGACCGAGGTTTCATTGTCGAAGAGTAAATAACCCAATGATTTATTTACTTGGGTCGGTACAGTCGTCAGCAGATCAAGTTCCCAGAAACTGTCAGATTTTCTCATTCGATTTTGAACTTAACCTTCAACATTTTAAGGTTTAAAATCGGTTGGAGAAATTTGACAGTTTCGTGTTAACCTGCTGGTGACTACATGGAATAAAATATACACAGTGGCAAGACGATGTCTCGGACAGATACATGGACGGGGAATACTGAATGTGTGAGTCACGTTAAGAACATGCTCTCGATCATTAATATCTTAAATAAAATTTATATAAAAATAATTTGCTCAATAAATGTTTACGAAATAACATTTCCCCAATAGAGGTACAATTATAAACTAAAGGTAATTTTAATAACACTAATTTTAAATATTCGTAAACTTATTAACTAGTGTGCAGATGTATTTACAGTTTGAATATTCGAAATAATAAACTAACATGGAATAACTTAAAAAAAAAGTTTTAAATTGTTGCGCGGGCGTCACATGGTGTTTAGTGAAACGACTAAAATGTCAACTGTTGGCCCTTTACTCGATTCTTCCATGGATAAGTGAGAGATGGGTGGTGATCTAGAGATTAGATACGCTGATCCTTTTTACAGTTCACGCCCGCGCACTTTACTTCAGTGAACATACCTGTCCAATAGTAGTTAATAAAACCGTCCCTAACCCTTTTAAATAATATTTGTTCTATTGTGAGCTGCCTCAACGAGCACTAAGAACACAGGGATCGGTTTGGTATAAAATAAAAATAATAAAACTATACAAAGAAAATTGCTGTGAAATGCAGAAAAAAAAAATACTCAAGCGGCGTACGATACTTTTGTACAATACATGCAAACCAAACAAGATTCTGTTAATATAAAATATATATATATATATAAAATATAACCTTTTTTTATAATTACATCCAAATCAAAAGATTAAAATGGTAGCTTTAGAATAATTAATTTATTCTGGCGGCTATTAACGGAGTTTCATAACGAAAGTAAGCTTTTGAAACGAAATCGAACGTCTTTAATACAGGGGGGCTACTCCTTAAGTGCGTTAACGAAGATATGGGTCCGTCCGAAAGTAGATCGATACTTCGGAATTAACCCTACTCCCAATTATCTAACTTTTTCGGACGGACAAAATAACATCGAGAGTAAGGACACCAGTCAAATCGTGATGTCATTTATTCTTAGTTCGGGCCCCGATGTAGTCTTATGTCCGTAGCAGATACGGTGTAGGAAACGCCCGTAACTTCGGCTCAAACTACGGATTTCGTGCTTAGAGAGTAGACCCCCAGGAGCATTCATCTTCATATCGCTTCCCACCGTCCACTTCCCACATATCTACCACCGCGACGCACAAACCCGAGATGTAATTTAGGGATGTTAAAAAGTTTTGTTTTCATTTTTTACCTAATCTCGTCCTTGTCCTCACAATGCTCTTTCTTAACGTTGTCCAATTTCGTCCTGAAAGTATGAATTAAATTAAGTTCAAAATGTCGACTTCGCTCCCCAAATCTTAAACTAATTTAATTTGAGGCGCACCGCGCATGCATTTTACTTTTGTTTTAATACACATAACATAAACATCACGGCTTGTACCCCCGAAGGGTAAGTCAGAGGTGTAACCCACAGTAGGTACACACGCCCTTCGATTTTTTAAATTTATTTTGTTTAAATGAGTTATTTAATTTAAATATTTTTAGCACCTTTTCTTATTCCCCGCCAAGTCCCGCGTCAAGTGCGGTCAGTCCTAGGCAATCGTGCCAAAAGTTAAACTAACAGAAGTTGTAGTAACTTCACGTGACGTTTTACGACTGAAGTCTTTAAAATTGCGGTTTAATTGCATAGAGTGGTCTTCCACTCGGTGCTTGCTTACAAAAGCCAAACGTGCACCCATGATGGGCTTAACAAATACATTAGTAAATTAGTGATCCGTTATCACGCCACGTATGAAGGGCTCCTCGTCAATCCTTACATCAAATGATCGCGGCATTCAATTCAGTATACGTCCAGTTTGTTAGAAATAATTCATAATTCTAAATAGTCAAAATATTACTCAGATAAATCATTGAGAATTCATCTTGAAATGAAAACTACTACATAATAAAGAAATGCATTGGAAAATTAAAATAGTTAAAAATATATTAAAAAAATAGATCTCCCGTCTGTGCTGTTCCTCCCGCGTGCTCACTTCCCCCGACCGACAACTTACAAATTACAAATACCCTATCTCTAACGCGGTCTAATTTATAATTCCTAGATAATCTCTAAATCGAGAATAAGCTCATTCATTCATTTGTAAAGATAAAAAAACTGATCGTAATCTTTTAATAAAAAAGGGGAAAATATTAACAAAAAGTGCGTAAGTTCTAACACGTGATATAAAAAAATTGACTTTCATTTCGAATAAAATACACTTAGGATTTAAGTTTTTTTTTTTTGTGATTTTTCTCTTATTTTTTAACACTTATCTATGTACGAGTGTGCAAAACACTGACTGTTATGCATGGTTGTTACGTACAGTCAGATAAATGATTCGTGCACATTAAAAAAATACTATGCAAAACTAGGGTGATTATCAATATTTTTCGGGTTGATTCAGAGATACTCATTTTCATTATAATTCCTCTGCCCTCATCGGAATTCATTTGGGGTTGGCGCGACACGTATTTTTCTTCCGATACTCATGTGGCTTTATATTTCTAATATTCCCTAAAAATGTTGTTACTCAGCCCAGCACTTGCAATACACCCCAGACTACCGGTTTGTGAAAGGTGGCGTCATACGTCTAAACACTAAAGTAGGACCAGTACAGCCAACCTCGCGATTTATTCAAGAAAACTATTGATCAAAGTTGGTTCAATACTTATATGAAATAATAAACTGCTCTTGTTGCAATGGGTAATCCGATATTTCTCGAGATTACGAAGACAATCGTCGAAAGTACCGACTATCGTTGAGGAGTTCTTGACTTGTCTTGTCTTGGACAGGAGTAATCAGTCAGTTCTTTGCGCCCGAAACGAACATTCAAACCAATTTGAGGTTATGAGTAAAGATGAAAGAACTACTTGGTGCGTTCAAAGTCAGTCTAGAAGTAAAATTTCAGCCGCAGTTTTTCGGTATAATATGTGGAAAGTAACGGGCGAAATAACTTAGTGTGATTAACTTATGACCCAAGAACTCCTTTTAGTTGTTAGTATACGACTAATCGTCTAAAGATTACATGTTAAGTGGTACAAAAGCAGTCTTACTCAAGTTCCGATAAGCCCGACTTTCATTGATGTCCAGTTTGATATGGTTACACCGTTTTTCATACCCATCCTCGTATTTATTAATTTTATAATTTGATGATTAAATATAATACAATTTTGAGCGAGTTTGCGGAAAGGACTATAAAGAAAAAAAAAAAAAAACTGATTTGCCACAACAGTGGTGATTGTTCTTGATCATATTCTCGAAGAAGGAGGCCTGCCTCAGTAGGAAAAATGCAATAAAAAATTGCAATGAAGAATGGATCAAAAAAACTAAAACAAACTCGCCTCTACACTGTCATATCATAAGACAAGAGAATTTTCAACCATATAATATAAAACAAGGATCCAGTATTTCTTTTCACAAAGAACGTGAAAGTCGAGCGCATGGAAGTGTTTAATGTTTGACGTATGCGTATATAATGATTCCGGCTAAAATGAATCCGAAGGTAATGGTTAATGGTTTGTACAGCGACCTCTTCAGCTGGTGCCAGCGCTCCGCCTCGCGCGCTTTCCTCTTCATGTGCGACACGCGCTCGGCCAGGTCGCGAGTGCGGCGCCTGCGCAGCGTTTCTGTGCCGTCGCCACCAGGACTGCAGAAAAATAACACACACATCGTACAAACAGTCCAACACATCAAACAAGCATTCATAGTAAAAACAATGGAAAGAAACAAAAATGTGTGGAACCAGTCTGTACATATTTATTGCCTACTAGTGTGCAAATTAGTACCTAGAAAACATACAAAAGCTGTACTTATGTAAAAGTCCTAACACCTAAGTGTAGGCTTTTTCGGCTGTCAGCTTTACAGTGAAGAATTTAAAATAAAATACTTTAAAGAGAACTACTTTAAAACTGAAAACTCAAAAACCCTAAACTTAAATCTAAAACCCTTAAACACAACACTTTACAAGTTAATAACCCAAAAGACCTGTATATTCAAAGTTTAAAACCCTAAAACACTACACTTGTAAAACTAAAACCCCAAAAACTCTACATTTAAAGTTAAAAACCGTACAACACTACACTTGTAAAACTAAAACCCCAAAAACCCTACATTTAAAGTTACAAACCCGGAAACACGACACTTTAAAGGTAAAACCACACACACATTGATGATCATTATTATTAGAATATAGAGGCTTAGAATATAGTCCGCGTTTTCTAATATTCTGTAAACAAGCGCACCTCATGGCCCTACGTAACATGGCTTTGGCAAACCTTTCAGCGGTGTCCCCGCAGGGTTCGTCGTCCTCGTCGTCAGCTGATGATGCCGAAAGCGAATCGTCCTGCGAAACCGGCGTCGGCGTACTTTCGTCGGAGCTAGAGTCTTGCGGCGCAGACAAATTCAAGTTGCCTGCGGAAATACATGTTCGGTATATTAGCTCCCCAGTTGTTGTAAATAAAAATATCTTAGGTCATAGACAATTGATATATGGAGACCGAAGCTTGGTTCCTGAAAGTCTTTTAGCAGTTGTGCGGTCCGGGAAGCAGATGCATGGTAAGATAATCGCCAGTTCGCCATGGATTATATATAATGTGCAGAGAAATAGTCTTGTTATTTCATCCACTCAATCACAACTGCTTACCTTAACATACAATTTTTCTTATGATTTTTTTCACAATTTCCTTTTTAATTATTATTTTAAGACTTGGCCTTTCAGAAACCGACTGATGGTCGAGTTAAATAAATGGCGCTTAGTAAAATGTTATAGATACAAAAAACTCCGACCTCGACAATAATATCGTTACTATCCACAGTTTCAACTAATATTATATTGAAATAAATTAATGAAGAAATTCATTAGTAGCAAAAGAAACAAATCTGCAAGCAGTGGAAGTTCATATCATAAAATAGATAGGATTTCATACAAAAGCTAGTACAATAGATTCGATCTCGAAAACATTCAACTATGTTTCTATGACCTGAGATACAACACGTACACACGGCTACATATCAAGCTATACATTTCCAGTTTTAGCTGTCCTCGCATTGTATAGACTTTTCGTACAATGAGAAGTCAGCTTATACCGAAAATGTATAGCTTGATATGTAGTCGTGTGTACAAAATTTAATTAATTTAAATAAAATACGAATAACGCATATTGACATGAAAATAGTTTTACCCGCGGACGCTCAAACGCGTAATGTAAAAAAACCGTGAGGCTGTAAAGCTAAGTTCATTTCAATATAATTAAGATTTACATCATGAAGCTGGCATTCTTTCTCTAAAGAGAGTTCAGTCACAACGCAGATATGACCTAGATATAGATAGTACAAAGATGAATGGCATGCAATGTGGAATTGAGTTTCTCGGTGTTAGTACTCGGCTGTAAACTAAATATTAGTATACCCGTGGTCTTCTGCTGCGTCGACTCCTCACGCTCGTTTCTTTTTTCTATTCCGATGGCTTTAATCAAATGAAACGAGTGAACGACGACAAGTAAATACTCTTCTAAAATGTAGTTGCTTGTAAATTGTAAATAGTATATGAATTTACTATGTAAATATTTGTACTTAATACAGTTGTTGAGGTGGGATTTTTTTTATATTTCTTAGAAACTGGTATAAGAGCACAGCAATTGGCAAAGACTTCAGTTACTACCAAAAATTAACGAATTCCCTGACGGAAAGGATGTTTTCGGTCTGCCTTTAGGACAGTCGAAGGATGAAGACTGATGCAAAGCAACGGGGGTATAAAGCAGGTCAACGTTGGAAACGAAAGAACTTGGCGTATGGGTCGCTTGAGGGTGCGGAAGCGCGTTCGGACTATCGTCCAGTACTTACCCAAGGACTCGCTGGTAGGGATGGCGGGGAGAGGGCGCGCGGGGGCGCGGGTCAAACTCTCCGCGCGTGGGGGTGGCGGAGGGGGGGCCTCCTCCTCTCCAACCGTCGCGTAAATGCCGTCTTCTTGCTCGTCTTCGTCCTTCTGTAAAGAGAATTGAAGAATTGAGATTTGTCAAATACAGAGGGCTACCTATTCCCGGAAGTTCACAAAAAAACTAAAGAAGCAATCTATCCATATCAATTGCTTTAGGGCCGTTAGTTCCCAAATTAAGTTCTAAGGGTGCGGTAATCCACGTTAAGCTATGTTGTATTTAGCTAATTCGCTTCATTCAGATTTTAACGACGAAGCCAAGAAGTTGACCTCACTAGCACCTTAGTACCAGCCCACACTCTTTCTTCCGTCTATTTTATTCGCACTTAGCATCTTGTAACATTGACGCTATTCTTGACAACTCGCAAAGCATACCTCGCGCAGCTCTAGGTTTTTGGGAAAAATTAAATTGCTCCTCTAAAAAATAAATTGACCTTCTAATGATGTACGCATTTTAAATAAATGTGTCAATAAATATAAACAATGGTCGCAATAACTAAGCTAGAGACCCTAACCAAATGGTTTAGGTTACAAGTGTGACCAATCGCAAGCGAGCCCAGCGAGCGAAGCAAGCGCTGCTGCGGTAGCGGCCGGCGAGCGCTACATCTAAGTTAGTCGCTGTTAATTGGCTATTTACTAAATAGCATGAGGAAGACTTTTAGCATGAGGTCTTTGGTTCAATCCCTAGGTCGGGCAAAGTATTATTGGACTTTTGTATCAGGAACTTCTCAGTCCCGGAGTCTGGATTTGTGCCCGGTTGGTGACAACAGGCTCGCCCCTATTACATGGGACTTAAAATATAACTGGCAAACTGTGGGTGTACTATGAGTACACCGCTACCTAACCCTTCGGGGGTTACCGGCATGATGTTATGTTAAAATGAGAATTATTTGGGGACGATTAAATACGTAAAAAAAAACACGAGAAACTTAGCTAAGCAGAGCACAGCGCAGCACAACTACATGTTGATAAGTCGGTAATTGCCACATGTAAAAACTATGTGACGTATTTTAACACAGTCCGTTTTTAAGTAATTGAAACTTAAAGACAAAAATGTAAAAGTATTGAAACACAAAAACTGACAAGTGTATTCTTAGAACTCAAGGCACTCCGTCTGATTCTGATTTATTCGCGAAACCTAATAAATCAATAAATAAAGAAAAGTGAAACGCTTTCACAATAAGATCGCAGTCCTCAACTGGTAATTGCAGATCACTGTCGGATCAGGGTCTCTCCAAAATTGCGCTGCAACTATCCGAGGAATAAGGAATAGATACCATAAAATCATCTCGTCATCTCAGCAGAAAGACGTTCATAGATGACATAGCGTTCCATAAGCAGGGCCGCAGCGACCGGCCGTGCGCTGCATTCAACGCATTGTGGCGACCTTCACGAGGTCGACGAGCCACCTTGGCAAAGGCCTACACATTAGGGTGGAGCGAAAAGGGTAATTTTTGTAAATTTTTTCATACTACTGTATTTTTAATTGGTGACCCTATAGATTAACATCATTCATGCAAAACATGAAGATCCTGCAACTTCATCTTCAGGTGCCGCACTATAGCAGTAAACCTAACGAAAGTCAATTTTCACGTTTGTTATGCATCTACAAATATTAGTGCTTTTGAAATTTTTGGTACCTTTGATGTGTTATCATCGCTTGAATAAACAAATATTTTTTTATATTAATTAGTCATTCTTAATAAATAACTCGTGAAAAAGGTTTGCATTTTGACACATTTTCAAGAAAATTACTTCCGATAAAAAGAGAAGTTAAACTATCCAAACTCGGAAAGATCTCGTTTCCGTGTCTAATAAACCACACTTCATCTCTAATAAACAACGTTAAATAAGCGTAAATCTCGTTAAAGCGTCATTGCATCACTGGAAAATATCCTAACATACCTCTTTATAGTGTTTCGTGCGCTAACTACACGCAAATGAATAACCATTTCATCATTTGTTCTCTAGTCTTTACAATACCACAATAATTTCGCCAGCAGCATTAGCATGGAGGATGAAAAATAGGCTTTTGAAGCAATATTCACAGATTTAAAAGATGTGAGGACAGATTAAAAAACCGGTATCAAATGTGTTACGCAATTTCTCCAGGACAAATCTCGTCCAGCTCAGCTAAGAAAGTCTCTGGCAAGCTAGTATAGTCCCGATCGTGGACTTGCGCCAACAGGATCATTCGTTTAAGAATGTGGGAACCGCCAAACCATTGGAAGATATGAAAGAACTTGCCGTTCAAGAAATTGACACCTATTCGCAGCACAGAATTTCTATGGTTTTCAAAATTTCATGTCAAGATCCTCAATATGTTCACTCAGGAAGCTGAATTTTTACGATAGAGCTTCTTAAGCTATGGATCAACAATATTGGTAAAACATGAGAAATAAAAAATCCAAAAAAAATAAAAACGCTTTGGCCATTGTAACAGAAAATCGGGCTGAAATTTAAGACGAAAACACTTACATGGTTGGGATCCAATCGCTTGGCTCCTTCGATGACGGCTTGGTAGCTGAAGCGCAGCTGATCAGGTGTCTGGATCAGTCCCATGCGGTGACGGCGCATTTCCAGCAACAACTCCTGAATGTCCAAGTTCTCAATTCCCTCCGTCTCGACCTGGTGAGTTGGAAATCCGGTAAGAATCTGCTATCAAATACCAAGAAACATATTCTTCTTGATTAGATCCGATATTGATGTACATTGTATATACGTTAGTCCACCGGCTATTATATATTTAAATATTTATACCTCTTCTATAGTACAAAGCGGCGTTCGTCGAAGTTTTAACAATAAACTTATTATTTCTTGAATGCAGAAAATCGAACAGGTCATAATTATCTTGTGAATGGGAAACACTTCCTTTGCACAAGGATATTTCAAACTAGCAAAATTAAATGTAGAATAGAAAATTGACATTTAAATAAAATATTAGTTGCACAACTGTAATTTCCCACCAACGTTCCTCGGTTCCTGCAAGCCTCTGGAATGCATATATAAAAAGGCATGCAAATTAAATAAAAACGGAATAACATGTTAATAAAAGAAAACAGTAATAAAAGTAAAAAAAAATATATCAGATTTTGGCATACAGTAATTAAAAATAATATCAAAAAGGGATAACTGAAGTTTACTTACCCACAGACACTTCCAGATACTACAGAAAGATGACAATGACCAGGTAGTCACGAGAACGGTAGATTTTTTTTTTTTGAATGTGTTGTTTCTTAATCGTACACACGTACATGCATAAAGTCACGCCTTCTTCCCATGGGGGTAGGCAGAAACTACAGAACGCCACCTGCTACAATTGTGATCCTTACATACTCCTTTTGCCTCGTTTACGTTCATACATCTGGTCATACACGCTCGCCGGTTGTGAATACTGCGCCCCTGACCTTTCTGAAGAACATCACCAATAAGGACACTATTGGTGTATGTCCTCCTCGACCATCCCCTCCAATCGTCTTACGTGTAAATTACTTAAAAACAATGCATGAAGGAAAAACAAAACATGCTTAACCAAAACCTATTGAAATTAAACCTGGAAGCTGAATATCTTATATCGTTACTTTAGAAGAATTACTTACGATGACAAGGCAGCAATCTACAAGGCAGAAAGTGCCCGATCTTCCGATGCCCGCGCTGCAGTGGATGACTGGTGGGCCGTCAGTGGGATCCAACACCCCTGACTCGCGGACTCTCTTCAGGAACTGAAGGAATGCGGTGGGCGAACTGGGGACCCCGAAATCGGGCCAGGTCGTGTAGTGGAACTGCATGACATCGTGGCAGTCACCGCTTTCAAGATCGTAGAGTCTGGTTAAAAGGAAATTGGTGTTACGGGACCGAAAAAACTATAGGTAATAATCGATGAAAATATCTTTGACCTTAACATAATAATGATAGAAAAAGTGAAATTCGATTGGATGTATTTGAGTGAGACGAGATTCATTATACAAACTAACGGAGGAAGAGTGAAATTTATATTGATAATAGAAGAACATTCACAACGAAGCAGTGGCACATATTTTATTGAACTTGAAAAACTCTTTTAAACGTATATGGGCACGTTTAAACTTCATGCCTGCATTGTGACCTTGATCTTTTGAAACAAACAATTCGAATCGAAATCAATTTTATTCATTGAAAACATCGAAAGCGGCAATTTGAAAAAAGGGTTCGAGGGAACTCTAAAGACTCCCGCAGACAGGAGCGACGCGACAGCGCGACACAAAGGCGCCACTCGTCGCGCTACGAGCGGTGCTTTGTGTCGCCCGCGATTCGCGTCGCGTGTCGCGCCTGTTTGTAGGAGCCTTAATTCTCTCTCTAACGTGCCTTTCGTTTTGTTTCGTTGTAGGATAATTGGAACTAACATTTTCAATTCTATTAATTTAAATTCGATTAGTATTTAAAGTCCAAGTGGAAGTAAACCATTTTATATAAAACAGCTCCGTGACTGATTGACTGACTTTGACAGACTTTCTGACTGACACTACTTCGCCTTAGGAGCTGGAAATAGGAATATGACCTTTGGAAAGGATCTCTGCGCCACTGCTTATTCTTTGGTCGTCGTTTTGGTGTAGCGCGCCACCGGCAGCGCCGCGCGTTAGGTATGCGCGGGAGTAGTGCCTTTAGCTCCGCCCAATTGCGCAAGGTCATTGAGGTCTATATACACCTTAAGGATTATAGTAATTTTGGAACAAATGGCTTGGATTTTGGCTCTTCAAAATATGTAGTTTAGCATGCATCGGGGCGACGACAGTGTATTGAAGTTGAAATAAATTCAACTGAAGTGTAAAATCCACAAAGTCAAGAGAAAAAGTGAGTAAGATCATACAATTAGTTTCCCAGTTGGGATTTACTTTATCTTAGTCTTGCTGAGAAACAGTTTCTGGTAACTGTTCATTCATATTTGAACTTTTAAATCTTGCATGAATACTTTGGTCACTGCCCTCAAAGTAAATTGTGACAAAAAATCCATGCATAATCAGCCTATAATGTTCCCACTGCTGGGACGCAGAGCTCCTCGCATAGTTCTTAATAACGTGTCTTTAGTCAACGTCATGGGAATAATTTAATTTCAACGTACACAAAAAGCTTCTGGCAGACGTCTACAATGTTTAAACGATACTAGTTATCGTTTGCTTTAGGTAAATTAGAGCATTTTAATCGTACATTTGTAATCCTGTACTCGCAATAAGAGACAAAGTATGAATTTAACTGACAAGGTTCCACGTTTAGTCGGGTTAAATTAATAAACGTACAGTTTGTAAACACGGAGTTAAGTAATTAACATTTTAACTCTTATTACACGTTGCGCCACTAAAAAGTAACACCGGGCACCCTATTTGCGTAACACACTATCAATCACAATCTGAATCATTTTGAAGGATATTGCTATTGGATATTCGAAAAATTTGTCTGCTTAGCAACGTAAATAAGGCAATGAATGTTGTTGAACTGTCAAAATGAAAGCGATTGCTACTGTTAGTGTGTTACGCAATGACCCCGCAGGTAAGTTAACCAGACATACCTACTTGTTTTTTGAGTTGGGAACATTGCAGATCAATCGACGAAACAAAATAGAATTGCAAATCTGTGCCCTAATTTGTCATCCGACCAAAAATGAATGAACGGAAATTGTATACCCATCTCTTTTACACTACATTATGATACATAATACTTTGTCTTTGAATTTTATAACTTGACTTAATTTTAATCGTATTGTATGTGGTTTCCGTGGAGATTTAGTTTATTGATTGACGAAAACGTCAGATAAGGAAAAATATGTTTTAAGTTTTTTTATAATTTGTATTTATTTTTATATGAGTTCATGAATATGCCTGCTAATATAGTACCGAATTTTCACTTCCTATAACGTCGAACAATATAAAATAAGTTATCCCCGGTACTTCATAACGTCAATTTATTTTGACATTACTACGCAGTAATATGTATGTCAATGGACATTACTCACACTAACCCAGAGTTTAGCAACTAACTCTCGCGTATCGGTGGGTTAAATATTTAGAAGGTTAACTTTAGGTTTACCTCTAACTCTTGATGGCGCAAGAAGATTTCTTTTATTAACCCTGAATCAGCTTTTAAAACTGAGTTATTTAGGATAACCCATGGACGCACAAGTGATGTATTTTTTAGGAAGTCATATTTAGTTTTTCTTTGAAGTGGAAAAATAGGAACATAATCATAATACAGGGTTTTAAAGAAATTGCGTGCCATAGCTTCAGGGTGAGTTCAGTATCGATAAAGGAACCCGTGATAAATAAAAATAAAATGCCTTAAAAAAGGTTTAAAAAACACCGAAAATTATCATAAGATGAACCTAATGTAGTTGGGATTGTAATTAACATACCGTCGTAGCGTTAGGGGCGCACACCTTGCGCCATTTGTCGCGAGCCGTTTTCAGTAGCAAATAATGCGCCGGCCCTTAAGTATTCGGACGCGAGAAGTAAAGGACAAAATGAAAACGCGTTCGATAGTAGGTAAGTAATTAATATTTTTTAATTAATAAAAACAAATAAAATAATTTTAATTCTAAACGATTGCTATTTTAAGTTAGTAGGTACCTACTAAATTAGGTTGATCTTGCAATATTTTTTGGTGTATTTTGTTTTTATTTTTCCTGGGTTTCTTTATTGATACTGAACCTACCCCTAAGCTATGGCACGCAATTTCTTTAACACCCTGTATATTAGGGTTCGCATGTTGCAGAATGGACATACAATTCAGGTGAATTAATTACTACTTAGTGCATCTTTCTATTCTAGCTTATGGCCTGCAAGAAGTGGTGATTATAATTTAATTTTAGTATTTTTTTAACCGATATGTCAAAACGGAAGAATACTTTCATTCGATAAGCAAAGAGTCTTCCGTAGGATATTATCTCTTCTCCATTGACTCAATCAGTTGTCAATGAAGTAATTAAATCAGCCCGGCACAGTTGCGCAGTGCCACCGTAATATGCGACCTTGGTGTCAATTTGTTGTCCTACGCGTTATACGCTGGTACAGAGGAGTATAGGATTTACATGCACGATTAATATTTATGGTTGACATTTTTATGGACCCACGATTTTTATTTTCCTTATATTTTTTCATTTCATTTTCCTTCCGTTTTCGTCAAACAATAAACTAAAATGACTATGGAAACCACATAACAATACGATTAAAATGAAATGTCATATTATAAAATTAAAAGTATTAAGTATTGTAACGTATGTAGTCTAAAAGAGATAGATGGGTATACAATTTCTGTTCATTGTTCGTTAATTCATTATAAGTCGGATTACATATCAGGTTTACTAATCCGGTGTTACTTTTTAGTGGCGCAACGCGTAATAAGAGTTAAAATGTTAATTACTAATTCCGAGTTTACAAACACTATATTTATTCATCTAACCCGACTTAACGTGCAAGTAGGCCTAATAAGTGTTTTATCCGCGGGTCGGGCAAAGCGTTTAGGGAAATTCAAGATTTCTTAGAGTTGTCCGGAGTTTGAACTTGCGTCTGGTTATAGCAATAGAATTGCACGTGGGAAATTTCGGGTAACAGACGTGAATTTTGTTATTTTACGTCCATTTATTTTACCACAAGTAAAATTAGAATCTTTTTACAGATTTTTTACTCATTTTCCGTAAATCTCTTGAGCTTAAAGTTTTCACATACGGCACGTGTTGATTCATTACAATACTTAATACCGTGACGTAATAGTGTTTTTGAACAAGTCTGGCTTTCGTATAATGTGGCGAATGATTTCATTACGATAATTTGGAATACATTTTTCGATTGTTCTTTTATTCCGTGCTACATGACGTGTATGTCCAAACTCTCATTACATAAAATAACATCACGCCAGTAAGTTTTCACATTTCGTCAGTTATGTTAAGTCCCATGAAATGGGTGGCGACCCTTTTGCCAACAACCGGGCACAACTCCGGACTCTTTTTTTTATTTTTATTTTATTTTTTGGCTGGGAAATCTTCAAATGACCTCTCCCGCTCCGGGCGGAGCGGAAGGGCGTGTCAGACTTACTGACTAAACCGACCGACCGACTGACCCGTGTTCCTTCAGTTGCCTGTGCGCCAGGGCCACGGTAACTCTTTCGAACAATCCGCAGCAAATCCGGACTCCTGGCTGCTACTGAGAAATTCCAGATGGAAAAACCCAACAACACTTTGCCCGACTCGGGAATCAAACCCAAGACCTCATGCTCAGCAGTAACGATTCCGACCACTAGACCAACCACTCATTATTTTCACCTTAACTTTTTTGTTATTAATTTAAGATCTTTATGTCTTACTATCATCATTTTAATACTCAGTTGGAGCTTTACTAATTAAAGAAACGTTCGGAGTTTTTAAACTCGCATTTAACCTAACTATATTCTCACATTACACAAAAGTTGATGAAAACGTATATAATTCAAAGTTTCCTTTCCATGCAATAATTACAACTCAGTTTATGGGGCTGCTCATTACAACCACAATTAATTGTTTGCAACCGCAATACGTTTCGTTGAAGATAATTAAGTTTTCGGCACCCCTTTTTATTAATTAGGCAGTCTTGTTTTGCCTGGTGCTTGGCCACAACTTTCGAAGTAGGTATATATCATTTACACTGGAATTTTGGTGCGAAAATTATAATGGCGAGTTTTATTACGTAATTCTATGAAAGAAATAAGTTTTTATATAATAATTCGAATTCGAATAACTCGTATTTTCTAGTCTTATGGTTTGATTAGGGAAAATGATGAACTTACATACAAGCTTTTACTCCATAATGCATTTTTTATCAAAAATGGATGCCTGCGATTGAATGTCCGTTTCACTAATCCTCCTAAATTCATCGCGCTGTTGGGTCTGCAGCTATCGGCGGAGAGCCGAACGTTGAAAATCCAACAGCGCAAGTTTAGGCAGTTTAGTCCATATAATCAGTCAGGTTCTTCATTTGGGTGTATAGTTGACAAAAGCACTTACTTGAATAACCTAGTAGAGTAGTAGCCGCAGTCCTCTTCCTTTTCCAGTACGACTGCTAAATTGACATCGTTGAAGGTCATCCTGTGTGCTTCGCCAACATCTTGTGGCCAATACCAGTGGCATTTTATTTCGTTTTTCTCTATCACTTTGTTTAACATTAATATAGCTTTTGTATTTTGTTCCCAGATCATCAACCAAAAGTGGCCCACGGTGAATGCCAAGGGACCTTGAGTTAGTATGTAGCGACGGTTGGCACGCTCCATCTGTGGGCAAAATGATCATGGTTAAAGTCAGCCCACACGAAATACAGCTGCAGCGCTGAAAGCAACTCAGAATTACAATGGAAAGTAAGGTGTAGCTGATTTTTTTAGCGCTGCAAGATCTGCATTTAATGTGGCTGCAGTTAAACGTATATGCACAAACTTTGTTAAAAGAACATAGTTCATCGATTCAGCTTGCCACTCCGCTGTTTATCCCGTGTGCTCAGTAGGATTTTACGTCAACGGAACCGCCGTATGCATAAGTTGTCAATCAAATATTGTCGCCATACCAACGGGGAGAAAAAAATTTTATCTCGGTAGGTTAAACACCACCCACATTCTCACGTTTTCCCAGAAATGTAACTAAAGTTTTCCTTAACGTGACTTCTTTGAATGGAAAGTAAAGTTGGAAGAATGCCGGTTGTATGTTTTATTACATAAGTAAGGAAAGTCAGGTTAGCAGAGCGTGTTTGTAAACTGGTTCATTCATGGGCTTCACAAGCAGTTGTGAACAACTCCAAACTTTCCAACGATCAAAAGAAAACTTTTTCATAATTTTTTAAGCTTTCCCTTAAAATTCTACCTACATCCAAGTGCCAGACACACCTCAAAAACGTCCAAGTAGAACGAAATGCCTGTTATTAGTGAATAAATATTGGTTATTATAGATACCTATATTAATACACTGACGAGCAATATAAAAAAGCCACTGACTTATCATTAAATATTTCCGTAACCACGCAAGGTAGCTTCTTGAAGTGAAAAGCAACATTCAAATGTATTTAATAACACATAAAAAAAAAAAAACACCAAATTGAAAAAAAATGTGTTAAAGAAAGAAAAACATAATAGGGCCATTTGAACAAAAAACAATTAGGTAACTCTTAAAGTGGGTTTACGAAATTGAAACAACTTTTTATAATAACTAAATATTTCGTATTGCTCTCAAAACGGCTTCTAAACGATTTGGCATGTTGAGTACCAGATTCCTCAGTATATGCTAAGAAATATTCACCCATTATTCAATAAGTGTATTTTTCTGGGCATGAAGCGTGACTGGAGTTGGATTTCGGTTTCTAACACATCTGCCAAGCTTCTCCTAGGCATGTTCGATAGGGTTTAGGGTCAGGGCTCCTCGCTGGCCACTCCAATTGATGGATTCCCACGTCTTGAAGGTACTTGTTTACGACTACAATTTAAATGCTCACAAAAATAACCTACCTAAGACTAAGTACCAAGTAAAATATGTTAACTTCAAATAAAATAAACCCACTCGATACCGAGGTGCCTAAAGAATAACGTTTTAAGTTCTAAACCAATTATACACTCATCAGAATAATTGTACGTGTTGTATTGATATTCTTTTTGCCTACAAAAATGGATAAATGCTCACCAAATCTTGTTTTAGTAATAAGTTTGTTTTAAAATGCAAGGGTGGGATAGGATGCAAGAGCGAGCGAAGCGAGCTCGGGACTTGGAGCACCCCGACTAGGACAGGTTAGGTTAGGCCATCCCCTTCGTGTTAATTTTTTTTTCAACCACCCAGATGTAGGAGCCCCAGGGAGCGAGTCTCCGTCGACTACGCCTTATAAATAAAAAAAAAAGAAAATAGGTTAATTTCTACAATACTTTATGAAACACAATTTGATGAGCATTTATCCATTCTGGTGGACACAATTTCATGACTCTTTCGAATTTTTGCTCTATTCCCATCCAATACCAAGAGCTAATAAGATTTGGTATTAGTTTATTTCCGAATTTATTTTCTATTCCCAACGAGTACCACATTTTAAAACCAATACCAAAACAAGTTTGAAGAAATCAGATACAGTCAGGTTCAGTAAAATTAAAATGCTTTGAGTGACGAACTAAGTTTCCGAAAACATAATAAATGTTCCCGAAAATCCTAACCCTAGACGGTCGACGTCAGTGGCATCTCGAGGTTCGGTTGGTTAGGTTCCTTTAAACCCTTTAGACAGAAATAGGAGCCCCGCGAAGCGGGGCTCCGTCGACCAGCTTATTAACCCTAACCCTATATTTAGATTACCCTAGATTTAGGTAAAACGCAATTTAAATAAAACTTTGTGTAGCTGAGTGTACAAAAAGTCACGCTTTGGTATTCGTTAGTAATAGATTTTTTATTAAAAAAAATGTGGGACTCGTTGGGAATAGAAAATAAATTCAGAAATAAACTAATACCAAATGGTATTAGCTCTTGGTATTGGATGGGAATAGATCGAATTTTTTGGTAGTAAAATAAGTACTTTTCTGGTTGGCGTTTAAACACAAGCCCTTGTTTACCACATGAGCTGTCTGGGGCCGGGCAATTATCATGCATAAACAACGCATTGTCACCCATATTGACCAAATACGGACTGCATGTTCATTGAGAATCTCGTTTACGTATCTCACAGCGCGCAGCTGTCAGATTGCCATTTTCTATCGGCACTAGCACTAGGGCAGTGCGACCATCTGATGAAATACTGGCCCACACGTGTAAAGAACCTCTCCCGTATGGGACATTTTCTTCAAACATGCTTGTGTAAAACGTTCTCCTGGCCTTCTGTACACTCGAAGTCTCCCGTCATGATTATACGACACGAATCTCGATTCACCATAGAAAATTAGTCTGCCCCATTCGATGTGCTCACGGGCATATCTTAATCTTGCAACTTTATTATGCCGTTTGAGTTTTGGGTCATTTGCTGGCCGGTAAGGCTTTAAATTGGCATCTGCAAAAGTCTGCTGACTGTCCACTCACTGATGGAGTTCCATCGGGTCTGCAAAACTTGTTGCTGGATCGCAACTCCCGTCTGATGTCGATTTCTTCACTTCTTTGACACAATGGATCCATCTTCTCAGGCCGTTGTGCACCTTGGTTTGCTATTGTTTGGTTTTCTTAGGTAAAGTCCAGTCTCCCTAAACCTCCGAAGCACTTGTTAAACAGTAGAATGTCTCACACCCATTATTCTGGCCGTGTGTATCTGGGATCTCCCGAATTGTACCATACTGATGATCCTGGTACATTCCTCGGGTGTGAGAGGTATGATGATAACTTTTGTTACAATTCCACGTCTGCCGTAAGGACTTTAGTAAAAAAATCGATACGCAAAGGTAAATACAATAATTAAATCAACGTGAAAATAAAAGTATTCAAATGTAATCCAAAATTATGAAAATAATAATATAAAAATGTTTTATTTGTTTATTTTTTCTATCCATGAATTCGAACAGGCCAGTATGTAATAATATTTAATGTGCAACATAATACTGTTTTCAAGATATTTTTTACTTCATAAAGCTACATAACTTGTGTGGTTTAGGAGATATTTAGATTTCTTTAGGCACTTTGCAAGTGGTTTTTTATATTGCTCGTCAGTGTATTTACCGGTGGAACCGCTTTTATTTTATGTCAAGTTAATACAAAATCTGCAAGATACTTTTCAAAGACGATCTCAGCTCTAGAGCCGGAAACTTATCGGATATAGTATAGACGTCAAGACTGATCAGATCAAATTCACCTGTTCAGTTTCATCTCTCCGTATATGGTTGCCTCAAGAATTTATTCGCTTAGATACCATGATTGCGCTCGTGGGTTGCCTTTCCATCCTGACTTTAAAAACGTTTCCAATTTTAAAGCCGTAATGCTATTTGAAAATTCAGATTCAATGCGTCACAAAAGTAATGAAAAACTGTCAGTGAAATGTATGTAAGCGAATGCACGCGTCACTAAATTTATTTTCCCTACCGGTTTGGCTTTAGTAAACAGAAACGTTAATAAAAACCTATTGGATTCACAATGTGACGAACTGCCGGCTGATGTTGGCTTTGTGAGGCGCACTGACATGTCCAACGCTTTGACCGTCAATTGTTTGCCGGTACACAGCAGCAAGTATTAAATTGCAATCAAAGCAAACCGAAAGCGCATCAGTAAATATGGTGACGTCAGCCAAAGGTACCAGTGCAAAAAAAGTCTATGAACACTTTGATGTCACAGGGCTGAAGGCAGAATTGATAAAAGCGCCAATAGTATGGTACCGGGAAGCGAGCCTCAATATGTTAGTGGATGTATTGGAATTGACTTTTATTACTAGGTAGTGGTAGTCTCATGTATTTTGTGGACGTATTGCAGTATTCGTTTAGTTGACTTTGTATCAAAGCCTTACAAAGAATATTGCAGTTTCGCGTTCAACTATATGTTTATAGCGAATATTTTCAAGGTACACACACACGATTCACCAGTTTTAGCTGACCTCGCATTGTATAGGCTTTTCGTACAATGAGAAGTCAGCTTATATTGGAAATGTATAGCTTGATATGTCGTACGTTATTATAATTTGAAACCATAGGTACAGTACCTAGTATCTAGTCTTTATTTAATACTAGCTGACTCAACAGACGTTGTCTTGCCCAAATTTCAATAATTCATCCAAAAACCCAATAACAAATAAAAACCTCTTCAGTTCATCCCGAATTTTCTAATTTTCCTTTTTTCGGACTATAACTATATAGGGTGGCAGGGACATCGACGCGCAAATTGAAACCATGAATTCAGTACGTCGACGCGCAAATTGTAACCATAAATTTAGCACATGATTCTAGACCAACCAACTGTTTCATATAAAAGTGCAATACCCACACGGTCAAAATGTACGGAACATCATTTTTTTTTATAACCAGCTTACCCGACAAATGTTGTCCTGTCTCAATTTCAATGATTCATACAAACATGGACGTTCATTTTTCTCGACTTCAAGATTTTCCGGGAGACTTCAATTTTTTCTTTCCATAAAAACCTTATTCGGATTATATTACGAACATTTTAAAACAAAAAACCCCAAACCGTTCCAGCGGTTCTCAAGTGATGCGATTACCAACGAACAGTATAATTATTTTATTAAATAGAAGATTAGCTGATCTGACAGACGTTGTCCCGTCCAAATTTCAATCATTCATACAAAAATCCCATAGAACTAAGGACGTTCAGTTTTTCCCGAATTTGAAAAAATATTTCCACTAAAACCTCATTTGGACTATTATAAACATTTTTAAACAGAAAAATTGCCAAAGCAGTCCACCAGTTCTCAAGAGATACGCTTATCAAGGAACAGTATTTCATTTTTTATTTATATCGATAACCGGTAAAGAATTTCAACGCTGGTGTTTCTAGAATCATGTACAAAATTCATGGTATTTACGCGCGATGTCTCTTACAATGTGTTAATCGTTTATTACTATAATTTTACATATATTCTACTTTTATAAGGGCCATATTTTAAGAAATATCAGGGTTCGTTCATTCCTAAAGGAAAAGACTGAGTAGGACAGATGTGACTTTTTTGTTCTGTGAAACTGTTTTGATCAACTACCCTCATACATTCTTATTTTTAACGTTTATTTATTGGTTGGATTCATCGGACGCGACACCGTAACATTACATAATATTGCAGTTTTGTTGTGCAATAATTTATTTTACAGTGTTGTGTGGATTTCCGTTTACTGATAACGTATGAAACCGTGAGTATCTTTTTCAATTCATATTACTTATTTAATTCGATTTTGTACTCAATACTTGTATAACAATACTTATCTATGTTAGGGTAGATTTATATTAGTAATAGGTAATACGGGCTGGTGTCCACAACTCCACGTCAATGCTCGTATTTTGCGTACGGTATACCAGTAATATTATAGCGAACAGTCCATGGATAAGTCTTGTTATAGTTGAGATACGTTTATGTCATTTTGAAACGTGCAAAAGTCACTGTCAAATCATTTTGACATATAAATTAATTAATTCTAGAAATGCGGTGTCGCATGACACTTGAACATTTCAGCAGTAAAGAGCAAGATGGTGGTAAATATATTAATGCTGTGCCTGCAAAGTAACGTTTATATTTGAACATTTACTATTTGATGACATTTTTAGTGCCATTTTCACAAAACATTGCTTAAATGAGTTTTGCATGTCGGCCAAAATATGTAGAAAAAAAATTACATTTCTGCCAATAAATTAACATTACTTCAGTTTTTGGCATTTTTTGTCTAGAAGATGCAATATGTGTTGATAATGAGGCGAAAACGTGTGTTTTGTGTGGAGGTTAGGCTACCATTACATATGAATTTTCAAACTTAATATCATTTCATCTGAATGGAACTGAAAAGGTTACTTTAAAATATGTACCTACAATTATTTCCGTAAAAAACCGATGTTACAAATTGTTAGGGGGTATCGAATACCTGCCTGCAATGGGTAATGGTCTCGGGCATAAGGTACATGCTTATTTTAACGACCAAATGGTGTGTTACGATGACCTAACAACCAGTTTTTATACAAGTAAAGAAACCTGTGTATGTTTTCATACTTTGTCTTATGGACTCACTGATTATTGAAAAGATGTCTTAATATATTTTGAATATCCGTAAATTCCGGAAATTTTATAAAAATAATGTATTTTATTGTGATATTTAAAAATGGTCACCTAACACGATGTTTTCCTTATGAAGTTAAAAATCTTTTATTTTTTTTTCAAATCTGCAATTTCATATTTAAACCTCTATACTCTTGGCATTCCCTCAATCATGATGACGGCAACGACTCAATTAAGGCGATGCAAGCTCAACTAATTGAATAACCTTTATCAGTGGCGAAAACACCACATAACACGATTCCTATCGGTTTCCCTTCGGAGGTTCGCATCAGCTACTCTACTGCTATTGAAAAATGGCACAGCCAATAGTGCCTACTATTGGCAAAAATATAGTTAGGTACACTATGGGTATTTAATTCACCATAACATTCAAACATAAAAAACGCTTTTTTTTAGCTTCAAGTTACAACAACGAAACAAAAAATTCATACAATAGCGATCCCGTCATGATGACGTCCCTTTAGTGACCTATAGTGACGTCATGAATGAATGATTTTTTGATTCCGGATTATGACGTTTGGCACCGGGTTATTTTAGATAAAATATAGTAGGATACCCATGGCTGTTTTCATATTTTTCAGGACCGACCACTGTATTATTTGCTAAATCAGACTTTACAGTAATTTCCAATATTGACAATGAAAAATAAAATAAATAAGAATTCAAAATTGAACATAGAGTTTAAAATAACAGACTCGAGTTTGGCATCACGTTAAGGTGAACGTTTTGATGGGACATGAAAGACATACACGCGAAACTAACGTATTGAGAAACAAATCCGATTCACGTATCACGTAGTTATTAGCCGGTTTTAATGAGACTAAAACTTCATGCAAACGTACATAGACAAGAGGATTTATAGAGTCGAAAATGCGATATTATGTGCAGTAGCCAGCAATGCACGTAGAAGATTTATTTTGACATTTTCAGGGAAAACGGAATCAGCAGTATCCTAATGTGTTTTTTGTACATTTATTTCGTCATTCGTCTATACAAATAAATACAAAAACATATTTGTTCGTTTTTACTTTGGATTGTATTTTGCGGGTACATATACAACTGTGGTTCTGCAGTTTGTGCCTACGCCCATGGGAGAAAAGCGTGAGTTTATGTGTGTAGACATACAGTATAGTTCAGTTAGTAGCGATTTAATATCACAACTAATGAGCATAGCCCGCATGTTTATGTCTTCAATGTAAATGACATTGTTATAGAAGACAATGTGATGTTATCACTGAGACACAAACATAGATAGGTACACACTCATTGTAAACCGGAACAGAATTGGTCCGAAATCTGAATCTCTTTTAGAAGCTGTTCAAATGAAAGAACTAAATACCGACTTCAAAATGGTTGATCACTAAGATTGAGCATGGAGATCCTTAGCGACCGCTGCAAGAGGCAGCATTGTCAACACTTTCTCTTGTCACCGTTTACTTAGACTACGACATCATAGACTTAAGGCTCGTACACACTGGCGTGACGCGACGCCTGACATAAAGGCACCGCGCTTCGCGCGACGAGCGGCGCCTTTGTGTAGCGCTGTCGCGTCGCGCCTGTCTGTGGGAGCCTTTATACAAACTGACGGCTTTGAAGGCGGTCCGTGCGGCACTTTCAGCGTCACGACTTTAATTGATAGGGGAGATTAGTCCAAAACCGGGTATCGGGGTAAAATCAAGACAAGGCAGTTTAGTCTTTCACATGTTTCAGATTTACGCGCGCATTTGCTTGCGCTAATTTTCAATGGCGTCGATGCATGCTTGATATTGTGTATGTAAGAAAAATCTACATCAACTATTTTTCAGATTAACTAAAGAACACACATCTTTTATGGGGTACTGTGTTAAATGTGCCAACAAAATACCTTGTGATATATATTGCAATTAAATGAAAGAAAATTTAAAATTCATATTAAAAGTACACTTTGTAAACAAGCATATTACAAATTAGAGGATTATTTCCAAGATAAGAATACTTGGAAACATGCTAGTCCTGCTTCGTAGGACAATATAGCTAGAGTCTAGACAAAATCAAACTGGTTGCTAATATGTATAATTGTATAATTTATTATTTTTAAGACATTGATTTACATTCTGTGATTATTTTCCGTCACACATTGACTTATTATTTGTTAAAATTTTAGGAAAATCGTATACTTTTACAATGTTTGTAAATATGTGAGCACCATGTATCTTCACATAATTAATTTATCTGTCATTGCTTCATCTTCAATTATTTTTCCCATTTGTGGTATAGTAATTTTATTCTAGGTGCATCGTCTTCACATATAATTATAATAATCAATGGATACAAAATATTGTAAAAATTTTACAACAGTAACGTTGGAGTTTCAAAATTGCCCATTATTCTCCATACGAAACTACCTTTTGGAAGGGGCGACTAGAATCAATTCTATTTTATTGTAAACTTTGTCGTTCAAAAGTGCCTTTTATGTGCCTTTATCGAATAAATTCTTTGACTTTGACGAAAATGAATAAGAAAAAAGTTTTTATGGTAAATTGATGTTATATTCCTGGGATTAAAAAGTGTCACTAACTCGTATACCAAGGTCAGTGAAAATTGCTTTCTAGCAAAGATTAAGCATGTATGAAAGTTTAAATGAAAAAGTAAAGTTTTGAATGCGCCATGATTTTAGCTTATTTATGTCTCCAAAGTGCTTTTGGGCAATATCGGGTACTACCTAGAACATTTATTATTATTTTATTGGTTTTGCACAAGGCATGGGGTAAAACCGTAAAAACTTTTATAGTTTTACATAACATTGTTGTTTGTTAAAGAGAAAAATGTGATTTCAAGTACAAAATATGCAATTTATAAAACAAAATACATAAAGCCTATTAAAGTTGAAAGATAATCTTCCAAACTTGTTTCGATTTTACCCCGTTTACCCATACTGCCATCTCTAGATGCTGCTGGTGCGGCGATTTCGTGGTTCACCCAGTCCCCGATCAAGAAAATGGGCTGTGAAACTCGTTAACAGCTTTTGTGGCTACAAGCGTTCAGAATTGCAATTGCCAATCAACAGGCTTGACGGGTCTAATGGAATTATAGTCTAGTCTTTCAGAAACCTAGGGTGCAAGAAATTTCAGAGAGTGAACGGTTCTTACCGTTTTACCCAACCCTTAAATCGACCGTGAAGCCATATCTCATCTACTGTCTAATTTATTCACTACAGGAAAACATAGAAATTCTAACGCCGCGCTCTGTTTAGATCAGAATCGCATAACTACGTTTTTTTCATATTTATTAGTTCTTGGTTCAATATAATGGACTACTGAAAGGTTTAGGCTGCATTTTCAGTGGGCAGTGACGAACGGGAGCAGAATAAAATACGCAGCAGAACGCTAGCTGTTTTTTCGGTGAACGGCAGGAGCAGAAGTGGAAGCGCCCGTCAGTCGCCAGTACAAGTTGATATTTACTATAGACGGCAGTATTTTTTTTAAGGAAAATGTCATTTTCATAAATATTAGATACGAATACCCTATTATCATGGGATGTTATGTTTTCGAGGAAACACTTGAATTTTTTGAAGACTGTAGATATTACGGAGAATTTAATAATATTTATGAAGATTTAAGAGAGTCCATCAAAATTTTACGAGTACGAGTAAATTTTCAGTAGAAAAAGACATATCTTCTTGACGTGCAAGACGAAAATAAACAAGAGACCCGCCCTTTCCCAGCGATAAACGCAAATAGGTTGGCGATTTCGCGATCCGCTCATGACATCCGCTCTACCCGACGCGTTGTCCGCTACCCACTCAAAACGGTTCATACGAAATATATTGAAAGTGCGTGTCGCTTCGAAAATGCCGCCAAACTGTATTCTAGTAAATAGGAAACAGTGTGACGGCGTAGCCGGTTGTGGCGCTAAACATGCAAAACTTCACGGAATTACGCCACAGCGTAAATGAGACGGAACAAATAGCCAGTATGTCAACTACAATAGTAGTTCGCATATCATAGGGGCGGCGAACAAGTGCACTAAACACTAACGGGTTAAGGAGTACTCAGTTAGTTCTCAGACGCATATTGCGTGACGGTGAACGGAAATGTGTGATATAAGCCGTTACTTGTTGTAACATAACTTTCCACATTCGCCGGCGCGGCGGCGGTACTGTTCTAGTAATGTGGATTCGCACAATGGATCAAGAAATCTGAATTGATATTCGCGGTACCTAATGTTTGAAATGTCTTTTTTTTTTAAGTCAGCATGTTGTTATTTTATTACATTAAGTAATGTTTTTTTGCAGATGACCCATCAGATGTTGAGCGGTAATTTTTGTCACGTCATTTCATTGTGCCCTTCCTAATGAGGCTGCTTGGCCACATAAATTGGTTTGTGTGTGTTGGAACCTCACCGAACGAATTTTTGAATACGGAATTCTGCTATATTTGTACTACCAACGTCGTCACCTTTGGAACTTAAAACATCATAATGTCTCTATCATCTTCAAACGACTTACTGAAACAGAACTATGTTTTACATTACTTTAGCGCTAAACGTATTTATTTACTTCTGGTTCAAGCGGCGCAAGCGCTACAGGAATTGCCCGTTGTGATTTTATTTATGTTTCTTTAATCCTCTTGGTTACAAGTAACAGTTACGTCACATACATGCATGTTATTCAAACTCAAAGCATTTATTTCAATTAAACCATTTACAATCACTTTTAAATTGTCAAGGTGTCGGTCAGCCAGAAATATGAAGCTAGTTGCCCATTCCAAAGCGTAGAACGGGCAAGAAACTCCATGGACTCTCTTTTAAATTTAATTCGCTTCATCATCCATGTTGTAAGTGTACATAATATGGGTTATAACTTTTATTGGGTATAACAACGCAAGCATGGACTGTCGAGTTCCATGTTTAGACCCAGAAAAAGTATAATTTCATTTTCCTGTTAGATTAAACTCACCACAGTCGCCATAAACATTTAATGTGTTTAAATGAGTCATGTTTTTATTTATACATAATATACCTATTTTAACCTAAGTATTTTAATGCAACTGATCATTATATATTTCCTGAAATTATTGGTTGAATAATTTCGGTTTATATCCTTTTCCGGGTAACAGCTATCACTTTATGTACTTACATATTCTGCTGAAAATGTCTATCATTTTAATTAAACAAATACATTCTATTATAATAAGTTGGTAATCGTTAGTCACAATCATGGACTGCAGCAATCATGTACTGAGAAATATGCAGCTGGACTGATAACAATTTTCGTTCAAATTATTTCGTCGTATTGGTAATTGTTGATACCTACGAGGGTCATTCAATAAATACTTAGCCTACAAAAAGTAAACGAAAATTTTGGAAAAGTGGCAATTTATTTTTCAACATAGTCTCCTTTTAGTTCGATACACTTAGCCCAGCGATGCTCCAACTTTTTTAACCCGTCCGAAAAATAGTTTTTGTCAAACTCTGCAAAATAGGCCTCCGTGGCGGCGATGACCTCCTCATTCGATCCATATCTATTCCCGGCGAGTGATTTTTTCAGATTAGGAAACAGAAAGAAGTCACAAGGGGCCAAATCTGGAGAATACGGTGGATGGGGCAGCAATTCGTAGCGTAATTCGACCAATTTGGCCATGGCAACGGCAGACGTGTGAACCGGTGCGTTGTCGTGGTGAAACAGCACTTTTTTCTTCGCCAGATGGGGTCGTTTTTTCTTTAATTCGGCGTCGAATCGGCCTAATAAATCGGCATAGTAAAGCCCTGTAATTGTTTTACCCTTCTCGAGGTAATCGATGTAGATCACACCTTGTGAATCCCAGAAAACGGTGGCCGTAACTTTTCCGGCCGATTTTACAGTTTTCGCCTTCTTTGGAGCACGTTCCCCGGTCTGGATCCATTGTTTTGATTGCTCCTTGGTCTCTGGTGTGTACCAGTGGATCCAGGTTTCATCGACTGTCACAAAACGACCCAAAAACTCCGCTGGATTCATCTTAAACAGCGCCAAACACGTCTCCGATGTGGTCTCACGGTTGCGCTTGTTTTCTGGTGTGAGTAAACGCGGCACCCATCGCGCCGACAGCTTTCTCATGCCGAGTTCCTCGTGAAGAATATGATGCACTGTTCCTTCTGAAATGCCTACAGTCTCAGCTAGCTCCCGAACCTTCAATCGGCGATCTGCCAATACGAGATCATAGATTTTTTAAATGTTTTCCTCCGTAGCAGCTGTTTTCGGTGCACCTGGACGTGGTTCATCAAAAACCGACGTACGGCCACGTGCAAACTCGTTGAACCAATTCTTGACGGTGGCCATCGATGGAGAAGAGTCACCGTACACAGCATCCAAGCGCTCTTTGATTTCGATGCGCGTTTTCCCTTCCAAAAATAGGAATCGAATCACCGAACGATATTGCTCTTTTTCCATTTTTGTAAAACCGATCGACACGTTCGCTTCCATAAGTTGTCAAATTAAAACAAATGAAGGGATTGGAATGAAAATTTGAAAAAAGAATTAAAAAAGAATGTGCTACACTGTGGTAAAACTCTTTTGAAACTACAGCGCCCTCTGGCGATGAGGCTAGGTACTTATTGAATGCACCTCGTAGAAAGCCTGGAGAAACTTAACACCTCTTAATATTTATATTTGGTCAAATCATTGAACTTGCAATTAAGGGGGATGCATTAAGGTAGCCCGCAAATTTTAATTTACTGACGTTTTTTACAACTTGCAGGTCAGGGTCACGTTGTACGTTGATTAAATATATGATTCGCGACCGTATCAAACATATATTGATAATCAGTAATACAACTCCTTAAGTTATAATTGGCCTCCACTTCATTAAATGTCATTCATTAGGTTAATATAAGATTTATTGATGATTTTTAGGATTTATTATTTATTATAATTCTATCAATAAATATTTGATACGGCCGCGAATCATGTTTAGATCAACATACAACCTGACCTGTATGTTGCAAAAACGAAAGGAGATGTCCGAAGCGGCGACAAAAAAAAGTTTCTATGGACGTTGGCTTGGCTCGCTCTTATCATAGGGAACATAATCGCCCGAACGGTACTTTTACTGTAGAAGTGAAGATGTACAATTAATAAACATTATAGGCATTTCGTCATGACATGAGACAGCTTTGATCAGAGGACGAATAAAGCCACGCCACTAAAGTAATAGTGTATTACAAATATATTTTATTGAAAGTGGTAGAGAGTAGTTGGCAAAGCTGGATTTCTGATTATTATTGCAGCTGCATAGTTGCGAAAAGGACTGTTGGAAGCTTTGCTCATGTGATAACAATGTTCTGGTATCTTAGATGGGCTCGGCATCAAAATGATATAGGTATCTCCACCTGCTCAGTTTCTCGACAATATTATAATAAGAGAAGACATTGAAAATTAATAAATGAATATATAAAACTAAAAAAAGAGTTTTAGTTTATACCAAAACTGTAACACTTGCGTCCAATTATAGCATAATAATTCAGTTTTATAAATAGAATAATTGTCGAAAGGCTTTTCATCCACTTCCGATCTCTATTTCAAATCATAAAAAAGGAATTCTCCTACGTAATTAAAATATGTTTTCGTTCATTAGATACTGTTATCATTTACTACTGCTAAGCAACCTCTGTGGACTATGCTGAAAAATGCACTTCTTGATAACCGGGGTCTTAGTAAAATATTGCAACTTGCACATGACCATTCGAAGTGGCCATAATCATATAGAGTGCGCTGTCAGTTCTAAAAGGATTATACTACACATTTTTGACTGTAAATATTTCCCATTATTTTACCCATTCCATCGTATTTCTTATTATTTATGGTACATAGGTAAATAATCTGATTAAATTAACGTTTTGTTCACATTGTCATACTCATAAATCAAATATTGATTGACAGTAATGACAATACCATGTGTTAATTTTCACAAGTTTACAATTTTTTTGGAGTGTGTTCACTTTACTATCCTAGATAATTAGAACGGTTTGTTTTCTATAGGAGTAAACGCATGAACGTCTACGACTACCATGGTAGTCAAAACATTTAACACTAAAATAAAAAAACGATTTTTCTCTAAATTGGAGGTCTTTAAAAAATTATGATATAGTTGAAACTATTCGTTTTTGGGATGTCTATTTAAATATAGTATAGTTATCTTATTCTGGTTAGAATTATTAAATAAAAAATAAAACATTTTTGGACATGTCCTTTGAATTTTGCGGGCTACCCTGACGCTTTCGCCTTAACTTTTAGCATTCATTTTCAGTTTTAATTCATTTAATTTGACTACCAGTCAGTCAAACTTTTCTTCCTCCTGGCTTTCTACGAATCTGTTTTGATTTGAGCGTTGCAAGTCTTTTTTCTTTCATATAATCTTTCACACAGTGTATTCATTATAGAGCACGGAATCGCCGCGACAGCAGCGTCTAGAGAATAGCGTTGAAAATAACATGTAAACTACATGTATCTTTCAAATGCGTATGTGTTTTTCAATAAAATACAGAAACTTGCATTGCGGATATTCGGTTGAATCTTTCGCAAGTTTAAGTTTTTTACATGTATTTTACGGTGTATTTTTCGCATTAACATATTATAATATCTGATGGTATTTTGAGGGTAAATTTATAATTGATTTTTAATTTATTGTTGAGTATAGTAAGTGTAACTTGTATCATATAATTACTTTACTCTTCAATTAATATTAATAGATCAAGATCATTAAGAGATCAAGATGTTTTCCTTTGATTGTTAAATATGAAAAATACACAGTATTTAACAAGTATTATACGTGTATGATTCAATTTTTCAGACGAAACAGTTTTTTTTTTTTTGAGAATTACATGTATACTATAAGAAAGATACAAAGTTTCGGACAAAAAACAAAATGTATCTTTCGCAATTTTCAACGCTACTAGAGAATTGCAGGACTAATAAATTCGTGGCGGCCGCCAGTTTCTACAAGTAATTAGTGCAGTAGTGAGAGTAAACGGTGACATGCTTGGTTTGTATGGAAAGTGGTGACAATGCCGCCTCCAGCAGCGGCCGCCGAAACCTTTCTGTGCTCTGTGGATTCCATAGTTTCCTAGCGTCTTGTATTTTTATTTATGAGAAAAAGAAAGTATCCAAATAAATATATCTACATAATATTTATGTTAAGTGATTTCGTAATTAGTGTAGCAGAAACAGTATATTTGGATTAGGCACAGTATATTGTACTGGCTCAGAAGCGCTTTAGGTTTGCCCACTCAAGATTTGTAATCCGGATCAAACTGGACCACTCAGACAGATTTAGCTTCTTACACGGTCTGTGTATAGATATCGTACATAACCAAGTATGTATATTGTACTAAATAAGTGATAAATCGCACATCGAACTATAGAGGTATGAGGAACAGGGTGTAACGTTCACTCATACTCTAAGGAAAAGGGAAGATCCTCCGACCAGACGGGTGTTGCGTCTGGTGGGCAACTGCCCGACGATTAATGTCGGGACGATGTATATATGCTAGTTGCGCGGTAAACTCTGCTTGCGCGATGCAGGATTTTGCGTGACGTCAGTTTGACGTGTAGCTCGCATGTGGCGATGTAAATACCGCTACAGAACTATCTCTACAGTACATAAACTCATTAAGGTACATATAATTATTATAGTAAACAAAAATGTTTATTAAAACTATGTTTAAACCTCAAGTTTTGCACATATAAATACAAACTCATTTCTTTTGTAATCAGCCACCTGCATTCGTAATATATTTGCAATCAAAATATCGAGAAAATTTCGTAATATTCTGAAAATCCACGGAAGTTACGTATTCATTTCGCGTTGGCATCGGCAAAGAGATTTGTGCACCTGTATGATAGTTGCGCGAATTTCCCTTTGACTGATAAATTTCATGGAAATCTATAAAAGGTAAACCTATCACTGGGTAATGAAGTTTCCAATAAACCCAGCCTGAATATAATTGAAAAATAGAACTGTGCGGAAGGCGACCCTGCGTTAGTTTTGGTACGTTCAATATTTTTTTAGGATGCGTGCACACATCAAACGAGCTAAGCCTCATCCGGTTAGAGTAATAGTCACTCCGCCAGGCGCAAATTATTGGTTAAAATATTAGGAATTCTACTTTTACAAATATTTGTAAATTTGCTTCATTTTCAATTATTTTTACCTATTGTGGCATAGTAATTTTATTCTAGGTGCATCGTGTTTAAATATAATTATTAATTTACTTATACAAAATATTGTAAAACATTTTAAAAGAGTAACAGAACTGTGGAGTTTCTTGCCCATTTTTCTCCATACGAAACTACCTTTTGGAAGGGGCAACTAGAATCAAGTTCTATTTTCTTATAAATATTGACGTTCAAAAGTGTATTTATGAAATAAATTATTTGACTTTTATTTGTAAAAGATTAGGTGATGAAACTAAAGCTACAAGCTTTGTCAAGTATCCTGTAATAAGCCTAAACCGCTCAAGAGACGTCAAAATATCAATTTTCACATTGTCTTTATTCAAAGTTTGGCAGCGATCGGCGGCGGCGATCTCTCGCGTCCGGCCCTAGTTCAGGCCACGGTACGGAGCGAGAGGGAATGGGAAACCGTCACCTCGCCGTCGCTCACGGAGGAGGAGGCGGAGCGCATGAAGGAGAGGCAATCGTTGCGCTCTCACGCCCCTACTCGCCGCAGGAGGAGACACCCTGGGCGTCGGTAATCGATTGCCGACTCCTGGTCACCGTAGGCGCAGGCTTGCGAACGGCGAGCAATGGGCAGCTCGCCGTCCGGTAAGGACCAGGCACGGGTCGACGGCGCGTCGTGTTCCACGCGCGCCTCAAAGAGATTTCAGCATCGTCGGCGGGGTCCGAAAGGGCCGCGGTTTGTTCGAAAGAGTTACCGAGGCCCTGGCGCACAGGCAACTGAAGAAACAAGGGTGGGTTTTAGTCAGTAAGAATCTGACACGCCCTTCTGCTCCGCCCAGAGCAGGAGAAGTCATTTGATGATTTCCCACCCAAACAAAAGATGAAAAAAAAAGATGTAACAATACTGGGCCTCATCGCTAACCCGAGCTTTGTATAAAACTTCACCTACTTGTTGACTCCCAGTTAAAAGAACCGGAGTGACGCAACAAGTGCGAAAATGTTGGAAAGTGGGTTAAGAAAATGAGGAATGAAAGCGCTCCAACGGCAAAGGCTTTTTTATTTTAAATTAGCGCATTTAAAATAGAGAAAAATAAAACTTGGTAACTTTCCACTGCGATATACAGGCTGTAAAAAGACCCATCACATAGCCGTCAACTACGCATTCTGTACATCAAACTAAGTAACATAGCACAAAAATCACGGTTGGAACACCAATTTTATTTTTGTTGTTATAAATCGCTGTTTAAGGTGATGCGCAACGTAACGCACGCAAATCATTGCAACGTAAAATAGCAACGTAGCATGTAAACAGTGCGCCCATATAAGGTGGTGCGGGAGAAACTCCGCCCATGGGCTCCCCCGCTGACGCAGAGTCTCCGGCCCCAGCTCGTGGAGGGCGTGGTGAGCGCTCTGTTCCCTTCGCGGGGGGAGCATACTCCCCCGCCCATGGCTCCGCCTCCTGCGGTGCCAACTGCGGACCACAGACCCGACGATGACGACGTTGCTCCTGAGGTGACCGAGGTAGAGTTGAGAGTGGCGGTACGTAGGCTGAGTGCCAAGAATACCGCCCCAGGACCCGACGGCTTAC
This sequence comes from Dryobotodes eremita, assembly GCA_917490735.1. Taxonomy (NCBI): domain Eukaryota; kingdom Metazoa; phylum Arthropoda; class Insecta; order Lepidoptera; family Noctuidae; genus Dryobotodes; species Dryobotodes eremita. The sequence goes on along the minus strand of OU823241.1, from coordinate 6,157,389 downwards.
CTGGAAAAGCCTGGGTCCTGGCCTTGGAGGCTCTCGGGCCTCGACTAAGAGGGCTCCTAAGCGCATGCTTGGAGGAGGGCCAGTTCCCACTTCGTTGGAAGACGGGGAAACTGGTCCTCATTAAGAAACCGGGGCGCCCGGCGGACTCTCCGTCCGCTTACCGGCCCATCGTGCTGCTCGACGAGGTGGGCAAGCTCTTTGAAAGAGTCATTGCAGACCGCCTCGTCGGGCAGCTGGTGCGGGTGGGGCCGGATTTGGCGGAGACCCAGTTTGGTTTCCGCAGGGGGCGCTCCACGGTGGATGCCATCATGCGCGTGCGAGCCCTCACGACGGGGGATGCTGTGGCCCGGGGTGGGGTCGTCTTGGCGGTGTCTCTAGACATCGCCAATGCCTTCAATACCCTGCCCTGGAGTTGCATCCGGGAGGCATTCCGGTATCACCGGATGCCGACCTATCTCTGTCGTGTAGTCGAGGCCTATTTGGCGGATAGAGCAATTATCTACCCCGGTCACCAGGGAGAATGGAACCGGCGAGAGATGTCGTGCGGTGTCCCACAGGGATCGGTCTTGGGGCCGCATCTGTGGGACATCGGGTACGACTGGGTGCTGCGCGCCGACCTCCCTAGTGGCGTCAGCGTGGTGTGCTACGCTGACGACACGCTGGTCCTGGCGCAGGGGAGGTCGCACCAGGCGGCGGCCGAACTGATGACACGCGGGGTTGCGACAGTCGTCGAGAGGATCCGGCAATTGGGACTCGAGGTGGCCTTGCACAAGTCCGAGGCCATGTGTTTTCATGGTCCTCGGAACGCGCCACTGTCGGGTTCCCAAATAACGGTAGGAGGGGTTCACATCGGCGTCGAGTCGACGATGAAGTACCTGGGACTCGTCCTCGACAGCCGGTGGAACTTCGTCGAGCACTTCCGACGTTTGGCTCCCAGACTGCAGCGGGCCGGGGCTGCTTTGAAGCGGCTCTTGCCCAATCTGGGGGGGCCAAACGCCTCCTGCCGGAGGCTCTACGCGGGGGTCGTGCGGTCCATGGCCCTTTACGGGGCACCGGTGTGGGCGCGGTCGCTAAGGCTCCGGCCAGCCCGCCGGTTGAAAGCGTCCCAAAGGGTCATGGCCATCCGGATGGTACGGGGATACCGCACGGTCTCCTGCGAGGCGGCGAGCCTCCTTGCCGGATTGCCGCCGTGGGATCTGGAGGCAAAGGTCCTCGCGCACGTTTGGGAGTGGCGCGAGGAGGCGAAACGCCGGGGCGTAACTCCGCTGCCGCGAGAAATCACGGCACAGCGGACAGAGCTCCGGCGGGATCTCATGGCGGCATGGAGAGTGCGACTGTTGCAACCCAGCGCAGGGCACGCCACAATTGCGGCGGTAAGACCCCTCTTTGAGGAGTGGCTTGAGAGGCGCCACGGCGTCCTCACCTTCCGCCTGACGCAGGTCCTCACCGGACATGGCTGTTTCGGGAGGTTCCTGTTTCGTATAAGGCGGGAGGAAACGCCCGGGTGTTATCATTGCGTGGATCGACCGGAGGACACGGTGGAGCATACGGTGGAGGTCTGCCCGGCTTGGGCGGAGCACCGCCGTGTCCTCGTGGCGGCGATCGGCGGCGGCGACCTCTCGCGTCCGGCCCTGGTTCAGGCCATGGTACGGAGCGAGAGGGAATGGGAAGCCGTCACCTCCTTCTGCGAAGCAGTAATGCTCGCGAAGGAGGAGGCGGAGCGCGAGAGGGAGAGGCAATCACTGCGCCCTCGCGCCCCTAGCCGCCGCAGGAGGAGGAGACACCCAGGGCGTCGGGAGTCGATTGCCGACTCCCGGCCACCGTAGGCGCGGGCTTGCGGACGGCGAGCAATGGGCAGCTCGTCGTCCGGTAAGGACCAGGCCCGGGTCGACGGCGCGTCGTGTTCCACGCGCGCCTCAAAGAGATGTCAGCAAAATTGACGGGGTCCGATAGGACCGATGCCTGCCGGGGCTGCGGATTGTTCGAAAGAGTTACCGTGGCCCTGGCGCACAGGCAACTGAAGGAACACGGGTGGGTTTTAGTCAGTAAGAGTCTGACACGCCCTTCCGCTCCGCCCAGAGCGGGAGACGTCATTTGATGATTTCCCACCCAAAAAAAAAAAAAAAAAGCATGTAAACAGTACCATGAAAAAATAGACTTCGAAGAATTTATCAGATAGTTACAAGTGAAGCTAATAAAAGCGTGTTAAAAATAAATATCGGAAACAAAGAAATGATCGCTAAGGATGTCCTATGTCAGTACGTAATACCGGATATCTATAATTATTTGTTGTTGTTACGTTTCCTTCGAGACTACAAAGTGTTTTGTGGAAGAAAAGCTACTTACGTAATTTTCATTTGTTATTTGCAGATGTTACTTTCGCAGGGCATAAAAAGAATTTGCCCACAACAGGAAAATTGTGAATACAAGTAATTATTGAGTGGTATGAAGTTACAAAATAACTTTAAAATTACTGCATAAGCTTAAAAGCAACGGATTTCTTATAATTGTTTATTATTATCAACAGTAAGATAAAAATAATGCCTGAGTTTTTCCAAAGTCCAGCCTACAGATCTTCAACTACTCTCTATTTAGCTCTAACACCTAATTAAAACAAAATAATGATTCCCATCGTCGTTTCTAGATATACTCTTAGAACCTAATCCAGAACATTCTAATGCAGTACTTGTGCCATCCCTGGGCTATATTTAAAGGAAAATTTCCAATTAACCGAACCTATCTGCAATAAGCCAATAAAAATAGAAATAGAATCTGGTGCAAAGGAAGCCTTATTAAGATCTGTTATTTTTAAAACAGTAATCGTGGAGTTTCTTGCCGTCTTTTCTCCATAGTTTCGCGACGATTCATAAGTGCCCATGTAGATTTATGTGAAATAAAATATTTTGATTTTGTGTAATTCCCCGCAATGGATCTGATGTCGAATCTGAGCGAAAGTTTAATTAAATATTCATATATATTTATATGAACTCCTACAAAAATACAAGAAAAAGAATGAAAACAAGTATAAAGTCCCATGATTCCTCATTGTCAACCCTTTTTTTTTTTTGGGTGGGAAATCATCAAATGACCTCTCCCGCTCTGGACGGAGCGGAAGGGCGTGTCAGACTCATACTGACTAAAACCCACCCGTGTTCCTTCAGTTGCCTGTGCGCCAGGGCCACGGTAACTCTTTCGAACAATCCGCAGCCCCGGCAGGCATCGGTCCTATCGGACCCCGTCAATTTTGCTGACATCTCTTTGAGGCGCGCGTGGAACACGACGCGCCGTCGACCCGGGCCTGGTCCTTACCGGACGGCGAGCTGCCCATTGCTCGCCGTCCGCAAGCCCGCGCCTGCGGTGGCCGGGAGTCGGCAATCGACTCCCGACGCCCAGGGTGTCTCCTTCTGCGGCGACTAGGGGCGCGAGGGCGCAGTGATTGCCTCTCCCTCTCGCGCTCCGCCTCCTCCTTCGCGAGCATTACTGCTTCGCAGAAGGAGGCGACGGCTTCCCATTCCCTCTCGCTCCGTACCATGGCCTGAACCAGGGCCGGACGCGAGAGGTCTCCGCCGCCGATCGCCGCCACGAGGACACGGCGGTGCTCCGCCCAAGCCGGGCAGCCCTCCACCGTATGCTCCACCGTGTCCTCCGGTCGATCCACACAATGGTAACACCCGGGCGTTTCCTCCCGCCTTATTCGAAACAGGAACCTCCCGAAACAGCCATGTCCGGTGAGGACTTGCGTCAGGCGGAAGGTGAGCACGCCGTGGCGCCTCTCAAGCCACTCCTCAAAGAGGGGTCTTACCGCCGCAATTGTGGCGTGCCCTGCACTGGGTTGCGACAGTAGCACTCTCCATGCCGCCATGAGATCCCGCCGGAGCTCTGTCCGCTGTGCCGCGATTTCTCGCGGCAGCGGAGTTACGCCCCGGCGTTTTGCCTCCTCGCGCCACCCCCAAACGTGCGCGAGGACCTTGGCCTCCAGATCCCACGGCGGTAATCCGGCAAGGAGGCTCGCCGCCTCGCAGGAGACCGTGCGGTATCCCCGTACCATCCGGATGGCCATGACCCTTTGGGACGCGTTCAACCGGCGGGCTGGCCGGAGCCGCAATGAACGCGCCCACACCGGTGTCCCGTAAAGGGCCATGGACCGCACGACCCCCGCTCATTTTCAACCCTATTATTTGAAAATTCAAGCAGAAACAGAAAATCTACTTGAAGTTTATTAACACAAGTAGGTAATACTTGCGTACGAAAGAACAATATTAATTAAAATTACGGTCAAGAAGCGATAAACTTTAAACAACTTTCAAAATCTTTCCCAAATCACTGACTCACTTTTTCGAACTGACATTTTCATTTCTAAATGTTACCAATACGTAGGCGGAAAATAACAAGATGAAAGTTAAAATTAACTTTCAAGTGATTAACATTTTCATTATTTGACTATACATGTAGGTATGAGGCATTGTCAGCATGAAGGAAGGCATGCTTCGAACGACCGCAATCAATTACCCCCTCGCCCCCAACGACGAAGTTTGTAACATGCAGAAGATTAGACCATCACAAAGGTCCAATATGTCTCAGTACATCGACAGCCTAAATAGCCTAGATATTGTCTAACTTGGTGAGGCAACTGCTCACGATAGGTAATTTTCAGGCTGCACTTCCATAGAGATATTTTGATCGTTCTGACAGTTACTACTAACAGGACAACAAGAGGCAAGCCATATTGTTATAAGAAACTTTTAAATTAACTGACAGCAGTCGTAATTACGCTTCGAAATCTGTTACTATGAATCCTTGCACTTTTGTATCTACTATCGATCGTCTGACTGACTTTAATTAAATTTCCTGAAAATATGCACATCCAATGTTCAGTACCAAAACAATGATTATGTCCTATGCCCAAGACAATACCGATACCGATAATTGACTAGCCCTGCATGAACATCAATTATCGAGTATCCGCGTACGTCCCTAAATTGCCGGGACCTAATAAGATAGGCCACAGAGCACGGAGATGCCCCTGTGGCCGCTGCTAGAGCATGCTAGAGCGTTGTCAATTTTCCATACAAACCAAGCATGTCACCGTTTACAAGTGACGAATAGAAACTGACGGCTTTGAAGGCGGAAGTTGTGCGCTCAACGCACTTTCGGGGTGCTACGTATTTTATTAGTACTGCCGTCTCTAGGCACAGTCGGCGCGCGATCCCGTGCTCTGTGGGATTGGCGATCTCCAATAATTACATGTATTCGGCAAATCGGATATGAGGATATCCCAACCCTTACTCCTAAGTAATGCCTATTCCGCATTCGATTTCATCAGTACGAAGTTTGGTATAACTGCAAAATGCAACTATGAATTTAGAATTTATCCGTGAAATCGCCATAGGACAAATCATTTTAACGGGTGTTATGTATCGTAACTGAATTTTCCATTCGGAAATATTTGGTACTTAACTTTCTAGGTAATAAAATTTATTTTAATTGAAGATTTATACATGATACATAATGATGAAAATGAGCGCTTAAAAAAGGGGAAATAAAATTAACGTAGTTTTGTATTTTCGATAAAAAATTCATGATTAATAGGATTGGATTACCTATAGTATACAAATAAATGGAGGAGCGCCTATCAAACATTTGAGAAACGATGCGTTTCTTTGCGCAAACTTATTTATTCTTTGATAGTTTCACGTGTAAATAATTATCTTATTAAATTGAAATTCCGCTTTAACATTATACGTGTAAGTTTATTGTTTTAAAAATACGTTTGCAAGATATATCCTACACGTAGATGCGCCATGAAAATTTTATCCAGAATCAGCCCTTAGGCAACACGGGAATATCTGAAATCTACGCGGATAAAATCGCGTGCATTAACTACCTCATGCATGCAATTTACAAGAAATTGAGCTTCATTCCTATATTTATTAATACTCTTCCTGTGCATATCACGTGCATAGATTATATGCAGGAGTATCAAAAAGTGTAAAGTGGAATCAAATCAAATAAATTTAGTATGCCGATTTTTTTTTTTTGGGTGGGTACTCATCAAATATCTTCTCGCGCTCTGGGCGGAGCGGGAGGGCGTGTCAGACTTTTACTGACTAAAACCCACCCGTGTTCCTTCAGTTGCCTGTGCGCCAGAGCCACGGTAACTCTTTCGAACAATCCACGGCTCTGACAGGTTATTGAGTATGCCCTGCGGTTTTGATATTGCTAACTACACTTTCAAGTACAATTTGAATCATTTTGAAGGATATTGCTAATTCATTGCTTCATATGTGCGAAAAATTTGTCTGCTCAACAACATAAATAGCGCAATGAATGTTGTTGAACTGTCAAAATGAAAGAACTGCTACTGTTAGTGTGTTACGCAATTATCCCGCTGGATGTGTCAGCAATGAACCACGAAAATTACATCAGTTTTTAAAGCACATGACAGAGCGGGGTCCACCAAATCAATTGGAAATAATGCCTGGCCTTTTCCAGCAGTGGGTTAATCCAGACTGTTAGTAACCAGTAACAAATACTGAAGGCGTGCGTTTGGAGAGGCCTATGTCCGTGTGGCTATAGAATGATTATGAAGTGTTTAATACAACCAGTTAATTAAGTACCTTTTAAAATGATAATGGAAGCTTAAAAGTTTTATTAGGAATCACTTTATTCACCGGCGTTTAAGAAAATGAGATTTCGTTTTTTTATTTCTTAGTACTTTCTCTGAGTATATACATTTTCCAGTATTTAAGTTGAAATTTTTGACAAAAGGCTCGCCCCTTTTACACGGGACTTAAACATAACTGGCGAAATGTGGGTGCACTTTAGGTACACCTCTGCCCAACACTTCGGGGAAACAAAGCGTGATGTTCTGTTATGATGTTATCATTAAAAATCTAATCAATTTAAAAGAAATAGAATCACATTCTAATATAATGCTCTTTTTCATTTTCTGTGTCCATGTGCATACAAGTGCGTCATTTTCTTTTCTACGAAATGCTTAAACGTTATACTAAGTGGCCAGTAAGATTATAGTGACGCCACTGACGTAATTAGCCTCCGCCTCTGGTAAATAAGTTTAAAAACGACCTCGGTGCAAATGTAAACTAATAAAGATTTTTTTTAAATAGCTTGGTAAAGCAAAACAGCCCGATGTGCAAAGGCACATTCAACTCAGCGCAACCTGTGCAACATACGTCATGTCATATGAAAACTTGTATGATTACTATCCTATACACGAAACCGTCCATAAAGCCAAGCTATATCAATGCACGACAAATGAAAATAGCTACCAGGAATAGCAACTGTGCATGTGCTTGATATTATATGTATTTCTATATTTGATACTCACAGTCCGATACAGGTATTGGCTTTTTATGTCGGAAACTAGGGCTTTTCGCCGAGAGCGCCTTTACGTGTTTTGTTTTACAAAATATAATACAGGTTTTTTGTATAAAGCCTAGGGTTTATAGAAAAACTGATATTTTATTATATTGTTTGAAACATAGTTGCATGTGAGTTTTAAGGTTCCTACAAACAGACGCGACACGCGACGCGAATCGCGCGCGACGCAAAGGAACCGACCGTCGCGCGACGAGCGGGGACTTTGTGTCGCGTTGTCGCGTCGCGCCTGTCTGCTGGCTTTATTCCATGCCAAATATTTATTACAAATACCTAGTTGTATCTTTTGTAATAAAAGTGCTCATACATCACGACATAAGTAACAAATCCTAGCTTGAACTCTTGAAATAATTATTTGATGCCATCGATTATGTAATATAACGTTATGACACGCTGCACATCAAAGATTTTTTTTTCTCTTTTATAAATCGGTTAAAGACGAAGTTAGTACCTATTAATCTGTATATTCAATTCAATTATTGAAACAGACAGGTGACCAGTTTTATTTTAAGCTATTGTATAGCTTTTATCGCGGGCTTTAAGCGCGGCGACCGAATCAAGAAATTCCGTAACGAAAATAAAACCTAACACCCCCCACTCCGCCTACCATGTAGCTCGGCCGAGCGTTCGCTTAACGTGTATGTATATGGTACGAATGTACTTGAATTAATATCAAAGAAAAAAAATACTGCATAAATAAAAAATAAACAAATCCAATAAAATAACCATTGAATATATTATGATTGTGGATCTATCGCATAATAAAAAGTTAACTTAATGAAGATTACATCATCAAACAAATATATTTTTTTTTAATAACACGAGTAATTAAAAACTAGACTGTGTAGTTTAATTTGTAAGGAAATCACCCTAATTAACTATGTATTAAAGTAGAAATAAAACTTCACTCTTAATTATTATTGATTACTTAGCTAAGTCAAGTATATAAATGCGGATGTCCCAAACAAGCTAAAACTCTAACAATCTCTAAAACAAATACATTGAATTCAAGTCGTTACTCAAAAATAAGCAAGTTTTAAGGTGATATATGCCTGAGGCATTAAGTCCACCTTTGTGCAGTATTTTTTTACTCGTGCATAAAGTTTTAATAAATAAATAAATATATTGAAAAAATTGTGCTTGTCCATTTTAGTGTATCTTTTTAAGTATACGGAATAGGGATTTAGGGAACAATTTGGTGTATGTTTTATGAGTATATATCCTAGCATCCTATAAAAGAAATACACGACACATCAACATTTTCTCGATACAAAAACAATGGAAAGTTCTATCTGTTTATATTTTTTTGAAGATCAAGTCGTAACGCTTAAGAGTAATTCAATGGAATTTACTTTAAAATATAGAGAGTAATCGTATGAAGGTTTAAATATAGCAATTTTAGTTTTAATAATACTTTTTATTTACAAAAGACGGCAATTCGTTTTGGCACATACGTTGTTTTATTCCGAGCGCCCACACATTATCGTCATATCTTATTTTGCCTATCAAAAGTAATGTCATCACTCTCGTTCGTTCATAAATCAGTCACCCGGTGGGGCTCATCGACGATGAATCTATGTAATTTTTTTTCAGATCGGTTCTGTCACATGTTCGTAATTTCAATAATTATATTTACAGGACAAGTTCGAGTTCAGCAGATTTCAGCAGAATAAAGTTATTTGATAGTAAAATTTGTGTCGAATAGACATATAGGCTGCGTACAATAGAACAAATGCGTGTAAGGGAGAAAAAAATTTTTTTTTGGCTATTTGTGATATATAAATTATTTATTAACCCTTTGACCGCCACGCTCAATCTTAAAAACCTGACCACCAGCGCCACGCCTATTTTTGCTATAATTTCTCGCATGATACTGTAGTGATGTGCCCCCTTCTTACGATATAATTATTGCAAAACGTGATATATTGAGTTTATTTATGATTAAACTATACATAACGTTAAAATTATGCATTAAAAACGTATTAGAATATAACAGACAGCTAATTACGCCATAAAATTAAGACTGGACACAATACAATATCAATTTTTGCTTCCCAAATACAATATACAATTCAGAAATTTGACGCAACTAGTCGACGCCCTAAGACGTCAACGGCGACACCAAATTGTAGTTTCAACACATTTTCATCAAATTAATAGTGTTGTTCGTAACTGTTATCGATATTATAATTTAATAATAATGTTTTATGTTGTAGGAATAAAATTAAATAAAATAACTTTCAATGTTGTTAATGAATTTATTGAATTATTACTTACCCTCAATGTAACATACATAATTGGATTATACATAATCACCATATTGATACAGGTTATAGGTACATGACGTTAAATTGTAAGGTTACTTCAAAAATATCAAAAACTGACTTAAAAACTTGTATTATTTTTTATTTTCATGATAAGGGCGGCCTTCCAAAATGCGAATAAGTTCTTCACTGTCCATTTTCTTTTTCAAAATAGTAAAACAAATCGTGTGGATGCCAATTAGCACGTCGAAAAGAAACTTGTGTTGGAAAGCGGACATGTCGGTAGACTTAAATAAAATTTACCTTAAAATAATAATAAATAAATATTATAATTTCCTTTGAAGGTAGATTTTATTTCACTCTACCGACATGTCCCCACATTAATAAGAACGAGGCAAGCGTTTATGACGTCACTAGCGGACAACTTAAAGCGTCTTTGGCGTCCGCGATATGGATAAATATGCATGAAATAGTGTGGTACGGTAGATATATCGATGTTTATTTTTACTTACCCACATTCTAGTAATATGACATTTCAATTATCTACTATAACACTTGTTAAATATGGCAAGTATATATATTCAGAGTTATTTGTTAAGTAATTCTTAAAAGTAAATAAAATACAAATTTGACTCGTTTTTATTTTGTACCATGACAATCAAATACACAACATCTATTATTGTTGTGTATTTATTATATCTATTTCATGACAGTGAGTATGTTTAGCTTCATCTAAAAATTTTAAAATTTTAATAAAACAACTGGTACGTATGCAAGGTTGTATATACCTAAATTCTTCACATAATAATTGAGAAAAATGCTCATTTCGGTTGTCGCTTGAATTGTATTTTTCACAATCTTTACATTTAGAATGATTTGTTGCCGCCTGCTTAGTTGCAACTGATGCTTCATAAAGATCTTGAGTATCGGCCTCAAGAATATTTGGCGAGGCCGTCCATCCCCTCGATCTTTTTAAATCTGAAAAAAAGTAAGCGAGAAATGAATTATAGATAAAATTACATCTATTTGGTTCCCACAGTATAAAATAAAGAATCGCTGAATGACCTTGATACCTCTTTAAAAGAATGGCCCATTCTAACACAAGACAGAAAGAAGTACAAAGGGATAAAATACTGCACTTGGACGATACATGCTCCATAAGTAAAAACAATGTTCATAGTCTATTACCTATGAATCCATTAGACAATTACGTACTTAGGTATATCTAAAATATGATTAAAACAACTTACCTCTATTTTTTTCCATATTTAAAAATGCACACACGCATCAATTCAATTAAGAAGTTAAACTTGTGGAAACATTCAAGAAATGAGGTGGAAATAAAAATCTCCACCTGTTAAGTGGGGATTTTTATTTTACATCTACCTCCTATATTTGTATTTTTGTGCGAATGGCCACGTCACTACGTGACGATTTAAGTCGTCAATGGCGATCAGTGTAATGCTTGAAAACTCAAATTGTAGTCTTTGGTTTTTCATATCATTTTTTGCTTAAAATATGGATTTTTGTAGATTTTTATGCATTAAGAATAAAGGCCTAGTCTATGTTTAAGCGTGATCTGTAGCTAAAACTACGTAAAATAGTGTTTATTACTGTGTATTTTAATGTCAAACATAAGGCTAAAAATTGACGCTTTAAAGAGTCGTCGGCGTCTGGAGTGAAATCGTAATTAACGCTTTAAAGCGTCATTGGCGGTCAAAGGGTTAAAATGAGAAGGAAATACAATGCAAAACTAAATAAAGTACAACGTTTGGAATACCTGAAGGCAAAGGCTCAGCAAATGAGGAGTAAAAAGTAAGCATAAAAATATTGTTTCTATCTACATACTTAGGATATCAAATGCACTCGTGAGCTACTTTTGTTGCGGGATTGTTCTATTGTTGATAGATGCCCTATACCCAATTAATCCATTCGTATCAATACTCATTTTACAGGAAATCAATAGCAACTGATGATGATAAAAGCAAATCGGAGTCACCACCTTCACTCATCAATTCGTACAACCGGAAACAATCTATCCTCACCTCGCAAAGTAATATTGGGTGAGCTTTCAATTTTCTAGAACATAATATCTGTTTTATTTGAGTAATTATAAAGAAACAGGATAAAACTGATCACAGTTAAAAATAATTCAAAATTATGTCAATAGTTTATAAATCAAGTACCACAAGTGATAGAGCAGAAAAAGCAATGGAATTGCATAAGTTTAGTCGAGATTGTTTCTGGGGTTTATTGAGGTGTGGATAATTGTTGTACCATAATTATGTACTAAATATCATTTCTAATAGTAAAATTAAAATAAAATTAATTTGATTTAAAAAAATAAAAGTTTCGTCATGAAGTAGATTACGCAAACCCCACTTGCATGTTGATGAACGTTTTTATTCCAGAATTAAAAGGAAGCACGATGGCGACATTCCCTCTACAAATCTCTCTTCTAATTCAAATGAAGCAGTACAATCACTGCCATATAAAATCGATCTTGTATAAAATGTGAGTGACATAATTATAATTTTTCTCTTGTTTTCTTTACAATGAATATTTCAGCCCTGACTTTTTTTTTTCTTTCAGGAGTCCAAAATGGCCGACATTAGTGGGCACAGACGGGCCGATTGTTTTTAATGAATTGTCTAAAATTTCTAGTCAACCTTCAGTGTTTAAATGCGGCCTTCCTACAATTAAATTTTAATCAGAAAAAGTGAGTTGTCTTACATCTATATGCACAGTTTCCTGTTCTATGTGTGCAAAAAAAATTCTAAGTACAAAATGCACACAAAATTTGAATCTAATGGCGGTAGCTGGAATGATGGCAGCGAGGAGTTTTCGGAATCCATTTCGGAATACAAATCTAACATTGTACAAGATGAAGTATGTGACGAATGGGAAGTGACGGCATGGGAAGCGATGAGAAAAGCTGGGGAACGGGAAAAAGTAGCGGCAATCGAAGAAGGCAATGTGACAAAAGACGGCATCCCAATAATCGAGGTAATCAATAAAATAATAATAATCCCACCGCCGTATCTTTAGTTTAATGTCGTGGTAGGGCTTGCGCGCTCCTGAACTTTAAGTCTGTCTCGGTAGAGTTTACTTTGCCGGAACAGGTCTAGGGTGAAGAGACAGACCAAGAGAGATACAGAAACTCGCAGGGCAGCATGTGGCGAGCTCTTGGGCAGTAGCGATCCCACAGACCCTATCTCCCGGGAGTAGTCTTGTTCCTCACCCCTGGCTTGCCTTTATTGGCCGGCTGGAGTGAACACTGACGAGGAAGAGAACTCTCACCTCTTTCTTGCCTTTATTGGCCGGCTTGAGTGGAGATTCGCAAGAGCAAACGTGCTCGGAGGAAGGAAATATTCCAGTAAGTGCTGGTAGGGATCTTTACCATCTTCCGGGCTCTGGGATTGTTCTAATAGCCGAGGAATACCTGTACGCTCCTCAAGCACCTCAGGAACATGTTGCCTCTTTTGTCGCTACGTCACTATGTGCTAGCGACAGTTCCCGAGTCCCATTATTGAGTGTGCAAGTCACCCTCTGCTATTTTATCTGTGTATTGTATATAACATTGGTCAGGCAGGGGCTAGTCTTTCCATAGTTCTAGGTACCCAGTCCACTTTAGCTACCCAAACCCATAGTTCAATATCTTTTTTTTTTCCATATCCTACAATAGTCCTGCACCAACCGGGGGTTGTTCTTGGGTACACTTGCATAGTAGATACAGGGATAATCGTCTGCTGGTGCCCTTATCATTTAAAATTTTCAAAGGAGCCTCTGCGAGTTGGCTTCGGCCCGTCGTACGCCTTCCAAAGGTCCGGGACCCGAGAGTCCCGAGATATGTCAAAGACATTAAAAATATGATAATAATAAATAGAATATTTTATAGAATTCAGAGGTGGCTTAACCGTTATTATTTTGTGACCTTGCTATTGACTAACAAAAGTTGAAGACTGATCGGGCGATGTTTATTAGCCCAATAACAGGGCACCGCGGCGGTGTACACCACGCATAAAGGCTCCCACAGACAGGCGCGACGCGACAGCGTTACACAAAGGCGCCGCTCGTCGCGCGACACGCGGTACCTTTGTGCCGGGCGTCGCGTCGCGCCAGTGTGTACGAGCCTTAATACATAACAGCTACGCGCGCGTTGGACACATTTTTATTATGTTAACCGACCACCCAGCACTACTTGTACTATAGTAGTCAGCTATATAAAGAGGGGTGTTTAGAATATTCCTACATTGGGATGAACCTTTGCCCACGGGGGGGGCGGCCGTCTCGAAGAATGGTTTTGTGATTTAAAGTACGTAGCCGACCTGCGGTTACCGCGGTCCTATACTTTAGACCCAGTAATTAGTAGATCTCTACATCTATTGGTCGACTCAAGCGAGCAGGCGTATGCCGCCGCAGTTTATTTAAAACAAAATCAGTATTTTAGCGGTTATAATTCTGTATCGAATTAATACACACGGAAAATATTATGGAGAAATGACGTCACTTGAACCGAGAAGAAATGATCAGAACCTGGTTCTCGGCAAAGTGCTGCGGCCGTCGTTAAAATGAATAAACTAATAGCGGCGTCATGTGTGCTTTTCGGATGAATCTCGCTTTGGCATTAGACCAAGGACTACTCCCTAAGCACAAAATCCGTAGTTTCAGTTGCAGTTACGGGCGTTATTACTCCGTATTACCTACGGACATAAAATTTGTTATCTGGTATAGCTCCCCGCATGCGGGGGAAATAAGTCACGCCCATAAAACTACTATTTATTTTTAAGGTAGGGCCTTAAGAAAATGTAGTGCCAAGTTTACATTAAACTTTCTCAAAGCAACACAAGAATATCTAGCTTTTAACTATGACGTGCTCTGAACGCAGTCAGCGCTGGAAATTATTAGAAACTATTTCATTGACCACCCTTCATAGACGAAGGAGGTGCATTAGGAAAGTTAACGTTACGGAATTTCTTGATTCGGTCGCCGCTCTCAAAGCCCGCGATAAAAGCTATGCAATAGCTTAAAAACGCATTTCTACTGCACACAATTACCCAATAAAAAGTCTTTAAAGTTCATTTTAAACAATATTAAGGGCTAACTGCATTCGGTCGAGCGTGCTGTATAAATTGGAAGTAGGCTAATTTCTTGTTTACCCAGCATAGCTCGGGGTACCGCTAGAGAATTATAAACCGTCGATAAAATTACGTGTTACACTTGCCGGCCATATTTAACGCGCCGTGCACCAAGCTGCTGGCCCTAATTCGCTCCCAATTATAAACCGATCATTAAATTATGAAAGCCTCCGTGTAAACGCTACATACTGTGTGCACTGCAGTTCCCATGCAAACAGAAATGGAGTCAAACGACGTATGTCATTAGGTACAGTTCATGCACGTGTATATAAGTACATTGAAAAATGGCTGCTGTATAATGACTAATAAATAAAACTACCGGCACCCCCTCTTTCCCGCCCAGGCCGATACATTTTAGTTATGTTAGAATAATAGTAGTTATGCGGATGACATGGTGCTGCTAAGCCCATCGGTCGGCGCTTTTAGGAGTTTTGTGGCTATTTGTGAGTTCTGTGCAGTGTTCCATGGGCTCAAGTACAATGTTAAGAAAAGCAAACTTATTATGTTTAAAGCGACTGCCATAAACTGTTCTGATATTCCCGGTGTCTCGCTCTGTGGCACTCCTTTAGCATGGGTGACTAAGTTTAGGCACTTGGGTCATTGGGTCACTGATGATCTTAAGTACAATATGGATATGAGAGGGACCGTAAGTCGTTGGCTGATCAATGTAACGTGCTGGTGCGAAGATTTGCACCTTGTACATATCAAGTTGAAGTCACTCTTTACAAAGCTTTCAGTCAGTCTTTCTACGCGTGCAGTCTTTGGACCCGTTTTACCCAGTTGGGGCTGTCGTGGCATTGTAGTGCGTCCACAATGTTTACGGAGGCGCGCACAGACGATTTGTACATCATAATAAGAAAAAGGACTGTCTCCATAGCCGGCTGCCTACGCGCCGCCACCAACACTCTCCTGACCTTGTTCTCAGATCGGTGGGACTCTCCTGAACTGCGCCAATGGGTAAGAATCCATACCAGTTGATATTTGAAGTATTATCTCCTTATTACTAACACTAGTTATTAAGTTATTTTGTTGCTACTAACACTATGGACTCATGTCTGAATTAAAGAATTTGAATCTCGACTGCCGGCTAATAACGACGAACTTTTCATCTACCGAGCGATGCCCGATTAAGGCAATTTTTGTTTTGACCATCCAAATCTTGCTGCATTTGGAGGACAATTTATAGACTAATGTGATAAAAGAAATATGCTTCAAAGACTGAAAACTCGAAGTTAAGCGCAATAAGGGCATGAAGCACATTTAGTCTTCGTTCAATATTTAAGGTAGGTAATTGTGACTGGCAGGTTCGCTGGCTGGTTGAAAGTAAAGCAAATTTTTACTATTAAATTCACATTCGCAGTCCGGAATGCGTCCGTGTACGTCCATCCTGGTTCAAATTAGGAAGTGGTAGCAGCTTGACAAGTACGAGGTTTATATTTCTGAACTTTCCAATTGTAGCAAATTCTTGCTTTTTCCGGAGGATGCACGCGTCGTAGGTTGGAAGTCCGACAATTTCGAGGTTTTTCAAGCACCACGCAATTAGCACAGGTTTTTCGAAGCTGCAAACTTGGTTTTAAACTGTTGGTATCAATCCTAACAACATCCCAAAAAATCAGTACAGTGCAAATTTAAATGACTGGTCTAACTGTGTTTTGTAGAAGTTAAAGCTGGGGCAGAAAAAAATAAGAGACAGCGTGGCACTGCGAATTCGCTATTGTTATTCAGATTCCCTACAGAATTCCAAAAAAATAATTAGTAAGTCATACATATTTTTGAAACCTAACATAGAGATGAGGTACTTATATTCCTACCGTATTTGGTTAATTGTGTAGTTCGGAATAATATCGAAGTTAATGACTGAACTACGCATTTTACGTTGGATCTTTCCAGGGACTATCCGCCCATTGTGTCAACCTGTGTGAAATGTCTACATTTATATCTGTAATTTTTATGGTGTACAGAATAAAGAGTATTCTATTCTATTATATTCTATAGATTTGATACAGGCTTTAATTGGGACAAACTAAACAATTAATAATGAACAATTTTACCGAGAAGTAGAAACTTTTTCCAATTTGAATGAAGGAATACTTTTAACCAATGTATTCCAGTAGAGATATACAGGTTGGCAGTGACATTGACGCGCCAACTGTAACCATGAATTGAGCACATGATTCTAGACCCCTAGCGAAGGAATTTCACGTCGGCTATTAAAAAAATCTGCTGTTTCAGAGAAAAGTTCAATACCTACGCGGTCAAAATGTATGGAACAGCATTTTTTTTATATAATCGTCTAGACAATTCAACGCAGGGGGTTCAGAATTATTTACTGAATCTATGGTAACAGGTTGCGCTTCAATGTCCCTGCCACCCTGTATTATTGTATTGTTAGGTTTACTGCAATTATCCCCTCAAGCTAAACCCCGTTTATGTTATGTCTGACGACTCTGTCTGAGTATCGTCTTACAAAGGGACTTGACAGGAGAAGCCAGCTCGTCTCGTCTGTCTTTACGCGTACGTAAAAATGGCGTATATATTTGCGGTCGTGTCTATGGCAAAGTCACGACTACGATTGAAATGCTTCCTGTGCCAGTCGCAGCAAAACTAACTATGCGAATTAATTAACTCGGTACAAATACTTTTTTTTTTGTTTTCGTAATTTTATAGTGTGCCTCTACCCATTCAAAATATATGCATGTTGCTGAGCTTTTACTCAAAGAAGATCATCTGGTAACTTCAATTTTAGAAAAATAACTTAGGGCAGAACCACGGGGCAGTTTCAAGCATCATCAAATTCAGTTTTAAACTTGTTATCAGGTCATAAGATGACCTAGTCTGTATGAAATAGTCCCAATATTTTTCTGCGATTAAATATCTAATTTGGACACTGGTTTTGCGGTGACAGTCCATGTCGGGGCAGTTTTTAAATCGTCAAACGGAATTTAAAGTTTCAAATCTTTATGGCACATCACTTCGAAATATGAAAATGTTTACTGATGTATTTCCGTATTTTCCGTTGTAGCACATTTTTAGTTTGTTATTGGAAAATTGGCGTATGGTACAGCTTTATTTAAAAAAAACCGGTATCAGTCATCCATCACTTAAAGTTTTTACTAGTGTGTTTCCGTTGTAGCACATTTGCATGTCTCATAAGCGAAGCGCGTGACGTAGTGCTCTACTCTCGCCTTACAAAAACAAGTAATTCCTTGAGCTAAAAATGTCTCTATTTACTTCATATCGCACTAGTAGAATAATATTCACACACAAACGTCAAGAAAAAACACTAGTTTCGACACTAATGTTATTTTCAAAATACATTTTGCTATTAAAAATAATGAAAAAAAATTAGTTTAAAAATATTATTTTGTGGACGTCCGAGTGTCTGTATGTATGAATCCTGGCGTGGTCACGATAACTCCCGAAAAACTTAACTAATCGAGTCCATTTTTTGTTATCTGCTTCTGTTTATCGAAAACTAAGTCCTTTCGAAAATCACGGTCTAATTCAATGTAGTTTTATTGTAATTAGTAATATAAAATACGACTGGACATTTCGTTCGTTTTTTTTTTTTTTTATAGAATTGAATGAGGTTATGAGGCGTGCACTTCTGGATTTACCAAATTTTTTGGTTTGGTCTGGAAATATTGGCGTATATAGTTTTATTTAAAAAAAAATCGGGAATCACTTCTTACTAAAACGTTATGCCGCGATTAATGTTGTCTCAACTCGGATAATATTATAGCAACGTCGCTGGTCGCGGAGGTTTCCAGTATTCAACTTTGCTTTAAAAGACTAAAGGTATCGGTCGATAAAAAAAACAACATTAAGAGTAAGAAGAAAGAATGTCAAACCTGAATTAAAACCTTTTCCACGTTGTTCACGGTAAAGAAAAATACTGAATTACTTTTTTCTTTCTGAAAAGTTAGACAGTGCACTATGTTCTGCAAACACATTTAACTTATTACAGTTTACTGAGCGTGTGCACGCTACTCTTCAATGAACAGTAATGGTATCAGAAACATTCGTTTTTACTGTTGTTTGCTTTTATCCTTGCCTGCGCTACCATGAATATTTCGTTTTTCTCTATTTGGTTTGAAAAATATTACTTTTTTATTTTTATGCAAAAGCTTTGAAACAGTCCCTTTACTCGCAAAAACCAATTTATCCTTTCCTGCAACTAGTTTAAAAAACATTTCATATTAATACGGCGTAGGCGAACACTGTGACTGTTTATTGGTTTTACACAGTGAACTGTACTGAATAAGCTTTGAAAAAGTCCCCTATGCAATTGGGGTTCAAAACCAAAAGTTCGTTACAGCTTTTCGATTTTAAAGAGCCAGAGGGCAACTGCAGTCCACCAATGGTTTATTATTCCAAGGTTCAATGAACACCCACCCTCGACCACCATTGTGTGTTTAGTTCAAACTAGACTGAAATGACGAGTTGCGAGAACTCGAGGTAACGAGTTCGTCCAATAGCGTCAATTTGTGCTACGAGGCCTACGAGCGTAGCGCTACGCCGTAGCCTGTGCCAACATAACGTAACTTGGTAAATTATACCTTGTACGGACTGATCCTTGTATGCTTCTATATACACTATACATTGTAGATGTCGATTGCAAGTTTATACTGCATATAATGACGGGTAGTGATGGGATGAGAGAATATTCTGTCACGGAGAATGTTCTCCGATCTAGAATATTCTGCAATACTCTTTTCAACGGAGAATATTCGGAACATTGAGGAATTAAAATTTAAATTATCTATAAGTAAGTAGTAGTTAATTATGATGGGCAGGAGGCAATAAATGTAACTGCCAATACCAAGAAATGACCAAAAACGTGCTAAATTACAAAATCAAAGTCTGTTTCAAATAAATCGTGGTTATTATTTTGTTTTGAAGTATTTACTTTTCCTATTATGTTTTTTATATATTTTACCAAAGCTGATAATTTGTAAATCATAAAGTTTTTTTTAAATACAGAAATCCTAATTTACCATTCACATAAATTTCTTTAAATATAGAAATATCACAATTTATGTGAATTTTCTATATTTAAAGATATATTATATTATATTTCTTTAAAGAAATTAAATCTTTAAAGATATTTATGTAAATTTTCTTGAAAATATTCTCGAGAAGTAGTTCTCCCTCAGGAGAATTAATAGAAAATTAAAGTTGTGGAGTAGATTATTTTAATGTCTACTTCGAAAACCGTTCGAACGTACTCAAAACTATCAAAATAGATCTAAACAATAGAAACATCCAATTATTAACTCTCGTAAATTCTCCTTCATCGCATAATCTCGAGTGCTAAACAGCAAAGTTCTCGCTAGGAGAATATTCTCGGGAATTTACCGTCACTAACGACGGGTCCTGTGCACCGTGAGTGTTTCTAACATTAATTTTCCCTAATAACAATTCAGCAGTCACAAAGCGATACATCCATTTCCAGCTCTACGAACTGATATTGAAATACTTAAAGGTGGTGCCCTCCACCAGTTATACAAAGTTAATAATATTTAAAAGAGCTACCTGCGGAATAGAATAGAATAGAATACTCTTACAAAAAGACACAAAGAAAGTACATAGTTTGACGGTGATGGAGCCCGTCTTCTCATGAGTGCCAGCTAATGAATGGTCTACGTAAATAAAAACTTCAGCCTTTGACTAAAGAAGTGACTGAAGTGTAATGAAAAAATATGACTCCGGTTATTGCTCTTGAAGCCTGTCAATTTATAACTAAAAGGTTAAGAGGATGCCATTATTAAGAGCATGGTCTCTCTCTATAGTTGCTGCTGTTGTTGTTGTTTGTTGCTGCAATGCCAATAAGCGCATTTTTCTTTCTTTCTTTCTAGTTATTTTTACATCGTCAAGTTTATATGAATAATATCAATTAGGTAGCTTTGTATTTTATTATATTAGAACCTGCAGACCGGAAGATGTAAAGTGACTAGTAATTGCGTTGTATTTTTTACGCAGACTAAGAAAACATTTAGTTTGAAGAAAAATCTCGAAAATTACTTGAAAACATAATATGAAAACTCGATGGATGGACTGTGTGAAATATGTAGGGCTAGAAAGAGGGTGATTGCCGAGATGACGACTAATAGAAAAGTATGGAAGAAAACGACATGTTGCGACGACCACAAATACATTGGGAAAGGGCAGGAGAATGATGGTAATATAAAACTCTTTAGAATTATCTTAAGCGCAGGCCACAACGCCAGCTTGCGAGCGAGCAAGCGAGCCAGCGAGCCGGGCAAGCATCGCTTCACCTCTTTTCATACTTCGGTTCACACCTCGAACTTCAGATAGAAGGTATGTCAGCGATACTAACGATGCGAACGAAATATCCGATGATGACAGCAATGCTATTCGTTCATCTCGTTAACGTAGCTTAGCTCTGTAGTACGAGGTGTGAACCGAAGTATGAAAAGATGTGAAATGATGCTCGCCCGGCTCGCTCGCTAGCTGACGGTGTGGCCTGCGCTTGAGACGGAACGCTCCCCTCGCTCTCCCGCCCGCCCGCTCTCTCGCTCGTCCGTCCGTAGTTTTCGGTGTGCTACGCTTAGTTTATAATATAGTTCCCTCGCCTCGCTTCGCCCGCCAGCACGCTCGCTCGCTCGCTTGCTGGCGGTGTGGCCTGCGCTTTATGCAGTCATTTCATAGGACTTCTTTGAGACATTTAACATTGAAGAAAAATTGTTGAGTCAGAGTCGATTGGTTTACCTATTATGGTATAGCAATTTATTCTAGGTACGTCGTCTTCACATATAATAAATGTATCCAAAATATTGTAAAACGTTTTTAAAGAGTAACTGTGGAGTTTCTTGCCCATTTTTCACTTTTAATTCTGATTCTGAATAAATTTTATTTTCTTGTAAATTTTGACGTTCAAAACCGCCTTTTATGTGCCAATTTGAAATAAATTATTTCATTTTGACACCGCTTTTAAGACTTCACGCTATTACAGAGATGTCTCTACCTACAAACATTTACCTAATAGTCATGTGATACAAAAATTCCTGCCATACCGAGATTGAGCCTCAGGCTATACAAGTCTTTGTTAGTATTGATTGCAATTAATCAGCGCAGCGGTTATTGTCAATAAATATCATTGTATCAGATCTGAATTAAAACTAATCTTCACGATTATTCTAACGTTTGTGACTTTTATTTATCACTAGCTGACCCGACAGACGTTGTCCTGTCCAAATTTTAATAAATCATACAAAAATCCCATAGAAAAAGGAGCTTTTCCCGAATTTGATAATTTTCCGAGGAACTTTACCAATGTTTCTTTCCATAAAAACCTAATTCAGAATTTCTGACTATTACGAATATTTTACAGCAAAAAAATTACCATATTGGTCCAGCGATTCTCAAGTGATGCGCTTACACGAACAGCATTTCATTTTGATATATAGAGATACTAGCTGCCCGCCCCGGCTTCGCACGGGTTGCGATACTTATCTACGGCGTACCCTACCTACCTACCCTACCTACCTACCCTACCTACCTGCCTACCCTACCTACCTACCCTACCTACCTACCCTACCTACCTACCCTACCTACCTACCTACCCTACCTACCCTACCTACCCTACCTACCTACCTACCCTACCTACCTACCTACCTCCCTAACTCCCTACCCTACCTACCAAAAAAAAAAAAAAAAAAATTGATGTTGGCCGATTCTCATAGATACCGGATAAGCACAAAAAATTTCATCAAAATCGGTTAAACCGTTTCGGAGGAGTATGGCAACGAAAACTGTGACACGAGAATTTTATATATTAGACTAGCTGCCCGCCCCGGCTTCGCACGGGTTGCGGTACTTATCTACGGCGTACCCTACCTACCTACCCTACCTACCTACCTACCCTACCTACCTACCCTACCTACCTACCCTACCTACCTACCTACCCTACCTACCTACCTACCTACCCTACCTACCTACCCTACCTACCTACCCTACCTACCTACCCTACCTACCTACCCTACCTACCTACCTACCTACCCTACCTACCTACCCTACCCTACCTACCTACCCTACCTACCTACCCTACCTACCCTACCTACCTACCCTACCTACCTACTCTACCTACCTACCTACCCTACCTACCTACCTACCCTACCTACCTACCTACCTCCCTAACTCCCTACCCTACCTACCAAAAAAAAAAAAAAAAATAAAAAAAAAAATATATAAAAAAAAAAATATAGATGTTGGCCGATTCTCATAGATACCGGATAAGCACAAAAAATTTCATCAAAATCGGTTAAGCCGTTTCGGAGGAGTATGGCAACGAAAACTGTGACACGAGAATTTTATATATTAGATAGAAACTGCCCTTTTCAAAGAAATTATAAATTTTTAAACTCTGAATGTTCCTACCAATTTTGTAAATTATATCATTGCGTGAAAACAATAAACGTAGGTAAATTCTTAAAATCGATATTTTTAACCACTTTTATTTCCCCTTCAAATTATAATCGCTAACAAACAATATTTTATTTCAAATTGATTTCAATTCTCGGCAAGAACAGTACGTACCTAAAACATCTTCTTCTTTAGGGGTTTTTGTTTCCGTACTTAGTCCTTCATGGGCAATCGGTTTTCGGTCCTAGATTTCAGCACTATTTTGAGCTACATGTAAGTAATTTCTGAATAGGGGAACTGAGTATTTCTGTATTGACAGTCGATCGACTGTCAATGTCGATAAGAGAGTCGATATTTGACCACACTCTAAACGGCTATGATTGGAAATGTTTAGCAGAGTACAGTCTATAGAAAGCTTAACAATTGGCTAACGTTTCCATATCGGTGCTTCCAATAAAAACGTCCTCGTTATCTTAAAAGATTCGATAGAAATATTATAACGTGTGTGTGTGTGTCTGTACTTGTGTTGTTGCTTTATTTTTCTCTCCTCAGTTAATTTTAATCATGGTCTGGCAGTTTGAGTAATTTTTGTGGCCTACCCAAATGTCTTTTCTTTGGTATTGTTCGTCGAATCGTTGAGCTCCTTAGGTTCTGAGTTGAGCTACATGATTACTGACAAATGCGTGCACTGACTGGACAGGTCCACTCAATCTTTGTGGTCTTTCCTCAAAAAACCATCTCAGACACAAATCTACATGGTCTTCTCATGATCTGACCAAGATTATGTCTGGACTTTAAAAGATTCTGTGACCTCTGAGTTTGTTTCGGCCTTTCTTCTCAGAGTAGTCAGATAGGAAACGCCGACCTCATCTAGTTTTAAAATATGATTGACGTGTAAAAGTGTTTGTTCAAACCTACTTACAGAAATAAAATCATTCATTTATCATTTATGTAATGAGAATGTGTTATATTTATGGTATTGTATGTTTATTATGTTATTTATGTGTATTTATTTAAAAGTTGCATGTGGACATTAAAATATTTAATTTAATTATTATCAAGAAAACACCCCAAAAAATCTAAGTCGTATTCAAAGACATCCTCAGGACTAGCATTGAATTAGATATTTACGGCTTTTGTACACTATCTGGTTCGCGGAAACAAAACGAATGCACAAAAAATGTTTGACAAAGTATCGCGTTCCGGAACAGAATTGTGGTGGGAAGCGTCAGTGTACACAGTGCTAATAAACGGATACAGGCCCCTTGCAATTTGTCGCGCCCGTAACTGCACAGCAAAACACTCACGTTGAACGCATATGACCGAATAAACACATGCATTTTTCTAATCAAATAAATAAAGGAATCGTTACTTATATAGTAACTGTAAGTCAATTGGCGAAAAGTGGCCAGTTGTCGTTACCCACGGTACAAACGTGACCTTAGTATGACACTCCAGCGCTGATTTAAGTGGTCCCGATGCACTTCAGATCTACACTGTCAATGTCGGTTAAGGTCACAGCGTATCCACTTGAATTGCACATATGAAGACCCTTTTGTGCAAACATGGCAGTGTGGCCGGGTCCATTTAGTGGGAATGGTCTAACAAGGCGCTCGTCCCAACAGGCGCATAACAATTGCCGTTCCGATGTTAACCTAGACTTGGTGGCTTCTGTAGTGGTTCTTTTAGGTACTTGCTTCGATAAAATTCCTCGATGAGGAATTGAACACAGCAGTTTTATTATTTGTATGCCATAATAATTCTGATTAAGGCACTGCGTATATACTGATACTGATTAAACTAACCGCAAGGAGCTACTCAGCATCAACTAATTACATTTTAACAAACTATCACAAAGAAACAGATTTGTTTTGCACTCATTTTGCAATACTATCCATTTAATGACGCGATTCAAGACGACTTTTGACTTTCATGCGCAAACATTAAAAATTCAAAATGAGACATAAGTGCCTCGCTGGTGCAATTTTCTTCAATCTCAGAAACGAAAGCGAACAAATTGTGCAATAGAGCGTCTTCTATCGGTAATCGGTATCATCATCAAAAATGTATTGGGAAAATAAGGTCGACGTGCTTTACGGAAGAGGCCTAGAATTCTTCAAACCAAATGCTTTCAAACAATAGTATTAGGAACGTCTCTATCGCTAATCGCAATCGTCAATAAGCATTCCAAAAATTAGGTCAAAGTGCGCCACGGAAGACTCTTAAAATTCTTCAAGCCAATTGCTTTTCAAACAATAATGCGAGAAATGTCTATTTCCTGTTTATACAAATTGCAATGATCCCGTAGCGTTAAGGACGCTTGCTCTCCCACGTTCGCTATATACGTATATATTTTCTTTTGAATTCTCTAGGACATATCATATAAGGTATATTGCCATTGGACTCCGGCACGTCATTACACATATTGTAGTTTCGTAGCGAACGTGTTATAGAAAGGTGATTGCGGTGATAAGCGCCTGCGGAGTAATTGCGTAACACACTAACAGTAGGAATTGCTTTCATTTTGACAGTTCAACAACATTCATTGCGTTATCTTCGTTGTTGAGCAGACAAATTTATCGAACATATGAAGCAATGGATTAGCGATAGGCTTCAAAATTATTCAAATTGTGATAGATAGTGTGTTACGCAATTGGTTGCTGCTCATTTTACATGAGTCTGAAAGGCAAGATAGAATTCTTCTTTTTCAGTAGTAAACTATCAAAAGTGTCTAGCAGTTTACAAAAGACCAATAAATCGATGATTCAAGTAACAAAATGTAGCTTCATATTTTTACTTACTAATTTTTAAAAAAAATGACTCCATTCAGGAACAATCGCTGTTTAGTTTGTGCAAAAATGTTCGAAACATTAAAGAATTCCCACTTGACGTTTGTGGAAATTCTGGAGTTTTTTGTTTAGTTAAACCCATTTGCGACAGAACATGTTAACGGGAGATATCTGAATTTGCCTGTCTTAAAATCAATTGTAAATGGTAAAATTTAGTGTATTTAGGTCCTACAAAATATATGTCATAGATACATCTTTGTTTTAGGGAAATAATCACGATAAATTGTTATTTGCTCGTTAAAATCCGAAACAGGGTTGATTTCAAAACCATTTTTCCTTTCATTTCCTAATTACAGCACAAAATAATAAGAAAATAGAACCACCTTCATAAATATATTCCAAAACCTCGAACTAGAAAATGTATAGAAAGGTAATAACCACAGAAACGACGTTAAAAACAAAATCGGCACACCAGAAGAGTCAGAAGATGAAATGGAGAAATTTAACACCTCCATACATAATGCTGCTAACATCGCTACCACCAAACGCAAAGGTAAAGGGAAGCCACCAAAACATAACACGTACCCAAAAGAGATAAAGGAGAAAATACAGAAGCGGCGTAAACTTCGAAAGATTTGGATATCCAAGCGACAAAACAATATTCAATAAATTCTCAGAGGAACTATAAACCTTATAAACAAGTACGAAAATGACATCCAAAACATGTTCTCAAATCTTGATCCAACGATTGAAACAAACTACTCGCTGTGGAAAGTCACCAAAAACTTTTCGCGAAATGGTCAGCGGCGCATCGTAAATGAATAAGTCGCGCTGCTGCATTTGGGGGAGGCGGAGATAGCGTTTCAAAGACCTTCAGGTCCGGCAAACCTCGCCTATGAGCTATGTGTCGTAATTTCTGATCATGTGAAAATTACAATGCGGGAACTAGGAAGGATCACACGGAATTTGATTAAATCAATTTTAGGTTAATTAGGGAGTATCCTGTTTAGTTTGCTATCAGAATATCACAAGTATGGGCGGATATGATTGTACCTACATATTCGACAGCAGTTCATGTATATCTACAATACATGCAAGTCCGGTTTCCTGACACATCAAGAGGACAGATGTATGGCAATCAATAACGTTGTGAGTGACAACGTCATACCTTCCACACGGGTTATACGTAAACGGACGTAGATAGACCGAATGACAGTCAGTCGGAAATTGCATCGGACAGCGTATTCTAGCCTATTGTGTTATCTGGCTTAGGACTGATTTTACCAGTCTGTCAGCTTTTCTCCGGAAAAGCTGCAAAAATTCGAAATTATGTAGGATAATACTTATACTAGGTCTAAAAGTATGATTGAAAGAAAAGAAAGAATGAAAAATAGGTTTTTAAAACGCCATGCGTCTTTTTCGTTCGCGATTGAATACGCCTTTAGATAGAGGAACCTACTATGTTTTGGAACGGGCAACTCGCTTTATCGTTCTAACTGACCGACTCCTTAGCAATTCAAAAGTCCCTGTAATTTGTTTAATTGAAATAAATGGTTTGAGTTAGCCGCTAGAGCTGGCAGCTGTTTCCACCTCCCAAATAGTAATTTTTTTCGAGAAAGTTCGGCCTTTGGTTACCAGGCCCTGCAGTCTCGACATAGATGGCGACAAAAATCTGTCGTTAAGTCGTATCGATGTCAAATTTCTTTAATAGATTTTTAACCTTAGGGTTTGGAAATAAAGTTGAAAATTTATTAAAGAAATTTGACATCAATACGATTTAGCGACAGATTTTTGTCGCTATCTAATGTCGAGACTGCCGGCCCAGGGGATAAACACACATTTTCCGGTTGCGTAATTTGAATGCTATGACGCAGTGCCTTTGTAACAAGTTTCATGCGATTTGACAGGCTTCTCACTAATCTCGGAAATAAGAAATTAATAAAGTTTGCTAGGGTAAACCGGAAAACGCGACATTTCGAAATGAATAAAAACGTGTCGCAAGTCACAATTCATTTATGGCTTCAGTTTTTAATTTGATTTACGGACTGCGCAACGAGGAAATGAATAAAATAAACTGTTTTTATGGTTCACATATTAGGTTTTAGAGCAATTTTGTACTATTGATTGATGAAATATTATAATGCTTTTTTGTTTACAAAATTCCGTGAATAACATTATTAATAATAACTAATATAAGTACCGACCGACCGACCGACCTATATTATTATTACTAATATTCCGAGCAATCCCATTACAATAGGAACCGCTAAGCCGATTCTATGGTCAGCTTTGTCACGCAGCGCATTATCACGTAGGTGCAATATTATTAACTAAATTCTAGGAATATCGCCGCTTTCTAAACGAAATATGATAATGCAAACTAGATTAAATGCGAGTGTTTGAACAATTGCAATGATTCGTGTGAAAGAGGGTTTTATAACCAGTTGATTTAGTTTTTAGTTCAGTCTAACTGAGCTGTGGGCCAAAATAGATACTACGTGGAGCCCTGAGACAGCTAGAAGGCATCACGACAAACCCCGTAGAAGATGGCGGGACGAGCTGGAACGAACAAACTACCAGTGGTCCACATAAGCCCTGGACCGCTACCACTGGAAGTCATGGGGAGAGGCCTTTGCCCAGCAGTGGGACGATACAAGCTAACAGTAACAGTATAGATTTCTTATTTGGGATTTAAGAAAAGGTAACACGTCAGTCAAAGAGAGTAATTTCCTCCATATTCATGCCCCCGTTTTGTACACAATGCATTTTTCCGATGATTTTCGCTGTACAAAATTCTTTGTACATATACTTATACCGCATTAGCTGGAAGAACCTCTTTGTCCGCTACATACTCGTAACTCGTAGTACAGTCACGAGCATAAATATATTACTATGGACAGCTCGGCAATAATATCTGATTTCATGATTCATCCATTACGCCGGGAAAATTAGGTTTGAACTGCGTTTTTTTTTTAACTTAGATCTTCATATAATAATAAAAAATAAGACATTTTCCAAGACCGCATCAGGGTAAAAAAACAAAAACACGTTTTGTGAATAAACATTGAGGCAAAATAGTTAACCGGAAAATTTTGGTTACAAAATGTACACATTGGTACAACCAATGTACTTTACTATACTATACTATACTTTTTCAGAATTAAACATTATAGGTATGTCGTCACCGTTTTCGGCACAAGTAGAAGTCTACTTATCAGACAAGGATTTATTTCTTCACACGTAGTAGAATAAAATAGGACAAATGCACGCAAACTTTTCCCAGAAGGGACGAAGGAGGGGAGCTGGGGTCCGCTAAACCAAAAATGACAATACGTCTTAGTTATAAGTTCCGACTTAATAGCGGAGTCCCACGCAATTATTCCTAGTTGGATGTAATTCATGGATTCACCACTGGTTCAGTCTCACAAAACACGAATATTCTAGCGGAGGTCATTAACCCGCGGAGAATCTTAACACCGCGATTCATAAAAATGACGTAACGTGATAGCACCTTCTAGTGTCGAGGAGCGGCATTTTGTAGTGTCTCGTTGACGTAATAGGAGGCGCTAGTGGATTGAAAAAAGGTTTGCTACAACATGTGATAATTTACTGACCTACATGTAATACCTAATCTCTTCGACAAATACTCCATACAAACATGCCTGTTAATAGTTTTTCTACCAATAAAATTTAATCTGTAGCGGTAGTAAATAAACGTGTACAGTAGGCCGCACGTCAGCGGTATCAAAACCCGCATAAGCTGGCTAGGGCTGGCCTCTACGTTCGAGCGGACGTAAAACTATCACGGCGGGATTTTTGCGCGCACTGTATCGTCAACGCACCGCTTAGCACCGAGAGTTGAAAATCCAACAATGTGTTTTTTCAACGTGCTGGGATGCACTCTGTTGGATTCTCAATGCTCGATTCAACACTAAGAGTTGAAAATACATGCGCGATAAAATCCCACTGTGATGTTTTTACGTCCGTGCAACGTGGTCTAATTCCATTGAAACTCCGTACTACGCTAGGCCCCGCACAAGGTCAAAAGTAAAAATCAAAATTTGACGTGAATTTTTTTCAAGTCGTCATATAATTTCTCGAGTCCTATATCTGCAGCCTTTTTATACAAAGTTATAACTGAATAGGTCAAAATAAAGTTGTTGTGGCATATTATCAAATTAAGTGAAACTAAATAAAAGCTGTTATCAATCTTAAGTGTTCATTTTAATTTGCTGTCCGCCTCTAACCCCCGAATTGTTAATTTTTGACTAAATTAATTTTATGAAAGAACACATCCCTCCACAGATATCTATGCATCCCTCTAATAAGATTATTTACAAAATAAATTAAAAATCATTTTAAAGTAGGTTTGTACGTACAAACACTAACACGTGAATAAGTTGTCCGCTGAAACGCTAACTCTCAACAGTTCACAATCTCGTTAGTATTATAAAACGCACAAGTTTAAGAAAAAAGCAAGTTCAGCCTTATTTCTTAAGTGCCCTGCAGTGACCTGTTTCTTCAATAGCCCAGTTCTTAAGGTACTTTGAAGTCAAGTTTCGCAGACATAGCGACATGTCTGCGAAACTTGACTTCAAAGTAGGACCTAAGATCTGCCGTTACGGATTTTTTTTTAACAAAGTCATTATTTCCTACTAAGAATAAAAGTTATCGTAGGTGCTATATAAGGTGTATCTATTCAGACACGAAATATTTGAAGAGGTTCACCTATAGCCGGTACAGAAGCCATAGATATTTTTTATTTTACCGAAGTATGTTAGTAAAAAAAAAAAACTTGACACACAAATATAAATACTGGTTCCTTCTTATTTGATAACATTCATTACGATACTTTATACGTTGTATGTACTGTCATTGAAGTGGGCGGCGGCCAAGACAGCGCGCGGTTTTTATGCATGGTCAAAGGGTAGAACGCCAGCGTGCCTCCCTCCCCCGCGCGCGTCTTTTCAGGCCCACACGATCCGCGTGTTGCACCGCACGCGCTTTTGCTAACACGCGTCGGGCTTTGGGCAATAAAAGCAACAATGCCAAACTATAGGTATACCAACCAGGAGTACCAGAACATGGTGGTGTGCTACAATAGCAAGTACCATAGGGAGGCACTAAGTACTACCTCGCGAGTGGCGATCGTGATGTGATTCCTCCGGTGCGGTTGGGCAACGACATTCGAGTTTTCTGTAGGTAAGGAAATTCTCAAAAACAGCGTGTCTACAATAGTAGGTATGTTTACGACTGGTTATGTCTGGTAAGATTTTTGAATCAGCTGACGGATTCGACCCGATGCACTCGTAACCTCACAAAGGTCATTAACTTACGCGAATTAGAGTTGCACCTATCAGCTGTTTGGTTGTATTTAACTAGTTTACAGAATTGTAGGTACTGTAGATTAGGATTAAAATTTGTTTTAATCGCACCTAGGTCCCTTTTCGTATAACTTTAAGGAGGGAATTTAATAATGTACCTCCTTAGGTTTAGGTGGTTTTGTATTTTAAATTTAAATTTATTATTATTGTAAGCGATAAGCTATTAAAACAAGACTAGATCGAGTTACGAAGTCTACCTATGTTGGTTTATTTATAACAACACACACGGCTGCATTCCCCGTAGAGATATGCAGAGGTGTATTTTCGTACGTCCATTACAGTTCACCAGTGATATTGTTAAGTTCCATGTAATAGCAGGTGAGGGCAGGTGTTTGCGTCCGGCAGCACACAGACTGTGGAGTGCGGTAACTGTCAGGACGCGAAATAACTACCATGCTCGCGCGGTCGCGTGGCGACATGCATGCGAACACAACCTCACCAACACGCTGCTCGACACAGAATCAGCACAGAATAGACGAGACGCCCCGATGCAGCGGCGGGCGGCGCGGGCGCCGCGTCTTCGCTCCCTCCCTCACCGCGTCAGGCGGGTCATTCATAGAGTAGGGAATAAAGGTTTTATGCAAAATGTCTCAAGCAGTTTTAAAATTATAATTATTACGTAAAATAAAAAAACATTTAGATATTTTTTCGTGTTTATGGGTTCTGTACCAGCTATAGGTGTATCTCTTAAAATATTTCGTGTATAAATAGATACACCATATATTATTAAAAGGAGTACACAAAAGTTCGCCCAATAATACATGGGTCTTAAACTAGCGAAATGTGGGTGTACTATAGGTACACCTCTGCCCAACCCTTCGACGTAACAAAGCGTGATATTATGTTTGTTTGTGCACAAAAGTTGCCCAGCATTATTTTTATCCTTCCGCATTCAAAAAACTTAAACGTACTTTCGCCTGCATACGCTTCAGTCAATTTATTTTTGATTTCTATGTCATAAATGTATCTTCAATTCATACAATTACGGGAATAGGCAAACCAAAATATTCTCGTTAAATGCCGTCCATGAACCAGATTAAATAGTTACTGATCCTGGAAAAAAATATTCACGAGAATTTTCCAAAATATTTCCGATATTTCAATATTTCGATGCCCATCGGACAGTAATATCCATTATCATATTTCTAAAAGTTTGTGTTAAAACGAATATTGAAAGGACAAAGGAAACTGCGATAAATCCCGTATTTTATTAACATAAATTTTCAGCGGTAGCGGAGTGGCAATAAACAACGATTGTGACGAAAACGCAAGTAAAAAAAAAACCTGCCTGGTTGATTTTGTTGGCATGCACGTTATGCACACGTAGATCATAAAGGCTTATGTACACAGAGAGAGTTCCTTGCCCATTTTGTGGCGCGAATGTGCAAAGGCTGTTATTGCACTCATTTGTAAATTTTAGTTTTACTTTATAAGCAGCTTAAATTTTACTTATAGTTGCAGCTTCTGTCCAATATCTTTCCTCTTTTTTTTTTTTTCTTCTTTTTTTATGTACACGTATAATTTGCGTATACATTAGCAGTAATACCTTTCTTAAATACTTTTGTAAACCAATGTTGATGCTGTTGGTGTTCTATAAGAGGACTACAGGACCTAAACGTAAGTTTTATAATGCCTAAAAGTATATGATCCACTGCAGTAAACAAAATCAGAATATATGTTATTCTTCAGGATATTTGCTAATTAGATAGTGTGTTGAAAACATAATACAACTAATTTGATACGATCGAAAAAAATCACGAAGATACCTCTAAAAATTTCTTTTAACGATTAAAAACCATACTACTATGCATTAAATCATTCTGATTTTTTGTCAGATTATTCTACAAGCAACATACTAACGTAATACTGTTTTAATTTTTTAATCCAATGAATAGATTTTTAGTAAATAGATAATTACTTCGTATTTTGCAATAAATTACCAGCGTTGTGTCATCGCGCTTCTCTTTCTTTTCTATGCAGTCCGACAGTGACCGCGCTTTAGCTGTTGTAAGCCCCTTAATAAATAAATTAAATAAATCGCACTCATGTGATCAGTTGATCACTTTTGTATTGCCTCTTAAAGATATTCAAGAAACTCTCTCAGTGTAAATGAGCCTTAAAGCTTTCACAGCTCAAAACTGACAAGGTGCTGATTCAGTTGCGTATCAACTTATCTAGGTCATCGTTATCAATTACTAAGACGCAGATCAAGAGCCGGCCAGGATTCAGGCCTGCTAAACTTTTGATTAGCATGTTCTGCGTTTGAACTTTCTTGAGAAATCTTATTTATTATTTTATTTCTTTTTCTTATTAGTCTCATATTGTATGTACGATTTTACGTTAGGGGCAGACTCTTTATTCTGGTCGATGCACATCAGAGTCACTACCAATATCGAGTTTCGACATACAATGACAATATTCTTAAAACAAAAAGGAGGTACTTTCATCAGGGAAAATGTTTAAAAATCATGGTTCATAGGTATAAAGCACCTGTATGTACCTTAATTTAATTTCAATAATAACTCAACACCTGAAAATTTTGTTTATACTAATAGCCTTGATGACCAAAGTACAATGCACATGATTGTATTTATTTATTAAAACTTCATGCACAAGTAAAAAAATATTGTACAAAGGCGGACTTAATGCCTGAGGCATTTTCTATCAGTCATTTGTTTGTGAATGTACCATAGGTGCCGTCGGCCACCGATGCTATGCCTGCGAAGGGGGGAATGGGGATAATTGCAGAGGGCCAGGCTCTAAATGATTCAGCGATGGAATTAAATGTCCAGTCCACACTATGTACAACTACTGTTATTAAAAGCAATTTGTATGGAACTAGATATTCATATTGGATTTTCTGTCGCTTTGGAAATAAATTTTTAGGCAATTTTTTTTTTTGTTTTTCGAAATTTATCGAAAAATTTATTGTTTTTAGTTCCTTTTACAGTGCATATACATTTTTATTGAATTTTTTTGTGTATAAAAATGCACACTACATATATGAGACTTAGGTTCATTTTTCAATGCACAATAATATCAGTTTACTTACAACGTTCACAGGCATTGTCTGCCAAGCTCACTTTCAGACACTATCAGTGATTGTATACTAATCGAAAAGGAACCTTAGATTCACTGGATTTGGTGCTAATTTACAATAGATCTGATTTTAATATCCAATTTTATTCATGCATATTTTAATTAGGGTAAAATCTGCTGGGAGGCAGTAAAAGCTTGCATATGTTAATTGGATATGACAAGAATTTGAAGTAAATAGAGCGCGACTGCAATAATATATTATCTGTCACCTGTAATATGACTCAAATTCCCATTGGAGCTTACAAATTTTAGAGCACACTAAGTATGAAAAGTAGTTGATTCGATAATTGATTGTTTTAAGTAAAAGTTGATTTTGGGTGTGTCATTTCAATTTATTATTATAAAATCATCAGAGTGGAACTATATTTAGGTAGTACCCGTGTTAATTGTGTATATATAAAGGTAAACATAATAACTGATTTTATCAATGTGAATCAGAATCACTAAATACTCATATAAATATGATTAGAAATTTAAATTAACCTTTTCACCGTCCGTTGAACCGATTTTGACTTCTATTCCATAGGCATAAGGATGGCATTAAAAGCAAAAATGTTACAATACCGTTTACTGCAACTGCCATTTGTCGTGCCACCAATGCAATATAATTCAAAATTGGTTGAACGGACTGTAAAAAAGGGTTTATTTAAATTTCTAATCGTATTTCAATTAGAGGGCAGGTATAATTTGTTCCAAGTATTTGATGTAAATGTAAACCAATATGTTCAGGTTATGTACACATATATGTGCTGTGTTTAGAAGGTTTCAACTAATTTTTTTCTGTGACAAATAAACCTAGTTTTCTTTCTTTCTTTCTTAAACCTCACCAGTTCTTCCAACAATTATTGCGTTTGAAAGAAGGGTAAAACATTATTTACTGTAATTTTATTGCAAAAACGTCGACGAAAATCGAGTTTATAAAAGTAACCACTATTGTGATATGTGACTTAAAATTTGAATTTCGGTTTTAGCTATTTACATAATCAAATCACTCAATTGGTAAGTGGTACTACAAATTGGCATCCATAGGTACGTTTTCTGACCCATTGTTTTTCACCAAATGGTCTTGAAACAGGGTACCTAAAGCATGTTAGTTTATGTGAAAAAGGGCAAGGCAAACATTTTCTAAGCTGCTTTATTGCTTTTATTAGTAACATTTTTGTTTTGTTTTAGATGCATTCTTTTCCCTACTTAAAAATGTAATTTTTATAAAGTATCAACTTAACATTGTAGCTTAGATTTTTTCTTTTAGATTTTTACTTTTCTTTGGAATTATGTTTGCAAATATTATTTACATTTTTCTTAAAGGGGCGTTTTTTTCTTTATTTCTTTCCGCCCTCTTAGTTGTAACCAATAGGTACTTTAACTTGTCCTTTCTTTTTTAGCAGTATTAAGCCTCTAAGGCCCTTTTCTGCACGGCACGTTTTCCTTACGGTACGGCGTATAAACCGCGTCATAGAAAAAACGTGTCCGTCAACAAGCTACAATAAACCGTCGTTTTTCACGGCAAGAAAAACGTGTATTTACCAAAGGCCTTACTCAAAAAGGTCTTATTCACTTCTTTTTCCTTAACAATAAATTAACTATTTTCTTAACATTTTTAAAATCACGTTTTCTCTCTATAATTAATCTCTCTCTATAATTCATGAATATGAAAATGAGAAGGTACTACTTCTACCGTATGGTGTGGTAAAAAATTAACTTTAATAGACCCTTGAACCGCAGCAGTACGAGTGGGTTTCTAAGTTCAAGTGTTAGTTCTGAGGTGTAGTTGACCATGTCTATTTATATGAATAAGGGGATTATACTTGACTGCTGAAAGAAACATTTCCACAAACCTTTGTTGAACGCCTTCCACCTTATGAAGAGACCAACCTGGGAGTTCTGAAATGCACTTACCGTTACATAGTTGGCATTGATGTAGTCGCTCTCGCAACGCTTCAAGACAACCCGAGTATGATCGAATGGGTTGACGTCGCGGTAGCGGTTAAGAGGCTTGTTCTGAGGTTTCTTAGCTTCATTCCAGCTGTGACGGAACCGTTGGCATTCAATCCCGATCTTCTGTTGGGCAAAGTTTGGAGGTATTAGTAAAAGTCAAGAGGTACAACTAAGGAAATGGTGTCCTATTGAATGAGTGTAGGGGTTCATTTGATATTACTTAAGTTAAGTAAACTGTGACTCTAAAACGCTGTGAGGTTC
This sequence comes from Dryobotodes eremita, assembly GCA_917490735.1. Classification (NCBI taxonomy): domain Eukaryota; kingdom Metazoa; phylum Arthropoda; class Insecta; order Lepidoptera; family Noctuidae; genus Dryobotodes; species Dryobotodes eremita. The sequence continues at coordinate 6,120,733 of OU823241.1, read as the reverse complement.
TAAGAATGTTTTATTTTGAATGTTGTTAAAATCTACCGTTTGTTACTGATGGATGAAATTTTAGTGTTAGGTAAAGGGTTTAGGTTTAATGGTAATGGCATAAACGTAGACCCAGATACTTAGAATTGTAAATCAACCTACCATACCGTGTTACGTACTACAGGCATTGCATGTATTAGGATACATGCATATAATAAGATGGAATTAGGACATACACAACTGCATGTAACGGTATTTTGTACTGTATTCACTATTCCAGGAATTATTCATTGATTTTCAGATGGCTCTGAGCTGTGAGACTGAGCCAGGGCGGGGCAGGCGAGGGGGGGGAAGTAAGATAGACACGCTATAATTGCGGGGGGAGGAGGTGGGGGAGACTGTGCTCAGGCTAGGCCTGCAAGAGGAGGTGAAGGGGGCGAGGGAATGCAGCCTTTACTTCTTATGAAATTAAATGTACTGGCAGGGTTGCCACCTTGACAATGCAGGTTCGCGCATGCTGAGGCGCGGGCTTCACGATATAAAATGACGTCGAGACCGAAAATGTAAGTACACACATGTTTATGATTTTTTCTAGAGCTTTCCATTAGTTTAAAATAAAATCAGGGCTTTGGGGAAAATCATATGTATTAGGAGATGGACTTTTCAATTATCAAGGGACATCCGTTCCAATATTTTTGAGAGAGCAGGTATTGCCTTGTTACCATTCATAATTTTCATAAAACGGAGAATACGAAGATTTTAACTCATAAAGGTTGAATTTGTGAAACTCAAAAAGTTTGCTTTTTACTTTTTTCCAAGAACAAAAGTTTACCAAGGCAGCCAATAATATGTGTTTGCATTTTGGTCCTAAGCCCCAATATGTTACAAAGTGTAACAACAATAATAATAATGTTAACAAGCTAAAACTTTGCTTGGAGGGAGATTTTTTTTTAATTTAGTAGGACAAGTTTGAAATTTATGGTTGGAGGAAAATATTACTTAAAATATAAATGGCTTTTTTAATCATTTCTCTAGTAAAGTGGAAGGATGACTGTGGTGAAAAATTATCATGTTTTATTTTAAAATGTGGTAGAAATTATAGTATATTTCAGGATACCTAGTACTGTTTTATTGTTGTTGAATATCCGCAACCTAATGCCATTACCTAGAGTATGCTAAGGCATACCGTGTATTATAATTTTGTTAATTAGATACATTAACTTTCTGGTGTTAAAGTACCCCAATAGTAGACAAATCCTCAGAACATAAATCTGTTATATATTAGTGATGCAGCTCAGGCTCAGCAGAATTTGAGGAGTACCTAAAACACAATACAGTACATGGGATGATAGTTGCAATACGCAGAAGTCTTCAAAGGCAGCCCTAGATGTATGTCTCCAATTGTAAACATTTAAACAATTACAAAAAATAACAACAAAAAAAAGTCTAATAAAAAAACAATTAAAAGTTAACGAAAACAAGAAATAAAGTAGCAAATGCACTAATTTCTATGCCACGGCTAAAATCCGCAAGCAAAAACTATTACTTTTCCTATCAAGACCTAAAATGCAGAAAAGTTTGAAGAAATCGCGAGTCGAAATAAGTTCACTTAGATTGTTATTAGTTTTTAGCGCGTGGCACAGACAACCGCGTTCCACCTACGCAACATACCTGATAGACCAGGGCCCAAGCATTCTTGGAGACGATGTCCAAATACTCCTCCTCAACTTTGTTGGTGTACACGTTGTTTTGACTCATTGTTGAAGTTGTTTGCTTCTTTTGCTCACTCTTAACGAAGTATTGTTTGGGTATCGGATACCGCAAACACTACAAGTTTGGAAGTTACTAATAATTGAAACAGGTGTATGATATTTTGTAGATATGGGATGTGCCAGGTGCAGGTGGTAAGCAAAATTTATAACGACCCGTAACAACTGTTCCAGCGACGAAATCAGAATGATTTAGTTTTGGATAGCGGCCTTCGACATGAGTGCACCGCTGTCGGATTTAGTGTTGTCACAGTTTGTTTACAAAATCTGTTCTTTACTCAAATTCTACCATGGTAGATTTCGTTTTAGCACGGTTTGGGTCGTTTTACTTTACTTACGTACCTAATTACTACAAAATATTATTTTCAACCACTTTTTAGTGTCAAATTTATTTAAAAGATGTACAAACTCCATCTTTGGAACGTTACTTGCCTACTGTGTATTTTGTAGTCAATGTGCGATTTTATAATTTCTAACGTGACCAATTTTTAAATTATTATAATTTTATTTTAGTTACTGTTCCACATTTTGTTATACCAATAAATAAATGAAACTTTCTGGTTTCGGTTTAACACGGTTTGGGTCCAGTTTTACTTTACTTACGTACTTACTGCAAATTATTACTTTCAACCACTTTTTAGTGTCAAATTTAATTAAAAGATGTAGATACAAACTGTATCTTTGGAACGCTGTTTACCTTCTGTGTATTTTATAGTCAATGTGCGCTTTTATAATTTCTAACGTGACGAATTATTGTGAACATCCAGGGCATCACGATAACACAGGGAAGTAAAATGGTATAGAAATAATACTTATGAAGACAGTTTAAATTTTCGTCCACGATAACATTATAAAGTACACGTATTTCCATACATTTGATGGACGTGGTCCACGTTCATCAAACGTCCACGTCACATTCATATTAAAATTACGTTAAAAATTTTAAAAGCATATCTTACCGATATTTGAATAGCGCGATTGAGAAAGTTGTGAAGATAGAAGGTTCAATCAATCAAATTATTATATTCTTCTACACAACGTGACATGCCAATATTATTGTTTAATTGGTTTATGCCGTGTTTCACAAATACTTCGTTAAACTATGAATAAAATATTATGTCATCATTCATTACAAGAGGGTGTTCAATACACAGCCAATATACTTTGTAGTATGGGTACAGAGCGTTAAAATAGATATCGATAAAACAAAACTACCCTGATGATTGCTTTCGTATGAGGTATATGTAGGTTGACACAGTTGGTAATGGGCATCTGAAATAATTAATGGGCAGCTAAGCATAACGAGGCAATTTCTAACGGTCGTTTTATATTATTTATGCCGTAAATTCCACATGGGACAGGACACAACACACGTAGTTACTCGTACTGTGTAGGTATAAAGAAAAGACGAATTGAGACCCTTCTCTTTTTTTAAGAAGTCGATTAATTAAAAGAAGTCTTAACAGTGATAAAAAAGGACTTGCAATGAGTGAGTCCCGTATAACCGGAGTCACACGTTATTACTGTGCTGCTGGGGAGTTTATTGCGCCATTTCTTCTTCCTATGTTAAGCACTAGGAAGTGGTGATGGGCGCGGGTTTTGGAGGACTTCGGTAATTTTGTCATTCGAAAAGTTCTAATCCTCAGCCTTATTTGAATAAAGGACTTTAAATCAGTTAGAGTGAAACATAATTATTTTATTCTTATATTTGCAGTTTATGTATAGTATGTATAATTGTAGACAACCAGACATGTATGATTAATTGATTATATAAAGATCGATACATTTTCAGAAAGTACTCCATAACTTGACTTTTCATTACATAGCAAACACGATGTATTTACCTTATACATATGCCGCTATAAGCCGCCATTTTGGCGTTTTATACGTCGACGTAAGACGTCATATAGCATATAACCCGCGGAACAACACGACGCTTCCAACGATACTTCGTTTGTTAAAATACGACTAGTAGTTTAGGAGTTATGAGGGAACAGATGAACATACATGGCCTCTTAAAATTATAACCCTCCTTTGGCTTTACCATATACAAGACAAAGGTCTGTAGAGCCCCCGACATGGTCAACTGGACACAAAAAGAAAAAAAAATAAATAAAGTAAAATCGTAAATGGTACGTCATAGTAATTGCCAAATAATGATAATACAAAAATTTGCTCATATAAAACTCAAACTCAAACTCAAAGTATTTATTTCAAATAAACCAATTACAGGCACTTTGGAATTGTCAAGGGGTCGGTCAGTCAGAAAGATGAAGCTAGTTGCCCATTCCAAAGCGTAGTAGGTACCTATGGACAAGAACGGGCTAGAAACTCCACGGACACTCTTTAAAACAAAATATGGTAACAAAATATTGGTTACATCATTCAAATATCGATACATTAATTTGATATATCGAATCAATTGAAGTCTATATATAATATCGATATATTTTATCCGATATATAAATATCGTCCGAAGTTAAAACTACATCTTTCCTACTTTGAGAAACGAAACGAACAAACAGATACGGGCGAACTCGGACTACAAAAATTTAGGGATTTAGCTCATTTTTTATTCATCGCCTAGGAAATTATGAATGCGAGGTGTGTTCATTACTACTTGCAAATAATAAAAAATGCATCCGTTTGAAACATTCTCGTCATTAATAATTTATCTTTATTAAATGTATTATTCTCTACAGATAATAAGAAATCTATTTATTTGATAACCAAAAAGTATTGTCACATGTAGATTTTTAACATAATTTACATTCATTGTGCAACCTAGCAGAGAAGCAGACTTCAAGTCAAAAGAGTCAATAAAATTTTATTTCTGTCAGGTTTAGATAAGAAATATTGGGATTTATCAAAATAAAGTTCATTGATTTTTAACCTTTGGTGGGTTTACTTATTTACTCCTTATAAAGTCTTTTCCTTCCTACGATACGATATATCGAAAATTTCGATGTTTTTGACTGATATATGGTTAAATATCGATACAATATTTTGATATATTATATCAGAAAAAATATCGATATTTTTTGTACATGAACATCACTACCGCCCGTTCAAGGAACACGAACATAATTACATTTTTATCGATATAGATCCAGCAGGCTTAGTACAAGCACCGTTTTGTCGACGGAAGAGTAGACAAAGTTGACGTTCTGTGTAGACAGTACGACAGCAGCAAAGTAGAAAGAGTCTACTGCACTTTTTACGAAATTCGCTCTTTAACATATTCTTTTTTTCCTTTAATTTGCTTAAATCTAGAAAATGGTGTTTCCTATCGCAAACATAATGAAAATTTCGATTCCCTTTATAGAACCCCTAAACCCCTAAAACACAGCATGTAGGTAATTATTTTTAATTTTAAAAAGTGAAAATACCATTTCTTCCATTCCATTTTTATACTTTGTGGCTGTCGAGTAAAAAGTTTTCTACTGTCTTTAGCATGACGATTATAAAATTGTAATTGCTGTTTGTGTATGTGAGTTTAAATGTTTGTAAACGCACCCACAATACAGGAGAAATTCCTAGTGTGGGGCAATGTTTTTTAAAAAAAAAAAAAAAAAAATCAAATTGTCTCCACTACCTTATACAACTGTCAGTTGTCAGTGTGCTTCTGACAGTTTGGAACAGAAAACTTTCTTCTGAAATAGTCTACATATAAATGGACCTAGAGAACGATTGGTAGAAACGGTCGACAAAATTACAGATTGTCGAAGGATTTCTACGGTGCGATGTCAAAAATGGAGAAACGAAATGTCACTTTGTATAGAAATAGCTGTGTCTATTCTTCGTAGAAATAGAAAGCGTCATGCTAAGCCTGCAGAGTCTAAAAAAGTTAGTTAAAAAAATTTCTTTTACCTTCTTGGTATGGAACCCAAAAAACATGCAGAGACACTTTAATTATCCTAACAAAAATGTACCATTTGGTAGAAAATTCAAACTTATCAGAAATTGTCGAAAAGTTGCAAAAACAAGAATATTAGAAATAAATTAAGCATTGATGCATCTTGGACGTCTATCTATATCTTTTTATACAGTTTATTAACGAAATCGCTCTTTATGACAGTCTGTGTGACCCCGTTGTTCTTCTTAATAACTAAATGCATTTTGATGCCTGTTTCACCATAATGTAAATAATTTATTCCGGAAGGTTTACGTGCATTATTAATTAATACAAAAGTGTTTATAAGGATTTTAGCAGGTGGCGTTCTGTTGTTAGTGCCTGTTCCCATAGGAAAAGGCGTGAGTTTATATAGCTGACGCTAACGCTATAGCTAAATAAAAAAAATCTTGTTGTTTTGTCAAGTCGTAAAAACCGTACGGAGCAGGGATGATTTGCTAATATTGAATCAAAATAGAATAATAATGAATTAACTGATTCAATGCTCCAGCTGGAAAAAATTAATGGGAATTATATTATGAAGCTAATTACCTTGGTTTCAGGTTTTGCGATAGACTAAGTCAAAATTTTGACATAAAAAATTTAATTCTTGTCAATGGATGCCAAGTGGACGTCCGAAAATTTTTGACAATTCCCCACACAATTCCCTATTCGCTGTGTTTTGTGTGTGTACGTACTCTGTGCGATTCTGCATAATATTTAAAATAACACATTATATTCACAACTAACAGCTAAGAAATGGCTTCCCCACGAACCCGCAGGAAGCTTAACTCCATAAGAAATATTGACGATAATAACGTAAGTCATTGTGTGTCGAAATTCATATCCGTATGCTAAGAAAAATTTCGAGATCCTAACGAAAATTTTCGTAATTTTTTGTAGAAATGTTTCGAGTGTGGAACCTTGAATCCTCAATGGGTGTCTGTTACGTATGGCATCTGGATATGCTTAGAATGCTCAGGAGTCCACCGCAGTCTGGGGGTCCACCTTTCATTTGTACGGAGCGTAACCATGGATAAATGGAAGGACGTGGAGCTTGAAAAAATGATGGTAAGCCTCCCCCTTTCTTAGTTTTTATCTAGGCGAGACTGCAGTAAAATGATGACTAAACATTGCAAAAAGATTGTATACAAACTATAGTGGCTATTATGTGAAGAAACTACATCAGTTTCCTCTGCCTCTGTAATTGAACTTTGTTGACTATCTTATACACTTCATAAGTATCATACTAACTGAATTCAAACACAAAAAAAATAGTATCACATTATCAATCTAGACAATCAACATAAGAAATACAGGAGGAATACTGAACTGCAATCACAGACATTCTAGTTTTAATATTATTTAAGTTTGATTTTTACAATAATTTCATCATACATCTTATTATTTTCTGAGATACTTGATTGGGGGGGACCTCATGAGACTCATGACCTACTTACTTAAACCATACTCATTGTAATAGCATTTAACTACCTTACAATTATTTAGGCAACTATACCTAAGTTAGACTCACTCAGTACTATTTGTCAAAAAGCTTCAGGAATATTTTCGGAACTAATTTATCATCAGGAATCTACACTAATACTGATAAAGAAATTCTACTTGAATTCAGTTTAGGGTCTCCAAACAAATGGCACCGCTATTTAAAACTATTTATGCAAAAAGAAAAGAGCCATGTCAGCAATGCTATTGAGCTATTGATAGAAAATCTGCTGAAGTTATTACACTGCTCCCTTATTTTAGTATTGGGTTTCACAATTAGAAGTTGTTCCATAAAGTTAACAATCTCAATTAAACTTAAATCGCCTTTTTCCCAAAAAAATAAAACACTTTTGAACAGCAGTATTAGTTTAACTATAATGTTTAAGTGCCGCAAACAGTAGATTTAAACCAAGAATATTGTAAAACCATGTTTTGTAACAAGAGAGAGTGATATTTATTGAGTAAGTTTCTGTATCAAAGACTAGCTTTGTCAAGGCTTCGCCTGCATGATGGAGGTTGGATATGAATACGCAGAAACTTACTACTGGGATAAAAGTATCCTATGTCCTAACACAGGTCATGATCTGTCTGGGACCCAAATTCCTCCAAATCCATTTAGCCATTAAGGTGCGAAAAGGTAACTGACAGAGTGTTACTTTTGTATTTATAATATTAGTAAGGATTGTAGTACATAACCCCAGGAAAAACTAAAATGCTAGCAAATATGAAGTAGCTAATACAATAGGATTTCAGTATGGCTTAGGCTGCATTAGATAACTTTTATATAAGTATGTCCTGTTCAGTGTGCACCTACGGCAATCAGTCCTTTACGAACCTTGCTGTCTAATCCATCCTTTAACTGTAGAATGTTTCTTATCATAATATTGCATGCAAAATAACTACAACTTAAGGCGGAACCTTCAGGGCAGCCCGCGAAATTCAAATTTTCTTACGTTTTTTGCAATTTGCAGGTCACTGTCAGGTTGTATTTTGATTAAAACATGATTCGCGGCCGTAACAAATATGGCTTTACAGAATTATAATCATTAGAATCAGCAATACATCATAAGTTCATATTACTGTATTGAATGACTATTTCATGAAATCATGACATTTGACGCCAATTCTATCTTGAGGAGTTGTATTGTGTTGTTGTTGTTGTGTTGTTGGATTCTAATGATTATAATTCTGTAAAGCCATATTTGTTACGGCCGCGAATCATATTTTAATCAAAATACAACCTGACATTGACCTTAATTGCAAAAAACGTAAGAAAATTTGAATTTCGAGGCGTACCCTTGCGCTTCCCCCTTAAAAGATCAGATTAAATATATTTGTTCTAGAAAAGCATTATTTCATGCATCAACCATAATCATCATGGTCGTAATGATACCAAATCGCGGCCACTGTTAGTCAAATTAAAGTCACTATTAAATAAAATGTCAGCCACTGCAGAGCAAAGGCACTCACAGAGAATTTGTGTTGATCACTAACTATGCCTACTCAATGAACTTAACTATAAATATATCACCCCCAAAAATATTGTAACTATAATGTATAGCATTCATCAAATAAAAATACTTTATTTAAACACTGATTTAGGAATTTTAATAAACTAACATTACCGCTGTTATACATACTCTATACTATAATCAATACAAATATTAAAAAGAGGTAAAATTTGCGAGTTTTTATGTAGGGGTATATCTTCAGAACTACTAATCCGATTAAAAAAATCCTTCACTAACGGAAGGCTACAGTATTGCTGAGTGTCATAGGATAAATTATTATGTTATTACAAGAAACAACCAATCTTTACGAAACTTGGTAAATATGTTGCCTGAAACCTTGAAAAGGACATAGCCCATACGTCATGTTCGTGAACGGGTGCCGTCAGTAGGGAATGGTCAATTCTTAGCTGCCACGGCTTATTTTAATTTAATTTAAGAGGCTTACAAGGGCTAAAGCGCGGTCACTGTCGGACTGCATAGAAAAGAAAGAGAAGCGCGATGACACAATGTTGGTAATTTATTGCAAAATACGAAACAATTATCTGTTTACAAAAAATCTATTGATTGGATTAAAAAATTAAAACACTATTACGCTAGTACGTTGCTTGTAGATTAATCTGACAAAAAACCAGAATGATTTAATGCATAGTAGTATGGTTTTTAATCGTTAAAAGAAATTTTTAGAGGTATCTTCGTGATTTTTTTCTATCGTATCAAATTAGTTGTATTATGTTTTCAACACACTATCTAATTAGCAAATATCCTGAAGAATAACATATATTTTTCTGATTTTGTTTACTGCAGTGGATCATATACTTTTAGGCATTATAAAACTTACGTTTAGGTCCTGTAGTCCCCTTAATATTTGAATTGTTTTTGTCTTTTTATTATGACGCTTTTAACGTTCTGCTTTGTTCTCACCTGCATAATTTCAACATGAATGATGAAACCAATATTTTTTAACCATATTTTGATTTAAAAAAGTGTCCATGGTGTTTCTTGCCCGTTCTTCTCCATAGGCTACGCTTTGGAATGGGCAACTAGCTTCATCTTTCTGACTGACCGACCCCTTGACAATTCAAAAGTGCTTGTAATTGGTTTATTTGAAATAAATGCTTAGAGTTTGAGTGCTACTTTTCATCCTGAATATTTGTATAAAAAAATTATGAATTGCAAACTACTAATTAGATCAACTAAAGACTACAATAGGAATTACGCTAGCGCCTGGCGATTGTTTAGTAGCAACGTGTTGCGCTTCTTTTGTTTTGCGATCAGCCCCTGCAGTCGACATTAGACAGCGACAAAAATCGGTCGCTAAGTCGTATCGTTGTCAAATTCCTTTAATAGATTTTCATCTTTATTTCGAAAACATAAGGTTGAAAATCTTTTAAAGAAATTTGACATCGATTAGACTTAACGACCGTTTTTTGTCGTTATATTTGTCGAGACTGCAGGGCCAAGAAACGTAAAGATTGTGAAACTGATGAGTAATTTTAAGTGAGTGAGGAATAGCTTAGGAATTTTAGTATCGTAGTAAACTACATACTTAAAACAAAATACCTAGTACAAAACTATTGGTAATAATCCTAAATGCAACCTAACGGAAGGAGGATTTTTTATTGTTAATCCTATAGATTATAAGTATATTAAGAATATTACCATTCGGCTCGTTCGTTATATTTAAAAGATTTTATTTTCTGAAGAGTTGAACGGTTGTGACGGCGACCTGTAATTGGCCCGCTGCTAGGCAAGAGTCTCTTCAAATACAAAGAAGGTTTAAGCATTGAACACCATGCTTGCCCATAACCTAAGATTCGGTAATTTCCAACTTCTTCAATTCATTGATAGCCCCATTGCTAAGTAAAGGCCTCCTCCCTTTTGTGTCATGCTTCCCTGGTCTGTGCGAATCTTAAAACTTACTGGTAAATTTTCCCAAACGTCACCTAAGTCATGCATATTCATTTCAGTTTTGGTTCGAACCCGCAACCGCGTGCTTAAAATGCGGTTTTCTTAAACACCAGTTCATCGTTCCTTCTATTTCTTAATACTGAATCAGCTCTAATGTTCTTAGCATAGAAGTGTTTAAGTAAACTTACAGTGTAGGTAACACACAGCTGATTAGCAATCCACTCACCGTTTTCAAGTCAAAACATTACGAGTTACTAAAGTAGTTAACTTACATTGTTATCGGATTTACCTACCAATCCTTCAAAACGTCTGGTCTTTTACAAGCCATAATTTACTAACCTAAAATGTAATCTGCATTTACAGTCTCTATTAAAATACACAAAATATCATCTGACTGATTAGGTTACTTTAACAGTGATATTTAAATCCTAAGCTATAAAAAATAGAGTTCAATATCACAAAGCTAATATACGTGACGTAATTTGGTAGATAGTAGTGATTCAGTAGTTCAAGTTAATGCGGATATAATCAGACAATTGTGATAAGATTGTGGCCTTTTGAGTTTCATAAAATAAATAAGAACTGAAGAATATTAGGAAGTAAATACCGGAATATATTAAAACAACAAACTTACTGCTACAAAAAAAAGCGCTGTCAATGGCGGATCGTTACCATGAATTGTGGTTGACTGTACAGGCTTTAAGGCGTGCGTCTTACCAGTTATGACTTACGGAGCCGAAACGTGGACACTGACGGTGAGACTGGTCCATAAGTTTAAAGTCCCTCAAGGAGCTATGGAGAGAGCTATGTTTGGAGTCACTCTGAAGGACAAAATCTGAAATGTGATGATTCGCCAGAAAAACAAGGTAACCGACATAGCCCAAAGACTAAGCAAGCTGAAGTGGCAATGGGCTGGTCACATCTCTCGCAGAACCGACGATCGTTGGGGAAAACGTGTTCTAGAGTGGAGACCGCGTGTAGGCAAACGTAGTGTGGGACGCCCGCCGGCCAGGTGGAGTGACGACTTTCGATAGCCGACTGGCAGAGACTGGATAAGGAGGGCCGAAGATCGGACTCAGTGGCGTTCACTAGGAGAGGCCTACGTCCAGCAGTGGACGAATATAGGCTGATGATGATGATGATGATTGTTTCAGATAGGCATACTTACTTCTAGACTTTTTTTGTAGCAGGGACTTAGACAGTTACGAAGAGACTAGTTAGTAAAAACTGACTAAAAGAATCCAGAGATCTTTGAGAAGGATTCTGTACGAGTTGCTAATAGCCGATGTGTTTCGCCTTGAAGGTTATGGGTATCGGTGTATTGTATTATATTGTATACTAAAGCTTGACCGCTTAACTGAGACCATTCCTGAGGTAACTGCGCGGCGCAGGAGGGGTGACATTTGTAACAAGTTGACGTATCAGTGAGCTCTCACGGCGCGTCACCACACCCCTTCCGCACTGCGCAGCTACCTCAGGATCGGTCTCAAATAAGTGGTCGGGCTATAGACTCTAACTTGGTATTCATGTTAATCAATCATTTGCTTTAATTGACGCAAAATAATTTAAAATAAAATCAGTAAAAGGAGAATTTAGGTGTGCTAAATACTAATAGGTATATAGCCTACCTCTTCTGGGAAACATGTATGAATTTATGTATGGAAGAGGAATTTTTATACAACACATCTTTGTCAAGTTTGAAAATGAAAGTCATCTAAATGCTGTATAGTACACAAACCTTGGCCCTGAAAATAAAACGCTCGCGTAAAATTAAATATTATCTGTGTTTTGACTGTCTATCTTGAGATATTGGTTTACAACTTTGACAATGTTTACAACCATTCATTATAATAAAGATCAGGCAATGCGAAGTCCAAACCATAAATATAAAGTTGACTTATTTTTGTTATCGACTTATCAAAAATACGTCATCTTTCTATATTTTATTGTCTGTTCCAAAACTATCTGATTATAGTGTATACAAATTGATCAGAAAACGTACCTGTGGAAGCTAATTTGTAGTGCACTTACAAACTGAGTGCTTTGATTCGATTTTTTTGCATATACGAGATTTTAAATCACTTTAAGGCTCCCACGGCAATGGGATGGTGCGACGCGATTCTGGTAGAACAATTTCCAAGAAATTTTTATAGAAATTGTGCTACTACAGTCGCGTAACACCGATCTGCGGGAACTTTTAAAGATGTTTTTAATTTGACAATTGAGGTTAATTGTGTAACCTCCGTTTTCGTCGTTGATTTTTCAACTACAATTTATTTACTGATATTATTCAAGCAATAATTGTTGAGGGAAAAATGATGAGTTATAAAGTTGAAACCTTGTGATGTGTTACTAATTCCGTTTAGTGAGTGATTGTGTCAGAATTTAACCTGTACCCTAATTGCGTAACACACTATCTATTTACAATCTGAATCATTTTGAAGCCTATTACTAATCCATTGCTTCATATGTTCAAAATATTTGTCCGCTCAACAACGTAAATAACGCAATGAATGTTGTTGAGCTGTCAAAATGAAAGCCAGTCCTACTGTCAGTGTGTTACGCAATTACCCCGCCGAACAGGGTTTGTTTACACTATCATCCCATACTTTTGGAATAGACAACTTAGTTACTACCATGACCCTACTACCCTTCTCCTAATTTGTTTGGGGCTGACGCATCTGTAATTTTCCATACATCTCTATCAGCCTTTATACCAGTATTTACCCTCTTTCTAGCCGAGCCGTTTAATTTTCACACAAACTCATCCATCTTCCGGTTAACCATTACATTTTATTTATCCTCTTGACAGATGAAAAAATCAGTAAGCAACTATTTCTTTATTATAATAACATGATTAACACAGTATCAACATTGACACATAGTTGGAACACAGTGTTCTCAAGTGGCTCGATTGTCTTGCGTTACCAATGCGATGCGAAGGTTATATTTTGTAACAGCTGCGCAAAGAAGCCGCGAAAGCGGGATAGCTGAAAAATCCAAATTTTGTTATTTAAAGGCAAGCGCACATTCCACTCGCAACGGGCGCTTCGCATTTTTATACAAAATAGTGCGTTGCGGCCCGCCTGTAGTGTGCGTCTGTGCGATGTATAAGCATAAGCATAATCAGCCTATAATGTTCCTACTGCTGGGAAACAGGCCTCCTCTCTTCGAGAGGGAGTGGGCTGTACTCCACCACGCAGGCCCGGTGTGGGTTGGCAGATGTCACATATCTTTGAATTTTTGGTTCTAAGACATGCCGGTTTCCCCCACGATGTTTTCTTCACCGTTTTGAGAGCAGTAGTGATGAAATTATTGACCCAAACTAAAGCAGGCCTGAGATCGAATCCACGACCTACAACTCGTAAGTCTTGGCCGCTACCACTGCTCTGCGATGTGTGCGATAGTTCATACAAAATGTGCGAAAGTAATGTACTTAAGAGGATTTTTGCGTTGCGGTTCGGCCCGCCCAAATGTGCGTCACCCTTTAATGGTAACGAATATTCAATTTTAAGGCATCGTTATGTAAGTCTTATGATATCCCTGTGACTTAAGGGGGATGCGATAAGGTACCCCGCGAAATTCAAATTTTCTTACGTTTTTTGAAATTTGCGCGCTATGTCAAGCTGTATCTTATTCAAAATATGATTCGCGACCGTAACAAATGTATACTCGTATTCACATAATAATACTCATTAAAATCATCAATACAACTCTCTGAGTTAATTAAATGTCATGATTTCATGAAACTCATTTAATAGGGTAATTTGAGAACTTACTTATTACAGTCAGTTTGATTGGTCATTTAGGTATATATTCTTTTAATCCACGCACAAGCAATATTATTAATGGTATCTTGAAATTAGATTTGAAACGGAAACTTATGTAAAATGTTTCAGTTTGTGTCGAGATTAGGTCGAGATACACTCTTAAGCATCGCTATGAAGGACCTTGTTACTGAACTTACAAAATTATGTTCAGATGTAACAAAATAACTATCTACACACATCAAAAGTGTCTAGGGACCGAGGAAATAAAAAAATAAAAAAATGCCCTATTGAAATTAAATAAAAATGTCATGTTTTCGTATGTGTAGATCCCCGAAGTACTCTCTGCTTTTCCATTAATAAGGCCACCCGCGATTTAGGCTAATGCTGGATTTTTCACCACAATTAAACCTGACATTAAAATGTTATAAAAAGATAACATAAAAGTTTTTAAAGGTTTTTATTGCGTAAGATAAACAATTAGTAGTCTGTATTTCCGCCGTTAACGCACAAAACACAATCGCAGCGATTCGGCATACTCAATATGAGTTAATCCAGATCACGTTGCGGAATGGCCGCCCACGTCTGTTCTAACAGGCGAAAAAGATTTTCTGGTGTGTGTCCGGCATCCATATTTGGCATAACTCTTTTTTGAAGCATATGCCATGCGTGCTCTGTGGGATTCAAGTCTGGCGATTGAGCAGGCCATAGTAGGACGCTGATAGTAGCTGCGGCAAGTGTGTTTGCAATGACTCTGGCGGTCTGTGGACGTGCATTATCATGCATAAGCAGAAATGAAGCACCAAATTGGATCCGCAAAGTAATGACAACATCTGATACAATCGTTTCAGCGTAAATCTGTGCATTGAGATTGCCTCTGATCCATATCAGTTCGGTTCTTCCGTCTATCCAAATACCCGCCCATATCATGATTTTTCTACCACCGTATGCATGGACTTCCTGGCATGATTTTAAACGTTCTTGGCATATAAAGGCCCTCCCAAAGTAACGTGAAAATGACAGAATTGTTTCTAGTCTCTAATTTCTTCAAAATCTGAGGAAAAGAAACAGGTTTTTTTTAATAGTTTTATTATATGAGCAAATTGTACGTTACAAATCCATTTAACAACTTAGAAAAATTGCATATCAACTTAGAATACGTCCAAATATTCAAAATGTTTGTTTAAATATATGTTTTGCTTGAAGTTACATAATTAATGCACAGAAAATGACTGTTTTATTATTGTTAATTAATTTTGACAGCAAAAACATCTGATGTTTCATACATGTGAATAGCAGGATTCATGATTATTAAACCATCTTTCAGAAAAAGTAATTTTAGATTTTCGGGTTTCGTATCGGGTTGGATTTTCGTAATTTTAGGGTTCAGAATAAGTGTGTTCATTGATTTACATAAGGGGTAGATAAAAATCCTGTATTTTACATTGTCATGGTTTACAGTCACATCCTAAAAAAAAGCTTTCTAGAACTTTAGCTACGTCATCTTTTCATCTACCCCTTATTTAAATCAATGAACACATTATTCTCAAGTCTATAATTTTTTCAGACGTTTTGAGACTTGCTGCCATATAGTAAAAATTAATGTACACAACAAGATATCCGATGACATACAACTTGTTGGTATTTGTCCACATTTCTTAAAAAAAAAAAATTAAATAAAAATTGCCAGCTTTCTGAACACATACATACCATGAAAATGTATATATTACAACATACATAATGTAATAATTACATTATTTACGTTGTAATATATAAATTTTCCTTTTTAACGGTTTGTTTGTGTGTGCTTCTGAAAATAGGCGATTTTTAAGTACACAAAATCGTTTAACAGTTATATAGAATACACTATTCATAATAAAATCAATATTTATTTTAAAATGTACTTCACAGTTCATTAGAAATCTAAAATTGTCTTTTTCTGAAAGTTTATTAATCGTATTTTGTTTTAAATTCAAAGAATATGATGTTAAAAATAAACTGTTGCAGATAGTGGCGCAATTTTCCACACGTCTAATTAATTCTTGAGAAGCATAGTTCAATCTCTTATTAATATCATCATATTCTTTGAACGCTACAAAAGTGTACAACAACTCGTCAGCATCCTTTGCTTCCAAAATTGACTCGCAGTTTTTACATTTGTTTTTAAGACTTTTTAATAAAAAGCCACAAATATGCACAAGCCTGTAGTTCTTTCAAAGGACCCTCCATGTCACTTTCTGTGCAAATGTTTGTGACAGTGGTTTTGGTCAAAATTTGTTTGAAATTTGTTATTTTCATTGCCTGACCCTAAGGGAGCAAGGTTAGACAGAATAGCCGTTTTCAATCCACCGATAAATTGTCCAGTTGTTGGATTATAATTGGCACCACAGTTTCCTCTTATGGTGCCAAAGAAATTCTCGAGAGGGTCCTGCTGAAGACGGCGAGTTGAGAGGGCTTTGATAACGTTAAGTGTCCATATCCAACCTTGCTTTGATGGCGGCGAGCTTAGACACCCCACAAATTCGGTAGTTTCAAAGTACTTTTTCATTTTTTCATAATGTTTTAAATGTGGAGACACATCTGTTAAATTTGTGGAATGTGGTTTCCGTTTTTTTAAATCTGCAGAGTCACTATTCACGCAGTCGAACAATCCGTCCATTTTGGAAAAAAACTTCTGCAGTTACTGTTGCTTCTGTAGGTAGCAGCCCTAGAAATTAACAGAATGTAATTTAAAACAATATATTTATTTGTAGTACAATGATTTTGATAATTTCGGTCTTTAAAATACGTTTATAATCATTTGAGCCATCATGGCTTTCCCCACATGGAATTCAGTTTATCAGCCAGATAAATGATTCTGTCCACGGTTGTACCTGATAGCAACATGGTCTTGATATTTTAAATAAAAAGACAATTTGCTAGTCCATGTGGACCGAGCATTAAGTTAAAACAATAAGGTACATCATCAAATTAAATAAAAATAAGTAATGTTAAAATTATGATTAAAAATAATACCTTGGGATATTCTGGCAAACATTCCCGCAGCCACCGAGGAGCACTTGAGCAGCAAGATTCACTCGCATTTTTTGTTTAGTGTTAGGATTCAAATGGTTCTTTCTTAACTTTGGTGCAAACACAAAATTCCCATCACTGTTGTCCACTTCCTAAAAATCTTCTATGTATTTCCATTTGGCAATGCCTCTAAAGTAATGAGAAATGTATTAAAAAGGGTTAGCTAAGATTACTACAGCTTAATTACCACATGCTTTCATGATAATTAAAAATTTACATAAAACATTTATTATTAAATATAGTATTGGCTAGTACTACATGAAGATATAAGTAGGTACTCTATGCCAGATGAAACATAGAGCAGTTACTGGTAAAAATGAAAAAATACACCACATTGAAGTTTATTCAAAAGCTCTATGACAAATTTGACTTTTTAGTGACCTCAATATACCCTCCAGATAAAAAAAAAAAACATACCGCTTCTCTTCTTATATCAGTGAATAATACTCTAATTCAGAATAAAAACAATAAAATCAAAGTAAATAAAAACAATAATAAAATTAAACAGCAAAACCACACCATAGACTTAAAAAAAGAAAATGTTTTTAAACTAATTACCTTGTCCTGCGCAATTGTTTGATGTTACATTTGAATCTCATTTCAAATTATATTTTAAAAACATGTTTCTGAAACATTTCAGTAAATGCGGTGGATCGAACAATGTGACCACTTCATTGTTTTCAAAACTGAAATATGGAGTTTCTGTGGAAGCCCCCAAAATGGTCAATGCTAGCCTATTGACACTACCCATGTCACATACTGTTGCCGATATCTTTAAATTGATTTGAAAACATTTACGTCAAACCTACAAAGGAAAAAATAATTAAATACATTGTGATAAACAAAAAAATTAAGTATAATTTTAACTTACTTTTTTTTATAAGTACAGCTTATCTATCTGCAGTCACATAAGAGCTGGAAAGATAAAATGAAACTGGTTGTTTTACTCTTTATCTTATTCCTGAGACCATAAACACAAGGGCATGAGTAGCATCTTGCGGGGACCTGCCAAGTTCGCCATGGTCTTGGTATCCGTCCACTCTGTCTCTGTCTTCTTTGTTATTGTACCACAGGTGTTTTTTGATGGCCATTTCATCAAACATTAAAATATATTCATTACTTGATGGCTCTACATGGTTTTTTAAACTTTTAAATACCTTGTCGTTTAGACCACCATCTAATCGAAATTGCCCCAGTAAATTTTTCAAAGTGCTTGTAGCTGGGAGACACCATAGCCTTCTTAGCAGACTATAGCACGCTGCAGACCTTTTATACATTCTCATTGCTAGGAGTTTTTGTTCAATAGTCCACCTTCTACCTTTATATTTCCTCTTCGTATTTTGTAACTCTCCTTGTAGAATGAGAGCTAATGATGGAATTAAACGTACACTCAACTTCTGGACTACCTCATTATCACAAAGGATATTTAATGTGTTCTTGGCTTTCAACTTTTGAATTATATTTTTTAGCTGGCAGATTGTCTTTAAATAATTTGAGCATTTCTTGTATACAGGATCATTTACTTTTTTCTGAGAAGGGTCATTACCAACAAGAATTGACTGTAAAAAAGACAATATCAAACTCATTCTTCTATCTCTAATTTACTAAAATAATGAACAGTATAGGACTTATATTTACCTTTTCATGGTATTTTTTTGTGCTCTTAATCGGTACCTCTGATGGGCCAAGCTGAGATACTCCTTTATAGTCTTTGGAGGTGTCCAAAGGAATGATATGCACAAGTTCTTCAGGAAGAGATACAACTTTGTACTAAAACAAACAAAATATTGAAATGTAGTAGTTATTTTTCTACCCTGGAATCACTACATACAGGAATAAAAAATAACTCCTTCATTATCTTTAAGCCTGACTGTGTGTCAGTAAAGACAGGGATGTTTTTCTTATTTTTAAGACTGAATATCAAATAAAGCAGTCTTCTAATAGTCTCTGTTTTTTACTATTGAACGACAGTAGCAACTAAGAGTTATACACAGATTACTAGCAAATCCAAATCCATCAAAATTGGATGTACTGTGCCCGTAAATGTCTTTTGCGTGTTTTTTGTCATTCGTGTTTAGGTTCTTCTTCTTCTTCTTCTTTATGGGTTCTGGTTTCCGCACTTAGTCCTTCATATGGACCATTGTGCGTGGGCCAAGGCGGCCGTCGGTGGTTATTCCAACCAGCCCACCTCCCTCCAGAAGTTAATAATGTCTCCTGGTCTGCTGAGAGCATCTGTGTAGGATCTGGGTGCCCCGAGGGTTTGTGTCCTAATTTGGGTGACGCCTGTACAATCAAAGAGCACATGCGCAACGGCTTCCTCAGCCTCCATGCAAGCCCTGCATAGAGGACTGTCCGTTATGCCTATTGTGTGGAAGTGTTTGTTTAGTGGGCAGTGTCCCGTGATGGTCCCCGTCACCAGGCGCAGGCCGTTTCTGTCGAGACGTAATAAACGCCTGGTTAGCTTGCTATCCGAAGATGGCATAGCTTCCCTCGACTGCCTACAGCCTGGTGTCGAGTTCCACCAGCTCTCCGCTTGTGTGTGGGTGAACTCTTGTAGCCACCTGCGTAGCTGATTGAAAGGGATGGGCACGATGGGTTCGGGTCCACAGACTGGCGCGCTGGATGCTCTTCTAGCCAGTTCGTCAGCTGCGTCGTTACCCAGTGATCCACTGTGTCCTTTTATCCATTGCAGTGTCACTGTGTTGCGATTAGATACCGCTACTCGTTCTAGAGCATTGTGACATTCTAGTGTTATACTCGAGGTAATATATTTTCTCCCCAAGGACTGGAGGACTGAGGCGCTATCGGAGAGTATACGTATATGGGTGTCCGTAACTCTCCTGGCCTCTATGGCGTACACCGCTAGTATGATGCCCACACACTCCGCCTGGTAGACGGTGTTGAACATTCCCAGCGGGCTTGATATGTTTATGTTGAGATCGTGCGAGAAAACTCCGACTCCGGTTCCGGAGTCGGTCTTTGATCCGTCGGTGTATACTCTCAGCTCTTTTGAGCCTGAGTGGTCACACCGTTCTTCTGTGAGTATTATGTTGTAATGCTTTTGAAAGTAGTGTAGTTTCGGGGATTTGTCGCAGGGTGATGCCATCATTGGTTGTCGTTTGATCGCGTCCTCCTTTATGCGTATGTGCTTGACTCTAGAGTCTTTGCTTAGAGTCCCTGATAGATGGAGCCTAAAGGCAGCCAGGGCGGCCTCCTCCCGCACGATAAGGTGTAGAGGCGGCAGCCCCAGCATTACCTCTAGGGCCGCAGTAGGTGTAGTCCTCATGCAGCTAGTGATTGCTACACATGCTAACCGCTGCAGTTTTTCGAGATCTCTTTGGGCTGTGCTCAGGTCTGTCCTGGGCCACCAGACTAGTGAGCCGTAAGTGATAATTGGTCGGATAACTGTGGTGTATAGCCAGTAAGTGACCCTGGGGCTAATCCCCCAATTCCTGCCAAGCATACGCTTGCACTGCCACAGGGATATCGTGGCTTTTGTGGTAATGTAGTTAGTGTGTTTTGCCCAGTTCAGCTGTTTGTCCAAATAGATTCCCAGGTATTTGGTTTCGGTTGATAGGCTTAGGGTAGTTCCAAAGAATCGTGGTAATTGAAGTGTCGTCATTTTCCTCTTCTTTGTGAAGAGAATTAGTTCGGTTTTTGTGGGGTTCACTGATAGCTGGTGTTTATTGCACCAGTCCTCTACTATTTTCAAGGCTTGGCGCATGAGGTTGCATAGAGTATTTTCGTGAGTGCCATTTACTATTATAGTTAGGTCATCGGCGTAACCTACGGTGAAGTAGCCCTTGTCGTTCAGTGTTTTGATGAGACTGTCTACAACCAGGTTCCATAGAAGCGGTGAGAGGACGCCCCCTTGTGGGCAGCCCTTCGCGACAATGGCCCTTGTAGTGTCATTTACTGTGACTTGTACAGCTCTCATTTTGAGCATATTGGTGATCCACCCGCTCAGAGTCGGGTCTATGTTGTGTCTGTCGAGGGCGATGTTGATGCTATTAAACATGGTTTTGTCAAAGGCACCTTCAATGTCAATGAAGGCGGCCAGTGCTGAGCATTTGTGGTCCACTGCGCATTCAATTTTGGATACCACGCTGTGTAGCGCGGATTCCGTTGATCTGCCTGTGGAGTACGCATGCTGTTGTTTGTGAAGTGGTTTTGCCCGAAGAGGTCCGTCTCGGATGTGCCTGTCGCAGAGTCTCTCAAGGGTCTTCAGTAGAAAGGATGTAAGGCTTATAGGCCTATAGGCCTTGGGTTGTGTATAGTCGGGTTTGCCAGGTTTGGGTATGAAAATTACTTTCACTTCGCGCCATGCTAGTGGTATGTATCTGAGTGCTATGCAGGCGCGATAGATCTCCACCAGGCATGGTGTCAGGAGATCAATCCCCCATTGTAGTAGGGCTGGGAAGATGCCATCCAGCCCTGCGGATTTATAGGGCTGAAAGGTGTTAATAGCCCACTTTGTCCTGTCTTCTGTTACTATACTGTGGGCTCTAAACCAGTCTTGACACGTTGGGGTCCGTTCTGGTTCAGCCTCCCACGCCCTGTCCTCTAGGAGTTTACAGTCTGGGAAGTGAGTCTCGAGAAGGACTTTGCTGGTTTCATGGTCAGTTAGCGTGTATGATTTATCTGGTTTTTTCAGCGCGCCAAGGGTACGGTCCTGATCTGTTGATAGGATTTTCCTTACCCTTGCAGCTTCGTTGTTGTTCTCGATGGATTCACAGAATTTCCGCCATGCTGTTCTTCTGGCGGTTCTGATTTGCTTTTTATATATGTATTGGGTCTCTTTGTATAGCTCCCAGTCTTCCGGGAGTCTAGTGTTTTTGGCTCTGTTGAATTGCTTACGTATTGCATTTCTGAGTTTACCAAGTTCAGCGTTCCACCAGGGGTTCCTGTCGCTGGTGGATTTAGGCGCCCTTAGTTTACATTGGTGCGCCGCGGGTTTCGTCTAGGTACGGGTTTTCTTGTGTTGGTATTTAGTGTGAAACGGATCCTTCTATGGTCTGAGCAAGAAGGCTCGTCCGATACGTGCCAGTTTGTGATGAGGTTTGTCGCTTTTTCTGTTGCAAGTGTTAGGTCTATGATTGT
Organism: Dryobotodes eremita; assembly: GCA_917490735.1. Lineage (NCBI taxonomy): Eukaryota > Metazoa > Arthropoda > Insecta > Lepidoptera > Noctuidae > Dryobotodes > Dryobotodes eremita. The sequence continues at coordinate 6,098,232 of OU823241.1, read as the reverse complement.
TTGGCCTCGGACTGTTACCCAAGTGGGTTCAGAGCCTCGGTTTACAATGTTAAGGTTAGTAGAGAATAAATAGGTGGATAGTACCTCTCCTCTAGGGTTCGGTGAGACGCTGCCCCAGAGCGGGTGGTGGGCGTTGGAGTCGGTGCAGACGATTAGGTCCAGTTTGGCGCTCTCGCAGTGCTGTACCAGGTCGGCCATCTCTTTCGGCGGACAGTTTACGTCCTCGCCTGGCATGTATGCCGAGGCCAGCACAACATCTGGATAGTCGCCCTCAGTATGGAGCCTGACTGCTGTCAGGTCTCTGGAACAGAATTGTGTGAGTGGTGTGGTAGGAATTTCTTTGGGTATGTAAGCGCAGGTTCTTGGTTTGTCTGAACTGTGTGTGTTGAGAATTAGCTTACCTCCGATGTTACCGAGGCCGCATACTCTGTTGTTCCTGATCCACGGCTCTTGGATCAGTGCGATGGTTCGGGGTGTTACCTCCAGTGCCCTGCGTAAGTTAGCCGTGGCAGTCTGACTATGTTGGAGGTTGGTCTGTATTATGTTGAGGGACGATGGTGGCGGTTGAGTGGGGTTAGTCGGAGATGGATCCATCGGACAGTATCCCCACTTCCCCCACCAGCTGGTCTTCGTGCCGATCACCCGGCGACGAGACTAAAAGTTGCTCGTTCCAGCCAGGCGATACGGGCAGTATGGTGTTCTCGTCGTCGGCCATTGCCGCTCGGGCCATGACCTCCTCCAGTTGGTCAATGTCTGGGTCGTTCGTCTGTGTCGTTGTCGGTGTCGGGAGCGTATTTGTCTTGTCCGTGTTGTCGGTCTTAGTGTCAGAGGGCCGAGTACTGGGCCAGAAGCGCACGTATATCGACCCCAGGAGGTACGATATCCGTCGCTCCCGGGCCAGGACCCTTTCCGCTTCCTCCGGTGGCACACCCAGGGTCAGATAAGTCCCGCAGTTGTCACCACCGACGGTAGTTGCCCTGTACAGTGACCACCTGGCAATGTCGTACCAAGTATTCTGACGGATCAGAATACTTTGGAGCCGGGCTACGTCGCCTTTGTAACGGGGGACGAACAGCGAGGCTCGGACACGGGTGGGCACGTCGGATTGTCTCAGTACCGTCAGTGTACGGTCGTTGTTTGGGAGTTTTATGTGGGGCACATTCTGCCTTCCGCTACCCGTGGGTAACCGCGGAAGGCAGGGAGTGGTGTGGTCGGGTCAGTGTCCAATAGAAGGCTTTTTAGCTCTGTTTTAATGTATTCCGCCTCTTCCTTAGTCAGGTCTCTAGATGGCGGAGGGAAGCAGATAGCTACGGCCAGCCGCGCAGGGATATCCTTCGTGGCCAGCGCGTAGGTTCTCTGCTCCCCCTGAGCGGAGTGGACCCTCACGCGTTTGGCGTCCCCCTGGAGCGTGCTCGGTGAGGCCGAGTCGTCGGGGCGCTCCCTCTTAGCCGGCCCTGTACCACTTGGTCCAGGCTGCGGTTCAGAGGTGCCTGGCGGGATGTTATTTGCCAGCGGCGCCTTCGCGCGTGAAGCTCCAGCACGCTTGCCTCTGTGCTGTCTGGGTCGAGGTCGGTCGTGGGTCCTGTCAGAGTTTTGGGGTCGACTGGCGGCCCCGGCAGGCTCTGTCGCGTTCGGAGGCTTTTCGCGCTGGGTTTCCCCTTCGCGTACTTGCCCCTGCCCGCGTGCTTCCGCTTCCGGCCGCTTTTCGCGCTGGGTTACCCCTTCGCGTACTTGCGGCCGGTCACGTGCTGGCTCTTCGGCGTCCGATTGCACTTCGCGCTGGCTAGTGCCTTCGCGGGTGTAGTGCTTTCGGTCGCCTACTTTCCTCTCCCGGGCCATGATTTTTCCGCGCTTCTTCAGCAGTCGTACTCCATCAACCGGGAGAGTGGTAGAGCTGCCAGGCCCGTCATCCTTCCCCGTCCCTCTTTGTCCGTGTCGGTTCTGGTCGTTGTCGGGGTTTGTGATGCTGTTCCGCACGATGCTCTGTTGCCAGAGGCTCGTGGGAGGCATACACGTCGTGGTGGATAATGGCGCGTGAGCCGCAGCCGGAGGGTTATGTGTGGGCGCGTTGATCGCAGCCGGTGTCGGGTCTATCGGCGCGTGAGTCGCTGCCTGGGTTGTCGGCGCTGAGCCAGCTTCCGGGCGCGCTGAAAAGCGCGGTAACAAGGTGCAGTTGGTTGCCCCCCCCAGATTACGTTGGGGGCTGACCGCCGTGGCGGTGTGGGATTCCCCGGCTTGGCCGGGACCCACCTGGGTAGAAATTTTCTCCTTCTGCATGATTGTTGTTTTTTGGGGGTGGGCTTTTTTGGAATCGAGGTTACCCCTCCTCTAGGACCGACGGGATATAGGGATAGGAGGGAAGGCATTTGGTGAAGGGTAAGGGTTCTTTGGGGTCACCCTAGGTCTGGGATTTTGGCCTAGGGGTTTTGGGATCGAGAGGATGTGTGGATATGGAAGGATGGCTTGGTTGGGCGATTGGTACACAGGAAGGGGGGTATATAGGTTACCCTGGGCCGGGGATTTAGCCTTCGGGAACTTCTCTTGTCCGGGATCTCTTACAAGATGCTCCGATTGCTGAACCGACCTTTGACAGCCGGTCCCGCAGTCGGAGTTGGGCTATCCGCAACCTGCCCACCCGCTCGGTTGCAAGAGAAGAAGTGCCTGGCGGTCTGGATCGCACCACCACGGATGTACGTATGCATTCGCGTTGGAGCCATCCAGCCAGCCCCGAGTCGTGTTTAGGTTAATAATTACAATAAATTACCCGCTGAATATTTGTGATATCCATTCATTTTCACGATGGCCCAGGAATGGGACTTGTGGGATGGTGTGATGGTCCAGGTTGTGCATAAGATCCCTAGCGGCGTCAGCGTCGTTTGTTACGCTGACGACACGCTGGACCTGGCGCAGTGGAGGTCGCACCAGGCGGCGGCCGAATTAATGACACGCGGGGTTGCGACAGTCCTTGAGAGGAGGATCCTTGAGGCAATTGGGACTCGAGGTCGGTGAAACTTCGTTGAGCATTTCCGACGTTTGGTTCCCAGACTGGAACGGGCCGGGGCTGCCTTGAAGCGGCTCCTGCCTAATCTAGGGGGTCCAAACGCCTCCTGCCGGAGGTTCTACGCGAGGATCGTGCGGTTCATGGCCCTTTACGGGGCACCGGTGTGGGCGCGTTCATTGAGGCACGAACCAGCCCGCCGGTTGAACGCATCCCAGAGGGTCATGGCCATCCGGCTGGTCCAGGGAAACCGCACGGTCTCCTGCGAGGCGGTGAGCCTGCTTGCCGGATTGCCGCTATGGGATCTGGAGGCAAAAGTCCTCGCGCACATTTGGGAGCGGCGCGAGAAATCGCGGCACAGCGGACAGAGCTCCGGCGGGATCTCATGGCGGCATGGAGAGTGCGACTGTCGCAACCCAGCGTAGGGCACAATTGCGGCGGTATGTCCACTCTTTGAGGAGTGGCTTGAGAGGCGCCACGGCGTCCTCACCTCCCGCCTGACGCAGGTCCTCACCGGACATGGCTGTTTCGGGAGGTTCCTGCTTCGGATAAGGCGGGAGGAAACGCCTGGGTGTTACCATTGTGTGGATCGACCGGAGGACACGGTGGATCATACGGTGTAGGTCTGCTCGACCTGGGCGGAGTACTGCCGTGTCCTCGTGGCGGCGATTTCTCGCGTCTAGCCCTGGTCCTGGCCATGGTACGGAGTGAGAGGGAATGGGAAGCCGTCACTTCCTTCTGCGAAGCAGTAATGCTCGTGAAGGAAGAGGCGGAGCGCGTGAGGGTGAGGCAATCGTTGCGCCCTCACGCCCCTAGCCGCCGCAGGAGGAAACACCCTGGGCGTCGGGAGTCGATAACCGACTCCCGGCCACCGTAGGCGCGGGCTTGCGGACGGCGAGCAATGGGCAGCTCGCCGCCCGGTAAGGACCAGGCCCGAGTCGACGGCACGTTGTGTTCCACGCGCGCCTCAAAGAGATGTCAGCATAATTGACGGGGTCCGATAGGGCCGATGCCTGCCGGGGTCGCGGATTGTTCGAAAGAGTTACCGTGCCCTGGCGCACAGGCCACTGAAGGCACACGGGTGGGTATTAGTCAGTAAGAGTCTGACACGCCCTCCCGCTCTGCCCAGAGCGGAAGAGGTCATTTGATGATTTCCCACCTTATAAGATCGATCACCATCACCTTCACCATCGTGAGTTGAATGTTTCCAAAAAAATATTATTGTAAATATGTTAAATCAAATGTATTGATGATGATGATTTATAACATTATTTTTCAGTAAGATAACATCATTGTCGTCGCGTATCACATTTTGATCAACATACGAACTAATACAGAGCTACAATTTACAAATCTATTAATGAATGTAAATATTATGTATTACTAAAAATAGAAAAACGTTAAAGTACATTAAAAAGTTGTTTACCTTTAGTATACTATCTAAAACGACATAGTATACAAATAATATAAATGAAGATAAATTATTAAAATTATCTCCACTTGTTCAGCGTCAGATACGGCTTTGTTCAGCTTCTTCCCAGCAAAATCGGTAAATGATTTTCTATGAAAATGTAAGGTACACAACATTCTGTGTTCAGCATGCAACTTCAAGTGAAAGTCTACAGAAGTCCATGCTCCATCAGGGAAACAGAATTTAGCCCACAATGCAGAACTAAAAATAAATGAAAACTTGTAATAGCAATCGGTCCCTTAATGAAAGAGATTGTTACGTTATGTTAAGATTGATTAAGTGCTCTTACCGCTATGCATTTGGTTAGCCCAGGTTTAAGGAATCGGTACAATTTGATGTGAGGGTCTGCACGAGGTGAGCTCCCACATATGAGACATTTACGTCTCAGGTTATCTCCCATGATTGGAAATTCAACCACCCACAAAAACAAAGTGTCTCTAACCACCACAACACCACTTTTAATTCAATACCGTTACGTAGTAGAACGTGGTCAACTCGACGTAAACGCGGAAAAAAAATGGTAAATCGTGAAACGATTTGTTAAAACAAAACTACAAACAGAACGTCGATCGTAAACAACAAACGGCGGCCATTTGTAAGTGAAACAGAGACACAAATCCACAGATCATAATTATATACTCTTAGAGAGCACGGACCAGTGTTGCTGGCAGCACCTCAGTATCCCCAATAGGTTGTTCCTGTGCTCCATACAAACTTGACTGGGCCTGATTATGTATGGAATATAATTATTATTATATTAGGAATACGACTTGACAGAAGATTTTAATCTTTTGACCAAAATTAAAAAAACTATCACCTTTTCAAAGGTCGAAATTTACTAAAAAAGTGTCCACAGGATATCCAAAAAAAAGAATTTTTGTAACTAGCAAAAACGTGCTTGATCCCTACCCACTTGATGTGTTTATGTAAAATATCAAACAGAATTTTTCCATCGCTACATATTATAAAACAAAGTCCCCCGCCGCGTCTGTCTGTCTGTCTGAACGCGATAAACTAAAAAACTACCGAATCGATTTTCATACGGTTTTCACTAATGGACAGAGTGTGTCGTGACGAAGGTTTATGTGTATAATTCTTTAAAGTTTTGTGTAAATTGGCTGAAATATGACGATGATAGTTGATGAAGTCGGAAGAAATCCTGCCGTTTGCGAGCTATCTCAGCGTGCGCTGCAGAAACCGTTAGACGTACACGTAAATAATGTATGGTGGAGTTGTTACTCATAAATAGGCAACACCGCCCTAGTTAGTGCTTGAGCTTCTTATTTGTGTTGAAGAAATACATATTGTAATTTTTTTGAATTCATTTGATGCAGTATTATTCTAATAATGTTTCTTACTTCGAGACTTGACAAAGGCATATACGCGCCACATACGCTTATGTGCATTTGCAGCAAAGCTCAGGGTTTACTGAAATGTGTAGCTGAACCGATCCCCGTTTCAAAGAGGCTTTACTGAATTGCACTGAGCTTCAAAACTCCTAACAATGGCGCTATTACGTCAGTCTGCATCATGACAAAACATGAATTCTGTATTGGACCATATATGGAGAGTTGAATAGGTAGTACTCCCTACTTTAGCCAGTTAATGACGCAGATCGTCGAATCCGCTGTTTTATATAACCGTTAGCCGTTTTATAAAACAGCTCCGTTATGTAAAACTGCTGAATGACATTTAGCGGTTTTCCATAATGTAAAACGTTTACGCAATTCTGCGTGTTAGATAGAGTTCATAACACGCAGAATTGCATAAACGTTTTGCATGTATCAATGCAGCGGGTCAACGAATTGAATTAAAAATTTGGTCGCTCGTGGCTCTGTGTGTCATAACAACAATAATGGCGTCCGAAAAATAAGTAACATAAGTGGAAATGACCCTAACTCGAGTGAAAACAGTGATTTTAAGGACAATTTTAATTTAATACCTATCAAGTTTTCAGAGTTTTATGAAAGTCAGTCTTAAAAATACTAAATACCCAAGTAACTGCGACCAACTTTGAAGTAGCGCGGTTGGCCACAGTTCTAACCTAACCTAAACCAATTGGTCACGGTCACTAGCTTAGTTACTACGACCAATTCGGCATTAGAAGCCAAACCAAACGCTTATTTTGTCTGCAGCTATGTAAGCCATTCTGCATTAGGTCTAAACGTGGTGGGTAGCAGTTTCGTTGAACGTAACGCAATGACAATCCACCTGAACGTTGCTCAGCTGTTTTAGATAACGGAGCTGCTTTGTAAATCGGCTAGCGATTATATAAAACAGCGGATTGGACAATCCATCTGTGACATATACTTAAGCCCCATTGAAGGTAATAATCTCGTTTCCGCGAGCTTATTGTCTATGATCAGGTGCAGATCCGAGCTTGTTACTGAGAATTTCGTATCAGTAACACTGCCTGACTTAGGATTCGAACCGACTCACGCTCAGGAGCAACAATGTAGCATAAATTGTTTCGTGTTATACTTTGATCCAATCACACCACGGGTGTTATGGACAAGCAATAGATGCATCTGAAAGTCGCCAATAAGTGGTTGTTGGAATCGTCTAGAACACTTCAGGTCCTCTTACTTAACACTTGTTGCGCTAGCTCGTTCAAATGTATTTCAATTGCTAAATTGATGACACACGGAATATTAGACCTAGGGGGTGTTACTCGTTTCCGTTCCAAGACTTTAATGATATGATTTGAACATGCAGTCTGGACCTGTGAGTCAGTAGTTCCAAGTTTGGTTTGGACTTTATTTATCAAATAACAGAAGATTTTTCGTAAATAACCGAAGTTTTCTGTGTTATAGTTATTATTTATGTAGTTTGGTTTTGTTGTCAAAATATCTTCGTTTTTCCGAATCGATGTGGTATATTTTAAATTACTTGGCTGTAGTAGGTGTAACGTTCATTAGACCCTCAAAAGTGCATATCCCTCATTTGGAGAAACATCGAAGTGAATGTAACTAATATTTTCCAAAAATTCGTTGTCGATATTTGTGCTCACACAAATTTTCAGAGCAGAGGCGAGAAATATTTAATATGTATAGGGTTCTATCAAAATTTCAGAACGAGACGGCAAACCATTACAAAAAAAAAAACACTTGAAATCACTCTCCTGTAAAATTTGAAAAGCACCAGTTACGTCGATGTTTCTCCAAATGAGCGATATATGACACGTGGGACAATCGAGCTAGTGGGTCATGTTTTGGTCAGGGCAGTCGGTTGGTCGTGTTGGATGTGTCTACAATAACCCCCCATTTTGACTATTTAAAGTAAAAAGTCTTAACGTATATTCGTTCAGCATTGCTGCAGCACATACACTCAGCGTCACAAAAATCGCACCTCTTTAAAAATCTCTTTTAAAATAATTTAAACCATATTTATTCAATGGTAAGAGTATGACTGTGGTACACCAGTTGAAAGGTAATTTATTCAGCTCTCAGAAAAAAAATAGGGTTTTTGGTTTTATTTACCAAGGCAAGAAATAAAACGGATTAATTGTAAAGAAAGAAAAACAAGTTTTATTAGAACATCAAACAATTACAACAAAAAGAATTACAATTAAGTTGTTAAAAATAATTTCAAACATAGTGTTGCCCCTCTTGCCCTCATGACAGTTTCCATGCGGTCCCGGGATCATGGATCTAATTAATTTTACGACGGTATCATGAGGATTGTTGTCCCATTCCTCAATGACGGCATCTTGGAGGTCTTGAAGAGTGGTAGGGGCAGGATCTCGGACCCGCACTCCCCGTTTTAGCTCATCCTAAAAGTGCTCGATAGGGTTTCAGATCTGGACTTCGAGCTGGCCAGTGCATAACAGGGATCCCAACCTCTTGCAACTAGCCCCTTACAATTAATGCGGTGTGACAGCGGGCGTTATCATGCATTAACATGAATCCACTGTCAACAAAACCCGCATAAGGGACCACATGCTCATCCAGTATCTCTGTTATGTACCGAAGAGCAGTCAGCGACCCTTGCCCGCGAGCACCTCCAGTCCGGGAAATGCACAGAAGATTAGCTTTCCTGTCAATTGACATGCCGTCCCAGAACATGCACGAACCACCCCGTATTCGACTGTCTCTTCTATACAGGCTTGCGCGAATTGTTCGACCTGCCTCCGGTGCACTCTTCTACGTCTGTCATGGCAGAAAAGACTCACCCTTGTCTCATCCGAGAAGAGCACAGCCCTCCATTGCTCTATCGTCCAATCAACATGGTCGCGAAAAAATTGCAACCGGTCTCTCCTATGCTGTGCAGTCAATTTTGGCCTTGCAGAAGCTCTAAACGCAGCAATTTTTTTTTTGTCCCGCAACCTTCTCCTAACCGTGGAGACGCTTACTGAAATGCTGCGTACTGATCGGAGCCATTGTTGCACTTCAAGAGCATTCGATAATCGATTGCGTAATGAAGTCGACACAATGAAACGATCATCTCTTTCGGATGTGCAGCGTTGTCTGCCAGATCCACCTCTTCGGATATAGCCACCAGTCTCTTGGAACCGTTGGAACAGCCGTCGAACGGAAAAACGGCTTAAATTCAGTTGCCGAGCAACATCACACTGTCGCATCCCTGATTGACGCTCAAGTGATTGCAGTAGTGCAATCACTTGAGCGGCTTCATCTGCAGTAGTATCCATTTTCAGGGTTGTTTTTCTTTCTGGAGTTGTTCACTTGTGTTCACTTAAAAGTCTCGATGGCGAATGACTCACATTTGTTTTTTTTTTTATTGGCAGCACGTAGTTGTGACCTCTGAGCTCCTGGCTACTTAACCGAACTATCCTGTGGGTGCCTTAAGATTTTACTCGAGAAGCCTCCAGTAAGGAGCGAAATTAAATACTAAACTTATATTTAAATGACCGCACGCTAAGGGCACCCCCTGTGGGCTACAGACCTCGGCTTAGGGCGTCACTGAGAAGGGCAGCAAGGTGGGACAGGCTGGATCGAAAGTTTAGAATATTTATTATTAAACGGGGGAATTTAAGGCTACAGGCTCAGCTACGACGCGGGCTGGGGCCTCATCGGACAAGGGTCGGGGGGGACGGTTACGGGGGCGTCGTCGCGTGGGACCTCGTCGGCGAGGTCGGAACGATGGCGGTCTGTGTTTGTGCACTGTACTGGTGGCCCTACTGCTCTCCTGGAGGAGGGTTATGGGGTCATCGGGGTCGACTAGGACATGCCGCGGAAAGGTGCTCGTCAAGGATGACGCCCAAGTATTTGGGTCGCTTTTCCCAAGGGATAGGCTTGTCGAACATGGTGATCGGACGACAAAGATCGCTCATACTTCCATAGAAAAGGGAGGATCCTCCGACCAGACGGGTGTCGTGTCTGCTGGGCAACTGCCCGAACTCACATTTGACCTTGATCGGCCTTTTTATACCATTCTACGGTGGTACAATTAGTGGCTCCTGTAATGCGTATTTTAACAACAGTTATTTAACGGCTTGTGCTCTGAAGAATTGTGTTATTTACGAGTATAAAATCTAACTGTTGTTAATTTAAAGGTCATTAAAGATACTTTCAGCAGATACCAATATTAACTGGGTTTAATGTATATGTTGATGGCTGGACAGGCTTGAATGCTATTTTCGGAGAGGTGCGATTTTTCTGACGCTGAGTGTAGTTTTAATATATTTAGGTAATTATTTACTAAAGGCTATAAATGTTGAGCAGATGTCGAGTCTCATTTACTAGTGCCTTGGCGCCATTACAGCTGTTTAGCGCCGGCGCCATAGTGCGCTTGTGCCTGTGTTTGAAACTTTGTTTTTAAACATTAATAAACATGCCTGACAATTACGATTGTCCAGAAAAATGAAGATAGGCATACTTCCCACGCCTTCTATTCTATAGTCTACACTTGTGTTTTGAAAATAAAATCAAACAGGTTCTCGGAAAACTATAATAAGAAAATTTCATGGCGCATTGGTTATGTACGAGCTAGATATAATATATTTTACTTAAATCGGTTCACTTCTTCAGGTTTTTTGGGGCCTTAACATACTTACTCGGAATCAACAAATATATCCAAAATAACAGAAGTACCTACGCAGTTCCATTAAGGATTTCTCCAGATCAAGCGCCATCCATCGTCTTGCACCGTAGGGCCGTCCATTTATCTAAGTCATTACAGAATTCAAAACTAAGGTCCTTAACAAGATAGACCTTCTGACTCTTTCTCTGTTAGCGAACAATTTGAATAAATCAAGTGCTGTAGATGCAGGCCGCTCCGATGCGTAGTATCTGCGGTTTAATTCGAAGATTACAATAGTGCATACCCGGTGACAGGTAGCCCTATACTATAATGACCATGTTCCTGTTTCTGGAAGCTTTATAAACGATCGCTCCTCGTCCCAACACACCATTTGTCACCGTGGCTTCGGGCGGCGTTGACGTTTACTGCTATATCGTTTGTGATTCTGGTATCAAGTGTATATTCATCCTTCGCCGTCGATCTCCTATTCGAAATGGTACGTATCGTGGGCTGGCGCGGTCTGTTATGATTTTAACTTTGGAATTAATTCCACCTAGTTGATATTTTACTCCATTTTGCCGCGTTTTCTTTATTGTTTGTGGGTTTTTGTTTATAGTTTTAATGTTCGCTTTGTTTATAGGTTTATTTTTTGATTTAGCAATGCTGCTTTGCGTCGTCTGTTAGGTATTTTGTCCAGGCTTTTAGAAAAGTTAGCTCTGATTAAGTTCAAAGTTTTAGTTGTGCTAAACCGTAATTCAACTAGACCGTTCTCAAGCGTTTTTAAATTAGTTGTAATGACTCGTGTAACACCAGTACGGCTGCAGTGCAGCTATCGCATTTCTTAGTTAATCAATACTTGAAATTGAAAACTTATTGATGCAAAATTCAATCATGCTATGGCTGGGTTCATTAGTCAAGAAATTAATACCACTGACTTATTAGGGCCTTCTTTTTCAATTTTATTTCGAGGATCCGTTTCTCTGAAAATTTCGAATCAATCCAATCTTAAAATTCTTTCGTAGAAGCTTTATGGCTGACGCAGCATTGGGCGGGCCGCAACGCATTGAAAAAATCCTTCTACATCTCTTTCATACATTTTGTACAGGGACACTACAGGCGGGCTGCAGCGCACTTTTTTTTATTGAAATGACATGCGCGGCGGCCCGATGTGGCTGTAATGTGCGCTTAGCTAAATCTTATTACTACCCCTAACTTTCTAACGAAGTTTCTCGTTAATTTATTAAAAAGCACGATAAATTCCTTCTTAAACAAATAAAAACTGAATAAGATTACCGAGTAAAGCTACTAGGATCGGTATTAAATAAGCACCGGCCAAGTGCGAGTCGGACTCGCGCACGAAGGGTTCCTTACCATTATCTATAAAAAAGGCAAAAAAATCATGTCTGTTGTATGGCAGCCTCTATTTATTTTATTCTGTTTTTTTGTATCTGTTGTTATAGCGGCAACAGAAATACACCATCTGTGAAAAGTTCAACTGTCTAACTATCACGGTTCATGAGATACAGCCTGGTGACAGAGGGACAGACAGACGGACGGACAGCGGAGTCATAGTAATAGGGCCCCGTTTTACACTTTTGGTACGGAAGCCTAAAAAAGAAATATAGGCGCATTGATTATTTGTTTGTATTTAATTTTTAAATGCTCTATTTCATTTGTTAAACAGGTCGGGGGGAACGGGAAAGCTCGAGAGTTCTTCGAGAGCTCCTCTGATTTCAAGCCGGGGCTGACTATACCTCAAAAGTACAACACGAAAGCGGCAGCTATGTACCGGCAGAAGGTAAGGTTTCTACAAGGCATTGCCATTCAGACAGCGAAGCAATGTGTTGGGACGGCAAAAATTGACAGGAGGTGCTAGCGCGTTCACAAGGTAGCTTTCGCCTCGCCTTGCCTTCGGCTCGCTGACTGTGTGACAAAGGGCTTTATTGTTGTTTTCGTGTAGTTTTTCAGGTTTAGACCGCGAATTTTAAACAGCATTGGGCACTCCAAAATTGAAATTGTATTAGCGTTATTGCGAGCTTGTTTAAATGCTATGTGGCTTTGCGTGCACATCTTGATCAGTTTTCTAAGTCTTGTTATTATTCTGTACTGGGTTGACTGACTTAAAAAAAATATTCATTTCTTACTGCGCAGGACATCCTTGAATAGATGACCATGATTGACAGTGATTGGTCATTCATTTAAACTGCGCCGGAGATCCCTAGAGTCTTGCACATTGCATTATAGCGTTATTATAATACACTTGAGAGCAATAAAATCGCACACCTTTACTTTGTTGAGGCAGGTTTTTTCATGAATGGGAATAAATTAAAAAAAGAACATACACTAGTTGAAAGTTTACTTCAGTACCTTTCTAATGATATCAAACACAGTGTAAGAATATACCCATGAGGGGTTTTAGGGCACGAAAGTAATCACAGGATTATGACATGTGTGAGCAACACATCACTAAAAGTTGGACGATATTAACGTAAATACACACCTTGACGCGTAAAAATAATAGACAGTACAAAATACAATAGATTTATATGAAAAAAATAGGTATTTTCTCTTTGTTTGACAATCAGACAGCCACAGCAAATAAGTGTGGCCAGAACTATGTTTATAAAAAATCTACCAAGGACGGCTAGTGACAGCTGTGCAGGGAAACAAACCAGATATGGGTGGTAAGAATACTTTTAGACAGGCTTTTAATTAAAGGCAATTAGGTAGTGATGTTTCATCAATTATTCAAGAGAATGTAAAATTAAAATTACATACAAGTAAAATTACTCAATTTTGCTTAAGAAAGTATGAAAATGTAGCTCAAAATTCTTGATCAAATTGTTTATTAATAAGGTGTATTCCCTCCCCTAGCCTTAATTACAGCTCTTAATCGGTTTTACATGGACCGTATTCATTTTACCATGAAATCTTGTGGTATAGCGTTCCACTCCTCTTCAATGGCAAGTTAAAGCTCTTGGAGGCGCGTAGGAGCAGGGCTTCTTGCTCGACCTCTTCTTTTTAGCTCATCCCAGACTTGTTCAGTCGGATTGAGGTCAGGACTACGAGCTGGCCACTCCATCGCGGTGATTCCAACGTCTTCCATGTAGTCGCAAACTGTTCTAGCGACATGCGGTCTGGGGTTGTCATGCATTAATAGAAAATCTTCTCCCATAAGCCATGCAAGCGGCCTTACATGTTCTTTGAGCACTTCTTCGACGTATCGTGCAGCCGTCAACCCTCTTGCCGGTATTCGCCCTAGTGATGAATGCAATGTCAGTTTTAGTGTCCAATATTATGCCACCCCAAAACATACACGATCCACCTTTCAAAAGCCATACGTTCGCTTATGCAGCATTGTGCAAATCGCTCTGATGACTTTCTGTAGACCCTAGAGCGTCCATCATTGCCATGTAAAGTCATTCTATCAGAGAAGATAACAGCCCGCCATTGGTCATATGTCCAATTTAAGTGTTCCCTGGCAAATTATAGCCGGGCTTGTTGTGAGCTGTGGTTAATTTGGTACCATTTGCTGGGCGATGTGAAGTCAGTCCTGCTTCACCCAGTCTTCTTCTAACTGTCCACCGACTTATATTGACATTGCGAACTTCTCGAAGCTGTTGTCCAAGTTGAACCGCATTCAGTTACCGATTTCTCAAAGAACTTGTCACAAGAAAGCGGCCATCACGCTCTGATTTTCTGCGTCGCCGGCCCGATCCTAGTCTCCGAATGTAGCCACCGGTCTCTTGGAACCTCTGGTACACACGACGAACAGAGTAGCGGCTCAAATTTAACTGTCGAGCAACTTCACTTTGATTATGGCCTGCTTCGAGCAAGGCAATACTCGTAACTATAGCAGCTTCTGCGGGCGTGGTATCCATATTTTTCCAGTAAATCCGCATGCTTTCAGTAGAGATGTTATCACGTTGACATTCAGTATGCACTGATAAAAAATCCTTTTTATTTTTGTTACGGGCTTTATTACAATTAGTCTTGTGGGGGACCTTTGCTGCTTCATCGGGCTTTGGTGGGGCCAGCAGGTCCTCTCACCGAGATAATAAAATAAATTTAGGTAGCACAGCTAAGGGCGTCCCATAGTGGGACTCGAACCTAGGCTTAGGGCGCTATCGATTACTGAGCAAGCGGGGACTTGTTGCATCTGAGTGTTATTATTAGGGGCATAATTTTGGTTTACTGCTCCCTGTGGGCGGGCGGGATCAAGGGACGGGGGAAAGATAAAAAATCCAACAAAAAAAAAAAACTACCTATTTATACCTGCGGGTAAGGGTGCAAGTAGTGACAACGTAAACGGGTGAATTTCGGGAATTTGGTGTACGGTTGGTTTTTGTAAGTTACGTGAAGGACAATTATTTTAATCTTAGGTCTGTGTAAAGCTAAGCTTGTATGCTTTAATATTGCCTTATGATTTGTGCTCAATATCTTTAGATTTAAGTAAAAATTCAGTAATAAGTCAAATTACAAGGGGTATGAGATTTTAATGCTCTCAAGTGTATTGTTTGACTGCCAAGCTGTTTAAGGTTTACGGGCGTATAGATCATCGATGGAAACACTGCGTATAACCAGTAGGCGTTCCTCAAGGATTATCGTTAGGACCTGCAATGATTTAAGAGAAAATAGATGTTAAGAGTTTTCGTGTGGATTTAATATAAGATTAATAATGTAATTCTGCACTTTGACATTCATTACGATAGCAATGTCTACGAAATGAGTGTATTATTACCTGCTTAACCCAAATTCCATTTGTTTATTTGCAAATCATTTAGGTAAGCTACTAATATTTTAAGACTGCTGTTAATCTTTTTTCTATAATTATGATATTAAAGTGTTATTTAATATCATAATTATACAAGAAAAATTATATTACGTGTAAAACGCGTTTTCATTCAAATTGTTTCGAATTGGATTGGTGTCTTTAGCTAGCGAAAGGATGCCAAAACAGCGAAGCTTCAGCGGTATGTACACATAGAAACTTAGCAATTTACACGCGGCGACGTGAACTCAAAAGGCGATTTCCAGAAAGGTAAGGTAGATTATAAGATTTTTGTTGGCAGGATTAAGTACAATTTTTATCGCGGTTTTGGAGTTAAACAAGCCACTATGAGTGAGGTGAGTGCATGAGAGTTTCCTTAATAATAAAGTGAGGATTCTTTTTTTGGTAAGTTACCTACTAAATTATGTAGTCTGTATTTCACAGTGGTTGGTTATTGTTACAATACGGCAAATTGACGTAGGGTGTTAATTTCCCTTACTGTTTCAATCGTTCAGAAACCCGTATTTCTATGACAGTTCTCACAAATCGACCTTTTTTTACAGATTAATCTGTTTTCATTGTCAGTAGAATCAGTTTAGATAGCACACTCACTATCTTGATATTGACATAACACTATCACTCATCACCTGCCTAGCCCTTTCCCAACTATAAACTACTAGCATTTGCCCGCGGCTTCGCTCGCAAATTTAGATTTGACTACCAATTCGGGTTGTTCGGGGGATAATAGTTAGGAGGATGAAAAACCGGTCTATCGACACTCTAGACTCACAAAATAAATGAGGTACTTAAATAAAAAATAAAAAAGCTCTTAACAAACCACTAAAGTTTCTATAATAATATAATTCAATCATGATTCGAAAGACACGTGGCGCCATCTATTATCATAAGAACGTTATTGTTGTTTTCCTCGGGAACAGTACTTTTTTTCGGGATAAAAGGTACCCTATGTCCGTTTATGTAGACCTGACAACAGAAATGCAAAATTTCAGGATGATCGTTTCAGTGGTTTAGGCGTGAAAAGGTAACAAAGAAACTTACTTTCACATTTATAATATTAGTTAGGATAATATGATACCCTTTGGTAAGACTGGTTATCAGACTTTCGGGCTACTAACAGCCCGAAACGACTCAAAGATCCACGAATGACAGTCGGGACCAACGGCTTAGCGTATTTTCGGACCCACGGAGCGGTATCGGTATGTAAAGATGGTCACCCATCCACGGACCGAGCGCGGCAAGCGTCGACTCGTGCGGCTGTTATTACCTAGCCACGAGCCTTTCAAGACATAACACTACCACTGATTAGGGCATACACTTAACTTGCATTATACAATTGCATGTTGCACATAAGGAAGAACATTCGTGACATTTATTTATTGAAACTGATGAATTAATAATGCCTATTGGCCTCAGATTCTATTTATGACATATTATTGAAATATACTGCCTCGTTGATGTAGTGGTAGCAAGGGCAACTGCTGAGCATGAGGTCCTAGGTTCGATTCCCAGGTAGGGGGTTTTTTTCTCTGAAATTTCTCAGTAGCAGCCTGGAGTCTGGATTTGTGCCCGGTTTGGCAATAGGCTCGCCCCCTATTACATGGGACTAACTGCCGAAATGTGGGTGTACTATAGGTACACCTCTGCCCAACCCTTCGAGGAACTAAGGCGTGATGTTATGTTATGTTGTTGTTGTACTGTAATATTTGGTTATTCATTGAGGTTGAATGTTATATTTTCGGTGGAATACAAGTCAGTCGTTTTAATAAGAATTCAACTTTAGAAGAATTAGCTTATAAATTGAAATTCAGGTCTGACGGAGTTTATTTTCATGAAAATGTATTACTTATTCCATCAATGTTTGTTAGTTTATTGCAGAAGTCTGGGCCCGTATATCATAACTGTTTGCAGAGCAGGTCGAAGTGAAGGTTACACCATAATTGGTCGCTTGACACTTCAAATAAGAAAGAAGAAAATAAAGGAAAATAGGTTTATTTGTCACAGAAACACTTGCATACATTACAGGTTAATTGTTACCTGCACCTTTTTATTTTTAACCTACTTCGGAAAAAAGAGGAGGTTCTCAATTCGAATGTATTTTTTTTACCTCTGAACTTTTTCCTAGGTGAACTGATTTGATGGTTCTTTTTTTATTTGAAAGCTGGTGCTTCACATGTGGTCCCATATAAATTTGATCAAGATCTGACCAGTAGTAGTTTTTGAGTTATCTTTAATAATGCGTATTTTTTGCAGTGAGTATAATATACTAAGTGGAAAAATCTTCAATATAATAATCATAAATATAAAATCATCATAAACATCTAAATATTATATTGATAATGTTTTACTAATTTCCTGTCACTGTTATTTACATATCAAGTAGTGGTATACGAATTTGTGTGGGGTAGGTACCACAACAAAAAAGTAAGAAAATAAAAACTATTTCACAAAAAATAACAACTGACTTTTAAAAAAATCGTAAATAGTGAAAAATAACTTTAATTTCGGAAGTCGGTGTCTTTGATTCTGTATTTTCGTTTTTTGCCACCGACTTCCGAAATTAAAGTTATTTTAGGTTTTTTTTTTGAAGCCGTTTGTTTTTTTTAAAGTTTTTATTCTGACTAAGAAACGTCTGACGTTTAGACGATCAAAAAGTTGGAAACGATGGAATTTCCCATCGGTAATTCCTTGTTTCAAAAATCCTTTCTTCACTTACGTAGCTTACGTTGTATATGACACTCCTGTGCAAAATTCCAAGCTTCTAGACCCACCAGTTTAAGCTGTGCATTCTCTGTCAGTCAGTGTGGTAGTAAGATAACAATAATTATACAAAATTTTCACATTTTTATTAAACTCCTTCGCCGCTCGCTCTAGTTCTTCGTTTTCGCTTAGCGTTCTTTCTGGTTTTTTTTCTTATTGCTATGCTCCTAAGGGTCGTAGCGTGATATTAAATAGCCTATAACCTTCCTCAAGTATTGGGCTATCAAATGCAAAAATAATTTTTCAAATCCGACTGGTAGTTCCAGAGATTACCGCGTTCAAATAAACTCTTGAGTTTTATTATACTGGTATAAATACCATGCCTTTAGCCGTATTTCTTCATAAAAATGCAATACAACCCGGATAGATAGAAAGGTTTCGAACGATGAATATTGAGGTTTACTGAAGTATCCCGTACTTGATACGGATATTTTTTCTTGGCTTCACAAAACTCCCATTTGAAGCGCTGCCCATTCAACCGTAGTTACTGATTTTTAGCTAGAATTGGCTGCCAAACGTCCAGGAGTGGCCTAGTTCAGTATTTTTATGGAGGCTCCAATCACGCTAGATCATTAGCATATGCATAATCAGCCCACTGGTGGGACACAGAACTCATCTCGGTGAGAGGGAGTGGACTGTAATCCACCACGCGGGCCCAGTATGTAATTTGTGGATGTCTTGCCTTTGAATTTTTAGTTCCAGGACATTCTGGTTTCCTCACGATGTTTTCTTTCACCGTTTTGCGAGCAGTGGTGATGAAATAATTTACACAAAGTAAAATGCTTGCCTGGGTTTGAACCTACGACCTACAAATCATAAGTCGCGGACGTTCCCACTGAGTCACCACTACTTTCCATCTCAGCAACGTCTATCCAAAGTTTTAACTTGATAGGCCATGTTTGCTTACAAAAATCCACCTTAATGTACAGTTAACGCTGCGCGCGTTAACTGTACCGGAACCTTTGTGGGGTAGACGCTATATAAGATAAAAATTTTTTTACAAAAAAACAACCGACTTCCAAAAAAAAAAAAACTAAAAAACGTGAAAAATTAATTTAATTTCGGTAGTCGGTGCCCAAAAACGAAAATACGCCACCAAAGACACCGACTTCCGAAATTAAATTAATTTTTCACGTTTTTTAGTTTTTTTTTTTTTGGAAGTCGGTTGTTTTTTTTGTAACAAAGTTTTATTTTTCACTTTTTAGTTGTGGTACCTACCCCACACACATTCATATACCAATACTTGATATGTAAATAACCGTGACAGGAAATTATTATAACATAATCAATGCTGCGCCACTGGGTGAGGATCCATACCAATTGATATTGTATTCTATTATCTCCTCCTTATTACTAACACTAGTAATTAAGTTATTTTGTTGCTACTAACACTATGGACTTACGTCTGAAATAAAGAATTTGAATTTGAATCAATATAAACTATGTGGAAAAAATACGTATTATTAAGGATAACTCAAAAACTACTGGTCAGTACTTGATCAAATTAAATGGGACCACATGCGAAGCACCAGCTTTCAATTAAAAAATAATCATCCAAATCGGTTCACCCAGAAAAAAGTTCTGAGCTTACACAACAACTAAAAAAACATACAGTCGAATTGAGAACCTCCTCCTTTTTTTTGAAGTTGGTTAAAAATAAGAAGCAATATTGAATTTACGCTATTTATTTCAAGAGGACGTACTCACTTTTACGCGCCTATCACGTATCTGTTGTTTTATGAAACAATCGCCGCATATCCAATTTTGAAAACTAATTCTAAATTGGCTTGAGTGATCGAATGCAACCGGCACTCTATTTGCGTAACACACTTTCAATCACAATCCCAGGGCTTTGAAGGATATTGCTAATCTATTGCTTCAAGGTAAGAAAAATTCGTCTGCTCTACAACGTAAATAATGCAATGAACGTGGGTGATTTGTCAAAATGAAACCCATTGCGATCAATTATTGTCATTATATGAGTGTTATGCAATTACCCCGCTCATTAATTTTTCTAGCAGCCTGCATGACGTAAGGTTCCCTTTTGCAGACAACCTTTACAGTACCTACTTACAAGTGAAATCAAATAAAATCTCGTAAGTAGTTACAGGAATAGACAGCTGTCTTAAACATCCGTCCTTTTTTATATCCTGCCCTGGAAAAGGCAAGATAAAGTTGTAAACGGTTTCTCTTCGGAGAAGGTAGTATAGCCGAACGAACTTCAAACTTTCACGTTTCGTCCAGCTCTTCACATATTAAACTCAGATTTCTAAGAACTTATTCGACGCATAGTGACCTTATTGGTTGATGATCTTCAGAAAGGTCAGGTGCGTAGAACTCGCAAACGGTGTGCGTGTATGATCAGCGTCCTAATTGCTTAATTCACTTTCATTCACAATCCGGGGGTTTTGAATGTAATTCCTAATCCATTGCTTGTTAGATTTGAAACATTCGTCTGCTCTGCAATGTAAATAAAGCAATGAACGCGGCTGAACTATCAAAATGAAAGACATTGTGATCGATTTCCGTTTTATGTGTGTTTTGCAATAAATAAACCCGCAGATGTATGAACGTAAACGAAGCAAAAGGAGTATGTAAAGATCGTAGCAGGCATTCTCTAGTTTCTGCCTAAGAAGGCGTGAGTTTATATGGCCACTTAGGTCCATTAACCGGGTAAATATATAATTTAGAGATGAGTGTGGTAGATTGAGAGTCCGCATTGACAATTATCTCTGAGCGTGATAGGTGGACAATATTAGTACGAATTGCAGCCAAGTTTGTTTTTTGATTACACTACAGATTACATTACAGATTATTTCGAATGAACTGAGCATTTTGTCTTCCATAGGTCCTTAAATTTGGAACCGCGCTTGAGTTAGACCTTTCATATGACCCTCATGCCCGTTTTCATTAACACTAGGCGACACCTAAATGTAATGCCTAATCAAAATCGAACGTGCTATAATATTTAGGTATTAAACCTCGGACACCCCACTAATTCTTATTGTAGTAAATTGATATGTCAAGTAATTATTTATTTTCATAAATTATTGTACAAGATTTTTGTGTGTTTTGTATTTTTGTGTAAAAAAGTAAAAATCGTTTTATTTCCACATAGAATTACAAAATAGAGGTACCTACCGTTAGTCCCAAACTAGGGACAGTGTATATCTTGGGCACCTATAAATGAAACTTTATTTTTTATAAAAGTTTAAATTGGCGACATTTAAACTAGTTAGCCTCTTCGTGATTCCAAAACTAAAAATACAAAACTAAACCAATGGGAGGAAAACTAACAAATAAATAAATTGTTTTATTTCATTTTAAAATCAATTCTTTAAGATACAATTTAAATTTAAAAGATAAAACTTTGTACCTATCTAATTCAAGAAAACAATTTTTTTCAATAAAATTGACTATATTCAAAAGCAGAGTATTCGATTTTAGTTGAAAATTAAATTGGGTCGCTGTCGCCGGATACGGTGAAGAGGACTATAATTATATTATATTCGATTCTACTCTCAATTCTGAACAAACTAGTTAGTTACCGGTTTTGAGTAATTTCAATTACATCTATTGATCACTTACTATGAAAGGTGTCTACCACACACCAGGTTTTAACGAAGTTTCTTTCGCTGCATATTATGTCTAAATAACAGGCGCAATGAAAATAATCAACAACGTTTAAGTAAATGAAAAAGATACAAAAAACTTTTTACGAAAAAAACAACCGATATATAAAAAAAAAATTACAAAAAAGCAACCGACTTCCAAATTAACAAAGTAGTGTTTATTTTGAAAGTCGGTTGTTTTTTTTTTTTTTTGTTAATCCATTAATTGCTGTGAACACCAAAAAATACTCAAATCTATAGGTGTGCCTATAATATTTGAAGAGCTCCCTCGATTTCTTCCAGGATCCCATCATCAGATACTGAATTGATAACAATGGGGACCACCTGGGAAGTATACTCTTTGAAACGAAAACATGATTTTCCAAATTGGTCCAGCCGGCTTCGAGTAATTGGGGAACATTAAAAATAACCTCCTTTCTTTGAAATTGGTATGAAATTAAAAAAGTGTAGTGACGGTCAAAATGTTAAACATTTTTCGGTGTACTCGTAGATCTTATTCAGCTAGTGTGCAGAGTATTACATGCGATAAGGAACTTCATTCCAAAAATCAAACCTTTACGATATCACTCGCGCCTGTAAACAAGATGAGTCTCGATCCGTGCAAACTATTGTTGAGTTGAAAGAGATAGCGCGCTCGCATAAATAGGAGCATCCTGTCGTAATTTGTTGCGAAGCGAACCAATAGCTATAGTACAAGTATAATAGTGTAGCACTTGCATGTATTACGTATAGTCACGTGTAAATATGTATACCTAGTACATTTTGCAAACTTCACAAGTGTTTTTCTCCAAAAGTTTCGATTAGATAATGGATGATGGATCCAAAAATGAAAATGGAATGGATGGGTGGAATAATGGTTGGATGGATGGTCGATGGACTAGGTATAGTTTATTTATTTCTTTGTTCATTTTTAATTTTCGTATGCTGCACTGGTTGACGTCATCACGTCAACGCCGGCTATCGCTGAAGACCAGCGCTGGGGCTCTGTCTCGCATAGGGTCGGAGCATTATGCTGAGCGATTGCCGTTTTGCGTGAACGTGACGCATATTTTCCCCCAACTCTTTCTGATTAGTGTTTGTGTGTTTTTTCTTTGCGTCATGTTTACCGCAAATAAATGTATTTTCTTTCATTATTTTTCTTTATCGTAACATCACGCATGTTATCCTCGAACGGTGAGGCAGAGATGTACCTATAGTTCACCCCCTCATTTCGCCAGTTATGTTTTTGAGTTCCATGTAAAAGGGTCAAGCCCATTGCCATTAACCGGACACAAATCCAAACTCCGGGCTGCTACTGAGAAATTCCTGATGGAAAAACCCAATAACACTGCCCGACCTGGGAATCGAACCCAGGACACCACGCTCAGTAGTAGCGCTTGCGACCACTAGATCAACGAGGGAGGCAGTAGACAATGGTCATCTTACAAAAAAAACGTTCGGGGTCTGGGGACCCCCGTCAGGGACGAAGTGCCTTACGCTTTTTCTTTAACTCCGAATGTTATTAGATATGCAGATTTAGATATTACGACGAAAAATTTGGATGTCATTATTGGCCTTAGCACCCTCAAAAGCCATGAAAACGACAACCGTGACAATTTTTTTTTAATTTTTGCGTGCTCTATCCTGGATTTTCATTTTGCCTTTACTATCGAATTAAGCACCCTCAAAAACCATGAAAACTTTCTCTCTCTCTCTCTCTCTCTCTCTCTCTCTCTCTGTCTCTTTCTTTTGTATATAATAAAAGTTGCATGGAGCGGGCACGCTTTTCCGTCACGTGACGATTTCTAAAATGTGACTCCTACCGCAAGCTCCGTTTAAGAACTTTCATTGTGCGTACCAATAAGGAGTCGAATTCCTTGCTGGAGTCTGTTTCCTGATAGCTATAATTTGAGGATCTTTCAGTCGAGAGTAAATAGGTAACTTTTAGGCAAGCGTGCTCCATTGTCGACCACAACAAAAAAATAGAAAATAAATAAAAATTGTTCATGCTGTTCAAACAAAAAGCGCATTACAAAAAAAACAAAAAACATAAAATACACTTATAAAGTAGCCAAAAGCCTCGTTTTCAACGAATAAAAGTTTTAAAAGTAAAGTTAGTAAGTTAGTAGTAAGTTTGGGTTTTTAATCATCATTGCTTACCAACAGCTGACTTAGTGGTCAAAAACAAGCCTACAAATAATAAAATAAATAAGTAAATATAGCTCTTTATAAATTAAACAAAAATGAGATTACTTTTGACAGCCCTCAAGCAGCAACTCTATTTTAACGAGTATAAAGATCACTGTAATTTTCACAGTCATGTGAAATCAGAGGTAAATTAATTGCTAAGGCAATGTATCTACTAACTAACAACATGGATAGTAGTGACAGGATTCATCCGCAAATTCAAAACAGACAGATTTAGGTCAGTACAGGTTTATACCAATTCCAACGTCCGAACATCTCAAACGCGTTCAAGACCTGTCAGCGTCAATGTTCTACAACAATGAAGACCTGACAGCTCGTGAACATACAGTACCGATGGCGTTTAGCTACATCGTGAACATGAAGTTCGCAAAATGATATCAAGAAATTCGCTCTTACGTTGGGCTTACACAGGCGAATATAGCCGCATGATTTTCGCCCCACGGCGAAAATCGACTGACTACAATTCTGTTAGGCCGCAGGTGACTAAAATCGCAAATTCCAAAATAGAGTAGGTTTCGACTTTTGTCATGCGGTGACAGGTCGCATACGGCGGATAATAAAAATCGACCGTGAAAATGCTCGGTAGCAGACGCGGGCGATAGTCCGCCTCATGATGGTTGAAATTTTGATGCAAAATGAACTAGTCACCCGCGTTTTTTATCAAGCTGTGTAAATGGGGTGGCGATTCGGTTTGTGAAGCGATTTGGTAAGTGATTAGCCGCACGGCGAAAATCAACCTAGTGAAAATAATGTGATGAGTGCATTCACGTGGTACACGGTCTCGTTCATTTTAAACGAGTATATCGACTTTTCGAGGCGTTAAAAGAATAACAATTAACACAAAAAGTATTAACGAAATCTAATAAACTTTTACCTTCCTGGTACAGAGCAACTGTTATGTTTTTATATTTAAATTATATATAAGCATTCAGAAATACACAAAGCCAAGATGGTACCCTTCGCCATTATGACCTTACATCATTTGAACGTGTAAATATGTATATTCTATTTCTTCGTCGTGTCGATGGCACGACAGTGTATTAAATTTTGTTGGCCCAAAACGTCGCCACTTCCACGGCGGCGTCGGTGGCAACGCAGAAGTCGCTATGACTGCATTTTAGGGGCTCAGAGGGCAGGATAGGAGTTGGAAAATAGACTGCGCCTCTACTTCACATCCACACACGTCTGCCGTACAGTCGAGATAGGCTGGGTAGATAGTTTTAATATAGCCCCCCTAGCAAAGTGGGCTTTGCTAGGGGGGCTATATTAAAACTATATTTTTGCCATTAGTGCCACTCATCTGCAAATAAACCCGTATTGACTAAGGGCGATGTGCTAAACATTAGATTGAACTTAGTGAAACTAAGTTATTTAGAGGAGTACTAGCAATTTTGACGGCACGGTTGGCGCAGTGGTTAAGCGATAGACTGCTGCGCTGCGTGTCGCTAGTTCGATTCCCGCACGGAACAACAAATGTTTGTATGACCTATAAGTACTGTTTGTGTATGTGAGTTTAAGTGTTTGTAAACGCACCCACAATACAGGACTAATTCCCAGGGAGGGGCAACGTTTAAAAAAATGCAAATCTTACCAGGTATATGAGCTAAACATTAGATTGAACTTTGTGAAACTAGGTTAAATAGGGGTACTAGCAATTTATCGCAAAGCTTACAGTGTGAAAAGTCCAGAAGTATCAAGGGCGACGAATAAAATGTCGTTGTAAAGCTTTGGTTTTCTGAGAAAGTGGTAAATGGCGTTTTTTAACACCATAATGTCAAAAACCGGTGAAAAAGAAGATTTTGGTGACGGCCGTTGTAATATGACGGCCACCGCTCTTCTAGGAAACCGTAACTTAACTGAGAATGACGTGTTCGGATTAAAGACAGCGTTAATTTGTCAAATCTTCCAAATAAACACATGTACAGTACAACTATTTTCTTAATGTCCCTCGGGAATCATCGCATTTCCGAATACAAACGACGGCTAATTTCCATGTCCATCAATATTAGATTTTATTTTTTAAATTCCGAACTAAGTACTTTATTGTTTGTTACGTTAAAGGCTCCCACAGACAGGCGCGACGCGACAGCGCTACACAAAGACACCGCTCGTCGCGCGACACGCGGTGCCTTTGTGTCGGGCGTCGCGTCGCACCAGCGTGTACGAGCCTTAAAACAAAACAACAATAAAGTACTTAGTTCTGAATTTAAATTTATTATACACAATAAATCATTGATAGACATGGAAATTAACATTCAATTAGACATTACGAAAATAGTTGTACAGTAAATGCATAGAAGAATTATGATGTATTGATAGGTAAAAAAAATATGTTCATCAACTAGCTGAAACCAAAAACAAAGGTTTCTGTTAAGTTGCTACATTGGGTTCACAATTTGTCGGGGCACGTGTTTTAAACAATAGTTTTAAATATATGTTAGTTGCCAATACTAAAGTTTGAAATATTGTGCCGAAACCATATCATCCGTACGAAAATTGTTTTAGATTGGTTGGCAATGGTGGAGTAAACAAGCTTTATCGAAGGATAAAAGACTGCGGGGTTAATTGCGTACCTGTTTTACAATGGCAATGCTTAGTATTTTGATAATTCGACAACATTGATTGCGTCATTTACGTTGTTGAGTTGACGAATTTTTCAAACAAATAAAGCTATGGATTTGCAATTACCTTCGAAATCCTTCGGAGTCACGATATTGGGGTACTGGGAATGCTTGAAATGGCCGCCCCCAGTAGTAAACTGTCCGTTTCCTATTTATTTATGCTGGGGTATCTTCGCCGCTCTAGTAAATATGAGGATAACAAGGTTAATGCAACCATATTGGAAGTGTCGCAAAATAATATAACTCTCATGTTAGCGTTAACTTTATTTAAATACCCAGAATAACATTTCTTGCTAAGTTTATAAAATAAACTAGCTTTTGCCCGCGGCTTCGCACGCGTGGATGTCGGAAATTATCCCACGGGAATGTAATATCGGGATAAAAAGTATCCTACGTATTAATCCAGGTTATAAACTATCTGTGTTCCAAATTCCATCCAAATCCGTTCAGTAGTTTTTGCGTGAAAGAGTATCAAACATCCATCCATCCATCCAACCAACCATCCATCTATCCTCACAAACTTTCACATTTATATTATTATAGTAGGAAGGATATGAATGGATCTCTTTTCATCTGAAAAGCTATCTAGATATTCTGTTTAGTTAGTTGCTCTGTGTTCATAAGCAAGGTGCATTTATGGAAACTGTGGTCCTTGGATACTCGTACAAACCCTGCAAAGCGGACACAAGCGGATACAAGCCTTGTGCTGCATCTGAAACGAATGAGTCTTGAAATCAATTGGATAGCTGGTACAAATCTTACTCTGTCTCGAATGAATGAATGTTTTGCCTTTGACGGCTATTTCTGCCGTTTGCTTTTATATCTAAAATTAATACATACATTGATAGAATTTTGAAGTAATTCTAGTCTCTTGGTACTGTTATTATGTTGTTTTTTTATATTGGCTGAATTGCTGAATAAAATACGGCAATTAAAGTACTTACAGTTTATTAAACCAATTGTTAAGTGGATTGACTGAACGTTGTATTCAGTCAGAAATCGCAAATTTTGCTTGAAATGTGTTAGTGCTATAGACACCTGACTTTTGCCCGTTTTCACTAAGCTATATATAGGCATGTCTTGTACCTACACTATCAAGGCATCTTCCAGCCAAATTTGAACCCGCTACGTCGAAAATGTTGTTCACATGGTCGATAACATAAACATACATACATAAACACACGCCTTCTTCCCAAGGGGGCGGGCAGAAACTACAGAACGCCGCCTGCTACGATCCTTACTTACTCCTTTTGCTTTTTGGTCGATAAATCCAAGTGAAAGTGTAATATTTCATGAAAATGATTAAATTAGCGAAATTTTCTAAACTGTTGAGAATATCGCAACTTTTTTTTTTTAAGCTCTTGCATAACTTTTATCGCGGGCTTTGAGCGCGGCGACCGAATCAAGAAATTCCGTAACGAAAATAAAACCTAACACCCCCCACTCCGCCTACCATGTAGCTCGGCCGAGCGTTCGCTTAACGTGTATGTATATGGTACGACTGTACTTGAATTAATATCAAAGAAAAAAAAATACTGCGTAAATAAAAAATAAATAAATAATTATAATTGCATAAGTTGATAAAAAATGCTATGCAATAGCTTTCCCGCGGCAGTCCCCGAGTGCCACACGTGTTTTTTTTAAATTATATGTGGTCACCTCCGCTTTACCACATTTGCCTTTGGACCACTACGTTTGACACACGTTTGAGACACTCTGTATAACGCAACGTAGCCAATAACATGCAACGAGTTAAAAGTTGAAAATCCAACAGTGTGCTTTTATTTAGGCATTCATTAAGGTGTCGTCTACTGTTAGCGAAAACGGGCAAAACTCAGATGTCTGTAACAGTAACAGATTTCAAGCAAAATTGGCCTTAATTCTGTGTTGCAGCGTACTGTTTGCATACTTGAGGGAGTATTACGTCCAGCCAAGCACGTAATTTATTCGATGAGTTTACGTCAAATAGACGACTTTAGCTGATCAACCTGACTTTCTTTCAAATGAAAAACTTGTTCCTACAATGTTACCTTCATTTACCAAGAATACTACATGGCTTAAAAACTTGATTTCTGTGTAGTGACTAAAAAGCTGTGGAGAAATATTATTTTTCTGTTAAGTCTTAGACAGAGGTGTACTTAGAATATAACTCTCTTATGCTACTTAGAATGACGTTAACAACTCACAATACAATGCTATACAAATAAAGTGTTTTCTTAGTGACAATAAAACTGAGTAGAAAAGAAGTCTTGGAACTTTCAAAGTTGTTTGGTTCTTCATTTGTTTATCTTCTTCTATATAATAAAATGAAATGCTGTTCCTTGGTAAGCGCATCAATTGAGGACGGCTGGATCGACGTGACAATTTTATTTTTCCTTGTTGCTTTTTAACGGAAAGAAAAATTTGAAAAGTTGTAATAAGTAATCTAAAAATCATAAGGGACAAATAAACATGTTACATTAATATACGCCATAATTTTCGGAACTCCCGCCAGGAACGAAGTCCTTTGCGCTATTTCTTCAACCCCGAAATTCGATATGGAGATTTAGATTGTATGATGAAAGATTTGAAAATGTTCGCAGCCGCTATCTTGGATTTTCATTTTGACCTTACTATTGGCTTCAGCACCCTCGAAAACTATGAAAACTATCGCTCTCTCTCTCTCTCTCTCTCTCTCTCTCTGCTCTTTCTGTTATATGTAATAATAAAATCGCATGGAGGGGGCATAACGCTATACCGATAAGTGACGAATTTAAAAAAAAAACAAATTTTACTCCTACCGCAAGCTCCGTTAAAGAACTACGTTCCAAAAAATTGCGCGTGCTGCAACGTACATGTGTTAGAAGCGAAACTTCTTAAAAAATATAGAATAAGAGAGATTTTGTGTGTGAGACAGAGATAGTTATATCTTTCTTCTTTCTCATGTAACGAAATGTGCCTAAACCTGACGTGTCCTGAAATTTCACTCTCAATTTTCGTCCAATTATCGAATCGCCGCCTAAGAAGTTATACTTCAAACATCCATCTCCTTTCGATGCAACAGTGTTACAAATAAATTATCAACGTTACAAACATGCAACAATGTACATCCTATAACTGCACCACGTGATTCCGTTTCACCGGGGTGCATGTCCGCTACAACGTGACGGCATGAATTCATAATCTGTAAATGTGTGCTGAACTTTCCAGCGCCAATCGCCCATATGCATCCACTATCGAAGTATCGAGTATCGAGTGGACCTTTTATTTTATCCATGCCGTCAAAACTATTCTCGTTATACAGTTTTGATTGTTTTGAAACTGTGGTGAATGATTTGCTCGATATCGACCGACTGGTGTTTGTAGTCCTTTTTTTTTCGTTGGGAAATAATCAAATAACTTCTCCGACTCTGGGTAGAGCGGAAGGGCGTGTCTATTTTTTACTGACTAAAACCCACCCGTGTTCCATCAGTTGCCTGTGTGCCAGTGCCACGGTAACCCTTTAGGACAAACCCGCGACCCCGGCAGACATCGGCCCTAACGGACTTCGTCAATGTGTGCTGACATCTCTTTGAGACGCGCGTGGAACAACGCGTCGTCGACCCGGGCCTGGTCCTTACCGGACGGCGAGCTGCTCATTGCTCTCCGTCCGCAAGCCCGCGCCTACTGTGGCCGGGAATCAACTATCGACTCCCGACACCCAGGGCGTCTTCTCCTGCGGCGTCTAGGCGCGTGGGGGCGCAACGATTGCCTTTCCCTCACGCGCTCCGCCTCCTCCTTCGTTAGCATTACTGCTTCGCAGAAGGAGGTGACGGCTTCCCATGCCCTCTCGCTCCGTACCATAGCCTGGACCAGGGCCGGACGCGAGAGATCGCCGCCGCTGATCGCCTCCGCGAGGACACGGCGGTGCTCCGCCCAAGCTGAGCAGACCTCCACCGTATGCTCCACCGTGTCCTCCGGGTGATCCACACAGTGGTAGCACCCGGGCTTTTTCTTCCGCCTTATTCGATACATGGACCTTTCAAAACAACCCTGTCCGGTGAGGACCTGCGTCAGGCGGAAGGTGAGGACGCCGTAGCGCCTCTCAATCTACTCCTCAAAGAGGGGCATTACCGCCGCAATTGTGGCGTTCCCGGTAATTGTAGTCCTAAACTACTCATTTATAAAATGAGATTGACAGCAATTACTTTTAGTTGAACATAATTATGCTTATGTTAGCTTAAGTAGCTTTCATATTCTAAACCTAGAAATGAGGTTACTTGCTAGGTTTTTGATCAGCAAACTGCCAATAACACCGAATGAAGCTGCGGTTTCTTAGAAGAGCGGTGGCTGCCACACAGCTGCTGCAGTGACAGCTGTCTTGAAAATGATGGCAGGGTTTGACTTTACGATATCAAAAAGTGCTTTTAGGAAACCACACCAACTTACCTTTATAAATAACGTTTCAGTGATGTCATTTGCCGGTAAATTGCAGACGATATCTTGCGGTACCCGCACTTCTATAAAAACGTAGCTTAAGCATGCAATCTATAAAATATAACACGAGCAAAGCTAAAAATATAGCTGAAAGAAGAAAGAATAAAGTTTATTTGGACACAGTTCGTGAAACACAAAACTCGTTAGTTCGTAACTATTTGACGTAGAAACACGATTAGTTTTCCATTATTCTTACAAAAAAGTTCTAAAAAGGTTCCAGTCGTCAAGGGCAGGTTGTGCTTTTGATTTTCAACAAATTCATCCCACATCACAATATTGCAATGAAAATAACATTGCAATCAGAAAGTAACTTGTATAGAATAGCGAATCAGCGTGCCTGAAAATTAACACTGGATTTTTTACTTTTCAGTCGTATTCCAAAGGTCATGGATTACGTTTGGTCCAGCACAGACAAAGAGTTAATTATGTTACAAAAATAACTGTTAATATTTGATCTCCCACTACAATTTTCGTTACTTGGCATAACTTTGCAGGAATTATTTCAATTATTTTGATTCAAGTATTCGGGGAGATATTTATATTGCTAGTTTTGGAAATAAGGTAGTAATTGAGACATGCATATTGTAATACTTATATTATATGTATATGCTAGCATGACTACCGAAAGGTTGAGGTCATGTTTGAAACCAAATTGACATCTCGATAATTTCTTAATACGAATTAAGTAGTCATTTCCTTTTGTTTTTAAGCTATTGCATAGCTTTTATCGCGGGCTTTGAGCGCGGCGACCGAATCAAGAAATTCCGTAACGAAAATAAAACCTAACACCCCCACTCCGCCTACCATGTAGCTCGGCCGAGCGTTCGCTTAACGTGTATGTATATGGTACTTACGACTGTACTTGATTAATATCAAAGAAAAAAAATACTGCATAAATAAAACATTAATAATTATAATTGCATAAGTTGATAAAAAATGCTATGCAATAGCTTTACCGCGGCAGTCCCCGAGTGTCACACGTGTTTTTTTTTTAATTAGTTTTATATTTCTATTATTATTAGAATGTAAATATGTATTTGATTTTATAATTTGAAAATAATTTTTAATTGTATTTTTTAAATGTTTATAATTTTGGATGCCTTAATTGGTAGATTATAGTGAACTGCGCGTTAAATCAATATCTCGCAATGTATTTATATCCTACTTGTACTGTGTTCAGCAAGTAACATTTGATTTGATTTGAGCGCTATTTACAAGACCATCTGAAAATTATAGGAGGCGTAGCTCGTCAAATGGTAATTTTTAATAAGACCTAGTTAAAGAGTTGCTGGCACCACTGCGTCACCTATTTCTGCTGCTAAGCTCAGCCAAGTGTTCTTGTGTTCCGATATGAATTCAGCTAAATGAGGAAAATGTCGTGAGAAAAGTTTTGAGTATGAATGAGGATCATTCAGTTTGAATCACACTTATTTCTTATTAAACTTTATTATGTACTAATGAAGTAATGACGCAGGACATCGTTTATGACGGCCATTGTGTAAATCTATAGATATACTATCGTAATATTGTATAATAAAGCTGAATTGTTTGAACGTGCTAATCCCTACTACTAGTTGGATTTGTTTTTTTATAGCTCAAATTTTGAGGAAGATTATAAGCTATTAAACATCACACTATGACCCTTAGGAGCCGAGCAATAAGAAAAAGAATCAGAAAGAACGTTAAGTGAAAACGCGGAAATAATAGCGTGGGTGGGCGATGCGATACCATACCACGTGGTGGTTCAGGACCCGAAGGAGTTTTATAAAAATGTTGCTGTTATATACTAAAAAGTATATGTATTGTGTTTCTAACGACTTCCACGCTAACGAAGTCGCGGGAAGAAGCTAGTAAAACATAATATGTCATCTTTGCTTATTAATTAATAAAAAAATTGTCAATATTATTTACCTTATTATCGTTATCAATCCATGTCGAAAAATTATTTTTGCTAATTAAGATAAGACGTCTTGATTAGAAAGAGCATGTTCCACAGTGATCTCACTAACAGGGTTGGAACTTGATACTTGCTCCTTTTTGCAGCTCCACGAGCGACCGTAACTCAAAGCCTAGAACAACTGTAACGAAAATTTGCTTCTTGTTTAGAAAAATATTGGCAAATGTTTACAGTGATTCATTCCACTAACAAAGCTGGAATTTGATGTTAGCTATCTGTTTTGTTTTTGTTTAACCGCGCAATATCTCCAAGCCTAGAGCAACCGCGACGCAAATATGCTTCCAATTCAGACTTAAGAAGTTTTCAATGCTCAGAAAGTTATAAATTCTTAGACAGTAATAAAATCCAGCCAATAGTTGGCAGGCATAAAACTAGGCCAATTAAATATGAAGAATAAAATTACACCAGCAAGAACAAAATATAAAGTTCACTCGTCCGTAGATACTGAATTTCCATGAAAGCTGAAGGTCTGTTTAAGAGGCAATAATAACACAATGCAATATGCTATAGATAGAAATACTTCCACTAGAGCAGTACTAGAGAAAGTATTGGATTATGCGTTTCATTTCAAGAACATCAGAGGTAACAGTTGCACTACGAAAATCGCCCTTACTGCTACGACAGAAATACGCTGTCAAGCGAATTATGTATACCACTGATGTGCGGTTTATTGTACACATATGTGGAATCCTAACAACGAGGTCAATCATCCAGTATAACATGATTTACTAGTATATCTAGAAGTATGCGTGAGACGCCTACAGGAGCTTATTCCCCGCTGCTTCTTTATTTGTTTGCGACTAGAATTCATGGGAAAATAGATACGTTATTGCACAACAGTGCAGGTAGTTGCGTAATCCCTTTAGCGTTGCGAACGCATTGTTGTACTTCTATAACTTCAATAAGCTTTTGATAAGCTAAAGTACACAAAGAATAGGTTATTTTTATTTTTTAGAAAACCTTGTTTTGTTTATGTGTTTATTTAGTACCGTAAGGCTTTCTGCCTCATAAAATTACTGGAATTATTTATAAATAATCGACGCCCACAATCGATTAGATCACAAGGTACAGTACTTGGCCATCTCTTGTTAAAACTTACATCCTACGCGGAGCACTGCGTTGTTTAGTTGTTTACCTCGCAGCAGGACGTAAACAACTTACAAACAAAAGGTTACTTAAAATTACGATTTTCATGATAAATTTGAACGACGATTCTAGACAAAACAAGTAGATAGTTAGAGATCTTTTGGACAATTTTTGGCAATATTGTTTAGTAGAGATTATCCGCGCAGTCTCGGGGGCTAGGCTTTGTCGATTGCAACAGACTATTTTTTGTTTTAGTTATCTCGAAAAAGCCTGTTCCCCTAAACATCAGTCACGTAGCAAAGATTAAGTTAGCTTACATCTATTCACCGATATAACAAACTATCCGTTTTCCAGGAAGTTTTTACACAGTGTAAATTTTGTAATAGGTATTTTCATTTATTTATTTTGTTAAGGAAAACAAACAATTGTATATTATATAATGCATCTAAGATTACAAAGTCATTGGAAGTGGGTAAATTTACAATCCACGACGTTTCCACATATTACCTAGTTAAGGATACAGTGAAGACAATATTCAAGTTACAAAAACACAAAGAAGGAGACAGGAAGAGTGAAAAGAGGATGTACTTCTTTTAAAACAAAACAACTAGTACTTATTACAAAAACAAACAAAAAGAAAAGACAAGTACACTTCATTCAAATGCGGACTATTCACTAAATATTTCCTAAATTTTTGGCGATCTAAAGCTAATATAACCAGATTCACAAATTTTTTTTTGTAAATTTGGGCAAGTCTATAGAGGTATGAGGAACAGGGTGTAAAGCTCACTCATACTCTATGGAAAACGGAGGATCCTCCGACCAGACGGGTGTCGTGTCTGGTGGGCAACTGCCCAACGGTTGATGTCGGGATGTTGTATATATGCTAGTTGCGCGGTAAACTCTGCTCGCGCGATGCAGGATTTTGTGTGACGTCAATATGACGCGTAGCTCGCATGTGGCGCTTGTAGATGCCGCTACAAGTCTATGGAGAGGCGCCCGTTCACCCACGTTGGTACGACAAGGTATCGTGGCAAAAAGAGGGCTACGCGTACCTCTCGTCGTATAACTGTTCTGGACATTACATAAAATATATTATTAACTAGTTCTGAGCAGTCAATTGAGTTGTGCAACAGATCCTGAAGCATCACAGTTACAAGCTTTCCACCTGTTGGCCAACTTAAAAGAAACACTAGCTTGAGTGTTTCTTTTAAGTTGGCCAACAGGTGGAAATCGGAATCCATAAGAGATATCAGAAAACTTTCTTAGAAAACTTTAGCTCTTTTTTGATCTTAATAATTTTGGCATATTATTATTTTTTGTCAAGTGTGAGCTGTCCATAAGCATGAGTGAAATCCACCAATATTTTTTTTATTGCTATTCGACTCTGTTTCATATAAGGATCATTTCACTGTATCAGAGATAAAAATCGGGACGGTGGAAGTTGGTCAAATCTTGCAAAATATTTTTTTATTCAATTTGTATAATCAATTTCATTAATTTTTATGGACAACTCACACTTGACCAAGAAATTAAATATGCCAAAATGGTTACAATAAAAAAAAAGCTAAAGTTTCCGAACAAACTTTTCCGATATCTCTTATGGATTCGGATTTGCCCCTGTTGTCCAACTTAAAAGAATCACTGTATTTTTTTTAATTCTCTATTCCACACCACCCCAGAGGTAGAGACCTAGGCACGTTTTTTTTTATCAGTGGTATCCCCAATAAGCCTAATCCACTATAGCAAACGTTTTTCGTCCTTTGACAAAGGTATCATTTAATATTCAGAAGAGTCAGATTCGGGTTCATTATGCAATGATGAGTCTACACTTAAAAACTCTTAAGTTCTCAAAGTTCTCTAAGATCATTATCGTCAATAAATGTCGCAGTCATAATCAATAAAGCTTTTGCTTCTTCTGAGAGGGCTTTGTGTTTTCGAAATAGTTTATGAGGTATTTTTTAAATATGTGTGTGGGTCAGAGGTGATTAGCAAATTATTCAGAATATCTTCATTGGTAGCCTTTCTACAGAATTTTCTCGAATGATGTGCACGATATCTCCTGAAGTCTTTATTTCGAGCTTCAGCAGCTTGTGCGGATAATTTTTCAATCGGCACTAAACTAAAATGTTTAATAATAGCTGCTCCGTGAACAAGAACTTTATGTACACTTGCAGGCATGTAATACCAATTTTACATATCAACGTACAATGTCATGGTGGCTTCGGCATAATCTTTAAACTTAATTGTATCTATGGGTGACCTGAAGAAATTGTCTCTAGTATGGTTTTAAATCGCTTTATTAAATCCTGATTGGCTCCTGTGATGAAAGCAGCAATTTCAGAGTTTTCAGCAAATCTCCTAGCGGTATTTCCATCATTAGTCCTCCTTCATTAGTACTCCAAAATCCACGTAAATCGCAACTTCACAAACATTAAATAAGGGGTAGTCCGTATGTAATGGTGGGTACCACAGACTGAGGTCATCATTTGACGTTCCATACCGAGAGGGTAGTGAAATTTTCCAACTAACTGCAAATTTAATGCTCTCTGATTGGCGCACGTTACTAATGCCGCACTAATGACTGCGCATCTACTGATAAGAAAACCTGGTTTGAACACAAACAAATGACGTCACGGTAGTGGTGTGGAATATCATTGTACAGACTTACAACAAAGTTTAATTTGACTTTATTTTACAATACAATTCTAATACTAAGTATAGAAAAAAATCATACAATATTGAAAGAGGTATAACTTTGAAAGTAGTGGGTTACTGAAAAAAGTCACATGACATAAAATTATTGTATTAGTACGTAGATTTCAAAAATGTAGAAACGAATCCTTAAGTCCGTAGTTTTTGATTTCGTTTCACTGTGAGATGGGTGGGTCGAGGGAACAAGAAATTTTACACGGACGAAGTCGCGGGCAGAAGCTAGTAAGTTATAATATCTTAGTTTTATTTACTTATAATGATATCGGATATTTGCCCG
Organism: Dryobotodes eremita; assembly: GCA_917490735.1. NCBI lineage: Eukaryota > Metazoa > Arthropoda > Insecta > Lepidoptera > Noctuidae > Dryobotodes > Dryobotodes eremita. The sequence continues at coordinate 6,061,305 of OU823241.1, read as the reverse complement.
TTGTTTCGTTTTAAAACGCCTCCAATGTTGTCAGAAATATAATATGGATACCTAAAATAGGGGGGAATTTATTATAAAGAAAGTAAGTAAACTTTAGACCGGTTTAATTTGAGAAAATATAATGTAATAAACATGCTATTTAATTGATAATCATTATAATTTTTCAAGATATTTCTTTAAATCATTGTACGGCGGCGGCGTAAAAAATTTGCCTTTTAAATGTAGTTCATTATTCAAGGGATGCATCACACATTTTTTTTGCTTCTTTGGCGGTCTCCTAGTCTCACAAATGGCTACCGCTAATAATTTTGCGAAACACATCGTACGTCCACACTGCACTAAGAATCAGTTTGAAATGATTTCTTAACGCGCGGTCGAACACTTTTGAATGCGAGAAAAAATCTTGCTAGGCAGTTTTTATCCGCCGCGATTTTATTAAGTCCTAGGGAACGTGGGCTAAGGGTGTAAATCAAAGCTTGTCAGCTCCCAGGATGTTAAGAAACTTTGTTTCCTAGTTATAGTATGTATATGTCATATATCGTATAAAAATCACTCAATAACATCCTGTGTTATTGATTGAAATTGAATATTATTTTCTGATTTGTTTAGAATTATTAAGACTCCGTTGTACTGTAAGTCATGATATTAAAGCACATATTGTAATTAGCACTACGGAATTAGCAAATACACACGAAAAAAAAAAACGCCTCTTTTATCCTAACACCTAAAAGCTCGCCAGTGCTTTTGACTGAAGTTCAGGTTGGCATTTCCAACATTATTTCGTGGTTTGATTGAGTTACTAATTGAGTGGACTGTTCAATTTTCAGTGAGTTTCAGCCGATATAGGTACAATGTCTGCGGTAACGGATGCATCATTGAAATGTTCACTACCCTAGTTATCTAGTAGTTTTAATTGAACTATAACTTCTGGTTTCTGATTCAAGGATATCTTTCATAGAGTGTAATTTACTAGCTTAACGTTTAGTTTTAATGTCATTTAGTTGAATTTACCCATTTGTACAAAACTAGTCGCTTTTTGACCTTCGTTCGTATACGTACGTAGTACAAACCTGCTAAACTCATTGAGTGGTTGTTCGAAAGTCGATTGCCATTGCACCTCTCCACCATCTTAATGAAACATTTTCTGGGCAAAGTTATCTTCGTGAAAATTTCTTGCTTTTATTTATTTACAGTCAAGTGACTGTCCGTTGTTCTATGTAGAGGTGCATGATATCTTCTGCTCAATCCATCATAAAATAGTAAGTTGGAATCATATTTCCTACGAGTATGGGAAAAGTATTATTGCGATTTCTGACTTATATACTTACTTATAAGTATCATATTTCTAGTAATCATATCATGGTCTGATAGTTTTATAATCCTTATAAGAAACAGGATCGAAAGTCACCTTCGAAAGGCCTTAAAAAATAAGGACAGCCTCCCAAAACCGTACTGCCCCGTCTCACAACTCCATCCTCCTGTTTATGGAAACCTACAGAAGTTTAATTAGTTCCGACGACAGCGCCGGTAATAGCAAGCAAAGTAATTCTAGACCAGTAATTAATAACCAATGTTTAGACATACCTATATAAAACCGGCTAAATGCAACCGTAGTTAAAAAAAAAAAAAACCAAGGCATGATGGCCTCTTCTTAGAACATTTTGGCGTTCTGAATATCTGACTTAATGTATTCACCTTCTTAATAACAATGTTGCACTGGAGTTACACATCAAACGCATTCCCATCATCTTAAGTAAAAAATACAAGCACGATATGAAGTCTTATATAAATATTGTAAAGAATTTTTAAAAGAATCCCAGTAACTGACGACGGCAGAAAATGCTGGTTTTCAATAAAACTATTTAGTTAGAACTAGAAGCCAATTAAGCTATCACAATTAGCCGTTCCTGAAAGGGTAGGTATTGAAATACATACGAAAATATATGTATTGATGAAATGATAATTTGGTACACGCCTTTGTTCACGTGAATTTTCCGGCATGGCTCGAATAGTTGGAAAATTGGGAGGGCTCCTGCATCCGAAGCCTTAGTTACCACCGGTCGCACGGGCACCCGCGCCCTGCGCATGCGGCATAGGCACGTGGCACGCTACGGCGCGCCAGTTCGAATCACTGTCACTGCTTCATTCAGTTCGTTTCGCAGCTTCGCCGCGTTAAGACCTCTCCACTTTAAAGGTCCCGTCTCTGGTGCCCGCTCCCTGCTTCCCGGATATTGGATATTCAAGTAAGTTAAAACCTTGGCTACTTCAATATAATTTAGGAAACTTTAAATATTCTTCAAGTTTAAAAAATATATTTTATAATTACTTTTAGCAGGAGAAGCTCAGAATTTTTAAAAAATTTCGATGTGAGTTTTACTTATTTAAAGCTCTGGAAATATAAAAACGAATTGAAGAAATAAATTACAATATGTTTTCTTAAAAAGTCTTCTCTGAACAAATTAGTTTTGAGCGATTTTTTTTGTATTTTGTCAAGTTTCGAAATCCATGATCGGAAAATGAAAACACTATTAAATAACAAAAAAAAAATTTTTTTTAAGTTATGCCTGATGCAATTACTTATTTATTAAAGAATGTATTTATTAATTCTTATGTGGAATTGTTACATCAGTCATTATCTGTAACTATCTCCCAGATAACCTACTAGTTAAACAGAAAAATTGTGCCAATAGTTTGCATCACTTTTAAATAACGGAAATAAAATAATGAAAGCTACTGTTAATTAAAATTGAATAGATTAAAAATTGCTCGAGCGAGCGCGAAGCGTTCTCCATTTCAGCTTCGGCAAAAATGCTTTCGTATGTCCGGAGGTCCGGCTGTTCTGCTCAACAGGTCGCATTTCTCAACCGATTCTCGTGAAAATTTGTGAGCAGGTTCGCTAATATTTATAGAGACATTTTTTGCCGATCCCGTTTTGCGAAAATTTTCAAATATGCTGAGATATGGAGGTTAAAAAGATAAAAAAAAAATCAGCCATTTAGCGCTCTTGCTCTTGATTTTATTTTAAGGTGAACATTTATTCAGTTTTAAGCTATGCAAAGACAGACTCGTAAGTAATTGTACAACTTTATTAAAATATTCGCCGATAATATTTAAAAAAAAAAACTGTAGTTCTGAAAACCAGTTTCGTAGACATTTTGTAAACTTTGTCCCGCGGAGGTACGACTGTACGGTGCGGTTTCATTGAGACAAGAGTGGACAAGAGATGATGCGGGCGGAATAGCGCTTCTCACATTCGACATATATGCTGCCTCTGATTTGAATAGAACTGTTTAGCCAGCCACTACTGCACACGTTGGTTTGATTAATTTGTCGGTTTGTCGAGCCCTAGGCTACGCCGAGTTTTCGAGTGCGAAACTGCAGGCGGTAGTGCGTTATCAGCTTTATTTTAATTAAGCATAGCGTACAACAGCTTTTCGTGCAACGGTTTACACCTGCCAGCCTTTTTTATTGACTATAGGTGAAAGGACGCGGACTTGATCCAATCATCACACAGCCTGCGCTCCTGTAGATTGATTCTCGGCTTATTTTTGTAACGTTGGATCTCTTTCGAAATGTTCAGTCTCCCTCTAGATCTGCGGTCGGCAACAGGCGGACCGGGGTTCATATCCGGACCGCGAAAGGTCCGCCAAATATTGTTCAAGTATTTAAATTTAAATAATATGAAAATTGCAAAAACCTAGCTATCAACCTGGCTACTATGTTTGTACTATGTATGAGAATCAACTTTTACAAAAATGATTTTTTATACCTCTTGAGATTACATGTACCTTCATACACTATTCCCATTAGCTGTTTCACGCGTGAACCAAACTATAAAAAACATGCTCAAGACCGCAAATGTAATTTTTCGCATTAATTTTGAAGAAGCTACCGTGTTTTATAATAATGACCTTGTACTAATATTATTCAAAAAAATAAAACAACTAGTATTGTAAGACTTTTTCTGGACCTCGATAAAAAATTTCAACAGTATCCGGATCCCACTTAAAATTACTTCCTGACCCATGCTCTTGATGTTTAAGTTCGAGAGAGAGTCTGAAACTGAATTTCGTCTTATTTTCGAAGAGACCGTCGTCGTCGGAGGTATCCCGCAAAAATTCTGTCACTTGAGGACCGCCTCAAGTGATGGAATCTTTACGGAACGCAAAAAAACGATCTGTGTGAAAAACCCATTACTAAAATTGTAGTTTGCTGGAAAATAATTTTTCACCTTATTTTTTAATTGTCATTCTTGGTAAACGTCGAATCTTTTTTTGGGGATAGTTTTTTTTTTTGAGATCCGTGAAAGTTCTGTCACTGAATTACTTTATTATCAAAGAATAGCTGACCCAATAGACGTTGTCCTGTTCAAATTCCAATAGTTCTTTTTTGTGACCGATTTCTTTTTTCTTATGCAACTATTTCGTACTGTTACGAACATTTTAAAACAAAATAAAGCCAAATCGGTCTAGTCGTTCTTAAGCTGCGCTTATTAACGTACAGCATTTCATTTTGATTTATATAGATTGTATTTTGATTGATATAGTCATATATTTTTGGCAAATGTCTGTCATCATTTGGGGCTCTCCACGCAGAAATAAATGTCATTCTCGGTTGATGTCAGTTTCTTTTTTCAAGGGGATTTTATTTTATATATCCCAAGTTACGTGCAAATTTCGTAATCGGGGCTGATTTTTTTATCAATAATTGTAGTTGACGGCCACAGCCAGTTTTTCGACTGTCGTCTATCACGTCAGGTCGCTCTCACATCGAAATCAAAGTCGTTGTTAGTTAACGTCAAGCCTTTTTACACGGGGATAGTTTTTTAAATCCTTCGTTCCATGAAAATTCCATTACCAAAAGAGATTTTCACACAGATTTGACTATCGACAGTTTTTAGCTTATGTCCATCACATTGGCTCTACGTCGAACCAATTACGTCATTCTTGATTTCGTCGAACCTTTTTTTGGGGTATAGTTTTGTATTGTATTTTGTGACTGATTTTTAACCAATAATTTGATTAAACTATAGCCAGCTTTTCGGCTTTACTGTCAGTTTTCAATAGTTTCAGACGCGTAAGATGTGATGCGTTTCAGCTTTACGCATACACCAATAACAAGGTCTAAGATCTATATGGTGTTATTCGTGCCTGCAACGGACACGGGGGAAGAGCCATTGTCTAGAGTAGTGTTTGACACAATGCACAAGCTGCGTGAATGCTAATAGTTTCGATACAATAATTAACTAATGGATTACAATAATTAGGACTCACTACTGTTACTTCGTTAAAGGCAATAATATTAATAGGGAAGTGAGAACTCATTCTGCTGTCGATCAAATGATTGTAATTAATGTTTGGTATCATATTTAATTCATGACGTCGCCATTTCATGTCGGTGAGTCAAACTGAAAGCTTTTATTTCAATAAATTAAACCATTTACAGGCACTTTTGAACTGTCAAAGAGTCGGCCAGTTAGTCAGAAAGTTGGAGCATAGTTGCCCATTCTAAAACGTAGATCTCTATGGAGAAGAACGGGCAAGAAACTTCAAGGACACTCTTTTCGATCAGATATTACAAAATACTGGGTAAATTATTCTTGTTGCTTCTATATGTGACAACATGTAAACAAAATATGAAGAAACAATAAAATATACAAGATTAAAAATAAGCCGTGGCAGTTAAGAGATGACCAGTCTCAACCGACGGCGCCCGTTCACGAACATTACATGACCCGAATATGATTGGCGTGATGTCTACGCGGTGTCCACGCGGCGTTTCCTCGGTTTACTATAACTATAAAGTTGGCTAGCAGTGTTGTATGTATACCTATGAGGGGTTGATTTCTCTGCGTATTTGGCGCTTCTCGATAAGGCACTAATGACTGCATCCAGCAGTCGTCGGATTTACTCATAGTCTGGTACTAATTGCTTACCTGGGGTGGATGTGATATGACTCGTCTTGTTAGGGATGCTGAGCTGCGTCAAACGTATTAATACCCAACGGCGTATCCTCATTGGCGACGGCCCTTACACACACCATGAGTTAATTAAATGACTTATACTACTGTAGGTAGAGACTAGTGTAAACTGAATACAGTTGAGCTCGGAGCTTCCAATGGATTCTAGTTCCAGGCAGCTCTTGAGTCTTAATTAGGTTCAGTTCGCTTATAGATCGCCATGTCAGCATCAAGTTAATGGCTACTATTTATAAAAAACCGCAACGAGTGTTCAATCTTTATGTACATAATTCTACTGTACGTGTGTATATCACTGAACTCCTCCTAAACGGCTGGAGCGATTTTGATGAAATTTTTAATGTGTGTTTGTGTGGGTCCCTGGAGGGTTTATATTCACATTTGGACCCGATAGGTGGCGCTGCGATCGAGTTCTAGCAAACAGGACAACGTCTATCCGGTCAGCTAGTAATCAATATAATTATTTACATTCCACAAACTTAGGTGGTAGGTTTTACAAAGACATGATTATTGTGGACTCCGTCGGGCACAGCTAAGTAGGAGAGAGGAAAAGGGTTTTAATTTTACTTTTGGTATACATTTTAAAGAATATGTCATTTAAAATTTGTCCATTAGCTTCTACCAAGTTTGAAGTTTGGTCCTGTTGGACGCGCGGGAACAGTTGAAATGTTTGAGCCGGCGAGTAGTAATGATGTGTAGTAGGAATGGATATTGATTTTTGCAACAAAACGATTCATATTATTTCTTGGAATTCTGACAAATAAATAAATAGTATCTATTTTAGTAGAGATATTTATTCGGAGTACGCTTTCGAATAGCTTTACAATTAAAATAAAGGAATGCGACTACGAAATCATAATTCACATTTAATCCACAACTGTTGAAATTAATCTATATAAATAAAAATGAATCGCCGAAATGTTGCATATGTTGAATGTTGAATGTTGCATAACTTCCGAACAACTGCACTAAATTGGATAATTCTTTTTATTTTTGTTCGTTGTCATGATAAGATTTGTAGGTAGGGTAGGGTAGGTAGGTAGGTAGCTAGGGTACTCAAAGAGATGTCAGCTCAATTGACGGGGTCCGATAGGACCGATGCCTGCCGGGGCTGCGGATTGTTCGAAAGAGTTACCGTGGCCCTGGCGCACAGGCAACTGAAGGAACACGGATGGGTTTTAGTCAGTAAGAGTCTGACACGCCTTTCCGCTCCGCCCAGAGCGGGAGAGGTCATTTGATGATTTCCCAAACAAAAAAAAAGTTGCTAGGGTAGGGTAGGTAGGTAGGGTAGGGTAGGGTAGGTAGGTAGGGTAGGTAGGTAGAGTAGGTAGGGTAGGTAAGTAGAGTAGGTAGGTAGGTGTTAGATACTTAGTGCTCCCTGTGAGAAGCCGGGCCGGGTAAAACTAGTTCATTACAAAAATATCTACCAAACGTAAAACAAATTTCTTCGTAGAAAAATTCAACCTATCTTATGACAATAATGCAGCCTTCTATCATTGAAATAATTTTTGTATTCATATCAGTACATGGAGATTACCTCTTACAAACAAACAAGATTATCTCTTTCTAATATTAGTTTAGATTTATTTTTCGGAAACATGCAACGTTAAAAAAGGGACAAGGCTGTTTCAGATCAGCTTTATTTTCGTATACATCATACAAGTCTTTGTTAGTACCTAAACTAAAGTACAGTACATAATTGCGATTACTGACAAATGTGTGCACTGGCTGGAAAGGTCAATCAATCTGTGTGGTTCTTTCCTCAAAATACCATTTCAGACATTAATCTACATGATCTGACCAAGATTTTGTCTGGGCTTTAAAAGAGACTGTGACCTCTGAGTTTGTTTCAGCCTTTCTTCTCAGAGTAGTCAGATAGGAAACGCCAACCTCATCTAGTTTAAAAAATATGATTGACGTGTAAAAGCGTTTGTACAAACCTACTTACAGAAAAAAAAATCATTTAGCATTACACTGACGTTAAGTTGGGCTAGTTCGTTTCCGTGATGAAGTAGAAAAAAAAAACATATTATTTTAACCTAGCCGTTGAAAGGCGAAGAACCTTTTTTTTTTTTTGGGTGGGATATCATCAAATGACCTCTCCCGCTCTGGGCGGAGCGGAAGGGCGTGTCAGACTCTTAGTGACTAAAACCCACCCGTGTTCCTTCAGTTGCCTGTGCGCCAGGGCCACGGTAACTCTTTTGAACAATCCGCGACAAGGGGAAGAACCTGAGAGTACGAAGTCTCCGACGTGCTGCCTACCAAACGGTCACTGAATTTCATACCTGCATGCGTAGCATGGCCATTATAGAAACAAGAAACGATAGACAAAATGACAGGTTGTAGAAAGATTTCTATGACGTGATGTCAAAATTCAAGAAAAGAATGACTTTTGTTAAGAAAGTGCTTTGTCTTCTCTTCGTAGAGTAGAGCAAGAAGTGCTCATGATATCTATGATGGACTGACGATGTGTCGAACGGGGGCCGACATGTCATCATCATCAGCCTATGTTCGTCCACTGCTGGGCGTAGGCCTCTCATAGTGAACCCCACTGAGCCCGATCTTCGGTTCTCCTCATCCAGTCTCTGCCAGCCGCCTTTCACAAGTCGTCACTCCACCTGGCCGCGGGCGTCCCATACTACGTTTGCCTAAACTCGGTCTCCACTCGCGGACGTGTAGTCAAAGTCAATACGGGGAATTTGGTATTTGAATCTTACGGTTCATTTTTGTCTGGCCCTTGCTTTTGAGGTTGTTGCTATAATCTGTAGTAGGGGATGGCGAAATTCGAGTGGCGGTTGTAATGGGATTTTGAGCTTGGTTTCGCTGTCTGCGGCGCTCTCACTGCACTACCCTACCATGAGGCCATTAGCACAAACATATGTATGTAACGTCATAGTAACATGTTCTTTGACAGACGGCCTTTGTTTTAGGTATTTGTCAATTTACATTCATTTTGTTTGGGGCTTAAATACTGTTAAAATTTCTATAATTATCATGTCGATGACGATCACCGTAGTTACAAGTTTTCGAGTGGAAGTAGGTACCTACTGGAACTGCTGTTAAGTTCGCTAGAAAACACGGAAACCTACCTGGGGCTCGGGAATGTACGAGGAATTCCCGCACTTTGCCCTTTTGGCAGCGCTTCGTTGACTTCAATAAATCTTAGAATAGAATAGAATAATTTTTATTATGTACACCATAAAAACTACAGATATAAAAATGTAGAAATTTTACATAGGGTGACACAATGGGCGGTCTTATCGCTAAAAGCGATCTTTTACAGACAAACTTTGGATGGATTCAAGGGCTTAGAAGAGCCAATAATGCAGGTAGTCAGTGGTGTACCATTTACATTTACAACATATACATACATATGTATATACATACAACATATACTTATCTACATACAATATATCCTACTAATATCCTACTTCCTACTTATAACATATATAATATATAATAATATTATAAATGTGAAAGTGTGGATGTTTGGATGTTTGTTACTCAATTACGCTAAAACGGCTGAACGGATTTGGATAAAATTTGGCACATGGGTAGACTATGAACTGGATTAGGACATAGGATACTTTTTATCCCGATATACCCACGGGATCGAGATTGCTGCGGGTGAAACCGCGGGGCGCAGCTAGTACAATAATAAACATGAAACAAGAGCAAGGAAACTAAATGTAATGATGATTTTCAAGGAGAGAGGAAGTGTTGTACTGTGTGCTTTATACTCAATACCTTATTCATTAATATACAAAAACTGAAATAAAATGCCCGCTAATTAAGTCGGCTTATGGGAAAAATTTCCGCGTAAAGCTGCCTGTGATACTGTTGTACGCTCCCAGGACCCAGGACCAAAGCGCACTCTCCCCCTGACCCCGGCTGCTTTAAAAGGCTTTGGTATACAATACAGAATTTCCTTGTACATTAAAAATACCCCCGGAATACCAATAATAAATATTAAAAATATCGTCCAGATCGATCGTCTTAAGTGGACTTCGGTTTTACAAAAACTGATGTTACATGTTATGATGTCTTGTTTATTTGGCGTTTATGTCGTAGTTGGGTTTTAGTTTATTTTTCGTTTCCATTGTATCAGATAAGACCAAACATATCGGTAAACATTGTTTATTTTTTCATTGGTCTATACTGTTCCACCGCTGGGCAAAGGCCTGGTCTGAGGTGGCGCGGGGAAAGAGTTCTTGGAAGGACTTGGGGGAATATAAAAAACGTTTGCGGTCGGTGGAACCCAGTCACAAACGAAGTTCCTTACGCGATAGTGGCACGCACACACACTCGTATATAATTGAAAGAGACAGAGAGAGAGAGAAAAAGTCGCATGGAGCATGTATAACGCTTTTTCCTTACGTGACGATTTCTACTAGTTTACTCCTACCGCAAGCTGCGTTAAAGAACTTCATGCCAAAAATATTCAAGATCCTAATTTAAACTCGTATTTGTTTACCTATATTGTTACTGTTGCAGTAAAACTTTACATATAACATCACGCCCATAATCCCCGAAGGGTTCGGCAGAGGTGTAACTATATTACACCCATATTGCATCAACCGGGCACAAGTCCAAACTCCAGTAAAAGTTTACCTAGAATGAGGAACAGAATTCAAAGTATGCTTTGATCTAAAGAGTTTTCAAAGTTTCGCTCTTATTCTTCTACTTTAATTTAATTAGCACTTACACTAGCACAGAAAAACATCGCACTACTGCATTGTTATATTTTCGCAACGAATGGTAATTTATTTACAATTCGTCGAAATATTAAAAAAAAATCTTACAGTATCTTTTATCTTCCTCTGTAGGATACGACAATATTTCTCTTGTTATAAATGAAAAGCTTGTCGTATTCGCATAGAGAGCTTAGCAAGGTAAATCTAAAATGATTAGAATATAATATCACCAACTTAAATTGCCCGTACGCAAATTTTAATAACAACTTTTATTCGTTTGTATGAAATGGCTATATTACGGCAAATTGACGTAGTGTGTTACCTTGCTTAACAAGTAGTTTCCCTGGCTGTATTAGTCAATATTTAAAATAGACCTACAATAGATCAAATTCTAAAGAAATAGAGCTCTGTTAGTAGAAAATACAAACCTAGCCAGAGATCATAATTATCTATGAATTAAATAAGTTCTCAACTTGTAAGACCAATTGTTCGTCGTGTCGATGACACGACAGTGTTATTACATTTTGTTGGCCTAAAACTTCGCCACTTCCACGGTATCGTCGGCGGCAGCGCAGAGAGCAGCATAGGAGGTGGGACATAGATTGCGCCACAGCTCCAAATCCACACCCTGCACCCGTACCGTCGAGATAGCCCCACTTTGCGAGGTTGTAAGCGCACAAACAGACTGACAGGGAGACGTTGCGTTTTACAATACATAAGTAAAGATGATAATAATGAAATAATGTTCATGTTCATCATTTCAAGCTGCACTTCGCGTACCTACTTACCCAAACTTTATCATTAGGATTCAATCGGTTGCAAAAACAGTTAAGACGTTTGTTTTTACCATCTATAAAAAGACAAAAACAAATAAAAATATTATTAGCAAAAACAAAAACTAATAAATATGGATCATATGAGCTGACCCTACAAATTTCAATAGTTCATACAAAAATCCCTTAGAATATAGGGCGTTCAGTTTTCCCCAAATTTGTCAATTTTTCCGGGAATCTTTTCAAATTTTTCTTTCCAAAAAAACCTAATTCGGACAATTACGAAGATTTTAAAACAAAATTGCCAAATCGATCTAGCCGTCCTCGAGTGATGCTTTTACCAACGAACAGCATTTAATTTCTATTTAATTGAAAGCCTCTACTCCTAGCGTAAATTTAATTCTTTTTCCGTGAAATGGTCGGCAAAAGAGTAAAACTACGCCTGCATGTATGTCATAAAAAAAATGAGAGAGCATGCCTATTTCCTAGTATTTTAATTTAAAATTTGAGGACAAAAACGCGCACGTTTTCATTTGCAATGGTCTTTTTTATAAAGCTCTGTTTATTTTTTTTATCAAATAGCAGAGACAAAGGGGATCAGACAGATGCAAAATAATTTCATTCATTGTTTTAGTTTAAAATACATCCTGGGGCTGTCGTCCTTCACGGCAAATAACGAAAAGTTCATTTCGTTCCAAATTCAAACTGAAATATTGCCGGATGTTCATAAAAAAAAAAAATACTACACGTATGAAAATTTCTGTACAACAAGTTAAAATCCGCTGCGATCCGAATCCGATGAACGTTTCTATATACGTATGCTGCAAAATTGAATTCAAGCTGCTAAATTAATTTAGTAAGGACATTTCAAGCAAGTTGAAATCAAAGCAAATTAAAATTAGTATTCAATTATCACTTTGAGGTGCATTAATTAATTTCCCGAGTGAAGTTGCTTTGATAAGTTGGAGCTTTCAACAGGCACGGGGTATGCTATACAACTAGCGACCCGCCCTGGCTTCGCACGGGTGCAATGTAGATACTAATGTGGTGTCAGTGTGAAGTGATTAATAATATTATGTTACTAATATACATATTGGATTGATTTACATGCACGCGCCGCGCCCGTCGCCGCCACCCGGGACGGACGTACAGCCTCACGGCCGCTCTGCCCCCGCATTTTAAATATCTGATATCTTCTAAGATATTCCCTATATCTTTTAAAATTGCCCTTTACAGCAAATCATTAAATGAATATTTAAATGATATGCTGTGAACGGCAATTTTGATCTATATTAAATGCACAATGTATCTAACGTATTTAATTGGATACGGAATAATTCGGTATTGTTTAAAATTACTTCGTAAATAACCCATTATTTATAAAAGATAAAGATAGTTACTGTGGGTTATCCTTAATAGATAGACATGCCAACGCGGCCTTTTTTTGTAGATCTATTATACATTATTTTGATCTATCTCGTAAGCTTTCGCCAGCGTTTACAATGTAAGCGCACAAAAATATGTTTTTTACGACATCACATTACAAATCCTTAAAATTGTCGGCTTTGCTCTACTATAATATGCATGTGTTATACATATAAACCTTCCTCTTGAATCACTCTGTCTATTTATGAAAACCGCATTAAAATCCGTTACGTAAATTAAAAGATCTAAGCGTACAGACAAAAAAGCGACTTTGTTTTATACTATGTAAATAAAGATGATGCCTGCACTATCCTTTACTTACAGGCAGAAGGAAGAAGACATTGCGTGTCTTCTGTAAAATTAAGTCATGCATGTTTTTCTAATGGCAGGGGAGGTACTGCTCGATTTTTAGCGACCCAATTTATACAGAATAAAGAACAATGGGTAATTTTGTATGGACCCCGTACCCACCCTTGTAGAATTACAGGGTGGGTACGGAGGTCTTGCTACGCATGCAGGTACTACCAAATAAAATAAAGTGAAGCGAAACAAAAGAATTCCTTATAGTTGCGCGCGCTGACTGCACGCTTGTTCAGTCGCGCGCACCTGTACGTGAGTTCGTCTGCCGTTTTTACTCACTAACTTTGAAGCGCGCCATAGTTCCTAGTACTAGATAAATGAGAAAACAAGCGCGTCGATGGCGCGAGGGGTAAATTCACAAAGCCTTTCGGCATATTTTAATGTCAAATAACTTTTTTCTCCCGCAAGCTACAAAGTTTACGCTATACAAAAATAAAACACATATTCGAAGACTTTTCTAATGGTATAGGTCTCAAGTTGATGCAGGAGTGGGTACCTTATCATCATCATTCTTTAATTTGTAGTAGTTGTTAAACATTCAATAATCATTAATGACAGAGTTAGTCGCCGCACACAAGGGGGAATCGAAAGTTAAAGCATGTCAAAATTGTGAAAAAACACTTATGACAGAAGTAATTTCATACTGCGTAAAAAAATTATGGGATGGTTTTTGGGATCATCTTCAACCCCAAAAAAATTATCAGCTGCATGGAAGTGGGGAGAATATTTGTCAGTTATGAACATGATTGTTGCGATAGCACATCAGGCTAAATTCGAAACGATAGGTAACAGGTCAAAGGAATCATGGTCTCAATTTTGAAGGAAAATAAAGCCGCACTTTTTGTTTTTTTTTTTAAACTCTTCTGCCTGAGCCAGGAATCGTGTGGCCCGAACAAGTGTGGAGCTCCCCTTAGCTGTTTATCACAAGCTTTGCTAGCGTGCTTGGGAATCTGACCTCACCTTTTTATTCTAGCTGTTGATTCGTTTTGACTAACTACTGCTCAATCAAATCAAATCAATCATTTTATTTCGGACAACTAAGGGATCCATAAATTGTTAGTAAAAGGTTTGCACTTAAAATACTACTGTTAGTAAGTTACAACGAAATAAAACACAAAAACAATGAAACATAATAACACTAAATGCCTTCATTTTAAAATTAATTAATTGAGTAAAGTTAAACAGTGGGTAGTTAAATATTTTCCTAATTAAATAAGGGTTATGCTTGAAGAGCTCGCGGGCGCACCGAATTTCTGGCGCTAATTAGAATAGCCAGCATAGAAGCTAGAATGGGCGGTTCACGCGCCAATTTAGGTATTTCCTTCGTACTATTAAAATAAATACACATTTTGAAAATGTAAAATGTATGCATTAAAGAAAACATGCAGTTTTGTTATTATTAAAAAACTGATGACGTACCTTGAAGTATTTACGCGCTACTGAGGGTGTATTTTGTTTTTTATATTGGATTGGAGATTACTTTGGATTTTTTTGTATCGAGGAAACTACAAGTCTTCGTATTACTAAAGTGTATGATTTATAGAATTAATCCTTAAATATCTTGCATATGAATTGCATAACTAAAGGTTAAATAATAACGATGCAGCAAGGGATCAACAGAACACATTTATTTCGCAATAAATTTACGTATCGTTCCCTCGGTGCGCTCTTAATAAACGGAACCGCTCCATTGAATACTGCAAATATTATTTGATTCGTAATAAACTTGCCACTGTTCTCGCTTTTTGTAATTAAGCTAGCTATCGATTCATTATTAAATAACGCACATTGTTGTTGGATTAATTCATTAAATTAAATTAATGTTATGTTGTTATTTTCATCATTCACCTAAATGATGAATCTAGTGTTTTAAGTGTTAATTTGGAAAAAAATGTATCGGTGGCAATGTCCTTTTACATGTAATAATTGGCTAAACGAGATCGTACATAATGTAGTCATTTTTCAAAAAAGGCAATGACAAAAACAAAAGAAAGAAATATTGTTTTTTCTGCACAAACAAGACGCAAATAAAAAAAAACTAGACAAAATACATACACTAATAAAAAGTTGCCAAATGCCTCGTATTCAAAACGTTAAAAGTTTGACAATGTTGTCCATTGGTTAATGATACACATTGGGTAATGCGTTGCGACACTGGCAAATGAAAACAACAAACAAAAAAAAAACATAAAATGAGCTACTTTTAAATATCACCCCCATATAAACCTTCTTATAAATATCAGGAAATATTAATTCATTTACAAGACTCATTATTAGGCTAACTCCACACTTGCGGGCGTACCCTTACGCCCTGTAACCTACCCTGAAAATAAAAGCCATGTTCCTAGAGTAGCTTTTCGGTATATGATGAGCTGCGCCGCAGTTCGTCGTGACCCTCCGTGCAAGGCGGGCAGTCCATTAGCTGCTAGTCGGTTCTAGATTCTGGGACGCGCGATCGCGACTCGTCATTTCCGACGGGAAGCAACTCGAGTTTTCGGAATTAGGTGCAAAGTGCAATAAGGCGGCAAAAAGGTAAATAGAACATTTCTAACGCTCTTGTTAATATAGGTCATAATTATAATGGTTTTTGTAATCACTTGTAGTTTTTTAATGGTCACTTTTGTAAAAAAAAACTTAGGTAGTTCGAATAATTCGGTTGAATCTCAATAATTAAGCATTACGTTTCCAATGATCTCCGTGACACTGTTTATTTTTTGTGGATAATTAAGTAGGTACTTTTTACCTATGTACTTGTCATTTGGTGGAGGAAGTAGTACTAGTAGTTAACTAATTAGTTATTGAAATGAAAACTTCTTTAGCCCCGTTGTGATTTGAAACTCGGTGAAACGAAAAAACGACATTAAAAAGAGACAAACAAATACATCTATAGGATTCAACGTGCGAGAGAATGAGATAAATACATTACATTACATACAGTCTTGAAATTCATATTTTTTAAGGTTTTATTTCTATCGCGTGTTAACTGCACGCATATTCTTTTATTTATTTACTCAGTTATAAAAACTTATAAATCTTAATTATAACTGAAATCATAAATTCAGAACATGATTCTAGACCCCCTAGCGTAAAAATTTTTCGCCAACATTGCATCTAAAATAAAAGGAAGAACATGAAATTAAACATTTCATTTAAAATTTTGATCACTGTAATCTATTAATTATTTGGGCAGATGAGTCAAACTTTAGTAACAACAGTATTTACAACCGGCGTAATAATCGCTTTTAGTCCAGACAGAATCCCTTACGAATTTGCGAGACTAATGATCAAGTGCTGCTTTTATAAAATTAAAATAAAAAGGGAGAAGAGCTCATTATTCAGAGTTATTGTAATGGACAGTTAATCTGAATAACCTTTGATTTAGGAACCTACTAACAAACAATCTCCTTTAAATAACTTATGGCTTTCAAAGTTAAAGTTAGAGACATTTTTTTTTCTATTTATTTCATACTTATGCCAGTTGTTCATCAGCATCGTATCAAACTGCATACGGTCACTTCTTAAATATCAACTACAAGAAAATTTGCAATAAATCGATATAAATAAAAATGAAATGCTGTTCGTTGGTAAGCGCAGCATTTGAGAACGGCGGCGGGACGGAACCGACTATTGTTTTGTTTTAAAATGTTCGTCATAGTCCAAATAAGGTTTTTATGGAAAGAAAAATTGGAAATGATTCGCGTTTTTTTTTTTTCTAAATCCGAGTAACACTTGACTTCCTTATTTTATGGGATTTTTGTATGCATTATTGGATTTTGGACAGGACTACGCCTTCGGGTTAGTTAGTAAATTAAATAAAAATTATGATCGCAGTTTGAAAGTAGTTTTGAGGACAGACGGTTCTGCCCAGTTTTGTCCATCGTCCTGTCGTAAAGATTTGGTTGCTTTTCACGACACACTTAATCCGTACATTTAAAAAGCAACGTCTCCCTGTCCGTCTGTTAATGCGCTTACAACTCAAAAACTATCCGATTGTCGTGGTCCTAGATACATACTTTTCTTCTGTCAAGTTTAAGTTAAAATTGGTCTTGTTAGACAAAATAGATCCAAAAGTCAGAGTCAAATCATTTATTTCAAATAGGCACATAAAAGGCACTTTTGAACGTCAAAATTTATAAAAATATAGAATTGCTTCTAGTTGCCCAAAGAGAATAGTTATTGTAGTTTCCCCTTCCAAAAGCTAGTTTCGTAGTGAGAAGAATGGGCAAGAAACTCCAATGTTACACTTAAAAATGTTTTTCAATATTTTGTATACATTCATTATATAATTATATGTGAAGACGATGCACCTAGAATAAAATTACTATACCACAATAGGTAAAAATAATTAAATATAAAGCAACGATGCAGGTAAATTAATTATGTGATAGATACATGGTGCTCACATATTTACATTGTAAAAATACAGCTATACAATAAGAGGTATTCCACTCAGAGCACCGATTTCAACAGCACTTGACCGAACCGCACCTGAGCACTACCACTCACCGCACTGACAAAAAAAATTTTAAAGTGCGGTTCGGTGGAATAGTTAATTAATATTGTTTTCAGTTCCCGAATGGCAACTTACAATCAGATTGAAATTGACTGAGTTCTTACAATAAGTTAGTTACTTATAATGTTTTTGTGCGATAGATTGGCAAGAAGGCTGACGCCTGACGGCTCACGTCGTTTATATTGCTAACCGCCGTGCATAATAGGCACCTGACAAGCAAAGAGTTACCCTATGAGTTGCCAACGTTGGAGATAAAGTTGAAGTGTGTCGCATAACTACATATCATACTTAGGCATCCATCGCTTAACTTTCTAATAGGAACATGGCAGAAGCATAGATACTAACTCTTTAGCAAGGCGCTAAACGTCAACTGGGTCAAATTAACTTACTTAACGAAGATTTACAGTTGTAAAGCTCTGGGGGTGTACTCTCTAAGCACGAAATCCACAGTTTCAGCCGAAGTTACGGGTGTTTCCTACTCCGTATCACCTTCGGGTATAAGATTAGTTCGGGGCTCGAATAAAGAATGAATGAATGAATGACAAAACGAATGTACAGTTGTCCTAACTCCCGATGTGTTTTTGCACGTCCACAATAGTTAATTAATCTGGAGTAGGGTTAATTCCGAAATATCGAACTACTTTTGGACGAGCTCGTATCTTCGTTGACCGACTTGAAGAGTAGGCCCTCAGACTATGAGCAATATTTTGACTACAAATTAATGATTTTCGGACTTTTTTTTACTTGTGCTGTGAGACCTTGTTTCTTGCCAAATTTCATGATTCGAGATCAACGGGATGTACGCTATAGGTTTTGATTTATTTGCGAGTATCAAAATATGTCGCATAAATAGCCGTATTTTTTTATTGCATGTACTTAGAAGTTTCATTTGTTTAGAGCTGCAGGAGACCGCAGACCTACATATTTGCTATTAATTTCAACTTGATAACTCCACGCGTTCCTGAGAAAAATGGTATTGACGGACTGACGGACGGACAACGAAGTGATCCTATAAATGTTCCGTTTTTCCTTTTTCGACACGAAACCAAAAAAAACAATGCGATAACCTTCTCTGTATGATAAAAGGTCTTTGACCTGTAGCGGGACAATAATAGGCTGGTATTATTTATTGATTGTTCAAAAATTTAACACGAGCAAGAAAACTATAGCTCTTGCACATGCACACAAACACAACGCACAAAAACACACCCACATGCTTCAAACATTCAATCGATAAAACATTAATAAAGTGCACATTTATACATAACCTAATAATAGTCTAGACTGCCCCTTTGAGCTACGGTTTCGTAAAAGAGAGGTGACCGCCCACATATAGTCCGGAATTTACCGGTGAATGACGTCACTGAAACGTTGTTTATGAAAGTACGTTGGTGTGTTTTCCTATAGTGTTTTTGACACCGTAAAGTCAAACCCCGCTGTGCAAAGATTTAAATCGCTAGATTTGTTCTCATCGTACTTAGTCACGCGAAAAAGTGTCTAGACTGAGAAGAGTGAGCTCACACATTATTTTATTGCATTTTCATGACAATCAAGTCACTGCGTCATAGTGTGTCAGAGGTGTCAAAACGAAACAGAAACGCGATTATCTTTTGACGCGGTGGGGCGTATCTAACGATTTAAATCTTTGCCGCTGTCATCATTTTCATGACAGCTGTCACAGCGGCCGTTATGTGCAGTCACCGCTTTTCTGAGAAACCGTAGCTTTAGTCTAGTGGTCGCAGGCGCTACTGCCGAGCATGTCGTGGGTTTGATTCTCAGGTCGGGCAAAGTGTTATTGGGTTATTCTAACAGACATTTTTCAGTAGTAGCCCGGAGTCTGGATTTGTGCCCGGTACATGACAATAGGGTCGCCCACTATTACATGGTACTTAAAAATAACTAGCGAAATGTAGGTGTACTATAGATACACCTCTGCCTTTCCTTTCGGGGATACTGGCGTGATATTATGTTATATTATGTCTGTAAATAGTATGAAATAAAGTTTATTTTCGTGCATGTATGTGTGACCGCTTAGTTCTTGTAAACTTCACAATGTATATTGATGCGATTTTCACCATAATTTAAAGAATTTATTCCCGGGCATAAATGTGTTGGTCATGAGCGTATCCAACTTTAGACACAGGAGGGGGGGGGGGGGGGCAATATTTTTTTAGGCCTGGTCCGCCTTGCTTGTTTTATCCTACACACTACACCAACGATAAGGTAGGTGTGTGTATATAATGTGTAGGGAAAACACCCGCAGGAAACCCTGTTTTGTAAGTAGTCATATAAGTAAACATAAATATAAGGACGTATGAATGTATTTAATTTGAATTGTTTAATTAGACATCTATTTTAAAAGTAAGTACCTAATATTCTCGGATCTTCAGCAAAACGCTTTATGACGTCTTCCGTGAAAGAATCGGCCATACTGTTGACATTTTTTTTATGTCGGTACACTGAGCATACAAAGCCGAGCAAAAAAGCACTGAGCAAAAAATACATAACTTGAATTGTGAACAATAAAATAAAATTATAAGCCATAAATAGAATACATAATTAGATGCGTGATTTTTAATAATAGTTTGACATGGACATTAAATGAAAAAATTTCTTCGTCTATGTTTATTTAGCTGTTTCAAAAAAGGTCAAATAAATGCAATTAATGCATAATATAATGTAATTGTAAAGTAAGTCATAACTACTCATAACATTATTCTAACATAACTTTTATCGACAACAGTAGTTACTTAGGTATACAAAATCCAGGGAGGTAGTTGCCCTCCCCTGCCCCCCCCCTAGATACGCCCATGGTGTTGGTATTATACATTCTTTTTAAACTTAAAAAAGCCGTGCGAAGCAGGGGCGGGTCGCTAGTAGATTTGTGGCGGCGCGGCATCTACAACGCCACATGCAAACTACGCATCACACTGACGTCTCGCAAAATTCTGCATCGCGCAAGCAGAGTTTATCGCGCAACTATCATATACATATACAACGTCCCGTCATCATACGTCGGGCGGTAGCCCACCAGACACGACACGGTAGGAGGTTCCTCCCTTTTCTATGGAGGTATGTATAAGTGAACTTTACTCCCTGTTTCTCATACCTCGCTTAAAAATTACGGCATGTATTTAATTGAATCTCTACTAATTAATTTCCATTTTGCGCTCCTAATAATATTATTGAACACTATTAAAATGATTGCGTTATTTTTGGGAACGTCAAAGAAAGAACAAAATCATCTATATTATAATCACCTTTGATAAACTGTTTAATTGATTTGTGCACCCGAAAAAATTACCGGTCGTCTACTGGTGAACCTTTATACAATCAGAAGGGACCTGCAATATAATGGAATTTCATAATTCAAAAAAAAAACTCCATACAAAAAAGGACAAAAAATTAGAAAGAAGAAAGTTCCTCATCCTTTAAAGTTCAAAAAATTGTTTAAAGCGCAGTTACAGTTGCGCTCTTACAGTACAGACCAGGTATTCTATGTACCTTTTAGGTACATAGAATATTTTTACTTTTTTAACCTACTACGGCAAAACCAAAAGAGAGTTAGGATTTTAATAGGCTATGAGGAAAAAGATGAACATACCTACATAGGTATGTTCATCTTTTTCCTCTTAACTCCAAAACTTCTAGTAGTATTTTGACAAACGAGGTATCGTTAGAAGCGTCACGTTGTTCCGCGGGTTATAGTTTATATGACGTCACATAAAATCCAAGAAGGCGGCTGATAGCGGATTTAAAAGTTACCGGAAATAAATGAAAGCAAAGTAAATCCTGTTTGGTATCTAATGAAAGGTCTTAAGGAGTACCTACTTTCTGTAAATATATAGGTTATCTTTATGAATTGTACATACTTAAACCGTTAAATAATTGAAATAAAAAATACAAAAAGAAACAAAAACCCGACTACGATAAAAATGCAAACAAAAAAACGTATAAACAAGATATCACAGACAGATAAATCAAAAATGACAGCGATTTTCGTATAACCGGAGTCATAACATTCAGTTCGGCATTGTTTGTTTGGACAACATAGCTGACCCGAAGCAATAACTACACATATTTGGCTTTCTTTCGGCTCGTACTGAGTGGCAAAGTCTATTCAGTATCTACGAGTACCTTCGTTGAATCATGTTCGGGACTGTTCAGCACAATTATAAAACCTAGCGACTTTTTCCAGAACATATCTACATATAATATTATTCAACTTTGCCGCCCGACTGTGCCGAATCATGCCGACCCGAACAAGTGTGTTTCCCTTAAACTTTAGTTTCCTAAGAAAGCGGTGAACGGTCACACAATAACCTCTGACCAAATACAGACCGTTTTTTGTACACCTTAATGACAAAAAACCGTTGTCGCTCTGTGTCGCTGGGGCTCTGTCTCGCATAGGGTCATAGCAGTCTGTTGAGCGATTACCGATTTGCGTGGATGTGACGCATATTTTCCCCCAACTCGTTTTTTTTTTTTTGTATTTGTGTTTTTATCTGCGTCATGTTGACCGCAAATAAACGTATTTTCTTTCTTTTTTTGTAAATGCTGGTGAAAATGACAGATTTTCACGACGACCGTTAAATATGACGGAACCGCTCTTCTACGAAACCGTAGCTTTAAAGAAAATGTCTTCAACTTGCAGGTTATTTCGCGGTACTGCGAATTCCTGTTTCTCAGTATGCACGTCTATGTCAAAAGCGAAGCTCATCTGCTCAGCAGCTCTTTTTGGAACTGACGTCATCTTTATATGCGAATTATTGACAAGGCTATTAAAAAACCTACATCTAACATCCGTTTTCTGAGGTGGTTTCTTTTCGTCTGAGCTTTTACGGTAAAAGAAAGAGAAATATTATTTTTGAAAGTAATGAGACTTCAGGCGCGATCGATTGCCACATATACTGGTATTGTGAGTACAGAAACTCTTTGTGCACAGTAATAATAATGTCAGCGTGCAGTGATGGTAAAAGTCGCTATCACACACTTCATTAACGTTTCGCAGCTATTTAAGCAACATAATTATTCAATTGACATGATCAAATTCTTGCAAACTGTTGGTACAGCTACGGGCACAGAATGTATTACCCACTGATTAATATTGAAAGCGAATACAAATGTATACTCATTATATTAGTTTAATAACAATACGAAATGCAGTCATTAAATTTAATTGAACCGAAATTTTCTGCTGTACTTTGTAGAAATATTGTTTTGATGCTAATGGAAATTGATCAGAGAACTTTAGTGCGAACGTTGGGCGGTTTTCGATGTGGTCAGAACATGATATTGATGTTTGGGATTACTGGTACAGAATTTCGCGTTTTTCGACATTAATCCGCCATGTCTATATTAAACATAAATGCACCTATAGGTTAAGTACACAGTCATAGGCAGATCTTTTTAACAACTAAGACTCTATTGAGAATATGTCGGATTATCTATATATTTATGTTATTATATTATATTTATATTTCTGTACTAACAATTTTATATGGAATTCTTGTTCTGAAATAAATTATTATTATTATTATATATATATATACTTAATAATATAATATTATAAAGAGGTAAAAGTTTGTTTCTTTATATGTAGAGGGTAATATCTGGAACTACCGGTAGGATTTGAAAAATTCTTTATGCATTTTATAGCCCAATTCTTGAGGAAGGCTATAGGCTATTTAACATCACGCTAAGACCCTCAGCAGCCGAGCAAATACAAAAAGTTAGAAAAAACGCTAAGCGAAAACGAAGTAATAGCGCGGGCAAGCGATGCGATGTGACTAAGCGGGTCGGGGGAACAAGAAATTTCATGTGGCCAAAGTCGCGAGCAGAAGCTAGTGTTATTATATATCATCTCGGTTGTCCGTTAAGGTTGGTCGCTTGTACGCCAAGTTACTGCTATCCAGGGGCTTCCTAATCATCAAGTTCAACACCCACGGCCACAGCAAGAAAAGAAAAGGCAGATAAGATATCATGTCTTCTGTAGAACAGGTAAGGGCGCATACGACACGACTATTTGAGTTCAGATGCGCAGTAGCGATATCTTTATTGAACTTCTTTAATGTTGAGATCATCGAGGATATGGAGTTTATAAGAGATGGGACACGTCGCCGTCGCTCGGCGTCAGTGCCAGCGGTGCCGGGCTCGCACTGTGCTGACGTGCGCCAGGCAACTCTTCGCCGGTGCAACAGTGTACCTACCATGCTACGTGCCACTTGCGTCGTAAGTTTGGATGTTATTTACTTAAGATATTTTTTGAGTCTGTAGTAGACTCGGTCGCAAAGTGTCCTAGTACCGCGTGGAGTGCTACACTAATAAATATTTAAAGCTTCGCGAACGGATCATACGGTTCAAAATTGGTTAGTCCTATAATAATGGGTTGCGTTTAAAATTGATTAAAACTAATTTAGAAACGAGTTGCGTGACTTTTTTTCAGTGTCATATCATATCAATCATTACCATTGGTACATGTAGTTATCATTTAGATTATAGCATAATACGTAAGAACCATTAGAAATCGGTTTGTTGGGACTTCGCCGTGCTAAAAGTGGACACTGTCTGACCGAGTTGCAGCCGATCTGTGTATCGCAACCTCTATGCACATCTTCTCTTCGCTTCTGTTTGTGTACCGTTGTGTTTGGCTGTGACGCAGCTAAAGAATTTTCGTATTCAACA
This sequence comes from Dryobotodes eremita, assembly GCA_917490735.1. Lineage (NCBI taxonomy): Eukaryota > Metazoa > Arthropoda > Insecta > Lepidoptera > Noctuidae > Dryobotodes > Dryobotodes eremita. Next base: position 6,036,879 of record OU823241.1, on the reverse strand, counting down.
ATGTACTCATTTTTATTTTGATGTGTGTTATTCCTTGCAATTGTACTTTTTCGTATTCTACTGTTTTCAGTTTTACTTCGTAAGTTAAGATGTTTTTGTTAGTTAAGAATGTTGTGTTTATTATTTGATAGAATGTTATCTCGCGTGCCTGGCAAATTTTGCTGCGCTCCTATCTAAACTGTTTACATTGTGTTGTCGTGTAAACCCACGCTAATGTTGTAAATTGTATTGTTTTTTTCTATGTACTGGAATTAAGTAGTTAAAGTTATGTGTTGAAAATTATCTAGATTCTTTAGTTTTATGACAATTTAACGCCCAGCATACACAGTGGTTTTAGCATCGGCTAGCGTTTTTGCTACTGCAACTTGTACAAGCGAGCGACATCATCGCACTGTTTAAATAAATGAAGTAGAGAATTGAAACATTATAGAAAACTTCAGAGTTTAAAACTCTGCGCGTTTTCACTAACACTAGGAGGGTCTAAATGCATGGGAGGAATGCTAAATGCGTGTTGGATCTTCAACTCTCGGCCCTGAGCCTAACTTTGAAAATCTAACAATGCTCTTTTATTTAGGCATAACATTCAGGCTAAACGACCTTTAAAATAACTCCTAGGCCGCAAATTCGGAGTGGCATTTCTTGCAGCAGCAGGGTATAAAAGTGGGTTTAAACCAAACGAACATAGAACCAGACCAAGAGCATTATTTTGTTACACCAACGATCTATGTTTGTGTACGTGTTTACGTAAAAATAATTTGATAGAATTGGAGCAGTTCTACTGAACGCTACGATACACGATTGCACGCGGCTAGTAACAATCAATCAACTCAGCCTATCGCAGTCCACTGCTGCACATAGGCCTCTCCCAGGGTGCACCACAACACCCTGTCCTCCGTCTTCCACATCCAGTATGTCCCAGCCACTTTTTAAGGACGTCGGTCCATCTAGCTGGGGGGCGTCCCTCACGCAGCAACTTACACCCGCTGCGAATCCTAGGGTCTAAGGGGGATATTGCACTATCATATATATATATAATATACAGGGTTATTGGTAATACGTCGGCAATCCATTAAGGGGATGTAGGATGTGGGGATGTATGTAATTATGATCATAAATCTACGAGTCCAAATACCCGGTGCCTGGAACGAAAATTATCGACGTGTCAAAATTAAACGCCAGTATCCGATTGGCTGTTGATAATTCAGTCAACCAATCACAATAGTTTACGGACGCTTGACAATTTGTTAGCAAAATTTTTGTGTTTATTTTCGATCCAGAAACCGGCCGGTAGATATATATGCGAATGTAATAACCATTAAGATATTAATCTTTTGTGAGCTTCGGTATGATAATTATTGTTTCTTTTGTTTCATATAGGATAAGAGATAATAATATGATCCTATACCTGTATGTTCCTAGATACCTATATGATAATGTAATGTCCCCGTAACTAAGGGTGGTATGCCTCGTTTCAATCATCCGTCCAAGAATGAATCAGTTTTATTTACTTTGAACGTTTTAGACTTGTTCCTACATTTGATGAAGTCATCTAATTTCTTTGATCAAAGTGACATTGGACAACGATATTTGAGCAGTGGCATACTATTCTCAAATAAGATTTGTGACGCTCGCCGATGCTACTACTACAGCGGCACAAAAATCTTTTGGCGCGTAGCCAAATTCGGAACTAACGCCGCCATCTTGTTTTCCAATACAACTTCTGTCGCAAATGTTTACCAAGAACGCCCCCCTGTCAATGTCGGCACTCTACAAAGGGATTAGGTGGTTCATCATCATCGATGTTAACGTCATTTTCTTTTCAGATCTCTTCGCTGGCGGACGGCAAGTCCTGGGTTATTTCGGACTATAAGCCGGAGACAGTCGACAAATCGCCCGATTGGAACGTGTCGCGAGATTTCTATTCTTCCGGAGACAGTACGCTCCATACATCAAGCGAAAATAATATCTCATATCAGTAAGTTTTTTTAATCTAATTTGGGTGAACAAATTGTTTCTATCAATAGTATATAATTGGGGCATCTGGATCTAAAGAGATCCAGACACCCCAATTTTCAATATTCAAATAAATAAAAAATATTTAATCGAAGAAATATTTTTTGTTGAGGTGGTGGTCTAGTAGAATAAGTATACTGTTTAATTTATCGGAACATATCTATTCAAATAGATGAAATTTTATTTATTGAATAGATCTTTTTCTTGAGTTGAAATGATGGAGGATCGTAAATTGAATTCATCAGATATGTAAAACATAATTAGCTATTCAACTTGATGGATTCTCCAATCTACACATTTATTATTTATTGACAAATTATTAAGATCAAGTATGTGTTTGTGTGTTTGTTTGTTTGTATGTATGTGTTTGTTTGTTTGAGGCGTGTTATGTTATGTTACGTTACCTACCTATAAAAACTGAACACGAGTGTACAGACTGCTCTGCTGCCGTCCACTAACTAAAAGGCAGCTAAGTGCAAAAAGTAGTTTTCGAGAAAACGCAAAAATAAGAGGGAATTGATGTCTCTTGAAACCCTACCTTGAAACCTAGGAACAAGGTTGCAAGTTATATACGTAGGCATAGTCTTTTTGCGCAATATGTGATATATTTCATTCATTTATATTAGTCACATTTTATTTAAATTCATTTTCTAACTTTAGCTAAGCAATTTTTTTCATTTTTACATAATATACTGCACTATAAGGCCGCTAACCATACCTTAACTGCTTTATAGTATTTATTGTATCTCTAAAACTATAAATCATAGAAAAATTATTCTTACACCAAAAGATAGAGCATCGAAAGTTGTATAAGACTACATTACAAAGTGAAAAACGACCAACTGTGGCTTAACGGCCTTTTAGTTAGTGGACGGCAGTCTGTAAGTCAATTGGTTCGAACCAGTAACCACATCAATGTATATACCTTTTGCTGTTTTAACGATATTATAGCCACGAAGATTGGATCATAGATCGGTACAGTCGAATAAGCTATTTGGTATACAGGCAAAAGCATTTATTTTTCGACTACTATGCCAATTTTCTTTTCAGACCGAATAAATAATGAGGCACTGCCAGACTGACAATTTTTTTTTTTTATTTATGTTTCATAACGCGTCTTTTTCTCATTTTTATTTTTAAATAAAGTAGGTACTTCTAGATCTGAACATGCCATAAATTACAATAGAAAATGATACTCGTAATATTTCTGTCAATATTTATCGACTTATTTATACATATTATAAATTATAGTCACTTTTCGTGTTTGTCTGTGTGACCGCATTGTTCTTCTTAACTACGCAACGGATTTTAATGCGGTTTTCAACATCATTTAGAGAATTTATTCCTGAAGATTTATGTGTATACATTAACAAATAAATCTCGTGGTTTTGTCAAGTGGTAAAATCCGTGCGAAGTAGGGGCGGGTCGCTAGTTTATTTATTGTTTGCGGCACTTATAGTTTCACCAAAGCGTGCAGCAAGCCACTTGTTGCTACCAAGTTGTAAACTGTAAGGAAAGCATTTGAAGATTTTTATAAGTTTCAAGACTTAGAATGGTATCTGTATACATACAGGGTGGCAGGGACATTGATGCGGAACATGTTACCGTGAATTCGGTACATGATTCTGGCATAAAAATTTTAGGCATATTTAAAAAAAATTACGTATATTTTGATCGCATAGGTATTGCACTTTTCTACGAAACGACAGTTTTTTTTTTGAACATTTTTTTGCTAGAGGGTCTAGAATCATATGCTGAATTCATGGTTATAGTTTGCGCGTCCATTACTCTACCATCCTGTATAGGTAGTTCTGTAAAAATGAACAAGTCTTTAACCATAATATTTTTAATTGCCTTGTTAATCTAGTGATGGCAATAGACTCGCCCCCTCTAAACCTAAGACCGTGTCCTAATACAAGGGCAACTCGCGATCATTATTTCGTCATTCATTTGTTCGGAAATCCCGACCGACCGACCTCTGCTTCGCATGTTGTTTACGACTTGAAAAAACATGGAGATTTCTTTATTAAATTTCAGTTTAAGAATAGAATATAATACCTATTATGATGTAAAATGCTTGGCGTGATGTTTACAACTTGAAAAACATCGAGATTTCTTTATTAAATTTCAGTTTAAGAATAGAATCTAATACCTCCGATCTAGAAATATCAACATAAACCTACACATACTTAAACCGAAATAGAAAATATATTGATACATGGGACTTGAACATAATTATAGCGAAATGTGGGTGTAGGTGCACCTGTGCCTAACCTTTGGGGAATTTATGTAGCACAATAGTATGTACGTATATTGTCTAAATTATGATGCGTAAACATCCATTGTGAAGCTTAGAAGAACTAAGAGGTCACACAAACATATTTGAAAATTGACTTTATTAACTCCCGACGGCAAAAGAAGGGTGTTATAATTTTTTTTTTTTTTTTTAATAAGTTTAACGTATGTATATGTGTCTGTCTGCGGCGTCGTAGCTCCCAAACGGATGAACCGTTTTTTTTTTTTTTATAGTTGATTTGATCAGTTGAGTTCAGCTGTTTATAGAGCTTTCTGTTTGTGTCGGGGTCTTTTTTAATTTTTCTGTTATTTTATACTATTTAATTAAAGATTTATAATCTCCTTGCAGGAGTAGCGAGTATGGTACCAGCCGCTACACGGGATTCGGCAATCAGAAGCTGTCCCAAAGCACTCCGATGTCCCCGATGCACAGCGGAAATGAAACATTTGACAATACCATCGCTTCATTGGCCACCGTGAGTACTTATTTATTTATTTATTTATTTATTTATAAAATGTTAACCAAAAGCTTTTGTATACCTTAAGTACTTATAGGTTCTACGTTAGCTTCAAAATTAAACATTCGTCAATTACAGGTTAACCAAAGAGATAGATGACAGTTATTTTTTTACATAAATGCTTAAGTAGTGCAGGAGCCCGCACGTCATTGGTAACAAAACAAGTGTTGGCTGGGCTCTGATTCTATTGAAACTCCGTACTATACTAGGCCAGTTCAAGGTCAGTGTTACCCCTGGCATGCGGCCTAGTGTACGACATATCACAGGTGATTCTTAGAACCAAGTATACAGGGTGGCAGAGACATTAACGCGCAAACGGTTACCATGCATTCAGTACATTATTCTGAACCCTCCTGTGTTAAAATTCTTCAAAGGTAATAAAAAAATAAAAAAGCTTTTCCATACATTTTGACCGCTCGCTATAGCGAAATAAAAAAGGAATTTACCACTTAGACACGTCTAATTTGTAATTAATAAAACATAAACCGAAATTTCATAAATATAAAAAATGTAAAAAAGGTAATCGAAATTTTAAAGAATCAAATCAAAAAATGCAGAAAGGGTTGTCGATATTGTTCCTTATGTAAAAGGGAATTACACGAGAAAAAGTTAAACGTCATAATTCATAATACTTTTTAGTCTTGTATTCGATATAGGTAGGCAATAATTTTTAATATTTTCCATACAAAAACTGAAAAATTCCATATAAAACACGTCCTGGCTGCCAACCATGCGCGCCTCCGGCTCTAAAAAATAATCATGGGGTAGGGCAAACAAGTACCACGTGGAGTCACGTTTGTCCAATTAAATTTTAGTTGCGGCAAAATTATTTTAAAGAAGAAGGGGCACGATCCATACAAAATTAACAGACGTCCTGCAGCAAAGAGAAGTATCTCAAAAAATATTATAAAAATGGGTATAAAAAGATGGCATCCTTACAGTCTAACATAAAAAAAAACACGTGTGGCACTCGGGGACTGCCGCGGTAAAGCTATTGCATAGCATTTTTTATCAACTTAAGCAATTATAATTATTTATTTATGCAGTATATTTTTTTCTTTGATATTAATCAAGTACAGTCGTAGGTACCATATACATACACGTTAAGCGAACGCTCGGCCGAGCTACATGGTAGGCGGAGTGGGGGGTGTTAGGTTTTATTTTCGTTACGGAATTTCTTGATTCGGTCGCCGCCCTCAGAGCCCGCGATAAAAGCTATGCAATAGCTTAAAAAGTTTCTATGAAACTTTGTTCAGGGGCAGTAATATCTACAATGAATATATTACAAAATTGAGAAATCCTTAGATATCTTGACTTGACTTCAATGATTGAATTCCATCATCGAAATTTTTTTTTTTTTTCACTTGTTCGACCACCGAACATCGAACTAGTGAGAATTATAACTTGATTGTTTGATCATTAGGATTGTTAAATAGAATTGAGTAGACTAAGATAGAGTAGGGTAGACCATAGCAAATTTCGTTATTGTTTATTTTTCTTTTATTGATGATTAAAATAGATTTAAAAAAAAAATAGTTTAGTGTTAACCAACTATCCTGACTTGTGACCCATTTTTATCTTTTTTTTTAGATACTTCTCTTTGCTGTAGGACATGGGTGAATTTCGATCCTTCTTCTTTAGAGATATTTTTTGTATAATAGGTTTAACATTCTCATAGCCAAAAGTAACGAATTTTAGTGATAGTTTAGTTAGTTTAGTTCGGTGTACAAGAGAATCGGTACCATTGTCTAAGAGACAGCGCTAAGTTAAACCGTGGTTATGGTACGGATTAATATAAAAAATAAAATGAACTTAAGAGTTTAGGATTATCGAGATATAAATAGCTGCAAATATCCTCCGATCGATGTGGCTGCCGGGAAGGGAACAAAGATGACGTAGTGTAGTCTCGTCGCAAATCGAGAGGTAACTTATTACGACTCACGGGCTATATATACATACCATTAGCCCTGGGAGTGAGGCCGAAATTCGGCTCGATAAACACGATGAATACCTAAGACAAACAATAGGAGATGAGGACCGTGAGTACAGTGAGTGCATTATTTTTAATAATAGAGAAGAAAATTGAAAGATTCAAGACATGAGAAAAAATACATACAGGTTTGCTGAAGATATAAAGACACTTGAAGAAACCTTATTACCGGGTTACCTGAACGTTCCTCAGACAAAAAAAAAATCGAGACAAAGAGAGAGGTTTCGATAATTTGAGCGAATTAGAAAGAATATATACCAAGTTTTTAACGGAATAACTAATCACTTCATTGGATAATCGCATGATTATCGCTAAATCGACTTCATTGATGTATTTCAAGACGAATTTTGGCCTAATCCAAAACAAGCAGTCCATGTGGTCCTACCAATTTTTCTGCAATGACATCCATTGTAAGAAAATTTTGCTTGTCAAACGCATAAGTTCTAAATTTAAAAAATATCAAAGAATATATTAAGTGTCGATCGAGTAAAGCTTAAAACAGGTTGAATATGTTTTAAACTCGATATCCGTGTTTTAAACGTAGGAGGAACATTACAAAAGTTTTAATTCAGGTATACAATACTACACCGCGTAGGGGTATTCCTCTGCCATGCTATCTTGTATGCACAACGATTTTTAAAGGCAACATATAAAACAAGTACAGTGTAAACTCTATATAACAACACTTAAGGGACTGCGCATTTTTTGGCGTTATTGAGAGTCGTCGTTAAATGGAAAGAAGAAAAGTCAATATTATTTTACAATTATAATAAGTATTAATTAATAAGTTTGAAAGCTTGTGAGCAACGAATAGAATATGATAAATTGATAACGTATAGACAATGCAAAACAACTTAAGGATAGTCTAGCAGCCGAGGTAAACACGATTGAACAAAATAACGAATTTCCTAGAATCTTCGATGCCGACAGTCGAGGTAAACAGGTGCTAGACAATAAGGCAACAAAATAACAAAAAAAAGAACATACACAGCTGCAGTTCTTATTAATTTAGGCAACTTAGAAAGTACTGTTTATTGCTTCATAATGACGTATTGGTGTCGTTATTTAGAGTAACATACCAACTGTTTTATGGTCACACTAGCTTTTGCCCGCGGCTTCGCTCGCGTTAATTTAGACTTTGACTATCAATTCAGGTTATAATTCAATCATGATTCGAAAGACACGTGGCGCCATCTATTATCATAAGGACGTTATTGTTGTTTTCCTCGGGAACAGTACTTTTTTGCGGGATGAAAGGTACCCTATGTCCGTTTCTGTACACCTGACAACGTATATGCAAAATTTCAGGATGATCGGTTCAGTGGTTTAGGCGTGAAAAGGTAACGAACAAACAAACTTACTTTCGCATTTATAATATTAGTTAGGATAGGATAGTTAGGATTAGGATTATGGAATGCAATAAAGTATTGAGTATTGAGTGGGTGTGTTGTTACATAGTGTGTATCATTGTATAGACAACAAGGTAAACCAACCAAAGTCATGTAATTTCGACGTTTTAGGAAGTTTGTTGTTAAATCGAGTGGCGTTAAATGGAGTTTACACTACTTATTTACCATATATATTGTCAGATATTTTATGGTCTTTCATCAGATCCTAAGGCCGAGATCTGTAAACGTTACTAAGCATGCGCTTTGACATAGACATATTCCCGTCTCTCTTCTGCACGTGAGTTTGACAGTTATGTGACGGTGACAGGAATAACGCTTAGCCAAAGTAAGTGCTAAGTAACGTATATAGGACTCGGCCTAAGACCCAGGTACTTCGGGAAAATGAACAATATCAACAAATGCTTCAGGTTAACTCAAGGCGATAATATAATCTCCCGAGTGATTGTCGGTTTCCTTGGTTTCGATACCAATGCTCAATGCTCAATGATTTAAATCTAATATTAGGTATATTTTTTTAATCCTAATTGTAATCTTATTATTTTTTATTTATTGCATAATTTAAGTAAATGAAATTGTTTCTTATCTGATTTGGTGTTGTAGCTATAGCTAGCTTTATAGTAACTTATTTATTTATTTCAAAATATTTGTTAATTTTGGTAATGCTCGTCTAGTAGCAACCACTGATCTTTAAGTATGTCTTATCTGCGGATAATGCAGTGGACTGCAACATTACTACTTAAAGTTTTATTAACCTTATGTATTATATATGTTGTAGTTGTTTATTATCCCTTAATAAATAAAATAAAATAAAATGCTACGACTTAAAACAGAGCTGCAATTTGCAAAAAACCAAAGAAAGTTTGAACTTGGCGGGCTACAGCTAAGGGATACATAGATTTTTTTATACGTCCTTGTTTTGCTAAGTTTAGAGGGCGGTGTTGATTTTGACTTGAATTTGAATGCAGTCGTATTTCGTCACTGTTGAGTTTTCCTTTTATTCAACTTATTTCAAGTATACGAGTATAATAATAATATAATAAATTTATTTATTGCAGAACCAGTCCATATGCATACATGAGAAATTAAAAATATTAAATACATTTACACTAAATACGATTACAATTAAATATGCGACCTCGTAATTCCTTTAACACTTTTGACAACTATTCCCAGTAAATTGAAACTTCACTCAACTCAAACTCAAATCATTTATTTCAAATAAACCAATTACGGGCACTTTTGAATTGTCAAAGCGTCGGTCAGTCAGAAAGATGAAACTAATTGCCCATTCCAAATCGTAGTAGGTACCTATGGAGAAGAACGGGCAAGAAACTAAATGGACACTCTTTTAAATCAAAATATGGTTACAAAATATTGGTTACATCATTCATGTTGAAGTTATGCATGTGAGAACAATGCAGAACGTTAAAAGCGTCCGTAATAAAAAGACAAAAACAATTCAAATATTAAATTAAATTAAAATAAGCACTACGGCTGAAACTGTCTAACTGTCACATTGACAAATAACATATTATTTTAAGACGTGCAAGTGACGTTCAACCTTAGGGTGGTAAATCAATTACGAAGTCGACTGTACAAATAATAATGGACTTCTCACTCTTGTTGCCCGACACCTTTAGCCATCTTGAAAATTGAAATCTTTTCTTCAACTTTCTTTCAATGAATTGAATTAATGATAGTGTAGAGATGGACTGATATTTTTTTTACATACTAAGTCGCGGCTAAAAGTTAACTTTTTTAATTAAGGGCAAGTTCGGACGGTCGCGCGGACGGTATAACGAAGAAAAAGAGCGCTTTGTCCCGCGAAAATCCAAATCATATGGCCGGTCGTTACGGATCGTATGTATTCATTTTATAAAACGTTCGCAAACATTCGCATGGTATCGCACGCACGACCTTCTGAACTTACCTTTATGCCTGGCGACTTTTCATTATCATCAATCCATGCATTTCCAAGTTTATCATGGACGCGTTAGCATAGACCAACGTTTAACTTTTTTAACCGGTTGGTAACCAAGGGATTACATCAATTCGTTCGCACCGATTGTGTCAGCTAACTTGTAAGGAGGTGTTCTAACTGGCGCGAATATAGTCGCCTGACTTCCTAATCATTAAAACAATGGACGCGCGCAGTCGCATGGCGTCGTTTGAAAAGTCCATAGTAGTCTCAGGACAATTTGCTACGGAACGATTTTATGTTATAAAATTTAGACAAAACACAAACAGAGAAACAAAAGGCAGAAAAGTGCGGTCTATCAATCTTTTTCAAAAATAGAATCCGTTATTTGATTTCACCGTGGTCACTAGTCGTTTCATACGCATGCAGACATCTCAACTGCATGAGGTCAAAATAAACCATGTTTCAGAAGTTAGAATCACGGATAAGCTAGCGAATATCTTGAACTACTTCTAGTGCTTTTGGATCAACTATATCTACGTGATCGTCGTCTTCCATCTTCTTTTGAACCATTCGTCGTTCATACTAGCAACATGAAAGAACAATTAATTACCCATGTACTCAAGTAAACTACAATGTTGCCTGTCCACCTAATTTCGACTTGATGCATGTGCGGAACAGCCAGTCACGCATGCACTTAAGGTTGTACTTGTAACATTTCACGAGCGCGGGTCAATTATTGCAATTTATACCTTATCTTAATGATATACAGTTCTTCCAGGAAATTATGCACTTCGGAAATCTTCGTCTATCTCCGGAAATACGAACGCACGATGATTAAATCTAATAACGAGCTATTACAACCATATAAATACTTGCCTATTTTGTATTATTACCATGGGTACAAAATTATAAATTAACAACTCTATGCAATTCCAATAAACTTTTAAAAACTTTTGAGTGACATTTGATGATTTACGACCAATGTAGGTAACCTGGCAGAGTGGAAAAATCATACAAACGAATAATTATAGGTGCACTACTACAAAGTGCAGCAGAACAGAAGTTAGAAGCTTTTAAGCTGTGGGGGTTACTCTGGGGCCCGACGTTCGTGTTCGGAAACACAAAGATTACCGAAGCGCAAACCTTTTCTGGTTTAACTGTAGGACTCACATGGCGCGCGCTAGTGAATTACTGCAGGAACTATAGCATGTGAAACTCTAAGCACGTTATGCCCTAATGACACGGCCTCAATGCAGGGCTGGTCTATGTTCGCGTCGTCGGTGAGCAAGGCGGCCCGCACCGCCACTGAGAGCGCTGTACGCTACGGGGGCATCGCTACGCAGAAGGTCTCCGAGATGGCTTCGACCGTTACTGAGAAGGTGAGGACATACACTTAAGGGGGCTACCCAGGGTAGCCCGCGAAATTTAAATTTTCTTACTTTTTTTGCAATTTGCAGGTCAGTATCAAGTTGTATGTTGATCTAAATATGATTCTTGGCCGTATCAAATATTTATTTATAGAATTATCTATACAGGGTTATTTGTAAAACACCAGCAACCTCTTAAGGGGTCATTGTATTCATCATTATAAACAACTTTTACTACGGATCAAACCAGAAATCGCGAAAAAAATATCAGCTGTTCCCTACGTTTTGACGTGTTATGCTAATATAAATGTAGGGAAAATCTGTTTTTTTTTTTCGCGATTTCTGGTTTGGTCCATAGTAAAAGTTGTTTATAATGATGAGAACAATGACCCCTTAAGAGGTTGCTGGTGTTTTACCAATAACCCTGTATATATAAAAATGAATGCCGATTTCCCTTGGTCACGCCATAACTTGAGAACGACTTTACCGATTTCATCTATCTTTTTTTTAATAGTTTTCTAATACTTTGTAGAAGGTCCTTAAGGAAAAAAAAATAAGAGTGTTGCGAGATTTATGCGGGTGCAACCGCTGGGCGCAGCCAGTAATAAAAAAAAAAAACATCAATACATCTCTCTATGTACATATTACCCTATTGGACGACTATTTCCTGAAATCATGACATTTGAAGCAAATTATAACTTAAGCAGTTGTATTGCTGATGCTAATGATTATACTTCTGTAAAGCCATATTTGTTACGGTCGCGAATCATATTTTAATCAACATACAACCGGACACAGACCTGCAAATTGCAAAAAACGTAAGTAAATTTGAATTTCGCGGGCTACCTTGGCGCATCCCCCATTCCCCCTTAAGTATTATTTATTTAAGAATGTATCTACCTACGGTAGATTAAGAAGAGACTTGCCTTTTTATTATTTTAAAGCACCTGAATATAATTCAAATTACAGCGAACTTGTTAGGTTCTACTACAAATATTATTTATAACTTTTACTTTGCATTTCTTTTAGCTTCAATATACCTGAAGGGTAATTACGGAACTCACTTGCAATGGCCTTTATTTTAACATTTCAACAACATTCATTGCGTTATTTACGTTATCGAGCAGATGATTTTTTTAAACATATGAAGCAATGGATTAGCATTTTCCTTTAAAATCCATCAGATTGTGATTGAAAGTGTGTTAGGCAATTGGTGTGCAGGTTCTTCAGGACTTTATCAACTTTAGATCTATCGTAGTCACTATTAATAGGATCATATTTCTAGCCGTGAGGGTTTTTTGAATGACTGCACGAAATTTTAATTTTTTGTGCAATACTTTTTGGCCAGCTCTCGAAAAGTTTTGAATGAAGAACAAATATTGTTTCAAATGAAAAAAAATATTTTTAACTTTAGTAGATAGAGGAATAGTTACTGAAAACTCGCAACTTTTTCAGCAATTTTGGCAGGCTTCGGTAGTTCAGGCCCTGCAGTCTCGACAAAAATCGGTCGTTAAGGCTAATCGATGTCAAATTTCTGTAATAGATTTTCAACCTTATGCTTTAGAAATATAGTTGAAAATTTATTAAAAGAATTTGACAACGATACGACTTAGCGATCGATTTTTGTCGCTGTCTAATGTCGAGACTGCAGGGGCCAGGAGTAGTCAGCAATCATTTATTTCTTATCACATTCCCAGCTGGTGTTAACTTTTGAAGAATAAGCTATGCCATGCAGCTGCGGAGTTGGGAAAAGGAATATTTTTGTATTTTCTTACTTGAATCCATTGAAAACTAGTGTGAAACGCAGGTTAACACCCGCGGTGGTTGGAGCACCCTGGGCGGTACCACTGAACAACGCCGCGGGTCCAATGCAAGCGGGGCCAACTACCAGGCCTCGGGCTACGGCGCCATGAAGAGCTCGACGAGCGAACCGTACAGCCAGTGGTATGTATGATTATTAAAAATATATTGTTGCACGATTTTTTTTCTAGCTGGCGCCTGCGGTTCCACTTCTTCGCGGATCTGGATGCATAGTATCCAATCCTAAACATTGAAGGCATTTCGGCCATTCGAGTAATAAACAAAATTTGCATTTCTCACACCTAGATAAATGGTGGCACAACTCAAAATAATCCAAAATCGAGTTTTGCGATTATCGGAATCTGTATTACGTTGTATATTATTTTTATTCCCCGACGCAAAAAGAGGGGTGTCATAACTTTGACCGCTACGTGTGTGTGTCACCGTAGCTCTTAAACGGTTGAACCGATTTGGATGCGGGTTTTTTTTAATGAAAGCAGGTTTTCTAGGGGTGGTTCTTAGACATGTTTTATCAAAAGCCGTTTCAAGGTCATCAGCTCTTTTGTTAGCTGCGATAGGGATCTTAGACGCGTAATGGGTATTTATTTTACTTTTTAGAGGGTTTTGTTTGTGTCGAAAGTATTTTTAATTTAACTTTTATACTAAGATATTAATTGAGAAAATTAATATATTACTAAAATAATATAAAAAATCATACAACAGTAATTTTATATCGGTCAAATAGGAAACGAGTAAAACGTTTTCTGTTGTGCCTGAAAAAAGGTATTTTGAGTTGTGCTACTCTAGGGGTGCGATTTCATGTATTAAGGATAACAAGGCAGAACTGAGAAAACGACGAGTGCAAAAAATTGCTATAGATATAGATTAATTAATCAATAATTTGACAGTTCTATAGTTATATGTAGATTAATATTTATGCGATGACTATATTTATAATGTAATATTTTTGCCAATAAATCGTTATAACGAATATAAATATAAGGCAGAACAAGCGATCGATTCTCCAATAAACATTAGTAATTTTTATGGTGTACAGTCACGAGCATAAATATGTATGTATATACTTGGTTAAATTTAAAAGCGATTTTCTCCTTAATTTTTGAATGAAATTTTATGTTGTTACGAACATAGTATTTTCGAACCCATAGGTTTATGTAATGTGTCGTTTTTCAACGTTGCATTCGTTATTTCACAAAAAAAACGCTATTAAAAATTGTCAAGTGTTGACATATTCGTGCTCGTGATTTTGATGACTTTTAAAGAGTAAACTGTCTGCGAATGTGAGTAGCATTCAGGCTACATTGATTATCATTTTAATATTGTGAATGTGAAGACTATGTGGGTCATTGTTGCTTTTTTTTCTCTCCTCAGTTAATTTTAATCATGGTCTGGCAGTTTGAGTAATTTTTGTGGCCTACCCAAATGTCTTTTCTTTGGTATTGTTCGTCGAATCGTTGAGCTCCTTAAGTTCTGAGTTGAGCTACACGATTACTGACAAATGCGTGCACTGACAGGTCCACTCAATCTGTGTGGTTTTTCCTCAAAAGACCATCTCAGACACAAATCTACATGGTCTTCACATGATCTGACCAAGATTATGTCTGGACTTTAAAAGAGACTGTGACCTCTGAGTTTGTTTCGGCCTTTCTTCTCAGAGTAGTCAGATAGGAAACGCCGACCTCATCTAGTTTTTAAAATATGATTGACGTGTAAAAGTGTTTGTTCAAACCTACTTACAGAAATAAAATCATTTATCATTTATCATTTGTACAAAATAAAGAGTAATCTATTCTATTGGTATGATTATGAATATTCTTATGACTAGGGTTCCAGTTTCTTCCAACTGTGCGAAGAAACTAAAACACAGTCCGTCACATTACAAAATGAGTTCTAACTTTAGTTCAAGCACAAACAGTCCAGCCAATTATTGTAATTTGAACTCTATTCCGACGAACGAAAAGTTCTTAATACAAAAACTAACATTAGAACTGAGAAGTGGTCAATTTTGTATTAAGAACGTATATAAATTGATGTCAAAAATATCTTAGAAACACAAACTTGCACTCGGTCTACAAACCTATCTATAATACAATTTCCACTTTGTGAGGGACAAACTGGAACACTGTCCATAGATTTGTAGGTAATGTTGTCTTACATATGTAGTTTCACCGTCTTGGCATGCACTTTGATGCGGCTTGCAAAACTACTAACACCGCACCGGGTTAAAGTTTAGTATTAGGGAACGTATTGATTCGCATAACTTATTGATACGGATGCTCTCTGTTGGATTCTCAATGCTCGGTTCGACACCGAAAGTTGAAAATCGTGGGCATAATGTAACCAAAACCCTCCATCATTTTCAGGAACGAGCAGCTTCCGTACAAGGAGTCGGTCGCCACTCGCAACGTTGACGGGCGCGATCTGTCGCAGGTGGGCATGCCCAGCCCCCCACCCAACGCCGCTCCTAGAGCCGACGAGGACTGGGACTGGCTCAACCAGTAAACTGACCAGGTACGGATGACTGAGTTCTATTCGAAACTTAAATAACATACATACATAATCAGTCTATAATGTTCCCACTGCTGGGACACAGACATACTCTCTATTTGAGAGGGAGTGGGCCGTGATCATCCACACGGACCCAGTGCGGGTTGGTAGATGTCACATGTCTTCGAACTTTTTGTTCTAGGACATGCCGGTTTTGTCGCGATGTTTTCCTTCACCATTTTGAGAGTAGTGGTGATCTAATAAATTACACAAAGTAACGCGCCTGACTAGGTTTCAAACCCACGACCTACAACTCGTAAGGCGGGGGCCGTTACCACTGGGCCACCTCTGCTCTCACTCAAATAATACTAATACTAAACTCACATATTACCAGCCTATTATTGTCCCGCTGCAGAACAAAGGCTTTTCTCATACAGAGCAAGCGCGAACATTGTTCACCACGCTTGCTCAAAAAAAAATATTTTAGCTTAAGCGGGATGCGCAAAAAACGTAAGAAAATTTGAATTTTGCGGATACCCTGGCGCTTCCCCCTTAAAAAACACGCTGATAGCAACTGTACTTTAAACTGTATCCTCCTTGTAACTCAAAAAAGTATTCAAGAGTGAAAATAAGACAACAATAAAAGAAACAAACAGTACACTTTTGCCTACCGAACTTGCACAAAGATAAGAAACGCGGGCAGAGACAAAAACCCGTTCAGTTGCCCCCGTAGATAAGCTGGCAGCACACCAACAGTTTTGATAAACTCGCCAGATTTGTGCCAAAACAATTCAGGAGAGAATCTTTTCGTTCTTTGATACGTTGCACCTTAATTATGAAACACACTCATCATGATAATAAGTTTCTGTTGCCCCCTAATTTGAACAGTCGCTTATAATGATTATCGGGATTTAAATAAATAAATAAATAAAATAAAATACGTTTATTTCGACCAATAAGGATCATATGCACAAAATGTTTTACCAAATTAAAAAAAATAAAATACACATTAAAATATAAATAAAAACACACAATTAAAAATACCACATAAACACATCACTGATCTTGATTGCTCAGTATGTGAACCATACAGCAATGGTTCAGCTACTGACAATCGAACCTCTGCGCGAAAGTCCTCAGGATGCCGCTGGAGCTAGCCCGAGCCCTGCGCACCAGGGATGCACACCGTTTTCGCATAGTAGAATAGAAACAAACCACATGCGACTCGGCGAACATTCCTGATGCGCTGCAGAATCGGGGCAGCCCCATCAGCACCCTGAATGCATTGTTATATTGCACACGCAAGGCGTTGTACTGTCTGCGCGTGTATGAAACCCACAGACTGATCGTGTAGAAAGATGTACAATATGCTATTTGTTGACAAAAATATAAAATCAGTTGGAAAATAATGCACTGCAGGGCAAAGACCTCTTAACACACAAGGAAGGATTGTTACTCATACATAAGCATTGAATATGAATGTGTCTTTTTCAATTCATGTGTCCTACTTTCTAAGTTTATCTTGCACATCACTGTCATCGGTAAAGGAAAACATTGTGAGTAAACCTAGATATATCATTATAATAAGTCTAAAATCGCCAATCCGCCTTGAATTTTAAATATTTGTATGACCTACAAGTAGTCTTTCCGGGTCTGGCTGTTTGTGTATGTGAGTTTAAATATTTGTAAACACATCCACAATACAGGAGAAATTCCTAGCGTGGGGCATGTTTTAAAAAAAAATTCATATGTTTAGTAAATTACTAACACTATAGATAGAATACTCTTTATCGAACAACGAGCCTTTGCCCGCGGTTTCGCCCGCGTAGAGGTCGAAAATAGTCTCTAGGAGACGTACTACCGGGATTAAAAGTATCCTATGTGTTAATCCAGGTTATAAACTATCTGTGTGCCCTAATTTCATTCAAATCCGTTAAGCCGTTTTTTCGTAATTGAGTAACAAACATCCAAACATACAACGTTGCACATTTATAATAATCGAAGTATCGTTTCGAAACTTACCTTGTCATGGGCAGTCTTATCCCTAAAAACGATATTTTACAGACACAGCCTTTGGATGGAAAAAGAAAAACCAAGAGACCTACGATATTAGATCATTTAAGAAAGTCTCAAACATACAAACAAATAAATATTTATTAGAACACAGGCTGCTCCCACATTGATCTACTACATTATAGTATATTATCCAACCTGTACTTCAGCTCCAGTTGAAAACCAGCGTCAGGCACTAGTTGACTGCCATTTTTACTGAACTGGGCCGATTTGACGCATCCATGCGGCACACATTCCTGCTAATTTCTTACAAGGCACTTTACATTTACAGAATATGTTGTGTGCCTTTTAGTCGGTGCCAAATAAATGTATTTTCTATCTTTCTTTTATTTATATAATTCTTGTACTAATAAGACTGTTCTTCATTCTTCCAGGAGTTTCGCTCTGCTCCCCATCAGCTGAGCGAGGAGAGATAGCGACGGCCGTACACCGTTCTATAGTTTGACAGCTTTTAAAGTATCCATCGTTCATCTCCAGAATAACCGAAATTAGAATAAAATGTGAATAAATCGATTTATATTCCAGCTTTAATCGTAACAGGGTAGCGCACTGTCTAATTCACTCCCTACTTGAATTTGTTTCATTTTATTCGCCAAGTTTTAGTTCTTCCGAATATAAATGATGAAATCTTCGAACGTTGTCAATCTATACAATTTAGTTCATTACCTCCTTCTTCTACTCCGGCTAAATTCAAAATTACCCAATCTAAGAGAAATATATACTGTTTTAGTTGTCGGGTATTTGACAATTCGGTATACATTGACGGGTTTGTTACATACGTTCTGAGTGATTAGTAGTAGTAGAAGTATAGTAAAAGTAGATTAGTTATAGTAAGATGTCGGTGTACTCGATTGTTTTTATTAATTTGGAAACAGTGGAAGTATTTTTCTTTTCTAATGACTGCAGTTTATGGCGTGTATATAGAAACCATCTTGAAAAGCCATTATTGGTTCAGGCTATGCCTCGGTAAGATTTAAATTCAGGCATTAGATACAGAATACGTCCAGTTGATTGCACTGACAATTTACCCGTAACTCAAGTTCTAATTCAAATACGTCAATGTTAACCAAATTATTGGATTATAGTTGAACAAAACCTATATGTATAAATATTAAATAGTTTATAAAAATCGATTTAGGAAATTTTATAAATATATATATTGAATAATTTTATCATTCTGTCCATATTTGGTGCCACAACATTATTTTAAAGTTTATTGTTGAATATAATTTAAATGTCTATTGCTGAAAGGCGCAAACTAGATTCGTGCGCTATTTCAAACGCTATACCACTGGTCCGATTATTGTGGGCTTAGTATTTATATGAAACTCTAATGCAAAACTTTGTAACTATCACCCAGTCTCATTCCTTTCCCTAAATTGCAATTATAAGCCCTTTCGGACGAGGCTCGCTCTAGTTGCTATACTGGCCTAAATATGTTAATCACTGGGCCTATATTTATAATTATAAAATGTAGATTTAAGGAAGCGTTCAGAAGGTGGCACGTCGGTCCCCGTTAATTAAAGACGAAGTCTGATTTTGATGGTAGACCACGTACAAGGAGTGATTTGAAACTTATTATGTGGTACTGAGCCTCAGCCAGTACTGTAGGAACTAAAAATTTAATTATAATATGTAACTATAACTTGTATTTATGTTTGTGAGAACTGCGCCCGGTACGTTGAAGTAAAACATTATGTTTTGCTATAAAATGTCATCACAAATCATCTTTTAGTACCAGTATCGGTTGCATTTCATTCAGCAGATTTCTCAAAACAGAAGCCTCTTAAATGAGCCCTTTTTAGCAAACACCAGAGAAGAGGATTCCATTTTTTTATTGTATAAGTTTTTAGCAAATTTTAAAAGTACCTTAGATTTACAATTTTTTAGGCATAATACTACAACTGCAACATTTCTCATATCGCTCATTTGGAGAAACAACGACGTAACTACTGCTTTTAAAATTGTACAGGAGAGTGATTTAAAGAGGTTTTTTTTTTTTTTGGAATCTTTTACCGTCTTGTTCTGAAATGTTGATAAATCCGAAAACCATATTAAATATTTTACGCTAAATATTTCACGCCTCTGCTCCTCTGAAAATTTTTTCGAGCACAATATAATCGACAACTCAATTTGGGAAAAATTACATTTACGTCGTTGTTTCTCTAAATGAACGATATATGTCAAATCTTTTCTGATATATTATTATAATTGTATTTTGATGTTAAGTAAATAAAATTGTAATCTCTCAAATTATTTTTTTATTAACATCTTCTGTTGTATTTCTCATATCTGTTTGTGTTGCTTCCCGATGTCGATAGATGAATCTTAAAGAACAATAATATTTTACCCCTGCCTACCCATTACCGTCCTCCTGTGATTCTTAACATTAACTAACAAAAATATTAATATTATTTACTATTTAGGAAAATTTTATCAAGATATTTTATATCTTTATTGACTATTTATCTATCGACTTCGATAAAGCCTTGCCCGGTCTCACCTGGGTAAAAGTAACAAAACAAATATTGATTCATAGTTTAACAAAAATATCTCATGACTGTGAAGGTAGCTGGACAAGGCTTTAAGTCCCCAAGAATTTATAATAATTATCGATCCCATCTGGTAAGGTCATTGATATATAAAAACCCGGTAAGGTACGGATTTTAAGTTTATAAAACATTATATTATATTTTTATCCCAACTTTAATTTATTATTTTCTACCATATAAGTTTAAATTTACATTTATGTACAAATATTTTATTATTTTTAAGACTGTATGATTATTTACTATAATTATGGTCTTTTACATTATGTATGGCTCACCGGAGTTTACGATCCGAACCGGATTAAGTTTCGAAAACTATGCCACAATTAATTTTATGTAATTATTGAAATAATAAAAGTAGATTAAACAGATTTATTTTATTTTATACCCGAACATACAAACATACAAGCTACAAATTATTTTGATTCACGACGACATTGTGGCAATGCTATGTAACCACCTAATCCTATGCTTTGATGCGTGGCGAGAGGATGAGTGGCTGGTGGGGGACCAGTCGCTAGCGCTTACCCTGTAGATTTCTTCCGCACTCTATATAGGCTTACCTAGCGCAAGAGGCTCTGCCTAGGTGGACATTTATTTTCTCACTACTCGTAGGAACAAAATGGAATCAAATAATAATGAAACCGGAGACGTTAGTGACGTGCCTAATTTACTTGCCGAGGTGGTGGCGACGGCTACAAGAGTCGTGTAGGCTCCTGTCCCTCAGGGGGCAAACAACGTCCGACTAGACCTTGCGCGGGCTTCGAAATTTTGGAGAAAGCGTCCGCGCGAAGAAGACTCGGATCGAGCGAGAAAGTGCAAACGGCGAGGAGGGGTCGAGGTCGAGTGGTGGCAGGCGGAGCTTCTGTTCCAATCCGCTCGGGGTCGCTTCAAGCGGCCCGGTAAACCGGGAATCGGTGGGGAGTGCGACCTCGGGGTCTCGACTGAGGAGCCGGCAGGCGTCACAGTCTCGTTTGTGGGCACGAGAGCGGAGGCCAACGCAGCGAAACGTGCACAAAGTAGAGCGGTCGCTGCCGACGAGGTCGCTAAAATGGCCCGTCAGGCCCGGGGGCGGCGGTCTGCCCAGGCAGCTAAAGGGGAGAGCACAACGGCAGAGGCTCTCATCCGTCGGCTGGTGAACGGCGTGGACGTTGGGACGTTGTCTTGAAGGATGCCACCAAGTCCGGCTACCTGCAGGGTTCGTTCACGCGTGCCCTTCAAGGGGAGACCGAGGGGATCAGAGAAGCAGTGAAGATTCTCCTTGACCTTCCGACCTCGGAGGAGACGGCGAAGTTGTAGAAGGAGAACTGCCGTTTCCGATCCGAGCTGATGGACCTCAAGCGGGAGTTTGCCGCTCAGGGGAATGTTTGGCAGCAGCAGGCAGCTCCCCGGCTACCGCCCCTCTCCTGCCACGCCTTCGTTGGCCCATGCACCTGCACCACCGCCTGCATTTGCACTTGCCGGGCCACGAAATTGAGACGGTGGCAAGAGTATGCGTGCTGCAGTGTGGGGGCATGGTGAGTGCCCGACTGGCGGCCATGGAGTCACGACTCCCACCAGCCGAGATCCTCCGACCCCCGCTTGGGGTGAATAGGCGGAGGACGGAGGAGTCCACCAGGACGAAACCCATGCAGGTGGCTCAAAAACCTGTGGAGGGGGCCAAAAAGCCCGCGGAGGAGCCTAGATAGCCCACAGAGGGTACATTTGCGCCCTCTTCCCAGAGAGCGGGCTCCCGGCGACCGCACCTCCCACCCAGGAGGCCTGGACGACGGTGGTGAAGAGGGGCCGCAAAAAGAAAACGGCAAAGCAGGGAACCCCGATGGGACCGGCTCCAGAGAGTACGAGACCGACCGAAGGTCACTTCCCCACACTCTGAGGCTGTATTAATTACGCAGCAGCCCGAAGCTTCACACAGGTTAGTGACCTATAAGCCGGTCCTAGCGGAGATGCGGCAAAGTGGAACTTCGGCGATTTTGGCACCCCGGGTGGCTTCATTTTTAGAATGGCAGCCACTGATACCAAGGTGCTTGAGGTGTCGGGTGCTGCAAGGCAGGAGAGGGCGGACGTTCTGGCCGTCAAGGGAAGTCCTCAAGCCAGAGGACGCCCGGGAATCCATGCCAACTACAACGGCTGAATTGCGCTTTGATGGGCTAGACGACTCGGTGACCCCGGAGGAAGTATTGGTGGCCATTGCCAAGAACTTACTTTGATAAATACGATATTTTTATAATACGTTTATACTTTGATAATACGTTTGTTTGTTGCGTTATCACGGCTTAACCGCTAAACCGATATTGATGTTAATTGGTAGGTAATAGGGATAGCTTGAAAGGTGGGAAAGACATGAGCAGGATAGAAATAAAGTGTTAAAGTTTGTTTGGAAAAATACAAATAAGGTTAACCAACGCTCGTTCACGTTGATCGACCGCTTGGTTAACCTTAATTGTATTTTACATAATGAATCTTAAACGCTACGTCTTGCTTATTGGAATGCTTTTGCATTTTTGGCTTCCAAATCACTTGTTTTCGCTTGTGAGTATGTCGAATGTCAATTCTAATTGATCAAAAGTCGTAGATGCGTGAATATTGCGGATTTTATTGTTTTTCCTAAGTATTAATGACATAAATTCTGTTTGTAACGAAGTTGTAATATTATTTTGTATTTAACTTACTTATTTACAAAAAAAAAAACTTTATCCATATCCGTTCAGTTGTCTATACGTGATCGAGTAACAAACATACAAACTTCCGCAATTTGTAATTTTAATATGTAGGATATTAGCAATATTTAAAAAACCGTGTGGTCTCCGGTTAAGAATAGGCCAACCCTCTCTTCCTGCGGGTGTCGTAAAAGGCGACTATGGCTCCTCTCTTTTTATCTTCTTCTTCTTTCTTTAAATCGGGTAATTACCCGATTTTGAGTAGTAATAGTAGTAGTATAGTCTGTATTACCCTAATGACCGGTTTATGGTCTATTGGGATGCCCATATTTGGCAGTGGATGATAGATGTCTGTATTATTGAACGATCTAACTATAAAGTACTATACAGCACGTCCCTCGCATGAATATTAGCTAGTGTGGTCACAAAATATTATTTTAGTTATATCTTGGTAAGTAGGTATATGTATTCTGCACAAAATTACCTAAAACTCTCTTCGATTCCTTCGATGTCTTTGAAAACCACTAAATTGTTTATGAAAATCGAGCCTGCTAAAGATCATTTTCAGGATATTGTTGGTGCTGGCCCGTACTCTGCGCACCAGATCCCTGGTGCGCAGAGTACGGGCCAGCACACCTCATTCGCATCGTTGCGTAAAAGTAATAGGTGCGTCCGCGAACATTCCCGATGCGCCACAGACACGGGCCAGCCCCCCCAAAAGGTACCCTGAAAGCGTTGTTGTATTGGACACGAAGGGCATTGTACGACCGTTGGGTATACCTAGCTCATAGGCTGCATGTGTAAAACGTTGTGCAATAAGCTCGAAACAGAGTAATTTTGACTTTAACTGAGCAGCGTGTAAACCTGCGAGCTAGCATGTTCGCCCGTACCGACAACGCTCTACGCTCCCGCTCAATATCGAGTCCGTCGTTGAGGTCCGGGGTCAATATATGACCAAGATATTTAAACTTAAATACTCTTTGTAGTGGAGTCCTATTGAGTAATACAGGTGGCACATAACCCGGACTACCCCCAGCAACAAAGACCATGATCTCTGATTTACTGGAGTTATACATCAAACCATGTGTTTTGGCATACTCTTCACATTTGGCGACCAACTTTCTGAGACCACAGATTGACGCGCTCTGAAGCACCATATCGTCTGCATAGCTAATATTATTTACACAGATACCATCTTTATAGCAACCAACCCTCGTGCTGCTGAGCTCACCTATTAGCTCATTTAAATACAAGTTGAAAAGTGGGTGAGCTCAACCCTCCCTGCCTCACCCCGCTTTTAACCTGTATGGGCCGGAGAAAGTTCCAGCCCATTGTACATTATTCATATAATTAATAATTATATAATTCGTGCTTGTTCCAAATTCGAAATGTTTTTATTCACTCAGTGACTAAAAGAGAGTTTTATTCACTGTTATCTGTGAATCAAATACGAAAAACCCTTTTCCAAGTGGCAATGGTGAAAATATTTTTTTACTATACTTTCCTTATTTTTGGCTTTGTCCACCATTTTCTACCGTATTTTTTACTTGGTAGCACAGTATTTCCAAATGAGCGGAGCGCGTTGGATAATCCGTCAGCAGGGCTGCCAGATTGTATAATTGGGTACAAAATATGTATAATTTGGTCTCCTGTATCCTGTTTATTTCTATATCTTTGTATGATTGGACGCAAGAATAATCATTATAATGTAACGTCAACTTATCGCTTTTACCTTGCACTCCCTCTATGAGTTCGCTAATGTTAACAAATTAATTGATAAGCGCCAGGTTGCTCGCTAAATTCAAATGCTCTTAGGTTTTTGCAATTTGCAAGTCAGTGTCAGGTTATATGTTGAACAAAATATGTAAATGTAAATACATACGTATTACGGTCGCGAATCATATTTTGTTCAACATACAACCCGACATTGACCTGCAAATTGCAAAAAACGCAAGAAAACCTGGCACCTGGCGCTTTCCCCTTAATTAAAAAATCGAAAATAACGCTTGATCGGATAGTTTCTGTAGTATTAAAGTTTTACTGATTTAAGCCTGAGCCACCTGCGTTGGGTATTGTCTACAAATAAATTCACTTACTATTGTGTAAATGGGGATAAAAACTGCCATTTGTTCACTTCAGATGTCACTACTACCCATTGTCTAAGAATTTGACAGCTAGCTGTCACTATCCAAACATTTTTTGTAAACAAGTGGCATCTTTTACACATAATTAATTGATATGCCCCGTTACGCAGCTGCTGACTGCAAAAATAAGGGGATCTATGTATTTGCCAAAGATCTTAAAAGACAAAAACTGTGAGAAAAACCCCCGACAAAAAATTGGAAACCCGATATTTCGTGGAGACTATGTGCTATAATTTTTAAACCTAAAGACTTTAAGGATGAAATCCGTATACAGGTGATGCTCCCAAGAGAACTTAGCCTGCTTTCATTACCTACCGGCACTTGTGGTGTGATATTATGTAAATTATATTAAAGGTGTGTTTGTGTTTGTATTTAAATTATCATATACCAATGCTAAAATTAACATCTCTGAAGTTTTTCAGCCACGAAGATCATCCTCGAGTTGGTTTTCAACTGCGATCAGGTTTAGGTTATTCCTGTCTTACGCCTCCAGTTGTCAACAACAAAAGAACTTAAAGTCAGCAAACATAAAATAACCTATAAATTATAAAATGTTCATATTTTATTTACTTTTCCACTACAGCTCCTTTTTTAACAGTGGTAGACACTTCACTTTTCCTTAGCTCGTATTTTAATAGTGCTACACTCCAAGTCGCATACATATTTACTTACCTAGTTTTCGTTCAATTTGTGATCGACACGAAAATGGCGGCTCAAATAAAAAATGCGGCTAGACGGTGAATAGGGCTGTCATCTATGACGAGCTTTCAGTTTTTATCCCCATTACGCTGGTTACGCAGTACGTAGGTACAGTGCTACAAGGATCTTTTAGCGCTCGAATGATGTTTACAGAGAGGCGCTGGCATACCTGTTAGTAGTGCTATTATTAGTATCAATAAAAGGACGTGAAAAAATGTTGAACACTGATTCGATAAATTCGAAATAAAAAAAACATAGTTCTACAGTTTTTTTGTATAATCAGACGATTTTGTATAAACTGAGACTCAGCGGTATAATAAAGGTTGCCTCCACTGGCAGCCCTGTCCATCACCGTCACACAGAGTTCATTCCACAGAGCACTAATACAATATTCGTCAGTTCAGCACAGAGTTGAGCAGTGTTTCGTTCAATGACGTTACTGACGTTCGTAAATTATAAGCTAATATAAACGTCCATTTTATTATATTGTGAGAAAATGGATCGCTTGCGAGTGCGTGTGAACTTTAAATATATAACCAGTGTGTTCCTTTTGGTTTTTGCTGTCGGGCAGTCTACGAAAGGTATGTCGCAACTTTCCTGCCCACGTAATGAAAACAACGCATCGTTTTATTTAAGTTAAGACTCTTTGAATGCAGTTTCATCTAAAACTTTTGCATTCCTACTTATGACGTGATTGTGTCGTGCCGCGTAGATTGTTTCTTAAAACTTTTATTTAGCAGAAATAAGTTTGTAGGTCACGATATTATTTTCGTCTCAAACTAAGAAAGAAGCGAAGAAAACCTTGAAAGCCTCTAGGCTGTTTTTTTATTAGCAAGCTTATACGTCATCCGACGTGATTAAATTTATTCGCGCTGTTATTATTATATTTGTAATTGACTTAAACAACTTGTTGCTTTCGAAAGCATGTCTTTTGCAGAGCAAAATAGTGTACACCTGTTACAAACTTTTCATACCGTCTTGCAATAAAGGTCGTTAACGTATTCAAAAGGTTAAATTATTGTGGAGTTTCACATGAGAATGTATTGATACGAAATTCGCCAGGGTCAGAGGTGGAGTTCGAAATTCTTTGAATAGTGGTTGATTACCCGTATCATAACGAATGTAGGTAAATCATACACAAAAGTTCTATTAATGTCATCATTACCAGATATAAGGTGACTCAAAAAAAAAACGACTTCCAGAAAATATTCTTTCATTGTAGGTATACTGCATTGTTTATGATTTAAAAAGTAGATTAAGTCTGCGGCTGCAAATTGAATATTTAAATGTATTTTGGTGTGCTAAAGCATTACTCATTGGCCAACATATCCTGGATGCAACTATTGCATTGCTCAACACTTTAGGTGCTGTGGAACGGCTGCTTATTACTTCAATGTTGATTGTTAGCTCTCTAATCTAAAAATAATATTGTAGCATATGTAAAATTAATTGACTAAACATAACTCATAAACATAAGAACATGAACTTGAACTAAAGTCATAAAATGTTATCTTATTTTTTACTAGCTTCTGCACGCGACTTCGCCCGCGCTTTGTACTTCGTTTTTGCTATGCATTCTTTCTAACTTTTTCCTTTTTGTTCAGCTCTTTAGGATCTTAGCGTGATGTTAAATAGCCTAAGACCTTCCTCAAGAAATGGGCTATCAAATGAAAAATATTTTTTTAAATCCGACCGGTAGTTCCAGAGATTAGTGCATTCAAATAAAACACAAATAAACTCTTCAGCTCAGCTACAATAAATATTCTTTAGAAGTGTATACATAATATATACTTTGCAAGTATTTTGTAATAGTAGCTATGACAAGTATTTTTATATATATTTTTTATGGATTGAAAGTCACTGTTATGTTTTTGAGCTACTTCAAAAAAATTACGACATTTAAAAAGCGGTCAGCTTTATTGCCTTCCAATAACAAAATAAAAATGAAAGGCAAAAAAGCAAGTTTATTTACATGCAAAATCCACCCTTTTTTATTTTATAAAAACAAAACCATTGCACGACCTATATGAATCGATTGACACCTCACATATTAAAATCCATCCAGCTGCATGAATGCCTTGAGGGATAAAGAAACCCAAAAGGACTCAAAGATACGCGTGAAAAACATAACCCTGTCTTTGCTGTCTCGTAATTGTGTAAAAAGCAGACATAAAGAAACTTAGTGTAGCATGTATAGTATTAGTGTATTTATTTAATTTGTGAACTTCATTCATAAAGAATTAACTATCATGGGCACACATTCTTGAATACATTCTTAGATGCTTGAATATCAATTATTTTTGTCATTGTACTATAAATATGAGAATTCTTTGGAATTTTTGACATTATTATCTCCCAGCCCTTTGATCTAACTGCTTCAAAATTATTGTTCAGAGCACAAACATTTTTGCTGAAACAATTATGCACTTTACTGCCCGGTGGTTGTCATATACAGGGCAAAGTTCTTCAGTAACCCTCGATGAGATTGTCGGTAGTAAGTCTTCTTTGAGGAGCTGGGGTGGATTGTTCATTCAATCATCGAGTCGATGTCAATGCGTACACGCAAACGCATACGCGCTTTGGCATGGGCTTGCGGACATCAGCCCGTATTACCTGTCAACAATGTCGTCCAACTTAGTTTCCCAATGAATACTACAACACAATTTGGTGCAACAACAACTTGGCTTACAAATATATTGAGACACAAATTAGGATGACCGTCCTCACATATGACTTGTTGAGTGTGACGAGCCACTTGTGTGGGTAGCCTTAATACAATTAAGGATAAAAAAAATCTTGTTCAGATGCTTTATTGTGCGCTTATCTGCTTTTAATAAATGTATTTTCCTCCAAATTTTTTTTTTAATAATTGCCGTAGTTGTTGCATAGATTGGTTATCCTCCTTTAAAAAAGGTAATTTTCTTATGTGTGTATTTACCGCATTCAAAGTATTTATTATTATTTGATAAGATACACTAGCAGCAAATTAGCTGATGCGTGTTTCAAATAGCTTGGAGATATTTATTCACTCCAGCCAGTTCTTGAAACAGTTTAGTGTGGGAGCCGTCACCGTAATCTTAACGAATTCAAGTTTTGATGAATCCACATTTATCGCTCAGTTAAATCCATGAATTCCATATCTGAAAATGAATACTGAATCTTATTTTGTCAGGATGCATCTGATGGATTTCGAAATATCCGCAATTGACAGGAATTCATGGCTGTAAATTGTGATAAATTTAAAAGCCAGGATGCCAGTATCTGCAATAAAAACTAACATGACTAATTTTTTTGGTAACATTATTTTTATTAATGTTACCTACATTTTATACCAATGGGCTGGTGTGCGTCATACAACGAAACATCTTAACACTATGTTATGATTATAAGACTTAAATAAAAATAAGAAAAAAAACTGGCCAAGTGCGAGTCGGACTCGCGCACGGAAGGTTTCGTACCATTACCTATAAAAAGGGAAAAAAATCATGTTGTATGGGAACCCCCCTTAAATTTTTATTTTGTTTTTAGTATTCGTTGTTCTAGCAGCAACAGAAATATATAATTTGTGAAAATTTCAACTGTCTAGCTATCGCGGTTCTTGAGATACAGCCTGGTGAAAGACTGACGGACGGACAGACAGCGAAGTCTTAGTAATAGGGTACCGTTTTTACACTTGGGCACGGACCCCTAAAAACGGTTGGAATGTACGTAACGAGGCACTGAGGAAAAATAAAAATATTTAAACAAAGAAATGTTATTTTTCATATGTTTAGTTATTAGTTTCTCGTTTCTATCATAAAGAGCACCTAAATACAAGTATAATTGCACATACTACACATAATTATTTTCACAATTTTGTCTAAAATTTCTATGTTTCTATGTGTTAAGTTGTTTTGCTCAAAAGCCATAATGTGGGATGTGGAAGACGAAGACTGATAACCGGATAAGACTATAATAGCTCTCACCCTGACTAAGACTATCTGCAGCTATAAATACCAGTATATAAATATCAGTGACCATTTACTACCATTTTCCTACGATTGTGGTTAGTTAACGGCATTAATTAAAATCATAACCGGCTTTATCAACACCTCGCTCCGAATGTTTCTTCTTGTATTGACAACAAGCTGTCATTAACTGATGACTTCCATACTGCTCACAGTATAAACATGCTATTAAATTAAAACAAAACATCATTTATTTCATTCAGACTATTTTTGTCCATGTTTTGTTAGTATTAAATTATCTTAAGAGTTGTTATTAGTTAGGTTAGTAGCTATCGCTTGCTACCCTCAGTTCTTTGCTTTTTGAAAAGCACGGTATTTATTTAAATCATAATTTTTGATAGCCATAATCTGTGAAGGTAGTTGTGAAACTAGCTAAAAATGTGGTTCTTTTTTCACAGTACCATGTACAATTAATTGCATAAATTTCAGTTATTAGTATACCATATTGTTTTTGTAGATGTTTTGCCGCTTGCTTGAGGTCGTTGAACTGAGACCAGGACCTCTTGTCTTGTCTTGTCAGTGCGGCGCGGCCGACAAGTTGTGGTGACGTAGGAAAGAGCTCGTAAACTCAAGGTTGCAATGTCTTCCTCGTGTTTTTTATATCGTATCTAATGTATTTTGGGCTTGAATAGACTCGAAGTTTGTAAGCCCGATTTTTGTGACGTTCTCAATAGAAACAGCGTTATTCTGTCTCTCTAAATGTGTCGCCGATATTACATTCCATACCAGATTGAGATTTGCGCCACAAACTGAGATTTAGTTTCTCGAGTTTGCCAAAGAGCTGTTACTTCTAAAAACATAGCCTACTATGTTTTCTACTGCGTGGATCTAGACAGTAGACCTTTTGATTCTATGCTATACTTTCTAATGAAACTGTATCAAAAACAGTCATTCGAAGTTTGAAACAATTGTCAATTGTAGAATACGAATGTATGTATGGTCTGTTCCAAAAAGTATCTGATGAAAATATAAACAATGGATCATAAAACGTACCTGTGCATGCCAATTTGTAGTGTCACTTATAAATTGATTCCTTTGTTTATTTGAATTGGTACTTAAATCAGAAATTCTAATTTTGAATCGCCTTAAAGATGTTTATATTTTGTCAATTGTGTTTAATTCTTTAAACTCAATTTTCGGTTCGTTTCGATGTATTTTTAATTATAATTTAATAATATTATTCAAACAATAATTGTTGAATAAAGTGATATAAAGTTGGAACCTTCTAAATACAAATGAATGTTTTAGTAATTCCCTGTAGTGAGTAATCGCGTAAGAATTTGATCTGAACAAGGTTTGTTTACACTTTCTTCAGATACTTTTGGAACATAATATACCTATAATCTGTAACAAAAGTATCTGATGAAAGTACCAAGTACCGTAGTTACCTACCTATATTGTGCGGTACAGAACTCTTCTCATCAGTTCTCGTCTTTACAATGCAAAAAAAAAATAGTTTCTGCTAACAAATGAATAATGATAATGCTGAAACTTCTCAAAAGTATTTTTAAGCTTACGAACGTATTAGCACGCCGCGGCATACATAGTTAGGCATTCAGCCGATGATCTGGATTTCTTTGGACTCGGTTTTTGCCTTACGTAGAACAAGCATTTCAATAGAATCGTCAGATCAAAATGCGTCACTGTCTACGAGAATTCCATAAACGTCAATATCTGGGGAAGACTACGCAAGTTGTTTGTTGCGACGTGACTTTGTCATTTCCCAGGAATGGACTGCCACTTTTCTCTAAACACAATTAGAAAGTAGTAGGTATTTTTCATTAAAGTGGATTTACTTTTCGCTGTTTTCAACCATAAACTGATTATACAACCTGTTTTTTTTGATATCCCATAACTCTAGGGTATGATTGAGACCATAGCAAAGAATCAACTGGCATATGAATTATTTTTCAACCAACCTTTTTTTTTTTTTTTCATTTCTCATACAAAATAATTCGGCAAAGTCAGGATTATTAATCTAAAACACCCTTACGTGAAATATGACAACGTCGCATTTTCTTAGCTTTAAATGTGAATGATTGGTTTGAATAAAAATGAATTACTCGTATTTATCAATGAAACTTAGATACCTTGCGTTCATTGTATTCGGTACCTAACAAGTCGGTGTCGGATAAAAGAATTAGTAGGGTTGTCAATATTTATGTAGGTAATTGAGTCATAAACTAGTTGTGAAAGTGAGATCCGATCAGGACAGGTTTGATTTCGTGTTTGGTAAAATGCGTATGGATAATATTATAAAAAAGGACGATGGGATCAAGGTACTTAATGTTACTCAACAATTGTACATTATACGATAGTATCTAGTTTGCGTAGCGAAACTTTTGTTATGTTTAGCCACGCAAACTAGATACTATCCTTGTAAAATGACGTCATTTCAACTTTGCACATTGGAATGAAAAACTTTTTAGTGTTTCAGAAAAGTAAACAGCTAGGATACCTACACATGAAAACCAACATAAACATTTTTAAATTCGTTTATTGATTTGTACCTACATATTAAATTCCAAAAAAGTCTTCTCCAGTTACTTAATTGGAATATCTAATACATATTAGTACATGTGATGTGGCTATCCAGGCCGTTCGTTTCGCTTAGAAGAATTAACTTAGGAAAAATCAGAAAAAGCCAATGACTCCTAATGAATGAAAGACTAAAAAATCTTACGTTCCTAACTACCTACGCATTATAAACTCGTAGGTGACAACCCTGATATTCCGAGCACTACACACACATAACTCTCATTGTGAAGCTCGATGCCCGTCCCGTCTGAGCCCGTGACGCTACGCAGGAACCTACTTAATAGCTCTATCTTACTTACACAAAGCGACAAGCGCCAATGAGAGAGTGAAAAATCCGAGTCGTAGCAGGTGCACTTCACCGAGTTATCATTGTAAATACTATAAGCAACTCTTGCGCGCCGCGCGCTAGGATACGTTGTGCTGTCGTAACTTTTTAATGAAATCGATATCGATTAAACCCGTACTTAGTCTTCAATGTCATTAAACACTTACCTTGATTTAACGCACATAATTATTCAATGAAGATTACGAATTTTCTAGTCAAGCAAAAGTGCGAATATTACGAAGGTGGCTGAAATTAATAATAACCTTCACCCAGTACTTAATTTAAACTTTAGCCATAGGTTACAAACCTTAATTAATTATGCTTATTCGTAATTAGTTTAGGTAGCATACCCGATCATTTTAGTGCAGTAGTAGTTCTACTAAAGCGTGTTTCAACTAAGAATAGGATGACCTTGGCACCATAATTATTGTGACGACAATTACATTAAAAAAGACTGCAAATTAATTTTCAATAGTATTTATTATCGTTTTGTCTTGTTAATGTTATTTTCATATTTTTAAGAGCGTGTAAGTATTAGAAAAGCGTGCATGAAGTCACAATATGGCGTCAAGGTCATCTTATTCTTATTTGAAACGCATATTAAATAAGATGTAATGTCATTTGAATTTTGCTTCGTAATTTAGATACTCAAACTACTTGAGGTTTCATCGATGTCGACAAGGTGGCTTTCTCTTCACTAGCTGCCGCGGGGAAACCCCGATACCTACATACCTACATATTTTATTTTACTACACTACTGCGAAGTTTGGTAACCTCGCAAAAGTAAAGATTCGTCATACTGGTGACAATTTTTGACCTAATTTTACTATGATTGATGATATCTCCGAAACTATGCATTTTTGGACCACCTATTCTGGGAGTTTTAGTATTATTTTTACCTACAGAATATAACCCTAGAGTTATGGGATATCAAAAACAACAGATTGTAGACAGATACACATGCCTTTTTTTTGGGTGGGAAATCATCAAATTACTTCTCCCGCTCTGGGCGGAGCGGAAGGGCGTGTCAGACTCTTACTGACTAAAACCCACCCGTGTTCCTTCAGTTGCCTGTGCGCCAGGGCCACGGTAACTCTTTCGAACAATCCGCGACCCCAGCAGGCATCGGCCCTATCGGACCCCGTCAATGGTGCTGACATCTCTTTGAGGCGCGCGTGGAACACGTCGCGCCGTCGACTCGGGCCTGATCCTTACCGGACGGCGAGCTGTCCATTGCTCGCCGTCCGCAAGCCCGCGCCTACGGTGGCCGGGAGTTGGTTATCGACTCCCGACGCCCAGGGTGTCTCCTCCTGCGGCGGCTAGGGGCGTGAGGGCGCAACGATTGCCTCTCCCTCACGCGCTCCGCCTCCTCCTTCGCGAGCATTACTGCTTCGCAGAAGGAGGTGACGGCTTCTCATTCCCTCTCGCTCCGTACCATGGCCAGAACTAGGGCCGGACGCGAGAGATCCCCGCCGCCGATCGCCGCCACGAGGACATGGCAGTGCCCAAACCGGGCAGACCTCCACCATATGCTCCACCGTGTCTTCCGGTCGAACCACACAATGATAACACCCGGGCGTTTCCTCCTGCCTTATCCGAAACAGGAACCTTCCAAAACAGCCATGTCCGGTGAGGACCTGCGTCAGGCGGAAGGTGAGGACGCCGTAGCGCCTCTCAAGCCACTCCTCAAAGAGGGGACTTACCGCCGCAATTGTGGCGTGCCCTAGATGCACATGCCTATGGTTCAATTCCTTAAACTGCATCTTGAGAAGATAAAACGGCGTACCAACTTTTAGGTTCAACGATTACAGATTATGCATGGTGGAGGGTCGAGTATCATATTATATTTTGTGACCAAAATCAATAAAAGGTCCACCCAATATATTTTGGGTCATGTTTCCGCCGTTACGCCTTTATATGTATTTGCACAGTCATTACCACATTGGTTCAAATTGTTTTACTCAATTTAGCCGTCGCGTCGCCGCGTCGGTGGCAAGCTGCACGATTGGGTGATTTAGCGTAGTATTTGTTTTTTCTTTATTTGAGTAGGTAGACACTCAAAGGTCGTCAGCAAAAATACATATCACTCATGCTTTGCTTATGGTAGTGTTGTTTTTGCACTGTGCGCTAACAGAACGAGTACGTAAGGGGGCTTTGAAATATTGCTTTTAGCGATAAGCTCGCCCATTGTGTCACCATGTAAAATTTCTACATTAATATCTGTAATATTTATGGTGAACATAATAAATATAGAGTTCTATCATTGATTCTATCCATCTGCTATCTATGTACTGATCGATTTATGCCATAAATTTTGTACCAAATAGATTTCATTTCTAGTACTTAGTTGTCTATGATTCAATAATCATCAAAGTGAAAGTCAGTCTCCGCAGCCACGGGGGACTCAAAAGTTATGCTGCACATTCACGGTCAAATTAGAATGACGTAAAACCAGTAGTAAGTCATTGCAACGTAACTGTTATCTCATTGTAACAAAGTATAAAATAGAATGTTTTCCGTTAGTTCAATTCAATTTAGTCAGTAACAATTTTAATTGTGTTTGAAATCATAAATAAATAAATAAAATCAAGTTCATTAAAATTATAAAACTAACACATTCATAATACAATAAATTATAGAAAATAACAAAATATGTTTTTTCAAACTCTCGGCGATTATTCTATTTATACCTTACCTACCGAGATAAGAGTTACATTGCCATGAACTAATGGTTGTAAGTCAATCGTGAAAGTCCTAGACATAAAAAAAGTAATTTCACTCCGCGCCAGAACCTTATGGAACGGTTTTTGGAATCATCTTCAACCCAAAAACAATAGCCAGCTGCATGGAAATGAGAGAAATATATGTTAGTGATGTAAAGAAAGGCACATGATTGTTGAGATGGCACATCAGGCTAAATTAGAAACCGTAGGTCAAAGGTCAAAGGGACCATGACCTCAATTTTTAAGGAACATAAACTACATTTTTGTTTTGTGATTAAGCTTATAAGGCCTGAGCTAGGATTGAAACTCGTTATTTTTTACTACTTTGACAAACTCTATCATTGGACTCCTCCACTACCAGAGCAGCTATTTGCAGGTCTGTGTCAGGTTGTATGTTAATCAAAATATGATTCGCGACCGTAACAAATGTGTTTTTACGGAATTAAACTCATTAAAATCGTCATTACAACTCACTGAGTTAGAATTTCGCGGGATGCCCGTGCGCTTTCGCCTTAAATGTAAACTTTTTCTGCTATAGAACTAGAATTCTCTATTTTCATTTGCCTTAATCTTGAATGAGTTTCTATTAAAATGTAGGTATTTCGTCTTTGAAACGATTCATCAAATAATAATATAAAATCTACAAGGTGGGATGCAATAATTTGTAATGTGTATTATTCATATTTATAATTATTATTATTCAGGGTCATAGTTACTGTTAGTTTAAAATAGAATAGAATACATATCTTTATTTTCCATACAATATGGTACATTAAAGGTCTTAAATATAAATAATTTCACATATTTTGCTTACCTATTTCAACATGGAAAAATACCTTAAAATAAAATTATAAACAAAATCTCTTCAATTGTTACTACCTACTAAGATCATGTGATCAAAACATACTTTAAAATTAAATCAAAACACACTTTAAAATTAAATCAAAACATACTTTAAAATTAAATCAAAACATTCTTTAAAATTAAAGTAAATTACTAGTGAGATCCATTTTTTAGTTAATTTAAATACCTTAGCTATGATAGTTAAGTTTACCCATAC
This sequence comes from Dryobotodes eremita, assembly GCA_917490735.1. Taxonomy (NCBI): domain Eukaryota; kingdom Metazoa; phylum Arthropoda; class Insecta; order Lepidoptera; family Noctuidae; genus Dryobotodes; species Dryobotodes eremita. The sequence goes on along the minus strand of OU823241.1, from coordinate 6,000,280 downwards.
ACGTTCATGTTTTTGTTATTCTTATAGCAGTCTGTCAAAGATGTAACGAAGTTACATGAAAAGCTTTGCAACTTTTCATTATTCTGCTGATACTGAGGAGTGATACTAATTTCCATGATGATACTAGTTTTAAGGTACGGTTACACAAATAGGGAATATCTTGCTGATATGTAATATATTAAAGACTAAAGAAAAACGATTTTATTCTATTATTCTTCCATATACCAAAAATGAAATGCTGTTTGTCGGTAATCACTTGAAAACTGCTGGACCGATTTGGATATTTTTTGTTTCAAAATGTCCGTAATATTCCGAGTCAGATTTTTATGGAAAGAAAATTTGGAAAACTTTCTCTGAAAATCAAAAATTCGGGAAAAACTAAACGTCTTTTTCTGTATGAATAATTGAAAAAATTGAATGAGGGTCAGCTATACTCCATTTGAAATGAGATTAGTAATTTAAATAAACAGTTTTTTACAGTCCGTTCAACCGACTGTATCAAAAAAGGGTGTATAGTAAGCTATTAAACAAAGATTTTATACACCGTACATTTTGATCGTTTTAATCCTTAAAAGGGTCATTGTACTCATCTTTACGAACAACTTTTAGTATGGGACCAAGACAGAAATCGTGAAAAAAAATCTGCTGATCCATCCATTATGTCAATTTCATAATCAGCCTATAATGTTCCCACTGCTGGGACACAGGCCTCCTCTCAGTGAGAGGGCGTGTACCGTAATCCACCACGCGGGCCCAGTGCGGGTTGGTAGATGTCACATGTCTTCCATTTTTTGGTTCTAGGACATGTCGGTTTCCTCACGATGTTTTCCTTCACCGTTTGAGTGCAATGGTGATGAAATTATTTAAACAAAGTAAAGCGCCTGTCTGGGTTCGAAGCTACGACCTACAACTCGTAAGTTGCGGTCGTTACCACTGGGCCAAGATTTGTACTTCGTCCTATGTCGAGTTAAGCAAACATAAATGTACGGATCAGCTGATCTTTTTTTCAAGATTTTAGGCTTGGTTCCATAGTAAAAGTTGTTCGCAATGATGTGTACAATGACCCCTTTTTAGGATTAAAACGATCAAAATGTTACGGTGTATAATAAAAATAATCATTACAGGAATGCAAGAAGTAAAAATAAATGGATGGCAGAAATTTTATCTCACAGCCACTACAGACAAACAAGTACCTAACCTCTGCGCATTCTTGTTATGCTATCATCTCCAATGTTTTATTTTTTTATACATATTTCCATTGCTATGTTTATGTCTTGTTTATTGTAAATTGTACGGGTCATGTTTATTCATATTATTATGAATATGTATTCCTGTTATCGCATTTGTTAAAGAAAATAATACGTAGTCTACGTAAAGGTTTTTAAACAATACTTAGGCTGTACCACGAAAAAAAATAACTAACCTTATAATAGCCACTAGCTTCTTTTGCCCGCGACTTCGTTCGCGTGGAAGTACAATTTGACTAGTAAACTAACAGACACATTATTATTAAGGTCCGCGGTTGATTGGGACCCCGCATCACACCACCCCACGCGCTATTACTTCTTTTTCGCGTTCTTTCTGACTTTTTTCTTTTTGCTCAGTTCCTAAGGGTCGTAGCGTGGTGTTAAATGTCTGTAACCTTCCTCAAGAATTGGGCTGGGCTATCAAACGCAAAAATATTTTTTCAAATCTCACTAGTAGTTTCCAGAGACAAGCGTGTTCAAACAAACAAACTATTCAGCTTTATTATAATTATGTATAAGTTTAGATTACTACAGTTCAAAGTAAGGTTAAGTAGGGTTACACTCTGACTTCTAGTGATAAAGAAATTACAACTGCAAGAGACCATATTGAGTATTTAAAGATATCGCGTCGCGCTTTTGTGCCTGCATCCCAAAAGATAGATGTCCCCTTCATTTTCAATATCAAAACAGCAAGTTGAATATTCTCTAGGAAATAAGTTGTAATTATCCGGTGTCTGTGAAGCTATTGACGTTTGAAAAATACAAAGAAATGAAAGAAAAAAAATGATTGTATTGCAACAGGAAAATCACGCGTTATTTCAATGTAAAACATTCCGTCATCGGTCTCCTATTTCAAATGACTTGATGAAGTTTTTAGAACGAAATTATACTTCAGTATCACAAAAATTCACGAAGGTCTTCTTCACAAACGTCTACATGTTTTCATAGAGTGTGCCTACTGGAATCGCCACAAGCAGCACTCAAGTTTTTGATTTTCCTTCCGCTGTCAGTTACCTACCGTTGTTAGGGGCGGTATAGTTGTAATGACATCATCATTACTTTCCTCCTGCACATATCCCAATTTATTTGAAATTCACGCCGCATGTCTTCGGTTTCCATACATGTCTATCAACGGTCATCCTTGATCATTCCCTTGGTGTTCTGCTACTCTTAGCCATCCACATTCAAAATCCTTCTTCTTTCGAATCGATGATACAATTTTCCTCTTCATGACTAGATTACTTTGTCCCAGTAAGTGGCCACGTTGATCGTGGCTTCAGTAACGTCAAGACGAAAACCTTTTTATACTCAAATCTTTCTTGACGATATGGCCCGCATCACTGTAAAATACCTATAAATTAGTTTTTATTAATTAATGGGTTTTATATGAGTACCGTGACCGTTAATGTCATCCACTCTAAACTCTTTCAATGGTTGGTCGTGATAATGGCATTGTGCCCGCAAGGTCATTCGGTATAGCGAACAAAGAGACGTTGTGGTCAGGCTTGCATAAAAGGCTGTATGTCTAGTTTTACGCTGTTTTTCAATAGCTTAATCAACATTATCATTCGGCCGAAAGACGTCCACTGCCAAGCACATAGGCGTGCTATTTATCGCACCATATATTACTTTTGGGCATGTATTTAATCGTACCTCTAATAATCCTCATTTTGCGCTTCTTTGTGTGAACTACAAATAAATTATATTTTAGTGCGACCAACTAGTCTGCGTCACTGTTCTAACCTAACCAAACCCATTTGGTCGAGGTTTTCTAGCTTAGTTACTACGACCAACTGTGAAAACAGTCCATCATTAGAAGCGCAAAAAGTATTTAGAGGTTCATTAATTTAAAAAAGTGTCCAGCATTTGAAGGTTAATAAGGTTTTAGAGGACCACTTAAATATTTTCTTTATTTTTGTACCTAATTTACATTTTATCAAACGCAGTTGCTACTCATACAAGTAACAATTATCTACCACCTGACTAACACAATATTGTAGCCTCAAGTTAGTATGTTTTTTAACTAATTAGTTATCTGTATTTTGATTACTTTGTTTACATTAAAAAATCTGGTCACGAACTGTATATTGACAAAATTCTGTGTTATCATTGTTATCAAGTCAAAAATAAAAATAAAATCGATTAATGTTTATTTTGGGTCACAGTTCACGATGACTGTAGGTCAGGACTTCTCGAAATATAGCAGTCGTTGTCAAAATAAAAGCTAATTGCACTAATTTGGCGATGTTCAAGGCATTTATTACGCTGTCAAAGTGGGTACGTATTACAATACCGAAATTTAAAAGACCGTATTTTAAAATACCTATGGATGAAATCCCGAAAAATTAAACGCAGAATGATTGTTTGGTCGAAAGTTTTAAATCCCGAAAGTTCATTTGCCCGAAAGCTTAAAATCCCGAGGATCCATATACCGAAGCTTAAAATCCCGAAGTTCCATATCCCGATGTTCAACATCCTGAAATTACATCCCAAAGCCGAAAATCTGTAAGACTATGACAAAAAAGGAGCAACCACCAACAAAAAGGAGGACCAATAACATATAATTAAAACAAAAGTTTAAATGATAATCATACGTATAATTAGGCAAAAAAGAACACTTTATTACGAATTAAATTATCTAATGATTTTTTAAGATATTTGATATTTCAACTATGTAGGTATTAAAAACCTAATGGACGACTCGCCTACAGTTTATTAAATTTAACGGATAATTAGACAATGGTGAAAACATTTCTGCGAGCAACTTTGAAGTAGCGCTAGCCGGCCGCTGCCGCGGCACCGCTCGCTACGCTCGCTCGGCTCGCGCGCGGTTGGTCACAGTTTTAACCTAACCTAACCTATTTCACCCAATTAATAATTACGAATCATACAATCTGCCGCAGAAATGTTTTTACCATTGGCTAATTATCCGTTAAATGTAATAAACTGTAGGCGAGTCGTCCATTAGGTTTTTAATACCTACATAGTTGAAATATCAAATATCTTAAAAAATCATTAGATAATTTAATTCGTAATAAAGTGTTCTTTTTTGCCTAATTATACGTATGATTATCATTTAAACTTTTGTTTTAATTATATGTTATTGGTCCTCCTCGGTATATCGTCCATTCGGGATTTCGTCCATTCGGGGTTTCATCCTTTCGGGCATTTGGACATCGGTATTTTATGTTTCGATATAACGGCTATCGGCATTTAAAACTTTCGGTATTTTGATTTTCGTTGTTTTGGACGTCGGTATTTCAGTCATAGTTATTATGAAATTTCGGGATTTTAATACGTACCTACCCGTCAAAGTACAAAGAAATCTTATTAAATAATTATAATAAAAAAATAAAAATGTTTGTTTGCTTAAAAATAAAAATGTTTAATTAATGTGTGTGATGGTTGTACGGCAGCATATACCTAAATGATGATCTAATAATCATCATCAGCCTACAGCAGTCCACTGCTGAATATAAGCTTCTCCAATTGCACACCATTCAGCTCGATTTCTTCATTCTCAACTCTAATCCAGCTGCTACCAGCCACCCTGCGCAGATCGTCGCTCCACCTAGCCTGAGGGCGTCCTATCTTACGTTTGGCGATTCGCGGTCTCCACTCAAGAACACGTCTACCCCAATGGTCATCGGTTTTACGGCTAATATGGCCGGCCCACTGCCACTTCAGCTTGCTTATTCTGTGAGCTATGTCGACAACTTTGGTTCTCTGCCGGATGATGATCTACTCGTACCAACTTCCAAACTAAATCAAGCTATACTAGCTTGTCTTATTTTGGGAGTTAGTGGTTATAAGTAGTTAGGCCCTTGATAATAGCGGGGTTATAATGTAACACACTAACAGTAGGAATAGGTTTCATTTTGACAGTTCAACAACATTCATTGCGTTATTTACGTTGTCGAGCAGACACATTTTTCGAACATATGCAGCAATGGATTAGCAATAGGCTTCAAAATGATTCTGATTGTGATAGATAGTATGTTACGTAATTAGGGTGCTGGTTACAATCAATCTACCCCTAATGCCTTCTGCAAACTGTTCGAGATGAATATAAAATTTACACAATGATACAATTTCTGTTTAGTACTTCGTATACAGGGTGTCCAAGAACCTGGCGTCCAACTGGATTCCCACGATGCCCCAAGTTCTAACAGTACTCAGAAAAATATTTTAAAAAATCCACCCCATGTACTTACAGAATTATACTGATTTAAAAAAAAAGGGGAAATGAGCACCCTGTGACATACTTTTGAATGCTGTGACTGCTAATGCTGATAATTTCGATATTTCTTGGAGGTTTTGTAATCTAGGGTATTGCTGTGTCTAAATAGAATGTAAAAATAAAGTACTTATTGTACCATTTTAAAATAAAATATTATTTTAACTAAAGGTGATATGGAAAACTATTGAATTTCGCAACTTTGACCGACTGTAGTGTAAAAAAAATGTACCAAAATAGTATGGCAAGTGACGTCAAATTTTGACGCGTTTATTCCTCTTTTTAAAAAGGTATAATACTTACACATTAATTTGAAAAAAAAAATTTTTGATAATATTTTTACTCAACAACCCAATTTTTACGATGTCTTACAGAATTCTTAGAAAGAAAAATTTACGACGAATTGAATCTAACCTCTAAAGAATTACTATTGTATGCTCATAAAAATAACAACAGGCCTCTCAAAAAACAGGTTAGACCGTAAGGGACGGTATGTGCATGCATCTCACCATAGTGATTCGTTATTACAACAGGAGGGAGCAAGACAGAAACTATCTTTGCGATTTGCTGGTTCTTCTTTATGGTACCCCATTATTCAGGTAAGAGTGAGGGAGAAAAAGGTTAGAGGTGCGAGTGAGATAGATAGTGACGCTATCTGGGATCGTGCTATTTAGGATAACAGTACGGTCAGTACGCGTCACTGCCTCCTGCCGTTACTACGCACCTCTCTCTTATTGTTACCATTGATCACGTACTACGATTTAAAGCTTTGTTTATTGGACTCGATTACTCTTTGTGCTCTGGACTTTGAAACGAACTCTTTACGACGACCTTTGCCTGTGTTTGGACAGTTTGTGTTTTGTGTGTGCTACCATGGCGACCTACACTCCGCAAGAATACGCAAATATGCACTACATTTATGGAGAATGTAGAGGTAATGGACGAGCTGCAGCGAGACTTTACAGAGAAAGGTATCCGAGGGCTACGCGATATCCCGACCATCGAGTTTTCATTAATGTGCACAGATCACTATGTGACGGGCGGTTCCCCAATCAAGTAGCTGGTGAAGGACGACCCGTAAATGACTTCATACGCGATGAAGTTTTAGAGGCGGTGTCGGCAAATCCAAGCATCTCTGTGCGAGGAATAGAAGCTGATACGGGGATACCGAAGAGCACAGCACACAGTATTCTCCAAAAAGAAGAATATCATCCGTACCACGTACAGCGAGTGCAAAGTCTTTTACCTCGAGACTATCCGAGCCGAGTCGCGTTTTGTGAAACAATCCTGCAAAAACATCGAGAAGACGAAAACTTTATCGACAAAATTTTGTGGTCAGATGAATCAACATTTAAGAAGGATGGCTACATGAACCTACACAACTTGCACGAGTGGCATGTGGAAAATCCCGCTTGTTCCCAACGAGTCACACCTCAACGGGTAACAGTGTGACCGGTTGGGAATTAATTTTAAAAATAATCCCAACCAGTCATACTGTTACTCGTTGGGAAGTAGCGCTCGCCGGCCGCTGCCGCGGCACCGCTCGCTACGCTCGCTCGGCTCGCGCGCGGTTGGTCACAGTTTTAACCTAACCTAACCTATTTCACCCAATTCACGCAGAAATGTTTTTACCATTGGCTAATTATCCACTCGCAGGCAAATTGCGCTTGTTCCCAATGAGTCACACCTCAACGGGTAACAGTGTGACCGGTTGGGAATTAATTTTAAAAATAATCCCAACGAGTCACACTGTTACCCGTTGAGGTGTGACTTGTTGGGAACAAGCCGAAAATCCGCACTTGATGCGAGAAGATAGATCCCAGTACCGGTTCAAAGTGAACATGTGGACCGGTATTCTCTGTGGGAATATTATTGGTCCATTTGAGATGCCCGAGAATTTGACTGGCGAATCATATTTAAATTTTCTTCAAAATGATTTGCCAAACTTACTAGAAGAGACCCCACCAGATATGTGGTTCCAACACGACGGCTGTCCAGCACATTTTCGCGTATCCGTTAGAGAGTTTTTGGACGAGCAATACCCGAACAGGTGGATTGGGCGATCAGGAACAATCCCGTGGCCAGCCCGCTCACCTGACTTAAATCCGCTGGATTTTTTTTTCTGGGGAACTATGAAGGAGCTCGTTTATGCGAAGCCCATTAATGACATCGCTGACCTTCGTGAGAAGATAACACAAGCAGTGCAGGTGATACGTCAAAAAAGTTACTCGCGAAACATAAAGCGGTCCTTTTTAAGGAGAGTGAGAGCTTGTATTGCCGCGGGTGGTCAACATTTTGAACATTTATTGTAATAAAATATCTTTAAACTAACATTCTTTGCTTTTATTCTACTGGGAACCCATCTACCTGTGTGTATTTCCTTCTTGCTCACTCTTGGAACCGAAGTAAATAATAGTAGTAACATAACAGTTTCTAAGATAAGAAAGGGTCCGACAGTTACCGTTAGTAGGTAGGCACTTCGTAAAAATTGGGTTGTTGAGTAAAAATATTATCAAAATTTTTTTTTTCAAATTAATGTGTAAGTATTATACCTTTTTAAAAAGAGGAATAAACGCGTCAAAATTTGACGTCACTTGCCATACTATTTTGGTACATTTTTTTTACACTACAGTCGGTCAAAGTTGCGAAATTCAATAGTTTTCCAATCACCTTTAGTTAAAATAATATTTTATTTTAAAATGGTACAATAAGTACTTTATTTTTACATTCTATTTAGACACAGCAATACCCTAGATTACAAAACCTCCAAGAAATATCGAAATTATCAGCATTAGCAGTCACAGCATTCAAAAGTATGTCACAGGGTGCTCATTTCCCCTTTTTTTTTGAAATCAGTATAATTCTGTAAGTACATGGGGTGGATTTTTTAAAATATTTTTCTGAGTACTGTTAGAACTTGGGGCATCGTGGGAATCCAGTTGGACGCCAGGTTCTTGGACACCCTGTATGTTTTGGGAGAAAACTAGTACATGAAAATCTATAGTAATATTCTAATAATACTCTCAATATATAGGAATCAAATCAATACATAATATACATAATTATAATAAAATATTAACGAAGTCAAAACTGTACATTGAATATTTAAAAAAAAAAGTAATTGCTGCGAGGTGTGAGAACGAGTGTGATGGCGAAAATGTAGTTTTAGAATTTTTGTCCGTTTGTCTGGATGTATGTTCCGGATTGGCGCAAACATGGTTGAACGGATTCAGTTTAAATTTGGCGCACAGATAGTTTATAACCAGAGATCAGATGCATATTTACCTAAAGTTAATTTTTAGCTATGAAAGTATGGAAGCAGCTTCTTAACATATATTTTTTGTAAATAAATCTGATGCTTATTTATTTAAAATTAATGTTTAACCCCCGATGCAAATATGTGTATGTAGGTTGTAAGAGAAAACGGTAATGTGTGTTAGAGAAAACAAAAAAAAAAACAAATTAAAATAATTATTTTTATTAAATTAAGTACTATATCCTGATTGGACGTAAATATTACTTCGGCTACAACAACTCTAATCACTACCTTTCGATCGCTATGATTTGGTCCGGTTTGGTCACTGAATTTGACGTTAACGGGATTTTTTCGATACAAAAGCGCATTACACATTAGCCAACATCTCAGATTTAGCTGAATTTGCATCAGAATATCTGATCTCTGTTTATAACCTGGATTAACACATAATTGTTTTAATGCCGGTAGTACGTTCCTGTGGGATATTTTCCGGCACCCACGCAGGCGAAGCCGCGGGCAAAAGTTAGTCATGACTTAAGTACAACAGAAGAGTACCAATAGCCAATATACTTGTTTAGCCTACCTTGTTTGACAGTGGGTGACGCAGGGTCACTCCTTGTATGACACGAAAAATTATGTGAGTGGCCTACACGAATCTTTTCCAGGCTTGTATTACAAACTTTAAACACAAGAGAAATCGTTGAAGTATAAAGTCCTTGCATAATCAGCCTATACTGTTCCCACTGTTGGGACACAGGCCTCCTTTCTTCGAGAGTGATTGGGCTGTAATCTAACACGCGCGCTCAGTGCGGGTTGGTAGATGTCATATGTCTTCGAATTTTTGATTCTAGGACATGCCGGTTTCCTCACGATGTTTTCCTTTACCCTTTTGAGACCAGTGATGATGAAGTTATTTACACATTGTACAGCACCTACTTGGGTTCGAACCCACTACCTTCAAATCTTACCTAAGTCGGGGCCGTTAACACTGGGCCACCGCTGCTCTAAAGTCCTTGCAGGGAGTCATCAGAATTTTAGTTTATTTCCCTATTGAAGGCTATGCTTGCCAAAGTGTATTCAGGACATTGGACTAAGGCCTCCAGCAGATAGCCGACTGATCACATCACCAACAAATCAGGTTCGCCATGAGTAATTAAAAGTTGGCATGTGTGCACAGGACGTGACTCAAACTCAATTTTCCGTTGCACAGATTGTACGGTTTTACGATCACCCTACGAAAAAGTTGATCGCTTTAGGACAGTCCTGTAAACTCGTTACTCGTCAATTAATATAATACGTCGCCATTTGCATCGTATAATATGACAAGGTTCTAAAAGGATAAGGTTTTCGTAAACCGACCGTGCGGAGCTTGCAACTAGGACTGAAATACTCAATACTCAATACTTTATTGCATTCCATGATGTGTACATAAAAACAGTTGGTATGTTAAATAAAACATCGACTCAATTATGGACCCTGTCGGGCACAGCAAAGTTAATTTTTAATAGGAGAGAGGATGGAGGCGCTTTTCGATAAGAAAAAATAAAATAATATATATATTAAATTATAATAGTATAATTTGCTTTTCTGGTATTTATATTTTATTCAAGTATTTGTATATTTGGTCGTAGTCACGTACGTGTTGTACGGACTAAACAGAGAAAACTGCACTGTGCTGTGACCATTCCAATCAAACAGATCAGTTGGTTTAGTCGGTCATCTGCGGAAGCCCTAAGGCATTAGACTTCTGCTTATGTTATTTAACCGAGTCACGCTTCGAGCATGCTGCGCAGCATGTAATTAAAAACATACGAGCGCTCATCCACACATCCTAATTATTTACTAACATTATTGTGGAATTTATCTGTAGCCTTACGACCTGTCTTATAGCCACTTGGCGCTTTTATGGGTAAAATTTATTCAAAAACAATGCAGACACAGAACAAAAGTCATTATACTGCCTAAAACCTTACACATTTTAAATGACACATGTAAATGTAAATGACACATGTATACATTTTTAAGGAAAATATGATTAAGGAAATACGGATATAAGCTAGTTAATCAATTAGTGTATCAATAAACACGTATTTAATTCAGGAAACAATTGACTAATTAGTTTATATCCGTATTTCCTTAATAATTTCACAATAATAATTGCTGAATTCCCTAATAATCTTCATCCTCAACCCGTTGCAAACTTTTGAAAACAATCAAAGGAAAAATGGATAATACCTCTGGTTTTCTTGTCCAATGACTCATACTTATTCAAATGCCCATACCCCTCCCTCTGTGGCTAAATGCCGAGGAATTACGTCCATTAATAAGTTACTATTAATTTGGTAAGGGTTGGGAACAAATTCGGGGATCTATGGCGTAAAGCATCATAATATTATTATTCACGAGGCGACAAACGTCTATAGATACTAGGGTTGCCAACTCTTTTTGTATCAGATGTAGTATTTTCGAAGCCAATGCCTGTAAAAATATAGTAGATGGCGAAAACCTAAAAAAATATGTATTTGGTACGCTTTTTTATTTCATTTTATTGAAAAAAATAAATGTCTTATACTATTGTTAAATTCTAAAGATAAATGATGGTTACAAAATACCTTTATTTCATCTTTTACGAGATTAATACTGGCCCTATTGCGCTCATCTCGCCATTTTGTATTCAGCACTGAAAATATGCGCTCAGTAAAAGCTGGAGTTGCTGGTATAGAAAGAAGAAATTATACTATTTTGAAAATATAAGAAAAGTCAGAATCACTGAGCAACACTTGTTGCCATTTTTCAGCAGTAGATTTAGCAATACAATCATGTTTGGTCAGAAAGAACAATAGCCAGAATTTTGTTAAACTGATTTATTACTAAAAACAAATTTCAAAAACAGATTACGTCTGCGCTTCGTTTTAAACTTATTTTAATAAAATAATGATATTTAAATGTTCATCGAAAATATAGATAGTAGTTTCGCCAAAAAAATGTTTTTTAAATATTGTATTTAGGCCTCTATTATAGTAGGATACTATATTATATGGTTGCCAACCCTAATAAGTGTCTACTTACTACGCTTTGAAATGGGCAGAGCCTCATCTTTCTGAGTGACCGACTCATTGACAATTCAAAAGTGCCTGTAATTGGTTTATTTGAAATAAATTTTGCGAGTTTCACAGTATACGTGTTGCTATGGAAAATAAAAAGATCCAAACCCCAGAAACCTACACAAGAAAACAATTTTTTTTTGGTTAACCTTATTTATTACTAAAAACAAATTCAAAAACAGATTACGACTGCGTTTCGTTTTAAACTTATTTTAATAAAATAATGTTATTTAAATGTTCATCGAAAATATACGTAGTAGTTTCGCCAAAAAATTGTTTCTTTCAATATTGTATTTAGGCCTCTGTTATAGTAGGATACTATATTATATAGTAGGGTTGGCAACTCTAATAAGTACCTACTTACTACGCTTTGCAATGGGCAGAGCCTCATCTTTCTGACTGACCGACTCCTTGACAATTGACAACAAAACAAAAGTGCCTGTAATTGGTTTATTTGAAATAAATTTTGTGAGTTTCACAGTATACGTGTTGCTATAGAAAATAAAAAGATCCAAACCCCAGAAACCTACACAAGAAACCTTGAAAGAAAAATAATTTTGTTCGCGCTTTTTATTCCCGCTCCTAAAGGATGAGCCGTTTGGTGGAAATCATCCTTAATTCAAACAAACGTCGAACTTTATTCTAGTGCAGGCTCTCCGTAATAAGATCTGTTTTTTCAAAGATATGTGTGAGGTGGAGAAACCTCTATGCGCAAGTCCGACTCGCAAATGACTGGTGTTTCTCATAACATAGCCAGTCAGACAACTGTTACGATATTATCAACATCAATCCTCCAGAAAAGTTTACTAATTTCTCCAGACTTGGATGTACTTCAACTAAGTTTAGACGCTTTCCATTCAACGTTATAGGAGCCTAGCAGGTTGTGCAACGCTCCTACAAACCAGTTTATTTATGACGAACGATTCAAAGTAAACTTAGCTGAAGCATATCAAATTAACTTTTTAAAGACTGATATTGATATGACGTAATAACCTGCTGTTACGACAGTACCGACGTCAACCCTTCTGAAAAGTTCACTGATTTCTTCAGACTTTAATATCCTGTAGCTAAGTTTAAAAGCATTTGATTTGACGTCAAAGCGAACTGGAGGGTGGAGCGTTGCGCAACGAGTTTGAGTTTGGTATTTGATAAGTACTGACGTCCTTCACCTTAGGAGATATATTTGCTTTTCTCCTTCAAAATTGAAACAGTTAAAAAATAAACATTTACGGCCAAAAATCGACCAACGCTAGCTAATTTTAGATCTTCAAAATCATTACAATTGCTATGCGCACTTGTTGTGATGATTTTGAAGGTCGATGAACGCGTGTTTTTAATTACGGAATCCCTAAACTCAAAACAATGAGCAATGTGTGACAGTTTGTTAGACGTAAGAGGCATAATGTTTCGTGATGCATATTATACTTGATTTATATTTTGTTATCTACTTTGTGGTGTACATTAAAGAATATATAAATAAATATAAATATAATAAATAACAGTATACTGTGAGCGAGCACATTCACTGTGCGAGGAGTTTTAAATAAATACTATTATTACTAATGATTTCTTATTATCTGTCAAGTTCTTTGTATACGTATGTGTACATGTAAAAACTACGCACAGTTCATACTTCTGTATATTTATATATATATTTTATATTATGTTTATTTTATACATTTTATAGTTTTCAGTCCTTGGAAAGTTACAGATTATGTTAGATCACCAGCCTAGAAGTTGCTGGTGAAAAATAAGTAGTTTAAAAAAACATGCTTTTATCACATACTAAAAATTATAAAATAATTGAACTGACATTAGTTCTGCTTTTATATCCAATAATTACATCAGAAAGCGTGGAACGCTTTCTTTAAATTAAATAAAAGTACACACAACTAAAAAGCGCCGCACGCTTTTTTAAACAAACATTTTAGCAAAAAATAATTCTTCTCTTTCAGAAATATTTGGTCACCAAAAGAAAACATTAAGGGCCCGTTGTTTGATACATAGTTAAAAATGACCATTAGTCACTTGACAATAGTTAAAGATTAACTACTCTGTCTACGCATGGTTAACTTTTATAGCAAATTGTCATTTTTTTTTAAACTATAGTTAGCTTAACCATTTGTCAAACAACATGCTTATGTCATGTTTAACAAATTGTTAGTTTAACTAAGGCATTTTAACTATTAGTATGTTTGACTACTGATCAAACAACGAGCCCTAAGTCATTAAGTAAAATAATAACCCAGAGAAAGTAATCGTAGTAATGGACCACTTGACACCAGCACTATTAATCACAAATAAACGTTAGGAGTCAACAGCCACAAATTAAACAGTACGACCAACAACGTTTTTAATTGAAAAGACAGGAAATAAGCTATTGTGAATTAAAACACTGTGTTAGTTCTCACAATCGTACTAATTTCTACGTGTTATGTCGGCAAATTGTGATCATAACACTGGTCAATGACATGTGTGACTGTGAACTCCGGGTTATCCAAACATTTGTTAGCTATTGTAGGTAAAGGCATTAATACGTGTTCTTAACCCTTTATTATTATTATGTTAGATTATATTGTTATCATTTTAATTATTGTGAACGTGAGGACTATATGGGTCATTTTTATTACTCAGATAGTTTTAATTATATTCTGGCAGTTTGAGTACTTTATGCGGCCTACCAAAATGTCGTTTCTTTGATATTGTTCGTCGAGTCGTTGAGCTTCTTAAGCTCTGAGTTGATCTACAGATTATTGAGAAATGCGTGCACTGACTGGACAGGTCTACTCAAATTTGTGTGGTTCTTCCTCAAAAGACCATCTTAGACATTAATATGCATGGTCCTCATTCATGTAGCCTGATCACGATTATGTCTGGTCTTTAGAAGAGACTGTGACCTCTAAGTTTGTTTCGGTCTTTCTCTTCTCAGAGTAGTACATGTGTACTGTGTGCATAGCACATGTGTGAGTACTATGTACCTACTATAAAGCTACCTTTTACTAGGTTTGTCTTTCATTGACTTGAATGTGCCCTGGCGGCTGAGAGTACGTCATGCTCACTCAAATGTCTCGCTGGTGGTGGCGTGTGTGTTGGATCATTAAGTTCCCTTCAAAATGGTTGAGCTAAATGGTGCTGATCCATACGTCATGTTCGTGAACGGGCGCCGTCAGTGGGGACTGGTCATCTCTTGGCTGCCACGGCTTATTTTAATTTAATATTGGAATTGTTTTTGTCTCTTTATTACGGACGCTTTTAACGTTCTGCATCGTTCTCACATGCATAATTTCAACATGAATGATGTAACCAATACTTTGTAACCATATTTTGATTTAAAAGAGTGTCCATGGAGTTTCTTGCCCGTTCTTCTCCATATGTATCTACTACGCTTTGGAATGGACAACTAGCTTCATCTTTCTGACTGACCGACCCCTTGACAATTCAAAAGTGCCTGTGGTTTATTTGAAATAAATGCTATGAGTTTGAGTTTGAGTAGGTTATGGTAACACCAAACTTATCTAGATTTATAACATAACTAGCTGCGCCCCGCGGTTTCACCCACAGAGGTATGAAATATACTTTACGACCTATTCTCAGACCTACCATATACACAAAAAAAAACATAAAAATCGGTCAAGCCGTTTCAGAGGAGTTCGATAACAAACACTGTGACACGAGATTTTTATATATTAGATTTAATTTTGACGTGTGACAGTGTATTTTTAAACCAATTTACAGAAATTTATATGATTTATCAATATGAATGTGAAATCTTCAACAGTTTTTTCTAAATTGTCTGTGGGTATTTTATCGTGACGGACTGTATCGTCTGTATCTTCACCTAGCTTCTTTGTTTCTTTGTGTTAGTGCTTCGTGGATCCCTTATTGTCTGAGCTATTTCCTTATTTAAACTGGTCGTCGCAATAAATTGTTTTATTTGTTTTGTTTGTATGTAATTTTTTTTTTTAAATTCTAACATAATATTGACTTTAGTTTTATTTTTTATTATGATTATAATTTTGATTGATTATTATTGTGATTTAAATTTTGTATGGAAATTTGATTTTGATTGTAATTTGATTTCTGATTTTGATTGTAATTATTTATTTTTTGTGATTTTAATGCTACTAACATATTTTTCTAAGTTTATTTTATACTAATACAATATGGATGTTTATTTTTTCCGATTTAAATAAATTGAATTGAATTGAAATTAAATCAATTCGTCAAAGAATTTCTTGTCTCTGTGTAACTAGAGATTTTATGCAATAGTCTCCTCCGGAGTCTTTATTGCTGCTGATGTGGTATCTTAAGCATGAGAGTGTTTTTACTCTAGAAAATACAATGTTAGGTTGGGATAGGAATAGGATTTAGTAGCCCGTAGCTATTTGCAGATGTTTACACAGTAGTTACGGTCAATAATTGAATGGTAGTGATACGCGCACGATTATGATCCCGCTCCCGTTAGTAATAGGTACAGTCGCGGAACTATCAACATTATGAATGTAAATGACAGTTCAAAAAGGTGATGTGTGCCGGTATAAACCACAGACATAGAGAATGGACTGAGCGTTAGCTTCACAAAAGTGATCACTCTCTAGAATGAGACAAAGCGAGTGTGTGGCCAGTATCTGTCTCTTTTCTGCAAGTCTGAAAATGAAAATTCCATTATGTCAAATTCAGTTCGAATTTTTCAAATTCAATAGTCTATTCAAAATCAGAATTCTAGAAAGAGAAAACTACTGGCCGCACATTCGCTTTGTCTCTCTCGTACTTTTCGGTCTGTATTCACTGCACAACTGACTACGGAACGATCTGTCCATTCTCTGTCAATGGTATAATGGAAATTGCTTAACCCTTCATTCTCCCTCTGTACACATTCAAGGGGTCTGTTCATTGAAAGTAACATTCCAGCATGTGAGAGTCAATTTAGCGGAATAAACCCTCGGTAATGGATGTAGGCGAAGCTCAACTTTTCACTCTTACTCTCTGACTTTAATAACATGATTACTCTGATGTTCTTGATAAGCCTACTTAGTCTATTCAAGTCCAAATACAGAAATCTGAGCTTGTTCAGAAGCTCATTGCTTTATCACGTACTTAACGGAAATTATATGATTCCGCTTCCTACCGCTTGACCTCCTTTATGATATGACACTTATTTAAATGGACTCAAAAACATTAAAACTCCAACAAACTCACTAGCCATTTCATTTTTAAATCACATCACATTTTCACATCTCTCGTTTCCATTCTAAAGGCCGTACTAGTTCATAAAATGGCTCCGCTCTTTTAGAAAAACCTATTTCTAGCGGGCCTAACTCGAATATATGAACCATGAAGTTTATTCATTGTCAAACAAAAATATTTCAAGCCTGAATAGTAAATTAATTTCTTTTCATTGTGATTGATCTGACATTTGTCCCTCAAGGGTATAATCATTAACATTGTAGTCTTTTAGATGTAGATTATACAACAAATTAGCTCATAAGTCCAGTGATCGGAATAGGTAGAGATATACCTAAAGTTCAAAGAACAGAGACAAAAAGTGGAGACTTACGACAAACATTTTGTTTCGGAATATTTGTTCCGAGTTTCGGGACATCACTTAAGTACATTTAATATTAATGTTTTTAATACACTAAACTAATTGTATTCATTTTCCTTTTTAACGGACTTCAAAAACAAGGAGAACGCTTACTTACATCGTTCATACGAAGATAAGGAGATTACCTTTATTTTTGGAAAACAATAAAAATCGTGCATACGAGTACTCTTTTTTTAAAAAACAGAAACAGGAAATGAATTCGATAGTTGTTTTACTTTATTAATTTTAGTTGTACGTAAGTAATATTCTGAAACCCGAGACATTATTCCCGAAAAAATATTTTGTCGTAAGGCCTTTCCACTTTGTCTCTGTTCTTTTTCGAACTTAGGTATTATAGCTCACCTTTTTCCGATCACTTCATAACATAGATCACTTATTAGTACAATTATTAACATTGTATGCTTAGATGTTTTATAATATAAAACCTTGCTCTATAAACAACCTAAAGGCTATATACAGACACGTTACTCGGGAATACGTTCATTCGAATAACACATTTGTTGTTCAGACTTTTCATTCAAATGTAAGAAACTAAGAACAAATCAAATCAACTGAAGATAAAATATAAACAATAATCTATATAGGTATATAAAAATGAATCCCTATTTCCCGTGGTCACGCCATAACTTGAGAACGACTTTACCGATTTCATCCATATATTTATAAATAGTTTTCTAATACTTTGTAGAAGGTTCTTACGGATTTTTTTTTAAAGATAGTTGCACGTTTTATGCGGGTGAAACCGCTGGGCGCAGCTATTACCTTATATTATTGGTGATGAAGTACAGTCACGATCATAAATATATTATGTATGATTCATCCATTAATATCTATCGCAAATATGACGGCAAATACATGTGATCATTTGTGGAAGGCATATGCAAGTGGCATCATAAATATTTGTGACCTCTTTTTGAAGTCGATGCAGCATACTATATTTTGGCATCCGCGTCGTTTGTTTCGTCAGATAGTTTTGGTATTGCTTCGATGTTTGATGATGCCTTCCACAAATGATCACATATACACGTCACGTCATCTTGACGACAGATATTAGCTAACCTAACCCTTTTGGTCGGGTATTAAGCACAGGTTTTTCATAAGTTCTATTGGTTAGTTTCAAGTGTCCTTTACCTCGTCTTGTGATCATGGAAATGGTGCAGAGCGAAAGCATAAAACATGCAAACCTACAAAATTTAAGAATTCAGCACGTGGTGTTGACTTGTGAAAAAAATATCCCTATACAACAGAAGACAGACTATTTCGATGCGTGTATGTAAAGTTTTTCTTTACGTATCAGATAATGAGTTTAACAGCGAAACTTGTTCAGCATGACTGACGGGTAGAAGCACACCCTTGACCGGATGTAGGTGACTAAAACGCCATCCTGACGAATCATCACAAAATTGACAAATCTTTTTTTAACTTTCAGCATGGAATCTAGAATATGCTCTGGACAGCGGTAGCTCAAGTCCGTACCGTTACGACATAGTCACGCTGGACCACACTCGCCAGCGCAGGGATGTTCCGGCGTCCCTGCTGGCCTCGCCAGCCCCTCCGTCGCCTGCCACGGAGCGCACACCAGCAGCCCCCGTACCGTTCGACCCTGCACCAACGTCGCCTAACACTTCTTCGACGAATGCCACGCCAGGATCCAACAAGACTGCTAATACTACTGAAAGTAAGTGGAATTATTTGACAGTTGATAAAAAAAACTATAATACCAGCCTATTATTGCCCCATAGCAGGGCTATTGCCTCTTCTCATACAAAGAAGGCATGGGCATTGATCACCACACCCTTGCTCAAGGCGGATTGGCGATTTCATACTTACATACCTACATACATAAACTCACGCATTCTTCCCATGGGGGTAGGCAGAAACTACAGAACGCCACCTGCTACAATCATTACATACTCCTTTTGCCTCGTTTACGTTCATACATCTGGTCATACGCGCACGCCGCTTGCGAGTACTACGCACCTGACCTTTCTGAAGAATATCACCAATAAGGTCACTATATGTCTTCCGAGGGCGTCCCCTCTCGGCGTTTACACTCACATTTGCTTTGTAAATACCTTTTGTTAGTCGCCCTTCATTCATCCTCTCAACATGACCAAACCATCTAAGCATGCTCTTTTCATTTCTTGTCACTGCATCTTCTTTTAAACCGTACCGTTTCCGTATCACATCATTCTTCAGCTTATCATTCATAGTCACACCACACCTTCGCAAGGAACGCATTTCCACAGCATATATTCTACTTTCATGCTTCTTTTGCCATACCCAACACTTAATACTTACATTAATTATAAGACCAGGTGTCCTCACAATGTTTTCCTTGATCGATGTCAGCGTTGTCCAAGATCAACTTGAAAGTAGAAGGTAAAATACTAAAAGAATATTTTAGTATTGACCACAAAGCATTTTTCTTTTTAAGCCTTTGGACCGTTACTTCATTTGTAACAAGACGAGTAAATATTACATACACTTAATCTAATTTCAGCTTCAGAGATAGTGTCATTCGTTATTTATTTAGTGTTATCATCGTGTTTTCTCCTGACAGTTATAGTGTGTTTTCTAAATACAGTACTTGCATCGTCTTCATCATTTTAGCCCAATGACGTCCAATGCTGGATATAGTCCTCCGGCCTCCGGCTCTCGGACTTCAAGCGGGTCTTGCATAGCAATTATGTAGTCTCGTATATTTCAAATTACCGTTCCTGTAAGTAACATGTCGTTTCCATCACTGCTTTTGTGTTAAAAATTACCGATTCCTTCAGGGTTTTGCGTGTGCTATCTTTATCCAATACTGTTCCGTTGTAATGCCTATCGGAAACGACAACACCCCCCTTCGTGTCTTCTGACTGACATTTGCAATTCAAAAGAATTGTGGCACGTTTCTTAGAAGTTCAGTATAGAATACACGTGACTGATGTCTATCTATATGATAATCCTTCTGTGTATCAAATGAATGCAGTGGAAATTGCCATAATCATATTATGTTGGTGCAAAACATATTCTTTGCAAATAACTTGTTCTAATATTGAACTCCATTTTAATTTGCTGACATAATTTCGTTACCAGAAAGGTGATCAATGTAACGCGCGACTCTTTGATTACATAACAAGTTTTACTTCCACTGCGTCATTCCAAAACTGGAATTTATGGAATGTTTCTTTAAAATTGTTTATGAATATTGAAATGCGAAGTTACGCTGCGAGTTTCATGTCAGGAGGTGGCATCCATCTACGATTTTGATGACGTCATTTTTATATTACTAACTTAGCAGCTAAGACCTAAGAGTGACTTAATGTGATTCCGAGAATATACCTTATATCAGATTATTTTTATTAGCCAGCACTTCCTTCCAGCAGTCAGCAAAAGGGAACACTAATGTGGGACTATTGCTTATTTTTTTTCGTCTGGTATTTCACATAAATGACGCTGAGACGGTGGGTGTCCGTAAGGATTCACCAGAATGCGATTTGTCCAAAAGAGGATACTGGAATAGACGATACATTGTAACACTATCGATCGACATCACTCCTGTGTATTAACTTTTAATTGGCATGCGGGAGACCCTTCAATTCTTTCAAATTTCCATCCCCAATTTGTATAGCCCCGTCTCACTCACTCTCGTACTTTCCAAATACCCGGATTAAAACGGATGAATTCAAAAGGAATCGTTTTGTGATTTTCATTGCTGGGCTGCTCTCTTTAAAATAATAAGACGTTTGTATATTTTAAGTCCATTGCCAGTTGTTGCTTACAAGATTTTAGAATAATGCTGGTTGTTCAGCATGATTTTTGCTTTTTTTTTTGTAGCCTACATTGTGTCTCACTACAGGCTAAAGAAATCTCCTGTCTCCTTCCAAATTTCTCAGTCTTGTGCGATCGCCGGCCATGTTTGCCCCGCAAACATGATCCGTCACACAACCTTCGCAGCTGTCTAACTCAACGGCGCGTTGAACTTCCTCAGGCGCCCAGTGAGTGACGATCTTTACCCATCTCTCGGACTACTGCATTCGTGTCACTTGGCCTGCCGTGCTAGCTTACGATGGAAAATATAAAAATCGGGTTTATGTTATACAAACCAAGTTGCCACCAAAACGTTATTTTGACGAAATCCTTCGAGGCACATCCAATGAATCATCACCACGCTTTTAAATTAATTCACAATTACATACATATAGGAGCACGTAAGGCTATTATTAGCAGTTGTCATTTGGAATATAATATATTATGTATCCGTGTATACACAGCTGTTTTATGAAATGTTTTTGGCATGTTTTCGTCGGCATAGCGAATGTTCGTATTAATATGTGCTTGCAAATGGCTGGGCCATGCTGGCGTGGAGTTTTTGCATTGGATTTCCGGTTCCCGTATGCAGATATTTTTTGGTTCTCGGATCAGGTATTAAGTTTCGGTTGTCGGTAAATATGAGATCGGTAACCGGTAGCAATAAAGATTTGAATACGTAAAATATGAGCGTGGTTTGAGAAATACTTGCTAAACATTAAACGAAATTATTCCTTATTCATTAACTGATAGAACCAGGCTTCTGTTTTTATGATTCTGGAAAATACAGTCTTTGAACTAAGCGACTAGAAGCCAGAAAACATCTTTACTGCGGCACTGCATAAAACAATGCAAAATGATATGAGACAAACACGTAGAGATCTTAAATAATATATAAAGCAAAAATCTAAGTATTAAAAACTTACACTGAATTACTTAAGCAAGGATAAAAATACTATGTGTTCGACGACTTCGATAAAATAATAATGATTATTTGACACAGTTTCTTTGTTCTATTTAAAAGAAATTTAAAAATACACTAAGTATTACGATTTCATGGCTGAATTTCTGAACTGCTTAATCGATTTTGATTAGATTGCATGACACCTGCGATAGGATATTAGCAAACTATAAAAAATTTGAACATATGGGAAACTCCGAAGTCTAAAACGAAACGTTTCAAGTATGGTGTACTTTTCAAACTTATCGTTGTCACGACACCAATATTTTTTATGCAATACAATAACAACTATATTTCAAAATGTATGGCGAACCATGGCTGTGAATGCTAAGGTTATGTGAAAACCGCGAAATGCTTTATATCTACACTAGTATTAAAGTTCTGAAGTTTCTTCTTTTGTTTGAACGCGCTAATCTCTGAAACTCCCAGTCGGAATTCATAAAATATTATAAATAAAATATACTTTAAAGACAAATCGTTACTAAATGAAAATATAAAAGTTTACACAGGACATTAAATAAAAAAATGCACGACTTTTTCGCAATAGAACTTATGTTATAGTGTAAATAAATACCCATCATTATGACCTGAAAAGATGGCTCAAAGCACCATAATCCTAAATTCTATTGCAAAAAAGCAGTGTATTTCTTTTTATTTAAGCTTCTGGGTAAAATTTTATATTTTCTTTTAGTAACGGTTTGTCTTTAAAGGTGCGATTTGATAGCCTAATTCTTGAGGTAGGTTAATTAAAAGTATTATACTGAGCAAAACGAAAAATCTCCGAAAAAAAGCTAAGCGAACCCGAAAAAATAACGCGGGCGGGCGATGCGTCGAAATAAATAATTAAGATTATAATTATAAATTTTAATTATGTAAGTGTGAAAGGGATGTTGTAATCTGTAGGAGAAGATACGAAATTCACGCAAACGAATTCGCGGGGAAATGCGAGTTTTTTTTTAATCATCCATTTTATATTGTAAAAGATTTTTTTAAGGAATTCTCATTACTAAATGCATACGCATTCCTATCACGTTATTTCCTTCTTATTCAGAAGTACTTTGATAAATGATGATTGACGTTGATTTGTCGCTGACTTACGCTGTTTGTTATCATTGCCATTGTTGATACAGTGCGCTGTACGCAAAAGAAAAAGAAACATCCTAACTAATATTATAAATGCGAAGTGAATTTGTTTGTTTGTTACGCTTTCACGGTAAAACGGCTGACCGGATTTGGATGAAATTTGGCACACAGATAGACCATGACCTGGGCTACTTAGGTTACATTTCATCCTGGATCGCAGACGAAATGGCGGGCAACAGCTAGTCATCCATAAAGGCTTATTTATACGAGTAGAGTTTCTCATCCTTCGAGAGCAGAGATTGTCCATGCGAGTACCGTAGGCGAAAATCGCCAGGCGATTATCGAAGTATGTACAATCCAGCGAGAAATTGCACTGTCTTCGTGAAGATAATAAGCCTTTAGTCGTGAAGTATATTAGTAAACTGTCATTATTTACAAGCTGTGCGAACTATGCTAATGTTGCTGTGCGTTTAACTCAAATGCTTTGTTTTTCATTTGGTTCTGATTAGTTATGAATCGTTTATAGTTTGTTCATATTGGCATTTATATTTAGCATCTAGCCTGCAGAATTATGTTACGATTAATTATAAATTGTTTAGGATTGTATGTTCTAGTTTAGTTAAAGTGTTCTAGATTATTTTGTATGCACAACTGGTACTTACTCTTTGTAGCTACCAGATACCCACCCACGAAATATCAATTTTACTATTCGTTAATACATAAATATTCAATGAATTTGAAGCGAATGACGTCTAACCTCTGTCTGTCACCTTTTGGTAAAACGAGTTTTTGCATAATTATGTTAGTTGTTTGGTATTTATATTATGTTCATCATCGTAATGTTATCTTAGATAAACTTTTAAAACCACTGAACAGGTGTTTTTCCGCTTCGTTGCTATACACAGGTTCATTTTCTCCAATTTAACCACAAAATATTAAGTGCAAGTTTAAGGAAGTTATTTACGAAAAAAAACGCAATTACCGGGTCTATACCTAAAAAATAGTTTGTCGTACATAAAGAGCATTTTATTCGCCTCTAAGTACGAGTACCTATACAAGGGTTGGTTGTGACACACGGACTTTTAGTTAAATACGAAGCGCCATACATTCGTGGTCCTTGTCGTACCAGTGCGATTGCCGCCTAAGGTCTCTGCGCACACTTGCGCGGCACGGCAGGGATTTTTATGCGAAGAATAGGAATATAAGAAAGAAAGAAAAATAAATATATATATAATATATAACATAGTATACCAATACAATTTCAATGTTAATGCCAAGAACGTCGCTGCATGCCTTTTTTTTTTTGGTTAGGGTATCTTCAAATGACTTCTCCCACGCTGAGCGGAGCGGAAGGGCGTGTCAGACTCTTACTGACTAAAACCCACCCGTGTTCCTTCAGTGGCTTGTGCGCCAAGTCCACGGTGACTCTTTCGAACAATCTGCGACCCCGGCAGGTCGCTGCATGCTTAAGGATATGCATGCATGCAGTTTGCGCTTGCATGTAGTGATGTCGAAGGATCACTTGCCGTGCCGCAGTGGACGCAGCAGGCCCTAAGTTTCGCCACTCATACATAATGCACGAAATTTGTATTACGTAGAGCGCACTTTTAAAATAGCGTGTGAAAGCAATGACACTGTTCATTTAATAAGACAGTGATGTTTGTCAAACAATTGGAGAACAATATACGCAGGAACGCTCACATCATCTGAGGTAAGATATTTTCTTTCAATAACATAACAGTTTCCGTCGTCATCGGTAGATTATAGTATACAACGTGCGTCACTGTCTTACTGGATGTTGTATTGTAATATTACAAGAATGCAAACATATCAGGGATTGATGACTCGTTACACAAACTCTTACGCCTGTTATCAAAAAAACTAGGCGACAACTAATTGTCATCGTCATAATTTCAGCCGAAAGACGTCCATTGGTGGACATAGGCGTCTCAAATTGAAACTCAAAGCATTTATTTCAAATAAACCAATCACAGGCACTTTTGAATTGTCAAGGGGTCGGTCGGTCAGAAAGATGAAGCTAGTTGTCCATTCCAAAACGTAGTAGGTACCTATGGAGAAGAACGGGCAAGAAACTCCATGGACACTCTTTTAAATCAAAATATGTTTACAAAATATTGGTTACATCATTCATGTTGAAATTATGCATGTAAGAACGATGCAGAACGTTAAAAGCGTCCGTAATAAAGAGACAAAAACAATTCCAATATTAAATTAAAATAAGCCGTGGCAGCCAAGAGATGACCAGTCCCCACTGACGGCGCCCATTTACGAACATGACGTATGGATCAGCACCATTTAGCTCAACCATTTTGAAGGGAACTTAATGATCCAACACACACGCCACCACCAGCGAGACATTTGAGTGGGCATGACATACTCTCAGCCGCCAGGACACATTCAAGTCAATGAAAGACAAACCTAGAAAATGGTAGCTTTATAGTAGGTACATAGTACTCACACATGTGCTATGCAATTATACAATACAAAAAAAAAAATATACAATGTAAAGACAGTTTTTACAATCTTCAGTAGTTCCAAATACTAATCAATTAGTTGATGCGCCCTTGTGGAGCAGGACCAGCGTTGAGCCAAGCATTTTTATCAGCGATGTAATCCCCCAACTTA
This sequence comes from Dryobotodes eremita, assembly GCA_917490735.1. NCBI lineage: Eukaryota > Metazoa > Arthropoda > Insecta > Lepidoptera > Noctuidae > Dryobotodes > Dryobotodes eremita. Next base: position 5,974,343 of record OU823241.1, on the reverse strand, counting down.
TAATATGCTTGGCTGCATAGTGTGCGTTTTATACAAGATTTAAATTTCGTTTCATTCAGTTGAAGTATATGGGGAGGTATTTTGTTGTAACATTTTAAACAGTACCCCATGAAAGATGAGTCTACTTTAGCCAGCCTGAAACCTGGTTGAACTAATTGGTCCCTATTTCTAGTGATATAATTGTGTCTTTTACCTCTTTTACTAAAACTATGTAGATTTTTCCTTACGTACATGATGTTTTCATAAATATATTGATAAGGTACGAGTACCGTCATGATGTTCCCCAAGCACCGCCACTTCGACAATTACAACTAAATGTAATGCGCAGATATTAAGCAGTTACGGTTAAACGGGGTGGATAGGAATGCAGGGGAGAATCGTGACGAAACTTTAAAAGGGATTTTAACTTTCAAATAATATAGTTTGTTGCCAAAAAGGACTCTTAATGTGCTTACTGTATTATAAATTAAAGATTAAGTGCCGTTGTTGACAACAAACTGTATTATTTCAATTTTAAAATCCTTTTTAGGGTTGCGTACCCAAAGGGTAAAACGGGACCCTATTACTAAGACTCCGCTGTCCGGCCGTCTGTCTGTCCGTTTGTCACCAGGCGAGGCAGGTCAGGTCTCATGAACCGTGATAGTTAGACAATTGAAATTTTCACAGATGATGTATTTCTGTTGCCGCTATAACAACAAATACTAAAAAAGAGAATAAAATAAATATTTAAGGGGGCTCCCATACAACAGACATGATTTTTTTTGCTGTTTTTATAGATAATGGTAGGGAACCCTTCGTGCGTGAGTCCGGCTCACACTTGGCCGGTTTTTAAAGTTTCGTCTCGATTCACCTCTGCATTCCTATTCACCCCGTTTGATGGTACTTAACGCTAAAAACTAACGAGTTGCCTGAAAGGGATAATGAAACAGGTGGTGGTGAGAAAGGAGTGGTTGTTTAGGGATCTGCTGATACGAACTCAGCCTGATTTGCATTCTCGGCCGAAAACCGAAAACGAAAATAATGATCTTTTAGATTTTCGATCGGATTTTCTTTGGTTAAAATAAAATAAATTGAGTGTCAATCTTGGAATCATTGTATTTAACTGTTTAAAACTAGTGGCTCTGTGAGCTGTAGACCTCGCGAGTCTGCCTTTGCATAGCTTAAAACAAAAAGCGCGCGCAGAGAGCGCGAAATAGCTGAAATATGTTTTTTTTTTACGTTTTCAACCCCATCTTCGCCATTTTGAAAAATTTCGAAAAATCAAATCGACATAAGATGCCATATAATTATCGAACCTGCTCACAAAATTTCACGAGAATCGGTTGAGAAATGCGACCTGTAGAGCAGAACAGTCGGACATCCGGACATACGAAAGCATTTTTGCCCAAGCTGAAACGGAGACGCTTCACGCTCGCTCGGTCGCGTTACACGAAACTTTATATGCGAGAAAAAGCATTTTTTCCATCATTGTTATTATTGTGACTATGGACATTCCTTGAATTAAAGCACTGAACTTTTCGGCCGACTACGAAAATTGTCGAAAATGGATATTTTGGGCGAAAATTGCCGAAAGCGAAATTCGCTCTGACTATGTTACTGAACTATAGAGGCGTTGGTAAACTTCAGGGATTAAATTGAGTCTATTCTAGGCCGTACTTATACGGACGGCAAACTCCGCTAAAGCCCGTAGTACACTTAAGGGCCCCACAGACAGGCACGACACGACAGCGCTACACAAAGGCATGGCTCGTCGCGCGACACGCGGTGCCTTTGTGTCGGGCGTCGCGTCGCGCCAGTGTGTACGAGCCTCTAAGAAGTCCTTATTATAAATAAGCTGTGTTTACATTTTCATCCATGGTGTATGATGATCGCAAGTCTGTCGACAAACATAAGTGTTTACTAGCTTACCCTGAGCTATTTGTTTACGGTCTGTACCAGTCCCAACAAAACGTAAGAATAACGTGTTGTTTCAGCAAATTTAGTATTTTAATTAATTTCATGTAATTAAAAATTATTTACCCAAACAAACACTGAAGTCGATATTCTGTTTATTTTTCCTTGTAGGCAGTAATTGTACGCTCGTCCCATAAGGCATGGTCCTACATAACTGGCGAAATGTGGGTGATACTATAGAAAGGTAAACTCTGCCTAACCATTCGGGTATTACAGTCGTGACGATACGGTATCCACAAATTTTACCATGTTTATTCGTAAAACGTTCTGAATAAACAGACTCTGCAACACTGACCCTGGCAAAACAATGCAATTTGACAAAAGAATATCGGCCGTTAGCGTGACGCCGGTTGGAAAGCGTAGGGAAACCATCTCTGTGACAAACGAACAAACGGTAGGTACTAGGAATGTACCTACAGTTAGGAAAAGTATTGGTTAGCCTATTGATAAATGATTTTATTTCTATAATTAGGCTTGTACTAACACTTTTACACGTCTAAAATATACTTTTTTTTTAAATAATGTTCACTCTGCTGTGACACAGGCCTCTTCTCGGTGAGAGGGAGTGGGCCGTGATCCACCACGTGGGGCCAGTGTGGGTTGGTAGATGTCACATATCTTCGATTTTTTGATCCTAGGACATGCCGGTTTCCTCACGATGTTTTCCTTCACCGTATTGAGAGCAGTGGTGATGAAATAATTTACACAAAGTGAAGCCCCTTTCTGGGTACGAACCTACGACCTACAACTCGTAGGTCGCGGCTGTTACCACTGGAATACCACTGCTCTCTTGATTAGTGCCCAGTTGATGGCAATAGGCTCGTTACATGGGCCTTAAACATAACTAGCGAAATGTAGGTATACTATAGGTACACCTATGCCAAACCCTTCTGGGATTACAGGCGTGATGTTATGTTTTTGAATGATTTGATGTACAGTCACCAAAAGAGATAAGTGTAGCGGTATCTACATCGCCACATGCGAGCTACACGTCACAATGACGTCACATAAGATCCTGCATCGCGCAAGCAGAGTTTACCGCGCAACTAGCATATAAACGTCCCGACATCAAACGTCGGGTAGTTGCCCACCAGAGACGACACCCGCCTGGTCGAAGGATCCTCCCTTTTCCATAGAGTATGAGTGAACTTTACACCCTGTTCTTCATACCTCTATATAAGTATCCAGGGTCGCCGGATATTGTTGAAGTTTAGTAAGAAACCGATGAATGTATTCGAATAAAATAAAATAAAATTAATAGAAAACAAACTGGTAATTTTTCAAATTAAATTTCATTTGAAATCATTCATCGGTTTCTTACTAAACTTCAACAATATCCGGCGACCCTGGATACTTATATCTTTTGCTCACTGTGCATTATTTCAAATACAAATCTAAATGAAGCATTTGTTATAACTTAATGTCAGCTATCGTGAGTCATAAAAAAAATGGAATATTGCAATTGCACATTTTGTAAGTAGTAAAATCTTTATCCTCTTCCGGGTCTCATTGGGTTCCCCAGAATGAATGGACTTTACTGACGATAAGGAGCCAAATGTATACGCACTGAGCGCTGTTTTTTTCCTTATCAATCCTATAGGTACCTTATATTAACATTTAACGAAATCGTCGATTATTAACGAATCAATTATAACTTAATTGATTTTATTATGGATCAAGGATGTCTGGAGTTAAGTATTAACGAGAATAAAATGCTTTTCATAATATAGGTGTCTAATTGCGACTCAGACTTGTCGAGATTGGCAACTCGAGATCTCTTAATAATCATAGTAGTCGCGCACGCTGTCTCGAAAACTCTAATTTCAACCAATACTGTCTTCCCCGAAATTGAATCTCGAAAAAATTTAATAACATTTAAAAAAACAACCGACTTCCAAAAAAAAATTAACTATAATGTGAAAAATTACTTTAATTTTGGAAGTCCGTAGAAAAAAACGGAAATACAAAACCAAAGACACCGACTTCCGAAATTGAAGTTATTTTTCACTTTTTAGTGTTTGTTTTTTGAAGCTTGTTGTTTTTTTTTTTTGTTAAAAAGATTTGTTTGCCGCTTTTTAGTTGAGGTACCTACCCAGACACAAATTCGTATAACTTCACTAGTTAAGTAAATAACAGCGGCAGGAAGTTATTATTATAACATCATCAACATACACCAAGTGGAAAAAATACGTATTATTGATGCTAACTCAAAAACCACTCGTCAGAACTTGACCAAATTTATATGGGACCACCCTATAAGTATACTCTTTCAAACAAAAGAACAATTTTTCATATCGGTTTATAAATGTCGGAGTACGGAGGCAACAATTTAAAAAAAAAATACAGCCGTATTGCGAACCTTCTCCTTTTTTGAAGTCGATCAAATATGCCTCGACGGTAATCGCGGATCTCACGTTGCATTCTCGACTCCCGTACAATTAGCCTCCCAATGCTACTAAACAGCTGGTCCTTCATCCTATCTATACAATGTGTACCTGAATTAATGCACATTATTAAAGTAGTTTGTTCTGAATCGTTTACTGAATCGATTTCTGTAATTTTTAAATAATGAAAACTATGTAAATTACAATCACACTTCCGCTTATTAGTCAAAACAAACCAAAATGGAAGAAATACCTACTACGCTAGACCCTTATACGAGTGCGACTGTGTGCGTGCGTAGATTTGTAATGTGACCACAATTTTCTCCCACAGTCAGTATAACTAATTTATTTAATAAATAATGTATATGTAATAAACACATAATAGTAAAAATTCAGTTTATGTGGGTATAATGATTGTACCATAATATTCTAATTTGGGTGTTTGGTGGTGTGCGTTAATTCCAGGACATATTGTACACACAAGAGACTCCCTTGATCACCAGAGCTTTTATTTTGACAACGATATCCGTTATCCGCGTAGATCTTGTTGTAGAAAAGACGATTTTAAACTTTATGGAGTATTCAATACTGATGAGATCACTAAAATATGAATACTAATGCTATATGAGATCATGAGTACGTTTGATTTCTTGATCATACGGCACAGAGGGTGCCGAAGAAATTAAGTTTACTCGTTCTTCCGTAGAACACGAATATCCGAATGATTAATCCGTATTCAGGACTTTCACGAAAAAGGAAAAATCATACACACAATGAGCAGTAATTAAACAATCTACTATATATCGCTTAGCGCAGAACTACTCAACTACTGAAGGTCAAGATCTCCTTCTAGTCTTCGAACTGTTATCGTAGGCTAATCGTCGTGACGTGTCCTCCGGTCATTAAAGTAAATGCCTTGATCTTAATGCTTGTAATTATGTGACGTAACCAGACGTCGTTCGTTCTCATTAAATCCTATCGTTAGTTTAATAGATTGATGAAACAAGCCAGTTGTGGCGCTGATCGTGATAAAAAAATCGTGTTTTAAACTAAGTTGGGGGAAAAAACCGGCCAAGTGCGAGTTGGACTCGCACACGAAGGGTTCCGTACCACCGTACAATATTTACACTACAAAAAAAAAGTCTTGTATGAGGACCACTTTATTTTCTTTTTATATATATTTTTTTTTTATATAGCGGCAATAGAAATACACACTCTGAAAATTTCAACTGTTTACCTATTATGGTTCATGAGACCTATTACGGTTCATGAGATATAGCGCGCTGACAGACAGACGGATGGACAGCGGAGGCTTAGTAATGGGGTTCCATTGGCACCTTTTGGGTACGGAATCCTAAAAGTAAAGAATGTTACGTTTGCTAATGTTCCTGGGGAGTGCTTAGCAAAGGAACTCCCTAAAGAGGTGAGCAGAGCTGCAAAATTTATAAAGGGTCCAGAGAAACAGTTTGACTACTCGCGATCATAAATTGACACTTCAACTATGATACACGTAAGAAACGAAGATAGCATTATACCTATGTATGTAGCGATAGTGACAGATTGCAAGTCGCTCATAGGCATCGTAAAAACCCGTTAGCATCGATATTATAGCAAGCGCATGATATGACCAGGTGGTGCAGGTACTCTGCGCAGTTTCCTTGACTCATGTGGGAAATTAGCATTAAACATGCTTTAAGAGGGCGTACAACAGTACACTAGCGCCCATCCTTTAAAAAAATATTCTCTCGTGACTGAGAAGGAATTATGAATAACGGCTTGTAAGAACCCTCGGTGAGTGTGTCTAGAATTTTCTAAAACCTTTTATATAATTTCTTAGTGAGACACGAAGCAACAAAATTCAATCTAAAGAAAAGCGGCCATATTCCTCTAGATCGTATTTTGTTGTTCCGTGTCTCAATATGAAAGTTCATAAAAGGTATTAGAAAATTCTAGACACACCAAGAGTCCTTACAAGCCGTTCTTCATAATTCCTTCTGTCACGACAGAATTTTTTTTTAGAAGAGGGGCGCTGGTGTACCGTCGCACGCTCTTAAGAATCTTTATATATTTAGTTGAAGAAAGATTTCGTTGAGCGATTGCTGATGACCAGCCCATATCAATACATAGAAAAGTTCTGAGTCATTCACTGATTGACTCATGAACGCCCAGCTCAAACCGTTGGACCTAGACGGTTGAAATTTTGCACAGAGGTTCTTTATGATGTTGACAAGACAAAAATCAATCTGCCTAGCCTTTTCTCATCGATGTTGGGGTTGGCTTCCAATCTAACCGGATGCCGATGAATAACAGTATTTTACATGGAGCGATTGCTTATCTGACCTCCACAACTCAGTTACTGGGTAACAAGATACCCCTTGGTAAGACTGGTTGTCAGACTTTCGGGCTTCTGACTACCCGTAACGACTGTCAAAGATCCACGAACGACAGCCGGGACCAGCGGCTTAACGTGCTTTCCGAGGCTCGGAGGGATCTTGGTATGTAAAGATGGTCACCCATCCACGGACCAACCGCGGCAAGCGTAGCTTAACCTGATCGATCGAGCCGTGCGGCTGTTATTACTTAGCCACAACCACAAGACAAATAGAGAAGGAATAAAGGATAAATTCCTACGACATAGCGAACATAGGGTGGACGAAGTCGCTAATCTTCTGCATATAAGCACAAACAGTACTTACGCAAAATTCCTGACGTGAAAAAAGCATTCTCCAGTCAGATGGCAGTGCAGCCGACTGCCACCAATTATGATAAGTAACTAGGGTCGTCGGATATTGTTGAAGTTTAGTAAGAAACCGATGGATATTTTCGAATAAAATTTAACTTAATAGAAAACAAACAGTCCATTTATCAAATTAAATTTCATTTGAAAACATCCATCGGTTTCTTACTAAACTTCAACTATATCGACACCCTGGTTAACTGTTTTGGTGACTGTACATTCAAGTAACGCAACTCTTGGGAGCTGTTTTAACGTTCCCTTTAGGAAAATATTTAGGTATACTGCATTGTCATGACATTTTATATGATTACGCAATACGCACTTATATATAAACCTGTTAAAAAAAAAACAGCCTGTGGCTGCAGGGATGTCATCAGCAAAAGTGATTTTGAGATAACTCACAGTGTAGCAACCTTCGATAACCCTCAATAAAATGTTGTCTTTTCTCGGTGCCAATCCATCTGGGAGCGGTATCGAAGATGAGCCTCCAAAAGGTTTCTAATTAGGAAATTAGTAACAGATAGTGTCAAGCTTACAGTGTTACTCGGATAGCCATATAAATTTAACTGGAGGTCTGTGATTGAGACCACTATCTATCATCACATACATCACGCCTGTATTTCCCGAAGGGTTAGGCAGAGGTGTACCTAAAGTAGGTACACACATATTTCATCAGCTATGTCTAAGTCTCATGTAATACGGGCGAGCCTATTGCCATCAACTGGGCACAAATCCACACTCCGGGTTGCTACTGAGAAATTCCATAATATGGAAAAACCCAATAGCACTTTGTCCAACCCGGGAATCGAACCCAGGACCTCAGGCTCAGCAATAGCATTTGCGACCACTAGACCAACGAGGCTGTAATATTATCTATCGTCATCATATACTATTTCTTTAAGCTTGGCTAACTTCGTCTGCAACTTCGTAACTTTGTTAGAAAAATTACAATTTACTTTTTGGCAACTTAATTATTTTTTCACTCCTATTGCTCAAAAAGTCCGTCATTGTAGCGTACCAGAGCGGGGATTAAATAGTATATTTTCCTCTAGGGGAAAAAGTATTTTTTTTTTTTGTCTGTTACCAACGAGCCTACAAAAACGGAAAAATAATATTCCTAAGTTTATTAATCATGAATAAAGACTCGACTTATTGCTGTTTCATAAAAAAAGAAGAACATTTCATTTTTGAAAATGAAACTAATTCCGGCGATCTCTTCGGTACAATACGTGCATTGCGTTGCGGCTAAAGAAAAAATAAAAAAGTAAACTATTTAATATTGTATTGAAATATTTTAATTGCTCGCAATCGTAGTGAAAAGTAGAGTATAACACACGGCGCTAAAAACACATTATAACTCGGTTTCTATTTACACCCTCGCTAAAGCTCGGGAGTAAGACTACCTCGTACATAATGGGTCATTTTAGGCCCTTGTATAACAATCTACTATTAATCATCACAGCATAAAATAACTCTAGAAAAGCATACAAAATGCAAAAATCCTGTCCAGCTATTGGGTGGATAGGTAGGTAGAGGTACTAGTACTGAAACCCCATCAATATATAAGCGGCAGGTAATCTGACGACCTTGATAGACCAGATCACGGTCGACGCATCGCCTCACAAACCAGTCTGGCATACTCTTTTATTAATAACTACTTATATGTGTAAAAAGTCGGGAAACAATCGCGAGTAAGTCATTGCAAGTACGTTCGTGATTTTTTGCAAGAATGTAGTGGCGATGCATCAAGTAAAAAACACAGTTTTTGTCATTATTGCAAGCACTTTTAAGATTAATTCAACACCATTCAAATCGTTAGACCATAGGTATAGAAATATTTTCGGGTCCATTAAAATAGCCTCTTAAGTGATAATTTGATAAATGTCGCTATGATCTATGAATTCTCATAAATTGTACTGACCAGAGAAGAAGTGTACGTGCTTGAACGCTGACATAATATGGTTTATCTAGATCTCATTTCAAGAGAAAAACATTCCTTTCAGGAAGTACGTAACACAAAAGACTGTTTGACTTTGTTTGTATTAAAGACTCTGTGAACTTTAATATCTTAAATTGACCTTGATTGAACAATGACAGAGCCATCCAACGAATCTATGTTCAACATGAGCGTTATTTGTTGGTTATGTGATCGCGAATCACATTACCAATAATAACGTTCAATTTTCGATCGCACTACAAACTTGACCTGCGCCTACGCATCGCGTTTACTCAATTGGCAAACGCACGAATATGTGTGCACGCATATCTCGATAATAAGTATGTTATTATGTGTAAGGAAACTTGTCTCGGTGACCGGTGACCCTTAAAGAAGTGTCTCGAAGTTTTATTATTATCTTGTTTGTTTATTTGGTACTAGCCTTTGCTTACGGCTTTCCCGCAAAGATGGCGGAAAATATCTCAAGGGAACGTACTACCGGGATTCAAAGTACCCTATGTGTTAATCCAGGTTATAAACTGTGTGCCAAATTTCACCCAAATACGTTCAGCCGTTTTTACGTCAATCCGGAATATACATCCAGACAAACGGACAAAAATTCCTAAAATCTATATTTTCTGCATCAGACTCGTTCCCACGCCTCGTAGATTTTTCTTTTTTCAAAAATATTCCGTGTACGGTTTTGACGTCTCGTTACTATTTTTTAAAATTTATAGATGTATTTAGACAGTTCAGGGATCGGGGGATGATTGGTGGTCAAAGATCTCTTACGAAACGAACCATGTCAAGATAAATTACTTTCTTTATCGGGCCCTTGATCCAGGCACCCTACGAGAGCCATGTGGTGCATAAGCGCTGTTTTCCGATGCGAGTACGGCTATCGCACCACATTTCCTATTGGTGGAAGACATGACAGGGCTGCACTTTGTTCTGGACTTCTGTGACCAACATACCAATCCATCTGGCTAAGCTTTATGTCATTGGTCCGACAAAAGATCTGTATGGGCCTATTTGGATTGGTATTAAAAATACTTATCATCGTGGCTAAATAAAAACAGCCGCACGAGTCGATCGAAGGTTAAGCTCGTTTGCCGCGGTCCGTTTGTGGATGGGTGACCATCCATTACATTCCGAGACTCCTCTGTGCCTCGTGCACGTTGAGGCTGTTCAGGCTGTCATTCGTTGATCTTTGACAATTTTACGGGTAGTGAAGCCCAAGTCTAACAACCAGTCTTACCCAGTAACTGGGTTGCGGAGGTCAGATAGGCAGTCGTTCCATGCAAAATACTGGTAATCAGTTACATCTGGAAGCTGGCCCAAACATAGTTGGAAAAAGACTAGGCAGATTGATTGATTTTTTTTATGGAAAACTTGTACATGCGAATAATAAAAAGCTAATGGTCATCTCAGAGGTTTGAGATAATATTGCAAAGCTTGACAAAATGTATCAGAAATCGCCGCGGTTCGCGACGATATCGCAGCGGTACGCGGCGTAAGCGATGATATAACAGTTAATTCGTAATGTCCCGTTGTCTGCAGATGCTGTTGTGAGCAAATGTCTATGCAATTATTTCTTCAAGTAATGTCTGAACACATTACTAAGAGCATCTCAATCGTAGAATTTTTATGAGTATTTAATTACTCAAACCGCTAATGTGAACCTCAGCTATATGTAATACTAGTTTTTGCCCACGGCTTCACCCACGTTTATGTCAGAAATTATCCCACGAGAACGTAATACCGGGATAGAAATATCCTAACCCAGGTCTTTGTCTATCCGTGTGCGAAATTTCATCCAAATCCGTTCAGCCTTTAAACAGTGAAAAGTTAACAGACAGCGGGCAGAGCTACATTCGCATTTATAATATTAAGTATGGATAATAAAAGTCACACGCCTCGTTCATCCTTATAGTATGATTGACAGACATAATTCAAAAGTGTGAACGTTGAGAGCAGTGTTCATTTGAAGTGACACCACTTGCTCATCTCCCTTGCATCTGCGTTGTCAATGAAGGAGTATCACTCGTGTCAACTGTGTCAGTACTCAGATGATCTCAGTACAACAACACGTCTTGTGACGTGCCTCGCCAATCAATTGTGTAAGGCTCAATACAGATAGTTGAAACAATTGCGTTAGTGTCGCACGAATGCGGTGGTGTCATCTCAGGAGGTATACTCCCTAAGCACGAAATCCGTAGTTTTAGCCAAATTTACCGGCAATTACTACTCCGTATCACCTACTACTTAAGATTAGTTCGGGGCCACGATTTTATAGTTGTCCCTACTCCCGATGTGTTTTTGCCCGTTCGAAAAAGTTAATTAATTGGTTGTGGAGTTCGCTCCAAAGTTTAGAGCTAGTTTCGGACAGGCCCGTATCTTCTTTGATGGAATTACAGAGTAGGCCCCTGGAGCCACATGCTCAAGCGACATCTCCCGTTATCGAGTATTAATGCGACGCCGTGTACGATGCCAAACCCAATTGTTTTTATAGATTATAACGCCTTTTATCCATTTTTATTGGAACATAAACTCATGCTCGTTTTGATATAAAGTAATAAATCTGTTCCGTAACTGCAGATAAGATACTTTGCGATTCTAAGACCGTCTCACATGGAAAAAGACTCCTATTATGCCGTAATAAACAATTAGATACCCAGTTTATTGGTATTTGGGGTGCTCAGACTGCGCTAAATTTACCTACTCATGTATGTTACGTTTTGGGATTTTCCATGCAGCTTGTGGCAGTTTGAACGCGCCCATCTGGTGTGAGCCTAAAGGTCACTGTTGTGCAGTTACATCTTGCGGGTTCAAGCGCCCATTAGCGTACTCCAGCCAATTGCCTCAATTGATTCTTATAAGTAACGGGCTATATTTACAACAGAAACGTGTTCATTCATCGCTGGTGTAATGAGAACTCAAAAGATCAATCCCAGTCACGATATACTTAACACTTTGAGGGACACTGAACGCTCATAGGTGTAATAACAATAAAAAATCTATCATGTCTCGTTCAGTTTCCTTCAAGGCTTCAACCAATTAGCCCGACGGCCGGTGGGAATCACTTCCTTCCTTGCCACATCATCTTAAATAAAATCTCTTTATTCAATAGTAACAAACAATCGGACTTCCGATTGATAAATTTGTGTAAACAAGATTAATAGCACATAATACTCGTAAAAAGATACAACACATTTCCAAGCATGTTTCCTATTTAGTAAACAAATATGGCGTCAGAGTAAACAAACAGGTGGGCAGGTAAATAATAGATAGTCTTGTGACGAGTGAGATAACACTCAGTAGTGCAGATAAGTATTTGTTGACTAATGTGACAGATAAGTATTTGTTGAATAATGTGATAAGTTTTATATAACTTGTTGTTGTGCCTCAATTTTTTTTTCAAACTAGCTTCTGCTTGCGACTTTGTTCGCGTGCATCATAGTAGACAATTAGGCTGAAATATGAGAACACAATGTACCAGTTGCAGCGTGACCTCTGCGGTTACAACCACTTTTCTAATTAATATGTCTAGTCACGAATCTTTTTAAACGAATTTTTAAAATTTTGACGTTGACAAGCAAAACATTTGATGGATATAGAAAAAAAATCAGTTGCGGAGAAATAGAAATCAAGACGGTCGTCGATTTTCATAATTTTTCAGTTTTTTCATTAAGTTTAAAAAAAAAATGATTTATATTCAAAGTTTTTTAATCCTTGTAAGAAACAGGATCGAGTGGCATCAATTTTTTTTGTAAAAATTGCCTATTTTCTTGCTCACTAGATATCTTTTTCAAAATTTGTGAATGTAGATCAAAATATTTAAAAAATTTAAGGACTCCTAAGACCGTTTTTTTGTAGTGACAATGGTTAAGGTACCTAGCCTTATTGCCCTTATTGTGTATGTATGTCACGAATTCATGATTGACTGCTTAGCTCAAACTCAAACTCAAAGCATTTATTTCAAATAAATTATTTGTAGCCACTTTTGAATTGTCAAGGGGTCGGACGGTCAGAAAGATGAAGCTGGTTGCCCATTCAAAGCGTAGATACCTATGGAGAAGAACGGGCAAGAAACTCCATGGACACTATTTTAAATCAAAATATTGCTTACATAATGCATGTTGAAATTATACATGTGAGAACGATGTAGAAACACCTGCACGTTAAAAGCGTCCGTAATAAAAAAAGATAAAAACAAAAAAGAACTATTCAGATATTAAAATATGCTGTGGTCGCTAAGAAATGACCAGTCCCTACTGACGGCGCCCGTTCACGCACTTGACACATAGATTAGCACCATTCAGTGCAATCATTTTGAAAGGAACTTAATGATCCAACACACGCGCAACCACCATCACCAGAGAGACATTTGAGTTAGCATGACATATTCTCAGCTGCCAGGGCACATTCAAGTCAATGAAAGACGAACCTAGTAAATGGTAGCTTTATAGTAGGTACATAGTGCTCACTTATGTGGTATGCAATAACGCAATACGAAGAGTTTTAATTTATACAATGCAGAGACAGTTTTTACAATCTTCAGCAGCTCCAACAATATTTTCGAAAACTAATTAATTAGTTTATGCGCGCTTGTACAGCCACCAGCGTTGAGCTAAGCATTTTTGTCAGCAATGTAATCCCCCAACATAAAATATGTTTGGCTGCATAGTGTGTGTTTTATACAATATTTAAATTTCGTTTCATTCAGTTGCGAGTATGTGGGGCGGTGTTTTATTGTAACATTTTGGTCGCTATTTTTAGTCCTGCAGTTGTGTCTTTCACCTCTTTTACTAAAAAGATTTAAATTTTTTCTTACGTACATGATCTTTTCATAGAATATTGACAAGGTACCGTCATGATGTTTAAACAATTGCCTTAGAAAAATGCACCTGCGGAGGCTATATCATATATTGTTCTGGTGGCTCTTTTCTGCAGAATATATTATAGACTGGATATCTGCAGCCCGTCCCCATAGTAAAATACCGTAAGACATGATACTATGAAATTATCTGAAGTAGACTAACCTCGCGGTATCTAAATTCGCTCCATAAAGGTGTAGCGTCGTGTTATCTTTATAAAAGTTAAATCGGTAACTATCTGCAATATCCTAACCATTTGGCGCGTCTTTTTACAATTTGCGGATAAGAATACGAACATAGTGCAATATTGCAATATTGCTCATCCCCTATAGCAAACCGCGTGATAGTTTAAAGACCAGACTTATAGGAAATATCTTAGATGCAAACTTTGAACAGAATCTGTCCAGGAGTATTTGCGTGATGCATTCAGACAATTCTAAAAACTATATTTTTGCCTTAAGAGGGCGCAGTAAGACAAAAAAATCAAGTTTCACCCGCGCCTCTTTCCCTACCCCTCTCATCAAACACGACAAAAACAAAACACAATCCCTTCCCGCCAGCAGAAACTTTTCGCCCGGCGTATATTTAGGCATTGAATTTGAATTTTGTGTGTAGTGTGTATACGCAAAATAATCAGATGAAACTATTTTATTCAATTTACCTATGTGTACAAGTAGGTATATTATTAAATAATATTGTATGTCCGTGAATCTGTTCCGATGCTGGTGGGATGTTAGATTGGAGATTAGACTGACTTAAATGAAATAAAGACTAAATGTTACTTCAAGATACGGCCTATAAATTTTCGATTCCGAATTGAAAGACAAACCTAACGTTGTAGTTGAAAAAATATTGTTCCATACATTATGTAACATAACTACAATTGAACAATTTTCAGATACTTTCCTGTACCTATTCCTGTACCTTGCTTCTTGTCAAATTTCATGATTCTAGGTCAACGACATGTATCTTATGGGTTTTAATTTATTTGCGAGTGTCAAGATATGCGAAATGAATGGCAATTTATGCCAAGATACTAAGTCAACGTCTTAGAAGCTCGTTTTTTTTACAGCTCCGAAGGACCGTTTATCTAAGTATTTGATATCAATTTCAACTTGATACCCCCACGCATTCCTGAGATAAGCGGTCAGATAGATGGATAACAAAGTGATCCCATAAGGGTTTCGATTTTTTCTTTTGAGGTACCGAACTCTAAAAAGCAAAGCACTTCCATCAAAGTACTATAATACTACATACTCAAAATACTACCTACATGATGGTGAAAACAATTTCGATAAAATTGCTTTTTTGACGTTATAAAAGCGTATAATTATAATCGCATCACTTACCTTCCGCTTTTTTACTTTGAGAAAATGAAATCAATTGAACAAAAATGTCAATAAAATAAGAAAATAAACATTCGCAAATAAATTAAAATCCATATGGTACATCCCGTTGACCTAGAATCATGATTTTTTGGCAAGAAGCAAGGTCTCACAGCACAAATAGGTACCTCGAATGGTTTTTCAATTAAAATATTTAAACGAAGTATGACCATTGTCCACTCCCTTTATTTTCAATGAAATTCTTCAGTAGGTAAAACATCTGTTTAATTTGCCTATACTATACGCTAAGCTTGAATTCATAATCTTAGATCATAGTCATGTTTTGGAACTAGAAACTCAATGCTGGCGTGACAAAGTTCAAATTCCAATGTAACCAAATTTTATTTAGGGCCTTGTACAAGTTGGACGTCACGACGTATTCGTGGAAACCAGTGTTAACCAAGTAAAAAAATATAATGGTATATCGTGGATATTGCATTGCAGGATCGTGCAAATTCAAATAGAAACAGTGTTACCAAGTAAAAAATAATATTGGTATGGTGGATTTTGCACTGTATTGTGCAAAGTCAAATGGCATGTGTCATGAAAACCTATCCTGCGCGGATCACGAGTAGAAAAAAATCCTCGCCGAAAACATTTGTGAAAAACAGGCCAATTTTTATAACTAGGGTAGGTACATTATTCGGCTTTACCGACAAAATAATTGGCATCTATTTATATGGGTGCCAAAGAAAGTCGAAAGTTTATTAGGTTCCTCTTTTGTAACTGTTGAAACTTTAGCTTTGAAAAGCAAGCTGGCAGTCACAAACAATATGATCCGTCACAATCTTTACTCATCCCCACCATAAGAAGGGATCTAGTCAGGAGAACACTATCCGTATGAAAACTGTCATGTCCCGTGCACACCGTTTCGTACTTGTGTTCGCAATAAACCCTATTTTAGTTTTCCGATTTATTTATTTTGTAAACTCCAATAATATTATTGTACCAATAACCTACCCATATGTTAAATTTTGAGTTTCAACTTGATTCGGGGGTTTTGGTCAAGTCGCTCGAAATGGGTCGTCTAAGGTTACCCTTACACGAAGTTTATCAACGAAAGTGGGAGTAAACGAATTTGGTTCTTTATTTAATAGTAATAAGATCTAAAATCCCCAGCACGAACTCTATGTTGTAAATTTTCTCCGCAAGAAAATTGACTGAAGTGGAGAACAATGGCGCTAGTTGTACTATACCAGTCAAAAATCTGTCAAATAATTGTATGTCATCTTGAGTTTTCAAATATCAACATTGAATTATTATAATATTTTAATTTTATAGTTTAGCCGCGGTATTTATTTAGTTTATCAATTCTTAACGATTTTAATAATCGTTTCGGAAGTGGTTTTAGTGATTTTTTCATGTTTTGTATTTCACAGTTTCATTCCAACAATGTGATAAATTACGAAAATATTATTTACGCAAATAAATTAAATCGCAGAGCAGCAGAAAATTCAAGCGCAGTCCTCTCGTCTCAACAGAGCGACGGCGACTGATTTGTGAAACAAAAATATGCTTGAAGTTCCCGCAACGTGCGACAGAAGATGACTTCTTCCACGAACTAAAAACGTCGTAAGTGCTTAAAGCTTCTAGTCGTAATAATACCAAAAATAAAAGGAATTTCAAAAAATGCCTGCACAATTTTTTTCGCCTTGTCTTGATACAGATAATCATCAAAAAATTATCCTATTAGTCATTAGCATATTAAGTACAAATTGAAAAAACGTGAAAATTAGGGTTAACTTCGTGATGATATTTTGTCGAGAAAATTTTAACGTATTGTGTTTCTGTTCCACAAAAAGTTTCAAAATATCATGTAGTTACTCATACTATTTTTATTTTATACCTAAGTCTTATGAATTTCATGAAAAATTAAATTGAAGATAGGCAATTTTGGTTACTACCCGCTCTTAAGAATCTTTCCCGGCCCTAGAAAAAACACCAAAAAGAAACTATGTACAGTTTTCACTCCGCTACGATTTTATTATATCTATAGATGGATTTGTGCCTGGTTGATGGCAATAGACTCGCTCCTATTACAAGGGACTTAAACATTACTGCCGAAATGTGGGTATATAGGTACATACACCCCTGCCTAACCCTTCGGGGTATACAGGCGTGATGTTATGTAATGTAAAAAGTTATGCGTGGTTATATATATAAAAACAATATATATCTACTTTTATATAAAAATCTCGTGTCACCGTGTTTGTGGTCGAACTCCTCCGAAACGGCTCGACCGATTTTTAGGACATTTTTATGTATATTTGGTAGGTATGAGAGAAAATGTCGTAAAGTATATTTAATACCGCTTCCACGGGATCGAGACTGATGTGGGTGAAAGCACGGGGCGCAGCTAGTATATACGCGTCGACTTTAGAATCTCCGCCTTTTTTTCGTCGGTTAAATAGAAAAACGTTAATTGGATACTTATGTGATTCTTGACTTATATGCACAGTAATAAATAGACAGACATACAGAAGTTACTTTTTTATATGGAAATATAAAGTCAACGATAGCAATCCTTAATTTTGAATTGGTAGACCGACACTCTAGGCGGTACTTCATAGGATCAATTCGATATCGTTCATAATTAAACGATTGACGACGCTAAGAACTGCATTGTTCCATTTTATAACATACTCAAATGGGTTCCAATTGGCTGTGCACTTGTGAAGTACACTAGTGAATAAATTTAAATAATAAATAATCATATAGCGAATAAAAGGAACCTACCAGTAATTCCTCTACGCAAATAACAAACCTGACAAACATAACGAAAATAAATGTTGACTCCGCTGGGACTTAAAACCTTGCACTAGACATTATTTGTATAAACATTATTATCACCGCAAGTAACGTAAGTTCTTATGTGTCGGCTACCCTCGCATGTCTAACTTAATGCAGCTTAAACGTAAACATGCAATTGTCTGATTCATCATAATTATGGTGTGCAGAATTATGAATTAATTTCAAGAAATCCTTTGTGCTGACTGTTGAGTGGCCCTAATCTTGAGAACATAATTGATTCTCAAGGCTACTAATTGTGCGGCTGGCTATTTGTACTGATATTGGCAACTTATTATCCTTATCACGTACACATACATGTTTATAAATGATACTTGATTAGTTCAGACAGAGTGGAAGGTAAAACTTGAGTTATGTGATAAACCCCACTTCCGGGATAGGTAGATTCTACTCTTGGTCGTTAGGTCGCATTCGGGTACCGCATGTCTTAACCCGAATTCAAGCAACGCATTCTTGAGTGATTGACATACTCGGGTAGCAGAATTGAACCACGATGCTAGACGAACTTACCCGAAAACGGATGACTTTACACTTGGTTGCAATTCTATTTGCAATCTTTACCCGTTGTTTGGAGAGGTCTAGCAGCTATGGTCGCGGAATTTCTCAAGCGATGCAACTTCTTCTACTAATTCAAAGCTCACCCTAAATATATATGCAAATGGCAACGAGATAGAATTTGCTGAATAGCTTCTGAAACTTGCCAAATTTTGGAGACGATACCTTCCAGATTCCTGAGGGTTGCGTCGCTCAAAACGGTCTGGTAGAGCTTGTGCGGTCTTGCCTGCATCCTGCGAGTCATTTAAAAATGTTGTAGTCCTGACACCGAGAAACGAAGGTTCACTGGAGATGAACGATTGGATTGTCGACAAGATCCATCCAGAAGATAAAGTTTACAGCAGCATCGACAATACTGAGTATGATAATGCCGAGGAACATGAAGAATCGTTAATAGAGCTGGTAAATTGTTTATCCCAGATACAATTTTAACTTTTGCCCACTACATTGTACTATGGTACAGTATCCTACGGTCATAGTACGCTATGACCGTGCTATGAACGTATCGGGCACGGAATGAAACTTGACACGGACTACTATGCCCACTTTTCTATACAAAGAATATTGTTTTGCCTGAAACGTTCTCATGACATGATACGGGGTAGTGGGCAGAGAATCTTTAATACAATTTAAAGGAGTATGCCCACTACACCGTATCATACCATGACCATGCAAGGAACGTGTCAGACCAAAAAAAAAATCTTTACTTACGGCACGTCATTCTCATAGCACCGTCATGATAATTATGGTACGGTGTAGCAGGGATTGAAAACCAATACGAATTTGGGTTCCAGTTCTTCATTACGGTTCTAAACAAGGTTCTTCTTTTCGGTACGGTTCCGGTTCACATTACGGTTTGGTTCTGATGCCAAAGTACCAATTCCAAACAAAGGTTCCAGTATACCGGTTCCGTACCATCCGATTTAAAGGTTTTTTAAGAAAGAACTACCACATGATCTCTTAAAGCAAAAGTGCCCCTTTCCCCTCTCACAAAAACTTCCACCTCTTCATCCGTCGGCGGCCGCCCGTACCTCGCCGCTATCGTAAAAAGCTTCGTCATGCGCTGCGCGGCATCTTACGAACTCGTTCGTACGCGCTTTGAAAAAAAAAGGAACCGGTAAAATAAAGGTTGTTAAAGGTTCCAATTTAGGTTCCTGTTCCGGTTCTAGTGACAGAAACCACTAAATACCGGTTCTTTACCGGTATTTTAGGAACCTTTTCAATAGCTGCGCTGTGGTGGGAAGACTCCTTAAGGCTTTCATTTTTGAACCTTTCAATATGAATTTTCTGCCCTCGAATACCCTTTCCCTCGAACTACAGTAGCTCATGTTTTTGTGGAAATGTAAGCCCGTCAGCAATGTTGCAGCGGGACTGAATCCACAGTGGCTAGGGTACACCGGGAGTGCTACGCCACTCGTAGAGGTAATTTTAATACAGCCCTATCAATTTTGTTGAACCGTGTAACATACCATCACGCCTCTATTCTCCGAAGGTTTAGTCAGAGGTGTACTTATAGTTCATCCACATTTCGCCAGTTATATTTAAGTCCCATGTAACAGGGGGCGAGCCTATTGCCACCAACCGGGCACAAATTCAGACTCCGGGCTGCTTCTGAGAAATTTCTGATGGAAAAACCCAATAACATTTTGCCCGACCCGAAAATCGAACCCAGGACCTCATGTTTAGCTGTCGCGCTTGCGATCATTAGTCCTACGAGGCATTCAAACAGTGTAATATTGGTATAAACACAATATTTATCACAGTGTCTTTGATTAGAGTTCGTTATGATAAACAGATAAATTATTTGGGTAAGTACTCAAACTCTTTATCGTGGCATGCCTCAACGTGCTGAACCTCAAGTAAATGTTTACAAGTTAGGAAGGTCAACACTGCCTTGGATGACGTAAAAAGGAAAAAATGCCAAACAATGCGTGCAATTGAATTTCAAATGCAACAATATCCACTATTGTGCACGTAAAGCGTAACTCGATAGATTCATCGGTATAGGGATTATAAATAAATAAACAGTTAAGTACATGTCAAGCTCAAAGCATTTATTTCAAATGAACCAATTACAGACACTTTTGAATTGTCAAGGGGTTGGTCAGTCAGAAAGATGAAGCTAGTTGCCCATTCCAAAGCGTAGTAACCTATGGGGAAGAACGGGCAAGAAACTTCACGGACAACATTGTTACAAACTATTAGTTAAGTACATCATTAATGCTGTAACTAAGTGAAGATTTGCTGATGTTTCAAAATGAAACTATGGAACAACGAAGAGAGTATCAAAAACATGTTTTGCATAGTTTTGTCATTGTTCTTGTTCACCATAGACGAACAAAAATGGTCAGACAGATTCTCTCTAGCGACAAACTGTCATTCAAGTCAAGTCAGTCAGTTCGCTGTACGCACACATTCACACATTAGTCGGCCGACGATGCCGACGGATGGCCATTACACGCGCAAATGGCAACACTCACAAATAAAATATATTCACACATAAACTGGACTCAGTTTTGTCTTAGCGGAGTTCCGTCCGACTTTTTTATTCGTCCATGTTGTTCACCTTCTAAAATGTACATTCGCGAAGTAGTTATGAGATGTACCGTGGGAGAAAGTCATTTGATAACTCTTTCATTGTTATGGTAAAGTTATGTCCGCACTATAGCGATAACACAGTAACGGTAAACTACGAACGCTGGTTTTAGTATAAATAAGCCTGGAACAAATTTAGGTACGATACATTTAAGTTCATCTACTTAATAAAAAACTTAAATTCACTAGCAGATAACGCCAGCCCTGGGTCTAGAAGTATGAATTTTGCACTAGATTTCTTTATAATGAAAGTGAGGACTACGGAAGGATATTTGTAAATTCACCCCGTAAAGGGGTAAAACGGCGGATAAAAGTTTGTATAGAAGTTTTTAATTTTTGAAGTTAGAAACGTGGGAGTTGGTACCTGCACATGTATAAAAATATAAGTAAGTTGTATCATTGGTTTTTAGAAACTCATCCTCTAAGGCTCCTGAGAAGTAACCGAAGCGAAACCCCATCGGGCACACGGTTTGTGTGCCATTATTTAGGGAAGGAAGTTCCATAAAGGATGATTTCCACCAAACGGCTGTCATCGCATCGGATCGGAAAGGATACGAACGGATGCGGCGACAACCGATCGCGTCCGGCAGGATGTCGGCGCATACGATCGGCTCCGTACCGTCGCTTGCGAACGTATCCGTTTCTGCGCCTAGTCAAATAGATTCATTCCTACGGTGTTGACGTGTTCTAATTCGGATGAATGTGTGATCGGATACGACGACAGGCGAACGGAGCGGATCGCGCATCGCAGCATACTTTCGACTACGATCGCGTATCGCGAAAGACGCCCGCGGTCAAAGCTGCTGTGCGCGACTTGGAAATATAGACTTTAAATACTGTATACACGATTTAATATCGTTTAAAGATTCTAAAATCCATTCCGATCCGATAGGATGCGAGCCGTTTGGTGGAAATCATCCTTAACGTGGCTTGCGGTAGAAGTTCATTGGTATAAATCGTTACGTAAGGAAAAGGTGTTATGCCCCCACCATGCGATTTACTCTCTCTGTCTCTTTCTTCTCTACATAGTATAAAACAAAGTCGCTTCCCGCCGTCTGTACGCTTAGATCTTTTAAACTTCGCTTCTCTTTTAAGTACCCTTTCAACTAGTTGAAGGTTCTGGTACATTTAGTAGTTATTTAGCATAAGTAAGGGCCTGTTTCACGGGATCCGAATACTACCGCCAATACTCACCGAAAAAAATCAAAAATGAAACTGAATATGTACGAAATTATTTGCCAAGTAAGTGACACGAACTTGAATGTAGGTGGTGAAACCGCCGCCGATATATTCTGTAAGAATCTCACCGTAAAACTAAGGTGAAGTGACCTATCATATCACGTGATACTAGCTCACTTCGATCGGATCATCGGACTGTTGGCTATGGTATTAACTAAACTGTATTTTTTGACCGAGCGAACGCGAAGCATCTCCGTTTCAGCTTGGGCAAAAATGCTTTCATATGTCCGGTTGTCCGGCTGTTCTCCTCTACAGGTAGCATTTCTCAACCGATTATTTTTATTATTAATCTTATATTTTGAATTGTTTCTTTATATATTTTTTTCATTGTTCTCGCATATAGAAGCAACACGAATAATGTACCCAGGATTTTGTAATATCTTGATTTAAAAAGAGTGTCCTTGGAGTTTCTTGCCCGTTCTTCTCCATAGAGATCTACGTTTTGGAATGGGCAACTAGCTTCAACTTTCTGACTAACTGACCGACTCTTTGACAATTCAAAAGTGTCTGTAAATGGTTTAATTGAAATAAATGCTTTGAGTTTGAGTTTGAGTTTCTCGTGAAATTTTGTGAGCAGGGTCCATAATTATATGGATTCTTTTTGTCAATTCAGTTTTTCGAAAATTTTCAAAATGTCGGAGATTCGGGGTTGAAAACGTAAAAGAAACATAATTCTGCCATTTCGCGCGCTTTTTGTTTTAAGGTGCGCGGTGAACATTTATTAAGTTTTAAGCTATGCAAAGACAGACTCGCGAGGTCTACAGCTCACAAAGCCACTAGTAGTTTAGTGGTTCAAGCCATCCTCTTATATCTTAAAACATCGTCAGCTTTTCAAGATTGAATGAGGTGATCTATATATACCAGCCCAGCTCCATTAAGCCGTATCATGTCGTTTGCAATGAAGCACACCATCGCCAATATAATTATCTCCAGTTAAGGAAGGAGCCCGTTGATAAGCAACCTGTAGTGAAAGCGTGGCAGGTGTACCGACATGTATATTAAAATTATAAGTACGTTAATGCTACTGGACAATTTCCAAGACTACAGATTTTTTTTCTGGTGCTTTAACTTCGATGATGTGTCAAACTGATAACGGCTGTACCGATTTAGATAAATAGTTGTAAGGAGATTAAAATATGTAAGTCCCATAAACAGGTAAACAAAAACTTTAATTTTCTAAATGTAACTGCGAGAGAGAACAGAAAAAAAAGAATTTAGATTTTTAACACAGTTCAAGAGACACAACTATTCTAATATCATCAATGATGGTAAATTGTAAGTTAGCAAACATACCTTTTTAAACTTAGCTATCAAATGTAACAAAAACACCTCTTAAAACCTTTAAATCAATACTAAGCTGTTGGTCCACCGCTACCGTCAACGAGACGTCAATAAATGTGTTTTGTATTGGCACATCGACCCGTCACAATCTCAGGCCGAGTTGTAGCGGTCGCGTCGAATTAGTCGAAAAATCGGTGCCGGGATCCCGTCACCCCGGCGTAAATGCGAGCCATAGTAAATGTATGTATCGCTACTTCGGCGCCGTCATCTCGTTCTCGTTGACGTCCTGCTGACGGTAGCGGTGGACAAACGGCCTAAAGGTGCTAAATGTGACATATATATATTGGCAAACCGAGTCTGACCGGTATTGTGGCTGCTATTTGAGGGACGCCTTTGCCCAGCCGTGGGACAGTACAGGGTAAAAAAAAATGTATACAGTCAGTTCCCGCCCATCTTACGGTGCTCTGGATTGCTTTCGATAATATGGACCAGTCAACGGTGCACGGCAGCCGAATTACGTTCATCGATCAACCACCGATTATATTCTAAGTGACCAATAACGACACGACGTCGATCGACCACAATGTAATTTCATCTGGGTGACGTAGATTTGGGTAAAATGCTCATACACCAGAATCAGAATCAGAACTTTATTTGCTATGAATGTAGGTACAGGTATAAGATGTTGTACATAAATTTATGAGATCGGCTACAGTCTACCATACGGCATGCAAATCCTACTTAATATTATAAATGTGAAAGTGTGGATATTTGTTACTCAATCACGCTAAAACGGCTGAACGGATTTGGATAAAATTTGGCACATGGGTAGACTATGACCTGGATTAGGACATAGGATACTTTTTATCCCGATATTCACACGGGATCGAGATTGCTGCGGGTGAAACCGCGGGGCGCAGCTAGTTATTACATAAAAAAAAGAATATAAACAAAACAATGTTAACAAAACAAAACAGGAATTAAAGTGAAGTCAATTAATAATGTTATAGTTAGTTACATACGTCTTACATGGTCAAATTTGCAATTAATTATTACAATCATAATCTTGATAAATTCTTAATAATAATAATTATTATTTTTATTTATTTGCATAGAAATTAGGTACAGAAAAAATGTAGCTGTTTTATAATTAGGGATCTTTAGACATTCTACCTTAAATTAGACATGCAAACATTTAGTACAAGTGATTAATAGTCTAAAATACCATCATTATGAAAATTCTTACAATATGGTCAATTAAATAAAATAAAGAATTAAAGATGTCAGGATTAATTAGGTAACTATAAAGTTTTATCATTTAGGAATTCACAAACGGAGTAACCACTTACCACCCCACCACCACTTTTTACCACTTTGGTATATTTTGTACAAACCATCACACACTGCAAGCGGGCCGCATCGCACATTTTTGTATTGATATGCGCTGCGGCCCGTTGCGACTGTGCGGTAGATTGTCTAGTTTGAAGTCATCATCATCGGTCTAAATTATTTCGCAACTGTGCTGAAGTCGGCTTCCATTCTAACCAGATCCAGCTGAATACCAGTGTTGTACATGGAGCGACTGCTTATCTGAGTAAAACGATACCCCTTGGTAAGACTGCTTGTCAGTTTTTCGGGCTTCTGACCTCGTGAGCATAGATTTTATCCCTCGTTTAACCAGTGTTACTGTATTTGGGGACGCCTCTGACCACTCATGGCAGTTAACTCATGCGCGACGCCATTGTTTACAACAGACAGAATGTCAGAATGTGTGCTAGTTATGCTGTGTCAATGGAATAACTTTCGTTTATTCACTGTTATTATGATAATAATATATTGTTTAATGCGTCACTGAATGACTACTTTTAAATTAGACTACGTATGTTGAGGAACATGAGTTTCGAGTTGATCTTTAATAAGATTTTTTGACATAAACAGGGTCAAATTAAATTAGCAAGTGGAACTCCGCAGACGTGATGGGTATAGATATCTAAATATGATAAAACAAAACTAAAATCAATTTGATGATTTGTTTTTGGGTCGTCGACCGCAATTAGTTTATTCACTTGAAATATTTGTTTTAAAATCTGGTTATTTTTGTGTAAACTTCACAGACGTGATTGGTATCGATATCTAAACACGATAAAACATATTTTTTCAACTCATACTTCATGTAACCTCACTATCAGCGGTCGCTGACCCCTAAAAAAACATCAACAATTTTTCTATTTTATTGTGTTTAGTAGGTACACTGTGACACCGATATTACCCTGTTGTGAAATTAATTTTTGTTTCTATCTATAAGTTCGTGGTGTATGAATTAATTGCTGTGTATTTGACCTTACGCCGTAGTTTGTGAGCGCTTTCTGAAATTTGGCTGCGTCGCTGTCAAAAGTTTAGCTGTTTTGATTAATTTGTTAGTAATACTAAATTAAATTAAATGATGAAATATCACTCTGTAGTGCACAAAAATATTGATTATAAATTGCAATAACATTCAAGAAATGCTTTTTTACACCTCAAAAAATTTTTATTTAGATGTTAAAAAAGCATTTTTACACCTTTTAGAATGCACCCTAAAAGTCAATTCCGTAGCCGACTGCAGGCAGCAGTAGCAAGCGACGCGTGCGTCGCCTAGCACTACTGGTTTCTATATATTTCTATGAAAACGACGTGTCGCTAGATATGGAAAGTATTTCATAGAAATACCTTAAAGCTTTTGAACGGATAAAATACAACTAATCACAAATTGTAATTGTACTAGGGTGCTGATTTGTCAATCAGCAAAATTGTTTTTGTCGTGAATGCGATAAGATAACGTTTATAGTTAATTAGCTAGTATCATTAAATTTGTCGTGTGTGTGTGAAGCGTGCATTGGATGCACACTTTACTGGGATTCCCAGTAATAAAAGTGCTTAGATGTCTTTACGCCGACGTAACTAAGTATAGGACAATAAAAATACTATTCTGGAATAAATCCTTGATGACATCAGGGTCACCTCTTGCATCATTACACGTATCTTAACAGTTCTCAGAACTGTCGCAATGAAAAGTAAAACATTCAATGTAAATATTATATGTACCGTTTGTTTGTATGAGCTGACAACTTAATTAAAGTAATTTTCCTCTATTGTTTTATTCAAACTATTTGGTCATGGCTTAGTGTGACCTACGTCATTTTAGTGTGGAATGGAGGTGGTGTCAGACTGGGTTGACAAGAACTTGACGGTTGTAAATCTGCTGTAATCACCTTTATAAACAGACTAGCTTCTGCCAGCGACTTCGTTCGCGTGGAAGTCGTAAGATATACAATACAACGGGTGTAAAAAGACACTTTAATGCTACTAACATATTTTTATAAGTTTTGATACTAATACAATATGGATGTTTTTTTTCCGAAATTAATCAATTGAATTGAATTAACGATGCCGAGTGTCACTTGTACTCCCCGTCATTGTAATACTTTTTTTGTACTGGACCATACTTGTGAACCTTCTGGTTACGGACATATTGAAGGGCAAAATTCCAACTTTTTCTGACTTTTTTTACACGAAAACAAGTTTTTAGTTTTATAACACAATTTTAAATACCCCCACGACCGCTGGACCGTTGCATGCACCCATAAGCACAATGATTTGCGTGCGTTACGTGGCACACTACCGCAAAAAGTGATTTTTCACACCAAAAATAAAATTGGTTTCCCAGCAATTATTTTTGAGCAATGTTACTTAGTTTGATGTGAAGAATGCGTAGTTGTCGGGTATGTGATGGGTCTTTTTAAACCCTGTATATACTAAAATAACAGCCTCATTTATATAAAACTCACTCGCCCGCCCGCCCGCCCTTTTACCTACTTCGTTTTTGCTTAACGTTCTTTCTGACTTTTTTTCTTTTTGCTTGGTTCCTAGGAGTCGCAGACTGGTGTTATATAGCCTATAACCTTTCTCAAGAGTTGGGCTATCACTTGAAAAAAAAAACTGACTGGTAAAGAAAAATATCATGAGCAAACCTGGATATAATATATATATATATTTTTTTTTTTATTATTATTATTAACGCCTGTTAAGCAGAGCACCTGCCATCTTATCTCTACACCACCCTTGGTTGACTGGTAGAGAATGCCTAAGGCATTAAGTCCGCCTTTGTATGTTATTGTGTGCGAGAAGTTTAAATAAATAAATAAATATAAGTCCAGGTTTCTCACGATATTTTTCTTTCATCGATGTCAGTAATGACCAAGATAAACTCGGAAAGTACATATATATGAATTGAAAAGTAACATTGGTACTTGCCCGGATTTGAACCCATAGCATAACATAACAAAATATCACGCCTGTGTTTCCCGAAGGGTTAGGATTTTTTAAAATCTTTGTTGCCAATGATAATGGAATTATTAAGTAGCATCGTGCCGTTAATCTATTCAACGCAATGTTGATAAACTATCATTATAAAACAGATTGTCATTAGGAATGCGTTATGTAATTAGGGTGTTTGGCTGACAAACATGTCACGTCATATAATATTCATACGCATCATCATTCTCTTGTCATTATACCAATTTATTGGTGTCATACTTCTGTATTAGTCGTCATCTCGGTAGTCACCCTCTTTCTAGCTATATCATCTTTCACACAGTCCATCCATCGTTTCTTTGGTTTTCCCTAGTCTTATAGCCATCCATATTCATATTTCATACTCAAAACTATCCTCACGACATCATCATATTCATTCGCATACCTACCTAAATTGCTGTTTACCATAAGCAGTTAATCACATAAACCATACGCTTGTCTTCTTGTCCTGGCGAGACAATAACTCATGTGTTACAACTTATGTTCTCCTGGTACTCAATAGTTAAACAAACATTAGCCTTTCTGCAACGGATACTGTTTTCAAGCGGATATCATGATGGGAACGTAAATATAGCTTGTAAGGTACCTATTGTTGCATTATTAATTAATTTAACCTATTACACCTGCAAGCAATTTAGAAAGAAAGAAAGAAGAAAGAAAGAAAGAAAATACATTTATTTGCGGCAAACATGACGCAAAGAAAAAACACACAAATACAAAAAATAACGAGTTGGGGAAAAATATTCAAATATTAAATATATTAATAATTATTATATTATTATATTAAAATATTATTTATTTTAATTTGTTCTTAATGGCAGGAAGAAACAGCGCTACATGACGTAGGCGGTGTAAAGAGACACGAGGTGTCGAGAGCCATCATTAAATCGTCCTAGATATATTGTACAGATGTCTACCTGTCAATTATTTTGCAGAAAATCTGGAGTGTTATTCACTGCATAACGGTGGTAATGGAAATAATTGCTGTTCGACTGTTTTTTTAAGCTTTAACGATGTTGTCAATGTTACTATTTTGTTTTGAATATTATAATTTTCGCTGAGCGCAGAGTTCTTTATTATTGCGAGTAAAAGAGAACTTGTAAAAAAGATAAAATAACAGTAAACAAGTAACCAACTGAAGGGGGAATCTAAATTAACGTATTTAATTAAAGACAAAGTAACACAACTCAAGCTAATGTAGGTATGTTCACAAATGAGTTAAAGAGCCTTGCTTGCCTCTGCGCATTTGCTATTTAATCATTAGTACCTTCAACCTCGTATTAGCACATGCAACGACATGCTCTGCTACTTGGCGAATAACAAAATATAATGGTCATGTCTTCAAGTGCGTCAGTTAAATACATTTACCTTTAACTTGTTCTAAAAATTATGATTTACGCAGTAAACTTGAATTGTTGATCTAACAGGATGTTGATAATTCGCATCCGAAACAGAAGTAGCACTGACAATTTTCTTCACTTTCATTGCGGTTGTGATATTACTTGTGTGAATATATCCTTAAAGGTTCTGGCAGGTAACTTCGTTACCAAACATATACCTTTAGAATCGCACCCTTGAATTGCAAGTTCGAGAGAGAATACCGCCATTTATATTATAGTAAATAACTCTTTTTTTTATCTCCATTTTCCGCAGATGCAGCTCCACCTACAGTGGCTTCGGTGACTCAGATCCCTCTGCTAGGCGTGAACGGTTCCGGGATCCTGCATGTGAACCTCACGGCAAATCTACCCGTCAACCTGACGGATAATATGCCCAAAGTTAGCGACCCCATAGTACCTGATGACAGTACGTATTATCCTCTATTTTTTTTATTAGCATCTTATACCGGATCCGAAAAACGATACTGCGCTCCAAGACGCAAATCGTCGACGTCACCCAAACAGCAGCCATGCTCAAGCAGTGGCATTGGGCCGGACACGTTTGCCACGTATCCGAAGCATTGTGGGCTAAGAATGGTGGCATAACGTGGGTCCCTGAAAACGTCCAACGACATCGCGGCAGATTCCGGCGGAAACGGTTGTACTAACTTGACGCCTATAGTCGGGATTGGCCTATATCGGCTCAGGATAGAGTTAAGCAGAAAAGGGAAAAGAAACCCTTTGCCCTGCAGTGGGACAAGACAGGCTGTTTTCAATTAATAATTTATGGGCACGGCTTTAGATGTTGGTCTTTCCTGGTGGAAAGCCATAGATAGTGTTAGCGCTGGCGGAAGTTCCCCACTTCACTTTTATTTTCACCAGTTTACATAAAACCGATATCAGACCCTTCACTCGAGTAAATGTTCATTTTAGTTTCATTCCACGTTCACACGACACTGTCAAAAATATAAAGGGGCAAGCCGTGTGCCCGATGGGGTTCTCATCGGCAAAAATGATGAACATCCATACAAACTTTCATCCCTTATTTAACCCCTTTAGGGAGAGAATTTTCAAAAATCCTTAGTGATCACTTTCGCTATACAAATAACTCTTGTGAAAATTTTCATGCTTCTAGACCCAGCGGTTTAGGCTAAGCCTTGTGTGTCTGTGAATAAATGAATGATATTAAGATTTTTATTAAGTAGATTGTTGATCCATGCGGAAAATTACCGGTGCAGTGAATCTCAGGGGTACCTACATAGGTGTGTCTCTAACCACGCACGCTTGTTAGGGACAGCCTTATTAAACAGCATAAAGTCAAGGTTTTTTTAGAGCTATTTCACGCTTTTGTAATAGTCGTTGTCATTATAATATCAGAATGCGTATTTGACTACGGTGCTAAAATGCACGAGCGGCATGTTGTCGACGGTAGTCGCCGGCGTGTCGACAGCTGCAGTTGCCTCTGCCGTTGACGCGAGTCGCTCGTGCGTATGAGCACTAGCACACATGCGAGTACAGTGCGATTCAACACTCAACTGTTCACAACACATGAACTGATTAAATTATAAAGAATCATTGCGAGTAACATACAGGATCAGGACCACTCCGGTGTTCCAATGATGACCCTGCTACTTACTAATCGCCAAATAAAATATCAAAAATACCGGGTAGTTATGCTGCGAATCGGAACTTTTCAATGTCTAAAGGCGACTGCAACCGCAAACTGCAAGCGACAATGTTGCCCAATCGCTATGACAGACCGCAGCGACACGACTGGTTCCTATTTACGTGTATGGAAATACTTTCGTAGATAGAGAGGCGACGTTGCCGCCTGCCGCTGCGGTCGAGCGTCGACCGCAGACCGCAAACCAATAGTGCTGTCACTGGCTAACACAAACAGTCGCACAGCAGAGCGACTACTCTAGACGTATTTTTTTTAGAAAAATGACTATCGCTAAACCGAAGAGCCGCTGCCGTCAGAAGTTGTGACACCGCGTTCAGAAGTAAAATCGCAGGGGCATGTCGAGTCGCTGCGGTCTGTCATTGCGATTGCCGAGTGGACGTTGCCGCTTGCTGTTTGCGGTTGAGGCCTTCGGAAGAGCACCTTAAATTTATAATTGATAGGCCCAAGATCCACTTGACCTTTTATTAGGCTACCAGACCACGAGCATATTGAAAGTGGCGCAGACCTTATCACATTAAATTATACCACGTATACTGCATGGTATACTTAGAAGGTATACAAAATTTGAATGGTCTCCATTCACAAAAATAATCAGCCTGGATGATAAGGTACGCGCCAGTTTGTATATTTATGCCATCTGAACACATATTATGCTTAGAAATTGAAACAGTTTTACAATACCTAACTAATATAATGATAACGCCTTTTTGTCCTAGCCAGATGACGTCAGAGTTATTTAATTCTTTACCTGCTAGACATATCACGAACCCACTTGGTTTGCTATGAAACAAAACCTACTTTTTCTACGTAGTGTAATATAGTAGCGACTAATAGTTAATCTAAGGTTGACCGTGTAAATTGATTGATTAGTTGTTTCATAACATTTTTATTGGTGGGTAATTTAACGTGAAATTATATTAGATTTTTTTTTGTGTTAATAGCAGAAGTTTTATAGTGCAATTCTAGGTAGAAGGATAAGTCAATTCTATTATATAAATAGATTGGTAAAGGATACGACAATTCCGCTACAGCCAAGACACTATTTAATATAATTGACAAAGCAATAAATTAATCTGCCTGCCTTTTTTCGACTATGATGGGGTCAGCTTCCAGTCTAACCGGATGCAGCTGAAGACCAGTATTTTACATGGAGCGACTGCCTATCTGACCTCCACAACCCAGTTACCTAACACGATACCTCTTGGTAAGACTGGTTGTCGAATTTTTGAGCTTCTAATTTACCCGTAACGACTGCCAAAGATCTACGAATGACAGTGTAAGATCTACGAAGAATATAACTGCCAATGCGACACACATAACTCATACAGAAACTCACGCCTTCTTCCCATGAGGGTAGGCAGAAACTACAGAACGCCACCTGCTACGATCCTTACATGACATATTTGACAAAAAATTACTTAGTTGTCACTTTTTTACGGCTGGTGTTGTTTAATAATAAAACAACTTATTAAATTGTCAGTTTGTCGGATTGTTGAGTCCCATGTTTAGTAGAAGAAATTTAAGCGCCGATTAAATTAAAAAAAGATTGGAAAAAGAGAGAAGAGAAAAAATAGATTCAACTGCCTCGTTGGTTTCGTGGTCGCAAGCCCTACTACCGAGCATGAGGTCCTGGGGTCGATTCCCGGGTTGGGCAAAGTGTAATTGGGTTTTCCATCTGGAATTTCTCAGTAGGAGCCTAAATTTGTCCCCGGTTGATGGCAAAAGGCTCAGGTATAACATATAACTGGCGAAATGAGGTTGTCCTATAGGTATACCTCTGCCTAACCCTTTGGGGAATACAGGTGTGATGTTATGTTATGTTATTATTGTAGTGAGCATAATAAAGTATGTTTGAGTATATTTTCTTAACTTATTAGCCATGTGATCTTTCAAATCAAATCATTTATTTGCTTGAATATGGGTAGGTACATGAGGTGATACATAATTACAACAAAAGTCCTTTAAACCTACCTTAATAGGTGTGCAAATATCTATTGTAACTAATAAAAATATACACATACATAAACTCACGCTTACCTCCCTCATACATCAGGGACGTACACGCACTTCGGTTGCGAGAAATATTTCCTACATTAAATCCATCCATCAATCAAAAAATTAAATTAAAAAAAAACAACAACAAACATCAGCCTAATATACAAATATTAATATTAGAGTATTTATTGACATTTATTAATTATATATTTTATCTTTAATGCAGATACTATTCAAAAAGTGCTGCGTGTCAGAAAGTTTCATTGTTTTAAAGTTCGAAGTTTGTGCTTAGCAGACAAAAAATAGTATGTAACGAAATTAATGAGTTTTCTGATTCAAAACACCAATTCCTTCACTTCAAGGTGAATCAGAGAAACGATAAAAAGTGAAATCTGCTTGGCTTTCGCGACGCGATGTGGAAAATTGGCTAATTTGTGACGGTAGCTGTAACCGGTATTGGACAGATTAGAATAAAATTATGCTATCGAGGATTGGTTGTTTAATTTTCTAAACATAATCAGTTTTACCCTCTTTTTAATGATAAACGATATTTATTTTGTAAGTAACCGTACGAGGGCCCGAAGCCAACTCGCAGACGTTAAGACGTTTTTAATGAAATGAGGCACCAACCGACGATTAATGATATCCCTGTTCGAACTATACAAGTGCA
This sequence comes from Dryobotodes eremita, assembly GCA_917490735.1. Classification (NCBI taxonomy): domain Eukaryota; kingdom Metazoa; phylum Arthropoda; class Insecta; order Lepidoptera; family Noctuidae; genus Dryobotodes; species Dryobotodes eremita. Next base: position 5,940,512 of record OU823241.1, on the reverse strand, counting down.
CCCAAAGACAACCCCCAGTCGGTGTAGGACTATTGCAGGATATGGAAACAAAGATACTGAAGAAAGAAAGAAAAATAGTTTATTCTGCACAAACAAAACGCAAATTACAAATAAATGACATTAATTAAGCGATAAAAGTTAAGCTATAAGTATATTGGACTATAGATTTGAGTAGCTTAAGTTATCTAGGACTATGGGGGCAATGTTTTATATAAAATACACAGATAAAATGGCAGTACCCGACTTGCACACTCAATAATGGGCCCCCGAAAACGGTCGCTAGCACATAGTGTCGTAGCGACAAAGGGGCAACATATCCTCAGGATGAGGAGTGAAGAGATATCCCACGGCTATCAGGACGATCCCGGAAGTACGGTCACAATCCCTACCAGCATCTTACTGGAATACTTCCTTCCTCCAAGCACGTTTGCTCTTGCGAATCTCTACTTAAGCCGGCCAATAAAGGCAAGAAAGAGGTAGGAGCTCTGTTCCTCGTCATTGTTCACTCCAGGTGGCCAATAAAGGCAAGCCAGAGGTGCCGAACAAAACTTCTCGCGGGAGATAGGGTCCGTGGGGTCGCTACTGCCTAACAGCTCGCCACATGCTACCCTGCTACCCTCACCCTAGACCTGTTTCGGCAAAGTAAACTCTACCGGCATAGACTTGAGAGTTCAGGAGCACGCAAGCCCCACCACGACGTCAACGCAGAGATACGGCGGTGGGGGGATTTTATTATTATTATTTACAAGACCCCATATTGTGGTATGCCAAATTTTAGATCCGTCCCAAATCGATTAGAAAATATCCCAGAGTTTGCGCCGACTATTGAACATGTAGCGGCATCTACAACGCCACATGTGAGCTACGCGTCAGAGTGACGTCACGCAAAATCCTGCATCGCGCAAGCAGAGTTTACCGCGCAACTAGCATATATACAACAGCCCGACATCAATCGTCGGGCAGTTGCCCACCAGACACAACACCCGTCTGGTTGGAGGATCCTCCCTTTTCAATAGAGTATGAGTGAGCTTTACACCCTGTTCCTCATACTTCTATAAACATCACAAACATTTAAAAAAATCGCTAACATAGGTACAGTTAGCTGCACGCCTGTGGTAACAAAACCAGTCTAAGCTTGCCCCTTATTCTATTGAAACTTCATAGGTGTTACTACTACGCTAGGCTAGCTCAAGGTTACCATCGACGTGCGGTCAACTATACTTACCTACAGTCCGGCCGTCGAAAGAATGCGTTCCTGATACCTGTCAGTGCGACAATTCTAGTAACTAATAAATATCAAATTCACCGAACAGTTATTCGTTTGTATGTAACTGACATAATATTATGTTAAGATCGCATTCTGTCGACGGCCGGACTACAGGTATACACAAAACTTTTGTTAGTAAGTTTTTATTACACTATTGGCGCAGCGTACCCAGCTTAAAAAGTATCTCTAGATCAAACATCGGTATCACCTACCTATATATGTAGCATAAAAAAGCATAATCAGCCTATAATGTTCCCACTGCTGGGACACAGGCCTCATCTCTGTGAGAGGGAGTGGGCCGTAATCCACCACGCGTGTCCAGTGCGGGCACAGAATACATCATAGTACAAGTGCGGGTTGGTAGATGCCTCACATGTCTTTGAATTTTTGGTTTTTGGACATGCCGGTTTCCTCGCGATGTTTTCCTTTACCGTATTGAGAACTATGTATGTAACGGGTGTAAAAATACCCTTATCGAAAGCGAGATTCATTTGTACTTCCCGATATTATGATATTTTTTTTGTCCTATATATATATACCTGGGAATTTTCTGGTTACGGGAGATGTTAAAGGTCAAAATTCCAACATTTTATTAATGTTTTTTTTTTAAGGGTAACTTTGTGTTATTTATATGTATATAAAAATTAATCCCTATTGGTCACGTTGGTCACGCCATAACTTGAAAACGACTTGACCGATTTCATCTATCATTTTTTTTTAAGTTTTCTAATACTTTGTAGAAGGTTCTTAAGGAAAAAAAAAGAAAGAAAGTTGCGATGGTTCGGGGGTACAAGAAATTTCACGCCGACGAAGTCGCGGGTAGAAGCTAGTATTTTATAAGTTAGCTTTAGTTTTAATTCTCCCATGATCACTGCACCGTTGCATGCACCCATAAGCACAATGTTTTGCGTGCGTTACGTTGCGCTCTACCGTCAACAGCGAATTTACACACTAAAAATAAAAGTCGTTTCCCAACCATTATTTTTGCACTAAGTTAATTAGTTTGATGTACAGAATCCGTAGAAGAAGGCTTCGTGAAGGGGTTTGTTATACCCTGTGTACAGGATGTTTCTGAAAGTTGTCAAATGTAAGGGTGTGTAGGCCATCAAATTGAGCAACTTTCTCCATGGCACCAATAGAGAAATATCAATCAATCAATCGTAATAGAGAAAAAATATTAGCTGCTCCGTACAAACTTAATACCTACTCGTATTGGTAGCTATGATTGAAACTTCTAATCGGATGTTTAACATAATAATGAGCAGAAAAGAGCGAACTAAATGAATTATAAACGGGCATGCGACACGCGTAACTAGAAGCCGTATACCATAGTCAATTTAACTAGAAAAGAAAAGCGTTATTAATTACTTTAGATTATTTTACATGTCTACATTATTCATCATGCCCTTACTTTGACGAGCCGTGAAAATCCGCAAATATAAGTGACGGTGTCAACTTGGTATTTATGTGAAATTTGTGTGAAATGTCCTGTCCAAATTTTTATAATTCATACTAAAGTCCCATAGAAAAAGGACGTTCGAGTTTTCCGGGAAACATTTCCAATTTTTCAGAATTAAACCCAAGTCTGAGAAACCTGTATAATTACATGTAAATTGAACATCGGGTGGGATTAATTGCATTTAAATATGTAGGTAAAAATGTGCAAAGAATTTCCCTACAAATGTTAAACTGTCTATTTTTTCATTAATCTATTGGATTGCCCTTGTGTTTAACGCTCCTCCTAGAATTAATTAATCTCAAACTCGAAGCATTTATTTGCATTAAACCATTTACAGGCAATTTTGAATTGTCAAGGAATCGATCGGTCAGAAATATGAAGCTAGTTGCCCATTCTAAAGCGTAGTGCCTATGGAGAAGAACGGGCAACAAACTCTAAGGACACTTTTTTATATTATATTGTTACAAAAATATTAGTTACAATATTAATGTTGAACTTATAATTCTATGTGTGAATAATGTTACCCAGACAAACGAACTGCACTAAATAATTTATTTCTTACTTTCAGATCTTACTGATGTATTCAAAGAAACACCCGAAAGGATCCTGTCGGAGCAGAATCTAGCGAATTTGACCTACGTAAGTCATAACTTTAAATTATTTTAAATTTTACTTCCATTGCCACCTTTCCCTCGTCCTTATCATTGTTGCGCCTTGCTTCACACGGCTGCAATCTGCTGAAGTGGCGACATCTAAGTAAAATATAATATTTTGATCTCACGAAGCGACGCGCGCTTTACTTATGGTTACCAAGTGTACAAACACGCTGTAAATGTATGTGTAAGCGCAGGAGCTCTCAGTGCCGTCCGAGACAATAGTGAAATCAAAAGTGTGTGTGCGTGTGTGTGTGTTATGTGCTGACGCTACTTGTCTTCACGCACACATTCAGAACGTGTTTGTACACTTGTTTACCACAAGCTAAGCGAGCGGAGCGTCGCTTCGTGAGAAAAAAATACCGTACTAATGTGCTAGCTAGTGCGCCGGCGGCTTCATCCGCGTGGATTTCGTACTCTCCCCTTCGAACTCCAACACCCCCTCGCACCCCCTTTAAATGGTAAATATAAAAATGGTATGGTAATGGTATTTTAAAAATAAAATAGTTAATTACGATCTTGATTATTTAGTATAATTTATTAGTGCCAAGTTTCTAAACTAAAGGAATGTGATTTTTTATGCAAACTTTATTCCCCGTTTTCATCCTAACAGGCGTTGATTTTTTTTTTATCGTTTTATATCGAATGGTGGCTGCAAGTCAGTGGTAACATTAACCTTGAGCTGGCCATGTGTAGTGCGGAGTTTCATAGACATATCATCATTCACACAATCCATACAAAATTTCTTTGGTCTTCCGTTACTGAGCAATTCATATAGAACTAAAGTATCTGCATCTATGGTCTAAAAACACAAGGTTTCGCAATCCGGGAGTGACACATGCCTACGTCACTATCCAGTTACCACTTTATTGGCAAAAAAACACGAATTATGGAAATATTTTCAGTCACCATTCTGTTAAAAAATATATACAAAGCATTTAAATTGTTTTGCATCGTTTTAGGACCATCACAACTTCTACAACAGCTCCTTCATCGGAAACCAGACGTTCTTCAAGGACTACTGGGGGAACATCACCATCGACAAGGCAGAGATACACCAAGTGCTGAGCAACTCGCACCGGAGAGCCACTGTGAGTATACACCACTTATTTACAAATGACAAAGAGAAAGAAGAAAGAATAAGTGTTATTGGGGTTTTCCTAACTAGAATTTCTCAGTAACAGCCCGGAGTCTGGATTTGTGCCCGGTTGATGGCAATAGGCTCGCCCCCTATTACATGGGTCTTGAACTTAACTTACGAAATGTGGGTGTACTAAAGGTACATCTCTGCCCTACCTTTGAGGAATACAGGCGTGATGCTATGTTATTTGCATGGGATTTCCCATCAGCAAGAATTACGAAATTCCATACAAACTTTCATCCCTTATTTAACCCCTATAAGGTATGAATTTTCCAAAATCCTTCTTTATGTAATAAATTCTTGTGAAAAATTTCACGCTTCTAGACCCCTGTGGTTTAGGTTGTGACTTGTTTGTCAGTGAATTAAGTAAACTAGCTGACCCGACAGATGTTGTCCTGCCAAAATTTCAATATCTCATACAAAAATCCCATGGAAAAAAGCGTATTCGGATTATGAGGAACATACTGTCCGACCGTTCTCAAGTGATGCACTACACGTAAATATCATGACATGACGCCTCTTATTAACTGGCGTAGAACAATTCTGCCACCCTTTTTAGAATACTGGGGTGATATTATGTATGTGACTCCTTAATTACCTGAAGGAGTAGGCAAAGGCGCATAGTAACTTACATTTCGCCCGTTTAAAGGGTCATGTAATGGTCAAACCTATTGCCATTAACTGGGCACAAATCAGACTCCGAAACTACAAAATTTTTAAACTTATACTCAGAGCATTTAACACTAGTGGCTCTGTGAGCTGTAGACCTCGCGAGTCTATCTTTGCATAGTTTAAAACTGAATAAATGTTCATCGCGCTATTTAAAACAAAAGAGCGCGAAATGGATGAAATATGTTGTTTTTTACATTTTCTCCGCGAAAAACTCAATCGACAAAAAAAATATCCATATATTTGTCGAACCTACTCACAAACATTCACGAGAATCGGTTGAGAAATGCGACCTCTAGAGGAGAACAGACCCAAGCTGAAACGGAGACGCTTCGTGCTCGCTCGGTCCATAACATACATAACATCACGCCTGCATTTTCAGAAGGGTTAGGCAGGGTTAAACTCAAACCGTCTTATTACAGAACACGATTTAACTTTAGCCTAAACCTTAGAGCTAGTTTTTGTATTTCGAACTATATGCCTACTTTATTAAAGTTCCTAATACAAAATTGACAATCTAAGGCCGGACTAAGTTGACCGTTTTGTAAAAGAAACTTCATATTTTTGTTAAGTTCTTATTTCAAAAACAGGCTCGATGGTTTAAACCATGTGTAAAAAAAAAACCTTGTTTTGTAATAGGACCGAAAGCATTTATTTCAATAAAGCCAATTTTAGACACTTTTGAATTGTAAAATATCAGAGAGATCGGTCAGTCAGAAAGATGAAACTAGTTATTCCTAAGCATAGTAGGTTCCTATGCAGAAGAACTGGCATAAACTCCAAGGAAAAATATTTTGATAAATCAAAATATTGTCATAATGGCAGACAATATTTTGATTTAAACGTGTGTCCAATAACCACTACTACTGCACGATTACTGACAAATGCGTGCACTGACTGGACAGGTTCACTCAATCTGTGTGGTTCTTTCCTCAAAAGACCATTTCAGATACCAATCTACATGGTCCTCGCATGATCTGACCAAGATTATGTCTGAACTTTAAAAGAGACTGTGACCTCTGAGTTTGTTTCGGCCTTTCTTCTCAGAGTAGTCAGATAGGAAACACCGACCTCATCTAGTTTAAATAATATGATTGGCGTGTAAAAGTGTTTGTACAAACCTACTTACAGAAATAAAATCTTTTATCACTATTATTATCGTCTTCTTACAAAACCATTCCAGTCAATCCGGCTAAGTTTCGACTTCCCGTTCTACGGACACAACATCCGAAACGTGACGGTGGCGACCGGTGGGTTCATATACACTGGCGAGCACGTGCACAACTGGCTCGCGGCCACACAGTACATCGCGCCGCTCATGGGCAACTTCGACACCACGCTTACTAACGACAGCATGATCAAGCTATATGATGACGGTGAGTTACTCGTTACTGACGGTCCATCATCATTTCAGACGAAAGGCAGCTTTGCTGTCAATGTTGTCTTTCGTCTTGGGCTGACCCATACCGACAGGCACCCTAATTGGATAACACACTATCAACTACAATCTGAATAATTTTGAAGGATATTGCTAATCCATTGCTTCATATGTTCGAAAAATGTGACTGCTCAACAACGTAAGTAAAGCAATGAATGTTGTTGAACTTTCAAAATGAAAGCCATTGCTACTGTTAGTGTGTTACGCAATTACCCCGCAGGACCCTATTAAATATAATTGACAATCCGACATATTTGCCAGCAAATGACATAATTTAACATTTTCCTGACGGGTAGTATTTTATAAAGTAGAAATATATGAAAAAAAACTAACAGAATTGTCGTATTGTCGTCTGTTCCTTGTTATAATACATTTAATTCAACTTAAACATAATAAAGAAAACTCGATGTTTTATCAAATTGTAAAAACCGTGCGAAGCAGGGGCGGATCGCTAGTCTGTACTAATATTATAAAGAGGTAAATTTGTATGTAGGGGGTAATCTCTGGAACTACCAGCCGGATTTCCAAAAAAAATATTTTTGCTATTGACAGCTCAATGCTTGAGGAAGGCTATCGGCTATTTAATATCAAGCCAGGACCCTTAGGAGCCGAGCAAACAGAAAAAAGTCAGAAAGAACGCTAAGCGAAAACGAAGAAGTAGTGCGGGCATGCGATTCAATGCGACGGGGTGGGTCGGGAGAACATGCAATTTGACGCGAATTCGCCGGCAGAAGCTAGTTTATAATAAAGTATGGATGACCACCAACCAATAGTACTAAATGATTCTTGCACAAATATTTCAGGCGAGAAGTTCACAGCATTCTGGGAGAACGTGACTCTTCAAGAGGACACGACGAAAAAGTTCACTTTCGCAGTCACCCTGTATAAGAACGGTGACATCATATTCGCGTACAAGGACATCCCGATCGACGTGCAGGAGATCAACGACACGGAACACCCTGTGAAAGTCGGCATCAGCGACGCTTACCTTACTGACAAGATTGTGTTCTGTAAGTAGAAATATTTTATTTTTATTTATTTTTGCTTGGGAAATCATCAAATGACCTCTCCCGCTCTGGGCGGAGCGGAAGGGCGTGTCAGACTCTTACTGACTAAAATCCACCCGTGTTCCTTCAGTTGCCTGTGCGCCAGGGCCACGGTAACTCTTTCGAACAATCCGCGACCCCGGCAGGAACATGACATGAAGGACAATTCCCATAAATAAAAATATTCAAAATTCAGTCGCAACCTCTAAAATTTAGGAAAACAAGAGGTATTTTGGACGGATATAGATTGAAATTTGTATGAGAGTGTTCTGAAAATACGAGTATTACCCCTAAGTTTTCTCAAAGGACTTGGCATAGTACTCCCAAAGGGATTCGAACCTTTGTTGCATATCCGAATCGCCGCCATTTTGATTTTTGCAAAGCTTCCGTGAACGATAAATCCTTCCTACTAATATTATAAATGTGAAAGTTTGTGAGGATGGATGGATGGATGGATGTTTGTTACGCTTTCACGCAAAAACTACTGAACGGATTTGGATGGAATTTGGAACACAGATAGTTTATAACCTGGATTAACATGTAGGTTAGTTTTTATCCGGGTAGTGCGTTCCCGTGGGATAATTTCCGAAATCCACGCGGGCGAAGCCGCGGGCAAGAGCTAGTGTATTATATACAGGTAGGGGACACTTATACGAGCAAAAAATGCCATTTTTTGTTTTTGGAAACAACGGCCAGTTTTTGTTTTTGGAAACAACGGCCAGTTTTTGTTTTTGGAAACAACGGCCAGTTTTTCTATTCTCCAGGTTTGTAGACTTTATTATAATACTTGCTTCGACTGCCTCGTCGGTGTAGTGGTCACAAGTGCTACTGCTGAGTACGAGGTCTTGGGTTCGATTGCCGGGTCGGGCAAAGTGTTGTATGTATTTTCCATCTTGAATATCTCAGTAGCAGTCCGGAGTCTGAATTTGTGGCCGGCAATAGGTTCGCCCCGACTTTAACATAACTGGCGAAATGTGGGAGTATTATAAGTACTTAAAGCTTTGTCTAACCTTTTGTGTAATACAGGCGTGATGTTATGTACGGTTATCAAAACTCATAAGTAACCAGGGTCGTCGCACGTAGTTGAAGTTTTTTAAGAAACCGACGGATGTTTTCATTTAAAATTAAATTAAATTAATACAAAACATTCATCGGTTTCTTACTGAACTCCAACTATGTACGATGACCCTGGGTACTTATCTTTTTTGCTGACTGTACTTCATAATAAACCTCAAACAATTCCAGACGTACGTCGCAAGACGATCTACGAATACCACCGGGTCTCGTTCAAGGACCATCTGATCAACAACAACACCGTGCTCAAGATGACCGCCCTGCCCACCTGCCTGCAGTACGACACGTGCAACGCTTGTCTCAACCACGACACTGGCTTCAACGTGAGTATTACACCATCACTACAGGGTCAAATTAAATTAACTAGCAAAACTTCACATAGGTGATGGGTATCTGAAGGGGATGTGAAATAGGAACTCCTTGAATCGAATGGTTTTAATTACTTGCATTTACAATTGATCTTGGGACGCGTTTATTTATGCGCGTGAGTGACTGTTGTATCAAGTGGTCGCTTGCGCTGCGCGACACGACGTGTAGTGATGAATGGTGGTGCAGCAAAAGAAAAAAAATTAAGAAAATACGTTTATTTGCTCCGTCCCGTGTCTCCTGCCGACGTCGTAGTGGAGTGCCGCGCGCGTCGTCGCACGCGGTACAGTACGGTTTTACGGTTTTTACGTAGAACACAATTAATTATAATATTGGTGCACACGATGGCGTTCACAGTATCAATCTCTGAACACGACAAAACAAAAAAAAACACTGATTACAAAGAAAAAAAAACATAAATTCATGTTTTTTTTGTTTTGTTTTATCGTTTATTTATCGTTTTTCGCTATTTAATTCAATTTGACCCTTTATTATGTCACTGAATTCCTTGAATCGTCTTCGAAACCGAGTCGGAAGATAATAACTCCAAACTCGTAAAGTACTTCCTCGACGGATCGGCTGCAGGGGTGTGAAGCTGTACCGCAAACTATGTCCCACGTCTTATTTAGCCCTCAGTCAAATTGACCTCTGCGCTGCCACTGACGACGCCGTGGAAGTGGCGAAGGTTTGGGCATATAAAATCTGAAATACTCTCGCGTCAGTGACACGAAGAAGAACGTATCATCTGATGCTGAAAGCACTTTTGATAGTTTCATTAAACAGGCTCCAGAATGCCCGCCGAACGTCACAACAGAGAATGAGAACAGCAAAGTCTGATAGTTTTAGCAACTTTTGATGCTATGTAAAGGAGAAGGTTATTTTAATGATAATTTTATCATAACCAAATGTCGATTACTTCAAAATATAGTATCTTATTATTTGTATAGATTTCAATTTTAATTGTTTATTTAAGTATTTACTATTGTAGCGCCTAGGTAGTGTAAATGATACTCCAGATATAGTTACGAATTTAGGTATGGTATAATCAAGACTAGGATCGATCACACAGAAATATGTACAGGTCTTATAGAAAAATACATGGGCACAAGTAGTGGATTTCCTAAGATGTATTTACAAAATGTAGTTGTTAAACAATACGTGTGGTGGCGCGCGAGTCGCAGTTGTAGATTGCTTTTCCTCGCGCTCTCTAAACTGCGCCGCGTATAAATACCCCTCTCGGCGCGCGGGGCGCCAGTACGCGGTTGTAGTAGTAATTATGATTACAATATGTTTTTTATTTCCTTTTGTTTTTTTTTTATTGTTATTATTTCTTTTTTCGGTTATAATATTTTTTTTATTAATACTTTTTTTATTGTTTTTTTGTAATTGTTATTATAATTATTGTTATTTTTGTTTTTGTTCTATTTTTTTTGTTATTTTTGTTTTTGTTTTATTTTTTTTATTATTCTTATTGTTGTTTTTGTTGTATTATTTTTCCCAAACTCGTTATTTTTTGTGTTTGTGTGTTTTTTCTTTGGGTCATGTTTACCGCAAATAAATGTATTTTCTTTATTTCTTTTTTCTTTCTTAATTGTATTCTAAATAAGATTTTCTGTTCCAGTGCACATGGTGTCCGCAGATCCAGAAGTGTTCAAGTGGTACCGACAGGAACAAACAGGATTGGTTGCTAAGAAGTAAGTAATGAATGACAAGGTTTATACCTTTCCGTCCGTATCGTAGTCACGAGCTTATAAATATTACTATGGACTGTTCGCAAATAATATCTGATTTTATGATTCATTAATGAATATAGTTATCTGTGTATTTGTTTGTATACAGGGTCAAATTAAATTAGTTAGCGAAACTCCGGAGACGTGATGAGTGTCCACGGGATTTGATGTTTTCTTTAGGGGTCAAATACCGCTGGTAGTGTTGTTACTTGAAGTATTAGTTGAAAAAATATGTTTTATCGTGTTTAGGTATCGATAGCAATCACGTACGTGAAGTTTACACAAAAAAAAAAAAAACTGCTTTTACAAACTGATATTTCAAGTGAATACACTAATTGTCCGATTGTTGACTAACTATCTACATTTTATGTGTCACACTTTTGCTCATTTATGTTACGTATTTATTATTTATTATGATATATTTATTTTTATGGACTTTATATACATTTTGGCTAATTGTATATTTCTGCAATATTTACAATACTTTATATTATTGGCAGTGGAGCAGTGGTGGCTTAGTGGTGTCGGCTGAGCAGTGGTGGCGTAGTGGTATTGGCTCCGACTTACGAGTTGGTTCGAATCTGAATAGGCGTTTTATTTGTTGTAAATAATTTCATCAGTATTGTTCTCAAAACGGTGAAGGAAAACATCGTGAGGAAATCGGCTATGCCTTGGAATTAAAAATTCGGAGACATGTGATATCTATCAACCCGCATTTGGTCCGCGTGGTAGATTACAGCCCATTCCTTTATAAAGAGACGGGGTCTGTATCCCAGCAGTGGGAACATTATAGGTTGATTATATTATTCATGATGTGTTATATTATTATAAGTTACACCTAATAGTATGTATCTTAGTATGTTTACAGCTTATATTATTATGATAAACTCTGCACTACATTACATAATACTTCTGACGCTGTTTATTATAAACATATTTCTATTATATAAAAACGATTACGACAAAGAATACTTTAAGTTGGATTATTTAATGCGGGGTCGCTGTGTTCGCGCCATGAGGATTCCTTGTAGCCATGGATAGCCTAATGGTAGACGTTATGGCGATAAATGAGACCTGGCTTAGGCAGGGAGAGGAGGGTCGTGCGCCGACAGTACCGGGCTCCCGGCTGCGGCACGTGCCGCGCGCGCGCACCGTGCGCGGCGGCCGCGGGGGCGGCGTGGGCTTCTACGTGCGCCGCGAGGTGCGCGTGCGCGCCGTGCCGCACCCGCCGGCGCCGCAGGTTGAGCAAATGTGGCTCAGGCTTAATATCAACTCGCATTCAGTGATCATCGGCACCGCATATAGACCGCCGTGGTTGGATGTGAATGTCTTCCTGGATGCGATCACAGACTCTCTTTCCTCTTTTGCTAGCGCGGATAAGGTTGTCTTGCTTGGTGACTTCAACATCAACATGTTAAACCAGCCGGAAAGTAAAACAAAATTACTTAACAACTTTTTACTTTGCTCCAAACTAAGGCAAATTGTTACTGAGCCTACCCATTTCACAGATCATAGTGAAACACTAATTGATGTTGTGTGCACTGACGCCCGTGTGTGTGGGATATCTGTATCACACATACCAGAGCTTGGCCAACATGCAGTACTATCTGTTGAATTTAATTTTAAATTAGAGAAACCTTCCCCTCACTGGATCACCTATAGGCCACTTAAGGATATACTGCTTGATAATTTTAATGATAATTTGAATAGGATGGACTGGGAATATATTGAAAGTCTAGAAAATGTGAGCTCCATGGTTACTATATTCAATAAATACTTTTTGACACTATTTAACTTACATGCTCCCCTTAAAAAAAACTAAATTAAAGAGAAATCTTTTCTCTGGATAACCAACACTATCAGGGCATGAAAATAATGAAGTTACGTAACAAGAACCATTTAAAGTCTAAAACAACAAAATCCGAACATCACATTAAATCCTACAAAAAGCTTAAATACCTGATTAAAGCTGCTTCTATCAATGAGAAGTGCACATATTTTAAAACATATATTCATAATAATATTAAACGACTCATATTAATTCAAATATAGCCACCTCAAAAAAAAACATAGACAAGTAATTGAATTACGTCGGGTGCTAACACGCGGATTACAATAAACAATATAAATAAATAAAATTAAAGTATTCTTTTGTAATGTCCAAATAACAGGTTTTTACTAAATGTATATGAAAATATATAATGGTAAGTACTTATTACAAAAAAAATATTTTTTTAAATTTTGTCTGTCTGTCTGTCTGTTTGTGCCGGCTAATCTCCGAAATGCCTGGACTGATTTTGACGGGACTTTCACTGACAGATAACTGATGCTACAACATAGGTTACTTTTTGTCCCGGTCACACGTTCCCGTGGGATAATTTCCGACATCCACGCGGGCGAAGCCGCGGGCAGGAGCTAGTATTTTTTTTTAAATTATATTATTATATGTTACTCACAAATAGCTTCTTTTTGTTTTTCTCTATCTTTTCGTGACATCACAGCAGCGGGCCCTATCAGAATACCAGCGCAGCGAAACTTATTTTTTAAGACAAAAAATTCAAAATAATTTCCTGTTTGCTTTATCATGTTTAGATATCGATACACATCACGTATGCGAAGTTTCGCTAGCTAATGTTATTTGATCCCGTATGGTTATAATGTAGCGCACTTTACCGTACTAGTGTGGGACGGAATACAACGTAAAAAGCACGCGTACGGTAGGGTTAGCCACTTTACCGAGCAAACATATACAAAATATGTTGTTTTATATGCACTTTGCCAGTAAAATAATAATAATAAACTTTATTTTCAGACCAGCACCCTAATTACGTAACCGACTATCTATCGCAATCTGAATCATTTTGAAGCCTAATGCTAATCCATTGCATCATATGTCCGAAAAAATTGTCTGCTCAACAACGTAAATAACGCAATGCATGTTGTTGAACTGTCGAAATGAAACCCATTCCTACTGTTAGTGTGTTACGTAATTAACCCGCAGGGTCCATAGAAAAAAAACAAGACAAAAGACAAAACATGCGTTATAGATTAAAATTACAATTTAAAGCTGTAGGTCTGTACATAAGATGGATGGCGACATTTAATGTTATGTTCATTTATCAGAATGTGAGAAGACAACGATAGTGAACGCTACAAGTTGCACCGCGACGCGTGTGGACGCTCCCACAGACAGTAGCGGGGTGCCGGCGACCGGCAACACTGCCTACACCACCGACCAGCAGAGCCCGCGACATGATACCATCGTCAACACACGTACGTACTCAAGCTGCAAAATTGTCATCATATCTTTCTGCTTTCGACCCATGTTACTTGCAGTAGGCGGAACTTGTTTCATTTTTCCATTCTCCCCGTCAACCTTCACGCTAATATTCACTCCCTTTTCTCTCATATATATTCTATAGCAAAAAAAAACACGTGTGGCATTCAGGGACTGCCGCGGTAAAGCTATTTCATAGCATTTTTTGTCAACTTATGCAATTATATATATTTTTTTTTTATGCAGTATTTTTTTTTCTTTGATATAAATTGAAGTACAGTCGTACCATATACAGACTCGTTAAGTGAACGCTCGGCCGAGCTACATGGTAGGCGGAGTCGGGGGTGTTAGGTTTTTATTTTCGTTACGGAATTTCTTGATTCGGTCGCCGCGCTCAAAGCCCGCGATAAAAGCTATGCAATAGCTTAAAAACAAATAAAATCAAATCATTTATTTGTTTGAATATGGGTAGGTACATGAGGTGGGCGTTCCTTCCTCTCCATCCCATCTATCAACATGTATATTCATTTTTATTTGAACCTAGCATGTGATGAGGACGGAGGAAACGCCTGTGGTTTGTAAATAAATGTGGTTAGGTTACTGTCAACTTTTCTGTCAATGGCGCGTATTTCCAATCTTTACAAGGCCAGAAAGCAGCCATAAGAAACTGCTCGCGTATACATTGGAAATCACTATTTTACTAAGGTCTTCCAATCTATACAAGAGTAGTACGCAAATACTCGCGTATACTTCGTAGTGAACGAATTAACTACCTTATTCTATAATATACAGTGCCAGTACGCATACGGTCTAATCATGTATATATCGAAATAAGCGCGGGATTCCAATCTACACGCGAGCAGTTGGGACTTGGGGCACCTCGACTCGGACAGGTTAGGTTAGAAGGGCCATCACCTTCGTGGTTATTTTTTTTAAATCACTCTGAAGTAGGAGCCCAGCATAGCGGGGCTCCGTTGACTACGCCTTATTATTATTGCAATTCAGAAATAGGAGGCCTTAATAGGTTTTTCCTGTCACTTACCATGATTTTATTACACTATAAACCTTTAAAAATCTTTTCAGGCGTAAGTGTTGTAGTGTAGTTTGGAATCATGACGCGCGCGTCCACGTTACCAACTATACACGGCCAGTACTCAAAATTAGTGTATGCATTGTAATCACAGATTTAAAAATAGCATTACAATGTATACGCGAGCAGTTTCCTATGGCTGCGTTCTGGCCTTGTATAGATTGGAAATATGCAGCAGTAGCGCCACTTTCAAATTTCTCCTTGTATACTCTCTTACTTTATTATCCATTCTTGTTACTCCACACATTCATCTCAACATTTTATCAAGATCATCTCCGCAGCATGCAAATGCAATCTTTTCTCATCTGTCTTCACCTGTACAAAATTATAATCCATACTAATATACTTATAATATTATAAATTCGAAAGTAACTCTGTCTGTATGTTACCTTTTCACGCCTAAACCACTGAACGGATTTCGATAAAATTTGCCAAGAAGATAGATGGCATCCTGGGGAAGAACATAGTCTACTTCTTAACCCGGTAGGTAGCAAGTCCCGTGGAATAATTTATGACATCCATGCAGGCGAAGCCGCGGGAAGAAGCTAGTCATTATTACAACTCAGAATTGTCCTAAAATGTCATGATTTCATGAAATTGCTGTTCAATAGGGTAATTTCAACTTACATAGTTGTATAGATGATTTTAATGATTATAATGAGGGCTATCGCGATTGGGTTCGCCGCTAGAGGCGTTAGTGTAGAGTAAGGTCTATGTCAAATGTACTGAACATTCACTGTTTTTGGGATTTTTATCACGCACTTTAATTCATGATTCATAATTGTTGTAATGGTTGTGCCATTCCTGATTAATTATGGCTTACGATTTTAAATAAAAAGTTAGGATCTAATTTGGTAGCACTTAAAGGAAGAATACTATTTGTCTGCTTCATGCTTGCCAATTTTAGGAACATTATAATCTATATTCATTTGAAGTTTTAAAATGTAATAAAATAAACGTAATATGAATTTATGGGTACTGAAACATATCTAAAACATCAAATAAAAGTACTGACAGGACCTTCGTCGCCGGTGGCGCCAACTGGTGCGCAAAAACGATAGCCCCCATTGTGCTTTAAGTTACTGTTTGTATTATCTATAACACAAATATTATATTATTTATTATTCCATCAACCTGTCAAGAAAATCCTTGGAAAATAAAATTATTGTTATTATTTTTTTTACTTTTTACATTCAGTATTTTAATTATATATCCCCCATAAACCAACAGAGCCGGACTCCCCAAAACCAAGCGGGGCCCCGATAGGCCAGTCGGTGGTCGCGCCGGCCCCGCGCGAGGCTCACTCCCCGCTGGGGGGCGCAGTCGCCGCCTTCATAGCCGTCACCCTCATCTGCGCCGCCGCGTCGTGGATCTTTTACGCGTTCAAGAACCCACACACGCGCAGTGGACAACTGCTTATTAAGGTAATGTCACATCTAAAATATTTTCGTAACCTTAAGGATTACTTTTGTCTGCTCATTGCACGATAGAATCTGATTTACCGACTCACCATTATAAATTGCGTCGTCATATCAACGCCGCAGAATAACATTCAGCCATATTCTTTACATATCAAAGCGAATTAAACTTATGACACTGACAGACTTGGACAGGCAGCCTGACAACCAGTTTTACCAAGGGGTATCGTGTTACCCAGTAACTGGGTTGTGGAGGTCAGATAGGCGGTCGCTTCATGTAAAGTACTGGTATTCATCTGCATCCAGTTAGACTGAAAGCTGACCCCAGGATAGTTGGGAAATGACTAGGCAGACTTAAAATGGGTAAACCTATAAAAAGTTTTTTTTGATTCTTTGATTTATATCAACTCGACATTGGCCAAGAGTGTATGTGATTTTGATCTTTGTTGTCAGATAATTAAATATAATTTTCAATGCAATAGTCTTCTCAATGCTTTTAGATTTTGATTGAGTAGATAAAATAGATAGATAAATGGAAATATAGCTAGAACCCTTCCTGTCTCATAACAAAAAAATCTAACTTTAGTTTAAGCTCAAAGCTTTGAGCTTATTTATGTATTTGGAGCGTTAAGGTACAAGTCCGTAGCCGACTGCAGGCAGCAGCAGCAGGTGACGGGTCATCGCGACGCTACTGATTGTCTATGTATTTCTATGAAATACCTTCCGTTGCTAGCGAGACGTCGTTTTCATAGAATTACATAGAAACCAGTAGTGTCGCGGCGACACGTCGCCTGCTGCTGCTGCCTGCAGTCGGCTACGGACTTGTGATCGAAGAAAGTGTCAACTATAAAAAACCCTTTTTACGATTTGTTTACCTTTATTTAACTACCTAAACCTTTCTAGTATAGTTTAACGCCTTATTTTGTAAATATTTTAATAAACAATTTAAATTTAAATTATTTATATAAATATTTAACTTAAACTATAGACATCTAATTTGATAGTAACTCAAGGTGAACTCTGTATCATCCAGGCTCTACATGAAGTTCACCTTTCTAATTTTGTGGAGAACTGAGTCAGCAGCTCTAAAGTACAGTCAACATGTCTTGTGTTATACTTATATGTTACTGCTTGCATTCTGTCCAATGGTATTGTTAGAATGATCTTATCATTGTCAGTCGAAAGTATTGTGAATGTACATTGCGTAAATTTATGTTGCGGAAGAGTGAAATGTCCTAATACAGGCATTTATTTGCTTAAAAGGACACTTCTATCACTAGCTATGTAGTACAAACCTTGTAAAGAAAAATAAACTATTTGTATTTTGTATTGTTATAGCCACTTTCTTTATAATCAATGCTTTTAAGTTAAATGAATCTACAGTCTTCAAAATATTCCAGTTGCTTGCTGTGTCCTGAAATTTGTTTTTGTGGGGTGTTTCACTAAAATGTTGTGCTGTGCTTATCCCAAAACAGGTTTTCTTTAATTCTTTTAACAATCATTATCATGTGCATAGCCTTTTCCTTACTATGTTGGGGTCGGCTTGCAGTCGAACCGGGTGCAGCTAAATACCATTATTTTTCACAGAGCGTCTTTCTTTCTTAAAACAATAATGATCTTTAACTTTTCCAGTACCGTCCGTCGCAATGGAACTGGCGTCGCGGCGAGGCTCGCTACACGGCCGCCACTATCCACATGTAAACGCACCCGCACCCGTCACGCGCCGCTCTGCGCAACGTGCTAACTGACACGTCACAGGTTTGTTGGTCATACTCGTACAATAATGACAAGTGGGCGAAGCTACATAATTGTCTGATAAATAGTACCAGTCTGTCTAAAACTTCAGTTTATAATGATATCAATATCTAAAGAAAATTGAGAAAGCAAGAAATTAATTCAAAACTTAGATACAGTAAATATTATCCTAGCTACGCCCATTTATAGTGGCAATTAATAAGAAATATCAGACAAAAAGAAATGAAACAAACGGGTTGAGTCCAGTTTTGTAAAGGTAATGAATAAAACATATACAAAGGTTTGTTACCAAGCGATGGCAACACAATTCAATACGTGTCGAAGTTAAACATGAGATCAAACTATAAAATGACAGCCAATAAGACTTATGTCTTATTCGCTGTCATTTTATAGTTTAATTTTACCTTACGGTAACATAAATTATAACTTATAATTGCACACCACATAATTACAATTGAAAACGGAAACGTAAAATAAAATTTGCTGTAGATTTGGTGAATAAAATAAATAAAGGTGACAGCAACTACAACAAGTACTAGTAGCGATGTAAATGTGTTGAAAACCACTTTCGTTACTACATAATCAACCTGTCAAAACAATCACGCTGCGAGGAATCTAGAATCTGGTTCTCTTTTGTTCGATGTTTGTTTATTATTGCCAGTTATCGGGTAAATAGTGAAACAAACTATCACTTGTCACGGTAGAGAGTGAACTGTCACGCAGCTTAGAATAACATTGATTCAAACAATTTTACTATGAACGTTTTATTATCTAGATACTATTTCGATGTAGCTGCACAGGGTCGTTTTACATTGTCATTTTGGGTAGTATTAACTTGTATTTTTACTTCGATTTAATATTCAGCAGATTTATACATATTTATATTAAGACAGTTTTATGCTGCACATATTTATATAGATCTGTAATTTCAGGTTTTTGGAAACTGGGTAATTTATGTGTTTGTATTTTTAATATTCTGATTATACAAATCGTGAACGTGACACATAAGATTGTAATGTGATTTACATAAAAATTTAAATATCCTCTTGAAACCTGTAAATGTATGCCGTGTTGATTAAATATCACGGCATACATAGCCACGATAAATAAAGGCATGATAATTTATAATAGGGGTTTTTTAATAAGATCAAAATTAATATATTATGAACTTTGTCATATTGATTAAATAGATTTTAAGGTTATCACGCTAATCATATACATTCTACAGTGTCACGTGAATATACCGGCCCAATTTGAATATTTTTAAAACAATAATAAAGTAAATTATATCTTTAATGTACTCCTTCTCAGACGTAAAATATTAATGAGTCAACTAGTATTGTAAAACCCCTTATGGGGGATGCGCTAAGGTAGCCCGCGAAATTCAAGTTTTCTTACCTTTTTTTGTATGTATCAGGTTGTATGTTGATTAAAATATTATTCGCGACCGTAACAAGTATGGCTTTACAGAATTATAATCATTAGAATCAGCAATACAACTCCTTTGGCCTCAAATGTCATGATTTAATGAAATAGTCATTCAATAGGGTAATTATATGAACCTAAAGAGACGTATTGATGATTTTTATGATTATAATTCTACAAATAAATATTTGTTACGCGAATCATATTTAAATTAACATTCATCCTGATACTGACCCGCAAATTGCAAAAAATGTAAGAAAATTTTAATTTCGTGGGCTACCCTGACCAAATACCTAAACATGTCACGTCTTGCAGAATATTTTTGTCCTCTGTTATGATAATACGCAGCTAATGAAATGTATGGCATATTATACAATCTATGCAATGCAGCGTCAGAACCCTGCAACAGAAAAGCAAAAATACTGGACAGCTTTGGAAAATAATATTAGTTCATATTTGGACGAATAATTGTTATGTACAGGTTCTTAATCTCATAGAATGTATATTTAGGATTTGTGAAGTGCCTTTATTTTCAAAATCATATTTTGATTTAGTTAGCACGTTACGTAGTAGAAAAGTTAATTTCAAAAATAACTTATAGAACACAATCATTTTATTAATAAAAAACGTAACACTTCTTAATAGTAGGGTTAAATAAGTGCCTTGAATTTTGTACAAAATTTTAAAAGATTTTATTGTGTATTACCTAGAAATTATACAATATTTTATACATTTTATTTGTAAATACTATTACTCTTTGGACAAGATTAGGCAATGAATTATAAAAATCATGTCAGATATTAAAAAATCCTTATACTTTGGATAATTATAAATCTACTTTGTTCTATAAGTTAATTTGTAACGCATCACATATAAAACGTTCGTTTATATGAATCCATGTGCCTTTTAAGAGTTCCGTAAGTATCATAGGATCCGTCCTAAGTTTTATTAGTTTTGTATAGTGATATGTAGGTACCTGTCGTAAATCATAGAAACATTATGAAGTGTTAAAAAGTACCGTATGTATGGCACGTCGAGTCTTAGGAAAAGTTCTCGAATCTGTGTGATAGTCTTCATTAAAAGCTCCGTGTCATTCATAACGCTACTGATGTACGTAGATTTTGATGACTGTTATTTTTGTGTGGTCTTTGGCAACGCCACCGTTTCTCTATGATTTGCGGCACCAGTTGTCATTACGATAACTGTACGTATTAGCCTAACGCGCTCACAATCGCAATTAATTGTCAATTCTTAGTAAATTGTGTTTTTATTTGTTGTAATTTTTGGGATTTTCCACTCGATATTTTAAGTCGCACTGTCTATGGCCATGAGGTTTTGTTCACGGTTAAGTTGGAGGTGTTTGGTTGTAATTGTAGTTGTAAAAAAAAATGGGAGCTTCATTCTGTTTTCTTAGATTTCTATGAATATTCTTGAATAATTTCGAAGATAGAGATAAAATAGTATACCGACGGCTTTTATGTCTATTTTCAATAACGAATAAAGTTTATTGATAACATGTTGCTTTGTTCCGAGCACCTTCCTCTTACGACTGTAGACATATCAAATAGATATACTTTGGGCCCTGAAGATGTTGAGGCGACTCTGAATAAATGTATAAAACTTAAGAATCTCTTACCCACTTATCAGTATATTCTATTAGAAGTATAATTTTATTTTCTGAGGATAATAATGGTACTTTTTCTCCTATTTTTATGAAGAAAGTGAACATTATAATATATAGAACATTAATTAAATACATTATATTTAAAAATCGTGATCTGGTCATATTGCCTCAAATTTGGAGACCCATGTTACTACACAATGTAAGTTGTTGTTTTTCTGATTTTGTACAAGTGCCTTAAGTTATGGTGTATAATTTTTTATAAATAGCGGGAATACAGTACCAAAAAATCTCATTACTTTATATTATTCTCATTTTGTTTCTCATATCTCGAATGAAAAATCAAATCGAATTTTTTATTTTTGTTAATTATTCCCTTTTCTTAAAACTACGTATTCTATTGGTTTGTATACACAGAAACACATTTCAAAACATGTTATTGGCGATTTACTTAATTTAATTTTTGTTTAGTTTGCTTTTTTATGTTAATTTTATATCAAATTCTTAATATTGGTTAGTGAAATTTTATTTGATATTAAATTGATGTGTTCTTTAACATATGTGAAATTTTGGGACATTATACAAAAGTATTATAATATGTATTGAATAATCACTTTAATATCGGGTGAAGGGTATAAATATATTTTTTTATAAAGTAAAACAAAACGGACACCACGCGTAACGTAAACTTTTGTAGTTTTACACATATTACATTTATATTATAATGAAATTTCTAACATTTATTGCCATTAAATGGCCTTAGTGTAAGGCAATGTGGTCTTTAATAATTTATAAATTATCCCTTACGGAACTCGTCGTGTACGTAGTGCATTGCGACCGAAATTTCAAGCCGTACGTCGTCTGGTGTTATTAGAGTTTATAAAATAGTGATATTATTATGTAAAATATATTAACGTATGTTACTCTACTTTGGGATGTTTTTTTTTTAAATCTTTTTTACTCTTAACATTCATTTTTTTTTCGTAAAATCTGTACACCAAAGAACTTGAATCGCGTTCGATAAGATTCTGTAAAGTGTCGCTCAATCTCAATCGATTAGATGTGTAATGTTAACATGGAATTATTGTAAATTATAATTTTAAGGTACCATTCCGACGTTTTCTTTTGCATTAAGGGACCATTATAAAAGTCTACAATAAATCCTGCCGTTGAAAGAATTTGTTGTTTCATTTATTTCCACACACTACCTTTTGTGCAAATAAGACTTCTATGAAAAGTTCGCACTACCGAACAGACAGAGAGATGTTGCATTCCAAGAAATGTAAGGATAAATGATTCCCAAACAAAAATGTTTAGGTATTTAACAGAACCACTGTTGTGCATACAGGCAGTTTGAACAAAAAAATATATATTATAAACTCACACCTTCTTCCCATGGGGGTAGGCAGAAACTACAGAACGCCACCTGCTACGATCCACAGCACTCTTATTCTCGAAAGCATTTCAGAAGTCATTATGTGGCAGAATCGTTTCATAGAATGGAAAGATTAGATCGGTTACCCTGAAACCAGACTGATCAGAACACGTACCTAATCTCTAGGTCTTAATTTTTAAGTAAATGTTGATGTGAAATGTCCTCTTGGGTTTTTTACAGTAGGAGCATATGTATGTATGGTATTATATTGTTCGTACTTTTAATGTTTCCTTTTCAAACAAGATCTGCATTCACAGTGAACATGCGTCTCATACAAATAAAAGTATCGACAAAGCGGCGTGGTAGGCTACTGTTCGCAACACGCTTATCGGCCCATTGTTCTAAGTAATGATCTGCAGGTGTCGAAGACAAGAAATCTGCGATTTCAGATCAATCTAGCAAATGTACCGCTCTTCAATGGACCTGTTGTTAATATTACTCCTTGCCATCACCGCAGACGCAAGAATGTTCTGTGAAAAGACGAAAGCATCGTTGGAACTGGGGGAATGGAAGTACGACCTCAAACATCTGGACTCCGCGGTGGTAGATAACCCGCCTATGTCTATAAATGAGGGGCAAGTGTATGTGTATGAGAATTATTTTCCTAATTTTACGATAAAATATATTCACGTGGACAACTTGGCTGCAAGGACGTGTGGAGCGAGTGCATCGATCAGGTCCGGAGGCGTGGGCTCCTCGTCCGTGCTGATCGTCCTCACCGCCCGCATCAACCAAGAGATAAGGTCTGTGGTCGACATCTGGGGCAAGGCGGAGTCAAGCCAAGCAATGGAGCACGCTTTGAACAACGTCACGAACACCAGACGTCACATGAACCCTAAAGTTCCGAAGAACATTGAATCCCTGTATTTATTCAAAAATATGAGAGCTGTGAGTCACAATAGACGAAATAAAAATTATAATTAATTTATAATAATAGTAATGTAATATTAATTTTTATATGAATGTACGTACTGTTTATTAAATACTTTTTAAGAATGTTTAACTAATTGATTTGTTGCTGAATACCTATAATTGTGTACCTTCGATGGTGGCCGCAAATCGTCCGGGTAAGTAGCAATTTCTTGGGAGGAGGCCTACAATTTTAGAGAACAATATCTCCAGAATTAAGGATCTATCGTGAAGGTCTACGTACAAACTTGGAAGCCACAAGTGTGATATACGGGGTCAGTACTGTAGGTATCTATGGATAATTCTATGGTTTTCTGAAAATTTCCTTTTTTCATCTTCCTCAGGCACACTTCTGGCTCACTGTTGGTGCCTGGCTCAGGCATTCGTATTGAATCATGTGCTTGATAAGTTAACATCAGGAAGTGGGGGAAAAACTTGACAACAAGGCTGTTTATCTATATATCTATCTTCTATATATATAAAAATGAAACCCTATTTTCCTTGGTCACGCCATAATTTGAGAAAGAGTACTGTTTTTATCCATCTTTTTAGGGTTCCGTACCCAAAGGGTAAAAACGGGACCCTATTACTAAGACTTTGCTGTCTGTCACCAGGCTGTATCTCAAGAACCGCGATAGCTAGACGGTTGAAATTTTCACAAATTATGTATTTCTGTTGCCGCTATAACAACAACTACTAAAAATAAAATAAAATAGATATTTAAGGGTTCCCATACAACAAACGCGATTTTTTTGCGCTTTTTGCTCGATATCAATAATGGCAACAGGTAGGCACTTGAAATATTCACAAAATACTCAGTTGTATTTTTACTCTAATAATAAATAATAAAATTAAAAATAAATAAATATTTAAGTAAAGTAAAGTAAATAGGTAAAAATGGCGTTTTTGTATAGGAGCCCCCCCATACAAAAAACGCCATTTTTTGCCTATTTTTGCTCGATATCAATAAATGGTAACAGGTAGGCACTTAATTCGTGTACCTACTATTTTTTACCTAGTCAATGGTACGGAACCCTTCGTGCGCGAGTCCGAGTCGCACATGGCCGGTTTTTTTAAATAGTTTTCTAATACTTTGTAGAAGGTTCTTATGAAAAAAAAAAAAGAAAGTTGCGAGATTTATGCGGGTGAAACCGCTGGGCGCAGCTATTTTCTGATAAAAATACTATTACTAGTGTAATCTCAGCACGTCGAGTAATAAAAAAAGGGCAGTAATTACTGGGCTAAGAGACCATCAATTGATGACAGATTGAGTTTTAAATTAAACACAAATGTAACAAACGTTAAATTACTTTATTTAATAAACATACACTTACAATACAGACATACATTTGTCAACTTAGGAATAAACTTATATCAGAGTTACAATACCAAACTATAATATATAATATACTATGTATATAACATATACTTCGTATATAATATATTCTTTGTATAGATCTACTAACCAATTTGGATATCAATTCATTTTTGACTAGAGGTGGCAAAAGTTTTTAGTGATTTTCATACAACCATCAAAAAATAAAATTTCTATAAAATCAATAATATACAATTACCAATGTGAAAATATATCACTATGTATACATATTTGTGTAATATAATTACTTTGTGCCAATTAACTCAGCGATTACAAATGTAATAATATGATACTAAGTTCATTTATAATTAATATATGATAATCTTAATTGTATATTATGCAGTGTATAACATTATTAATAATAATATAATATGACATTTGTGTCAACTATTTGTGACATTCGATGCTCTATAATAACATGTATTATATAAATTATAAATATATTTTATGCGATACTATTATATTATTATTATTATATATTCCTATTAACATATAAATGAACTCAATTACTTAGGTACTTACTATCTAAATAAAGCTACTTATTAGATGCGAATATACTCTATATAGACAAAACGTCATCATAAAGGTATATCAACATGTATAGTATATTTAAAAACTACGATTAATTGCATTCTCGTATAATATTTATGTATATTGAAAAAGGGTACATGTATAATACACTGATTATATTTCTAAATATTAGGTATTTTAGTATTATATTACGAGTTATTCTAGTTTATCAATACATCGAGAGATTTAAAGATTTCCTACATAAACGGATACAATATTGAGAAAGATCTCTAAAATCATGGATTGAAAAATATATTACGTTACAATTTGTTTTTTGATTTGGCAAAATTACGGGCCGTAGTTGTATAAAACTGGCGAGTTTATTAATTCCTGAAATTATCTTAATACGATAGTTTACTTAATTATTACGGCCAGAATAAAGCTGTATGTTTCGGTATACAAATGTATCAAATGTATAGGTAATTTAGCCTTTACGCGAGCAGAATCTAAAAATTACACAAGTTCTGTTCATGCACTAGACGTCCCTCATAACTCCAGTCCAGTATTGCCCACTCAGTTTCTTTAATTAATTACTTTGTTCGTTACACTCCCGGCATAAAGTCGATAATTTCCAGTTAACAATA
Source organism: Dryobotodes eremita (assembly GCA_917490735.1). NCBI lineage: Eukaryota > Metazoa > Arthropoda > Insecta > Lepidoptera > Noctuidae > Dryobotodes > Dryobotodes eremita. The sequence goes on along the minus strand of OU823241.1, from coordinate 5,914,210 downwards.
TGGAAAAAAAAATCTAACGCTAGCACTCATAACCAAAAAGATACACCAGACTGAGCATTGGTACTGGTGGTTGGTATACTTAGCAGAAATACCTTTGGACCTGTCTTAGCGTCAGCCCAATATCAGAACTGAACAGGTAGCAATAAGGTAAGTGAAGGTAAAGAAGGACCAAAGATAATTCCATCAAGTAGTTAAAAAGTTGTCATAATTGCCAGTTAAAACCTTCCCTCTGCTGGGTTCCAGACCTCCACTTTTTGAGTGTGGTTTGGCCCAATGATTGGTTAGCGATGAAAATGCATACTACAGAAACTTTCCATGTCAAAGTAATTGGTCGCTTTTGCACCCAAACGTCGATAAAGATGTCATTTTCTTTTACTAATTCTACCCTTCATGCTCGCGAAAAGGTAAAAGCAAGGTTAGACTAGGCTTGCTAGCATGACCTACCAGAGTGCAAATAGGCCTTTTTTTCTACATATAGGCCTAATCAATCTTATTTTCTCACAATCTTATTTTTAAACAACTTTGGCAGTACAATTTATTATTGCATACGTATAGGTTAACATTTGATCACTCTGCATTCTTTGCGTTTTTTACGCTTCTGCACTTTTTCAATAGAAAACAAACCATCTTAGTAGTTTATATTTTTTGTACAATCTTTGATATTTATTGCAATCGGTTCGCCTCCTTTCTAAAGCCCGATTTACACGGTGCAATTTAATTGCCTGTGGCATCCTACCATAAGTTGAAGCAACAATAGAAGTGGCACCGTCTAAACATTGTTTAGACGACGCAGGTCTTTTGTTGCTTCAATTTTATTGTTTCTCACAGGCAAGAAACTTGCATCGTGTAAATGGGGCTTTAGACAACGTACACTTATAGTGCTCTTTATCAAAACAATTCTTACACTATTCAAGTTACTTCAGGTACATCCTGGCTTTGCTCAAACTAATAATATTGCTATCTCCAGTACTATTCCGTTCTTCACTGCCTGGTTCAGGGCGCGAATTTCTACTTAGGTGGTGCCTAATTCTATCGCCGCAAGCTAGGCCCCTGCCCATACCCTTTGTACTAGGTAGGATACACATTACTGATACGTCAATGTAAGGTAAAGTTCGATTTTTAATACCAGATAGCAAAAAAAATATAGTAATCTGACATTTCGAGTCTTTGTGTTTGGTTTTTACAGTATAGGAGTTTGCCATTAAATCTGTTAAATTACAAACTGGGTTTAAAAAAAAACGAACTTTATTTAGTTTTATATATTACTGCTGGCGTTTCTAATATAAATGGTGAAATAGATATTTGTTTTTAATTAGGTAGGTCAGGTATCTACGCTGATTTATTTTTTAGAGTAGGACACTCTCCGACTTTTGATACTTGATGATAAAAGGGGTTGCGAGGATATTGAAACATGTATCGAACATTGCGATACTTTCGGATGGCAAGCAATCATTGATCACAAATTTATGACAAGTTCATGTTAAATATTTACTGTAACAACTGTTGCGATAGCTATCCATGACGCGAGAGCCAAGAAATGGCAGAGAAAACTCAAGACCGAGCCAAGCATATAAGTCTTTAGGAAGATAACGATGGCACTTAGCCAAGATAATACTACGAAGAAGAAAATTCTACACTACAGTTGAGTATTACTTAACAAAATGCTGCCGCAGTGCTCATCATGAGACAAGGATATTTACATATTTAATACTAAGAATAAACAAGTTTTTTTTTTTTAATACAGAATAATGTAAATTAATCTACCTACTTACAGCAAACATAATAGGTATATTTTTAATCTTCAAACCAATGGACACAGGCGCTTAAAAGTAAAGGTACTGTCATTTATTTACCTCATGTTTATTCCATAATATTATGTGTGGAGTTACGTTGCTTCGTCTATCCTTAAATAATTTCGCCAGACACTTGTGAGATGCATACACAATCATTAGGAAACTAATAAAAATTAAAAACAAAGGGTAGGCTAAGGCGACCAGTCTAAAGTAAACTTATAGACTCATCACTCCCCTTGGTCTCAGTCTAACACCTCGTTACGTTGGTTCATAACTGGTGTCTGGAGTGCTGGACTGGACTGTACCCTAATTGCAAAAACACACTATCAGTCACAATCTGAATCATTTTGAAGCCTATTGCTAATCCATTACTTCATATGCTCGAAAAATTTGTCTGCTCAACAACGTAAATAACGCAATGAATGTTGTTGAACTGTCAAAATGAATGCCATTCCTACTGTTAGTGTTACGCAATTACCCCGCCGGTTTATGTAAGGAGTCGTTAAAGGGAGATCTTTAGAGTCACCGCTACTCCTCATCTCCTTCCGGTATTACGAAGCCACGGACAGACATCATGAGGCAAGCGTCACAAAATAGTTCGCCACATTGAGGATTTTATATAAATGAGCCAATGTGATATTTCTGCCATCTGTGTCCATACCAACTATTAGTACGTTATTCTTTCCATCTATCCAACCAAAGCAATAAATATAATTTACGAAATAATGTTTACACATCGAAATCTGACCAGAAAAACCCATCACTTGATAACTGGAAAAATCGTAACCGTAATGAAAACCTTTCAGCATTTCTGCTAATAATTTTTGGGTGTGTAAAGTTTCTATGATAAATATGCGTTTACGTGACTTACATAAATCTTATTTATAATATGATGATGTTGTGACATTGAATCTTTGTTTGCATCACAAACGTTATCTATGCTAGGACGTGAATAACTCAATCAAAACAGACGTAACCTATGCTACTGTTCATCAAGCATTCGCACATTCGAAACTACGCTATACTATTTTCAAAGCAATGATTTTTTGAATCGGTCATTAAAAAAAAGTATTTTGTAGTATTTTATGGCTTGTCTCCGATGTTTTATCACAAAAGTTCTAGCTCAGTCTCTTAGCTAACAATTACTGATTAATCTTTAGGTTTATGAAGTGGTGGGCACTGCGCAGATCATTGGTTCCACTTTACTTTTGTTTGACATTCGACAGGTATTCTGTCCTTCCCGCGTGTTATTTAGAACTCATCTCTGTTGGTGTGGCTCTTTGACCCTTACAGGCTGTTATATAATAATATAGTATAATATAATAATATATAATATTATGATAATATAATTATAATATTATAATAATATGAATATTATGATAATATAATTATAATATTATAATAATATAGAATACCTATGATATTTACAAAGCTGTCGACTTCTGAATGTGGGTCACAAAAAGACCAACCGTGCACCTCGCAGTTTGGTGACCGCAGTGTTTCGTTATCCGAACACAGAAGGATATTGAGGCACATCATTTTGAAATGTACGATCCCTTTGTTGCCTTTCCCGACAGCCATGGGATGAGGAAGGGTGGTCTATTCTTTGTCTATAACCTCACTGCGTATGATGGAAAGGTGACTATCGCTGTTAAAAGGCATGTTTAGTTACGTCAAAGATAAAAATAAAATGTTATAATGTATTATATAAATACTTACAAACATAAAACTCAAGCCTTCTTCCCATGGGGGTAGGCATATATATATATAGTATTTAATTCATCCCTTTCTACTGCAAGCTTAGGTACCTATTTTCCGCTATTGTGCCGGCATTTTTTTTTATAAAAAACCTATATTTTAGACCTCTACGACTATCTTGCTTGGGAACACTGCCATATTCACCAACTACCAAAACTTTTTTTGTCATGCCAAAAAATGATACTAATGGTGTTATAATCGTTCCTACGGTGGTTTATTACAAGCCGCAACCTATCTTCCGTGTTACTTCCTCTTATCTTCCAGATATTATTCCTTTCTAACCTTCTTCCAACATAGCATCAATATCGCGAACCATAGCGTAGCTTTCTGTACGAGACCAGCAAATCTCACATATGATAGGGCGCTAAAATTAGCGTGCGTCTGCAAACATTATCATTACCAACTTTGTTTAACGACTTGTTATCATGTACCAAGCCGACGCATTGCAACAAACCATTGATGCTGATTTCTGATATTGATTATCTTACGTGAATGAGACCTACCTACTTAAATTAATGAGGTGAGCGGGGAGAATGAATATGAGTAATTGAGTATGACTATTATTAATCGGTCAAGCATCGCTAATGAGATACAATTGATTTACTATTGTAATGGCCCTCTAGCGGGTCACCTGGGGCCAAAACAAAATGATTTATTTCTAACTAAATATAATATGGAATAACTAGTTGAAGCTGTTGTTTCGAATGAAAAATGACTAAGCGGAGATCATTGTTGTCGGCGAAAACTGATAAATTGAAGATATTATAGAAATAATTTCAGATTGAGTAATATGGAACGCTACTTGCAGGCTCTAATAGACAGAATGTGAATAATAAATGTATGGGTTTTAAAGCATGTTTACCTACACTACCTAAATAACAAATAAATATACAACTTAAAATAGCAACAATAATAAATAAAATCAAATACCTACATTATTTGAAAAGTCTCACCACATATCGGTAGGTATAAAAAAAACTATACTACATAAACAATTTGGTGGTTTTCAAAGACATCGAAGGAATCGAAGAGGGTTCTAGGTAATTTTGTGCAGAATACATAAACATACTTACCAAGATATAACTAAAATAATATTTTGTGACCACACTAGCTAATATTCATGCAATGGATGTGCTGTATACTACTTTATAGTTAGATCGTTCAATAATACAGACATCTATCATCCACTGCCGAATATGGGCATCCCAATAGACCATAAACCGGTCATTAGGGTAATATAGGCTATACTACTACTACTACCCAAAATCGGGTAATTACCCGACTTAGAGAAAGAAGTAGAAGGTAGAAAAAGAGGAGCCTTAGTCGCCTTTTACGACATCCGCAGGAAGAGGGTTGGCCTATTCTTAACCGGAGACCACACGGTTTTTTAAATATTGCTTACATCCTACATATTAAAATTACAAATGCGGAAGTTTGTATGTTTGTTACTCGATCACGTATAGACAACTGAATGGATATGGATAAAGTTTTATTTTGTAAATAAGGAAGTTAAATACAAAATAATATTACGACTTCGTTACAAACAGAATTTATATCATTTATATTTATGAAAAACAATACAATCCGCCATATTGACGCATCTACGACATTTGATCAATTAGAATTCAGACATTCGACCTACTCACAAGCGAAAACAACTGATTTGGTAGTCTAAAGTGCAAAAGCATTTCAGTAAGCAAGACTTTAAGATTCATTATGTAAAATACAATAGGTTAACCGCGGTCGTTCAACTGAACGACCTCTCGGTTAACCTTATTTGTAACACTTTATTTATATCCTGCTCATGTCTTCTCCCGCCTTTCAAGCTATCCCTATTACCTACCAATTAACTTCAAAATGGTTCAGTGGTTAAGCCGTGGTAACGCAACAAACAAACAGAAAAATATCGCATATATAAAAAGTACGGATGAAAGAAATCAGCAGAGTTTTGAAAGATTTGATTGGTCCTGATACTTATGCTGGACATTTTGATTGTAAACAAACCACTTACGCCTACTGTCGATCAATTGTATCAATGTATTTTAATAAAAAATTGTCCATCATAACCTGTCTATCAATTGTTAGTAACAATTTGTTACCAGACTTCATTTGTGTGTATGATTTTTTCGTTATATTTTAAGTGGTTGTCAGGAATTGATCAGAGTCCGTGTATTAATTTTGTTTTTTCTTCCATATTATAGGTAAACTTCGTAAATTATATTGAGTACCTATTCGTACTTATGAAAAGACAAAGTTAAAATTAAATCCATGTTATAACCTCAAATGATTAATCTACAAGCATACATACATAAGTTAATAGACTTACTATTTTATTTAAAAGAATTTTATGTACATATAGATAATAATTTTATGTAAATAATTTTAGTAAAATAATTTTATGGATAATAATTAATTAATTAATTAATATATATTTAATTCAGTATTTTTTTTGTATTTTTAATTTTTTTATATTTTTTGTATTCTAATATTTAAAAATGTAATTTTAATGTAAAAATTAATGAAATAAAGGAGATAATAATTAAATATTAATATGCCTACATATAATATTTTTTTAATATTTAATTTGAATTTAATATTGTAGAAAGTAGTTTTATTTTTGTACACCTAATGCAACCAATATATTTTCTGTTTTAATTTATTTAATGAAGCTCTTACCGAAGCTTTTCTTATTTTATTATTGTGTCTAGTGTTTGCTTAAAACAGTTCAATTGTAGATAATTACCTTGTTATTTTTTAAATGGATGTCGTTAGCTGATTTAGGAATTTGGGACGATATAACGACTAGAATCTTGAGTCATTTAAAAACCACAGACACATGACTAATATGTCCACCTACTTTAAAAATGTGATTCAATATTATTGCCAATTAAATTAAATATAAGGAAAAGTGAACTATTTGCTAATTATAATATTTATTAAAACCTAAAAATGTTCGTACTTATTTGGATAACTAATGTTAGGAAAGAAGTGACAAAATTAATTAAAATATAGGTAGATGGTACAATTGAAAACCAATGAGACAATGAGGTGCAAAGTATCAAAACAAAAGCTTGCTAGAGTAACAGTGATCTAATAAAAACTTATCTACTGGATAAAAAGTAAAGAAAAGCAAAGTAACTTATATTTAAACTACTATATATTACCTACTAATGATTAAAATGATGTAAAAATACCCTGAACAGCGATAATCACCAGAATAGTCGGAGGTTTGGAGATAATGAAAGCTGATTAGAGATCCAACATTCAGACTCATTATATAATAAATAGCGTGCGATACAAATTTGAATAGGACTGGCCTCTCGTTAATTGTGACAGTTTTAACTTTAACAAGATTATAGGGTTATATATAACCCCATTTTTATGTTGCCTGCCTTATTATTTCCCTACCGCAATGGTTCGGACCCTCGATTGAAAACGGATCACCGATATAAAACCGACACCAATGCCCTCCCACTCATCTGACCCCGAGAAAATAACACCCAAAGTATCCGTAATTTATGACCTGCATTGATACTTGCGCCCTGCGCCCGATTAAAATCCGGGAAAATAAGGATCGAGGTATGTCTATTGTAATCTGTATCAAACTCGGTGCACTGCGCCTGATCCGAATACGAGCCTTCATTACCAATTCATGAATCATAGATATTTCTTTAAATTACTTATGACAATACGAATTAAAGCTTTTCCATTTTTAAAGGCTGAATTTTGTCCATTTCGAATCAGACGCACTGCTCAATTTAATCTTTGTCCAAGCTGTCATAGACAAACTGGTTTTTGACAGTCACGTATCGCATTATGGTAGCATCTGCCATCCTTCGTTTTTAAGGCATTTCCCGCCTGATCTTCGCGAACTTCCCATGAAGGAACCCCCGCTTAGATAAAGTTCGCAAGCCACCACATACATATCGTCATAGAAATGTTAACGCAGATCCACATGGCAAAAGTATTCACGATTAACCGTTCTTTTATTTTGACACTATCAATATGGATCAGACATTACTAAAATTCTTTTGATCTTTTCAACCCTGTTGAGACGAAGAGTCACAAGGGCAACCAATAGTTCAGAGGCAGGATTAAACTTGGATCTTTCGATCTTACAAGCCTTATACCACAGCCGTTGGACTACTGATTAAAACTTACTCGTTAAGTGTGCGTTTCCTAGCGCCGCAAGATTTCCTAATTTATGCATAATACTTATAAGATATTCAATTACGTATACACCCCGGACAGTGGCTACTTCTAAATATATACGAGAACTACGTTAAAAAAGATAACACGTTAGTTTACTGTAAATAAAAGTTATTTTCTGTAGCCTCAATTTTCAATCATAGACTCAAAGTCATCCGGTATTATAATAATGATTTCTAAGTAAGTGAATCGTTCGTCAGTACCCAAAACCAGGTTCTGAGTGACTGAAACCGATATCCACCAACTAATGCTTCGTCTTATTGCCGAACAAAATCTACAAGTAATAGCCATCAGTCAGTATTTACTTGATTGGTGTATAATGAAATCAGTTCGATTTATTAAAACGCTTCACGATAATTTTCCAAATTTTCGACATGACGTTCTTGAAATTCATTTTTGGAGAAGACATGAATTTTTTTTTAGCTAAATGAAATGTCCCCCTTTTTCTTCTTCGGTTAATGAAAGGTTTATAGTAACGATACTCTAGATCAGCAAGTATCTAAAGTCTTGTAAAGAGTGACCCGCTCAGCAGTGAAATAGAATCATCAGAACACCAATGTAAACGCCAGCAGTAAACACTAAAGGTATGAAAACTGTTCGCTTTGCATATACTAATATAAGGAAGAACCAAATTCGCATCAAGCTGAGAATGAACCTCTTTAAAAACTTGCACTCTTCATTGGAACTAGTTAACAGGGCACCGATGCCCATAAAGAAATCCAGAAGTCACGGTAGAGAATTTTTAGAACATTCGCGTTTAATAAGATTGTGTCGAAAAATGGCTCAATATAATCCAACATGTGTTTTTTTTTACTTTGGTTATTGCTATAGAAGAAACTTATGGTCGTTATTAATTTAAAATCAACTTAAATTCTAGTGAAAAATAATTTCCGTAGTCAGCGTCTATAATGTCCCACTGTTACCCTTTGTCGTGCTTCGGGTGGCTCGCACCGTCGGGTAGATGAAGAATTCCAACGATTCGCGTTCCACACGATTCTAAAACGACTGGTTCTGCCAGATGTTTGCGTGACCCTAAACGGGCACAAGGGCAAACCCTCTAAAAGGGTAGGAGGGTAATTTCGACCCTCGAGTCAAAATAAATCTCCCAATGGTCACAGATGTAAACTATACGTGCTACGTACCGTCTAATCTAAGCAAATAATATAATGTTTCACAGTATTTTGGTAGGCTGTGGGCGATTAGTTGATGTTGTGGAATTTGAGGATCGCCCGCCCTTTGATCTCGGAGTTGCAGAGCTTCCTCACGACCTCTTGCGCTTCTTCCGCGGGGAACACCGAGTGAGGCGGAGGCTCAATCTGTTGGCAGACAATGATTTTTGTTACAGATAACGGATACAGACAAAAATAAATAAATCAATCAATCTGCTCAGCCTTTTCCAAAATATATTGGGTCGGCTTCCAGTCTAACCGGATGCAACTGAATACCATTATTTTACGTGGAACGACTGCCTATCTGACCTCCTCAACCCAGTTACTGGGAAACACGATACCCCTTGGTAAGTAGACAGTCAAAAAGAAATACCTATACAACTTAATATTTTGAAGGCCCAAGACAAAACATCAAATTAATATTTATTAGGTTTTAATTTTCCTGCAAATTAATTCAATTAGTTAGATAGTGGTTATCGACTAGTCTAAAATAAGTGTCTAATATGTAGTGTAAGTGTAGAGAAGCGATTTCTCTAAAGATCATAGGAACCTTTATAATAAAGGAAGTATGAATTGAAGGTTGAAATAAAAGTAAAAGGAGCCGTTTAAGATCCTTTTTCACTATAAACTACATGCGCAGTGTCTTACATATGTGCTTTTGCTTAAGAGGGCGCACACAGGTCCACTAGCGCCACATACGATCTAGAATTCTAGAGGATAGTGGCCGCTTTTCCTAAAATTGAATTTTGTTGCTTCGTGTCTCGATATGAAAGTTTATAAAAGGAATTAGAAAATTCTAGACACACCGAGGGTGCTTATTGAACCGTTATTCAAAATTCCTTCTCAGTCACGAGATAATATTTTTTTAAAGGAGTGGCGCTAGTGGACCGGTGTGCGCTCTCTTAAGGGGAAAGAACCAGGTAGCCCGCGAAATTTAAAATTTCTTAAGTTTTTTGTAATTTGTCAGGTTGTATGTTGAATAAAATATGATCAAAATAAGTTCATATAATAAACCTGACACAGATCTGCAAATTGCAAAAACCGTAAGAAAATTTGGATTTCGCAGGCTACCTGGTGCGTCCCTCTATCACAGAAAACCCTGACTTTGAACTTGACCGAGCGACGAGGTAGTGGAGACAAATTTTTTCAATTGCTCTCTACCAGTCCCGGATAACTGGGCAGCATAAACGTTAATAGATTATATCAGACGGTATATAACTACATCCACCGTTTCAGAGCAGGATACTGCAAAACTCTGGTTTCGTAATAGGTAAGTGTGACGGTCGTGGTTGGTCGCTACCTCGAGATGAGAATAAGAGATCAGAGAAATAACCTCCTTCGTTTTGTCCGTAAAAATAGATCGACAAGTCTCTGCGTGCTTGTTGGTTGTCTACTAACTCTCCGATCAGTAAATCTACTGCCAAATTTTGTAGGAGTGGTTGTCGTAGATTTAATTAAATGGCATGGTTGGAAACAGATTTCGTTGGATCAGATCGTGCTAAGTACTGTTTTAAACGTGCAACTGTGTAAAACACAAAGACATTTAAATATACTAAAACATAATAAATCATTCATAAAAGGTCCTTTATTATCCCGAAATTATTTCAATTTAATCTCAATGCCATTACACTTGACTATTTCATTAGTTTCAAGAGCCTGATAAACGGGTTATCACATACCTAATAGAGGTGCCGGTAAAATGCGCGCGAGCATCGAACGACCTTGCTTAGATAACGAACGAAACCTCGCGTGGGCTACTCCAAATAGGTGCACGCGATAGGTAATTGAAATCAGTGTCTTCGCAAAATTCTATATTCAACGTGTTTATTGTCTTTCGAAAAATTTGGTTGAAGCATCTAAATTGAAACACAAACAGAAGTGGATTCAATGACGCTTTTAGTTTCTGCGCCTTTCAATCAATTCAGTATAACCGTATAGGTACAACAAAATAAACAACTTCACCCAAGAGATGAATAACACCTTATTGATAATTAATCAAAGATACATGAATACAATCATATTGAATTACCAATAAGAAAATATTATAAAAAGATATTGAAGATTGCAACGATGGAAGAACAATAATAATTAAAACAACTTGACAATCCAAGTATCAATGATAGATGAGAAACGCGACAAGGGAAGCCAGAAGAATTCGCCATCCGTTGACAAAAGTCCCTAAAACAAATCCTAAAACGAGTTTCCTTTTTCTGGGACTGATGGATTAGTCAGCCGAGAAAATTCAACAGAACACAAAATCTAAGCAGGAATATAGTAATAAATAAAATAAACTGACTTACGCGAACGATTTAACCGATCTGCTGGGAGGAGACACTTAAAATACTGTTATCTGCGTGAAAACGCCGGAGCGATTGCACTGGTAACATGCACCGTTGAGAAAGAAATATGTACAGTGATTGGAAGTTAACACTGCAATTGGATAAATTGATCTAAATTGGCCTTGCATTGAGGGAGCGAATTGCCCCCTTGTGAATCAATCAGTGCAGTGAATAAGCCTCTATATATACCGTTGCAACAGAGGTAGGTTTGTAGTCCACTGCCTGCGACCCTGCCATGTACTTGTTGCCATCAGTTTGCTCGCACAAAATGCGGAATTAGGGGTTGCGAATACACTCTTTGTACTTCTTCAACGTCGTCATTAACATATGCGTTCCCCTAATCTCTTGACCTTACTCTGGTTTACCCAAATTGGGAGTACAGTTGGTATATGCCAATGGTTTCCTATACATATTATAAAATTAAAGATTAATGGAGAGCTTATCAGTTGCTACTGTTTCTCCGCAGGTTGTATGAGTACACTGATGTTAACAGGTAGTTGCGGGGTTGCCGGCGATGGACGAATAAAATCTTTTTATCTTACACTTAAGGGTCAAAATGACCCAACTATGTATTGGATGTAGGATCTGACTGACCTCTATGTTCAATATATGATGACAACGCAAGTGGTGGGGTTTCGTCTCTTGTGCTAAACACGGATTCGATCCTCAGAGCCTATTTAAGGTTTGCAATTATTGACGAGACATGGCACGATGCATATAAGTTCGACATAATTCTTGAGTTGAGTTGTTGTGTAACCTGTTTCGTGCGAAATATTCTTAACTGATTTGGGAAATGCATCTTAAAAATCGCTTTGGGGTTTCACCTTCAACTACAGTACCCGAACGATATAAAACATTCAGCATTAGAGAAAGACAGAGGACAGGGATGAGTTTCTACAAACGCGAACTACTTTAACTAAAATTCGATGTGCCATATTAACCTGAACTGTAATATAAAATTACGTATACTCACTTCACCCTTAGCCACCAGGGCTACCAGTTGCTTGAGCTGTTCTATGGAGCCGTTGGGGACAATTTCAATGTTGACGTTCATATCTTCAGCTTTCTTTGCAAATTTGGGTAGAAGGTGCTCACCGACATCTTCTGTCACTAGTACCACTCCACCCTGAGAGAGAATAGATCTTAATTATTAGTATACACGGATGCTTGTTGACCTGGCGTAGGTCGCGCGATTCCGCTAGATGAAGGGGGCACAGGGCCTGCCGTTGTAGCGATGCTTATAGGAGGCCTAACCCCAGCAGTGGTCTTCTGGCTCAATGGTAATGATGGTGCAAATAAAAGATATGTTATGGACAGAAATACTGATCTAAAGTGTGTTTATATTATTATGTTATTGTGAGTGTTTATTAAGGACTGGTCAACACCAGACAGTTTAGCAGTAAAAACAATAATACTGATAATTATTACCAACATTTTTGACAATCAATGTGATCAAGAAAATAGTAATATTAAAAATGTAGTAGATATTCTTCCGGACGAATAGCTTTACAATTCTTCTACTATACCATTGACAAAGGCATGTAAGGGGTAAGAACATTTCAACTCACAGTGGCAAGGCATTGCAAAGAACGATGTAGTGATCGGGAGGTGGTGCCAAAGTTCAGCACCACATTAACGGGACCTCCACACGCGTCTGTCGTCCTCTCAATGAGCTGCTTCTCATACAGATCCTCGTTCCACTGGACCACGTTCACCCTGCGTTAATTAAAAAAACAATCGCCAGTTTAGACAGTCTACAGGTATATCGTTAGCGACCTAAGAAAAGGGATGAGATGGATGAAAAAGAAGGGATGGATTGTGTGAAAGATGAAAGATGTGGGTGTGAATGATGGGAGGGAGGAAAGTAAAACATGACGGCTAAAAGATGTACGGGAAAAAAATTGTTGTACTAATAATAAAATAAGTTATATAAGAACAGGAGGGTGGTGATGATCAACGGAAGGGTTTCGTGGTGGGTAGCGAGGAAAGATTGCGGGGTTTATACGATCTTAATAATGTCATTTATGACCTTTCTTATTTCTTGTTAAGTTTGGCCGATGAAAGTGTGTAAATAACTTAATATCACGCCTGTATTCCCAGAAGGGTAGGGCAGAGGTGTACCTATAGTAACTCCCACATTTTGGCAGTTATGTTTAAGTCGCATGTAGATAATAGGGGACGTGCCTATTGCCTTCAACCGGGCACAATTCAGACTCCGGGCTGACACTGAGATAATTCCTAATGCCGTCCGTAAATACTTAGTCGATTTACTGTGGTTTGTCGGAACCAACAAAATGGCTATGGATTTCTTAAAGAAACTCTAAGAATAGCTATCCGATTGGAGTAGTTGAGTAAAGCCATAAATGACGGCAATTTTTCCAATAACGGTGTAGACAAGCGAAAGCGATGGACAATATTGCGAATGGAATCAAGGGTTACGAGAGGGTAAAAAAAGGTCACATAATAAACATAGCACCGGGTATGTGAAGGGTTTAAGCCTTTAAGGTTTGAAGGTGATGGTCAGCAAGCTTGGTTTTTCCCCGCTTTTGAGCGGATACCGGAGCAGATTTAAAAAAATGTGTCCTATACTTATTTTATGCTCTTGAGTGAGCGTCAATTATCAGTCGCCAGCGACCGTAGTCTACTTAATTTTAGCTATGCCAAATTTTCTCGTAACAGCAATTAATTGTATGACTTTGTGCTTTAATCACTACCGAATTCAAATTTTGAATATATAAAAGACCTATTATTAGCGCAAACTTTATCTAGGTCCTCCGTCGTACTACCATGGACATCAGTAATGACCTGGACACATCACCACCGCGCGTCGCCGCAACCGTGCAACGGCACGATGTCGTACCTCGCCACGGCGCCGTGTATTGTGCGCCGCGCCGGCTTACGGCACACGCGCGGCAGTTGATGTTTCGCTGTCGCAAAGTTCGTACGTGTTCGTGCAAAAAAAGATAGCGATATACCCAGAGAATTGAGGAATATAAGGACAACAATTTGAAAACAGAAGGGTAGAAACATGTTTGTCGAAATATTTTTCAGTTTTGCACTAACACGTAAGAACTTTGCGACAGAACATCTACTGCCGAGCGGGTGCTCGGCGCGGCGCACCGTACACGGTGCTCGTGCCGTTTTACGGTGGCGGCGCCGCGTAGTGGTAATGTGTTCAGGGCCTATGACAGGTAGTAGCAGTGACTTCAGAACACCAGTTAGACCGATTTGCATCGAGCACAGTGTTCACAACTACGACCGCCACCTTCATTGCGTAACATACTATCAATCACAATGTGAAACATTTTGAAGGATATTGCTAATCCATTGCTTAATATGTTCGCCAAATTTATTTGCTCAAGAACGTAAATAATGCAATGAATGTTGTTCAACTGTCAAAATGAAAGCCATTTCTACTGTTAGTGTGTTACACAATTACCCCGCTGGTTGAACCTGAAACTAATTGACTAATAAAACCACCTATTGTGCACTGATAATGCAATTTCAACTGAGAAGACTCTTTCAATTCTATTCATATATTTGCCGAGATGTTACGTCTGCTCTTTGTCACCGTGGTGCGAATACATTTCGCGATAGTCAGGGCCGTCAGCGGTTGTCAGATGCTCTAAAGTGTTGCAAATCTGCCACTTAGCCTATATCAGTGTTATACAAACAAATGAAACAAGTCAAACATTACTTCGACCTCAACAACCTTGCGCATCGATCAAGATAATATTTGGCAGATGTTATTCAATCTACATGTGTTAGAAATACGAGTGCATTAATTGATAAGCTAAATAGAAACAGATCTATCAAAAGTTACGACTTGACGTTCAGTTTTAGCTTCATTAAAGTATTATGAGTTTATGACACAAAAAGAAAAACAAAATACTACTTACTCTTCGCATTCCTTCGCTAGAATGAATCCTTCGTCCTTGAGGGTAGCCACGCAGATCCTGATGCGATTGTTGTAGGATGCGTGCTTGAAGTAATGAGTGGCGATGCGCAGCGCCCACAGCGCCAGACCACCGGTGCCCACGATCAACACCGTTGTGCTGTCCTTCTTCGACGGGCCTTCCAACACCTTCTTCAGATGTTCTCCAGCCGTGGCCACAGTATTCATTGCCAGTAAAGCACCAGTAGGCAGCATAGCTGCCACACTCAGAGGCAGCTGGTCCGGTACAGGAACCAGACACTTAAAATCTGGCACGACAATATACTCCGCATACCCATTGGGCACGCCCTCGTAGGGATACAAAACTATCCTGGATCCTTCTTTGATTCCGTCTAGTCTTTCCGCAGCTTTGCCGATAGTGTCTACAACACCAGCGACTTCATAGCCTGGGAACAAGGCACCGTCTCTGATACCTATGTGTGAAGGAGTGGTGTGGGTGTGGATGCCGAAGTTTTCCATTTCTCCTGAGAGGCTACCGATGGAAGATATGGAAGACGTGCTGCAGACGGAGGCTGAGCGAGTTTTGTTGGCTCTGTAGCAAGCTCCTGCGTACACCACGCGTATCCTGGCGCCGTACATCGGCACGTCGGGTACGGGAACGTCGAAACTGAACACGCACTCCCGCATGGTCGGTCCGGGGGACTCGATGGACACTTGTCTGCACAGCTTACTCATTTTGAAATCTGTGGACAAAAAAAAACATTTTGAAATGCTTTGAAGATGTCCTTAAAGTTAAGATTAAGATATAAAGACTTGTTAGTAATTTTCAGGGCTATGTTTAAACATGGGGGGCCGGATGAGGTATACCAAACAACAAGATACATTGAAAATGCTATCAAACATTAAGAAGCGCCTTATGTTAAAAAATTTCACTCTGCCTACCTTAGTCCTTACTATGAATATACGGTAACGATAATTATACGCAACAGTGTCTAGAACAGTAATTATTTCCACTTTAAACGCAGCGTCCGTTCGTCCCGAGACCGCACACGATTCTGAAGTAGGTGCGGAAAACTCACTATCTACTAAATGAAGGAATATTATCTAGTACATTTATTTGCTTACACGCGCAGCCTATCTGCTTATCCACGACTGTTTTTTGGCTGGTTCACTACAGGTCATGGTGGTCTCATTCATGCCTTTTTGTCATTTTGAACCTACTTAGATCTTCGACTCGATATGTCTTGCAAGACAATCGATGCTGATGCAATATTTTGTCTGCGAGACGCTTAAAGAGGAAGACGGGATATTTATGCATCTACATATAGAAAAAAACATCGACCATCAAAGATCTCTTCTTACATAACATCCTGCCTAAACGCCAAAACTTGTAGTTATATACTTACGTGCTGTTCTACACACATTCTTCCTCAAAAAACGATAACATGTTTATTTCCATACATTAACAAGTGATTAGTTAACGAGTGCCTAATGGCCAATTGCTATTATTTACGGATCGTTATTGGTTAAAATTAAGACTTGTATCTTTACCAATAATAAGAAATGCCCTCTTAGCTTTGCATAGTAGATTCTCCCATATGGAAGTAGGTATCACAGGTAAAATTAGCTTATGAATCTATTTATATGCTCAGTTAGGCAATAAAAAATGCTACCATTGGTAAGCAAAACGATTCGTTTTTGTTTATAGGAACTGAGCATTAGTGATCATTCTGTCTCCAAGCACAATTCACAAACAAATCCAGCAGCATGAAGGTACATAATTAAATAAATAGTAGGTGACGCATCATCTATTATATTATTACAAAACTACAAGTTATTGGCGAACTTTTTGACGTCATGCCTTGTTCACAGGATCATCACGTGATACAAAGAAGTAAAGCCAGGATTACACAGATCTGCCGCGAGAAATCGCGGCACAGCGGATAGAGCTCCGGCGGGATCTCATGGCGGCATGGAGAGTGCGACTGTCGCAACCCAGCGCAGGGCACGCCACAATTGCGGCGGTAAGACCCCTCTTTGAGGAGTGGCTTGAGAGGCGCCACGGCGTCCTCACCTTCCGCCTGACGCAGGTCCTCACCGGACATGGATGTTTCGGGAGGTTCCTGTTTCGAATAAGGCGGGAGGAAACGCCCGGGTGTTACCATTGTGTGGATCGACCGGAGGACACGGTGGAGCATACGGTGGAGGTCTGCCCGGCTTGGGCAGAGCACCGCCGTGTCCTCGTGGCGGCGATCGGCGGCGGCGACCTCTCGCGTCCGGCCCTGGTTCAGGCCATGGTACGGAGCGAGAGGGAATGGGAAGCCGTCACCTCCTTCTGCGAAGCAGTAATGCTCGCGAAGGAGGAGGCGGAGCGCGAAAGGGAGAGGCATCTGCGCCCTCGCGCCCCTAGCCGCCGCAGGAGGAGGAGACACCCTGGGCGTCGGGAGTCGATTGCCGACTCCCGGCCACCGTAGGCGCGGGCTTGCGGACGGCGAGCAATGGGCAGCTCGCCGTCCGGTAAGGACCAGGCCCGGGTCGACGGCGCGTCGTGTTCCACGCGCGCCTCAAAGAGATGTCAGCACCATTGACGGGGTCCGATAGGACCGATGCCTGCCGGGGTCGCGGATTGTTCGAAAGAGTTACCGTGGCCCTGGCGCACAGGCAACTGAAGGAACACGGGTGGGTTTTAGTCAGTAAGAGTCTGACACGCCCTTCCGCTCCGCCCAGAGCGGGAGACGTCATTTGATGACTTCCCACCCAAAAAAAAAAAAAAAAAAAAAAAGGGTTACACAGATGGTATCCTGCATGATTGCATGCCTTAATCATGCCATTCACTAATCAGAATTATAGCTGTATGGCATGCAAGCTACTTGCAACGTGTTATGTGTATCCTGCACCCTAATTACGTAACACACTATCTATCACAATCTGAATCATTTTGAAGCCTATTGCTAATCCATTGCTTCATATGTTCAAAAAATTTGTCTGCTCAACAACGTAAATAACGCAATGAATGTTGCTGAACTGTCAAAATGAAACCCATTCCTACTGTTAGTGTGTTACGCTGGTTTAAAGAAACTCAATCGATTTAAAAAATAGCAGCCCTGTAGATCTTTTCCCTAAGTACATAAGGCGGGTCAGCCAGGACATCAGCCCTGCCTATTAGAATAGGTAGCTAATTACAACCGCCTCGCGCCTGCAGAGCTGTCGACGTTGGCAGGCTCCTGCGCCACTAGAATAGATGGGGAAAGTTTTCCGACTGCGTATATGTTTTCATTTGTTTGCACTTAAGGGGACTACAGGACCTAAATTCAAATTTTATAATGCCTGAAAGTATATGATCCACTGCAGTAAACTAAATCAGAAAAATATATGATCTTCTTCAGGGTATACACTAGTTAGATAGTGTGTTGAAAACTTAATACAACTAATTTGATACGATAGAAAAAAATAACGAAGATGCCTCTAAAAATTTATTTTATCGATTAAAAACCATACTAAATCATTCTGATTTTTCGTCAGATTATTCTACAAGCAACATATTAACGTAATAGTGTTTTAATTTTTTAGTCCAATCAATCGTTTTTTTTGTAAATAGATAATTGCTTCATATTTTGCAATAAATTACCAGCAGATCTATTCTGTAAAAATCTCACCGTGATAACTTAGGCGAAGTGAGCGTGGAGTGAGTTGTCAATAGTGGCAAGCCCTTGCATCAGGCGGACTGACAGCTCACTTCACCTATGTTTTCACGGTGAGAATTTTACAGAATAGATCGACAGCGTTGTGTCATCGCGTTTCTCTTTCTTTTCTATGCAGTCCGACAGTGACCGCGCTTTAGCTGCTGTAAGCCTCTTAATTATTCAGGGAATATTTTGGAAAAAATTGAACTTTACAATCTGAGGGGTTAATTAGCCAAGTGTTCTTTTAGCCGAAATACATAATATGCCTATGCTAATCCAACCACACCAACATGCTCAAACATGTTCTCAAAACGGTGACGGAAAACATCGTGAGGAAACCGGCATCTCCTAGAACCAAAATTTTGAGGACATGTGACATCCCCGTCCATCACCTGCACTGGGCCCGCGTGGTGGATTACTGCCCACTCCCTCTCATAGAGAGGGGGCCTGTGTCCTAGCAGTGGGAACATTATAGGCCGATTATGTAATCAAATCCCGTTGGCCCGTTATAGTTTTCATTATAATATTGCCTACAGTAGTAACTGTTTTTAAGCGTTTTCGTCAGACCAGTGACTAAGCAATATGATCATTCGAATGAAAAAGTAATCGCTCTTCATTACCAAATGTAAGACCAATCAAAAACACTTCCTATACAGGGTGGCAGGGACAACGCGCTACCAGTTTACCACGGATTTAGTGCATGATTCTGAACACACCGAGACGAAATAATTCGTCGGCTATTAAAAAACAAATTGCTTTTCTACATATACATTTTCTATGGAACAGCAGATTTCTTTTTTAAAAACCGACGCACAATTTCTGCGCTCGGGGGTCTAGAATCATGTGCTGAATTCATGGTTACAGTTTGCGCGGCGATGTCCGTTCCACCTGTATAAGTAGGTAGGTGTCTACCTAGTTACCTACTATTAATCAGCATGACTACGAAAATTTTCCTCTTCCTACAGATAAACGTGATTATTTCTCAAAAGATAATCTTATGATAACAGCACCAAGGGACCATTCAAGTATTACGTAAGTTCCAAAGGGGGGGGGGGTCTTAGCTTGGCTTATTTTTGATGACATGGAGGACAGTGGGGCCTGGATTGTGATTACGTCAGCAATATTTATTTACTTTTTCTAATTTTTCTGCAAAGTTTAGTCATTCTTATTTGAATAAATATGGCAACCCTACTTGTCTATGCTCGAAAGCGAAAAGCATGCTCAGGGATTCCCCAAAATAATTGATATTGCTTACTCGCTCTCAGACGGTGTTTTATGGTTAAGTTAGAAAGAACTCAAGTAGGAAATTTACTTAAGTGGGCATTCAATTCCTTTAGTCTATAAGTTCCTTATTTCTAGACTCATGAAAGTCATGAATAACAATAAAGAAACCTTAACAGTCTAAAAAAGAATACCGATGGGTAAGAGCTTTGCTTACTTTTGCTGACAAGGGGGAGGGCAGGGTTAAAAATTGCTTAAATTCTGCTTACGTAATAAATAGTAATAATTGAATGGTCCCCAACGGTTAAGAAGCTTCTTTAATTAAATTATCTAATTCGATTAGGGATTGCAATCCGGTCCGGCTGATCCGATATAAAAACGCGGCGAAGTGTTTTTGTGCAAACCAGTACCCTAATTGCGTAGCACAGTATCAACCATAATCTGAATCATATTGAAAGATATTGCTAATCCATTTCTTCATATGTTCGACAAATTTATCAGCTCAACAACGTAAATAACGCAATTAATTTTGTTGAACTGACAAAATGAAAGCCATACCTACTGTTAGTGTGTTACGCAATTACCCCGCTGGCCTCATTACGAAGCCTATTGGCGGACGACACAATAAATACGATTTGTTTCCCTTAGATCGTTCTTTCACAGTCAAATTGATTAAAATAAGTACTTGTATTTATGGTGGCGCAAAAGTAATACTTGACTTAAGTTATTTGTTGTTAAGTGAAAAAGAAATATGTTGAAGCTGCTGCGCGCCTCCTAAATTGATGCACATTAAGTGCGGTTTTGAACTGCATCCGATTGGAATCCTAGAAATGACGGTCCGAAGTGGCCGCACTAGCTACCATTTGTATCAAGGATTGTGCACTTGATCCGAATTCTATCTGCCCGAATTTAGAACTTTTCCGATTCGGACGGAACTCGGATTTCGAATTCGGATCGGAAGCAGTGCGCAAACGCTCTTAGAATACACATTTCCATGTTTACATTACTTTTATCAATACCTACTTCTGGCAATAGATTAGCCACTTCTTTACTATTTTAGACTGCTGGCGGCATGCAATACTAGTATAGCAATACTACTACTATACTACTACGGGCTGCATGAGGACTACCCCGACTGCAGCAGTCGAAGCCATACTGGGATTACCACCGCTTCACCTGTTCATACAGCAGGAA
Organism: Dryobotodes eremita; assembly: GCA_917490735.1. NCBI lineage: Eukaryota > Metazoa > Arthropoda > Insecta > Lepidoptera > Noctuidae > Dryobotodes > Dryobotodes eremita. Next base: position 5,892,949 of record OU823241.1, on the reverse strand, counting down.
GCAACGATGGGGGCGGCACGTCTAAATGCACTATATCTCTGGGGTAAGAGAGACATACCACCGCGCTGCTTGACTCAACAAGGAGTTTCCCATTATGAAAGCCATAAAAGACCGGGTACCCAAACAATTTATCTTCGATACAAAATACAACTTTACGGGGATCGCCGGTGCGAGGACTTGTGCTGTGCCCTGCAGAGCTGCGCATCTTCACGGATGGATCCAAAACAGGTAGTGGCACAGGTGCTGGAATTTTCTCGGAGGACTTCAACATACGCATAGCCACACCATTGGGGGTCGTGTTCGAGGCCGAGTGCATGGGTATTTCTCTAGACGCTTCGGCCATAATGGCTGTTCTGCAAGCGCTAAACAGTCACACAGTTGATTCTGGGCTAATATACGAGTGCCACCAGCGCCTCAAACAGGTGGGTATCCTCAATAACATAACCATTCAATGGATCAAAGGACACAGCGGTTCGCTAGGTAATGATGCAGCTGACGAACTTGCCAGAAAGGGATCGAGCGTGGCACCAGTGGGACCTAAACCCATCGTGCCACTCTGCAGGAAACTCTCCAGGGACCAACATCACAAACTGTGGGTGGACATAGGTGAGTGCAGGCAAGCTAAGGAAGCACTCCCTAAAATTCATGGCCGCCTCACGAAACAGGTTCTCCGACTAAGTAAACAACAGCTGCGTACAATTACAGTAGCTTTACCTGGCCACGGGTCATTTAATAAACACCTCTTTGTCAGGGGAGTCACGGCCAGTCCGCTGTGCAGGGCCTGCATGGAGGACGACGAAACACCAGCTCATATGCTTCTAAACTGCCCGGTGGTCGCCACGTACAGGGCAAAGTACTTCGGTAACCCAGATTGCTCGGCCTGCCCCGAGGAGCTGGGGTGGATCAAATAATCGACATTCCCACCCGTACGCAAAATACGCGCACTGACGTGGAGATGCGGACACCAGCCCGTATTAACTATTACCTACTATTTTAGAACCGCCAAGGGTTTTCGCTTGATCAAGTAAGACGTGACTCTTCAAAACACCATAAAAACATTGTCGTAGAAAAATAAATCGTCAAATCGAGATATAGCCGGGAGACACAAATTGATGTTATTTTCTGTGAAATATAATAGAGCTAGCGGCAAGAATGAAACTGTGTTGTAGATACAGTTACTAAAACTTTTTTAACTATTAGTAAAGTATTAGTAAGTAAAATATTAGTTTAACTGTCAAAATTACATAAATAGAACAAAATATCAACTTCCACATATCTTGCACTAGTTAGCGTACCATTTTCTATCAGCACTAACTCCGTGCGATTCTCTAAAGAGATTCCAGCCCAAACCATTACAGATCCACCGCTGAACGGCACTTTTTACTTAAAACAAGCTGGAATAATACGTTCACATGGCCGTCATGTGCACACAGCATAAATCTGGATTCGTCAGAAAACTCTTGCTCATTCTTCGTCTCCCCCCATTCTGCGTGTTCGGGGGCGTAACCTAATCTTGCTACCCGGTGTTCTTTTTCAAGTTTTGGACCATTTGCGGGTCTATGTGAGGTCAAATTAGCTTCAAGGAGCCGCCGCCTTACAGTCCGCTCGCTTACGTTATCTCTTCGGGTCTCTCGAAGTTCATATGTTACTTCATCTGCCGTGAGGTGCTGATTAGGAGCGTGGTCGTAACAATAAATCGATACTCACGAGGCGTAGTCCGTGTTGGACTGCCAGTTCCTGGTATTCTTATGTTCTGTCCAGTTTCTCGGTAACGTTGGACGACCCGCTGCACTGTAGAAAGTGACACGTCTATTGTTCTCGTTATACTTCGCTGACTTCTGCCGTCTTCTAACATAGTAACGATATGTGTACATTCTTCTGGTGTTAGCGACATGATAGTAATTTAATAATGCTGGTGAAAGACGACAGTGACCGCCTTTTAACATTCTTATTTAACAGATTGAAAATAAAAGTGTGAAAACAAGCAAAAGTAAAACAACTGCGAATGGAATTTAGAGGGTTTTAAAAATTTTACTGCTTTTAATTACGTTGTAGATTATTTAAGGTTTTTTTTCATACGATATTAAAATTCTCGGTAATACAAAGTTAATTTCATGCATGTACCATTATTATTTTGCAAGTTACAATGATTTTCGTCATCGACCAGCGGGGTAATTGCGTAACACACCAACAGTAAGAATTGGCTTTAATTTTGACCGTTCAACATTCATTGCGTTTATTTACGTTGTTGAGCAGATATATTTTTCGAACATATGAAGCAATGGATTAGCAAAAGGCTTCAAAATTATTCATATTAAGATTTATAGTGTGTGACGCAATTAGGGTGCCGTATTATTTGACCGCGAGTGTAGAGGCTGATTGAATCAATAAGTTTATCTTGAAATCTATAATCTCTATATATCCATACTAATCCATAGTATAAAACAAAGTCGTTTTCGTATCTCTCTTTGTGACCGCTACAAACCATCATTTAGAGAATTAACTTCGGAAGGTTTATATAGTTCATTCTTAGTAAAATTAAATAATAGGTAAATATAGGTAGTAAGTAGGTACCCAATACCTATTATTGATTGGATCAACGTAAACAATTAGGTCATATAACTCTTTAGTAGGTAATATGGGTTAAATTGGTATTCAAAAACGTACAATTTCTAAAATAACTCCAATGCCTACAATTCTGTATGCTACAGAACGAGTTTTCCTTCTACAAATGTCATTGTTTACAGTCTAATGAACTAAATTTAACGACGCGACGGCGGGCGACGAGATTTTTAACAAAGAACTCGAATAACAAGGACAATCAAGATGGCCGACGATTATTTTTTTATATCATGATGTGGAATCGTAGGGAAGTTACAGTTCCTCTGCGCAAGATGCACAGATTGATTGTGATAGACAGCTACAATAATGCAATAGTAATAAATTGCACGCGACAATTGGCGTCAATAGCTGCCTTCCGTTTCGAATACGAGGCGCGAATTGTTACGAAAATTGCTGTGACTTTTACATATGTATAGTAGGTAGGTATAAACAGTTTCTTTATTATTTAATCTAGAATGATACAATGGCCTCAGCGGCTTAAAGACGTGCTGAGACTCGTTGTATTCCCTATCTTCTTTGTGTTTGCCCTAAATGAACGACAAAATATGATGAAAACGGAACGCAAAGTAAGAGGTTTTGCAAATATAGACCGACAAAGATCTTTGGTATGGTGACTGCGTATGCTGAGTCGATCGCCTAAGATTGAATTATCCGAAATTAAAATACTAACACTCCACCTGCGTGAAAACTATGAAAGAAAACATAAAATAAACAATGTTAGCCTGTTTTTAAACAATATTTTGTTCTATGTACCTAAGTATATTTATACATGTATTGTCGAGTAAATCACGCAATCGGTGTGTGTACCGTCCATTTACCTTTGTCGCGTCCAGTTGTAATGAAACTAATCAATTTTAATTAAAGAATGGTTAAGAGATATGAATGAAGACGGGAATAGATTGGACTCCTTACAATAATATGCTTTTATATCAAGGGCAAATTGTTTTATCAATATTTTGCACCAATTTTATTCGATATTACTCGTATTTAGTAATGAAGGCAAGTAGTGCTTATCCGTTTTTCTAGGGAGGTGTGAAATAATTGAATACCTACCTATAGTATGATTAATCTAACGTGGATTACGATTATGTACCCATCAAGATAGTCTCCATACTAATTCCATGGTAGGTAGCTACCTATGTAGATGCTGATAGACAATTATGTAGGTATTATGGACTAAAATCACATCGAAATTTGATTGTGCGATGCAGAGGTGTAATTCCGCTATGTTTAACCAAATTCCCCTTTATGCACCAAAGACTGCCCTACCCTACTTATAAAATTTCATTCGTTTCGACGGACTTATAAAGGAATGCATGAATGCGTTAAACTAATAGCATCAAGCAGTATAACTAATTGGTGTGTAAGTTGTTATAACTATGTCGAAAGATTTTCAGAAATATACTCAAATACCTGGAAAATAATCTGGCAGCTGCTAGCCACGTTTTTTTGCTTTTTCAGTGATTTTGTAGGAATGCCGAAACCTAGATAATCGGCTCCGTGTTGCCGCAGAATAAAACAGTAAGATTGATGGTGAAAACCCTGGATATGGCGTGCCTAGCTTAACCTAGTGTTTACTGAGTCATCTCAAAAACTAAATCTCATCAGAGATTGATAGAAGCAACAGTAAATAACGCTCTAGCCGGCTCGAAGCAGCGAGACATGAAGATTCAAGATGGAGTCGTAGCAGAATTGTATTGTAACGTACGAGTACTTAGGAGAGTTAACTGCCGAGATTGACCACTAGATACGCTGGCAACACAAGCAGTCAACAAACATTGTTTTCTCGTAACGTGTCAACTAAATAGATTTTAGCGTCCGTCTCACGAGAGAAGTCCCGCGGCAATAAGTGGAACTAATATTGTTATATAGTTACCTAAGGTATTTATTTAGTTTAGGTTTTAAATTACAATAGTATTTACAATTAAAATATAATATCCTGACCTAACTAAAACTATTAGCAAACTAAAAAATGGCGTCAAAAACATCCTCCGCATCGCTGTCGACTGGTAATGTACCCAAGAGACTGGCGACATTGCCACGTTGTATGGCAATGCTTAGCCTCTGGCCAAGGTAAAAGCCAGCCCTTGGGTCACGGGAAGTGTCGAACAGGCGTTTGGAGATTTCGTTGAACAAAACATGGGCACTTGGACCCCACGGCCCGAGGGTTTCAACCCTAAACGGCCCGAAAATATAATTACCGACAAGGTTGTTATACTTACGCCGCTTGAGGTTTTCTGCAGCCGCAGCAGCGGCGCCAGCACAGCCCGCTGAGACATGCAGGAAGAGGGATGGCGCAAGAGTATCGACACATCATGTTGTGTCCCACACTAAAGGCCTACCCGTCTTCCATGGAAATAAAGACATGCCGTCCAATCTCTTGCCATCGTCGCGTGCCAAGCCATTAGGTTCTAATACAGCTGGAACGCCGACGGTGACAAGAGCTCGCCGGATGATGTCATTAATGTTCGCGTGCCGCGGTATGCGACCCGCACTACGGCTGCAAGACAGAGCGTGGTGCCCGAGGCTGTTGACAACTTCGCCACAGTGACAGCGATGAGAAGAACAAAAAGGAGCTCCTAGTCGCAGGGAAGCAGCGAGGCAGAAGGTAGTGTCGTCGAATAAAGTGCCTATGTTCGACGACGGTAGTGCATGAAGCCAAAGACCCGACTCCCATGGACCCACAGCCAGTAGGCGCGCACGCTCCACAGTCGTAGCAGACGTGTCAATTAAATTATTCTGTATTACTCTGCAGAGTGGCTCATCCCACCGTCTCTGGGAAGATGGATTGTCGGGTGGATCTGAATTCGGGCAAGCGAGACGCCAGGCATCTATAGCCTCGGTGAAGCCACATCGCGGCTGCAGCGGCACATCAAAATCAATCAGTGTGGATGCTATGATTTACCTGATTAATTTCAATTACTTCAACAATATTCCTACAACAACCTTAATACCTCAGACACTATATGTTATTAACCAGTGCCTGTAATACCTATGATGTTTAGATAAAAATAAATAGACAAAGATTTATGATACCTCGCATGCCAGTGGCGCCGCGCCGCGTCTGCAAGACTTCTTTCGTAAGACGGACTTTACCTGATATTTTTATGAATGATTTGTGTTAAATTAAACATCATTGCATTGTTGCGTGTTCGGATATTCATATAAAGCTTACCTACTATTAATTTCCTCGTGATTAGACAACTAGCAAACGGTCTGTTTAGAATATTTTAACTCTCGAAAATGGCCATAAGGTACTTTGATTTCACCATAAAATTGATTAGCAAAATATTCAGTAACTTTTTAACTCCGTTAACTATTGGAGGCCTATGTCGAGTAGTTGATTGATTGATTGCCTAAGTATTTGATGTTCTGTGTTTTGTTTGGTATTGTTCGTGCTCGTTTTGTCATATACCTTGTTTTGAGTACGATGCCGATGCCCCAATGCGAAACGCGTCGTCTGTACCTGGCAAAAGTTGCAATCCTGGCATTGTTCAGGTACTTACCTGCACTGTGCTATCTGCGTCATAGAAGTTGCCAAGAGTGTAATGATTTTAGCAGGGTATGTATGTATCTACTTATGTATACATATTTGATATTTGTTAGTTTGTATGTTCAGCTGTTCTCTCATATTATTATTACGGTTTATTTTTCATTGCAATGACGTCGAAGGAATTCAATGTTCAGAACGAATCGTCGACAAGCGCGAAACAAAAATGGTCTGGAGACATGTGACGACTAACGGTAACTGCCTTGGAACTGGAATCTATTCTGCTGAGCTAAGTCCTGCCTGTTGGTACGATCACTAGCAGGATGCTTTTAGGTAGTAGGACTGTGGCAAGGGTAATCTTAATCTACCATCATAGCCAATTTTTCGAGTACGGCGGTTAAGTAAGTCTTAAGTGCTTTTCACTGCAGCTTGCAGTGTCTGTACAGATATTTTGGAGAGCTAGATGATTTCAATGTTAAAGGCTCCTAATTCCCGCACCTTCGTTGATTGATTTACTCACTAAAAAGCGCAGCCATTTTCCGGGGTCTCGGGAAGTGTAGGTATTTATTCATTCGGAAATTGCCCTATTAAGGTACGCTCGTCGCGTGTCGAGCCTGTTTGTAGAAGCCTTAATAGGACAATTTCCGAATGAATAAACACCTACACTTCCCGAGGCCCCGGAAAATGGCTGCATAAGCTTTTTAGCGAGTAAATCATTCAACGAAGGTACGGGAATTAAGATATTCCGCCAAAATTTTAAATCTATATTTATCAGAATCAGAACTTTATTCGCTATTAATGTAGGCACAGGTATAAGATATACATAAATTAATGAGATTGGCTACAGTCTACCTCATGGCCGGCGTGCACAAGGCAAGTGTCACGAGAACTGTCACATAATAGCCCTGCCCAAACCGCTCAGGGTAGGAATTCTAAATTTTGACAGCAATTTCCTTATGTGATAGAGGGATCCATTAAGAAAGGATTTTTGGAAATTCTACCTCTTAAGGGGGTGAAAAGGGGGAAATTTGTTTGTATGAAAAATCTTATTCCTTTGGTGATGAAAATTGAAACTTGACACTAATACTTATCTAGGTAAATAATTAAGAAGGTTATCATAAATTTTGCAAACTACCCTTTAAGGGGGTCGAGGGGGTATTGTAGTTCCCTGTCTACGAAACTCATGCGGATGTGAAGTCGCGGGCGAAGAGCTAGTAATATAATATTATATTATGTCGATTATAATTTGGAAATATTTTATTGATATTTATTAGGTACCTATATACATTCTTACATTTTAATGATATAAGGAGTATGTAAGGATCGTAGCAGGTGGCGTTCTGTAGTTTCTGCCTACCCTCATGGCACGAAGGCTTGAGTTTATGTATGTATGTATTTTGATGATCGATTAGTGCCTTCTTAGTTACCCATTTAGTTTTTGTTTTTTATTAAATTAATGAATGTAGGGGTAATATGGGCCAGTGTCCGCAACTCCACGTCAAAGCACGGATTTTGCGTACGAAATTAATGAATTTATAAATAGAACCGGACGTTTATTTTTTCTAATATTAATTCGAATAGAATGCTGCACAAATTATGTAATACGTAATGCAAAAAAAAACAAGCGATAAAAATATTCTTTAAATAAAAAAAAGAGGTACATATTAGTAGTCTTTTGTTTGTTTTGAAGAAACACATTCCTTTGTTTCCTCAACAAAAGAAAATTCCGCGTTTTTCCAGATGATTGTCAATACATAGTAGGTAACAAAGCAAAGAGTAGCACTCACCTTTACTTAAAACACAAGACACAAAGGTTGGCCTATTTAACTGTTTATTCCTGTAATATTTCGCACTCTGTGCTGTTTTAAATATTACATTTGTAAAGCAACAAGCGCCCACATCAATACTAAAGTCCACTTCGAAATTCTATGGCTCTAAAAATAGTGAGTGAGCGAGAGGGGGCCTGATAACGACAACCGGGTGTTTTGAATATAATAGTAAACAAGGGCAGGACAATGAACGCGATCACCCCGCTGTCGAGTGACCGCACTAAACATCGCAAAATTATATAAACATCACTATGACCTTCCCATATACTGAAGGTCACAAAGAAAAAATAAAAAATCCCAATGAGGACAGGTCACAACGAAAAAATAAAAAATCCCAATGAGGACAGGTTAACACACTAAAAATACATTACAGAAAATTTTTAGAGCATCGCTGTGAATCTGCGCGAGCAATTACATAAATAAGGCGTTTTATTACAATTTACGTCAATATTTCAAATCATAAATTAACAATTAAACTAAGCATTCAAATTCATGCGAGCGCGATCCTTACCTGATATGTTGATCAGTGAACACTATATTTGTTTCAGCGGTCTCTTTCTGTGCTTAAATTTAAAAATTCAAGTTTTTATTTACAAGGACAAAAAGACAGAGGAATGACGTCACTGACGTTTTTACATTGCGTTCCGTTTCTTAACAAAATTGCGATCTTAAACCCCACACGCGTAAATGCTTTGTTGTGATTACTTTGCATGTTTTTAGGACGCTTTTTTAAGCGCGTGATATTGCGTAATAAGAAACGTTCTAAAATTATTTAACACTTGGAACACCAGGCAGAGGTACTTCTAAAATGTTCAAAGATTATTTAGGAGTTTCGAAAACGATAAAACTAAATAAAATAACAACAGATTCGCATTCAGAAAATATTTGTAATGTAAAGCTCAAGTTAATAGCTTTTGATGCTACGTGTTTCATCGACTATTACTAAAATTGTATAAATTTATCAAAAATACAGAACTTTTAGACATTTGTAATCACTTACACCCTACATATAAGAAAATTCATTATTTTCATAACATTACTAAACATATATTTATTAATGAAAGTCACTAGAAACTCGAAAGCGATCCATTCGTAGTTCATGATCAAATAAAAAAAACCTTGTCGCTTTTTTCGTGCGGGCAACTCAGATCGGCGTGGGTTTCGATGATTATTTGTTAGCGTGGGTAGATTGTTTTAATTATTTACACGGAATTACATCAAAAAGTGCACTAGTATCGACGCCACAAAAATATAAACCGCAGTATGGGTAAGTTGACAATTTGTTAACGTTAAATTGCAGCTGGCGATATTTCTTTTGTTATTGATTGATGTCATCTTCGGGGTGGTCTATCGGTGCGAAGCTTTATTTTTTTACGCTTTTGACTATTTGTGCGAGCGCAAACGCGTTTGGGCAAAAGAGTTAGAAATTAGGTGCATAGAAGCGAAGCGATGGTTAGTAAAACTAATAAATATTTAAAGTTTAACGTATCTATTGTTCAAATTGACGGTAATAACGTGATTGTTATTGTACGAGAGCAATGTAGTTAGATTCGTTCGGATTGCACTTGTAAACGGCTATGTACCGTGAGATGATCCCTAATGATTCGCTTACGAGCTTAGTGGTTACTATTGTAAGCACAAAGTTAAATGAGAATAAAAGAAGCAAGCTAAAATAAGTTTTACTTTACATTCAGTGAATCTACATAGATAGGAGTTCACAAAAAAAAAAAATACTTTGACATTTGAATAATTATCAACAAAACAAAAACCACTTTATGAAACAAATGCACATCTTGATTAGATGTTTAATACTAAAAAGTGAAATTATGTTTATTATTAGGGAATATCAATGCAGCACTGTTTGGTCTATTATACAATGAACTTGTAAATCTGCTCATTATTGAATATTGTGTAGTTTTAGATAAAGTATGTTTAGAATGAAAGTATGTGTTGGTCTTGTCAACCAGATCATAGTAACTTCGTCTGCAGCATATTTTGTTATTTACTTTTGATTAAGAGTGTGCCCGATGTTTCTCATTTTTTACGCTACCAAAACATTTTATATTTCAAATTACCTGAGGTCCTGTGGTTACTATTTCTTACTTTTGTCATGATAAGAAATTTTATAATATATAAAGTTTTTTATCACATCAGTTTTGAGGTAAAAGAGCAGATTAATTCCCTTGTGCATCACAAATGCAAGGGAATGCCTTACGAGGCTCAAACAGTAGTCTGCTAGTATAGGCTTACAGCTTTCTCAGTTTTCTTCATCTTCTTTATGGCTGTGACACTTGATGATAACATTCTCCTTGTTCTTCACTAACTTAACTCATATTTCTTTAGGAAAAACTGAAATGGAAATGAAGGAAATACAGTTTAGATACATATTTTTTTATTCATACAGGGTGGCAGACACATTGACGTGCAAAAGTGAAACCATAAATTCAGCACATGATGTAGAAATATATTGCAATTTATCAAAAAATAGTATCAGCTGTTTCATAGAAAAGTGCAATACCTATGTGGTCAAAATGTATGGAACAGCAATTTTTCTTTTTTAAAAACCATCGAAAAACTTCACCTCAGGGAGTTCAAAATCATGTATAGAACCTATGGTAACAGGTTCCGCGTTGATGTCCCTGCCACCCTGTATAAAGGCTAACCAACTCAACACTTACATAGCATTAACCCACAGTCTTTGTCTTAATAATTATAGATCTTGCATCTGTCGAAATTATTGGAAAGCAAGGCACTTTCAATTAGCTAGTACATGTACAATGTACTAGTACTCTAGTTGATAGTTATATTGAGTTAAAGTTTATTTTTTTCACTTTCTTTGGTAGTTATAATGATAATCTGGCAGTTTGAGTGCTTTATGCGGCCTACCCAAATGTCCTTTCTCTGGTATTGTTCGTTGAGTGGTTGAGCTCCTTAAGTTCTGAGTTGAGCTAAACGATTGCTGACAAATGCGAGCACTAACTGGACAGGTCCACCCAACTCTGTCTGGTTCTTTCCCCAAAAGACCATTTCAAACACCAATCTTACTTGGTCCTCAAATAATCTGACCAAGATTATGACTGTCTGGTCTTTAAAAGAGACTGTGACCTCTGAGTTGTTTTGGCCTTTCTTCTCAGAGTAGTCAGATAGGAAACGCCTCATCTAGTTTTTAAAACAAGATTGATGTCTAAAAGTGTTTGTACAAACCTACTTACAGAAATAAAATCATTTATCAGTGCCAAAGAAAATATATTTTTATAAACATCTAATAACAACAAAAAAAATAAATGATTATGTGTTACAGCTAAAGCAAAAAAAACTCAGTATTTCTAATACTGGGTTTTTTTTATAATAACACTTTTGTGTCCCATTGTACAATAAGCAGTCTAGCGTCACATTTATTTTGTTAATACCAAAGTGGTAGACCAAATGAATGGATTTTGATGATAATGATCATGATAGTTATGAATTATTAGAAGCCGAATCAACTTTTTAGCTCTGAGTAGTGCTATTGAGTAGAACTAAAATTTACTAACACAGTTGTCTGGTAAATCCCACTGGATATAATATATGGAGTGTAAGAATGAAGGAACCAATTCTTTCATATACAGATCAGTGACATAAGTAAACATCAGAGTATACAGACTACCAGAATGGCAAAATATGCTCTAAACATGGTCCAAATAAGCACTCTAAAATGCCAAATTTAGTGTAATAATTTTGTTATTAATCAAATATACAAATATTATGTTTCATGATTTAGTATTAAAATCATACTTCTTGTGACAGTACAATTTCACCAATTTTTTCAAATTTTCTAGGCCAATTTCTGTCTACTTCACCTTATATTCATATATAAATTATAGGCTGAAACAAAAAGGTCAGTGACACTGTGTGGCCAGGAACAACAAAGTTCAACCCTTAACTGCCCAATAAGTTGGCCAAACTCAGCGACACTTAATGTCAAAAACTGAGAAAGAAGAAAGAAAAATAAAATAGTTTATTGTGGTTTGTTTATACTGGACAAACATTTAGGCAAAAGAGATGATTTTTTGAACTGATTAGGACTGAGATTAGAAAGTGAACATCCTTAAGATTCCGGGAATTGCCCTGTTTTAGGAATGTATAATATAATGCAGCAAGTTGAAAATTTTCATTGATTAATATTTTCACTGCAAACGGTACCTAACAGAAACTGAAATTGCATGTTTATATTTGCTCAGTCATATTACAGGTAACATTAGGAACAATTATAGAACGTTATTTGTGTTGCATAATTAGTTTTCATATTCGCTTTTTGATCAAAGAGCTCAGACTGTAAACCAGCTTACCTAAATTAATTTTGTTCTTAGATTTCTACAGTGATACAAACCGTCTTTGAAGTGCTAACAACTGTATAAATAAATACATTTGACAGCATGTGTAGTAGTTAAGTGATAAATTGTTTACATTTATTGCTTTGTATTCTTTCAATGAAAATGCCTTTACATTTATTTCAGTTAATTTATGCATAACTCTGAATTCCGCCAAATGGCGTAGATTTTATAAGTGGGTATATTAATTTAATAAGATGTCTGTATTGGACCTTACTGGTCAATAAAGTTACAGAAGTATACTGGGTATTTAGGGTTAAAGGGGATGGGTTAAGTAAAGTCTGAAAGAAAAGATGTTCTAGTGTGGTCTAAATCAAAGGTAATATTAGCAAAATAAACATTTTTCAAAAAAAAGTTAAAACAAATAATAAAAGTTTTTGTGTAGTGATTGGGCGACTCCAGGTATTCGTAAAAGCAGGAAAAACTATTTGCACTTTGAACTTTATTGTCTAAAGCAACATGAATAATACAAGCTTTCATCGGTATGTTGCAAAAAATTCAAAAGTTTTAAAAGTGTATGCAAAATAGCTAAAGCTCTTTATTAGCAATAAAATAATATCAGCTGATGATAAAATAAAAACTACTTGAAAATAATAAATAAAAATAAAAAATATATTTAGAGACTGCACATACACCTTATCAACACAGATGTAAAAAAAGCTCAGGAAGTTGAAAAGTGTTTTGCTAACATTCCCCTTATAACTACTGAAGCTTTAAATTCCTCACCCGCGCTTTCTGCTGCCTTACTTAAAAATAATGTAAAGGCATGCCTTTTGGAGTTTAGGTTTGAGCATACAAATCCCAAGCTGCTATAAATACTTTTCAAGATCTTAAAATTAAATCAACAGAAGATCTTTGGGGAATGTCTGTAAAAGCCTTTATATCTCTCATCGAAACCATTGCGCCCTATTTAGCTTTTATATTTAACACCAGTGTAGATCAAGGAGTCTTTCCGGATCTTATGAATAGATCCATTGTTCAAATCCGTGATAGTAAAGAACTCAACAATTATAGGGCTATGTCAATTCTGCCAGTTCTCAGTTAGGTCTTTGAAAAGTTGATGCTCATTCAAATGTTGCGTCAGTTTAATAAAAAATCCATCTTTCATGAACAACAGTACGGTTTCATCAAAGGGCGTTTTATCACTAACTCCGGTGTCACCCTAATAAAGATAATTTTTAACGCCTGGGAGCACAAGATGTCATTGGAGTCTTTTGCGACCTCTAAGGCGTTCGATTGCGTAAACTATGAGACACTTCTGCTGGAGCTAGAGCATTAGCATGAGCTTAGGATTAGAAATACAGCTCTTGACTTACTAAGATCATACTTGAAATATAGAAAGGTTAAAGTTGAAGTAAACGGCATAAACTCAATAGGGTCAGAAATGACAATGGGCGTTCCTCAAGATTCGATATTGGGTCCATTCCTCTTTTTAGTTTACATGAATGATTTACACTAATTACTTCAGAATCAACTGAAGATGATGTTATTTGCAGATAACACATCATTGATCTTTATAATAAACCGACGGTCACAAAATCTTGACGACGCGATTAACTCTATTCTTCAGGTCCAAAACTGGTTTATGGTAAATAATTTGGTACTAAATGAAGGGAAAAACGAAATGCATTAGATTTAAATTGTCTAATGTTAGAAGTTGCGAATGTGACATCATATTGAATGGAGAAAAACTAAATTTATTAATCAGACGGTTTTCCTAGGCATCACGCTGGACGAGAAATTACAATGGGGACCCCATATAACATCTCTTGTGGGGCGTCTAAGCACGGCCGCTTATGCTGTTAGAAAAATATGACAGTTAACAGACGTAGAAACCGCGCGTTTGGTATATTTTAGCTACTTCCACAGCATTATGTCATGGCATTTTACTGTGGGGTCCATTTTATTTTGCAAAAGAGGACTGTCAGGGCCATTTACAATCTACGTCGCCACGAATCTCTTAGGCAACTATTTAAAAAGGTTAAAATTATGGCGGTAACTTGGCAATTCAGTTATGAAACTGTTATTTATGTAAGAAAAAATCGACGTCTTTTTAATAAAATAAGTGATAGACATAATTTTAATACTGGAAATGGACATAAATTTGATCAACCATTTTTCAGATTCTCTAAAGTCTCTTTGATGGGGTACTGTGTTAAATGTTACAAAAACATACCTTGTGATACATTGCAATTAAATGAAAGAAAATTTAAAACTCATTAAAAGTACACTTTGTTAACAAGCATACAAAATAGAGGAATATATCCTACATAAGAATGCTTGGAAACATGCTGGTCCTGCTCCATAGGACAATCTAGAGTCTAGACAAAATTAAATTGGATGCTAATTTAAATGATATTTTTTATGAAATTGATTTTACATTCTGTAACTACTTTAACTCACACACAAAACGATTACCTTGTTAACATTTTAGATAAATCATCTACGTTTCAATATTTGTAAATATGTGAGCACCATGTATCGATCACATAATTCATTTACCTGCCATTGCTTTATATTTAATTATTTTTACCTATTGTGGTATAGTATTTTTTTCTAGGCGCAGCGTTTGCACATATAATTATATAATTAATGTATCCAAAATATTGTAAAACATTTTAAAAGAGTACCAGTACCTTACCCATTCTTCTTCATACGAAACTACCTTTTGGAAGGCGTAACTAGAATAAATTCTAAATTTTTTGTTAATTTTGACGTTCAAAAGTGCCTTATAAGTGCCTATTTGAAATAAATTATTTGACTTTGGCTTTGAATTTAAGGGCGGTAAATTGGTAAAACTTGTCTAGAAAAGAAATTAAAAAAAAATACAAGCGTCCGACGAAACCTATAAGCTACTTTCGCCATTATTTATCGTTCCTCCTTTATCTGGAGGCTACAGCATATAAGGCATCACCAAAATATTATGTATTTTGCATGGAATTAGTATGTACTATATTGTAAGCGTCATTATTATTCGTAAGGTTGGTAGTCCGTTAATTTCCGGTTACGCAGCAAAGCATCCTTTCTCCTCTTCCTCGTAAAAATAGTGCATGCCCTCTGTCCGTTTCGTGCCTCGAAGTTGCCGAGGGAAAGAAGTCCTTAAAAAAATAAAAATGGCCGGAAGGCCAGGCCCTGCCACAGGGGACCTGATCAAAGACCGGGGTAGGCCTCCAGCTGCCCAAAACGTAAACATGCTTCCCCCGCGTAAGTTAATTATACTATTTTGATGAATCTAACCAAAGTAGCTGACCTAATGCTAACCGATGTAATTTAAAGTGGGATAATCATCGCTGCTAGTAAGTTAAATTATTTAAAGGTGTCAATTACTAATGTAATTGGCCATTGGATGTAACGATACAAAAAAAAAATTACACATGGCGACCGCTTAAATTCAGTTACCCTCATTGAATTTTTTTTATTAAAAATCTTGAAAACGCGACCTTTGTTGTAGTTAAACCAAAAGTCTTCTTCACCGTATCCGGCGACAGCCACCCAGGCTAATTTTCATTCCTTTTGTGACCTCTCTGATGACTTGCAGTCCTATATTAGTGCTTGCAAAATTGAAGAAATTAATGTGCTGGCGTAAAAAACGAATCCTTGGCGAATCATTAGGTATGCAAAGCGAATATTTTCTCTGCAGATTTGTAGGGTAGGCAAAGATTAGACAAGTAACTATCATTTACGCAGTGATTTTGATGTATAGCATCATGCTAATTATTCGACTTTTGTACTATTTCCTTATTTGAACTTCAAATCAAAACGTGGCAAAATCGAGTTCAAAGATAATCAGAATCTTAATTCTGATATCAATCAATAATCAATCATTCAGATAATCAAAGTTATTAGATACGGCTGAACTTTTAGCAACGAATTGTATAAGTAAGATGTAGCTTTAATAAATATTCCTGCAGTAATTAAAATTAATATTATGTTACATTATTGCAGAAAAATTTAATAAATCCTTTGACTACCCATTCGGGGAAACCAAGCCTGATGTCATGTTTGTGTATATAAATGAGAAAATACATACTTGAAGGTAGGTATATTATGTTTGATGTCAACATTACAGAAATAGGCAAACGTTCACCAAAATATTGTTCAGGTATTTTATCAAAACAAATTAACCATCCGACCATACATTATCAGGGAATTAAAATTAATTTCCTCCTACACATTCCATTGAATTTCCAAAAACTGTCCAGCGCACATATTTTGCTGCCATATTAACATCCGCGATTATATAAAAAAAAAGTGAAATGCAAGGCGAATTCAAGATTCCTTCTCTTCTTTCGTGTATAGTACCTGTACACAACTGTTCATTATTTCTGTGTTACATTTTTGTGTTGTTAATGTTTACTTTTCTTTATTTTCGTTGATCTACTGCTTGATTCGAATATTTTGGAAACTTGATGTATGTCGAGTGCCGAACTTATTGCGCCTGTGTTCATCCAAATACCTAAGGAATACAGGCTTATTACTTGTAATTTCATGTATGTTACATAATAAATATACAGCTCACTTCTTTTTTATAATTATTTTGTGTTTTTTTTTTAAATATAATATTTTGTGGTTTTTATATAATATAATATGTACTTAGGTTTTATTATGTTTGCTGTCTATGAGTCAAAGTTTGTAAATAAAATATATTCTAAAATTATAATATATTGTTTGTGTTTTTCAGTAATCGGCCTTCGGCAGGGAAGTTTAGAAAACTAAACAGGACAAAGGTAAGTTACTTGAATTACCTACTTATAACTGCCATAACTTTTGCACGCCTCATAAGTGAAGCGCGTGAGGTAGTAGTGCTCTACTCTCGCCTTAGAAAGAACAAGTAATTCCTTGAGCTAAAAATATCTCTATTTATTTCTTAAAGCACTTGTAGAATAATATCCACATACAAACTTCAAGAAAAACACTAGTTCAACACTCATGTTATTTTCAAAAGACATTTTGCTATTTAAAATAATTAAAAAACTGTTTAGAATAATTATCCTGTGGACGTCCTTGTGTCTGTATGTATGGATCCTGGCGCGGTCACGGTAACTCCCGAAAAACTTAACTAATCGAGTACATTTTTTTTAAACGCTTCAGTATTATCGAAAACTAAGTCCTTTCGAAAATCACGGTCTAATTCAATGTACTTAATTTAATTGTAATTAGTAATATAAAAATACGACTGGACATTTCGTTCGTTGTATATCTATATCTATACAATACAATCATAAAGAAAGGTTCGTTTACAACGCCTGCGCAGTATTGGTATGTACTGAATTAAAAAAAAATGTGGCGCGATACATTCATTTATGTAAATAAAAACATAAAAATAAACTGAACTTAGTATTTTTCTACTTTTTTTTTTAAAGTGTTGAATGGGTTTTTGAGGCGTGCGCTTTGGATTTTCCAAATTTTAATGACTTATATTATAAAGCATAGTTTTACAACAGTTTATGGAACACTAGCGACGCGCCCCGGCTCCGCACGTGTGCAATTCACATGTGAAGACCGTATTCTGTTCACGAGACGTTGTGTACAAGTTCTGAACAGTAACCTAACAAAAAGTATTAGGTTTGCATGAATTCGAGATATTATTTCATTAGTATTATTGAGTACTTATTTTTGTATATATTTACATACTATACATCAGGGATGTTACGGAGCTTCGACTCCGGTTCCGTTAAGTCGGAACTTCCGATTATTATTACACCTTCGGTTCCGACTTCGGCTCCGACACTTTTAAATCGAAGGTTTTAATCGGAGGTCGAAGCATAACATAGCGGCGGCGGCGGCCTCATTTGATTTAATTTGTTTTAAAGCTTTTGTTCATTTAGTATAATGTAATATGCTACTTTGGGTTTAAATTCATTTATTTTAATTTCTTGTTTATTTGGAAATATGCCAACTTTTTTTTCATTGTTTGTGTTTTATTTTATAATTGAAAATTGAAATTTAAAAAAAGTTACTAAATAATGTTTTATTTGTCCTTAAATAAAAATTCTCTCTCATGCCACCACTTCTGATCCTGCCTCCGACTCCGATTCCGACTCCGATAAAGCAAATTTAAAAACTCCGACTCCGCCTTCGGTTCCGATAAAACTACCTCCGTTACATCCCTGCTATACATATAGCCTATGTCCATCTGTCATACTATAAAAAACACTAAAACGTGAAAAAGACTTTAATTTCGGAAGTCGGTGGCAAAAAACGACAATACAAAACCAAAGACACCGACTTCCGAAATTAAAGTAATTTTTCAGTTTTTGTGTTTTTATTGGAAGTCGGTTGTTTTTTTCTATGGAAAAAGAAACAGCTTTCTTGTTTCAAAATAGCACGTAACCTTTGATCTGCCCTTTGGTCGCGCAGATAACTTTAAAAGGAACTGTAATGTTTGTATCTCTGTGACCACTACGAAACGAAATAAAAGAAACGAGAACATTGAAAAGCAACCAGGCGGAGCTTTTTATTATTATCTGTTCCCTCGCCAATACAAATTAATTTTCCATGTGTCGGGGAAGTTTACAAGTATGGAATTAATTTCAATTACGTCTAGTTGCCTATTAATATCTTTGATCGCCTTATTGATTTGATATCGATTTAATTGGTTGCCTCTTTTGCCCCTGAAAACCTGAGGAGGCAGGCAGGAAGGTTGTTTAGTCAACGATACTGTAATTTTTATATTGAATATATTTCTGAACTCCCACGTTTATTGAAATTTGGTCTAAGAATAGAGGCAGCGCTTATTAATCGCTCGAGGAGGTACTGATTAACTAACAATGTTACAATTTTACTCGAAGCCACCCCGATCTGCTGTCACTGTCGATTGTGAGTACACCAAGTAGAGTCGGCCCCCTATTTTGTAAATAGAACACGGTTTCCACGAATAAGAATGGATGAATTTCCAAATGCAGGTTTATTTCAAAATTCAGCTCACATGCGATTGATGTTTTATTTATTAATACTGACGGGCGAGCAGCGGCTGTGATTGGAAAATAACATCACGGCTTTTGGTCTCTGGCTGTCTTTGGCTGGCTGGCTGGCTCTTTTTTTTGGGTGGGAAATCATCAAATGACCTCTCCCGCTCTGGGCGGAGCGGAAGGGCGTGTCAGACTCTTACTGACTAAAACCCACCCGTGTTCCTTCAGTTGCCTGTGCGCCAGGGCCACGGTAACTCTTTCGAACAATCCGCGACCTGGCTGGCTGGCTGTCCGCCTTTTTACAAGCTTTTATTTAACTCGCAATGTTTGTATGTTCTGAGCAAATCTTGCAAGCTGAAAAAAACCACTTACTCTTATTCTACACAATAGTTAAAATTTCACACGTTGATTCTGTTTCGAAAACAATGCATTTTTATGATGCATGACCTGTGATTCTACACCCAGGATTGGCTCCAGACGAAGGATCTCCTTAACGGTTAACGTTGCAGACACGACATTTAATATACGCATTCAATTATGGTAGTTCCTTCTAAAGTCCACTATGACGTGGCTGCTGCACCCAGGATTGGCTCCAGTCGAGGGAACGTCTCAACGGTCAACAGCAGAGACACATCATTTTATATACGCATACAATTATGATAGCTCGTTCTAAAGTTTACCATGATCTGGCTGCTGCACTCAAGACTGGCTCCATACGAGAGAACTCCTCGGTGGTCAACAGCACAAGCACGAAATGTTGTAAAAGTATTCATTCAATTATGATGATAGCCCGTTCTAAAGTGTGGCATGACTTGGATAGTGCAACTCGGATGGCTTCACACCGTGACTTGTGTAAAGGCGCGTTTGGATTCTTTGGATTTTTCTTTACAAGTACCTTTCAAGAGAGGGTGATAGAATGGATATTTAAAAAAAAAAAATGCTAAAAAGTACAAAATAAAACGTATAAAAACCTTTTTAAAAACAATATTTTAATGAACTAAAAAGTACTAAATAAAACTTACGTTAACATAACTATTAATTATGTGCTTAAGGGGGCCGTGCTCGAAATCGACTGATTTTGATCATTTTTGTTCACTTTTTCTGAGAAAGGGAAAAGGAATTTAAATAAAATTATTTGTGATTTGAAAAGTCGAGTTCTTAGTTTTGCATGTGGCTGAAAGGGATTTTTCAAGTAAATTAAGTATTCATGGAAAATCACAAAAATTCACAACAAGTTTTCCAAAAAATGACGCGAGACTGACGTTTGATCATCTTTTTTACAAGAAACTACTTTTGATTTTGAACATTAAAAAATATTATCAACATCACTTATGGTCAACTTGCATATAGCAGAATCACTTTTTTTTAACTTCCATACAAATTTTTTAGATAAAGAATGTTGAAATAACGCAAATTTTGGGAAACTTCTAGACAAATAAGTTTTCTTTTCTATTCCTTAGAAACAATTAAAAGGAATTTTAAAAATACATATTTATCTTATGTTAACCATTACATAGTATCTGAATTTTATTTTACAAATAAACAATAAATTCATTTCGTAAATAAAAGTCAAAGTAAACTATAATATCGACCGCGCAAAACCGATCCCGTCAGTACCGACCGGGCCTTCCCAGCGTAAGGACATAATTATCACTTTGAATCGCAGGCGCGCGCGTGTTCTACGAAAATATTTTCCAAAAATTGTACGCCGACTACCACATTTTGATCCGGTAAGTATGAATTTTATTTTACGTACTTTTCTTGTTTATGTAGCACATAAATATTTTGCTTGCCTAGGATTTATATATGTATAAAATATCGGGGTGCGAGTGTTCGAAATTCTTCTCATCCTTAACGGCTTCATCGATTTTGATGATTATGGTGGGCCTGTTCTCGCAGAACAACGTCTGCCTACCGGGTCCGCTAGTTATAATTAGATTGTACGTTTCAGCGTATTTTTGTTATGGTTAGTTTGAATACTCGATCGACTGAAAATTTGGAGAGCAGTGGTAGCCCAGTGGAGAGCAGTGGTGGCCCGGTGGTAACGGCCGCAACTTACGAGTAATAAGTAGGTCGTGGGTTCAAACCCCGACAGGCGCTTTACTGTGTGTAAATTATTTTATCACCACTGCTCCCAAAACGGTGAAGAAATACTTCGTGAGGAAACCGGCATGTCCTAGAACCAAAATTTCGAAGACATGTGACATCTACCAACCCGCACTGGGGCCACGTGCTGTGTCCCAGTAGTGGGAACATTAGCCTGGTTATTATACCGTTTACCAACCCGCACTGGGACCAACTTGCACTGTGCCCGCGTGGTGGATTTCAGCCCACTGTCTCTCATCGAGAGGAAGTCTGAGTCCCAGCAGTGGGAACATTATAGGCTGATTATGGTATTAACGTATGAATTTGTTGTAGATAATAATAATATAGTCGAAAGAAAGGATCGCATTACCAATGCGTCACCAGAAAAAGAAGCCGAAACGTGGAAATGGCACATATGAGACAAATTCTTACAGAACTTAATTCTAATCAAATCGCTACTGCTTCATTTCAAGAACATGTAAGCTTTTACTTACGATCAGCAGTAGAAGTGCATAAAGAAGTATTTACGAGTACATTTTTATTTTCAAATTTTGTTAATGTTAGGAAATCGATGAAAATGTAAGTTTATATTAATGCTTTTGAAAGTACTTACGTCTGTTTTCAAAAGCTGTACGAGTGTGTTTACGTGTACATTTGTTTTGAGGATTCTTGTAATATTTGAAATAATAAATAATTGCATATTGTTTAAGAATACTGTATAAGTTAGCTGTAAGTTGCCCGAATAGAATAAAATATTACCAACAATAACTGATTGGACTATTTCGTGATTGAAGGGAATAATCGTATTATCATTTGCCACCTATACTACCTACCTAGGTAATATATTTTCTAATTGCACCACGAATCCATATGATTTCTATTTACTAGGTCTTTACCTATGCAATTGTCGTTTTATTAAACTGCCACTTCGAACTGTAAATTTATTTTGATAGCTACAGTTTTACTTGGAATTCCAAATTTATTGGTTCGTGGCCAGTAAAATAAAACAGCAGTTTCATAGGTAAAAACCTAATATTCAAATTTAATTGTTTTGCATTTTCCAAAACTTTATTTTTTATACTAATCCAATTCGAATCCTCCCATTTTTTTTTATAATACAGGTTTCTTATACGGGCCCAGTCCCAATAAGAATTTTTCAATTTGTTTGTACTTTTTAAGTTTATCTTAATTTCGGTAAAGGAAAACATTTAATTACCCAAACATGAATATTACTCGTATTTATGTAAAATACTTACCTCAATGTTATTGAATTTCTAAATGTACCTGAATACATTTAACACCAAATTGTATTATTCTCACTAAATGAATATACACTAAAACTCCAGACTTTTAATTCGTAACTGTACCCACATGACTTAAAAAATATCATCTATCTATAGGATCAAAACTGTTGAGGCGGTCACTACGCTTGATCTTTAGGCGTGTAGGCGTGAACGGTGCACACAACATAGCCTCGGAATGAATTTACCTAAACTCTAGCAAGTGAATTTTGTGCACGGCCTCTTAAAAGCTTAAGGCGTGAAGGTCCGCCTTACATTTTAAGATAAGTCGCAAGCTTCTAAGAAAATATTAAAGTTTTATGTTAACGTAAGTTTTATTTAGTACTTTTGTTTAGTTAATTAAAATATTGTTTTTAAAAAGGTTTTTTACTTACATTTTATTTTGTACTTTTTATACCATAGAGGGTGTCGAAATTTTCATTATTTTTGCGATAGGACACACCATTTTAGAGATATAAGCAAAATATAAGAAATGCGTGAATAAACTACTGAATTTCGTAGAAAGTGCAGTTGACTTTTTCTACTTTGCTGCCGTCGTCGTACTGTCTTCACGGAACGTCATTTTTGTCTATTCTGTCGACAAAACCCGCTTCTATGATGGTCATGCTACGCGTGTAGGGAGGTACGCAGCGGACACGCGTGGTTTATAAAATTTTATTAAATACTGAAAGGTATTTAGGTATGTTCTTGCCAATTGCGTAGGCTGTCCGTTTCAGATGAGTCATGTCCATGACGTAAGCAATATACATCACTAAAATGGACTACTGCATTGTGTCATAGTATTTATCGGAAGTTCATACCCACGGTGTTATTGAAGTTATGCTAGTTTTTTTTTAAAAATGCCAACTGCTTAGAGGAATCGATACTTATTGAATATTTACGTCTAGGCACTAGGTACTTGGGGTGCCTTGGAGGGGGTCGTAGCTAAATAATAAAAGTTGCACGGGTCGATCGCTTGCCGCGGTCGGGTCGTGGGTGGGTGACAGATCATTACATTTCGAGAACCCGCCGCGCCTCGGAAAGCATGTTAAGCCGTTAGCTGCTGTCATTCGTAGATCTTTGATAGTCGTTATGATGAAGTTAGAAGCCCAAAAGTCTGAGAACCAGTCTTACCAAGGGGTATCTTGTTACCCAGTAACTGGGTTGTGGAGGTCAGATAGTCAGTCGCTCCATGTAGAATACAGGTATTTAACTGCATCCGGTTAGACTGGAAGCTGAACCCAACTTAGTTGGGAATATTAGGCTAGGCAGATTAGATTGACTTGGGGTGCCTTGCGATGCCTGTTGTAAAACCATACACTTTCTTTACAGTCGGGATGAAATACAGGTCATAGCCAATATATTGCCTTGGAAGTGACGTGTTATTTCCCTCGATAGTCTTTACATAGGTCAGTATAATTGATTCGTTTCTATATTCGTCCCGTTACTTTCGTAATTTTTCAAAGAATTGTAATGTTTCATTGTGACAAGCTTTCTAATGCAAGAAAGCATTATTAAGTGATATTGATTCGCCTATAAATGTAGTTTCAGCCTTTATTTCATTCTGTTCAGTGGTCACGGAACAAAATAAACCGTGACAAGACAATAAGAAACGAGCTGACAGGTGTTGAATAGTATATCTCTTCAGTCTTTAATGTTTAATGAATTTCGGTTAATCATATAGCGAAAAATAAAGGTCACTTTTTAAGTTTTAAATTATTGTTTGAATTTTAAGTTATAAGTAATAGAAAAGGCAACTTTACAAAAGTTTAGACATCTACATTATAATGTAGTTATTATAGTACCAGGAACACATAGTGTTAGAAAGTACCTACAACCTTGACACTGCTCTTGTAATAACCTACCGGCCAGCAAACTACATCATTTCCTGCGCCGTGATTAGCTGAGCTGGCACAAGTAGTCACCACAATAGACCCTCCCTCCCTCTAGACTACATACTCGTACATCCAACTATGCACTGATTATGTTGTCATGGTGCACTTTTTGCTTACATTGCTTCAGCAACATTGTTGCTGGTATCAAAGATGCTAACGTAAGAAATGGATGCCAGATTAGACATGGCGCACACTATGCGACATGCTACTGCAACAGCTCGGCGACTAGATGCAATCATATGTGATATGTTGCACACTTTAAGCTGGCACTAATTCCCATAAGAAAGACATGACTCCGCCGTTTTTTGCGATGAGACGTCGCGCACGCGCACCGCCTTGGTGCCTACCCTTACCTGAAAAGTTAGAGCGACTAGCATGACTAGGTAAAGAAGAAAGGTTCATAGGGCACAACCGTGAAGTGCACTTAACAGTCATAAGCACAATGCGCAGAGCTATTGATTTTTAGCCAGCCTTATCCAGCAAATAAATAATTCCCAGTCGTCGTCGTCCGTTCCGTTTGCATAATAAATAAGTAAATTATAAACCGTCCAATTTATATGGAGTGGCCTTTTTACATCTACCTATTCTAAGAAGTTTGAATGAGCTTGTTTACGACTTCAAGAAAACGAGGAGGTTCTCAATTCGACTCTATTTTTTTAATGTGTGTCACTGCAGTTCTTTTTTCTATTTGAACCGATTTTGTTGATTCTTTTTTATTTGAAAGCTGGTGCTTCTTATGTGGTCGCATATAAATTTGATCAAGAGCTGACCAGAAGTTTTTGAGTTATCCTTAATATTGCGTATTTTTTCCACTTAGTATAATATATTGATGATGTTTTAATAACTTTCTGTCACTGTTATTTACATATCAAGTACTGGTAAACGAATTTGTGTGGGGTAGGTACCACAATTAAAAAGAGAAAAAACTTTTTACAAAAAAATACAACCGACTTCCAAAAAACACTACAAGTGAAAAATTACTTTCATTTCGGAAGTCAGTGTCTTTGGTTTTTTAGTTTCGTTTTTTGCCACCAACTTCCAAAACTAAAGTTATTTTTCACTTTTTAGCTGTGGTACCTAAACTACCTACCCCACACAAATTCTTCTACGACCACTTGCTATTTAATTAAATAAAAAAAACTCGATTTTTTTGTGGGTCGTTTTGTAATTTATCTAAGTTAAAATAGCCTAATGTCAACTGCTCATCAACTTTTACAAAATATTGCTTTTCCGGATGCAGGGACGTTAATTGTTGAGGAGTTCTCCTGGTACTTCACTATCAGCTCCACTTCACCATATGCATTGTGGCGAGCATAAATTGCTTAGCAAACATATAAAAGTAATTGAATCGCAACCCGTGAAATAGTTATTATTGAGTAGTTCCGGTGGCTTCATCATCTGTGGTCTTCATCATCAGTTCCACTTCACCAAATAGTGCTTTCCACGAGTTACTATAAAAAATACCCAAATCACTATAGGTGTGAAAATAATATTTGAAGAGATCCCTCGATTTCTCCAAGATCCCATCATCAGAACCTGACCTGATGACAATGCGACCACCCTTCAAAAAATGAATTTTCCAAATCGGTTCAGGCGTCTTCGAGTAATTGGTGAACATAAATAAAAAAAAGATTCCGACAAATTGAGAACCTCCTTTTTTGAAGTCGGTTAAAAATAAAAAAATTTCAAGAAGAACAACCGACTTCCAAAAAAAAGTGAAAACGTAACTTTCATTTCGGAAGTCGGTGGCAAAACACAAAAAAACAAAACCAAAGACACCGACTACCGAATTTAAAGTTACTTTGTAGTGATTTTTTTTTGCTTAGGTACTACGTTTTTCTTTTCATAAACGTGAAATAAATCAACATCGTGTTATTTCCCATCTTCAAAGAGATGTATGAGACTTTCCATTAAACGCTCTTTTATAGATGTAGAGAGGGTACCTATGGGTACTAACGACGGATTCAATATCCGGGCTAGACAGACATAATTGCGTCTCACCTGACAGAACCACCGTGTTCTCATAAATGTTACATCATAACGAGAATTAATTCAGTCGCTTCAGCTTCCCTGCTACCTGGAACTGTGGGAGCAAATAGGTCGTTCGAATGTACATACTCCGTGCAAGTAAAGTATTGCCAAGTTAAACGAGTCACGTATTGCCACCGATGCACGTAAGCCAATCAATTGTCAAGATAAATGATTTCAATCACTTAACTAAGTTTACAAATGTATGTACTAACCTATTGTTGTAGTATAAATAGTACGACTAATATTGGGTTCTTCGTCTTCGAGCCAGTGTGACTCTTTACGTAGGTATTGTAGGTAGGTGTAGGATCTTATGGGTACTAAGGGCCTTACCACACAGGAGATTTGCGAGCGTGTTTCCAGCGAGGCGATTGATTAACGCGCTCGCTACGTGTTCGGAGCGATCACGCGGCGTGTGCGCAACGTGTTCGCTGCGTTTGTGTAACGAGAGCTATTGATTTGAGAGAGCGAGATAAGCGATAGTACAATATTGTGAAAACGCGGAGCACACGTCGCGTAGCCGCGCGAGCTCGCTTCGCATCCGCGAAGAGTAAGTTCACAAATCGCTTCGCTGGAAACACGCTGGCAAATCGTCAGTGTGTTAACGCTGTAAATGGTAAATTGAACGCGGATAGTTTGTCAGATTGTTATTATGTAGATAGGTTTTGAGGGAACCTCAGATTCTGAAATCAATCTGCTTCGACCTGATCAAATTGTGAAAAGTTTTCAAAACGGTAGCTTTTTATTTATTTACATGAATAAAATACATGTGAATGCGTAGCTAAAATAGTGCATGGCAGTCATGGAGAATAGAACGAAGTTATGCCAATTTTAAAATAAAAGCTACCTACACAGATTTTTGTATAGTTCATTTTTATGGCAATATTTATGGAATGTCCAATGCAATAAATGCATGGCACATTCCATTGGACTGCGAACAAAGCGTAAAAATTTCGTAAAGCTATTTGATTTTGGTGCAAGCCTAGTCGTCCGCCTGTATTTATTGTTTTTTGTGCCAA
The DNA here is from genome assembly GCA_917490735.1 of Dryobotodes eremita. Classification (NCBI taxonomy): domain Eukaryota; kingdom Metazoa; phylum Arthropoda; class Insecta; order Lepidoptera; family Noctuidae; genus Dryobotodes; species Dryobotodes eremita. The sequence continues at coordinate 5,865,420 of OU823241.1, read as the reverse complement.
TTAAATATTATGGGCAGTTTCCACTAAGTCTGAGCCTAAAGTTCGCCTGAATATGAATAAACTTCGATTTCGAAACGTTTTTGATAAAAAATAGCTGTTTATATATTTAAATCTAGTCTTTCATGTTTCTTATCCGCTATTGAGGGTTGGAGTAAAGAATAGAGTATTTTCACACACGCCGACTGCAGATATTGAATTTTCAGAAAAACATTTGCAAGCCACTGACCGCTTTGTCTTCTGGCGGTAGTAATATTTTCGAGTTGACCGGAAATCGTCGAGACAACCGATAGCAATAAATTGATAAAGCTTATAAGTCATAATGTACTCGATTATAATATTTTATTAGTTTCTCAATGCAAAGGTGCAATGTAGAAATATTTATTTACCGAAAGGTTTTAAGTTTCCTTTTACAGCTAAAAGAGCTTTTGTTTCCGATGAAACCTGTAGTATTTACCGTTTGTATTTTGAAGTATTCGTCCAATGAACTTATACAGCGTGGGAGGGACAACGACGCGTAAACCGACTCCATGAATTCAGCACATGATTCTAGACCACTTTTTTGTTTTTTTGGCCCATCTACAATGGACCTCTCCCGCTCTGGGCGGAGCGGAAGGGCGTGTCAGACTCTTACTGATTAAAACCCACCCGTGTTCCTTCAGTTGCCTGTGCGCCAGGGCCACGGTAACTCATTCTAGACCCCCTAGCGTAGAAATTTTTTGGCGGTTATCAATCTATACTACCTACTCAGTCGTCCATAGTCAACGCCACCTCAGCTAATTAGTTTTACAATTGCAGCTGCCTTTGAATACCGCCCGCAGGTATTGTTCGAACATCATTCTGTAAACAGTTAATTATCGTGATGGGTTTCTATGTAACATTAGCCTGCGGGGTAATTACGTAACACACTAACAGTAAGAATGAGTTTCATTTTGACAGTTCAACAAAATTCATTGCGTTATTTATGCTGTTGAGCAGACAAATTTTTCAAACATATGAAGCAATGGATTAGCATAGGCTTCAAAATGATTCAGATTGTGATAGATAGTGTGTTACGTAATTAGGGTGCTGGTCAAGATATCGCTCATTGGCAAGAAGGGTGCTATAAAAAAAAAACCTGCAATTCTGAATTCAGTATATAGGTGAACGCGGCAAATATGCTATAAAAACAACATTATGCTAAGCCTGAAAAGGGAGCTAGAAAGGTGTGATTTTGTTCTTCGTCGCACTCTTACCGCTGCTTTTAAACTTTTAAATCAACATACCCAAAAATAATTGCTCTTTTTGAATTAGGTCAAGCTTCTCGCAAATGAACGATATAAGTAAATCCGTGTTAGCATCTGTGATTGGTTAAGTACATAGTTGTGATAAGCGCGGCTGCTGTCCACGTTTTGTGATACCGGTGACGTTACGAAATTTCCACGCAATCACTGCATGTCGTCATGAGTTTGAAAACATTATTATGTGGAAATGTTAACGAATAAATTATTTGTGTTATGAAATTAATAGGAAACGTATATTTTCTTATTTACTTTTGTACAATAACTAGCTTCTTCCAACGACTGCGTCCGCGTGATATTTCGGACCCGACGACCCACCGCGTCACATGTCATGCCTGCGCTTTTATTTCGTTTTCGCTTAGTGTTCTTTCTGACTTTTTCGTTTTGCTTGGATCGTAGCTTGATGGATGTTAAATAGCCTGTAACCTTCCTCAAAAGTCGGGCTATCAAATGCAAGAAAAATTTGGAAAATCCGACTCGAAGTTTCGGAGATTAGCGCGTTCAAACAAACAACCTCTTCAGCTTTAAATCAAATCAAATCATTTATTTTTGCTGAATACATACAATACATTTATTATTAGTATAAAAGTAAGTACATAAATACACACATCAAGTGTCTAGGAATCAAGGTATTTTTTTAAAATATTTTATTGTCCAAATAAAATTAAACAAAAAATTCTATATAAATTGATTAAATAAAATGTTTTCGTGTGTGTAGATCGACCAAGTACTCTCTGCGTTTGCATTAATAAATACTTATCGCGATTTTTGCTTATGCTGGATTTTTCACCTTAGTTAATACTGACATTAAAATGTGATAAAAAATAAAAATAAAAGTTTTTAAAGGTTTTTATTGCGTAAAATAAACAATTGGCAGTCTGTATTTTCGCCGTTAACGCGTATAACACAATCGCATCTATTCGGCATACTCTATATTATGAGTTTATCGAAATCGCGTTGCGGAATGGCCGCCCACGTCCGTTGTAACAAGCGAAAAAGATTTTCTGGTGTGCGTACGCATGCATATTTGGCAGAGCTCTTTGAAGCATACCTCATGCGTGCTCAATAGGATTCAAGTCTGGCGATTGAGCAGGCCATGGTAGGACGTTGATATTAGCTGCGGCAAGTGTGTTTGCAACGACTCTGGCTGTGTGTGTGTTTAAGCGCTTATTAACATTCCTGAAGAGCTTTGAAGCCTCGTAACCAATATCATCCAATCAAGAACCAAGATCATCATCAACCAAGATCATTGTACGATTTCGGCGAGCAGTAATTGCTATGTAGCGATCTTATATGCGTGTGATGATGCGAGCTCTGCTCCATGTTGCTCTGCCACGCTGCCACTGATGCGGTAACTTGTCCAAAGTCGACTTATAACACTGCGTAGTGCCCAGAGCGATTGCCACAGCACGTTGCCGAGAACCAGCTTCCAACATTCCCACGGCTCTGATATTTCTTCTCGACTCAAATGACGTCTGCTCTCCACAATGATGTTCTTTTGTTTTGATTCCACTCAGAAGTATGGCAGAAATTTTACTGATTTGGTTCAAATCCGTTGCAGGATTATATAGGAATACGCCTGTACAGGATATTTCCATCTTTTGACCGAAATTCAAAAACTATTATTCCCTTTTCAAATGACGGAAAAGTATCCATAGGAGTTACAAAAAATATAATTAAAAAACATGATTTTTTGTAACTAGCAAAAACGTGCTTGATCCCTAGACACTTTTGTTGTGTTACTATAGATTAGGTAAAAAAGTAAAGCGCTTTCAACACACACGACATGTTTCAGATATAACTGTTGTGTATATTTTGAGCGCTAAAGTAAACACTCTTAGTAGCAAAATGTGATCAGTGAGATGTCACAGTTATGCTGGTAACGTACCTGCGTCTTGTGGGTTTGTATAATTTCCAACGTGAAGATATTATCGTGGACGTTCACGTCCACAACATGTATGGAAATACGTGGACGTTATAACGTTATCGTAGACGAAAAAAAGCGTCTTCATATACAGGGTGGCAGGGACATCGACGCGCAACCTGTTACCCATGGATTCAGTATATGATTGTGAACCCCACTGCGTTGAATTTTGCCTGCCATCCTGAATATCAATACATCTTACTTCGCTGAGTTATCGTGGTGCCGTGGATGTCCACGATAATATCATCGCGTTAGAAATTAGGCACCAAGCAATACGAGCCAAAGCTTTGTATGTATCCTCCGCTTCTTCTTCGTCGTATTGATGATTCCATTTATGCCCGCTAAATAGTTATCGTGCTAATCCAGTGGACCGGTGGTCATATTAGCGGCTTTGTAACTTATTGATGTACCTGCCACCCGTACGGTAACTGGGACCCAGTCCTGAGTTTCGCTACGAAAGTGGTTGAATACATCTGCGTGTATCGTGTTAGAGCACAAATCTTTGGCGGTAGATGGTGCGGCCCCAGCATAACAGGAACACTAAGAGGAACAATTTCATCAAACTATTATTATAACTTATTTCATAACCCGTCTGGAATTTATTCAAATAAAGGCAATTCACAATTTACGTGTAATTTTAACTATATATATTTCTAGAAAGAAATTAAAGTTTTTTTTTCTTATGTAGGTACTGAACGTTTAATGCAATTAAAACATTGCAATAAAATTGTTATTTTAATAGATAATTATATGTAAGACTGTAAGCCATACAGTCTTAAATATAATTTACTCACGCCTTCTTCATTTGGGGGTCGGCTGAAACTAGAGAACGACACCTGCTATGATCCTTAACTCCTTTTGCTTCGTTTAACTTCATACTTTGTAACTATTTACAAAGTATGAACTTAAACGAAGCAAATCAAAAAGATTAAGAAAATATCTAACCCTACCTTTCGTCCCTATGGACAAAAGGTAGGGACAGATATTTTCTTAATCAGGAACTGGCCTTTGTACAATATGGGCCGTGTCTAGAACTGCTGCTTATTGTAAGTTAGAAGAATACTCGAGTGCCACTAAGTCTCATAGTATCTGTTCCACTTGGGTATTGATGTCATCATCAATACCAATGTGATGAAATGCTAATTATACTTTACTTATGAACTAGTTTTAAAGAGAGTAAATAGCGCCCTCCGAATGCACGACCTGTTCTACTTGACAGTTGATGCAGAATCGGACGCGACATTAAAACTCTTCATGAAGCAATTATGTTTTCTTGCAAAATTGTCGCCAAGAGTTACATTTTTATTTATTAAGGTTTGATTCCCAGGTTGGGCAAAGTGTTACTGGGTTTTTCCAACAGGAATTTCTGAGTAGCAGCCCGGAGTCTTGTGCCCGATGGCAATAGTCTCGCCTCGTGTTATATAGGACTTCTGCGCAACCCTTGGCGAATTCAAGCGTGATGTTATGTGTGAATAAATGTATTTGCAATGTTTTTCAGGATACCCCCGCCATGGCGCAGCAGTACAGCTTGCGCTGGAACAACCACCAGCCTAACTTCATCTCGCAGTTCACGTCGCTCCTGAACACCCAGACGCTGGTCGATGTCACGCTGTCTGCTGATGGGGTGCAGTTACTGGCACACAAGGTGGTCCTGTCCGCGTGCAGTACCTATTTCCAAGTGAGTAAATGTAACTATCTATGTTATATGCTGTGTGTATAATATCGTACTTAGTGCTTAGTGCGTACTTAGTGCTTAGTGTGTACTTAGTGTATTGGTTATGTTTTTCCGTCTCTCTCTCATTTGATAGGCTTGGCTGGTATTACATCAAGGTTTAGTATATTAGAAGAGCACCAGAACCAGCGTTGATGTGTTTCTACAATTATCGTCTATAGGTTTAAGCGCCAGAGATTTCATGACAGGTTTCAAGCATAACTTGGTACATGGCACACTGTCGCAAGAGTAAATACTTCTTTACTAGATAAATACATTACAGGTTTTGTATTTTTTTCACAGAGGAAGTTACAAATAATCACAAAAAAAAAGATTTTTTAATAACATATTAGATTTATTTAATTAACTTAGTGGGCTAGTAGCCAACCCAGTTAATAGGGATGATGACTAATATTATAAATGTTCGAAAAAATTATGTGATTTCAAAGAAGGCATAGTAAAATGAGATAATCGAGAAAATCTGTAATATCGATGGAAATATGGAGAAGCTACACGCTCTAAAAGTTTCTGGAAGGGATTATTCCCGTCCTTGTCGCGCGGTACGGACGATGTATGGCGCTAGTATGAAGTTACACAGTAGTGACGTCACTTCTATGTAGTGCCGTCTTTGTCTAGCAGTTATTTAAAAACTTTTATAACTTGGTAATTTTTTAAGCTTTTACACTTTTTATAACATTGTTTGCAATATTTGGAAACAATATTTCATAGAGTATAAAATAAAATATGTCATCATCCTTATTACCTAGAAAAGTGTCGAGCTTGTTGCTATCTGCAAATATTTCACGAACTACGTTTTAACACAGCAATATTGAACGGTACGAAGATGTACGCGACATGAGGCAGCAAACGGGTGGGTTGGCCACTTCCTACACCGTTGTCTATAGTTGTCAACCTCGGAATTGCATTACCACTTTTGACAACAATTCCTAGTAAATTGAAATCAGTAGGTTGAAATTATCTAACTGTCACACACTCAAAAATACCTTTTTGTTTTAAAACGTAGCAAAAAAAAATCGAAAGTTAAGTTAAGTTGCGGTAGAAGTAGGCAAGTTGACTGTCCACACTCCACGTAAGAAATCCACGATGAGTAGCAGGGAGATTCAGGCAGTTGCGACTCCTCATCCCTGGAGAATAGTCCACGCACGCGACGATTGAAGCTGTTTAAGCAGTGTGTTAAATTATTGATTGTTGATTGTTGAATGAATGATTGTAAAACGTGCAAGTCACATTCGACCTCAGGCCCTTTGTGTACACACGTTTTTTTTTGCCTTGAAATACTTCTTTATTCGCTGTGTGTAGGCACGGTCGTCAGTTATGTATGGATCACTGTGGAAGCTTGTTGACAGACACGTTTTTTCTACGGTGCGGTTTATACGCCGTACCGCAAAGAAACCTTGTCGTGTACAAAAGGCCTTAGGGTGGTAAAGCAACAAGGTCGACTATACAAAAACTTTTTGGTGTATGGCAACAACAGATGGCGAACTTCAGAATCGGCACGCGTCAGAAAATTCCGGGCACGGCATTATTTTAGTACGAAATTCATAAACAAGCTTTACATTTTTGCGGCTTCACCCGCGTCAATGTCAGAAGGGCGATTCTACAAAAACGCTGAAACACGTGAATTCTTTATTTTTTACCAAAAGTTTGGATTTTCATATCCCTAACTTAAGTAATGCTGGGTTTTCCGTACAAATTTTCATCCCCTCTATCACCCCTTTTTAGGACAATTTTTTAAACATAAAGTAGCCTATGTCCTTTCCCAAGATGCGATGTATCTTCTTACCATATTCTATCGAAATCCGTTCATTGATTTAGGCGTGAAAAGGTAACAGACAGACAGAGTTACTTTCGAATTAATAACATTAGTTTGATTTGAACTAAAAAAAATGTCCACATTAAGAGGGCGCACATTGGTCCACTAGAGCCAATCCTTTAAAATATATTATCTCGTAACTGAGAAAGAATTTTGGATAACGGCTCAATAAGGACCCTCGGTAAGTGTGTCTAGAATTGTCTAATACCTTTTATCAACTTTCATATTGAGACACGAAGCAACAAAATACGATTTAGAGGAATGTGGCCGCTTTTCTTTAGATCGAATTTTGTTGCTTCGTGTACTATAGCAAAAAGTAGTTTTATATGCTTACGCAATTGTACTTTTTGTTTACCATCTTTTTATACCATGTTGCTATGCAATTAAAATATTGGACGCGCAACATACGCGGCTTACATGGTAATTTATAACCAAATGAGCCAAAAAAATTTTTTGCTTTTCCATACATTTTGACCGCGTAGGTAGGAAACAACAGATTTTTTTTTTTAAAATAACCGACGACATAATATATTTTAACGCAGTTCCGAATTCGGTCCAAAAGCATGTACTGCATCCACGTTAACAGGTTGCGCGTCGATGTCCCTGGCACCCTGTATTTACTGTATTTGTCTACGTAAACGACGTCATTTCATTTTTATTCAAAATACGCATGTGCGTTGGGGACGCCGCTGGCTTCGTATTTCAAGGGAATTAATCATCGGACAAAGACTGACGGTCAGTTTTATGGTTAGTAACCTTGTAATACGAGTCACAAACGGGCGTGTAACAACCGTACGTTGATGAACGGTCCGGCTTCATCCGCCAAAAACGGCACCCTAATTGCGTAACACACTATCAATCACAATCTGAATCATTTTGAACCCTATTGCTAATCCATTGCTTCATATGTTCGAAAATTTTGTCTGCTCAACAACGTAAATAGCGCAATGAATGTTGCTGAACTGTCAAAATGAAAGCTATTCTACTGTTATTGTGTCACGCAATTACCCCGCAGGTTTAGTTTTGTGTGTTGTTGTACTGTGAACTGTACTACATGTGCAAGTTTGTCCATGTTTTAAAGCTTTCTTCTGTTATACTCCAGACGCTGTTCGTCGATCATCCGGCATCGCATCCTATTGTGATCCTGAAGGATGTCACCTACCCCGATCTACGCGCGCTGGTTGACTTCATGTACTGTGGCCAGATTAACGTGACCGAGGAAGAGTTGCCGCAGGTAAGCTAATCTGACTGATAGCCTTCTCATCATCATCCGCCTAGCTTTTTCATAACTATATTGGGGATTTTATATGGAGTGACGCCTAGTGCCTATCTTACCTCTACAACCCAGTTACTGGGTAACACGGTTCCCTTGGTAGTCACACTTTTGGGTAACCGCCCACCCATAATGACTGCCAAAGATCTACGAATTACAGATGAGACCAGCGGCTTAACAGCCTTCTACCAACCGGTTTACAGGCCTTCTTTTATTTTGCACTTTTTAAAGGTCAACATTTCCAAAATACAGACAGCCGTCGTAAACGCCCACCCTTCATACATTTGAATTCATTAGGATTCTTATAATTATTGTATGTTAGAATTAGATCGCTTAATGAAGTAGTACCTACCATCATTTTATGGAAAAGTATAAACATAATAATTTAATTTACATTAAATAAATACCTATATACATATATGGGTATAAAATGTATACCGTCAAATTGGGTGAATAGGAATGGATGGGTGAATCGGAACGAAACGTTAAAAGGGATGTTAATATTGAAATAATATAGTTAGTTGCCAAAAATGACTAATGTGTTTATTGTATTAAAAGTGCCCTTATTGGCAACAAACTATATTATTTGAACGTTAAAATCCATTTTAAAGTTTCGTTCCGATATACCCCTGCATTCCTATTCACCCCGTTTGATCCTATTTCTTTATCTTTATTAATAAACGCGAAGTAATGCCAATCTTACACCTCGAAAAATGTTTAGTTTCGCTGAAGTTTGTACTGGAGGGTTTAGGTTAAAAACAGTGTCTTACCTTCTCACTATCTGTTCAGGTATTGGCCACCGCCAAGCTCTTGAAGATCAAAGGTCTGCACGAGATGCCGGACTCCACCTCCCTGTTGCGTTCTCATGGTGCGGTCTCAGATTTTCAAAACCAGGGGGACTCAGTTGACTCAGCGCGTGACTCTCCGGCAACGTCGCCTTCCAGTAGACGCAGGAGGTAACACATTTTTTTTTCTCCAGCCGTTACTAACCTGAGCATTGTTGCCCCAAGGGTCAAGGCCCTGAATGACGAATTGTAGGTTGTGGAGTCGAACACAGCCAGGTATTTTAATTTGTGAAATTTAGTTCAACATCACTACTCTCTAAACGTTTTTCCTAGAACCAAGAAATTCAAAGACATGTGACCTCCACCAACCCGCACTGGGCCCCCAGCGGGCAGCGGATCTATTCTGTAAAAATTGCATCGTATAAGTAAAAAAAGTAAGATCAGGCAGGCTTGTGTCCCAGCAGTGCAAACGTCGTAGGTTAGGCTGGAACGTAAATTTGTTTTGATTTTCTTTTCGGAATCGTTACGAAAGGTTGCATTTGGTCGTCAGCAACACGTAAACTACGTATAAACAACTTTTAACTCTTTTCTTTCTTTCCTTTCTTAAAAAATGACAATAAAAATACTCGAACCTACATCTAGTCCTGAACTGCCATTCAAGATTAAAAAAATCGTGGAAATATCGTGGATTTCTGATAGCCTGATGTTTTTTTCTTCCAAAATGTCTCAACTTTATCTAAATATGATCAAGTTTAAATAAAATAGACTTTAACTGTAAAATCATAACATGAAAATCCTAAACAGTACATAACAAAAGTGTTGATATACATATAACAGGGTTACTGTACGTCCAATAGGGTGTCTCGTCCCGGCGGTTCCACTCACTTGTGCTTTTTGTAAGGTGTTATAAAATCATGACAATTCTCTAGGCGCCGAAGAAGTTCAGCGGGCTCGACGCAACTCAACGTGGTTGAGAACGAACATGGCCGCGCCGACGTCAGTGCTCAGACCGTGGAGGCGATCACACTGAGCAGCGTTAGCAGCGTGCCGCAACAACGACGCGTACGCGAGTACCATGAAATCCGGACCATCGACAACTCACAGCAGGTAGACGATGTTAGTACACACCCTTTTGTTTTTTATTTGCTATTTGGTCCTCTCGACCTTGCTTAAGAGGGCTTGCGACGGTATACTAGCGTCACTCCTTTAAAAAAATATTATTTCGTGACTGAGAAGGGATTATGAATAACGGCTCCATAAGGACCCTCGGTAAGTGTGTCTTGAATTTTCTAATACCTTTTATATAGTTTCATACTGAGACACGAAGCAACAAAATTCGATCTAAAGAAAACCGGCCACATTCCTCTAGATCATATTTTGTTGCTTCGAGTCTCAGTATGAAAGTTTATAAAAGGTATTACAAAATTCTAGACTCACCGAGGGTCCTTATTGAACCGTTATTCATAATTCCTTCTCAGTCACGAGATATTTTTTTAAAGGAGTGGCGCTAGTCTACCGTTGTACGCCCTCTTGACACGGTACAACATCAAAGTTTCTGTGCTATTCTTATTATTATTATTATCTATACATATTATAAAATAAAGTCGCTTTCCGTTTCTGCCTGTATGACCCCGTTTTTCTTTTAAACTATGCAATGTATTTTGTTGCATGTACAATTAATTTCGATTTGTAACTAGGGATTCGTTCTAGTACTTTTAGGCAAATTCAGTTCGCAAAATATGTTTTCAGTAAAGTTGTGTTGCAGTATTGTGAAGTTTTATTTTATGTAATATAGTTTTTTCCTGAATTGAATTAACTTTATTTTATAGTAAAATTTTGCCTCTTTACATTGTGAAATCTTTGCAGTCGATATAATCGTAGATACAGGAATTATTGTAGTTAGATAATACAATAAAGTTTCTTGTGATATATGTAAATATAACATGCCTTGCATTTAATGTTAGTTTTTTAATTTGCTCAAATGTGTTCCACGCTTACGTTACTGTGCGCGTACTACAGCGTTTCATAACTATATTAGTTTATTTTTGATAGTATTTATAGTACATTTTTAATATTGTAATGCATTTAATCTATCATTTTTATACATTTGTAGTCATCGGCATGGTAAGACAAGCGATTCCTGAAGCAGTACGAAGATTTGTCAGCTATTGTTATTATTTCTACGTCAAGAAACATCCTCCTTTAGCTGCGGTTGGACATGGCCGACGCCTGTTCACAAGGTACCTGGAGCCTCTACGTGCAGGACGTCAGCGCCATCTGGATCTAAAGAAGAAGCCGACAACACGACGCCTGCTGAGCATAAGTTTTCGCCGAGTCTTCAGTCTTCAGGAATGTTCGCAGTGTACAGCGAACTTTTCTGAAAACTGAAGACTTTCCGAAACAAATCAACAATCAAGATGCTGTTACAAGATCGCAAAGCGGAGCACCTGAAGCATGGACAGTGGAGGTGGACAGAGAACAGTGCTACAGCCATCCGTCACCAGCTACCTTCACGTTTGCCGTCCACTACTGAAGGGACCGAGCAGCTGCCCCCGCCACGCCCCCTTGCACCTTGTTTAAGTCCTACCTGTACCGGCACTGTCTGAAAACAAAGCACAAACCGAACAACTTCAATACTTGAAGAAACTGCTGCTCTTTGACATCGGCACACCGAAGATTCACATCGGCCAACACAACTGGCACCTTCTGCATGTCATTGCGCAATAGAACAGAAAATAGAAGAAATATCGAATCGGCATATAAAACAGAATATGGCCGCAGAATCCGCCCTGATCCTATAGGATGAAAACATACAGAAACTCATCTAAGTCAGAAGAAGCTCGTCTAAACAGAATAGAAGCTATTATTATTATACCTTTATTTCATTTATACATATAAATTATATTTTTAAATATTAGAATATAAAAAATATAAAAACATTTAAAAATATAAAAAAAAATATATAATTATTATTAATATTATAGAACCCTGCATTCGAAATAGATAATAGAACAAATAGATTCTCGTACACAAGCATATGCAGATAAATATGATGAACATTTTAAATCCATTGTGCAGTTTATCCCACTTCTTCTGGCTTAGACAGGTTTTTATATGATGATATGAATATGACGACCAGACTCTTTTAGATACGTTTATTCAGTCATGACGGACCGTAAGGTAATGACAACATTGCGGAAAAGCAGGAAGACCATAGATAATATAAATGTTTTATAAATTCGGATACATAGGTAACAAGACGAGCTACATACACTCCAACGACTTTGTTTTATACTATTTATTGATATTAATACAGTATTCGTCCTCATCTGCATAGTCTTTCCCCAACTTTGTTGGGGTCAGCTTCCAGTCTTACCAGATGCAGCTGAATACCAGTATTTTACATGGAGCGACTGCCTATCTGACCTCCATAACCCAGTTACTGAGTAATACGATACCCCGATATATTAATACACTATTTCGGGTTCTATTAGCAGCCTAATTTCCTGACACACTCACAATCTGTTCCATTTTGATAAATCAACGATTATATTGATATTTACGTTTTCGTACACACGATTTTTTCAATCAAGCCTTGGGTTTTGTTGTATTGTCAAAATTAAGGAGGTTGTGATTGCGAGTGAGATACTGATAAATCATCATTATTTACATGTCATGTCATGTTTTCTTTGCTTAGTTACCTTTTTTTATTTAACGTCACTTTACTGATTCCGAATATATTATATACAGTTGTGGACTTCGATCAACAATAACACTAGATTAAGGATTAGGAACAAAAACACATCGCTCAAGTGGCCGCGATTGCATGTAACTTAATTATAAACCTTAACACCCTAACATAAAGTTTATTATCGTTTGCAATATATTTACTACTTTGATTGAAATGTTAACGCATTTTTAAAATAAGAACAAAAATATTTATGGAAATATAAAACATAATTTCTAAGCAATAGGTTGAAAAAACTATATTGCAAAATAAGACCACAACGTTATTCGTGGTTTTATTTTTCTGGCCGTTTTTGATACGCTCATCGGAAAACTAGTACTATTATTGATCGAAGGTTGTGGATACATAATTAGGAATGACTGATACTAACGTCACTTTTCGATAAACAAGTTGCTGTTATTTTTGTATCAATTTACTGATAATAAATTTAATAACATGGTTAAACATCAATTTTAATGGACTTTAATAGTACATACAAATTACGTAAAATAGTTGATTTCTATTAATAGTTTAACTACTTATTCGAAACTTCTAAAAAACTGGTAAAATGACTTCATTTATTAGACGATGTCAGAATGTATTTAATGAAATTAACAATAACTATTAAATAGGCTTTACCACTGCTTACAAAACTAAACATTAATATTTTGTAGGATGACCCTTGCTTTATCATAACTGCTCCGCAACGGCGGGAAAAATGAATCAAGCAATAGTAGTCCAAGATTCAACATAGGTATCATAATGTTCATTCAAATTACTCGCCCCTTTAGCAGCCACACTCTTCTTTACTTCTCCGCATTGATTTTCGATCCGATTAATATTTGGGCTGTTTGTAGGCCAAAGTGATAACACAGTGCCTTGTTGATCACTAAGAAACATTTTCACAGAATAAGCAGTGGGTTTGGGTCGTTATCACGTTGAAATGTCCAAACTACAGGCAACGTCTCCTCAGCGTCAGCAAGCATAGTCCCCTCCAATATTTCCCTGTACTGAAATTGGTCTAAAGTGCCTTCAATCTTTTTAACTGGCCCAACACCATGCCCTCAGAAACATCCCCAAACTTGTATGTTTTCATCCCCATGCTTTACTACTTTTTTCGTGAACTTAGGATTCTATGCCCGCTTAGCCGGTCGACGCCATACTGTTTACCGTCAGAACCTAGTCTATTTATATTCCTTTCGTCAAAAAATAATAAATTTTTCCATTGACTTGTTGTCCAAGCGCCATACTTTCTAGCAAAATCTAATCTTGCTTTCCGGTTTTCGGTGTACATTCTTGAGAAGTGGTAGTCTCCGGGCGATTCCTCCATTGCCAAAAACTTCCTTTCTTATAATTTCAGAACCCTTATTTGGATCAGTCTACGCTGAACGAACAATCAACGCACCTTCACGCGGTGTCGTTTTTCTAGATTTAGGTTTTAGAACAACATTATTGGTAGTGTTGAATTACTTGACGTGATTTACAGCCTTATAAGCCTTAGTTTTTGAGCAGTCCGATCAGCAATCTTTTTATACGTCCAATCACGTTTATACAGTTCCATAGTCGTTTTCCGGATTGATGAATCACAACTTTCTTTTTTACCCATGATGTTGAAATAATTAGGTTGTCTGAAAAAACGAAGAAAGTAAACATAGGATAGGCGGGAAATCAAAAAATGTGTGTGTGCTATTAGTTTTCGAAATTCAAAATTGAACACATGTTTTTTTGCGTTCTTATTTATTTGTCCAGCGGCCAGTACTTTTGAATTACAGTCAATTTACGATAATTTGATGTTTATAGGGAAGTGCAATTATTTTGATTATTGAGTATGAATCATTAATACCTAGTAACAAAGCTATTATTTTATGTGGTTCAAAGTTGATAACTGTAAGTTAATACAAAAGTAAAAGCAACTTGTTTATCCAAAAGTGACTTCGTTATCAGTCCTTCCTAATTATATGTCCACAACTGTGTATACATTATATTCTTGAGTAAAAGTACCTTGTTAAACTAGCCATATTAAACAGATTACTACATAGATTTATTTTTATAATTCCAGACCACAGAACCCGAAAATATGAACGTGGAGCCCATCGGAATTGATAATACGACCCCGGTAGCCTTGCCCGCAGGTAACCACTTTTCTTTACTAAACCCTTGTGTGATGGCTCATCAGCGAATTGTGTTAACTACGCGAACATACGGATTCTTATCTCGTTCCTTATTTTATGGGAATAGCTTGGAGTGCCTAAAATATTACTTAGAGAGAGAGAGAGAGAGAGAGAGAGACATGTTAACGAGGCTTACTTACTGCCCAGCGTGTTCCGAGGCTATCTAATATATCTTCCATCATCTGCCTAGCCTTGTCCCAACTATATTGGGGTTGGCTTCCAGTCTAACCGGAAAGTCAGTCAAATTTTTATTTGTTAAACATACGTGTAAAAATAGGTGTTATTAATAAAGTAGGTACAGAGATATCTTTGATTTGCCGTTAACGGCGTACAAATATCAAATAAAAATTTACAGAATTTTTGCTAAAATTAAATGACTAGCGGATCCAGCTGATTACCAGTGTTTCGTATGAGCGACTGCCTATCGGACCTCTAGGTAACACTAACTATTAAGCGGGATATAATCTCGAATTTTAACGTTCAATACTGCACACATTAGTAGTTCGGCACGTTGAGAGCACCTAGGAATCGAGAATTTAACCAACCAATCGAGAGTTACCAAACTATCATACCTAAGGTAAGGGTGTTGTGTCAAGTGTGGTGGGGTAGGTAGTGTGTGTGTGTGTGTGAAGTGTGTGGTGTATACAATGTGTAACTGAATCATTGCACATCATGAAAGTAGATTGTTCACAATCGTTTACTGAATCGATTTCTGGCATTTTTATTATACGTAATTTTTCATCCCAAGTATAATTAAAACTATGTAAATTACAGTCACTTCCGCTGAACTGTCAAAAAAATAAAACAAAATGGCCGAAGTACTACTACTAGACCATTACGTGCGAAATTGTGTGCGTTTGTAGATTTTTTGTAATGTGACGACAATTTTCTCCCACAATCAGTTTAACTAATTTAATAAATATACTATGTTTGGTACATAATAGTAAAAAATCAGTGTATGTATTATGATTATGACATAATATCTTAATTGGGGTGTTTGGTGATGTGCGTTAATTCTGGAACATGGTGTATTTGGCCGAGCTTATGTCATGTTCAAAATACAGCCAGTGCTAGCGGGACTGGTACGCCGTACGTAGTCACGAAAAGAAATAAGTAACTAGGGTCGTCGATATAGTTGAAGTTTAGTAAGAAACTGATGGAAGTTTTCAAATGAAATTTAATTTGATAAATTAACTTTTTTTTTCTATTAATTAAGTTAAATTTTATTCGAAAATATCCATCGATTTCTTACTAAACTTCAACTATAGCCGACGACCCTGGTTAATTATCACTTTTGGTGATCGTACATCTATGAACACTCGTGAAATTAAAATGATTGCACCTAGACGCAACAACTTGGCTACGCCGGGAGGAGCCTTCAAGTTATTTGTCTAGTTATGAAAGCTGATCTCTACATCAGAAGGTCAACTAACGAACTATCAAGTTGCAACTATGTTAGTATTTTAAATATCAATCTCTAGCTTCTGCCCTCGACTTTCCGCTTCAAATTTCGTGTTCCCTTGACCCACCACGTAGCATCGCATCGCCCGCGCTACTACTACTTCGTTTTCGCTTAGCGTTCTTTCTTACTGTTTTCTTTTCGCTCGGCTCCTAAGGGTCGTAGCGTGATGTTAAATAACCTTCCTCAAAAATTGGGCTACGAAATGCAAAAATAATTTTTCAAATCCGACTGGTAGTTTCAAAGATTAGCGTTCAGACAAACTAACAAACTTCTCAGTATAATTATTTTTGTATACATTTACGGCCGAACACTCAAACACAACTCAAATTTAAGGCGCCGTGAAGTCTTGCGCTGTCTCTGTCACTTTGAACTGCATTGAAACTTAAGTGTCGTTTGACGTCGGAGACCAGTCAGTCATTAGAACACCGTTATTTCATATACCCTTTTCACAAGAGCGCCATTACACATCGATGCATCAAATGTCATTAAATTTTTATTTGTTTTAAGTTTAATTGCTCTTATTTCATAATGTAGTTTTTTATTATTATTAAGTGTTGTTATTCTGAGCTTTTGATGTTGTAATTATTTTCTTTCCCCCTGTCACTGTAGACATATTCCTTGTCACCCTGGATATTTTACAGGGTGGCAGGGGACTACTACGCGCAACCTGTTTGTTACCCTGGATCCAGTACATCATTCTGAACCCCACAGCATTGAAATTTTTCCTCAGTTGTTAAAAAAAAATGCTGTTCCATACATTTTGACCGAGCACTTTTCTATGAAAAAGATGTACCGTCAAACGGGGTGAATAGGGACGCAGGGGTGAAACGGAACGAAACTTTAAAAGGTATTTTAACATGTAAATAATATAGTTACTTGCCAAAAGGACTCTAAAGTGGTTAATGTATTATAATTAACGATTAAGTGCCCTTGTTGTCAACAAATTATATTATTTCAATATTAAAATCGCTTTTAAAGTTTCGTTCCGGTTCACCCCTGTGTCTCTATTCACCCCATTTGACGGTATTTCTTTTTGATATTCGACGAAAAATTTTTACTCTAGGGGGTCTAGAATCATGTGCTAAATTCATGGTAACAATTTGCGCGTCAATGTCCCTGCCACCCTGTATTAAGATAACTATGAAAGGGCTGTAGGCAGAAATTAGTGAATCGACGCACTCACACCTACACACGTTTTCACGAAATCCAAGTATGCTTCAGAATCGAATTGCATACCAAGTGAGCCGGTGCTGTCGAGTTATCCAGTGCTTCATTTGTTTGAAAAATTTGCATTTTTCGATTGCTATGTGTATTTTCGAAATGTCATAACAAAAACGAGTGTGTTAACTTCTGCGTTATACATTTAGGGTGCAGGTCGGAGACACATCAGATGCCAAAACGACCCATTTAAATGTGGTTAGTCCTTAACTGAAAACATCAAGGACGTACAAAACTAAAATAATATCACAACACAAAAGTATTAAACATCATCTGTTTCTCATTCATCTCTAAAACGTAACAATCCCATCATCTGCTTCTACTCTATGCTTCATGTATGCTGTGCATGTACCGTGCTATATGTAGATAGATGTATTGCCTACTACGGGTACCCACTGGAACTTGTATACGTAAAGCGTAACAAAAAAATATCTAAGGGTACAGAAAAAGAATTAAAAAATGATTGCGTCTCGATATAAACTCATGTTTAAAATATGGGTGTTATTACAATACTCCACTAAGTAAAAGCAATAACAATTTAAAAAAATACACAGCATTATTAAATCAGCTCATATCACAGTATACCCGCGTGTTACAACCCGGACGACGTTTTACTTTCCAGGGAAGGGAGATCAATGAGAAACCGTTTGTTTAAACTTTAACTCAAAAATATGATACTGTACCTAGAGAATTTGATTAAAATACGTACATTTATCTCTCTTCCCAGGAGGCCAGTGGACCATGATGGAGCACTCGTATCCACGGTACACGAATGCGTGCATAGGCGCCGGCGCGCTACAGCAGGACCCCGGCATGTACATCAACAACGTCATCAACAACCCGCAAATGGATGCCGATCTCAACTACGCGCAAGGCCTGGGCGTGGCCGGCCCCTCGCCCGGCTCCTCCTGTGTCGACGTGCAGGCCTCAGCCGAGCCCAACCCGCCTCCGGCCCCCAAGCGGCGCCGCACTACCAATCCGCAGTCCGAAGAGAACTTCCAGCGCGCGCTCGAGGCCGTGCGCTTCGGGGGCATCGGGTTCTGCAAGGCGGCGCGCATGTTCGGCGTCAACAACCGCACGCTCTGGCTGGAGTACAAGAAGAAGGGTTACCCCAACAATCGGCCAAGCATCAAGAGCAGGATCAAGCGTGAACACACGACACCGCCGCCCGAGCACAAGGACGACGCGGCGCAGCCCGAGCAGCAGATGGCGCTGCTGTGCCCGCAGCACCAGGTGCCGGGATTCCTCGAGCCCGGCGCGGCGCACGGCTTCCCGCTGCAGAGCGTGGCGCACAACTCGCCCCTCAACCTACTCGGCGTGAACTTTAACTCGATGCAATAGAACGCGGCCTGCGGCGTGTCGGCCGACGAGTCCTACTCGTTGTGACAGGAGTGGCAAGGCGCCGACTGCTGCCCGCAGCCCTACGTGGCGCCTTCGCCCCCGCACGCCGCGTTCGTGCCCCCGCGGTACGATCATATATACATGCATGTCGCGTTGTAAATATTACTTGGAGCACGTAACGTATGTACTTATTATCGGTGTCGGCTGTGGACTCCTGCTCTACACTAACAAGTCATATCTCGGGAGAGGATATTGATACAAGTGATCAACATCATTTGTAACTAGCTTCGCATATGATGTACACATTTGTATGAATTTGTAAGTGTATTGCGCTGTGACTGGGGGGTACCGTCGTGATGTCGTACGCAATAAATTAAAGCAATTTTTTCCATTTTTATAGCAATTAAATTTGATCAAATTATGTACCAGCAGTGCAGCCTGTCGGGTCGTTGAAAATAGAGTGAAGCTTATCACATTCTAATTGGTCAAGATAAATGCAATAATTTTTAGAATATTATTATATAACAAAAGAAGACTGCGGCAACAACTTATTCATAGATATGCAACTTGCCCAGTGTCCACGACATAGTACTAAACATATAGTAAATAATATTATATGTAGGTAATGTTTATTGAACGAACTTCCTTCATTGTTTCTTCGACCCTGACCAGGTGACGTCCACAGCCGTAGTATTGCCATGGAAACAAAAACGTATTTTGTAGATCTCAATAGAACCGTAAGTTATGAACTGTTCGGTACACGAGTGTTTTTTTTTTACATATAGGGTTGTGCACAACCGTAGTGCTATAGGTCGTCGTGATAGCGAATTGTTTGTGTAATTCGCGGTTTATTTGCATCACTGGGTCACAGTTTCTATAAGTTTGTCGTTGTCCTCGCAGTAATTATAATAATATACGACGTTATTTTGAATTTGTTCGCGAAAATTCACAGACTTGGTAGGTATCGATATCTTAATCACACACGTAAACTCACGCCTACATACATGGCCGAACCAAAGCATAATAAAAGTAAATAATATATTTTTCTAGTCAAATAAGCAGATTTTTCAGAGAGACAATTAAGCTGATATTTTTACAAATATTTAATTACCTTTGACAACTGCCTAAAAAGTCACAATCGCGTAGATAATTTTTGTGTTCAAAATTTTTGTGGTGAATAGAAATACCAAATTTTACATTAGAAAGAGAGAGATTTTTGTCTGTGAAATTTCGACAGCAAATTTAAATAATTATGTGTTTTGTTGTTCACCGTGCGGTGCTGCTTCCCAAAGTACGTACGAAATATTGACGTAAGTGGGAACTTGTGATCGTCACTATGTTCGGGGGGCAATGGCCAAACAAGGAACTGTGCAAATATTTAGCTTGTATATCTGAGTGACTGGTTTCACACAATTTTATTCATAACTACCTCTATTTATAAGTATTTTTATTGTTTACGACAGGACTTTCAGAAGAATTCTGTGTAATGTTTTAAGTATTCGGATTCGTTTAGTAGTCACCTAAATCAAAGTACCTATAGTATGTTTTTCATACTACATACTATTAATTTGAAGTGATAATAGAATGCCAGTAAAGATAATTATTAAAAAAAAAAAAACCAACTAAAGTATTCGTTGTCCTCATGCATTTACGTTAGACTGATTAAATCCGCACATATCTTTTTTTAAGGCGTGAAAACACGTCATTGGTAGCTCGCGGCGTGATAGATAGCACGTCAATTAGCTTGAACAGGAACAATATTACCAGAGATCTCTATCGTGTAAAGTAGTTAGGTAAGCGTGTAATTATGTCTCTGCATTTATAGTGTAAGATAAGGATAAGCGGTGCCCATGGCGGTGTAGGACGTAGCTTTGTATCGCGGGCGGCTCTCGGCAGTAGCGTGGGAATGTTTACGTTATCGTATCGTGTATCGTTTTTTTTTTTTCGTTATTGTCTAAGTCCAAGGTACACACAGGTAGTAAATGTGGCCCAAGCCCTAAACGACAATTTGTGGACAAATAAAACTTATCCTATGGGATTTTTTTTTCACGATTATATGTGCCAAGTCGATTCTGTAGTTGGTTTAAGTAAAAAAATTCATATATGGCTAGTTTCAAATTGACGAGTGTGAAAATTTAGGCACAGCTGTTTTGGAAGTTCCCTGTGAACGCAGCGTAAGTTAAAAGATTTTTTTTACATTCAAGCTGTACTTAATATTTACTTTTTTACGATTACTAATTGATGCGTCGGTTACAACCAGTGTTGGCAAAAATTTAGTTTGAATGACGATTAAAAACTAAAGTAATCAGTTTATCTAACAATTGACGATTGAATTACTTTTCAATTTTGATTAAAATAATTGTTGAAGTAGTAATGTCAAGAAAATGCAAAAAAAGGTCGATGAAGCAAATGGTTTATTCTTTTATTGGTCATGCATAGTGTGCAAAAATAAGTCTTATTATGTTTATATGATTTATTTTGTTTTGAACGAACCTGAGTTATTTCAATCAAACTAATATAATAGTTTACGTAAACAATTAGAAGGTAATCAATCGATTGAAAATTTTAGGGACTGAGCCCAACGCTGGTTACGAAGATCTCAAAAAAAAAAATATATATATAAGATGTCACAAAGTGTAATGTAGGCTGCTTGGGCCTGCTTGTTAGTCGCCGAAGGGCTAATTAAGTGTCGGGATACTTTAATTCTCAATTAGCGTCGCAAATCCTGAAGATTTGCTATAGACAGGAATTAAGTCATTAAGTCCGCCTTTGTATGTTATTGTGTGCGAGAAGTTTAAATAAATAAATAAATAAATAAATGATCTGGCAATTTTAACTAAATTGTCGGTGTAACCTTCACATCTGTTAAAAATCGTAAAACGTAAGTTTCACAACTTCAATGTAAAGCAGCTAGCCCCGTGTGTCCGGGACCAGTTCTTTTTATCTCACGAAGCGACGCGAGCTTGACTTGTGGTAACCAAGTGTACAAACACGCTATGAATGTGTGCGTTAAGACGAGTAGCGTCAGCACATAACACACACATGCACACACACACACACACACATACACACACACATACACACACACATACACACACACATACACACACACACATACATACACACACACACACACACACACACACACACACACACACACACACACACAAACACGCGCGCTTCCGACTTCCCCATTGTCTCGGATCGTACCGAAAGCTCCTGCGCTTACACATATATTCACAGCGTGTTTGTGCACTTGGTAACCACAAGTAAAGCGCGCGTCGGTTTGTGAGTTGAAAATACTGTAGTAGAACATAGAATCACCCCATCTCATCCCGCGGGTGTCGTAAAAGGCGACTAAGGGAGCACCTCTGCCGTGCAATGACAATACACTGCATCTTAAGGTCTTTTGTCGTAACACTTATGAGTTCCTTACGCATGGTTACATTGGATGGCATATTCAAATTTCGATTATGTCTATACTATTATTGTAAAGAGGTAAAATTTGTTTGTTTGTTAGTTAGTACGTAGGGGGTAATCTCTAGAACTATCGGTCGGATTAGAACAACTCTTTTTACATTTGATAGCCCAATTCTAGAGGAAGGCTATAAAAAAAAAACAAATAAAAAAGTCAGATAGAACGCTCACCGAAAACGAAGTAATAGCGCGGGCAGGCGATGCGACGATATCCAAGACTTTATCGAAAAGTTACAAAAAAACAAAACGCGATTTCTGTAATTTGACAGTTTTTTTTTAGATACAGTTTACTGTCATTGTACGGCAGAGCTAGAGGAAGCTGGTTTTCCTCTGTGTGGTACAAACAACTCACACCCAAGCTAAGGTTGCCGCGCCGAGAGCTGCATGGCTAGGGGGGAGCCTAGTCGCGAGCGTGCCTGTTGTCTGGGATCAGGCGCCCCCAGGCACTAACAAGCCTTACCTCTGCATAGAGGACTCTGTAGAGGGTGAATAAAATTTCCTTTGTTTTTCGTGGGAACTAAATAATATTCTTACGCAAGTTAATTTAAAACTAGCCTAATGTGAAATTATTCGCTTAAACCATAGTTTTTCAAAATTATTTTGCCCACATGCACTTTGAGAATATTTTTATTCTAGAGCCCCCAATTTGTTTTTACTTATCATCTATCCCAAATCTGAAACAGCTATTGCCACGATTATTATTTAAAGGTGTAATATTATATAGTCGTAAGATCCCATCTTGACGCACCCTAATTTTCTCTGGGTCTACTATTGCCCTCTGAAAGTCTCAAACGCCCACGAGGGGGCGTTATCGCCCACGTTGTGGAGTTATGGCTTAAACCAACTAGAGAAAGTTTGTAAGCGTATTTAAACTGCCGAGATTCTTATATTGAAAGCTGTGATTGAAAGTCAAACCGCCCGCGAGTACATTTTGTGATCTTGTCACTACCGTCATTTTAGAAGTATTACTTTTATTTTTTAATTAAACTAAGGAGTATTATATTTTTCTATTCGCCTAGACTTACAACGATAATAACCAGTTTCGTCGTTTGCGATCTCTGTAACATTTTTTTGTAATTTTGACTGATTTTTTAAAATAGTTTAGATGGTTTCTCTCGTGTAGGCGGGCAACATAGCTGCTACGTATTGGAGGTCACTGAAATTGTAAATATAATAATTATTTAGACAGAGTGTCAACATCGACGCGCATAATGTTACCATTAATTCAGCAAATGATTGTAAAATCCCCAGCGCACGGAAAAATGTATCATAAGTTATTCATAAAAAATCTGCTGTCCCGTAGTTATTGCACATTTTTATGAAACAGCAGTTTTTTTTTTTTTATAACCAACTAAATTTTTCTACACTAGGGGGTATAGAATCATGTGCTGAATCCATGGTAACAGGATGCGCGTCGATATCCCTGCCACCCTGTATACAACCTACGGTAGGTAATTGGATAGGTTCCTCTCTTCCTTGATTTATTTTAAGAGTGTTTAATCGATGATTGATTAATGATGATTTTAATAATGATCGATTTACAAAAGTTGAATTGTAACTAGATTTGAATCAGTACCACTACGACTGAGTGCAATATAGATCTGTTCTTTCAGAAAAGTCGTCTTTCTTCCATATATTACTGCTTTTTAGGGTTCCGTAGCCAAATGGCAAAAAACGGAACCCTTATGGATTCGTCATGTCTGTCTGTCTGTCAGTCCGTATGTCACAGCCAGTTTTTTCCGAAACTATAAGAACTATGCTGTTGAAACTTGTTAAGTAGAAGTATTCTGTGAACCGCATTAAGATTTTCACACAAAAATAGAAAAAAAAAAACAATAAATTTTGGGGGTTCCCCATACTTAGAACTGAAACTCCACATTTTTTTTTTTCATCGATCCCGTTCGTGTGGGGTATCTATGGATAGGTCTTCAAAAATGATATTGAGGTTTCTAATATATTTTTTTTCTAAACTGAATAGTTTGCGCGAGAGGCACTTCCAAAGTGGTGCAATGTGTGTCCTCCCTCCCCTGTAACTTCTAAAATAAGAGAATGATAAAGCTAAAAAAATATATGATATACAAAAAAAATGAATGAATGTAAATGTATGTTTATGTTACCATGTAAAGTTCCACCGAAAATTGGTTTGAACGAGATCTAGTAAGTAGTTTTCTTTTTTAATACGTCATGAATCGTAAACCGCAATTTACCTTTCATTCAATCAACTCAAAAATAAAAATAAAATAAAACATTTAATTTCATAAACATAAACCTTATGCATAAAACGTGAACCATTATTTTCTAATAATAAATCTGTAATAGGTGATCGGTAGCGGGTGCGGAGCGCGCGGGGGCAGGTTTCCGACTGCGCCAGGGTCTCCCGTCATAATGGTACGGAAACCCTTCGTGCGCGGGTCTGACTCGCACTTAACCGGTTTTGTTTGAATAATTTTTAAATGCTCGGTCTTACCTTTACGATACCTAGAAAAAAAAAAAGACAAGAATTGACCAGTCTTAACAAATTTAATGTAAATATGGTAGTAGGTACACACGGCTACATACCAAGCTATAATTTCCAGTACAAGCTGACCTCTCATTGTTCGGAAATCCTATACAATGCGAGATCAGCTTATACTGGAAATGTATAGCTTGATATGTAGCCGTGTGTACCTATTACAGAAATTACATAATCAAGACCATATTTGGCATCAACATTGTTCCTAGATCACACAGGAATTACTTTAAAAAAAATAACTTTGGTACGATATTTACTTCGATGCGATTTTAATTTAAAAAAAGGAACTCACATTAAAAAGTTGAACAAACACAAGGAATTTAATTTAAAAAACAAAAATAATTTAACTTTTAATAATATTGAAAAATCAGATGATAGCTTAACATGAGTTGTAATTATGATAGGAGTAAATTCAAATAGAAATCATCACTTCACAATAGTACATAACACAAAGAGATACTCGAGTGATACTATTAAACTCACACTCGTGTTTAAACGAGTGTGAGTTTAATAGTATCACTCGAGTATCTCTTTTTTATTGAATTTATTGGAGGCATGGAAATGTTTCAGGGCGAAATAGCCCACTGAAGCCAGGATGCCAATGCGTTAAGAGATTTCCGAATTGGATAGTCTAGACAAAACTACCGCTACATATTAACTGAAGAACAGCCTCTTGAAATTAGCCATTACTTATGTAAAAGTTTACGCCTGCGTTGTCAATTTTCATCGTTCTCAGCAGTGAGCTATATTTTGTATCATGTATACAAGATATGTCAGGATTCTCAAAAATCAAGACAAACTTGATATTTTATAATTCCATTGTTTGCTCTGTCAAGGTGGAAGAATTCCAAAAGTCTATTACTGATTTCTTTTCAGCGGGTGTTTTCGTTTTAGTTGCTGCCACTGACTTGCGCCAACTTTTTGATATGGACTCATAATCTTCGCCTTTTAACTACATCTCGTTCGTTTAGCTAACTGAAGAAGATCACATCTTGAAGTGGTATCTCTTCGAGAACTTCATCTTATCAGCTTGTCTGGCTTTCCTTCTCGACCAAAACGCCTTAGCAGGAGCACTTTGTCTACCAGTACCCCCAGGTGTAGCAAATATAAAGGACTTCATTGACCCGGAACTAGCGAAGATATCTTCTATGATGTTATTCTTGTTCAGTTGGTACACCTCTGGTGGTTGAAGGTGGTGGTTCTTTGGCAACAGATTCCTCATTTACCTGTTCCTCCCGATGCTGGTGCTTCCTCCATTTGGCCATTTTGCTCATACTTATGATATAATGTCCAACATGTACGAGTTTATTCTGAAAGTGTATTTTTTAACAAAATTCAGCACATTTGCACAATGGTATAGATGAGGTGTCCCTATTCAAATATCAAACCCGATTCGCTATTGGATCATATTATTATGGTTTATAGATTTATGAATTTTGAAACAATCATATTTAAAAAATATATATTATTGTATTGTTTGCGAAGGACACCAAATTGCCAGTAGGAGTTTAAACACCGCACTGTAGTTTTTAATAGTATGGAAGCTTCTTATAGTAACTACCTACTATTGTGAAGTGCCAAATACATATGTGTAGTTATTTATATTTTTAATTTATAATGTACTTGTTCGGAAAACAGAACAGTTTAATTTAATTTAGCTGATACATATCTAGTTACAATTCAACATTAAGTATCTCGAAAGACTGCTCAGCAATGAGGAAGCGGATGTTTTCTGATATTTGTACAGCTGAACTCTATAATCTTATCTAATAATGTTGTTTTTTTTTTACTATTTTACCAGTAACGAGTGAGCATATTGTTTAACATTACGCTTGCCAGTAGGTTGTAAAGCTGTCTTTTTTGTAGTCATATACGCGACGTTTCGCCTAGTGCATGACTAGACCACTAGTGCTCCGATTTTATAGAAAGAACTGTTTTCACAGTTATTATGTTATAATTAACCCTCTCTTTTTTCTTGAACAAGTGCCATCTAAGGTGATTTCAAAGTATTATGTTGGTCATGAAAAAAATGGCCGTGAAATATCGATGTTACCAGATAACAAAAATGATTTAGTTACTAAATCTCGTGTGTGAGTAATGTTAGGTCTTCTTCACATAAGGGTAGGTAAGGATTAATATTGCAGTTATAAATCTTTTAGCCGGTTGTTTTTTTAAATATATTTCAATAAATGTAGTTGAGACTGTGCCTTAAGCAATATTAAAATGATAAGCAATAATACGGAAGTACCGGAAGACGTAGCGTTGGAAGGGCTCAAGGTTCCTCAGGGCTCCACAAGGTAGACCGATGACATGACCTTGTAAAGGCCGTAGGAATCCGCTGGATGCGGGAGGCACTGTACGGTCGAAGTGGCGGTGCTTGGGGGAGGCCTATGGTCCAGCATTGGACGTCTTTCGGTTGAAATAATGAGTAACAATAATAAACTGACTATTGCTATCTCCAAAAATTATTAGGTATTATTGTCGTAAACCGTGGACTAAATACTCACACACGAGAAAGTGATTTATATGTACCAGTGTTCGTCGAAATAGTATTATTAATCATGAAATGTTTATTATAATATTGCATGGGTTTGTAACTAAGGGGCGACAGTCGTGGTCATTAAGAAATAATTAATACTTAAAACCAAAATAGATAATAATAATGAATAATTTTTAATAAATAATTTTGATTATTTTGTAATTATACTCTTTTACTTAAACCTAATCCTATCCCATATAAATGAATGTTTATGTTTCTATCACAGTTTATAACTATGTACTCGTAGGTAGATGAAAATAAAATTATAACATGGCTGAACTGTTTAAATATGTATTATGTTTATCGCTTATGGTGAATGATACGGTACTTTGACATATTGCACGCGCACACGCACACACACACACACACACACACACACACACACACACACACACACACACACACAAGGACGCAGGTCCGAGACAATTTTTCTTATGCCAGCCGAGACCAAGACCGAGACCGAAAATTGATAATAACAATAACAACAAGGAAATACCATTGAAAGACATACATTTAGAAGAAAAAAGTCACAAGCTTAAGTATCAAAATCAAACCATGTAATATTGTACGCCATGAATAATAATTTTTCAGCGTTTGCCGCGTTTTGCAGCGTTTATGAAAATAATGAAATGAATTTGTATAGTCTGATTGGTTGGTTCCGATGGCGGCCATCGGCACATATTTCCATTTAGCCAATCACATTTGACCCGCGCTCACTAGCCGACCAAGAGAGAGCGCGCGGCAACGTTAAAATACAATAAATTTGTAGTACCCGAGTGCAGAGTACTCTCGGCTTCGGTCGAGATTTTCCTAAAATATTTTCTGAGAACGAGACGAGAATTTTAGCCGAGACCGAAAACCGAAACGAGATCTCCGTCGGACCTTACCGTTTACCATCTTCGTAACAATTAAGGGGAAAGCGTCAGAGTAGCCCGCGAAATTAATTAATTTTCTTACGTTTTTGCAATTTGCGGGTCTTCATCAGGTTGTATGTTGATCTAAATGTGATTCGCGGCCGTATCAAATATTTATTTATAGAATTATCATATTGTTATGATAATAATTCATCGTTACAACTCTCTAAATATATATTACCCTATTGAATGAATATTTCATGAACTCCTGATATTTGAAACCAACGGAGTTGTATAGCTGAATCTAATGATTATAATTCTGTAAAGCCATATTTGTTACGGTCGCGAATCATATTTTAATCAACAGACAAACAGACACTGACCTGCATATTGCAAGAAACGTAAGAAAATTTATATTTCGTGGACTACCTTAGCGCATCCCCCTTAATGCGGAGGCAAATGAATAATAATGAAGTCGGAATGATGACAATGATACCACATACCAGATTTCGGCCACAGCGACATTCAACGACTTCTCGTTAGGGTGGTTGGGATCTTAGATATGCTTCCTTTAAATGCGCTCTCACGCTGCTAGCATAATAATGTCTTTGTACTAGGTACAATCAGCGTTGATAAAATGTGATGACTGATGTTAAAAAAAAAAAAATGATAAAACAAGTCTATTCTTTTTTTGAACCTCTGGATGTAATATTGGTCGAGGGACCTACTAATTCGTTCGACAGATCAAGCAAGACTATCAACACAGTAGACCACAGTCAGTTGTCAGCTTGTGATGACATGCGCAAATATTTGACCTGCAACCTAACCGCGGTCGATCGACGTCAACTGTATTTTGTGACCTAAAATGCATGAGATTACATTTTGAGGCAACGGTCGAAGAGGATCGGCCGCGGTCTGGTTGCGCCCTAAGCAGGCAGGTGGGCCCCATTCCACCCAGTATTTTTATTGTCTACTATTATAACATAACACAATCAATTGTTTAGCTCCAGCAAACCCGAACTCTTCAGACGGCTGGCACCGGCGAACCAAACATTTCAAACGACAGTCGCGGGTGCCCGAAGAACAAAACATTCGCAAGCAGACCTCCGAGCCCATCCCACCACCGCCTGCCGTATCGAAGACGACGCCCACGCTTCAGAAACATGAGTCCTACCCGCAGTACAGCACGGCTAAGGTAACTATTAGCACAATAATTGGCTGTGATACACTACGACGAACCTCTTTAATACTAAATCCAAAAGACATGTGCTCAAATTAAACATAATATAGGCTATCTCTAACAGATATCGCTAACAAGAAAGACAAAAATTAAGAGCCATCTTTACTTACATAGATATATAGTGTAGTAGTGTTGGATCTAATGTGAGAAGGGTCCTGGGTCCAGCGTAGACATCATAAAACATGGAAATTATTTTATATTAATAAAATAAAATAATACAAAAACACTGACCGAACTGGGATCGAACCCGGGACCTCACGCTCAGCATTTGCACCAGCGGCCACTACTAGACCAATGAAGCAACCCAGGGATCGAACCTAGCACCCGACGCTTAGCACAAGATTAATGAAATTCAGGGAAATCAAATCACGAGTTGTGCAGAACGGGTTCCAGGCAGAAATATTAATAGGTGAACTATATCATCGCCCAAGCTATAGTTCTGTACCGTTTTCACAACTAGGTTTTGAGTCAGCACCATAGATATAAGAAAGAAGGTCAGCACTGTATCTAACTTATGACTCAAGTTGCATAAGTATTCGAACTGTATTTTCGCAGGAGGTCTTCGATGAGTGACGCGTTTATTGTTTGTGTTGCGCAAGTTTTACCTCGCTTCCTTTGCTCTTCGTTGGTTCTGAAAATAACTTGTTTGTCGTCGTCGTTCGTCCCATAGTTTTTCCAGCTGCTTGACGTGCGCGACTGCTTGTGGCTTTGATCGACCCAAATTTTGTTCGAAATTGGTCTGCATGGGGATTCTATCTTTGTATCGTCCAGCTTCAGGTCTTTTGGTGGTGTCAGTAACGCCTCGAAGTACTCCTCCTCAACGCTCATGAACTTATTATCTGATTTTATCTCTTCAATTTCCCAAAAGCGAGAGATATCGTTCGTTACCACGAAATGATAGTTGAGCGTATTCGTGTTTCCAACTAATACCCAGGCGAGCTTATTCTGTTGTGCTACAGGTACGTATATGTTCCCTCGAGTGATACTGCTCATGATTAATGTCGCCATTTCCTCCACCATCAAGTAAAATGTCAATTGGCGCTGACAAGTTAAAAAGTGGGTCGGCCAAGTTCATATTTTCTATGTGAGGCCAATCTTGTTTTCCGAAGAGTAATCAGGTGGGTCGTTGAGTAATTTTATCATTAGGTACTAGTGCCGGTGTCAAGAACTGGTAATATCCGTAAATCGAATCGCAGACCAACTGAGCAGTTCCGTCACTCTGGCTGGCAAATGTTCCGATTCCCAACACAGTTGAGCTGTGGTTGCGTCGCAGAGGGCCAAATCTTTGCACAGCAGACTCCATCACGAGGTTCGAATGTGAGCCTTGGTCTCGAAGACATCTTAGTATGGTGTAAGTTCCATCTGCGGCCTTTAGGTACTTTGAACCTTTACTGTTGCTAGGTAGAACTTCGTTGAAGTTCCCTGACACGTGATTAGCTTTTCGCTGCGAATTGTGGTTAGCCGTGTTGTAGATCCTTAGTCCTGACGAGGGTGTCGATGACGTAATTATTACTTGTGACATCATGTAGGTCAGGGATGGTGAACCAATGGCACGCGTGCCGCTGGTGGCACGCGACAAAATAATTTGGGCACGGCATCAATTGAGGAACTTAGGTACCTAAGTCACAGTAACACTCATAAAAATCTGCGCCCTTCTAGGATAGGCGCTTCGATTTCGGTTATCGCTTAGATATAAGTATATTTCTATGGCCTATCGTCGCCGCGTAAATGCAAGGGAAAATGTGAATCTGATATAAATTGCACTAATTTGTTCTTTCATTTAAATAAATATAAAACGGTAAATGTTAAGAAGACTGAATAATGGTAAAGGTCTATTTCTGTTTGCAGACAAGGAAGATTGTTCTGAAACTATTTTGCTAGTTTTCCATTAGTCAAGAAGTCAAGATTGTTTGCTGTTACATCATGGCCACATAAAATTTTTATTTGGAAAAAGTGGCACGTGGATGTATAGAGGTTCGCCATCCCTGATGTAGGTAATATTTATGGGCAGTTTGTCCGTACACTGAGATGTAGTAATAAGTATCTTGTAGATGGGGACGAATGTTTACAGGAAATCACTATTTTGTGTCCGTAATTGAGTGACCGAATTATTAGAAAAAAACATTAAAATATATATACCTACATAAAGTAGGTGTCTTGTGGTGGGCGCGATAGCTTGTTCACCGAATATAAACAAATAATCGGCAAATAAGGCTCAATTTACACTGCCGCGGAGTGGAATGGAAG
The DNA here is from genome assembly GCA_917490735.1 of Dryobotodes eremita. Taxonomy (NCBI): domain Eukaryota; kingdom Metazoa; phylum Arthropoda; class Insecta; order Lepidoptera; family Noctuidae; genus Dryobotodes; species Dryobotodes eremita. The sequence continues at coordinate 5,833,828 of OU823241.1, read as the reverse complement.
CGACTTTTGTATGCGGGAATTTCGGAGAATGCGAGGGAATTCTCCAGAACACGCGCGACTTGTTGATTGGCTCGTCTCTAGTTTGTACGTTACACTATTGACATAAAGTTCATTATGCTTTGTAAAAAAAAGTCGCTTCCATTCCATTCCGCGGCGATGTAAATTGAGCCTAAGCAAATGCTTGTTAAGGTAAAAACTAAAACAGTAAATTTCATGTGGCGATGCTCGTCCAAATAATGAAAAAGCAAACAATACAAAATCAAAAAATATACAGCGTGGCGCTACAACGGCGGCATTAATTTAACACATGGGTAGGGCTAGTGGCCAGTAACAATAAAACATATAATAAGAAAAAATAAACCCTAAATTGAAAATGAAAATTTTCGAACAAACTAAATAATAAATAAGTAACCCAAATTGGTAACACTCTGTGTATCCTTCATGAAGCTACATACGTTGTACTCAGAGCGGCAACGCCGTACTTCGCGCGCTGGAACCACGCAACGCTTGCTTTGTCCGATGCTTTGATGGCATAATATCAAATTAGCCGAGCGGTGCAGGTACGAGGTGCATTCAATAAGTACCTAGCCTCATCGCCAGAGGGCGCTGTAGTTTCAAAAGAGTTTTACCACAGTGTAGCACATTCTTTTTTAATTCTTTTTTCAAATTTTCATTCCAATCCCTTCATTTGTTTTAATTTGACAACTTATGGAAGCGAACGTGTCGATCGGTTTTACAAAAATGGAAAAAGAGCAATATCGTTCGGTGATTCGATTCCTATTTTTGGAAGGGAAAACGCGCATCGAAATCAAAGAGCGCTTGGATGCTGTGTACGGTGACTCTTCTCCATCGATGGCCACCGTCAAGAATTGGTTCAACGAGTTTGCACGTGGCCGTACGTCGGTTTTTGATGAACCACGTCCAGGTGCACCGAAAACAGCTGCTACGGAGGAAAACATTAAAAAAATCCATGATCTCGTATTGGCAGATCGCCGATTGAAGGTTCGGGAGCTAGCTGAGACTGTAGGCATTTCAGAAGGAACAGTGCATCATATTCTTCACGAGGAACTCGGCATGAGAAAGCTGTCGGCGCGATGGGTGCCGCGTTTACTCACACCAGAAAACAAGCGCAACCGTGAGACCACATCGGAGACGTGTTTGGCGCTGTTTAAGATGAATCCAGCGGAGTTTTTGCGTCGTTTTGTGACCGTCGATGAAACCTGGATCCACTGGTACACACCAGAGACCAAGGAGCAATCAAAACAATGGATCCAGACCGGGGAACGTGCTCCAAAGAAGGCGAAAACTGTAAAATCGGCCGGAAAAGTTATGGCCACCGTTTTCTGGGATTCACAAGGTGTGATCTACATCGATTACCTCGAGAGGGGTAAAACAATTACAGGGCTTTACTATGCCGATTTATTAGGCCGATTCGACGCCGAATTAAAGAAAAAACGACCCCATCTGGCGAAGAAAAAAGTGCTGTTTCACCACGACAACGCACCGGTTCACACGTCTGCCGTTGCCATGGCCAAATTGGTCGAATTACGCTACGAATTGCTGCCCCATCCACCGTATTCTCCAGATTTGGCCCCTTGTGACTTTTTTCTGTTTCCTAATCTGAAAAAATCACTCGCCGGGAATAGATATGGATCGAATGAGGTCATCGCCGCCACGGAGGCCTATTTTGCAGAGTTTGACAAAAACTATTTTTCGGACGGGTTAAAAAAGTTGGAGCATCGCTGGGCTAAGTGTATCGAAGTAAAAGGAGACTATGTTGAAAAATAAATTGCCACTTTTCCAAAATTTTCGTTTACTTTTTGTAGGCTAAGTATTTATTGAATGACCCTCGTACCTATCTTCGCACCACAGTCGAGCGCAGCGAGATGTGTAACCAAATCACAAATCACTTATCATCTCTTATCAATTATTACCACTAAAACAAATCATAATCACAATTAATAACAATTTTTATTGTTTTGTCATACTTTTTTCCAAATTTTTGAATTTTCAATGTGGCCACCTCCGCTTCCGGACATAAAAGTCTAAACGGCGGTTCATGTTTTCTCGCACTTTTGAAAATAAATTTTCAGCCAAAGCCATTTCCCTCAATTTCTCAAACGCCATATCTCGCGATACATCCCTATCGCAAGGGCGGCATTTTGATGGGCTTCTCCGTAAATTAGGACCATGTCTGCATATTCGGCTGCCGTGTAGTTCGGATGTGTATTTGCCATCACGATCACAACTTTACACAAATAACTAATAAGTAATTTATGACACAAATAAAAGCGTTCTTATCGCAAAAGACATACCTACTGATAAAACGAATGAAAACAAATCAAATCGTCTTTATCGCAGAACCTTAATCTAATTACTATCCTAATTAGAATTACACAAATATAAATATTTTACAATAGTCATGTCAGCGTCTTTTTCGTAGAATATTCACAAAATCTTTACACGGCGCGGGTATTTTATGCGCGCGGGTGATAGAACTGTGTCAAGGACACAGTCCCGGCTAGCACAAAAGAAGAGTACATTTACAATTCTTAGAAATGTTAAAAGCAGGAGGGCGCGAGTTGTGAAATGCGACCTGTAGAGGAGGTCAGCCATCCGCCGGACATCCGGACATACAAATGCATTTATGCCCAAGCTGAAACGGAGACGCTTCGCTCGCGCTTCTCGCTGGATCGGTCGAAAAAACTACAGCACCACCTTTCAAAGGTAACCTAAACCTAGCCCTTGAGTCGACCGCGCCAAATCGAATGCTCGCACTCGGTATTATCCAGTTAGTCCATTTAAGTATTAGTACTTATATTGAAATCAAGACCAGCTAAAATCGAGACTATCCCTAGAAAGCGTGTTAGTATAAAATCTGATGTATGACCAAAGATTTAAATAAACCTACTTACGATAGACGGCACAAAGTGAACAACATTGCCTACCGGTCCTAGATTACCTCGCTCAGTTTAGTTCCTATGTCCCGTGTCATACGCCCCACATGACTGGTCCCATTGTGTGCAAAAATATGCGGTAACTATGTAATACATATATGTATATTAGTATTTTATAATTTACCGAGTATTTCAATTAAATAAATATATCGTCTTTTTAAATAATAATCATGTATGTCAAATTCTATTCTATTCTTTTCTACTTTCTAAATAGTATCATATATCTATCTTTATATATAAAAATGAATCCTTATTTCCCTTGGTCACGCAATAACTTGAGAACGACTTTACCGATTTCATCCACCTTTTCTTTTCAAGTTTTCTAATACTTTGTAGAAGGTTCTTAAGGAAAAAAAATAAGAAAATTGCGATGTGACGGGGTGGGTCGGGGGAACAAGAAACACACGGACGAAGTCGCGGACAGAAGCTAGTCTCATATACAAATCAAAATAGCATTAATTTATCATGATAAGATATCGATACCCAACATGTCTGCAGTTTCGCTAGGTAATTTAATTTGATCCTGTATACAGACAGGATAGCTCGTGAAACGGTGACGACGGGTTGGGTCTTATATCAAATCGAATTTGAGGAGTCTGTCACTGTGGGGAGGTCAAGGGGGTTTATCTCAAGCGCCCCATGCAATTTTAGCTTTTTGGAGCCGGAGCTGCGTCGAATTATTTAAAATAATTTTCTAATAATATCAGTAAAGCACTAGCTTGAAACGGAACTTAAATGTCCCTAAATTCTTACATTTTTTAAGTTGCGTCTGCCAAAATGCGTAAAATGAATCGCTAGGCCGCCATTTTGAGGACTATGACAGTGATTGATATACTCAATTTCGCGTCATTCCGTTGATTCCGAGTTAACGTGAATGTGTATTTTATTGGCTGCGAGGGAAGCGAGCTCGAGGCTTGGGTCGCCCCGACTAGGACAGGTTAGGTTCGAAGGGGATGGCTGGGTCAAGTGAGCAAGCGAGGCGAGCGAACAGACCCTGCCATGCCATGGTTATTTTTTTAAACCATTCAGAAATATGAGCTCCACTAGCGAGGTTCCTTCGACTACTGCTTGTTATTATTGCTGGCTCCCCCCCCCCCTCTATTAAGGCGATATTTTCACAGAAATCATTCAATAAAAAATGTAACATTTAATATATAAAAAACTACGCACCTCCGATGGGGGGAAACGTGGGGTAGAGGGGGGACGGGTACTCGCCCCCCACCTTCCTCCCCGCCAGAGGTGCGTCCCCCAACCTTCCCACCCCCCTATTAAGGCGACCTGATATAAGACCATATTGTACGATCGGTATAAAATACTATCTGTCTAAACATCACCCCAAGTGACTAAAACTTAGCTCAAAAGGGAAAAATTTTGCTCGACAACATTCGTTCTAGATTTTCAGTCTTTAAAAAAAGAAAAAAAAAAGGGTGGCAATGACCCATAAGTGAGTTTGAAAACTTCCACGGAGCTTGAGCTTTCCAAAGTAATACAAACAATAAGTACTTTTCGGGACATTATTTGGAAATATTGAATTTCGGACATCGTAGGTAAGGCGAAAACAGTTTCTTTTTCGTACTTGGTAGTACTTTAGTGTGTGTCTCGACTTGAAATAATCCATTTGTTATGCTCTTCCTAGCATCCACTTACGCTGAAATTTGGCATAGGTAAGTATTTAACTTTGGTACCAATGCAAATTTGGTACTGTAGGCTACTCCCACATTTCGTTACATACATACACACACATACACACACATATACAAAACATTCTCACCCAACACACAATCATAAAAACACAAAAAATAACAGAAGATATAAAAACAAAATCAAGTGTTGTGAATTTGCGCGTCGTCTTGTAGACACATACCACGGCTAGTAACGTCAGTTACAAACTGGTTCTGCCGGCACGGTGCAGCGTACACGCAGACACGCGCCTGCCGGCCACTCAGTCCGTGCACCGCCTTTGCCTGCGAATCCCGCGTCACTAGACTATCCACGCGGTTTCATATTCATACTACGCCGCGAATATAATTAGATTGCTTAAGTCGCTTGTGTCATTGCCAATTTCCTGTGCTTCTCATTCTATCCTTCGCTAAAGACTGTATAGAGTGTGAAAAAAAAAAAGAATTGTCTTAGCATAATCTATAGTTACGTTATTCCGCTTGGACTTGGCCTTTTCACCCACTGACTACAACTTAGAAAACGTGAGTAAATACTGCCACTAAATTGGTGCCCCGTTCAGAACACCAGAATGAGTAAAAATGCAGGACGCGATAGTAGCGATTCGGAAAAGACCGCAAGCTCACAGAATAGCATAACCAAGAGGCTACTAAAGAGTACAAGAGTTTCCATGGATATGGAACGTAAATCGTCCGAATATTTACGAAAATTAAATACCAAAGGCCCACGATTGTCAACCAAGATATGGTTGACGCTTGTGGAAGGACAATTTGAGAATTACGGAATCACCGAAAATGCAGTACAATTGAACTGCGTCATTGCGAACCTAGACTTCGTTCACGCCTAGTCCGTAAAAGATATAGTCCTTAATCGCCCGACCCAGAATCACTACCTAAAAATAAAGAGCGAGCTAATCAAGCGACTCACTGCCTCACATAAGAAGAAAGTCCGTCAGCTGCTAACCCATGAGGAACTGGGTGACAGGAAATCGACGTAGGTTCTGCGCTATCTGCGAGACCTGACAAGGCCCAGTGTACCAGAAAAGTTCTTGCAGATCATCTGGAGTAGGTAATCGCTTCCCACCCAATATACAGACCGTGCTGTCATCCCAGCCCTCCCTAATGCTGGAACAGCTAGCATAACTTGTTGATCGTATCCAGGATATATCAGGGACGGCGGTCATCGCAGTTTCTTCTGTGCCTGCCAGCGCACCAGGACCCAGCAGTTGCTTCACCAGCGAGATCGCCAAACTAAAAATGGATGGTCGTACGACTAGCCATCAAGCTAGACGAGCACACCCGACAGCCACGCCATAGGGAACGTCCGGAACAACAGCGCCGCGGATCAGCATCGTGCTGTTCAACCTGATCAGTTGCGAACTACCGTACCTATCCCTGATACCACGACGTATTCGGATCGAGACCACGCAACTGTCAGAAACCATGCGCCTACAAGGAGTCGGGAAACACCGCGGGCAATCATCAGTAATGGCGACAGACGATTACCCAGCTACAACCGGTCGCCTCTTCTTAACTAACCACGGCACGAAAATTTAATTTTTGGTCGACACAGGGAGTGACCTTTGCGTATACGAGCTATCAGCTAACCGGAACTACTATCAGCACATACAGCTACGCGCATTTCAACTTGAACCTCGGTCTCCCGACGAAGTTACTCATGGCGATTTGTGGTAGGTGGTAGCGGTCGTTACCAAACCCATCATAGGAGTAGATTTTTTGTGTCATTACAATTTTTTGTTATGACTGTAATATGGATGTATTTAAACATCTGAAATAAATGGAAATAATAATAATATTCAAAACTTAAAAGATAACCCAACGTCACTAACAGCACTAGCGACACTGTCTTGTAACGCGAGTAACATCACTGAAGTCACCTGAAAGCATTTAGGTGATACACTTTATCTCATGCTCTCGCGGGAATTTCCCGAAGTTATGCGACCCGCGGGTATACAACGCTTGATACCTCACAATACACAACACCACATCAAAACGAGTAAAATTTGCTATCTTCCTCCAGTATTTAGAGTACTTTCCCTCAAAGTGACGTTAAAAAATTCCATCCTGTATAGTACGATTGATTTAGTAAAAGCCTACAATCAAATACCGGTATGCAAGAAGGACATATCCAAGACTGCTATCACAGCGCCCTTCAGTATGTACGAATGTCCATTTACGACATTTGGCTTGCGCAACGCAAGGCAAACGTTTCAACGAATCGTGTGTCAAAATACTTCAAACTGATTGAATAAAAAAAGAAACAATTGTATTCATTTAAACTTAAGAGTTACGAATGCAAGTAGATACCACCACCGCTGCTCTGGTGAACGGGTCTTTTATACTGCCATGATTGCCAATGACTCTTTGTCTTTGTTTGCAAGACCCTTCTCGTTCCTTGTGGTTCAAGGGGTAGTTAGTATCGGTAGACTAATGTCCTATTGTTCTAGTTTCTATAACATCTCCTATGTCTTCCTTCAAAAGGGTCATTATATCTTGAATGCGTTCGTTGTTCAGGTTCATTGACTAGGTTTGGTCTATTGCTATTTAGCTGATGAAACGAAAAGCAACACGAGAACCACCTCCGCCAGGTATTCACTAGGCTTCAGAACTTTGATTTGTGTAAGTTTCTTCTTTTTCCTGAGCGCTGGAAAATTACCCAGGTTGTACCCGTGCCTAAAGTTAGTAGAGGTTCAGCACCCTGCGATTATAGACCTGTAGCGATATTATGCACTCCAGCTAAAGTGTTTGAGTCGACCATTCACGGTAGCCTGTATCCACAGATTAGCGCTCTGTTGTCCGACGCGCAGCATGGTTTCCGTCCTGGGCGGGGGACAACGGGGAACTTACTGGATCTTATGATACAAATAGTACCGACGGTGGATGCGGGTCAACAGGTAGATGTTGCCTACTTCGATTTCAGGAAGGCTTTTGACACAGTAGATAACGACGTCCTTTTGGCTAAATTGGCTGGTGTAGGCTGTACACCTCACACTTTGTTGTTTTTTGCCTGCTACTTACAGGACCGTTGTGAGTATGTCGACTGCAGTAGGCAGCTCTCTGAGCCTTATTTCACGAGATCAGGAGTCAGTCAGGGCAGTAATTTAGAGCCTTTTTTCTTCATTTTAACAATTAACGACCTGCCGAGAGTAGTCAATAAATCCATACCATTGTAATTCGCTGACGACTTGAAATTAGTTCTTAAAATAAAACAGGAAACTGATCATGACATACTGCAGCAGGGTATTAATGGGGTAGTTGAGTGGAGTCGTAGCAATAGGTTATATTTCAATGTGGCCAAATGTTCGGTGTTATCATTTACTCGTGCGCGCGACCCAAGTTATTATCAATATTGCATGGTTGGAATCTGCCTGACCGCCCTCTGTACAGCCCAAGACAATGATCAAGAACTAGCTCAGTACCCAGCAGGGGACTGCACTGTTAGGCACTTTTGACTTACCCCGCGCCCGCTTTAGGTACGTACACATCGACATACTAGGCTCAATACCACTTTCACAAGGAAAGAGGTACTGCCTAATGCCTAACAGACTTAGACCGCTTCACACGATGGCAAAAAGTCATGCCGAACCCGGACATTACAGCATAAACAGTAGTAAAAGCGCTAATCTCAGGCTGGACACTTGGCGCATTTGGCGTGCCAACTGATATTCTTACAGATCGCGGCCGTCAGCTCGAGTCCGCTCTGTTTCAATATCTGGAAAAAACCACAGGATTCCCCCGCAAACGCACAACCGTCAATCACCCGGCATGTAATGGACTGGATTCTAGACCCCCTAGAGCAGAAGTTTTTCGTCGGTTATAAAAAAAGAACTGCTGTTTCATAGAAAAGTGCAATACTACGCGGTCAAAATGAACGGAACGACTTTTTTTATTAAATGATGAAATATATTAACGGTTGGCGGGATTCAGAATCATGTACCTACTGAACCCATTGTTACAGATTGCGCGTCGATGTCCCTGCCGCCCTGTATAATAGTGTCATACATAAAGGGATATACAGGGCGGCACATATGCAGTGATGTACAAGATATCTTAAATAAAGTATCTGGAATACAAAATGCAAAATACTCTTAATTTAAGTAATTCAGATACCAGATGCAAATAACTTTCTGGAATGGTATCTGAAATACTAGATATAAAATACGTATCTTTTGAATACTTTTTATAGATAAAATACTTTTGTAAAAAAACAACATTTTCTTTAATGAAAGTTTATTTTTTTACATGTAAATCGCGTTGATCGCGCAAGTCAAGGCTCAACAAAAGACTCAATCTTCTCATAGCTCCGACCGACCGACCAAACTTTTCATGTCTCCCTCAAACACAAACTATTATGCGGATTAAAAATGACACGAGTCAAGGGGCATAACCGATGATATTTTGTAGAAATAAAGAATTGCCACGCCATCTATCAGTTTGGCCTCAGACTAAAGATTCAGTGGCGCGTTCAGTTTTATCTACGACAACATTGACATTTAAAATTAATGTCACCTAAGATGTCACAATAGGATCAGTTATCTATTCTTCTATTTTAAAAGTATTTTAGCGAACATAACATCTACAAAATACTAAGATACCAAAAAAAAGGTATTTAAATACAAGATACGAAATCAATTTAAAAAAAGTTATATAGTTACAAAATGAAAATACGTATTTTGTATCTTGTATCTGTATTTCTGATACTTGTATCTTAGATAAGTTACATCTCTGATTATTACGAGGTAAAATTTCCAACGGTTTCATAGGCAGCTGAAAGGATCCATTACATGCCACGCAGATAACAACTGGTTAGAAATTTAACCACTATTGTTACTTGGCATTCGCAGTGTATTCAAGGAGGTTCTACCAACCACTTCCGTGGAATTGCTGTACGGCGAACCACTAAGACTACCCGCCGAAATCTTCGATCCCAGCGCCCTCGGTACATCAGATTTGTCAGATTTTACCGCACGCTTACGATCATTCGCTGAGAAGCTGAAACCCGTGCAGACATCCCGCCACGTGAAACACGGTATTTGTGTTCAGAGAGCTGGCCACCGCAGAACATGTCTTCCAACGTGAAGACGGTTTTCGCGTCTCTTTTCAACCAGCCTAAACTGGCCCATACAAGGTGATAGAAAAAGACGGCAAAGTATATAAACCGATGATCAAAGGGAAACCAGTAACCGTCACAATTGGTCAATTAAAACCCGTTTTTCTGCTTACCAACGAAAATAACGAAGACCGCGTCGTGAAAGATGCTAAACCCACAGATCAATCCAATTAACCTCCACGACCACCCTACCAACCACGAGCAACATTTGCCTGCGAAGCCCGCGTCATTCGCTATCCACGCGCTTTCATATTCATACTACGTTCCGAATAATAGGTCTTTACCTATGAAATTGCCGTTTTGTATGAAAAAATTTAAACGAATTTTTTTCATGAATTTTTTATTTGTATTAATCGAAGTAATCACCCATGCAATCAATGCATCTTTGCCATCGCAGTGGCAGTTTATTGATGCCCTTCTTAAAGAAATCAGCTGGACGGGAGGCAACAAATTCTTCAAAGGCATTTTGTACTGCCTCTCGGGTATTAAATTTTTTTCCCGCCAAGAAGTTATCCAAATTCTGGAAAAAGTAGTAGTCTGTAGGCGCAAGGTCTGGTGAGTAGGGCGGATGACGGAGAGCTTCCAACCCCAGTTCTTGCAACTTGGAGACCGTCTGCTGTGCAGTATGAGGTCGCGCGTTGTCGTGCAGGAGCAGCGGAGACGAGCGATTGACCAATGCTGGTTGGAGATGCGCCAGCTTCTCCATCATTGTGTTCAGTTCTTCACAGTACACATCTGCAGTAATGCTCACCCCGTTTGGTAAGAAGCTGTGATGAATCACACCGGCGCTAGACCACCAAACAGTGACCATCACTTTTCTAGGGGTAAGTTTTCGTTTAGGGCATTGTTTAGGTGCTGAACCAGGATCCAACCAACTTGCTGAGCGCTTACGGTTATCAAACAGAATCCATTTTTCATCGCAGGTAACAATGCGGTTCAAAATTCCTTCATTTGTGTGTCTGTTGAGCAGTGCAAGGCACGTCTCGACGCGTACTTCGCGCTGGCGATCATTGAGTTCGTGGGGCACCCATTTGTCAAGCTTTTTTACCTTGCCAATTTGACGCAAATGGACCAATATTGTTTTGACGCTAACGTCGAAAGCTGCTGCTAATTCAGCCGTAGATTGTGTATCATCAGCTTCCACAATCGCCTTTAATTCGTCATTGTCGACCAAAGTCTTCGGACGACCGCGAGGTTCATTTTTCAGGTCGAAATTTCCAGAACGGAAGCGAGCAAACCAATAACAGGTGGTGCGTTGGTTTGTAGAGTTAGCTCCGTAAACGTCGTTGATGTTGCGTGCCGCTTGTGCCGCGTTGCTGCCACGACGGTACTCATATTCCATAATTACTCGAATTTTTAACGTATCCATGATGACGAAAAAGATTGAAATGCGATGAAAATGTAACACTAATCAATAAAGAAATGACTACTTTTAGAAAAAAAAATCCATGTTTTTAAAATAAAATTAATTTGAAATTAGAATTCATAGCCAAACAAAAATTATTTTGATTTGAAATGGCCAGTACTGCAGAACGGCAATTTCATAGGTAAAGACCTAATATAATCAGATGCCATAGGTCGCTTGTGCTATTGCCAATTTCCTTTAAACTAATTTTTAGTCACTTTGGGTGATGTTTAAAAAGATGGTATTTTTTATCGATCTTAGACCAGAATTTAAGGATTTATAAAAATAATACTAATTTTTAAAAATACGCCACAGAAAGAGGAAATTAAAATGTCTAAAGTCAAGTGCGAATTTCTCAAAAAAATTGACCGCTCCTAAACTATAAATAATCGCAGAACATATTTAAGGATGTTTCGGGAAGCCCTTGAAGAGAGGCTTTTGAAATTGAACGTCTCGTCGTTTCACGGGCGACCTTGTATACAGAGTGGCAGAGACATCGACGCGGAAACTGTAACCATGAATTCAGCACACGATTCTAGACCCCCTAGAGTAGAAATTTTTCGTCGGTTATAAAAAAACAACTGTTGTTTCACAAAAAGTACATTACCCATCTACGCTGTCAAAATGCACGGAACAACTTTTTTTTTATAAATGATGAAATATTTTAACGCAGGGCGGTTCAGAATCATGTACTGAATCCATGGTTACAGTTTGCGCGTCGATGTCCCTGCCGCCCTGTATATCTCTTTATGTATGACACAATTACGAGGTAAAATTTCGACGTTTGGGCCAAGTTCACATGTCAAAAGCTGCAATTTAGAAACAAAAACTGCCACTTCAATTTATAGATGCAAATATATTATTGCCCATAAAATGTTAGTGGGAACTGGAAATAGAAGGACAATTATTTGTTTGTTAGATACTTGAACGTGGATGGAGCAAAAGTATTTTTCGATACACTTCCTCGAAAACTGGTTCTTATCGCACTACGATTAGGTTAAACATGCAATGTATTTCACACGCGTGCGTTTTTTTCATTTACCAACACGTTGTGTGGAAATAAAAATTGCCACAGATAACTATAGGTACTCAGACTTAGTCCAAATTGGTTCAATGCCTATAGTCGGCGTTGATTGTTTTTTTTTTAATCTCGGCAAAGAGATATGCCTCTTTACGGCGTTATTAATTTTTGAATATTTAAATTATGTTTGTAAATAGAATATCATAAAAAACCGTGTTTATTAAAAAAAAAAAAAATACGTTTATGAACAAATTATCATTCATTTGTGTTCTAAACCCAAAAATATTTGAATTTTCAATTTTTCATATTAGGCTGTTTAGCGGCTTTTTACCTTTGCCTCTCCTTTAACCTGCGATGGTAAAGCGCGGGAAAAAAAGCAAATTCAGTCTTATTTATTTAATGACAAAAAAAAATTTTCGTTCTTTTATTTTATTTCTTCAAAAGTGGATTGAAAAACGTCGTTTGATACACGTGGACATTTGTTATTGCAGTTCTCGGCTCCATAACACCCTCGCCTACGGCTCGTGTGTGTATTCCGCCTCGAATGCAATAACAAAATTTCTCCTCTTGTATCGAAATGTTCAGTAATTTCTGCCTCTATTTTCATGTGAAAAGGCATTATGTTTATACCTAGAGGTAATGATTTCTTTTTTCTTTTTGTCAAAGTGCTTACCAATTGAACAATTTCAATTTCCAGGCTATAGTTACCCGAAAGCCCCGCCTGGAACAAGAAGTTGGCTCGTTGCTGATCCGGGCCGTGACCACCGCCGAGCGGCAGAGCTCGATGAGTACAAGCGCGACGTTGACGTCGGCGTCGGCGTCGTTCGAGTCGGCCGCGTCCGACGCGTCGCAGGCGACCCGCGCGAGCCACACACCCGCCGTACGCTCCGGTCCACCACTAAGCTGCAACTTCTGCTGGAACACCGTGGACGAGTGCGGCCGCATTCTCCGCCGCAAGACGCAGTACCACTGCCCCGAGTGCCGCACCAACCTCTGCATCGTTCCCTGCTTCCACGAGTACCACGACGGACCCGAAAGCGATTCCAATAACGCTAACGCTCGGTGAAGCTACTTCCTCGATGATGGCACGAGGCGTTTGTCAAAGAAATGGTGGGAGTTCAGCCAGAACCACGCCTGAATACGGTATGTAATGTGGGACACTTGCAATGCTTACTAAAGTTTGTCCGTTTGCCGCAAGGTTAAAGCGATTTATGTAAGACAGCTCCCACCGTTTAAAATTGCAAGTATAGTAGATCATTTTATCCATGTCACACTCTTTTAGACATTCTATTGGTACAACTATTGGAGCTTTGGAATTAAAATCTTTTTGGATTCTTCATTCATATGAAGAAAATATGACATTTAATCATATTGACTTATCTTGTAGTATTTGTGGTAGTGTGATAAGATTTCTTAAATATTTCTAATGTATTTATTCGTAGTAGGTGCATGTTGGTGATATATTATCTTATTATTATTAATCCTGGATCTCGAACATGGTAGGATTAACGTTATTACAAGCACACCATAGTTATAAGGGCATATTTAACAATAAATTATTATATAATAAAATAACCGGGGTTATAGATATTTACACTAAAATTAGTGGCAAAAAAATTGTAACTCACATTTGAAATATTTGTAACTTCAATAAATGGCATTAGAGAGTTAGTCTCAGGTATGATCTTCTTGTTCATCTATAATCTGTAATATGTTATAAGGCTTTTTAGTAGACCTATAGTCTTTGTGACGGAACTCGCACTGGGAAGTACTCCGTGCCTATTTCTGCCGCCAAGCACGGTTTGTAGGCTATGGGAGCCGATGTATGGAGCTGAAGCTTTGTTTCTGGGATGGAAACGCATCTACAATGCCACTGATATTGCACATAGATGCGCCGTCGGCTATTTTGTATCTATTATAATATTTATGTTTGATAGTAGGCACCTATTTAGGATCATAACCTTTTATATAGGTACTCAAACTTATGTAACGCTTAAGTTAGTACTTCCTGCTTATATGTAAGTTACAAGTACCATGTAATCTACGTATTAGGTCGGCTAAAAGTTCTTTCGTATTTTGTATATAAATTCAAGAGTTCTTGTGGCATCCAAATATCGAGTTTTCTAGTATACTATGTTTTCAAATGGGTCAAAACTGTTTTGTGGTCAACCCCTGATTCTTCAGCTATTTCGTAACTACTAATATGCATCTTGCTCCAGTTTTTCAAAAATGGCATTGATTTTATCCGTAACAGGGCGACCAGAGCGAGCCGCATCTTTGACATAAAAATTCTCGGACTGAAAACGCTTGAACCAACTTTGTGCTACTCTTACTGACACTGCGTTAAGTCCATAAACGTGACATATTTTTTTCGCGGCTTTTGTCATTTTTCTCTTTTTTGTAATAAAACTTCAAAATATATCGAATTTCTTAGTTAGATTCACTCATTTGGCGGACAAAAATCAATTGAAAATGGCGGGAAATAGTTTTTACCAAATTTTTTTTTAAATGTCGTCTATTTAATGGTATCAAAACCAGCCTGATAAAAACAGTACATACAGTCGATGAGATTTTACTACAACTTTATTTTATAAAATACGAGAAAACTTTTACCCCGACTTATTACTATAACATTTTCGCTATAGGCGGGAGCCTTTATCGAAATTGACATTGGAATAACTTGATGGATGACATGTTATTAAGAATGTAAAGATTAACATTACAGTAATAGTCTGCGTATACTTCTTGCCATTCACGATAACGTGTTGTATTGATTAGAACATTGTCGTAAGATTCTATTTAATTATTATTCTCGTGGGAACTGAAAACGGGTACTGAAAGAAATTTTGTCTAGTTGAGGTTGCTTCCTGCCTCAAAAGCGACACTACTTATTATACAGGGTGATTTGTAATTTGACGTATTCCTTCCAGGACGTGATAGTGTGACCCATTTGCAAGAATTAAGCGTCCCATAAAGCCTAGGCGGAAATTCATGGGTACACATGGAAAACCCAATAGTTATGATTTTTTTTAAATAAGGTATGTATTTAACGTATAGTGAGAAAGCTCACAGGTTAGTTTGCTTTATCTATATTCCTTAATCAGGGTGTATTTACTTCGGTCTTTCATCGTATACAGGGTGAGTTTTTGAGTTGAAACTTCTGGGATACAGACATTGAGACAAGTTGAGGAGATTGGACAAAGGTGTCATAAGCTAATATTGAACTCACCTGTAAATAGTATAACATAGTTTGCTCAGTTATTCACGTTAACATTACGAACAAAACAGTCATTTTAGTGTTAATGGTCTTCAAAATCGTACGTTTTATTTGTAAGATTTAGAACGAACTTTGAACTCCAATTTGAAAATCTTTGTACGGTTTATGTATTTTGCAATATCATCAACCGCACACCATTTCTTTGGCAAATGTAGGTACATGTTAATTTTAAAAGAATTTTATCATTTGTAAATAATATTTGTTAACTTAAATTTTAAATAACGGTTGGACCGTTTCATCGATATGTTGTTTTGAACACTTCTCTATTTTTATCGTTACTTCTTGTTATACCGATGACAATAGATAAATCTTCGAAGTAAACATGTGAGGGACTTTTGATGCATTTTTATTTATCTGTTGTATATCGGTAAACCTGAATATGTTAGTGTAAGTGTACATCGATGTTAGTTATAAGTCTATGTGCGTGTCATATAGTGATGGTAGGTATATATATACAGGGTTATTGGTAAAACACCAGCAACCTCTTAAGGGGTCATTGTTCTCATCATTATAAACAACTTTTACTATGGACCAAACCAGAAATCGCGAAAAAAAAAACAAATTTTCCCTACATTTATATTAGCATAACACGTCAAAACGTAGGGAACAGCTGATATTTTTTTCGCGATTTCTGGTTTGATCCGTAGTAAAAGTTGTTTATAATGATGAATACAATGACCCCTTAAGAGGTTGCTGGTGTTTTACAAATAACCCTGTATACTAATTTTGCGACGTACCGTCCATTTGGATAGTTTCGTAGATCAACCATTTGTACGTTTGCTGCGAGCAATTTCTATACTATAAATATTGTATTGTATCGATTCTCATTCTCGATGTAGCGTCTAATTAATAAACATTGACAATGTAGTAATTTTATCGATATTTAAATAGGAAGGAGACTTTAGTCTACGATGAAAATGACATAATATATTTTATGTATGCACTTATATATTATATAAACGGTTGATAGCTGTTTCAAGTACCCAAGGGGAAAATTTTAAGTAAGTACCTATATCATATTTTTGGATCGAAAGTGTTGGATATTTTAGATTGTTGGTATTTAGTGGCAGCATTTGCCTTTTGTTCTATTGTGAAGTATCGTAGAAAAGTGAACTTTGAATTGTTGGAAATTTCGAACGCTAAGGTATCTTGTAAAACGGTTTAGGTTAAGAAATTTTGGGAAGTATTAAATGTTATCGATTTTGATAAGAACGAATTAGATTGTTAACCGAATTGATCTTTAGAAACGGACAAACGTCCTATAACGAAGGTGATAGGTCTCTTTCTTACGATGTGATGAACAGATTTGCAAGAAGTTTTGTAGGATACTTTTATACATGTACTGGAACCATTTAAAAAGATAATTATCAATTAATATTTAGAATGTCTTTTTGGAAACACTTTACTAATAGGTAGTGTACTTGATCGATTTTCGACTAGATAGGTACAACATATGTCCATGTACTTCGCATATTTTCTTGATATTTTTCTCAAACAAAATTATAACCGTCGGTATCGAAACGAAATCGTATAAATGTTCACAATGTAGATTACAACTTACGAATTTACAGTTAACATGTTACCTCCGTACTCAGAATTGCTTAAAAATTCTAATTTTATATCAGATATTTTGTCATGAAATTCTAGATAATATTACATAATAATTATATGATATTCATATCACGTGTGTCTCTTAGAACCTTTACACAGCTACTATAGAAATTTACAGTAAATATTTTTCTAACACCTTTATATGGAATTATATTTATAGCGATAAAATTATTGCAAGCATTAGTTTACTTACCGCGACGTTATAATATATTTTGTATCTTAATTGTTTTAGTACTGATAAACCTCTATTCTCTCTAAATTCATAATCGAATTATATCTTCGATTGACAAGTTTCAGCAAAAAAAAAATTGTGCGTATGATAATATACCTATGTATTTTAGGCTGTAGGTAGGTAGCGTTAAATATTGCACCTTGATATTGTATCTACGTGTCTAGCTGCGATGTGAGATCAAATTAAAATTAGCTATAAGGCTTTTTAGGGGACCTTAGTAGAGCTCTGTGAAGAACCTCGTCCAAGGAAGTATTGCCGCCAAGCACTGTTGCTGTGCTCCGGTTTCTATGTACGTTATGAGAGCCAGTATATAATACAAGCACAGACATTTCAGGTTTATTTTTGGGATGGCAACACATCTACGATGCCACAGACATTGCACATAAAAGGACCGTCGGCTTGTTTTCATCCAAGTAATGTGCAATCGTAGCTATTGCAATTCCAATTGCTTTAGCATATAATAAAATAAAAAATATACACTCTTACCATAATACTATTGCAACTGTAACATTGATTTGGCATATAATAAGAGTAGAAGATTCACCCTTACATTAATGCTAAACCGACTTTATAACACACCCGATAATACTCATAAAGTACTCAATTCTTAATTGCATTCCATATATATTACATAGATGCTCTAACAAAGTAAAAGATCAATAAGGACTCTTATATTATAGAATAGAATATTCTTGTTGCTATAAGCACCTACCTACCTAACGTCCAATGGTACCTCATCATTATTATTGGCAGCCTTACTGCTGAGTATAGGGCTCCCTTTTTTTGTGCCATGTTACCCTGCATCCTAATTGCGTAACGCACTTTCAATCACAATCTGAATGATTTTGAAGCCTATTGCTAATCCATTGGTTCATATGTTCGAAAAAATTGTCTGCACAACAGCGTAAATAACGCAATGAATGTTGTTGAACTGTCAAAATTAAAGCTATTCCTACTGTTAGTGTGTTACGCAATTACCCCGCTGGTCCGTGCGAGTCCTCATCCAGGTTTTCGCCGCGATCCTCCATTCGCCTGGATATTGGCTTGCCAGCGTTCCTAGTATTACCAATGACCCAAAAAAGTACCTATAGTTATGTAATTTGAAATATATCGACAATGGAAAGGTAAAATGGCTAAAGCGCGAAAACCTTTAAATCTCAGGAATTAATTTTAAAGTTATTACTTTAAAATTCATTCCCTGTCGATATAATGTGTGTAGAATATCGATATTATATCATTCAAATAAATACATGTGGTTAAAATTATCTATCACTTAATATAAAATTACCTATCATGTAACCACCTTTATAATCGGCACATATCATATTGTCATGTAACTATCGAATTGCAGTAAACTGTATGAATGTAATAAGTACTTACATTTTGAATGGTATGGAAAAAATCCTGTTCTCAGTAAAATATTGTTCATTGAACTATTTGAAAGAAATAAGACGATAATGATTTACTGTAGTCAGTAGATACGTCCATTTTGAACTATGACTTTGTAGAATGTACACATACTGTGAATATACACAGAATTTGTAAATATTTCGTTATGACTAATTTTACTATGACATCGTTTTATGCTTTACTTTAATTATTTAATATTTGATGTAAATCTAGGTGGTCATGCGTTTGAACGACTAAAGATAGTTTGTCAAGAAAAGAACGTTCACACTAACGACTGTCCAAATACAGAGCGTTTTTTGAGACCTAAGGGCCCGTTGTTTGGTCACTAGTCAAACAAACTAATAAACTAATAGTTAAAATGCGTTAGTTAAACTAACAATTTGTTAAAAATGACAGAAGTATGTTGTTTGACAAATGCTGCCGTGGTTATGATAATTACAGTAAGTCACATTTTCGTCGATATTCAGTTGAGTACATATTTGGAATGTAGAGATTGAAATCTACGTTTCTGTACATTTAAAATTTGAAAATATGTCATAAAAAATCAAATAAGCTTAAGAAATGAAATGCAGATATGTAGATCTCAATCTCTACATTCCAAATATGTACTTAACTCAGTATCGACAAAAATGTGACTTACTGTAATTATCATAACCACGGCAGAATGGTTAAGCTAACTACAGTTAAAAAAATTGACAATTTGCTATAAAAGTTAACCACGCGCAGACAGAGTAGTTAAACTTTGACAGCTATTGACTATTGTCAAGTGACTAATTGTTAAATTGACTATAGGTCATGTTTAACTATGTATCAAACAACGGGCCCTTAATGCCAATTACTGAGGAAAATGATAGATATTCATGACAGTCGTTATAATAAGACGGAACCGCTTTCTAATGAAATCAAAGCCTAAGTGTAATGCTATTCTGTAAAATACAAAATTAGATTTGAATCTCAAGTGACGTTGAACAATTTTAAAGCATACCTTCTCGAATGCGAAAAACTAGTCAATTTCAAGACCTGTTAGTCTTATTATTGAGTATTTTTTCGCAGATTTACCTTTCTATCACTATGATGATCTAACCAGTTGTCCAGGAATGATGCTATCATTCTCGTACTATACTGTTTTGTTTTACTCAACCTTGGCGGTGGAAAAATATGGGTACAATAGGGATGCTGTATTTTTTTTTTGAATTTATACTAAAACGTATTGTTTGCGAATACTTAGTGCAAACAATATTAAAAAAACCGGCCAAGTGCATGTCGGACTCGGACACGAAGGGTTCCGTACCACAAGGCAAAAAATTACGAAATAATCTCGTTTCTTATAAAGAGACCCCTTTAATTTTTTACTTTATTTTATTTTTATTATTTGTTGTTATAGCGGCAATAGAAAATTTCAACTGTCTACCTATTACGGTTAATGAAATACAGCCCGCTGACAGACAGACGGACGGATGGGCAGCGGAGGCATAGTTATAGGGTTCCGTTAGTATAATTTGGCTACGGAACCCTAAAAAAGGGTAAACACTTGAAACATTGTCAAATTATAAACGTTTAATCCCTTCCAAAAACGTTTACAGCGTAAAGCTTCTCCATATTTCCATCGATTTTACAGATTCGTTCCATTATCTCATTTTACAATGACATGACTTTGAATTGCCATTATTTGTTCGAACATTTGTAATATTAGTCATCATCCCTATTGTAGTCAACAGGATATGTTAGGCACAGCTCCCGACTTTCGCGTAGTCAAGTGTTAAATTATCACTTATCACTGAGAACACCTTTTAATGCACCCAAAGAAGTGATATTACGGAATAGCACTACACCACTATGTACGTGTTTATGGCACATTATTAGTACATAAATTATATTGGACCTTAAATTATAATATATATAAAGATCATAGACCGCACTACGTAGTAGTGATATCCACTTAGTATAATATTGATGTAACAGTACCTACTTGATGTTTCTGACTCTGGATTCCCTTCCTTATCAACTGTATTGAAATATTCTGGAGTATTTACTGTTCAAATTAAACTGATTTTCTGTAGCATAAACCTTGTTTTATTGTTAAAATAGCGACCCGCCCCGGCTTCGCGCGGATGCAATTTACATGACTGTACTATTTCTGTTCACGACACGTTGTGCACAAGTTCTGAGCAATAATCTAACAAAAAGTACTAGGCTTGCATGAATTCAAGATAGTTTTTCATTATTATTTCATTTATATACATATTATTTACATTTTAAATATTGTTATAATAAAAACATTTTATAATATAAAAAAATCGTAGGTCTCTGGTATCGGGAACAGGGTCCAAGCTACCAGCGGTTAGGGCTGCAGAGAGAGGAACCTCCTAACACTGCGAGCCGTGTCCAGAAGTGCCGTTTTCTGAATCAAGCCCTTGATCCAGCTTTCCAACGAGAGCATCAGGTGTTGAGGCTCATGGCCGTTAAGCCATTGGCTGTCACGACTATCGGCGCAATGATTCAACCAGTGAAAATCACTGGTTGAATCTGTAGATATTCAGTAACTACTGAAGCAGTGAGTTTCAACCATTAATATATGTAACCCATAGAAAATTCTTTAAGTTCTTTAATTGGCTGTGCCTACTACAAAACATAACAAAACACATCTACGTTACTTAAAAGAAAAAAAAAAGAAACAAATATGTGAGCAATGGTAGACGTGAAAGAATTGAAATCTTTCTTTTTTCAAAAACAGAAAAATTCCATAGAACTTGATATCTGAATGAATTTTCTATTTTTTTCTGAAAAGTACACGTAAAATAAAAAAAAATACAAAACAATAATATCCTGATAAATCGATTTTTATTCTATTTGAAAAAAGTCATTTTAATATTGCAATTTAGTCATTTTGTCAGGATGAATTTACTTACGACGGACAATCTTTACTTGTAAACAATGTAAGTATACCCACGCGCATGCGCTCAGAGATATTTAGAATTCACTGATTGGAATGAGTGGATGCAAGTTTCACTCGTAAACACCAGTGACATTTCTAGTCACTGGTTGAATCAGTGTAGAGCTACTGATTTATTTTAAAAGAGTAAGATACAACTGCAATATTGCACATTCGTCGCGTCGATCGCAAACATCTGACGTTGCTAGATTGCTAGCTAAGTGGCTGGCCGGTGGCGGATGAGTGACACGACTTTCAGTTTGGTTGTTGTCGGTTACGCGCGCTTCTATTGTTTACACATTTTATCCCGGAATTTCCACAGGATGGGGCATCACGCGGGTGAAACCGTGTGGCGCAGCTAATTATTATGTAAGTACGAGTACTAGTTAAAATGTATAATATATGGCCTTTAGAGGGACGCCAATCAGGTGCTTGCCTAGGGCGCTCTCAACACTTAATCCGCCTCTGGTCAGGCACATATACGGTCCGTAATACGGCACTTCCGATTCCACAAGGCAGTATTTTAGAGCAAGTTGCTGGTAGATATTCCTGGCTACGAGTTTGTGTCTATGCAAGTAGTCTTCGTTAGCTAGACGAGAACACCCTGAGTTAATGTGTCAGTTTGATTCCTCCGGACGGTGGCATGCCCGACAGATATCAACTATGCCGTCATTCACAATAAATCTCTGGTAATTGTTCGTCATCATAACTTCGTCCATAATTGCACAGACAAAACCTTCGTTTTCCCCAAAGAGGTCACCAAAACGCAACCAGGCTACGGACATTCCTTGATCTATACATCGGGTTCATGTAGGGCGGAAAAAGCGTCCGTGAATCTCCTTACTCTGCCATACTTCCATGCATTAATTAGTATCAAGCACTATAGGCTTGCGTTTGTTCTTTTTAGCCAAGGAGAGCAGGGTGAGGCCCTAGTCCACCGCGAGCACATCTCGATGCATCCGCACGTCGCGTCGGCTTCTAGGAAATATTCCCTGAGACAGCATATCTCGAGATTGTGGAGGGTCTTAGCGTTAAAAAAGCGTCGACCTCCACACTTTCGCGGGATATACAGTCTCATTACCGATGGCCGTGCGTGATGCATTCGATTTGCAGTCAGCTGCGTACGGACTTTTCTATCCAGGGCATCGGGATCGGTCTGAGGCCATTTGAGTATGCCGAAAGAGTACCTACATCAAAACCAGCATGACTCAACCGTTGAAGGCGTGCACCTTCAATACTTTCTTCAGGCGGCCAAAGAAGCGCTCCTACAACGATTGCGTCATGTCAGTAAAATTGATGCCCAAGGCTTCCGACATACCCAAATACTTATAGGTTTCGGATGCGGAGGGAGAGGGTTTTAAGGTTTCTGAAGTCTGAGAGTTGGGTTCTCACGGATTCCACAATCTCCCATCGTTTTAGATGCATGACCGCACATTTGCCCACACCAAATTCCATCCTGATGGCGCTACTGAAAGTTTCAGTTACTTTCAGTAGCTCCATCAGTTGCAAATTGTTGGGAGCAAAGACTTTTAGGTCATCTATTTAAAAGAAGTGAAAAATAACCTGACCACCTCTCCGCAGCCGATAGCCTAGACCTGAATCCACCAGCAGTTGCTTAGATGATTCAAGGCTAGGCAGAACCAAAGCGGACTAAAACTATCGCCCTGAAATATGTCTCCTCGCTCGATACTATCGGCTCGCTAATCCTCTGGATATTTCGAGATCCTGGATAGCGACGGACCGACCTCCATTGCTCTATACGCGACATCAGGTGCGCAGAATTGCATCTACTCAAAACAACTCCAGCACCCTCATGATGCCATGTATGTGACACCGAGTCATAGGCCTTCTTATAATCAATCCAACATGTCGCAGATCCTTACGGGAACGACGAACCTGTTGGCTAAGGGCCATAATTAATCAATGAGGAGCAGCTCTTTAGTACCTGGAAGTAGTAACTGGAACTAATAACTGGAACGGGGATGCCAAGCGGGCGTGCAACCTTTGGAACCAATTTATCCAAAAGTTGTGCAGCCCATACAGCCCTGGAGATTTCCAGTTAGGCAACGGACAGACTGCACGAGCTACATCTTGGGGGCTGATGGTAAGTGCCCCCATTTCTGGTATTTAATCGCACGCTCGCCCGATCTCCCTAGTCTAATCACCTTCGGTGTGACTAACAGGCACCGTCCCGATGTTTCGCCAGAACGAACATGAGGAACAGGGTGTATAGTTCACTCACACCTCTATAGAAAAGGTAGGATCCTCCGACCAGACGGGTGTTGTGTCTGGTGGGCAACTGCCCGACGATTGATGTCGGGATGTTGTATATATGCTAGTTGCGCGGTAAACTCTGCTTGAGCGATGCAGGATTTTGCGTGACGTCAGTATGACGCGTAGCTCGCATGTGGCGTTTGTAGAGGCCGCTACAAATCCACCGGGAAAGTCGGATGCTATTTTTGTATGAAATTCACCCCGGGCGACGTCAGGCACGAACCACTTGTATTTAATACTTAGTTTTATGATGATTCACAAGATAAAAAGGTGATTGTGATAATATAATATGTGTGCGCTTTTAGGGTTCCATTCTTAGGCAAGTTCAATATTATTATATTATTCAATATTATTGGTTTTGGCGCCTAGGGGTGCCTCTTGTATAAGTAAGGTAGATAGGTATTTCTTAGTCGCGTCTCCTCTGACTACACTGAAGGAAAAGGATGATAAATTAAGCAATTAACATCAAACAAATATGTATTTTACTAAATAAATACATAAGGTTTGTGGTTACATGCTTTCGTCATTGACATAATTATTTAACTTAAGTAGTAATAATAAAATAGCTTAGGTACATATTGTATAAAAGTCGACCATGGCAATTAGACAAGTGGGAAGAAGGTGAATACGGGCAGTTTTCGTCGTGCTGTTGATTGTACTTCACAATATCACAGAGTAGGTAAAACAATTATGAATTGCATGTGCTCCATAGTACACTAGCTTTTGCCCACGGCTTCGCCCACGTGGAGTACGGAAATTATCCCACGGGACCTATCCTATGTTCTAACCCAGGTCATGGTCTACTTCTGCTAAATTTCATTGGAAGCCGTTCGGCCGCTAAGGCGTAAAAAAGTAACGGACAGACAGATAGAGTTACATTTATAATATTAATGTGGATACTTTCATGATTGTAAGACAGGTAGAGAAAAGAAAAAAATGATTTCTACTTTTTTCCTTTGAGTATGACAGTCACAGAACATATTTATATACTCTTAGGGAGATGACAGTTGGCATCACGTTGACATAGAGTTATCATTTCGGAAAGAATTCCAGTTCATATTATTGTGATTATCTTATGTAGATACCGGTACAAATAAAGTAATTTATTTAAAAATGTACCAAAATAATGAGTTTCACGATTCTTATTTTTATCATACTTGCGTAGTTGCTCCCGAGAGGGATGTGTTGGAGACAGACATAGTTGGCACGGGCTGTTTGGCCCGCATCATGCGATGGTGGCACGATTTGTTTTTATTATCATACACGTCTGGAAGGTCCAGAGGATTCTACAATAGCTCCCATGCCATGAAGATTGAAAGAATCAGGCAGTTCCGCAAATACAGGCACCGCATACATCCGCTGAGCAAGTTCAGGTAATAGTAGAAATATAAGGCGTTGGTAACAGTAAAAAACGATGAAAAGCCGGCCTGTACAAGTTACGCTGATGTCGATACAGCACCGTACACCTCTCTATGAGAAACTTAGTGCAAGCCTAATATATTATAATAATAATGCCGTATCTTAACGTTGACGTCGTGGTGGGGCTTGCGCGCTCCGAACTCTAGATCTGTGCCGGTAGGGTCTAATTTGCTGGAACAAGTCTAGAGTGAGAAGCCAGACCAAGAGAGTACAGAAACCCGCAGGGCAGCATGTGGCGAGCTGTTGGGCGGTAGCGACCCCACGGACCCTATCTCCCGGGAGTAGTCTTTGTTCTTCACCTCTGGCTTGCCTTTATTGGCCAGCTGGAGTGAACACTGACGAGGTACAGAGCTCCCACCTCTTTCTTGCCTTTATTGGCCGGCTTGAGTGGAGATTCGCAAGAGCAAACATACTCGGAGGAAAGAAGTATTCCAGCAAGTGCTGCTAGGGATCTTGACAATCTTCCGGGCTCTGAGATTGTTCTGATAGCCGTGGGATACCTCTCCACTCCTCATAAGCACTTGAGGACATGTTGCCCCTTTGTCGCTACGACACCATGTGCTAGCGACCGTTTTCGGGGGCCCATTATTGAGTTTGCAAGTCACTCCCTGCCATTTGATCTGTGTATCAATCAATCAATATATATGTATAAAACACAAAAAATGTTTCATTAGAAAGGCAATAATGCGAAGATGGTTTTAGACTACTAAAACAATGAAAAAAAACAACTAAAACTTCATGAATGGACCGAATTCAATAAATTTAACAGGAAATTAAAAGAATATCTAACACAAAAATGCCGCAGTCGGTCTCAGAATACCTAGAACAAAATATTTAGTAAATATGATAAATATCGTAGCTAGATAAATAATTGCTTAGTTTATTATAGTAAAAAAACGCACATACTCTTATTATTATTATTATGTAAAAATTATTATTATTATTATGTTGCCGTGCCCTAACCGGCACCCCTATTACGTAACACACTATCTATCACAATCTGAATTATTTTGAAGCCTATTGCTAATCCATTGCTTCATATGTTCGAAAAATGTGTCTGCTCATCAACGTAAATAACGCAATGAATGTTGCGGAACTGTCAAAATGAAACCCATTCCTATTGTTAGTGTGTTACGTAATTACCCCGCGGGTTTCATGCTGGAACTTACTTATATTGTAACAACTAAATGTACCCATGAATGCAATAAAGAATTTTAATTTGAATGTGTCTAATGCATTGTTTTATCGTAGTAGCATACGCCGGGTATCCGCTAGTTTCATATAAAACATTGGTCAGGCAGGGGGCTTACTCATTCCATAGTCCTAGATAACCAGTCCACTTAAGCTACCCCAATGCATAGTCCAATATCTTTGTTTCCATATCCTGCAATAGTTCTACACCAACCGGGGATTGTCCTTGAGTGCACTTGTATAGTCCGAACAGGGATAATTGTTGGTTGGTGCCTCATTTCACTAAAAACGTCTAACGGGCCTCTGCGAGTTGGTTTTGGCCCCTCGTATGCCTTCCAAAGGTTCGGGATCCCAGGGTCCCGACAAGATGTCTGAGACGTAAAAATTATAATTATTTATTTATTTCAAAGAAGTGTGGACAGTCTATTACAATAAATATAATTTTACAGTTTAGGGATAAATCGTAAAAAGAGTAACAATTAACGGAATTGAATCTGGCATCCTAGCTATGATACTTGGTAACCTGTGTTACGGTTCCCCAGCCCATATTCCCACAGGAGTACAAAGATTTAAAATAGTGACTGCTTAGGACTATAAAGTGCAAAACTGCAAACGTATGTTAACTTATACTGAGTGTGTGAAGTATTAGTATGTGTGTGTGTTTTGTGATGTACGTGTGGCGTGTGTGTGTAAATGGAAGGTAAAGAGGTTGAGTTTAGATTCGGAGTGTTAGCGAAGTCACTACGATTGTGAAGTAAGCAAATATTCAGGGTCGTCGTAGTTTAAAGATGAGACGACAACATTCACTGACGGACTATAATGAAGCTATGTTTATGTTTCAGGAACTTCTGGGACTTCATAATACTGCACGTCTTCATCATGAACAAGATTATATTCATCTTCGCGTCCTCCTTCACATTCGAGCCGTTACCAATAACTGTGTTTTACTTAGGAGCTTTGTTCGAACTAATTATTATCGCAGATCTATATGTCAACCTGAAGACTGGGTACATTAAACACGAGGCTAAACAAGTTATTTTAGACACAGAAAAGTCCCTTATAAACTACTGCACCAAGAAACTGTTCATACATCTTGCGTCGGCCATGCCGCTACATTGGTTGATGTTCATTAAATACGGATGTAATATAGTATGTGGCTTGCGCAAGGCTAACACTTTTATATGTGCTCTGAAGATTATCAGTGTCTTTAGTCTATTCAGGATTTTTGAAACATCCACCTATTGGACTCAGAAACGTCGCTCATCTAAAAAAAACTATTTATTCAAGTTCTTAAGAATCGGAATAATCGGTTTCGTTACCATGAGCCAGTTCTACGATTTAAGCGACGCCATAACTTTGCTTGTATTCATGGCTAGAGGAGAAGTAGTCCCCAATTCCATGTTAGCTATCAGAGCGGGCCTCAAGTACGGCTACCATGGACGTGTTCTGCCTAACCACTTCTACTTAGGTCTGGATATGAACAGGATTTTTAAATCTTTACAGCTACAGAGCTTTGGCATGGCGGCGAGAATCTTCTATTTGGATAAGGTGACCGCATTGATTGGTTACTTTATTTGTAAAATATTTTTCGTTTGGATTTTATTGGAGTGTTATGCTTTAGTTTGTCCTCATGTATATCCTAAAGATAAGTACATGCAGTTAAGGCAGAAGGTTTTAAATGTGTTATCGGCCCGTCAGATATCTGATAATTTGAATTTGAAGGTACAACAGTATTTTGACTTCACACCGGCACGATATAAAATAATGGAGCGAAATAACGAGTTGTATAGGATGCTGCCAAAAGTATTAAAGACGGAAGCCAAGTTGAGTTGTTTCTTGAAGCTCATAATGCGGATCCCGTACTTCGATAATCTGCCTCTGCCCATTCTAGAGGAGATCGTCCTACTGCTAAGAGAGGAAATATATTTGAGCAATGCAATCGTGGCAGAAGTGAGTATTTTACCATATTCCTTCACCTCAGCATATCGATGCGATTTTCGTATCTACAAGGAATTCACTGCTCATGTTGTCAATCCCTATTATTAACAACCTAAAAATATTTTGCACCAGCGGGGTAATTACGTAACACACTAACAGTAGAAATGGGTTTCATTTTGACAGTTCAACAACATTCATTGCGTTATTTACGTTGTTGAGCAGACAAATTTTACGAACATATGAAGCAATGAATTGCCAATAGGCTTCAAAATGATTCAGATTGTGATAGATAGTGTGTTACGTAATTAGGGTACAGTTTTAGTGTAAGTTTATCAGTAATAAGTTGCAGAGTCCTTCTAGAACGAGCTCTTTCAGTCAAAAGTGCTCTAAAGTAAACTCAAATCAAATCACAAAATATACTAACTAAAGAGCAATATGGTTTTCGTAAAAATAAAACAATAAATAAGGCAGTCTTTGAATTACTCTCAAAAATCATAGTCAATATTGACAAAAAAACACCGATCGCAGCCATACTAATGGATATGTCAAGGGCATTTGATCATGTAGACCATGAATTATTACTACGTAAGTTAGAAGGTTACGGCGTAAGGGGCAATGTATTAAAATTAATTAAATCCTACTTATCTGACAGAAAGCAAGTCACTGTCTTAAAAAAGGTTTGCCCAAAAACAAAAGTAGAAGATACCTATACGTCGTCGACTAGATATGTTACATGTGGAGTTCCCCAAGGAAGTGTCCTCGGGCCCTTGCTATTCATTGTATACATTAATGATTTACCAAAATGTATTAAACATCAAACCGTTCTTTTTGCAGATGATAGCACTGTCATAGTCCCATGTGAAAACATACATACTTTCGAAAATGATATTAATAGTTCCCTTCAATCCATAATAAACTGGTTAGAAATAAATAAATTGAAAGTAAACTTAGAAAAAACCAAAATAATGTTATTTTATCAGCGGAAAAATCAAGTGCAACTTAATATTACCTACGAAAATAAAAGGATCGCTGAAACTGATACTGCTACTTTTCTAGGATTACATTTAGACAATCACCTATCATGGAAATCCCATATTGAAACCGTTGCCAAAAAGCTAAATCAATATGCATATGCCCTATACAATTTATCAAAAATAGTAAATGAGTCTGCCGTTCTAGTAGCGTACAATGCATATGTAGTTTCTACACTACGGTTCGGCATTATGTACTGGGGAAATTCCACTGATAGACTCGTCGCTTTCAAAGCGCAAAAGAAATGCCTTAGATCAGTTTTTAAATTAAAATCAACTGACAGCTGCCTACCATATTTTAGGAAATTTAATTTACTTACCATGCCTTGCTTATATATTTATGAGATAGCTTTGTTCGTAAAAACTAATTCGGAAACATTCAAAGCTGTAGAATCTAAACGCCGTAATATGGACATTTGCTCCTACTCACACAAGACTGCCCTTTATGAAAAAAGCATTGTAGGTATGGCACCCAAAATATACAATAAAATACCCAGGTGCATCAGAGAAAAAAATGAGTTAAATGAATTTAAAAAATCGCTGCTGAAATTCCTGACACAGAAGGCATATTACTCAGTACAAGAATACCTAACAGATTATAATTTGAATAAATATTCAAATAAATTGTAGATAAATATGTGCTTTAATAATATTAGTAATATTTTAACATTTTTTCAATTTAATAATAATGTAATTATCTGCATGTAAATCATTTAATATTGTGTTGCTTATTTTTTAATTTAGTTGTAAGGACATTATAAATAATTAATATTTGTATGCCGCTATCGGCTAGACATGGCGAACTTATATTTTATTATGTACACCTTTTATATTACCTATGCTCTACAAATAAACATTTGATTTGATTTGATTTGATTTGATTTGAAACTCTAACTAACTAGGCGTGGGTGCCAGCTGAGGGCCTGATGATTGTTGACAACGGAGTACTGGCAGTATATTCCAAGAACCGTAAGGAGCAGGGTCACCTGATCGACGGTGATTTTTTCGGAGGATTATCTCTGGTTACCGACCAAGAACTCTGCATGTCCTTTGTGGTGGCTGTTACTACCTGCATTGTAAGTTGTATTTATAATTATTTATATAGTTTTTGCACTGACAGTGTACCATGATTTTTATTTTTAGTTTGCACATTTCGTAAGACAGCTAAGCTTACTCTGTGCTGTGTTGCACCCTCTTCGTTCGCTCATTGCTGGAACGAGTACGCTCTGCTCAGTCGTGTCGTCGAGGGCTCGCTTTGCTCGCTCGTTACGGTACTCATCGTGCGTGCTACACTGGGCTGAGATAAAATCCCATCGTTAAGTCAGCTGACCTTGATGTGAATAATGTTTTTTTGATTCAGACCTTGATCCATATGATGTTACTAATATACACTACCTACCTACTTATAAGTTATGTTAGTAACAAATGTAATATAAAAATTTTATTTATGTATCTGTTGCATTTACCTGACGCACCGGGAACATGGTACCAAATACGCGATAATGGCGTAACACGGCTCAACACTGATGACCTTCAGAATGCCGGTGACGCGCCCACGTACTCATGGATGCAATCCTTTTTCGCAAGATGGTACTGAAACCATCACTATGTGCTTCGGCAAACATTCCTGATGCTCTCTCCATATAACCACCTCTCATTAGTTGGGTTGGGATAGAGCCGGCTTGGCGTGATAGTGGCTGGCAAAGTGCTAACACCGAATAAGCATTGTTTTGGGAACTTCTCTCGTTTGTGATTATGTCTCGACTCTTCATTGTACATCATAGTCTCCATATGCTTTTACAACGACGATTTCTCTTTTCTAGATCCTGATACTAGAAAAGCAGCGTTTTAGAAACCTAATGAGGAACCATGTGGAGCTATTTCTAGAAATGAAGATGCGGATGAAGAACAGATACACAACTAATGATAATAATCTGGTCCCAACTCACAGCGCGTCCGAATTGTGTTAACTTCCTCCAGTCAAATAAACGCTGCGTTGAAAGGAGACATTATAGTACATACTAATTCCATGGGAGACATACAGTTCTACCGAGGATCTTTTGGGGCTTCAATGAAATGTCATTAAAGCCCCAAAAGACCAACAGCGCAGCGCTGTTGGTAAACATTTGTATAGCCCTTTCACATTTATTTTACCTCTGACAGCAGCAACCCAATAGCAACCTTATTACAAGGAAAATAAAGGTCACTGTGATATTGACAGTGATGCAAAATCAGATGTAAAAAACTGTGAATGGGCTGTACGCTGTTATTGGGGAATGACGACGTTTTTTAATGGCTTCTTGTTTCCTGTTTTGGCCACGTGCCAAAATAACGTTGCAGCGCTATAAAGTTATAGATCGCTACATGTATCTTTTGGCGCCTGAATGACATTGACAAGGGGGCGCTGTTGTAAAATATTTTGTGAAATTGTTTTGTGATAACCCATACATAATACACATGCGTATAACTTGTATAAAATTATGCAAGTAGTTTGCACGCCGATGTGCCATAACATCTTCCGATTGGTGAATGGCACAATGGCGTACTTGCATACTTTTATACCTACAAGTTACAGGCATGTATAATGGGCTATAGTATAGGAAAACAATATGGTAGCGTTACAACTCCGATTTTGGCCACACGCCAAAAGATCCTAAGTATCTAGACTTTGGCTCATAAAAATGTACCCTGAAAAAAAGCGGCCAGTAAAATAAAAAATCTGCACATGGTGCAATATACATATAATATAATTAATTTGTTAAGGGATTATTTTTTAAGTTAGCGATTATTTGGCTACCCATTTTTTATACAAAAGCTGCCAAACTATCACAATTACGCAAAAGTTATTTGACGATTGAAAAATCGGGCTTATGTAAACAACTTAGACAAGTTTTAAGTATACCTACATAGATTCATTAAATTGTATAATTAAACATCAGTTTTATGTTATACTTAAACCTATCTTATCTTAAATGCATAATATTTATTTATAGTATATTTTATTGTACACCAGAAAATACATAAAAAATAATAAAATAAACACTACAAAATATACAATATGTAGAGGAGCACATTAACGTATTCATTTAATAATTGTATTAAAACACAAATAGTAAAATCACGAACATAATTATAGGGTTTATTGCTCGGCCCTCTGCTCATCATTATCTACCCACATCAACGTCATCGAATCGATGACTGATTTCATCCAATTTGTTGTTTCGCTGATGATAAAAAAATGTATGCCACAAATTACCATCGCAGGGAGAGCGCTCCCCGTAGGCGCGGGCTTGCGGACGGCGAGCAATGGGCAGCTCGCCGTCCGGTAAGGACCAGGCCCGGGTCGACGGCGCGACGTGTTCCACGCGCGCCTCAAAGAGATGTCAGCACCATTGACGGGGTCCGATAGGACTGATGCCTGCCGGGGTCGCGGATTGTTCGAAAGAGTTACCTTGGCCTTCGCGCACAGGCAACTGAAGGAACACGGGTGGGTTTTAGTCAGTAAGAGTCTGACACGCCCTTCCGCTCCGCCCAGAGCGGGATATGTCATTTGATGATTTCAAAAACAAAAAAAAAAACGGGAGAGCACTCCAGGATTATCTACGTCATCTGGAGTATTATTTACGGAGAAGGAACCTTGATCTGAACCCCAATATATAAACTTTCGGTTTTAACATAATTACACACACACGCCAAGGGTGCAGTTACTGGAGTCACGCGTTATTCGTGGTACCTAGTTGTTATCTGACCCTCGTCATGGAATAAGACTTGGCCGCAGGACGCGGTGTTCCGTCGCTTCCGCAAACAAGTACCATAAGACAGTCTTAAGCCTTAGTAATATTATTTACTAACACAAGTTTTGTTTATGATAAAAATATGTTATGTGTATTTAGATTAAGGTACCTTTTGTCAATAGAACTGTGTCGCCTGAAAATAAATGGATTTATTTATTACTAGCTTCTGCCCGCAACTTTGTCTGCGTGAAATTTCTTGTTCCCTAGACCAACCTCGCCGCAACGCATCACCATCATCACGAGTTAAGACATAAATATTTACCTTAACTTCAATTTAAGTAACATAAAATCAAGTGATTAATTATAACAATTTCCTTGCAGTCGGGTAAAGGAAGGACAATAATTATGTCTGCTCTCTACTTGATTATTTTTTATGACTGCCTACAATTTAATTACCCACATTTTGGGCTACTAGAAATAAGAACTACTGGCAATACCCTCCCGGTACGTCATTTCGAGACATTGACATCACCTGTTCTGAATAACCTCAAAATTGTCAGAATATCAAAAAAAAAAATGTTTTGTGGGTAAATAAGTGTGAAACGATATTCCTTTAGACATTTTCGTCAGTCTTGTATTGTTTTTACAGAAATAAAAAGTATTTAAAATTCAGCGCTTTTTATGCGCTAAGGTAGCCCGCGAAATTCAAATTTACTTACGTTTTTTTGCTGATTGTAACAAATATCGCTTTACAGAATTATAATCATTAGAATCAGCAATACAACTCATTCAGTTAGAATTGGCCTCAAATGTCAAGATTTCATAAAATAGTCGTCTAATAGGGTAATATAAACTTATAGAGATGTATTGATGATTTTTGTGATTATAATAATTATAATCACAAAAATCATCAATACATCTCTATACATATTTTTTACGGCCGCGAATAATATTTAGATCAACATACAACCTGATACTGACCAGCAAATTGCAAAAAAAACGTAAGAAAATTTGAACTTTGCGGGCTACCTTGACGCTTCCCCCATAAAAGATTTACTGTACTGAAAATAGAGAAATGGATGAATAGGAGAAAAAGAAGGCTGTACAAAGAAAAATGAGAATCCTAAAAATAAATGATTACAATATTAAAATAATTAATCGTTTTATTTGTTTTTTTTTAATTTTTTATTACCATGTTTGTGGTAGTAATTAATAAATTTAGGTTTTATTTATTAAAATTCAACATATTCATTCCATGACATAATGAATCCAGACCACAGAACATATATACTCATCCAGATCACTCAGTTTTTTCTTTACTTATGGCGTTCAATATTGACCACGGAGTTTATAATTTATTACCACAGTTTGATTATCATAGCACGAAGAGGATTCATAATTGGAGTTTCTTCAAATTAGATCTGTTCCTTCTTTCTCCATGTAAATACGAATTTGTCTTCATACTTCAATCTTCAACAGCATTTTATTAAAATTCCCGATTGTTTAAGTTTCCTATTATTCCGCAACGGTGCTAGTGTATGCGCGTGTAACATTATGGTAGATATTTTACCATTGAGTCTCCGTTAGACGTGAGGCATACATTTTGGATTAGGCATGTTGATTAGGTATTTTTCGATACCAGTCCGTACCTAATCTAAAGCGTCGAGGATTCGGTATGGCACAAAATATTCGTACACAGTCTACACTCTACACAGAAGATATTCCGTACCTTAAAATGTAAGGGTTAAGTTTCCAAGTTTAATTAGCACTGCCGCCAGCGCCATCTATGTAGAATACCACTGGACTAGTTAGAGCTCTAGCGATGTATGTCGTAAAGAATATACGTCGTCGTTAGGTAGCGTTATTTTAAGATGATACTCGAAAAAAATAACTAAACTTTCACGTCTTTTATTGAAAATAAAAGTGTAAAAAGTTGATCATTGTACAAAGTTGATCATATTTAGATGATACTGATACTGATCTGCAAATTGAAAAAACTTAAGAAAAATTGTATTTCGCGGGTCACCTTGGGCGCTTCCCCCTTAAATTCTTTGATGCAGTTCAAACTTGAAGTCACAGACTACATATAGACACCTACTACGTATCTTGAAGTCTGTTTGTATGTTTACATTTTATAATGTGTTAAACTGTGTAAAAACTGCAGTGATTCTGGTCAAAACTTTGACGAACTTAGCGATTCACAAACGTTTTCGGGAACATTTTGAAAATGTCTGATGAAGAGAGATGGAGTCGTGACAACCGCAACAAAGGTAAGTTTTGAACCGAATTGTAAGATCTCTCTCTATAAAGCTTTTGTAAAGGTTCCGTTACAACAGCATTTGTAGGTCGTTGTTGTTCCTAAAAACTCAATGAAACGACTTAAAAAGTACATACTAAAACGGAGTTCCGCCGATGCCAATTCCTGGTGGTAAAAAATCAATAATCCATGACCATTGCTTAATACGGCAAACGAAAGAGAATATCTTGCAGGTTGCAGATATCTGTCTATCTTATGCCCTCAGTTTTTAATCTGGTGAGGATAATTAATACTTGACTAGTGTTTGTTAATGTATTATTTTTAATTCACCCTGACATAAAACGATATGGCTACTTATAATGCGTCGGTCAGAGGCAGAACCCCATCTTATTCCTTAATGC
Source organism: Dryobotodes eremita (assembly GCA_917490735.1). NCBI lineage: Eukaryota > Metazoa > Arthropoda > Insecta > Lepidoptera > Noctuidae > Dryobotodes > Dryobotodes eremita. The sequence continues at coordinate 5,797,931 of OU823241.1, read as the reverse complement.
ATAGGTCATAATAACCTATCAAATCCTAACTAATGATCCACAAATAATTATCTATTCTTTGTCACTCTTGGGAGTTGGTGGGTCACAAAAGGTTCTAAACTATTTGGTTGTGTGAGTGTCACTAATTTATACAAAATACCTATTTATTATTAAGGGTTATCTCAATTATTTTGATATCTGAAGACAATGAAATGTATCTACTGAAGGCTTAATCATTAATAATGTTGACTATTAAATACTGATTCATTGAAAAAGGTTTCTTTTAAGTAACCAGCAATAATTGTTTAGTGACTTCTGCTATTCCGGTCCAGCATAGCGCCAGTGAATTTATATTCCTTTTAGGAAGGAAACATAAAGAAAACCATAGAAACAATTGATTGACTGTATGAAAGATTATACTGCTAGAATGGAGATGACTACTGATATAACGGCTAATAGAAATAAGGAAAAAAACCACATACTGCGCGTAATTCAAATAAATTACAATAACGGCAAGAGATTGATGATGACGTTCTGCTCAACTGCACTTATGCCCGTATTAATTATGATTCTCATATGCCCTAGCCCTAAGGTGATCTATTAAGCCACTTGTTTGCTTGCTACTATTTTATTGTGTCCTGCGACTGTTACAATATTTTGTAAAAAAAACCTTGCTCATATTTGTGTACACCTTGCTTTGATTCTAACTGGAGGAATGGTCTAAAATTTTTTAGTTTTTATGAGTAGTACTTTATCATCAGTGAAGACTACGGTATTTTAAATATTGTTTATTTTTTTATTTCAGACCAATTAATGTAAAAATTAGCTAGAGAAATGACTTATGCCTTGATTGGTTGCAAGCAGGCTGCCACAGCAACTTACGTGGCATGCTGTTTAATAACTCATTGGCCATACTATGACTTATGAGTTATTTTATGTTTTCTATTCAAGTGATCTTATCTTTTTGTATGCACATGTTTCTGTGCAAAATAAATCTATTTTGACTTTCTTTCTGTCTTAAATGCTGTGCCCCTGATAGAATATCCCGTTAGATAATTCAGGAGGCTAGAGCCGAGCTTCCAAAAAAAAAAAACTTCTAACTTTTATTTATAAACAAGTCCAACTTCCAGGTTTATAACTTCAAAAATGATGAACTTCCATGCAAGCTTTCATCTCCTATTCAACCCTCCTCACCTTCGTTGTATTAGCATCTCCTGTGCAAAACCTCATGCTTCTAGACTGAGCGGATAAGGCTGTGCGTTGTCTGTTAGTGAATAAATAAATTAATTTCAGATTTTTGTAAGCAGATATTTTATTTTTACTTATAATATGTAAAATACTGGTATTCAGTGCATTAGACTGGAGGCTGGTTAGACTGGAAGCTGACCCCAGTATAGTATGTGAAAGGCTAGGCAGACTGATTCACACTATTAGTTTTTGCCTGTGGTTTCGCACGCTTGGAGGTTGGAAACAAGACCCTTTCAAAACCTTCCCATACAAAAATACTATGTGCCAACTTTGATATTGTATAATATACTATACATTAAATAGTTATATACTATACATTAAAGAGAAACAAATAAATGCAGTCATTGCCATTAAACCCTGCTTTTTTGCATTAACATTGCTTATAGTCAAGTAAAACGTCAAAAATGTATGGTTCAGCAGATGTTAATCATTACTTAACTTTAAGCAACATTTATAAATAACGGGGTAAGCATTATCTCAACTAGGGTAGTAGTTGTTGAATATGTTTCTATTATGTGTGTAGCTAAATTAGTGTTTTAATTCAAATGCTAAATGTTCTATAGAATAGGTTTTAATTGACACAAAGCAACAATCTGGTCTCTGTTCATGTATTAAAGGCATGGTTATATTTTTAATTCTCGACTTAAAAATATGAGGTCTTCAATTCGTTGGAATCTTTTTCATTGACTTGTAGCACTTTTAACTGTACAAGCACTTGCTTGCCAATACATGTGTTAAGTTGAGATAGTAGAAAACTAATCATGCTGACTTTTTGATAAGTTATGGTCAAAAGGGTACTTAATAAAATTTTGTAAAAAATACATTTACATTAGGTAAAAATGCTGATGCTAGCGCACTAAGCAAATATGCGATGTAATCGTACTGACTGCCTATAGCAATGTTATTTGATGCCATTGGCTAAGTATATTCTCAGTTAGGTATATGTATTAGGTTTTATATCTGTAAAAGTATAAACTGAAGCATGACCTTAAATACGAATTATTTCTCTAACTTGTCGATCTAACAATAAATCCCTTTATAAAACTAACCAGAGGGCCTAGACAAATAGCGTTCGCTTCGGAGCGATTCTATTTCTACAGTCGCTATCGCTTTCGCTAATGTTTCCATCATACGAATCGAAAAGTAGCGATAACGCTTGTCAAACAGCGTCGCTTGGTTACCCATCTCTATGGAAGTAATCGTTCGACGCTGTCGATTCGTTTCATAGAGTCGAATAATGTTAACATTGTCTAGCTAATTTCTATTCGTTGACCTATGATCACGTGACATTTCGATAGCTTATGTCAACCCCAAACATTTTTTGGCTTTTCTACTAGCATCAACGCTAATCGAATGTTACTTTGTATAGGCCCTCAGAAATCCCGTTATAAATCAGCAAGCGACCCGCCCGGTTCGCACGGTTTTTATGTTTCGACATAACATAAAGATTTCTTTCTCGTTTATTTAAGTTTAATATAAATGTATTATACACATACAACTTCCGGGAGCAATATTCATAGTTAAGGTAAATCCTAATCCAGATGCTGCATAGCCTAAATGGAGCCTCTCGAACGGTTGGCCTCGGCATGAATTTGGACAAGACGAAAATCATATACAATTCGCACGTCTTGCCGAGTCCAATCCACATCGAAGGGTCGCTTCTCGAAGTTGTGAAGGAGTATGTCTGCTTAGGGCAAGTCATCCAGCTCGGTTGACACAACTTTGAGAAAGAAGCCGACAGAAGGATCCAGTTGGGTTGGGCAGAGTTTGGAAAACTTCGTCAAGTCTTCTCGTCATCAATCCTGCAATGTTTGAAGACTAAGGTCTTCAACCAGTGCGTCCTGCCCGTTATAACATACGGTGCCGAAATGTGGACACTGACGTTTGGGTCGGTCCACAAATTTACGGTCGCTCAACGCGCTATGGAGCGGGCTATGCTCGGGCTCCTTTGAAGGATAAAATCGGGAACGAAGTTATCCGGAAAAGAACCGGAGTTGCCGACATAGCTTGCAAAGTAAGCAAACTGAAGTGTCAGTGGGTTGGCCATGTTTGTCGGAGGACTGATGGCCGGTGGAGCAGACGAGTCCTGGAGCGGAGACCGCGTACCGGCAAGCATAGTGTGGGACGTCCCCAGCTAGATGGACCGACGACCTCGAGAAGGTGGCTGGGACAGACTGGAAGCGGAAGGCGGAGGACAGGGTCTTGTGGCGCAGTATGGGAGACGCCTATGTCCAGCAGTGGACTGCGATAGGCTGTGTTGAAGGTGAATCCTCAGTTGTAGCCCGCCAAATTAAAATTTTCTTTGGTTTTTTGCAAATTACAGCTTTGTTTTAAGTCGTATGTTGATCGAAATGCGATTCGCGACTGTAGAAATGATATATTTACTAAATAAAAATCATCAATTTCATATCAATCGTCAAACTTTGGAAATTAGTTCCTCCTAAGAAGTTTCGTATGAATAATTCTGAAAAAAAATTAGGTGGAACAAATTTCCAAAGTTAACCATTCCTACAGTCGCGAATCGCATTATGATCAACATACGACTTAAATAGAGCCGTAATTTGCGAAAAACCAAAGAAAATTTGAATTTGGTGGGCTACAGCTGAGGATTCACCTTAAGAAGAACAATGCGGTCACACTTACAGTACAGCCATTGATACATGTAGTAAGAACAAGGAAGAATGCTTATAGCAATGTTTAATAGCAATTTTATATTTATTTTTCTCTTGAAAATATCAGAAATGGCCCTTGCAATCTTTTCTGGTGTAGGGTAAGGTACATTAATTTAAATGATATAGTGATAGAGTTGAACTTATGTATTAACAGTTCAAAATGTGATTAATAATAAACACACACCATCACGCCTTGTTACCCCGAAGGGTTAGGCAGAGGTGTACCCATATTACACCCACATTCCGCCAGTAATGAATAATAAGTAATTGTAGTAAAATATAAGTAATTTGAGTTAGCCATCAGTAATTATACTGATGGCTAACTCAAATTACATATATTTTATTCATTCACTGTGAGTCGATGTCAGCATAAAGGTACGAGTTCGTAGCCGACTGCATGCAGCAGCAGCAGACGACGTGTCGCTGCGACACTTCTGGTTTCTATGCATTTCTATGAAATACTTTTCGTAGCTAGCGACACGTCGTTTTCATAGAAATATAGCCTGATAGATAGATCGATCTAGATAGCCTGGAGACCTGTAACACAGGTATTCCTAGTACAGGCTCCAGTCTCCACAACATTAATGTATTTTTGTATTTTGTATACACAATTATGTATTGTACCAACTTTTCATTATGTGGTGGAGAAAATAAACTTTTTTTATTATTATTATTATAGAACTATTGCTCGTACGACTGATTAAACGGTTTTATTTATGTTCTTGTTAAAAACTTTCTTTGCAATGCAAATAAACAGTTATGTAATCTTTATTTGTATATAGTATTGTCAAGGTTTGATGGTTGTTTTATTTTAAACTACCTCTTCAGCAATAAGATTTTTCATACTAACAAAATCCCCCAACTCCATAAGGGTTAAATTACCAAAAATCCTTGCTTAGTGGATGGCTACGTCACAAAAGGAACCTATAGTTCAAATTTCTATCCTAAGTGGTTTGGGCTGGGCGATGAATGATGATGTGTCAGTTGGGACACTTGCCTTTTATAAACATAGTTTTCATTTATTTTAGCCTAGCAATTGTATCTGAATTGATAACTAAAGTAAAATCAAGACTTAGGGCTGCTATAGAGAAATTTCTAATGAAGAATCCTTTAACACTTTCTGACCTGGGGATCGTGTTCAGGACTCCACGCTCGGGGTTCACTCAAGCACCCACTAACCCAACTAGGCAGTCGATTTTAATTTCTATTATTACTATGCCCAACAAAGCAATTTGTTATTATCATGGACTACATTTATGTTTCGCTCCTGCTACTGCACTATTACGCGTATAAATAGTAATATCTGCGCTGATCTGCACGCTGTGCTGGCTCGTTTCTTTGTACCAGACAATTACTGCCGCGGCATAAAACACAGGCTGTTTGCTGTGCCTCCGTGTCGTACTATTGCGCGTGCTAAGTCCCCAGTATCTCGGACTCTGGCCGCATTTAAAGATCTCTTGGATACTAAAACACCAACCATCCAACAAACGATCGGTTTGCGGATGAATGGACGAAGATTTTAATGGCATGTTAGAAGTACTGTGAGAGGGATTCATGAAAGTATTGTAAATTTTTTATTGTTTTATGGGCTTTATAATTATATATTTTCTTTTTACGTGTATTTGTCTCTATCTTTAATTATTGTAATTGGTTTTTAACTGTGTTAATTGAAGTTAAATAAATAAAGAAATAATTGTCTCACCTTAGGGCGAAGGCCTCATTGAGAAAGAACAAGCATTTATTAGCGTTTTTTAATTATTTTACATTTTTATGCTCAATGGCCTTTGGTTTTCTTTTTTGGCAACTTCAGACTGTGTTAAGCCTGGCTTTATTGTGATGTCTTTATTCGCTGAGACTGGTGCCTGGCTCTTAGTTTTGATATAATTTCAGAAGTTCTATAGTATAATCATAGTTGTGACAGGAACATGACTTCATTTTTGTCAACAACGCAACAAGGTCTACTCATGTTGCGCATGTGTATATTATATAATAAAAATAATGGTTATTTTACTTAACCTTTCCTTCTTGTAAAACATTTCATTGTCTGATGAAGCCACAAAAATACGTACTAATTAACAAACCACAAATTAATAAATATTTTTATCACACAATAGACCCACCCTTCGGTGGTTAGGAAATTTTCCAATTTACGTCAATCTTGCTGAGTTCTATGTTTTAAAGTTTTTTGTTTTTTGTTCCAAGATTTACCTACGTAGGGCGGAAAATTGTGAAACATGATTGTGTTTATAAGAGTTCTTTCTAAGAACACCAAATAAGTAATTTATTTTACTTGCGTAATTTGCCAAAAGTTTACCTTGAGGTTACGAGTTCTTTAGAGTTTTCATAAATAAATGGAAATGTCAACGTGACATTCAACGTGATCAACGCGGCGTTTTTATGAGTTCACTGTTCCGATGGCGTCACCAGAATTTTACTCCATACAAGAAATCCGACTTGTCATTAATAGAAAACTAATGATTTATTATTTAATATTGATATTTCCAATTCGTCATTAATGATTTACTTTTGACTCATAATGTAAAGCCAACCGTCACCAATATCGTCCCTAGACAAATGAGCAAGAGCTATGCACAGTTTGAAGTAGTTAGTTATAAGACTCTTCATGTTCTTACAATCCAAGTTCCTTGGCTTTTTAGGGTTCCGTAGTCAACAGGGAACCCTAATAGTTTCGCCATGTCCATCTGTCCGTACGTATCTTAGCTCAGAGACTCTTTGTACTAGAAAGCTATAATTTGGCATGGTTATACATATTAATCACGCCAACAAAGTGGTAAAATAAAATCATGCTTTTTTTTTTTTGTGTACCTCCTGCAGGTACACGTAAAGTGGCAATGTTCGTTTTTTTTTTTCGCCTTTCCCATGGTGTGGGGTATCGCTGGATAGGCCATTCAAAAATATTACTGGTCTGTGAAAACCTTTTTTCGATTCAGGGATCCGTTTGAGCAAAATTAAGCTTTAAATTGCTAATTTTTGTTACGAGTCAAGTGTATCTGCCCCGTGCCAGATAAATTGTTGCTTTTGGATAAATAAAAAAATTCACGCAGTAGTATATATAACGAAATTAAAAGGAAAACTATCACAGCTAAGAAGGCTTTACAAGTTTACGAGTAATAGTCGACCAACAGATCAATAGTCACAAACCACATTTGCAGTTGAGACGTACGGGAGAACATGTTTTTCAACTATACTGTTACGTTTGTTTTTGGTATAAATTCATCCCAACTGCGAAACCCTTCATTGTGCAGGGTCCGACACGCACTTGGCCGGTTTTTTCTATAGAGATCTTGCGTAGTGCACATAACATCCCTTGACTAAGATTTGTGAAAATGTTCTTATAGCATTTATTGGCCCGTATTTGTAATCATTGTGAAACATTTTCGTATCCAATAGGGGTAAATGAAGTTTATCCTTGTAAAACAACCTGTCATACGTAGTTTCTTCTCTATTGCATAATATGGCGTAAAAATTGGAATTATGTTTGTGGCAGTTGTCGTACTTCGCACGTCGCCATGTATTACGTATACTTGAAAAAATTACTTTGCACAGCACTTGAATGTTCCATCCCCAAAGAAGTGACGAACATTTCTTAGGTTATTTAAAGCAGTTTTTGAGTTGGTAAAATAATTCTGTTTTTACTCACATTTCTCCTCAAACAATAGCTCAACTTTAAAATTCCTAGGAATACTTCAGCTGTATTTGAGTACCTACCGATATGTTTTTATGTCCAAATGTTTGTTTCTGTATCTATACAAGCTACTTTTAATGTTGTCGGGCAAGTCTTTGGTTTTATGCCCCGCATCTCATAGCTTCGAAGTTTCTTCGGTGTACGAAGCTGGAATAGGTATTAAGTCTTCAAAAAAAAAATTCAATCTCAAGCTTAACTTCATTTTTTTCTTATTTGGCATACATGATGTCATGCTGAATGTTTATTTTAATATGTTATTCTTGTCTGAATTTAGAGTAACGCTCCTTGAACACGCACCTTTTTTGTTCACCACCACCAACAATATTTTTTTTTTTTGACTATGGTATTGACGTTCTGCGCGCAACAGCATTTCACCTTCTCGTTTGCTGCTAACAAAATGTAACTGTAACATCGTTATAAGGTTCCCCCGAACCCGACAATACAATAAGGTCCTTCCTTGAGGGTTTATAAAAAAGCAGTCTCATACATATTGAAATCTCTTCAAGGTCAATTCAAATGTCACCTGCTGTTTTCATTCAAGTAATTGCTAACTTCTTCAAACTAATTTTCCAACTGAGATGTCACTGAAGGTCTGGAACCAGTCAAATTTTGGGGCTGCCTTGTTAGTAGATCAAGGTGATGTTTTAAAATGCTGCTGTACCATCTTTTTCCAGGTCTGCCGTTCTTGAAACTTATTACTACATTTAAATCGTCTACAATTTTTTTTTACTTGTAATTTTAATAAATTGAAAATTTTATTCCTGTAATGAATTAAAATAAAATTGATTTGATAACTGTATGCTCTTGCAGATTAATACTCAATCTGATTCACTCAACTGTACCCTTGTACGAGTACCCTTAATACTTATCGTAAGTTTTTTAAGAACTGGCCTGTGGTTTCGCCTTGTGTCCAGTTTCTTTGCAATGGTAGCAAATAATGTTTCTCGTTACTCCTTTATGCGGCTTCACCATTCTCTCACCCTCGAAGCAAGAACCGAATTGGTTTTGGTTGGTTAATTCTTTGACTCAAGTTTTGTGCTTCAAGCAATTTCTGTTTCACTAACTCAGAAGTTACCTGTATACTCGAGTTAATAATCAGGGATGAAATGCTGATGGTAGCCCTCCAAGTAAAATGTTCCTGCTCCTATAGACATATCGTCAATTACTCACCCTATATCTGCTAAATCTTGAACAGTGCTTATCACGGCAGTAATATAGTCTTCAATTGAACCAAAATCAAGTAATTAGTATCAGCTCCCGTTCTAACGCCAACTTTCTTCCCATACCTTACGCGTTCGCTAACGCATCCACCACCTCCTTTGCGGACTTACAGGGCCGTACATGGGTGGTCGCTCCACCATATGATCGATAATACCTTATGGCTTTTCAAATAATTATCTTCCGAAACGACATGAATAAATGACCATAGGAACATAGCTACATGGTAAAAAAAAACCTGCATTTATATCTGTAATTTTTATGGTGTACATAATAAAGAATATTCTATTCTATTCTAATGTTTGTTTGTTTGTTTAATTATGAACAATAAATTGTATCTGAAATTACATGTTATAAAAATGAACCGAAACCAATTATTTGTTATACTCGTGGATTTTCCACGCTCACATTTTTGTTATTATTAGTATTGTTTAACCTTAATACAACTTTCTTTCGTTTGTAGTTCTTCAATAAAGTCCCTGAACGTTTCCCATAATATAATATGACCGTCAACAATATTTTTTATTAAAGTTAGAAATGTAAACAAAAACGCTGCCGTCCACTCTCCTGATGCAATTAGTCTCCCCCATAATACACTCCGGAATTTAAAACGTCGCATTCAAAAGAGAGTTTGCAGAGGCTGGGGAGAAATTAATAACTGTCTGCTTTGATTCCGGATCGCCATGCACCATGAGCTCCCCTTATGTGTCTGGAACAGGTATACATTATTTACGTCGTCCCCTCGCAGACACGGGCGAAATAATCTCCTTTCAAGGTTAAAATTACCACGTGTAGGCAAAATAATATACCATCGTTTTTGCCCTTGTCTCTCACGACATCATTTTGTAATTATAATAATTCAAGCACGAAAGGGATTTAATATTACATGCATGTCAAAAGCTTTGATCATGTTATCCGAATCCGGAATATGTAAATTAGGGTGTCCTCTTTTGTTGCATATTCTTTATATTTGTAATCAGTCCATCTGTCGTATTAAATTTCAAGTTCATGATGACTCCTTAAAGACTCTTTATACTCGTAATAAATATGTATGCTCTCGTCACCAAATTAAAGAACACATCCTTGCTACAAACGAATTAGTAGACAGAGTGGACTTGCTGACTCTCAGCAACACTCAGTGTATTTGTCAGAGGGAATCCAACCTTAATGCCCTCCAGCCAGAGACAACGGAGGACCCGTCCCAAGTTGTGAGTGCTCTGGACTGTTTCCCCAACCAAGATATACCTGATATTGTGCAAGAATTATCTCAAGTGATACAGTCAGTAGCTAGTAGTGTTTCCTCTTGTAGTAGTCAAGTTTTTTATCAGTCAGTTATGTTTACGAAAAGGTTTAGGGAAATTAGTTATTAATAACCTGAGTATTTTATTTCTACTCATAACTATTGTTTACCTGGGACATCCTTCAACGAAATAATGACATTAATTACAAGAAAGTAATGGGTATGAGGATAATATCAACATTATTGTATTTGTAGATAATAGTTCCCAGGTCAAAGAGAAGATATTAGGTCTTTACCTATGAAATTGCCGTTCTGCAGTACTGGCCATTTCAAATCAAAATAATTTTTGTTTCGCTATGAATTCTAATTTCAAATTAATTTTATTTTAAAAACATGGATTTTTTTTTCTAAAAGTAGTCATTTCTTTATTGATTAGTGTTACATTTTCATCGCATTTCAATCTTTTTCGTCATCATGGATACGTTAAAAATTCGAGTAATTATGGAATATGAGTACCGTCGTGGCAGCAACGCGGCACAAGCGGCACGCAACATCAACGACGTTTACGGAGCTAACTCTACAAACCAACGCACCACCTGTTATTGGTTTGCTCGCTTCCGTTCTGGAAATTTCGACCTGAAAAATGAACCTCGCGGTCGTCCGAAGACTTTGGTCGACAATGACGAATTAAAGGCGATTGTGGAAGCTGATGATACACAAGCTACGGCTGAATTAGCAGCAGCTTTCGACGTTAGCGTCAAAACAATATTGGTCCATTTGCGTCAAATTGGCAAGGTAAAAAAGCTTGACAAATGGGTGCCCCACGAACTCAATGATCGCCAGCGCGAAGTACGCGTCGAGACGTGCCTTGCACTGCTCAACAGACACACAAATGAAGGAATTTTGAACCGCATTGTTACCTGCGATGAAAAATGGATTCTGTTTGATAACCGTAAGCGCTCAGCAAGTTGGTTGGATCCTGGTTCAGCACCTAAACAATGCCCTAAACGAAAACTTACCCCTAGAAAAGTGATGGTCACTGTTTGGTGGTCTAGCGCCGGTGTGATTCATCACAGCTTCTTACCAAACGGGGTGAGCATTACTGCAGATGTGTACTGTGAAGAACTGAACACAATGATGGAGAAGCTGGCGCATCTCCAACCAGCATTGGTCAATCGCTCGTCTCCGCTGCTCCTGCACGACAACGCGCGACCTCATACTGCACAGCAGACGGTCTCCAAGTTGCAAGAACTGGGGTTGGAAGCTCTCCGTCATCCGCCCTACTCACCAGACCTTGCGCCTACAGACTACTACTTTTTCCAGAATTTGGATAACTTCTTGGCGGGAAAAAAATTTAATACCCGAGAGGCAGTACAAAATGCCTTTGAAGAATTTGTTGCCTCCCGTCCAGCTGATTTCTTTAAGAAGGGCATCAATAAACTGCCACTGCGATGGCAAAGATGCATTGATTGCATGGGTGATTACTTCGATTAATACAAATAAAAAATTCATGAAAAAAATTCGTTTAAATTTTTTCATACAAAACGGCAATTTCATAGGTAAAGACCTATTATAACTGACTTAGATCTATTTAACAAAGTTTAAAACAATTTTAATTGCAATTAAAATGGTTTTAACTTAACTTTGAAATAAAATGTTTGTTGCTCCTGTTTCTACGAGCCTTCTTTTTCTAATGCTGTAAATAGATTATAGAACCTTAGTTAAACATATTTAATTATTTTATATTTTTTAGTGCGTGATAAAGGCGTGTTTTCTTGTTAGAACTACTTTTTCTTGGTAACATACTTTTGGGTTGCGTTGATAATTAGAACCCGCCTTGGGTGAAATGCATTGGTCATGACTAACACATATTTTGCGTCACGCCACCTGATTACAGATGTCGGATGTGCATATTCATTAATTAATTCTCAAGGAGTCAGTTGTTCCGCTTTCCTTCTTGGAGTTTCTTTAATAGGAGGTGGTATACCTTGGCGGTTTACTTGAAATGTTCCAACACAATATACACCTTTATATTAGAGTGCATCCAAAAGAAACAAACTTGAAAAATGCCTATCCACAGTTATTAGAGTATTGGCAGGCACCTTTTTACACAATGTTGTAACAACTTTATATCCTAGTCCCGTATTTTTGGTTGAATTATAAATCCGTTCCTGTGTAAATGTCACATTCATTTAAATATTCCGTTTTAGAATCGCAACGAGCCTAAGCTTTATAGTCACGCTTAATTGGTTTTGATGGCAAATACTGTTTCAAAGAGCTATGGACCTTTGAATTTAATCATACTTTCATCTATGCTCAGCCGTTGCGATTGACTTGCATTTTCCGAAAGGACATGTCTGGTGGAGCATTGTACGGTTGTCTAGGTAGTTAAAGTCAGTGTCCGGTAATGATTGTTATCCTACTTATATATATAATATATATAATATAATATAATATAATATATAATATAATATATAATCCTACTAATATTATAAATGTGAAAGTGTGGATGTTTGGATGTTTGTTACTCAATCACGCTAAAACGGCTGAACGGATTTGGATAAAATTTGGCACATGGGTAGACTATGACCTGGATTAGTACATTGGATACTTTTTATCCCGATATTCCCACGGGATCGAAATTTCTGCGGGTGAAACCGCGGGGCGCAGCTAGTACTTAAATAAAATGAAAAAAGAAAAATTGTCTTCTAGAGACACCAAAACATTGTCTAAAAATGACGCTGGTGCTAGCACGTTATCTTGATGCCTTGCCCAGCCAAGATACCATACCAGCGTCATGACATGACAGCAACAGCCGACTGTTCGATTCCCCACCAAACAGTTGCAATAATAGCCTAAAATCGCATCTAAAGGAGAATTACTGCTAGGTTCTCTGTCTATTAAAAAGTAGGTGAAATATATTTTCTGACTTACATGCCTAGATTTTATTCGCCCTCTTAATAAATACGGGTTATTTCCACCAATCAGTGCATTCATTTCATGTGAATGTTCCAGCTCTGGACACACTTCCACGTGGTGTATTCCGTTTTCACGTATATGTTCGCCGTAGTAGGACCTTGCTTGCTTAACCTGATAAGGCCCTAATGAAAATAGCATTAGCTCATTGTACTGAAAAATAGGGAAAACTTGTAACTGAGGAAGGTTGGCATCAATGCGAGTAAACATTACTCTTCTTCTATTTAAATTGTTATTATTCACAAAAGTTCCCAAATGATTCGGTTGGTGCATGTATCGGTGAACACGCTCTATTATTTGCTGAACGTTTGGACCATCCTGAATAAGTGGGTGGAATTTATTTAGGAGGGCTCCTGCTATTCTTAAATCAAGCATGAGATTACAAGAACCGATATTAAAATGCCTTTGTCGAAGTATTTTGAAATCTCTTTTGAAGCGACCATTTGTTATTTCGGCTACCCATCTGCAGAATGTAACCTTTCGGGTTTGATTGGCCTGTGAGTAAGTTAATTGCTGTTGACCGACATCTAAAGACTTTGGTTTAAATACTTTGTAATCTAGAAATGGAATGGCATCCCGGAATTCCCTATCTAATATAAAAATATCGTTTGGCCTAAACAAGTTACAAAACGGACCATCACCAAACTCGAATAAACTTTTTATTATGTCAGCATCGCTTTGTGTCGCAGCATATGGTCCTAAAACATCAATTATATGTCCATCGCAGGAGCAAACCACGAAAGGTTTGCCAAGATTATCGTACTTATGTAAACTGTAGCGGTCTTATTACAAAACACAGTTTTTCTTTAGACATGGTTTAAACCATCGAGCCTGTTTTTGAAATAAGAACACAACAGAAATTGAAATACAGTTCCTTTTACAAAACTGACAACTTAGTCCGGTCTTAGGTTGTCAATTTTGTATTCAGAACTTTACTAAAGTCGGCATACAGTTCGAAATACAAAAACTGGCTCGAAGGTTTAGGCTGGGGCTAAAGTTGGATCGTGTTATCTAATAAGACGGAATTTCTTCTTCTGAAATAGGTAGTTAAAACCCTTATGTAAAAAAATATATGTGCCATCAAACATAGCTATTGCTGATCGAGGTTCTATGACAGGATTTCCGAACAGAGATTCTGGTACTCCTAAGTTTCTAGCAGCAAGCTGCTCATGAGTAAGGTGGCCTACACCTTTACGATCACGAACAAAGTGGTCAGTTAAAGAAGTTCTGACTTTTTTCAAAAGAAAATGCACAGTTGACCGAGGTAAATCAAATAATGTCGAAAGTCGTCTGTATGTGTCACCAGTCTAAAGCTCGGTTCGGTTGCTTGGTATTAATAGGTGGTATACTATTGTACATATCTAAAAAATCTGTGACTGTCAGACCCGTCCAATAATGGCAAACATTGTCTGGCATTTCTTCCACATTACTAAAGTTAAAAACCTCCATCGTAGACTTCGAGATGTTAACTAGGTCTTCTATTTGTCTGACATTAAATGTAGAAATAAGTCCAGCGCTCTGGGGTAATGAGTGCCACTCATTCGAAAATAAATGTATCTGACGAACTCTGCAACTACGAGGCCTATAGAAATTGTGTTCTTGTACTAAAATCCTTTTAACAAATGCCGGTATCAAATGAGATGTACCATTGTTACGCCTATTAAATATACAGTGGCTTGAAGTCTTACTGGCTCGCTTGTAATTTGGGAGGCTTACAGCTAATGCTGTACGAGCACCTCGTTGTGCTACTGGAGATACTGGAGGTAGTAGTGGTAGCGCCGGCGGTGTTGGTGGAACAGCCAGATGTGGCGGCGGTGTTGATGATCCATGTTCTACGGATGGAACAACATCCTCTTGGAAGTCCCTTGATGAGTCATGAATCAGGTGTCGATTCGCAAAAACCCAACAGGCTTGACAGGCATATATTGTTGCCATATCCTGAAAATATTAATAAAATACATTTTATTACATGACATGATATAAATGGTAAAATGTGGGTTGTGTTATAGGTTCACTTCGCACAAATTAATCAAGTATCGCTGGCGTGATGTTGTTTTTACATGACACACTCCTTCCATCTTTCGTGATCGTCGTTTCATCGCTCGTCTTTCCTGATTTAACGGATCTGTCCAATTTATTTTGCCATTTTCTTTCAAAAACCTACTTATAATAAAAATAAATAATTCACCTGATAATTATTATCATTGGAAATAAGCGGCACTAAAGGGGAATCCATTGCAACAATATAGAAACGTTGGCGTCTTGGATTTCTGAGTACGACTGAGATACCACATCCACGGCAGACCATTGTATGACCTAGCACTCTCTCATTGTCAGCAGCATCGGTATTTAATAAATTATAACAGTCGTGACAAGCGTATCCATCTAATGGAAGATGGAATTACAACACAACTGCTCAATATACTGCCTTTACTGCATGGTTTACGCGACTGCTGTAGTATAGAGGCGTACCTGATTTGCTAACCATCGAGCAGGTCTCACTTGCAGGGGTAAGGCCGGCCTTGTTACGATATGTCTGCGATTCCGCTGCACAGCGATGCCACAATTGATACGAGGTGCATTCAATAAGTACCTAGCCTCATCGCCAGAGGGCGCTGTAGTTTCAAAAGAGTTTTACCACAGTGTAGCACATTCTTTTTTAATTCTTTTTTCAAATTTTCATTCCAATCCCTTCATTTGTTTTAATTTGACAACTTATGGAAGCGAACGTGTCGATCGGTTTTACAAAAATGGAAAAAGAGCAATATCGTTCGGTGATTCGATTCCTATTTTTGGAAGGGAAAACGCGCATCGAAATCAAAGAGCGCTTGGATGCTGTGTACGGTGACTCTTCTCCATCGATGGCCACCGTCGAGAATTGGTTCAACGAGTTTGCACGTGGCCGTACGTCGGTTTTTGATGAACCACGTCCAGGTGCACCGAAAACAGCTGCTACGGAGGAAAACATTAAAAAAATCCATGATCTCGTATTGGCAGATCGCCGATTGAAGGTTCGGGAGCTAGCTGAGACTGTAGGCATTTCAGAAGGAACAGTGCATCATATTCTTCACGAGGAACTCGGCATGAGAAAGCTGTCGGCGCGATGGGTGCCGCGTTTACTCACACCAGAAAACAAGCGCAACCGTGAGACCACATCGGAGACGTGTTTGGCGCTGTTTAAGATGAATCCAGCGGAGTTTTTGCGTCGTTTTGTGACCGTCGATGAAACCTGGATCCACTGGTACACACCAGAGACCAAGGAGCAATCAAAACAATGGATCCAGACCGGGGAACGTGCTCCAAAGAAGGCGAAAACTGTAAAATCGGCCGGAAAAGTTATGGCCACCGTTTTCTGGGATTCACAAGGTGTGATCTACATCGATTACCTCGAGAAGGGTAAAACAATTACAGGGCTTTACTATGCCGATTTATTAGGCCGATTCGACGCCGAATTAAAGAAAAAACGACCCCATCTGGCGAAGAAAAAAGTGCTGTTTCACCACGACAACGCACCGGTTCACACGTCTGCCGTTGCCATGGCCAAATTGGTCGAATTACGCTACGAATTGCTGCCCCATCCACCGTATTCTCCAGATTTGGCCCCTTGTGACTTCTTTCTGTTTCCTAATCTGAAAAAATCACTCGCCGGGAATAGATATGGATCGAATGAGGAGGTCATCGCCGCCACGGAGGCCTATTTTGCAGAGTTTGACAAAAACTATTTTTCGGGCGGGTTAAACAAGTTGGAGCATCGCTGGGCTAAGTGTATCGAACTAAAAGGAGACTATGTTGAAAAATAAATTGCCACTTTTCCAAAATTTTCGTTTACTTTTTGTAGGCTAAGTATTTATTGAATGACCCTCGTACATCTCATCATAATATCCAAATCGAAAAGTAAAACAGAATCCTATATGAACGGCAATAGTAATCGTCTCTAGATGATGTCAGTCCGTGTAGAATAGCAATGGTCTTTAAAAGATAATATCAATATCACAAATGAACTGCAATGCAAGTAAAGCAAGCAGAAAATAACGTTAGCGTCAGAATGGCTGGTTGCCTATGGAAAGCGGCTCTGAAAGTATATTCAAGAATTGCTATTCAATTGCTTATATTTGCTACATTACTTCAATAATTGCTACATACGAGGGCGGCACTGAAAATTTCTGGAATCAAGGAAGTGACACAACATTACTATTTAAAAATGTATTTATTGCTTTTCGAAGTATTCTCCGCGAAATTTGACACATTTTTCCATACGATGGAACCAATCATTGAAGCAACCATTCCATTCGGAAGTTGGGGTCTCCAAAATAGCCGTTTTGTAGGCGTCCACAGCTTCTTCAGGTGATGAAAATCGCTGTCCACGCAATTTATTCTTTATTTTAGGGAAAGTATAGAAATCATTAGGGCTTAGGTCGGGGCTGTACGGCGGATGGTCTAACAATTCTATGTTTTCTTGCTCTAAAAACTCTTTTGTTCTGTGCGCGGTGTGAGAACTCGCATTGTCGTGATGGAGGATGATGCGGCGGTTGCAGTTCTCTTTACGGAGTTCAGAAACGACCTGTGGCACACGAATGCTAGCATACCATTCTGCATTAACCGTTCTTTGTCCCTCAAGAGGAATAGTCGTAACATGGCCGGTTTTGGAGACAAACGTGGCCACCATTTTTTTTGCAACACTCCGTGAACGAACAATTTTTGTTGGCTTTAACTCATTTTCGAACACCCAAACTCGTGACTGGTTTTTTGTTTCGGGTTCGTACGCGTATATCCAGGATTCGTCACCTGATACGATGTTGTATACAGCATTTGAGGATCCTGCGTGGAATCTTTCGAGAGTTCTGACGCACCAAGTAACGCGAGCCGCTTTTTGCTCTTCACAGAGCGAATGCGGTATCCATCGGGAAAACAACTTTTTTACACCTAATTGTTCATGCAAGGTTATTTGTATTTGACTCATGCCAATGTCTAAAGTTGCCTGAATTTCGCGGTATGTCACATGTCGATCTTCCTCAATCAGCTTACGCACAGCATCAACGTTTTTTTGGGTGACTGCAGTTTTTGGACGACCTTGACGGGGATCATCACTGAGCTTGACACGTCCACGTTGAAATTCAGCAAACCAGCGATAAATTGTGGTTTTGGATGGGGCTTCATCACCAAATGCAGAAATCATCCGGTCAACACACTGTTTTTGTGTTAAACCACTTCGAAAGTCATAATAAATCATCGCTCTTGAATTTTCTCGAGTCAATTCCATTTTCTCAACGACTAAACAAGTTTGACAAAACCTTGTGACAAGGCCGAGAATCTTTTTTTAAATAAATAAATGGTATTCGATTTTTAAAACCAAGGAGTTTTCAATTAAAAATATTTTAATATGACAGAAACAGTGGAAATATTCCATTCCCGATACTTTTAGTGCAGCCCTCGTATGATACATTCCGAGAAATATGAATCATTTTTTGACCAGCCATTCTGACGTCAGGATGGATGGTGGCCTCCGTGTTCAGCATGAAAGACGCAGAATTTCTAAAAGTTTGTTGTATCACTAATTGCTTACCAATTGCTACTTTCACGAATTTAAGTTTGAGGTCCGTATTTATACTAAGTAAAAAAATATAGCTTTTATTAAAATTTGTACGAACAAGTGCCTAATAATTGGAAAAGGCAACTGATTATTTTACTACAGCGTGTTGCTTGTTCAAATCCTGCAGGCGTTAACTTCGATTTAATGTAATGATGTATGGTGAGTATAGTCTGTAATTTTTTTACAGTTTTTTTACAATTATGGGTCACTCACCCCAGATCTATTAACGCGGAATCGAATTTAGTTATTTGAAATTACAAACAAAAAGACAACCTAATTATTCATCAAGCAGCACGTTCTGCTTGATTAATCATATGTTGTCTTTTTATTTATGCTTTTGTAGGAATAAACCGTAATACATTATTAAATGTTTATTTAATATTATTTCTACGTGTACGTAAAATATTTTTTTTCTTTTTTGCATATAAAATACAATGGGGGATCACCTTCTTTTTGCTCTTTGTAGATTGATCGTCGTAACAATTCCACTGTTTTCGCCTGCAGTGAGCTTTATAATGACCAATTTGTATTCCAGGTGATGGAGGATTAAATTCTATTATTGACAATAAACGAAATTCAGTGTTATGCAATAACAGATGGATAGGTGGATCATCTACTAAAATAAATTCATTTAAATTTAATGCAAATGCAACAGGGTCTCGTAATGCTAAAGTAAATGATTTAATACCATGACAGTTATGCCAACGGCATTGTGTAATTTCTTCACCGTTATTAAGTGTATTTGCGGCTCCTTATAATTGGTTAACAGTTTTATTAACGTCTATTTGTAGAACAGGTATTTTCCGCTGAACATTATTGATCGGGCATTCTAATTCTGTGTAATGTTCTCTTTCGTCCGCACGATATATGCAATCATTTAATATGCGTTCAAACAGATTATTGACATTACACTCGCAACTAATCTCCAAATTATTAGCCAGTTCAACTTAGCATTGTATACTTCTTCTGTATCTTTCTCAGTCATTAGCCTAACAATTTTACAAAAACAATCTTTGCTGTCCTGAATTGTTCTACTTATACGGTGACCGTCGACGTATGCTACAGCCAAAGCTTGACATAAATAATCAATAGCAAAACGTGCTTCTCAAAAAAAAAAAAAATATTGTCACCAATCTGTAAATTACTTCCGTTAGACAAAAGTACAATAGATTTTAACGTTTTTTTAACGTCTTTTCCTTTTCCTTTCCAGTTTTCGATAAAGGTCGGATGCTCAGCAAAAATCGAATCATCAGTAAACTCTTCCTTTGTCTGTAGCTTTCTTTTCTGAACCAAAGTTTCGGAGTCCTTTTTCATTGTGTCTTTAGAAATATTAACCTTGACCTTTCCTTGGTGAGCCAATTTATTAGAGGCAACTATGAGATTTTGTGCTCATTTGTAATATAAGCCTTTTAATATTTTTAAAATAGGCCTCCACATTTGAGGAAGATGGCGTGGTGATGTTGGAATCATAAATATTTTTCATTGTGTTAGACCATAACGGAAACTGTGTCAGTAAACGCGATATGGTTCCAATAATAGCGGGAAATTAGTACAGGTTCTCATGCTCGCCGATACCCTCAGTATTCTGTGTCACCAGTAATTTATCTGCGTCAATTTTGTTATTAAACCATTCATAGAAATGCCTTTCTGTATATTTTTTTGTCTAATTTAATAGGATGTTCAGATTCTAATACATCTTCAAATATCGAATTTTGGTCAACTTCGAGGGTATCAAGTAATTCATCATTATCCACAATTTCTATTTTATTTTCTGAAGTCTGAAATTGATCCAGTGACTTTAATCGATTTTTAGCTGTAGCACATCTAGAAGGAGTGTTATTTTTATCTAATTCATCTTGTTCATTTAAGCAAATTGTAATTATATCTGCCAAAATATCTTTAGCTTTTTCATAACTTTCGCATTTATTTAACTGTAATGAACATTTAATATAAAAAAAAATGTACTCTGCCTTCGACATGTTTAAAACATGACTGATTAAATAATATTTTTACAAAATTACGGGTGTCTATTCTTATGTAACTATTGTCACTACTTTTCTCTTGTTCCAGTTTTCTGTATGATTCTTCGACATAATCTTTTGTCGAGTTATGTTTCGTAAATGCTTTCACGCAAGCGCCAATTAGTGCCGATGAATCGTCGACATGAACCTCATCTGGTTTTGGATTGCATTCTTGCCAAGCTTCTAACCATTTGTATATTGTCTTCATAGATTGATTTTCCTACAACATCTGTGTGAGCGGGACGCTACTTTCATTTTCGATTGTCTTCATGACAAATACAAAAATGAAAATGTGTTTAGTTAATATGATTTAATGTGCTGGACCAAATGGTTTAAAAATACTACCGGTGGCATCCAGACTCAGAATTGACATGACAGTTTTCTTAAATAGTTTATAATAATTACCTTGGCAAGGATCCCAATAATACACATAATAAAAAGGATAAACAGAAATATGCTTAATAACTTCTTTATAAGGTGATATTAGTGTCATTTTGGTCATAATACGAACTCTTGTTTTCTTCGTGTTTTATTTGACGTAGGCAACCAACTGTTGACAGATGAGCAGGCTCAGGATCACCGGAATTCATAATTTTATTAGCCATTGTGCTGCGGTATGTATTAGCGGCGACATGTTTGAGATCATCAGATATTTCTACTCGTTTCGTAAGCGATAGTTTTGTTTTTCTAGCAAAAGTATGAATAAATTTTCATCGTAATTTGCTATAATGCATTTGCATTGGGCAATTTTATCAGAAGGCCACCTAATTTGAACCTTCGCTTCAGCTTTTTACAGTATTTAACTTGCAATGTACGTATGTTTTTCTGGGTGGAATCTTGCAAGCTGAAAAAAAAACCATTTCCTCTTATCCTACAGAGTTGAAATTTCACACGTTGATTCTGTTTCGTAGACAATGCATTTTAATGATGCATGACCTGTGATTATACACCAGAATTGGCCCCAGATGAAGGATCTCCTTAACGGTCAACGGTGCAGACATGACATTTAATATACGCGTTTAATTAAGGCAGTTCCTTCTGAAGTCCACCATAACCTGGCTGCTGCACCCAGGATTGGCTCCAGTCGAGAGAACTCCTCAACGGTCAATAGCAGAGACACAACATTTTATATACGCATACAATTATGATAGCTCGTTCTAAAGTTTACCATGATTTGGCTGCTGCACCGAGAACTGGCTCCCGTACGAGAGAACTCCTCAGAGATCAACAGCACAGGCACGAAATGTTGTATAAGTATTCATTAATTTATAATAATGGCCCATCCTAAAGTGTGGCATCTCGTGGATAGTGCAACTCGAATGGCTTCTCACCATGACTTGTGTAAAGGCGCGTTTGGGTTCTTTGAATTTGTCTTTACAAGTAACTTTCAAGAGATGGTGATAGAACGGTTATCTACAGAAATTCTAATGCCAAAAAGTACAAAATAAAATTGAAGTAAAAAACCTTTTTAAAAACAAGCTTTTATTGAACTAAAAAAGTACTAAATAAAACTTACGTTAACATAAAACTTTAATATTTTCTTAAAAGCTTGAGGCTTAAACGTCCTTCTTACACTTTAAGATATGCCGCAAGCTTCATGCATTGAATGCACATAGTTTAGTTATTAGTTTTCTTGATCTCTCATTCTCTTTCATAGTTTTTGTTATTTTATCTCCAAAAAATTCTAGTCATTTATATAACGCTATATTTTTTTACTTAGTATAAGTACGGAGCTCAAACTTAAATTCGTGAAAGTAGCAATTGGTAAGCAATTATTGATACAACAAACTTTTAGAAATTCTGCTCCCGTCATGCTGAACACGGAGGCCACCATCCATCCTGACGTCAGAATGGCTGGTCAAAAAAAAGATTCATATTTCTCGGAATGTATCATATGTAGCAATTATTGAAGAAATGCAGCAAATATAAGCAATTGAATAGCAATTCTTGAATATACTTTCAGAGCCGCTTTCCATAGGCAACCAGCCATTCTGACTCTAACAAAATAACTGGTCAATTCAAAATAATATGTCGATGTCATGTCAAAGAAATAATAAATACTTACCTTCATGTTAGGAACTGGGTATTCAAAAAAACCACGTTTGATGTGTACACAAAAATATTTAAGTAATATTGTCGTATTTTATACGCAATTACGTTGATAAATTTGTTTGATCTAAAATAAGCGGCTTATAGTTGCTTTTCATACTCAGTATAGATAATTAGGGGATAAAATGGAACGTCAAAAACATTTTTAGTACTTCCCGTTAAAAATGGCAAGGCGGAAGCTACGATTAAGTATTGTTTATTTGAGAATTATGTTACGCAAGTAATACTGAACTAATAAACCCATAGTAACTGAGATCAAATTTATTATATCTTTCTGTTAAACCTTAAATCATGAACATTTATCGATACCAGAGGGCAGAAACTGGACATGTCATTTACAATTAAGCATGATGATCATCTCTCTAATTTTATATAATTTATCATGTGCCGGTTGATTTCTTGGTGTAGCATCATCATTGTCCATCATTTACACACGTAAATTTTTAAAAATATTCTTAAATCGTTTACAGGTCATAACACAGCTAATAACTACGTTTTAATTTAATCTGTGGACCAGTATAATTCGATGTTTGGCTTAGGATTAAGACCCATCATTATTACGATGCCTAGATATGCACAAAGTTCATTATTTGTTACATCAGAATAATTTTTACTATTTTGTAGCTGAGCATACAAATTTTTACTTCTTACTATTAAATTTAGAAGCTTTGGAGGAAATAGATTTTGGAAGTATTCTAAAAGCTCACTTCTAATTGTTAGGTTCTTTAAGAATTGTAGTATTTAATTGATTATAAAAAAAATTGTAGGGCAACATTTGAACACGTGTTAGTTCTGGAATTAATACTAAATAACGTTTTAGAATTATGGGTGAGGCCATTATTGCGGCAACGGAGAATGGCATTCTGACTTGAGCTCTTGTCGAGTTCGGACGTAAGCCTTCGAGTGTTTCTTACGAGTGCTGAACTAAATAATTGATCTGTGGATAACGATTAAGTGACCGTTGTTAAGAAATTATCAAAAATGGGCAAAGTGTGATTATTTGGAGAAATAAACGTGTGATTTGAAAAGTGACTATTATTGTTCCTTTAGTAGTTTTCTCGCAATAGAGACAGTCCGTCTATGAGTTTATTCGTCTACCTGTACTTTACTTTGTCTAGCCCTTTAGTATCCTAGTGTAATCTAACATAATAGTATAATTTTTTACTGGTCTTAATTTTTCGTCAAACTATTTTCAGCAATGTTACCAGTGGTTTGACTCCAGTTTCTTTGTATATGTTGAAGATGGCTTAAGGATAATGCAGTCTTCATTTACTGTATTAGCATTTGATCCAGAAATATCGATATTATTATTTTCAGAAGACACAATTGGTTCAATAGTTGTAGCACCAGTCAGAATATATTCAAATTCTTCTTCTGTATACAAATTTGGAAAGGTGTCTCAAAAAAACCCAGGCTCAACGCAAAAGTAATGTATCTCAAAATTAAGTGTAAAAATAAAATGTTTTTTCTAAAAAAGGATGGCTTGTGTTTAAACGCCTACCAGAAAAGTACCTATTTTACTAACAAAAAATTCGAAATACTCACCAAATTGTGTCCACCAGAATGGATAAATGCTCACCAAATTGTGTTTCATAAAGTGTTGTAGAAATGAACCTATTTTCCTTTTTTATTTATTATTTATAAGGCGTAGTCGACGGAGCCCCGCCACTTCTGGGTGGTTTAAAAAAAAACCTCGATGGAGATGAATGACCCTTCTTACCTAACCTGTCCGAGTCGGGTTCCCTCCTCAATCTGGCAGAATCTTGATGCTCCGAAATTTATTTAGCATAACACACTTGGCATAATCTTCTTTAAACGAATAGTTTTAGGGCACAAAAAATATTTAATATAGTTATTGTTTGGCCGAATGTTTATACAACATGTAACGTAATTAACGCACACCCTCAAACACCCCAATTAGTATATTATGTTATAATCATAATACATACACTGAATTTTTAGTTAAATATGTGTAAGCATTGATTATTTATTAAAATAGTTATACTAATTCCGGAAGAATGTTGTGGTCATAGTACAAATCCACGAACGCACACAGTCGCACACGTAGGTATGAGTCTTGCTAGCCTAGTAGGTATTCGCTCGCGTTCGAAACGCCGCGATACAATTATAGGTATTAGTGCCGAAAAAAGCAGAAAGTACAAGATTGTTTACGTTTTTTTTTGTGAGCAGGGTCAACAACACACACGGACCGGTGACAGATGTTACGTCATAAGTGACTGGGGGTTTATTAGTTAAAGAAATATGAATATTAACTGATGAACTCCGAGCATCAAGTTGTTTATTTATGTCTAGTAAACATTTTGATTGCATCTTTCCATCACACTTTTCAGGCTTTGGACTGTCAACTCTTAATAATTTTGTTTATTGATTAGGATACAATGCCAATAGGCAATATTCGTTACAAAATGTTATGCTAATGTAAATAATAATGAACTGCTAAAAATAAGAGGCGATAAGACAACATTATTCAAAGACAGCGTGTTTAAAAGATGCGAATCAAGATATTTACAATAATAAAAAAAATCAATTACTTAACTTACTAATTGCCTAAACACTCATACGACGTTGTCTTTTTAATACACTTTCAAAATGTCCACCACCTTGTTCAATACATTTTAATGCCCGTTTTCTTAGTTGATGTTTTAATTTAGAAAGCACTTCAGTGTCATTTTTCACTATTTCAAAAGCGTTCACTATCCTATTTTTTAGGTCCTCTGCACTTGTTTTCTCACTAAAGTAAACTAACGATTTAATACGTCCCCACAAAAAAAAGTCAAGAGGCGTCAAATCAGCTGATCTGGGAGGCCAATGGACAGGGCCACCGCGAACGATCCAGCGCTCTCCAAACTCATCATCAAGGTGCTGTCGAACACTCCTAGTGAAATGAGCAGGGGCACCATCGTGTTGGTAGAATACCTCTTGTAAATTATGAAGAGGTATGTCTTCTAGCAGCGTAGGTAGAGTTTCTCGTAAAAACAGTAAATATGCGTCACCTGTTAATCTTTGTAAGAACACAGGCCCCAGTATGTATGTAACAATGACACCGGCCCAGACGTTAACTGAGAAACGGTGTTGGAAGGAATCCACTCTGCATGCGTGAGGATTTTCGGGCATCCATAAATGTGTGTTGTGTTGATTGTACATCCCCGCACATGTGAATGTACTTTCATCTGTCCAAATTATGTTCCGCTGCCAATTTTCTAATAACCAGCGGCTGAACTGCAAGCGTGGTGCGTAATCGTTTGGAGTCAACTCCTGGCATCTTCTGAGGTGGAATGGATGTTCTTTATCACCACGAAGTGTTCTCCACACATGCATATGACTACATTCAAAGCATGGCGCTGCTTCTTGGGTACTGGCATGGGGATTCTCATCAAAATAGTCCAGTATTTCGTTTTGAAGACGAGTACGTGTACGCACATTTGCTCCCCTGTCGATGGCCGTGTTCGGACGGAACGTTCCGTGGTCGCGAAGCCGGTGAGTAGCAGCTAACATAGTTCTGCGGTCTACTCTTGTACCAAACCTTTGGTTGAATGTTCTGCAAGCTAGAGACACACTATCACCACATCGTGCTAAAGTCCTCACCATTTCAGTGTACTGAACATTTGTGTATTGGAAAGACATCGCGTGCGAAAAATTATTTGCAAACACTCTACGAAAACACTTTCCACTAATAAGGTCCGCGCGTGACTAGTATTGTTTACATTGAAATTAGCTATTAGCTTTCATCTTAGCCGCACTAGCGCCCGCGCCGGCGACTATCTCGTTCTATCCCAGGTTTTGAGGTTGCACGAGAAAGGGAACGAAAATAAGTACGAAATATTTTGTATTTTATTGGCTTGTCTATTGTGTCCTTTGTCCAGTGCCTGTTAGTGTGTGCGTGCGGTTAAATCGCTAAGTTTACTTAACTTTATTTGTAAAGACTTTAACGTGCTTGAAATAAGGTTCATTTTTCTTTATTTTGTATTGAATGACGGAATTTGTATTAATACAAATAAAACTGCACTTCTAAAAGTCTTATTGCCTTGAGTTACGGTTCATTTCAATTTGTTTTGACTGTACAAGGGTAGTGTGACTGTAATTTACGTAGTTTTAATTATTTTTGGGATTAAAAAATACCTATATTAAAAATTATAGAAATCGATTCAGTAAACGATTGCGAACAAACTAATTTCAGGATGTGCGTTAATTATGTTACATGTTGTATATCCGAATTAACAATGGCATACTTTTAAGATGGCAGAATTTTATTTGGCATAATTACCTTTGGCAAAGTTAATATTCCGCATAATTTCGTTCAGTATAAGGTTTATTTAGAGCGACGATTATTTGGTACAATTTCACTTGGCATACTATGAAGATGGCAGAATTTCATTTGGAATAATTTTATTAGGCATATTGCCATTTATACAGGATGTCCAAGAACCTGGCGTCCAACTGGATTCCCACGATGCCCCAAGTTCTAACAGTACTCAGAAAAATATTTTAAAAAATCCACCCCATGTACTTACAGAATTATACTGATTTCAAAAAAAAAGGGGAAATGAGCACCCTGTGACATACTTTTGAATGCTGTGACTGCTAATGCTGATAATTTCGATATTTCTTGGAGGTTTTGTAATCTAGGGTATTGCTGTGTCTAAATAGAATGTAAAAATAATGTACTTATTGTACCATTTTAAAATAAAATATTATTTTAACTAAAGGTGATATGGAAAACTATTGAATTTCGCAACTTTGACCGACTGTAGTGTAAAAAAAATGTACCAAAATAGTATGGCAAGTGACGTCAAATTTTGACGCGTTTATTCCTCTTTTTAAAAAGGTATAATACTTACACATTAATTTGAAAAAAAAAATTTTTGATAATATTTTTACTCAACAACCCAATTTTTACGATGTCTTACAGAATTCTTAGAAAGAAAAATTTACGACGAATTGAATCTAACCTCTAAAGAATTACTATTGTATGCTCATAAAAATAACAACAGGCCTCTCAAAAAACAGGTTAGACCGTAAGGGACGGTATGTGCATGCATCTCACCATAGTGATTCGTTATTACAACAGGAGGGAGCAAGACAGAAACTATCTTTGCGATTTGCTGGTTCTTCTTTATGGTACCCCATTATTCAGGTAAGAGTGAGGGAGAAAAAGGTTAGAGGTGCGAGTGAGATAGATAGTGACGCTATCTGGGATCGTGCTATTTAGGATAACAGTACGGTCAGTACGCGTCACTGCCTCCTGCCGTTACTACGCACCTCTCTCTTATTGTTACCATTGATCACGTACTACGATTTAAAGCTTTGTTTATTGGACTCGATTACTCTTTGTGCTCTGGACTTTGAAACGAACTCTTTACGACGACCTTTGCCTGTGTTTGGACAGTTTGTGTTTTGTGTGTGCTACCATGGCGACCTACATTCCGCAAGAATACGCAAATATGCACTACATTTATGGAGAATGTAGAGGTAATGGACGAGCTGCAGCGAGACTTTACAGAGAAAGGTATCCGAGGGCTACGCGATATCCCGACCATCGAGTTTTCATTAATGTGCACAGATCACTATGTGACGGGCGGTTCCCCAATCAAGTAGCTGGTGAAGGACGACCCGTAAATGACTTCATACGCGATGAAGTTTTAGAGGCGGTGTCGGCAAATCCAAGCATCTCTGTGCGAGGAATATAAGCTGATACGGGGATACCGAAGAGCACAGCACACAGTATTCTCCAAAAAGAAGAATATCATCCGTACCACGTACAGCGAGTGCAAAGTCTTTTACCTCGAGACTATCCGAGCCGAGTCGCGTTTTGTGAAACAATCCTGCAAAAACATCGAGAAGACGAAAACTTTATCGACAAAATTTTGTGGTCAGATGAATCAACATTTAAGAAGGATGGCTACATGAACCTACACAACTTGCACGAGTGGCATGTGGAAAATCCGCACTTGATGCGAGAAGATAGATCCCAGTACCGGTTCAAAGTGAACATGTGGACCCGTATTCTCTGTGGGAATATTATTGGTCCATTTGAGATGCCCGAGAATTTGACTGGCGAATCATATTTAAATTTTCTTCAAAATGATTTGCCAAACTTACTAGAAGAGACCCCACCAGATATGTGGTTCCAACACGACGGCTGTCCAGCACATTTTCGCGTATCCGTTAGAGAGTTTTTGGACGAGCAATACCCGAACAGGTGGATTGGGCGATCAGGAACAATCCCGTGGCCAGCCCGCTCACCTGACTTAAATCCGCTGGATTTTTTTTTCTGGGGAACTATGAAGGAGCTCGTTTATGCGAAGCCCATTAATGACATCGCTGACCTTCGTGAGAAGATAACACAAGCAGTGCAGGTGATACGTCAAAAAAGTTACTCGCGAAACATAAAGCGGTCCTTTTTAAGGAGAGTGAGAGCTTGTATTGCCGCGGGTGGTCAACATTTTGAACATTTATTGTAATAAAATATCTTTAAACTAACATTCTTTGCTTTTATTCTACTGGGAACCCATCTACCTGTGTGTATTTCCTTCTTGCTCACTCTTGGAACCGAAGTAAATAATAGTAGTAACATAACAGTTTCTAAGATAAGAAAGGGTCCGACAGTTACCGTTAGTTGGTAGGCACTTCGTAAAAATTGGGTTGTTGAGTAAAAATATTATCAAATTTTTTTTTTTCAAATTAATGTGTAAGTATTATACCTTTTTAAAAAGAGGAATAAACGCGTCAAAATTTGACGTCACTTGCCATACTATTTTGGTACATTTTTTTTACACTACAGTCGGTCAAAGTTGCGAAATTCAATAGTTTTCCATATCACCTTTAGTTAAAATAATATTTTATTTTAAAATGGTACAATAAGTACATTATTTTTACATTCTATTTAGACACAGCAATACCCTAGATTACAAAACCTCCAAGAAATATCGAAATTATCAGCATTAGCAGTCACAGCATTCAAAAGTATGTCACAGGGTGCTCATTTCCCCTTTTTTTTTGAAATCAGTATAATTCTGTAAGTACATGGGGTGGATTTTTTAAAATATTTTTCTGAGTACTGTTAGAACTTGGGGCATCGTGGGAATCCAGTTGGACGCCAGGTTCTTGGACACCCTGTATAAAATAGCATTTTTAACCTTGAATTTAAATATTGTCTTAAAAAGTCAATATGTTGTACTACAACATTTAGTTACAGAAACGAATCGCTGCAAAACCGACTCCACGTAGTCTTGTCTGCCTACCTCTAGTGTGTAATTTAAGCCCGCGTAGGCGCGGAGGGGCGAGGCGGCTCGCGAGTTGAGGAGCAGGTGGTGAGCGTTAAACCATCTGCGACGATGAGCTCGCGTGGGACCGCTGGAGCCCCGCAGCGCCGGAGCCGTGACAGAAGCCATGCCTGCTGCATGCTTGCTGTATGCTTGTTTGCATGTTTGCATGCTATATGCATGCTTGTATGCTGCATGCTTGCTGCATGGGTGGTGTATGCTTGTTTGTATGCTGCATGCATGCTTGCATGCTGCGTCTTTGCTTGTATGCTGCATGCTTCCTGCATGCTTGGTGTATGCTTGTTTGCATGTTCGCATGCTGCATGCTTACTTGCTTGCATGTTGCATTCATGCTTGCAAGCTGCATGCTTGCTTGTATGCTGCATGCTTGCTGCATGCATGGTGTATGCTTGTTTGCATGCTGCATCAACCAATTTTATTAATTTAGGGTAAGTATTATAAAATTATTTTAACTATGAATGTCTGTCATGTGTTACGATGAGTCCTTTAATTATTATGGATATGAAATGTAAGCCAAACGATGATTCTTACTATAAACTTTCTGAGATATGATAATTCTCCCTTTTAATGACTATCGATATGATATGTATGCCAAAAGACGATTCTGACTGTGAACTTTCTGCGATACAATGGTTCTACTTTTTATTTATTATGTATATGAAATTTATGCCTAAAGGTGATTCAGACTTACAAAATTATAAGTTTTGAATGTATGGCAAATGAGTGTATGCCAAACGATTTTCTGCGAAACGAAGTTTATGGTGTCCGCTGTTATGCAAAATAATATTATGACATAAAAAGTTCTGCTATAAAGGGTAGACCCGTCAGAGTCAGGGAGCCCCAGATCCCGAACTCGCTTCGCTCGCTCTTGCATCCTATCCCATCCTTGCATTTTGAAGCAAACTTATTTTTGGTGAGCAACTTAAACAAGATTTGGTGAGCATTTATCCATTTTAATAGGCATAAAGAATATAAATACAACACGTACAATTGAGCGTAGTTAAGCAGAAAGCGACCAACCCCGATTTTTGCGAAAAATAGATTGCCCATGACATTCTTTTATTCAAACCACATCTGTACTCAAGTTATTAAATTGTCAAATGAGACCATGTACCATTACCACCCATTATTGTATAAAAAATAGCAGTGAAATTACCTTAAAATGGCCATATCACAAAACGCGTTTTTCGTCGATGGTCGCTTTCTGCTTAACTACGCTCAATTATTCTGATGAGTGTATAATTATTTTGGAACTTAAAACGTTGTTCTTTAGGCACCTCTGTATAGAGTGGGTTTATTTTATTTGAAGTTAACATATTTTACTTGGTACCTTAGTCTTAGGATCTACAAATTCTTTCAGTGAGCATTTAAATTGTAGCCAAAAAGAATAAACTCTAAATCCGGTGGGTAAAGTGGTATTTTTGCCTTATAATGTTTTGCAGGCGTTCATATCAAAAACTGAATTTTTGACAATAAATCGTAATTAATAGCTGATTGGTTCAAGTGTCAACGCACTAAACCTAGGAATTTTGCAGAGTAATAAGAAAGATTATTGTTGTTTACGTATTGCCGGGTGGTTAAAATCCTGTTATTGATGCCTTGCCCAAGCCAGATAGAATATTACACTCATTACGTGAGCACAACATCCTAATGTTTTTTTTAAATTTATTTATTTAACCATTTATGTACACATATATGTAAACAGACAAAAAGCAAGGAATAGAAAAATACGTACAAAGGTGATGCTTATCATCGCTTTTGCTTTTTCATGGTTTTAAAACAAACTAATCAACAAATCATAGGTACCATCGCTAGTTAATCTTTAAGGAGGGCGTAGTTCACAGTACAAATATGCAGTTTCCTTTTAAACCTTTACCAGTACAAATTTCTTAACAAAGCAAACAACACTGTATTTCTGTATTCATTCCACGACAAAGATAAACAATATTCTTAGATAAATGCTAGAGTGGAAACAGAGTCTCTGGCTACTTCAATACACCACTCTCTTCGTGCTGCAGCAGCGTCACTGTCACAAAACCCATACAAATACAAAATGTTGGCGTATCTTTTTGAAAGCAGCCATTCCACAAGCTGATAGGTGTAGCGTTTTAGCGTTGTTTAGTTGTTTCCGCGTTGTTACACTTACACTAGCGTCAAGTTTATTTCCATAAGAGTATAATTTACGTTTCATTTTACTCGATGTTTTCACACCTCTTGTGAACCACTTTAATTTAAAATGACGTCTTTATTAAATTTTTTGTTCACGTTTCCTAAAACTGTACTAAAATATCTTGCCAAAAGTCTTAAAAAATGTGTTCATTCCCATAGCACTCCAGATATGTTCAAGTATTCGTTGTCCAAAATTTACGCCATTCTTATAATTATAAACTCTTTTATTTATAGTCAGTCAGTATATATATGATTGTTATTGCCAAAGTTATCAATAACATTTTCAAAAGCGAAATTACCCAATAGAGCCCCGTGTCCATCTGCCAAGCCATTGTGGTCTACTACACATCCCTCTACACAGTCATCAGGCAAGTTAGTTAAGATGTTATCAATGCATGAACAAGAGTTATTGCGCATAAAAGTATGAGTATTAATGAGATATCTAAAGTTATAGCATGTCAACAGGCTCATGAACTCATTTGGTTTTTTTGCTCTCTGTGAGCATGTGAATATTAAAATCTCCACAAATTACACACTTCCTATTAAATAAATGCTCCAGCAGTTTTTCCAAGTTTTTCATAAAATTATAAAAAAACTCTGATCATTAGGATTACGATAACAACAACACAGAGACCTGAATTAATATCCTTTATACACCAAATTTCAAAGCTCTCTACCCTATACATTTTATTTATTACATCTACAACTTCCAACTTTTCTGTCTGTGTATGCTAAGATTAAGGTTCCCCCCTTTTATTTTTATTTATAGTATTTGCAGCGTAGAGCTGGCTTCTAACACGCCGGGGATTCGAACCCCGGCGTGAGGTAGCTAAAAATCAAACTCACGCAGCGAATACACGTAAAATGTATTATTATAATAAAAATCATCCGAAATAACGAAGAATAATAAATAGATAAAAAAAAAAATCAGTCGTTGGAATTTTAAAAGGCTAATAGCTACCAAAAAAAAAATATATCACAACAAGGTTTACGGAGAAAAAAACTTATGATGTTACCAAGTATTTAGGATCTTAAGTATTCTGACGAATTTAAATTCGATTGCAATCGTACGAAATTCCTGCCGCTCTATAAATTGTTTAACACAAATAAGCACAAGATTAAGGTTTTTCTTTACATAATTCGTTAAGATAACTTTTAAAGAGTATAAGTTCTGATGTTGAGAATTTAGGAAAGCACCTTAAAAATAAAATGTCACACGTCGGTGTAGCACATAACACTTCGATTATACTGATGGTTGGGCGTTATTGCGCCACACAAATGACTTATTTAGCACCTGATGTCCAAGCTACTGGACCTGTGTCGTCGACCTTGCTCGGCAACGATCCTGCGCTTCTCTCCGCACGCTCGCTCTTCGACTTCGGCAGCCGGCAGACGATGGAAGAAGACAGGCGAACAAAAAAATGGCAGGGTAAGGCCAAAAAATGTGGCCTTTCAAACAATCTAAGGAAAAGGAAATCTTCTTAGATTGAAGAACAAGGCACAAGTTACAAGAATACGGAACCTATAAAGGGATTACTCACCAAAAGAAAAAGGGACGACAAATTCCAGGGAACGTACAGTCGATTGTATCCGCTGAATACTCACATATCGTGATTAAACATTAAAAATTTCAAATTCACATTCCAAGAAAGATTCAATATTATTGAAAAAATATCACAATTCAATTGGAATTCCAACGACAGAATGCCTTCAATTTTTTTCTTGACATTGTTCAGAACAATTGTCAATTTTTGAATATTCAAAAAAAAAAACACGAACAAGTAAAAAGCTGACCGAATGAGTCGTAAAAAGAATTTAATCGACATGACAACAAAAAGTATGTAATTGCAGGAATTATACTGCATATTATAAGATACAAGATAGTAATTTTCTATATTTAACAAATTTACATTTTTATCGTTCAAGAAATGCTCACTTTAGCATACGTAGTCAACCCTTCTTTCAAGCAATTCTAAATAAATGGATAATTCATTATTCTTATTGCTAATTCCACACACATTTGTCTGATGACATAATTATACACATTTTAGATGGAAGATGTGATGAGACTGAATATTCCCTTTTACGTGATGCCATAGCAGTATCTATATCACTCACGAAAAAATGCGGACTGTTGTCTGTTGTGTGACTTCATCAGTTTGTGACGCGGAATTAAAAATTTAGTTTGTGTGAGGATACTGCTATCAAATGATGAGTCATTAGAATCGATTTGGGTAGAAGTATTTGTAAAATACTTTACTCTACTTTGTTTTTCATATTCTGCCATTTTTGTATATAATTTTGGTAATTAATTTTGTAATTCATATGCAAAATTTCTCTATGAAAGAGTCTACATGCTTGCAATTTGTTTACATTTTTCGGTTGTCTGTCATAACAGTTTATATCTAAAGAACTGAACATTGAATTTTCATAGTTATTACACACAAGTTTTACTGAGTTGTTTAACGAATTCGTGTTTACGTAGTCATTATTATAAATCATACCGACTAGAACATTTGTGGACTTTAATTGGCACAGGGTCTAGTGTAAGTACGTCTGAAATCAGATTTCTATCATTAGAGGCTGCCAGTATCAGTACAAAATCAGATTTGGTGATATCAATGCACATAGATGCACAAGACTTCAGTACTTCATCTACTGTAGCATAGGGTTTTATAATTGAAGTAACTGAAAAGGAGTCTCCTGCTATCAGTGAACCCCACAAAAACCGAACTAATTCTCTTTACAAAAAGGAGGAAATTGACGGTACTCCAACTACCTCGTTTCTTTTGAACTACCCTAAGCCTCTCAACCGAAACCAAATACCTGGGCATCTATTTGGACAAACAGCTGAACTGGGCAAAACATACTAACTACATTACTACAAAAGCCAGTATATCTCTGTGGCAATGCAAGCGAATGCTTGGCAGGAATTGGGGGATTAGCCCCAAGGTCACTTACTGGCTATATACCACAGTCATCCGACCAATTATCACATACGGCTCAATAGTCTGGTGGCCCAGGACAGATTTGAGCACAGCCCAGAGAGACCTTGAAAAACTACAATGGTTTGCTTGTGTAGCAATCACTGGCTGCATGAGAACCACACCCACTGCGGCCCTACAGGCGATGCTTGGACTACCACCTCTGCACCTCATCGTGCAAGAGGAGGCCGCCCTGGCTACCTTTAGGCTGCATATATCAGGGACTCTAAGCAAAGACTGTAGAGTCAAGCACATACGCATCAGGGAAACTGCGATCAAACGACAACCGATGATGGCATCACCCTGTGACAAAGCCCCGAAACTACACTACTTCCAAAGGCATTACAACATAACACTTACAGAAGAACGTTGTGACCACTCAGGCCCGAGAGAGCTGAGAGTATACACCGACGGATCTAAGACCGACTCCGGAACCGGAGTCGGAGTTTTCTCGCACGACCTTAACATAAACATATCCAGCCCGCTAGGAAAGTTCAACACCGTCTACCAGGCGGAGTGTGTGGGCATCATAAAAGCGGTGCACGCCATAGAGGCCAGGAGAGTCACGGACACCCATATACGTATACTCTCCGACAGCGCCTCAGTCCTCCAATCCCTGGGGAGAAAGTATATTACGTCGAGCATAACACTTGAATGTCACAATGCTCTGGAACGTGTAGCGGTATCTTATCGCAACACAGTTACACTGCAATGGATTAAAGGACACAGTGGATCACTGGGTAACGACGCAGCTGACGAGCTGGCCAGAAGAGCATCCAGCGCGTCAGTCTGTGGACCCGAACCCATCGCGCCCATCCCCTTCAACCAGCTACGAAGATGGTTACAGGAGTACACCCACACACAAGCGGAGACCTGGTGGACCTCGACAACAGGCTGCAGGCATTCCAAGAATGCCATGCCATCCTTGGATGGCAAGTTAACCAGACGCCTATTACGTCTGGACAGGAACGGCCTGCGCCTGGTGACGGGGACCATCACGGGACACTGCTCACTAAACAAACACTTTCACACAATAGGCATAACGGACAGTCCTCTGTGCAGGGCTTGCATGGAGGCTGAGGAAACCGTAGCGCATGTGCTCTTCGAATGCACAGGCGTCACCCAGATTAGGTCACAAACCCTCGGGGCACCCAGATCCTACACAGATGTTCTCAACAGACCAGGAGACATCATCAACTTCTGGAGGGAGGTGGGCTGGTTGGAGTAACCACCGACGGCCACCATGGCCCACGCACAATGGTCCACTTGAAGGACTAAGTGCAGAAACCAAAACCCCTAAAGAAGAAGAAGAAGGAGTCTCCTAAGTAATACTGAAGTATTTGCCTTACACCATATCCTGTTTGGTCTGCAAAAATCATGACTCTATGCTTCGCTTTGGTGTTGTTCGCAATGTCTTCTTGTTATCTCATAACATCATTATTTGGAGAAACTAGCTGCTGGGTTTTGTGTTTAAACTCAAACTCAAAGCATTTATTTCAATTAAATCATTTACAGGCATTTTTGAATTGTTAAAGAGTCGGTCAGTTAGTCAGAAAGTTGAAGCTAGTTGCCCATTCCAAAACGTAGATCTCTATGGAGAAGAACGGGCAAGAAACTCCAAGGACACTCTTTTTAAATCAAGATATTACAAAATCCTGGGTACATTATTCTTGTAGCATCTCTTAGATGGCTCATTAAAGGCCCCATCCTTCGAGAAGTTACCATTGTTTCCAGTTCCATCACCTAGTTTAGGGCTCGTAGTTTATATGAGAATATCATTGAGTATTTTTGCTCAGTGTGGTGGTACAGGCGCTGGGTGAATTATTACATCCTTACCGGACTCTTTATCGAGTAATGTAGATTCTTCTGTTAATATTGAAGTATCAGTTTTTTCTTCTACCATCAGTGTAACATGGGAATTATTGATTGGTACCATGACAGGAGAACCTTTTGATCTTGTTGGTGTATAGAAACTGTTACTTTGTAAGCCATTTTGTAAGCTATTTCGGAAACGTGTCGGTGTCGTGCACTTTCTGTCTGATAAGGTTACTTTTTTATACGCTTCAATACTTGTTTGGCAGTTCCCTAGATCCATCTCCAAACTTCCTTTCCAGAAATCTGGAGGATGAGTAAATTTTCAAATTTTCGTTCACAACACAATTCTTTGTTCGGTTTTACGAGGGCTGCACTAAAAGTATCGGGAATGAAATATTTCCACTGTTCCTGTCATATTAAAATCTTTTTAATTGAAAACTCCTTGGTTTTAAAAATCGAATACCATTTATTTATTTAAAAAAAGATTCTCGGTCTTGTCACAAGGTTTTGTCAAACTTGTTTAGTCGTTGAGAAAATGGAATTGACTCGAGAAAATTCAAGAGCGATGATTTATTATGACTTTCGAAGAGGTTTAACATAAAAACAGTGTGTTGACCGGATGATTTCTGCATTTGGTGGTGAAGCCCCATCCAAAACCACAATTTATCGCTGGTTTGCTGAATTTCAACGTGGACATGTCAAGCTCAGTGATGATCCCCGTCAAGGTCGTCCAAAAACTGCAGTCACCCAAGAAAACGTTGATGCTGTGCGTAAGCTGATTGAAGAAGATCGACATGTGACATACCGCGAAATTCAGGCAACTTTAGACATTGGCATGAGTCAAATACAAATAATCTTGCATGAACAATTAGGTGTAAAAAAGTTGTTTTCCCGATGGATACCGCATTCGCTCTGTGAAGAGCAAAAAGCGGCTCGCGTTACTTAGTGCGTCAGAACTCTCGAAAGATTCCACGCAGGATCCTCAAATGCTGTATACAACATCGTATCAGGTGACGAATCCTGGATATACGCGTACGAACCCGAAACAAAAAACCAGTCACGAGTTTGGATGTTCGAAAATGAGTGAAAGCCAACAAAAATTGTTCGTTCACGGAGTGATGCAAAAAAAATGGTGGCCACGTTTGTCTCCAAAATCGGCCATGTTACGACTATTCCTCTTGAGGGACAAAGAACGGTTAATGCAGAATGGTATGCTAGCATTTGTTTCCCACAGGTCGTTTCTGAACTCCGTAAAGAGAACTGCAACCGCCGCATCATCCTCCATTAAGACAATGCGAGTTCTCACACCGCGCACAGAGCAAAAGAGTTTTTAGAGCAAGAAAACATAGAATTGTTAGACCATCCGCCGTACAGCCCCGACCTAAGCCCTAATGATTTCTATACTTTCCCTAAAATAAAGAATAAATTGCGTGGACAGAGATTTTCATCACCTGAAGAAGCTGTGGACGCCTACAAAACGGCTATTTTGGAGACCCCAACTTCCGAATGGAATGGTTGCTTCAATGATTGGTTCCATCGTATGGTAAAATGTGTCAAATTTCGCGGAGAATACTTCGAAAAGCAATAAATACATTTTTAAATAGTAATGTTGTGTCACTTCCTTGATTCCCGAAATTTTCAGTGCCGCCCTCGTATACGCCAAGTTTTTGTTGTTTGTTCACACACTGCCTAATTATTGATAATTTTGTTGTGTAGGGTTCAACACTTGTACTATCACGTATTGTTTGATATAAATTAAATGCACAATAGTTTGTTGAGTTGTTGAGTTGTTGAAGTTGAATTTATAGAATTATTTAACACGGAGCTGCCATTAGTTGCTTGCGCTCATAGCGGTCGCGCGGTCGCGAGAGTGAACTTGACTTAATGGGGTTGAGTGTTATAGGGATTTTCCATCAGGAATTTCTCAGTAGCAGCCTGGGGTCTCGATTTGTGCCTGGTTGATGGCAATAGACTCGCCCACTATTTTTTGGGACTTGAATTTAATAGAAACGTACGACTAATTTGTAAATTAAAACATTATTTTCTAATACGATTAAGATAAAGACTGTAGCATGCTCATCAGAGACTATTTCATCGTGAACAAGACCATAGCCTTAATCTTCTTGGTCTTATCGATGATTCCACATTACTACATATCTACATTCTACTTATATCCATACTAATATTATAAATTCGAAAGTAACTGTCTAACTGTCTATATGTTACCTTTTCACACCTAAACCACTGAACGGATTTCGATAAAATTTGGCACGGAGGTAGATGGCATCCTGGGGAAGGACATAGGCTATTTTTGTCTCAAAAATAATCCTAAAAGGGGATCCTATCTATATAGGGGATGAAAGTTTGTGTGGGAAACTTTGCATTTATTAAGCAAGGGATATGAAAATTTTAATTTATGTTCTTGGTAAGCAGTAAAAAAATATTTGTTTCTGTGTTTTTGTAAAATCATCCCACAAAAGGGTAAAATAGGGGTTAAAATTCACATGATTATTTAAATTAATGTGTACCTCTTTTTAAGAGATTTATGGAATTGCAAATACAGTGTAAGTCCGAAGTAATATTTATTTCATTAAAATCGATCCACCTGCTTAAAAGTTATTACAATTTAAAGCTTATAAAATAACTTAGCTTATATGTAGATTACCTATTGCGTTGCTTTGGCATTGCTAGAGTATTTCAAATTAATTGTGATATTATTAAAATGAATTAATCTTATTTTTAGCTAGACATTTAGAAGCACAAAATCCAGGTCAATAAATAAAAATGCCATTTATTATTTGTCTGTC
The DNA here is from genome assembly GCA_917490735.1 of Dryobotodes eremita. Classification (NCBI taxonomy): domain Eukaryota; kingdom Metazoa; phylum Arthropoda; class Insecta; order Lepidoptera; family Noctuidae; genus Dryobotodes; species Dryobotodes eremita. Next base: position 5,758,093 of record OU823241.1, on the reverse strand, counting down.
TGTCTGTTACCTTTTCACGCTTTAACGGCTGAATAGATTTGGATGATAAGTACACGGATAGGCCATGACCCGGGTTAGGACATAGGATACTCTTCTCCATAGAGATCTACGTTTTGGAATGGGCAACTAGCTTCAACTTTCTGACTAACTGACCGACTCTTTGACAATTCAAAAAGTGCCTGTAAATGGTTTAATTGAAATAAATGCTTTGAGTTTGAGTTTGACTTTTTATATCGATAGCACGTTCCCGTGGGATAATTTTCGTCATCCACGCGGGCGGAGCCGCGAGCAGAAGCTGTTATCTAAATAAGTTTCAACCAAAATTCAGCCACGTTGACAGGGTTAGCATTGAAGTCACAAAGGTTTTTCAGCCTTAATAATAAAAATTGGAATTAGGAACTTAGTCCTTAAGTACTTTAGTAGGTATAAGTTTCAGGTAGTGAATGATGATTGATATGGCTATTTAATGTAAAAAAATATTCATAACACAAATGTTAAATGTATTTTTGGTGTGTGTCGCCATCGCTTATAAAAATACCCTTTGGTATCGTAGACGCAATCATAACTTATTTTTAGCCTTGTTCTTTTGTGTATATTTTCGTAATTCTTTCCCCCAAAAGAACTTTCTGGTTATTGACGAATAGAAACACGAAAATAAACATCAACGACAATAAGCCAACCCTCGGTGGGTAGAACATTTTTCCATCCTACGTAAGGCTTCAAAATAACTTCTCTAACTTAAGGTACTCGTAAAACACATATTTGTATATGCCTTGAGATCGATCTCTGTTCTTCCTCACGGCCAATGTTGTATCGTCTTCCTTTTTGTGTCATACAACGGCAGACCGTAGGTCTTCCTGCAGCAGGAATATGCGCATCTGAAATTTAAATTGTGGATAACGATCCTTACCAGTCAACGGTCTTATGGATGTCAGTAAAGCCCCAGAACTCGAAGGCATGGCATAATTACCGTCTCCCACTGACGTTACGCTAAAAATATTATGACAATTTAAAAATATTTACGCACCAACAACACTACAACAACAACTACGCACAAAACGCACTCTTGGTGACTGCACCCAGAGTGCGTTTTGTATATAGTTGTTGTGTTGGTGTGGTTGTTGTTGTGGTGTTGTTGGTGCGTAAATATTTGTGTTGCCAGTGGCCCATAACCAATTATTGTATAATAATTTTAATATATTTTTGTTAAACATACGGTTGGAAGAATTTATTTATGTCTATGCACACATTACAGAAATTCAATGACAAAGCCACAAAACGTCATAATAAAATACATTGAATTTAGAACTACTTTTCCATAGCCAGTAGGAAGCCAGTACGATTAAATAATAATAAGTTTATTAATAAATTATATAATAATTAAATTATATAATTATATATTATTAAAGTTTATTAATTGTTATGATACTTGAACAATTTTTAAGGTACGGTACCCTAAAAATTGTTCAAGTATCATAACAATTAATAAACTTTAATAATATATAATTATATAATTTACACATTACACACATTACAGAAATTCAATGACAAAGCCACAAAACGTCATAATAAAATACATTGAATTTAGAACTACTTTTCCATAGCCAGTAGGAAGCCAGTACGATTAAATAATAATAAGTTTATTAATAAATTATATAATAATTAAATTATATAATTATATATTATTAAAGTTTATTAATTGTTATGATACTTGAACAATTTTTAGGGTACCGTACCTTAAAAAGAAAAAGAAACGGAACCGCTGTGGTATCACTTTGTAATCTGTCTGTCCGTCTGTTAGGATCCTTTGTCTCAGGAACGGGTAGAGGTCATCATCATCTGCCTGTCTTTTCCCAACTATGCTGGTGTCGGTGTCCAGTCAAACCGGATGCAGCTGAATACAAGTAGTTTTACACGGAGCGACTGTTAAGTATCATGTTGAAATACTAAGGTCTGCGGGTCTCGGTTCTTCCCGTTGACTTAGCAGCATGAAATTGGCAAGAAGCAAGGTCTCTCAGTAAACGTAAAGGTAAAAATGCGAAAATTGTTATAATATAATACAAAAACATATTACTTTATGCGACTACAAATTTTCATTTGCATTTGGAGCATCGACCTTGATATAGAAAGATGTACGGTCGTTTTATTTTTTAACTCTGTATTAAATTTTGTCGTTCAATACGGAATTGGAAATTGAGCCACCTGATCACCACTTTGAGACGGAACCATCAAGGTGTGAGTCCTACTCGCACTTGACCGGTTTTTTTTATTGACAGAAAAGGAAGAAAATCCTTCAAGTGACCATAAACTGTTAAAAAGAGATCGCATATTTTAGTCAGTAGCTAATTTAAGCCTCATTTTCAAGAACATAACCTAACCTCTGCTTATATTCACAATCACTTTTCAAAACAGTGATTCAGTTAGTGGCAGTTATTTTAGTTCAGTCTCAGATTTGATGCCAACGACTGCATCAGACTTCTTGGATCGTCTCTTCAAGCCCCCTATTTTGAAACCACATTGTTATGGCAGAATTATTTTTTTGACGTGTAAAGTCCGCCATTTTGAAGAGTCGACAGGCACCTTATGTAATAAAATACATCCGGCCGTTAAAATGGTTCCAGGGAATTATCCCACATACATAGATAGGTACATAGGTGCGTCAACTGTCTGTGCTGTGCTGTCTTTACTGTCGCGCATCAATGGGAAGTTTTCTTGTAATTTTTGGAGCTGAGCAGTATAAAAATTACGTCAAATTAACGGTTGGCGAAACAAGAACTGAATTTAAGAAGATAAAAATGTTACGAAACGCAACTTTTGGGTGGGGTAGGGGTAGGTGTTACAACTAAAAGTGAAAAAAAAAACGATAAACTTATTAACGTACAAAAATATAAAAAATGTGACTACCAAAAAAAAAAAACTACAAAGTGTAAAATTACATATAAAGTCGGTGGCAAAAAACGAAAAACCAAAATCAAAACGGAAATTGTTTAAGCGCCGTTAACCAACCACCGATGGAAAACGACTTTGATAACAGTATCATAATTTTTTTTTTTAATAACATCGACACGGTTACCTTAGCGACGCGTTATTTATTATTAACGTATCTAAGTAGTTATTATGGTATCACATGTATTCGTTAGTACTATTTCGCGTCAACAGATGTCGTTACGTGTGTGTAAATAACGTAATAAAAAGATCTTCTTGAACACTTTAAATTCATATATCTTTTTGTAGAGTAAAGCGATTGCGATGAAACAAAAACTAAATAGTACTCCGAGTTACGCAAAGTATATGTGTATAAAATATAACCGTATTAGTTTCGTACTTTTACTAGTAGCTCCAAAGTAAAAATGGAGGACCCATTTTTTGCAATTCAAGCATGCGGCGGCGGTTGAATTGCACTCTCGGGACGCTCTCAGAAGACTGCATAACGTTAATAGAACGAATAGTAACCATACTACTTGAGTACTGAATATACAGTTGACTTTGGTATACCTGGGCGCCATTTATCGACCTAACCGGAGTTGTGGGATCTTGTTCACGTTCCTGAAGCACTATCTTATCGTTTACAACTTAAGGACGTCCACCCCCACGTTTTCCTGGTGGTCTGCCTTCCACATTCGTGTTACGCATTCTAGAAAACATTGCGTGATTGATGAAGATGTCTCCTATCGGGATAAAAGTTGGTGATAACCGTTTACTGCAAAAAGTTACAAGATTTACTTTTATCTTGAACTTAATAGTTTTTTTATGAAAATAATTTTCCAACGAATGGTGTTACTATTCACGAATAATCTGGTGTAAAAAAAGATACTAGAAACGGTTTTAAGGGTTCTGTAGTCAACAAGGAACCCTTATAGTTTCGCCGTGCCCGTTTGTCCGTCCGTCCGCAGCTTAGCTCAGAGACTCTTAGTACTAGAAAGCTATAAGTTGTCATATAAATCACGCCATCGAAGTGGTAAAATAAAATCATGAAAGATAATATTTTTTTTAGGATACCTCCTGTACACGTAAAGTGGGGATGTTTTTTTGTTTGTCTGTCCCGTTGTTTGGGGTATCGTTGGATAGGTCATTCAAAAATATTATGGGTCTGTGAAAACCATTTTTCGATTCAGGGATCCGTTTGCGCAAAATTAAGATTTAAATTGAACATTTTTCTTAGAGTTGATTGTATCTGCCCCGTGCCAGCTAAATGGTTGCTTTTGTACATGTAAAAAAAAAAACACGCAGTAATATATATAACGAAATTAAAAGGAAAACTATCACAGCTAAGTAGGCTTTATAAGTATACGAGTAATAGTCGAGCAACTTACATTTGCAGTTGGAACGTATTGGAGAACATGTTTTTCAACTACAATGCTAAGTTTGTTCTTGGGATAAATTCATCGCAACTTCGGAACCCTTCATTGTGCGTGGTCCGACACGCACTTGGCCGTTTTTATTTTCTTAACAAGTTGGTGAAAATTCTGATGCAGGAGAATATTCTCGAGAATGTTTGATATTTTAGACGGTTTTGAATAACTTAAAACCCGTAATTTTTCGCGGAACACATTGTGTTCTATTTTTAGGTACTGACCCAAGCTATCAATCAATCAATCAATCATTTATTTTCAACGAATGTAGGTTACATTAAAATATAGAAAGAAAAGTTTCCCCTCAAGGTATGTCGACCCTGTATTATTTTCCACAAAAGTTTCTAATATAACGAAGGTGATAATGACATTTTTTCGAAAATTCTGCCCTTAAATTGTGTCATTATTTTCTCGAAACCGTATGTTTCCTGAGAATTGAATTTGGCGATGGGAAATCCCATCGGGGCACATGAATTGAGTGTAGAATAAAAGTGATAAATTAAACGAATAACATGCATACAAAACAATTTTATATCCAAAACACAGACTTAATACGCTGCTAACCCGATCTCGCCAGTCTCGTCTGTGTCGGTTTATTGAAGACCCTCCGAGTTCGAGACTAATCGCTTAACTTGAAAACATTTAGAATTCAACTTTAGTGACTTAAACATACGGCTGAAAGTTAGGACGCTGAGAATTGAAATGTTTTTGTGATTTTATTTCGCTATACCAATTTGAACCATATGTTCGAGTAACTAAAGTCGCTTCGCCGCCGTTCCGGGACTGCGCCCTTCCGATTGCGTCCTTGGTCCTACAGCGCATGCGTAATTCGTATCGACCCCTTGGAAATTTTACTGCATCAACTCGAGCCCCATCTCGCCCAGTGTCCGCCCGTCTCGCTAACTGATCAGTAGTCCGCGTGGAGTCCGTGGTGGAATAATTTTCACTTTGATCTTAATTGAACCGCTGAGCAACAGCGCCTGATAATGTATACTCCGGAGATATTCTTTCCCGATTGTAAGATGTGCGTGGCTCTTCGTAACTACGAACGTATGCTGGAAAAAGCAGAAGCAAAGAAACAAGATCCGGTCGATTACTGTCGAGAAGTCTATCACAACAACTATTACGAGGGCTGTAACGAAGAAGAAGGTAAGATTGCTAGTTTTTGGGTATGAGGTGGCACCAGATATGATGTATGTAATTATAGGTACCGGTGGCTATATTCAGGAAGGCGGCAGGCGGCTTCAGATGGCGGCGGTTCTACCATGATATTCATCCGGTAGGTATCGAATTTAGCTTGTTCATTGTTATTTCGGAAAGAGGATGCATACGTCGGGTTCTTTGTTTTATCTAGTTTATTAAGATGGCGACGACGACTGAGACTTCAACGCGCATGCTTCATATCGATCTTCAAATGGTGGAGTTATTTTTAGACTGCCCAGTTCTCTCTGATTGCAGTAATGGACAGATATTTTTCGTTATGGTGATGGTGATGAAGTTGCCTAAATACTTTGCGTGTGTGGAGTGCTTAGAAAAATGCAAATAGCGAATATACGGCGGCATTGTCCAAATAGGTTGAGTAATCAAAATGGCGGATGCACGGGAACATGGCGAGCACAAAATATGTCAAGATGGCGTCGATGCTACTGCAGTGCGTTTGCATGATATCGACCGCATGCAGCTTTTGCTGCGACTAGTTACGCTATCCCCGCCCGCCCCGGATCAAAATAGCGGTTTCCTTTGTGTATAATGATATCTTTTTATACGACTTACTGCTCACTCAGAGGCGTCACATAAAATAAAAATAATCAGTCATCAAAATAAAATAAAATAGTCAGTCTTATTTAAGACTGACTATTTGACTATTGGGCAACCATTTGGTTGCCCAATAATATTCCTGCGTCGAAATTTGATGATTTTTTTCTAGGCCTAGGTTATAAAAAAACTTACACCTACTTAAAAAAAAATACATCTCTTTCTCCATTTTCTTTATTAGTGTGTTTTTATCTCTTTTATTCAACTATAGGCATAACATTTTCAAATATTTTATAGCAAAAATGTATTTATTTGTAATATTAAAATAATAAAAAAAAACCACTGGTACTGTATTAGGAACAGGGTCCAAGCTACCGGCGCGGGGCGGTCAGGGCTCCTGTTTTTATTAATAGGGGATTACTTTTTGTTTTCATGTTGTGTCAGGAATAGTGTCATTCACGGACCTACAATTCATTGGTGAATCTTTTCAGAATTCCTTTTTTTATTATTTTGATTTTGCATTTCGAGAAATAAGAGGAATTTCCTCATTAGTTTTTTTTCACTCTTGCTCAAAAATTCCGTCATTGTAGCGTACCAGAGCGGGGATAAAATCGCATATTTCCCTCTAGGGGAAAAGTATTTTTTTAAATTTTTGTTTGTTACCAACGAGCCTACCTACGAGCTAGCGAGCTTTCGAGCCTAGAAACGAATAAGTATTTATTCATAAGTAGAATAATCATGAATATAGACGAGTTATTACAGTTTCATACGAAAAGAACATTTTATTTTTGAAAATGGAACTAAAAGCGGCGATCTCTTCGGTAGAATTGCATTGGCATTGCGTTGCGGCTACAGAAGACATAAAAAAAACTATTTAACTATTTAATACTGTATTGGGTTATTTTATTTTCTTGCAATCGTAGTGAAAAGTAGAGTGTAACACTTGCCGCTAAAAACCCGTTATAATTCGGTTTCTATTTACTCCCTCGCTAGTGCTCGGGAGTAAAACTACCTCGTATATAATGGGTCATTTTAGCCGCTTGTACAACAATCTACTATTTATAATTTCTGAGAATGTAAACGATTCATGGGGTGCGAATTAATTCTTCGAAGTCGTAACGTGACTTAAATTAAATGGGTGAAGAAGTTTATTGTGTATATGGGGTCCATTAGGTAATATTTCGGTACTGATCGCGGCAATTGTAGGTTTTCAAAGACCAAATATCTTGTTTTGCCATCGGTGGCGGCTGTTTGTCATCGAATGCGTTTTCTTTTTATCTCTATATCGAAATGGATTCCAAAGCTTAACGGTATATCGTACGTAACAACATAGGGAATTCTTAGGTTTTCCTAGAAATTATGGTATTGGTTAAATTATTTGGTTTCGGATGGGCATTCTCCTTTGACGAGAAATGTTTATTTTGAATTACATAAAATAGTTATAGTTGGGCAAAAACTGTTATATTACAAGATAGCGGCACTGTTCGGAAATAGATTAAAGATGGCGCCGACGCCCGTTACAATGCACCGCGCTTGCGTGATATCCACCGTATTAAAATTTTCATAGCGGCTACTTAGGACTCCCACTCCTCCTCGGTTCGGACGAGTGAGCGGCACTAGTATTAACAAAATCATAGTTATGATTTTTTGGTGGATTTTAGTAAGGATTATGCTCGGTGACTGCGAGTCTAATTACTTCTGTAACAGTACCCAACCAGATTCGTCCCTATTCTGTTAGCGACTTGACAATTAGGTGCTAACCTAGCAGTGCAGAAGTGCTTGGAAATTCGAGCATTACTTTGACAACCTTTTTCGAGATAAATTGAAAATGCTGTACTGGTCAAATACACATGAGCAGTGGCCGGCAATATTAGTATGGAAATCCATATCTGTCGTGTTTAGCGGCCGGCAATGTTAATATGAAAATCCTCCAAATCTGTGGTGTTTAGCGACCGAATAAATTACTATGAAAAATCATATCTGTCGTGTAATTTAAAAATGGAACGAACTTTGTACTTCGACCCATGATAACTAAGGAGGTAACTTATCAAAGATTGTATTTAAATCTCGAACTGGCTTAGCAAATAGAGTTCTTTAAAGTGAAAAAGAAACAAATGAACATATTGGCGCGAGAAAAGTTATCGTTGTTCGTCATTGATTCTGGAATTGAAAGTAATTTATTTTGTTTTAATTCCCGCGCATTGTTTGAGAAAAGTACTATACAAGCCTTGGCCGCAACCAGGCATTGATGGGGTCAAGTATGTGAGCTTCGTCCAACAATTTCACAATTGTAGACCGCTGCAGTAATGTATATTGTATGCGATGTGTTGTTTTGTTGAAATATTCCAAAAAATTGCTTTTCTTGCATTGACTCTAGCAGTTCAAGACGGCAAGTGGTGCAGCAGTTGCAGCGCGCATGCGGCATTATCGATCCCCGTAACATTCAACAGCGTCTATGCCTTTTTTATAATAAATACAATTAGGTACGCTAAAAACAAAACATGGCAGTGGTAGATATACATCATATCGTAAAAAAAAAAACATTGGACTAGTAACAATTAATCAGGAACAAAACAGAGGAATACATTAGTATGCAATGAACCGGAAGGACAACGTGACCACGTTTCCTAGTAACAGTTTTAGCTACAGGAAAACGGGGTTGGAGTTTAGCCTAAAGGGCGCTACGGAGCGAGGAGTTTTTGGATTTAGTGCGATACGGTGCGTCATAGGTCATACTTCTGTGAGTCCAAGTGGTTTCTATGGTCAATGCTAATCCGATACTGCAATAAAATTGGTAGATTCCCGATTTCCGAATGTTTGGTTAAACCAAAAAACTCAGTGCACCTAAGCGTATACTCCAACTCCTAGAATTCCGCCCCTAAGACGACCCACTGACCGAAAATGGTCTTAGAAAACTGCCCCTAATTTTTTAAGACATTTTGCATTTGCACATTTTGAAAAAGTACAGTTTGCAAGAACATGGGCAATTTTCACAAAAACTTGTTTGATGCCAATCGATATATTTTCTATAAGGATAAAAAAAAACTCGGTTACTTTATTTTGACCTGTTCTATGTCGCGGGCCAGTTTAACTATGCTAAAAAAAGCATTAAAACATTACAGAGTACTCTATTTGCACATTTTATACAAATTTCTTAGTTTATCCATTCTTGGGACTCGCATCCATCCCTAGATATTTATCTCACCTACATGCTAGCCTCTCTCATTCGTCTTCTTCATGGCTGTACATTCCGCTCTATGCGGAATATGTATAAATATTAAAAATTCGTTAAAACCACCTTAATTTTTGGGTATCTTATATTTATGGCGGCCATCTCTGCAAAAGTTAAATTTTCAATAGCGGGAATGTTCGTGGGAGTAGTAAGTGGCCACGCGGCCACGCGGCCACACCTAGGTTCCTGTAAATCAAGATGGCGGCCGTTGCGCGGCTACAACGCGCATATCTCATATCGATTCCATTAATTTCGAAGCTGAACAGTCCTTGCACCCCACCCCGCCCTTAAAACATCCCTTGCACCCCACTCCGCACCTCGACAGCCCTTGCATCCCACCCCGCACCTCAACAGCCCTTGCACCGAACCTCGCTCCTCATACTTCCGCCCCGCGCCAGGCCGAACATTACCGGTCGATATTGTCGGGCGCAGAGTACGGGAGGGGAAGATGTGGGCGCTCTTTGTTACTGCGTCGCGCAGTACCTATAAGTAATGCAAGATGGCGCCTTTGCAATTTAGCTGCGCGTGCGTAAAGTGAAAATACGCAGAGGCTTTCGTGAAATCGATCGCCAGCAATTTCGTCGCAGCCTTTTGGAACGACGCGGCTGCCCAAGTCTTCTTCGGTTCGAACTTTGACTCGCATATACTCAATGGTAGGAATAAGTTCCTATCACTGATGAGTTTTGTTCTTAGTGCGGAATGAATTGTGTGTGATAATGCTAACACGGATTCTTTTCGATTAACTTGGTGAGGTGATCGATTATAATTTTAGTTCTTAGTGTGGTACCCCATGTGGCACCTGGCATCTGATTTCTTATAGTTTCAAGTCTTTTTAGTAGTTTTTTACAGCATCTGCTCACTCCTAATAAATACAACGTTCTGTGATCTGAGACTTCCAGCCGTTTCAATGCTTTTTGGAGCTAGTATAGTTATCAGTAGCTTTTACTTTGATTTTCCCCATGGGAATCTTTAAATAGTAAGCGCGAATTGTATGGCTTTTGTGTTAAATCCTTGTCCCATTTCGACCCCACCATGAGTGATAACTACTGTTCTATCGCCACGATATGCAGATACGATAACATTAAGGGCTCAGAAGAAGATCTTAAGAATTAAAATCTCAGCCCACGTTTCTTCCACCGCTTTTCTTTATTATAATGATTGACTGCTAATCTTAATTAGTCGTATTTTAAGTTTGTTTTTAAAGTGTTAAATATTTTTTCTATAGCGCTACATTTTTCTTTGTCTGGATTAGATTTCTTTGTCTAGTTGTATTGGACTTAGATTGGATCTGGTGATAGTTCGTAGGCAATTTGATCCAGTAACTGCTCACTTTGACCGACGCTGCCTAGTAGACTTTTTTTTTCGTTGGGTAGTCATCAAATAACTTCTCCCGCTCTGGCTGAAGGCGTGTCATACTTTTACTGACTAAAACCCACCCGTGTTCCTTTAGTTGCCTGTGTGCCAAGGCCACGGTAACCCTTTCGGACAAACCCGTGACCCAGGCAGGCATCGGCCCTAACGGACCCCGTCATTGTGCTGGCATCTCTTTGAGGCGCGCGTGGAACACAACGCGCCGACGACCCGGGCCTGGTTCTTACCGGACGGCGAGCTGCCCATTGCTCGCCATCCGCAAGCCCCCGCCTACGGTGGCCGGGAATCAGCTATCGACTCTGGACGCCCAGGGGGTCTCCTCCTGCGGCGACTAGGGGCGCGAGGGCGCAGTGATTGCCTCTCCCTCTCGCGCTCCACCTCCTCCTTCGCGAGCATTACTGCTTCGCAGAAGGATGTGACGGCTTCCCATGCCCTCTCACTTCGTACCATGGCCTAGACCAGGGCCGGACGCGAGAGACCGCTGCCGCCGATCGCCTCCGCGAGGATACGGCGGTGCTCCGCCCAAGCCGGGCAGACCTCCACCGTGTCCTCCGGGCGATCCACACAGTGGTAACACCCGCGCGTTTTCTCCCGCCTTATGCGAAACAGGAACCTTCCAAAACAACCGAGTCCGGTGAGGACATGCGTTGGGCGGAAGGTGAGGACACCGTGGCGCCTCTCAATCCACTCCTCAAAGAGGGAACTTACCGCCGCAATTTTGGCGTACCCATGCCTAGTATACCTGGGACATTATAATGTGGTACACATAGGTAGTGTCATTTTGTGCCTCGAAGAATTGCGGAATTAAGAATTTTAGTGCGTGATAAAAGCTGACCGCCCCGGAAAAAATCTGGAACTCAAAATGGCTGCCGATGTTCAAGAAGCGCATAGAAATAACGCAGTAGCAACGAGCATGCGTCTTAACATCGACCCCAGATAATTCTACTAACTGTTTGGGACAAATTTTCTCCGTTTCGGGCAAGTCGTGCGTCGAAGTTTACCAGTGCAAATCCACAAAGGAATGTTTTGTTAAAAAATTAAATGAGACCAAGTGTAATGTGTTGTTAACTGTATTTAATCGTGATATAATTCAGTGAGAATAGGGCGAATTAAATAACATTTTCTGGAAAGTTTGTGGGCGAAGCGGGTGGGCCGGGTGCATGCCCAGGTTCCGGAAAACCAAGATAGCGGCCGGTGGGCGGATAATGCAGTTGCAGAGCGCGTGCTTGCTTTTTCATTTGCAATTGCAGTCTTTTTCGGTTTGGCTAAGCGATCGGTCATTCGGTACTTCACGGGTCCATGTTCTTCAAAAGCAGAAATGTATCAATTTCTAATAAGTTTACCGTAAAGTGATTAGCGCGTGATATTGCACTAACCATGATTTCTTTTTGTGACATTATAAGTTCTAGGGTGACGTGGTGAGGTGTGTGCATTTATTTTCATTAATGTGTTTTGGTCATCATATGGAACACTAATAAGTCTTTAATCGATCACGTTAAAATGGTGGCCGAGCAGCACCATCGTGTCTAACTGACATTGTAAGTATTTCATAGCATAATTGTTGATTTTGGGGTTCTGAATTGTCTGAATGTTGTATGAAAAGTTTAAATCGGACAAAGGATAGTGTCTTAAGGGTCATTCAAGATGGTCGCCGATGACACTGCACCCGCCTGCTTAAGGATTGCGTAGGTAGGGCGCGCATGCGTTAGTGTTCGAAGCAAATCTTATTATGTAATTGATACCTAGGTACCGAGTTCGACAACTTATAAGTTAATATCTATCATTATCATGAAACACATACTCGTCAACAAGTTTCACATTTAATTTAATTATTCATTAACAAACTAGTATTGGATTTAGGTTTTTGGTTATTTAATAGTTTTTTTTTATTTCGCGCGTCTTTTTTTAACACATCTGACATTCGTAGAATTGTCGACATCGCACCATTGCCCTAGAGAAAAATAAAATAGAATAGAATCATGAAACACAAATAAGACAAATTGCGTCTAACATCTCATGAGTTCCCAATTCCCGGGAGTTTAAGATGGCGGCCAACGTGCGCGCGTCTCAGTTGCATCACGCATGCGTGATATTGGTCGCTTTATAATTAAACAGTGGCCATTTGTTATCGTCCACCTCTCTCGCATAGTCCTTTCCGGGCCGTAGTAGTGATCGATCGTTCGGTAGTTCATAATCCGCCTCTGCGTTTTAATAGAGGAAATAAACAAAGGCACTTCCCAATTAGATTATTGTAAAAATGTGGAATGATGTGGGTGTGTGTGTGATAAAATGGCCGCAGCGCAGCCCTTTCCCCTACAACTCACATTGTAAGTATTTCATAGAATTCTGGATTGTTTGTTTGGTGAAATAATATGTTAATATCACCAACGGCTAGTGTCTTTAAGTCGTCATTCAAGATGGCCGCCGCCGCCATATGTTGCAATGGCGGCGGCGGCCATCTTGAATGACGACTCAAAGACACGGCCTGTCCAAAGTGCAAACCGCGCAAGCGTCAAAGTTTGATCGAAAAGCTTGTAACTACCAGGTCTCGGGAGTTCCAAGATGGCGGTACATCCGCGCGTGACGCACTAACGCAGCTGTATCACGCAGGCGTAAGCTCCCATTTGCAATCGCCCACCTCTCGCCATGTCCTTTCCGGTTCGTAGTATTGATCGTTATTTCGGTAGTTCAAAATTATCCGTCTTTGAGTTTCAATTGAGGAAAATAACAAAGGCAATGGGCTCGTTGACAGTAACAAAAATATCTCATGAATTTTGCATTGTAGAATGTTTGTGAGCTAAAAATATCAAAAAACAACACAAAGAATTGTAAATAATTTTAGATTAATTTATAATTTTGAGAAACAATTGCGTATTAAAAAGTCATTGGTCAAGAGACATTGAACGCGAATTAAAGCGCGGATCGTTACGACATTTAGGCGATAGTTTCAAATAGTAAATAGAAACAAACTTTAGACGACAGACCTAAAGTTTAATTTGCAATAACAATGGACGTACGAAAGGAATGATGTTGAAAGGAACAACACTGATTGGTAGTGAGTGTGACCTCTCACACAATGTGGCAGTGCTCATTATTCGTCTAGTAAATTAATAGTATTCATTCATATTTTGTGTAGTCATAAAAAAAATTGGAAATGGAAGTCGTCTACCTACGGCTGCCAAAGTAAACATTAACACAAATAATATTTTTTCTGCTTTGATTGTTATTTTTTATATATTTAAAACCGTTGTTAATTAAGCTTATTTATTTATTATAATATTCCGACGGAAGGAATAAATAAAGTTTGTATGCTAGCAACGCGGTTAAGAAAACTTGCAGATTTGACAGAATTAAAGTTTTGAAGTCACTCGAGCCGCCATGACAGAATGCCCCGTTTTGTCAACCAAAATAAAAGTCTATAATTTGTTCTGTTAATGTTAATATTTAATTGATGTATTCATATTTTGAGGTAATTAAATAAACCACAAGAAACATTACTAATTGGTTTCTCAAAAACTATCAACTAGGTTACTTGGATTCTGAGTGTGACAATAAGATAAATTAAGACAAAAATCTTATGAGCTTAGAACTTGCAAGTCCCGGGAGTTCAAGATGGCGGCCAACGTGCGCGTGTCGCAGTTGCAGCACGCATGCGTGATATCGATCGCTTTAAAATTGTACAGCGGCCATTTGTAAGCGTCGACCTCTCTCGCTCAGTCTTTTCCGGGTCGTAGGAGTGATCGGTCGTTCGGTAGTTCATAATCCGTCTCTATTTTTCAATGGAGGCAATAAACAAAGTCACTTCCCAACTGGATCATTGTAAAAATGTGGAATAATTTGTGTGTTATAATAAAGTGGCCGCAGTGCAGCTCTTTCTTTAACAACTCACACCGTAAGTACTTCTAGAATAATTATACATTCTGGATTGTGGGATCGGTGTCGAGAAAGTTATCAAGATGGCGGCCAACGTGCGCGTGTCGCAGTTGCAGCACGCATGCGTGATATCGATCGCTTTAAAATTGTACAGCGGGAATTTGTAAGCGTCGACCTCTCTCGCTCAGTCTTTTCCGGGTCGTAGGAGTGATCGGTCGTTCGGTAGTTCATAATCCGTCTCTGCTTTTCAATGGAGGCAATAAACAAAGTCACTTCTCAACTGGATCATTGTAAAAATGTGGAATAATTTGTGTGTTATAATAAAGTGGCCGCAATGCAGCTCTTTCTTTAACAACTCACACCGTAAGTACTTCTAGAATAATTATACATTCTGGATTGTGGGATCGGTGTCGAGAAAGTTATCAAGATGGCGGCCAACGTGCGCGTGTCGCAGTTGCAGCACGCATGCGTGATATCGGTCGCTTTAAAATTGTACAGCGGCCATTTGTAATCGTCGACCTCTCTCGCTCAGTCTTTTCCGGGTCGTAGGAGTGATCGGTCATTCGGTAGTTCATAATCCGTCTCTGCTTTTCAATGGAGGCAATAAACAAAGTCACTTCCCAACTGGATCATTGTAAAAATATGGAATAATTTGTGTGTTATAATAAGGTGGCCGCAGTGCAGCTCTTACTTTAACAACTCACACCGTAAGTACTTCTAGAATAATTATACATTCTGGATTTTGGGATTGGTGTCGAGAAAGTTATCAAGATGGCGGCCAACGTGCGCGTGTCGCAGTTGCAGCACGCATGCGTGATATCGATCACTTTAAAATTGTACAGCGGCCATTTGTAATCGTCGACCTCTCGCTCAGTCTTTTCCGGGTCGTAGGAGTGATCGGTCATTCGGCAGTTCATAATCCGTCTCTGCTTTTCAATGGAGGCAATAAACAAAGTCACTTCCCAACTAGATCATTGTAAAAAATGTGGAATAATTTGTGTGTTATAATAAAGTGGCCGCAGTGCAGCTCTTTCTTTAAAAACTCACACCGTAAGTAGAATTACTATAATTAGTATACATTTTGGATTGTGGGATCGGCGTTGAGAAATTTAAAAAGCACAAAGGATAGCGTCGCGAGGTAGGGTCATTTAAGATGGCTGCCGATGCCGTGGCAGCGCGCCCGTCAAAAGTGCAGGCCGTGCATGCGTCAGTATTCGATTCGATTGTCGACTCCATATACCTAGTTTATTTTTATATGCCGTGTAAATGTGGTTCCGCTATCGTATTTACAGAAACAATTTCATTTGTTATGATTTGACAACTATTATAATTTGCATACTGAGTGTGACATCAACACAATTTTCAAATATGATAATTTGGGACAAAAAATCTTATGACCTTGGAACTTCCAAGAGTTCAAGATGGCGGCTAAACTGCGCGCATCGCAGTTGCATCACGCATGCGTAAGATCGATCGCTTTAAAATCGTACAGCGGCTATTTGTAATCGTCCTGCACCTCTCGCTCAGTCCTTTCCGGGTCGTTGTAGTGATCTGTTTTTAGGCAGTTCATAAAGCGTCTCTGCGTCTCAATGGAGGAAATAAATTTAAAAAAAGCCCAATTGGATTACTGTGGAACTGTGAAATAATTTGTGTGTGGTATTGAATCTAGAGTATTGTTTTTCTTTTTGTGAAAACTTGAGATTTGTATATGATGGTTCTTTGTGTTAAAAAACATGTAGGATCATAATACTAGAACACTCCTGCGTCTTTATTTAATCGCGTTAAAATGGTCTCAGCGCAACACTTTCCTTTACGACGCACGTTGTAAGTAGTTTATAGAATAATCTTAAATACTAATTTGTGGGATTGTTTAAAAGCAACAAAGGATAGTGTTGTAACACGCCCGCCCAAAAAGTACATCGCGCATGCCTCATAAATTGCGACTAAATACCGGGAGTTCAAGATGGCGGCCAATGAGCGCGTGACGCGATGACGCAGGTGCATCACGCCGGCGTGAGCGGCCATTTGCAATCGCCGCCTCGTGCAGTCGTTTCCGTTTCATAGTAGTGATCGGTAATTCGGTAGATCGTGATCTGTCTCTGCCTTTCGGAAGAAATAAACAATCCTAATTAGATTAATGTGGAGGTGTGGAATCATTTGTGTGGGATGTTAAATTTACTTAAAGTGTATTGTTTTTTGTTGCTGTAAAAATATTAATTTTTGCATACAGTGAAATCAAGTGCCGCGCAGGATTTTCGTTTACTTATAATAATTAATTTATAATAATGATAAATTCTGGATTGTAAGTTCGGTATGAGGAACGTTAAAAAACACAAAGGATAGTGTCCGGAGGTACGGTTTTTTAAGATGGCCGCCGATGCCATTGCAACACGTCCGTCTTAGAGTGCAGACCGCGCATGCGTCATAAATTCTCGAAAGTCTCGTGAGTTCAATATGGCAGCCAAGGCACGCGTGATGCATGGACACAGTTACATTGCGCATGCGTGAAATTAAGCACTATCAAATTGTTTGGCGGCCATTTGCAATCGCCCACCTCGTCTAGTGCCTAGTCCCAGATTAGTCGTAGTAGTGATCGGTCGTTCGGTAGTTCATGTGTCGTCAATATGCGTTTCGATGGAGAAAATGAATAAAGGTGACTCCCGATACTAACTGACTGTAGAAGTGTTAAAATATACGCGGTGTTTGGTAGGTATTTGCATGTGGAATTTTTATTTTTTATACAAGTTATTGTGTGAGTTGTCCGCTTTGTGTATTTGCATATTAGTAATATACCCAATATGTATCGTGTTAGCTATTGTTATTATTTTATTCAATTATTTGAAGTAATATTCTAAATATTATAATTTTTTTATAATCACGTATTTGCAGTTTTAATATTTTATTTTGTAAATTTGTAACCATGTACCCAAGTGAAATTACATTGATTATAATTATTAGTCAAACGGTAGCCTGTGTGTTTGTCTCACTTGAGAACATGGCTCTCGAGCTTGAACACTCGCAGAGTTAAGACGTATTTTGTGTATTTAGAAATAGTGATATCGAAGTGTACTGGTATTAAACTGATTGTAAAGCTATACAGAATGCTTTCTTTGCAATCTCATAGTGGATTACAATCGTGATAAAATTACCGCTGATCAGTAGTTCTCTTTACCAATCTTATTGTTAGTACCCGACAAAATAATGGTAAATACAGAAAGATTTTGGTGGCGAAGCGTGGGGATGGGGATATTCAAGATGGCTGCCGATGCTGCTGCACCACGCTGCGGCGCAAGTCCACGCCCGTCCAAAGAGCATTGTTTAACCGCGCATGCGTCAGTGTTCGATCCGAATTTCTTTATGCAGCAGTACTTAATCTGACAATATATTTATACATTTAAAAAAACTTGATAAAAGGCACGTAGTGCCAATTGCGGCGACAAGGCTCTTATGCTAGGAGTTTGCAGTTAGCTTCTTGATTGCTGATCGAATCTGTTGAAACAAAATTGGTAAAAGGATACAATTAATAATCGACTGATAATCAAATGCGATCTTGCACGAGCCGTTTGTGTAGGTGCGGAAAGAAATGGCCCAACTTTAGGCAAATTTTTACTTGCATCATGCGGCCAGCATTATAATTGAAAATGTCCGTTTGAAATGATCACATGAACAGGATATTCGAGAAAGGAACGTTTTTGGAAATTGGCCTGTGTCGTTTGTGAAATAATTGAATAAGTGTTTGTTTTCAATTTCCTGAATTAAGAATATATAATATATAAAATATTGAAATCATGAGAAATTTTGACAAAGTACAAAATGGCACCGTTTCTGGAGATTTTGTACCGTTGGATCTGACGTTTTCGATGTTATATAAGATAATTATAGTGTTGTATCTATTGTTAACAGATATGTACGGCTCGCCAACGCACTCCAGCTTCGAGATCTTGGATCCTCATGATCCCACTCTGAGTCGTCTTGCTACGCTTCTCTTCAAGCGTACTAATGAGTACTTGCAAGGCGAAATCGCTTGTGGCGGGGTAAGTGTTTATTTATATTCAAATGTTTTTATCAGCTTCTTTTTACTGCTGTGGCAACATTTTCCTTCAACCATCCAGTGTTGCATAAGAAAGCTAACCATACATTTTGTCACGCGGCCCTAGAATGTTACTTAAACGTCTTCACGTTCCTTGAACAATTAATGACTTAGTATTTAACATGCCTATATACGTGCAGAATTATTACCTCTGCGAGGATCCATTTAAAATTGTCTGTAGATTTTGATTAGCTCACAAAAAGGAGACTCAAGATTTGTATCAAGTGTCCCATATGTGTGGGAGACATGATCCCTACCCTATGGATGACTTGGTATACAGGTTGTTTGGCGCATGGACCGACACGATTTTTTGGGGGGATGGGAGGATCATTTACTAGGTTTTACCCAAAGACCCCACGTCCTAAGTGTCACGGTTAATACGTAAGGTCATTTTAGATTTTTTCCAAAAATTACCTGGGATCTCGCCTTTAAATCGTCATTACTTTTTGGTTTATGGTTGTGATTGCACGAAATAAGTTTTATTGTATTCTGCAATGTATTCTTAATTTTCTAAGAAAAAAAATATGACCAATTTTTTATATCATATCTCAACTTGTTACATTTGGACCCACCGTTTCCTATCTCCTTTCCAAGTTCTTACAACAGTGTTGCCCGCACAATTTTTTTATTTAATGCTTCTGTCTGAATAAAATAATATTCGGTAGTCTTAATTAACTTTGGACACACGCATAAACGCCTCCAGACGTAATAATTAAAACGTAAAAAAAAAGTTAATTTGTAATATGTTTAGCTCATAACCATTCTACAATACAAAATTCTTAAGGTATTTTTCTTACTGTAAACTAGCCTATCCTAAGTGCGCAACATAGCATGTTTAAATATATCGTAGAAGTACAGTAAAATTGACAATTTTACTGCCAAGCACGAGAATCACTAATGTCTGAAAATCGCTGTTAAAGGTACCTAAGGTGCCTACCTTCTGCCTGGTTCTAATAACACTGTGCCAAGTCTTCCCAAAACATTAACACTCTACGAAAATCTTAAGTGTTAAATATGTTTTATAATTCTCATTTTTCTTTGTCCTTAGGACCATTACATGTTGCTGGAAGAGATAAATCGTACAGCTATTACCAAGTACACTGATTTGCGCAACCTAGCCGTGAACTTGAACAGGACGCTGACGGAATACAATGATATATGTAAGTAATAGTTAATTTTAAATTGTACACTCGCGAAACGAAACTACAACTTTTTAAACACCTATGCAACAAATATTAGTTTTCTTTAGGTGAAACCATAGTATTCTTTCCCTAAGTGTACGCTCACAGATTTATGTGGATGCACTCAAATGTGCTGCCATCTGACCATCTTCAAAAGCTCAGTGAATAACGGTAATTTTTATTTGCTCAAACAGATGGCAGCACCATCAGGCCGCTACTTGCTCAAGTAGACGACATAGACGAGATGGTGGCCAAACTTGAGGAGAACGCTTATCGTTTGGATAGCTACACTAAGCAGCTGAAGATCCGCGTAAAGGACATGTACGACACCAAGTAAATGGTATACTAACTTGCAGCTTAAAATGTACCAAATTCTGAACCTAGTTACAATTAATGAATCTTTAAACGGTAGTTGAAGAGTTCGATATAATGTTTCTATATAGACGACTTTCTGCCTCAGGCGCCTGCTCTCAGTGCGCGCCTGAGGGCTTTACTGTTTGGATTGCAAGAATTATTACTATCGGAAAGGTACACTTTAACACCAAATCTTTTAAAAATGCGAACATTAATCCTCTTCTCTCGTGTCGACATGAGCTTATGCAAGAACAAAGTCTTTACGCTACGATAAAAAGGTCGTGGTTTAACGACTTCTCATTTCCTAAATTTGGCATCCGAGCTGACTACGATGCTGGACGTACCTAATAAAGTATATTCAATGTTGAGAAATAAAAATTCACATGAATTCATTTATTGGACTACTTTCAGAATTTGAACTTGATGTTTTTGAACTAAAACTAGATTAGGGGAGAACTTAGCTCTCTCATTTATGTGTCTATTGAATAACAGCAACAGAAGGCAAGGCTCTAAGATTGAAAAGTTAGAAGAGAGAGTAAGACCCCAGATTATGCGTGGAAAAATTTCAAAGAGTTGTATTCCTCGTCTTTTGAGTACCTTTTGATATCCGTGATAGGTTTGTACATTTTCAATACTTGGAATGCCTTAAAATGACGCAGATGTAGGTTAGGACTGTTCAACATCTTGACAGCTGCACGCAGCGTCGGAAGGCGCGATCTTAAAGACGTCGCATGTTGTGGGACCTTGTACACTCGCAACTTCAGAAAAGCCAGCAAAAGTCTCTTTGATTCTCGGATATTACATTTCCACGAGTTCATATTCTCTGCGGAAATATATAAAGTACTGTTTTTCTTGGTTGGTTTCTGTATTTATCTCAGTTAGTATCCACAGAAATGGGATTGCATTCTTGGGGCCTTATGTCTCATGTTGCTCGTCCTAATCTTAACGGTATTTAGCCACGTGTATCAATTTTATTGTGTAACCATTTAATGTTAAGCTGGTAATACTTCGTACAACATTATTAAGGATTTTTAGACGTGTTACTTTATAGATAATTTTAATGTGCTTGATAACCAAAACACCAAAAGTATTTAAAGGTAAATAAAACCATGGGCTATGAGGTTTCGTATTTCCGATTACGATTTACCAATGTATACCGCGTTCTAACTATATTGTGAATTGATATTTCTGTATTTTAAAGGATCGAACAAAGTGAAAGATATTAAAATAGGTGTCTTACTTCTGAATTTTTTATCACACGTATTGTAGAAGATTATTACAGTTTGGACGTTTCGTGTTTCCGGTTACGAATAACCGATATATGTATACCGCGTACTATATTGTAATGAATATTTCTGTATTTTAAAGGCTCTTTATTGTAGAGGATTATTATAGTTTGGACGTTTCGTGTTTCCGGTTACGATTTACCGATATAAACCGCATACTATATTGTAATTAATATTTCTGTATTTTAAGGGCTCGAAGGATAAGAAAGCAATTAGAATAGGTGTCTTTCATTTGGAACGTTTATCAAACGTATTGTAGAGGATTATTATAGTTAGGTGCAAATAAACTTAAAATAGTTCTTGGTCTCAATATTTTGAATATATCGGCGATTTCCATAGCTGTTAATCAAAAAAAAAAAACTATCAAAAACAAACAAAAAAAATGCACAAAAGCAAACAAAAAAATGCACAAAAACAAACAAAAAAATATATAAAAACACAAAAACAAACAAAAAAAATAAAAACAAACAAAAAAATATATAAAAACACAAAAACAAACAAAAAAAATAAAAACAAAAAAGAACAAAAAAACATAAAAACAAAAACAAACAAAAAAAATAAAAAAACGCAAAGACAAACAAAAAAAATAAAAACACAAAAACAAACAAAAAATTAAAAATCCAAAAAAACAAACAAAAAAAATCATCATCTATCATATTAAATTAAATTACTTCTCTACGATAAACAACATTTTATTTTATTATATATCTTCTATCTACCTATATAAAGTGAAATTCTGCTCGTTGGTAAGCGCATCTCTTGAGTATGGCGGGACCGATTTGGCTATTTTTTACAAACTTTGTTTTAAAATGTTCGTTATAGTCCGAATTAGGTTTTTATGGAAAGGACGATTGGAAAAGAAAACAATAAACAAAAAAATGCTTTTTTAGTGTTTGATTTATTTATTTATTTTTATGTTTTTTTGGTGTACAAAAGAAAATATATAAATAAATAATAAAAGTTTCAAAGAAAAATTGCGTCCTTTTTCATGGGATTTTTGTATGAACTCAAGACCATATTTAAATGATGGATATGTTATTATTTTTTAGTATTCTTTTTGGACATGGGAGAAATTATCAGGGAAAAAAATCGGGAGAATAGTTAATATTACGCAAGACAAATTCTAGAGAGCGCTACTCCGCCATTACGTAAACAAAACAACATATCGCGGTAAAGTTTGATGTGTAATTTAAATTTGTATTGGTAAACATCTGTCAGATCAGCTAGTTATACAATTATATATTTATATATATATTTTTTTTTTATGAGTAAACCATATGCTCATAGGTATTTTAAAATTAATATAGTAAAGTAATTTGTACTGGTGAACGTTGGTGAGTTAAGGAAAACCGCATATGCGCGTATATTAAAATTAATATAGGTATATGAATAAGGTAATAAAGTCCGCTTTTACCACAAATATCTAAATGCATTTAGCGTTAAACATCTCTCTGTCTCTGCCATCTTCAACCGATCGACAGAAATAGAACGATGATTTAAATTTGTTTAGCGCTAAACGTATTTAGACATTTGCGATGCAAGCGGGCCTAAGAGTTTATGGGGAAACAAATGTAAATATAAAGAAACCGAACAAAGAATAACTTTTATTAGATATAATTAGGGCAATATATTCGATTTGTATCGAAATTTACCTAATTATGTAAGATGATATAAGAAATCTTATGTTGACTACCAGTTTAAAACTTAAGGATTAATATATTTCAAAGCGTAACTTAATAAAGAATAATAAAGG
The DNA here is from genome assembly GCA_917490735.1 of Dryobotodes eremita. NCBI lineage: Eukaryota > Metazoa > Arthropoda > Insecta > Lepidoptera > Noctuidae > Dryobotodes > Dryobotodes eremita. The sequence continues at coordinate 5,734,846 of OU823241.1, read as the reverse complement.
CGTCTAGTAGGTATATAATTTAAGATAAAATAATATAAGCTTCGTATAATAAATGATTAAGTATAATATAGGACCGTCTACAAGCACTTTGAACCGATATCATTCACATTTTCAATATTTATTGATAAATTAATACAAAAATATAATCACAACTTTATAGTCATAACCTATGGTATTAACTCACTATATAAATTACAAAATCCGTAATATTTCACCGATATTGTAGTGTTATCGTATGGCCTGCTAGTTCTAAAACGTCGAATGTTAAATGTTTCTGTAAGTATCTACCGTAATAAGTGCATGCAGCGATAGTACAATTAAGGTAAAGTACACAATTGGTAATAGAAAATTAAGAATAATACAAATTTCTGACGTTCTTCCTATATTATTTAGTACGCTCCTAGCACCCGGGTGCAAGAGCTCGATGACAATCCATTTTCGCAGCAATCAGTAGTAATTAGTTGTAAGACTTGATTACGTCATATAGTGGTGGCAATAGTTTAGTTGTGGATAGGTATAGACACGCAGCGGTGGGAGGTTTCATTATATTTTTAGTGTCTTTCTTATTCTGGTATTTTAGTATGTAACAAGATATCTGCACCTTTTGAAAATTTACACTCTTTTAAAAAAAATTCTATTAACTTTTATTTTTATTACTAATTATTCTGAATATAGCTTCTCTAAGCACGTCAGTCGTTATTATAAACTTTGCTACTCGGCAATTTCGTCAAACATTACACTCTAGCTCTTCCTTTTTACTTGAACAGCTTTGTTTATATAGAACATTGTTCGTTTGGTAAACCTTGTGGTAGAGCCTAGCTGTGGCCTGCACAGGGCCGCAGTTCGTCACTGGGCTGGCTCGAACCGGGAAGTACCACGCTCTCACAGACAACCGGCGCGACGTGGTGACATTGTGTTGCTGCGACACGTTCGGTCAGTGACGAGTACCGGAAGCCCATTCCACTCCCTTCGCAAACATCCATAGTCCCGTCGAAGCACCCTATCCAATTACTAATCCAACATTGTCTGCTGGACTACCCTCTTTCATACGAAAACCCTTCACCCTGGCGCTGCTTATGTGGGAAAAGTGGAATACCTTTTTCTATAGTACTGGTTTCCCTCGGTGCATGATTTGAAAAGACAAAACATTAAATTAAAAAAAAAAAACAATGATATAAAAGAAGAAGACAGCATAATTGTAATGTCAGATGTGTGGCAAACTACGTTTAATATTTTTTAAGAAAATAAAACTTCGGTGCACATCCGTGTAATCGCGGTGACATTCCCCAAATCGACCATTCCTCCATCGTCCTCTGAACATTTCTTTCCATCATGAATCTGCCGGGTGGAGTTTAGATTGGCTTCCCACCGCTCACCCTTAGTCTTTAATGTTACGTATATTATAATGATAGTTGTTATTTTATTAAGTAGTTACATAAGTATCTTAGCTGGATAGATTATATTTAACTGGCGAGATTTTGGAGTACAACTAAAGGGGCATATTATTTTAGTGTCTATTTTCTTTGTAGGTAAGTTAGCACATCCTTCGGGGTAATAAGCGCTTGTATTCAAGCTACGTCATACGTCACCCAAACTCATTTTATTAGTTTAGGTATAGTTATCTAAGGTTAATACTAGGCTGCAAATTTTGCCTGCATCTTCTATTTGTCATCTCAATATTTTTATTAAGAGGCATGAAATTAAATATTTTAATGTCCGAAAACCTCGTAGCGACTTTTAAAAACTATACTATAATTATACTAAAATGCTTTCTTCTAATTATAACACTTAAGTGTGTAGTAATGATCACTCTGGCACGAATCACAATCAATTTCACACATTTTAAAAAATCACACATCAATTTCCCATATTGTCTTGAGATACTATATTCTAAAAAAATACAGAAACACGACATTTCTAACCACCGCTCCCATCACGGGACATGCAAAAAACTGCAAAGGAAACTCGGCCCTGATAAGTTTGACATGTGCGTCGAAATAATCATGGGCAGCTTTGTTCCACCCGCTGCTGAGTTTAGGCCTCTTCTCTTCGTGGCCTTTGCAGGTCCACCACCCCATGGGTGCTGTTCAAATCGAATCGAAACTCAGTTATTCAAATAAGGCCAAGATTCAGGATATTTTTAACGTCAAAATTACATAAGGCAGTCCCCCTAAACATCCCACTCTTTACTGTCTGTCTGCCAGTACTCCTACAGCACTCCTACAGGCTTAACCCAAGTGTCTTGTTCACCTCCATTACAAAACCGCTTCACGTAGTCCCACTTCTTGGACCTAGTCCTTTGTCAGATCTCTAAATTACGAACTCTTTCCATGGAAAAAAACATTTCATTACTACGTTATTTTATAAATTAAATTCTCTATTCAACGCATTGCAGAAATTTACTGAAAACTCATTAGGTTAGTTCTTAATAATATTTTTTTGTTTAATAAATATGTATGTAGGTTCTAACCACGCTCCTTCACCCCATCCAGGTGAAGAGATGCTGGTCAAAAAAGTCGTCGCAATGATAGCAGTAATAGGCAGGTAGGCTTAACGGTAGACCCTTTGAGGTATCGAGCAGCCTACCAGTAAGATGTAAAATTAATTATATAGGTAGGTACCATAAAGTGTCATAATAAAAAAAAAAATAGACTAGTGTAAACGGTTCAACACGGAAAAATTATTTAAGAATGTATTTAACTAATAGCTTTAGTATCGAATCGTTCGTTTTCGCCACAATCATATCGTTCTTTAGGTTAAATACTTGCTTATTTAATATGAATATTTATAAAAAAAAAAAATCTACTGTAAACGGTTCATCACGGAAAAATTATTTAAGAATGTATTTAAGTAATAGCTTTAGTATCGAATCGTTCGTTTTCGCCACAATCATATCGTTCTTTAGGTTAAATACTTGCTTATTTAATATGAATATTTATTAATTAAATCATGATATATACATTTACGTTTATATCATGAATGTAATCTATTTAGTATATGTACGTTTATAATGTTGATGAAATCGTAAAGTACGAAGTATTTAAGTTTAAAATATTTAGGAAACATTTTGGAATCCCAACCGATTGAACGACCAACTTGTGGATTCGATTCTGTTTAATATTTTTCATGAGTTTTTCGACAAAAATAATAGTCAGCGTAAAGCAAATGTCAGTCTTTTCATTCTCATATTTTTATTCAGATTTAATGCATTAATTAATTTAATATTCCATGTATTTATTTATGTTTCAGTAGGTAAGGTAGGTAAATTAATTATATTTGTACACCTCTTAAATGTGCTTGCATTGTGTGTACTTTGTAGTTCGTAATAAATATAACGGAAATATATTTTTCTATTAAGAGATAATACGTATAATTAAGTTGTTCATCCGCGACGGGGTGAATATGTAGATGCTATTTGTGCTCTAGAAGTTTATATATAGTGCATTAGAAGGTAGGCTGACGGTAGCCTGCTGGTAAGAAATGTAAATTATTCAATAAAGGAAATGATGTCACGGGCGATGCTAAAGTAGTGTTTGTAGGATAAAGGATCATCCGACAAATCGGAATCGAAAAGATTTAGTAACTTATTTGGTTTAGTATTAGAATATAAGTAAGTAAGATAGTAGGTATATTTATTAATTAATAATATATTTACGTATGACTACATAAAACTGATAGTTTATTTACTCACTTTGATTCAGTCCTAGTTTAACGTTTTGATTGACAATTTGTTGGTTCATATAAATTCCTGGTTTATGATGCAACTTCAAATATCAAGTATTGTAACGTTTACAACGTTGGTGAAATCTAAATAATTACATATATTTTCGAAATAACAAAATTAAAGTAACTTTTTTTTTTGAGTTAAGTGTGATGAATTGTTTCCTTTCACGTTTAGTCATTAAAGAAATAATTTCGTTTGTATGGTACCAACACCGGCAGCTAGTATATTTAAATAAGATTAAATCATTAGAAAGTACATTAATTTCACTAATTCAGAATACTCTAAATTATTTTTGGTGAGGAAAATAAAACAACATCGAACAAAAAGTCGCTTAAAAGTAGGGGTATTGTCTTATAATTTTTATCTTATTCTTATTTATTAAATTTATGTCACATAATATTTCAAGACCTTTGCCCAGCAGTGGGACAAAATGGTAAACTAAAAAAAAAACAATAAAATCATTCTAAATCTTAATATTTTTGGCTAATTCATCGGAAAGATATTTTTCTATTTATAGTTAAGTAGTTTATAGTCTTGCCTTGCTCATTCATCCCTGATGGACAGGTTCTGGCTAAGCGTGTGAAAACGAAGGCATTAGTGGTAGGCTTAACGGTAGACCCCCTGAGGTACCGAGCGGCCTACTAGTAAGGTATATGTAAATGTATTACATAAAACGAATGGAGTAATCGGCGAGATAAGAGTAGTGTTTCAGTGTAGGTATTCAATAAAGAGTAGTACAAGTAAGATGTAAATATAAGAAAAAATGTTTACATAGTGCGATATAACAGTAGTATAGAGTAGTGTATTCCGACCAAGAGACGGAATCCGGCAGCAGCCGTTTTTAGAATAATCATCTAACTTTACATTTATTCTAGTGATCTATTGTTGAGACCGACCGAATTTGGTTTTTGGTTTACAGCAATTTTCGGCAAAAATATCCAGTTTCGCGCATCATTTTTGTTTTGGGTCGTTTTTTTTATTATTTCAAACTCAAACTCAAAGCATTTATTTCGAATAAACCAATTACAGGCAGTTTTGAATTGTCAAGGGGTCGGTCAGTCAGAAAGATGGAGCTAGTTGCCCATTCCAAAGCGTAGTATGGAGCCTATGGAGAAGAACGGGCAAGAAACTTCATGGACACTGAACAAATAATGGTTACATCATTGAAATCATCGTTGAAATTATGCATGTGAGAACGATACAGAACGTTAAAACCGTCCGTAATAAAGCGACAAAAACAATTCAAATATTAAATTAAAATAAGCCGTGGCAGCTAAGAGATGACCAGTTCCTACTGACGGCGCCCGTTCACGAACATGACGTATGGATCAACACCATTCAGCTCAACCATTTTGAAGGGAACTTAATGATCCAACACACACGCCACTTCCAGCGAGACATTTGAGTGAGCATGACATACTCTCAGCCGCCAGGGCACATTCAAGTCAATGAAAGACAGACCTAGTAAATGGTAGCTTTATAGTAGGTACATAGTACTCACACATGTGCTATGCAATTATACAATACTAAAAGATTGAATTTATACAATGTAAAGATAGTTTTTACAATCTTCAGCAGCTCCAACAGTAGTTTCAAATGCTAATCAATTAGCTAATGCGCCCTTGTGGAGCAGGACCAGCGCTGAGCCAAGCATTTTTATCAGCGATGTAATCCCCCAACTTATAATATGCTTGGCTGCGTGGTGTGCGTTTTCTACAAGATTTAAATTTCGTTTCATTCAGTTGGAGTATGTGGGGAGGCATTTTATTGTAACATTTTAGTCTGTATTTTTAGTCCTATAGTTGTGTCTTTCACCTCTTTTACTAAAAATATTTAAATTTTTCCTTACGTACATGATGTTTTCATAGATATATGGACAAGGTACCGTCATGATGTTTAAACAATTGCCTTAGAAAAATGCACCTGCGGAGGCTATACCATATATTGTTCTGGTGGCTCTTTTCTGCAGAATAAAAATAAACTCGGACGTCTGCAGCCCGTCCCCATAGTAAAATACCGTACGACCTCATACTATGAAAGTAACTAAAATAGAGTAGCCTCGCGGTACCTACATCAGTAAATTGACTGATTTTTCTCACAGCATATATGAGGGATGTTAAATGAGAACCCCATTGAAGCCTTGAGTCGAGTGTGATCCCCAGGAAAACAGTTTTATCGACGAGTTCATGTTTCTCTTGATTTATTACTATCTCACAATTAGTACTTTTGACATTTGGTAAAGAAAATCTTTTACACTTACTTTTCCCACTCCCGTTATTATTTTCGGCGGTGGCCCAAAAAGTAAGTTCCAGCAAATCAATACTAACAAATAATTGTTTTAGAGAAATTCAATCGTTACAAAAAATAATAGCACAATAACAGAAATGACAGTAAGTAACATTGCTTTTTCTCGAATATATTAACAGATCGTTTGTAAACAGTTATAACTTTGAGTAAATTGTTAAGTTTCTTTTTCGTGTGAATTAAGTTTAAACGGTAAAATCAGTTACTTAAAGATTATCCTTGTAATTATTTCACTGTTAGCAAAAAAAAAACTATCGACAACAAAAAAAATCTTTTCGTTTTCAGTTCAATTGCAAAAAAGAACGAATTTTGTTTTCGCATTCGGCTGAATACGTCAAAAAAATTTTCGGTCGGACTCTAATAAATAGGTATATTTCTTCATTATTAACTTTATGTAGGTGTGTAGGTTAGTAGTTAACTGAGAGTTTTATTTACGTTTGTATCAAAATGGTTGGAAATAGGTCGTTATTTTCCATTTGTGAAGTTTCGTGGTTACGTTATTCGGCATACGTTTACGTTTGTATCAAATCATTCGTTTACGTTTGTAAGTAATTGGTTGTTTTTGTTAATTTAAAACAATTTCAACAGTTTGTTTGGGTTTAAAAATTTTAAACTTAACATTATTTAAGTTCACAACAATACTAGCGACCCGTCCCTGCTTCGCACGGGTACGCAGTCACCATTCCAGAAATTTTCAGCCTCATTGGCCATCTGTTCTGCGAGTAATATAAGTACTCTCCTCACTGCCCGTTTGGCAATTGTTTGGGCTATGCCGTTGTCGATGGCCTTTAATTCATCCTGCGGTTCGCTTCATCTCTGATGGCACCACGCAGGGGAAATTAATATAGTCCTCTTAATGCATTATGTTCGCACTGTATTGCCCTTTAGTAGTTGGTGGTTTGTGTTTATTTTACTCTCAGTAGAATTATAAGTATTATATATATAAATATTTATAGTCTTAAGTAAATGTTATTAAATAATATAATGGAACGAATGGTTTTCTATATTGATAGTTAGTTTATAGGTTTACCAGAAGCGCTCATTCATCCCCAGAGGGATGAAAAGATGTGGGTAATAGGTCGTAGATATGACATATGTGCTAAACCTAGAATAGACCCCGGAAGGAGTACCTTACTTGTAAGAAATAAATATATTTTTAATTAATGAGTAATTAAGTACTTATCGATAACTTAGGTCGCGAAGATAGAATTAGGTTTTTACCTTATCAGTAATATTAGGCTCTAAATAAGATGTTACTCCGTTTGCAATGTTCTCTTTAGTTGGCGGTTTGTATTTACTAGTAGCTCCGCTAAGGGTTTTAGATAATTATGGTTTTAAGGCTTTTCTATCTTATTCTCTTGTGGAAGTACGCAGTGTTTTTGATAAAAAAAAGACCATTGGGTACGATCTTGTATGCGTAAACTGAACACTGCCAACGAAGAAGTTAATAATGAACACTTATTGTTTTTCAATTCTGCCGTCGTAATGAAGAATTTAGTCTAAGAATATTTTTAGAAATTGACAATTATCAGTTTAAAAAATTAACAATAGGTATAATACTACCTATACAATCAGCTAATAGTACTAACACTTAAAAAGAAAAAGAAAATGCGTATATTATGCGTAATTCAAGAAGAGTAGTAGAGCTCGTGTGTGAAAGAGCTCGTCCGGGGAAGTACTACCACCATACCTATTTCTGCCGGTACGCATCTTTGCTGTGTTTCCGTCTGAAGGGTGTGAGTGCCGGTGTAATTACGGGCACACGAGACATTTCAGCTCTTGTCTCTGGGATAGCCTCGCATCTGCGGCGCCTCTGGTCTTGCAGATGCCCATAGGCTATGGTAACCACTTAACATCAGGTGGATCATCGTTTGTTTGCCATTCAATAACTATCATTAAAATACCTGCTATTTTACCAACCATTCCGACGGCAGTATTGAGTTGATATTGCGTTTTTACTTCATTACTGTTAGTTGTGCCGTTTCTTTCAACAGTCAGTTAATTTCATTCAATTTATATTTGATATATTAGGTATGTTTATTTGTGCTTGCACTTTATCGATGAAAAGCAGCCGGGTAATTTTTGCTTCTAAAAATCTGCAATACGTTTCCAGCCCCTATTTTTTTGCCCGTTATGGTGATTTTTTTAAAACGCTACATTTTCTACAACTAATTATAATTTTCAAGACTTCAAAAAAAAAGTACAAATTTTTATAAAAAATCCTCCTGTTTTGAACCTCTGTCATAATTTTGAACCGAAAAAGCAAATAAAAAGTTTCACACATTCCACTTAAAACAAAGGATTCCCATACATACATACTATCCCTCCTCTTTTTAGGATTACTTCACTTAGGGGTGGACTTTAAAAAAAAACCTTAATTATATGCCTTCAAAAGATAATTAACCTTCTGTCAAAATTTCTCCAGATATAGACCGTTCTTTGTTATGTTTGTGAGTTTCTAATTCTTTAGTCAATAAAATAGAAAAAAAAAGCTATATTTTTATAAATTTTTAGGTACATAAGTATAGCATAAGAGTTAAATACTTTATTAGTTGGTAAGGTAGATAGATAATTATTAGAAATAAGTATGATCTAGTTCATTTAAAAAGCAATGTGGGGCAACCGAGAAAACCTATAAGAATAGTTATCGTAAGTAGTTTTTGCCAGACTTATTTTGTTCGTTCGATTGTTTCATTAAGAATTTAGTTATTCATTCTGTATAGGTTCTCTCAATAGTTTGTTAACATACTGTTAAACGATTTTGAAAAATATACCTTTAAAATAATGCTATATTTATGTTTTGTTCTGTGTCTATGAGAATTGTTCTTTACCTGACATCGCTCGCCGGTGGATGATGATAGAAAGATTCAATGTAGCCACCGTTTGATTTCCAAAATTTTGGATTAGCAATATTCGCTAAAAATATTTTTCAATCTTTTAAAAACTGTTATTTTCTCATTAACTATTTCTATATTCAATATAATATATTTAGCTAACTTGTAAGTTTAACATTGTGGCCACGAGAAATATATGGAAGCGGAATTCATATTCACGAGAAATATAATAATATAATAAGTAATATAGGTAAATAATAATAATATAGGTAATAAGGTAATAGGTATATATAGTCTTACATAAATATTAAGAATGCAGTTATTTATTCTGAATAGGTTATTTTATCAGTTTGATTACATTGTGTTACAGTTAACGATTTTATTTAAACACCTTTTAAAAAATGATATATTTTTGTTCTGTTACTGTATCTATAAGCATTGTTCTTTACTCGACATCGCTCATCGGTGGACGAAAGAGAGACTGTAAGTATACAATACCGTTTCGTTTTCAAAATTGTCATTTAGCAATATTCGGTAAAAGTATTTTCTATTCATTCAAAAACTTTTTCTCATTAACTATTTATATATTCAAAATAATATATGTATAAGCTAACTTGTAAGTTGTACATTTTGAAAACGAGGAACATGAAAGCGACGACAACGTCTGTATAACATAATAGTAATAGATAGTCTTACACAAAGATTAAGATAATACTAGATTGAAAACAAAAAGCTATATTGAAAAATGTATATTGAAGTGAAATTAGACAGTCAAATGAGTAAATATACTTATTAAAATAACATCAATAAACGTATTAGGTACCTACATGAAACCTAAATTCAAAATCAGTCGAACCATCGGCATCGGCAGACCAACGAATTAATTTTGATCAAATGCTTATTTTATTAATTAAATTATAGTTTACAGTTATATTACATGTTTGAATAATGATAGTCTTGTTACATTTCAATGTATGTAATAATAATATATTAGTTGTAAGTTGTACATTATGCGCAGATTGGCCATCATTTGGTTATTGGTTAGGATAAAAAAGCTTCACTAAGCTGTATAATAAGTACAATCTTGAGGTTCTATGTTCTTCTCATGAATAGTTATATCGTGAAATAAGTGTACCAGTATTTATATTATCGGAGACGGGGATGTATTCCTCGAAAATATATCGGATTATAAATATATCGGGCATTAAATATTTATATATTTGAAGACGCGGATATTCTCTTCGACAATATTATATCGGATATTAAGTATGTCGGGCATTAAATATTTATGTATTCCGAGACGCGAATGTTCTCCTCGAAGATATTATTTCGGATTTATAAGTATATCGGGCATTACATATTTATATATTTGGAGACTCGGATATTCTCCTCGAAAATATTATATCGCATTATAAGTAAGTATATCGGGCATTAAATATTTATATATTCGGAGACGCGGATAGTGTCCTCGAAAATATTATATCGGATTATAAGTATATCTGGCATCAAATATGTATTCGGAATCGCAGATATTCTCCACGAAAATATTATATCGTATACTAAGTATATCAGGCATTAAGTACCTACGTATTTATATATTCGGAGGTACGATATTCTCCTCTAAAGTATATCGTATACTAAGTACCTATATAAGGATAATTATATGTCTTCTGAGATGCGAAATTCTTCTCACGAATCTACGATGTAATAAGTAGGGTAATTCGAGGACAGATGGCCATATTTTTCTCTGGGGCATTTTTTTTTGAAGTCCATCAAAAACAACCAATATTTTTATATTTATTCAGTCATTTGTTTATGATTAATCAAATTAAATATGAAATGTTAACAAAATTCCAATGCTACATTCACAAAAAAAAAAAAAACTAAAACACTGGGGTATCACAAGCTATCTCTCCTATGCTATTCAATGTAAGATGGCCATACTATTTTAATCAATATGAGAAGGCCACATGGAGGAGTCATAGAGAAATGAGCGCTTCATACCTCAAAAACGGTCCCAGTTTTCCCCCCAAATAACTCATACTTTTCCAGTAGGTATATATCGAAATATGCATTAATTTCCTCGCGTTTCAATGCTTGGCAGCGTGCCAAACAAACACCTTCTGCCTTTCTGGTTCGTATTTCAGGGTTTCTGGATAAAAATGATTTCAACCAAACGTAACCGGATTCCTCTTTATCCTTATTAAATAAATGCTTTATACCTAATTGTTCAGCAAAAACCTGGCGAAAGGCGATGCTCCTTAAATCTTTCTGCGTTAATAGAAAACAATTACTTTGCATGTTAATTACATGTCGAACTAGTCTTCTTTCGTGATCCGGTTCAAAAACAGACGTAGGACACAAGGGATCCTTAGAGAATTTTTTAAATCTCAAAAGCCTCTATAAGGTTTTTCGCGCCAGACTATACTCCGCAGCAACCTGCCAAATTGAGGCATTTCTGGTACGAACTTCTACAATTGCTAGTGTTAAATCGTTTGACTCCTTTTGCCACGCTCACCAGATTTTCATACATACTGGTTAGGCATCTGAATATTTTTAAAAAGTTGCTTAGTTACATCATAAGTAAGCAATAACAGTAATAGGCAATATGCCCATCTTCTAACCTTCAAAAATTTGAGCCGTCAGTCTTAAAATATATAAGAGAGATGGTTCATCCTGGTTGATGATCCTTTGAAATAAATCTACAAAAGTACCCCTTGCAGAGGTTATGTTATAAACAAGTATATGTCCTACATGGTACAGCTCAAAATACGGTAACAAAAGACGTCTACATTATGTCAACAGTTTAATTACTAACCCAGAGTATTTATTTGCTAATTAGCTAAAAAAATAACTGCAAATTACTCACTTTCTTGTTGCAAACTCCAACACAGTGTCGCGAGAATGATGGATTGGTGAGTTGGTTATATTTCATTGGGCCGTCTCGCCTCTCTGGCCATCTATCCTCGAATTACCCAATATGTATAAGGCATTTAATATTTATATATATTATTATATTCGGAGTGGCGATGTTCTTCTAGTAAATTTATCGTAATATAATAAGTATATAAGGCATACTTATATATCATATATTCGGAGTGGCGATGTTCTTCTAGTAAATGTATCGTATAATAGTATATAAGGCATACTTAGCATGTAATTAATATATAAGGCATTTAATATACATATAATCGGAGTGGCGATGTTCTTGTAGTAAATGTATCGTATAATAAGTATATAAGGCATACTTATATATCATATATTCGGAGTGGCGATGTTCTCCTAGTAACTGTATCGTATAATAGTAGGTATATAAGTCATACTTATATATTATATCTTTAAGGATGCCATGTTTTTCTCATGAATGTATCGTGTAATAAGTATATAAGGCATTTAATAGTTATGCATATAATCCGAGCGGCAATGTTCTGGTAGTAAATGTATCGTATAATAAGTATATAAGGCATACTTATATATCATATATTCGGAGTGGCGATCTTCTCCTAGTAACTGTATCGTATAATAGTATATAAGTCATATTTATAAATAATATCTTTAAGGATGCCATGTATTTCCCATTAATGTATCGTGTACTAAGCATATAAGACCCTTCATATTTATATATTTGGAGTGGCGAAGTTCTTGTAGTAAATGTATCGTATAATAAGTATATAAGGCATACTTATATATCATATATTCGGAGTGGCGATGTTCTCCTAGTAACTGTATCGTATAATAGTATATAAGGCATACTTATAAATTATATCTTTAAGGATGCCATGTATTTCTCATGAATGTATCGTGTATTAAGCATATAAGACATTTCATAGTTATATATTCGGAGTGGCGATGTTCTTGTACTAAATGTATCTTATACTTAGTATATAAGGCATACTTATATATTATATATTCGGAGATGCGATTTTCTTCTAGTAAATGTATCGTATGATAATTATATAAAGCGTTTTATTAAATTCATCTCTTCGAAGATGCGATATTCCAGTTACATAAGGTGCTTAGGTATATAATGGATATTGGGGGCCCATGGATAAATTATACATTATATTATTCGAAATTGGTGTCTGGTTATCAAGCATATAAAACAAGTTTTTTTCGTAACTTTTCTCATAATATTGATGTACTCATAAATGATATAATCACAGTAGTAAAATCATACAATATTGGGAAATAAGTAACACGATAGAAGAGATACTTAATTCAAATTTGATTGTAATTGCCAAACATCTTGATGTTCTAAGTGTTTTAAAAATGTATCTTATAGAGGTTTTAAGTATGTACTTACATGTTGTATTGATGTGTATAACTTCACTTTCACTGGATAAACGTAATATCTCGTAATAACTCATTGTAGCCGAGTTTTAAGTAGTCAAAATAATATCTGTGTGACTTCTTAAAAAAAAAATCTTTCTCGTAGAGGTAACATATCTCCTATATTTATAATATGAACAGTATATGTATTTAACTATATATATCATATGATGAAAGTGTGCACAAAACTTAATGTGACATCTTTAGATTGCGAATGCCTACAAAAAAATCTTCTGGCGTTGTCAAATTTTAGAGACCAAAAATCTTGCTCTTTGAAAAAACATTAAAATCATACAATGATTAATCTTGCCTGAAATAGCGTGTTAAAATATAGGTAACTTCTTGAGGTGAAACGTTCATAACGTAGACAACCTTTTTGTCAAACTAAATTAACTTAAAATATCATGTGTATTAACTGATGGATGCCGTGGACGACTTTGATACGTATTTAAAGAAATTACGCAAAAATTAAAGCTCCATCTTAACGTGTTCACAAAATGAACAATCTGGTTTTCGGAAAAAAATGACATTGTTACCGAGGTCAGGCGTTAAAAATGTAATCAACATCTTTTGAAAAAAAATAAAGTCAAAAACGAATACTTAAGTCTGATCAAAATTTCCCTGTGAAATGTCGACAACTTCAAAAAAAACAATTTCACAATGCTCCGAATGATTAAAGTCATAATCAGAGTCCTCAAAAATGTGTTTCTTGCTCTCCAGATGTGATTTTTGATCAGACTAGGTATAATGTCTTGGAAAAGTTTCATATTAAAAATGTGAACAATGTCTGAAAATGATATTTAAAGAATACTTTTGTATTTTAGTGTAAGCCCTTCCTTTCTGAGGATGTCTATGGACTGCGTTATATTTAAATTCCCTTAAAAGGGATAAACTTTATATGTATGCTACTCTGTCTTGCAATACTGTGTATTGATATTATCTATTTCTGTAATAAACTATATTGGTGTACAAACGTTTGTTTTTTATTTAACTCCTAAGTAGGTACCTTATTTGCGTCTGAACATATTTAGAGACAAACACACATCACTACCAATTTAACAAACATTTAGAGACACTCTCATTCAAACATAGATATATGCATAAATCTTTATTATATGCTAGCATGCGCAAGTGGTCTAATGAAAATAAGCACTTTATGGATACATGTGTGCATAGTCAAACAAAAACTATTCAGACACAAATTATAAAATGCATTAATTAGTCCGAGATCCGAAGTAAGATCGACGTTCACCCATCCGTTTACCGGTTGAAAAATATTTCTTTAGCAAATATAAGGTCTTTACAAATATATTACAAATGTGTTGCCTAATTAAATATGCTCATGACTAAATTAATAAAAATACTTGTAAGTCAATTTTGACTTGTTTACCAAACGAATTAGATTCATATTGAAAGTAAAAATCATAGAAAATATGTAACAGCTAGGTTGCCTACCTTTTTCTGGTCCCTATTACCGGGTTGCCAGATATAAACACGAGGTGACGTAGAGACCAGAAAAAGGTAGACAACCAACTGTCACATATTTTGTATGCTTTTTACTTTCAGTTGGAATTCATTCGTTTGGTAAACAAGTCAAAAAGACATTTAAAAAAAAATATAGCAATGATCATATTTCATTAGGCAATCCATTTGCAATATATTTGTAAAGATATTGTATTTGATAAATATTTTTCATCCGGTAAACAGATGGGTGAAGGTCGATCTTGCTACGGATCGTATATTAAAATGTATCGAGTGTAAAGAGACAAGGCAACTAAGCAGAATCACCTATTCATCTCGACACCCTAGTGAATATTGCAGCTAAAAGTCGAAGACAAGCTAAATCGATTTAGGCGCAGATTGCCTATTTCTCGAATTGGCAGGCGAGTCTTTAATGAATTAGTTTTCAAAATGGCTAATTCTATAAAAAGCTTACTCTCTAAATGCCCAATTCTAGATATAGCCAATTCTCAAAACGCTAATTCGATAAATACCAAATTCTCAAAAGATCAATTATATTGGGGGAAATAATAAAAAGAAAATATCTTTGTCAATAATAATATGTTTACTTAATTCCAAATCAATAATTCAACAACCAAAGTAAGTACACAGACAATTACGATAAGCATGATCATTACTTATATAAGTATATATAACCTATTTAATAAGTTAAGGTAATATAAAAAAACAACTTTAATCTAATGAAACGAGAAGTTAGTGTTTACTTAATTAAGGGTACAGATTGGTGAAACGTCACATGAAAATATCTTACACACGTTGAAACAAGTTTGCCTAGTTTTTGGATTACATTTCATGTTACGTTTACATTAGGTAAATATTACCTCCTTCTCGTTTAATTACATTTGTGTTTTTTCTAATATGATTCTCTTGAAATATTAAATAGATACCTATCTATATTAGTCTTTCATTCAAATCCGTTTAGCCGTTAAGGATTCGTGCACGAAAAAGTACCCCTTTTTGTCAGTTTCTACAAAAAATTTAAATCTAGATCTGTGTATCTATAAAACTAGTTTTCGTGGCGTAAAACCATTCATATTAGTTACAGTACACGTTAGTAGTTTCATCACTTTTGCGCTCTCAAAAATACTGTTCATAAGGTAAAATTTATATTTAAGAGAGAACGCGGTCACGTGGTCGTTGGTGTTTATTCCATACAAATGTATTCCTCTGTTTTTTTCTCTAGTTAATGATACTAGGGCCCGGGTCGACGACGCGTCGTGTTCCACGCGCGCCTCAAAGAGATGTCAGCAAAATTGACGTGGTCCGATAGGACCGATGCCTGCCGGGGCTGCGGATTGTTCGAAAGAGTTACCGTGGCCCTGGCGCACAGGCAACTGAAGGAACACGGGTGGGTTTTAGTCAGTAAGAGTCTGACACGCCCTTCCGCTCCGCCCAGAGCGGGAGACGTCATTTGATGATTTCCCACCCAAAAAAAGAAAAAAAAAAAAGGGCAAATACTTTTCTACGATGTGATGTAGGTATATATATCACAGCCATGGCCTTATGATTTGTTGTTTTGGCGTACTTAAATTAATTTTAGAAAAAGAAATATGGAAAGTAACCAACGATACCAACATGGCCGTGGTAGAGATAAATATAATGCATCGAAAAAATATATTTCCTCCAGTGTTATTAGTTACTGAGGGAGAAAATGGAAAAATACTTTTGTATAAAATGAACGCAAATGACAACGTGATCGCGTTTCCTCTTAGTGAAAGGATAGCTGAAGATTAATTAGTGATTCTTTTTAAGGGGTAGCAACAGGTTGCCCACGAAATTCAAATTTTCTTACGGTTTTTGTAATTTGCGGGTCAGTGTCAGGTTGTATGATGAACAAAGTATGGTTCGCGACCGTAATAAATATATATTTACATAATTATAATCAATAAAATCACCAATACAACCCTTTAAGTTCATAAATAATCCTACTCATATCAATCACTAGAATTATATGAAATAACTCCATGGGAAGAAGGCGTGAGGGTATGTATGTATGTATTTTCCTGCAATATTTTGTATCGAAATTGAAAAAACTAGTTAAGCCTACAAGTAGTCCACATAATAATGTTGATGGAACATATTTTTAATGTTCAAAATCAATAGTAGTTTCTTGTTAATTGATGATCAAACGTCGTTTCTCATGGCCCCGAGGAGTGAAAAAGTAAAAATATGCGATTGTTCCTCAGACATATTTACTTAAATACTTATGTTTTTTCCGAACTTATCAATCAATATTAGCAAGGAAGAGTGTTAGCGAGAGGTCAGTGCTGTTGCCAAAAAAATTGTCTGTTAATAACATTAACAAAACGATATTGGAAGGGTAAGTAGTTAAGTCGACGAATCAAAAATATACACATCAATAGACACGATGCTGGGCAGTGACGACAGTACAACTCATCCTGTACAATGTCTTAACACTTTGTAATTAACGGGCTTGCTTTCCCACGAACTGGAGCTATAGGTTGGCGTCCCAGTTCTGCTGATGCGTAATCTTGATTCGCCGAGATTGTACAATGGCACCAGGCTACGTGTGTACGTACGAGGTGTTGGAACGAATCTGGTGCTGAAAATATAGTTTTTAGAATTTTAGTCCATTTGTAAGAATAAGTTCTATAACGCATGGTGCTATAAGAACTACGTGCAAATCCGCACGTTGAAACGAGCTCAGGATGTCAGGAAACAACTGCTTGGTATTAGCGATGCGATAAGTGAGTTGTGTGTTTGTCTAGATGTATGTTCCGGATTGGCGTAAAAACGGCTGAAGGAATTTGGATGAAATTTGGCATACAGGTAGTTTATAACCAATATTAATACAGGGTACTACCGGGATTAAAATTATTTAATCCCGGTAGTACGTTGCCGTAGGATATTTTCCGACATCCATACGGGCGAAGCCGGGGGCAAAAGGTAGTCTATGATCATTTCGGCAGTCGTTGCCGTCGTCGTCGTTTATTTAGCTGTAGTTGACAAGTGGCAGCCCCCGGAACCACTTGTACACCCGATAAGACTGAGAAATGGGCCTAAAAATTCAATAAAAATAAATATAATAAAAATTGTTAATAATTCAGAATATTAATATTTCCTAAGACCGTTAATCAAGCTAAAACTGAAAACGTCTCATTTCATGAGATGGACAGCAAGAGCTAACATGGATAATCTTTTAGATGTGGATGACGATTTTACTTACAATGATTACGCTGATATTTTAATATATCAGTTGTCTTGGCCCTGGCAAGAGGTGCATTATATTTTATTAGAGATTTGTTTTCAATGTGAAGGTGAAATTCCGCAGGATGATCGTCCATACCATTTTGTTTTGGATATGAACATCCAGCAAAATTTGGTGATATTTTTAGGAAATGTAGACAATTGGTGTCAAGTGTGTCATGCATGCGTGTATATTCATTACATGGATGAAGAGTGCGAGGTCTGCTCCGAAGAATAAAGGTAGTCGATATTTTATGCTTTTATTATTATTATTTTCTTATGCTTTTATTATTATTATTTTTTTATGCTTTTGTTATTATTATTTTCTTATGCTTTTATTATTATTATTTTCTTATGCTTTTATTATTATTATTTTCTTATGCTTGTTAAATTTATTATTTTCTTACGTTTTTTAAATTATTATTTATTTACGTCTTTTTTTAAATTATTATTTTCTTCCGTTTGTTTTTGCAATTTGTGGGTCAGAATCAAGTTTTATGGTACTAAAAAAGTTTATTTATTATATTCGGGAAATTTATTATTTATTAATAATTTATGTTATTATAAGAATTCATAATTGTTATTATAAGAATTTTTATATGAAATATTCTGAAAAATTCTTAGGTGGAACATCTTTCCAAACTTCGACGATTGATATGAAATTGATGATTATAAATATATGACTCCTACAGTCGCGAATCGCAATTTGATCAACAAACAACGTAAAACAGAAAGAAAATTTGAAATTGGCGGGCTACAACTGAGAATTCACCTAAAACCAATTCTATGAAATATTGATTTGAGTGTTATTTTAACAGCTTTTTAATGACTAATATCTAACATAACATCACGTGGAGTGGTAGACATCAGTAAGGTGTATACACCCGTATTTCTATTACATACTTTATAATGAATGATATCATAACTTAATTACTACATCAATTACAGTCCGCTTGAAGGGTAGGAAACGCACCTGCACTGCTTTCGGTATTGCAGATGTCCATCGGCGGCGGTAACCTCTTGCTCATGATTGCTGGCTGCATGTTTGCCACGCTATGGCTTAAAAAAATCCCTATGTGCAGGAGCTGCAAGTGCTGCAGCTGGCAAGTGATAGTGGCGAAGCGCTCGCCCCAGCCACCGTCCCCTGCTACTGCTGCCGCTAGCAACCTATAGTGGCCGAGCGCCGTCGTCAGCCACCGTCTGCTCGGTACTGCTGCTGCTGCCGCTAGCAACCGATAGTGGCGGGGTGCTTGCCCCAGCCACCGTATCTTCGCTGCTGTTGCTGCTGCAGCACCACCAAAGTCATCTCAATGAACTGTAAATACAATAATTTATTTTTAGTTATATATTTTTATATTTAAAGAGTGAGTATTTAGAGATTTTTATTTTTTGTTAAGTACTAATTCTTTTTTATTTTGTTATTGTTCGCTAAAAGAATAAAAGTATTAATAAATTCATTAAATTTTGATATTAAATATTCTTACCCTTGAGACTCTTGTGCTCCATACGCAGGCATCCTGGGCAATGCTTCAAACTACAAACATTTCTTAAAAAGGTATGTTGTCTGGTGGTCTATCATGAGATCAACTTACTTAATAATCATGAAGTTAGTTAATAACTAAATCATAATAAACATAAAGAATCTGTTAAGTGAGAGTTAGACTCGCACACCGTGGGTTTCACATTATTCTAAATCACTCAATGTGAAGTAACATTATAGGCATGCACAATTGCACAGTAAGGAGAAAGATTGTTAATAATGCATTGAATGTAAAAAGGTATTTTTTGAGTTCTTAAAACTTAATAAAACTATAAAAAAGCTTTTATTCTCATTGTGATATCGATATATACACCGTGTTCTTCACGTTATCCATAAACTTTGGCAAACACTTCTATAGCTTTTACAAATCAAATCTAACAAAGAAAGTAGCACTTAAAAAAGCTTCGTTACCAAGATGTTTGTAATTTTATTTGATGAAATTTAATTGAGCTATGCAGTAACAAAGGGTCTTTATTTGGCCTATTTTGCCGCTTAGTGCAATTAAAATGAGAAATCTATCAAATGCTATTTGCATTTCATTTGAACGTGAAATATTATTGTCAACTGCCAAAAATTTTACAAGTTTTGACAAGTTTCATCCCGCCAAATCTTATTAATGAAAATACGACGTTGCCAATCTGGATAAAAAGGCATATTGGGTGATTTACGTCAAGTTATTTAGTTTGAATGAAAAGTAACAAAAAATAAAAAATAAGAATTCATTAATGTGTCCATAATGCAAAATGCTTATTTCCATGGTCTGAAAATCTGGTCGAAGTTTGTGTATATCGTCCGGAACACTGTGTATATTAAATTATGATAATTAAATTACCTAATGCGCTTATGCGCGGTATTCAGCTGTATCCGGTTAGACTTTAAGCCGACCTCAACATGGTTGGGAAATGTTAGGCAGATGATTATGATGAATTTGATTATGTATCTACTTTATATTAAAATTAATTTAAAATTAATTAGTTTAATTTTTAAATATATAATATACTAAGTCCTCACTGCCACTATACATTATTACAAACAAACTTTTAGTGTATTATTTTTGTTTGTAGTTCTTAATTTATTATAAGACTTCGTTAAACATGTGAAAGCTTCGCACAAATGTCTTCCATATATTTTGTGTTGGGTGTTGATAGCTGCGCCACATTATTTTACTTTAGCAGCCATCTTCGTTTATTTTGTTAAGTTATACCTAAATATTGTTTCTTTATTTTTTATTGTTCCTAATAAACTTTTGTTTTATAATTTTTTACTTCTTAATGTTATAAAAATCCTTAATTGTCTTACCAAATATGTGCGGGCAAGTTACGATTTTGTTACGGAATCGTAATAGAACAACACTTCCTTTGAATTAGATAAATAAACTATAAGAGAGCTTACACTCGTGGAAATTGAATAGGTCCGATTTGACAGCTGTCAAAAGACTCGAACATTTGTCAAAACCAAACATTATTTTATGTAATTATTCAAAATATAGTGAACCTTGATGCTAATGAAGGCTACTCAATGTTGTAAATGTATTTAGCAAATAATTAGTTGGAATTTTGAGTGGTTGAAAGTTTTCGCTTCAAGCAAAATAAGGAACATTAAATTGGTCCAACAGATTTCCACGAGTGTAACAGGTATACTTGTTATGAAAATGTGAGCAAAAAGACTGATAAATCGGACCCGATCTATTTTAGTTATTAATTGGTAACATAGTCTAAGTAAAGCTGCTAACAGCGGACCTCAATGTTTATAGTCTGATAAAATAAAGTTTAATAATATTATAATGTGTAATTTTGTTCTCCCTCTGTCATCTATTGGTTGAATAAAACTTAAGTACTAAGTTTTTAAGTACTAAGTTCGTAACGTTGACGAATATTTTTGTTAAAAAAAAAGTTGCCCCACACTAAGGTTCCTATTGATATTCCATTGAAACAAACTGCACCACCTCAGCTGCAGAAGCAAAAACTACTTGTGATATTTTGGCGGTCTTTTTTCAAACTCAAACTCAAAGGATTTATTTCAAATAAACCAATAACAGGCACTTGTGAATTGTCAAGGGGTCGGTCAGTCAGAAAGATGAAGCTAGTTGCCCATTCCAAAGCGTAGTAAGTATGTATGGAGAAGAACGGGCAAGAAACTCCACGGACACTCTTTTAAATCAAAATATGGTTACAAAATATTGGTTACATCATTGATGTTGAAATTATGCATGTGAGAACGATGCAGAACGTTAATAGCGTCCGTAATAAAAAGCCAAAAACAATTCAAATATTAAATTAGCCGTGGCAGCTAAGAAATTACCAGTCCCTACTGACGGCGCCCGTTCACGAACATGACGCGTAGAGTAGCACCATTCAGCTCAACCATTTTGAAGAGAACATACTGATCCAACACACACGCCACCACCAGCGAGACATTTCAGTGAGCATGACATACTCTCAGCCGCCAGGGCACAATCAAGTCAATAAAAGACAAACCTAGTAAATGGTAGCTTTATAGTAGGTACATAGTACTCACACATGTACACAATTATACAATGATAGTTTGAATTTATACAATGCAAAGAGTTTTTACAATCTTCAGCAGCTCCAACAGTAGTTTCAAATGCTAATCAATTAGTTTATGCGCGCTTGCCGAGCAGGACCAGCGTTGAGCCAAGCATTTTTATCAGCGATGTAATCCGCCAACTTATAATTTGCTTGACTGCATAGTATGCGTTTTATACAAGATTTAAATTTCGTTTAATTTAGTTCAAGTATATGGGGAGGTATTCTATTGTAACATTTTAAACAGTACCCCATGAAAAATGAGTCTACTTTAGCCAGCCTGTAACCTGGTTGAACTAATTGGTCCCTATTTCTAGTGATATAATTGTGTCTTTCACCTCTTTTTTACTAAAAGATTAGATTTTTCCTTACGTACATGATGTTTTCATAGGTATATTCACAAGGTATAGGTATATTACCGTTCCGTTATTTCCGTTGTTAATATCTTTAAACCGTTCCCTTAGAGAGTCGCACCTGTGAAGGCCATATAAGACTCTGATGGCTATTTTCTGCAGAATAAAAATAGACTCGACGTCTGCAGCCCGTCCCCATAGTAAAATACCGTACGACATAATACTATGAAAGTATCTAAAAGAGACTAGCCTCGCGGTACCTACATCAGTAAATTGACGGATTTTTCTCACAGCATATGCTACTGAACTTAGTCGTTCTGCAAGGAATGTTAAATGAGGACCCCATTGAAGCCTCGAGTCGAGCGTGATCGCCAGGAAAACAGTTTTATCGACGAATCCTAGTTTCTCTTGATTTAATACTATCTCACAATTAGTACTTTCGACATATAGTTAAGAAAATCTTATACACTTAGTTTTTCCCCATTTAAATGATTAGCAGTGAACCAATTTTGGATCTGCAGTAGGGCGCTATTTACGTCGTCAAGATTTAATGTACGTCTATTAATTTTTAAAATTAAAGAAGTATCGTCAGCAAATAACACCATGTGAGGTTGGGTTTTTAACAAATGGGGTAGATCATTAATATATAGTAAGAAGAGGAAAGGACCCAATATCGAGCCTTGTGGTACACTATTTTTTACTATGAAACTGACTGAATTGGCACCATTTATTTGATCTTGCTGTTCTCTATCATTTAAATAAGATTTTACTAAACTAAGCGCAAGTTTTCCAAGTTCGTAATGCTTAAGTTTCAAGATTAAGGTTTCGTGGTTGACGCAATAAAATGCCTCGGAGAGGTCACAAAAGATTCCTACGGCGTCTTGGGCCTCTTCCCATGCCGTATATATGTGTTTTAATGTGCCGGTGACACCGGCGTCAGCCGTACAACGTCCCTTGGTGAAACCATACTATGGATCATGTAAGATTGTATTGGTGTTAAAATGATTGAGCATTACATTTTCCAACACCTTGCTGACAACCGGCAACACAGATACGGGTCTATAATTATTGGTGTCTTTACTGTCCTCTGATTTGAAAAGTGGTATTACCTTACCGGATTTCATTAGATCAGGGAAGACGCCTTTATCCACACACAGATTAAATATTAACGCCAAGTGCGGCGCTATAGTCTCAATAATGGAAGTACAAACTTTGATAGACATTCCCCATATATCTGCGGTTAGTTTGATCTTGATTTGCTTGAAAGCTTTTATTAGTATTTTGGGGTTTATATGCTTTAATTTAAATTCAATCGAGCAGGATGAAACTTTGGCTCTTAATAAGTCAATAGAACGCGAGGATGACAAGTTTAAGGCTTCAGTAGTTTTAAGTGGGATACTGGTAAAGAAATTTACAAATTCTTGAGCAACTTCTTTGTTAGTGCTTATAAAAAAATAAAAATCGTTTATTTTCAGGCGTTGACGGTCCATAAGGTGTTAGTAATCAGTACAAACTTAAAAACTATATTAGTAGTAACACTTAAACACACATGAGTACAACAATAAAAACAGAAATACACAATAAAAACACAAATACACACTAAAAAATACAGCCAAGATAAGAGGAGGAAGATTCATCAAGTCCCATGTCTGACATGCAGTTTGATAAACCTATCCATTGTAGGCCCTTCTAGCCTTTCTGCAAACACCTTCAGAATGCTATTGCTTATGGAACCACATGAAATCTAGAGTTTGAAATCATTATTGTCTTTTATTCCTATTATTTTAATTATTGGTAATTTTCCAAACCGTCTTTATTTTATTATCGGCTGATTTGATCTTGTTGCTAATGTACAAGGCTTTAGCTACGTAAACATCTTTTTGGGGCTCACTGTAATAAGACTTCCATTTTCTGGGTGGAAGACAAAGTGAAGTGAAAACTGACGTTATTTTTTACGTATCTCTTGAACCTCAACAAGATCATCCCCGCCATTCAAGATATCGCCACATAAAAACAATGTGTAATGACTTCGATTCGATTCTCTTCTCCTCACATTCAAGACCTAACTGGACATAGCTCATATGCCATGCTGCCATACACATTGCAAGTGGACCCACCGGGAGATTCACCGGCAGTACGTTTGCGCTAAAGTCAACCCTCGAGGAGGGTCAACAGCATTAGGTTTGAAACCGTGTAATGAAACACTGTAAAACGAAGTAAAATAGTTTTTTCTGGGGTCTCGTAGCTACACGTAATATCTCTGTCTTAATATCTATTTTTTGTGTTATATATATATAGGTAACTGCTATATATAAAACACAAAAACAAATCTACCTATGTCCGTTATAGACTTTGAAACCATCCAACCGATGTGCCCCAAAACTGGTTTCATTAGAAAGGCAATAAATGCGAAGATGGTTTCAGACCACTTTTTTAATTTATTTCTTTCACTGTTTTTTATTGGCGTAATACGCCGGGTATCCGCTAGTATGTAAATATAATATTTATTTTAGAAATCGTAATTAATTTGAAAAAAATTGAACTTACATATGGAAAGTAACCTTTAGTTTTATTTGAATATTTTTAATTGTTGATACATTTTCCGAAGGCACAAGAGGGCGTTTTTTGCAGTTGTTTGTGTTAAAAACAAGAAACTTACTCAGATGTGTCACGAACTGTGTTATCGCAGCGTTGTGCTACGAGAGTCTACGAAAATTCTATGACGTCTACGAAGCGGAGCACTTCGTAGACCCCGTCGTAGTACTATGATATAGATTTTGTACGACAAATACGCGCTTTGACGTGGAGTTGTGGACACCAGCCCGTTATGTTCACAAAGTGCAACGTCGCGAAACTTAGTATTAACACTTCTCCCGCTACTTATGTACGGTGAGGGCAAATTGTTGGATTTTGAGGATCTCTTAACTAAAGTTCCAACTTGACACCTCCAGGCAGTAGTGCAGAATGTTTTAATTTTACGTTTAGATGGAATAAGAGGGTGAAATGAATTAGGTGTTATTATCACAGCAAGCACACACTTATTAGATAAAATTATTTCCAATAATTAGATTACTATAAAATAAACACTTTTTTATATTGTCAAACTCCAATTACAAATCAACGAGTTGTAGCTAGGCAAGCATTCTAATTTCTTCTTTACTTTTGTGTATGGCCTGATACAAACTCGTATCACTTTCCCCTCTTTGAATACGTTAAAAAGTTTCGACCATTCCAAGTTGACTTCTTAACTTGGTAAGTCTTGGTCTTGGTAACGAGCGGTAACGTGTCCGAAGCCGACTTATAACACTCTGCGTACTGCCCAGAGCGGTTGCCAGAGCACGTTGCCGAGAACTAGGTTCCAACATTCCCACGGCTGATCATTTCTTCTCGACTCAAATGACGTCTTCTATCCATAACATTCTTTTGTATTGATTCCACTCAGAAGTATGGCAGAAATTTTACTGATTTGGCTTCAAACACGTTGCAAGATTATATAGGAATACGACGGAATACGACGAAGGCGATAATGCAGTGGATCACTTGAACAAGTTTATGGATATCGTCGATAAGCTTGGATATTTTTATATGGACATAGCA
Source organism: Dryobotodes eremita (assembly GCA_917490735.1). Lineage (NCBI taxonomy): Eukaryota > Metazoa > Arthropoda > Insecta > Lepidoptera > Noctuidae > Dryobotodes > Dryobotodes eremita. The sequence continues at coordinate 5,708,891 of OU823241.1, read as the reverse complement.
ATTAATAAAGATTTACTTAGCATTATGATGCTCTATTATTTGTCTCAATCTTTTGAAATTTTTGGGGTTGCTAAAGAATCCAGGGACGATCTAACAAATCCTGAAAATTAAAGATAAAAATTATTGTAGAATCTGAAGCAAGAAGAAATATGGCTAAAACAAGTGAACAAAATTCTGAACAAGAAGCGCTATATAGTAGACAACGCAGAAGAAAAAGACAACTGGAAACTGAGTGTGGTTCTCTACGTTGATGATGGGCTTGCAGCTGGAACTGATCAAGAACTCATTGATGAATTAATTGTAGAGCTGAAAGAAAGGTTCAAGATTACAACCAAACCAGCTACCTATTTTCTATGTATAGAGATTTAAACCAGATAAGGTCTTGGAGTAGTAATACATCAAACATCTTACGTTAAGAAACTTTTTAACAGGTTTGGAATGCAAGACTGCAAACCTGTGACTACATCAATAACCAAGGAGAATATAGTCTCATAAAACGAGAACGTTGAGTACGCTCTGAAAAACTACAGGCAAGTAGTTGGAGCACTTGCATATGTAATGGTCGGAACAAGGCCTGACCTTGCATACGCAGTCAGAAACGTCAAGGAGTCTGGAGAAACCGACTTAAGATGATTGAGTCAGATTAAAACGTATAATGAGATACCTAAAGTACACACTTGATCTCAGCATTATGTATAAAAATAACTATAAAATTGGAATTATAGAGTTATACGTTCAAAAGTGCCTTTTATGTGCCTATTTGAAATAAATGATTTGACTTTGACTTCGACTTCTGGAGTACTTTTCCTGTATGCCGGAGGATTAGTCTCCTGGATGAGTCAGAGACAGCAAAGTGTCGCTATTTCGACAACGGAAGCTGAAGTGATCGCTGCCAGTGAAGCTGCAAGAGAATGTGTATGGGTGACTCGGCTCATAGGGAGTCTCGTACAACTTAAGGGCCTTTCTATGTAGCAGATAACGAAGCAGCAATTAAGTTAGCTGAGAATCCAGTTTCACAGACGCACAGTTTTACGAAGGTAAGAGAGCTTGTGACTAATGGAGAACTGCTAATAAAGAAGGTAACAAACGACCTTCAACTAGCGGATCTTTTTATTAAGCCGTTGCCTAGACCTAGGCTTCGCAAGCTTATGGATATTATGCGATTACATCGAGAGAAGGTGATAAAGTTAATGCATGCAACCTATACTAAAATCTGAGTATGTAAACTTCTTTGATTGCTATGTGTGTCACCATAAAGAAACCTTGTCTTTTGTTTTGTATGCAGACGTCACTTCTGTCTAGTCGATAAAAAATAAAAGACACTGAATTTGAGATCGCGTTTTATCTTACTGATGATGGTTAAATCGTAACTAAGGATCTCGTAATATTTTTCTCCCACTACTAAAATAATAGGTCGGGGAAAATGTTTTTTCGTATTTTATATGTATAAAGTTCTTCTCTACTGAGCTTTATGCCTATAAAAGTTCTTCTCTTCTTTTGCAGTACTGTTTGTATCTGTAGATGGTTTTGATACCATTAAATAGACGAAAAAAATAAAATAAAAAAAGCGATTTCCCGTCATTTTTCAATTATTTTTCTGTCAAGTTTGTTTAGATTTGGGCTTTAGTTATCATAGGGTATAAAGTATAATAATAGAGTGCCTCAAACTTATCTGACCCGGTGGCTTTAATTGGAACTAACGAAATCACTAAGAAAAGTGACAAGGTCTGTCATTTTTAGTTTACTGACAGCGCCACCATCACCGGGTCAAATAAGTTTGTGGCACTATACCAGCCTGTAACTTCCCCAGTGCAGGGCAAAAACCTTTTCTCATACAGAGAAGGCACGAAGATTAATCTTTACACTTAATCTTCCACAGATTGGCGATTTCAGACTACACACACAGATACTTGCCGCAATTAAATAATTAGTAAATTATTTTGGGGATCGGCACGATGGGTCCTGGTCCACAGACTGACGCGCTGGGTGCTCTTCTAGCCAGTTCGTCAGCTGCGTCGTTAGTCAGAGATCCACTGTGTCCTTTTATCCATTGCAGTGTCACTGTGTATTAATTTGAATATTATGTCTGATGCTTATAGTTGACCTGAGCATCGAATAATAGATGCACCATAGGCTACTTGGCTTCTTTGTATAAGAAAGACGATGAAAGTAGACGAAAAGCACTGATTCAGATACAGACTTGACGCCCTTTATAGCTTTCCATTTCTAAAAACCGTCGTAGGCTTTCGTGTACGATTTTGTTGGAATTTTCTGGGAGTCGATAGTTGGCAATGCAAATGGCCTCGGGTTTAATGTTCTCTGGATTCAAATCGCTATCGTGACTCGACATTTTTGTTGGAATTTGTAGGTTAATTTGTTGTCTAACAGCAAAGCGATTTGCAGTATTCGCGCCTTTTCTTTATTTGTGTTCTATTCGTGGTGGCCAGTTCGATTTTCGAACAATTTATGTTTTACTGCAGCTCTCAATTAATTAGTATGGTAAATGCTTGTCTGCGATTTTTACTTGAGGTTCCAAATTCACATTACATTAATGATGATTTCATAATGAAATTCAGTACAATATTAATGCCCCAGGGCTTTAATGACTAAGGTTAGGTTTGCATGACATATAATCTGATATTGTCGAGCCAGTTGTGTGAAAAAGCCTTTATTATTTTTGCTAAAATCGTTTGCGAAGCGCGTTGCGTCTGCAACGTAAATAACCGTGACCAAATTAGTCAGTAACACGAGTAACATGCTATTGCCCTCTGATCCCCGCTAACCCCTCGAACCCTTTTTAAAGCCATATAAAAGTGAGTTGTATTCCTTTCATTTGCATCAGTTTTCCTCCTAAATTACGTCAACCGGAAACATTACATTCTTTTCTGGAAAGAAAGGAAAGGCTATGGAATTTTGTCGGGAGTTTATTGTTGTTAGTCACAATACATCAGGCTCTTTTGTTATCATCTATTCCAGTCTAGTTTGAAATGTTTACCTATAATTTTACAGCCAAATAATTAGACAAACCAATCTTCGACAACATCGGTTTAAAATAAACTAGATTTAGTATTGCGTAGTCTCGAACACCCATCATGACTTTTTCTATCGTAATACGCATCGACGTATAATATAAAGACCTTTTTTGAATTCGGTTTTTAGCGAGCAAGATGAACCAGTATCAAATAATTACGGAAATTTCTCACCGGATTAAAAATCCGTTAATGTTTTTTAATTCTATTTGCCTCCTATTTAGGAAAATCTATTTAGTTATTCGATAGCCTCGACGTTTGCCTTTGTAAAAACGTCATTTGTAAGTCTTTAGGTCTCTCAGATTCAAAGATATTAGCATTTTATTGCACATACCCAATATTTCCTCCAATAAAAAAAATAAGATGACTGCCATTCACGGGGTTTCTTTGACGAGGGCGGCGCCAACTGGGTGGCGCCACTTATTTTTCAAGAAACTCTGCAAAGGTTGGATAGCAGGATAAGAGTGACACTGGCCCTCAAGAAAGTCTCTGGCAAAGCACCGCGTCGATGGTCGGGCAGTAGTCATTTTCAGATGACACAAGACGTGAGAGCTGCTGTCACACAACGTCCACGGCGAATTGCTATTTTCCTGTGAATTATTAGTGTTATTCAAGCCCACATCTAAGTAATTATGGACACTTCTGATATAGGCTGTCCTGAGTAGTTATAGTATACACAAAAAATGTGATATTACACAAGAAGATTCACAAAGAATTATTACTTCCGGCCTCGTAGGGGACCAATTGCATACCTATACAAAATGTAAACGTTTTAACATCTTTGTGCGTAAGTTCGACGACGGAAAAAATTTACATGGCTTCTTCAGGTCTAAATGATGTGAACTCGGATCCAAATTCCGATATGGGTGATGAAAATTTTGGTAGTCAAATCTACTTATCTTCTTTTGGAGAAAAACATTTAGAATAGTTGTAGAAAAGGTGTTGCAGGGGGAGTGATATGAAGATTCTAATGGCGTTGTTTCGCTACACGTTGTTTTGAAAAACTTTGCGAATGGTACGCTAGTACGAAAGTCATGGTATCGAAATCCAGTTTTGCGTTAATTTGTCTGGGAATCGAACTCACGACCCAGATGAGACACAGCAAGCCTCGTCTTTGGATTGGGTTAGGGAAACAAGAGCAGTAAGAAGTATTGTTTTGAGTTAACTATTTAATTACCATAAGGTATTCAGGTTTTATAAGGATTTCTTCAAATCAACAGATCAAAATTGTAAGTGGTGCTCACCACCAAAAGTAAAAACATCATATTGATAAGAAAAAAACGGTAGATTAATTCATTATGTGAGTTAGATAGAGTCAGAAACAAGAAAACACAATATAGACGAGTATTTATTGCTACAGCTCTTATAAACTCCATAGTGCTCGTTGCGGTTTTTTTATTTTTAATTGCTGTTATCTTTTTCTTTCATTTTATTTTTTTGGTGGCGGTGTCTTTGTGATATTAACCAAAATTCTCTCAATTTTATGGATGGTTGCATTCTGTTCGTCAATGAGCTTCTGTTACAACCCCAGTTTTTGATTAAACAATTCCATTGCCGATGCCATGCTTCCCCGCTGTTTTGAGTAACCGGAAGACACGAATTATTATTACGTTCACCGGACCACAAACTAGGTGGAAAGAAGGGTTGTTTTCGTGTTATTAGAATTTTGCCATTTGACATACGGGATTTTAATTGGCCCAGAACGTAATATTTTCGAAATATTGAGTGACAGCTGCTGCTTCTTCTGAAAAAACGCTCCTCTTCAACTGTATAAGGAACTCAGGTATATTTTCCGAAGGCAAGTAGGCCCAAGCTACATAATATCGCATTTTCAGGGCGAACTCACTATCTGTACCATATCTCTTTCCAAGCCCACTCGCTTGTATGTTTCTCCAAATGTTTTGCTTCAAATGCTAGATGGAATAAGCAACCGGACTAGATTGTGGCAGAAAATTCAATTCTGACTGCATGTATTATCGCCAATTCAAAATCGGACATTATTTGCTGTATAATATTCTTCTGAATTTAATATCGATTTGTACCCAATCGATATTAAATTCAGAAGAATATTATTTCAATTGATGAAATAACTTAATATAACATTCTTCCGTCTTTTTGTATAATTTGTTTGCAATCTCCAGTGCCAACAATGTCATGAACCGAAAAGATTTATGTAAATATTATGGAGCAGGTTTGAAATTTCCCATTCACGAACCAAATAGGCGATTCACTGAACTTTCGCAGGTTCATTTCAGTTGCAAATAGCAACAAGCGACCATTATCGTCCCCAAACATTACATATTTTCTTAGAAATCGGGAACCATTTATTTCTGTATATTAATTTGGTATATTAATGCCTTCGCTTTTTTTAGCTTCCTTCGGCTTATTTTATGTCCTGCTCTCTTGATGATTTGGCGTAGGGCGTTTTTATTTAGTATGGAATTTGTGCTGCTAGAAGGTATTTCTGTTTTTTTTTTTCTCTAATAATTATATCTGGTGCATCATAACTCTGAATTGCTGAAGTTTTCAAGGAATTTCTTATTTAGATTTCATCAACTCGATCTTGAAAATACAAAAATAAAGAATAATTATAATAGGTTTAAAAATACTTATAATACTAAGAAAAAAGAAACAATAATTCAAACAAAAAAACTAAAACCTAATAATTATACTCATAACGTTTTTTAATAATTTACCAACAATGTAGGAAGTTCTAGCTCTTTAAAAAAACTCAACCGGTTCTGGCGCATGAGTATGATGGGACATCTGTTAAAAAATAATCATCCCCGGTTAAATTACTGCTTGCAGTAGTTTTGCAGCACAATGTCCACTTTTATTTTGCTTCATGACAAATCCATCAACAATTATGACACTTTTTCCTTTAAGAGAACTCAATTGGCTATTGGAACAATTATTACTCATTTTGTATGTTATGTTATCACGCACCGGCGCATCAATTGGAATGAGAGATGTATAGAAATCCAAAAAACTAACAGACTTGGGGGTAGTTCAACAAAAGTATAAGAAAATACAAATAAATTCAAGTCAGCCTTTACTAAGGCAGATGTTTCATCAAAAATCAAAATCAAAATATTTTATTTCATATAAACCAACATGGGCACTTATGAAACGTCAGAAGATAGGTACAGCTTAACTTGGTACCCCTTCCAATAGCCATGTGCTATACACCGTTCGGTAGATTTTTTTAAACTGAATATAGTTTACTATGGTGTATAATTCCAAATCTTTGTCCGTCCAGAGTTATGCTGTGCCAAACATGTCAGTTTTAGCAATAAAAAAAGTTTTTTTTTTTTGATATTTCATAATCACTGCCCTTTTGAGCATCATCAGGAATGCGTAGATATCACACGCTACCCAGTGACCGATCATGGGTTTGCTCCCCCCCTTCCTTCTAACGACAAATCTTCGATAAGTAGTGTCGTCAAATACAGCTTGTATCACTTCAGCTTGGCACCAAATCGGCCCTTTGTTCGCTAAAGGGCAAATTCTCAAAACGACAAATTCTCTTATGGGCAAATTCTTATAATGGCATGTTCGCATATGGGCAAGAGAACAGTTAAAATGTAAGTCGTTTTAAAATAATGAAAATTATTCGATATAAGCATTCTTCAACTTGACACTTGCCTTAACAAGCGTTCTAAGCATTCTTAAACTGTTATTAAATTGTTAATTTCGTAGTTAATAATTTTAGTATTTTTTATTATTTCCGCCGATCTGCGTTTCTTGTCACTACAGTGAATATTATTTTGTATGATTTTGGTTTCTAGCATATATGCCTCTTTTGTAATAAGGTTATAGCCTGAAATAAAGAAGCTTTCGGTGGTATTTTAGTATGCAATATTTTATGCCACCCTTCAAAGACGTTTGCGGTCCTGTGATCTTCTCCATAACAGTTGAATACTTCAGTTGCGATAACATTTATCCATTGCCTAGAAAATAATTTTGAAATTTTGGAAATATTTCTGTATCTAGAGCCGACTCTTGAATGCATAAAAAACCTTCTGGTATAACATTCGGAGGTAGTAAAGCTAATTTTGGAATTAGTTAAGTAATATGATGTCCTTCACTTGAGACTAGCTCTAGAAGACCAATTTTTTTACTTAATCTTCAAATGACCTGTTGATAATGGTAATAACATCCGCGTAATTCAACATTTGGGTACACAGTTCTTACCGCATTGATCGTAGCTAATTCGAAATCGCATTTATATTTTTGGATGGACGGATGAAATTGATGTTTTAAGATTGTAAACATTCTTTCATATGTGTGTTCGGTGTTGTTCGGGAGTTTATCTTAAATAAGTGGTACGAAATTTAAGTTTGTATCGTTTTCCGCCATATTATCGTGCAAAGTGTATATTTGGTAACGGTTTTGGTGTTGATTTAAAAGTTTCATTTCCGTAAAATTTAATTTTCTTTCGTATAACTCTTAGTGATAATGAGGTACCAAAACAGATAATTTAACATCAAACAAAAAAAATGCTACAGTACACTCTAGTAGCTTCACGTGTTTGCATTTTTTTAAAGACGTTTTTTCTATACTCAGATAATCTTTAATAATATCAGTGTCTGAACTACCATTGCACCAGCAAATATTGTGATATTTGCTGGTGATTTCAATGTCCATCACACATCATGGGGATGTAATTCTACAAATCCAAGACGCCACTTTAGCGGAGGTAAGACCCTTTATGAGAGAGTGGCTGGAGAGACGGCATGGCGCCCTACTTTCCGGCTGACACAGGTATTGTCTGGACAGGGGTGCTTCGATACCTGAAATACCTGTGCCGCATAGGCCGGGAACCGACACCCGGTTGCCACCATTGCAACTGTGAGGCCTGCAGGCAACAGAATTGGGGAGTTTGCTGCCTGAACAACGAAAGGTCCGAGATGGCGGTGCGTCGTGTTCCGCGCGCGACTCACTCCAGAGGAATTGTGGCCATATGCGGCGGCTGACGGTGATGGGGACCGCATAAATTTATGTGGGCCTACACCTGGCCGGGGGAGCGTAACGAAATGCGCAAGCACTCCAGCACCCGGCTTAAGGTAGCAGCAGAACACCGTGTGGTTTTAGTCAGTAAGAGTCTGACAGACTCCTCCACCCAACCCAGGGTAGAGAATATCCATGAAGATTTCCACAAGTGGTGAATTGACAACAGTCGGTTCTTTGACGTGGCGTCCAAATGCTTTGGATTTGTCCTTGGTGTCCCCATAATTGTCTCTTTCTTGTGATTGGTCCGTACATAATGATCCACTCGGCAGCTACCACCATCCTGTAATTATTAAAGTTTTTGTAAAAAATAGTAGTTTAGCAAACACTAGTAACAACACACCCCAACAATAACATCCTAAATATAAAATGGTTGATTGGAAGATGCATGAACAAAATGTAGATTTAGAATTATCTAATTTTCAGGATCAAAACTGCTCCATTGGAAACTTACGTATTTACCGCGTTTTGCAAAAATTTTGCATTCTGCAATTGATAGGTGTCTTCCTTATTATAGTACGCCAGTTTCTAAACTCATCTCATAATAGGAATTTGGTTAAATCCCCTCCTCTCCCTTGGTGGAATAAAAATGCTCAGAAGCAGTTGAAAAAGTTGGATCATATTAATTTTAAAACAATCCTTCAGATATATCTTATCCTTCATTTATACAGTTTAAAAGATTACAAGCCGTCAAAAAACTTACTTTGAAAACAGAAAGAACAAATAGTTGGCTTGAACTTTGCAGCTCCTTTAATCGATGTACGCCTCAGTCGAGAATCTGGAAATATATGCGGAAGTTTAATAAAACATATTCCTGCAACAATAATTATGATAGTTGGATTTAAGATTTTCTGCAAAAATATACCCCAGACTATGTAAATAGTAAATTTTATGTTTGTTAAAAGAAGGAGTGCAATTTGTTGGACAATAAAAACTTACAATACTTATTTCTGTATTATTTACAGTAATTCTTACACAAATATTTGGTAACGAAATGTCAGAATATGTATTTATGTTTCTGTAATCTATACTATTGTGAATTAAAATAGCTACGCCATTTTCTTTGTTACCAATATCATTTCTTTCTATTCTGTATCCTTGTTTAATAGGTGTCAACCAAGTTTCTCATATAATTGCAACATGTATGTTATGGTCATAGAGAAATCGAGTTAAAAAAAGCTTATTACTTAAAATACTTTTTGCGTTCCAATGCATGATATTAAGATCCATTGCTATGAAAGGAAGTACTATTTCTGAATGTTTGCTGAAGAATTTCTTTAATAGATAGATGTAGAATTTATGGGGTTATCTTTTCGGCTTACTATAATTTTTGTTATTGCATTTATTAGAGTATTCATGCAAAAATCTAACCTAGATAAGATAATATTAATCTGAGTTACAATGCTTTTGTGTTTTAATTGTGGAAATGAATTTTCATTGAACAAATCTGAATGCTTGACGGCTCTGGATTTAATTTTACTTTCCTCATTTTTTTGTATTTTTTTGGGAACAAGTGTTTGAAATAGCGACATGATTGCCACCACAATTCGTGCATTTAGCGTTTTTAGGGTCTTCTTTGCATGTCTTAAAACTATGGTTGTATTTACATATAGACATACTAAATCATTTTTACAATATTTTGCAATATGCCCAAACTTCATGCATTGAAGGCACTGTTTTACAGGAGGAACGTATGCGATTACCTCATGCCTCCAAGAGTCAAGATAAACATAATGAGGCATCTATGTTGACGCAAAAGTCACTGCCACAATTTGAGTGAGCTGATACGTGACCGCACCACCCTCACTCTGACTCTGCACTCGGCGCTTGAAGCGCCTCACCTGTATTACATTCCTGGAACTCCCAATTAGCGCAAAAAGCTTTTAGTAGATAATAAGTCCTTAGGGACTGAGGTAAGAACCCCACTCACCTCGATATCGACAGCAAGTATTGTAGCTTTAAAGGCTATTTCTTCTAAAACTTTTTTATTTTGCAAGAAATCATTGGCATTATTAGAATGATCGAAAGTGATAACAATTTTATATTTATTTATTGACCTCAAATTTTCCAGTCACACAATATTTCCGTATGGCATGGGATATGGCCAGCCTATCTTTGTAAATGTTTGGTTCTCATTCTGATGAGATAAGAACACGACGTATTCGGTTTTTTTAACTGTTTTTAGGGTACTTCCTTGAATACCCTGGAATTATAAATATGCTATACTTCCTGCTGCAGTCTTCATCAGAATCCGAAAAGTATTCTTATCTGATGCTCGTTCGTCAGGGGGCTCTGCCATTTTCCGCTTCTTGCTTCCCCCCATCTTCAAATAACTATTTACATCTATTGACACTAACTATAGATTTAATATAATATTTCTAATTCATCCGAAATTTACAAAGAAATATACAATATAACAATTTAACAAAAAAAAAAAAAAAAAAAATTTGCGCCTTGTACTTTTCCAGGTTCACGCGCTTTCTTTTTTCCATGACAATAATAATGAATGTAGTGGCCAGTGTAACCAAACCTCTTTAGATTGGAAGGAGGTTTCTTCTTCACAGTTCTCTTAACCGCATGATTTTTAGTTTTGGTTTTACGCTAGTCATACGAGAATGAATGGCTTTTTGGCAGGAAAACATAGTGTACCTAAAACTTGTGCAGGTTGCTGTATTAGATTTACCCATATGCGAATTTGCCCATAAGAGAATTTGCTGTTATGAGAATTTGCCAATAACTGTATCTTCTGCAAATAACACCATCTTTGGTTGATTTTGCTTAAAATCGAAGATCTTTAAAAAGAGGAATGGACTCAATAACGAACCTTGAGGAACGCCCATTGTCATTTCAGATCCTAATGAGTTTATGCCGTTTACTTGAACTTTAACCTTTCTATATTTCACTAATGATCTTAGTAAGTCAAGAGCTGTATTCCTAATCCTATAGCGCTCTAGTTTCAGCAGAACTGTCTCATGGTTTACGCAATCGAATGCCTCAGAGAGGTCGCAAAAGATTCCAATGGCATCTTGTGCTCCTTCCCAGGCGTTAAAAATGATCTTTATTAGGGTGACACCGGCGTCAGTGGTAAAACGCCCTTTGATGAAACCGTACTGTTGTTCATGAAACATGGTTTTTTTATGGGCTGAAATGTTTGTGGTGACATAACGACTGATAAATTACGGTTGTTCTGTAAATCCTTCATTTATAACAGTTTGATGTTGTCTTCCTATATAACAGTTTGATGCTGAGTGCATTTTGACAAATCGTTTATATATATGAGAAACAATAAGGGCACAAGGACAGTTCCTTGGGGTACATGTTTTATCTCTAATTGGAGCCTATGAGTACCTTTTAACTTGGATTTATTTAAAACAGTGGCTTGCTTACGTCCAGTGAGATGTTTTGACTAGATTTAATATGTTTCCCCTGACGCCGTATCGTTCTAACTTACCCAGTAATATTTCTTGATTTACGTGGTCGAATGCTGTCGACATGTCCATAAGTACTGCTGCTATTGGTATATTTTTGTCAAAATTACTACCAATTTCTATAAATAATTCATAAACAGCTTTATTAATGTTTCTGTTTTTCCGAAAACCATATTGTTATTTAGCCAGTATACTGTACTTCAAAGAATGAGTTCATAGATTTATAAATTACTTTTTCAAAAACTTTTGTCATTCACTCATCAGAATTATGGGATGGTAATTTGAAATACCAGCTCAATCGCCTTTCTTATGCAGTGGTTTCATTATGGTCATTTTTAACAAATTAGGAATGTGGCCATGTTCTTTGCATATATTAATAATAAAACTCAAAACAAACGTGTTGTTTTCGTAGTTTTATGCTCGATCTTAATAATGGGAATGACTTATGGTACGGTGGTACGGAACCCTTCGTTTATTTTTTATTCACGGCTATTAATGAAACTTAGGTGCAATGTAACGTAACTAACGAAATATTGTACCTACTATGAGACATCAAAACCAGTCCGAATTGAGTATATCAGTATAGATTTATCCAGGCTGATTTTTTGATGCGTCAAACCGAAACCATGGGTAGTAGAGTGAAGAGATTAAAGAAACCATGATTTCGATTTTGGAGGAAAATATAATTGCATTTTTAGTTTTTTCAAAATGCTTGTCGCCTGAACGTTCTGTCTGAACCAGGAATCGATCCCGTTTTCTTTTTTATTAAATCAGCATCCTTTATTATTTCACTAATCAATACATACTAGTATCAATAAATCGTAGCTGATAAAGATCTAATATAAAGTACCAAATCAAAAAAAATACGAATTTTTTAATGTTCCGTGATTTATAAAACAATAAAAATTACAAAAACTGACACTGTCTCTCATTTCGTACATAAAATTCGTTCACGCTGAACCCTGATCTCAAAATTCAACCTATATAAACTGATTTAACTCAGCTTTAAGCTTTGCCGCTATATAAAACTACATTTGTCGTGTTATTTTCTATTAAATGTATAAAGTTACGTAAACGGCCGTCGAACGTGGTACGAAACATTTGGCGCGCGTTTCTGACCCACACTTGTCCGTAGTTCATTGAAAGGGTGTAGAAGGGATCAAAATCACTGATAAACTGCCATCTATCGACCGAGCTACGCTGTGAAATTTCTCATTTCATGTTTTCCGGTCGGTTATTACAGCTCACTCAAACATGAACCATATTTCACAGACATTGATGTCATTTTATTTTGCTTTAAATTAACCACGCCTAGAAATCAGCTACTAATATGGCGGACGGAGCTTATACAGGTGATGCAAGTAACGCAGCTGCAACGCGCGTGCGTGAGATCGACCCTTGACGCCATGAGCTGAACTGTAACAGACAGACGAGTAGCGTCTATCTGTTACGCAGGTCGCAGCGTCCGGCTATCGCAGTATTGGAAAAGTCGTCCGCACATATTCGATTTCGAAGTCGAATCTCACCGTGAAACTGCATGTACGAGTTTTGTTTACTTTAGAAGTGATACTGAATGTGATGTGTTTGATATTGTGGTTGTTCTCTGTGTTACTTACTGATTCATAAACTAGTGTATATAAAATTAACTATTCCGGATATCGTCGTGCGCGTCACAATAGCGATCGAAAATGGCGGCCAATGTGATGAAGCTACATCGCGCATGGATCGATAACTACTTAACATAATAACTTTGTCTACAAGAGTTGGGAGTGTAAAGTTGCTTGGCTCAAAAAGTTACCGATATTTCGGGTTTGATTTTGGACTTGATTTTTTTAAGAAAAGACGTGGATAGACTAATCCGAAAGTGGCGTGGATGAATAAGCACTTACGAAACTGAGAAAATGTGTGCAATTGATTTTTGGGTGTTGTGTTTGAGATAGTGCATATTTTATATATATAGTGCGGAAAAGTGTTCGATAGTTCGAAAATTTGTGTCTGGAAAATACTTGCTAGTTTAAATTTCCCCCATCAAAATTCTCCTTTATTATTGTCATTGTAAGTATAAAGGGGGGGAGGGACATCTACGCACAACCTGTTCTGAACTCCCCTGCGTTCAAAATTTCGTCGATTATTAAAAAAGAATTAAATGCTCTGCCATACATTTTGGCCGCGAAGGTATTGCACTTTTCTATGAAACAGCTGTTATTTTTTTACAACCTACGTACAATATCTTCGCTAGGGGGTCTAGAGTCATGTGCTGAATTCATGGTTTTAGTCTGCGCGTCGATGTCCCTGGCAGTCAGTAGATTTAGATTGTAGTATGTTTGGTGTGCAGCGGCTTACTCAAGGTACGTAAGTACTCACAAGGAAGGATTGCAGTCCTTTTAAATAAATAATAACGAAAGCGCATCACACTCCACATATAATAATTATATGTGGAGTGTGATGCGCTTTCGTATAATTATTATACTGTGTGAGCTTCCTACCATGATAGCCTGGCACTTGGTAGGGTAAACCGCTACCCCAAATCGATAGACCAGCTTTTAACTACACCCCGGTTTAAATCCTCAACCATATGTTTTCACCACTTGCTGTCAGTAACGCTACAATTCATCAGCATAAAGGTGATATGCAGTCCGAACTCGGTAATTCGGTGGTAATGAGATAGATAAAAAAAAATGAAAAAGAAACAGGAGATAATATATCGCCTTGAGGGACGCTAGCTGCATGATCACACTAATTCGATGGAGAGAAAGAAGAATGAAAGAAAGAAAATAAACGTCATCATTTTCTTTCCGTTTTTCTTTAGTTCTTCTTTCAAGTGTCTCCAGCATGAAAAGACTGCTGACGCCTCCGAAGATAAAAGGAAAACCATTCCACTAACTTTCGAGTGACCATAAGATTGGAAAGGATGGATTAAAGGACCACGTGACTAACGGTATTAAAAGCACTGGAGAAGTCAATTAACACTAAGACTGTAACTTTAGTGTCTTCCATTCCCCGCCTTATATCATCCGTCACTTTAAGGAGCTTAAAAGGTACTATGCTCGGACCTGAAACCGGATTGAAATGGACTAAGTAGGGAGTTTGGTGAATAAAGTTGGAGAATTGTATAAAAACATAAGATAGAAATGGAAGGATGGAAATTGGGCGAAAGTGGCTAGTAAGAAAGGAATAATTACCGAAATCTACACGCAGGTCCCAGCTGGCACTGCTCAAAATATCCTACTCAAAATGTTAGATCTAACCGCCTATATTTATAGTCATTCAGAATCTTTATGAGAAGTGATAAATAATGTCAAGTTATTGGTGAAAAGAGCTTGCTTGTTGTGAAAGTAGTGCTTGGTCCTTTATGTATAGAGTTTGTGCCAGCTAGTCATTACGTGTTATTTTTTATCAGATATGTGTGCGTCGTCAGCCATTGACGCTCTCCAGCTTCAAGGCCGTTGATCCTCATCATCCCACACAGAGTCAACGTGCAACTCTCTTCTTCTTGAAGCGGACGGATAAGTAACAAGTCGAGATTGCCCCTTACCTTGTAAGTAACCCTATCAAAGAGGCATTACTTTCCTCACTAATGTAGTGTTTCCTAAAACAAAACCTTCGCATCTTCAGGAATTTACATCAGTGGAGAGGAGCACCACGTGCGCGCAACCTAGCCGAAACCCTGAACATAATGATGAATGAATACTATGATTTAGGTAAGTAATAGTTTCAAATAGACATGCATGAAAAGAAATCGAAAGCCACATTTTTAGCCCCCGACGAAAACAGAGAGGTGTTATGAGATTATCGTGTGTATCTGTATGTCTGTCTGTGGCATCGTGGCTGCCAAACGGCTGATCCGAATTAGTTGTTTTTTTGTTTGAAAGGTGGTTTGATCGAGAGTGTTCTTAGATTCAAGAAAATCTATTTAGCCGTTTGAATATTCACAAACAAAACATTATTTTCTAGTTGATGAATGGATGTCAGCATCTTCCACAGGTTTGATCGAGTCGATATTTGATATTCTGTCACTTCAATGTACTGTTACTCAAATGTACTGCCATCTGACCATCTTCAACAGCAACATAACTGTGTTTTTTATTTGCTCAAATAGATGGCAGCACCATCAGGCCGCTACTTGCTCAAGTAGACGACATAGACGAGATGGTGGCCAAACTTGAGAAGAACGCTTATCGTTTGGATAAGCAGCTCAAGACCCGCGTAAAGGACGTGTACGAAACCAAGTAAATGGTACCGTAACTTGCAGCTTAAAATGTACCAAATTCTGAACCCAGTTCCAATGAATAAATTTTTAAACGGTAGTTGAATAGTTCGATATAATGTTGCTATGTAGACGACTTTCTGCCTCAGGCGCCTGCTCTCAGTGCGCGCCTGAGGGCTTTACTGTTTGGATTGCAAGAATTATTACCATTGGAAAAGTAAACTTTAGTACAAAATCTAAAAATTCAAAAATGAACCATCTTCTTTGTGTTGACATGAGCAAGCATATGCAAATACAAGAACGACGTCTTTACGTCAAGACAAAAAGGTCGTGGTTTTAAAGACTTCACACTACTCAAATTTGGCATCAGAGCTGACTAGTCTGCTGGACGTAGATACCTTCTAAAGTATCGTCAATGTTGGAGTCTCTTTCCAAAAGGTTTTTTCGAAAATTTCACATAAATTCATTTATTGGACTAACTTCAGAATTTGAATTTGATGTTTTTGAACTAAAAGTAGATTAGGAGAGAACTTAGCTCTCTTATTAATATATTATGTGTCTATTGAATAACAGCAACAGAAGGAAAGGCTCTAAGATTGGAAAGTTAGACAAGATTTTAGAAAAATAACAGTAAGACCAAGGAATAAGCGTGGGAATATGTCAAAAACTTCTGTACTTACATTTTGATATTCGTAATAATTTTGTACATTTTGAATACTTGGAATGTAAAAGGACGCGGGCATAAGTTAATACTCTTTAACATCTCGACAGCTAAGACGTCGCATGTTGTGGGGCCTTGTACACTCGCTGCTTCAGAAAAGCACAACTGTATTTTTGATTCTGGCGTATTACATTTCCAGGAGTTTATATTTTTTGCGTTAAGTGTTTGCACTTATATAAAGTACTGATTTTCTTGGTTCTTTTCTGTAGTTATCTTAGTTAGTATCCACAGAAATGTGATTGCATTCTTGGGGCCTTATGACTCATGTTGCTCGTCCTAATCTTAACAGAATTTAGCCACGTTTATCAATTTTATTGTGTAACCATTAGCTGATATTACTTTGTGCAGCATTATTAAGGATTTACAGACGGGTTACTTTATGAATAATTGTTTAAATGTGCTTGATAACCAAAACACCAAAAGGAAAATATGTAAAGGAACAATCATAAAATATAGGTAACGTATCTGTCGTCCTTCCTACATACATTATTTAGTAAGTGTACATTTTCGCTCTTAGACCGAGGTGCAAGAGCTCGATGAGAAATCATATTCGCTGCAATCAGTAGTAATTAGTTGTAAGACTTGATTAAAATAGTTTACACTTAGGATCAGAGAGTGGATGGGTCTGATTTGTTAGTTCGTCTCCTACGGTTACACAAATTATTTTATTTACAAACACAATGTTCTGTAATATTGTTTTTTCCTCACATCAACGTCAGACACACTTGTTGTTTGCACTAGACACTTATTTTTTCATTTATAGTTCATTCTTTGAATACTGAGGTATACAAACTCTAACATTGCTGACGTCATTAGCATGGTCCGTCACTCGAAATGTTACCAATAAAAAGCGCCATCCCTGGTGTAAGGTCCAGAAGTAGTAGGCACCTTACACTTGTACAATAAGTTATAGCTCGCTCACTTGAAGTAGTTAAAGTTAGTTTAGGTGAGTTGACGGAAACCACGGATTTAGTAACACTTGAAAGTTTATTAAGTAGCCCGATTTACAAGTAAAGATTTGGATGCTAATCCGCAGCGCTCGCGCTAGTAGTAATTTGTCAACTAACTTAATAATATGTTTAACGCTAATATAAGTGAATAAAGTAAGTAGGTTGCTGCGTATGCAGTTTAATACATTGTACGTGAACCGTACATGCTCCCGAGGGCAGAAGCGAGATGAGCATCCAGTACATAAAGTGGAAATATGTAAAAGAAAAATACAAAAGGCATAATTATAAAAGAAATAAAAGAACATTAAGTACAAATAAGGAAGTAAACATCAATTAAGTATTCAAGTCTGTATCAAAATATCAGCATTAATTTGACACTTCCTCGAAGTGAAATAGTTTTTTCGGCCTCACGTCGCTGTATAGTGGCTCCGCTGGTGTCGAGTTAGCCGAGGTTGTCGAATGACGTATTTCGTGCATTTCGATGTCCACGTGATTGTCTATACCTTCTTTAGGTTGCTTTTGCTTCGTAGTCTTCATAAACCACCGTTTCTTTATAAAGATGTAGAGAACAAACGAAGCAGATCCTCCCAACAGCAAAGAAGTCACAGAGTAGAGGTAAACGTCGTGACTTGAAATCTCCGACTTCTGCGGTAGGTTTTCATTCTCTTTCTGGCGACTCAGTTGGTTTTCTATATTTTTAATATCTGTTGCGGATGTTTCCAATTCTGTCATATTCAATTGCGCGGTTTGCCAGCTTATGTCGAATAAATTGTTGATGGTTGAGTTAATAATGGGTACTTCAATATCCGCTTTCATGTAGAAGTTGCTTCCTAAATGGTTGTATGTGAATATAGTCGCGTCTTTCTTTTGAAGTAAGCACTTTGGTTTCAAGGCTATCACCCCGGTACCGTTAATGACCGCCGGCGTAACTTGATCGGTGCATATGACTCGTATCAGCTGTCTGTCGCACAACGTAAACAGCCATAGGTTAGGTTTATGTAATTTGAACCAAGTTTGTTTGCATGTGACGTCATTTATTACACATGATAATGACGTTTGTTGACTGAATACTTTGGCTTCGCAGGGTGCGCTTTTGTCATGTAAGTTGAATACTGGCTGACGTGAAATGCAAGTGTATTCGTCTTCTCCATGTGACGTACATTGGTGCATGTCCTGCTCTTCCATAGTGATGTACGAGTTTTTGACGAAGTTTATGGCGATGAAGTTGGAGTAGGGTTTCACCATTTTTAATTTGCCTTGTCTCAGGAAAGGTATGGGTATCACCCGATATATTCTGTAGTCCTCATCACTCGATAGAGGAACATGTAGCTCAAATAGCAAGTAGTTGTTGGTAATCCGAGCTTTGACATGGATTAGTTCATATATGTCGCGGAAATCATTTTCTATGTCTTTTATGGGTAGAGCTAGTCCCTGAGGTAGTTTTCCCGAAATTATGTTTAATTGCTCTATAACTTGAGATGCCGGGAACAAGTGGGTATCCAAATGGCCTCTGTAAATGTTGGTTATTGCATTCATTAGCATTTCTTGAATTCTATGTAGATCGTTCAAAATTAAAGTTGCTGATACAGCGCCGGAATTCACATCGTTTATAGAGTATAATATTTGCGCTCTGTTCTCAATTTTTGTGATTACGCTGCAAGTCTGGTTCATGTAACTTTGTATTATATTAAATTGTTTGTGCATAAATTCCGTGTTGCTTTTTATTACGTTGTTTTCAGCTTCTATTATTAATGTTTGATTTTTCATCAATTGTAGTAAGTAGTTGTCGTTATTTTGTAGGTTTTCAATGTCTTTCTCATACTTTTGTGCGAAGTCTAAATCCAGGACGCCGAATAGTGTTCTAGCTAGTTTTCCAACTCCGTCAAAGTAGCCTCGTTTTTGTCTTGAATGCTGAGTAAGCAGAATGGAGTTGTAGTTTTCCAGGTGATGCAGTTCATGACGTAGGTGGCTAACGACGGATTCACACGGCGTATACTCGTGCACTATTCTTTGGCAGAGTCTATCAATTTGGTTAATGTAGATTTTGATGTTCTTTGTAGCTTGCCAGTACGACGTTAGATTGTAATAGATCAGTAGCGTCCATTCATCGTGTATGAGTTGTAATTTCCCTGCTTCATCAAAGTAGATCGGTTGGTTGTTCATTATGGATGTCAATTGATAGTTGCTTGAGATAGGTGCGGATTGTACAATGCCCATCATTCCTATCATAGTCATAAGAACAAGAGACAATAGACTTTTCTTGTCGGTTCTTGTGCCCTTTCTTCTCTGACTTGTCTGCGACAGTTGAGAGTTTCTAGTTTCCCGCATAGTATCCAGCCTAAACGGGTCTGCTGGGCCGTCGGCGCTTGAGTATCTCCTTTTAGGACCCCTTCTAGTATTACTTCAGAGTAAATATCCGCTCCCAGCAGTAAGTCTACGTTCCTTGATAAGTTATAATCAGGATCCGCTAGTGGTAAGCCTCGTAAGTGAGACCAGTCGCTTTTTTCGAAAGTTTTGTTTGGCAAGTTGTTCGTAATTGTTTGCATTATGAGAACGCTAGCGGGGAATGCGAAGTCAGTGCAGTGTGATTTACATTCCAGATCTAATCGTGCTTTACAATCTCCCGATATAGTTCCCACGCCGGAGATCGTGGCATTCAACCTTTTTCTAGGAAGTTTCAGTCTTTGCGCCGCATTCTCTGTGATGAGGTTAACTTGTGACCCTTGGTCAAGTAAAGCTCGCAGTGTTATAAAGTCTCCCGTTGATCTCTTTACTTGAATTTCGACTGTGGTAAGTAAAATTTCCGTAATGTTCTTCTCTGATACATGGTTCGAACTATGCTGATCAGCTGTTGAAGGTCGTTGCTCCCGTTGTTGGGAATGCTGATCCATATTATTGTGGTTCATGTTATACCTCGGTGTCAGTTTTAGCGCTGTGTAATGTAATAATGTATGATGAGGTTTGTTACACTCTTTGCAAGTTTTGTTTGACGCGCATTCGGTGTCGCTATGCTTATACAGACAATTTTTGCAAAACTGCAATTTCCTTACTGTGTCATTTCTTTTCCGTGTGTCCATATTGACAAACTTTGGACATTGCATTAGGACATGAAATTCGCTGCATAGAGGGCATTTACCGAATGAGGTATGATATATTTTAGAGAATTCTTTTCTATTGAATTCAGATGATTTTTGCGAATTGTATCTCAATTTGTTGTTGTAAGCCGGTCTCTGTTGACTTGTAGTTTCTTTCTGGTAGCCTCTAGCTGATTCCAGCGCCATGAATTTTGACTCCAGAAAGGCCAAAAATTCACCCCACTCCGGGACCTCCTTTGGGTGTTCTAGCTCTCTTGTGTATTCAGTATAAGATGCTGAGTCCAATTTCTGCCCCATCAAGTACACGATAATCGGATCCCAGCTGTTTAGACAGATGGTTTGCAGACCATTCATACACTCGTTGATTATGTCATGCATTTTCTTCAAAACAGCGCCGTTGGCCTGGTGAATTGTCGGTAAATGCATCAAAGTATTCATTAAGTTCACAAATTGAAGTCTTTTGTTGTCATATCGTTGAGTGAGTATTTCCCAACAAGTCTCATAGTTTTCTCCGCCAATTAGATGTTGAACCAGTCGTTCAGGCTCTCCTTTCAGTTTGGATTTTAAATGCTGCATTTTCTGCGACCTTGAGAAGTTCACATTGTTGTGGATAGTCTCCAGAAACATATCCTTGAACGTAATCCACTGGCTGTAGTTTCCAGTGAATTCTGGTAATTGAATTCTCGGCGCAGAGTTTTGGTAATGCGTACCAGTCCATATTTTTGAGTTTAGGGACCTTTTCAGTACGTCATATTGTCGTTCTTTGCTGACGAATAGTTCGTTGTATACTTCGTTTGAACCTTTAAGAACAGCTTCTAGTTCCCAGTGACATTTTTCTACGGTTTGCCACTTGCTTTTCAGTTCATTTAGTTGATCTTCTAACTCCCATTTTTCTATTACACAGTCTACATCAACCTTTGACATTGCTCGCTCCAGTGCCTTTATGTGGCACTCTTGGCGATCTAGCAGTTCTTTGGTCTTGGTATCTATTCCCTGAGGATGCGGGATGACAACTTCTCCTTGTTTCCCATCAACACCCAGTAGCCGCTGCAGTATGTCCAGCCTAGTAGTTTCGTAAAGATGCTTTGTTTTTTCGTGAATGTTGTCAGTAAAATATTTAATACCTCTATCCTCCCGTTCCAGAAGTAGATTGTGCCTACTTGTGAAATCTTGCCAGAGATTTTCCAATGACACTAACCTTTGAGTTAAGTATTCCTTTCCTTTCCGAGTAGCACTGTCCTTTTGGTAGTTTGAACAAAGACGCTTGATGGACTCGAAAACTTCATTTTGAAGAGTAATTTCGCTCATCTTGAGTTTCTCGATTAGTTAATCGAAATAATTTTAGTAGTTGTATATATTGTAGCCTCAGCAGCGGTAGTAGTAGTAGTAGTAGCAGTAGTAGTTGGCAGTAATAGTAGCAGTAGTAGCAGTAGTAGTAGCAGTAGTAGTAGTAGTAGTAGCAGTAGTAGTAAGTATATTTGTAGTTAGTTCTGCTAGTTGACGGCTCCTCTAGTTGTCGAAGGCTCGTCCAGCAGTTGAAGTTGGTTCCGGTACTCAGTGTGCCTGTACTCGAGCTAGGTATGTGCGCCTTCTCAATCCAACTGGGGCGACCCTGTTCCGGGAGACCAGCTGAACCGATTCGCTACCGTAACAAGAGAAACAAACACACTAAGATACACGAAGGCTCGAAGGACCATTAAATGTAAGGTCCAGAAGTAGTAGGCACCTTACACTTGTACAATAAGTTATAGCTCGCTCACTTGAAGTAGTTAAAGTTAGTTTAGGTGAGTTGACGGAAACCACGGATTTAGTAACACTTGAAAGTTTATTAAGTAGCCCGATTTACAAGTAAAGATTTGGATGCTAATCCGCAGCGCTCGCGCTAGTAGTAATTTGTCAACTAACTTAATAATATGTTTAACGCTAATATAAGTGAATAAAGTAAGTAGGTTGCTGCGTATGCAGTTTAATACATTGTACGTGAACCGTACACCTGGTTTGGTTAATTGGCACACAATTTATTCAAATTTTTAGACACCAATTGAATTTTAAGGTAAACAAAGTTATTGTTCGATATGACCTCGTTTAGCATGGATTATATCTGGTGTTTCAACAAAGACTTTATGGATTCAGACCTATTCCCTACAAAGCCCTGCCTTCAGCGTTTCAACACTTTCGTATCTTTAAATTGAAACCCTGGCCAAATGACAAATGGTCCATAATTATGAAGAAGTCCAATGGATTTAGTCCGACTAGTATGGACAAATGATAAATGATTTAATTTCTGTAAGTAGGTTTGTACAAACACGTCAACCATATTTTAATAAAAACTAGAAGATGTCGGTGTATACTATTGGACTACTCTGAGAAGGAAAGGCCTTAACTAGCTCAGAAGTCACAGTCCCTTTTAAAGTCCAAACATAATCTTGATCAGATCATGTGAGAACAGTACTGCCATATGGAGCCCAAACTTCTGCAGCAATGAACTAACAAAAGTGATTTTGTAAAAAATCACAGGTGAGCTTTGTGAGATGGGATCCCGAGTACGGTTGGAAAGTCCAGTGGCTTGTGTTAAATTGCTGTCGTGCCTACAACAACAATGCTTCAATTTACACCATTGGTTGGTACACTTTCTGATTTACCTTGACGCCTCGGTTGACGAAAATGAGTGGAGAGCGAATTTTTGCAGTGACTGCGGCTCAAAACAAGCTGGTGCTTGCTTTAGAACAGCCACTCTGTCGTTGAAATTCTCGGTAGACTTACCTCGCAGCCAAACACGACCATTATTTGCATTAACGGATTGTTATTATTGTTAATACCCTTTTGTTTTTATAATCCAATGAAACCAAATTTTGGAATTTGCTGCTCCCATGCAAGCCTTTTAGTGCTCCAGCTCTTTGAAGACGGACTGTCTTTTGTGCTGAGTTAAATGTTCAAATACTTTTATGTCAGTTTGCAAATAAGAAACCAATCTTGCGTTCTGTCAATAGTTGGACTGGCGCAGCAGTGTGATGGTGGTAACACTTCGAGTAACGGACCCTGTAAAGTGGTGGCAATAATGTAGTTGTAGGTTTACTTTTATATTTAGTATTATACCAAGGTTTAATTTTATATTTAGTATTGTACTTATTCTGGTATTTAAGCATTCAACAAGATGACAGCGCCTTTGGAAATTTAAATTTCTTTTAAAATACATTATTCTGAATATAGTTTCTCTAAGCACTCGGGAAATTCTGTTCTTAGTTTCGGTTCTTAGATATTTGTTCATATATATTTATTCATCTCGGTCTTGTTTCTTGAGTTCAGTTCAGAATTTTGTCATTTGTCACAGATGTTGTCCCTCGTCCCTAGGGTAGGTACTCTCATAGCCCGATACCGAGAGATCAGAATGGATTTGTGGTTAGGTTAGGTTAGGAGTAGTTAAAATGATAAGTAAGATTTATAGTTGGTAGAAAGATTATTTAAGATGTTACATAGGGCTTTAGATTCTTATAATAAATTACCATGCAATATTTATCGTCTTCCCAGCGACGGCAACTCCTTTCAATGATTTTAGGCATCTTTATGCAATATTTAAGATATACAATGAGGAGAACGTCTCCAGTTCCCCATTGTAACAATAAATGTGGGTACATTTATAATAGTGTTTTTAACACCCTATTCTATGTCTTAAGAAGTCAAAAAAAAAATGATTTCGCAGTTAGTCATAAATTGCGGATATTAGAAAAAAAAACTAAATCCATTTTCAGTTGGAAGCGATTTTTTTGTTGTTAGCAAATGTGGATAAGCATGAAGTTAATATTTTGTTAATTAACTGGGTTGCTGTCGTAAGCGATAAACATAACATGGTGTATATTTTTTTAAAATAAATAATTAAAAAGTTAAAAAAAATGTAGGTAAGTAATAAACTTACTTTAGGAAGACAGTAGGTGGATCTTATATATATGAGTTACATTATGCTCTAATTGAGTAATGTTACTCCGTTTGCATTGTTCTCTTTAGTTGTTAGTTTGCGTGTACTAGGATGACCGTTAAGGTCAAGCAGTTAGGGTTTTTAACGATTTTGTTTTTCACATCCTATCTTATACTCTTCTAAAGACATAAGTGGCAGTGATTGTAGGTATGTTCGTTCCAAGATGCGCCTCATCGGCTCAAACTGCAGTTGGGTGTGTCACTTTTGATTTTTATTTAAGTTTTTAATTTGTCTGTCTTTTATAATTTTGCGATCTTCGATTATCGCTTTGCTTCCAGTAGAATAGTCAGAAATGAAAACTCGGGTATTATTACCGTGTTTGTTTAATTGCTTTTAGTGTTGGTGTTAGCTGGCGGGTGGTGCAGTGTCTTGCCCCTGTTAGTTGCTCTGTTCTTAGAAATAGTATAAATTATTATTTTTACATATTGATTTCAACATAATAACTATCTACTTATATTTATGTCAGACAATGAGTCTTATTTTTCTGCTAACGAATCTACTGCCTCTTCAAGCGATAAAAGCTTTTGTTCCTTCATGACTTTTTTACAACATAATTTCAAGGATCAGTCTAATCGGTTAAGTGAATGTGTGTCACATTAACGCTCAAAGTGTTCCAAGCCACTACAGTTAGCTGTACGAGGTGTTTAATAACAGCAGCGTTCACGCCATCCTGATCTCCGAAACTTTGCTCAAACCTCATCTCCTGTCCAATACTTACCCTCTCACTGGTTTCGTTCTTATACGGAATGATTGGATTGGTAAAGGAGGGGGTGGTGTGCCCATATATCTTCACAGTGACTTTCCTTATAAAATACTTGATACTTCCTCTTTACACTATTCTGCTTCAGCTGAGTTTATTTTCCTTGAAGTCTGTGTCAAAGGAGCTAAAACTATTATTGGTGTTGTCTACTGTCCTCCCACTGTTAATTATTACTTCACTGAATTCGAATCAGTACTTGAATATTTGGGTTCGGAGTATGCACACCAAATCATCATGGGTGATTTCAACACAAACCTCCTTGTCCACAACTCTCTTCAATCCCGTAAGCTCCTTCATCTTATCGAGTCAGCTAGTCTGCACGTTTTTTCGCTCCAACCAACATTGTCCAACATCATAACATTGTCGGCGATGACACCTAGTTCGACCTGATCCTCACCTTGAATTCTTCCCTCGTTTCCTCAACAATACGTCAAAATACGCTCCTGGCTTTTCTCATCACGACATGATTTTCCTTTCGCATACCCTGAAAACTCCCAAACCTAAACCCAAGGTTCTGTATAGGGGTTGTTTTGCGCAAATTAATTTTGAGAAACTCAAGGAAGATGCGTCTGTGGTCGGTTGGGAGCCGATCACGAAAGCCATTTCAGTTGACGACAAGGTTGCGATCTTCAATGATGTTGTGGTCAACCTTTATGACATCCATGCTACCGTCAAAAAACTGAAGTTAAAACGCCCACTTGCACCATGGATGACAAGAGGCATACAGATGGCAATGCGACGTAGGGACCACGCGTTCCGTAAAATTAAAAGGGATCGTACTGATGAGAACTGGACACTATTTAAAGCTGCAAGGAATAGATGTAATCAAAAATAATACGTAATGCTAAACGCCGCCACATTCCAAATACTATCAATTCTGCCACTTCTTCCGATATTTGGAAATTTCTTGGAACTCTTGGTATCGGCAAACTGCGACATTTAGATCTTCCTAATTAAATTGACTTGGACGATCTCTATTACGAGTCGTTTAGTCTCGATTTAAACATTATTAGTAAGATAAAATAAAACGCAAATTCAAATTCAGTGTCTTTTAATTTTTATCGACCAGACAGAAGTGACGTCTACATACAAAACAAATGACAAGGTTTATTTATGGTGACACACATTGCACTGAAAGATGTTTGCATACTCAGATTTTAGTACAAGTTACATGCATTAACTTTATCAATCTCAACCGTAATTTATCCACTGTTTCCACGATGGATCGTCTAACTACTTTCTGGTCTAACGCGTCTTCTTAATAATCCTTTCAGTTTTTTACCAGTTGAACCGGTAGAGATCAATAATATCATTCTATCCATTAAATCAAAAGCGGTGGGATGTGACAAGATCACCCGTGGTATGATTATAACTATTCTGGATTATCTACTACCCGCGATTACCCACATAGTAATTTTTCCCTATACACCGGAGTATTCCCTTCCCTGTGGCGCAGTGTTCGTCCACTACCTAACGTTTCTAATCCCTCTCTTCCGACCCACTTCCGCCCCATTTCTATCTTTCCCTTCCTATCCAAAGTGCTCGACACCTGCGTCCACAAACAAGCAATCCAATTTCGATCATAGTAACTCACTCAGTAGCCCTCTGGTTCAGGCCCCGGCGACAGTACTTTTCCGCTCCTTAAAGTGACTGGTGATATAAGGGCAAGAATGGAAGACACCAAAGTTATTGCACTAGTGTTGGTCGATTTCTTGAATGCCTTTAATACCGTCAGTCACGACATCCTGTTTGCCATTTTGTTCTATGTTATGGTCACTGCCGAGGCACTGAAATGGTTCTCCTCTTATCTCAGGAACGTCAGCAGTCCGTTCATTCGATTCGTTTTCAATCTGCGTAAGTACGATCATATCTCTGCGCCTCGGTCGCTTCTAAAGTGGTTGCCCATGCGCCAGCGCAGAGAGCAAAGGGCGTTGACCACTTTGTTTTCATTTCTTGAATCGCCCTCTTCCCCTAGTTATCTAGCCCCCACTTTCAATACATTTATGCCAACCACAATAAAATCTTCATTCATCAAATAATCACCTTCTTCAGTGGCCCCCTCACCGCACAGACTTTATTTACTCTTCCTTCTTCGTTCAGTCTATCTCTCTGTGGAATGCGCTCCCTCTGGAAATTAGGATGCCAACCAACCGATTATTCCTTTAAAGTAAAAGTTCGCGAGCACATTCGTAAGAAGTTTGCAGTATCTTCACAACGTTAATGGTTCCCATTGTTTGTTTTTAGTATATTCGTGTATTTATGTATATTTATCTGTACTTATATTTAATTAGGTTTTATATGTTATATTTATAGTTTGTAATAGGTATGTTATGTGTATTTTATATTTAAATAAATATTAATTCCAATATTTTTCGTAATTGCACCTACCACTCTTTGTCTCAGCATCACCCAAAAGTTGACTGGTAGAAAACGCCTATGACATTAAGTCCGCCTCTGTAAACTGTGCTTGAAGTTTGAAATAAATAAATATAGCTATATAAGGATCTTTTGGCACGTTGGAAAAATCGGACCTAACGCCGCCATCTTGTTTTTCAATGCATTCCATCGCATTCCATGCAACAATTGCACAATTGTCTGTGTCAAAATAGTCAGTCATTCGTATCCATAAGATGCTTACTGTGAACTTGCTGTGTGTGTATGAAAAGTTATTACGATCTTGTATGAGTAAACTATAACTACACTGTGAAGACGATGAATATATAATAATTTACTAAAGATATTTTGGCTTTTGGGGTTATTTGAATTTTTAACTAAATCCTTGATTTTGGCAATTAATTTTGTATATTTTAAAAATAGGGTCGCGCTAATGTAATCACCTAATCGGAATCGGATGCTATGCAAACCATACAGTACAATTCACGAGAAAACGATTTTATTTACTTCCTGCAGAAAATCTGGTGGTTTGCGTCTCGTTTAGAATAGAATAGAATACGCTCTATTATAAAGTACTCCATACAAATCACAGAAATGAATGTAGAAACCGTCGTGTTTCGTTTTTTCCGCTTTTTGCTATAGGGTTTTTCGAATACTGTTTGCTACTGTGAACCTTTGCGATACTAAAAGAGACCATCAAAGAAAAAGTGAAAAATGTGCATCAATACTGGCGACGGCGACTCCAGAAAAATGCTTGTCCTAATAGGTATATAAATAGGTTCATAAAGATCTTACTTTTTCTTGATTTAAAAATGGTATTTCCTGAAGAAAATTAGGTCGTTAGATACTTTTGCGCTACCCTATACATATTTGATATAATATTATGTATGTTGATTTGGCTCCTTCACACGTTGGGTGGAGCAGCAGCAGCAGGAGCATGAGAGACAGCGGCAACAGCGGCAGCTTTGGTAAAACGTAATCTGCAATACTTGGTGTAATTACTACTGAATAAGAGAGCTATATTTTTATAAGCAGGGAAGAAATTGGTTGGGAAGATTAAGTAAAACTTTCTTGAAGTAACATAATTATTATAGCTTTAATAAAAATATAATTATAGTTTATGGCTAAGTTAGGTAAAGATTATTAAATAATCTGGGGGAAGCAACAATTTAATCATAGTTATAAGAAAAATATAATCAATTTCTAGTAAAAACTTAGATTTAGATTATTAAGAAACCTGCAGTGCCCAAGAATAGAGTAGAATAGAATACTCTTTATAATGTACTCCAAAAAATTACAGATATATATTCAAGAAGCACTTCATTAGTTGTAAGAAGTTTAGAAAGTGTGTCACTTTATATGGTAGTCGAGTAAAAATGAACCACGTGTAGCAGTAGTTAGCATAGTCCTTTAATTTTGATCGATTCTCATCACTTTATGTAACTTCAGAGGTGATCATCATTTAGCTCAAAAATAGGCATTATACAGAATGAGTATAAACGTGCATAGATTACTTATAAATACGTATGGAATGGATGTACTATCGTAGAACATTGGTTACCTCTAAATCTTTGTATTTTCCATCTGAAAGAGGTGATCCACGCGATTTCATTCACTATTTTTGTTTGCCTCTGAGTTACAGAAATTTTAATTTACGTATAAAAGATTAAGCTTTTTAATTGTTGTAGTTACGTATTAGTAAGTTTTATCATAAGTAACGTAGGTAATTGTAAGTAAGGAAGATTTTTTTACTTAGGTGACTTACTTATGTCTTAATAGTTTGTGAATACTAAGTAAATGTATTTCTATAAATTTTAAATAGTTTTAGAGTGACAAAGCCATTCACTCCTTACTTATGGAGTGAACAGTTGCTGGTCACGCAATGATCACGTTCTCCATAATTGAAGTAGGTTAGTAAGTATGTTAGTCATAAAATTAAACCCAAGTGTAATCGGATAACTCAATTTCAAAGCAATTATTTAAATTTAACCATTTTCTTTTATATGTCACTGAGTCTAAATATTCCAAAGTCGAAATATTCCATGAAGTATCTAATAACTTTCTGGTCAAATATATTATAATCTAATTCTAGGGCTTAGTAACATACCTAAGGGTAATAAGCCGAGGGATGGATTTAAATAATCTACTTGTTACAATAAAATATTATCAAATTCTAGTGCTAAGTTAAGTTAGGATAACACACTTTCCAACATCACAGGGAGAGATCTAGCTTGTTAGTTGTAAGTAATTATGAAACTGTATCTCACTTCATAATGGTAGTCGAGTAAAAATAATCAACGTATAGCAACACTTGGCATTGTCCTCTAATTTTGATAAATTCTCATTTCTTTGTGTAATCTCAAGAGTTGTACAACATTTAGATCAAAATAGTTATTCTACAGGACCGGCAGAAATGTTTGTAGATAACCTACCCATGAAAGCATATGAATGTATATAGTGTCATAAACATTGCATAATGCACTATCAGCCTATTATGTTCCCACTGCTCACTCTGCCTCTTTACGAGAGAGAGTGGGTTGTAATCTACCACGCGGGCCCAGTGCGGTTTGGTAAATGACACGTCTTCAAATTTTTGGTATTAGGCCATGGCGGTTTCCTCACGATGTTTTCCTTCACCGTTTTGAGAGCAGTGGTGATGAAATTATTTACACAAAGTCAAAGTCAAATAATTTATTTCAAATAGGCACATAAAAGGCACTTTTGAACGTCAAAATTTACAAAAAAATTGGATTGATTCTAGTTGCCCCTTCCAAAAGATAGTTTCGTATGGAGAAGAATGGGCAAGAAACTCCACCGTTACTCTTTTAAAATAAATTAAAGCGCCTGTCTGGGTTCAAACCCACGACCTACAACTCGTAAGTCGGGGCTGTTACCACTGGGTCATCGCTGCCCTCGGGTCATCACTGTCCTCCGTAAAACATTGGTTAACATTTAAATATTTACGTCCTTCGTAGAATTTGCTGCTTTATCCAATCTTTTAGAGCTGGTTCTTGCGATTCCAATAGTATAATAATCCCGATTATTGTTTGCCTCTGTGTTACAAATTATTTTTACTCAGGTTTTAAAGTAGGTACTTAATGTAAAAATTTACATTTACATACAATTTATTTTAGTATGTAATTTTAGGAACACAAGGTTTAAAGTGGGGAGAAATATTAACTGTACATATCACTTGAATAATTAGTATGAGGTTTTACAGGTTTGTGGATAGTAGATGACATAACATAACGTCTGTAATCCCTGAAGGGTTAGACAGAGGTTTACTTATAGTGTTTTAAATTTAATATATTTCTATTAATTAAAAATAGTTTTAAAGTTAAAAAGCCATAACCTCGTTTCTTATGGGGTGAAAAGATGCTGATCACACGTGGCCTAGAATTAGAATTAGAAAATAAAAACCTACGTTTTAAGTTTTAAATTTAATGTATTTTTATTAATTAAAAATATTTTTAGAGTTAAAAAGCCATACCCTCGTTTCTTATGGGGTGAAAAGATGCTTATCACACGTGGCCTGGAATTAGAATTAGAAAATAAAAACCTAAGTTATAAAATAAGATCATTCGGTTAATCAGCTAACTTAAACTTAATAAGCATTAATTCAATTTAAGCATTTACTGGTAATATTAAGATACCTTTTTCATCGTTTAATTTTGGTTTACCTACAATAATGGACAGGTATTCCATGTATCTACAAATCAAATATTAACGGTAACGCATAATCTTTCATCTATAGTCTGACCGATGGCGCTGTACCGCGCCTTAGGTATGCGCGGTGAGGCGGGGGGCGGGACGTTGTGAGCATTGATGAATGACCGGCATGCACTGCTCCTCCGTCTCGCCGCGCACATACCTAAGGCGCGGTACAGCGGTATCGGTCGCACTATAATAGCAATTTTCTTCATGGATATAATACAATACTAAGTTCCTGTTTTAAGAGTAAGATGTGTTTTTAAATTCATATAAATGGTGTTTGGTTATCAAGCATATAAAAAAGTACCTATGTACCTACCTAATTTCAAAATTTATAGATGTTATAATTACAAAACATAATTCGTCTTCAAATTAAAATTTGCAAATTACATCTCGATGTTAATTAAGTATAAAGTAAGTTTGTTGTCATGCACCTAAATGTATCTTATTTTAAATTAAAAATGTAGATAAGAGTGTACCTACATATATCTTCTAGATTTAAACTTTACTACTTACTACTACTTACTTTACTTTTTTACTGTTTAAAACTGTTTTTATTTTGGTATTGATTTTAATGTAACGAGTACGTTATTACAATAATATTTATTGATACTGGAATTATTGTAAAACACAAATTTTAAAATTTATTTATATAGTTTTAAACTATTTTATTAAAATTCCGAGATATTTCATTTATTGATTTTTTTATTTTATACTGTTTTAAACTATTTGATAACCTAAAATTCCTAGGTGTTTCATTCATTTTGATTTTCCTTCATATTTTTTTCAATCTGGAGTTCGAAACTCAAAATGTGACCATTCTCTGTTTTTGAAATGATAAAAAAAAAAATTGTATTCTTATTAAAAAGTTTCCGTTTCGGGGGGCTGACTGTGTTTTTACCTAATAGTACCTTTACATAAACCTACTATTTTCTTGTAACATTATTAACGATGTATTTCTGAAATTAAATCAATATATTGGTCCACACCAATATAATTTTTTAATAAACTTAATAAAAAAATAATAAAAAAAACAGTTTTTAATTTTTCTTCGTTACCCTATTCGTTACTTGTACCTTGTTACTAGGTACCTAGGAGCTATCTATACCTACATAGGTACCCATCTGAACCTACCATAACACAATGCTACCCGACTGATTGGCTCACGTTTATAGAACCCTGCATCAACTATTCATATAATTATAGTTTGTGCTGATAAGCGAGAAGAAGAATTTATAGAACTACGAGACATAAGACGCAAAACGAAATTACCTGATTCGCTAAACATCACGACTCCATTCTCCTGAAGGATTGGCAGAGGTATCTAGTACGACAACCGCATTTTGCCATTTAGAATGTTTTACCGAGTGGCGATTAGGTTATTACAAGTTGTTATCAGAAGTGATGTACAAGATACCTTTAAACAAAGTATCTGGAATACAAAATGCAAAATACTTTTAAATTAAGTATTTCAGATACCAGATGCAAATAACTTTCTGGAATGGTATCTGAAATACTAGATATAAAATAACGTATCTATTGAATACTTTTTATAGATAAAATATTTTTGTAAAAAAACAAAATGTTTTTTAATGAAAGTTATTTTTTTTACATGTAAATCGCGTTGATCGCGCAAATCAAGGCTCAAGAAAAGACTCAATCCTCTCATACCTCCGACCGACCGACTAAACTTTTACATGTCACCCTCAAACACAGACTATTATGCGGAATAATTAAAAATGACACGAGTCAAGAGGCATAGCCGATGACATTTTCTAGAAAGAAAGAATTTCCACGCCATCTATCAATTTGGCCTCAGACTAAAGATTCAATGGCGCGTTCAGTTTTATCTACGACAACATTGACATTTAAAATTAATGTCATCTAAGATGTCACAATAGAATCAGTTACCCATCGTTTACTATATAAAAGTATTTTAACAAACATAGTATCTACAAAATACTAAGATATAAAAACAAAAGGTATTTAAATACAAGATACGAAATGAATTTAAAAAAAGTTTTATAGTTACAAGATGAAAATACGTATTCTGTATCTTGTATTTCAGATACTTTATCTTAGATAAGTACTATCTCTGGTTATCAGTCTGTTAAAATAATAAAATAAACAATTTTAATAATAATAGAAAATTACATTTTTCAAACAAAATAAACAATGTAAAAATTGGCATGAAATTAACCATCGTTGATGATAAGGTACTAGACACGCGCGGAGCGATGGTATCAACAATTTAACACAAACTTTATGGTATTGTTACCAATTAATCACAAATTAAGTTTAATGTTGGTAAACACTAAAACAAAAAAACACTCATGAGTAGTTTACTAGATTCTCAATTCCTTTTTTTGTTTACTGTTTCTCAACTTACCCAATTCTCAAATCAGCAGGTTCTTAATTTAATAGACTCTCAACTCACCGTATTCACAATTCCTCTAAAGTACAATGAGAAACGAAATTCTATAATGTAACACAAATCTTTATTTTCTATCAATTAATCAATGAAAAAGAATGAAGTAGTACTTCTATTTTGATGAACATGTACAATGATAAATGGTCAAAATATTAAAAAATACAGTAAAGCTAACGGAAGATGTGAAATTCGCTTTTGTAATTCAAAGAAGCCTAGTGTTTCATGCTCTCGTTTACACTATATTTTTCGTTGAGATAATCCAAAATAATGTTATTTATATTCTTGTTTTTCTGTAATATTTTAACGTTTCTTTTAGTGTCTTTGCAATGCAATGAGGCTTTTGAATTGTTTATGTCCTGGATATGTGTTTCTTTTTTAAATATTAAAATGCATTTAAACAGGGATGGTTTACATGCAATTTTCTTATTCTAGCGTCGGTGCCACCCTTCCAAAGCATTGGTGGTTCTATTATTTTCACCGTAACAACTGAAAACATCCGTCGTTATTTTGTGACTCCGTTGATTATCAAAATAAAGCAAAATGGCTCAAAATATTAATTTTGTGGAGCCATTTCGCAGCTACCCAGATGCGTAACTAACTTATTTACCTTCTCTCGTTTCGATAAATCCAATTCTTTGCTCATTTTGAAAATGTTAATATTATCCCTTGATAACAGCATTAGGAAATACTTTCTTTACTGCTTGCATCACTGCAATTTCGTAGGCTCATTTGTGTATATTTATATTAACACCAAATTATACTTTTAGTACCATACAATTTTGTAGGTATTTTGTCTGGCAGAAACACGTAAACGAGTGGTACGAAATTGATTGTATTTTCATTATTAGAGATGTCTGCATGCAATGTATATATTTGATAAAACGACTTAGCTGCAATTCGAAAAGTTCCGTCTCCATAAAACGTAGAAACAGATCTTATAGCTGTCTTTGCTAAGGGCTGCAAACAATTCATATTTTATTTCCGTCACCATTATCAAACAAGAAGAAATCTTGCACAATATGGTTTGGTAGTTTTACTTAGGATTGGTTATGATACCCCGCCCTACTTTCAAATATTTCTCTCGAGCCCTGTGTAATGTTCTTTGAAGAAAACGCAGGAATCTCATGACTTGGGATTTCGGATTAATTATTATAAAAGTACTTTTTTAATATTTTTGGCACTGAGTCGAGATTAGTGGTAACTTCATTTTTGCAAGCATCCGTAATTGCGTCTACTACATTTCGGACGTGGTCTGCTGCACAGGAATGCCGTCCTATTCTTATTAATGAATTATTGACATCCAAGGTAATTGATGTGTTGCATTCTTTCTGATGGCAACATCTCCAGTTAGTAGTACCTGATTTGTTTCTTATATTGTATTTATACTTGTAACCTGCGTGCAGTGGTAGTGGTTTGCCTCGTTCGCTTTATTTTTTATTTTATATCCCTCTTGTCCATATTAAATAAACAGCCATCCAAATAGACCAGGGCCAATCCTTATTTTTTTGAATTTTTATTTAGAATTTTTCGATTGAGAATTAGGCAATTTTTTATTTTCTTCATAAAACAACGAAAATTAAATTTTTCGCTTTGATAAAATTTGGGCTTGTTTGAAACACAAAAAAGAACAATTTCACCAATCATAATATAATAATAATAATAATCAGTTTATTTCAGACAAGGCATCCATAATTGTGTTAGTAAATGCTTAAGAGCTATGTTAGTAAAACACAAAAAATAAAATTATAAACATTAATCAAAATCATATTTAGTTGGACACATGGAGTGCAATCCAGTCCCCAAGAAAAGGACTGTGTAGACGGCCCGCTATTACTTTTAGAATGCTGTTGGAGCTTGCTCGGATACGGTGCAATATGGAGGCCGCTCTCTTTCTCATGATGGCATGAAAGCCATCAATCTTAGCCTCCATAAACATGCCAGACGCACTACAGCATCTCGATAGCCCCAACAGCATCCTGAAGGCGTTATTATATTGAACACGAAGGGCATTGAGTGCCCGCTGAGTACAGCTGACCCACAGGGTGCATGAATAAAATGATTGGCAGTATGCCCGGAACATTGTGCACTTTACCTCCTTCGGGCACCGTTTAAACCTGTGAGCCAGCATGTTCCCACGGACAGCCAACGCCCTTCGTTCCCTCTCAATGTCCAAGTCATCAGCGAGGTCCTCCGTGACCCAGTGACCCAAGTACTTAACCTGCGTCGCTCTGTTAAGCGGTACACTATTTAGTGTAATAGATGGAACGGTGGTGATTTTAACATTCCGCGGTAGGAATACCAACAACTCGCTTTTGTTCGCATTGTACCTGAGCCCATGAGCCACGGCGTACTCCTCACATCTCGTCACAAGTTTCCGTATCCCGCTAATTGAAGGACTCAACAACACCATATCATCGGCATAACTTATGTTGTTAACAGTGGCGCCATCAATAGTGCAGCCGACTGCAGTGCTACTGAGACCCTCAATCAACTCATTGATGTACAGCTCGAAGAGTCGAGGGGATGTTAACCCACCCTGTCTCACACCACACTCCAACCTGTACTCATCGGACACGACGTTTGCCCACCTAACAACATTGACTTGATTGTTATACCAGTAATCAAGAACATTAACGATCTCCTCAGGGATTGAGGTGGCCCTCAATTTCTCCCAAATACGTTCATAGGACACCAAATCGAACGCCTTCGATAGATCAAGGAAGCATCCATAAACTGGAGTCTTCCTGTCCTTGTAGTACCGGACAGTATGCTTAAGACATAAGATTGCTGTTTCTGTGGACAGTCCCGCTTGGAAGCCGAACTGTGCATCACTTATTCTTAGATGACTACATAATTGTTTATCCAGCATACTGTCCAGAACTTTACCTATAGTGGTGGCTAACGAGATGGGCCTATAATTGGAGCCATCAGAGGGGTCTCCTGTCTTATTCTTGATCACTGGCACAACAACTGTCTTCGTGCACTCTTCCGGTAAGTATGAGTGTCTCATACAAAAAGTATAAAACAATGATAACACTCTAGGCAAGTGCACACCCGCATGCCGTAGGTGCTCAACGCTGATGCCGTCATGTCCAGGGGACTTACCCCTCGTCATCTTACTAATAGTGGAAACTACTTCCTTAGCAGAGAAACTGACGGGTGGTAGCGTATTTGACCTCCGGACATCAGCTTCGAGCACCCGCGGCAACGCAGGTGGTCGATCAGGAGGCACTACTTTAAATTTATTAACAAACATGTTAGCAATGTCAAGGGACTCACCGAAGCCATCGACGCTGAGAGGGGTGTACGGTCGTGGATTCAGCTTACTTATCTCCTTCCAAAAGCTTTTAAAGTTTTTATTCGCATGCTGTGAGGCCAAAACATCCATCTTTACCTGTTCCGCGTTATTCTGCGTTTGTATTTCAGTCTGGATTTAAAAATGCGACGAGACTCTGTCATTTTGTCATACACTGGTCCACTGCGCGGACGACCTAGTGACAACCATACCTAAAACTGCATCCGCGCTTCCTTATGTGCTGGGTAAACATGCCTGTTCCAGCCCACAACACACTTTTTACGCGACTGAAATTTAAGATCAAAGGAATCCACGGCCGCTTTACTTATTACATGAATAATATTTGAATACATGTTGACAATCACGGATCCATGTTCCACCTTGTCACACATGCCATCACAACAGTGGCTCAATTCTATTGGAAAATCTAAGTCTCTAAATTTTTCATTACATAACACGTGATAATACTCAATTTGTTTACTATCCCTATTACCCCACACAACTTTATTACAACTTGTTTCTTTAAGTACATAATGGGGCCTAAGTACATTTACGCTGCAATTAATCTCTAATGCCAGGTGGGCAGACCAAGATGAATTATAGTGTACCTTCACATCCACAACCGACTGCCGGGCC
This sequence comes from Dryobotodes eremita, assembly GCA_917490735.1. Taxonomy (NCBI): domain Eukaryota; kingdom Metazoa; phylum Arthropoda; class Insecta; order Lepidoptera; family Noctuidae; genus Dryobotodes; species Dryobotodes eremita. Next base: position 5,671,251 of record OU823241.1, on the reverse strand, counting down.
GCCTCAGTCACTACGCAGTGATCAAGCCAACGAGTGGTGCCGTGGGCATCACTTATAAATGTGAAGGCACTGCCTAGCTTCTCGACGTCTATACATGACCATAGTTGGTCGCAACAGAATCTTTCCAGTTCCCTACCGAACCGCTCACCTGGATGAGCATTAAAGTCCCCCAGCATATAAACTGACGCTAATTGTGTATTTTCAATTATTGAACTCATCTCACTAAGACATTCCGTAAATTGAACTAGATTTTCATTTAAGTCTACAGGCATGTAAACAGAGAACACGACGAACGATCGATCATTAACACTCACTTTTATTGCCGATAGCCGCACACTATTAGTTTCAAGTACAGTCACAGAATCGAAGGCGTCCTTCCGCCACAGTATCGGTACACCGCCATAGGGTCTACCTCGTACTATGTCAACGGACGTGTCAATTGCAGACTTTCCCGTAAAACCAAATGCATCGCTAATCTTCCCAAGTATGGCTAAGTCGTGTGGAAACAACCATGTTTCTTGCAAAGCCACAATATCGGCTTGTTTACATAACATTCTCAATGTCTCATGTCTGTCATGTGTCTCAAATAATAAACACATTAAAAAAAATAGCGATAGTTACAAATTACAAACCGAAAAAACGGTTTTTTGCATTTTTCTCGGTCATTTTGAGGTTATGGTCAATAATGTCGAATAAAAAAGTTTGATTTTTTTATTATCTACAACTTTTACATTTAACTATTTTCGATAGGTTGCATAGTTTAGCCGAAAAACGAAAAAAACTAGTACCAACCCCTAAAAACGTATATATTACTACCCCCACGCCCCTCTCAGAACTTTTACTCAGTCTGGACGATTTTTCCTGAATTATTTACACCATTAACTACATTTTCCGACCATTCGTATACTGCTAAGAATTTATCGTGTATTACGATATTTTAAACGGTTTGGCCTGGTCTAAAACTTTAATTAAAATAAAATCCATTTCACAATAAAACGAATACTGCTAAGTAGGTATTGATCTCATTAAGTCAGTGTCATAATCCGTCATCATTACGGCCTTATTTCTGCATTTGAGACAACGTACCTAAGTATTGCAAATCGTAATCAATTATTTGTTTCGTAACTACAACATTTGATAAATTAAGAATCTGGTGAGTAGAGAGTCTGGTAATTTAAGAATCTGCAGGCGTAGCATGACGCTTTCTGTTTCTTGGAAGACAAGACATAGCTATTTCTATACAAAGTGACATTTCGTTTCTCTATTTTTGACATCGCACCGTAAAAATCCTTCTAAAATCCGTCATTTTGTCTTTCGTTTTACCGATCGTTGTCTAGGTCTTTTTATATGTAGACTATTTCAGAAGAAAGTTTTCTATCCCAAACGTCAAAATCACACTGACTACTGTCAGTTGTCTAAGGTAGTGAAGACAATTTGATTTTGTAATCGCCATGCTAAAGATAGTAGAAAACGTTTTACTCGACGGCCGCAAAGTATAAAAATGGAATGGAAAAATGGAATTTTTCACTTTTTGTATGGCAAATGTGAAAAAGTATTACTTACATGTTTAGTTTTAGAGGTTTAAAGGTTTCATAAAGGGGGTCGAAATTTTCATTATTTTTGCGATAGGACACACCATTTTCGAGATATAAGCAAAATAAAAGAAAAACGTGAATAAACTACTCAATTTCGTAAAAAGTGTAGTTGACTCTTTCTACTTTGCTGCCGTCGTACTGTCTTCATGGAACGTCAATTTTGTCTATTCTTCCGTCGACAAAACCGTTTCTATAATGGTCATGCTACGCGTACTGGTGAGTTAAGTATCCAGTGTGTTAGGAATCTGGTGAATTCAAAATCTGGTAAATCGAGAACTAAGCTAATTGCAAATCTGGTAAACAGATCATGAGCGGAACAAGGCCCCACGGCTAGAATGTTAATTGTTATTAATTATTTTAATTGTGTATGTTTAAAATACGTTGTGTAGAATACGTGATTTCAATTAATGTGATGTAGGTACACTTCAATAGCGCGTTACGCACATAGGCTAAAGCTCCGCCCTATTCATAGAAAAAAGGTTGAATTCCGTGCTGTGATTGGCCGGGAGACGCATGACGCATTACCATATTTGGTACTGCAGCTGTCCTAGGCGCGCGGCACTCCTAGCGAACCCCTCGGATAATGCGTGGGGAGGGGCCATAAGTACGAAATACGCAGAAACAGAGGGTCTACGCAGTGATAAAACCGAAGTATCGGCCAAACATTCGATCGTTTCCTACTACGAACTTCATTCTATTTCGTCCGGTCGGTTCGGGTTGGTTCGGATCCGACCGAACTTCATTTTGACATGTTGTATCGTAAACCCTACTATGAACGAGAAAGTCCGACCGATAATTTGAGTTTGACAAGAGTTACATGGTCAAATTAATGTCAAAATTCACGACAGCGAAATAGCTACCTTTTGAGTATCGTAAGCATCGAATTTAATTAATTGTTACAATTATCTTGAGTTTTATATTTGCTAAAAGGGTTAAAGTGAAAGTACCATACTTATAATTGTAGCGTAATGGCAGTACGTATGTTTTTGGTGGAAGAGGCTCTCAGAGCTAGCTAGCCGTAGCTAGTTTGGAGCGTAGAAGGAATCGCAGACAACTTCGTGACTGCTTCATACAAATCTCATGCCCGAACTTGAGTTTGTTGTTAATTACAGACTTAGTCGAACACTTTATGAAGAATCTGCCAGGACATAGTGCCCCTGTTACCCCGGAAGCGTAATAGCCGTGTAATTGAGCCTGCTACAAAGGTGAAAGGTAAAAGTGAAAGTCGAAAAAATAGTAATTCATATTAATTGAAGTAATAGAAAGTGAAAAATCATTATTTTAAATAGGTGCATTCATAGTAAACTTTCTTAAAAATACAAATATTACCTACTATTAATCAAAATTAAGGAGAGGCAAATAATATTTCACAAACAACAGGTTTGCGACTTTGTCACCTTCCAAACGATTTCTTAGGCGTTCATAAATTAAGCCAGCTGCACTAAATAATTGTTCACTTGGCACTGAACTTGACGGCGCCGATAAGTACGTGCGAACGATGGGAGCAAAGTCTTAATACTATTTAATGCTATTGTTTCTCCACCACAATAAAAAGTCGTCGTCTAATCTGGTTTTCTTTATTATATACACTAATTAATGATTTCCATATCATGAGGTTACTATTGGGGCTGCCTGATGATTCTTGACCATTTCGCACGCAACACGCAGCCGAGCGGCCGCGTCGTCGAGCGTCGCTGCTCGCGCGGTGTATTACGAATTCACGACGTAAATAAATCTCCGTTACAACTCCGCAAACATTTTGCGGAGGCGGAAGCTGTACGATTTCTTGCGGAACTTCCACAGTAACGGAGGCGAAGGCGCAGTTCCGTTACAACCCTTTTAAAGTATATTTAGCTTGATTTTTGTTGACATCTTATAACTTAACTTGAACACTTTACACTTCAGTCAGCACTTGATAATAACAACCGAAATATGATTATCGCTTTAACGACAGCGACAGACGCGATTTGGTTTGTGTTTAAGTACATTTTTTCCTGGTTTTTGCAATAATAAAAAACTGTTTGTACTTGTTTGTATACTTGTCATCCTTTGACTTTTTTATTTTGACAATCGGCAAAGACATAGACAATCTGTATGTCTGCTACAAATAAGTATGTATATTGATTTTTGAGAAATATTACAATGTTTGTAGGTATAACTAGGTAGGTAATACTGAATTAAAAGCAAAGTACAATTTCCTTATTACAAAAAAATATTTTACTCTGTAATTCAACAGTTTAGAAATTATATCAAAATGAATATTAATGACTAATCGATAAAACGTTCAACTATAACACTAAATTTCGTTCGGTCCGACACTCTTCCGAATATTGACTATGGTGCCTACCGCACTGAGCCAATGCGAACTTTGTTCGTAGTAGGATAAACTTCGGTCGTGTTTCGGTCGGTCCCGAACATTCGGATGTGCACTTCAGAGTAGACCTGAGGGCTTAGACAAAGTAACATTCGATTAGCGATGACGCTAGTAGAAAACTCAAAAAATGTATGGGGTTGACATAAGCTATCGAAATGTCACGTAATCATAGGTCAACGAATAGGAATTAGCTAGACAATGTTAACATTATTTGATTCTATGAAACGAATCGACAGCGTCGAACGATTACTTCCATAGAGATGCGTAGCCAAGTGGCACTTCTTGACAAGCGTTATCATTAGTTTTTGATTTGTATGATGGAAACATTAGCGAAAGCGATAGCGATTGTAGAAATAGAATCGCCCCGAAGCGAATGCCATTTGTATTATGCGAAGTACAAAACATTTTTGTTCAGTAGTAATTTGTATGCAACGATCTTGTCTGCGGGTGGTGATGCGAGGTCGTCCTCCATGTCGCACTGCCACGCTGCCAGTGATGCGGTAATGTGTCCAAAGTCGATTTATAACACTCTGCGTAGTGCCCAGAGCGTTTGCCACAGCACGTTTGCTGAGAACCAGCTTCCAACATTCCCACGGCTCTGATCATTTCTTCTCAGTTCAAATGACGTCTTTTCTCCATAATAACGTTCTTTTGTATTAACTCCACCCAGAAGTATGGCAAAATTTTTACTGATTTGGCTTCAAACCCGTTGCTTGATTATATAGGAATACGACTTGATAGAAGACTTTCATCTTTTGACCGAAATTCAAAAACTATTCTCTTTCAAATGACGAAATTTACTAAGTGTATGTGTGTGTATAGGAGTTACAAAAAATCTAATTAAAAACCCTGATTTTTTGTAACTAGCAATAACGTGGTAGATCCCTAAACACTTTTGATGTGTGTATTTAGAACAATATTTTCTAACACGACTTAAATAAAAAATCTGTAGGGTTTTCAACAAAGGCAATTTCATCGTGAAAGGGACCTTAACCTATACTAAAAATAGGGATTAGGTACTAAACCTAAGTACTAAGCTTTTTCAAGAAAAAGGTACACGAATGTTAATGTATTTTTGGTGTATGTCGCCATCGCTTATAAGAATACTTTTTGCTACCGTTGACGCAATAACAACTTGTTGCCAGCTTAAAATACCCATTTTCTTTTGTTTAAATTTTCGTATTTCACCCCCTCAAAAGAACTTTCTGGCTATAGACGAATGACGTATAGAAATACGGAAATAAAACGATTACAATAAGTCAACCCCAAGTAGGGTAGAAAACTTTCTATCCTACGTCAATCTTTGAAAGAACTCCTACAACTTCATGTTTCTGAGCACATTTCCTTAAGTTTGGAAAGAAGTTAATTTTCGACACAAAAGCTCGGATTTCGAAAGAAATCATAAAAATAAGTTCTCTTATATAAAGTTGGAATGACGTGTCCGTACGGACTGAGGAGCCATGACTCATGTTTAAACACTTTAAACACGGGTACTACTAATATTTAGTAGTTAGCGAGCTGATTTTGTAGGCCCGATCCTGGAATTTGTAGTAAAACCCTTAAAAGTTACAGGACGTTTTTTACAGGCCATCTTAGAACTATAAAACAAGCAGCTGCACTAGATATTTTTGAAAATTTAGTATAATTTAGTAATGTTTATGCTTAAATAAAATAAAATAAAATAAGTGATAGACATAATTTTAATACTAGAAATACAGATAAAATAGATCAACCATTATTTAGATTATCTAAAGTACATACATCTTTTATGGGGTACTGTGTTAAATGTTACAACAAAATACCTTGTGATATATTGCAATTAAATGAAAGAAAATTTAAAACTCATATAAAAAGTACACTTTGTAAACAAGCATATTACAAATTAGAGGATTATATCCTAGATAAGAATGCTTGGAAACATGCTGGTCCTGCTCCATAGGACAATCTAGAGTGTAGACAAAATCAAACTGGTTGCTAATTTAATTGTATAATTTATAATTTTTATGACATTGATTGTTACATTATGTACTTAACTACTTTAACTCACACACTAAATTATTACGTGTTAAAATTTTGGAAACATCATATCTACTTTTCAATATTTGTAAATATGTGAGCACCATGTATCTATCACATAATTAATTTACCTGCCTTTGCATTATATTTAATTCTTTTTACCTATTGTGGTATAGTAATTTTATTCTAGGTGCATCGTCTTCACATATGATTACATAATTAATGTGAACTTGCATAATATTGTAAAAAAAGTTAAAAGAGTAACGGTGGAGTTTCTTGCCCATTCTTCTCCATACGAAACTACCTTTTGAAAGGGGAAACTAGAATCAATTCAATTTTTTTGTAAATTTTGACGTTCAAAAGTGCCTTTTATGTGCCTATTTGAAATAAATGATTTGACTTTGACTTTGACTTCTGAATTTGAGATAGCTACAAAAGCTAGATTTTTCGTAAAAAATCCACGCATTTCACCGCGTTCCATTCCATTTGGTCGGGGTGCCCTAGCTTAGTGAATAATTAGAGTTAAAAAAAAAAGACGCGACAGAAGTAAAATTTGAAAAGCAGTTTATCGAAGTATTGTGTGGTAATTTTGATGATGTCTAAACGTATCAGTCAAAACCAAAAATCTAAGTATTTTATTTTACATAGACCTACATGGGCACTTACGAAACGTCACGTCGGAAGCTAGGTGCACGGTTCCAATTGGTCGTTTCCTATGGAGAAGAGCCGGCAAGAAACCAAACGATTACTGTTTAAAAAATAATCGGCTTTTAACAATATTAATTCCAAATTACAGAATTTATAGGTATAGGAGGACAGTCTTGGCCTTTCAACAAGTACTTACCAGAAATTTAACAAATTAAAAAATGGTCAAAAAATCTACAGTCTACTAGGCCTATGGCAGTATTAATGGACTTTTGAGCAGCCATTACTTTTTATTTTAATAACTCTGACTTGTAGTATTTAAAATCTAAACATAAAGCCGTAAATAGTAGTAAATATTCCGAGGGTAGTTATTTTAGGAGGGGTAATTACGAGGGGCTTATAAATCAATAACATCCCGCAGACCAGAGGTGGTATCGGCCCCGACTTACGAGTTGTAGGTCGTGAGTTCGAACCCAGGCAGACACATTACTTAGTGTATTTAATTTCGTCACCACTGCTCTCAAAACGATGAAAGAAAACATCGTGAGGAAACCGGCATGTCTTAGAACCAAAAATTTGAAGACATGTGACATCCACCAACCCGCAATAGGCCCGCGTGATTATGGCCCACTCCTTCTCATAGAGCGGAGGCCCGTATCCCAGCAGTGGGAACATTATAGGCTAGTTATGCCGTCGTCTCCCCATCTCCCCATTTCATAGACACAACACAGACACATGTTTAATATAAATCAAAACATTAAAGCCCCCACAGTATAGCGGGGGTTGTTTTTAGGGCTCCGTATCTAAAGGGCGCGGTTTGGCTGCTCCCCGTTGATCTAACGGACAAAAGCGCGGTTCCTAATGTGAGGTCTTGGGTAGATCCCAATGTCGGGCAAAGATTTATTGCGTTTTGCATATAGGCTCGCCCTATTTTACATGTAACTTAAGGGTGTTTTTTTTGCAAATTGCAGTTCTGTTTTACGTCGTAAGTTGATAAAAATGCGATTCGCGACTGTAGGAATGATATATTTACTGAATAATAATCATCAATTTCATATTATTATTATTTATTTATTTATTCAGTAGTACATATACATATTATTTATTTCAGTTGGTGCCAACATAAACTAATTAGAGTTTTACCGTGCACCAAAGTCATCGACTACATAATTTAGAGCATCAAAACCACCTAAGGAGGTACTTAGTAAAGAAAAAAAAACAACAAATAACTTTGTTACGGGTATTTAAGCAAAACATTATCTCATACCAACGAGCGAACATCGGTGACAAATCTGACCGTCCGTCCTTACAATAAAAGTGGTGGAGGAATGCCTTCGAATGAATACAGGTTGTTACCAAAAGTTGTTGTTTGTTGTTATATCAATCAAACTTTGGAAATTTGTTCCACCTAAGAATTTTTCGAAATACTTCATATGTAAATTCTCATATGGAATCCCAGAATTCCGCCACACAGGCGGCTCTTTCGTCCTTCTTCGGCATCCTTGAAAATATGCATTTTTTATGTTTCAAATAAAATGAAGGTACAGTACAACTATTTTCTTAATATTCCTCGGCAATCATCGCATTTCCGAAAACAAATGAATGCTAATTTCTATGTCCATCAATTTTAGATTTATCGTGTATAATCATTTGAATTCAGAACTAAGTACTTTATTGTTGTTTTGTTTTGATTGTATTGTACAGAATATGGAGACGACAATACGACCAGAAATTACAGTTACGCAGTTTAATTTTACTGACAACAACAGCGCAACACAGTTTGACAACAACAACACTGTTTCTGACTGGGAACAGTCTGCATACGAAAATTCGATCAAATATATATCCGTCCAATAGCTTAGTCACTATAGTTAGTCAAAGATTGGCGAAGCCCATAGTCGGCCCATCTACTATTTTCGTAGTATTGCAAGTGTTTCCTTTATTGTTGTCTCCGTATTGTATAGCAACTCTAATACCAATGCAGTTTTGGTGGTAGGTACGACACCCCGAGTGTGACTCCTACTCGTACATCGGTTTTTCTAGAAATATAATTATCCGTGCTCGTAGCAGCGACCCTAACCCGTTTCCATAGGAACCCTCAATTATAGCGAGCTAGATGTGCATGTAGGTACTGTTGAACGAGGGCGCCGACCCCTTGTTAGTCTGTCTGCTACCATAGCAACTATTGATTGAGTACTACCTACACATTGTACCTGAGGGTTGCATTCCCCCCAGGAGACTGCGGCTCGAGTTCTGTGTAATAAATTACTAAGATTTTTTGTTATTCTTGTCAACCTGCCGAGCGTGTATTTAATGCGCCGTCATAAATGAAAATTATTTTTGTAAATTGGTTCAAAATCTGGTAGGTGCAAAAAAAAACTAAGTCTAAAGCCTATACTTACAGGGTGGTAAATTAAAAGGTAACTTTAAATAATTTTTATTAGAAACGAAAATTACCAGTTATTTTCCCACAATTATATAATACAGGCTTAACAATTGTGTACGAAAAATAATATCCGCCAAAGTCCACCTTTTTGCTGATTTAAAATGCGATCGCCTGGTATTCCACTATCAGAGTAACAAATATTCTGCTTTTAGTGTTCAAAATTTACCTCGACACGTCCATTTAAATAACCCCACAAAAAAAAGTCAGGACCTGTCGAATCTGGTGAATTTGGGTTCAATCAATGTCGTCAACATTTCTTGGAATGTATTGTTTCAGAAAACATTCCTCTCAAAGTTTCGATTATGTTTCGTAATGCATGGCTTCTGGCTCCATATTATTGGAATCACGTGTTTTCTAACTATCCGTGTAACCGTGTAACTTAGATAACTTAATTTATAATTTAAACAAATTAAAATTTAAAAAATCTTAACACTATTACGATTGCCAGGCGCATACGAGTAATAGCACATGTCCTGTAGCTTATCAGGAAGAATGATGCAATTACTGTAACTAACCAGTCAGACAAAAAGAATTTAGGGCTCCAGGGTGGGTCAAGCGCGTCGTGTTCCACGCGTGCCTCAAAGAGATGTCAGCACCATTGACGGGTCCGATAGGACCGATGCCTGCCGATGATGGGGTCGCGGATTGTTCGAAAGAGTTACCGTGGCCCTGGCGCACAGGCAACTGAAGGAACACGGGTGGGTTTTATAGTCAGTAAGAGTCTGACACGCCCTTCCGCTCCGCCCAGAGCGGGAGAGGTCATTAGATGATTTCCCAAAAAAAAAAAAAAATGGTTGGTCAACAAAGGTTGTTCTTCTCCACAATGGTTAACATTTTGTTTATTTACAAATCCTCTGTGATCAAAGTGGTATCAGTCACTCGCAATTATTTGATAAAAAAATTGAGTGTTTTTTCTATGGTACCTTGTGATATTTTTTTTAAAGTTAACGCGGTAGTCATGGCCTTATAAATAGCGCATAACGAAATTTACAAAGTTTCACTAAATAGTAGATATAAAAGAATCGAAAAATTCTGCACCAAAAGAAATGGTTGCCAAAAAAGTTGTATACCTACTTACATACGAATAGCTACCTACAATATCTACTAGTCAATTCAGGTACTGAGAGGGCAATTGTTAATTGGGAACCGCAAATATTTTGAGTGGGTGGAAACAACTACGGGAAATGGATACCTATCTATATAAACGTTAACGAACGTTACGCTCTATAGTGTCTTACAAGAATGTCCAGCCAAATGACGGCTTTACAGACCAATCATGGATCCATAGCTTCCAACCTAAGAAGGCCAGTTCTGGTCGTTCAATATCTAGTTGCAATCTCATCTCAGCGACAATCAGTTTCAAAAACTTGCCATAAATGTATTGCGACCGAGAATAGAAAGCGTACGTTCTTAAAAATACTAGACTTACCCCTCTGATATCATATTGTGTTATGGGGTGGTTCAGTAGAAATTAAAACAGTATTCTTGGCTCAAAAGCAGTGCATTCCCGCACTCTGTAACGTGGATTTGTTAATCACATGCAAACCATTGTTTTGAAAAGCTAAACATACATACTACATATTTATGTTGAAACACATCAGTAGGTACTTTTTAAAATATTTTTGTAACTATTGTAATTATAATACCCGTTACCCCAATACCTAAATTACCTCATCTAAAACTTAACAGCGTCGTTCAAGTATATTTTTGAGTCCTGTATTTTTGTTCATACACATCAATTGGTACTTCTACACATATGTAGGTGACTATTGTTATTTTAATACCCTTTACCCCAGCCTTTCATTACCTCACATAAAAACTGATCTTTATGAAAGAAACTTACTCAATGTCAATAAAATTATTCAACTTTCAAAGAGAGAACAAAGACCAAGTGGACTAAAAGACCTTCCTGTTCGATTATTCGGAAAAAAATGCACGCCTGGGTAGTAGATAAATGTTTTCTATTGGTGCCAATACTAGTCAGATAATTTATTGATATGTTATTGCTATTGAAATCAACTTATGGAAGTGGTAGCAGATACATACGATGGACGTTGTCAACAACCCTACTGTAGGAGTGGGAGACTCTTCAGTAAGTATCAGAAACAACTTCTTCATTTAGGTCGGAAAACTAGTTTCATTATACAAAAACTTTTTTACATAAAACAACCGACTTCCAAAAAAAAACACTAAAAAACTTGAAAAATAACTTTAATTTCGGAACTCGGTGTCTTTGGTTTTGTATTTTCGTTTTTGGTCACCGACTTCCGAAATTAAAGTTATTTTTCACGTCTTATAGTGTTTTTTTTTTGGAAGTCGGTAGTTTTTAGTAAATAAGTTTTTATTTTTCACTTTTTAGTTGTGGTACCTACCCCACACAAATTCTTATACCACTACTTGATATGTAAATAACAGTGACAGGAAATTATTAAAACATCATCAATATAAACTAAGTGGAAAAAATACGCAATATTAAGGATAACTCAAAAACTACTGGTCAGAACTTGATCAAATTTAAATGGGACCACATGTGAAGCAGCAACTTTCAAATAAAAAAAGAATCATCCAAATCGGTTCACCCAGAAAAAGTTCTGAGCTAAAACAAAAAAAACAAAAAGAACGTACCGTCGAATTGAGAACCTCCTCCTTTTTTTGAAGTCGTTTAAAAAGTTAAAAGGCACATTTACACAAAAGGTCAGGCAACCGTTACACTTGACCGATTCTTGCAAAAAGCACGAGTAAATTGCACGATAAAGGTATAACATGTAGGAACGTTTTCGAGATCAGGGTTGCGAGCAGCTGCCGTGAGGGGAGATTCTAGGTCAAGGGCAACCTTCCCTGGCAAACTTGGGGTAAGTGCAATAAGTACCAACCGAACAGAAATTGTATAGGAATACGACTTGTCAGAAGATTTTCATCTTTTGACCGAAATTCAAAAACTATTCTCTTTTGGAATGACGAAATTTACTAAAAAGTATCCATAAGAGTTACAAAAAATTTAGTTAAAAAACCAGATTTTTTGTAACTAGTAAAAGCGTGCTTGATCCCTAGATACTTTTGATACTTAAAAGGATGGTTCATATGCATAATCATGCATAATCAGCCTATAATGTTCCCACTGCTGGGACACAGGCCTCCTCTCTTTGAGAGGGACTGGGCTGTAATCTACCACGCGGGCCCAGTGCGAGTTGGTAGATGTCACATGTCTTCGAATTTTTGGTTCTAGGATATGCCGGTTTCCTCACGATGTTTTTCTTCACCGTTTTGAGCGCAGTGGTGATGAAATTATTTACACAAAGTAAAGCGCCTGCCTGGGTTCGAACTCACGACCTACAACTCGCAAATCGGGGCTTATACCACTGGGCCACCACTGCTCTGTACCTATATAATACATTGATATTAGCCTAACATACTTAATATGTTAAAGACATCTCGATTTTTTATCACGCAATAAAGACTGCGCTAGTATTAGAAAAAAAAAAGTATATTCGTACCAAAATATTATTACGATAATTTTCGCATACCAGAAATGGTAAATGTGAGGATGTCATGTAACATTCATCTACCACACCTATTTACCCATAATATGCGAATCCCTTCTTCCCCACTGCTCAACTGGATTGCTCAACTGCATAAAGTTGAGCAGTGGGTAATACCAACGGCTCAACTGGTAATTGCTCAACTACGAATAGTTGAGTAGTGGGTAATACGTGCTGATCAACTAAAACTGCACAACTATATTAATTATAGACTAGAAATAAAAACTCCAAATCTCATAATTAATATACTTCACCAGCTACTAAGAAATCTTAAAATTAAAAACAAAAATATTTCTTGTTAAGAGATAAGTGTTAACGAACTTAGTAAAAAAACTTTAATTACCCTTAATATACGTCAACCAGTACAATGACATTTTAAAAGTAAAATCAAATTTTATTTCTTCTTTTTTCTTAAATGTGTTATCGTAATTTTTCGAGAGCGTACCCAATTGAGATTATTGAATTAATTAGTTGCATTTGTATGTTAAGAATTATATCATCATTATGTATATACTTATTTCTTCTCCTGTTCGCTGATTTATCTACAGCAAGCACGTCAATGTCAGCTAGTATTTTTAATAATCTCATCAATATAATGGTGTTTCTGTTTATAGATTTGTTTATTTTTGAATGCCAACCTTCGAGCACATTGTTAGTTCTATGTCGCTCTCCTAACATACTGATTATTTTTATATAGTCTTTTTCTTTAAAATGCTGTCCACATACTTCATAAAGGGTTGCATCGCTAGTTTCGTATTTTCATATTCGATTTTAATGTAATTCCAACCTTCCATTATTTTTTCCTCACCTATTAATGGCAACACCGAGCAGAGACGAACGATCCTTTTTTCGTGTTTTGTTTTCTGACAGCCCAATTTTTTTGCGTTTCGCCAAATCATTTTAGTCCAGTGGTAGTAACAACCTTTAATAGTAACAGTAGGCCATACTTCTTTTATTACATTCATCATCCCAATCTCAAAATCGCAGTGAAGTTTTTCAATATTCAGTTCTGGTAATTGCGATTTTAAAATATAAGATAAATATCTATAACTTCCCTGTTTTTTGTCGGACATTAACGCAAATATAAATGGCTTAACATGTATTGATTCCGAAGAACTGCCCATATCCCTGTGTATAGTAAATAGTTGGGTAAAAGGATTGGGGCAGCTGTAAAAGTTCCATCGACAAAAAACTCTGTCACATTTTTAAGCTGTTCTTTATTTCCAGGAGAAAAAAATACCAAAATTCGCGTTTGATCGCCATGAAAATCAGCTAAAAGGAATTCAAGATATATTTTCGGCACATCGACCTCGGGTATATTATTGAAAATGCTCTTTTTAGTTCCGACCGATTTATATCTAGCATCATAAAGACCATGTTTGATTCTCGCTAGAGGTATACTATCTATAATCTCCTTTTTATGCCCATCACGATTCATCTGTAGTATCGCCTCTTCATACAATTGAGGAATTGGGCGATCAGAACAGATTGCTGCCTTCTTAAGATTATCTTTTTCTATCATTACCATGATATGATGGTTATTTTTTGGACATGAATGATTCGTGGACTTAAAATTTTTTTTAGCCTAAAAGAAAGAAGGAAACGATAAAAAGAGAACTTCAGAAATTGTACCGACCTACTTGGTAAAAATAAAAATAATCTCACTTTAACTGTTATAGTCCCTTTGCATTTAGTTTTTCTATAAGACGAACATCTTAGTATAGTTTGACCATTTTTGTAGTCTCTTAGTCTATGATAATGATGATTTTTATAAAGCACAGCTTTTCCTCCGATATGACCAATGATTTTCATCTCATCGTCCTCGCTTGGTGCCGACCTGTAGAAGAACTGGAATTTACGCTGAACAAAAATTTTGAGTTTTGGTCAAAAAACGTGTTTTTCGACTGAAAAATGTGTAAAAACCTGAAATTACGACTACCAAACGGGACTCGAGCACGCGGAACGCGCACCGGAATACACGCAAGGCAGGTAAGTATCTATTAAAATTACGACCAATCGGATTTAGAAGATAAATTTTGATTTAAAAATGTTATTTTGTTTTCTTTAGAAAAATATTGAAAAATTTTCTAATTCTATGAATGAAATTTTTTTTTCACGTTCTTGTCTATTTAAACTAGTCAGATAGTAGGACGGAGACTATTTGAGATCAAAATAACTGAAAACAGCAAATTGCGTCACCTGGATGCAAAGTTATAACTGCCACTTCAGTTTGCTTACTCCCCAGTTTACTCATTTTACATGGGGTGAATAAAGATGCAGGGTTACTGTGGAAATATCCCTTTCAAAGGTTAGCTTCGATTCAACCCTGCATCGATGCACCTCATTTATAACCGACTTCAAAAAGGAGGAGGTTATCAATTCGGATGTTTATATATATTTTTTTTATGTATGTTCGGGCATAACTCCGTCATATATAGACGGGTTTGCAAAATTCTTTTTTTGTTTGAAAGGGTATACTCTCGAGGTGGTCCCATTGTTACCAAGTCTGAATCCAATGAAGGGATCCCATGGAAATCGAGGGAAATCCTCAAATTTTATAGGCACACCAATAGCGATTTGGGTACTTTTTATAGTTACCCGTGCATTTGCTCTCGAAAAGCACCATTCCGTGAAGTGGAACTGATGATGAAGACCAGAGGTGGCCACCGAAACTACTCAATAATAAGTATTTCACGAGTTGCGATTCGATTACTTTAATATGGTTGCTAAGCAATTTTTGCTCGTCACAATGCATATGGTGAAATATAGCTGGTGGTGGCTTCACCATCAGCTCAGTTCTTTTTCAGGAGAACTCCTCAATAATTAACGCATCGGAAAAAGGAATATTTTGTAAAGGCAACAATTTAAATGCTCACCAAAATATTTTGTAGACCCTAAGACTAAGTACCAAGTAAAATATGTTAACTTCAAATAATATAAACCCACTCTATACCGAGGTGCCTAAAGAACAACGTTTTATGTTCTTTAGGCACCTCGGTATAGAGTGGGTTTATATTATTTGAAGTTAACATATTTTACTTGGTACTTAGTCTTAGGGTCTACAAAATATTTTGGTGAGCATTTAAATTGTTGCCTTTACAAAATATTCCTTTTTCCGATGCGTTAATTATTGAGGAGTTCTCCTGAAAAAGAACTGAGCTGATGGTGAAGCCACCACCAGCTCTATTTCACCATATGCATTGTGACGAGCAAAAATTGCTTAGCAACCATATTAAAGTAATCGAATCGCAACTCGTGAAATACTTATTATTGAGTAGTTTCGGTGGCCACCTCTGGTAACCAAAATAATTATACACTCATCAGAATAATTGTAGGTGTTGTATTTATATTCCTTTTGCCTACCAAAATGGATGAATGCTCACCAAATCTTGTTTAAGTTGCTCACCAAAAATAAGTTGAGCGAGCGAAGCGAGCTCGGGACTTGGGGCACCCCGACTCGGACAGGTTAGGTTAGAAGAAAGAGCCCCGCCAAGCGGGGCTTCGTCGACTACGCCTTATAAATAAAAAAAAGGAAAATAGGTTAATTTCTAGAATACTTTATGAAACACAATTTGGTGAGCATTTATCCATTCTGTTGGACACAATTTGGTGAGTATTTCGAAATTTTTGGTAGTAAAATAGGTACTTTTCTGGTAGGCATTTAAACACAAGCCTTTTGTAAAAAGTGATGAGCAGTTGACATTAGGCTATTGTAACTTAAATAAATTAATAACTGAAACACTAAAAAGTGAAAAATGAAAAACTTTAAAAAAAAATTAAAATACAACCAAATTCAAAAAAAGACACTACATAGTGAAAAATAACTTTAATTTCGGAAGTCGGTGGCAAAAGACTAAAATACAGATCCAAGAACACCGACGTCAGAAATTAAAGTTATTTTTCACTATGTAGTGTCTTTTTTTGAAGTTGGTTTATTTTTTGTAAAAAAGATTTTTATGTTATGCTTTTGTCCCTACGTTGCATTACCTCTAGCGAACCCTTTGCACGCTTGAGCTGTTTCTAGCAATATTTCACGTTACAATTCAGGGTCAGGGTTAGCAGTTATCACGCAGCTGTAGTAAGGGAACACACAATACACTGAAGGGGATCAGAGATTACCTTTGTTTACAACCAGAGGGGGAGCGCGCTTTGTTGTGACTTTTATGCTAAACGATCAAACAGCGCGAGCCTCATTGAAGATAATAATACTGCAAGTAAAATCTAGATGTCAGTGCAAGATATGATTATGATCGTTAATTTCGGGCGTAAATCTGTACTAGCAAAGGTGCAACGTTAAGTTTTGTTCTGTTTAATTTATGTCACATATGCTAGTCTCCTGCACTCTTCCTCCTGATCTTATGCAGCAATGAGTGTATTATAAAAGGTAACTACCGATGCTTATTGTGTAATGATGTGTCACAATCCCGACCATTGCCGCGGAGTTTGTCGCGACATTTCGTTTCCTGCCGTTAAGTAGCATGTACTTTTTATTAATCAACATCCTACCCCACTATGTAATTATTGGAATTTGCTACTTTGTCTTATCGCTGATTGAAAATGTCACATCTTTATGTCCATTCTTGCGAAAATTGGCACCAGGAAAGTTCGAGTAGGAAAATACGAGCACGTATTTGTAACTAACCAGTACCTATTGAAAAAACCATTATAGAAGTGCCAGCAGATGCATACGATGAATGATGTTGTCAACAACCCCAGCGTAGGCGTGGGGGACTCTTCAGTAGTTATCAGTAACAACTTCATCGTTAAGGTGGCGAATGTACAAGTATCTCCCCGGCCCCCGACTCATGGTAGTAGAAGGAATAGTGAGGTTTTTGTCGGTAGGAGTCTGACCTAACCCTTCGTTCTCTCCAGACGGAGGATTTCCATGACGATTTCACCACGAAAAATGAAATTTAGGAAAACTAGTCAAAGTATACAACAGTAAAAAGACACATTTACACAAAGGTCAGGCCAATTATCATGCACATTGTATCATGTTGTCAACACAATGGTCCAACCCTTAAAGCAACCGTTACACTTGACCCTATTCTTGCAATAAATATATTGCAAGATAAAGGTATAACGTGTAGGCACATTTTCAAGGTCAGTGTTGCCAAGCAGCTGCCGTGAGAGGAGATTCTAGGTCAAGGACCAGCTTCCTTTGCGAAACTTGGGGCGAGCTCAGTAAGTACCGACCGAATGGAGATCTTACAACTAGGTATAATAAGTAATGTGTACTTATTAGGTACACGTTTTGGTTCGCACGCAATCATATCAATGGTTCAACCCCTGTGTCTACAACACTTTCTTCGGCACAGTTGGACAGGTTTTCCATAAAAATACCACGTGTTCATTCAAGATAGTAAATTGGCTCTCAAATGCAAATTGCGCATCTACACCGCAGTCATCCGTCCCGTCATGACCTAGCCCTGCGTTGTATTTGCAGTTGCAAAGCCCCGTCATCTTCATAAGATGCAGACCCTACAGAACCGTTTCCTCAGAAAGGTTACGGGAGCCCCCTTCTGTGTCTGAAATGTGAATCTTCACATAGACCTTCGAATGCCCACCATCCAAAAGTTCATGAAACGCCTTTCAAAGCGTTTCTTCGACTGTGGCATAAAACACCCCAACAGTGTGTTGTGAGAGTGTAGCAGCCGCCTGCTATACTCTCTCTCGCATTAGTAAGATTCGCCGCCCGAGGCATACCTTAGTCGACCCCGACGACGCCACTACCCTCCTCTAGGAGAGTAGTAAGGCCACCAGTACCTTAAAGATACATAAGCGCAGACCGCCGCCATTCCGTGCTCGCGGCCGAGGCCCGCCACGACGCTTCAATCCATGTCCGCTCCGACCCTTGCTCGAGCCAGCCCGCGCCGCTGAGCCTGTAGCTTTAAATTCGTCGCCTAATAATAATAATTCCGATCCAGCCTGTCCCTTGCTGCCCTCTCCCAGCGACGCCCTAAGCCGAGGCTCGTACCCCGCAGTCGCGCTGTCCGCTGACGACACCGCGTACATTATTACCACCTCGCATAACGCGAAGTTCGCGGTCGTCAAAATGCAGGGCGCTCTCTACCTTCTTCCCGAGTGGCTGTCGAAGTGGCGGGTGTCTGTGAACGTGAGTAAGACACAGGCGACGGTCACTGGATTTGCGCTTCTCTCGCCACCCAAGGAGCCGACGTCGAGAGGTCGAGCCGGGCCAAATACCTGGATGTCACCATCTACCGTCGGCTCTCGATGGAGACACATGTCCGTAAGGTCGCCGCACTGTTTCGACCAGTACTTTCGTCCCGCATACCGGCGCGCGTCTAGTTGGGCGTGTACAAATTGTACGTACGCCCAATTTTGACGTAAGCCGCGCCGCCCCAGCTTGGTTCACCCTCGCGAGCGAGGCCAGCCGCAAACTGCTCCGCGCGCAACTGAACCTTGTGCTACGCACGCATAGTGGACGCCCCTCGCTTCGTGCGTAACGATGTCATCCAGCGGGACCTCGGGATTGAGAACCAGGATGAGATTGTGCAGCGCCTCGCGAAAGGGATGTTCGCGCGTGCCCACGCATCTGTTGGCCCCATGTCAAGCACATAGCGCCCTGGCATACGCGCCCCCCTGACGCGAGACCTCTACCCCGCGACCTGGTAGCGGACGACGACCCCATCGCACCGGATTGACGCCCGAGTAAGCCGCATCAAGGTTACACACAGCTGAAACAACTGAACTCTACAAATAACATACATCCGTTGCGTGGCGTCTTGTAGGTTAATATAGGCACGTTACGTAACTATCACAGAAATTCACCTCTAAACAGGCGCCTAAACTCACACGTGAACGCGCGGCGTGAGCTTGCGATACAGGTAGACACTGAGCGGTGTTACACACAGTACAATACCGGTCACACACATATGACGGCTTCTTAGCCCGGACCGCAAGCGGCTAGCTCTGGAAGCGGGGTGGGCTGGAGCCACACAGCCTATCTGTAGGAGCGTCGAGTCGGCACCCTCGTCGCTGGTCGTCTCTCGTCGGGCCTCCCCCAGGTAACTGGGGGTCTCACCTGGCGGGGACAAACCGCCTAGGTGTCGAGAAGAAAGTTGCGCTGTGTAACAGCGTCGCGGTGCGCCTACAGAAAAATGAATAGCAATCACTCACATGGGCGCGCGCAACTAACTCGCGTGCCCAAATTCTACAGCCAGGAGGCAACAACAATGAGAGGCTCGTTTTTACGAGCCACCGTGCTGATACGCGGCAGAGGGTGAGCCCCGGTTCCGCCCCCTCGCCTCAATTTTAATCACTTATTAGTTTTATATTTACTTGAAATATGGTATGAATCTATTGTGTAGCAACTATTTTGCCATGGGCGTACCTAAGGAGGAACAGGAGAGGGCAGCTGCCCCCCCTCTGGATTTTGTATGCCAAAGTAACTACTGTTGTCGATAAAAATTATGTTAGAGTCACGTTAAGACTTACTTTACAATTACAATATAGTATGCATAAATTGCATTTATTTAAGATGTTTTGAAAGAGAAGACGAAATATAGACAAAGAAAAGTATTAATTTAATGTCCATATCAAACTATAATTAAAAATAACGCATCTGATGATGTATTATACTAACACTTCGCCCGCGACTTCGTCCGCGTAGATTTCGTACTTTCCTCAAAAAAACCCGACCGCGCGTTAAAATTCTTCCATACAAACTTTGACACCCCTAATCTCCCTTTATGAGGTAGTGTTCAGGGTTGGGTTAAGATAGAGGTAAAGGATGAGATAAGAGATGAAAGTCCGTTTAAGGTTAATAAATTCACTGTATTGTCAGTTTCCACAATTATAAGATTAAGATTAATTTATACTAGGATGATTGGTGGACGATATGGGATTATGAGTTACCCGCACGGTATGTCGCCGAACTACGTACTGAACTATTGCGGTGTAAGTTAAATAATATAAATGATGGAAACATATTGAACGGGTGGCGCAATAATGATGACCCAGGTAAACGTACTGTACGGTGGTTGACCCGTACAGGTAAATTAGAATAACAAAAAAATACAAACTTTAGTATTTACTTAGATACTTAAGTATTCGTGCCAAGTTTATAAACTCAAGAAATAAGATTTTTCATACAAACAAAATCCTCCCTTTTCACTCTTCACCTTGTGAAAAAAAAAACAAATGCGTTAGATTTAAATTACCTAATGTTAGAAGTTGCGAATGTGACATCATATTGAATGGAGAAAATCTAGAATTTATTAATCAGACGATTTTCCTGGGAATCACGCTAGACGAGAAATTACAACGGGGACCTCATATAACATCTCTTGCGGGGCGGTTAAGCTCGGCAGCATATGCTGTTAGGAAGATAAGACAGTTAAAAGTTGTAGAAACCGCGCGGTTGGTCTATTTTAGCTACTTCCATAGCACTAGGTACTTATGTCATATGTCATTTTACTGTGGGATCGGGCTGCTGACATTGAATCCATTTTCATTTTGCAAAAGAGATTTATCAGGGCCATTTACAATCTACGTCGTCGCCAGGGGCGTATTTACCCTAGGGCCAAACGGGCAATGGCCCGGGGCGGCAGACTGCGAGGGGCGGCGCAAGCAGAAGCTCGCGCAACTTAACTTAAAGGCAACTTAACTTATTTAATAAACAAAAGGATTTGAAGGAAGCATTTCCATAATTACTGAAATAGCATTACGCATATTTCTGTTCACTGCGGTGACAAATTGCAGTGCGGAACGTTAGTTTTCGGTACATAAAATATTAAAAAATTATCTTCGTTCTCGTTTAAGCGAACTTAATATAGAAGCTGACTTGACACAAAATTCGATAATTATGACAGTGTCATTGAAGAGTTTGTTAACCAATCCATACACAGGAAAAAAAATGGTGTTTATTTCTTTGTATGGCCTTTTTAGTTTTAGTTTTTTCATTCATTATCATCATTCTCAGCCAACATCAACACACAGCTAGATTTTATTTTATAATAAAAAGTGTTTGCTTTTTTCCGTTAATTTATTGGGCGGCAAGAATTACAGGCCCAGGGCGAGGCGAAACGCCGGGGCGTAACTCCGCTGCCGCGAGAAATCACGGCACAGCGGACAGAGCTCCGGCGGGATCTCATGGCGGCATGGAGAGTGCGACTGTCGCAACCCAGCGCAGGGCACGCCACAATTGCGGCGGTAAGACCCCTCTTTGAGGAGTGGCTTGAGAGGCGCCACGGCGTCCTCACCTTCCGCCTGACGCAGGTCCTCACCGGACATGGCTGTTTCGGGAGGTTCCTGTTTCGAATAAGGCGGGAGGAAACGCCCGGGTGTTATCATTGCGTGGATCGACCGGAGGACACGGTGGAGCATACGGTGGAGGTCTGCCCGGCTTGGGCGGAGCACCGCCGTGTCCTCGTGGCGGCGATCGGCGGCGGCGACCTCTCGCGTCCGGCCCTGGTTCAGGCCATGGTACGGAGCGAGAGGGAATGGGAAGCCGTCACCTCCTTCTGCGAAGCAGTAATGCTCACGAAGGAGGAGGCGGAGCGCGAGAGGGAGAGGCAATCACTGCGCCCTCGCGCCCCTAGTCGCCGCAGGAGGAGGAGACACCCTGGGCGTCGGGAGTCGATTGCCGACTCCCGGCCACCGTAGGCGCGGGCTTGCGGACGGCGAGCAATGGGCAGCTCGCCGTCCGGTAAGGACCAAGCCCGGGTCGACGCACAGTGGTTCGAAATCGACGCTCCGTGGACATTGAAATCAAAATTTCTTTAGACGAGAAATAAAAATCGGAATGGCTTTATTTCAGTATTATTTATAATATTTGGTAATATGACAGCTATAGACAGCACCATCTCCGAAAAAAAAAAAAAATTAATATTTTTTTGTATGAAGAAAAACACAAAAGTCGTTTTTTCTCATAACTTAATAAAACTTAAAGCCTGCGGCTTACATGGGGTGTTGTCCTACATGAGGCGATTCCGAAATGCTATAACACGCACACCCATGCGCGCCGCTTCACACACAGCAGAGTGTTGAATTTCGAGAAATTCAGTTAGAGATTTTTACGTTGATTTATGTGTGATCTTGAAAATATACAAAGTAATTGACTTTAGTTTGCTAATTTGATTAGTTATAATGAGAAATAATGGAATATACAATATAAAAATACTAAAAAAAACACTCAAATTGAGACTCATTTACAATATAAATAGATTTTGCAATCTTTCTTATAATAATTTAATTCGGTGTTAGTAGATACACAGTTTGACTTCTTAATTAACATTAAAAAAAAAAAGTACAAAAACTTATAACTAATACAGAAAAATACTAAGAATAAGCAATTGTATAATTGAGAAATATATAAAATTTACACAAAAACATCAAACATTAAAATTTTGTCTACTGAGTTTCGTCATCGCTATCAAAGAATTCAAAATCAGAATCCATCATACTTGGCACCTCAACAAATTCAATGTTTTCCTTATCCATGGTATCCGGGTCAATTAAAAGAAGAGACTTCATTTCTTCAGTTAAATCATTTCTACTCTTATTTGTCAGTTTAGGTCGAATGCTTGACAAATATGGGTCAGAGGATACGATGAAACCATTAAAGATGTCATGGTTTGTCGCTCTGCGACAAAATTTCCGCGTATGATGTTCCCTGAGTTTTCTAAAATCTTTGTTTCGGGCCTCAGATGCCTCTTCTGATAGCTTTCCTATAGGCAAAATGTTGAAATGTTTTATTATTTCAGCTCCATGCAGCAGAAGTTTGTGGATACTGGAAGGCATGAAATACCAGCCATACAGTTCCACATACAGCTGCGCAGTTTCGTCGAGATAATTGGCAAACAAATCAATATTAATAGACTGTCCTGATGATACAACACGGAGAATAGTTGCGAATTTTTGGATGAGCTCCTGACTCAATCCAGTGATATTTGCAGTCTTCTCAGGACACTGGAAAAATTTTCTAGCCGTGTTGCCATCATTCGTGGTCCCAGCACCTTTATATAAAAAATACTGATATGAGAACATTATAAGATAAGTTTTATAGTATTACACTAACTAAAAAACCCTTTGATATTATACAAAATAAATAAATCAACTAACCTTGTTTTACGATATCCACCAGGAGTCCCATTTCCTCTCGAAATTTTCGCTGTATCGTCTGTTTGCGACTTTTCAAAGCTGCTTTACTAGCTTCATCTCTGGCTTGCCATTTTTTAAAATCTAATCGGTAAGCGATATGCAGCAGGCATTCCATGGATCTGATCCATGCATGCAAAGTCGACAAACCGTACTTGTAAATATCAGATGATACAGATTTCCTAAAATATGAATAAAAAGGTTAAAAGTGTTTTTCAATAAAAAAAAATAAAAAAAATTAACATACATTTCCAATATTCAACTTACATGTGAATCTTCTCCAAATCATTAATTTCACTTGGTACAGCTTTACAGATGTCACATGTTTGCATAGAGGTTTGTGACAGGTGAGACGTTATTTTGCCATCTATCATGGTCATTAACATTGAATGTTTAACTTGTATATTATTTTCAATGATAGATGGCTTCAATGCTTTAATTTCAGCATCGATCAAACCCATTTCCTCCTTCATGTCCAACTTATTTTCGCTGACAAACTTGAAATAAATTGGTCTGCAAAGCATTGTAGAAGAAGGTTTTGGGTTTTCCCAGACCAAATCCTCACCACACATCAATTGCAAGGGTACAAAAGAGCTCATAAAAACACTAGAGTCGTCTTCATCTGCATTCATGCATTGCTTGTAGTTGCTTTGATTTGACGCACCATCGAAGCCCCATTTGCAGATTAAGATCAGTTCTTTATCTTGCAAATGGTCCAAGTTTAATGTTTTGGCAAGTCGAGTGACAGTGATGTCCAAAATAGCTTGAAGTTTTACTTTAACTCCTCGTTCGGTCACTTCAATATCGCTCTCAGGAGGATAGCATGCCTTCTTGGCATTTAAAACCGAATAATATGATGGGTACAAATCTACACCACTTTCTTTCGCAGTTTCCCTTAAAGTTATATACTGCCACTTCGACAATTTCAAAGAAATAAATATACCCAACGCTTTCTCTGCTGAATACTTGTTAGTAGTTGTCTTGCCTTTCAAAAAATTCTTGATCTCTGCTGCTTTTTCAGGATGCTCGGTAATATATTTTATTAAATCTTTCACGTCCTAATTCTCCTCACCACATCTCACTGCAGTAGCATATGCAAGTTCCTGAGAGTCGTGCGTTAAAAGTTCTTCTATTCTTCTCTTCTTCTGTTTTTGGCATAATTCTGAGAAAGGTTTTCTTGGGCTCCTTTTTAGTGTTGTAGTGCTAACAGTACATGTAGTTACTTTGGACGTGGATGCACCATCATTTATACCACTAGCACTTGAGGTTGAAGGTTCAACAGTATCAGTAACAGAGTCGATTGATACCAATCCAATTTCTTCACTTTGTACAAATCTGTCTTTAATGAAGTTGGGCCATTTGATCTCTTTTTCTAGCCATGTCTCATACTTCTTGACAAATGTATGCATTGTTCGATTACACGATTTCCAATTTCTATGCAAAACACACATATACACTTGACAAAACTGTTTAATTTTTTTTTGTTCTTCTTCAGACAAATTTGTCGCTTTGGTTAGAAGTGCTTCTAACAAAATACTAGGCTGCGAAAAGCAACTTTTTGTTTTCACAAATATGAATATGTCCAAATATGTATAAAATCCTTCCATGATAATAAGTAAGTACGTAAGCAAGAAGTTAATGTTATAGCGCGAACAGTTGCTGACAAAAACTAATGATTTTGACGATGTTGTCCCTATTTATATAAAAGTACCCTCTTAATCGTATCTTAATTAATAGTAGTTAGTTAAACACTTCGTAAAAATAGCCCTTAACTAATGTATCTTAACTCGTTAACAATATTTGCAACATGCACTAATGAGATGAGACTAAATTACCATCATAAGTTAATTAGCATGCATTAAGCATTGATTTCCTGCTAAACTTGAGATTACGAACAGCTTACATCAAACAATCATTACTATGTAATTATCGTTGCCCATTGGTATGTGCACCTATCCCAAAGATATCAAATAATATAGTATTAAATTCCTTCGAGAAATCCACTGAATTTCTTGAAGCTCATTACTCTGCTCTGAGTGAAGTGGTGAAATAATATATTTCTCAATTATACAATTGCTTATTCTTAGTATTTTTCTGTATTAGTTATAAGTTTTTGTACTTTTTTTTTTTAATGTTAATTAAGAAGTCAAACTGTGTATCTACTAACACCGAATTAAATTATTATAAGAAAGATTGCAAAATCTATTTATATTGTAAATGAGTCTCAATTTGAGTGTTTTTTTTAGTATTTTTATATTGTATATTCCATTATTTCTCATTATAACTAATCAAATTAGCAAACTAAAGTCAATTACTTTGTATATTTTCAAGATCACACATAAATCAACGTAAAAATCTCTAACTGAATTTCTCGAAATTCAACACTCTGCTGTGAGTGAAGCGGCGCGCATGGGTGTGCGTGTTATAGCATTTCGGAATCGCCTCATGTAGGACAACACCCCATGTAAGCCGCAGGCTTTAAGTTTTATTAAGTTATGAGAAAAAACGACTTTTGTGTTTTTCTTCATACAAAAAAATATTAAATATTTTTTTTTTCGGAGATGGTGCTGTCTATAGCTGTCATATTACCAAATATTATAAATAATACTGAAATAAAGCCATTCCGATTTTTGTTTCTCGTCTAAAGAAATTTTGATTTCAATGTCCACGGAGCGTCGATTTCGAACCACTGTGCGACGGCGCGTCGTGTTCCACGCGCGCCTCAAAGAGATGTCAGCAAAATTGACGGGGTCCGATAGGACCGATGCCTGCCGGGGCTGCGGATTGTTCGAAAGAGTTACCGTGGCCCTGGCGCACAGGCATCTGAAGGAACACGGGTGGGTTTTAGTTAGTAAGAGTCTGACACGCCCTTCCGCTCCGCCCAGAGCGGGAGAGGCGCTGAATCTTAAAATACGCCATTGTCGTCGTGAATCTCTTAGGGAACTATTTAAAATGATTAATATTATGACGGTACCTTGCCAATTCATTTATGAAAATATTACGTATGTAAGAAAAAATCTACATCTTTTTAATAAAATAAGTAATAGACATAATTTTTATACTAGAAATAAAGATAAAATAGATCAACCATTTTTTAGATTATCTAAAGTACATACATCTTTTATGGGGTACTATGTTAAATGTAACAACAAAATACTGTGTGATATATTGCAATTAAAGGAAAGAAAATTTAAAATTCATATTAAAAGTACACTTTGTAAACAAGCATATTACAGATACTGCCATTCTTATACTAGATAAGAATGCTTGGAAGTACGCTGGTCCTGCTCCATAGGACAATCTAGAGTTTAGACAAAATCAAACTGGTTGCTAATTTTAATTGTATAATTTGTATAATATAATATAAAATTATATAATATAATTATACAATAAAATAAAAAATTAATAAAAAATAAATTATATAACATAATTATATAATTTATATAATATAATATAAATGTAGATGACATTGATATTTACATTATGTAACTACTTTAACACACACACTACATTATTACAAGGTAAAATTTTTGAAAAATCATCTACTTTTCAATATTTGTAAATATGTGAGCACTATGTATCTATCACATAATTAATTTACCTGTCATTGCTTTATATTTAATTCTTTTTACATGAATGGTGCATCGTCTTCACATATTATTATATAATTAATGTATACATAATATTGTAAAACATTTTAAAAGAGTAACGGTGGAGTTTTTTTGCCCATTTTTCTCCATACAAACTACCTTTTCGAAGGGGCAACTAGAATCAATTCTATGTTCTTGTAAATTTTAACGTTCAAAAGTGCCTTTTATGTGCCATTGAAATAAATGATTTGACTTTGACTTTGACACCCCTCTATAGGTCGAATTTCCAAAATCCCCTTCTTAGTGCCCCCCTACATTATAAAAGGAAGCCGTGTGCAAAATTTCACGTTCCTAATCCCAGTAGTTTCAGCTGTGCGTTGATATGACAGTCAGTCAGTTTCTCCTTTTAAATCTAATATCCTTTTATATAAAATAAAAATATAAGTCATTAATCTAATTTATGGCTTATATTTTTATTTTATTGCACACAATTCAACTTATGTATTTTTTGCTCAGTGCTTTTTTGTCCGGCTCTGTATGCGCAGCGTACATAAAAAAAATTGTGAACAGTATGGGCGATTCGTTCCCGGCCTTTATCATTCCCACTGCTGGGACACAGGCCTCGTTTCTGTGAGAGGGAGTGGGCCATAACCCACCACGCGGGCCCAGTGCGGGTTGGTGGATATCACATCTTCGAATTTTTGGTTCTAAGACATGCCAGTTTCCTCAAGATGACGTCCTTCGTCGTTTTGTCAGCATTGGTGGTGACATAAATTACACAAAGTGAAGTGCCTGCATGGGTTGGAACCAGGGCTTGGAACTGGTACCAAAAGTACCAACAGATTTTGTATCGGTACTTCTTGCCATTTCGGTACCTAGGAACTGGTACCAAATTCAGGTACCCGGCGCGTACCACAAATGTCATATTTGTATGAGGAACCTTGTGCGGTTGGCAACCTTAAAGTTATTTTTCCAAAACCTAATATCTATCCTTTTTACTTAGTATATCTGTTTTTTCACGGTTCCCAAAAATACAGATATTTTGAGCCCTGGTTCGACCCACGACCCGCGACACCTAAGTCGGGCCCATAGGCATTACCACTCGGCCACCACGGCTTCCCATATCATAGACATGAACTACAGCCACGGTTTCCTAGGAGAGCGGTGGCTGCCCCATGCGTCCGTAATGTCCAAATACAAAGCATTTTTTGACACCTTAAGGCGTAAGCGTGAGGGTAGACCGCGAAATTCAAATTTTCTTACGTTTTTTGCAATTTAAAGGTCAGTATCAGGTTGTATGTCGATCTAAATACGATTCACGGTCGTAACAAATATTTATTTATAGAATTATAATCACCAAAATCATCAAGACATCTCTCTCATCTCAAGTTCATATTACCCCATTGAACGACTATTTCATGAAATCTTGACATTTGAGGCCAATTCTAACTAAAAGAGTTGTATTGCTGATTCTAATGATTATAATTCTGTAAAGCCATATTTGTTACGGCCGCGTATCATATTTTAATCAACATACTACCTGACACTGACCTGCAAATTGCAAAAAACGTAAGTAAATTTGCATTTCGCTGGCTACCTTAGCGCATCCCCCTTAATGTCAAATACTAGTGAAAATGACGTTTTTCATGACGTCAGTTATAAACATGACAGAAACGCTTTTCTGGAACACCGTAGCTTTAGCAAAATAAACAATTCTGTTAACTAAATAGGACATGCCTACTAACCTTCCCAACTATGTTGGGATTTATTTTATACTCGTTTATTTCCAATTTGATGTAGCTGTCTTCATCACTTATTTTTAGGGTTCCATACTAAAATGGTAAAAAAGGAAACCTTATGGTGCGACTTCGTCTGATAAATATTTTTCTTTCCAAAGTTACGGAACCCTCGGTGCTCGATTCCGACTCGCACTTTGCCGGTTTTTCTTTTAGACTCTCTCCTTCCATATTTATAGCAGATAATCAATTAAAGTTACTAGTGTTGAGACGCGCTACGTTGAAGTGAAACCTCGGTTTCAGAACCGATTTATCCGAACCGGTTATCTTGCAATCATAATGCTACCAATTCCTAACATCCTGTGCTTAACATTGATGCCGAAGTATAGTTCCCACTTAATAAGTATAGTATAATAAATAATAATATTAAATATGTAACTAAGTGTAGTATGCATGACGCTGTAACAGTCCTAAACAAAGCCGATATAAGAACGATAAAAGAACTATACATATTATTTTGCGAAATATTTGTGATATACGAATAACGGTGAGTTTTTCCTACACACCAAGTATCCAGTGCTGACATCTGCCTAACCGTTACCCAAAGGAGTTAAGGTCGGCTCTCAGTCTAACCAGATGCTGCTGAATACCAGTATTTTACATGAAGCGACTGCCTATCTGACTTTAACATATCAGTTCCTGGGTAACACGATACCTCTTGGTAAGACTGGTTGTCTGACTTTCGTGTTTTCAGAAAGTCACAAAGTTCTTCACAGTCCTGGGAAAGTTTATCGGCTTTCCATAGCGGTGTCGCTTCACTCACAGATTGTTCGCGCATGCGTCTGTTATGGCTCCAGCGGGCGAGCGCCTCTCCGGCAGTGCCCAGCCGCAAGTTCTGCGCCACGTCCGATTGTTCAGTCAAGTAAGTATTTATTTATTTTGTTTTTGTGTTCTGTAGTCAAATTGTGCAGATGAACGTGAACGTGAATCCTGTTTTTGTGTAGGGTAAAGAGTGGAATTATGATACGAACCATTACTTTGAAACAAGCCTTTGAAGCGATGGATCTTATAGGAATTTAATTCTTTAACCTAACACCACAGTTCTTGTGGCGTCACGTTACCAATTCACATTGACCATTTTAAATTTATATGCGTTGTATTCCTTTGTGCTAATAAGTACCTATTATTTGTACTTTTCAGTTAAATAACTGAATCGGCCGGAATTTGTATATCAAGTTAGTTATGAACCGACGAGAAGATAGATCAAAGCGCCGATTTGAAATCTATCGACAGGTTAGTAATTATGTTTAAGTACATACAATTTTATAGGTAAATAGTAAAACAACATAAAAGTGAATAGACAACAGATACCTTTATATAAGTTAAAAATAGTTTTGGTTGAATAGTTTATATATTGTAAATATTTATGTTAATAATTGACTGCAGATCTATGTACAAGATCCCTCAAAAAAAGTATCTGTAATACAAGATGCAAGATACCTTAAAGTAATGTAGTTGAAATAACAGATACAAAATACTTTTGGAAATAGTATTTTAAATACAAGATACAAAATACGCACTTGCTAAATACTTTTTGAAAGAAAAACCCATTTATTAATTTTAAGGTTTATTTAACTTGTTTCATAAATTACGAACAGTGATCATGTGATTAGACGCGTAAATGTCAGAAAATATAATATTTTTAAGGTTTTATTTGGGACTTAAGTAAGACCAGTTCTTCAAACATTTTCTTACTAATTTTTCTTCTATGAGGTCTCATTATCATTCTCCCAAAAGAGAAGAGTCGCTCCACAGGGGTGGAACTAGGCAACAAGTGTTAAGTATTAAAAAAAAATTGGATAAATATTTAAACTCTTTAGACTAGAGTCTTTATTATATAAGTATTGTAGCGTTTCTAAATCAGCTGTGCTAAACCCTATGTTGTTGTCGCTACTTGCAATAGAGGAATCAGAGTCCTCTAAAAACATGTAATAAGATTCATCTTTTGTCTTTTTTTATGTCTTCTCCGTTGCTGTTTAAAGCCTCCGATTTTTGTTTTTCATCTTAACTAATATTATAAATGCGAAAGTAAGTTTGTTTGTTTGTTACCTTTTCACGCCTAAACCACTGAACCGATCATCCTGAAATTTTGCATATACGTTGTCAGGGGTACAGAAACGGACATAGAGTACCTTTTATCCCGAAAAAATGTACTGTTCCCGTAGAAAACACCAATAATGTTCTAATGATAATAGATGGCGCCACATGTCTTTCGAATCATAATTGAATTATATTATTGTAAAAACTTTAGTAGTGTGTTGAGTTTATTTTTATTTTTTATTTAAGTACTTAATACATTTTGTGAGTCGTAGAGTATCGATATACCGGTTTCTCATCCTCCTAACTATAATTCCCTGAACAACCCGAATTGATTGTCAAATTCTAAATTAACGCGAGCGAAGCCGCGGGCAACAGCTAGTATCGATTAATATTACGTATTTAAGCCAAGATAAGTTCTTTAACATGTTCTTTTGAGGGCTTTTGGTACACATTCTATTTAAAAAAATGGATGTGAAACAGGCTAAAACTAAAATAGCACCACTTGCTGCAGGCTGTAACTGTCTTGTCGTGTCGTGTCTTCAATCACTATTTTAGGTTTTCCATTTTAAGACTTTTGTGCACATGCCGGGCACAGTTAAATATGGCGCTGCCACGGCGGCAGGCAAAAGTTACTAGACCGTACAGCCTTTTGATAAGTTGATAAATTTAAAATTTTAAGGATGCGTTCAGTTTTGTCTTTGTGATGGGATGCTGTAATGTAAAAAATTTAAGTATTTTACCAAACTTAGTATTTACAAAATACTGAGATACCAAAAGAATGTATCTAAATACAAGACACAAAATTAAAATTTAAAAAGTATTTGAGATATAAGATAGAAATGCGTATTTTTTATATTTTATCTGAATTTCAAATACTTGTATCTAAGTTAATTCAAACTTAAGTGGCGGTGGGCAGGGCACATTGCTCCCAGAACAGATGGCATCCGAGGCCGAAAGGCTCTGGAGTCGGGACCGCGTACCGGAAAACTTAGCGTTGGAAGGCTTTCCACGAGGTGTACCGATGACCTTGTGGATGCCGCAGGAATCCGCTGGATGCGGGAAGCACAGAACCGGGCGGAGTGGCGAGGCTTGGGGAAGGCCTATGTCCAGCAGTGGACGTCTTTCGGCTAAAATGGTGATGATGATGATGATGAAGTTAAGCTACATATCTGATTGACTGTAATAACCACATTTATTACATATAGTTTATAAAAATAGACAACTTTTAATAGGTAACATAGAGCTGTTTATCCTCCTTAAGTTTAAGTTAAGCTAAGCATAAAATGATCATAGAAAAGCATTTGCATCTGCCATCATTTTACTAGTTTGTATAGTAATCTACCCTACGTATGTAATTAGTTATTTTCTATAAGTGACACCTGCTTGCTAATTCTTGCCAATTCGAATGTTTTCTGCGCTGAGGTCCTAATTTAAACCCTCTGCGAGGCGATGTCTTTACTAAGCAATTAACGCATTATTTGTTACGCACTCGCAACTCGCACTGCAATATTATGCATTTTTAAGCGACATTTTGTAATTTCAATGATAACTTATTTACTTTCAGAAGCTGAGGAGAGAATTTTTGAAGGCGTGGGAAGACGACCGTAGAGCATGTAAGTATCACAGTTTGATTTTTACATCCAAATCTTTTAGATACATTTTACAAGGAAGTTCATGAAAAATGGATAAGCGGAAACACACATACTAACAATTGTCATCATCATGTGAATCATCGTATTTCCGAATACAAACGAATGCGAATTTCCATGTCCATCAATTATTCGATTTATCGTGTATAATAATTTGAATTCAGAACTAAGTTCTTTAATTGTTGTTACGAGGTGCATTCAATAAGTACCTAGCCTCATCGCCAGAGGGCGCTGTAGTTTCAAAAGAGTTTTACCACAGTGTAGCACATTCTTTTTTAAATATTTTTTTAAATTTTCATTCCAATCCCTTCATTTGTTTTAATTTGACAACTTATGGAAGCGAACGTGTCGATCGGTTTTACAAAAATGGAAAAAGAGCAATATCGTTCGGTGATTCGATTCCTATTTTTGGAAGGGAAAACGCGCATCGAAATCAAAGAGCGCTTGGATGCTGTGTACGGTGACTCTTCTCCATCGATGGCCACCGTCAAGAATTGGTTCAACGAGTTTGCACGTGGCCGTACGTCGGTTTTTGATGGACCACGTCCAGGTGCACCGAAAACAGCTGCTACGGAGGAAAACATTAAAAAAATCCATGATCTCGTATTGGCAGATCGCCGATTGAAGGTTCGGGAGCTAGCTGAGACTGTAGGCATTTCAGAAGGAACAGTGCATCATATTCTTCACGAGGAACTCGGCATGAGAAAGCTGTCGGCGCGATGGGTGCCGCGTTTACTCACACCAGAAAACAAGCGCAACCGTGAGACCACATCGGAGACGTGTTTGGCGCTGTTTAAGATGAATCCAGCGGAGTTTTTGCGTCGTTTTGTGACCGTCGATGAAACCTGGATCCACTGGTACACACCAGAGACCAAGGAGCAATCAAAACAATGGATCCAGACCGGGGAACGTGCTCCAAAGAAGGCGAAAACTGTAAAATCGGCCGGAAAAGTTATGGCCACCGTTTTCTGGGATTCACAAGGTGTGATCTACATCGATTACCTCGAGAAGGGTAAAACAATTACAGGGCTTTACTATGCCGATTTATTAGGCCGATTCGACGCCGAATTAAAGAAAAAACGACCCCATCTGGCGAAGAAAAAAGTGCTGTTTCACCACGACAACGCACCGGTTCACACGTCTGCCGTTGCCATGGCCAAATTGGTCGAATTACGCTACGAATTGCTGCCCCATCCACCGTATTCTCCAGATTTGGCCCCTTGTGACTTCTTTCTGTTTTCTAATCTGAAAAAATCACTCGCCGGGAATAGATATGGATCGAATGAGGAGGTCATCGCCGCCACGGAGGCCTATTTTGCAGAGTTTGACAAAAACTATTTTTCGGACGGGTTAAAAAAGTTGGAGCATCGCTGGGCTAAGTGTATCGAACTAAAAGGAGACTATGTTGAAAAATAAATTGCCACTTTTCCAAAATGTTCGTTTACTTTTTGTAGGCTAAGTATTTATTGAATGACCCTCGTACGTAAAACAAAAAAAACAATAAAGTACTTAATTTAATTTCAATGCGGGGAACTAAGCTTAATTTTATCGACGGAAGAAACAATTTAAAATACCTAAAAAAAAATGCATTTTTAAAATTCTTGTTCGTTACTTTGACCTCTGTGTAAACAAATCGGTATAACTTTTAAACTAAGCGATCTATCACAATAAAATAAACTCAGTAATGATTGGAAATAACAGGGCGTTCTCATAAAATAAAAACGAAACAAAAGAATCGCCTTCGATTGAGAATTAACGTGTTGTTCAGGAATATGTTTACCTCGGGCAGAATATGCAGTTGGGTAAGAACAATTTTGAAAGGGAAGCCGATAGAAGGATTCAGCGAGGATGGGCAGCATTTGGTAAACTTCGTCAGGTCTTTTCGTCGTCCATACCGCAGTGCCTAAAGAAGGAAATCTTCAACGCGTGCGTACTACCAGTTATGACTTACGGAGCCTAAACGTGGACAGTCACGGTGAGACTGGTCCATAAGTTTAAAGTCGCTCAGCGAGCTATGGAGAGAGCTATGCTTGGAGTCTCTCTGAAGGATAAAATCTCAAAGCCCAAAGATTAAGCAACCTGAAGTGGCAATGGACTGGTCACATCTCTCGGAGAGCTATCAATCGTTGGGGAAAACAAGTTCTAGAGTGGAGACCACGTTTTGGAAAACGTAGTGTGGGGCGCCCACAGGCCAGGTGGAGTGACAATTTGCGAAAGACAGCTGGCAGTGACTGGATGAGGAGAGCCGAGGCTCGGACTCTGTGGCGTTCACTAGGAAAGGTCTACGTCCAGCATTGGACGAATATAGGCTGATAATAATGATGATGTGTGCTTTAGTTATCTACTAAAAGATTGCTTGTCTTATATCCGTGCTCTGACCATTCATCGTAGT
The DNA here is from genome assembly GCA_917490735.1 of Dryobotodes eremita. Taxonomy (NCBI): domain Eukaryota; kingdom Metazoa; phylum Arthropoda; class Insecta; order Lepidoptera; family Noctuidae; genus Dryobotodes; species Dryobotodes eremita. The sequence goes on along the minus strand of OU823241.1, from coordinate 5,636,048 downwards.
GGTCATTAGGAGGTCCATGCTCAGTAGTGGACGCTCACGTCTGCGACAATGATTCAATAAACCCATTTTGTTACAAATATCAGTTGTTTCGGCCGGTCATGAAAGTAGTTTAACATTCAATGTATTTTTTTGTAAGTGAGTTCACTTCTTAAGTACCTATTGTTTTATGACGTCCAAACGAATTTCATAAGTGGTAGACTACAGTTTTCGCCGACTGTAAACTAGCTAATATCCAAATATTGATAGCACCCGCTTATCAAATACCTAAATTTAAATAAACTAATTGTAATGTGTGTATTTTTCTGTTTTTAGCAAACATGACCGACCCTAAAAACCCTGTTCGCCGTGAAGCCGACTCAACGGATTTGAGGCGCATGGAGAACTACTTAAACCATGTTAAGGCGATATTTGGGGGCTCACCACGGTCACCGACCTCTATCGAAATTAAGCCAAGACCGATCTCGGTGGGGACACAAACTTGGGCTACAACTCAGTTCAAGTCTCTTTTGTTGCATGAAACTTCAGCGCCTATTAAGTCTACTAAGCTTATTAGGTCTTTTAAGGTTACCCCGCCTATTAAGGTTATCACGCCTAGTATGGTTATCGCGCCTATTAAGGTTACCACTGCTAGTAAGTTTACGACGCCTAGTAAGGTTACCACTGCTAGTAAGTTTACGACGCCTAGTAAGGTTGCCACTGCTAGTAAGTTTACTACGCCTAGTAAGGTTGCCACTGCTAGTAAGTTTACTATGCCTGGTAAGGTTGCCACTGCTAGTAAGTTTACTACGCCTAGTAAGATTACCACTGCTAGTAATTTTACTACGCCTAGTAAGGTTGCCACTGCTAGTAAGTTTAATACGCCTGGTAAGGTTGCCACCGCTAGTAAGTTTACTACGCATAGTAAGGTTAAAACGCCTACTATGGGGCCTATGAACTCTGAGCCTAGTACAGGCGTAAAATATTCAGCAGGCATTAAGTCTGTTAAGAACAAGGGCAAGCGGCCTAAGACTGTAGGGTTTAACCTCGTGACAAAGAAAGGAAGATATGATTATGCGACCACCAAGAGATCAGTATCACCGGTATTCTACGCTGAACCATCAGGACCATTTCAGTAAAAGAAAAACAGCGAGATGGACAGCGACAGGTTAAATATGGGTTAAATAGAGTCACTAAATATTTATTAATTATTACTTAAATATCTGCCACGCGATGAGCAGTCAATTAAGTTAACGTTACAATGATAGTTTGGCGATAAAGTGATTATATGTCATACTTTTTAATTTATCTAATAAGTTGGTTTTCTTCTTTTTAAAATAAATACTCGTCACTTGTGATGTCAGATGTCTTCAAGGAAAATTCGCGTGACAATAACTCTAGTAATGGAGAATGCAGGGTTCAGACTTTGATCTTATTTTATTAGATTCAGTATTTTCTGTTTATTTTGATTTATAAAAACGTACTTACATAAAATGTCCAAGTTCCAGAACAACATATATCATAAACTAGGTTCTGCATGCGACTCTGTCCGCGTGAAATTTCTTGTTCAATCGACCCACCGCGTCAAAAATAAACAAACGGAGCAAGTATGATATTGGTTGGCATACATTATCATGCCTTGAGGAATAGTTTAGCTAATAACAAAAAAATGGACGATACATTACTAGTAAAGCCTGAAACTTGAAATAAAATTATGATACTTAACTTTCGCACCAAATCACTAAAGGTGCAACTACACTGCGGTAGATCATCGTTGACCAGTTATTTTGGTCGCCTCAAATCTTAATCACTCGATGAACGACGGACCATCGATCGGTATTCATTTGGAAACTGCCTGCATGGTTTGATCTATTCAACACCATAGATTAACGTCAAATAAAAACAGTGGACGTTAATCGATCGTAATCTGGTTACCACTGGATCGGTCTAAATGTTCGATGTTTCCAATCTACCGCAATCTAGTTGCACTATAAAAACGATTATTTCCAGGCTTTAGCATCAAATAATTTTTTTGATTAACTATCAGTTTCATAATTTACAAATACTGATTTGTAACTCACTAGTCTTAAATCAACGCTCGTGTGGCCCAAATATTTAGAAGATAGGATTTTGAAAGAGTATGGGTAAAACCCTGTTGAGACTAAAGAAAGATGACTTATTTTTTAGTATATATTTATAATACTATTGTTAGAACGTTTCGGTACACAAAGATGATGGAGTAAGCAAACTTGTAAGAGGGTGTTAGGATTGCTTTCTGCACAGTAGTAACCTGGACTATGGGCTTAAAGTGTTAAGGCTATTTCGAACAGGCGCGATACGCGACGCGACATAAAGGCACCACTCGTCGCGAGATAGGCAGTGCCATTGTGTTGCGTGCGATTCGCGGCGCGTGTCGCGCCTGTTTGAAGGAACCTTTATGCTGACGTCGGTCGCGTACCAACACGCTTAGGTAGGTACATACGAATAATTCTTATTTGACTGCACGATGACTATTTGTGTCAGTTAATAGCACATGCCTGTAGCTTGCTCAAAACTTTGAGTAGTTTGTATGCCATTGTGGCACTGACCCAAGAAAAATTGGTCTGACGCTATGGCATGACATAGTGTCAACAGTTTTTAGATTATAAGCAAGTGGTTAATGACCAACTTATATTTAAAGCACTTAGATGTTAAGCAAAATATCAGATAGATCAAACTTTTTATTGGGTGTTTTATCTCTTAATGTGTAGAATAGAGAAGAATTGTCATTTACACGTCATCTCATTTTACTAAGAGTAAAAATGCTCAAGAGAAGTACCACCTTACTGTATCAGCTCGTTTTAAGTGTTTTTGTTATGAGCGGTATTTTAACGCAGGCCTTCCGGTGCTGATATTGTAGGTAGGTTCTTTAAAAGCTTCGTATCTTTAAGAAAGCACAAAACTATTTATTAATTCTCAATTACTTTCCTTTTTTGTACGTTCTATCCCTTTCTTAAATATCTATTTTATGCGCCCGGGCTTTATATGATAATAAATGTTAGACTATAAGACAGTTTTAGAATAAGCAAGTGGTTAATGACCAACTTATATTTAAAGCACTTAGATGTTAAGCAAAATATCAGATAGATTAAACTTTTTATTGAGTGTTTTACCTCTTAATGTATAGAATAGAGAAGAACTGTCATTTACACGTCATCTCATTTTCAAACTAAAAGTAAGAATGTTTTAGAGAAGTATCACCTTACTTTATCGGCTCGCTTTAAGTGTTTTTATTATAAGCGATATTTTAGTGCAGGCCTTCGGGTGATGATATTGTAGATAGGTTCTTAAAAAGCTTCGTATTTTAAAGAAAGCACAAAACTATTTATAAATTCTCAATTACTTTCGTTTATTGTACGTTCTATCCCTTTCTTAAATATCTATTTTATCCGCCCGGGCTTTATATGATAATAAATGTTAGACTATAAGACAGTCTTTAGATTATAAGATAAGTGGTTAATGACCAACTTATATTTAAAGCACTTAGATGTTAAGCAAAATATCAGATAGATCAAACTTTTTATTGAGTGTTTTACCTCTTAATGTGTACAATAGAGAAGAACTGTCATTTACACGTCATCTCATTTTACTAAGAGTAAAAATACTCAAGAGAAGTACCACCTTACTTTATCGGCTCATTTTAAGTGTTTTTGTTATGAGCGATATTTTAGTGCAGGCCTTCGGGTGCTGATATTGTAGGTAGGTTCTTAAAAAGCTTCGTAGCTTTAAGAAAGCACAAAACTATTTATTAATTCTCAATTACTTTCCGTTTTTGTACGTTCTATCCCTTTCTTAAATATCTATTTTATCCGCCCGGGCTTTATATGATAATAAATGTTAGACTATAAGACACTTGTTTTACATTATATGACAAGTGGTCAATGACCACCTTATATTTAAAGGAGTTAGATAGTAAACAAAATGTCAGATACAAAATACAAAAAAATATTATTTATTGACATTAAACAAGTTGTACAGCAAATAATAGAATTCTCGGACTCCTGCGCTAGTTATAACTGTATTGCAGGAGCCAGTGTTCTCCCGTAAATAATTCACACTTCCTATTGAGTGTTTTATCTCTCGATGTGTAGAACAGAGAAAACTCTTGAGTATAATAAGAAACATATCGTTTATACTAAAAATGTAGTTTTATTGATGTGATCACGTTGTGCACATAAAATTTTTGTAAATATATTGGTATTTGACTGATTTATACCTAGTCCACACTAAGGAACAAGTGCCTGACACATATTTGTTCCATTCCCGCACAACTTGGCACTTTTGTACACCTTGTGCCAATATATTAAGTGCCGATTCAATAACTGCCAACAAACTGCTTTGCAGTTTGGCAGGAGTTATATATTTTTGTCAAAAAAAAAATCTGTGAATAAACACTTTTGCAATTTCATTTTATTTTTTATAATACTGGCCTAATGTAGACCAGGCTTTAGGTTAAGCGCCCTTTCCAACATGAAAAGGCAGCGTTAGGACTGACTCTTTATCAAAATTAACATGTTATCCTATCATCTATTTTATTAATATGGCCCCATTGACAATATTTCCTAATGGCAGTGAATGTTTCTTGTTGTGACATGTATTTTTAATGTCGAATAAATGTTTTTAGCTATTTAATTTTTTAAACTTATAATTCTAATCAAACATTACACAGTCCTGGAGAGTTATCTCGATAAAATTAAAACATGTAATGAATGATTTAAAAATAAAACATATCGGTGTTATTCGTTTTCTTATTTTTACCTCCTAACCATCCAAATAACTTTATCCATTCCTTTTACAGTAATATCTGTACAAGGATATCTTGCCGCGTAGTAAAATCAGAACTAACGCCGCCATACTGTTTTTTCAATTTCACAAAATTATTTTCAAAAATGTTTACCAAGAACCTGTCAATCAATTGCCAAAAGAATTTTGTAGCACTCTATATAAACTTATCCTTACTGTATTGTATAACATCCACATCTAAACAGTGTCTTTTACTTATGGGTTCCGAACACTAGTCCAGTTTTGGAGTCCGTTCAGCGGCTTCTGACACGGACTGACGCGTCCACGAAGCAAACTCAAACTCAAACTCAAAGCATTTATTTCAAATAAACCAATTACAGGCACTTTTGAATTGTCAAGGGGTCGGTCAGTCAGAAAGATGAAGCTAGTTGCCCATTCCAAAGCGTAGTAGGTACCTATGGAGAAGAACGGGCAAGAAACTCCATTGATCCAAAGAACTCCACACTCTTTTAAATCAAAATATGGTTACAAATTATTGGTTACATCATTCATGTTGAAATTATGCATGTGAGTACGATGCAGAACGTTAAAAGCGTCCATAATAAAGAGACGACAACAATTCCAATATTAAATTAAAATAAGCCGTGGCAGCCAAGAGATGACCAGTCCCCACTGACGGCGCCCGTTCACGAACATGACGTATGGATCAGCCAGTTTGTACTTCTGTAATCATAATGTCTCTGACTTGCCTCGTGGAGGAAAGTTACAAATGTCGGTAGGGTGGATATGTCACCGTATTATTATGAGCATCGTTAATAATCAGTTAATAATTTATTTCGCGAGATTATAAACTATAGGAATATTGTGAACTGCAACAAACCATTTACAATTTTACGCATTATTTCTCGATAGTTTATAATCTGTCCATGGCAAACTGACAAACTGTGCACTGGTATGACCAAACTTGCATGCGATGGATCGAAACTTGCGCTAATACTAAATAGCCGAGTAACTGCGACCAACTTGGATCCGCTGCCGCAGCATAGCTTGCTCCACTCGCTCGGCTCGCGCGCGGTTTGTCACAGTTGTAACCTAACCTGAACCATTTGGTCGGGGTGCCCTGGCTTAGTTACTGCGATCCGCCAAGACCGACAAATCAGGGACGGTTCACAATATTACGGGTGATAAAATCGGACAGATTATGAACCCTGTCGGTAAGTGCAGGTTCGTTCACAATTTGACGGTTTGAAATGGATACACGTAGATTATAAACTATCGAAAATTTGAATTTGAACGTTATATTGTAAGCAGTAGGGCACAGTTCATAATTTATCGACAGTTTACAATCTCGCGAAATAGATTATACACTAACTTACAGTTCCAAGAAAAGCCTCACCTAATATATAGGGGTAGGGTTGCCGGGCCCAAAAATAGAAAAGCCGGACACAGATTCATATTTAGCCAAACATTTTGTCCTGAAAGCCTGACAAATTGTATTTAAAAGAAAAAAAAAAAAAACTTTTATTTGTGCATTTATCACTGTAATTCATTTGAGAATTACTCTGCTCTTAATTATGTAGGTACTCGTATAAGTTATTATAAGAATAAGAATAAATTGATTTACTGAGCTTTCATTCAAGTGGATTGAATACCTAGGATTCCCTGTGTTGCGAGATCCAAGCTCCTTCGTTCCGTTATCAATTTTATACAATTTAGGGTACATTTTTAAAACTTAAAATAGGCATAAAAAAGAGGGTATAGGTACATTTTGGTGTAAGTTGTTTTAAGTAAGTTGTGTCAGTTCTGTAGGTTTTTGTAAGAGTGTCTGTATGCTATAGGTACGTACGTATGTAAGTGAGTGCATTTATTATGTTACGAATCACATTTTGTTCTTACTAAAGTAATTTGTAACTTCTTTACTTACATTGAAAGTAACTAAAACAATCAATAATCAGCCTGATCATTTGTAAATAAATTATAGGTAGGTGTAACTTTATAGTTTACAAAAATAAAATAATTAATTATCAGAAATGGGACGGGGTTGACCAATAGCGTAACAAAAGCCGAACTGGTCCGACTTGTATATATTTGTGCGAACACGATTGTAAAAAACCGGACATGTCCGGCTAAAGCCGGACACCTGGCCACCCTATATAAGGGTCCCCTTACTAGGTTACTGCCGTTGAAACCGTCTAGTGTTTTCGTAATTTTCACGCATACATGCACGATGACACCGCGCCCTCGGTTGATAACATGACGATTTTCGATGATTTTTTTCATGGTTCCTAGTGCTGCCCTAGCATTTGTTTTCGCTAAGTACAAGACTTATTAGGCTTGTTGAATTCCTTATACGAGTAATCACCGAGCATGGAGACGCCTCGGCGGCCGCTCCGGCACGGCGGTAGTTGCGTGCTCTAAGCTTACTTATGATGCAAGCACTTTTCGACTGCCTTTTTGTACGTATGAAGCAGATTTACGGCCGATGTAAGACGAAATCCATTTTTTTTTTAATATTTGAAACAGATTTTCTTACTATTTCCGACACTGCCGTAGCGATATTGTATTTGCTCGGTACCGGACTTAGTAGGGTCATTGCGTTCCTGAAGATGCCAGCTGTTTTTTTTTTATATTCCGACTTGCAGATTTGCGGGCGATCTCAATCAGAGGACATTTTAAATTATTATTATCAACTTCATGCATTTATAACAGTATTTTGGCGATTATTTTCTTGTTTCTCATGTTTGCTATTTATTAGCAACTACCCGCGACTTCGCTTGCGTAAATGTCTGAAATTATTCCACGGGAATGTACTATCGAAATGAAAGGTAACCTATGTGCTAACCCAGCACCGTAATTGCGTAACACACTATCAATCACAATCTGTATCATTTGTAGCCTATTGCTAATCTATTGCTTCATATGTTCGAAAAATTTGTCTGCTCAACAACTTAAATAACGCAATAAATGTTGTTGAACTATCAAAATGAAAGCTGTTCCTCCTGTTAGTGTGTTACGCTGTCGTGGTCTAATGGTCTGCAAAATCCCTCCGAATCCGTTCAGCCGCTAAGTCGTGAAAAGGTATCAGACAAACAGAGTTACTTTTACGTTTATAATATTGGCATGGATAGCATGAATAATTGAAATCTTGCATGATTTTCTCAGTCTAACATATTGAACTTAGGCTAAGCGTGCACTGCGAATTTTAACCGTTGCGGATAATAATCGCAATTCTGTGTTCACAGATTGGCGATTATTATCCGCTAATACCAATATTGTAGAGTCCGTACACTGCGCAAAAAAATCGCTTGAGAATTCTCTTGAAAAATTATTTTCGTTTGTGATTTTATTTCGCAAATTGCAACGAATAAAATCGTAGTGCGCGCTTAGCCTTACCACCAGTACACCGAGCGAAGAGACTTTTTCACGTCAAAACATCAGTATTACCTTACCTTGTAATAAAAATAAAAAATAACCTCTCAGTTTTCCGCCCGCAGCACTCAGAGCGAATACCTGGAAATGTTGTTGACAGTGAAGGCAGGGAGGACGTAATAATATCAAATAAACATAACATAGTATATCAAATAACATTCTCCCTACCTCCCCCTCACGGGTCTCCCATCTCCCCATTTCCATAGAAACCAGACAGTCTAGCAAACTAGATGTACTCGTATACAGTGCTTGTTTCTTAAGAATTTTGTCTCTGATTTTGCATCGCAGACTGATCTTTATTTTCGTTGCCATGGTTGCAATCGGAGTTAAAATACCTGTGAAAGGACTATGAGATTTAAAGTTATTGCCTCGGAAATCTTCTTCTCCTTTAATATAACATAACGCCTCGTATTCCTCAAAGGGTTAGCTAGAGGTGTGCCTACCTATAGTACACCCACATTTAGCCAGTTATATTTCTTATTCTATACATCTATACAAATAAATAAAAAAGTGTCTGTTTGAAATGTCAAAATAATAGCTTTTTACTAAATGCATATGAAAGTATAGACGGGACTTATAACAAAATACCAGTTTTTGAATTTTTATCTGTCAGTCTGTTTGTTTGATCCGGGTAATCTCCGAAACGGCTGGACCGATTTTGACGGGACTCTCACTGGCACATAGCTGATGTTATAAGGAGTAACATAGGCTACTTTTTGTATCGGTAGGACAGTCCCGTTGAATAATTTCCGACATCCACACGGGCGAAGCCGCGAGCAGCAGCTAGTCTTTAATAAGTACGAAAAAGCTACCATTGTCCGGCCGTCGCGCTTAGTCGTCTGTCATACTAGAAAACTTATTACAAGGAAGTACAAAAAGATATTATGGAGTTATTTCGTATCGAGTTTTTTGTTCTGGTTCTCTTTTGAGAGAGTTCCAAGCCAAGCCAAGCCAAGTGTGTTAGGTCAAATTTAAATTGAAAAGCTGGATGATAATGTAGAATTCAGGATTTGTCGGATAATGCTGCAAGTGTTGAGAATGGTGGCCTTTTGGAGTATGAGAAAAGTGTGAGAAGGCATGTGTAGAGTGATGAGAATTTGTGTAGGCGTCTTTGGTACTACACCCGTAGCTTAGCACTAAAGGGACGAAGCAAATGGTTTGAGCTTTCCATTGATTGCTGCACTGCATACACACTTTTGCATGTTACCTTAAGCATAAAACCAGTGTAAACAATTGTTGATGAACCAATAACACTAAATAAATCACCCTGGTGACTCCAGAGTCCTCCGAACTAATATTAAAAATGCGAAAGAAAGTAAGTTTGTTTATTTGTTACGCTTTCACGCTAAAACGACTGTAAGGATTTGAATGAAATTTGGTACGTGTGTAGACCATGACCTGAAGAACGATATACGCTTATTTTCATCCTGGATCGCAAGCGAAGTCGTGGGCAACAGCTAGGAAGTCATATTTTCACTGCTGCATAGCTCTAAGCTTTTCTGCTGGCGAATTTGCGTCCCAGTCTGGCACCGATCCGCTCATGCCAAGCATGTAGACACTGCTCTAAATGAGACGTGTCGGATAATATCAGGCTGCTTAAAACGACTCTACTCTATAAGCTTTACCCGCCAGCAGGTATAGCACCACCTGCCGTACGAAGGGATGTTGGATACGCGCTGGAAAAAACAAATCAAGAATCCGATTTCCGACATCCCCTCTACAGACTACACGAGTACTCCGGGTAGGCTGAAAAGTCGCAAGAGCTTCTTACGCTCCACGCAGGCAATCCAGGACAGGCCACCTAAAGAGCGAAGTAAATTGTGGTCAGAGAGGTATCCACCACCTCAAGACTTCGTAAAGCCCCAAGAACAATTGCCTCCCAGTCGCGAACTGCAGTGGCCTATTTGGAAAGCACTGAATCGATTTCGTACCCAAATAGACCCGTGCAAACATAATTTGGCGAAATGGGGCATTATCAATTCATCTAACATCCAGTGTCCATCCACCTTTATTTACCTGAAAAATGATATTGTATAATTATATATTTTAATTGGATGTAATTAAATCCGTTTTGTCTCCCGCAACCTGTAACACCACCCCGGTGCAAGACCAAACAGTTATATGAGTGGAAGTCTGGCCCACGCATCTCAATATATCAAGCTTCCTATCCATAAGGGGCTACACAGACGCCAGACTTTTTAGCGATCAAGTCTGCTACGCTTAAAATAATCTATGAAATTTTGCGCCGTATGGTTTCGACGACAAACAATTTGTGTCGCACTTTTTTGACCGGCAAATGGGACAACAGTTATAAATAAACTTACTATAACATAAATAATGCAGCCTTTGTGCGCCGCAGATATGACCGCAAAAAAAGTCTGTCATTTACATAGGCCCTTTAGACTGTACACGACTCGCTCCTGGCCACACTCAGTCAATCAATATTCAAGCCAAGTGCAGGTAGAATATGTATGTAGTAATTGGTAATAACCATTGTTACGGCGCGGGGGGCCCGGCTCACGTACGGTCAACAACAAAATTTACCTGCTGTTACTTTAAAATATCTTCTGAATATTTTTAAATTGACACAAAATTATACGATTCTCTGTTTCTTGAGGTCACGAATTTGTATTATTTTATTATTAAGTAGTTGGGGAAAATAATCCACCTACTTACTTATTCCCCCTTCGACATTTCCCATTTTCGCTAACGTAAGTTATACTATCAAAAATAAGAAAAACATCCAAAATGAAAAGAGTATTTTTAAAGTTTTAGTTTCTTTAAGCTCTTTCTCCGATCCATAAGTATAGACATTAAGCTTTTAAATAATTCAAAAGTCAATGTTTAATGATATTATTTTATGTTTGTAGAACTTGAAGATAACAAAAACTACGTTCGTTCTTGGATCATGCAAGTGGCTAAACAAGCTCAACCAATCACAGCCAACTGCTGGACACAGGCCTCTCCTAAGTTGCGCATCAACATCCCGTAATCTACTTTCCGCATCCAGTCTGTCCCAGCGACGTTTTAACTGTCATCGGTTCTTCTGTCTGGGGGTGTCCTACAATTTGCTGCAGATACGCGCTCCACCCCTGGACTCATCTGTTCCAACAGCTATCGGCACTTTGGCAAATATGACCGGCCCACTGCCACTTCAGCTATGGAAGCTTTGTCGGTAACTCCTGTTCTTTTCTGAAGAAACTCTTTCTGGATCTTATCCTGCAGAGAAACCTTGATCAAAGCTCGCTCTAAAGCGCGCTGACCGGCCTTGTATTTTGAACCAACCCAACTATCAGCGTTCATGCTTTGTACATACCTTCCCTCGGCTGGTGTGTATTGTTCTGGGGGAAAAGTAGTCATCCAACGGTTAGAGGAGCCAGCGGAACCATTGGCAGAACAATTTTTATGTAGCACAGAAGAATCGCGGGGCTCATAGGAAGGGGCTCGTGGATAAATAATAACAGCCGCACGAGTCGATCAAAGTTGTAAGCTACGCTAGCCGAGGTGAGTCCGTGGATGGGTGACCATCCATTATATAACGAGACCCGTCGCGTCGGTGCCTCGGAAATCACGTTAAAACAGTTAAAATACGTCAAAACAGTCAAACAAAACTTTGACAGTCGTTACGAGTAGTCAGTAGCTCGAAAGTCTGGCAACCAGTTATACCAAAGGGCGTATATATCGTATTACCCAGTAACTGGGTTGTGAAGGTCAGATATGCAGTCGCTTCATGTAAAATACTGTATTCATCTGTATCCAGTTGGACTGGACGCCAACACACTTAGTTGGGACAAGGCTAGGCAGATGAGTTATCCGGAAAAGAATCGGAGTAAAATAGGTTGCAGAGTAAGCAAACTGAAGTGGCTGTGGGCTGACCATGTTTGTCGAAGGACTGATGGTGGTGGAGCAGATGAGTCCTGGAGTGGAGACCATGTATCGGCAAGCGTAGTGTGGGGCGCCCGCCAGCTAGATGGATCGACGACCTTAACACACTGGCTGGGACACACTGGAAGCCGCTGGCAATTTGCTTGGGAAAAGGCTAGGTAGATAATGGTAGTGTATGAGTTAAATAACTGAAGTGTCGGAAATCCTGAGATTTACATTTTATTATTGCTAATTTATATAATAATTTATTATTGATAATTATACACAAATATTATTTTTACTTTTCGTTGCTGTCTGTACCTTGTCATATCTAGCTTGCAAAAATTACTGGTTCTCGTGAAAACGTGGAGGAAGGATTGAATATCAGGATGTTCCTCGCGCGAAATGGATGAAGGGACGAAATAATTAAATATTAAATTAGATAATTGAAATGAAGGAGAACTATGGTGATTAAAATACCTCTAACTTTGTTAAATAATGTAATCGGTGCTTTCTCTAACTAAAGGTATTTGGCCTGGCGCTTGCGCGAGTCTATCGATTACTTCAGCTTCCGGCAGCAAGGGATCGAGATGCGCTTCCGCGCTGTCAGTCAGTCTCCAGCCGCTGGAGCCGGCACATAAACACGTACACCAAACGGTTAAGATTAAGATAGATATTTTACGAAAATATTTCAAAAATATTTCAGACAGTGTTGTGTGTAGTGATAAGAAGACGTAGGCGGTTCATTTTATATCGCACCAACCACTCCTGCGCAGACGTCGCATAACTAAAGGATAAACACGATGCAGAACCAACAAAAAATGATTGCGACCGACATAATTATTAAACATGTTCCAGAAATTGTAGGAGAGTCTCTCTTTCAAATGGTGATTAATTTGGCCGCCATTTTAGGCGTAAAAAATTTAGTTATTGTGAAGGCTGAACGCACCGGAGAGTTTCCCGAATTGGTGGTGCCAATCGGGGTCCAGTCGCGCCCTAGACTAATACTAGTGCGACTGTCATCTAGGTGTTCTGCCCAGCGGTTGCTTAAAGCCTGGCGAAGGCGTCAAGACCTAACTACTGCGTCACTGGGAGTACCGGGGCAGGCTAGAAAAGTTTCTATGGATGAAAGGTTGACGAAGAATTATTACATTTTGTTAAAAAAGGTGCGCAAGGCCGCTCGTATAGAGAGATTCCGGTATGTTTGGGTTTCCCAAGGTGTCATTCTGGTTCGAAAAAGGAATAGGGAGCGAGTCCAACGCATAAAGAACTACAATGACTTCCGGAAAGTTTTTCATTTGGACCCGGAAGCCATGGACTAAGAATTCTAAAACAGTAAGTATGTTCATTATACTAGGTGTTTACGAATTTAATTAATTACTAGCTAATGCCCGGCCATGCTTTGATTTACCTTTTACAACCTTCTCCGGCGCGCACACAATAAATGAACAAAGTTTTATCACAACCGACCGAGCTAAATTCAATTTTTGCAAGACTAACGAACGGCAATAGATTTTTATAAGAAGACTAGCTGCGCCCCGCGGTTTCACTCGCAGCGGTATGAAATATACTTTACGACCTATTTTCAGACTTACCAAATATACACAAAATAATTCATAAAAATCGGTCAAGGCGTTTCGGAGGAGTTCGATAACCAACACTGTGACACGAGATTTTTATACATAAGATAATTATGTATTTTATTATTTATCTGAACCTGTATCTATGCCGATGGAACGTAGACCGCTGATTCATGGTTGCCAATGCCTGTATCTTTTCTACGATGGGTTCAGCGATACCAGAAAGCATTATTTAACCTAAGGAACTTCCATAAAATGGCATACAATAATTGAATGCAAGTTCGCAATTTTTTTTTGTTTTTTTTAAACGTTGCCCTACACTAGGGATTTCTCCTGTATTGTGGGTGCATTTACAAACATTACTCACATACACAAACAGCCAGACCCGAAACAACTACTTGTAGGTCTTACAAATATTTGTTCCGTGCGGGAATCGAACCCGCGACACGCAGCGCCGCAGTCAATCGCTTAACCACTGCGCCAACAGTGCAGTCCAATTCAATAATTTCATGGGACTTCTGTTTATGTACCCTGGCGATTATTGCATATAAGTTTTGCTTCGTTTGTCACGTCCTTGAACAATTTAATCAAGCATTTATGCGCTGCCAAATATTTCATTCAAATTTATTGAATTGACTATTTTCATACCATAATTGAATGCGATTTTATTGTACGTACTGTTTATACCAGTTTTGAACGACAACTAACTTGCACTTATTGTGCAACAATTATACGTATTGTTTAGATGGTGTCACTCAATTGTTGCTTCAATTTTATAGTATGGTACGGTGGTGTGGTGTGGTATGGTGTATTTTTGGTGGTGGTGTTTTGTGGTGTGGTGTGTTTACAGGTAATAAAGTTGCACCGTTTATATGGGGCTTAGGTCTGCCTAGTTTTGTGGCTCGGGTTTGAAACGCAACTAAGTATCTACAGTACAAGTATTTTCTTAATGTCCCTCTGGAATCATCGCATTTCTGAATATAAAGGAATGCTAATTTCCATGTCCATCAATTATTACATTTATCGTGTATAATAATTTGAATTCTGAACTACTTTATTGTGTGGTTACGTCAAAACAAAACAACAATAAAGTACTTAATTCTGAATACAAATTATTATACACGATAAATCTAATAATTGATGGACATGGAAATTAGCATTTGTTAGTTTTTATTTTTCATTAAATAATACACTGATGAGCAATATAAAAAAGCATATACTCGTAGTTATGCAAATGACTTAGTGAACTTATCATGAAATATTTTCTGAAACTACGCAAGATAGCTTCTTGACGTGAAAAGCAACATTCAAATGTATTTATAACGCATTAAAAAAATCGGGGGTGTCATGGTGCACCAGATTGGAAGGAAGTTCCTTTTGCTGTATATTATGAAAACCGAGCCATCTGATATGGGCTCAAGTTTCTACTGTCAAAAGTTTTTGTTTTTTAATACAGAACCGTATGCACGTGCACTTGTTCTGCACTTGAAACAATTTTTTTCGGGCATAACGGTTTTTCATTACATGACAATTTCTGTCAGTATACTCCTACCGCAAGCCGCATAAACTATCTCTCTCTCTCTCTCAGTCTCTTTCTATTATATGATTAAAAGTCGCATGAAGGGAACGCTTTTTCTAAAATGTTTCTACAAATTTACTCCTACTGCAAGCTGCGTTAAAGAACTTCGTTCCAAAAATACCAAATTGAAACAAAAAATATTGTACATGTTCACCAAGGGGAGAAAGTGACCGATTACACGAGTACACCGAGGGTGTAGTTTGAGGCCCGAGGCTCAGCCTAGGGCAAAATACACACGAGTTGGGAATCGCACTATCTTCCGACTGATACATAGTGGTTTATCCACTGAATTGTCCCGGTACCGACGTGACCCGTGCGTCGCTTGTCCCGGTACATTATTTGTCGCCGCGCCACGGGCGCCCCGGCACTTATACACGACTTGTAAACAAAGGATTTCTATGAACCCATAGTAAAAAAAAATACTGTTTCCTTTTATGGACAGACCAGCGGGGTTATTACGTAACACATTAACAGTAGGAATGGGTTTTATTTTGACAGTTCAAGAACATTCATTACGTTATTTACGTTGATGAGCAGACAACTTTTTCGAACATAAAAGCAATGGATTAGCAATAGGCTTCAAAATTATTCAGATTGTGATAGATAATGTGTTACGTAATTAGGGTGCTGGCCTAATTATGCAACATGTTGTAGAACAATAGAAACTACCAGTACTCGCGCGTGCGCGTTGATGGTATGTATATATATATATATTATGCGTCCTGAGCGGTCGCTGCGAAATAAAGCTATACCTAAGCCCGAGAACAGTGTTAATACGCTAAAGTGTGTAAATTGTAACATAGTAATATGTGAGGTGTTAGCGTTTATTCGGAATAAACTTGATGTAATAGATAATGAAAGCTTAATAAGAATTTGTGTTTCGGCTTTCTCTGAAGCAGACATTGACAGTGCAAAAAAGTTACTGTTTTCATCTGCAAAAACAAAACTTAGGCTTGTATCAAGACGTAAACAGAAAAAAGAAAAGGATCTCGGAGATAAGCTGACGGTATTAAAAAAAGCTAAGCCTGATCAAGTACCGGTTTTTGTAGCTTAGAGAAATTACCACCCGTTTGTTTTGATCATATCGACGTAACGACGTAATTAAAGGACTTAGTGTTTTTGCGTCAAGAGATAAGCTAGATAAAAGTAAATTGTGCGACGAAAGAAGACTTAGAAAGTAAACAAATGAAGGATAGAATGTCTGTAAATAGCCCTGTGTCTATATAAATTTTAAACAAACATGGTGTTTATCTATACGAATTTACGAACACTTATTTTAAATTATAATTATCGACATTATTTATAAATCTAATCAATGAATAATATGTTTAAACATAATATATCTTACATAATCTACAAATAATATTAATAGTATGTACAACTAAATAACAATAAGTAAAAATAAAAAAGAAAGAAGGAAAAGAATCTAAGGGCATCAAAAAATTCATCGGCATCGCTGTCGAGAGGAAAAGTGTGTGCTTAATAATTAATATATGCCCTGTGTCTTATATTAATTCGAATATTAATATGCGTAGAGGAGGGTATCTGTTGGACAGCGGACCATTCGGACTGTCGCACGTTTCTGAGTCATCACCGCCTGCGCTGCCGTGTGAAACAAGTACCGAGCCGCTGTCGTCGATACCGCCACTATGCCCCCGCGCCGCAGTTGTGAAAACAGGCACCGGCAGAGATGATAGCTCGCCGGATACAAACAGTTCTTTGCAATATCGTTCTCGCTGTAACTCGAACAGGGCTGCCGCACGACTCCGTCGCATTGGGTCCAGTAAACTCAACTTTGTTGGGTAGGAATGTTACGAATATTAACGATTTTTCAAGTAAACAGCTGACTATGGCTGAAGTAGTAAGCAAGGGTGAATGGGAAAAAATGGAACATGATGGACAATGGACAGTTGTTCAAAATAAAAATTTAAAGAACCGATTCACTGGTAGGATAGGCAAGGCTCAGTCTGCTCCAGAGGGAAACTTTAAAGCAGCGGAATCATTTATCCCGCTTTTTGTTTCGGATGTTGATAAACACACTAGTGAAGCCGATATTTGTGATTATATTAAAACTAAGACTCAGGTAACCGTAAAGCTGGAGAAAATTAATATGAAAACAGAAAGGACGTATAATGCGTTTAAGGTATTTGTCACCAAAAATAAATTAGACACCTTTTTAGATGACAGCCTGAAGGAATACGCTTTAATAATAATAATAATAATCATTTTATTATCAGGCAACTAAAGGCCCATACATAAAATACACGAAATAATCTTATATAATAATAAACTAATACATATCAAAAAAAAACTTATAAAACTATCTATACACGTAATGTTGACGGCATCGTGTATCGCTGCGTGGTGTCGCGTAACCGTCCTCGGAAGCGTCGATAAACGACACCTTTCGGCCAAAAGTCCTCTTTCAGGCAAGTCTGTAGATGGTGGGTTGGAACTCGTACCACGAATGACTTAAAGTTGATGTTGTGGCGCGATTCCAACCTTTCAACCCTCAGAGTCCAGTTGGTCTTCACTTTCAAATACTGCACGACTTCCTCAGTTGTAGTGGAGTGATGCAGACGCGATAGGTACAGCTGCGTCGTAGGCACAGCAGGGCGCAACAGCATATTAGCTTTAGACGGTTTGTTTTTTTTAAAAGGATAAGGATTCCTATAAGTCTCAGCTCCCATCTACAAACAAGGACCCTACAAAATAATGGATCTTAATGATAAAAGTAAAATAATACTATCTACTTTTAACTGTAAAGGTGTGAACAGGTCAGTGGAATGTGTGAGAAACTTATGCAAGAGTGCCGACATCATTGCACTCCAAGAGACCTGGATTTGACCACACGATATAGGATTCCTAGGAAACCTAGAAGAAAACTTCGCGTACAACGGCAAGTCAGCCATTGACACGTCCTTCAAAGTGATTACAGGAAGACTATACGGTAGAGTGGCACTACTGTGGAGAAGATCAGTGTTTCCATCTGTATCAACAGTGAAGTGTTTCAGTGATCGATTAGTTGCGATAAAAGTTGAATACGAAAGCCGTCCTATGTTGATATTTTCAGTGTATATGCCCTACGATAACGGTAAGAGTGACAATTTGACTTTGTTTACACAAACTCTCAGTGAGATTATAGCTATAATTGAAAGTAGTAGTATTGAGTGTGTAATTATACTGGGGGATTTCAATGCCAACCCTAGCTCGCGGTTTTTTAATGAACTTATTTCAGTTTGTAGTGAGCAGACGTGGTTTTGCTCGGACTATGAGCTCTTGCCAAAAGATAGAGATACGTTTGTCAAGCGAGCGGGTCGAGACGTTGGTAAGATCATTGTTTAATAACAAGCGCAGCTAAACACTTAATTACTAAAGCGTCAGTCTCATATGGGGTTTACCAGTCCGATCATTATCCTGTTTTATTTGAATATAATTTAACTAAAATGAATACTAAAACTAGCTTTTATTTCAATACTAAAATTAATCAGAAATTATTAGCTCTGAAGTCTCTTAGTAATAAAGTACGCTGGGGTGAAAGAAACGGTGAACAAATCAATAATTATTATGAGTACTGCAATGATAAACTAAAATTAATAGATTTTCCTGATCAATGTATCACGTGTTCTCATAAAATGTGTAATAATGTAGATCATTTATTATGAATAAATAATTTGTATTTAGAAATAGTATCAACTCTCCAAGAGGGTGCCCAGTATACATATGTTGGCGGTGATCGCACCAAGAGACAAAAATATGTCACAGGCTGGAACAAATATGTCAGCGATGCTCATAGGGAGGCTCGTATTTATTACCAGACGTGGCTACTGCATGGTGCACCCACTCAGGGGAATATGTATGAGAAAATGCGCGTAACACGAAGCACATTTAAGACTAAATTAAAATTTATTCAAAATAATCAACAGCAAATTAAATTAGATATTTTGGCAAAAAGCCATTCGAAAAAAGAGTTTGCTAAGTTTTGGAAGTCCACTAACAAATTAAATGCCAAGCCGAGTCTCCCTGCAGGAGTGGCGGGTCTGAGTGAACCGAAAGATATTGCCAACCTTTTTCATAGACATTTTAGAGTTCAGTCCCTCTTGCAAAAGGATCGGCGGCGAGTGTTCGATAAGGGGGAATTGTCGGGGTCTGGTGAGCTTGCCGTAATGTTTACAGTTAAACAGGTTGCTACTGTTATTATCAAAATGACAAGAGGTAAATCGCCCGGCCACGACGGCCTTAGCGTCGAGCACCTGAAGTATGCGGGGCCACACCTGTATAGGGTTCTTGCTCTTATTTTTAATTTATGTCTCAGTCACCGTTATTTGCCACAGCACCTTATGCGTACAGTGGTAGTTCCGATTATTAAGGACAGGACAGGGGACGCTTCTGACGTGTCCAATTACAGGCCTACTTCGTTGGCCACGATAGTCGCCAAGGTCTTGGACAGTTTGCTTGACCAACAGTTGGCTTAACATGTTGAACTCTATGACGCGCAATTTGGCTTTAAATCTGGTTTATCCACGGAAAGTGCCATTCTTTTTTCAAGCAAACTGTTCAATATTATACTTCCCGAAAAACACCTGTTTTTGCTTGTTTTTTGGACCTGTCTAAGGCGTTCGACCTGGTGTCCTACGAGGTACTATAGGATAAGTTGCGGAGTGATACAACACTGCCGAATGAAATTACATCCTTGTTTCATTACTGGTATTACCACCAGAGGAATAGTGTCAGATGGGCGGAGGCTCAGTCGGATGTGTACGAGCTGGAGTGCGGGGTGAGGCAGGGGGGGTTAAGTTCTCCACGCCTCTTCAGTTTGTACATAAACCGGCTAATCGGTGAGCTTAGCAGCACTAAAATTGGATGTCATATTGACAACGTTTGTTTGAATAATATTAGTTATGCGGATGACATGGTGGTTTTTGTTATTAAAAATAAACTCGTTTTATTACCGTTTATTACACTTTTTTTTTTCGAAAGCGATGACCGTCTATATTAAAATTGTTACAGTTATTAAAACTCAATGTTGAAAAACTTTTTACCAGGGAGATTAAAATTGGTTTGAGACGTTTGAGACAATGCAGAAGAGATTACTTGTTGTGCCTGGGCTATTGGCACTGCGCTAGGGGAAGGCTGTGGTGCCCAAGGGGCAATTAGTTCCCAAAGTGCTACTGCCAATGCCGCGCTTTTTAATGCTATGGCAATCGCCCTGAGCACTAAGCCGAGTGTTATAAATCGAATTTGGACATTTTACCGCATCACTGGCAGGGTGGCAGAGCGATATAGACGACGAGCTCGCATCACTACATTCAGACAAGAACGTTACATACAAATTACTGTTCGAAGAAATCGTACAATGACCGCGTTGATGTTGGTTATAGCTCTACAGGGATGTTAATAAGCGATCAAACCATAAGTAATCGCTTGCATGAAGTCAATCTCTATTCCCGAATACCGCTACGAGTACCAGCTATTGAACCCCACAATCGAAAATCCCGTTCACAATGGGTTCGTGAACACATAAATTGGGCAGCAGAAGAGTGGCGTTTTGTGTGTTTTTCTGATGAAACTCGTTTTGGTATGAGGCCAGATAGTAAACGTACACGGTATTGGAGGACCCCTGAACGCCAAGAACGTTTAAAACCATGCCATTTGTTCAAATAAACGGTGTAAATTCATTGGGCTCAAAAGTCAAAATGGGTGTACCGCAGGGTTCAATATTGGGTCCCTTCCTCTTTTTAGTATATATAAATGATTTACCTCATTTACTGAAAATCCGACCACACATGGTATTATTTGCTGATGATACATCACTGATTTTTTAAATAAACAGACATGCACATGAGCTTGACGACGTAAATAACGCCACGCTTAAGGTTCATAATTGGTTTACTGTAAATAATTTGGTATTAAATGAGAAGAAAACTAAATGCATAAGATTCGCGTTACCGAATGTTAGAAGTAGTAAAAGTCACGTTGTATTGAATAAGGAGATACTAGAATTCGTCGAAAAAACAGTTTTCCTGGGGATTACGCTTCATTCAAAGCTACAGTGGGGTCCTCACTTAACATCACTTGCAGGGCGGCTAAGTTCAGCCGCATACGCTGTTTGGAAAATCCGTCAATTAACAGACGTGGATACCGCAAGACTAGTATATTTTAGTTACTTTCATAGCATCATGTCTTACGGTATTCTGCTGTGGGGACGGGCTGCGGATATTGATTCTATCTTTATTCTGCAAAAGAGGGCTGTCAGAGCCATCTACAACCTCCGCAAACGCGAATCTCTAAGGGAACTGTTTAAAAAAAATAACATCATGACGGTACCTTGTCAATATATATATGAAAACATTATGTATGTTCGAAAACATCTACATCTTTTTAGTAAGATAAGTGACAGGCATAATTTCAACACTAGAAATAGGAACAAATTAGATCAACCACGTTTCAGGTTATCTAAAATACATACTTCTTTTATGGGGTACTGTGTAAAATGTTATAATATATTAAAATACCACTCGATATTCTTCAACTAAATGAGAATAAATTTAAAACATGCATTAAACGCACACTATGTAGAAAAGCTTATTATAAGTTCAATGACTATATAGTAGATAAAAATGCTTGGCTTAATGCTGGTTCTGCTCCACAGCCACTCGAGCGCACTAGTTAAAATTTGAATGTTTGGAAGAGATACTCCTTTCTTATACCCCCTTTTATTTTTCTGAAATTGCGAACTTAATGTTTGTTTATATTTTTCATAAAATATGTTTTATTATTGAATAACTCAATAGATATTTTCATGATTCTTTTCTTTTATGTAGTAAAATTTTATTCATTGCTCAAATAAATAGCAAACTATAGTTTTGTATAATTTAGAAGCATTTTTCAATTTTGTAAATGTGAGTACCATGGATTCGTTTATTATATAATTATGTTGACTTGACAGCATGGCAGTTGAGACTATGTCATGCTCACTTAAATGTCTCACTGTTGGTGGCGCGTGTGTTGGATCATTCGGTTCCCTACAAAATGGTTGAGCTGGATGGTGCTGATCCACGCGTCATGTTCGTGAACGGGCGCCGTCAGTTGAGACAGGTCATCTCTTAACTGCCACGGCTTATTTTTATTATTAATCTTATATTTTGAATTGTTTCTTTATATATTTTTTTCATTGTTCTCGCATATAGAAGCAACAAGAATAATGTACCCAGGATTTTGTAATATCTTGATTTAAAAAGAGTGTCCTTGGAGTTTCTTGCCCGTTCTTCTCCATAGAGATGTACGTTTTGGAATGGGCAACTAGCTTCAACTTTCTGACTAACTGACCGACTCTTTGACAATTCAAAAGTGCCTGTAAATGGTTTAATTGAAATAAATGCTTTGAGTTTGAGTTTGAGCCAGGAAATCCATAATCATGAGATTATTCCACCACTGTATGCATGGATTACCCGGTACGGCTTTAAATTGACTTCTGCAAGACGTCTCTTGACTGTCCACTCACTGATTGGGTTCCTTCGTGTCTGCAAAAGTTGTTGCTGGATCGCAACTGAAGTCTGATGTCAATTTATTGACATCGTTGACACAATGAATCGATCTTCTCGGGCCGTTGTGCACCTTGGCTTGCCGTTGCTTGATCTTCTTAGGTTAAGTCCAGTCTCCTTAAACCTCTGAAGCACTTGTTGGACAGTCGTCTCAAACCCATTGTTCTGGCTGTCTCTGGGATCACCCCAATTGCACCAAGTGATGATCCTGTTACATTCCTCGGGTGTGACAGGCATGACGATACCTTTATTTACAAGTCAACATCTGCCGTAAACACTTTTAATTACAAAATCAATACGCAAATGTAAAAACAATAATTAAATCAATGTGAAAATAAAAGTATTCAAATGTAATCCAAAATGATGAAACGTTACAATTTTCCACAATCTATGACTTCAAACAGGCCAGTATGCAATTAGGTTTTAATGTGCAATGTAATACTGTTTTTAAGAAATATTTTCTTCATGAAGCTAACTTGTACGGTTTAGGAGATATTTAGATTTATGAGGCACAATGCAAGTGACATTTTTAAATTGCTCGTCAGTGTATATCACAAGTTGTCACATCAAAGGCTTGGTTAAATATGAATTATTGACAATTTTGCAGCGAAAAAGAAATTGCAAGGCATTGCAAGCGACCATTACTTCGGAAATGTGGGTTGTACTATAGATACACCTCTGCCTAACCCTTCGGTGATTGCAGGCGTGATGTTATGTCTATGTGCGTTATTATTTGGCAAGTAAAGTATGGGAAATACTTTACTATGGTAGTTACGATTATCTATTTCCCTATCGATTCATTGACATCAAACTTATAAAGATACGTAGTGTATGCAGTTTACAATGCATCAGTTAGATGGTATTTTTATAAATCTACGACAAAAAGAAAAACATTTGATAACCACTGTTACCAATCAAACAAAAGGAATGATAAAATTCATTTAAATGTTATCAGAAAGCCATCATTAGGTACCAACTAGTCTAGGTATCGCGATGATTCATCAATGTCTAAAATGAGTGAAACCAAATTGGTAAATGATTTATTTTGTACTAGCTGCGCCCCGCGGTTTCACCCGCATAAGTCTCGATCCCGATGAAATATCGGGATAGTAAGTATCCTATGTTTTAATCCAAGTCATGGTCTACCTATGTGCCAAATTTCATCCAAATCCGTTCAGCCGTTTTTGCGTGATTGAGTAACAAACATCCAAACATCCACACTTTCACATTTATAATATTAAGTAGGATTAGTAGGATTATCCTATATTTTAACCACGCTCTTGTTTCTAAGTAAATGTTTTAAATGATATTTTAATACTCGCATAATTATAGTGATCAATTAAAAGTTAATAACGTTAGTCAAGTCAGTTTTAGAATAAAAATGAGAATTTCTTTTTAATACGTTTTTTTTTCACGTGGCTTTGCTCTTGACTCTAGTCTAGGTCAGAGGTGACAGAGTTACGGTTGTCGGTGGCCTACGTCGGTCGCTTGCCAATGTGTCTAGGTTTCCTACCCAATTGTATGTAACAGGCCATTTAATATTGATTAAAACTAGTTCAGACTTCTTCAGTAAGGTGTAATGAGGGCTATCGCGCTTCAGTTCGCCGCTAGAGGCGCTAGTGTAGAGTAAGATCTCTAGATGTCAAAATATGTACTGAACGTTCACTGTTTGCGGGATTTTTACGAATAGCTGTAATGGTTGTGTCATTGTTGATTAATTATGGTTTAAGATTTTAAGTAAAAAGTTAGGATCTTGGTAGCACTTGAAGGAAGAATAAGTTTTGTCTGCTTCATGCTTGCCAATTTTACGAACATTATAATCTAAATATTCATTTGACGTTTTAAAATATAATAAAATAAACATACTATGAATATAAAGGTACTTAAACATATCCAAAACATTAAATAAAAGTACTGCAACAAGACAGTGGCGCCAACTGGTGAGCACAAAAATGGTAACCCCCATTATGTCAGTCTAAAGTTTTGCTTCGAAATCGTTGTGAAGCGTGCACCTAATGTATGCGTAACAAATAAATGCAGGTCAGTACTGACCATGATATGCCAGACTATGTGGACGTAATGGGCAGTCGATTTAAAACGGAGAAAATACGTTCTAAAATAAGGAATTATGTAAATGGTTTTAACGTTCAATAAATATTCCATTTATTTCTAAGTGCCGAAGGATGGTTAATAAAAATTCTTCCAACACAATCATGTCATGACTGAAGTACTGAACACGCTCCATTATTATCGTGATTTAAATATTTATCCGGAGTTTGTTCCTCTTGTTCTTGACCTATCACAGACGTAAGGACACTTATTGCAAGTCAATACAGCCAGGATGCATAAACAATCATCGTCGACATAATATTTCCTACATATGGAACGTTTTGAAGTCAGTTTTCAAGAAAAACATCGTTTTATTATTGAAACATCGATTTCTCACTGTAAACCACTCCCACTGTAAGCCTCATACTTTTTTGCACAAATAATGAATAATTTATCTGAAGATAAAAACCGACCAAGTGCGTGTCCGACCGCGCACAATGAAGGGTTCTTTCCGTAGTTGGGATGAATTTATCCCAAAAACAAACTTAACATTGTAGTTGAAAACTGGTTCTCCCATACATCGATATACGTCACGATCAATTCTTCAACGGCAAATGTAAGTTTGTAATCACAATTTTTATTTTATTTTATAGTGGGTTTTGATTTATTTACGAGTATCAAAATATGTCGCATAAATGGCCGTATTTTTTATTGCTTCAATCTTCTAGATTGAAGCTTGTTTTAGAGCTCCAAGAGATCTTCGTATTTGAGATTAATTTCAACTTGGTACTTCCACACATACCTGAGAAAAATGGTCTTATCAAACTGATTGATAGACAGACGGACAACAAAATTTTCCTATAAGGGTCCCATAATTTTAAAGGATTCTGTTTTTCAGCCCATATCCATTAAAGTAGGTACCTACTTTTATAAAAAAATCGGGACTGTAACTTTGAAATAACAATTCTTGGAAAAAGGTCAGCGCACATTGAGCTCTGCGCACACTGTGTAGACGCAGCAATAGGGAAGGTGACATTTTATTAGAAATAATTACATGCACATTGTATGCGCTCACGACGAACCGATCAAAACTGAAAACAATCAATTGGTCAATTTACTTGACATGTCTGCTACTACTGCGGAGCGTGCGCGCCTACTGGCTGTGGGTAAGTGGGAGTCGGGTCTTTGGCTTCATGCACTACCGTCGTCGAACATAGGCACTTTGTTCGACGACACTACTTTCTGACTCGCTGCTTCCCTGTGACTAGGAGCTCTTTGTTGTTCTCCTCATCGCTGCCACTGTGGCGAAGTTGTCAACAGTTTCGGACACCACGGCCTGTCTTGCAGCTGAAGTGCGGGCCGCTTAGCGCGGCACGCGAATATTAATGACATCATCCGACGAGCTCTTGTCACCGTCGGCGTTCCAGCTGTATTAGAACCTAATGTCTTGGCACGCGACGACGGCAAGAGATCAGACGGCATGTCTTTATTTCCATGGAAGGTGGGTAGGCCTTTAGTGTGGGACGCAAGGTGTGTCGATAATCTTGCGCCATCCCATCTCCTGGCTCGGCGTACTGTGCTGGCGCTGCTGCTCCGGCTGCGGAAAACCTCAAGCAGCGAAAGTATAATAAGCTTATCGGCAATTATATTTTCAAGCCATTTGGGGTTGAAACCCTCGGGCTATAGGGTCCGAGTGCACATGGTTTATTAAAAAAGAAACTCCAAACGGCTGGTTGACACTTTCCGTGACCTTAAGGGCTGGCTTTTACCTAGGCCAGAGGCTAAGCATTGCCATACAACGTGGCAATGCCGCCAGTCTTTTGGGTACATTACCAGGCTACAGCGATACGGAGGAATTTTTCAACGCCATATGCTAGTTTTTAAATCGATTTTTTCAAAGGATTGCTTGGACGGTTTGACCGTCGAAACACGTGCCCAGCTTCGTCTATTCGTGATCTTGAACATTTACAAGTGAGTAAAACTTCCAAGACCCGACGTTTATTGTATTCTCAAATTGCATGGGCGATGGCGGCTGCTGGTAAGTCGTAGTTTCATAAAGCTGCGAGGGCTCGCCTAGGTACAGGAGTACCACAAAACGCTCTTAGTTCCGCAGCAATGGTGCAGCGGTAACAAAACGACGTTATTATATTTTTGAAATATACTTTTTATTATCGCATTTTGTTTTGAATGTCCTGAACTCGAATAACTTTGAGCGAAAGAAAATTGAAGTAGCGTTATTTTATGATGAGAAACTATTTTGAGGACAACCGTATTGTTTTATTATTGTTTGTGGAATTGTTTCCTAGAGCATGATGTTATGTAGACATAATAACGTGAGATATATCGGAACTAGTAGATTATTAAAAATATCTGAGAAACGCAAATCTGTCTTTAAAGACGGCAAGTTCTCCCTATGAAATCTCACTGAAACTGTAGGAATAATCCTTGCCTATAGCAGTGCACGTCACTCCTTAGTCTAAACGTATAAACAGACATCAAATTCGTGAATAGGTTGCCACGTGAGACGTGATGTGAGCGCGGATCGGAACCACTTCTTAAACTTACTAGTTAGGCACCTACTAGGACAACAGATGACTGAAGAAAGTTGCACTGGGTGTGAAAAGTGAGTATCGACAATTGTGATAGTAGTGTGACCGATTGACTATTAATGAAATAGATATTCAATCAATCAATCAACTCAGCCTATCGCAGTCCACTGCTGGACATAGGCGTCTCCCACGCTGCGCCACAACACCCTGTCCTCCGCCTTCCGCATCCAGTCTGTCCCAGCCACTTTTTTCAGAAATAGATATTGATCTCTAAGAAACATAGTTCAAAACAAACTCCTGTATTGAGACTTATTAAAACTTTTAATATTTGTCGAAGTTTTGTGCACTTTTCATTATTTTTGTTGGTACGCTAGTTACGTGTTTATTGCGATCGATGGACTGTTGGTAAAATTAGTCGTCATTTCGGGAAATGACTCTTTTTGTATTTCAATACTCAATACTTTATTGCATTCCATAATGTGTACATAAAAACTGTTGGTATGTTAAATAAAACACCGAATCAATTATGGACCCTGTCGGACACAGCAAAGTTAATTTACGTTTAAGATTACTTAAACGTAATAAAACTTAATAAAAATTATTTTATTTTTTAATTTATTTTTATTTTGTTTTTTTCGAGACTTATTAAAACTTTTAATACTTATTTCACGAAGTTATAGTGTACATGCTGGTGCCAAAAAATGGGTCGCCATTATTTTAAGAAAGCATCTAGATATTTAATTATGATAGATTATGTCTATAGATAATACTTTTGTTAAGTTAAGATTGAGGTTCGGGAAGAAAAGATGAAAAAACTCTTCTACACTTCCACTACGAGACACATTGGAACTTTTAATATGTTTGGATAAGTTTAGTGCACTTTTATCATTTACTAAAAGGTGTCATTATGATTGTGTTGTAATTTGATATACTTAGTTGGTTTAAATTGTGTTGTATAATATCTTCTTGATGAAAAAGCTTTAGGAAATAAGTAAAACAAAAAAAAAAGCAATTACACTGAACTTTTGATTAGAGGCACTTCCCCATACATTGTTTAGGAGAACAAATCACTATACATAAACGATTTTTGCAGAATTAAAGCAAGTATATATGATTTATTATTGATGCATTTATCGTCAAAAAATTATTTAAAAAAAAAAACAGTATTTGTAGGATATCCAGAGCTGACATAAAATGAAAAAGTTTAGTTGTGTGAGTGAGCAGTCACGCCGGTGACGCCCTCTACCAGATATATAACGAACCATCAAGAAACAGAACAACCTTCTTGCTAAGTAGCAAATTCAAGGTAAGTACAGTTACTAGTATCGTTTCGGTATCAGTTGATTGCTAGATGGCGTTGTATTGCAAGCGGATAGTTGACTTTATAAGCATCGGGCGATGTGGTGCGACGTTGCCGTTCCTAAAGTAAACCGAATCGCGAACCTCTGGCGCTGTTGCCAATTTTATATTAATGCGTGATTTTGTTGACAAGTTGCAAATCGTATTGAAAACGTATTTCTTACATGTTAATGCCGGGCGCGGCGGCTCTGCCCACGGAGATTGTATTTTGTTATTATGAAGTGAGAAAAAATGATTTATAGTGATAAAATTATCTGCGATCTACCCTGGGTTCGCACAGATTCAATATTAATGTATTATTAGTATATTAATAGTAGGTACCCACAAAGCACTAACTTACACTTGAATTTTCCCCGAGAAATTTTCTGAATTAAAAATATGTCTGCATTAGGTAGGTAAGTACCTACTGATAATTATACATTTTCTGACACGGTTACTAGGTAACCCATGGTCTCGGGTTGAATAAAATCCAAAATGTTGGTATTACTAGCTAGAATTTTATGTAAATATAAATCAAGCGGAGGAGTTAGGTACACAAACTATTTACCTATTTTTTTTTCAATCGGTTTATTGAATTATATTTAATTCTTGTCAAACCAGATTAAAATCAAAAAAGGTAGGTACAGGTCAGCGAACACACTGATAAACGATTTAGTTTTTTCATAATAACTGCACTTAGTATTACTAGCACAGTCTGTCAAGGTCATTCTCGCTGTAAAACATTTATAAGAAATTACAAAAATAAAGAAATAACAAATAAGAATATTCTTATAATTTCTTCAATAAATAAACGCTAATTTAATAAATAAATGTTTAGCAAATTGTAATGCCATGAACAGGCAAGTACGACGTCTTTTTGATTTTGGAACGTACCACTACGAGTACTTTGTGTGTATTACATAATTGTGATTTAGGTAAAGCTCAGTGCAGACGTCAAATCGTTTTCGCTTTGTTTACATCAGGTTTTTTGCTATTTTCTGTGAAAATGTTGAAACCGATCCACCATCGTCATTAATAACATGTACTGTACCTGGAAGCTTAAAGAATTAAAATAGGAACTAAAAATATACGATTTTTTATCTAAGATACACTTGCTGTTGTGTTTCATTATTATTTTTGATTTCAGATTGAATTGTAATTATGCTTAAGGTAAACTTGACTAACAAATTAGCGTACATGTGACACGCGCCTTTGGAGCCGCGGAAATCACGGAAGAAAGTGCAAGCAGCATTAAAAAGGCTACATGGACACCCGATCTAGACACTGAAGGTTATCAACTAACTGTGGAAAGAACTTCAAGTGACAACTTACCTGGTTTGTCAGGGCTATACTAACAATGACAAGAAACACATTCCATTCAATTGATAAAAAAAATGGGCTGTCTCTGGTGTGAACATTTGACCGAAGAAAGAAAAGAAAGCCGGTTAGCAAGAAAGGTCAATTGCTATTGAAAAAGAAAATGTTTCTTCAGATGGTATTCCGTACACTACTGTATATATAGATGAAGGATGGTTGAAAAGGTCATACGGTCACAACTTTGATTCTTCATCTGGAATGATAAGCCCCAAATGATACGATATTTTTATGTGCTAATTTAATTAGTGTTAAAATCTTGTGCTTGTTAGTAATGTTGAAATAATGTTTATTATTTTACACAATGTTCAGTGTTTTGATTTATGTTATTAAACCATTTACAGGCAGTTTTGAACTGTCAAAGGGTCGGTCAGTTAGTCAGAAAGTTGAAACTTGTTGCCCATTCCAAAATGTAGATCTCTATGGATAAGTATGGGCAAGAAACTCAAAGGACACTCTTTTTAAATCAAGATATTACAAAATCCTGGGTATATTATTCTTGTTGCTTCTATATGCGAGAACAATGAAAAAAATATATATTAAGAAGGCAGTTAAGAGATGACCAGTCTTAACTGACGGCGCCTGTTCACGAACATGACGCGTGAATCAGTACATTTTATAGGACATGGAGATTCTTCAGTATTTGAAAATTTAAAAGAAAAGGTGCCCTGTGGAAACCGCATAAAGAAAATTGTATGCAAGAATCATGTTATAAAAACTACATAAGTCCAATCTAGAAAGTAAACAACCACCTCTCAATGTTATAGAAGAAATTTTTATTGTAATAATTTCAAATTTATGTATCTTTGTAAGTAGCGTTGTATAGTTTAATTGTGTTATTTTTTTAGTTCATAAGATTTTTCATTGTAGATATTTTTCACCGTACCACCCTAACAATTGTATAACATTATTTATTGAAGTTCAAAATTGTATACCTAAGTAGGTATTCTTGAAATTACAAACTGCTAGTGTGTTATTGTGTAAGATAGGTTTTTACATGTGTTGACGTGTGATATTATTTATATTGTTATCTAGCTACATAATTCTTACTAATACTAATTCAGAATAATAATTGGAAATATCGGAATATTCGAAAAAGTAGGTATCAACGTAATTTCCAATTTGTTATTTTCTACAATTGATGGCTTCTGTGAACATTATTCCACTATTTCGCCAATGTCAAGAAATAATATAATGTATATTTAAAAAAAATGAAAAGTTTATTAAACAAGTTCAAATCCCCCTGCAACTGTTTGTCTGCTTTTCTGTAATGATGTAGGGCATGTATTTCTTGCTTATTTTCCATAAATAAAATTATTATTTTTACATATCAAATAGGTTTAGCAGGTAGGTAGGTTAGTTTTGGTAAGATAATTAACAATAAGTAAAATATTTACAATGTGATTTTGAAATAAAAAGCTTTACAATTGAATAGTCTGTTATTTATTTAGTGTAAGACACGACAAAACCAAATTTAGATTTTTTCAGTAACGTAAACACAATGAACCTATTTTCAGTAAAAGATACTAAGTTTAATACTCATAATATCTAATTGAATAATTTTTTAGTGTTGAAAAGGTGGCAAATTATGATATGAGTCTCTTAGAAAAAAAGTTAAAATATGCTTAAAAATACATATTCTTTTCTTCAGTTTTTACTTTATTGAAAGAAGGACATTCATAATAATTAACCATAATCATACAATTAGGTACACTTTTTTAAATTAACACCAGATAGTCGTATCGCAAGTCAAACTATTTACTGTATACGTGTTAGGGCGTGCAATATCGGAAGGTTCTCAATTCCGGAACGGGTAACTTTTAATTGTCTCTAATAGAGACACCATCTCTATCTAGGAATAGAAAAAGGTTTATTTCAAATCAAACAAGATTTATATTTATATCAGTCTTTTAGGGCCAGTTTCACCATCCTGTGTTTATTCTAAATGTCCCTTTATGCCATTTGATGGATTGTCTCACTACCAAAAATAGTCCGTCAAAATGCTTAAAATGGCATTTAGTAACAGCAGAGTTTAGTGAAATTGGTGCTTAATATTTTTTTGTAACATCCACAATTAAACATATTTGGTCATCTTTCTCGCTTATTACTCTAATTAGATATTTAAACAGTAAAATCAACAAGGCTAACACAATAGAATTAAACATGAAATATTATGAATAAAAAACATACGATATTTGAATCAGAAATTCCTTCATTATTGCGTTTAGGAAAGGTATCGTCCTCTGCTTGTGTAAAGAAGTCTTCTGGATTGTGTAAATAGTGCGGCATCCGCCGTAGGTATTTAACGAGTATTCATACAAAATTTCGTGTCTGTGCTGTTGACCGCTGAGGACATCTCTCGTATGGAGCCAATCCTAGGTCAGCAGACAGGTCATGGTGTATGAATGCGTAGATAAAACTTTGTGTCTGTACTGTTGACCGTTTAGGAGTTCCCTTGTTTGTAGCCATCCCTGGCTGCAGCAGCCAGATCATGGCGAACTTAAGAACGGGCTATCATAATTGTATGCGTATATAAAATGTTGTGTCTCTGCTGTTGACCGTTGAGGAGTTCCCTCGTCTGGAGCCAATCCTAGGTGCAGCAGTCAGGTAAAGTCTTTAGGTCAGTGGGTCGTTTTAGGGGCGGAGTAAAGTAAAGTAAGCAGTATTACGTCTCGCCAGTGTCCTTGAAATAATTATCTACGGCCGCTCGGTAAATAAATACGCACTAGAGTTGCCCACTGATCCACTGATGTCTCTTGGGTTGTAACTATAAGACTTCCGTGACAAATCGAAAAAAACGTGGGCGAAGCCGCGAGCAGAAGTTAGTATAGGTAGATTTTGTTCTACACGCAGGCATCGATTACATGGGAAAAGAGAGATACTCACCTACTAAGTATCTATCAAGGAAGTTATGCTCGCTTCACTTCAACAAATATGCAAATACCTAACTAACACAAAAATAAATTAAAACTAAAAATAATCTTATTTTTATAGGCTTACGTTGCCGAGCGAGATGACAATTAAAATAAAATTTAGCAGTAGGCGATAACTTTGTGCCATATTATTTTACGTAAATAAATATGCGGGGGCGTCTCGCACAGTCCGCGTCCGTACGTAACTGCGGCGCACTCGAGACGGTTGAGTACTGGTATACACCAGGATTTCGAAGCGCGTCGTTTCGGCCGTTTTGTATGAGGACGTAATACTGCTTACTTTATTATACTGTAACAAAGCGGAAAATTTGTGTTTTAACCGTAGCAGTAGTGTAGTACCTAGTCAGGATTGGGAGCGCCTTGAAGGACTTTAAAAAAATAAAAATAATGAATTAATTATTTAACTCTATATTAAGACTATGTGAGACGTCTTACAGATCGGGATGTAAATAACGTACTGCCTTAGGAACTAACTTAGACTAAACAAACTTATTTTTATCAAATGTGCAACCTCAGCGACCACACAGATCGTGCTGGGCAAAAGTGCTTACACCCGCAATATCTGTAAGGGCTGTGGTTCCATAACTCCTCCCTCACCAAGTGCGAAATTATCGGTAATATTTGGATTCCGATGATTCCGCATACAAGACAATTTTCTCCAAAATACAAAGACATACTATAGCTAAGATTACATAGAGTAATATAGTTGCTAAACTAACACTATTTGTTTTCACTGCACTATCACTTTTCACTATTTCACTTTTTAATGTGTAAGAAGATAGATGTTTTAAATCGTCAAAGTTTAAGTTGTTTAGATTCACTGTTTTGTTCCAGTTAATAGATGTTTCCTCTAATTTGGGTAGAACCGCGACAGGAGTTACCCGATATTGTATTTTCCCTGAATAATGTTGCCTTTTGTGTAATTTAATGTCTTTCAGATAGACCCTGCAGTTTTCATCAATTTCCAATAAATATGTGCCCTTGATCGGTTTCCTGATAACATCATTGGCACATGTTTCAGTAAGCATTATTTCATTTCTTGTGTAAATTATCCAGTTGAAGAAGTCAATAGGCTGTACTTTTAGACTTTCCAGGTTAACTGCGAGGGGCTTACACAAACTGAGGTTTGAAGCAAAATTCATTAATTGTTCTATACACGTACTTTCAGGATACAATACAACATCGTTTCCCTTGCACAGGAACTGGTTGGCTTCCATCTCTTCACATGGGTTGGCTAGCGGTAAGTACGTGGGACCTTTCACCATAAGGTACGGGTATTTAGGGATAATAGTGGTCGTTTTGTTTTCATTGAAAATTGGAAGTGAATAAATTTTGAAATAATTATACGTATTTTTATCTATTAATGGAATTTCCATAATGAATGTTATTTGGTTTTCTTTTACATAAGCTTTAACAGACATCGTTCTTTCTAGCATTAATAACGTTTTTTCCGTAACAGGATAAATTAGGCTTTCAGTTTCAGAAATATTGCTTAATAATGCTAAGATTTCAGATGGGTCAACAATGGTTTGATGTACAACAGATACCTTTGTAAATGATAATGCAGTTTCGATCTCATTTAAAACAGTATAAATTGACCTAAAATTACTTATAAACATATCAAACATGCTTAAAACATATGTAGAGTAAATAGAGTTATTTTCTTTAGTACCTATGTTTTTTACTATTCTTTCTATGCGTTTCATGCGTTCATCTAAGATTTGAATATTTTCCTGTATAGATGTAGATTTGTTAGTAATAGAGTCAAGCATTTTTGAAATTATAGTTATTTTCTTATCCACGTGTGTTTGACCACGTTTTAGCTGTGCTAGTTGAGCATCGTACTTAATAGCATCCTCATGAGCTAGATTACCGGTAAGTATTTTAATCATTGAGCCAAGAGGATCAATGAGGCCACGTTTGAAACGTTTTGATGGAATAAGCTGCCTGAATTTTCTGACTGTCGAATTGCGTAAGTATTCTACCTGTAATTTCATATTTTGGAACTCATTTGCGTAGGGCTTATGAATGTCAACTATATCACTAAATTCTTTGTATCTATTAATATTTAACATTAAATCATAATCTATCGCCTTAAAATCTAATATCTTAACTATAGTCCACTTATCTTTCTCTATTACCGCCTGTCCTTGTTTGACAGGTAGTATACCTGGGTTATTTTTAATCTCTTGAAGTTGAAGGCCTTGGATCTTGATCATCAGTTTCAAGATCACCACGATCAGCCACAACCTGTGAAGGACGTTTAACGTTCTTTAGAGGCACTTTACTTTGTCTTTTACCTATCTGTACTGGTACTACGTTCCTATTAGCTTTTCCTGTTACTTTTGCTCTATGATATCTAGGTTTATCTTTACTTTTTCTTATGTTAATGTCCTTTACAAATATATTGTCTTCCTCCTGTAAGCTTAACTCAATTTCACCACCCTTCTTTTCTCTGGCCTTTTGTTTGGCGTTAAGAGTCTTTTCGGCTATATATTTATACAGATATTTCGTTCGTTTTGCATGATCTTTAACTAACTGTTGTGTGTACGCTTTTTCTAAGTCTACATCGAATATTTTATTAGAGTCAGTGTGTCCAAATGTTGCTTCAAAAGGTGTTAATCCAGTGGTGGAGTGTATTGTATGATTGTATGCCATTATGGAATAGGTCATGACAGATGCGGCATCCGTACATTTACGTTCATACTTCGCAAGCCTATATATCTCTATGATGGTGGAATGAAAGCGCTCTACGATGCCAGTAGAGTTGGGATTATTTGGCGTTGTTATGTGAATTTCTATTTTGTACATAGACAAAAGTTCTCGCATAAGTTCATTATTGAATTCAGTGCCAGGGTCACAGGATATTTTCCTGGGAACACCGTATATTGAAAAATACTTTAATAGAGCTCGTGCTACTTCTGTCGTTTGCCTACTTGAAATTTCAATAGCCTGTCCTAATTTGCTGAATGCGTCTACCAGCGTTAGGTAATATTTACTTTCTATATTAAATAAGTCAATAAATATCTCTTGAAACGGGGCATCTTGTGTCTGTGTTAATTGTAACATTGGTTTTATGGGCTTTCTGTCGTATTTCATTAGTTTGCAAGGCTCACACATATTTATAATTGCCGCTACCGTATCTTGCATGTTTTCCCAATAATAGTTTCTGCGAATTCTAACCATAGTTTCTTTAATTCCCCTATGGCATGTTTTTCCTTCGTGATGTTTTAGTATAACAGACTTTTGTTCTTTTTCATCTTCTATATATATTACTCTGTCTGTACACTCGAAGAACTGCACTGAGTCTTTCTTAAAGATTTCTATAATAACTTTAGTAAATAGCCGTCTATGTATGTCGTTCTCAAAGTAAATAAAGTATTTACGCTTGGGTGTAACATATTCTTTTAAGAATTGCTTTATTAAGTCTTCATTATCTAATGGAAGAAATACTTCTAAAACTTTTTGATTTTTCCTAGATCAATTTTGAACTTGTATTTTATTTTGAAACCATGTAAACACCAATATTTGGTTTGGTTTGGTGTCAATTGCCTCTCTTAAGATTGGAATCCCTAGTGAGTCTGGTTCTATGTTGGAAGCTACTGTACTTGTTCTGCTGCTACTGGTTATTAAACGAATGGGGAAGTTATCTTGAAATAGGTCCGCAGGTGTAGTCACGTCAGAGTCAGAATCTGAAATGGTTACTATTTCCGTGTCATTTTCTATTTTAGCTTTAGTAGTAAATTTTTCAAGTTATTTTAATTGTTTTATTACTTTTTGTATTTCAGATTCGTCTACGTTAACATCCATTGACATGTCATCTTCGGAATCTATAGCATTAAGTTTTATGCGTGACAATGCATCTGCATTACTATTCTGTTTGCCATTTTTATAAATAATTGTGAAGTCATATTCTTGGAGGCGGAGGCGCCAACGAGTCAATTTACTATTGGGTTCTTTCAGGGAATAAAGCCAGGCAAGAGGTCTATGGTCTGTAAAAATTTGGAATTTATGTCCGTACAAATAGGGTCTGAAATGTTTCACGGCCCAAATAATAGCTAAGAGCTCTCGTTCAATTGTACTATAACGTGTTTCAGTGTCGCTAAGGGTTCGACTAGCATATGCGACTGGTTTGTCTGCTCCGATAGGTCCTTGGGATAGGACAGCACCGAGTGCCACGTTAGAGGCGTCAGTTGTCAAAATATAGGGTTTAGTCGAGTCAGGGTTTTGTAATAAAGGGGTATTAGTTAGTACTTCTTTGTATTTTTCAAAGGCATCTATGTAGTTTTGGTCTATGATAATTTTGTTTCGTTTCTTGAGACAAGACGTTAGGGGTTGAGTGATTCTAGCGAAATCTTTAATGAATTTTCTATAGTATCCGACCAGCCCAAGAAAACTTTTTATTTCTGTTGTCGTTCTAGGGAGAGGATAATCTATAATAGCTTTAATTTTATCATTATTTGGTTTTAGTCCGTCTCTTGTTATCGTATGGCCTAGGTATAAAACTTCTTTTCGTAAAAATTCAGATTTATCCAATTGTATTTTTAAGTTAGTCTGTCGTAGTCTGTCAAAAACGGCTCTAAGTTTCTGTAGGTGGTCCTGAAGGCTAGAAGAATAGACAATGACGTCATCTAAATAAATTAGGCAATGTATACCTTGGAGACCTCTCATAATGTTGTCCATGGCTCGTTGAAAGGTTGCCGGCGCTGTTTTAAGTCCGAACGGTATTCTCAAGAACTCATAATGTCCGTTCTGGGTGCTAAATGCAGTTTTTGGTATATCATCGTTATTTAATTCAATTTGGTGGTAGCCACTAGCTAAATCAAGCGTTGTAAAGTAAACGCTTTTGCCCAATTTGTCAAAAAGGTCAGTAATGTTAGGAAGGGGATATTTGTCGTCAACTGTAATGTCGTTAAGTCTTCTATAGTCGATTACCATTCTGTATTTGATTTCACCAGAAGCATCTAGTTTTTTGGGAACGAGATGGACTGGTGAGCTCCAGGGGGAAAAGGATTCTTGGATCACGTTATCTTTCAAAAGTTTTTCAACTTGTTTATTAATTTCTGCTGCTTGAGCAGGGGCTTGTCTATATGGTTTAGTGTAAATCGGGTCTTCATTCTTTGTCCTAATACAGTGTTTTACCTGATTAGTGAAGCTTAAAGGTATGTGTTCACAATAGAATATGTCTTTATATTCTTCACATAATTGTCGTATAGATGCTCGTTCTTCGTCATTCATGTGGTCTAGTCGTAATTTAGTTAGATTGTCGCGTAATAATTTGTCAGTCTCTATATTTTGGTCATCTATGGAATTTATATGGCATCCATTTTCCTCGTATTTAGATACTATAAACGGCTTGGTGACACATAATTCTATCTGTTTATCAAGAGTGTTTTGTATAATGGTGGTTGTAAAACCGTTTACACATTTCACAAGAGCAGTAGGCATTCGTACTTCTTCACCGAATTCCGTATAATCTAATACTCCCATACCATTTAATAAATTGGTTGGTAATTTTGCTCTAATTTCTGATCTCGGTGGAAGTAATACAACATGTATAACATTAATATCCGTGTCTATGCATATAGGTATTTCAGCCGTCTTTGTTAGTAGAACATGTTTCTTTAAATCTATAACAGCTTCTAACTGTTTTAAAAGATCATTTCCTATCAGCCCATCGTATAACGAGTCTACGTTGTATACATAGAACTTATGATAATCTTTACTTTGAAATACAGGAAACAGGGGAATTTGCAATACCTGATTATGTTTACTTGAAGCGTGCGTACTTACTACTTCAAATGGTTCGTATGATATGTAGTTAGAAAAATAGGTAGTTGCTATTCTAGGATGTATAAATGAACGAGTACTACCAGTGTCGATCATGAATTTTCCGTCTATTTCCGGTATGTAAATATGTGGCAATTTTAATTTTACCGTATTATAATTTAATATTATTTTTTCAGGTCCGGCCAATCTATGGAGGCTCGCATGTAAAAATTTTTTACTTGTTCTGGTTCAGTAATATTATCTTTATTTTTAATTTGTTCATTTTTACCTAAATCTTGTGTAGGGGTTGCAGGTACAGAGTCTATTGGAAAATCATTTTCTTCACTAGGGAAATATTCAGATAAATCATAACAATATTCGTATTCCGCAGGGTAAGGAAAATAGTCATTATAAGAAGGGTAGAGTTCTAATTCATTTATAGGGAATCCCTGCTGAGCTGCTCTTTGCGGAGCAGTTCTCATAGTAGCATCGGTAATGTCTGGTTGAGGTTTGTTTTGTTGTGGAATAGGAGCATGATTATTATTTCCAAACTGACGCGGAAGCATTGGCATCATTTGTTGATAACCAAGGGGTCACCAAATTTTGTTTACTCGTACCAAGTTGGCCTTGATTGTGCCCTGGCATGATATTTGGCCTATTAGGTGGAATCCCGAAATTAAATTTAGGTGTTACACCAACATTATTTTTAAATGATGGATTTTGTTGCATCATTGGCATCGGCCTGAAACCTGGTGGTTGCGGGAATAAACCAAATTTAAATGTTGGTTGTGGTGCAACTGTGTTGCTAGCCTGCGGTTTAGTATTATGGTTTGGATTTAACATTTTGGCGCGCATCTGATACTGATCATAGAAATTAACTTCTTCCAAAACTACAGATAAGGCCTCTTCCAATGTGCGTGGATTTTTCCATGGATTTTTCCGTGGATTGTACCATGTTTTCTGGTAAATTATATAAAAATACCTGTAGGGCTGAGTTATTATAAATAGTAGTCTTACTTACTCGCAAATTTTGATCACTAATTTGATTAACCTTTGACAACAACACTGATTTTACCGTTTGAATTCGTGCACAAAAATCACTGTGACTCTCATTGTTTTTAATCTTTAAAGTTTCTAATTCGATAGCTAAACACTCTTCGCTTCGCGGATCGCCAAAATGTAACTCTAGCAATTCCTTGAATTCCGCCCACGATCGAATGTCTCCGCGCTTGCTGATAACCGCGGCTGCGTCACCCGTTAAGCGGCTAGTCACAACATGCATTAAGTATTCCTGTTGTAATTCTGATGATTTAAACTTATCGATAATATAGTCACATTTGCGCAAGAATAAATTCAAATGGCGTTTATTACCATCAAAACTAGGTAGAATTTTGTACAATTCATTTGGGATAAGTTTTATTTCTGACATTTTTGTACTTATTTAAATTATTTCTTAAGTAATAGTTAACTCTATGAACTCTATTAACTCTACCAATATTACTTATTACAATAATTACTACTAGTATAGTTATTAAGTGTTTCTGAACTCAATATGTATACTTATACCTATTTAGTGTTTAAAAACAGTTGTATGTTAACTAAAGTATTCTTACATTACACTTATAATACTTAATTATTTAAGAAAACCATAAAACAGTAAAAATGGATAACTTCCAACTCCAAGTTTACCGAAAGGATATGGGCACGGATATCAAGGAGGTGAAAAGTCGTACTCACCAGTCTGCCACGCCCATCATCAGCTCTCAGCACTCCTCGTCACCGACGATATTTATTTGGTTCGTGGGATCACCTTGCCGTACACCACGCGTACCGTTGTAAAAATCGGGAAAAGTCTAATCGCGAAAAATCACTTAACGCGTGACAGCTTCCTCAGTGATCCTACCGGCTGCGCCAGTCAGGATTGGGAGCGCCTTGAAGGACTTTAAAAAAATAAAAATAATGAATTCATTATTTAACTCTATATTAAGACTATGTGAGACGTCTTACAGATCGGGATGTAAATAACGTACTGCCTTAGGAACTAACTTAGACTAACAAACTTATTTTTATCAAATGTGCAACCTCAGCGACCACACAGATCGTGCTGGGCAAAAGTGCTTACACCCGCAATATCTGTAAGGGCTGTGGTTTCATAACTACCTACTAAAGTAGGTATAGTTTACATCATGTTTTGTACGTTTTTTATGTTCTTTCGGTAATCGTACTTTCGAAGCGAGAAACTCGACTCTTTGTGTAAATGGGCCAGTTTATTTTATACTTTGTATACATAATGAAATGGCTGTAGGATAGTAATTTTTGGTAAAGGCGCGTCCTAACCAATGCGATCGTCGCGCGAGTATGCAATCGTCGCGATTATTGTGTTCGACGAATCCGAACGCGTGGTCGCGTCGACAAAGGGCGCCTTCTGGTTTTACATTATTGTGAATGTGACGATCGCGTATTTGCGTGAACGATCTTTTTGGTAAGGACGCTGGCTATAAAACGTTATTGTTTGAATATTTTGCTATGATGACATCAATGTGAGTTGATGCCAAAATTGTTCAATTGAAGTAAATAGTATTTTATTTAATATGTGTTTTATTGTGATCAAATCCAATAAAAGCTTGTTGTAATAAAACCACCACTATACTGACGAGAAATATAAAAAAGCCACTAACATAACATGAAATATTTCCGAAACCACTCAAGATAGCTTCTTTAAAGTAAAAAGCAACTTTCAAATGTATTTAATAACGAATTAAAAAACAACAAACCGAAAAAAAAATAAGCGAAAATACAAAGTAGGGCCATTTGGACAAAAAACTATTAACGGTTTACGAAATTGAAACGAAATTTTTTAATCATTTAATATTTCGTATTGCCTTCGCGTACTTTTAATTCGGCTTCTACACGATTTGGCATGCCCAGTACCAGATTCCTCAGCATATGTTGAGTAATATTCTCCCATTCTTCAATAAGTGCATTTTTCAGGGCTTGAAGTGTGATTGAACGCGGATTTCGGCTTTTAACACGTCTGCCAAGCTTGTCCCAGCCATGTTCGATAGGGTTTCGGTCAGGGCTTCTCGCTGGCCACTCCATTTGATGGATTCCCGCGTCTTGAACGTACTCGTTTACCACATGAGCTGTGTGGGGCAGGGTATTATCGTGCATAATCATAAATAATGCTTTGTCGCCCATATTGACCAAATACGGACCGGTTCATTGAGAATCTCCTTTACGTATTTCACAGCGGTCAGATTGCCGTTTTCTATAGGCACTAGCGCCGTGCGACCATCTGATGGAATACCGGACCACACGTGTACAGAACCTCCACCGTAAGGGACTTTTTCTTCGAAACATGCTTGCGTAAAACGTTCTCCTAGCCGTCTGTACACTCGACTTCTCCCGTTATGAATATACAACACGAATCTCGATTCATCAGAGAATATTACTTTGCCCCATTCGTCCTCACCCCATTAGATGTGCACACGGCATATCTTAATCTTGCAACTTTATGATGCCGTTCGAGTTTTGAGCCATTTGCTGGCCGGTAAAGCTTTAAATTGGCTTCTGCAAGACGTCTCCTGACTGTCTACTCACTGATTGGGTCCCTTCGGGTCTGCAAAAGTTGTTGCTGGATCGCAACTCCTATCTGACTCCAATTTCTTAACATCGTTGATACAATAAATAGATCTTCTCAGGCCGTTGTGCACCTTGGCTTGCCATTGCTTGGTCTTCTTAGGTTAAGTCTAGTCTCTCTAAACCTCCGAAGCACTAGTTGGACAGTAAAATGTCTCTGTTGACTCTCTCTCTCTGTTGTTCTGGCTGTTTGTCTCTGGGATCTCCCTATTTGCACCATAGTGATGATCGTGATACATTTCGCGGAAGTGAGAGGCATGATGATACCTTAATTTTGTAAATTAAGGTATCAACGTCTGCCGTAAGCACTTTTAGTTAAAAAATCGATACGCAAATCGAAATAAGATAAGTATTCAAATGTAATCCAAAATAATGAAAGAAGACATTTTTTTTGCTTATTTCTTTCCTTGACTTCGAACTGGCCAGTATTTAATAAGGTGAGGTATGTGCGATATAATACTGTTTAACAAAAAAATTGTACTTCATGAAACTAACTTGTGTGGTTAAGGAGATATTTAGATTTCTTCAGGCACTTTCCAAGTGGCTTTTTTGTATTGCTTCTCAGTGTACTTGTTTTGTTTGTTTCAGGTACCGCAAACGTTTGATCCGACGACAACCAGCAAACACACTTTTCTTCTTGATGACGAGCAATTCAAAAACTCATACGAACTCTTTACTCGTAACTCTTTTACAGAATCTCATTTACTTTTTAAAATTTTAGATATTTGTACCTATTGATATTTAAATTCATCTTCTTGTGACGATACTTATTTAATAAGAAATAATTTTAAGTAAATAATTTTTGAATAAGGGAAGTTGAACTTGCCTTATTCTAAAATTAAGGTGACTGATTTATTCCTCCTAATACCCAAGGTATAATACATTTATGTGGTTACGATCTAGTAAGTTTCTTAATTGCAACGAGCGTGGCTCTAATTAGGTGGTATGCTAATGATAGGATATGAGGGATAGCATTATTTTGATTAATTCTATACCTAATTTAAATATTTTAACCAAAGTTTTGTACCTACTTAGAGTACTTTTGTGCTCGTGTTAGATTTGGAGAAAAACAGACTATTTAGTTAAGGTATATCTAGTAACTGCAAAAACAAAGCTTTAAAAAAGTCGGTTAACGATGTTAATGTTCTTACTTTACTTTGTTCTAATTAGTTGGGAATACTGGTGGCCCAGTGGTAACGGCCCCGACTTGCGAGTCGTAGGTCGTGGGTTCGAATCCAGGCAGTAAAATGACCTTTGATTAATTTATTTCATCACCACTGCTCTCAAAACGGTAAAAGAAAACATTGTGAGGAATTCGAAGACATGTGACATCACCAAACCCGCACTGGGCCCCCGTGATTGATTATAGCCTACTCTCACATACAGGAGGCCTGAGTCCCAGCAATGGGAACGTTATAGGCTGTTTGATGATGTAAGTCAGGAATGGGATTGTGGAGGGCCATTCGCTCAAGTTAGTTGCAGTAATTAACCAGCATTTATGAATGTTTAGTCTACTTATTACCTGTCGTTGCAAAAACCGTGCGTATTTGATCGATTTTAAAAATAAGATTGAATGTGTTGTGTAACCACTTTATTTTTGTTCTATAGATTCTTACCGCCTTATTCATAAAAAAGTAATTGGCTTCATTAACCTATTTTAGCTATCGAACTGTTTTGTCCCTTTCCGTCAAGTTAAAATGAAGTTTGACAGAAAGGGACAAAATAGTCCGATAGCTAAAATAGATTTATGAAGCGAATGGCTTTATTATGAATAAGACGGATAATCTATGGTGTAACAATAACATAGTGTAACATTGATGTTTTACAATATAAAAGTATAATAGATAGGTATGTAGATTCAAATTGAATCGTCTTAGAAGACGAGACAATACACCGTAAACTCTTGTTTTATCAGACTGCTAGTCATTTTTTACATTATTTCTTCTGCTCATAATTCTCGACACTGCTCAATCCCTTCCAAATTACTTTTTGTCCGTTATAAAGTCAATTTACGGTTAAGGTTCGAAAACCATTTAATTAAGTAATTCATAATATTAAGTCTGTCTAAGTATTGTATTGTATATTGGGCTGATGTCCGCAGCTCCAAGCGCGTGTTTTGCATCTTTATATGTATAATATATTGAATTTATAATATACTAGCGAAGTGCTAACCCGCGAATATACCTGGGTACTTACGTAGCGACATATCATAACATCGAGATATCTGTAAAATAGTTATTAACGTATTACCTAGTGCTCATAAATCTTCCGGAATCAATTATCTTATTTATCATCTTTCTTAGTTTTATTCATTTATTTAGCTTTAGGTTAGCCACAAATTGTTTACAAAAAACCTTT
Source organism: Dryobotodes eremita (assembly GCA_917490735.1). Lineage (NCBI taxonomy): Eukaryota > Metazoa > Arthropoda > Insecta > Lepidoptera > Noctuidae > Dryobotodes > Dryobotodes eremita. The sequence continues at coordinate 5,591,285 of OU823241.1, read as the reverse complement.
ACAATAAATTACATAATATTATCTACGTATGTGAGTGAAACAATTACTTACAGGCTAACCCCACTTGCACCATTTTGGTTTTACATATCATTATTAAGCTAAAAAGGATAGTTATAATAAAAATTATTTAATAATATTTGGATATTTGTGTGTGACAATAATAACAAAAATGTTATTCTACAAAATATGTGTGGGGGCGTGTGTCGGGAAACTCTCCAATAAAATATGTCCTTTGTCAGTTACGAAATATATTTGAAAGTTCGCAAATTTCACAAAATAATTATAAAATAGATTTCTTATTAGTTAGGTTTAATATATCAGTGTCCGTTCCCACCGAAGTTAGGTAAAAGAAAGGCGATGACAATAGTCGGTAACGTGGGAAGCGCGGTGTCGTAATACCATCGGTCACTTTGTCGGTACGATGTGCTGAGCTTGCAAGTGAGCTCGTAACACCTCCCCTGCCAGATGAGCAACTATTTGGTGACCTTGACGCCAAAAGTTGCGGCTCTTTTTTCATCTTCTGTCAACTCGGTATTAGGGGTTGGAGTTGTAATATTCACTTTCGCAGCTTGACGGCGGCGACGAATAATATATAAGATGCTCAGTGCGCCTGCACCGAATAGTATGAGTATATAAAATGGAATTGTGGTATGGTACATTCCAATCGAGTCTAATGATTCAACTTCTATTTCGTCTTGCATGGTAATTTGGTTCTGAATTTCACGAAGACTGCTTAGATCTGTAGTCTGCAAATGAAAACTGCGTGTCTTCGCTAATATCTCATGGTGCGGTAGAGCCATGAGTTCTAATGGTTGCCCAACTAATTTGTTATCCAAATTGATGATACTAATCTCTGGGGTTTTTATCTTGCAACCTTGAGGAACGGTGACCATAAAGCTTCCTTGTAACATCTGATATCGTTCTTTGCCACAGGATAGTTTAACTTTTGTAGTGTTGGGGAAAGAAATTATGTAATGGTAGCTGTCCAGCTCAATCAGAGCTTCCTTGGTCAGAGAGATAGGCGTGGTTCTGCACGTTCCATCTATCTCCTGAGATTGTATGAGTTTTTGAATACAATCTATTTTTGACATAATTTGGTGAACAATCCTCTGCTCGCATAGGTGCCAGGAATTGACCTTCGGGCATTCAGCCTCTATGTACACAAATTCCTGAGAATTGGATGCTATATAAGGTGCAGGTGGTACTATAATTACGCTATTCTTATTTGGAACGGGGCATAATTCATATAACTGATACTCAGTAGTAAATGTAATAGGAAACTTTATGACTACTACAACTGTGGACTCGGTAAAAAATGAAGCTAAGTTAAGAATCTCATAATAATTTCTAATATTTAAGTCAATTATTTCGTCGGAACTATAAATACGTTTTAGTTGGCTTATCATATTTTTAAGATCTTTGACAGAAAGTATGGAATGATGAACTGATTTATCTCGACTAAAGGCTAATATATTTTCTATTCTACTAATTTCACTCAGTAGTTCTTGTACATTTTCGGTCAGAATCACGAAAAGTTGCACAAGATGAGTGTAATGGATTATTCGCTCATTATCATTATTAGTCATATTCATGACATAAGAAAGAGCTTTTTCCAATTTTTGTTGATTAATCGAAAGATTGCGGATTATCTGGTTTTGCTGAATCGACATTTCTTTATATAAAGTAATATGTTTGTTAAATGATTGTGACAAAGTTTGATCATTTTTACTTAAGGTATGTAATGCATTTTCAAATTTCAGAGCATCATCGTTGTCTAAATTTCCAGAAATACTTTTGATAATTGTGCCTATTGGATTGATCAGGCCTCTTTTAACTCTGGTTGGCCTAAATGTGTCTAGCTGTACCGAAACTCTATCTAACTTTATGTATAAATGTTTAATCTGAAGGTTGAAAAGAGCGCTGTCCCTATGTGATAGTTTATGTGTAGCGATCGCGAGTTGGGATTTGATAGTGTTTACCTGTGACTCAATTTCTTCAAGGTCAATGTCTTGTAAGAATGTGTGGAAGTGAGATATAATTTTGGTAGCGCCGAGATTAAATGGTAGTATGCCAGGTCCATTGTCTAGGCTGTCAAGACGTATGTCTTGAGCACCAGCTAGGAAAACCGGTAGCGACAATAAGTACCTGTAACAATGATATGAAGAATGTCATTTCTTCGGTGGTCTTTTTAACCGTGATTTTGCGACCGGACCACGACTTTTTGCGGTGTATATATGTACAGGTAAGTTCTTAACTACTTTGTCCTGAATAAACCGAGGTGCCCATTTTTGTCTACTTGCCATTGGATTTCGTATATGTATGACTTGATTTTGTTCACAATCTAAAACGGGTTTCCTATCAGCGTTACGCCGCGTCATTATACCTATACGATCGGATAATGCAGAATCATGAATAATTTTATACACCGTTTCCATTCGACTACGATGTTCTTGAATATAAGTTTGAAGATATCGGTCTGTCGTATTTAAATCAATAGGATTCCGAGGATCGAAATGTCCAGAAATTACATCAAATGGTCTACACTTAGTTAAACTGTGGATAGAGCTATTATAGGCGATTAACGCGTATGGTATAAGACTTCGGATGGGTTCGTTTTTATGCTGAATTTTAAATAATCGTAAGTGTTCCAAAAGCGTGCTGTGGAAACGTTCTATGATGCCATTTTCGTTTGGTGCATAGGCACTAGTCATATGGTGTTCTATTTTGTGCAAACGTAGAAATTCTGACATAACTTGGTTTTTAAATTCAGTACCTTGATCCGTAGTTATATTTAAAGGAAAACCGTGATGAGTACTATAAGTTAAAAGGGCTTTTAGTATATTGGGTGCAGTACAATCGGGTAAATGATACGCCTGAGCGTATTTAGAGAATGAGTCTATGATAGTTAAGTATTTGTCATGGTCAATAGTCAGAACGTCTGCGTGTGCTAATTGGAACGGTTGAGTTGGTGGAGGTACAATTTTGAACTGCGGGCGTATTGGATTTCGATCATATTTGGCACATCTGCATATATTGCATTCATTTATAAATTTTGTAATATCTATTTTCATTTTTGGCCAAAAGTAACGTTGTGACAGCGAAATATATGTTTCGTTGATTCCGCGATGATTGGTCTTGCCTTCGTGGTATTTTTTTATTACTTCCAATTGGTTCGACTGATCATTAACGTTAAGTACTTCATATTTGACTAAAACTAAGTTCATGGATGAATTTTCGAAAGTTTGCTGTAAAATTGGTATGATACTCAACATTTTTCCGATAGGATTTACAAGAATTGCTGTCTGGAATTTTGGATCGACGTGAGACTTTATAACGTTAATAAGACTTCCTTCAATGCTATGTTCGTTAATGTCTACAGTAGTTTTCTGAAAAGACTGAAAAGGTTGAGTTGTCGTTGGTCTACTTTTAGGGTTACCATTTGTTATATTAATGACTAACTGCCTCTTATATTTATTTAAAGGTTCGCCCGATATTGGAATTTCCAAAACAGGGTTTTCTAAGCTCGTGTGTATGGTTTCAATATGTGGCGAGGCTGTACCTTCTTGATGCTGTGGGTCATTCGGTCCTCCATCAATAACTGAGTAAGCCGTGAGGGTTGATGATGAATGTTTTGGGCTATTACCTTCAGCAGTTAATGTAGAAGATGTATCAGAGATTGTCGTTTCAGAGTGATTAACGAACAAGGACAAAGTTTCATTTTGGTTGATTTGGATACGTGATAAAGCATCCGCATTCGTATTGATTTTACCTTTTTTATGTACAATAGTATAATCATATTCTGCTAACCTCAGTCTCCATCTCGTGAGGCGTGAACCTGGTTCTTTTAGATTCATAAGCCAGATTAAAGGTTTGTGATCAGTTATTATTCTAAATTCTCTGCCGAAAAGGTAAGGTCTGAAATATTTTGTAGCCCAGACTATTGCGAGTAACTCCTTCTCGATCGTGGAGTAATTAATTTCGCTATCGTTTAAAGTTCTAGACGCGTAGGCTATGGGTTTATCAGAACCGATAGGTCCCTGAGAAAGTATTGCTCCCAAGGCCACGTTTGAGGCGTCTGTGGTTAAAATAAATTCTTTGCGAAAATCTGGATATATTAAAATAGGGTCATTTGTAAGAAGAGTTTTACAGTGTTCAAAGCAGGTCAGATACTCTGGAGTCAGATTAATTTTAGCGCCTTTTTTAAGACAGGACGTAAAGGGTTTAGTAACACGTGCGAAATCTGGTATAAAACGTCTGTAATAACCAAGTAAACCTAAGAATGCTTTAATCTGCTTAGGGGTTTTCGGAATCGGATAATTTACGACAGCTGATATTTTATCCGGGTTTGGTTTCACACCTTCTGTAGTTATTATATGACCAAGATAGGGCGTTTCGTGTTTGAGAAATTCTGACTTATCCATCTGAATTTTTAAATTTGAATTTCTAAGACGTTCAAATATGGCACGTAAATTAACTATATGTTCTTGCAAGGACGTCGAAAATACCAAAATATCGTCCATGTATGTGGTACAATTTGGTAATCCGCGAAGGACGTTGTCCATCACACGTTGGAACGTAGCCGGAGAATTTTTTAATCCCATGGGCATTCTAACGTATTCAAAATGGCCTTGCTCTACACTAAATGCCGTTTTTGGAATATCGGACGGATTTAGCTGAATTTGTAGAAATCCAGATTTTAAATCTAATGTCGAAAAGTATAAACATCTGCCTAACTTGTCTAAAATATCATTAATGTTTGGGATCGGATATTTATCATTTATCGTTTTTGCGTTGAGTTGACGAAAGTCAATGACTAGGCGCCACTTAACTTTGCCAGACGCGTCACTTTTTTTTGGTACTATCCATATTGGGGCGTTCCAAGGTGATGAAGATGGTTGAATAATACCCTGGTGTAGCATTGATTCTATTTGGTTTTGTACTTCTTTCTTATGTACGTACGGGTATCTGTAGCTTTTACTGTATACCGGCCTGTCATCTACGGTTCTGATATGATGTTTGATTTCGTTGGTAAAGGTTAGTGGTTCATTTTCAAGATAAAATACGTCAGCATATTCTTTGCAAAGATTAATTAAATTGACTGTCTCTTCTGCGTTTAAATGTTCTATACGCAAGTGCGATAAGACTTGCTGAGTTCGCATATCGGTATTCACGGTCGTGTCTAATGTTCGAGTTACTGGCATTGTTTGTTCGTTAAAAATATGTGCGAAGATAGGTTTTGTTAAAGAAATTACAATGTCATTATCCGTCGGATTTGAAATTTGTACATTAGTATGATTATTTTCAGCGGATGATAAGCATTCGCTGATGTAGCAATCAGAAATTGATTGTTCTTCAATATAAATGTCTCCTTGCGCAATATTTGTAGGCACCTTGATTAACTGAGTAGTTTGTGCTGGTATAGTAATTTGATAACAGTTTAAGCATCCAGGATTATATAAAATTATAGGAACTTTAGTGAGTTTAGTCCCTAGCGTATGCGTAGCAAGGTCGATTTTAGCGTTCCATTTTTTTAATTGTTCGCAACCTATCAACCCATCAAAGAAATTATGAAATTTATATAGGTATAGTTTTATCGGGATTTTATCTTTAACTTCATCGAAACAGGGCACAGTTAACGAGTAATAATTTTGGGTAGTCGCGTGGGTATTTGTGACCAAAAAAGGTTCATAATTAAGTTGGATATGCGGGTAAAATTTTTCGTAAGCTTCCGGGCTTATAAAGGACTCATTTGCTCCGGTGTCGATTAAAAGTTTTATTGGTGGATCATTTATTTGAATATAGGGTAAATGGCGTTTGCCATGCATATTTAGTTCTATTCGGGGGCATTTTTCTCCAAGGTTGGGTAAAAATTTGTATTCTGATGGTTTTGGATATCAAAAGTTTGATTGTCAACGTCAAGGTTGTTCAAGAAAATGTTAGGGTAGTTCGTATTTGTGTCAGAAACATCAGTGTTCTGCATATTGCAATCATAGTAGCAATAAGTATCGTTAACAGATTCGTTGAAGTTCGCTTCTTTAATCTGTGGAATATTAATCGGCGCCAACCTGTGTCTATCATTGTAGTTCATGGGAGGCAGAGTATGCGCGACAGGATAACTAATGCCACTCATAGGTTTTGGATAATTATTCTGAGGTGCTTGGCGTAGTGGGATTCGAAATCCAGTTGATATGTTGGTAGGGGGTGCTCTGAACATTTGTTGAGTCTTTGTAGGTCTCGGATAGGGTTGCCTGAACTGATCTGGTCTTGCATGATATTGTGGATATTGAAATACCAAAGGATGGATTTGAGGTCTCGGGCATGTTTGAAATGTTGAATTTTGATTTTCTGGCCTCACTGAACGAGAATTAGGGTGTGACCAAGAAGTAGAAGGATTAACCTGCTCAAAATTTTGGAGTTTTTCTTTTGATGGTACACATTTATTTCTTTTCTGTAGATATAATATATTTAACTCGTCTTGAGCGTATTCAAGAGCGCTTTCAAGAGTTGAAGGTCTCATACATCTTATCCTAGACCCTAGTGGTTCTTCTAAACCTTTCAAAAAGCTCTGTAAAGCTAGTTTTTTATAAAGAGTTCGTTTGGATTCTATGGTAGTTTTTATGGATTCGTGTAATTCGACGTACGTCATAATTGTGCATAATAAATGTTGAACTTTTTCGTAAAATAATTGTATCGTATCGGTTCCCTGAACTAGGAGAGAAAGATCAGTATATAACGACGATTCATCTCTGTGATCTGAAAATGTATTAATTAAGGTTGATCTTATACCATTCCAGTCACTTGGAATTCCGTTAGTTGCCAAAGTACGTGCAGCATTACCAGTAATCTTGTTTAAAATCCCATTGATCAGAGATAAGTTCGAAAGCTGATGTCCTGGTTCTGGACTGATATAATTGAGCACTAACTGATCACACAAGTTCAAAAATCTAGTTAAAACATTAGGATTTCCGTCAAATTCCGGAACTAGTCTAAGTGATTTATAAATCTTATCTGATAAATCTATCTGATTCATGTCGAGTTTAAAACTACTACTCGATTCTGTCATGGTTTCAAAAAGTTCTGTTATATCTTCTAAATTACGAAAGGCGTCACTTCGCGCGATGCGGAGTTGATTGCGCCTACTAAGACTAAGGTCCCTATTACTACGTGGGTGAAAAATTTTGGACAATTATAGTACCTTGCGTTAGAAATATAACAACCAACAATAGGACTTATGTACTTACATGAGTAGCATTGCTTGCGATCGTTGTTTTATCGATTTTCGGATGTCCCAATCTTCGTAGCAACAGCTTCCTCGACAGGCCTCCAATAGGTTCTTCGTCCAGACGGTTGATGCGGCGTTTTCCAGATTTTTAGGTATTTCACATCACCACACCTTAAGTCTGTGACGAGCTCCGACTGCGCCAAATATGTGTGGGGGCGTGTGTCGGGAAACTCTCCAATAAAATATGTCCTTTGTCAGTTACGAAATATATTTGAAAGTTCGCAAATTTCACAAAATAATTATAAAATAGATTTCTTATTAGTTAGGTTTAATATATCAGTGTCCGTTCCCACCGAAGTTAGGTAAAAGAAAGGCGATGACAATAGTCGGTAACGTGGGAAGCGCGGTGTCGTAATACCATCGGTCACTTTGTCGGTACGATGTGCTGAGCTTGCAAGTGAGCTCGTAACATACATAATTAAAATAATAGATTGATAACAGTAACATTCATATATAAAAAAAAGAAAAAAAAATATATGTATATTTTTCATGATTTAAAACTTACACCACTTTTATAACCTAGTGATTTTTATCCGATGGCCCCATAGGGAGGGTATATTTAATGTTTTACGAAATAGGATGTTTTATTATAATAATGTACTGTGTGTTGTGTCTAGGTATACTACTAATAAGCCATTGATGTAATTTAGATAGTGTATGGTAGGGAGTTTTATAATATCTTTTAGAATATTGTTGATTTTTTGGCATAATGAAGGTAGTTTGATTCGTTGTCATTCTTAATTAATCTTCGGGTATATTTGTAATACATACCGCGTGCCACAAGCATGCGGGTTAAAGTTTTCATTTTGTATGTACTTGAAAGGCGTGTAATTTTTTTTTTCTGTTTTTGTAAGGCGTGTAATTTTTGTCTGTACTTGAAAGGCGTGTAATCTATGTTCGTGGAGTTACGTCAGAGTAGAAGATTATTCCTACCCGAGTATTCGTTTTTTTAAATGAATTTAAATTAGTTTTTCTATATAGATATATTGGCCGAGAATAAGACCAAAATGAATTTAGGTATAAGTACTTTATTAATTTGTTTTCCTTGACAACCGACGTAAACTGCTATTGAATTATGTTTCGAATTATATTTGAACAGATGTATTATCAACAAAAACTATGAAAAATTAAATTATTTCTGCAATTGTAATAACAGAAAATATCCCATATCTTTAAAACTATTGAACTAAACAGCAAAGTCACTTAGAAACATCATAATATTTTTAGTTATGGGATCCAACAATACTCCACATGCTTATGAGTATTTTTATTTTCACCCCTCTGTTTCATGGAAGGGGAGTGTCATTCACTTTTATGCATCCTTAAGATACCTACCGACATAACCAAAACCTACTGAATGAGAGGATGGAATGGTAAAAGCATGCAGGTCAGCAAAATACATTCAACTACTCGTTTAAAACTAGTTTGAGGACAATAATTGAGGCCTTGAGAGCCAGAGTAGCGTAACTACTTAAACAATAGTTTTCAATAGTAGTAAGGAAAAATCGGAAGCCCTGATTTCAAATAATTTAAACTAAACTAATTTATAAATTAACTAATTTAAATAATAAATTTAAAAAAGAACGAATTCGTAGGCCACTGTGGCGCTATGACTTTTACCGTTTAGAGCAGTATTTTCTGAAATAAAAACAGTATTGAAAAATGACAGTTAGGCCACTCTGGCTCTGGATATTGTTAAATGTTTTTATATTATAATATTTAAAAATATAATTTATAAGTATATAATTTAATAACGGACATAATGTTTACACAGATATGTTTACATTCTAATACTAGGGTTTAAGCACTAATGTTTATGAGCTAAAGGAACCGTACTGGGTATTAACATTATTTTAACAATTAAGAGACATTTCTGTTTTTTTTTTTAAATAACTCCTCTATTTTGTATAGATCAGAATATTATATATATTCTGATCAATTTTGAATGATGTATCTCCAAATCTGCCTTTAGAGTTGGATGTTTGTATTTTCTTTGTTGTTTATGTAACAACTTAATTTTTTATTGCTGTTGTGACCTTGATGACACTACAGTTTGAACTCGTTCATAACTAGTTGATCAGAAATCAACAGGTTATTGTTAATCATCCGTATGTGGATGAGTTTTTCTAATTATTAGGAATAATGTTGATGTATTTTGAAAATAAAATATTGATGTCGTAATCCCTTTTTTAATACCTGAACATTATCCTAGGTAGGTTACGTACATGTTCGGTGGCACGTAGATAGATGGTATTTATTCTGCAGGAACATTACGAGTATCTAATATACATAATATCTATATTAAAAAAACGTAAAGTGGGTCGGTAGGATTTTTTTGCGGAAAATAATTCCACTGAAAACACTTCTTAAATCATGCTTTTTATATTTCACTTAACAAACCTATATTTTTTCATTGGTTACTGTTTGACAAAACTGTCACACTTAAAATAAAACTAAAATTAAAAGAAAAGTAAAGGTCAAAAAGGAGGTTATAAAACCTATGCGGTCTTATTACAAAACAAAGTTTTTCTTTAGACATGGTTTAAACCGTTGAGCCTGTTTTTAAATAAGAACCTTATAGAAATAAAAAACAGTTTCTTTTACAAAACTGATAACTTAGTCCGGTCTTAGGTTGTCAATTTTGTATTAAGAACTTTACTAAAATTGGCATAAAGTTCGAAATACAAAAACTGGCTCGAAGGTTTAGGTTCGGGCTAAAGTTAGATCGTGTTTTGTAAGACCGATGAGGTTTAAATCTTAGCATACCGCCCAACAAGGACACATAAGCGTAACGTCAAACCGCCCACCATGAAACAATCAAACGTAAGGAATGATTAAATTAACATTGGTTATCCCGCGTAATATTATCAGGACCTGAGTGTTTCTGCTCAACTTTGCCTAACAACCATTAACCAGGAGGCATGTTCCTAACACTACGACGCCTACTGAGGGTTCCAGGTTCTGGTATTCCCACTTATTCCTTTGCAGAAATTGATGAAGATAATCCTGAAACCATCTGCACCAGAAGCCCTGCATTATTCGCTGTTGAAGTTGCCATCGCCGCAAACTATGGATATTTGTGATATCATAGAATCTAGAACTACAACAAGTGGTTCGCCTTCCAGAAAATTACCCGCAGTCAATACCAAAAGCTCTTTCTGATCCGCTATGCTTGAAATTGGCCTTGACTTTATACATGCCCTAATTTGAGTTAACACTGTAGCTATCTCCTCATATGTCAACATAGAGTTCCTTTTTAAGATGGCATTTTATGGACTTTATTCCTGCCACCCAAAGTCCACCAAAATTAGGAATCCAAGCAGCAATAAAGTTCCAATTACTCCAAGTTTTTTCCTTATTAAACAAACACAGTGGCTCGCGAGCAGCTCCTACAAAATTTGTACCGTTGTCGCTGTACAACTTTGCACATCACCTCGCCTTGCTACAAATCTCCTAAAGGCAGCCAGGAAACCTTGGGTTCTTAATCCACTAACTGCCTCTAGATGTACCGCTCTTATCACCAGACATATGAACAATGCAATATACCACTTAGGTATAAGATTTATTACTTCTACCTTTTAATACTCATAAATTGATGGGGCCTGCATAATCTATGCCAGTGATGAGAAAAGGCTTGTTTGGGATCACACGCGATGAAGGCATTTGACCCATGAGTTGAGGTGTGACTTTGGCTGAGTACCTAATACAAGTAACACATTGTCTGCTAGCACTTCTTGACTAAGGCCTTGATGCCTACAATCTAATACCTAGATCTCAGGTACGTAATCATAAGTCGCGGACCACCGTGTATTGTGTTTTGATGAGCTTCTGCTGTCAAAAGACCTGTCAGAAAAGATTATTTTGGTATAAGAATCGGATGTTTCTCATTAAATGTTAGAGAAGATATTTCTAATCTCCCTCCGACTCTAATTATACCTTCTGAATCCAAGAATACATTTAATTACTTTAACTTTTTCTTTTAATCGTCCAAATTCCTCTTCTTTTCAGTTCTTTTAACTCTTCCGAAAAGCCGTCCCCCTGACATCTCTTCACACAAACATCTATAGCATCTTCAATTTCTTACAACACAATCTAGTGTCGGAACCTCACGTTTCTTCTTAAATTCAACCATCGCCGATAGTAAGCAATCACACGAACACGCCTGGAGAACGACGAAACCCTTTCCATAAAAGTAACGTCCAAGACAGCCGTTTGAATTCTAACTGGTTCGAGATTAGTGACGAGAGTTTTAAAATCAAATAAAACCTGGAAAATCCGGACCTTCAAACATATAGAAGTTGTTGCAAGCTCCTCAGGGGAAATGCCTCGTGAAGCACAGTCAGCTGAGTTTTTTTTTTTTTTTTTGATACCTTGATGTGTATCGTAGAATAAACAAAATGTCAGAGACCCGGTTAGCAACTAAAGTCTTCCAGCGGCATGGATGATTATTGAGTCACGCCAGAACTACCTCACTATCTGTGTAAGAATGCAGCTGATCTTTCTGTATTCCCATAACTTCAGCTACTTCTTCCATGAGTTTAGCAAAAAGTACTGCTCCACAAAGTTCAAGCCTGGGAATAGACACTTGCTCTACAGGGGCTACTTTCGTTTTAGAAGTCACTAAAGAAACGTGATGTTTCTTCTCTCATCCACTATTCTAAGGGATACAACAGAAGCGCATACTACCTTCGAAGCATCTGAAAATCCATGCAGCTCGCGTTTTTCTTTATTACACGTGTATAACCAACGTGGGATTTTTATTTGAACCAATGAAGCAATTTTTTGACGGTAGGTAACCCATTCCTGTAATAATTTGCTTAGAACTCTTTGATCCCACTCAATTCCAGCCAGCCACAGCTTTTGTATTAATGTTTTGGCTAAAATAATACTGGATGCTAATCATCCGAGTGAATCGAATAAACGCGAAATATCAGAAACAATTTTCCTTTTTCTTGCTATTCCAACTAGCGGCGTAAGATCAACGGAGTACTGAAATAAATCACCACTTGGATTCCAGGTTAGTCCTAAAATTTTTGTTACGTCATCTACCCTTATCTTTAAACCGTCATCCTTGCAACTTGTTGTATTATGTATCTTGTCTAAAGATTCTTGACAATTACTTTTCCATTTCTGTATTTGAAACCCCCCTTTGGCTAGCACATTAGTTAGCTCTGTGTGGATATTGAAACTGCCTTCAATATTGTCAGATCCCGTCATGAGATCGTCTTCTACGTAAATAGTACGTAGAAGACGAATACGTAAGTACATAGTTACAATAAACGGAAAAATATACATGACTACAATCATTAGGTAAGTATCTGTAGTTATTATTACATATAATTTTGTATTTAGATTAGGATAAAAAGGATAGGGAACGTCTTTATTTTCCGCGTCTAAAAGAACATTTTACGGTGATTACTAAATACGCTTACAATTAGTCTACAGGTAAATAAATACGGTATTAAACAATGCACAATACCAAATAAGACAGGTAGAAAAAAAATTAAGCAATGTAAGTTAATCATATTTTTATATTGCTTTTTTAAGTTATAAAATTTACTTGTTACACATTTAAGAAGGCGTTTATACAAAATTTACACATTTACGGGGCATTTACTTTTTCCCTCAGACAGTAAAATCTAGAGACTAACGGTTTTTCTGCATAGATTTTTCGAATTTTGCGAAGAGCAGCACGTCGAAGCTTTCGATTCACAGGTTGAAGAGACGTACTGTATCCGCGGTGCTCACGACACTGAAAATGAAATAGAGTAGGTAATATAGTATCAACTTTTGCTAAGCGTAGTAATAATTTTATTGTCCTAGGAAGAATGACCGAAAAGATGTCGACAAAAGCAGCAAAAGGACAAATAAGACCCCATGCCAGAAGTTACGTGATGTGCTTTGTGAGGATAACTAAGGGATACCTGTGGGCTACTCATCATTATCATTCTCCTGCTCTGATCCCAATTTATTTGTGTTAGGCGGAACATGTCTTTAACTTTCTTCTACACTTCTCTATTAGTCGTCATCTCGGTAGTTACCCCCCTCCCCCTCCAGCCATCTTTCACACAGTGAAACAATTTTTTTATATTTTTAAATATTTTACATTTAAATAATTAAAAATGTAATTTAAGGAAAACAGGAAATCAATAAAAACCAAAATTACCAGATCAATCGACATGAAATCAATAGCTCTTCACTATTCAATCTTAACATGGGTACCTTACCTGGCCTGCAGTAGTACATTGACGAGGATACTTGAGGTTTATTATGAGCATTCGACGAATGACAGCTGTCTCCTCGTCTGAAATCATCGATGTACGTTCGTTATAATGTTTAAGGGGCAACTAAAGAGCCCAACGTTAGATTAATAATTATGTTTTAACAGTAATTGTGGCTTTAAAATTGTTAAAAAAATTATAGATCCGTAAAAAAGGATGTAAAAGCCTATATATAAGCCCTTAGACACTCTCTCGGTGTGGGTCTAGAGACAATGAGCTAAGTAATAATACTAAGCGTACTTTTATTTTATTGGGATTGGCTTCTCGCATGTCAATCTAGGAGGTTGTTGGCTGCTTAATCAGACATTCCTGTTGTTGTTTTAATAAATGAAAGCCCCCAGCCAGGGCTTAAAAAACTTACAAACTAGGTGACTTCACGCTAAGGGTACCCCCTGTGGGGTTCGGACCTCGGCTTAGGCCGTCGCTAGGGGAAGGCAACAGGAGACAGGCTGGATCGGAATTATTATTATTAGGGGACGAATTTAAAGCTTCAGGCTCAGCGGTGCGAGCTGGCTCGAGCAAGGGTCGGGGCGGACGCGGATTGGGTAGTCGCGGCGGGGCTCGGCGGCGAGGATGGAAGGACGGCGGTCTGTTTTTGTGTTTCTTTATGGTACTGGTGGCTTTACTACTCTCCTGGAGGAGCGTAGTGGTGTCGCCGAGGGTGACTAAGGTATGCCTCAGGCGGCGAATCTTACTTATGCGGGAGGGTGTGTAGCAGGCAGCTGCTTTAATGGAGGGGTTGGGGTGTTTTATGCCACAGTCGAAGAAACGCTTTGAAAGGCGTTTCATGAACTGTTGGATAGTGGGCATTCGAAGGTCTATGTGAACATTCACATTTCGGACAAAGAAGGGGGCTCCCGTAACCTTTTTGAGGAAACGGTTCTGAAGGGTCTGCATCTTAACAAAAAATAATGTCTACATTTATATCTGTTATTTTTTATGGTGTACATAATAAAGAGTATTCTATTCTATTCTATTCTTATGAAGATGGCGGTTCTTTGCAAGCGCAAATACAACGTAGGCATGTCATTATGGGACGGATGACTGCGGTGTAGATGCGCATTTGGCACTTGAGAGACAATTTACTGCGGGCGTTCAATAGAAAGTTGAGCCGACCGAGAGCGAAAGAGTAACGCGAACATGCCATCCTTATGTGCTCACTAAAGGTAAGTTGGTAGTTGCGGATCACACCAAGGTACCTAGCTCGCTTCTCCCAAGGGATCGGCTTGCCATACATAGTCGGACTAGACTAAGCGTACTGTCCCTGCACCCATTTTTATACTTACCAAATCTCTCAAATCATGTTTTTATTGGTAATAAAGGTTACCCTTTATGATACCAATCCAGTGTAACAGCGGGCGCCGCCCGGTCGTCCCTGTATGTTCGCAGGTACCCGCGCGGGCGACGACCGCTGCTCCATACCTCATGCAACAACTTTTCAAACAGGTTTTAAAAACAAATCAAATCAATGAAATCAAAAACCTTTAATTCATGAATTATAAAGGTTTACGACATTGTCGTTTGCAAGAAGTCGGTGTTTATTTGGATTACGGGCCCGTCATGGCGCGGCTTGTTAACAGCACCACGAGCTCCCCGAAGTAGCGGTTCATGGTGCGGTCCTTCTCCTCCTTCATCTTGATCAGTTGGTTCAGAGTCTCGGAGGAGCAGTCTGGCGTGGTGTATTGGTCGTCTGTAATCATCAATATTAACTGTGTGAACATAACTTCTAAACTCGGAGCTCATATTTCTTGATAACATACATGATTTGACTGTCCCAAAAACTTAAAAGTGTAAACTACCGTGGTTGGGTGCAATCAGACCAAAAAGGAAGTAGGGGAGAAGTCATAAAGAACTTTGTGGTACAAAAAGCTTATCATAGCTTTTACTCGTATATTTATATTTCCGAGTTCCTTACAGACAAAATATTGATGTAAGTATTTTTTTATTTAAATTTCTTAATTACATTTCTTATTTACGTTTTATTGTAACATTTAATAAAAATTTTAGATTTGGATTTTTTGTATATTATTGAACTCATGTTTTTGATTTTTATACAATTGTTTCAAACACGAATAGTTCACAATTGTGTTTGATTTTATCTTCGCAATCAAACCTTTAAAAATCAAATCAAAACAAAAAAATCTGTAAAAAAAAAAAAGTTTCAAAATCAAATCAAATCAATATCTCCAAATCTTTTAAATGTTTGTATTCAAAAACCTACTGTAACCTTCAATTAAGATTTGCACACACCTGGTAGAATATGACGGAAAAATATGTATGTTTGATAACCTGTTGCACTCGTATTCTTGCAAATAAATAATATGCTTATTCCTCTTAGTGAATTAGAAAGGAAACCAGCCGTCCGTTTTACGTGCCACCATTGAACATTGAAGTGAATGAAAAAATGCGTGAGTGTCGTGGAACACTCGGTTGGAACGAAGTTATTAATATATTTAAAGAATATTAGAAATTAGAATATTTAGAACATCCATGGAACAAATTTGATTACCATAAAAAGGGTTATATTGAGTCAACCTTAAAAGATAAACGTATGCTGTCGCTGTTTTTTTTTTAGAACTTTTAAAGGGGAACAATTTCGTCATATATGATTTTTGCATAACATTAATCATTTACGCAGCCCACGCAACGGAAGCTCTCAAAAGGAATCATGTTTTCCCGTTTTTGCAACATTTTTCATTTATGCTCCGCTCCCATTGGTCGTAGCGTGATGTTATATAGCCTTTCGGCTATATAACATTAGCCTTCCTCGATAAATGGACTATCCAACACAAAAAGATTTTTTTCAATTCCAACCAGTAGTTCCGGAGATTAGCGCGTTCAACCAAACAAACAAATGAAGAAAGGGTCGCAACGGAAACTCGTGACGGAAAATTCTTACACTTTTTGTCGCCTAGCCCTCATCAGCCAAGTCCGTACCGTGCGATAAGGAACTTCGTTTCAATAATTGTGACTCTTAATTAAATTACTTTGGCCAATTTAAATTATAAGTAAAAATAACTTACGAATCCTTTGAACCTCGTTGAGCAACACGATTTTATCCAGCAGCTCCTGTAACAACAATGAACTAAATTTTATTTCTGTACCACGAAAAATTTAATTCACTACATAATAATATTTTCTGTATTTTCCGTATAGGCAACTCAACTTATTACAGTTCACTTCTGGGCACTAACCATTATCACTTTTATGTTTCGTAACGGTTGGTAAACCATCAAGCTTTGACAAATGAGACGAAATATTTTTTCTATATTGTAAACATACACCGTTGCATCTAAACATTCCAAGTAAAAAAGCCTCTTCAAAATTAATAACCAATCCCGTAGTCCCATCTGAAATCTGCGCAGACGAGGTCGCACGCAAAGCAACTATATTAGGCAAAATTAAATTATAACTAACAAATATACGCGGTGTCAGTCGCAGTGTCAATTCGTAGTAGTACAGTGCAGCTAGCCCCTCTGGCGCGGTGGAAAATGTCAAAATATTGTCAATTCTCATTGTAGGACAGATATGGTTACCGCGCAATACATTATCGATTTCGCAGCTTGCTGCACCCCCTTGTGTTCACTAGATTACAGACTTGTTACATGCAGATGACAAAACAAAGATAAAGGAACTGTATAGGAGTTGTACGAGTACCTATCTTTCCAGCAGTTGATACGGTAGGCAACAAAGTCCATTAAGTACCACTGACACTTTTACATAGTCATCAAAATTACCACAAACTAATCACAAAATGATTCGATAAACTGCTTTTAAAATTCATTTAACAGTTGAGAGTTAATATTCTTAAAATTTCAAGTAGGTTTGAATGTTCCGATTTGAATTAAGTAAATCGCTTAATAATTAAGATTAAAAAAACCTTAATCGATCTTTATTGCTAGCTACATAGATTGGTTGCAAACGAAGTCGTGCGCAGGAGCTAGTAAATTTTTGATAATATTATAAAGATGAAATAGAAAACTTACAAATATTTTGGTGATTTCAGGCTTAACTTCAGCCATCTTGGCCTCGGAGCTGATGACCGCTCTGAGGTGACCGTTCCAGATGTAGCCCTCACCTGGAAAAAACAAGTTTTTTTTTTTTAATTACACTAAAATGTTTCAAGTACATACCAAAACATTTTTAAAGCCTGTATTTTCTGTATACCAAAATGAAAATAATAAAAACTGGAAGAGCAAAAACAAGAATTCCTAATTCAAAACAAAAATCATAAAACAACTGCCTTCGTTTTTTAATCTGTTTGGTTCATTTTATTATTATCAGTTTAAATCAAAAAGTGATTAACATAAGCATCCCAAAAGAATCGGCAGGTAAAAAAAAACAAAAAAAACTGCACTTGCATAGGGCGGCCATCATTATTAAAGATTCTACTACAATGACGCACGAATGCAGCGCTGCCTAATATAATAAGTTTAAACTTACCTCTATGGCCCAAAGTAAACAAAAAAAAAAATCTGTCTATGAAAAAAATACCCTATATTATGTTCCCTTTTTTAAAAAAAGGCGGGTTAGTTTAGATTTTACCCAAATTTCGTCCTGTCGGATCCATACTAACAGCTTTTGACATTAATACACATGCTGTTTTCATAACACTTTTGAACCAACTTGAGATAATCATAGTAGTACAATCAATTTAAGATTTTTCTTAAGTAGATGCCTATTAACTTACTTGTTTAAGATGCGGCGGGGAAAACGGCAAACACAGAACCGACTCGGAACCGGCTAACGGGTGGACTGGCAGTTGGCAGCATGTGGGCCCGCGGCAGGCTAAGCAATCCGCCCTTGCAAAGCTCAATAAATCTACGCATGCGTCAAACTTGCAAGTAAATTAAACTGATGCATTTAGGATGCAATACTTTAATTTCAATATTTGTTTTCTGAACTTTCTCAGAACCTGCGTGGAATCTGGATTTCTGTCCGGTTTACGGCAATTAGCTCGCCTCTTATTGCATCGAATAAATGATACAACCGCCGAAATGTGGGTGTACTTTTCAGCTCTGCCTAACCATTTGGAGAATATAGGCGTCATAATAGGCGTCAGTTGTAACTTTATACTCATTGTTAATTTATTATATTATGTATTTATGCACTTTCTAGCTTGAAGCACAGGTTCAACCTAGTTCAGGCAAATTAGCAACTGTGCTCTATTTTAATTGTTAAGGTATTTATTGTAAACGTGTCCCTCTTATAAATAAACGATTTTTTTATTATAAAAATAAACGATTTTATTATATTATTATTATAATAGGAAACTTCAAGTATTTTAATTTATTGCCAAACTTCAGTTCAACATTCTATGATAAGGTAACATTCAATCCAAACGCTACAAGTAGGTGACGGGGTTAAGATTTATTTTCCAAACTTTCCCTTAACGCGTCAAAGCGGCAAAGTAAGGATTATGGATTCTGATAGACCGGTATATGTATATTATTACTGACAAGAGCGTGTCCGCCAAAACTAAAAGAAAAAAAAACAGCAAGCTTCTAAAAAGTTTTTTATTTTTCACTTTTTGCAGTCGTATTTATCCCAGACAAATTCTTATACCACTACTTGCTACGTCAACAACAGTGGCAGGAAGTTTGATAACAATTATATCATCAACATACACATAGTGGATTAAATTCGTATTAATGAAGCTGACTAAAAAACTTCCGAAGCAAATTTAATAAAATTCATATGGGATCACCGTCCGAGCTTCCTCTCTCAAATGAAAAAATAATGTTCAAAAAAGTCGGTCCACATTTGATGAAAATATCGATGAACATACACAAAAAAAATACATACAGACGAATATAGAACCTCCTGCTTTTTTAAGTCGGTTAAAAATTAGTTAGACCTTTGAAATTGGTAATATTAGTAGTTCAGAAATCATACTTGTTTTAATAATTTATCATTCAGCAATATGTTTAATATTATTAAAGGTATTGTGGTGTTTTTTTTTTATGCCGCTTATTGCGACAAATGACGTTTGAAACAGCGGTTGTTCATTAGAAAAATAATCTCAAAACGACAATAAATATAAACATGAAAAGAAAGAATATTTTTTAGCCCAAAGAATCAGCATTGCCATCCAACGTGGCAATGCTGCCAGTATTTTAGGGACTTATCCCATTGACAGCGATGCGGACGAACTTTTTGATGCCCTATGTGCTCTTCCCTTCAATATTAAAAAACACGTGTGGCACTCGGGGACTGCCGCGGTAAAGCTATTGCATAGCATTTTTTATCAACTTATGTAATTATAATTATTTATTTATTTTTTATTTACGCAGTATTTTTTTTTCTTTGATATTAATTCAAGTACAGTCGTACCATATACATACACGTTAAGCGAACGCTCGGCCGAGCTACATGGTAGGCGGAGTGGGGGGTGTTAGGTTTTATTTTCGTTACGGAATTTCTGGATTTGGTCGCCGCGCTCAAAGCCCGCGATAAAAGATATGCAATAGCTTAAAAATTATACTCTTGTAAATAGTAGGTATATACATTTTAGTTTTAGCTTGTATATTGTAATCTATTTAGATTGATTAAATAAAAAGATAATCTGTTATCATGAAAACCGTTGAGCACTTACATGGAAAAGGCTTCTAGTAGGCAATTGTTTCATTTTAAGGGTTAAATAAGGCCTCGATGAATCTTTCTTTTTAGTCTTCCAGCGACTGTTTAAGTAAAAGGCCAATTACATTGCTGCTCAACATTTCATGGATGTTATGGATGATGTAATGTTATGAGGATTAACATAATTTCTTTTTTTTTATATTACAAGTTTCAGACTCAACTTATTCAGGAAAAGTTAAAACTTTCTCTCATGCTTTCAATGCATGCATTAGCAAGCAGCACATAATTATCCGTGTATATCCCAATTCTTTGCAGCTTGACCACGCGATATTTCAGGTCATTTTGGCTGCGAGCACAGGCACACTGCTTTTGGTGCGCTGCATACTTTATTTATTTTACTTCGAAGAATAGAATAGAATAGAATAGAATACCCTTTATTATGTACACCATAAAAATTACAGATATAAATGTAGACATTTTACACAGGGTGACACAATGGGCGGTCTTATCGCTAAAAGCGATCTTTTACAGACAACCTTTGGATGGATTCAAGGGAGAAGGAGAGACAATAATGCAGGTAGTCAGTGGTGCACCATTTACATTTAAAACAAATACATACATACATAAAATATATACTTATCTACATATAATATATACAATAATAAACATGAAACAAGAGCAAGGAAACTAAATGTAATGATAATGTTTAAGGAGAGAGGAAGTGAAATGATAAACTAGGACCTTAAGGTCCTAGTTTATCATTTATGACTTGAAGTAACAGCTATATGAACACAATGCAGCATTGCATAATGTAAGCGGGCACGCCCTTTATGCCTGGAGCCTTATATTTAGATATTAAGTTATGTTTACGTGTTTCTTATTTATTTCTGCTTGAGTATAGTTTTCAATGTCTTTGTTGGTAGGTAGGTATATTGGCGTGTGCTAGCTGACATATGGCAAATAATTTAATTAAATGTTTTTTGTTTCGTAATGTTAATTACTTACTATTGTAGAGAATCCAGTTCTTTTAACTGAACAGATAGCTTTGCTGCTGGGGAATTTGTTGATCCACTTCTTTGTCCCAGCTCTTTAGCTGTGCTTTAGCTCACTAGGAGCTACGACTTGTATGCAAATCAGATGAACTGTGTCAAGTGGGGGGATACTTTACCGAACCCTTACCACATATGGGGGTAGGTCAGGGAGGTCCGACTTCACCAAGATTATTAAATGTTTATGAGAATGAACTGATCGAGGAGTTGAGTAACACTTATGTTGGATGTCGCACTGATGACACATGCGTTAATAACTTTAGCTACGCGGACGACATGATGTTGCTCAGGCCGTCGACTAGTTGTCTAAAAAGGCTGGTGGGTATTAAAGGGTATGCTGAAAGACATGGTCTGTGGTGTAACTTTGTTAAAAGTGAACTGCTCTGGTCTTCGTTGGGAAAAACTAGCCCAAACTATATTCCTCGGTGATGCTTGGCGGTTCAACTTTAACAAGAGTCAAGCATTTTAAATACTTGGGTCATATAGTCACTGAAGATTTGAAAGATGATATGGACTTTTAAAGATAACGCAGAGCGTTAGCTGTAAGGGGTAACATGTTGGCTCGCAGGTTTGCTAAGGGCTCAGTGGACGTTAAAGTCACTTTATTCAAGGTCTTCTGTCAAACTTTTTACAACAGCAACCTGTGGGTCGACTTTACTCAGAAAGCCTATAATGCGTTGCGTATTTTGTTGCTGAAGCTTCCCAGGTTCTGTAGTGCTTCTGGTGTATTTTTTCAGGCCAAAGCAGAAGATTTTTGTGCCATAATAAGAAAGCAAGTGGCCTCAGTCGTACACAGGCTTTGGAGAAGCTCTTATGCCTTCTTGATAGTGTTTGCAGCGCTACTTGACAGCATGATCTTCGAGCGGTTCGCTGAACTGCACGTCAGTTCAGTAGCTAGGTGATTCGGCCGGAGAACAAGATGTTAATTGAGTGTCATACTGCCTTTCTTAAATGATTTGTTTTTTTATAGTCAATAGTCGACAGTGCCTTAAGCCATGATCTCTTTGTTTTGTTATTTTACTTAAGTCATATCCGTCCACGTGTAGCGTTGTGAGGAGTTTCAATTCACAATTTGTAAGTTGCTAAGCACAACACTAAACTCATGGAACAACACTAATTTCCTAAGAATACTCGGCCATTTGAAATTCCGCCACAGACTACATAGAGATACTACGTATGACTTCCGCTGGTTTAGGTAGCAGAGCTATTCCCTGACCCTCATGATTCCTTGTGCCCCGACCTAGGGTTTGATATTTATACCAGACGTTCTGTGCTGGACAACCTATGATAATATCATCACCTATGTAGTATGTGATTTCGCGGGTGTCATTGTCAGACCACGCAGCTGTCGGTTGTCCAATGCTCGAGGATCTGAAATATGTATGTATTGCTGCTGCATCCGGGCATTGCAAGGCCTCACTGTGTATTAAGCGATGTAGCGAGCCATCTGCTAAAATCATTTTTTTCTTTGTATTTTATGCTCGCGTGTCACATACCTAACCTCATATTGCATCTGACATTGTGACACGCTGTTTTTGCAACTCACTGCGTGTAAGCCGCTGCGATTTGTTGAACTTCTGCCTATGTTTCTCCTTACACCGTTCCTTGTCGTTGAAAGGGGAATGAAACTGGACACATCACACGCGGCTTGCTGCTTTCGCACCGCATCTAACATGTGCTCTCTAACGCGCCTTCCAGGGTTCTACGCCCAGGCTGAGGACAGGGAAATTATATATCGCACGCTGCTACAATCTGCACGCTGCTCCGAACGGCGCGCTGACGTGTAGTTGATCTGCGTGCTACCCCGGTCCTACGGGCTGCTACCTACGCACGATAACTGCGGCCCTTCGAAGGCCTCACCGGCCTCTTACGAAGCCTGTGCTGACTGGCAGGCCTTCCCGCGGCCTGTAAAGCCAAGGACGGTACCCTACTTAACCTTAAGTGTGATAGTGCTCAGAAAAGATGATCAGTTACCTTACCCGCGACCTAGCCTACTAGTGCAGAATAGTATATGTATGAATATTACTTAGTGTTTCTTTTATCTCCGATCACTACGTATTAGTTAGCGGCCTGCGCCGTCTACCTGCAAAGCCCTAGCCGTTACACATGTCATAAATTGATCTCATTTTTTATGTAAACCTAGTCAGTGGTGTAATATACAGGGTAGAAAAAATCAATGGGCCCTGAAGGGAAACCACTTTAAATCCTTAATATAGATTATTTTACTTAAAGGAAAGATTCCTTTATTTAAAAAAATAATCTAAACTGCATTCACAGATTTCTTGACAAGTTTACCTAAACCGGGAATCAAACCAGCTAAAAATTCTAAAAACAAACACTCGCTATTTTATTCTACTAATCGATAGGATTATTGTTCAGGACAAAATCTCTCTAATAAATATTTGGGCTTAGAAATAAAAAAGATCATGAATTCTAACATTCATTTTATTTTATGATCAATTCTAATATGAAGGACACGTAAACATGAAAGAAAATTATTACCTAGCAAATTGTTTAGTAGTACTATACTTAATATTATTCTTAAATTGTACTAATATGGACTGCAAATATTGTCTGAAATAAATGTTATATTATTATTTTTTTTATATGTTAACATAGCTCGAGATCATGGGCTCCCGGTCCTTTGGAAGGCGTACGAGGGGCCGAAGCCAACTCGCAGAGGCCCCTTAGACAACTTTAAATGGAATGAGGCACCAACCGACGATTATCCCTGTATGCACTGTGCAAAAGCACCCAAGGACAATCCCCGGTCGGTGTCGGACTATTGCAGGATATGGAAATAAAAATAATTATTGAACTATGGGTTTCATTGCCTAAGATGGACAGATTACCAAGGACTTTGAAACGGCAATGGTCCCTGCCTACTAATGTTTTGTTTATAAAATACATGGATAAAATGGCAGGAGGCGACTTGCACACTCCATAATGGGTTCTCGGAAACGGTCGCTAGCACATAGTGACTTAGTGACAAGGGGGCAACATGTCCTGAGGTGCTTGAGGAGTGGAGAGGTATTCCACGGATATCAGAACAATCCCAGAGCCCAAGAGAAAGATGGTCAAGATTCCAACCTGCACTTACTGGAATACTTCCTTCCTCCGAGCACGTTTGCACTTGTGAATCTCCAGCCAAGCTGGTTAATATAGGAGAGGATGAGGTGGGAGCTCTGGTCCGATCTACGACGTTATTATATCTCCCTTTAAAGTTTCAAGAACTGTTTAATATTATAGCGATGATTGTTCTGGTACATAAAAAAAACAGAATCAACCAATAATAACTATCGCTCATGAGCAGTTTACCAGATTCGCAACCTACCTGGTTCTCGATTTACCCGATTCTGAATTTACCATTTTCTCAATACACTGGATTCACAACTCACCAGATTTTTAAATTACCAGACTCTCTACTCACCAGATTCTCAAATTCACCAAATGTTGTACAGTTAGGTAACAAATTGTTTACGATTTGCATTATGTACGTTCGCGTTGTCTCAAATGCAGAAATAAGGCCGTTATTTATTTTTTAGATAACTGGCTAGTTATTTTCCTTATTGACATGCAATAATTTTGACGGATTATGACACTGACTGAGCTACCTACCACCTACTTACCCGTAACAATTATATTGTGAAATTGATTTTACTTTAATTAAAGTTTGGTCGGCTGTGTATTTTAATATGGACAAGAGCGATGTAAAATTTATAAATAGCTAAAAAGGCAAACCGATACTACTGCACGCAGGTTACAATTATAATTACAATATAAGAAACAAATTATGTACTACTAACTGGAGATGTTGCCATCAGAAAGAATGCAACACATCTACATAACCTTGGATGTCAACAATTCATTAATAAGTTAAATTTATATATTTCTTCCTTAAATTACCTGAAATCTCGGCTTGAAATCATCATAATTTTTTTGTTTATACTCGTAGTTGTAATAGCACGACATATATTCGTATAGCACTACTTCATATGTTAATAACAGTGACAGGAAATTATTAAAACATCATCAGTATACACTAAGTGGAAAAAATATGTATTATTAACGATAACTCAAAAACGCCTGGTCAGATCTCGTTCAAATTTCTCATCAGTATTTTCTGTATATCCTAACAACTAGTATTTCTTATTTTGACCACATAATGAATAATTTCGATAACATGTAGCATACTGTTGAAAAGGGTGTAAACTAGAGAAGTTTTTAAAATAAAGCTAAGTTCAAAATGGCCTTTAGTTTTTTTTTTAACGAATTGAGAAGCTGCCATTTTTTATACATTTATACAGTTTTAAGACTGAGAGAGCATAAGTATTTTTTTACAGACCACCCATTGCATCAAATAATGATTTATTAAGAACTAGCTGCGCCCCGCGGTTTCACCCGCAGAAATCTCGATTCCGTGGGAATATCGGGATAAAAAGTATCCTGTGTCCTAATCCAGGTCATAGTCTACCCATGTGCCAAATTTTATCCAAATCCGTTCTGCCGTTTTAGCGTGATTGAGTAACAAACATCCAAACATCCACACTTTCACATTTATAATATTAGTAGGATTAGTAGGATTAGAATGCATTGCAGAATACAAAAAAAAAACTTATGTCGTGCTATTACAACCATAAACAAAAGTAAAGACGAATTAAAGGCGAGATTTCGGGTAGGTAATTTAAAGAAAAAAAAACTAAAACAATCATATCTCAATTACCGCGATACTTAGGACATGTGGTCTTTGGGTGAAAACTCGCAAAAAAATCCCTCCCAACCCCCCAAAAAATTGCCTAATACTATTATTAAGGGATGCTATTATCATTTCCAAAAAATGACATGGGGAATGAGCAAAAAAGCAAGCAGAAACAACAGCATTATAATATTCAAGATAACAATTCCTGGTAAAATACTTGTCCTTCTCCATAAGACAATCTAGAATCAAGACAAAATCAAACTAGTTGTTAATTTAATTACATATTTTTTTTATTTTTATGACATTAATTCTTACAACCTGTGGATTACCTTAACACACACACTGATACATTTTGCTAAAATGTAAGGAAAAATCGCCGACGGTTGCAATATTTGTAAATATATACGTGAGCACCATGTATCTTTAAATTTATCTAATGTAGATACATTAGATAAATTTCATTGCTTTATTTTTAATACTTTGTGCCTATAGTGGTATAGTAATTTTATTCCAGATACAACGTCTTTACATATAATTAATGTATACAAAATATTATAAAACATTTTAATAGAGTAACTATGGAGTTTCTTGGGGTGACTACCGAAATGATGACAAATAGAGAAAGAAGTATGGAAGCAAAAGACATGTTGCGACGACCCCAAATAAATTGGGATAAGATGATGAACTATGAAGTTTCTTGCCTATTCTGCTCCATAAGAAACTAACTGTTGGAAGGGGCAACTAATATCAATTCTATTTTCTTGTAAATATTTACTTTCAATAGTGTTTTTTTTAAATACATGTTGCGCCGACCCCGAATAAATTGAGATAAGGGCAAGAGAATGATGAACTATGAAGTTTCTTGCCTTTCTTCTCCATAAGAAACTAACCGTTGGAAGGCGCAACTAATATCAATTCTATTTTCTTGTAAATATTTACTTTCAATAGTGCCTTTTAATGGGCTACTTGAATTAAATTAATTGACTTTGATTAAGTATGAAATTAGAATAACAATGGCCTCCCCGAAAATATCAGAAACAGGTTCGGTAGAGTCGAATGCAACGTTTAAAATATCTACATCGTTTATTAAAGAAGTCACAGTTAGTAACACTAACACCGCGTATCTGATACCCTATCTAATTTAGGTATCGTCGGGAGTACGTTGCCTAGACACAGTTTGCAACGCAGTGTGCGAATCAC
The DNA here is from genome assembly GCA_917490735.1 of Dryobotodes eremita. NCBI lineage: Eukaryota > Metazoa > Arthropoda > Insecta > Lepidoptera > Noctuidae > Dryobotodes > Dryobotodes eremita. Next base: position 5,564,195 of record OU823241.1, on the reverse strand, counting down.
TTTGTTTAAGATCTAAATGGTAGTAATGGTCTTCAAAATCATTGATTTTATTGACAATTCTACCATAAATAACATCCACTGCGTCTGAGGCGTAAACATAATCTAGATGAGTAAAGTCGTCTAAGAATATTGATTCATTCACATTTGGAAGATTCCGCCTTAGTATTTCTACATCCTTGGTGTCCGCCAACCAGTCTTTAGAACTATAAAATAACACCACCGGTACTGTCACGTACCTTAAATCATAATCAGGCGGCAATGTATCTCCATATTTTTTGTCATTCTCGTCTTCACCGTAGTCGTACCGACAGAACCGATGTGACTGGACTAATTGTCCATAATGAACGAACTGCAACGTAGACGAACCAGTGGGCGAATGTCCTAATATAACAGATAAAAACGTCTCGTTTATTTTAGTTTCATGTCCTGTTAATGAGAACAAAATATTATCACATTTTTCTGACATAACACTACATATAAACGCTGAAATTTTATTAAAGAAATCGCTTCCTGCCGAATACGCGTTAAAGTCCTTCAGTATGAGTCCCAGTAAATCGTGAGCGGGCGAAAACATTCTGACTATCGGACTTTTAACGTGACCCATCCAGGCTTCCGGCGCTAGCGAAAACATAATTTTGATTTTGTAATTGTATTCAGGCTTCATAGAGCACAAGACGTAGCCGACTGTAGTGCCTTGTGAATGTCCTATGTAGTATACTCGATCGTCTTCTGTGTGATCCAGGATGTAGTCGATCATGGCGGGCAGATCGTACAGTGCAATCTCTTCCCACGTAAACTCCCAATATTCTGTCATGCTGGAGTTCAGGGTCGTGTGATTTTGAGAGTGTTTGTTACCTCTCGAGTTGCCCATCCACACATCGAATCCTTGGTCCGCGAGCACATACCCGAGCGCTTTGTCGGGTCCCATTAACACCCAAGTGTCTGAAGATTCTAAGATACCATGCATTAGGAACACGACCGGCCTTATTCTTTTTTGACGGTTTGGTATTCTATGAATATTCAATATGTATCCGTCCTCTGTCCTCACCGTGTGTTCTTCAAGGTGATATCCATATTTTCGCGTCAGTTGTTTGATGCTCAGTCGTGCGTCCACAGGAATGAATGAGTCATGTGTAATATCCATTATATTCTCCAGTAAACCCCATAAGCTCCGATTGTCGAGGGCCGCAGCTAAACTGCTGATCAACAATAGTTTAAGATACATTCTATTAATTCTCGGTCAAGTGTGCTGCTACTGCACCGTCTGTACGTGAAACAATGTGGTCTCCGATATCCAAATACATTGTTCTAAATCCTGTGTTATTAAACCTTACCCCGTTGTTAATTGCTATTAATCCTGACACGGTTTTATTTAGACTTATACTTCGTGTCAGCACACTTAATGAAATCTCGGTATAATTATGCGTTTGGAGTAGTTCCCGACAGTCCTACAAGTATTTATAACATTCTCAATATGTTTCACAATTTTTTTTCCAGTAATACAGAAAATTAAACACTGATTTCCTAAATTGTGTGTTGTAATGAAAGAGTTGCTGGAGGATTAGAAACGGTTATCAAAAAACATGTGTGTAATTCTCATAAACGAAATTGATGTGGAAAAATGCGATTACATGAAAACAATTTCATGGAATCACACTTTTATTTTAACGAGATGAATGATACATTTTCTAGAGGCAACATTTGCAATCCACGGTCGCGGGTCCTCTTTTAAAGAGGTGACAAAGTTTTTTTATTCTGCCCTTCTCCATTATTTTTTCAAAATTGCTGCACACTGTGGTACTGCCTAAAAATATCGGACAAGTCTATCTAGGACTCGCGCTCTGAGGGTTCCGACTCAAAGTTGTGCTCGGTTGTCCGAATTTCTAATTCTGGATTGAAGGACAAACTTAACTTTGCAGTTGAAAAAGAACTATTGATAGAGAGGACCGATTTGAATGAAACACAGACTAATTGTTACTTTAAGATACGGCCTATGAATTTCCGATCGTTTGATTGAAATGAAGAATTAACTTAACTTTTCAGTTTAAAAAAATGTTCTCCCATACATCGTTCTACATCACGGTCAATGTTCTAACTGCAATCGCAAAAACTTATACTTTTTGTGATATAAACAAATTTACAAGACCTTGCTTCTCGCTAAACACGCTGCCAGGTCAAGGGGAAGTACACTATAGGTTTTGATTTATTTACAAGTGCCAAAATATGCGGCATATACGGCCGTATTATTTATTATGTTAATTTAGATGCATTTTGTTACTGCTCCAAAGAACCATAAATCTAAGTATTCCATATCAATTTCAACTTGGTATCTCCACGCGTTCCTGAGAAAAATGGTCTTGACAATGACAGGCAGACGAACAAGGAAGTAATCCTTATAAGGGTTCTGATTTTTACTTTTCAGGTACGGAACCCTACAAAATACAAAATATCCAGTATCACTTTGCCGTGATATTTGAAAGTAAAAATGGCCTTCAGAGTAAAATTAATAATTTTTTTGAATTAATTAATTAATTAATTACGTACACTGGCGGTCAAATAATAGAGGTCGATAACGAAAATCCCCGTAACCTGCAAATTAATAATAGTAGGTACATGCATGAAACTAACTTAATATTACAGAAAATGTTAATATCGTATGAAATAAAACCTTAAATGATCTACAATGTAATTAAAAAAAGTTAAAATTTTAAAACCGTGAATTTCGAAATAAATTCAATTCGCGGTTGTTTTACTTTTGCTTGTTTTCTCACATTTGTTTTCAATCTGTCAAATAAGAATGTTAAAAGGCGGTCATTTTCGTCTTTCACCATCATTATTGAATTACTAAAGCTTCTGCTTTCCACACGCTTACTGTTTTTGCTGTACTTCGCTGACTTCTGTCAGCGAAGTATAGCATGATCAATAGGCGTGGCACTTTCTGCAGTGCAGCGAGTCGTCTATTTCCGAGAAACTGGGCACAACACAAGAAGATCAGGAACCGGCAAATCAAGACGAAGTACGGCTCGAGAGGATCGATTTGTTGTTACGACCATGCTCCGAAATCGGCATCTCACGACGTAAGCGTGCGAACTGTAAGGCGGCGGCTCCTTAAAGCTAATTTGATCCACATAGACCCGTAAATGGTCCAAAACTTGAAAGAGAACATCGGGTAGCAAGTTTACGTTACGCCCGCGAACACGCACAATGGGGAGACGAAGAAAGGGCAAGAGTAATGCTTTCTGACGAATCCAGATGTATGCTGTATGCCATGATGGGTGGCAAAGAGTCTACCGACGGCCAGGGGAACGGTTTATTCCAGCTTGTTTTGAGGGTAAAAGTGCCTATCGGCATTAGATCTGTTTTGGTTTGGGCTGGAATCTCTTCAGAGAGTCGCACGGAGTTAGTGCTAATAGATAATGGTACGCTAACTAGTGCAAGATATGTGGAAGGAATTCTTAATGAGCATGTTGGCCCATATTTAATTAATATGGGTGAAAATTCAATATTCATGCATAACCAGGCCACATACAGCTCAAATTGTAAATGAGTATTTTCAGGACGTTGGCATCAATCGTATGGACTGGCCCGCGAGAAGTCCGGGTCTGAATCCAATTGAACATGTTTGCGACGGCCTTGGGAGATGTGTAAGAAATCGAAACCCCACCCCAGCTACACTTCGAAACCTGAAACATGCGTTAGTGGAAGAATGGACCAATATCCCGCAACATCGCATAAGAAACTTAATAAACAGCATGCCCAATCGCCTGGCATCTGTGAGCAGGGCCCGTGGAGGCATATAACGTATTAATTTTGTTTTAAAGTTCGTTTTTGTGTTGAATGTGAGGTACAGATCATTATTTTTTCAACGTAAAAATTATAGATATTTTGTTTTTATATGTAGTTTTGACAATTAAACTAATAATTTTTCTAACATTTAGTGTAGTTTTATTAACTGGTAATTTATCTACAACACACAGTTTCATTAATGCCGCTAGCTCTATTATTTTAAGAGTAATTTTAGTTTTTCATACTGACCCGTATTCTTTGTCCGCGAGTGTATTTGTACTTGGAGCAACTAGTAAAGTTATGAATATTTTGTGACGTCAGCTATTATAAAACTCTGGTTTGAATCTGCAGTGCTTTCTTTGCCAAGGGTATTCTTCACCGTACTTCAGGAAGCCTCATACATTGAAAGGCTTTCGTTAACCGGTGCGTAGCCGCCGAAACCATCAATAATGACTTATAAAAGTTTTAAGTAGAACAATCTCATATCGTAATCCAACAAATTTCCTTAACTAATACCTACATGCTTGCCATTTTGTCGCATTATTAAACCATGTCTAATTACTGTCGACCGTACACGTATAACATTATTAAAAACATGCCAATTATATGTGTTAAAACACATTTCCTTTTTGAGTTATGGCTTCAGATTATAATATTTCTGTTACTCGCTAGCATAATGTTTCGGTCGTTGTGCGCAATAGTTGATTCAGGTGGTAAAGTTAGGGAACTTAATTGTTAAATAATTAATCCAAATGGATTAATTATTTAACAATTAAGTTCCCTAACTTGGGCCTGAGTTGCCTGAAAAATATTTTCAGGCAACTCAGGCCCATAGATAAATACCTAAACATACATATTTTAATATAAACAAAACTTGTGTTAATACATAAGACTTATGACTATGTTAGTAGCAGTTCACTTTGCAGCATCACTATGTGCTGCCCTGTTGTACTTGTCCGCGAAAGTGACGGAACACCACTTCCACGTCGTTTGCGTGTTATGCAAATTAACTACCATTTTTTTTCCGTATAATCAAATCAGAACTGTCTTTCTTTGACAGTTGTATGAAATGGCAAATTAATTTAATGTGTCAGTTTGTTTTTTCGCTGACTGTATTTATGCAGATAGACTGCAATAATGAACTAAGAAATTTGTAAAAGCAAAGATTAATTCTTAGACTGACATCGACTGTCGAATATGTACTAAGTTGATTTATTATTCGCAATGTGTTTCAGCTGTGTTATTATTTCCCGATCTAAAGCACCCTGACAATGCTCAGATGGCAGTTAGGCATTCTTCTCAGCATCACAGAAGGACTGACACGTTTTTTTTTGGTTGGGACACCGTCAAATTACTTCTTCCGCTCTGGGCGAAGCGTGAGAGCGTGTCAGACTTTTACTGACTAAAACCCACCCGTGTTCCTTCAGTAGCCTGTGCGCCAGGGCCACGGTAACTCTTCCGAACAATCCGCGACCCCGGCAGGCATCGGCCCTATCGGACCCCGTCAATGGTGCTAACATCTCTTTGAAGCGTGCGTGTATTACAACGTGCCATCGACCCGGAGCTGGTCCTTCCCGGACGGCGAGCTACCCATTGCTCGCCGTCCGCAAGCCCGCGCCTACGGTGGCCAGGAATCGGGTATCGTCTCCCGACTCCAAGGGTGTCTCCTCCTGCGGCAACTAGGGGCGTGAGGGCGCAACGATTGCCTCACCCTCACGCGCTCCACCTCCTCCTTCGCGGGCATTACTGCTTCGCAGAAGGAGGTAACGGCTTCCCATGCCCTCTCGCTCCGTACCATGGCCTGGACCAGGGCCGGACGCGAAAGATGGCCACCGCGAGGACACGGCGTTGCTCTGCCCAAGCCGGGTAGACCTCCAGCGTATGCTCCACCGTGTCCTCCAGTTGATCCACACAATGGTAACACCCGGGCGTTTCATCCCGCCTTATCCGGAATAGGAACCTCCCGAAACAACCATGTCCGGTGAGGACCTGCGTCAGGCGGAAGGTGAGGAAGCCGGGGCGCCTCTCAAGCTACTCCTCAAAGAGGGAACTTACCGTCGCAATTGTAGCGTGCCCAAAGGACTGACACCTGCATTACAGTATTGCGGCGTAAAGCTTGTCGTGATAAGACGAATTACGCGCACCGTATCTACTAGAGGGTCTAGTAGATACGGTGCGCGTAATTCGCCTTATCATACAAGCCAAATATATTCCGTCTAAATACAGGCAAGTTGTTATACATAATAAGTATACAACATGGAGACGACAATACGATGATATGAAAACGCTGACAATACTAATGCATAGGACTACTTTGAAACTATCAAGCAAATCCTAACATTGAATTTAAATAGTAAATTTTTTCTCGGCGTATTTAAAGTAAGGTATTTCATTGTAAAAATTGTGAATTCCTTCGTTTATTATTTCGACTTCGACATACCTGTATATAAGTAGTGGTCAACTTTAGACCAATGCAGCGTAACATGGCGACGAAATGCCGCCAGGCGAGGTATAGCGGCGACCTTTGCAGAGTGACTGTTTGCAGCTGGATGAGAGAAGCCGAGCCCAGCAATGAACTGCTATATAGGCTGATGATGACGCGTGATAGTATACCCTATGAAAAAAAAACTTGTGCCGTGAAGAAGTCGGCCGAAAAAATATTAGATGTAGCGGAAATGAGCATGTTGACGCAGACGTGGTTATAAAGTTCTAACTTTATAAATTCTTGTAAGTGGTAAATAACCACCACATAAAACAAAATTAAAATGGAAGTTTGTCTTCATATGGGTATGTGATGATGCGGGAGAAACGCAAGTGACTAAATAAGAGACTGGTGGTGTGGAAATATTGATTGATGGGGAGAGGGAGACCAAAAAAAGATGGATAGACTGTGTGAGGCATGATATTATTATAAGAAACAATATTTTTACAAAAAAACAATCGACTCCCAAAAAAAACACTATAAAACGTGAAAAATAACTTTAATTTCGGAAGTCGGTGTCTTTGGTTGCGTATTTTCGTTTTTTGGAAGTCGGTTGTTTTTTTGTAAAAATGTTTTTATTTTTACTTTTTAGTTGTGGTACAACTAAAAAGTTAAGGTAAAACTAAAAAGTAGTGGTTTACGAAAGTGTGTTCGCACACACTTTCGTAAACCACTACTTGATATGTAAATATCCGTGACAGGAAATTATTAAAACATCATCAATATAAACTAAGTGGCAAAATACGCCGTATTAAGGATAACTCAAAAACTACTGGTCAGAACTTGATCAAATTTAAATGGGACCACATCTGAAGCACCAGCTTTCAAATAAAAAGAGAATCATCTAAATCGGTTCACCTAGACAAAAGTTCTGAGCTAACAAACATTAAAAAAAAAAACAGTCGAATTGTGAACCTCCTCCTTTTTTTGAAGTCAGTTAAAAAAGAAAGTCAATGATAACGTGACAGGGTACAATGGAAAAGGAAGTCACTGCACTGAACTGATAGACATTGTAAAAAATCCGATATGACAGCTTATGCATGAAATAGGAAATGCTGTTCCGACCCTAAGCAAAATGAAAAAATGATGTTGTGACGAGGTTTTAAAAAAAGTAAAGCATTTACTACACCAATTTATTTAAGTTAAAAATTACAAATAGTCCGTAATATCATAATATTCGGTGATTACATCCAATACATTCTTAGACAATAAGGTGGTATGACTAAAGTTTACTTCACATGATTTTATATTATGACACGGTAATGTAAATAAATAAAAATTAATGTGTTTTTTGCACCCACTGTTTTAGTTCGTAAAATGGTGTGAGTTTAGAATGAAAATTAGGTACATATTTCAAAAAAAAAAAAAAAAAAATAAAAAAAAAAAAAAAAAAAAAAATAAAAAAAAAAAAAGTACATATTTCAGATCTATGATGAAAATTGAAAAATTCCATAGTGATTTGTACTACAATCCAGTTATGTAAATCGGTTTGACACTAAAAATCTAAATTAGAACCTACTTCAATGTTTTTTCGTAGAAGTATTTTAAGATTTTATTAATTAATTATGAAATAGAGTTCGTCCTTTTCGAAGGACGTCAGTCATAGACCCTGCTAAGTCCCTTTTAAGGGACGGGCGCTTAGCCTAAGACTACAGTATAGGTTTTTTGGGTTGCACGTTCAAAGACATGAAAGACTGGCTGTTTTATTGTCTTCAGAAAGAAAACGGAAGCAACAAAAAAGGAAAGCTATTATCTACAATCAGACCACGTTGCCCGTATGGGATATGCTTAGAACCACGGGTTCCATGCAGAACTTTATCGTGTGACTTCCTATCTGATCTATAACTACATTACATCTTACTGAAAAATTACGTAAATCCTAAATGATTAAAAACTAACTTCCGCCCGCGGCTACGCCTGTGTTTTTGTCGGAAATTATCCCACAAGAACGTACTACCGGGACAAAAAGTAGCAAATGTCCTTCCCCAGGTTGCCATCTATCTCCTTGGCAAATTTTTATCGAAATCCGTTCAGTCGTTTAGACGTGAAAAGGTAACATACAGACAGAGTTACTTCCGAATTTATAATATTAAGTAGTATAGATTTGTATGGGAAGTAATTGATAAAACTGGTTAAAAATCTAGTCTATCGGATTAATTATTCAGTGAATTTGATTACCGATCTAAAACACTATGACCTAAAAGTCCTTTAAATATGATGAGCTGAACATTGACTTACAATGACAGTTTACTTCTACACGGATAAATATTGATTCACTAAATGATTTAAGCAATATGAGACACAAGGCCTTGAGAATACCATAAGACTACAGACACTTAGATGGGACACCAAGTAGAAATGCGCTTCTTAAGAGCTACGTGCGCCTACCAAATTATAATCTAAATAAATTAAATCCAAAAGTATTTCAAGTGGATAAAATTACAGAAAACACAATATTTTTAAAAAGTATCCAAGTCTTCCCTAATCCTAATCAGGGTCTAACCCTGGCTAACTTAAATTCTTGCTACTTTCTAAACGAGTGAACTCATTTATATTTTAAAACTAATCATTGCTATTTTTGTTGAATGCGCGTAGTTAATTTTTCTGATGTTTCTTGTATTCCTAAAGAAAGCTGCGTTGACTTTGCCGCCTCGTAAATCTAAATAGAGGTGTTTTATAACCCCACTTGTACAAAAACAAACGTGGCACTTGTACTAGTTTTATTCATATTTTGTTGTATCATAACAACGACTCGACAGAAAAAGAATGTACAAAACACGTCAATGAAGTTTAATGTGCTCCGAAATTTTGTAAAAAAGGGGGATTTTAACAAAAAAAAATGAGAACCTTTTATTCCCCTCAAGAACAGAAAAAAATTAAGTGTCTTTTGTTCCCCTCAAGAAAAAGATTCATAAAACACACAGACAGTAAGATGAAAACAGTTGGTAACTACGACATCGAATTTTTGAAGAATTACTGAATTAAATTAGAGGATGAATAAAACTAGCAAGTGAATATTTGTTGAAGTAAAATACTGCCCAGTGGTGATTCGCCGTCTTTTCTTGTCCTTATTCCAGACCATTCTTCTTGATCAGGTTCTCAATCTGCCGTTGTTTCATTTCCAATTCTTTTCGGCCTGGCGGCGATTTCTTCAGCAAAGCCTTCAGTTTTTCAAAGTACGTGTCCAAGATACGTTCATTGTCCAAGTACTTCTCCATCATTTCGTCCACCATCTCTTGTTCGTCTTCAGGGCAGGGCTGAGCGATCTTTTCGCCTGAAACCAAGATGATAAATAAAAAAAAAAATTACATTGACTGCCTCGTCGGTCTAGTGGTCGCAAACGCTACTGCTGAGCATGTGTCCTGGGTTCGACTCCTTTTTTTTTTTGGGTGGGAAATCATCAAATGACCTCTACCGCTCTGGGCGGAGCGGAAGGGCGTGTCAGACTCTTACCGACTAAAACCCACCCGTGTTCCTTCAGTAGCCTGTGCGCCAGGGCCACGGTAACTCTTTCGAACAATCCGCGACCCCTGCAGGCATCGGCCCTATCGGACCCCGTCAATTGTGCTGGCATATCTTTGAGGCGCGCGTGGAACACGACGCGCCGTCGACCCGGGCCTGGTCCTTTGGTTTGACTCCTAGGTCGGGAATCTGTGTTATTGGGATTTTCCAGTAGCAGCCTGAGTCTGGATTTGTGCCCAGTTGATGGCCAGTTGATGGCAATAGGCTCGCCCCCTATTACATGGGACTTAAACATAACTGGCGAAATGTGGGTGTACTATAGGTACATCTCTGCCTAACCCATTACGTTATGTTACAATGCGAATTACCGATATAAATATAGAAAAATTACATAGGGTGACACAATGGACGATCTTATCGCTAATAGCGATGGATTTAAAGGGAGAAGGACAATACTGCAAGTAATGTACCAGTTACTTGTACAATAAATTCATAAAGCATTGTGTGAGAGCAAGTTAGACGCGAAACAAAAGATAGATTAAAGTACTAACCCAAAGCGTTATATTCGGTGAGCGTGATACGAATAATCTCGTTCATCAGTTGCTGAAAAAGAAAAAACGGAAAATTGAATAACAGCAGACATATTTCAGAACATAATTATTATAAAACGAAGTCGCTTTGTATTATCCTTAGTAAACTAATTAAGTTAAAAAGTTTATTTCAAACTTAGGGCCTGTTTCACGATGTACGAATACACTATGGCCCGAGTTCACCAACTACAACATAATCTTTGATTACGTAACCGTTCTGTTAGCATTTAACAGTTGTTTAAAAAAAGTTTTTTTCGAGTTCACCATTTATTTCCAACCATCGGTTAAGTAACCAAACGTTTTTGAATGAGTGAATCAAAATGACCGAATGATCGAATGGTATTACATTTTTTGTGAATGTTGAATGTCAACGTCAATCCGCCCCATGATCACCTACGGGGCCGTGGTGTGGTGGCCCCGCACCAAGCTGGTTACAGCCTCCAACAAACTACAACGCATGCAAAGACTAGCCTGCATGGCCACCACGGGTTGCATGAGGACTACCCCGACTGCAGCAATCGAAGCCATGCTGGCACTACCACCGCTCCACCTGTTCATACAGCAGGAAGCGACGATGGCGGCGGCACGTCTAAATGCAATAGATCTCTGGGGTAAGAGTGACATACCACACACCGCGCTGCTAGAGGGACTCAATAAGGATTTCCCCATTACGAAAGCCATTAATGACCGGGTACCCAAACAATTTATCTTTGATAAAAAATACAAAATCCAACTGTACGAGGATCGCCGTTGCGAGGGCTTGTGCCCTGCAGAGCTGCGCATCTTCACGGATGGATCTAAAACAGGTAGTGGCACAGGTGCTGGGATCTTCTCGGAGGACTTCAACATACACATAGCCACACCATTGGGGGTCCATAACACAGTGTTCCAGGCCGAGTGCATGGGTATTTCTCTAGCCGCTTCGGCCATCATGACCAGGGAAGTTAAGGACCACTCAATCCGCATACTCTCAGACAGCATGGCTGTTCTACAAGCGCTAAACAGTCACACAGTTGATTCTGGGCTAATATACGAGTGCCACCAGCGCCTCAACCAGGTGGGTAGCCTCAATAACATAACCATTCAATGGATCAAGGGACACAGCGGTTCGCTAGGTAATGACGCAGCTGACGAACTTGCCAGAAGGGGGTCGAGCGTGGCACCAGTGGGACCTGAACCCATCGTGCCACTCCCCTTCGGGTACTTACGCACTCTGGTAAGGAAACGCACCAGGGACCAACATTACAAACTGTGGGTGGACCAAGGTGAGTGCAGGCAGGCTAGGGAAGCCCTCCCTACAATTGATGGCCGCCTTGCGAAACAGTTTCTCCGACTAACTAAACAACAGTTGCGCACAGTTACAGCAGCTTTAACTGGCCACGGGTCATTTAATAAACACCTCTTTGTCATAGGAGTCACAGACAGTCCGCTGTGCAGGGCCTGCATGGAGGACGACGAAACAGCAGCTCATGTGCTTCTAAACTGCCCGGTGGTCGCCACGTACAGGGCAAAGTACTTCGGTAACCCAGGTACCCTACGTGAGATTGTCAGCAACACCAAGGCGTTGCTGGCCTTCTTCGAGGAGCTGGGGTGGATCGAATGATCGATTTTCCCACCCGTACGCAAAATACGCGCATTGACGTGGAGTTGCGGACACCAGCCCGTATTACCTATGTCAACGTCAATCAATTTTCATTGTCAAACTCTGTGATCAAACTAAATTCATATTTTTTTGTCGTGTCGTGTTAGTTATTTTATTATCAGTGGCTTTTATAATCAGTTAATATAGAAGATAAATGCAAACGTACTGCAAATTTGACCAGTGACGAGAAACCAGTACTTACGGAACTCGTAATAAAGTACAAAGACCTAATTGAAAATAAAAAATCGGACGCTACAACAAATGCCGAAAAAGCAAGTGGTTGGAAGCATCTGGCTGAAGAATTTAATGCTTTTAGCACTCACTGCAAACGTTCTCCCGTGAGCTTAAAGACTTGCTGGCAGAATATAAAACAAAAATACAAAAAGAATGTGTAAGAAAGTAACCGTTAAAACTTAACCGCACGTTGTGAAGCAGGCCCTAAGTACCTATTAGATTTATTTCACGCGAGGGAAGCCCGCCCATTTCGCACAAGGATCTTTACGCGCAAGTGAATTCGCGAAAATGTGTTTCGCGCAACTATCTTTTCGCACAGCTGAGTTCGCGCAAGCGTCTTTTTTGCTACCCAACGCACAGCCTAACCCAATAAAGATTTAAAAAAACTTAGCAGAAAATATAGATGTTCTTTAAAAATATTTTTGCAGACTCCCTAAGCGGCTTTAGCAAACAAAGTACGAGTATCGATCGAGCAACAGCTAGTACAATAAATTACAAACTGATTACAACCGACTAACGTTAAAATTTTCTTAAAACTAATGAAATAAAGATTTTACGTAAGGGCCGTACACACCGCGAGGATTCACTTCGCACATTTGTTTTGCAATCATTCGCGAATGGATGTTCTTGCGTAACAAAGTTCGCGCAACGAATGTTTCCATAACAAATCATAAAGCAAATGCTGGCGGTGTGTGACTTGCAAATGATGATATTTTCTATTTAGATTTTTTTTTAAATCTTTCTTTCACTGACAAACGACAACGCACAGCCTAAACTGCTAGGTCTACAAGCATGAAATTTTGCACAAGTGTTCATGAGTAGGATTTATTTTTTACAACCCCTAAAGGATTTCAACAGGCGATAAAAGTTCTTTTTACAATATAATAACAGGGTTTGTTCGTAAGACTCGCACAGCCCAAACCGCTAAAGACAGAAATTTGAATTTTGGACAGTTGTTTTAGTTTAAAACGAAAGTGTGTACTGAAAGGGTTTTGCGAAAATCAACCATGTGAAAAGGGGGAAGGGAATTCGTTTTTATAAAAAAATACTTATTACTTGGATGTAAAAACTTGAAACTTGGCACAAATATTTCTTTAAGGGCCGATTTTTCAATCATTAGATAACTTTTACTTGAAGAATAAATGTGATGTTTTGACAGATTGTACCTACATACAAAAACTGTCAAAATGACAAATTTATTCGTCGGATAAAAGTTATCTGGCGATTGAAAAACCGGCCCTTAGTAAATAATAAAGACCATTATAATTAATTTTCCAATAGTACCCTTCAAAAGGGGTGGGGGGGTTTTTGAATTGCTTAGGGGAAAATAGGAAAACTGCGCAGAAGAAGTCGCTGGTAAAGTGCTAGTTATGCCTATTCACAGTTGCATTGTCTTTTCACTTTATAATGTCGGTCGCCTTTTTTATTTTACTCCGCAAATAGGTTAATCTTGCTTCACTTTCTTCTACACAATTATGTTTCCATTACATCGCAAACAGGCTAACTGGCCCTAGCTGACGGCACATAACACGAAAATTTAAGGGCAGAACTCGCATTCCCAGCAGAACTACATAACTAAAATATACTTAAATAATCAAAAAAGAATATTAATTGTTAAAATAAGAACTTACAGTAGCATTAGCAGTCTCAAAATCGAAGTTCACCATCTTCACCGGTTTTAGGAGACGCGAGTGTATCTGAAAAAATTAAATAGGTTATTATTTTAAAAGTATTATTATAAGTACGTGTTGACCATAAATTCAAGGTCGCTCAGCGGGCTGTGGTACGAGCTATACTTGGAGTCTCTCTGAGGGATGGTATCCGGAATGAGGTAATTCAGCAGAGAACCAAAGTTGTCGACCTAGCTCACAGAATAAGCAAGCTGAAGTGGCAACGAGCCGGCCATATTAGCCGTAGAACCGATGACCGTTGGGGTAGCCGTGTTCTTGAGTGGAGACCGCGAATCGGCAAACGTAAGGTAGGACGCCCTCAGGCTAGGTGGAGCGACGATCTTCGCAGGGTTGCTGGTAGCAGCTGGATGAGAGTTGCCGAGAATCGAGCTAAATGGCGTGCAATTGGAGAAGCCTATGTTCAGCAGTAGACTGCTGTAGGCTGAAGATGATTATAATAAGCTGGGGGATGAATTTTCAAAAATAGTTCTTCAATGCTAACATTCGTGGTATCAGAAACTCATGTGAATAATTTCATGCTTCTAAACCCAGCGGTTTTAACCGTACTTTGTGTCAGTGAGTACATTAACGATTTTAATTAAGTAGTCATAAAGAATGACGCTACCTATAAAGTGTCCATAATAAAAAATAACAGCATCACCAACCGATTTTCTTTAAATTACTCTCCTCCAAACACCGTATTGAATTATCTAATAATTTAATATTTTAGGTCCAATGTCAAAACTCAGTTTGTAGCACTGTATCGAGTCTTTGTCTCTCATCACATCGTCTATCGAAATCGATCCGCTATCGAGAGCCAATCACCGCGAAGTTGAATGACCGCTAAAACTGCACACGCGTATTGCAATGCACGGTTATCGGCGTCCATCTTGCATTCAACACTGACCACACCTTCAAATGGCCATAATACAATGTAACCAATGTCTATGTAAATTAAGATATGATAGTATCAGTATACCATTTACAAAAGCTGACCCCCTCTGTCGGTGGCAATTCAGCGGAGGACATTGATTGCTCAAGCAAAGGAGGGTAACAAAAACGTTTTGGGGTATACTGCCTAAGAATTTGAATATTTTCCACGAGACCTTACAACACTTCGTTTGACGATGAGTATAGTAAATTAGATGTCATTAAACTTACGTCGAAAAGAGGGAAACATCTTCTATAAGAACTTAATATGCTACCACCGAAATCCACTCATAATTGTCACAAAACTCGTCCATTCACATTTGTAAATCACTCAAAGACATAATAAAAACACTTACTTGTTTGAAGAAGCTCTGAGAGGACTATTAATTAGTTCTGAAACAGGCGACCGATCTCGTATCACAAGTCTGGAGAACTGTGCTGGGCTGCTCTACTGGGCGAGACGCCGCCTGCCAGGAGGTCGATAAAATGACGCATGCGCCATGACGGTCCGAAACGTTAAGGGTTGACGCTCAAAGCCTCGAAGTTGCTGTGAAACAAACTTTCGGTTGCTCGTTAGTTGCTGAAACACGCGATCGCCTTATTTGTGAGATACCAGAGTCCTGAGTAATTTTAGCAAATCTTACGTTTTGGAATTATGTATGTGTGAACAAACATATTTAAAAATGAAGGCTTGTTTCTTGTTCCCGTATGTGTACCTAAGCTGCTCATCCGATTACAATGAAACTTTAGTAAATTGTAGTGCGCACAGCCGCGAAGGTACTGGGAACGAAGTCGCAGGTAACAGCTAGCAGTAAAATAAATATGTTAGATAGGAACGTATGCATACTGATTAGCTTGAATGTTAGGCCCTTTTTAGGAATGAAGTACCAAAGTTACATAAAACCTTATTCACCTACGTTAAAATATAATGCCTGTTTTTCATACACATAGGTTATGTTTTACAGGATGTTGTTAAAACCAACATTCATTAAAAGTGACAAAAAAAAAAAATACGAAATGGAATGAAACGGATTACCGTTTCAGGGGGTCTACTCTCTAACTCCGTCAACGACGAGACGGGCCCGTCCGAAGGTAGTCCGATACGATACAGTAAACCCTACTCCCTATGGATTTCGGACTATTAGGTTTCTAACGGAATCATAGACACTATTCGTGAACGAATGGCGCATGACGATAGAGTTGCGCTATTTTACCGGTCGATTACCGGTTTACTTACTTTGTGGTTTTCAAGCTTAATAAACAAAAATAATATTGTTATCGTTATAAAATTACCACATTTTTAACAATAAACTGTTTATTATGTTTCCAAATATAGAACTGAACTATTTTAGCCATTTTTGTCCGGATTGTAGCTTTACCCTGTTAATAATACCTTTGCCTTTTTTCTTTTTGACGGCAATTTTCAAATGAAATGTCATGTCAGTGTTTATTATTATTTACAACTACACTAAATAATTGCATCAATTCGCAATTTATTAACACGACGCGGGATGTTTTCGTTATTAAATATGAATTAATGTTGTAAAATGGCCCCAATCGCTCCAGCAGCAACTCACGCGCAAATAGAGGCCCTCCTTAATTTCATGAGTGAGAATAATGAGTTGGCACGCGGACTATTGAGGGGTGCCGACGAAAGAATTCGTTCAAAAGGCTGTGGGAAAACCTGTGCAACTCCCTTAATTCAATGGGAAGTTGCACAAAGTCTGTGGAGCAGTGGCAAAGGGTGAGTATAATACATTACTCGTCAATATTAATTTGATTTTTAAGTCTTGTCATCAGTAAAGTGCATACAATGGTAATCAGTCATCCTCCAAATGATTATCTGTAGGAGTATACTGGCTTGTATATCGTTTTTTATCTAATTAAAATTAACCAACTTTTAGGTGCGGGCTGATAAAAAACATTTAGCCAATAAAGCTGCTGAAGCTGCTAGACATTCAGCATGTGCTACAGGTGAAGTCCCATCGGTAGCAACAACCCTCTCCCAAGTGGAATTGAGGATACTATTAATTATGGGAGAGGGTTTTGGACAGCCACAAGCCAAGGCAAGAGTGCCAACTTTTCCATCGGTAAGTAATAATTAAATTTATAATTTATGATAGTATGTTTGAATGGTAAAAACAAAAGCATTAATGCTTTTATAATGCTGTTGCATGGAGTCTTTGCCATGACTTTAAAAAAATTCAATAACAATAAATAACAAACACATAATTATATATTTGTTGTACCCGTCAATGATATTTTGGTTTTTGTTGTAGGTCCACCTGTAAGACAAGACCCAGCAGCCATCACACCCACCCAAATATCTGCTGCTACACCTGCCAACCCACTTTCCCAAGAGCAACCCTCAATATTCACTGATGCACTGGAGCGGGAGCTGCCAATGCAAAATTAGTGAAGTAAGTATAATTGTTTAGTAGAAAAGAGATTATGTAAGTCATGTTTCAGAAAATTACTTTAAACTGACTGAGATTTATTTTAATTTGTTTACAGTATTAAATTCTCGTTGTGCACATCCACGAGTTCGGCAACACCTCACTGCCGACTCAGCAAGAAGTCGAAGTACTGAGGTGGAAGAACAAAGACTACTAATTGAATCCGGGAGAAATGTGGTGCCTGATGAAATAAGGGTTGTCATTGTGGAACTTTGTAACTTAGTACATAACTAGAAACATTTAAATTGCTAGCTATACATATAACTCTTGAAAGTCACAGGGAGAGGCCTTTGCCCAGCAGTTGGATGATGCAGGCAGTAACATATATTTTTTTTCTCCGTTGCTCTATAATTGCAACATTGTTCACAATGTTGCAAAATTTATTTCCCGAGCTCCTCATCTCTTTTGTTGCTTGGAGTCTGGTCTTCCAACTCAATAATTCACTGAATGAAAGCTTGTCTGTTACCAGCAATTATTTAAGATTAAATTATACAAGTAATAGAAAATGGTATGTGTTGATTGGTTAAAAAAAATCTTTTGATTGTATAATGTTGATTCTTAATTTGAGATTAGTCTAGAATAAAAGAAAATCTATGTATTGATTGTTAATTTTATTCAGATATTAGGTATTTGAGACAAATAGACAAGTAAGAGGAACTATGTTCCTAGTAATAAATTAAGACTTCAATAGATACATAAAAGAAAATCTGTGCTATCATTGTTATAGTGTATTGTTGATTGTTAATTTTATTCAGATATTAGGTATTTGATATTGAAGTAGACTAGTAAGAGAAACTAAGTTCCTAGTAATCATTTAAGACTTCAATAGATAAATAAAAGAAAACATATAGTGTATTGTTGATTGTTAATTTTATTCAGATATTAGGTATTTGATATTGAAGTAGACTAGTAAGAGACTAAGTTCCTAGGAATAATTTAAGACTACATAGATAAATAAAAGAAAATCTATGTTTTGATTGTTACATTGTGTTGTTGAATGTATTTTTTTTTTCAAATTGATTGGTGCTAAATAAAAAGAAAATATTTTTTTATAAAAACAATACTTTTATTGTGGAAATCTTTTTCTTATGTCAGAATCGTCCCGCCCCAGTCCCAACACCCATTATGTCCTGAAAACAAAATAAATAGTTTGTAAAATAAATACTCAAATCAATATTATAAATACAAACATCCTATGTATTTATGTATTTATTGACATATTTTATGAGTAGAGTAGTTTTCTTGTGAGACCGCATAAGTACCTATTTCTGACCAGCAATTCCGGTAATCTGTCTCTCGCTCTTTGCCCTTGCTGAAGAGCTTGATGAGCGGGCATAGACTCATATCGCTATCCTCCCTGTCTACTGCACTCTAATTGTAGGTCTTCCTCAGATAGCCGGAGAGGGAAGTTGTTTCTAAACCTGCCCGATTACACATATTGCGTAAGACAGCAGGCAATGACAATTTTACATGCAAAAATAATATTTGCTCTGAAATTTATGAAAAAAATACTGTTCACCTGTTCAATGCATTATAAGGAAAAATATAGAATTGTGACAAATACCTGCTGTGATGGGTTTATAAAGCAGCTCTCTAGCTGCTAATAGGCATCTCCATCAGCCTTTTAAAATACCAAATGTAAGTCTGCTAAGGCCCACTGCACCTTGGTACCTCCCCCGAGCATAAAAGTTGAGTGCAGCAAGTATCTAAAAGTAAACAAAATCACCAGTAAATACAACTCAATTAATTGCAGAACCTTCAATAAATAAGTATAACCTTAGCTTTAGTCCTTCATTCTTATATCAAACAATTACCTTCATTATTGGATCCACACAATTTCTTCGTATTTGTTGAGGCAAAAGAGGTACTATATGCTCACACAAGTCTTCAAATAATTCCAGCCTTTAGTTCTTTAAGAACTTAACGTCGGGAATACTCGCCAACCGAAAGTTTTGGCGCAAATATAATCGGCATCGCCTCCGCTCTTCGTGTAGAGCTTCATCGAGCATTCAAAAATGCAGCCATAGGTTCAAGTTTTTGGCAAATTTTAACTTTCGTAGGCAGCACGATAACTATTTTGATGTCGTATCAAATGACATAACGATCCGTCCATACAAGTGTCAAATTCAACTTTTCGGACGGGCGAAAACACATCGGGAGTAGGGTCAACAGTCAAATCGTGTTGTCATTCGTTCTTAGTTCGGGTTCGGGACTAAACGTAAGTCCGTAGGTGATACGGAGTAGGAAACGCCCGTAACGAAGGCCGAAGCTACGGACTTCGTGCTTAGAGAGTAGGCCCCCAGATGTATATATATTTTTGTTATGTGCATTAGTATTAGAACCTACACAACACAAATATTTACGGTCTTCAGGATTTTTTTTTGACTATGTTTGAGTGAGGCAAGCATGCAGTCTCAATTCTCAATTCTTTATTGCATTCTGTAATGTTGATAAAACAGTTGCTAGGCTTAAAATTAATGAAACAATTATGGGCCCTGTCGGGCACAGCATAGTAGGAGAGAGGACGAAGAGCTCTTACCTATTTGTGCTTATATTATTTATGTATTCTAGTAATTGTATTTTTCTATTATTACTCCTTTTTCTTCTTCTTCTAATATATATTTTTTTTGTAGTATTTTAATAATATTTTGGTTTTATCTTATGTTATAAATAATACCTGCTTGAGTAAGTCTTTTTTATGTTATACTTATAAATTTTTAGTTAGTTTGTTATTCTTGTTGTTTAGTATTTGTTTGAAATAATTTATTCGGTTATTAATGTTATTATACTTAATTTATTGTACGATTATTTATTTATTAATGACTACAAATTACAATAATTTATTGCACTGTGTAATTAATATAATTAAGTACTATGAATTACAATTTAGATATTTAAGTATTTATTTTAGTTGTTTTATTTGTTTAATAATTTAATATGTAGTACTAAATGTACAATTTTATTTTTGTCGTCCTTGTAAATTATAATTTATCGGCTAAATATTGTTTTATACTATAACAGCTTTTGCCCAATAGAATGAGTTTTGATTTATTAATAAAACTATTATCTATAACAATTATTTTAATGGGTATCTGGTAACTTGTTTTACATTTTTATAGACATGACAAAGGTACTGGAAAGTGCATGTCTATTTCAAAATTAATACTCCTGATCCTTCTTTGTAGTCTATGTTATAATTCAAAGTTCCTATAAAAAGCTACACATAGTAATGCAAGAAACCCTTGATCGAAAAGAAAACCTTGGAATGCAAGGTAACACCAAGGGCACTTAAATTGGAATTAGTAAATTAGTAAAAAAAATAATTGACGACCAAATCACTCAATGCGTAGCTCCGACTTGTATCCTTCCTCCGAATGAAAATACTGGCCAAGTGCGGTTAGGATTCGCCCACTAAGGGTTCCGTACCAGCAAAACTATTATATTTAATCTTATTATTTGCCATTATAGAGGACATAAAAACATGGTTAACTGGCTACCTATTAAGGTTAAAAAGATACAGCTCTGTGTCACGTAGACCGTCGGACAGACAGAGGGCGTACCTAGGGTTAGTACCTAATAGAGACCCTATTAGGTACTAACCCTAGGTACGCCGTCTTACGGTACGTATGCAACTATTCATCCTTTTTGATATAAAACCCCAAACAGGGGAAACATGAAACAGTTTTATTCTCTTGACATTAAATGATTGTCACTGTTGTCGGGGAGATTAAACAGTTTTATTCTCTTGACACATGAACAGTTTTATTCTCTTGACATTAAATGATTGTCACTGTTGTCGGGGAGAAAAATTGATTTAAATAATCCAACATGCCGCATGCTATTCCTCTGAGGTCCAGATTCAAGATCTAATAAGACAGAAGTGGTATCTAACCAATAAGTAAACAACCACAGTTACTCGCAACTTTGTGGTCTAATATACGACAAGCTTTCTATCAAAATTATAACAGATTTTGTAACACATTAATTTATATAGAACCAGGAAAAACCAAAGTATAACTCACGACACGTTTTTTTTTCTTAATTTGTTTAACGAAGGTTTTAATCTAGACGGATTATCCCACCCTCATCATTACAAGTCGACTTTACATACTACTACCCACCTAAAAATTATCTTAGACTACCTCTGGGATTACATACACATACATACATACATAAACTCACACCTTCTTCCTATGGGGGTAGGCAGAAACTATAGAACGCCACCTGCTACGATCCTTACATTCTCCTTTCGCCTCGTTTACGTTCATATTTCTGGTCATACACGCACGCCGGCTGCGAGTACTACGCACCTGACTTTTCTGAAGAACATCACTAATAAGGTCACTATATGATCTCCTAGGGCGACCCCTCCGTTTCCACTCACATCTGCCTTGTAAATACGTGTGCGATTAATCAAATATTTACGAGCCTGTACAGCCCCCTGGCTGCTTCCGAAGCAGGAGTAGCAAGGACGCTGTTACATACCCCAGTCTCGCACATACTATTAAATACCATTAACAAATCTCGTTTTCTCGGCTCGTTCCGGACACACTCCATCATGATATGGCTCTCCGCCAAATCCGGCCCCACCCGAACCAGCTGCCCGACGAGGCGGTCTGCAATGACTTTTTCAAAGAGCTTGCCCACCTCGTCGAGCAGCACGATGGGCCGGTAAGCGGACGGAGAGTCCGCTGGGCGCCCCGGCTTCTTAATGAGGACCTGTTTCCCCGTCTTCCAATGAAGTGGGAACTGGCCCTCCTCCAAACATGCGCTTAGGAGCCCTCTTAGTCGAGGCCCGAGAGCCTCCAAGGCCAGGACCCAGGCTTTTCCAGGTAAGCCGTCGGGTCCTGGGGCGGTATTTTTGGTACTCAGCCTACGTACCGCCACTCTCAACTCTACCTCGGTCACCTCAGGAGCAACGTCGTCATCGTCGGTTCTGTGGTCCACAGTTGACACCGCAGGAGGCGGAGCCATGGGCGGGGGAGTATGCTCCCCTGCGAAAGGAACAGAGCGCTCACCACGCCCTCCACGAGCTGGGGCCGGAGACTCTGCGTCAGCGGGGGAGACCATGGGCGGAGTTTCTCCCGCACCACCTTATATGGGCGTCCCCACGGGTCTCTGTTTAGAGTCTCCAGCGACTCCTCACGAGCCAGTCCCCTGGCCCGCAGGATCTCCGCTCGGAGGGCAATCTTCGCCGCTCTGTAAATTCCACCACATTATCACCCCCGAATGGGGCCCACGCATCTTGAACCACGAAGGTAGCTGCAGCAGCAGCATGCAACTCTCGGACTACATGGTGCTCAAGGGTCGCACGTAACCGTGCCTCCGTGATCCATGGGCCAAATCCAGCCCAAGAGTCCCGTACCACATAGGGCCCCCAACGTAGGGTCACCACCGAACAGAGTACGTGAGTCGTAAGAGTAACGAGGTTCGCGAGTTTCATGGGACCCAAGGCCTATTTTGTCAATTTAATGTTACTATGTGAAAAATAGAATTTTAAAATTGGATTGACATAACCTTTTATACGTCCACGTGAATGAAATCGCGGGCCTCAGCTAGTGTATATTTAATAAATATTGTATTTTTCCAGTTCTACTATTGAAAAACCATCATCATCCATTGTTCACAATATTAGGGCGATATTATGTCAATGTATTCTGAAATAATGAATCATAAAATAATAGATATAAACATACCTATCACATAATACAATGTATTATTTTCATAAATAATTGTTGTGTTTTTGCAGTCCTGCTACTGAAAACCCATCATGACTCATTGAACTCGACGTAAATTTACATCAAGAACTAAATGAAACGACATATTATGAAGCGGAAAGGTAATTTTCACATTTTGGAATTTGTTTGATCAAAACTTACATGTTTGAATATAATATATAGTTTTTAAAGCCGTCAGTATATCAACAGAATTTTATATTTTGCTTTGTTTTAGGGGAACTGAAAAATTATCGATTGTTCTTTAAATCACTCCAAGAAATATCAAGTCACGGACCTTTGGACTGCGGTTTGAAGTCAATTGAAATCGTATTTGAACGTTTGACAAGTTTGATGAATAAATTAAAATTGAATTCTCGTTTATGCAACATGCATTTTTACACAGAGTGTATTTTACTTGAATTACACGAAAAATACCAATAAGAGATCCCGAATATATAGGGTGACTGGTAATTAGTGACCGATATTTAAACACATGATTGTACTCATCATAATAAACAACTTTCCCAAAGAAACAATTTTTTTTTTTTAAACTTGCACTTGTCGGCAATCACCCCAATAGAATATTGAGTACATAACAAGAATGATACACCATCAGCTGTAATTTAATTTAGTTACATACAAACAAAAAAAATGAATCCTCTTTTACGATGCATTATTTTTTTTTCATTAATTTAACAACGGACCGCGCGCGCGCTATCAGCTGTGAGTTGCTTGACCCCGTTCTGTCTCGTGATACATGTAGCTACCTACTACCGTACCGTGTAACAACAGTGCGAAGGGCAGAGCGCGCACGTGACTCGCGACCGCACATCGTCGACGGAGACGCCACCGTCCGCCGCGGAACCCAGCATCCGTGTACCTACCTAGATAGTGTACATGTTCAGGTTGTTGCTAAGTTGACAACAAATTATACAAAAAAACGCCGTGTTTAACAGTAGGTACCTACTCCATTTTTAAGATGCAACGTATGGCCGCGTAAATACGAAATACCTATCTAGGCATCGGAGGCGACCCGGTAAAAGTAGTCACGACACTATCACATGATAGTTTTTTGACCCCATTCTGTATTGCTAGAGTTGTAGTAAGTAGTAGTTATTATAGGTACCTATTAATAAATAATCAACGAAATGACAAAACTGTCTAGGGGATCGCACTTATTTATTTATTAAAACAACAGTGAATTCTCACTCGCCCGCGATTTATCGTGTCGTGTAACAGTCAGTACAGTAGGCCGGAGCGCCCACGCTAACGTGCTTCGTCAGCCGCGGAGGCCTGTGCCGCCGACCGACACAACGCAACGCCGACGCGTTGTAATTTAGAAAGTGTGTTTTTATTTTGCTTTTGTCAATGTTCGCTTACCTGAACAAAATTAATCCCAACATCAATCACTGACATCAATACACTTTCTCTCTCACTCACTCTCGCTCTCTATCTTTCTGAACATAACAACTTTCATTACACAAAAAAAAATGCACCCTGTAAATGGACCAACCTGTATAGTATAAAGGCCTACACAAACCTGAGCGATATTCGCTGCCGCTGTGGGTAGAGGTACATACCGCGCGGGTTTCGCTCAGGTATTTAGTATCAAGTACCGCGGCTAGAGCGACCTGAGCGATATTCGCTGCCGCTGTGGGTAGAGGTACATACCGCGCGGGAGCAGCGGCATGCATCCCGCCCCTCACTCCGCAAGCGGGGTTAACATGACAACAGTTACGCACGATATTCCTTAGCGAAAGGACGCGTTTGCAACATGGCGTCATCGAAACGAACGAATAACGATTCATTTATTGAGATGGTGAAGTGCAATCCAGTTTTATATGATATGTCACTTACGGATTATAAAAATATATTTATGAAAAATTAAATATGGGATGAGATACTCGTAGGAGAAAAATGTAACATAAGTGGTACGTTTTTATTTTTTAATATATTATTATATTATCTTTCAATTGGGTACTAAACACGACTACCGCCATTAAAGAAGTTGACAAATTGTGTACGTACCCTATCGCCTGAAAGTTGCAAAGTTTCAAAATTTTGATATTCATTGTTCATTGCATTATTTTGTTGAGTAGTAAAATACATATTTTGCAAGTACGGGGTATTGCAAGTTTTAGAGCGTACATAATTATGGAGTACGCATGTTGCTTTTATCACTTTTTTTGCTGTAGACACTTTTAGGTGCATGGGTTTGAAATATATTCGCCATTTTTGAGCCAGTAATCCAAATGCATTTTCAACAACGCGTCTAGCTCGGCATAGGCGCTTATTGTATTTTTCCTTTCTTCTATCAACCCTAGAAACTCTTTGATTGAATGGTTTCATTACATGTGCTTGCAATCGGAATGCCTCATCTCCTATTAACACATGAGGTGTGACTCATTAGTTCTCGGCAATAGTGTAGGCCTTGGAACATTCATAGTCCCATTATTAAACCTCCTTCCCATGACAGAGTTTTCGAAAATTCCACCGTCGCTATTTTTTCTAAAACCTCCAACATCGATACATAAAAAATTGTAGTGTGGTCCTACTATTGCCATAAGGACGACAGAATTTTTTTTGAGGTAGCAAAAATGATTGCTGCCTGAATTAGGCGGACAAACGATAGCGACATGTTTTCCATCAATACTGCCGAGGCAATTGGGGAATTGCCACATATTATAAAACTCTTCAGATGTTAAGTTCTACATTTCTTCTGTAGGAGGCTTCATGTATATGGGTTGTAATGTAGTCCAAATAACATCACAAACTTCATCAACAATTTCTGCGACAGTTGAGCAACCCACTCTATAACTGTTTGCAATACAGCGAAATGAATCTCCACTTGCTAAAAATCTGCAAAAAAAATATATAATAAGCTTTTTTACTCAAGGTCTAAGCCATTTTTACTATAAATTTGGTTTCTAAGTTTCCTCAGTATTTATCACCTTACTAACCTTAACAAATTCAGGGTTTTAAACTAGTCTAAGTATAACTAATGAATAAAAGTAATTGAATAGATTATAAATAAAATATATTTTTTACAGGCGATGAAGCCAAAGTGAAATGGAAAAATCTACGTGACACTTATGGTAAATATCTAAAAACTACAAAAACCACTACAGGCCAAAGTGCGTTTAAATCTTACAGTCGTTACAGCAAATGGCAGTGGGCATCTTCAATGGAATTTTAAAAGATCACATAGGATTTGCTCCAACTGATACTAATGTGGCAAGAGAAGAAGAAAGCGTATCTGATACCCAAAATATTACTGAACCCGAATAATAATAAAAATGAAAAATAATCACAACGGTCAAGTTCAGTAGCATCATCCGAACGTTATACTTCACGTTCGGGTTCCAGAAAAAGGACTTCTGTTAACGAACATCCTGTCGATAAAGTGATTACGTACTTGAATACAAAAGCAGATAAATTATCGTCGATTGAACATGTTATGCTTGGATATGCAAAAACAATTGACAGTTTTTCGGAGCGACGTAAAATTATGACAAAAATGAAAATAGCTCAAGTTATGATGGCAGCGGAATCGGAAGAAGAGCAAGAACGTAGTCTACAACGAGAAACATCACTGCGATCTTACTACACCACTGAGCCTACCACGAGCCAAAATGATCGTTGTATGTCTCAACAATCAGGTTATTCTCGTAGTGAGCCTAACACAAGCCAAAATGATCGTTGTATGTCTCAACAATTATGTTATTCTCGTAGTCCCCAGTCTACTAATGATTCTGAACTGCAGTCTGCTCTGTGTTGTATTCAAGATAATGCTCTATCACCTCTAGCACCTTCACTGACTGGAGAAGGTCTCGATTACGAACACGAAATAGATTACGACCAACAGAAACACTCAGAAATCTAATAAGAAGGTTTTAGGTTAAGATAAAAGTTGTGTTAATATTGTAAAAAACCAAAGTTCATTCCTAGTTATCTAAAATAAAGATTTTCGTCAATTAATATTCAAATTTGTTTTCCTTACCTCAACGTTATTGCTAAGCGTTCTTCAGGGCATATGGGTTCTCGATATTTAGTGAATGATTTGCTGATATTTTCCTTTATCATATTTAATATTTCATCGAAGTTGTCAGTCGTCATTCTGAATGGATTAAAAAACCGATCTTCATCCAATCTTAATCTTGGATATAAAGTGTGGAATTCCCCATGAATTCGGTGTTCTCTGTTGATGTCATGGATCCAAATTCTTTTCTTAACTGGTGAGTCAATTAAGGCTAATAAAAGTAAAACTTCCTCTTCATCACTATCCATCACTAAAATCAGATGCTCTGCAGAAATTACAACGTGACTGACGTTTATATTCTTTGGCGACTCAGAAATGACTAACTGGCGAAAATTTCTTACCTCTCTGAGCGAAACTCGACTACCGCGCGTTATTCTACCCACAAGGATAGCGAAATCCGTTTTGGTGTGAACAGTGATATTACCGCATACCCACTGGGTTTTCTCTACCGCAGACGGTAGCAAATACCGCTTAGGTCTGAACAGTAATATTACCGCATACCCACTGGGTTTTCTCTGCCGCAGAAGGTAGCGAATACCGCTTAGGTCTGAATAGGCCTTTAGTCTTGATTAGGCCGGCCACATACAGTTGGAATCCCGACGGAATTCCGTTTCGAAATGTCGATTCGGAATTTCGAAGGCAGCAAAAAATACAAAATAAATTCGTAGGCAGAAAATTTCGCACGTGTGTGGTAGATCCTTGATTTTGTATGGATTTACTGTCTTCAAAAATTCCGAATCGATATTTTGAAACGGAATTCCGGTTCGGAATTCCATCTGTGTGTGTCCGGCCTTATTGAACTATAAGTTCCGGCCCCAGACTGTTTGTGGCTTCTAGATAATAAATTGAACTGGGGTTGAATTGATATGGGGCCCACAAACCATATCGATACCACGGGACTCAAAGGGCGTATAGCACATTTTGGCCAATTAGTGTTATTTACACCATCTTGTTTAGTTTCTCTTTATCAATCGATTTTTTTGGTTTTCTTGAACAGTCGTGTTCACTCTTTGAACCTCGACGTATCGATATGGTGCGCATTGTGGTTCATTGGCTCCATGAAACCCATATGACATTTGAGCTTCGTGCAAGCGGTACAGATATGGCCGGCAGATTTGTATATTGCTCAGATTTTCCACTCGCTTTATTCTTCGTTTTATTTTAAATATCTTCAGAAGTAGGTACTAACTTATTCACTTTTATTTGTGAGTGAAGTCGCAGGGAAAAGCTTATAATAACTGTCCACATTCCGACGCCCGGTTACATTGATAATATTTTCTATTTTATTAATATTACAACGACTTCTTAGTTTGTACAAAAATATATTTTATATACAACACTGCTTTGAAATATGCTACTGGCTACCTACCTATATGCGAGCGTCGCGCGTCATGACACTGGCAGCCAGCCCTACAAAAAGAAACTTGTTGACCGCTTTTTTTTTTTTTTTTTTTTTTTTTGGGTGGGAAATCATCAAATGACGTCTCCCGCTCTGGGCGGAGCGGAAGGGCGTGTCAGACTCTTACTGACTAAAACCCACCCGTGTTCCTTCAGTTGCCTGTGCGCCAGGGCCACGGTAACTCTTTCGAACAATCCGCAGCCCCGGCAGGCATCGGTCCTATCGGACCCCGTCAAATTTGCTGACATCTCTTTGAGGCGCGCGTGGAACACGACGCGCCGTCGACCCGGGCCTGGTCCTTACCGGACGGCGAGCTGCCCATTGCTCGCCGTCCGCAAGCCCGCGCCTACGGTGGCCGGGAGTCGGCAATCGACTCCCGACGCCCAGGGTGTCTCCTCCTCCTGCGGCGGCTAGGGGCGCGAGGGCGCAGTGATTGCCTCTCCCTCTCGCGCTCCGCCTCCTCCTTCGCGAGCATTACTGCTTCGCAGAAGGAGGTGACGGCTTCCCATTCCCTCTCGCTCCGTACCATGGCCTGAACCAGGGCCGGACGCGAGAGGTCGCCGCCGCCGATCGCCGCCACGAGGACACGGCGGTGCTCCGCCCAAGCCGGGCAGACCTCCACCGTATGCTCCACCGTGTCCTCCGGTCGATCCACACAATGGTAACACCCGGGCGTTTCCTCCCGCCTTATCCGAAACAGGAACCTCCCGAAACAGCCATGTCCGGTGAGGACCTGCGTCAGGCGGAAGGTGAGGACGCCGTGGCGCCTCTCAAGCCACTCCTCAAAGAGGGGTCTTACCGCCGCAATTGTGGCGTGCCCTGCGCTGGGTTGCGACAGTCGCACTCTCCATGCCGCCATGAGATCCCGCCGGAGCTCTGTCCGCTGTGCCGTGATTACTCGCGGCAGCGGAGTTACGCCCCGGCGTTTCGCCTCCTCGCGCCACTCCCAAACGTGCGCGAGGACCTTTGCCTCCAGATCCCACGGCGGCAATCCGGCAAGGAGGCTCGCCGCCTCGCAGGAGACCGTGCGGTATCCCCGTACCATCCGGATGGCCATGACCCTTTGGGACGCTTTCAACCGGCGGGCTGGCCGGAGCCTTAGCGAAAGCGCCCACACCGGTGCCCCGTAAAGGGCCATGGACCGCACGACCCCCGCGTAGAGCCTCCGGCAGGAGGCGTTTGGCCCCCCCAGATTGGGCAAGAGCCGCTTCAAAGCAGCCCCGGCCCGCTGCAGTCTGGGAGCCAAACGTCGGAAGTGCTCGACGAAGTTCCACCGGCTGTCGAGGACGAGTCCCAGGTACTTCATCGTCGACTCGACGCCGATGTGAACCCCTCCTACCGTTATTTGGGAACCCGACAGTGGCGCGTTCCGAGGACCATGAAAACACATGGCCTCGGACTTGTGCAAGGCCACCTCGAGTCCCAACTGCCGGATCCTCTCAACGACTGTCGCAACCCCGCGTGTCATTAGTTCGGCCGCCGCCTGGTGCGACCTCCCCTGCGCCAGGACCAGCGTGTCGTCAGCGTAGCACACTACGCTGACGCCGCTAGGGAGGTCGGCGCGCAGCACCCAGTCGTAACCGATGTCCCACAGATGCGGCCCCAGGACCGATCCCTGTGGGACACCGCACGACATCTCTCGCCGGTTCCATTCTCCTTGGTGACCGGGGTAGATCACCGCCCTATCCGTCAAATAGGCCTCGACTACACGACAGAGGTAGGTCGGCATCCGGTGATACCGGAGTGCCTCCCTGATGCAACTCCAGGGCAGGGTATTGAAGGCGTTGGCGATGTCTAGAGACACCGCCAAGACGACCCCACCCCGGGCCACAGCATCCCCCGTCGTGAGGGCTCGCACGCGCATGATGGCATCCACCGTGGAGCGCCCCCTGCGAAAACCAAACTGGCTCTCCGCCAAATCCGGCCCCACCCGCACCAGCTGCCCGACGAGGCGGTCTGCAATGACTCTTTCAAAGAGCTTGCCCACCTCGTCGAGCAGCACGATGGGCCGGTAAGCGGACGGAGAGTCCGCCGGGCGCCCCGGTTTCTTAATGAGGACCAGTTTCCCCGTCTTCCAACGAAGTGGGAACTGGCCCTCCTCCAAGCATGCGCTTAGGAGCCCTCTTAGTCGAGGCCCGAGAGCCTCCAAGGCCAGGACCCAGGCTTTTCCAGGTAAGCCGTCGGGTCCTGGGGCGGTATTCTTGGCACTCAGCCTACGTACCGCCACTCTCAACTCTACCTCGGTCACCTCAGGAGCAACGTCGTCATCGTCGGGTCTGTGGTCCGCAGTTGGCACCGCAGGAGGCGGAGCCATGGGCGGGGGAGTATGCTCCCCCCGCGAAGGGAACAGAGCGCTCACCACACCCTCCACGAGCTGGGGCCGGAGACTCTGTGTCAGTGGGGGAGCCCATGGGCGGAGTTTCTCCCGCACCACCTTATATGGGCGCCCCCACGGGTCCCTGTTCAGAGTCCCCAGCGACTCCTCACGGGCCAGTCCCCTGGCCCGCAGGATCTCCGCTCGGAGGGCGATCTTCGCCACTCTGTAACCCTCGTACAGCTCCGCCTGAATGGCTTCCGTATCCGGAGGGCGGATACGGAGCCTGCGGTGCCTGGTGTACAGGCGCCGCGCGGCAACGCACGCCTCGCGCAGAGACGTTAGTTCCGGCGACCACCAGTACACCTGGCGCCAGGCGCGTCCGGGCTGGACCCGGGGCATTGCCATGTCACACACTTCTGACATGGCCTCCCGGAACCACTCTGCCTCGTCGTTGATGTCAGCAGGCCTGTCCGGTGATGACACCCAGGCCTGCACGATCGAGGCTTCCAGGAGGAGCTCCCGGTCCAGCTTCTTCAGCGCCCACCGCGGACCACTCGGGGCCTGTCGGACCAGCGCGCTCGAGGTCTGGGCGGAGACGTCAAACCGGATGTACCGGTGGTCGGAGTACGTCTCCACCCCCTCCATGACGCGCCAGTCAATGACACGCGGTGACAGAGCGGGGCTGGCGAACGAGATGTCCACCACTGACTCGCCCCGCATCCGCACACACGTGGGGACAGAACCCCGGTTTAGGACGACCAGGCCTGTCTCCAGAGCCCAGTCCTCCACCATCCCGCCCCGTGTATCCGTGTACCGGGAACCCCAAGCCGTGCTCTTGGCATTGAAGTCCCCGAGTACGATCACAGGGAGGGTACGGTACCCGACGACGACGACTTTCAACTCCGCAAGGGAGTTGTGGAACTCGGCGAGAGTTCGGTTCGGGGAGAAGTATACCCCTACCACGACAATCTCCCCGAACCGTGCTGCCACGCAACCCCGTCCCCTCTTGACTGCCTCAAGCGACGGGGTACCGG
Source organism: Dryobotodes eremita (assembly GCA_917490735.1). NCBI lineage: Eukaryota > Metazoa > Arthropoda > Insecta > Lepidoptera > Noctuidae > Dryobotodes > Dryobotodes eremita. The sequence goes on along the minus strand of OU823241.1, from coordinate 5,532,437 downwards.
CGGCGGCCGACGAAATGAGGGTCACTGAGCCGCTCTGGTCCTCCACCCAGTCATCCCTGGGCGGGACAAAGTACGGCTCAGCGACCACGGCGATGTTGATCGACCACTGCGCCATGCTCTGGAGTAAGAGATCCTGAGCGGCGGCGCAGTGGTTGATATTCGCCTGGAGGAGGCGTAATGGGGCCATTATTGGCACTCCATGTTAGCCCCCTCCCGAGCCCCCTGTGAGGGCACTGCCGCGATGTTTGCGGCAGCTACGATGGTGGGTGCGGCAGCGGCGGCGGCAGTGGCGGCGGGTGCGGCGGTGACGGCAGTGGCGGAGGGCTTGCCCCTGCCCCTGGCTTTGGCGGGTGGAGCGCAGGCCTTACTCCCAGCCCGGTGATCGGCCGGCTTGCCAGCTGCCGCACATATAAAGCAGTGCGGCGTGGCGTTGCACGAGCCGGCCTTGTGACCGGGCTGACCGCAGCGGAAGCAATGATCGCTGCGGTCCACCTCCGAGGTGCATTGCACTCCCACGTGGTTGCCCACTTGGCAGCGGAAGCACCTCAGAGGTCTGGGTTCCAGCAGTTTCACCTGCGCGGAAACCCAGCCCACCAGGAGCCTTTGGCCCTCCCCGGCGACTTTCCTGGCCGCCGCCACGGGGCAGCTCACCGTAACGGCTCGCAGCCCCTTGTGGTCAGGACGGATGGAGCCCGCTCTCACCTGTTCGGCAGAGCAACCCCCAGTCCTGACGACGGCGGCCACCACTTCAGCCTCCGTCACACAGTCGTCCAGGCCCAGAATGCGCATGTCGATGCACTTGGTGGGCCTGGACACTCGGGCCTCGTCCGCATTTAGGGACGCCCTGAGCCTTTCGGCCAGAGCGTCAGCGGTCGGGCCGCTCGCCGCACCGGGCACCTCTAGCATCCGGGCCCCGGTCGCAGTGACCCTTACCCGGATGCCATTGGTGACGCCCAGCTCCTGCAGGTTCACCGCCGCCCTCGCCTTCGTGAGCACGTCGCGGTAGGACACGCCCTTCTTCTCCGCTTCCGGCTGTAGCGTGATCACTACAGCTGCGGACTTCGGGGCGCGGAGCCTAGCCGCGACGCTTCGCTCTTTGCGCCGCTGCCGCCTCTCTTTCCTTTTGGCCGCCCTTGAGACCTTACCCGCCTTCCTCTTCTCTCCGGCCACTTGCCATTCGGCGTCGGCCGGAGGAGTATTAGGAGGCGGGGGGGGCGGCCGTCTCGCCGCCGGGGCTGGGGCCCTCGCCGCCTGCGTAGCCACCCCACCCTTCTTGGGCTTGGGCGGTGCCGACTTAGCCGGGGGCGGCCCCGCGGGTTTCGGCACGGGCCCGCCTTTAGACCGCCCTGCCGTTCCTGGCTTGGCCGCAGCGGCGGCAAACGACACCTGCCGGCTCGCCGCTAGCGGGGGGCGCAGGACAACGGCCTCCAGAGCGGAAAATCGGCTCTGGAAGGCAGCCAGCTCCCGCCGCACCAGGGCCAAAACCCGGTCCTCCGCAGGCACCGGCACCGGCCGGTCTTTCCCATGCTGCGCGCCCTCCTGTGGAACTTCCCGGTGGCCGGCTACTCGGAGGCCGGCCAGGTCCGCTCGGAGCTCCTCGTTCTCCTTTCGGAGGAGCTCCATAGTGGCTGTCAAGCGAGTAATCTCCGCCCGCATCTCGGCCATCCCGTCCGATTGAGGCCCGAATTTGATGGCCTTCACTGCCTCCATAATGGAAGCCGCGGCAGCGGGTATGGCCTTGTCTTTAGAGGACTGAATCCTCTTCAAGGCCACACCCTTTAGCGCAGCTACCACGGCCGCCTCCAGCCTGGCCAGTCGCTCTGACTTCGAGCCGCCAGCGGCGTCCGGCTCACCGCCTGACGACTCGGACAGTTCCGCCCTGCGACTGGCCCCTCCAGGGTCGTACCCCTCCGTGGCGAGCCTCTCGACTAGCTGGGCCGGCTCAGCTGGGCTGACTCGGCTCGGCTCACTATCCTCCTCGGTGGAGCGCCCTTTGCCGGTACTTCGCTCTTGTACTCCACCTCGCCGAGTAACTTTTCTGCGGGTTACGCCCTTCCCGCCATCAGAGGACGACCCCTGGCCATCCCCTGGTTTGGGGCGCTTCTGGAAGAGCCTTCGGCTCTTCTCGGCATCTCCCACCACTACGCGCTCCGGGCTCTTGAAAGAACCCTTCGCGCCAGATGCAGCGTCGGACTCCGACCCCGCATCGCTCCCCTCCTCTCCAAACTTGTTGACCGCTGCGCGCGTAATTATGAAGAGGGGCACGCGGGGCATTCTCAGCGGTAACGCCCATTTGTGCAAGGTCCACGGCATAATACTGAGCCTTAAGGTAAGTGTCTAATCTTGATTCTATAAATTCAGGTTCTACCACTTAAATACTTAAATATAATTGTCGTTTTTTTAATTCAGGATGAAGCAATTATAAAATCAGTAACGCATAGCGGAGATTGTAAACCAAATTATGCTAAAAATGAAATAGACTTATTATTTGTTGAATGCCGAAACAAAGCATCAAACGACTTCATAACTTCGATACCGAAGATTTACAAGGAGACGAGAAGGGAAATAAAGTCCTTAGGGTATCATTTAGTTGGCATAAAGGTGCCAAAATATAAAAATGTAAAAAGTGCATTGTTTAGCGCAAGAAATTCAGCAGCAAGAGTTCCTAAGTTACATTGTGAAATACCAGAAGAAGTAACTAGGGATTGTAAACCCGCAAAACGGTATCACGCATTCCCACGGGATCCCGCTGATTTTATTAATCTACTGGATCCCACACCTTCAAAGCGCGGATCCATGGATCCCGCAAATAAAAAAATTGGCGCTAAATCTTTCGCGTAAATCGCGAGTAGCACGAGCACCACGTTACCGTTCCGCACAGCGCGCCGCGCTGGCGACTAGCGGACTGTTGGCGGGCTGTCCTGTCAGTTGTTCGTAAATGGCACTGCACTGCGCACGTCTTTCTGTAAGTGACGAGTGTTTTCGTATTCACCGTCCGGCGTTTAACGTAAGTAGCTATATTTTAATATTTTTGATTTAGTTTTGTTCTGTGCAATTTTAAAAGCAGATTGTGCCGTAAATAGCAATATAATGTTGCGTGAAACATTATGACTTCAAAGTGGTTTTTGTTTAGGTCTTTACCTATGAAATTGCCGTTCTGCAGTACTGGCCATTTCAAATCAAAATAATTTTTGTTTGGCTATGAATTCTAATTTCAAATTAATTTTATTTTAAAAACATGGATTTTTTTTTCTAAAAGTAGTCATTTCTTTATTGATTAGTGTTACATTTTCATCGCATTTCAATCTTTTTCGTCATCATGGATACGTTAAAAATTCGAGTAATTATGGAATATGAGTACCGTCGTGGCAGCAACGCGGCACAAGCGGCACGCAACATCAACGACGTTTACGGAGCTAACTCTACAAACCAACGCACCACCTGTTATTGGTTTGCTCGCTTCCGTTCTGGAAATTTCGACCTGAAAAATGAACCTCGCGGTCGTCCGAAGACTTTGGTCGACAATGACGAATTAAAGGCGATTGTGGAAGCTGATGATACACAATCTACGGCTGAATTAGCAGCAGCTTTCGACGTTAGCGTCAAAACAATATTGGTCCATTTGCGTCAAATTGGCAAGGTAAAAAAGCTTGACAAATGGGTGCCCCACGAACTCAATGATCGCCAGCGCGAAGTACGCGTCGAGACGTGCCTTGCACTGCTCAATAGACACACAAATGAAGGAATTTTGAACCGCATTGTTACCTGCGATGAAAAATGGATTCTGTTTGATAACCGTAAGCGCTCAGCAAGTTGGTTGGATCCTGGTTCAGCACCTAAACAATGCCCTAAACGAAAACTTACCCCTAGAAAAGTGATGGTCACTGTTTGGTGGTCTAGCGCCGGTGTGATTCATCACAGCTTCTTACCAAACGGGGTGAGCATTACTGCAGATGTGTACTGTGAAGAACTGAACACAATGATGGAGAAGCTGGCGCATCTCCAACCAGCATTGGTCAATCGCTCGTCTCCGCTGCTCCTGCACGACAACGCGCGACCTCATACTGCACAGCAGACGGTCTCCAAGTTGCAAGAACTGGGGTTGGAAGCTCTCCGTCATCCGCCCTACTCACCAGACCTTGCGCCTACAGACTACTACTTTTTCCAGAATTTGGATAACTTCTTGGCGGGAAAAAAATTTAATACCCGAGAGGCAGTACAAAATGCCTTTGAAGAATTTGTTGCCTCCCGTCCAGCTGATTTCTTTAAGAAGGGCATCAATAAACTGCCACTGCGATGGCAAAGATGCATTGATTGCATGGGTGATTACTTCGATTAATACAAATAAAAAATTCATGAAAAAAATTCGTTTAAATTTTTTCATACAAAACGGCAATTTCATAGGTAAAGACCTATTATAATGTTTTTTGGATATGGTTATCGAAGATAGTACCTAATCAATTTTAATGGTATTAAAATGAAATAAATGAATCTAAATCTATAGCAAATACAGATCCTACTCTAACGCTAAAAGAAGAATTAGAAAAACAGCTTCAACAAGAAAAATAATCATTTAAGAAAAAGCCAGACAACAAGCAAAAGGACTTTGAGAAAATTTTGAAGAAAGAAATGACGTTCTCTGAGTCCAATGGTATCAGAGGAGAGTCACCTAACCTAACGCTCGCCTATGTATATAATATCCTGACTGTTCAGCCTACTAGAGTAGAAGCCGAGAGAGCGTTTTCAGCATCAGGATATATTTGCAATTCACACAGAAGCAGGCTCGGAGATGATACAATAAATGCCATTTGTTTCTTAAGAGCGTATTTTCAAAAGTTATCACCATTGGCTGATATCATAGTAATAGCATCTTAGAGAAAGTTGTGATTTGATTATTAGTCATTATATGAATTAAAAATATAAAACTGTTGTTAGGAGTAAGGGTAAAATTAAACAAAGCTGTTAAACTATACCTAACATTTAAAGATGAATCTAAGAAAACAGATTACTAATTATTTATACTTAATTAATAGGAAAAAATCTGTTGCTTAATGTAAGAAATGTTTAATAAAAGTTGATTTTTATACAAAAATCTGTGGTTTCAATTTTATTTTATAATATAAAATCAAAAATGCGGGATCTCGCGCGGAATTCAGTAATCCCGCATATCAATCCCGCGGGATTGAATGAGCTGCGGGATTGCAATCCCTAGAAGTAACCTTCCCCAAACAATATTCGTCAATGCTTTTAGGTGATTGTAATTGTGAAGGGAGAAGAATTTTAGTATTTAGGTCGTCAGAAATAAGACAACATTTAATAGTAGTTAAAGAATATTACTGCGACGGCACATACAAAAGTTGTCCGAAACCATTCTCCCAAATATTTTCTATACATGGTGACTTATCCAGTACTTCGACAAGTTCACGTATTTCACAAATGGTATACGCCTTAGTGTCGGATATGACAACCGAGTCTTACATAATCTTGTTCAGAATTATTTTGTTACAAATTCCAAAATTTTATCCACAAAAGTTTGTTTGACTTTGAGGAAGCGTCAAGAAAAGTCGTATTGAAAGTTTTCCCGGATGTTCAGGTTAAAGGGTTTCATACTCATTTTTCCGATAGCCTTTGGAGAAAAGCCAAAAATTTTGATTTAATTAAAAAGAAGAACAAATGGCCAAAAATAATTGTAGGTCTTTGTTGTGCATTACCGCTTCTGCCAAATAATTGTAACGTCGTTGAAAAGGTATTTCCAATAGGAACAATATTTACTATGACGACTTTTACCAATTTGTTGCCAGTTCGGAGTTATCCCGATATGAACATGACTTATTGCAAACTTATTATGCAAGAACCTGATGAGCAAAATGTTCAAGAATCCCTCGTTCCCGAGTACACGAGAGCTCCAAATACTCCAAGACATTATCCTTTTAACAATTGCCACAATCAAACTCGCCATCACATACCACCAACCTTGAAGATTCACATTTTTTGTAAATACAAGCTATATATACCCCATGTTGCTAGAATATGTGTACAACATCTTGCGAGCATTAGCTGAGATGAGCTGCCCCAATGGTGCAATGTTACACATAACTTCAATACACACCAGTTTAGTGATATATGTGACATGTTGAGAATGAGCCTGCAACGTGGATATCGACTAGATTTTAACATGAGGTGCTTTGAGCAACGAAAACATTTATTTTTGAACCGTACGCCACGGCAATGAATTCGATGCCATATTGGAGCAAACTCCATCACTCAGCGAGAGATGCAAAGAGCCGCGAACTGCGTTAGGTGTATAACTAACAAAACTCCGCACAGGAGATTCAGACGAAGGACTTGCGACGATGTTCAATATGGCCAGAAGGAAACTAGAGCGGTCATTAGCTATTGATAATGAATGCCTAAGAAACGAATACGTAGTATTGCACTTAAGAAGGAAACGCATTACTAGAAACGAGTTTATGGAGAGAAATCTTACTATCCCAAGAGCTTTATTTTAAATGAGTAAAATGATATAGTGATCCTAACATGCGATGGAACTTACATCTTCATAATAAAAGTTCAATCTTTTTATTTCAGCGTCAGACGTATAGCTAAGTTCCAAAACTTACTAAAACCATTTAATAACATGCACGGATGGCTACATTTTAGACGTAAGAGGCCCATACACCGCTGTAATAACTGATGCAAATATCATGAGTGATATATTATACTGAATAATGTAGAAGATCCTTTACATTACCTACTTTAGACAAATGATGCAATTATTTTAGACCGAGGGTTCTGAGGCAGCTTGGATCACAAGACTATAATTATCTTTCACTGTTTTTACCTTCGATTCCGTATTTCATACTACTAATTTAATCTGTATGCAATCTTAAAATATTTTTATAAATTGACATTTTTATTGTAAATTGTCACCTGTCAGTTTTCTTTTTCTACTAAAAACTGCTTTATTACTTCTGGCAATTTAGAAAACATGATAATTATAAAGTACCTATTAGTTAAATTATTTTTTAAATGTGAATAGCCATCTTGGTAGAAATACAGGCCTCTGTGTCAAATAAAGTCATCCCCCGTCCGATCACCATGTTCGGCAAGCCTATCCCTTGGGAGAAGCGAGCCAAATACCTGGTGTAATCCTCGATGAGCACCTCTCCTTCTCTGAGCACATAAAGCAGGCACGTTCGCGCGCTGCTTTCGCTTTCGGTAGGTAGACTCCATTCCATACTGAATGCACGTAGGAAGTCTCATCTTCAAACATATCTGCAGTTTTATGTACATCCCGGTGAGCACCGGCAACCAGCTCATTAGATCATAAAGTCTACTGTGCTGCTAGAGGTTCCTGATCCACCGTGCTGCTGGAGGTTCCTGATCCGCCGTGCTGCTGCAAATTCCTGTTTCACCAAGTTGTTGAAGATCTACTTATGTTACTATATTTTAAACTATGTAACTTCCCTCTTATTAAAAATAATATGACTCACAGTTAGCCCTCCTATAAAATTACAAGAAGGGTTAACCGTAATGTTACAGGCCATACCCATGGAAGAGGGCGTGAGTTTAAGTAAGTGTGTGTGAAGAAGAGGGCGTGGTGTATGTGTGTGTGCAACAAATATAACGCCCAATAACCACCAGCTGGACAAAACAATGATCTTAGCTATTCAAAAAAACGAACAGCAACCAACTCCAAAAAGCAATCAATTTACAAGTCCAGAAACTTACAAAATGTGTTCTTACAATGTGAAAGTGACTAAGGTCAGACTTTCGACATGGTTTTGGTAACTTTGTAGAGACGACCCTCTGACAGTCAGAGGGTCGTGGACTTGTGGTTTTACACATTGAGTTAATTAAGGACAGAACAAATATCATTATTTTTCATTAATTAACTCCTTGCTTAGCTAACTGATCAAGTTTTTTTTTTTGTTTATGATAGGGTAGCTACGAAATATAATTTCTAGTGGTAGTGTTGGCTGAGCTTGCTTTCCATGAAAATAGTTAATCATTGTAACACAGTGTTTTAATAAAGTTATTTACATTTGTATTCAAATAAAAATGAACTTAAACGTAGGATGACAGAACAGGACATAAACAGTTGCTAGACAACAACTAAAAAGACTACTCCTAACATAGTGCATTACCTATAATCTTCATGGTAAAAAAGCGCGGGAAACTGCAAACTTGGCGGAAGCGGTCTTTTTGAGATAAACTTTAAAATATAAAAAAAAAACTGTAATATAAGATCAGTAGTCGTAATTTTAGTGTTTTATGTTCTTTTATTTGTAATTTCATTTTAGTTTTGGTTAGTTTCTTCGGTAGTGGTAAGTTTTTATTAATTTTATTTAGTTAGCGCGAGATGAATGAGCCGCCTGACCCGGGGGACTTTGTGCCCCCGGCAGGTAATTTTGTTACAATATCCAACGAATCGGGCATGGGTACCGATGGGTCGTCTTCGGCTTAAAAAGAAGTCGTGTGCATGTTTGCAAACACTGCAATAAACGCCGCCGTACCCGTAAAAACCACGGTTCAGTGTCTTCGGGTTGTGGTTGTACGGAATCAACACTAGCTACTGCATTGGAGCCTAACTGCCCCGAAATAATTGTTTCCACCGATGTGCCTAATAATAAAATACCTGATGTTCCTGCACCGTCCTTAGTTGTTCCCACTCAGATAGGTAGATAATCTTACGAAAAAACTGACAGCGCGCCTTTTGTTATTCATGTCCAAAAAAAAACTATTTCACCAGATGATGGAACGACATTGCAGCCAATCACATTCGGCAAGTTCTTAAAGCTCAACGCCTTCCAAAACATAATAAACGGTAGCGTCAAAAAAATCGGACGCAATAAAATATCTTTATCTTTTTCCAATTTCCTTGACGCAAATTCATTTATTACAAACAATAGTCTTGAAACCTATAATTATAAAGCTTTTATACCTACTTTTAATGTTACTAGAATGGGTTTAGTGCGTGGTGTTCCTGTGGAATGGTCTCCGGAGGAAGTTATTGATAATACAACAGGACCAATTGGTTGCGGCCCAATTTTAAAAGTCAGACGCCTCAATTTTAAAACCATTGTTGATGGTACAACTCTTTGGAAACCATCCCAATCCGTAGTTGTTACGTTTGATGGGCAGGTTCTACCAAAAAGAATTTTCATGTGCTATAATGCATTACCTGTAGATTTACATATTTTCCCTACTGTACAGTGCTTCAGTTGCTGTCGTTTTGGTCACACTAAAATTCAATGCAGGTCGAAACCTCGTTGTTATAAATGTGGCCAAGGCCACACTGGAGACAGTTGTGAAAGAGAACAGGAAAGTGCATCTTGCTGCCTTTGCTCTGGTTTTCACTATGCTACGAGTAAGTCTTGCCCAGAATTTTCTAGACAAAAATTAATTAAAACATACTTGGCACAAAGTTCTGTATCTTACGCTGAGGCGACAAAAGTATATCCGCCAGTAACTAAATCATATGCGGATACACTTTTATCCTCTCCTTCCAAAAAAATTGCAGATTCTCCATCTATCCCTTTAGCTAATAGAATGCTTGCTTCAAGTAGTTATAAAAAGTCTGTCTTTCTCAAACCACGCTGTCCTCCCAAATCTATACAAGGTTATAATAAAGAAGCTCCCAATGCCATTATTAAAGATTTTGACATTTCCCAACCATCTAATGGTTGTGCTTTTTCTAATAATCATATTAATGAAACAAAAGACACAAATTTTTCCATAAACGATTTTCTTTCCGCATTACACAATCTTCTCTCTCAGTTCAACAGTTCACCGTCCAACGTTGCCCCTTCTTTTAATGTTTCTCACTCCATCCATAATGGACAACACATCCAAAATAATCCAGTGGAACTGCCGCAGTCTAATAAACAAAAAGAGTGATGTTATATATCTTTTAAACAAACATGAGCCATTTGCCTTTGCTTTAGCAGACACTTGGCTCAACACTAATCATATTTTTTAAATTAACGGTTATTTAACCATTAGAGAGGATAGATCTGATGGGTATGGTGGAGTAGCTATACTTATCAAGAATTCTATCCCTTTCTCTATCATTAACTTTCCTCCTCATAGTGAGGAAATTTCAATTGTAGCTATTCAGGTGCATCATACTTGTCTTATTTCTATTTACATTCCTCACCCTTCTTCTTCTGTTCTTCAAGAAATGAATAATCTCTTTTCCTTTCTTCCAAAGCCATTCTTAATATTGGGGGACTTTAATTGCCATCACCAATCATGGGGTTGTTCCACTTCTAATTGTTATGGGGATGAATTACTAGATATAATAGACTTACATAACTTATGCATCTTGAACTCGGGAGTTGCCACACGCCGTTCAGATCCCAATCAGAACCAAAGCGCAATCGAACTTTCTATCTGTTCTCCAAACTTAGCCTCTTCATTAACTTGGCATACTCTAACCTCTACTTATGGTAGTGACCATTTTCCAATAGTTACTTCTTATCCTCTTTCCAAATCAAATACACCATTAAGGAGATCATGCTTAAAACATAAACTTCCTAATAGAAATAGTAATAACTGGGACAAATTTAGAAACATTGTCGACAGAAACCTTTGCTCCTTGCCTGTTATTTCTGATGGCAATGAAAATAGTTGTGCTGAAGCTTTAGCACTCATCTTAATAGCAGCGGCCGATGAAGTTTTTCCTGTAAAAAATAACAATATTACTAAAATTCCCTCGCCTCCATGGTGGGACTCAGAGTGCACAGAATTGATTAACAAACGTAAAGAGGCTGAACACAATTATAATCTTAATATGTTTGAAATCGTTACTAACTTAATAAGCGAAACTTATAAAGTTTTTAAGAAGAAAAAATTTGAATCTTGGCGTACATTTTGCTCATCAATTTCACCGAATACTCACCCTACGATAGTCTGGCGCAATATTCGTAGATTTAGGTCCATTTATAACAACCCTTCTCCAATACCCGATTCTTTAGCCAGTGAGTTTTTAGATAAATTAGCTCCTCCTTTTGTTCCTGAGGGTATTAACCTTAACCTGTCTCTTGTATCCACTATCCAAGACACCCGTACAACGCTAGATCTTCCATTCACTCTCACTGAATTAAAAGGTGTTATTCATAAAACTAAGGATTCTGCACCAGGCATTGATGGCATCCCGTATTCTTTTTTGCTAACTTAAATGATGACGTCCTCAGTTATTATTTCGAGCTTATTAATGCTATTATGAATACGGGAAACATCCCTATTGAATGGAAACGTCAAATGGTGTTACCATTCCTTAAACCAAATAAAATTACATCTGATGTTTTTTCATACCGTCCCATAGTTTTGTCTTCAATTCTTATGAAATTAGCGGAACACTTAATTAAAAACCGCTTAGAATGGTATGTTGAAAGTAAGGGTCTTTTGGCAGAAACACAATATGGTTTTAGAAAAGGTAAAAGTACAACTGACTGTTTAAGTATTTTCACGTCCGATATTCGGTTATCCTTCTCTAATAACCAATCCACCGTTGCAGTTTTCCTTGATATTAATGCAGCTTATGATAATGTTGTATTATCAGTTTTACAAAATAACTTAATAGCCTTGTAAGGCTATTAATTTATTTAATTCAAAATTCAAAATCAATGGGACTTGTAAGTCCCATTGATTTTGTCAAATTTCATTATTAATATCCTGAGTGAACGCTCTGTTAACATGTTAATAGGAGATCATGAAGTAACTCGTCTTATATGGAGAGGTCTCCCACAGGGTTCCGTGCTGAGTCCCCTTCTATACAATATTTACACTTTTGATTTAGACTCGTCCTTAACTAACCATGTTAAGGTTATTCAATATGCCAATGATTTATTATTGTATTCTTCAAGCCAATCTGTTGAACAAGCTACCTTTGCTATCAATTCTGCTTTATCTACTTTGGAGTCATGGTTACATCTAAACGGTTTGGATGTATCCACGTCTAAAAGTGCAGCTGTTTTATTCACCCGGAAGAGAAATATTCCCCTATTAAATCTCTTTTATAAGGAAATACCTATTCCAGTTAAAGATAAATTCAGATACTTAGGTATAATAATCGATTGTAAATTAAGTAATGTTCCTCATTGCGATTATATTGTTAACAAATGTGAAAATCACCTTAACATGCTTAGATGCCTCTCCGGTGTGTGCTGGGGTGCACACCCCTTTTCTTTGAAACTCGTTTACAACGCAATCATCAAAAGCACTCTGGATTATGGATTGTTCGTTCTGGAACCTGCTAGTGTTATGGCTTTTAAAAAATTGGATCGGATCCAGTCTAAGGCATTACGCATTATTTCGGGTGCCATGAAGTCTAGTCCCATTAATGCACTCCAAGTTGAATGCGGGGAAGCTCCTTTATATCTTAGAAGACAATTCCTTTCTGACAAATATTTGTACCGGATTATTCAGATCCCAACTCATCCTCTCATTCCTAAACTGGACTCTTTAGTGTTGCACATTGAATCTTCTAATTACTGGTCCCATAAACGTACTCCCTGTTTAGTCGTCAGCTATAAAAAAATCCTTTCACTTTCTTCTCCTATTCACCGTTCCAATAAACTTCCCCTATTTAGCAGTAGTTATGAGAGTTTACAATTCAGTCCTATCATTAAATATAACTGTGTAAGTAAAACAGATGCCGATTGCCATTTAAGTTTTAATCACTTTTTAGCTGAACACTTAGAGTACCACCATATATTTACGGATGCTGCCAAGCGTTCTCCGACGGGTTGTGTTGGAATAGGTACTTACCATTCTCAATACAACATCGTACAAAAAATAAAACTGCCTCCGGAGACTTCTGTTTTTACGGGGGCATGTTTCGGCATTTTAAAAGTCATAGAATATATTCGTGTTTTAAAGCTTAAAAAATCCATTATTTTTACTGATTCTCAAAGTGCTCTTCTAGCCATCAACAAATCCCCTTTCGAACACAAATCGCAGTTGCCTATAATTTATTTAATAAGAGAATTTGCGTTCAGAACCATATCTGAGGGTAATACACTGCAATTTGCGTGGATCCCGGCGCATGCTGGAATCCATGGCAATGAAGTGGCTGATACACTCGCCGGTGATGCGGCGCAGTGTGGGGACTTAGTTCCGTATACAAATTTTTGCTGTGATCTCGTGACGTTACCAAAGACTTTTCTTCGGGGCACCTGGAAGGTAGCTTGGGATATCGGAAGCAAATCGAAAGGTCGTTATTTTTCACTTATTCAACCCGACGTTCCGGAAAAACCGTGGTTTGGCAGGGCAAAGTTCGGCAAGATGGAGACCTCCATTCTAATACGGATGAGACTGGGACATGTCTGCTCTCCAACCCATCTTGCCAAACTTCATATTATCGACGACCCCATTTGCCTGTGTGGCGCAGACGTTGGCGACTTAAATCACATATTTTTCTCCTGTCGTTTATATGACCGTTCATCCTTTCTCAGTGACCTCTTGTCTCTCCGTACTCCTTTTCCTACCTCAATACTTTCTTTACTTTGTACAAATAGCTTTCCTGTATATAAATGCATAGTCTCATTCATTATTTTAAATAGTATTAAGTTGTAATTTTTCGTCATTGTATTTAGTTCATTATTCAATATGATATCACTGTAATTAATACTGATCCTATAGATTTAACCGTCCTATCCTAAATCCCGTTATAATTTTTACTAGTAATATTTTCGTTTCCCTAACTTTGTTTTCATCATTTAGAAGAAGTTTTTTCAAACGTGACATTGGCTGAATGCACAAACCGTGGGAAGCCATAAGAAAAAAAAAAAAAAAAAACTTCATGGTACAACACCCCTACTTAATCCACTATGCTGAGTGCAGAACACATGTTTCTGCTTACCAACTCCCTTTGTCATCATATCAGCAAGCATAAGGGCAGTCTCACAATCTTCAACACAAAATACCCTTTGCTCTGCTAACTCCCTAACGAAATGATATCTTATATTTATATGTTTGGAACGTTTTCCTATAGCAGAAGTATAAACTAGCTTGCTGGCACTTTGACTATCACTAAAAATAGTAACAGTGTTCTGCCGGCCAGTCAGTTCAGAATATAAACCATTTACTGATATCACTTCCTTAGCGACCTCACAGATTGTGATGTACTCAGCTTCGGTAGTACTTAACGCAACACAACGCTGTTTTAAAGACTGCCAAGACACTGCAGCTCCACCGTAAACTAGGGTATAACCAGAGAAAGATTTCCCAACAGCCCAATTTCCGCAATCTGCATCTGCATAGGCAACCAAGGGCTTATTACATTTTTTGTAACACAGCGATAGTTCCGCTGTACCCTTTAGATATCTAAGCACTCGTTTCAACACCGCCATATGAGTTGAATCATTGCAGTTATTAAACTGACTTAGCATCGTAACTGCATACGATATATCAGGTCTTGTACAACATGCCAGGTACATTAGTGAACCTATAATTTCCTGATATCGAGTGTTATCATTATTTTCACCAGATTTCAGGCGAAGATTCATTTCAACTGGTGTACTAACTGGTTTACAGTCCAACATTCCATATTTCTCCAAGATTTTTGAAATTGTTTTCTTTTGAGACAAGTGGATTTCACTGACATTCTTCCACTCGATCCGGACTCCAAGACATTCTCTTGCCTCACCCAAATCCTTTATTTTGAAGGCTCTTCCAATCTGACGAATCACCGTCCTGGCTTCTACAGCTTTATTTGTGAATAAGTATATAAAAATCATCCACGTACAGAGCTATGACAGTGAAAATTTCTTTATAATTCTTTGTGTAAACACACTGGTCATATTTAGACCGAGCAAAACCCATCTTTATTATATGCTCATGAATCTTTTGGTTCCAACATCGGGCAGCTTGTTTTAGGCCATATATGGCTTTCTTCAACTTGCAAACCTTGCCTTCACTCCCCTTTTGAACAAAAGATTGCGGCTGTTCCATATAAATCTCTTTATGCAGATCTCCATTCAGAAAAGCGGTGGTAACATCAATATGATGAACGCTCAGGTTCTTCTCAACCGCCAGTACTAGTAGAAGACGAATCGACGACATCTTGACTACCGGTGCTAATGTTTCAAAATAGTCTTCACCAGGTTTTTGGGAATAACCCTTAGCAACCAACCTGGCCTTATGGCGCCGGGTGCTGCCATCAGTTCCAATCTTCAATTTGAAAACCCATTTCGTATTGATAACATTAGCATCTAATGGTCGATCAACCAATTCCCAGGTTCCATTCACCTTCAAGGAATTGAACTCATCCTTCATTTTTCTACCCAAAACTTCTTGTCAGAACGCTCCATGGCGTCTTTAACTGAAATAGTATCACGATCATCTGACACATGAAAATTGTATACCATGTCTTTCTCTCGCTTTGGAACCCTATTTTGAGCAGGGTAACGTCTTGAACTATGCAAATCTTCTGCCACAGGACGCTCTAAGTCGACAGAAGCTGAACTTTGTAATTCCTCTGTCATAGGATTCTCTACGTCAATAGAATCGTAAAAATTCTCTCCAGAATCTGATCCCGTCAGCGAACTAGCCCTCGTTGTACTAGATGCCCCTCCAGATTCTTCTTCATTCACATTCGAACAAGCCACCGGAACCCCCACTGCAACAGGACGTGTTATCCTTGGAACCTCTGGTTGAGTAGTGGAACGACTAACTCAAGGAATGTCGTACTGTAAATCTATGACCACAGCATCCTATTTAGAAACAGGAACAGCGGCTACTTGGTGTTCTTTAGTAGTCACGGAAACATTTTCCATAAATGTAGCATCTCGAGCGAAGACAATCCTCGTTGGATCATCCTCTAAATTGTTAAATCGGTACGCCTTCGAATCGGTCGAATACCCAGTCATTATCCTTTACCAGAACCTGAGCTCTACATCCGAATATTTTCAGATTCGATAGATCGATTCTCTCTCCTGTAAAAACCTCCTCTGGAACTATCTTTGAGGGCCATTGTAGGAGATCGGTTCTTCAGGTACACTGCACAACCAACAGCTTCTCCCCAGAATCTCTTGCCCAATACAGTCTCATGCACCATACATCTAGCCTTCTCAGTTATTGTGCGTATTGTGCGTTCCGCCACTCCATTCTGTTGAGGTGTGTAAGGTACTGATCTCTGATGTTGGATCCCATGTTTCTTCAGGAAACTTTGAAATTCTTCGTTTGTATACTCAGTGCCATTATCGCTACGAAATTTCTTTATCATTTTTCCCGTCTGATTTTCAACTAGTGCCTTGAATTCCATGAATTTAGCGAAAACTTCCGTCTTGGATTTTAACAAATAGCTAAATGTTTTTCGGCTGAAGTCATCCACAAAAATCAGGTAGTACGAGTACCTATTACCGCCCCAGGATTCCACCTTAGGGCCTGTTAAATCTGAATGCACGAGTTCAAGAAAGACTTTTGCTCTTTTGCTTTTACCTTTTGGAAACATTTTGACGGCTTCCTTCCCTTTACAGCAGCCTTCACATGGTTCCATGCTCACCTCTCTAAAAGTCAGACCATCTACCAAACTTTTCAGCTTCACCATCAGAGCTCCACTCAGGTGACCTAGTCTTCTGTACCACAAATCAAAACAGGGCGAGAAGAATCTTCTGGAGGATACGTCAGAATCATCGCTTCTTCTTTATCTAAAACATATAACCCCTGTTTCAGTGGTGCTGTCAATACTGGCCTTCCAATTACTTTTACTTTGTAATCCTTTTGGTAAACCTTACAAGAAGCGTCATCAGGTAGGTACCCAAGTACAATACAAAAACAAATGAATAGAAATACCTAAACCTACGGAGGAACCCACCCCTAAGAGGAAGAGGACCGCCTGACCCAAATCATTTCAAATAACATCAAAAACAAGATTGTGAAACCGCTGGAACACAAGACTTCCAAGTTCAACTCATGCGTGAGCGTGATTCTGTTGATAAATTGTAGAAGTAGTAGAATCAGAAAACAGCAAAAAGGCGCGGAAGCAGGCTAGCTAGCAGAGTAGCAGAGAAAAAGGAAAAAAAGAAGGGAAAAACCATCAATGACCCATATCATATTTAGATCAACATACAACCAGATACTGACCTGCAAATTGCAAAAACGTAACAAAATTTGAATTTCGCGGGCTATCTTGGCGCATCCCCCTTAATGTCACTTTATGAGATTTTGTTGTTGCACACATTTTTGATCTTTGCATGGATGTAAGGATGTGTTGCTCATCTATGGCTACATTCCGAATTACGCCATAATCACTCACAGCGCTCACGTTAATAATTTGCGTTCCGATTTAGATATCACATTAATTGTGACAGCTGCTGAGAGCAATATAGAATTTTCTAATACCTTTTCTAAAGTTTCATATTGAGACACGAAGCAACAAAATTCCATCAACAGAAAAGCGGCCACATTCCTCTTTAACCTTCTAGGTTCTCACATGTTGTACCTACCTACTGGATTCGCCACAGGAGTTACTGTGAAATAGCATATAAGTACTTATTTAATAAAACTGTTTGATCACCGTAGTATTATTATTTAATTCTCGAATTATCCAAAGCACGCACACCAATCGGACAGTGCACAGTAACTGGTCATCGCCAATCCACACTTCTCTTTCATACTACAAACCGCTGACGCATAACATTCGTACTTACATTGTCCCTACAACCTCTTGAAACTTTATAAAACGTATTAAAAAATTCTATATAGCTCTCAGCAGCTGTCATAATTGTGATATCTAAATCTTGTATCTAAAGCTTCATTTCTGAATTATACTAAACCACTAGTAAAATTCATCCATCCATTTTGCCACTATTTTTAGTGGCGAAATATTGCTTTTAGTAGCTGATGGCTTTTACTAGTGATTTAGTACAATTCATTTTCAGTTACTGAAAATAGGATCACTGAACCACTAAGCCACTTAGACGTTTCGAAATACAGGATGACTTGTAATTTGACGTATTCCTTTCAGGACGTGAAAGTGTGACCCATTTGCAACTATTAAGCACCCCATATAAGACTAGGCGAAAATTCATGGGATTCGAGAAAAGATAACTTTTCGGCACTAAATATCTCTTTTCTCTAAACTCATAAATTGAATGGCCTTCATTGCTATTCCATTGGATACCTAATACTTTAACAAACCTTTCGATGGAACCATTTTCATATGTTTCACAGATACTCGTTATACACTTTGCCAAGTGATCATCACTATGAACGGTCAACAGAGATACGCAATCATGGACCTATACGCAATAGCATCGCAGGGTCACCACAGACTACATTTTTATGTACTATGGTCACACCGATGATGGTCCTGTCCAGTGATGCCAGACTGGGGGAATCCCTCCAAATTTGGGGTATTTTTATAGTTTAGGGGGGACAATTGGGCGAACAATATTTTTGGGGGATATTTGGAGGGACAAGGTTGGGTTTGGAGGGAATTGTAGGATTTTTTATTACCAAAACTGTAATCCGGGAAAACCCGCGGCTAGCCGTGATGATTAAATCGGTAGTTTCAAAGGGCATTTTGCGCAGTGTTATCAATTACCTACGTTTTTACAGTTTCCGGCTGTTGCTAATTTATGATTTTGATCCATAACACGAAAGAAAATATTACTAACACAAGTTATCAAATCTTCAGGCATCCAATTAAATTAATAAATATTCTAAAAGCTTTAACAAAAATACACAGTAATGGAAGCTATTGCTGAAATAGTATAAAATTGTATTTCATTAATAAATAAATGTTTTGCCATTTGTGGAGGATTTTTCTTCAAAACCTGAATTTCGGGGGGATTTCGGGGGATGTTTGGGGAGTAAGCTGTTGCTGAAATAGTATGAAATGATATTTGATTAATAAATTAATATTTTTCCGTTTGTGGGAGATTTTTCTTCAAAACCTAAATTTTGGGGGGATTTTGGGGAAAACGCGAGTCGGTCATCTGGCAACACTGGACTCCTGTCAGTTTGGATTCGTTTATTTTGGTGGGGTAGAGGATATTACAAATACAATCTTCGGTGTAAATTTTAAACTGCTTGCTAACCGCCTTGTGTAAAATGTCTACTAACGACTATCGAAAATGTGCCAAGTGCGGTAGAACACGTGCTGAAGAAAATTTTGTGTCCTGTCATCGGTTCCCGAATCCAGGGAAAAACAATATTACGAAGTAACTAAGTAGACACAAACTGAATTTTTATATTAGTATTTGTTTTCCCGTCAAGTATACATTTAGGTTGCGCTGTTTTACTGTAAAAACTAAAATTTGCTCCACAAGGTAGGTATACAAAAGTATTTTGGTTTAAACTCATAAACAAAAAAGATTAGAAGCACTAATTTGGCCAGACCAACTTAGCCTTTCAAGCGTTGATTATTACGAGTTGTTTAGTCTCGGTTTCAACATTATCAGTAAGATAAAACAAAACATGAATTCAAATTCAGTTTCTTTTCATTTTTATTGACCAGACACAAGTGAATTGACTACATACAAAACATGACAAGGTTTTTTATGGTGACACCCATGGCACTCAAATAAATTTGCATACTCAGATTTTAGTACAGGTTGCATGCATTAACTTTATCACTGACTAGCTTTTGCCCACTGCTTCGCCCGTGTGGATGTCGGAAATTATCCCATGGAAACATACTATCCGGATAAAAGTATCCTATGTGTTAATCCAGGTTACAAACAATCTGTGTTCCAAATTCCATCCAAATCCGTTCAGTAGTTTTTGTGTGAAAGAGTTACAAACATCCATCTATCCACCCATCCTCAAAAACTTTCACATTTATAATATTAGAAGGATATTGATATTATGAAACACATATTGTTATAGACTACTGGGGGTCTTGTGGCGCTAAATGGATTAAATTTGACTAGACAACCGAAATCTAAAATACTATTGGTCTAGTAACATTCTATTCTGATTGCATAGTGATTGGTAAATCTGTTTATATTACTGATTATTACTCATTTTCTAACTACTGATTATGTGTTGTTCACTGTGTGCATTGTTCTTTTCTTAGGGCCCTTGTATGGGTTAAATATTGCTGGCCTAAAGAGGATTGGACACATGAAAGTTTTATATGGGAGACATTTTGCTTTGTCAAAATTGTATGACAATAAGCGACAAAAATTGTGCAAATTTGCTGTACCTGATTCAGCTGAAGTGGAGGAAGTATTAAACAAAACAGAAAACATATTTAAGCAGGTATGTGTTGCGTTACCTTAGGTGTTTATTTTATAGTAACCTATGACCTTGTTTGTCAAGAAAGCAAATTAATATTGAAATGCTGTTGGCAAACTACATAGAGGAGTTTCTTGATAACATTGTTCATGTTCATTGTATATTAAAACTGGTTTTATAATTTTTTACAGAATGATGGACAGTCAGCGGAACAGCTTGTGGCAGGGATTCCATTTGTACAAATAGAATATATTGCGGATGAGCCTTCCACAAGTGCTGTGGTTTTGACACAAAAACTTTTGTAAAAGCTTCAAAATCATTAGACCCAACATACAAATGAGTAGGTAATTATTATGGTTATTTGAAGTTATTTTTTGTAAACCTATCAGAACATAAGCAGTTGCACTACAGAGTCTTGTGTTGCGGCCGGGTTCAGATAAAATTCTACTTTAAGTAGCTAGGTTTGTATGTATGCTTTGGGAAACTATTGCAATAGTTTTTTAAGGTTTCATACCCAACGGAACCCTATAACTAAGCCTGCACCATCTGTCTGTTGGTCTATCACAGTGCTGTATTTTTGTGACTATATAATAGTTGTGTAGCCAGAATTTTTTTCCAGATTATGCTTTACTATGGCTGCTATCACAACAAATAATAAATAAAATATCTCATTACTTAATATGTTTGCTTTAATTAATTAAATTAAGACTCTTAAATCTCTTAGTAAATAATATTTGTTTTTCTGATTTCAGAACACTCATAAAAGTGATAACCCCAGAATTTGCATCAATGGACACAGCATCTCATGTCACGTCACCATCTGTTAAACCATCTAGAAAAGGCAGTGGTGTTCTGAGTGCTATTAATGTCTCCAGACTGAATGAACTGACTACTAGAGAAAAAAAGTTGGACAAAGTTTGCAGAAGAAAGTTAAGGGAAATAATAACTGGAAACTGGAACATGATCAAAAATAAGAAAACTAATTTGATTGAATAGATTTCAGCAGATGAAAATGTGCAAAAACTATGAGATTTAAATATTAGCAATACCTTTATCGTGTTACTATAAAGCCAGGTGAGAAATTGTCAAAAAAAAAAAAAATCAAAAGGCAGAAGATACACACAGTCAGAAAATCATGTCTTTAGTAATTTATAAAAAGTCACCTGCCTGCTACAGATTTTTAAGAAGAATGTTTGCACTACTATGTCAAAGCAGTTTGAATAAATAACTCAACAGAGTACCACTTAAACCTAGCATCAACAAACATATATTTTCTTCCATTAAATAAATTATTGATAAGCTAAGTGTAGAAACAAATATTTGTATACTTTCAATACTTTATACAGGACTTCCAAGACCATGGCAATCATGAAAGAAGTAACCAATTTGCCAGTAAAACCCTTGTTTCTATGTTAGCTGGCATAAGAAAGAAATGGAAGCAACCAATCGCGTTTAATTTTCGAATGGAGTAAACGCCAGAATTAGTTTTTAAAAGAGGTAAAATATTTACCAAGTTTGACTATAAGTACCTATTGAAAAATGTTTACATATGAAATTGATAATGATTATTGTTTTATTCCTTTCAGATAATAACAGAATGTTTTAATTCTCATTTAAATCTGGTCGCCACTGTATGTGATTTGTCTACAGTAAACTTTAAAGTTTTGTAAAATGGTAGGTACCGCAACCAAATACCCTTATTTTGTACATTGTGGATGGGAAATGTTGCAGTTTTGGATCCTTCACATCTTTTAAAGTGTACACGAAATATTTTTATGAAACAATGTTGAGTGCACAACTGATATGCAGGGCAATGATGAGCCTGTCAAAGGTAAACAAATTTTAAAAAAAAACTTGTCTGTCTGTCAGACACAACATTCAAAAGAATTCTTAAATATAATTGTTTGTTTGTATAGTTTGTTATATTAGTTATGTTTTTTGTATAATCTCATGTACGAAACTGATATTTAGCCCATTTATTGCGTAACACACTAGGAATGAGAATCCCTTTCATTTTGACAATACAACAAAATCCATTGCTTCGTGTGTTTGAAAAATTTGTTTAAAAAAGGAATAGACCGTCATAATTTCAATTATATTGAGACATTATTGGCTGATGCAGTCGAACGGCTGACGCCTGAAAGTCACGCTTGTGGATGCGTGTGTGGTTTTATATACAAGAAACTCCGTCATAATGATTGTTCAGATTGCCGGAAAACTTTTTTGCCCGACACAACTGAAACCATACACATATTCACAAACTTTAAACAATATGACGCAAAAAACGCATTGAACTATGCCGACAAAGCCATGATACAACGAGTGGAAACAATGGCCACGTCAATTCAGCAGTACTTAAAATTTGATGCTTGGAAAGAAAATATTCTTACTGGATTAGATATTGCAGATTTTTCTTTTTCATGTAATTGTCAAAATATTTAGAACGAAATAAAAAGCATTAAAATCCAGCACATTTTATATTTCTATTAAGTATAAGATTTACTGTACTGAAAAATAGAGAAATGGATGAAGAGAAAAAAAAGGCTAGAAAGAAAGATGAGAATCTTAAGAAATAAATGAATAGATAGTAACTTAAATAATCGTTTTATTTGTTTTTTTATTATTATTAATACCATGGTTGATTATCACAGCATGAAGAGGATTCATAATTTTAGGGAGTTACAATTAGATATGTTCCTTCTTTCTTCATGTTATTATAATTCTATCTCAACGCTTATTTAATTTTCCAGCTAATCCGCAATGGCGCTAGTGTATACGTGTGTAACGCTATGGTTGCTTTTTTGCCATAGAGTTACCGTTCTCTCGGTATTTTAGAGAGCATGGGACGCGTGTAAACAGTTACCTACACCGAACATAATACTCATAATTAAAGCGGTTTCGCACTACCTCTGATCCAAAACCGTGATTCAAACGTCATTTTACGTAAAACCACAGCAGAGGGTTCATGTCGTTGAACATGAGTCCTTTCCGTCGGCGTCAACTTCTGTCAATGCATTGCCAGAAGTAAAAAATTGTGAGTGCCTCTCTTGCTGGACCGATGTTTAATGCCGGCTGTACACTCTCTTCGAGGCACCACGAGGCATGACGAGTGCGAGAGTATACATGCTGCGCTCGCTTAGTCTCTTTTCGTCTCGTCTCGCCTCGTCTACTCTCCGTTCCAAGTCGGTTTTTTGTGCGCGAGTCTCGCGAGGGTAAGCGATAGCTTACCCTCGCTAGGCGACGCGAGTGCGTTACTGTACATTCAGGTGTCGTTCAGTTTAGCGCAAGCTTTCTAACCGCGCGGACGTTTGACTTAAATATCATTATGTTGAATAACGAAGCTAAACTAATTTTTTTGGAAATATATCAAACCGAGCCAGTATTGTGGGAGCCAACACACCGGTTTCACAAAGATAAAAAAAATCACAATGTGTGGGTTCGAATTTCAGAACAAACTGGCTTTCTTTTAAAAATTGAAGAAAAAGAAGATTTCGCTTATGGCAACATACAGAGGGCACATAAGGTGTACGTAATTGTAATAACTGATAGCGCATATGGTAACAGCTGCCGTAACTTGTAACGCGACCATCTTCTCGGCGAATAAACGAGTGTACAGGGTTGCACTCGTCACTCGACTTCTCGCGCGAGTGCTCTCAGTGAGTGCAAGAGCACTCGCGGAAGAGTGTACAGGCCCCATAATCCTTAATACAAGTCGATTATTAAAAAATATTTGTTGTTAATCAGTATTTCCATTTAAAATCTTTTAATCCATCATAAATAATTATTTTTGTTTTTTTTTTACACAGCCAAATTATTTAGTTTTTGTTTACATTGCGGTGTGTTTTTACCCAGTAGTAAATTCAACTTAAACCTTTCTTTATTTAATATTTTAATGACAAATAAAAAAAAAACACGTGTAGCACTCGGGGACTGCCGCGGTAAAGCTATTGCATAGCATTTTTTATCAACTTATGCAATTATAATAATTTTTTTTATTTTTATTTATGCAGTATTGTTTTTTTCTTTGATATTAATTCAAGTACAGTCGTACCATATACATACACGTTAAGCGAACGCTTGGCCGAGCTACATGGTAGGCGGAGTGAGGGGTGTTAGGTTTTATTTTCGTTACGGAATTTCTTGATTCGGTCGCCGCGCTCAAAGCCCGCGGTAAAAGCTATGCAATAGCTTAATAAAATAAAAAGCTTCCTAATACGTAAATAAGTATTTAATTAGTACATATGTACTGTTCTGAAATTACTAAAGAACTGTTTTCTAAGGTTGATTTGCTGTTTTTTTAGCTTGGTAAGGTTATAGGGTTGGCAACACTGCTTTTGATCTATTGATTAATGATTATTTTACTTGACGACTGACGACAGTGACCAAAGAGTATAATAATAATATGGGAGACAGTGACCATCTCTTGATTAGGGGTATATCTGTGTAATGCCTTAAATTACAGTATCGCAATGTAGTCTGCTTTCCTATAAATATTCTGTGGTGCAGCTGACTTGATTGACGACGCTAAACTTCCTGAGTAAATGTGTTCTGTGCGCTAAATGCAAAGATGAAACGAAGAGATGTTATTAGGCCTAAACGTTTCTTGTCTAAAAAATGTACTCTGCTGTTGGCACTTCTTACTTGTTTGAAGACTAACAAAGTTGCGTTTTATATCCTTTTTCGATGAATATAAACATAACAATAATGAAAGTGAAAGAAAAAAAGAAAATGTCTAAGAAATTACCACCATTGGAACCTGTAAGTACCTATAATAAAATACATCTTCTATTATTAGAATCTGTAGTAATTCTGCGAAAGCCATAATTCAGGACAATATATTTTGCCGATTATTCCACTTTTGAGTAATAAAGCTGCACAGCATTTATTCAATTTTAGTTTAGAAGATACAGTAATACAAAGAATTACTCTAGTTTTATGTTTACTTGTTAAGTATTTTAAATACCAATTATTTTACAATTCCCAAGTAGTTGATTAGATGACTCGTGCTAAAAGTCGATAATGTTTATTTATTTATTCAAACGCACAAGTGTAAAATACTAGGCAAAGGCCTCCCTCTCCCTGCCTTCTCTAGACCCTTATGTCCTTTGCTACAATGGGCCAGTCTTCACCCACAGTAATACAAAATTTTAAAATTATCAATTATATTATCTCTATCCACTTGTGTTTGCTCTTTACCAATACCTTTTTCTTATGCTTGCCTTCTATTGTTCACAGGTAATGTTGGCAACCACATCAAAGTCGTCATCATTCTGTCTATTGCCCTCGGCTGGGTCTCACTTGGAACTGTTTGTCTTATCTGGCAGGGCTGCAATCTATTGGGTGTCATGAAGAGGTTTTGTGAAATATGTTGCTCTCGTAGAAATAGAAATTCGCCACTATGTTGTAATGCTGCAGTTCAATCCTGTCTACTGCAGCAGTGACTATGATCTTCTTCCTTGGTGTAGAAACACCAATAGCTGAAATGTCACCTGCCTCATACTACAAGCCTCACCAATCTTGGTATCCTCGTTTTGTTGCATAATAGTCCTTGTTGCATTATTTGTTGTTGATCAAAAAAAATATAACATTCTTGCGAAAACTAATTTGTAAAGGGAAATGTTGCATTCATTGTTGGTCTAAAAGTTAAAGAAAAAAATTTCTTGAGAAAACAAGTTCATAAAAGGAGGTGTTGAATTTATTGTTGGTTGTTGTCGTTGTCATTGGTCATTGTTGGAGATGTTTATTCAAACTCAAACTTATTTCAAATAAACCAATTAAAAGTACTTTTGGAATTATCAAGGAGTCGGTGAGTCAGAATGATGGAGCCATTCCAAAGCATGGTAGGTTCCTAAGGAGAAGAATGAGCAAGAAACTCCACAGACACTCTTTTACATCAAAATATTGGTTACATCAATCATGGTAAATTATACATGTGAGAATGATGTAGAAGACGTGCACATTATAGGCGTCTATAATAAAAAGAAAAAGTCGTACCCTAGCTTTTTGCCAGTGGCTTCGCCCGTGTGTGTCGAAAATTCAAAATTCTATCGGTATCTTCTTATTGAATTGATGGCATAAAATGTTTATATAATATGTTTGGCCCAAGATTCAGCTACGCGAACTGCACTCACTGATGCAGCCATAAGGTAACAGGGCATGCCAGTCAAGATGGAACATATAAAAAGTATCATGTCCTTACCCAGGCCTTGGATTACCTGTTTCCAATTGTAAATGTATGAATGGTATGTTATGGAGTCTCATAGTACTTTCTAAAGGCATAGATTTCCGAAGTCGAACTTTGAAAAGATAAGTTTCCTGTTGGTCTAATTTCAAAAACTCAGGTGTTCAGTGGGTCATCGTGAAAAAGTTGAGTTTGTATTTTTTTTTTTTTCTGTTGTCCTTGTCCTAGGGTTCAAAAATAGGATGGACCCTAATCTTATTACAATCTAGCCTTATAAATAGACTAATAAGTAATTTAATTATAACCTAAGCTATTAAATTGTCTTTACTAAGAATGTGTTCAATTGCACTTTTCTCATTGTCTCTATTAAGGCGAATACACTTTGTTCTTGTGTTTGTTTGGCACTTTTGTAGTTTACACTATTCACTAAACACTAGTTCGAACGGTTTTGTTCTTTTTGGTCTTTGGGTTTGTTATTTGGTTAACTTTGTTAAAACAAAGTTGTTGTTTGTCTTTCAAAGTCAAATATGCAGGTGGTCAGCATCATAAAATTCTGTTATTTATTCTAATACTACACAAGTTGGTTTTTTATTTGTTTATGTAAGAAACAACATTTCTGCATGTAAAACAAAAGTCATTAAGCTAGTGTAGTTTAAAAATAATAAACCGTAATCAGTTTGGATACCAAAAAAGGAAAGGGACACTGGATGCAATAGACTCGTTAGTTAATAACGTGGTAAATAAGCTGAACAATAAACTTAAAGTTGCTGGCTTATTCCTAGACTTATGTTCTGCATTTGATACTGTAGAACATTGCATTCTAATGGATAAGTTGGAGCATTACGGTATAAGAGAAAATGTTTTAAAACTTTTTAGTTCTTATTTGACCAATAGGAAACAGTACGTCGAAATTAAATCACTTCACGAAGGTGTGGAAGAAATCCATAAATCGAAATCATTTACTGTAACTAGAGGTGTTCCGCAGGGTTCGGTGTTGGGACCCATTTTCTTTATAATATTTCTTAACGACCTAACTGAATACATTAAAAACATTTTACCAGAAGCTGACTTGATAATATTTGCTGACGATACGAGTGCTGTTATAGCTGCTGACAATATAGAGACCTTAAAATGTAAATTAAATGTATTAATAGCTGCTTGTGAAAGCTGGTTTTCTATGAATAATCTTAAATTAAATGTAAGTAAGACAAAATGTATGATATTTAGATCTACAGTTAGGAACAAATCTTTAGTAAACGTAGAATCCTTAGGCAGTAAAATTGATATAGTAGACAGTTTAAAATTTTTGGGGGTACAAATTGATTCTTTACTTAATTGGAAGCCAGAATTAGATTTTATTACGAATTCAATAAGTAGTGCGTGTTATGCTATCCGATCTCTGAGAGATATTTTGTCTATTGATCAACTTCGTACCGTCTATCTTGCTCTAGTTGAATCTAAACTTAGATATAGCATTAAATTTTGGGGAAATAGCTATAAATATAATGTTAAGGCAGCCTTTACTATACAAAAGCGAGCATTAAGAACCATGCTTCGTTTAAACCAGACAGAATCATGTAGGGAATATTTTATTAAACTTAGAATTTTAACGGTACCATGTCTTTATATTTTAGTTCTCCTTACTCACTTAAACAAAAACTTAAACGAGTTTGAAACAGACGATGAAAGAAAAATTAGAGTAGATACTCGCAGAAAAGATCTTGCTACGATTCTACAGGCAAAGCTTAATGTTGTCAAACACTCGTCACACGTGCAGTCTGTCAATCTGTTTAACAAATTACCCGCAGAATTAAAGAATATTCAGAATGTGAACATGTTTAAGAATAAACTCAGGGGTTTGTTAATCAACAAAGCCTATTACAGCATTGACGAATATTATAATGACAAAAATCTTAAAACTAGTATTTTATTAAACTTAAATTAAATATGTGTACTCTTTGACTTTATAAATGTTGTTTTTTTGATTCTTTATATTTTGACATTAAATGTATTTTGTAGAATTTTGCTAGGGACTTTGTATACACAAGAATATTAATGTTTGTAAAATTAGTATTTTGTATTTGGATAGACGTTCTAACTTTGATGAACGGTGAGGAACGAGGTTACATATTATATTATAATTCGTTATGTTGCTTCTTTTGTGTACCTACTGTGTAAATATTTCGACACAAATGTTATTTTGTTATGAAATAAATAACTTGAACTTGAACTTGAACTTGAACTTGAACTTGAACTTGAACTTGAACTTGTGCAAACATACTGGATAATAAAAAAAAAATCTGCCCTACAATTCAATCTATGCAATAATTCTTTTGGAATATCTTGCATTGGGCACTTCATTTCTGCTTATAATATTTTACGAGCCTATATTATTCCGTAAATCTTTACATAGAATTTTGCTAGCAATTTTTGCACACCTTGTACCCTATCGGGTTAAAACTTTGTACCTGTTCCATTCTGAGTATTTCTGATAAATTTTTTTTTTGGTAGTTGGTATAAATGCCCTGATGCTGCAAATAATAGGTATGGTCTATGTTTAAACAAAAACAAAAAATAAATGAAAATTTAAACTTCAGTCATATTTGAATAATTTTGACTTTATTTCTAAAACAGCATATACTGTAACAATTCCTCTTTGTGAAAAAGCCAGTAATATCACTATTTAGCACCACGAGTGGGTGGTTCTAATAGGAAATTAGATGTTTTGCAAATATGAACCAATTCACACAATTGTGTATTGAAAGAAATTAAATAGTATGTGTGAATAGTAAATTAAGTCATATTGATATAATGAATTTTTGGTTATTAATATAAATTTTTAAGTATCTGTACCATGGACGAACAAAGAAAGTCTGACAGATTCTCGCTAACAAAAACTGTCACTCAAGTCGGCCAGCTCGCTGTACGTAGTCATATGGACTTGTAAAACATATATTTAATTAATTGATACACGTGTGCTCAGCATGAGCTTTATAAGATGATAGAACCCTTAAATCTTTTTTTTTTGTTTTGGCAACTCGTAGTTTTGACCACTCAATCCCAAGCCTTTTCGTCCTCAATATAATCTTTAACGGTATAAAAGCCTTTCTGGCACAACTTTCGTTTAATGAATGATTTAAATTTATTAAGGCTTAGATCTTGAACATGGCTTGGAAGTTTATTATAAAAGCGTATACATTGACATCTGAATGAGCCACCTATTTTCTTGAGCCTTGTTGTAGGTACAACAAATTTGTGTTTGTTCCTAGTATTTATATTATGGATATCACTGTATATAAAAAAAAAAAAATTATGGGCATATAAAAGATTTTCAAAAATATATTGAGAAGGCACAGTCATTAAATTAATCTCCTTAAAGAACAATGTTCAAAAATGTATGGACACCGTCCCCACCCTTGTAGCACTAAAACCTATGTTAATCGGAGGGCCATAGTCATCTTATCATTTTATTGTATGACAGCGAAACAGAAATGTGCATCCGAAAAAAGTTATATCGACATGAAGAAACCGGAATCAGTCACAATAATAATTATGTTTCTGATCACGATGCTGTTCTTTTTTTAATTATTACTGTGTGATGGTTTTGTTCGGAGTTTTCAAACAACTCTTTGGAATTATATGGCGACTCCCGCTCGGGAACAACTCACGGAGCAGAAAAAAGTTCAATGAAGAATTCTGCTGAATATTGTTTTTGTGAGGTAACCATTGACGTTTTTTTAGGAGTTTTCAAATAAAATACCCTATTAATTACAAATAAAACCTTTATTCGGTGTTTTCAGTATCTATTACAATATTGTCCCAGGCACTGGCTGGCCCAACGAAATTCTCTAAACGCCTTCCAATCCCAAAGTACCACACGATGCTGACGACATGCGCGCAGGCACCAACTGTCCTCATACCCGTCAAACATGAGCAGTAATATGCCTGAATAGCGTTTATGCCCTGTGCGTTATTCAGTATTAAATACGTGTAATAGGTCGCATTTGACCTATGTCTTGATAAAATTCGACCCCTTAGAAGAGTGCAATCTTCCGTGTCTATACCGTATTGATTCATAATTGGGCTTGGAGTTGTACAAACCTCTATGTTATAGACGCCGCCACGTAAATGTTCGCTGACATAGGAAGCTGCCAGTTTTAGATGATATGTCCCCAAGCTAAACAAAATAATATCTTCGTTTGACAATTCAGGGAACGGCATATTTATGGACTCGTCAGTCAATGTCCTGAACGCAACCCGCTGCCTGTTAACATTTTCTGCAACAACGTAGTTGCCTAAGTCATTGTTGGTATGAATTCTGTGACTGATTCGTTCTACGAAGTCTGTGGCGTAGACACTATCATGAAAAGGCTCCCTGAAGGTGTTGAGAAGCGCTCCAGCAATCCGGAAGTCAGTGAAGAGGTGAGGAAGTGATTTATTGAATACCACGTTCCTGAACATTTTAAAGTCGCGTTTAAATCTCCCGTTTATCGCCTCAATGACCCAGCGGACAATTGTTATTAGACGCGATTTATTCGCTTGTTCATTCGTGAGCTGAGTTGCGCTTCTGTCTTTTGTAGGTGGCATGTGAGGCTCATAGCCACATTCTTCGATTGCAGGAATTGAGTCTCTGAAGCCTCTGTCTAATATAAAAGTATCATTCTCGTGGAGCAAGTAATGAATCGGAGAATAAATGTTATTCATTATATCCTTCATAATCTGAGCGTCTGATGTCCTAGCAGAGTAGGGTCCTAGAATATCTATTATATACCCGTCTGGGCACACTAAAAGGAATGGCTTCAATAAGTTTTTGAATTTGTGCAGGCTGTATGTTATTTTCTGGAAAAGGAAATTCTTACTTTTCTGTATATAAATGTATGTTCCGTCGAATAATATGATGGCTTTTGAATCTCCATATAATGCTCTCGCAATAGTCGTGCTTAGGGTTTGCACTATTCGTTTAATTTTACTGTTCGAATAAAATGAATACTTCTAGAGCTAAATATTCGAATATTCGGGTATTCGAATATTTTTTTAACATTTATTGAAAATAATACAATATCAATTCAACACAAACATGTGTGAGCAGCAATACGGGGATTTAGTTTGATTGCCGCATAATTCTATTCAAATAAAATCAAGTATTATAATTAGTTTTATTGTTTTTTAATAAAAAAAACCACATTAATTATCGTTTCACAGAGTAAACATAGGTAAGTCTTAGCTTAGGGATATGATGACATGACACTGATGAGTGATGACCAGTGATAGGAATAGGTAGTGCCTATTTGCCTAAACTTCGAAGAACAGAGATGAGACTTCCTTAGGACTAAATTTTTTCCGGGACATCTGTCCCGAAATTCTGGACAACACTTTTAAATACATTAAAAAAATATGTTATTTGGAATAAGTAATTCGTCTATATTTACCTAAAGTTTGCGACTAGACATAACATTTATAATTTATAACTCCATAATGATAACTTATCCTCTATGGGCTCTAAAGGAAAAATAAAACATATAGAATATTGTTGTAACAAATATATGTATATTTATATTATTTTTTAAATATGACGTAATTGGAAAGCATGAAACAAAATGTACAGACGGAAAACTAACTTAAGTTACAAATTTCTGTTTATCTATCTATGTCATATTTATTTTACTGACCTTGAGTGATGCAATTTTAACTCAAATCAAAGTACAAATTAACCTTGGAAGTATAACATTTAGGACAATCAGTTTTAATAGTGGACTACTAACTGTTCCGTTTTGATACATATCTTGACGCATAAAAATTGCTAACAATTTGAAAATCTTTATTTGTGTTACAAATACCATAAAAAATAAAGAACGATTTTAATTTAATCATCTTGATTCGATTCGTCAAGTTCAGTATCAGAACCGAAATTTTCTTTGTCAGATGAGTTATCTAAGTTAAAATACACAACATATTTTTACATATTTTTTTCTATATTTTCAACTGTCAGGCGATTTCGTTTTATGTTAAGAATCCATTTATAAGTTGAAAACGACCTTTCAACATCGACTGAGGTTAAAGGTGCGTACATATAGTATGTAGTAGTAACATTTGAGAAAATTTTATGGTTGTAACGTGGTTGGTGTTATTTATTATGTTATGTCTAGTCGCAAACTTTAGGTAAATATAGACGAATTACTTATTCCAAATAACATATTTTTTTAATGTATTTAAAAGTGTTGTCCCGCATTTCGGGACAGATGTCCCGGAAAAAATTTAGTCCTAAGGAAGTCTCCGTTTCTTGTCTCTGTTCTTCGAAGTTTAGGCAAATAGGCACTACCTATTCCTATCACTGGTGATGACGCTTAGGATAAAAAATAAAAAAAACTAACAGTCAACAATTAGTACAAGTACAAATATATATATCATACTTATCTTTACTAGAAAGTAGAACTAGAGTAGGAACTTTGGTTACATTTTACATAACATTCAGTTAAGTTTTATAATCAAAACAAAATCGTATTTCTTTTAGACTCAAACAAACATTAATTAACATTACAAATTAACAATCCACAAATCAATAAAACAAATCAATCAATTTCAAACTTTGATAATATGAGCGCAAAAAGCTTAGGGCGTCCAAAGTATCGGCATTCATTTTCGTTCTTAAGCGGTTGCACAAGTAACTCGCCGAAGAAAACACCCTCTCAGCTTCGACACTGGAGGGTGGAATGGAGAGCAGTAAATTATATGCTCGGGTTAAATGTGTACCACGTTGTCCACCGCCGTCAAAGAGACCCATCTCCACTTGGATTTTAGTGCCAAGATCCAAGACCTCATCTCCGGACTGTCGTAGCTGTAAAGATTCGGCTGCGTCATTTTGTAGCTTACGGCGCAGTTGATCTTTCATAGACATACTGTTCTCATCATTGCTTTCTGTCTCTGTTTGTATTTATTGGAATGGGACAAAATGAAATGAGACAAACTGGAATTATCCAGGTATTTGAGAGTGCCGCTTAGCTCTGGTAGTCGTCGTTCTCCAATTCTTTGTTTCAGTGATACTAAGAGATCACGGCTCACGTCATTATGAATTTCACCCAGTTTCTCAATCATAAACTTCAATGCTGTTTCTGTCATTATCAGGTTGGCATTTTCTTCACACAGAACTTCAACAGTAGCTTTGATCACATTCATTGTGTTGGAGAGTTCTTCGAGTCGCCTCATCTCTTCTTCTGAAAATGTGATTTGGTTGTCATAATCTATTAACGTTTTCTGGACTACAACTTTCAGTGTTAGAAACCGGGACAACATGTCAGCAAGGCTGCTCCAACGTGTCTTGCAATCAAGTATTAGACGCAAGTCTTTCTTTCCTTCCTCCGAAGCATATTTGTATAAGGTTTCTGCCCGAGTAGGAGATGAACGAAAAAAAATCACAGCTTTTCGCACTTTGTTTATAACATCTTTGAAGCTTCGCGCAAGCGCAAGGCTGACCGTTGAAGTGCTGGCATATTCAATGGTCACATCAAATCCAGCTCTGTCCAGTTCATCAGCATTGTCGCTTGCTTGGTCAGTGTTAGTCTCATCAGTATCAGTGTCAGTCTTATCGCTGTCTTCTGACTCAGGATCAGGAATAACTGAAACTTCAGGAATGGCTTTATTCTTCTTGTAAAGAACATCAATTACTGCCAGTTGAATACCATGCGCTAAGCATAGTTGATGAAATGCATTGGTCTTTCGACCTAGGGCACACATAACGCTCGCTCCAACAGATGCCAGGCAAATTATATCATCATCTAATGACAGATTATATTCAGCAATTTTTGTTTTCAGAATGTTGAGACAGTTATCTGCTGTGCCCTTTCCTGTCAGTTTAGCTAAACCCAGGTTTCTGAACGATTTACGTTTTAATTTTGGTGAATGAATGTTGACATTCATATACCGTACATTTTGAGACGACGTCCACTCATCGAGGGTGATGGTGAATTTTATCCCTGAAGATTTCAGAAGGTTTAATTCCTCAGTTAGTTCTGCCTTAAGTTGGTTGCTTCTGGTGATGACAATTTTCTTTATTGTGTGGGGAGACTCAGGTAACTTATATCCGCTTTTATTGAATAACTTACGTATCGTTTTGGATGTACTATCGGCCAAACTTCTGCATGCTCACCTCTAAGGCGATAATCGCATAGCACGGCTCACGACTCGATCGCACAATGCACGAGTTTTGACCAATAGGATGCACAAAGCGTATTTTAGTGGTGTTCGTATTAGTATAATCATGTATAGAATGTGTGACACTCACACTAGGAGAGTACTATGCTCACTTGTTTCTGCTAAGAGACGAGTTTTTAATGGGCACGGCCAGCGCGGCGCGGCGGCGGCGTGAGCTCTTTGTTATTGAATTGAATTGTTTTTTTATTATGGACAAGAATTAATTTTAGTACTCATATCTTCTGTTTGTTTGGTTTAGAAAATGTATTATTGATATTGCAGTATTTACAAAAATAATTTGTAATAACTAATAAACTACAATTTATATGTATTAATCCACTTTAATATTTTCCTCTCTCTATCGGGTCTATAGATATAGGTTATTTATGAACACTTTCACTGCCTCTCCAATTTTCACCATATCCTATGTGATGCCGCATGCCGCAGCAACCGCACCATATTCCCTTCACAATAAGATGAGACATTGAAACGAACCGTTTTATTACAGTCCGTTCCACCGATTTTGACTTCTATTCCGTAGGCTTATGGATGGCATTAAAGGCAAAAAAGTGGTTACAATACCAACTGTTTACTGCAGCTGCCATTTGTCATGCCACCAACACAATAGCATTCAAAATCGATTGAACGGACATTTATGGTTTGTTTACCTTTTATCTCACGGCTCCCTGAATACGTTAGGTATAGGTGCGTTGACCGGCACTGCATGAAGGTATCAAATGTTTATATTGAAATTTTTTGTGTTTAATCGACTTTATTAAAAGTAAATAACTATCTAAATTTCTATGTGTTTGTTTATACTTGGGCAATTTGGGAATACTTGAAAATTACAGTAATATTTGAACCAATACTCTGCGCAGTTCATACAATGTTATCAGAGCTTTTTGTTTGTAGCTAACGCAAGGCCGCAAGCCGCACAACTCTTGCAACTGAAATAAAAATAAGTTCATTATCTAAGACCCATTGTTATTTAGTGGGAATGTCTGGAAATTCGGTTAAACAATAGAGGACGGCTTAATACAAGGGCCATACGTTTTTTTATTACCTTAGGATTATCTCAAATGTTTTGCAGTTGTTCCTTGTATTGGCACTGCCGCGCTCTAGCTAATGTTTGTTATTTTATGTTACTCGCTCATTACTCACACAAATGCATATTGTCTCTAATTGGGGGAAACTAGGAAGGGGTGTGGTTTGTCACTAGCTGCGCTCTCGCAGGAATATTTTCTTAAGTGAGCATGCTTAACTTGGGCCGATAGTACATATACGAAAAAACGACAGACCATCTAAAGCTGCCAACATGGAGATCATGTCTTCGGAGCTATCTTCACATTTGAAATAATCTGTGAGTCGCCTTTTCTTCTTCTGTACTTCATTGGAATTTTCTTTGCTTCCACTTGCAGTAACTGTAACCTCATCAGAATTATTGATCTGTCCTTTTACAAATATGGAATGCTTTTTTTGAAGATGTATGTCCAAAGGAGTCGTTGACATAGAGTTTGACAATACTACTTTGCAGATTTTGCATTTTGCTTGTGAACCACCTTCAGCACGTAAAAAGTGTTGCCACACAGATTTTTTGTCTTTAGATCGTTTGGTGTACTCTTTGAATTCAACTTTGTCAACACTTCCACTCGCCATCACTAAGATTTATTTTGTCTTAGATAGACAGCTTTCAATGCAGGAACTGAAATCAGAACAAATTTAAATTAGATACGATTATTATAAATATAATACCTACTGTATGTAAGTTTAAGTACATAGTTTAAAATGTCACACACAACAATCTAATATTTTTAAAATCGTAACTGATCACATCATACACCGGCTCGCGTAACCAACCAAATCAGTAAGTAGCGTAAGGAGGGATTTAATACGTACGCTACGTCAGAGGAATGCAGAAACCCGTTTCAAAGTAAAACACTTAAATAAACGCTACTAAGCACTTGCTTTGGCTTAGCATCGGTTGTCACTGTCGCGCAACGGGCAAACTACAAGTGCTTGATAGAGACAGAGAATGGCTAAGCCAAAGCACTTGCTTAGTAACGTTTATTTATCTCAACCTTAGTGTAGGAGTGTAGAAACAGGAGTTTCGGCTCAGTAGTTAGGTTAGATTAGTCTATACTATAATCTACTAACCTAACCTATAGCAAAAAAGACAGTAAGTATTCTAAAATATTTAAATTTTAATTCAATAGTGCTTTTTCGTAGTAATGACCTCGACTTTCAAGTTTTAGGTCGGTATACCTACCTACTATTGAGCCAAAATTCCTATTTCTACACTACTTAATAATAGTTTGTGGCATTAATTAGGTTTGTCTGAAATACTTACGTGAATGTCGCCACGCGCAGGTAATAACAGTAACACAACACAACTCTCAAATAATTATGCGTTTGCGCATGCACACTGTCCTTGGCGGTGGGCGAGGCGAGGGACGACTGATGACTGAGTGAACGATTGAGTACAAGGACACAACAGGGTGGGACTCAAGGGCAGGGTTGGACTTAGAATCAAAACAATATAAGGGCCTTTATTACTTTATTAACTATTCGAATATTCAGATAATTTTAATGAATTATTCGAATTTGAAATTGTACCGGATATTGGAATAAAAAGAATATTCGAATATTCGAATTTCAAACCCTAGTCGTGCTGTGACTTATTATTTCATCTCGGCCGATGTGGTCGTATCCTAGATGCAGTGCCACAAAGTCTCTCGTTAAGCACTCTCGGGCTGTATTCAGGTAACGTCCCACTGTTGTCCTGCTGACGTTTAGGTGGCAGGCTATTCTGACGTCTGGTTCAGCTGACCTTATTTTCATAAGATAGCATGCCAGCACAGTTTCTGGCTGTCTTGTGTGCTGATTTAAAGATGGTGTGTCATTTAAAACAATAGCAAACTGCTCGTGGGTTAGCCCTGTTCTAAAATATAATTCTTCAGGAGAAATGCTGTCTATATTTTCAAAATCCAAGGCTTTTTTGTTATTATACGCATTTCTTAAAACGTCCATCATGTCTTTTAACTGGTCTGGTGAAAATGTCGTATCTGCAGTATCATATAATAGGTTCCATTCATTTGTGCGCATATGATTTGTACAAACCCTTGCACTGGTAGGGACATATAAGCTGTGCTCGATCAGTGAATGTATTTTTAAGAATAGTGGTATTCTATGCAGATCTTGATTTGCACATCCATGAAACGCACAGTGACGAGACGTATTTGCTAACCTTTTGTATGTTGGGACTGTAATTAACTGCTCGGAAACTGCTTGTTCATCGGCTTGCTCATCAGGTTGTTCCTCGTTTTGTCCACCTTCATTTCTCATTTGGTGTCGATGTGCTGCCACCCAACAGCGGTAACACATGTACTGCAAGTCGTTATGGGCTGCCTGAAAGATAACATTATTACTGCAGTAAAGAAAAAAATATATATCACACACAATAGCTTACTAATGAGAGCGCCCCACTCATATTTCTTAATAACGCTGTGATAGCTATCTATCATTTTTAATGGGCCAAGTAATAGCATTTAGAAATAAACTAAAATCGTCCTACACACTTAAGACATAAGTCATATTATTTAATACAAATACTGTGAAGCGAGCTACAATCTATTTATTTCTTGAAAAATAGTTGTTTACTAACCTCTTGTACATTCATTCGCTCCAGTACGTACTCGGAGAATCCTGGATGGTTTTCCATGTATTCATGTGTTAGAATGCGCCGATTTCGATCTCGGAATACAGACCGTAAACACGTAACACATTGATGAATTCGTTGATGTTCCATATTGTCAAAACAATGAAATAAAT
The DNA here is from genome assembly GCA_917490735.1 of Dryobotodes eremita. Taxonomy (NCBI): domain Eukaryota; kingdom Metazoa; phylum Arthropoda; class Insecta; order Lepidoptera; family Noctuidae; genus Dryobotodes; species Dryobotodes eremita. The sequence goes on along the minus strand of OU823241.1, from coordinate 5,494,051 downwards.
CCAAACCACAGGCACACAAAATCCGTTATTAAGTCCGTAGTCGGGCGGATCTCTTCAAAACAATATTCTTGACAAAAATAATTAAGATTTTCTAAACCTCGTGGCAGAGCTTCTATTTAAGGCCAGATGTACAGATATATCAAATATATAGTATGTTGTAATGAAGGCACCCCAAGCAGACCATTAATTTTGGATATTTTTCAAAATCATTAAAAAACGTTGTTGCTGATAATGTCACATTGTGAGAATAATGACGTTAATGTAAAAAATAATGACGCAATGTTGCCGACAATGATCTGAATACGTATTATTAATATGGAGATGAATTTACATGTGACTACTATACTATTTTAGGTATTAATTTGTTATGATATGAACAAGGAAAATAAAATACAGTATTATACATACAAATTTAATATACAAACAAATTTAAATCCTCTTAATAATATTGATTCTTTGGTGTCCTGATTGGATATTCTGACGATAAAATATTTTAATGAAATAAAAAACGCTTGACTTACGCTATACATAAACATTAAAAAAAAACAGACTTAGAGAGACCATAAATTATACTTAAATACGTTTGAAGCCACTAAACTAAACCCTGATTGTATCTAAAAATGCTATTTAATCTCCTAAAAGACTTCAACGGTCTCTAAACTAATCAGACTTTTATCCTCTGATAAACCCTTATTAGAATCTTAACAATAATATTTTTTTTACAAAACATTTAAATTAACATTTGGCAAAAACAGCTTCTAAAGCAAAAGGTAACTAAAATAATTTTATATAATAAGCTCCTTATTTAACAACGATAACCACAAAACAATTGAATCTTAAAAACGATATTCTAATAACAGTTTTATAAGAAGGCAATGATTAACAAAAGAATTAAACCAATTTTGCTCAGAAATGTCCCTCTCCTACAATGCCCTGACAATTCAATCATCAAAACTTACACTATTATTGATTATGATAACAATTACAAGACTTAATTTTCCTTCATTGTTGTTTAATTTTTTCGGGTTATTATTTGATTTTGTTATTTTATATGTTTTTTTTGTGGACGTCTTATCTGTCGGTGGAGATTTCTGCGTGTTAAGCACATTCAGTGAAATATCCGACAATATAACCACGTTTTTGTTCATAACCCTTGAGGTCGAAGGTTCTGATTGAAATAGAGTTTCAGCTTTTTCTACATTTTTTGGCGCAGCATTGAAATTGGCATGGTGCCCAAGATGATGTCCGTGAACACAGATTTGTGAAGCGGAGCATTCAAAGCAACTCATTGTTCTCATGGTTAACTTTTTTGTTGATTTCTCCCACAACACCTGGTGCACGGAAAATGTGCCCTTAAAGGGTTTGATGTTATTGGGAATCAAGTTACTTTTTTGTATTATATCTTGTTCTTCAATTTTTTTAACAATAATATTGAGCTGTTCGTTTTCGACGCGTCCCTTAATCAGATTATAGAATTGATCGAATGTACCCATATCTTCACCGTAGAGAACCATTTGATCCGCTGTTCTTTTTAATGTAGCTCCAACACCATCTGGGGGACCCTTGCCGTGGCCGGCCTCAGAGTAGTTCCACGTGATTTTATTTAACTCCGAGAAATCGTTATAAATTTGGGTGATTATGTAGAACATGGTCTTATTTCTATATTGCGATGATGGTGAGTCCGACAAAAAATGGATTGTGTCAATTAAGGGGTTCAATCTCATTACTTCTTCTATTAAAGGCACCAGATGAGCCCATATCGATGGAGCGTTGTGCGTTAAACAATCACTTATTGTACATATTGATGTAGGGGTTACAGTTCCAGTATCAAAATTATGGGCATATGCAACAGCAGTGTGTAACGAAACCTGTTGTCTGCTGCCACCGAAGTGAAAAGACTGTACTTCTTCGGCATATTTCAAAGCGTAATTTTCGGAGAAGTCTACATGAATCAGACATTCTTGAATGTTCAGGTTTTCTTTTAGATTTTTGATAGTTTTGTATTGGCCAACAATTTTGTAAATGTGCTGAAGAAATATTATTAAATCATGCTCCAGCTTTGCAACAGCTTCCGTAAAACGGCTTGTTTCAGTCTTTTTCTCCGAAATTACTTGCTTTTTCGTTGTGCCGTTTTTAAGAATTATATTTTTAGTTACCTTGACCCATTGAAAATAAGTTACGTTTTTATTTTTAAAAGCATTATTGTAATCTAGATGATTACTTCTGCAGGCGTCACACTTTCTTTGCAAGCAATTGGTGTTCCTAGAATCACAGCATAATTTAGAAAGCACCTGGTTGCTGTTTTTCTCATTTATTATTAAAGCTTTATTCAAACTGGTTATAAGTAATTCCATATTAACATGGACAGCACACTGACATGTTTCTCTATTATTTTTTTTTGGAAAAAGCACCCAAAACGGTCGCAGTTTACAAAAAAATGAGTAACTTACTCTTAATTTTGTTTCTGAACAGAATTTTTTATAAAGATCTTTTAGAGGTAGGCATAAATATCTTTTTTGTTGGCGAACTTTATTCCGTGTGATAAATTCCTTTTTACCAGCGGTAATAACACTGTTTGCGTCATCTGTGTAAAACTTTATTATGCGTTCCATCATAGGAGTTTCCTTTTCGTCTGATTTATTGCTATTGTCACTCTCTGATTGCGACTCTTCATTCAAATCTTGACGGCTGGTCTCTGCCTGCATCTTTTTCAATTTTATCTTAAGTCTCTGGATATATTTACGTTGTGATTTGAGTTTTTTTTGGTATGCTGCTATGATTCGCAGTATTTTTTTTCGTTTTTTCAGCTCTGCGTAACGAACCTTTCTGACTTCTGCTCGAATGTGTGGGCAACGGTGCAAAGGATCATCAACTTTGTTAATGTTGGCTTCAGTATCTAGGATACTTGAGCCGTTGTCATCAGCAACAGCTTGGATATTAATCGTTTGAAATAATAGCTCCTTCCCTATGGTAGATTTTTCTGTTTTCTTTTGACGATATCTATAGAAAATTTAAACATATATTTAAATACAACATCTACATAATTATGAAAACGCTTACTTTAATACAGGATCAAATTGTAAACGTAAAGAAAATAAATAAAAACGTCAAAATAATTTTTACCTTTTAGAATTTTCTCTCCACTTTTTTCTTTGTTCTCTTTGTTCGCGAGACGATTTTTCTTTCTTTGTTTCTTTTTGTTTTAGGTATCGTTCTCTTCGCTTTCTTCTTTCTATTTCTAGTAATTCTGGGTCGTTTTTTATATCAATATACCGCCGTCTTTTGCACATTTTTTGAGCCAGCCTTCTTCTAGACAGAGCTTCTTCTTCTTTTTTTTTAGATTTAGGGGGCATTTTCGGTTGTAGGGCTTAATTTATTTTAACATAAGAATCTGTAAAGACAATAAAACTCATTAAACTAGTTTTGAGGTATATGTAAAAACGTTACGCAATTGTTGAAATTTTTGGAAATTTCTATTGATCAGCAATGTAGATACAGTCAATCGTGTGTATATCGATTTGAGCTCTTCGACTGTCTAGTCGAAGAGCTCAAATCGATATACACACGATTCTATTGTCAAGATTAGAACGGGTGTAGATAAGTTTGACCTCTACGACTGCTCGTCTACTTCTACTGCTGACTGTACCTACCTAATTATGTCATAATCATCATCATCTCAGCCGAAAGACGTCCACTGCCTAACCAAAGATCGCCATGAGGACATGGGAACATTTTGGAAAAGGAACATAGTGAAGGGATAACAGTTCTACTTGCAAACTACACTACTAAAACTACGATTAAACTAACTACTATTCGTACTTCTTTTCATATTTAAAACTTACTGAGTCAGCAGTACAGCTACTTATAAATTTCTGTCATTCCATTTATCAACTATTATCGTCCCACTATCCTTTACGTACTGGTACATATTTTGTATCTGCACCGGACTGTTACCCTCTAGTTCAATTTGAACACTTTCGTATCTAAACTCATTGTTTATATTGTAGCTACTATATAATTTCAAATTTTGCTGGTCTTCACAGAGTGCCTTACACACACCACCTTGATATGTTGCAATTATACATGCGAAATCTTCTAAAATATTAGTGAACCGATTAACGTTCACACTATATCTATTGGTGTCTATTACTAAGACATAATATGTCAGCTTCATTTTTCGGCTAAAATGACAATAAATTTCAAATAAACGTTATGCAAACAAAAACCTCGAAACAAACAATAGCCATGCAGACAGATAAAATAAATAAAATAACGCTTCAATATAAATTTGTTAAAAAATAAAAGAAAAAGTGTATTTTTCCGAAATTGCCAAAAAATATGTTATTGTACCAAGCTTTATGCCGAAATTAACGGAAACCAACAAAAACATGATATTTAACTATTAGGTCGAATACTAAAATCATTATCGGTAACAACCGTCATTGCTGACTCAAGACAATATCATTGTTAGCAACACGTGTCATTGTCGTCTCATGCGACGTTGCTGCAAATGATGTTGCCAATAATGACGAGTTCTAGAAAGTTCACCATTTTACAAAATAATTAGGTATATTCGTCGGAGAGAGTGCCACATGCAGTAAGAGTTTCACCCATACTTCAACTTTGTTACATAAAAACACTTCATTATGAAGAAATAATTGAGATACAGTCACAAATAAGAATGACGATTGTGATGACAAATTTTGGAGAATCAAAATGAAATACTTACTGCTCAAATCGCGCGACGTCCTTACACTCCAAAGCGTGTCGGCCGACTGAGGCGCGGGGTGAAGCGTCGCTTAAATGTCATTTGACTCTTCGTTCACGTTTCGTTATACGTAAAAAAATTACATTCAACATTGTTGCCGATAATGACGCTTAGTTTTTGAACATTGTTTGGCTATATTTTAGAGTAACTTCTAATAAAGTTTTCTAACATTATTGTAATGAAAAACGTTCTTTATTTATCTAAGTTTAATATTTATTCACACACTGTATCACATTCAATACACTGAATTGTTTATGTCACGAAATGTTGGAAACTATACCCAGGCGACACGCCAAATATTATCGATTTTTAAAGTAATATTTGAATATATTTTTTTTGTGTGATTTAAAGCTTAAAATGGCTACGATAGCATCTTTATCATTTATTTAAGTAATGGAATAAAAATGTTTGACTTTGAATTTCTTTAGTATTGATGAGTATTATAGCGAGACATAAATTTTGGCTCTCTGAAATATTCACCCAGTCGCTTAAATCAAACTAATTCAACTTAGTCCAACCGTTGGCACAAAATCAAATCCAGTAACAAGTCCAAAGTAGAAGGATAAAACTAGCAATCAAAAGTGGGAGACAAAAATACGCGTACGCTCAAGGAAGTTCCGAAAGGTACTAAATAATAATTACAATAACCAATAAAACCAGCAGCGGCAGACAGGCAAGCGATAAGGGAACAAAGACATACTTCCCTTCTCCCCGCCCTTCCACCACCCCACATTTACTACCTGCTCTGCGTCGTGTGGCGCTGCGCATGCGGCTCTTATTATAACCATTCTATATTGCTCACCACTGGCTTATTTGGATTGTGAACGTGTTTTGAATTAAAAAACTTATCAAAATGTAATTATAATTGTAGTAGGTATGGTTACATCATGTCGAAAAAGTATAATAAACGGCAACATAATTGTTACTGATTCCGTTTTCTTCATGTCGATATAACTTTTTTCGGATGTACATTTCAGTTTCGCCGTCGTACAATAAAATGATAAGATGGTTATGGCCCTTCGATTAACATAGGTTTTAAAGTTCTACAAGGGTGGGGACGTTTTGAACATTGTTCTTTCTCTCTGAGAGATTGTCTCGGACTTAATTTATAAATTGATCGAACAGCTCTTTTCTGCAAAACAAAGATAGTCTGAATGTCGGCGGCATTTCCCTACAACAGAATACCGTACGACATAACACTATGGAAATAGCTAAAGTACACTAAACGGGCTGTCTCTATGTCGGTTAAATTACGAATTTTTCTTACAGCGTATTCTGCGGAGCTTACCTGTTTTGACATGTTATCTATATGTGGGCCCCACTTCAGTGGATGCTAAGCTTCAGCTTAGCATCCAAAATTAAGCCCAAGAATATTGTGCTATCTTCAAGATTCAATTTGTCGCCCTTCATCAATACATTAGTTTTCACCTGTCTAAAGTGAGGTAGCGTAAACTTAATGCATTTGGTTCTTTTTTCGTTAATAAGTAAATTATTGACATTGAACCAGTTAACTACTTTTGAGATCGCGATATTTACATCGTCAGTAACCAGCTGCTGACGTTTAAGTTTAAACAAAAGTGAAGTGTCATCCGCAAACAACTCTATATCATGATTATCCTTTATGTGGTAAGGCACTAGGCACACTAGTACAAGAAGTAAAATAAGGTAAATTATAATAGTTCCTATGCGTACACTGTGCACATTCAGTGTCTTTCACTATTTATCACTTCACTGTTATCCTTTAATGCGTGCGATAGGAACTGTAGATTTTCTAAGTCGATCTCGTCTAGGCTGATAGTTTTACGTATAATACTGGGTTGGGTAGATGTATAGATAGTGAGCTCGGAAGATAACTTCTCCTGTTTAAAGACTGCGTTTTCTTAGTGTTGTCGTACCAAGTTTTATTAATTATGTCGTACGCACCGATTTCTGCGTCAGCACAGAAATTGTTCAAAATGTCCACCATTTTTTTCTAAACATAAACTAGCACGTCTTGGGAAATGGTTTCCTAAACTTCGAAGCGTGTCTTTATCACTTTTTAAAACATTAAAAGCGTCTATTATTCGCTGTTTTTAATCACTAACACTTTGAGCTTCTTCGGTATGAGTAGTTGAAATATAGGGTATTCAGATCTTATCATTCAGATCTGAATACCCTATATTTCACAGTTCAACCATTCGAGTATTCCTATGACTATTCAAGTGACCCCTTAATCATTTCAGTTTATTCCTCTGTAACCTCATAATATATTTAATTATTCAAAATGTTCACCATGTCTCTGTTTTTCAATCAAAGCCACTTATTTCTTCGTCAAGTCATAAAATGGTCTACTAACAATATTTTAGACTTGTTTATTCAATAACATTTTTTAAAATTAAAATGCTGTATAGTAGAAGTGTAAGCATACTCATCAACAGCATTTGTTCGTGTGTGTAAATGAACAGAGCAGTTCAATATGAACTACTCATTATAACAAGCTGTTCAGTATGAACTTTTGATGGCGGTAACTGTTATAACAAATATTGCTAGTGTTTAAGAAATAAAACTGATAAGTAGGTCAAGTTAAAATATTTATTTCTACATAATTACAAAAATAATATAAAGTACATTTTGATAAGATACATTTTTTTAAAGCAATGATACATTTCTTACTTACTATTATTTACATTTTTCACTAAAGAATACAGGTAAGTTTATAGATTATAGATTCACACTTCAATTTATAAGTAGGTTTAACATTCTATAAATAATCATTCATACGTAAACTAGGATCGTTCTTATCTTACTGACAAAACACTTTATTTTCTTCACACCATTTATTCAGGCAAAACACATTTTTTAAGGCACATATATTGGTATGATGCATACAACTTATAATGTCAGATGAATCTGAATAATTGTTATATAATGTTACCAAACTTGGACAGTTTTTACTTTCTAAATTGTATACATTATTAATTTGGAATATATCTTTTAACCATGACACTTTTTCGTTTCCTTTAGTAAATATACTCGTAGATTTAGTTTTAAAAAAGTTGGCAAAGTTTGCTTTATAATTCAAATATGGTACAAAGCCTTCGTTCCAGTTTATTCCTCTGTTTTTTTCAATCCAAGTCACTTGTAACCGTTCTTTCCTCGTCAAGTCATAAAATGGTCGAGGTGGTTTTATCAACAGCACTTGTATATGCCCTTTGTACATTATTGCTATTTCTTTTGGAATAAACTCGTTTCCTTCACTCTTAAACCCTTGAATATCTACGATGGCATTCATGATAGTTTTCTCACAATATTACTCAGTGGCTTGTATTCGAACAGTCGATCGTTTATTATTAAACAATAGGCAGATGTATTATCTTGAATATCTTCAGAGCATTCAATTTCTAATCGCACGTCAACTGGCCCAGTTTTAAGTGAATCGTTTTGTCTTGAACAGTCAATCACAAAAAGCGGAGCAATTTCTTTAAACTGGTTTAAGCCAAGCAATGGATCAATGCCAAAGTTGTAATACGACTGACGAAAATTAGCATACATTTCATATAATATACTATATTTACCTTCATCAAATTTCAGATTAAGTGAGTCATACGGATAGTATTGAGAATTCAAATATAATTTAATATTGCTTACATTGCAGTGATCAAATTTCGAAGAACTTTTAGTTTTATTATTTTTTCGAGCTGTTTGCAAACCAAATGTAACAAACCTTGGTTTTTCTAGCTGGGAAGTTGTCTTTACTGACCAGGAATGCTTCGTTGTTCTTGGTAGTAATGGATATTCATACAAATCCCAATTTCTAAATGCTATCTGTATAGAACGATCTCTCTCCAGGCTTTTAAGCAATAATAATTTATTACGATCAGAAACTTTAATATGTGGCATACGCCATTGTATTTTTTGTATATCTATTTCTACGTTATCATTTTTGTCTAGAAGCACACAGTTCAATGCCGAGCTGCTTCGTTGTAATATAAGTTCATGTTTACAATTGATTATTATTTTGTTATAATCTTCTGCAAATCCCAGTATTCTGTTCAATGGCACGATAACACTGAAATATCCGTTTTTTAATTTCGTACCACCTAAGTTCCATCCCCAGACTGCTGCAGCTTTACTTTCACCTTCATTCATAGAGGCATACGATTTTAAGGTTGTTGTAATACCAACATTTTTATTGCGATCGATTTCAACACCATTTATTTCATACCTAATATCTTGAAACAAATATGAAATTGGATTATTTATAAAATCAACATCTTTTTTTATTGCAGGGCAATACATACAAATCTTGATGATGAATGGGTATTCTGATTTCATCATTTTCTTTAAAACTAGTATTATACGGATTGTAGCTATGGATCTCATAACTTTCAATAGAGTTGTCATGTTGCACTAAATCTGTTATTTGAAGCATGTTGTTATTATTTTAATTTTAATCCAATATGTGTGAGAAATCTTTTATTCTCTTTAGTAATTTTAATGTGTCTTTTAATGTTTATCGCGTTGACACGTCTGACTTCTTTGGATATAGGAAGTGAAATATTACATGTTCTTCTCACGATAGGTGTTTTATTAAAAACTAACATCTTGTTTCTATGTTAAAACAAAATAGGTAGTATTACTATTATTAAATTTTAGCTAAACTATTATTTTCAATGTGAGTAGTGATTATCATCACAGGCAATCTATGAATGTGCGTAGAGTATCAAGAATAAACTTTTATAACTTGTCCTAATTACGTTACAAGGATATCCATTTACATGAATAAAAAAACATCAATTTGCTATGATACTTTATTGTCTTTCCAAAATGACGTAAGAAATTTTAAACACAAGTGTCCACAATTATACATGTGATCACGCTGAACGTTTTCATAATTATACTGAATATTATTTCCAACATATTTCATAAATTCTTTTGGAGGTTTTAAGTTACCATAACTGTCAAAATATTCTACGTAATCATTTATCTTGCCATAGGCTACCCAATGAGTACCAGAGTTTTCAGAAGAGTCAAGATTGATCACTCCACATTCTATCGGCAATACTTCATCTGGTAATTTATCTCTCATAAATACACCACGAAAGAATGGAATATTATTCGAGTGTTTTATTATATCAATATTGGTTAAAGCTCTATTGGGTAGCCGAGATTTCAGTTTTTTTTCTCTGTTAAGTAAATGCCTAAACCATCTTTGTAATGGTTGAGATGTAATCCTCTTCCAATGAACAATGCCTCCATTTCCTTATTGTGTCGTTCTGCTTCACGCAATTGCTTCTTAGCTGTTTTATATGCATTAATTGCTTTTGAAATACCGGCAGCACCTCCTGCTAAACTACCAGCAGCGGATAATCCAGCAAATATTGGTACTAAAGGAAGAAATCCTCCAGTTTTTGGTACTGGTATAATCCTAGGTAATTTTATTGGTGTATCTGATGCGAATTCTTTAGCTGCTGCGTATGCTAATTCCATCAATGCTTTCTTACATGATGGTTTTAATTTTGTAATGTGCTTTTTAGTATGGGTAACAATTTTTTTAAGAGTTTTCTTAAAACCAGCTCCTGTTTTTACTTTATTGATGTTTTTGTTCAATGCAGATGAAACTGTTTTTTTGTTGTCTATAATAACTCGTGTTGTTTTCATTGCTATTACTTTATTTTTCTCCAAAGTAATAGAAACGTATTAAATAAGTACAAATACAGGTCTATTTTGTTTTAAGATCAAATACGTAATGAATAGAAAAATATATGTATTTGCTTAAATACATTTGTTTTACCACTTAAAATACATTTGTTTTATCTATCCAGCTGTTCTCGCTAGTAGGAAGTCCGAGCCACTTCACATATACTTGATTCCCTTTTCTTTTCAATACTTTTTCAACTAAGTACAAATCAGGATGGCTGGTTTTTTGAAGTTCTTGAGCATAAAACGCTCCTAGTATTGGTGACATCTTGCATCTTCTATCAAGTAAGTTATCGGATTAGTTTCTTGTATTATTTTTATCTTAAATATTTCTGTTGACCAATTAGGATAATAGCCTTTATCAAAACATCCTTTGTATTTACTTATTCTTACAAAATCACCAACACTAAACTTCCTACACTTACTGTTTTTCATACATTCAGCCATACGAATATATCTTTTCAGTATGTCTGTTTTATTTTCATGATTTATAGAGGCTGGAGGTTGTCCCACAGTTCTATGAGTAGTGTTATTGTATTCACATACAATTTTGTTGAGCGTTCCATTCATCCATTTATAATTCCCGTTAAGACTAAATTCTTTGTATAATTTATTTTTTAATGCCCTTATTAATCTTTCAACAATTGAGGCTTTTTTAGTGGAATACGTTGAATAATGATTAATGTTGTACTTTATAACAATATTTTTGAATTTATTATTATAAAACTCTTTTCCCAGATCAGTTTGCAAATTTCTTGGAACACGTCCTTTAAGCAATAGACTTTCAAATGCTTTTGACACCTCTTGCTTATTTTTTTGTTTCAAAGGAACTGTCCAAGCATATTTTGAAAAAGTGTCTATGATTGCTAGTATATATTTGTTGCCACCATTCACTTTTGAAATTGCTTGCATATCCATTAAATCTGCTTGCCAGAGATCGTCGATATCTTTAAGTATGACCTGTCTTCTTGGAAAGTTAACTCTAGCACATTTATGAATTTCATTTATGACATCTACTTTGCTCATAATGCTTATTTAATTTTCCTGAAATTTCTTTCAACACAATGTTTTTTTCAAGATGTCTTACTTTATCGTTTAAAATTGAAATCCGTTTATTCAGTTCTTCTATTTGCAAACAAATATTAACTTTAAGTTTTTCGATTTGCTCTTCAGTAGTATTTTTAATCTCAACTCGTTCCACACTTATGTAACTATCAGTTTGATTTATACGAACAGAATTAATATTTTTATGTTCATTCATGTTGCATTCAACTTTGATAACTGAGAACGTTCCAAGGGTTTTTAGTCTTTTATAATATCAGCTTCTTTTAACTCTTCTATAATTGATAGAATCTCATTGTCATGATTAGTATTACCAGCATTTTTTGAAGCAATTAGAAGTTTCAACCTTTCAATTAGTTCATTAGGGTCATCCCAGTAAACGTAATCGGTATTACTTTTATATTTTTTTAATTTAGGTAAAAATCCACCGCTTTTTGTTTTCATTATATGTCCATCATCTTGAACATAACTATTTTGCAAAAACAAAGGTTTAATAATTTGACGATATTTTAATCTTTTATCACCTTTTATTTGACCATTAGGATGAAAGTCTCGTTTATGCGCGTGTGTATTATGAAGCATATCTTTATAGACAATTTTATCTAGTTCAGTGACCAAATTAAGGTTAGGTTTACTGCGTACCAAAAGTTCCTTTAGACCTGGTGTTAATTCATAGGACCTTTTATCAATAGTGACTATATTTGTTTTGGGTGAATTACAGGTCTTATTTGCAAGAGAAAACGTAACCTTGCTATTCCCCATCATCAGTTTTTTATTTTCACTACGTATTCCAAATGGGACATTCATATTATCATAGATTTCCATCATATCTTCTTTATTTAGTGAAATCAGTGTATCATTAGAATCTTTTAAAGGATTTTTTGGAAGAACGTCTTCATAACACTCAGAATCTTCATTTGAATCTATTTTTATGCATTCTTTAAAATTTTCATACTCTGGAACGTAATCTGTTGATGAGCTAAATCTTTCAAGCGAGTTACTGTCATCTCTCGAAATGTCAAATATTGGTTTAATTATATCATTCGCTTTAATTAATGTTTCTAGTGGATCTGTTATTGGTTTGAAGACCTTTTTAAATTTTAAATGAGCTGTATCTTCTTCATTTTGCATTGTTTTAATTTTATTTTTTATGCTTTCGACTGACTTTATCAATTGTTCTTTAATATTAACCTGCATAATGTTTTTTTCTTTTTTTTAATAACGGCCCATCCGTTATTTACAGATATCAGATTTCGATTGGTATATTTTCTGCAGTGAGTTGGTATTTATATGCACTTTCTAAAAGTATATAAATATGTCAAACCCTTGTCTGTATCTACCCTCATTTAGAGGACAATCTTTATTAATTAACAAAAAGTCAAATCTGTCTTTCCAAATAGCAGAGCAAAGTTTTTTAAATTGAAACCATTCGATATCTGTGTTTACGTGCTCATTGTATATATGTTTTAAGTTTATCTCGTCTTGTTTGAAGATTATTAAAAGATTAACATTATCTCGTATAAGTTGTTTAGGTATTTTGGAATAGGTTTGTGATAAGTAAAAACAATCTATCTGTTTGTGTCTCCCCATTGCAAAGTAATTACGAATATTGATTTGATTTTCGCATGCTACATCATCAAAAATCATTACTGCATTAGTTAAAGCATCATTTGGGTGTATGACTTCTTTATTATCATTGAAGACAAAGAAGTTAGCACCTGGTATGTAACTCATAACTTGTTTCAAAAAACAATATTTTGGCTGGAAAGCCGTCTTCGAGTATAAGTAAATATGCTTAAACTTGAGACCATTTTCATGTAATATTAAATTAAGCATTATGTTAGTTTTCCCACAGTTAGATGGACCGCATATTATACATCTAATAGTGTCTGGTAAGAGTGCGCTATGTTTCACTTTACGTGTTTGATTTTCTAATTTTATATTATTAACTTCTAAAGTCTGTGGTTGCTTGATGAACTTCATTGTCAAAATGTAAAATAAATGTAAATGACATGCGTATATATATATATATATATATATAAAAAAAAAAAAAAAGGATCAACAATAAATAAAACAAAGTTTGATGTAATTACATATACCTAATTATAGGTACCTTTATTAACAAATTAAATCATACTTAATGCTATAAAATAATAGCTTAAAGTTAAAAAACTAGTAATAAAAATAATACACATTAACAGATTATACATCACTGGAATAATCTACAAACATAGAATCACAATGCCCCCAGGGTAATGTATGAATTTGATCCTGTAATACTTGAACTTTGTCATCGTTTCTTTCTAAAACTTGTTTATCTACTTGCTGAGTGTATAAAACATGTTTAATTGATTTTATCATATTCATTTTACATCTATGCGTTTTATTTGTCAGAAGTACATTGTTATAATCATTCAATTTTAGGTTACAAGTTACATACTTAGAAACACCTTTAGCTTTTTTAATTTCAGTCTTCACACTGTCTATAAAATATAATTTAGCTCTTAAACCGGTAAATTCTGTGATTAAATCGTCACCAACCTCATGTTTCCATAATCCAGGAATTTTAGCATTAAGTTGCGGTATGTGATATGGATTATTCATTCCAAAATTACTGGTATCAAACTTGGTAAGATCATCATGCATATCATGATAAAAATCATCTGTATAAATTAAATATAATAGGCTATCAGTATCTGTATAGCACAACTCAGCATTATTTTCGTATTTATTTTTAATAAAGTCATAATGAAATTGGTATAAATGTTGCTTCGAATATTCCAAAACGGTAAATCCAATATAAATAGGTCTATCTAAAACAACCTTTTCCCGGTACAATTCCACAGCTACGAAATTTTCTGAAAAAATTGATACACTTTTTAAATTTGGTTTACATATCAATTTTTCAGCGCCAAGATGCTTATTTGTTTTATTTCTGGTATCTGTCCACTTTGTTACTAATTTTACATCGGCTTGCTTACGTTTATTTTCGATAGTTTTTCCGAATATGGCATTATTCAATAATTTGAAAAAGTCCTTCTCGAAAGCAGTTTTGGAATTTTGACGAAGCCTAGTATTCAGATCAATGTATTTTTTGAGAAAGCATTCTTGCCTGAAGCTAATTATACGATGAATCTTTATTAAAATCAGACCTTTTTTCAAACATTCTTTCAAGTGAACATAATGAATTACATACTTTTGCTTATCATAGAGATTTGCAACCAATTTTAATGTTTTTCCATAAGGAGGTACTATTTTATCCACTGCAAAAGGTAAGTCTTTATGCTTGTAATGTAAATAATTTGGATAATTTAAGTCTACTTCCAAAATATAACCATAATCACTATCATCTGACACATCATTTACATCAAACTTGCTAATTTCTTTCAGACTCAAGAACTTAAATTCTTTTATAGGAAGTTTCTTCATCATAGCATAGCCATATAGATTATTACAATCAAGATATATTAAATAACTACTTGGTTCGAGCTCATTAAAATACGGTAAATATTTATTGTTTGCTACAGCATGACGTAGAGTACATTGTGCTAGCCCACCACGAATTCCTTTTTCTAATAACTCGTACATTTGTAAATCACTTATCAACTCAAGTTCAGTGTCGGTATATAGAAGCATTGCATCCCAACTTAAGCTCGGTGATGTTACATAATAAGCCGGATCCAACTTATAGTAATGTAAACTTGTTTTTCTAAATTGTTCAAATATATCACATAGTAAAAGCACATCACATTTTATGTATAAATCTGTATATTCACCAAGAGATTTTATTTCGAATGTATTCCAAACTGTTTGAGCGTGTAAATATTCTTCATTAGTTATATGTTTTTCGCATAGACTGTTATAAAAATGATACTTTAAGGGAAGTTTCGTCTCATCAAATTTAGACCAAGAATCAATATAGTCATATGGATAAACACCTTTTTTTCGCATTAAATCAAATTGTCTTTTATCAGTAAACTCTCTTGATAAGTTTAAAAAATCGTTTTCTGATAAACTTTTACTTAGTGCATCTAGACTAGAACTAAGAAATTGAAAGGAATCAATAAACTTTATTTGTATAGGTTGATTGTTTTTTTCTGTATTTATTAGTTTTATTATTGAAAGGTATTTTTCTTTAGTTTTCGGTATTATATTAATAGAACCTTCATACTTTGCTAATTCTTCAATGAATAAATGTGAGTCATATCCAGACAAATTATGAAAGACAACAGGAATGAATGAACAAACTCTATACATCAAATTACAATGCGAGTGCGCTGCCCCACGATACTCGGATGTAATATGATCATGATCTCGGACTTTATCATTCAGTAATAATTGTTTGCATATGTGACATGTAGTCGAATTTCGATAATCCATCTCTTGTTCTGCTGATAATGGAGTCATTGGCTTTTTACTACTTAAAATGTTATGTATATATTTAACGTCTTTTATTAAATATTTAACAAATATTTCTACGCAATCTATACCTCGATATGTAACATACTTGTTTAATTGATCATTATGTGCGCAACATATATAATAAGCGAAACATGAAGGTTGGTGTGTTTTTAGTTTCTGAGTATTCAAAGAGTTACTTTCACTATAGTCTATTAACATACATTCAAAATCAGCATAAATTATGAAATTAATTTTTTGCTGTCTCTCATAATGTTTGAACTTTAGTACAGAATTGTGTTCAGGTAATATAGTTAAAATCTTAGAGCAGTTATGAGTCTTGTGTCTATTTTCGTTACTAAATAGTTGTAGACATGCATCACATAAATAAAGTTTTCCTTTAGAACGAGTCACTTGACGTCGTACTAGACGTATTAAATCTTTAATTAGACAGTAGTGTCCGATAGATTTTTTTTCTATATAAAGTAAATTAAAATGATTTTTTCTTCTATTTAGTGTTATATAAAGAGGTCCAGTCACAATATTATTTTGTATACCGTATATATTTAAACTGATGTTGGAATTATTTTTTTCTAACGTTTTAATATCATTTATCGTAGGAGGAAATGACATTCCCTCAATATTTAAAACAGAGGTATAATGGGGGTATGAACTTGTTCTGCAAACATTATTTTTAGCTGGGTATAATCCAGCAACTATACTCCATAGTAAACAACAATTATCATTATATTTATATTTATACAACTTTTCGTGTGCTTAATAGCTGACGGCAGTTCTATATAAGACCCACCTCTCATAGGGGAATACTTGTTTATATTAATTTCGAGATGACTCATAGAAATAAATGTCCAACCAGATTGACAGTGCTGGAACTCGGTTAATTTATTATTTAGTTTGTTTATTACTTTGGTTAATAATTCATTCAAATCAGTGTTCTTATTTAAAATTTCATATTTGGTATTAAACGACTTTAATTGTTGTTCGTCTGATTTTGATAACATAAAATAGGCAAACAATTCAAAACTCAATTTTATGCAATTGTGTTCATTAAGTGACATATTTATCAATTCTGTTATATTTATTAGATGATCACCCAGGAACGCCTCTACACCGAGGTACTCGTCTTCCCGAGTGACATTCAATCTGTATGTCATTAATCTGTTTTTGAATGCTGTTGCAATAATATGAATATCTGTGAACTTGGTATTCAATAAACAATTTGCTTTGTGTATATTCGTTCTCATATGATAGGAATACTGATTTTCTGGTATTTCAATTTTACATTTATAACAGGTTATTGACTTTCTAGATCTCGGTTTGCTGTTGAGGTGTGTAACTGTAAAAAAGAAAACCAATGACGAGATTACTTATACAATATTTATTAATACTGCAACATCATACTTATAAAATATAGTATTAATAAGACATATTATGTATGTAGGTAAATACAATTAAAAATTAAAAGAAGATACAATTTAAACTAAGTATATAAGCAAATATCGACTGACACCTAGTTAATCATAGGCACCCATGTGGGTGATAGCACAGTTTTTAAAATCATTTTGAGTTGCTTTAACAAACTCCTTTATGTGGGCCCAAGATTCTTTATTTTCGTCTAATTTCGTCTTAATGGTAGTTATGGCCGAGCGCCATCTATTTATAGGCATTATTTTTTTTATTTCTTCCGTATTGTAAATTTTCACTTCAACATAATATTTTCCTTCTTTAGTCTCACTTATCTGTCGAGAATATCCCTTGGCCATCCTTCTAGTAAAATATGAGTATAGTGGTGGTATATTACCAGTTTTGTGGGATCTCTGTGTTGGGATGACGCTTTCTTCAATATCACTGTCTTCACCGAATAATTCACCAGCTGTAACTCGAGCTGACGGTGATACTGGTGAAATGATCGGCTTCGATTTTTTTGCGCTTGTCGACTCTTCGCTCAACTTGCTGGACCTTTCCCGCTTCGTTTTTCTTTCTTCAGTCTTCCTCTTCGACTTCGCCTCTTGTTCAGAGTCATCGCTGGAGAGGAAAAGGTCGTTGTTAAGTAGTTTCGACCTGTGAACAAAAAAACAAATAATTAAATATTAGTGCATTGCAATCAATCCATTTCCTTCATAATTCCTACATTTGAAAAGTAACTGATCGTGACAAAGATAAATAATTAACAGATACAAATATCGTTTGATTTTGTGAAGGAATCGAATCCAGGACACAAAATGCTTACAAAATCGATCAGTCAGCCACTGTGCTGACAATGTTAATAAAAAAAAAAAAAAAAAAAAATACAAATCTAGCATTTGATCTGTGCAGGAATCGAACCTGCGGTACAAAAAAGCATCACTCAGCCTCTGAGCTAAGCGTGCTAACTATTGACGGTTAACATTTTAATACTTGAATAAATCAATTAATACATGATTCTGACTATTCAATAGTTAGATATGATTATGAATAGGTACTTACATTCTTGATTGATGCTTGCTTAGGAGACAGGTAGCTTGATTAGGAGCTCGGAGCGTTGATTCCTTGCAGAGAGGATTCGTTCCAGAGAGGAATTGTGCCGGAGACTAATTTGCGATGCGTTTTTATAGGCCTAAAATCACGTCATTCAATCCAAATTTGTAAAAACTGCATACTTGCAAAAATTGTCAATTACCTACACGAGCGTACAAATCGTAGCGGTTTTAAGTTTACAGCGTTTTATATAAGACGAATGATAAGCGATTTTGAATCTTATGTAGGTACTTACTTAAATCAACAAGAGTGAATTTTATACTTACTTAGAAAAAAAAAACAAAGTTTGGAGATGTGACGAGTCAGAATCCAGCGTTTAAAACGCAGCGATTATAACACTCGTCTGGAGATTGAAATCCATCTTTGTGCACGTGTCAATAATTCCTAGCCATATGGAGGCAAGAGGAGCCGTCAGTTTCGGATTACTTTACATACATAAAAACAAAATTAAAATGAACCTTAATGACAAAAAAAAAAAAAAAATGGATTACTACCTATATAAATCAATCCAAGATACCAAAAAATCATTCGAATTGACTTATCTGCTCTGCGATGTCGGTAAGTAAAATATCAAAAAGTATTTTAAATTACTTATTAATAAAAATATTAAAATGTGTATTATAAATGAATTTTAATATTTTCACAGGGGTCTATTCTAGGATAGTTCATTTGTCTTCGTTAACTTGTAATTTAAGTATTATTTAATTAATATCTACTTCTTTGTTTCAGATGTCCAGCGATATTTTCCCCACTAATTCTTCATACTCACCAATTCCTGCTGAACAAGCCCTACGTCAAAAAGTGGTCAACTATTTGGAAAGAGAAAGACCATTTCAACCATTTCAATTTGAGGAAACACCACCTTGCAGCAATAGTAACAACAGTAACAATAATAAAAGACGAAGAAGTGATGTTGTTTACTCATACATACAGAAACCATCAACCGGTCATCGTAGTAAAATAATACGAATACAAGTTTTTGACGCGGAAGAATTCACAAATTCACCATGTGATTGTAATGCCAATATATGTGTCCAACATGTTGTGGGGAATGTATTTAATGATGATATTTATAAATGTGTTAAGGATATTTTAAGCAAATTGCATAAAAAAATGTGAATAAACAATCAATTCAATCTCCGTATGGTTGTCTCATATTCATGAATAAAGAAAGATTATTATAATTATATTTCAGCTGTTTTATTTCTATCACTCCTGTTAGTAAAATATCAAAATAAAAGTCACCACCACACCAAACAGACAAACAAACAAATAGACAAATACTTAGTTACACATTAATTAAAATTACTTAACACTTCTTTATGATAGGGTACACTTACATTTTATACACATACCCATACTTGTTATTGTATGAACAATAACAAGTCATGACATGAGTCTGTACTCATAATGTAAACCTATTCATTTGTCGTAGTCGTAGGTATACATTAGGAATGTGGTATATTGGTTTAATCGAAATACTACATGCTGATTTCTGATGTAAATTAATAATTATAACTTTATAGCTATGAGGCACACGATGGGTAGAAAAGAATACGATCTGCTTCCTTTACGGGAATGGGAATGTGTTTGTTATGTAAACAATCAGTCGTGCTTAGCAACTGATTATGAATAAGATTTTTAAACGACGTTGGTATTTGTATTATACTCAGAGACCACATTAACCCATAATAAATTCACATCACTGCATCATACATTACTAAATGAAAATTTTGTCTCCCTGCAAGGGAAGGAAATACCTACATGTAACTTATAAATACCTAATAGGTAACTCTCAGTAATAAATATACACCATCATAGAATAAAATCCCAATAGTAGAAGTTTAATTCCGAATGGAGTATTATAAACGATAGTAAGATTAGTATAAACGATCTTGAATAGATGTCTCATTTCGATCTGAATGCAACAGTCACTTTGAATAGATGATTCTGAATACAATTAACATTCGTTTTGAATAGAGGATTCTGAATGTCGAATAGTCATAGGGATACTCGAATGGTTGAACTGTGAAATATAGGGTATTCAGATCTGAATGATAAGATCTGAATACCCTATATTTCAACTACTGGTATGCACTAAACGTTTTAGTTCGGCCCACAAAAAAAAGTCGAGGTGTGTTAGGTCTGGTGATCTCGGCGGCCAGTTCACAGGTCTACCGCGACCTATCCACTTATCACTGAATTCTTTATCGAGATACGCGCACAGATCGCTCGTAGTGAGCTGGACATCCGTCGTGCTGGAAGTTCATGTCTCGCTGATAGAGTAGAGGAACGTCTTCTAACATGGTGCAGATGACGGAACGTATCATTTGTAGATATGTTATTCCCGTCAATCGACCTTCGATCCAAACTGGACATTATGTGATCGTGAATTATTGCTGCCCAAACGTTGACTCTGAAACGAACTTGATGTGCATGTTCTTTAACTTTGTGTGGGTTTTGGAAGGTTCACCAGTATTCGTTGTGCACGTTGTAAATACCTACAAGGGTAAATATGGACTCGTCGCTCCACAAGATGTTAGCCTTCGCAAGGTTCTGCAACCAGTGACAAAACTCCATGCGGGATCCGGGCCGCGTGAGAAATGGTATGGTCCAATGAATGAAGTAGCTTATCCTCCTCGGGTGTCCTTGGAAATAATCCAGTATGTCGTCTTCAACGTGTTTGGCCAAGGATGGCCGGCCCCTGCTTCTGGCATGACTGCTATTGCCCAACTGCCCATGATCAATTTAACCACTGATACGTCAATAATATTAGAGCAGTGCTAGGAGTTTGAGGAGCAGGGATACCGTTCCTTACGACTAAAAGGTCACCAAATAAGGCCTACCTTAATTTTTTTATTACCTATCTAGCAGGTTTATAATAAAAATGCACTGGTAATTTGAAATACTTATATTTATTTATTAAACTTTGTAATAAATGAAACAAAATTGCTTTAGAAACAAAAATCACACTTTTGTGAACACAAATAACTAAAATGTCACTTTGGCCTTATTGAGAACCCTGTGTCTTAATAAAGCCTTAATAAAAACAAGTAAGCATTCAACTTCTTAATTAATACAAAACGTTGTCAATACTTATATTAAATCTAATGAGATCCTATTAATTACTTTTGGTCATTTTAGATCAGACTTAACGAGTTTCTCATCATGTAAAAGTACTATATTAATCAGTCTTTTTTTTAAACAATCTCCTGAACAGTAAAATATTTTATCAGCGCGTGTGAGTCCAACACACAGCTCATGATACCAAACGCCACAAGTAAGACATTGTCGCATATCATTAACTCGATCTTCTTTACAAGCTGAACAGTACCAAGAAGGTTTATTATCGTGACGTTTTGGTTTACAGTCTGTCAAGTAAGAGCGTGGTCGTGTTAATTTATAAAAAAATATATTTTATGAAACTTTCATATTTATATATACACTAGCAAACCCGGGGAACTCCGTTTCGCCACCAGATGGCTTCGTTTTATGTAACATTTCGTTTGGTGATTAAAAGAAGAAGATTTTTTTTTTGTTTTATATTAGAAAAGGAAAAATTTTATTTCATTTCACAACAGTAATGAATTCATTTCGATTACAAAAATGAAGTGTTATTTAGTTGAACTTCTCTAAGTAAATGAAAGAGAATCCAAAGTAAATACTGAATCGAAGCGTTATACGTGTCCGCAAATTATCCGTTTCATTGAAGTGCTCTTTCGTAAACCACATTTTTTGTTTTTTGGTCTGACGTTAACACAAACAAAGCGGATGGTTTCCCAACTCGTGAACACGCAACGTATAACTGCCCATGTGAAAAACAATGATTTTCTAAATTTATCCCGCAAACACTAAGCGATTGGCCTTGCGACTTATTAATTGTCATTGCGAACGCAAGGCGAACTGGAAATTGCAATCGTTTGAAGTCAAACGGAAGATCAGTCGGAATCATTGGTATTCGAGGAATACATACATTTTCACCTGCGTACTTTCCGTTAATAATGGTTGCCTCAATCAAATTCGGCATAAGTCTTTTTACCGAAAGTCGAGTACCGTTGCAAAGTCGCGGTGGATTCAAATTACGCAATATCATAATAACTGTACCAATTTTGAGTTGCAAGTTATGTGGTGGAAATCCTGGTAACTCCAGAGAGTTCAAAAACTCCGTTGGATAATTTACTACATCATCTGGATTTGTTATGGAATCAACGGATTTGTATGTCAGCAAATCGCCAGCAATTTTTGATTGAATGGTGAAATTCAGTGCGTGTACATTATTATTCTTTGCGGCAAGAATTGCTCGTTGACTTAACCAAGCATAATTCTGATAATTCTCACTAATGTTTGGGAAAACATTTTCAATAAGAGCTAATTGAGAGTCTACAAATCGGCAAAAGTCGTTGGTAAGAGTAATCCAGATGTCGCATCAACTGGGACTTTTCCATTTCCAACAGCTAACAATTGTTTGGAAAATTGTGCAGCACTATTCCATAAAGGTGATGCCTTCAGGCAAGCATTCAATTCATCTGCAGGCGTTCCACGGGGAATTACTGGCAACGTCTGCCTGAAATCGCCTGCCAACAATATCATCAAGCCGCCAAAGATGTTGTTATTTCGCCGAAGATCCTTCAGTGTGAAGTTAAGTGCTTCAAGTGATTTCTTATGTGCCATTGTGCACTCATCCCAAACAATGAGCTTGCATTGCATCAACAATTTTCCCATTGCACTGGATCGGGAAATATTGCATGTTGGAGTATCAATTGTGTTTAAATTGAGTGGCAACTTAAGCGCAGAATGTGCAGTACGACCGCCATCTAGAAGAGTCGCCGCAATTCCAGATGATGCTAACGCCAAAGCTATGTCACATCTTGATCGAATAGTGGCCAAAATCAATGAAATGACAAATGTTTTCCCTGTTCCTCCAGGTGCGTCCAGGAAGAATAGACCACCAGTATTATTGTCTACCGCTTGCATTAATGTTTCGTATACTTGTTTTTGCTGTTCATTCAGCAACGGCACATTATTTCGAACGAATTCCTGCAATGTATCAACATTGTATTGCAGCTCTCGATTTAATTCTTGGTTGAATGCATCGTGCATCGATCGATTTGGCGCAATCATTCCTACTTCAATCAGTAGCTTGTTTGCAATAGTCAAGCATTGATCCTCAATCAGAATCAATCCTTCATTGTAGATTTCATCGGTTATTTGGATGTCAGGATTATTCGTTAGAATGCGCAAGCGATGCAAGATATCTTCACATATGTCGTCTTTGTATTTGTTCCATAACTGAATTGGTTGTGAAGGATAACATGTGGTGATGATAATTGCGAACAGCGTTCGTATTTGGTACGCATTTGATGAAACAACTGAATCCGAAAGTGTTAAATCCCAATGAGAATCGTTCGCCAGCAAACCCAATAGTTGACATGCTTCTCGATATGTTTGGCATTGGTGGCCATTCACAGTTTTCAAATGCGCAAATGATTTTGGTCCACGTACATTTACCAACAGCAGTCGCAAATAAAAACATTCATCATTTCTAGGATGAACAGTATACATGCGACCTAGTGCATCAGTGGAAAACACCTGTGGGTAATCTAGAACTGGTGTTCCTTGTTTGCGACGTTGGAATTTCTTTGTTGATTGATTCCAAGTGTAATACTTGGGCATTTCAACGTACATCAGCGTCGCTGCGAATGGATCTGCTTCACACATTGCAAAGAAGCTAGTCAATGTTGTCGATGGTGGTCTCTCAGCTCGTTGTGCCGCATTAGCCTCAGTGAAGTAAACTCTTTGGCCATTTTCCAAATGCACTGCTAAATGTACAACTGTGGGATATCTTTCATGAATTTGAAATGACAATAATCGCCACAGTGCTTCATTAGTACTGACGTATCTGCCCATTTGGAAGTTGCTGATTTCGTCATTCGCATTTTCCGACGCAATACCAAACACAGCCATGTCGCTGCCTTTTGTGACGTACTTGCACAAATATTTGATTGATTTGGCCGAATGACAACTCTCAACGTTTGCATGTGTTTCGAAAATTCGTGATAGCAGCGGGCAATATGGTACAATGAATTCATTTCCGATCTCAATCTTTTGATTTTGAACTTTAACTTTGATAGTTCGACCATTATCTTCTTTTGAACGCCGACGATAAACTGGATATCCATCGTCCCCTGTGACTGTTTCAGCAACTAACGGTCGCGGATATCGTTTTGTGCACTTTCCATCAGCCATGCAAGGCGATAATGGATTTAATGCACCGCACGGTCCATGCACCATCTGTGTCGTCACAATGTCGTGTAGATGGGGATCAGTGACTGGATCAGGAATTTCAGCTGATATGATGTCATCCACTTCATTTGAATGTAATTTGTTCAGCAACCAAATTAGGATATGAGCATGCGGTAGTCCACGCTTCTGCCATTCCACCGAGTACATATAACAACGTGTGTCACCAAAAACTCGATACTTAGTAAGCACATCCATCATAACCTTGAGTTTTTGCTGAAATACTCTGGCGATTATGTCATGGCGATCTTGCGGTTTTTGGTCCGGTTCCAACTCACGTTCAATTTCCGTCCACTTCGGATTGCATGTGAACGTAATAAATAAATCCGGAGTTCCATAATTTCGCACTTACGTCATAGCGTCTTGAGCGTATTCGTGCATGTGGCGTGGGCTTCCGATATAAGATGATGGGAGAATCGTCAGACATCCAATATTCTGAACATCACCATCTGAATGAATAGCATCACGCAAGTGTATATAGTCCTCAGATCGTAGCTTTGCCTGATTGAATCGGATGAACGCTAAACGTTCGGTCTCGACTTTGACATACATGTCGACAGCGAATTGCTGGAATAGCCGACGGCACTTCAGAATGACATTCTCCTCATGTGTACGAATCATCATACGATACGCATAGTAATTCATTCGGCTTAGATTTTTATTCGTTGATACGCCTGAAAATGCAAAATTAAATGAATTGTTAATAGAAACCAATAATAGCAATAATTAGTGTGTGAATATTGTACCTGTAATCGACCATCGACCGACGATCGACCATCTTCAACGTGATGTCGTATCCGTCTTGCCCTTGCCAATAAATGTTTGGTTATTGTAACGCATCGTACAAACGATGTGTCTTGTTTACACGATGCATGATATTGCTTCTTCGCTGAACGACAATGTCTCGCGATTTAGTTGGATCGCCAACAATAATTGCAGCAACATCATTAACGGTGGGTGCATTGAATCTTCGCACATGTTTACCTGTTGGGGTACAATCCGCTCTTATGACAAATTTGTGCGTATCCGATGGCATTCGTTCCAATGAACATATTAACCACAGCATTATTAGCGTGAAAAGATGCTTGCAACTGTTCAATAATTCGTCTCTTTAACTTTTGTGTTCCCTGTATATTGCACCGCACATTCAGCTGATCCACCATCGACGAAATGAAATGTATTTGCAGAAATTGATGCGGTTCATCTGGTGTTGGCACCATTGAACCATGCAAATGATATATTTGTCCTTGTATCTGTAATTGCAAACAATCATTTGTTGAAGAATACGGTGTAACTTCTGATCGTATGATGGTGTAGTGTGTGGTGTATATGTAGTTGTTATGTGTTGCAATTCATTGTCTTGGTGTGAGTGATTGGTTATGTGTGTTGTATCTTTTACCTTGCAAGTCGGCATGAAGCCGCCTTCTCGAATGATATTAGCTCCAAAGGAAGTCATGCGAAAGCAGTTATTGTATTCAAGGATGTGTTGAAGAAAATGGCT
Source organism: Dryobotodes eremita (assembly GCA_917490735.1). NCBI lineage: Eukaryota > Metazoa > Arthropoda > Insecta > Lepidoptera > Noctuidae > Dryobotodes > Dryobotodes eremita. The sequence continues at coordinate 5,467,805 of OU823241.1, read as the reverse complement.
GGAATCGGGATCGAACAATGGTTTCAGTGGCTGTGGTGGTGTAAGTAATGGATCCAGTTTGACTTTTCCACTTGCGCAGCACAATCCAGCCGTTTCTCTTTTGAACTTTAACGCATTGCAATATCGGCATATAGTCGTCATTGGTCCAATATCTAAATTTTCATCATCACTGTAGTTCGCAGTGCGATCATATTGGAATGCCAAGCGATTGTATGCCAATGATCTTCGTGTGCTTACGCGTTGTCTCAATCGGGCATTTTCTCTTATTATATTTTGTCTTTCTTCGCTTAAGTTCTGTGAATACACTTGTTGCTGGCTTGCATGTCTTGTGCGGCGGCCGATGTTCGCACGTCGTCCTCTAGGCATTTTGGACTATTGACAGATTGTTGAATTTAACCTCAAATGCACGATCCACATAATTAACACAGTTCAACTTACCACCTTAAAGACAAATGCCTGCTATTGAAATTGAATAAAAATTTGCGTAATACACGTGATTGATTTGATGGTTTCCAATTGAAATGTTAGGAAACGAATAACTTATTTTTTTTACTTTTTTTTCACAATTTCACATTGAACACAACACCGGTTTGTCACATGAAATTAACTGAGCAGAGAACAATGAGTAGCTGTCAAACAATGTATCACGCACCGGCGCCATCTACTTAAAATATTCGTTTGTATATTTTTGTTGTTTGTATTGTAGTACATGCTATGTATCAGAGATGGCGCTGTATGTGAAAAAAGATATTCCCGCTTTTCTTTTTAAATTTTTCCTGAATTTTCTTTGATATAAACCTCACGGAGCCTGAGACCTTTCCAACGAATGCAAAACCGTGGAAATCGGTTCGTGCGTTCTGGAGTTATAGCGTCAGGAAGGAAAACCCGACTTATTTTTATATAGTAGATTGTACACATTACAAACAATGATGCAATTTGGTCAATAATTTGTCCAGTCACCACCGGCGTCGATAATTGCCTGGCATCTCGGAGGCATGCTTTCTACTAATTTGACGGCGTATTCTAGTGGCAAGGATCTCCAGATCCGACGAATTTGGTATGACAACTGCTTCAAAGTGTATGTGCGTCTTCCACGTAGCTTCTGTTTAATATATGCCCACACATTTTCAATAGGGTTTGCATCGGGCGACTGCGACGGCCAATCCAATGTAACGATGCCAGATTGAGTCTTCCACTGAGTACAGAGCTTGCTGCGGTGTTTAGGATCGTTGTCCTCCTGCAGAATCCAATCTTCATTTTTTGTGATGAACCATCGTTTGGCAGATGGCAGTAAAGCCTTTTTGTAGATTTTTATCATTTTCTCGGCATTTAGGTTGTCAGTAAAGAGGTACAAAGTGCCGAATCCCTGCTTTGAGAAGCAGCCCCAAAGATGCACCTTTATTCCATGTTTTACGGTCCGCTGAACAAACCTATTGGTGGAAGTTGACCCGGCTCGCGTGAGGACAGAACGTGCCCATATAGAACATTCATCAGTAAAAATGACATTTTCAAAATCTCTATCAATATTCTCATGCGCCCAAGCGAGTCGCTTTGTCACATGTTTTTCAGTCAACAAAGGCTTCTTAATTGTGTTGCGCCATTTCAGATCATGAGTATGAAGAAGGGTTCGGATAGTTTCGTAGGATATATCAAAACCTTTTGCCATTAATTTTGCTTGTCCTTGCCGCAGTGTTAAAGCAGGATTCCGCGAAAACAGATTCACTATTATTTTTTCATCTTTTTTGTTCACTTTTCCTATCGAACCACGTTCTGGTAAATCATCGACATTTTTAGCCACTTTATATCGCTGTATCCACTTCTGTACAAATGCCTTCGACTTTCTCATATATTTAGCAGCCGCTGATTGCGACATTTCGGGACCTTTCGGGTGGATGCAAAGGAACACAGCCTCGTAGCGCGACGCGTACTTAGCACTCATGGCGTTTAACGTGATTCTCTTTCAAAAGATCAACGACAACTGAACCTTTGTTGACAATGCATCAAGGACAAAGCTTCCCTCTATCGGCTCGCGAAGGAATTAGAGCGAAATCTTTCATTAACTGTCGGTAAAGTCGACCACGCTCTTACTTGACAGACTGTACATCCCATAAGCTTATCTGCTGTCAAAGAAGCAGTCTTTACTGAGGTTCGCTTTCGCATTGCAGCAACTGCAGGTTGTGCAGATGTACAGCGACGCTGACGCTGATTTTGGTGTCTTTGTGTTAATCTTTATTATGGAAGAAGTACCAGGAACATCTTCTACTCTTGACGATGGTACAGTAATCTGTGATGTGTAATTCGTAGCATTGTCTCCAAACAAATCTTTTGTTACCTCTTGAGCCCTGTAATTCAGAGACTTCTTGCGTGGAGCAGTCGCTTTAACTTTAAACTTAGGAGTTGGTAAAAATTCATGAATCTCAAACGTGGTTGACTGATTGTTTATCTTATGTGGAGTTCCAGCATTCGGATTGTTTTTTGAGAGCAAGGGCAGTGGCAAATTGTCAGTATCTGTGCCTGACCCATCTGAACCTTCCACATTTGCAGTTGAAATCTCTTGTTCCACTGATTCATCAGATAAGACAGCAATATTCTCACTGTTTGTAGGATTTGGAAGTTCTGACAACGCAAAGGGCGCAAACGCCTCTTCAGGAATAGCATCTGGGTTATGTGGATACAACCCTGTAGCGCGAAACCCATTCGAGATATTGGTAATAGTCATACATTTCGGCCATACTTGTGAGAGAATGACACTGAAACTTGTCTTGCTAAGGGTTCGTTCGGGAAGCTGACTCACGTATTTATTCAACTCCTGGTCCCAATGGGGTCAAAAGAACGATAAACAGATTTATCCATCCATGGGCTGTAATTCATGCGAGGTTTTTGACGGAAGACAATATAAAGTAATGCCACATTTCTCAGTTTCCTCGACAATAGTAAAGTCCTTTTGCACCATCAAATATGAGGAGACATGGCCCTGATGTTTTGTATTTATGCAAATGATTAATAAACTCTATGAAAGTTTCTATCGTCATACTTCCTTTTGGCGTCATCTTCACCAGAGAGACGGAGGTAAAAATTATCTTGGAATTCTGACTTTAGTCTCTTGCCTTTGAACAGTATCATTGGCGGAATAGCTGATCCTATAGCATTTCCGCAGCCTAGCGCTATTTGATGAACTCTTTTTCTCCCTTTGGCTGTCGGAACTTCCTGCTGATGCTGCAAAGATATGCGACAATTTTTTCATCGATGTTGTAAATGCTTTCAGGTTTATGGTAAATTCCAAGCCTATCCAGCACGCTTATGTATTTGGAAAGTGATCGCCAACAATATCTTTATTTAATTTTTAAGCACGAGCTGGATTCATCATCTGTGCTTTACGACGTGCTAATTCAGGGTGTCGTTTGGTAAATAACCTCAACCATTTCTTCCCCGCGGCATTTTTGGCATCATTGAAAGTGCCTGGAATTTTCTTAATTTTACAGAACGAAAAAGCCTGTACGCGCAACATCTTTGAAGTCATCGGCACTAACATCAACCAAACGTATGATTCTTCTGACAAGTCCAGCTTCTTGTTCTGTAGTCAATATAGTCAACCCGCCTAGCTTTCGTTTAGTCGAACCACTCTCTAGATGGTTGCGTAAGGTTCTTCTTGGGATGTTGTATCTGATTGCAGCAGCATATGTAGATAATATACCCCTTTCTACCATTTTAACAGCGTTTTCCATCTGTTGCGAAGTCCATTGAACCCTTTTTTTCCTTGTGGTAGAAGCTGGTGATCCGTTTTCCATGATGTTACTGAAAACAAGGGTTTACTATTTTACTGTGATACTTTTCTAACTGCATAAAACATTGTCCTAATAAGGCCTGTACCTTTACCTTTTTTTCCTTTATCTTATTATTTAGGATATGGCCCAATGTTCTTTTCGATCCTTTGAAATTCAAATCCTGTTTGGCGGTTGCTAATATTTTGTTGAGTGTGGGCACTTGTTTGCGCACATCATATGGATGCCTTAGTTCACAATTGTACTAACTACAAAAAAGACAATTTTGAGGAGAGCGTTTTAAAGTTTTTTAAAGTTTAGACGTGAACAGTACGTAAATAAAGTAAAATAATAAAACAATTATGCATCTATTCATAAGACTAGTCCTTTAACTCCATCATATCTCAATATTGTAATTTTAGTATAACCATAACATTATAAAAATAGTGAAATATACATGCGACCCCCCATTTAATACATTTGTGCACTAAGATTGATTATATTGACATGCATTAAGTGAAAAACTCAAAATATTTTAACAGCTTTACCAGGCTGGTTTAAGGTCCAAAAACTAATAATAAACCAGTGATTCATAATTATTAATAATGTTTATTTTTTCTATAGAACACAAACAGTTTTTCAAACTACAATCAAATAAAATATTTTTTCAAACTGACAATCATAATTTTAAGAGGACTAATCCCAATTTTATAATAGAACAATCTTTAGTTATTTCTCAAATAAATTCTTAATAATTACCAATTAGAATATTATTATTAATCAGTCTTCAGTTTGGTAACAATAATCAATTACTTACTGGTTAATAAGAAAAATTTATAAAAACTTAAATTTCTTCAACAATGGGCTGTTCATCCTGATCAGAAATCAGAAATCAGAAATCAGAAATCAGAAATATTTTATTTGTGATACATAGGTAGGTACAGTGGTTGGACATGTTTTAGGTTAATGTGCGCTATGATCAGCCTATTATAGGCATACAAAAAGAATTAATAACAATTTTCACATGCAAATAAAGAGCTTACTCGTACTAAACTACAAATCATCTACATAAATGACTGTATTATTCAATTAATAAAGGAACAAAAGTCAAAATAATTTGCTAGGTAAACGTCAAAACAATTAGTTAGGTAAATGTCAAAATAATTAGTAAGGTAAATGTCAAAAAATAATTCAGATTTAAATAATTAATTATGATTTATGATTACAATATAGTCAAAGAAGCAAATTACATTACATAACAAAAATTACATTAACATGTCAAAATTTATCTGATAAAAAATCCGATACACTATAATAACATTTTTGACATAGCAAACTTCTCAGTTTCAGTTTAAATGAGTTAATATGTAGGTTTTTTAGCTCTTTTGGCAATTTATTAAATAGAACTGTTGCCATGTGAAAGACACTTTTATACATCAAGGCAGTATTCGTTTTTGGAACGCACAGACGACTTTCGTCCCTTTGGGTCCGATTGAAAGCTGTAGATGCTAAAGTAAATAAATGAGGATTTTGTTTAACAAAAGTCGCTACTTCAAATATGTATAGTGACGGTAATGGAAGGATACTATGCTTTTTTTAAAAAAACACACAGATCTCCATTGATTTTAAACCAAACATAGCCCGAATGCATCGTTTCTGTGCCTTAAAAACGAGATCTTTGTCGGTGGAATTCCCCCAAAAAATTATGCCATACCTGAGAACAGATGCTACTAGCCCATGTTACGCAATTAAAAGGGCACTGGTGTTTATTTTGCTTGCAAGTGTATGTAAGGCATAGGCAGATTTACTAACTCGCTTGCATAGTTGTTGAATATGCGGTTTCCAGGTCATTTTGTCATCAATATATAAGCCTAGAAATTTACAATTGTCTACTTCCTCTATTGTTTGCATATTAAAAATAACATTTAGGTTATTTGGTGCTGGTATATGCTGTCTAAAGTACATTAATTTAGTTTTGCTTAAGTTGGCTTTTAGGTTATTAATATTAAGCCAATTCATAACAGAGCTCAAGGTGTTATTTATGTCATCTTCAAAAGTATTTATATCTTTACATTTTATCGTAACTGTACTGTCATCCGCAAAAAGAGATATAGGATTATCAGTGGCATTGGGTAAGTCATTGATGTACAATATAAAAAGTGGCGGCCCCAAAACAGTTCCTTGAGGAACACCGTAGTTTAGTTGACGTTCACATGATCTAAAGGTTTCTTCTTTTTTTATTAGGATATTCACTCTAGTCAATTCTGTGTATTGGTGACGGCCTTTGAGGTATGATTCAAATAATTTCAGAACATTACCTCTTATTCCATATTCATTAAGTTTGCCAACCAATATATCATGTTCAACATAATCAAAAGCCTGTGTCATATCCATAAAGATAGAGCAGACAGGTATTCTTTTGTCAACATTAACCATAACAAAGTCCAGAAAGTCATAAATGGCCATATTTATAGATTTATTGTGTCTAAAACCTTTTTGTTCTTTTGCAAGAATATTGTTATTTTCTAAATAGTTATTAAGTTCTTTGTAAATATATTTTTCAAATATTTTAGAGATAACTGGAACTAAGGCAATAGGTCTATAGTTTTCTAGAAATTCTCTATTATCTTTTTTGAAAATTGGTTTTATGATAGAAGTTTTTAATTTGTCAGGGTAGATTCCAGCTTCAATACATAGATTTATCAGATAGGAAAGATGAGCAGAAATATTCATAGCTACTCGTATATATTTCAAGACTTTAGTTGATATGCCATCATAACCCACACTATTCGTATTTTTTAAATTCTTGATAATCTGCAATACATCATATGGCAAGCATGGTTTTAAAAACATAGACTTTTGCTTAGACGACATATAAAATTTATACTGCATGTTGAGTGAATCATCCTTAGGTACTATTTTATCAATGAAATAATTATTAAAAGCATTAGATATTTCACAAGGGTCAGTTATTGTTTTGTCATTTATTTTAATGCTAGTTACAGTATCAATTGGTAAATTTTGTTTAGGTTCGTTTATAATTTTCCATGCCGATCTACGTTTATTATCCGACGCGTTAATTAAATGATTATTTTGTGCGCGCTGGGTTAATTTTATTACTTTTTTATATCTTTTTGAGAATTGTGTCAGTTTCGCTTTATTTACCTGGCTGGGTTTTTTTCTGTATTGCCATAAAAGATCACGTTTTTTCATACTACAGGCCTTGATCCCTCGCGTTATCCAGTTAGCTTTACGATGTGTATTAATGGTGATATATTTAAATGGAAAGCAAAGATCATAAAATAACTTGAACAAATCAATGAAAGCATTGTAGGCTATATTCGGATCAGAGGCTGAGTACATTTCAGAAAAAGACAATTTCTCTATACAAGTTCTAAACTTCTTAAGATTTTCCTCACAACAATCTCTACGTTTAATTTTCCAGCTTTTTATCAGGCATACCTTTTTGACCTGACACCTCAATATCTGAGCTGTGTGATCAGATAATGCAAAGTCAATCACTTCTGCTCTACACTTATTGTGGTAGTTATGAGCAAAATTATCTATACATGTGTTACTGATTTTTCTGGTAGGTTCGGTTATCTTAAGCCTTAAGTTATAATTAAGAAGTAAACATTCAAATTCAGATGTAATATTATTTTGTTTTAAAATATTAATATTAAAATCCCCAGCTATCACAATATTATGCTTATTATAGGTTTTATTTACATACTTGAGCATCTTGTCCAATCTTTCGAAGAAATTACTTAGGTTACTAGCAATCGGAACCCTATACAAACAAATAATAATTACTTTGTAGTCTATTAGTTCGATGGCAGAGCATTCAAAAGTTGAGCACTCAGTGAATAACACCGACTTTGGAATCACTTTCCAATGATGACCTTTCTTCACGTAGATACACGACCCACCTCTGTTAGAATTACTTCTGCTAAAGTAGGCAGCTATGCAAAAATTGCCCTCCGGAGCAACTGGACAGATTCGCAACTGGACAGATTCTCAGCTGGACAGTTTCGCAGCTGGACAGATTAGCAACTGGACAGAGTATAGTCGCGAAAAAAATAAGTTTATAAACTATGAAACATATAATGTATTTAAAAAAAGTGTTTATTCAAGGAAAGTCAATAATATAATATAACACAAAGGCACGACAATAGAATGAGATCTGTCTTACAATCTGTTGTATTGAGAATTTGTTTTAAGGTAGGTAATGGTGCCAATTCTCTTGTACACCGAACTAAACTATCACTAAAATTTCTTACTTTTGGCTATGAGAATCTTAAAGCTATTCTGCAAAAAAAAAAACTAGATTTAAAAATAATTTTGACGGAACTAAAATTTAATTTGACAATCGTGACTCCACGTGGTACTTGTTTGCTCTACCCTGTGTATCTTTTTTAGAGCCGGAGGCGCGCATGGGGGGCAGCCTCGACGTGTTTTATATGTAATTTTTCACATTTTCTATGGAAAATATGAAAAATTATTACGGACATGTAGAACTTTAGGGTTTTAAGGGTTCCATAGAGGGGGTCCAAATTTTCATTATTTTTGCGATAGGAAACACCATTTTCGAGATATATGCAAAATAAAATATAAAAAAGATACAGTACTGTTTTGGCACCAGAAGTCGATGTGTTGTGGTGAATATTAGTTCATGACAACTAATTTTATTCCACATCTTTTTAATCGCGACAAAAATAGCCAGATTTAGTTAGACAACCAAAAATTTAGGTTAAAAACGTCAAATTCAGAATAGCAAAATTGCCGTTTTCACAAAATTACTAACTCAGTTCACTCTTAGTGCTGTCAAACTAAAATAAAGTTAAGTTGTGTCACTTTAGTCTATTTCAGAATAGGAAATCGTCGTTTGACAGGAATAAACTAAATTTTAGTGATTTTTAGTCTAGTTTAGACAATTTTTTGACAAGAGAATCGGTACCAATATTAAACAAAATCTTCAATTTGGAACTTATGATTACGGAGAGAAAACTAATATTGAGATAATTTTAACGACCGTAGGCGTTCTAAGCATGTCATGACTGAAATTTTTTCGTTAACGCAGTCCGATAATATATTTTGTATCTGCTTATCAATCAAAATTTGCTTTGGCCGACGTTTTGTTTCCTCACAGTGATAGTAACTTCTATTTATTTTCATATCACTGATTTTAGATTCCTTTTTTAATAACTGTAGAAACAAAAAAAGGGATGGTTTTTTTGGTATTTTGGCATTAATTCGCCGGTGCCAACCTTCTATAGCGTTAGTAGTCCTAAATTTTTCTCCGTAACAAGATAACTGTTCAGACGAAATTTTCGTCAACCAATAATTTGTGAAATAATTGAAAAAGGCTTTACATTCTTCATCATCTGTAGCCATTTCATTTATTGACAAAAAGCCCTCAGGTATTAATATGTTTGGCAAAAGTGCTAATTGCGTACACAATTGTGTCAATTTCCGACCATTTACAGTAGATGAAAATTTTAATTCTTCAGATTTTTTCCACACCGCATGCATAAAATGATAAAAGCAGCCTTTGACAATAACATCCGGATAGATACATTTTAATGCTTGTGCAATAGCTGATTCATAATCGCACTTGAATTGTTTAATATTAACAGACAATTGCTCTTTCAAAATTCTAAACATTCTTGTATACGTTTCCTGAGACTTATTTGGTAAAAGAATAAACAGTACTGGTACAAAGTTAACACAATCGTTACCTTTGGTTATGTCAACATGTAGCGAGAAAAGCTGGTAAAACGGTTTCGGTGCAATTTTGAATGTACCGTCCCCAAAATATGTGTCTGTATTTTTAATTAAATCTCTTGCTGCTTGACTGCCAAACACAATTATTTTGTCTGCACTACCATCATCATATAAAAAGAAGTCTTTAACTAGACATTCAGGTATTTTAACATCTTCGATCTTTTCGCTTTTGCACCTATCCACACAAAGGAACTTTTTGCGATGTCTGTATAAGGTATCCTTTTTGGTATTAAATGATGGTAATGTGTGATCTGATGATTTTGATGAATCAGAAACATTTTTTTCAAAAAAATGTTTTTCAAATATTCTTTGCACTGGCTCCATATTACTGCATACTTCCTTTTTACATTCATCTAAAAGTTTCTCGTTTCTATTCCGCTTAAAGTTTGGAGTACATGAGTGTTTGCCTTCTTTTATTATATCATTGTCTGTATTTAATGTAATAGACGTACTACACTCACGTTTGTTGCTACATCTCCAATTCGTACAATTCGATTTATTCCGCTTAGCGAAATTATACCGATGTCCAGCATGTAACAGAACAGTCCCATGTAGCGGGTCCTTCCCCCTTTTTCTTTGTCCATCTACAAAGACTAGCTTTGATTTTGTCCGTCTTGGACCAGCAATATTCATTTTACAGATTAATAAATTTATTATTATTAATGTAACGTTCAAAAGCTACAAAATAAAATGATGTATGTTATTGATGACATTCAATGTCAAAGCTATTAATTGTAGATTTTTTTGTTATCAAAGAGTTTGCATTACGCAGATAGATAGATTGCATTTATATTTCCTTTTTACAACACAATAGGTTCCTACAAAGAAAACAATCCTTCAATATTATGTAAGTTTATAATTTATTTAATTAGTATTTGATGGTCTTTATCAATTTCAGATCAAATAAAAAAAATCATGAGTAATTGAATTATGTCTAGGGTATGCAAATGTGATGGGCCTAGTTGTTTAAATCGAAGCTTGAAAAGAGTCAGCCCTTGCCCTCTGGAGGAAGTCGTCCAATTTCCTATCTTGACCACTTTTTTATACCGTCCATATTCCCAACTCATCCACTTCAATTATGTAATGGACTGTACACGTTCTGTCCAGTTGCTAATCTGTCCAGCTGAGAAACTGTCCAGCTGAGAATCTGTCCAGTTGCGAATCTGTCCAGTTGCTCCGGAGGGAAAAATTGGGTATTACACATATTTCTTCATGGCCCGACATCATAAAATGTTCAGTCAGACAAATAACATCAATATCAGTATTTCTATCCGATAATTCTTGCAAGCAGATTGTTAATGCATCCGACTTGCTCCTCAAATCTGCAACATTTTGGTGCAGTATGGTGATGTATTTATGACCAAAAAAGCTTTTGCGGAGTAGGTTTTGGGGTGTTATTTTGACTCGGTGACATTTCCTTGTTTAGGTCAATTCCATATTTACAACTAGTGATGGATGATTCTATATAAACAATCATTCTATAAACATCCTTAAACAATAACTGCATTCCAAAACTATTTATCGAGCCAGTGCGTCTGTCGAACATCGTGTCGTCATATCTCAAATTCTCGTTGCTGTCCAAAAAGAATGCATGCTCGTGAGTGATTGTATCCAAGTATAATAAATTATTAAAAGTTTCTACTCTTGAATTGAACAAGTAGTTATTTGTAAAGAATTTGTACGTAGGGGTGCAGATAATTATGTTAGTGTTTGTAATTTCTTGCAGGACTTGTCTTATCTTTAATATACTGTCAAAATATCTATTTGTAACTTTAAAGTCCTCTTCACCAAGTAGAATAATGCAGAAGTCCAGTGAGGTGAAATTCGCTAACTTTTCTTTAATACCTTTCAGCAGGACTTGCATACTACCATGGGGTGTGATGTAGTGACAAAGGTCACATTTCTCAAAAATGTTTTCCGCAACATAAAGCAAGTTATTTTTGTTGTCAGTGCTTATAATACATATTTTCTTACGTTTTGAATCATTTTCGACTGTATTCTCTCTTTGTAGTGTTGGTTTATTAGTATTATTTATCTTCGATTTCGGTGTTTCTGTTTGATTATTGTTTTTATTGTTATTTCTACTTTTGTTCTTTTTTGAGCTGGACGACTTCAGTTTGGCGGGTGTTAAAGTTACTTTCTTATAAAGATCATTATTTTTACTCAATTTTTCGTTTAAAGACTTTAGATTACTATTTTCTAAAGACAAAGATTCAATTTCAGAGTGAGCGCTCTGTAGTTCTAATGTAAGATGAGTAATTTGTTCACGTAGTTTCATAACTAAATCGTCTTCATCATCGGACATTTCTGGTACACTGTTAGCGGTCTCATTCAATGTTGGTGTAGCAGCTATTACCTCACTGTCGTTTGATATTGAATCCGACTTTGTCCTCGTCCGGCGGAATGTGATATTATCCAGGAAATTCATATTAGATAGTCGCAAAGTTTGAAATAAGCTTTAAAAAAGTGAATTGGTTTCTGTGGGGATCGAACTAGCGACACGTCGTCTACACAATAATGGAGGTGGAATGGAATGGATCGTCAGACGATTCAGTGTCACTACTATTGTTAACAATAGCCGCAGATGTGGCTGGTATATCTTTGTAATTTTGGTCGTATTCTTCTGGAATAACTCCATCTTTTAAAAGTGATAACAAGTCTTTTTCTTTCTCTGCGAAACCGCAATCCGCGATTTATATGCCTCTTTCAGAGATTTTTTTAGTTTGTTCATGCATATTATCTGTTTATTTTTTGTCGTTGCTTCTGGCTTACAAATGTCTATTTCTTTGAAATGTTGATCAGTCAAATCGTATTTGTAAAAAATGGAAGTGGGGGATTCTTTCTTCAGCTGTAGCCATTTAATTTTTAACCACTGCACTTGCTCATTTTTTGTATTTTTTGTCGTATTGGAATTCAAAGATTTTTCTAATCCCTTCAAATCATAGAATTCCCCGTATTTCATAATTACAACATCGCAGGGTCTCGGCTTGATTCTAGCAGACCCTATCACCTATGCATACTCACGTAAAGTGAATATGCTTTTATGTTTTCGCGCTCTTTCTATACACGCATGAATTGAATCCACTTCTAAATACGAATGCCCCGATTCCATAAATTTTAAATCGATCGTGTCTAATTGAGGTATGTTATTGACAGCATATAAAGCCGCTAGAGTTACATATTTATTGCGATTCTGACCGCCACATGTGTCAGAAAATTATGCGACATGAGTAACAGTTTCGGGTAGACTACAAAGATATTTTAACAATATCGATCCGATTTCAGTAGAACCTTTTTTGCCATTGCATTCGTCCCATAAATAGCAGTATCCTGTGTTGTCATGTGAATCTAGGATAGTAAAATTGTAAATCGATAATTTGCGCAAATAATAGATTTTGCAATCTCCGGTAAAAGGTATCGATAGAATAACTTGAAGATCAAATGTTATAGCCCTGAAAGCACCTGTTGGGGGTGGTGCTGCAGGAACTAGCGAGTTGTCGCAACAAAACACAGGCGAACTTTTAATGGGACGTTTATTACTCAGAAAAAAAGACCAAGATGGCCGCGTGCGCAAAAAATTAAAAGTGGGCGTGCACATTGATCCGCGTTCGTTGGCAGACTGCCGGGGGGCCCACAGTGTGACAAGCATGTCAGCGTGTCCCGCCTCTTACCTTAATAACTAGTGATGCTACTTACTAAATACTAATTATTATGATTAAATATTATTTAAATACTTCGAGCGCGTCGCCAACATTCCCCACCCTAGTGCTGTCACAGCACTCATCAACTAGAGTGATAGGAGCGACGCGAGCCGCGGAGCGGCGCCACGTCCGGGATCCCACTTTCACTTCCACGAGTCTGATACGACCATCCTTACCTGGGAACACCGCAGTGATTAGTCCCTTTGGCCACGAATTGCGGGGAGAGTTCGGGTCCACAACCAATACGAGGTCGCCCACTCGTAGAGGTGGCTGCTCTGTTTTCCACTTTCGCCTAGGTAGAAGATCAGGTAAAATTTCCTTTACCCACCTGTGCCAGAACATGTCGGCCAATCGTTGACTTGTACGCCAATGCCTGCGTAAGTACAGGTCAGAACTGTCAAACGCTCCGGCTACGGGTAAGTTCGACGACATACCCAGCAAAAAGTGGTTTGGGGTGAGGGATTCTACCCCTTCCGGGTCTACTGAAACGTGCATCAAGGGACGACTGTTCACTATATTTTCAATTTCTGCTAGAAGTGTGCTTAACACTTCGTCTCTTGGTGCGCGTTCGAGCAAAACAACTTTGAGCGATGACTTGACGCTGTGAATCAGTCGCTCCCATGCCCCACCCCAATGGGGACTAGCGGGAGGGATGAAAGTCCAGTCCATCCCATTGTTGACACCTACGTCTTTCAGTACTTCTTGATCTAGGTCCTGTATGGACCGTTGGAGTTCCTTTTCAGCGCCTTTCAGATTTGTGCCATTGTCGGAGTACAAGTGACGTGGCCAGCCACGCCTAGCTGCCATCCGACGCAGTGCCATGATCAACGAGTCCGTCGTGAGAGAAGCAACAGTCTCAACGTGAATAGCACGCAACGTTAAGCAGGTAAAAAGAACACCGTACCTTTTTTCTCTGCGTCTGCCGACTGTTACCTCCATCGGTCCAAACAAGTCCAGGCCACAGTGAGAGAAGGGTCGCTGGTGATGTGCCACACGAGACTGAGGTAAGTCACCCATGCGAGGAACTAGCGGCCTGCACTTCTTGATGCGGCACAGCATGCATTGCGACACCACAGTCTTCACGGTAGGTCTGAGTCTCACTATCCTATATTTTTCCCTCAGCAAGTTGACTACTGTTTCCTGATTTCCATGAGCTGCCTTCACATGGTAGTGCCGTACAATCAGCCGAGCTACAGGGTGCCGGCCGTCCAATATTACAGGCCTCTTTACCTCCATGGCGACATCTGCAGCAGCATCGATCCGACCGCCCACGCGAAGCAAGCCATGCTCGTCTAAAAACGGTGAGAGAGTAAGTAACCGACAATTTTTAGATAACGCCTTACCATTGCTAATCGCAGCTAAATCCTCGGTAAACGACTCCCTTTGTGCGTGTTTCAATAGCTGCCGCTCTGCACGCTCCATTATCTGCACACTATAGCCACTGCCAGGAAGACCTTTTATCCTGTCAATAAATTTGAAAACAGCGGCTGACGCCCGCAGAAGGCGCAGCCAAGAAGAAAATCGAACCGGATCTGGAACCGATAAACAAGCTGAGTGTTCCTGAACAACAGCTATTAGCTCATCGCATGCTGCATGCGTTTCCGGTTGGATGACATCCTTAGGCCATGACGCGTCATCAAAGTGCAGGAAAGTTGGACCAGCTAGCCACTCAGAATACAAAGTAGGATTGAATGTTTCCCTTGTAGCTAAGTCAGCTACATTAAGCTTCGTAGGAAAGTATCTCCATTCGTCAGTACGTGTCAATTCGTCGATTTCCCCAAGACGGTTCGCTTCGAACGCTTTATAGGTACGCGTATTGTTACGAATCCAATGGAGAACCGTAGTGGAGTCGCACCAAAAGAATCGACGTACTGGAGATAATCTATGTTCCTTACCAATAGTGTTAGCTAGCCTTGCCGCTAACAATGCCGCTTGTAGCTCGTATCTAGGCACTGTCATCGGTTTCACAGGTACCACTCTGCATTTACTTGCAATAAAAGAAACACGTATTTTACCTTGCGCTTCCCAGCGCCAGTATGCTACCGTACTCAGCGCTTTAGTGGATGCGTCACTAAATACGTGAAGATGTAAGTTGCTATAAACAGACTCGCTTGTAGCCGAACTCGTAGCACTGCTATCGGCCGCTACGCTTTCGTAGCCCGTAGCACGAGGCTGCGTAGCACTGTGAGATGCGAGCCGCGCTTGTGCCAGCGGCGGCGGCGCGGGACTGGGGCCTTCCATCTCGCTCGCGCACGCTGCCGTCGTAGCGCATACAGACATCGCGTGACACCTTGGAATGCGAATTGTACTGATAATTTTAATTAGGTCAATCCATTTTACCCACCTTTCATAAATATTATCAGGAACATTATCGTCCCATCCAATGTTCAGGCGCCAGGTATCCTGAAGCAGGATTTTACCCTGAATAGTGAAGGGGGCGAGAAATCCTAAGACATCAAAAATAGACATAATAACCCTTAGCATAATCCTTTTTGTGGGTCGTTCGTTGCCCTGAGTGATGTCTTTTGGGATGCGCTTTAGTGACACGTTAAACCCAAGCATATCATCTCCAGGAAACCAAATAAGTCCCAGTGTTCGCTCACCTCCATATTGCTGACCAAGTTTGAACTTTACTGCAGCAGAACCTAAGGTTTCCTTTGGTATGCTGTTTAAAACCGCGACGCTGTTGCTTGTCCAGTTTCGAATTTCAAACCCACCGGCCCTGTGAATGTCACTGATATTACTCACCATATCAATAGCAGTACTTTCGTCCGGCAAACTATCTATGTAGTCATCCATGTAATGTGAATGGTAAATAGCATTGACTGCGGTCGGTAATGTACCCTCATAGCGGCGTGCGTTTTTGTTTTTAATGAATTGAGCTACAAATGGTGAACAATTAGCTCCAAAAATTAAGGATGTCATGACATACGTTTTGATGTTTTCTGTAGGGCTGCTTCTCCACAGAAACCTTAGTGCATGCTGATCCTCGGCGTGAATTTTAACCCTTAGAAACATGTCCCTTATGTCACCTGTTACTGCGACTTTATTTTCTCTGAAGCGCAGCATTATACCAAGCAGTGATGACAAAAGATCAGGTCCCGTGAGTAAATAGTCATTAAGGCAGGAACCATCTACCTTACCTGCAGCGTCAAAGACCAGCCGAAGCTTGCTTTTGTTTGGGTTGTCAACACCGAAATGAGGTAGGTACCACGTATTCGATGTGACGTCATTTACCACCAGTTCCCGCGCGTAATCATTTTCTATCAAATGGCGAACGCGTTCCTCATACCTTTTAGCAAAACCTGTATCCTTTCCCATTTTCCTTTCGATACCTTTCAACCTTCTTAGTGCGTTGGGGTACGAGTCTGGCATCGTGCGACCTGCCTCCTTCCAAGGTAAGCTAACATACCAGCGTCCGTCAACAAGCACCGCTGATCGCTCCAGCTGATCGATGGCGCGCAAATCGTCAACATTCTGGCGCGGCTTACCGGACACACCCATGGCATCCAATGCAAACGAACGTCGAACCTCATCATGGATTTCTTGAAGGAGACTATCATACGATGAGATGTCACTTACCTCTTCGTTCTCCGCGATGGTCAGGGCGGCCTCAGCGCAGGCGGAGTGAGCGCCGGCGGCGCCGGCGGCCCGGGCGGCGGCGCCACTACGCGCCACGCGCACCTTACCATGTACGCACCAACCTAGGGGGGTAAGTGTAGCAGACGGCTCATTTACACTACCTAACTTAATTTTCAAAGGTACAATTAAGTCATAATTATCTTGACCAATTAATATATCAGGTTTTGAAGCTGAGGTACACAATTTATCCTTAATATTCTTTAGATGAGAATACTTATTGCAATCTATAACAGATAACTTTTGAATAGGCAAACTTAATTCCTTAACACAACGTATTCTTATATTATTATGTAATCTATCATCATGTCCAGCAATGTCCACACTCATAACCGTAGATTCGCATACCATCGCGTCATCAGTCCACGCTCCGCGCACTGACAGCGTCTCGCGCCGGCCGCGCAGCCCGACGCGCTCGGCGAGGGCCGCGCTTATCAGCGACACACTCGATCCGTCATCGAGTAGCGCTGTGGCGTTTACTATACCGTTAGGGCCGTGCACACGAATAGGTAACACTTTCAATAACACTTTATTGTCACTCGCGTTAATGTACGTTATTGTTTCCGAAGACGCGGTAGGCTCGGCTCGTTGCTCGTCAGCCGACGGTGTAGTACTCGTTCTTGACGCATTGATGTTATCAGCGCTGGTGCGCTCACGTTGTTTACTCTTTGTAGAATAATGCAGGAGACGATGATGTTCTTCATTACAGCCGTCCTTATCGCACACTGGAGCTGAACACGTTTTTCTATCATGTTTGGAAATTAAACACTTGTAGCACAGGCCGTGTTTTTTCACATATTGCCACCTTACTTTACGTAGTGCTTTCTTAAATTGTGTTGAAGCGCGGCGGATCAAAATGTACGAGCCGCTAGCCCGTACAGTAGAATTGTATAGGTTGTGGTGAAGTAGATTGTTGCAGTAGACGGGATGTGGCCAGGGAATAAAACCTCTGTTTTTGTGTCCGTGCTACCGGAGTGAATTTAATGTTTACACTGATCATACAAAAGATTAACCTAAATAACATCGACTACGCGTGTAAGTAAAGAAGCATAATCGACGAAATAATTTAATGCTAAGTAGTTAAAAAAGTAAAACAATTAAAATCATGTGGCGATGCTCGTACATCCTGCCAACAACAAGAAAATAAACAGAAAGGAGTACATAATTGTAAAATTGTATAAACATAATAATTGTGTAAAAGTAAACTTAAAATAAACACAATACATTAAACAAACATTAGGACGTTCTCAGTTCAGCTCTGATTGACATAGGAGATGTTCCACAGTTCATCTTGGTGTTGCTTTGGCACGCTCGTAGGTGCCCGGTGGTTTCTTCTGTTGCTGCTTCACGCGTCCTTGCAGGTCTGCTGCTCTCGTGAGTTTTCACCATTTCAATTTCTTCCTTGCGATCTTGAGCTTGCGATAGACAGGAGACTCGGTTTCTCATCTTGAAGAAGATCCATAGGCCGAAAAGAATTCCGCAGATGGTGATGAAACCGTAGAGAACATAATGGTGTTGTTCCGCGTCGGTTGACCTTATTGTTTGTATGTCTTGTTGATCCTTAATCATCATTATTTTCTTCTTCAGGTCATTTAGTTGCTCTTCATGTGTTTCTATTGTTATGTTAGTCAAGTGGGCAAGGTTGCTATTACTGGAGACTACGTGGTTTATGCTTGTCTCCGGTATGTAAATTTCGTCATCATTGTCCAATTCCATTTTGCTTTGCAGATTATAGTGCGCGTGAATAAGGTGATTGTCCCCACGCATCATGCATCCTGTTGCTAAGGCAATCGTCCCAGTATTACGTAGTGTCTGTGACGTAATTCCAGCTGGACAGAAAATGCGCATTGTGCATTCCTGCAACACCTAAACAACCAAGCGTTGTTGCTGTGTAGCCTAATCCAGTCATTCGTGCAACTTGATATTCTAGTGCGGCAACTGGACGCTACTCGGTTGTTTATTATGTCTGCTTCACATATGCCTGTTGTTGTTTTTATTTCATATATAGGTAGATCGAAATTGCATGACAGCTGATTTGTTTTGATTTGTATGCACGATAGAAGTTGTTGTTCGTGCAACGGTATCATCATGTCCTTTCTCAAGTTCACCGCCATGTATTTCGCTGTCGGTATTATGCTGACCATTGAGCTTCCGTTTATGTTGCTTATGGGTATAACTTGTGTTAATTCATATTGTTCGTCTGTCACCAAAGGAATTGTTACTTCAAAAATGAGGAAGTCTTCGATAAGTTTTCCGTGAACACTTGATAGTTTGTATAGTTTACGGATGCATTTGAAACCGCTTGTACAGGGCAGCGATAATCCTTTCGGCACTTGTCCTGATATAATGTTCAGTTGTTTTTCAAACGCATCTGGTTTCAACAAGTGAGTGTCGACCTTGCCGTTGTGAATATCTGTGATAAGGTCGATCATTGTATTCTGTATTATACGCAGGTTATCGACCATCATGTTCGCGGCTACTGCAGTGGCTATGATGAAAGTTGCCTTGTCTTGCTCTGTTTTCAATTGCTGCATACAATCTCTTAGCTGTTTATTGATTACAATGAACTGTCGGTTCATTACTTGCTCGTTTCTCTTGAGTAAATTGTATTCGCCTTCGATGACTAATGTTTGGTTCTTGTAAAGATTTATCAAGTGATCTTCGTTGCTTTGTATCAGTTTTATGTCTTTACTGTATTTTTCTGCGAATTTATCGTCGAGCACTCCAAACAGGGAGTTGGCAATGTTACCTATCCCGTTTATAAGACCTCGTCTAAGGCGTTTCCCGTGTTCATATTTTAAGACTTCATGATAATGTCTTAGTTCGTTCAATTCGTGCTCGAATTGTGTTGCTATAGCAAAGTAGGCTGTATTTCGCTGATCGAGTTCTTGTAATTGTTTGACATATTGTTCAACAGCGAAGACACTTTTCCAGTACGTTGACATGTTGTAGTAAATAACCAATCGCCATTCATCTTGAATTATCTGTATGTCTGCGGTTTTATCAAAGAATACAAGGCGTGATGGGTCGAGAGTTGTGACGTTCACTAATTGTTGTGAGGATGGTGTCACACACATTATCATGAATATCAGCATCGTAGTCAAGCACGTTGTGTAGATTCCTGGTTTTGCAGTTGTAGGTCTCTGTCGAGGTTGCCGCGATGGTGTGGCTGAAGTCGCCTCTTTTTGTATGCTGTCAGACTCTTCAATGGGTTTGTCTTTAGTATGACGTCCTGTTTCTATAGGCAGCCGTGACACCTTTGTTATCGGCCGCTTCATAATATTTGACTTAGTTTTCAATGTCACTACTCGTACTAAGTCATCGGCTCCTGGATGTGTTTCTGTAACGCGTCCCAGTAACCATCTAGCAGGGGGTATCTGATCTTCCTTTATAAGGACAACATCACCCACTGCAATGTTTTGTGTGGGAGTTTGCCATTTGGCTCGAACTTGTAATGTTTGTAGGTAATCTTGGGACCACTTTTTCCAAAATTCCTTGTACATATTTTGTGTCAGTCGCCATCGTATTGTTAATGTTGTGTTGTCAAATTCTGAAGTCATAGGTGGGGCCAGCACTGTACCGCCGACTAAAAAGTGCCCTGGTGTTAAGTAGTCCAAGTCATCGGGGTCGTTTGTTAGAGCGACGAGTGGCCGAGAGTTGAGGCACGCTTCGATCTGTGTTAAGACCGTATTGAACTCCTCGTACGTCAATTTCTGTTCGCCAATGACACGTTTGAGGTGATGCTTCATGCTTTTGACTGCAGCTTCCCATAGACCTCCGGCTGTTGGCCATGATGGAGCATTGAAGTGCCACTCAATGCCATACTCCGAGATGTTTTTCATGAGGTCGCTATTTTTTATTAGTTGCAATGCCTCTTGACGTTCCTTTGCTAGCACTCTTGCTGCGCCAACGAAGTTTGTTCCGTTGTCACTGTAGACATGTTTCGGTGTCCCCCTTCGTGCGCAAAGTCGCTTCAGTGCTGCTAAAAATGTTGAGGTGCTGAGATCTGATACTAGCTCGAGATGTGTTGCTTTAGTGCATAGGCAAACAAAAATAGCAATGTATGCCTTTACTGTCTTTATGCCACGGCCTTTGTTGGCTTTTATATCAACATGACCTGTAAAATCCACACCTGTATGGGTGAATGGCCGGGACGGCGTAACTCGAGCCGGCGGTAAGTCCGCCATCAGTTGATTGCTGCGTTGCGTTTTGTAGCGATGACAAGTTATGCATTTATTTAATTGTTTCTTGATAGTTTTCATTCCACCAATAATCCAGTACTTGTTTCGAAGAAGTCCCAAGGTGAGCCTGGCACCACCATGAAGCGTTTGTTTGTGGGCTCGCTCAATCAAAAGGTTTGATAATTTGTGGTTGTTGGGTAAAATAATCGGATGTTTTTGGGAGCTCGTTAAACTAGCATGTTCAAGCCTTCCACCCACTCGTAGCATGCCTTGATTGTCTAAAATTGGACACAAATTCAAGAGTTTACTCGTAGCTCGTACTTTCTTGTACTTCTGAATGTGTGTGATATCGTCGCCAAACGAATTGTTTTGTACAATTTTTATGATTGTGTATTCAGCTAATTCTAAGTCTTCTGTTGTTAGCTGATTTATCCGTTTGGCCTTTGTTGCGTCACGCGAGTTGTTTGTAAATCGTAGTATCCAACCAACCATTCTTGTAACACGAGCCATTGAACTGTGTTTCTGCAAAAGTGTCTCAATGAGTGGTATTTGACTTGTTTGTGTTGCGCAACTTTTCTCCCGGTTCCTAAGCTCCTCGTTGGTTGCGAAAGTCTCTTGTTTGGGTATGTTTTTGTTTTGGAGCCAGGCAGGGCCATTCCACCATAGTGTGTGATTCATAAGATCGGCCGGCAAGATTCCTCTGCTTGCACAATCAGCGGGATTTTCTTGCGACTTCACATGTCTCCATGCGTTGGTTGGAATTATTTGCGTTATTTTCGATACTCTGTTAGCAACGAAGCTCTTCCAGCGCTTCACATCACCTTGTAACCACCCTAGCACCACCATCGAATCTGTCCAACAGTAGGTTGTAACCTTTTGTTTAATGCTGAATGATTCCGCGACCTTTTTGATTTGTTGAGCTAGTAGGGCCGCGCCGCATAGCTCTAATCGAGGCAGAGAGATGGGTTTTTTCAACGGAGCTAGTTTGGTTTTTGCTGCCACTAGTCGAATCAGCTGTTGACCTTCCTTATCAGTGGATTTGCAGTAAACAACACATCCGTAAGCTCGTTCAGATGAATCGCAAAAGCCATAGATTTCGAAAGGCAGTTCTGTATTGCCCATCCAGCGTGGTATCGAAATATCGTGATTGTAGACCATCTGTTGGCGAAATTGTTCCCATTCTTGTTGTATGTTCAATGAAAGACAATCATCCCAGCCTGCCGTTGTGTTCCAAGCTTGTTGAAAGATCAACTTAGCCTTTAGTGTGACAGGCGAGAGCCAACCTAACGGGTCATACAATTTGGAAATATCAGACAGCAACGTACGCTTAGTGCTGACGTCACGCTTGTCAATAAGCGGTATTCGTTTATATGTAAATTGATCCGTGCGCGGATTCCATGTTATGCCTAATGTTTTGTTTGTATCTATGTCTTTGAAATCAAACATTCCTTGACTGACTAGGTTATTGGGCAAATTCTCAAGTAGGCATTTGTTGTTGCTAGTCCACTTTCGAAGGTTGAATCCGCCGCGCTTCAACATGGTTATCAGTTCATGTTGGGCTTTCTCTGCGGTGACGATGTCGTTGCCGCCTCCTAACAAATCGTCTACGTACAGCTGATTTGAGAGCATGTTCGCTGCCAGAGGGAATTCAGCGCCCTCATCTTTGATCAATTGTTTTATTGTCCGCATGGCCAAAAATGGAGCAGATTTGGTACCATATGTCACTGTAGTCAATTGAAATTCTTGTAGTGGCTCTGTGGCAGAATTTCGCCAGACTATTTTCTGTAAGTGTTGGTCCGCTTCCTGAATTCGAATCTGTCGGTAAAACTTCTCAATGTCAGCTGTATATACGTATTGGAACGCTCTCCATCGCAGAATCATGGCTTGAATGTCTTGTTGCAGATTGGTTCCGCATTCCATTAGTTGATTCAAACTACGTCCTGTGGTAGTGGTCGCCGATGCGTTGAATACTACGCGTAATTTTGTCGTTGTTGAATCAGGTCGCAAAACTCCGTGGTGAGGTAAGAAACAACTTGGTGTTGTCGGCACAGTACATGGTCTCATGTGCTCGAGAGCTATGTACTCATCAATGAAGGCCTTGTAGCTTGAAGCAAGATTTTCGTCTCGAGCAAATCGTTTCTCCAGTTGTTTGAATTGTGCGATCGCTTGTGGTTTTGATTGTCCTAGATGTTGATTAAAGTTTTCTTTCATAGGTATTCTAACTGCGTATCGCCCATCTTCAAGCCTTTTGGTAGTTTGAGTGTACAGTGCCTCACAGTAGTCCTCCTCG
Organism: Dryobotodes eremita; assembly: GCA_917490735.1. Taxonomy (NCBI): domain Eukaryota; kingdom Metazoa; phylum Arthropoda; class Insecta; order Lepidoptera; family Noctuidae; genus Dryobotodes; species Dryobotodes eremita. Next base: position 5,444,449 of record OU823241.1, on the reverse strand, counting down.
ACTGTTAAGGATTCGTTTTGAGCGGTGATCTCTTCCATCTCCCAAAAACGAGAGATGTCCTCAGTATTTACCACTACATGGCAGTTGAACGTCTTGGTGTTTCCAACTAGAATCCATCCGAGTCTTGTCTGTTGTGCAATCGGTGCGTGTATGTTTCCTCGGAGGATATTGTTCATAATGATGTCGGCGTATATTCCAGCATCAAGGAGAATGTCAACTGGCCGGGATAAGTTGAAATGTGGATCAGCCAAGTTGATGTTTTGTATGTGAGGCCAGTCTTGTTTCTCAAAGGAATAATTAGGCAAATTGTTGAGTAATTATGCCATAACCAATGCCTGTGTTGTGAACTGGTAGTCCCCGTAAAGCGACTCGCATTCCAGATGAACTGTTCCGTTGCTATGACTGGCAACTGCTCCGATTCCGGACACCGTTGAGTTTTGGTTGTATCTCCGAAGGCCAAGTTGTTGAACAGCAGATTCAGTAATAAGGTTTAGTTGGGATCCTTGATCTAGAAGGCATCTTAATATTGTATAAGTTCCATCTATAGCTCTAACTCTGAGCATGACTGTTGATAGAAGAACTTCGTTGAAGTTTCCTAACACGTGATTGGCTTTGCCTTGTGAAATCGACGGTTTATTGTTGGGGCGTTGACCGTTCGATAAAGTCATTTGCGCAGTGTCACGAAAAATGTCATGTAATGTGGTGTGATGTGTATTATTATTACACACTCTGCACCTTTTATTCGAATTGCATTTATTTTCTCTGTGTGAATACATGCAATTCTTGCAAACATTCAATTGCTCAAGTGTCCTCAATTTGAGTTCCGGATTCATTTCTTGAAATGTTGAGCAATTAATTAAAAGGTGATCTGTTTTACAGATAGGACAATTTTTACTGGAGCTTGTGTGATTCGCCTTGGGTGACCGCTTGTATTTGTATGCGTCCTTTTGGAGTGATGTAATCTCCTTGTCCTGGAATGAAGATGCTTGTTTGTGAAAGTTGGTGGATTCCTTTTCTTCGTTATTGTTTCTAGCGCTGTAAACTTGGTCTCGATAAACTGAATGAGTTCTTCAAACACAGGAAGCTCTCTAGGATGTTTCCTTGCTTCCATGTAGTCGGAGTAGGTCTGAGAGTCGAGTTTTCCTCCAAGAATGTGTACTAGAATGGGATCCCACGTAGTAGTGTCTATCCCCAAGTTGCGCAGGGCGTGCACGACTTCCAGACTAGTGTCGTGTAGACGCTTCAACTCGTAAGCGTTTTGATGTTGAATCGTTGGCTGACCCGTTAGCGTTTGCATCTGTTTCGTAAAGAGCAGCTGTCGATTGTTGTACCTGTGGTTGAGAAGTTCCCAGCAGGAGTCATAGTTGATTTCAGAAACCGATAGATGTTGCACCAAGCGCTCAGCCTCACCCTTAAGCTTTCCCTTCAAATGCTGCATCTTTTGGGCTTTGGAGAAGGTGGGGTTGTTGTGGATAGCAGCGGCGTATAAGTCTAGGAATGTCGGCCACTGCGAGTAGTTTCCCGAAAACACCGGTATTTCGATCTTCGGGGCGCTGTCGCGTTGCTGTGCTGCGAGAGTTAGTTTGCGATTAAGATCCCGCTTAGTTGATTCGTATGTTGCTTCATACTTTGAAAACTCAAGCTCGTAGTTCACGTCACTGCCGACGAGAATGTTGTCGAGTTTCCAATGTACTTCGTCAATCATCTTCCATCGGGCTTCAAGAGTCTTGAGCTTATCCTCGATGTCCCATTTTTCAGTTAATTCCGCCATAATCATGTTACGTGTGAGGCGAGAGAAAGCTCTAAAATTGGTGGCTTGTTGGGTTTTGAGCTCGTCCGCTTTTGACAGGACTCCAACGTTCTTGCTGGTTTCGCCTGTATTCCCGAAGGTTTCAGGATCCTTGTCGCCAGCAGTATAAGAGGGCCAGGCTTGCAACTTCTGTAATATTGTTAGGTATTCACCTTTGACTCTCTCATATCCTTGAGCGGTGTAGTAATTGTTTGTCTGGTTTTCAGCGCCTTGCAGAATACCATGGTTCATCTCAAACTCGTTCCAGTGAGCTTTGAGATTATCCAATCTAACCTTGATGTAGGCATTGTTTTTGCGGTCAGGGCCATCTTTTCCGAAGTTGACACCGATTTTCCTGATGCCTTCAGCAATGATTTCCTGCCGCTTCAGAAGTTCTTGTTGTTTAGCGTCCATTGTAGTTGTGGGACACTAACTCTTGTTGACTTCAATAGCTTCCGGATCACTTTCTGGTGATGTTGCCTGTTATGGTCGCAGGATCAGAAGGTATCTCTAATACGATATGTGCGCCTTCTCAATCTGACTGGGGCGATCCGCTTGTGGAAGACCAGTCAAACCGATTCGCTATCGTAAAGAGAAACACTTCGTACCTGAGACGGAGTGCAGGGCTGTAGTTCCAGTTGCGATGATAGATCCGGCTCGAAGGACCAAAATGTACGAGCCGCTAGCCCGTACAGTAGAATTGTATAGGTTGTGGTGAAGTAGATTGTTGCAGTAGACGGGATGTGGCCAGGGAATAAAACCTCTGTTTTTGTGTCCGTGCTACCGGAGTGAATTTAATGTTTACACTGATTATACAAAAGATTAACCTAAATAACATCGACTACGCGTGTAAGTAAAGAAGCATAATCGACGAAATAATTTAATGCTAAGTAGTTAAAAAAGTAAAACAATTAAAATCATGTGGCGATGCTCGTACACAGTCGCTGAGATTATGTACCGCTGCGCGGCAAAACAAACAATTAGCGTTACGTTCTTCGTTTTGAACTAGCACGGTCTGTGTGTGTGCGTGTACTTGTCGTATTTTTCAGATGCTGGTCACTTCGAAAAGTAGTAAAAATACTTGCAGTGGTGGAAATCTTTACAGCTTCTTCATACAAAAAATCAGACAAAATCACCAACCTTGGTTTCTTTCCTTCGGTGATCATTTTATAACTGTAGTCGGACCATTTGGAGATAAGCACTGCGGGGAGCTTGGACAGAATCATCGAGACGATATTGACACCATATAGGTACTCCTCGCGTCCGACTGCTTTTACTGCTTCCACTACACTTTGCACTTTCACAGAAAACGCGACGATATCTTTATGATATTCCTGTTGTACGGACTGAAGCTTCTTTATGTCTTGGAGTATTCTGGAAATAATGCAGTCGGGGTTACCAAACCGTAGCTCCAATGTCGATATCACTTTGTCAGGTGACGTAGCACTTATGAACAATGCGGCGACTGCATCTTTCGCTTGCCCTCGTAGGCATTTCCGAAGCCTCCATAAGTTTTCTTTTGGCGTGAATTTACACAACGCCGTCGACTCGTCGTAGGCTTGTTTAAATTGAAGCCAATCCAACTGGTCACCCGAGAATTCAGGTAAATCTCTCGGTGTGCTCATGCGGCTGAGCAAACTGACTTGAGGCACGTTCTTTGCACAGTTAGTAGAAATATCCTTCATAGTACTTGCCAACATATGAACCGCGTTGTTAAGCACGGTCACGGAGTCGCCGGGCGTCGGCGGTGTCGGGGGCGCTGCGACGCGCAGCCGGCCGGCCACGTGCTCGGCGCACAGCGACGGTACTCGTGCGTGCAGCTCACCCATTATAATTCCTTTCTCGGGGGCTTGCTGCTCCAGTAGGGGTTCTTCGTGGTTACTTTGATGGATCACCCAGTCCTCGAGATCGCTGCGAGGAAGTTCCTTCCCGTCAATTAGTGAACTGTATTCCAACTGTTCTTCCTCGTCGTTGAGTGCTGCCAATTGGGCATCCAGGTTTTGATCAATGAGCGCGATCCGAATAGCAGCCTTTTGTTTAGCGGCTTCCAACTGCAACAATTTTTTTTTGCTTTCGCGGGTAGATTTGCTCGATGACGCCACAGATTTTACCGCCGTTTTTGCGACCTGAGGCAGCGGTTCCGACTTCATGCTGCTTCCCGGCACATCGGAAAACAAACGTTGTGATACAATATGCTCGAGTTGCTCATCTTGAGTGTTTTCTGCAGCTTTATTCTGTTCCAAAACACGCTGCTCCTGCAGCATTTTTGCTCGACGTGTTTTTACGCCTGGAGGGTGGATCATTCTAGATCTGGCTCGAAGTACCACTTTGTTGGGGGTGGTGCTGCAGGAACTAGCGAGTTGTCGCAACAAAACACAGGCGAACTTTTAATGGGACGTTTATTACTCAGAAAAAAAGACCAAGATGGCCGCGTGCGCAAAAAATTAAAAGTGGGCGTGCACATTGATCCGCGTTCGTTGGCAGACTGCCGGGGGGCCCACAGTGTGACAAGCATGTCAGCGTGTCCCGCCTCTTACCTTAATAACTAGTGATGCTACTTACTTACTATTACCTACTTACTATTGATAATGTTACATTTATTTAAATATTTCGAGCGCGTCGCCAACAGCACCATCGGAATCCAAGCACCTTTGCTTATCTTCTTTTTTCATAATCAGAGCGTCAGTTTCGCGTTTTTTGTGGTTATCGTATTCTTCCTGTAAGGGAGCTTTATTGTTGGATCGTTTATACACGTTGCATTTTGTGCACTGGTCTTTCTTCGGCTTGCAAAATGCGAGTCTTGGATTATAAGAGTGGAAAATATTTTGATACACATAAGGCGAAACAGGGGTTATTTTCTTTTATGGGCAAAACATTTCTTTGTACATTTTATACAGGGTTACTGGTAACTCGACGTATTCCTTGCAGGACGTCATAGTAGGGTTAAAATGCAACAAATTAAGCCACCAAATGTTCTACCGAAATTCAGTAGTTTTTGAATTAGTTAAGAAATTTAGTTTTTTATGAAAAATCCCAGATTAAATCATTTGAAACCAATTTAAAAATGATTTACGGCGCGACTGTACTGAAATTTAAGTTATTATCATAGTTGACGCCGTAGCAGACCTTTGTTAATACTTAAAAGTTCAATAATGCCTAAAACTTTGGCAAATATCACTAACCAAACATTTAATTTTTTGTAATTTTTGCTATTACTTCATAAAAAATGTAGTCTAGTGCAAAAAAAAATACTACATCTGGTGTACAAATTACTAAGAAAATATCCTTGTCTTATCAGCTATCCAAAAAGGTATGAAAGTTAATACAAAATCATGGACTACATTATGAAAATCGTTTTTGATTTAGTACAGGCGTGCGTTTCACAAAAAGGTGATTATTCGAAAAATCAAAAACAAAATCGTGAACATTATTATTCTTTTTAATCAATATTAAAAACTTTAATTACACACATTTCACACGTCTTGTTCGATGTGCTGCCCTCGGTTTCGAATACATGTTCTTATTTGCTTCCTTACTTCGGTTTTTGTTATTCTTGAGATGATTGTTGCCCTCATCTGGTCCGCCACATTTGTAATTGTCTCCCTTAGTTCTTCAATTGAATTTACTGGGGTCACATAAACTAGATCTTTCATATGACCCCAGACGTAAAAGTCTAGCGGCGTCAGATCAGGGCTTCGTGCAGGCCACGGAATCGGCCCACCGCGCCCTATCCATCGGTTTGGATAGTTTTCATCCAGCAATTGTCGAATTGTGATTCGGAAGTGGGCTGGACATCCGTCATGTTGGTAAATCATGTTTGCTCTTCTTTCTTCCGGTTCATCCGTGAGCAGTGCTGATAAATGTTTTCTGAGGAAATCTTCATAAAGTTCCCCATTTAGTGTTCGGGGTAAAAAATGTGGGCCAATTAATTTGTCGTCAATAATACCCATCCAAACATTAAGCGAGAACCTTCGCTGGGATGCGGTTGGTTTCAGTTTTTTAGGGTTTGCTTCTGCTTTCGGTGCCCAGTAATGTAAGTTGTGGTAATTTGTGATACCATCACGATCAAAACATGACTCATCGGTCCACAGAATGTTTTTTAAAAAGTTTTCGCTGTCGGCGTCGGCACTTAGCATAAAACGACAAAATTCAAGCCGTCTCGGCGGATCTCCTTCTAATGACTGGACTGGTTGGTAATGGTATGGATGTCGGCCTGACAAGTGAACTACAGACCAGACTTTCCACTGTGACATACCAAGCTCACGCGCTACGATGTTTGTCGATGTGGTAGGATCGTCAATAAAACGTTGAAGAATAAGCTCCTCGTCCTCAGCCGTGTATCTCCGAGAACGACCAGTGTCAACTTGCCTGCTTCTTTGGATGCTGCCAGTTTCAGATATTCGCCGATAAGTCGATCCGAAGACACTAACGTGGGGGAGTCGGCGGTTGGGAAAGCGAAGTTGATATTCTCGCCGCGCCTCAGCAGCGTTACCGTCACAAAGTCCGTAACAGTACATTATGTCAGCGTATTCAGGATTAGAATATGCAGCCATAGTCAGCGCTTATGAAGGCACAGCACAGCACAAGAGCCGGATACGCAGCAACAGTTAGGGAAATAGCCAGTAACAAAACACGAGCTTGCGCGACGTAGAGTTGAAACTAACTAACGCTGACGACCAAATTTTGCAAAATCGCACTCCCTGTCATGCCGAGAGAACAATAGCGACCAATCACAAAGCTCCCCGAGTGGTTGGAGTTCAAGCGCAGGTAAAAACTACGAATAATACGAATACGAAACAATAGGTTGACCGTCTCGCAATTTTACCTGCCCCCCATAAAACTCTTCTCTTCCCTGGCACACATGCAAAAGTATTGACAATCATACCTTTCTGAATAACTGATAAGACAAGGATATTTTCCTAGTAATTTGTACACCAGGTGTAGTATTTTTTTTTTGCACTAGACTACATTTTTTATGCAGTAATAGCAAAAATTACAAAAAATTAAATGTTTGGTTAGTGATATTTGCCAAAGTTTTAGGCATTATTGAACTTTTAATTATTAACAAAGGTCTGCTACGGCGTCAACTATGATAATAACTTAAATTTCAGTACAGTCGCGCCGTAAATCATTTTTAAATTGGTTTCAAATGATTTAATCTGGGATTTTTCATAAAAAAACTAAAACTCTTAACTAATTCAAAAACTACTGAATTTCGGTAGAACATTTGGTGGCTTAATTTGTTGCATTTTAACCCTACTATGACGTCCTGCAAGGAATACGTCGAGTTACCAGTAACCCTGATACACAGTCTTGCCATAAATATTGTCACCAAGAAAAAAATGTTCTTTTTGCAAATATTATTTATTACTTTAACATTGTGTTAGTTTAATACATAAATATAAAACAATTTTAAATATAAAAAGCTTATTCGAAGTGGTCTCCATTGGCTGCTATACAGTCCTTTAAACGTTGAGGCCAGTTATCAATAGAAGCAACTCTTTCCATGGGAAAATTCTTCACTGCCAATCGTATGGATTGTTTTAGGGACTCCAAATTATCATGGCGTTTAGAGCAAGCCATACTCTCTAAAACTGACCATAAATCATAATCCAGCGGATTAAGATCGAGACTAGACGACGGCCAGTCTTCAGCTCTGATGAAGTTCGAAACGTTCACTTCCAACCAAGACTGCGTGGACAGAGCTTTATGACCCGGCGCCGAGTCTTGTTGGAAGGACCATACTTGGTTATTGAACATGGTGTTGTTAAGGGGCTTAACTACCTTCTCAAGAATGGTATCTTGATACACTTGTGCCGATGTTTTGATACCTTTTTCACAAAAATATGGCTCAGTCACTCCTTCATAGCTAACACCCCATCAAACCATCACTGAAGTCGGATAATGCCCACGTTGCACTCTGTCGACTAATTGGGAACCTTCCTTAGAGCTTTGAGCATAAATACGGTCATTTTGTTTGTTAAAATGTTGCTCAATTGTAAAGATTTTCTCATCCGTAAACAATTTTTTTCTGTGACCTCCCTTGCGTACCGCTTCAGTAGTTGTTTCGATTTTACCACCCTATTCTTTTTTAAATTATCAGTTAAAAATGACCAGTGCGTCTCTTATAGGCTGCAAGTCCTAAGTCATCATTTAAAATACGCGACATGGTTCTGGGTGCTATCTTCATCTGTCGAGATAAAATCTTTTGCTTTCGGACAGGATTTCTTCGAATTCTTTCCCTTACTGCTTTGACCACCTTTTTCGTACGAACACTACGTGGACGGCCAGATCTTTTTCTGTCACAAACAGAGGAGGTCTCATTGTACCTATTAATAGCCCGGTACACAAACATTGACTAATACCAAGCGTATGGAGAGTTTTAAAAATTGCATTTGGCTCCATACCAACTTTGTGTAATGCTATCACAGCGATCCGGTTCTCTTTATCACCCCACTCCATTTTAATATCGCAAAATATTGTACAATGTATTGGCGCCAAAATTAGAAAACTCAATGAACAGTCGTATAAAAATGACAGATTCCAAATTCAAATGTAATATCTTTCTTATTTTTAACTGTAGCAGTATTTATGGCCAGACTGTGTATATTTTTCCTAGTTTTGAATCTTTAAATGGCTCTTCTGTAAAGTTCGTAAACTGTCGCTTCAAACAAATAGCCTTTCACCCCTCGATTTGAAGACATTATACACTATTTGACGTGTATCACTATGTATAACTTTTCCTGGCCTTCGAGGAGACATAATTACTGTCCCCGCACAGTCCAAATAATAACAAACAATAACAAACAGGTAACAACGGAAAGCTATAACAAGGAATTCGTAAAAATTATTATTAACCCTTAACTTGGCAGGAAGTAAAAAACTTGAAAAAATGTACTTTATTGATATATTTGGCCTTAATTATGATTAAAAGACACGAAAAAAATAAAAATAAAAATCTAGATGTCCTAGGTTTCGAGAAAATCTATGTACATCATAATGTACACTGCCAATTATGGCGAAATGTTGACATTGTATTGTTTGTACATTGTGGTGCACATTGCCAGGTTGATAATGAAATACATTTTTAATATTTATTATCTATTTATTTGAATGAAAACGAGAAAATACAAAAAAAAACTTAATTATTTTGTGTGAAAATTACGGAAGCAATTACGCTTTTGTTTTCCCACAACAAAACATAAATGTACGTTACATTTTATACAGAAGACAGTTGTCCTACCACTTTTGCAATACTTGCAACGCATTGTTTCATCCCCTGCTTCTGGGAGATGACCCTTATCATCGAATCGGACGCTGTCTGTTGGACGAACAGAGACTGGTTTATGGATTTTTAGATCCTCGCCTATGTCTTCTGTGACGTTTATATTTTTTACTGTTCTATTTGATTTAGTCAATCCTTCGAACAGTTGAAATCTAAAATCCTTCAACATAATATTTTTTCCATCCCGTCTATGCAAAAGCCAAGCGTTATTGATACACATGTCAATAAGTTGTGAAAATATTCCCAGGTACCAACGATGACTTTTGAAGGGGGTTCTATATAAAGATATTAACATGTCCGCCAAATCCACCCCTCCCATGTGTTTATTGTAATGTTTTACAATTTGAGGACATTCTACGTGTACCTTCTTTTTCTCATCTTTATCGTAACGCTTGATAGTTTCGATAGGGTGCGAGTCTATATACGAGCTAATAAGTGTAACGACCTTATTGTCGTTCCACTTTACCACCGCCAGCTTATTTTTATTACAGACAGCTTGAGCGCTAGAACCACGTTTCTTCTTCTTCATTTGTTGGTCAGTTGGCAATAACTCCTGACAGCCTCGTAGACGATTAGTCCTTATAGTACCGAGACTTAGAATCCCGTACTCTTCACGCAGTATATACGTTAGTTCAGGTGACATAAAAAAGTTATCAGCGTAAACAATGGCCGGTTTTTGCGTTATAGTTTTGCACAATGCAATCACTACCTTGCCCCCCAAACCAATTGAAACTTCGTTGTGCCTAAATTTCAGTCCACGAAAGGTGTCATCTCCACCATAAAGAAGAAAATCGTATATAATACCCGAGACTCCCGCACGCACGAAATTCTTGAAACCCCATTTTTTAGGTTTAATTTTTACATACTGCTTTCTTTTACCTGCTTTACGACCTTTATAAGGTATCATCATCTCGTCAATCGAATATTTTCCTTCTTCTTCGACTTTCAAAAAGTTTTGTCGTATTCTTTCCATAACGGGACGAATTTTGAAGTAACGGTCTGAGTCTTCTAAGGCAGGGGGGTTCCCAATTTTTTTTGGCCAAGGAACCCTAATTGATTATACTTTTCCTAGCGGAACCCTACTTTGATAACTGGAAATTTACCTACCTTAAAAGAGGTATAAATGAAAAACAATAAAATTTTCATGAAATTATTTTTATACAATTACTGTGAATATGTAAGTAGGTACATAAAAAATAAAAAAAAACATAAAAACACGTTTGTGAAATTAATGTGATGAATGAAATTTTTTTACATATTTTCTTAAAATAGCATTAAAATTAGGCTTAATGTCCGACAGTTGAATGCGAAGATCTGGAGCTGCATCCAGTCTATTTCTGTACTTGCTTTTGGTGTAAGCATATGCGGAAAAACCAGTCTCGCATCGGTAAGTCGTCACAAACGGTAACAGTAATGTGATGGCTCTATTAACAATTTCTGGGTATTCATCTTTGAGTCCAATCCAAAAGGCGTTTAAATCAAAAGTTCCTTCTTCGAACTTTTGTTTTAGCGTTGATGAAAATTTAATATCAATCAAATTCTCATACTCTGACACCGACAGCAGCGAAGGTTTGGTGTAATTTCCAAACGGATTCTGCACCCAGATCATCTCTTGCAACTGCTCCGGAAAATACTCATGCAAAGATTTTGTAAGGCTTGTCAAATGCTCATGTATATTATTTTCCACGTCTGAAGATACCCGCAGCTCATTTTCTTTTAGAAAGTCATTTAATATTGTGAAACATTCGTAATTATGTTTTTCAACACATTCAATCCAAAACGCAAGCTTGTTTTTCAGTGAAGACATTTTATCATTTACTGTAAATTTTGTTGTAGCTCGTCCCTGTAATGCTTTGCAGATTACGTTGAGCTTATCGAATATATCAGCTAAATAAGCTAATTGCATCAACCATTGCTCATCATGCAGCAGTTCAACAAGCTTATTAACGTGTACAGAAACAGGTTGTTTGGTAAAGAATATCTTAAGCTCGTCGCGCAATTCAAACAGCCTTAATAGAACTCTTCCTCTTGAAAGCCATCTTACTTCCGTGTGAAGAAGAAGTGATTGATGCTGACTTCCTATATCCTCACACACTTTTTTAAAAAGCCTCGACTGGAGTGGACGTGATTTAACGTAGTTTACAATTAGTACTGCTTGGTCGAGAACTGTCTTGAGCTCGTATGGCATTTTTTTTGCGACAAGGGCATGACGATGTAAAACGCAGTGACTGCTACTACATTTAGGTGCAACCTCCTTGATTCTCGTCACAGTACCTTTTATTTTGCCAACCATAGCTGCCGCTCCATCACTACACACGTCAATACATTTGTTCCAATCAATATGGTGCTTAGTCATGTAACTATCGATAACTTTAAAAATTTCTTCTCCGGTTGTGTTGGTTTCTAAAGGAGTACAAAGAAACAAATCCTCTTCAATAGATCCTCCAAAGGGATATCTCACAAAAACAAGCAGTATTGATAACCCAGCGACATCTGTACTTTCGTCCAGTTGCATTGCAAACATCTCGCTGGTCGTCAATCTACTAATTAATTCATCTTGAATATGTTCAGAAATCTTATGAATTCGATCAGAAATGACGTTATTTGAACACTGAACTGCTGACACTTTCTTTGCTGCTTCTTCTCCAAGTACACAGGTGACAATTTCTGTCATACATGGTTTTATTAAATCCTCTGCAATCGTGTGTGGTTTACCAGCACGAGCGATTTTGTAACTTAGCAGAAATGATGCCTCTGTTGCATTTTCATTATCGGTCTTTACAAATTTTTGTATAGCAGCTGCACCACTTCTACGTACTTTTTTGTGTCTTTCAAAAAAGCTGACGCTTTTATCTTTCAGTTCTGGGTGGTTTGTGTCAAGATGTCGTTTAAGCTTTGCAGGTACCAGTGAGCTATTACTCATTATTTTGTTGCAAATAACACATTGTCCATCCGGGTTCTCAGTCATTCCCACAGGAACAAATCCAAAGGACAAGTAAGATTCGTCGTATTTTCTTTTTTTTGAAGAAGTTTTTGTATGTTGTAGATTCTGTCCGGCACTAGGGTCTTGTGTATTTAGCATACCCTGAAATGAATTGACAAACAATGATAATAACCATAGCAATACGTACAATGTAGTATCAAAGTGAGCGAACGATCTGCTTGTTCGGAATAGGAGAGCTGACGAACTAAATTGAGCGATCCCGGTCGCGGAATGCGCAAGTCTAATCAGTAAATAACTTATATCACAGTAAATTACCCAAATAATTGTAAAAATTAACGAAAAAAAACCCTATACCGTTAATTTTATTTTTAACTTTTTAGTGTATTTTTATTTTTCCCAAAGATGGAGTTGCATATTTACGCAAACCAGGATACTCATCAACGATCAAATCAAACGAGTCTAAATTCGATCAGGTTGCGTCGTTTAATAACAGAGTTCCTATGGCCACTTTCCAGCTCCATCATCAGACCCTGGTTACCACATAGTGTCAAAGTACTTGTCAAGACGAATCAAACGAACCCAAACTCGATCAGGTTGCGTCGTTTAATAACAGAGTTCCTATGGCCACTTTTCAGCTCCATCATCAGACCCTGGTTACAACATAGTGTCAAAGTACTTGTCAAGACGAATCAAACGAACCCAAACTCGACCGGGTTGCGTCGTTTACTCACGGAGTTCCTATGGCCACCTTCCAGCTCCATCACCAGATCAGCTCCATGTCATAATAATATTGCATTGTCGTTTGGATCATAGGATGCAAAATTTCAGCTCAATCGGAAACCGGGAAGTGGATCAAATTTAACTTGCAAGATTCGATTAACGACAACGGGACAGGTGAAACTAAATAAAAGCTTGTAAAAAAACTTATGTATAACTTTCTTACCGACGAACCAGGAACATTTTCTGAAATATTTTCAGTGCACACTGCTGGTGGCTCTGAATCTAATGAAGAATCCGAAACACTTTTGCCACTTGTGAGGCGCCCCGTTTTGAGCCAACTTTCCATTTTGAAGTACCTACAATAAAAATAACACGTGAATATATCTCTCGTATTTTATTTCGAAAATGTGTCTACAAATAAACAAACACATTGTGACTTACCAGTAAACATCGAAAATTCCAACAACAGGTATTTTTGTACTGCAGCTATTCACTACTAATTAAATAATAATTGAATACGTGTGCTCTTTTCGCGGTCTAGAGCGGTATAATCCGCCCCGCTCGCCGTAGCCGACGGCGCTGCAACGCGGGCGCGCGGGGTGGGGAGGGCTGTGCGCGCTGTACTACTCCGCCCGCACGCCCTGCCCCTCTCTCGTGCGTAAACAAGTCGGTGCGCGCGAGTAACGTTGGTCACAAAACGTGTGATAATATTTTTTACGGAACCCTTGCGGTCTTACCACGGAACCCCAGGGTTCCGCGGACCACCATTCGGGAACCGCTGTTCTAAGGTGTTATCAGCAAAGTGAATATACCGACGTATTTGTTGATATCTTTTGAGAGGCATAAGATCAGCTATGAGAGGGTATCTTGTCCTTTTAGCCCAATAATCTGTATAGGCTGGCATCTGCACTATACCCATCAACATTTGGATGGCTAAGAAGTTCTTTATCTCATCTTCTGTCAACTGTACAGATCGCCCTAGTTGTTGCACTGAGTATAAATTTGTATTAAGAACAATGTCAGTAATTATGTCAGGTGAAAAGAAGTAATAAAAATAATCCAGTGCTGTATCAATATTTGTTTGATGTAGGTCGTATAAGTTTTCTTCAAGACAAGCACTATGACGAAATACTGCTTTGGACCAATGATAATCTAGAACAAATTTATTGACTTTAACTTTTTTGGTCACTGCATTCTTTGTTGTCTTTTTACGCTTAGATCTGGTTAGTGGCTGCTGCTGTCGGCTAGTGCCGGGCTGAGGAGACGGTTGTTGAACGGTAGGGGTTGGTAAAGACTGTATGGAGTTCAGTGTAGGTAAAATGTTGTAGTTGCTCGTAGTCGGTGATGGAAAAACTTCATCGAATATTGGCGTTAGTGGTACACTTATTGAGACTTCATTCTGCTCTTTATTGGAGTCAGTCCAACTATCTAGTAAATTGAGGGCTTCAAGCGAAGATGCTAGCGAAGGTGGATCAGAAGAATCTGAAGAAGGTGGTATATAAACATTGGTTTCTTCATCGGACGAAGAACTACCCTCAGAACATGCATTTTTTGCAGGAACCAAAGCCAAGATTTTGTGCGAACGAGTTAGTTTTAAATTCTGCAGGCAAAACAGAAAACAAAAGTCAAAACAAACACCTTCTAGCAAAGCGTTACAAAAAACAAACGAGCAAATACTGCCAAAACAATCGAAAACCCAATACTTCGTAAACCTGGCAATGTACAGTGTGGTTACCATAGTTTACGGTCAGTACTTCAGCGTGTCATTGGCAGCGTGCAGTGCGATGTACATTCATTTATTTCAATCAAAAGCATGAGTTAGTATTTAGGTAGCTACGTAAAAATGCACTAATTGAATTCTGGATATACTTAACATCAAAGCACACACAAATCATTGCCAAGTCTCGAGACAAAAAGTTTAATAAAAAATAAAACACTTACTCGTGTCACACGAACAGCTTGTTGCTTTGCGGACATTTTGATTTTGACATGTGTTTTATTGTGTTGTCATAGTGAAATAATTTTCTACCAATTCTACTATAATTGACAATATATTGGTACAAAACAGAACGATTTTTTTTCCCAGTAGTAACAAGAAATATTTTTTTTTAATGTATGTACAGTACGATGTACGTTGTCAAGTTAAGGGTTAAGCGCGTCAAGACAGCGTGAAAACAAATCAAGACCGATTTGTTTTCTGCCTACGGTACGCGCGAGAGTGAGTATAGACGGCACTAGTGTACAAGCGAGAAAACATGATAAGCACCGCCATTTTAGATTCCTTTCTTTATTGAACCGAGTTATACCCAATTTTTTTCCAGTCGGTAAAAATGTCATCCGGTATGTATGATATAAAATGGTATGTGGCGAAATACTTTGGATAGTCTATTTGGTATTTCAAATACTTACCCTAGACACGCTCTTACAATATAAATCTTTTAGTTGTATTTCATACTTTTTATATTTGCATGTCTTAAAACAACTTATACATTTTGCAGTCACAATAACTTCTTCGTCTATTTGAATTTCGTAGTCCTCTATTATTTTGAAGAATAAATCGGAAAATATAGGTAGAGGCATTTTTTGTCGTAGTGATGACAATTTCGTTTTAACAATTTCAATCTATAAACAAATGTAAATAAGAAAAAAATGATTACAAATAAGATCATAATGCGAGAACAACATAACAACTATTATTATTACATACCTCGTCAAGAGAAACTATCTCATCTTCTGGTGAAAAATATTCTTCAAAATTTTCTTTTACAATAGTTATTAATTTATTTAGAGATAAAACGTATAGTTTTTTCGCATTAAAAAGCATAGTTTACTTTTATATTTCAAGTTCAGAGGATTTAAGCACAAACAAAACACTGAATTCAATTTGCTTTTTTGACTTAGGAACATCATATATTTAGCAAGATTTCTTTTTTTAATTCAAATTTAAAAAAAAATCACTATTCTTCATTACACCAAAGAGGATGTACTTTTAACAATAAGATTTCTTGACAAAGTTCAAAGTAATGAATAGTACGATAATGGTAATGAATTCGAATGAGTTTAAACAAGTTTACCTTGTCAATTCATTTATGAAAATATTATGTATGTAAGAAAAAATCGACATCTTTTTAATAAAATAAGTGATAGACATAATTTTAATACTAGAAATAAAGATAAAATAGATCAACCATTTTTTAGATTATCTAAAGTACATACATCTTTTATGGGGTACTGTGTTAAATGTTACAACAAAATACCTTGTGACATATTGGAATTAAATGAAAGAAAATTTAAAACTCATATAAAAAGTACACTTTGTAAACAAGCATATTACAAATTAGAGGATTATATCCTAGATAAGAATGCTTGGAAACATGCTGGTCCTGCTCCATAGGACAATCTAGAGTCTAGACAAAATCAAACTGGTTGCTAATTTGATTGTATAATTTATAATTTTTATGACATTGATTGTTACATTATGTACTTAACTACTTAAACTCACACACTAAATTATTACTTGTTGAAATTTTGGAAACATCGTCTACTTTTCAATATTTGTAAATATGTGAGCACCATGTATCTATCACATAATTAATTTACCTGCCTTTGCATTATATTTAATTCTTTTTACCTATTGTGGTATACTAATTTTATTCTAGGTGCATCGTCTTCACATATGATTACATAATTAATGTGAACTTACATAATATTGTAAAATATTTTAAAAGAGTAACGGTGGAGTTTCTTGCCCATTCTTCTCCATACGAAACTACCTTTTGGAAGGGGCAACTAGAATCAATTCTATTTTTTTGTAAATTTTGACGTTCAAAAGTGCCTTTTATGTGCCTATTTGAAATAAATGATTTGACTTTGACTTTGATTTTGACTTTGACAAGACAATCAGTAATATTTTCCACATTTAATGCAGATTGTAGAGACTTTTCTAACCGTCTTTTGAGCATGTTCCGATTGCTTTGATTCTTGCGAATAACATTTTCTGTATCTATTACGTTTCTTACGATTTTTGTTTGTCTTTTCTGTAGTTTGCTTCAATTGATGTTTTACTACAGGATTTGGATTTATATCCAAATTGAGAAGGCTCTTCACTATTATTTCTTGAAAAGTTGTAATTTGCGTGGTGTTCGTCCAACTTTGATTTGAAAATGATTGAATAGAAGACATGAGTTGACAATTGCGGTATTGAACAATAGTTCGAATGCCACCTTATCAAACCAACGGACGGTTTTCTCAATGGTGAAAAGTAGCTAGCCATTTGGTTCGAAATGTCTACTCCTTGCTTTGCCTTATTGTATTTTATAATTGCGCAAGGTTTCATTATTGGCTGGAGATTCCGATCTTTTTTTCCAGTTGCTTCCATGTCTATTTTATCGCGAGTTGAAAAAAAATAGACTTCTCTCTTATCTTTCCATTTACCTACTACGATTCCAACAAGACTTTCCTTGCCAATAACTTGTGCTTTGTCAATTTGTTTCTGAGTTATGTTTTTTGGGAGCTCTTTCCTATTTTTTCTTATTGTGTCTAACAGATGAGTTTTTCTATTCAAAAGTTTAGTAGCCAGAGTAAGTGATGTATAAAAATTGTCTGTCACGATAGTCCGGAATGTGTTTAGATACTTGCGACACCTTTTTCTTGACGTGGTTCCTTTCCAGAGTAGATCTTTACCCGCAGAGTGTATCCAAGAGGACTACATATTTTGTATATTTTGATCCCATATTTATGTGTTTTGCTAGGTATATGTTGCAAGAAGCGTAATCGTCCCGTAAAAGGCATCATGGACTCGTCTACGGCTACTGTTTCTCCAGGTGTGTAAAGCTCCCTAAATCTTTCTTGTATCATATTTATTAAATTTCTGATTTTGTACAACCTGTCTGAGGTATCTGCAGTAAGCATCGTCTACAAAGTGAATACATGTTAATAATAATTGAAACCTGTTTCTGCTCATATTTCTAGACATAACTGTATTTTTACATAAAATATTTTTAGGAATTTAATGAAATAATAACCAGAAAGTTAAGTTTAACAAAAGAAGTCTTTTTAATAAAAATAGTTAATACAAATTACAAAATTGAGGATCTATTAATTAAGCGAACAGGTGGGGAATTTAAAGTAAAGCGCGCGCCGCCGGGTGCGGGAATGAATTCGTGGTCACACTGCGCGTCGTCTTATATAGACTGGGTCACGTCATACTCCGGGCTGGCCGGAGGGGTGTAGGTTGGGGATGCAGCTAACAAGGCCTCTCCTGACGTGCCAGCGTCCTCGCAGGCCTCGGCAACCACCGGAGCCTCTTCAGCGGGAGCTACCTCCGACTCGTCATTTCTGGGTGTTGTCGACGAGGTGCTCGGCTGTAGACCTAATTCATTCTCCTCGTCATCAGAACCTGCATGTCAAAAATCAAGAGTGAGCATCTAAATATTAGATAAGTCAGCAGATAATTGATGATTTTTATAAGAGTATGAGCTATTTCCTAGACGAATGAGTTTACTCAATCAAATGCTAATCAGACGTGAATTGTTGCCCTATAGTCGTTTAGGTAAGGTCAAAATACACCTTGATAACGACCACCTACTCGCTGTACGTAACACATATGCCATACGAACTCAAAACCTCATTAAGGCCATCAATGAGCTCACTTGCCATAATACCAACCAAAACCTTATGCTACTGCAATGGGCTTACATGGTATACATAAATGGCAAAGCTTGTCCTCGGGATTTACACAGTACTTTACCAGTCACGCCCCGAATGTCGATAGGGACACGGGTACTTTCTGGGTCACGACTGTTACCCATTGGTAGGAGCAACGCTAAAGGCGTAGGTTAAAGAACAGCTACAGTAAAAACTCGTTATTTTGGTGACTACTCTTGTCTCAGAAACTTAAAGATCGAACATTCAACAAACGTTCTTAGAAATGTAATCTTGGATCAAATATACTAAACAAACTAATGAATAGCTCGGTTCATAAGCTTAACAAAGGTTTGACACGTGTTAGTATTAGGTTTGTTTAGGTAATTGTGAAATATGAATAGCACACTCGACAATAATTAACCAATCGACCCAAGTTCTCTTTGACTCTTTGACGCTTGCCCACGGCGATAAGTGCCGCGCGCCCGTGCGTCGTCGTATTACACTATAAGCTGAGTCACTTTTAACAATCGTAAGTCTGTTTAGCATAACTACAACACTGGGACTGTGTAGCAACAAAGGGACAAATACGAACCTATGACAAAGTGGATGGAAAAATCAACACAAATGAACATTTTTTTTTTACACCTAAACTTACATTCGAAGAATGCAGCACAGCACTCGGGCGTCCATTCACCATGCCATGGCAGCATATATTCGGCGGCAGCTTGTGTCGTTTTGCCATATGAGCCCGCCACCAACTGGAGCTCGTACCGACCATTTGGTAGGGCTTTAGTGATGCGATACGGTTCACGCATACCACTGTCTAGCTTGCCAATCGATTGTGATCTTTTTATTACATAAGCCAAGTCATTCACTGCGAATGTTTTTGGTGCTGAACGATTTTTATTTACACGCGCATCTTGAGCAGACTGATTTTCCACTAGAAGGGTCTTAGTACGCCTTCTATGCAACTCGCGCCATGCTTCGCGATTTGGATTATCGCCCTGTATAGTTATATCCTTAACAAGAGCTTGTATAACTGGGGTTGTAGAGTCTGTACCAATTAGAAGATTGAGTGCCGAACATCGAGTGGTTTTTTGCTTTGTTACGTTTAGTACTAATTGTAACTTCCAAAGTACCTCCGACCAAGATTCACTTTTGTGAATCGTTTCGACGCGTATCATGTTAAGAACGGTATGGCAGTACCGCTCTACTTGGCCGTTTGACTGGTGCATTTCTGGGGTAATAAAATGCAACCGGATACCTAACCCGGCGGCCCAACTCGCGAAATCAGTGCTTGTGAACATCCGTCCTTTGTCGCATACTAACAAACGGGGGGAACCGAATAGAGAAATAGCGTTAGTAAACACACGTTTTAACTCAACGCTTTCTTGTTTATAGAGCGGGTAGAGGAGGCAATACTTTGTGAATGCATCAATAATGATAAGCACGTACTTATAGCCGTGAGATTCTGGTAAAGGGCCGAGTACATCGGTATGAATAGTTTCAAATGGTATAGAGGGCTTTTGCCATGACACAATCGGTTGCAAAGGAGCGCGGGGTACCTTTTTGTGCGTTATGCAGACAACGCAATGAGAAATGTATTTTTTAACAGATTTACTTATACCCGGGAACCAAAAGTGCTTGAGTATCAAATCACATGTCTTTTCAACTCCTATATGTTCATGTTCGTCATGAAACGCTCGCAATAAGCTAAGGCGGTAGGCCTTAGGTACATAGCATAAGTGTCGCGTTTGCCCACCAACCGGATCGTACTTATAATGCAGTAGGTCATTCCGTTTCACGTACTTAGAGGTATCTAACTGTCCGTTTTGTAACTTATCAAGCAAGTCGAGGGTCTCCTCATCGGCTGACTGCGCGACCTTAGCCCAATTTTGAGGCTTAGAAACTGTACACATATTAACGTGATTACGACTGAGATAGTCAGCATGAGGTAGGAGCACACCCTTGCGATATTCAAGCGTAAAATCGTAATCTTGGAGGTACATCCACCAGCGCGCTACTCTAGGAAGGAGATCCTTTTAACGCTGTGTCATTTTCAAAGCGTTACAATCTGTAACAATTTTAAAGCTTTTGCCAATTAAATACTGGCGAAAGTGGTGTAAGGCATTGACGACCGCGAGAGTCTCTAACTCGTAGGAGTGATACCTTGATTCAGCACCTACAGTTACTTTGCTGAAGTACGCAACTGCTCGTTTACGTCTATCGCACTGTGTCTGTAAAAGAACTGCTCCGTAACCTCGTGAACTTGCATCGGTATGGACTTCGGTTTCTAACTCGTGATCGAATATAGCTAGTACGGGTTCGCTCGTTAAGTGTTTGGTAACTTCCTGTCTTGCTTTTTCCTGCTCGATACCCCAAACAAACTTAACGTCTTTACGCGTTAAAGCTGCGATAGGTGCAGTCAAAGTGGCATACTGCGGGATGTACCGTCTAAAATATCCAGCAAGGCCGAGTAATTGACGCACTTGTTTAACTGTCTTTGGCGTCGGCGATTTAGTTAAAGCTTCTATTTTATGAGTGCTCGGCCTAACCTGACCATTGCTAACGGTTCTCCCGAGGTACTCCACCTCTGTTGTCAGGCAAAAGCATTTCCGCAGATTAATTGAAAAACCGGATTTTCTTAACGTTTTCAATACAGAATCGAGCAAAGCTAGTCCCTCTTCAACAGTATCAATTAACAATAAAACGTCATCTATGTAAACAAGTACTTTTCCTGACTCGATAAAAGATTTGACGGTTTCTGAAATAATGCGTTGATACACTACGGGTGCATTCGCAAGTCCAAAGGGCATCTTGAGATACTCAAAGTGACCCTCAGGAGTCACGAAGGCAGTTTTGTCAATAGAATTGTCACTAATTTTAATTTGATGGAATCCTGTTAACATATCAAGTGCTGTAAAATATTTACATTTACCCAACCTATCTATGTGGTCCTCAATAAGAGGTAATAGGTACCGTTCTTTTACTGTGACACTGTTTAAGCCGCGGTAATCAACGACCATCCTATTGGTGCCATCCTTCTTCTTCACTAGAAGAATTGGGCTTGCGTTTGAAGATTCCGAATTGCGTATTACGCCTTTGGTTTTGAGATCGTCAACGATTGCGCGCACACACAACTTTTCGTCGTGAGACAACTTGTAAGGGCGATAATTAACAGGGATCTCGGTTGTTACGCGAATTTTCATTTCACCGGTATTTACAGTACTTGCGGCGGTACCGCTAAGAAAATATTCCGAATATTTTTTTAAAACACTTCCGAGACGTTGTTTATCATGACCCTGTAAGGGCGTATTAATAGATTCAAAAGTCTGTGAACTTGACACCGTAATATTGTTTACACACGCACGATCCACGCAGATACGCTGGCAATCGCCGGTACGAATGTACGCGATACCACTGCGATTCAAAACATCGGTACCTACCTATTATCACGGGTGTACTCAAATAACCACCAGGTACTACATGAAAGTCTACCTCCAACGTCAAATTGTCGAACTCGATAGGCAAAGTGACGTAGCTATCTGATCTTAACTCATGACCACTTATTCCGCGCAACAACTGAGCATTAGGGTTTAGACGGCAAGAAAATTTTTTGAGAAGTTCGTTAGATATGAGCGATACAGACGAGCCGCTGTCAATTAAGACGTCCGTAGGTACACCACACAGCACTGCGGGTGTCACGTCACGGCTTGCCGTATCACCCTTAATTTCACGACAAAAATTTACATTGGATTTATTACGCGACTCCGATCGCTGTTTAGCAAAACACTTTTCTTCCGTGTGGCCTATTTTTTTTACAAAAGTTGCACTTCAAATGTTTCATGTTCGGGACATTCGAATTGGCATTATTACTCTGACTATCGCTTACGACTTTAGAACTCGAATTACTATTACTAATTATTTTAGAACGTTTAGGACACGCGTTGCTCTTACTGGTATGACCGTGAGCCCCGCACGAAAAACACTTCACAGATTTTTTGTCAAACGTACTACGGCTCCTATTACCGCCGTTATCGCGCCAGCTAGTAGTTCGATTAGAATGGGCATCAACATTGTTTTTGTTCATATTTGTACTGGTTTTATTTGGCATGACATAAATTGATAAAAATTCCACAATAGTTTCGGTAGATAATTTTGCATTCATAGCCGCAGCACGAATCTGCGGATCCTTAATACCGCGCACAATGATTGCACACAAAAGGTCATTACTTAGTCCTTTAATGATACGCAATCGCAACAAGGATTTGCGCGCGTATTCCGCGTATGTGGAATATTTATCTGACTCAGTGCACATGACGTCATACAGGACATTAGCGACATCGACACGTCGTGGACAGAGTGATTTTAACTGTAATTTAAAGGTAGACCAAGTACGATCCATTTCGGTCCATTCGCGTAACCAAGAGTGAGATTCACCCTTCAGACACAAACCGATACGGGCCAGACATTCTTTGTTGTCCCATCTATTTTATAATTTAGCGTGGTCAACTTCTTCACACCATGCATTGACGTCATGAACATTAGGGTCGAAGTCAGAGACGTAATAATGGTTTGATCTCACCGGGTTTAAACTCCTTAGTGCATCGATAAGACGCTCTGCGACGTCCCCTGCAGCCGACGTTGAAGGCGAAGGCGGCAGCGACAGCGTCGGCGCCAGTGGCGTCGGGACAGATCGCTTATTAGCGGAAGGGCTGGCCGTGTGCATAGCCTCTTCATGTAGCTCGGGCACGGACGGGCTGGTCGTGCCTGTGATGGCAGAACGCGGCTGCTGATCTTGGTTCTGAAATTGAACGACTTAGGTGACTACTCATCCGCAAAATATTTCATTCGCGGATGAAACGTTACCCTTTTAAAATTGTAAGGCGACGAATCATCCGCAGGTTCGGATGAGTCGTCGCATAGTTAATATTCATGTGGTCATATCGGCCAAATAGACAAACAAACATATTTTGTGTATAGGAACATTGTCTGTTCTTTAGTTTCATCGGTTTCGCTAGCTGCTATGTGTAATAATATCGTGGTTAAATCGAACAAAAATACTTCTATCCATAAGAATCGTTTTTATTAAGAATATAATTTTTTATACTGGTAAATCAGAATAATAAGCAATTTCCCTAAACAAATGACAGGTAGTTACTGTTTTACTGCGAAAACTGAGATATGTTATAAAAATTAGTAAATCTAAATAGATTGTTATTAAGAATTAAAAATTTTTACATATGTTAGAAAATATTAATTAATAACGAAAAATCTGAATAATTTAAACCTTCTTAGTATTTAGGTGCAAAAAAAAAAGATTTATAATCAAAAAATCAACCACCACGAAATTTTGTAAACGATCTGTATCACTAATATGATAATTTCTCTATACAATGTCCGAGGCTAATTTCATTATCAATAAACTCTCGCAAACTGTTATTATTTTTTTTTTCCTTCACCATACTTTCTTCCGTTCTCTTTGAAATAAATCCTTGATTTTTCCACAGATTAGAATGATATTTGGCATCTTTTTTAAGAGTATTTAATAAAACGGCTATGTTAGGTTTGCTCTTTAAGGGGGTGATAGACGTACGAACTTAAAGTCTGCGGTTTTAAAGATCGCGAACTTACTTGGCTCGACGTCGGCGATACACACGCCAACTTACTCATACCGTATCGCGATGTCGTCCACTGAAGAAGCTTTGTGTTATTTAGGAATTATATCGTATTACATTTCAAAAACTAAAAACAATAGACGAAGGCGAAAAGTGTGGGTTAAGAACTGGCTTACAAAAAGTGAGCGTTTATCACATGTGAATTTAGTAAGAGAGTTACGTGAAGAGAAGGAAGATTTCCAGAATTATTTCAGAATGCCTGAGCCTGTGTATGAAGAACTTTTGTGTTTAGTCACACCAATTATAGCTAAACAGGATACTTGCATGAGAGAAGCTATTTCACCGCATGAACGTTTAAGTGCAACATTACGATTTTTGATAACTGGTGGAACATATAAAGATGTAATGTATTCGTCAGCGATATCAAGACAGTCATTGGGGTACATAATTCCTGAGACATGTGACGCAATCTACTCTGCACTGAAAACATATTTGAAGGTATGTATCATTTATTACATTACATACTTTATAAATAAAATAACTCAGTACAAATAATCAGACTTTATTTTGCAATGGCACATTAACATTAATGCTTAACAAATAAATTTACTCTTGAACATATACAAATGTAACGTACTATTTTATTTATTTTTAGTTATTATTATTAAAGTTTAAATATTCAACCAGGGTGTCCGGGATACTAATAGTTTGCGAGTCTTGTGTCAAGTTATATGCTTGTGTTTCTTGCAGCTGGACTGGAACAGCTGGCATGTGTATCAATGGTCTTTGGGGTACCTGGACTGGAACTGGATTATGTATACTTGTATTGAATGTTAATTTTTCAAACCGTCCCAAAAAAATAACTTCATTGATGAGCTTTTCAGCTATGCCTTGTTGAATAGCAGTCATGTTGCGGAGTTTAATTGCGACATTTTTTCCTATAGCATCATATTCATCATCTGGGTTTTGTAATCTTTTACCTATTAACGATATTGTGTCTTCAATGGCGGCATTGCCGTGTCGCTTACGACGTGCAGATGAAGCAACAGATGTTGCAGGTGTCGCAGGTGATGACACGTTGCAAATGGTACTCTGTAAATAAAAATGATATCATTTATACTGAATTATGGGTTTTTTGTTACAGTTCCCGAGTTCAGAAGAAGAATGGCTAGCAATTGCTGAAGAGTTTGAGCGTACATGGCAATTTCCAAATTGTTTAGGAGCCGTCGATGGGAAACATGTAGCTATAGTCCCTCCTGCCGGAGCCGGCTCACATTTTTTTAATTATAAAGGGTATCACAGTATTGTACTTATGGGAATTGCAAATGCAAATTATGAATTTTATTTATGTAGATATTGGAACAAATGGACGTATTTCTGATGGAGGTGTATTACAAAAAACTACATTCTTTCAAAGATTGAATTCCAAGCGCTTAAATCTTCCTAGCCCCAGAAAACCAAGCGGACATTCAGAAGAATTGCCTTATGTATTTATTGGCGACGAGGCTTTTGCTTTGAGGACAGATTTTATGAAACCGTACCCACAAAGGCAATCACAGGCTAGCTCAAGTAAGAGGATATACAATTATAGAGTATGCAGGGCTAGAAGAATCATAGAAAATGTTTTTGGAATTCTGGCGGCAAGATTCCACATTTTTCGATCGCCTATAAATACCAGTGTGCACAATATTAACAAAATAGTTTTGGCATGTTGTGTTTTGCACAATTTCTTAAGGAAAAAAGTAAGACAAGCTTACAGTCCACATCAGCACTTTGATAGTGAAAATCACGAAAATGGAACTATTGAATTGGGGCTGAGACCACAAAATGGAGAATTACAGTCACTACAACAAACACATAGTCGTAACCCCACTCAAAATGCAAAAATTATCAGAGAAAAGTATGAAACCTACTTTAATACTAGTGGTGCAGTGTCATGGCAACAAAGAATGATATAATAATAGTATTTTTACCTGGGTATCATTTTCACTATGTTCAGCATCAAATGTATTTTCATTATCATTAGCTGTCTCCTGTTCGCTGTCGTCTATATTGTCAGTTGATTGTTCACCTGTAATTAAATAAAAACCCTCTAAATTTACTTTTGGTTTGAATGTTCAACATCACAATGTCATTATTGTAATGAAACAAAGTGCTATAATAGGTACTCTATTTTAGGTACCTACCTAATTTAGGCACAGGCATAACAAAGAATACGCACGTATAATATAATAGTGTATAGAGAAATTCTTTAATAAATAATTAAACTTACCTTGGCCTTGATCTTTGAGAAATTCAAGCTGACTGTAATACCATAATTTTGGCACGTATACCTGGTCAGTTCCTGAACCTGTCTTCTTGCTATCTTGCACTTTTTTATGTTCTTTTCGGAACCCAGCCCTTAATGAATTAATTTTTTTCTTGACGTTCTTAATCGTAGCATCTCTTTCTACCTTCCGTATAATTTCTAATAAATTATTGTATGCTTGAAGCTTCATATTTTTGTCTTTGTAGTCGTTGCTTCTAATTTTCCAAAGACAAGGGTTATTTCGGAAAGCTTCTATAAATTCGGTTAGCAGTTCATGCGAATAAGTTCGAAAATCACACATTTTGAGAAATTTCTGAATCAAAATTAACAAAAATTGCAATTTAAACAAGCGTGCGCGTCCACGGACTGGCGAAACAAAATGGCGGCTCGCGGCTCGCAGTGCTGCCACACGTACGAGCCAAGACGAGCTACGAGTAAGATTTCAAACCGGTTGGATCGCCGACGAACTTACTCGGCGGTTTTAAAGTACGCGTACTTACGGTGACACACGAGCGAAAAAGGTCGTCGAGCCATAAGTACGCGTACTTGCTCGCCCGTCTATCACCCAGTCTATTGTCCTATTCAGTCTCGAGTTCCACCATTCTATAGCGTTATTCGTTTTGTGCCGGATATTATAAAAACACCATTTATCAGACAAGATAGATTTCTTCTCTAGCCAGATATTTTGAAAATAATGGTTAAATTGCGCTGTTTTATCATCCTTTTGTATACATTCACCCAATACATAAAGCCAACCATCTGAAACTTCAATATTTGGGAGATATGCCAACGCCATACAACGCCTCACGTGAGCCCTTGACATGTTTGATTTTTTTGTAATTCCAATCAGTTTAGCTTTTTTTTGGACAGCTTTTTTAAAATGAAATATACACCCTCGAGTAGTTACTTTATCAAATACAGCTTTAGCTGCTGTCATCGCACTGGTTTCAAAATCAGTAGTGATGGACTCAGGATCAAATTCGGGAATTTGACTTTTTAAGAGATGGAAGAATATTTCATAACTTGATTGCTTTTTATTTGGCAATAAGGCATAAACTGCTGGTATAATATTCGTATGTGTATTAGTACTGCCCATGTCAACATGTAACGTATACAACTGCTTAAAGGGATGTACAACGGCTTTAAATGTTCCATCGCAAAAAACATGTTTAGCTTTCTTGAGAATTTCTTTGGATTCTTCAGTGGCAAACAGTAATATCCTATCACTTTTTTCGCTATAATCAGCAAGTAAAAAGTCTTTGTGAACACCAGGAACTGTTACATCTTTCAATTTAAAAAATCGCACCTTTTTAGTGTTAGACTGTAGACTCTAATTTTTCTACCGCCTCCTTATAAATTGTAGGCATAGGAGTACTTTCAGTTTTCGCTCTTTCTAAACATTCGTCAATTTTCTCCAATAATTGGTTATCTAAACTACTACACTGACAACTATGAAGTTTTTCTTTCAGTATAAGGTTACAATCATAGTTAGTAACCAAATTAGATTTACAATTTTGTGAAGCACAGTGCCAAACTATATGTCCGTTTTTATTTTCACGTTTTTTATAATAACGATAGTTTCCTTCCATTAAAAGTTTTCCTCCCCGTTGCGATGAAATCATTTTAAATCGCGTATTTTCCTTGTCCATAACTGTGATTCTAAAATAGAAACTAAACAAAGTTACAATGTTTTGAGTTTAATTTTTCTTGGATAAGTAATAATAAAATATCTGACCTCAAGGCAGCTCAATCACCCGCAATGGAATATGAAAACTCAGTTTATTCCCACGCACCGGAACATAAAAACTTTATGCAATTCTATTATTAATTAATTTACTATATGTTAGCGAGAAAGTAAACGCCAAAATCGAACTACAAATGGTTTATTTTAAAAGATAAACAAATACACGTTAAATAAAATAGATTTGCCTACTCCGAACGTTGATACAAAAATCAGCTTGAAAAAGGCGCGCTCGGCCTTTTAACTACTCGGTTAATCTGCATCGATCTAAACATGGCGACACTGCTCTTCCCGCGCGACCGGTGCCGGTGCGGCGCTAATACGCGTGCTACGGACTTCCGGTGGCCGGCGCTGCCAACACGGCCATGCTGCAGGGTGCCTGCCCTCAGGCACCAGCTTCGGCGAAGGTGCGTCACCACCGCCAGCTGACCGTACCGTTATTCTGTGGAATACCAAATACACATAATTAAAATTAACTTGTTTGTATTATTACTATACCACTCGGCCTATCATGATAATATTCAAAGGTGAACGTTAATAAGTTAGGACTTCCAAACTCCAAGAGCTTTCAATTCTACCTTTAGACTTAGGTGATATAAGCAATTTAGGCAGTTCGTAAGTCCACGGCTAGGTAATGAAACAGCCCTTTAGTCTTAGGTACTGTTCATGTACTTGAAACCGGTACTACTCCTTTATGCTTAGGATATGGTTACGTTGTTAGAAATAATTATAACACCCTTAAATAATATAATGATACCGAAAAATTTAAACAAACAGTTAACAGAGTCATTCATATTTCTTTTTATTTTTACTGCCAAAAATAAATAGTAAATATTACAATTGTACCTTTTTGTTTTGAATTACTGTCCTGATCATCGGAGTCCCAGTCATGAATGTTAATCCAGGTCTTCATGTTTTCTGCAGCGGCAGTGCCTACGTATGGTTTGGAGCTGCGTTCGCTGCCCCGCATGTCAGCTACTTCATATCGGTCACGTCCCAATATTTTTTTGACTTGAAATGAACCCTTATACACTGGAAGCAATTTTTTACTATGCCCCTCATTTGACTGGCTTTGTATTTTAAGCAGAACCAAGTCGCCTTCTTGGTATTGTCGTGCCTTTATACGAGTACTGTCAAATCTAGCTTTCTGTGAGCTCGCGCTCGCTTTTATGTTTGCATCCACCATTGCACGCAACTTAGTCATGTCCGGCAACGAATCCGTATCAAGCTCCGGTCCTAATTTATCGCTATCGGTTCTTAATACAGGAAAAGTTTTTATCCACTGCGCAAATTTTGACAAATTAAACTTAAACGAGTTTTATTAAACATATATTTTTTATTTTGATAGGTCTTAGTACAAAAAAAAAAAAAATATCGTTAACGAAAGATGTTTACTTTAAAAGTGGTTGGATGGCTAACCGGCGGCGGCGGCGCGCGGCAAAGCGGAACGCGCGAAAGTACCTATCTATCAGCTGTGCGCTCGCTCGATTCGCCGGCGTAGGTATTTACGTAGGTTACAAAGTACTGATCGCTAATTTTATCAGGTTCGAACTACACTTTTTTTATGTTTAAGCCGTGACCTGAAGTTATTTGAAGAGTTATTCCAATTTTTCCTTCATACTTTAATGGGCTTAGGACCATCAAAATACAGAAAATAAAGCATTATTATCAATTAAATTTACGTTACTTAATACATTGTGCATAGGTACTCGTAACTACTTCTGCATTAAGGCGTATTTAAAAAATTAGAATCAACTAAGTATTTACAATAATGTTCAATCAAAAATAACCTATTCGCTAAAATTGTCAATGTCAATAAATTGCTTACCCCTAAATTTCACTAATCACTGTATTTTAATAATTGTTCAAAATGAAGTCCTCCTCTTTCTAGGCATAAACGTGCACGTTTCATTAAATTGTCATTTAGTTTGTTGAGAACACTAATATCACTTTTCACTTCATCAAAAGCGTTAATTATTTTGAACTTTAAGTCATCTAGGTTTTGGGCCTCCTCTACATAAACTCGGCGTTTGACTTCTCCCCAAAGAAAAAAATCGCAGGGAGTAAGATCCGGGGACCTCGCCGGCCACGGTACGGGGCCACCACGACCGATCCAATTTTCCCCATATTTTTCATTAAGGTAGTTCCGTACATGAATGGCGTAATGAGGTGGAGCGCCATCGTGCTGATAGTAAAAGTTATTAAGGTAGGGCACTGGAACTTCTTCAATTAAAGTTTCGATGGTCGTTTGCAGCATTTCTAAATACCTTGGACCGGTCAATGTGCCGTCAATAAAAACGGGCCCTATTATTTTATTTTTAATAACCCCAGCCCATACATTGGCGCTAAAACGCACTTGGTGATGCGTCTCTCGCACCAAATGGGGATTGTTGAATGACCACCAATGTTCATTATGTACATTGTACAGTCCTACACGTGTGAACAATGCCTCATCCGTCCACAAGATGTTGACTTCGCGGTGATTTAAAAGCCACTCGCACAAGGCTCGACGTGGTATTGGGTCTGGGTCATGGAGCTGCTGTACGGGCTGAAAGTGGTATGGATGGAGTCCGGCTGTATTTAGCAACTTCCATATCGCGTGCTGGCTCACACCGAAACGACGTGCCGCATCGTAGGTACTGGCTCTTGGATCTCGCTCAAAGAAATCAAAAATGCTTTCTTCGATTTCGATCGCCAGTCGGGGTCTGCCAGACCCTCGTGCATGATTCGGGGTTCTGAACTGTCCGTGATCAAGCAGCCTTTGAGTGGCCGCTAAAATGCTCCTTTCATTAGGGACCGCAGGGTTTAGGATTCCATGGGCTCGCATTCGAGGTACGAGTATGCTCTCCGTCGCATGCATTCTGCGAGCTGCTCGCAAACTTTCACCACTCAGTAAATACACTCGCACCATCTCGTAAAACTCGCGGTTACTGAAGTCCGACATCGTGACTGGTAGGTACAAGTACGACACGTGCGGCGCGGCGCTTGCGCGGGAAAGCGATTAGACGCGACGTCACACGACAGCGCGTGCGATGAGCGAACTGTCGGCCACAACGCCCGGCGCCGCCCTGCCGCCCGGGAGGGGGTTTCACCCCCGTGCAACACCGCCGCTTGCGGCGGCCGCCGCGCGCGCCCTTTGATATTATTACGAATAGATTGTGTCCATATTTTGCTGATTTAAAGTAGGAAACAAATTTTTTTTAAAGTATTGAATAAATAATGGAAATGTGTTCTATTACTGATATAGAACCACCAAAATAAATTTGCGCACTGGTTAAAAACTTTTCCTGTATACAGGGTTATTGGTAAAACACCAGCAACCTCTTAAGGGGTCATTGTTCTCATCATTATAAACAACTTTTACTATGGACCAAACAAGAAATCGCGAAAAAAAAAACAGATTTTCCCTACATTTATATTCGCATAACACGTCAAAACGTAGGGAACAGCTGATATTTTTTCGCGATTTCTAGTTTGATCCGTAGTAAAAGTTGTTTATAATGATGAATACATTGACCCCTTAAGAGGTTGCTGGTGTTTTACCAATAACCCTGTATAGCCAAAAAATACCTCACTAGGGACAGCCTTTATTGTTTTATGAAAAGAGCTATTGATAGCCTGTTGAAGTAGTTTCAAACACACGTCCCACCTATTTTCCACTAAATCTGCCCCCATTGTTTTCATGGCGTCGAGTATGGTTTTATTAAACCTCTCGACTTGCCCGTTTGACCTGGGCATGCCTGTAGCAACCGTATGTAAACGAATATTCCTATCACTACAATACTCCTTAAATGATAGCGAAGTAAAAGCGGCCCCGGCATCTGTTATTATTCTACGTGGGTTACCGAAAATTTTAGTTATCGCTTCTAGTTCTCTAATTACTCCATTTGTGTCTGTATTTCTCACGGCTGATACAAACGCAAATTTCGTAAATGAATCAACTGTTACCAAAACGTACTTGTTTTTCTTAGTAGTTTTTACGAATGGACCCAAGTGATCTAGATGGAGGGTGTGAAACGGTTGGGCATGCTTAGGCAATGGATGTAGTTCTCCCTCCCTAGGTCCCCCCTTATGTTTATAATATATACAATTTATACAGTTTTTAATATATTTTTTAACCGCTCGTCTCATTTTCGGAAACCAATACTGATTCGCTAATCTTTCTACAGTTTTATCCAGAGAGAAGTGTCCAAGGTTGTCGTGATTACTTTTTATTACCTGCCAAATACAATTTTTGGGTACAACCCAACGTCGACCTTGAGCAGTTCTCCTGTATACCTTCTTTCCAAGTAATTCATATTCATTAAAAGTTTCTTTATGTTCGTGTAATTCGCCTGACATAAGAATCTCCCTGATACGGACGAGGTTATGGTCCTGAAGCTGAACAGACAATAACCAATCCGCTTCAGTTATTGACATAATTATTTCGGCTTCCGATCGTTCGCCGGACTGCAAGGGGTTGCGGCTAAGCGCATCAACGTGCTGCATACGCGAGCCTTCTCGATGAATAATTTCAAATCTAAATTCTTGCGTAGCCAAAACCCACCTTGCGATCCGCGGAATGATTTCTTTTTTGGATAAAGCATACCGAACCGCGTTACAGTCTGTAATAATTTTAAACTGTGAGCCTAAAAGATATAGCCTAAACTTTTGAAGTGAAGCCACGATAGCTAACAACTCTAATTCAAAGGAGTGATATTTCTTTTCGTCCTCGGTAGTTTGCCGACTGTAGTAATGAATCGGTTTCTCG
Source organism: Dryobotodes eremita (assembly GCA_917490735.1). Taxonomy (NCBI): domain Eukaryota; kingdom Metazoa; phylum Arthropoda; class Insecta; order Lepidoptera; family Noctuidae; genus Dryobotodes; species Dryobotodes eremita. The sequence continues at coordinate 5,411,648 of OU823241.1, read as the reverse complement.
CCCTCACTTGCTACCTGCATTAGTATACCGGCTATCCCATCCCTGCTTGCATCCGTGTATAAAATACACTCTTTGTCAGAATCGTAAATAGACAATATATTATTTGAGGAAAGTTTACTCTTTAGAGAAAGAAATGCTTGCTCATGACATTCAGTCCAAGCCCAAGTAGAATCTTTTTTTAATAATTTGGTTAGGGGACTAGAAATAACAGCACAGTTTTTAATAAATTTTCTGAAATAACTGGTCAGTCCCAGGAACTGACGCAACTGGTGAACCGTTTTCGGCACGGGAAAGTTTTCAACAGCTTTAATTTTATTTTCAGAAGGCGTAATACAACCATCTCTAACGCGGTATCCTAAAAACTCTATGTCAGTTTTAAAAAAATTACACTTTTTTTAAATTAATTGTAAGCCCACTTTTACTAAATATATCGAAAATTTCCTGTAACAATTTTAAATTTTCCTCAATCGTCTCACTAATTATTAGAACGTCATCCAAGTAAAGTATAATTTTACCAAAACGAAGATTACCTACTAGGGGAAGGTGGGGTAAAATGGGATACTTAAGTAAAAAAAAATCATGTATACGAAATCAACAATATTTTTAATAAACTTTTCATTTAGGAACAATAGTTATATGCTTATTTATTATTTTAATTTGTACTTTTAGGCTTAATCAACTAATTTTCTTAATTATGAGGAACTAATCACCAACTGTCAAATTTCCCATTTTGCCCCATGGTCGGGGCAAAACAGGAAACGCTAAGGGGCAAAATGAAGATACATTTTAGTCAGGCAAACATTGTGCACAAATGTGTGCCTCGTCATCATCTTCGTCTACTCCGGCGCAGGAATTGTGTGCCCAACCCGCACAAGAGCTACACGCAACCCAACCCTCGTCTGATTGCGAATACAAATAACCACAATATATGCAAGCACAGTCATCTTCGTCTTCTTCCGATGAACTAGTAAATGTGGCTTCCTTTTGCTTATTTTTCTTAGCCTTTTTTTTATTATTTGGTTTGGTTATTTTTTTTTGGTCATTTTTCTTCTTTGGTGCAGTCTTCTTCTTATTTTCCTTTGCATTCTTTTCCATAGTCAGGTCATTTTTGTACGGGGAATCCGTAAGTATAGCCGTTTTCCCACGTTTTCTCATTTGTCTTTCCTTAGTTCTTAATTCTTTGGGAATTGCCATAATATTTTCAGGATTAACTGCAAATGAACTCTTTTCTTTTAAAATTTGCCTTTCAGGAGTTTTATCTTTAGCCCTTGAAGTGGATGCGAGAGGTTCAAATGGCTGTGTAGAAACTGAAACCATGGAGGTGGACATAGCTTGTTGATTTAAGTTGTCTTGGACAGCGGGTGTGATTGGTTCAGGAATGTTCTCATCGAGGTTTAATATACTAGACATATTTAATTGGACTGCTCGTGAAATTTGCCTTTCAGGACTTTTATGACTAGCCATTGAAGTCGACACAGAAGAGTTGGTAGGCATAGCATGTTCATGTAAGTTATTGGGGTTTGATACGGGAGGATTCAATTGAGCTGCTTGTGAAATTCCTGAAGTTGAAGGTTCGCAGTATGGTGTTACTACGTCTACTGCATTTTGCGTATTTAGGCCTTCAATAACAAGGGTCTCAGTGTTGGTGGTTTCCGCAGCTATAAAATCTGCTTCTGTGAAAACATTCCTGTCAACAGGCCATATGCCACATTTTTTAAAACCATTTATAGCAGTGCTCATGGTTGATGCTTGTATAAAAGCTTTCCCAAAAAGGTTTGCAACTTGGTAGGAAGTTACTACGCGTCCAGGATGATCTCTTAACCACTTCTTTACTTCAGCACTGTAATATGTGCTTAGTGGTCGCATGAATGACACGTCCAAGGGTTGAATTCTATGAGTGCAATGTGGCGGTGTGCACAATAATATAACACTGTGTTCTCTGGCATAATCTATGAGATCCAGATTTTTGGTGTGGGAGACGTGGCCGTCTAACATAAGCAAAACTGGTTTGTCTTTAGAAGGCTTTGTAAAGTCCACGAAACGTTTGAACCAATCGAAAAAAATTGGGCAAGTTATCCAGCCATTGTCGCTGCAGGTTCCCCAAAAGCCTGCTGGTGCACCATCTAGAAGCTCGTTCTTCATGCGTTTCCTGGCATAAATTAGCATTGGTGGCAAATATACTCCGGTCGCGCTAAAACATATTTCAGCTGTCACTAGCTGGCCTCTTTCTCCTGATGTTAGACATCCAACTTGCTTCTGTCCTTTCAGTGATAGAATTTTGGACTGACTTTTTGGCACAGTGCTAATACCCGTTTCATCTACGTTATACATTCTATCTGCAGTCAGTGCATGTTTATCCACAACACTTTCTAATAGATCAAAAAAGCTATTTACAGCGACTTTATTGAATCCCATCGCCCTAGCCGCAGAAGTTGGTTCTGGTTGCCTGTATGATATATCTGGATGGCGTTTTAAAAACCCACTAAGCCAGTCCTTCCCTGCCATACCATCTTCTCGATTAAAGGGATTCTCGATATTATTTTTTACAGCTAGTTGGAAAGCTAGTATCCTTAGCTCTGTCCCAGTAATTCCGAATAATCGGGATTGCATCATTTTTACATAAGAGGCCAACTCTTCTTCTTGCTCTTTTGTAAACACTGGTTTGAAGTGCCCTAAACCTTTCTTGCCATAGTCATTATCTGAATCTGTATCTGCATTCTGAGACTGGCGAGCTTTTTTAACTCGTCGTTCTAAAGTTGATTTTGGCACAGTATAAGTAGCAGAAGCCCTGAGAAACCCCATTCTATTGAGAAGCACAGCTGACACTGCTCTTCTCATGTCTGCTTCGTCCCATTTTTGTCGATTAGTGTTTCTTTTGTAGGTACGAACCATAATGACTGTAAAAAAAGAAAAAGGACTTAATATAATAATTATAAATCCAGTAAACGAATTAGATACCGACCTAAGAGAAGTAAAATGTCTTCTACCGCCAGCGTAAATATTAAAATATTAAATTAAATTGCCTCTGCGAGAGGGGGCATAATGGGATACCGTCCCATTATGCCTCGTTCATTTTGCCCCAAACATTACTTTTTTTAAATTGATCGGCCATTTCTAACCTCAATAGAAATTATCAAAAACAAATTAGAATTTCAACAGGTTAATACCACTCCCACTGATTTAAGGTATAAAAGTTAATGCAGATCATGTACTTACCTCACTACATCAGAGAATATTATATGAAAACAAATAACAATACACTCAAAAACTGTTTTTGTTAGCCACGACACTAAAACACGCACCGACACGTTCCGCTTGCTCTGACTCACGTGCGGCGACTGAACAACGAACGAATGGCGCCGCTGTCGACTTGTATACGCGTGTGTGCCACGCACACAAGCTAAATTCCCGTTGTGCCCCGAGCCTCATTTTGCCCCACCCTCCCCTATCTTATTCATCATTTGCTGAAAGCATGCGGGAGCGTTAACCAAGCCGAAAGGTAGCCTTGCAAATTCGTAGTGCCCGTCTTCTGTGATAAAAGCCGTTTTGTGCACAGACTCCTCACTCATCTTAATTTGATAATAGCCGCATTTTAAATCTAAGCTCGAAAAATATTTTGCGCCCTGTAGCCTGTCAATAAGATCTTCTATGCGAGGCATTGGGTACTTGTCTTTAATGGTTACTTTGTTCAAGGCCCGGTAGTCTATACATAGACGCTTTTCCCCATTTTTCTTATTGACAAGCAATGCTGGGCTTGCGTAAGCCGAATGACTTTCCCTTATGATTCCGTTCTCTAATAGTTCTGTTATCATAGTCCTAATTGTCTGTCTGTCATGCTGAGAAGTTCTATACGGCCGAAAGCACATCGGCTTCGTATTATTAAGGTTAATTACCATTTCGTGATCATTAACCTTTCCGAGGTCTTTTATATTAGAAGCAATACATTTATTATATTTGGAAAACAATGTCGCTAATTCCGAGTGATGAGAGCCCGAGTCAAAATCTAGCTGTTCCAGTTGAACCATGTTACAAAATCTTTTAAAATCCTCAGCACAACTAAACGTAAGAGAATCACCGACGCGAGAGTAGATGAGATCCTCGCGTTCTGTTAGATTTCGACCTATCAATATATCGCATCCGGATAATTCGTTCAAAACGAAAAATTCTACATTTTCGATCTCAACTGAATCGATACTCAAATTTAACCTTACCATATTCGTAACCGACTTTATAATATCGCTAGAAAATCCCTGCAATGCGATAGGTGATTTTAGTGGTAAAACTGTCAATTCATATTTGTTTACAATGTTTTGTGATAATATAGAACAACTGCTACCCGTGTCAATAAATGCACTGTGAGAAAAACCGTTAAAATGTATTGTTTTATAAAACTTACTTATCGAATTGGAAGAGCTAATAAACTTAGTTACATGAGCATCCTTTTTAACTCCATCGATTTGAGCATTTTTCTTGTGAAAACACGACGTTTCGGAATGCCCCCGTTTACCACAAAATTCGCACTTGACACTACACTGAATACGTTTGTGATTGCCGCCACAATTATAACACTCTAGCGGCTTTCGCATTTGCGAAGAGTTAGAGTTTGAACCGGGAACCGTCTGAGTTACGTTTGAATTATTTGCACTGGAATTATTTGACATGTGGGTAGAAGGTACTTGAGTTTGAGGCAAAGGTGTCGATGACCGTTTATTTATTTGTTCTTTAGGGTTGCTATTTGATAAAGTTTTAACGGATTTATTACTTTTGTAATAACGAGTATGTAAAAACCCAGCTAAACTGTCACATGATTTCAAGTTGCTAGCTTCAACTGACGCACATAGATTACTGTCTCCTATATTACCTAATATGATAGATATAACATCGTAATCAGAAAAGTTTAAGCATAAACTATCTATTTTTGATTTTTGTTCAAAAAAGAAAGCATATAATGACTGATTTTCGTCTGGTCTTTTATCTATTATTTCTTTTAACAATGTAAACATGTTACGCTTCACTTGGAAAGTAACAAAAAATTTATTTTTCCAGTCTACCCACGTCCAAGACGGCCAGGTTTGATTATTACGTAATAATGATTCGTACCATGTTTTAGCAGAACTTCTCAGTTTATTTAGAGCTTGATAACGAATTATGCTATCGGGCCATGAGAAAGTTGATGCGTATGACTCTAGGACTTTAATCCAGGATGCAACGTTGTCCGTTAACGGATCAAATTCTGGTATCATATTATGAAGTGTAACAGTACTCACGGTTTCTGCATAGGGCTTACGTGACCGTTTCCTGTTACGCGGCGGGGGCGGGGACGGCGTCCTCCCGCTGCTGCTACTACTACTGCTGCTTTCACTGGATGACGATCGAGCGCGTTTCCTCTTGCCATGCTTGCGATTCCCCATGGCGCGCGGTAAATTAAATTCGCGATACCACTTCTGATGTTAGCGAGAAAGTAAACGCCAAAATCGAACTACAAATGGTTTATTTTAAAAGATAAACAAATACACGTTAAATAAAATAGATTTGCCTACTCCGAACGTTGATACAAAAATCAGCTTGAAAAAGGCGCGCTCGGCCTTTTAACTACTCGGTTATTCTGCATCGATCTAAAGATGGCGACACTGCTCTTCCCGCGCGACCGGTGCCGGTGCGGCGCTAATACGCGTGCTACGGACTTCCGGTGGCCGGCGCTGCCAACATATATGTGGTAATTAACTAGATGAACGTACACTCTGTCAACTTAACATACACTGGCTAACAAAATATATTCATGACAAAACAACTTAGCTTGTCTCGATTATTTTCTAAATACCCTCAAACCTTTCGTTTTTTAAACCGCTGATACAAGTTGCACAAAACGTCGGTAGTCGTAAATATTTGGTTATTTAAGTATTATCAAACTATTGAAATGTAAATGTACTCATATTTATAACATTAACTCAGTTTTCGCAGTAAAACAGTAACTACCTGTCATTTGTTTAGGGAAATTGCTTATTATTCTGATTTACCAGTATAAAAAATTATATTCTTAATAAAAACGATTCTTATGCATAGAAGTATTTTTGTTCGATTTAACCACGATATTATTACACATAGCAGCTAGCGAAACCGATGAAACTAAAGAACAGACAATGTTCCTATACACAAAATATGTTTGTTCGTCTATTTGGCCGATATGACCACATCAATATTAACTATGCGACGACTCATCCGAACCTGCGGATGATTCGTCGCCTTACAATTTTAAAAGGGTAACGTTTCATCCGCGGATGAAATATTTTGCGGATGAGTAGTCACCTAAGTCAATTGAACAACGCTCCAAGGCAGAGACCCTATTAAGTATTGCGTCTAAAGTAACACTGAGATGAGTTAGGTCGGGAGGCGGTGGCGTGCACTCGCGTTTACGTCTTTTTCTGGGGCCGGTATTATTCGACATTTTTTTTAATTTAATTTAGATAAGTGGGAAAACGAGAGTCGTATCCCGCTTCTGATTTTAGGAATTTAATGAAATAATAACCAGAAAGTTAAGTTTAACAAAATAAGTCTTTTTAATAAAAATAGTTAATACAAATTACAAAATTGAGGATCTATTAATTAAGCGAACAGGTGGGGAATTTAAAGTAAAGCGCGCGCCGCCGGGTGCGGGAATGAATCCGTGGTCACACTGCGCGTCGTCTTATATAGACTGGATCACGTCATGCTCCGGGCTGGCCGGAGGGGTGTAGGTTGGGGATGCAGCTAACAATATCATTACTCCAGTAATCTTCCAGTGTAGGATATTTCACCAAGCCCATATAAAGAATTATGCCAAAAAAAACATTATTTCTTCTACAGTGGTGTCTTACTAACGGCTCCTTCTAAAGTGTCTGCTTAATCTATGGTTTTCTATGTACTGTTTTGCATATAAATTTGTTTGTTCACATCTATATTTCAAAATATTCTGTGTCAAGAAACTTTCGTAAATATTAATAGGTTTAAGATTTGCCTTGTCTACAGGATAACTACTATCATAGTTATATGCTTCAGTTCCAGTAAAAGTAATGGAGGTTTTCAAATGACTGCCATCAACGTCGACCCACACCTTCGCTTCACTATTACCAGTTTGATGTGTAGTTAAATCGTTTCTCTCTGGGTTATTTTCAATTGTATTTTCCTCTTGTATGTTCAATTGCTCTATATATTCTTGTATCTGTGTAATAAAGTTTTCATTGTCGGTCAAATTTGTTGAATCGGTTGACCATTCGCTTGGAGAGTAGTCATCCGCAGATTCCGCCGAAAAATCACCGTCATCCGAATTATCTCCCAAATATTTTAATAAATCAGTAGTAGATGAGTCCTTATTCACATTTTTTCTTTGCCTTTTTGGTCGGGCATTTATTTGACGTCAACGTGATGACGGATTTTTCTCTTTACTAATGAACTGCTATTTACTGGTCGATGGTTGGGGGTCCATTTAGTCAAAATTAACACTACTAAATCATGCAATATGAGTCGAGGGAATAGCTGGACTCATATTTTCAAGGTTGGTTGGCATTAAGACTTAACCGAAATCTGCGAGAATTTTTTAAATCTTTGTCGCTTTCTCCTGTAAAGTTACTAAATATTAGATACAATATTATTCCTTGCAGCTGTCGATATATTCTTTAATTAATTCTGGTTTATCTATTTGCAAATGCACTTTGAACACCTTTTGTCTATCCCTAGATATATCCTTAACACTGTATTCATTTCTATGCTAAGTGTATTTGCCTTCGTATCTTCCTTTAATGCTTCATTTAATATTGGAATATCAGAAGAGTCTGTATTATCTCTGAATGGACAGTTACTAATGCGGGAGAATCTGCTCTTTTGGAGGCTGTGACTGTTTCGCTTCCTATCGATGGTATTAGATTAGGTGACTTGGGTCTATTTTTAGAATCGCTGTATTAAATAGTAATATCGCCATCTTCGTCTGATGAGATGAAAATGGTCTTTCAACTATCGTTAACTAACATTGCAACTTCATCTAAGGCGTTAACTTTAATCCTAGACAATTCATCTGCATTGCTATTTTTTTTACCGGGTTTGTACTTAATTTCATAGTCGTATTCAGAGAGTTAATCTCCATCTAGTGAGTCTACTTTAGAGATGAGTCGTACTGGGTAAATTTTGTACTAGGTGCACCTACTCTAATACGTACAAATACTCGATCCAAATACCTGTTCCACCTAGTCCACGAAGTACGCATATTTAAAGTAACTTTAGTCTTTGCGTACCAGCGATACGTGTATGTACATGGTAACTGCGTACGCAGTAATGAATTGTAATCTTCTCTAAAAACTTTACACAGGCTTAGGACTGTGAACGTAAATATTTATCTACATTGTAGATTGTTGGCATATTTAAAATAATTCCAATTCTTTCTTTTTTTTCAGCTTAATCTGATTTTTGCAACTTTTTTGAGTATTTTTTTAAATCACCTAACTACAATAATTGTTTTTTTTAATATAAGGTACCTGAGGGAATTAAGGCCTAGTAGCTAGTAGCTAAGGGCACTGAAAACAATGATAAATAAATTGAAAATGTATAACTACGTACATACTACCCACCAACAAACATTTTAAAAGCACGCTCCTACTTATATAGCAGTTTAAAAAAATAGGAGTATAATAAGGCCTATAGTAAAATTTTATAGGCCTTAATATCCGCCAACCACGTGGTTACAGAAAAATTAATAAACATTTTACAACTACAAGTCCTTTAATAAGGTAACCTAGGGACAAGCATACATTAATTAATAAACGGACAGTCAATACAGGTTTGTAAATATGATATTTTCCAAATAACTTACGTTTTACTGGAGCCAATTTTTATAATTCGTGCCGCGTGACCGCACCGCTGAATGATTTCGACGGCAATGGCGGGGGGAGAAGTGCAAGCGTTCGTCCGCCGTACGCTCTGAGCTTGTGAGTGTAACCTTGATCGTCAATTACTGTATTTCGTACGTTTTGTTACTTCGGCCTTATCGCCCGACAGGCCTTAATACCCACGGGTACCTTACACGTAGAAAATCAGCCTTAATAATTTTGATTCAAGAACATTAATTGTTGGAGTTTTCGGGTCCCCAGCCTCGTTCTCCTGTCATTTAGTAATAATCCATGCATAGGAGGAAAATAATCTTTCACAATGGACACTCTTGGCCATTGCATACAAATTGGTGAGTGCCAGAGCACACTAATGCGGGTACACATCTTTCCGCTTTTTCTACCACCGTAGTGATAATATATTCTCACCGGCAACACAACTTTACCGACCAAATATCTTTGTACTTGTAAAATCGGCTGAGAAGTTACCGTGCCCATAGCTTGAATTTTTCTATAGCTGCAGCTCTTCATTTTGAATTTGGGGATTATTTTGATCCTGTTTATTTATTATTGTCGTAATAAGTTCTGTGATTCTTTGTTTTGTAATGTCAGCTACATATTGATCTTCAAAATACGGTTTGAATCCCGGATCCAGAAACATACAGTAGTAAATGTGCCGCTATTATCTAAATTTACAAATCTTTTTATTATAGCGGCTAGAAAATCTTGTAATTTTCGGGCGGTGTCGAGGTATGCACTGGTGTTAATATTTTCCAAAGATTTAACTAACCCTGTCGTTATAGGTATTGCTATACTTCCTGTGACATATTTTTGAGCAATTACTTCCCTTGTAACTTCTTCACAAGGTTTTAAAATGTTGCAATTGTGTTAACAAAGTTCCCAATCAATTGCAGTTAACGACATAATATTGGCGTTTAAGTTAGAGAGCGCACTATTTACCCCTTCTTTTAATGCAGAGGTATTTTAGGAGGTTTTCAAGCTTGTTCCTGGTATTTTGTAAATTTTTCTCAGTGTTGCCACTTAACAAGGCCACGTTCCTGACTAACTTATAAATACTTAAATAAACATAATCCAGGCGACGCCACATATTCTAAGGTGCGTTCACAAATGCACAATACGTGACGCCGTACCGCCCCCCCACGGAGAAGGATGAACCGATACAGCAGAATATGGAGCAATCTTAGAATTTGACTCGTCTGCCAGACCGAGTGGTATATCGTCGGTGAGCGTGCAAGACCGCGTAAGATCAGTTTGTAAATACCGCGTATCTGTGTTTTCACGCTAGTAGGGACAAAATAAACTAACGACTTAAAATCTAGTCTCTATCCCGCGACGGTCGACAAGTAAGCAGAGACGCCACTTGAGAAACGCTATGGGTATGGATTGTGGCATAGTGTTGCCACTTAACAAGGCTACGTTCTTGACTAACTTATAAATACTTAAATAAACATAATCCAGGCGACGCCACATATTCTAAGGTGCGTTCACAAATGCACAATACGTGACGCCGTACCGCCCCCCCACGGAGAAGGATGAAGTGATACAGCAGAATATGGAGCAATCTTAGAATTTGACTCGTCTGCCAGACCGAGTGGTATATCGTCGGTGAGCGAGCAAGACCGCGTAAGAGCAATTTGTAAATACCGCGTATCTGTGTTTTCACGCTAGTAGGGACAAAATAAACTAACGACTTAAAATCTAGTCTCTATCCCGCGACGGTCGACAAGTAAGCAGAGACGCCACTTGAGAAACGCTATGGGTAGCGGTATGGGTATGGATTGTGGCATAGTGTTGCCACTTAACAAGGCTACGTTCTTGACTAACTTATAAATACTTAAATAAACATAATCCAGGCGACGCCACATATTCTAAGGTGCGTTCACAAATGCACAATACGTGACGCCGCACCACCCCGCCACGGTGAAGGATGAATTGATACAGCAGAAAATGGCGCAATCCTTGAATTTGACTCGTCTGTCAGACCGTGTGGTATATCGTCGGTGAGCGTGGAAGACCGCGTAAGAGCAGTTTGTAAATATCGCGTATCTGTGTTTTCACGCTAGTAGGGACAAGATAAATTAACGACTTAAAATCTAGTCTATGTCCCGCGATGGTCGACAAGCAAGCAGAGACGCCACTTGAGAAACGCTATGGGTAGCGGTATGGGTATGGATTGTGGCATAGTGTTGCCACTTAACAAGGCCACGTTCCTGACTAACTTATAAATACTTAAATAAACATAATCCAGGCGACGCCACATATTCTAAGGTGCGTTCACAAATGCACAATACGTGACGCCGTACCGCCCCCCCACGGAGAAGGATGAACCGATACAGCAGAATATGGAGCAATCTTAGAATTTGACTCGTCTGCCAGACCGAGTGGTATATCGTCGGTGAGCGTGCAAGACCGCGTAAGATCAGTTTGTAAATACCGCGTATCTGTGTTTTCACGCTAGTAGGGACAAAATAAACTAACGACTTAAAATCTAGTCTCTATCCCGCGACGGTCGACAAGTAAGCAGAGACGCCACTTGAGAAACGCTATGGGTAGCGGTATGGGTATGGATTGTGGCATAGTGTTGCCACTTAACAAGGCTACGTTCTTGACTAACTTATAAATACTTAAATAAACATAATCCAGGCGACGCCACATATTCTAAGGTGCGTTCACAAATGCACAATACGTGACGCCGTACCGCCCCCCACGGAGAAGGATGAAGTGATACAGCAGAATATGGAGCAATCTTAGAATTTGACTCGTCTGCCAGACCGAGTGGTATATCGTCGGTGAGCGTGCAAGACCGCGTAAGAGCAATTTGTAAATACCGCGTATCTGTGTTTTCACGCTAGTAGGGACAAAATAAACTAACGACTTAAAATCTAGTCTCTATCCCGCGACGGTCGACAAGTAAGCAGAGACGCCACTTGAGAAACGCTATGGGTATGGATTGTGGCATAGTGTTGCCACTTAACAAGGCTACGTTCTTGACTAACTTATAAATACTTAAATAAACATAATCCAGGCGACGCCACATATTCTAAGGTGCGTTCACAAATGCACAATACGTGACGCCGCACCACCCCGCCACGGTGAAGGATGAATTGATACAGCAGAAAATGGCGCAATCCTTGAATTTGACTCGTCTGTCAGACCGTGTGGTATATCGTCGGTGAGCGTGGAAGACCGCGTAAGAGCAGTTTGTAAATATCGCGTATCTGTGTTTTCACGCTAGTAGGGACAAGATAAATTAACGACTTAAAATCTAGTCTATGTCCCGCGACGGTCGACAAGCAAGCAGAGACGCCACTTGAGAAACGCTATGGGTAGCGGTATGGGTATGGATTGTGGCATAGTGTTGCCACTTAACAAGGCCACGTTCCTGACTAACTTATAAATACTTAAATAAACATAATCCAGGCGACGCCACATATTCTAAGGTGCGTTCACAAATGCACAATACGTGACGCCGTACCGCCCCCCCACGGAGAAGGATGAACCGATACAGCAGAATATGGAGCAATCTTAGAATTTGACTCGTCTGCCAGACCGAGTGGTATATCGTCGGTGAGCGTGCAAGACCGCGTAAGATCAGTTTGTAAATACCGCGTATCTGTGTTTTCACGCTAGTAGGGACAAAATAAACTAACGACTTAAAATCTAGTCTCTATCCCGCGACGGTCGACAAGTAAGCAGAGCCGCCACTTGAGAAACGCTATGGGTAGCGGTATGGGTATGGATTGTGGCATAGTGTTGCCACTTAACAAGGCTACGTTCTTGACTAACTTATAAATACTTAAATAAACATAATCCAGGCGACGCCACATATTCTAAGGTGCGTTCACAAATGCACAATACGTGACGCCGTACCGCCCCCCACGGAGAAGGATGAAGTGATACAGCAGAATATTGAGCAATCTTAGAATTTGACTCGTCTGCCAGACCGAGTGGTATATCGTCGGTGAGCGTGCAAGACCGCGTAAGAGCAATTTGTAAATACCGCGTATCTGTGTTTTCACGCTAGTAGGGACAAAATAAACTAACGACTTAAAATCTAGTCTCTATCCCGCGACGGTCGACAAGTAAGCAGAGACGCCACTTGAGAAACGCTATGGGTAGCGGTATGGGTATGGATTGTGGCATAGTGTTGCCACTTAACTAGGCTAAATTCCTGACTAACTTATAAATACTTAAATAAACATAATCCAGGCGACGCCACATATTCTAAGGTGCGTTCACAAATGCACAATACGTGACGCCGTACCGCCCCCCCACGGAGAAGGATGAACCGATACAGCAGAATATGGAGCAATCTTAGAATTTGACTCGTCTGCCAGACCGAGTGGTATATCGTCGGTGAGCGTGCAAGACCGCGTAAGAGCAGTTTGTAAATATCGCGTATCTGTGTTTTCACGCTAGTAGGGACAAGATAAATTAACGACTTAAAATCTAGTCTATGTCCCGCGACGGTCGACAAGCAAGCAGAGACGCCACTTGAGAAACGCTATGGGTAGCGGTATGGGTATGGATTGTGGCATAGTGTTGCCACTTAACAAGGCCACGTTCCTGACTAACTTATAAATACTTAAATAAACATAATCCAGGCGACGCCACATATTCTAAGGTGCGTTCACAAATGCACAATACGTGACGCCGTACCGCCCCCCCACGGAGAAGGATGAACCGATACAGCAGAATATGGAGCAATCTTAGAATTTGACTCGTCTGCCAGACCGAGTGGTATATCGTCGGTGAGCGTGCAAGACCGCGTAAGATCAGTTTGTAAATACCGCGTATCTGTGTTTTCACGCTAGTAGGGACAAAATAAACTAACGACTTAAAATCTAGTCTCTATCCCGCGACGGTCGACAAGTAAGCAGAGCCGCCACTTGAGAAACGCTATGGGTAGCGGTATGGGTATGGATTGTGGCATAGTGTTGCCACTTAACAAGGCTACGTTCTTGACTAACTTATAAATACTTAAATAAACATAATCCAGGCGACGCCACATATTCTAAGGTGCGTTCACAAATGCACAATACGTGACGCCGTACCGCCCCCCACGGAGAAGGATGAAGTGATACAGCAGAATATTGAGCAATCTTAGAATTTGACTCGTCTGCCAGACCGAGTGGTATATCGTCGGTGAGCGTGCAAGACCGCGTAAGAGCAATTTGTAAATACCGCGTATCTGTGTTTTCACGCTAGTAGGGACAAAATAAACTAACGACTTAAAATCTAGTCTCTATCCCGCGACGGTCGACAAGTAAGCAGAGACGCCACTTGAGAAACGCTATGGGTAGCGGTATGGGTATGGATTGTGGCATAGTGTTGCCACTTAACTAGGCTAAATTCCTGACTAACTTATAAATACTTAAATAAACATAATCCAGGCGACGCCACATATTCTAAGGTGCGTTCACAAATGCACAATACGTGACGCCGTACCGCCCCCCCACGGAGAAGGATGAACCGATACAGCAGAATATGGAGCAATCTTAGAATTTGACTCGTCTGCCAGACCGAGTGGTATATCGTCGGTGAGCGTGCAAGACCGCGTAAGAGCAGTTTGTAAATATCGCGTATCTGTGTTTTCACGCTAGTAGGGACAAGATAAATTAACGACTTAAAATCTAGTCTATGTCCCGCGACGGTCGACAAGCAAGCAGAGACGCCACTTGAGAAACGCTATGGGTAGCGGTATGGGTATGGATTGTGGCATAGTGTTGCCACTTAACAAGGCCACGTTCCTGACTAACTTATAAATACTTAAATAAACATAATCCAGGCGACGCCACATATTCTAAGGTGCGTTCACAAATGCACAATACGTGACGCCGTACCGCCCCCCCACGGAGAAGGATGAACCGATACAGCAGAATATGGAGCAATCTTAGAATTTGACTCGTCTGCCAGACCGAGTGGTATATCGTCGGTGAGCGTGCAAGACCGCGTAAGATCAGTTTGTAAATACCGCGTATCTGTGTTTTCACGCTAGTAGGGACAAAATAAACTAACGACTTAAAATCTAGTCTCTATCCCGCGACGGTCGACAAGTAAGCAGAGCCGCCACTTGAGAAACGCTATGGGTAGCGGTATGGGTATGGATTGTGGCATAGTGTTGCCACTTAACAAGGCTACGTTCTTGACTAACTTATAAATACTTAAATAAACATAATCCAGGCGACGCCACATATTCTAAGGTGCGTTCACAAATGCACAATACGTGACGCCGTACCGCCCCCCACGGAGAAGGATGAAGTGATACAGCAGAATATTGAGCAATCTTAGAATTTGACTCGTCTGCCAGACCGAGTGGTATATCGTCGGTGAGCGTGCAAGACCGCGTAAGAGCAATTTGTAAATACCGCGTATCTGTGTTTTCACGCTAGTAGGGACAAAATAAACTAACGACTTAAAATCTAGTCTCTATCCCGCGACGGTCGACAAGTAAGCAGAGACGCCACTTGAGAAACGCTATGGGTAGCGGTATGGGTATGGATTGTGGCATAGTGTTGCCACTTAACTAGGCTAAATTCCTGACTAACTTATAAATACTTAAATAAACATAATCCAGGCGACGCCACATATTCTAAGGTGCGTTCACAAATGCACAATACGTGACGCCGTACCGCCCCCCCACGGAGAAGGATGAACCGATACAGCAGAATATGGAGCAATCTTAGAATTTGACTCGTCTGCCAGACCGAGTGGTATATCGTCGGTGAGCGTGCAAGACCGCGTAAGATCAGTTTGTAAATACCGCGTATCTGTGTTTTCACGCTAGTAGGGACAAAATAAACTAACGACTTAAAATCTAGTCTCTATCCCGCGACGGTCGACAAGTAAGCAGAGACGCCACTTGAGAAACGCTATGGGTAGCGGTATGGGTATGGATTGTGGCATAGTGTTGCCACTTAACAAGGCTACGTTCTTGACTAACTTATAAATACTTAAATAAACATAATCCAGGCGACGCCACATATTCTAAGGTGCGTTCACAAATGCACAATACGTGACGCCGCACCACCCCGCCACGGTGAAGGATGAATTGATACAGCAGAAAATGGCGCAATCCTTGAATTTGACTCGTCTGTCAGACCGTGTGGTATATCGTCGGTGAGCGTGGAAGACCGCGTAAGAGCAGTTTGTAAATATCGTGTATCTGTGTTTTCACGCTAGTAGGGACAAGATAAATTAACGACTTAAAATCTAGTCTATGTCCCGCGACGGTCGACAAGCAAGCAGAGACGCCACTTGAGAAACGCTATGGGTAGCGGTATGGGTATGGATTGTGGCATAGTGTTGCCACTTAACAAGGCCACGTTCCTGACTAACTTATAAATACTTAAATAAACATAATCCAGGCGACGCCACATATTCTAAGGTGCGTTCACAAATGCACAATACGTGACGCCGTACCGCCCCCCCACGGAGAAGGATGAACCGATACAGCAGAATATGGAGCAATCTTAGAATTTGACTCGTCTGCCAGACCGAGTGGTATATCGTCGGTGAGCGTGCAAGACCGCGTAAGATCAGTTTGTAAATACCGCGTATCTGTGTTTTCACGCTAGTAGGGACAAAATAAACTAACGACTTAAAATCTAGTCTCTATCCCGCGACGGTCGACAAGTAAGCAGAGACGCCACTTGAGAAACGCTATGGGTAGCGGTATGGGTATGGATTGTGGCATAGTGTTGCCACTTAACAAGGCTACATTACTGACTAACTTATAAATATTTAAATAAACATAATCCAGGCGACGCCGACGCCACAAATTCTAAGGTGCGTTCACAAGGTGCGTGCGAAAATTACGAGCGGTGGCACAAAATTTCCAGCAGCATTAGCGCAACATATGGCTGTTGTTGTTATACCACGTTCTCCACTAGTGATGGCTCCAACTTGGCGCTTGCCTTTTAACGCCAGTACTTTTCTTGGCTTCTTCTGCACGGTTGACAAGCCCGTCTCATCCATATTGTATATCCGCTGAGCATCTTTTATGTCATGCTTCTCCATGACTGCCTCTAACTTATTGAAAAAATCATCAACAGCTGGCTTATTAAATCCAGTAGCCCTGCTCATGGAAGTAGCTCTGGGCTGTCGCAATCTTAAATTAGGATGCCGGTTCATAAACGCATAGTACCACTTTTTACCCGCAGATTGTTTAAGTTTATTAAAACGGTGTTTTATATTATTTTTCTCCGCTAACTCAAATGCCAGTCGTCTTATGTCTGTAGGAGTAATCCCGTACAAGCAACCTTCCATCTCAAGAACGTGTTTACACGGTTCATTTTCAAATTCTGATGGGAGGTCACTTTCGGAACCCGGTATTTGGACGTGTTCTTTGGCTTTTTGGTTCACTCCATCTAACCTTCGTTTAAGTCTTGCTTTCGGGACTCCGTAAATTCTACTAGCTTCATTTAAACCAGTTTTTTGTTTTTTCACTGATTCTAGAGCGAGTTTCATGCTAGTTTCATTGCTATTATAGTATTTTCTTTTAAATGATAAATGATTTTATTTCTGTAAGTAGATTTGTACAAACACTTTTACACGTCAATCATATTTTAAAACTAGATGAGGTCGGCGTTTCCTATCTGACTACTCTGAGAATAAAGGCCGAAACAAACTCAGAGGTCACAGTCTCTTTTAAAGTCCAGACATAATCTTGGTCAGATCATGTGAAGACCATGTAGATTTGAGTCTGAAATGGTCTTTTGAGGAAAAATACCACACAGAATGAGTGGACCTGTCCAGTCAGTGCACGCATTTGTCAGTAATCGTGCAGCTCAACTCAAAACTTAAGGAGCTCAACGATTCGACGAACAATACCAAAGAAAGGACATTTGAGTAGGCCGCATAAATTACTCAAACTGCCAGACTATGATTAAAACTAATCCGGAAAGAAAAAAATAAAACAATGATCTACATAGTCTTTACATTCACAATAATTAAAATAATATACTATTTTACATTATTAAACATTATGATTACTTACATGATGAAGCAGCAGTTCGAGGGCGAATCACTGGGGAGGCTACTTGGGTGGAACCGCGGCGTGAAGGAGAAGGTGTGGGTGTGTGTGAAAGTGTTATTGGTGGAGGGGATAGGCTAGGATGATATATATGAGGATTTGAAGGAGTGTGTTCTAACTGGTTATTCTGAAATAACAGAAACAATCCTAAAAAGGAAACCCACTTACTTATACTATAATTAAATATTGACAATTCCAAGGAAAGTTGCTGAAGTGCCACAGTAAATAATATAAAAAGAAACTAACAAAAATCCTTTATGTATACTCCCTAGGTTTAGGTAGTTAAATAAAGGTAAACAAAAAAACCACTGGACAACTAAAGCCATATAGCTCGGGTCAGAGTGTAGCAGATCTGTTCTCAAGATATGATTTAAGTCATCGAAGTCACAGTATACACTAACTGTGACAACTCTACCCAGACACATACCCGCAAAATGCTTTGGCTTGTTCCAACAGTTGAGCTGGATGAGGAAGCAAACAGTCTTCTCGAAATTTCAGGACGAGGCAGTCTGTAATTACGAGTGTGTTCTTGACTATCCTCAATCAGTACGGAGCCCTGAAAAGTAAACTGGATAAAATGTTATGTTACTCCATATCTTCCTTGTGGAATAAAATTTGACAAAAATATTACGAAAAATATGAGAATATTATGCACTTAGTTAGAACCCTACAGATAAATTAGTATTTGAATTATATTATTAATGAATTTTAATATTGATAGATACTACATTTAGATCTAATAGAATAGTATCTAGACACATCAGATTTATAATAGTCAGTATGTAGCTAGTAGTTAGTAGGATAATATAACTTACATAAATCACAATAGCTGGTGGTTCCTCTGTAGGTGCCTATGATAAATGATAAATGATAAATGATTTTATTTCTGTAAGTAGGTTTGTACAAACACTTTTACACGTCAATCATGTTTTTTAAACTAGATGAGGTCGGCGTTTCCTATCTGACTACTCTGAGAAGAAAGGCCGAAACAAACTCAGAGGTCACAGTCTCTTTTAAAGTCCAGACATAATCTTGGTCAGGTCATGCGAAGACCATGCAGATTGGTATCTGAAATGGTCTTTTGAGGAAAGAACCACACAGTTTGAGTGGACCTGTCCAGTCAGTGCACGCATTTGTCAGTAATCGTGCAGCTCGACTCAGGAAGTCAGGACTTAAGGAGCTCAACGATTCGACGAACAATACCAAAGAAAGGACATTTGGGTAGGCCGCATAAATTACTCAAACTGCCAGATCATAATTAAAATTAAATTAGAAAAAAAAAAAGCAATTACCCACATAGTCTTCACATTCACAAAATTAAAATAATATAATACTTTACAAGTAAATACTCATGTCATTGTATATATAAAATTTATCAATGTCAATGTGTATATATAAATTCGGTAATAATGTTTGAAGATCATGTAGATCGGTGTCTGAAATGGTCTTTTGAGGAAAGAACCACACAGATTAAGTCGACCTGTCCAGTCAGTGCACGCATTTGTCAGTAACCGTGCAGCTCAACTCAGAACTTAAGGAGCTCAACGATTCGACGAACAATACCAAAGAAAGGACATTTGGGTAGGCCGCATAAACTACTTAAACTGCCAGACCAAGAATAAAACTGAAGAAAAAAAAAATGACCCACATAGTCCTCATATTCACAATAATGAAAATAACATAATACTTTTTATAGTAAATATTCATGCCTGGCTCTGTTGTTGTGGTACAGGAATCTATAAGTAAATATAAACATAAATGCTAGATATGAGTATAATATAATTAATTAATCACATACAATTATGAATTAAATTTAAATATCATACATTGTCGCTATCAGCATATTGTATTTGTTGCCATGTCCATTTGTAACGGAGATGGAGTATCATTTTCCTGAAACAGGTAATAATATTAATAAAATTGGCATAAAATTCAATTAAAAATACACTTTACATTATATGTATTTTTAACAGACAGATTGCACAATTCTTGGCCACCACCAGCCAGACAGGACTGAAGCAAAAATCTAGTACCTATTGCATTTTTAAATTTCTTACCGGAAATGGCTGCATGCCTAAATGTGCATCTCCTGTTGAAAAGCTTTCACCACCACACAAAGCAACAACTCTTTCTTCAAGCTCTGATAGCTCCACTTCATCCTCCACCCCACCACCAGTCCAACGCCTAGCAGCAGAGCGCACTGCAACTTTTTTTTTATGGCGCTTTTTTTGTCAGACCAATACTACAATCAGACATTTAGTTAAAGAAATTATAAAAAATTGCTATTATTAATTGAAATTTAGTTTTCAAACTATATTAAAATACTCCATTTTCTTATTATTAACAGTAATTGATTGAATAAAATTAAGTAGTTCTATCTAACATGTAGTAAAAAAAGCGATGCTAACCTTGGTCCACTGTTTGTAGGTTTTGATTGTGCCACGTAAACTATTTAGTCGCACGGCTAGTTCCTCCCATTGGCGTTGACTTCGCTCTCTGGCATTTTGAGTTCTCAAGAAACCCTTCGCCATGCCAGGGTTTCTTTCCATAAACTCCCAGAGTTTCAACCTGAGCCGACGATGGGTGAGAGGAACGTGTCTCATTTAGACTGGAACTTTATTGTTGGATTAGGAAACAAAATAAATACTATTTGAATTAATATTTCCTTTATTCAACTGTAAAGACTTCTAAATTATATTTTTAAATGGGTTAATATGGAATTAATATCATTATTAGGTACGGTTTAAGAAATGTATTTCTCTCAAAAAGAATACAATATTCATTTCTATTTGGAACAACATACATACACACATATAATATTGTTTTGTTAAACTTGTGAGAAAGAACAAAAAATCATTTAGTTGTTGTATATTACAAGTATATGGCAAGAGACCGGACGGCATGTCTTTATTTCCTTGGAAGGTGGGTAGGCCTTTAGTAGTGGGACGCAACATTTGTATTTATATATCAATGCGTTCAATATAAATAGGCAAGAAAACTAGGGAATCTCAATACTTACAGCTTGTGGTGTTATCCATGCCTGTATTAAATAACGTACTTCAACATTTTACACTGATAAGAGAATATCTCATCCTTGCAATATCGAGATAGCAATTAAGACGGTGTAGGTTTCTATCAAGTTGTTTAAATGTTCACTGGGTACAAGTCCAAAACAACAGCAGCGTCGTATATAAAGCAGGTTCAGGTCCGTCGTCAAAAAGCCAAGTCGACGTTTAGGCGGATCCAATGTAAGTCCGTGTTCAAAAATGGGTATCGTGTGCAGAAGTATAATCAAAATCCTTAATAAATGGCCACAGCCGTTGTTAAATATCATAAAAAGCAATCCTTAATTCCGCAAAAACATGAATCAAGTAATATAAAAAGTACTCTGTGTTAACTATAAAAACGAAAAAATTAAAACCAGTAATGTCAAACTGTCAGTAAGGCAAAAGACATGTGATTCATACAGCCTACGATACGTTTTCTATTTTGAACATAATTTGATTTTTAATTCATATTGACATGCGTATATTACTTTCATTAGATTTAGGGTACACATAGGTCGAGTTATAATAAATTAATGATAACTGTGCACTAATTCTATAAAATAGTTCGTTAAGAATTATTTGACGATTCCTGTTTGGCTGAATGTCACTCATGTCAAATAAACACTGACCTCCAATAAAAAATAAAAAAATATACGGATACCAAGTTAAATATTTTTCGACGACACTACCTTCCGCCTCGCTGTTTGCCTGCATCTAGGAGCTCCTTTTTGTTCTCCTCGTCGCTGTCACTGTGGAGAAGTTGTCAACAGCCTCGGACACCACGGTCTGTCCTGCAGCCGTAGTGCGGGTCGCATACGTTTCAGCTGTATTAGAACCCAATGAGACGCGCAGCCGCTTACTTGTTACGATTCATTCATAATGCACGAATCAAGGTCAAAACAGAACGTAGCACTGGCCCGCTTACGTCTGATGAATTATAGAAATCAACTTTAGTTTTAGTACGCTTAGCACAACAAACGTCATTTCCAGTCATTTCTAATGCATTATTAAAAAACTTACCTGTCAAATCGTTGAGAAATATATCTAGTCTTGATGTGTTCCTAGTTTCTGATTGCATTATTAGAGTGGGAGGCTATTAGTGAGTATGAGGTGCAGTAGATGTAACTTAAACGACACTTGGGCAGAATATCCTTTTATTGTTATAATAAACAATAAAAGTATAAATGAAAATTAGATGAGTCAAAAAAATGCGTAGGTTAGAGCTGACGACATAGGAAGGAAGGAGTGTTACCAACCCTTACAATATTTTTGTTAATTATAAATGTTGCCAGATATGGAATGAACTTAATTAAAGAAAAAAATTTGCAGCCAAACACCCTTAAGTGACTCAAGTCAACTTTGGACCCTGTCCACACTTATTCAGGAATTGTGCCAGACAAAGCAGCAGTAGGGGACCTATTCTTAAGATATATTGCCGTCATTACAGCCTCACCCCAATAGCGCTTGTCTAGGAAAGCTTCAGCTAACATACATCAAGTTTTTTCAATTATGGTTCTATTAAGCCGCTCGGAAACACCATTCTGCTGCGGACTATAAGGTATAGTGGTTTGATGTATTATCCCATGTTGAGGTGAATACATTTCAATTTTTTTATTAACATACTCTGGTCCCATTGTCAGATTTTAAACATTTGATCTTAAAACCAGTTTGTTTCTACACAATTTTTTTGAAATCAATAAAACATTTCATTACCTCATTTTTCTGCGTCAACAAATAGCCAAAAGTCAGCCTTGAGAAATCATCGGTGAACGTCACCATATAACGCGCTCCTCCCCATCTGCTCTTCGACATTGGCCCACAAACATCAGAGTGTATTCAACTGATCTGCACGCTTAGCTTGCCCTTTGGGGAATGATTTCATTTTGCTTCCCCTTAATGCATGGGATACAGTCTTGCAAATGACCAGATTCACATTGGAAATCAATTCCTACAGCAAGACCATCACGCAGTGCATACATACCTTGCAAGCTTAAGTGATCGAGTCGCTTATGCCATAATTCCGCTTGGGTATTGTGAACATGAGAACATTGCTCCTTGTTCATCTGCATAAAATTGGAAGAGACTTGCGAACATAAGACATTAGGCACACACTCTAATCTATAAATTCCATTAATGAAAACTGCACTTAGTATCAAATTGCCTGCTGTATCATAAATATAACATTTTGAACTATCAGACACGACTTAGCGATTTTTTTAGTTTAACAACTCACAGACAATAAGTTGGCGGACAGACCAGGAACAAACATTTCATTCTCAATAGTTTTGGTACTATTTTTAAACTTAAGTTTGACAGTACCTATACCCAAACATTTAAGTTGGTAATTATTAGCTACAGTAACTAAATTTGTAAAGTTAGTGTCCAAATACAAAAACAGTTCCTTGCCCTTGCACATATGTGATGTACAGCCACTGTCCATCATCCAACAATGTGAGCTGAGACTTGTAGTAAAAGCAGACGCTAACACTAACAGAGTACCTGTCTGTTTTCTATTGCAATTTAGAGGCAGCTTTCTCACGTTTCAGTTTGAGGCACTTCGCCTTTACAAGGCCAGTTTTCTTACAGTAACTGCACACTTTGTTACGTTTTGTACTTACAAAAGCCGTATCATTTTTGGTTTCACTGTTATTTCCGTTATTAACGCGGCGAAAATGTTCCTGCAAAAGCTTTGACCGAAACATCTCACTTGTTAGTGCTTCTAACGATGACCAAGATTCCAGACCGGATACAATGACGTCATACTCCTGTGGTAGTCCACTTAATAGAATCAGCGACTTCTTTATCTTCAATCACGCGCCCAATGTCCGCCAGTTGTTGCACAAAGATCATTACTCCTTCTATGTACTCATTCATCGAGTTGCAATCGGTGTAGTTAGCACGATGAAGTTGACGCAACAAAAGAACACGCCGTTACAGACCTTTATCTTCGAAGACTGATCTTAAGGAATCCCACGCCTCCTTTGATGTTTTAGCCGATCTAACGTGTTGAATACAACATGATTTAATAGCAAGACAAAAATGGGCCAAAGCACGTTGATCTTTAGTGGAATCGGTATCGGTGCCTTCCACGCATTTCCAAAAGCCCTCCAAAACGAGTGACATTTTCATTTGGAACTTCCAAATGTTGTAATTGCAAACTCCTTCTAATTTTTCAGAAGTATTAGCGGATTGAATGCCCTGAGGCACATGGCCATTCTCCGCCGCCATTCTGCTTGTCGCGTCGCACACGTAGAACCAACGTAGAATAAAAGAAAAAGACTCACATGGGTCAATCTTGATTCTTAAACGCTGGGCCCATAACCTATTGGTGAGTATGAGGTGCAGTAGATGTAACTTAAACGACACTTGCGCAGAATATCCTGTTATTGTTATATTAAACAATAATAGTATAAATGAAAATTAGATAAGTCACAAAAATGCGTAGGTACTTAAGGAAGGAAGGAATACTACCAAACCTTATAATATTTTTGTTAATAATAAATGTTGCCAGATATGGAATGCACTTAATTATTTCAATAGAGGCGGATTAGCAAATTCAAGTACCTTCTCCTATAGTAAAAACATCCCATATTGTTGTGTTCTAAACACACTTTCACGCGACTTCTTTTCCAGTTTGAATATAAAGGTTCACTCCATGCTGGTCCACAATTGCTCTTGGCTACTATTAAAGAAAGTTGGTGGCCACTCAAGGGTCGCGATTTAGCTAACCATACAGTGCATAAGTGCATTACATGTACTCGCCAGAAAGGGAAGGGACTATCAGGAAAATGGCTAACTTGCCTCTTGAAAGATTGGAACCGGGGTATCCTTTCTTGCGCTGCGGTGTAGATTATGCGGGACCTATGTTCATATTGAGTCGCAAAGGAAGGGATTCATTATTGGAAAAATATTTCGATTGCCTATTCATATGCTTTACTACTCGCGCGAACACTTAGAATTAGTCTCCAGTCTAAGTTCTGAGGCATACTTATTGGCTTTAAAACCATTTAACATTTACCATTCATTATACGCCTAATTACTATCGAAGATTTTCATTCTTCTCCATAACAAGGTATTTACATGGCTAAAAAAAAACGCGACCGGGATCTTCCAACTCCCTCATTAATTCTCTAGTCTATTTTCTTAGTAATGCTGTGCCACGTGCCATAAAAATCTTTTAATAACTATGTTAATTCGCTAGAATTGTGAATCGAGTCACATAAGGCTAATATTCAAAGACATGATTTAAAAACGTATTTTTGCTTAAATTATACCTGACAAACCTATTAAATCTGTTATCTCACTCTTATGAGGTAAAATCTGTGGCGTATCTCTATCTCTTCGTGGGATTTACTTGAATTAAAAAAAACTAAATTGCATTTTTAACATTTATTTCATAATTTTTACCACGGATATCGAGGGATATGGCTTGGAGGCGTGGCACATGTCGCCTCTGTTAGGTCATACTGACCCAAAATACGCATGACTCGGTGAGCATCGTTTAGTCAAACGTTTGCATCGGAACGTGTAGTGTGATATCATATTTATACAAAATGCCGAATTGTTCCGTCCTTATTTCCAAAAATAGGACAATTACAACAAACCTTAGGACAAGTGGCGTGTCTTATCCACCGGTAAGTAAAAAATCACTGAATGAATTACAATATTTAAGGATTTTACAAATTATCTGGTTGTGAAATATTTTTGACATGCGTCAGCTTATTGCCTAATGATTGACGCATGTCAAGGCGACGCATTAGTGATGCGCAGCGCTGAGATGTGGATATCGGTAATTGTTAGTTATTCTAAATCCAAACTTATATTAAGAACTTACGGGGTAATTACGTAACACACTAACAGTAAAAATGGGTTTCATTTTGACAGTTCAACAACATTCATTGCGTTATTTACGTTGTTGAGTAGACAAATTTTTCGAACTAATGGAGCAATGGATTAGCATTAAGCTTCAAAATGATCCAGATTGTGATAGATAGTGTGTTACGTAATTAGGGTGCTGTTTTACAAGTATGATCATATTTTATTTCAGTTTCCCGAAAGATCCAGAAACTAAAAATAAATGGATAGATGCAACAGGCAGAGAAAATAATTGGTTCCCCTCAAACCAAAGTGTAATTTGTTCTTCCCACTTTCAAGAAGATTGTTTTAAGCCGTCCGCGAAAAAACGCAGGCTATTTGAGTGGGCTGTACCTACACTCAAATTAAGATACATATTTGAAACTGTAAGTTAACTTTTATTGCATGTGCAAAAGTTTTAGGCAAACCAATTGTCTTCATTCTCCAAAACTATATGTGCTGCTGGGAAGTTTGTTGCGCCACTTCTTCTCCCCAGCTAATGCACTAGGAAGTGGTGAAGGGCGGGTGTTTTTGGGGGGACTGTCTTATGTAATTTTGATGTTCGAAAAGTGCTGAGTCTCAGCCTAATCTGAATAAATAACTTTTGATTTAGATTTTATGTTCAATAAGTACCTATATGAATTGTTGTTTTATGTGTGATAGTTGAATAATTTTAATTTAAAATAAGAGAGAAACTGAAGAAACAGATTTCCTTAAATGTTATTTGCAAACGAAAATATTATATTTTTACTTGTTTTGTTGTTATTGGTGTTTTAATATTCCACATCGAAAAGCAGAAAAAATAAACGATACAAAATACGTCCAAAACATACCTCCTTTTGCAGTCGCTTTTCATCGATATTTTTATCGATCACATATTTATACCAACCCTCTTCCCTAGTTGATGCTACAGTTACATGTGTGCATTCAGTGACTGTATCTATATTTTCTAGTGCCCGCCTCTTTTGAGCATATGTGCAATAAAATAGCACAAAAGTGTTACGGAAGATATGGTAATGTACCCCTAAGGGTACACAGACTCAATACTTAACCGTTTGTTTTTTTTTTGTACTTCCTGCACTATTTTTTTTTGTAACTGGGTCTTACCATCGGCTAGTGGGAGTTGCTAAAAATATATCACAAAAAATTTGCAGTGTTTATATTGAAGATGTTACCACGGCTTTAACATATAAAAATATGTTTAAAAATATATGAAATTTCCGACCACTCCATCTGCCAGACAAGCAGTCAATCAAAGGTACCTACTTACATGATTTATTGTAAATAGTTAGGTACTTATCTACTAGTAAATACACAACATTTGTGTAATTCGGAAATGTAACTATGTTGTTTATTTCAGGTTTTGTGCCAAATATAGAATACCTGGAGTAATAGGGTGCATTGACTGTAGTCACTTTAGAATTTTTGGGCCACCTAAAACTGAAGAACATCTTTATTATTGCCGCAAGCACTATCATTCGATTAATGTACAAATGGTAAAGATTTTTTATATATTCTTACTTTCTTAAAACACTTTAATTTGTGACTGTTTATTTATTTCTTTAATTACTTACTGATATGTGATGACCAATACAGAATTCTCAATGTAAATGCCAAATTTGGAGGTGCAAATCATGACTCTTTCATATGAGAAAACTGCGACATCAATAATTATGTGCAGATGTTGCAACAAAATGGGAAAATAGTATGGCTTTTAGGTAAGCTCGCAACAATAACATATAATTTGAACACCATTGTACATTAGACTGGAACAACTCAACTAAAAGATGGTGACAATTTTAGGTGACTGGTTATCCCCAACGGTTATGGTTGATGACTCCGATTTTAGATGCTGCTCCAGATACACTAGAAGCCAGTCATAATCAAAAGCACGTGGCAGCCAGAGTCGTCATAGAAAATACGTTTGGGAGGCTGAAGAATCGATAGCGCTGTCTAAACAAAGATAGAGTGCTACACTACAAGCCTCTTAAATGTGCCAGAATAATTCAAGCCTGCTGCATTTTACACAACATTGGTGTTGATTATAATGTTGTAGAGGAAGAAGAGGACATCACTGGTATGGTAACAAATTCTAGAAATCATTAAATTCCTTAAATGTGTATTGAATACTAAATTACATTTCTTTCTAGGATTGGAACATGATGAATAGGAACACATTGGGCTCATTACCACAGAGAGAGAAATAGGAGGTTCAACATCTGACCTAATCAGACGAAGGGTTCTAAGAGAAAGATTAGTTAGAAGACTTCAACACTTTTAACTTTAATAGATATAGGTACTATCTGTTGCACACTAATATTATTCTAAAATAATTTTAATACATGTTAGTTACAACTGGTCTCTCTCTCTCTTTATGTTTACTCCAAATTAACTTATTAATCATAAATCTATAGGACAGATAATAATAACCTGATTAAAAAAAAACTGTGATTAATTTAACTCTCACACTATTTATTCCATTGTTTTTTAATTAAGTACATATTTCTTTTTTAACCCTTTACCGCATACAGTGCCAAATTTGTCACACTAACTTAAATTCGTTGCAGAGGACTAGTGATGCCATCTTTGTATCATGTTTGTCATTAATATGTTAGTTCATGGACTGTTTTATCGAAACACCAACAGATGGCAGTTTTATTGCACTGCTTTATCACCAGACTCGATCGGTAAAACAGTCGATTCCGCCATTTTGCACTTTTGTGAGTTTGCAAATTTACGGAGAGAGATTTGAAGTCATTTAAAGGATAAAATAAAACAATTAAGTGATTAACGACATAGAAAAATGGATCCCCGACAATTCTATGGAAAGAAACGTAAGTAAAGACATGAATATCTTGATTATAATGTATTTCGAAGTTTGTGCTAAATTTGGAACAACATGCAGTAACATGTAATTTTTTTTTCCAAATATGGAATATCATGCAGTTCGAGGAAAATACATACTAAAATACTTATGGCCATATTTGGAACATTATGCATTAAGTAACTTGTTGTATTTTATTACAGATAAAATGTCTACTCGACCTCGTGTTGTGACCTTTGTCCCAGACACTAGTGAGGATGAAGATATTTCAGATGATGATGAGTATAGAATTCCTAAGCCATTAGAAAGTGTTTATTTACCAGAAAGCGAAGTAAGCAGTAGCGATACTGATTCTGGTGCTGAGGAACATGTTATGAGGAATCAGCCTTCTTCATCTTCATCTTCGACAGTGAAAAAAACTAAGAAAGTTAAGGCAGTGTGGACAGATGAAGGCATTGAGTATAATGAATCGAGTAACGTTTTTCTTGGATGTGAATCCCTTCCAGAAGAAATTATGCGGCTAGAAACACCCATGGATTTTTTCAAGTTTCTTTTTCCATCATCAGTGATAAACTTAATAGAAACTCAGAGTAATGTATATGCAACTCAAATTGCACCAGAAAATTCGACTGAAGTGACCGAGGAAGACATCCGGAAATTTATTGGAATTTTAATTTATATGTCAGTAGTACACCTTCCTACCACGCGTCATTATTGGAAAGACGGGACATTTATTGAAAAGGTGGCGTCCGTTATGACATGCAATAAATTCGAGCAGATAAAAAGATTCTTACATTTTTTTGACAAAAATGAAGAGCGGAAGCCTGATGATCCCAATTATGACAAGCTTCAGAAAATACGCCCATTCTTAAATATATTACGCGATAGGCTTTTAAAAGTCCCAAAGGAAGAATTTTTAGCTATTGATGAGCAAATGATCCCTACTAAAGCTCGTACTTCAGGTATAAGACAGTATAACGCCAAAAAACCACATAAATGGGGTTACTTGAATTACGTGTTGAGCGGATCTAGTGGATTTAGCTATGACTTTGAAGTGTTCACGGGAAAGCATCCTGGGCCACCAGAAAATT
Organism: Dryobotodes eremita; assembly: GCA_917490735.1. Lineage (NCBI taxonomy): Eukaryota > Metazoa > Arthropoda > Insecta > Lepidoptera > Noctuidae > Dryobotodes > Dryobotodes eremita. Next base: position 5,381,925 of record OU823241.1, on the reverse strand, counting down.
GTTCAGATCTAGGAGTACCGGGAAATATCGTTCAAAGATTGTTGCAGACCGTTCCAAATAATTTAAATTACAAAATTTTTGTGGATAACTGGTACACAAGTTTGCCACTAATGGCTACTTTACATCAAAAAGGTTACCTTCCTTTAGGGACTATACAGCTGAATAGAGCACCAGGGCTTGATTTGCAGAAAAAAGTCTTGATGAAAAGTGAACGTGGTTATTGTGTGGAGAAATCTACAATCGTAGATGACGTCCAATTATCAGTTACTACTTGGGTCGACAACAAGGTAGTTAGCTTATGTTCATCTTATGTCGGCAAAGAACCAATGGCGACAGTCAATAGATTCGTAAGGAAACATAAGACTAGAATTGATCTTCCTTGCCCAAAGTCTATATCAATCTATAATAAATACATGGGTGGGGTGGATGTGCTTGATTCAATGTTAGGGTTTTATAGAATAAAGATTAGGAGCAAGAAATGGTATCACCGATTATTTTTCCATTTCGTTGACCTCGTTTGTGTTAATAGTTGGTTATTATGGAGACGACGTATGAAACAGAAAGATGATCAAGTTTATTTGCCTTTACTAGACTTCAAATTAATGTTGGCGGATATTTTAATGCAAGAAGATGTAAGAGTTTTTACACCTACGACACGTAAAAGAGGACGCCCTTTGAACCAAGACATTGAGAATATCAATAAAATAAAAAGACGTCGACGCCTAGATATGCCTCCAATCGAAGTAGCCGTGGATGGATTTAACCACTGGCCCGAGTGGAAGTCTGAGCGTCAAAGGTGTAAGATGGTGGGATGTAAGCAAAAATCCCAAATATATTGCCTAAAGTGCAAATGTTATTTGTGCCTGAACAAAGATCGTAATTGTTTTACTCAGTTTCATACTTAAGAACTATATTTTGTTATTTCTGTATAAAAATTTGTTTTTATTTTATTATAAGTACCCCACCAATTCCAAATTATCTAAACTGCATGATGTTCCGAATCTGGAACAATAACTTACGTATGCTGTGTTGCATGTTGTTCCAGATTTGGAACTAAAGGTTTTTTGACTGTAACTTTCCTGAAAGTATGTTTCTTTTTTTTATATTTTTCTTGAGTTATACTAAGCCTCGAAAGTATCACATATTTTTTTGAAAAAATTTAAAAAATTCATGCGTTAAAGGGTTAAGTATAATAATCTACAGTTGCAATATTTATAAATATGTGAGCACCATGAATCTATCAACCTAATAACTAACCCACCTGTTGCATTGCTTAATTTATAATACTTTGTTTAGTATAGAAGTTTTTTGTTCTAGGTCGATGTTCTATCGTCTTCACATGTATTGTATACAAAATGTTGTAAAAAACTATTTTAAAAGAGTAAGTATAGAATTTCTTGCCCATTCTTCTCCATACAAAACTACCTTTTTGAAGGGGCAAGTAGAATCATTTTTGTATTTTATCTTGTAGATTAGACATTCAAAAGTGCCTTTTTAATGGTCTCATTGAAATAAATTGTTTGACTTTGAATATTGTCCTAGAATAAAATCGTTGAATACCGTAAATGTGTACTTTTTTCCACCAAAAGCAAATCTAATACCTACTTTCAGTATTTTCTAAATTAATAACAATCATAATTAGTTTCCAATAAGTTGTGCATATTCCTTACTCCTACATTAAGTACACAAAAGTTATCATCTAATATTCCTTTCCCAATTATATTTGGGTTAGCTTCCAGTCTAATAACTGAATTTAGGTGAATACCAGTAGGATTCTACATGGAGCAATTGTCTACTGACAAGATAGGAAATTGCTCCATGATAGAAAGTGTACTTATTTATTATGCATGTAAAATAATTATGAATTATTTCTGTTTAGAATTTGAAAGGATGAGTAGTGAATCTGACTGTAGAAGGAGAAGTTATTATATTTTAATTAGAGGTAAAGCATTGAAAGACTAACTACGAAGAAGGTTGGAATTCTTTTATTCATCATTAATCACTTAATCAGTCTTAAATTGTGTCACAAACTAGGAACTTTATTTTCATATTATAACAATACTTCGAGTTCTTATCTAGTTATTTACATAATAATATAAGTAGTAGTAGTAAATAGGAAGGCATATTATATTTCACACTAATTCTTACGAAATTAAATTGACCAATAACCACTGCAAAAACCAAGAGGTCTATTATCAGTTTTTGAAACTACAAATTTTATTTACAAAACTAGTTAGTGGCCGAGTAAACTATTACATTCCTAAAATCTAGCATTTAGAACGATACATATTTAACAGAGGCACTATTTATACATATATAAATGAAGTGCAAATACTATGAATATAATACACACTCAGTATTTTTGTTTCCTTTTTTCACTAAAGTTATTTAGAGATCTAGGCTATCTAGGAATGCACATGATACCTAAGTACCCTACCTATCATACCTACAACTATTAACTTAAAAGTACCGAATAATACCAACAAACACGGTGGTGGGCAAGCAGTAGGTACTTAATATAAAATATTGCTGACCCACCATCTTTTATGCTTAAATTTACAAATTAAACTAAACAAGGTGGTGGGCCAGCAATATTTATATGATAGATTATTTTTAAAGACATTTTTTACTTCATTTTATTAATTACATTATTAATAAATTGAGAAAAAATTAGTCTTTACAAAATTTATCAACAATTTTCTCTAACAAGTTTAATCCTCTGTGGGCTATAGCTTGCCACTCCCTCTGAGTCGGCACCTCCATCTCTCTAGTCCTATTCTGCTCTCTCCTCAAGTCTATGTTATCTTTGTGTTGCTGTTCTTTAAAATTTCTCTAAAACGAATCAGCTTGGAGAAAGTGTCAGCTCTGTATGTGCTGGCCTCACTCGTGTTCGAGGTGATCCTGTAGTCCTGGTTCTTGCACGGCGAGGAGTAGTTTGCACAGATGTAACAGGCTCTGGCTGAACTACACGGACTTGAGATGGTCTGGTTGGGCAGAGCATGTCCTACTCTAGAAAAATAAAAGTTATATAAATTATCAGTTGTCATCTTGAAGAACCTTTTAAAAAAGTTAAGAAGTTCTTTCTTACCTTCCAATTGTACCTCCACAAAAGCGGGAGGTATAGGAGCCGTGGTAGGAGGTGGCGATTGTGCTGGGGCAATGACTCTTGTTGGCCCTGGCTCATTCCAATTAGTTTGGAAACCTAGAACATAAAATACTTTAAAGTTTTCCTGCTGATACCACATAACATAACCATAACCATACCTCAGGCTAACTCTTTTCCAAGTTACATCAAAAACACTTCAAGAGGTTGGGAACAAGTTACAAAGATACAGATCAATTGCCTTTTTTATTTAATAAGTTAGGATTGATTTATATAATCATGCTACTTGCAAACAGATTGAGTATACTTTTTTATGAATGCTGTAATTGATATGAATTTCTAAATTAATTTACTAATTTATCCAGAAAAAAAATATAACTTGTATCTTACTTTGAACTTCTTCCTCTATAAATTTAAGAGGTGGAGAAGAAATAGCTCTCATCAGTGATAGTGAGGCAACATTAATTTGTTGTAAATATTTTGTGTTGACTCGTTCACATGCTGAGCTAAAGTAAAAAAATAATTATTATATTTCACAAACATAGTGACAAAAATTTAATAATAATATGCTGATATCCCACAAGAGCAACTTACGTTCTACAAATTGATGTGGAGTTTGTATACCTTGCACAGTGTTTACATTGGTGGGATCAGGCTGAATTTGAATCTCCTGAAAGAAAATACGATTTATGAGACAAAGATACAATAAGGTAACATAATTATACTATTGGTTGGTGTTATATAAGTAAAAGAGTTTAAACCTGTGACAACCCAGCCTCTTCTACCGCCAAGCTTGTAGCCACTTGCACACCATTGAGATTGAGAACTCTCTGTTTTAAATCGGTCAGTTTGGCAAATACTGCAGGCCCACCACCAGTACCACAAGCTGCTCTGTGCAGACGTGCAGCCTTCTTTTTTGTATTGTTTTTGAAATCACTCCAAACCTTAAACCATACAAAGAAGCCAACATTTTGTATAACCGTATCCCTGATTAAGCCAAAACAGATAAGCCCTAACCATTTTAACCAACCTTCTTCCATTTCTCAGTAGTTTTACTATCACCACTACCATCACTTTTAAGTAACAGAGTTAATTCTTCCCAATTCTTCATGCTTGTAATTCTACCTCTCGCATTTGTTGTAGACAGCTGGCTGAGGTCTCCATGCCTAAAAAACCAAACAAACATAGTTTCATTTCTGCAAAATTCACAGATCCTATGTTCGCTAACCACCAAATAATTTAAATTCCACTTACTGCTCCATAAATGTCATCATCATAACAAATTGGGACGAACTTGTCTTCATTTTTAATTATTAGAATCCAATAGATTTATGTCACACTATCGTCCAACACGAAACATAAACAAACATAGTCGTTATAACCATGGTCGAGGAGCAAACACCCTGCCCCAGCGGATGGCCTTTCCTTCCCCGACCCCCCTAATCTGGATAACCACTCTCTCACCATTACAGGTCGGGAGTTAATCACAGCCGTTAACTCCTTCCGCAGCGGCTCCGCCGGCGGCCTAGACGGCCTGAGTCCTCAGCACCTTAAGGACCTTATTTGTTTAGGCGCCGGGGCTGCTGGTGAGTTGCTTTTGAAGGAGCTTACGGCTCTGGTTAACCTAATGCTCTCCGGCAAGGTGAACGAGGCCGTCATCGACGTTCTTTACGGGGCCAATTTATGCGCCCTGCGTAAAAGGGATGGCGGCATTCGTCCCATTGCCGTGGGAACAACTTACCGTCGTATGGCAGCCAAGATTTGCTGTAAATTTTATGGTGAGTTTGTTTCGAAAAAATTTCAGCCCCTGCAGCTAGGTTATGGCTCCAAAGGGGGCTGCGAGGCTGCCGTACACGCCTTGTCGACCTATCTAAATTCTGGCAAAGGAGAGGTCATCTTGAAGGTTGACATAAAGAATGCATTCAATTCTGTTAATAGGGACACCTTGCTGGCAGAAACTAAAAAAGAAATACCCCAAATTTTTAGTTTCCTCTGGCAATGTTACAGACACCCGTCTAAATTACTGTATCGGGACAACCTTCTGGAATCTTCTGTTGGCTGTCAACAAGGTGATCCCCTCGGGCCAGTGATCTTTAGTTTAGCCATTCACCCTATTATTCGACAGCTAAATTCCAAATTTAACGTTTGGTATCTTGATGATGGAACCTTAGGAGGCGATGTAGAAACTGTTTTAAATGACCTTCAATTCTTAAAAAATGAACTTCATTCTATTGGCCTTGATCTCAACTTTTCGAAATGTGAACTATATTTAGCGGACAGTACTGACAGACATCTGACACTTTCCAAATTTAACGCGATAGCTCCAGAAATAAAAATTATTGAAAAAAGCTCTCTTCGTCTCCTTGGGTGTCCAATCTTTGATAATTCCTTTTCCTTTTTTATTGAGGAAAAAATAAAAAAATTCAATGACGTTTCGGAAAAATTGTTCCAAATTAACATGCATTCGGCCATAACCTTAATCCGTTACTGCTGTTTCGGCCCTAAATTAACATATTTCCTTCGCGCTTCCCATTTATGGAAGCACACTCACCTTTTAGACAAAATGGACCAAATTATCCGACATACATTAACTTCGATTTTAAATGTGGCCATGGACGACCGAGCTTGGACACAAGCTACTCTTCCCATTCGTATGGGAGGCCTCGGCGTCCGCAAAATTGCTAGTATTAGTTTACCGGCTTACATATCCTCGGTTTACGGCACTGAGAAATTAATCAGGAAAATCCTAACATCCACACTGATTGATTTTGATGTGCCATGTTTCACCGAGGCTATAGATGCCTGGCGTCTCGCTTGCCCGAATTCAGATCCACCCGACAATCCATCTTCCCAGAGACGGTGGGATGAGCCACTCTGCAGAGTAGTACAGAATAATTTAATTGACACGTCTGCTACTACTGTGGAGCGTGCGCGCCTACTGGCTGTGGGTAAGTGGGAGTCGGGTCTTTGGCTTCATGCACTACCGTCGTCGAACATAGGAACTTTATTCGACGACACTACCTTCCGCCTAGCTGCTTCCCTGCGTCTAGGAGCTCCTTTTTGTTCTCCTCATCGCTGTCACTGTGGAGAAGTAGTCAACAGCCTCGGACACCACGGTCTGTCTTGCAGCCGTAGTGCGGGTCGCATACCGCGGCACGCGAACATTAATGACATTATCCGACGAGCTCTTGTCACCGTCGGCGTTCCAGCTGTATTAGAACCTAATGGCTTGGCACGCGACGATGGCAAGAGACCGGACGGCATGTCTTTATTTCCCTGGAAGGTGGGTAGGCCTTTAGTGTGGGACGCAACATGTGTCGATACTCTTGCGCCATCCCATCTTCCTGTCTCGGCGTGCTGTGCTGGCGCCGCTGCTGCGGCTGCAGAAAACCTCAAGCGGCGTAAGTATAACAACCTTGTCGGTAATTATATTTTCGAGCCGTTTGGGGTTGAAACCCTCGGGCCGTGGGGTCCGAGTGCCCATATTTTATTTAAGGAAATCTCCAAACGCCTGTTTGACACTTCCCGTGACCCAAGGGCTGGCTTTTTCCTAGGCCAGAGGCTAAGCATTGCCATACAACGTGGCAATGCCGCCAGTCTCTTGGGTACATTACCAGTCGACAGCGATGCGGAGGAATTTTTTGACGCCATTTTTTAGTTTGTTAATAGTTTTAGTTAGGTTAGGTTAGTTAATTAGATATAAGTTGTTATTCATGTACTCAATTAAATTTAAATTAACCATGGTCTAAAAAAACAAGGTCTGGCATTCTGAGAGTGACACAAGCTTACGTCACTATCCAGTTGCCACTTTGTTGCAACAAAACAAGAAGTATGGAAACATTTTTAGTCACCATTCTGTAAAAAAATCTATATAAAGAGCATTTAAATTGACCATTCGTTTTTCTAATCAAACGAAACAATTCAATTTAAATGTATACCAACGTAATTGTTAGTTATAACCTCATTGATTTATCAGATTCACTACTGGTAATATAGCGGTGATGACGTAGGCTTGTGTCACTCACGTGACCACTGTGTCTCGGAATGCTATACCTGGCGAAGTATATTATTATACCATGGTTATAACCAACACAATTTTGATATACAGCCGCTTTCATTACGAACACTGAATTTAAACGTCATTATTTTTGGTCGGTTTATCGGACGACGTGTACGTGACACCAACATAAGACAAATAATGATCGCAATTCACGGTGACCAAACGCGTATTGGATGGTTAGCTTTTATGCACAGAGCATGTAACTTTAAGAGGCGGAACTTAGAACATTCAGTTTGTGAGAAATTGTTAACCTTCTTGAACCAACCACATAAAAAAAACATAGCTACCAACATAAAAATTATAAAACTGTCAGTGCTACTTAGAATTTCAAGGTCATGATTGTAAAGTGTCAGTGACAATGACAATCATGCCCTTGAAGGGCAGAACTGTGATAAGATAGGGATGCGCAACGTATAAAAATCAATAAACTTATCGATATTGAGAGTTCATCGATATCGATAAAATGCATTCTATGCAGATAATAACGAGGCTCTAAAACTGATTTGTTTTGTAAAATGGGTAAAATAAAACACTGACTTATATGATTTCATCATTTATTAATTCATATAAATTACAAACAACATTGGTATCAGACCAAAATCATATTTTTGTTTCTTATTTTGTGTTTATTTACTGCGATACCTATCAATGTAGAAAATAGATGCTAAATAAGTATCATATCAAAAAAAACTTAACTGTTGTTGTTTTTTTTTTTAATTAAACCCGTAGATCTTTATATAACATCTATTCTAATATTCTATTCTATTCTATTCTATTCTATTTTACATCGGCTAAGGGTAGGATGATGATCTGTATTTAGCATTGCTTCAATATGTTCTTGTGTATAAAAGCTCAACAACAAGGATTTGCAGAACAACAAAGATGTGGTTGACTCTAGTTTCTGTCAGTAACCTTGTTTCTAGAAAATCTAAAAATATTATCCGTGTAAAAATATTTGTTATTTTGCAATGCCTTGTTGAGCTTTTTTGTTGTAGTCAGCAACAATTTCTTCTTCTACAACTATATTTTGGTTAATGCGCTGGCATTGTCTTCTGATTAACAGAAGGGCCAACCGATATCACATATTCCCCTTCCCCTTGGACCTCTGAGCAGTTCAGACGTGTTTTAGAGTCACCACATTATTATTTTATCAATTTTTTATTTAAAAAACCAAAATTAAATTCCGTTAGAAAATTAGAAGTGCATAACCATACAAGAGGTCACCGCGCCGAACAATTCGTCGGTCACACACATATACGCTGCGCGTGAGTCACACATACAATCATAACTTACTAGTTAATGACCCCGCCTCCAAGCGGCATTCACTTCACTGACTAACAGCAATTCATTAATGAACTGTGTGGTCATACGTGTGTGTTGTACGTCATTAACGTTGAGGCGCGACTAGGACGGATATATTTGCGAGAAGCAGACAAACGGAGGTCAACTTAAAATTGACGGAAAGCTGTTTTGTATCGCACTGCCGATAGCGACCACTTTGTCTTGACCCGTGTGCCACTCTGCATAAGCTCGCCGAGTCTCGCCTCCCAACAAACGCTGGGCGCCTGGTATTTTCTAATAAGAAGTCTAATTTAAACATAAAATGCCTCTTGAACGCTCGCCGCCGCCGCTGCCGCCTACCCCAACAACGCAGCCTATGACGCCGCTTTTTAGCACCCCACAGCCTCCGCTCTTCACACCCCTCAGTTCTTCAGAACCAAACCTCAATTCAAACAACACGGATTCGCCTACAGATAATCTCTCCCCTGCCATAACCTTCCGTAACGTGAAGCGCAAACGCCAACCTGATGATGAGGAAAATAGACTGTCCACATTTATGTCTGATATTAAGGAGTTATTTCGTGAACTCAAACAACAGCAGGAGGAGAAGTATGATAACCTCTGTTCCTTGATAAACCAAGTTCGCGACACTCTTGATAATATGGCTGCCAACTTCAACGAATTAACTTCGCGAGTTGAGTTTTTGGAAACTGAACGTAAAGAAAACCTGTCCTACATCCACAACCTTGAGGCTAAACTGGAACATTTTGAACAGAGCTCCAGGTCAACATGCCTAGAGATTCGCAACGTTCCGGTTTCGAAATCTGAAACAAAGACTGCTCTCCTAAAAACTGTAACAGAAACGGGTAATCTGATCAACTTACCAATCCAGCCATACGAAATCAAAGATATTTATCGAATTCCAACTAAAGATCCGGCGAACAAAACTATCATAGTTGACTTTACCACAGTCCTGCGCAAAGATGATTTTTTAGAAAAGTTCCGCAAACACAACAGGGACAGTTATAAGTTAACAACGGAACACCTGAAAATTAGTGGCCTTGCCAAGCCTATCTTTGTCTCTGAAAACCTGATTTCAAGAAAAAAGAGACTATTTTTCCTGGCCCGCGACGCAGCGAAATCAAATAATTATAAGTTCTGCTGGATAAAACACGGCAAAATCTTTGTGCGAGAGAAAGAGGGATGCAAACATTTTGAAATTAGGAATGAGAATGACCTCTCGACCATCCTAAATCCTAAAGCATGACTAAATCTAAAATTCTCGTTAACCAAACTACCGAAAGTTGTGTTCTACCAGTTATTGCGCCTCATGTACTACTTTTGTTTGCATTATTTTATGTTATGTTTTTCATTTTTAATTATTATTAGTACTACTAACTATAATTCCACTCGGACTGTTACAATACTTATCACACATAAACACACCCCCACACATTCCATTACTCAATATTACACAAACCACAAGTTTCTCAAACTAACTTTTTCTTTTAATAGACAGTTACTCAATATTATTGCATATTACATTACTATTTTTCGTAAGCAAGGTAGACTTATGCCTACTCAGCGCAATAACATTGTTTTACATGTTGTTAAACCAATAAAAAATGGATGACCTAAACATAATTAACTCAGAAATTGAAAATATTTCTGTATCCGACTGTTTTACCTGCACCCCGGAGACGACCTGTAATTATCAATGCAAACCGGAGTGCACCCTTAAAATCCTACGTGTCAATATCCGAAGTATAAATTGTAATTTTGACAAGTTATTGTTATTATTAGGTAGGCTAAATTACACACTAGACGTTATTATACTGTCCGAATGTTGGCTTAGCAAATGCCCAAACTGTCCTCTAACTGGTTATAAGTTTTATTCATCTTCGTTTTCTAACCAGAATGATGGAATCGTTGCCTACGTCAGAAATGATATCCAATGCTCGTTTGAAACTCCCTCTTTCAGGGACGCAAATTGCCTGATAATGAAATTCTCGGACAAAGCTGCAGTTATCGCGTTATACCGTTCTCCATCGGTTAGAGACCTCACTCCGTTTTTCAGTAGTCTAGATATATTGTTACAACAGTTAGGAAACTTTAATACTATTGCTCTGGTGGGAGATATTAACATAAACATTGCCCCAGCTAGCTTGGACCCAAATACAGACGAATACTTAAATATTGCAGCATCACACGCTATGCTTCCCGCACATGTACTACCCACTAGACTAGCAAATTGCCTCGATCATGTCATACTGAAAACCACACATACTGCCACTACCATAGTCCTAGACTGTGATCTAACAGACCATGCTCCGGTTCTCCTTTTCTGCAATCCGGGCATGTTAATTACTGCTCCCAAGCGTTTACTCACAAAAATTGACATAGCAAAAGTTAAGAATGACATTGAAAATACGGACATTACTCACATACTCCAAATGAATAATCCTAACCTTGCTGCTGATACCCTTGTGTCTATCCTATCCTCGTCCATTACTCGGCATACCACGTCCTCAATTATATCAAGTAGAAAACGTATCATCAAGCCTTGGATCACACCTGGCCTTCTGAGATGCATCCGTCATAGAGACAAGCTCAATAAAACATTTAAAAAACATCCAGGAAATGATACCCATAAAATTGTATTTCACCGTTATCGTAATTATTGTAACAATTTACTAAAAAAATTAAAATGTGAATATGAGAGATCTGAATTTCATAAGGCCAAAAACAATCCGAAGGCAACCTGGAAGCTTATCAAACAAATATCCCATTTGGACAGTGTTAAATCCTCCCCCACCGAATTGTTAAAGTGTGGCGACGATCCTCTTCATTCTGTCAATATTATTAACCACTACTTTGCCAATGTAGGGAGCAACTTGCTTCTAAATTTCTTCTTCTAAATTTCAAACAAACTTGCTTCTAAATTCCCACTAGCTTCTCTTTCTGACTCGGTTGACTCTTTCTCTTCACCATTACAGTCTATGGCCTTATAGAGGTATGAGGAACAGGTTGTAAAGTTCACTCATACTCTATAGAAAAGGGAGGATCCTCCGACCAGACGGGTGTCGTGTCTGGTGGGCAACTGCCCAACGATTGATGTCGGGATGTTGTATATATGCTAGTTGCGCGGTAAACTCTGATTGCGCGATGCAGGATTTTGCGTGCCGTCAGTCTGACGCGTAGCTCGCATGTGGCGTTGTAGATGCCGCTACATCACTCCCCCCCGGAGACCGGAGGTCGATAGTGGGCTGAGTCTTGTATCTTGCGATGCTTGCCAGGGCCAGGTGAGGTTCCAGTGAGTTGGAACCGGGTGTCGCATAGTTCGCGGTGAGTCGGAACTGTCTGCGAAGATTCCCCAGTGAGTCGGGGTGGCGCTGCGTTATGCTCCAGTGCGTCGGATGTGGTACAGCGCCAAGTTGTGGCTGACTGCTGGCGTCGACCAGGAGAGGGTTTTGAAGGCTCTGCTTGTGGACCGGCCGAGAGTGCTGTGTGCTGTGCCAAGGTTGCTTGATGAGGCTGAGGGTGATGACCAGGTATGCGCGGTCGCTGCATGCTGGTGGTCAGGATACCCGTAGAAGCCGTGGGTGCTGGCTGGCTGTGTGACTCGCCGCTCTAAAGCTTGCGGAAGTGATGATGATGACGTCACGCTGAAGTAGTTGCACGAAGGCTGCGCTGACGTTCATGTTCGGGTCACCAGTATAGAGGTATGAGGAACAGGGTGTAAAGTTCACTCACACCTCCATAGAAAAGGGAGGATCCTCCGACCAGACGGGTCTTGTGTCTGGTGGGCAACTGCCCAACGGTTGATGTCGGGATGTTGTATATATGCTAGTTGCGCGGTAAACTCTGCTTGCGCGATGCAGGATTTTGCGTGACGTCAGTATGACGCGTAGCTCGCATGTGGCGTTTGTAGATGCCGCTACATCACTCCCCCCCGGAGACCGGAGGTCGATAGTGGGCTGAGTCGTGTATCTTGCGATGCTTGCCAGGGCCAGGTGAGGTTCCAGTGAGTTGGAACCGGGTGTCGCATAGTTCTCGGTGAGTCGGAACTGTCTGCGAAGATTCCCCAGTGAGTCGGGGTGGCGCTGCGTTATGCTCCAGTGCGTCGGATGTGGTACAGCGCCGGGTTGAGGCTGACTGCTGGCGTCGACCAGGAGAGGGTTTGAAGGCTCTGCTTGTGGACCGGCCGAGAGTGCAGTGTGCTGTGCCAAGGTTGCTGATGAGGCTGAGGGTGATGACCAGGTATGCGCGGTCGCTGCATGCTGGTGGTCAGGATACCCGTTGAAGCCGTGGGTGCTGGCTGGCTGTGTGACTCGCCGCTCTAAAGCTTGCGGAAGTGATGATTATGACGTCACGCTGAAGTAGTTGCACGAAGGCTGCGCTGACGATCACGTCGGGGTCACCAGTATAGAGGTATGAGGAACAGGTTGTAAAGTTCACTCATACTCTATAGAAAAGGGAGGATCCTCCGACCAGACGGGTGTCGTGTCTGGTGGGCAACTGCCCAACGATTGATGTCGGGATGTTGTATATATGCTAGTTGCGCGGTAAACTCTGATTGCGCGATGCAGGATTTTGCGTGACGTCAGTCTGACGCGTAGCTCGCATGTGGCGTTGTAGATGCCGCTACAGCCTTGTATGATGTGGACGATGATGAAATTGAAGGCATCATACTGAACCTTAAAGATAGATGTGCTGTTGGATATGACGGTATCTCACCCATAGTCATTAAAGCCACCAAAAACGCTATCATTCCAATACTTGTCCACATATTTAACTTGTGCATATGTCTGGGAACCTTTCCTGATGTCTTTAAAACTGCCATAGTTCATCCCATATTCAAGGGGGGAGATAGGTACGTCGTTTCCAACTACAGGCCTATATCCGTACTTACGACACTTTCAAAAATCTTTGAAAAAGTCATCAACGCGAGACTTGTAAAGTTCCTAAATAAATTTAATATCTTGGCCGACAATCAGTTTGGATTCAGAGCAGGAAAATCTACCGAAGATGCTACCTTAGAACTCACAAATGCAATAGTCGAACATCTTAATAATAAACAAAAAGCAGTAGGTATCTTCCTAGACTTATCGAAGGCATTCGATACTGTATCTGTTCCTAAGCTGATAGGCAAGCTTGAACGAATTGGCATACGAGGAAATGCCCTCGAAATCTTTCGCAGCTACTTGACGGGAAGGAAGCAGGTTGTGAAAGTCGAATCTTTTATAAGTACACCGGAAGACATGTCATTTGGTGTGCCTCAGGGTAGCGTCTTAGGGCCCACTCTTTTCCTTATCTATGTCAATGAGCTGTGCCAGCTATCACTTTCAAACACAAGAATCATTACTTACGCGGATGACACAGCTCTTATAACGCATGGTAAGGATTGGCATGACACTCGTGAGAATGCGGAGACCGCTCTGGGTTTGGTCATGGATTGGTTAAACTCAAACCTACTCACACTCAACATTGCAAAGACAAAGTTCATACCCTTCACACCAGGAATTCTTACACAACCACCTACGTCATTTCATATCAAAACCCATGTTTGTTCTCATACTGTGGCCACTATATCCTGTAATTGTGCCCTTTTAGAGCGCTCTGACAACATTAAATATCTTGGAGTCACATTAGACAATTGCCTAACGTGGAAAAAACAGGTTGACTCAGTCGTGGTCCGTATAAGAAGACTTATATACGTGTTCAAAAAGCTAAGGGCGGTTGCCGACTTCCCATGCCTTATATTGATCTACCTCGCACTCGTCCAGTCAGTTCTTGGTTACTGCATTACGGTTTGGGGAGGTACACACAAGACTACTATTCTGCGTTTGGAGAGAGCTCAAAGAGCAGTGCTAAAAGTATTGGCCATGAAACCTGCCAGATTCCCAACGTCGGAACTTTTTTCGTTCTGTAACGTCCTCACTGTTAGACAGTTATTTATACTTCAAACTGTTATCAAGAAGCACGACCTCATGAAGTACGACCCACAATACCTCTCTAAAAAGCGACGTTCCGACATAGTTTGCAAGATACCTTTCTCCAGATTGGCACTAGTAAGACGCCACTTTAACTACGTTAGCCCTAAACTCTACAATAACATAAATAGAAACAGTCAAATTTATCCTTTAACAAGTACCTTAGTTAGAAAAAAACTGTCAGAATTGCTTAAATCCTTCTCCTACGAGGCAACAGAAAAACTTGTGGTAACATAACACTTACATTCCTGTTACATCCATCTTATTACATAAACACCGCCCCCCTCACTCACGCTCAATACTCGCATACCCCACAATACACACACACACCCTCACTCACACACACACACCCTCACTCACACCCTCACTCACACACACCCTCACTCACACACACCCTCACTCACACACACCCTCACTCACACACACCCTCACTCACACACACCCTCACTATGCACACCCTCACTCACACACACCCTCACTATGCACACCCTCACTCATACACACAGAATAGTTAGTCCCTTTAATTTAATAATTTTCTTCTTTTTTTTTTTGTAATTACTAGTCTGGAACAATGAACCATATTTTTTGACCTGGGCGTTGATAGCTGCGCCACAGTTTTAACTTTTGTAGCTATCTTCGTTTCCTTTTGTAAATTTGTGTCCTGAAACTTGTTCTAAATAAACTTTTATTATTATTTATTTATTTATTATTATAAAAGTAGCATCACAGTTGGCGACAAATATGGTTACTGTTAGCTCGGATATATTTAAATGATATATATATTTTAATGTTAATATATTTAATGAAATAAGCGGACTAGATTTTGGGTTGTAACCGAGCGCGTATTCGACTTGAGACAAGGGCGAACACTAAGGTCGTTGGACCTTATCTTGCCAGTCATTGTGCGGAGCCCTCCACGCATTTTCCTCCACGTCTCAATGCGCGTTCGGTTTCCCCACATAGTACTTGAGTTAATATATATTGTGTTAAGTGTAAATAATTGTTAGTGTTGTTTATATATGATTAAAAATATTGTGTGTATTGTGAAATGTAATAAATAAATATTTAGATAACTTTATGAATGTTTTTGTTAGTTATTATTAGTTGTCATAGATAATGTGATGAGGGTCGTATGTAGTCTATGACGAATGAAGTGACAGTGACCGTGACATTTATGAATAGCAAATGTGTGATGAGGTTATGTAATGCGCTTGTGTTTGTGTAGTGTTTTCAGGTAGTTTAAATTAACAAAATTATTATTACTTATAAACTATACCGTGATATAACCGCTACAGAACAATGAACTGTACTTCGATACATCAGTATAATATGTATTGATTAACATACCAGATTGCACTTCCTGGAGATTTTCATTCTGTTCAGTAGCTAGCGGACGAGATTCTAGAACAAAAAAAAAACAGTTGGTGTCTTGCTGTTTTGAACCCTTGAATAACATCACAATAAATGTTTTGAGAGTGCTTCACACAAATTATTTGCTGCAGGGAATACAGGAATTAAACTATGCTTAACCTTTTTGAAGTGAAAACTTCTTTAGGCACGTTGGGCACTTTTGGAATAGGGAAAAAGCACTGAACTAGCGTGACCGTCACGCTCAGATACATATTTATACAGATGATGTGCAGTCCTACAACCAAGTTTTTTTTTCTAATTAACCTTGATTGTCAGTTAAGTGGATGTTACCTTATAGTATTTAATATGAAACCTAAACAAGAGGTTGCGTCTTTTTTTTAATAATTTTATGGATGACATAAAAAGACTACTATACGTGTATTATCATGTATAATAGAGATCAATAATGGTGTTTATTCTAGTTACCTTTTGACTCTGAATGCCGATACACATGTTGTGGAAATTCTGCCAATTGTCCGTCAGTGAGACGTAAGGCCATCAAATTCAAAGTTGGGATCGTATGTCTTTTCAGACGATTTCCTTTTTTGTTGAAATCCTTTTTCCCAAAGTGGTTAGCACATACATTTCGCCGCTCATGCATTTTTTCTATTGGTAGATGCACCAGATCTTCATTACCAACTGCTTTTAGCCACTCTCGACAGCTGGAAGATACAAAATATAAAATGTTACTATAACTGACCGTTTCACTGTGAATTAATTAAGTGTGATTTAAAATTAAGAAAACACCCAATTTCACTATCAGTGTAACTAAATGGAATAGATTTATACTTGGAATATGAAATTATAGATTAGATAATATAATGTCTTAGACTCTCTAACCCATGTATTTAGCAGTCAACCTGTTTAGACTGAATAAGATTACAATTTAAATTAGACAAATATTAGTGTATGTAGGTACAGATGATTTAAACCATTTTTTCAAATTTCAGCTAATCTTTATTAATGTCTCCAGGGTCTTATTACAGAATTTGAATTATGCTATTATATTACAATTAGATAGTTCTATGTGAGCACAAGATCACATTCGCAATAGGTAGCGGTACTCACCGGTTTGGATCCAGTGAAAACTTGGTAAAAAGTAACTTATTTCCAGTATGCCCGGCCTCCTCGATACCGCAAACTTCACATCTTCTGTGACCCTTACCCATGATGGTTCACAAACTTAGAGTCACTGCCTCGTTATTAAATAGTAATAACAATAAAAAGTCGATTATCTCGTTATGTGTCTGATGAAACGGAGGAACAGAACTTATTCACAGATATTAGATATATCACAGAACTTATTTTGATAAGTTATATTCCGAAATCTTACAGAAAAAGGAAAACAATGAACAGAAAAATCACAACACAAACATAATCACGCGCAGGCAGACATGTTTGTGTGGTATGACCATAAATATTTACAGATTCCTTCCACATTTCGCGAAATAGTTGAGTAGAATTTTACAAACGTGTCGATCAATTAAAATGAAATATCCTAGATTAGAACTCATAGTTTGTTTAAATATTTGGTGGCTAATATAAATAAAATAAAAATAGTTTTAACGAAGCTTAAAGACAAAAGACTGAAAATAGTTTCTACTACACTTAGAATCGATGTTAAGTGGCAACACTTCGTAGTGTAATGTTGGCCAAGCTGACATGTGTTTTTGAATGTTGGCTAAAGAAGGTAACAAATTCCTTGTAATTCCTTGAAGGTAAAAAATTATTTGTTCGGAGTTTCACAGGACTGCTTTTATGGTAACTCGCACTCGCTTGCATACGGTTGTCGATGCGTTTGACGTTAACTTGATTTACTCGATGGTGAAGTCATTCGAAAAAGGTTGTAAAACTCACACTAAGCATACAGGTGTAGATAATTTCTCGTTAAAACTAGAGTCAATTCACTCACTTAACCATAAAAGAGGAGTCCGATATCTCACAACAAAACCACTTGAGGAACGTAAACGCTCAACTCGAAAGCGATGAAGCGTAACGTAAGGCGATTATCACACGGCACCGCGCGCCGCCGCGGAGGGCGGTGGCGGTAAAGCGGATTTCGTAGCGGTACCCCGCGCGGTAAGGCGGTTTACGCGCCTGTCCGCGCGGTTGGATTTAACGCGGATTTGACCAGTTTGATCAGAGACACTGGCAAGAATGGACGCTGATGTGGTGGCAATAATCTGGCTTTTATGGCGTAAAAAGAAATTAAAAAGAAGATATTGGGTTCATCCATTTTTACGAAGCAGAACATTAAATAGGACATTCATGTTATTCTATAAAAGTTTGAGAAAACACGAAGATAAATTTTTCAATTATACGCGAATGTCTACTTCTTCATTTGATTATTTGCTAGCAAGGATAAGACAAGCAATTTCTGGAGTAAATACGAACATGCGTCCTTGTATTTCACCGGAAGAAAAGCTTCTTGTGACCATGAGGTAAGTGAAAAGAAAAAGCACATTTTTCCAATTTATATTTTTATTGTTTTAAATAAAATCAGTCAGTCAATCATTCTGATGATTGAATCTACCTCAGTCTTTTGAATGATTATTTACTAAGTACTTTTGTTTTGTTCCCTCATAGCCTAAAAAGGAACATTTTTAAATTTTTTGTAGGTACTTACATCTAATTATAATTAGTAATTTTAATATCTTATTAATCAAATCACAGTATGTTTTTCTTAATCACAGGTTAAATCACGTATTTATATCTACCTAAAACTAATTTACATAATCACAGTTTTCTATCTTCCGTACAATATGGTATACACTACACTATGGTTTTAAAACAGTGATAAAATCTCTGATTCATCAGTAATGTTTGAATGAACTGTGGCAGGTGTTGCCGGTATTGCTTCTGTAATATTATCTGTAATTCCGGCAGCAGAGGTCCCTTGGTCATTTTGATGGTTATACTGCATTACTTCATAGCGACTGGAATTGAGTGTATATGATGAAGAATAAGTAAAATAACCCTGATTTTGATTATTAGCATAGGACATTTCAGCGTCGCTTGGTTCTTTATAATTGTACATTTCATCTTGAGCTTGTGATACGAGATTTATTTTCACGATTGACTTCAATCGATCGGGGACTTTCTTGAAATCAGGCACCAAAGAGAGCATAAACTGTCGGTCAGGATCTTCTTCGTTTACTTTTTTGCTCATTGAAGATTTCAGAGTATCGATTAATTCTCGAGTCATCTCTTCAGAATGATCAGATTTCTTTCTTTTTGGACTGTCTTTATATGGTCCTCCAACCGATTCCTTACCTTCCCCAACTGATTTATCGTCTGCAGCAGACAAACTATCCTCAGTTTTATTTATTCCAGCGTAAGGTTTTAAAAATAACAATTGATTATAAAATCGATATTGATTATTTTTCTTAGCTCCCGCTCCGCTCTTAATGTTTTTTTGCCTTCGGCACTCCTTCATGAAGGCGTCTCGAAGGTTTTTCCACTTTATTTGTAGCGAGCGCCCTGTAATAAAAAAATATATATTTCAGATACCTGGCCACGGGGTGTTCCTTTACCGATCTGCATTACAATTATCGACTTGGGATATCAACCATACGAAGTATTGTAGAAAAAGTATGTGATGCATTATGGGATGTAATGAAAATGGAGTGTTTTCCCGAACCTACAACTGAAATGTGGCTAAATATAACTGAAGGATTTAAGTCAAGAGCTAATTTTCCTCATGTTTTAGGTGCCTTAGACGGTAAACATGTGCGTGTTATCAAACCGTCTCTAACTGGATCCCTGTACTACAATTATAAGCATTATTTTTCCATCTTACTTCTGGTTATATGTGATTCTAATTACAAATTTACATATATTGACATCGGTGCTTATGGGAAATGTAGTGATTCTACAGTTTTCCGTGATTCTATTTTTTATCAAAAACTTCAAGATGGAACTCTTAATATACCAAATTCCTCTGCAATTACTGGTATCACCAATCCCGTGCCATATTTTTTTATCGGAGGTGAAGCTTTGAATATCTCAGACAAAGTTCAACGACCCTATGCAGGACATCACTTAAATTACACTAAAAGAGTTTTCAATTATCGCTTGAGCAGGGCACGTAGGTATATTGAGTGTGCATTCGGTATCTTAACACATAAATGGCGTATATTTCAACGCCCTTTGAACGTAAACAGAATTTATCGATAAAAATTATTAAAGCATGCTGTATTCTTCATAATTTTGTTAGGGAAAGACATGGCGTTGATTTTAAAGACATTTTATATACGAACAATGAGACAGAGGGAATAGTTAATATACCTATAGACAATAATCGCAGAGGAAGTACAAGCGCTGCAGTGATCCGTAATAATTTAGCTGATTATTTTGTAAATGAGAACACACTACCATGGCAAAGTAAATATGCTTAAATTAAAAATAAATATATTTTTTAAACTTACCGAGTTCTTTTTTATCTTTATCAGAAGTTTCTCCTGGCTCCAAATATAAGGTAACAATTTCTTCCCATTGTTTCATTTTAAGGAGTCTATCACTATATTGTGTGCTTTTCATGTCCGATATAGCAGAGCGACTTTCAATCTCCGAAATAAACTTTTCATTATCAAAATCCATTTTTAAATTGCAACACATCCTGCCCACACGATGATTCGCGCGGTTATGCGGCGCCCCGTGTGTGATGCACCGCCCCTCAGCGCGGAGGGGCAGTGGCGGTGAGAGCACTGCTCGAACGTGCGGTCAGGCGGTGTACGTGTGTTAGGCATCGACGGATTTAATAGAGATCAATGCGACATGAGATCCGCTTCACCGCCAACCGCGGCGGTGCGCGGTGCCGTGTGTTAATCGCCTAACAGAAGTAAATGGGCATTTTCACAAAAATGTACCCCCACCTTAAAAAATAATGCTTTTTTGATACTATTATATTTTAAACTGTGTTTGGTCTCTTTAAAACGAAAATTCAATATACTTTAAGAAAAAGTATAATATTATGGGTTTAAAACGGGAACACCTTAAAAATATTAAAACATAACGGAAAGTCTCGCAAATTTATATCAGTCGTGTGACTATAATCAGTAGCTCAAAAACAGTGTAAATTATAAGAATTTTTAAATATTGTTCATTTAATGACTTTTAAATGCTTATTTAATTTTAAAAAACACTCACCGTTCCCAATGTTTGTATCTAAGTGTATTAAAAATAGAATAATATATTCAGTATGTGACTTCTGGTACTTCAACTGATATAATTATCTTTAACTAGCTTTTGCCCGCGGCTTCGCTCGCGTTAATTTAGAATTTGACAATCAATTCGGGTTGTTCGGGGAATTATAGTTAGGAGAATGAAAAACCGGTCTATCGACACTCTATACTCACAAAATGTATTAGGTACTTAAATAAAAAAGCTCTTAACACACCACTTTTTTTTTTTTTTTTTTTGTGTGGGAAATCATCAAATGACCTCTCCCGCTCTGGGCGGAGCGGAAGGGCGTGTCAGACTCTTACTGACTAAAACCCACCCGTGTTCCTTCAGTTGCCTGTGCGCCAGGGCCACGGTAACTCTTTCGAACAATCCGCGACCCCGGCAGGTCTTAACACACCACTAAAGTTTCCATATAATAATATAATTCAATCATGATTCGAAAGACGCGTGGCGCCATCTATTATCATAAGAACGTTATTGTTGTTTTCCTCGGGTACAGTACTTTTTTTCGGGATAAAATGTACCCTATGTCCGTTTCTGTAGACCTGACAACTTATATGTAAAATTTTAGGATGATCGGTTCAGTGGTTTAGGCGTGAAAGGTAACAAACAAACAAACTTACTTTCGCATTTATAATATTAGTTAGGATTAAAAAAAAACATTTTTAGAGAAAAGACAATAAATATCATAATAAAGATAATTTTCTATTTGAGAGAGTAATTTGATGGTCATTAAATGTAAAATCTACTCAAATAATCGAGAAATTCAGCTCTGTAATATCACACCCGAACAGTCACACAACCGAATACCTAAAAAGGGAAAGGGTGAGTTTACATGGCGAAAAAAAGTACCCAGGCCCAAATAATACATATAATTATATGTATAACATTAACTTCAAAAGTATATATTTAAGTTTTAACGAAATTATCACAATCAGTTCTGGCCTATGGTATGACATTATTATTATTATTTATCAAAAAGGTAAATTACTGTCAAGACTAAGAAGTCTTTTTATGTTTTGGCATTATATCAGTCTTCGTGATTCATTTATCATAACATTAATTAAGAATAATAGCAAAAATCCTTATACAATACAATCAATTTCGGTCCTTAGACCATAACAACTATTGGCTTTAAATATCTAATTACAACAGTTAACCTATAGTTACTTAATGAGATCTGCAGTTTAGCATTAAAATATATTTTAATTTTAATTAGAACAATGTATACATTGTGACGGAAGAGGTTTACGTGGTCTGTAATAAATGAAACCACGTACCTTGTCAACATAAAAGTATATTAATAAAAATAAATTGAGAAAAGGGGGTAGGTAGGTTTATGGTCACAAGGTTTTTCTTAAGTTCCCCTGGGAGTCGCACAGTACTCTCTTGGCTCAGCCTGGTGTGATGCAACCCGCAGCGGTGTGCACGTTGCAGACGCCAGGGAAGGTGACGGTCGGCAGTTGGTCTTGCCAGACCCTCGGAACTTGCTCGACGCGGCCACGCGGGTAAATATGTACCCGGCGCGGAGCTCGTTCCTGCGCAGGTACGCCGGAAGGTGGTGACCCGGCGCTTCGCACCCGGATTCCTCTGATTAGTCCGGATGAAGTTGCAGATGGTAGCCGGAACTTTGGACCCTGGAATTCAACGTCCAGCGTGTCACAAAGATGGCCAATGGTTCATCTCCGCTGATTGTGACACCAAGGCATAAGCAAAGCGAGATGTATTATGCGCTAATGAAGGTGATGTGTGGATGTCACAATCAGTACGGATTTTACAATTATAGGATATAGGTGAGAAGCACACGATGACTTGCACATTTTAAAGGTATGGAACATTCCATAAAATGCACATCGTTATAGACAAATAGGTTGTTGGCAAATATTTAAGCTGAAGGCATACTAATTAATAAAAAGAAAGTGGTTATGAGCAAAAAGGCACACGCCATATGATGACCTAGATAGGTAGGTACACAAATATAAACTTAATTAGCTGTTCAGCACTTACCCAATATGGGGTTACGAATACACAGATTTTAATAACGTTGACTAATAGGAGTCAATAAAACTGTTGCCTGCTTTAGGCTTTTTAAAATGGTAGACACCACGTATGTAAGGTCACAAGTGATTCTGGATCAAGTGAACGTGCGTCTTCGCCCGGAGCAGGATTCGAAAGTGCTGGTCACCGTGAGTGGAAAAGGACACACGGCGGTGACGCACGCGTAAATATAGGCCCTCTGAATACGTTCGGATATGCCGACCGCGCACGTCACTAGTACTTACTCGCAGCTAATTATGTTGTTTAGTAACATACGACGTCCCTAATATTATTACGTCTGTGGTTTGACTTGACATTCTATTGTTATTATTTTTTCATTGTATTGAAAGTAACGATACAACGTTACAACATTCATCAATCAGATAATGATCATAAACACATGTGGAACAAAAATTACACCAGACCAAAGAACTTTTCAAAAAAACCCTTAAATGTGTACGCCGCATATTAATGATCATAAAATGCAAAGGTTTATTAGGTACATTATTTGATTCCATTATTTAAGGTCTGCTCTTACTGGCAATGTCCTTCAGGTAATTAAATCTCTAGAATTTTCTGCCAGTAATTACAAAATAGCTTGGGAACTGATCGAGGGTAGGAAAGATAATACAAATTTGCTAGTACATAATCATGTTAGATCTATTTTTTCTGTACAACCCCTTATAAAAGAATCAGCAGCTTATATTCGTAAGATGGTTGATTCATTTTAAAAAAATCTACGCGCTCTAAAAATGTTAGGGAAACCCATTGAGCATTGGGATACTTTGCTAATTTATATCATTGTGTCTAAGTTTGATGCGGCCATAGATAAGGACTGGCAGCAGTACAAAATCAATTTCATGAAAACTTTCAACGAATCCATAAAATTTGACACATTGATTACCTTTTTAAAGGAAAAGGCTGAAATCTTAGACTTGGTTAAAGCAAATCATTCCAACTATTCGAATAGAAAGGTATCTCAAGATAACAATAGAAAACAGACATCAAAGGTTCAAACTTTTGTGTCTATGTTACGGGTAATGCTAGAAGTTGGAGTAAACCTAGGTTTACCCGGGTTGACTTAGTACTACCCAAGCTTCTTGGGTAAAGTCCGAATAATAAGTAAAATAAATTTTAATTCGGGGTTTACTCATACTCACCTAGGTCTACCCAACTCTGGCTGGGTAATGTTAGGTGTTGCGTAATTTTCGAGCCCATGGCGCAAATCACGGGGGCCCGCGTTCCCCCGCGCCGCTTGCACCTGCCCGCGTTTCCCCGCCCGCGCCGCTTGCTTAGTGACAAAATGGCGACCGAACAGAGTGCACGTACTTTTCGAGAGCGTTTTGATACAAAATTTCAAGAGTTATTATCAACGAAAGGGTTAAATTCTTTTTACTTCAGTAACGAACAGTATTTGGAAATAATTAATTCGGTGAAAAGTGCAAAAGAAGCTAAATCGAAAACTACTTTACAATACCGGCGATTGAAGCGTTTTGATTTGTGCTCGGTAAGTGGCGTCGAGAAACTGATTGCTCCTCTATCTTCAAGTGAGACAACAATTAAATATTATGTGACCAACGATGAGATGTTCGATATTTTGCATGAAACTCATTTGGCTGTTGGACATGGAGGAAAACATCGAATGGAAAAAGAATGTAAAAAAAAATATAAAAATGTTACTCAAGAAGTAATAAAATTATATTTACGACTATGCGAACCATGCCAAAAAAAGTTAAAGTCTGCCAAAAAAGGAATTGTTGTCAAACCATTGCTGTCAACAGAAATGAATAGTCGCTGTCAAGTAGATTTAATTGACATGCAGTCTAACCCTGACGGCGACTTCAAATTCATAATGGTCTATCAAGATCATTTGACAAAGTTTGTACAGCTGCGCGCGTTAACATCTAAACGAGCCGTAGAAGTCGCTTATAAGCTTTTGGACATATTTTGTATTTTTGGCGCACCTTCAATTCTTCAATCAGACAATGGCCGCGAGTTTGCAAATCACGTAATAGAAGAGTTGTGCTCGATGTGGATCGGTCTGAAAATAGTACATGGCAAACCTCGCCATAGTCAGTCTCAAGGTAGTGTAGAAAGAGCAAATCAAGACGTACAAAATATGCTTATGACGTGGATGAACGACGAAAATTGTAAGCGTTGGTCAGAAGGTTTGAAGTTTGTACAGTTAATGAAAAATAGGGCATTCCACGATGGAATAAAACGAGCTCCTTATACCGCCATGTTCGGTAGTGATGTCAAGGTGGGTTTAGCGTCGTCTTCTCTTCCAAAAGAAGTTATTGCCAGTATTCACACTGAGGAAGAGCTCGAGAAAATGTTGACGGAATTTACTACCGGGGCAGAATCCAGTCCAGAACCACAAGAAGAGGGACCGGAATCTAGACAAGAATCTCAAGAAGATTTATTTAATGTAGAGCTGGAATCACAGAATGACCACTTAAAGAACAAGGAGATGAGAAACGAAATCGAAACAGAAGTTTCAAATACAAAAGAAGGTGAAAGGGAAGTTTTACTAGAAATAAGTTCTGAAGCAATGGCCAAAAAGAAAGACGAAATGGAGTGTTGTAGATGTATGAACCCAGGCACAAGTACACAAGAAATAAACTTGTGTGAAATTTGTACTACTCAACAAAATATAAATGAACATAGATTATCTGCCCGATTGAGCTTAGAAAATCAAGCTAAAAAAATGAAAGCTTTATCTAATTTAAAATTTCCTCCATGTTCTGTTGGAGATACGGTAAGAGTCCAAATACCAGATGTCGATAGAGGAAGAGGCGAGTTTCGGAACGTGCTTATGGCAGTTGTAGAAAAAGCTGATGATCTGTATCTAGGAAACGAACGTGGTACTATTGAGGAAATGTTCTCAAGGAATCAGTTTTCTGTGTGTCATGATAAACTGATTGATATCGAAAATATATCACCAGAAAAAAAAAGCTTACGAGAGCTTGCAAATGAACAGTCGCTTTCAGGAGGCCAGGGTTATAAAAGGTGTAATTGCAAAACAAAATGTGCTACAAAGAAGTGTTCATGCAAAGCTGCAGGAAAAGAAGATTGGCAAAACCCCATGTACTTTGAGTGTCGCATTTATACTTCGCGTGCATTAGTAAAAACACCCGAAAGAGATGGATCTAAGGCCTAATAAGATAAAGTGTAATCATAGCATATTTTTTTGTAATGGGATTTTAACAGAAAATCGATTTAAAGATTTACCAAATAAGTTAGGTTATGTGTGTTGCGGAACGTGTATTGATATACCTATTGATTATTGAGCAAATGAATTCATTTTAGAATACAATGTAGGTACTTATCTACATAAGTAAAGTATGATAGCGCTTTTCCTTTGAGGTGAAACGGATACGATGTATAGGTACTTATATGTAACCTACCGGAGGTTGTTACCTACACCAAAAGGTTTATGCCTTTGGATGTTGCTAGAACATCAGGCGAACCGCACCTATGCTTGTTTGCCATCTCTGTATAGTAGTAGGTACCTATGTATGAATGCCGTGCTTTAGGAGAAGCCTAAGTCCAGCAATTGAGTGACGCAGCAGGTTGGTGATTGATATTGATAGTTAGGTATATATAGGTAACTCTATGGTAGGAAGGTAATAAAGGATGTTATTTTATAAAATGAAACAATCACTTTTTTTCTAACATTTAATACATACTTAAAGTAGGTAGGTACTTATTTTACAATTCTTTATGTATCTAGCCTGAGTAATACTTGATCAAGAAACTGTGCAGGTGGAGTTATATTGTCCTGGTGACGCGCGTAGCCCAGGTACCATACTATGCTCATTACGTGAGAGCAACATCCCACAGTGCGCAAACCAACAATGCAATTGCAACAATATCCAGTGATGGCAGTCCTACCCACTTGTTGCCGATCAATTGTTATAAACACAAAATAAGATTTTCGTGACACATGCCGGGACTTTACTTTCGCTCGAATTAAATAAGAACTTATTCCCCCTAACCTGCTTAAATTGACATGGTCCTCTCTGCAAACTTCTATTGTATACAGGCCGTGAAAACGTAATTGTTCACCTATATATGACCTAGCTTGTCGAATTTGGTAAGTGCCACAAGCAAAGAGGACCAATTCTTCTATAGACAGATTGGGGAATACAATATTTGTACTTGTTATTGTTGTAAATAAAGAGTTCCTTCTATTCAGATTCTCTTCTTGCACTATTTCTGCTAAAGTATTGTTTACGAAAAGCCTTTCATTTATAATATTTACTATTTGTTCCGCATTATTTGGATCCACAAACATTGTGGCAAATGCATTATGCAGTGCTGCTGCAATGGAAAAGTCCTTCATCATGTGAGGGCATGCACGGTTAAAATATTCATGCCTGAATATTTTAAAATCTCTTTTGATCCTGCCATTAACGGCTTCCACAACCCATCTATTTATTGTCACACAGCGAGATCTGTTCCCTTCTAGCGTGGTTAGCTGAAATTGTCCTGGTGACTGGGTTTCAGGTAGATGGGCGAGGAAGCCACGCTGATGTATAGCGTCTACACTATCTCTAAAGCCTCTATCGAGAATAAATACATCGTCTTCTCTAAAAAAATTCAAGAAACTCTCATTATTTAACAAATCTATCATTATTGACGCGTCGTTAGTAGTAGCGGGATATGGCCCTGCAACATCCAGGATGTATCCATTGCAACATACCATCATGAAAGGCTTCATTAGATTTCGATACTTATGGAGGGAATAAGTCTCTTTTTGAAATAAATAATTTGAGCTTTTTTGTGTATAAACATAGGTGCCATCACAGATAACAATTGCATTTTGTCTTTCCAGTGGGAGATCAGGTCTGCCATATAAACTATTCGCTATATATGAGTTTTTAATAATGACATTACTCCGGCTTATATGGTGCAGACCCAAATGTTGAGGCACATACTCCTGAGCTAATATTTCCCTAGCCTTGTTCATCAGGGTTTCCACTGTGCGCCTTGGCGTTTGAAATAAGCTCGATAGCCTGTCTCCAGAGTCTCCCGTCCTTAATTTGCATAATAGTGCAGTTAATGCAAAACTTCCTCTGTGCATTTCACGAAGTCCTCTCGTTTCGTTCATTATTTGCTCATGTTGGGATAAGGAAATTCCCAGAAAATAATGTGCCAAATATTCTGGCAGACTCTGGATGTCTTCAAAATTAAAAGCACTTACAGGTTCGGATAATATAAATACCATATCTTCAATATGAAAACGATTAAAATGGTCTAGTGTGTTTTCAGATGTGTACAATTCACTAAATATGTTTCTACCCATGTGGTAACCGCATATCCTTGCACCTCTTGGTATGTAAAAGTTGCAGTCACTGAGCACACGTCTACGAATTATGTCCGGAATATTGTATCGCTCAGGATTCCTGCAGTCAAGGAATAAGCAGTGCCTTCTAGTGTCAGCAGCTCGTCGAATGTTTGGCAGTGTAATGTATTGCTGCTGTGGTATTTCCTGATTTCCCAATTGTTGCACAGGTTTTTCTTCTGGAATTTCAATTTCAGATAAAACCTGGTGGTTGGCAAGCTCCCAGCAGGCGTGGCACACATAATCAGTGTCCATAATCTAAAAAGAAAGAATTTACAATTTATTTCTTATTGAATTTTCAACTATAACTTACTAAAACAGTTAAGAAATGATGAAAATAATAGCCCCTAACTTACGTTTTTAGGATATGTCCACAGCTTTATAACTCTCATAAAATGTTCACTTTCTGAAGACAGACAATGTCTATTTTCTGCAGACAGCAGCTGTATGTCACAGTTCACACAGCAATCTTCAATTTCCACATGTTGAGGGTTTTGGTGTGAGGAATCAGCCATATCCTCTGAAGCACCACTGTTAAATTCAGCGTTTTGGGTGTTAGTGCTGCAACGCAATATTCTTTGAGCTCGTAGCCAACATGGCTCACATGCTTCATCATTAGGAGTAAGCTAAAACAATAGTTAATACAATCAATAATTTATAACAACAGAAATAATAAGTAAATATTTTTATAAAGACAAGAAAATATATTTACTTGACGGTGCCTGTATCCACTGTGAAATGATAGCAGCAACTTGTTGTTCTTCATCAGTACGGTTTTCTCTCAGTACTAAACGACTTCTGCTTCTCAAAATGGAACATCCACATCCAACGCAAACCTTTTGATGTCCAACTTGTCTTTCAGGTGCTACTTGGTTAGTTGCATGACTTGCTAATTCCCAACAAGCCGCCACATATGAAGTCAGCATCAGTTGTCTGCGAGTAACAAAATAATAAAAAACTGTTAGCCTTTGTAACACTCTGAATAGCCTTGTCAATCACACATACAGAGGTTTAACACACCGCTGTTATTGTGTAACTCATTTGAGTATTTTTAATAACAGTAGTGTACAGTTATAATGACAGCGAAATATCAAAAAGAAAACATATATTAGTAATACAAAATAAATAAATAAGTCATACTAAGTGGAAGTTGTACAAAGCATCTTCTTATAAAATAAACAATTACACATTTAAATATGTTAGGTATATAATTTAGTATAGTAGAGAAAATCTAGTCTTAGAAAAATAGATCATAATAAGTATAGCCTGTCAATATAAGTAGATTCATAAATATATTTTACTATAATTATCATTTGCTAATAGGGTAGGAAAACATCTTGGGACGCCATGGGACACAAAGGTGTAATGTAATCACACTCTTAACAAGTACCTGTGTGTCATTTTTTTTTCATTTACCTTTACTTATATGAAGTTTGAGGGAGTTGAAAGTGGTCCAAAACCAATACTGCCTTATCAACTATTATAAATCTTCTGTAACTGTAGACATTATTTTAGAAATGGTCTGAATATTTTTACTCACCTCCCTTGGATAAGTCCATAACCTTATAATATTAAGAAGGTTTTCGTTTGAAAGACGATGACGCGGTCTCGTTAACCGAAGTTCGCAGTTAACACACCGAACGTTAGAACGAGACATGTTTATAATAACAAATACGAGTCCTGTCTCAAAAAAAGTGTTCACTATCACAACTAACTACTCAACACGCAGGAACTCGAAAGCTCAACTGAACGCGGAATAAACAATGCAAGTAAACAATAATGAAAGCAGACGCCACACAGATCGCAAGATACGTAAGACGACTGTGACAAATCACAGATGACAGTTGTCAGAAATGCGCATTGTTTAATGTTGCCAGGTAAAAACTGTAAAAACTAACGATTATGTTATGTTTTCTTTAATTACATAAGAAAATAGTTTATAGTTAAGATTGGAATATTGCAATCGCATTAATGTCTATTAATATAAAAATAAAAAATGTGTTCATAATGTTATAATAAAATGATTGATAGTTTTTAACCATCCAGCCAACATTCATATTCTACTAATGAGTAATATTCTACTGAAAATGGCAATGACTACTTCAACACCGCTGCTTTCCGTTTAGTTATTGCTACTTTTACTTCTGATTTAACAAAATATTTATTTATCATTTTTTTCTCTTTTCCCACATAATAAAAAAAAACTTTAACCTGAAAAATAAACTACTGTACTCGCTCTATAAAATGCATATAATTTAGTCTATGCTCGTTTCTCAAATAGACCGACACTGAAACTGCCGTTCTTCTTTGCAATTCAAAATGTCACAGTAGTTTATCTTGCTCAAATAAATAATTTCAATTTTAATAACAAGTACTTTGAACTAATTGTCATACAAACTTTTAATATGTTTATGCTATTAAATATATAATGTTTCAGCCCGCTATTAGTTTTTGCTCTTCAAGCGATTACGTTCGCCTTTGTATGTTTTTTAAATAATAAAAGTTTAAAATGCCCTTGGATTTTCATTTCACTAATTAATAAGACAAATTTTTAACATTACCCAGCCAGAGTTGGGTAGACCTAGGTGAGTATGGGTAAACCCCGAATTAAAATTTATTTTACTTATTATTCGGACTTTACCCAAGAAGCTTGGGTAGTACTAAGTCAACCCGGGTAAACCTAGGTTTACTCCATCTTCTAGCTTTACCCGTAACATCTACACAAATTAACCAGTCTTCGAATAACAAAAGAAAAAATAGATCTAAGTGCGTGTGTGCTAAGTGTAAGGGTAATCATCCTGTTTATGCTTGTAGTCAATTCTTAAGTTTATCTCCGCAAGATAAACTAAATCTAGTTGAGTGTAAAAATCTGTGTTTAAACTGTTTGACCCATACGCAGACTGTTTCTTCGGACCTTGTAGACAGTGTAACGAAAAACACAACTCATTGTTGCATGAGGTACTCAACAATGGAGACTTAGTGTCTGCCGTATCTCATGCTGCCTCTTCTGATATTCAGTCGCAACCCGCAGGTTGTAATTCTTCAGCTAGTTTGCACTCTAGTACGATACACACAACTTTAGAACCGGTTTTGCTGTCGACCGCTGTGGTAGAAATTGCTGCTGATGATAATAACCAGTATATCAGAGCTCGTGCTTTACTGGACAGCGGTAGGCAGCACTGCCTCATATCAAGTTCATTATGTAAAAAAATTCGCGCCAAAACTTTACAGTCCACTTATAAAATCAGTGGTATAGGGTGTTGGGGTTTTACTCTTTGTATTATATGTAGTGGATGCTGTTTCCAGGTCGAGGGATTCGTAGTAGAATTTAAAACCTCATGATGTTCACAATAATTACATTTTATTGCAAATAGCACACAGAACAACGTCGTTACAGTATCAGTTTTTATAGGCAACAAGGACAGTGTTGCCATTAACAAATTAAAATAGAAATCAGTGTTGTCAATAAACAAAATTAATATTCTGAATGTTACTACTCTTAACATAGGGCAAACAGTTACAAAAACGAACGAAACTTGTTACATAAAATTACGTTCTTTAAAGAATAATCACACAATATGCATGCATTGTTTGACCATACCGCAAATAACTTCCACATTACCCACTTCTAGATTAACTAGTAATTTAAATATACCCGAAAATATCGATCTCGCTGATCCTTTGTTTTGCACACCTTCTCAAATAGATATTTTAATTGGTGCAAACAATTTTTGGGGTCTATTACTTGAAGGTCTAATTTGGTTACCCAGTGGTCCGTATTTGCATAATACGAAGCTGGGATGGATAGTTTCGGGTCCGGTACACACTGAGAGCTTGCGCATAAATCAGGTGCAGTGTAATTTCGGCCAAATTTCAGAATTAGAAGTTAACGATCAGTTAAAAAGGTTTTGAGAAATTGAAGACATTTCGCCATGTATAAAGTCACTTTGTTCTGAAGATCGTTTATGTGAACAATTATTTAATGATACTACTAAGCGAGACGACAACGGTCGTTTCTCGGTTAGAATACCGCTTAAGGACTCACCAAATAATCTTGGTGATAGCTACAATGTAGCTAAAAACCCTGACTTCCTGAGTCGAGCTGCACGATTACTGACAAATGCGTGCACTGACTGGACAGGTCCACTCAAACTGTGTGGTTCTTTCCTCAAAAGACCATTTCAGATACCAATCTGCATGGTCTTCGCATGACCTGACCAAGATTATGTCTGGACTTTAAAAGAGACTGTGACCTCTGAGTTTGTTTCGGCCTTTCTTCTCAGAGTAGTCAGATAGGAAACGCCGACCTCATCTAGTTTAAAAAACATGATTGACGTGTAAAAGTGTTTGTACAAACCTACTTACAGAAATAAAATCATTTATCATTTATAAAATAGATTTTTGTCCCTTGAAATTAAATTACAACGTCAACCGCATCATAGGTCAATGTACGTTGATTTTATGCGAGAGTACGAGAGACTTGGACATATGACTCGTGTTGAGGATTACCCTATGCTGTGTTACTTTCTGCCTCATCATGGAGTCTTCCGTGAGCACAGCATTACGACCAAATTGAGGGTGGTCTTCAATGCGAGCCAAAAAACGTCGTCCGGAAAATCTCTCAATGATATCCAATGGACAGGTCCTCCTCTTCAAAATTATTTATTTGTTATTCTTTTGAGATTCAGGTAATATCGATATGTTGCATGTGCCGATATAGAAAAATGTTTTCGTCAGATTTCCATACATGAGGATCAAAGTAAATTACAGTTGGTTTTGTGGCGTGAGAATAATTCCGATCCCCTCAGTGTGTATCGCCTTAACACCGTTACTTATGGAACGGCCTCCGCGCCCTACTTAAGTACACGTTGTGTCCGTCAGCTGGCACTAGATTGTGATGACCCTGAAATCTCGAGAATAATATTAGAAAATATGTACGTCGACGATTTATTAATGGGCGACGACAATATATCGCATTCATCTCACCTTTGTAAACAGGTTTCTGATGTGTTGAACTCTGGTCGTTTTCCGCTGCGTAAGTGGGTTTTCAATTCACCGTACAGAGTGAAAATTCTAAAGAATTCATGTTAGACGAGAACCAATCTAACAAAACGTTAGGATTGGGCTGGTTTAAACTATAGTGATCAACTTCATTTCACTACAAAAATTAAATCTGACACATCCAAAATAACTAAACGTTTTATCTTATCAGTTGTATCTCAAATATACGACCCGTTAGGTTTGTTAAGCCCTATTGTGATAGTAGCAAAGGCGCTATTGCAAAAACTCTGGCTATGCAAAACAGGTTGGGATGATTCATTACCACCAGATGTTTTGATATGCTGGCATAAATTTGTTCATTCATTAATCGATTTGCATAAAGTTCGGATCCCTCGTCACGTGATAGGAAATTCCCCAGATCGTATTGAATTACACGTATTTTCTGATGCCAGTCAAACGGCCTACGGTGCATGCGCTTTCATAAGTTCAGTGAATAGCAATGATGTCGTAACAGTCCAGCAGTTATGTTCTAAGACTCGCGTCGCTCCAATCAAACCGGTTACCATTCCACTTTTGGAATTGTGTGGTGCGCTAATAGGTGCTAGATTACAATCTAAGATAGTAAAATCTATGCACATTAACTTTGACAAGATCATAATGTGGACTGATTCAACAATAGTTTTAGGTTGGCTAAGGATGTCACCGCATTCCTAAAAGATTTCGTCCAAAACCGAATAATAGAAATAAATGACCATAAATGGCAGGTAAAGGCATTTGGTGTCATGTTGATGGCAAGTCCAATCCTGCGGATTTCTTATCGCGTGGAACGACCTTGGCTGTACTCGGTAGGTCAAATCTGTGGTGGCACGGACCAGATTTTTTATTGAATGCGGTCGCCAACAGGGATAAACAAGATGATGTTCCATTTTGTGATAACTTGCCAGAACTTAAATCGAATACAGTTTGTATGTTTAATAATAATCCTACTAATAATATTATTAATTTTAATCAATATTCTTCATTTATAAAAATACAACGCGTCTATGCATACGTGTTTCGATTTGTAAACAATCTACGTAAAAAAAGTAATTCGGATCGTAGTAGCATGGGCACGTTATCAGTCACCGAATTAAATAGGTCACTAATGTCTCTATCTAGAATTGCGCAATTAGAAGCCTTTCCAAATGAATATCATGCCTTAATTAATAAACATTAAGTTAAATCCTCTAGTAAACTATGTTCATTGAATATTTTTTTTGGATGAAAATAGTATAATGAGAGTGGGGGGCAGGTTATGCAATTCAGACTTACCCTTCGATCAAAAACATCCCATGCTGTTATGTAGCAAACATTCGTTCAGTATACTGTTATTTAGGCATAATCATGATGATATACTACATGCCGGTCCACAGCTTTTGTTATCACATATAAGACAATTGTGGTGGATAATAGGTGCTAGGAATCTAGCTAAGAAGGTTGTGCATCAGTGTGTCAGGTGTTGTCGAATGAAGGCTAAGTCCATACAACCTATAATGGGTACTCTACCCAGTGAACGTTTCCAATCAGGTTTTCCATTTATTAAATGTGGCGTTGATTAAGCAGGGCCTATGTATGTTTTAAACAAAGAAGGCAGAGGTTCTAGGTTAGAGAAATGCTATTTATGTTTATTTGTTTGTTTATCAACACGAGCATTATACTTAGAACTTGTGACGTCACTGTCATCAGAAGGTTATATATTAGCTCCTAAAAGATTTATTTCCCGTAGAGGGAAACCTTCCCTCATTTACTCTGATCGTGGTAGAAATTTTGTGGGTGCAGCTAGGGAATTTTCATATTTTTTACAAAACAGCTGTCAAGGTATTATTGATAACGCTTCAAAATATCCAATTGAATTCAAATTCATACCTCCTTACGCACCTCACTTTGGCGGTTTGTGGGAAGCTGGAGTCAATTGCTGCAAGCACCATATAACGCGCGTGATAGGGAAGGCGCATTTAACTTATGAGGAATTCAACACGGTTTTAGTAGGGGTAGGTGGGGGGAAACCGGACAAGGGGTGAAACCAGATAGTTGCTATTTCATTACTCCGTCTCGCTCTAGCTAGAGGTGAAATAGGCGCGAACGCTTACTCAGTGCAGTTGCAAATGGCGCCGACGGTAACATCTCAGCGCGTGCGTCTATAAACGAAAATTGTAAACAAAGGTAAGTTATCTAATATTTTGACTTTTTTAAAGTGTTATCATTAAGTTTAGCTATGTGCTATCAGATATAGTTGTATTTTTTATGAAGTAATACATATTTAACCTTTTAAAATGGTATTTGTTGTTGCTATGAGTGTAAACATAATCTCTGTTAGTATTACAATTTCAAACATGGCACCTGTGGGGTACAAACGGACGGGGTGATTTCGACTATCCGGTTTCACCCCGATTGATTTTATATGTAGGTATTGCGGGCGTTTGTTTTATTTCTCTGTTTAATTACATTTTTTTACTTTTTACAGAGTGCGAGCGTCAACATGCCTCCAATATATGTGAAAAAGTCAAATAGGCTGCAGTGGTCGGAGTCAGACATTCTTTTAGCCATAAATTCAGTGCTGGAAGGCAGAATGGGATACCTTTTAGCGTCACACACATATAGTGTACCCAAAAGTTCCTTAGAAGATCGTGTAAAGAAGATCAAAGCTGGAAAATCCAAAGACGAAGTGTTTCGAAAGTGCCCTGCTACTGCAAAATGCGTCTTCACTGATGAGCTGGAAGGTATGCTAGTTGAACATATCAAAACTATGGAATCTCGACTATTTGGATTGACTAAAACAGATCTGCGACTTTTGGCATTCCAATTGCCAGAAATAAATAATTTGAACCATCCTTTTAATAAGGAAACTGGACTCGTTGGCTTAGATTGGGTTAGTGGATTTCTAAAACGACATTCTGAATTGTCACTAAGATCACCTGAAGCTACATCGGCTGCAAGAGCAATGGGCTTTAATAGAGCTGTAGTGTCATCGTTGTTTAATCTTTTAGATACACTTTATGCTAAGCACGCTTTCAATTCCACGCTTATTTATAACATGGACGAGACTGGAATGACCTCTGTACCAAAAAAAAATAGGAAAAATTATATCGGTCAAAGGTAAAAAACAAGTTGGTGCCCTAGCTTCAGCTGAACGGGGACAGTTGGTAACGGCAGTGCTTTGCATTTCTGCATCTGGACATTATGTTTCACCTCCTATGATTTTTCCTCGCGTACGAATGAAGAGTGAGCTTTTGGGTGGTGCACCACCAGGCACAGTAGCTGTATGCCATCCAAGTGGTTGGATCCAACAACATATTTTCACTGAACGGATGCGTCACTTTATCGGCCATGTAAAATCAAGCAATGAAGATCATGTGCTTCTCGTCTTAGATGGTCACGCCACTCACACTAAGAACCTAGAAGCTATTGAGTTAGCTCGTGCGCATGGTGTCATAATGCTCTGCTTGGCACCTCACTGCACGCATCGTTTACAACCACTCGATGTTGGTTTTATGGGGCCTTTGAGCACGTTTTACTCGCAAGAAGTCCAGTTATGGCTTCGTAATCATCCAGGGCGTGTTGTCACCCAATTTCAAATGGCATCTTTGTTTGGAACTGCTTATAATCGTCCCGCTACTATGCAAAATGCAGTGTCTGCTTTTACCAAAACCAGAATTTGCCTTCTGAATCCCAACACCTTTACAGATGTAGATTTTGCACCATCACAGACTACAGAAATATCATTTGTACCACCAACCACAAATTAATTCTATCAGCATCCGTTGCTTCGTAAAAGAACTCCGTCCCCGCAGGCAGGAACATTTACAGAAGGACAAACGTTTTCAAATTCATTAAGTCTTGTATCACCGAAAGATATCATGCCGATTCCTCATTTTAAAAAGAACATGCGGCCATCAGCGCGTCGAGGAAAAACAGTAATTTTGACTGAATCACCGTATAAAAATGAACTAGCAGATAAAGCTATGTCATCAGTAATTAAAACAAAAAAAGACAAAGGTAAAGGTATCGGTAAAAAGACGCATAAAAAAACTATCAGGAGGATTCGGAGTGTTTGTTTTGTGGCGAAAAGTACAGACATACTAAGTCTACAGATGAATGGTACCAATGCACTGCTTGTCTTAAATGGGCTCACGAAAGTTGCATCAGTTGTTCAGAGCAAGAATTATTATTTTTTGTATGCAAAAACTGCGAATAATTTGATTATTTAGTTTTATTGTTAGTATCTGTATTCACCCCTTGAATAAAAATGCCGATCCGGTTTGACCCATAGGTATGGGGTGAATTCGGATTTATAATTTTTATTTAAAAAAATATATATTTTGTAGTTACTAAGATTGATCTCAAACATTTTTATGCCAAAGTTATGCCTAAGGTATACTTAAACATTTGTGACATTGATTACCTCAATAAATAACATAGTGATTTATTTTTTGTCTTTTTCTTAACTATCCGGTGTCCCCCCACCTTCCCCTACAAATAGAGGCCGTCCTGAACTCCCGTCCTATGCACCCAATGTCCTTAGATCCTGATGACCTTGCGCCCCTGACGCCAGGTCACTTCCTCATCGGCCAGCCTCTGACGGCTCCTGCAGGCGCAGACATCACGTCGTAGCCTCCAGATGCCTTATCCCGCTACCTACGTGTCGAGCAGCTCAAGCAGCACTTTTGGAAGCGCTGGGCCACGGATTACATCTCCGAGCTTCAAAGACGTATCAAATGGAAGAAGAATCAGGGTGCACTCACTCCCGGTTCCTTGGTGCTCATCAAAGAGGACAACCTACCACCCCTCAAATGGCAGTTAGGTCGCATACTACTGACATACCCAGGACGAGACAAGGTTTCCAGAGTCGCTCGTATCAAGACAGCAACTGGCGTTGTGGAGAGGGCGTTTTCGAAGACCTGCCCTCTCCCAGTCTCATCATCGTTGCAAGAAGATGAAGTCAAAGTAGTCAAGGTTGACAGCTATGGCTCTCAAGGGGGGGGCAGTATGTTTATGCAGCGCCATCTTTGACCACCGAATTACTCCCGCTTGTCAGGCGTCATTCTAATTAACAACATCTCGGTTAGATGGCACCACTTTCCATACAAGAAACCAATAATTATGTTTTGTCTGTGACACTTTTCGCAATATTGTCAATGTCAATGTACTTAACCTTTTTTTTTGACAGAATCATTATACGCCTAAAAACAAGCACTTCGTTCTTTTATTGCTACTCCTCAAAAACTGAAAATGGTCTCCGCTCTGCTAGCTAACACAATACAAGTCATTAACAAATATAGTTATTTTATCATTTATTTTGATTCTACGTCATATAAGTGGGTTTATCAACAGTAAAACGTTCCCAAAAATACAGTAAGGCAGTATTAGATGAAAACTAGACTCTGGAATTAAGTATCAATATCAATCAATCGATTCCTATTTTTTATTAAAATATTGTTTGACACCTGGCAACATTCAAATTAGGTTTCGTTGGCGGATGTACTTAAAATTCAGTTAAATAAACATTTATTATGTTTTTCAATGATGTTCATAAAAACACATAAACATAAAAATAAGATATAAATTTTGTATAGCATGAAGTTAAGACATGGCGCCACAAAGTGGGGCCCATCCACGGGCAATCTCCTTTGCATTCGGTCGGAGAGTGAGTCTTGATGGCATTCGCTCTCTATTAAGTCGGTTCACGTGAACGAGTGGAGTTTCACGGCTATATCCCATTTATTCGTTCATCTGTCACCGGAGCGCGAGCGGCCTCGCCGTCATCACTCGGCAACCGCTCCGCTTGCGCACCCGCTCCTATTTAAAAACCCTCCAACGTACCCGTGGTAAATCCCCCTCTCCTATTGGCCTACGATATCGGTAAATCACCTCTCCTATTGGCGCAACGCTTACTAAGAGTTAAAATGATAATTTCTTAACTCCGAGTTTACAAACTCTATATTTATTCATTTAACCCGACTAAACGGGCCTACTAGGTTAGGCTTATGAATATTGCGTTGTATTACTTCACAAAACTCTTCCGTGTATGGGCTGTCACAAAAGGGTTCTTGGGAGCAATTTATTATAGCGCCTGCTATTCTAAAAACTCAAATTCTTGAGGTATACGGGTGTGTGGAGATGAGTAAAAGTTTTTTACACTGACACAGTAACGTTTATCGTTTATTGGAAGAACTTAGATCGATAGGTACACAGATTAAACTTAACTTAGTTTTTATAGTTGACACAGAGTACCTTTTATATTACTTGATTCATGTTTTTCCGGAATTACGGATTGTTTTGTATGATATTTAACAATGACTGTGGCCATTTATTAAGGATTTTGATTATACTTCTGCACACGATACCGATTTTTGAACACGGAGTTACATTGGATCCTTCTAGATGACCTGATCCTGCTTTATATACAACGCTGCTGTTGTTTTGGACTTGTGCCAGTATACATTTAAACAAATGGATAGAAACCTACACTGTCTTAATTGCTATCTCGATATTGCAAGGATGAGACGTATTCTCTTATCAGTGTAAAATGATAAAGTACGTTATTTAATACAGGCATGGCTAACACCACAACCTGTAAGTATTGAGATTCCCTAGTTTTCTTGCCTATTTATATTAAACGCTTTGATCAACAACTAAATGAGTTTTTGTTCTTTCTCATAGGTTCAACAAGACAATGTTGTTTGTGGTGCATGTCTAAGATTATCAATTCAAACTATCACCGAGACACCAGTAGGCCACCACCATGTGTGCGTTTGCTGTGGACAGTCTGTTATAAGACAACTATCACATAGCTTAACCCTTATTTCGAATTAGTCCGGTAGGACGGACAAGTACTTTAAAAAACTCTGTTG
This sequence comes from Dryobotodes eremita, assembly GCA_917490735.1. NCBI lineage: Eukaryota > Metazoa > Arthropoda > Insecta > Lepidoptera > Noctuidae > Dryobotodes > Dryobotodes eremita. The sequence goes on along the minus strand of OU823241.1, from coordinate 5,341,619 downwards.
CAATTTTAATTTAGTTTATATTTCATTTATCTTAAATAAACGTTAGAAAATATAATAAAGGAAAGGGAGAAAAATAAATTTACGATCTGGCAACTTGTCATCTGTCGCTTATTGAGGAAGAAGGCGCCGACACGGAAGTCTTCAACTTTGCTCAAGGTATTTATATGTTTTTTTAATATTATTTATTCTTTTAGATTGGATTTTTGGTGTGATATTCGTTGCCAGATAAATAACGCATATATGCACTAACAAAACAATATAGTAATTGCAGTTTATTTACTAAAAACAAACCTGCTAAGTAGTTGTCCGCCACGCCGGATCATACCGAAACTACGGCAATGCACACGAAGTTTTACTTGTCCATGGCAGCGGACTTTGTCAATAACATAGTAATAAATAGATATGTGTATTTCCTTTCATGTCAGTGCAAAGTATTTAGTTTTATAAATAAATATCAATGGTTTTTTATAACAATGAGTATGCCTTTCATCAATATTTAAATAATAAATACGTAAATCTATAAATTACCTATAATTACGTACAAATTTAAATTCTCGTGATATAATTTTTATTGTTGTGGTGGTTTGCTTAGCTTTTTCTCTTTTGCTCTTTGACTGTTTCAATAGCATGAACGCTCTAAAAAAATATTAGCACTTGTACCTAGAGAGCGTGCACCATCTGAAACAAGTGACAGGTCAAACTCTGGAAATGAGCTTAATGAGCCGCATGGTTCTAACTCCTCCTCGCCTGCACCATCGCTTGCTTCTTCTTTAGAGCGCATGAATATTTTGGATGACTCTCCTGAAGCAATACCTGAAAACCAGTCTGAAACAGACGAAGACCCAGATTTATCCAATGTTCCTGTAACTCTTATTTTACAAGAAATTCTATCTAATCCAGCACAAGAACCAAACTTTCAAAACTTGCCCTCTTTATCGTCATTACCATCTTTAAATACCCCATCCCCAGTCACTGGAAAAAGAAGACAAACGGCTACTTTTGTAGCTAGAAAGAGGCCAAGAAAACTGCAGAAGTTGTCACTTGACTTCAAATGGAAAAAGGGTACATTTTTACACAAAGCTCAAATAGAAGATCTGGTTATGTCTGGAGATGCCCCCGAAGTTTTGTCACCTTTACAATATTTCTTTTCTTTCTTCTCACCAGATATCATAACAGATATTGTCAATGAAACAAACGCCTAATCAGTCCAAAGAACTGGTCGATCCATACAGCTCACAGATAATGAGTTGCGTGACTTTCTGGCAATACACATTCCGATGGGTATTGTACCTCTGAGCTCTTATTTACATTACTGGAGCATGAAGTTCGGATATAATAAAATAGCAGAAGTTATGCCTTTGAAAAGGTACGAGCAAATTCGACGATTTATCCATTTTGTTGATAACAATTTTGAAAAGTGCGATAGATACTATAAGATTAACAACAGAGCTGCTACCTACCAACGAGCTGAAGGTACTTGGGTCCGCCATGTGTGCAAGCCTAGACCTGATGATACCCGATTTGATAATGTGGGGCACTTCCCATCTATGAAGGAGGAAGGTCGTTGTGTGAATTGCAATAAGAAAACAACTGTATATTGTTTTAAATGTAATACGCGGCTATGTTTTGTGACGGGAAAAGCTCCACGTAACTGTTTTATTAATTTTCACGTAAAAGGCTAATATGTGATTTTAAATAAACATAATTTTCATTTCTTACCTTTAGTTTCATTTTCGTAATTTTATTTGTAGTCCTAAGTGGTAAAGTCCACCAGGGCGGACAAGTTATTTTTCTTGTAAGTCTCCATGTTTTCGACGGAGTCCGCTGTGACGGACCCCCTTTTTCTCAAAAATGGAAAGTGTTATATTTTTTTTTACTTTTTTACGAGACTCTAATATGCTATAGAAACTTAGCTATTGAAATGAATTTGTAAAATTAGCATATTGAGAACTCCGTCGAAACAAGGGTTAAGAAATAACATTGGTCGTGAAAGGGACTCAAGTAATGTAGTAGCACAGAATTCAACCGGGCTGCCTCACCCTCTACTACTCCTTCACCAAGTCCAGTACCCAGTCAGGCAGATAGTTTGAATATATCTCTATATAAAGAAGTTCCTCAAAAGAGATCCATCAAACTGTTACCTAATTATGGAAGAGCAGTCGATACTCGAAAGTCATCGTTTCTATCCAGGATGTAATATCAGAGACAGACATGTAGTACCTCTTTCATTAAAGGTGTGGCTCTTCAAGAACTCCAAGGATTATCATTATGTACCAAAAATTCAAAAATATGTAGTCATCATTTAAACTGCGAACCATTGGTATCTTCGCCCATAGTATGTATGGTACTTAGCATGGGCCCAGTACCAATCCAATATCTATCTTCCTACATTTCTTGATGATATATTATTTTTTTAATGATGAATGGAACATTTAAATGCTTTTTATTGTTTAATTATTGCATATTAATCCTTAACCTTGACTTAATCTATATTGTAGAAAAACTGTTTGGAACTGGCTTCTACCTAGTTTTTTGATAATTATTGAAATTGTATTGGGTTTCCTACGGTTTGTAGTGCAGTTTGGCTTTTATTGTTGTTCATTTTAGGCATTTTTTTGTATGGGTGATGGGCATTGCCCTTTGATGATGATACGATTGGAAGTATAATTAAAGATGAAAATGGCTGGGTACCGATTACTCCTACCGTCGCAACATTTCAAGCAACTAAAGGATACGGAGATGTCGAGCACCGAATGTTACCTTTGATTTTAAGGTGGGCAGTTACGGTTCACAAGTTACAGGGAACTACACTGGAAAAAGCTGTTATAGATCTGGGCAAAAAAAAAATCGCCAAAGGACGGGTGTATGTTGCTCTGAGTCGTGTTAAAACCTTGGAAGAAATAGCGTTGTCTGACTTACATTCAAACAAATTATTGAGTAGGCCACACGACGAAAGAGCATTGCTAGAGATGACGCGATTACGCAACCTAAATTCAGTCTCAAATTGACGCATCAGCACGACTAGTAGGCAGTGGTTGCCCTATGTAAAACTTCAATTTTAATTAAGTATTATTTTTGTACGAACTGAACATTTTGGCATATTGAACCGTATGAAGAAAGCCCAACAAAAGCTAACTGCTGTAAATTGTTGAGGAATTCCCTCGACAGTGTATGGTCTGCATCATCAGATCTGTAATGGCACTTATAACCCATATTGTGAAACCTTTTAGTTTATAACGATTTCTTCAATTTGATATTCGAACAGGTGTTTTTCATATAAATTACTTGTGTCATTTTTGTTGCAATAAAAAATATTTCTGAGCAAACAACGTTTTCACTTTCTTAACCTTGTTATCTAGTTTATTCCATCAAAAAGTTATGGGCCCAGTAGCTAAATTTGCCATCAAGAACCTCAGCGGCCTAGATGACTACTCTACGTGGAAATTCGCAATTAAAATGATTCTCATACGAGAAAAGTTGTTCACATATACGTCAATGTAACCGGATTCCAAAGACTCCACCACCATCGAGAAGGACCAAGACGCACTAGCTTTGATTTGTCTACATGTGGAACCTACACTTTATGTGTATGTACAAGATTCAAATCATGCCAAAGATGCTTGGGATAACTTAGCGAAAGCATTTGAGGACAAAGGCGTAAATCGCAGGATCACCCTCATCAACGCGTTGATGGATGAGAAGCTCGAGAGACACTCGTCGATGCATGAATATGTTGCTGCCGTTATGTCTATTTCTCAAAAGTTGAAGGATATTGCCACCGGATTTGACGATGATCTTGTAGCTGTCGTGTTACTGAGAGGACTACCTGAAGAGTATAGGCCAATGCGAATGGTACTGGAACACTCTGGGATGAAGTTAACTTCAGAAAACGTACGACAGAAGTTACTACAGGAGGATTCACGTCAAGGTTGTAGAACATTGTCTTCATCGGACTCGGCTTTGGCTGTGAGTAAGAGTAAGAAGCGGAATGGGAACAAAGATAAGAACATGACCAAAGCTAAATGCTTTAAATGTGGAAAGAGTAACTTCTAGTATAAGAAGCCGGACTGTCCTGACGGAAGGAAAGCGGGTTCGGTCTCCAAGCTCAGTGACGTCGCGGTCTTGAGCCTGTCTTCATTCAACACCGGAGACTCCTTTAATCCGACGGAGTGGTACATCGACAGCGGGGCATCTTCACATATGTCTTTCCAGAAACATTGGTTTAAAGATTTGGTTTTGAATGTTGGTATGAGTAATGTGACATGTGCGAACAATGATAAGATTGAATGCAAAGGTAAAGGTGATATCATGGTGAGTATGATAGGTCGAATGCTTGCCGTGAGGGATGTCATGTATGTACCTGGTTTGCGTGTTAATCTACTATCAGTGTCTAAATTAGTAGAGAAAGGATGGAAGGTAAATTTTGACAGAGATGGTTGCAAATTAATTCAACATTTGGTTCCAGGCCGTTTCAAGGGAAAGCTTCTGGCTACCGTAAGTGAAGTCTCAGGGATCTACAAGCTACAAGCTTGAAGGTTGTCAGGCGGTTGTAGATGGGAGTGCGTTGGCGTCAGTAAAAGCAGGTAATCCTTTGATGTTGTGGCACCGGTGGCTTGGATATGTAAATGAGCGAGATTTACGTAAGCTTCCAGGTATGGAGTTTTGAAAGAGTGTAATGGAGCCTTGTGTCGCCTGTATTAAGGGTAAGGCACATCGTTTACCTTTTCCAATTGGTGAGGCTGAGAGGGTAGTCGAGAGACTGCAACTGGTTCACGCAGATAGATATCTGTGGTCCAATGTCTGAAACCACGTACGGTCAATCTCGGTATATGCTAGTTATTTTAGATGATTTTACACGTAAATCTTTTGTATTTTTCCTTAAATCAAAAGAGTGTTCGACATTTTAAAGTTTTTCTAGCTAGTGTAGAGGTTGAAACCGGTTTGAAGGTAAAGTGCATACGTACGGTAAGGACAATGGAACAGAATTTGTGAACAAGAAGTTTGATGGGTTTCTACGCCAAACGGGTATACTCGTAAAACATCAGTTGACCGTTCCCTACACTCCAGAGCAGAATGGCGTAGTGGAGCGAGCAAACCGCACTATTGTGGAGATGGCTCTTGCTATGTTGGCGGAAAAAGGTCTGAGTGTGAGACTGTGGGCAGAGGCATCTAATACGGCTGTTTATACGAATAACAGGCTACCTCACAGTGGCAATAATGGTAAGATACCTGAGGAATTGTGGACAGGGAAGACTCAGTCATTCGATAATTTCAGTGTTTTTGGAACAAAGGCCTTTGTGCATGTGTCGAAGGAAACTCGGAAGAAATGGAGCCCTAAAGCGGTAGAACGTATGTTTGTTGGTTACTGTGAAGAAATCAAGGAATAACGTTTCATAAATCCCAGTAATCCTCGCTTCATAGTTAGAGCAAGGGATGTAGTTTTCTTGGAGGACTCTACAGCAGCAGTTTTAGAGGATCCTAGTCAGCTCGTAGGTAGCGGTGACAAAGGTGCTGAAGTAATCTGGGAATTTGCAAAGGAAGAAGGCCAGTGAGGTACGTCACTTGGTACTACAGAACCTTCTCAAGGGACGAGTTCCACAGATGAGGCTGAAGTGTATGAAGACGCGGAAGTGCATGTGGGATAAACGGGTGATAGCGGAGCAGAAAATTTCGTGGTGGAAAATGTTGAAGTGAGTTCTATTAGAGGAGAGTCAAACGAAGGTGCATGTCGTTATCCTCTACGTAGTAGAATCCGAGAACGTAATCTTCATGGACTTGCATGCTGTACAGAAGAGCAGGACCCTTTGACAGTTAAAGAAGCTTTAAGTCGGGTCGATAAGGATAACTGGAAGGAAGCCATGAAGAAAGAGATGGATTCGATGTATGAGAACAAGGTCTGGAAGCTCGTCAACAAGCCACCTGGAACTAAAGTCGTGGGAAACAAGTGGCTCTTCAAGTACAAGTTTGATGCAGATGGTAACAAGACCTATAAAGCTCGACTTGTGGCGAAGGGTTTCACTCAGTCCTACGGGGTCGATTACTTCGAAACTTATTCACCGGTCGTGAAAAGATCGACAGTTAGATTTCTGTTATCATTGGCTGTTGAAAAGGATTTGTTCATCAGTCACTTCGATGTGAACACCGCCTTTCTAAACGGTGATTTGCATGAAAGAGTTTATATGCAACAACCGGAGGGTTGCATAAACGAAAACTCGAACAAAAAGTTTGCTTACTAGAAAAAGCGTTATACGGTCTAAAACAAGCTTCACGGTCTTGGAATGATAAAATAAATGAAGTGTTATTTATTTATTTATTTTGTCCAACTTACATCTATCATTACAGGGGTAACCTAATGCGATAGTGTACTTATCTAAAGTCTCATCCTAAGTAATCATTAACTTATTATTATAATTAAATTTTGTAACTTATTACAAATAATGCATTCTTTGTGAATTCACTCAGAGAACAACAGAATAGGTCCGAGTCACTAGCTATGAGGTTCAGAGTGCGGAGTGCGCGCGTCAGTGGCGCCTCACTTAAAAGATTGGTGCTCGTGCGCGGCTCCGCTAGCAGCCGTAGCTGTCGTCTTCGCCACACGTACCTGTCCGGAACACACAAACCTATGTGCCCTAAAATGTCCGCATTATGTAACTTGCCTCTAAGTACTTTCAATATGTACGAGATGAGTGCGAGATCCCTCCTGACCCTCAGTTCGTTATATCCAACCATACCCAAAATAAATAAAGTTGGGTACATAAGCGGGTAAAATGGGTATACACCTTACATGCGCAAGTACAAGTACCTAACAAACTTGTTTTGTACTCTCTCCAGCATGAGCCTATATTTAGATTCATGTGGAGCCCAAATGACTGCGTTACATTCTAATTGACTTCTAACTAAAGCATTATATAAGGCGATAACCGCTTTAATGTTAGAAAAACCACGCACCATACGGAGCATAAAACCTAAATTACGATAGGCTTTTCTGCAGCAGCTTGTGACGTGTACGAAACGTTAGCCCAGTGTTGAATTTCAACCCTAAGTCCCTAACTTCCGTAGCCCTAGTCATTGGCAATAGGCAATAGTATTGTCTCTGAACTTCAAACGTTGTGACCATCACACGCTGTCGCTACAAAAATAATATTTTTTTATATCGCTATATACGTTGACGAATTCTTATTATTTTATAAAGAGAAACAGCAGAAGGAAGTTTTATTAGACAATCTTTGTAAACATTTCAAGATAAAGGATTTAGGGGAAGCGAGACAATTTTTGGGTATGTTTTTATTTAAGACCATTGAGGTAGGAAAAACATGGAGGCGCCGCATTATTCTATACATACATTTTGCTTATACAAATATGAGTAAAATATGATACAGAATGTGAAATATCGTTTTGTCTCATTCTTTCTAACAAAATAATCGTATTTGATAAAAGAGACAACAATATTTAAGTTGTTGCTCATTATGGCAACATTTTGTCGTGATATATTGACAGTTGTAGGTAAGTGCCATATCAGCCATCATAAGCGCAGAGTTTCGTGGTAGTTTTGCTGTCAAATGGTTGTTTATTTTTTGGATTATTGAGATTTGCGAGAAAATTACTAGGAGTTTACATTTAAAACTGCATGTAAATGATGGAAAACAGCAATTCAACATGCCTGTATTGTATGTGCCACGTTTCTTTAAAATGGTCCTATAAATCTTGAAACAAATTTCTGGTAGTATCTACAATATCTCGCAGTACTAGAATTAATACTGCTGAAAAATTTCGCTCGAGTGGAGGTTTACCGTTTTTTTTTACTAGCTTGGCGGAATAATGACTACCAATAAACAAATATGTACCACAGTTGTAGAAGGTACAGTTAAACCTCTTCTTGTTTTTGAATTATGAGTGCTACACCACTTCTACGATTAAAAACTACGTCTTGTGGTACAGATTCGCAAGCTACTAAGTAATCATCACATTTAATATTTTTACGAATAGCTGGAATAACACATCCAGCGATGTATCCCACACACTGTTTCGATGTCTCATTTATGTTCGAATCCGGTATTGACCAAAACAGATGTAAGAATTCACCTAGTTCGTCTTGCAGAGAAGATGGTTCAATATCTTCTAACCGATATTTTTTATTGTACGCATATTTTCTGCTTCACTATAAACACCAACATCGAATTTATTAAGTTTAGCCACTTTTGAACCAGAAGATGTAGTCAAAATAGTTATATCATTACCTAAAACGTTGCGCGTAGATGTGCTAATTTCTTGATGAATTAGTAATTGTTTATAGGCACTAATAAAATGTGCAGCTGTTGTGTTCGGGCACCAACCACCGTGGCTCCGAATAGCTCAGAAAAATAATTCTAGATGGTCCTGGCTAAGTTTGTAGGTCAACAAATATCCGATTTCCGGTTTATCAGATTTGACATACGTATCGTAAATATTAAATACCGAAATGACGGCGTTGTAAAATCCCAAAAACCCTGATTTACGTCGTGAATGTACCAACAGTGTATCATTTGTTAATTTAATTTGGCTGAGATAATTTATTTCAGACTTAATTTTTGACCTCCACCTTTTTTCGTTAGTGGTCCGAAGTGGACTTTTAAAACCTCTGCACAAGGATTTCTAACATTCAAAAATTCTTTCAACTGATCTAATAAATCTGACTAATCAAATTGAATATGTGGCAACAGTTAATTTGTATTTGAAAAACTTCAATTTAAAATTACTCACTATCGGAAGAAAAGTATCAACATATTATCGATATGGAACATTCAAAACCCTATTCAAATGATTGTATTAAGTATATAATAAAAAACTGAGCTGTATTTACACTATGTGATGAGATGTGACTAAATATTATTGTTAATTAATCTAAGTATACATGTATTTTGTGCATGTTGGTGCGTTGTTACATGGTTGTAAGAAAGAGTTTTGCGCTAATCTATAACCGATTTCAAAAATATACGAAATATACGTATTTTAACACATGCTGCTGTGACTGTCTGTCACCTATTCCTAAGTAATAACAAAATATTATATTTGTTTTAAAACTTTCCCACGATTTCGGGACTCTTAAAGACACATTAAATCTCTATTTTATGATCTGTCAGTTTGACATGTTACCCTAATTAATAACAAAACACTTACAGCCAAATACTGAAACGCCACTCAAATCTAATAATCATCTAAAAGCTACTTAAATATAAGCATCCCTCAAATTTAAATGGTATTATCAAACGCCACTCAAGCAATTCGAAACCACGCTTAGCTAAGCAGTCCTCAAATGTTTACATTATGGCAACATCCTGCTAAAAAGTTATTGTCAGCACGTTCTCGGTTACAAAATAATTTAGTTTATGACTGGTCTTCTTTGAACAATTTTTTTCTAATAATCAGTTAAAATATAACAGCGCATTGTAGGTTTGGCTTGAAAGACGATTGAAATTATGTATTTATTTACATAAATATAAAATAAATTTCAAAAGAAGAAATGAAAATTTCTTGAGATAATTGTCGTAGATTGGAACGTTACACTTGACATTTTACGCGCGATTTTTTTGAAACATCTATCTGAAATTCTGAACTAAAATCGGCTACATTATAATTATTAATTTATTCACGATGGAGGAGAAGAAAAAACGTGGATGCAATTATACACCTGCTGAGAAAGATATGCTCTTGGAACTGATAAAGAAGTAAGTACGCTCATCTCGCTCTGTACGGAAATCCTATATACGAGATGGTATCGATGCGATATCAGCTTATACTTGAAATATATAGCTTGATGTGTAGCCGTGTGTACCTACATGAACAATGAAATACTGTATTTTGTACTTATATATCTGCAATTCCTTAGTGCATGTAATAGCTTGCTAGTATACATGCCTATAACATACATAGCCAGGGCAACCATTGTCTGTATCAAGTACATACTTACCCACTGAAACTTGTCACCACTTCCCATCTGAAAGGCTCAGAATAAATACACGATTTATGTCTAAGCACTTTTATTCGTACAAGTATGAATACAACCAGATAATGCACATTTACACATACTCAACTGAACAATTCACAGACCTTAAGTTTAATTTGTAAATATTAAATGTTACATATTTTCAGGTACCAAAATATTATTGAAAATAAAGAAACCAATGCAACTATGATTTTGAAGAAGCGAGAGGCTTGGGATACAATATGCCAGCAGTATAATGCTATCGCTGTGAGTGGCATAAGGACATGGCAACAACTCCGTCACCTCTATGAAAACCTCAAACAGAGGTCTAAAAAGAACATAGCCAAAGCAAATGTAGACTTTTTTTTTATAATATGTATTTTATCATAATATTTCTTTATTTTCTAATTTTCTTAAATATTTTTTAAGCGTCTACAGTTTTACGAGACCACTAGAGAGGTACAAAAGAAGGCATCAGTAGATAAGGTACAAGTATAAATTAAATATTTCTGGAAAAGTAGACCTTACAGAATATCTTGCGATTGTAATTTTTATTTTTACAGAAAGAAATCAATCGCACTGGTGGTGGAACCTATAAAAGCGTTCTCTCTGAACAAGATGCTCAGATTTTAGCCATGGCTGCTCCTCAAATTCAACCATTACCTAATTGATACGATGATGCTGCAATATATTTTGGTTTGTGTAATATTAAAATGTGTATCTTTATACTTTGACATCACAAAATAATAATTATAATAATGCTTAATTTATAAGTGATACAGAACCTGAAGTAAATTTTACAAAAAATACAAATAATGAAGTTATATCTTCACCATCATCATCATCATCTCCCATAATCCAGACCATTGGTAAATATAGTTTCATTTTTTATTATTTCCCTAATTCATTTACTGTAGTATAATATTTGGATATTTTTTTAGAACACCAAGACAAAACTATGGCCCACATAGCAGACAATAGCAAACCTTGCACAGTAACATCTATAAATATAGCTGGTAATCATTTTCTGATACTGTAGAAGTTTATATGTTAAACTAATTTGAAATTTAGCTATAAAGGCATTTCTTTTACTTAATAGATAACCAGCGAACTGCAATGGTCATAAAACCACAACAAAAAAATAAACAACCAAGATCATCCTCTGCTGGTACTTAATTATCTAATTATTGTTCTTTGTGCTAATGGTATAAAATTTTAATTAATATTGTACTAATACCATTTTTCAGGACGATCGAAACCTACAATGAAACAGCAATATTTTCGAACAAAACTGAGAAATGCAAAATTAGAAACCAAATACCTCATTAACAAAAACAAAATGGAATTAAATAAGTATAAAATAGAAATGGAATTTTGGAAATTGAGACTGCAGAAACTAAAATCTAAATTGCATTGAAATAAACTATATCTAAAAGGAAAAATGTGTATTAATTAAAGTGGTCCTTACAATGAAGTTCTGGTTAGTCTCAAGTCCTATAGGTTCGGTGGATTACTCTTCAACATAGGGTAAAGAAATATCCTCCTCCAAAAGTCCATCTGATCGTGACAGGGCAATATTATGTAGCACTGCACATGCTACTATGACCGGTGGTATGTTTTTAATATTAAGCCCCATCCCGTTTTGTAGGCAAGGAAATCTTCTTTTAAGAACACCGAAGAGTCTTTCCACAGGATTCCTGGTGCTTATTTGGGATCGATTATGAGCTTCTTCAGCCGCTGTCCTTGTACTCAATAATGGAGTTAGCAGAAAAGGCCGACACGGATATCCACTGTCCCCAAGAATAATACCTGTCCCGAAATCCCCACGCTCTAATTGAGCACACAGTGGTGAATCATTGAAGATGGTACTGTCATGTACAGAACCTGGCCATCTTGCAATAACATTCCTTATTTAATCTTGCATCACACACCATTTGCACATTTAAAGAAAAATAGCATTTCCTGTTCCGATAAACTTCAGATTGGGCACCACCTGAAAATAAATTCTAGTTGTATTGTGAGGCAATAAACTTTACTAAAGTACTTATTAACATATTTTTGAAGAAATACACAAGACTTCTTATTTTTTGTACTGTGTAATATTAGTGTTAATCAGACATTATAAAATTTGAGCACATGATTAACAGTGAAGTTGGTAAGTACATACCTGGAGAATTTATTTTAATATGAGTGCAGTCCACAGCTCCCACAACTCTTGGAAATCCTGCTATTGCAAAGAATTCATTTGCCACAGCTGGAAATTTTTCAGGTGTTGGCATATTTATGAACTCTGACTTCAAACTGGCTATTTTGGCTGTTACTTTATGCACTATTCTTAAGTTGATATCCAAACGAACCCTTAAAACAATGGAGGAATTCTACAGAAACATATTCTGCGAACTTGCGAGAATTTGGGTTTATGTTACAAAAAAAACAGGAGGCTCGCGTGGGGATATTAGAAGGTGGAAAGAAACGAATGGCATGACAGTTGGGCTAGGATTGCGAGAAGTGATAGACACGATAGTCTAGGAGTTTGAATCAGGATCGCGAGAGGCGACAGACACTAGAGTCCAGGGTAGTTAAGTTAGGAGACTTAAGGAATGCCAGTCCATTACGACAGTAAGAAACCGAGCATTATTTATTAAGTTGATAGTGGGTTAAAGGCCACGTTAGGTAGCGAACGACGTAGTGTACGCTAGACAATTGAGTTCAGTGAGTTGTGCCCGAGGTGAAACTGGTAATACGTGCAGTATTCCGTAAGTATAATTCCCTCCAAGCAGATATTTGGTAAGTGTCAACTTTAATATTTAGTATCGTAGTTTATATATAATTAATGCTGTTTTCTCTTGTATTAAGTGACCACCTCCTAATCCGTATCTCGACAGATTTTGTCACTTGCGTTTGGTTATAGGGAAACGGAGAAAGCCTACCGCTAAACTTGACAATGAGCACCAACGCTCCTGACTCTTGACAATTGTTGACCCTTAACCGACGCACCACATATGGGAGGCAGAACCGTAAATACAGTTCATCTAAACCAAACTAGGCTATAAAGCCGATCCCTAATTACATTATGAATGAATCAAATTTTAGTGATGATTACTGCTTCCAAAAAGATTTGGCCACAGAACACTTTGCGTGAGACTTGGTACATGCGCTTTTCCAGGGAGGGGGGTTGGTTTCAGACAGAATCACAACCTTGATTGGTAGTCGTTCTAAGAACGCTAGGGACCGTATCTCGATAAAAATCTACAACCGGCTATGGTATGCCATTTACTAAATCGACACTATTTATCGAGACACGTCAATATGGATGCTTTTGCGGTGAAAACCGCACTGCATTCTCTCAATGGGGAAGATTAAGGAAATGTGAAGTGACGAAATACCACTTCGGTGTGCACCAAGTACGATCGCATTGAGTTTTGCTACAGACTGAGTCTACGGTACGCTTGTACTAGTTTTCTAGTAACCTAAAAATATGTAACATTTACATTTTTACATTTACACAATATAACATTTACACAATATACAACATTTACATTTACACAATAAGTACCTGAAAATATGTAACATTTAATATTTACAAATTAAACTTAAGGTCTGTGAATTGTTCAGTTGAGTATATGTAAATGTGCATTATCTGGTTGTATTCATACTTGTACGAATAAAAGTGCTTAGACATAAATCGTGTATTTATTCTGAGCCTTTCAGATGGGAAGTGGTGACAAGTTTCAGTGGGTAAGTATGTACTTGATACAGACAATGGTTGCCCTGGCTATGTATGTTATAGGCATGTATACTAGCAAGCTATTACATGCACTAAGGAATTGCAGATATATAAGTACAAAATACAGTATTTCATTGTTCATGTAGGTACACACGGCTACACATCAAGCTATATATTTCAAGTATAAGCTGATATCGCATCGATACCATCTCGTATATAGGATTTCCGTACAGAGCGAGATGAGCGTACTTACTTCTTTATCAGTTCCAAGAGCATATCTTTCTCAGCAGGTGTATAATTGCATCCACGTTTTTTCTTCTCCTCCATCGTGAATAAATTAATAATTATAATGTAGCCGATTTTAGTTCAGAATTTCAGATAGATGTTTCAAAAAAATCGCGCGTAAAATGTCAAGTGTAACGTTCCAATCTACGACAATTATCTCAAGAAATTTTCATTTCTTCTTTTGAAATTTATTTTATATTTATGTAAATAAATACATAATTTCAATCGTCTTTCAAGCCAAACCTACAATGCGCTGTTATATTTTAACTGATTATTAGAAAAAAATTGTTCAAAGAAGACCAGTCATAAACTAAATTATTTTGTAACCGAGAACGTGCTGACAATAACTTTTTAGCAGGATGTTGCCATAATGTAAACATTTGAGGACTGCTTAGCTAAGCGTGGTTTCGAATTGCTTGAGTGGCGTTTGATAATACCATTTAAATTTGAGGGATGCTTATATTTAAGTAGCTTTTAGATGATTATTAGATTTGAGTGGCGTTTCAGTATTTGGCTGTAAGTGTTTTGTTATTAATTAGGGTAACATGTCAAACTGACAGATCATAAAATAGAGATTTAATGTGTCTTTAAGAGTCCCGAAATCGTGGGAAAGTTTTAAAACAAATATAATATTTTGTTATTACTTAGGAATAGGTGACAGACAGTCACAGCAGCATGTGTTAAAATACGTATATTTCGTATATTTTTGAAATCGGTTATAGATTAGCGCAAAACTCTTTCTTACAACCATGTAACAACGCACCAACATGCACAAAATACATGTATACTTAGATTAATTAACAATAATATTTAGTCACATCTCATCACATAGTGTAAATACAGCTCAGTTTTTTATTATATACTTAATACAATCATTTGAATAGGGTTTTGAATGTTCCATATCGATAATATGTTGATACTTTTCTTCCGATAGTGAGTAATTTTAAATTGAAGTTTTTCAAATACAAATTAACTGTTGCCACATATTCAATTTGATTAGTCAGATTTATTAGATCAGTTGAAAGAATTTTTGAATGTTAGAAATCCTTGTGCAGAGGTTTTAAAAGTCCACTTCGGACCACTAACGAAAAAAGGTGGAGGTCAAAAATTAAGTCTGAAATAAATTATCTCAGCCAAATTAAATTAACAAATGATACACTGTTGGTACATTCACGACGTAAATCAGGGTTTTTGGGATTTTACAACGCCGTCATTTCGGTATTTAATATTTACGATACGTATGTCAAATCTGATAAACCGGAAATCGGATATTTGTTGACCTACAAACTTAGCCAGGACCATCTAGAATTATTTTTCTGAGCTATTCGGAGCCACGGTGGTTGGTGCCCGAACACAACAGCTGCACATTTTATTAGTGCCTATAAACAATTACTAATTCATCAAGAAATTAGCACATCTACGCGCAACGTTTTAGGTAATGATATAACTATTTTGACTACATCTTCTGGTTCAAAAGTGGCTAAACTTAATAAATTCGATGTTGGTGTTTATAGTGAAGCAGAAAATATGCGTACAATAAAAAATATCGGTTAGAAGATATTGAACCATCTTCTCTGCAAGACGAACTAGGTGAATTCTTACATCTGTTTTGGTCAATACCGGATTCGAACATAAATGAGACATCGAAACAGTGTGTGGGATACATCGCTGGATGTGTTATTCCAGCTATTCGTAAAAATATTAAATGTGATGATTACTTAGTAGCTTGCGAATCTGTACCACAAGACGTAGTTTTTAATCGTAGAAGTGGTGTAGCACTCATAATTCAAAAACAAGAAGAGGTTTAACTGTACCTTCTACAACTGTGGTACATATTTGTTTATTGGTAGTCATTATTCCGCCAAGCTAGTAAAAAAAAACGGTAAACCTCCACTCGAGCGAAATTTTTCAGCAGTATTAATTCCAGTACTGCGAGATATTGTAAATACTACCAGAAATTTGTTTCAAGATTTATAGGACCATTTTAAAGAAACGTGGCACATACAATACAGGCATGTTGAATTGCTGTTTTCCATCATTTACATGCAGTTTTAAATGTAAACTCCTAGTAATTTTCTCGCAAATCTCAATAATCCAAAAAATAAACAACCATTTGACAGCAAAACTACCACGAAACTCTGCGCTTAAGATGGCTGATATGGCACTTACCTACAACTGTCAATATATCACGACAAAATGTTGCCATAATGAGCAACAACTTAAATATTGTTGTCTCTTTTATCAAATACGATTATTTTGTTAGAAAGAATGAGACAAAACGATATTTCACATTCTGTATCATATTTTACTCATATTTGTTTAAGCAAAATGTATGTATAGAATAATGCGGCTTGCGGATTTCAGAGTCGGTGTACGAGTACCTCCCTTCTGGCCTGAGGAACCTGAAACGTGGTTCGCACAAATGGAAAGCCAATTCATTTTGGCAAATATTGCTAGCGACAGTACGAAATTCCATTACATAGCCGCTCAGTTAGATATGGAGTACGTGAAAATAGTGAAGGATATTCTGACTAGGCCCGCCGCCACAGGCAAGTATGACAAACTTAAGAGCGAGTTAATTACACGTATATCATTTTCTCGCGAGAAGGAAACTTTACAGTTAATACAGCATGAGGAGTTCGGCGACAGAAAACAAGCACAGTTTTTAAGACACTTGCGAGGTTTAGCAGAGATAGAAGTACCAGACGATTTCATTAGAACCATTTGGGTTAGTAGACTACCAACTAACGTGCAGTCTATAGTTCCTTCACAGCCCAAGATGGACCTGGAGGAGTTGGCGGACCTCGCAGACCGGGTCAACGGTACCGCGCAGCCAGCACCTTACGTGGCCAGCATGTCAGCTCCAGCGGCGAGTATACCTGTCCCCGCAGCCGTTAGCGCGTTAGAGGGTATGGTCGCAGAGCTGACAAAGCAAGTTAGAGCGGGGGCACACGATGCGTTGCGGCGCCGGAGCGGTGTCGCTGCGTCGTCTTACATAGAAATATCTGTGGCATGTCACACGATGCGCTCCGGCGCCGCACCGGACTTGCAACCACCAAGACGAGGCGGGGAGGGACGAATGCGTTGCGACGTCGGAGCGGCACCGCTCAGTTGTTTTGCGTCACAAGGAAGGACACACGCTCGCTCGTTTCGATTTTTTTTCTAAGTATTTTTGTTTATTGGGATTGAGGTTTTAAAAAATGAGTGCCAACCTAGATGTTATTGATATAGACTACCTAATTACATTAGTCCAAGAACGGGAAAACCTTTGGGATAAGTCCAATGAAGACTTTAATAATAAAACAATGAAAATAAAAGCATGGGAGCAAATTGCCAAAATTTTATTTCCAGACTATGATAATTTTGCTCCTGATATAAAGAACCAGATAGGTAAGTAATTATTTAATGTTTTTATGATGATCAAATCTTCTGTAACTGCCATTGTAGAGACCCTCTGTTGCTCATAAAATAGCTTGCAAATTCATCTCTAATGACATTTGCTGCTGTCATCTCTTCATCTTGAGATTGTAATGAGTGAAATTCATCATCAGTTATTGCCAATTTATCCTTTTGCCGAAAACCATCCCGATCTGCGACAAAATTGTGTAGGACACAACATGCCTTCACAATGTCAGTAGCAAAATTATAGGACACGTCTATCGGTCTGTGAAAATGCGCCATTTATTCGCCATAATCCCAAAAGCGCATTCGACATATCTTCTGGCTCTGCTGAGACGATAATTGTAAATCTTTTGTTTAACATTGAGATTGTTACCTCCATATGGACGCATAATGTGGTTGCTCAATCCAAAAGCTTCGTCACCCACAAATACATACGGGGTTCGTCTATTGGAACCACACAGTGGCTGGGGATCAGGCAATGGTAGGTCATTGTTAATGAGTTTCTCATATAGTTTTGAATTTTGAAAAACAGTTGAATCGCATTCTTTACCGTATGCGCCAATGTCAATAAAAATAAATTTGTAGTTTGAGTCCACAACAGCTAAAAGGACTATAGAGAAAAAGGCTTTGTAATTAAAAAAAAGCGAGCCACTATTAGCAGGATTACGCATGCGAATATGCTTCCCATCGAGGGCACCGATGCAGTGAGGAAAATTCGCCCTTAAATCGAAACTAGATGCAATATTTTTGAGTCTTTCTGTTGTTAGTTCGGGAATGTTGTCTTGAAGAAGATTTTTCCATATAGCACGACAAACTCTCCTAATCATATATCTAATCGTAGATTTTCCCCGTTTGAATTTGTACTCCAAATCTTGTAGTGAATTTCCACTTCCTAGATACCTGTAACAAAAACGTTTATTTAAATAATAAAAACTCATGTAATCTTAATGTTAATATTTTATTTTTAGGTAATGATATAGTGAAGAAATGGAGAAGTGTCAAAGATAACTTCTATAAATATTTAAAAAAGTTAAAAGAAGCTTCTAAATCTGGCTCAGCCGCTAAACAACTGAAAAAATATCATTTTTACACTCAACTTTTATTTTTAACAAAAGTGGCACAAAATGAGACAGACAGTAGCTTAGACGTAGCTGGAGAAACCAACACCGATTCTACAAGTGATATTGCACCGGAGTCTTCACGTTATGTTCCTATCACCCGCAAAAGAACAATGCAAGCTGATGATTTCGAAAAGGAAGCATTAAAAGCCCTTAAGGAGCCCGAAGATCGCCACTTGTAATTTTTTAAGGGTATTTTGCCATCAATTCAAGATTTCACAGACCTTCAAACTCTCACCTTCCAAAGCAAGGTGTTACAAATTATCACTGAAATGCGGTATGGCTCAATGTCCCAACAATCATCATCATTTAGGTTTGAACAAACGTCTCAACAGCCTTCATCACACGGGTATCATACAAGAAGTTACAGAAGTACATACACTCCAACAGACTTGAGCTCAGATTATAATTTATTGACATCTCCAGGTGAAACATCTCAAGACAGCGTAGAGTACGATTTTGCAAATTTGTAATTAAGATTTATCAAGATTACTATTAAGAAGATTAATAAGATTGATTATGATTATTAACATTTCCCTTTTTGATCGTTTTGAAAATTAAAAAGTATTATTATTCAAAAAAATAATTTTCATTACTTACCTCAAAGTGATGCCCAGCATTTCTATTGGCTCCACTGGATTCCTCATGTTAGTGTACTGTTTCCGTATATGTGGTTCTAAAGATTTCAATAAACATTCGAAACTTAACACACTCATTCGAAAGAAATTGTAAAACTTCTTTTCGTCTAACAGCAACTCTTTATATTCTTGGAGAAAAAACTGTCCATCACTGTTCCTTAGTGCAATAAAAGGACAGATCCAGTATCGTCGTACGCTTCTACGTCGATTTCGGCGGTGGCGTAATAGTAGGGCCAACAATAGACGTCTTTTACGATCCATTTTCATTAACAGACTGTCCAACGGTGCTACGGCGCCGCTGCGACATAACAACGTTACGGCGCCGCACCGCTCATGTGCCCACTGACACGGTGAAATCTGCGGTGCGGCGCCGCAACGCATCGTGTGCCCCCGCTCTTAAAGCACTAGCAAAGGTACAACATAATTATAGAAATAGCTATAGGAACGATACACGCCCATCACGCTCACGATCATGTAGCAGGTCCCGGTCACGAGAACGCCCAGAAAACTACCCACACTGTTGGTATCATTTTAATTTTGGGAATAAAGCAAGGAAATGTGAGCAACGCTGCAACTTCCAGGCGGGAAACTCCACGAGCAACCGCTAGTAGCCGCAAGCGATTGTCAACAAAGCGCAGGCCGCCTGTTTGTCACGGACAGCACCACCAAGCTGTAACAGAGAAGACCAAGTACCAGTTGTATGCTGCCAATGGCACGATAATAAACACATACGGGTATGTTACTCATATTTTAAACATAGGTCTGCGTCGAGCTTTCGAATGGCGGTTCATTATAGCAGACGTGTCAAAACCAATTATAAGGGTGGATTTTTTTATATATTACAATTTACTTGTAGACTGTCACAATAAGCGACTAGTTGATGGCATAACGACGCTGGCCATCCCAGCGCAGCAGCAGCACAGTCGGGAAGTAAATGCATCGGTCCGCACATTAGGCAACACCGACAACACAACATATATCAACTTGCTCAGACAATACCCGGACCTTACTCGACCAGCAGGTAAGCCTGAGGTTCCTAAACACAACACAGCGCATCACATCAGGACAACGCCTGGACCGCCAGTTTATGGACACCCACGCCGTCTGGACCCTGAAAGGTTAGCAATAGCTAAAAGGGAATTTGAGGACATGCTCCGCACCGGCACGGCAAAGAGATCTGAGAGTCCATGGTCATCACCACTACATTTCACTCGAAAGAAGGACGATGGCTGGAGACCCTGCGGAGACTACAGAGCGCTTTACGCACGGACGATTCCTGACAGGTACCCGGTCCGCCACATTCAGGACTTTGCCCATCAGTTGTCAAATCAAAAAATATTCAGTACCATAGACCTTATTAAAGCATATAATCAAATACCGGTCGCCAGTGAAGATATACCCAAGACGGCGATCACAACGCCATTTGGAATGTTCGAATTTCCATATATGACTTTTGGACTTAGAAACGCAGCACAAACTTTCCAACGCTTCATGGATGAAGTCCTCAGAGAATTAACTTTTGTTATGGATACATTGATGACATCTTAGTGCATTCAGAGACACCAGAGCAACATCAGCAGCACCTAAGGACGCTTTCTAATCGCCTTCAAGAGTATGGACTTCTCATCAACGCGTCCAAGTGCGTCTTTCGACAGTCGGAGGTAACCTTTTTAGGCTACAATGTCTCAGAGGCCGGGGTAAGTCCGATGAAAACCAAAGTTCAAGCAATCAGTGACTACTTACCACCCACAACTTTGAAGGGGCTCAGACGGTTCCTGGGAATGGTAAACTTTTATCGTCGTTTTGTACCGCAAGCAGCAGACTTACAGGCGCCCCTAAACGAACTTTTAGCAGGACCAAAGAAGAAAGTCTCACAAAACATAATACTGACGACAGAGCAGCTGAAAGCATTCCAGGAATGTAAATCAGGCCTGGCTCAAGCAGCTCTCTTAGTCCACCCAGACGTTAACGCGGAATTGGCTATCCACACCGACGCCTCGGACAAGGCCGTCGGGGCGGTGCTGCAGCAACGACATAGCTGCATAGATAAAGCATTTTTGTAACACGTGGCCTATTCCTTATATGGGATATCGTGACTTCGATTTACCACTATTTAAGAGTGCATCCTGCAGAAGCTGGATCACATCAACACTTCAGCTAGGAGCAGTTACATCTTACACTAAACTACTAGAGCAACGTCAATCTTCTAAAATGTAAGTAACTACTCACTTTGCAATGTAATTTACTTTGTGTTATCTTTAAAAGTTTCTTGTTAGAAACAAGAAAGAAATAAGTGGATAAGAAATGTAGTATATTAGTTATTCACTTAATTCACTATTCAATCAGTCAAGTATTATAGTTATTCACCTCTTCAATAATTCAGATAAGTTAGCGAGTCTTCATCTATAAAAATTAAACTGTTCATTGATACATCATTTTTAATATTCATTCAAGTAATAAATTCATTCACTTAGTGCCGTCTACATGATTAAAACAAAATTTGATTGTGACTGTACTAATTCATTGTTTTTATTTATTACAGGTCCAAGAACACAGCTGACCATATTTTCCCTTCGGAGGACGAATCGGCAGACGATGAGCATGCATCGGTGAAAACCAAGTCATATGAGAACAAAAAGCGCAATCCATTGTCAAGAAGCAGCCCCCAGCCGTCTACGAGTAAGAGAAGTAAGCCGACCATTCACCCAATCACTCCTGTCACCAAGTCAACGGCTCGAGACTTGTTCGGGAGCGACAGTGACGACGATGAAATTGATATTGCTGTGGACAAAAAAACTCCCCCGATATACTCGTACATCACGACGAGACTGGCGAACGGATTTTCAAGACAAATTAAGGAGCAAAAAAGAGGTGAGTTCTATATAGAACTCAAACTATATAAATGCAATGAAATAGAGCGGAACCAACCAGTAAATAAGTGGCGGCACTCGGTCATCACGATTAAAAACAAATGTGATGAAGATTCAGAGTCCTGGCGTCGCCTAAACGTCTACTTAACAAGCACCAGGAAGGAGTTTAAAAAATGTGTTCCTACTTTTATAAGCTCATATCAATAGTCTTACCAATAGTTTACGTTATGAGATCTATGCTATACCACATATAATCATTATATATATATACATGGAGTTTATTTTATGATAGTATTTTTGTAACCGCATTTAATCCCAATAATTAAACTATACAATAAAAACATTGTATTTTTTTTTCCAGTTATGCACCCCGGTGATGGCTCATCAGCTAATTGTGAAATTAATAATGATAAATGCCAAATTGATATTCCAGAAAATGAATACGATACAAATGTTTATGAGCCAAATTGTTTATCAAAGTATATTAATTGTGCTAAATGCAAAATACAGATCCCAGAACATAAATACAGATATCATAAGAGAACGAATATTCATAAATCAAATTGTTTAATAAAGTCAAAGTTTGAAAATGTCGATATTGTAGCTACAGCATTTAAAAATAGAATCATGACTTATCGCTTAAACCCATCAATAGAAGACGAGTACTTCATACTAGAGGCATTCTTGGGTGACAAGCGAAAAGATATTTTGAAAATCATTGAGTTATCATTATTGGAACATACTTGCATTAATGTTAACTTACTTTACACTACCACAATTAAGTGAGCAGCAGCTCAAGTCATTTAACACGAAATATGAAACTATATACAACAGTACTGACTTTAATTATTTATTCTCAAATATAATAGAAATATTTAAAAGAAAACTTACTGAATTTGAGCATTGTGAATCTGGGTGGTCATTTGTATGTATAAGTCATTTAGAAATGAATATAAATAAATATTCCCCCATGCGGGGCGATACTTATTTAGAGCTACCAGAAGTTATTAAAAACACAAAAAGTTATGATGGGTACTGTTTTTTATGGAGTATTGTTGCAGCATTATTTCCGGCAAAAAATAATGTCTGTAGAACAAACTCCTATCCACACTTTAGTTCAATATTTAATATACAAGGAATTTCATTTCCAACTTTACCTAAAGATATCAAGTTGTTTGAAAAGAATAATTGTGAGTTCAGTATTAATATTTACGGATTAGATGAACGTTGTACTGTACCTGGCCCTCTTTATGTGACGAATTGTAAGAAAGATAATCATATTAACTTACTGTATTTTGAAAAACAAAATAAAGGTCATTATTGCTTGATAAAAAACCTTTTACGCTTAGTACGATGACAAGTCACATGTAATAAAGGTCAAATGCATTTATGCGAAACATGTTTGCAATTTTTTACTAGTAAATATAAGTATCATTCCCATGTTTGTTCCAAAATTTTAACCATACTGCCTGATGAAAACAAATGATGATTACAATTCAAAAATTATGAGCAAAAACAAAAAAAAAAAATACTTTGTGATTTTTGCTGACTTTGAAAGTATACTATTAAATTATAGAGAAAAACATAGTGATAAAAGTACGATAAAAAATAAACTACATCAACCGTCTTGTTTTGCATATTATGTATGTTGCTCACATGATAGTAGCTTGAACAAATTCGTAACATATAGAGGACCTGATGGTGTAAAAGTGTTTGTTAAGAAATTAATTGAAGAAGCGAAGTTAATTCACAAAATTATAATGACTAAGAAACCCATGAGATCTATGACGAGAGAGCAAACTGATAATTATAGCAAAGCAACTACATGCCATATCTTTAATCATTTATTATTTAATGATAAAGTTTGGGATCATGATCATATTACATCCGAGTACAGAGGCGCGGCGCATTCGCATTGCAATTTAATTTATGAGTATGTTCATTTATACCTGTTATCTTTCATAACTTACCCGGTTATGATTCTCATATATTTATTAAAGAATTATCGAAATATGATGGTGAGATATAACTTATACCAAAAACAAAAGAAAAATATATAAGCATAACTAAAATAATCAAAACCGGGGCAGCATGTAAGCCTATACAGATTAAATAAAGTTTAACGGCAGTTAGGCAATCGCCTAATGCATGTTACTGCTGAATATACATCGCATGATGTAGTGCGTCATCGCGTAAAGTGCATAGTTGTAGATTTATCAATAAGCTAGCTATTAGAAATATTTTAATTGTAATTCAGTCTTGTAGAATAATCTAAAGAGCAAACATTGTTTTTATAATAAATAAATACTTTCTTTAAATTAAAATCTCGATCGCCGATATTTAACTGGCGCAGTCGGTAGGATCGCGACACTCAGCTTCGAATAAAACTCTTCGGCTTAGAGTGAACGGTATCAATCGTTGCTTTCGCGGTCAATCTTCGAATCTACGGTCGGCGATTATACTGCGGGAATTCCAGAGAATTGGGAGACCTGCTGTTCTACAAGGCCCGGCTAGAAATGCAGAGGACATTGGGGTGACTGCTAGTGGTATTCCCAGTTCCCATGCTATATTTCCTGTCGTACGAGTATATGTTATATGTGGTTGTTTTCTGTAAGCTAAAATTGCTATAGATAAATAACTAAGTTAGGTATAGGCGCGTTGTCGGTGACCTAGATAGCAGTATATACGATTCGTATTACAAGAGTTACATTTATAAATAACTTACGTACTTGTTTACTTATTAGCTACAATTGCAATTCGTAAACATAATTATAATAACTGCAAGCCATTATTAGGGTAAGCAGTAGTACATACACGGTACAGTATAATAGGTTTTCAGAAGAAAAAAAAGGTTTTTTTTTTTATCATGGCGATGTCAAGTGTTGAGTTGAACACTTTTAAATTCATTTCCGAACTTATACCAAAATACGATGGTAACACAAAAACACTGAACTATTTCATTAGGGAAGTAGAAAATGTTCTTCTCTTACTGGAACAGCCAGTTAGGACTAATCCTGCTATCATATGTTTAATTAAAAGTAAATTAAGCGGTACGGCAGTTGCTGCGATAGCCTCGGAAGGGGTAGTTGATAGCTGGCAAGCTGTTAAGTCCGCGTTAACGCGTAGATTAGGTGAGCCGCGTAACGAAATTCAACTCATGCAGGAATTAACAAGTTTGCGTCGTTCTAAGAATGAAGATGCTGAGGCATTTGGTAAACGGTTAAGAGAATTATTGGACACCCTCAACGTTGTAGGTGGCCATACCGATAAGTCGTACTATGAAAACATGGTCATAGATCAATATGTAAACCATCTAGATTTCCACGTATCCATTGGCGTACGGATTACAAAACCGATGACCCTTGAAGCGGCTATAGTAACGGCTAGACAGGAGGAAGCGCGATTAGAGTTTAATAAATTTAATAATAGTTTTAATACAATGTATTTACAAGCCAAACCGAGAGATTCACTTAAACCTAACCCAACAACATCTCAAGTTAACCTAGGTTTGTTGGTAATGTAGAGTCCCGACATAACTGGGTCCCAGATAATAGACAGCAGAGGGTTCAAAACATGCACCCGTGGAGAAATGGGAACACTTCAAGTAATGCTAGGCTTAGTGGTTCAGGCACTTTTAGGAACTCAGGAAATTTTAGGTCTCAGCCGAACGTACCTCAACAACAGGTGAACCCACCACAGAGGGTATCTGACGTCACTATGAGGTCAGTAGATAAACCGCAAAAGCCACAGTTTACCTCTGAAGGATTGTTTTATATGAACAACAGTAACGAGCAAAACTTTCCTGATAACTATGATCCCCATTACAGTTGCGAGTATTATAGCGACGGCTTACAATATAGCGATTACAAGCCTACACCACAGGTATCTGGAAAAGGTCCAAACCATCAAGATTTTCACCAGGACGAAGACCAAACGAGTCACGATTAGTGAACTCGGTTTATCTTAATCATCAAGGTAAGGACCATCTCCCTTACATAGTACTTCCAGAGTTTTGTGGTAAATTTCTATTAGACACTGGAGCCTCGCGCTGTATGATATCTCCCGAAATAATAACAGACACTGACCTTGAACAATACGTAGAACGTGTACCTTTTCAAGTTAAAACGGCGCATGCGATTACACGTCACGATTACATTGCTCACTTACCTTTGCCACCATTGTACAATTCAGATAGAGTTCACAAATTTTTATTATTTAACTTTGATCCGAAATATAAGGGCCTTATATGTATGGACTTGTTAAAGGAATTAGGTTGCACTATAGATCTCAAAAACAAGGTGTTACGAACGCCTAATACTGAAATACCTATTTACATCGACTATCCTGTAAAAAGAATTAAAATTGAACCTAACTGCGAAAAATTTACCATAATGAAAACAAATTACATTGATGACTATTACATTTGCGACGACTTCTACTGGATCAAAGAACTTAAGACGCCCGCCGCCATAGTAACAGTTAAAAATGGAACCTTTAAAACCTCCATAATTAATTCCACAGATAAACAACAGATAATTAGCAATGATTGTCCCTTACCCCTAGAGCCTTTAACACAACAGTTTTTAGACACTAATAAATTGAATACACTTGAAATTACGACTGACATAGACAAAGAACTTTGTGAAAATTTAAAAAATATCCGGGCTGATCACATGAATGAAGAGGAAAAGCGGGAAATTACTAAGATTTGCTATCAGTATAGGGATTTGTTCTATTCCGAGAAAATACCGCTATCCTTCACTCATACTGTAAAACATGAACTGAGACTTACTGATAATACTCCGATTTTCGTTAGAAGTTATAGGCAAGCCCCTCAACAACGAATAGAGATCCAAAAACAGGTTGATAATCTTTTAAAACAAGGGATTATAAGGGAAAGCATTTCGCCTTGGTCATGCCCCGTGCACATTGTCCCAAAGAAACCAGATGCCTCAGGAAAGATTAAATGGAGACTAGTAATAGACTATAGGCGACTAAACGACAGAATCATAGAGGACAAATACCCATTACCAAACATAAACGACATTCTTGACAAATTAGGGCGCGCCCAGTACTTCACAACCCTCGACTTATATCATATCTATCATATCTATCTATCATATCACTCGGTATCATCATTAGAGATGCACCCCAACGACATAGAGAAGACTGCATTCACGACTGAAAGAGAATATATAAATATATGAATATTTGAGAATGCCATTTGGTTTAAAAAATGCTCCGAGTACATTTCAGCGACTTATGGACCATATACTTCGAGGCATAGATAACGTTTTTACATATTTAGATGACATCATAATAGCATCCACGTCACTACAAAATCATAACGAAAAGTTAAAGCTAGTGTTTGAACGATTTAAGTTACATAATCTCAAAGTTCAACTTGACAAGTCAGAATTTCTACAAAAACATGTCAACTTTCTAGGACATGAATTGACTGATAAAGGCCTTAACCCTAACAAAGACAAAATTAAAGCAGTCCTCAACTTCCCTGTACCAAAGACACAAAAGGATACAAAAAATTTTCTAGGTCTGGTAGGGTATTACAGAAAATTTATTAAAGACTTTGCTAAACTGACAAAGCCATTGACATCATGCTTAAAAAAGAACGCAAAAGTTATACATACAAACGAATTCCTAGAAGCAGTAGACAAATGTAAGCAAATTTTGACGAACGCACCGATCCTTCAGTATACTGACTTTGACAAACCATTTATTGTGACAACCGACGCTTCCGAATTTGCAATAGGTGCAGTACTATCCCAGGGTAATGTTGGCTCTGATAAACCTGTTGCTTTCGCGTCAAGAACACTATCAGAAACAGAGACACGTTATTCAACCATAGAGAAGGAGCTTCTAGCTATAATTTGGGCTATTAAATACTTTAGGCCTTATTTATATGGGCGAAAATTTACAATCTATACAGATCACAGACCTTTGATGTGGTTAATGTCCTTAAAGGATCCGAACTCAAAATTAACTAGTTGGAAATTAAAACTTGCTGAATATGATTACAAGGTCACCTATAAAAAGGGTAAACAAAACACTAATGCTGATGCCCTATCCAGAGTAAAAAAAAATCATAAAAGTATAGATTCTCTAGCAGTAAATTTAGACGATAACGACGACGATGACATAATAAATAGAATATTTGAGAATGCACGCAGAGAAGCAGAAGCGAATATCAACCCTATTGACAATAACGACAGACATGATAATAACATACCCTACAGCGACAATCAACACGAGTGTAACACGGATGTTGAGATGAGAAGTGTTACCCCATCTCATATTGACACAACAGATGCTGTGAGCACTGCAGCTGATCAATTAGTCTCAACAAACCATACTCAACCTGATAACGAAAACAAAGGAATACCAATTCTAGCAGACGCAATAGACAAACAACTTAAGCAATTTCACATTAGATCTACCCCAGGCTCAACGTATAGAGTAGAAAATAGATCAACAAGCGCTAGAACCGTCATCAAGGATATTTTTATCCCCGTAAACAATTCGGAGACTGAAATAATAATTTTTTTAAAAGAACACACAATAGCTGATCGTATATTTCACTGTTATTTTTACGATGGAAGTCTTTATTTAGCTTTCTCAAGGGTCTATACTACTATTTTCAATAATAGAGGCCCTAAATTAATCAGGTGTACATCACGCGTTACACTAGTCGAAAATAAAACAGAGCAACAGGAACTAATCAAACGGTATCATGAGGGCAAATCTTCGCATAGGGGTATTCAGGAAACATACAAGCAATTTCATCGCAGCTATCATTGGCACAATATGTTACTTTCAGTCCAAAAGTTCATAAATCAGTGCGACTTATGTTTGAAAGCCAAATATGAAAGGAATCCGTTGAGACCCCCATTAGCTATAACAGATACACCCACGAAACCAATCCAACATTTATTTATGGGCCTTTATTCTACTGGAGGAGCCACATTTTTAACAATAATAGATAACTTTTCAAAATTCGCTCAAGCCACCCCTTTAAATGCATCTAGTAGCTTTCACATAGCAGAAGCATTGTTACAGGTATTCTCCATTCTAGGTCTACCCTTAAAAATTACTACTGACTCTGTCACAAAATTTGACAATGACGTGATTAAGGAAATTGTGCTCTACATGACATTCACATCCATTTTACGACACCCTATAATCCGAACTCTACCATATAACGCTTTCATTCAACCATCGGTGAAATAATAAGAATACAGAGAATGACGAATCAGGACGATCCTATTCAGTTAATAATGAAATATGTTGTCATTGCCTATATTAACGCAATTCACTCCACTATAGGCTACACACCCCGAGAACTTCTGTTTGGTCATACAGCATCTAAGAACCCATTAGAACTATATTAACCTAAGGAATTTTATCAGGACTATGTTCTCAATCACCGCAAAAATGCAGAGGCAGTACAAGAATGCATAGCAGCGCTTGTATCTAAAAATAAGGAACAGGTAATAGAGAAACGAAACCAGACAGCCGAAGCAATTACATTGAAGGTAGGCGAAACAGTTTATAAGCAAGTTGCTAAAACTGCGAGGAACGATAAGACAAAACCGGTATTTAAGGGTCCATATAAGGTCATCCACCTTCATCCCAACAATGTTGCCGAGATTATAGGAAGCCACCCTAACGCTAAATCTATTAGAGTACATATCAAACTCTTACGTAGACCATATTTTGTTTCAGGACCCTCGTCGCAGGAACCTTCCTGCTCCACGCAGCCGCAAACTTGACTATTAACCCCGTAGACAATGTAAATGGCATTCTGCTTTTAAAACAGGGACAAATTCTAAAACAAGTAGATACTTTCAGTTTGGCTTGCGTTTATAACGTATCATACTTATAAGAAACAACTATAAAGCTCATGGCATTATATGTCAGTACTAAAACCGCTGAAAATAACGAAGAATTACATAGAACTTATAAGGACCAAATAGATAGTAGCTTAAATCTAATAAATAAGAAAATATTGATTATCGCACCGCATTTTAGATATAGACGTGGTATAATCAACGGACTCGGTTCAATTGTGAAAACTATTACGGGCAACTTAGATTACGAAGACGCTGTTAAATTTGAAAGTGAAATATCTAGTTTACGTAACTCAGTAAATAAAATAAATAGCTCTCAAAATCAATCACTATTTATAGCAACACATACAGTTGAAGAATTCAGTAAACAGATTAAGGTTTAAAATAAAAAAAAAAATAAAAAAAAAATCTTTTATTTACAGACTACATAGGCCCACATTATGTTAGTGACTAAAATTATCTTACAAACTATGTTAGTAAAGGTAGAAAGCAAAAACAAAATAAAAGTTAAAATTAAATCACACACAAAATAGTTTCATCAAGCCCCATGCAATACATGAAGCTTGATAAATCTACCCATGGTAGGGCCATCCAGCCGTTCAGCAAACACCCTCAAGATACTGTTGGTGCTTCCTCCCACTCTGCGCGTCATCGACGCCACCTTCTTACGCATTATTGCAAAATAGTCGTCAGTGTGGGCGTCGGCGAACATACCTGACGCACTACAATAGGGTGGAAGCCTCAACAGCACCCTAAATGTATTATTATATTGTATTCGCAGGGCATTGTTTGCTTTTTGGGTATGATTAGCCCAAAGGCTGCTGGTGTAAAATGTTTGGCAGTAAGCCTTGAATAGGGTAATTTTTACTGGTACTGAGCAACCAGCAAACCTTCGAGCCACCATATTTCCCCTCACAGCCAATGCCCTGCGCTCCCTTTCCATATCTGTGTCGTCTTTCAAGTCTTCGGTGACAATGTGGCCCAGATATTTAAACTGGGTTACTCTCTGTAAAAGTGAACCGCACAGCGTTACCGGAGGAATAAATGATGATTAAATGAAAACCAGAATAGATTAACTTCGAAGTTGAAAAATACCACTAATATTAGTAATATGGTAGTTAGTAGATTGCACTTCTTAGATTTATATAGCCAAATAGACTTTAGTTTACAGTTACTCTTAGACAAATTAGAAATGTTAGAAGACGCAATGACATTTGCTCAGCTAGACGTTATGCATCCCAGCATAATATCGCCACAAGCCCTCATTAAGGAGATGTTACATATTCAAAAGCAAAACCAATTTAAACCAGTAAATAGCATTAGTATAAAAAATATACATAGTATAGAGAAATCTATTAGTGTAAAAGCCTATAATACAGAACACACTATAACATTTATACTAGACATCCCATCCACTGATACAAAACCTTATGACCTTATCCACTTATACTCCATTCCCGATAAACAAAATCTCACAATTATCCCTAAAACCAAATTCCTAGCACTGGGAAGCAACGAGTACTCATACCTAGAAGGAGTCTGCAAGAAGATCACGCAAGACACACGACTCTGCACATCATTGAACACACAGCGTGTAGACGACACTACAGACTGCATAATATCGCTCATCCAACATCGAAACGGAAACTGCACTAGAGTCAAGATGGACCTCAAGCAAGGGAAAATACAGAAACTTAAGGACAACAAATGGCTGATTATCCTTAAAGAAGAGAAAATCTTAAGAACCTACTGTGGAAGCAGAACGGAATAGAAAAAGTTAGCAGGCATACATATCGCTAGCATAACCAGCGAATGTCAAATGGAGATATTAAATCAAACTCTAAAAACACATCAATACTGTTACAATAGATGACATTATACCACTTCCAAGTAATAGAGTTATCCCAGAGGGAAATATTCACTATAACCTACAATTAGAAAACATAGATTTGGACAGCATACACCAGCTAATGGACCGTGCTGAAGATATAGAGGAGCCCACAATCGACTGGCAAATCATGATGGCCACACCGAGCTGGACAACATTAGGACTCTACATCATCCTAATAATAATCGCTGTATGGAAGATAGTGGAGACAGCAAAAACCCAAACAGGATGGACCACGCACCGAGGACGCTGCGGGAAGCTGCGGGCCGCGCTTCCATCTTAAGGAGGGAGGAGTTAGGCAATCGCTTAATGCATGTAACTGCTGAATATACATCGGATGATGTAGTGCGTCATCGCGTAAAGTGCATAGTTGTAGATTTATCAATAAGCTAGCTTGTTCAAGTTCTAAACCTTTATTTACGTATATTAACTTCAACGTAGTTCACATGTTTTGGCATAGATGGAGTATATTTAATTAGTACCTAAATTAATGCCTAGATGGCGTTGTGCAAATACGTCATCACGGTGAATCACGGTGTTAAGATTCTCCGAGTGTTCATGACCCTCTGCGATATGTTCGATTTTTGTAAGTTTAAATAAGGTACATTAAAGATATACGAGGGGCGTTCAATAAGTACCTAGCCTCATCGCCAGAGGGCGCTGTAGTTTCAAAAGAGTTTTACCACAGTGTAGCACATTCTTTTTTAATTCTTTTTTCAAATTTTCATTCCAATCCCTTCATTTGTTTTAATTTGACAACTTATGGAAGCGAACGTGTCGATCGGTTTTACAAAAATGGAAAAAGAGCAATATCGTTCGGTGATTCGATTCCTATTTTTGGAAGGGAAAACGCGCATCGAAATCAAAGAGCGCTTGGATGCTGTGTACGGTGACTCTTCTCCATCGATGGCCACCGTCAAGAATTGGTTCAACGAGTTTGCACGTGGCCGTACGTCGGTTTTTGATGAACCACGTCCAGGTGCACCGAAAACAGCTGCTACGGAGGAAAACATTAAAAAAATCCATGATCTCGTATTGGCAGATCGCCGATTGAAGGTTCGGGAGCTAGCTGAGACTGTAGGCATTTCAGAAGGAACAGTGCATCATATTCTTCACGAGGAACTCGGCATGAGAAAGCTGTCGGCGCGATGGGTGCCGCGTTTACTCACACCAGAAAACAAGCGCAACCGTGAGACCACATCGGAGACGTGTTTGGCGCTGTTTAAGATGAATCCAGCGGAGTTTTTGCGTCGTTTTGTGACCGTCGATGAAACCTGGATCCACTGGTACACACCAGAGACCAAGGAGCAATCAAAACAATGGATCCAGACCGGGGAACGTGCTCCAAAGAAGGCGAAAACTGTAAAATCGGCTGGAAAAGTTATGGCCACCGTTTTCTGGGATTCACAAGGTGTGATCTACATCGATTACCTCGAGAAGGGTAAAACAATTACAGGGCTTTACTATGCCGATTTATTAGGCCGATTCGACGCCGAATTAAAGAAAAAACGACCCCATCTGGCGAAGAAAAAAGTGCTGTTTCACCACGACAACGCACCGGTTCACACGTCTGCCGTTGCCATGGCCAAATTGGTCGAATTACGCTACGAATTGCTGCCCCATCCACCGTATTCTCCAGATTTGGCCCCTTGTGACTTCTTTCTGTTTCCTAATCTGAAAAAATCACTCGCCGGGAATAGATATGGATCGAATGAGGAGGTCATCGCCGCCACGGAGGCCTATTTTGCAGAGTTTGACAAAAACTATTTTTCGGACGGGTTAAAAAAGTTGGAGCATCGCTGGGCTAAGTGTATCGAACTAAAAGGAGACTATGTTGAAAAATAAATTG
The DNA here is from genome assembly GCA_917490735.1 of Dryobotodes eremita. Taxonomy (NCBI): domain Eukaryota; kingdom Metazoa; phylum Arthropoda; class Insecta; order Lepidoptera; family Noctuidae; genus Dryobotodes; species Dryobotodes eremita. The sequence goes on along the minus strand of OU823241.1, from coordinate 5,308,016 downwards.
CCACTTTTCCAAAATTTTCGTTTACTTTTTGTAGGCTAAGTATTTATTGAATGACCCTCGTACATCTAGTAATACAGTGTATTATTTAGTGTAAAATCAGTGCCGCGTGACCAGGTCTAACATTGGTCCTACGAGTCGGAGAGTGACTATTGTCACAAGGTTAGGGTCGTCGGAGAAGGGCGCCGACACAGTAGTGGATCGCTGCTGATGGTGCCAAGGTGCTGGTGAGTATTGCACCGAGGTGGAAACACCCAGTTCGAGAGGAGCGGCAGCGAGATCAGCGGCAGAGAACAGTTCGAGATCAGCGGCAGAGAACAGTTCGAGATCAGCGGCAGAGAACAGTTCGAGATCAGCGGCAGAGAACAGTTCGAGATCAGCGGCAGAGAACAGTTCGAGGGTAGCAGCGGCCAGTACGCGCAACTGCTAAGTGCGTGGTCACGGGTGCCAGTGCGGCGCGTCCATCAGCGCCAGTGCGGCGCGTCCATCAGCGCCAGTGCAGCGCGTCGCTATAGGCAGAACAGAGTACGTGAGTGCAGTGAAAAATTGTGAGTAGCTTTTAATTAGTTTAAGATTTGTAATAGAACTCTAAGACACTCACCTATACTGTTTCGTTATCATGGAGTCATTAATAAGGTTGCAACTTGACATTAAAAACACAATAGAGAAAGGGAAATCTAATTACAAAAAATCCCCTAAGGAGAGAATAACTCGGGGATATATTGAAACCCGATTAGAATCGTTAGAAGTACAATGGACAAGGTTTAGTGATAATCATAGGAAAATAATTGAAAAATCCTCAGACGATAAAAATGCATATTTTACGTCCAATATTTATGATGAAACCGAAGAGATCTATATTGCATACAAATCGGAATTAAAGGATACTCAATTACAATTAGTACAGTCTGTAACAACAGAACCACGAGAACAAACAATAGATACCAATGAGAGTAAAATTTATAATGTCAGATTACCTAAAATCAATATTCCATCGTTTTCTGGAAAGTATGAAGAGTGGACTAGTTTCCGTGACTTGTTTGTATCACTTGTTCATTTCAATAAGACCTTAGATGATGTACAGAGATTGCATTATCTTAAGGGATGTTTAACGGGTGAAGCGGAACAGCTGCTCAGACAAATACCCATAACTGCGGCTAACTATTCATTAGGTTGGCAACAGTTAGAACGTAGATATAATAATAAACGACACTTAGCGAATTGTATATTGCAACGATTGTTTGAGCAGAAAAGAGTGAACACAGAGTCAGCTGTAACGTTAAAACATCTTTTAGATACAACCACTGATTGTATGAGTGCGTTAGGTAATATGGGGATTGATGTTACCACCTGGGACATAATTGTAATTCACATTGTCTCAGCTAAATTAGACCCGGAAACCCGCAAGCAGTGGGAGTTGAGGGTTGCCTCCGAAGAGACAAATGACCTACCAACTTTAGGCCAGTTCAAGACGTTTCTTGAAAGTAGATTTAGGGCTCTGGAGTTTGTCGAACCGCAGAAAGCAACGTCACAGTGGCATAATCGTTCACGGATAGAAAGATCAGATCAGAAGGTCATGCTTGTCACAGATAGTAGGAATTCCCCCCCTGCAGGACAAAAAAAAATAGGTTGTGAAAATTGTGGTAAAGGTCATAAACTATGTTTTTGTGAGTCTTTTATAAAGATGGATGTCTCTCAAAGGAGACAGTTTGTGCAGGGTAAAAAGATTTGCTTTAATTGTCTAGGCGGTAATCATTTAGTTTATCAATGCAAAAAATCAACGAATTGTAGAATCTGTAACAAGAAACACCATACGCTGTTGCACATAGATACTCTTAGCTCTAATAGACCGAGTTCTGAGTCAGCTGACAGTGGTACCTCAGTTGACCCAACACCAATAGTATCCTGTGTTTCTACTAGGGAAACAATTAGCACTAGACAAGTATTATTAGCTACAGCATTGGTTCAGGCACAAACAGCTTCGCGAAATTATCAGGTAGTTCGAGCGTTGTTAGATCAGGGGTCCCAGGCTTCGTTTATCACTGAAGCTACGGTACAATTTTTACGGTTAAAAAGAGTTCCGGTTAAGGGTATTGTGTCAGGGCTCGGTAGTAATAAGACTACAATAGCCAATCACATGGTCACATTAGTTTTGCGATCGGTGACAGATCCTCAATTCAAGTTTGAAGTAGAAGCATATCGTCACCGGAAAGCCAATACTACTTAAGCGCCATTTTGGCCAAAATGAGTTATACATATCGTTGGATTGGATTTTTTTTGCTGCGTCGATTAGTCGGGATTTTGTAATAATCTGAGCATTTTTGTGGCGGTTAAGCACTGCAAAAGTATGGTATTTATCATAATTTTAATGTTTTAACAAATACTTACGTAATGCAAGTTATGATTATGTTTTAGTCGTTGTCAGTTTAGTATTTTTCTATACTGACATCAGCCAATTTAACTTTGTTCAGCAACTCAAAATATTGTAGTTTGAGTCATTGATGTCGCTTTAGTATTTTTTTTCCGGCTGTTAATACGAGTTGATATGTAGATAAGTAAATTTGCTTTACGTAAGAATTGATGAGCATGGCGTGTTAGTATATTTTGTCTTCGCAGTTTTCTGAGACTGAACGGTTTTAGTAACTTTGCTTTTCATATCTAAGTATTTGAGTGTCTATTTAGAATGTTTTACATTCAATGAAATCTAATAATTATTTTATTAAGCATGGACTATTTTACTCGACAAAATATTAATAGTTTGTTTAGCATTTAGATGTGTGAAACACGTACAAAAAATATGCAGTTAAGTCTTTCGAAATTAAATTTTGTTTTGATTACGATTCGTTGAGTACTTATAATTTATATTTCAAATAGAGTATAGACCTAATCAATTTGATCTCTTCGAAAATTGTGCCAAAGAAAAATTTTACCCAGTACCTACATAATATTGTAATTATAATTATTATTAATAAGAAAACTGTGTTGCGTTTATTATTCGTAGTGTGTTGCGTGACTTTTGCCACAATCAGCCAAGTTTTAAGACTGAAAAGAAAACTGTCAACAATTTGTTTAATTTTTTTATTAAAAGTGATTACTAAGCAAGCTGTATTTATTATTTTTTTCCTTTTTTAACCAAAATAGTAAAATGATGCAGTCGAATTCAAATTAGGATAATAGTATTCTCATTTATTTTATTCGCTGCTAGTAGCATTGTTAGCACTTACTTATTGTTGTCTATGCCCGATAAGAAAATAATATTTAAATTTAAATGATATATCTTTTACATAAGTCTTTTTGGCATAACAATGGTACCAACTTTTAATGCTATACATCGCTTTTCTGTAAGGTCTTGCGACATATTATACTGTTTAAGTACTTTTATCTTGAGACTACATCAACCCGTGATGCGTGTTAGTAATTTTTCCTTTCATACAGTTGAAAGGACGTGACTTGTCAGTACTTTTCGATAACCGCACTTAAAATATATTATGAAGATAAGTACTTTCTCCTTAAGAAGTGTACAGAGCATATGTACTTAAGTGACAGCTATTTCCTGAATTACAATAAATATGCAAAATATCTCGATTTCAGTACGTTGATAATAGTGTCACAATAATTTTTTGCCAATACTGTATTTCGATTACTAAATTAGAAAAAAAGTTAGCCAAGGTTTTGTAAAAAAAAAAACTTAAAATGTCTCTATTGTAAAATGGCCTGTTGGCGTTTAAGTAGTATTGGCTTTCCAATGACGATATGTTTTGAAAAACATAACTACGTATCTTCCTGAGAAACAAGTACCGCCTCTTGTGTGGTCTGAGTTAAGGCAGATATCGTTAGCAGATCCTCAGTACAGTGAGCCCAATAAGATTGACATTTTGTTAGGCGCAGAGATTTATAGCAAAATAATCAAACAAGGTCTAAAGAGAGCGCCCACAGGGTCGGTAGTTGCACAGTGTACAAGATTAGGTTGGATTCTATCTGGTGCAACTCAAGCGGATAACGAATCACCTTTATTACCCAAAATTACTTCTTTGCACGCCCACGTAGAACAAAATGAACTCTTGAAACAGTTCTGGGAGATTGAAGATCAACTGCCCCACAGTGAAAGGTTATTTACAGAACAAGAGCAGAGATGTGAAAGGCTGTTTACATCTACAACGATAAGGTCTACTGATGGTCGTTACATAGTGCGGCTGCCATTCCAAGAGTCAAAACCGTCTTGTGTGGGTGGTAACATAAGAGAAATAGCAATGCGACGATTCACAGCATTAGAAAGGAAGTTTGGGAGAGATCCAGAGTCAAAAAGAGAATATACAAGGGTCATAGAGGAATATCTACAATTAAACCACATGAGGAGAGTACAGAAACCAGACTGTAAATTAAATGAAGCGTTTTACTTACCACATCATGCCGTAATTAGAGAAGACAAGTCCACCACCAAGGTCCGCGTGGTGTTCGATGCTTCCTGTAAAAACAGCAAAGGTGTATCACTTAATGATACGTTGATGGTGGGCCCTACTTTACAGTCTGATTTGAGACACATTATACTTCGTTGGAGACTTCATCGTATAGCACTTACAGGGGATATAGTTAAAATGTACCGACAGGTGAGAGTTGCTGAAGAAGATGTGGCATATCAACGCATATTGTGGCGTCAGAGTCTGGAGGAAGAAGTACAGGATTACGAGCTACTTACCGTGACCTTTGGCGTTGCTTCCGCTCCGTACCTGGCAGTAAAGGTTTTGCATCAGGTCGCGTTAGACCACCAAAAAGAGTTTCCAAATGCAGCTGAAAGAGTTCCCACTAGTTATTATATGGATGATCTAATGACAGGATGTTCTACGGTAGAAGAGGGAAAGCAATTGTACCTAGAAATGAAGGAGTTAGTAAGTAAAGCAGGATTTCAGCTACAGAAATGGAATAGCAACAACCAGGAATTACTTAGGGAAATAGAGTCATGTGAGAGTAAGGAAGAGAAAGAGCTAATGGTAGATCATACTAAAATATTAGGACTTACCTGGTGTCGGAGTACAGATGAGTTCAAGTATACAGTGCAGCTTCCATCCAGATCTGAAAGGGTAACTAAACGCAGCATTATCTCTGATATTGCGCGTCTGTTTGACCCCTTAGGCTGGATAGCGCCCAGTATAATACTGGCAAAAATACTTATCCAGAAACTGTGGTTATCAGGAATAGGTTGGGACGATGAGGCACCTGAATCGATAAAACATGAGTGGGATACTTACCGTAACGATTTAATACAGCTTCATAACGTGCGAGTTCCTAGGTGGTTAGGAGTATCAAACAAGGCTCAAGTCGAATTGCACGGGTTTAGCGACGCGTCAAAGGCAGCTTATGCTGCGGTTGTCTATACTCGTTATGTAGATAGTTCAGGCAAAATTTATATTACCCTTTTAGTCGCCAAGACAAAGGTCGCACCAATAAAAACAGTAAGCATTCCGCGACTGGAACTTTGTGCAGCAGTGCTTTTGACCCGTTTGTTATCGGATGTGGCTAAAGCAATGAATATTGAAAAGGATAAGGTCCATGCTTGGACAGATTCAACGGTAGTCCTCGCATGGTTAAATAGTCACCCCAGTCGATGGAAGACCTTTGTAGGGAACCGAGTGTCAGAAATCTTAACAACACTTGAAGCAGATCAATGGTCGCACGTGTCATCAAAGGACAATCCGGCAGATCATGCATCAAGAGGTGTATTACCCACATTGCTATCCGAAAGGGAGCAATGGTTTAAGAGGCCAAATTTTTTATACAGCACAAATATTACATATGATAGACCAGTTAATTTAGATATACACTTAGAAGAAAATATCAAGTGTCATTTAGTACTAAGCAACGAAGATTCTCCATGGGTCAAGTTTAGTTCATTAAAGAAATTATTAAGAGTTGTAGCGTTGTGTAGAATTTTCGTTCAGATCAAATGTAAGATTAGAAATGAGAGGTCTGAGTATTTAAGTAAGTCAGAGTTAGATGAGGCGTTAAAATGTTGTATAAGACTGTGTCAAAGAATAGAGTTCAAAATCGAATATGATCTGTTAAAACAAGGAAGACCAACAAATAAAGCAAGTAAACTTAAATCACTGTGTCCGTTTCTAGACAAGGATGATATAATCCGTGTTGGTGGCAGATTACAACAAGCCTTTCTGTCCGATCAACAAAAGCATCCTATAATACTTCCACATAATACGCATCTTACAAAATTGTTAGTTGCTGATGCACATGACCGTACATTGCATGGTGGTCCTCAGATGATGACTAACTTTATTAGATCAGCGTATTGGATTATTAGATTGAAGAGTGCAGTAAAAGATCACGTACGTAGGTGTGTAGTGTGTGTAAAGACCAAGGCTGAAACCTACAATCAGCTGATGGGATCACTTCCCGCGGCACGTTGTACTCCAACTAGAGCATTTCTACATAGCGGGGTGGATTATGCAGGTCCAGTTCAAATTCGTACGGCCAAGGGTCGAGGCCATCGTTCACATAAGGGGTATATTTGTGTGTTCGTATGTATGGCTACTAAGGCCATACATCTGGAAGTAGTAAGCGATATGAGTACATCAGGTTTCATAGCAGCATTCCGTCGATTCGTAGCTAGACGTGGCCATTGCGCACAATTATGGAGCGATAATGGAACCAATTTTGTCGGAGCTGCAAGAGAGCTCAGAGAGATACTTGCTGTCCAGCAAGATAGTGCAACGTATGTAGAGGCACATGGAACTACGTGGAATTTCATACCTCCCCGAGCTCCTAATTTCGGTGGACTATGGGAGGCAGCAGTGAAATCCACGAAGTTTCATTTGAAGCGCGTAATCGGAAACACTACTCTGACGTACGAGGAGATGAGTACTCTATTAAGTCAAATAGAGGCTTGTCTAAATTCAAGACCGATGACCGTCATTAGTGGAGAAGACATTCATGAACCTATGCCATTGACCCCTGGTCACTTCTTAGTTGGGGAAGCATTAATTAATGTTCCTAGTCCTGATTATACAAATTCCAACGTTGGTTCGTTGTCTCGGTGGCAACACATACAAAAAATGTTACAAACCTTCTGGCAGCGTTGGTCCACAGAGTATTTGAGTGGTTTAGTTCATAGATACAAATGGTCTGTTCAAGCTCCAGAGCCTAAAATCGAGGATATAGTACTAATTAAAGAGTCAGACTTACCTCCTGCTTGTTGGTTGCTTGGCCGAATAGTAGAAAAACATCCTGGTTCGGATGGTATAACTAGGGTGGTAACATTACGCACTAGTAAAGGTCTCTTGAAACGACCGACTTCAAAACTATGTATCCTACCGGTAAATGAATAAACCTTTACAAATTAATTCTTGGAATTCTAGTTTGATTATTGTCATCGCAAGTGTTGGTTATACGTTAATTGAATTTATGTTTGTTCTTAGATTAAGTATTGGAAGAATGGTACTTGTTGTAACATTATTAAGGTTTAAGTTCACTGTGAAAATTGCAATTAGATGTTAAGAACTGTTTGTATTGTAATTTCTAACGGGCTGCCACTTACCAAAGACACTATTAAATCCAGTAAATTAGTCAAAGATCAATAATAGTATTCGAGTTTACATTTCTATTGATAAGGACATTCTGCAATAATGTCCTTGGTGGGCGGCATGTTCAAGTTCTAAACCTTTATTTACGTATATTAACTTCAACGTAGTTCACATGTTTTGGCATAGATGGAGTATATTTAATTAGTACCTAAATTAATGCCTAGATGGCGTTGTGCAAATACGTCATCACGGTGAATCACGGTGTTAAGATTCTCCGAGTGTTCATGACCCTCTGCGATATGTTCGATTTTTGTAAGTTTAAATAAGGTACATTAAAGATATACATCTAGTAATACAGTGTATTATTTAGTGTAAAATCAGTGCCGCGTGACCAGGTCTAACATAGCTATTAGAAAGATTTTAATTGTAATTCAGTCTTGTAGGATAATCTAAAGAGTAAACATTGTTTTTATAATAAATAAATACTTTTTTTTAATTAAAATGTCGATCGCCGATATTTAACTCGGAGAACGATTTTATTAATTTATCATCACATTTCCCAGATAAAAGCCAATTAAATTTACTGCGAAGCAAAGGTGTATACCCGTATGAGTACATTTGTTCATGGGAAACATATCTGACAGATTGTATTTTCTATCGACTGAGTTGAGATATAATTCCAAATTCCTTGTTCGATACGAATTATACTGAGGTGATCTGGTGCTTTGGTCCGCGGCCATGGCTCCTATCAATTGCTGTGTTGTCGGTTGTACTTCAACCACCAAAACGCATTGCCTTTATAATTTTCCAAACGACGATAAACTTAGGGCTTTGTTGTGGCTGTCGTTTTTGGTGTCAGTGAATTCGGAACTTCTTGGTCTATCTAAGGATCAGTTAGTGAATAAACGTGTGTGCCTAAAAAACACTTCGATAAATACCAACTGGATGACAAGGGATCGTCTCACAGGTGGTTATCCATGTCTATTTTCTACTGAAGAAATTCTACATGGGGTACCTTTATCTGGTAAAGTGAAGCACCGTACCGATCTATGTGTGTGTGTGTGTGTGTGTGTGTGTAAATAAGTGTTGCTTGTGATATGTTATTCCTTGATACGTTTTCTGGGATGTAGAATTATTTTTACACCATTTCACAACACAACAAGGCATTATTTTATTTTATTACTTGATGTAAACAGTACCTACAATGACGCAGTAGTGCCGCGTAACGGCGGCTGGTCGGCACCTTATGATGTAAATATGTGCATGAGGCATGTTTGTACAAACGGTCCGGCCATACTAATCGTGCATTACTTTCGATATGCGTGGCGCGGAGTCTTTCTTTTTTTTTCTAGTCTGTGGAATTGGCATTGAATTTCAGTTTTACTACTTAAAAAAGCTCCTACCCCAGACATTGAATTACAGGTCAGGTTGGTTGGGTTGTGTTTGGGGCGGAGTTCAGATGACACAATTAAATTGTATGAAACCAGTGATTTGTGTCACGAATGCAAGGAAACCAAGTAGCATTAATTGATACTTGGCCGCTATGTATATTGCCAGTATTACTCGACAATTCTAATGACATGGTTTGGTTTCCGAAGAACATAGAATGGGGATACATATATTATGAAGAATTGTTTCCAGATTTTAGTTGAAAATAGATATGGTCTTCTTGTTATTCTTCCCGTCTATGATTATTTCTTTATTAAAAATATTTAATTAAACCTTATTTGGTTATTTTCAGGTTATCATTTATATGATCATAACTACAGGAAAAAGGGAGACATCGAGGAAATTTTGCAAAACCCAGTTGTTGCTCAAGGTAATGAATGATACTCCTTTTGCAATCTTACTTATGCTTTGGTATAAGTTATGTTCTATTTTCTAATGTACGCTTTTCTCATTTTAGAACATCCAGTTGATCATTTATATTCAAAACCAGCCACAAATCCTCCTGCATCTTCATATCTCGATACTGGTAATAATTCTTAACAACTTTCATTTTTATTAAAGATTTAATTTAATTTTGTAATTCATTATCCCATAGTCCATACTGTGTACTCAAAACAATTAAAAGTTTCTAATAACTCTTTCGAACTGACAAATGTAATTTTATTTAGAGCTTGTCCAGAAAGGGCGAATTCGCCGCGAAACGTTTCGCGTGAAATCATTCGCGCTTTAGTGAGATACTTACTAGACACCAATACATCGCGTCCACAAGCATCGCGCGAATTCTCAATACGCGAGTAAATCGCGTGCACTACGCCGGACTCTCGACTCGCGCTTGATTCACGCTTATTGCGCGCGAGTCGAGATACTAGGGACGCCTTGTTGCGTCCAGTTAACGCGTGATCTCTAGAGCGAGTGCACGTATCGAGGGAAATGCAGCGCTAAAATTTTGACACGGAATTGTTTATAGACGAAATAGAAAAAAGACCGGCGATATGGGATTTGGAATCACCTGATTATGCCAACAGGATTTTAAAACGTAGGTCTTGGGAAGAATTTGTGTTAATATTTTCTGATAAAGATGACTCCGAGGAAAAGAAGAAAGATTTGGGTAAGTAATTATTATTATTTTATTGATTTATTTTATTGATTAGTAACAAACAAAGAAAATTAGATCATTTTGTCTTGCCACGGCAGTCGAACTGCCTTCATGAAATAATCAGCGCATATATCCCTCGTGTTTCGAGACCTTACACCAGGTCGAATTGTAGTCGTACTCAGACCATCTAGAGCTGTTTCGAACAATGTGTCTTCCTATCTGTATCCATCTCTTAACCTGACGTAATTGTGAAAGAACACAACAAGCTTTAATTATGTTTTGCGCAAATTCAATATGTACATTGAGTGGCTTGTGAAATATTCGCCATTTGTTTACCAGGATTCCAAAACAACACTCAATATAACGTCTTGCTCTAGAGAGGCGGTAATTAAATATTCGTTTTTCTTTGGTTAAATTCTTGCCGCAATATGGTCGCATAATATTTTCTGATAAGCTAAATGCCTCATCTCCAACTATACTCTTCTGGTGAAACATGTGAACTACACCTCTCAGACCATAATACTGCCCAGATATTAACATTCCCATCAAATACTTCATTAAATAGGCCTGCTCCATCGCATTGTTTTATATATAGGAGGAATTATAGTCAAGAACATATCGATAAATTTAAAGAGTGTCTCTTGAGCCTTACGTTTCAGGATATTTATGACGAAATGGATCCAAATACAGCTTTTAATAACTTTCATGAAATTTTTAGTCTATTCTATAAATTAAATTTTCCCCTTCAAAAAATTAAAGTAAATTATCAATCACCTACTTTGAAATGGGTAACTAAAGGTATTAAAAAATCATGCCTCTCTAAAAGATACCTTAAATTCAACTATCATAAAAATAAATCCCTAGAAAATAAATTAAAATATAATAAATATGCAAAACTGTTAAAAAAATGCATTAATGTATCTAGGAAACAAACGTCCGACAACTATATTATGAAAGCAAAAAACAAATGTAAAGCAACTTGGAAATTTATTAAAAATAAACCTAACTGTAGAGACTCACAATATATAGACGCTATTAAACTAAACGATACATTAATAAGAGATCCTGAAGAAATAGCTAAGGCTTTTAATAATCATTTTATTGATTCTACAAACATTGACATAACAAATAGTGGTGAAAATAGATCCACGATTAATACTAATAATGAAGGTAATAGTATATATCTAGAACCCTGTACACCAAATGAAATAAGTAAAATAATTGCATCATTAAATAATACCAACGCTGTGGGATATGATGAGATTTCGACACAAATTATAAAATCTTGTGTTGATATACTGTCACCTATTTTAGCTCATATGATTAATTTAAGTTTCTTTGAAGAAAAGTATCCTGACAAATTGAAGTTTTCAGTAGTAAAGCCTTTGTACAAAAAAAATAACAAATATGATTTAAATAATTACCGACCCGTAACCTTAATTCCGGTATTTTCAAAAATATATGAAAAAGCTATGTGTAATAGGATTGTCTCATTTATATATAAATATAGTATAATAAGTCCGGAACAAAACGGTTTTCAAAGAGGGAAGTCAACTACACTAGCTTGCTATCAACTCATTAAATTAATTACCGAGAATATAGATAAGAAAATACCAGTCACTGCTATATTTTTTGACATGAGCAAAGCATTTGACTCTGTAAAACATGACATACTGTTAAGAAAATGTGAGAGTTGCGGAATAAGAGGAAAAGCGTTAAATTGGCTTAAAGACTACCTAAGTAACAGACAACAACGTGTTGAAGTTTTAGGTATGAACAAAGAAAGAGAAGTGTTAAATTATAAATCTCAGTTTAGGACCAATACATATGGCGTGCCTCAAGGTAGCATTGTGGGGCCATTACTCTTTCTTCTGTATGTGAACGATTTGCCAAAAGTAACACAGGAAAAATGCGTGTTATTTGCAGATGACATTTCATTAGTAATAAATAATGAAAATGAAAATGAACAGCATGAGGACAAAATAAATACTGCCGTAGAAAGCATACTAGACTGGTTCGAACAAAATAATTTATGTGTAAATATTTCCAAAACAAAATATATTAATTTCTGTAATTACAAGATGACAAATAAAACAATGAAAATTATTGGGCGTGATAATGACATTGAAGAAGTTAACGATACAAAATGTTTAGGCATAGTAATTGATAAGAATTGCAATTGGAAAAAACATATAGACAACATATGCAACAGGCTAAACAGCTTTGCATTTGCGCTAAGGAATTTAAGGAAAACTGTTGGAGTAAATGCCGCTCTACTGGCTTACCATGGTTACGTCTCATCTGTACTTAGATACGGCATAATAATATGGGGCAATTCTACGGACAGCAATAGGGCTTTTATTGTTCAAAAAAAGTGCTTAAGAGCTGTGTTTGGTGCAGGTCCATTGGAGTCATGCAGAGCCATATTAAAAGAGCATAAATTATTATCACTGGCATGCTTATACATATTGGAAATGGGAGTGTTTGTAAAAAAACACCCTAACCTATTTAGTAAAGCCGATAGTGTAAACATATATAAAATAGGTAAACACTCAAGGGATCCAACCAGATTGGCTATGCCTAGGTGTAGAACAGCATTTTGCCATAAAAACACCAGTCGAATGGTAATAAAGACATATAATAAGATACCTAAGATAATTAGAGAACTGCCAACGAATCTATTTCAAAAAAGACTCCGAACATGGCTCATTGAAAACTGTTTCTATTCTATTAATGAATTTATGAATTATAATACTAGGAGGAATTTATTACAGACATGAATAATGTAATTAAACTAACTTTGACATTCCTGTATGCTTAATTTTGAACATTGTAATTTTTATAGTTCTAACATTAGTATTTTTAGAGTTTGACATTTGTAATTTTTATAGTTTGACATTTGTAATTTTCATAGTTTGATATTTGTAATAATCATAGTTTGACACTTGTATTTTAATTTCTTGCCATTTTCCCATCGTGACATATTTCAATTATTTTTTAATTCATTAAAATTATGGCACAATCTAAATTTGCATGCTGAATTTAATAGGCGGAATATGAAGTACTATGTATTGTATTATGAGATCTGTAAGCACCATATTTCATGCAAATAAACGATATTATTATTATTATTATAACATGAGGTAAATGTGTTGTACGAATTTCTGATACTGGTTTTGGTCCCGGAATGTTCAAAGATTTTTCCGTGAGTTTTTTGAAGAATGTGGAGTTTTTATAAATTGTTGAATCATTGCTCTTCCCACATGCTCCAACATCTATACAGATAAAACAATAATTTGCATCACATACGGCAAGCAACACAGTCGAAAAAAAATGTTCTACAATTATAAAGGTTTTATAATTCTAATATGTTTGCCATCAACGGCTCCAATGCAATTAGGAAAATTTGCATATATTTCGAATCCTCTTGCAATTTCCATCCACACTTCTGTCGAAGGTTCTTTCATTACTCTGTCTTTCAACTTCTTCCAAAAAACATATACAGTTTTTTGAACGATGTCAATTACAGATGCTTTTCCTAATCTATAGCCATAATGTAAGTCAGCAAAATAACAGCCAGTTGCTAAATACCTGAAACAAACATGAAAAATTATTGTAAAATTGTTAATTTCAGGTAATAATCTTCAAAAAAAGTGGAAAGGCCTTAGCGACACATTTGTTCGTGAAATGAAAAAAACAAAGAATGCACCATCAGGCTCTGGAGCTTCCTGCCGGGGCTGCGGATTGTTCGAAAGAGTTACCGTGGCCCTGGCGCACAGGCAACTGAAGAACACGGGTGGGTTTTAGTAAGAAAGAGTCTGACACGCCCTTCCGCTCCGCCCAGAGCGGGAGAGGTCATTTGAATGATTTCCCAACCAAAAAAAAAAAAAAAATGTTCTGGAGCTTCGAAAATTCAATATATATATTTTCAACGTCTTATGTTTCTCGAAAGGTCAGTGCGTAATAAACAAACAGAAAGCATTATTCAAGACACCTCTGAAATCTCAGAGACAGGTAACGAAGAGTCTACGAGTACAGCAGATGCAAGGGAAGACATAATGAGGCCGCCGAATCAAAATATTAAAAGAAAGAAAATGACTGCCGCTGATGCTGAATTCCTGAACATAATTAAAAACAATATAAGCTCTAGGAATCAACAACAACCACTGGTTTCCAGCGTAACGGAAGGTGATGATGACAAACTGTTCTGTTTATCTTTACACAAACAATTACTTAAGGTACCTGAGGCCAATCGTATAGCAGTAAAAATTGAATTAATTAAAATTTTGCAAGCGGCTCAACAATCTTCGCAATCAACTCTGTATTCAAACAATTCGTATTCGTACTTTTCTAACGGTGCGGCTTCATCTTCAACTTCAATTCCGGTTCGACCTCGATACCATGCACAACCTTCAAGACCAAATGAATTCAACAAATGAATAGTACTATTAAAGATTTTCAACAAACACACACCGTCAGAAATCTCGCGGCGGTTGACTAAGGTAATATATGAAATTTTTTACATAGGATATGATAGTTTTCTGAATGATACGGTACCTTTTGATGATAACATATGTAACTTATAAACCTTTTTTGGATGCTCTCAATGCGGTTAATATATTTATGGTAACATGGGTTCCATATTTCAGACGCGTATTCCAAGTGCCTTCTAACAAAAGTACAATTTAAGTTTTGGCTTGACTGAAGCACTTGGATAGCCGCATTATGAAACCTAGTGATTTTGAGGCCTTAGGGCCTATTGCATCAACGTGCATTTCAAAACTGAGCTTGGAATCGTGATGAACCCCCAGATCACGGATGGAGTTTAATCTAGGAAGAACTTGATCACCTAGGGTATATAATGTAGCAATGATTGAACACTTCCGAGAATACGTAATAACCGAGCATTTAGCGGGATTAAGATCCAACTTGTTTCTTTGGCAGTAGTCATCTAGGCGACGCAGATCTTCCTGAAGTGCCTTTACGTCCATCTGCGATGATATTGTAGCATACATTTTCATATCATCGGCAAAACACAAGAGTTTGGATGAAGTCAAGCAAGAGTCGATGTCGTTAATGTAGATTATAAATAGCAATGGACCGAACAACGAACCCTGCGGGACTAGGGTCAGGGACCCAGCTAGATATATAATTATTTAGTACTACAGCTTGGGACCTATTGACAAGGTAAGAAGTAAACCATCTGAGTAGATCGCCACGAATTCCCATGCCATTTAACTTGGATATCAGAATGCCACAATCAATTTAAAATCAATTATAAGAGATTATGAATAAAACAATACTTACCTTAAAGTTATCACGAGTTTTTTTTGTGCTGAAACAACATCTTCGCGCGGAACATAATTTGCACGTGGCGATAAATCTTCTTCAATTAATAAAAGTAAATCATCAAAATGATTTCACGGACATACGAAAGTAGTTAAAAATTTCTTCTCATATTGTCTTAATTTTGGATACAAAGTTCAAACCTACTATGTGTCATTCTATCATTAAGAATTGGATGTACTAAATACATTCTATTTTCCCTCCGTTTTTGTCTCTTCCAGCGACGGTAAGCTAACCACAACGAGATCGCTTCGTTCAACTCCATGTTTTGTACTAAATTCCTCCCCAAATACTCGCGCGTTGGTACGCACCTTGTGGACGCAACGGTCGCGCGTAGTACGCGCGAGAGAATCGCGGCGAATTCACCCTTTCTGGACAAGCTCTTACATGTTTTTCTGTTGCAAAATGATCAAAATGGTAATAATGAATATTCTATTGGTCATTTATGTAAATATGATCAGTTAGAAACCATAAAGTTAAATATCTGCATGTATGTTACAACATATTGTAAGTTAAAATATGTATATTTGTATAAGATGTAACGTTGTAACTTTTCGTTTCTTTTATAAATTATATATTTTACTTTTTAATAAAAACCAAATTGCCAACATCTATGTTCATCGCAATGCGCGTGACCTTGGGATCGCCACAGGAGATCGTGTTTAGATAGCGGTCCCCTGTTCCCTCTCCCCGTCACCGCCCCGGCAGACCTGGCAGGCCCGGCCGTCAATTGTGCGCGCCGAATCGTTAGACCGTCATATGCTGGCTTCGGGGGCACGCGTTCGCGTCGCTCATTCTCAGCGGCGCGACCTTCATACGTGTGCACTCCGAAACAGCCACGGTGGTCGCCGTTTGTTTTTTTATACAATGAGTCTATTAAACTCAGTTTAAACCCCATATTGGGTAAGTGTTGAACAATGTCGCTTTTATATTTTGTGTACCTACCTACCTATCTAGGTCATCATATCGATGTCTTACGGCTGAAAAGGGATAAGCGACATTTTTTGAGAAATTCAGTTATATACATACTTAGAATCGCCTTTTTTTTCTGCGTCGATTGGTCTAGGTAACGTTTGCTTACGTGAAACTTTTTGTCGGTTACGCGGTAGGAAAAATATAGACTTCTGTCAATTTATTTCGTTGTAAACGACTTAAATTTTTGTAAAATTATTTTTTTGGTGTTTGATCTACGAATTATTTAAGAATAAAGAAGTTACACCTTTTGGACTTTTTGTAATATTTTAATGATTGTACGTTAAACTATTTTGGCTGGAAGTAAAAATTCAGAAATATGTATTTAGTTTGTTATGCCTGTTCGTGTTTATAATAATAATAATAAAACATAAAAAACATAATTAGTCGTTTATTCCGTTTTGGCCGCATTTTGCAGACTCTGTTTGGTCTGTAGTCTTTTTTTCCTCGTTAAAAATAAATGAAAAAATGGAGGTTACTACATATTTACCCGCACACAAATATGTAATAAAAGTTAGCTTATCCTTTTTTTCCCTCCCGATATTTATACAATTTTGGCGGTTAGATAAAAAGCTAGACCAAAATCTTATCCTTATCCCAATTCATACTCTACGCGTTATGGCGCTTATCGAATTAAAAATAATTTAAATTGGCGGTTGTCGGTATCGTTTTCTGAAAACTACGAGCGCAAGCGGCAGCGGAACAAATTTTAGTCTCCAGGTGACCACGGGGCAAGCACCACGTGCGCACGCGAGCCGTTTCGGCGCGATAAATTTAGTATTACTTATTATAAGGTAAGTTAAATTTCATGCTGAAAAAGGACATAGATTTATTTATTTCTTGTTTACAAATAGATTACATAACTAAAATTTCAAAGATATTGATTAATTGTGACTTATATTTCAGATTAACAACATGACTGCAAGAAAACGGGCGATGAATATAATTGACAAAGCACTGCACAGTTCTGACATAACATTTCCGACACCAAGAGTGATAAATTTTGATATACCAGAACCTGCTCAGGTAAGATACTTCTCAAAATTATATTTGGGTATAAAAGTATATATCATGTTTAGGTATAAAAGTAGTAGTAGGTAGGTAACTTATCTATTCTATAGGTATAGGCACTAATATTATAAACTAGTTCCATTTTGCATAGTGCAATATTTGAATCTACTGATCCAATTTAAAAAGTGTTGCACCGCAAAATAGTTACGTACCATAATTTTGTGTGATTAGGTAGGTACTTAGAATAGCGCGGGCTGAGCCGCGTGCGATGTTAGGTATTATTTTATTGTGATAGTGTTTATACGCGAGCGTGTAGGTATAAGTTATTGACATGTTCATTACAAGTAGATTATGTACCTACTTACTATTTGATGTTGTTGGTCTAGTGTTCACAAGCGTGACTTCTGCACGTGAGGTCCAGGGTTCAATCCCGGGTCGGGCAAAGTGTTATTATGTTTTTCCACTAGTAATTTCTTAGTAGCAGCAGAGCCTGGAACTGTGCCTGGTAGGTGGCAATAGGCTCGCTTCCTAATATCTACTTGGGACGTAATTGGTGAAACGTTAGTGAACTGCACACCTTTGTCTAACCTTTCAGTGATTAAGGCGTGACATTATGTTTTGTACAAGATTATTATGTACCTACTTACTACGTACCGTAGGTATAGGAGATTACTCAGTTCCGAAAGAATGTACCTACACATTAAGTAGGACAGTTTAGGTAGATACCATCGGGTCTAATGTTGGTCCCTCTTACTGCTTCTAAATAAGGATCAGCAACGTATGATTTTATTGGTAACAGTAACCACCAATAAGCGTACTTACTATTTGTTTGTCTATGTTTATTAATGAAATTATTTTATTTGTAGGCCAATGTAAGACCACTCGATTATGTTCCGGTTAAAAACGTTGAGCCTGTTAATCAGTTGCTGATGGAGTCTGAAGCCTTGAAAGATCAAACAGTCGCTCAGTTGTTGCCAGAACCGTGTATTGCTGAAATTGAACGATCAATATCACCAATCCCTATATTTTCTGTAACGGCCAATGATTTACCATCAACGAGTTCTGGGCCGGACCCAAAAGTAAAAAAACAGTGGCATATCGAATCCTAAAAAGAAACGTAAAGCCAAACTAAACAAGCAATATTTTGATTATTATTTATCTGATGAAGAAGATTTTACAACTATTTTTGGAGGTGAAACTGATTCTAATACATACAAGCCTACTTCAGATTCATCAGACTTATCCGATTCTAATAATTCGCACAAAACAAGTAAAGGAAAAAGAAAGAAAAATAATGAAAAAGATGCTGGGAATACGGTATCGTCAACAGATGCACCAGGGCCTAATATAGTAGGAGAGAATGCAACAAAGCAGCAGCGCAAGAATATTAAGAAAGAGAGACAAAAACTAAAGCAATCTGGACAAGCATATGTGAAGCATGATGGATCTGAGGTATCTTCTAAAGAAATCCAACCAAACCCATGCATAGGTAAAAAGTGCGGTAATGATTGTGGTTCTGTGTCAGATGAGAAACGAAAAAGTATACACACCTATTTTTGGAATTTATCCGTGCAACGCCGTAAAGATTGGCTTGTATCTATGACCCAGAAAACAGTTGTGAAACGAAAGAGAGTTCAAAATTCTGATAAACGAAGCTTTACTTACAAATATACAATAACTGAAGGTGAAGGACAGCGAGCAGTTTGTCTGCAATTTTTAGCAGCTACTTTGGATGTTGGCCATAAATTCATCCAATACACCGTTCAAAATTCTACACTCGGACTAGCTAAAGAAGATAAGCGTGGTAAGTGTGACCCGCCTAACAAAACTAAGGATTCAACCATTCTGTCTGTTACTAACTTTATAAAAGGCTTACCTGCTGTGCCATCCCATTGTTGTCGCAAGGACACTAGCCGTGTTTACCTTCCAACTAAAATGAAAAATTTGGCAAATCTATACAAAATTTACAAAAACAGTTATACAGAGAGAGGAATTGACATAGTAAGCGAAAGAGTGTTTCGCTCCATATTCAATGAAAAATTCAATATTGGTTTCCATGTCCCTAAAAAAGACAAATGTTTGAAATGCCTGAAATTTGAAAGAAATAAAGATAATCCTGAATCAGAAGAAGAAAAGAAGCAACATGAATTACAAAAAACAGAAAGTTACAACAGATTTAAAGCTCATCAGAATATACATAAAAGTGATCCTTCTACTTTATGTGCTAGTTTCGACCTTCAAAAGGTATTAAATACCCCATATGGAGATAGTATGCTCTTATTTTATTCTCGTAAATTAGCTGTGTATAATTTTTGCGTGTATGAAAATGGGACTCGCAACGTCTTTTGTTATTATTGGGATGAATGTAATGGAAAAAGAGGAGCCAACGAAATAGCAAAAATGCTCAATAAGTACATTCAGACGGTTGATGAACGTGGCACAATTAAAAATTTGTTGCTGTATGCCGATTGCTGTCCGGGTCAGAACCGAAACAGAATTATTATGGCAATGCTGCATACAACACTGCAAACATGTGTTTATATCCAGACTATACAGCTTAACTTTCTACTAACTGGCCATACTTACATGCCGGTTGATTCCGTTCATGCCGTGATAGAAAAAAATCTAAAAAATACAATCATTAATGCACCTTCACAATGGTATACAGTATTCACAACTGCAAGACAAGATCCAGAACCGTACAATGTCGAGCGTTTGCAGTTTTCAGACTTTAATAAATGGGATATAGTCAGCGATAAATACTTTAAAGGAAATTTAACAGGAAAAATAAGTAAGATGCGTATTGTAACTTTTCGGAATAAGAAGGATAATTTGATTTTTGTTAAAAACTCGATGAGTGACGATGCTGAATCTTATAGTATTGAAGTGCAACCAAAAACCAAAATTAGTCCACCAGCATGCTATAAATCTTTAATTCCTTTATCTAAAGCCAAACATGATGACTTACTTAAATTGTGTAGAGATAAGGTAATTCGTAATTTTCTCCATAGTGAATACAACAGCCTGATTAGTTCCAGTAATGTTAAGGATACACTCCCTGAGTCTGATATCGAGGATGACAGCGTAGAATAAGAAGCTCCGCTTGTTTACATTTTTTATGCGTATTTGTAAGTCAAAGACTGATGCAAGCAAATTGTGATACTTACAGTACATTGTCTATCATAAGAATATTTGTTACTTTATTAAAGTTGAACTTTTTTATAGTTTTTAGATTAGGTACCTATATTGCAATTATTTGAATTGTTCTAAGTAAAAAATATATTGAGACAAGTGATTATGATGTTGAAAGGGCCACTAATTTTAAGAATTTGTTTTCATTATTTTGATAAATTTGATTTTAAACATTGATCTCAATGTGATACAAGTAGCTGTTGCTTTAATTGCAATAGTTCTAAGTCTATTTGATCACGGTGATTTTTTGATACGAGGGTTTATTACAAACAATTGTTATTTAGTATGTTTTTAATTTGATAAGTGCGAGGTGCCATTTTTATGTTAATTAAAGACTGAGCTGATTACCTAATTAAATGGTTTTTTATTATATACCTATACCTCTTGGGTGAACTTGAAATGTTAAATGCAGAGATAACAGTTTTTTAAAGTAAAATAATCAAAATACATCCACTAAACAATTGACATCTTTTAAACAGAATAAAATAAATATTTATTTTATTTTTATTTTATTATTTTTGGAAAACTTACAGCTAATCAGACACAATGGTTACAGAGTTTTAACATGATGATGGCCAATTACAAGTTTTCACACATATATTAACAATAAACTATGTAGGTACTAAGTAGCAGACAATGTTACTTTCGCGTTCTGTATATTCATATATAATGCAAGGGCTATGTTATTTTGTCGAAGAAGTGATTGCAAAGAGCCTTCTTTAATTTAGGCACACTGGTAGTAAACAGATCTATATCAACCTCCTGGCAGGTTTCATTATACATTTAAGGGGGCTCCCATGCAAGACATGATTTTTTTGCCGTTTTTATAGATAATGGTACGGACCCCTTCGTGCGCGAGTCCGACTCGCACTTGACCGGTTTTTTTTACTTATTTATACAACAACTTTTTTTAATTACTTAATTTTTAATTTTTAAACCCTTATTTTACAGATTGACGAGTTGGATAGAATTTTTCGACCATGCATTCAACGTGGGACTTACTGGAATCGGCAGAGAAATGCTCAGCAAGAGAGTAGTGACAGCGATACTGCAGAAATCTTACAGGAAGACGATGATCAAGAAAACGTAGCTCAAGATGATTAAGATCTAGTGATAGAGCAAAATATTGGTGATCATGATGATCAGGCCAATCCTCAATCAGGGAGAATAGAAATACCTGGATATTTGCGACTCCAAATTCCCATACTCGACATAAACGACTTAGTAATATATGCTCTGGGGACGTACCAAATAAGTCAGGCCAGGAGTTATTATGGAGAACGTGTGAGGGGCGATGGTTCGTACCATATTGAACTGTACAGGGAGGACAGGTTAGATGTTTCAGTTTTGGACATATTTAACATCGATGTCATCAATCCGTGGCTGCTGCGAAGTCGAATCCAGTGGCGATATAGACGCGCACATACTTCGTGTATATTTTGATAGAAGGGCTTAATGATGGCATAGCAGCAATAATAATAATAATAATAATATATTTATTCACAAATTTGAGACAACCATACAGAGTAACTTAATAATAGACACAAAATAAACAGATCGTTGAATGTGAAATGGTACACTGTAAATATGTTGGTTTGGCTGTCTTTAGACTGATTCGCCCTATCCACTCGTACTAGTATAAACTGTATCACGAGGGGATAGTCTCAATAAAAGGGCATTACTGTTCCTGTATTTCTGGGATGAGAACACTTGGTTTTTGTAGCCACGTCATGTCTGTATTGTGGTTCATGGCTTGGGGTAGACATCAACAAGACTTAAGTCCTCCAGCTCAATTTCTGGATATCATAATGCGATATGATGTGGGAAGAGAGATGAGTAGTGACGATGATTAATTAAGTTTATCTATAAGAATTGTTCTATAATAAGTTAAACAAACATTTTGATAAAGCTAGAAGTACTAATTATTTAATAAATAGTTTTGGTTTCGGTTTTTATGGTTGTATCATTTCTTTTTTGTAAGAATATTCCATAATAAAATTTAGAAAAAGTAGCCCAGAAGACCTATCCTACAGTGGGTACGCATTAAATAGTGTTGCAATAGCGGTTATCGACTCCTGTCAACCACTGTACGGTCATGATTGGGTTAGCGATACTTACTTATCGCGTACAACGTTCAAAATTGCTGTCGTTCAGCGTAACATGGTAGCGGTCGCCAGCCATTACCATCGTTACCATGTATGATTCGGTTCGTAGTAGCAGTCGGATCAATGACCGCTATCGCACACTAACGTGTACCCGCGTACCGCGAACATTAAAAAATATTGATAAAAGGATCGAATGGACACGCGTTAGCGCGTATCCATTCGATCCATTTATCAATTAATTTTACTTGTTTTAATCATAAAAAACTGCCAGTGAGAAAAAAATAGAACAGTAACAACCAACTTAATCTACTTTATCAATGCTACTGATGACTGACTGTTGTAATTTTAGGACATATTTATAATGCATGGGAAGATAAATGCGATGCCTTGGGCATCTTTTGTGACTTGTCCAATGCATTCGATTGCGTTCTTCATGAAACGTTAATCAGGAAACTCCGCCACTACGGGATCCGGAACACCGCTCTGGATCTTCTTACTTCATACAGTAAAAGGATTCAGAGCATTGACGTAAATGGAGAAAGATCTCCCGGATCTATAGTAACAATGGGAGTCCCGCAAGGCTCAGTTCTTGGTCCTTTCTTGTTTCTTATTTATATTAATGACTTGCCTTACCTCATAAAGGATAATCATGATATAGTGTTGTTTGCGGATGACACTTCACTTTTGTTTAAACTTACAACGTCAGCAGCTGGTTACTGACGATGTAAATATCGCGATCTCAAAAGTAGTTAACTGGTTCAATGTCAATAATTTACTTCTTAAGGAATAAAAACCAAATGCATTAATTTTACGCTACCACACGTTAGACAAGTGAAAACTAATGTATTGATGAAGGGCGAAGAATTGAATCTTGAAGATAGCACGGTATTCTTAGGCTTAACTTTGGATGCTAAGCTTCAGTGGGGCCCACATATAGATAAATTGTCAAAAAAGCTAAGCTCCGCAGCATACGCTGTTAGAAAAATTCGTAATTTAACGGACATGGACACAGCCCCTTTTAGTGTACTTTAGCTATTTTCATAGTGTTATGTCGTACGATATTCTGTTGTGGGCAAATGCCGCCGACATTCAGACTATCTTTATTTTGCAGAAAAGAGCTGTTCGATCAATTTATAAATTAAGTCCGAGACAATCTCTCAGAGAGAAATTTAAGGAGATTAATTTAATGACTGTGCCTGACTGTGCCTTCTCAATATATTTTTGAAAATCTGTTATATGCCCATAAAAATAGTAAATTGTTTAAAAACACAGTGATATCCATAATATAATTACTAGGAACAAACACAAATTTGTATAACCATACCATTTCCACAATTTGATAATATTAGCGGACCTGTAGCTGGTCCATCACAGCCACTTGTGGATATATCAAATAGATATTACCCCTCAACAGTTAATCTCCCGGGACCCTCTAAAATTAGTAACATAATTCCAGTTGTTTTATTTTTATGAAATGCAAGAAATATTTGAGAACAGTTTGCCTGTTGAAAAAGCAATTGAAGCACATCAAAACCAAGAAATATCTGCAAAAATTGAGCACCTATGACGCTATGATGTAACTCACTAATAAAATAAGCCCAAATTTTACTTTATTATTGCAAGCACAAATTAGAAATTTTAAGAAGTGTGCTAAGGAACGTAGATGGACTGCTAAAGATAAAATTACTGCGTTAAGACTATTTAAAAGGTCTCCTACTTGCTACTGATTACTAAGGCGAATTTTTTGCCTTCCGGCTCCAACAACTCTAAAAGTGATCTTGCAAAAATGTAAACTTAATGTAGGCATTAACAGACAGCTGTTTGAAATTATTGGGAAGTTTTCTTCAGCCCAAGAAGCTGTTAATAATTAATACATATTAATATTTGATGAAATAGCATTAAAAAAACATTTACAATATAATGTGAAAGAAGATAGCATTGAAGGCTTCCAACCGTTTTCGCTTAGACCTAATTGGTCTAAGCGAAAACGGTTGGATGAACTCCGATATTTTTATGAGTATATCAAAAATGTTTTATATCCTTACCTCGTAAAAATTAGGAAACAGTTTCTTGTAATACTTTTCATAGATGGTCACAAATCTCGTCTAACCTTAGATATAAGCGAGCTTTGTACCAGTTTGCAGATAGTGCTTATAGTACTTTATCCTAATTGTACCAGGCTTCTTCAGCCTGTGGATGTTGCCGCATTTATACCACTCAAAACAGAATGGCAGAAAACTGTATTAGAATGGCGCAGAACCAATCAATCCCAAGCACTAACTAAGAAACAATTTGTGCCACTAATGAAAATTACAATAGAAAGGAGTTTAAAACCTCAAACTATTGTAAACGGTTTTACAGCGACTGGGCTATGTCCATGGGACGAAAACGCAGTAGACTATAGCAAGTGCCTGCAGTCAAAAGTAAAAGCTAAAGTTCATCTCCAGTTAATAATACAAAATCGGCAGCAAAGTGCTCACTTATAATGAATTTGTAAATTTAGTAGGCAAAAGTAGGATAAACAATATCGCAACGGCAGAATTGACATTTGAAGAGACTATTCAATATCTTCTTTAGTAAAAAAGTGAGGAACGGCCAAAACTAGATTCACAGGACCACAACCCAGACATCGTACTAGATATTAGAAAGAAAACAGTCTAGAACCCCTTGATATCTAGAATATGGAAGTTATTTTCAATGGTTCGCCAAATCAAGATGCTGAAACTCGGGCATCAGATATTGAACTTATTCCACAGGAAGTAATATTTGAAGAAATTATTGAACCTTTTAATGAAACGAACGATATGGAGTATTCATGTCAAGAACCCTATTTTGAAATAGTAACCCACACGGCTCAGATCAATTATAATCCTGATCCAAATGAAAATATAACAAGGCAAAGATAAATGTATTCAATTAATATCAGAAACAGCAGTTAGTTTACCAACTGATACTACTACTGCCACAGTAAACATACCAACGAAAGCTAAAACTCTCACAAAGGAAAATGCCCATTTGAGGCCCTCAGTGGACATTAGACTAGAGAAAAAATACTTTATGCATTAATTTTGCCATAAAAAATATGTATTTACTTTCTTCCAAATGAGCGCCACTACAATCTACAAAAAATCGTTAAAAAAAGTAATTTAATTGAAAAAACCAGAAGATTTTTGTTTTTGACGCTGGCAATATATTGCCAGCATCAAAATCATATTTTATGTAATATCATTAATCAATTGATTTGAATCGATTTATACACAAATACAATAACCGATTACAACATCAGTGATGTTGTAATCAAAAACCAACTAACATAAAACATTTAAGAAAATGGAAATAAAAACTAGCGTGTACTCGTAAATAAAAGAATAAGAAAAATAAATCAATTATCGGTTGTTTCAAAAAGTAATCGATTTAAATGTTATTATTTTTTCGTGATAATAACAACACTGAATTGAAACTGACACTGACACTTTGCTTGTTGCTTACGCTCAATGTGGATGTGTTTTGATTTTTCTTCGATTTGTTTTACTGCGACCTGGCTTTGTTTTATGGACTTGATTTGGATTTTCACCAACGACTTTGGCTTTGTTTTATGGATTTTGTTCTCACCTTCAACGACAACTTTGGCTCTGGAATCAAGGATCACGGCTGCATTCGATTTTGGATACCGATCAATAACGTTTATTATTACAATGACTGAAGAACATTGTGTGAATTGTGGTCATAACCTGACCGAGATTCAAAATCATACCTTGGAACCCGAAGAAATAAGCGTGATACAGCAGTGGGTTGCACCACAGCAGGTAAATATACAAATTATAAAATGATTTTGTTATTGCCTCCATCTTCATCCAATTATTTACTGATAATAACATTATTTTAGGTGTCAAGAGATAATCTTGTTTGCCACAACTGCTGGTTGGTAGTAACTGCTAGCCTTACTCCTCAACAAGAGCCGGAAGGATCTGTACCTCAAAACAGCTGTATTAATTGTGGACGGTCTGTTAGACGGTTAAGAAGTCATATACTAAGAACAGATACCGATAGAGAAAGTCTCATTAGAAATGTAATTATGGAATGGATTCAACCACGAGAGGCAAGTTTTTAAAATACTTTACAAAACCATGTATGATAAAATTAAAATTATATAATAATAATACTAATTACTATAATAACTTTTTAGGTTTTATAATTAAGTCGCATCTGTCATCCTTGCTGGCAGAGAGCTGACAGGGCCGCTGTTCATTTTGTACAAGAATCAGCATCAACATCTTCAGCTGCGACTAATTAATCAGAAATCATTCTGCCAAGTTACACGCGGGCTGCAAATACAGAAAGATGTTGTCTTTTTCCGGAGTGCCATGGAACAGAAAGAATGCACCTTCCTACATCAATTCGTGTGAGATTGTTATGTGATTTATCTTTTTATGTTCCTCAACACTGCCGTATCTGTGACTTTCACCTTAGAAACTGTACATGGGATAGTTTAATTGTCGAAAACGGAAACCATACCTTCACGGCTGCATTCATAGAAGATTTGCTATCATTGCTAAAAAATGGGTGCGCCCAAGTTCACCTAAATTTTCAACTCCGATAATTGGAAATCCGAAAATGTTCTTCCTAACATTTTTCATCCTAACAATCACAATTCCTAACTACTCTGTCTCTAATGTTCATAATTCCGAAGCATTCAACTTCATAATGTCAGTAGCAATAAACATCTATTATACTTGTATTTGTTTTCCTATATTTTCTCAACATAACCATCTTATACACTATTATTCAAAGTCATATTTTTTTTGTTTAGATTTCTTTTTATTCATAATAATCAGTATTATATACATAAATTTTGCGTAACTTTATTTTCACATAACATGTGTAACATATAAGAATAAAGCGTATTCTTTAATTTTATTTATAGCGGTGTGTACCTGCAAATATATCCATAGGTTAGGTTAGGTTAGAACTGTGACCAACTACGCGCGAGCCGAGCGAGCGAAGCGAGCGGTGCCGCGGCAGCGGCCGGCGAGCGCTACCTCGAAATTGGTCGCGAAATTTTTCTAAGTATTTTTTTCATAGTGCCCCCAAGACGACACTCTGACCTGAATTTCATTCATTTAAGACAAAAATCAGTCAAACGACCTTTAATCATTCTAAACAGTTGGTTTAAAATATAGTGGGTAGGTTATATATAAGTTGGGTGAAAATATTATGGTAATTATGTTTAGGGATAAAAGCGTTATGATAAAAAACAGTAGCCGTCTTATTACAAAACGCGATCTAAATTTAGTACTGGGATTATTGCTAGGTTTAAACCAAGACTAAATAAAACGTTATTATAAAAAGAAGTTTATCACTAGTTCATGAACTATCTGTGGTACTAAAGTTAGTCCGCCGAGACCCCTAGTTTATCTATGGATTTAACTTCGGTACTAATTTATTTGAGGTTATCGTTGATTAATATTGTGCATTATTTTATTCACAAATCGTAAAAAATGGATAATAATATGATTGACTTGATGGATTTGGAAGATTTGGATATGCTGGAGACGTCTCGGCGATCTTACAGACATCGTCATCGTGTAAATCCTTTTGAATTGAGTGACGAAGATTTTAGATACAAGTATAGATTCACAAAACGTTTTGGTGAAAAAATAGTGGAAGTTTTACGTGAGGATTTATCCCACGACCCTCGAGGATGCCCATTGAGTCCTGAAGTGCAAGTGGTTTGCGCATTACGCAACTGGGCGCGCCATGAAGTAAGTACCCTTGGTCAATGCTAACGTAACATTGGACAAAATCCAAATAATATACTAATATATTTTTTTTAATCGTAAGTTCAAGACGATACAGCTGATTTACATGGCGTGTCTCAACCAGTTGTCAGCAAGACATGTAAAAAGGTAGCAGACATTTTTGTCACGGATGTCCCGAAGATTTATCAAAATGCCTACTACTCTAAATAAACAGGAGGAAACTATTAGGAAATTCCGCACTATTGCTGATTTTCCTACCGTAATTGGGGCAATAGACTGTACTCACATAAGAGTAAAGAAAATAAATGCTGATGGGGGTCAGTTATATATTAATAGAAAAGGATTCTCTTCAATCAATGTACAGGTAATTTCTAAACAATTATTTTAAGTTGTGATTGTTTTATTTGTCTCAATTGACAAAGTACTTTTTAGTTTGACCCCAAAATGCTCGACACAATAGAGAATAACTTAAATGATTTTGTTAATTACCCATTACCAATGTCATATTAAAATACCAGAGAGGAATATAAAGTTCTAACAAACTATCACGTTTCAGGTGGTTTGTGATGCTGACCTGAAAATCATGGACATTGTTACCAGATGGCGTGGCAGTGTACATGACTCCAGAATATTCCGAGAATGTAGATTAAAACAGAGATTTGAGGCTGGCGCATTCTCCGGAATATTATTGGGTGACAGTGGCTATCCTTGCACTCCATATTTATTTACACCATTGCTGAACCCCACAACACCACAAGAAGAGAGATACAATAGCAGCCATATTCGTACCCGAAATACGGTAGAAAGGTGTTTTGGTTTACTAAAGCAACGGTTTTGTTGCCTATTACGGGGTATGTTTGGGGATATTGAAACAGCAAAAAAAACAATTGTTGCATGTGCTGTTCTCCACAATCTTGCCATCGACATGAGGGATGACCTGTTTCCTGGTGAGGAAGATAAAATAGAGCAATCTTCATCTAGGGAACCTATAGTACAAAGGTATATTCCACCTTCTGTAAGAGGAAATATTAGGAGCAGGCAGTTTATTGAAACTCATTTCCAATGAACATTTCTTCTTTTATTATTTAATAAGTATGTATTTTAATTAAATGAATAATCTATTACTAAGTATTTGCAGCAAATAACTACCTGAAAATAATTATTTCACAATCAGGATATTTACAAACATGTTAATAATTATAGTCTAAAACTGAACATTTAGTTACTTGTTGGAGGGCACTATAACACAATATTACAGGAGTAGGGTGAAATTATACCTGCTATTATTTATTTAAATATAAGAATTTTTACTGTAATCTTAATAGAGTAAGTGTGTGGATGTAGAATAAAAAATCTACATACTATTATTTTTCTGGGTGTTGGTCTGACTTTCCAATAAAGCTATTTCTAATTCTATTTTTTTAATTTTTAACTTAGCAATTTTAATGTTAAATTGGTGTTCCACTTCCATCATTTCTCTTAAAATCAGTATTACTTTTTATAATTGACAGGCGCATTTCTTCACTTCTGTAAAATCAAATAGACTAATGTAAGGAATTTTATTTTTAACATGTACAAGTAGTATTAGAGTAATAAAAGTATGCACTAAAAATGAAAAGACATTGAAAATATCTTGGTACCCAGGGTGGAAACTGAACCCACAATATCTTGTATCCAGGCAAATGCTTTTCCAGCAGACCTATCCAAACCAAGGCATTGGTTTCCCTGCAAATTTTGTCAGTGATTGTAACTTATGTTAAGGCTAATTTTGTTCCATAAAATGTTTAAGGTATTGCAACTTGTACACCTGAAGCTAATACTTTTACAATTATTTTTAATCATAATACATTAACTATTCAACTTTCCTATGTTACATTTAAAAATATGAAACATTTTTTCAATGATTTATTAAATACTACATGCACACATACCTATATTCACACCTATAAACCCTGAAGGGGTAGGCAGAGGTGTTCTGTGTCGTTTGTCGGTTCTTATGACTCGCTTTCCCGGAGACGACGGAGGGGAATTGTATTTTGAAGCCGTCCCCCACGGGGAGTATTGTATTATAGTAGGTAATTATTTCTACATACCTATTTTGAAAGGTTTTTTTCCTTTTCTTTGTTGTGCTTCTTGTTTCAACAGTCTCATCGTTCATTATTATCATTCTGGTGCTTGTATTTGTAGTTGGATCATTGGAAATTGCTTAAATAAAAAACAATCTACAGGATTTCGCAAATTAAATATAGAAAAGAATCAAACTTGGGTACATATTGGATTGTAATTATATTATACTAGTTCTTGCCCGCGACTTCGTCGTAACATACTGCTGGGATAAAGTCCTAATTCCAACCAAATTCGTGCAGACGTGATAATATTAGCAGGACTTACAACAACTATTATTTACCTTGCACTTCCACTACATTGTATTCTGGATTTTCCTCGTTTATGTTAGTGTATTCTTCAAAACTAGGACCAGGGTTAGGGTCAGTGAAAATTTTTTTTGCAGTTGCAGGCACGGGAACTGGATTCTAAAATAAATAAATTGTTTATAATTGAATTAGGTATTTTATACTTTGAAGGAAAATTATAAGTATGATTAAGATAAAATACACAGGTACCAATTTGTTATGAATCTTAGAAAATTAAAAAGATATGACATATAAAAAAGTTTTATTTACCAATGCATCACTATCGTAGTCATTAACTTCAATGACAAAGTCGTGAGGAGCAATCGCCATTATTTCTAAATCCTCAGGAGAAGGTGATGGTGGTTTTTCGCCACCGCCTGTCTTTGATTGTTCCCTCCTATGGGTAGACAAGTTGGATTTAGCGGACAACTTCATTCTTTTCCAAGCCAACTTTAACTCTCCATCTGATCGAAATTTACCCGTTATCTCATTAAATCTAAAAATAAAAAATATCTAATTTAATATCACGTAAACAATAAAGTACTTGTAAACATAACAAAAGCAATAAGTACATACTTAATCCGTATATCCTTCCAGTCTTTGGTTTTCTGCATGTTTACTGACGTTTTTGTGGACTTATCTTCTATAATATGTTCTGATTGAGCAATAAGGTGACGTAGTATTTCCTATAATAATAATAAGAACATCCGCGTTAGGTATTCGAAATAAGATAATACTTGATAGCGTTGCTTACCTATTAATAATAAAAAATCCATGTTTTACTAACTTTTTCTTCAGAACTCCAGTTTTCACCCCTTTTTTTCCTTTGTTGCTCCATTTTTTACTGTAGCTCACGATTTAACCGAACACAACAACTCACGAACAAATCACATAAAAGTAACAGTAATACTAAGAACAATGTATAAAAATAAGAAGTGCATTTATTTATTAAAAAGGGCGCAACATAAA
This sequence comes from Dryobotodes eremita, assembly GCA_917490735.1. Lineage (NCBI taxonomy): Eukaryota > Metazoa > Arthropoda > Insecta > Lepidoptera > Noctuidae > Dryobotodes > Dryobotodes eremita. The sequence goes on along the minus strand of OU823241.1, from coordinate 5,276,180 downwards.
CATTCGTCTCAAATCACGCGCGCTGCCGCCGAAAGTAATACACTCCACTTCACGCTAGAGGTGCTAAAAAATATGACAACTTGATTATAAAAAGCGCGTCAATAGTACAAGTTGTACTTGTTCAATATATTGTAACATAAACAAAGAACAATTTATGACATATTATTGTATTGATAAATAATTATTCAATCGTTTCAAGTGTTAATATAATATCAATATTTTTGAGAAACAGAACGTTGCTTTAAATAAAGCCTGTACAGGCTATACGAACGAATGAAAGAATGCCATTTTTGTTCCTTATCTGTGCATATTATTTAAACCATGGACCTTCTTTGGTACTAACTGATCCTCAGATAGTCTTCGTTTTGTAATAGGAACACGTTTTGATACTGGTACTAACTTTAATACCGTAACAATCCTAGACCTTGTAGTCTTGGTTTAAACCAGTACTTAAGCATTTTTTTGTAATAAGACGGTAGGAGTTTAAATATATTTACATTAATGATATTATTAATTACAATTTTCGGAAACATGAGTGTTATGAACATCGCCGGTAGCACTACAAATAGTATGAATGAAAACTTTAGGATGAAAAAATTTTAGGAAGAGTGATCATTCGGATTACAAATCGTTAGGAAGAACAATTTCGGGTAAAGAACTTTAGTTGAGCCAATATGGACCCCTAAAAAATCAGATAGGTAATAATATTGATTTTGAAAATATTGAAGACAGCGATGATCACTTAATTTATTATTGGCTTGGTATGTCTAAACATCAATTTAGACGAATATTGGATGAAGTTCCTCGGCTAAATAGCAGCCACAGAGGAGCTACTGGGCTGGCGGCTTATTTAACAAAACTAAGAACTGGTGATTCAGATCAAAGACTTTCTACGTTATTTAAGATACCTAGAAGTACTTTGGAAAGACTAATGAGTAATGCTAGAGAACTTCTTACTCAAGATTTTGTACTACAAAACCTAGGTCTACGGCACATTACTAGAGACAACATTGCTCAGAGGAATTTAATAATCCCTAATGGATTATTTGGAAGCACAAACCAAGCTAAACCTATTGTAATCATGGATGGAACTTATATCTACATCCAGAAAAGTTCAAATTATAAATATCAAAAACAAACATACTCTCTTCACAAGTTTAGGAATTTAATGAAACCATTTATTATAACTTGTTGTGATGGATATATATTAGATGTGATGGGGCCCTATCCGGCAGCAACATCAGATGCCGAGATTCTTAAAAATGAATTTAGTTCACAAAATGCACCAATGAGGACATTCTTTGAACCTGGTGATGTATTTATATTAGACCGAGGTTTTAGGGATGCAATACCACTTCTAACAGAATGTGGGTACTCTGTTAAAGTGCCAGCATCACTTGAGGAAGGTGAATCCCAATTATCCACTGTTGATGCTAATAACTCAAGAAAAGTCACCATTTGTCGCTGGGTTGTTGAGGTCGTAAATGGTATATTTAAACAAGCATTTAAATTGTTTCGGCAGGAATTTTTTAACCGGGCAGCTACTCACATGATGCAAGATTTTGCAGTAGGTGCAGCATTAATTAATAGGTTTCAATACTCAATACTCAATTCTTTTATTGCATTCCACAATATAGGCTTAGGTGGTAAACATTTATTTGGAAACAATCGTGGACCCTGTCGGGCACAGCAAAAGTAAGTTTATGTGGAGAGGGCTTATCATTTAAGTATCTTATAATCTAACTTATACCAAAAAAAAAACAACATAAAAAAAAAATAATAACATTACAAAAATTATTTTTCAAGTTTTAAAGATTTATCATTTAAATATTCGTCAACACTGTAATAACATTTGGTCAATAATAACTTTTTTAACTTATTTGTGAATAAATGGATTTTTTTTTCTTCTCTTATGGGTTCTGGTAACATATTGTATATTTTTATTGACATAACCAGAGGACTTGTTGAATACATTTTTAAACGGGACTGTGGCAGGTTAAGTCGTGTTTTGTGTCGGAGTGTGTATCTTGTTTGTATGTCTTTTCGTTTAGTGTAAAAGTCTTGGTGTTTATGAGCGAATTTGCATATTTCAAGTATATATATACACGGCAGAGTTAAAATATTTAGTTCTATAAATCATTCAATCAATTCATCCTAGGATCGTAGATAGATCTGATGCTGCTCAAATATTATCAATAGTTAATCAAAGAATGTATATCCATAATACTTTAGCAGATTATGTAAATGAATATCATTTAAACCGCAGGAGGGCTCAATTTGTTAATATTACCGTTGGCTCTGACAATTTAAATGACTTCCCTCGATTAACAATGAATGATTTAATATTAATTGCATGTGGTACCTATCAAATAAAACAAGCTAGATCATATTATGGAGAACATATTAGAGCCAACGGTATGTATAGTATTGAAATATGTAGAGAACAAAATAGCAACCTACCAAGCGAATTAATTAATGAGAACTGCTGGCTTTTGCGTGCCAAAATACAAAGCAGACATATAAGCCGTAAAATATATTTTGTGTACATTAAAATAAATAATAATTATGCTGGCAGAGAGGCAATTAATGGATACTGTTGTAATTGCATAATAGGAAAACGCACGGTAGGTTGTTGTGCACATACCATGACTGTCCTTTGGTATATACGAGGGTCATTCAATAAATACTTAGCCTACAAAAAGTAAACGAAAATTTTGGAAAAGTGGCAATTTATTTTTCAACATAGTCTCCTTTTAGTTCGATACACTTAGCCCAGCGATGCTCCAACTTTTTTAACCCGTCCGAAAAATAGTTTTTGTCAAACTCTGCAAAATAGGCCTCCGTGGCGGCGATGACCTCCTCATTCGATCCATATCTATTCCCGGCGAGTGATTTTTTCAGATTAGGAAACAGAAAGAAGTCACAAGGGGCCAAATCTGGAGAATACGGTGGATGGGGCAGCAATTCGTAGCGTAATTCGACCAATTTGGCCATGGCAACGGCAGACGTGTGAACCGGTGCGTTGTCGTGGTGAAACAGCACTTTTTTCTTCGCCAGATGGGGTCGTTTTTTCTTTAATTCGGCGTCGAATCGGCCTAATAAATCGGCATAGTAAAGCCCTGTAATTGTTTTACCCTTCTCGAGGTAATCGATGTAGATCACACCTTGTGAATCCCAGAAAACGGTGGCCATAACTTTTCCGGCCGATTTTACAGTTTTCGCCTTCTTTGGAGCACGTTCCCCGGTCTGGATCCATTGTTTTGATTGCTCCTTGGTCTCTGGTGTGTACCAGTGGATCCAGGTTTCATCGACGGTCACAAAACGACGCAAAAACTCCGCTGGATTCATCTTAAACAGCGCCAAACACGTCTCCGATGTGGTCTCACGGTTGCGCTTGTTTTCTGGTGTGAGTAAACGCGGCACCCATCGCGCCGACAGCTTTCTCATGCCGAGTTCCTCGTGAAGAATATGATGCACTGTTCCTTCTGAAATGCCTACAGTCTCAGCTAGCTCCCGAACCTTCAATCGGCGATCTGCCAATACGAGATCATGGATTTTTTTAATGTTTTCCTCCGTAGCAGCTGTTTTCGGTGCACCTGGACGTGGTTCATCAAAAACCGACGTACGGCCACGTGCAAACTCGTTGAACCAATTCTTGACGGTGGCCATCGATGGAGAAGAGTCACCGTACACAGCATCCAAGCGCTCTTTGATTTCGATGCGCGTTTTCCCTTCCAAAAATAGGAATCGAATCACCGAACGATATTGCTCTTTTTCCATTTTTGTAAAACCGATCGACACGTTCGCTTCCATAAGTTGTCAAATTAAAACAAATGAAGGGATTGGAATGAAAATTTGAAAAAAGAATTAAAAAAGAATGTGCTACACTGTGGTAAAACTCTTTTGAAACTACAGCGCCCTCTGGCGATGAGGCTAGGTACTTATTGAACGCCCCTCGTAGGTTGGGCAAGATATGAATCCAATATATGCCCTCCTGCGCCATTTTTAGATGATTTGCTAATTGTATATGACAATGAAGAGAATATAGATATTTAAAATAGCAAATGTGTTTTTTTTATACCCTAATAACTACAATTGGATAAAAATATATTTTGAACACCCCTCCAACCTCCTCCAAACATAAAACCAAGCATTGAAAAAAGAAAAGTTCTTGAAACACTTATTCATATAGAAAATTAACCTCAAAACGTTTTTTTATATTTCTAAAACAGTGGCGTCAATTTGAATATGTTTTTTAAGATATTCAATACTATTAAGATTTTAAAACACTCCATTTTTATAGTAATATTCGATGTCCATCTTGGGCCTCGGACACTATGGAGAGTAGGCTTTCCCCTTTGACTCCAGTCAAATTAAATGATATTTTGGTACTTCCAAAAGCACCTAAAAGAAAAGGGGCCAAAAATAGTGTAAAAGCCCCTTTTGTACTCACATCAGCCGGTTGGAAAGCTAAAGAAAATGAAATAATTAGGATTAAACAAGAAAAAACAGAAGGAATCAAGAAGAGAAAATGTGGACCGTTTTACAAATCTGCATACAAAACTGTCAAAGGTGTCAAAGGTGAATTACGTGATATGAATTGTACGCAGATAATATTAGGTCTTTACCTATGAAATTGCCGTTCTGCAGTACTGGCCATTTCAAATCAAAATAATTTTTGTTTGGCTATGAATTCTAATTTCAAATTAATTTTATTTTAAAAACATGGATTTTTTTTTCTAAAAGTAGTCATTTCTTTATTGATTAGTGTTACATTTTCATCGCATTTCAATCTTTTTCGTCATCATGGATACGTTAAAAATTCGAGTAATTATGGAATATGAGTACCGTCGTGGCAGCAACGCGGCACAAGCGGCACGCAACATCAGCGACGTTTACGGAGCTAACTCTACAAACCAACGCACCACCTGTTATTGGTTTGCTCGCTTCCGTTCTGGAAATTTCGACCTGAAAAATGAACCTCGCGGTCGTCCGAAGACTTTGGTCGACAATGACGAATTAAAGGCGATTGTGGAAGCTGATGATACACAATCTACGGCTGAATTAGCAGCAGCTTTCGACGTTAGCGTCAAAACAATATTGGTCCATTTGCGTCAAATTGGCAAGGTAAAAAAGCTTGACAAATGGGTGCCCCACGAACTCAATGATCGCCAGCGCGAAGTACGCGTCGAGACGTGCCTTGCACTGCTCAACAGACACACAAATGAAGGAATTTTGAACCGCATTGTTACCTGCGATGAAAAATGGATTCTGTTTGATAACCGTAAGCGCTCAGCAAGTTGGTTGGATCCTGGTTCAGCACCTAAACAATGCCCTAAACGAAAACTTACCCCTAGAAAAGTGATGGTCACTGTTTGGTGGTCTAGCGCCGGTGTGATTCATCACAGCTTCTTACCAAACGGGGTGAGCATTACTGCAGATGTGTACTGTGAAGAACTGAACACAATGATGGAGAAGCTGGCGCATCTCCAACCAGCATTGGTCAATCGCTCGTCTCCGCTGCTCCTGCACGACAACGCGCGACCTCATACTGCACAGCAGACGGTCTCCAAGTTGCAAGAACTGGGGTTGGAAGCTCTCCGTCATCCGCCCTACTCACCAGACCTTGCGCCTACAGACTACTACTTTTTCCAGAATTTGGATAACTTCTTGGCGGGAAAAAAATTTAATACCCGAGAGGCAGTACAAAATGCCTTTGAAGAATTTGTTGCCTCCCGTCCAGCTGATTTCTTTAAGAAGGGCATCAATAAACTGCCACTGCGATGGCAAAGATGCATTGATTGCATGGGTGATTACTTCGATTAATACAAATAAAAAATTAATGAAAAAAATTCGTTTAAATTTTTTCATACAAAACGGCAATTTCATAGGTAAAGACCTATTACTATGAATTGTCAGGTTGTGACCATTTTACGATTTCTATTATGATTCATTATATTATCCTGTTATGATTCCGCCAAAGCGTCATTTTTAGACCCCCAGTAGGCCGTTTGTAAGTGGTTTCGTTATGAATTACAATTTTATTATTTATGTTAATCCGAATTTGAAACATATAATTAGACTTTGTAATTGCAGATATTGTTCAATGACTCAGAGACAATTCCTCCGGACCGCTTAATCACAACTATTGAACAAACTTTAACACCGATTCAAGATCATACTAACGAACTCATAACTCTAGAAGATGATTTGTACATATCAGTAAGTATCGATAATAAATATAAAACTTTTGTTAAAAAAGTTAGTTCTTAAACTTAGTTCTCAAAAAAGGCGCCTGCAGCGTTTAAAGTTTGACAAGTATATCAACGATCCGAAAACGAATCATCGAATAGTCGACGAATATTTTAGAAAGGAGGCCGATACTCTGGTGGTCTACGGCGCTGGCTTCCGAGTTTATGAATACGGGCTCCTTCAAGGGTCACAAAAGGTTTAGACACAATGACATCTTGAAAATTATCAAACGACGCAAGAATCTGTTCCTGTATGTTATCAACGAGGCGTTTACTACGAAAAATTGCAGCAAATGCTACGAGCAGCGGACGCAATGACGCCTACAGATTTCAAAGTCTCCACACCGCACCGTTACGTGTACTGCAGTGTATGTCGTAAGGGTATCCATCAGCGCTTTACGGTGGACGCCATCATGCGTGACAGCCACACTTATGTAGAGCTATGTATAGGTTAAACATATTATAAACAAAGATTAGGATAAGTCACTTGTGTACTGTGATCTTAGTTCGGAATATAGATTCGTAGAATAAAGACGTATCGTTTTATTTAATGAATTATATACCCCTTTTGTCATCAGAAGTGGGATCGGACTAGACTTATTATTTTAATACAGTTTAAATACCCAAACACACAATGATCAATAAAAAGATTGCCAATAAACGTAAAATAAGTAGTATAAGTGAACATTCAGTGACAACTGTTATTAACGAAAGAGAAGTTATTAGTTCAGAGACTAGTACTAACAAGGCTTTGCCTACATATTACCCTAGTGTTGGTGCTATTGAGGCTAGTGAATGGAGTGCAGAGGTAGATACCCTGGCCTTGAAGAATAAATGGGATGATATCGAGACCATTGCCAGATGTGTTCCATTTTTAGCTGGACCAGCACGTGAATTATATGAAGAATGTACACCAGTACAAATAACATGGCCAGCATTGAATGAAGATCTCCAGATAACTTTTCCTAAATGTCGTGATTTGTACCGGGATTTCCAGAAAGCAGCAAACATGACAAGTAAACAATTCCCGACGGTTTCTATATATGCTGCAAAGAAACAGAATTTTAAAGCAATTGAGACTGCAATTTCGTGAAACTGAATTATTGGAACTGATAACTGGAGGTATAACTGATCCGCATGCAAAATCGATTGCCAGCAGCGCATAAACAGTGAGCGGGTTATTTGAAAAATTAGCACGTTATACTCCAAAGTCACAAAAAAAATATTACAGAAACTGAAATCCAATCGCCGTCCTCGTCAAAAAGATTTAAGATTATGGCCGAAGTGAAACGTTGCCATCGCTGTAATCGGATTGGCCATATACAGCGTGATTGTCATACTAGTTTACATAATTTAGCGCCTAAGACTGCCACCATGATGGGTGAGAATAAGTTTGAAAACAAGTGCTCATTCTGTTTCAAGAAAGGACGTTTAGCTGAGAACTGTTGGACAAAACAGAGAGTTAGCCGAGGAAAACAGTCTAAAGATGTCAACAGTAGCGGCAAGGTGGCACAATCATCAGAGAACGAGATCAAATTCAAACTCATGAAATTGTTTATAACAGAGGACTTCATAACCACTTAAATGTCTCTCTGTTGGTGGCGCGTGTGTTTGACCATTCGGTTCCCTACAAAATGGTTGAGCTGGATGGTGCTGATCCACGCGTCATGTTCGTGAACGGGCGCCGTCAGTTGAGACTGGTCATCTCTTAACTGCCACGGCTTATTTTTATTATTAATCTTATATTTTGAATTGTTTCTTAATATATTTTTTTTTCATTGTTCTCGCATATAGAAGCAACAAGAATAATGTACCCAGGATTTTGTAATATCTTGATCCAAAAAGAGTGTCCTTGGAGTTTCTTGCCCGTTCTTCTCCATAGAGATCTACGTTTTAGAATGGGCAACTAGCTTCAACTTTCTGACTAACTGACCGACTCTTTGACAATTCAAAAGTGCCTGTAAATGGTTTAATTGAAATAAATGCTTTGAGTTTGAATGCTTTGACAAAAGTGCCAAGTCAAATCCATTATGGACTACAAAAGCTGTTAAATAAAAACTCAAGTCTTATCGCCTTAAATAATAAAATCCGTGAAATCAAGACCGCCGTCATGACTATTCGAACCACGACAAATGAAACCCTTGTTTACCAACCATACAAAATGTCGTTCTCTGAGAGGGATAAAGTACGTTCTATTGTTACGGGACTTTTAAACAATAACATAATTCAAGAGTCATTATCGCCTTATGCGTCACCAGTTATGTTAGTAAGAAAAAAGGACGCAAGTGACAGATTATGTGTGGATTATCGAGTTTTGAATAAAATAACCATCAAAGATAGATATCCACTACCATTAATTGATGATAAGTTCGACAGACTAGCAAAACTCGTCACTTCAGCACACTAGATATGGCATCAGGTTTTCATGGAATTCCTATTCAGCAAAAAACATCAGTCGAGAAAACTGTCTTCGTAACACCTGATGGCCACTATGAGTGGTTACGAGTACCGTTTGATCTCTGTAATGGACCCAGTATATTTCAAAGAGCTGTAAATAACGCATTGGGAACTTTGAGAAACAGTATAGCTCTTGTTTACATAGGTAGATGACGTCATCGTACCCTCAATTAGCATGGGTGAAGGAATAAAGAGGCTTACACCCGGTTTCTGATTTGAGAAAATTAGCAAATCTCAACTGATTATTCTCAAATACATAAGTAAGCGCTTAAGTTTTTTTGCGTTTCACAAGTTAAAATCGAATTTCGTCAAACCATAATCAACTGATCATTTACTTAAGTATTCCTGATCAAAGCTAACACGTTCCAATTTACATAAAAAAATTGGTACTTTTCAAAAACTCATAATATTAAATCATTTTATTCTTATAAATTTAAAACAGACTTAAAAGTAAGGTATTTCTGTTATTAGAGTTGCTAATGCATATTTTAGCAATTTAATATTTGACGTGTTTGTTTGTCTGAACCGAATCGTGAATGTCATACTGTAAGTAAACAAACGCATGTTTTATTGGAATTCTGTTAGATTTTTTACATAAACTATTTAAAATTGTACCAATTTATTAAAATGAATAAAGATAAGAAAAAACGATCGCCTGACTATACTCTAGAGGAGAAAGAAAATCTTCTTTCAATAATAACAAAGTAAGTACATAATAACCTATAATGTTTCCCATAATATAATTTTACGTTTCACCACATTCGTTATTTAGATGTTTCGTTTATTATTGCTTCAGATACATAAGTGTAACAGAGTGCAAAAGGACAGGGGCATACTTTATCCAAAAGAAACAGGAAGCGTGGAAGTCAATTACTAAAGAGTACAATAGCCTTAGCACGACTGGGCCTAAGGATGAAACAATGTTACATTTTTATAATAATATCAAGCATCATGCAAGAAAAGATTCTGCAAATTAAAATGTGAGCAGAAAAATGTAATGTCGTCTGTCGTGTCTGTTTTGTGTTTGCGTGTCGTGTTGTGTGTGTGTGTTTAAGATAATTCTTATGTTCAATATCATATTAACATAAACTACACTGGTCATATTCAGAAACTCAAACTCAAAGCATTTATTTCAAATAAACCAATTACAGGCACTTTTGAATTGTCAAGGGGTCGGTCAGTCAGAAAGATGAAGCTAGTTGCCCATTCCAAAGCGTAGTAGGTACCTATGGAGAAGAACGGGCAAGAAACTCCATGGACACTCTTTTAAATCAAAATATGGTTACAAATTATTGGTTACATCATTCATGTTGAAATTATGCATGTGAGAACGATGCAGAACGTTAAAAGCGTCCGTAATAAAGCGACGAAAACAATTCCAATATTAAATTAAAATAAGCCGTGGCAGCCAAGAGATGACCAGTCCCCACTGACGGCGCCCGTTCACGAACATGACGTATGGATCAGCACCATTTAGCTCAATCATTTTGAAGGGAACTTAATGATCCAACACACACGCCATCACCAGCGAGACATTTGAGTGAGCATGACATACTCTCAGCCGCCAGGACACATTCATGTCAATGAAAGACAAACCTAGAAAATTGTAGCTTTATAGTAGGTACATAGTACTCACACATGTGCTATGCAATTATACAATACTAAAAGATTGAATTTATACAATGTAAAGACAGGTTTTACAATCTTCAGTAGTTCCAAATGCTAATCAATTAGTTAATGCGCCCTTGTGGAGCAGGACCAGCGTGGAGCCAAGCATTTTTATCGGCGATGTAATCCCCCAACTTATAATATGCTTGACTGCATAGTGTGCGTTTTATACAGGATTTAAATAATAATTCAGAGTAGGTATAGCCGTATAGTGAATATACATAACGTTTTTATGAATTTCAAAGGAAAGGCGCGCCACGACGCTAATACATAGCGCCGCTTTCTTCACGACGCCTTGGCGGTCGGTCCCCGCCAGGTGAGACCCCTAGTTACCTAGGGGTAGCCCGACGAAGACAAGCAGCGACAGAGGTGCCAATCCGACACTCCTACAGAATAAGGTGTTTGTGCCCCGCCCGCCCCGCTTCCAGAGCTAGACGGTTACGGTTGATTCGAGTAAGCCGCCTGTAACCTGTGTGCAGCTTACTCGGGAGTCCAGTTTGAACTGTTTATTTTACCAAACACCCTACTTATAAACACATTGCACTATTCGCAATTATTTCACTATTTCACTATTCGGCGCGAAAGCATAAATAGACATCGTGCGCGGAGCGCGGTCCTTTTCGCTGGGCGCCGTCATCAAGTGAAGACTGAAGATATTTACGGAGGGTGCTGGTGCTTTGTTTGCTCTGCTTTCGCTTACCAACCGCTTCTTGCGAAGCGAACGTGTGCGGCCTTGTAATGAGGTTCGTGCTGCGTCGTGTTTCTGTCTTGTTTCTTAGTTTGTCATTACGTACTCGTTTTTTAAAGATGATCGTTTCGCTGTTTCTTGCATACTGTCAAAAGCGTGCTAAGGTAACTGGTTCGGTGGTATGTGGTAGCTGGTTTTCTGATGACTGTGTGACAGGTACTGTGTACTGCTCCTATCTAGATATTCCCATATTTTTGTATAATGTGTGTAACTAAAGGCAACAAAGATTTTGAAATAAAGTACCCTAAAAACAAACATTTTTCTGAGGCAAAGGTACCTCAATACACTCTCAGATGAGACAAACATTGCGGAAGTCTCCCACCCACCACAAAGCAATCAGACTGAGCAACATTTAAATGTAGATGAGGTAAATAATGACATTGTATGCATTAAACTAGTCAATCACTTATCAATATAGGTACCTACTCCTTTGGCACAGCATCACAAATTATTTATGTTTTCTTCATTTTAACCATGTTTCCGCATAAACAAAGATTAAAATATCATGAAACCATTTTAAATTTATTTAGCTAATTGTGTTATTTGGTTTCCAGGTTATAGATGTAAATGTATATAATATAATAAAGGATTTAAAGAAGAAATTGTCTAATGAGCAGGTTATCTGACACATGCAGCAGTGATATTATCAAATCTTGTTGATTTTGAAAGTTAGTTTAATCTTTGATACAATCTTTTTTAGAAAAACGTAAAGAAGACTCGTGGTGGCTCATTCACTCCCATGTTGACCGATGCTGATCATCAAATCATTTCCGTCTTAGATGACCAAATACGTCCAGATAAGAATCCATTTGATGAAGCAGGTGAATATTATGGTGGGTACCCAATAGATCAATACTTTTCGTACACCACAGAAAGATGTACATTTATAGTAAGTATTATGTAAACTACAAATTTAATTTTTCAAGAGAACAAGTTGAAATAACTTCTAAAGAAACTAACCCAGTACCAGAATCCGATCCACTGCCAGAACCTCCTAATCTAGTACCTGTGTTAAGGCAACGAAAACTCGTGCCCAAACTAAAAAAGAAGACAATAGACAGCTTATCATTAACAATGCATTCAGCTGAAGCTCTGAAGAAAATTTATTTTAAGAATAAAATAGAACTTGCGTACTACCAAAAACTAAATGAGATGCAAAAATTTAGATTTGAACAGCAGAAGCATGAACTGGATATGCATTTTTTTTTAAAACAGTTGAAAAAGGCTGATAGGGATTTGATGTAGTAAATTACCTTGTCAAAACATTTGCTCAAAAAATGAATTTACGAAGCCTATATTTATAAGCCTGAATATCTTGCAGTTACTGGAATCGCACCGGAACGTCAACTTCAAGGCGTTTGTCTTGCATGTACCGAACTGTTATCTGCCGCTCGTCATGGAAGAACACTTTTGGCCGCAGGACGTGGTTTTCCGTCGCTTCCGCGTACAAATTCCACTGGACAGCACAAAGTCAAGCTGGTGCAAAGTGAAGTGCTGCTAACATAGTCCTACGACTTTTTATTAACACAAGTTTTGTTTATATGAAAATATGTATGTTTAAGTTAAGGTATTTTTCTATGGGCTTGAGTCGCCTGAAATAACTGGTATTATTATTATTAGAAAGAGGTGGGAGCTCTGTTCCTCGTCAGTGTTCGCTTCAGCCGGCCAATAAAGGCAAGCCAGAGGTGATGAACAAGACTACACCCGGGAGATAGGGTCCGTGGGGTTGCTACTGCCCAACAGCTCGCCACATGCTGCCCTGCGGGTTTCTGTATCTCTCTTGGTCACCCTAGACTTGTTCCGGCAAAGTAAACTCTACCGGCACAGACCTAGAGTTCGGAGCGCGCCAGCCCCACCACGACGTCAACGTAAAGATACGGCGGTGGAGTTATTATTATTATAATTTCTTTTAAGTTACCATAATTATTATAAATATCGCACGCTTAATCCAATACTGGCACTATTCCAAATTTTGCCAAATCGACTTTTTAATGCCATTTGTTGGGAAACGTGCAACTACGCGTAATCGCGCTTACACTGGTTTAAAAGTAACAGAAATAACTGCTAGATGGCAGCGGTGTGCTTCGTCACTAAACAAAAGATTCCCCTCCCCTCACAGCAACACTGACCTTCAACGAAACAGTACGTGTCGTGAAGGGCAAAAACGACGATTTTTTAGTGCAAAGGTGTCATTTTAGTGATTAAACCGGTTTACTAGTCATATTATTGATAAGTTATGCATTAATTTAATTGTAATAGTGACATTTTTTGTTTAGATTCACATTTACAATAAGTTTTTATCATATTTAGATCATTAGTTAGATGCCATAATGACATTTTTAGCGTGTGCAAAACTATGCAGCGGCGTGATAACCTACTGAAGCTTGCACTTGAAAATGACTGTATTGATGAAAAAACGAACCCATATCAACCAGTATTTCATACTCTTACTCAAGTAGAGCCACTACAGATCTCGGTTGAAAATAATAAAAAGCCACGTAGTTTAAGCAGCAGTAGTTCATCTTCTTCAAGCAGCTCTTCCTCTTCGAGCATCTTCATTTAGCATTGGTTCTCATATATCAGGTTCAATCAAGTCTAAGGAGTTCAATATTAGTACACACCATTTGACGAAACCAATTGAGAATCTACCAAGCATATCTAATTTGCAAAGTAGTATGATTCAAGAAACTGTTCCTCTTCAAATACGAATACCTAGAGCAAGATCATTAAGTTCTTGTTCATCCAGATCTAGATCTTCTATAGCATCGTCTAGAGCAAGTGATTTTCCCCCGGACGATGATGACGCTGATTATGTCGCGCCGCCTAACCGACCCACACACAGGGAAACCTCTAGCAGTGAACCAGCTGATAACTTCCCAGTCCCTGTGGTTTCCCCCACAAAAAAAGCGTAAGGGTGTGGTAAATAATAAGAAAAAAAACGCTAAAGAGTTACGTAATTCAGGAAAACAATACGTTTCACTATCCAAAACTAAGAGAGTTATTTGCGAAAGACGCATGGGTCCTCCTTGTACAGTACGGTGTCGATTAAGATGTTCAGAGAAAATTGACGAAGATCAGCGAAATGCTATCTTCGATCTATATTGGGAAATAGGCTGACCCGCTGTCCGGTCTAACAGATTCACTACCTGGAAGTGACGTCATACCATACCCATTACCTGCTAAATAAAGGCAACGTCAAACAAAGCGTGTACGGGTTTAAAGTTAGTTTAAAATTACGTACGTTGCACCGGAGTGTAGTGGAATGGATGCCTTTCGTTTTGACGAAGGACTTTCCACACTTTCCATATTGAAAGATCAAGATGTGATGCCACATTTCTAATGCTTCTTGTAGGGTCTTTCTCAAAAAGTGCCAGTATACTCTCGTCCACTTCAACATTATGTCGCACAATATGGCCTCTTGGTTCATTAAAAGTGACACTGCCAGTCTCACGTATGCGTCGCTATGTGTCTTGGAAGACTGCGGCCTGGTAATTTTCTACCAGGAAAGCGTTCCTGGTAAAGTCGTTGCGCTGCACGAGCGACACCATGGGCGGCTCCATAAGCCATCATGATGTCCGCATATTCTTCATTAGAGAATGTCGCCATTGCAACAACAAAAATCTCAACAAAGTTTAACAATAACACCAAAATTTAAAAAAATTCTCGTACGTAACAAGAACCAACAAACGAAAACAAAATAACAAAATGAAAGAATCGCGAAGTACGGTGAACTAGCACACACGTCAGGTAGCGGAGGTAGTGATGTCTCGACAAAAAAAAATACGGATCGGCGGCAGTGCGTGATTTGTTCAAACCCATTTACGCTATGCAAGAAAGAGATAGAAAATCGATTTCACTGCGCAAGAGTGAGAAAACAAATTTTACCTGATTCTCAAGTAACAGTTATGCAATAAGATTTTTTTCATTAGAATTTGGAATTTAGTCTTATGTGGCTCGATTTACAATTCTAGCGAATTCACAAAGTTGTTAAGATTTTTATGGCATGTGGCACATCATTAGCAAGAGGATAGACTAGAGAATTAATAAGGGAGTTGGGAGAACCCAGTCGCTTTTGTTTTTTTTTTGTAGCCATGTAAACAGCTGTAACATGTACAGCTTTAATTTAAGTTTTACCTTTGCGAGTAAATTAAAAAAACTAGATGACTAATGTCCCTAATTTTGTATTTAAAAGTACTCTAAAACAATACACATCTAAATAAAATAAAAATTCAGAATCTACGCCTTATAATTTTTTTAAATTTTGTATTTGAATGTAAAATTTGGGTCTTTTTTTAGTAAAACAATAAAAAGTCGATAAAAATAATTCCACAGGGCATGAGAGGTGTTAAGGGGTCTGAAAGGCTAGCAGATGAACCCTTCAGTCGACCATTTCAATTTGGCACACGATGCACCTAACAGCCTGTATATTGTTGCAGGTCGAAACAAACAGCTAGCCAAATTTTCTCTTCTGACGATGAAACCGGACATCAGCAGCAGCTGAAAAAACGCAGGACTACAAAGCGTCATCTTCGTCGTCGACTGCTAAGAGGTCAGCGGAGGGCGAATCATTAAATACCGAGATTAAGAAGTATAAAAGAAGAAAACTACGATCAATCCTATCAACGCCAGCATGAGACCCACATCGCATGATCCATTCGGGACCGACAGCAAGGATGATGGTCGGCAGGAGACCTCTGCAAGTACCCTAGGTAAAAAAAAAACCACCAATACATTCCTATTATAATCGTAGAGTAGCCACCGGTATAAGTAAACAGAGCTATGAAGGGAAAAAGCGTAATTTTTTTTATATAATTAAAGATATATGAACACAGCGAGATACGTGTAGCGCCTATAAATAGATGGAGGCATGCCATTGTTAGTGTAAAAAATCGAACAGATGATGGGGCGTCTGCTTGGAAACATATAAAAGAGTTTTTACAAGAAACTCATAAAGAGTTCAAGCATTGCCCCATAGATTATGACAGCAGTTATTTTTAGTAGTTAGGTAATACCTATCTCACAATACTGATATATTACTTACTCAATTACTTTATGTTGTTAATCATTATATTATTATTTCATTTACCTATCGTACGGAAGAAAAGTGCGTCTCTGCTCGCCAGATTGCGTGGCAGTGGCAACAGCCTCCTGAAAGTGACAGCTGACAGGCTTGATGAGAGCCCTTGATGAGATATCTCACCAAAACAACACTGTCTGTCGTAGTGTATAAGTACTAACATAGATCGTAAGCCGCATTGTTACTAATATCCTAGGATATAAGTACTAACGTAGGTTATAAGATTGATTGTTTCTAACGTCTTTTAAGTATTTTTGTTTGTTTTTTTAATTGTGGACCTTTTTGTTGTCTGTTAACTAAATAAATTATTATTATTATTATTTTACATTATAGATCCATTGACCAGATTCATGACGGATCTAGTGAAGATTGTTTTCTCATTGGATCCTGATTTCATGATGTGGATCTACCGAATATTTTTTTTTCAAAAACCCGGGAGGCAGACCAATGATGGATCTTATTCTACCAACATGATGAGTCTTTTTGATATGAGCGTTTGCTCATATCAAAAAGACTCATCATGAGTAATAAATTAATATATCTGTCATATTAACATTGCAGTTTGGTGCGTTTACGGAAAATGAGTGCGAACGAAGAGTTGATATTTATTAAAAGTGGTCGTGGTGAAGTATTATTATGCGAGGGCTACAGATTCCATAAGCATGTTCTTTATAGAAAAAGGCACTTGTCTCTGGCGTTGTGAAAATTACAAAACTTCAAAATAAAAATGTACTGTATCAGTAACATTAAATTCGGTGAGTGATTCCTTTGTCAATACGATAACCTCTTCCAGGTAAAAAACATTTACCAACATTATTTTTCAACTTATCCTACTACTATTTTATCAACATAATTTGTTTTAAGACAAAAGTATTACAAAACGGAAATCCCATTACGACGCGACGCCTGTGTTCCTGATGTAGCTCATAATTTTATAGCACAATTAAGAGACTTCCCAAAATGTGGGCTTATGGAGCTTAAAATATTTGCTTTAGGCTCGTATCAAATAAAACAAACCAAATCTTACTATGGCGAGCATAGAAGACAAAATGAGTCATATAGTTCCAATATCCGCTAACTCCACTTTTTGAAAAAAGTAGGTTGTCGATAGTTCTACATAGTCTATGGAGTTTCCAATCGTTCATCCAAATGACGTTGTAAGCGAAAACCGACAAGTCCCTAATAAATTTGACATAAAGTTTGTGGTTGTTTTCAAAATCCGTCATCTCCACTATACGATTACTTCCAATGGCCGCCATGTCCATTTTGGACCAATCACGATGCACCATTCCATGACACTCAAGATGGCGATTTAGTGACAAAGTTGTGATTGTTGTCGTGTTTTAAATTGCATATTTTAATTAAAATTATGGAAGAACTGACAAAAAAAAATGGAAAAAGCTGCTCCTAATAAAGGAAGAAAACGAATAAGTCAGCCAGATTTATGGAAAAAGAATAAACTGAAGGAAGAAAGGTACGTTAAAAGTAGCGTCGTTTACTATGATTAGTGTAGGCTTTACCACGGTATACAGAGTGTTTCGTGTTGAGATGGTTTTAATGACATTGAAATATTATGTACCTACTTGGTATTAACCAAGTAGGTACATAGTATTTCAATGTAATAAACTACTTATTAAACATCGTTATCATTAGATAACAATGTTTAATAAGTAGTTTTTCATTATTTTTTGGATATTGGCGTACATGATACAATAGATGACTAATAATAATTGCTGATTAATATGATTATTTATCAATATTTTTTATTTGCTCGGCTCGGTGGGCCCATGTTGCTAGTCTATATACCAGAGGTCGCGGGTTTGTTTGATGACTAGGACCAATTATGTAAAAAAAAATAACATACTACATACAGACTTTGTTTTGTTTGTAAATAGAAAAAACTTGTGTGATTATACATTACTCTAGATTATCTTTGTCATCATGGGATCTTTGTCACGAGTTATGAGTGGTTTATCTATTGGCAGACTCAGAAAGACTCCCCCACGATCTGAACCCCAGGCAGAGGAGAAGAAATTAATATATCATCCCTTTATGATTTCCTATTCTCTAGATTTAACAATCGAAGGACAAATGCCAGTTAAAGTTATTCCCTTGTTAGTAGATTCCTTTGCTTTGGCCTGGGCATTAGAATTGTTTTATGCAGATGAGGCCTGGTCAGGATGTCTCGGGTATTTCTGGAAGTCTCTTCGGGAAAATGTGCTAAATTCCATAGATCTTCATATGGGAGAAAAAGGATTTTGTCATATGATTACAACTATCATAAATCATTTAGGTTTTTCGGATGGATCCTGTATAGATTCCTCTGTACCTCCAAAAAAGATTACAGGATCCAGATCATGGGAGTTGATGAGCACCGGGGCTAATTTGATTGTGATTACAGCTCGATTTTAAATCACTTTAAGAACATTCCCTCATGAGTTGAGACATTCTTTACGTGATCAAGGTTTCAAGAAACTCAATCTTTTGACAGATAAAGAAAGAAAAACTCTTCAGTATATGGGGCTTAAACAACTTAGGCCTCAATATACCCATGAGAAGAGTTTTGAGAAATTAATTACTAAGAACAAAGAGCCTAAAAACACCCGTGTCCGTGCCATCACTCACTCTCACAATTCAGAGGTAGTCCAGGCATCCGCTCCACCTCCATACTCTGCTAATGACTCAGAGAACGATTGGGACTAATCATTAATCTCAACCTTTTTAATAGGCATCATAGAATATATCCCTCTCGGAAGACCTGAATTAAATTGATTGTCTTCCATAATATTTAAATGGGTATTTATATTTTTTCCAGGTACGCGCCTAATGATATGCCTGTTGTACCAAAGTGTAGACATAATACGAAGTCTGAAGTGTGGCACTTTGTCAATGTTTGATTTGATGAATATACATAAGCATTTTTATTTAAAAAAAAGTAAAATGCATCAAGATAACTTCATTTTGAAGTACTGTGTGACGAAAAATGTTCAAAGACATCGACCTAAAAACAGTACCCGGTGCTTAAAAAATATGAGTATAACATACAATCTTTACAAAAAAACGGACAAAAAAACTGTACGTGTCTGCAAAGCAGCATTTATGTCCATTTTGAATATTAAAAAAGACAGAATTTGGGGAGTCTTACAAAGATCACATAAGTCTGCCGGCGCATTAGCGCAAGAAAGCAGAGGCGGGGATCACCGATCTCAAAAAAATGAGAGTAAACAGGCAGCCATAAACTCATTCATAAAGTCGTTTGAGTGTAGAGAATCGCATTATTGCCGAGGAAAATCGGTAGAAAGGGTTTATCTAAGCAGCGATTTCAATATAAAAAAAATGTGGCGTCTTTATAATAGCAGTGCATCTTCTGAACACAAAGTTAAGGAATCTTTTTTCAGAAAAGAACTAAATTTAAATTATAACATTGGTTTTGGAAACCCTCGGACTGACGTTTGTTCCCGTTGTACCGAACTATTGGAGAATATAAAGGTGGCTAAGACTAATGAAGAAAAACAATCCTTGATGGTCACTAAAAGAGTGCATAATTTAAAAGCTAAAGCTTTTTATACCTTATCGAAGGAAGACGACCGTCAGGTGATGACATTATCATTTGACTGCCAGAAAAACCATTGTCTCCCGAAACTTCCAGATCAATCAGCATACTTTAGCAGACAGTTTAATTTTTATAATTTCATTGTTGTGATTGGCAACTCTAAAAGTAAGTTGACAACTGAAAACGTTCGGAGTTACTATTGGTATGAGACAGAGAGGCCAAAAGGATCAAATGATATTTCTAGTGCAGTTTATCATACTTTGAAAAACCTAAATATACCTGAAAATGTGAAAAAATTGAAGCTATTTGCAGATGGATGTGGGGGGGCAGAACAAAAATTCAATTTTAATTGGCATGTGTGCTAAATGGCTTTATTCGAATGCACCACCCCATCTAAAAAGGATGGAAATAATATTTCCAATAGTCGGTCATTCTTTTCTCCCGGCCGATAGAGTTTTCGCCAAAATAGAAAAGGATATTCGAAGAAAAGAAGTGATCATGAAACCACAAGAATACGTTGACATTTTAACTCCATATGCGAAAACATTTCACTTGTCTGAAGAAGTACCTGTTCTAGATTGGAAAACTGAAACAAACGCTATTCTTAAACCACCAGGTAGTTGGCATTTCGGTTTCAACATTTCAAAGAGATTTTTGTTATTTAAGGGAAAAACTAATGTTTCTATTCAAGGAGAAGAAAATTACAAGAGCGAAAGAAATGATAAAAAGCTTGTTAAAAAAAAAAACAAATCTGTATGTAACATAACGCCCATCGTTCTACCTGTAGGCATACATATGAAAAAGTGAACGATGTTTGTAAATTACTGCAGAAGCATTATGGAGAAAATTGGCGGGACTTGCCAGATTTCAGTTTTTACTATAGTGCTGAGCAGGCTTTTCTTAATGACAGCAATGAAGATCAAAATAATGATGAAAATGACTATGCGTGCGAAATAATTGAAGAAAATGATAGATTTGTTTAACTTTCTATTATTTTTTCGTTCTCGACTATTTTTGTAATTCTTTGAAATTAATAATAATTTTGAATAAAGTAGTAATAAAAGTCACTGTATTTTTTTAAAAACACCCTGTATCTAAATATAATGTTGGTTAGTTACAATTCCCGCCAAATCCACATGTAGTTTGAACCAAAATCCGCCAACTCCAACCATTAATTTACAAAACCCGCCAACTCCATCAGAAACAATAAAAAAAAAATGCTTTTAGCCAATTAAAATAACGTAAAAGAGAGTTAATTGTAAATAAAAATAATATTGTCTAATAAAAGCACTAACATTGCGTTAGAAAAGTGTTCAATTGACCACGGAACTGGTTTTTGCTCGTACTGAAAACAAGTTTCGCGTGGAGTTAGCGGATATTGGAAGTATATGACTCAAATGATATATACCATATAGTAGTAACGGAAGCATTTGAAAAAGAATTACCTTTAATATTGGGAACCAATAATTATTTAGTTAAGAGGTATTGGAGGTAGTATATATTATGTACACTGGCCTGTGTGAATTTATCATATTTACACCTGTCTGTCACTGATTTAAAATAAACATAGTTACGGTTTTGTTTATGATGTCTGTACATTGTCACTTGTGTGAAAAATATTGACCACTAATGATTATAGTAATTATTAGACCACCGCTGCTCTTATTATTGCTACTATTTTCCAATAGGTTACAGGCCCAGATTATGGCCTTTTTTATGCTCTGATGCAGCTAGAGCATCATTAATAAGTTGAGTGGTTTAAATATTAATTGTGTGCTTGTGAAACTAAACTTACAAAATCTCAATTATGTCAGCTGAAATTGGCATAAGTAGTATTAAGAAGCTTAAAGGATAGTGGTATATATATATATATAGTGATACTTAACGTGGCAATGCTGCCAGCCTTTTGGGCACTTTTCCTGTCGACAGCGATGCGGATGAATTTTTTGATGCCCTATGATTCTTGTCCTTCTTTCTTTTTTATTTTTATTTATTGTTATTTAGTTGTACATACTATTAATATTATTTGTAGATTATGTAAGATATATTTTATGTAAATATTTATTTGGAAAAGATAAATAAGGTCAACAAAGGATAGTCCGACTACCCAAATTGGAAATTCTTGGTGCGAAAATACTTGGAGAATAAAAACTGGTGCGGAGTAATTTCTACAGATGTAGTTAATGCTGACGTAGACCAGCAGGCACGAACGACAATATGCTTGTTATTAGAACCAGAGTGCACAGATGTAGTTAATGCTGACGTAGACCAGCAGGCACGAACGACAATATGCTTGTTGTTAGAACCAGAGTGCACAGATGTAGTTAATGCTGACGTAGACCAGCAGGCACGAACGACAATATGCTTGTTGTTAGAACCAGAGTGCTTTACCCACGTCTACAATGCGAAGACTGCGAAAGAAGCCTGGAACAGCTTACAGAAAGCGTATGAAGACAAAGTTTGGGGAAGACGTATATATATTCTGCGAGAGCTTTTCAACTGTAAGTTACATATCAAAAATTACATTCCTTACACAACAATTGTCCGATATTGATTCTCAAATCCCTGATGATTGCATCAAGGATTTGAGCATCAATATCGGATCATATCGATTTTGCTGGGTGGATTGACCGCTGAGTAAAGCCCTCTCATCATGGCTGTAGATAATGGTGGACAAGAGATCACGTTAGAGCAAATTAAAATGAAATTGTTACAAGAAGGAAATATACAGAGAGTACGAACAAGCCTTAATTACTCGTAAAGTACAGAACGGTGCAAGATCTAATATTAAAACTAACTATCGTAAGCCAAACGAAGTCAAATCGAAGTCAAACGTCAATCGCGTATTTACTGGCAGTCATTAGAAACCATTTCAAAAAGTTGTGCAGTGTATTTCGACTATTTTTGTTTCGAACTTTAAAAGTAATCTATCTACTTATATAGATAAAAATAAATTGCCGAAATGTATGTACGCGCATAACTTCCGAACGACTGCACTTAATTGGATAATTCTTTTTTTGTGTGTTCATTATTGTCAGAACAAGGTTTGTAGGTAGGTACTGTACCTACCTAGGTAGGTAGGTAGGTAGGTAGGTAGGTAAAGTGCGAGCCCAGAACAATTTACAATAATGTTAGACTTTATGGAAAGGTAAGTAGTAATTCACGATAATCACGAAACATTTAGTATAAAGTTTGGGTTCATTGGCACGACCCAGTGGCATTTTTGTTCAAGTGGAGCTCTTAACGTTATTAGTTTATAAGTGACTTTCATGTTCTACAACAATATTATGTACAATTTTCGACTTTAATTCCTAAACAATAGAGGCAAGCCGGCACCCTGACCTCATTGTAAAATATTACACATTTTGGAAATAAGATTAGCTCTAATGTTAATCTATCTTCCAGTGAAATTTCACCAGTTGCTTTTAGAGAAGTTAGGCTCCTTAGATCGCTGCTGAGATTCCGAAACGTTTGTTTATCCAGCCTAAAACGCTGAATAAACTCCAATTCCGACATTTCGGCGATAACCTTCACACTCCGCTAATTTAGTCTTATTTGACGCCTTATCCATGCTTCTTCATTATTTGCCGCCCATAACAGCCTCTGTTGGGTATTTTAGTAGCTGGTATTGCAACACCAACATTAAAAATGTAAATCATTATGTGATCTGTGGCAACACGCCCCTTCCAACTGTGATACTGGTCCAATACACGCGTGAAAATCAATTGTCCGCTGTTTTATTTCTTCTTCCTCGGCACCAACGCTACCAACACCTCATCAGCACCCAACACCACAAATACACCGCTACACATTGGTCCTTCGCGATGAACACCGCTGCTGCGGAAGAAGCAAGCTAGAGGTTTGGAGTTATTTTTTCGGCTGCGTCACAGCCATTTTGGTTGGCAACGCAACGCAAGCGGGCTCTGCATCGCTCTTGGCTTGGAGGTCGCAACATAATCGCATGACGTCTATCGATTCAACAACTCTAGCAGCAATCTACAAGAGAAGAAGCCCAGCAGCAGTCGGTAATCGTCATTCATTCCATCGATCGCCATTGCCGGCGTCGCCGGAGTCACCTCTGCAGGTGTGAAGAGTACAGCTGACAGCTCAGAAGGTATTCCGCAAGAAGGAACGAGACGGCACGCATCGCAATATTCATCATTACTAAAAATTATGCGCCTGAAACGCGCGATTCACGCACGCCGCGCAATAGTATAGCTAATTACGCCCGAGCGCAAGTGGGACAGCAACAAGTCGTTTAAGCGAAGGGGCGAAGCGAACTTCCGTAGTCCGGAGCCGCCATTTTGTGGCATTCGATCGACTCGTCGTCAAGATCAGTAAACGCGCATCAAATCGAAATATTAATTAAGACATAAAAGTCTATAGTTGTGGTACCTGCATATAGATTATAGTGGTCTAATATTAAGTTGTGATACTAAACAAGAAGACCCACTGACCAAGTGAAAGCGTAAAATCGTCTCACGAGGCTATATTAAAGGTACGATCACAAGATTACTTAATTTCGTTGAACTTTCTGATTTATGTAAAATAAGTTATTATGATCTGTACCCTGATTACGTAACAAAGAAGGATGGCGAGTTTGGACCCAGATTATTTATAAATTAACGAAGTGTCATTCACTTGCAAGTTCATATTTATTATAATTAAGGGTTTGTAAGAGGATTATATAAAAAATATTGAGGCACTAGATGATGGGAATTAAGAGTTAGAAAAGATTTTTATTTACTTAAAAATAAGTCATCATGCAGTTATTAAACGCACCGTGTTTCGTATTACATTCCAAACTAATAAATACATGATTTGCCTACGTTCTTACATTTGCAGACGTTTGCGCTTGTCAATTTTTTTTTAATAAACAAAACTTCTAAAATATAAGAAATACATACAAAAGTTAATAATTATTAAAAATGCATTTACATTTTTTTATACAAAAATGTACAATATTGTAATTATTACGATTATTTGTGATCGCGTAGAATGGACCGTTATACTGACAATAGGAGTTTGTTGTCAGTGTCAAAACCAAATATTGTTATTCCATTGTTTGTTTTCAACGACTAACGTGGGGTATCTATTATTTTCTATGCGATTTTGTGGATTCTTGACGACTTGGCTTTACCTTTGGACTGACTATTCTACATACCGACTTAGACAACCGATGTTACCTTTGGACTCCGATTTGCAAGTGGTTTGGACTTAGTTACCCGTTAAAATGCGTTGTGTGAATTGTCAATTGCGCATTGCCCGATTACGGAGACATCGTTTGTCCGACGAAAGTGCTCAGGTAGTTGAGAGAGTTCAGAGATGGGTTTATCCGCGTGATGTAAGTATTGAACAATCTATACATAAATTGGTTCTTAAGCTCATTTACTACAGTAGCATCCTGTGGCGTGGTTTTGTTTCCGTTTGAATGCAAGAATCGCCCTCAATTATATTTAACTTAAAAGTATAAATAAACGTCACCCACAGGATAAGAAGTGATCACATTCTTGATTTTGACCCACTGACATGATTATAACATTAACTTGGTGTATTTGATAACTCTAAAACCATGGTTATAATTATTTTTAGATAACTGGAGACGACTTTATTTGTCATTCCTGTTGGGAGTTGATAAATCATAACCCAAATGAAGATCCTGAACATAACACCCAACAGCAACTTGGACATCGTAATGTGTGTGCTGGGTGTGGAAGATCTATTTTGAGAATCAGGAGTAGACTGGTCCTCAGACCAGAGATGTCTGAAAGAGAAGTACAAATAGGAAACGTTGTGTTTGAATGGATAAGACCCCGCCAGGTATGTAATAAAAAAAGTATGACTAATAATGACGTACATACTCAAGAGATCTGTATTTTTATTATTTTTGTGATTATTTTTTTTAAACTTTTCACTTTTATTGTTTCAGTTAACGAACACTGATGAAATATGTGTGCCTTGCTATTTACGTGCACAGAGAGTGTTTGATAGCTCTCATAGAAGTTCTGCCCCTGTTGCACCTTCCACATCTA
This sequence comes from Dryobotodes eremita, assembly GCA_917490735.1. Taxonomy (NCBI): domain Eukaryota; kingdom Metazoa; phylum Arthropoda; class Insecta; order Lepidoptera; family Noctuidae; genus Dryobotodes; species Dryobotodes eremita. Next base: position 5,250,394 of record OU823241.1, on the reverse strand, counting down.
GTGTAGGAGGTAGTGCACAGCCTATATCTTCGCAACAAATGGAGCAAGTTGTAGAGGTCATTCCGTCGACATCTGGACAGGCACTGAATGAAACATCTGATGACCAAATATTACCTACAACACAAGCAGCTGACACAACAGATATTGAAGAGGTTGGTCTATCAACCACCAGACCTCCATTGCAGGTAACATCTGCTGAACAAATAACATTGCCTACGTTAAGAAGAGCAGCTGATACAGCACGTCGTTGCTTGTTTTTGGAGTGTAACGACAGCGAAAACCGACGTGTGCCTGATGGACTGAGAAAACAGATTATAAAAGATTTCAATTTCTATATACCCAGAAATGCCAGAATTTGCAATTTTCACTTAAGTGCCAACTTATTTCATGAATTGTATGCTAGTGAAAATGCTATATCAACATTTAGTGCTGCACATATAGAAGAAATTGTGTATTTACTAGCAGATGATTCAAAATTGGATTTTCTAAACCCCGAAAGTATTGATGACCATCTTTTTAAGTACTGGTTTGGACGGACAAAAGATGAATATCATGAGATATTAACAGAAGTACCGCGATTAAACAATCATAAAATAAAAAGCGGTTTTAGTGCACTACTGTGTAAAATGCGGACTGGAGATAATGATGAAAGAATCTCAGCATTATTTCAAATACCCAGACGAACTCTTGAAGAATATATGCAGCACACACGAGAAATTCTTTGCCAGGCCTATGTGCCTAGACATTTGGGATGGGCACACAAGCCCAGGGAAGATTTTTTTGCAAGAAATTCTTTGCTTGCTGATCTTTTTGGCAATCCTGAAGCGCCCACCGAAGAAAAACGTTTAATTGCCATTGCTGATGGCACATATTTAAGCACTTAAAAGAGTAGTTACTATTTATTTCAAAAAGAAACTTATTCCCTTCACAAATATTATAATTTGGTTAAACCTTTCCTTATAGTTTGCTGTGATGGTTACATCATTGAGGCAGTGGGTCCGTATTCAGCCACCAAAAATGATGCTTCGATCATGAATGACCTTATGTCAGAGCGAGGTGCCTTTACGGATTTATTTAGAGAAGATGATGTTTTTATTTTAGACCGTGGGTTTAGAGACTGTGCAGACAACATGGCAACCAAAGGTTTCTTAGTACATATGCCCGAAACAATTTCGACAGGGAAAAGGCAACTTTTGACTCTCCAAGCCAATATCTCGAGATGTCTGACGATGACTAGATGGGTGGTTGAAGCTGTCAATGGAAGGTTCAGTAGGGATTTTAAAATATTCCGTGCAGATTATTTAAATAAAAGGTGCCCTCATATTATGCAAGAGTTTTCAATTGCTGCTGCCTTATTGAACCATTTCGCTGTTCAATTCAGGGAACGAACAAATGTGCATGAGGTCATTCAGACAATAGAAGCAAAAATATTTGAAAATAATGAACTTGCTGAAATTGTTCAACATAATAATTTAAATATGAGACATACAATGTTCCTAAATGTTACACATTCAAATATAAAATTCCCTGAATTGACAACAGATGACCTAGAATTAATCGCTTTGGGTACATGCCAAATTAATCAATCAAAATCATATGTTGGGGAGCACCTTAGAGCCCACGGAATTTATACTTTAGAAGTTTGCCAGGACAAATGACAGCCAAACAATTATTATACGTGGCAGAATTAAATCGAGGCATATAGGAAGTAAGTCCTATTTTACATACATCGCAGTTGATAGAAGGCTGGAGGGGCGAAGTGCCATATTAGGATATTATTGCCACTGTCCCGTAGGGACACGGACAGTAGGCTGTTGTTCTCATATAATGAGCATATTGTGGTACATGGGTTATGCCAGACACCAAAGCTACGTTGCTGAACCAGCTTCGTTCTTAGATAACCTTTTAATTAGATAAATAATGTATTAAAGGTTATCTAGGAACAAACAGTAACAAGAATGAAGATACAATTACTGTAAGTATCAGTACTTATTAAAATCATCATCCTCCCTGCCCTTATCCTATTTTTTATCACAACCTGTATTTTATAATCACAAACGAAATAAAAGATTTGTTTTTATATAAATATTGTTTTATTCAACAAACCTCTTGTTTAAAAATTCAAGTTCTTAATAGTCTGTAAAATCGCATCTTTGCTTAATTGCTTTTCACGGAGGGAGTTCCAGGCGATAGATATTTATTCCTAGTAGGTATCTTTACTTCGTTTTCGACTACTTTGTTGGTCTAGTGATCGTTAGCACGACTGCCGAACGTGGGGTCCTGGGTTCGATTCCCAAATCAGGCAAGGTGAAATTCTCAGTATCAACCCGAAGTCTGAATATGTGCCCGGTCAGTAACAGTTGGCTCACCCCTCATAGTTGAGAGTTAAACGTATGTAACTGACAAAATGTGGGTGTATAGCACGCCACTCCACACGCAGACCCGACTTTCGAAAGAATCTTGGTCGCAACTAGACACATCGCGCCAATTGAGCCTTAAAACTACATATTCTGCTAGATATGTACGCTTCTTTCAACTTACTTTTTTACCAATAATAATTATAGTTTCATCCTATATCAATCCAGTCTATGCTTACAGTATTTCATATCTCGTTTTGACCATGTCACTATAGTTCCTAGCATCCAGACATAGTAGGTATGTATTTTTTATTTTGAGAAGGTAAGTACCTATATTTGGCCAGACAGATGCAGATCCACGATGGTAGTGTTGGTACTAAATATTTTTATTCTGTTTGAACACCTTTTTGAAACTACTTAGTACAAAAAAAAAACATTGTATTATCACTATTATATTCGTTTTAGGTTATAATCTTTCACCTTGCATATCTTTTTTCTCCCAGCCTCTACAACTTACTGCCCATTTGCTTTTTTGCTAGTTTTATATAGTTCTACAACTAGTTATAAGTTTCCATAGTGCACGGTACTCCTAACAGTGGGTCCCATTGTACATGCAACCTCGCCATTTTCCTTTTGTTTTTTAATGCGATTCCGAAATTCAGCAAACTCCGATCGGGATCGGTTGCTATATTTGGAATTGTGTATTAAAAATGATTCTAATTGTGCTAAATTTGTTAGGGATGCAATAATCCCTTGCCCGCCATTGGCGAACCTATACGTTTTATTTCATCATAAAATAATTATTTGCTTCCGAATAATATTGCTATAATTTAGTTTAGTTTTATGTACAACTGATGGCCTACTACTGCTTATAAATAAAAATGTACAATGATTGCCTAAAAATTAAAAACCAATTTAGAAAACACTTTCTACCAAAAACTACCATAGTTGAAAAACTCAACAAAACGTTTTTATTTTCACGTTTTTGTTATCTGTGGCCAATAAAAAGTCGTAGAAAAGCAGTGTTGTCAATTTAGTGGAATTTCCAATAAACCTAGGGGTTTGGACCCCTCCTGGCAGACAAAGTTTTGGTTTTAGTGGCAGGTAGTTTTGTCCAGTGGTTAGTCTAATTCAATTTGTAGAAAATACTGCCATCAACTACTAAAACTGTGACTAGATTTTTTTTTATAATAGGTAACACGATAATGGCATGTTTTATTGTTTGTCTAAAACATGATTCAGTAATTTTACGATTGATTTATTTAAAAGGCCGAAATCACTGCGGATTCGAACGCTGATTTATTAAGACCGTTCAGCATAACGAATAATATTATAAGTAGTGAAGTGACACAGAGGCTGCGCTAGTGAAGTGACACAGAGGCTGCGCCTATGTGGAGATCGAAAATCAACGTCATTTCGAAAAAAATATCTCACGGGAACATACTTCTGGGATTAAAAATTCAACCGTTAGGCCATTATTGTGTATTTAGCAAACATACAAACATCTTCACTAAGTTTTTCAAGTACCTACATAATTATTTTGTGATACACGGTACACCGCTAGTAGTGAACTCGGGGAAAAAGTTGGCAACACTTGAGTTAAATGTTTTCGTTGATTTTTTTGTTTATATTTAGTTATTTTATATTTTTCAACATACAAACTTAAGACTGACCAAAATTATATTTACTATTACCATACTGATACAGAAACGTGGGCCTATGTTGCAGTTTTGGAACATTTTTCTTGTGGCTTGCTGAAGACGTTTGGCAATAGCGAAAGTACAAGTAAGTAAGCCAATATAGAGAGAGCCAGTTAGAGATCATTTGAACGAACACATCGCCAACCGGTGGATTAGTCATAAAAGCTAATGTATTTTATTTTAGAAAACTGTTGATTATTGTCTTGCATAACAGCGATGTAAACTTATATCGCGATATCTGTGTATACCTTAATATAGAGCTTTAATTATGAACTAAAGGTACAAATAAAAATAACTTGGAATGAAATATTTCAAAATTGAATACTTGTGACACTAATTAGAAAATAGTGGTGTTTAGCTAAATAAACTGTCATTCATTAGGTACAGGTAAATAGAAACCAATAAATTATTGTAAACAAAGAAAAACTGTTTTATTGATATCATTACAACCTTAACTGACAATAGCATTTATTCACATTTAACATGAAATATTTGTACATGGGGTAAAATAAAATGGAACAAATATATTGTTGGGTAGGTTGGTGTAAGATGGCGCAGGAGACTTATCTCCTGGCAGTTGGCGCATTCGCGATTGGTGGATTCTGGTGTGACGTAAGCAGCTAACTTCAGTAGTGTTTTGTTGTCTACTTGTGCCGGTAAGTGCTCCCAAAAAAATATTCGATTTGCTCACAAAACGATTGTTCCAGGTAAGTCTTAAGATTTTGAACACTTTTAATCTAATTTTATTCTCATTTGGAAGTTGAGTCACTATAAAAAACAATGCATTTAAATTGTAATGTTTTGAATGAGTTGTTGACTAAACACATACTTCATCTCAATCTAAGAAATGAAATAATTCTGGTATTTCACAGGAGATGGCGTTAGTGCAATGATTTCTGCATTGTGGGGAAGTTTGTAAGATGGCGCACTGAGCGGGTGTACAAGATGGCGCGCGCCATCTAACAAACCCTATTTTTAATTTGAGGTTTGGACTGTCCTTTTCAATTCAATTATAAATAGAAAAAAAATCAATTGCAGAATGTCAAGGTGCGAAAGGAAAGGTGACAGACAAACAGGGGCACCTTCATTTATAGAAGAAGCACGCAAGCTCATACATGAAGGTAAAAGTAAAAGATTTGTTGCAAAATCACTTGGAATACCAGAATCTTCCTTGAGGAGGTTACTGAAAAGACCTCCATGTCCAACAAAACTGGGCAGATTTGACACTACCCTCTCAACAGAGATCGAAACAACTTTCTGTGATTATTTGAAAACGATAGATTCAATGTTTTTTGGTATTACCACGAAATATTTAAGGGCACTTGCTTATGAATTCGCTGAAAAAAATAATATAGCACACAGATTCAATCAAGAAACAAAGACTGCGGGTAAGGAATGGCTTCATGGTTTTTTAAGAAGACATCCAGACTTATCCATTAGACAACCAACATCGACAAGTATTGCGCGTGCTGTTGGTTTTAACAGACCACAATGTCAACGCTTTTATATTAATTTGAGTGCTATGTTGGACAATTACAACTTTGCTCCTCACCGTATCTACAACATGGACGAAATGGGTATGTGGGGTACATACCTACCATACCACGTATTCATTTATATATTATAAACTTACACAACACAACATATTTATATACAAACACAATCGTAATATTTATTTACATTTATTTATATTAATTATTATATATAAACAGCCAACATTATATTCACGTAAGCTACTGGACTCGCGCACGGCGAGCTACGTCATCGTGACGTAGCCGGCATGCGCCGAGGTGGGAGCGTGAGGTGGCGAACGTTCGATCACCTTGCCGCAACCTTCAGTTGAGACTTGCTCACGCGCTTCCTCGCTGCGAATAGTTTGTTGATACTTTGTTTACCGATTATTGTTACGTATACGTTTATAGTAACTTATCATTGTGCCGTGACTATTGTGTGTGCCGTATTTATCGTTCTGTTCTCCTTCTGACTGTTTTCTGTTATGTGTGTGTGATACTACTCAATACAACCGTGAGTACTCAAGCAGATTGACTTTCCTTTATTACTCTGCCTACTACACACCCCCAGTAATAACTATACTGGTGACCCCGAGTCGAACACTTTAAAATGAGTGATAGTGAGTCCGAGCACACCGCGTCATCGCAACCGTCGAAACACGTAACGCAGCGATCGCACAAAGGGAAGCGCGTTTCCACTGTACACGACATTTATCGCGTGTCGTTGAAGCTGCCGCCATTTTGGCCAGAAGAACCGGACATTTGGTTCGCGCAAATTGAAGCGCAGTTTGAGAATGCAGGGGTGACAAATGACGTCACCAAATTTAATTATGTGGTCGGCCATCTTGACCCCCAATTTTCAAAGGAGGTAAAGGACGTCATCATGTCCCCTCCTGCCACCAACCGGTACGAGAAACTGAAGACCGAATTGGTGAAGCGCCTCTCAGCCTCCCAGGAGAAGAAGGTGAAGCAGCTGTTGATGCATGAGGAGCTGGGAGACCGGAAGCCATCGCAATTTCTTCGCCATCTGCAGGGATTAGCTGGACCAACTGTGCCCGAGGACTTTGTGCGCACTATTTGGAGTAGCCGTCTCCCCAGCAGTATCCAGCCCTTACTAGCATCCCAGCCCCATAGCACCCCGGAGGCATTGGCAGAGCTAGCAGACCGTGTACAAGATATCGTCGCACCACCAAGCCACGTTGCTGCAACTTCGGCAGCAGGACCCACCGTAAGTGAGATGGCAGCCGAAATCGCAGAGCTCAAGCGTGCCATGAAAGACCTGACGGTGCAGCTGCGTGACAGTCGATCTCGTAATCGTTCGCACAGCCGTGATCGCGACACGAGACGCAACTCACGCCACCGATCTTCGAACCGCTCAGATTCGAGCTACCGGAGGCACCCTCAATGCTGGTACCATTCAATGCACGGTGAGAAGGCCAAGCGTTGCATTAAGCCCTGCGACTACAAGCAGGGAAACGCCGCGGGCACTCGGTAATGGCGACAGACGATTGCCCCGCTTCTACTGGTCGCCTATTCGTCGCAGACCGAAGCACGAAGACGCAGTTTCTGGTCGATACTGGAAGCGACCTCTGCGTTTACCCTCGTCGTCTGCTCAGCGATCGTCGTGCACCCACGAATTACCAACTCGTGGCCGCGAATGGGACACCCATTCCAACGTATGGTTTCCTCGAACTAAACCTCAATCTAGGACTTCGTAGAGACTTTAAGTGGCGTTTTGTGGTAGCAGAAGTGACAAAACCGATTATCGGAGTGGATTTTCTATGTTTTTACTCTTTGACCGTTGACTGTCGTAATCAACGGTTAATTGACAGTAGCACTAATGCTTTTGTAATAGCCTCAAATCTTTCAGACTCGTCTTTATTCTCTGTAAAGATTACTTCTGGTGATTCAAGGTATCATAAAATCCTAGAAAGCTTTCCCGACCTCACCCGACCCGCCGGTACACTACGCACTACACCGCATAACACTGTACACCACATTCGCACGACCCCAGGCCCCCCAGTATCTTCTTCATTTCGGCGATTAGCGCCGGACAAATTAAAAATTGCCCAACAGGAGTTCCAGCTGATGCTGACCAACGGAACTGCCAGACCCTCGGAGAGTCCTTGGTCATCCCCACTCCATCTCGCACCGAAAAAGGACAATGGTTGGCGACCTTGCGGAGATTATCGCATGCTCAACGCGCGAACCGTTCCTGACAGGTACCCGATTAGGCACATTCACGATTTTGCCGATAGCATTTCAGGATGTCGAGTTTTCAGCACTATCGACCTCGTGAAAGCCTACAATCAAATACCTGTCAGCCAGGACGACATCCCGAAGACGGCGATCACTACACCGTTCGGATTGTACGAATTTCCGTACATGACGTTTGGTCTGCGCAACGCAGGCCAGACATTTCAACGTTTTGTCGATGAAATGACGAGAGGACTGGACTTCTGCTACTGCTATTTGGACGACTTCTTGATCTTCTCCAGGACAGAAGCAGAGCACGAGGAGCACCTACGCATCATTTTCAGCAGGATGAAGGACTTCGGCATGTTAATCAACACGTCCAAGTGTGTTTTCGGTGTCCCGGAAGTAACTTTCTTAGGTTACCATATCTCCGAAAAGGGCACCAAACCACTTGAGACAAAGGTTGACGCCATCAAGAAGTTCCCTCAACCTAAAGATGTTCGTCAGTTGCGCCGATTTCTAGGCATGATAAATTTTTATAGGCGATTCTTGCCCCACGCAGCTCAAATACAGGCGCCGCTTCACAACCTCTTGATTGGCAACGTAAAGGGCTCGCATCCTATATGTCTTGCGGAGAATACTTTGCAGGCATTCGAGGACTGCAAAGAAAGCCTAGCTAATGCTGCCTTATTAGCTCACCCCGATTGCAATGCCAAACTCGCTTTGGTCACCGATGCGTCGGATACTGCAATCGGCGCGGTGTTACAGCAGCTCAGCGACGACGGTTGGCAACCATTAGCTTTCTTTTCCCGGAAGCTCAGCCCTTCGCAAGCAAAGTATTCTCCCTATGACAGGGAACTGCTGGCCATTTACGAGGCCATCAAATACTTTCGCCACATGCTTGAGGCTAGACACTTCGTTGTGTATACCGACCATAAGCCGATCAGTTTCGCATTCCACGAAAGGAAGAAGAACTGTTCGCCTAGGCAATTTGGATACCTAGACTTCGTTGCCCAATTTACCACTGACATACGTCACATCTCCGGTAAAGACAATGTCGTGGCAGACCCTTTATCACGCGTGGAGGAGCTACAAGCTCCAGTCAGTCTTGACATCCTCGCGGAATCACAGGCGTCAGATCCGGAACTGAAGAAACTTCTTCAGGAAGGGTCTTCACTGGTACTGGAGAAGGTGCAAGCCCCCGGGGAACGTCCGTTCGTGTACTGCGACGTCAGTACAGCGTCCCCCAGGCCATTTGTACCCAAAATGCTGCGGAAACAAATTTTCGACAGCTTACATTCCCTCAGTCACCCAGGCGTCTCAGCGACTGCCAAATTAATCGCAGAGCGCTTTGTTTGGCCAGGCGTCAGGAAGGACTGCAGGGAGTGGGCGCGAGCTTGCCTGGCATGTCAGCGGGCTAAAGTGAGCCGTCACGTTTCCGCACCTTTAGGGACGTACCATCTCCCACGCGCCAGGTTTACCACGGTCCACATCGACCTTGTGGGCCCGCTACCAATTTCACAAGGCTTTAGATACTGTCTGACGGCAGTCGACCGATTTACCAGGTGGCCAGAGGTCGTACCTATTGTCGCCATTACTGCCGAAACAGTAGCTAAAGCTTTGCTGTCCGGATGGATTTCCCGATTTGGCTGTCCTACTGACATTGTTACGGACAGAGGCCGTCAATTTGAGTCGGCTCTGTTCGAACAGTTATCAAAATGTTGCGGCTTTCAGCACAAGCGGACAACAGCATACCATCCAGCGTGCAATGGCATGGTGGAACGATTTCACAGGCAACTTAAGGCGTCCATCATGTGCCATGCCAATGACAAGTGGACAGAGTCTTTGCCGTGGGTATTGCTTGGCATAAGGAGTGCATTCAAAAAGGATGTCCAAGCGTCTTCCGCCGAACTAGTTTACGGCGAGCAGATAAGACTCCCAGGAGAATTTTTTACTCCATCTGATGTCGGTACGACAGACATTACGGAATTTACCGCGCGCATCCGCAACTTTGCCCAAAAATTGCAACCAACTCCAGCTTCCCGTCACAACAAGACGAGCATATTTGTTTTTAAGGATCTGCAGACCACTGATCACGTGTTCCTTCGTGAAGACGCATTACGTGGCTCGCTGCAACCAGCATACACAGGTCCTCACAAAGTTCTGCACAGGAGCGATAAAGTTTTTAAAATTTTATTTAAGGGTAAAGAGGTCACGGTCTCCATAGACCGCCTAAAGCCAGCCTACATATTGGCCGACAAAGTTGACCCGGAAGAAGATACTCCAACTCCAGATGTAGGTATAAAACAAAAGGAGTACACAACTCGTTCCGGACGTCGTGTCAGATTCCCTGATTTTTATCGCCCTTGACGGTCTCTGGAGGGGGGTGGTGTGGGGTACATACCTACCATACCACGTATTCATTTATATATTATAAACTTACACAACACAACATATTTATATACAAACACAATCGTAATATTTATTTACATTTATTTATATTAATTATTATATATAAACAGCCAACATTATATTCACGTAAGCTACTGGACTCGCGCACGGCGAGCTACGTCATCGTGACGTAGCCGGCATGCGCCGAGGTGGGAGCGTGAGGTCGCGAACGTTCGATCACCTTGCCGCAACCTTCAGTTGAGACTTGCTCACGCGCTTCCTCGCTGCGAATAGTTTGTTGATACTTTGTTTACCGATTATTGTTACGTATACGTTTATAGTAACTTATCATTGTGCCGTGACTATTGTGTGTGCCGTATTTATCGTTCTGTTCTCCTTCTGACTGTTTTCTGTTATGTGTGTGTGATACTACTCAATACAACCGTGAGTACTCAAGCAGATTGACTTTCCTTTATTACTCTGCCTACTACACACCCCCAATAATAACTATAGGTATATCCACGGTCCCAAATAGACCACCCAAAGTTCTTACAACTAAAGGAAAACGAGCAGTCAATAAAATTGCAAGTGCTGAGAGATGCATAAATGTGACTGTTGTAAGTGCCGTGTCTGCAAGTGGCCACTTTGTTCCACCTGCATTTATTTTCCGCAGAAAACGAATGAAAGCTGAATTATTAGATGGATCACCAACTGGATCAATAGGAATGATCTCGGATTCTAGCTTAATAATACGGATCTATTTATTGATTGGTTAAGTTATTTCAGAGATCATACTAAGCCCACTGAAAATGACCCTATTCTCCTCGTGTTAGACAATCACTCCTCATATTGCTCGATTAAAGCTGTGGATTTTTTCCGGGAAAATAATATTGTTGCACTCACTTTACCACCACATCGCAGCCACAAGATGCAGCCCCTCGATAGAGGTTTTGCACGGAATGCGGAAAAAGTATTACGTTGCGGAGTGTGAAAAATGGTTGAGGAGTCATCCAGGAAGAGCTATTACAGTATTCCAGGTGACATCTATTTTTGCATCTGCCTACAACAGAGCTGCGAATATTCAACGTGCTGTAGATAGTTTCAGAGTCACAGGAATTTGGCCTTGGAACCCAGATGTTTTTAGTGATGCTGATTTTATGGCCAGTTCTGTAACAGATAGAGAAAATCCGGATGATTTTGTAGGAAACTCGAGACCGCCAAGTAGCTATGTTGGCACATCACAAGATCTCCATCCAAACACGCAAGTCACTGAGCCAACAATCACTATTGGTGCCCAGTCTCCTCAACCGAGTCGTCAATGTCGAGCAATTAGAAAATAATTATTACAACATTGAGCGAGCAAATAAAGTCCCGAGAAAAAATAGGCCCCTCGGGCCCCTCCATGCATTCTGATGCAACCACACATAAAACAAAGTTACCACCAATTTGCATAAAAATATTTGATGGTAAGTTTACAGAAGGTGTACCATTTATTAATCGGTTCGACTCATTGATTCACAATGACATTAGTCTTGACCGTATCCTAAAATTTTATTATTTGAGATCGTTTTTAAAAGACGAACCGTATAATTTGATAAAAAACTTAAGTTTAACTCCAGAAAGTTATAATAAAGCTAGCAAACTGTTGAAAGATCGCTACAAAATAAATATAAGATTATAAATTATCATATAAGTAAAATTTTAGATTTAAGTAACATTGTTAAGGGGCCGTGCAGGAAATGGACTGATTTTGATCAATTTTGTTTACTTTTTCTGACTAAGGGAAAAACAATTTAAACAAAATTATTTGTGATTTGAAAAGTCGAGTTTTTAGTTTTGCATGTCTGAAAGGGATTTTTCAAATAAATTAAGTATTCATGGAAAAACACAAAAAATCACAAGTTTTCCAAAAAATGATGCGTTACTGACGTTAGATCATCTTTTAAAAATAATTTACTTTTGATTTAGAACATTAAAAATTTCAACCCTGTAGGATAAGAGGAAGTGGTTCTTTTTTCAGCTTGCAAGATTCCACCTGGACAAACATACATACATTGCAAATTAAATAAAAGCTTGTAAAAAATATCATCAACATCACAATATCGCCCATTTGGAGAAACAACGACGTAAATGTAATTTTTCCCAAAAATTCGTTGTCGATATAAATATTGTGCTCGAAAAAATTTTCAGAGGAGCAGAGGCGTGAAATATTTAATATGTTTTGGGATTTATCAACATTTCAGAATGATACGGTAACAGATTACAAAAAAAAAAAACACTTTAAATCACTCTCCTGTAAAATTTTAAAAGCAGCAGTTGTGTCGATGTTACTCTAAATGAGCGATATGGTCTACTTGCATGTAGCAGAAAGAACCAATGATGTATAAAACTATAGATACGTTGTCCGCACTCTAAAATGGCAACATGAAATGAAGCCAATTGGCCACATTGCGCTCAGTCACGCACCAACCTGTCGCGCGACGCTACGTTTGTTTTTAATTTATATCGTGTGTGAAAACCTGTGCAAAATATAAAGAAAACATGCCGTCGTGTGTTTTCAGAGGATGTACAAATTATACCCCAAAAGTTAAAGACAAAAATGTGTCATTTCACGCGTAAGTTTGCAAAACTACATTATTTTATTTTATTTTGTACGACGCTGCGTCTAATGGCGGCCGGCGCATGAAGTTAGTAGTCACGTGACGTTAGGGGAGGTTGAGACACTAATACACAAGTTTTTTTTTGTTGTTAGAATTTATAATATTGTTTGAATATAATATGCACTTGTTATGTTATGAATATACATTATTGTTTTCCGTTTCATTTTAGATTGCCTACAGATGGGCTGATAAAAGAAAAGTGGCTTAAAATGATAAGGGTTCAAAGACGTGAAAACGATTGGCTACCAACTCCCTATACTAAAGTTTGCTCAAAGCATTTCTCAGCTGACGATATTAATGTGACGAAAAAAAATTATCGAAGAATAAAAAAAACTGCAGTTCCTATAATTATGGTAAAATTATACGTCATTTTTAAACACATTATTTAAAAGTATTGGTTTTTGTGAAATAACCGGATTGTTTTATATATATTTTTTTTTTAGCAAGAAGCACAAAATATTATTTCATCACCGACGAGTTTGGAACATGTTCAAGTGTCGGAAGAAGGTTCAATTTTTGAAACACCAAGGAAAGCTATTTTGAAGAAAAAGATTAGTAAACTTTCCTTAGAAAAACGCAAGTTACAGTTTAAAAATTATAATTTAGTAAGAAAAAGTAAAAGGCTAAAAGAAAAATGCAATAACAATTAGTTTCTGAGCTCCAAAAAAAAAATTTTTTTACTATTGACCAGATCAATGAACTGAATCTTAAAGCCGAAGCAGTAGAATTTATAAATAGACTGGCTCAAAAGAGCAAAATTAAGGGCTATCGCCAAAAATATACGCCAGCGTTAAGAAAATTTGCTGTCACCTTGCACTATTATTCCGTAGCTGCCTACAAATATGTAAGACAGATATTTAATGGATCTTTACCACATCCTCGTGTCATAGGGAAATGGTACGAAAACAGCTCAGGTGATCCTGGGTTTAATAAACAAGCATTAGATGTTTTAGAAAAGAAGTATAAACATAGTGGCCAGCGAATATTGTGCACCTTAATTGCAGACGAGATGGCTCTTCGTCACCAAACTGCGTGGACAGGAAAAAAGACTGTAGGTGTCGTAGACTTTGGTGCTGGATCAGCAAAATCGTGTGAAATAGCGACTCAGGCATATGTTTTTATATTAGTCTGTATGAACGAAAGTTGGAAAATCCCGGTAGCATATTTTCTTGTTAACGGACTGTCGGCTGAAACTCGGGCAAATTTACTGAAAACATGTCTTAGTGAATGCTACCGTGTGGGAGTTGACATTGTAGCCATAACATTTGATGGCTGTGCATCTAATATAAATGCAGCTAATTTATTAGGTTGTGATCTCAAACAACCATCACACCTAAAAACAACATTCAAACACCCTGAATGTGATTTAGATGTTGCAATTATGTTTGACCCTTGTCACATGATTAAATTAGTAAGAAATTCATTTGAATCTAAAAGACAATTTTTTGACGGGAGTGGAAGGAAGATTCGCTGGCAGTTATTAGAAAATTTAGTTAAGCTTCAAAAAAATGTTGGACTTAATTTTGCTAACAAAATCACCCCTCGTCACATTTATTTTAGAAATGAAGTGATGAAAGTCAAATTGGCAACACAACTCATGAGCATGAGTGTTGCAAATGCTCTCAAATTGTGTGATGAGATTTTAACGTCTTCTCTTTTCGTGGACACTAAAGGAACGGTAGATTTTATAGAAAATTTTAATCATTTATTTGATGTTTTTAACTCCAAATCATCCGATTTGTACGGCATGAAAAAACCGCTTTCTCTAAAAAACGCCAATAACATCATAGCTTTTCTAGAAAAAGCAAAACAATATATATTAAATCTTTATATTTTTATTAAGTATAGACGCGAGGTTCGTAAACGAATCACAATAAAAATAATTAAGAAAAAAATTGTGGAATCTAAAAATAAAACAGGCTTTTTGGGCTTCCTTATTTGTATAGAAAGTTTAAAGCATCTATACACAACGTTGGTCGAAGGACAACGTTTGCAATATATCGCAACTTACAGGTTGTCCCAAGATCACATTGAAATGTTGTTCGGTGCTATCCGGCGACATGGAGGTTATAACAATAATCCAAACGTTATCCAGTTCAAGGGAATTTTCAAAAAAATCCTTCAACACCTTGAAATGAAATCTTCGTTTTTAGGAAACTGCCTACCGTTAGAAGACATAACTGTATTAACGTGTTCGTCTGCAGTTCACAACATTAATTCTACAGTAAGTAGAAGAAATATGGATGAGGAGATTGACTCGATCGAGAATGACTCTCAGTTAATAAATGCAACTGCTGTAGAAGATGATATTAACACAAATGTCGAAGTGTTTTCGACAATGTTAAATCAAGAAGGCGTTAAAAAAACCACTGAGCAGATTGTCGGTTATATTTCAGGATGGGTATCCAGAAAACTGGCTTCAGTATTGAAATGTTCGACATGCACCGATAGTCTGTATTGTAATAACAAATTGTGGTTTCACAAACTGATTATTTTAAAAAATATGGGTGGACTATGTTTCCCGAGTGAGGATGTGTTCCGAATCTGTCTGAAGTCAGAATCTATAATTAAAAACCACATTAAAGAAATGGGTCACATTATCCTTCCCGATCACAAAGATATCCAAATTTTAAAAAACCGTATTTTAAAGTCGTTTATCAGCTGCAATGACGTATTTTGTTCTTTACATCAACATTCTTTAGAGCAACATCCCACATTTGATCACAGAGTGCAGCTTATTCGCGCGGTCATTGAGAAATTTATTAATGTTCGCCTACATTTCGCACACAAAAGCTCTGAATCAAATTATAAGAGGCAAAAAAGAAATAAATTAAGTTTGTTTGAAGGAATTTAAAAATATGTATCTACAACATAAGTCGATAATATACTATATAATAGACTTCGATTACCATAGTGTTTGATTGTCTATCAATATGTTAATATTTTTTACATTATTAAATAAAGGCTTTTTTATGTTTATAAAGATATTTTGTTTTATTTTTAAATTTAATATGTAACAATAATTACTGTTGCGGAATACACCATTAACATTTAAAAGATATAATATTGGTATTACTTTATTCGTAAAGTAGGTAACACGGTACAATTATAAATTATTTTATTAACTCTAGAAAATCGAGTGTCCTTTTTTCCCCATATGCCTCTGATAGCTACGTCACTCAAGCGCTCGACCAATGAGCATGTAATTTTACTATTACTTATCCTGTGACGTAACTGAAGATGTTTATTTGTCTCCCTCTAGCAACAGGCATTCTGCCGTACGGTGTCATATTTTCTTTCCCTTTCTTTACGCGTATAAGTAGTTATCTAGTATTTTCGCCGTTTTTAAGCGCCGAGATGTTTGTTGATAACGTGTCTATATATAATACGTCATTGGAAAGAACCACTTTTTTAACTTCCATACAAAATTTATAGAAAAAAGATGTTGAAATAACGCAAATTTTGGGAAACTTGTAGAGAAATAAGTATTTTTTTCTATTCCTTAGAAACACGAAAGAAATTTAAAAAATGACATATTAATCATAAGTTAACCATTTAATAGAATTTAAATTTTATTTTATAAATAAACAATAACGTCATTTCGTAAATAAAAGGCAAAGTGAACTATAATATCGACCGCGCAAAATCGATCCCGTCACAAGCGACCGGGCCTTCCCAGCAGGCCTGCGACAGCTTAGTTCCAAAAAAAGTCGGTTTTGCGCTACTGTCGGCAGCCATTTTGGCCGTTGTGTATTTATGTGTCAAACTGACAGATTGTATTTTCTGTCGACTGTCATTCGTGTCGAAGCATTTAATTAGGTTTGTGTATCCTCGCTTTATTGCCTGAGTTGAGATATAATTCCACATTCCTTGTTCGATACGAATTATACTGAGGTGCTCTGGTGCTTTGGTTCGCGGCCATGGCTCTTATCAAGTGTTGTGTTGTCGGTTGTACTTCAACCACCAAAACGCATCGCCTTTATAATTTTCCAAAGGACGATAAACTTAGGGCTGTCGTTTTTGGTACAGTGAATTCGGAACTTCTTGGTCTATCAATGGATCAGTTAGTGAATAAACGTGTGTGCCAAAAACACTTCGACAAATACCAACTGGATGACAAGGGTAATCGTCTCAAAGGTAGCATAAAGTTGAAAATCTATTAAAGGAATTTGACATCGATACGACTTAGCGACAGATTTTTGTCGCTATTCATGTCGAGACTGCAGGGCCTGGTGGTTATCCATGTCTATTTTCTACTGAAGAAATTCAACATGGGGTGCCTTTATCTAGTAATTGTATTGGCTCTGCATATTAGTAGGTTCACTTGTAAATTATAGCTGTGCTGGACAATTTTTTATTCTATACCGTAAATCCCTGAAGCTAAATATTATTGTGGGTTACTCCACCAAGGGGCACAGGCACATTCAGTGCCGATAGCAATATTGAATTTCTATTGTCTCATTTAGGTTGGTTGATGGGTTAAGTACTACAAATGGGTCAAAGAAGCCAAACAAAGATGTCATAATTTCATATGAATTGACCACGGACTAGAAAAAAAGAAGGACTCCACGCCACGCATATCGAAAGTGAAGCATCGTACTGATCTATGTGTGTGTGTAAATAAGTGTTGCTTGTGATATGTTATTCCTTGATACTTTTTCTGGGATGTAGAATTATTTTTACACCATTTCACAATACATTATTTTATTTTATTACTTGACGTAAAACAGTACCTTCACTAACACCGTAGTGCCCCGTAACGGCGGCTGGTCGGCACCTTATGATGTAAATATGTGCATGAGGCATGTTTGTACAAACCACAATAAAACACTCGGTCGGCATACTTATCGTGCATCAGTTTCGATACGCGTGGCGCGGAGTCCTTCTTTTTTTTCTAGTCTGTGGAATTGGCATTGATTTTCGGTTTTACTACTTAAAAAAAACTCCTACCCCAGACATTGAATTGCAGGTCAGATTGGTTGGGTTGTGTTCAGGGCAGAGTTCAGATGAAACAATTAAATTGTATGGGTTTCATACAATTTAATTGTTCAGTGATTTGTGTCACGAATGCAAGGAAACCAAGTAACATTAATTAGTAAGTAAGTAAGTAAGTAAGTATATTTATTTGTTTAAACATGGTATACATACATTGCATGCAAGATATTACAGTAGAAATGAAAGTTCAAACATGTTCAGCCGCGTGACGTGGCGTACAAATTGTTGAGTGGCGTACAGTTGCTGGGTTTTAAACCGGGACTACACTTATTAAATTCAAAATGATAAAATTACTATAACAATCGTACTACATTATCAATACAATTCAATTATCAATTCTATTCAATGTCAGTTCAATTATCAATTCAATTCAATGTCAAATTAATTATTAATTCAATTATGTCAAGTTGATTATTAATTCAATTCAATGTCAATTCAATTTAATTATCAATACATTATACAATAAAATAAATTAAAATACATAATCATCAAGAAAAATTATCCTCTTTCATAAATTCCGAAATACTATAATAAGATCTCTCTATTAATAATTTTCTCAATTTCAATTTAAGGCCAGATACATCCAATAATCTCCATGACTTGGGCAATTTATTAAATATGGTCGGAGCCATGTAATAAATGCTCTTATGCAAAAGAGCAGTTTTACCGCCGCGAACACAGAGTAGAGTATTGTCACGTCTATTCCTTGGCACAGCATCAGACAAACGTTGGAATAAGTTAGAATGACTTACAGTGAACATTACCGTTTCCAAAATGTATAATGAGGGTAATGTCAATATTCTATGCTCTTTAAAATAGGGTTTGCAGCTGTCTGTTGTTTGAAGTCGAAACATCGATCTGATGCATCTTTTCTGGGCCCGAAACGCCACTTCATTGTCCGCACTATTTCCCCAGAAAATAACTCCGTATCTAAGAATGGATTCAGCCAATCCATAGTACGCAGTAATTAATGCATCTTTATTGAGAACCGCTGCTAGTTGTTTCAAAGCGTAGGCTGCACTACTTATTTTCTTACTCAGAGCTTCTATTTGGGGCTTCCAACACAACTTATCATCAATTATAAGTCCCAGAAATTTTGTTGTGTCAGTTGCATTTATATTAATATTATTATACTGGACATTAATATTGTTAGCTGTATGTGTACGTTGTCCGAAATGAATTGCATTAGTCTTTTTTAAATTAATGATTAAATTATTATTATTAAGCCAATTTATGATAGATATAAGGGAATTATTAATGTCATGTTCATACGTACTTTTGTCATTACAAGCTATAGTCACAGTGCAATCGTCAGCAAAAAGTGTCATTGGGTGGTCAACAGCTTTAGGCAAGTCATTTATATATAAAGTGAACATCGAAGGGCCCACCACACTGCCTTGCGGTACTCCGTATATTACTTCTCGTTCCTCGGATCTTACAGTTATCTCACGTTTGTTGCCAATTTGACTTATTTCGGTAACCTGCTTACGTTTGTGAAGATAAGATTCAATTAGTTTTAAGACGTTACCCCTAATACCATACGCTTCAAGTTTCGCTGCTAGGGAATTGTAATGCACACAATCAAAAGCCTGTGTCATGTCGCAGAAAATGGCGCACACAGGTGTCCTCTTATCTACGTTTAACATGACATTATGTAGAAATTCATAAATAGCCAGATTTATACTTTTGTTTTTGCGAAATCCCTTTTGTTCGTCAGCTAAAATGTGATATTTTTCTAAATAATTGTTGATTTCCCCCGATATATATTTTTCGAAGACTTTGGATAACACTGGTATAATCGCAATCGGTCTGTAGTTTGACATCAATTCGTGATTTTCCTTCTTATAAAGCGGTTTTACTATAGACTTTTTTAAAGAATCAGGAAAGGTGCCTGCGCTTATACAAAGATTGATAATGAAACATAAGTGTGTAGATATTATCAATGCAACTGCTTTTAATATTTTTGTGGCAATACCATCATAGCCAACGCTGTTCGTGTTTCTAAGTTTCATTATAATATAGAGTATGTCATGTGGTGTACACGGAGCCAAAAACATAGCAATTGCATAGCAAAAACAATATAACAATTGATACTTGGCCGCTATGTATATTGCCAGTACTTATTACTCGACAATTCTAATGACATGGTTTGGTTACCAAAGAACATAGAATGGGGATACACGTATTATGAAGAATTATTTCCAGATTTTAGTTGGAAATAGGTTTAGGTCTTATTGTTATTCTTCCCGTCTATGATTATTTCTTTATTAAAAATATTTAATTAAACCCTATTTGGTTATTTTCAGGTGATCATTTAAATGATCATAACTACAGTAAAAAGGAAGACATCGAGGAAATTGAGCAAAACGCAGTTGTTGCTCAAGGTAATGATACTCATTTTGCAATCTTACTTATGCTTTGGTATAAGTTATGTTCTATTTTCTAATGTACCCTTTTCTCATTTTAAAACATCCAGTTGATCATTTATATTTAAAACCAGCCACAAATTCTCCTGCATCTTCATCTCTCGATACTGGCAATCATTCTTAACAACTTTTATTTTTATTAAACATTTCAATTTTATAATTCATTAACCCATACTCCATACTGTGTACTCAAAACAATTGAAAGTTGCTAATAACTCTTTCGAACTGACAAATGTAATTTAACTTACATGTTTTTCTGTTCCAAAATGATCACATTGGTAATAATGAATATTCTATTGGTCATATGTAAATATGATCAGTTAGAAACCATAAAGTTGAATATCTGCATATATGTTACAACATATTGTAAGTTACAATATGTTTATTTGTATAAGAAGTAATTGATTCTGATCAGAGCCACTTGTCCAAATCTTTTACCATGAGTGGAAAAACATTAATTTATAAAATTAATATGTTTTATTGCAGATATCACTACATTAAATGTCTTTGAATCAAGTAAAGCATCAACAAGCAAGTGTGAAAAATCATCACATAACATGCAGATTGATTCTTCGGAATGGCAAGGTTAGCGTCATAGAAACTTACCTAATTTTAAAATATTCAAGCATTGTCTTATGATTAATAAATTAATAATATTTTAGTAAAGTTCTTAATAGATTACCTACTTTGTTATGATTACTGTGAAACAAAAATGGTTTCTTTACACAAAACTGTATTCAACTTTTTAGTTAACTCTTAAAGCAGAATTACTTTTATCTTACTTCGGTTATGATGTCCTTATTGTGATTAATTTTATTTAAGAGATGTTTTAAACGAAATTTTATAGGGATTATTGGAAAAAATCGCTTTAAGAAAAAGTGTGACGGCAAATGTTAAAACGTTGCTCAGGATCCCTGAATATCAGATACGCCCTCACTTAGAATTTAATTTTTCTTCTATTTACAGATGTGATGCACAGTGTGGAGCGAACTCAATTCAACAATAAAGCACTAAAAAAAATTGTTATTAGGAGAGGAGGTTAAACATATCATATAATTTTTAACACAAACTTAAAAAGATTTGATTACACTAACAATTCCCGTATTTTTAAAAACATTCGCATTCTAATCTCAGTTTGTCTGGAAAAAATTGTATAGTGTTTACCTACATTTGTGACATTTGATTGTCGCTGAGATGAGACTGCGACTTGATTTTGATCGTTTTTAAGTATGGGAATTGGCCTTCAGTAATAGCTATATCCTAGTTACAGAAAAATGAAGTACTTAAAACACTGTCAAAAAAAATTCTACATAAAAAGACACTTTACACTTGTTTTTTTTCATGAATAGAACCTAAACAAAATTATTGTGTGAAAGCTTATAATAACAGTTTATAAACTAAATGATGTAAATATTCTTTTACAGCTAATAAGTTGACCACAAAATGCAGGTGCTTTATAAAAAAAATAGAAAAGTTTCTGTTGAGATAACCAAGACTCAGAAACTATTTTTGCAAAGATTGGATGCTGCTAAGACACTAAGCTGCTGCCAATTGTTTAATAAAATATTTGATAAAATGTCACAACAAGCCCAAGATTTTCTACTTATGCAGTTGAAAATGGCAAACAGAAAGAAGAAGGCAATGAGATACACAACCAGTGAAAAGCATTTGGCGTTGATCTTAATGAAGGAAAGCCCGAAAGGATATAGGCTGTTACAAAAAATATTTAATTTGCCCAGTAAAAGAACACTAAACCGTCTTGCTGAAAATATAATGTTTAATGTGGGGCTAAATGATAATATTTTTAGAGTAATAAAACACAAAACACAAAAATGGGATACAAAAAAGAAACTGTGCTCTATTTTGTTTGATGTTTGCTCTTACACCTCATCTCACTTATGTGGAGTGCCAAGATGAGATAAGAGGCTATAAAGACTAGGTATGAAAAATAATTAAGGTTTTGCGATCATGCCTTAGTATTCATGCTAAAAGGAGGGTGCTCAAACTGGAGACAGCTTATATCGACACCCGCTAAGTAAACGTATGTATCTGCCAGATACACGAAACGGTTTTTATTGCATTTTTGGCATCTATATACCTATATTTACCACATACATTTTTATTTTATTTTTTCAAGTAACCCAACATACTTTTTCTCAAACATATAATTGTTTATCTGCATAAGCTGACAAATAAACACAGCGTACAACCATTTAAGTTCCAGTTACGAGGGAGCGTTTTTATGTTCGCGGAATGGGGGTTAAGGGGTGGAAATAAAAAAATGTGATTATTTTTCCTTTTCAATATATTCATCTGCAAGACGGATACATTTTTCAGATCTTTCAATTAGTTTATTTATACCCTCATAAAAAAAAGTTTTCTCTTTGTCTTCAAAATACGCCGAAACTGCCTCCTTGACTTCATCATCGGTGGTAATTTTTTTACCCCGCAGCTCTTTTTTCATTTTTGGAAACAGGTAATAATCACTCGGGGCCAGGTCTGGGCTGTAGGGTGGGTGATTCAAAATATCGAAGCCCACTTTATGCAGGGCAGCCAACGCAACGCGGCTCTTGTGGACGGGCGCGTTGTCGTGCAAAAGCAGCACACCTTTCGTCAATTTTCCCCGTCTTTTCTCTTTAATGGCTTCTTTACGTCGCTCTAATATTGAAGCGTAGTATTCTCCGATTATAGAAACAACTTTATCTTTGTAATCGATCAATAATATTCCTTCCGAGTCCCAAAAGACCGTTGCCATGAGTTTCCCAGCTGACTATGACACCTTAAACTTCTTGGGAGGTGCTGAGCCCTTTTTATGCCACTGCATGGAGTCTTGTTTCGACTCAGGTTCATAATGATGAACCCAAGTTTCATCTCCAGTAACAATTCGACTCAATACAGCATCCTTATCTTCATTACAGAGGTTCAAAAATGCACGTGAACACTCTACGCGCTGTTGTTTTTGCGGCGGCGCACAGTGGTTCGAAATCGACGCTCCGTGGACATTGAAATCAAAATTTCTTTAGACGAGAAATAAAAATCGGAATGGCTTTATTTCAGTATTATTTATAATATTTGGTAATATGACAGCTATAGACAGCACCATCTCCGAAAAAAAAAAATTAATATTTTTTTGTATGAAGAAAAACACAAAAGTCGTTTTTTCTCATAACTTAATAAAACTTAAAGCCTGCGGCTTACATGGGATGTTGTCCTACATGAGGCGATTCCGAAATGCTATAACACGCACACCCATGCGCGCCGCTTCACTCACAGCAGAGTGTTGAATTTCGAGAAATTCAGTTAGAGATTTTTACGTTGATTTATGTGTGATCTTGAAAATATACAAAGTAATTGACTTTAGTTTGCTAATTTGATTAGTTATAATGAGAAATAATGGAATATACAATATAAAAATACTAAAAAAAACACTCAAATTGAGACTCATTTACAATATAAATAGATTTTGCAATCTTTCTTATAATAATTTAATTCGGTGTTAGTAGATACACAGTTTGACTTCTTAATTAACATTAAAAAAATAAAGTACAAAACCTTATAACTAATACAGAAAAATACTAAGAATAAGCAATTGTATAATTGAGAAATATATTATTTCACCACTTCACTCAGAGCAGAGTAATGAACTTCAAGAAATTCAGTGGATTTCTCGAAGGAATTTAATACTATATTATTTGATACCTTTGGGATAGGTGCACATACCAATGATAATTACATAGTAATGATTGTTTGATGTAAGCTGTTTGTAATCTCAAGTTTAGCAGGAAATCAATGCTTAATGCATGCTAATTAACTTATGATGGTAATTTAGTCTCATCTCATTAGTGCATGTTGCAAATATTGTTAACGAGTTAAGATACATTAGTTAAGGGCTATTTTTACGAAGTGTTTAACTAACTACTATTAGGTCTTTACCTATGAAATTGCCGTTCTGCAGTACTGGCCATTTCAAATCAAAATAATTTTTGTTTGGCTATGAATTCTAATTTCAAATTAATTTTATTTTAAAAACATGGTTTTTTTTTTCTAAAAGTAGTCATTTCTTTATTGATTAGTGTTACATTTTCATCGCATTTCAATCTTTTTCGTCATCATGGATACGTTAAAAATTCGAGTAATTATGGAATATGAGTACCGTCGTGGCAGCAACGCGGCACAAGCGGCACGCAACATCAACGACGTTTACGGAGCTAACTCTACAAACCAACGCACCACCTGTTATTGGTTTGCTCGCTTCCGTTCTGGAAATTTCGACCTGAAAAATGAACCTCGCGGTCGTCCGAAGACTTTGGTCGACAATGACGAATTAAAGGCGATTGTGGAAGCTGATGATACACAATCTACGGCTGAATTAGCAGCAGCTTTCGACGTTAGCGTCAAAACAATATTGGTCCATTTGCGTCAAATTGGCAAGGTAAAAAAGCTTGACAAATGGGTGCCCCACGAACTCAATGATCGCCAGCGCGAAGTACGCGTCGAGACGTGCCTTGCACTGCTCAACAGACACACAAATGAAGGAATTTTGAACCGCATTGTTACCTGCGATGAAAAATGGATTCTGTTTGATAACCGTAAGCGCTCAGCAAGTTGGTTGGATCCTGGTTCAGCACCTAAACAATGCCCTAAACGAAAACTTACCCCTAGAAAAGTGATGGTCACTGTTTGGTGGTCTAGCGCCGGTGTGATTCATCACAGCTTCTTACCAAACGGGGTGAGCATTACTGCAGATGTGTACTGTGAAGAACTGAACACAATGATGGAGAAGGTGGCGCATCTCCAACCAGCATTGGTCAATCGCTCGTCTCCGTTGCTCCTGCACGACAACGCGCGACCTCATACTGCACAGCAGACGGTCTCCAAGTTGCAAGAACTGGGGTTGGAAGCTCTCCGTCATCCGCCCTACTCACCAGACCTTGCGCCTACAGACTACTACTTTTTCCAGAATTTGGATAACTTCTTGGCGGGAAAAAAATTTAATACCCGAGAGGCAGTACAAAATGCCTTTGAAGAATTTGTTGCCTCCCGTCCAGCTGATTTCTTTAAGAAGGGCATCAATAAACTGCCACTGCGATGGCAAAGATGCATTGATTGCATGGGTGATTACTTCGATTAATACAAATAAAAAATTCATGAAAAAAATTCGTTTAAATTTTTTCATACAAAACGGCAATTTCATAGGTAAAGACCTATTATTAATTAAGATACGATTAAGAGGGTACTTTTATATAAATAGGGACAACATCGTCAAAATCATTAGTTTTTGTCAGCAACTGTTCGCGCTATAACATTAACTTCTTGCTTACGTACTTACTTATTATCATGGAAGGATTTTATACAAATTTGGACATATTCATATTTGTGAAAACTAAAAGTTGCTTTTCGCAGCCTAGTATTTTGTTAGAAGCACTTCTAACCAAAGCGACAAATTTGTCTGAAGAAGAACAAAAAAAATTAAAACAGTTTTGTCAAGTGTATATGTGTGTTTTGCATAGAAATTGGAAATCGTGTAATCGAACAATGCATACATTTGTCAAGAAGTATGAGACATGGCTAGAAAAAGAGATCAAATGGCCCAACTTCATTAAAGACAGATTTGTACAAAGTGAAGAAATTGGATTGGTATCAATCGACTCTGTTACTGATACTGTTGAACCTTCAACCTCAAGTGCTAGTGGTATAAATGATGGTGCATCCACGTCCAAAGTAACTACATGTACTGTTAGCACTACAACACTAAAAAGGAGCCCAAGAAAACCTTTCTCAGAATTATGCCAAAAACAGAAGAAGAGAAGAATAGAAGAACTTTTAACGCACGACTCTCAGGAACTTGCATATGCTACTGCAGTGAGATGTGGTGAGGAGAATGAGGACGTGAAAGATTTAATAAAATATATTACCGAGCATCCTGAAAAAGCAGCAGAGATCAAGAATTTTTTGAAAGGCAAGACAACTACTAACAAGTATTCAGCAGAGAAAGCGTTGGGTATATTTATTTCTTTGAAATTGTCGAAGTGGCAGTATATAACTTTAAGGGAAACTGCGAAAGAAAGTGGTGTAGATTTGTACCCATCATATTATTCGGTTTTAAATGCCAAGAAGGCATGCTATCCTCCTGAGAGCGATATTGAAGTGACCGAACGAGGAGTTAAAGTAAAACTTCAAGCTATTTTGGACATCACTGTCACTCGACTTGCCAAAACATTAAACTTGGACCATTTGCAAGATAAAGAACTGATCTTAATCTGCAAATGGGGCTTCGATGGTGCGTCAAATCAAAGCAACTACAAGCAATGCATGAATGCAGATGAAGACGACTCTAGTGTTTTTATGAGCTCTTTTGTACCCTTGCAATTGATGTGTGGTGAGGATTTGGTCTGGGAAAACCCAAAACCTTCTTCTACAATGCTTTGCAGACCAATTTATTTCAAATTTGTCAGCGAAAATAAGTTGGACATGAAGGAGGAAATGGGTTTGATCGATGCTGAAATTAAAGCATTGAAGCCATCTATCATTGAAAATAATATACAAGTTAAACATTCAATGTTAATGACCATGATAGATGGCAAAATAACGTCTCACCTGTCACAAACCTCTATGCAAACATGTGACATCTGTAAAGCTGTACCAAGTGAAATGAATGATTTGGAGAAGATTCACATGTAAGTTGAATATTGGAAATGTATGTTAATTTTTTTTATTTTTTTCTTATTGAAAAACACTTCGGTTTGTCGACTTTGCATGCATGGGTCAGATCCATGGAATGCCTGCTGCATATCGCTTACCGATTAGATTTTAAAAAATGGCAAGCCAGAGATGAAGCTAGTAAAGCAGCTTTGAAAAGTCGCAAACAGACGATACAGCGAAAATTTCGAGAGGAAATGGGACTCCTGGTGGATATCGTAAAACAAGGTTAGTTGATTTATTTATTTTGTATAATATCAAAGGGTTTTTTAGTTAGTGTAATACTATAAAACTTATCTTATAATGTTCTCATATCAGTATTTTTTATATAAAGGTGCTGGGACCACGAATGATGGCAACACGGCTAGAAAATGTTTCCAGTGTCCTGAGAAGACTGCAAATATCACTGGATTGAGTCAGGAGCTCATCCAAAAATTCGCAACTATTCTCCGTGTTGTATCATCAGGACAGTCTATTAATATTGATTTGTTTGCCAATTATCTCGACGAAACTGCGCAGCTGTATGTGGAACTGTATGGCTGGTATTTCATGCCTTCCAGTATCCACAAACTTCTGCTGCATGGAGCTGAAATAATAAAACATTTCAACATTTTGCCTATAGGAAAGCTATCAGAAGAGGCATCTGAGGCCCGAAACAAAGATTTTAGAAAACTCAGGGAACATCATACGCGGAAATTTTGTCGCAGAGCGACAAACCATGACATCTATAATGGTTTCATCGTATCCTCAGACCCATATTTGTCAAGCATTCGACCTAAACTGACAAATAAGAGTAGAAATGATTTAACTGAAGAAATGAAGTCTCTTCTTTTAATTGACCCGGATACCGTGGATAAGGAAAACAAGTC
This sequence comes from Dryobotodes eremita, assembly GCA_917490735.1. Taxonomy (NCBI): domain Eukaryota; kingdom Metazoa; phylum Arthropoda; class Insecta; order Lepidoptera; family Noctuidae; genus Dryobotodes; species Dryobotodes eremita. The sequence continues at coordinate 5,222,590 of OU823241.1, read as the reverse complement.
AGCGCAAGATGGGTGCCGAAAATGCTCACGCCGCGGCGTGAGCATTTTCGGCACCCATCTTGCGCTGACCTTAGTCATGCCAAGATGATCGTGCAAGATTTTAAAAATGGTTGTATCGGATACTCCAACCATTTCTGCGAGTTATTTCTTCTTTAGTCGAGCATCGTCGAGTACAATTTTTTCAACTTTTTGGATAAGTTCTGGCGTGGTCACCTCGATGATCCTGCCCGGCCTCGGGTCGTCTTCAAGGGATTCCCTTCCTTATTTAAATAAACTGTGCCACTTGTAAACCATGGTTTTTCATGGACAAGAGTCACCGTAACCCAATGACATCTCATTCATTATAGTCGCAACTGATTTTCCTTGCTTGGTAAGGAACTTTATAACGGCACGATATTAATTTTTTTCCATATTTAACTTTTCACTCCCGATTATGTTGCTTGGTTGACGATAACTCAAAGACTAATAGTCTAATTACAATGAAACCTCGTGTTTATACTAATTATGAGTCACTGAACACGTTACGACCCTAATGAGCCTAATCCCCCCCCTACAACCCACTCATTCCGCGAACTTAAAAACGCACCCTCGTACATACTTTGACGCGGCGGGAACGGGCGCGCCGAGCGGGTAACTGCCGGTCACTCAGTTCTCCGGCGGGCAGCGAGTTGTGCACGCGAATGTTGCGTTGTTTTTTACCATTTCGAGTGAACGTTATAAATTTTTAACTACATTAAGGGGAGATGCAATTAAAAGACCAAAAAATGCTGTGGACCAAATAATAAGCGTAACATCAGACCAGATAGACTCGCCATAAAGGCAAGGTAAGTAATATTAACTAAATATTTTATAATTATTAAAGTGTATATTTTAAGTGCACCCATAAATGGAGATTTCTACCTATACTGTAAATATTAATTTGAACACGTCTTAGAATGAAAATCTATCGTCATGACGATACTACTGCAATTTATCCATTCCCGATGCATAAGTATGTAACGCAGTTACACATTTTTACGTCGGAATTTAGTTTGATTGAAAAATGTATCTAGGCATTTACATACTTATTCTGCGGAAAGTGTTTAAAATAAAATCAGTTAACTAACACATATATTGTTTTACATCAAATTGGATTTTAACTTGATTATTAATATCTATACGTTTACTTACATAGTTTTACTTTTATGAAATGATGTTGATTATCGTAGAAAATCGAATGTTTTATTGTGGTTTGATTGTTACAGATTCTCCAGTACACTTCTCAAAATATTTTACTGATGAAGACTTGTAACAAATGACGGAATTCATAGAAAACAGTGACGAAGAAACAAGTACTGCCCAAAACCATCTTAAACCCTCAGAATGTTCCAGAACACATTCCCCAACCGTCACAAGTCATACAGCTCCAGTGATTTTGCCGAGTAACTTTCATGACCCAATATTGGCAACAATAACGCCACAATCACCCATGATGAGCAATGTCAGTTCAGGTATTCGAAATGATATTTCTATTGAGTCGCCAAATTTCTCGTCAGTCATAGCTCAAGCAATTGCTGTTAGATTGTGATATATCACCAGCTCCTACACCAAACGTTGTCATGCTAGTTAGCTCACCTATGCCAATACAAACCCCGATAACAGAAAACACTCTTTCTGACACTGAACCATCGCCGAGGCGCAGGCTATCCACAAGAAAAAAAGATAAAGGTAGATTACGAATGGTCCATCAAGACCAATGGTTGGATGTTATGCGTAAGAAAAATAAAAATTTAGGAAATGCGTACAAAAGTAGGGATGGTAAAATGAGGAAAACGAAAGAGATGGGGCCATGTTGTGGAGAGAAATGTAAGTTAAAATGTTCACAAAAAATTACTAATGTTGACAGAGAATTGCTTTTTGTGGCATTTTGGCCAATGGGAGATATAGTTCGTCATTGGGATTTTATCAATAAGTACTGTGATAAAATTCCACAACGTAGGGTTACTACTGAAACTGCCTCTAGAAGAGAATTTACTTTGCAGTATTATTTACCAACAAAAATAGATAAAAAACAAGATGATAATGAGGTACATGAGACTGATTCATTGTCTCCAAAGACACAGATAACGAAGATACAGGGATGTAAAACCATGTTTTTGAACACTTTTGGGACCAAACAAGGCCTGGTATATTCTGCTTTGAAAAAGCTTTCATTGCAAGGCACTGTTGTCCACGACAAGAGGCATCCATAGACATACTAAGAAAATTACTGAAGAGATGATTGCAAGTGTTTGTGATCATGTGAACAGCTTTGCACCTGTGGAATCGCATTATGTTCGAAAACGTACGAATAAAGTATACTTAGACAAATCTCTTACATTTGCTCGAATGTTTCTGCTGTATAAAGATTGGAATGATCTTCAAAATCAAAGTAAAGTTATAACAGCAAGACAATACAGAGACATTGTCAATAAGAATATAAATTTGGGGTTCCACTCCCCAAAAAAGATCAGAGTGATGTTTGTCAAGTGTATAAAAACTTACCACGTCCTGTGACTGAAGAGCAGCTTAACACATACAATACCCACATGAGAAACAAGACTATAGCGCGAGAGCTAAAGAACAAAGATAAAGAAAGCACTATGAAATCAAAAGAAGTACTCAAAGCGGTATATGATTTTCAAAAAGTGCATGGAATGCCCTGTGGAGAAACTAGTATTTTTTATTATAAAAGAAAGCTAACTGTGTTCAATTTTACAATATACGAAATGGGAAGCAGAGTTGCCAAGTGCTATGTTTGGGATGAAAGCACTGCTTGCCGAGGAGCAAACGAGGTGAGTAGCTGTTTATATGATTATATTAAAGAACATCACCAAAAAGGCATAAAAACATTCAACTTTTGGTCCGACAATTGCGGGGGACAAAATCGCAATTGTATCGTTTTTGCAGCCTATTTACGAGCTCTAAAAGCAAAAGATTTTGAAGTCACTATAACTCATAAATATTTTGAGAAAGGCCATACACAAAATGAGGGTGATAGTGTACACGCCCTTATCGAGAGAACTGCCAAGAATAAAATGGTGTACACCCCCGAACAATGGTATGCCCTCGTAAGGTGGGCCAAAAAAGATGGAAACCCTTACCTAGTCCAGGAAATGACTACTTTAAATTTTATGAATTTCAAAGCACTGCTCCCTGGATGCAACTGGACTATAAATACAAACAGAGAACGAGTTTTCTGGTCTCAACTAAGACAGTTAGAAATATGGCCGCAATTCTCTGACAGGATAGAGTATAAAACAGATTTTTGTGATCATGAGTTCAAATGCATTATTGTAAATAATGCACTAGACTCCCAAAACCAGATCAAGGAACCGCATAAGATTAGACAACAGTCCACTTCCAGCCCCTCTGGCAAGAACATTGACCCAAGCTTACGAGGGGAAATTACCAATACCCGAGGCTAAACTTCAGGATTTGAAGTACTTATGCCGAAATAATGTTATACCATCTGTTTATCATGACTATTACATGAGTTTGATAGAGGGCAGCAATGAGAACCAACATGACGATGAAAAAGACGAAGAAGATGAATGAAGAAGTCATCTTGTGATCTCTGTACTGATTAGTTGATTACTGTTGTGGTCATAAGTCATTAATGATAAATTAAAACGTGCAATTTTAGTACTCAATAAGTAAAATTTAGAATAAAACCTTGTTAAAATCATTATAAGTAAGTAAAAAATGATAGTTCAGTAATATGATATTAAATTTGATCTCAGTGCAAGAATGTCCAAATAGCTTTATGAAACGACTGATTTATATAATTGATAAGTAATAATTTTATATACCTACTCATTCTTTTTAGAATTAACATTACGTTATTTTGAGAATTTATTTTGAGACAAACCCCGTACTTTTTACGAAATGAACAAAAACTGCCTTTAAGGCAATTTTTTATAAAGTTTAAGAATATTTTTATTATTGGATAGTTTTACATAAGTGATTTCCAGTTCAGTAAGAACTTATACCTAATAAAACAAAAGAGAAAAGTGTGGTTACCAGTAGATGCTATTTTTCACTAATGTTACATTCGATCTTCGGTGTTATAAACATACAACATATAATAAATAATAATGTTACTTTTTGACACGTGAAACGTTTGAAATTTATATTTTTGTGTTTTGAAAATAAACATTAGATAATACAAATATATCCACTGCTTTTATTTCAAAATACCAAAACATTGATGATTGTTACAAGTTTGGAATTCAGTTACACTTGTGTGCACAATAATATAATTACGGTGGTAAATTATGTAAGTATCAGTTACACAGGATATTTCAATTGACTTTACCAATTATAAGTACGTATCTGGCAGTTAAAGCAATAAGGTGCCTGAATATTCCAATGAAGAAATGTGTATGTGCCAGTTAGCATATTTTGATTGTTTTTTACAACGCAGTAAAAGTATGCATGTGTGATAAAACAAAAACTTGAAGATTTAGAAACAAAATATACTCTTAATTACAAATTTCACTTAATTGAAACCCGCTCACCAAATATTATACTTTAATTCCATATAGGGGCTTACCTACGGCGATTTAAAAAAAATTAAATCTTCAATTCGCTCTCCTATAAAATTTGCATTTTCCAGCTACTTAATTGTACTTAGGAGGTGTCAATATGTTTCTATTTTTGTGAAGGAACAGCTGCAGCTGCTACAGTAGTAAGGATTTTAAAAGAAGTGGTCACTAGTGTCAGAGTCAGACTTGATACCTTTAGCTATTGTCTGTGACCAGGGGTCCACATATAGAACAGCCTTAAATATGATGAAATTGGAGACTGAACGCAAAAGGATTTTGAATCAAGACTATAATGGTGAGTTGATAAACTCTCTTTACAAATAGCCTTTGCATGCACACTGTTTGCGAAGCAATTGGAGATTATCGGGGATAAAAAGTATCCATCATCATTATACCAAAATGTCCATCTGTATGTTAGTCTAGATCATGGTCTACATGTGTGTCAAATTTCATCCAAATGTGTTGAGCCGTTACACCACAATTGCGTAACAAACATCTAAACTTTGACATTATATTATAAATTAGTAATATTTGGATCTGTAATCCATCAAATTACGTTGTTGAACTCAATTATTTTTTTAGTAACACGAAAAAAAGCTGAAGTGAAGGCTCTTATAAATGGGAAAACATTTTCGATACGGGAAATATCACGAAGATTGAAAGTTTCTGAAGCTAGTGTACGACGCATAAAAAAGGTAATTGAGTCGGGGGAGGAATTAAGCCGGAAAAGAAAGAAGAGATGCGGTAGAAAACCAATATGCACTCCACGGTCAGAGAGATGTTTGAAAAAAATTTATCTAGATAACAGATTTGCTACCACAAAGGTGATAAAATCACAACTCAAGGATGCTAGCGTAAATGCTTCTGAACGGACTATTCGACGAAAATTTAAAGAATTAGATTTTAAAGCCTGTCGCCCCGCCAGGAAGCCCAAGTTAGCAGCTGCAATGAAAGCAAAGCGATTGAAGTGGGCCAAACAATGGCAAGACAAAGATGTGGACTTCTGGAGATCGGTAAGATATTGTAATTTAATAAAAAAATTATAGATTATTATCATTTTCAACAAAATAAAGCAAAGAAACATGGAATTTTATATATTTTTTTCTATTTTTGGCAGGTCTGCTTCAGTGACGAAAGCACATTCGAAATTTTACAGAACGTCGTCCTGGAGAAAAGTTTCATCCTGACTGCGTCGTTCCAACATTTAAACATCCCACCAAAGTGATGATTTGGTCAGTCATCAGTGGCAAGGGCACTAAACGTCTGTACGTCGTGAAAGGAATAATGAGGCAAGACCAGTACAAAGAAGTTTTAGAAAATCGGTTGGTTCCGCAGCTCAGAGAATGGTTTCCAAATGGGGAACCATTCATTTTCATGCACGATGGGACTCCCTGTCACACTGCTCGGACAGTTAAAGCTTTTTTGGCAGAAAAAAATATCCCTCTGTTGGATTAGCCGGGTAATAGCCCCGATATGAATCCAATAGAAAACGTGTGGGAGCTGACGAAAAGAGAAGTGGCTAAGGATGTGATCACCAACAAAACCCAGCTCCTAGAAAAGATTATTCATGTGTGGAATCATCATCCACAAATGCAAGAGACAGTGCAGTCTTGCATTGATAGCATGCCGCGCAGAATTAAAGCTTTGATAGCGGCTAAAGGTGGCTCAACAAAATATTGACTTTTACGTACTTTATTTTCACATTTCTTTAAAATTTAATAAACATATGATTTTCTAAATTAATTATGTTTTATTTATGTTAAATTAATCAGTCATTGATTAAATAATATTAAAATATAAAACAGATAATTTTAAAACAATAAAACGATACAACATCACTCGGTAATTAATATTTTACATGTAATTATGCAGTGCGTTTAATCATTTGGCCAGGGAGTGTATAGATAAATTGTGAAAAAAGCTAAGCTCCGCAGCATATGCTGTTAGAAAAATTCGTAATTTAACCGACATAGAGACAGCCCGTTTAGTATACTTTAGCTATTTTCATAGTGTTATGTCGTACGGTATTCTGTTGTGGGAAAATGCCGCCGAAATTCAGACTATCTTTATTTTGCAGAAAAGAGCTGTTCGATCAATTTATAAATTAAGTCCGAGACAATCTCTCACAGAGAAATTTAAAGAGATTAATTTAATGACTGTGCCTTCTCAATATATTTTTGAAAATCTTTTATATGCCCATAAAAATATAAAATTGTTTAAAAAATAGTGATATCCATAATATAAATACTAGGAACAAACACAAATTTGTTGTACCTACAACAAGGCTCAAGAAAATAGGTGGCCCATTCAAGCCCATGTCAATGTATACGCTTTTATAATAAACTTCCAAGCCACGTTCAAGATTTAAGCCTTAATAAATTCAAATCATTCATTAAACGTAAGTTGTACCAGAAAGCCTTTTATACCGTTAAAGATTATATTGAGGACAAAAAGGCTTGGGATTGAGTTGCTCCAATTTCTTGCATACTGAATGTTTTTTATTATTTTTATTTTTGCTATTTTTTCATTTGTATTTTACATAAACTTTGACATTTGATAATTATTACATAAAGAATGACATGATAATTTACTTTCTGAAGTATAACATTATTATTTAATTATTGTGAATGTGAGGACTATGTGTGTCAGTTTATTCTTTTTATTTATTTTCTCTTTCTCAGGTAGTTTCAATGATGATCTGGCAGTTCGAGTACTTTATGCGGCCTACCTAAATGTCCTTTCTTGGTATTGTTCGTCTAATGGTTGGCTCCTTAAGTTTTGAGTTGAGCTGCTCGATTACTGACAAATGCGTACACTGACTGGATAGGTCCCCACTCATTCTGTGTGGTTTTTCCTCAAAAGACCATTTCAGACTCAAATCTACATGGTCTTCACATGATCTGACCAAGATTATGTCTGGACTTTAAAAGAGACTGACCTCTGAGTTTGTTTCGGACTTTCTTCTCAGAGTAGTCACATAGGAAACGCCGACCTCATCTAGTTTTAAAATATGATTGACGTGTAAAAGTGTTTGTAGAAACCTACTTACAGAAATAAAATCATTTATCATTTGCATCGCAGGCGCGCGCGTGTTGTACGTAAATATATTCCAGAAATTGTACGTCGACTACCCTATTTGATCCCGTAAGTAATAATTTTATTTTAAGTAGTTCGCTTTTTTACGAAGAACATAAATATTTTGCATTCCTAGTATCTAGATATAAAATATCGGTGTGCGAGTGTTCGAAATTCTTCTCATCCTTAACGGCTTGACCGATTTTGGTTATGGTTATGGTGGCGCTATTGTCGCAGAACAACGTCTGCCTGCCGGGTCCGCTAGTTATAATTAGATTGTATGTTTCATAGTTTTTTTTTAATGATTTACTATATCTTTAGTTTGAATACTCAATCGACTGAAAATTTGGAGAGCAGTGGTAGCCCAATAGAGGGTAGTGGTGGCCCAGTGGTAACGGCCGCAACTTACTAGTAGTAAGTAGGTCGTGGGTTCGAACCCAGACAGGCGCTTTACTTTGTGTAAATTATTTTATCACCATTGCTCTCAAAACGGTGAAGAAAAACATCGTGAGGAAATCGGCATATCGTAGAACCAAAAATTCGAAGATATGTGACGTCTACCAACCCGCACTGAGCCCGCGTTCTGTGTCCCTATGTGGGAACATTAGGCTGATTATGATACTGTTTACCAACCCGCACTGGGACCAACCTGCACTGTGCCCACGTGGTGGATTACAGCTCACTGTCTCTCCAAGAGGTCTGAGCCCCTGCAGTGGGAACATTATAGGCTGATTATGGTATTAACGTATAAATTTGTTGTAGATAATGGGTCGAAAGAAAGGATCGCATTACCAGTGCATCACCAGAAAAAGAAGACGAAACGTAGGATTGACAATTATGAGACAAATTCTTAGAGAACTTAATTCTAATCAAATCGCTACGGCGTCATTTCAAGAACGTGTAAGCTTTTACTTTCGATCAGCAGTAGAAGTGCATAAAGAAGTATTTACGAATACATTTTTATTTTCAAATGTTGTTAATTTTAGGTAATCGATGACAATGTAAGTTAGCATTAATGTTTTTGAAAGTACTTACGTCTGTTTTTTAAATTTGTACGAGTGTGTATAAGTACATATTTTATTTGTTTTGAGGATTCTTGTAAAATTTTAAATAATATATAATTGCATATTGTTTAAGAATACTGTATAAATTAGCTGTAAGTTTCCCAAATAGAATAAAATAAAATATTACCAACAATAACTGATTGGACTATTTCGTGATTGAAGGGAATAATCGTATTATCACCTACCTATGTAATATATTTCATAATTGCACCGCGAATCCAGAAGTTCTAATTACTAGGTCTTTGCTTATGCAATTGTCGTTTTATTAAACTGCCACTTCGAACTGTAAATTTATTATAATAGCTACAGTTGGACTTGGAATTCCAAAGAAGAATGCCCATTTTTCACCTGACTATGTATAGTAGAGTATTTCCGCCAATGGCAAAAAAACTGGTAACAACTACCTAGCAGTTAATATTCGATCTATTTAAGCGGATCAAAAATTTTACAATCTTAAATACAATCTTACTAATTAGTATTACAACTATTGCTCAACAAATAGGTCATCAAAAGCCCAAAAAAAAAAGTTTTGCAGTTTCGCAGACGCCAAACGCAGTGTAACAAACTGCGTTTTCGGCATTAAACAATAAATATTTATAGAAAATTCACTGATAAATCGACGTTTTTCTAATATTTTTAGAGTCATATAACCCTTGCTAATATCCGGATATAAAAATTACATAATTATATTATTTACACACATGTTCTTTTGCTTGTAATATTAAGGGATATCGAAAGTCGGTCCTTACCAAATTCACTATAAAATGTTTGTTGGCATGCTTTGAACGCAGCCGTACGCCATCTTGGATAACGTGTCGCGACCCGCACTCCGCCAGTGCGCTGTCAACCGTCGTGAATTGTGGTTGTGACTTGAATTGCGGGGTGGGCAGTTGTTCTTTTTCGAATATATAAAAAGTGTCCTTTACCATCAAGGCCCTATTTTTAAGGTAAGTAAAAACTTTATTTTGTTAATTCCTGTGGAAAGTTGTATGTAGATGTGCAATTAATATCGGCATGATGATTGGAAATAATTAAATCGTAATTAAGTTACGTAATAATAGAAAACGTTCTAAATGTCCTTACCACTACTGTCCTTACCGTGTCAATTTGAAGGCTACGGTAAGGACATAGAGGTAACGGTAATGACTTACTTTAGGCAAGTTTTTTTTTTACTGGACGATAGCATATTTTATAAAATATGAAGTTATTTATTATGCCAAAAATATGCTTTTTTAATAATATATACATGTAATTAATTTGTGATGCGAATTTATTGCTTTTTTAAACAATTGTTTTAAAATAATTATACACGGTGTTTTCATTTTTTTACATCATTTTCCTGCTGTTGTATTATAGTTTTTTTTAAATATAATTGCCTGTTTGTTTACAGTCAAACAAAAATGCCGAAGGCGAGTTCGTCAGCTAGCAAAGAAAGAAAGAAGGTTAGTAAATCGAAACGATATGAATTTATTAAACTCAACGACCCTGAAAAATATGCAGAATTATTAAATAAAGAAAAAGAGCGTTACAAAAAGCGAAGAGAAACAAAAAAATTGAAAAACATTACAGAAATGACAGAAAGAGAAAAGAGAGCGAAAAGGAAGCAATGGAGAATTAATAAGAGAAATAATAGACGTAAGAAACAGGAAAATTCTGCGATACAAGAAGTAAATATAGAGCAAGCAGATGAGGTTAACCCTAGTACCAGCATTCAAGACAAAGATCCACTGCTAAATTTTAATGACAATCATGACTCTACTTTAATTACTAGCCGATTGTCCAGGTTAAGGAAATTAACGGTGCATCTTAAAAGCAAGCTAAAGTTGTATGAACAGAAAATTCAGAGACTTCAAAGTATTAATAATAGATACAGAGTAAAAATACATAGATTAAGAAAAGAAAAACATGTTAAAAGTCGAAATAAGCAGTCTAAAATACAATTTACAACTATTATTAACGAGATTCATAAATTTTATGAAGAAGATATTAACAGTAGACAAGCAGCAGGGAAAAAAGAATTTATAACAAGAAAAGGCATCAGGAAGACAAAAAGGTACTTAGTAATGAGTTTAAAAAACCTTTACAGTAAATTTATCACCACCAGTCAAATAAAAATAAGCTACTCTACTTTTTGCAAGTATAGACCATTTTGGGTAGTTTTTCCGAAATCGAATAACCGAGAAACATGTTCATGCCAAATTCACGTCAATATTAAGTTATTAGTCGAGGCTTTACATAAGGCAAAAATTATAAATGAAAAAAGTGACTATGATTTTATAAACTCTTTGTGCTGTTCCCCGAAAACTGACAACTGTTTGTTAAGAATATGTGAAGTATGCCAAGATAAAGAGATCATTTGTAATGAGTTCAATAATGAAGATCTCGTAGAGTTTAGTTACTGGTGTAAAATTAAAGAGCCTATTATCGGTGACATCAGGAAAGTCAAAGTCATAACGACAAAGAAAAAAGAAAAATCTAAACCAATAGACCTCATTGAAAAATTACGTTCCAATACCAAATCATTTCTGAAACATTGTTTTAATATTGAGAAACAGTATAAAGAAATGAAAAAACTGAAAGATGTGCTCAGTAATAATGAAACAATTATCCACATGGATTGGTCAGAAAACTATGAGCTGAAATATCACGAAGAAGTTCAATCGATGCATTTTGGCGGTAGCCACCGCCAAGTAGCCTTACATACGTCGGTATTATATTTCCACGAAGAATTGACTGGCCAAAAGATAACAAAGTCTTTTTGTTCTATTAGCGCTAACGTACGTCATGATGCTGCTGCCGTGAGGGCGCATCTTAAACCTGTGCTGGACTATATTTATGAGATAAACTCTAATATCGACTCAATACATATTTTTACTGACTCTCCAAGCAGCCAATATAGAAATAAAAATATTTTTTGGATTATGACCCAAATACATAAAGATTATGCGGGATTTTTAAATAAGTTATCCTGGAATTACAGCGAGTCTGGCCACGGAAAAGGGGCTGCAGACGGAGTAGGTGCCGTCCTTAAAAGAACAGCAGATAGACTAGTCAACTTTGGTCATGATATTGGTCACTTCAACGATTTTTATAATATTTTAAAGGAAAACATACCTAATATAAAAATAGAGATCGTTAGTGAGACTGCCATTACTGCAAAATCAGAAAGTTTACCTCTTTGCTTACCAACTTTTAAAGGCACTCTTGATGTGCATCAAGTTCTATGGGACTTATTTTGTGGGCAAAACCTAACATTCAGAAAATTCAGCTGTTTTGTCTGCGACGCGAATGTTCACTGCGAGCACGGTGCACATCTAGGGTTTCTTAGCGAACCTGATGTAACAGAATTGGTCGAAGTGACGACTTTAGGTGAAGCAAGAAATACGATTGCCAATATTCCTTTTATTGCCAACGCGCCAGATGATTCTCAAATTAATAATGTTCTTACTGAAATGTCTAATATAGATCCTGTTATATCAAGTACGCCGTCAACTTCTAAATCTTGCACGTCTACCTATGATGATTTTGAGGAATTAGTGCCTGCAACTAGCTTAAGTGGCCTGGCAACGTTCAAAGAAAATATTGAACAACTTCCACTTCAACTTCCTTCAACTAGTAGTGCTGAATTTTTGAATTTACATGTTGCCGATTGGATTTTAATTAAAAAGACAGACAGAGCAAAAAAGCATCAGATAGGTCGGATAATTGGGATATACGGTGATAATATATCGATATCAGTTCTTAAAAAAATGTCAGGCTGTGGATTTAGGTGGCCCAAGGCACGAAAGAGGGAGGTGATTTCTAGGAACTGTATAAAGGCAGTTCTTTCTGAACCAAATATTGATGCCAAACTTAATTTTCACTTTGATAATATTGATTTTATACATTTTTAAATCTGTGATTAATATAATTTAAGTGATTACTCAACACAAATTTTATGAGCCAGCAATAATTATTTTTAAGGATTAATCATGTTTTAGTTTGGATTTATTTAATATATTTTTTTACATCTTTAATGTTTGAGTCGCAAGGTTCTTATTAACTATTATAAAAATGTGTAATTTAATTGTATAATGGAGGTTTAAATTGTATCGGTTTTATTTAATTGTGAAAATTACTTATTGTTCTGTGATTATTGTAATATTTGAGACTGATTTAAACATAAAAAGTGATTTGTTATTACGAATTATATACGTTTAAAGTTGATTACGTAAAATTGTTGTTTTATTTCTATTTCCATGTTATCATTCTAGCAGGGCAATAAAAAACTAGGAATATTACTGCAATATTCCGACGTCAGAGCGCAGCACTAGCACAAACCGTAAACAAATGTTTGACAAGTAAATTCTATAAATGGCAAAAAATTGGTGAGTTAAACAACATATTAAAACTTGGATGAGTTTCGCAGAGTGGTTACAGTGAGAGTTCTCAACTAACCCAATGACATTTGGCGCCATGGCGGTTTGTTTATGTGCTAGTGGCGCCCTCTGCGCCAAGCTTTGGGTAATTTTCCATATTAAAACTGTTTCGTCAACAACGGTCATTACCGTGTTTAGTATGTCCTTACCGTTCATTCAATAACTTCTGTTTTGTAGACTTTAAAAATAAATACATGAGTGACAACAACCTATTTGTGGATTTTCTACTTATTGCAGTTATCTTATTTTAATAATTACATAATGTTGTCCTTACCGGGATTTTAGGGTCCTCACCATTTTTTAAAACGTTAATTAACAACGATACGTTTGTCATAATTAGTGTACACGCAAAGTAGAATATTTGTAATTACTATGGCAATGCATTACACGTATTTTTAAACAAATATCAGAATTTTTTTTCGTGTCCATCGAAAAGCGTGATTTGGCGGAAATGCCCAGTAATGAAATAAATCTTAAAATTCAGCTAATTTAATTGTATATTAATTACGCTTATCACAATCTTTAAAGAAACGCAGGAAAAAAATATTTTTCAATATTTCTTTATGCTTATTCTACGTAAGAGTAAACGTAGACCATGTTTTGAACGCATCTCAACTTCCCTGTTTTTACAACGTTCCATTTTACATACCGCTACTTGACTTTATTCAACTCTGTTTCTGGGTTTTATATATTACTTTACGTTTTATTTAATCAGTAAGTATTTCTATATTAGTCTTTTCCTAATACAGATTAATAAAAAAATAACATAATAATTAAATAAATTAATCACGCAGTATGTAATTGAGTTCGCATGAGTGAAACGGATTTTTTTAGACATTTGACAGTTCTGCGATTGACAATACAAGAACTTGTTAGACTTTTTAAAGGTATAGAAACTATCTAACTACCTATCGTTTTTTTACAAAAAATGTAGTTAGTAGGTACTTATGTGTGTTGGAGAAACAGCAGTTAATGCTCGACACTCGACACTCAATTTATAGTGACAATCATCGAGTCTAAGCAGGTCACTGCTTAGACTTGATGATTGTCACTATAATATAAGGGAGTTTGTTTCAAGGAATTCTCAAAGTAAAAAAGACTTTACACTATGCATATCTCGCCGTAGGTGGGTATTATGTTCCTTGATGCAAATACATAGCCAGGTAAGTATTCCTATTTGAGATTATACTTCGAGTGTCAATAATTAGGTCTAGCACATTTATTTCTCTTTATTTAGTGAGTAACGGCAAATCCTAACCTAAAAAGTAACATTCATATTTTTTGGACTTCCTAGCGTTTAAACCGTAAAAATGACTATAAGACATTATTTTCTAAACTTACAGGTAGTCTTTCTACTATACTTCATAACTATACATAAACGTTCTTTATCAGGTTTTTAAATGTATGGGAAATGGGCACTGTTCTTTATTGGTTCGCGGCCAGTAAAACAAAACAGCAGTTTCATAGGTAAAAACCTAATATTCAAATTTAATTGTTTCGCATTTTCCAAAACTTTATTTTTTATCCGAATCCAATTCGAGTCCTCCCATTTCTTTTTATAATACAGGTTTCTAATACGGGCCCAGTCCCAATAACACTTTTTCAATTTGTTTGTACTTTTTATCTTAACATCGGTAAAGGAAAACATTTAATTACCTACACAGGAATATTACTCGTATTAAAATGCTTACCTCAATTTTATTGAATTTTTAAATGTACCTAAATACATTTAACACCAAATTGTATCATTTTTATGTTGATTGTGTTAAATATACTAAACGAAAATACACTAAAAATCCAGAATTTTATTTCGTAACTGTACCTACATGACTTAAAATATATCATCTATCTATAGGATCAAAACTGTTGAGGCGATCACTACGCTCGATCTGAAGGCGTGTGTGCGTGAACGGTGCACACAAACATATCATCGCAATGAATTTACCTAAACTCTAGCAAGTGAATTTTGTGCAGGGACTCTTAAGTCAACAGCTGGTAGTTTGAGGGACTTTGTATCATTTATTAGGCAACAATTAGCTGCGATTAAAAACCTTGACTTAAATGTCATATACTGGGATGCAATTCTGTTGTTTTGTTTCTCGAAAATTAGATGGAATTACTGCACAAGCTTATCAGCTTGACCGACATCCCAGTACACAACCTCGAAGAATTCCTGCAATATAATGAGAAACGAGCTTTGGCACTGGAAAATGCCGGACAGGGTCTTCACTTGCAGCAACAATAAAGCAAGGTAACAGCAGTCGCCACTGAAGGAGCAACATGCATCTTCTGTAACTTAAATGACCATAAATTATACAATTGTAATAAATATCAACTATTGCCAGCACACAATAGACTGACGTTTGCCAAAGAACAAAAACTGTGTGTGATTTGTTTAGGTATGCATGGTGGCAAATGTAGGTTTCACTTCCGATGCTCAGAGTGCAAGAAGCCTTATAACACCCTGCTCCACTACAATTCAGGTGAAACCACACCAGCTGTCACCTTGTCAAGCAATGTTAAAAATAATGTGCTTCTACCTACAGATAGAATTAAAGTCGTTGCAAGGAATGACACTGAATACATTATCAAGGCGTTATTGGACAGCGGATCTCAGGTTTCTTTTATAACTGCAAAAGTTGTTCAGCTATTAGGTTTAACGCCCTTGCAAAGTAATTTTTGTATTGTTGGAATCACTAATGAAAAAAGTAATATAAAATATAACAATCCCATTAAAATCACGATTCAGGATAACTGTAACTTGTCATGTGGTAAAAGAAGTAACATGTAAATTGCCTCAGAATAAATTTGGTGTCTCTAGGGTCATAATACCGCCCAACATTATATTGGCAGATGACCAATTTAATGTACCTAGTGAAATAAATATGTTATTAGGGGCTGATGTGTTTCTCCAGACCCTGTTACCGAACGAGCAGTGCACAAGCATCAAGCTGCCAAGGCAAAGCGAGCAGTCATCAGCGCTGCCCCGGAATGCTGCTCATCCATTGCAGCAGCCTAGTAACACACAACTAAACATCTTTAACACATACTTCGGGCACATTGTAGGAGGAAATCTGGCACCCAAGGTATCTCAACAGACATGTAAAAGAGTAGTATTAAAATGTAAGTTAGGTCTTAATGAGACACTTACCTACCCAGTTTTGGACCAATGAGAAGGTTCTAGAAATATTTACTGAGCAAACATCTGAGCAAGAGCTTTGTGAACATATTTTTCAAGGTTCAGTTAAATTAATTAATAATCAGTTTGAGGTACCTCTGCCTTTATATGTTGATGATATTATCTATTGTAATAATAATTTAGGAACTACTATCGCTGCCAGAGACCAACTTCGTGATTTGCTTAAATTGGGTAGTTTCCATACTCATAAATGGTCATCAAATGATGAAAATGTGTTGAACAATATACCATTAAACAAAAGACAATTTGATAGTTTAGAATTACAAAAAGATAATTATAACATGAAAGCCTTAGGACTTCAAATTAATGCAAAGGATGATCAATTTATTATCTCTACTCCAGAACCGTTCAATAGGAATAAGGTTACAAAAAGGAGCATACTTAGTTTTATAGGTAGATTCTATGACCCAATGGGATTCGTGAGCCCAATTGTAGTCACAGCAAAGGCCATAATGCAAAAATTATGGCTACTGGACACAGGTTGGAATGATAGTCCACCTGCAAATGTTCAGCAAGATGGTTTCAATTTACCAATAATTTAGCTGCAATGCAGCCTATTAGATAGGAACATTAGAATTTCAGAAGCAGACTCGGCAGATTTAATCAGCTTTGCAGACGCTTCGAGTAAGACAGCCTACGGCTGTTGTGTGTACCTGCGACTCACAAACCAATCAGGTACAACAAAATTGTATCTACTCTGTTCCAAATCGCGAATCAACCCTATCCAAAAGAAAGGCATGACCATGCCAAGGCTTGAATTGAATGCAGCATATTTAATTAATTTAAAATTAATTTCAAAGACACATAATACACTCAGAGTTAAAATTAATATAAAGCATGTTTATTTATTCAGCGACTCACAAATTTTCCTTGCATTGCTAAATTCTGAGCTAACAAAACTTCAAGCTTACATAACGAACAGAGTAAGTGTAATTCGTCAAAACACAGGTGGATGTAGTTGGCATTATGTCAATACAAATGACAATCCTGCTGATCTCATTAGCCGAGGTGACAATTCGAATGAGCTGAGTGGCTGCGATATTTGGTGGAATGGCCCAAAGTTTGTGCAAAACAGGGAGCACAACTTTGCTGCTTACAACTCTCCCATTGATTCGTTCGCAGTGGAACCCTACTTGGCTCTTTCCAGCAACTTGGTATGTCATAATCCAAATCCGCTTGATTATGTGTTCAAGCGCTTATATAATTGCTCTAATATAAATAAAATAGTCAGCCTATTATCATACATATTGCGATTTTTAAACAATGTTAATAAAAATAAAGTTAAAATAAATACAAACTTTTTACAAAGTTCTGAGCTAGATCGGTCATTAATGTTAATAATTAAACATGGACAAAGTATATATTTTAAATCTGAAATCGAAGCCTTAAGCAACAGTAAAAATCAGAAAGGAAACCTATCTGAATTGCATCCCTTTCTCGACAGCCAAGATCTTTTACGGGTTGGCGGTAGACTACATTATGCTGATATCGCTTATTCACAAAAACATCCTGTCATACTGCCCAAAGGCTCTTCAATTACTAGCTTGCTTATAAGGTGTGAATATGAAAGATTACTGCACGCAGGGCCTAACCTTTTACTCTCGCATCTAAACCAAAGGTTTTGGATTGTTAATGGACTATTAGAAGTTAAGAAAATAACTCACAAATGCATTGTGTGTTTCAGACAAAAGGCCTCAGTGGCCAAGCAGCTAATGGGCTCCTTGCCGGCTGCACGTGTAACAGCTACCAGCCGCCCATTTGAGAAGGTCGGCGTGGATTTCGCTGGGCCAATTAATGTAACTCTCGCGTAAGACGATCATTAATAGATAAAGGCTATATCTGTCTATATCATAGATATCCGAGAGATATGCCTTTACTCTATATTTGCTCAAGTTTAAGTGTCGCCACCTTTTCCCCACTCCTGAAACTCACACATAAACAAAAGAAATAGATACGGCACACATGATGCTTTTTTCGCACACAAGTCAGAAAATATGCGTAATACTTTTGTGCTATTTTATTGCACATATGCTCAAAAGAGGCGGGCACTAGAAAGTATAGATACAGTCACTGAATGCACACATGTAACTGTAGCATCAACTAGGGAAGAGGGTTGGTATAAATATGTGATCGATAAAAATATCGATGAAAAGCGACTGCAAAAGGAGGTGTGTTTTGGACGTATTTTGTATCGTTTATTTTTTCTGCTTTTCGATGTGGAATATTAAAACACCAATAACAACAAAACAAGTAAAAATATAATATTTTTGTTTGCAAATAACATTGAAGGAAATCAGTTTCTTCAGTTTCTCTCTAACTTTAAATTAAAATTATTCAACTATCACACATAAAACAACAATTCATATAGGTACTTATTGAACATAAAATCAAAATCAAAAGTCATTTATTCAAATTAGGCTGAGACTCAGCACTTTTCGAACATCAAAATTACATAAGACAGTCCCCCCAAAAACACCCGCCCTTCACCACTTCCTAGTGCATTAGCTGGGGAGAAGAAGTGGCGCAACAAACTTCCCAGCAGCACATATAGTTTTGAAGAATGAAGACAATTGGTTTGCCTAAAACTTTTGCACATGCAATAAAAGTTAACTTACAGTTTCAAATATGTATCTTAATTTGAGTGTAGGTACAGCCCACTCAAAAAGCCTGCGTTTTTTCGCGGACGGCTTAAAACAATCTTCTTGAAAGTGGGAAGAACAAATTACACTTTGGTTTGAGGGGAACCAATTATTTTCTCTGCCTGTTGCATCTATCCATTTATTTTTAGTTTCTGGATCTTTCGGGAAACTGAAATAAAATATGATCATTCCTGTAAAACAGCACCCTAATTACGTAACACACTATGTATCAAAATCTAGATCATTTTGAAGCTTAATGCTAATCCATTGCTTCATTAGTTCGAAAAATTTGTCTACTCAACAACGTAAATAACGCAATGAATGTTGTTGAACTGTCAAAATGAAACCCATTTCTACTGTTAGTGTGTTATGTAATTACCCCGCAGGTTCTTAATATAATAAGTTTTGATTTAGAATAACTAACAATTATCGATATCCACATCTCAGCGCTGCGTATCACTAATGCGTCGCCTTGACATGCGTCAATCATTAGGCAATAAGCTGAAGCATGTCAAAAATATTTCACAACCAGATAATTTGTAAAATCCTTAAATATTGTAATTCATTCAGTGATTTTTTACTTACCGGTGATAAGACACGCCACTTGTCCTAAGGTTTGTTGTAATTGTCCTATTTTTGCAAATAAGGACGGAACAATTCGGCATTTTGTAAAAATATGATATCACACTACACGTTCCGATGCAAACATTTGACTAAACGATGCTCACCGAGTCATGCGTATTTTGGGTCAGTATGACCTAACAGAGGCGACATGTGCCACGCCTCCAAGCCATATCCCTCGATATCCGTGGTCTATACTTATGTTTCGCGACAAAAGCCGTTCACTTAGAACTTGCGTCAGACTTGACCACGGAAACTTTTCTAGCGTGCTTAAGGAGATTTATGTCTAGACGAGGGTTGCCCACTGAAATTCACTGCGACAATGCAAGTACCTTTAAACGTACGAGGAGTCAATTAGTCGACCTTTACAAACTGCAAGCTTCTCAGAATCACCAAATGCAGGTTCAAAGATTTACCGCCGAGCGTGGGATACAATTTCACTTGGCTCTGAGAAGCGGCAGTAAAGAGCACAAAGTTTCACTTAAAAAGAGTATTGCAAAAAACTGTTTTAACCTACGAACAACTTTATATGGTAGTAATTTTTATCGAAGCAGTGCTTAATTCTCGACCACTCTTACCTTTATTTTCAATCGCTGATGATTATTGTTACCAGTGATCAGTGCTGTTCAAATCAAAGGACTGTTTTAGAGAAGTACACAATTTCCAAAACTTAAGCCTATTATTTTGGCTTAGGGCTAGCGCATACATACAACTTTTAGTTGAACAACTGTTTTGTTGTGTATCATATGTTTAAAAGAATATATTAAAACGCACATACTGTCAACTCGATAGTTGCTCGACAAAGCCATTCATGCCGTACACGGGAGAGCAACGCTCATTTCGCGTATTTCGAGAACAATTGATCACTCATTCGAGTTGACTGATGTATCGGTTACATTATCAACTGCGCAACATTGTGGAAACTCCAAGCAATGCAACAATTTTAGCTTAGATCCAGACATTCAATACTACTGGAAACACTATTAGCGAAATCCATCACGGCCGTCGAAGGACAGCAAGAACGCCTGGAAACATTCAGTCAGTTGCAGATTCTGTAAGCCGACAGCCTCGACTCAGCGTTAGAAAGTGTGTCTCAGCTGGAATTATCAAGAGCAACAATTCACCGCATAATGCGATCTGATTTACACCTAAAGGCCTATAAAATTCAGATTGTGCATGCTCTTCATGAAAATGATTACGTTAAAAGATTGAATTTTGTGAATGTAATGTTAGAGAGATTTAACAATTTCAACAACACGTTATTTAGCGATGAGGCACATTTTCATTTGGACGGATACGTCAATCGTCAAAATTGTCATTTTTGGGGAGAAACGAATCCACAGACATTACATAAACGCCCGTTGCATAGCCCCAAAGTGACCGTGTGGGTCGCTATGTCAGCGAACTGCATTATTGGGCCGTACTTTTATGAAGACAACATAGGACATGCAGTGACTGTAACTTATACACGCTATGTCGACATGATACTCAATTTTTTCGGGCCGCAACTGCAACAATGTGAGCATTATAACCGGCTTAGCTGCATTGCACGAGTTGTTCCGAGAAAAGATGATTTTACGAAGAGGTGATATTGAATGGCCACCTCGGAGCCCTGACCTTGACCCCACCAGATTTTTTCTTGTGGGGTTATCTTAAGAGCGTAGTCTACGAGAATAATCCACGAAATTTGACAGATTTAAGAAACAATATTGAAGAAAGAATCAGGAGTATTCCGCGACCGCTTCTTCAAAAAGTTTTTGAAAGTGTACGCAAACGGTTTGAGGAGTGCCGTCAACACGCGTTGAAAGTTCCGGCTAGTTTAGACAAAACGCACATGAGATTGCAATAGCGAGATGAGTCCGCCGATAAAAAGACAATCTAAGGAAATACTATTTAAAGTGCATACGTTTTTAAAAAAACGGAAAGCCGATGTCAATATTTTAGAATATAAAACTGATGCGAATATACATAAATTAGTAGCAGAAGTAACAGGTATATATTAGAACGAAGTGTAAGGAGAGTGATTGCTGAAAGTAAAACTTCCTTGCAAAATACAGGGGAAGCAAAATTTAGTTATCCGCGGAGACCAAAAGAAATAAAAAAGAAAATACAAGTTGATGATTTTGATTTAGGAGTGATAAGAAGAAAAATAAATCAGTTTTATACGGTAGAGAAAAAAAAATTAAATCTACGAAAACTAAATGCTGTGTTAAAAGAAGATAATATTTTAGATTGCGGATTAACTTTTTTAAGAGAACTTTTGAACAAACTGGGATATTCATTTAAAAAATGTAAATCGAAGAGAACCCTTCTAATAGAGAAACCAAACATTGTTGAATGGCGAGTGAAATATTTGAGGGCCATAAGAAAATTCAGAGAAGACAAACAAAATATATTATTTTTGGACGAAACTTACGTTAACCAAAGTCACAATGTCCAAAAATGTTGGCAATCTTCGTCGGAGCCTGGAATTTATACAAATATAGGCAGCTGGAACGGGTTAGTTGACGATGCTTTGCTAATTTTTAAATCTGTAGGCTTACTCTTGAAATAAATCCCAATCTCGATCGTATTCCAATCCGATTCAGTTTCAATTCCAATCTCCAGAAAATTGGAACTCTTGAACTAAATCGAGATTGAGATTGGAATCGACTGCATGTTCGACTACACTGATTGACATGGATGGGGTGGCCATAGAAATAAAAACGTTAGTTACCAAATTTAAAAATATTGAATAACTCAGTAAATCTATAAATAAAATTGTTCTGATATTTATTTTAACATAAAATATCACCAAAGTTTTTTTTGCTTGCATTGATATGTATTTTAAAACAAATTACTTAGGCAGCAATGGCTCATTGTGAGTGTCATTGCCTACGTTTACGTATTTTAAATTAAAATAAATTTCCCGCGCATTTGTCATCCACTTAAGTTCCTACTTGTATAAAAGCTGTGAATTATTAGTGTTATGTTAGATAAAGTTTCAAAGCGATGTTATCTAAAAAAATTCGACTGTTTAGTGTGGAACGTATTAAAGAACGTCGATATGCACAAGTTCAAGTTATTTGTACTGTAAGTATTCAACCGAGAAAGACGAAAATATCCAGGTAATGCCACAATTCTATTAAATATAATTATTGTAATTCGTTTAAATTTTAATATTAAACACTTTTGCTTAATACAAACATTCATTGTTCTTACAGGGTGAGTAGGCCATCACAACAACAGTTGGAGACCCTTGTTGATTTCCTGGTACAGAACCCCGGAATTGCCAAGGGGCTTTCGCGCACTGCTCAAGCTAAGCAGCAGACAAAGCGAAAATGGAACGAGATAGCAGTATCCTTAAATGCACTAGGCGGTGCGCAGAAAAATGGCAAAGGCTGGGCTAAGGTACTGTCTACACACTAATTAACATTAGTTACAATAATAGGTACATTTATTTCCTTTTTAGTATTGGGCGGACAAAAAGTTTACACTAAAGAAGACTTGTGCCAAGCATGCAGAGTCGATGACGCGTACAGGTGGTGGAACTGCAGACAATTTGCCTGCATTAACACCCATCGACCAACGACTATTAGCAGTGATGGGGGGGCCTTCAATTTGCTACAGGAGACAGCCACGTTGCTGCCAATCCATTTCCATCCACAGTAAGTCAGTTGAGTTATAGTTTCATACATAAATTGTAAACTATCAAAAACTTAAAAATAACACCTTCATAATGCAGTACGTATACTATTATATTGCATCGCTTCATTCTTCAGATATAACATTCACAACGTAGTTCCCCTAACCTACAAGGCAACTTCGCACTTTTTTTAAATTACCCTTAATTTTTTTTTTTTCTTTTTGTTACTGTCTACGATCCTTGTGTCAAGTCTCATTTCTTTTTCCGTGCGAGGCAACGACAACACGAGTTCTGCGATCACAGTCCCCGATTGAAAAAAACTAACGGTTTTAATATTGAATTTAGTTGTTTGTCAGTAATTGATAGAAATAATGCCTAAGCGCAGTGCTAAAGATAAAATTGAACATTATAATAAAAAGATTCGTAAACTTGAAGAAAAAGAACGACAAAATCGTCGTCGCGTGGTGCGAGTTTTACAATCTTCGGACTCTGATGTGAGCTTCGATAACGACGCCGGTAATTGTAAGTACCTATTTATATTAACTTATTTGTGAATTAGTGCTCCAATGTTGTTTTTAACCTCAAAAAAATATTTTTGCCTTGATTCGAAATCGAACGTGGCAAGCCTGGGGGTTGGCCGTGAGTCAACACGAGGGCATAAAAGCAAAAAATAAGCATATCTTACGTGAGATAGCTTAACATTTTTGCGAAATTAGACAAAGCCTGGGGTCTATCCGAGAGATAGAACGACGGTATTTATTGTCAAAGTACCCACGCATATAAAATAAATAATTTTATTATTAGACGCTGATAAAGTGGACAAAAAAGGACCTGCGAATCCACCAGCTTTGGAGGTTACCGATATTCCCGAGGTCCCGGTTCCCGATCCAGGAATACCAGAAACCGAAGCATCTTCTATTGCACAAGAATTTGACCCAGAAATTTTGTCAGCATTAGAGAAGCAATCTGACGACACTCCCGAGTTTGGGGAAAGCATACACGAAAATTTGGCACAAAGATGGCACCCCATATTAAAAAGAGGACTTCCCAAGGAAGCCAAGGACAAATTATTAAAAGATTATCTTGTCCCATCCAACTGTGCGCTTTTACTAGCACCTAAACTTAATGCCGAAATTTCGGCAGCTATTACAGATATGGCAAGAAATCGCGATAAGAAGATGGAGTTATCGCAACAACTACTTTGCACTGGGATCACAGCCGTGAATAGGGCGATGACTCTTCTCATTACTGGCGAAGAAAAAATCCAAGCCATAAAAATGCTAAGTGACAGTTGTCGCATCTTAACCCATCTTCACCATATGGATACTGAAGCACGTATCAAATTGGTGACACCCGGCTTGGAAAAAGCATTCCTAAATGTGACCAAGGATAACGAAAGGGATAGCACTTTATTCGGAATAAAACTATCCGACAAAATCAAAGCTTCAAAAGCTATTGAAAAGCAGGGCCTGCAAATAAAAAAGGTCTCGGTGTCTCAAAAACCTCCACAGACAGTCCAATCGGCAGTCACACGACCTCGTTACCAGGAAAACTGGTCAGGTCCTTCGCGTTACCTGTCGAACAGGGGGGGGCGCGGAGGCCAGAGGAGACTAGCCCCTGCAGTATGCAAGGTACAGACAGCGGCGCAACCGAGGTACTCGAACACGAACAAAACGCGTGCTCAAGCTCAACAATAGAACAGGTACATTCTGGACGAATACGTCATTTTTATTCTCACTGGCTTGACATAACTACCAATGACATCGTTCTTGAATGGATTCGTAAGGGTTTTTCCATACCATTTTCTGAAACTCCGGTACAAACACTTTCACCTCGTAATTCTCCATCAGCGGCAGATAAAGAGGATATGAATTTGGCCATCAAAAAATTACTTGATTTAGGCGCTATATCAACATGTTCACCGACCGAGAATCAATTCATATCAAAAATATTCCTCACTTCTAAACCTAACGGTGAAAAGCGGTTTATTTTGAATTTAAAGCTACTAAACAAGTTTATCTCTAAGTTTCATTTTAAAATGGAAGATTATAGGACCGTTACTAAATTAATACCCCAAAACGGTTACATGGCTAATATAGACTTGAAAGAAACATATCTTTTAATTCCTACTGTTAAATATCACCGGAAATACTTGCGCTTTCATTTCGAGGATGATAAAGCACAAAACTTTTTGTATAAGTTTAATGCTATGCCTTATGGCTTATCTATAGCACCTAGAACCTTTACCAAGATTATGAAAGAGGTAATGTCCCATCTTAGGAACCAGGGTTATAAATCAGTCCAATACCTTGACAACGTATTATGTATTGGTGATACCTATTCTGAATGTCGCGATAACTTAACAGAAACTTTGAAATTATTAGATTCCCTAGGTTTCGTTATTAATTTCAATAAGAGTTCATTAGAACCAAAACAGACTTGTAAATATTTAGGTTTTATGTATGATTCAAAAAAGTTAATTATGTACTTACCAGACGAAAAACGCACTCACATAGCTAGTTTCATAAATAAATTTGTACACTTACCACGCTGCACAATAAGAGAATTTACACAATTCATTGGGATTCTTACTGCTGCTTGTCCCGCAGCAAAATATGGATGGATTTACACAAAAATTTTAGAACGACAAAAATACCTGGCCTTAAAAATAAACAACAATTTTGATACAAAAATTAAATGATCTAATATAATTTTGAATGATCTGAATTGGTGGTCAAATAATATTTCCACAACTTCCAATTCCATAAGAGCTCAAGCATTTACATTAGAAATATTTATTGATGCGTCCAGGACTGGCTGGGGCGCTTGTTGCAATAACGAACGCATTAACGGCGCTTGGAAAAATTCAGAATTAAAGTTTCACATTAATTATCTCGAACTCTTAGCGGTATTTTTTGCATTAAAATGGTTCGTTCGCAATTATTCTGACTGTGCATTATTACGTATTGATAACACAACAGCTATTAGTTATATCAATCGTATGGGCGGAATACAATTCTCACATTTGAACGATTTATCTCGATCTATTTGGCAGTGGTGCGAGAGGAAAAATATCTGGTTAGTAGCTTCTTACATTAACACACATGATAATGTTATAGCCGACGAACAATCTAGAAAAATTAACATAGACACAGAATGGGAATTATCAAATTTTGCATTCCAATTGATAACACAAGAATTAGGCCAACCAGAGATAGACTTATTCGCCTCTCGCACTAATGCAAAATGTGAGAACTATGTGTCCTGGCGACCAGACCCCGATGCCATCACAATTGATGCCTTTACAATAAGCTGGCGCGATAAACACTTTTATGCCTTCCCGCCATTTTCTGTAATATTAAAATGCTTACAAAAAATTGTTTTAGACAAAGCCGAAGGTATTCTGGTTTTTCCCTTATGGCCATCACAAGCCTGGTATCCCCAGTTAAAAAGTATGCTTGTTACCGAAATAGTTATCTTGAAAGCAAATAAAGGCCTTTTATCTTCCCGTTTCAGAAGACACCATCCACTTTACAAGTCGCTTACCCTGGGTGCCGCGGTGCTCTCCGGCTTGCGTTCACGCACTGAGGGACGCCTCCAACCTCTCTCGATTTAATGTTAGCTTCTTTGTCTCAAAACACTGTACAGCAATATAATGTCACATTTAAACTGTGGTGGGAATTCTGTATATTTAATAGTATTAGCGTGTTTGAGGTGTCAATTCCACGGGTCATGACCTTTTTATCCGATCAATTTAATAAGGGAGCATCGTACGGTTCCCTTAAGTCATCGCTCTGCCCTATCGCTACTTCTAGGAAATAGTGTCGGAACAGACGACTGCATAAAAAGGTTACTAAAAGGAGCATACAAGTTGAGACCGTGTGTACCCAAGTACACGAGTACTTGGGATCCCCAGGTGGTACTCAACTTTATCTCTTGGTTCCCAAATGAAGATCTCACAATAGAAAATATAACTAAGAAATTAGCAGTTTTGTTAGCTATTTGCACAGCTCACAGAGTTCAAACGTTTTCCTTTATCAAGACCTCAAACATAAAAATCAATTCCAGAGGCATTGAAATAATCGTAACCGACATTATTAAGACATCGGCACCTGGCCGAGATCAACCAATTTTATTTCTACCATACTTTTTAGATAAACCAAGCATTTGCCCGGCTACGACATTAAAAGATTACCTTCAAGTGACTAATGAAATTAGACCTGAAAGTGTACCTAATTTATTCCTGACCTTTAAACGGCCCCATAGAGGCGCCACGGCGCAGTCAATCAGTCGCTGGATAAAACAAGTATTATGTGCGAGCGGCGTGGACGTGACGACATTTAGCGCGCATAGCACGCGCCATGCCGCTACGTCCACGGCGCACCACGCTGGCCTGTCCATAGACGCCATCAGGAAGGTGGCTGGCTGGACAGCCGCTTCTCAAACGTTCGCCAAATATTATTGTCGGGACATACGTGTTGGGGTTTAACCCTTTGTATTTTATGTAGTGGATGCTGTTTCCAGGTCGAGGGATTCGTAGTAGTATTTAAAACCTCACGACGTTCACAATAATTACATTTTATTGCAAAGTAGCACACAGAAACACGTCGTTACAATATCAGTTTTTATAGGCAAGAAGGACAGTGTTGCCATGAACAAATTAAAATAGAAATCAGTGTTGTCAATAAACAAAATTAATATTCTGAATGTTACTACACTTAACATATTGGGGGCCGCGAAATGCAAACCTCGGTTCTAGAAAATTTACTCACATAGCAAGTTGTATTTAAACATTTTAAACAAGAAATGGCACTAAGTAAACTGCTAATCATGGAAGCAAAGAAAACTTATTATAATAATATGCTCAATTATACAATTCTTACAAAACTTACAGATAAGCTTACTATAATAACATGCTTAATTTTATAAAACTCACATCTTACAACTTAAAGATTATACACTGTATGATATTCTTGGCGTCGCAATTTAAGCTAATAACTAAATTACACATCTCTGATGGCCTACGAACTTATGACACTAGGGGTATCATCACTATTAAAGGGAAACAAACAAACCTTGGTAATCGACCTAGTATGTTTTCGTTTATTTGATGTCATTACCTCAAATGCTCTTATTTTATTATCATTTCCAGGGAACACTTGAGTTATACGACCCATAGGCCACGTGAGGGGGGGTGTATTGTCATCACGAAGCAACACCAAATCACCAACTTTTACATTAGAACATTCATCTCTCCACTTTGGTCTAGACTGCAAGTTGTTGAGATAGTATTTATGCCAAGTTTTCCAAAAGGATTGTACAACTTTGTTTGTAACATTCCATAGTCTAAGCCTTGATATTGGTACCTCAGGGGAGAGGAGATCCTGCTCAGGACATGAAACTAGCGCCTTACCCGCTAAAAAATTACCTGGTGTACGTGAAATCATCACAGTTTGTTGATTGAGGTACCAAGGGCCTAGAATTTAAAATCGCTTCTATTTGCGTGAGGACAGTACACATCTTCTCATAAGTAAGTACAGTATTTCCTATTGATCTCTTTAGGTGATGCTTAGTGCTTTTAACAGCTGCTTCCCAAAGCCCGCCAAACACGGGTGAATAGCTTGGTATAAAGTGAAAGTTAATGTTATTTTGTAAGCCATAACCATTGACCCGTGCTTGATGGTCCCGAGAGTTTATCAGCCTATACAAATTAGTCAAGTGCTTCCTTGCACCTTTGAAATTACTTGCATTATCACAAAATACGTCATGAGGGAGACCCCTCCGCGACGCGAAACGTTTGAAACGGGCAAGAAATGTTGCGGTCGTCATGTCTGATGCCAGTTCTAAATGAACTGCTTTTGTTGTAAAACAAACAAACAGGCATATGTAACCCTTTGTAATTAGAGTTCGTCTTACCCTTGATTGTTTTATTTCCAAAGGTCCCGCATAATCAATACCCACTTTTTCAAATGGACGCGCTTGACTTACTCTTTGCTCTGGCAAGGAACCCATTAACTGTTTGGAGGCTTGTGCCTTCAATTTGAAGCATGTTACACATTTGTAGACAATCTTTTTTATATGTCTAAGACCATTTATCAACCAATACCTTTCATTTAAAACTGATAACAATAGTTTAGGGCCAGCATGCATAAGCCTAATGTGCTCACCTTGAATGATCATATCAGTAACACGTGATTCTTTGGGAAGAATAATAGGGTGTTTTTGCGTGTATGGAATTGAAGAGTTGTGGAGACGCCCACCAACCCTAATTATGTTCTCTTTATCAAGAAATGGATGTAATGGTTTTAATGAATTATTTATATTGCTATTGTTTTTTAAAGAATTTATTTCTTTATTGAAATATTTATTTTGTTCATATTTTATTATAAACAATAAAGAGCTTTGTATTTCTTTATTTGTTAAGAAATTTGTTTGAATTCTTTCAGTATTATTCTTAGCTTTACAGTTTTTGTAAAAACGCCAGATGTATGCTAGTATCCTAGTCATTTTGTGTATACTTGAATACCTCTCAAACAGATCAAATATATTTTGTGCAACTGGACAAGCGATGGCACTGGAAGGCGCGGTGTCAACATTCGTTTTTATTTCAGGAATGCTGTCAGGCAAGTCAAATTTATTTTCAAACTTATACTCACGGTTTTGTAGGAACGTTGGACCGCTCCACCACAACGTGTTGTCCGCCAGCGCCTGGGGGGCCACGCCCCGCGTGATGAGGTCTGCAGGATTATCGTTTGTGGACACATAGTGCCAAGTCCACCCGGCTATCAACCTAGTCACAACCTGAACTCTGTTTGCCACATAGGCATTTAGCTGAGTTATCTGAGTACCAATCCATGCTAAGACGATTTGCGAGTCTGTGAATAAATACACGTTTTCCACACTTAGCTTTAAGCTTATAGCCTTGTGAACTTTCACTGTTAATTTTGCAAGCAGCAGTGCAGCATTCAGTTCCAGTCGTGGCACAGTTAGTGGCTTGTTAAGCGGGTTCACTCGGGACTTGGAACACAGTAAGTATAAGCCTGCCTTACCTGTATTCATCACCCTTAAATACAATGTCGCCCATGCGCATGTGACCGCCCGTAATATTCTGAATATTCATGAAAAAATGTCGAAAATAAACTTCAAAAGGGGGGGTCTATCTATAATATTTTTCATGTTATTCAATTTTTAATTTTTTAACACGTTGACGGACAGTATTCCCTTACTGGTTGAACGTGTTACGTCACTACAAAATTTTTCGTAGGACACACTTTTGTACAATGTTTTTTTAAAGTCACGATATGACAGTAAAAGGTTGAATAATCTATCTGTGGTGACACTACAGAATGCCCTTCCTTGTATTAGTATAGAAAATAAAACGCCACAATGTGTACTTATTTAATACAAGTCAAAACTTTGACGTTGAAAGGCGTACTGTCGTATTATTTTTTGCAGAGACAAGTCGTGAGACGTTCTGTCCGTCAACGTGTTAAGTAGAGTTTGTAGATTTGCTTTCTATTTTTTGACACATCTCCGAAGTTTATGGGTCGATTTGGATTCTGTTTATTATTTCCAAAAGCTTATCAGTTATTTTAACAGGTTAATTAACATTTTTACTAAAAATTATCGACTACGAAAAAAAAGACGGAATCGAAGTAATTTTTTCGGTAAAAAATTGTGTATTTATTTTAAAAAAACTAGTGTAAGTCCATAAATTATCCCCATAGGACGACTTTTTTAATTATTATTTGTAATCTACTACATATCAGCTAAAAATTCACAGAACATTACTAATACCTATCTCTAAAAAAAAACCAGCAAACAACTTGTTGAACATTTGCAACTATTCAAATAAAAAGGGTCGCTCAGGTAGAAACCGGTTCCTAGAAACAGCTTTTTAACAATTGCGTCCCTACCACGTGCACACCCTTGTCGGCTAGCGTTACTTCATTCAGTCGCTTGATTACTGACCCCGTGACGCTACGTGTTTTGTGATTTGTGCACTACTTAATCTTGTGAGGAAAGTTTGTTTAAGCAAACTTAACTACTCTATCATTGCAATGGTACGATTGCGTGATCTACCGCCGTCTCATGTGGCTGACATGCATTTCATTTACGGTGTTTGTAATGGAAATGCACGCGCTGCTGTCGAAGAGTACAGACGTCGATATCCAAGTAGACCAGTACTTGGGTACCGATCCTTCATTGCCGTACATCGTCTTTTTTGCGAAAGAGGATTATTTCCGCAACGAAATGAGCCCGCCGTGATTGTTGATGTAGACGTGGAAGAGGATGTGTTACGATTAGTGCGCGCTAACCCTATGCTAAGTATTCGTCTCCTATCGATAAGAGTAGGTATACCAAGAATAAGAGTTTGGAGAATTCTCAAAAAAGAAGGCCTGCATCCTTATCATTTCCGACGTGCACAACATTTGGGAAATGTCGATTACGGTGCGAGATCTGTTTTTTGTAATTGGATAATTGCACAGCAAAAAGCTAATCTCAATTTTATGAGGAAGATTTTGTGGACAGATGAAGCCACGTTTACAAGGGCGGGTATAACAAATCATCGCAATCTTCATGTGTGGGCCACTGAAAATCCACACGTCATTAGAGAAACCACTTTCCAGACTCAATTTTCCATAAATGTATGGGCTGGAATGATTGACGATGAACTTATTGGCCCTTTCGTGTTACCAAACAGACTAGATCAACACGCATTTTTAGATTTTATAGTCAATACGTTGCCGTTGCTTTTGGAGGAAGTACCGCTCGAAACAAGAAGGCGGATGTATCTGCAATTAGATGGAGCTCCAGCACACTTCGCACGACTAGTTCGTGATTATTTAAATCAAAATTATCCGCGATGGATTGGCAGAGGAGGTCCCATTGCTTGGCCGCCGCGATCTCCCGACCTTACACCCTTAGATTTTTATCTTTGGGGCTACATGAAACAAAAAGTGTATGCCGTGCCCATTGAAAGCCGCGAGCAATTAACGGCTAGGATTTTTGCTGCTGCTGCAGAAATGAAAGAAAACCGTGAAGAATTACGTCGTACAATAAAAAGTGTTGCCATGAGGGCTTTAGTTTGTTTACAGGAGGGTGGGGGCCATTTCGAAAATCTAATTAATTAAAATTCTTGTATTTTTTATTTTTTTAAGTAAAAATCTGGCTATTGCTTGTTTGTTTTTATTTCCATTATCGTCCTCCTTATTAGTTTAACCTTTTAGTACTCACTGCTAAGAGCGGGGACATTTAATTGACTTTCACATTTTCTTTTCCTAAATTTGACCCTTAGAGTTTTAGAGTTTTACTTTGGATTTAGTTACAGTTTGGTTTAATAATGATCTGTGAATTTTTTGCTGTTATGTAGTAGATTACAAATAATAATTAAAAAAGTCGTCCTATGGGGATAATTTATGGACTTACACTAGTTTTTTTAAAATAAATACACAATTTTTTACCGAAAAAATTACTTCGATTCCGTCTTTTTTTTCGTAGTCGATAATTTTTAGTAAAAATGTTAATTAACCTGTTAAAATAACTGATAAGCTTTTGGAAATAATAAACAGAATCCAAATCGACCCATAAACTTCGGAGATGTGTCAAAAAATAGAAAGAAAATCTACAAACTCTACTTAAAAAATTAAAAATTGAATAACATGAAAAATATTATAGATAGGCCCCCCCTTTTGAAGTTTATTTTGGACATTTTTTCATGAATATTCAGAATATTACGGGCGGTCACATGCGCATGGGCGACATTGTATATGAAGCAGCCGTAAGCTGTTGAGCTGGATGCGTCAGCAAACCCAATCAATTGCACCAATGCATGGGTGGTAGGAATATTTCTAAACAGTGTTATAGGATTCATGTTTTCT
Source organism: Dryobotodes eremita (assembly GCA_917490735.1). Lineage (NCBI taxonomy): Eukaryota > Metazoa > Arthropoda > Insecta > Lepidoptera > Noctuidae > Dryobotodes > Dryobotodes eremita. The sequence continues at coordinate 5,189,503 of OU823241.1, read as the reverse complement.
AAGCTTTTAGAAAATAACAACCATTGCTCCCTAAGATCACCTGTCAAGGGAGAATCCCAACCTACATTTGCAGCCCACAGTGTCTGGATGAAGCTTTTTGCAGTCACAATAATTGGTGCTATAAACCCTAGGGGATCATAGAATTTTGAAATGTAACTAAGTATCTGCCGTTTGGTTACTGGCTTGTCATTAAAATTTTCTGGACAGGTTACTGTAAAACAGTCATTTTGGACATTGTAGTCAATGCCTAAAGTCTTCAAATTGAAACTTTCCTATTGAAAATCGTAATTATCAAAATGTTGCTCTGGGATATCATGCAGAATTTGAGATGTATTAGATGCCCACTTGTGAGTTTGAAAGTTACCTCTTTTTAGAATTGGAATTAATTGAATTTTGGCTTCTAGGATAGTAGTCAAGTCGTGACACGCAAATAGTATATCATCAACGAATGTACAGTTTCTTAAGATGAATGAAGCAAGAGGCAACTCTGTTTCGTACATGCAAGCAAGCTCATCCAGACATCGTGTGGCGAGGAAACAGGAACTTTTTAGCCCGTAGGTGACTGTAGTTAACTGGATACATTTTATCTCAACGTTGGGACTCTCCCTCCACAGGATGTTCTGTAATGAGGCATGTGAAGGGTTTAAAGCGATGCATCTAAACATTTTTTTTTATATCTGTGGTAAACGCATGTTCACCAAAGCGAAATAATAAGAGTATGTCAAATAAATCACTCTGGACAACAGGACCATTTAAAAGTATATCATTTAATGCTATCTTTTTACTGGTCTTCATGGAGCCATCATAAACTACTCTTACTTTTGTTGATTTACTTTTCTCATTGAAGACCGCATGGTGTGGTAGAAAGTAAATAGGATCATTTTAAAAATCATATTGCCCTATGTCAATATAATGGCCATGCCCTAGTGCGATGATCTCATCTATAAATTTTTTATATTGTTGAAACTTTTTTTTATTTTTATTTAACTTTTTCTCTAAGTTGACAAATCTATTGAGAGCAAGATTAAATGAATCGCCTAGATGGTCGTTCACCTGCTCTAGAGGAACCTTAACTGGTAAATCTACCTGAAAACCCTTACTACCAAATTGCACAGATTTTTAAAAAATGTCTTCACATTGTTCAGATTCTGTGGAGTTTTCATTAAATATTTGAGGAACCTCTTCTGTCTGCCAAAATTGCTTAATTGTTTTGTTGATGCTGTTGTCACAACTTGTACATAAAGAAGCTACAAGCGGTACCTGTTGTGAGGGAGTGTGATGGTTTATGCCACCCCCAAGTACACTGCCGAACTGCGTGTTTATGATGCACGGTGCTGGAGGGGTGGCGCCACAGCCATCCACATTATGCAGCTGTTGGCTCGGCAACAGGACATTTTGGGCATGGATGAGATGCTGAGGCTGTTGACACATTCACCGAAGACTTTGTGCCCGCTGACTTTGAAGAGCAATTCGGTAAAGCATTGAGGGGATGACCACAACCATCCACGCTTTCCAGAGCCAACGCTCTCCTTTGCAAAAACTCTTATAATTCTGTCAATGAGATTTCCTTCTTCATGTCTCGATCCATAATAATTTCCTGTAAAGGTAGGGATTTCTACACTGGGAAGTTTAGTGTGTGCCAGGGGGGCCGATTCCATTTTTTGTTCACCTTTACAACTTGCTTTGGCGTCATTAAGGCGTGCCAAAATCTCAATATACTCGTCTTCCTGTGCTGCGACATTTTCACCGTCCTCAGGTTTTTTATCGAGTATTTGTATGTTATACTTTTCATATTCTTGAAATGCAGCGATTAGCCGCTCCTTTTTCGCCACGAGAACAGACCGAGATGAGTTTTGAAATTCTTTCGATTCTATAAATTTATTTCTAATTTCCAAATCGTGTCAGGGTTCCTTTGACGTAGCCCCTGGCACTTACCAGTGTATTTAAATCTTCCATAGTTTAAAATTAAAACGTTTGCACTTATTTCTAGCTTAATTAAAGAGATTACACTAAACTAAGGATCAAGACAAAGTACGACATAAATTACACAGTGAATTTCTATACAAAATGTCCTTCGCTTCGATTTGTTATTGATTGGATTGAAGTTCTTCGCAAGTCCAATGCAATGCTGCCAACAACACGATGCGCGACGACCAACGCGTCGATAAAACAGACACTACGCGACAAAGATGGCGCACGTAAATCTTGTCTGGAGCGCTTGAGTGTGAAAGAGACAGAGCTAATTCTTGTTGTCTTGACTGTCGATAACGGGAAACTACAGTGCACCACCGAATTTTGCGTGTCTTCCACGAGGTGGTGCACCCAGCTCGTCGCTCGCTCGCTGTAGTTGTCGAACTTGGGACGACGGAAACGGAAGTAGACTGTGCTAATGACGATAATATGGAGTCCTTAGTCTTGATTTTACGAAAATATAACCTTGATGTACCTATATAGTATTCCACTCAACAAGGCTATAATGGACGAATTGTCCTGTATAAATTTTGCGTGACTGAAGTCACTATGATACTGCACGAAAATACTTGCGTGAACTGCTGCTTCTAGATGCTGGATTCTTTTCACTGCCGAAGGACCATGTTGGGGTTTAACCCTTTGTATTTTATGTAGTGGATGCTGTTTCCAGGTCGAGGGATTCGTAGTAGTATTTAAAACCTCACGACGTTCACAATAATTACATTTTATTGCAAAATAGCACACAGAAACACGTCGTTACAATATCAGTTTTTATAGGCAAGAAGGACAGTGTTGCCATGAACAAATTAAAATAGAAATCAGTGTTGTCAATAAACAAAATTAATATTCTGAATGTTACTACTCTTAACACGCAAAGTACGCGCGCCCGCACGCGTTTTTCTCTTAAGAAAATTCTTTCGCAAGTTCGGTTTGTTTTCCACCACATCCAAATTAAATAAAGACTGATTAGCGCCTATATTATTGTAGGCGTGTAGGTTATCAACCTAAATAATATTATTATGATTGAAGTTGATTAGTAGATTAAGACTGCAATATTGTCAGTGTATTATTTATAATACATTTCCTATTAATAATTATTAAAGGAACGAAGGCTTATGTTTAATAAAACAAATTAAGTAAACAACTTATGTATTATCATTAGCAAAACTTCATCTCTAAACATCTACGTTGTGAATGTTATATCTGAAGAATGAAGCGATGCAATATAATATATGATCAAACGAACTTCGGCAAGTGAAGTTCGATCGATATTATATTAATCGCTTCATTCGAAGATATAACACCCACCCATCCCATTTCCCTAGAACGAAGATTTGCTAAACTATACTTACTCTAAAAAAATAGACTTGACACAAGGATCGTAGACAGCAATAAAAAGAAAAAAAAAACAAATTAAGGGTAATTTAAAAAAAGTGCGAAGTTGCCTTGTAGGTTAGAGGAACTACGTTGTGAATGTTATATCTTCGAATGAAGCGATTAATATAATATCGATCGAACTTCACTTGCCGAAGTTCGTTTGATCATATATAATTTGTTAAATAATTACAGAGCCAAAGCCATGAATGTTATATCTTCGAATGAAGCGATTAATATAATATCGATCGAACTTCACTTGCCGAAGTTCGTTTGATCATATATAATTTGTAAAATAATTACAGAGCCAAAGCCAGAATGACATCCAATTAGAAATTGTCATTCCAACCCAAGATTTTGATATGGATGCAAATGAAATGGAGTCTCATGCTTCTCCTATCCAAAATGTGGAGACTGAGGGAGGTAATTTTTTTCAAACTATGTGTGCCATCTTTCATGATGATAAAACTTAAATAAATGTTATTTTATTTTTCAGTTACAACACCAAGAGAACATAGTCCTAGAAGGAGCAGCCTGCCCCCAGGACAGCCTATCCGATCAAGGACTATGTTGGATCAAGATCGTGAGAGATTCACAGAGATAGAGAGGCGGAGGGTTGAAGCAGAAACTGTCACAGCGAGGGCCTTATCTCGTGCTATAGAACAGATGGAGGGACTCTCAACAGCCATATTAGAAAGCTCTAAAACTGTGGCAAATGCCCTCAATAATATAGCTGATGCCCTGAGACAAAATCGGCAGTGATTTAAACTATTATTACTTTAGGGTTTTAAGTAGGTACTAGTTTAGAATTAGAAGTTAAATTGTATTTTATTATTGTTTAATAAGTAACAAAAGGGAGTAAAATGAGACAAAAGAAGTTTCATTCCATAAGGATTTTAATTACATACAACGAAACAAAAAAAAAACAATCGTCATTCAAATTATGCTGAGAAACAGCACTTTTCGAAGTTCAAAATACATAAGACAGTCCCCCAAAACGCCCCACCCTTCACCACTTCCTAGTGCTTTAGTTGAGAAGAAGTGGCGCAACAAACTCCTCAGCAGCACAGCTGCCTGTTCAGTTAGATAGACTTGATTCTATACAAAGATAGGCAAAGTAATAAACATAATGAGACACAGAACATTAATTAACTAAACTCTAGCACAAACAATAAAAATTAGAAAATGTAAATAAAGCATAATACCAAAATAAAAGATGAGAATGAGTAGAAGTAAGTTCTTACATAACAAAATTATTATCTTGTTATGTAAGAAAAACAAAATTATTATTTTGTTATGTAAGAAAAACAAAATTAACATATGTATTAATGGAGCGCCGCCGACCTGCCCACAGTTCAAGAACAAGTTGAGCACGAGCCTCGAGGCCTCTGCGCAGCTCAACAGAGGCAGAACCTCGTTCTACCTCTAACTCACTCTGTGTCAAGTGCATTTCTCCCATGCGTGGTACGGCATCCTCAATATCATCCAGACCCAATCGTGCTCGGTTACAAATGTTATGTAAAACACAGCATGCATTTATAATTTTTGATGCTTTGTCTGGATGATAATGAAGAACTTTATGGCCTAGAAGACATCCCATTTATTTTTTTAAACCTTAATTGTCCGCTCAACAGTATTGCGAGCCACACAATGCAGATTAGTGTAATACTCTTCAGCTGAGCCTGGCGGTGCATCCACTATTGGGGTCATCATATATTCCCTTTGAGGATAACCAGAATCACCTGCAATCATATTAAAATCACTTAGTAATTACTATACATATATAAAATTTGCAGACCTAATGTTAATTAATTTCCAATTTGAACAACTGTATGAAATGCTTACCAAGTAAAAAACTCTTTCTCCTGCATTTATTAAATTTGAAATATGATTTTTAACAGGATGTTGGTTCCAAACAAAAGTATCATGTGAGGCTTCACCGAATGATGAGTCTACACTCAGTATGTTGAGATCGGCATCACAAATCTGTAAAATAAATACTTCTTAAAGAAAGTACTCAAATAGTTAATAACTAAAAAATATACAAACCCAACTCACAATTAAAACATTTCTTGAATGGTAACCTTTTCTGTTGTAAAACCGCTCTTCATTTTGTGATGGTCTTACAATAGCCACATGAGTACCATCAATACATCCTGTGACTGCAGGTATTTTAAATTTTTCATAAAACCTGAAAGTAATTTATTATTAGCATAATAATATCAAGCAATAAGTTGAAAATAAACATCAAGTATCAAAACAACATATCAAAAGGATTGAATGATAAGTACTATTTAATATTACTAAGGTAAATAGAAGTATGTACCTTTGTTTAATAAAGTCTCGTTGTCGGCGAGTATGTGGAAACTTAAGCCATTTATTTAAAATAGCATTCGCATTAAGTGCATTTGTAACTTCTCTTATTGCTCTAGAAACTGATTGTTGGGACATCATTGTGCCTTGTGTCCCACCTACTAATCTTTGGTAGCTGCCTGTGTAAAAAATAAAATTATGTAGTTATAATTACGTATAAAATACTATGTAAACATGGAATTGGAGTTGAACATGCGAGTTTACGAACCTTGTATTTTCTTGGTATGTCGCTACGTCGAGTAGGCTGGGGCATCAAAGGTTCCAAATCCTTATAAATCGCTTCAAAAAGCTTCTTATCTACTCGGTATTTTTTCTTAAATTCATTGTTAGTCATGGCAAACGCGTTGTCTGCATAACGCGCCATTCTTCTCAAATTCCGCCTTTGTCTCATGTCTAACTTATGAGCATTGTCCAAAATATCACAAATAAGTTCTAAACGTGCCGTTATTCGCAATAAAAACTTCACAAATCAGTCACAATAACAAACTCGATCCCGAAAAAATAGCCTTATTGGAATCGTTCAACTTTGATCAAAACACGATTTCAAACTCGATATGTCAAAGTCAAAATCTCGTCAAGAGTACCGAAAAGGTGCATTCGTTCGATTAAAGTCGATTTCATTTAGTTCCAAAAATATCCACCGAATAAGATTCCAATTGAGCGCTAGTGTAACATTCAAGAGTGCGAAATGACAAGTTTTCGATCACAATTTCAAATTCAAATTGAGATCGAGTGTCGAGAGTCAGCATACAGATTGAAAAACGGGGGATTATCATGGAGACATGAACTCTACAAATTTGTACAACTGGGTTGATCGAAAATGAATACCTAAACTTTCAATGGTCTAATTAATAAATCGGATCTATTAGGTATACATCTAAATGAACTCTCAGAAGAAGGTAGGTCAGTAGATATCCTCTGTATAACAGAACACAACATGAAACATGGTGACAATCAACATTTACATTTAAATAATTATTCACTTGCGACATGCTATGCTAGAAACGGGGATGCATTCTAATAAAGAATACACATAAATTTGAAGTCATTGATGTCAAAAAATGGGCCATACCACATCAAATAGAATGTTGTGCAATAAAACTTTCTTCGCACCCAATCACCATTGTCTGTATGTATAGACCACCAAATAATAACAAAGATAAGCTATCGTCATTTTTTGAGAATTTAGACATGATGTTAAGAGAAATCTGTCTGAAACATAATAACAAGATCATACTTTGTGGGGAGTTTAATATAGATATATGCAAAAATAGCAAAACCTCGGTCACTTTTCAAACTATATTACGCAGTTATAATCTGATTCTGGGTACTCGGTCACCGACACGTCTATGCAGTGGGACCTGCATTGACAACATAGTTCATAATATTAGAGGCAGCAAGTGTGAGGTTAAAGAATTAGCATTGTCTGACCATACAGCGCAACTGCTAAAATGTCGTGTCAAAAAAACGTGTACGCTTTCTCACTGGTTCATACATAAACGTGATTATAGTGACGAAAATATAAAAAAATTTAGAGAATGCCTTCAAAATTTAACATTTCATGATGTCTTTATGTGCTCTGATCCTAATAATGCATTTAATGAATTCCATGACCTTTATAAACTATTTTATGACCTATGTTTTCCGATTAATAAAATAAAGGTTTCGCTAATTAAAAAACCTAAGTGGATAACACCGGGACTAAAAAAATGTTCCAAACGGAAAAGGGACATGCTATGGGAATATCGAAAGTCGCCTAGCTCAGAAAATAAAAACAAACTAAAAACCTACACTAACAGATTAAAACACATAGTCAAGCAAACACAAAAAGCGCAAAACAGTCATTTTATAGATACGTCCGAAAACAAGAGCAAAGCTACGTGGAGTATCATTAATAAACAGAAAATAAATTACCCAAAAGAAGGAATTTGCAGCATAAAGATTAACAATAAAGTTGAAAATTCTCCAGAACAAATAACGGAATCACTTAATGAATATTTTACAAATTTTAATCAATCTCAGAATGACATTAACTGTAATAATGCAATGACATTTGACACAAATCCTAATTCAATTTTCATGACACCTACGATACCCTTTGACATTATTAAAATAATCCAATCATTGAAGAATACTAATAGTGCTGGATATGACGATATTACCACTAAAGTGATTAAAGCTACGTCTCAAATTATTGCACCAATACTCAGTCACATTATAAACAACTGCATTGAGAAAGGCGTATTCCCAGAAAGGCTGAAAATTTCAGTAATCAAACCTTTGTTTAAAAAAGGTGACAGGCAAGATCCAGGTAACTACAGACCTATTGCACTTATTCCGGTCTTCTCTAAAATTTTCGAAAAAGTAATGCATAATAGTATATACTCTTTCTTAGAAACAAACAAAATCTTAATCAGCGAACAGTACGGTTTCAGGAAAAATAAAAGTGTTAATTCCGCAATATATGCGCTTGTAGAACATGTCTTGACTAATATGGACAATGGAACTCCTGTAGTTGCATTGTTTATGGATATGTCAAAGGCATTTGACCATGTTAGCCATAAAATACTCCTAAACAAATTGGAAAAATATGGTATCAGAGGCAACATCCTTGAACTTGTTGAATCATACCTTACCAATCGGCAACAATTTACATGTATCAATAAAATCAACCCCGTACAAAAACAGAAATTACATATCAATCCAAACATCGGGAATGTTTATGCGGGGTACCACAGGGCGGTGTACTTGCTCCATTGTTTTTCATCATATATATTAATGACATGCCTAAACTCATTAACAATCCTATTATCTTGTTCGCAGATGATATCACAATATTATTTAAAAGCAAAAATGATGACACACTTGAAAAAGAAATTAATGACAACCTTAATGACATAATATCCTGGCTAACAGAAAAGAACTTAAAAATTAATCTAAATAAGACTAACTACATCTCATTTGAACAAAAAACAAATAATAAAAAACCAGACGTCCGATATGGTAATACAAGTATTCAGGATACTGATCACACAAAATTCTTGGGCATGTGGATAGATAAAGGCATGAACTGGAAAATGCATGTTGAGGGCGTGTGTAAAAGACTTAGCCAGTGCTCCTATGCCCTTTATAACCTAAGGAAAATATCAAGTCAGGCCACCCTTTTAGTGGCATATCATGGTTATGCGTCATCAACATTACGCTACGGACTTATGTTTTGGGGAAACTCGCCAGACAGAGAAGTGGCGTTTAGGGCACAGAAGAAATTCATAAGGGCAATATGTGGCATACAAAATACAGAGAGCTGTAAGCCATATTTTCAAAAGCTTAAGTTACTTACACTCCCGTGTCTTTATATACATATATGAAGTAGCTACTTTTGTCAAATCAAATCTACATTTATATAATCGCCCGAAGAGCATACGCTATAAAAATACAATATGCATGACAAGACACAAAAAAGCTATATTCAGCAAAAACCTTTTAGGCATGGCACCCAAAATCTACAATAAATTACCCAAACATATCAAAGAAGCTAGTAATACAGATCTGTTAAAAAAATGGTTAAATGATTTTTTGATTGAAAAATGTTACTACACTATTAATGACTATCTTAATGAAACTTGCTAGAACTACTATATCCGATTTATGACATTAGTAAAAACTTGACATTGCACTGAATTAAATTATTGAAATAAAATTGTTATAATTATTACCTCTATGTTTATGTGACAATTAATTTGTTTGTGTGTGTAAAATTTTTGACTGTAATTAATAATCTAAAATATTGTTATTTTCTAATCATTCTGACATTAATGTTATTTTTTTAATTTGAAATTTGATAAAAACTGATTATAATCATCAATTTAATTTGTACGCTTAAACGCAAAACATAGACGGGACTCTTATATTTAATTGTAACACCATTTAAAAACCTATGTTTACAAATAAAGATTTCATTTTCATTTTCATTTTCATTTTCACCTAACTCAGTCATAATTATGGATAATGCTGCCTATCATTGTGTGCAAGTTGAGAAGAAACCGACTATGTCCAGTTTGAAAATTAATATGTAGAACTGGTTGCAAAATCATAGCGTGCCATTTTCTCCCACGATGATCAAAGCCGAACTAGGGATGCCGATCTGAGATCGATTAATCGAAGAATCGATTTTTGGAGCCAAAAAGATCGATTTTTTTAATCGATATGTAGTACTGTATCGATTCAGTGAATCGATATTTCACCCTTGAAAATCGACATTCGATTTTATTTTATTTTTTGGTATAAACGGTATAAACCAAAAAAGTATTTACAATTAATTGAATGTATAGGGTAAGTGCTCCAGTGAATGAACACCCCCCAGTGAATGAACAAAACGCAGTTTTATCCAAAAAATAAGAAATCTGAACGTTTCTACCATGTGTAGTATTTTTTTTCATAATTGCAACTCTATTTCCCATTTAAGTGGTCACATTCACGTTTAATGTCATAATTCATTTCAAAATGGCGAGTGGTTAAAGTTTAAGTCAATAGTGAAATTTTTATTTGTTCGGGCTGGAGTTTAGGACTGAGGTAAGTGGAATCTTTTTCGATTTGACATTGTAATGTAAATAACGGTATTTTTGATGGGTTATTTGTGTATTATCGTAGGATAACAGTTTAATATTGTGTTTCAAATCCATTTATTTGCGATTTTTGTCAGTTATATTAAATTATTAAGTGTCCCAGCATTGGATCAAAAAATCGTTTAAATTCCAGTGAATGAACGGGTGTTCATTCACTGGGTAATCGTAAAAATCACGTTTTGGTTGAAAAACTTACGCTAATGCTATAAGGTTCATGTTTTGGGAGCTATTTCTTAAATAGATTTCCGATCTTTTGGCCAGTATTGGGACAGGTAACACTTCATATTTTAAGACAGATTTCTCAAGAAATTTGGTATTTCTACCTACCTACTTACCTACAGGTAGTAAAATAATATTGCAATCGTTTAAAATGGTTCATTTTTCTCTTGTCCATTTAGATTACCATGGATCACAAAAAGAAGTACAATAGGTTTCAATACAGTCAACAAGCACTGGAAGCAGCTCTTAAGTCAATTGCTAATGGAGAACTAAGTATCAATAAAGCAAGCAATGTGTACAAGATACCAAAATCGACTTTACATAATAAAATCACAAACAAGGTACCTTTGCAAAGAAAAATGGGCCCTCAGTCCGAGCTTACTGTAGATGAAGAAGCTAAGATTTCTGACTGGATTATAAATAAAGCTAAATTAGGTTTTCCAATGCACCCAGAAGAAGTTTTCGATACTGTTGAAAATTTTATGACCACTAATAATAGGAAAAATAAGTTTATCGGGAATAGACCAGGAAAAAAGTGGCTTAGTTTATTCTTAAAAAGGCATCCTGAGATTACAAAAAGGAATGCGGAGATTATATCCAAAGGCAGAGCCGCAGTTACTGAACAAGCTATCAGAGCTTGGTTCAAGGAACTCGAAGAGTTTTTAACAGAAGAACAAGCATTGGATATAAAAGACGACCCCAGTCGCATATTTAATGCCGACGAAACAGGTGTAATGACCTGCCCGAAAACCGGAATAATATTGGGGCCCAAAAATTACAGAAACACTTACGAGATTTCGGATGGGAAAGAAAAAGAATCACTTACAGTTCTATGTAATTTTGCAGCAGATGGGAGGGATGTTCCTCCATTTGTCATATACCCTTACAAACGAATGCCTCCGGCTGTGATACAAAATTTTCCAGATACCTGGTTTATGGGGCGATCAGACAGTGGATGGATGGTGTCCAACACTTTTTTTCATACATACAAATGTTTTACGATTGGCTGGTTCAGAAAGAAATACAATTACCGGTTTTACTTTTTCTTGATGGCCACAAATCTCATATAAACCAGGAAATGTTTACGTTTTGTCAGGAAAAGCGAATATTAATATTCTGCTTATATCCGAATGCCACGCACATATTACAGCCCTGTGATGTCGGCATTTTTGGCCTCATAAAAAAGAGTTGGCGGAAAATCGTGCGCAAAAATAAACAAAATGTTAGTAATAAATCAAAATATTGTAGTGGCAACTCAGTGTATATTTGACGTCTATATCCGTTTCCAATAAACCCTCTCTTGTTCAGTTCATTGTCATGTGAAAACGTTGTTTTATTTTTAGGTTATGGGCCCAGACTCATAAATCTCGCGGCAGTTAGTTTTTTTTTTCATACTGTGATATTGTCCTCAGTGTGGACTCACGATTGCAATTTCGTAAAAGTTCGAGGACAATATAAAATTACCATACAAGTTTTATAGTATTTCGTGCACTACAAAATGGCTACAAGTCAGAACTATATGGTGAACGTTCCTAAGCTCAAAGGTCGCGAAAACTATAGTGAATGGTGTTTTGCAGTAGAAAACGTCCTAGTGTTGGAGGGCATGGTAAAATGTATAAAGCCGGACCCAGCCCAACCTGTTGGAGCCGATGATGATGCAAGAACTAAGGCCAAAATGATTTTGATGATTGATCCGTCTATCTACGTGCACATCAAGAATGTTATGACAACGAAAAGCCTATGGGATAAGCTGAAGTCATTGTATGATGATTCTGGATTCACAAGAAGAATCAGTTTGCTTAGAAATCTCATTTCAATTCGACTTGAAAATTGTAACACGATGTCATCATATGTTACTCAAATTGTGGAAACTGGTCAAAAGCTGGCGGGAACTGGATTTACCATAAGTGATGAGTGGATTGGCTCATTATTACTTGCTGGATTGACCGAAAAATGTTCGCCTATGATAATGGCCATCGAACATTCTGGTATGTCGATCACAACCGACGGCATTAAATCCAAATTATTGGACATGGAACCGGAAAATAAAGAAGTATAGCATTTTAGATCCAAGATTTAAAAAAAATCATTTTACCGACCATCTCGTCTGTTCTCGAGCAATAAATAGAATAAACACTTCAATTTTAGATATTACACAGCAACAACTTCCACAAAATAACAGTGAAGAAGTCGACGCAATAGAAGGGACTGATAATGATATGAAAAAAGGAATTTGGGATTTTCATAAGTTGCTTGTGAAAAAGCAACTCTCTATATGTAATGCACATGCACAAGAAAGTCAAGGCTTAAACGAAGAATTTAAACACTATTTATCGCAGGCAGTTGTGCACCTAAAGTATGATCCTATACTTTACTGCCAAGAACAAAAACACTCTATTTATCACCACGTTCACTCAATAGCCATGATGTATATGAGTATCGTGGGATCATCTGTTCCTTGTGAGCGCCTTTTCTCAATTGCCGGAAACATCGCAAGCGATGAGCGAAACCGCTTGGATCCCTGTAGACTTGACAGACTGTTGTTTTTAAAAAGTTTAGATACTAAGCATTGGGAACTAAGCTACATTATCTATTTTCTTAACTTTGTAAATCAATACATTTAAAAAATAAATGTCTTGTTTTATACCTGATCTGATGTTTTGATATGGTAATAAAAATATTTTTTATCATCGAATTACCTGATTTTACTGATAATGAGATCGTTAAATTATAATACGTATCTTGTTTTTAATAAAATAGATTTATATTACATTGTAAACAAAAACTTCAGAAAAAGATCGATTTTTCAGAAATCGATCTTATTGGCCTCGATTTTTTTGTGGATCGATTCATTAGGTCACGATTCGAACCGATTTAAAAATCGATGTTTTTCGGAAAGAATCGCCATCCCTAAGCCGAACTCTTTCTTGAGGTTGATTAATACGACTCAATCAGAAAAAATATACACGATTGATGAACTTCTGAAAGCTGCAGGTTCTGCTGTTCTGCTGTTCTAAGACTGCCTCCATATCATCCAGACCTCAACCCGATCAAGCTTGTGTGGGCAAATATTAAAAATTGCCTGGCCAGAGATTAATGCCATTAATTCTACATTGGACGACAAAATTACAATACTAACAAGGCTATTTTCCGAATTCTCTGCCGAACAATGGCAAAAAGGCGATGACCAGGTACAAAAAAACGAACAAGAATACTGGAATCATGATATGAGATTTGATACTATGATGGACGAAATCATTATAAACTTACAAGATGATTCTGAATCAAGTTCAGAGAGTTCAGAATCAAGTGATTAAGAGGATAAGTCAGAGTAATTTCATATAAGTATATATTAATTAAATAATTTTATATATCATTAAAATATGTCAGAATAATTTCATATACTTAATTTGTTTTTGGTTTATTTTACTAATAATTACAATATAATTAGATAGGTACATATAAACTTCTAAAAGTTCAATTGTTTTTTATTTATTCTTTTCAATAATTGAACAATTATTGTTCACGATATCTCGATATAAGTCATCACTGTCTAATCTCATGTGCGTTGCGAGCAGTAGGCAACCCGCCCCCTCACCCCTGTCGCCACCTCAACTAGTTCCGCGCGCACTGTAGCTCGTAAGTTCGTAGGTAACATTCAAATATTCATTCAAACTACCATGAATTTGACAACTGAGCAATTTGAGAAGTTACTGTCTGTGATCGGTAACCAACAGCGACGAGGCTCTTTCGCCACTTGCAAGTTTACTTTTAATGGTGCCAGAGACACTGAATCGATATAATCTTTTCTTGCCGCGGCTTCAGTAGTCACGTCCGTAGAACAGATCTCCGACGAAGATGCCATCATGAGCGTCCCCTTAATTCTGAGGGAAGAGGCAGCCACCTGGTGGAATAGGATAAAGGACCAGATAAAAACATGGGAAGACGAGTCGAGAGTTCGCCACGCCTTTGCTCCTAAAAGACCTGCATACCAGCTGTACCAGAACGTTGTGAACATTAAACAAAGTGAGGATGAATTAACAGTAGTGTTTGTGGCTAAGAAGTGGGCTTTTATTGCACAAATGCCAGAGCCACACACAGAGACCCAACAAATCGATATGATCTACGGGTAATTGAAGTACAAGACAAGGGTAAAAATGGCCCGCGAGACTGTCAATACTTTTGACGCCCTAATGAAGGCAGCCAGAGGAGTGGAAGAGCTCCTGGTTGAAAGGAAATGCCAGAAGAAGGGACAGAGAAGGGAAAAGAGGCAGAAAAGGTGTCATTTGAAAAGAAGCGTTGCACGTACTGTCGATTGCCTGGACATTCAATTGAGACATGTCGGCAGAAAAAGAAGGATCTCGCTTCTGGTAGTGGTCCTTTTCCCGCGAAACCTGCGCCTACAAATGCCGCTACAGGCACCCAAGTGCCATCACCTGCTATACCAAAGTTTGCATATTACGGATGTGGTGCACCAGGAGTGGTCCGATCAAAATGCACAACCTGCGCTAAGGCCGTGCCAAAGGCGGGCAAGGCTGAAGTAAGTTTGTGTTTTATTAATACTCAAGCAGATGTTCGTCCTAGGCCGATTATTGGTATTGCCATAGGCAAAGTAACCGGTAGCGCCTACGTGGATACTTGCGCAAAAACGAGCGTTGCATCATACACCCTATACAAATGCCTACGAACACTCGGATTTGCATTCCAGACACAACAGCTTGTGGTGAAACTGGCTGATGGCACGAAGACGACGAAAGAGGTGTTGACCGTAAAAGCCCCCGACAGTGTCTGTTACCGTGTTGTGCAAACGTCTTTTATCGTGTTCCCGGAAGCTCGAGAATCTCGCACACTGTTGTGCGTCGGCTTTATCCAGGATGCTAAGATGATACTTAACGTTTCGCAGAAGACATGGCATTTCGAGGGTTCCCCTGATGACATCTTCGACCTTCAAGACGAAGACGCTGAGGAGGTATCAATGGCCAAGGTAGAGGCTACACCCGTTTATTTTAATCCTCGGTTACGGTCTATGTTAAAAGATGTTGAGCTGCCTGAATTTATATCTCCTTTGTCGCGTTAACACCACGAGATGAAGGCGTACTGGAACCGGCGCTGCCACAATCCAGTAAATACACTCCAGTAACGTGCAGTCCATTAACCAGCGGAGAACCAGGACTCCCGGAATTGAGTGCCTGCACCACAAACATGATCCCATATCGCGTAGTGCCAATTGAGCTGTACCCTATTCCAAGGAAGCGATCCCGACCATTAATCGATGAGTATTCTTCTCCAAGGTTCGTAGACTTTATGGTCCGAGATGCCCAAATGCAGCTTCACGATGCTCCGTGTGAACTATCTCCACACTCCTAGGCGCTCTTCCCCAGCGACCATAGTTATAGAAGCAATGATGTCGAAATTGGATCGTTGGAAGTGGAAGAGATCTCATCGGACACGCTAGACGCAACTCAGGAGTCACCGTTGATGGAAATGCTATGGGATTATCAAGAAGTTTTCGCTGAAGGCTGAGAACCGACTACCCTCACTGAACACTGCATCGACACGGGTGAGCATAACCCCATCTCTGTACCTCCATACCGCCTGTCACTGCCACGCATGGCTGTGTTAAAAAAAGAGGTAAAGAAGATGTTGGACAGTGGAGTAATTGAAACATGCTCATCACCCTGGTCCGCACCCGTTGTAATGGTACCAAAGAAAGGCGGTTCAGTACGAGTTTGCGTTGACTACCGCAGACTTAATACCATAACGGTCCCCAACAAGTATCCTATCCCACGCATTTATGATCTGCTTCATGCTGCTAAGCCAACGCCTTTCATGTCAACCCTGGATTTACGCGCTGGCTACTGGCAGTCAAAGTAAAACTTGAGGATCAGGACAACAGGGCATTCATAACTCCATTCGGAATGTACCGTTTTAAGAGGATGCCATTTGGACTTCGCAACTTACAATAAATTATTAAGAGTTGATTAGTTAGATGCCGTACAATAAACAATTTCATTAGATAAATGCGGAGTTTTTAAGAAAAAAAGACGTTTATTTTCAATTCCGGAAAACGTCCACAGGTAAAGCACATGCCCCTACCTCTGAAAAAATCTCAATCTATACCTCGCTTGGAACCTAGTAGAGCTCTTTTATCATCAAAACTTATGGCCAAAATAATCTCATCCCTATCTGATCTCAAAATCCAAGCTTATGGCTGGGTAGATTCCATGTCAGTACTAGGATGGATAAATGGTGAACCAGAAAAATGGAAACCCTTTGTTGCCAATCGAGTAAAAATTATTTGTGAAATTATCACAACAAATAGGTGGCGGTATGTGAAATCCCAAGAAAATCCCGCAGATTGCGCTAGCCGAAGTCTGACGGCATCCCATTTAGCAAATCATTCACTTTGGTGGCACGGACCCGATTGGTTACCTCAATACAATCCTGAAAAGAATCCTGAACCCATCTTATATAAAACAACTGAAGATCTCAGAAAGGAAAAGCTAGTAAACACTATTACTGCTGACTCTAGCAATTCCGTTATAAACAATTATTAGAGAAATACAGAAGTTACAAGAAGATCATTCGAGTATTAGCCTATGTAAACAAATTCAACGACATCTTGATTTACAAAAAGAAGCGTGAAAACTATCTTACTCTGCATGACCTCAAACGAGCGACGGAAGTGGTAATAAAACATGTGCAACAAGACTACTTTTTCAAGGAAATATCTCAACTTGAAAAAGGTGAATCTTTAAGCAAAAAAAGCCAGATATTGAATCTCAATCCTATCTTAGACAGCCACGGAGTACTCCGTGTCGGTGGACGGCTAAAACATTCGAGTTTAGACCCCGAAATGAAACATCACATTATCATCCCAAATCAAACTAAATTAGCTGATCTTATAATAGACGAATCCCATAAATTAGTATTCCATGGTGGAGTGAAAATGACGAGTGGATTTATACGACAAAAATATTGGATAATTGGAGGAAACCGCGCTACAAAAAAACGATTAAGAACGTGCGTAAAGTGTAGGAGACACGATCCCATTCTAAAACATGAACTCATGGGTGACTTGCCTTCATCCAGATTAAATCCTAGTCAACCCTTTTATCATACCGGTATTGACTACACTGGACATATTTTGGTGAAAGCAAACAAAGGTCGCGGCATCAAAACAGATAAAGGATACGTTGCAGTATTCATGTATGTATGGTTACAAAGGCCATAGATTTAGAACTCGTATCTGATCTCACAGCGTCGGCTTTTATTGCAGCGCTCAGACGTATGTCAGCCAGAAGAGGAGTTCCCGGGCACATCTACAGTGACCAAGGAACTAACTTCATTGGAGCTAACAAGATCCTAAAACAAGAAATCTTAGAAATCTCAGAAATCTTATCAAGCCAAGAAACATTATCTAATGGCGCATTTACATTAGTCGGTTAGACCGTATTCGGCTGCAGGCCGTATTCGGTCACCGACTAATATAAACAGGTATTCGTTTGGCCGTATTCGGTTTGGCCGTATTCGGTCGAGCCCGTTGTCGGTGTCGAGTGCGCCGTGCCCCGCCCGTCGCCCGCCGCCCGCAGCCCGCAGCTCAGTTCGAAGAGCGCGAGCCAGTCCGCCGCACGCGCACGATTGTGCATATTAAAATGGCCTCTCAAAAATTAAGTGACTCGGAAATGACGCACTTGGTAGAACTGTATCGGGAAAACGAAGTTCTATGGAAAGATACACATAAGTCGTACAGAAGTCGAGAAGCAAGAGATAACGCCTATGCAAGAATCAGAGACTCGTTGAATACGCCATCACTTTCATTGCAAGACATAAGCAAGAAAATAAAAAAATTATGGTCTACCTACATAAAAGAAAGAAAAAAAATTGACGCTAGCTTCCGATCCGGTGCCAGTACACAATCTGTTTATAAACCAAAGATGCCGTGGTTTGAAATAGCTGATGGATTTTTGAGGACATATACAAGTAAAAGACATACAAATACAAATATGGTAAGCAAGTTTATTAACTTAAATTAACACAGTAATTACATATTATTTATTTATTTGTTGAAGACAATTTGTTTACCAAGAAACAGTGCCAGTATCACTGTTAAAATAATCACGTAAAGCATTTCGTTTTTGTCTTGCTTCACTACAGTCCATATTGTTTTCTTCAACAAATGATAGAAAATTAGATCTCCAGGTATTTGAATATGCAAAGTGTGCATGTGCAGGGGATGTTTTACGCAGCCAATTATAAAGACAGCAGCATGTTTTCACGACTTTCTCCGTATTTTTAATATTTAAATTGATTTGTTTTCCAAATATTTGAAATCGCGAAGCCAATATGCCAAAGGCGTTTTCGACAATCCTCCGAGCCCTCGATAGTCGATAGTTGTATATTTTTTCAGCAACAGTAAGATCATGACCCGGGTAAGGTTTTATTAAGTAATTTTTGAGTGGGAATGCAGCATCAGCTACGAACACGTATCTTTCAGGAATATTAAGAGCATTGTTATCAATTGCCGTTTTCAAGGGAAAATGATCAAAAACACCGCCGTCTGAATGTCTGCCTTTTGCACCAATGTCAATATACGTAAAACAATAATCGTGATCTACACAAGCTAATAATATTATACTGTATTTTTTTTTTATAATTAAAGAAATCTGACCCAGTGTTTGATGGCGCCTTAATCACAATATGTTTACCATCAAGTGCTCCAATACAAATTGGGAAATTCCATTTCAATTCGAAACCTTTAGCGATTTTAAGCCAATCTTTTTCTGTTTTCGGGATCTGAAATGAAAAAAATAAAAATTACCTATTTTGACTTACCTATTTAACAACCATGATGATCCAGTACCTAATTTAAATGTTTTATATTTCAGGATGAAAATTTTGATTGTGCTTCAACAATCAGCGATACAGGCAGTGATGTCACGCAAACTCCCACATTAACGGAAGATACCTTTTTAAGTACATCGCAACATAAAACTGATTTTTCTGATGATTCTCGAAACTTACCTCAAAAACCTAAACGCAAAAGAAACCATGTGGTGGGAAATAAAGGTAACGAGAACTCTGAAGACGTGATTGCTGTGGCATTGGAGAAATTGGACATCTTAAGAAAAGAAGTTGGAACTATGAAGGAAGATGAATATGATATATTTGGCAAATACATTGCGTCTTCGTTGCGACAAATGCCGAAAAAACACTTTATTTCAGCAAAATCAATTAACTAACAAACTATTACAGAATTTGAGTTGAGGATTTTATCTGAGGAATGTACAACATCACATACTACAAGTAATTATCCAGTACATGAATATTTCAAACCCAATTATACTACGAGTACTACTATGAGTACTAGTAGCCAAAGTAACATAGCTTTTGAAAACATAGAGCTAAATACAAGCAACGATTCTATCTCAATTGTGATTGGTGTTCTTTCGAACCTAGAAGATTCTCAAAATGCATGATCAATTACCTTTAAGATCATTTCTGGAAACGATCCAACATTCATAATACCTGTTTCGTAATTTTGAAATTATATTGATTGTAAAAAAAATATTGTTTTACTTACATTAACTACATTAAACTAATTACTACATAAACCACTTACCTCGATAAATGACTTTAACGTCTCAGAAATGGCATCGCATTCTTCTGGAATAAATAAACTTATAGCACTGTCAGAAACTCTAAAAAAGAACTCAAGACTTTTGTAAGAATCGCCTGTTGCTAAAAAACGTAAAGTTATTTGTAGTTTTATTTTAGCGTTTAAACACTCTCTGAATGTACTGTCTTGTTTTTCTATAATCGGAGATATTTCATTCAGTAACCATTCGAATTGGTTTTTATCTATTCTAAAAAATAATAAAAATTCATCGTCAGTTTTGAATTCAGTGCACAACAACACTGAAGCTCCTAACAAAGACCGTTGACTTAATAGAGGTGTTATCCACACGCTCTTTCTCTTTGTACTCCTATTTTTCAATTTTTCCCTCAAAACTTCTTGTATTACATCGCACACAGTTAAAAATCTTTCTAACACAAGACTGTTCATGACGATGCTTGCAACCCGACTGTTCAATATACAATCGCCGCATCAATCAAGTCGCCGAATTCGGTTAACCGACCAATGTAAACAACTCAATTTAGGTAAGCGTTTCAGTTAAACCGAATGCGGCCGGCGCCTTCGGTGACCGACCTAATGTAAATGCGCCATAACGTCGCAGAAATGAACATCAAGTCGCATTTTAATGCTCCGTCATGGCCTTCTGCTGGCGAACTTTGGGAAGCTTACCCGTTCAGTATGTTTCCATTATTTATATTATTGCACTTACACCGCAATAGTTCACACTCATCACACTTAATTCTGTGGAAAATAATACTTACCCGATTTATTACATCACACAGGGGGACGTCATTACGTCATTCGAGAGGTAGTTGCTGAAAACCAGCGCTGTTGACGATAGGGTCGTCCGAAGTCACAGCATTTTGCTGAGCAACGATCTGTTCTCGCACAGAGGCGACGCACTGCTTAATTGTTCTTATTTTTTTTTTTTTTGTTACGAATGTAATCATTTTTCCACACTGCAATCGGCATTTTGTTTTTGTTTTGATCGTTTGTTTGTTGTCATTTGCCAGTGTCGCAACACAGAGCAATGTGTATTGTCTTTGGTCCCTGGCTTTAGCATCAAGCAATAGACGAAATTGTGAAGCTTTTATAACTTGAATGCGAGGCTTTTGGCTATTTTGTATGTGTCTCTAAATTAATGTAGTTCATTTGTTAGGTGCGTTTTGTTTGTGCAGAATAAACTATTTTTCTTTCTTTCTTTCTAGTTCAGTAAGTAATTCGGCGACATACCGTGCGGGTGACTCATAATCCCATATCGTCCACCATTTATCCTAGTATAAATTAATCTTAATCTTAGAATTGTGGAAACTGACAATGCAGTCAATTTATTAACCTTAAACGGACTTTCATCTTTTATCTCATCCTTTATCTCTATCTTAACTCAACCCTGAACACAGAGCTAGAACCGGAAAATGTAGACAATAGCAGTCTAGATGTAGCAGATATACCACAACACCATTCTGAATCAGATTTAAAATATTATATGTATATACGTAGTCGGGCCATAAATTCTGTCACATAGGTAAAATTTCGAATTTAGAATGCAAACTGAGGAAAATATTATGGGCATTCGAAATTTGAATATTTTAAGAAAATAAAAACAATAGGTTTCTGGAATTTTGGTCATTTTCTAAAATGGAGTGGACGCGCAAAGAAGACAGAGTCGCAGTAATTGCATTACATCGTTGCGGTCACGCGCCAACTGAGATTTTCAAACGGCTGAAAAATTTAAAATTCCACTGAGATTGATTTATCGTACTATCAAACGATCCAGGGAAGATACAAGATTAGAAGATAAACAAAGGAGCGGTCGATCTCGTACTGTTCGGACTCCAGCTGTCATCAAAGCAGTGAAGGCGCGAATCCAACGAAATCCTGTCCGCAAGCAAAAAATTTTGGCTCTGCAGATGGGACTATGCTGAACTACTGTTAAAAGGGTGTTAAATGAAGACCTATTATTGCGTGCTTATAGAAAAAAACAGCACATCTTCTTAACGCACGGCTGAAGAAAATCAGACTCGAAAGAAGCCGGGTTTTGTTAAGGCGGTACGCGAGAAAAAAAAAACCGCGAGATACTTTTTTCGACCGAAATTTTTTTAATGCTGAGGAGAGTTTCAACAAACAAAATGATAAAGTGTATGCACACTCTAGTGAAGAAGCGAGCAGATGTGTGCCACGTGTTCAGCGTGGTCATCACCCTTCGGCATTCATGGTTTGGCTTGGGGTGTCCTATTTGGGTCAAACAGAGGTGTTTTTTTGTGAAAAAAGAGTGAAAACCAGTGCCCTCGTATATCAAAACACAGTCCTAACAAACATTGTGGACCCTTTCACAAACAATGTTCGAAAACAGGCACTGGGTATTCCAGCAGGATTCTGCGCCGGCTCATAAGGTGAAAAGTACCCAAAACTGGCTCACGACCCGTGGAATCGTCTTTATCAGGCAAGAAGATTGGCTCTCATCCAGTCCAGACTTTAATCCCTAGGATTACAAAATATGGCATCACTTAGAGGAGAAAGTCTGCGCATAACCCCATCGCAACTTGGAGTCACTAAAAGCATCCCTGATTAATGCAGTCGTTGATATGGACATGAACGTCGTGCGTGATTCGATTGATGACTGGCTTTGCAGATTGAAGGCTTGTATCGAAGCAAGAGGAGGACATTTCGAATAATTTTAATGAGGTTTAAATCTGTATTTTATACCACCAGGCACCACAAGCAGCACTCATTCACGAGCATATCGCTAAGATCAGCCATTCATTACCCCTTCGCTGTTTTTATCGCTACCGCAAGCAGAGAAAACTAGGGAGCATGACGGAGTCCGCGTATCACTGGGCAGTTTCCCTCATTCGTCAGTTTATTTAACCAAGAAGCGTATTGAACCTAATTTCAAACAAAAGATGAAGTTTAGCTCAGCTTGCCAAGGATTCAGCGACTCAGTCGTTGCAGAAATGCTTGCGAAGATTGCAAACAGTAAGTTCAACCTGTCATATTAACACGTTCACTGTGCAGCTATGATGAGAGAGACTACCCCATAAGTGCAAACGCAAATTGTAGATAATATGTTGCGTTAGGTAAAAAAAATATATAATATAGCATTGTTTTTCATTTTTTGTACCCTTTTTTTTTTAAATTGTCTTTTGACCCACCCGTGGGTCATACAGGTATGATCTCGTCACTTTATGCCCCAGCCCTGTTGCATGCACGTATGACGTCTTTGCATGCTTTTGTCTCTACCTACATGTTATCTATGGTTTCCACACCCAAACTACTTGACAAGTAGTAGAATTTTCATTTGAAATGCCAATGTCAAATTATTTATCAATTACAGTGACGTCAATTAGGTTAGAAAGTTTTTGCAATGCAATAAAACTTTGTTTGGTTTGTATTACCGGGTGTCCAAAAAGAGTTTCGGGTATTTGTTTTAGCGCTGAAGTTGGTTCGGGGCGGCGGAGGGGCGCGGGGAGGAGATCGTAAAGTCCGCCATTTTGTGGAGTTTTAGTCGCAATGAAGCAGTACCCGGGGACGCATCGCGCTTTTGATGATTCTATTCTATGCTCTTGATTCAATAGTGACAGCTCAACGTTTGTATCGTGCGGAGTATCGTACACGCAATGCACCAAGTGACGATAGCATTAGAAAATGGATCCGGAAGTTCGAAAATACAGGTGCGACGGTAAAAATTCAAAACTCTGGTCGCCCTCGTTCAGTCCGCGACCAGGACACAATCGAAGAAGTGAAGGCGTCAGTTCGTCAAAATCCGTCTTTGTCCACCCGAAAGCGAAGCCAGGCATTGAACATCAAAAAATCGTCTTTGCATTTGATATCAAAGAAAAATTTGCATTTAAAAGCGTATAAAATTCAATTGGTTCAAGAATGAAAGGATACGGACAACGCAAATCGATCGAATTTTGCGAACGAAATGCTGCGGCGATTCAACAACTTTAAAAACATACTATTCAGTGACGAAGCCAACTTTCACCTGAATGGTCATGTTAATAAGCAGAATTGTCGATAGTGGGCAGAGGAGAAACCGAGACGAAAGCATGAAAGACCCCTGCACAGCCCAAAGGTCGTTGTGTGGGCCGCTATGTCTGCTAAAGGCATAATTGGTCCTTATTTTCATGAAGATCGACGAGGCCGACCGCTCAATGTGAATAGTGACCGTTATTGCCATATGCTGCAAAACTTTTTGGGCCCAGAGTTGCAGGAGTTTCAAGGTTTCCACTCAAAAAGGTGGTTCCAACAAGACGGGGCCACTTGCCATACATCAAATCAATCAATTGAAGCTGTTAACGAATTATTCCCTAATACGGTCATTTCACGTAGAGGTAACATCAACTGGCCTCCCAGAAGCCCTGACCTTAGCCCGCTTGACTATTTCGTTTGGGGATACCTTAAAAGTAAGGTTTATGAGAATAATCCGACGAACCTAACGCAATTGAAACAAAACATCAGGTCAGAAATGGCAGCAATATCGAGGGCTATGTGTCAGCGTGTTATCACCAATCTTCGTTCCAGATTAGAAGAGTGCCAGAAGCGTAACGGTCACCATTTGGATAACATTATCTTTTCGAAATAATTTTCCATTTTGTATACTAATAATCAACAATAAAAAAATTACCTGATTGCTAGTAGTTTTTGTTCTATTGAACTAACAAATACCCGATACTATTTTTGGACACCTGGTACAATGAATCGATCCAGACCGAATTCTAAACTTGCGGTAGAGCAGTTATGGAGAATTTAAGAAGATAGTGATGAAGAAGAAAATATCGTGGTAGCTTTGGATGTTGATGAATGGATGGAAGGTGGTGAGTTACCTAAAAATATTGTCGACAATATTTAAACGGTGGAGAATATTATCGAATATATAAATAATAATAATGATGTGCAGTTTCCTGTCTTGTCGCCTACGTCTACTTCTACTGCTTTACAAGAACCTTGCTTGTACTCGCCTGAGCAAATTTTCCCGCCATTGTTTGATGATGAGCCTGCTGTGTTGCCATTACGAACGCACGAGGAAGCTACTTTTGATCAGCCTAGCATACACGAAGGAGCTTCAACGCATATGCTATTCAATGATTCGAGACAATCTCAAATCAATCATTCCCAGCTATTGCCTATTGTATGATCTTTAGAAATACGGCCTTTGGAAAGGGAGGTTTTCACAGTATATGACAACAGCAAGCGGCAAAATGAATTTTGTGGAGAACATACAGACTTGTAGACTATATTTCGTTCACTTGTAGATGACGAAATTATAAAATTGATGTTTACTCAGACTAATATTTACGCCGCACAAATACAGCTTTTTGCTACACTGAAACACAACTCGCGCATAAAACGTTGGAAAGATGTTTCTGCAGAGGAAATGCTAAAGTTTATAGGAATTTATTTGTTTACCGAACTTGTTGATTTTCCTACAGCAGAATGTTATAGGATGGCTTATCGTTGGCAGATGTGGTACTCGCTTTGTGAATTGGGATTAGAAATACCATAATTGCATTAAGTTTACGCTACCTCACGTTAGACAGGTGAAAACTAATGTATTGATGAAGGGCGAAGAATTGAATCTTGAAGATAGCACAGTATTCTTGGGCTGTACTTTGGATGCTAGGCTTCAGTGGGGCCCACATATAGATACATTTTCAAAAAAGCTAAGCTCCGCAGCACACACTGTTAGAAAAATTCGTAATTTAACCGACATAGAGACAGCCCGTTTAGTGTACTTTAGCTCTTTTCATAGTATTATGTCGTACGGTATTCTGTTGTGGGGAAATGCCGCCGACATTCAGACTATCTTTGTTTTGCAGAAAAGAGCTGTTCGATCAATTTATAAATTAAGTCCGAGACAATCTCTCAGAGACAAATTTAAGGAGATTAATGTAATGACTGTGCGTTCTTAATATATTTTTGAAAATCTTTTATATGCCCATAAAAATATAAAATTGTTTAAAAAATACAGTGATATCCATAGTATAAATACTAGGAACAAACACAAATTTGTTGTACCTACAACAAGGCTCAAGAAAATAGGTGGCTCATTCAGAAGTCAATGTATACAGTTTTATAATAAACTTCCAAGCCACGTTCAAGATCTAAGCCTTAATAAATTTAAATCATTCATTAAACGTAAGTTGTGCCAGAAAGCCTTTTATACCATAAAAAAAAACAATCAACAAGATAAACATCATCAAGAATGTCGGGGAAGCCTTAGGCCTCGAGACACCCATACATGACCTGGAAGTAAAGGATATTTACCGAACCAAGGCCGAAGCAATTGTTACCAACTTCACTAACACCATAAGAAGGGATGCCATCGTTGCTGCATTCAAAGAATTCAACAAATCTAGCCGCTTAAAAAAGGAGCCGCAGTTGAATACCAATCACATTAAATTAACAGGCACACCGCAGTCTGTATTCATCTCGGATTCTCTGACAAGTAAAGCCAGACACCTCCACTACATTGCTAGAGGACTCGTGAAAAACAAAAAACTGGCAGCTACATGGACATCTTTCGGAAAAGTTTACGTCAAAGTGGAGGAGGGGCAGGTGCCATTCCGTATTGAGGAAGAGTCAGAGTTGACCGAGCTTACCTTGTGACTAAATTTAGCCGCTAGTTTACTTAAATTGTTCTTGTCATGTTTCACTTTTGCTGTCTTTGTTTTACGTGTTAATTATTTTTACTCTTTGCTTAAATTTAGATTTAATTGTGGTTACACACACTATAAAAATAATACTGATTGGAATTACAGTCCCTCACTCTCACATATGTTCTCTCCTCAGCAAACACACAACACACAACTATCACCACTTACCCAGTACACATCACAGCCAACCTTATTTTGATATATGTATGGTATAAGTAAACTTGCCCCATTCTATTTTACATCTAGTCGCATCTTCAACATCATAGCTGGTTACGAACAAGATCTGAGTTTAAATTTTAATTATTTCCGTAAATATAGGTCACGCAAGTCGCGTGACATTCAAATTGCATTTTCTTCGTGAACAATGCAAAGTATTGAGACTCTTCACTCAGATCTTGATTCACTTCAAATAGCTAAATCTATCTCTTGCGACATAGATGATGTAAAAAACTATATATTTAAAAGTAATTGCACCCTCAATCTCTTGTCTCA
The DNA here is from genome assembly GCA_917490735.1 of Dryobotodes eremita. Classification (NCBI taxonomy): domain Eukaryota; kingdom Metazoa; phylum Arthropoda; class Insecta; order Lepidoptera; family Noctuidae; genus Dryobotodes; species Dryobotodes eremita. Next base: position 5,162,156 of record OU823241.1, on the reverse strand, counting down.
AAATATCCGTAGCGTTAATTGTAACATGCCTAATTTGACCACCCTTCTACAAAGATCAGAAATATCCTGGGACATATTAGTCCTCTCAGAGTGTTGGATTTATTTATTTATTTATTTAAGGAAAAACAAACAGTAGCACAATAAAAAACAGTCACAATATCTTAAATATAACATTTTAAACAATTATGCTACCCACTACGTTTTCCACAGATTACAATATGAAGTATTTAAAAAACTAGCTAGTAACACAGATACAATAGATACAATACCTATACAAACGGCAATTATCCCGGAACTCATATCTGGATTTTTTAAATTATAAAAGAGACAAAAAAAAAAAAAATATAAAAAAAAATAAAAAAAAAAATATTTTAAGTAGGTTTGTGTGCGTACTAATATCAAACATTACGTCATTATACAGTACTTTGCTGATCCTTTAGGGTTGCTTGGATTTGCTTCTTAAACGCATTTTTACTAAGAAAAAGAATGTCGATTGAATTAAACTCATTGTTATATGTCTCAACTAAACGATGAAGTGGCTTTCTTCAGCTCGTAGCATACCTAATATCGATAACTATAATTACGCATTAACGACTTCTCATAGAACCCAAAATGAAGGAGTAGTTATCTACTATGACAAGAACCTCGCAGTAATTGTCGAAGAACCAGAGGTTAGTGACGCCAACTGTCTTCTGCTTAAAATAAACTCGGAAACCTGTATTATCGCAATCTACCGCCCCCCGAGTCAAGCCAACACTAACAACTTCATTAGGTCGATTGACTCTCTTCTCGCAAAATCAAGTGGGTTTAAAAATATTGTTCTCTGCGGCGATATAAATATCGATATAGCTCCTAACAGTCCGGACAAGCGTTCGCAAGAATATCTTAACGTCTTAGCAAGTCACTGTTTGCTCCCAGGTCATACTACACTTACGCACGGACGTACGTGCCTGGATCACTTAATGTTAAAAAAAAGAACTAGACGCTAAGTGTTTCGTGATCGAGTCATCAATTACAGATCACGAAACTGTTGCACTTAGTTTGGATCTGGATGCTCGCCCGGATTATTGCAGTAAAACGGCGTATTCAATTAACTTTGAATCTCTCGATCACACTATACAGAATACTAATGTTCAACCCATTCTTGAAAGTAAGGATGCTAATATCGCTACCGACCTACTCGTGTCGTACCTTTCCGCTGCTATAAATAATAACTCTAGTCTGATAAAAATTCCCAGAAGACAACGGATCAGCAAACCGTGGATCACCAAAGGGTTGCTTCGGTGCATGAGAAACAGAGATAAACTACATAAAAAACTTAAACGCGATCCTGAAAATGAAATTCTTAAGCTAACCTATAAACGTTATCAAAATTTTTGTAACTCTGTAATCAAAAAAGCAAAACGAAACCACGACAAAAAAGAGATCGAAAATGCAAAGGGTAATAAAAAGCAGCTATGGGATGCAATTAAAAAGATAAGTGGCACAAGCAAATCAGTTGATCTTTCTTCCTGTCTCATTACATCCGTAAACAAGGATAAAGATATTAATAGCGTGAATAATTTCTTTGCCAGCGTGGGCAGAAAGCTTGCGGAGCGTAGTACCAATTTAACGCAGAATATGCCAATATCTTATGATGCCGAACCACCCCTCAATTCATTTGTCATGCTCCCCCCTGATGAAGAAGAAGTACGTTTACTAATCAATGATTTGAGGGAGAAGTGTGCTGTAGGAGTTGACCAGATATCTGGCCAGATCTTAGAGGTACATTCACTTTCTTACCACTCCTATTACGCACATTTGCAAATTGGCTTTGGCGACAGGTGTTTTCCTTCGAGCATTTAAATTAGCTCTGAGAGAGAGACTGTGTCGATAACTACCGTCCTATCTCCATCTTACCAACTCTGTCCAAGATCTTGGAACGACTTATAAACCGTCGACTAACAAACTACCTAGAAACCAATAATTTTCTTTCACCCAATCAATATGGTTTTCGACGTAAAAAGTCAACCAATGACGCGGTACATGATTTCTTACACTCCATCATTACAAACGTCGACCAAAGGAAAAAATGTTTGACTGTGTTCCTTGATCTGGCAAAAGCCTTCGACACAGTCTCTGTCCCGCACCTTCTCAAAAAGTTGGAAGGGTTTGGTGTAAGAGGTATTCCTTTAAAATTGATGAGGGACTACCTTACAGGCAGAAAGCAAAGAGTCCGGATTGACAATAGGTTAAGCGATGAGACATGTATCGAATTCGGTGTGCCACAGGGTAGCATACTCGGCCCAACGTTATTCTTGGTACATATCAACAGCCTCTGCCAACTCCAGCTCCTTAAGGGCAAAATTTTTACTTTTGCGGATGATACTGCCCTCTTTTTTAGTGGACGGATCTGGGAGGAGGTTTTTGACACTGCCCAAAAAGGTTTTAACAAAGTTTGCGAATGGCTCCGGTCGAATGTTCTGACGCTTAAAGTTAATAAAACGAAATATGTCACTTTTGCCCATAGGTTAAATCAACTTCCTCAGTCATATCTTAGCATTTATTGTCATGCTTGTATTCCTGGTATCACCTCATTGTGCTCCTGTCCCGTTCTCCAGAGAACTGATCATATAAAATACCTTGGTATCATTATAGACCAATTCCTGACCTTCAAACCGCATATGAACGTCCTTGTAACCCGGCTCCGTAAAATAATCTACATCTTCAAAACCCTTAGACACGCAGCAGACCGGCGGGTTATTAAGATGGTTTACGATGCTTTATGCCAGTCCCTAATAGAATACTGCATTACATCTTGGGGAGGTTCCGCCAAGACTCATCTTATTGAAGTTGAGAGGGCACAGCGTGCTATTCTCAAAGTTGGCGCTGGTCTCCCCTACCTATTCCCAACCGTGGATCTTTTTAAGGACTGGGATATACTCACTGTTAGGCAAACCTTCATATTGCGTACTGTGCTTAAGGAACACTCCATGTTGCAATATGATCCGAATCTGTATAAAGATAAGCGCCGAAAAGGCAGCGTATGCCAGACGCATCCTTCCAGTTCTGCTCACTCGCGTAATTTCTTCTTCTTTCTTGGGCCATATCTGTACAATAAGCTAAATAGCACCCTTAATATATATCCTCAAACGAAACACAAATGTAAAAATTCAGTGACTACGTACTTGAAAACACTAGATTATCAGGGAACGGAGAATTTGTTGATCGCTCTCAGATAGACTACCTCTACTACTATTCATCCCCACTGCTGCTTGTACATACATAGGTACCATCATCCATACTCACACCACACTCACTCAAGCAACCTCTCACATCTCTTTTTACACTTCCTCTAGTTACTCACGCACTCACACACACTGGTATTTCCACTAACTCTTTTTTTTGTATTTTTAATTTTAATTTAATTTAATTTTATTAATGTTCTTAATTCAACGTTAGTTAAGTATACATTGTCATTATGGTCCATATCACAGGCATCTAGCCGCGGGAGGGCCCTGGTGACCTGTAATACAGGTTTTTATTTAAACCTACTTCAGGCACCAGTCTCTCACAAAGTTAGCTCCTTGTTCGTGCACTATTGTCAAACACTAGCATTAAGTACATAACTTGTGTAGAGAAAATAAACGTCTTATATTATTATTATTATTATACCGTTAAAGATTATATTGAGGACAAAAAGGCTTGGGATTGAGTTGCTCCAATTTTTTGCATACTGAATGTTTTTTTGTTATTTTTATTTTTGCTATTTTTTAATTTGTATTTTACATAAACTTTGACATTTGATAATTATTACATATAGAATGACATGACAATTTACTTTCTGAAGTATAACATTATTATCAAATTATTGTGAATGTGAGGACTATGTGCGTCAGTTTTATTTTTTTCACTTTTTCAGGTAGTTTAAATGATAATCTAGCAGTTTGAGTGCTTTATGTGGCCTACCCAAATGTCCTTTCTTTGGTATTGTTCGTCTAATGGTTGAGCTCCTTAAGTTCTGAGTTGAGCTTCACGATTACTGACAAATGCATGCACTGACTGGACAGGTCCACTCAAATCTGTATGGTTCTTTCCTCAAAAGACCATTTCAGACACCAATCTTACATGGTCCTCAAATGATCTGGCCAAGATTATTTCAGGATTTTTATATACCTATTGACATTGATGAATATTTATAAATATATTGACATGAATATTTACTTCGTAAAATATTATATTATTTTAATTATTGTGAATGTAAAGACTAAGTAGACCATTGTTTTTTTTTTCTTTCTTAATTAGTTTTAATCATAGTCTGGCAGTTTGAGTGCTTTATGCGGCCTACCCAAATGTCCTTTCTTTGGTATTGTTCGTCTAATGGTTGAGCTCCGTAAGTTGCTGAGTTGAGCTTCACGATTACTGACAAATGCATGCACTGACTGGACAGGTCCACTCAAATCTGTATGGTTCTTTCCTCAAAAGACCATTTCAGACACCAATCTTACATGGTCTTCACACGATCTGACCAAGATTATGTCTGGACTTTAAAAGAGACTGTGACCTCTGAGTTTGTTTCGGCCTTTCTTCTTACAGTAGTCAGATAGGAAACGCCAACCTCATCTAGTTTTAAAATATGATTGACGTGTAAAAGTGTTTGTACAAGCCTACTTACAGAAATAAAATCATTTATCATATTTTACGCGTTTCTTTAAAATATTGCCCTTCGAGTTTCGACTAATGGCTGGCATAAGGGCCACCCATAAAATATAAATAAAATGGGTCACATATTATTTTTATTGCAGTAACTACAGTACAGTACATACCTACGTACTTAAATTGGTAATATATATTTTCAGATTGTTTATGGGGATTTGCACCAAATCAGTCAATCGACATTTCAAGGATTGTAGCCAAAATTTCAAAAATGTGGCTTTAAAAATAAGACGCTTTGTTAAATTTCCTGATGTTGCTGAGCGAGCTGATGTGAATATCAGATGTCATCGTATTGCTGGATTTCGTGGGGCTATAGGATGCATAGATTGTACTCATATACCAAACAAAAATCCCAACAAACAAAACGGTGAAGTATTTCGCAATCGCAAGTTGGTTCTCAATTAATGTGCAAATAGTGTGTGGACCACAAGAACCCGTATAAAACATGAATCTTACTGTCATAGACGTTACACCAACCGTTCGTTAAACCAACGTCCGTATGCCCCAACACACAAGTGAAAAATCATTAAAAGTCGGACAAAACTTAATAATACTCCAAACAAATAAAAACCAGTATTACCGACAAGTCTGATAAACAATACACGCTACCTGCGCACGCGGCGCGAACATTTTGTCGCCTACGCGCCTGGGTCTCAGTCCAAAGTTCGACTTGATCAACAGCGGATCTGTTTAACCCGGCGGGAGTGTGGTGGGGTGCAGCATATCCCACCAATTCTTTTTACTGGCGTACATTTTTATTATTGTAAGTTACTTGTTAGCGGCTTCGAGTAGCTGAAGCTGAGGTAGTGCGGGGTGCACAGTGGCGTGATCGCAGTGTGGCGTCAGCCGGCGTTCGAGATACACACGAGTATACGTACGTGGGGTAAGTGACACCCCGCCACATAGTTTACGTGTGCATTTAATCATAACATTATTTACATTTAATTTTTATTATTTCTTGTCTTTTTTAGGCTTTTGACAAACATGGGTGAAAACAGTAGGGGAAATAGACTTACGTCTATGTTATACGACTTATTAGAAAATTCTTCAGATGAATCGAGCTCATCGGATGTGTCTGATCATTGCAGTGAACACAATATAGAATCTGATACGGAACAGGAGCTAAATGTTGAGGGTGGTAGTGATCAAGATTCCGATGATAATGTCCCTCTTTCAATTCTCTGAACTCGTCGTCCATTTACTCAAGGTCATGCACCTAATTACAAATCTAAATATGGTCAAATATGGTACAAGCAAGTGCCATGTACTAATATAAGAATACGGTCTGAAAATATAATCCGTGAACGCCCTGTGAAAGTGAAAGTGAAAGGATTAGCTAAAAATGCAAAAACTGAAGCTGATTGTTGGAATACTTTCTTTACCGCCGAAATGAAGAATACTGTATTGATACACACAAATGAAGAGATCTTGAGACGACAGGCAAATTGCACAGAGCCCAAAACCTTATATTACATGAAAGAAATGAAATCTACCGAACTTGATGCATTTATTGGCTTATTGTACATCGCTGGTCTGAACAAATCGAGCCGGCAAAGTCTAAAAGACTTGCGGAGGACTGATGGAACAGGAGTTGAAATATTTCGAACGACGATGTCATTACAACGGTTTTAGTTAAGCTAATATACCACATGAATACATGACAATTAATGAGATGCTGTTAGCGTTTAGAGGACGGTGCCGTTTCCGTGTTTATATCCCAAGCAAACCAGCGAAGTACGGAATCAAAATTCTAGCACTCGTAGGTGCCAAGTTTCTACATTTTCAATTTAGAAGTTTATGCGGGGTAGCAACCTGCTGGGCCGTATGCTCTCAGCAACAGCGCTTTTTCTATAGTGGAAAGACTGATAATGCCTATATCTAAAACTAACCGGAATTTGACATTTGATAACTGGTTTACCAGCCATGAATTGATGATGCATCTACTAACTGAGCACAGACTTACTTCTCCCGGAACCGTTCGTAATGTCGCGATTGTCAAATTAAATTTTAGTTCCGTCAAAATTATTTTTAAATTTAGATAATTATGTTGCAGAATAGCTTTAAGATTCTCATAGCCAAAAGTAAAGAATGTTAGTGATAGTTTAGTTAGTTTAGTTCGGTGTACAAGAGAATCGGAACCATTGTAGTTATTATGAACCGCAAATAAAACTAATAATTTGTATTTCTGGGAGTTTCCCGGTATACATTTTGTTTTCGTAAGTTGATGTAACTATCTTACTTTTAGAATAATTTAAGATTGGCTTCCTAAAGGGCATTGTCTGAACTTGGCAAATTTTAAACGCGATGCTGTACAAAAAAAATAACCAATCATTTAAATTCTATTTTAGTAAATAACTGGTGAAAATAACGCTGTGTCAATTAGCACTGTAAATAAACGTATATTTTTTCACTTCGGTAGCTCAAACATGTAGGTTTTGCTGCCTGAAATCAGTGAGCAAAATGCGATTTTGCTCACTGAGTGATCCCAAGTAACTTTTTAATTATTTATTTTTCAGAAAGCCGCGAATATCTTATTCATCCTTGGGTTAATCATACAATTCGAAACATTCACACTCTATCTCTTTCCCGCCATTAGAAAGAGAGAGAGACAAAGACCAGCCCTTTCGAAGTTCCGATTTTGAATTCGACCTCAAAGACAACCACGTTCGGAATTTCGTACTAACTAAAGAAATTTTTCAAAAAGATAATTATGTCTTTTAATGTAATTTATTGAATTTTTAACTTATTGTTGTATTTAAAGGAAATTAAGTATTTACTGCAAATAAAACTGATATTTAACATGTACATATTTATTTCTAGTTTCAATAATGTTACGTAATATATTTTGAATAATAAAATATCATGGGTGCTATTTCCGAACACGCCTTAATTTAAATAAAAGAGCGGGTTACTTTTAATTTGCAGAATTGCAGTAATTTTACTTTTAGCTTTTAAAATGTTCCATTTTATTGAATTGGTGCCTCTACCTACAATCTTAATTATTTTGATTCACAATAAATAGTTATTTCAATCTATTCCTGTTTATTATTTTATCTCCTAAAGTATTCTCGCTGCTGAAGTGAAAAGTTATGTGTGTTACACGAGAGCAAAGTTTTTTGCATCTCGTGCCTTTGAATCCCTCGCCTCACTCAGGATTCAAAATCAGCACTCGCAGCAAAAAACGACTTTGCTCTCTTGTTGCACAAATAACTATTTAGTATCTGATTTGATGCTACACATGGACCGGCTTTGGATTTGGTTTCAGTGTCGCTAAACCAAAACAACAAATTCAAATCGATTTAAAATACAGTGGAATCTCTCCACCGTTATCACCATAGTTTTCGGTGAACCACATAATTAAATAATAAACTGACGTTTTATATATTATTTCTGGAGAACTTAGAACATTTCGATTTCAAATGGATCGATATACAACATGTAACATAATTAACGCACATCCTGAAACTAGTTTGTCCAGAATCGTTTACTGGATCGATTTCTATATTTTTTATTATACTTAGGTATTTTTTAATCTTAAAAATAATTAACACTACATAAATTACAGTCACCCTACCCTTGTACAGTCAAAACAAACTGAAATGAACCGTAACTCAAGGCGATAAGACTTTTAAAAGTGCAGTTTCATTTTAAGCAAGGTAAAGTCTTTACAAATACAGTTAAGTAAACTTAGCGATTTAACCGCACGCACACACTAACAGGCACTGGACACAATAGACAAATAGACATATAGACAAATTGTCGAAAAAGCTTAGCTCTGCAGCATACGCCGTTAGAAAAATTCGTGATTTAACAGATTTAGAGAGTGCCCGTTTAGTATACTTTAGTTATTTTCATAGTGTGATGTCGTACGGTATTCTGTTGTGGGGAAATGCCACCGATATTCAGACAATTTTTGTTTTACAAAAAAGGGCAATTCGTTCAATTTATAAATTAAGTCCCACACACTCCCTCAGAGATAAATTTAAACAGATTAATATTATTACTGTGCCTTCTCAGTATATTTATGAAAATCTTTTGTATGCACATAAAATATGAATCTGTTTAGAAAATACAGTGATATCCACAATATAAATACTAGGAACAAACACAAATTTCTTGTTCCTACAACCAAGCTCAAGAAAATAGGTGGCTCCTTTAGATGCCAATGTATACGTTTTTATAATAAACTTCCTAGCCACATTCAAGATCTAAGCTTTAATAAATTCAAATCTTTTATAAAGCGGAAATTATGCCAGAAAGCCTACTATACTGTGAAAGACTATATTGAGGACAAAAAGGCTTGGGATTGAGCTGCTCCAATAAATTTACACAGTGAATGTTGATTTTAGTTTGCTAACTCTTTTTAGACATGAATATTTACTATAAAAAGTATTATGTTATTTTCATTATTGTGAATATGAGGACTATGTGGGTCATTTTTTTTTCAGTTTTATTCTTGGTCTGGCAGTTTAAGTAGTTTATGCGGCCTACCCAAATGTCCTTTCTTTGGTATTGTTCGTCGAATCGTTGAGCTCCTTAAGTTCTGAGTTGAGCTTCACGGTTAACTGACAAATGCGTGCACTGACTGGACAGGTCGACTTAATCTGTGTGGTTCTTTCCTCAAAAGACCATTTCAGACACCGATCTACATGATCTTCAAACATTATTACCGAATTTATATATACACATTGACATTGATAAATTTTATATATACAATGACATGAGTATTTACTTGTAAAGTATTATATTATTTTAATTTTGTGAATGTGAAGACTATGTGGGTAATTGCTTTTTTTTTTCTAATTTAATTTTAATTATGATCTGGAGTTTGAGTAATTTATGCGGCCTACCCAAATGTCCTTTCTTTGGTATTGTTCGTCGAATCGTTGAGCTCCTTAAGTCCTGACTTCCTGAGTCGAGCTGCACGATTACTGACAAATGCGTGCACTGACTGGACAGGTCCACTCAAACTGTGTGGTTCTTTCCTCAAAAGACCATTTCAGATACCAATCTGCATGGTCTTCGCATGACCTGACCAAGATTATGTCTGGACTTTAAAAGAGACTGTGACCTCTGAGTTTGTTTCGGCCTTTCTTCTCAGAGTAGTCAGATAGGAAACGCCGACCTCATCTAGTTTAAAAAACATGATTGACGTGTAAAAGTGTTTGTACAAACCTACTTACAGAAATAAAATCATTTATCATTTATCATTTATCAATAGATATGCCAACGAAATACAAAATATTTCATGCTTGTTTTCGTTCCTTTTCTCCTGCAAACTAAAAACCTGGGATATAGCGAGGTAGCCACCGGCGCTGGCGCTAGCGCGACTAAGGCCCGTAAGAACAAAAGCAGTTTAAACTATGGATATATAATCGATGGTTTAATCTACTGTCCTAAGATCTAATGGAAAAAAAAAGAACAGATTAGCTAAACTTCGATTAGTCTTTTACACATGGCAACATTCTCTAGTTTTTTCGAAGGTCGTTCATCCGTTCATTAAAACAATGGCAACAAATATATCCACTTGACATTGACACTGACATTTGACGTTTTTGAGTCTGTAACGTTTACGATTTTATTATTATTCATGTCTTCATGTGGTATTTAATTTCTTTGTTTCTTGTGTCGAGTTTAAACGACACGACAATAAAAAAAAAGGTTTTGGAATAACAGGTATCAGTAGGACGTATCTCTAGAAAACTCTTTAGGGTTTATTTACTGTCATTTTACCTATTCTTAATTTAAATAAAATTTACCTTGCGGGAGGATGACATGTTTCACTTCCGATTTCGCTTGAAATAGCTCTTGCTGAAGCTTTGGACATACGAAAACGACGTATGAATTCTAAATCACCCTATTGATTAAAATGATTATACCTTGATCTAACGAAATACGGTCTACTATAACAACTATTTATATCGTTCAACGCGTGTAGATATTATTTCGACATCTGAATCCGAATCACTGTTCAATTTTTCTTAACGACAAAACAAAGCTTTAATGAATAGATATGTAGAAATGATTGAAACAGGCAAAAAAGATACACAGATGTGTAGCTATTTTAAAAGATCGTCACGTCAAAATATGCCATCTGGTCAGTTTACGGTCAGTTTAATCGATTCAAAGGAGTTTAACCGTCCCTTTGGGTCAGTTTAAACTAATCGATGGTTTAAACTGCCAGTAATCGATCAACTACCATTGATCTTATGAAATAATCGATGTCCAGAGATTAAACTCTCGTTCACTGATTAAACTACGATTGATCTTACGGCCCTAAGGTGAAAGCTAACTTCAATGTAAACAATAATAGTCACGCGCGGACGTTATTAGTGGAGAGTGTTTTCGTAGAGTGTTAGCAAATAATTTTTCGCGCGCGATTTCTTTCCAATACACAAATGTTCAGTACACCGAAATGGTGGGAACTTTAGCATGATGTGGTGATAGTGTGTCTCTAGCTTGCAGAACATTCAACCAAAGGTTTGGTACAAGAGTAGACTGCAGGACTATGTTAGCTGCTACTTAGCGGCTTCGCGACCACGGAACTTTCCGTCCGAACATGGCCATCGACAGGGGAGCAAATGTGCGTACACTTACTCGTCTTACGAAATACTGGACTATTTCGATGAGAACCCCATGCCAGTACCCGAGAAGCAGCGCCACGCTTTGAATGTGGTCATATGCAAGTGTGGAGAACACTTCGTGGTGATAAAGAACATCCATTCCACCTCAGAAGATGCCAGGAGTTGACTCCAAACGATTACGCACCACGCATGCAGTTTAGCCGCTGGTTATTATAAAATTGGCAGCGCAACAATTTGGACAAATGAAAGTACATTCACACGTGTGGGGATGTACAATCAACACCACACACATTTATGGATGCACGAAAATTTTCACGCATGCAGAGTGGATTCCTTCCAACACGCATATTTACTGTTTTTACGAGAAACTCTACCTACGCTGCTAGAAGACATACCTCTTCATAATTTACAAGAGGTATTCTACCAACACGATGGTGCCCGTGCTCATTTCACTAGGAGTGTTCGACAGCACCTTGATGATGAGTTTGAAAAACGCTGGATCGGTCGCGCCGGCCCTGTCCTTTGGCCTACCAGATCAGCTGATTTGACGCCTCTTGACTTCTTTTTGTGGGGGCGTATTAAATCGTTAGTTTATTTTAGTGAGAAAAGTGCCGAGGTCCTAAAAAATAGCATTGTGAACGCTTTTGAAATAGTGCAAAATGACACCGAAATGCCTTCTAAATTAAAACATCAACTAAGAAAACGGGCATTAAAATGTATTGAACAAGGTGTTGCACATTTTGAAAGTCTATTAACACTTTAACTGTTCAAGCATATTTCCGTGCCGATCACCAAATGTCCAATAATTATATTACATTTTAAGTTAATACGAGATCTCGTAATACATTTAAGGGGCAACGCAAATAGAAGACGGCGAGACGAAGGTACGGTACAGACACGGCGCAGATACGGTGCAGGCGCGATATCTGCGCAAACAGACGCGGGGACGGTACGGCACAGAGTATTATTATACAAGGTGCTATTTAGTGGAAATAACATTTAATACACCTCCTTTCGGTTTTTTTTCGAATACTAATTCCCTCCTTTTGTATCATTATAATTCCTATGTACAGTCGAGAGCACATCAAGTGTAACATTGCGCTACGAAAGCCGCCACTATTACAAGTGCAATAAAGGCGTGCTCAAGGTCAAACTGTATAGCTTGATGTGCTGTCGACTGTACTTATGTTTGCAATATGTAACCGCTATGTTTGCTATTTAACTACTTTAAAATACGAATAACATCGAAATACATAAATCAAATCATAATAAGTTAAATTACATCGGATTTTCATTAAAATCATGGATTAAGGCTGATTTACATTGATACAGTAGCTGGCGCCAGCTACTGTATCAATGTAAATCAGCCTTTAAATATCCATATGGACGAAAATTTGAACAGTTTAAAATATATCGCTACGTATCTTTGTTCATACTGTATATAATGCGAGACGCCGCTTGCGCCTACATCTGCTGGCGACGTGGCGGGGGGCGAGGAGCGGCGTGCCTGCGCCGTCCGCTTGCCGCCTTCAGTCACGAACAAAAGATAACGCAAGACGCACGTCGCTTCGTATACAGGATGCGTGACGATATTGAGTTTAATATTGAGTTTTGCGAGTTAATTGAGCAATACCCGAATATCTATGACTACACTAAGACAGGGTACAGTAACAGAAATGTGCAAGACAAAATATGGCAAGAAATAGCAATAAAAGTCGGTGCAACAGGTATGTATTTTATTTAAATTTTAAACATTATGTCTAGTCTGAAACGGAATCGGAGATCGTTGTGTTAGATATGTTGTAAGATATTCCCTGATATGGTAGGGATTTTCTCCCATTAATCGCATGTTAATGTTTGCTCCTATCAAATTATTTCTAAACCGTGGATTTGATTTTTTACCATCACATGTGCGAATTACGTTATGCAACACACACATTGCTTTTATAATATTATCAACATATTCTGGTTTGCAGCAAATAGGCGTGTAAAGTCCACCAAACTTTGACGCTAACATACCATAGGCACATTCTACTGACTTACGTGCCCTTGACAACCTGTTATTATAAGCTCTTCTCTCATTAGTCAATTGATTTCGACCATATGGTCTCATAATATTTCTTTTTAGTGGAAAAGCTTCATCTGCCACAAAATAAAAGGGCACATTCTGTGTTTCTCCAGGCAAAGGTGTAGGGTTCGGTAAATCAAGATCGCCTAGATCCATAGCTTGTCCAAAAGAGCTAACTTGTAATACTCGCCCATCACTATTTCGGCCGTATTCACCAACATCTATAGTTAAAAAGAAACCATCTGCATCTACAACTGCTAACAATACAATAGAGAAATATCCCTTATAATTTATGAAAGTCGAACCCGAGTTGATGGGCGCTGTAATTCTAATATGCTTTCCATCTAAACTCCCAACACAATTCGGTAAATTCCAGAGAGTGTAAAACCGTTCAGCAACTTCTACCCATTTTTGTCGTGTAGGTACAGGCATATATTCCGGCTGTAGGCATTCCCACAAAACGCTAGAGGTTTCATGCACAATTTGCCGGACGGTACTGCCTCCTCTCAATACATATCCAGAAAGTGATGTAAACGAACAGCCATCTGAGTAGTATCTGTAACAAAAATAAAATAGCAATAAGTATGTAACATTTGTGTGTTTAGATTGAGGTGCCACTTTTCGCATCGTAAAGTGGCTAATGGAGTTATTTAGTAGTAGTTTAGAAAATTTTGTAGAACGGATATTGGATTTTGTATTAGAATACTTCAAAAGTTAAATGAATATAAAGGTGGCACCTCAATCTAACTGTTTGCATTGAGGTGCCACTCAGAACTGGGAAAATTATGGATGAAATTTTATCAAAGGATGATGAGACATTTTGGTACCCGGTCCAATAACAATAATTATTGTATTATTGAATTGGTCTAACCTATAGGAGAAAAAAATTGTATGGCGACGAAACCTGAATGTTAGTATCTTCAGAGATATTGATATATGAATATGTTTCTTTGTTCAACATAACAATATAAGTATCATATTAAAAACTTAAGCGATACAACTGAAAACTTGATTTACTGATACCAACCAACCTAGGAGGCACCACGGGATATATCGGGAGCGGAGTGGGGGGTGCAGTGCGCGTGATCGGCTGATACATCTCCATCTATCAGTCAGTCAGTCGCTCGTTCGTTCCGTTCGTGAGACTACGTTACGCTACTTTCTACTACTTTATTTTATCTTTCATATTGACCCGTGCTTTTCTTTTGGACTCCGTTACCCGCTAAAATCGTTGACTTCGGCTTGTTTTATGGACTTGATTTTCTACCAAAATGGAAGGAAATCACAATTGTGTGATGTGTCGGCGAGGTTTATATCATGAAAGATATCAGGAACATATTTTACGTGACGACTTACCTAGCTTGCGTCCTGATTTAGCCGCTTATATTCAAGGAAATGCTGTTTTAGAGGTATGTAAAAGTTGTATTTCTTACTTTTGTTTAATACGAGGACATTATGTCTTAATATAGAGTTCTTTGTTTATTAGTTTATGAATGGGTACCATTAATCAGTGATATTACATCATAAATAGTTAAATCATTCTCACTTATTAATATTAGACACACGGCGGATAGTTCATTTCGAATGAAATGGCAGGATTTTACTTGAGGCGGTAACAATAGGAGTGGTATTTATAACAGATACTACCCGTGCGCGATATGTTGGGACCTGAGCGCGGTGACGTCACAATGGCGTGTACGATGCAAACGGTACAAAACAGGCGCCATCGGGGAAGTGCGGGGGAAGCGGGCGGGGGAGTCGCATTCCTAGAAGGTCCCAACTTATCGCGCACGGGTAGTACCTGGAAAGATATTTTGTTGTAAGGCCCATGAAAGCGCTCAATAAACTGCATTTCTAAGAAATGTTTTGTATTGTTAAACACTTTTTAGGTCTGTTATACTTTTCCTCTTACCATCCAACTTCAACATTAAAACTATTTTTCTGTTGCTTTCCATCTCTTTCTATCAAAGCCATTCGTATAGAAGCATCTAAGGACCGATATGAATTGTACACACGTAATATAATTATCTATCCCTCTAGCGCTAGGAGCTGGCGTAGTCTTTGCGCGTATTTGTATATTTTATTAGATTAACTAATGCATTCACTTAATATTGATATTATTTAATAAGCTTACGCCTTTATGTAGGTAGCTACAATGAATGAATGAACATTGTAAACGTAATGACCAAATAGTGGAATCGCTTCCCAGACCTATAAGTATTTATATAAAACTAATTAATATTAGGTATTACATGTTGGTTTCAGGTGGCATTTAACAATACGCAGCGTATGTGTCACCGTTGTTGGCAGAGAATCGAAAACGATTTAAGAAGACCTGCTGCACCCGAAAGAAGACCAAATGATGGGGAGATTCAGGTCCCAGGTTATATGCGAGCACCAAATACACCAAGACATTGTATCTTCAACAGCTGTGTTCATGCAACCCGATGCCGAATACCAGCTTCTATCAAGACATATATTTTTTGTGCGTATTCGTTATACATTCCTGATAGTGCTCGAGTCTGTGCAGAACACCTTCAGGGCAATGCTTGGGATGATTTGCCTCAATTGTGCAATGTTTCTCACAGTTTTAATGCGCAGCAATTTACTGACATATGTGACATGTTGCGAACAGCTGTACAAAATGGAATAAAGTTAGATTTCAATGTAAGAGGTGCACTATCTGAAGAGGAGATGCACTTTTGGACAGGGCGGAAACCAGACCAGTTTGACGCTATACTAGACGAAACACCTTCTCTTAGTGTGAGATGCAAGGAACCCAGAAATGCGCTAGGTATCTATTTGACAAAATTAAGAACAGGGGATTCAAATAACAGGTTATCCACATTATTTAATATGTCCCGCAGAAAGTTAGAGCGAATTTTGAAAATAATTCGAGAATGCCTTAGTCTCGAATATGTTTCAAGACACCTAGGTTTTGACCACATAACTAGAAATAATATATTAGAGAGGAATCTCTCAATTCCAAAAGCTTTGTTCGGTAATGAGAATAACGATAAGGTCATTTTAATATTTGATGGAACTTATGTTTATATTAATAAAAGTTCGAATTTTTTATTTCAAAGACAATCTTACAGTTTACATAAGTTCCAAAACTTACTTAAACCATTTTTAATCGTATGTTCAGATGGATACATTGTAGAAGTACTTGGCCCATATGCTGCAACAAAAACGGACGCGAATATTATGTCTAATCTAATGAATGATGGGGAGAATCCCATACATATTTTGTTACATCCAGAAGACGTATTTATTTTGGACAGGGGTTTCAGGGACAGCGTAGGTGACATTGAAGCCAATGACTATGATCCCCACATGCCACCAACAAAAAATAGAAACGAGACACAATTAACCACTGAGCAAGCAAATGAGTCGCGCTCAGTTACGATTTGCAGATGGGTTGTCGAGGTGGTTAACGGGCGCTTTAAGCGCGATTTCAAACTTTTAAGACAAAAATACTTTAATAAAACGCTTCCAAACATGTTTGTTGACTTTAGAATTGCTGCAGCTATGTTAAATCATTTTCATATTCCTATTACCGACAACATACATGTAGAATCCTTTCTCAACATAATCGAGACTAAAATAGATACACCAAATATTTTATATACTTATGTCGAAAGAAAACGATTGAATGCGCGTAGAGCTAACTTTGAAAGAATAGAAGCTAATGATATTCAAAACTTCCCAGAATTAACTGAAGAGGAAGTTATTTTACTTTCGTTGGGTACTTATCAATTGAAACTCGCCCGTTCTTATTGCAACGAACATTTAACAACTGGACTCTATCTAATAGAAATATATCAACAACATAACCTTGATGACTTATCAGACTATGGTATAAATGATGCCGTCTGGCTATTACGCGGACGAATACAGTCGCGTCATGTACGTTCTAGGACTTATTATTGTTATATTATGATAAAATGTAACCTAGGTCAAAACAACAATATATTACATTATTATTGCACATGCCTAACTGGGCGACGTACAATGGGCACGTGCGCGCATATTATTTCTATTATATGGTACTTAGGATATGCCAGACGCGAAGGGTTCCTTGCTCCAGCAGCATTTCTCAATGATGTCATTGTAGACAACGAAAACAGTCTATAATTGTAAAACAATAAAAAATAAAGTTGTTTCTGATTTATACTTGTATTTTTTTACTCAAATAAATAACTAACTTGAGCCTAAAATGACTTTGAGTCATGCGTTTTTGTCATACGTGCCTGATTTAAAAAAATAAACGTGTATTTTTATTCTTAGTGACTACTCACACCCGCATGTTAAAGCAAAAACGCATGACACAAAAATCGCTCTAACTCCTTAAATACTAATATTTGAGACAAGCGCTCAAGTTTACATTATTCTACACAAAAATACCTTTTCAATGATGTATAACATGTTTCTATTGGAGCGGGTACCAGATTCCATACATTTTGCCCATCATCCTGTATTATTTTGTAGTACTCCAGAATTCTGGAGTACTACGAAATTTTGATGAAAACTCATCCATAATATTCCCAGTTCTGAGTGGTACCTCAATCCAAACAGATTGAGGTGCCACCTTTATATTCATTTAACTTTTGAAGTATTCTAATACAAAATCCAATATCCGTTCTACAAAATTTTCTAAACTACTACTAAATAACTCCATTAGCCACTTTACGATGCGAAAAGTGGCACCTCAATCTAAACACACATTGTAACTAATCTCCTTAAATATTTTTCAGCCCAAGAATGTAAAGAACGGTGGAAGAATATTCGATGTAGTTACAGCAAAAACAAGAAAAGGCTAGATTTGCCATCTGGATCAGGTGCAAAGACGATTAAAGAGTACTACCTTTCACCACATCTACATTTTTTAGACAATTACTTGAAGTCCCGACCAACCAAAAGCAATCTAAGCAAATATGATTGCACAGACGGTAATGATAGTGAAGAAGTCGATGAGACACTGTTTACTGGTCAACTAGCTTCTGAAAACACAAATTCGGATTCCATCTCCAATCAATCCACGCCAACACCGCCACTGCTACCACTATTAAATAAATCTAGGGCAATCTCTTTAAAAGATGTTAATAAATCAGCACATGAATATTTCAGTCAAAGAGCATTACAAATGAAGACCATACATAGAGCTGAGCCTGAAACAGACAGCGATCTAGCTTTTTTTCAAAGCATGCTTCCAGATATGAAATCAATGACACCAGCCCAAAAACGAAGATTTAAAATGGGCGTTCTCAATTTATCAGAGCAAATTTTAAATGACCCAGTACCTAGTTATCCTAGGACACAGCCGTATTATCCACGAACACCTTCTCGAGAGACAGATTATGATCCTAATGAAGGTGCAACCCAGCAGACTCTTACATCCAGAGCTAATACAAGTCCAGCACCTTCGTTTACCTCGACTCAGCAGACAGCTAAACATACTGCAGCAGCTAACAAAAATCCGGAAACTCAGCTGACTTTGATATCCGGAGAGTATATAAATCCAGCACCACCGGCGGCAGTGGCTGTAATTGAACAAATAGCTGGGCCTTCAAGACACCGAACTTATGATGAGAAAGCTTATTATCAACTCAGCATTTCAGAATATCAGCAAACGCGGACACCGGGAGCTTATGAAAGAGCACAATCCTTAGCACCTCCGGCAACTCCAACTACATTATGTTTGCCAATATTTTCACCAATAACTACAGCTACACCTCACCCGAATCCAGAGACATCTATCCAATCTCATGAAGACGAAATAAGTGATTTTAATGAGAACTATCCAATGCCTTGAACTTTATTTATAAATGGCTCTTAGTGCGACAGCTAGCTTGAGTAGTCATGTGCTGTCCCTGTCCGCATGCGCTGATTCTGTATTGTGAGATAAGGACAGCACATGATGACAGCTTGACAGATACTCAAATTAGCTGTAACACTGAGAGCAATTTATAAATACTAATTGTAGCAAAGATGCTAAACCAAAAACATTTTCAATGAATATTATCTTTTGATTTGTCAATAAAAGTTTGATCTGTAAAAAATAGTTTCACTTACCTTAAAGTTATCAGTAGTCTTTCTTCAGGGCTGATTGGTTTTCTCCAATTTGTAACTTGCTTCCGAAGTCCTTCTCTTACTTTTGACAATACGATATGGTAACATTCCAGTGACATTTTATAAACTGTGCGAAAACGATCAGGATATTCATATAATGTTTCCATTATTTTATAGTACCTGTGCTCTTCTGCATTTCTCCACACTGGATGTATCCAATACCTTCTTGGTCTTTGCTGTAAATTAATAATCTGTAGCAAAGCCAGTGCATCTTCATCTTCGTCTGAAGAGGAATACATGTCTTATCCCGTCAATATCACGCTCTATAATGACTTAACTTGCCGTATCGTCCCCGCGTCTGTT
Organism: Dryobotodes eremita; assembly: GCA_917490735.1. Classification (NCBI taxonomy): domain Eukaryota; kingdom Metazoa; phylum Arthropoda; class Insecta; order Lepidoptera; family Noctuidae; genus Dryobotodes; species Dryobotodes eremita. The sequence continues at coordinate 5,142,374 of OU823241.1, read as the reverse complement.
TGCGCAGATATCGCGCCTGCACCGTATCTGCGCCGTGTCTGTACCGTACCTTCGTCTCGCCGTCTTCTATTTGCGTTGCCCCTAAGGTAAGCGAAATTTCGTCTACAGACTCCTAGGTAGCTATCAGTTTTTTTTTTTTTTAATGCATTAAATGTAATGCACGGACGTATGAGCACGGACTACCTAACAAATAGTGTTGTTCAAAAACGGTGATACACTCGAGAAATCATGGTCAATTCACGCTTATGTTTTTTTATATTTTATATAATGCGATCGAGGAAAACGGATGAGGTTCTTATCTCAAAAAATTATTATTATTGATATGAAAACTGCAATGGCATGACATTGACATTGTCATTTAGTTTTCCATTTTAATCGGGTGCAATCACTAATAAATAAAACATGTGTCGAGTTGTATCAGAAGATGATTTAGTGCGGATATTAGAAGGCAGTGATGGTGAAGATGAAGTCATAGACCGACTACAGGGTATGCAAATTGATGTAATACAAGAAGAAACCATTGATAACATTTATGATTTTCTAAATAATGATCAAGTTGCAAGACCTTTAGAACGGAATTGTTTCACAGGTTTTATTATGGGTAAACGTCAAAATGTTCTTTTTGATGCAAATACCGATTTGGGAACTATTTTTTTTTTTCAAATTTTATCTGATGATGTTTTGATTTAATGGTTGCGGAGACAAACACGTACGCAAGCCAATGTTTGCAACAAGGCAATCGTAAGACTTTTTGTCGTATAAATAGATGGGAGCCAGTGACAAGAACAAATGAGCACATTTTTGGGCATATTACTGTTAACGGGATTCATTCCGTTTCCCACTGTAGAATCTTATTGAAAAATAAAAAATATACTATCATCCATTATTTCACAAAATTAACATGTCCTATAATAGGTTTACTTTAATTTTCAAATGCTGGCATTTCGTCGATAACATGAATCATGGTGAAAGACGTCTGTATAAAAGATAACCATTAATTCACAAAATAATATCAAACTTAACGAGAATTTATACTCCAAGACATGTAGTTGCAGTTGTAAAATTTAGAGGAAGACTGAGTTTTCGAACTTATAATCCACATTTATCTGTGAAATACAGTATGCGAATTTACATAATGTGTACTGATAAAGGGTACACGTGGAGTTATAAAGTTTATGCAGGAGATGTTAACGTTATAACCTCGTTTGATAAAACTAGTTCGCTAGACATTAGGACAAGATTTACTTAACGAAGGGAGATGTTTCGTGAGTGACAATTATTACACCAATGTACCATTAGCGAAATATTTAAAAGAGCGAAACACTGATTAATGTGGCACTATCCGCTCCAGTAGACGAAATCTGCCAAAAGAGGTTGTACAAGCGAAATTGAAGGTGGGGGAAATTGCCATCATGTAAAAAAACAATATAACTGTCTTGAAGTGGCACGATAAAAGAGATGTGCTCATGCTGTCAACTTGCCATGGTAAGGAGATGGAAATGTCAAAAGCTTACAGACCAATTCTGAAACCCAAAATGATCTTGGACTATAACAAAACCAAGTTGGGAATAGACCTGTCTGACCAACTCTCAAGTTATAATTCACCAGTACGCAAGACCAACATATGGTACATAAAAATCGCAATAGTCGTAAAATCGTAATCTACTTTCGATTGCAGTCGTAAATTCAATAATCATATTCAAGGAACAAAGAAATACCAATACAAAAATGAATGTAATGCGAGGTCAAGAAATTATAGTGGAAAAGTTGTTGAATATACGAGATCCCTCACCATCGCGGCCACTGCTGAATATGACACATAAATTGACGACGTGTATAAAGTAATAAATTGATTTAAAAAAACAAAATATACACGTGTCTCATAAAAATAAATCATTCCCTCACGTTTTTACTGACAATCGGTTTATGAACGCATTTTTAATCAAACATGAATGCTACTATTCGTTTTTGAAAGTTGGTAGTAGTGTCAATTTAGGAATATGGCGAATTTAACGTGAGCGTGTTGAAGTTTGTGTTGCAAAAAGTTTTTTTTTTTGTTTATGGTCAATGGGGCGAAGACCGTCTGTAGTGCAAAATCGTACGGTAAGAAATACGACGAATTCTGAATAATTACAAAGATGGCAACCCAAGATACATAAACGTCAAACTGTTTTAGTTCCTATTTTTTGACACCGTTGGCGCTATTTATGACTCATAGAAAAAAAATTACATTTGAAATTTAGTCGGGTTAACAACTTCCATTACGACCAGTACACGCTGTCGAAAAAAAAGTTTTAAGTGGAATTTTAAGAGTTTTCTAAGGATTTGTGTAGATAAGTTCATTAATTATTAATATCTTTAGCTAATTATTATATATTAGAATTAAATAAAACACATTTTTCACGAAATTACATGTGTTGAAAAAACGTAAGCTCAAAGTGCAATACTGGTGAAGTCCGTCTAGTTCTTGTAGGCGAAGATCGGCTTACGCCGATTCCGGATATCATAAACCTTTTACGCCTAAACAACTTTTCAAATGATCTACAGATTCGTATTGCATAAGATTTCTGCTTTCTACGATACTTGACAGTTTAAAAGTAACAGTAGCTCCGCAGCATACGCTGTTAGAAAAAATCGTAATTTAACCGACATAGAGACAGCCCATTTAGTGTACTTTAGCTATTTTCATAGTGTTATGTCACACGGTATTCTGTTGTGGGGAAATGCCGCCGACATTCAGACTATCTTTGTTTTGCAGAAAAGAGCTGTTCGATCAATTTATAAATTAAGTCCGAGACAATCTCTCAGAGACAAATTTAATGAGATTAATGTAATGACTGTGCCTTCTCAATATATTTTTGAAAATCTTTTATATGCCCATAAAAATATAAAATTGTTTTAAAAATACAGTGATATCCATAATATAAATACTAGGAACAAACACAAATTTGTTGTACCTACAACAAGGCTCAAGAAAATAGGTGGCTCATTCAGATGTCAATGTATACGCTTTTATAATGAACTTCCAAGACACGTTCAAGATCTAAGCCTTAATAAATTCAAATCATTCATTAAACGTAAGTTGTGCCGGAAAGCCTTTTTTTATACCGTTAAAGATTATATTGAGGACAAAAAGGCTTGGGATTGAGGTGCTCCAATGTTTTGCATACTGAATGCTTTTTATTATTTATTTTTGCTATTTTTTAATTTTTATTTTACATAAACTTTGACATTTGATAATTATCCTAACTAATATTATAAATGCGAAAGTAAGTTTGTTTGTTTGTTTGTTTGTTACCTTTTCACGTCTAAACCACTGAACCGATCATCCTGAAATTTTGCATATACGTTGTCAGATGTACAGAAAGGGAAATAAGGTACCTTTCATCCCGAAAAACACTACTGTTCCCGAGGAAAACAACAATAACGTTCTTATGATAATAGATGGCGCCACGTGTCATTCGAATCATGATTGAATTATATTATTGTAGAAACTTTAGTAGTGTGTAGGATCATGTATTGTACCTATGGACGCTTTTACCTTTGGACATTGATTGTAATGAAAAAACTGGCAGCTTTAAAAATATAATATTGCAACTCTGTGCTGGCATTTTTATTTTCTAGCAACACTAGTGAGTGGCGTGACGCTTTTGGTGTTGTGTGCAGTGTGAGACCATTTTGAAGATTATTGTGTTGAAAAGTAAGTTTTTGCAGGATCTTTCTGACTTTTTACTTAAATAATGATGGATATATTTTACAATTTGATATCGTTCATTTATCTGTAGCTAGTTTTAGTTTACAAATCAAAAAGGAAAGAAAACAGCTTCTAACCTAAAAAGCAAAACAATAACGTTTTTTTTAAATGTTGCATTGGTTGTACCTTTGGACATGTCTTTGTTTGTACCTGTGGACACGTCCAAAGGTACAAACAATGTTTTTACCTATGGACACTGCTGAATGACATCTCGTTTATGTTGTCCATAGTGCCAAGGAGTAAAGCTGGTGTGAAGAGAGGTGCAGTAAGTCCGGAGAGGTTAAAACTGGCAATAGATTCATTAAAAAATGGAGGGAAAATAAGAACTGCTGCGAGAGAATTTGGGTTGAAAAAATCAACTTTACATAAATATGTCAAAACTATTCGCAGCAGTATTACACCAGATTTAATTTCTTTTACGCCGAACTACGCAGTAAAAAAGGTATTTTCTGACGAGGAAGAAAAGCTTTTATTAGAATATTTAATAAAAGCGGCCAAAATGAATTACGGACTATCTACAAGACAAACATGTACTTTAGCCTATCAGTTTGCCGTTGCAAGAAAACTGACTAACATTCCCGAGGCCTGGGTAAGAGATGGAATGGCCGGTCGCCAATGGTTATACAGATATCGCAGCAAATATACGGAACTGTCATTGCGCAAACCAGAAGCAACTAGTATAGCGAGAGCAATGTGCTTTAATAAAGTTCATGTTCAGAAGTTTTATGATAACTTAAAAGAACTGTATCAACGCAGCGAATTTGCTCCACAAAACATTTTTAACCTGGACGAAACTGGATGTTCCACAGTGCATAAGCCTGAGAAAGTTTTAGCGCCAAAATCCTTAAAATTGCTAGGTAAAATGACATCAGGGGAACGAGGCGAAAATGTTACTATGATTGGTTGTATAAACGCCGCAGGAAACTCTATACCACCAATGATTATATTCCCAAGAGTTCATTTTAAGGATAATATGATGAAAAATGCACCTCCTGGATCTATTGGCGAAGCAAATCGTTCAGGCTGGTCTACGGAGCCTATTTTCCGGAAATATTTAGACCATTTTATCCATTGCGTGAAACCGTCACTTGAACAACCAGTGGTTCTAATTTTAGACAATCACGAGACCCACATATCATATGAAATTATCGTAAAGGCCAAAGAAAACGGGATTCATATGTTGACATTACCTCCACACACGTCTCATAAATTACAGCCACTAGATAAGACCGTTTTTGGCCCTTTTAAAACTGCTTATAACAAAGCGGCTGATCTGCATATGGTTAACCATCCTGGTGTGCCAATAACAATTTATGATTCAGCGGAATTGATCAGCAAGGCGTATGCAGCATCCTTTACACCTAAAAATATTATAAACGGATTCGTATCAACCGGGATTTATCCATTCAATGACGATCTGTTTTCGGAGGATGATTTTGCACCATCGTCAGTCACCGAGCGTCCAGAACCACCAAATATAATCACAGATGATAGAAATCTTGAACAAATAGATAGTTTTGAAATACAACCAACTAGTTCTAATATTCACCTCATCCATAAAGCTTTGATTCATCCTGAAAATCAGCCATCCACTTCTCAAGCATTTGTATCAAACACAGAAGAAAATAGTTTAGGAATACAAACAACCAGTTCTGATATTCATCTCATCCATAAAGCTTTGATTCATCCTGAAAATCAGCCATCCACTTCTCAAGCATTTGAATCAAACACAGAAGAAAATATTGCATGCAAGAACTCAATTACTCCAGAAATGATTCGACCATTTCCAAAATTAATAAGAAAAGAAAGTAAAAGAGGTAGAAAGAAAGGAAGTTCCCGTATTTTAACCCATACACCAGAAAAGGAGGCTCTTTTGCAACAAATGTTAGAAAAGGCAAACAAGGAGAAAGGGAAAGGAAAAGGAAAAGGAAAAAGTACGACTAAGCCCAAGCTAAATTTTGATGCTCCTAAAGGTCCGGCAATTGATGTTCCTGCTGAAAAGCGGATTGTAGTTTTAAGTCAGAGAATTTTTGTAACTTGCCAATCTTGTAATAGAACCGATTTGAAAGAAAATGTGCTTCAGTGCAGTTCATGCAAATTTTACTACCACAAAAAGTGTTGTCCCAAAAAGTTTCTAGAGCATATTCCAGATAAAGAGGATTCTGAACTGTTTATGTGTTCGGACTGTTTTTCATTAGATGATAGTGATAATGACCTTTCTGCTGAAGATTTATTTGATATGGTTCGTGCATCCAAATAAAACTCGCAAAATACGCTGATCTCATTAAGGTATACCTGTCTAACTGAAATGTTCCTACTTGATACTTAAGATTATATTATGAAGAATTTATTTGTTTACTCAATAAGAGCTTTACGGTCGTTAATTCTACGTGTTATGTTAATTATAAGCGATTAATTGTGATGATTATAGACTGATTTAAATTAATAATGTTCCGTTTTATTTTGTCCAAAGGTACACACAGGGCTGTCCAAAGGTACAAACATGTAACGTACCTTTGGACAAAACTGCAAATTTAAATAATTATTTTATATTAAATAAAAGGTTAACATTAGAGCTAGTACAAAAAATACAGTAACTTTAGATCGTATAGCGTACAAAATAAAGTCATTTTCATATAGATACCTTGAATATATACAGAGAGAGTTTGTTCGAAAGTTCAGGTAGTCTGAAATGTCCATAGGTACAATACATGACCCTATAGGGTTTTTTTTATTTTTTATTTAAGTACCTAATGCATTTTGAGAGTCTAGAGTGTCAATAGATCGGTTTTTCATCTTCCTAACTATAATTCCCCGAACAACCCGAATTGATTGTCAAATTCTAAATTAACGCGAGCGAAGGCGCGGGCAAAAGCTAGTTACATATATAATGACACGACAATTTACTTTCTGAAGTATAACATTATTATTAAATTATTGTGAATGTGAGGACTATGTGCGTCAGTTTTATTTTTTTCACTTTTTCAGGTAGTTTCAATGATGATCTGGCAGTTTGAGTGCTTTATGCGGCCTACCCAAATGTCCTATAATGGATCATGTAAATAAGAAAAGAACAAAATCTGTAACATTTGGGCGGAATACAGCTCTGTCACCCGAAATTGAATTTAAGTTGGCTACGAGTCTCCATGTAATGGAAAAATATGGGTTTGGGCTTAGCAGAAAAGAAGTTTTGCAGATGGTTGGAGATTATGTCAACCGAAATGACCTGATTAAACCGTTTAAAAACGGTATACCCGGAAAAGATTGGTCCTTGGCTTTTAAAGAGCGTCATAGTTTATCCATGAAAAAGCCTCAAGCTGTAGAGTACGCCCGAAAGAGGGCTGTTGATCCATTTATTTATTAACCCCTATTTTGATCTCCTGGAAAAGACAATAAGTGACTTAAATTACCTCGATGAAACAAGTTTTCAAAGGACCCGTCTAAAACTAAAATCGTTGGTGCTAAAGGTCATGCAGCAACCAGGGTAATATCTTCACCTGGAAGAGATAATACAACAGTGCTACTTGGTGCCAGCGCTTCAGGAGAAAAGGCACCGCCTCTAATAGTATATAAGGGCAAGAATGTTTGGGATACATGGACCTCATCCGAAGCATATCCAGGGACATCTTACGCCGCAACAAAAAATGGCTGGATGGAGACGGAGGTTTTTGAAGCCTTTTTTAAGAAAACTTTTTTACCTGATATCCAACACCAATGCCCAGTGCTTCTTATATACGATGGGCACTCCACACACGTAGGGCTGAATATTATTGAAGAGGCCCGCAAAGAAAATATAACAATCTAGAAATTGCCGCCGCACTACAGTTATATTTTATTTTGCAACCATTGGACATTGCAGTAATGAAGTCCTTTAAAGACCGCTGCGATCCTTTATTGGTTTGTTGGTAGCGGCTTAACTTTGACTTAGCTTAGACTGAAAAGAGAACCTTTTGTTAGTAAATTTTCAGTTAAGTAATTTTCATTGTTTCGTTTAGTTTGCTCTAACAGGCTTTTATCAAAAAGTTTAAAATGAGAACTTTACTCAATTGGTAGAATGTCAGTTAAGTTAATTTTAAGGAAGCAAAGACGTTTTGTTTTTCGTTTATTACTTAATTGTACTGCCATTGTGATTAAGTGCCATATAATTTAAGTTAGGTTTTATTAAAATGATGCAGGCGTACTGCAATATTTTTGTGATTTTCTGGGTAATAGTTCCTACTAATGTAAGAAAATAATATTTGATTATTAAATAAATAGATTATATAAAAATAAACATTATTTTATTTTCCAAGATTCATGAATTACTCGTAATGGTCATTTTCCCTCACATTTTTTTTTTAAATATCATATACATATTTATTCTGGGGACCACTATACAGTATGTTAACTAACAGAGGGCGTTCCCGTTAACCCGCAATAGTATTGCATCCATACATGCTAAAAAAAATATTACCATTCGAAAACAAAATGTTTTTATTTTTTTTAATATTAAAATATTCACTAAAAATGTTAAATTGATACGTAAAAGAAACACTCTGTACACGCGTACTTGAAGGACGGCAACTTCGCAATTTACCTATTTATGAATGACGGGCCGCGCCAGCGGCGATCTATTTGATGTGCGTAGCCCCGCCCCCTGCCCCCGGATGTCCACCTAATTTTAGTCGGAACTAATATCACGCGCTGAGCGGATGTGCATTATTTTCGCATTGAAACATCTTGCGTCATTCTTGTGTGAAAAATGCCGCGTTATCAGTTCAGTGCTCAGGAGTATGCGAACATGGTGCTCATTTATGCTGAGTGTAATTATGATGGTGCACGTGCTCTGAGGATGTATGCTGAGAGGTACCCCAATGCACATCAACCGCGGAATTCTCGTGTTATTGTGAGTGCCCTGGTGCGTATTCGTAACAATGAACCGGTAGTGCCGCGTCGTTCTGGTGGCCCCCGACCCGTGATCTCTGTGCGGCAGGAAGAGAACGTGCTAAGGCATTTTGAGGAAGAGCCCGGTTCAAGCACTAGAAGAGCCGGCCGCCTGTTAAACATGAGTCACGTCGCAGTCTTTAAAATTTTAAAGAAAAACAAGCAGCATGCGTACTCACTTCAAAAAGTACAAGGTCTGCTTGGTCCAGCTGACTTCGAGCGCCGGTTAACTTATTGCCAGTGGGCACTGCAGCGATGCGCGGACGACACCCACTTCATCGAAAACGTCATATGGTCAGATGAAAGCCTATTTACGCGCAATGGCATGTGGAATCGACGTGTATGCCATCACTGGGCAGAAAGAGGCCATAATCCGCGTGCCACTCGGCCGTTAGCACATCAAATACGGTGGTCACTGAATGTGTGGGCTGGGATAAACGCAAATAAAATAATAGGACCTGTCTTCATCCCAGGGACTCTAAACCGTGTGAGGTATCTGGCTCTTCTTAACGACACCGTCGCGCGCTACCTCGACAGATTGCCGCTAGCCGAGCTCCGAAATGTGTGGTTTCAACACGATGGAGCACCCCCTCACATTTCAACAGAAGTGCGGTCGCGGTTAAACGAGTTGTTTGATAGCCGCTGGATCGGGAGGTACGGTCCCGAGGCGTGGCCACCACGGTCACCTGACTTAACGCCACTTGACTTCTTTTTTTGGGGTTGGGTCAAACAACTCGTTTATAAAAAAGAAAGCCACTCGCGGGAGGAGATGGAAATGCGAATCCGCACAGCATTCCGTGTTATCAGGAACCGCATACGCGAGGACCCGCTTTTAATGCGACGAGTGCACCAAAATAACCGTCGGCGATTGCAACAATGTGTAGACAGAGGAGGTCAGCATATTGAGCAGTTCAAAATCTAGGTAAGTTTTTAACATTATTTAAATGTATCATAATAGCTAAAACATTTCGAAAACATTAAAATAAAAAATAACACTAAACGACTGTGCTACAAAATTAATAAGTTCAGAAGGCCCACTCTTTCCTAAAACTGCTTTTATACTCAGGGAGTACCCCGTTCAACGAATGTGTTACTACTACTGTGACGTTACACGATTGCTATTAATAAACGCAAGTATTACGAAGGCAACTGCCTAAAGTAAAAGTTTTTAAATTTCTGTATTGGAGAAAAAATTCACTTGCTAATGTGTAATACCGTCATTATCATTTAAATCCTAGCTAAACTGTGGTTTAAATAAATGAAACTTTCTCCAAACTTAACCGCACACTATTTATTAGCGGTACATTATTTTTTAGATAAAATTAATTTTTAAAAGCTTTTTTCAAATTAACACTGTAAGCCTGTCGTACCACCGGTCTGAGTGGCTAGGTAAAACAAATTTGTGTACTTGTTCCGTGAGTGGACCTTCTGTACTCGTATCTGTTTACTTTGTGGCCACGAGCCCGCGACGATGCGCGACGTGTCGGCAGAAGCGCTGCTACCACCCCGCGTTCATTATGCGGCCGCTGCGTGCAGAATAACTGTCTAATCTCTGTATTTTAATTTTAATGTTATTGAAACGTGGCTTAGATAGGTAGATACATGAATTTATGTTTTTTTTATTTACCTACTAGGTCCTTCCAAATCCAAGGTGCCTCAGTGACGCATTCCTTTGTCAGCTGGGCATTTGAGACGGGTTGTTAAATGTTATTGCTAAACCTACACATACTTACATAAATGTTTAATTTTACTGATAACAACCCGATGACGACGTGTCTTTCTAATTCATTATACCGCTAAAGTGCCCGTGGGAACTCTAGTTCCCAGACGTTTTATGCCGCCATTATAAAAGTCGCCGCTCGCCACTCAGCGCGGCGCGGCGCGCGGCGGCCGGTTCGCTCTGCTTCGTGAGTATTCGTAAGACGCTCGGCATCGTGCGTATTGCAACGTTGCCGGTTTGTGCAATGCTACTACGCTAGGTACTATTCCGCACTACTATTTTGATTTTAAACAGGTGGTTTCGAATTTATTGCAAATTATTTTTTTTTTTTATTCGGATTATTTTATGCTTATTTTTCTATGCTGATATTTTTATTTTAATCTATTAATAATATAGATTAACGAGTTTAGGGGAACGCCCTCTGTTGTTTAACATACTGTATACATTAGTACTACGAAATCCATAGAGAATAAATACAAAGGACGATGGGAAGAAATGTCCCCACCATCCAACAGATTTGAAATAAGTATCATTTGAAGCATCTAGTAGGATAGATATTTTTTTATTATGGCGACGTACTTCAAATACGCGGGGTTTAGGTTTAATGATACATTGTTGTTTTATATATTTTTTTCCTTTTTTATTACATTGCGCATAAAATAATTATACCTACGCTAATAGCGTAGGTACAGGAAACCGCTTTGGGCTTGTTGAGACATGCACAGAGGTCCTGCGTCTCTTACCCCTCCCCTGCCTCCCTCACCCCTCAGGTATCGCCGCACACGCACCGACCAGCCAGGTAGTCGCAGTCGTCACTCGTTTGTTATTTATTCGCTACGCACGTGATTATCATTATCGGCTTGTTTACGACGCACAACGACCCTTGCTTGTTTACTGGACTGTGAGAATATCTTTGTGATTGACCTTGCCACGTTAAAGGACTTTGATTTTGAGAACATTTTGGCACAATTATGGATACAGGACGCCGATGTGTTATGTGTCCGCGTTCTGTCCTAAGGCAGAGAAGACACATTTTGGAAGATACTTTGCCTCAAAGTTCACCAGCGGTGGCTGACCTACAGCCAAATACTGAAACATTACTCAAATATTTAAGGGCTGCTTAAATGTTTGAGCAGCTCTTAAACTTTCATTTCGTATACCCAAACGGCACTTTTGAGTATTTGTTAAATCTAAGTGCTTCTTAAATTAAGTTGTGCTCTAACACCACTCAGTTCAAAAATCGTAGACTGGAACGCTACTTACTCAACGTTATTTAACTGTCAAATCAACTGTCAAACTGATTTGAGCAGCCCTTAGATCTGAGAGTGGTCGCGAGGTCCCTCAAATCAAGATAAATCTATTGAAACTTTAGAAATTGTGATAAAAATGTCTCTATCGTCCTTGTCTTCACTTTCGGATCACGAAAGGCCAACTGTGAGGCGCAAAAATGAAGAAAAGTTGAACGCTTTTGAAAAGTACAACGACAGGGAGTTTGTTTCACGGTTCCGCATCTCGAAACAAACTGTGTTGTATTTGGACTCTGTACTCGGTAGCAGTATTAAACCGCTAACTAAAAGAAACCGAGCCATACAGCCAGTGGACCAAATCCTCATAGCGCTCCGATACTATGCGACAGGCAGCTACCAACGCGTAATAGGGGATATTTTTAAGGTTGAACAACCCACGGTGCATCGAATAGTGCATAAAGTAACAGCCAAAATAGCCAGTTTGAAGTCAGAGTTCATAAATATGCCAACACCTGAAGAATTTCCAGCTGTGGCAAATGAATTCTTTGCAATAGCAGGATTTCCAAGAGTTGTGGGAGCTGTGGACTGCACTCATAATAAATTCTCCAGGTATGTACTTACCAACTTCACTGTTAATCATGTGCTCAAATTTTATAATGTCTGATTAACACTAATCTTACACAGTACAAAAAATAAGAAGTCTTGTGTATTTCTTCAAAAATATGTTAATAAGTACATTAGTAAAGTTTATTGCCTCACAATACAACTAGAATTTATTTTCAGGTGGTGCCCAATCTGAAGTTTATCGGAACAGGAAAGGCTATTTTTCTTTAAATGTGCAAATGGTGTGTGATGCAAGACTGTTATTGCAAGGATAAGGCATTCCTTTGCATGTACAGAACCTGGCCATCTTGCAATAACATTTTATTGCAAGATGGCCAGGTTCTGTACATGACAGTACCATCTTCAATGATTCACCACTGTGTGCTCAATTAGAGCGTGGGGACTTCGGGACAGGTATTATTCTTGGGGACAGTGGATATCCGTGTCGGCCTTATCTGCTAACTCCATTATTGAGTACAAGGACAGCGGCTGAAGAAGCTCATAATTGATCCCAAATAAGCAGAGTACAAGGACAGCGGCTGAAGAAGCTCATAATCGATCCCAAATAAGCACCAGGAATCCTGTGGAAAGACTCTTCGGTGTTCTTAAAAGAAGATTTCCTTGCCTACAAAACGGGATGGGGCTTAATATTAAAAACATACCACCGGTCATTGTAGCATGTGCAGTGCTACATAATATTGCCCTGTCACGATCAGATGAACTTTTGGAGGAGGATATTTCTTTACCCTATGTTGAAGAGGAATCCACCGAACCTATAGGACTTGAGACTAACCAGAACTTCATTGTAAGGACCAATTTAATAAATACACATTTTTCCTTTTAGATATAGTTTATTTCATTGCAATTTAGATTTTAGTTTCTGCAGTCTCAATTTCCAAAATTCCATTTCTATTTTATACTTATTTAATTCCATTTTGTTTTTGTTAATGAGGTATTTGGTTTCTAATTTTGCATTTCTCAGTTTTGTTCGAAAATATTGCTGTTTCATTGTAGGTTTCGATCGTCCTGAAAAATTGTATTAGTACAATATTAATTAAAATTTTATACCATTAGCACAAAGAACAATAATTAGATAATTAAGTGACAGCAGAGGATTATCTTGGTTGTTTATTTTTTTTGTTGTGGTTTGATGACCATTGCAGTTCGCTGGTTATCTATTAACTAAAGAAAAAAAAAAAAAAAAAAAAAAAGCTATATAATTTAGCTATAAATGCCTTTATAGCTAAATTTCAAATTAGTTTAACATATAAACTTCTACAGTATCTGAAAATGATTACCAGCTATATTTATAGATGTTACTGTGCAAGGTTTGCTATTGTCTGCTATGTAGGCCATAGTTTTGTCTTGGTGTTCTAAAAAAATATCCGAATATTATACTACAGTAAATGAATTAGGGAAATAATAAAAAATGAAACTATATTTACCAATGGTCTGGATTATGGGAGATGATGATGATGATGGTGAAGATATAACTTCATTATTTGTATTTTTTGTAAAATTTACTTCTGGTTCTGTATCACCTATAAATTAAACATTATTATAATAATTATTTTGTGATGTCAAAGTATAAAGATACACATTTTAATATTACACAAACCAAAATATATTGCAGCATCATCATAACAATTAGGTAATGGTTGAATTTGAGGAGCAGCCATGGCTAAAATCTGAGCATCTTGTTCAGAGAGAACGCTTTTATAGGTTCCACCACCAGTGCGATTGATTTCTTTTCCTATCTACGACAATTATCTCAAGAAATTTTCATTTCTTCTTTTGAAATTTATTTTATATTTATGTAAATAAATACATAATTTCAATCGTCTTTCAAGCCAAACCTACAATGCGCTGTTATATTTTAACTGATTATTAGTTATAGAAAAAATTTGTTCAAAGAAGACTGCGTAAAACGAAAACCAGTCATAAACTAAATTATTTTGTAACCGAGAACGTGCTGACAATAACTTTTTAGCAGGATGTTGCCATAATGTAAACATTTGAGGACTGCTTAGCTAAGCGTGGTTTCGAATTGCTTGAGTGGCGTTTGATAATACCATTTAAATTTGAGGGATGCTTACATTTAAGTAACTTTTAGATGATGATTAGATTTGAGTGGCGTTTCAGTATTTGGCTGTATATTTCTCAAAATGGACTAATAGAGGTTAGTAAGTAATGTTATTTTTTTCTTTGTCTAACAGTGCTTACGATGAGTTACAATAATCATTGTAAAAATAATATAACGTAGGGTGTGCATTATATCATCGTCGTAAGAAAGTAGATATTCTGTGTGCACTGCAACCTGGTCCTACGATATCTTTATTTATTGTGATAGGATATCAAATGTATTTTTTTTTATTCCAGGTTATTTTCAATAACATCATGGCTGTATGTCACAGATGCTGGCAAAGAGCCAACAATGGTGTCAATCGACAAGACCTTCCTGACGAAAATGTTGTTGTCTATGTCAACAGTCCAGCTGAAGGCGCACAACCAAATGAAATCTTCGTCCCTGAGTATGTAAGAGCTCCTAATTCTTCGGGAACCTGTTTATATAGGCATTGCAGAAATCTGGATCTGAGACGAATCCCTGCGTCTATAAGACTGTTCGCCATTTGTAACTACAGCTTATATTTTCCACCTAGTACACGACTGTGTCAAGAGCATTTGTCCAATATTATTTGGGACGAATTACTGGATAATGTAAACGTGACGAATTATTTCAACGCTGAGCTTGTTTCGGACATGACAACAATGTTAATTCGCGGCATGAATGCCCATGAGCTTCATTTTTGGACTGGACTAACTATTGAGCAATTTAATAGTTATGCTATTGGAAACACCCAGCTTAGCTGAGAGACACAGACATCCGCGGAGAGTTCTTGGGGCCTATATGACGAAATTAAGGACTGGTGAAAGCAATGAAAGGTTAGCAACATTGTTTGGGATGTCACGTCGAACATTTGAAGACCATTTAAAAATAGCGAGAGAATGTTTGACAAAGTCAAAGTCAAATCATTTATTTCAAATAGGCACATAAAAGGCACTTTTGAAAGTCAAAATTTACAAATAAATAGAATTGATTCTAGTTGCCCCTTCCAAAAGGTAGTTTCGTATGGAGAAGAATGGGCAAGAAACTCCACCGTTACTCTTTTAAAATATTTTACAATATTATGTAAGTTCACATTAATTATGTAATCATATGTGAAGACGATGCACCTAGAATAAAATTACTATACCACAATAGGTAAAAAGAATTAAATATAATGCAAAGGCAGGTAAATTAATTATGTGATAGATACATGGTGCTCACATATTTACAAATATTGACAAATATTGACACAAGATTTCGTTAATAGACATCTTGGTCTAGATCATCTGTCTAGAGAAAATGTTCTAGAAAGAAACTTACTGATTCCTAAAGAGATTTTTGGTGATGAGCAAAATACTAAAGCTATTTTAATATTAAATAGATCGAACGTACATATACAGGGTGATTGGAAGATGGGTGCAAAGCTTTAAGGTGAAGATAGTATAGACAATTTAGAACCATTTAAGCCATGGTTGTCTTAGACGTAGTCTTACCAAATTTTTTTAACCAAATTTTTAAGTTTTTTTTCGGAAATTCTCAAAATTTAATGTAAACTGCATAATTATGGCCAAATTGAATGATAAATGAATTATTTTTTTATTTATTTAATTAAAGTAATGTGTAAGCAACCAAGCAAAACATGTTTTAGGCTTCTGTGTCATTAGACATTTTTTTTACGGATATTTAAAGCTCAGAAAAAATAAAAAAATTGTACAATACGTCTTTTAAACCTTATTTAAAAAAAAACGGAGGGTGCTTTTTTTTGTTCAAACCTTTTTGAAGACATGCTTGATAATCGCTCTTTCTTTTGAGGTAGGTGCCCCGGGGCTAAAGCAACTACGGGGTTATTGTAACTAAATTAAATATCTCCCATAATATTACATTTTTAAATATAACGCCATCTCTAGATTACTGAGCATACCATTGTCGTTACATAAAAATAACAGGTGGCAGCACTGCAGCTAATAATGAAGGTAAAACAGGTTGATTTGTCAAACCGCCATTTTGAAACAGTTTTGTTCGAACGCACGTGGTGATTAAAATCTACAAAAAATATGTTTTAGAGTGTTTTATTGCTGGTGTTTCAAGTGGAGTGTATTGTTGACAACCGTAAGTAGCTATGATTGTTTTTTGCTTAAAGATTCGTCAAAGCATCAACAAGATATGTGTTTAGTTACATTTTCCCTGATAATAACCTAAAATGGGGTAATTGTAACTTTGAGGTTAGTTGCATTTACCCCGTTTTGGTTTATATGAAACCATGAAACAATAGTGATGGGCCATGTCGATGTTTTAATTCTGTGAAATATGTACTTTTATTGATATTGTGTAGTTGTGTACATTACTGGATTAGGTATTGATAATGATGATGTCATAAAGACTGGCCAATTTAGCGAATTCGCTTCATAAATAAATTTAATCTATTGTTTTAGATGGTCCGGAATTATAAACGAAAAACGGAAAACAAATATACCCAGGAAAACTTGTTAAAAGCTCTAGAAGATGTTAGAAGCAATAAATTAAACACCTATCAAGCAGCTGACGTCTACGGAGTTCCGAGGTCTACTTTGGTTCACCGATTACGCGGATCACGAGGAGTGGTAAAATCATATCGCGGTAGGCCTACTGTATTCACTAAATACACAGAAACAAAAATAGCCGGATATATTCACATAATGGAAAAAACTGGTTTTCCTTTAACGGTGCAAGAGGTCAAAGTTTTGATATCGGATTACATAAAAAGAAATGGCTTTATTACGCCGTTCAAAAACGACATCCCTGGCGATGACTGGTGCAAGGGGTTTAGGAGCAGAAATAATCTATCATTAAAAAAACCCCAATCCGTGGAGACCGCAAGGCGAAAGGCTTGCAATCCTTTCATTGTATATAACTATTACGATTTATTACAAAAGACGCAACAAGAATTAGAACTAACTGCAAAACCTCAAAATATATACAACTTAGATGAGACCAGTTTTTGCTGTGATCCATCGAAAGCTAAAGTAATGGGACAGGTCGGATACCGATCGACAAGAACTACTAGCTCACCTGGCAGAGACAATACCACCGTCCTTTTGGCTGCAAATGCCCTGGGTGGAAAGATTCCACCTTTAATAATTTTCCAGGGTAAACATCTTTGGAGTGAATGGGTATACCAAGATGAAACAGTTAAAACAGCTTACGCAGTAAGCAGAAAAGGCTGGATGGAAACATCTACATTTGAAAAATATATTAAAGACGTTTTCATTCCCGCGATCGGCTCTGAAAGACCGGTGCTCCTCATATATGATGGGCATTCAACTCATTGTGATCTAAGTGTAATAGAACTTGCTGTAGCAAATGGGATAACGATCCTAAAATTACCACCGCACTCATCCCATATACTGCAACCTTTGGATTGCAGCACCATGAAACCTTTAAAAGATCGTTGGGAGAGTGAGCTTATCAAATGGCAAAGACTTCATGTAGGGGCTAAATTGCCTAAGTCAGAATTCGCGAGAATTCTTACAAACATATGGGACAATTTAAACCCAGTAATTATCGAAAATGGCTTTATTAAGACGGGATCATTTCCTGCTAACCCAAACGCCATCTCGAAAGAAAATTTTGATGCGTTGTCATGGTCTAAATGGGAATATCATCTACAGCAACAGTCTTTAGAACTAGATCAAGTACAAGAGCAACCAGAAGAACAGATATCAAATGGACCAGATCGAGTTGAAGAGCAACCAGAAGACCAGATTTCAAATGTCGTCAGCCGAAATGATTATGACCCACAATTGCCAAGCCTTTTAGGTTTGGTTATAAAATTATTAAATAAACAAATCATTGGTGGTATTCAAATCAATGACAAAAAAGTAGAGGATATAGATGAAAAAGATGGTTACTTTAAACAAAGGGACCGAGACAATTGTGAAGAAACTGTAGAAGTCCCTTGTGTGAAGTCCTGGACTGTAAAAGATCCTTAAACTTTTACACTGCCACCAAAAATAAACGAGACTAAAACAGCTTGGTCATCTGGAGTAAAAATACTGGATTGTAAAGTAGTTAAGCCAAGGGAAAACCAAAATAGTGTGGAGGAACGTGTATCTTTTGAAGAATTAGTTTTAAAAACAATAGCTCGCAATGATCCACCAAGAAATCCGAAGAAACGCATTAATGGTGCTGAAATATTAACTTCTAAGGATGTAATGAGTCGTATTCGAAAAGAGAAAGAAGAAAAAGAAGAAGCAAAATTAAGAAAAGCACAAAAAAGTCTTAAAAAAAATAACAAATCTAATAATCCTAAAAAAATTCCACGAAAACAAAAGAAAACAAAAATTAACAGAAAAACCACAAGACGTGAAATATCGGATAGTGACAGCGTGTGCTCCTACACGTCAAACAGCTCTACAGAACTAGAAGACATTGATTCCTGGCGCCAAAATACTTTGGAAGAAGCACAATCTGCAGACGATAGTTTTCGCCCATTGACTATAACAGATACAAATAACCAAAATATAATATGTAATCTGGAAGAGGAAAATTTATTGAAGAAAGAAATAAATAACCAAACAGAAAAGGCACATATTTCAAATAAAGAAAATGTTAATGAAAAGGATAAAACGTGTGTTATTGCACGCACCAAAAAGGAAAAAAACCAAGAGAAAA
The DNA here is from genome assembly GCA_917490735.1 of Dryobotodes eremita. Lineage (NCBI taxonomy): Eukaryota > Metazoa > Arthropoda > Insecta > Lepidoptera > Noctuidae > Dryobotodes > Dryobotodes eremita. The sequence goes on along the minus strand of OU823241.1, from coordinate 5,123,370 downwards.
ATCAAAAGAAAACAAAACCAAAAAAAATAATAAATAAACAAATAGTCATAGATTCTGAACCATCAACATCCAGCACACAATATTCATCTAATCTATACCCAAAAATAGGTAAATTTGTTTTGGCGAAATTCCAGTCTTCTAAGGGGAAAAAGACATACAAATATGTATGCTTAGTTGAGGATATCACTGATGACAAATTTGTTGTTCAAGGATTTAAGTCTCAGAAAAGTAAGAGGGAATATAAATTGATTGATAACGACATTTCTATCATTGATAAAAGTGACGTAATAATTTGCCTCCCAAATCCTACCTTCATTCATGATAACTCGCAAGTAATTTTTCCTAATGATATTGATGTTGTTGAGTATAAGTAAGTTAACTAAATTGTTGTTTTTCATTGTTAAATTATCAGTGGATATTTAGTGAATAAAAATGTTTTAAAAGTTTTAAATCTTAATGTTCCTTAGGAACACGAAATTCCTATGTTAGTGTGATTTTTTAATGTGATTGTTAAATTTTACTTCTCAATTATAAAGACTGACAACTCGTAAGTTTTGTTACTATTCTTTTATTAAAAGTAGGTAGTGTAGGTACTGAGTAAATTAAAATGTAACTTAATATTTCTCAGGAACAAGAAATTCCTGTTTGTGTGATTTTTTAATGTGATTGTTAAAATGTTACTTCTCAATTATGAAGACTGATAACTCGTAACTTTCTTTCTTTTCCTATTAAAACACTGTGCCATATATCCTGCTGTTATTTTTATTTTCCTCGTATCAAACATTCCATAAAATTCGTATATCGACAAAAGTGAAAAGTAAATTCACAACACTAACTATTAACGAAATAGTTGCAATTGCCCCTGAAGTTAGGAAATATTTATTTTACTCCAAACTGAGCTTAGGTACGTTAACTTACGTTTCAAAATCGCCTACGTTATCGCATTGCGTTGAATAACTTTTTTATATCATAATTTTAAGACCAACAGAAACACTATGATTGTCATTAGTTGCATTTGCCCCTTATCGGGGTAATTGCAACTTTTTCTACCTCTACGAGAAAATAGTTTAATTATATCAATTCCTAAGGGGCTTTCTTTTCAGAACTAGGTTAAATATAATATTAATGAAATTGATAATCGTGTAGATTAATCAAATAAAGTAAATTTATAATAAAAATGAAACTGCACAAAATCAAAGTTGGAACCTTATTTTTTCTAGTTGCATTTGCCTCGGGGCACCTTATCATTTATGCGGATATCTTACAAAATATTGAACTTAGGACCTACAAACCAATTCGAGGGAGAAATTTTAAATTTTAGGCAGTCTAACAAAACACAAAATTTTTGCTTAAAAGAATACTTTATGTGCTCGAAATGATAACATTGTTCAATTCTAAGAATTTTTGGCACATGCAGGAACCAATTGAGGGGAACCCATTGAGGGGATTCTCTAAGCAATGGCCACCGAGCGCGGTGCGACGGCATTTCCAGGTAGAACGCCCAATGAATAGCAAAAAGCGATAAGAGTTGGTTTTTACAGCAAAATGGTCTTAGTTACTGAGGCAACAAAGTCGTTTTTCTTTAGTCAGGGTCAGTCGGTCTGTGATGAAGCCGTTACATCTTTTACTTATTAGTCAAACTACTGCCCTTGTGAGTGGACGTTGTCGTGTTGATTCACAATTTACCGTGTTCAGTTGTAGCCCTTTGCGTTCCTGCACGTGTTGTTTGCGTTAGTTTTGAACTTTTTTGTTTCACCGTGTCCAGTCGTAGCCTCGCGCTCCTGCACGTGTTGATTTTTGACTTAATTGTGTTGAGTTGACATTTAGTGCGCTCCTACGCCGTTTTTCTTAATTGTTAAGTGACTATGGCTACTTTTTCCAATCAAGAATATGCGGATATCGTATTTATGTACGGTAGAGCAGACGGCAATGGATCTTTGGCGCGACGGATGTATCAAGATCGCTATCCGAATCGCAGGATACCGAATGTCCGAGTGTTTTACAACACGTTTCGTCGTCTTGCCCAAGATAGGTTTCACCGCGTGGAACCTGGAGTCAACCCGGGCAGACACGAAACTGCCGTCGACGAAGACATTTTAGCAGCATTTCAAGCGGATCCTACTACCAGTACTAGAGCAGTAGCTAGAAATTTAAACATTTCTCAATGGAAGGTGTGGCATACAATGCACCAAAATGATAAGTATCCGTTCCATGGCAGGAGTGTGCAAGGTCTAGTAGAGCAAGATCCTCAAAGAAGAATTCAGTTCTGCCGTTTCCTCCTCAACAGAGATATCGAAGATGCGTGGTTTCTGAAATCAATTTTGTGGACGGATGAAAGTAAATTTTCAAGGGAAGGTATTACAAACTTTCACAACATCCATGAATGGGCCGACGCAGACAACAATCCACATTTTAAGAAGCAGGTGTCATTTCAGATGAAATTCTCTGTGAATGTATGGGCTGGAATAATTGGCAGAACATTGATTGGGCCCCACTTTTTGCCTGATCCATTGAATGGCGAAAATTATTTGCAATTTCTGCAAATTGATTTACCACTGCTGGTAGAGGAATCAGGTGTCCCGATCTTCGAAAGAGACCGAACAGTCATCTTTCAGCAAGACGGCTGTCCAGCGCATTGGACTTTAAATGTAAGGGAACACTTCAACAATTGCTTTCCTGATAGCTGGATCGGCAGGGATGGACCCATCCCTTGGCCCGCTCGCTCCCCAGATCTGACCCCGTTGGACTTTTTCGTATGGGGCCGGGCCAAGGAACTGGTGTATAACAACATAGAAATAAACACTAGAGAAGAATTGATACAAAGAATAAATTCAGCGTTTGAGACAATGAAGCAGGAGATGATGTTGAAAATAACGACTACAGAAGTTAGAAGACGGGGCCGTGCTTGTATTAGGAATCACGGCCGTCATTTTGAACATGAAAAATAAATAATTTTAATTCAAATGTTGTTTTAATTAGTCTGCCTAAAATAAAAAATGTCTCCCTCAAATTGGTTTGTAGGCCCTAATTTCAATAATTTGTAAGATATCCGCATAAATGATACCTCAAAAGAAAGAGCGATTATCAAGCTTGTCTTCAAAAAGGTTTGAACAAAAAAAGCACCCTCCGTTTTTTTTTTTAATAAGGTTTAAAAGACGTATTGTACAATTTTTTTATTTTTTCTGAGCTTTAAATGTCTGTAAAAAAAATGTCTAATGACACAGAAGCCTAAAACATGTTTTGCTTGATTGCTTACACATTACTTTAATTAAATAAATAAAAAATTAATTCATGTATCATTCAATTTGGCCATAATTATGCAGTTTACATTAAATTTTGAGAATTTCCGAAAAAAAACTTAAAAATTTGGTTAAAAATATTTGGTAAGACTTCGTCTAAGACAACCATGGCTTAAATGGTTCTAAATTGTCTGTACTATCTTCGCCTTAAAGCTTTGCACCCATCTTCCAATCACCCTGTATATTGAAAAAAGCTCCAATTTTTTATTTCAGCGCCAATCTTACAGCCATCACAAGTTTCGAAATTGTGAGCAGTGATGGCTACATAATAGACGTACTCGGTCCATTCCAGGCTACAACATCTGATGCTACGAGGTGCATTCAATAAGTACCTAGCCTCATCGCCAGAGGGCGCTGTAGTTTCAAAAGAGTTTTACCACAGTGTAGCACATTCTTTTTTAATTCTTTTTTCAAATTTTCATTCCAATCCCTTCATTTGTTTTAATTTGACAACTTATGGAAGCGAACGTGTCGATCGGTTTTACAAAAATGGAAAAAGAGCAATATCGTTCGGTGATTCGATTCCTATTTTTGGAAGGGAAAACGCGCATCGAAATCAAAGAGCGCTTGGATGCTGTGTACGGTGACTCTTCTCCATCGATGGCCACCGTCAAGAATTGGTTCAACGAGTTTGCACGTGGCCGTACGTCGGTTTTTGATGAACCACGTCCAGGTGCACCGAAAACAGCTGCTACGGAGGAAAACATTAAAAAAATCCATGATCTCGTATTGGCAGATCGCCGATTGAAGGTTCGGGAGCTAGCTGAGGCTGTAGGCATTTCAGAAGGAACAGTGCATCATATTCTTCACGAGGAACTCGGCATGAGAAAGCTGTCGGCGCGATGGGTGCCGCGTTTACTCACACCAGAAAACAAGCGCAACCGTGAGACCACATCGGAGACGTGTTTGGCGCTGTTTAAGATGAATCCAGCGGAGTTTTTGCGTCGTTTTGTGACCGTCGATGAAACCTGGATCCACTGGTACACACCAGAGACCAAGGAGCAATCAAAACAATGGATCCAGACCGGGGAACGTGCTCCAAAGAAGGCGAAAACTGTAAAATCGGCCGGAAAAGTTATGGCCACCGTTTTCTGGGATTCACAAGGTGTGATCTACATCGATTACCTCGAGAAGGGTAAAACAATTACAGGGCTTTACTATGCCGATTTATTAGGCCGATTCGACGCCGAATTAAAGAAAAAACGACCCCATCTGGCGAAGAAAAAAGTGCTGTTTCACCACGACAACGCACCGGTTCACACGTCTGCCGTTGCCATGGCCAAATTGGTCGAATTACGCTACGAATTGCTGCCCCATCCACCGTATTCTCCAGATTTGGCCCCTTGTGACTTCTTTCTGTTTCCTAATCTGAAAAAATCACTCGCCGGGAATAGATATGGATCGAATGAGGAGGTCATCGCCGCCACGGAGGCCTATTTTGCAGAGTTTGACAAAAACTATTTTTCGGACGGGTTAAAAAAGTTGGAGCATCGCTGGGCTAAGTGTATCGAACTAAAAGGAGACTATGTTGAAAAATAAATTGCCACTTTTCCAAAATTTTCGTTTACTTTTTGTAGGCTAAGTATTTATTGAATGACCCTCGTACCATTATGCAGTCATTAATGAATGAAGAAAATCCATTGCATTGGTTTTTAAACAGTGGCGATGTTTTTATAGCTGATAGGGGCTTTAGAGACAGCATTGGTGTAATCCAGTCTTGTGGCTATGAAGTCCACATGCCACCTACAAAAGACCGGACCGCTAGTCAATTGACAACAGAACAGGCAAATAAGTCCCGATTGGTTACGATTTGCAGATGGGTTGTTGAGGCGGTCAACGGCAAGTTTAAGAATAGGTTGAGGTTGTTGCGTCAAACGTATTTTAATCGTGTATTAAGTCATATGTTCTGTGACTTTAAAATTGCAGCGGCCATAATAAACGCTTATTATCGAGTCGCTGTTGACAACAGATTCGCCGCCGAGATTGTAAATATAATTCATTCTAGAATGAACATGTCCAATCACTTGCATGATTATGTGCATATGAAAAATCTTAACAGACAGAGAGTGCCTTTTGAAGCCATGCAAGCAAATATTCCTAACTTCGAAGACTTCCCACGTTTATCTGAAGATGAAGTTTTTCTTTTCGCGCTAGGGAGCTATCACATTAAGCTTGCCAAGTCTTACTGCGCCGAGCACCTTCGCGATGGCCTTTATAATATAGAATTATACCGTGATAACGAGTTAAACGATTTACCGCGATGCAATATCCTGCTAAATAATGTTTGGCTAGTCAGAGTACGGATTCAGTCGCGCCATGTCCGTTCCCGTATTTATTATAGTTATATTTTAATAGACCGGGATTTGACTGACAGACATGCTATTGCTAATTGGTACTGCACTTGCCTTACAGGCAATCGCACTGTGGGAAGTTGTGCGCACATAATATCCATTGTATGGTACATGGGGTTAGGGCGTCATATTGACTTTAATGCACCAGCACAAATGCTTGATAATATTGTAATAGACGACTTAATGTAATTATTAGTGCAGTCAAGAGCACATGAAGCTTGACACTTTAGACTTAAATATAAATCAGAGCTTAACTTAAGGTAGTAGTGAGTCTGACATGCTTTTGGCTGTAATAATGAGTTAATAGTTACCTATATTATTTAAGCACTATTATTATTTCTCAATGATTTTCAGTTTGAGAACCAAGTATTTTTTTTTTTTATATGGAATCGTCCTTGTTTGTGTGAAATAAGCATATTTGTTTGTGAAAAAAATTATTAAGGTTTAAAAATAAATACATTTTTACCGAAAAGTTTTTTTTTTATTATAAATAAACCCAATAGTTTTTGCTACTAAAACAGGTACTTTATCCTTTTTTGGGTCGCAATGAACAAATTGACACGTGTCCCATGACTGTTGTAGGGTGGGGACGGGGTCCATACAAAATTCCCCATGGTCCTTTATTTCAATATTATTTATCAGTTTATAATGACCGAATTTCGAGATTTCGTGAGAATTACCCATATGAATAATTATACGCTTTCAACATTGTAGCCGTACAGTCTTTTAGAACCCGTTTATACAAGGATAGTGTTTACAAAAGTATTTAGGCAACTTGAATGAGCAAGGAATGTGTTTTCCAAGTAGCATTTGCATTTAGACCAGTCGGCACCTCCGACTTTTTCACTAAGGTCTACTTTAGATGATTTGTACATGCAATACGATCAACACTAATATACTTTTAACCGCAATCACTCGTGAATTATGTTTTAGCGATGATAATAATCAAGTGTAACTAACGTTCGAACGCAAACTGCTACAGCAGAACCCCTAGCACGAATATTTGTAGGTTTCGTATCGCAAACGTATCGAGTTGTCGATACGATAACGGAATACAACGAAAGTCAGAAGCACGAAGCACTTTCAAAGTAGTATCGAGAGCTCGATACGATAACGTTGGTGACGTCATTCTAACGTAAGTAAGGACGGGAAAAATAGAACGAATGATCTTACAATTGAATGAATGTTTCGTTCAGAAACTGGATGTGTATTTAGTTAATTAAAAAAAAAAATGTTTTCAGGGCATTTAACACTTTAATACTGTTCAATTTATAATGCAATACGAAGAAACTGCAGAAAAAGTTAATATTCAGTTAGAAAAATGGCATATTAATTTAACTGATTACTAAAACGTTGTGGTTGGTTTGACTGTATTCCTAAACGAACGACGGACGCTCGAAGCTCATTCAAGGCCAACTTTGTTTTGAAGCAGAGTAAAGTATTTTAGAGGGAATTTTGAAGTGAACTTGTGTTGTGATTTAATTTGTGAAAAGTTTGGAACTATTTTATTGTTCTACAATGAGAACCAGCCACCCGCAGTACACCATTATGATAGAATTTATGGAAAAGTAAGTGTATTACATTTAAGATTTTATTATCTTAAGCATACTTAGACAGTAGATTTTAATAGTGTTTCAATGGGATATTTGGAATACATTTTTGTGAGTTTAAAAGAGCTAAAGTTTCTTTGTATACTCGAGTCAAATTAAGTATTACGCTAGTCATGGTAAATTTGTATAAAAAGTTGAATAAAAACTAAAATTAAGGTACTTACTTATGTGCTTAATTTTTGTCAATTATGTCCGTATAAAATAGAAAGGTAACATATATATTATTATAAAAATAAATATTGCAGCATACAGTCCTTTATCTCACGTTAAATTTATTTTAGGCATGGAGACTTATCCAAACCCAGCGGGGGTCCTCGTGGTAGACATTATGTGCAGCAAAAATGGAAGGAGTTAACAGTTATGCTCAATAGTGACGGCACTGGGGATTCTCGAACAGAGGAAAAGTGGCGGAAGGTAAGCCTATTAAATCCTAATTACGCACATTTAAGGAAATAAACTTACTTCACACAATTAGAAACACATGCATTCAATTGTTCATGTTTGTTAAGGTTTGGAGTGACTTCAAAAATAATGTCAAGAAAAAGTGGTCAAAAATAAATAGGTCTGCTCAGGGTACAGGCGGTGGGCCAGCGATTCAGATGACCTTAACAGACCTTGAAAACAGGGTTTTAAATTTAATTGGAGTGCAGGCTGCTACTGGAATGCCTATACAAGAAGCTGGATTTGTACAGGTGTGATATTTTTTGCTTGGTAATGTAGTATAATATATTTCCATTTTTTTTATTTTCATAGCAATCAATGTAATCTCATTTAATTCCATATTGGGATAGAATATGGTCAAATGTTTAACTTGTCTGAAACTTACCTACCTAATCCTGTAAGTAATAAAAAAGGGACCACTTGAGTTTTTTTGTTAGTATTGTGACACTTAAAATTCTTGTGTGGCTGACTGGCTGGGGTTTGAGTGCCACATAATGCGTTTCAATTATGATTTTTGTTAATATACAATGTCTAAATTTGATGTTTCTATGAGCATTCATGATTTCTGTAGTTAAACTTACTCTAGAGTAGTATTTTGTTTAATAAAAAAAAAATTGTAGGTATACTAAACAGTAAAGTTGGCCTTTACTCACAAATTATAAGTAAGCACTAATACTCAATTATTATTTTTATTAAAATAGGTTGTTGGTGGGGAGGAAGATAGCTTGCCAGTTCAGGTACTACCTGCCACAGAAAATGTAGACGAATTGACTGTGGATGATGTTCCTTATGAATATACACCAATTCCTGAAGGTTGGCATATTTTAAATTTATCTATCATTAACTTGGTAACTAACTCATAACTCTTTTGTTTGATATAACTACTAGTAATAACAAAATATTTAAAAATAAGATCTTATACACGAACTAGTCAAGAAGCTATCCAGAAAAGCACATGCTTAAAGTAAAAAAAAAAATATCCTGATAACTAAAGCTAGCAGAATAGTATTTACGTTGATTGTTGAATCACATTTTTTTCAGATGAATGGAATACTCCAGGAACAAGCAGCCAACACACAGTCGCTCCACCTCTTGCTCCTCCTACTCCGCAGCCACCAGCACTTACACCAACACCAGCTCCAGTGCAAACCCAGTGGCAACCGCCGAAAAAAAAGAAGACAGATGACTCAGTTTTAAAAATATTTAAGGAGTGTGAGGGGAATGCTAGGGAGTATGAAAAGGAGCGTGACCGAATTGCGATAGAATTAGAGCGAGAGAGGATTCGTCAGCGTGATGTAGAGCTTCAGTTGCAAGCTCAGTGGCTAGATTTTATGAAAGAGGCGTTAGCGTTATTAAAATCATATTTAGAGAAAAGAAGTGAATAGTGTCTGATTTTTTATTTTATTTGTATTATGGTTCGGTAACAGACTTCACATACACTATTCACTTCTATTTCTTAAAAAGAAAACATTTTGTATATGTTAGAATTTAATTTATTTGGCTTAAACTATAATCATACTTGGAGAAGGCTTATGTCCAGCAGTGGGCGTCGTACGGCTGAGATGGTGAAACTATATTCATGAAAGTAATATCTTAAAGGTACTTAATTATGTTTTGTAAAGAACTAACATCATATTTGTTTCAAACATATTATAGTATATTTTTTATTCTCTAATGCTACCTTTACTTGCTTACACAAAAACCGAAATTAATTATTTACATTATGAAGCCGATTAATCCTATCTACTAACATGTTTCTTATGGCTCTACCGCGAGTCAATTCATCACTAGAACCACTTTCGCGAAAAACTTCTTCTGGAGAAGAAAATGTTGAAACACCTAATTCTGAAGAATATATTATATCATCTTCAGGATCAGGCATCATAAAATCTAATGCTAGGTTGTGTAGAACGCTACATGCCATTATGATAGAAGCACACCTCTCAGGCGTGTAGTGTAATGTGCGGTCCTTACAAAGGCATCTCCACCTATTTTTAAGTCTTCCAAAAGTATTTTCGATCACAACTCTGGCCTTCCCATGGATGGTAGTATATTTTGCCTCTGGATTGCCTTCAGCAGCATCTGTGATTGGTGTCATCAACCAAGGCCTCTGTGGATATCCAGAATCCCCTGAAAATTTATTTTGATTGTATATTGAATTAAATAATCTTACAACAGACAGTAACATTAAGTAGACAGTAAGTAATCTTAAAATAGTGAACTTTATCACTTTATTTTAAAATTAGAACAAATTACATGTAAAAAAAAAATACCTAATAACCACACTTGTTCATTATTCTGGTGTAAGTCTTGGATATACCTATTGGCTTGACTATTTTCCCAAATAAAAGCGTCATGGGTGGCACCTCCATACTTGACATTAACATTTAAAATTCTGCATTCACTGTCACATATCTATAACATAATAATTAATTGTTATCTTAAGTAATTGTAAGGTTATAAGTAGGTATAAATTAGTAGAGTAATATATCACCATTTGCACATTCAGTGAGTAGAAATGCTTTCTGCAGTAAAATAAGTGTTCTATGTCTCTTTTTGGAGTGAAGATATGAAAATGAGATCCATCAATGCATCCTATTACTCCAGGGAAGCCAAATTTTGTATAAAATCTGTAAATAAAGTATTGTAAGTAAAATTTTCTGGTATTAGGTAGCTATCATAATATATTTGTGGTTATTCAGTTGATCCTCCTTTCGCTGTTTAACATTCATTTCATTATTATAATTATTACTTACTTGTTTTTTACAATATTTCGCTGCTCTCGTGATGTTGGAAATTTCAAAAAAATATTTAATATTAAAGGGTTAACAAGAGCATCAGTAACCTGCCTCACATATTTGCTCACTGTAGTTTGCCCTAAATATTTAGCCATTCCTACTATTCTTTGGTAGGAGCCTGTAGCATAAAATGACAAAGCACACAGCACCTAGAAATAAAAATATTAAATAGTTAATAGTGTAGCTGTATATTATACTCACATAGTATGTATTAGTTAATGTACACATTATAGGTATCACACTATCACATCACACTAATATTATAAAGGCGAAAATTTGTGAGTGTGTGTGGGTGTGTGTGTTTATATGTTTGTTACTTCTTCACGCTCAAACGGCTGGACCAATTTTGGTAAAATTTGGTATGGAGCTAGCTGACACCCTGGATTAACATAAGGCTACCCTTTTTATCCCAATATTCCTACGGGATCGAAACTTACGCGGGTGAAGCCGCGGGGCACAGCTAGTAAAATATAAAAACATTTTAGTTAGAAAGGTACTTATGTAGCTTATAAATTACACTTACTTTGTGTTCCAGGCTGATCCTTTTACTTGATTTTAGACTGGATTTTTCTTTTAATTCGCGACACAAGAATAAAAAGGCTTCCTTACTTAGACGAAATCTATTTTTAAATTCTGTGTCGCTAAGGTTTTGAAGGTTAATATTTGCCAAATTCTTTCGGAGTAGAGCTCTCCTTGAGATTTCTCTGTAAATGTAATAGTAAATTTAAAAGATAACTTGTTTTTTATTTATAACAATATATAGTGTTCTAAAATAAATCACTCACCCTGTTTCTCTTTGTACATTTCTACTTTCAACAATCAATCGCGCTGCAAGATAATAGTACAATGTACTACGTCGTGAGGTGCTTCTCGTTAATCTAAACATTTTCTGACCAAATAAATCAAAACAATCACTTAAATTATAATTTTATACTTAAAATAAACTCCGACGAAAGTTTTTTCACTGTCAAATTTAAAGTGAATAAACATTCGTGAAACTCGTAAGCCAGCCGTCGACAATTACGATACGATCCGTCATTTTATGCCTTCGTGCTAGCTATCTTCATACAAACGGCTCGAGTTACGTTTCGTGTTCGATACGATGACGATACGAAACTTACATGTATTTGTTCGTGCTCTGAAAATTAGTTCAATTTACGCACACCAGAGGCGCTGTTCGAGTTCCCATACAAAATGCTTTCGTTGTCGATTCGAATGTTTTTTCGATAGTGATTCGTGCTAGGGGTACTGGAGATACAGATCGCGGCACGTAAGTTGAACTATGACCTTGAATGCGCAGTAACAAATTTTCGGGTCTCAGTCGAAGTGCGGTATGAGGTGCGCTGCGAGGGGCCGCGCGTAACCATAGCAACGCGGCGACGTTAGCCCCCACGCAGTCGCAATCCGCCCCTCGCTACCCGCGCACTCTCAGCACGGCCCTGGAGTACAATCGCGCACTAAGTTTTCAGTTCATTGACGACGTTCGTTTATATTTCTATATCAAAATTAACTGTGATAATGTGTGATTCTACCGCGTGAAAAAATTACTCGACCACAATCAACGTTAAGGAGACAGGGGGGAAAAATGATATTTGATGTTTATAATTATTTTTTTAAAGTAAATAATATAACTGATTCCCTGAATAAAACTGCGGAAGCTACAAAAAAGTCCGTATCCATTGTTAAAAGAATCGTAAAAGAAAGTAAAAGTTCAGAATTTATTGTTACATTTAGGACCCCTGGTAAAAAGAGACAACGGATAAAACCAGTCACAGGCATAGACGATTTTGACAAGGGGGTAATAAAACGATGCATTCACAATTTCCATATAACCGAGAACGAATTACCGACCCTTGGTAAACTTCGTGCAAAATTACGTTCCGATATAAATTTTGAAGGTTCTGAAAAAAGTCTTCGCCGCATCATTAAGGAACTTGGATTTAAATGGAAAGCCGCCGAGAATAATAGGAAAGTTTTAATAGAAACATCAGCCATCAGATTATTGAGAACAAATTATTAAAAAAACTAAGACAGTATCGACAACAAAACAGACCAATTGTATACACAGATGAGTCATATGTTCACGCTACTCACACAACGCCGAAAGGTTGGACAGATGGTTCCACTAAGGGATTAAAAAAACCCATATCAAAAGGGCAACGTGTTGTGATAGTACATGCCGGATCGGAGACTGGTTTTGTGCCTAACGCCTTGTTAATATTCATGTCAGGTATGAAGTCTGGGGACTACCATGATGACATGAATATTGAATTGCTACCGAATCTTCCCCCAAAAATTAAAGTTGTAGACAATGCATCATATCATAACAAGGAATATGACTTAGCACCAAATCAAACATGTAGCGCATAGATACTGAATTGTAGTCTGAGTTAAAATTAAATCGTTAGGAATCTAATCTGAATTATTATTATAGTGAATTAATAATTATTAAGGTTTGGTAATAAAAGTTGATTTCTGCTATATTATTACTTTCATTAAAGATGTCGGACCCTCTGCCATCATATATGTAAAATTATTATTATTTATAATTTTTTTGTCACAGGTGCTTTATCAGGTTAGTATGCAGCAACAAAAAGAGCTCCGCAACCTGTGGCTCTTGTTCCGAAGCCGAGGGCAAAATCGGATTTGAACGAAAGTAAGTCGTCTGAGGATTAACCGCAGTACTTCTTCCGCCCAACGCACTCCGACAGCAGTTCACCGTCTCCATCATGGCCATCTTCGATAGAAAACCTTAATCTTTTATAAGATGACGATAATGAGGTAAATCAAAGGGTTGCTTCAACATCTTTAGTCCTAAACCCAGTCATCGCCATAAATTTTATCGTCCAATCCATCTGTAATGAAACAACTGGGGCCAGTCCATTGTCTCCGGTACCACCTTTATTATCTCAACCACAAGTTACAAGTTTACCATCTCCACTGGCAACCTCCTCGCAAGTACCTTCACCACCATCCAGCAACTTGACGCGCCATAACCAGGTGCCGTCTCCATTGTTTGCACGTTTTCCCTCCCTCAGTGGCGACTCGTTCAAAAAGACCTAAAGTTGTCTTGACAAAGCGAAAACTAATACCAACCATAGGATTAGAACCTAATTGGCGAGCTGAAGTTCACCGGTCCTGCAGAAGTGCAAGACAATTTGTTTGAACCACGTGAAGAGAAGAGTGCCATTGAATAGCTGTTTTTTTTTTAGATGACATCAAGCTTCAAGCTGTTTTTTTTTAGATGACATCATCTTTCTCTGAAAGTGACATCACAAAATTTCTGGGCATTTACATAGATAGTCATCTGACTTGGAAACATCTGACTTATAATGCTTATGTGGCTTCTGGCATTAGGTACGGAATCATTTTCTGGGGCAACTCCACTGACAGAGACATTGATTTTAAAGCTCAGAAGAAATGCTTGCGATCGTTTACCAAATTACAATCGATTGATAATTGTAAACCATTGTTTAAGGAACTTAGTTTGCTTACTCTACCGTCTATGTACATATATGAAATGGGAGTGTTAGTTCGCTGTAACCTGCATTTATTTGAAAAACTGCGCTCTCGCCGTTATCAGAATACCATTCATGTTACCTCTCATAAAACCGCATTTTTCGGCAAAAGTGTGCTAGTTATGGCCCCAAAAATATATAATACCATACCAGCAGCTATTAGGAATAAAGAGTGTCTGGGATCCTTTAAGGGATCTTTGTTTAAATTCCTTTTAGATAGATGTTACTACTCCATCACGGAGTTTGCTACTGATAAACAGAGGTATGACGAGTCCGACTTGCTAATTAAACACTCATGATTTTATTTATAGATTAACAGCCTTATTTATAAAAATCTCGCTAATGACTGATTAGCCACTGTCTAGCTAACTAATTAGTTAGCTCTTAATCAATGATTACTTTTCTTTATTTGTAAACGCTAGTTAGCAGGTGATTAGTTGTGAAACGAAATAGAGGTGAAATTATGCTGTTGGCACAGATTATATTCAAAATAGTCGACTCAAAAACCGAATTTTAAGAATAAATTTGTCAAACCCACGATTTTTGTATCTTTCGTGACTACTCGTGATGTTGACAGACAAAAGTCAAAAAAATTATCGGTAAGTTTGAACTGGGATAAAATGATTTATTAGGTTTATTTCACTGTGTTCGCGATGGTAGCAACAAAAATAATAAGCTCCAAATAATTGGAGTAAACAGATAAAGGTATTTATCTCTGAATTTATATCTATTTGCTAATGTAAACTGACCAAATGAATGTTAAAGCAATAGCCAATAATAGCTTTGTATTTTCATGTCTTATACGCCTTTCAGCACGAATATACTCTTTTAGAAATGTATGTAGGTGCTTGTGTCTATTGTATATTACTTCCTATTGCTTTTGCACCGGTCTTTCAGTGTCTTTTAGTAACAATTATTATGGTTGTTTACAGGTTCAAGTTTAACTGCTGCTATGAAAGCCACTTGCACCTAGCACCAATACTATTCAACTATTCGCATAGACGGCGATGGACGAGAACATGCTACGTGAAAAAGATGAGGAATGAGAGTGGCATGAGAAAGAATGGCACGGTCAATGTCTTTGGACGAAGAATATTGGAAATCAAAAATAATGAATTCATAAAGAAATGTAGCTTTATTATGTATCAAAATAAATTGTTTCTACAAAATGTCTTTTGTTTTTGTGTGTGGCTGCCACAACGTGGTTTTTCTTTAGTTCTGGGCCTTAAAACTGGCGTCATAAGATGAGGGGCACATGGGATAAAACATTGGATAATCACAATCGACGATCGACGACAATCGATGCGTCAAAACGTGAGTATTATTTAAGGCACATCCTTGAAAATAGAAGACTGCCTGAAGAGCTCCAAAAAACATTATTTATTTAGATGAGAGCTACATACACGAGTCCTACAAAGTAACTAAATGTTGGCAGTCTACTAATATTGCTGGTGTCCAACAAAATGTGTCTAAAGGGAAAAGGTGGATAATTGTGCATTCTGGAAGTGAGAAAGGTTTTGTGCCTAATGCACTTTTAATATTTTCTGGTAAAAATAAGCAAGAAGATTACCATTCCGAAATGAATGCTCAAAATTTTATGAAATGAGTAACTGAAAGGTAATACCCAATATATATGAACCATCAATAATTGTGATGGATAACGCACCATATCACTCCAATATAACAAACAACGTACCGTATAGTAATTTTGTTTGTATTACATTATTATTACCCATCCTTTTTTTTAATTTGTAATTGAAATTCAACTACTAAATTAAGTTTTTTTCCCTAGGCTCCTACATCCGCATCGAGTTGATGAAATCAAATTGTGGCTTCTGGAAACTAACATTCCATTTGATGAAACATTGCGGAAACCATCCTTATTGATGCTTGTAAAAAACACAAATTTGAACCGATATACTACATTGATGAACTTTTAGATGAACATGGCCATACAGTGGTAAGACTGCCTCCTTACCATTGTGATTTAAACCCAATTGAATTGGTTTGGGCAATAGTAAAAAGACGAATTGCACACAAGAATGTTTGTGGTCAAAATGTTGCAAAATTGGCTGAAGAAGCATTCCAGTCCGTGACTCCACAAAAATGGAAAAACTGTGTTGACCATGTCATCAAAATTGAAAAGGAATATTTTGCCCGTGGAGGAACTCTCTATGATGCTATAGACAGATTTGTCATCTCAGTCAGCGATGATAGTTCTAGTGAATCGGAAGAGTCAAAGTAGAGGAATTGAATTATGCAATTACACAAACCATCTCTGGGAAAACCAAGAAACCGAATCGCCTGGAAAAACTGGAGCAGAGTCAGCACAAATTAGAATCAATGATGGAACAATTAGAAATTTTCAACAACAAGAAAGTGCCTATTCGAGCTACGAAGACGAATAATTTCCTCAGATCTATCGGAAGAAGAAGAGAATATACCTCCGCCTACTACGCTGTCATCAAAGCCCTGGGTGCCTCCAGCTTCTTCTGTTGATGAAGATTTTGCTTGGACTCCTGCTACAAGGCAACAAGACCCGCAAATATTAGGCCCTAAACCGCACTTTGCCACACAGGATACTGAGTGTCAACGTTTAAGTGACATAACTTTCAATCAAATTAGATATGCTGAGGACCAAAAGAAATTACATGCTAGCCCTGTCTTCAATTCCTTAAAAATAAATCCTATCCTCGCTACTCATGGACCCTCTTCTAATCAAGATCACTTAGCTCGTATGGAGTACACCTTGGGCACAGTTTCTCATGGCTTACTGCTTCAACGACAGGCATTGACAAATACATTAGAGGATTTAGCCTACAAGTACCCAGCCCTGAAACAGGTTTTAAAAGATATTTTATCAACAGACGCAACCTTAAAATCTATATCAGACGATTTGCTTTAGTATGTGTGTGGTAGAAGAGCAGACGTCATTGAACAAAGAAGGAATAGTTTCCTTCCAAAAGATGAATATCAGGCAGCTCTTCTTGGTGCAATCAATCCATCAATCACGCATCTGTTCTGTGAAACTGGACTAGCAGAGCTAATGAAACAACCATCTCAACAAACTTTTTTTCGACAGCCGCATAAGAAGTCTTTTCAACCAAATAACTACAACACCTATTCCGCGCGTCAGATCCGACCGCCAAATATGTGTAAATATGGTGTCAAAAGCGTCCAAATTTATTAACCGACCGCAAAAGTTCAGTTCCAGCAAAACGCAAGAAACCTTCAAGCGCCCGTTCAATATCAGAAACAAGGACCACGGTCAATCGAGCCGAAGCAAGTCTTCTAAGACCTCAAGAAGAAATAGAAACGACTGACACGTTCAATGGACGGCGGCTTTTGGGATTTATAGAGATTTGGGAGAAGGAGGGGGCACCAGTAAATATCCTGAAAATAATAACAGGATAAGTACATTCTTCCATTTGTCAAGAAATCACCTCTCATACCGTTTCATCCAAGAATATTAAGAAAATTCGAAACAAAAAACCTAAACACAGAGATTCCAAACCCTAATACATCAAAGAGTCTACGAAAAATCAACATTTCGGACAGGATTCTTATCAACGATGTTTGCAGTTCCCAAACCCAACAAGAAAGTCCGTCCAATAATCAATTTAAAAGGTCGGAACAAATACCTTACCCCAAATAAATTCCGCTTGTTAAACCACTTCAAGGTACCTCGTTTCTTGCAGAAGGGAGATTTCCTTATAAAAATCGACATTTCCCAAGCATATTTTCATATTCCAGTAGCCAACCGTCATCGAAAGTTTCTGTCAATTATATTAGGTCTTTACCTATGAAATTGCCGTTCTGCAGTACTGGCCATTTCAAATCAAAATAATTTTTGTTTGGCTATGAATTCTAATTTCAAATTAATTTTATTTTAAAAACATGGATTTTTTTTTCTAAAAGTAGTCATTTCTTTATTGATTAGTGTTACATTTTCATCGCATTTCAATCTTTTTCGTCATCATGGATACGTTAAAAATTCGAGTAATTATGGAATATGAGTACCGTCGTGGCAGCAACGCGGCACAAGCGGCACGCAACATCAACGACGTTTACGGAGCTAACTCTACAAACCAACGCACCACCTGTTATTGGTTTGCTCGCTTCCGTTCTGGAAATTTCGACCTGAAAAATGAACCTCGCGGTCGTCCGAAGACTTTGGTCGACAATGACGAATTAAAGGCGATTGTGGAAGCTGATGATACACAATCTACGGCTGAATTAGCAGCAGCTTTCGACGTTAGCGTCAAAACAATATTGGTCCATTTGCGTCAAATTGGCAAGGTAAAAAAGCTTGACAAATGGGTGCCCCACGAACTCAATGATCGCCAGCGCGAAGTACGCGTCGAGACGTGCCTTGCACTGCTCAACAGACACACAAATGAAGGAATTTTGAACCGCATTGTTACCTGCGATGAAAAATGGATTCTGTTTGATAACCGTAAGCGCTCAGCAAGTTGGTTGGATCCTGGTTCAGCACCTAAACAATGCCCTAAACGAAAACTTACCCCTAGAAAAGTGATGGTCACTGTTTGGTGGTCTAGCGCCGGTGTGATTCATCACAGCTTCTTACCAAACGGGGTGAGCATTACTGCAGATGTGTACTGTGAAGAACTGAACACAATGATGGAGAAGCTGGCGCATCTCCAACCAGCATTGGTCAATCGCTCGTCTCCGCTGCTCCTGCACGACAACGCGCGACCTCATACTGCACAGCAGACGGTCTCCAAGTTGCAAGAACTGGGGTTGGAAGCTCTCCGTCATCCGCCCTACTCACCAGACCTTGCGCCTACAGACTACTACTTTTTCCAGAATTTGGATAACTTCTTGGCGGGAAAAAAATTTAATACCCGAGAGGCAGTACAAAATGCCTTTGAAGAATTTGTTGCCTCCCGTCCAGCTGATTTCTTTAAGAAGGGCATCAATAAACTGCCACTGCGATGGCAAAGATGCATTGATTGCATGGGTGATTACTTCGATTAATACAAATAAAAAATTCATGAAAAAAATTCGTTTAAATTTTTTCATACAAAACGGCAATTTCATAGGTAAAGACCTATTATTATTATAATTATAATTCGTAAATTGTGAAACTTTTGATTGCTTACTTAAAGAGTTTTAGTATGAAATACGTAATTTTGGACATTCCTTGTTACTTCCGGACACAAAGGTGTCCCTTACTACCGGACAGTTTATAGGTTGGCTTGTTTACTAAGCATTTATACTTATCATAATAATGATTGTTTGTTGTTTTACAGGATAGGAGGAAGATATTTCAAAATGGAAGAGACAAAAAAGAAAGGAAAATGGAATCAGCAAAATTTAAAAACTGCGATGGACAAGATTTTATCCAAAGAAATGAGTTTGAGAGAAGCTTCGTTGCGTTACCATGTCCCAAAAAGCACTCTACATGATAAAATAACGGCATTGAACGGTGGACAAGATGTCACGTTGTAACCGAAGGTTGATAGATTTACAAAAACCTTCTCAGATGAGTATGAACAAGTTTTACTGGACCACTTACAAAATTTGTCTAATAGATGTTTGCCGCTGATGAAAAAGGAGTTTTTGAAGTTAGCTTACGACTTGGCTCAAGCTATTAAGATCCTCATCGTTTTAACACAGAGAAAAAAACTGCTAGTAAGCAAATTTATTATGATTTCATGCATAGACATCCGGACATTTCATTGAGGACACCAGAGTCGACAAGCATGTTGCGGGCCGTAAGGTTTAATAAACCACAAGTAGAAAATATATTCTACGACAATTTGGAAAAGGCTAAGACACAGTACAAACCACCCTCCAACATTTACAACTGTGGTGAAACTGGAGTCAGCTGCGTGGAAAAACATCAAAAAGTTCTGGCTCCAAAGGCTGTCCGTCAAGTGGAAAAGCTCACTTCTGCTGAGTGGGGCAAAAAAAATACAGTTTTGTTTTGTATGAGTGCTAACGGACACTTGATACCTCCTTTTTTGTCTTGCAAAAGCTAAGAATAAATGATCGGCTCATGGTTAATTCTCCAGCTGAAAGCGTTGGTGTGACTCAGCCAAAAGGTTGGATGACTAGTATTTTTTTTCTCCAATGGCTACGGCTATTTATCAAAGACTCTCACCCGACTAAAGAGTCCTGTATTGCCACTGGATGGCCATTGTAGCCACAAGACACTACTATTTGTCGTTATTCTTATCTAGGTACTATTTTAAATCGCCGACCATTTCCATGTCGGTCCTCTTCTTGTTCTATCACTAGCCACGTAAGTCATTGATGTAAAAACCCAAGAAACAAGATACACATTCAACGATTAATAAAAATATGTAAATAGTACAAACAGAGAAACATTGCAGAATGGCAAAAACTATATCACTTAGAAATCATAACATATTATTATGCCTGTTTTAATCCCCGAGGGGCTAGACAAAGGTGTATTGGTACACATACGAAATCACTCGTGGCTCAAAGAAGTTCCATTCGTGCAGTTGACACAATGTCTTCTAACTTAATGTACGTATGGAGAAATAAAGAACTAGATAGTTATGCAAATGTCAAATATGAAATAAATGGTTTGATGTAATTTATGTAGAAATCACTTTGAGCATAGGGCATAAAACTTATCACAACATGTATAAACTTAGCACAAAGTGTATTTTGTCAGGTGTGAATTATGGGCGATATACTGTTTTCCTCATGACTCTTGGTCGTCACCAGAATTACAAAACAAGCTTCATTGTAGACATTTTATGTTATGCACTAAACATTTTAAGGGATCATCATTCATTGATAATTCTGGAAAGAGGCTAGTCAAATCTGCAGCACCAGATGAGAAATGTGATAAGGTTAGTTAAACTTTCTTTTGACAGTCTTTCTTTTGTGTTGCTTTTCTCATGCGTAAAAAGATTATCTAGTTAAATGTCAATGGTGGTAACAGATGGTGGAAATTTTCAAAATTGCTTAATGACTCATTGTTTTGTTAAAGCAACATTAATTAACAAAAAATAATTATATTAAAGGTTTTTTTGAAAAAATTGTCTGGCTTTGTGAACCAATGCTTTAAATTACATAAATAATGATTCCAAAATAATGATCTCCAATTTTCAGATCACATTACCTGACCCTAATTTGGCCCAAATGAATGTGATTCAGCCTATCAGTAACCATACAACCACTGTGTGAGAATATTAAAAATACAATAGCTGAGCTGAATGTATTTGAGCCTGTTGCGGGTCCATTTTAAACTATCCAACCTTTGTGTGAGAGTCAGAATTATAATATAAATCGCCACAAGCCTAGTGATATTCCACATATTACTGAGAATGTCAACCATATTCCTGCTACAAATCCATTGGTAACTACCAAAAAAGATAAACGTATGTCGATGAAAATGAAAAATCACATGAGAAAAATAAACCGGCCCCAAAAATCGGTAAATCATCTGAAGAATGAATAATTTCTTAAAGTATTGAGCAAGAATGTCTCACTACATGAAATATTATATTAAAATGTAAAATATCCCCATTTTTTGCAATAATTCTGCAATGTGAATTGCAAAACTTTAAGAAAAGACCGTCGAAGATGGGATATGGACTCGAAAATAATAGCACTAAGGCTGTATAAAAGTCACCTAGGTGCTACAAATTATTAAGGAAGGTGATTTGCCTGCCAACACCTAGTTCCCTAAAATTGTTATTATATAAGTTCCACATGAGTGTCGGTATTAATGACCAAATTCTTAATGTTTAAAAAAAAAAACAATACAGGAACAGAATCCATCAGAAAACCAATATATCCTGATATTTGACGAGATGTCAATAAAAAAGAATTTGTTTTATAACGAGAAGGAAGACTTGATTGAGGGGTATCAAGACCATGCATTGCAGGGCATGTCAGCACAAATGGTAACACGTGCCCTTGTCTTTATAATTGGTGGAATTAGGAAAAGCTGAAGCAACCAATTGCTTACTATTTCTCCAGTGGATCTGTGACTGCTGATAGGCTGTCAGTTCTTATAAAGGAGGTGAGCATTATGGTCTTTTATTTGCTATTTTGTCAAGATAAGTAGTTATTTTAGTACCATATTGATTTACGTTAGTCATTTCAGATTCTGCAACATTGTTTTGATGCTGGAATCAATATTTCAGCTTCAGTGTGTGATATGAATGGTGTGAATAAGAGAGCTCTAAGTATCTTGGGAGCATCTGTAGAGCAGCCATATATTGTTATATAATCAAGAAATAGTTACTATTTTTGATAGTCCACATTTGCTCAAATGCTTTAGAAATATGTTTTTAAAGTAAAGGGTGTCTCAGAATGTTTTTCGTTTTTGAATTGACCAATTCGCGCCAACCGCAGGTAGCAGGGGGAGGGGAGTGGACTCAAATGTTTGGCCGGCTTGTTAAGTTTAGTAGCCATGAATCGTTTCACGGGACCACAGCGCGCGTTTTGCGTGCGAGCGTTTTATAAAAACAACGATTCTTACACTGTTGTTCGTCGTCTCTACAGGACACATTTTAATTTAACAAGCTTAAGACATGTGCCAAGTGCCAATTTAATTAAGCATTGGGTGTGCAAGTTTGAAGAGACTGGGAATACAATGCCGGACAAATCGACTGGGCGCAAAAGGACATCAAGAACGAGCTTGAACGTCGACCGCGTTCGCCAGTCTGTTATGGACGACCCACGACAGTCGTTGAGATTGCGCGCAGCTTCTCTTAATCTGAACAAATCTACGGTTCATCGCATTATTTCGAAAGATTTACATTTTCACCCCTATAAAATTGTAATTGTTCAAGAAATGAAGCCTGATGATCCTGTTAAACGAGTCGAATTCTGCAGGACAATGAAAAACCGTTTTAGGAGTTTCAATAACATCTGGTTCTCCGACGAATCGAATTTTCACATCAACGGTCACGTGAATAAACAAAACTGCAGATACTGGGCTCCCGAGCAGCCGTTAGAACTGCATCAGAAGCCCTTGCACTCGCCAAAAGTTGTTGTTTGGGCTGCCATATCAAGTCAAGGAATAATCGGTCCTTATTTTTTTGAGGATGGCCGAGGTCGAACTCAGACCGTTAATTCTGATCGATATTGCCATATGATCCGGACTTTTTTGGCTACAGAAATGCAAAACCAGAACGGCTACAACCGTAACACCTTTTTCCAGCAAGATGGAGCCACTTCTCATGTTACAAATGACTCATTAGCTGCTCTTCACGATTTATTCCCTGGAAGAGTGATAAGTCGCCGAGGAGACATCAACTGGCCACCGAGGAGCCCTGATTTAACGCCTGCTGATTTCTTCCTATGGGGCTACCTAAAAAGTAAAGTTTACAATCCATTGCCATCCAACCTGAATGTTTTGAAGCAAAGAATCACTGAAGAAATCAACTCTATTCCAAGAGCGATGCTCCAGCGAGTGATTGAAAATTTTAGCTCCAGGTTAAATGAGTGTGAACAAGGGAATGGTGCGCATTTGAAAGCGGTGGTTTTTCATAAATAAACTTCAAGAATTGCTCTTTAATAAACCATAAATAAAACAAGTTATAATTGATATTGTTGTTTTTTATTTAACATCTAAAAACGAAAAACTTTCTGAGACACCCTTTATGTTATTAAATGTCCTACAAACATTACATCAAATAATGAAATTGGATATGGTAAGATATTTTGTTTTATAACAATCATACTATTATACATATTTCCAATTTACTGGAAATTAACTCCTTTTTTTTTACAGGTGTTGCTAAATGGAGCCATATAACAGAATTTTATGAGGTCGATAACAGCAACCCCAATTTCGTATTTGCACCTTACCTTGTTTAAAACAAGAACATTTAAACCCAAATACGAAGCAGAAGATGAAGGTAAAGCTAGCTGCACAGGTGTTAAGCCATTCCGTTGCTGCAGGGATGTATGCAGGGATATACGAGTATGTATGTATGGATGTATGCATTCCAAGATCGACGGTGCAACATATCATTAAAAGAAACAAATATCACGCCTACCACGTGCAAAGGGTGCAAGCTTTGCTGCCCGGTGACTATGAACCTAGAGTGAGGTTTTGCAGAGAGATGCTAAGATACCACAAAGAGGATTCGCAGTTCTTCAACAAGGTATTATGGACGGATGAGTCAAATTTTAGAAAAATGGGAGTATTCAATATCCACAACCTACATTTTTACTCCAGAGTGAACCCCCATATAAGAAATGATCGATTCCAACATCTGTTTGGTATAAACATGTGGGCTGGTATAATTGGCCAGCAGTTGGTGCTGCATGAAATGCCAGCAAGGCTGAATGGTGCTCTGTATTTTTTTTTTTACAAAATAATTTAAAAAAAATTCTTAACGAAGCCGAGGTTCCAGAAGCAAGAATAGCAGAAATGTGGCTGCAATACGACGGCGCCCCGCCTCACTACGCTCGAGCAGTTAGAGATCATTTGAAAGAGCGCTTCGCCAACCGGTGGATTGGTCGACGCGGACCTATTGCGTGGCCTCCCCGGTCGCCCGATTTAAATCCATTCGATTTTTTTCTTTGGGGCTATTTTAAAGAAATAGTTTATCAAGGAGAGAACAATAGCGAACAAGAACTACGACAAAAGCTCGAATTTGATAGGGTACAAGCTATTAACAACAGAGGTGCATTCCGTAGGTTACGTAGGAATTTCATTAGACGGTGCAGATTATTTATTATGGTCAGAGGCAGGAATTTTAAGCATTTATTGTAAAATGTTTTGTTTTATTAAAACAGTTATTTCACAATCGTTGTTTTGTTTTTTCGTCCTAGAAAGATATTAGAGCCACTCACGGCCATGTGTAATAGCTTTTCAGAATCTCTATTAAATGCGCCAAAACTTGTAATATAGGGTCACTTTTCGGTAGAGTATTTTTTTTTTCACAGTAGGGTCCGAAGTAAATAGTAAGTTATGATTTGAGAATTTTGTTTTTTCGTAAAACTTAATATTATCTTCAACACACCCAAGAAACAACCATAAATAGCATGTCAAACGCAAGGACTCATCAGTACCAATCTAGAGAAAATTATATAAAAGATACAGGTGTAGATTTTTTCGAATTTTAATAAGAATTAGTAAAAAAAGTCAATTTTCTCATAAAACCACAAAATAAATTACTCTGCAGGGGTTGACCATAAGGACCTCCCGTAGAACAATTTTTTGCAGCTGATGACCCCATCTAACCCCTAGTTGCGTTTGATCCACGTCTTTTTGGCCACCCTGTATATCGCATGTAGACCAACTGACTCTGATAGTGCGCCATCTGGACCAGTGGAAAGACTTGTTAAGTTCTTTGACATGGAAGGTCATACTGCTGAACAAATCGCTCAAAGGAGAATGGGCGAAAGTGGTCCAAGAGCCTCCACTGATGAGACCTGGGGGAAATGGAAGTACTTATTTGTCTTATGATTCTGGCAAAAGTCTATTAGATTCTGTCCCGGGGTTCTATTGTTATGATCATGTTTGTCCTGACTATAAATAATATGATTTTACGTTTAACATAGTGTTTATTTTGAAACGGTCACTCTGCATCTCTCTGGAATGCGATGCCCCTTCCACTTCTCCTAAGCCTCCCCGTGCTCGCTCGTCGTGTCGGACACCGCTTTAGGTACTAGAGCCGATATGAACGTCGGGGGGGGGGGGGGGGGCGAGGGTGGTAACCACCCCCGCCAGCCAGCGCGTACGCAGTTTTGGGCTAACTCTCACTGTATTTGCTGTTTTTGTTGTAATCTTCGATTTTTTTAAATACCGACCTTTTTCTTTTGAATGGACTTTATTTCTGTGACAACGAGTAGCATTCCAAAATATGGACGCAGAATTGCCAGGTTTTGAGACGTTTCCAAGATTGACACAGGACGACCTGATCTTATTGGCACTCGGGTCATACCAGCTGAAACTGGCCAACAGCTATTATGCCGAGCACGTACGTAATGATGGCAAATATATAATCATTTCCGAAGGGCTGACTACCGATTTGAATGAAGCGGGTATTCCTGGAGAGAGTTTATGGTTATTGAGAGGCAAACAAAATCGAGGCACACGCGTGCACGCAGCCATTATTCTTATGTGGTAGTAAAAAACAATGAAACTGGCTTGGTATCATATTGGCTGGCTTATTATCATGGTAATCATATGGTATCTAGGCTATGCCCGATACGAAGAATATATACATCAACCAGCCAGATTTTTAGATTCCATAATAATAGATTAATAAATGTTAATTTTTCCCCACTATCTTGTTTTATTAATCTAGAAACTATCTACGTTGAGCTTATTATGATCCTTAGTCTTCGCATTGCATCGCTATGCTTAATCACAACATTTACGTTAAACGTAGTATCATATATTTATAGTCAGGACAAGCATGTCCATAACAACAGAACCCCGGGACAGAATTTAATAGATTTTTGCCAGAATCATAAGACATATAAGTACTTTCATTTCCCCCAAGTCTCATCAGTGGAGGCTCTTGGACCAAGTTTAGAACATTTTTGCCCATTGTCCTTTTACTAGATTTCTTAAGTGAGAGTGGCATTGATATCAAAGATTGTCGTGGGCAAAGCTACGATAATGCCAGCAACATGAGTGGGAAATACATCGGCTTACAAGCCCGAATTAAAGAAATAAATATGTACGCCGAATACATTCCCTGTCTTGCACATTCATTAAATTTGGTTGCTAAGTGCGCTGCAGACTGCTGTACAGAAGCATTACTTTTCTTCGATTTAATTGAAAACCTCTATACATTTTTTCCGCTTCTACCTATCGATGGGGTCGTCTTACGAACGCAATTAAAGATTCTAGTTCAAAAATTCCGATTTTGAAACGGTTATCGGACACTAGATGGTCAGCCCGAGCTGATACTACGAAGGCACTTTTATGTGGTTTTATCACTATTAAGCAAGTTTTGGAAGACATTTTCAATAACGTGGATCAAAAAGCGGAGTGCTGTAATAAAGCTTACGGACTAGTTTCAACGATGAATAAGTTAGAAACGAGAATAATGACAATTATGTGGAACGGAATCCTAGAACGCTTGCAAGCGACTAGTGCTTCGCTGCAGTCGTCTGATCAAGACCTTAATACGAGATACGCCCTTTATGAATCATTATATGGCTACGTCCAAGCAATGCGATCCACATTTTCAGATATTGAAGCAAGAGCCAAAGATCTGACCAACTGTGAAGAATACCAGCAACAGACATCAAGACAAATCAAGTGAAATAGAAAGTACGACCACTTCAGCGGCTCTACTACACTCGACGACTTTGTTGAGAATCAAACACCTGGCCCTGCAGTCTCGACATTAGATAGCGACAAAAATGTGTCGCTAAGTCGTATCGATGTCAAATTCCTTTAATAGATTTTCAACTTTATTTCCAAAGCATAAGGTTGAAAACCTATTAAAGAAATTTGACATCGATTGGACTTAACGACCGATTTGTGTCGCTATCTATGTCGAGACTGCAGGGCCTGGACAACGTTTCAAAGTTCAGGTGTTTATTGTCAGTATTGATAACGTACTGTCTGCTTTAACTAAACGTATGAAAGCATATAATAAGATTACTAGTGTATTTGAAGTATTTCGACAGCTAAAATCTCTTACGACAGAAGAGATTTTGGAAAAATCCTCAAGTATGGTTAGTGCTTACGAAGATTATTTGGAGAACAGCCTAGGTGGAGAATTAGTGCAGTTCGCAGAGCTGCTGAAAACAGATCGTCGTTGCAAATTTAAAACCTCCCACGTGTAGTTTTTGCCGAAAATCTGTTCTTCATATATCTAGTTACAAAAAATTGGCTCCTACCTTGTACAAAAACTCTCATGTGCATATCTCAACATTTAAATGTGTTAAGACATAATTTTATAATATCTTATGTGTCAAGTTACATTTTATTGATAATTAAAACCACCCATGTGCACTGATGTCACATAGGACATCTTATAATGAACATTTTATCAAAATATTGCAATTTTAAAGCTTCTATGTGTTCGCTCGACGCGAGTGACTGTCAATTTCGCGCCTTTTCTAATAGAGAGAGATGACTTCAATTACGTTTTATTACGCGTGAAAGTGAGACGGGTAATTAGGATCATAGTAATATTTGATATGGCGTCGCAAGGTCAGTTTCACGCGTCAGAGCAGGTTGAAACTTGATCGTATAAACACTGAGTGGTCAGTAACCTATTGTTTTCGTGTTTTTAAATAGAAAATTAAGTGATTATGTCCAGGAAGTGTATACGAGGACGTCGGATGGTAGATTTAGTGTTAAGACCGGAATTAGCTGCCAGCGTTGCCACGGACCTGAATGAAACAACCGATACCGCTGAGTTAAGTGAACCACACTTTCAAGATTCCTTAATAACACCAGAAGATTTAAGACTTGACGAACCAGGGTGTAGCTCCACTACATTACCGTTGCCTCCATTTTCTTCACCACCACTGTCACCACAAATAACTACAGAGACCATTGACCCAACTTGGAGCGATGATAGTGTGCAAGATCCACATTTTGTGCCACCCTCAAAAAAGAAAAGACTGCGGCTTTTGTCTGATAGTTCAAATAGTGAAGACGAAATACCACTGTCGAACTTAAGGCCAGTGAATCCAACCTCTTTTGAAGATATTCCACTTGCTTCAGGTGAAGATATTATACAGCATCAGGATAGATCAATTCAAAATAAGAAAAATCAAGAAAATTCAAGCCAGGTAAACAGACACGCTAGTGTTGGGAAAAGAATATCTAGGTTTTAAGAAAATAGGAAACGATAAATATAAACCTTGCATTAAGAAGTCTAAAAGGATTATGAAGCCACGTTGTTCACATACTGCAATTTCAAAATCAAAAAATTCATATTTGTGTGGAAGCATTACTGATGAAGAACGCAAATTAATACATTATTATTTCTGGAATCTTAAGACGTGGGCTGAAAAGAAAGCGTTTGTAAAGACTGCTGCAGTGCGTAGGGGAATAAGACGTCGGCGTAAAAACCAGGTTTCACAAACGAAAGGAAGTGGTCACGATATTTTTTTGAATAAATGTGACGAAAAGTTCACAAAAGTAAGAGTGTGTCGATTGTTTTTTTTAAATACGCTATCGTTAGGTGAAGACAGTTTCAAGAGATGGACAAAAGAGTCAGACACAGTTCCTGAAAGTGTTAGCAGCGGCGATGAGACACCAGCCTGTAATACGAATCATTTAGCCTCCAGCATTCCAGCACGTCCTGAATCTAAACAAACACGTCTAAAAAAGATTGTGAAGACTTGGATAGACTTGATTCCCAAAGTGCCTAGCCACTACTGCAGGGCAAGTTCCAATAAATTGTATGTTGAGTCTACATTCAGATCCGAAAAACACATGCACGATGTTTTTGTTGAATGGTGTAGAGAACAGAACTATCAAGCAGCTTGCAGACCTACTTTTCTTAAAGTAGTGAAGGAAGAAAATATAGCTATTCATCATCCTAGAAAAGACCAGTGCGATACTTGTTGCAGCTTTAAAGCTGGTAATATTTCGCAAACAGACTACGATAATCACATTACTAAAAAGAATGAAGCTCGTCAAGCAAAGAAAGATGCCATAGAGTTGGCTAACGATAAGATAGCAGTGATAACGGTAGATGTCCAAAGCGTCTTGCTTGCACCTAAACTCTTAGCTAGTTCTTTATACTATAAACTCAAATTACAATGCCACAATTTTACTATCTATGACTGTAGGACGAAAAAAGTTACTATTTACTTTTGGCACGAGGCTGACGGAGGTGTATCTGCCAACGAATTCACATCTTGTTTGATTGATTACATACAAAACCTAACATCGGGAACTGAACAAGTTATTATAATTTCTGATGGGTGTGGCCACCAGAATAGAAATCGCGTGCTGTCCAGCGCATTAAGCGATCTGTCTCAAGGAACTGGTCTCATTATTGAGCAGTTATACTTAGAAAAGGGCCACACCATGATGGAAGTAGATAGTGTCCATTCCACGATTGAGCAGTACATCAAACCCCCTATCTACGCACCTAGTGACTATATAGTTCGAATGCAACAAGCTCGCCCGAGAAATCCTTACGATATCAAATCGATTCATTACAACTTCTTCCTTAATTACGAAGAACTCGAATCAAACTTTAAATCCATAAGGCCCGGAAAGAAAACAGGAGATCCTGTAGTTGTAGATATAAGAAGGCTTAAATACATGCCGGACGGCTCTGTGTTTTATAAATTACGACACTACGAGGAATGGACCATCCTACCTCAGCGAAGAACCACTGTGACTAATGAATGTTTGCTGCCGAAAAAACTTTATCAAAAGCCCCTCGAAATAACAGAAAGCAAATATAAACATTTGCAGGAATTAAAAAGTGTGATTGACAAAGACTATCACCCATTTTATGACTCTATTTCATTCAAACCGGGAACTTAACCTGTGTAATATTTGAAATTTAGAAATTATTATGAATAAAAATTTATTACCAAATGAATTATTTGTTTTATTGCAAATTTAACTTATTATTTCTACTGCAATAAATAGTTAAATTGTTACTTACTTTCATTAAAAAACTACTATGTGACAAACATTTTGCAACTAAATTCTCCTATGTGCATGAAAAAATGTAAAAGAGGCTTTACCGTTTAAACCATTGTTGATAATGACATTAATTCATTCTCAACTAAAATTTAATCTTTGTCTTCTTATATTTACTTAAAAAGAAAAAACATTTTTATAGACTTTTTTTACAAGAGAGCATTATTTTAGTTTTTCTCGTAATATTGTATTTTACACATGGGAGGTTTTAAATTTGCAACGACGAGATGTGGCTACTGTTATTGACAGCAAGAAACAGGAGCCTCTGGAACAGCAATTTTATAAACTTTTATTAAATGATTCTTTAGAATCGTGTTCCCCAAACTTAGAAATTGCCTTGCGCAATTACTTGTCTCCCATGATCACTAACTGCAGTGTCGAACATTCTTTTTCAACATTAAAACGTATTAAAAAGGACTTAAGGAACACGATAGGCCAAGAACGTCTTAATCATCACACTTTGTTGAATATAGAGCATGATTTGCTTAAAGAAGTCGATATTGAAAGTGTTATCTCTAAATTTGCCCATATAAATCCAGAAAAGTGTATTTGTAAGTTTTGTTTTATTTAATACCCTAAACTTGAGAACCTAAAGCAAACCAAGGGCCTCTTGACAGAATTTGCTACAGGCCCGCGCTGGCTTAATCCGGCACTGCATATCCTGGCCACCCAGGTCGCCGGATTTTATCCCCATGGACATTTTTCCGTGGGGGTTCCTTAAAAGTAAAGTCTATGAAACAAACCTAGCGACCATCTCAGCACTAAAAAAAATATCGTTCGCGAGGTTAATGGCATCCCGACATCACTTCTCCAGCGAGTGGCACGGAATACGGAGGCCAGATTCCTAGAGTGTGTCCGACGTGACGGTCAACATTTAGACGAAATCAGTTTAAAAAATGAAATCCGCACTTGTCTTCTTTGTAATAGTTATTGAAATAAACTTATATCATTAGTAGTTATTTTTTCATTTAAATTTTAATTCCTAATTCTGCCACTGGACACCCTGTACTTTTTATACCTTCCATCTTGAGCGGCATGCCCTGTTACCTATGCACTTGAAGACCTTATGACTGCGTCAATGAGTGCAGTTCACACAGCTGAATTTTGGGCCAAACATATAATCTTTTTGCCATACATTTACATAAATACCGGTAGAATGTTCCAGTGGGATAATTTGCAACACCCACGCGGGCGAAGCCGCTGGCAAAAGCTAGTATACGATTTCTTTTTTGAATTGGTTTTTGTTCTTTTTTATCTTTTTATTACGGACGCTTTTAACGTGCACGTCTTTCTACATCGTTCTCACATGTATATAATTTCAACATGAATGATGTAACCAATATTTTTATTTTAAAGAGTGTCCATGGAGTTTCTTGCCCACTCTCCTCCAAAGGTACCCACTATGGTTTGGAATGGGCAACTAGCTTCATCTTTCTGACTGACCGACTACCTGACAAGTCCAAAGTAAATGGCTTAATTGAAATAAATGCTTTGAATTTGAGTTTGAACAAAGATCATTTCCAACAACGACTAACAACAACAATGACCAACAATGAATGCAACATTTCCTTCTACGAATGAGTTTTACCAAAAAAATTTTTTTTGGTCAAAGACAAATAATGCAGAACAAGGACTATTATTATTCAACAAAACAAGACAACAAAACAAAGTTATCAAGATTTGTGAGGCTTGTAGTACGAAGCAGGTGACATTTCAGCTTTTCTGTTTCTTCACCAATAAAGATTATAGTTACTGATGCAGTAGAAAGAATTGAACGGCAGCATTACAACATAGAGTTTCAGTTTGTACGAGAGCTCGCATATTTCACAACACCTCTTCAAGTCACCCGGTAGACTGTAGCCCTGTCAGGTAAGACAAACAGTAACGCTTTCTTCACGCCACCCCGGCGGTCTGTCTCCGCCAGGTGAGACTTCCGGTTACCCGGAGGAGGCCCGGTGGGAGACAACCAGCGACAGTGGAGTCATAGCGAGATAGTTATGGTTTCACTTTCACAATGATAAGTTATAGTTAGTCATTGAAAACTCATTCGGAGTAAACACCAAACGTTTTTTTAGTTTATTTCACCTACAACAATTTCCTTTCACTAAAAATGTCTCGACGGTGTCTCGGTAAAATATGGAAACCCTATTCTAGAAAGTACACCATTGTTACTTAGATACACTTACAATTTGAATCACAGGTAGACAAGACCTGGGTTAGCACATAAGATACTTTTTATACCTTCCATCTTGAGCGGCATGCCCTGTTACCTGTGCACAAGACCTAATGACTGCGTCAGTGAGTGCACTTCGCATAGCTGAATTTTGGGCCAAACATATAATCTTTTTGCCATACATTTACATAAATACCGGTAGAATGTTCCAGCAGGATAATTTCCGACAACCACGCGGGCGAAGCCGCTGGCAAAAGCTAGTATACGAATCATTTATTTTATTTTATTTGTTTTAATTTTTGAATTCTTTTTTTTCTTGTGTTTATCTTTTTATTATGGACACTTTTAACGTGCATGTCTTTCTACATCGTTCTCACATGCACAATTTCAACATGAATGATGGAACCAATATTTTTATTTAAAAGTGTGTCCATGGAGTTTCTTGCCCATTCTCCTCCATAGGAACCCACTATGGTTTGGAATGGGCAACTAGCTTCATCTTTCTGACTGACCGACCACCTGACAATTCCAAAGTGCCTGTAAATGGATTATTTGAAACAAATGCTTTGAATTTGAGTTTGAATAAAGAACATTTCCAACAACGACTAACAACGACAACAACGACTCACAACAACAACAACGACTAACAACAACAACAATGACCAACAATGAATACAACATTTCCTTCTACGAATTAGTTTTCTCAAAAATATCTTTTTTTCAATCAACAACAAATAATGCAGAACAAGGACTATTATTCAACAAAACAAAGTCATCAAGATTGGTGAGGCTTGTAGTATGAGGCAGGTGACATTTCTGCTTTTGTGTTTCTTCACCAATGAAGGAATTGAACGGCAGCATTACAATATAGAGGAGTTCAAATTTGTACGAGAGCTCCATATTTCACAACAACTCTTCATGACACCTGGTAGACTGTAGCCCTGCCAGGAAAGACAAACAGTACCACTTTCTCCACACCACCCCGGCGGTCTGTCTCCACCAGGTGAGACCTCCGGTTCCCCGGAGGAGGCCCAGCGGGGGACAACCAGCGACAGAGGAATTGTAGCAAGATACTTATAGTTTCACTTTCACAATGATAAGTTATAGTTAATCATTGACAACTCATTCGGAGTAAAAACTGCAAACAAGTGTTGTGCAAAAACCTCAGCCTTGTCGTTTGTTTCTCGAGCCCAAGACCCAGTAGGTTGCCTAAGCGGGGGTACAAAATTTTGTGGTCTTTTGGAATTTTTGGAAATCTTTCACAACTAATAATTATTCTGTTTTTGAGCTGACAATCTTGAGTTTTTCGTGAAACATGGTAATTTACTCATCATGAATAAGCCCCTTCAGTCCTCTTCTGGCTTTATGAAATCTCTTCTGTCCTCTTCTGATCTACTACAACGAAGCTGCCTTCACTATCTTCTTTGGCCTCCAGTTTATGCCTTATGTCTAGAGGTACATGATTTTTACAGACTGAAGTGTTCAGTGAAGGGCTAGCGCGCCATGCTGCCATTTGTGTATGATTATTTTCAAAGAATATGGTAGAATCCATGTCTTCTTCAGTTTTCAGTTTTACTTTGAGATTAACTTCTTCTTTTAGGTAGTGCATAAATTACTCCCGTTCAGTTTTTCGATTACACAGGGTTATTGTTGATTCTCTCTGGATTACTGCAACACTAAATGTAGCAATAATTGGGAAGTGGTCAGATAGCACATCGAATACAGACTCCACACTAAAGTTGATATCTGGCAGTCCCTTGACGATAAATAAATCCAGAAGGTCACGTGTTCTATTGGTATCAATTGGCCAGTAAGTTGGTTCGCCAGTCGCCAGCAGGCTTTGCTTCTGGGTTTCAACACCCTTTTTCAGCTCACATCTTCTGGATGGCCAATATTACCTGTGAACAATAGAAGGTAAACATAAGAAAAAGGTGTTGGTAAAGTGCAGTCAGTGCTGACAAGTGGACAGAGATAATATAATTCATAATTCGAAAATCCTGTGTTACTATGGATACTGGCCCATTGTGGCTAAGGACATAAATGTCTAGAGAATTACAGACACTACAAGGTTATAAGAGACATTACAGGCTTATCAAAAGTGATAGGAAGGATTACCTTCAATTGACCCCAAGGTTGACTGGTAATGTCAGGCATAAAGTCCACCTTTAGGTACAGCATTTTGTACTTGTGCCTAAAGTTTTAATAAATAAATAAACATTATCGACTTTTAGCACGAGTCATCTAATAAACCACTTGGGATTCGTTCAATAAATTAGTATTTAAAATACTTAAAAAGTAAACATAAACCTAGAGTAATTCTCTGTTTTACTCAATCTTCTGAACTAAAATTGAATAAATACTGTACCTAGTACTCAAAAGCGGAATAAACGGAAAATTTGTTGTCCAGAATTACGACTTCCGCAGACATACGACGGATTCATGAATAATATTGAAGATGTAATTATAAAAATATAGGTGCGGTGGTGGTGATTTATTGTACATTTTCTTTTTTTCCATGATCTGACATGATTGACTTTCACTATCACAATGTTATTACAGTTTCTTTTTAAATATGTTTTTGGGTCGTCGCGTCGGTCGGCCGGGCTGGATGTTTAATTGGTTACTGCGTAAATAAGTATTGATCCGACACTGGCGTCTGGCGTACATCTACATAATCGTCTCCATAGATAATACACTATATTAATCATAGAGTATAGTAACTATAATATTACCAGACTTAAAAATGTACTAGCCACGCCCCGTAGCCATGCGCCGCCCACGAACACCCACTAGCTTGCAAAAATAGTAGTAGTCTGTGACACCCTCGAAAAGCGTCGTCAGACGTCACAGAGTACTTTTATATTTACGGAGACGTCAAGACGAAAAAGACGTCTGACGTCTGACGTCAAGTCCAAGTTATCACTGACTAAAACAAAAAGAAGGACTTCGCGCCACGCATATCGAAAGTGAAGCACCGTACCGATCTATGTGTGTATGTGTAAATAAGTGTTGCTTGTGATATGTTATTCCTTGACACTTTTTCTGGGATGTAGAACCATTTTTAGACCATTTCACAAAAAATATTTTATTTTATTACTTGACTTAATCAGTAGCTACAATGACGCCGTAGTGCCGCGTAATGGCGGCCGGTTGGTATCTTGTGATGTAATGTGTGCGTGAGGCATGTCTGAACAAACGGTCCGGCTTAAGTACTTAAAGTGCTTCACTTTCGATACGCGTGACGCGGAGTCCTTCTTTTTTCTCTAGTCCGTGTTATATATATATATATATATATATATATTATTTTTATTTTTATTCATGACCTTATAAACAAGTCTTTCAGTCAGATACATATATGGGTTTTAACTTAATTCAATATTCAAGAGCAGTGTTGCCAATGCCAACCCTAACATACAAAAAAACAGCAAATTAATTATAATAAAAGACATAGAAAACGGTAATTAGTCATTTCAAAATAGTAGTTCTACTGTCTAGCTTCACATATACATTTTTTTTATATATAAAGCTAAGATTTTATTTTTTATGTCACTTTAAAATATGTCACTAAAACTAAGTCTCAGGTTGTATGTTGAATAAAATATGAATCGCCGCACACTGGTCCCGAATGATAAAAAAGTGGACATTAAGAAATTTTTGACAGAAGGTCAACGGATTCGGCTGATTTTTTTTTTTGTAGACAGCTGATGCAATTACAAATCACTTTTATAGATTGAGTTTTTGCCAAATAAGCCGTATTTTCAGAGAAAAAAAATATTGAAATATTTTTTGTATGAAAGAAATCCTAATTTTGTCTTTATCTTCCAAGATTCAAACGTATTTAAAATAAAACTTAGCGCAGCTTGTAGAGGGGCTAATTTCTCACTACTTTGTCATAGACACTCAACTGCGATTTTGTGCTCCTTTTGAGTTACATGCACTTTAAATATTTTTTGTATGAAAAAATCCTAATTTTGTCTTTATCTTCCAAGATTCAAACGTATTCAAAATAAAACTTAGCGCAGCTTGTAGAGGGGCTAATTTCTCACTACTTTGTCATAGACACTCAACTGCGATTTTGTGCTCCTTTTGAGTTACATGCACTTTAAATATTTTTTGTATGAAAAAATCCTAATTTTGTCTTTATCTTCCAAGATTCAAACGTATTCAAAATAAAACTTAGCGCAGCTTGTAGAGGGGCTAATTTCTCACTACTTTGTCATAGACACTCAACTGCGATTTTGTGCTCCTTTTGAGTTACATGCACTTTAAATATTTTTTGTATGAAAAAATCCTAATTTTGTCTTTATCTTCCAAGATTCAAACGTATTCAAAATAAAACTTAGCGCAGCTTGTAGAGGGGCTAATTTCTCACTACTTTGTCATAGACACTCAACTGCGATTTTGTGCTCCTTTTGAGTTACATGCACTTTAAATATTTTTTGTATGAAAAAATCCTACTTTTGTCTTTATCTTCCAAGATTCAAACGTATTCAAAATAAAACTTAGCGCAGCTTGTAGAGGGGCTAATTTCTCACTACTTTGTCATAGACACTCAACTGCGATTTTGTGCTCCTTTTGAGTTACATGCACTTTAAATATTTTTTGTATGAAAAAATCCAAATTTTGTCTTTATCTTCCAAGATTCAAACGTATTCAAAATAAAACTTAGCGCAGCTTGTAGAGGGGTTAATTGTTCATCACTTTGCCATAGACACTCAATTGCGATTTTGTGCTCCTTTTCAGTTACAGGCACTTTAAATTTTTCGTTGTCGGATGAGCTTTACTAGTTTTTTGTAGACAGCTGATACAATTACAAGTAACTTTTAAAGATGTATTTTTTGTTAAATAAGCCGTATTTTCAGAGTTAAAAAATTTATTCAGGCGGATTAGAAATAATCTTGTTAAAGATAGACTAAGATGTAATAACATTTTCTTCATTAATAAGTAACTCTTATAAATGTCTTTCTATTAAAAAAAGTCTTATTTTAAATATATCAAATAAACAACTTGGATATCTCAAAACGTGTACAGACATGTTCAGGTACAGGTAATTTATTGTGTGACTCATATTCAGATTATAAGCATTTTTTGGTAATGAGTCATTGCTTAACGCAGTTAACAATTAACCCCTCTACAAGCTGCGCTAAGTTTTATTTTGAATACGTTTTAATCTTGGAAGATAAAGACAAAATTAGGATTTTTTCATACAAAAAATATTTAAAGTGCATGTAACTCAAAAGGAGCACAAAATCGCAGAAGAGTGTCTATGACAAAGTAGTGAGCAATTAGCATCTCTACAAGCTGCTTTAAGTTTTATTTTGAATACGTTTGAATCTTGGAAGATAAAGACAAAATTAGGATTTCTTTCATACAAAAAATATTTCAATATTTTTTTTCTCTGAAAATACGGCTTATTTGGCAAAAACTCAATCTATAAAAGTGATTTGTAATTGCATCAGCTGTCTACAAAAAAAAAATCAGCCGAATCCGTTGACCTTCTGTCAAAAATTTCTTAATGTCCACTTTTTTATCATTCGGGACCAGTGTGCGCCGCCGTAACAAATATGGCTTTACAGAATTATAATCATTAGAATCAGCAATACAATTCCTTATGTTAGAATTGGCCTCAAATGTGAAGATTAGATGAAATAGTCGTTCAATTGGGTAATGAACTTATAGAGATGTATTTATGATTTTTGTGATTATAATTCTATAAATAAATGTTCGCTACGGCCGCGAATTATATTTAGATCGACATACAATCTGATATTGACCTGATAATTGCAAATAACGTAAGAAAATTTTAATCGTGCGGGCTTCTATGAAGGTGTCGATGTCGCCTTAACAAACATATATAAATATAATCGAAAAACAAGAATTATCTGAAATCAAAAAACAGTACGAATATTTTTTTTTTCATATTTAAGAACAATATAATCATGTTTGAAGAAAGTACTATAGTTAAAGGTAAAACAGCGAAAAAAAATATCAAAGGAAAAGTTGTTTACTAGTGTTTACTCGTCGGAATTTGAAAGATTCTTTTTACCGAAGTCTATTGTGGTGGTCCCTCTTTTGTGGAGGTCCCGGGGCTGTAGCCCCGGATGCCGTCCCCTAAATCCGACCCTGGGCACACAGATAGTTATTATGACGGAAGCATTCGCTAAGAAGGGGTTTTTGAAAATTCGGCCTTTAAAGGGGCGGAAAAGGGGTATTCTATTTATATGAAACATCTTATGCCTCGACTTAATTAACTTAAAACAAGGCACAAATATATATCTAAGTACATTAAGACGATTTTTTTTCTGAACTACCCCGTAACAGGGGATTGGGAGGTGTCAAACTGTTTATCGAAGAAACCTAACTCGCGGTCTGATTAACTCGAAACTGAGTAATTATACATAAGACCAAAATTAAAGAATAACGTGTATCATGGTTTTTAGAAAATCGTACCCTGAATGGGCACTGGGAAGTGGGATTATACATTTTACACAACGGCTTGCGTCACGACAGTGACATTTGTAAATTGTCTAGGGCTTTCGCTCCAAGCGTAATAGGCCTTCTACACGATCGGAACCAACCACCAACAGAGGTCACCTTGGTTGAGTTAATGTTAAAATCAACTGTGTAGACGTAGGTTGATGACAATATTTGGTTTGTCAACTGAGCAACCTTCCAACCACTTGGTTATAGGCGCATCCCTCTCTACCAAGGGCAAATAGATGTCATTGAGTTGAGCTACGACCGTGTGGACGCCTGTTTGCCCGTTCGGCTGCGCATTTTATGTCCTGAACCTTGACCTTCACGGTGCCTTGTGTTGTGATCAAGACAGCGGCGCGCCGAGATCGTGAAATTCTAACAAAGTTTCTAGAATTATATTCTGATTTTCCCTGCCTATGGGACTTGAACTCGGATCAATATAAAGATTAAAACCAAAAAAGTCAAGCTTGGGAATTGCTGGCACAAATATTAAAACAAATAGACCTCGATGAAGATGTCCCATCCACAAAGAAAAAAATTGAGTATATGCGGCCGGGCGTACAAACTAGAGGAAAAAAAGGGAAGTTGCCTTGGTGCCTCAGCCAAATATCTAAAATCTACTCATAAAATTGTTTATTACCTAAGTGGAAGTGTCTGCTTTTATATTATCTAGTATTTATTTAGCTAAATAAACTTATAATTTACTTACAATAATTGTTTTCTTTAGAAAATTGTATATTGCCCAACAGATTTCAGTTATAATTTTTGAGAGAAATTGGTGTGATGCAACAGTGCTAAATCTGAGATCCCTATAATCTCTTCCAGTGGCCAAAAATCTTAAGTTAGTAAACGTTCTTCACCAGACACAGCTTCTCTCATTACTGTGGTTTATTTAATGATTAATGGGCGTACCATTTCTAATAATTACTTAACGCTAAGTATGCCAATTTTTTGATGTTTTGAAAGATTAGATTCTATGTTTCGAAACGTAGGTAGCGTAGGTTATAACTCCACAAGACTAATTAGTCTGTGAACTCCACATATACACTGACAAGTTGATCCAGTCACACTAACGTGTAGACTGAAATCTAATTTGCTTGATGCATCCAAGGTGACCTCTGTTGGTGGTTGGTTCCGATCGTGTAGAAGGTCTTTAATAGGAGTGAAGAATGACTGAGGAGATGGGGAGCTGTCATGTTCTTTTTTCCAACCATAGAGTCTGCGGTTAAAATTTTTTGTTCTAAGTTTGCGTGGTTTACGTGCCGTGTCTGTGGTCAATAATGACAAAATACGACTAAGTACTCTTTGCTTATCGAATTTACCATTTACCAGCAATGTATTCTATAAGATTAAGCTGCCAGACGACCCAGTGACCAAATATTAATACAGTTTCGTTTTATATCCTTTTTTCTACATAACAATGTGAAAGTGAAAGTCAGTCGTCTCAGAGGATGGAAAAAAAGAAAATCCTAATAAATCACCACCATCGCACCTGTAAGTATTTTAAATATTAACATCTTCAATAATAATGATGAATACGTCGTAATTCTGGGGAATCGTAATTCAGGACAACTATTTTTTCCGTTCATTCTGCTTTTGAGTATTACAGCATTTATTCAATTTTAGTTCAGAAGATGTTTTAAGTATTTTACATACTAATTCTTGAACAAACCCCAAGTGGTTTATTAGATGACTCTTGCTAAAGTCGAAAATGTTTACTGATTTATTAAAACTTGCACAAGTAAAAATACTGTATCTTAAGGTGGACTTTTTTCCTGGCATTTTCTACGAGTCAACCTTAGGGTCAATTGAAGGTAATCCTAATCACTTTTAATAAGCGATAAATGATTTTATTTCTGTAAGTAGGTTTGT
Source organism: Dryobotodes eremita (assembly GCA_917490735.1). NCBI lineage: Eukaryota > Metazoa > Arthropoda > Insecta > Lepidoptera > Noctuidae > Dryobotodes > Dryobotodes eremita. Next base: position 5,082,222 of record OU823241.1, on the reverse strand, counting down.
GCAAACACTTTTACATGTTAATCATATTTTAAAACTAGATGAGGTTGGCGTTTCCTATCTGACTACTCTGAGAAGAAAGGCCGAAACAAACTCAGAGGTCACAGTCTCTTTTAAAGTCCAGACATAATTTTGCTCAGATCATGTGAATACCATGTAGATTTGAGTCTGAAATGGTCTTTTGAGGAAAAACCACACAGGATGAGTGAGTGGACCTGTCCAGTCAATGACGCATTTGTCAGTAATCGTGCAGCTCAACTCAAAACTTAAGGAGCTCAACGATTCGACAAACAATACCAAAGAAGGGACATTTGGGTAGGCCGCATAAAGCACTCAGACTGCCAGATCATCATTGAAACTACCCGATAAGTGAAAAAAATCAAAAAAATAAACTGACGCACATAGTCCTCACATTCACAATAATTAAATAACAACGTTATACTTCAGAAAGTAAATTGTCATGTCATTCTATATATAATAATTATCAAATGTCAAAGTTTATGTAAAATAAAAATTAAAAATACCAAAAATAAAAATAATAAAAAAACATTCAGTATGCAAAAATTTGGAGCAACTCAATCCCAAGCCTTTTTGTCCTCAATATAATCTTTAACAGTATAAAAGGCTGTAATTTCCCACTGCTGTGCAAAGGCCTCCATGTCCCTGCCTTCTCTAGACACTTATGTCCTTAGCTACGATGGGTCAGTCTTCACCCAGAGGAACACAGATTTTTAAAATTATCAATTATATTATCTGTGTCCTCTTGCATGTGCTGCACATTACAAATACATTTTTCTTATGTTTGCCTTTTATTGTTTGCAGGTAATATTGGTGAACCAGAAGATGTAGGCTGAAAACGGGTGTCGAAACCCACAGGCAAAGCCTGCTGGTGACTGGTGAACCAACTTACTGGCCAACTGATACCAATAGCACACCTGACCTTCTGGATTTCTTTATAGTCAAGGGTCTGTCAGATATCAACTTTAGTGTGGTGGTGTCATTCGATGTACTATCTGACCGCTCCCCGCTTCAGTGTTGCAGTAACCCAGAGAGAATCAAAAATAACCCTGTGTAATTGAAAAACTGACTGGGAGTCATTTGCGCAGTACCTAGAAGAAGTTAATCTGATAATAAAACTGAAAACCGAAAAAGAGATAGATTCCGCCAAATTCTTTGCAATTAATCTTATACAAATAGCAGCATGGCACGCTATCCCTTCACTGAACATTTCAGTTTGTAAAAATAATAAACCCTTAGACATAAGGCATAAATTGGAGGCCAAACTAAGATTGCAAAGGCAGCTTCATTTGAGTAGATTGGATGAGGACAGAAGAGATTTCATTAAAACTGGAAGAGGACTGAAGGAGCTCATTTGTGATGACCAAATTACCATGTTTGATGAAAAACTCAACATTGTCAGTTCAAAAACATGATAATTATTAATAAAATTGTCGAAGATAACCAAAAATTTCAAAAGATCACAAGATTTTGTATGTGCAAGATCTTGAGTTCGAAAAACAAAGCAACAAGACTGAGCGTTTTGCACAACATTTTTCTGCAGTTTTTACTCTGAATGAGTTGTCAGTGACTAACTATAATTTATATTTGTGAAAGTGAAACTACAACTCCTCTGTCGCTGGTCGTCTTCCACCGGGCCTCGTCTGTGGTACCGGAGGTCTCACCTGGCGGAGACAGACCGCCAGGGTGGCGTGAAGAAAGTGGTACTGTTTGTCTTACCTGGCAGATCTACAGTGTACGGGGTTCATGAAGAGGTGTTGTGAAATACGGAGCCCTCGTAGAAACAGAAAATCTCAACTATGTTGTAATGCATTCCGTATCCGTATAAACAGTTCAATCCTGTCTACTGCAGCAATGACTATGATCTTCTTCCTTGGTGTAGAAACACCAAAGCAGAAATGTTACCTGCCTAATACTACAAGCTTCACCAATCTTGATAACCTTGATTTGTTGAATAGTAGTCCTTGTTATGCAATATTTGTCATTGGTCGAAAAATATCTATTCTTGAGAAAACTAATTCTTAGAAGGAAATGTTGCATTTGTTGTTGGTCATTATCGTTGTTGTTAGTCATTGTTGGAAATGGTCTTTATTCAAACTGAAATTCAAAGCATTTATTTCAAATAAGTCATTTACAGTGTTCGTCATTGTTGTTGTTGTTAGTCATTGTTGGAAATGGTCTTTATTCAAACTGAAATTTAAATCATTTATTTCAAATAAGCCACTTACAGGAGGTTGGTCAGTCAGAAAGATGAAGCTAGTTGCTCATTCCAAAACATAGTAGGTTACTAGGTTCTTATCGAGGAGAACGGCCAAGAAACTCCACGGACACTCTTTTTAATCAAAATATTGGTTACATCATACATGTTGAAATTATACATGTGAGAACGATGTAGAAAGATGCACATTAAAAGCGTCCGTAATAAAAATGTAGAAAAAACAAAAAGCAACTCAGAAATTAAGATAATTAAAAAACATAAATAACACAGGCCTGCAAAATGAGGGTCATAACTTCCTCTCGGGAATTTGATAGCTGATTCTAGGGTATTTTGGTGCGTTGATTACGAATATGTACTTAGTTTTTCTCCATCACCTCCAGATTTTTCAAAAAAGGTACAGATAGAAAATAGGAAAAAAACACAAGTTGGCACACAAAAAAAAAATATATTTAAGAAAGTACATTACTTGTAACTTAAAAAACTACTAATATATAATAACAACTTATTACTAGTCTAAATTACATGTAAATTTTATTTGTGGAACCTGGTCCTTTTTTTCTGGAAGCTTCGGTTGTGCGATTTCCGCTTAAATTTCTGGTTTGGATCGTCGCGCTTCAATAATCAACAATAGTCCGCCGTCATGCTAGTATTCCATCTTCCTTGATACCGGACTTCAAGCTCTTTCAAATCTTGGTGAAATCTTTCGCCTTGTTCTTCGCTAACGGCTCCCAGATTTTCTGGGAAATGATAAATGATAAATGATTTTATTTCTGTAAGTAGGTTTGTACAAACACTTTTACACGTCAATCATGTTTTTTAAACTAGATGAGGTCGGCGTTTCCTATCTGACTACTCTGAGAAGAAAGGCCGAAACAAACTCAGAGGTCACAGTCTCTTTTAAAGTCCAGACATAATCTTGGTCAGGTCATGCGAAGACCATGCAGATTGGTATCTGAAATGGTCTTTTGAGGAAAGAACCACACAGTTTGAGTGGACCTGTCCAGTCAGTGCACGCATTTGTCAGTAATCGTGCAGCTCGACTCAGGAAGTCAGGACTTAAGGAGCTCAACGATTCGACGAACAATACCAAAGAAAGGACATTTGGGTAGGCCGCATAAACTACTTAAACTGCCAGACCAAGAATAAAACTGAAAAAAAAATGACCCACATAGGCCTCATATTCACAATAATGAAAATAACATAATACTTTTTATAGTAAAAATTCATGTCTAAAAAGAGTTAGCAAACTAAAATCAACATTCACTGTGTAAATTTATTGGAGCAGCTCAATCCCAAGCCTTTTTGTCTTCAATATAGTCTTTCACAGTATAGTAGGCTTTCTGGCATAATTTCCGCTTTATAAAAGATTTGAATTTATTAAAGCTTAGATCCTGAATGTGGCTAGGAAGTTTATTATAAAAACGTATACATTGGCATCTAAAGGAGCCACCAATTTTTTTGAGCCTGGTTGTAGGAACAAGAAATTTGTGTTTGTTCCTGGTATTTATATTGTGGCTATCACTGTATTTTTTAAACAGATTAATATTTTTAAGTGCATACAAAAGATTTTCATAAATATACTGAGAAGGCACAGTAACAATATTAATCTCTTTAAATTTATCTCTGAGGGAGTGTCTGGGACTTAATTTATAAATTGAACGAATTGCCCTTTTTTGTAAAACAAAAATTGTCTGTATATCGGCGGCATTTCCCTACAACAGAATACCGTACGACATCACACTATGAAAATAACTAAAGTATACTAAACGGGCAGTCTCTAAATCTGTTAAATCACGAATTTTTCTAACGGCGTATGCTGCAGAGCTAAGCTTTTTCGAAAATTTGTCTATAAGGGGGCCCCATTGAAGCTTGGCATCCAAAGTTATGCCTAAGAATACTGTGGTATCTTCGGGTTTCAACACTTCATCCTTTATGAGAACACTAGTTTCTACTTGTCTAACATGAGGTATCGTAAACTTAATACATTTCGTTTTTTTCTCGTTAAGAAGTAGGTTATTAACATTAAACCAGTTAACTACTATTGCGAGAGCGCTATTTACATTGTCAGTAACCAGCTGCTGACGTTTTGAGTTTAAATAAAAGTGAAGTGTCGTCTGCAAACAACACTATATCATGTTTATCCTTTATGAGGTAAGGCAAGTCATTTATATAAATAAGAAATAAAAATGGGCCAAGAATTGAGCCCTGGGGGACCCCCATTCTTACTACAGATCCGGGTGAACGTTTTCCGTTAACATCAACTCTCTGAATCCTATTACTTAAGTAAGAAGTAAGAAGATCCAGAGAGGCGTTTCGGATTCCGTAGTGGTGCAGTTTCCTGATTAATGTTTCATGAAGAACACAATCGAATGCCTTGGACAAATCGCAAAAGATTCCCAAAGCATCGCATTCGTCCTCCCATGCATTATAAACATGTCCTAAAAGTTCAACTCCGGCATCAGTAGTCGAACGACCCCTTGTAAAACCGAACTGTTTGTTATGCAGTAATTTGTGTTTATTAAAAAATCTTTGCATTTGATTCAAAATAAGTTTTTCAAAAATTTTACTAAAAGTAGGTAGCACTGAAATGGGTCTATAATTAGTAGGGTCTGATGTACTACCTGATTTAAACAACGGTATTATTTTACTGTTTTTCATAAGATCAGGAAACTCACCACAGTCAACACACTTATTAAAAATACCAGCTAAAGTAGGTGATACAATGTTTATAATCGACTTTGCAACGTCCACAGAATTGCCCCATAGATCTGCGGTCTTTTTAACATTTAACGTTTGAAAGGTTTTAATTATATCTTTACAGGTGACATATTGGAAATGAAATTCAGAATCACAAACAGGGACGTTTTCTTTAAGTAAAGACTCTGCAGCAGTGGGTGATGAGTTTAGAGATTTAGTAGTGGATACAGGAATATTTGTAAAGAAATTTTCAAAGGCCACGGCGACTTGTGAATCTGATTTAATTATACTGTCATCAATATCAAGGCTGTAGTCACTACATCGGTTGCATGACCTTCCCGTTTCGCTATTAATGATACTCCATGTCATTTTAATTACATTACTACTATTTTTAATTTTTGAACTCTCAAATAACGTGACTTGGCCGTACTACAAACTTTTTTAAATAATTTAGAATAATTCTTAACATATAAATTAAATTCAGCAGTGTTTATATAAGTCCGTTCATCATATAGTTCACAAAGCCGTTTTCTACTTTTATGTATACCAATGGTGGCCCAGTCACTGAAGGAAGCGTTACTATTCACCGAGAAAGTCTTTGGAATGAATGTGTTATCAAATTGTTTACAATACATATTAAAAAAATCATTATATTGTTTATTAGGGTCATCATTAGTCGACAAAAATGGTAATTTACTTAAAAGTTTAGTTTTAAATGTTTCCAAGCGATTATTAGTTTTTGGGTTAACAGTGATATCTTTTTTAGTCATTTTTTTGTTTATATTTGGAATAGTGATCAATTGTCCGCAATGATCCGAGTCTATTAAATTAATAATTTCTTTGTGGGTTGGTATAATATCTGTATAAATGTTATCTAGGCATGTGGCACTGGTGGGAGTTATTCTAGTGGGCTCCAAAAATTGGTTTTCAAGATTGTATGACTGAAACAAACTTATAATTTTAGTACTTAATCCAGAATTCTCTAATAAATTAACATTGAAGTCACCACAAGTTATGATAGACTTGTTTGAATTACAAATTTTGTGCAACACTTCATCCATAACCTTTTCAAAACAATCATACAATCCTGAGGGTGGTCTGTACACGCTTAATATAATGAACTGCTCCAATTCTACACAGGCTATTTCAATTGTCCGCTCAACAGAGAGGCTCACAATATCCTTGCGGTCTTTAAATTTAAGCTTGTTATTTACTATAATTAACGAGCCACCATGTATAGCATTTACTCTGCTAAACGAACTACCAACCTGGTGATTACTAAAATTAAACATGAACTGGTGGCTTATGAGCCAATGTTCTGTCACACAAAGAATATCTATATTGCTATAATTCAGGAATAATTCTACTTCTAAATCTTTCTTCAAAAACCCTTGAATGTTTTGATGCACCAGGTTGATACTATTTGAATTTTTTACACTTTTATTTGATTTATTATTTGCCTTTGTTACATTTTTGCAAGAGGCTACCTCTATTGTATTAATTTCTAATTTAAATGATGATCAATGTCATTAATGTTGTCCAAATGATTGGCAGAATTTATTAAAAAGTCATTGCATTGCTCAAAAGAAGCAATTTGTTTAGCCAAGTTTTTGGCTGAGAAAGAAAAAAAATATGATAGCGACACAGCTATCTGTCTTTTGTGAAAGTTAGAAAGATAGTACTTAACAATATTATACCTATCTTTCGTCAAATACAAATTATTACCAACATAATTGTTAGTATCAATTAAATGGAACAGATTATCATTATATGTCAAATTGTGCAATGTCATGTTAATGTCAAATCTTAGGTTATTTTCTTCCTGTGGCAAACTGTTACTATACGGAAATGTAAACAACACAATTTTTCTTAAATTAAGGTTGCACAATGTTCTGTGATATTGGAGCAATTCTCCTTTGTTCAAATTTCCCCTATTTCCCATAAACATTAATAATGTTGTTTCCTGCTTAAAGTTACATTTTATAATTTCTTTCATAATATTAAATAAAGAACAACCAGGCATACAGTAATTTATTATTGAGTGTCCTGGATATTCATCCGTCAACAAGTGGCCTAAGTCTTTTCCAATCTCATCACAAAATAATACTATTTCATTATTTACAATTTGTTTACATTGTTTAATGGAACTAATAAAAGAAGTAATTGAGTCATATAGAAGCAAAAGCAGCAACATTCACTTTTACTGAAAAGGCAGTAGACATCTTTTTTTGTTTACGTTGCATGTACCAATTTTTAGTTACATTATGTTACAAGAATAGATAACTAATGATGATAGAATCAGATATTGTAAAACAGAATTCCCTAAGAAACACTACATTTACCAAAATAAAGTAATACATTTAGGATGTTGCTGTTTTTGCATCCAATGTGTGGATAATGCTGCTTTTGCGCCATTCTTAATTGGATGTTGCTGGTTTTGCACCAGTCAATCATGGATATTGCTGCATTTGTAATGACTGTTTTTGTTGATGTTTTACTGTAACAATCTTGATACTTAGGTACTTATTTTTTTCAAAAATCTTCAGATATTCCTTTTTACTAGGAAATATTATTAAGCGAATTTATTAGAAATAAAAAGATGTAACGCTAGGATTATGAATTTTAATACTTAGGTTTTATTTTTATATTATGGTAATAAATAAAATTTAAACTTTTTTTATCGTACACTGTTTATTGTTCTAATCATCAATTATTTAATAGGTATTATTCTTATATAAGTTTCAGTTTACTTATTTCTTATTATTCACACATGCATGTCATCAATTTCTTCATTTGGCTCACACAATTCTTCGTTATTGTCACCGTCTTCACCCTGTTGGTTACTGTCCTCAGTCTGGTCATCATTATATTCTTGTAGTAACTCTTTGAAAAATTTCAAATTTTCGTTTAGGTGCCAATCGTTACCCCAATGGCTTCTTAGCAAGGTTAGTGTATCTTTTTTTTTTGCGGCAGTTAATTTGTTGGAAGGACGTATTTTTTCTGGATTTATCATAGCGCTTTTTTTTCCTGGTTTACAAACATTTTTGCTAACTCCATCATCGGATTTATAATGTAAATGCCCTTGAATCAAAATATTTCCGGGTCTCTTCGAACGTTTTAAAATGAAACGTTTACACTGTTTAAATTTGAAATGCCAGTTGCTCACAGGTTTAAAAACTTCCTGTGAAGCTGTTTTCCAGTCAAGGACTTCGCAATCAGTAGCTCCCAAGGTAGTGACAGTACTAAAGTTTGAAATAATGTCCAAGTATTTTTGGGGGCTATTTATTTCTTCGTGGAGCCGGACTTCCTTTTCGATCTTAGCGAATACCCTGTCAGGTGGTATGTAAGAATGTCCAACTACTGGAAACACTAGTTCAATTTGTTTAACATTTTGAGGAGCTTCTGTCATCCATTTAGCTAACATAGCCAGCATAATAGTATTTTTGTTCTGGCCTGCACAGCCATCAGCGACAAGTCGAACTATTTGACAAGAAGAGAAGTCTGTGTTTTTCAGTCGGTGATACAAGGCTGACGCAATTTCGTTAGCAGCTTTGGGAAAAACATTTTCTGTCCAACAGTAGGCAAACACGTTTGTAGGAGTTAACTTGCTTTTTGAAGAGCCCTCCACTATTGTGAAGTTAAACAAATAAATATTTCTCAGGTAGTATGCGACTTGGTCAGGAAGTTTAAGCAAAGGGGTTTGGGTAATTTTGTATGAACCAGTGGCATGTTTTTTTTTTTGAGCGACCACTTAATTTGTTGTTGCTAACGTATAGTGATATATACAATATGTAACAAAAACCCTGTTGTTCCTTTAAGGGACGTATACATTTAACTACAAGCATAACATTGATGAAATTATAATTTTAAAAAACTAAGTATTGGCTAGTCGAGAGGTCAAAATCAAATAACTATTAAAATCGACACATTCAAAAAAATGTTTAGAGTATCTGATTTTACAAGTACATCTTTATTTCGCTAAATAGCCTACGAGCTCGGCGGCTTTCTTTGATGCGTCAGAAGATGCCGCCAATAACTACCGCGGCGCTCGGGCAACGGGTCGGTAGCACGTGCCTACCTACCCCTTTACCCCGCCACCCGCCGCCCTGCGAATTACTTCCTTAGTCTCCCGCGCAGCTTACTTCCGAACGGATGTTATTGTTGACCTACGTAGTGAGTGACTTGTGTTTTGTTTACGTAAACGTTGACCATGTCTTATTCTAACGTAGAATATTTTAATATGTTGATGTGTCTTGGGAAATGTGACTGCAATTATGCAGAAGCACGCAGACTCTACCAAGAACGTTTTCCGAGTCTACCATTACCTTCGGCGATGGCATTCCAACGTTTGCACATGCGTACGTTCAATACCGGCAGTGTGCACGGACGAGACCAACATCGAGCTGACGCAGGCAGACCGATGACTCGAGACGGTGACATCGAGGAGCAAGTCTTGGACTTGTTTGAGCACGATCCAACGCGAAGTACGCGCTCAGTGGGACACGAACTCGGAGTAAACCATATGCGCGTTTGGAGAGTACTCAAAGAAGATGGCCAGCACCCATTTCACTACCGTCGCGTCCAATCACTACTTCCCTCCGACTATGAGCCAAGACTAGAATACAGTAGATGGGTACTCGACAAGATCGAACAAGATAGTGATTTCTTGAGGTGGATACTGTTCACCGACGAGTGCTCATTTGTAAGAACAGGTGTATTCAATTCGCACAATGAGCACGTGTGGTCGATCACAAACCCGCATGCTATTAAACCAAGTCACTTTCAGCATCGGTGGAGGATTAATGTTTGGGCTGGAATTATTGGTGACAAAATTATTGGACCTTGTTTTTTAGACCAAACAATGAGCGGCGCCAACTATCTTAGTTTCCTGCAAGAACAGCTGAGTGATGAACTTGACGAATTAGGTCTCCATATCGTGCGACGTATGTGGTTCCAACATGACGGCGCGCCGCCACACTTCTCCCGCCCTGTGAGAAGCTATTTAGATGCTGAATACGGAGAGAGATGGATTGGTCGCGGTGGACCCATAAATTGGCCCGCAAGATCACCTGATCTGACGCCTTTAGATTTTTTCCTCTGGGGTACTGTTAAGCAACAGGTGTTCAAAAAATCGTGCGATACGGAGGTCGAAATGCGTTCACGCATAGTAGCAGCATTTGACCACATCAAGTCCGATACCTCCGTTCTGCGAAGCGTACGTGAGAATATTATTAGGCGTTGCAACAAATGTGTAGAGGTACAAGGTGGTCATATCGAACAGCATCTCCGTGGCCGTCAAGTAGACATCATAATAAATTAATGCATTAAAATGTAAGTAGGTACATAAGGTTTTATGTGACAGACGCGGCGAATTTGTTTTTTGTAATGTAGTGAAGTGTTAAGTGTAGTTTTAACAATTATTAATTGTGCATAAAAATACCGTGTAAACCAACATTTTCAAAGATTAATTCGTTAAAGTGATACTGATAAACAACAGCTGATAAGGTCACGAACTTTTGTAGAAAAATAGGTAGATAAGCGGCGGGGGTGCACCGGCGCGGCGGCACCGATCAAAGAGAGTGGCGGGAACGTTATACCTATTTCTGGTTTCGCGTCATCGCTTCATGCAGAATTGCAGAGGTAAGAAATCAGTTAAACATTACAAATATTAATAATTAAATATTTATTTTAATTATTTTTGTTGAACAGTTTTTATAAATGACTTGCGTTATTACGTATGTATACCGATTCTTAAAACGTAGGTAGAAGGAACAACAGGGTTTTTGTTACATATTGTATAATAATAATGACTCATAAAATAACTTTGCCCTAAGTAATATCTGAGCTGAAATATATGATATCGAAGTAGGAAGAATTTCAACATCATGTCGTCTAAATAAAGACGTATATGTATTGTGAAAAAATACAGCACGCATCGCACAATACATACATTCATAAACTTACGCATGTTATTGGAGGAGTATGTACGGCATTATTATACGACAATTAAACAAAAAACATGATTACTATAAAATCACTATATTTTTACACAAACCTCAATTACTTAAATAGATATAAAACGACTTTTCAGGTGTTTTATGGTTCTTCTTCTATATCATGCCTGATTATTAGGTCGAGAAACTGCGCTGGAGGAGACAGATTTGCTTGATATCTCCCCCACCCTAAATACCATATGATAGCCATAATGTGGGAACAACAACCTAGTGTGCGTTTCCCTACAATACACGAACAATAATGTCCTATTATGGCATTTATTCCCTGGCACCCTCGTTGTATCAAAATATACACATAGTATATTCTGCTAGATACATGACGGGACTGTATCCTTCCCCTCAGCAGCCATGGGTCCTGATACTCGGGATTCCGTCTTCTAAACTCGTTTATATGGGGCTCCTTATATATTTCTATTAAATACGTTCCGTTTTTGATATGCTCACCATAATAGCTGCGAGCTTGATGAATTTGGTAAGTACCCAAAGCATATATGATGAGATCATCCGAACTCAATACTGAAAATTCATCGCCATCAGGGATTACAGCATTTATAGGCTGAAAATGAGCTCGTCTTCGATTGAGATTATTATCTAAGACATATTCACCTAGCCGATTTTGATCATAATTATTTTCTGTTAGTCTACTTATTATTTCATTGACTAGTCTGTGATCGGTCAAAGGCGCACCGAAAGCATTTAGTAGTGCTCCTGCAATTTTAATTTCATCAAATAAGTGCGACGCAGCGACATTAAAGTTTTGAGATCGTAGTTGACGAAATTGATTTTTTAATCTACCGTTTACTGTTTCTACGACCCAGCGACACATTGTAACTTTCCTAGACTCATTAGCCTGCTGTACAGTCAGCTGGTGTTCTGCTTCATCTTTTGTGGCTGGCATTTGTGTTCGGTACCCACGGGACTCCACTGTTTCTATGCAGTCTCTGAAGCCTCTGTCCAAGATTAGCACATCGTCTGTGTGGAAGTACCAATGAAACGGATCAGTGTGATTGTTCATAATCTCCGACAGAATGATAGCATCAGACTTAGTCGCTTCGTATAATCCATAGATATCAATTATATGACCATCGGGGCAAACTAACAGAAATGGTTTCAGTAGGTGACGGAATTTATGAAGGCTATAAGATTTTCTTTGAAAATAATAGTTACTGCTTTTTTGCAAGTAAACGTATGTGCCGTCTAGTATAATAATGGCTCTACGATCACCTATAGGGGCATCTGGATTTCCAAATAGAGCATTTGGAAGGGATAGACATCGGGATAGAACCTCTTCACGGGTCATGTGGTTAAAACCCAAGTTCTGTGGCACGAATTCTGCGATTAAATCTTGTCTAACCAGTCGCATTGTCTTCTCAAACGTCTTTCTGGTCATACTCGTATTAAATACCTTAGACAGTCTTTCATTTGAGTCCCCAGTGTGAAGTTTAGCAAGGACTGTCGCAAGGGCTGTTCTCGGCTTTTTTCTGTACCGCTGTGTGATACTTGGTGTTCTATGAATGATTTGTTCAAAACGTTCTTTTGAAAATCCTATGTAATAGTGAAATACGCCATTATTTATTGATGATAGTTTTTCAAAGTCTAAAAAAACCTTACGTTTCCTCAAAATATCCATCATGTCTTTAACTTGTGCAGCCGAGAAAGTACTAAATACTCGGCGTGTACTCGTTTCAATATTTTGCCACAACTCTGAGTGCTCGTCACATACACGTATCCCACGTGGTAAATAGAAACATTTTTCTTGAAGGATTGTAGCCCTTACATCAACGTGAATTCTCTGAAGATTTCTGTTGGCACAGTCAGCAAAAACACATAATTGCGAATTAAATGGTGCTCGCGTGTACCCAGATAATTCTATCATCTGCGGTCTACTTACTTGCACTTCTTGATCACGCATATTTTCATTTACGAGAAGATTAGGTGGTTCTGGTACGGGATTGTCGCCAATTACAACTTCTCGCATCGATACATCTTGGATCTCTTGACCTGACGTATTTTCTTCTGGTTGGTCCAGTATGTCTCGTGGAGATGGATTACTTTCAGCATAACGCTGAGCTCGTTGAAAACATGGACGACATATTCGAGCATTTTGATCAAACTGGAAAATATAAGATAAACTATAATGTATTATACATCAGCAACAACACAATTATTCGCGTTATCGACGTCGTTATGTTTCTAGTAGTAAACATTAGACAATTAACACATTTGATTATTATAAAATTGTAAGTATTTATTATGTAAAACGTAAGCAATTGCTGGATGATTAAAAATAAATAAATTAATTCTTATCGCTCTATCGCATGAATATCTGAGAGGTATGAGTTTCTTTTACACTAACCCGATTGCCGATGGCGAGAACGTTCGGTGTTGCAATTAGCCCGCTTTGGCTCGCTCTGAGCTCTTCACCAATGGCAACACCGAACGCTTTCGCCATCGGCGATCGGGTTATTGTAAAATAAACTCGTAATAGACCCTCAGATACATAATTGAAAGTCTTTTCTAACACAAGTCTGGAACATTCTTACGCACGTAATGGACTCTCAGGGCCCTTAATGTTATAAATATTTCGATAAGAGTACTTCGAAACAAAATAAGATAATACGGGGATCATAATACTGTGCAAATATTTCGACACAAACTTATTTTTGTTATGAAATAAATAACTTGAACTTAATTACACCAATAATATTCTTACCTGATGTATGTTGATGACTTCTAAACAGTACGACATTAAAAATGGGTGGTTTTGTATAAGCTCTGCTGTTAAGATCATCGATCGCCTGCGAACCCCACCAATACGGTTTAAACTTCGTCGGCAACAGACACATATTGTACTTGTAATATCCATGTTCTTAATGCCAAATCACAAAGTAAGAAAATAACAAAGTCCAGTAAGTAAGCCAAGTCGTTGTGATTTAAAACGGATACAAATAAACACACTCGCACTCAACACTATCACCAAACGGGGAGTGAGGGTCGGTGCGCCGCCGCGTGCGCCCCGGAGTGTGACTCGGAGACTCAGGTAAACGAATCCTGTGCTATGATTGGGCGAGGAGATCGGGGCTTTTAGTGGGCTCATGGACGGCTTTTGTGGTGTTGTTTATCGCTAATTACGAGTTATAAAGAGAAATACAAGTTACACTACAATGTAATTAATGAAATAAACACAATTTACAGCAAATGACAATTTGATTTTATAGATTATTTACTTTAAATATCTCGGCTTCGATGAACGTGGGAAAGTAACGTTCATAGAAAAAAAATAACGACTTAATGTGTTCTTTTTAGCTAAACACTTTTCATTAGTGGCCGCGTATTTAAAAAAACATGCCACTTTTACCCAAACCCCTTTAAATTTTTTTCACAATCAAATGAAAACGTCTTTAGGTTTGGGTTTTCTTCTCTGACTTTTTCAAAAAATGCTTTAGCTCTCAATTTGTGTAATCTTTGAGAGATCATTAGTTCGTTTCGTGCTTGAGAATCATTTTGGTGACCGATTTCTGACGAAAATCTCAAACAAGTGGCACAAACGTCTGTTCTTGGAGTACCGAAGCCGAGATTGTAGTTACTATTGAATATGTGTCGAAAGTAGGATTTTTTTACTTTTAAATCATGACTAGTTTCTATATTGTATTGCTTCCATAATTTATTAATGGACAGTTCCGATGACAAATAATACCTCTTGGTATTTCCTCTGCAGTAATGAGGTTCTTGGCATGGAATTTTATTAATAAATCTTTTAATAGCTTCGCGTTTGTGCAGATATTTATTAGAAATACGGTCACCTCCTCTTTTTTCTGTTAAAAGTTGTCCGGTTTCAAAGTATGTCTTCATAATACTTTGCACTCTATATTTAGTGATTTGTAAAACTGTCAAAAAAAATTTTTGGCATACTTGTACTTTCTTCTTTGCAGATTTACAGTAAATGTAATATTTGGTTTGAAATTTTTGCATCGAATATTTTGAATTAGCAGAACGGCGATGACGCATTACTTGTTTTGGTTGGCAATGCTTTAAGATAAAAGCATCCTGCTTCAATTTATTGGGTTCTGCATAAAAATTGTCAAAAAATTGCTTAACGTCGGTCATTGCTATAGACATGCAATTAAAAGTCTTTTTGTGACGACACAGCAATCTCTTTGGGAGAGTTACAGCAGAATACCTAAAACAAACGTAAAAGTAAGTAATTGCCTAAATATCACAAAAAAACATACCTATAAACTTGTCTATGGTGTGGTATGGTCTCAACGAAAACACGATAGTGAACACGACCATGACCGAAATTATAAAAAACCTAAATAATCAAAATTATCTGAACGTACTGTAACTCCAACCATCGGTTTAGTAAATTAACAGTATTATTTAGATAAAATTAATAAAACGAGATTATTTAGCTAGAAAAAATAATTGAAATTATCAAGATTATCTAACTGTACTTCAACTTACCGCTTTAGCTTCGCCTGGTACCTCTTCCATTTTTCGGGTTCTGCCTTTCTCTTTCGACTGTTTTTATTAGCACAGGGGCTAGGAAAACATTCCATTTTTCAAGTTTTATAACCTTTTTGTCAATAATAACACTATTTACGCTTTAATTTCACTGATTTAGGAGAGCAAAATACACAGAACCACCGTTGCACCGTTGGTTCGAATAGTGACACCTGATTGGTCAAAGAAGGATGTTGCTGTCTATGCCGCAACTACGTAGGTATGTTGCTGGTTTTGCTACCAATCTCAATTTAGAACCTCTATTTTGTATAGGATGATGATGGTTTTGAAACGATTTTAATATTCGGTCAAGTAAACTTGACGGAATACTACCATACTGCATTAAAAGTTGCCAAAATGAAAAAATGGGATGTTGCTGCCTTTGCTTTTATATGACTCAATTGTCAAAACAACACAAGGATGCGGTAAGGTGGTATTGCATGTTGACAATGAATGGTCTGGTGTAGGTACATTGGATGGTGTTTGACAATGCTCACAGCTGTTCTTTTGTGAGTTGACCAGCTCATTCATTGCCAACACATATTCCCTCATTAGATGTTCAGAGGTATTGTATTTGTTAGTCATTGAACTAAGTTTCTCTTGCAGATGATCAAGTTGAGATTGCAAGCCCTGTGTGTCATTGGTGTACCTCCTAGTGCTTTGCTCCAAATTAAAAGAACACATATCTAGTTGTTTAAGTAAATTTAACCTTTCTCTATTAAGTTTAACATTTTTGATAAAGAACCTTTGTCTTTTTACCATTTTCTGTGTTTTAACAATGTATTTATTAATTTTTATGTATTTTTTAAGTTTATTTTTACTGGTGACTACTTTTACTGAATTACATGATTTTGATTCATCATCACCTGTCAAATCAATAGTGTAAGAGGAGTTTATGGCAGAAACCATTGACGGGGCAATTGGCACCAATTCATTGAATAGACTTTGATTCAGCGAGGCGGTGATGTTATGATTAGTAGTCTCAAGTTTTGTAATCTGACTTTGAGCCTCATGTAGCTGCTGTTGAAGCAAATATTTGTGACTAAGAGCTTGTTCATACTCTATGCTACACTGGCTAAACCCGTCCACAACAACATGGAGCCTATCACGGGCTTCTATGGCATCAGGAAGTAATCAATGTGCGAATTTAAGAAATGAAGTTTCAATGCTCATATTACAACCCATTACACCAAAATTTGTAATTATTTTGGCCACTATTTCTTTATAGTCGGAGCTTTTATTGTTCCCCAAAAAGTTTTTCACCACTTCCTTAAATGACTGCCATGCTTGCAACTCGATATCATTAAGTTTTTCATCAAACTTTTCCTCCGACATTAATTTTCTTATATCAGGGCCGACGAAAATTCCTTCTTTTAATTTAGCTTCTGATAAAGATGGAAAAACTGAATGCAGATATTTAACCTTCCCCATCTTTATTTAAAGCCTTCACAAACTGCTTCATTATACCCAATTTGATGTGTAAAGGTGGCAGTAAAACTTTTTCTCTGGGAACCAAACTCTGTTTAAGCACGTTTTTGATTCCTGGGGACAGTTCAGTTCTTGGAGGCCATTCCTTTTTGGTCCAATGATGTTGTTTATCCCGGCTATCCCACTTGCAAAGAAAGCACGGGTATTTTGTATAACCACCTTGTTGGCCTAGTAGCATGCTTATGATTTTCAAATCTCCACACAACATCCAACCTTGTTGTTCATAAGCTATATTAGCCAAAAGCTTTTCCAAATTTTCATAACATTCCTTTAAATGGACAGAATGTGCAACAGGTAGTGAGGCATATGTATTCCCATTATGTAGAAGGACTGCTTTCAAACTTCTTTTTGAGGAGTTAATAAACAATCTCCACTCGTTAGGATCGTATTCAATGTCGTACATATTCGTCAAGCCTGGAATATCTTTACAGTACACTAAGTCTTGATCTTCAGCGAAGGATGGAAGAAAATCTTTTTCTCTGTGACGGTACCATGAAAATGAAGTACCAGGTACAAGCATATTTCTTTCTTTTAATCGTGATCCAAGGAGTTCCGCTGCATCTTTGGGGAGATTCAAATCTCTTGTCAAGTCGTTTAAATGTGCCTGTGAAAAGAGCTTACATTCGTTAGAATCTACGTGAAATTCAGGATCAGATTCGTATACATCCTGTTCATCTGTATCACAGTCAGAATCTTCAATTTGTGTAGCTGAAAACGGGGGCTGCACCATGTTTAAATCGCCGAAAATTGCAGGCGTAACTGATGACACGTTTGGATAGTTTATGTCCCTTTTATTTTTAGAATTGTATCCAGTTATGTCACAACAACAAAAGTAGCAATCTTTAACATGGTCTTTAGGCTCTCTCCATAGCGTAGGCGAAACGATTTTGAAGCTATTTTTCTGTCCTTTTGACCACTTGCGAAGTTCTAATAAACAAGTCGTACAAATTTTATGAGGTGTCCAAGTTTTGTCTTGGTTACTTAAATCGTACCCAAAATAACTTTTGTAAATATTTTTCACAAAGTCTGTAATGCTGTTTCGTTGTTTTATAACCATAAATTTCCTGCAAATATAACAAAAACAATTCGGAGAATTTAAACAACTTCGCGATGACATTTTAAAGTTTATGTTGCAAGATGCGCACTTCAACTGTTAATTTTCTAAATCAGTGCGGGTACTTATATACCCACGGGTACTTATACACCCTTTTCTAAATATTCAGAACTATTAGGTAATAATACCTAATCATTATGTATTAATAAGCTTATTACTAAATTAAGCCAAAATGAACCGTTTTCGACATGGTTAATGCGAATTACTTATACTCATTGTGTAGTAATTAACAAATTACTGATTTCGATTAATTTCTATGTCCCCTTACACTAATTAAATGCAATAAAAATTAAGCTGAAGTAATTTAATGACGATTTATAAATTTTTAAATGTAGGCGTTCCGACATTTTTCATCAAAATCTTCAATATTCAATATCAAATATCCTGACGTAATGGATTTTTTTTATTATTTTTCTCGTAATCCGCACATCTGAAACTATAGTAAACGTTACTCAGATTTCAAAGAGGAAAACCCTGAGGCCTGTGTTATTCGTACACTAGCTTTAGCCAGCGGCTTCGCCCGCGTGGGTGTCGGAAATTATCCCACTGGAACATTCTATAGGTATGTGTGTAAATGTATGCCAAAAAGATTATATGTTTGGCCCACAATTCAGCTACGCGAACTGCACTCACTGACGCAGTCATTACGTCTTGTGCACAGGTAACAGGGCATGCCGTTCAAGATGGAACGTATAAAAAGTATATTATGTCCTAACCCAAGTCTTGTTCTACCTGTGTTTCAAACTGTAAATGTATTGTAAGTAACAATGGTATGTTATTGAGTCTCTTGTACTTTCTAGAAGCACTGATTTCCGAATTCGAAGTTTGAAATGACAAGTTCCTGTTGGTCGAACTTCTAAAATGTCGGGTATTCAGTTGGTCATCTTGAAAAAGTTGGGTTTTTTATATGGTTAACTTTGTCAAAACATCTGTCTCTCAAAGTCAAAATATGTGGGCGGTCAGCTCAAAAATACTTTTATTTATACTTATACAGGCTGGGCCATAAGGATATTGCCAGTTTGGATATGAAATAAAATAAAAACTATGTAACATATCGATGGTCAAAGGTTGACAACACGTAACTGCAATGTGTCAAATTTTATAGGAGAGGGAAAAAACTGTATAATTTCGAAAATAAATTTAAAAAAAATTAAATAAAAAAGTAGTTGGTAGGTAATCGAATTATTTATTGATATAATTTAAAACAATAAAATGCCCACATAGGTTTTTCATTAAATAATCAATACACAAACAGTTACGAGTAAACAATATTCAAAAAACCTCACTACTAACGTGTTACGAGCAGTCAATGATTACTTACGAGTTGTCAATTTAAAAAAAAACACAATTTTATTAGATTGAAACAATTACATGTGCGGCAAATTATCATAAAAAGAGTGATAATCTGAAGGTATTACAGTTTTAAGAGCTTAGAGCAAGTCATTAAATTTGCATGAAGTAAGTTTAGGCGAGTCCTTAAAAAGTTGCTCGTAGGTTGTTATGGGAAATTTTATATTTCTTGGCCTACTTGGCAACAAAGAATAGTTTCCGTCGCAAATATTAATTTTAAAGTAAATTTTGCCATCTGGTTTATACAATAAAACTTTAAGATCTGTGACAACAGGATCTCCTTTTTTCTTTCCAGGCCTGATACTTTCATAACGCATGACTTTTGGATCATCAAACTTTTTGAAAAAGTCAAATTTTAACATCTTGACGTCGTATGGATCTTTGCGTGATTTCCTAGTTATGTCTGCATATTGCGATGGAACATAAATAGCGTCATATTTTTGGATGCCACGTTCGATGGCAGCATGAACGCTATCCACTTCCATCTGCGTATGTCCAGGTTCTAGATATTTGTGGTAAATAACCACATTATTCACAGCAGCAAAGTTGGATAGAGCATTTGCTAATACTCAGTGGCGTAGCGTGCCTTGTCGGGGCCCCGTATAAAAATTTTTTTGGAGGCCCTTATATGGAGGTAAAGATTTTTCACAAAAGAAAAAAAATATTGTGAGAAGTAATATTTATTTATCACATAATTTACCCATTTTACAAATAAAAATCGAATTTTAAATATTCACTCTCCTTGCCTTTTTATCGGCAAACTGATTTATTAAATCATTTATGGCTGATGATGATTTTAGTTTTTCTAAAGTTTCTGCCTCTATGGACAATAGTGAGATGTCTGACAGCCGTTCTTGTCCCATCGAAGTTCTTAAGTAATTTTTTATTAGTTTTAATTTTGAAAAACTTCTTTCTGCCGTTGCGGTTGTAACTGGAAGGGTCAAGAATAAAAAGCATGCTGTGATTACCTCGGGAAAACTGGATGCAAGACTATTGAATTTTACTAGCAATAATTCAATGAGTTCTTTAATGGAATAAAATTTTTTAATTTCAGAATTTAAGCATGTTTTTAGAGCCTTTAATTGGTCACAAAGATTAAGTGAGATGTCTTTACTGTATTTAGCAGACAGTTTACCGGAAGCGTTTAATATCTCTTCGCTTGAAGAAGATAGGAGTTTCTCCGGTTGTAATATTTCGAATATACTACTCAGGTTGCAAAGGCTCTGAAATCTTTCTTTAGTTTGAGAAATTAATATATCTAAACAGCAATAGTATACATTGACTTTGAAATAGGATTCCGGGTCGGAAATTCTCTCATCTTGTGATAACTCATCAAAAAAACGCTTCGTTATCTTTCGCCTACTGTTTTTAAAAACAGTTGTTACCCCCCACTTTTTTGCTAAATCTTTGGATTCATTTAGCAAACTATTAAATGAATTCTGATTTCTTAATTGGCACAGTCTATTTAAAAGATTACTTAATAAAATACTAGATTTCTGTAAGTCATTATTTTCATGCTGTAGAGCTTTAGAAACAGGATTAATAATTGAGGAGCTGGGGAACAAAAGCGGACTTGTCCAATTAATCAAATTTTACACTAGAGCAAAAAAAACTGAAATAGGTATATGCATATGGGCTGTAATTTTGTGCATTTCAGTATAATTAGTATTTAATACAACATAACTAATAGCCTGCTTGTTGGTCATAAAACTATGCGTTTTCAATTTTTTTTTATTTTTTTTGTAATGGACAAGTCCGGTTTTGATTACAAAAGGTGGACAACTCCGGTTATGATTGAAAGAGTTATGGACATGTCCGGTTATGAAAGAAAACTAGATTCTATTATTGTATTTTTTTATTTAAAAATTATATGAACTCTCCCACATCTGGTTCGCAACAGTCACAATCGTCACTGTGGTCGTCGTCTTCGTCATTTATTTGACTTGTTTCAGCAATTGCCACTGGTGAGGTATGGAATATATTGTTTTTAAACCAATCAAGCTCTTGATTATCCATCCAATTATCTCCGAATTGTTTCTTTAAGAGTGTTTCAACATCTTTTTTCTTGTTTGGTTTTAGTTCATTAACCATTGAAAATCTTTGTAGTAAACTCGGATGGTTTTTTGTCATTTTTAACAATGATACAGCATTTTCTGATGATTCATCTCCATAATAGGTGTTTAAGACTTTCACACCAAAGTTTACGTGATTTAAACGTGCAGTAGGATCTCTTCGTATGTTTGCAGTGCCTCGGCCACGTGCTCTGCCACGACTACGGCCCTGACTTCTTCGTGTTGATTGTTGAGATTGACTAGGAGTTTCTGTTTGGATGATGGTTGACTTTCTTTCTATTATTATTCTCTTTGCATCACGAATACTTTCCACTTTCTTGTAATAGTCTTCAAGGTTTTTGACGTTGTAAAGGTTCCAGTTTTCAGCTAAAATATGAACTTTGCCATGCTTTGCGTAAACCTCATGATATTTTTTTGGATCCAAAATGAAAGGCATCTTCCGCAAATCCTTTTCGACCCTCCCGAACACTCGATCCGCCGGCAAGAAGCTGTGACCGCGTACAGGAAAGGTTAGTACGATTTTGGCGACATTTTGAGGGGCGTAGTTTTTCAACCAGAAAATCAAAGTGTGGACGACATGTGCATTTTTATTTTGACCTCCACACCCGTCCGAAAATAGGCGTAAAACTTCCACTTCAGAAAAATCAGTAAACATCAGGTATGTTAAAAGGGCAGACGCAATTTCGGTGGCGCCTTTTTTAGCTTGGTTTTCTGTCCATATGAAGAAATGTGGCTCCTTTGTAGGCATATCAGTAATGCAGAAAGAATAAAGTCCAACTTGTCGTAAATAAAAACATTCCTGGATTGGCGTTTTAGGAAGGGATTGAATTTGTTGGAGATCAAAACATATTGTCATAGAATTTTCAGGTTTTTCTTTGGTAAGGGAAAAGAACGCTTTGGCTCTAGCTTTATGAACTCGGAGTTGAAGTTTCAATGATTGAAGTTCTTCAGGATTATTTTCAGTCTTCTGCCTATTTTTCAGCAGTTCGCAGGTACTACATATGTCGGAAGATGGTGACGCAAACCCAATATTAAAATCGTTCTCAAAAACATTTCGGAACATCGTTTGTGAGACTTTCAAATCATCAGTCGCTGAATTATTGTACAACTCCCACAACTTTTTTACGTTTAGCTCGTATGACAGGTACACTCTTTTTGATTTATTTCGATTGTAATGTGACTCCTTTGCTGGCAAACCACCGAGAAATTTTCTTACAGATTCCTTTTTATCAATACTTTTGAAACTTTTCCTGTCTCCTCCTCTGCCGTCAAGTGGCGTTTTGCCTTCATATAATTTGCTCGCAATTAAGTTTACCCTGTGCTTACTGAGCCCAAGAGCAGCCAAAAAAAAAGATTTGCATACTTTTACTAACCTTTTTGAATCACGGAAGAGAAAGTATGTCACAAAGTACTTATTCCTCTGCGGTTTGCGAGATTCCTCTCTCGATCTTTCTCTTTCTATGGGGCATGGTGATATGAGCCGTGACAAGTAAATATCCTGTAATTTTTTGCCAATTTTTTCATATAGTAGTTTGCGGTTGTAAACAATTTCGTTTAATGTCAAAGTCTGGCACTTAAATTTTCCCTTGTTATGTTCACACGCAGACACGAAATTCAAAGCAAGGGGGTCTTTATCTGCGTACCTAAAACAAAATAATAGCAATTTTAAATTCATCATAGGTTAGAATAATAACAAACACGCACCGGTAGGTATAATTTTACACTCACTTCGATTCCCTGTTGTTTTGCGCTTGCCGTCCTGTTTTTTTTCGTTTACGTGAGCCGTCATTTATATTGGCCACTATTTCTTCGATTCCGTCCATAATTTTGTCGGTTTTCTAGGAAAATTCTTCTCAAAATTACGAAAGCAATGACCGTCACACAGCTGATTATCTTTTTTTTAATTTAGCAGTGTTGCCACAACTGATTTAGGGATATCATAACAAAAAAACAATGATTTTTTTTAGACTTGTCCGGTTTTGTTTGACATTTTTCGTACTAACGGCAATTCTCCTTACGTTTTTGTCCGGTTTTGATTGGAGAAAAAATCCCTTAGAATTTTAATAAATTTCTAACAGGACAAGTCCGCTTTTGAACGAAATCATCATTTTTAACAATTTTTTTCTCTAAGATCGGACCGCTTTTGATACACAATACTCCGGGGTTCGATAGATATGAGCTTAAAGAGTGCAAAAAAATAAAAATAAAAAATTCGAGTACAGTGAGTGGACAAGTCCGCTTTTGTTCCCCAGCTCCTCAATTTCAAATAGTGAAGAAAAAAATGTAACGAGCACTAAGAAATCAAAACTCTCTAAAATATTAATTATACTTTTACATTCTTCACGTTCATCTTTTTTATTTGAAATTAAATTTAGTTGGTACAAAGTTTTCATGATTAGTAAAAAATTTTTCTTTACTGCTAATAAAGCGTCGTTCCTAGAAGACCATCTGGTAGGACATACCTTTTTAAGGGTAATCAAATATTTTTCAGATGAATCGTCACTTAGCATAGCCCAGCGTTTTATACTATTGCCAAAAAAAGTATATATTTTTTCTAAATTATCGAAAAAAGTCGATACTTCACGAACATGTCTCGCAGCATCGTTCAAAACCAAGTTTAAAGCGTGCGCAGCACAATGAACATAATCGGCATTTGGAGCATGCTCTTTTATTAGGGTTTGTAATCCTCCATACACACCCGACATAACATTTGCTCCATCGTATCCCTGTCCTCTACATTTAGTCAAATCAATTCCATATTCTTTAGTCAAATTTAAAATGACAGTTTTCAGACCTGCAGCACTGCAATCGGTTACTGCTATGAATCCTAAAAAGGACTCACAGATTTTTATTTCTGTAGGCACATTATCATCATTTTCTGTAACCGAGATATATCGAAAAACTACAGATAGTTGGTCAATTTTTGACAAGTCTTGTGTTGTATCCAGAATTATTGTCAGAAATGGAGCTTTTTTAATTTCTGAGATAATACTGTTCCTAACGTTAGTACCAAGCAAACTAATAATTTCGTTTTGAATCGTAGGGCTTAAATAATTTATTTCACCTTTCGGTTTTAGAAAAAGTTCTTTTAAAGTTGCATCATAGTTAGATAGCAGACGTGAAATTGCCATAAAATTGCCAGAATCAGAATCATGCCCCCTCAAAGGTAGATTACAAGATACTAAAGTAATTATAACATTAATTATACGATGCAGTACATCTCTCCAGAATGTAATTTTACTATCGATTTCACTTTTCAATAGAGTATCGATGGTATTTCCTTGCAACCAATTATTATAAGAGAGTGAGGCACTAATATGCTGCTGTGACTTTTCATGGTCAAGAATAGTTTGTGTGAAATTGCTTCTAACCGAAACACCGTTAACCCAAGCAGAGGAGTACGATTTGTTTTGACGATCTGCTAATAACCAACAGAAGTGACAGTACGGTTTGTTTAAAACGTTAGAATAACATAACCATGGTCTTATAATTTTTATGCCTGCCTGATTGAAATATGAATACTAATAAGCTGAAAAAGGTCGGTTATTTTCTGAAACTTTTGGAAATGGTCCTTGTGGTTTAAATGGACCCAATTTAAAAATTATTTTTCGTTCGCATTCAGTTAAATTGTCACCAAAATTTCCTCTATCTGATGAAATTATATTACAATCTGCATTATCTGCAGATATATCAGAATCGTTGACTTGGGGTTCCTCGATTTCTGGATGGACATCCGATAAAGTATGTGCTTGGCTTTCTTCTATTTCCGGATGGATATGTGACGAAGAACATGCTTCAGAAGAATCTAAAAATAAACGAGTAATTGTTAAAAAATAAATACGAATGCTTTGATACTAAACTAAAAAGAGTTATATATAAATAAATAACGTTACTAAGGGTCACAGTTAGAGAGTGTTCAGTTCAGACGCACACAGATTCTACGCGGATTGTGCTCGTACCTATTAGTAGATACAAAATCACCTGCAGCCCGTCCGTGCATTACTATACACCTGCGTGCTATTTAAACGCAGCGCTTAGTGTAGTGGCCATACAAAACGAGAACCCGAAAGCGAGTCTGCACATCTGAAGTTCTCAACACGCAATTAACGATACGATACGGACTGATAAACAAACAACAAAACAAATCGATCCTATAGATAAGTTAGAATTTTGTTTTTTTTAATCAAGGCACGGAACCCTAAAAACAGTATAATTGTGAAAATCGAGGGGGGAGACAACTTTTTGTGACGGACAGATGGACAGACCGAAATTAAAAGATTTCCTTGTTTATCACTACGGGCCCCTAATAAATGGGTTGGGTAGTAGTGTAGTACTTACCTTTCCAATCTAAATCACTCACAGTATCTTGTCTCTGAAAAAATGAAGAAATTTTGGGCACTTTTTTTAGAACCTCGTCCCTTTTCTGTTTAATTTTTCTTTTCTCAGCGCCGCTGGGATAATCTCTTTTTCTTTCACTCATTTCTTTTACAAATCGTTACTAATACTGGTAAACCAGAAGAACAATATTGTTTGTACTGAATTACAATGTAATGCACATTTATATAAAGCGCGTAAATAAACAGTGCACTGCACTCCGTGGTTTAACATCCAATGCAAAGTACAACAACGTACACGTACATCGCGATATCGATGAAGGATTCCCGGGGATTCCCCGCTGAGTTGAAGATGAAGTAAGTAAAACGGGGAAGTCCCGCAGCCCGCCATAACGATGTAGTGTTGCCAACTTTTGAACGCACGCTTAAGGCGGGAAAAAAAGGAATTGCTTTATAGAATTTTGTCATTTGTAAAATAAAATAAATTAGAAAGTTTTTATTCTTTTTCCTTACACACTTTGGGGGCCCCCGTGGCCCGGGGGCCCCGTATAATTGATATGGCAAATACGGCGGTAGCTACGCCCCTGCTAATACTGCATTCCTATTTTGATAGGTGCAACCGTCACTCCAAATAATTATAGGCTTTGCTACAAATTCACCTTCAAAGTTTAAAATCATATTATGTAGGTAGTCTAATATACAACTAACAAAAACTGATGCCTGAGTATCAGCGTTCACTTCTGAAAACCAATAACATCTTACTTTTTTGGATGGATATTCGTAAACTGTAAAATTGTGGTTGATTAACTTTCTTCGGTAATATGCGCTGCTGGCTCTTATGTATGGACATACTTTCACAGCTTGAACATCCTGTTCTAAGACAATACATTTTCCTTCACCTGTCTCCTTTAAATCCTTTTCTTTTTCTTCTCTTGCATTTTGTTTTCTTAGCTGATGATCTTTATATTGCTGTTCCGATATTTGTTTAGTGTGGTAGCTTAGACACGTATCACACAAATCTTTTTTCGGCTGCTGGAAGCCAATATTTTTTTCTTTTATAATCTTATCAAACATAGTTCGACATAACGGTACCAGATTTTTTATTGTGCTCGCTTCAGTGTAGGTCCTATACACTTCCTTCATGCCTCCGGGAATGGGTTCTAAGTATGCCTTACTGGTGTCTTTGCGGCAGTAGTGTGATGGGAGCTTTGGTAAGTTTTCTATAAACTCGACTAAAAATTCACGTGACAGTCTTTTCTTCTCTCCCCTCTTTTTTTTCTCTATTTGCTCAGCACTTTCTCTTGCAAACTGCAGTATAATTCCTGCAAGTAGATACTTTTTGTTGTCATTTCGATTAAATTCTTTTTACGAGTCATTCGGTCAGCTTTTTTACTTTTTCGTTTTTTTTGAAATATTCAAAAAATTGACAATTGTTCTGTACATTGTCAAGAAGAAAAAAATGCAACGCATTCTGTCGTTGGAATTCCTATTGTGTGGATATTTTATTCAATAATATTTAATCTTTCTTCGAAAGTTAGTTTCAAATTTTAACCACCACTATATGTGAGTAGCCAGCGGATACGTTCCCTGGAATTTCTCGTCACTTTTTTTCTTTGGTGAGTAATTCCTTTATAGGTTCCGTATTCTTGTTACTTGTGCCTTCTTCTTTAATCTAAGAAGATTTCCTTTTTCTTAGATTGTTTGAAAGGCCACCTTTTTTGGCCTTACCCTGCCATTTATTGTTCGCCTGTCTTCTTCCTTCGTCTGCCGGCCGCAGAAGTCCGAGCGAGCTTGCGGAGAGAAGCGCAGGATCGTTGCCGAGCAAGGTCGACGACACAGGTGCCTAACGGACACATCAGGTGCTAAATAAGACATTTGTGTGGCGCAATAACGCCCAACCATCATATAATAGAAGTGTTCTGTGTTATACCGTCGTGTGACATTTTAATTTTAAGTTACTTTCCTAAATTCTTAATATCAGATCTTATTTTCTTTAAAATTTATATTAACGAAATTATGTAAAGAAAAACCTTAATTTTGAGCTTATTTGTGTTAAATAATTTATAGAGCGGCACGAATTTCGTACGATTGCAATCGAATTTAAATTCGTCTATATACTTAAATTCCTAAAAATTTGGAAACATCCATAAGTTTTTTCTCCAAAAATCTTCTTGTGATATATTGTTTTTGGTAGCCTTATACAATTTCCAACGACTAAATATTTAAATTTTTTGACTTATTTCTTAATTATTTCGGTTATTCTTTTTATTAATAAATTTTACGTGTACCAGCTGCGTGAGTTTGATTTTTTAGCTAGCTCACGTCGGGGTTCGAGTCCCCGGCGTGTTAGCAGCCTGCTCTATGCTGCAAAACATACCATTATCGGATTTATTAACCCAGCTCCTGACCGACCACTCTCCAATACATAAAGTATTTAAGTACATTTTCTTACAAACTCTCATTTTTTTATCCCCTTGTTTCAAGTAATATTGAAGTGACGCTCCTCTTCTGGTACTTCCATTGGGTCTTAAAGTTTTTATTTTGTCAGTAGTGTTAATCACAAACATTTTCTTTTGATCCCAACTTAAACTCCAAAATAAATCAAACAATCGCTGTCTACATTCTGATGTAAATTCGTGGCAGTGGCGTTCTTTGGAGGAGCGACAAAATGCTGAACTGCAAGTCTCTTTCAATGTTCGTGCTGCTCGTGGTGTGTTATGCGTATTACATGAACTTTCATTTCTTCTCCACCCTATGTAGTCTTTCCCTTGTTCTCGTAACTTTTTATTCATACGGGCTTTCCAAATTTCTGATTCAGCTAAACCTTTTCTTTTCTTTGTCTTCCTTCCAGTACTATTTCCTTCATTTATACAACTATCATCATCTTCAGAAGAACAGGACGTCTGATCCGGATCATAGTTACGATCATCACGCGTGGGTACTACATGAGAAGTTGATAACCTAGGATCTAAATTAAAATCATATGAGTTCAAAATAGTAGGAGAGTCTGTATCACGTCGTGTCTCCTCAACAACATGAGAAGTTTAAAATTCAAAATTATATGAATTGAAAATAGTAGGAGAGTCTGTATTACTTCGTGTCTCCTCTTCGACAATATGAGAAGTACCAAAATCAAAATCGTATTGATTCAAAATTGTAGGAGATTCTGCACCAGGTATGACTTCTACAATACTCTCCATAATAATTTCTGAGTTATGATGTGGGCTGGAAGAAGGCTGAGGCTGGCTTAAAAATGATGAAGTAGTACATTCGTTTAAGACAGTAAGTGAACCTGTCAAAGTATTTGTCCCGCCATTATCTTGCCAGCTCTGTTCGTCGTTAAGTACTTCCAGGGGAACATTCTCAAGTTGATCTGATGAATTAGTTTTTGTCAAAAGTAACATTTCTCCGTTTCTATTTACCTCGTAGGTGTACAACTGTAACTCGCAAGAGCTCGGTGACTTTCGAAATGATTCTTGTGATTGACTTTCATAGACAAACTCACTCCTCTTATTACAAGAAACGTTAATCGCAAGTCCTTGGTCCTTCAAGCCAGTTCCAACCTCATTAAAAAGCTCTTCTTCACTGTTTTTCTCCATGATAACACTAAAAACAAAATAACTATTTAAGTACCTAATTACCCTAATGCCTGCCCCATGGATCATAGTTGATAAAGAATAATAGTCAAAGTATCTAAAAATAAGCGTCGACCAAAACAAATCCTATACCAATGAATACTACTTAGTTAAATCAGTGAGTATTAATGAGTACAAATAGCTTAAGGTTTTATTATCATTATTACCTTAAATATTATTGAATAATAGTTCTCATTAATTAGTATTACATTAAGGTATGGATGATAGGATGGCTTAAAATTTAAATAGTGAGCTTTTATTGAGCGATTTACGTCAAATAAAAAAAAAACTTACCAATACACCTTCAGGAATACGTTTCGGAAATAAATAGACGTATTAAAAGTTGTAATTACATATAAAAGTATTATTAAACAATTTAAACTCGCGCCGTAATGTTACTGTGTCAGTGAATATTGCGAACTGTATTTGCGTTGACACCTCGTAACTCGCGCACTAGTGAAGTCAAGTTGATACCTGTTAATTGTGAGTTGTCAACTGTGGCATAAATTGTTCGAGTGACATTTTTTGTGCATTACGAGTTATCAATGGGAAGATTCGTCGCTTAATTTAAAAAAATTTGATGTACATAACTCATTTTGAGAAAAAATGTGGGTTACGAGTTGTCAACGTATGACCATCGATATAGCATTTTTATTTACTGTTATAAAAAATAGAAATCTTGGAATATTTACGTCTTAAAAATAATGTTTTCTAAATGACGTCTCTCGGCTGCTTGGAATTCTTGAAACCGAAGTCGCAGATTTTGGAAGATTCGGCGAAAAGTTATGCTCGGTATGTTGTTAATTTCCCCGATAATATTCCTTTTCAGCTGCTCCAAATCCCTCTGATTATTCACGGAGACGACCGATTTAAGGTATCCCATAGAAAAAAAATCACATGGAGTAAGATCGGGACTGCGTGGAAGCCATTCGATATCCGTCCTTTTTGAAATGAGTTTTCCCGGGAACATTTCTTTCAGCAGGTCTATAGAAACCCTAGCAGTATGGCATGTGGCACCATCTTGTTGGAACCATGTCCTAGAGGTATTGCCTTCAAATTCTTGCAAGGCCGGGACCAAGAACTTAGCATATTGCAATAATTTTGGGCTCTCACCGTCATCGCGCGCCCACTTTCGTCTTCGAAAAAGTATGGCCCGACAATACCAGTTGCTGATATTGCAGCCCACACGACAAGTTTAGGGCTGTGGGGTGGGCGTTCATGGAGGCGGGGGGGTTGGTCTCGGATCAGAGTCGACAATTTTGTTTATTGACGTGGCTATTAAGGTGGAAATTAGCCTCGTCACTGAATATCACATTAAAAAAATTATTGAACCGGTCGAACATCAGATTAACAAAGTTAAGTCGGTTATTGGCATCATCAGGTTTTAATTCTTGGACAATCTGGATCTTGTAAGCCTTAAGATGCAAATCACGCTTCTAAATTCGTCGTAAAATTGTCTCTTTATGTCCAAAGCCTGTCTTCTCTTACGAGTTGATTGTTTTGTTGAACTGAAACACGAACTCGCTGCACGGTGTCGGGCGTTCTCGCAGAGATCGGACGACCGCGATCCATGACTGATATTGTTGACCCAGTTGTTTCGAAAATTCTGATCCAATAGCGTCTCACATTGGCGCTTGGATCCTCACTTATATCCCGCAAAGCTTGTTCCTAGTGGTACCACCGACGTGCAGTAATCACAGATTTATTGTTTTCATAATACGCGCGGACACAAAATACGCGCTGCGTTCCCGTATACGGCTCCGTGGCGACAAAATTTCCGAGAAGCGACGCGTCGTGCAATATAACGCCCCGCCTCCCCGCGCCTCGCGTATTGCCGAGAAATTAAGGACGCAAATCGCCAACATCCTTACGGCCCACCCTGTACTATACAAGTTGGTTTTTCATTGTGTAGGCATATTAAAGAAATAACATTTTTCCATTATGGTACTGACAGACGTGCTCAAAAAAAGTATGCTCATAAGCTTGCTTAAAATTTGCATGCTCTGCAACTGTTCACATTTGCCAGCAATAAGCATTCCATACTCATAAATAAGCATGCTCAAAGCAAACGTACGGACAGACGTGCTATTTGCCACTAGGCTCTCGGCCAAAATGGGTGTACAAAGATAATATAGTGACAGTGCTATCCGTACAGAACTCAATATAAAAATAATCATATTGTTTTCATCGGAATTGTGTAAGAACATTTTGCTGAAAAATAAAAAACAAAAAAAAAAGGAGAATTTGGGTTCGTAATTGGATAAACAGAAGAGAATCTCTGGGAGCAAGTAATCGATTGTTGGCAGAGATGCGAAGAATGGGTGGTGTATAAACGTCTGCTGCACCAGCTCCGGACCGCTTT
This sequence comes from Dryobotodes eremita, assembly GCA_917490735.1. Taxonomy (NCBI): domain Eukaryota; kingdom Metazoa; phylum Arthropoda; class Insecta; order Lepidoptera; family Noctuidae; genus Dryobotodes; species Dryobotodes eremita. Next base: position 5,050,420 of record OU823241.1, on the reverse strand, counting down.
GAGCTGTTGTTTTTTCTCACTTCGACATGATCACAGATCTTAGATTTTTAATTTTAGTTTTGATCATTTTCATTGTTAAATTTGAATCATTCATTCAATCATTCGTAACTTCGAAAATATGACACAAAGAGCAAAGTTTTTTCTTCTCCCCAACGCACATAGGAGTATTTAACCCAAAAAGTCGACAAAAATTATTTATTGGCTAAAATCTATTTACTGTTGTTAAAATGTAATAAAAAATGATTAACAAAATACTTTGAGCTACTTTTTGAAGCAAGAATTTTAAATAAATGAAAAAAAAAATGATTTGTCACTATTTATTGCAATATTTATTAGAACAATTTACACATTAAAACTTATAAACTAATAAAATCGCTTATAACTACTCTTCTTCATCCGAATCAGGTACGTGTTCTTCTGCATATCTTTCATCCTTATCAACTTCGTAGGACATTAACATTTCTCTAGTTTCCAGTTTAAAAGGTTTTGATTTTTTTGACACTTTTGGTCGAATACTTGTCAAATATGGGTCCGAAGTTAATAATAATCTATTTAAAACATCCATATTACAATCAGTTCTACTGAATTTTCTTGCATATTGTTCCCTGAATTTCCGAAAATGTTTATTACGAGCTTCTGCAGCTTCTTCTGATAAGGCCCCTATTGGTAGTATGGCGTGTCTAATAACTGTAGGCCCATGGATTAAGATTTTGTGAAGTGTAGGTGTCATAGGATACCATGAGTATAATTCTACATACTTCTTCGCTGTGTCTTGGCTATAGGTGTCAAATTTTTCAATATTAATTTTATATCCACTTGATATCACTTCTAAAATAACTGCTAATCTTTCTATTAAAGTTTTGTCAACACCAGTGATATTTGCCGATATTTCTATATTGTTAAAAAATCTTCTACTAGTATTGCCGTCATTAGTGTTCCCGAAATTGGCTTTAGTTACATCCACTATTAATCCGAGTTCGTAACACTTCTTCAAGATATAATATAAAACGCTGAACAGTGTGGTCTAGTAATGCTTGTAATTTAATTTCTGCAGACGTTTCAGTGACCCTGTAAGTGTCGACATTTGGATAGCAATCTTGTTTTGCTTTTTGTAAAATGGAGTAGCACGGGTATAGTTTTTTAGAACTTTCTCTAATTATTTCGTACTGCTTTTTTGTCAATGCAGCTTCCACAAACATAGACAAAGCCTGACTTGGCGATAGTTGCTTAATTTTTGCTTCAGGTGTAGCACTCTTTCTGAACGCTTCACGATATTTACGACCACGTGTTGGGGATGCCATAATATATTTTATCACATATGCACCGCACCATCCACGTTTCCTTTTTCACGAAGCGCCATTTGACCTGCATAAATTAGTGTTTCTGCTTCATCTTTGCCTCGTAGATGTGATGTCTTTCGACGCTTACTGCAGTCTGTTAGTTCCGCGAAATCTTTGCTTGGCCGACCCACGTGGGATCTTTCGGTATTAATTATTTTTTTCGGTATTTCAAGAGTACCTTGTAACCAATCATGGTATTTTTTCAAAAACACACTTTCTGTTCGCTTTGCTGTCTGCCACTTAGACTTCATTTCAGACTTGATACGAGAAAATGTATGAATAAACTTTGATTTTTGGTCAGTAGGGAATGAAGTGTCATTCATTATTTCAAACTCCAATAAATCCAACTTTTCTCCGAAATCTGGTTCAGTATACTCCCTCGCTTTTCGAAAAACATATTCTCGCGTCACGATCTTAACACCGGAAGACCCAAGACAACAAGAGAAATCTGAAATTAACTTAAGTGATCGCAAAATAAAGTTTGTTTTGGTAAATACCACATGCACTTAATTTTCAAAATTTTTACTTTTTGGCACGTGGTGGCAGCTAATTTCTCATTCAATTTCTAATATGTATATCTAACAACAAGATGATAACAGAATTTGGCTCGGGAAAAGTCCGGAAATACAACAAAAAGACTTTGTAATATTGAAAAAGGCCATAATCGACTCATCATTTTAATGTACCCAACAAAAAATGGCGTAAATAATTATTAAAAGTATATATCACAAAAAAAAGTAATTTAAATTTTACATACCTTGTTCTACACCGCCCATAACTATAATTTGGTTTATCCCGATTAATCTAATTGTAACACTTATTATTAACAATTTAGTTGACTCACTTTCACTGCGTATTAAGTTCGTACGATCAAGCTTGCGTTAGAAAGACCACTGATTGTGAACGGAATGTTAGCGAGAACAAAAGAGAGTCGAGCGGTATATTGTCCCCCCCGACCCTTTCGGTTTGCCAGGTAGCGAAAAGTACCTTCATATTGATACTTTGTTATATTCGACTTTTGATCGACTTTTTGGGTTAAATACTCCTATGTGCAACGTGACATATTGAGGCTTTATTTCGTTTTTATTTTAAATTGACGCAGCAACTGTCGCGGATCCAGATCGAATCGATAAGGGCATGCTCATAAGCAAACCTGTTCAGACGCGCTCGGAGTACGCCCCTTTCTACCCGCACCTCACGTAGCATGCTCGAAAATCGAAACGTCGGTTGATTTTTTACGAGTAGCACGCTTAAAATAAGCATGCTCATTACTAGCAATGTTGCGACACATGTGCTACTAATGAGCACTTGCTCAATAAAAGCATGCTTTCGTGCTAGTAATGAGCACGTCTGTCCGTACCTTATTGCCAAGAAATTAAGGACGCAAATCGCCAACACCCTAACTGCCCACCCTGTACTATACAAGTTGGTTTTTTCATTGTGTAGGCATATTAAAGAAATAACATTTCTGCATTATGTAAAACAAAATTCATTACCTACGCTAGTGTGCAAACACACTGGATGATGAAAATGTACTGTCCTACAATACAATCTATGGAAGAATTCTTCAGAAATATCTTGCATTGGGCACTTCATTTCTGCTAATAATATTTTACGAGCCTTAATTATTGCCTAAATGTTTACATATATTTTTGCTAGTAATTTTTGGACAACTTCATTGTAGCCTATCGGGTTCAAAACTTACGTAGTTGGTAAACTTGTTCTGATGGTACTGTATGTTGAGACAAAAAAAAAAGAATATTCAAAGAATAATTTGGACTTTATTTTCAAAACCTAGTACTATTTAGTTCCACGAATGGGTAGTTCTAATAGGAAATTATATGTTCTGCAAAGTAATTCACACAAGTGTATATTGAAAGAAATTGTATTGTACGTATGTGTGAATAATATAAAAATTTAATTATATTTACATAATACTAGCAAACCCGGTGAACTCCGTTTCGCCACCAGATGGCTTCGTTTTATGTAACATTTCGTTTGGTGATTAAAAGAAGATTTTTTTTTTTTTTGTTTTATGTTAGAAAAGGAAAAATTTTATTTCATTTCACAACAGTAATGAATTTATTTCGATTACAAAAATGAAGTGTTATTTAGTTGAACTTCTCTAAGTAAATGAAAGTGAATCCAAAGTAAATACTGAATCGAAGCGTTATACGGGTCCGCAAATTATCCGTTTCATTGAAGTGCTCTTTGGTAAACCACATTTTTTGTTTTTTGGTCTGACGTTAACACAAACAAAGCGGATGGTTTCCCAACTCGTGAACACGCAACGTATAACTGCCCATGTGAAAAACAATGATTTTCTAAATTTATCCCGCAAACACTAAGCGATTGGCCTTGCGACTTGTTAATTGTCATTGCGAACGCAAGGCGAACTGGAAATTGCAATCGTTTGAAGTCAAACGGAAGATCAGTCGGAATCAACCAAATGTCAACAGTACTAATTGTGAGATAGGAATAAATCAAGAGAAACTAGAATTCGTCGATAAAACTGTTTTCCTGGGGATCACGCTCGACTCAAGGCTTCAATGGGGTCCTCATTTAACATCCCTTGCAGGACGGCTCAGTTCAGCGGCATACGCTGTGAGAAAAATCCGTCAATTTACTGATGTAGGTACCGCGAGGCTAGTGTATTTTAGTTACTTTCATAGTATTATGTCGTACGGTATTTTACTATGGGGACGGGCTGCAGACGTTGAGTCTATTTTTATTCTGCAGAAAAGAGCCATCAGAGCCATATATGGCCTCCGCAGGCGCGACTCTCTAAGGGAACGGTTTAAAGATATTAACATCATGACGGTACCTTGTCAATATATTTATGAAAACATCATGTACGTAAGGAAAGCTCTACATAGTTTTAGTAAAAGAGGTGAAAGACACAATTATATCACTAGAAATAGGGACCAATTAGTTCAACCAGGTTTCAGGCTGGCTAAAGTAGACTCTTCTTTCATGGGGTACTGTTTAAAATGTTACAACAAAATACCTCCCCATATACTTCAATTGAATGAAACGAAATTTAAATCCTGTATAAAACGCACACTATGCAGTCAAGCATATTATAAGTTGGGGGATTACATCGCTGATAAAAATGCTTGGCTCAACGCTGGTCCTGCTCCACAAGGGCGCATTAACTAATTGATTAGCATTTGGAACTACTGAAGATTGTAAAAACTGTCTTTACATTGTATAAATTCAATCTTGTAGTATTGTATAATTGCATAGCACATGTGTGAGTACTATGTACCTACTATAAAGCTACCATTTTCTAGGTTTGTCTTTCATTGACTTGAATGTGCCCTGGCGGCTGAGAGTATGTCATGCTCACTCAAATGTCTCGCTGGTGGTGGCGTGTGTGTTGGATCATTAAGTTCCCTTCAAAATGGTTGAGCTAAATGGTGCTGATCCATACGTCATGTTCGTGAACGGGCGCCGTCAGTGGGGACTGGTCATCTCTTGGCTGCCACGGCTTATTTTAATTTAATATTGGAATTGTTGTCGTCTCTTTATTACGGACGCTTTTAACGTTCTGCATCGTTCTCACATGCATAATTTCAACATGAATGATGTAACTGAGATGTTTAGGGTTATAAGGATGTTTTAAAAAGAACAAATCAGATTGGCTGCCAAAAGTATAATAACTATATTTAATATAAAACAAGTAAAGTAACATAAAACGCTAATCAAGCATTAACTTGATACATAATTACTACGGAGCATACATACACAATAGTATAAAGGAGAGCATACACTTCACCTCCGGTAATTAAGAAAAAAAAAAAAAAACAGACATTTTTTTTTTTTTTACTAAACAGTCAGGTTACAAATAGTTTAGTTCGGTTTTTGTGTACAATATCAATTTTATTATTCTTTTTTAAAATTTTAACATTACATCCCAAATCTTCTACAACAGTAAATGGACCATCAAATAAAGGATCTAATTTCTGACCTGTTTCATTTTTAATCAATATCATATCATCTTTATTATATTGAGTTTGGTTCAAATATTTATCATAATAGTTGTATTTACGATTACATTTGCTTAATATTAAATTATTTCTAGCATCTTTATTAGCTAATTGAAGCTTATACTTAAGACTATTACAATAATTTTCTGGATTATATAGCGGTTCAACATCATTATATATTCTAGAAGGAATAATACATGGCCTACCAAATACAAGTTCGAACGGCTGGTATTTTGTTGCTGAGTGGACAGTGGTATTATAACTAAAACACCAATAAGCTAACCAATGTGACCAAGTTTGTGGATTATTGTTGCATTGAATTCTGAGAAAAGCTCCTAAATTTTTGTGTGTATTTTCTAACGAACCAATAGATTGGTGATGGTATGCAGTTGATGATATTTTATCAATGTTTAAAAGCTTACAAACCTGTTCCATTGTTGATGACATAAATTCAGCACCTCGATCAGTTGCTAATGTTTTTGGTAGTCCAAATCTAAGAATAAAGTTATCTACTAAAGCTTTACTTACAGTTACAGTGTCCTTAGTTCTAAGTGGATATGCTTCCACAAATTTACTTAGCTCGCACTGGAGACTCAGTATGTATACATTACCGTCATAATCTTGAGGCAATGGGCCTACAATATCTAAAAATATTTTTTCAAAGGCATAAGATGCTGTAGTTGTTATACACATGGGTTCCTTAATAGGCTTACCATGCTTCATCTTTTGACATTTTTCACATTTTGATATAAAATCTTTTACATCCGTTTCAAGACCTGGCCAGTAAAATTGTCTTTTAACGTTATTTATCATTCTGCGCACACCAGCATGTCCACTGGTTGGCAGTAAATGAAAGTCATGTAAAATAAATTTAATATTTTCATCATTAGTAATTCTCTTGACACCTCTTAAAACATGAAATCGTGGTCCGGACCAAGTTTTCATTGATTCAATTTCTTGACTTAAGTCTTTAAGAAAGCTAGCATTATTTATATCTTTTATTATGCATATCTCATTTATATTTAACTTCTTACAAAATTTACTCAATATCGACACAAATTCGGCTCGCGTAAAATGTGAATGATAATCGAGATTTATGTATAAATTCTTTCTCTTTTCTTCATATGCAAAACATTTTTCTTTTAAGGATATCCTATTATTATTATTTAATTTATTTAATTCTTCACCTTTTATTAAAATCATTTCTACAGAATCATTTGGTTTCTTTAATATTTCCGCAACCCTTGGCTGATCAGACCTTGTGTCTGCGGATCTATTAAACAAATCTGTATTACTTGCATCATTCATATCATTCATTCTCTTCTTTTGTGCTCTTGTTAATACAGTCACTACATCATTATTCATACTCTTCAGTTCATCCGATGTTATCACAATCCTAGATAATGCATCCGCAGCGACATTTGTTTTTCCTTTCACATACACTATTTCATAGTCATATTCCTCTAGAGTTAATCTAAATTTTAATAGACGACTTGAACGATCTTTCATCCCAAATAAATATATTAAAGGTTTATGGTCTGTTTCTATCACGAATTTTCTACCGTACAAGTATGGTCTATAATACTTGACTGACCACACTATGGCTAACAATTCCTTTTGAATTGTTGGGTAATTTCTCTCTGCTTTGTTTAATGGACGACTTGCATACGCAACAGGTTTCATATTTTTATTACATAAAACAGAACCAATAGCTATTCCTGAAGCATCAGTTTTTAATACAAATTTACTTTTATCTGAGAAATCTGGATATTGTAAAATTGGTGGATTAGTCATTGAATGTTTTAAATTTTGAAAAGATTTTTGGCAACTTTCTGACCAAATAAAAGGTTCATTTCTTCTGCACAATTTGTTTAATGGCACTGTAATATCAGCAAATGAAGGTATAAATTTTCTATAATAATTGCAAAAGCCAACAAAACGTTTAACCTCGTCCGAATTTTTGGGTATCGGATAATTTTTTAAGACTTTAATTTTTTCTGGATCTGGCAAGACACCTTGCGCAGAAACAACGTGCCCAAGATATAATAGTTCTTTCTTTAAAAATTGACATTTTTCGGGATTTAATTTTAAATTTACCTTCCTCAGTCTTTCAAATATGTCCATTAGATTACGATTATGGGACTCTAAATTACGACCAAAAATAATTAAATCGTCTAAATAAACGAAACATTTGTCAAAAGTTAAACCAGACATTGCTACCGTCATTACTCTACTGAAAGCACTTGGCGATATCGTTAATCCCATCGGCAGACGTTTCATCTGAAACTGACCTGTATTAGTACAAAATGCTGTGCATTTTCTGCTTTCTGGATTTAATGAAACTTGATAGTAACCAGAATGTAAATCTAGATGGCTGAATAAAACAGCTCCTGAAAGAGAATCTAAGATTTCAGTAATATTTGGTAGAGGAAACCTATCATGCTGAATTTTTTCATTTAGTTTTCGATAATCAACTACCAAACGCTACTTCCTTTCATTATTGTCGTCACTTTTCTTGGGTACTTGTAAAACTGGACTAGACCATTCACTTTGTGTTTCTTCTATAATATCATTATTTATCATAGTTTCAATTTGTTTATTTAATTCTTGTTTCAATTTTTGTGGTAGTCTATAAGGTTTTGTATAAATAGGATTAGTATGAGGTTTTAGCGTTATTGTTTGTTCATAAATATTTGTTACCGATAGTTTATCGTTTGGTAAGTGAAAAATATCGGAATATTTTTTGCAAATGTCTTCAATAGACGTTTTCTCTTCGGAATGAAGATGTTGTAGTTTCAAAAGTCTTTTTAAAATCTGAGCTCTACTTGCATCAGCATTATGTTTATCGAATGTATAACATTCATATTCTGATAACGGTTTCACAACTGGAGTAAAGACAGGGACACGAATATGCTTTTCACTTACATTTAATATTTTTAACGGTATTTTACATTTATTTTCTCTAACAATAGCCCCAGCTAAAAACAAATCTTTCCCTAATTCACTTGCACAAACAACACAATCTTCTTTTAAATTTGAATTTAAATTTACATAGTGAAGAGACTCGCTTCGCGCCGGAATAGTCAAAATTTCTGAATTGCATTCTGTTATATCAAATATTTTAGTGCTAATTTCCTTTTCATTTATACTTAAAGTCAATACATTAGTCTTTAAATTGATATTTGACGAGTATTTACTTAAAAAGTCTAACCCGATAATTCCATCGGCCTTGATAGGTAAGTTACGAGGGTCATTCAATAAATACTTAGCCTACAAAAAGTAAACGAAAATTTTGGAAAAGTGGCAATTTATTTTTCAACATAGTCTCCTTTTAGTTCGATACACTTAGCCCAGCGATGCTCCAACTTTTTTAACCCGTCCGAAAAATAGTTTTTGTCAAACTCTGCAAAATAGGCCTCCGTGGCGGCGATGACCTCCTCATTCGATCCATATCTATTCCCGGCGAGTGATTTTTTCAGATTAGGAAACAGAAAGAAGTCACAAGGGGCCAAATCTGGAGAATACGGTGGATGGGGCAGCAATTCGTAGCGTAATTCGACCAATTTGGCCATGGCAACGGCAGACGTGTGAACCGGTGCGTTGTCGTGGTGAAACAGCACTTTTTTCTTCGCCAGATGGGGTCGTTTTTTCTTTAATTCGGCGTCGAATCGGCCTAATAAATCGGCATAGTAAAGCCCTGTAATTGTTTTACCCTTCTCGAGGTAATCGATGTAGATCACACCTTGTGAATCCCAGAAAACGGTGGCCATAACTTTTCCGGCCGATTTTACAGTTTTCGCCTTCTTTGGAGCACGTTCCCCGGTCTGGATCCATTATTTTGATTGCTCCTTGGTCTCTGGTGTGTACCAGTGGATCCAGGTTACATCGACGGTCACAAAACGACGCAAAAACTCCGCTGGATTCATCTTAAACAGCGCCAAACACGTCTCCGATGTGGTCTCACGGTTGCGCTTGTTTTCTGGTGTGAGTAAACGCGGCACCCATCGCGCCGACAGCTTTCTCATGCCGAGTTCCTCGTGAAGAATATGATGCACTGTTCCTTCTGAAATGCCTACAGTCTCAGCTAGCTCCCGAACCTTCAATCGGCGATCTGCCAATACGAGATCATGGATTTTTTTAATGTTTTCCTCCGTAGCAGCTGTTTTCGGTGCACCTGGACGTGGTTCATCAAAAACCGACGTACGGCCACGTGCAAACTCGTTGAACCAATTCTTGACGGTGGCCATCGATGGAGAAGAGTCACCGTACACAGCATCCAAGCGCTCTTTGATTTCGATGCGCGTTTTCCCTTCCAAAAATAGGAATCGAATCACCGAACGATATTGCTCTTTTTCCATTTTTGTAAAACCGATCGACACGTTCGCTTCCATAAGTTGTCAAATTAAAACAAATGAAGGGATTGGAATGAAAATTTGAAAAAAGAATTAAAAAAGAATGTGCTACACTGTGGTAAAACTCTTTTGAAACTACAGCGCCCTCTGGCGATGAGGCTAGGTACTTATTGAACGCCCCTCGTATTAAACACGTGAAACTTATGTAGAAATACTTCACCCGTCGGTGATGACAATGCAAGACAAACATGACCTAGTGAACGTATTTGTCCAGCTATGCCGTTTACTAAAATATTTTTTCCAAAAATAGATATATCTGGCGGTAAGCATTCTTTCCGTACAACTGACAAAGAAGCTCCCGTATCCAACAGCCAATAATATTGATTATTATCTAAATTAAATGAAACTAATTTTGTTTGTCCATTAAAAGCTAATATTTCTGGGTTGGTCACGAAAAAACTTATCAGCCTGGTCTACCAATGGGGTTGTCTGAGCTTGGGCGCTATTATCACGCGCCTCATTTGCTTGAGCTGAATAAATCTGACGCGAATTTCCCCGATTATGTGACTGATAATTGTTATTTCTAAACTTTCCGCCTCTAGAGTAACCTGAATTGTAGTAATTACGCGAACGGTTACCCCGGTTGCTAAAATTATTTCCACTTACGTACCTATTTGATGACTGACCTCGTCCTTGTGCACCTCGTCCTCGATGTCCTTGATTTCTATGACCATTATTATTATATGTACCTCTCTTTCCTCTTTGGTAAGAAGAGGACTTACCAGAATAATACATGACATTGCCGTTGCTTGAACTCGCACTTGGCGACAGGGAACACTCCTCATCCTTAGCTGCCTGGATAGCGTCCTTCAGTAGGGTATAATTACGAGCTGCAACTATAATGCTAAGTTTTGAGTTTCTTAAACCCTCTGAAAATTTTCTGATTGCTAATTTTTCATTTAATGGCTTCAGAATATCATATTTATTACACTCGCCATCTGCTTGAGTAATTGTCAAGTCCGTGAATAGTTTTTCGATTTCAGAAGCATATTCACCAATCGAACGGTGACCTTGTGAAACATTTTGAAGTCGCGATTGAATTGCCGTAAATGACTTTCTCGTTAAAAGATGCATGCGCATGTCCTTGACAAGTTCTAAAACAGATGTATACTTTGAAGACATTCGTAACTTCGCGTTTTCCGAAAGTCTACTTTTCATAATAAATTTAATTAATAATTCTATATCCGTTCCGTTAATCATATCTGAATACATCTCAATACCGTCTATTAATCGTTTCGTCACATTTTCCGTATCGTCCATAACAGGCAACAAATTACAAGCAGTTTTCAAATCGAAATCCATTTTGACAGACTCGGTTTTAGGAAAAGTACACAATGTTTTAATACTTTCATAAAGTTTTCTTGTATTTTGTAAAATTTCTGTCGCAGACGAAATAATCTGCGGGTCCTCCTTAGACTTTAAAAGTAAAAATATTTCTTTGCATTTATCATAAATATTTGTCGCTTCATTTAATTTAATTTCAATAGTTTTACCTAAATATCTAGACTTTCCCTTTTGTACTAAATATTTTCTTATATTCTCTATTAAAACATAATTGTCAATTAATGTATCAATCATACTCTCAAACCATAGCAGGTATTACATTTCATTACATTCTTAGTTAATTATTCTATAATCGTGCACTTTAGCTCACGTAACTCGATACTTAGTCGCAAACTTGAAACGTTCTGCATTCTTTCGCCGTGCTACTAGTAACTTAACGCTTTTGTTTTGACATCTTTACATAGAATTATGAAATACTGGAATGTCTAAATAACTATTCTATTTTTAGTCTTTAGTGTTTACTTATTTTTAAGATTATTTTATTGTCCTTATTTACTAATTTTAGCACTCGCGAGAGATTTAACCGCACACACGACACACACTTTTAACATAGTTTATGCTGGTTACTCACGGTTCCTTAGGCTGAAGTTTCGGCGCTATTGTGTCCTCGGATAGAAGCCCGGATACGTTGCATAGCATTAAGACCAATCTCCTCCTGGATCCACTGACGATGGCACCTTCTGTATAGCCGCACCATAAAGTAGGCAATGGTTATGGTGAATACAGCCAGCAGTGCGACCATAACAATATTCATTTGCTCCATGTGCTGAACAATACCCTTCAAAGTGGCCTCGTTGCTACCCGCAGCGTTTTGGGTGATGAATACCTCATCTTTTTCGACCGTTGAGCGGCACATCTTCTATGGTTATACCGATTAAGTACAGTTTGGTATGGTGATTATACTTTAAACTTGCAATTTACACTGCCGAAACCCAAGGACAGCCCTAGGCAGGGTCGCCATGAGATGTTTAGGGTTATAAGGATGTTTTAAAAAGAACAAATCAGATTGGCTGCCAAAAGTATAATAACTATATTTAATATAAAACAAGTAAAGTAACATAAAACGCTAATCAAGCATTAACTTGATACATAATTACTACGGAGCATACATACACAATAGTATAAAGGAGAGCATACACTTCAGTAACCATATTTTGATTTAAAAGAGTGTCCATGGAGTTTCTTGCCCGTTCTTCTCCATAGGTACCTACTACGCTTTGGAATGGGCAACTAGCTTCATCTTTCTGACTGACCGACCCCTTGACAATTCAAAAGTGCCTGTAATTGGTTTATTTGAAATAAATGCTTTGAGTTTGAGTTTGAGTTTGAGAATCATTGGTATTCGAGGAATACATACATTTTCACCTGCGTACTTTCCGTTAATAATGGTTGCCTCAATCAAATTCGGCATAAGTCTTTTTACCGAAAGTCGAGTACCGTTGCAAAGTCGCGGTGGATTCAATTTACGCAATATCATAATAACTGTACCAATTTTGTGTTGCAAGTTATGAGGTGGAAATCCTGGTAACTCCAGAGAGTTCAAAAACTCCGTTGGATAATTTACTACATCATCTGGATTTGTTATGGAATCAACGGATTTGTATGTCACCAAATCGCCAGCAATTTTTGATTGAATGGTGAAATTCAGTGCGTGTACATCATTATTCTTTGCGGCAAGAATTGCTCGTTGACTTAACCAAACATAATTCTGATAATTCTCACTAATGTTTGGGAAAACATTTTCAATAAGAGCTAATTGAGAGTCTACAAATCGGCAAAAGTCGTTGGTAAGAGTAATTAATCCAGATGTCGCATCAACTGGGACTTTTCCATTTCCAACAGCTAACAATTGTTTGGAAAATTGTGCAGCACTTTGATCATTTTGAAGTTGAACTCTCATAGTAGTGGTTAGCGATAATGTTTTTACGTTATTCCATAAAGGTGATGCCTTCAGGCAAGCATTCAATTCATCTGCAGGCGTTCCACGGGGAATTACTGGCAACGTCTGCCTGAAATCGCCTGCCAACAATATCATCAAGCCGCCAAAGAAGTTGTTATTTCGCTGAAGATCCTTCAGTATGAAGTTAAGTGCTTCAAGTGATTTCTTATGTGCCATTGTGCACTCATCCCAAACAATGAGCTTGCATTGCATCAACAATTTTCCCATTGCACTGGATCGGGAAATATTGCATGTTGGAGTATCAATTGTGTTTAAATTGAGTGGCAACTTAAGCGCAGAATGTGCAGTACGACCGCCATCTAGAAGAGTCGCCGCAATTCCAGATGATGCTAACGCCAAAGCTATGTCACATCTTGATCGAATAGTGGCCAAAATCAATGAAATGACAAATGTTTTCCCTGTTCCTCCAGGTGCGTCCAGGAAGAATAGACCACCAGTATTATTGTCCACCGCTTGCATTAATGTTTCGTATACTTGTTTTTGCTGTTCATTCAGCAACGGCACATTATTTCGAACGAATTCCTGCAATGTATCAACATTGTATTGCAGCTCTCGATTTAATTCTTGGTTGAATGCATCGTGCATCGATCGATTTGTCGCAATCATTCCTACTTCAATCAGTAGCTTGTTTGTAATAGTCAAGCATTGATCCTCAATCAGAATCAATCCTTCATTGTAGATTTCATCGGTTATTTGGATGTCAGGATTATTCGTTTGAATGCGCAAGCGATGCAAGATATCTTCACATATGTCGTCTTTGTATTTGTTCCATAACTGAATTGGTTGTGAAGGAAAACATGTGGTGATGATAATTGCGAACAGCGTTCGTATTGGGTACGCATTTGATGAAACAACTGAATCCGCAAGTGTTAAATCCCAATGAGAATCGTTCTCCAGCAAACCCAATAGTTGACATGCTTCTCGATATGTTTGGCATTGGTGGCCATTCACAGTTTTCAAATGCGCAAATGATTTTGGTCCACGTACATTTACCAACAGCAGTCGCAAATAAAAACATTCATAATTTCTAGGATGAACAGTATACATGCGACCTAGTGCATCAGTGGAAAACACCTGTGGCCAATCTGGAACTGGTATTCCTTGTTTGCGACGTTGGAATTTCTTTGTTGATTGATTCCAAGTGTAATACTTGGGCATTTCAACGTACATCAGCGTCGCTGCGAATGGATCTGCTTCACACATTGCAAAGAAGCTAGTCAATGTTGTCGATGGTGGTCTCTCAGCTCGTTGTGCCGCATTAGCCTCAGTGAAGTAAACTCTTTGGCCATTTTCCAAATGCACTGCTAAATGTACAATTGTGGGATATCTTTCATGAATTTGAAATGACAATAATCGCCACAGTGCTTCATTAGTGCTGACGTATCTGCCCATTTGGAAGTTGCTGATTTCGTCATTCGCATTTTCCGACGCAATACCAAACACAGCCATGTCGCTGCCTTTTGTGATGTACTTGCACAAATATTTGATTGATTTGGCCGAATGACAACTCTCAACGTTTGCATGTGTTTCGAAAATTCGTGATAGCAGCGGGCAATATGGTACAATGAATTCATTTCCGATCTCAATCTCTTGATTTTGAACTTTAACTTTGATAGTTCGACCATTATCTTCTTTTGAACGCCGACGATAAACTGGATATCCATCGTTCCCTGTGACTGTTTCAGCAACTAACGGTCGCGGATATCGCTTTCCATCAGCCATGCAAGGCGATAATGGATTTAATGCACCGCACGGTCCATGCACCATCTGTGTCGTCACAATGTCGTGTAGATGGGGATCAGTGACTGGATCAGGAATTTCAGCTGATATGATGTCATCCACTTCATTTGAATGTAATTTGTTCAGCAACCAAATTAGGATATGAGCATGCGGTAGTTCACGCTTCTGTCATTCCACCGAGGACATATAACAACGTGTGTCACCAAAAACTCGATACTTAGTAAGCACATCCATCATAACCTTGAGTTTTTGCTGAAATACTCTGGCGATTATGTCATGGCGATCTTGCGGTTTTTGGTCCGGTTCCAACTCACGTTCAATTTCCGTCCACTTCGGATTGCATGTGAACGTAATAAATAAATCCGGAGTTCCATAATTTCGCACGTACGTCATAGCGTCTTGAGCGTATTCGTGCATGTGGCGTGGGCTTCCGATATAAGATGATGGGAGAATCGTCAGACGTCCAATATTCTGAACATCACCATCTGAATGAATAGCATCACGCAAGTGTATATAGTCCTCAGATCGTAGCTTTGCCTGATTGAATCGGATGAACGCTAAACGTTCGATCTCGACTTTGACATACATGTCGACAGCGAATTGCTGGAATAGCCGACGGCACTTGAGAATGACATTCTCCTCATGTGTACGAATCATCATACGATACGCATAGTAATTCATTGCGCTTAGATTTTTATTCGTTGATACGCCTGAAAATGCAAAATTAAATGAATTGTTAATAGAAACCAATAATAGCAATAATTAGTGTGTACCTGTAATTGGATCGACCATCTTCAACGTGATGTCGTATCCGTCTTGCCCTTGCCAATAAATGATTGGATATTGTAACGCATCGTACAAACGATGTGTCTCGTTTACACGATGCATGATATTGCTTCTTCGCTGAACGATAATGTCTCGCGATTTAGTAGAATAAATAAAATCGAACATCGCTTGATTAAGAAATGGTGTAACTGGCATGTATGTTCAACCAATTTCACCTGAAGAAAGACTCGTTATCACTATTAGGTAAGTAATGAATAATATTTATTCATATAAAAATATGCGTAATATACTGGGTGGTATAATTTCAAAATGAAATGTAAAAAAGAGATGGCTAAAAATCCATACACTAAAAACCCAGAATCGACATCAATGAAATGTTTACCAACGGGATAGGTATAATGGTCATTTGATAGTACCAAAGGGACAAGCCGGAAATGCGTGGGGTTTAGGAGCTATATCACATCATATAAAATATAAAAAGGATTTTGGATTGATGTTGTAACTTGTGTAATTTTTGTTTATTCTATTGTTTCGTTTTCCTGCAGTATGTGTGCATGCAGAGGTAGTAAAAAAAAAACATATTTCAAATATTTTATTTTGATGTATATTATGGAAATAATGTGGGCACAACTGCCTAATGTGCGGCGGCCATGTATGCAGCTACAGCAATAATCTGTGATTGCGCGGCGGTTGTATAGTACATAGCAATAATAAGTTCGAGTTTGAACGTGTCTCGATTTAATTCGGCACCGTACTAACGTGTTATTATCTTCTTCGTCATTAAGGGGCACTCTCTCGGGATGCCTATAGAATTCAATAGAATACACGCCGGTTTCTCTGACGTGTTCGTAGCAGTAGGATTTTGCCAGCTTCACGTGGTACGTTCCGATAGCGAAAATAAGCAGCTCATCGTAAGTCATTCTTGGGAAATCTGCTACGTCTTGTAATGTTGCCCCCATCCTCTGAAATGTAATGTTCCTTTGTGCGTTTAGACGGTGTTGATCAACGTAATCAGCTAGTAGGTTTGGCCTATTCATATTTCTTTCTATCATTTCTGAAAAGCTTTCCGTCAGGCGACTGTCGCCGTAACTCTCTTGGGTTGCGTTGATTAGAGCTGCAGCTATTCGAAAATCTACTATTGCATTGGGCAAAGTATTATTAAAATATCTATGTCGGAATATCTTAAAGTCCCTCTTCATTTTTCCGTTGGTGGTTTCTACCACCCATCTGACCAATGTTACTAATCGTGATTTATTTGCAGCTTCAGTGGACAGTTGTGTTTCGTGTCTACCTAGTGACTGTGGCGTAAAAACCGTAAATCCACATTCTTCGGCATATGGCAATGCATCCCGAAATCCTCTATCTAAAATCATCACGTCATCAGTTTCAAGAAACCACCGTATTGGAGCCTCTTCCATGTCGTTAGTGTGATTATCTAATATATGTCGTAATATTTTAGCATCTGACGTTCTAGCATCGTAGGGTCCAGTGATTTCTAAAATGTAGCCATCTCCACATACAATCATAAATGGCTTTATGAGATTGGCGTATTTATGTAGACTGTAGCTCATGCGCTGAAACAAGAAGTTTGAGCTTTTTTGGACGAATAGGTATGTACCGTCTAAAATAATTATTGCTCTCGTTTTGTCTTGGGTTCCAAAAATATTATTTGGCAAAATCCTGTTTCTCGCTATAACTTCGTCTCGAGTGATATGGTCGAATCCGAGGTGTCGTGGGAGAAAGTCATTTTCGAGACATACTCTAGCTTGTTTTATTTTAAATTGTATAGTTGACCTAGGTAAGCCAAAAACTGACGTAAGTCTTCGGTTAGGTTCACCGCTTCTCAGTTTACATAAATAGATACCCAACATCGATTTTCCATTCGAATATTCGTGTAAAGAAGGTGTTTCATTAAATATGGTGTTGAATTGCTGGTGACTTACGCCAGTCCAAAAGTGAAGGGTATCCGGGCTCAATTCATCTAGGTTTTCAAAATCGAGCTGAACTTTTTTTTCGAGAAGTTGTGTATATATCTCTATAATATCATGTATGTTCTCGCCCCTAAAACTATCTTGCCGCTGGGTGACATGTTCCGAAAAATCCTCCCAAACCATGTTCCTCAAATGGTGTTGACAAATGCGGGCGAGGGGTGGTATGTAGAATTGATAGTAACTCAATAGATACGCCTTGATTGTATCGGACAAAGAACGAAGTTCTATGTTATGACAATTGTCAATCATACATCGTCTTGATGTGTTTGCCGCGCGCGTCAAACCTGATACAGGAAACGTTTCTATTGGTGGCGCCTGTGGTGCAGGCGGATGCCTTAAGCCGTAGTCAATACGCTGCCAGCATGGATGACATATTAATCTGGATCCGTCAAATACAATCTGAAATGAACGAAAAACAAAAATAATTGTAACCATTCATCTAGAGTTGTTGTTGATAACGAGGGTTAGAGTGAGACATCTATCGCGTATGCGCTCTTTAACGTGTTTATTTATAGGTATATACCTAGGTATTTAATTAATGATAACAAAGTGATCGTGATCGTTATTTTTAATTGATTTACTGAAACACTCCATTATTGTATCAAGGATAACACCTTAACACCTTAAAGCCGAGCTCTAAAACGGGACAAACGTTTCAGTACCTACTTTTAAGCTGCTGTTATCACTTAATATTAATATATCGTGTTAAAATCTCATCAATCATGGGATTTTAACACGATCCAGTAGATAGTTGGCTGTTAAAACAACAAACTATCTACTGGATTTCTACAAAATATGTAGGTATTTAAAAGTGTAGTACATAGAAACGAAACCGGAGTGCCAAAACTAAGTACTTACTTCTTGTTGCTGTTGCAAAGTGCCAAACATGTAGTCGACGAAATCTCGGTGTGATTCCAAAAACTCGAGAGACAAAACATGGTGCCTCCTTCGTAGAACAGAACGGTCACACGTCACACAACGGTTATTTGCAGACATTTTAAATATTGTTTAATCACAAAGAAACTCTTCAGTCCAGTATAACACGCCACAGTATAGAATCGGGAAGGAAAATCGGAGTCCAGTATAGAAAAAGCGAAAGTCAAAGTAAAAGAATTCACGGATGATTACAAAAAGCACAGATCACGACGATTGCAAACGAAGGACTGCGTCGTCTAACAGTGTTTGTGTTAGAACCAGGTAGAAACAGTATTACTACAAAGCGAGCGCGAGCGCAAAATCCTATTGTTTCGGGGCCGGCCACAGCTGCGCCGCCGCCGCCGCCCGCCAGGCGCAGGTAGCAAACAAATACTTTATCTCTTTCTAGCTTGAACAAAAACAAGGCTAACAGATTCAGATAAAATAGTAGCTGCATATCAACGATATTTTATTAAATATAATTGTTTATTCATAAGGATTTGTAGGTATGACTAATGAACGAAAAAAAAACACTAAATCCCATAGTTTATAGGGTAGAAAAAAATTTTTTTTAATGTACACAATAAACCCAATCAGACCGCACATATGAAGAGTTTGTCGACTCTGGGTTTTTTTTTAGCCATCTCTTTTAAGTTTTTGATGCTCAATGTCCAATAATTTGTCATTGATTGTTCTCTTCGGCCTTTTCAAAGCGGTTTTAGAAACAGGCATCGCAGGAGACACTGTTGGTTGGTCACTCGCATCGTTATCTTCCATATAGCTTGGTCCAGGTGAAAGAGAACAATCATTGTCATTTGTACTTTGGGTGTATTCTGTTTCACTATCAAGGCTCACAGCACTATTTGAATGAGATCTTTGTCGCGTCAAACTTCCATTAGTTAGCCGCGCCTTAACAATAGGTTTGAGCAAAAGTAAGGTTTTAAAATATGACCATTTGGGATATACTGTAGTTGCCTCATCTCCAGAGCGAGAAGGTGGAATCTTTCCTAACTCTACCGCAAATTGATCCCTTAGATATCTCCATCTTTTTCTTATTTTATTTTCTGAAACAAAAAGTACTGATATGTAAAAACTTTTTCCTACAGAGGTCAAATACAATTTTATTGTTGTAAATATCAAGGTAAATTAATTTAAAAATACTTATTTCTTTCCAGTTCAATCAATTTAAAAATAATTATTTATTTAAATCCCAATTATCAGGTTTACAACAACAAAATTGTATTTGACCTCTGTCTGTCTAATAAAATAATGAGCAGAATCATCCCTCCCAAGATTTAGCGCTAATTTTTGCTGCATCCTGTATACAGGGTGTAAATGTGTTTTTTTATTTTCAGATACCTTGCAACTGGAGAATCATTCAAATCGCTTTCAATTTTTTTACGAATGGGTGTAACAACATTAACCAAAAATTATAGAAGAGACGATTCTTGCAATATGGGAGAAACTGTATACCATACATATGTCTACGCCCACCAGCGATATATTTTTATTCAATATCTAATGATTTCAATAATATTTGGAATTTCTCTCACGTCATAGGTTGTATAGACGGTAAACATGTACGCGTTATTTGCCCAAAAAAATCTGGATCTATGTTTTACAACAATAAAAAAAAAATCTGTGGTACTGCAAGCAGTAGCCGATGCCAATTATAAATTTGTAATGGTAGAAGTCGGGGGCTATGGTAAACAGAGTGATGGCGGTACCTTTAGAGCATCCGATTAGTATCAGTTTCTAAATGAAAGGGAATTAGATAGTCCATTGCCCGCTTATTTGCCTAATACCCAAGTCTCTGTTCCTTACGTATTTTTAGCCGATGAAGCGTATCCTTAAAAACATATTTAATGAAACCCTTTGAGGGGCGTGATTTAACAGTGGACCAACAAAATTTTAATAGCCATATAGAGGTATGAGGAACAGGGTGTAAAGTTCACTCATACTCTATGGTAAAGGGAGGATCCTCCGACCAGACGGGTGTCGTGTCTGGTGGGCAACTGCCCAACGGTTGATATCGGGATGTTGTATATATGCTAGTTGCGCGGTAAACTCTGCTTGCGCGATGCAGGATTTTGCGTGACGTCAGTATGACGCGTAGCTCGCATGTGGCGTTTGTAGATGCCGCTACAGTCACTTGTCGCGAGCGAGAAAAACAGTGGAATGTGCCTTTGGTTGATTATACTCAAAGTGGCATTTGTTATCTAAAAGCATCGAAACGGATATTCAACTAGCTGATAAGATCGTGAAAACTGTGTTTGTTGCACAATATAATTATTGATAAAGAGGGTTTTGAGCGAAACTTGACTTCGGTAAATATTGTTAGACGACGATGGCACAATCAAAGACTGAGTCCGCCTAGTAATGTTGCTGCAAACGTCAGAAATAGTTTTGTTCAATATTTCAAACAATCACTTAATATATAATTAAATTGGGATCCCTTCTTTTCGCATACTGTTCTTTGTCCTAATATACTTCGGCATAACGATTTTGACACAATTTGTTTTGGTATAATAATACTTCGGCATAATTTTTGTAGGCATACATTTTATGTTGGCATAATCATCTTAAAGACTAATTTGTTTTGGCATAAATTTGATTCGCATAACGTTAGTAGGCCTAATGACTATTAGCATAACGTTAGTAGGCCTAATGACTATTAGCATAACGTTAGTAGGCGTAATGACTATTTTAGTGACAGAACCGAATTGCTGCAAAACCGACTCCACGTAGTCTTGTTTGTCCTACCCCTAGAGTGTAATTTAAAATCGCGTAGGCGCGTGGGGCCGCCGGAGGCCCGCAGCGTCGGAGCCGTGACAGAAACCCTGCCTGCTGCATGCTGCATGCTTGCTTGCATGCTGCATGCTTGCTTGTTTGCTGCATGCTTGCTTGTTTGCTGCATGCTTGCTTGCATGCTTGCTTGCATGCTTGCTTGCATGCTGTATGCTTGCTTGCATGCTGTATGCTTTAGGATATTATGCTTAAAAAAGTTATGCTTTAGAAGTTTTTGCTTAATAAATTTATGCTTTAGAATATTATGCTTAATCATTATTATGGTTAGAGAAATTATGCCAAACAAAATTATGCTAAGTTATATTAGGTCTTAAAATTTTATGCAAATGGATAGGGAACCAATTAAATTAGGTAATACTTTATTATTAATATTTTATAACTACAAAATTAAAATAAATCGAATTGATTATTGAAAGTACTCACCATCCTGTTTCATTTCCAAACTGATCTCTTTCCAACACTTATCTGTAACATTTCTGTTGCTGTGGAACTTATGAGTTTTGTCCCATAAACATTGTTTATCAAACACCAAGGCTATCAAAACTTGTTATCCAAATCCATTATCAATATTATTAAACACACACCCTACACCAGTAAATACTTTAACCCGTATGGCTCGGTCCAGGTAGTCGGCACCGACAAGTTACAACCTGTTTCTTTATAAGTGAGTGAAGGGATTATATTAAAATATTATACCTGTGCCGGTCGGTACCGACCCATACAGATTTGTCTGTACCGGAAACCTGTTTCTTTATGTAAGCGCCCATACCTCCTCGAAATCTGACTGGTTCACTATATCACTAATTTGGTTTTCTGTCAAATCTGAAATGATAAAATACACGGGTATTAATATATTAATTAAAAAAATATAATTTCCTACTATTTATGAATATTAAAACAGTGATACATACATTAATATTTTAATTTACCCCGAAATGGTATTAACTTAACGTGAATGGCAACAAAAACATATGAATTAGGAGATAGCATTAAACTATTACTATAAAGGCCGAAAGTACTTTAAAAAGAACACAAAAAGGCAGGCTATTATTTTAGCAAAGACCGAAATACCTTTTAAAAGATTTTTTTTTCAAAAGCCTAATTAATACGAACTCTTGCAACTTTTTTGTAAAAATTAGTGAAAACAACAATATTAGCAATTTAAAAACGTAACTCAATACAAAATTGAACAATAGATCATCTGAATTTTGATTGGTCAAAGAAATCAAATACAGCAGGTCCAACATTACAAACGAAAAACTTAAATGTGTGTTAAAGAGGACATTCGGTTTTTATACTAGCAACCAGGAAAAAATGTCAGGACTTAATGACGTATAACAATTTGTCCGTTAAAAAGACCACGGGGACTCAGGAGGATAACCTCCTGAGTCCCCGTGGTCTATCGTAAAGGGTTGTAGGTATATCTGATATAAATTAAAAAAAAAGACTGTACTCTGTTCTCAAGGGTAAACAGTAAAGTAGGTATTTAACACGATGAAAAAACTCGGTGTTTGTATTTAGCACACATTTATTTATCTAAAATAGAATTGTAGTGAAAATATCAATGAATCATATGTAATAATCTTCATCATTTACTATAACACTGTCTAAAAAATTGCGGGACGGTGAATTGAGTCTGGGTGCCTGGCCTAAGCACAATACCAGACTACAGCCATTATAACGGGTGATTCATTTGGAGGTACTTTTTTTAAAACTAAAAAAAAAAATATTTACAAATGTATCGGGTTATCTTTATTATCATACAAAACAATCATTCTTGACATTTATTTTTTAAAGATTATTTCTTTCAAATGTTGTCCGTAACTGCGGTTAACATGGTCAATCCTGCAGTTCCAATTTTCAATGACGCGTCCGAGCGTTTCAAGTGGTATTTGGCGAATGACGCGAGTAATATTGGCTTCCAGTTGCTCAATCGTACGCGGCTTATCCATATAGACTTTGGACTTTATATAGCCCCAAAGGAAAAAGTCTAGGGGTGTGATGTCACAGGATCTAGGCGGCCAACTCACCGGTCCGAAGCGCGAAATTATCTGTTCACCAAATTGTTCTCGCAATAAAGCCATGGTTTCACGGGCTGTATGGCAAGTAGCGCCGTCTTGTTGGTACCAAATGTCCTGGAGATTACAGGCTTCAATTTCAGGCAACAAATATTCAGTTATCATGGCACGATAACGGTCGCCATTGACAGTTACGTTCTGGCCGGTTTCGTTTTTGAAGAAATATGGACCGATGATGCCACCGGCCCATAAACCACACCAAACCGTTGTTTTGTCTGGATGTAATGGCAGCTCTTGAATCTCTTCAGGTTGCTCTTCAGACCAAATACGGCAATTTTGTTTGTTGACATATCCGTTAAGCCAGAAATGTGCCTCATCACTAAACAAAATTCTTGTCGAAAACAGTGCATTTTCTTCAAGCTTTTCAAGAGCCCAAAGACTAAATCGGTGACGATTCGGTAGGTCTGTCGGCTTCAATTCTTGCACAAGTTGAATTTTGTATGCTTTTAAACGAAGATCCTTACGTAAAATACGCCAAGTTGTCGCATACGACAAGCCAAGCTGTTGCGAACGGCGCCGAATCGATTCTTCGCGGTCATCGCGTACACTCTCAGCTACCGCCGCAATATTTTCTTCACTACGTGCTGGATGTGGTCTATTTGGTCGTGTATTATCTAATAATGTAAATTGGCTTTCAAACTTTTCGATCGTATAGCAAATAGTGCGTTCGGTAGGCCGATTATGTGGACCATAAGTTGCTCTAAGTGCACGAAACACATTCCTCGTAGAGAGCTGATTTTCGTAATACAGCTGAATAATTTGTAGACGCTGTGTCGGCCTAAGTCTTTCCATGATGAAATGTCAAACTATACTGAACAAAAATATCATGATAGAATAACACGACTGACGCTTTATCTGTCAACAAATCCATAGATAAAAAAGTACCTCTAAATGAATCACCCGTTATGAGCGCAGACACCAATGTTCCCGTCAAGCAATTACAGCAGTAATAATTTATGCTCTGAATACCTTCGGAGTTCTCATCAACCAGAATGTAGCAAATATATATTTTGCTGTTGCTGTCCCGATTTTTAATTCGCACTCTTAGCAAAGAAACATTTGAAAATAGTGAATTATAATTTTCTAAAATCGACATTTTGTTGGTCCATCCTCATTTCTATTAAATAATCATCACCACTGACGCGTTCGCTGTAGTAGCTTGCAGCTAACCTTTAGGGTATGTTCTCACTGCGTACAACATTAACTCATCTTTTGTCAATTGTAGAAATTGTGGGAGATTAGGCATATCGTCTATAATGTTTCGGAACGTCACTCTTTGTCGGTTCAAGTTATTTTTATTCACATAGTTGGACAATCGGTTAGGCACTTTCAGCCTATTTTAAACTATATAGAAATTTCGCGGCGTGTCGGTTGTCTGCTAGCGGAAAATGAAACGCATTAGTTGATAACAATAAATAATAACAACTAAACAGTGGATGTTTTTTCCAGTAGTCTGTGACTCGGTTTAGTTTGATAGTTCCCATATGGAACAAAATACCAAAAAATGTTTTAATTTCTGGAACAGTTACAGCTTTCCATAGTCTCAGTCTGCTTTTAGGATCCGGTATATTCAATAGTAACTTAGACGCGTAATTGTTAATTTTTATGACTAACATTGTAAAAAACTCATCAGTCGCAATCATTTTGAAATAGCCGTATGGTTCATTTGTTTCAGGAAGTATTTTTCATATGCATCAAAATCTATAGTTACTATAGAAGGATCACGTTCAGTTTTCCTTTCATCATTAGTTACTTGTGATGTTTCGTTAGAATTTATATTATTATCTTCACTCACTTGCGTAGCATCTACATTCAACTGCGTCGCGTCTTCATTCAATCGCGTCTCATCTTCACTCGCGTCAGAATATAAGCAATCATCTGATACATTTTCCTGACTATTTACTTCTTCTAATTCGTCATCTTCCAATTCCAGCATCTTAATAAGGTCTTCTTCAGTTAATACCTTTTCAGAGGGTAGTGTTGCTTTCGGCTTTCCCTTCAAATATATTTCTCATTTCGTCCATTACATCATCATTACCCTCATTTTTTTCTTCCAAATCAGTCAGTGTTACTTTATTATCCTGTAAGACTACTCTTTGATTTTTAAGTAATTTAATACCTTTATTTCGTCTCATTCCTCCTCTTGTTTTAACACCGCCTCTTAAATAAGATAGGTTTTCATTGGCTGGAGGCGAATATAAAAAAGGTGAATGTTTACTAGTGGAAGGTTGGGGTTCTATTAGTACATTTGAATAGCGATTTGAAGGTTCCTGACTTTGAAGAGACATTGTATGTTTACAATAATGTGGACTAGCTGATGAAGTTGAAATTACATATGAGTCATCCCTATCTTCACATACAGATTGGATTTCCTGGAGATTAATCGATGTAAAGGATTCGCCTAATGAATCGGCAAGCAATTCTTCACCTAATTTTTCAGAAACATTATGTTCTGATCCACAGAAAAATGATTTAGCACGCTTTGATCTTTTAGACGCTTTACTTGCTTTGTGTTCCGTTGTCACGGTTTCAAATCTGAAAAATTAAAAAAGAAATACATATATTATTTGTTTATTTATGATGTAATTCGGTACCTATATTTAAAATACTCACGCTTGTGGGGACGGTATTTCGTGAATTGTGTAACGTCGTCTCGGTGTCATGCTACTGAAACAAATAAAGACCAATCAATTCAGGAGACATTATAGATTACTTATTCAAACAATATTATATTAAAAAAAAATTAACATAGAATAAATATTTTTTGATTACTTAAATAATCACCAACCTCTTGTTACTATTAGGATTTACATCTTCCTTTAAAGCTAACTCTATTAAATGATCGCTTCTTCGTTTCATCGTTGAAAAGGATACCTACTGAAAATCAAATTTGTTATTTATTATATCCCTCCATATGAGATGTGCGAGGTAGCTAACCTAACACGCTGGATCGTACCGTACTGCGTAGCTGCACGAGTAAGCTAGAGACGTCAGCACGCATCTTTAGCACACATTCTTAGCAAGCATCCTTAGCAATCAAATGGATATGAAAAAAAAATAGCCATGTTAAACCCTTTTCCACTAGAGCAATCCTATTCGTGTAAATCAGGCACATTCTGAGCAATGTAGCTTAGCATAGCTCAAATGGAATCGCAGCCTAAAACTACCATTTCTTTCACCGTAATACCAAGGCATATTAGTAAACGAAATAAATCAGTTCAGAAAAAAACATGCAATAAAGAAAAACCTTTTCTATTTTGAGTGCCACATCGGGAAAATATCTAAAATATAATCCTAATTATTTAAGCATGCATTTACTTCAGCACTTTGTCACAATTAGTTAGTTACAAAAAAAAAACATTACGTTAGCAGTACGTAACAAACGTTAGCAGGCTAGTGTTCATAGATAGCAAAATTACATATTATGCACCAAATAAAATTGCTTAAACACAATTTGTTTAACATTTCGTCTTCATTGGTAAAAATAAAATGTTGCAGCGAATACAAATTTGTACTGTGCCCACAACTAATACATAGTCACTTTTTATAAAATGCGTCAATGGCCATAGCCTTTTTAAATTTTGTTGTCAATATAAAAAGAAGTCTGTTCGCTCGAAGTAATTATCCACGTCCAGAAGGATTACCATTGTAGATAATGTTATGATCTAGCAATAAGTATACCTCCGTATATTCTTCGTAATTCTCAGAAAATTACCTGTAACAAATAGAAAATAGCGGATAGTTAATTCGAATATTTTCTGTACATCTACTCAAAAAGTAGGTACAAATAGACAACATACTCGTATATTGGAAAAAAATCTGGATTATTGATTTACATTAATAGTTTATTAAAAAACCAATTTAACAGACTGCTTAACACAGCCAGTATCTATTTATAATAGACTAGCTGACCCACGCAACTTCGTCTGCGTCACATAAGAGATCAGAAAAAGTTCACAAAGGAAATAAAATTTCCCCAGTTTTTGCAACATTTTTCATTTATGCTCCGCTCCTATTGGTCGTAGCGTGATGTTATATAGCCTAAAGCGTTCCTCGATAAATGGACAACCCAACACAAAAAATAAACAATTCGAACCAGTAGTTCCTGAGATTAGCGCGTTCAAACAAACAAACAAATAAACAAACTCTTCAGCTTTATAATATTAGTATAGATTTAATCAAAATGTTAGTAGGTATAGGCAGAAACTTTAAATGTTTGCATCATTTCCATAGTACCTACCGTCTTGACGTAAATTCATTTCGAACTCGATCTCGTCGGTTGTACTGTTTCAAAAGATTTCGGCCAAAGATGTATTAGCATTATAGATTGAAAAATACGTGTATATATTTTTGGCGTGATTTGTTATGCATAAAACCATCCAAAAAAGATTTTTACTGCTATGTCAATGAACTCACTGTATCCGTTTATGTGATTTCATTTTAAAAATAATAAATATAGATAGAATAAAATATAGCACGGATATTTAGTGTATCCGCCTTGCATTCCCACCAGAAAACCTACCATCTTCAAATCCCCTATCACTGGCCAAGCATACTCTTCATACTTTAAAGTTTGAAGTACCATTTTAACGCTTTCGTAATTTTCTTTCAGCATTACAGAATGAGCCAGAGGTAGAGATGGAAATTTGTTTCCATTATGAAGAAGGACTGCTTTTAAACTTTTTGTAGAGCTGTCGATGAAAAGACGCCATTCAGAAGGAACGCAAGGGATTCCAATTGCATCAAATAAACCTGTCACATCATTGCAATAACAAAGTCCATCTTCCTTTGTAAAAAATCCAGAGAATATTTCATGACGCTTCCTTTGATCACTTACTTTAACATCCTTCTTGAGCAAATTCCACTGAATAACCGTGAAGCTAATATTTCTGCTTTAAGTTTAGGTAGGTTTAAATCTCTTACTAAGTCATTAAACTCTTCTGAATTAATGAGATGTGGTTCAATAGACTCTGATCTGAGTAAGAATTCGCTGCCTCCGCTACTACTAGACATTTGTGATAGCGGTAGCTGTTCCTTCAACTTTGGACGAGAAGGCACTGGAAAATGTTCACTGTGGGGCACTGGAGCGGTTGTTGATGGTAGATCTGGGTACTGAATCTGCTTGGCTTTTTTGCCAGCCCGACGCTTGATGGGATTAGTGGGCTCCCTCCATATTCTTGGTACTGCAAACTTCATACTTTTTTTTTTCTCCTCTATACCATGCTGGAAATAAATTAACACCCATAAAATACACATAATTTAATACAAATCGAACATATTTTGCATACAGTATCCTTAAAAATTGTGATGTATGTATTCTCTTACCTTCTAAAGTGTTTTTGCAGTTACTACATGAGAAGTGAGGTGCCCATATTTTATCTTGACTTCGAATAGGAAGGTTAAAATAAGCTTCATAAGCTTCACGGAGTTTTATATTTGATGTCAAACCGAATTTTTTAGCTCTTACTTTAATGAATTCGCCACAAATGTAGCAAAAAGAGTCAACGTAATTTTTACACTTTTTGGAAGCCATTTTAGATCGCGAGCCACAAAAATGACGTGGTTTCCTTGTAATGCGCGCGCGCACACTACCAAGACTACCTGCCACTCCCCGCTTCGCACCCGTAACCCCCCTTCGCCCCGTCCCTTGCGTGCTAACGCCGTTGCTACTCGAAGTGTCTCAAAATCTTAGAATATTTATTTTTCCTTGTTAAATGTACAAAAGCAAACTTTATTTGGTAAAAATGGATCGTCTGGTTACTTTTCGATGTAGACAATCAGAAAATAAGCATTTAATAGCAAACCCAAAAAAAATGTTTTAGTAGTTCAATTGAGTGAAATTGAGAACTTGAGTAGTTCTCAATTTTAGTTTTAGAATGGTATAACTGGTAATATGATCTACAAGATATTTAAAAAAATCTGTAATAGTAACACAATTACGATTAAGATAATATTAATGAAAAGTATGTTTAAACCCAAATCAATTTATTAGTTTTATGTTGAAGCATTCGGAACGATTTTTCCTGTAGAATAACACATTTCTGTTTATCATATTAGTGTATTAAGCTAATTAACATGAAATTCAGAGATTAAACAAACCTGTGGCAAAGTATTTTTAGAAGAAAATGCTGTCATACAAAATATATTACATAAAAAATTAATAAATAGGAACATCAAAATAGTCCACATTTTGTAACAATTTGCAGTATGACCCAGATACCTACCAGTACGCACATTAAAATGACCACCCTTAACTTTAAAAATATTAGGAACCACAAACAAAACAAATCTAACAAACAATATCTATTATGCTTCTTAAAAGTAATTAGGAAAAATAACATTATGAACAATAAACATAAAAAAAATTGTAATAGCTTTGCTTTTTTTTAATAATTAGGGTAATTAGAAACCATAAACATAAAAAAATCGAACAAACTTATCCTCTATTAGGCTTCTTCTTAAAACTATTTGGCAACTACCGCATAATCAGTCTTCTTCAGGTACATAATAAAAATAAGAGATTCTCAAAAAACGGTTTTTAAAATCTTGGAACAATGTTTTTCCTAAGAAGGTCTAGCAAACCCTTCTTGTTCTTCTCACATATTGGGATCTTTTCTCTGTATGCCTTTTGAACAGTGATATTATTGGCAGTGTTTCTTGTGTTACCAATCTTATCTATCATGACTGTTTTAAACTCTGTGTTCCTCGTACGATGTGTTATAGGAAAAACAGTAAATAGAGTCATTAGATTCCCACCTTTAAAATTTTGTCGTCTCCTAGCTTTAACGTTTCTTTGTCCATATTCTTAGAAAAAATTTTGCCTGTTGATGAAGCCAACGCTTTTATATCAAAAAAATCTTCGTGTACTAATTCATTTACTTGATATGCTTTACCAGATTTTTTTACATTTCTTATAATGTGCACATACTGGTCAGGTGTATATATGGGTCCAGACTGTAGAGCTTTACCTACTCCTCATTCAATGAGGGAGTTGACATTATCACCCTCATTTTGAGTATGCCCTTTTATTAGGTATTTATGGGTTATTGAATTAATAAAATCGAGATGGTAAACTGCATATACTTAAAGAGCTATTATGTACTGGTTCTTTTGCTGGCCGCAGCAGATGTCGGAATAAAAACTATATCTAATTTTGAATCTAGTTCTTAAGCTTTAAATTCTGTATGTATGTGAGCAAACAGATCCTATTTCTATAGCACCGCGTTTAGCTTCACCTTCATGCCAGACATAACATGCAGTGTCTTTAGATTTGATATCGCATATTATGAAATTATAAGTATTTAATTTTGATACGTAATAAAAGTTTGATGCATCTCCTCTAGGCCAAGGCATTGCAGCCTGAAGATCATAAACCGCTACAATGCAATTATCAGGAGTAAATTTTTTGTCATCTTCTTTATTTTGCCTTGACAAATCTTTGTCTTTTAAATGCCTATCAAACTTTTCTTTCAGTTCTACCTTATCGTTTTCTGTGGCATTACTGTATGATGAACAATCCTCACACTGAACTTTTTTCGGTTGGAAAAAGGCAATATTGAATTCGTTGCTAAAGAAATCCTGTAATATATAAGGTAATTGGCGCTTGGTAGACTTTTTGACTGACAGTCGAGTTCGTAATCCCTATGTAAGTCTGCTACAGTTTTATCACCAACAATATAAATCCTTTTTGTGTCTGCACGACAGTAGCGATTTTCAATTTTTGGAGTTGAGTTGATGTGTTGAATAATACCTACTTTAATAGCCGTATCGAAATGAAAATTTTGGCTGTGTTTGCCACGATTATCCAAATCTAACATGCCACATAAATTCTTCTTCTTTTGAAGAACAGTTCGGATAGACGCAGCAGTTATATCTAGCGTAGTTTAAAAAAATACTTTACACACTCGAATTCTCTCATTATCAATGGTCAAATAAAAAGCATTGTTTTCCCCCCGGTTACTGTTATGCATCTTGTATGAATATCGTGGTTCAATGACGGAAAGATGGCGCAAAATAAACTCTCGTTGCCTTTGCAGATCTCCCAAGCCCCAAAAGCATTCAAAAATTTCTTTGCGCTGTGATTCTGTAATATTTTGAGTACACTTTTGTTTGCACTTATCAGTACATGGTGTTTTTAGAGACTTTGCAGGCACAACGGTTTTTCCTTTTTTAGAATTGGATATATAGGACTTACCAGAGTTTCTTAGGATTTTTGCCTTGATACGCAACCAGTTATTGGGTGTAGATTTTCGTTTTCGTCCTTTATTTGAGCTGATATTGTCTTCACAATCAAGATATGTAGAATTGGTATTAGAAGTAAGTTCCAAAGAAGTTGGAGGTGTATTAGCTGTAGAACGTGAAGTTGAAGCTACTGGCTCAATCGAATCATAGCGAAAAGTATCATCTTCGATGCAGTTAGCTGTTGACCACTGCTGTTAAACGTTCATTATTCAATTCATCGTCTGATGAACTCTCGGAATCTTATGAACTAGATCCATCGTGGTGCTGCTACTAGATTCTGTTTGCATGGGGGCTATCGGCATAGGTATTGGTAAACATGTTTGGTTTATGGTGGAAACATCGTTACTGAAATTGTCATATTGTGGTTCATTCAAATCTATTCCACTTTCATTTTTTCATATTTTTTTCATATTATATTATTATATGATACTAGCTGACCCGGCAAACGTTGTTTTGCCATATAAATAATTTCCTAGTAATTTCTAGTGTAGACAAAAAATAGCTTACTTATTGTAAGTATGTATGTATGTAAGAATGTGGTATATGCGTGAAATAAGCATGGAGCGCTGTGAACGATGAGGAAATATAAAAATAACAAAAGGCAAACATTATTTTTAAGTTATTATAATTTATTTCTTAAAATTATATATCATTAATTAAACAATTACGACAGTAACACTATTAAACAATATCAATCTCTTAATGCTATAGTGTGAACAATATTTTTTGTTAGTCCATCTTTAGCTAACACAAATAAACTGGATGGTTTACCCACTCGAGAGCATGCCACGTATAATTGTCCGTGTGAAAAACATGGTGTTCTCAAATCTAATCCACAAACAGACATCGTTTGACCTTGGGATTTGTTGATAGTCATTGCAAATGCCAATCTAATCGGAAACTGAATACGTTTGAATTCAATTGGCACATCTGTAGGTATAATAGGAATCCGTGGTATGAGTATATTTTCACCTCTGAACTTGCCATTTAAAATCCTGGCTTCGATCACGTTTTTCATTAATTTTTGAATGACTAATCGCGTACCGTTGCACAGCCGGGGCGGGTTCAAATTACGAAGCAAGATAATTGGAGATCCAACCTTTAATTGTAAATTATGCGGTGGCATGCCTGGCAAATCCAGTGAGTTCAAAAACTCTGTGGGAAAATTTACTGCTTCGCTGTCGTCGCAAACTGTATCAATAGATTTATATGACACCAAGTTCCCTGGCAACAACATTTGTATCTTCAGATTTAAATTGTCAACGTCTACATTTTTTGCCGCTAAAATCGCTCTTTCTGCAAGCCACTCATGATTTATGTACTGTGTGTGTACATCGGGAAATATTTGTTCAATGAGAGTATCTTGCGAATCAGCGATTGTGCAGAAATCGGTCGGTAATTTTACGTATCCAGTTTCATCTATAGCAACTTTTCCATCACCGATATCTAAGAGTTGTTTTGAAAATGTTTCAGCGGATGGATCTTGAAGCATTTGAACGCGCATATTTATTTTTAGCTGTAATTTTTCAACATTACGCCACAATGGAGATGATTTTAAGCAAGCGTTGATCTCATCAGCGTATGTTGAACGTGGAATGACTGGAAGTGTTTGTCTGAAATCACCTGAAAGGACCAACAGAGTTCCGCCAAATAGGTTGTCACTGTTTTTAATATCTTTCAATGTCCTGTTCAACGCCTCAAGTGAATGTTTGTGTGCCATAGTACATTCATCCCAAATAATAATTTTACACCGTTTCAGCACAGTGGCCATGGATGATTGTTTCTTAATGTTGCATACTGCGTCAGGGTTATTCTGAATATTTAGTGGCAGCTTAAATACTGAATGAGCTGTTCTACCTCCATCCAATAAAGTTGCTGCAATGCCCGATGATGCAACGGCCAATGCGATGCCATTATTTGATCGTATTTCAGCAAGAATTAACGAAATAACGAATGTTTTGCCAGTTCCACCCGGTGCATCCAAAAAGAAGAACCCACCTTGTCCAGCTGAAACTGCGAGCATAATGCGATCATAAATGGTTCTTTGTTCCTCATTCATTAGTGGGACATTGCGGGCAACAATCGCTGCCATTTCTACAGTACTGTACTGCAGTTCACGATTCATTTCAGTATTCATTAAATCAGATGCAGTTCGATTTGGCGAATTCATACCGAAATTACTAAGTGGTAAGTTGGCAATGACAATGCAAAGATCCTCAATAGCAATCAATGCTTCATTGTACATTTCGTCGCTGAATGTTATGGTTAGATCGTGGCACCGTATACGATGTTGATGCAATATATCATCAGTCATTGAATCTTTGTGATTTTCCCATAATATCTGTGCTCGGGC
Organism: Dryobotodes eremita; assembly: GCA_917490735.1. Taxonomy (NCBI): domain Eukaryota; kingdom Metazoa; phylum Arthropoda; class Insecta; order Lepidoptera; family Noctuidae; genus Dryobotodes; species Dryobotodes eremita. The sequence goes on along the minus strand of OU823241.1, from coordinate 5,016,463 downwards.
TGGGAAACATGTAGTCAACACTATAGCGAATAGTAGACGAATTTGTATTGCTGTACAGTTCAATGCAGCTTCAGCAAGCATGCATTCCCACTGGTTGTCGTCTTCCAGCAAGCCGAGTGCAAGGCATACATCTTTATACGTTGGATATTGTTGCCCATTCACTTTACGTATATCTTGAAATGATAATGGGCCAGTAACATTAACCAACAACAGTCGAAGATAAAAGCGCTCCGTGTGTCTTGGATTGACTGTAAATAATCGCCCCAAGGCGTTTGATTTAAATAAATTGAGACCTGCAGCAACTGGTGAGCCTTGCTTGCGGGGCATCCATGTTTTTGTTTGAGTCCATGTGAAATAGCGTGGTACTTGTGAATAGAGTAATGTTCGTGCAAAGACACCAAAATCATCCGCACGATTACACAATTCAAAAAATGCAGTGAGTGTAGTTTTAGGTGGATTTATTGCACGATCAATCGCTGTCTCGTTCGTGAAAAATACACGCTGACCGTTTTCAAGATGGATGGCTAACTGAACAACTGCTGGATCCCGTTCATGAATTGGAAAACCAAAGATACGCCAAGCAGCTTCATTGGAGCTGATGTACCGACCAATTTGGTAGAGCGTTATTTCATCGTTTTTATTCACTGGAGGAGCATTCACATTAGTATTTTCCACTCTAACATTAGATCAATCTTTATTTTCAATGTTATCTTTAGGCTTGGAAAAAAAATGAACTGTTCCTTTTCAGTGAATTGTATGGAAGTTGAAGTCGTAGGTATTTTATTTTGTATAACATCTTCATTAACTTGTTTGAGGTTCCGGATTATTTGTAGGTTACGAGGATGCGGCCTTGTAAATAATAAGAACAATTCATAAAATAACGAACCACACCATACTATGCCGTGCCATGTCATGCCATGCCCACACCACAATACAACACACCACACCGCACCATACGATACCACACTACAACACATCACACCACTCTATACCAAACCATACCACACCATGCCACAGCCACCACAACACAACACAACATAGCATCATGTCTGTAATAACCGAAGGTGTAGGCCGAGGTGATAAATTCACCCGCGTTTCGCCGGCTATGTTTTTAGGTCTCATGGGTACGTTTATAGGGGCGAACCCTTTGCTGTCCATCGGGCACAATTTGTATCTCCGAGTTGCTATTAAGACTTTTCTAAATTTGAAATGACAATTACCACTTTTGTTGCTCGACCCAGGATTCGAACCCGGGACATCGCGGTTATATAAGGCCCTATGCAATGAGCCACGAGGCAGCAAAAAAAAATCAAAACACGTTTTAATTATATCGTTAAAAGTAACTTAAGTTGCTTTCGGTTCTAAATTATTGAGCTTTATTTCTAAGCAATAATACCCGGGGACTCTTTCAAGTTTGTTGCAAGTAGCTGTTACTTTGGTATATCATCGGCTGTACGTTCCACAATGGTTGGCTTTCACTTGGCGGAGCTTCGTCTGAATCAACAACGTGCAGTGCCTTACGAATAGTTAAAAATTGGTCACGAGCCATTTACTTGCTAATAACCTCCAATCTCAATCCTGCTCTCCAGTACATTGGGATACGAGGGTAAGGAATACATCCAATGATAATGTGAATCGAAAGCACTTTGGCTATATCGACTGCAGTAGCTTTAAGTTCGCGGCCCGTTTTTCTGAGATGATACAAGTTGGTGCACCTAGATATTTCTTCTAAAAAATCTTTCTCAAAGTAGTCAGAAAAATATTCCATAGGGGTCCTCATAATAGATACTGGCAGTGAAGGATAGTCATGAGATGAATCTTAGAAAAGTACCTGTTTCTAGACCCGCTTGCGAGGAGCTAGACGCGTAGTTCTTTGGCGGCGTTTAACTATTGAAAGTGCGAGAGTGTTAGGGCAAGTGTTTGGCTCGGGATCCAGCTCAGGGTCTTCTTCGGTTTCTATCAGAGAACATTTCGTCAAAATTTAGGTCTTCCAAGACATTTGGTTAAAATTGACATCATCTTCATCAAAATCCTCAATTTCGGAAAGGTTTCCATCGCCCAAGATTTGCAAAACTTGATCGTCATTTAAACCCCGACCTAAATAGTTGATAAAACATATAAATTTTAATTAAATTTAGGCAAAAATAAACAAATCACGGTTGACATGTTGTGAATTTATTTCTCGCACGCCGAAGCCACACGATCGTAGCAGTCAAACTTTACGACTAAATTGTGCCTACACTCAAGGAGATGGTGGGAGAATGAAATGTAAAATAACAATTATATACTCACAAAATTACAATGAATAACTTACTTATTTAATGTTATTTTAACTTGTACTTTACATAGAAACACACATTACAAAACTAATAATACGAGCAACAAGTACTTACCCGTGACGCTGCGAGGGTCAAAGAAGTAAACAATTTGGCGCCAGAATTTAAAAAAAGTAAAACTCACGCTCGTTTCAGCGCGGGTGTAAAGGGTTAAGAGCTTTGTTCAATGGAATGGGATCTAGACATATTCTAAATTTCTGATCACGGCTGACTATCAAAATATTATTTACCCATTCTGTGTGCTGTATCTCTTTGGCAACAATTCCTTCCCGTTCCAAACTGTCAAGTTCCTCGCGTAGCTTCTCTCTTAGACATACTGGAATGCGACGGGCTGGCTGGATACGTGCTGGAACTGTTTCATCTATTTCTATAGTAACCTCTCCTGGCAAGCTTTTTTTTTATTTTTTGGGTGGGAAATCATCAAATGACCTCTCCCGCTCTGGGCGGAGCGGAAGGGCGTGTCAGACTCTTACTGACAAAAACCCACCCGTGTTTCTTCAGTTGCCTGTGCGCCAGGGCCACGGTAACTCTTTCGAACAATCCGCGACCCCGGCAGGCATCGGCCCTATCGGACCCCATCAATGATGCTTTTTTTTTTTTTTTTTGGGTGGTAAATCATCAAATGACCTCTCCCGCTCTGGGCGGAGCGGAAGGGCGTGTCAGACTCTTACTGACTAAAACCCACCCGTGTTCCTTCAGTTGCCTGTGCGCCAGGGCCACGGTAACTCTTTCGAACAATCCGCAGCCCCGGCAGGCATCGGTCCTATCGGACCCCGTCAATGGTGCTGACATCTCTTTGAGGCGCGCGTGGAACACGACGCGCCGTCGACCCGGGCCTGGTCCTTACCGGACGGCGAGCTGCCCATTGCTCGCCGTCCGCAAGCCCGCGCCTACGGTGGCCGGGAGTCGGCGATCGACTCCCGACGCCCAGGGTATCTCCTCCTCCTGCGGCGGCTAGGGGCGCGAGGTCGCAGAGATTGCCTCTCTCTTTCGCGCTCCGCCTCCTCCTTTGCGAGCATTACTGCTTCGCAGAAGGAGGTGACGGCTTCCCATTCCCTCTCGCTCCGTACCATGGCCTGAACCAGGGCCGGACGCAAGAGGTCGCCGCCGCCGATCGCCGCCACGAGGACACGGCGGTGCTCCGCCCAAGCCGGGCAGACCTCCACCGTATGCTCCACAGTGTCCTCCGGTCGATCCACACAATGGTAACACCCGGGCGTTTCCTCCCGCCTTATCCGAAACAGGAACCTCCCGAAACAGCCATGTCCGGTGAGGACCTGCGTCAGGCGGAAGGTGAGGACGCCGTGGCGCCTCTCAAGCCACTCCTCAAAGAGGGGTCTTACCGCCGCAATTGTGGCGTGCCCTATATGCTTGCTTGCTAAGGTGGATTTCGTGGTTATATGACTTTACTTGTAGGAATAATTCCTTACCGGACGGTGAGCTGCCCATTGTTCGCCGTCCGCAAGCCCTCGCCTACGGTAGCCGGGAGTCAGCAATCGACTCCCGACGCCCAAGTTGTCTCCTCCTGCGGCGGCTAGGGGCGCGAGGGCGCAGAGATTGCCTCTCCCTCTCGCGCTCCGCCTCCTCTTTTGCGAGCATTACTGCTTCGCAGACGGAGGTGACGGCTTCCCATTCCCTCTCGCTCCGTACCATGGCTTGAACCAGGGTCGGATGCGAGAGTTTCCGTCGTTCGATAAATTTGCAGCGTATGTCTCTATAATAAAAGTTTTGAGTGCTGAGTTGGCGATTCCCCTTATGCAGCTGTGCGTAACAAACTTGACAACAAATAAAAACTGTTATGCATCTCGCCCTTGTGTTAGCAATATTTCATGTTTGGTTGTGTTAAAAGGGCCCACTTGTACTTAAGTGCCGTCGCCGCCATAGTGATTGCACTATTTCGTTCCCATGGCACTCCACGAGTTTTTAAGGGTCTGCCAATTTGTGTTGACAGACATAGGTTAAGAATTATTAGCGATAAGTAAACTAGTGTAAGAAATATGTTTTAGGAAGTTAGTCTATAATAAACCACCATCCGAGTAAGACTCCTCGTTTTACTTCCAAATTCCTCCGGCAACGCTCCCAAAAGTTAAAGGGACACATTCAATCGCGGCAAACGTCAGAAACCGAATGACAGTATTACTCTGAATGACCAAAACAAAATGGCGCCTAGTGGTCGCCATTTTGTTTGGGTGGGACGTTTTCTTGAATCAATTGTTTGGATACGGCAATATTATTTACAGTTTGTTTACGATTCTTGTTTCAAAAAAGAAAACATTTTATAAATCTATATATAAAATATTAGATAGATAATAATGCATAGATTTATATATATTTTTTTTTTATTAAAGTCTGTTGTCGCATGTAATATTAGGGTATTAGGTTTAGTTCTAATAGGAAATTATATGTTCTGCAAAGTAATTCACACAAGTGTATATTGAAAGAAATTGTATTGTACGTATGTGTGAATAATATAAAAATTTAATTATATTTACATAATACTAGCAAACCCGGTGAACTCCGTTTCGCCACCAGATGGCTTCGTTTTATGTAACATTTCGTTTGGTGATTAAAAGAAGATTTTTTTTTTTTTTGTTTTATGTTAGAAAAGGAAAAATTTTATTTCATTTCACAACAGTAATGAATTTATTTCGATTACAAAAATGAAGTGTTATTTAGTTGAACTTCTCTAAGTAAATGAAAGTGAATCCAAAGTAAATACTGAATCGAAGCGTTATACGGGTCCGCAAATTATCCGTTTCATTGAAGTGCTCTTTGGTAAACCACATTTTTTGTTTTTTGGTCTGACGTTAACACAAACAAAGCGGATGGTTTCCCAACTCGTGAACACGCAACGTATAACTGCCCATGTGAAAAACAATGATTTTCTAAATTTATCCCGCAAACACTAAGCGATTGGCCTTGCGACTTGTTAATTGTCATTGCGAACGCAAGGCGAACTGGAAATTGCAATCGTTTGAAGTCAAACGGAAGATCAGTCGGAATCAACCAAATGTCAACAGTACTAATTGTGAGATAGGAATAAATCAAGAGAAACTAGAATTCGTCGATAAAACTGTTTTCCTGGGGATCACGCTCGACTCAAGGCTTCAATGGGGTCCTCATTTAACATCCCTTGCAGGACGGCTCAGTTCAGCGGCATACGCTGTGAGAAAAATCCGTCAATTTACTGATGTAGGTACCGCGAGGCTAGTGTATTTTAGTTACTTTCATAGTATTATGTCGTACGGTATTTTACTATGGGGACGGGCTGCAGACGTTGAGTCTATTTTTATTCTGCAGAAAAGAGCCATCAGAGCCATATATGGCCTCCGCAGGCGCGACTCTCTAAGGGAACGGTTTAAAGATATTAACATCATGACGGTACCTTGTCAATATATTTATGAAAACATCATGTACGTAAGGAAAGCTCTACATAGTTTTAGTAAAAGAGGTGAAAGACACAATTATATCACTAGAAATAGGGACCAATTAGTTCAACCAGGTTTCAGGCTGGCTAAAGTAGACTCTTCTTTCATGGGGTACTGTTTAAAATGTTACAACAAAATACCTCCCCATATACTTCAATTGAATGAAACGAAATTTAAATCCTGTATAAAACGCACACTATGCAGTCAAGCATATTATAAGTTGGGGGATTACATCGCTGATAAAAATGCTTGGCTCAACGCTGGTCCTGCTCCACAAGGGCGCATTAACTAATTGATTAGCATTTGGAACTACTGAAGATTGTAAAAACTGTCTTTACATTGTATAAATTCAATCTTGTAGTATTGTATAATTGCATAGCACATGTGTGAGTACTATGTACCTACTATAAAGCTACCATTTTCTAGGTTTGTCTTTCATTGACTTGAATGTGCCCTGGCGGCTGAGAGTATGTCATGCTCACTCAAATGTCTCGCTGGTGGTGGCGTGTGTGTTGGATCATTAAGTTCCCTTCAAAATGGTTGAGCTAAATGGTGCTGATCCATACGTCATGTTCGTGAACGGGCGCCGTCAGTGGGGACTGGTCATCTCTTGGCTGCCACGGCTTATTTTAATTTAATATTGGAATTGTTGTCGTCTCTTTATTACGGACGCTTTTAACGTTCTGCATCGTTCTCACATGCATAATTTCAACATGAATGATGTAACTGAGATGTTTAGGGTTATAAGGATGTTTTAAAAAGAACAAATCAGATTGGCTGCCAAAAGTATAATAACTATATTTAATATAAAACAAGTAAAGTAACATAAAACGCTAATCAAGCATTAACTTGATACATAATTACTACGGAGCATACATACACAATAGTATAAAGGAGAGCATACACTTCACCTCCGGTAATTAAGAAAAAAAAAAAAAAACAGACATTTTTTTTTTTTTTACTAAACAGTCAGGTTACAAATAGTTTAGTTCGGTTTTTGTGTACAATATCAATTTTATTATTCTTTTTTAAAATTTTAACATTACATCCCAAATCTTCTACAACAGTAAATGGACCATCAAATAAAGGATCTAATTTCTGACCTGTTTCATTTTTAATCAATATCATATCATCTTTATTATATTGAGTTTGGTTCAAATATTTATCATAATAGTTGTATTTACGATTACATTTGCTTAATATTAAATTATTTCTAGCATCTTTATTAGCTAATTGAAGCTTATACTTAAGACTATTACAATAATTTTCTGGATTATATAGCGGTTCAACATCATTATATATTCTAGAAGGAATAATACATGGCCTACCAAATACAAGTTCGAACGGCTGGTATTTTGTTGCTGAGTGGACAGTGGTATTATAACTAAAACACCAATAAGCTAACCAATGTGACCAAGTTTGTGGATTATTGTTGCATTGAATTCTGAGAAAAGCTCCTAAATTTTTGTGTGTATTTTCTAACGAACCAATAGATTGGTGATGGTATGCAGTTGATGATATTTTATCAATGTTTAAAAGCTTACAAACCTGTTCCATTGTTGATGACATAAATTCAGCACCTCGATCAGTTGCTAATGTTTTTGGTAGTCCAAATCTAAGAATAAAGTTATCTACTAAAGCTTTACTTACAGTTACAGTGTCCTTAGTTCTAAGTGGATATGCTTCCACAAATTTACTTAGCTCGCACTGGAGACTCAGTATGTATACATTACCGTCATAATCTTGAGGCAATGGGCCTACAATATCTAAAAATATTTTTTCAAAGGCATAAGATGCTGTAGTTGTTATACACATGGGTTCCTTAATAGGCTTACCATGCTTCATCTTTTGACATTTTTCACATTTTGATATAAAATCTTTTACATCCGTTTCAAGACCTGGCCAGTAAAATTGTCTTTTAACGTTATTTATCATTCTGCGCACACCAGCATGTCCACTGGTTGGCAGTAAATGAAAGTCATGTAAAATAAATTTAATATTTTCATCATTAGTAATTCTCTTGACACCTCTTAAAACATGAAATCGTGGTCCGGACCAAGTTTTCATTGATTCAATTTCTTGACTTAAGTCTTTAAGAAAGCTAGCATTATTTATATCTTTTATTATGCATATCTCATTTATATTTAACTTCTTACAAAATTTACTCAATATCGACACAAATTCGGCTCGCGTAAAATGTGAATGATAATCGAGATTTATGTATAAATTCTTTCTCTTTTCTTCATATGCAAAACATTTTTCTTTTAAGGATATCCTATTATTATTATTTAATTTATTTAATTCTTCACCTTTTATTAAAATCATTTCTACAGAATCATTTGGTTTCTTTAATATTTCCGCAACCCTTGGCTGATCAGACCTTGTGTCTGCGGATCTATTAAACAAATCTGTATTACTTGCATCATTCATATCATTCATTCTCTTCTTTTGTGCTCTTGTTAATACAGTCACTACATCATTATTCATACTCTTCAGTTCATCCGATGTTATCACAATCCTAGATAATGCATCCGCAGCGACATTTGTTTTTCCTTTCACATACACTATTTCATAGTCATATTCCTCTAGAGTTAATCTAAATTTTAATAGACGACTTGAACGATCTTTCATCCCAAATAAATATATTAAAGGTTTATGGTCTGTTTCTATCACGAATTTTCTACCGTACAAGTATGGTCTATAATACTTGACTGACCACACTATGGCTAACAATTCCTTTTGAATTGTTGGGTAATTTCTCTCTGCTTTGTTTAATGGACGACTTGCATACGCAACAGGTTTCATATTTTTATTACATAAAACAGAACCAATAGCTATTCCTGAAGCATCAGTTTTTAATACAAATTTACTTTTATCTGAGAAATCTGGATATTGTAAAATTGGTGGATTAGTCATTGAATGTTTTAAATTTTGAAAAGATTTTTGGCAACTTTCTGACCAAATAAAAGGTTCATTTCTTCTGCACAATTTGTTTAATGGCACTGTAATATCAGCAAATGAAGGTATAAATTTTCTATAATAATTGCAAAAGCCAACAAAACGTTTAACCTCGTCCGAATTTTTGGGTATCGGATAATTTTTTAAGACTTTAATTTTTTCTGGATCTGGCAAGACACCTTGCGCAGAAACAACGTGCCCAAGATATAATAGTTCTTTCTTTAAAAATTGACATTTTTCGGGATTTAATTTTAAATTTACCTTCCTCAGTCTTTCAAATATGTCCATTAGATTACGATTATGGGACTCTAAATTACGACCAAAAATAATTAAATCGTCTAAATAAACGAAACATTTGTCAAAAGTTAAACCAGACATTGCTACCGTCATTACTCTACTGAAAGCACTTGGCGATATCGTTAATCCCATCGGCAGACGTTTCATCTGAAACTGACCTGTATTAGTACAAAATGCTGTGCATTTTCTGCTTTCTGGATTTAATGAAACTTGATAGTAACCAGAATGTAAATCTAGATGGCTGAATAAAACAGCTCCTGAAAGAGAATCTAAGATTTCAGTAATATTTGGTAGAGGAAACCTATCATGCTGAATTTTTTCATTTAGTTTTCGATAATCAACTACCAAACGCTACTTCCTTTCATTATTGTCGTCACTTTTCTTGGGTACTTGTAAAACTGGACTAGACCATTCACTTTGTGTTTCTTCTATAATATCATTATTTATCATAGTTTCAATTTGTTTATTTAATTCTTGTTTCAATTTTTGTGGTAGTCTATAAGGTTTTGTATAAATAGGATTAGTATGAGGTTTTAGCGTTATTGTTTGTTCATAAATATTTGTTACCGATAGTTTATCGTTTGGTAAGTGAAAAATATCGGAATATTTTTTGCAAATGTCTTCAATAGACGTTTTCTCTTCGGAATGAAGATGTTGTAGTTTCAAAAGTCTTTTTAAAATCTGAGCTCTACTTGCATCAGCATTATGTTTATCGAATGTATAACATTCATATTCTGATAACGGTTTCACAACTGGAGTAAAGACAGGGACACGAATATGCTTTTCACTTACATTTAATATTTTTAACGGTATTTTACATTTATTTTCTCTAACAATAGCCCCAGCTAAAAACAAATCTTTCCCTAATTCACTTGCACAAACAACACAATCTTCTTTTAAATTTGAATTTAAATTTACATAGTGAAGAGACTCGCTTCGCGCCGGAATAGTCAAAATTTCTGAATTGCATTCTGTTATATCAAATATTTTAGTGCTAATTTCCTTTTCATTTATACTTAAAGTCAATACATTAGTCTTTAAATTGATATTTGACGAGTATTTACTTAAAAAGTCTAACCCGATAATTCCATCGGCCTTGATAGGTAAGTTATTAAACACGTGAAACTTATGTAGAAATACTTCACCCGTCGGTGATGACAATGCAAGACAAACATGACCTAGTGAACGTATTTGTCCAGCTATGCCGTTTACTAAAATATTTTTTCCAAAAATAGATATATCTGGCGGTAAGCATTCTTTCCGTACAACTGACAAAGAAGCTCCCGTATCCAACAGCCAATAATATTGATTATTATCTAAATTAAATGAAACTAATTTTGTTTGTCCATTAAAAGCTAATATTTCTGGGTTGGTCACGAAAAAACTTATCAGCCTGGTCTACCAATGGGGTTGTCTGAGCTTGGGCGCTATTATCACGCGCCTCATTTGCTTGAGCTGAATAAATCTGACGCGAATTTCCCCGATTATGTGACTGATAATTGTTATTTCTAAACTTTCCGCCTCTAGAGTAACCTGAATTGTAGTAATTACGCGAACGGTTACCCCGGTTGCTAAAATTATTTCCACTTACGTACCTATTTGATGACTGACCTCGTCCTTGTGCACCTCGTCCTCGATGTCCTTGATTTCTATGACCATTATTATTATATGTACCTCTCTTTCCTCTTTGGTAAGAAGAGGACTTACCAGAATAATACATGACATTGCCGTTGCTTGAACTCGCACTTGGCGACAGGGAACACTCCTCATCCTTAGCTGCCTGGATAGCGTCCTTCAGTAGGGTATAATTACGAGCTGCAACTATAATGCTAAGTTTTGAGTTTCTTAAACCCTCTGAAAATTTTCTGATTGCTAATTTTTCATTTAATGGCTTCAGAATATCATATTTATTACACTCGCCATCTGCTTGAGTAATTGTCAAGTCCGTGAATAGTTTTTCGATTTCAGAAGCATATTCACCAATCGAACGGTGACCTTGTGAAACATTTTGAAGTCGCGATTGAATTGCCGTAAATGACTTTCTCGTTAAAAGATGCATGCGCATGTCCTTGACAAGTTCTAAAACAGATGTATACTTTGAAGACATTCGTAACTTCGCGTTTTCCGAAAGTCTACTTTTCATAATAAATTTAATTAATAATTCTATATCCGTTCCGTTAATCATATCTGAATACATCTCAATACCGTCTATTAATCGTTTCGTCACATTTTCCGTATCGTCCATAACAGGCAACAAATTACAAGCAGTTTTCAAATCGAAATCCATTTTGACAGACTCGGTTTTAGGAAAAGTACACAATGTTTTAATACTTTCATAAAGTTTTCTTGTATTTTGTAAAATTTCTGTCGCAGACGAAATAATCTGCGGGTCCTCCTTAGACTTTAAAAGTAAAAATATTTCTTTGCATTTATCATAAATATTTGTCGCTTCATTTAATTTAATTTCAATAGTTTTACCTAAATATCTAGACTTTCCCTTTTGTACTAAATATTTTCTTATATTCTCTATTAAAACATAATTGTCAATTAATGTATCAATCATACTCTCAAACCATAGCAGGTATTACATTTCATTACATTCTTAGTTAATTATTCTATAATCGTGCACTTTAGCTCACGTAACTCGATACTTAGTCGCAAACTTGAAACGTTCTGCATTCTTTCGCCGTGCTACTAGTAACTTAACGCTTTTGTTTTGACATCTTTACATAGAATTATGAAATACTGGAATGTCTAAATAACTATTCTATTTTTAGTCTTTAGTGTTTACTTATTTTTAAGATTATTTTATTGTCCTTATTTACTAATTTTAGCACTCGCGAGAGATTTAACCGCACACACGACACACACTTTTAACATAGTTTATGCTGGTTACTCACGGTTCCTTAGGCTGAAGTTTCGGCGCTATTGTGTCCTCGGATAGAAGCCCGGATACGTTGCATAGCATTAAGACCAATCTCCTCCTGGATCCACTGACGATGGCACCTTCTGTATAGCCGCACCATAAAGTAGGCAATGGTTATGGTGAATACAGCCAGCAGTGCGACCATAACAATATTCATTTGCTCCATGTGCTGAACAATACCCTTCAAAGTGGCCTCGTTGCTACCCGCAGCGTTTTGGGTGATGAATACCTCATCTTTTTCGACCGTTGAGCGGCACATCTTCTATGGTTATACCGATTAAGTACAGTTTGGTATGGTGATTATACTTTAAACTTGCAATTTACACTGCCGAAACCCAAGGACAGCCCTAGGCAGGGTCGCCATGAGATGTTTAGGGTTATAAGGATGTTTTAAAAAGAACAAATCAGATTGGCTGCCAAAAGTATAATAACTATATTTAATATAAAACAAGTAAAGTAACATAAAACGCTAATCAAGCATTAACTTGATACATAATTACTACGGAGCATACATACACAATAGTATAAAGGAGAGCATACACTTCAGTAACCATATTTTGATTTAAAAGAGTGTCCATGGAGTTTCTTGCCCGTTCTTCTCCATAGGTACCTACTACGCTTTGGAATGGGCAACTAGCTTCATCTTTCTGACTGACCGACCCCTTGACAATTCAAAAGTGCCTGTAATTGGTTTATTTGAAATAAATGCTTTGAGTTTGAGTTTGAGTTTGAGAATCATTGGTATTCGAGGAATACATACATTTTCACCTGCGTACTTTCCGTTAATAATGGTTGCCTCAATCAAATTCGGCATAAGTCTTTTTACCGAAAGTCGAGTACCGTTGCAAAGTCGCGGTGGATTCAATTTACGCAATATCATAATAACTGTACCAATTTTGTGTTGCAAGTTATGAGGTGGAAATCCTGGTAACTCCAGAGAGTTCAAAAACTCCGTTGGATAATTTACTACATCATCTGGATTTGTTATGGAATCAACGGATTTGTATGTCACCAAATCGCCAGCAATTTTTGATTGAATGGTGAAATTCAGTGCGTGTACATCATTATTCTTTGCGGCAAGAATTGCTCGTTGACTTAACCAAACATAATTCTGATAATTCTCACTAATGTTTGGGAAAACATTTTCAATAAGAGCTAATTGAGAGTCTACAAATCGGCAAAAGTCGTTGGTAAGAGTAATTAATCCAGATGTCGCATCAACTGGGACTTTTCCATTTCCAACAGCTAACAATTGTTTGGAAAATTGTGCAGCACTTTGATCATTTTGAAGTTGAACTCTCATAGTAGTGGTTAGCGATAATGTTTTTACGTTATTCCATAAAGGTGATGCCTTCAGGCAAGCATTCAATTCATCTGCAGGCGTTCCACGGGGAATTACTGGCAACGTCTGCCTGAAATCGCCTGCCAACAATATCATCAAGCCGCCAAAGAAGTTGTTATTTCGCTGAAGATCCTTCAGTATGAAGTTAAGTGCTTCAAGTGATTTCTTATGTGCCATTGTGCACTCATCCCAAACAATGAGCTTGCATTGCATCAACAATTTTCCCATTGCACTGGATCGGGAAATATTGCATGTTGGAGTATCAATTGTGTTTAAATTGAGTGGCAACTTAAGCGCAGAATGTGCAGTACGACCGCCATCTAGAAGAGTCGCCGCAATTCCAGATGATGCTAACGCCAAAGCTATGTCACATCTTGATCGAATAGTGGCCAAAATCAATGAAATGACAAATGTTTTCCCTGTTCCTCCAGGTGCGTCCAGGAAGAATAGACCACCAGTATTATTGTCCACCGCTTGCATTAATGTTTCGTATACTTGTTTTTGCTGTTCATTCAGCAACGGCACATTATTTCGAACGAATTCCTGCAATGTATCAACATTGTATTGCAGCTCTCGATTTAATTCTTGGTTGAATGCATCGTGCATCGATCGATTTGTCGCAATCATTCCTACTTCAATCAGTAGCTTGTTTGTAATAGTCAAGCATTGATCCTCAATCAGAATCAATCCTTCATTGTAGATTTCATCGGTTATTTGGATGTCAGGATTATTCGTTTGAATGCGCAAGCGATGCAAGATATCTTCACATATGTCGTCTTTGTATTTGTTCCATAACTGAATTGGTTGTGAAGGAAAACATGTGGTGATGATAATTGCGAACAGCGTTCGTATTGGGTACGCATTTGATGAAACAACTGAATCCGCAAGTGTTAAATCCCAATGAGAATCGTTCTCCAGCAAACCCAATAGTTGACATGCTTCTCGATATGTTTGGCATTGGTGGCCATTCACAGTTTTCAAATGCGCAAATGATTTTGGTCCACGTACATTTACCAACAGCAGTCGCAAATAAAAACATTCATAATTTCTAGGATGAACAGTATACATGCGACCTAGTGCATCAGTGGAAAACACCTGTGGCCAATCTGGAACTGGTATTCCTTGTTTGCGACGTTGGAATTTCTTTGTTGATTGATTCCAAGTGTAATACTTGGGCATTTCAACGTACATCAGCGTCGCTGCGAATGGATCTGCTTCACACATTGCAAAGAAGCTAGTCAATGTTGTCGATGGTGGTCTCTCAGCTCGTTGTGCCGCATTAGCCTCAGTGAAGTAAACTCTTTGGCCATTTTCCAAATGCACTGCTAAATGTACAATTGTGGGATATCTTTCATGAATTTGAAATGACAATAATCGCCACAGTGCTTCATTAGTGCTGACGTATCTGCCCATTTGGAAGTTGCTGATTTCGTCATTCGCATTTTCCGACGCAATACCAAACACAGCCATGTCGCTGCCTTTTGTGATGTACTTGCACAAATATTTGATTGATTTGGCCGAATGACAACTCTCAACGTTTGCATGTGTTTCGAAAATTCGTGATAGCAGCGGGCAATATGGTACAATGAATTCATTTCCGATCTCAATCTCTTGATTTTGAACTTTAACTTTGATAGTTCGACCATTATCTTCTTTTGAACGCCGACGATAAACTGGATATCCATCGTTCCCTGTGACTGTTTCAGCAACTAACGGTCGCGGATATCGCTTTCCATCAGCCATGCAAGGCGATAATGGATTTAATGCACCGCACGGTCCATGCACCATCTGTGTCGTCACAATGTCGTGTAGATGGGGATCAGTGACTGGATCAGGAATTTCAGCTGATATGATGTCATCCACTTCATTTGAATGTAATTTGTTCAGCAACCAAATTAGGATATGAGCATGCGGTAGTTCACGCTTCTGTCATTCCACCGAGGACATATAACAACGTGTGTCACCAAAAACTCGATACTTAGTAAGCACATCCATCATAACCTTGAGTTTTTGCTGAAATACTCTGGCGATTATGTCATGGCGATCTTGCGGTTTTTGGTCCGGTTCCAACTCACGTTCAATTTCCGTCCACTTCGGATTGCATGTGAACGTAATAAATAAATCCGGAGTTCCATAATTTCGCACGTACGTCATAGCGTCTTGAGCGTATTCGTGCATGTGGCGTGGGCTTCCGATATAAGATGATGGGAGAATCGTCAGACGTCCAATATTCTGAACATCACCATCTGAATGAATAGCATCACGCAAGTGTATATAGTCCTCAGATCGTAGCTTTGCCTGATTGAATCGGATGAACGCTAAACGTTCGATCTCGACTTTGACATACATGTCGACAGCGAATTGCTGGAATAGCCGACGGCACTTGAGAATGACATTCTCCTCATGTGTACGAATCATCATACGATACGCATAGTAATTCATTGCGCTTAGATTTTTATTCGTTGATACGCCTGAAAATGCAAAATTAAATGAATTGTTAATAGAAACCAATAATAGCAATAATTAGTGTGTACCTGTAATTGGATCGACCATCTTCAACGTGATGTCGTATCCGTCTTGCCCTTGCCAATAAATGATTGGATATTGTAACGCATCGTACAAACGATGTGTCTCGTTTACACGATGCATGATATTGCTTCTTCGCTGAACGATAATGTCTCGCGATTTAGTAGAATAAATAAAATCGAACATAGCTTGATTAAGAAATGGTGTAACTGGCATGTATGTTCAACCAATTTCACCTGAAGAAAGACTCGTTATCACTATTAGGTAAGTAATGAATAATATTTATTCATATAAAAATATGCGTAATATACTGGGTGGTATAATTTCAAAATGAAATGTAAAAAAGAGATGGCTAAAAATCCATACACTAAAAACCCAGAATCGACATCAATGAAATGTTTACCAACGGGATAGGTATAATGGTCATTTGATAGTACCAAAGGGACAAGCCGGAAATGCGTGGGGTTTAGGAGCTATATCACATCATATAAAATATAAAAAGGATTTTGGATTGATGTTGTAACTTGTGTAATTTTTGTTTATTCTATTGTTTCGTTTTCCTGCAGTATGTGTGCATGCAGAGGTAGTAAAAAAAAAACATATTTCAAATATTTTATTTTGATGTATATTATGGAAATAATGTGGGCACAACTGCCTAATGTGCGGCGGCCATGTATGCAGCTACAGCAATAATCTGTGATTGCGCGGCGGTTGTATAGTACATAGCAATAATAAGTTCGAGTTTGAACGTGTCTCGATTTAATTCGGCACCGTACTAACGTGTTATTATCTTCTTCGTCATTAAGGGGCACTCTCTCGGGATGCCTATAGAATTCAATAGAATACACGCCGGTTTCTCTGACGTGTTCGTAGCAGTAGGATTTTGCCAGCTTCACGTGGTACGTTCCGATAGCGAAAATAAGCAGCTCATCGTAAGTCATTCTTGGGAAATCTGCTACGTCTTGTAATGTTGCCCCCATCCTCTGAAATGTAATGTTCCTTTGTGCGTTTAGACGGTGTTGATCAACGTAATCAGCTAGTAGGTTTGGCCTATTCATATTTCTTTCTATCATTTCTGAAAAGCTTTCCGTCAGGCGACTGTCGCCGTAACTCTCTTGGGTTGCGTTGATTAGAGCTGCAGCTATTCGAAAATCTACTATTGCATTGGGCAAAGTATTATTAAAATATCTATGTCGGAATATCTTAAAGTCCCTCTTCATTTTTCCGTTGGTGGTTTCTACCACCCATCTGACCAATGTTACTAATCGTGATTTATTTGCAGCTTCAGTGGACAGTTGTGTTTCGTGTCTACCTAGTGACTGTGGCGTAAAAACCGTAAATCCACATTCTTCGGCATATGGCAATGCATCCCGAAATCCTCTATCTAAAATCATCACGTCATCAGTTTCAAGAAACCACCGTATTGGAGCCTCTTCCATGTCGTTAGTGTGATTATCTAATATATGTCGTAATATTTTAGCATCTGACGTTCTAGCATCGTAGGGTCCAGTGATTTCTAAAATGTAGCCATCTCCACATACAATCATAAATGGCTTTATGAGATTGGCGTATTTATGTAGACTGTAGCTCATGCGCTGAAACAAGAAGTTTGAGCTTTTTTGGACGAATAGGTATGTACCGTCTAAAATAATTATTGCTCTCGTTTTGTCTTGGGTTCCAAAAATATTATTTGGCAAAATCCTGTTTCTCGCTATAACTTCGTCTCGAGTGATATGGTCGAATCCGAGGTGTCGTGGGAGAAAGTCATTTTCGAGACATACTCTAGCTTGTTTTATTTTAAATTGTATAGTTGACCTAGGTAAGCCAAAAACTGACGTAAGTCTTCGGTTAGGTTCACCGCTTCTCAGTTTACATAAATAGATACCCAACATCGATTTTCCATTCGAATATTCGTGTAAAGAAGGTGTTTCATTAAATATGGTGTTGAATTGCTGGTGACTTACGCCAGTCCAAAAGTGAAGGGTATCCGGGCTCAATTCATCTAGGTTTTCAAAATCGAGCTGAACTTTTTTTTCGAGAAGTTGTGTATATATCTCTATAATATCATGTATGTTCTCGCCCCTAAAACTATCTTGCCGCTGGGTGACATGTTCCGAAAAATCCTCCCAAACCATGTTCCTCAAATGGTGTTGACAAATGCGGGCGAGGGGTGGTATGTAGAATTGATAGTAACTCAATAGATACGCCTTGATTGTATCGGACAAAGAACGAAGTTCTATGTTATGACAATTGTCAATCATACATCGTCTTGATGTGTTTGCCGCGCGCGTCAAACCTGATACAGGAAACGTTTCTATTGGTGGCGCCTGTGGTGCAGGCGGATGCCTTAAGCCGTAGTCAATACGCTGCCAGCATGGATGACATATTAATCTGGATCCGTCAAATACAATCTGAAATGAACGAAAAACAAAAATAATTGTAACCATTCATCTAGAGTTGTTGTTGATAACGAGGGTTAGAGTGAGACATCTATCGCGTATGCGCTCTTTAACGTGTTTATTTATAGGTATATACCTAGGTATTTAATTAATGATAACAAAGTGATCGTGATCGTTATTTTTAATTGATTTACTGAAACACTCCATTATTGTATCAAGGATAACACCTTAACACCTTAAAGCCGAGCTCTAAAACGGGACAAACGTTTCAGTACCTACTTTTAAGCTGCTGTTATCACTTAATATTAATATATCGTGTTAAAATCTCATCAATCATGGGATTTTAACACGATCCAGTAGATAGTTGGCTGTTAAAACAACAAACTATCTACTGGATTTCTACAAAATATGTAGGTATTTAAAAGTGTAGTACATAGAAACGAAACCGGAGTGCCAAAACTAAGTACTTACTTCTTGTTGCTGTTGCAAAGTGCCAAACATGTAGTCGACGAAATCTCGGTGTGATTCCAAAAACTCGAGAGACAAAACATGGTGCCTCCTTCGTAGAACAGAACGGTCACACGTCACACAACGGTTATTTGCAGACATTTTAAATATTGTTTAATCACAAAGAAACTCTTCAGTCCAGTATAACACGCCACAGTATAGAATCGGGAAGGAAAATCGGAGTCCAGTATAGAAAAAGCGAAAGTCAAAGTAAAAGAATTCACGGATGATTACAAAAAGCACAGATCACGACGATTGCAAACGAAGGACTGCGTCGTCTAACAGTGTTTGTGTTAGAACCAGGTAGAAACAGTATTACTACAAAGCGAGCGCGAGCGCAAAATCCTATTGTTTCGGGGCCGGCCACAGCTGCGCCGCCGCCGCCGCCCGCCAGGCGCAGGTAGCAAACAAATACTTTATCTCTTTCTAGCTTGAACAAAAACAAGGCTAACAGATTCAGATAAAATAGTAGCTGCATATCAACGATATTTTATTAAATATAATTGTTTATTCATAAGGATTTGTAGGTATGACTAATGAACGAAAAAAAAACACTAAATCCCATAGTTTATAGGGTAGAAAAAAATTTTTTTTAATGTACACAATAAACCCAATCAGACCGCACATATGAAGAGTTTGTCGACTCTGGGTTTTTTTTTAGCCATCTCTTTTAAGTTTTTGATGCTCAATGTCCAATAATTTGTCATTGATTGTTCTCTTCGGCCTTTTCAAAGCGGTTTTAGAAACAGGCATCGCAGGAGACACTGTTGGTTGGTCACTCGCATCGTTATCTTCCATATAGCTTGGTCCAGGTGAAAGAGAACAATCATTGTCATTTGTACTTTGGGTGTATTCTGTTTCACTATCAAGGCTCACAGCACTATTTGAATGAGATCTTTGTCGCGTCAAACTTCCATTAGTTAGCCGCGCCTTAACAATAGGTTTGAGCAAAAGTAAGGTTTTAAAATATGACCATTTGGGATATACTGTAGTTGCCTCATCTCCAGAGCGAGAAGGTGGAATCTTTCCTAACTCTACCGCAAATTGATCCCTTAGATATCTCCATCTTTTTCTTATTTTATTTTCTGAAACAAAAAGTACTGATATGTAAAAACTTTTTCCTACAGAGGTCAAATACAATTTTATTGTTGTAAATATCAAGGTAAATTAATTTAAAAATACTTATTTCTTTCCAGTTCAATCAATTTAAAAATAATTATTTATTTAAATCCCAATTATCAGGTTTACAACAACAAAATTGTATTTGACCTCTGTCTGTCTAATAAAATAATGAGCAGAATCATCCCTCCCAAGATTTAGCGCTAATTTTTGCTGCATCCTGTATACAGGGTGTAAATGTGTTTTTTTATTTTCAGATACCTTGCAACTGGAGAATCATTCAAATCGCTTTCAATTTTTTTACGAATGGGTGTAACAACATTAACCAAAAATTATAGAAGAGACGATTCTTGCAATATGGGAGAAACTGTATACCATACATATGTCTACGCCCACCAGCGATATATTTTTATTCAATATCTAATGATTTCAATAATATTTGGAATTTCTCTCACGTCATAGGTTGTATAGACGGTAAACATGTACGCGTTATTTGCCCAAAAAAATCTGGATCTATGTTTTACAACAATAAAAAAAAAATCTGTGGTACTGCAAGCAGTAGCCGATGCCAATTATAAATTTGTAATGGTAGAAGTCGGGGGCTATGGTAAACAGAGTGATGGCGGTACCTTTAGAGCATCCGATTAGTATCAGTTTCTAAATGAAAGGGAATTAGATAGTCCATTGCCCGCTTATTTGCCTAATACCCAAGTCTCTGTTCCTTACGTATTTTTAGCCGATGAAGCGTATCCTTAAAAACATATTTAATGAAACCCTTTGAGGGGCGTGATTTAACAGTGGACCAACAAAATTTTAATAGCCATATAGAGGTATGAGGAACAGGGTGTAAAGTTCACTCATACTCTATGGTAAAGGGAGGATCCTCCGACCAGACGGGTGTCGTGTCTGGTGGGCAACTGCCCAACGGTTGATATCGGGATGTTGTATATATGCTAGTTGCGCGGTAAACTCTGCTTGCGCGATGCAGGATTTTGCGTGACGTCAGTATGACGCGTAGCTCGCATGTGGCGTTTGTAGATGCCGCTACAGTCACTTGTCGCGAGCGAGAAAAACAGTGGAATGTGCCTTTGGTTGATTATACTCAAAGTGGCATTTGTTATCTAAAAGCATCGAAACGGATATTCAACTAGCTGATAAGATCGTGAAAACTGTGTTTGTTGCACAATATAATTATTGATAAAGAGGGTTTTGAGCGAAACTTGACTTCGGTAAATATTGTTAGACGACGATGGCACAATCAAAGACTGAGTCCGCCTAGTAATGTTGCTGCAAACGTCAGAAATAGTTTTGTTCAATATTTCAAACAATCACTTAATATATAATTAAATTGGGATCCCTTCTTTTCGCATACTGTTCTTTGTCCTAATATACTTCGGCATAACGATTTTGACACAATTTGTTTTGGTATAATAATACTTCGGCATAATTTTTGTAGGCATACATTTTATGTTGGCATAATCATCTTAAAGACTAATTTGTTTTGGCATAAATTTGATTCGCATAACGTTAGTAGGCCTAATGACTATTAGCATAACGTTAGTAGGCCTAATGACTATTAGCATAACGTTAGTAGGCGTAATGACTATTTTAGTGACAGAACCGAATTGCTGCAAAACCGACTCCACGTAGTCTTGTTTGTCCTACCCCTAGAGTGTAATTTAAAATCGCGTAGGCGCGTGGGGCCGCCGGAGGCCCGCAGCGTCGGAGCCGTGACAGAAACCCTGCCTGCTGCATGCTGCATGCTTGCTTGCATGCTGCATGCTTGCTTGTTTGCTGCATGCTTGCTTGTTTGCTGCATGCTTGCTTGCATGCTTGCTTGCATGCTTGCTTGCATGCTGTATGCTTGCTTGCATGCTGTATGCTTTAGGATATTATGCTTAAAAAAGTTATGCTTTAGAAGTTTTTGCTTAATAAATTTATGCTTTAGAATATTATGCTTAATCATTATTATGGTTAGAGAAATTATGCCAAACAAAATTATGCTAAGTTATATTAGGTCTTAAAATTTTATGCAAATGGATAGGGAACCAATTAAATTAGGTAATACTTTATTATTAATATTTTATAACTACAAAATTAAAATAAATCGAATTGATTATTGAAAGTACTCACCATCCTGTTTCATTTCCAAACTGATCTCTTTCCAACACTTATCTGTAACATTTCTGTTGCTGTGGAACTTATGAGTTTTGTCCCATAAACATTGTTTATCAAACACCAAGGCTATCAAAACTTGTTATCCAAATCCATTATCAATATTATTAAACACACACCCTACACCAGTAAATACTTTAACCCGTATGGCTCGGTCCAGGTAGTCGGCACCGACAAGTTACAACCTGTTTCTTTATAAGTGAGTGAAGGGATTATATTAAAATATTATACCTGTGCCGGTCGGTACCGACCCATACAGATTTGTCTGTACCGGAAACCTGTTTCTTTATGTAAGCGCCCATACCTCCTCGAAATCTGACTGGTTCACTATATCACTAATTTGGTTTTCTGTCAAATCTGAAATGATAAAATACACGGGTATTAATATATTAATTAAAAAAATATAATTTCCTACTATTTATGAATATTAAAACAGTGATACATACATTAATATTTTAATTTACCCCGAAATGGTATTAACTTAACGTGAATGGCAACAAAAACATATGAATTAGGAGATAGCATTAAACTATTACTATAAAGGCCGAAAGTACTTTAAAAAGAACACAAAAAGGCAGGCTATTATTTTAGCAAAGACCGAAATACCTTTTAAAAGATTTTTTTTTCAAAAGCCTAATTAATACGAACTCTTGCAACTTTTTTGTAAAAATTAGTGAAAACAACAATATTAGCAATTTAAAAACGTAACTCAATACAAAATTGAACAATAGATCATCTGAATTTTGATTGGTCAAAGAAATCAAATACAGCAGGTCCAACATTACAAACGAAAAACTTAAATGTGTGTTAAAGAGGACATTCGGTTTTTATACTAGCAACCAGGAAAAAATGTCAGGACTTAATGACGTATAACAATTTGTCCGTTAAAAAGACCACGGGGACTCAGGAGGATAACCTCCTGAGTCCCCGTGGTCTATCGTAAAGGGTTGTAGGTATATCTGATATAAATTAAAAAAAAAGACTGTACTCTGTTCTCAAGGGTAAACAGTAAAGTAGGTATTTAACACGATGAAAAAACTCGGTGTTTGTATTTAGCACACATTTATTTATCTAAAATAGAATTGTAGTGAAAATATCAATGAATCATATGTAATAATCTTCATCATTTACTATAACACTGTCTAAAAAATTGCGGGACGGTGAATTGAGTCTGGGTGCCTGGCCTAAGCACAATACCAGACTACAGCCATTATAACGGGTGATTCATTTGGAGGTACTTTTTTTAAAACTAAAAAAAAAAATATTTACAAATGTATCGGGTTATCTTTATTATCATACAAAACAATCATTCTTGACATTTATTTTTTAAAGATTATTTCTTTCAAATGTTGTCCGTAACTGCGGTTAACATGGTCAATCCTGCAGTTCCAATTTTCAATGACGCGTCCGAGCGTTTCAAGTGGTATTTGGCGAATGACGCGAGTAATATTGGCTTCCAGTTGCTCAATCGTACGCGGCTTATCCATATAGACTTTGGACTTTATATAGCCCCAAAGGAAAAAGTCTAGGGGTGTGATGTCACAGGATCTAGGCGGCCAACTCACCGGTCCGAAGCGCGAAATTATCTGTTCACCAAATTGTTCTCGCAATAAAGCCATGGTTTCACGGGCTGTATGGCAAGTAGCGCCGTCTTGTTGGTACCAAATGTCCTGGAGATTACAGGCTTCAATTTCAGGCAACAAATATTCAGTTATCATGGCACGATAACGGTCGCCATTGACAGTTACGTTCTGGCCGGTTTCGTTTTTGAAGAAATATGGACCGATGATGCCACCGGCCCATAAACCACACCAAACCGTTGTTTTGTCTGGATGTAATGGCAGCTCTTGAATCTCTTCAGGTTGCTCTTCAGACCAAATACGGCAATTTTGTTTGTTGACATATCCGTTAAGCCAGAAATGTGCCTCATCACTAAACAAAATTCTTGTCGAAAACAGTGCATTTTCTTCAAGCTTTTCAAGAGCCCAAAGACTAAATCGGTGACGATTCGGTAGGTCTGTCGGCTTCAATTCTTGCACAAGTTGAATTTTGTATGCTTTTAAACGAAGATCCTTACGTAAAATACGCCAAGTTGTCGCATACGACAAGCCAAGCTGTTGCGAACGGCGCCGAATCGATTCTTCGCGGTCATCGCGTACACTCTCAGCTACCGCCGCAATATTTTCTTCACTACGTGCTGGATGTGGTCTATTTGGTCGTGTATTATCTAATAATGTAAATTGGCTTTCAAACTTTTCGATCGTATAGCAAATAGTGCGTTCGGTAGGCCGATTATGTGGACCATAAGTTGCTCTAAGTGCACGAAACACATTCCTCGTAGAGAGCTGATTTTCGTAATACAGCTGAATAATTTGTAGACGCTGTGTCGGCCTAAGTCTTTCCATGATGAAATGTCAAACTATACTGAACAAAAATATCATGATAGAATAACACGACTGACGCTTTATCTGTCAACAAATCCATAGATAAAAAAGTACCTCTAAATGAATCACCCGTTATGAGCGCAGACACCAATGTTCCCGTCAAGCAATTACAGCAGTAATAATTTATGCTCTGAATACCTTCGGAGTTCTCATCAACCAGAATGTAGCAAATATATATTTTGCTGTTGCTGTCCCGATTTTTAATTCGCACTCTTAGCAAAGAAACATTTGAAAATAGTGAATTATAATTTTCTAAAATCGACATTTTGTTGGTCCATCCTCATTTCTATTAAATAATCATCACCACTGACGCGTTCGCTGTAGTAGCTTGCAGCTAACCTTTAGGGTATGTTCTCACTGCGTACAACATTAACTCATCTTTTGTCAATTGTAGAAATTGTGGGAGATTAGGCATATCGTCTATAATGTTTCGGAACGTCACTCTTTGTCGGTTCAAGTTATTTTTATTCACATAGTTGGACAATCGGTTAGGCACTTTCAGCCTATTTTAAACTATATAGAAATTTCGCGGCGTGTCGGTTGTCTGCTAGCGGAAAATGAAACGCATTAGTTGATAACAATAAATAATAACAACTAAACAGTGGATGTTTTTTCCAGTAGTCTGTGACTCGGTTTAGTTTGATAGTTCCCATATGGAACAAAATACCAAAAAATGTTTTAATTTCTGGAACAGTTACAGCTTTCCATAGTCTCAGTCTGCTTTTAGGATCCGGTATATTCAATAGTAACTTAGACGCGTAATTGTTAATTTTTATGACTAACATTGTAAAAAACTCATCAGTCGCAATCATTTTGAAATAGCCGTATGGTTCATTTGTTTCAGGAAGTATTTTTCATATGCATCAAAATCTATAGTTACTATAGAAGGATCACGTTCAGTTTTCCTTTCATCATTAGTTACTTGTGATGTTTCGTTAGAATTTATATTATTATCTTCACTCACTTGCGTAGCATCTACATTCAACTGCGTCGCGTCTTCATTCAATCGCGTCTCATCTTCACTCGCGTCAGAATATAAGCAATCATCTGATACATTTTCCTGACTATTTACTTCTTCTAATTCGTCATCTTCCAATTCCAGCATCTTAATAAGGTCTTCTTCAGTTAATACCTTTTCAGAGGGTAGTGTTGCTTTCGGCTTTCCCTTCAAATATATTTCTCATTTCGTCCATTACATCATCATTACCCTCATTTTTTTCTTCCAAATCAGTCAGTGTTACTTTATTATCCTGTAAGACTACTCTTTGATTTTTAAGTAATTTAATACCTTTATTTCGTCTCATTCCTCCTCTTGTTTTAACACCGCCTCTTAAATAAGATAGGTTTTCATTGGCTGGAGGCGAATATAAAAAAGGTGAATGTTTACTAGTGGAAGGTTGGGGTTCTATTAGTACATTTGAATAGCGATTTGAAGGTTCCTGACTTTGAAGAGACATTGTATGTTTACAATAATGTGGACTAGCTGATGAAGTTGAAATTACATATGAGTCATCCCTATCTTCACATACAGATTGGATTTCCTGGAGATTAATCGATGTAAAGGATTCGCCTAATGAATCGGCAAGCAATTCTTCACCTAATTTTTCAGAAACATTATGTTCTGATCCACAGAAAAATGATTTAGCACGCTTTGATCTTTTAGACGCTTTACTTGCTTTGTGTTCCGTTGTCACGGTTTCAAATCTGAAAAATTAAAAAAGAAATACATATATTATTTGTTTATTTATGATGTAATTCGGTACCTATATTTAAAATACTCACGCTTGTGGGGACGGTATTTCGTGAATTGTGTAACGTCGTCTCGGTGTCATGCTACTGAAACAAATAAAGACCAATCAATTCAGGAGACATTATAGATTACTTATTCAAACAATATTATATTAAAAAAAAATTAACATAGAATAAATATTTTTTGATTACTTAAATAATCACCAACCTCTTGTTACTATTAGGATTTACATCTTCCTTTAAAGCTAACTCTATTAAATGATCGCTTCTTCGTTTCATCGTTGAAAAGGATACCTACTGAAAATCAAATTTGTTATTTATTATATCCCTCCATATGAGATGTGCGAGGTAGCTAACCTAACACGCTGGATCGTACCGTACTGCGTAGCTGCACGAGTAAGCTAGAGACGTCAGCACGCATCTTTAGCACACATTCTTAGCAAGCATCCTTAGCAATCAAATGGATATGAAAAAAAAATAGCCATGTTAAACCCTTTTCCACTAGAGCAATCCTATTCGTGTAAATCAGGCACATTCTGAGCAATGTAGCTTAGCATAGCTCAAATGGAATCGCAGCCTAAAACTACCATTTCTTTCACCGTAATACCAAGGCATATTAGTAAACGAAATAAATCAGTTCAGAAAAAAACATGCAATAAAGAAAAACCTTTTCTATTTTGAGTGCCACATCGGGAAAATATCTAAAATATAATCCTAATTATTTAAGCATGCATTTACTTCAGCACTTTGTCACAATTAGTTAGTTACAAAAAAAAAACATTACGTTAGCAGTACGTAACAAACGTTAGCAGGCTAGTGTTCATAGATAGCAAAATTACATATTATGCACCAAATAAAATTGCTTAAACACAATTTGTTTAACATTTCGTCTTCATTGGTAAAAATAAAATGTTGCAGCGAATACAAATTTGTACTGTGCCCACAACTAATACATAGTCACTTTTTATAAAATGCGTCAATGGCCATAGCCTTTTTAAATTTTGTTGTCAATATAAAAAGAAGTCTGTTCGCTCGAAGTAATTATCCACGTCCAGAAGGATTACCATTGTAGATAATGTTATGATCTAGCAATAAGTATACCTCCGTATATTCTTCGTAATTCTCAGAAAATTACCTGTAACAAATAGAAAATAGCGGATAGTTAATTCGAATATTTTCTGTACATCTACTCAAAAAGTAGGTACAAATAGACAACATACTCGTATATTGGAAAAAAATCTGGATTATTGATTTACATTAATAGTTTATTAAAAAACCAATTTAACAGACTGCTTAACACAGCCAGTATCTATTTATAATAGACTAGCTGACCCACGCAACTTCGTCTGCGTCACATAAGAGATCAGAAAAAGTTCACAAAGGAAATAAAATTTCCCCAGTTTTTGCAACATTTTTCATTTATGCTCCGCTCCTATTGGTCGTAGCGTGATGTTATATAGCCTATAGCCTTCCTCAATAAACGGACTATCCAATACAAAAATAATTTTTCAATTCGAACCAGTAGTTCCTGAGATTAGCGCGTTCAAACAAACAAACAAACAAACAAACTCTTCAGCTTTATAATATTAGTATAGATTTAATCAAAATGTTAGTAGGTATAGGCAGAAACTTTAAATGTTTGCATCATTTCCATAGTACCTACCGTCTTGACGTAAATTCATTTCGAACTCGATCTCGTCGGTTGTACTGTTTCAAAAGATTTCGGCCAAAGATGTATTAGCATTATAGATTGAAAAATACGTGTATATATTTTTGGCGTGATTTGTTATGCATAAAACCATCCAAAAAAGATTTTTACTGCTATGTCAATGAACTCACTGTATCCGTTTATGTGATTTCATTTTAAAAATAATAAATATAGATAGAATAAAATATAGCACGGATATTTAGTGTATCCGCCTTGCATTCCCACCAGAAAACCTACCATCTTCAAATCCCCTATCACTGGCCAAGCATACTCTTCATACTTTAAAGTTTGAAGTACCATTTTAACGCTTTCGTAATTTTCTTTCAGCATTACAGAATGAGCCAGAGGTAGAGATGGAAATTTGTTTCCATTATGAAGAAGGACTGCTTTTAAACTTTTTGTAGAGCTGTCGATGAAAAGACGCCATTCAGAAGGAACGCAAGGGATTCCAATTGCATCAAATAAACCTGTCACATCATTGCAATAACAAAGTCCATCTTCCTTTGTAAAAAATCCAGAGAATATTTCATGACGCTTCCTTTGATCACTTACTTTAACATCCTTCTTGAGCAAATTCCACTGAATAACCGTGAAGCTAATATTTCTGCTTTAAGTTTAGGTAGGTTTAAATCTCTTACTAAGTCATTAAACTCTTCTGAATTAATGAGATGTGGTTCAATAGACTCTGATCTGAGTAAGAATTCGCTGCCTCCGCTACTACTAGACATTTGTGATAGCGGTAGCTGTTCCTTCAACTTTGGACGAGAAGGCACTGGAAAATGTTCACTGTGGGGCACTGGAGCGGTTGTTGATGGTAGATCTGGGTACTGAATCTGCTTGGCTTTTTTGCCAGCCCGACGCTTGATGGGATTAGTGGGCTCCCTCCATATTCTTGGTACTGCAAACTTCATACTTTTTTTTTTCTCCTCTATACCATGCTGGAAATAAATTAACACCCATAAAATACACATAATTTAATACAAATCGAACATATTTTGCATACAGTATCCTTAAAAATTGTGATGTATGTATTCTCTTACCTTCTAAAGTGTTTTTGCAGTTACTACATGAGAAGTGAGGTGCCCATATTTTATCTTGACTTCGAATAGGAAGGTTAAAATAAGCTTCATAAGCTTCACGGAGTTTTATATTTGATGTCAAACCGAATTTTTTAGCTCTTACTTTAATGAATTCGCCACAAATGTAGCAAAAAGAGTCAACGTAATTTTTACACTTTTTGGAAGCCATTTTAGATCGCGAGCCACAAAAATGACGTGGTTTCCTTGTAATGCGCGCGCGCACACTACCAAGACTACCTGCCACTCCCCGCTTCGCACCCGTAACCCCCCTTCGCCCCGTCCCTTGCGTGCTAACGCCGTTGCTACTCGAAGTGTCTCAAAATCTTAGAATATTTATTTTTCCTTGTTAAATGTACAAAAGCAAACTTTATTTGGTAAAAATGGATCGTCTGGTTACTTTTCGATGTAGACAATCAGAAAATAAGCATTTAATAGCAAACCCAAAAAAAATGTTTTAGTAGTTCAATTGAGTGAAATTGAGAACTTGAGTAGTTCTCAATTTTAGTTTTAGAATGGTATAACTGGTAATATGATCTACAAGATATTTAAAAAAATCTGTAATAGTAACACAATTACGATTAAGATAATATTAATGAAAAGTATGTTTAAACCCAAATCAATTTATTAGTTTTATGTTGAAGCATTCGGAACGATTTTTCCTGTAGAATAACACATTTCTGTTTATCATATTAGTGTATTAAGCTAATTAACATGAAATTCAGAGATTAAACAAACCTGTGGCAAAGTATTTTTAGAAGAAAATGCTGTCATACAAAATATATTACATAAAAAATTAATAAATAGGAACATCAAAATAGTCCACATTTTGTAACAATTTGCAGTATGACCCAGATACCTACCAGTACGCACATTAAAATGACCACCCTTAACTTTAAAAATATTAGGAACCACAAACAAAACAAATCTAACAAACAATATCTATTATGCTTC
Organism: Dryobotodes eremita; assembly: GCA_917490735.1. Classification (NCBI taxonomy): domain Eukaryota; kingdom Metazoa; phylum Arthropoda; class Insecta; order Lepidoptera; family Noctuidae; genus Dryobotodes; species Dryobotodes eremita. The sequence continues at coordinate 4,986,519 of OU823241.1, read as the reverse complement.
TTAAAAGTAATTAGGAAAAATAACATTATGAACAATAAACATAAAAAAAATTGTAATAGCTTTGCTTTTTTTTAATAATTAGGGTAATTAGAAACCATAAACATAAAAAAATCGAACAAACTTATCCTCTATTAGGCTTCTTCTTAAAACTATTTGGCAACTACCGCATAATCAGTCTTCTTCAGGTACATAATAAAAATAAGAGATTCTCAAAAAACGGTTTTTAAAATCTTGGAACAATGTTTTTCCTAAGAAGGTCTAGCAAACCCTTCTTGTTCTTCTCACATATTGGGATCTTTTCTCTGTATGCCTTTTGAACAGTGATATTATTGGCAGTGTTTCTTGTGTTACCAATCTTATCTATCATGACTGTTTTAAACTCTGTGTTCCTCGTACGATGTGTTATAGGAAAAACAGTAAATAGAGTCATTAGATTCCCACCTTTAAAATTTTGTCGTCTCCTAGCTTTAACGTTTCTTTGTCCATATTCTTAGAAAAAATTTTGCCTGTTGATGAAGCCAACGCTTTTATATCAAAAAAATCTTCGTGTACTAATTCATTTACTTGATATGCTTTACCAGATTTTTTTACATTTCTTATAATGTGCACATACTGGTCAGGTGTATATATGGGTCCAGACTGTAGAGCTTTACCTACTCCTCATTCAATGAGGGAGTTGACATTATCACCCTCATTTTGAGTATGCCCTTTTATTAGGTATTTATGGGTTATTGAATTAATAAAATCGAGATGGTAAACTGCATATACTTAAAGAGCTATTATGTACTGGTTCTTTTGCTGGCCGCAGCAGATGTCGGAATAAAAACTATATCTAATTTTGAATCTAGTTCTTAAGCTTTAAATTCTGTATGTATGTGAGCAAACAGATCCTATTTCTATAGCACCGCGTTTAGCTTCACCTTCATGCCAGACATAACATGCAGTGTCTTTAGATTTGATATCGCATATTATGAAATTATAAGTATTTAATTTTGATACGTAATAAAAGTTTGATGCATCTCCTCTAGGCCAAGGCATTGCAGCCTGAAGATCATAAACCGCTACAATGCAATTATCAGGAGTAAATTTTTTGTCATCTTCTTTATTTTGCCTTGACAAATCTTTGTCTTTTAAATGCCTATCAAACTTTTCTTTCAGTTCTACCTTATCGTTTTCTGTGGCATTACTGTATGATGAACAATCCTCACACTGAACTTTTTTCGGTTGGAAAAAGGCAATATTGAATTCGTTGCTAAAGAAATCCTGTAATATATAAGGTAATTGGCGCTTGGTAGACTTTTTGACTGACAGTCGAGTTCGTAATCCCTATGTAAGTCTGCTACAGTTTTATCACCAACAATATAAATCCTTTTTGTGTCTGCACGACAGTAGCGATTTTCAATTTTTGGAGTTGAGTTGATGTGTTGAATAATACCTACTTTAATAGCCGTATCGAAATGAAAATTTTGGCTGTGTTTGCCACGATTATCCAAATCTAACATGCCACATAAATTCTTCTTCTTTTGAAGAACAGTTCGGATAGACGCAGCAGTTATATCTAGCGTAGTTTAAAAAAATACTTTACACACTCGAATTCTCTCATTATCAATGGTCAAATAAAAAGCATTGTTTTCCCCCCGGTTACTGTTATGCATCTTGTATGAATATCGTGGTTCAATGACGGAAAGATGGCGCAAAATAAACTCTCGTTGCCTTTGCAGATCTCCCAAGCCCCAAAAGCATTCAAAAATTTCTTTGCGCTGTGATTCTGTAATATTTTGAGTACACTTTTGTTTGCACTTATCAGTACATGGTGTTTTTAGAGACTTTGCAGGCACAACGGTTTTTCCTTTTTTAGAATTGGATATATAGGACTTACCAGAGTTTCTTAGGATTTTTGCCTTGATACGCAACCAGTTATTGGGTGTAGATTTTCGTTTTCGTCCTTTATTTGAGCTGATATTGTCTTCACAATCAAGATATGTAGAATTGGTATTAGAAGTAAGTTCCAAAGAAGTTGGAGGTGTATTAGCTGTAGAACGTGAAGTTGAAGCTACTGGCTCAATCGAATCATAGCGAAAAGTATCATCTTCGATGCAGTTAGCTGTTGACCACTGCTGTTAAACGTTCATTATTCAATTCATCGTCTGATGAACTCTCGGAATCTTATGAACTAGATCCATCGTGGTGCTGCTACTAGATTCTGTTTGCATGGGGGCTATCGGCATAGGTATTGGTAAACATGTTTGGTTTATGGTGGAAACATCGTTACTGAAATTGTCATATTGTGGTTCATTCAAATCTATTCCACTTTCATTTTTTCATATTTTTTTCATATTATATTATTATATGATACTAGCTGACCCGGCAAACGTTGTTTTGCCATATAAATAATTTCCTAGTAATTTCTAGTGTAGACAAAAAATAGCTTACTTATTGTAAGTATGTATGTATGTAAGAATGTGGTATATGCGTGAAATAAGCATGGAGCGCTGTGAACGATGAGGAAATATAAAAATAACAAAAGGCAAACATTATTTTTAAGTTATTATAATTTATTTCTTAAAATTATATATCATTAATTAAACAATTACGACAGTAACACTATTAAACAATATCAATCTCTTAATGCTATAGCGTGAACAATATTTTTTGTTAGTCCATCTTTAGCTAACACAAATAAACTGGATGGTTTACCCACTCGAGAGCATGCCACGTATAATTGTCCGTGTGAAAAACATGGTGTTCTCAAATCTAATCCACAAACAGACATCGTTTGACCTTGGGATTTGTTGATAGTCATTGCAAATGCCAATCTAATCGGAAACTGAATACGTTTGAATTCAATTGGCACATCTGTAGGTATAATAGGAATCCGTGGTATGAGTATATTTTCACCTCTGAACTTGCCATTTAAAATCCTGGCTTCGATCACGTTTTTCATTAATTTTTGAATGACTAATCGCGTACCGTTGCACAGCCGGGGCGGGTTCAAATTACGAAGCAAGATAATTGGAGATCCAACCTTTAATTGTAAATTATGCGGTGGCATGCCTGGCAAATCCAGTGAGTTCAAAAACTCTGTGGGAAAATTTACTGCTTCGCTGTCGTCGCAAACTGTATCAATAGATTTATATGACACCAAGTTCCCTGGCAACAACATTTGTATCTTCAGATTTAAATTGTCAACGTCTACATTTTTTGCCGCTAAAATCGCTCTTTCTGCAAGCCACTCATGATTTATGTACTGTGTGTGTACATCGGGAAATATTTGTTCAATGAGAGTATCTTGCGAATCAGCGATTGTGCAGAAATCGGTCGGTAATTTTACGTATCCAGTTTCATCTATAGCAACTTTTCCATCACCGATATCTAAGAGTTGTTTTGAAAATGTTTCAGCGGATGGATCTTGAAGCATTTGAACGCGCATATTTATTTTTAGCTGTAATTTTTCAACATTACGCCACAATGGAGATGATTTTAAGCAAGCGTTGATCTCATCAGCGTATGTTGAACGTGGAATGACTGGAAGTGTTTGTCTGAAATCACCTGAAAGGACCAACAGAGTTCCGCCAAATAGGTTGTCACTGTTTTTAATATCTTTCAATGTCCTGTTCAACGCCTCAAGTGAATGTTTGTGTGCCATAGTACATTCATCCCAAATAATAATTTTACACCGTTTCAGCACAGTGGCCATGGATGATTGTTTCTTAATGTTGCATACTGCGTCAGGGTTATTCTGAATATTTAGTGGCAGCTTAAATACTGAATGAGCTGTTCTACCTCCATCCAATAAAGTTGCTGCAATGCCCGATGATGCAACGGCCAATGCGATGCCATTATTTGATCGTATTTCAGCAAGAATTAACGAAATAACGAATGTTTTGCCAGTTCCACCCGGTGCATCCAAAAAGAAGAACCCACCTTGTCCAGCTGAAACTGCGAGCATAATGCGATCATAAATGGTTCTTTGTTCCTCATTCATTAGTGGGACATTGCGGGCAACAATCGCTGCCATTTCTACAGTACTGTACTGCAGTTCACGATTCATTTCAGTATTCATTAAATCAGATGCAGTTCGATTTGGCGAATTCATACCGAAATTACTAAGTGGTAAGTTGGCAATGACAATGCAAAGATCCTCAATAGCAATCAATGCTTCATTGTACATTTCGTCGCTGAATGTTATGGTTAGATCGTGGCACCGTATACGATGTTGATGCAATATATCATCAGTCATTGAATCTTTGTGATTTTCCCATAATATCTGTGCTCGGGCTGGGAAACATGTAGTCAACACTATAGCGAATAGTAGACGAATTTGTATTGCTGTACAGTTCAATGCAGCTTCAGCAAGCATGCATTCCCACTGGTTGTCGTCTTCCAGCAAGCCGAGTGCAAGGCATACATCTTTATACGTTGGATATTGTTGCCCATTCACTTTACGTATATCTTGAAATGATAATGGGCCAGTAACATTAACCAACAACAGTCGAAGATAAAAGCGCTCCGTGTGTCTTGGATTGACTGTAAATAATCGCCCCAAGGCGTTTGATTTAAATAAATTGAGACCTGCAGCAACTGGTGAGCCTTGCTTGCGGGGCATCCATGTTTTTGTTTGAGTCCATGTGAAATAGCGTGGTACTTGTGAATAGAGTAATGTTCGTGCAAAGACACCAAAATCATCCGCACGATTACACAATTCAAAAAATGCAGTGAGTGTAGTTTTAGGTGGATTTATTGCACGATCAATCGCTGTCTCGTTCGTGAAAAATACACGCTGACCGTTTTCAAGATGGATGGCTAACTGAACAACTGCTGGATCCCGTTCATGAATTGGAAAACCAAAGATACGCCAAGCAGCTTCATTGGAGCTGATGTACCGACCAATTTGGTAGAGCGTTATTTCATCGTTTTTATTCACTGGAGGAGCATTCACATTAGTATTTTCCACTCTAACATTAGATCAATCTTTATTTTCAATGTTATCTTTAGGCTTGGAAAAAAAATGAACTGTTCCTTTTCAGTGAATTGTATGGAAGTTGAAGTCGTAGGTATTTTATTTTGTATAACATCTTCATTAACTTGTTTGAGGTTCCGGATTATTTGTAGGTTACGAGGATGCGGCCTTGTAAATAATAAGAACAATTCATAAAATAACGAACCACACCATACTATGCCGTGCCATGTCATGCCATGCCCACACCACAATACAACACACCACACCGCACCATACGATACCACACTACAACACATCACACCACTCTATACCAAACCATACCACACCATGCCACAGCCACCACAACACAACACAACATAGCATCATGTCTGTAATAACCGAAGGTGTAGGCCGAGGTGATAAATTCACCCGCGTTTCGCCGGCTATGTTTTTAGGTCTCATGGGTACGTTTATAGGGGCGAACCCTTTGCTGTCCATCGGGCACAATTTGTATCTCCGAGTTGCTATTAAGACTTTTCTAAATTTGAAATGACAATTACCACTTTTGTTGCTCGACCCAGGATTCGAACCCGGGACATCGCGGTTATATAAGGCCCTATGCAATGAGCCACGAGGCAGCAAAAAAAAATCAAAACACGTTTTAATTATATCGTTAAAAGTAACTTAAGTTGCTTTCGGTTCTAAATTATTGAGCTTTATTTCTAAGCAATAATACCCGGGGACTCTTTCAAGTTTGTTGCAAGTAGCTGTTACTTTGGTATATCATCGGCTGTACGTTCCACAATGGTTGGCTTTCACTTGGCGGAGCTTCGTCTGAATCAACAACGTGCAGTGCCTTACGAATAGTTAAAAATTGGTCACGAGCCATTTACTTGCTAATAACCTCCAATCTCAATCCTGCTCTCCAGTACATTGGGATACGAGGGTAAGGAATACATCCAATGATAATGTGAATCGAAAGCACTTTGGCTATATCGACTGCAGTAGCTTTAAGTTCGCGGCCCGTTTTTCTGAGATGATACAAGTTGGTGCACCTAGATATTTCTTCTAAAAAATCTTTCTCAAAGTAGTCAGAAAAATATTCCATAGGGGTCCTCATAATAGATACTGGCAGTGAAGGATAGTCATGAGATGAATCTTAGAAAAGTACCTGTTTCTAGACCCGCTTGCGAGGAGCTAGACGCGTAGTTCTTTGGCGGCGTTTAACTATTGAAAGTGCGAGAGTGTTAGGGCAAGTGTTTGGCTCGGGATCCAGCTCAGGGTCTTCTTCGGTTTCTATCAGAGAACATTTCGTCAAAATTTAGGTCTTCCAAGACATTTGGTTAAAATTGACATCATCTTCATCAAAATCCTCAATTTCGGAAAGGTTTCCATCGCCCAAGATTTGCAAAACTTGATCGTCATTTAAACCCCGACCTAAATAGTTGATAAAACATATAAATTTTAATTAAATTTAGGCAAAAATAAACAAATCACGGTTGACATGTTGTGAATTTATTTCTCGCACGCCGAAGCCACACGATCGTAGCAGTCAAACTTTACGACTAAATTGTGCCTACACTCAAGGAGATGGTGGGAGAATGAAATGTAAAATAACAATTATATACTCACAAAATTACAATGAATAACTTACTTATTTAATGTTATTTTAACTTGTACTTTACATAGAAACACACATTACAAAACTAATAATACGAGCAACAAGTACTTACCCGTGACGCTGCGAGGGTCAAAGAAGTAAACAATTTGGCGCCAGAATTTAAAAAAAGTAAAACTCACGCTCGTTTCAGCGCGGGTGTAAAGGGTTAAGAGCTTTGTTCAATGGAATGGGATCTAGACATATTCTAAATTTCTGATCACGGCTGACTATCAAAATATTATTTACCCATTCTGTGTGCTGTATCTCTTTGGCAACAATTCCTTCCCGTTCCAAACTGTCAAGTTCCTCGCGTAGCTTCTCTCTTAGACATACTGGAATGCGACGGGCTGGCTGGATACGTGCTGGAACTGTTTCATCTATTTCTATAGTAACCTCTCCTGGCAAGCTTTTTTTTTATTTTTTGGGTGGGAAATCATCAAATGACCTCTCCCGCTCTGGGCGGAGCGGAAGGGCGTGTCAGACTCTTACTGACAAAAACCCACCCGTGTTTCTTCAGTTGCCTGTGCGCCAGGGCCACGGTAACTCTTTCGAACAATCCGCGACCCCGGCAGGCATCGGCCCTATCGGACCCCATCAATGATGCTTTTTTTTTTTTTTTTTGGGTGGTAAATCATCAAATGACCTCTCCCGCTCTGGGCGGAGCGGAAGGGCGTGTCAGACTCTTACTGACTAAAACCCACCCGTGTTCCTTCAGTTGCCTGTGCGCCAGGGCCACGGTAACTCTTTCGAACAATCCGCAGCCCCGGCAGGCATCGGTCCTATCGGACCCCGTCAATGGTGCTGACATCTCTTTGAGGCGCGCGTGGAACACGACGCGCCGTCGACCCGGGCCTGGTCCTTACCGGACGGCGAGCTGCCCATTGCTCGCCGTCCGCAAGCCCGCGCCTACGGTGGCCGGGAGTCGGCGATCGACTCCCGACGCCCAGGGTATCTCCTCCTCCTGCGGCGGCTAGGGGCGCGAGGTCGCAGAGATTGCCTCTCTCTTTCGCGCTCCGCCTCCTCCTTTGCGAGCATTACTGCTTCGCAGAAGGAGGTGACGGCTTCCCATTCCCTCTCGCTCCGTACCATGGCCTGAACCAGGGCCGGACGCAAGAGGTCGCCGCCGCCGATCGCCGCCACGAGGACACGGCGGTGCTCCGCCCAAGCCGGGCAGACCTCCACCGTATGCTCCACAGTGTCCTCCGGTCGATCCACACAATGGTAACACCCGGGCGTTTCCTCCCGCCTTATCCGAAACAGGAACCTCCCGAAACAGCCATGTCCGGTGAGGACCTGCGTCAGGCGGAAGGTGAGGACGCCGTGGCGCCTCTCAAGCCACTCCTCAAAGAGGGGTCTTACCGCCGCAATTGTGGCGTGCCCTATATGCTTGCTTGCTAAGGTGGATTTCGTGGTTATATGACTTTACTTGTAGGAATAATTCCTTACCGGACGGTGAGCTGCCCATTGTTCGCCGTCCGCAAGCCCTCGCCTACGGTAGCCGGGAGTCAGCAATCGACTCCCGACGCCCAAGTTGTCTCCTCCTGCGGCGGCTAGGGGCGCGAGGGCGCAGAGATTGCCTCTCCCTCTCGCGCTCCGCCTCCTCTTTTGCGAGCATTACTGCTTCGCAGACGGAGGTGACGGCTTCCCATTCCCTCTCGCTCCGTACCATGGCTTGAACCAGGGTCGGATGCGAGAGTTTCCGTCGTTCGATAAATTTGCAGCGTATGTCTCTATAATAAAAGTTTTGAGTGCTGAGTTGGCGATTCCCCTTATGCAGCTGTGCGTAACAAACTTGACAACAAATAAAAACTGTTATGCATCTCGCCCTTGTGTTAGCAATATTTCATGTTTGGTTGTGTTAAAAGGGCCCACTTGTACTTAAGTGCCGTCGCCGCCATAGTGATTGCACTATTTCGTTCCCATGGCACTCCACGAGTTTTTAAGGGTCTGCCAATTTGTGTTGACAGACATAGGTTAAGAATTATTAGCGATAAGTAAACTAGTGTAAGAAATATGTTTTAGGAAGTTAGTCTATAATAAACCACCATCCGAGTAAGACTCCTCGTTTTACTTCCAAATTCCTCCGGCAACGCTCCCAAAAGTTAAAGGGACACATTCAATCGCGGCAAACGTCAGAAACCGAATGACAGTATTACTCTGAATGACCAAAACAAAATGGCGCCTAGTGGTCGCCATTTTGTTTGGGTGGGACGTTTTCTTGAATCAATTGTTTGGATACGGCAATATTATTTACAGTTTGTTTACGATTCTTGTTTCAAAAAAGAAAACATTTTATAAATCTATATATAAAATATTAGATAGATAATAATGCATAGATTTATATATATTTTTTTTTTATTAAAGTCTGTTGTCGCATGTAATATTAGGGTGTTGCAAGCGTCGTCGTATAAGCATCACTTGAGAACAGTTCGACTGATTTGGCAGATTTCTTTTGTGTTTTGTTCATAATTGTCAGGACAAGGTTAGTGTGTAAGAAAATTCTCACTTATTTCATTAGTAAAATGCACTTATGCGAAGCCGAGGCGTTTCGCTAGTTGAAAACAATAAATGTAGTCCAAATGTTAAAAACCTTTTTTTTATATTTCAAACAATTACATTTTATTCATGGATCGTAGTTTACGTCACTTTAAAGTTGAAAACTGTGTTCAATAGTATAATATTTTAACCTAGTAATGCCCGAATTTTGTTTTTCCCCATTTTTTTTTTACGTCATTATGTAGAATAAAGGGTAATAAAACATGACAAGTTTCAGGTTCATATGTATATTTAAAGTTAGAAAAAAACAATGTGTGCTTATGGACACGCTAAGCATTTGTAGTAGCAAATAGATACACTTGAATAGTTGAGAGTTCAAAATAGACAACAGAAGAAAATTTAAGTTATTTCATATAATACAAAACACAGCCAGTAGCAAATAGATACACTTGAATAGTTGAGAGTTCAAAATAGCCGACAACAGAAGAAAATAAAGTTATTTCATATGATACAAAACACAGCTACACATAACCCGACATCACATTTCATGCGTTCACCCCGTTCTCCCAGCAGAAGATTTGTTTTTACAGTATGGACCAACACATCTACGCTTTTTTCTGTTTTCTGCACATAGTGGCTAATTTGGTCGTATCTTGAAGCATTAGCCAACGATGAATTAGAAGCATTAGCCAACGATGAATTAGAAGCATTTGGTCTTCCTGGGCCTTTAGAAACTGTCCGGTATCTATTGAGGTATAATAGAACAATTTTCTCCTAAACTGAAGTTGCGGAATTTTCCCTCCTGCCTTTTTTTCAATTGCCATGAATTGTGGACGCATGCATCTAGCATCCATGTCATTAGGCTCCAGTACCATTTCTTACCCCTGATATGTATACTATATATATTCACATTTTCGTCCATGCGGTCGACACCGCCCATATGTTTATTATACTCACCAAAAAGAAATGGTCGGGGAACATGGATATTTGTTTTATCTTTTTGGGAGAATCGTTTGACGGTGGATACTGGTTGAACGCCAAAATTATTTGAGGCAATAGAGACTATGGAATTATCCATCCATTTTACGATTATCACCCCATCATCTTTGCTAATCGCTGGTTCGTAGTAGCCTCGTTCTTTTCTCTTCATTATTTTATTTGGAGTCAATTTATCACATTTGTACAATCTGTTTTCCCGAATAGTCCCTGTTGCTCCGAAACCTTGCTGTCTAAAGAAATTCAATAAATTGAGACTAGTAAAAACATTGTCAAACAAGAAATGATACGGCATTCTCTGTTTTGTGGCAATTCATCAATAAGCAAGGAGCAGCACATTTTCCAAAATGCTTTATTTTTGTTTTTAAAAACGTTGCCCCACACTAAGAATTTCTCCTGTATTGTGGGTGCGTTTACAAACATTTAAACTCACATACACAAACAGCCAGACCCGGAACAACCATTTGTAGGTCGAATTCACAGGACACAGACCAGATACTACTACGACTACTTCAACACAACTTTTCATGCAAACCATCACTAATTCAAACATTGTTGTATTATAAAAACTCAAAGCCATGTATGAGCAAAATCTTTATTATAATTTACGTAAGAACAAAAAAGAAAACGCATCCGCAATAATTTTGCTAAGTCTGTCATGTCCTATTGCCAGTGTTCTTTTGGGAGACTTTGAAAAAACAACAGTTTATTTAAACGTTTGCCTGTCAGTCGATTTCGTTGTTGATTGACGATTTGTGCCGCTTTAGAAAACAAACGTTCAGATGGGACTGAAGTTCCTACCATGGTTAAGTATTTGTATGCAATTGTATGAAGTTTAGAAAGCTGAATCTTGAGATCATTCCAAATTTCTAAAGGGTTCTCAATTAATCTGCCTACTGGGCTACGTAAGTAAATAGATAGTTCATCTGAAATAGAGTCGTCAGATTTTACCGTTTTCCAGCTCTTGTGGACTAATTTGTGGTGATCTTCCCACAGATAACATTTTTCTTCTGCTTTGTCAGACTGATGAATCAGATTCCACCGACCTCTTTTTGTACTCTACTTTTCAACATTTTCTTGATTTTTGAAACAGCCATGGAGCAAGCGAGTCCGTGAAATGCATTTTTCTTAAACCTGGGGTCCAAGTCTTTGACTTACCCAATCACATTTACTCGCCGTTCGCTAGGACTTGCTGGGAATTGTATGTATTGTCGCCGAAAATGTGGCAGATTTAGGCATTCTGTTACTTGTGCGATTGCAGTTGAAACTGTTTGCTGTGCAACAGAATGTGTAGCGATATCACCCGTTGGTCTTTGATATGAGCCACTCGCGTAAAAAGATAATGCTATTAGAACCTGAAATTAAGTAAGCATAGCATCAAGTATATCATTATGATAATTAGCCGGATAAATAGCAAGTATAAAGTAGTACTAACCTTGACCTCAATCGACAAATCTGTTGATTTCGTAGGGCGTGGCATGAAAGCTTGTCACTCATTACAGAGTTCAAGTGCAAGCCCTTGAGTGAGCCTATATCTTTTAACAAAAGCATTGTCAAACGGTTCAATTGAGTTCCTCAAAAGATTTCTTTGAATTTTAGCGTTTTGTTTAACACTGTTGCAACGAGTATCTTCCTCGAGAAAATAAAAATTTCATCTTCATCACACATCTAAAATAAACGGTAAACACAGTGTTTAGAAAGGATTTTCTATGGAACAATACTTGAAATAACGTCAGAATTATATTGTATGCACATTTTTACAATAACTTACGTTTTTGTAGTTAAATTTAATTAGAACAGGTCAATAAAACTTAGATTCACAAAGCTGCAAATTATGACGGCAGGGCAGTTCAATTGTTGAATGTTTAAATGTCACAAACACTTGATGGTATGGATAACTTGCAGGTCAGCCTGCTGAAATGCTGTGACGTAGTCACTCACCGGCTTAGCTCACGTGATCGCTGGCTCGCCTGCTAGTTGGCGCGCTCGTGGTACAAACTAGCACGACAGGTTATTTTTCGTCTAAAATTGACCTGCTATAAGAGTCTAAGGTGTTATTTTTGTTATGGTGTACATAATAAAGAGTATTCTATTCTATGGTAAGCCCCCTGTTCCAGGTAAATTATCAGTAGGAAAATGCTTTTCAAATATTTTAGGTATTGGTTCCATATTAGACTTGACTTCTTCATTACACTTATTTTTTTTTAAGCTATATTATTACTGTCGTTATCGGGCAAACAAGATATTTTTTTTTCTCTTGTCCTAGGGTTCAAAAACAGGCTGGACCCTAATCTTATTACAATCTAGCTTTATAAATAGACTAATAAGTAATTTAATTATAACCTAAGCTATTAAATTGTCTTTACTAAGAATGTGTCCAATAGCACTTTTCTTATTGTCTCTATTTAGGCGAATACACTTTGTTCTTGTGTTTGTTTGGCACTTTTGTACTTTACACTATTCACTAAACACTAGTTCGAACAGTTTTTTTCTTTTTAGTCTTCTAACTATGTCTGTATGGTCGAGAAGCTGGATTGCCTCGACGTTCACATGCTGATGAAGTCTCTTTTCGTGAGCTTCTGCAAGTTTTTGGATCACTTTTTCGATGCACTCAACTTTTAGGTCCCGGTGGAGGTCATCATTTCGTATGTACCAAGGTGCATTTACAATTTCCCTTAGCACATTGTTCTGGAATCGTTGTATAATTAATATATTGGTCTGTTTGGTGCAACCCCATAGCTGAATACCATAAGTCCAAACTGGCATCAGGACTTGTCTGTATAGCAACAATTTGTTTTGCACGGACAGCATGGAGTTTCTTCCAAGCAGCCAATACGTTATTTTGAATCGGAGGTCGAGTTCATAATTTTTCTTCTTGACGTGGGCTTTCCAGCGAAGCTTTGCGTCAAGGGTCATACCGAGATACCAAACAAGAATGAAAAGTTTATTTTATTATATTGTGTTTGGAATCCAATGTATTAGACGAGTAACCTCGAGCAACAGTCTTTTCTGTTCGCTCAACGACAATTTGTTGATCCCGATTTGTTAGCGACAGCGAAGTGGTACCAGTGTCCGGCATGGAGTAGTACTTTCTTGCCTTTATTGCGTTCAATCAAACGAAGTTCAGTCACAACACTACTTGGTCCGGGTAAATTCATATCAATGAATAAAATTTAACATACCTATATTAAAATTTATCCAGCACATTAATATGTCAGAAAAAAGACAGATATAGACTTTCTAATACAATAAAACAATAAACATGACATCATTCGAAAAGAGTATCTATATTCTCTTTTCGAATGAAGTCATATTTATTGTGTGTAGGTGTAAGAGACAGCCCTCCGTAAACTAACAGGGTGCATTCAGCTACTTTTTTTTGAATCATACTCCACCGGAAAATGTCTCAGGAAAAATTTCATTTTTTTAATCGTTTTTGCAGTTTCTATTCTTTTATTTCAATGTAAAGTTACATTCTCTGTACGCAGCACACCATTTATGTAAATAAAACAGCTAAATAAAAAAACAGCAATGGATGTGGAAATAAATCACGTGGCGCGAGCGCACCGCCGCACAGTGGTTCGAAATCGACGCTCCGTGGACATTGAAATCAAAATTTCTTTAGGCGAGAAATAAAAATCGGAACGGCTTTATTTCAGTATTATTTATAATATTTGGTAATATGACAGCTATGGACAGCAACATCTCCGAAAAAAAAATATTTCATATTTTTTTGTATGAAGAAAAACACATAAGTCGTTTTTTCTCACAACTTAATAAAACTTAAAGCCTGCGGCTTACATGGGCTGTTGTCCCACATGAGGCGATTCCGAAATGCTATAACACGCACACCCATGCGCGCCGCTTCACTCACAGCAGAGTGTTGAATGCCGAGAAATTCAGTTAGAGATTTTTACGTTGATTTAGGTGTGATCTTGAATATATACAAAGTAATTGACTTTAGTTTGCTAACTTTATTAATTATAATGAGAAATAATGGAATATACAATATAAAATACAAAAAAAAAACACTTAAATTGAGACTCATTTACAATATAAATAGGTTTTGCAATATTTCTGATGATAATTTAATTCGTTGTTAGTAGATACACTGTTTGACTTCATAATTAACATTTAAAAAAAATGTTTTTAGTACAAACACTTATAACTAATACAGAAAAATACTAAGAATAGGCAATTGTATAATTGAGAAATATATAAAAGTTACACAAAAACATCAAACATTAAAATCTAGTCTACTGAGTTGCGTCATCGCTACCAGAGAATTCAAAATCAGAATCCATCATACTTGGCACCTCAACAAATTCAACGTTTTCCTTATCCATGGTATCCGGGTCAATTAAAAGAAGAGACTTTATTTCTTCAGTTAAATCATTTCTACTCGTATTTGTATCTGCTGCATGGAGCCGAAATAATACAACATTTCAACATTTTGCCTATAGAAATCTATCAGAAGAGGCATCTGAGGCCCAAAACAAAGATTTTAGAACACTCAAGGAACATCATACGCGGAAATTTTGTCGCAGAGCGACAAACCATTACATCTTTAATGGTTTCATCGTATCCTCAGACCCATATTTGTCAAGCATTCGACCTAAACTGACAAATAAGAGTATAAATGATTTAACTGAAGAAATGAAGTCTCTTCTTTTAATTGACCCGGATACCATGGATAAGGAAAACGTGGAATTTGTTGAGGTGCCAAGTATTATGGATTCTGATTTTGAATTCTTTGATAGCGATGATGAAACTCAGTAGACTAGATTTTAATGTTTGATGTTTTTGTGTAAATTGTATATATTTCTCAATTATACAATTGCCTATTCTTAGTATTTTTCTGTATTAGTTATAAGTGTTTGTACTAAAAACATTTTTTTTAAATGTTAATTATGAAGTCAAACTTTGTATCTACTAACAACGAATTAAATTATCATCAGAAACATTGCAAAACCTATTTATATTGTAAATGAGTCTCAATTTAAGTGTTTTTTTTTTTTTGTATTTTTATATTGTATATTCCATTATTTCTCATTATAATTAATAAAATTAGCAAACTAAAGTCAATTACTTTGTATATATTCAAGATCACACCTAAATCAACGTAAAAATCTCTAACTGAATTTCTCGAAATTCAACACTCTGCTGTGAGTGAAGCGGCGCGCATGGGTGTGCGTGTTATAGCATTTCGGAATCGCCTCATGTGGGACAACAGCCCATGTAAGCCGCAGGCTTTAAGTTTTAAGTTGTGAGAAAAAACGACTTATGTGTTTTTCTTCATACAAAAAAATATGAAATAATTTTTTTTTCGGAGATGTTGCTGTCCATAGCTGTCATATTACCAAATATTATAAATAATACTGAAATAAAGCCGTTCCGATTTTTATTTCTCGCCTAAAGAAATTTTGATTTCAATGTCCACGGAGCGTCGATTTCGAACCACTGTGCGCCGGCCTTCGCTACGTGGGTTTTGCGACAGTAACGATACATTGCGTGTGAGATAGTAAAACAAATCAAGTTTTTTGGATTCCCATAATGTTACTGATAAATAATATCAGTACATGTAGTGGTTATCTTAGTATGATATACTGAATTGACCCCATCAATCTGCGGAGGGCTGTCCCGTACACCCTGTACTTGGCCAATTTCCTTTAAGAAGATTGAGTCCGTATATCCAGGAAAATGCGATAATATACAATATTATGCTTATTGTGTTTGCAACATTCATCCAGTTCGTGCGTAACAATTTGACTATCTATTGCGAATCCGACCAAGTGAGAGCAAATTTAATTTTTATTTTTTATCTTAATATATTTATTTATTAATAGGAGAACCAACAGCTATAATATATGGATAAAAATTGAATGTGTAACACATAGCCAATTACAGGTTCTCACAGATAAAAACAGGAAAAGTAGTACAAATCTTAGGATCACTAACACGATATAAAAGATTATATTATATATATATAAGGTACAATAAGCACCAAGCATTTTTTTTTAAGTCGGCGTTTCTCTGAGTGCGTGCGAAGTAGGTTTTGGTGGTAAATGGGTCAAATGAGGACTAAAGGAGAATATTAAAGTCCGTACTCGCTCGCACTATGTATGAGTTTTGTCTGTATTTAGAAGAGGAAAAAGGAATGGAGATAGGCGGATTAAATCTAACTGATTTCTGGGGGACATTGAAATGCAGTTTAGGCAGGAGATCAGAACAGTCAATCTCGTTAGACATAATTTTTAAAAGAAAAGTGCAATCCGCTTGTCGACGACGATTTATAAGCGGCTGTAAATGAAATTTCTTGCAAAGATTTATGTAATTATCAGAATGGTATGGTATACGCAGCCGAAAACATAGAAAACGAATAAATCTTTTTTTGTATATTTTCAATACGATCAATGTATTTGCCATAACACGGGTTCCAAATTTTTGACGCTTATTCAAAATGACTTCTCACAAAAGAGCAATAACGATTCTTAAGGGTTTTGGGCTTTCTTGAAACACCCTGCGAGTTTCATAATAAGACCCAGTGACTTTTGGCCACTATTTACTCGATGTGCACGTTAAATAGAAACTTGGAGTCATGAAAAACGCCAAGGTCGCGCACACCGTCGCACCTCTGTAGTAGCTGCCCTTTAAGTTTATAAGTTGTAGGGAGAGGGACGCGTTTTCTGCTAAAGGAGATTACTGAACATTTAACAGGGTTCATATCAAGTTTGTTAATCAAGCAATAATCATCCAATGGCGCCAAGTCCGATTGGAGAGCATCTCTGTCATCATCTGTTGATTTTGCAGAAAATATCTTGGTCAAAATTTAGTATCGTTTGGCAGGCGGAGAGGGTGGTGTCCCATCTCCCCTGGTACCACTCCCGTGAAAAGGTAACGCACCATTTTTGAGAAAAACTGATATTTGTAATCTAACCTCAAAATACTTTATAATCACCTACTGCGGTCGAGGAAAATCACGTGCGGGTCTAAATTTGCTTCTAATCAATACTAAAAAAGGCGTCATCGACGGAGCCCCGCTTGGCGGGGCTCCTACTTCTGGATGGTTTAAAAAAAAATAACCACGAAGAGGATGGCGGGGTCTTTCAGACCCCGCCATCCCCTTCTAACCTAACCTGTCCGAGTCGGGGTGCCCTAAGTCCCGAGCTCGCTTGGCTTGCTCTTCCATACTAAGAGGAGTAACATTGTAGTAGACTCTATATGTTTCTAGGTTGTTATAAAAATTAAACCACAATACATATTAACATTTTTCATTTACTGAATGAATAATTTATTACATTGATCAATTCCTCAAAAGGATCACTTTTTTCATATCTACTTCTCTTCTCCACAGATATTCATAAAGCAAATCATTTATATTTTCGCGATTATTGTAATTATCGTTATAGAAAAAAACGTTTTAGAACACGCTACTGTGATTCGATACGTTGTGTGTGTGTCCCATCCTCGGCAACAAAGGGGTTATCTGGATTACTATGATTCACCTTGAGATGGATGTATCCGTGATGCCCAGACAATCATAGGCCCGCCAGTAATCAGTGTTAATTGTCGTGCCCTCAGCGACATGTTTTTTTATTAACGGCACCAGAACTTCAGCGGACCGAACATTGTCTGGGCAGACTTCCAGGCGTAGATCCTCGCTCCCATCCTGGATCATTCCCAGGATCCAGTGGCCTTCAACTTGACGACCTGAAAGTTAAAAAACCAGATTTAGTATGGTTGTATAATTATGCCATGAAAAGAATACAATGTCATTGTTAATTTCTTTAGTCGTACCTTTACGAGGGTGACACTGAAAGTTTTTAGAAAATCAAAAACTGAACAAACTAGCAAGTTATTAGTTTTATTATATCTTTTCAAAATAGTGTCCATTTACATCAATACGTCGCTGCATCCGATGGAACCACTGAGAAAAGCACTTTGTCCACTCGTTCTTAGGGGTCTCTTCGACGGTATTTTGAAATGCAGCCACTGTCGTTGTCACGTGTCGTTTCTCCCGAACTTTTTCCAAGACAAGTGGCAAACAATTGTTAGTGTACCAGTCCGCAGTAACTGTTTTTCGATCCTCTAAAACAATTCGCTTGCCCGCAAGAATACTGTATTAACTCTAAAAACGTACTTTTTAAGGAGAAGCGATTAAAGTTTTTAACTAAAAATATTGTGGTATATCCATAAGATAAACAGATTTTTTTAAATTATTAATATGTATTAGTATATACTCTATAATTATCCCTAAAGACATTACTCTATTTACCAGTATTTATTAAATTATTTACACTTTTTACCATTTGTGACTGTATTCTTTTGAATGTTACATTTGTTAAAGATGTTTAGTTTAAAAAGAAAACAGTAATTATATATTTTTAAATGCGAATAAAGTGATGAAAAAAACAAAAAAATTAAATCAATTCTCACTTATTTATTAGAAAAAGACCTTAACATCAATCTTGACTTATAAAAATCGAATGAATAACAATCTTAAGGTATTATTCTAGTCTATATCTAAATTCTAGTCTTTGTACCAAAACAAAAATCACAAGGTACTTATTGAACTAGTCAGTCATTATTTAACAAAGTAAAAACAAAAATAAAAATCTCAAAAATGTTAAAAGTTAGTATTACATTAACGTAATAGGAACTTTACGCTTTACAAGCAAAGTGTAACCTGGTAAATAACAGAATATTGAACAAAATATTTGAAGAACAACAACTTTCTTAAAAAACATACATAATAATGAAATTATTCGTTGAAAAAAAAAACACAATTAATTACTAATTAAACAAAAAAAAATCTCAATGAAATCAGAAAAAAATCCTCATAGTACTTACTTAAGAATATTATTAAAAATAAATAAGTGATACCCTATTGAATAAGTGAAACCATTTTTTATATTTTTAAATGAGTATGTACTATGAGGATTTGTATTAATACTTAAAAGTTACTTATAAATTTTGATAAAAATCTTCATAGTATTTAGGAATTATGTTTTTTTTCAACTAATTTCAACAGCCCCTGTTTCTTTTTACTTGTAATTTTAATCCTCTCAGAATAAGCTGCAGGTAAATTCGGTGACATCAAGTCGTTTTGAGTGCTGCGAGTGGACCCTGCTACTTTTATTTGCTTATAGGAGGTGTCAGAGTAAGATGTTTTGTAAAAAAAAGATCCAGGGTCTGAGTTAGATACATAAATAATACTGAAATCATTCATTTTTACAGATTCATTCAGAATATTTTTGGAAAAGTTTTTTCCAATCTTTGATGACACTTCTTTAAAATCGTAAAAACTGTCATAGGTTAATTCATTAACTGCAAATGGTTTACCGTTAGATTTAGCAGTTCTAATTAAAGTAAAATACTGATCAGGTGTATATATCGCTGTGGAACGAAGGGACTTTTTAATTTTTCTTTCAATCAAAGAATGGCAATTGTCACCCTCATTTTGGGTGTGTCCCTTAATTAGGAATTTGTGAGTTATAGAACGAATATTGTTAAATCTATTTACTGCTAAGATGTACATTGAAATCATGAAACGGTTTTTCTGCTGCCCGCAGCAATTATCACTGTAGAATATTACGTCAACTAATTGCTCAGCCTTTGTGTCAATTTGGTTAAGATAATTCCAAACGCAAGTTGCAATCTCATTCACACCACGATTGCCATGCCCTTCATGCCATACATTACAATAAACATCTTTTGTTTTCAAATCAGTTATTGTAAAATTTAAAACATTTACTTTGGAGATGTAATAAAAGTTACTGACGTGTCCCCCCTTGGACAAGGCATTGTTGCTTGTAAGTCATAGACAGCAACAACCACACTGGTCTCTTTCAATTTGTCTTGTTCCTTCTCGGCTCTCGATAGATCTTTTTCAACTAAATGTGTTTCATACTCAACTTTAAGACGATGTTTTTCTTCCCCGGTAGCATTCATGAAAGCCTCACAAGTATCACACCTGTCTTTTTTAGGTGAATAAAAGGCAATATTAAACTCATTATTAAATATATGACTATACAAAACATAGTTACCATATGGCTTATATTCAGTCTGACATAACGTAATCTCTGTGGAGATCAATCAATGTTTTACTGCCATCAATATAAAGCTTATTAGTATTACTGCGACAGTAATGGCTGTCCATAGTCGGAATAGATTGTATGTGCTCCCTTATTTCGGATTTAATTATATTCGGTATTTTGGCATGATTTCCATGCTTTCCTCTACCATCTACAGGTACGACGTTACTCATTGTAGGTATACGCTTTTCAAAGGCAGTCCTTATTACGCGATCATTTAAGGCAAGTGTGGATTTAAAGAACGTTTTACAAACACGTACTTTATTATTTTGAACCGAAAAATAAAATGCATTGTTGCTCTGCCTAGGATTTTCCGCATTTGTGTATTTATATTTCGGATTAATTATAGTAGTACTGTTAATAATGAATTGTCTCTGCATCGTTATGTTGCCCAAATTATAATATTCATGAAAGATGTTCTGTCTTTCTTCTTCTGACACATTTGCAGAACATTTTAGACGACACTTCTCACCACATGGTGGCCCTACCTTTCTGGCTGGAATGACTTTTTTTAGTTTTTTTGATGTGTAGCTTTGACCTGTGTTTCTTAAACGTTTCGCGACTTCCGATTTCCAGTCGTTAACATTTCGTTGTCGTTTACGTGTGAGTTTTTTGTTCAAATCCAAGTTTTCAATCTGAGAGTCTGCAACTGGAATGTTTTCGATGCAAGAGACGTGTAATGCAGGTGGAATGTTTTCGCGGTGGGCGGAATGTGAGCGTGTACTAGAAGCTGATGATGATGAGCTGGAATTGGAGGAACTGGAGCTGGAAGATGAACTTGAATCCGTTGATGATATTGACGCTGATCTATGTCTAAAGTTCGGATCTTTAACGCTGTCATCTAAATCGAAATCAGGTACATCACTTTTATCGGCTTCACTTAGATCTTCAGTGTTAGATATGCCTAAAATATAAATAAAAATTTAAATGATAAATAAATATACCTAAATATAAATAAATGAAGGAATAGTACCTAACCTCCCTCCAGATTAAAAAATCATTCAAATATATTCTCACCATTAATATCAGTAATATTTGCATCGTTTTTCAAACAATTTTCAATAGCACTGGATCCTGGAATATTATGATCTGGAGCATTTATATACTCAATCAAATTGGTTTGTACATTATCTGTAATAAGAAAAATAAATAAAAAAATGAACTTGATAAATGAATCGGCATAAAAGCGGCATAGCGTAACAACTAGAAAAACGTGTCATTGCAATACTTAAATTACTACTTAATATTTTGGTTTCCTCATGTTACTCGTACTTTGATCAAAAGAAAAATAATGATTATTTTAATAATATTATAAATGTGAAAGTTAGGATGTTTAGGTATTAGTCAATGACGTCAGTATGGCTGAATAGATCCGGATAAACAATAAATACATAGCCTTCTTGTGTTCGATATTGACCCGGGCAAAACCACGAGTAAAAGTTATTAATACCTATTATAAATAAATGACTATTCTTACCATTTGGATCAGATTCGCATGCGAAATCAACATTTTCTAAACATTCGATGTAGCCAGGGCCTTGTTCATCTAAGCTAGTATTAAGATTTTCGGATGAGTTCAAATTATATTGACGGTTATTCGATGTCTCACCCTGTGCTACTATACATTTTCGAATATAATCTAGTCTTTTCTGTGGTATCATTCTGAAATAAAGAATATGAAACTGAAGATCATAGACAGAATTAGACAAACTGATATCTAAATTAACTAGTTGTAAACAGAACATCGTAGTTTTTACGTTTGATACATTAACATCCACTAAAATTCAAATGAACACAGACACATTTTGTAATAATACTTGAATAAGATACAACTTATGGTGAATAAAGTAGCAAACAAAAAAATACACAAAACTTTTAATAGATCATAGGCATAACTCAAAATAATACTTTGTTCATTTAAACGCGGGGTACACTAACCGATGCGTTATAGTGAAGAATACAGGTTAATTTTCGTGTTAAAACTCTGTTCTAAATAGGATTTCGAAAATAAAAAACTTACTTAACGAAAAATACAGCAAGAAATCACAATAATACACTTTTCTTCTTATAGTAAAACCGAATTTATGTATCATTAATAGATAATACTCTGTTTCAAATAACAGCACGGGTCAAACTGGTTCAAGGACAGGAGCAACACTGAACGTGTCGTTCTTCCTTTTTCTAGCGAAACAGAAAGAGCGAGAAGGATATAGATGCAACTTTCGTAATTGGTCAATTCAAGGTGAAAGCAATTTTCGACTTAATTTAAAAGGTAGAACGTACTATTTTTAGTCGAACTGTATTATTAAGTCAGTTAGTGCCAAATTTTGACATGATACTGTATTCTTCCGGACAAGCGAATTGTTGCGCAATGACCTGTTTTTCCGAAGAACGACGCCACCATCTTTTTTCCCACGCTTCGACCTCTCTTCACTTTAGTTGGCAACTCCTCGGAAGGAAACACCCAGACAGCAGACTGTCTCTTAGTTTCAGGATCATAACAATAAATCCAGCTTTCGTCACCCGTAAGTATGTCGAACACAGCATTTGAGTCACCTCTGTTAAATCTTTGAACCATTTCACGACACCAATCAACACGACGGAGTTTTTGGGCTTCTGTTAAATTATGAGGTATCCACCGAGCACAAAGCTTCCTGACCGCTAAATGTTCATGGAGGATTTTGTGCACTTGACTCATACCGATGCCTAAGCTTGTCCAAATCTGCTGATAAGTCACTCTTTTGTCAGTCTCTATCACACGCCGCACAACACTGATGTTATCTTTAGTCGTTGCCGTAGAAGGCCGTCCCTCACGCAGATCATCGGTGAGATTAGTGCGACCACGTTTAAACTCATTAAACCAGTTGTAAACAGTGGCTCGAGATGGGGCTTCATCGTGAAACGCCAATCGAAGTCTATCATAACTTTCTTGTTGACTTAAATGACATCGAAAGTCATAAGAAATCATTGTACGAAAATTTTCTCGCGTTAAATACATGCTGACGTGACACAGACAATTTTCAATTTGCCGCCAAATCGTAAACAAATGGCAAATGAATACAATACATACACAATAATATTTGCAAAGAGTTCCATTTTCAAAATTGGAACTTATTTTTTTATTATATCTTTTACAAGTGGCCAGTTCTAAAAACTTTCAGTGTCGCCCTCGTATTATATTTCTGTTTCCCAAACTTGCTTTCATCAATTTGAACAACTTTGCCGGGACCTCCAATCTTCCCGGCAAGTGCTTCTCTGTTTTTTTGATAGGTTACAACTGCCTCTCTTCAGTAGTTGAACCAATCATTTATGGTTGCGCTAAAGAGGCAGTGTTCTCCTTCCGTGAAGTCTTCTTTTTTTGTGCGATCGAAAATTAAATAATCGTAAATTTGTTGGCATACGCATACATAAGGTAAAATACCTGTGGCATTGTGATTTTAATATTCTCAAACCAAGTGCCCTTGCCTCGGCTCACTTTCGATTTAGTTCTGCATGGCCCTCTATTACATACAAAAGAGCCCACCGTTTTATTCGTCCAGTATTCAATCGTCATACTTTTTTTGTGATAGTGACACATTTTTTCTTTTGGTAACATGCCTCTTTCCTCTGCAAATGCCACAGCTTGCTCACGTGTGCCCAGTCTTTGATAGACTTTAATCAAATTCCACATTGCACGCACTTCCGCCACAAGTAATCGGCGCTTCAATGGTGGTTCGTCCTCTGCCACAGAATGGCTCGTAGATGGCCTCGGTTCGCCCTCAGCCGCAGAACGGCTTGATGATGGAAACTCCGCCATGGTTGGTAGGCAGAAAATTGGTGTCCGGGATGTTCACGCGCAAGAGTCAGTCGATTAGGCAGAAAAATCGATGTCCAGTGTACGAGCGTAGGTCAGTCGTGAAGGCAATCAACCAAAGTCCAGAGGATAAGCCAAAGTCGTCGAAGAAATCCACAAAAACACACCACGATGCACAGAGAGAACATTCACGCAACTCGAGGAGAAACGGAATGAAAACAAATGTCACAAATGACACATGACGCAAATACCAGAGCCATTTTTTTTTGCGTTCCTTTTCTCTGATTTGTACACCACAGACGATATACTAAAACATATTCGGTTGTCGATCGCCCATTTTAACGTTCCGTTTCACCTAATAACGTTTACATTACGCTTTTTGTCTGATTTGAGGTTAAAACAATTTTTGTAAATTTCTGGAAAAATATCCATTACCTTGTAATAAGAGTGGTAGCGTTATAATCGGGGCCCCACCCTCTACCAGATTTAACAACTTTTAGCCCCCTCCGCCTGTCAAACGACACTAAATCCAACCCAATATCTTCATATCATCAGCAAAACAAAGTAAGTTTGAGTTGTGGAAACAAAAGTCGATGTCGCTCACATAAATGATAAAAGTAACGGACCCATTAAGGAACCTTGAGTAACACCACTTGGAGCTGAGACCCAGCTTCACATGTAGTTACTGATAACGACAGCTTGAGATCTTTTTTCAAGGTATGAAGTAAACCAACGAAGTAGATCTCTGATACCATTCTTAAAAAGCTTTATTTTAAGAATATTTTGGTCAATTTTATCAAAACCCTTACTGTAATCCGTGTAAACGACGTCGATCTGTGTCCCATTGTCCATTTTGTCCGTTAGGAAGTCATTGAGCAAAGCCAGGTTAGATACAGTTGACCGACCCTTAAGAAATCCGTGCTGAGAAGGGCTAAAAGACTGCTTCAGCGCTGCGTAAACTTGGTCGTAGACAACCCTTTCAAATACGCTAATATGCACAATTTGGAAATAGGACTGTAATTAACTATTTCATTTTTGTGCCCTTTTTTATGCTTTACGCTAATATGCACAATTTGGAAATAGGTCTGTAATTAACTATTTCATTTTTGTGCCCTTTTTTATGCACCGGGGATATAAAGGCAGACTTCCAGATCTGGGGAACAAAACGCGAAAACAGTGATTTTTTTAACAATAGAGATACTGGCAAGACAATGGGGATGGCACATCCAATCAGCAATTTAGGTGAGAGGTGGTTCGGACCAGCAGATTTAGATGGATCAATTTGACTAATTAGCTCAGCTATGGCGTTTAGTACTTGAGAAAACTGGGTTTTGCATTGGACTTAGATCGCTGCTTATTTATTTTATTTATTTATTTATTTGGTACACCAACAGCAGTACATACAAAAAAAATAAAACAGAACAATAACATAATTAAAGTACTGGTATGTAAGCCTATTATAGGTATACACAGCATTCACCACAGAACAACATCGTAATTAACTTAACGGAAAAAAATATATATAAAACTTATAAAAACATAAATTGCAATTAGAAATTAAAATTAAAAATTAAAAATGAAAATGAAAAATTAAAAATGAGTGACATACAAAATGCCACCACAAGAGGTGGAAGGTGAAAGGGTATGAGTGTGAGTGATATCTAAGAAAATTCATCGTTTGCACTCCCGTACCTCAAAGACTGATCTTCTAAACTTATTAAGTGACACACCGTGTAAGTCGGTTTCTGATGATTTACAAAAACTGTTGAAATTTCTGCACATTCGGAGCAAGGGAGCGTTGAGACCAAGATTGGATTTGCGGAAAGGGATATGAAACAGCCTGGTAATGGGATGTCTGGGGGGTTTTGAAGGGACGGAATATTGGATACGCTCAACAAGATCGCTACATTTTACAAATCCGTTTGCAACTTTGTAGAGGAAAATTAAATCACGCGAACGGCGACGGTCTCGCAGGGTCTTTATATCGAAAAAGTGTAAGCGCTGCTCATACGGACAGCGATGGCAAATTTTTCTGGATATAAAGGCTAGATGTTTAGTAAATGCTCTTTGTATTCTCTCTACTCTTAGCGAATGAACTGCATAGAACGGATTCCAGGCAACACTAGCGTATTCCAACCGACTTCGCACCAGGGTATTGAACAACACTATTCTGGTCTTTGTCAGTTGGAAGCCCCGCGTGTTCCTTTTTACAAAACCCAGCATCTGTGCCGACTTCTTAACAGTGTCGTTGATGTGTGGCTTGAAACTTAGTCCATCGTCGACCAGAACTCCTAGATCCCGTATTTCACATACCTTAGACAAAGTGGTGTTGCACAGTGTGTAGGTAGTAGAAAAGGATGACTTTTTTTTTGAGAAACGTATAAAGAAACATTTTCGCGCATTTAAGGTCATATTGTTAGCTATGCACCAGTTTTCAATATTTGTTAAGTCGCTTTGCACGAGCTTAGTATCTAAAGACCCCGTGATCTTCCTATAAATCTTAACAAAACTCTTCTGTTTTGTCTCTTTAAAATAGCATGGTGTGAGTATTAAAATATACCTATGTATTTAAAAAACGTCTTGCATGTTATTCGGGTTTGGCCGTTTTCATTAAAGAAAACAAACTATTAGGCGTTCTTGGTTTTGCTGGTTTTTTTACACGGCGATATACTGTTTGTTATGCTGATGCAAGCACTGAGAAAATCTCTTTGATGTTGCAAAGATCCTAAAGCCCAATAACAATCAAATATTTGTTGACGTTCGTCTTTTGTAAAGGAAAACTTGCAATTACGGCACGGGTGTCTCATTTTTTTGGCTACTATTTTATTGCATGTGTTAGATGAGTACTCTTTTCCTAATTTTTTCAGTTTCCGTTTCTGACATTTTGTTTCCACTTATTTGGGTATCTTACTCTTTTATTTTCTCCTTTGATATTAAAAGAAACTATAGATGAACTCGTAGATGACGATCTGTCACGCCTTGGTCACCACTATCTGCAGAAAAGTCTGAGCCTTCATTCAAGCAGTTAGAATGAGAACTTGGCTCTTGATTTACTTTACCTAGAATTAAGATTAAATAAAATCGAGAGCTCATAGTTGGGAAGTAGTGAACAAGAATGGTAAATGCTTACCAAGCTCAGCAGAATCATGGTCTACAATATTGCTAGCTGTCGCATCAGAATCGTCTTGGTAATGTGACGTGTTTTGTATATCCATTTGATGATTCAGCACATTGAATGGTGATGTCATGTGGACACACAAATGATGGTTTTAATATAGAAGTGTGCGGGGAGATCAGCAGTAGCCTTCTTCGTGAGCTGTCGGCTGCCAATACCTCCTGGTTACTTAGGGGTCGCATACAATCCCGACATATAAGACGAAAAACTTATTTATATTTTAGTCGACGGCTCTCGTAGAGGAAGGGAGGCTACAGTAATGCATTACTGTAATTGCATTGTAGGGAGAGACAATTTCAGCCACTGTGGTATTTCGTTTCAACGAAACCACGTCTTTAATTTATTTATTATACACTTGGGAGCAAATAAATCGAGCCACTACCTTTTTTCACGTAAAATGGTAAATATTTTTGGTAATATGGAACGTATCAATTCGAACTATATATCGCCTAAAAGTTTAGTTAATAACCTTTACAATGAGGGTAAATTATTGAATAATAACCTTATTGAATGATAAATTATTGGCTCTGCAAGAAAAATGGTAATTTTGATAGAAAATTTAGTAGGGCTAAAACAGTCCATAAAAACAATAAAAAACAAAATTATTGCAAAAAAAATATTCTTAATAACTGGTATTACCCCCCCGGGCCCTGATACATTCTTGTAGCCTATTAGTCATCGATCTGATCAGCGTTACGATGACATATTGTGGTATGTTCTCCCACTCTTCAAGCACAGCGACTTTAAGCTCGGGAATGGATGAAACAGCGGGAACCCTGGCTCGGACTCTCCGTTTTAGCTCGTCCCATAGGTGTTCGATCGGGTTCAAATCGGGACTTCGTGCTGGCCATACCATTTGTTGAATCCCGATCGCAGACAAGTATTCCGTAACGATCTGCGCGGTATGAGGTCTCGCATTGTCATGCATAAACAAGAAATTTTCTCCGACAAAACCAGCATACGGCATTACGTGGTTTTCAAGAATGTCAGTTATGTATCGGTCAGCTGTTAATCCACGTCTACCACTGCCATCGTTGGCGGGGTCGACGAAGACAAGTTCCGTTTTTCCGTCTAGAGAAATTCCTCCCCACACCATACAAGAACCACCACCAAAACTCACCGTTTCTCGAATGCAACATTGGGCAAATCTTTCACCAGGACGTCTATACACTCGGTTTCTCCCGTCATTGCTAAAAAGACAGATTCTTGACTCGTCAGAAAACAAAACTGACCTCCAGTCTTCTAACGTCCAATTAATGTGTTCTCGAGCAAACTCCAAGCGAGATCGGCGATGAGCTACAGTCAATTTTGGGCCAGTTGCTGGTTTGTGTGATGTTAAATTTCGTTCTTTTAGTCTTCGTCTCACTGTCCACCTACTGATTGCGACTCCTCGAACGTCACGTAACGCTTGCTGTAGCTGAACAGCATTAAGTCCACGGTCGCGCAACGAATTGGTTGCAATAAAGCGGTCGTCACGTTCTGTTGTTGCCCGTGGTCGGCCAGTTCCAGGTCGCCGAACAAAAGCACCAGTCTCCAGATACCTGCGGTATACCCGCTGTACCTTTGAACGACTCAAATGAAGTCTGCGTGCCACTTCACGTTGTCCGTGTCCAACCTCAAGTAAAGCTACAACTTGGGCAGCTTCCGTCGGTGTAGTATCCATTTTATCAGGTTATTTTGATTACACAGACACAGATAAAGACAACAATAACAAGTAATATGGGTATGATTAACAAAAACCTCAAATTTAATCTTTTCTTAACAGAGTACAATAAAAATGTCATAAGCAAATTAAATGCGATAATTTTATTCTACTCTTTAAACTTTAATAAAAATGAAATTTTGACAACTAACTACCCTCATTGTAAAGGTTATTAAATACCCTTTTAGGCGATATATGTTTCGAATCGATACGTTCCTTAATACCAAAAATAATTACCATAATGCGTGAAAAAGGAAGTGGCTCGATTTATTTGCTCCCAAGTGTATATTGAAAGGAGCTGTTCGTGTTCACACAGTTCATGTACTTGAACCTATTACAAGACACTCACTCGAACCTTACACTATCGCCACTAAAACAAACCTAGAATTATCTTTCACTGTTTTTACCTTAAATTTCATACCATTAATTTCATCCTTTTGTAAATCTTAAAATATTTGTGTACTTTGACATTTTTATAAATTGTCACCTGTCAGTTTTCTTTTTCTAATGTAGCTAACTTGTTAAAGCCAGTGTTAATAAGTTCAGGTTCGCTTCCAAAAACCACTTTATTAATGCTGGCTATTTAGTAAACATGCCATTTATAAGGTAATCAATTTATTATTCAAAATGTGAATGTCTTCCTTGATATAAATACAGGCCTCCGTGCCAAATAAATCAGAGTCTTAGCCCGTCTAAGCCTGGAGTTCTAACTATCACAATACCTGTCATTTTATTTACATCCCGGTGAGCACCGGCGACCAGCTCAAGTACCTATTAATCCCGATGAGCACTGGTGACCAGCTCATAAGGTCTACCGTGCTACCGGAGATCCCTGGTTCGCCGTGTTGTTTGAGCTGGTCCGCTGTTCTACCGGAGATCCCTGGTTCGCCGTGCTGTTTGAGCTGGTCCGCCGTGTTACCGGAGATTCCTGGTCCGCCGTGCTTCGCCGTGCTAATGGAGATACCTGGTTCGTCGTGCTACTGGCGCTCCCTGATTCGCTGCTGTCGACGATTCCTGATACGGCGTGCTGTTGGTGATTCCTGATACGGCGTGCTGTTGTTGATTCTTGATTCAGCGAGCTGTTGGTGGTTCCTGATTTAGCGTGCTGATGGCGATTCCTGATTATATACTTTGTATTGTATAACTTCCCTCTTATTGACAACATTGGTGACTTACAGTTAACCCTCCTTTATTATAAACAAAAGGGTTTACTGAAATGTTACCCCACCCAACAGCAAATGGTGACTGCTCTTTATTTATTTGCCTCACTAGTTGATAGCTGTGTTTCACCCTCCGCCCGCCTCCAACGAAGCCGGCACGTTTGTCCTATATCCACATTGGTGCAACAAAGGTAATGAGTCACGAAAGCCTCTATCTAATATAAATGCATCACCCTGATGGAAAAAAAACTTCCATTTTCAAATTCTTTTTCCATGATGTGGCTTTTTGCATCGGAAGTTGTGGCTAGGTATGAGCCTAAATCATCAAGAATATGCCCATCTGTAAAAACAATTAAAAATGGTTTTATTAGATTTTTGTACGTGTGCATGCTATATGTTTTTTTTTAATATAGATAATTGGAATTTATTTCGAAGTAACAATAAGTTCCATCAAAAATAGCTATTGGTCTGTCAACTCCCTCAAAGCTTCCAAACAATGAATTAGGTATAGTAAGATTTCTTTCTACCATTTGTTGCCTATTTATGTGGTTAAAACCTAGATTCATAGGTACAAAATACTCTGTGAGCAATTCTCTTACTTGATGTAACCATTTTTCAAGTGTTGGCCTAGACACTTAATAAAGTCGCCAACCTTTCATTGGAGTCCCCAGTTTTGAGTTTTTTATAAAGTAAGTGGCCAGAGCTAAAGTTGCATTTGGCATTGTCAGCAACTGAGGAACTTCAGCAAACATTTGATGAAACTGTGCTTTATTTAATCCAGTCCATGTATGCACAACATGGTCTTCCATGTTATTTATGTTTTAAAACGAAGTAGTCCAGTATCTATAACTTCTTTTAGGGACATCATGTCCTGATTATGTTTAGCAGTAAAAGATTGAACGTAATTGGATCTCAAACTGTCTAGAAAATCCCATGCTTCTATAACCAAATGTTTATCACAAATACGGTTATTTTTGGGGATGTAATATTTATATTGATGAAGCAACATTTTTCTAGTCGAAAGTGGAACTCTGTATCTTTCTGTTCTCTGACATCCTTCTATGAAGCACCTACATTCAGTTTCAATTGCTCTCCTGTATTTTGACAAAACAATAGTAGGTTCCGGTTGGTTGCTTCTAATGCCTTCATTCGGAGACATAGTAGGAAAATCTTGTGCCTGTGTTTGTATATCTTGAGGGTTGTCTTGTTGGGATGAAGTTGACGGGCGTGAGACCATATGGACAGCAGCTTTGTCTGCAGCCACCCAACAAGTATGACATATTTCACTTGCTGCTTGTATCTGCAACAAACATGTAACATAATCAAGATTGGAATTTATTGAGATGATAATTAAATTGTTGTTCATTACCTATCATGAATGAATTATGTGAGTTGTTAGATTATTGGCTAAGAATGCTAAGATACTGTTTTTATTCTTCTGCATTTTCAATCCACAAAACTATTAGAAATAAATAACAGATATAAACCAAGAAAACAAAAGGTATGGCTTGTGAAAAAATTTTTTCACTTGACGTGAATTTGATTTAATACAAGTAAAGATACAGGTTACAGTATACAAAGTAACAGACACATACAATGTTATGGGACAGGTCTAAGTATTTAAAATAGATATCTTTTTAACTTGCAGCACACCAAATTGTAAACTGATTTAACTTACAGTTCGAGGTATAATCCACTCTTGTATAACATTATAAATTCTTGATTCACGGGTTGTGTTGGTATGAAGTAGGTGATGGGTTCGCGATGCAAGAGAGCATCCGCAGCGGAGACAAACATTACGGTGGCCTAGTGGTCTTCTTTAGTCATTAACATGTGGGCTTTGAGCCAAGTCCCAGCACGCTTGAGAAACATAGTCACTACTGTTTATCTAAAAATGGAACATTTTTAATCTTCAGCTACATAAACAATACCTAATGAACTATTGTGTATTAGGTTATTGTAATATTGTTTGATAAATAAATAATTCTTTGGCGTAAATGTAAACAATCTCCATACGCCTCCTAATTATAAGTATTTTAAACCGGCCAAAAAATTAAAGGATGGTTGCTGGTTGGATTACTTACAGACTGAGGTTCAAGCCATTGCCGAATCACTGACAGAATTGTTTCATCGTATAACGGTTGTCGGCCCAGTGTATTGCAGTGACCAGTTGTTATAACACAATTCACACAGCGATCCATAGTTTGAACAATATCCAATCCACAAGTCGGCGGTAAAATCCAAAATAACAATTCCAAATCAAACGTGTGAGTGATCTTCGGTGTCCAGTGTCGCACAAGGTAGGCAGGGTCGGAATCGGTAAAAAACAAAGCAGTGGTCGTGAAAAATGAAGAGTAATCTGGAAAGCACTCAAAACGCATCGGAAAACACAAAACGAGTGAGCAAACATGAGCAGTCGGCAACTCTAGTGTCAGTGTCAGTCAGCTGTCATGCCAGTGACATAGACTAAAAATAGAAGACTGATTTTAATCGATATGAAATCGATAATCATTAATATTGGTGGCGACCTCTCGCGTCCGGCCCTGGTTCAGGCCCTGGTTCAGGCCATGGTACGGAGCGAGAGGGAATGGGAAGCCGTCACCTCCTTCTGCGAAGCAGTAATGCTCGCGAAGAAGGAGGCGGAGAGCGAGAGGGAGAGGCAATCACTGCGCCCTCGCGCCCCTAGTCGCCGCAGAAGGAGACACCATGGGCGTCGGGAGTCGATTGCCGACTCCCGGCCACCGTAGGCGCGGGCTTGCGGACGGCGAGCAATTGGCAGCTCGCCGTCCGGTAAGGACCAGGCCCGAGTCGACGGCGCATCGTGTTCCACGCGCGCCTCAAAGAGATGTCGGCACCATTGACGGGGTCCGATAGGACCGATGCCTGCCGGGGTCGCGGATTGTTCGAAAGACTTACCGTGGCCCTGGCGCACAGGCAACTGAAGGAACACGGGTGGGTTTTAGTCAGTAAGAGTCTGACACGCCCTTCCGCTCCGCCCAGAGCGGGAGAGGTCATTTGATGATTTCTCAACCAAAAAAAAAAAAAAGCACGCTGGTTGGCCGCCACCGTTTCATGCGGGAGCTCGCCTTCATGTCTGGTTTTCCCAGACACTTTGCTGCAGTTATTCGTCTCGCTTTCGATCAGCGACATAATATTCTGGTCCCAGATCTTCAAGAAAACGTTAACAGGATTTACGATTAAATGAACAATTGAATGAAAGATTTTGTTGTTTTAGTCACTAATGCATCAAAAACTGCTTAGCCCTTGATTTGTGTCGGCGCCGCGCGCCGCTTTCGGGCATTCTGTGACGGTACTTTCGCGTTTACGGCGCGTGTGAATAAAACGATGATATCTCTAAAACTACGATAGATAGCTCTCTCATTATGGATGGATTAGTCCAGTTTTGTCTTCTAATATTTTATCAATTCTAGTTTGAAATCAGGGTTACCGGGTTTTTCCCAGATTTTTGTACAAAACTCATTCTAATTAAAATAAAACCATTCTTTCAAAAAGTATTTGGTTAATTTACATAAATATACATCATTTCACATTAATAAATGAAAAGAACGCACCTCCCCATAAATTTTTTTCATACCACAAATGTTTACATTATCATGAGTCATTTCGTCGACCGTGCGCCGAGCGATAACAAAGGGTCTATTCATTGTTCAAAAACTTTGTGTCAGAAGGTCAAGTGGATTGGGTTACTATTTTAATCTATTGTTTGGTTCACCTGCTTATCACAGACAGAGCTTCGGTTACTAGAAGTGTTTATTTCGAATGTATCGAATACCCAACCCAACCACTTGAAAAAAAGCGCAAAAAGCAACCTCTCAAACTTTAGGTCACAGTTTACATTCTGTTCCATTTATTTTAAATATAAATTAACATTCTACATTTCTGTTTACGAACATGACGTGGATCAGCACCATCCAGCTCAATCATTTTTTAGGGAACCGAATGATCCAACACACGTGCCACCAACAGTGAGACATTTAGGTGAGCATGACATAGTCGCAACTGCCATGCTCTCAAGTCAACATACATAATAAACGAATCCATGGTACTCACATTAACAAAATTGAAAAAATGCTTCTAAATTATACAAAACTATTAGTTTGCTATGTATTTGAGCGATGAATAATATTTGACTACATAAAAGAAAATACAATCATTAAAATATCTTACGGGAGAGGGTCCGACATCTTAAATAAAAGTAATAATATAGCAGAAATCTACTTGTATTACCACAGCTTAATAATTATTAATTCACTTTATAATTTTGCTTTTATTTTTAATATCGAATAATTACATATAATCTGTACATAATCTACAAATAATATTAATAGTATGTACAACTAAATAACAATAAATAAAAATAAAAAAGAAAGAAGGAAAAGAATCATAGGGCATCAAAAAATTCATCCGCATCGCTGTCGACAGGAAAAGTGCCCAAAAGGCTGGCAGCATTGCCACGTTGTATGGCGATACTGATTCTTTGGCCAAAAAATAGGCCAGCCCTCTGGTCACGTGAAGAGTCGACCAACCGCTTAGCGATGTGGGCACCAAGAACCAAGTGGGCACTCGGACCCCACGGCCCTAGTGTTTCAACCCCAAACGGCTCGAACATATAACTCCCAATAAGATTCGAATATTTTCGCCGTTTGAGGTTTTCCGCACTTGCAGCAGCTGCTCCAGCACAGCCCGCCGTGCTAGGAAGATGGGATGGCGCAAGGGTGTCGACACACGTTGCATCCCACACCAAAGGCCTGCCTAACTTCCAGGGCATTATGGTCATTCCGTCTGGTCTCTTCCCATCGTCGCGTGCCAAGCCGTTGGGTTCTAAAATAGCTGGAACCCCGGCGGTGGCAAGAGCACGGCGGATTATGTCATTAATGCTGGCGTGTCGTGCTATCCGACCTGCGCTCTTACTGCAAGATAGGCCATAGGCCACTTTATAATAAATTTTGTACACTTTAAATAATTCAGATTAGATTCCTAACGATTTTATTTTAACTCAGACTACAATTCAGTATCTAAGCGCTACAACATGTGCCCCGGGCCGAGCCTGCGACAAGAATTATCCACTCCTTTTATTTATTTTTATTTTTTATTATGGCAACTCGTAGTTTTGACCACTGAGGTCTTGGCTACTTAACCGAACTGTCCTGTGGGTGCTTTAAGATTTTACTCAAAAGCCTCCAGCCAGGAGCGAAATTTAATACTAAAACTTATATTTAAATGACCGCACGCTAAGGGCACCCCCTGTGGGGTACGGACCTTGGCTTAGGGCGTCACTGAGAGAGGGCAGCAAGTGGGGACAGGCTGGATCGAAAGGTTAATATTATGATTATTAATAGGGAATTTAAGGCTACAGGCTCAGCTACGACGCGGGCTGGGGCCTCATCGGACAAGGGTCGGGGGGGACGGTTACGGGGGGGTCGTCGCGTGGGACCTCGTCGGCGAGGTTGGAACGATGGCGGTCTGTGTTTGTGCACTATACTGGTGGCCCTACTGCTCTCCTGGAGGAGGGTTATGGGGTCATCGCGGTCGACTAGGACATGCCGCGGACGGCGGGTATGACTGATACGGGAGGGGGTATAACGGGCGGCCGCGACAACCAGAGGGTTGCGGTGAGTGGCGGCGGAATCAAAGAAACGCTTGGATAGGCGTTTCATGAATTGACTGATGGTCGGGATTTTTAGATCTAAATGGAGATTTTCGTTCCGGACGAACTAAGGGGAACCGATCGCCCTACGGAGGAACCGGTTTTGGAGGGTCTGCATCCTATGGATGCGATGGGGTTTCGCTTGTGCGAAGACTACGCTCGCATAGGTCATGATCGGGCGATCCCCTCCTCGCTGCGAGCTCGCTTATGTAGAGCGGCTCGAGTAGTGGGGAGAGTGGGGAGGCGTAAATGACGCATAGCACTGCGTAACTCGGCCCGCTGCACGTGCTCTTAACAATGGTGACGCCATCATATCTATTGGAGTATTCAATAATAAAACATATTTTATAAAAAAATAAACAAACATTAAGTTCGCAATGTCAGAAAAAAAGAAAAGGAAAAATAAAAAAGAAGTATCTCTTCCTATAAGTTCTTTTAATTCCTAGAAATATATCTTTCTTGTACTGTTTCATACACACTGTGCAAGTTAGAACAAGAAAGATAGCTTTTTTGTTCAAATTTACTTCAAAACTGAAGGCAGTCATGCGTCACTCGAATCGAGTGCCTACGTAGATAAGATAATTTTGTCAGATTCCCGATTCGGGTGCTTACACAGTTCAGGAATTGTATAATACGTGACGCTACACCACCTCCCCACGGAGAAGGATGAACCGATTTAACAGAAATCGGAGAAATCCTTGAATTTGACTCGTCTGCCAGACCGAGTGGTATATGGCAGTTTTGTAGAAGTTGTTGTATTGTCGTCTGCATTTGGAGATGGATCTGGCTGTTTTGGTTTTGATGCGGATGTGTGAGTGGGTCTTGTTGTTTTCGTCGGAGGACTGTGGGCTGTAGGACTGGCGTGTTCCATGTAAGCTGGCTTGACGCGACTAATGCTTACAGCGACGTTTTTTTTTACCCTTAATGACCAGTCATTGTTTTGCCATCACTGGTGCGATCAATGACTTGGTATATAATATGGTGGTTGTAAGGGGCGCCTGTCTGTATCTTCACGAAGAAAAACGTTAGTAGCTGATGAGAGATCTTTGAGAATAAAAGATGATGGTTGATTAAAACGAGATGCAGGGATTGCACGTACAATCGACATTTTATGTCGAAGTTGTACGACAAAGTGTGTAGGGTCGTTCGAGTGTCAGTTTCGCAAACTGGAACAAGCATTTCGCCGGGCAACCAAAGTGTTTCTGCGTAAACCAATTCATCAGCTGTAGCTTTCAGGTCTTCTTTGAAAGCAGATCGCATGCCAAAAAGGACGAAAGGCAAAGCACGTATCCAATAATCTTGGTGGCACATGAGAGCAGCCTTGAGTTGGCGATGAACACGCTCAATCATGCCGTTGGCGCAGAAATGATATGCCGTTGTTCTAATTCGCTTAGTTGCGAAGTGCGTCGTCATTCGGCGGAACAGATAAGACTCAAACTGAGTGTCTTGGTATGTCGTAATGACTGACGGTATACCGAAACGGGCAACCCATTCTAGTGTAAAGGATTCTGCTCCCTCTTCCGCAGAGCTGTCAAACAATATCAGTAGTCGCTGCAAATATGCAGGGGGCCGATGATCTTAATATGGACATGTTTGAAGCTACCAAGATGGTAATTCAAAATTACCGATACTCACTAACTTTTACCCTATCGGTAATTTTGAATTACCATCTGCAGCGGTTATAATAAATAATTCTTAACCGTGAGTGGGCAGCAGAACTAATAACATTTAAAACACAATCACAAACAAATTCAAAGAGCTTAAAAAATATTTGCATAATTTTGTTAAAAACAGGGTACTTGAATACGTTAACATACAATAGAAAAAAAAATTAGGAGATAAAAAACATTTTAAAAATAGAAAACAACAAATGTTAAATGGGTAAAGATTAATTAAGTTAGCAAAACTGTAAACGCTACTTAGACTAACACGAGAAATGTTCAAGATATAAACATGAGCAGTACTTGCGTGAACTGGAACGTTGATGACAGTTGACAATTGTCAGTAGTGACAGCTATTGTTCGAGTATCAAATATTGTCACCGGATAGCGACAGAGGGCGTGCAACGTGCCCGACTCGAATTTACAGCTACCTGAGACCACTTGAATCTCGAAATATCTAAAAATGGAATACGCACTCACAAAAAAATAAACTTTTTATTTTGATTTGATTACAAAATTTTGTAGCACATTTGAAATTAAAACCGTTTTTAGAACACTATAGCACTGGTAAACGGCCGATTAAGATCAGCCGAAGTCTCGCAGTCCGCAGGTTCCGATGAGTTTTCGGCAGCAGAGTGACCAGGGCTTGGTCGGCTTCGTCTTCGTTTTTTATGTCAAGCTCACACGCGGCACAAGTTCAACTCCTGGCTCGCTGCCGTTCATCTCAAATTGACGCAATAGCAAATCACGTCGGGGTCACCACTTTGGAGACATATTCGAAAGGTAGTCTAGTCTACCTGTCTCCTCTTCTGTGTATTGGAGATGATGTGTGATCGAAAAGATGAAGTGAAACTCCAACTTGCAGTTATTAATATTGTAATTGCCACTCGTATTATAGTTTAAAGTTAGGTGTACTATTTAGCACAGTCATATAACTAATTAAACTAATAGGGACAAAATAAAGTCATAACTTAACATCTAGTCCGTGTCCTGCGACGGTAGACGAGCAATAATAGACGCCACTTGAGGGACGCTATGGTTAGCTACCCGGATTGTGGCTTAGTGTTGCCACTTAACAAGGGTGCGTTCCTGACGAACTTATGAATACTTAAACATAATACTGGCTAACGCGACGCCGAGTATTCTAAGGTGCGTTCACCAATGCACAATACGTGACGCCACAAGTATAACGTTCATAATATAATAAACCATTAATGAAAAACCCCATTCGATTAAAGATAAGTGCATACCTTTCGATCTTGCAAAAATAATCTGCACCATTTCTATGCATTGCTCTTCTCTGGAAGCCCAAGTATAGCTCCTTCTGTTTCCAATAGATTCACGGCACCGAGTACACATTCTTTCATCCATTTCAACGCTCATACAATCTTTTAGGGTTCCGTAGTCACAATAACAAAAAGAACGTACACCATTTTACTCGCAGTTTACAGAGGCCTTTCAAAAATATCAAGTTACAAGTCCTCTTCAGATTTACCTACTACATTTGTTTGTTTGTAAATCAAGTCTTCAAATCAATCAAATGGCAAATCAAGTGAAAATATAAGTTTGCACTGAATGCTATTAATATGATATGAAACGAAAACCTTCGAATTTCGTAGCTTACGATTCCGATTTCAGATTTTCAGTTGTCTTATATTTTAGTTATATCAATTTGTATTTCAGTAAAACCTCACTCTCTATAAAATATCTTCTTCGTTGCAAAGCACCACACATTCTTCTGTATCATAACTTTCAATTTAATTAGTGCTGGTAAGCTCTACCAGCGTCTCCGGGTGAGGTACAGGTTTTAACAATGTAATTGCGACTGCAGGCAAAGGAATCTTACATTGTATTTTTTGTCATCGGAGCAGCTGTGCATGTGATATTGCAGGATCAGATGACTCTAAAGCCCTATGGAATAAAGCAGTCATCGTTTTCACCCTATCCATTTTTCGACAGTGATGCTCACGGTCTCTTCTACAAAATTTATTTCTCGTTTCCGAGTTTCCGACGCCTGTTCAGAAAACATTCTAATAGGAAGCGATGTTGAATTAATTATTGCAGCCCCATGCATCAATATTTTATGCAAAGTTACTGTCATCGGATGCCAGTCCTAACTTTTTACATATTTGCATGCGAGTCGTTTACATAAATAGCCTTTATTGGCATCGATTGGTAGATCACTGGACATAACAGTTAAAATAACATGTAAATCGTCCAGTAGCCACTGCTCGAGGTCAAAATTTCTGAAAACATTTGGCGATTCTTGTTGGACAAAGCGATTCGCACAGTTTTCCCGTCATTTGTGGTGCCAGAATTTGGCCGAACAACATCTATCAGTCAGCCCATAGTCTAAAAAAACAAGGTTGGCATTCCGGCAGTGACACATGCTTACGTCACTATCCAGTTGCCAGTTTATTGCAACAAAACACGAATTATGGAAACCTTTTCAGTCACCATTCTGTTAAAAAATATATATAAAGCATTTAAATTGTCGTTTCGTTTTTCGAATCAAACGAAACAATTCAGTTTAAACATATATCAACGTAATTGTTAGTCAAAATCTCGTTGTTTTATCGGATTCGCACAGGTATTATTACACACTACTGGTACTACTATTGGCGCTTCAGTTTTTGGTTCTTGCATCAGTTGATTCTTGATGGATTCCATGGCTGCTTTTTCCTGGTAACACAAAAAAGGAAAATCTAATTCATTTGTGTTAGTTCAAATCTCTTGCTAAAGTAATTTAAGAAGAAGTGAAGTAGGGTCTTTGTCTAGGATATTTTGGTGCTAGCTACATAATCTGAATCGCCATTTCATTGCGCCTCAACCCTCAAGCTCAATCAGTGTCTGCCAATAGATTTACCCGGTTTATCCTAGTTAGAATTTACATGCTGTAGGATAAACTGGTACGTTCTAATCTGAAATCTGATTGAGCGTGCTGCGGGAGCGGCGTGACCGAAACGAATCGCAGCAAAACCGACTCCACGTAGTCTTGTCTGCCCTACCCCTAGAGTGTTATTTAAAATCGCGTAGGCGCGTAGGGGCGAGGCGGCCCGCGAGCTGAGGAGCAGGTGGTTTCAACGCTTCCCACAGCGGCTGAGGCTGGCCGGCAGAACCGGCCAGCAAGCCGAAGCCTCGGTGGTGAGCGTGAAACACATCTGTGACGATAAGCTCGCATGGGACCGCTGGAGCCCTGCAGCGCCGGAGCTGTGACAGAAAACATGCCTGCTGCATGCTTGCTTGCACGTTTATCATATTAGACTAAATAGGTTTTATGTCCGATTCGACCTAGGCTAAACTGGTTTATCCTATCGGGCTTAGGACAAACTAGTTTAGCCTAGGCTATACTAGTTAATCCTATCGCGTATAGGAAGAACTAGTTTAGCCTAGGCTAAACTAGTTTGTCCTGAAATCGGGTTTGGCCGGTAACATATACACTTAAAAGTGTGCATAGACACTCATGATAACCAACAACTTTCCCAAAAAACAAGTTTTTTTTCGTTTCCCTAGAAAGTCAAAATCATTCAGACTCGTGTTTCTTTTGGAAGGTTGTACGTTTTCATAATTTATATGCACCTCAGTAAGTAGGCATAGACAAATTATACCCTTTCCGTAACAACATGTACCTATACTTAATATTAAACATCCTTTTTATTTCAATGTACCCCTACCTACATCGCCTGTAGAAGTGCGTATGTAGCATAAACTTTATAAACAGATATTTTTAAAGATATTAAAATTTTGAGAGTTACTTTCTAGACAATAACATATTCTACGTTAGTTTTAGTTTCCTCAAATATTTTAAAATAGCTCATTAAATAGTTTTGTTTGATAAAAAATATTATAAATGTATACGCGCATTTGTGCAGGCGGACTGGTGGCGGTTAGTTGTCTAATATTAGCATTATTGAGTCGGTTAAATTCATTGTTGTATAATATTCGCTGTGCTCTCAAAATTTGGATTTTTTTAAAAATAAACGTTTAAATTGGTTTTTACATCATTTCAGGAGTTATGAATTTCAACGCTAAGCATGGATGCACGAAATGTACAGTGGTAGGCGAGTATTCACATGTATCACATACAGTAACGTTTCAATCCGTTAACTGTCTTAAGAGGAACAATGCAGACTTTCGTGAAAAAAAGTATGAAAAACATCAAAAAATTGACTCGCCACTACTGGCATTAAATGTCGATATGATCGAAGATTTTCCCGTGAGTGATTCACTTCACCTCATAGATCTCGGAGTAATGAAACGACTATTAACTGGGTGGAGAGATGGGAACTTTGGCAAATACATAACTAAGTGGAGTCACCGTGACATTGAGAAAGTAAATAGTTTCCTATCAAATTGTCATTTGCCGAAGGAAATACACAGAGCAGTACGGCAACTTGATGTCTTAGCATACTGGAAAGGTTCGGAATATCGCTCTTTTTTATATTACCTTAGTCCAGTATTGCTGAAACATTTGCTTAATCCTGAAGCATACCATCACTATTTATGTTTCTATTGTGCCATTATGATTTGCTCCAATCAACATTTTTTTCCATTCTTACGTCTTGCAGAGGAGTTATTGAAATATTTTGTTACACATTTCCATGATTTCTATGGCAAAGACTATATTACAAGTAATATACACAACTTATGTCACGTTGTAGATGAAGTAAGAAGATTTGGTATACTGCAGACTTTTAACGCTTACCCGTTCGAAAACAAACTTCAAATGATTAAAAGCTTGTTAAGGCAAGGAAATAAACCACTGGAACAAGTTGCGAAAAGACTTTTGGAAAGAAATTTTGTTGAAATAGAAACTTTTAATGAACAGAAACCTAAATGGCCATTCGTTAAAGAGAGCAGGTGTAAGAATGGAAAACATATGATTCTGTATCTGGAAACATTCATATTATCGCCGGAAGAGTATAACAAATGGTTTTTGACAAATGATAATCAAGTTGTGGAAACAACTGCCATATCATTTGATGGTACTTTTGGTAATAACGTTATATGGCTAAAAGGAAATCGTATTGAAAATATAAGTGATGATTTCGAACAACCTATGAAGTCCTCATTGTTAAACATTTACAAATGCGATTTAGGAAGCATTAAGAAAACCATGAATATTCATTTTTCAGCAGATGATATACAGTGCAAGTTAGTTAGTGTTAAATACGATACTGAATTATATTTTATACCATTATTACACAGTCTTTGATATTATAATTATGGAAGGCTGAGGCAAATAAAATAGCATTTTTATGGAAAATCTTTTTATTTAAAATATCTGTGAAATAACATTAGTGTTACCTTGACTAATGAAATTAATAATTAGTAATTAATGTGAGAATATAAATTTCTATGATTTGAAAAGTGCGCGCAGCGTCGCATATTACTATGGTTGGGGTAACTACAGTAATATGCGACGAGGCGCGGTTTAGCTCACATCGAAAACCAATGCATAGATCCATAAGGATGATCCATGAGGTTATCCATCAAAACGAAGACGAAACGGAGAGATGCGTTTTCATAACATTTAATACAGCTCCACAGGAGCGCTGATCGATATGAACTGTGTCAAATGTATGAAAACATCAACACAACACATCTCTTCTCGGCTCATCTTTGCTTTGGTTGATAACGGATCTAAAGAATTAAAAATTAAATTAAAAAAATTAGGTTTAAATCAAAGCTTACTTATACATACACTTCAAAATCAAAACTAACTGGGGTGTTATTAATTTCAATATCTTTCAGGATCTAAAGAATTAAAAATTAAATAAAAATATTAATAGGTTCAAAATCAAAGCTTATACATACACTTCAAAATCAATACTAACTGGGGTGTTATTAATTTCAATATCTTTCAATGGCATTCTTAAGTTTGATTGGGGCCCTCCTGATATTGTTTTATTTTTGTCCGCCTCTGCTGAAACCTCCGTCGAAATGTTATTTGTGTTAACATTTGCCTTCTTTTTAGGCCTGTGTTTTGTGGTAGACGTTCTCATTTTCTTGCTATTACACCTTTGACTTGAGTTTTTTAACACATTTTTAAAAAAGTTATGGCATTCATTGACCGTAAAGCTGTTGTCAGAGTCGTGTACTAAATCAAAAAATAATTTAATTACTTTGGTGAAACTCTTAAAACAAAGTTTTGTTTCTGTTGTTCTTGATCCTCCAG
The DNA here is from genome assembly GCA_917490735.1 of Dryobotodes eremita. NCBI lineage: Eukaryota > Metazoa > Arthropoda > Insecta > Lepidoptera > Noctuidae > Dryobotodes > Dryobotodes eremita. The sequence goes on along the minus strand of OU823241.1, from coordinate 4,942,997 downwards.
CCCATGAACATGTCTTAAGAAAATTTCTATCGAACATAGCATCAATCAAAGCATATGCATTATTAATACCCCTTCCTTTGCCTTTACCACATATAGTTGATAATTTTATCTTAATTTGTAATTCTTGCTCAGAATTTTCTAATAAATGCTCGAAACGTCGCAATTGCTCATGGTCTTGTATAACTATAAAATCAACACTTTCTGTTTTTTTTGTGGATCCAGAAGATTTATTTATGTACTCTTCAAGCTGTGTTACAGTTTGAGACAAATTTAGCATCATAAGTTGCTGACCTTCAAAAAACAGTTTTTGGTTTTCTAAAATAATATTTATATTTCCTTGCAAAATGGCTTGGTTCTCTTGTATAGTGTTAACATTTGTTATCAAATTATCTATCTTTGTCACAAGAGTGTTGTCTATAACCAATCCGTTGTTAATTTGTATATCATGAAGTGCTTGAGGTTCTTCAGCTATGGAAGCTACTAGATGTTCTTCATATACAGAAGCTACTCGAGGTTCCTGAGATACGGAAATTAGTTGAGGTTCTTGATATACGGAAATAACTTGAGGTTCTTCAGATACGGAAGCTACTTGGGATTCTAGTCGGTTTTTTGTTACAGTTAAAATCTTATCTGCCTTTAGTACACGTGAAGATACGCCTCTACTATTTGAATCCGTATCTGTGCTCTGTAAATAACATATTTACACAATTATACCACTGGTGACAACAAGTAATCTATTCTACAATTAAAATAATAATGTCCTCCAGACCGAATTTCAGTCACAGCGGCTTATCATAACGGAGACCAGCCATCTGCGAGAGAAATAAATTAGTGCACAAGTGTGTACGCAAACACAGGTGCACTCCGTCCCCTCACTCTACTTTTAAACTACTGTTTTGGTTTTCAAAATTGTTTCACGGTTGAAGGTGAAAGGAAGCTAGTTCTAAATAAAAAAAAATGTTTTGTACCCGTGTAATGGTTTTCATTACACGGATACAAGACAATTTTTTTATTTAATCGGACTTATGTTTTTTTTATATTCTAGCCCTGTGCAGTTTTAAACAAAGTAGACATCCCTAATGTTATTTTATTACACAGCACTTAGCCGCAAATCAAGGTTTCAGTGGTCACTTATTGCAATAAAATTGTTATGGAACTTACGTTTATACATTCTTGCACTATTTTCTCAAAATTTGAAGGTCGCTGCGTTTTCATGTAAACAGTTTTATTTTCTTTTTCATTGTCGGTTTCCGTGTCAGAATTTGAACACATCCTTTCTAATTCTAATTCCGCATTTTCAAAAGTACTTAAATGTCTTCTTTTTAAAATACAATTAACAACCTTCCAGTCCTCCTCTGGTTTAGAACGCTCTGAACGACGTAATTTCTCAACTTTTATAGGCACGAGGCGGGGCCAAAATAAAAAGCCTTCTCTTTCCCAGTCACTAGGAACTGTTGTTAACACAGACCTGCCCTTTTCTATCGTACTTATAATTTTAAATGGCATTCTTTATCTGTAATACAAAAAAACAAGGTGATTAAACTGGTAGGCAGGTACTTAACTAATTTTGTAAACTGAATAACTAAAACTTGATAATCATAAAACAGAGACTTTGCGTTGAGTTTGTCACGTAATCTACTTTGTACCGTCGTCGTCGGGTCGTTTATTCCATCGCGCACACGAAGAAACGTGCGACAAGAGTGTACGCCGTTAAAACATAAGTAGTAGAATACGCAAACGCGAAGATACAATAAATTACGTGATAAACTCGCACTAACCGATAAAATAATACTAACAAATTTCAGATACTAAATCACGATTACTAGCGCGCACGGCAACGGCACGACAACACACCACAGCGCAGCGCTTCGTAGTCACTGACTGAGCGGCCGCGGAGCGGGCGCGCGGTTGACGCGGTGGGAGTCCCCCCTCTACATATTTACTTTAGTTAGCCTCTAACTGCCGCCTCTCGCGCCGAATGCGCCGACTTATTGATTGATATTTTTTGATATTATTAAAAATATAAATATGTACCTACTATTTTTGACAGATAATAAACAAAATAATGATTAGGTACAGCAAATTTCGCACTCATCACATATATAATGATCGTAAATTGCAAATCTACAATGCTGACACCAAAAAATGTTTACATAGAATAAATATTTTATTTTCTCTTTAGTGATAATGAAATGGGATGGAAGATTCGAATTAGTCTGATTGTGACATCCAAAGCATTCTTCTCTTATTATAAAATGTGTGATTTGCCAAGGCCATATTATCACTTCAGTAAATAATTCGTGGAAATCGTCCTTTGTCAAGAAACGGTCCACATCCATATTAGGTCTGTCTGGGTTCTGCAGAATAAAAAAGAGTGCAAAGTAGTAGGTATTCACAAAATTTTATTATTAAGAATAATCGGGACTGAACCCTAAAACTTTTCAATATGGTTGACACACACACACACATACATACACATACATGACTTAAATGATTTATAAAAACATTTGATTCGCTAATCCTTCTCATAGTAGCAATTAACAGGAACTCACAAAATTATAATAGTTATTCAAATTTCAAAAAGATAGAATTAACGAGGCGCATTAAAAATTTGCCATAAAACTTACCCACAATTCTCACAAATCTGCTTTTCCACATAAAATTCCAGTACAATTTACGAATAAAGAGCGATGTGGTCAATCACTTGTAATGCAGGCAATTAATATCTTTTACAAATCACGTATTGAGGCAAATGACGCGTGAATAAATCATAAACTTCTCATATTCGTATTGCGTTTGCTACAACACGAGAAATTGCCCTTATAGCCGAGCTGTTAGCGGTTACAAAGGTAATTTGTTACATAAAAGCAAATGTCTTGCCTATTTATAGTTAATCAGCCATACAATATGCCTTTACATGGCGAGTTTAAGGGGGATTAGCTTATTATATGGTAACTATAAAATCTCTACAAGGTTTTATTCCTTATAATTTGTGCCCATACGCAATCTTATTAGCATTAATATGGCCCTTATAAAATATATTTTTCTGGCTTTAATGACATTTATAGAGCAACATTTTGCTACTTGGGAGGTTACTTATATTTGAATATGTTCATTATGAATTAAGAAAATTATCCAGTATAAGTCAGCTTCTCATATAATTCATGCAAGTTCCTGTTGACCAGTGCATACGTGCGAAGCGGGGATAAGGCGGTTGGGGCTGGATATTGTTTTTAAACTTGACCCCTAGCCCAGGTAGTCGTTTTTTTATCTGTTTGCATTTCGTAACTTTGGCTTTTGGCCGCGTAGCTCGTTCAAATACCCCTATGTGTGACGGCTTCATGAGATGATTCATCTCTCTTGGCAACCATAGGTTAGTTATATATGAATATGTTCATTATGAATAAGGAAAATTATCCATTATAGGTCAGCTTCTCATACAGTTCACGCAAGTTCCTGTTGACCACTACATACCTTCGAATATTCTCCGCTAAATATATTCCAATTTATACTGATCAAAACTGTTGCAACCTGAGGGCCTTAAAAGCCAAATTAAGCAATTCCTCTAAAAGCGATTCATTTCCTTAATTCCCAGCAGATCTTTAGCAATCCCTCTAATTTTCGTAAAATGGTGACACATATTTGCTGAATCATACTCGATTCAGTTCCTATCAGAATCATTTTCGGTGTAAATATTGCCGCATGAAAAAAATAAAGACTAATCACTAAAGAAATTATTTTACCGGTAAATTTTTCTTTGCAAATTATTCAATTGTACGTAATTTTTCAGGAATGGAAAGGCGCGCAGACAGTGTCTGAGACACAATGGAACATGCTGCTCGACTTTGTACATTGAAAGTGGAAACTCTGTCGGTGTTGAGCGCCTTATTGAGATCACTGCAGCCTGTTCTCTCTCTTCAAAGTCAGGGTGAACAGGCTTCTTCTGGGTAAGCTCACTCCATCGTCGACTTTGTCTCTGTCACCTCTGACCTAGACTAGAGTCAAGAGCTAACCCATCCCAAATAAAAAAAGTTCTGGTCGGACTCGTGCGTCAGCACGAAGCTCTCCCCCGCAGCGTTTATTACGTTTTGAAATGATCGTATTTAAAAACATAAATCTGCCTCCAGACACCCTGTACTACGAATTCCAACCCTGGTTAAAACTGAACGTAGCCCAGAAGTGTGAAGTTGTTATACAAACTGTCAAACAAAAGCCGCGTTCCGTTCCGCGCAGAAATGTTATTTGTAAACAACGACCGAGACTGACCGAAACCGATTGTAATTGTACACAATTAGACACATATGCCTATTACACACGGGTTACACACGAGAGGCTTAGATTACACACAAAACGGCAACGCTGCAGCGTGCATGCTCGGGGGTAAGGCGTGAGGGGCTGGGTTAGCCTAGCAAGTCGTTTTCTAAACTGTTTTGCATTTCGTAAATTTGTTAGGCCGCGAAGATCGTTTAAATACCCGTATGTGCGGCGGCTTCATGAGATGTTCATTCATCTCTCTTGGCTGTCATAGGTTACTTATATTTGAATATGTTCAAACTCAAACTCAAACAATTTATTTCAATTAAACCATTTACAGACACTTTTGAATTGTCAAAGAGTCGGTCAGTTAGTTAGAAAGTTGAAGCTAGTTGCCCATTCCAAAACGTAGATCTCTATGGAGAAGAACGGGCAAGAAACTCCAAGGACACTCTTTTTAAATCAAGATATTACAAAATCCTGGGTACATTATTCGTGTTGCTTCTATATGCGAGAACAATGAAAAAAATATATAAATAAACAATTCAAAATATAAGATTAATAATAAAAATAAGCCGTGGCAGTTAAGAGATGACCAGTCTCAACTGACGGCGCCCGTTCACGAACATGACGCGTGGATCAGCACCACCCAGCTCAACCATTTTGTAGGGAACCGAATGATCCAACACACGCGCCACCAACAGTGAGACATTTAAGTGAGCATGACATAGTCTCTACTGCCATGCTGTCAAGTCAACATAATTATATAATAAACGAATCCATGGTACTCACATTTACAAAATTGCGAAATGCTTCTAAGTTATACAAAACTATAGTTTGCTATGTATTTGAGCAATGAATAAAATTTTACTACATAAAGAAAAGAATCATTAAAATATCTATTGAGTTATTCAATAATAAAACATATTTTATGAAAAATAAACAAACATTAAGTTCGCAATGTCAGAAAAATAAAAGGGGGAATAAGAAAGGAGTATCTCTTCCAAACATTCAAATTTTAACTAGTGCGCCCGAGTGGCTGTGGAGCAGGGCCAGCATTAAGCCAAGTATTTTTATCTACTATATAGTCATTGAACTTATAATATGCTTGTCTACATAGTGTGCGTTTAATGCATGTTTTAAATTTCTTCTCATTTAGTTGAAGAATATCGAGCGGTATTTTATTATAACATTTTACACAGTACCCCATAAAAGAAGTACCTACTTTAGATAACCTGAAACGTGGTTGATCTAATTTGTTCCTATTTCTAGTGTTGAAATTATGCCTGTCACTTCATATATATATTGACAAGGTACCGTCATGATGTTAATTTTTTTAAACAGTTCCCTTAGAGATTCGCGTTTGCGGAGGTTGTAGATGGCTCTGACAGTTCATTATGAATTAAGAAAATTATCCGGTATAAGTCAGCTTCTCATATAATTCAAGCAAATTCCTGTTGACCAGTGCATACGTTCGAAGCGGGGATAAGGCGGTTGGGGCTGGGTATTGTTTTCAAACTTTTTGCATTTCGTAACTTTGGCTTTTGGCCGCGTTTCTCGTTCAAATACCCCTATGTGCGACGGCTTCATGAGATGATTCATCTCTCTTGGCAATCATAGGTTAGTTATATATGAATATGTTCATTATGAATAAGGAAAATTATCCATTATAAGTCAGCTTCTCATACAGTTCACGCAAGTTCCTGTTGACCACTACATACCTTCGAATATTCTCCACTAAACATATTCTAATTTATACTGATCAAAACTGGTGCAAGCTTTTTTTTTTTTTTTTTTGGGTGGGAAATCATCAAATGACCTCTCTCGCTCTGGGCGGAGCGGAAGGGCGTGTCAGACTCTTACTGACTAAAACCCACCCGTGTTCCTTCAGTTGCCTGTGCGCCAGGGCCACGGTAACTCTTTCGAACAATCCGCGACCCCGGCAGGCATCGGTCCTATCGGACCCCGTCAATGGTGCTGACATCTCTTTGAGGCGCGCGTGGAACACGACGCGCCGTCGACCCGGGCCTGGTCCTTACCGGACGGCGAGCTGCCCATTGCTCGCCGTCCGCAAGCCCGCGCCTACGGTGGCCGGGAGTCGGCAATCGACTCCCGACGCCCAGGGTGTCTCCTCCTCCTGCGGCGGCTAGGGGCGCGAGGGCGTAGAGATTGCCTCTCCCTCTCGCGCTCCGCCTCCTCCTTCGCGAGCATTACTGCTTCGCAGAAGGAGGTGACGGCTTCCCATTCCCTCTCGCTCCGTACCATGGCCTGAACCAGGGCCGGACGCGAGAGGTCGCCGCCGCCGATCGCCGCCACGAGGACACGGCGGTGCTCCGCCCAAGCCGGGCAGACCTCCACCGTGTCCTCCGGTCGATCCACACAATGATAACACCCGGGCGTTTCCTCCCGCCTTATCCGAAACAAGAACCTCCCGAAACAGCCATGTCCGGTGAGGACCTGCGTCAGGCGGAAGGTGAGGACGCCGTGGCGCCTCTCAAGCCACTCCTCAAAGAGGGGTCTTACCGCCGCAATTGTGGCGTGCCCTGCGCTGGGTTGCGACAGTCGCACTCTCCATGCCGCCATGAGATCCCGCCGGAGCTTTGTCCGCTGTGCCATGATTTCTCGCGGCAGCGGAGTTACGCCCCGGCGTTTCGCCTCCTCGCGCCACTCCCAAACGTGCGCGAGGACCTTTGCCTCCAGATCCCACGGCGGCAATCCGGCAAGGAGGCTCGCCGCCTCGCAGGAGACCGTGCGGTATCCCCGTACCATCCGGATGGCCATGACCCTTTGGGACGCTTTCAACCGGCGGGCTGGCCGGAGCCTTAACGAACGCGCCCTCACCGGTGCCCTGTAAAGGGCCATGGACCGCACGACCCCCGCGTAGAGCCTCCGGCAGGAGGCGTTTGGCCCCCCCAGATTGGGCAAGAGCCGCTTCAAAGCAGCCCCGGCCCGCTGCAGTCTGGGAGCCAAACGTCGGAAGTGCTCGACGAAGTTCCACCGGCTGTCGAGGACGAGTCCCAGGTACTTCATCGTCGACTCGACGCCGATGTGAACCCCTCCTACCGTTATTTGGGAACCCGACAGTGGCGCGTTCCGAGGACCATGAAAACACATGGCCTCGGACTTGTGCAAGGCCACCTCGAGTCCCAACTGCCGGATCCTCTCAACGACTGTCGCAACCCCGCGTGTCATTAGTTCGGCCGCCGCCTGGTGCGACCTCCCCTGCGCCAGGACCAGCGTGTCGTCAGCGTAGCACACTACGCTGACGCCGCTAGGGAGGTCGGCGCGCAGCACCCAGTCGTAACCGATGTCCCACAGATGCGGCCCCAAGACCGATCCCTGTGGGACACCGCACGACATCTCTCGCCGGTTCCATTCTCCCTGGTGACCGGGGTAAATAACCGCCCTATCCGTCAAATAGGCCTCGACTACACGACAGAGGTAGGTCGGCATCCGGTGATACCGGAGTGCCTCCCTGATGCAACTCCAGGGCAGGGTATTGAAGGCATTGGCGATGTCTAGAGACACCGCCAAGACGACCCCACCCCGGGCCACAGCATCCCCCGTCGTGAGGGCTCGCAACTGGTGCAACCTGGGGGCCTTAAAAGCCAATTCTCAAACTCAAACTCATTTATTTCAAATAAACCAATTACAGGCACTTTTGAATTGTCAAGGGGTCGGTCAGTCAGAAAGATGAAGCTAGTTGCACATTCCAAAGCGTAGTAGGTACCTATGGAGAAGAACGGGCAAGAAACTCCATGGACACTCTTTTAAATCAAAATATGGTTACAAAATATTGGTTACATCATTCATGTTGAAATTATGCATGTGAGAACCATGCAGAACGTTAAAAGCGTCCGTAATAAAGAGACAAAAACAATTCCAATATTAAATTAAAATAAGCCGTGGCAGCCAGAGATGACCAGTCCCCACTGACGGCGCCCGGTCACTAACATGATGTATGGATCAGCACCATTTAGCTCAACCATTTTGAAGGGAACTTAATGATGCTACACACACGCCACCACCAGCGAGACATTTGAGTGAGCATGACATACTCTCAGCCGCCAGGGCACATTCAAGTCAATGAAAGACAAACCTAGTAAATGGTAGCTTTATAGTAGGTACATAGTACTCAGACATGTGCTGTGCAATTATACAATGTTAAGATAGTTTTTACAATCTTCAGTAGTTCCAAATGCTAATCAATTAGTTAATGTGCCCTTGTGGAGCAGGACCAGCGTTGAGCCAAGCATTTTTATCAGCGATGTAATCCCCAACTTATAATATGCTTGACTGCGTAGTGTGCGTTTTATACAAGATTTAAATTTCGTTTCATTCAGTTGAAGTATTTGGCGACGTATTTTGTTGTAACATTTTAAACAGTACCCCATGAAAGATGAGTCTACTTTAGCCAGCCTGAAACCTGGTTAAACTAATTGGTCCCTATTTCTAGTGATATAATTGTTTCTTTCACCTCTTTTACAGCTTGGCCAGAAAGAGTAGAAAAAAATTGAGGTCGCCACTATCGTTTATATGGCATCATTTATACTACAACCAAAATGAATTTGATACTTCAAGTATTTTTAAAGATAAATTTGAATGTGGAAAATCGTTAAATCAGAAGCTAAATTTCATTTTTTTAAATTTGGTAAATAGAAAACCATAGGAGAGTAAAGCATCTTTAATATAGTAACAATATTTTTTCTAGTCACTATCTAAATACTCTACACCTGACATGTCCGATCCAAGTTCTTGATCATCTTCAGAATCTGAGCTACTGTCACTGCTGTCCTCACCAACACGAATTACCAGTCTATCTATATCTTCATAGAGTGTTCTTCCCCTTTCATAGTAATCATGTTCTATTTTCTTTATGTGTTCGACACAATTATTCCAAGTTTCGGGACCAATGCTATTAAAAGCTTCCTCAGTTGCTTTTTTTATGTCAATTGCTCCTCCCACATTACTTGCAGCAACTTTTTGCTTTGCTATGCCCCAGATGAGCTCGATAGGATTTAGGTCACAGTGGTATGGAGGAAGCCGTACCACTTCATGACCATGTTCCCCCAACAACTCATCTTTTTGGTATACTGGTTCTGGCTTGTGCTTTTTAACAAGCATTAATAATGCTGGCTTTCTTGTTGATGGCTCGAACGGGATGTTATTTTCTAACAGCCACAGTTTTATTTCATCTACTCGGGAAGCTGATGTTGGAGCCTTGTTCTGCACCACACTGTGATAAGGCGCATTGTCCATGACAATCATAGAGGCCTCATGTAGGTTTGGGATCAGTTTTTCTGTCACCCACTTGGTAAAATTGTGAGAATTCATCTCTGAATGGTAGTCTTCCATTTTGTTAGTACCACTAAATATTAGTAAAGCGTTGGGTACAAATCCATTGGCAGTTCCAGCATGGACAATTATCCATCTTTTTCCTTTTGATATATCATGTTTTATGCCTTTGATTTTAATGGATTGCCAGCACTTTCTCAATTTATAAGAACTATGGATGTAACTTTCATCCAAGTAAACAATTTGTTTTTGTAGCTCAACAGGCAAATCCCGAATTCTTTTTATAATTTCTAAATATTTTTCTCTTTTTGCTGCTATATTAGGTTTTTCTATTAGCGATTCTCTATTTGTCGAACATTTTTTGTATGAAAAGCCTATGGCATGTAATATTTGCCTTAATTTCTCACGGCCTCCTTTGTAATCTAATTCTTCTTTTGCCACAGCCAACAACTTTCGCAAAGTTGGTGCTATTATCTGTACGGTGTAAGAAAACAGAATTTTCTGACGAATCGCACAGACACTAAAATCGTCCATCTCTATTTTTGAACGTCCTTTTCTATGCTTGGCTGGTGTTATGAATTTGCCTTCGTTTTTATTGCCTTCGTTTATTATGCGTCGAACAGTGCTTTCTGATTTTCCTGTAATCAAAATAAAACATTAATGTAGAATGACGTGCGTGACGATCAAAAAATGCAGTCGCTCTATACAAAGTCATTGTGAACCCGATGTAAACATAACCTCTAAAATTATATTAAATCCGTAAAAAACTTCGATGATGTGGTATTTTTTGAAGACCTACCGACTTTAACTGTAACTTAGATCATGAACTATATATATAATATAAAATGAGAGTGAATAAATACCTGTCATATCAGCAACTCGTTTGTAAAGGTCATCCAATTCTGTTAGAAGTTTTCCGGCATGATATTCCGCCAAACACCTCTTAAAAACATTGTAAATAACTTCTCTGGCACCACTTTTTATCGTCTTGCCCATTTTCAATAATAATTCACCGACTAATACGTTTAATAGCTACGAATAATTAAATTATTTCACAATACACTTTTTTGTTGTGATAGTTTGACTGATGTTTGACATTTCTTTCGAGTTGCCATGTGTAGAAAAAATTAGTTCATATTTGTTTAATTTCTACTCTTTCTGGCCAAGCTGTACTAAAAGATGTAGATTTGGACGTAGTTATGCTACAGCGTGCAGCGTTCCAATCCACACGCAGGTCGAACTGAGTAAATCGCGTTTTTGTAATTTTGTGGTACGCTTTTTTTTGGTAGCGAGTACAACTAAGTAGTATGTACCACTTCAACTAAATAAATAAACATTATTTTATTATATACTTGTCATTAAAATTTATTAATAATTCTCAAACAAAATTTGAAAAAAAAATGCACTTGGAACGTTTTTGAAAAAAGGCTTTTTGTATGGAAGTAGCTTTTAACTTAATTTGCAAATACGATCCAATATCTGAAATTTGGTATATTTTGGTAGTTGATATATATTTTTTCTAAAACATAAGTATAACAATGAAACAACATTATTAAAAAAATATTTATTAAGAAATAGTTGTATCAAAGCATGGAAATCATCACAATTTATTCATCATCCAGATCAAAATCCAGCTCCTTACCAAATCCATCGACATCGTCAATGGCGTCATTAGACGCTTTCAATGTTTTATAAAAACTAAGGCAATCTGCTAGAATAAACTTGTAAACAGATCGTAAATCAGCCAATTTAGCTGGAGCAATGGGTTTCCCGTTAGGCCATAACTGTTTCAGATCAGATCTATGTATAGTCGAAATCTCTCCTTTTGTCGTTTTTTTAATGTTACGTTCGTTATAATCCTCATCAAGGGACGTTTTCATAAAAATTGAATATAATCTAGCTTTTTCAATCTTTATCTCCTTGGCCAGCAGCCAGTTTAGTTTACTTTTATCTGTGTATTTCTTACGATTTACTGTTTTTCTCAATATCTTCAGTGCTATAAAAGTCATTTTTGTCCATTCTATATACTTGAAATGGTTTTTTTCTTCTAGCATTTTTCATAATTTCTATATATTCGTCAGCTGTATAAACATGTTGTTGCTTTTTAAGAGCAGTTTCAATTTTTTTAAAATCGGTATCGTTAGGTAAGAAACTATGCCCTGACTAAAGATACCGAAAAGTTGTCGTTTTTAATGTAGAATGGGAGTCTAAGATAACCTTCAACATTAAAACAATTTTTATGTTTCGGTTCTGTCCACCGCAACAATCACTCCATAGTATGAGATGTTCTATAGTAGGAGGTAGTTTGTTTTCAATATATTTGGCAAGGCATGATCCTACTTCCTGAGCGCCTCTTCCGGCTTCACCTTGCACCCAAACATAACAGTGCCCTACATCATCTGATGCTGAATGTATACCGCTATTATATAGCCAAAGCTGACGTTTATAAAAAATTACGTTTGTCGGTATACGAGGCAGGGGCAAAGTTTTTTCGAGATCAAATGATAAGCATTCTATGTTTGGGTTATTTTGTGCAGTTTCAAAGTCGCATTTCATCTGTTCCCTCATTTTTTGTACCTTCTCTAAGTGTAACGATTTCTCAGCCTCTACTTTTGTTTTTTCTGATCCACTAGTGTTTTGTAATTGCACCGCAAACAAATCACACTTATTGCACGTGTCTTTTTTTAACGGTTTACACCTCAAATTAAAATTAGTCAAGTAATTTTTCTTTACAGTTTCAAGAGAGGCACATTTCAACTCGGTGCCAAATTTTTCAACAAAAAGTTTCTTGTAAATATCATAAAGTTTCGACATTGTCATGCCAAGCTCTAAATATTGGATCTCATTGTTATTCTCCCTACGATAATGCGATTCATATTTAGGTAATTTTGAAATAACTTAAATTATAAATTCATATTTTTATGATTTTGCTGTCATTAATTCACTTGTTGTTAATTGAAATGTGGTTGATTTTTTAAACTATAGTTTAGTTTAATGTGTTAGGGAGTTATTTATATTTCAATATGAATAAAATATTTTGTATAATAGTTTTAAGGCTTTTAATAGTAAGATAACCTTATATTGAACTCAGACTAAATAAAAAATGCTTTGTGATTTTAATGTTGTCTCGAAAATGGTTTATTAAAAATTATGTCTATATTGTAACTCATAGAGTTATTATTTTTTGTTCTGTTTAAGAAATACTAAAGATTTATCCAACCAAGCTTCCAAATTTATGGAAAATAAACAGACATCAACATAATTTTAAGATATCTTAGTATTACAGCACATCGATATTTGAGAATGTAAGTTGTCCGACTAAATCCGCGGAAATGTTTGGTAAAGGGATAGGAAAATTAGTTTAAAACTGAGAAATTAGTTTGCTTGTAATGTATTATTTATTACCTAGTATCATAATTTCACAAATCAGTCTCATATTATTAGTTAAAATCTTATTATTATTATTGCACAAGTCAGTTTAACTATTATAATAATCAGTCAGTGCTATAATGTTATTTATATGAATCTTAATGGCACAAATAGTCTTATAAAGCAGCCAAAATTTAGTTTTATAATAAAAATTAAAATAATGTATAATTAATTAATAACAATATGGAATTACTCGTAATTGTTTTAATTAATTCTAGTATAATACTGAACGTACTCGTTACAGGCATTCATTATCACTATTGCTGCTTTCATTTTCCTGGTTATTTGTGGTTTTAAGACTTTCGTAAAAGCTGTGATGACATTGAGGTATCAAATTGGCAGTACATAATGATATCAGATCTTTCTTTTTGTGACTTGGTATTGCTGATGCTTCATCATAAGCATGTTCCAGAGTTATATTTTCTGAAATGCGGCCCTTTTGTTTCCTTCTGGTATTCACAATTATAAAATCAAGATCTGAAAATGAAGATTTGTAGCCAAATTTGTATGGATCTTCTTTTTTAACTTGGATACATTTGATGTCACCCCAAACAAATTTTTGACCATTTTTGTCTTATGTTGAATTTTTTCACCATTTGAGACAGTTTTTTCCAGTCATAAATCTGTTGGTAGCCTATTTCATTGACTGTATAAGGTTTACCAGTTTTTTTGGCTGGTTTTAGTACCATTGCCATTTGAGCAGGTGTAAATATTGGGCCACTTCTCAGCAATCTTCTCTTTTCTCTTTCTATTAAGGAATGAATGTTATCAGCATCATTCTGAGTGTGTCCTGCTATTAAAAAGTTGTGGGTAATTATATTTATGGGTAAAGCTTGCACTGCGTACATATACATTGACAGAATAAATTTATTTTTATTCTGCCCACCACAATTGTCGCTGTAAAAGATAATTCCTGTTTTTGGACCCACATTTTCTAATAACGAAAAAACACACGACCCTATTTCATTGGCCCCTCTCTTGGTAATACCTTCGTGCCAAGCATAACAAATACCATCTTTATTAATTATATCACATACAGTGAAATTAACCCATTAGTGCATAAAGTTTATTAACGCCTTTTTCATTATGATCACTATAATATATTATCATTTAGAGTGTCTTTGACGATTAAATGACATAAAATATTTAGTTTATGTGAAAGTTCAGATTTTATAGCCCGTCCGATAAATCGGACGTTATGCATGGCGGAAACAATTGATGTTAAAAAAGGTTAAAATAAAAGTACGGAGTTTATGAAGAAATTTATTATAAAGAGCAACAGAAAATAAACATATTTTAATTTACGATGTGATATGCCATGTGGCATTTCGGGTGAAGGCCTACATCACATTTCTGACACTGAAATTTACTTTTCCCTCCACAGTGGGTTGCACACCGACGTTCAGTATTTATTGGGACCAGCCAATGTTCTTTACCGTCGTATCTCATTGTAGATAATGGTTTTGCTGGCTTGCGACCTTGATGTGGCGGTGTGCCATGTGTGGAAAGTAAGCTTCTTGCTATGAAGCGTCTAAAAACGAATAAGGATTCAGTATCTCTTGTGCAGCCATTCTTCCGAGCAAGTAACCAGGCGTTTACTACCGAAACGTCTACTAAATATGCAAATATGGGCCACCACCACTTCTTTATACGCATCCGAGTTCGTAAATTTGCCACAGCCTGGTCGCATTTGTCTACTCCACCCATATACTTATTATAATTTGAAATAAGCGATGGCTGAGGGACTTGCACTTTGGCTTTTTTTCGTTCGACCAGCGGGTTGCAGATGTAATTTCAAGACTTTCAAAGTTAGTAGCTACTGTGACAACACTGTTATCATTCCACCGGCATACGAAGACATCATCAGCTAGTCGGTAATCGTAATGACCTCGCGCCTCCTTCTTGAATTGTTTTACGTCTTTGAGCGTGCAGTTCTCAGTGCGATTAGCTCTCAAGGCCCCTGTAGCATAATAGCCAAGCTCCTTCAGGTGTCTCATCAGGCTCAAAGATGTAAAATAATTGTCCAAAAATAATTGTATGCCACTGTTAGGCGGAAGTTTGCTCAATGTAATTAGGCTGAGAACAACATCGCCCCCTACTCCAAAATCTTTTTTTCGGTACTCTTTCCCGTATATAAACTGAAAGTTAGCATAATTATATCCAGTACTTGCACACATTGCCCAGTTTTTGAACCCAAACCTAATTGGTTTTCCACGGATGAACTGTTTGGCGTAGTGTTTTCCGTAATACGGGATCATACTTTCATCTACGCTATAGTGCTCATCCATTCCGTAGTGTTATTGAAATTATTCACCTAGGCTTTCAATAATAGGACGTAATTTATGCAATCTATCTGTAGATTCACCTAGCTCGCTGTTGTCGTTCAAATGCACATGTTGAAGAATCAATTCAAACCGATTGCATCTTATGACATCTTGTAGAATAGTAGGCATTGATTTAGGTTCGCACCATGCTCCTCATCGGACTTGTCACTGTCTTCGTCAGTGACCTGACCGGCATTCTCAATAGGGGGCTCAACGTAAATTATATTTTCTGTATAATTATCATACTGTTCACACTCTAAAGCAGATAGTATTTCATGAACTTGCAACCTGTAACAATTCTACAAAACACCACATGCAGTACCCGCTGTGCATAGCGTGCGATATATCGGACAGTACAAAATTCGCAAGCATAGCATCCAAAATAACAGTGGCTACGTAAAAATTATATTGAAAATAAATAGTCTAATAGTTTAGCAATCAAAATATCCGTTTTTTACCCATAACACTAAACAAAATACAATAAAAACACAATATACTCTTACCTTCGCCGCGAAGAATTTTGACCGCGTGCCGCCATTTTGCGAATTGACAGCTGACGCGCAGGCGCGTTAATACATTTTATAACAACATTGTTGCAACGTTTGAATATATATCAAACTACTGTTTTAAAAGGATAAACCTTGAGTAAAATATATATAACTCCTAAAATAACAATTTTATTGGCGTCCGATTTATCGAACGTTATGCACTAATGGGTTAATGAAGTTTAACTTTGATTTGTAATAGAATGTAGAAACTTCTCCTTGTGGCAATGGAACGACGGCTTGCAAATCATAATCGAAAATCAAAATATTGCCATTAGAATTTTTTGCTCTGTCAACATCTCTTTTTATCATATCTCTGGATAGTTTTTTCTCAGTAATATGCATGTCATAGCCATCTTGAAGACCAAGTTTTGCCTCGGGTGAAGCATTTTTGAACGCTTCACATTTAGAACACTGATCTTTTTTAGGTTTGAAAAAAGCAATGTTAAATTCCGTATTAAAAATGTGTGCATACATAGAACTTTTCACTGCTTCTAATCCATTTTCTTCACAATACTGTACATGCAGTCTGTACATTGTAGAAATTGTAAGATCTCCTTCCAAATACTCTCGTCTAGTGTCGGCTCTGCAATAATGGGACTCGATACGAGGGAATCTGTTTATATGATCTCGGACAGACTGTTTGGCAGTATCTGGAAGAGAATGATGTTGAGAATGCGTACTTCTGCGCTCTTTCGCAGTGAAGCCTTCAGTATTTGTTACATTTTGAACAGTAGTTATTGCGCTGTTAGTGATGTCAAGGGTATTTTTAAAGAAAAGTTTGCAAACACGCCTTTTAATATTATCGAGATATAAATAGTTTGCGTAATTTAATTTTCTGGAAGCCTCTTCGCGTCTGTATTTTCGCGGTGTTGTTACTTCCATACATTTGCTTATAAAATCATGCTGACGAGAAAGATTACCCATATTATAAAAATGATCAAATATGGTTTGCCTCTGATCTTCATTAAATTTTAAGCTACACTTCAATCTACACTTTTGACCGCAGCTCATTCCCATTTTCTTGGCTCTCTTTTCACGACCAGATGATGTCACATAAGCTTGACCAGTATTTACTAAAAGCTTCTTTTTGTTTTTTGCCCAATTTTTCTCACTTCGGATTCTTTTCTTGGGCAGCCGCTCACTATCAATGTCATCCAGTAGCGGGATTAGACGTAGCACTGATGTTGAAATATCTGAATCAGTCGAAGAATCGATGTGTGCAGGGTCCGGTTGATAATCGTCATCTGTGCAGTGTTGCCAACTTAGCTACTTTATAGCTAGATCTAGCTATTTTTCAGTGTCAGGCAGCTACAATTTAATAAAACTTGTAGCTAAATTTTATAGCTACCATTTCTAGTTACTTTTCACATGACTTAAATACTTTCGAGATGTTGTAGTTTCAGTGCATATATACGATAAATCCATAGTTTCATCAAGTAGTTCTTTTGCCGTAATGTTGACTCTATTGTTAAACTTTAACAACGGACCTAGCGTATTACGTACCTACGCGACCTAGTAGCGTATACATGTTCGTCCTACAACAGTGCAGACAACATTACGCGATAGGAACTATTTATTTGATGGATCTGAGGCTAGGAATTCCCCAACTCCTCGATGTTTACATTCAAACTGTATATTATTCTTAATTAACAGTGCTCTTTGTTCAACATTGTTTTGTCTTGTGTTGTGTTATCCATTTAAAATTCATGCTTGCGGCAAATATTGTATATTTTAAGAGGTCATTCGTTTATATTTTAATAATAAAAATAATTACTGATTTTTTATTCGAGTTTGATTCAAAACACGATTATATATATAATCACTTGGCAATTTTTATTGTAACCTACCAACTAAGTTAGCATTTAGCTACTTCTAGCAACTATTTTGAGTAAAAAAATCGGCCAATTTAGCAACTTTTTGCAAAGTGTCTAGCTACTGACTAAAGGTAGCAGTTGGCAACACTGCATCTGTGTCTGAAGCACTAAAAGTAATAGTTGAGTAAAATGGAAATCGATTGAAAGTATGTAGGTACATTCTACTCGTATTAATAACAATTTCTACAATGTACAGACTTTAAACTACCTACAAAATTGAACACAGCTTACGTAATTTGGTTGCTCCTCATTTACTGTATTACGAGGGCTGCACTAAAAGTATCGGGAATGGAATATTTCCACTGTTCCTGTCATATTAAAATCTTTTTAATTGAAAACTCATTGGTTTTAAAAATCGAATACCATTTATTTATTTAAAAAAAGATTCTCGGTCTTGTCACAAGGTTTTGTCAAACTTGTTTAGTCGTTGAGAAAATGGAATTGACTCGAGAAAATTCAAGAGCGATGATTTATTATGACTTTCGAAGTGGTTTAACACAAAAACAGTGTGTTGACCGGATGATTTCTGCATTTGGTTATGAAGCCCCATCCAAAACCACAATTTATCGCTGGTTTGCTGAATTTCAACGTGGACGTGTCAAGCTCATTGATGATCCCCGTCAAGGTCGTCCAAAAACTGCAGTCACCCAAGAAAACGTTGATGCTGTGCGTAAGCTGATTGAGGAAGATCGACATGTGACATACCGCGAAATTCAGGCAACTTTAGACATTGGCATGAGTCAAATACAAATAATCTTGCATGAACAATTAGGTGTAAAAAAGTTTTTTCCCGATGGATACCGCATTCGTTCTGTGAAGAGCAAAAAGCGGCTCTCGTTACTTGGTGCGTCAGAACTCTCGAAAGATTCCACGCAGGATCCTTAAATGCTGTTTACAACATCGTATCAGGTGACGAATCCTGGATATACGCGTACGAACCCGAAACAAAAAACCAGTCACGAGTTTGGGTGTTTGAAAATGAGTTAAAGCCAACAAAAATTGTTCGTTCACGCAGTGTTGCAAAAAAAATGGTGGCCACGTTTGTCTCCAAAACCGGCCATGTTATGACTATTCCTCTTGAGGGACAAAGAACGGTTAATGCAGAATGGTATGCTAGCATTTGTTTGCCACAGGTCGTTTCTGAACTCCGTAAAGAGAACTGCAACCGCCGCATCATCCTCCATCACGACAATGCAAGTTCTCACACTGCGCACAGAACAAAAGAGTTTTTAGAGCAAGAAAACATAGAATTGTTAGACCATCCGCCGTACAGCCCCGACCTAAGCCCTAATGATTTCTATACTTTCCCTAAAATAAAGAATAAATTGCGTGGACAGAAATTTTCATCACCTGAAGAAGCTGTGGACGCCTACAAAACGGCTATTTTGGAGACCCCAATTTCCGAATGGAATGGTTGCTTCAATGATTGGTTCCATCGTATGGAAAAATGTGTCAAATTTCGCGGAGAATACTTCTAAAAGCAATAAATACATTTTTAAATAGTAATGTTGTATCACTTCCTTGATTCCCAAAATTTTCAGTGCCGCCCTCGTATCAATCGGTCGAAGATTTTCAACACAATATTCACTATTTTGCAATAGAGATGGTGACAATGATTTTTCTCTTCCTTCTGTTTCAAAAATTTCTACATTCTGAAAATAAACACAAATAAAATTATACGGGTACAGAAAACAAGCAAGTTCGTCAGGTATAACTTAAAATAAGTATAATTTTTAAATAGTTATCATAATCATCATAACATTATTATAAATGTTATTTACCTGTAAGTCGTCATTCGTAACCTTATCACTTGTTGGTTCTTGCATACATACTTCGTCTGCAACTTGTACCAAGTAATTTTGTTTTGCCGGTAAAATTGGCGGGACCGCGACCGGTGGTGATAGCCGTTCTTGAATAACCTATTACAATAATATAACAATTAAATAGGTAGGTACATAATGAATACAATACAATATTAGTTGCGAATACCGTTATTCAAAAAATCACATTAGTTATCCCATCTTTCCCCTTTGGGTACGGAAACCTAAATACCTAATTTGTCCACGTAAATTAAGTTTAAGTATTAAAAGATATACATATGTACGTACTCAGCTGATTTTTTGTTGGTGAAGTATTCGAACACACGTAAGTCAATGGACTGTCAGTATAAGATATATCTGAAAACAACAAGATGAATTTAGAACCATCTACACAGAAAT
Organism: Dryobotodes eremita; assembly: GCA_917490735.1. Lineage (NCBI taxonomy): Eukaryota > Metazoa > Arthropoda > Insecta > Lepidoptera > Noctuidae > Dryobotodes > Dryobotodes eremita. The sequence goes on along the minus strand of OU823241.1, from coordinate 4,923,054 downwards.
TTTGTGATTGCATAAAACTATACTGAATGCCACATAAACCTACCAATTTTCATTAAACTACTTACGTTCTTTGTTTTCTTGGTTACTTTTTACGTACATTCGAGGAGTAAGTGGTGAAAATGGTGGTGGAGTAATTGAAATCTCCGTAGTTGATGATAATGGAGTGTTAGGCTTGTCCGATGCGATATCATCATTTCCTGGATAGTAAAAAAAAATATGTTGATAGAAATGATTGAGAGAAAGAAATAATTTGATGTAAAGTAAGAAGATAGATATATTCTTTATTGCACACAGAAGAAACAATTGATAACAAGTTACAAAGTATAAAGTAAAAGTAATTAATTAGGTTAATGTTTTTAACAATCCTACAAGTCCCACAGTAAAGATCTTACTGTGCCTCTTTACATTCTAATTAAGCTACTTTTGCAACGTTAGGATAAATTGGGCCGATCCCCGAATCAAATCGGACACCTCTGAGCAATCGGGCCAGCATTACGACTACTCAACATTGCTTAAATTGGTTAACTAATATCTCATTTTCGATAATATGTTTTAAGTTACTTAGTACCTAGGTACTTACCGTCGTCATCTTTTAGGCCACGAAATTTTATCGTATCTCGCAAGCTTAATAATTTTCGTCTTTTTGACAACAAGATCATTAAATCCTTGTTATTCTCATTGTTCTTGTCATACTGCGAAAAATTAACGACTAAACTTGAACCACATTTACTTAAATAACCCACATTTTAAGTCAATCAAAACAGCACCAATAATTAACAAAAAACCGTCTGATCAATACACAAATTAGTTACTTACTTCTTCCTCGTTCATCGCGAACACAAACTACACTTTGTATTATTATCTAAAACACGCTTTTATTAAAATATCAATTGAGAGCAATTAGCCGCACGCACTTGTTTAAATTAATATAGGTCAAGAGCAACTGTCATTGTGTGACAAGGTCACAACAAAGGAATATTATTAATTGCACATCAAATAAATAATCACATAGCAATTTATTTCCATCATTTAAATACTGACTGCACAGCAAATTAAATACTGACTACACAGCAAATCAACCAGAATGAACTAAGTTTCCGAAAACATAATAAATGTTCCCGGAAATACTAACCCTAGATGGTCGACGTCAGTGGCATCCCGAGGTTCGGTTGGTTAGGTTCCTTTAAACCCTTTAGACAGAAATAGGAGCCCCGCGAAGCGGGGCTCCGTCGACCAGCTTATTAACCCTAACCCTATATTTAGATTACCCTAGATTTCGGTAAAACGCAATTAAAAAATGTGGTACTCGTTGGGAATAGAAAATAAATTGATGAAAAAGCTTTTGCTTTAGGAAAAATCGCTGTACGCTGCGAAAATAAATTGTAGTGTGTTTAGTGATATTTTGAGTTGAATATTTTGCTGTGCAATCAGTAATTTTGATGGGAATTCGGAATCTTATTGCATAGAAAAAGGATATTTTTTGATTTGCGTTTAAATACTACCCCACAAGAAATAACAATAATTATCGTAGTGCACAATCTTTCCGCGCATCTCACCAGTCTAGGGAAGCGGAGAGAGAAAACATACGACACACCAAGGCGTGGGAGTAGGATGGTAAATGTAGGTAAGCGCCGTGGTCGTTACGTGAGTTAAAATTTTATAACAAAATCTAATTTGTTTCCCATAGTCGTAAGTTACATTCATGTAGTTTGAAACATTGTTAATTTTCATATTTTATTTACAAATCAGGAAGATAAGGGGCCTGAGTCACACTGTAAGCCATGTAATGATTATTCATAAAACGTTTCAAATGTCAATGGAACGTTTTATTGTTTAGCTTCATTATTTTAGTGATAACGTTCCAGACTCCGCGCATATTTTTTTTTCAAGTTGCCACAATAATGGCTACCTAGTTGTATAATTATTATTTTAGACAAGGCCTTATTATAAAAAAAAAATACGTAAGTGATGGATCGTTTAATGATTTAATAACTGTATGTTCTTACCAGCGTACACGTTTTAAATCGTTTACTTTTATTGTTGTCTTTTATTTACGCGAACACGATACATTTAAATGAAACTACTTTTACGGATTATTTCGCGATTTATTAACATTTTATTTAACCTGACGTTTCGAACACTTTACAGCGTTCGTGATCACAGGTAGACTGAGGTTTACTTTTACCATTATGAATTATCGTACACATTATAAAGTACATGCAATGTTTTGAAGTAATAGATAATAAAAAAAAAAAATATTGTAACAAGATGAAGGGATCATTATTTTTATGTTATTCAGTCCAAAACGAATTAAAACAGTACGACTAAATGAATTGTCACTTTTTAAGATTTAAAATTGTTATTTTTAAAACGTTCCAAGTTGATTGGATCATTATTTTTATTTTATTCAGTCCAAAACGAATTAAAATAGTACGATCCAAATGGAATGTCACTTTTTATGATTTAAAATTTGTTAGTTTTAAAACGTTTCAAGATGATTGGATCCTTATTTTTATTGCATTCAGTCCAAAACGAATTAAAACAGTACGATCCAAATGTAATGTCACTTTATAAGATTATAATTAGATCTTTTGGTTCGTTTTATCATTTAGACCGCTTAATTATTTCAATAGTTATTGTCGTAAGAGAGTCAGTGTCTTCAGCACTAGATAGGACGATCCAAAATACCTAGCTTGGGCTCAAAAACTCAATTTTGACCACCTTGTGGATTGGAACGTTGTAGCATAACTACGTCCATTTTTCCTTACGTACATGATGTTTTCATAGATATATTGACAAGGTACCGTTATGATGTTAATATCTTTAACAGGTTGACTGCCACTTGCAAAAATTGAAGGTCACCGGGAGGCCAAATATATTTTTTTGTTTGATCGACTTTAAAGTGATTATATAAGATTGTAATTATACTTAATTATCTATATAATATTTTACAGTATTTTAAATGAGGAGGGCAACTACACCGCACCGGTGCGTGCTAGGCACTGGGAATGAAATTTTCATTCTCAGTGCCAAAGAACGCACGGGTGCGGGTTATGAATTTATTACGTTTTTATGGTTAATTAGGAATAATACGCTTTTATTTATTTAAATGTGGTTTATATTAGATACTTCTTGCATTTTTGTAATGAAATAAACTGCAAAATCAACATTAATTTAGAGAAAAGTAAAACAAATAAATATTTTCTAATTGAACTTTACTTAGAAATGGCATTACACTTTGGCATCAATGTGAATAAAATATCTTATAAAACAAAAACAATCAGAGAAAAACGCAGAAATTATCAATCAACAATGTCATATTTAAAAAAGTTATAAAACCATGAATTATAACATTTACAGAGGAAGTTCTGAGTGGTAATTTTCAAAACATTCCACACAAAGTCCAGGTTTGTCAGGACAGGTGTCACAATACCAAGGAGAGTCAGTACGCTTTTTATTCTTGGTGCACTGACGGCATGTCTTTCGTTTGAGACGCCCATTTGAAGTAGTTTCAGTGGCTTTCTTTATTTTATGAGTTTGGGTATTTGAAGGTCTATTTCCTGGTACATTTTCGGGCAGCAGAGCATTTATGACATTCATGCGATAATCATAGAGAGACATTTTACGTTGCCCTGAATATTTATTGTACATCTTCATTGAATTCAAGAAAAGTAATTGGAATGTGTGGATGGCTAATTTCAGATACCAGCGTAAAGTTTTTCTTTCGCAAGGATAGTACGCTAGAAGCTGATCTTGCATGTCTACTCCTGACATGTAATCGTTATATTTCGAGATAGCTTCTGGCTTTTGAGTAACTTGGCCACGTTTATTTTGGACTGGAACCATTCTGTCTTTATACTGGGTAGTAATATACGTCACAACGCGTTTATCTTTCCACACGCCAACATGCACTCCTTCACGAAACATTGAGATATTTTCTCCTTTCTTAATATTTTTTTTCCTGATTTCCTGAGGATTTTCTTTCAAGTCTTTACGTAGAGTGCCCGTACAATAGGTGTTGTGATCAAGCAGCTTCTTCGCCAAACCAAAACTATTATAAAAGTTGTCCATGTACAATTCGTGGCCATTATTTAGTTTTCCCTGAAGCAGCTCCATGACAACTTTCTCAGCGTGACCCTTCCCAGATACGTCTGTATCTTTTCCACCTGCATAAACACGGAACTTCAATACCAATCCATCTGGTTCAGTTAGCATATATAACTTTATGCCGTATTTGTGGCGTTTATTTTTGATGAACTGCCGAAAACTCAGTCGCCCTCTCCATAGCACCATACTTTCATCCAGAGATAATTGTGCTGCAGGATAATAACATTCAGTCATTTTGTTGTTGAAGTAATCAATGACACTTCTAACCTTGAACATTGGATCCTCACTTTCTTCCTCTGAGGTAAAATGCAAACATCTCAGTATGAGGAGAAATCTGTTTCTGCTCATTTGTTTCCCAAAAATTGGAATTGAAAACAGCCTATCTTTTTTCCGGTAATCCTGTAAACGACTGAGAGGGATAGTTCCCATGTGGAACAGCAAACCAAGGAAAATTTTCAGCTCGCAGACAGTGACCTGTTTCCATCCAGAAATCCTGGCAAAATCTCTACTTCGTCTGCTTGAAACTTCCTGATTATGTCTACTTATCAACCTCTGTGCCTGTGCATTTGTCTCAGTACAAATCATCGTCAAAAAATCTTCAGTAAAAAAAAAATTAAAATAATCAATAGGATTTGCTCCTGCAATTTCACCATAAAATTCGTTTGATTTTGTAAAATAAATTTCTCTCATCTCGCCAGTTGTAGTCCATTCAGCGGTTGAGCCTACTGCAGAGGGTTGGTTCAGCTGGGCTTGACCTTGAGTGTCTGATACAGATGGTGAGTTTGGCTGCAGGTCTTGATCCTGAGCTGTAGGTGACACTAATTGACGTGCTGGAGAGCGTAATTCGATATCTAAGGGGTGCTCCTCACCTTCACTCTCTGATGCTGACTCCTCGTCACCAGGCTGATAATCGTCTTCAGAATTATCAGAAAACAATACCTCTTCTATATCACTGTCGTGCATAATAGAAAACAATTGTTTTCGCTGCCTTTTAGGCCTAGAAGGGCCTTCTTCGCAATCCATTTTACTTGATATTTATTTCTGCATAAACACTCAACCGTCAAACATACGAAAAAACCAAAAACACGTTACGAAAATTTAAAATTTCAAGCGCAGTGCCGCTTCAAACACAACGTTCTTGGCCCAGTGCCGGCGCCAAACTGAGTGTATGAATCTACTAAGGCGCGAGACCGCACCGGTGCGTGGTCGGCCTCTCGCATGGACACCCCTCCCCGCACCGGTGCGGGGGTGGCAGCGAACTTGTTAAACCGTTCCCTTAGAGAGTCGCGCCTGTGAAGGCCATATAAGACTCTGATGGCTCTTTTCTGCAGAATAAAAATAGACTCGACGTCTGCAGCCCGTCCCCTTAGTAAAATACCGTACGACATAATACTATGAAAGTAACTAAAATAGACTAGCCTCGTGGTACCTACATCAGTAAATTGACGGATTTTTCTCACAGCATATGCTGCTGAACTTAGTCGTTCTGCAAGGAATGTTAAATGAGGACCCCATTGAAGCCTTGAGTCGAGCGTGATCCCCAGGAAAACAGTTGTATCGACCAATTCTAGTTTCTCTTGATTTAATACTATCTCACAATTAGTAAGTACTTTTGACATTTAGTAAAGAAAATCTTATACACTTAGTTTTTTTTTTCCCATTTAATACTAAATTATTCGCAGTGAACCATTTTCGATATGCAGTAGGGCGTTATTTACGTCGTCAACATTCACTTAGTTTTTTTTTCCCATTTGATACTAAATTATTAGCAGTGAACCATTTTTGATCTGCAGTAGGGCGCTATGTACGTCGTCAAGATTGAATATACGTCTATTAATTAAAAAAATGTAAGAAGTATCGACAGCAAATAACACCATGTGAGGTTGGGTTTTTATCAAATGTGGTAGATCATTAATATATAGTAAGAAGAGGAAAGGACCTAATATCCAGCCTTGTGGTACACCCATTTTTACTATTAAACCGAGTGAATTGACACCATTTATTTGAACTTGCTGTTGTTTATCATTTAAATAAGATTTTACTAAACTGAGCGCAAGTTTTCCAATTTCGTAATGCTTAAGTTTCAAGATTAAGATTTCGTGGTCGACGCGCAATAAAATGCCTCGGAGAGGTCACAAAAGATTCCTGCGGCGTCTTGAGCCTCTTGTCATGCCGTATATATGTGTTTAAATAAGGTGACACTGGCGTCAGCCGTACAACGTCTCTTGGTGAAACCATACTATTGATCATGTAAGATTGTATTGGTGTTAAAATACACCTTTCTGAAAACCGGCAACACAGATACGGGTTTATAATTATTGGTGTCTTTACTGGCCTGAAACCTCCTGTCCTCGTATTTGAAAAGTGGTATTACCTTACTGTATTTCATTAGATCCGAGATGACTCCTTGATCTACACATAAATTAAATATTTGGACCAAGTACGGCGCTATAGTCTCAACAATGGAGGTACAAACTTTGATAGACATTCCCCATATATCTTCGGTTAGTTCAATCAATCGGTTAATTAAATTCAATCGGGGGCATGATGAAACGTTGGCTCTTAATAAGTCAATAGAACGCGAGGGGGACGAGTTTAAGGTTTCAGTAGTTTTAAGTGGGATACTGGTAAAGCAATTTCAAAGCAAAATTCTTGAGCAACTTCTTTGTTAGTGCTTATGGGACCACGTGAAGTCTCGAGTTTGAAATCATTATTACGTCTTTTATTCCTATTAGTTTCATTATTGATAATTTTCCAAACCGTCTCTATTTTATTATCGGCTGATTTGATCTTGTTGCTAATGTACAAGGCTTTAGCTACCTTGCAGGTATTTCTGAAAGTTTCAGAGTAAGTAGCAACGTGTTTATTAAAAGTTTCAGAGTTAATATAAGGCTTAAGGCCATACAGCTCAAATCATTTTTCCCTACTTTTCCTTATACCCTTAGTTGCCCAGTCACTGAACAAAAAATTTGGGCAAATAGTTATTTTCTTTTTTAGAGTAATATTGAACTTGGTGCGCACTACCGAAAAGAATTCCTCATAAAATTAATTTACATTATTTATAATATGGCCCGGTATACTTAACTTACTAATTAAGTTATTATTAAATCTGTGGTTGCTCGTAGGGTATGCGTAGATAAATGACAGGCGTTTATCGAGTTCAAGATAGAAGTTTAATAGACAGATAAGACTTACAGTTTGAGGTACACGAAAAGGAACAAACACTTAGAAGATACAGAATCAAGAATTAGAAGGAAACTGAGAATTTAGGTAGCTAGGTTGCGAAACGTAATTATAGATTTATATAGGTTAGCGCGCGCATTCGCCGTCGGGGCAGAGTAACGACTGGCGCGGATGACCGAGCGATCGCGGGCGTGCGGGTGCCGCCGGTGCGCGGGCGCAGGCGGCGAGGTACACACATCGCGCGGTCGATTAAGGTGCGAGCTACATGCGCTCCAAACAGGTGCGTCCTCTGATCACGGACGTTGCCACAGTACTCCCCCGCTTAGACCGCTACTGCGGGCGGTAATAATCTGGGAAGTGCACACGACGCCCGGACCTCGTTCTCCTCTCTTCTTCTTTTGCTGGAAAAGGGAGTGAAGCTGATGGCTCAGGAACTGAAGGTGGCTCAGGAACTGAAGGTGGCTCAGGAACTGAAGGTGGCTCAGGAACTGATGGTGGCTGATCGTCTGCTTCTTGTGTGACGTAGGCCGGCTTCAGCCGATCAACGCTGACGGTGACTTCTTTACCACGTACGTCAAGCTTGTAATATTTGGGTCGGCGCTGTATGACTTTGTACGGGTCGGCATACGGTGGTTCCAGCGGTCTTCGAACGAAGTCCTGCCGCAAGAACACATGAGATGATTCGCTGAGACTATGTGGTAAGTAAAATGGACCTTTTCTGTGACAGGATGCAGGCCTTGGCGTAAGGTTGGCCATGCGACTTCGCAAGCGCGTTGCAAGGTCAGTGACGTCAGATGACTTGTAGTCATCGGCTGGTGCGATGAATTGCCCTGGTAGTCTAAGTTGTTCGCCGTAGACCAACTCTGCTGGTGATGCTTTGATGTCCGGCTTCCATGCACTTCGTATACCCAGAAGTACCAGTGGAAGAACTTCGGTCCATTGCGGAGTAGAGTGACACATGATGGCTGCTTTCATGTGTCGGTGCAGACGTTCCACCATACCATTCGCAGCAGGGTGGTAAGCGGTTGTGCTGTAGTGGCGCGCACCAACCATGGCAGCGACAGCTCGGAAGAGGTTTGACTGGAACTGCGTGCCGCGATCAGTTGTCATTTTGAGCGGGCAACCGAATCTGGCGATCCAGCCGGACACCAGCGCGGTTGCGCAGGTCTCAGCCGTGATATCTTTGATGGGGTACGCCTCAGGCCATCTGGTGAATCTGTCGATGACAGTGAGGCAATACCTGCAATCATAAGAAATAGGTAAAGGGCCGACGATATCAAGGTGGATATGGGAGAACCTTGATGTTGTGACGGGAAATTGGGAAAGAGGAGCATAGGTATGACGCGTCACTTTACTGCCTTGACACCTTAGGCATTTACGGGACCACTCTCTACATTGTTTGCGCATCCCTGGCCAAACGAATTTCTGTGCCACCAGTCGCACTGTAGCTGTGTTTCCGGGGTGGCTCAAGTTGTGTAGCGAATCGAACGCTTGACGACGGAATTTCGGTGTAATATATGGTCGTGGCGGTGTAACTGTGACGTCACAGTAGACCTCGATGTCTGTATCGGGTATTCTAACCTTTTCTAGTTTAAGCGAGGATCCGCTCTCAAGGAGACTCTGTAGCTCTGGGTCAGTGTTCTGACATCGTGCAAGTGCTTGATAATCGACTCCTTTAGGAACTCGTACCTCCTCTATCCGGGACAATGTATCCGCGACCACATTCTCTGGACCAGGTATATAGCGTATGTCCGTTTTGTACTGAGCTATGTAGTCGAAGTATCTGTACTGCCTTGGTGAACAGTTCTCTCGTGGTGTCGTAAAAGCGTATGTTAGCGGGCGATGGTCTGTGAAAACGGCAAAGTTTCGTGCCTCCACCATGTGACGAAAATACCTTATAGCTTCGTACACTGCCAGCAGTTCGCGGTCGTAGGGGCTGTATTTCTTTTGCGCTGGGTTCAGCTTCTTGGAAAAGAAACCCAGTGGTTCCCACTGCTCACCATTTCGTTGCTGTAGCACGGCTCCTATTGATACATCTGAAGCATCCGTTGTCAAAGATAGCTCGGCGTTAGTAAGCGGGTGAACTAAAAGCGTGGCGTTGGAAAGTGCCTTCTTGCATTCGGAAAAAGCTTCCAGCTGTGTCTGCGTCATTTTAACAGGTTGGTTCTTCGTGGTTTTGCCTCCAGCCAGTATAGCGTTAAGCGGTGCCTGCGCCTTAGCTGCGTTCGGTATAAAGCGTCTATAAAAATTTAGCATACCCAGATATCTTCGTAGCTCCTTCACAGTTTGTGGCACTGGAAGGTCCTGGATAGCCTGTACCTTAGTGTCGAGTGGGCAGGTACCGGATGCAGAAACATTGAAGCCAAGAAATATTACCTCCGGCTGCCCCCAGACACACTTTGCCGAGTTCACCAATACCCCATAGTCTCTTAGGCGGTCTAGCAGTCGTCGCAGGTGCATTTTGTGCAGCTCTGGGGTGGGGGAAAAACACAGAATATCATCCAAATAGCAGAAGCAGAACTCGTCCAACCCGGCAAGTACCTCGTCCATAAACCTCTGGAATGTCTGCGCTGCATTCCTCAGACCGAAGGTCATAAAGGGAAATTCGAATAACCCGAATGGTGTAGTTATCGCCGTCTTTGGTATGTGGGGCCCATAGATAGGTATCTGATTATAAGCTTTAACCATATCAATTTTTGAAAATATAGTGCTGCCGGAGAGCTGGTGCGAGAAATCCTGAATGTGCCTCACCGGGTATCTGTCAGGAATCGTTCGTGCGTTAAGTGCGCGGTAGTCACCGCATGGCCTCCATCCATCATCTTTCTTCTTGACTAAATGCAGGGCTGAAGACCATGGGCTATCTGATCGCCTGGCCGTGCCGTTGGCCAGCATGTCGTCGAACTCCTTTTTGGCTATTTTAAAACGGTCTGGATCCAGTCGCCTAGGCTTACTTGATGCCGGTGGTCCAGGGGCAGTATTAATATAATGCACCGTATTGTGCTTTGGTTCACGTACAGTACCTGCAGGTCGGTCACCTCCGGGAACTCACGGAGCAGCTGGTGAAATTCCGACTCGCCGGCGACAGTCTTGACAGACGCCACATCATCAGGTATCCTCTGGTGCGTTGCAGGTACGGAGAGAGATGTGATGCCATCTATCAGTCTATGGTTGCGGCAATCTATAATCAAATTATAAAACTTTAAGAAGTCAATTCCTATAATCGGTTTCGATATGTCCGCAATGGTAAATTGCCACGGAAATGCTCGCCGCAGTCCTAAATCCAAATGTATTTGTATCGGGCCATACGTATTGATGACTGTCCCATTCGCAGCTGTTAGGCCGTATTTCGTGCTCGTGCAGGGTATTCTGATCGCTGAACGTGGAAAAACACATAAATCGGACCCAGTGTCTATCAGAAACATCATCCTTGAATGACGGTCCGTTACAAAAATACGGCCAGCATGGGTTCCGCAGTCGTAGGCCGCTACTTCCGACTGCCCATGGAGTTTTCCGACGACCACTGACAGGGCTGCCGGCATCTCTTTGCCTGCGAACCATAATTATAATGATACCAGCAATGAGGGTGGTTTTCAGGCGGCTGACGTGACCGCGATGTTGACCTACTCCTAGTATTTCTACTCCCAGATCGCTGGCGGGAGCGTTCATTACGTTGCATATGCATTGCACTTACTTGCTGACCGAGTAACGCTACTTGCCTGGTTAACTCGGTGATTCGCGTTTCCATACCTTCTGTGAGGGTAGATGTCACTGGGGCCGCTGCACTCGCCACATGTTGGACACCGGTCGGCGCGATTGCGTGGACCCGGTCCGCCAAATCCACTATTTTGTCTATGGGTAAATCCGCTTGAGAAGCCACGATGGTCTGAACATTATTCGGTAACCGGCTAGACCACAGCGTTCTCAGAAATTCTTCGGGTACCACCGGTCCAGCCAAATGTTGCAGGTACCTAAAAAACTGGGACGGCTTCCGGTCCCCCAACTCTTCATGCATCAGTAACTGTTTCACCCTCCGCTCCTGCGAGGCCGATAATCGCTTGATCAACTCCGCCTTAAGCTTATCGTACTTATTTACCGCTGGAGGGTTGGTGATGATGTCCTTGACCTCTGCCACGAAACGTTGATCCAACACGCCGATGACATGGTAAAACTTCGTTGTGTCGGCGGTTATATTGGCGAGCGCGAACTGGCCTTCCATCTGGGCAAACCACAATCCAGGTTCTTCGGGCCAAAAAGAGGGTGCGCGTACTCCTACACGTAGGGTTTCAGGGCCGCTCCCATCGTTATTCGAGCCCGTCATCTTGATCACGTCGGGGTCACCAATTTGTGGTTGCTCGTAGGGTATGCGTAGATAAATGACAGGCGTTTATCGAGTTCAAGATAGAAGTTTAATAGACAGATAAGACTTACAGTTTGAGGTACACGAAAAGGAACAAACACTTAGAAGATACAGAATCAAGAATTAGAAGGAAACTGAGAATTTAGGTAGCTAGGTTGCGAAACGTAATTATAGATTTATATAGGTTAGCGCGCGCATTCGCCGTCGGGGCAGAGTAACGACTGGCGCGGATGACCGAGCGATCGCGGGCGTGCGGGTGCCGCCGGTGCGCGGGCGCAGGCGGCGAGGTACACACATCGCGCGGTCGATTAAGGTGCGAGCTACATGCGCTCCAAACAGGTGCGTCCTCTGATCACGGACGTTGCCACAAATCTATTTAAATTGTTGGTTGTTATTTGTCTAGATTGTATCTGATTTTTTTGTAATGGTGTGTTGCACTTGAAAGAAACGGTTTGACCGCTGTGATCAGAAGGGAGATAATTTAAAATGGCTTTATCTAAGTAGTCGCAGCAACAAAAAACATTATCAATACATGTAGCAAAATTTTTAGTTATGCGGGTTGGTTGTGAAAATACATTTGACAAATTGAATGATTTAACCTCCTGAGTACCAGACATACTTTTTTTTGGAGTTTATTTCTGAAACTCTCGTATTGCACTGTTAGGCTATTACTGAGCATGGAAAAAATATTTTAAAAAATCCTGAACCTGGAAAACTGGTTTTTCACTATGTCCTACACAAAGTACAAGGGAACTATATAAATATGTGATTTATAAAGGACGTAAAATAATTCTGACTTAGATTTATGGCATAATGAGGAGATATGGTCATCAAATAATGAATTCCAGGTATGTATTAATTAGTTTTTATTAAATTCTTCAAAATCAACAGGAATTAAACTTTTCTTCTTAAAAAGCTTAAACTTATTCTCAAAAAGCTTAAACTTAAACATACAAACTTGCAGTAATTCAATAGTAGGAACTTTAGAGATCAATAGTTATTCTTATATCAAAGTTTTATAAAAGCTATAATTAACAGTCTTCATGAAAATTTGTAAAACAGTTATGATTAGGCGTAAAACATATATAAATATCGCATTTTTTACAAAATACGGTAGTTTTTTTTGTCACAACCATTCTTTCTGCAACGCCATTGTTTTGTACCATATTCTGGCAAATGTGCAGCACTTTTGGTATGGTTTTCTTTGGAAGGAACTGGCTTGATAAGAGCCTTGCGTATTTTATGCTTTGGTTCAAGCTCTTCGTATTCAACTTCACCTTCATCGTCATCGTCACATTCTTCTTCATTGCCTTTGATGAGTTTGGTACCCAAGTTCAGTTTGTATTCTCTCATTTGTACTATATTTTTCTTTGGTGTGCCCTTCTCTGTTTCTACGATCCTATATTGCAACCAAGCGTTTACCACACAAAGGTCAAAAAGATGAGAAATCACTCGAATTGTCCACTTTTTAGTTCGATTGCGCGATGGACAAACAGAAAGCATCCGATCAGCGGGATCGACGCCACCCATATTTTCGTTATACTTTTTGATAACGTCTGGTCTCCTCACTTTTTCATATACTCTATCTTTTTTTGACCACCGCTCGCATTCATCGTGTTCTTGATCGTAATAACAAGTAGACATCATAAGAACAGGCTTATTATCAAGCCACATTGTTAAAGCGAGCTTACGGTCTTCTCTTACTTTTACTTCAATACTTCCTCTCGCTTTTTTTTAAAACGTTTTTTCGTCAGTCAGTACACAGTTTTTAGGGACTCTATTTTTCATAATAGTACCTGTGCCATGAAATCCAAGTCTTAGTAATTCATCACAGAGTTTAGCCGTGGTGAAGAAACGATCAAAGAACAGTAAATGTCCTGGAACTAAAGTCCTTGGCAGCTTCTCCCAAACAAAACCCTTGGTTGATTAAGAGGGGGAATGTAGTATCTCCCTGGTATACTGCCATGTCACAAACTATACCTTTCGGTGAAGCTAAGATGAAAACTTTGAGGCCTACTGGGTTCGGCTTGTTAGGACAGTACTGTCGCATTGGGCATTTTCCAGTAAAAGATATAATCATTTCGTCTATACTCATTTCTTGTGGACGAATTTGTTCGTGACACCCGGCTAATATGCGATCAAGTAAAGGCCGAACTTTCCAGATTTTTTGTATTTTTTGTTCGGGCGTCACTTCGGAGTCATAGACGCATTTCAGTCTGAGTCTAATAAAAAAAATCTGTTCCTAGTCATAGCTCTTGCTACTAACGGACCTTTCCATTTTTCAGACCAATACATAGAAATTTTTGGGTACTGCAATGCGGACATGATCATGGTGATACCAATATAGACCTTGAGCTCTTTTAAAGTCAGTCCCATGGATTTACCGGTCTCTAAAACTTGTGTTCCATTGGTACAGGTTACCATCTGACTTAAAATATCATCATCTATGTATTGGTTATAAAATTGGTACCACTCCCATTTTTCTGGATGTAGGCAGGTTGCATTAAACTATTGATTTCTGAATCTAGTGTATCGTGTGTGTGTGTGTGTGTTGAATGCCAGCAATATTTTGTCGATTTCTAATAGCTATCTGTCGAGTGGATAATGATTGTGAGCTTTCACCTGTACCACGACCACGACCACGACCCCGCCCGCGCGATGTTGTTCTTGCACGACCTCTTACTCGTGGTTGGTACGATGAAGTAGAAGGTGTGAAGTCTGAATCGTCTGACATTGTAGGAGAAGCCACAGGGAAATTCAAATCAGTTTGATCTTCATCCGAGTTACTGGACTCACTATTACGGTGATCACGGGCTGTTTGGTTGTATTCTGGTGGAACGAACGCCGGATCTTCATCTGAATCATCTCCGGAATAATCGAACTCGGAGTCGTCCAAAGCATCGATGATGGCGGTATTTGTAAGCGCTAAAAAAAATATAAAACTTGATTAAATCTTCAACGTACTTTACACAGTACTTGGGAAGACAGTCGTGAAAAATATTGCTTACATACTTTAGTACTTCGTAAAGGACATAGAAATAAATATCAAGGTTACAGGACAAACATTTGAAATTTTGTAAAAATAATATGTTAAGCCATTAGTTTGAACTACCATTGCGTTGTTTTACGCAAAAAAAGATAAAATCAAGCAAAAATTTACGGATGAATATGGATTTACTTACTTTTGCGCAAACGCCCGCTCGTGCGATCACCTTCCAACGCCATTTTAAAAAGAATGACGTATGATATTTGACGTATTAATTTTTTTGACGTAAGCCTAGAAGTCACTAGATGACGTTAGTAAAATATTTTTGTGCTGGCAATTAAAATAAAGTCCACAGATTTTTAAATCTCTTACGTACTATGAGGAGTACAAATGTACGCAGGAGGTTAAAGAGACGTAATAATCGACTGCTATTTGAACTATTCTCTAAGATATTAATATTGAAGTCACCACGGATAATTAGCGATTTTTTACTAGTTGCAAGTTTTGCTAGAAGATCTTCCATTACTGACTCAATTATGGAGTAGTTTTGATAAATTGGGGGGTCTGTAAACGCACACCAAAACATGCTTATCTAGTTCAACACAGGACAGTTCAACGTTATGTTCCACCGACAAAACAACTATATCTTTACGAGTCTTAGATTTAATAGAATTTGTAACTAAGATTAGTGAACTCCCCCGCAGCATAGATTTTCGGTTAAAACAACTGCCTACACTATAATTTTCATAATTATTTAGCATTTCATAATCTTTCAACCAATGTTCAGTTAAACAAACAATTTCAAAGATGGTTTTTCTAAAAAATAGTTCAATTTCTAATTGTTTGGAACCTAAACCTTGAATATTTTGATGAAATAATGTCAAGGAATTTAGCTTAGAACCTTTTTTACACTTAACTATTTGAGAGCAAGAAGACACCTTGAAGTTGGAAGGTATAACTACATTGTTACTGGTATCTTCTGTTGTCTTACTATCTAGTTTAAATAAATATCCAGAGTGAGCCCCAAGACTCCCATGCTATCACCAGGCAATGAGATCCTACTACTTGTGGACCCCACATTAGGACAAGAATTTGCCAAAGTGACACATGGATCCTCCTTCGTACAATTATTGTAAACAGTTATAGCATTAGTGCTACAGTTACTTAAGGTGACCACCTATTCATCAGAATTATTTATTACTAATAATTGCGGTGTTAATTAAAGAACAAGACGTCGACATACTATTTGTCACTGTAGTGACTTACTAAGAACTGAATATGCTTATTAAGCATATGTATATAATTGATTTTTCTATTTGATAATCGCTCAAAATATGGAAAAGCACACAAAATAATTTTATTACAATTTATCTTTAACATCTCAGTAACAATGTCAGTGATATCTTCTGTTTTGACCTGGGAAATATTACCTACAAATATAGGAATGTTGGTATTAGAATTATATTGATTTCTAGTAATTGATGTCATTATTTTTTTAAGGATGTCGCAGGTAAACAATAGTTTTGAGTAGAAATACTCAGGTTGTTAGTATTATACTATCTGAAAACATAACTGACTGATAACAAACTTGACTACTATAAGAGAAAACAATACTAGCTACTGACTGTTCCACTTGAGATAATTCTTGCACAAATCAGGTATATCTTGGTTCGGGATACAGTCCAGAGCACTCACAACTAAAAACGGGTTCGCAGTTGCCTCAGGCTGGAAGGGCATCAAAGTTGGATCCCCTCTGACAAGTACACCGAGTGCTGCTGAGAGTCAGCAAGTCCACTCTGTCTACCAACTCGTTTGTAGCAAGAATGTGTTCCTTAATTTGGTGTTGAGAGCATACATATTTATTATAGAGAGAAATTAAGCAATTCCTCTAAAAGCGATTCATTTCCTTAATTCCCAGCAGATCATTACCAATTCCTCTAATTTTCGTAAAATGGTGACACATATTAGCTGAATCATACTCGATTCAGTTCCTATCAGAATCACATTCGGTGTAAATATTGCCGCATGAAAAAAATAAAGACTAATCACTGAAGAAAATAATTTTACCGGTAATTTTTTCTTTGCAAATTATTCAATTGTACTTAATATTTTCAGGAATGGAAAGGCGTGCAGATAGTGTCTGAGACATAATGGAACATGCTGCTCGACTTTGTACACTGAAAGTGGAAACTCTGTCGGTGTTGAGCGCCTTATTGAGATCACTGCAGCCTGTTCTCTCTCTTCAAAGTCAGAGTGAACAGGCTTCTTCTGGGTAAGCTCACTCCATCGTCGACTTTGTCTCTGTCACCTAGACAAGAGTCAAGAGCAAACCCATCTCAAATAAACAAATAAATAGATAAAAGATCTGGCCAGACTCGTGCGTCATCACCAAGCCCTCCCCCCGCACCGTTTATTACTTTTTGAAATAATCGTATTTAATAACATAAATCTGCCACCAGACACCCTGTACTACGAAATAAAACTGAACGTAGCCCAGAAGCGTGAAGTTGTTATACCAAATTGTCAAACAAAAGCCGCTTTCCGTTCCACGCAGAAATTTTATTTGTAAACAACGACCGAAACTGACCGAAACCGATTGTAATTGTACACAATTAGACACATATGCCTATTACACACGGGTTACACACGAGAGGCTTAGATTACACACAAAACGGCAACGCTGCAGCGTACTTGCGCGGGGATAATTTTTTTTTGGCTGGGTTAGCCTAGCAAGTCGTTTTGTAAACTGTTTTGCATTTCGTAAAGGAGACGGGGATTTCTGGGCCTGATTGTAATAAGTTGACGTATGGTTAAAAAAAAGGTTATATTTTTCTATTACAAAATGTGAAATATCAGCCCATTTTACAATCTGGAAATTGAGAAATCCAAAAATTAAGTTATGGCTACGAACAAAATGGAATATCGATTAAATTATAATCGACTATCGTGACAGAGTTCATACTATTTAAAAGATGCTTTTACCAGATGATTAATTCAAATACATTAATTATTAGAATTAACGTATTAAACAGTTTAAACAAATTAAATATCTATAAAGATAAATGTTAAAATCGATTCACGTTTGCTAATCGATTATTGTATTTTTAGTCTATGGTGACATGTCAGTCAGTCACTTGTTTCGTATCGTTTAGTGTTAGTGCGTGTGCGTTTTGAGTGTGTTTCCTCCCATAGTTTTATTGATATTTTCTTTGACCCCTGCTTTCTTTCTACGGACTTCTGATCTTGCTTCTTGTACGACCCTTGCTGCCATACCGGACACGGAGAGCCTCGCTTTTACGTTGGACTTGGACTTGTTTCTTTGGATTCTACGACCAGCCTACCGATTGGATATTATCACAATGGATCGTTGTGTAAATTGTGGCATAGCGACTAGTCGCTGTAATACACTGGGTCATCGAGCTTTAGATGACGAAATGATATTAGCAGTGATTCGTCAATGGCGTGCACCACAATCTGTAAGTACTTACTCACCTCCTGTTGATTAGCTCACCAGGGTCTACCACGCTGGCTTGCAGTCTTCACGATGTTTTCCTTCACGATTACATTTACAAAATAATAAAGTATGAATAGGTAAACATTTAAAAATCATATGAAGATTTACATTACATTGAACTAAGATATATATTTTTTTATTGTAATAGATATTTGCACACCTATTCAGGTAGGATATGGTTTAAAGATCTTCTGTTCTATGTATCACCTCATGTACCCATATTCAACCAAATAAATGATTTGAATTTGAATTAAATAACTATCGGACAGAGTCGGTTGGTTTAAAAAAAAGTAATCATGTTAACTGATATTAAAAACTTTTTCCATTTTTCAGGTAAACAGCAGTGACCATGTTTGCCAAGCTTGCTGGGACTTGGCTCAAAGACCACCTCATGGTGAACCTAGACATCTTGGCCACCGTAGTGTTTGTCTCCGATGTGGACGTTCACTTGCATCTAGAGTCAGCCATTTACTTCACACCACCTCACCTCGCGAATTGAGAATTTATAATGTTATTCAAGAGTGGATTATACCTAGAGCTGTAAGTTGAATCAGTTTACATTTGTTTTATGTGATTTTGTTGTAAGTCAAATTGAGTTTTTTAATACTTCAATGATTATGTATTGTTTGTTGCAGATAGAAGTACCTAGTCGCATATGCCATTCTTGTTGGGTTGCTGCAGACAGAGCTGCTATCCATATGGTCTCTGGCCCATCAACTTCTTCCCAAGCAAGCCCAATTGAAGAAATACAGCCACAGGTACAAGTTCTTCCTGCTGTTGAAGAAGTTAGAAGTATTCAGCCTGAACCTACTATTGTATTACCAGATTACATGAGGGCTGTTGAAACAGAAAGTAGGTGCTTTATTGAAGGATGCCTGAGAACAGAGAGGTACAGAGTTCCACTTTCTACTAGAAAGATGTTACTCAGTCGGTATAAATATTATGTACCTGAGAATAATCGTCTATGTGATAGACATTTAGTTATAGAAGCAAGGGATTTTCTTACCAGTTTGAGAAATAATTATGTACAGACTTTTACAGCAAAACATCCAGGACATGATGTCCTTAAAAGAAGTTGTAGAATCAGGATTACTTCATTTTGAGAGTATAGATGATATGGAAGACCATGTTGTGCATACGTGGATAGGGTTAAACAAAGCGCAGTTCCATCAAATGTTTAATGAGGTTCCTCAGTTATTAGAAATTCCTAGGGGGTCCCTAGCTTTAGCAGCATATTTAATTAAGCTTAGAACTGGGGATTCTGATGAGAGGTTGTCAAATTTATTAAAAGTGTCTAGGCGAACTCTAGAAAAGTGGTTACACCAAGTGAGAGATCTGCTGTATGAGTATTTTGTACCTAGACACCTAGGTTTAAATCATATAAATAGGCAAAACATAGTGCAAAGAAATCTGTTAATACCTAACACATTGTTTGGTAACTTTGAGGGAGTAGATAAGCCCATTGTAATATTTGATGGAACATATTGTTACATTGAAAAGAGTTCGAATTATTTATATCAAAAAAGAACATATAGCATGCACAAATATCGCAATCTTATGAAACCGTTTTTAATGGTATGTACCGATGGGCATATAATTGATGTACTGGGCCCCTATCCAGCCACCACTTCAGACGCTGATATAATGAAAAAGGAATTTTCAAATGAAAGACCATTACGGGAATACTTCCTTCAAGGTGATGCTTTTATACTGGATAGGGGCTTTCGTGATTCATTGCCTTTGTTGCACCAATGTGGATATAGGACATATGTGCCTGCATCATTAGAAGAGGGTGAGACACAGCTTTCCACTAGTGAAGCAAATAAATCGAGAGCAGTCACCATATGTCGTTGGGTAGTGGAGGTTGTAAACGGCAGATTCAAAAGAGATTTTAAATTATTACGGCAAAATTATTTTAACGTAGCTAGTAAAAGTTTCATGAAAGATTTTGAGGTGGCTGCTGCTCTTTTAAACAATTTTCACCCTCCTATTATTGATCGTGTAGATGCTGGGGAAATATTAGTACAAATAAATATGAATACAGAAAATGAATTAGCAGAATTTATTGTAAGAAACCATTATAATAGGCGTAGGGCTGATTTTCAAACAATAACTGTACAAAATAATAACCTATATGATTTTCCCCAGCTTACCGATACTGAGCTAATACTAATATCACTAGGCACATATCAAATAAAGCAGGCACGTTCCTATTTTGGTGAACATGTAAGGGGCAATGATGGCTATGTGATAGAAGTGTGCAGGGAGGTCAGCAGCAGCCTACTTCGAGAGCTGTCAGCTACAAATACCTCAGGGCTACTTAGGGGCCGCATTCATTCGAGACATATAAGTCGAAAAACGTATTTTGTTTACATTTTAGTCGACAGCTCTCGCAGAGGTAGGGAAGCAATAATAAAATATTATTGTAACTGCATCGTAGGCAAACGGACTGTAGGCTGCTGTGCCCATGTAATGTCAATAATATGGTACCTTAGTTGGGCTAGGTACCAAGATAATATTGTACCACCTGCACAATTTCTAGATGACATTCTAATTATAATTGAAGATGAATAAAATATACTAATTAAAAACGATTTTTATTTTTAATTATCATCTCCTTACCCATGATTTTTAATAGGTATTTGTGTTTCCTAATTTCCATCCAGTCTACAAATATAATTAAGGCAAGTCAAAGTGCCGCTAGTGGCACTCTATCCCTATCGGATTAAGTGCCAGGGTCCGTTTAGGCACAAGAGAATGTAATGTTTTCGGAATTTGGTGTTTTACAGCGAACTAACCGTGTATACAGTGCCGCTAGCGGCACTGTATACACCTATAATTGTAACAGCATCCTATCTTTAAAAAAAAACAACTACCTATCGCAAAATGAGGTTATACATCGCACTTCAAAAATCAGCTGTTTTGTTACGTAACCTCACTTTAACAAAATCTCTTTTAACTCGGCTCTCAGATTGCTAAAATCCGCAAAATTTTCAGTGATGGTTTGATAATATAGTAGCTATTAATTGACACCAATTTCATCTCTTTACATCCAGGCCCAAGATTGTATGAAAGCGTATCCGTCTCCTTTGGCTTTTGGCCGCAAAGATCATTTAAATACCCGTATGAGCGGCGGCTTCACGGAGTAAATACAAAGAGATGTTCTATTTAGATTTCCTTAGGAACGCGTGACACTTTACGGGGTGAGGGGGTGCTAGATCCCGGCCACTTCTCTATTTTCCATCTACCGGTCAATAGCAAAACTATTCGCTCGTTCTGTCGATTTTGTTTTGTAGTTACGTAACTATCTCACACTAGATGTCACTAAGTGCAGGATGCAACAGGATCGTACTCAGAATTTTCGTACTGGGGAGTACTGTTTTATTTTAAATTAATTTTGCGAATCATCTTGATGCGTATTTTTTTTATTTAAATTGTGATTTTATTATGAAAAAAAAAAGGTTTCTGATGAATGACGAATGAAGATTATTAGATTTTCTCTTATACAACATTATTTTTTGTTTACACTAAACCCGAAAAGGGGTCATTGTACTAATCATTTTGAACAACTATTTGTATGGGACCAACCTTGAAATCGCGAAAAATATCAGCTGTTCCCTACATTTATACTCGTCAAAATGTAGGGAACAGCTGATTTTTTTTCGCGATTTCAAGGTTGGTCCCATAGAAAAAGTTGTTCAAAAAGATGAGTACAATGACCCCTTTTCAGGTTTAGTGTAAATCAAGAATAATGTTGTATATTTAAATGACTTATTTTGTTAAAAAGACGTATCAAGATGGTTTACAAAGCCAGTATGTTTAAAAAAAAAAAACACCTCCCGTTTATTGATATGGTCAAGTACGTAAAACAAATTTTAGCGGCAGAATAAATAATACACAAAAACTATAACGAAAAAAATGTATTTGCAAAATTCAATTTCCTGCAAAAATAACTGCTTTGGTTAGTTGTTGTCGATTCGTTGCTCTATCGTTTTCTAGGGTTGCAAAATGCTTAAAACGAATATCTATATATTTTTCAGCTATAGCTTTAGTCAGAAGAGTAATATGATTATCAGTCGGTGATTGATCGAATATATGATTCACCGATTTTTCGAAATAATTTTGTCCAATAAGGGATTTTAGTGTATTCGTTATAATTTTATGTTTACGGAAATTAGGAGAATTCAAAGATTGCGATTTAACACAACGGATGCTGCATTCGGTTCGTATACATATATTTATGACATCTTTAGACGGGAAAGTAAGACCACCTTTATTTTTAGTTTTTATCAAATAAAGGTCATCATCATCGTAATTGTCAGCATATAATTCATATAGGCAGCTCTCTCATTTGATTTTGGAATGTAAATAGTTGACAACAAACCCAGAAATATATGCAACTATTTGACGGCGCAAATAATCACCTATCGTTGTTTTTAACTGCTCATCAAATTCTAACAACAAATCATCAGGCATGGGTTCGTCATGCAATGATGCCTCGATCAAGTAATTTTGCAAAATTCGATTCGTTCTGTAGTAATATTTATTTTGTTTACAGAGCATTCTTTTAAAATGGAAATATCCTCTAAAGGAATACAATTTCCCCTGAAACCCTCTTTCAGTTCTGTATTTATCAGGGTTTTTTTGTAAGCTGATTTAAACTGACGTCATGTTGGATTATTATTGGCCCTTCCATGAGCTCTTAATACCCCAAAAAATAGTTCCAAATGATCCTGCGAAATTTTGTACATAGTTAAATATTTAAGGACCTTTTCTTTTTCAACTAGGCGGTTATACAAGAAAAGTGTACCATTAATGCATGTTAAAAGGCCCATAAAACCAGTTTTACGATTCGTGGTGATAACAAGCTTCTCTTCATCAGGAGCTACTATAAACATTATGTAATGTTTAGCATATTCTAAATACTCCCTTGTTTTCAAAATATTATGTTCAAATAAGGGTTTTTTGTACTCAAACTGACGCATGTTTCGTGAGTTGAGAATGTCAAAGATGTTGTTTATTAAACGGATAAAAGTAATTGTAGCCGCCACATTTTTGAATTCAACATTATATTTTTCACAAACTTAGAGTGCATCTGCTACGCTATTACTGAAAAGTTGACTGGCTAATTTTACTTTCATTTTTTGTCGCTGAAAATTTATGTGTTTCTCTTTTAACTTGTTCCCAAGGTGGAGCCCTTCTGACTTTGTAAGTTATTGAGCTTGACGAGATAAGACCATTCAATAAGATTACCCTGATAATCAAGAAACTTCTTTTTATTTTCAAATGCGTTGCGCACAAGTTTTAGCATATGACATGCGTCAAGGAATACTGCTACTTCGTAGTCTGTACTAGGGTGTTTGAAAGTAGTTTTCATATTCTGAGATTCTAACGAACATCCTAACTTTTTAAGCATAGCAATGTTTGCAGCGCAGCCATCCATCGTAAGTGAAACAACGTCTACACCATTTTCTTGGCATTTGTAGAGGCATTGTTGAACTATTGAAGCGCGTTGTTCCCCGGTCATAGAACGAATAAGAAAGAAACCCTCAGGTAATTTCCAGGGTTCAGTTTGCACACAAGCAGTTTAACATACAAGCAACAGTACTAAAGCCTCAGAAGCTTGATCCGAATTATCGTTTTGTACGTCATTAAGGCCGAGATCAACATAGCCGTGATATTTTGTTCCATCCCATTCAACGTGCTTCCTAATTGCCATCTCATCCATCATAAGACTGCACAAAGCGCGTTTGCCTGAGGAGTTAGTTTTGTGCTTTAATATGT
Organism: Dryobotodes eremita; assembly: GCA_917490735.1. Lineage (NCBI taxonomy): Eukaryota > Metazoa > Arthropoda > Insecta > Lepidoptera > Noctuidae > Dryobotodes > Dryobotodes eremita. Next base: position 4,899,123 of record OU823241.1, on the reverse strand, counting down.
TAAAAGCTTCAGCTGTAAATCCAGCTTCACCATTGACACTTCGAAAGTTTTTCTGACGTATGAGTAAGCATTTGGCGAAAAATAATGGAGTGTCAAAGCGAATGATCGGAGAGCTGGAGAATACTGCTTCGTCGATGGTTTTTTTTTTATTTTTTGCCAGCTGACGCCCAACCAAGTTTTTCAACTTAACATTTATTGATGTTAAAATTTCTGATTCCTCTCCTAACAGAAGACTTTTGCTTTCCAATTCTTTAATTAAGGCACTTAAATTTTGAACCTGAAACAAAATATGAAAAAGTATTTTATTTAGAAAAATATCATCTTAAGGCACTGCGTGAAGTGAAAATAGAGCCACTAGACAGGTAAAGAAAGAAAGAAAGAAAAATGCGTTTATTGGCATTGCAGCAACAAAAATACACCTTAAAACTAAAAAATACGGAACAATGATTATAATGCCAATGGGGCCTCAGCTCAGCATAATGTCAGATGACAACACAAGGTGTACCACCTGACGCTGATTTTCAGCTGCAACCCACGAGTGCCATACGCTAGAATAATACAAAGAATAGGGAAGTATGTGTCCGTTCTAATAAATTAAAAGTTTTGTGACATGGCTGTCTTGTGTAGTGATTAATGAAAAACTAAAATAAATACCTAATACCTGCGTACATTAAACAAATAAGTCTAAAGTCCCTAGATCTAAAAGACAAAATCGTGTGACTGCGTTGTTCTTGTTAACTACGAAACGGATTTTCATGCGGTTTTCATTTCCATTTATGGTACAAACAGTAATAATTGACTAATAAAAAATGATAGCAAATTGAAATTATAATTGAAAAAATTAAATAATAATAATGAAATCGATAAAAATTGGTAAAATTGACAAAACAAAAAATTATTAAATAATTTTTTTTTTCATAAGGCAGAAATGTCGGCTCGAACATTTTCAAAATGTTTTTGATGGTTTAATAAAAACACTTTTAATTTTAATTTGAAAGTTGAGCTACTTTTACTATACGTTATGGGAGGAGGGATATTGTTCCAGCATTTAGTAGCTGCGTAGCGAAAACTGCCTCTAAAAGCCGCCAGTAGTGTAGAATTGGGGTTCCTGGATCAGGAGATCCAGGAACCCGCAATTCTACATTTGAAAATGGGTTATCTATCGATCAATCAATCAATTCAATTTCAACCATCATTCAGTACATTCGAAAAAAAAAATATGGTCTACATTTCGCCTCAGTTATGTTTAAGTCCCGTGCAGCCTATTAATAACTACAGGACACAAATCCGATGAGAAATCGGATAATGGGATCGAACTCAAGACCTCATGCTCAGCTGTCATCATTCCACTATTCAAGTGTGCATATTTAGGGTAACAGTAATACGCAGTGCCTACTCTATACTATACGACACGACGCGGCAGGGCATTGAATATGGAATGCTCTCATGTTGCCCGCCGCTGCCTTATATAGCGCAGTGACTATTTACGCTAAACTGTTCTATTAAGTACTTCATATTGTATAAGGTAGAAATAAAATGAACCATATTTTTTTTTCAGTATTATTTTAATTTTAAACATAACAATTTAATTAAGTATGACATTTTACATAGTTGCTTGCCGATCTATTACTTCATACATTTATACAATTATATTTTACAGAACGGTACTTAATTTTATTTAATCTATGGTTTTGGATCGATTTCATCCTGAATTCTCGCTATTAATTCTCTCGTACTGGAATAAATATCATCAAATAATATGGTTTTGACTACATGCTGAACACACACATCAGCTTCACAATTACACATCGGCTGTTCGGATTTTGGATAACTGTCCGTGTCGTAAATTTCAATCTTGATTATTTTTGTCCCGCCAGTGACAGGTTTCTTTATATATTGAAAAAACGTTTGATCTGTTTTTGGTCTCTTACGAGCAAGACCTAGCGTTTTCTGTCCAGATGTTTGTTGAACTGCTGGTCGATTCATAGGCACAAAATTGAAAAGATCTTCCGAGTCCTGAAAAAACAAAAAATAAAAATGAACTGCTTAAATAAGTCTCAAATCTTAATATATATTTTTTTATAAATACTGACAGTGGTGTACCAGACACCTATACTGAATAATGATTACCTATTAACGCTTTTATTTTTATTGTTAGTTATAATAGGTACCAACTGTTAAAGAAAAATATTATTAACACTTACCGACATTACACTATAATAACGTTCTACCCACTCGTGAGGAGTCACATGCAGAAATTGAATGATCCATTTTAAGGTTTTTTTCCATTTATATTATAATTTAATTTTAATCAATAGAGTTCAAAGTCGTACGTTTTTGTTAGATGTTGATATCCCAGACAAAAATGGTATGGTGAAATTGAAACCTCAAGACACCATGGCGCCAAACATTGTATTGTTTATCGTAAGTACATATTGATAAAATAAATACTGCTGTACGTTTGTTCACTGTACTTTTTTCATACATTTTATTGAGAAGATACGGCAGGCAAAATCATCGTATGTAAGTAGTATGTCATTGTTAGTGACGTTGCAAAGGTGTAATTCTTTATATGGAGACGGACCAGAACAAAATAGTAAATCGACATACTATTGTTACGCTTGGGTTTGCCTGCTATTATTAATATTATTCTTCAAACTGAATAAAAAAAGATATTGTTTATGCTAGTTTTTAGTTTATTTATAAAGTAACGTAGGCAGGTACATCTATATGGTGGAATTGAACACAAGATTTACTAAATCGATATGTGATGTGGTTTACAAACTCAAAAAGTTTTAAAATTAATTATGGGTACCTAAGCACCCCGTTTGTATGTTTGTTACTCAATCATACAAAACTGGTAGAACAGATTTTGATGAAATTTTGCACACAGATAGTTTATAATCTGTATGTGCACCTACCTATCTTTCCGATACCCATTTAAAAGGAGGAGACAAATCCAACTGTAATAATAGTATGTGGTTGAGGAACAATTATGTTTTAGTTCTACAATGCATTATCATCGATTTATATTTTATGTCCTATGCGATGTACATAAAGTTGAAATTACGTGATCACAATATGTTACCAAGTAATTTTTCTGCAACTTAAACATATTTCATATTTGGGTGGTGCATCTGACAAAGCATTTTAGTTACACGTGCCCTAATCCTTAAATGGAATACCATCACGCGGATTTACTACTATTTAAGAGCTAACCTGAAGAAGCTGGGTCATAAGAATTCCTCTGCTAAAGGCAGTCACATCTTAACTTCAACCTACCTCAGAAAAATCTATCTGCTAAAATGTAAGTACTTACCCATATTTTTTTTAAAGTTAAATATTTTTTTTGCAACAAATTACTCGTTTTTTATTAGAATTTCTAATTAATGCATTTCTTTCTAAGTTCATATTTCACTATTCAATTGTTTTAGTATTCTTTCAATCAAGTATACACGCAATTAATAAATTTATATTTTATTTATTTCTTAGCATTCAATCATTCAATTATTACATTCATCCAATTGTTAGATTAGTCAATTCATAATTGTTGACTTATTCTTTGATTTCTTATTTTACAGGTCCAAGAACACAGCCGACCATCTATTCCCATCGGACGACGAATCGCAGAGTGACACACCAGTGAAAGCCAAGCTGAAGGTGGTTAAAAAGCGTAAACCAGCGTCAACGAGCAGCTCGCAACCGTCCACCAGTAAGAAACATAAGATTCACCCCATCACCCCTGCGACCAAGGCTACAGCCCGTGAGCTGTTTGGGAGTGACAGCGATGACGACGCGCTTGACGTTAGTGGGGAGAAGAAGCCTCCTCCTATTTACTCCTACATTACGAGGAGATTGGCAAACGGCTTTTCCCGTCAAATGGATGAACAGAAGAAAGGTGCGTTCTACATTGAAGTTAAAATTTATAAGGCCGATGAGATAGAGCGTGTACATCCCGTAAATAGATGGCGTCATTCTATCATCACCATTAAAAATAAAGCTGATGAAGATTCAGAGTCCTGGAATCATATGAATGCGTTTATCGCAACTACTAGAAAAGAGTTCAAAAAATGTCCTCCAACATTTATAAGCTCCTATCAATAAAATAATCAAATTGTATTACTTTTACCATATAAGTACATATTCACTGCTCATTAATGTAATCCATATAAATATTTCATTGTAACATTTATAATGTTAAACTATCCATATTAATTTTACAACTTTATGTAATCGATTAATTCTATTAGCTATTAAACTATGTAATGTGTATAACAATCGTTATTTTTTTTTTGTTTCCAGTTCAGCCTGTTGATCACATCTCGAAAAGTTCTAATGCTATTATTAATAATGATACAAGCCAATTTGATATCTCAGAACAAGAATATGATACGAATGTTTATGAACCTAATTGTTTATCAAAGACTATTCATTGTGACAAATGTAAACTTGAGATTCCAGAACATAAATACAGATACCATAAAAGAACGAATATCCATAAATCGAATTGTTTAATGAAATCAAGGTTTGAAAATGTTGAAATTATAGCGACAGCTTTTAAGAATAGAATTATGACTTATCGCTTAAACCCATCCATAGAAGATGAGAACCTCATACCAGAGGCGTTCTTAGATGATAAGCGACAATATATCTCAGAAATTATTAAGTTTTTACTGTCGAAAAATACCTCTATCAAAGTTAACTTTGAACTGTTTGCTTATTTTATATTACCTAAATCAAATGAGCAGCAGTTAAAGTCATTTAATACGAAATATGAAATTATATACAATAGTACTGATTTTAATAAGATATACTCAAATTTAATAGAAGTATTTAAAAGAAAACTTACTGAATTCGAGCATTGTGAATCTGGATGGTCATTTGTTTCCATAAGTCATTTGGAAATAAATATAAATAAATATTGCCCATTGCGGGGTGGTACTTATTTAGACCTACCTGATGTTATTAAAAATACAAAAAGTTGTTTGAATATACAGAATAATGATGAGTATTGTTTTTTGTGGAGTATAGTCGCAGCGTTACATCCAGCGAAAAATAATGTCTGCAGGACGAACTCCTATCCACATTTTAGTTCAATATTTAGTCTAGAAGGGGTTTCATTACCACCTTCACTTGGCGATATCAAGTTATTTGAAAAGAATAACAGTGAGTTAAGTATTAATGTTTACGGATTAAATGAATACTATACTGTAACTGGCCCTCTTTATGTGACGAGCGGTAAGAAAGATAAACATATTAACTTACTGTATTTTGAAAAAAACAACAAAGGTCATTACTGTTTAATTAAAAACCTTTTACGTTTAGTGCGACGACAAGTTTCACACCATAAAGGTCGAATGTATTTATGTGAGACTTGCTTGCAGTTTTTTACCTCCGAAACAAAGTATAATTCTCATAGTTGCTCCAAAATTTTAACCATACTACCTAACAAAAACAGTGGATTACAGTTCAAAAATTATGAACGAAAGCAAAAAATTAATTTTGTTATATACGCTGATTTTGAAAGTATATTAATGGACTATGAAATAGAGCAGAGTGATAAAAATACGATAAAGAAGAAACTACATCAACCGTCTTGTTTTGCATTTTATGTGTGTTGCTCACATGACAGCAGTTTAAATAAATATGTTACATATAGAGGGCCTAACTGTGTGGAAGTATTCGTTAAAAAATTGATAGGAGAAGCGAAATTGATTCATAGAATTTTGATGACAAAGAAAGCAATGCGTTCTATGACAAGAGAGCAAATTTATAATTATAGTAAAGCAACTACATGCCATATTTGTAATCATTTATTATTTGATGATAAAGTTTGTGATCATGATCACATTACATCTGAGTACAGAGGCGCAGCACATTCGCATTGTAATTTAATTTATAGAGTGTGCCCCTTTATACCTATTATATTTCACAACTTAGCTGGCTATGATTCTCATATATTTATAACAGAATTATCAAAGTATGATGGTGAAATAAAAGTTATAGCAGAAACTAAAGAAAAATATTTAACTATAACAAAAATAATAAATACAGGGAAAGGATGTAAACCAATACAGATAAAATTCATAGACTCGTTTAAATTTCTTAGTTCAAGTCTTGAGAATCTATGCAAAAGTTTAACTGAGAATGATTTTATTCATTTATCGTCACATTTCCCAGACATAAAACAATTCAATTTACTGCAAAGGAAAGGCATATTTCCGTATGAATACATCTGTTCATGGCAAAAATACAATGAAAAACAACTGCCTGCTAAAGATAATTTTTATAACACTTTACAAATGAAACATATAACCGATGCTGAATATCAACATGCTCAGACTGTGTGGAAATATTTTAATATAAGTTCTCTCGGTGAATATACAGACTTGTATTTAAAGTGTGATGTACTATTATTATGTGATATATTTGAAAATTTCAGAAACATTTGTCTACAGCATTATAAACTCGATCCTGCATATTATGTAACTTCACCTGGATTGAGTTGGGATGCTATGCTACTTTATACAGGCGTGCAGTTAGAATTGATTCATGATTTGGAAATTTATGAAATGTTGGAGAAAGGAATACGTGGAGGATTAGCTCAATGTTCTCACCGATATGCTAAAGCCAATAATATTTATTTGCCTCAATTTGATCACTCAAAACCATCAACATATTTAACATATTTGGATTGTAATAACCTTTACGGATATGCTATGACGAAAAAATTACCGATATCAGGATTTAAATTCATAACAAATAATGATTTGAAAAAGTTTAACGTACTTAATGTTCCTGATGATGGGGAGTACGGATACATTTTAGAAGTAGATTTAGCGTATCCAGATCATTTACACAATTTACATAGTGACTTACCTTTCGCTCCCGAGAAATTCATACCTATTGGAGGGAAAACTCAAAAACTAATTGCAAATTTATATGATAAATATAAGTACATCATTCATTTCGTTCATTTAAAAGAATGTATTAAAAATGGTCTTGTGTTGAAAAAAATTCACAGGATTATTTGTTTTAAACAAGATTTTTTTTTGAAAAAGTACATAGACTTGAATACAAGATTACGGCAAGCAGCTTCAACATCATTTGAAAGAGATTTTTTCAAACTTTTAAATAACTCCATATTTGGTAAAACAATAGAAAATAAACGTAAGCATGTTGACGTAAAATTAGTCACCAAATGGACTGACACTTCAAATAAAACGAATAAATTAATTGGTGCTGAGAAATTAATCACAAAACCTAATTTAAAAAGTGTTTCTATATTTAATGAAAATTTTATAGCTATACAGCTGAGTCCTGAAAAACTCTTTTTAGATAGACCAATATATATTGGATTTGCAGTACTAGAATACTCTAAGCAACATGTATATAACTTTCATTATAATTTCATTAAGAAAAAATATGGTAGTAAAGCTAAATTGTGTTACACTGATACAGATAGCTTGTTATATTTAATACATACTGAAGACTTTTATAAAGATATGTGTGATAATTTGTCGGAATTTGATACAAGTAATTTTGAAACTAATAATCATTACAGTATTCCTAAGGTAAATAAAAGAATTCCCGGTTTGTTTAAAGATGAATTAGGAGGAGACCCAATCACTGAATTTATAGGTTTAAGAGCAAAACTGTACTGTATTAAATCATTAAATACACAAATTAATAAAGCTAAAGGCGTGTCTAAACCTATTACAAGATGTTTAAAGCTACATAACTATAAGGAGGTTTTATTTAAAAACTTAACACTTAAGCGTAAAATGAATATGATTAAATCAATGAAACATGTGCTTTACTCACAAGAAGTAAATAAAGTAGTCTTGAACAGAATAGATGATAAAAGGCAAATTGTATCAAATCAAATTGAGACTGTTCCTTGGGGGCATTGTAATTACATATGTTAACTTGTTTTTATATATAAATGTTCTTTGATAATTAAATCATACGTTGTATATTTTTTATTATTACAAATAAAAAAATATTCACAATACTTGACTTTCATTTGTTTTCTTAAGTACCTAATACCAGTAGCTTTCACTTATTTTATTTCTTTAATTAAGATTTTTAAATTTGTATTAATAAAACACAGTTTATAAAGTATTTTTTACTATATTGAACCACTGAACTTAAATATACACAACAAACTAAATACAATACACAATTACAATACTATAAACGAAATAGACACAAACTTACACAGACCTAATAAATAACATTTTAAATCCATATTAAGAAGTCGAACTTAACTTTTTAACTATTTTACTCACTAAATGCTCAGTTTCACATGTGATATCATCATAATCACTTTTCACTAAATACTGTACATTCACGCTTGCACTGTCTGGTTCAGTGTCTATTTCATCCATGGGGCGACCGTCCAAATCATGTATAATTATTTTTATTAGTAGGCGAGCATGCCCTGGATCTTTACGTATGATAAAGGATGTGTTTTTAAAAGATTTTGATTTAGTTTTTTTCATCTTCTTCTTCTGTTTTTGTTCTTCTATTTTTTGCTGTTGACTCTCTTCACACACACTTGCTGCTACTTCAGCAAACCAACTCTCTTTATCTTGAGCATAGTAAAAAGGATTTATAACTGGATCGGGGGTCAAATTCTGAAAAAATAAAGTTTTATTTTGCGTTATTACTTATTAAACAGCACCAACTATGAATTTAATTGATAATAGGAAAACTAACTTAGATACTTACGTTACACTGAGAGTTAATATTATCTAAAACGGGACTGTAGGATGATGAGCGTGACATGATGCTGTAAAAAAGAGTATGCATTATTTATTTTTTATTAGATCAAATAATGAAATAATAAACTTAAAAATATTTACCTTGACAATGTCCTAATAAACGAAAGCGATACGAAACGACTTACTTATGGAAAAGAGGGCAGCAAAGTGAAGTGATTGCTTATTTTATAATAAGTACACCTCAGATTACATTTATAAATTTGAACGATGAGAATAGCATCTTTCTTGTACTCAACACAAATTTCGACTTGTTAGTTAAACAAGTATATATGTGCATGTTAGGTAGTTTTTTAATTAATAGGTAAGATGAAGTTGATTAAGCAACCCATATCCCTCAATGTTAGTAATATAAAATTAAGTGACTGCGTTAATCACATCAGACATAGCGCTTTATTACCGAATACCATTCGCTGTATAATATGTGGTCCATCAAACTGTGGTAAAACAAATGTTATGATTAGTTTACTGATGCATCAAAATGGGCTCAAATTTAGAAATCTTTATCTCTACTCTAAAACTACTTTTCAACCAAAATACCGTTTCCTGACTGAAGTTTTGAAAAGAGTACCGCAGATTAACTTCTACGAGTTCAGTGACGATAAAGATGTAATTTCTCCGAGTGAAGCTTTAACGAATTCTGTATTTGTTTTCGATGATGTTGCGTGTGAAAATCAAGTAAATATCCGCAATTATTTTTGTATGGGTAGGCATAAACAAATCGATTGTTTCTATTTATCTCAAACCTATTCAAAAATTCCAAAACAATTGCTACGTGACAATGTTAATTTTCTTATTATATTCAAGCAAGATGATGTGAATTTAAAACATATTTATGATGAGCATGTTAGTTCCGATTTGCAATGGAAAGAGTTCAAGAACATTTGTCAAACTGTTTGGGATAAACCTTATAATTTTCTACTTATTAATAAAGAATCGTCATTAAATAATGGAAGGTACCGACAGAACTTTGATATTTTTTTTAAATTTGACTGACTATTTTACATATAAGTAATAATATGAAAGAAACAAATTCAGTATAGTTTGTTCTTTAGCTGAACGTAGTTGTTTTAATATAATATGGAGAAAAATATTAAAATAGAATTAATGAAGTCTGTAGACTCCATAAAGAATAAAATAAAACAGATGAAGGAACAGGAACACTCAATAAACTTGTCACTCGATAAAATGCTAAAACCTGTCACAGATCCCCTTAAAACTCTAGTTGATTCGAATGTAAATAATATGGAAAAAATTAAACATTTAGAAAATACAACACTCACTAGTTCCGGAGATATTGAATTGGATGACATTAATACTAGCTCATCTACAAAGTTTGAGGACTGTTACGAACCAAAACTTAACTCTACACAATTGGTTAAAAAGTCTCCTAAAATAAAATTACCAGATGATTTAGAAATTTCATTAGAGGTTCCTGATATCTATGATATTCATGATGGTTTAAATGTACCGTTTGGAATAAGAAGTGAAAACAAAATTTTATTAATGGGAAATTCAATAGTATCATTTTCTAAAATTGATAGTTTGAATAACGATAGCGACATTTTGATTAAAATCGATGATAAATCTTACAATTTGACTCCTGGCCTGAAAGAACTTTTACTTCGAAAGAAACCTGATTTAAAATTAATATCCAGCAAAGATAAACTTGTATACAAGGATATATTGCATTATACAAATGCTCATAAAAGAGACTTCAATCCTAAAGGGCAAATAAAAGGTGATAAAGGAATAAAATATCGCGAAATAATCAGACCATTCTTTTCCGAAGCGTCAAACGATAATATTCACACTAAACTTGGAGGAAATTTACCAAAGTTAAAGAAATACAAAAACAATACTGACCTGGTATATTGGGACGACCCCAACGAATTGGTTGAGAGACTGAAACTATTAGTTGCTTCAAGAGATGCTGGCAATACAAACCATGATAATGAAATTTTATCTATAATAGAAGAATTAAAAGAAGCTGACATAATTAAAGAATAAATAGTAGCACTAACACGGTTTCCTTTCAGTATCATTGCTGGATTCAAGCCAAATGTTTATATACTGAATTCTGATCATGAGTAAAGTCGATGTGGTAAACGAAATTCATAAAAATGCAAGGGTAAACTTTCCACGAAGACATGTTATTATGAAAGATATAGATGACCTTTGGCAAGCAGACTTAATTGATATGCAATCAATTTCTAAAGAAAATAAAAAATACAGATTTATTCTTACTGTTATTGACACATTTTCGAAATTCGCATGGACTTTTCCTTTGAAAAGTAAAACTAAAGATGATGTATGCAACTCTTTCAAGATTTTGTTGGATAAAGGACGTGTCCCCAAAAATCTGCAAACTGATAATGGAACAGAATTTTATAATAATAAATTCCAAAAACTTATGAAATCTTATTATATAAACCATTATTCAACTTTCTCAACAAAAAAGGCATCAATAGTTGAGCGATTTATCAGGACATTGAAATCTAAACTGTATAAGGAATTCAGTTTAAAAGGTGACTATAACTGGTTAAACAATACCCTTAATAATGTTATTTACAAATACAATCACACCTATCATCGGACTATTGATGAAATCCCCGCAAACGTGGATAATACTAATAAAGAACGCATATTATTCAGATATGTCAGGTTGATGAAATCCAATAGTATAAAAAGCAAATTTAAAATTGGTGATTATGTACGTATCAGTAAGTACAAAGGAACATTTGAAAAAGGATATACCCCCAACTGGTCGACAGAAATATTTAAAATTCGAAAAATACAATATACAACTCCTATCACCTACTTAATTGAAGATGCGATTAGAAACCAACCCATTTTAGGTGCGTTTTATGTACAAGAGCTGCAAAAGACAAAACATCCTAATTTATATCTAGTCGAGAAAGTTCTTAGAAGTAAAGGAAATAGGGTTTTAGTAAAATGGTTAGGTTTGTCTTCTTCTGAAAACAGTTGGATTGACAAATCGAATATTTATTAAGTGTTTAACCCATGATGCATCAGTCTTATGATGGGTATTGGAGAGAGCAGTCTTCTCAACTGGCTTATAAATAATTTACCATTTGAATTACATTTACCAGGATACAATTATTGCGGACCTGGCACTAAATTAATTAAAAGGCTTACACGCAAAGATAAAGGCATTAATAAATTGGACGAATATTGCAAAGAACACGACATTGCCTATAACAAGTCTTCAAACTTAAAGGATCGCCACAAGGCAGATTTAGTTTTGTTAAATATGGCTAAAGAGCGAGCTCTTGCCTCAGATGCTAGTGTTGGGGAAAAACTGGCAGCACGTTTAGTAAGCAGCGCTATGTCAACAAAAATTAAAACTGGTTCTGGCCTAAAAAAATGTAGCAAAAAGTGTTCTCCAAAAATTATATCTGGAAAAGGGATGAAAAATAAATTTAAAAATGTTATTAACAAAACAAAAAGACGTATAAAAAAATTAAAACCAAAATGCAGAAAAGTGGCGATAGAATTAGCCATGGCTGCTACCAGAGAATTAGCTAATGATTCATCTATTAAACTTCCTCGTGTTATTTCTATACCGAAATCTGGTGGAGTATTACCTTTGATTCCTATTTTTGCTGGTTTATCGGCGGCAGGCGCCCTAGCAGGTGGTGCAGCTGGTATTGCTAAAACCATAAATGAATTCAAGACGGCAAAAAAGTTGTATGCTGAATCGAAGAGGCATAATGAAAAGATGGAGGCTCTCTGCATCGGAAAAGGACTTCACCTTAAACCGCATAAAGATGGGCTCGGAATTTTCGTATCGAAAGAAAAAAACTAAAATATCGGCTGCCTAAACGAGCCTTGAGTAATTTGGACATTTTGAAGTATGGAAACAATATTCCCTATTTTAGAGGTGTCTTTATGAGAGATGAGCTCCCTAAATACCCTTTTAAAAAAGAATGTGGAGTTATTAATTTAGATAGCTCTAAAAATCCTGGTTCTCATTGGGTAGCCTATGTAAAATACAATGATTATGTTGAGTATTTTGACAGTTATGGAAATCTTAAACCTCCAAAGGAATTTATAAAATATGTGGGTCCCGAAGTTCACTATAATTATGATAATATTCAACGTGATCATCCTTTCAATTGTGGACATCTTTGTTTAAATTTTTTGAAGAATTTTTGGTATAGTGAAAGAATAAAATGAACAGAATCTTGCAATAGAGTTCAGTATACAAGCATGTCTACTACGGTTACCATCTCTGGAAATAAATCGGAACTGGTTACATACTTTCAACCAGCACTACATTTATCTGACCAATACGAGTGCGGTTTGCTATACTTTTCAGTATTAAATTCAAGACCAAATATTCCCATTAATAACAGCAGTCTGTCTGTGATCAGAATCGAATGTGATCTTGTTCACGGTTCGTACTGCAACGGATTACCAACTCATTTCATTCATGAATTTGTATCTGATACTGCTCTAAGTCATCAGTTTATGGAATTACCACAAAACGTTATTTACTATCCAGTAAACAAAAATATAATTTCATCTATATCTGTTAGGATTGTTGATCAATTTGGTAACTGTATAAACTTTGGAGAAGAATATATTCAATTACGTCTTCATTTAAGAAAAACAAAATGATAGTATACTATAAAAACACCCTCGTGAAAACAAAACGTCTTAGTTCTTCTACGATTGCCAAAGTGCAGAGACGTAAGAAAAAAGTTAAGAAATTGACTGAACCAAACAAAGATTTTCTTAAAGCCCTAGGATTTAAAGTATGAATATACTACAGATTACTGAATCACCGCACTTCGACACTTCGATTGAAAGTTATGAAGTCCATTCATATAATCCCTACAATAACAGCTTTAGAGAAAACGATGAAATCAGAATCCCCATCCACCAGCAAGACATATACGTGCTACCATCAGCCAGTTCAATTTACATCGAAGGTCAAGCAAAGCTCTTCGGAAAAGATGGGAATCCAATCAAGAAAACTGTTACGTTCACTAATAACCCTGTTATGTCTTTGTTTCAAGACATCAGGTACGAAATAAATGGTATTGAAATAGACCGTATAAAAAATTCAGGAATAACGTCAACAATAAAATCATACATCTCATTAAATGAAGCAGAAAATAAAGTTGCTGCCCTATGGGGTTGGAGTTTAGAGGGATTTCAAAGTGATGGACATTTTAGTGCTATGATACCATTAAATAAGGTTTTAGGGTTTGCAGAGGATTACAATAAAATAGTGATAAATTGCAAACATGAACTTATATTGAACAGAAGTAACACTAACTTAAATAGTGTTCTTCTTACTGATGATATTGCTCATTTTCAAATAGACATACAAAGAGTTCAGTGGAGAGTGCCACACATAAAAGTATCGGACCGAGAACGACTGACACTTTTAAAACATTTAGAAAGAGATAAACCTATTCAGATGGCGTTTAGAAATTGGGATTTATATGAGTATCCGTTATTACCTAAAACCACAAAGCATTCTTGGTCAGTTAAAACTGCTTCACAATTGGAAAAACCCAGATATGTCATTTTTTGTTTACAAACTAATCGAAAAAATAATAAAACTAAAGACAGTTCAGTATTCGATCACTGTGAAGTTACAAATGTTACGCTCTTTTTGAATTCACAATATTATCCATATGAACCTTTATGTTTAAAGTTTTCTGAGAACAAATACAGTATATTATACGAAATGTTTGTGAAATTTCGTCAGTCGTATTACAACTGTCCAGTAGACCCGTTGCTTGGCGTAAAGGAGTTCAAAGAAAAAGCCCCTCTCTTTATCTTAGACTGCTCAAGACAAAACGATAACCTAAAAACAGGTCCGGTGGACGTGAGGTTGGAGATTGAATGTTCTACAGCAATACCAGATAAGACGACTGCATATTGTTTGATTATAAACGATCGACTTGTGGAATACAAACCTCTCAGCAACATTGTGCGCAGGTTATCATGACTGCCATTGTAGATGTTCAAGGTTTTAAAACAGAAACAAATGAATTTATCGTTAAGGAAATTGCTGTATTATGTAATAAAAAAATTCAAGTGTTTTTAATTAAACCACCATTTCCATTTTACGATTTGACGAAAGCAGAAAAACGGCAAGTCAGTTGGATTGAACGTAATAGAAAGATATACTGGAGTGAAGGATTCGTATCTTACTCAAATCATCAGAATTTGATTGTAGATATTTTAAGAGATAAAAGTGTTTACACCAAAGGTTTAGAAAAAGTGTTATGGTTAAAAAATATTTTGAATAATAATAATAATTATGTAAATAATTTAGAAGATGAAGGTTGTCCTAATTTATTAAGCTTGTACGATAAATATGAACATTCTCATGATGTGTATAGTTGTATTTATCATGACACAGTATGTGCTTTAAAAAATGTAATATGTTTAAATAAATGGTGTATGGATAATAAATATTTGTGTTAAATATTTTCTTGTTTATTTTTTTCAAAATTGGGTATTAAGTATCAGTTTCCTATCCCTACTAATCCCGTTCAATGATGTTCCCGTGTTATAAGTTGCTGGTAACAGATGTGCGATGTCATTACACTTTTATAATTATCTGCATCAAGACCTAGGAAGTGAGTAAACAGAACATGTCTCCAAATAAATACAATCCTCGATATGACATGTATAATGTGTATAAAATGCGTGAATTTTCATTTAGTCAATACTGGGCAACGGCTGATTCAAGGAGAAGATTAGTGATGGAAATGGCTGACGCTGGATTTTTTTACTGTGGAAATAGTGTAAATGATAAAGCAGCATGTTTCTCATGTGGAGGTGTTATAGAAGATTGGGAGATTTACGACGATCCTTGGATGCAACATGCCATACAGTTTCCTCAATGTTTTTATTTGAACGCTGTGAAAGGAAAATATTATATTAATAAGTGTCTGAAACAGTTACTCTATTGAATTCAGAATTAATCTATTTGTGCCTTCATATTATTGACGCGGTATATACCACAGCATTCGACTTCGTTGCAGTGTGAAGGTTCGATCACAGACTAGTAAGTAGTGTATGATTGGGGGGTTTTGAATCTGGTTGAAATTGGGTGTTTCTGGATCTGATCTGATCTGATCTGATCCAGAAACCCTAAATTGATTGATTAATCGATGGATAACCCATTTTCAAGTGTGGAATTGCGGGTTCCTGGATCTCCTGATCCAGGAACCCCAATTCTACACTACTGCCGCCGACTTGTGCTGTGGTATGGAAAGCTGTTGAGAACATTTTCGTCCCTCACCGATTCTATGTTTTCTTGTCCACGATAGTCTCTCATATAAATAAGAAGGGGAATGAGACTTAATAACACCAAAGAGTAGGCTCGCCAAGTGGAGTTTACGTCTAGCTTTCATTTTCAAAATATTGTGCTCATTGAAGAAAGGTGTAACATGTCCCCTATAGGGAACTTTAAAACAGAACCGTGCACAGGCGTTTTGAAGTCTTTGGATCATTCTTTCAGTTTTTGACAGTAGTCGATGGCCATATACCGTGTCCGCATAATTTAACTTAGATAAAACCAAAGACTCCACAAGCAAGACTCGCAATTCTTCACTAAGATAGGGACGGGCTTTGTATAAAATCTTAAGTCTATAATAATAATATATAACTATCATAATACATGTTAACACACACATACACACAACTGATACTCACACTTACACAAACATGCTGTATACTTTAAAAATAACTCAGTACTCTAATCCGAGCTTCAGTCAGCCTAGTACGCGTGGTTACTGTCTTAATATAACTTGTACGTTACATATCTCTAATCTACTTTGTGGCAACGTCTATTCAGTTTATTACTCACACAAATGGGTGACACCCTTCAAACTCTAGATGAGATCGATCAGATCGAAGTTGCGCGCGCATTCCAATGTGCCTGCACGGAGCTGCACGATCATATTAAAATTGGTAAACAAGACTTGACCATTATTTCTCAGAACATAAGGAGCATTTATTACAACTTTGAAGACTTCACACTTTTACTGTCAACATTAAAATTTGAAACGGATATCATAATTTTAACCGAATGTAGGCTACACACGAATAAACCTATACCTCAACTTGATAACTATCTTTCTTTTTCAACTACTCGTCAACTAAATCAAAATGACGGTGTAGTACTTTACGTAAAAAAAAACTTAAAACCAAAAGTTAAAGAAATAAACCTTACTCATGCTACATGTCTACAGTTGGAAGTACTTAATAATATTATTCTAGGCGTGTACCGATCCCCATCCAACCCAAACACGGAAATGTTTGTAGATTCTCTTAGTACTTACCTCAATACTCTAACTTCTCATAAAAGTATCATTATAGCGGGGGATATTAACATAAATCTCAAATCCAAACACACTGAGCCGCCACATGAATACAAAAATAGGGTAAACTATTTAAATATGTTATCACTATACGGAATACTACCTGGACATATTTTACCTACACGTGAATCCAACTGTTTAGACCATTTTATGATCAAAATAAATAAAAAGAAAATATCTGCTTCTATTGCTATATTACACACTTCCATCACTGACCACTTCACTACCTTTCTATCGTTATCTAAGCTAAAAACTAAAGTTATTACCAGCAAAATTAAAATATCTATTGATTTTGATCAAGCCTTAAACCACATTAGAGAAAATAATATAGCAGACCTACTGTTTTGTAATGACCCGGACCATTTAACTGACCTACTAATATATAAATTAACTGATTCTATTAATCAAAGCACTGTTACTAAAGCCATTCCTAACAGCAAGCGTATTGTTAAGCCATGGATAACTGCCGGTTTACTAAGATGCATTAGGAATCGCAACAAACTCCAAAAAAAAGCACGTAACGACCCTTTTGATAATATCCTAAAAATAACTTACCGTCGATATCGCAACTACTGTAATAACCTAATAAAAAAGTTAAAAAGAAAATTCGAAAGAGACCTACTAGCTAATTCTGTAACAAATAATAAATTATTGTGGCAAAACATTAAAACCTTAACTTACACAAATAATACAAAAAGTCATAACACTGAGTTATTACAAATGAGATCAAGTTCAACTGAGTCTGTTAATTTAATTAATAACTACTTTGCAAATATTGGCAAAGAGCTAGCCCAAAAAGTTCAACCTTCAGCACACAACATAAATTCTTTTAATTCTGAATCACTGTCTACACAGATAAACTCGTTTGTTCTTTTGGATACGGATACCGAAGAAGTCGATGGGGTCCTGATGAGCCTAAATTCTGACAGTGCACCCGGCTGGGACAACGTGTCCACAAGATTTTTAAAACATATTAGACAAGATATTGTTCCCTTAATAACCCACTTGGCCAATCTTTGCTTTGCAAAGGGCAGCTTCCCTGCACCACTTAAGCAATCTATAATCACTCCTGTTCACAAGGGTGGGGACAGAGACGATGTCAACAATTACAGACCTATATCCATCTTGCCAGCCATATCGAAAATTATTGAAAAGCTTATAAACAAGAGGCTCTTAAAATTTCTACACAAATTTAACATCTTAAGCAGCTCGCAATTTGGATTCAGGCCGGGATTATCAACCGAGGATGCAGTTACTGCTCTTAGCTCCCTAGTGACTGGTAATCTGGATAGTGGTAACAAATGTCTGACGGTTTTTCTGGACCTAAAAAAAGCGTTTGACACCGTCTCTGTTCCTGTCCTCTTGAACAAATTAGAAGCGTCAGGTATAAGAGGAATTCCACTTAAAATGTTTACCGACTACCTCTCGAACCGGAAACAAAGAGTTAAGGTGGGAGAATACGTTAGTAACGATGCAAAAGTCACTTTCGGTGTGCCTCAGGGAAGTGTGCTTGGCCCTACATTATTCCTCCTTTATATTAACGACCTCTGCAACCTTAAAATAAATAACGCTAGAGTTTTTTCCTACGCTGACGATACTGCAGTAGTGTTTTCTGGGAAGTCTTGGGACGATGTTGCTAGAAGTGCTGAAGCTGGTATGACTCAAATTGCTAAATGGCTCTCAAATAACTTACTCACACTTAACACAGCTAAAACAAATTACATATGTTTTAGCATATCACACAGGACACAACCAAACCCCGACTTTATTATAAAGGTACACGAGTGTGAAAATCCAATTAACTGCCTATGTCCAACATTAGTCAAAGTTTCTCAAACCAAATATCTTGGTATTGTTGTTGACCAAAGATTATCTTGGTACTCCCATCTGGAACAAGTTACCAACAGAATTAGAAAACTGAGCTGGATTTTCAAAAATTTAAGGCATATCGTGCCAAATAAAATAACCGCTAACACAAATAAACCCAGAAATCTACTCAATGAAATATACATAGCTATAGTCCAGTCTGTCTTAGTATATTGCATCCCCATTTGGGGTGGGGCGGCTAAGACTAAATTCATAGACCTGGAGCGGGGACAACGGGCTCTAATAAAATTAATGTACTTCAAAAACCTAAGGTACCCTACACAAAGTCTTTATCAAATAAGTAATTTACACTCTGTTCGCAAACTATATATAATTAAAACTATTCTCAGGAAACATAAAACTCTTAAATTTGATCCCAGCTTAACCTTGAAAAGAAGAAAGGATATAATAGTTGAAGTTCCTAAAACTAAAACCAAGCTCGCCCGTATTCAATACGACAAACGCTCAGCTCAGCTTTACAATCGAGTTAACAAAGAGATCTACATATACAATAAACAATTAACTGACAGTAAAAAAATAGTAACTAACTGGATAAAACCACTTACTTATGAGGACACGGAGAAGCTACTGGAATAAAACAAAACCTTACACTTAATGCTCTCATCTTTCGTACTTGTCGTATACAGTCTGATTCATTCATTGCCACTTACACTCACTCTGTATTTTACATTCAATTTAACAAACCCTCACACTATCACTTAACTTTCATACACACCGATGCTCACATTCAACATTCAAATTCACATTTGCACACCTTTATACTCACAGTAACACTCCTTAGTATTCACACTCACACACCCCCATTTTCACATTTACACACCTTCATAGTCATAGTCATATTCACACACCCTCATACTCACATTCACACACCCCTACTCTCACTCACACATTTGCATGCTTCTTGTCTAGTTTTAATTTTCTCTTTTTATTTGAAATCGCCTGTTTTTATAACACT
Source organism: Dryobotodes eremita (assembly GCA_917490735.1). NCBI lineage: Eukaryota > Metazoa > Arthropoda > Insecta > Lepidoptera > Noctuidae > Dryobotodes > Dryobotodes eremita. The sequence continues at coordinate 4,879,123 of OU823241.1, read as the reverse complement.
TATAACAAGTAATTTTATGTTAATATTTTAAGTTTTGGAAGAGCGGAGTCTCCTAACACAGGCTTTTTTGCTTAAAAGGAGACTCCAATCACTAGTTGTTAAATTTTACTTGTACAATTAACTAATAAACATTTTTTCATTTTTTTTTTTTTTTCATTTTTCATAATAGCAGTTACGGATAGACTCAGACACGTGTTTGTGAAAACGAAGTTTCGTGTCCATGATAAGACCTAGATTACGTGCTTCGTGGACCTGTTCAATAAGCTCTCCGTTAATAGTCACACAGCCGGCACAGGGTTTAATTTTACCTAACTGGTTTTCGGTTCCAAAAAGCATATACTTGGATTTTGTAGGATTCAAGGCAAGCGTGTTGGCATTGGACCATTGCACTATGTTTTCAAGATCTGTATTAAGATAGTTTAATGCTTGTTCATAGTCTTCTGGCTTAAATGATATATAAACTTGTGTATCATCGGCATAAATATGATATTTGCATTTATTCATATTTTTAACTATATCGGCACAATACAAAATAAACAATACTGGCCCAAGAATCGAGCCCTGTGGAACCCCCCTTTCTACTGAGCGCTGTCTTGAGACAACAGTTGAGCCGTCCGCCCGACGTATTTCAACGAATTGCGTACGATCGCCAAGATAGCTATCAAACCATTTAATTGTGTCCTCGTCAAATCCATAAAAAACCATCTTTGACAGTAATAGAGGAACGTTAATACAGTCAAACGCGCGTGAAAAATCAAGCAACACCAAAAGAGTACACCAAAAGGTACCTTCTTCTTCAAACGCTTAACTTTCATATGAAGTCTTCTGATCTTTAATATATCTGCTCTTGCTTTCCATCGAAGTTGTGCTATTTCATGCTTTAACTTCTTCTTTCTTGGCGTATCATGCAGTATCAGAAATTCATTTAAATCACTTGTAGGTGTGGTAGGCTTAGGTGATGATATTGTTGGGTCTGTAAATTTTCTTTTAAGCTGTAACATAAAGGATAAAACAATAAATACGAAGTTTACTAATTTTCCCAAATGAATTGAAACTGGTAAATACTAACTGCATTGAAACGAACCGATATATCCAGTTTTAAACAAGGCAAAGTTCCCTTCTTTAATTTTCTAAGGCCTTTTTTTGTCACTATGAAGTCTTCATCATTAAAATGGCAAGAACAAATTTTCGTATATTTAGTTGGAGACCAGTCTTGTCTATTAATTTTTGTAATCCATTGCTGTCTTAGATTATCTTCGGATGGAAATCTAAAACATACATCATTTAAAATTTAACTAAATAAACTAGGTGGGCTTTAAGTACTTTAAATAAATAAAATAATTGTACTGTCTTTTTGTTGTTTATGTTTGTTGTTCATAGTTGACGATAGATGGCGGCCTGTTTACAAAATGATATGAAAACTACAAAAATAACATTTTGGCCATTAAAGGGTCTTTAGGAATGAATGTTGAACAAATTTCAGTATTAATATTATTAAAATATGTTAGTTCTGGGCTCTAAATACCTAAATATTTTTAGTTTCCATGACATCAAGTGTCGCCATCTAGTATCGGGTAGGATTATGTTTGGAAACGCCGACGCTAGGAGATTTTTCTAGAACTATTTTAATAAATTACGCATAAAATTACTTACAAATGAAATGTGATGCCATCCATAGCATCAGAATGTCTATCCGAGTAATTTTTACAAGATAAAACACAACACTTCATTCTTTTTTTCGTCTAGCGCGAACAATGCTGTAAAATGGGAACATTCACAAAGTTGTGCACAAGACGAACGCCAACAATACACTGACTAAGGCCACGCCCACATGATGACGTAAGGACCTAGTTGAGAATCACAGTGCACAGTTGCTTAGGCCATCTCCTCTTTGTATTTACTCCGTGGGCGGCTTCATGAGATGTTCATTCATCTCTCTTGGCTGTCATAGGTTAGTTATATATGAATATGTTCATTATGAATTAGGAAAATGATCCATTATAAGTCAGCTTCTAATACAGTCGACGCAAGTTCCTGTTGACCACTACATACCTTCGAAAATTCTCCACTAAACATATTCTAATTTATACTGATCAAAACTGTTGCAACCTGGGGGCCTTAATAGCCAAAGCTCAAACTCAAATTCATTTATTTCAAATAAACCAATTACAGGCACTTTTGAATTGTCAAGGGGTCGGACAGTCAGAAAGATGAAGCTAGTTGTCCATTCTAAAGCGTAGTAGGTACCTAAGGAGAAGAACGGGCAAGAAACTCCATGGACACTCTTTTAAATCAAAATATGGTTACAAAATATTGGTTACATCATTCATGTTGAAATTATGCATGTGAGAACGATGCAGAACGTTAAAAGCGTCCGTAATAAAGAGACAAAAACAATTCCAATATTCAATTAAAATAAGCCGTGGCAGCCAAGAGATGACCAGTCCCCACTGACGGCGCCCGTTCACTAAAATGATGTATGGATCAGCACCATTTAGCTCGACCATTTTGAAGGGAACTTAATGATGCAACACACACGCCACCACCAGCGAGACATTTGAGTGAGCATGACATACTCTCAGCCGCCAGGGCACATTCAAGTCAATGAAAGACAAACCTAATAAATGGTAGCTTTATACTCGTAGTAGGTACATAGTATTCAGACATGTGCTGAGCAATAATACAATAATAAAAGATTGAATTTATACAATGTAAAGATAGTTTTTACAATCGTCAGTAGTTCCAAATGCTAATCAATTAGTTAATGCGCCCTTGTGGAGCAGGACCAGCGTTGAGCCAAGCATTTTGATCAGCGATGTAATCCCCAATTTATAATATGCTTGACTGCGTAGTGTGCGTTTTATACAAGATTTAAATTTCGTTTCATTCAGTTGAAGTATTTGGGGAGGTATTTTGTTGTAACATTTTAAACAGTACCCCATGAAAGATGAGTCTACTTTAGCCAGTCTGAAACCTGGTTAAACTAATTGGTCCCTATTTCTAGCGATACAATTGTGTCTTTCACCTCTTTTACTAAAATATGTAGATTTTTCCGTACGTACATGATGTTTTCATAGATATATTGACAAGGTACCGTTATGATGTTAATATCTTTAAACCGTTCCCTTAGAGAGTCGCGCCTGTGAAGGCCATATAAGACTCTGATGGCTCTTTTCTGCAGAATAAAAATAGACTCGACGTCTGCAGCCCGTCTCCTTAGTAAAATACAGTACGACATAATACTATGAAAGTAACTAAAATAGACTAGCCGCGCGGTACCTACATCAGTAAATTGACGGATTTTTCTCACAGCATATGCTGCTGAACTTAGTCGTTCTGCAAGGAATGTTAAATAAGGACCCCATTGAAGCCTTGAGTCGAGCGTGATTCCCAGGAAAACAGTTTTATCGACGAATTCTAGTTTCTCTTGATTTAATACTATCTCACAATTAGTAAGTAGTTTTGACATTTAGTAAAGAAAATCTTATACACTTAGTTTTTTTTCCCATTTAATACTAAATTATTAGCAGTGAACCATTTTCGATCTGCAGTAGGGCGCTATTTACGTCGTCAACATTCACTTAGTTTTTTTTTCCCATTTGATACTAAATTATTAGCAGTGAACCATTTTTGATCTGCAGTAAAGCGCTATGTACGTCGTCAAGATACACTTAGTTTTTTTTTTTTACCCATTTAATACTAAATTATTAGCAGTGAACCATTTTTGATCTGCAGTAGGGCGCTATTTACGTCGTCAAGATTTAATATACGTCTATTAATTAAAAAAATGTAAGAAGTATCGTCAGCAAATAACACCATGTGAGGTTGGGGTTTTAACAAATGTGGTAGATCATTAATATATAGTAAGAAGAGGAAAGGACCTAACATCCAGCCTTGTGGTACACCCATTTTTACTATTAAACCGAGTGAATTGACACCATTTATTTGAACTTGCTGTTGTCTATCATTTAAATAAGATTTTACTAAACTGAGCGCAAGTTTTCCAATTTCGTAATGCTTAAGTTTCAAGATTAAGGTTTCGTGGTCGAGGCGCAATGAAATGCCTCGGAGAGGTCACAAAAGATTCCTGCGGCGCGGCGTCTTGAGCCTCTTGTCATGCCGTATATATGTGTTTTAATAAGGTGACACCGGCGTCAGCCGTACAACGTCCCTTGGTGAAACCATACTATTGATCATGTAAGATTGTATTGGTGTTAAAATACACCTTTCTGAAAACCGGCAACACAGATACGGGTTTATAATTATTGGTGTCTTTACTGGCCTGAAACCTCCTGTCCTCGTATTTGAAAAGTGGTATTACCTTACTGTATTTCATTAGATCCGAGAAGACTCCTTGATCTACACATAAATTAAATATTAAGGCCAAGTACGGCGCTATAGTCTCAACAATGGAGGTACAAACTTTGATAGACATTCCCCATATATCTTCGGTTAGTTCAATCAATCGGTTAATTAAATTCAATCGGGGGCATGATGAAACGTTTGCTCTTAATAAGTCAATAGATCGCGAGGGGGACGAGTTTAAGGTTTCAGTAGTTTTAAGTGGGATACTGGTAAAGCAATTTATAAATTCTTGAGCAACTTCTTTGTTAGTGCTTATGGGACCACGTGAAGTCTCGAGTTTAAAATCATTATTATGTCTTTTGTTCCTGTTAGTTTCATTATTGATAATTTTCCAAACCGTCTTTATTTTATTATCGGCTGATTTGATCTTGTTGCTAATGTACAAGTCTTTAGCTACCTTGCAGGTATTTTTAAAAGTTTTAGAGTAAGTAGCAACGTTTTTATTAAAAGTTTCAGAGTTAATATAAGGCTTAAGGCCATACAGCTCAAATAATTTTTCCCTACTTTTCCTTATACCCTTAGTTGCCCAGTCACTGAACAAAAAATTTGGGCATATAGTTATTTTCTTTTTTAGAGTAATATTGAACTCGGTGCGCACTACCGAAAAGAATTCCTCATAAAATTAATTCACATTATTTATAATATGGCCCGGTATACTTAACTTACTAATTAAGTTATTATTAAATCTATTTAGATTGTTGGTTGTTATTTGTCTAGATTGTATCTGAATTTTTTGTAATGGTGTGTTGCACTTGAAAGAAACGGTTTGACCGCTGTGATCAGAAGGGAGATAATTTAAAATGGCTTTATCTAAGTAGTCGCAGCAACAAAAAACATTATCAATACATGTAGCAGAATTTTTAGTTATGCGGGTTGGTTGTGAAAATACGATTTAAAGAGAAGAGATACGAAGATTTAAAGAGACTTAATAATCGACGGCTATTTGAACTATTCTCTAAGATATTAATATTGAAGTCACCACAGATAATTTGCGATTTTTTACTAGTTGCAAGTTTTGCTAGAAGATCTTCCATTACTGACTCAAATATGGAGTAGTTTTGATAAATTGGGGGTCTGTAAGCGTACACTAACGCACACTAACATGCTTATCTAGTTCAACACAGGACAGTTCAATGTTATGTTCCACCGATAAAACAACTATATCTTTACGAGTCATAGATTTAATAGAATTTCTAACTAAGATTAGTGAACTCCCCCGCAGCATAGATTTTCGGTTAAAACAACTGCCCACACTATAATTTTCATAATTATTTAGCATTTCATAATCTTTCAACCAATGTTCAGTTAAACAAACAATTTCAAACATGGTTTTTTCAAAAAAATAGTTCAATTTCTAATTGTTTGGAACCAAAACCTTGAATGTTTTAATGAAATAATGTCAAGGAATTTTGCTTAGAACCTTTTTTACACTTAACAATTTAGAGCAAGAATACACCTTGAAGTTGGAAGGTATAACTACATTGTTACTGGTATCTTCTGTTGTCTTACTATCTAGTTTAAATAAATATCTAGAGTAGTGATTTACGACTCGGAAAGTTTCCATCATTCCACCCGGAATATTCCTGGGAATATTCGCAAAATGGGTATTTACCAGGGAAAGTTTCCAAATGGCGAGTAAATTAATTTCTATGATTATTAAATTGGTAAGTACAGAATAAAAACAAAAACATCAACTCTAAAATCATTTAATCAACAACAGGTTGGTGTAAATATTAAAGTGATCAAAAGATATAGTTAGCACATCAAGTTTAAATACTCTTCTGTGGTAACATGTTATCGAGACTAATTTTGTCAGTGTCTAAGTCACTGTTATCGGAGAATGTTTTTGTAATATCGCAAAACTCTATTTGTCTTGTATTTCTGCCAGAAGTTGAAGGTTGAGGTTCAATGTTCTTATGGTTAATGGGCTCATCATAAAAGGACTCGAAATGGGTTCCTCTTCTTCTTCGTCTTTTTGATTATTATGTAATAAATTCCAGTTATAGGATATGTAGGCAAGCTTTGCAGCTCTTTCTGTAGTTAATCTGTTCCGTTTAAGGCTGTGGATATTGCCAAGAATGCTGAAGGTTCGTTCTGTTGCAGCCGATGTACAGGGAGCAGTTAAAAGACAAGCTGCAACTTTGCTGAGAGTCTTGTTTTTGCAAATTCCTTTCCACCAATTTAAAGGTTTCATGTTCTGGAGGCTGGTCCAAACAAAAGATTTTGCCCAAAAGCCTTCTCTTGCTCTATAATTTGCTAAATCTGTCATTACTTCTAAATTGAACTGCCTTCCTTTCTCATGAATGAAATCCATGGCAATCATTTCTTCATCCTCGTTCAGTTCGATGCCTTGACATTTTGGATCTAACATATAGGCTGCTAGAAGAATAGGCTTTATGCAGTTCTCTCTGCGTTTATCAACTGCATTCAAAATCCTGTCCCTGATATTATTATCAACCAAAGAAGAAAAACCAGGTAGCAGAAAGGCCAAACGTGATTTAAGATTTTTGAATGCCATGTACACGTCATTAATGTACGATTCGTTTCCTTCTAGTTTAAATATGTAACCTGTTATTGGCTCTAAAACAGCTGTAGATTCGTCGATCATTTTCCAAAATTCTTCATCTAGTAAATTTGCTTTAATATCAGCTGGGACCATTATTGCATCTTCATGTACTGCCAAGCATTGCAGAGCTGCTTTGCTATTTTGCAAACTACGCACAGCATGAAAGTAACTGCTTCAACGTGTCTTGCTGGGCAATTTTAGTTGCTCGCCAGAACCTTTTTCTGCAATTATCTGTTTGAATAACGCGCGCAGTATTTGACTATTTTTTACAGATTTGATTACATCGACGGCAACTGAAAAAACTGATTTTGGTTACATTGGCTACTCGGTATATTTTTGAACAAAATGTGCATTTGACTGATTTGTCGGGTAAGCTGTGGTAATGTCTCCACACTTTTTGTTTTTTTTGTTTCGGCATGATGATATCTATAACAATAAATAGGTTAAAATCAGTTTAAGGATATATGCCCGATTCTTCAACTCATCTACTGTAAATTATGCAGTATTTTATCAGTTTCCGCCAAAAATCGAAAATTATTCTACGTAGGTAGGTTAAATAACTTTAAGGCGATTCCTCCGTGGCAGCCCGCGATATTCATGTGTTTTTTGCAATTTGCATATCAGTGACAAGTTATAACTTGATCAAAATATGATTCGGGACAATAACAAGTATAACTTTAAATATAAGAATGATCAAAACATTCGCCCCATTCGCTCTCACAAAGACTTGGTCAAAATAAGTTAGATTTCGGAAACGTTTACCAACTTTGACCTAATATTCATATTGTATTTTTTGCAAAACACATTATTATTTGAATTTTGCGGGATACTACGGAGGAATTACCTTAAGGTTGTATGCCCGATTCAGAAAACTCATCTTTAACATTTGATTTTGAAATATACTGTAAATTAAGCAATGTTTTATATAAAAATACCCTTTGCCGGGATTTCTAATGAAATATATAAACTGAATAAAGCGCGCTACATACGGCTAAGAAACTATAATATTTTATCTTAAGATACCATATCGCTCGCCATACAATTCAATGGACCATCACACACGACGAAGTTATTATATATTTCATATTTTCGTATCTTAAGATAGAGAGCGATATGAGAATTTATTATCGTAAGATAACAATTTAAGATATTAAATATATCTTACCTTAATGTCTTAAGATACAAAATGCGAATACGGGATGTTGAGATCTAAATTTCGTTGGTACGAAATCGTGCGGCAAATTCTATCTCTTTCACACACAGCGTAGGACCGGCTCACGCGCACCTGGAATCTTATTTCTTTCTTACTCAGTTCAGTGGAGCGAACATCTTAAGATAAAATATTATAGAATCGTATCTTCGTCGTCTGTGATGGCCTTATAGAGCAACTGTGTGTGTTGTGGGCAACTGCCCGACGATTGATGTCGGGATGTTATATATACGAGTATGCTAGTTGCGCGGTAAACTCTGCTTGCGCGATGCAGGATTTTGCGTGACGTCAGTCTGACGCGTAGCTCGCATGTGGCGTTGTAGATGCCGCTACAGCCTAATATATATTAATATAACATCTTAAGATAAAATATTATACTATCTTAGCCGTGTGTAGCGCCCTTAAACTAATATTATAGTGTTTGACAACCTTAGTTATTTCTGTTACACGTTGACATATTACTGGCAGGCTTTTCTATAAGAGGACTTTTCTGCTGATAGCATCATAGAATGATAGGGATAGAAATAAAATCAATAAAAATATTTTAAAGCAATAGATGTAAGTACTTACGTAAATCCGATTCAGTCGTCTCAATCACAAAAATGATTAAATATTTCACTCAGAATCCGTTATTCGTTGCCAAAATTGTCAAGTTCAATGTTCATAAACACAGCAAACAAGTTTCAACACAAAACACCAGAATTGTTGTAGTATAACACATAAGACACGTCCGCAAAATCCGATACTCAAGTGAATACTAAACATGGCCACCTTTGCCTACCTTTACCAGGTAGATAAAAAGCACCAATCAACAAACACCGCGCATCGCCGCCCGCCGGCGCGTAAAGATTATCTACACTAACATGGCCCGCCCCTCCAAAATTCAAAAAGTTTGAAAGTGTTTGTGAAAGTATTTACAAAGCGCCACCAAGACTCACGACGCATGTGTGCGTAATGAGACGGCCGTAAAACAGAACAAATCCACTAATCCATTTGTTGCTCGACTAGTGTCGTCATTAATCGCTCATTATTATTAGTATGGCGCTGCACTGACGTACTCTATGAAAATGACACGTGCGTTGTCTTGCGCGGTAGGCTGGTTATGATTAGTTGACCAACAAATCTGGTACCTAATAAGTGAGATATTACGAGTACTGATTGCACAAAAACTATGAATAAATTTTATTATATTAAAATTTAATTTACTCTATTATACTATTTTGCATGTTGAATGTTTTCAATAATATGAAACCTTTAGGCGCTGGCTCCACGAGCGAGAGAATCGCGGCGATATTATCGTCGTGCCACGTATTTCTATACACTCTCTATGGAACCGTCTCCACACGGCGATATTATCGCCGCGATGCGACGAGTGGCAATAAGCGCGCGCGAAACGTCATTACATCGTCGCTAGCCCGCCGCGACTAGCAGCGGGCCCGCCGCGCGCTCGCGACGAGCGCGCAGCGGGCGCGCTGTCAAACGCAGCGTCATTTCAGCGTTGCCTCTCGTTAAACAAGGACGTTTCGAGAAGTTTTTTAAACAATAGTACAATGTTTGACATTGAAAAGTTTATTCTTGAAGTGAGAGAGAGACCTGCCCTTTACAATGTTCAGTTGGCCGAGTATCGAAACAGAGAAATAAAAGCAAAGTATTGGATTGAATGATGTATTTGTATGATGTGGGAAGTGCTATGTTCACAGAGTGGGATGACCTAACCTCTAAAGAAAAAAAGAAAAAGGTAAGCGTACCATATTATTTATTTAGGTAATTTTTGTTGTTATTATTGTTAGTTTTTATTGTCTATGGTAGGTATAACAAAATAATATACATTCGTCGGTACAAAACCGTTGTTTCAACAATAATTATAAGAAAGATAATTTTCATTAAACGATGTAGTCATTTTGCCAAGGAACCGCGCCCACTGTGTTAAAATAATCTTTAAATAAGTTTCGAATTTGCAACCCCGAATTCCTTGTCCTTTGAAGTACGGGTGTCATATTTTGTTGATTGTATATGTCTTCATTTTCCCCGTCAGTGGCATTTAATGCTCGACGCTTTATGAAGTTGTGCAAAACGCAAGCTGCTTTTATTACAAGAATTTAACTGTCCGGTTGAAGATTTATTGTATTATGAAATATGCGAAATTTTGAGGTGATTTGTCCAAATACACATTCCACGTAACGTCTCGCACGAGACAGTCTGTAGTTGAAAATCTTTTTGTCCGTAGGAAGACATCGACCTGGATACGGTCGCATTAAATTTCGATGAATACCGAAGGCCTCATCAGCTACAATCACATATGGCATTTTGGGTCCACCAAATACCAGTTCTTCTTCTTCCGGCAAATCAAGGGCTTCTTTATTTAGCTTCTGGCCTAGAATTGAAGATTGAAAAATGGTAGAATCATTTTCACGGCCGTAAGAACCTACGTCAATCACAGTAAATAAATAATTCGAATCCACCAAAGCCAATAAAACGATTGAGTTGTACTTTTTATAATTAAAGTATAGAGAGCCGGAATTCCGGGGGCACTTAATTCGAATGTGTTTGCCGTCTAGCGCTCCCAAGCAATGTGGGAAATTCGCGTTGTCTTTAAATCCCTCTGAGATTCTTTTCCATGATTCTTTGTTCGGGGCTGCCATTTCTGTAGGTGCTAGCACTTTCCATATAATTCCACATGTTTCTTTTATTAATTTAGACAACGTTTTTTTCGAAATTCTGTACTTATTCTGAAGGCGTTTATAACTTGTTCCAGAAGCGAGATATCTGGAAAATGACATTATTATTTAAAAAATATACTTTATCATATTTTTTTTTTATATAAAATAGGCTCACGTTTTTTTGCAATCACACCTGATGGAAAGTTTTTTTTTAAATGGGATGTAAAACGAAGACTCCATCAAAGCTTTCGGATTTATTAATCTGTGTTGTTTTTTTTATTAAAATACATAATAATTAATATATGTATACGTACATATTATTATAATATTTAAATTAAAAGTTATCTCTTTGCTTCAGGACTTGAGTTAATGACAAAATGGAAATCTTTAAGGGATCAATTTCGTAAGGAGTTAAAGTTGCAGCAATGTTCAAAATCCGGTCAAGCTGCCACAAAACGACGAAAGTATATTCATTATGATGCATTACTTTTTTTAAAGAAACACACAGAACACGCTTCAACATCGTCAAACATGTTCAATGAGGACAGTCAAGATGTTTTTGAGGATGACGACAGTTCGGTTAATACCGCCCCTAGTGTTACGGAACCATCCACGTCTAATAAAAAGAAAACATTAGTCCAAATGTTTCTGGAATCTAATAAAGAGATATCGAATGTTATGCGCGAGAGTATAGATGTACAAAGAAATAATGTTCAACCACAGTATCGCGACGAGCGTGGAAATGAGGCATTTTTCCGTTCGTTGCTACCACTTATGGACAAAATAAAAGAAGACTGTTTAATTGATGCCAGAACTGAGATTATGGCCGTAATTAAGAAATACACACCATCATCATCACATTGCTAGACTCTTATTCTCGTACATCCACACCAACAAGCGAGGATGATATTGCTCAAATGTTAGAACACTTTGATGGAATGTAAACTTTAAGTTTTAATTTGATGTAAGCGTTTAAGTAAAATAAATCTGCTTTAAACTTACTGTAGTGTTACTGCTAATCTTTCACATGGCCCGATACTTTTCCTCATATTAGTATCTTGCTTTGATAAGTGTCTTGATAGTAAACTTAACAGTTCATCGAAAACAGGAATTGGCATTCAATATTCATCTTCAAACCATTCTGGATGAATTCGATATTATTCATAATTCACATGGAAATGTCTATGACTTTCACGACGTAGCAACATGGGATGTGTCCACCAACGGCGCTTTTTTTCCCTTCTTAACAATAACAATAACTGCATATTCACTAGCGTACTTGCAGAAGCACCCCACAACACTATATCCATAATAAAGAATTATTTTATCGACTGAGACACTACTTATTTCGCTCTCGTCTGGCACGTAACTGAATTTTTTCTTTCGCAACGCGTCGTCAAGGAAACGCGGCAATACCGTTACGAGTCGCCGCAGAAACGCTGCGATTCCGTTACGACTCGCGACGATACGCGGCTGAATTATCGCTCGTTCGTGGAGATTATCCGACGATATAAGGGCGGACTCGTCGCGATTCTCTCGCTCGTGTAGCTAGCGCCTTAGTTATAATGTAAGTATTTGTAGCACATTTATTTTTAGTTACTAAAACATCAAAATCATTTACAAAAATACATACCTGATCATTATCATTATACAAAAGTTTATAGGTATGAAAAGATCCAAGTGATATCATTATTAATAATACTCTCATTAATCACTTGGCCCACAACATTTATATAAAATTAAAATTTTTAATGATCTCTATTGGCACTGGAACTAAAATTTTGTTCATCGCTGTCATAGAAGCTTGATATGTCACTTTCAGAATCTGATTCTCCTACATGAATAATAAATTCTTGCTCGTCGTTGTAGTTTTCCCAGTATTTGGATTCCGTCTCCTCTACATGTCTGCAAGTGTTGGTCCACATCGTGCAATAGATCATGTCTAGACGTTCATTTAGTAATTTCATGATAGATGTGTAGTTTTGGTCTACATTTTTGTTTGCGACATAGTTTTTTAACACTCCCCAAATTTTCTCAATCGGGTTTAAGTCGGGATGATATGGAGGAAGTCTTAAAATATCGCAATTAAACTTTTTGGCTTCGCCATCAAGAGCGTAATTTCTAGAATTATCTTTATTTTTTAAAATGATATCATAGAGTTCGATTTTCTTCATGTCTTCCTCGAAGTGGATGTGTTTATTCACCAGCCAATCTTTCATGGCTGCTTTGTTGCTGTTGGAGGAGGGAACTTTTTCTGTAAATGTGTTATGGTAGGACGCGTTATCCATAACAATTACGGACTTTTCTGGTATGTTAGGTAGTAGTTGTGATATGAACCACTTCGTGTAATTGTTATGGTTCATGTTGTCGTGGTAGTCGCCTGTCTTCGAACTGGCCTTGTAAATTAAAGAAGCATTGGGGACAAAACCATTTCTCCCACCAGCGTGGACAATTATGATGCGTAACCCTTTAGAATTTTTTTTCTTTGCTACAGTTCCCTGTTTACTTCCCCATGACTTATTTTGTACATGTGTGGTATGAATGTAGCTTTCATCAGTATAAACAATATTCCTCCCTTCTTCTCTATATTTCTTCAATTGTTTTAAATATTTATAGCGGAGGAACTGTACGTCATGTTTTTCAACAAGCGCTTGACGATTGTCTTCAGTAGTTTTCCATTCATATCCTAAATCAAGAAGTATACCCCGTAATGTCTCCAAACATCCGTCAAAATTTATCTTTTCAGTAAGCACCCTTTTCAGAGCTTTTAATGTTGGATATTGTTTATACTCTCTGTGAAAGTTACTGACAGTACGCCTTCTTACCCCCTTGTCAAATTCATCGATGTCACGCTTTAAACGTTTGCGAGGATTTTGGTTTTTACGCCGTGAACTCATTTTTGTGCCAGTTGCATCACATTTTGCTTTTTCTTTGAGAATTCTTGTTATAGTCCTTTCACTAACTCCCACAGCTCTTGAAGTTCTCCATCTAGCGTCTGTCAAGCGCTCCACTCCATTTTCAGCCTCATACTTCATTTGTTGGTATACTGTAGCTATCACTTCTCTTGCCTAAAATATATAGAAAAGATTTTACATGAATAGCCATAAAAGTCAATCAAAACATTACGTAAACTTATTTCGCAAACAAACAAAATTACTTGACTCCTCATAATTATTTTTCTTGAATATTCCATGACTAATTATTTTGCAATCAGTACTTTCGTGTCACTGAGCGACGTAGTAACAATAACTTGACTGTCTCAGACCATTGCCGGCCTGCTACTGAAGACGAATACTTACAACTACAAACAAACTCTTTCGTAAGGATGTGACTACATTGAAACAGTAATTTGGAGGGGCGCGCCATGTTATCGTAGTTTATCTCTACGTTGAAACAAAGCTTCAATGTTGGCGCCAAATTCAAATTTTCATTGTTTATTGTTTTGCAAAATGCGGGGCTGTTTTAAGATGTATTTTGATAAAAAATTGTACTTCGATCATGAAAATATAAATACCCGAATAAATACCCATTGGGTGGGGTCAATGGGAATATTTCCGGGAATTTTCCCATTTTGGGAATTTACCCGGGTAGAATCCCATCACTAATCCAGAGTGAGCCCCAAGACTCCCATGCTATCACCAGGCAATGAGATCCTACTACTTGTGGACCCCACATTAGGAAAAGAATTTGCCAAAGTGACACATGGATGCTCCTTCGTACAATTATTGTAAACAGTTATAGCATTAGTGCTACAGTTACTTAAGATGACCACCTGTTCATTAGAAGAATTATTACTAATAATTGCGGTGTTAATTAAAGAACAAGACGTCAACATACTACTTATGTCTGAGTTTATATAAGCTAATAGCCTCGCTATTTTATGTCTAAACCTAAAGGGCAGATACACTGTATTCCTTGTCGATTTCAACTTATCAACAAAAATGTTGGTGTCAAAAAATATAAGTTTGTCACTGTAGTGACGTACTAAGAACTGAATATGCTTATTAAGCATATGTATATAATTGTTTTTTCTATTTGATAATCTCTCAAAATATGGAAAAGCACACAAAATAATTTCCTTCTGGACTACAATGTTGAATTTGCAAAATGTTGAATTCGCAAAATGTTGAATTCGCAAAATGTTGAATCCCAAAATGTTTAATTTGTAAAAAGTTGAATTTCCCATTCGGACCACAATGTTGAATTTGCAAAATGTTGAATCCCAAAATGTTGAATTTGTAAAAAGTTATTTTATCGAGATCTATTGTAGTCCAGGTGTATTTTTATTTATTAACGTAGGTACTAAATTAAAAACAAAAACTCTTTACTTGTGATCCTTGTCTAAAAAAACTCCACTTGTAATCATTAACAAAAACAACAAAAACTCTTTGCTCGTAATTCTTCATTTAAAAAATCTCCACTTAACGTGTAATCCTTAACCAAAAAAAAATTAAAATGTAACAAGGCGTAAAAAATGTAATTAAAATCCTAATTTAAGTATTAAGGTATGATTCCGAACTCGGCAACAAGCAGCTGTGCTGTTGCCGCAGTGCTGCCACTAAGGTGCTGCCCAACAGTGCTGCCTGCCGCGCTGATTCCGACCAAGGCGGCAGTGTCGCTCTGTTCACGGTGATGCGTTGTTGTGTATTCGTTAGTTTACTTTGAGTTGACAAGATGTCGATTGATGACGAACTTTTATTTTTACTTTTGGAAGAGGAAGAAGATGACGATGATTTATTGTTGCTTTATACCAATAGTAAAAGAAAAGCAACAGATTCGTTTTATAAAAGCAGACAAAGGGAAGGATGTTACAAGACGCTGATTAAAAACCATTTGATAAGTGATGACGTAAAATTCAGAGAGTACTGTCGTTTAAATAAAAAACAGTTCAGTTTTATTCATAGTTTAATTGCTGACGAAATTGAAGCAAAAGTTTCTCGCAAGGAAGTTATCAACGCTGAAGAAAAATTATTCTTAACATTAAGGTGAGTTAAGTTTATAAATTAAAAAAGTCTTGCAGACTATCATTGGTGTCTTGATTAGTTGTACGTAAATCTGTAGGTTCTGGTGATGATACATGTCCTGGTGATTGAACATCCGTAATAGGAGAATATGGGCCCGTAATATGTTGAACAGGGCTTTGGCCAAGTACTGATAGATGATGCGTATCTGTAGGGCCTGGAGATACATTCGTTGAAGACCCGGACCCTTCTGATGAAGTTATGTAATACGAGGAACTCAACGTATCTGATCTCTCCGTTCCGGTCGCAATTCTTGCTGCCAAGATTTCATAATCTGATACAACAGAGCTAATATGCCTTTTCGCTTCAGCCTTTTGTAAAGGCGGTAAACTTCGTAAAACGTTACCAATATAATTGCAGAAAAGTTGTACGTCATCATCCTTGCGTTGGACAATCGTCTTAATCAAATCTTGCCTTTTTTCATTTCTTTCTTTCCAAATGTTTATTATATTATCGTCGCTTTGTTTAAAGCGTTTTACTTTTATTGGAGTCTCATTTAGAACCAGTGATGTTTCCGTTTCCTCGGTATGTTCATTTTGTGATTCTCTTTCTAGGTGATCGAAATCAATACTATCCTCATTATCAGTGACATTCGGAGGTGAGGCTATTATATTCGTACCCCCCGATCTGTGTTCGGGAATATTGTCTAGGAACGACAACTGTTGGTACCTTTTGTCTTTTGCGTTTTTTGCTGCGGCTGACCCAGTACCCGCCTTATTTTTTTTTTTATATCTTGTATAGGAATCGCGTATCATTTTCCATTTTTTCTTGCAGTCATCACCTAAAACCAAGAACTTGAGTGAGGTATGTTTTTCTGGATGAGTTTGGTGTATTCTACGAACTTAAATACATAACTACATCAAACTATACTAGTATTGTTTAGATATTTATATAAAGGTAAACAATGATGTAACTTTTTAAGCAAAACACATTTCCTGCCTAAACTATTGTTGTACCTATTTAGATTGGTTTTAGCTGCATTTTATTTACTGAGTTTTTTAAATTAAAAAGAATAAAAGAAACACATAGACATTAAAGTTTAGTTAAATACCGAAACAAAATGAGTAAAGGATTTCATCATGTCTCTTCACTTTGTTAAATCATTATTATTATTATTTTATATATATCAAAATATTATTATGATTTTTACAGGTTCATGGCTACCGGTGAAAGTTTCAGATCTTTATCATATTCATACCGTATATCTGAGAGCTATATATCACGTATCGTGAAACGTGTATTGAAAGTTTTAAGGCAAGAATTAGTACCTCTCCTAATGAAGCCCCTGGAGGAAAACGACTTTACAGTCGTTGAAACATGTTTTTGGAATAAATGGAATATACCGAATTGCGTTGGAGGAATAGATGGCAAACATGTGCGTATCAAAGCTCCAAAAAATAGTGGATCCCTCTTTTTTAATTATAAAGACTACTTTTCAGTTGTCTTGTTAGCTATTGTGGATGCAAATTACAAATTTATAGCCGTTGATGTAGGAGCTTACGGCAAAGAATCTGACAATGGCATTTTTCAAAAGTCAAGAATGGGCAATGATATAGCAAACGAGAGATTTCATATTCCTCCACCTAAGAATTTGCCTGGAACAAATGTAACTCTACCCCACTTTTTAATTGGAGACGAGGCGTTTTCTCTTAGTAGCTTTATGATGAAGCCATACCCAAGAAGAACAGCGAGATTGTCTAGAGACAAAGAAATTTATAACTACAGATTATGTCGAGCTCGGAGAGTGACAGAAAATGCTTTTGGTCTTTTAAGTCAAGTTTTCAGAGTTTTCTATTCGCCTATCGGTATATCGACAGAGGTGGTTGACGACCTTATACTAACAGCTTGTTGTTTGCACAATTTACTTCGAGATGGTTACCTCGAAGAAAATAGCATTCCACATTATCAAACAAATAGTGACAATCTCCCTGACCAAAACATGATAGATTTAGTGGCTTCGGGTGGGTTTTCGAATAGCAATGGATTCGAAGTCAGAGACAAACTAAAAGATTTTTTCGTTACTGAGAACGGTTCAGTGTCATGGCAAGAAGCAGCAATTAGTCGAATATAGTATATTTCAAGCAAAATACATTTTTAACCGATCTCCACAAAAGCAGGAGCTTATCATTTGAACAGTATTTTTTGTTTTTCTTTTTTCTGTGTTACGGTTATTCTTTTCTAAAAAGATATTCATAAACTAATTTTATTCTGTAACTAAGTAGTAGGTATGTAACCATGAAATGAAAATAAAGTTAATATGAACATCAACTCACTTGTTTTATTGATTTTCTTCGATATATCCTTCCATATGTTTTCTTTTATTAAATTATTACGATAATTAGTATGACTGCTATCGTAAAGGGCTGGATATAAAGCCACATAGTTAATTAACTGTTCCTCTTCTGAATCAGAGAAATTCATCCTATTGTTGTCAATTTACGTCACATTCACGTAGGTACACTTGCTGCGGCGGCAGACGCGTCACTACTGGTCTGTCGCGGCGGACACTGACGCGCAGCAGTGCTGCCGCTACATTGCTGCCGCGACATTGCTGCCTAGCTCGGAATGTAATCTCATATAAACTTATAGAAATTTTATGGGGACCAGTAGTGTCGCGGCAGCACTGCTGCGGCAGCACTGCTGCGTGCAGCGTGGTTCGGAATACTACCTTTATATATATAACTTTTCTCAAAAATTGCAAGGGCTGCAATTTTTTCTTTTCTAGTTTTTTCAATAACAACGAATATCGTTTATCGAATAATAAATCTTTTACTCTTCTATTTTTCTTAAAGGGAAAAAAGTAAGATCTTGCTACTCGACGATCATAATAGGTAGCTTCTTTTAATAACGTTTTAATAACTAAAAATATATTCGGTGTTTTTGGAAGTCTAGATTTATTTTTCGGTGATACCCCTCACAGGAATTAGTTGTTCTGTGAGTATCGTCTGCACAACTAATCAAATTGTGATCCATGCTGAACCACTGCTCTTCAAAATACTGAAGAAAACTGTGCAAATTTTCTGAATCACTAGGGGCAGCATCCACAATATCCCGCCAGGCTGCTGTCATATGCGTCGGTGGAAGTAAAACAAAATAAGAGCACAATCGTACTACATTTCTATCACATTTATAAGCAAGACTGTTGCTGTATTTCTTTTTGACCAAATTACATTGCTTTGCCCTTTTCCAAACTGCCTTGTTAAAATGCTGAAAGCATTCTGTCACTTTAGCTTCAGTATAAACCTTCTTTATTGCGTTTATTTGTTTCGTAATCGCATTTGAATTTAGCAATATGAACTACTCCAAGCTTATTCTTAATTAACGTGAATAGCCGTGTATATGTTTTTTGTGTTTTATTTGGCAAAAAAGCATACATTACCGGATTAATATTTATGCTTTTGTCATCAGAATAAACATCAAGATGTATTATATACAACTGATAGAATGGCCGGGGACACGATCTAAAAGTACCATCCCCATAGAAGGAAACACTTTTCGCAGATTTCAATAATTTTAGCAGCTTCTTAGAACACAATAAAATTATTTTCTCCTTGTCTCCATCTTCAATCACCTTGAAAGTTTCGGACACTCCTTTAGGAATTTTGACATCTTCATTTTTGTTAAAAATCAGTTTATCAAATATTTTCCGTGTCCTATATAGAGAAGTTTTCACCGAGGAAAATGTTGGTAGTTGGTGTGCAGGTAAATTAGGGTTTCGCTCAACAAACTTCGTTAACATGTCTTCAAAAATTTGCTGAATGGGATTTAAATTTGTGCAAACTTCTTCCTTGATTGTATTTAAAAACCCCGTAATTTGGATTTTATTAGAATCGGTCAAGCACTTATGACCAGTAGTATCACGAATTATTATAGTTTTATCGGTGCTTAACGTTACGGTAGCTGTACATATTTCACGATGTGTGCACTTCCAGCGTGTCGTACCGTCATGATTCGTCTTACCGTCTTTAGTCAGTGTCCACTTCCCTTTTATTATTAAGAGATCTTCTTTTATTTCATATATATACATATAAATTATATTTTTAAACATTAGAATATAAAAATATAAAAACATTTAAAAATATAAAAAATAGTGGCCCACCGGTATCGGGAACAGGGTCCAAGCTACCGGCGGTCAGGGCTCCAGAGAGAGAAACCTCCTAACAATGCGGGCCGTGTCCAAAAGTACCGCCTTCTGAATCAAGCCCTTGATCCAGCTACCCAACGAGAGCCTCCTCAGGTGTTGGTCGAGGCTCTTGGCTATTAATCCATTGGCTGTAACGACTATCGGTACAATGATCGCTGAGTCCACATCCCACATGTCGACAACCTCGCGAGCCAAGTCAAGATATTTGATTTGTTTATCTTTCTCGGCTTTCACGAGGTTCCCGTCGTGTGGGACCGTTATGTCAACAATCATTGCACGCCGCTCTAATCGATCCACCACCACTATATCAGGCTTATTGGCAACAATAGTCCTGTCAGTGATCATGGATCGATCCCAGTACAATGTGATATTTCCATTTTCGAGAACTGGGTCGGGCACATACCTGTAGTACGGCACTTCCGGTTCTACAAGGCTGTATTTGAGAGCAAGTTGCTGATGGATAATCCTGGCTACAAGGTTGTGTCTATGCAAGTATTCTCCGTTAGCTAGACTAGAACATCCGGAGATAATGTGTCTGATTGATTCACCTGGACGGTGGCATGCGCGACAAATGTCAACCGTGCCGTCTTTCACAATAAATCTCCGGTAGTTTTTGTCATCATAACTTCGTCCATAATTGCACAGACAAAACCTTCGGTTTCTCCAAAGAGATCACCGAAACGCAGCCAGGCTACGGACGCTAGTTGATCTATATCGGGTCCATGTAGGGCCCGAAAAAAGCGTCCGTGAAGCTCCTTACTCTGCCATACTTCCATGCGATCATTAGTGTCAAGCACTACTGGCTTGCGCCAGTTCTCTTTAGCCAAGGAGAGCGGGGTGAGGCCCTTGTCCACTTTGACCACATCTCGATGCATCCCCACGTCGGCCTCTAAGAAATATTCCCTGAGACTGCATATCTCGCGATTGTGGAGGTTTTTAGCATTTAAAAAGCCTCGACCTCCACATTTTCGCGGGATATACAGCCTCATTACCGATGACCGTGGATGATGCATTTGCAGTCAGCAGTGTACGGACCTTCCTATCCAGGGCGTCGAGTTCGGTCTGAGTCCATTTGAGTATGCCAAAAGAGTACATCAAAACCGGCATGACCCAACCGTTAAAGGCGCGTACCTTGTTTCCGCCTGATAGAAGACTATTAAATACTTTTTTCAGGCGGCCAAAGAAGCGTTCCTTTAACGATTGCTTCATGTCAGTATCATTGATGCCCAATGCTTCCGACATACCCAAATACTTATAGGTTTCGGATGCAGAGAGGGTTCTAAGGTTTATAGAATCCGAGAGTTGGGTTCCGACGGATTCCACAATCTCCCCTCGCTTTACATGCATGACCGCACATTTGTCTACACCAAATTCCATTCTGATGGCGCTACTGAAAATTTCAGTTACTTTCAGTAGCTCCATCAGTTGCAAATTGTTGGAGGCAAAGAGTTTTAGGTCATCCATGTAAAGGAGGTGAGATATAACCTGACCACCTCTCCTCAGCCGATAGCCTAGACCTGAATCTTCCAGCAGTGTGCTAAGAGGATTCAAGGCTAAGCAGAACCAAAGCGGACTCAAACTATCACCCTGAAATATGCCGCGCTCGATCCTTATTGGTTCGCTATTCCTCTGGATATTTCGACATCCTGGATAGTGAAGGACCGTTCTCCATTGCCCCATACATGACATCAGGAAGGTGCGCAGAGTTGCATCTACTTTATACAACTCCAGCACCCTCATAAGCCATGTCTGTGGCACCGAGTCATAGGCCTTCTTGTAATCTATCCAACATGTCGAGAGATCCTTTCGGGAACGACGAACTTGTTGGCTAATGGCCATATCAATGAGGAGTAGCTCCTTAGTACCACGGGACCCGTTCCTACATCCATTTTGAGAAGGAGACATGATAGAGTTGGTGTCTATATGTTTGTTGATTTTAGCTCTCAAAATGGATGTAAGAACTTTATAGACCGTCGGTAAACACGTGATCGGTCTATAATTTTTGGGTTCTGTGTTGTGTAGAACGTTTTTACGGCTACGGTCCGTGTCGTCTGTGCAGTAAATCACCAACGATTTCGTTAAAAACGTCACGCTGTGTGAATTGTTCCCTTTCTATGGTACATCCTCTACCCCGTCGTCAAGTCGGGGAGGCAACGGATGTAATGTTTAGAATTTTACGATCCTGGATTACTCCAGCAACGGTTAGTATCTCTTAATTATTCAATTATGTATTATTGTAATTGTTTTTCACTTTTCTCAAAACACACACTTTTTAGACGTATGTGCAAAGGTAGATAGGTACATTATTTTATATTATCAATAATATTGTATTGATAATATGAATACTAAGAAACTGTGCCACAAGTCTTTCAACACTATTTGTATTTTTTGTTTACAGTTATGTTTTACAGCTGATACTAGAAACTGTTTAACTGTATTCAAATATATATGTAAATGCATCATGATGAGATGAGAACCACCAGTTATACTTTTCTTAGTTTTGGTGGTTGTTTATTTTGTTTTGCTTTGGCCTGTCTATGACAATAATGTATATTTTCTATAAAACTAAGGCTAAGATTAATATCTTAACAAATTAATCTATTATATTTATTTTTAGATGTCAGTAGAGGATGTCCTTTGTCAAGAATGTTTTACAATACTAGAAAGAGCATCTCAAAACTTGTCAAGTGGATCAACCGTTGTAAGAGCTTATGGACATCAACAAGTGTGCTTTGTCTGTGGATCTTCCATATTATGAGCTAAGACACACAAGTATCAATTGATAGCCCTGAAGGAAATGTCATCATGTCGTGCATACCTACTCAGCAGGTATCTAGACTCTTAATAATACTTGCTGCAATAAAATAATGTAATAGTTCTCGGATTGTACACAAACATCTCATGAAATATAGAGCATGCTATTTTCAAGTTGTTCATGTGTATTTGTCCTTTATTTCACATACCACAATTGTTTTAGACCCTCTCTATATAAATGTTAGTCTAGCATGTATGGGTGCATCATAGTCATGATGGTAATGTTGGGTATGCTTTTATTTTTATTTTATAGGTAAGTACACAGACTTGAGAGAGTTTGCTTACGTTGTTGGACTAATGCCTATATAAGTGTAAAGAGACAGACTCAGTATGATTAGGATAGGCAACAGCAGCTTGGTCATGAAGAGACTTGCAGCACAAGATAATATGGATGTTCCTACATCAAGACACGAGGTGGTCAGTGTATCAGAAACATCTATGACTTCAAGGAATTTCTCAATAGCTACACCACCACCACAACCCATTCAGCAATTGTATCAGGATCATAATGTTGTACACCATCCTAAAATAATCCCCCGTATTTATAAAAGAGCTGCTGCATCATCACGGCATTGTATTTTTGGAGAGTAGGAATATAGAACGTTTGTTGGTACCATCTGTTATAAAGGAAATGTTACTGTTATGGCATAAATTGTATGTACCAGCTAGTGCACGTATATGTAGTCATCATCTCAATATTGGATCTTGGAATGAATTACAGTTTCATTATAATGACTTTACTGGGTGTCAAATGGATGACATGATGTCAATTATGGATAGAGGTACTCGCAGACAGTACAACTTTTCTAATGTTAGAGAAATGAATCCACACCTGTCATTATTGGTTAGGTATCAATCCTGAACAGTTTTATCAATTGTTATCACACATACCACAGTTGGCACGAGAAACTCCTTGTCCAAGTGTGGCTTTATGTATTATGCTGGTTAAACATAGAACTTTTGACAGTAATTAGCGATTATCTACATTGTTTCAACTTCCTAGAAGCACTTTAGAAAGGTACATGTCTAAAGCAAGACATTGTTTGGGTAATACATTTATACCTTTATATTTGGGACTTGGTCACACGTCAATACAAGATGTCGCCGCTAGAAATAAGATCATTCCAGACGGTTTATTTGCAAATCCAGATATGTCAGTTTCTACCAAGCCAGCAATTGTTATCTGTGATGGTACTTATGTCTACGTGCAAAGCAGTAGTAATTATTTGTACCAAAAAAAAACTTATAGCCTACATAAATATGTTAATTTTGTAAAACCATTTTTGTTTGTCTGCTGTGATGGATTAATTTTACAATCATTTGGCCCATTCCCAGCAACCACAAGCGACTCGGACATTATGTCCACTGAATTTTGCAATGAAACATCTATATTAAGAAATTATTTTAGGCCTGGAGACGTTTTTATTTTAGATAGGGGCTTCAGAGATGTAATTGGCGATTTGCACAGCCATGGCTATAAAGCATATATGCCTGAATCTCTTTTGGAAGGGGAAAATCAGTTAACCACAGAGCAGGCAAATCGATCAAGATGTGTTACATTGTGTCGATGGGTGGTTGAAGTTGTAAATGGGCGGATAAAACCTGATTTTAAATTATTTCGCCTAGAATACTTCAATCGTGCATCGACACACCTGATGTTAGATTTTAAAATTGCATGTGCACTTTTAAATAACTTCCATGTACCAATTGTCAACCGACCTGATGCTCAACAGTTCGTGGAAATAGCTAAAGCTAGATTAAATACAAGAAATTATTTGGGACAGTACATACAAAATGAAAATATTAATAGAAGGAGAGCTATTTTCTTAACTAATAGATGCTGAGCATCCACATTTGGACACATTTCCAAGACTGTCATTACATGATCTGATGACAGTAGCTCTAGGTTCCTATCAGATTAAACAGGCTCGGTCGTATTATGGGGGGCATGTCCGTAGGAACGGAAAATACGAAATTGCACTAGCAAACGATATTGAGGATGACTTGCCTTTGGTACTGGGAACGGACAAGTATTTAGTAAGGGGAAGAATTAAGTCACGGCATGTTAGCAGTAAGGTGTACTACGCTTACATTTTAGTTAATAGGGCTACAAGTAACTCAGTAGCTGAAATTACTGATTATTATTGCAATTGTTAGGTAGGTAATCGGACAGTAGGATGCTGTGCTCACGTTATGACCATTTTGTGGTATCTTAGTTGGGCTCGATTTAGGTCTGTTGAGCCGCCGGCTCCGTTTTTAGACGACATATTTTATGAATATGATGATAACTAGCGACTCGCCCCGGCTTCGCACAGGTGCAATGTAAATACTAATGTGGTGTCAGTGTGGAGTGATTAATATTATGTTTCTAAATATATAAATAAAGGTAGATAACATATTGGATTGATTTATATGCACGCGCCGCACCCGCCGGCCGCTGCCACCCGGGACGGACGTACGGCACGACGAGCGCTCTGTCCCCGCATTTTAATTCTCTGATATCTTTAAGATATTTATTTTAATGACATGCTGTAAAGGGCAATTTTGATCTACATTAAATGCACAACGTATCTCACTTATTTATTTGGATAAGGAATAACACTGTATTGTTTAAAATAGCTTCGTAAATAACCCATATTTTTTTGTAATATGTATAAGATAGAAATGGTTACTGTGGGTTATCCTTAGGAGATAGACATACACTATTGTGGACTTTTTGTACGTATTTTTAAGATAGATAAGGTTTAGCCAGCGTTTACAATGTAAGCGCACAAAAATATATTTTTTACTACATCACATTACAAATCTTTGAAATTCTCGGCTTTTCTCTACTATAATATGCATGTGTTATACATATAAACCTTCCTCTTGAATCACTCTGTAAAATCCGTTGCGGGGTTTAAAAGATCTAAGCGTACAGACAGCGGGAACTACGAGTACTTTTTTTTATACTATGTAGAGATATGGACCAATAAAATTATTTCATTCT
The DNA here is from genome assembly GCA_917490735.1 of Dryobotodes eremita. Lineage (NCBI taxonomy): Eukaryota > Metazoa > Arthropoda > Insecta > Lepidoptera > Noctuidae > Dryobotodes > Dryobotodes eremita. The sequence goes on along the minus strand of OU823241.1, from coordinate 4,853,354 downwards.
TTCATCAAGCATTTTTATTTTCTACCTATACAAACCTACATTTTGTGACGTTGCAAAATCAATAAATAACGCAACAAGTAGCGACATCTTGTGTCAGGCATTGGCATGGCTGTCAGCGTGTTTTCTGTAACACTAGAGAAATTATGTCATGTAAATTATATACAAAAGTATTAGTTAATTTAACTAAATAAACATACAGACATAATTTCCCACATTTTATTTAAAACAATGCCTAAGAAATGGAAAATAACCAATAGACAAGAATTGTATTTAGTCTATGGTGGTGGAAGCTTCTCGAAGGTTTGTGACATTGATCCGGCATGGGGAAGACCCGCAACGTGTGTGAAACGATACGAATAGGATTTGGAATAGGGACTTAGTTCTGGAGGAACAGACTGTACCCAAATAACCCGATGGGTTTCCAATAAGTCCCATTCGAAGCTGAATCCGGTGAGTGTTCAACCGTATTCTTTGTTCATGCGGGATGGCGTGGCTCGTACATGTGATTTCTGACACGAGTATATTGTTACAGGTCTGGCTGTTTATGCTAGCCTTTTTTCTCTTGTATCTCTGATACATAATTGAGACGTGATGCTTTGGAGTAGCCCCGTGGTCTGATGATTGGAATGGATCCGGGTGCAGGCAACCTTTGAGGTGTGGTCATCCGTTTGACAGGAAGGCTTTACTTAACCGATATCGGTGATTTGGGAAGTTCGCCGCTCCAGATAACGAAGCGTCATTATAATACCCGTAGGCCACTTAACGTGCAAACACAGGGGTATACTGTGTTTGATGCCAAGGGTCGTAGTCCTGTCAAGTGAAGGGATAAGTACTGAGAGATCACCGAGAATAATCGGTAAGATAGCGATTTAGTCTATGAGAGAGTTAGGCCTATTGTATGGACTGGGTGATGAGACCAGTTGCCATAAAGTGTTGTGTCGCGGATTGCTTAGCATAATCTTATGTTCCGTTGTTAGCACAACCTTGATAGGTAGGTACTTGTATGATTGAGCTAGTATCTATTAAGTGGTTCATCTCACGGACTCGCTATAGCGACTCTGAGTTATTGTAATAGTCTCATTGCAGGTGAACACACCAATACAACTAGACCCGAGACTGGTTGTACTGGTGTGGAAGCCCAGGCATATGGGGGAAGGTATGTGGCCAGCCACATTCAATATTGTGAACCTTCAATAGTGTGTTATAGTAATAAACATTGCATTGTGTAAGAAGGTACTAGTTTAATTGAATCTTTCCCTAGCAGCTTATTATACCCTACAACTTTACTTTAGCACGGTGGTGAGTAAGTACAACACCGAAGAAGACAATCAACATCCAGTCTCCTAACCAATTCTGTACAACTCCGAGGGCCGGGTTACAATTTAGTATGACTTACCTATGTAATACTTTTTATTTGGGATCATACATTGGTTTGTTGGAACTATTTTCTGTTGTTTTATGTGAATTCAAATCATATTGTTGTAAAGGACTGCCTTTTTTGGTGGAAGCCATGTTACAACACTAACCTCAAAACTGAACAGAAAATCAAAGACCAACAGAAAATCCCACAAAATAAATGGATAATTTTTATTTCCTTTGCCAGTACGACATCACCCCTCTTTTATATCCAATTTATGGCATCATACAAAAAAAAAATATGCGCAACGACGGTCAATAGAAAACTGGGCATTTTCCTTTAGACTTCACTTTTAATATCGAGACAAAGCTTAAGGAACCATCAGTTCCGAAAACTCCTGATAGTTACGCTTAGGTAGCGCATCTTGGTCTGAGGTAAGGTATTCTGATACCCAAAAGCTCTACAATCACACCCCAGGTTTCGTAAATTTAGATACAAACGAAGAGATAAAAATGTATGATACTTTACGTCACTTGGCACATTCTGATAAATCATATGCAGCAATTACTTTTTGCATCCTACAACAAAAAGAATCATTACAAGAAGCTATTCGTAATCTCTTTTTGTGGGCTAAAGATACAGAAGTAAATTTTGATAATTAAAGCGGGAAGGTTGAAGAATTATTTCAAAAAGGTGATTTGGATAAAATCTTTTCAGACCTGTTACAATTAGTTTGTGGCCATCGAGCCGAAAGTATAGAAATGGGTCGAACTCGAGATCCATTAGTTAAAGCATCTTTGAACAGAATTCCCCCATTATCTACCTATTTATTTAGTCCCGAATCTTTCACAACAGTCTTAGAAAAGGCCGGCGGTGTACGCAAAGCTTTTTGGCCTCCAAAAACTGATTCACATACTAGATCTAATCAAGCTTACCGCCGCCCCTCGCGGGGGCAAGGCGTGCATAAACCTGTAGTTCCATCGCGTGAAGCTTTGCCTTGAACCAAGCATATCGATGCACACGCATGCATATGACGACTCACCCTCGCGGGGTGGATATTTTCGCTTCAATCACATAAACAAAGGTCAGAGTCTACCATCCTTTCAATCCGATCAATATAACAACAGTAGAGGTTCATTTCACAACCGAGACTCGGGGCCCGATCGTGGAAGTTACCGAGGTCGAGGACGTTCAAACCCTCCAAAAAGCTCTCGAGCGAAGCAACAACGATACAAGCAATGACTTGAATCGTTTTCGAGCAGGTCAGTTAGCGCACTACCACTCGAAATGGAAGGAAATGGGGGCAGAAATTGTTCTAAAATTAATTCAGGGCTATCGCATACCGTTTATCCAGAAACCTGTTCTGATATACCCAAATGTAACCAATGGTCCCTGTCAAACACCTGTCTTAAAATTAATGTCTGCAATAATAAACAAAATGAAAACTCAGGGCATTCTAAACGTGGTTCAACTCTCACCGAGTTTCATTTCCCTTCTATTTTGATACTAAAATCCGACGGATCAGCCCGTCCCATATTCAACCTTAAAACGTTAAACGAATTTGTAAAGACCCAACCATTTCACTTAATAAACATGTATCGAATCCCCGGACTTTCTGCAACCACAAGACTGGATGTGCAAAGTGGACCTATCTCAGGCTTATTTCCACCTAAACATTTCCAAGTGCCACAGGCGCTTCCTTCGCCTTGTATACAACCATGAACTGTTACAAATGACCTGCCGTCCCTTCGGTTTGAGCACTGCACCCAAAACCTTTTCAATACTAACGAATCGGGTTGCGCAAATATTACGAGAACGCTGGAACATCCGAATCATCGTTATATCTCGACGACTATTTAATAGTGAATCAAAATATACACGTTCTTCGAGATCATGTCAAGCTCACATTAGACACACTGCAAAATCTTGGTTGGCAAGTAAATTTCGAGATATTTACATATTTAGGAATATTGTGGAGTCCGTGGGACAATTTAAAATCCCTGCCAAAAGAAAAGACTATTTCATTACTCGAAAAAAGTGAGCCAAGTTCTCGAGCGAGGAATAATAACTCTAAAAGAATTGCAGAGAATAATAGGACTTCTGAACTTCGGTAGTTATGTTGTTCCTCGAGGCCGGCTCAATCACCGGCAATTATTTATGATATATATATGATATGATTTATATATATTAATGTTCATTAACTCGCTACCAGACCTTTTATCGAAATCCTACCCACTACCACAAAATGTTCGAAAGGAACTGGAATAGTGGACTCTGAATTGTCAGTCATCAACACCTCTACATTACCCTCCACCAGTGAACTTCCTGACAACAGATGCATCAAACCAGGGTTGGGGCGCGCAACTAAACAATCTAGCTGTTTCGGGCAGTTGGTCGCAAGAGGAACAGACACTGCACTGCAATCAAAAAGAAATGTTAGCCATATTTCACGCCCTTCGAGACAACGCTCACCTGCTCTGCAACAGCTCGATCCTGATACAATGCGACAGCAGGACTGCTGTCAGTTATTTAAGGAACGAAGGAGGTACGAAATCATTACCCCTAATAGAACTAACCTATCAAATTCTCAATTTACTGGACCAATTTCAAATACACTTCAGCATACACCATCTCCCAGGCAAGTACAACAATCATGCCGATCACTTGTCACGCTTTCGCCAACCTCCGGAATGGCACCTAATGCCAGCCTGTACGGAAATAGTGTTTACAAAGTGGGGAACCCCAATAATAGATTTGTTTGCCTCGGCGACAGCTCATGTAGTTTACAATTATGTATCTCGAGACCTAAGAGGCCGACAAGTACTATTTCACGATGCATTCAGTGTCCCATGGAACTATCCACCCGTATGGGAGTTTTTAATAACATAACAAGACAATTTATTTGCCGTAATATTACCAAGTTTAACATTGACCAATATATATCCTAATGACTCAATCCGCGTACCTGTATAACACCGTAACATTAGGTTATCGGATTGAATTGTTTTATTTAGAAACATTTGCTTACAAAAGTCTTCACTAATCGCCGAAATGCGACTTCCAGTGTCGACTTCACGTTTAACTTCGTAGCTGTCAATGTTCACGTCAATAAAGTAAGGTTTGTTACCTTTAGACGCCAGTTCGATGCTAAACAAATCCTCGTCCCCCGATTTATCTTCACTTACGTAGAGACAGCGTGTTGGGGAATCCATGACGGACTATCTCCAAGATTTAAAACATCTCGCGACCACGTGTAACTTTGGTACAATGCTACAAGAAAACCTTCGCGACCAATTTGTTTCGGGACTATCCAACAGCGCGATGCGATCGCGTATTTTTGCTGAGAAAAATATTAAATACAAGGAGGCGGTTGAGCTGGCTCTGGCGTTAGAGGCCGCAGAGAGGCACGCGGAGGTGAGCGCGGCGACCGTCGCCGCAGCCACGACCTCAGGTGCAGGCGGCGACGCGGGCGAAGGCCTACATAGGACCAACGCGGGCCGAGCACGTGGCGGAGGCGCGCGCCGACCGGGGCGCAACCAAGGCGCTAGGGCTGACGGCGCGGTTTCGAGAGGGGCCGCCCCTCCGGCGCCAGCGCAGGCCGCGTCGACTCAACAATGCTGGCGGTGTGGAAAGCCGCATCGGCCGGAAAGATGTCGTTACAGCAATTGCAACTGACAGATAAGGAGCCCGTGTATGTGCGGGCGCGCTCCGTGCCACTGGCACTTCACACGCGTGTGGAGCGCGAGCTCGAGCGGCTGGAGGCCGAGGGCACCATCTACCGGGTCGAGCACTCGGACTACGGCACACCCATCGTGCCGGTTATCAAGACGAACGGCGATATACGAATATGTGGCGATTATAAAGTGACCGTCAATCCAAAACTTAAATTTGAATTTTACCCACTCCCACGCATCGAAGAGTTGTTTGCCACTCTAAGTAGGGGAAGGGAATTTACTAAAATTGATTTAACTCTACCTAGCAACAGACGATGTTAACGGATGATTAACAGTTGTGTACAGCTATTACTACACACATCGGTACATTTGTTTATCGCCGTACGCCAATCGGATTATCTTGCATTCCGGAAAAATTTCAAAAATTTATGGAGGGATGTCCCTTTGTCAAGGACGAGCACCCCAGCTCTAGTCAGCATTCGGAGCCTGATGTCGTCGTCAATGATGTTGCCATTGATGGCTGCATCAACATACTGGCCTGAGGACTCGAGCAGTTCTTCCAGCGACTTCACTGCCATCTTCCTTTTATCCTATGGGCTGGCCAAAGTCATGGACATCTCCACATTGAGGTACAATGTAATCTCTCGCAGGTCCTCAGTGTGGATCGATGATGCCGGTATGAGCCCTGCAAACACTGTGTGCTGCATGATTAGGATTGAACTGATATCAAAGAGTCTTGATCTCAGTTTGCCAGGGATCGCATCTTTCACTATCACTGTCGCCGTTTAGGTTGAGAATGCTTGAGCTATTCGTGATAGTGTCAGCTCCTTGGATCCCAGTATGGTCTTGTTTTGTGCTGGATCCATCACAATACCATAACTTTGAGCCTTATGTCTGAGGTCGGCTCCTGCAGCAGCATCGTATCTAATGGCAGCCTTAGTTATGTTATTGCCCCCCTCTAGAAACACGTTGATGAAGAACAGTAGATCACTCTGAAGGTCGTTCTTCTCGTACAGACTTTCGTCCATACACCTGAGTGTTGGAGTCTCCCCTGCCTGCACTGGCCTCTCTGCTGCCTTCTTGATGAACTGTGCAATTATCTGCTTCGCATCGAAGCCCAGATTCATCACAGCCTTACGCATCTTCTTGCATTCTTCCCACTTGACATCTGTCATCGTCAAGTTGAACACCTTATGAAGCTCTGGCGCAATGCCCATGCCATTCATAAGCTGGGTGACATGCTTTGGTTGCAGGGCGAACGCTCCTGCCACCATGGATGATTCACCGTTATCACTCATCGTTTTGATCTCAGAATGTTTCTATTTATTATTTATTAATTACACCATCTTTGTGTACCCTTCCCTTGGAATTCGAATTTCTCGTCGCCAAATGGGACGTCAATTAAATACCGAGATGGATGGCTGACTGTTTTATTCAATTAAGCGCTTACCCACATTACTAATTATAAAAGCAGACAGACACAATACCCTACAGATAGGAGAAGGTATTTTGGCGTGCAGACCTCAAAATCCGAGCGCTAGCACCACCTCTAACTCTGAAAAACTTACAGAAGCACCTGGTTCGACACATTGACGGGACTTCCACCACAACAAGTGGATAAAATCATCCTCGAAGTCTGGAAATGTGGGGTGTGGTCCGAGGAGACAGAAACATGGACCGCTGAACATTGAAAACATACGAGGTGGCTTGGAAACGTTGGACTTCCTGGTCTATATCTAAAAACATTGACACGAATAATCCTACAAGTACGCAATTAGCCCAATATTTATCTGATTTGCATCTAATTCATAAATTATCATATAATACAATTCTTTTACATAAATCTGTCGTTTCCACTTTGTGTAATATTGAAAGATCAAGTCAATTAAGTTCACATGTTCTTGTATAACATATTTTAAAATCAATTGCTCTGGAAAATCCTAAGGCTCCTAAGCCACCAATTTGGGATGTTAGTAAATTACGAGAACATACCTTTCTAAGCAATTACACTGTAGATATAGACAATCCCTTTCAAATATCACGCCACGCTGCAACTATATTACTGCTGTGCTCAGGTAGACGCATACATGACTTAACGCTGCTTAGAGTTGATCCTGACCATTATAATAAAATATGATCAGATGATAATGTTATATTATGGCCTCAATTTGGTTCGAAAACAGATTACAGTAATCACAGACAGTCCGGCTGGAAACTTCTTGTAAATCCCAACAATTGTAACCTAAATCCTATATTCTGGATAGAAAGAACTACACAATTATTGAATGAAAATCATTTAATTTGTTTACTACAGTTAGAGGTGGGCCGAAGTCTGCTTCACGCACCGTCATCGCAGACTAGGTAAAAACCCTATTCAATGAAGCTGGCATCACAGCAACTCCAGGAAGAATACGATCTGCAGTAGCCTCTAAAAGTTGGCTAGAAAATCCTCCCCTTGACGAAATCCTATCTCGAGGAAATTGGCAATCTGCTAATACATTCCAGAAATTCTACAGAAGAGAAGTCATAAGAAGTGTTGATTCAAATCTAAATGATACACTATTGTTCTATCCGATTAATTAACTCTGAATATTCACTATAATTTGTTATTGTATACTTTGTGATTAGATCACCAACAAATTAATGAAATAAATATGTACCTACCTATGTACGTTTTTACATGTGTAATAAATATATTTTCTGATTTAATTTGTGTAAAACTAAAAATTTCCCTCACATTGGCGTTATCATATTAGTGGCGACACCAGGCGATAACAAACAGGTTTCAATTTAAAGCTTCCAGTGACGGTAAAGTAATTCAATAGCAGCGTTTTACCTGAAATAAAACGCATTTTAAAATAATTACCTCACTGGAAGCTTTAAGTTTACTTCTGCCTGGTTATATTGAGCCAATGAACAAAAAGTTGCTCGTTACATTTTACGAAACTAAAATGGCAAGCAACCACCAGGTGGCGCCACTGAGTAGGTTAAACCAGTACTAAAACTGATAGGAACTCGATGGAAACGGATATGCTCTCTCAATTTAAAGCTTCCAATGAGGTAAGTATTTTAATATGCGTTTTATTTCTGGTAAAACGCTTCATTATGACCTTTGAATACGGTAAAACAAATAATGTAATTATTTCCGGATATGAAGATATCGAACATTGATTAGTTGGCTATGGCAATAAAAATAAGAGTTACTGATTTTGTGCATTATAAATTTGGCAATGTGGTAGATTGGCAAGTAGATTGTTGTGTGCCAAATCACATTATAACGAAATCAATGATTTAAACTAGCTTAGCTGCAATATTTTACGTTTTATTATCTATTTATTCTAAAATATAGATAGGTAGTTAGCAATAAAAATGAAAGTCTGTGTGCGTTACTCTAATAATTATAATATAAGTAAGCGTTATGCTTAAAATAAAATTAAATTGACATAGAAATGAAGACAGCGAATAGCTTGGGTGAATAGCTTAATCACCTGAGCTATTCGCTGTCTTCATTTATATCGGGTTCTGGGAGGCAGTCTCTTGTCGTATCAGAACAAGGAAGATCTTTGTTATAGCTATGATATTTTCTTGGTACCTGGTGGTCTGTCCAAAATTTTAAAATATCTTATTTCTTTGCTACTGAAATTTGAAATCTTCCTGTGTAGGCTGCTGTAGGATAATTTAATGCTTTTCGTCGTTTTTTTTTTAACTGTTTTGCTGTAAATGGTTAATTATTGTCAAAGTTTGTTCTTATAAATATTGCATTATAATAATTTATTTATTTAACAGACAACAAAATATAATAATATAACAGAATAATATTTATTCATAAAATTACAAGGTATTAAAATTTTTATAGTTTTGCTTAAATGTAAATTATATACCTAAGATTTACGTGCCTGAACTAGGTAATTCTGTGTTTCAGGCGAAAAGTGCCAAAATAGTCGTAAAATAAATAAAATTATGTAAAAGTTGACAATAGACAAATAAATTATACTAATGTTGAATAGCTTAACTCTTAGTTTCTAAATTTGATAACAAATTCTCTGTATCTTCGTAAGACAATTTTTGGAGAGCCTCCTTGAGAATTCTCTTACAATTTGTGTAGTTCAGGTAGTAAATGTTTGCTTTTGCGTTTAGTCTATTATAGAGAAGAGGACCGAGGTACAGGTGAAATTTGGATATAAAAGCATGTTTTGTTGTATTTTGCAGGCAGACTATATCTTTACGTCTTTTTTTAGAATGTTCAGTGCTGTAGGGTAGAGCTGTGTGTTGTTTTAATACAATGCCCATTATAAATAGTTGCCGAACTGTTAATACTTCACAAGATTTGTATAGGAGGTTGGTAAGAAAAAGAAAAGGGCGGAAAGTAGACACTTTGAGAATCGCCCTCTGAGCGAGCTCTCTCGATGGTTAGTAACCTTGTTTTACCCGCTCCACCCCATGTGGTAATACAGTAAGATAATGTCGATTGACATAGAGCAAAGTAAACTTGTCTAACTATTTTTGGGTCAGCAATATAGCGTAACTTTTTAAAAACAAATATCAACTTGAGAATTCTATTATTTAAAGCTTCTTATGTTGTTTGAACGAAAGTGTTTCATCTATTATGACACCAAGGTATTTTGTTATATTTGCCATTTTAATTTTGGGACAAACGCATTGGTTACCAGTGGGCATTGAGCAGAAATGAGCATATAATGTTGTGGTACTAGTTGATGTTTGCTTGCGCATCGAAAACTTAATGTAATTTGTCTTGTCTGCATTTAATGTTAGTAAATTACTTTGAAGCCATTTGTTAACAACATTGAATCCGTGTTGCGCAAACTTGTAAACATTTTTTTTTGAGTCAGCCGAAAAAAAAGGGTAGTGTCGTCAGCATATGCAACAATTTGTCCATGATTTAGATTTACATTACAAAGATCGTTTATATATATCAAAAATAGTGTAGGCCCTAAATTACTTCCTTGGGGAACTCCGAAGGACGTGTTTTTTTCATCATCGCTGAGAACATTACCAATCCTTACACATTGGGTACGGTCCTCTAGATAGCTCTTAAATAGTTTCAGCTGGATGCCTCTGATACCTATGGCTTCAAGCTTGTGCAACAGAATAGGAATAGAAACCGTGTCAAAAGCTTTGGTAAGGCCCAGGAAGATTCCTACTGCGTGGTTGCCTTTATCAAGTTCTTGTGCTAGATAGTCAGTCAGATGGTGGACGGCAGCGTCTGTTGACATTTTAGGCCTAAATCCAAACTGCCGTTTAGATAAGATTAATTTATCTTCCAAGTATTTGTAAAGTCTTTTATTTATATTTTTTTCTAATATTTTAGACATAGAAGGCGGTAAGGAAATAGGTCTATAATTTGACACTTGATCTTTACTGCCTGATTTATAAACAGGGACAATAACAGCTTTTTTTAGGCACTCGGGAAAAATACCTTTAGATAAACATTTTTGGAAAATATAAGTTAATGGCGGTACCAAAATGTGCCTGAACTGTTTAATAATTTTACTTGAAATGTTATCCCAGCCAACCGCACAGTCGTCCTTTAAAGTCATAATTATTGTTTCTACTTCAGTCTCGTCAGTGTCCAGCAACGCAAAGGAAGATAAAATAGTACTACACGTAAATGGTGTGCTTGTTAGATATTGTGATTAGCTCTGAACTTTTTCAGCTAAACACTTCCCAACATTAACAAAAAACATATTTACAATATTGGCTGATGTTAACTATGATGAGTGTGCTTGTAATAAACCTGAAGATGACTGATTTTGTTTCGAGTTATACGTTACACTTTTAATAAAATTCCATATTTTTTTACTATTAGTACCAGCCACTTCTAGCGCAATTTTATCGTAGTTTCTTTTAACTTTTTTTAGAAGATCATTACATAAGTTACGATATCGTTTATACGACTGTTGCAAAATTAAATTATCTGGATTAGATTTGGCTTTCATATGCAATTTATCTATATTTCTCATACAGCAAAGAGTCCTGTCGTGATCCATGGTTTTATGTTGTAGTTTTTGTTATTTAGCCGAGATATGACCGTGTTCTTCTGAATTGCATGTTGTACATTTTTTATTAGGTACAACATGCAAAACTGCGTATCAGCGGAAAAATGGACTAGGTCAAAGTCGATATTACGTAAGTCTTCTTCAAGTTTATTTATATTTAGACTAGAAATGGTGCGAGTGACTACTTTTGGTAATTTACAATTTAAAATAAATAGGGTAGCACTGTGATCGGTTACGAGTATTGTTGAATTGGTTACAAGGGCTAGTGCAGGGAAATTCGACTTGAGTATTATATGGTCCAAACAGGAGCCACTTTGATGTGTAGGAAGCGTGTGCGCGGGAAGCAAACCATGGAAGGCGCATAAGTTAAGGTATTTAAAATGGTATTTTTGAAAGATGATAGGTTCTGCAAGGTGTCGTTTAGTGAGTCTGTGAAATTGTTTACATTTCTAAAAGAGGGGGGTCGATATAAGGCTGGTATCGCTAAATCTGACCCAATTTTTATTAACAATCTATTGCAGTCGAGCATATTATGTTCCTCGACAGACACATTTAGATGATTTCTTACATAAACTATCACCCCATCGTTCTGATTGTGGTTTATATTACTTTTATACATATTATATCCCGGAATTAGTGGTATGTTATACTGTTTGGAAAGCTAACATTTTGTTAACACAATAACGTGACAGTTTATGTCTAGACGTTGTAGAAAATTGCAAAAGTTGACGAAATTCTTAAAAATACTGCGAATATTTTGGGTTAGTATGGTTAGTGGACTAGTGTGTGAGGAGAGATATTGCTTACAGTGTTCAACGTCACAAATATGGGATTCAGATACATAATTATAACTATAAAAACAATAACAAGGACCAGAAAAATACGTAATTAGCGACGCTCTTAGGCGCCTCCATAATCAACAGAATTTATGTACCTCTTTTCAGCCATTATTTTCGCTGGACAGTCAGCAGCGCTTGTCTTGTGATTGCTCGGCTTTTTGAAGTGCAAGCAAGTAGCGCATTTTGGTTCCTCAGCCTTCTTTGTGCATTCCTTGATGGAGTGACCCTGATCACCACAGTGGCCACAGATATAGGTGGTCTCCCGACAAGATTTGGCCGCATGTCCTTACTGCTGGCACTTATAACAGCGTGTGACTAGAGTAAAGTCTTTCACAGGGCATGACGACCAATTTACAAGCACTCTGTCTTTAGATATCAGGGCTTTACGTATGTCTGCAGATACTTATATTATATAATTGCAAGTTTCAGCGTCCTTCTTACATGACTTATGGCTTAACTTAATGGAGCTCAAAAAGGTCTCGAGACTGCAACCCTGAAGGGTCTCGGCTAGATTCTGGTGGAACAAACAAGTAAAAACTTCCATCTCTTGCATGGATGAGGGCACTCCGATAACTACTACTCTAGGCTTCCTTTTTGGGGGCTCGTCTACTGTAAGGCCTGAATTTGATAGCTGCATCGATTTTTTCACCTTCTCAATATCGTCCTTTGTTTCAGTGCTGATAATGACACCGCCATTTTTTGTCTTACGAAGTCCTCTTACCTGAAGTTTCATTTGCTCGGGGCATATAATTTTTTGAACAAGTGTTTTTGTCTCCTCACTCGACTTCAATTTGTCGTTAGGATATATGGCCACTTAGCTTAAATTTATCGGCTGTATAAAATTGTTGGTACCTTTTTTAACCATGTCAGAAAAGGAAGTTCCCGTAACTGGTTTAACTGAAGCTCTGATTGACAACCTAAGGTCTTGCAGTAGCTGCAACAGATCAATTTGGTCTTCGAGTGTTTGGACGGTGGAGTGGGTCTGGAGGGCTCTCATCTTAAGAGACTGATAATGAACGGCCATCTGGGATATGCCGTGACTAACTTTCCGGCATGGGGTACTAATTCGCAGTTTTTGCTCCATGTTTAATTTGCCCTCTGATGAAATAGAGCACACTTCATTAAGGCACTGCTCAATGGACGACATCCAGTTCTGGATTTCCGGCGTTGGTATGACTTCCATCTTGCCCTCTTCTCTTTTGCTGGGCGATTGAGGATCACGTGCGGGTGCGGGCTCGGGTGCAGGTGCACCTGCAGGTGCGGGTGAGGCACAAGGCACAGGTGTAGGAGGTGGGCTCCGAACACATCTGCCACCCCGGTTGAATCGACTGGTTTCCATTGTGATACAAGATATTTACTTTATATCACTTATACACATTTTCACATAAACGGTTTACACATATCATGCCTACGTATGACACAGTTTGCTTTACTACCCGCTATTTGGTAAAACTAGGTCACAATTCAGCAAGTGTTTATTTATTTATTTTAATAAAAACTTCGACACGTCTGTTCACAACAAAGTTTCAAATGATTTTTTCCATTAAAAAGCTCCACACTGACAAAATAACAGACAAAAATACTTAAAAGACGTTAGTAACAATAAATCTTATAACCTACGTTAGTACTTAGTATTAGGCACTACTTTTCGATATTGTATCCATACAGCGTCATTGATACCAATGTTATGCCCTTCATTAGAAGCCTTGTATTGATTTAACATACCGAAATCTTTACAATCGTCATAAAGTAATGTACTTACAGCGTAAGGCCGAGGATTAGTACGTGCTAACCGAACTACCTGTGCCCTACCGTAAGGAGTATACACAGGTATATTTTTTGATTTAAATTCAATTTTGGAATGAATTGAATCACATTCCATGTGAGTGTGTCTTGTTTCAAAGAATTTGTGATCAATTAACTGTAATGTAGGATGTTCTTTTAATGTCAGCAAGCACATGGAAGAAAAATTATAGTTTTTCTGTTGACCGCCGCCGCATCCAGCTGACATCATTTTAACTGCCTGGATGTTATTATTTGCTGCAATATATGCATTTAAACACGTTGAAATTTCAATAGTTCCACGTTTTCCTTCGGTTCATCCCATATGCAGCATTCAACGTTTTGGTTTCCTAGATTATAAATAGTTAAGTTATAAACAGCTAACTTTCGTACATAGGAAAATGGGCCACTTGCTCCCTTAGGAGTATTTAGTACTGCTTCTAAGTGAAAGTTAAATGCAAGAACTGTGCCATTATTTTGTGTTTCCAGCTTACCTTCATCTCTAAATTTGCGTGCTTCATCTCTTCTTGATAGATGCCGTGTATGAGCTTCAATGTTCTTGGCTTTTCTTCATCGTTCAATTCTCTATATGCTAAATAGTGTTGCAACAGAACTCTGCTTCCGCTTCCGCAACTGCAGAAGTTCCGCATTTTTTTTCACTTCCGTTTCTGCTTCTGGTTCCGCAAACTTTATAACAGAACTCTGAACGGAAGCGGGGAGAAAGCGATGAGGAGCGGTGCAGCAGACGCGACGGCGGCACGGCGCGGGCGGTTGCGGGGGCCGCGCGTGGACGAATGACACGAGCGTCGAGCGTCCAGGCGCGCGTGCTGCCGATAATTGCCGAATCCCTTCCGCGTATTTTGGGAGGGAGGGGCGCGCGGTAAACAAACGACAAACGTGTCACAACGAGTTCGTTCGTTTATTTAATTATTGTTTTTAGTTCACTATGCGCATCTCCGCGCCCCGTGACTTTGAGTAGTGACATTTTCAGTTGTTTTTTCTTCTGTTATTGTTTGCTTGATACCTAGTTGTATTTAGTGCAATAAGAGTGCAATTATGAAACCAAAAACAAGTCCCATTTGGAACTATTTTGATGAAATCGGCGACTCGAGTGCCAAATGCAAACTTTGTGAAAAAGTGTATTCGCGAAAAGGCCGTACAACTACAGCTTTAAAGAGTCACCTAAAATCAATTCATGCCGAACGGTTTGCAGAGTTTGAGAAGTTAAATGATGCTGTCAAACTTTCATCGGAAACGAAAAAACAAATGGTCAGTTAATATTTATTTATTACTTACTTTACCAACTTTGAGTAAGAGGTCGTGCGTGGCCTAGTGGTCGAATATTAGTATGGATACGTGTTGTATTTCGTGAAGTAATCGTAACCAATTAATGTTATTATAATTGTAGGTTACGTTAACTCCGAAAACGCTAAAAGACAATTAACATTACAGCAAAGTTTACAAGTAAAGGATTATTGGGATTCATCGCATCACAAATCTCAAGAAATGGATCGTACGATTGCTGAAATGATTGCCCTCCAGAACTTACCCTTTCATTTTGTCGAAGGTACAGGATTTCGTAGAGTAATGCAAGCTGCTCTTCCAAAGTACAAGATAAGAGGCCGTGATTTTTTTTCTTCCTATGTGTGCGACAATTTGTACAATAAGTTAGCAAAGAAAACCAAAGTTTTACTTGAACAATTTGACAAGTTATCTTTTACAAGCGACATATGGTCGGAACTTCATTCTGCTGTTTCATTGCTTAGTTTAACTGCTCATGGGATCTCAAAAGATTTTCGCAAAAAGACTATAATTTTGAAATGTGAAGTCATGGATGAACGTCATACGGGCACCATAATATCAACAAAGTTTCAAACGATTCTTGAAGAATGGAGCATTGATCGCCAAAAAGTTCACTGCATGGTTCGTGATCGTGGATCCAACATGGTTAGAGCAATGCAGTTGTCAGACTTTGAGGATATCAGTTGCGCAATACACCAAATTCAGCTGTGCATACGAGCAGGTGTTGAATCTCAAGAGTGGCTCCTACAACTTATTGCTAAATTGAAAAAAATTGTCACCCATTTCAATCATTCCTTGGTCGCACAGGCAGAGCTTACAAAAATTCAAAAGGAACGCCTTAATCAGTCTCCTCTTTCTGTCATTCAGGATTGTCCTACAAGGTAAATATAAATACCTATTAAATTACTAATAAGCAAATGTTTTTATGAGTTATAGGAGTTTTTTGATTGTACTAAGTACTTATAAATAAATATATTTTTAAGATTAGGTAATTGAATTTAAATTTATATTTTGAAAAGAACTTATATTTTGAAAAGAACTAATATTTTGACATTTAATTTTGTATAAATTTTTGCAAGCCATCATTAGGTGAAATATCTAACATTTTATTTTCTGTGACCATCTATTTATTGATCATATTTCTAGCAAGTAAAATTGATTTGATTTGATTTAATTTCAGATGGAACAGCACATTCTACATGATGGAAAGGTTTTCAAAACTCAAAGATTCGCTTGTCTTGTACCTAAGCGCAAATCCAATCGCGATGATATCCCCCGAAGACTGGATGAATATTCAAAAATTTGTGCAATTGATGCAGCCATTTGAAGAAATAACAAGAAATCTAAGTAGTTCTCAAATCAGTATTTCATCAGTCATACCATTAATTCAAGTTCTTAAGACCACATTACAACAAGAAGAGACGAAACCTAATACTTCAGAACAATTCATAAATTTTATAACAAAATTACGCGATGAATTGAATTCAAGTGTAAGATTTGGAAACCTGGTCGAAGACGACAAATACACTATTGCGACGTATTTGGATCCGCGATACAAATCGCATTTTTTCACCAGCGTCATTGCAGAGCAGGTTGAATCTAAATTACTTAATATGACGATTAACACTATTAGAACCAGACAATCCAATTTTATCCAAGATGATGACTGCGAACCTTCCCCCAAAAGAAGCCGAACTCAAATTTCAATTGAAGACATTGAAGTGCAGCCTTCTACTTCCAAATCATCAGCATCATTGCAAATATTGGAATCGATGTTAAGTGTAAATGAAGACCAGGAGGAGGACTCTTCTACAGCTGACGATGGTGACAATTTACTTTTAAAGATACAGTCACACCTTCGGGAGTACAAGAAAGAAAAAAGACTACCTCTTCATGAGGATCCCCTTATGTGGTGGAATGGAAATGCGCACAAATACCCCCATATTTTGCCAATAGTTCGCCAATACTTATCAGCTCCCCCCACCAGTGTAGCCAGCGAGCAATTATTTAGCGGAGCTGGTTTAATATATGAAGAACATCGAAATAGGCTGAAAGGTGAAAAAGCGGCCAAGTTACTCTTTATTAAATATAACTTGCCGCTGTTTAATTTTGACTACTAAAATACAAATTTAATAAAAAAAGTTTTAAATGTACAATTGTGCTTTTTTTTTCATAGTGTTAACGCTTCCGTTTCCGTTTCCGCTTCCGTTAAGATTTACTTTTGACATCTGTTTCCGTTTCTGCTTCCGTTATGCCAGTTCCGTTGCATCACTAATGCTAAACAGTGCTCGCATAAATGTTTTTTTGGCTTGTGAAAACTCAGTTTATATTCTCTGAAAAGATTGCGGTATTTTCCAAAGGATAGGAGGACTTTCACTTGAGTCTATTAGAATCAAAAAGTGCATAAAAAAGGAAAAATAGCCCAACCAGCAAAACAGTCTCAGAACTCGCACTTTTTAAGAGTAGTAGGCTTAAAGCGCTCTTATATTTGTTTTAGAACATACCATCGATCCTATATTACTTTTGACAAGCCGGTGTGGCCTCAAGAATGCTCAGTCTCATAACCAAGTCTCATATATGTATATAAGAGCATTTACTAAGACTAGTTGCATTTGAGAAAAACTTGCTCTTTCTTACGAGTATATGGGTATTTTCTAAGCTCGTTTGATTTTATATTAGACTTGCTAAATGCTATTGTAAGATGTCAGACTAATATCAGCATAGCATAAGAGTACTGTGAGTACGTGCATTTCTGATCTTATTTGAAACTAATATAAGATCAATACCACTGGATAAGTATGATATTAGAGTGATTTTGGTTCAACATACGAGGGAGCGTTTTTATGTTCGCGGAATGGGGGATAAGGGGTGGAAATAAAAAAATCTGATTATTTTTCCTTTTCAATATATTCACCTGCAAGACGGATACATTTTTCAGATCTTTCAATTAGTTTATTTATACCCTCATAAAAAAAAGTTTTCTCTTTGTCTTCAAAATACGCCGAAACTGCCTCCTTGACTTCATCATCGGTGGTAAATTTTTTACCCCGCAGCTCTTTTTTCATTTTTGGAAACAGGTAATAATCACTCGGGGCCAGGTCTGGGCTGTAGGGTGGGTGATTCAAAATATCGAAGCCCACTTTATGCAGGGCAGCCAACGCAACGCGGCTCTTGTGGACGGGCGCGTTGTCGTGCAAAAGCAACACACCTTTCGTCAATTTTCCCCGTCTTTTCTTTTTAATGGCTTCTTTAAGTCGCTCTAATATTGAAGCGTAGTATTCTCCGGTTATAGAAACACCTTTATCTTTGTAATCGATCAATAATATTCCTTCCGAGTCCCAAAAGACCGTTGCCATGAGTTTCCCAGCTGACTGTGACACCTTAAACTTCTTGGGAGGTGCTGAGCCCTTTTTATGCCACTGCATGGAGTCTTGTTTCGACTCAGGTTCATAATGATGAACCCAAGTTTCATCTCCAGTATCAATTCGACTCAATACAGCATCCTTATCTTCATTACAGAGTTTCAAAAATGCACGTGAACACTCTACGCGCTGTTGTTTCTGAGACGGCGTGAGCATTCTCGGCACCCATCTTGCGCTGACCTTAGTCATGCCAAGATGATCGTGCAGGATTTTAAAAATGGTTGTATCGGATACTCCAACCATTTCTGCGAGTTGTTTCTTCTTTAGTCGAGCATCGTCGAGTACAATTTTTTCAACTTTTTGGATACGTTCTGGCGTGGTCACCTCGATGCTCCTGCCCGGCCTCGGGTCGTCTTCAAGGGATTCCCTTCCTTGTTTAAATAAACTGTGCCACTTGTAAACGATGGTTTTACCAGGACAAGATTCACCGTAAACCAATGATATCTCATTCATTATAGTCGCAACTGATTTTCCTTGCTTGGTAAGGAACTTTATAACGGCACGATATTCAATTTTTTCCATATTTAACTTTTCACTCCCGATTATGTTGCTTGGTTGACGATAACTCAAAGACGAGTCTATTTACAATGAAACCTCGTGTTTATACTAATTATGAGTCACTGAACACGTTCGACCCTAATGAGCCTAATCCCCCCCCTACAACCCTCTCATTCCGCGAACTTAAAAACGCACCCTCGTATTTACAATACAAAAGACAAGATCCATATAAGAGCGTTTGATCTTAGATCGATTTTGGGAATAACTAATTTTAATAGTTTTAAGAGTAATTTTGCTGGACATATTTCATTTTAAGTTTTTAAATTTAATACTCGTAGTCATAATGGAATACAAAAACTGGAAAAGACTTATGAAAACTGATGGCCACAGGAGGAAAATTGTAAAGAAGTACAATGAAATATTAAAAAGACAAACAAATATACCGGTGCCAGGACAAGGTAGTGTTGAGAAAAATATCAGTGAGGGTTCTGCAGGTTTTGCTTTCATACAAAAGGTTGATAAAAACGACGGGAATTTTGTGATAAATTATTTCAGTGAAGATGAATCTCCGAGCGAGGATGAAACCGACTATGAAAAAACTTTCGTGTTAAAAAATGATGTCAAGAAATGGGCGTTGAAATTTAACATATCACATGCAGCACTAAATGCATTATTATTTATTTTAAACAAGAATCTAAACGATGTTCTACCCAAAGACGCGCGAACACTACTTGAAACAAACAAAGAGATAGTACACATTAGTAATTCAGCTCCAGGAATGTATTGGCACAGTGGCTTGATTACAAGACTCATTGATATTTTAGGACGTTTATCGTGCACTCCAGATATTATTCATTTGAATATCAATATAGACGGACTGCCAGTTTCTAATAGTTCAAGACAACAACTATGGCCCATATTATGTAATATATTTGAATTGCCTAACGTATCTCCGTTTGTAATAGGTAAATATATTGTAATTTTTTATATTAATTAGCATAATATGATATAATATGTGGGTGGCAGATTTGTGCTATGGGTATGAAAGAGTTGCTAAGACTGACCTCTAATATACAAGTACTTGTTATAATAGAGGTCAATGGTTGCTAATAACAGGAAAAAAGGTACTTCTTAAGTCAAAAGAAATGTGTCTTGACTTGCGCACGACATATCAGCAAGTCGTCGGCGAACTAGTTACACAGGCTAAGATGGCGGCACGGCAGGATCAACGTGTCGCACATGAAGAATTTTCTTAATAATATGCCTTTTTCTGTGTAGTCATGACAACCAAATATTTGTTTGATTTTATAGTTAAGGAGTTATGTAACATCTTCTTTTACAGGAATTTACGCAGGAAATGCAAAGCCATCTGATTTAGATGCTTATTTGGGGCCTTTTGTTAAGGAAATGAAGCAGCTTGAAAAAGGATTGACGATTATTTCTAACACAGGAACTGAAAAAACTGTGAAAGTCACAATTAGAGCTTTCATATGTGATTCTCCAGTACGAGCAATGATAAAGGGTAATTTGATTGATTAGATCACAGTACTAATATCAATTTATCAAAGGTGCTACTTTATTTTGATATTGACGGTTATCAGTGTTCATGTAGGTATGTAGTAAATTCAACGAAATACAATAACTTATGTCTTCTATTTCAGGTGTTTGCAACTTTAATGGCAAACATGGGTGTCTAAAATGCACAGTGGTGGTTGAATATTCTCATAAATCCAATACAGTGACATTTGCCAAATTTGATTGCCCTAAAATAAATAACGACGACTTTCGTAAAAAAATATATGGAGGACATCATCGGCAGGATTCACCATTAACCCATTAGTGCATAACGTTCGATAAATCGGACGCCAATAAAATTGTTATTTTCGGAGTTATATATATTTTACTCAAGGTTTATCCTTTTAAAACAGTAGTTTAATATATAAACAAACGTTACAACACTGTTGTTATAAAATGTATTAACGCGCCTGCGCGTCAGGTGTCAATTCGCAAAATGGCGGCACGCGGTCAAAATTCTTCGCTGCGAAGGTAAGATTATATTTTGTTTTTACTGTATTTTGTTTAGTGTTATGGGTAAAAAACAGATATTTTGATTGCTAAACTATTAGACTTTTTATTTTCAATATAATTTTTACGTAGCCACTGTTATTTTGAATGCTATGCTTGCGAATTTTGTACTGTCCGATATATCGCACGCTATGCACGGCGGGTACTGCATGTGGTATTTTGTAGAATTGTTACAGGTTGCAAGTTCATGAAATATTATCTGCTTTAGAGTGTGAGGAGTATGATAATTATACAGAAAATATAATTTACGTTGAGTCGGGTATTGAGAATGCCGATCAGGTCAAGAAGACAGTGACAAGTCCGATGAGGAGCATGGTGTGAACCTAAATCACTTAGGATGAAGACTGCTGCAAGCTAGCTGCGAATTGCGACGTTTTCGAGGTGATAGCAATTTTTCTATTCCATCAACGTCTACAGCCCTCGCACAGTGTAAGATTTTTCTAATTTGGCCGGACAAAATTATATGTTGAAAATAAAACAATTGTTTTGTCTTGAAATACCCAATAATTATATTTCTTATTAATTTAAGCTATCAATAACACTAAATCGTTATTTAATCATCAGAATCACTGCATATTGTACTGCTCGTTTTGTCGGTATCGTCGTCGCCGTAACTATCATTAATTCGTTCAGGCCCGGTGGAGCTTGTAGGTGCTGTTATTAATTTAAGAACTTCAGGATGAAGAGTTGCATTAGTTTTCCTTGTCTCCACTAATTTCAGACTAGTTATTAGTGGGTCGGATGATATGAGAAGGTTATGTAAAAGATCAATGTTTGTTTGTATTCTCGAAGTTTTACGAGAGTGTTCCAGTCGAAATTTCCGGAATTCTTTATGCCTGGATTCTTGTGCTTCTTCCGACATTTGCCCAATAGGAAGCAAAAAATGTTTTATAACCTCAGGCCCGTGTAACAATATTTTATGAACAGTTACCGGCATTGGATACCAATCATATAATGTAACATATAAGTCTGCCGTTTCATCACAATACATTTTAAACGCATCGTTGTTTATTTCATAACCACTTGTTAAGGTACGTAGAATAACATAAAACCTTTCAATTAGTCTTTGGTCTACTCCCGTTATATTTGATGTAACAATCGCATTCTTAAAAAATCGTCTCGCACTATTACCGTCATTGGTGTTACCTCCTCCCTGCTTGGGAGTATCGAGGAGCAGACCAGTCTCTTTTCGGAAGCGATCTATTATATGTTTTTTCCTGTCTGCAACCCTTTTTTTTTCTTCTGGTGTTCGACATTGCCATTTCTTTACTTCTTCATCTAATCGATAACCGATATGTAAGATGCATTCCATCATTCTTATTTGAGCATGTAATGTAGATAGGCCCCATGAAAAAGCCTGTTGGTCGCAATGACGTTGCCTAATCTCATCCAGTTTATTCATATGTTTCGATGTAGCTAGACAAATGTAACATTTCTGTGTTGCTCTGTTTTTTGCCAAAATATTGCAGACTTTGCCATCCACCATAGTTTCCTCAAATTTTTGAAAAACTTGTAGCCTTTTTTCATTAATTTCAATGATAGTTGGTGTCAGTTCATTAATTTGATTCCGCACATTTTGAAACTCTTCTAATACTGTATTGTCGCTTTCTTTAGTGAATCTAAATCGAATGGGTCTGCAATATGACGTGGAAGACGGATGCAGATTTTGCCAAATTACAACTTTTTGTTCGTTTTTGTCAAGTCCAAATAGCTGTAAAGGTACCATAGACGTCACTAAAACATTTGAGTCCTCAAATGTCTCTTCTTTGGCTTTTTGTTTGTATCGACTTTGTCCACCACTTCCATCACATCCCCACTTGAAGATCATTGTTATACCATTAATATTGATTTGCCCTTCATCGAAAAAAGACTGCAGAACTTCATTCTGTACAATGCATAACCGCTTTATAGTTAGATCCACGATGGCTTTCAATTTGATTTCAGCTAATGCCTCGTCAATTTTGCATTCGTCCTTGGGTGGATAACAAAGTTGTTTAGCTTTCTTTATTTCTTCGTACGAAGGATAAATCTTTAAACCCTTTCTAAGTGCCGATTTACGGATAGTTTGATATTTTCGAAAGCTTAACTTCGTCGCATTAATTAAAGCTAATGCTTCATCAGCAGAATACTTGGGCACCTCTGTCCTCCGATAAAAAGCTTTTTTCACTTTTGTAGCTCTCGTAGGAGTTGTGACCAACTCACTCACCATAAAAGCAGCATCTCTCTTTCCCGATTTTCTCAACTTAGCGCTGGTGGCGTGAGTTAACTCGCTAAGTGAGTTTTGCTCGATCAATGAATTTAATTTACGTTGTTTTGTCTTAGAGCTGCTTGAATTAAAATCTTTTTTTGGCCTTCCAGCTTTTTTTGTGCTATGTTCTCCACTAGTACTGGGTAAATCTTGGTTGCGAATAACTATAGTGCTGTTCAGCCACTGATTGTGATTATTTAAAAAGTTTTTCTTGTTGCGGTGACACTGTTTCCATCGTTTATTAAAAGCGATTACAAATGAATGTATAGTTCGGTTTAGTTCCTTCAAAGTTGATTCTGAACAATACTGTAGACTGAATTTGGTCTTGAGAAACTCCAGAAGCACACTTTCAGGCTTAGATCTAATCCGCCCGGAAGTATTGTATGAATCTTGCAACTTTTCAAAAAGCTCTTTTCTTGACATAGTCAGTTGTCTCCCTGTAAAAACGAACATAATTTTCAAAACCGCAAATAAACGCAACTAATTTTACTTTAGTTTAATCCACTAAGGGTTTATTGACATACTGAAAATGTTTTCATGACGTACAAAGGCGTACAAAAGTTTTCGCACTCTACGGAATACAACAACTTCAAAAGATTTTGTAAAATAATCATTCTAACTCCACAGTTACCTACTGACATTTAATTTTGATTATGGCAAGTTAAAATATATATAAATGTATTCTACAAACCTGAAGACATTTGCTCCATTACAAAAACAAGTAATATTAGCACGTATTTTCACAACACAACCCTCACAATGAAGCGGTAGGCGACAACTGCAAATCTGCTTTGAGCGAAACACGTCGCAACCTGTGTTCGAAGTAAAGATAATAAACACGTGCATGCCCTATTGTTCCTATACTTGTACAGTCGCATCAATAAGCTAATTAGCTTTCATTGTGAAGGGGTTTAACGTCCAACTTCCATTCTTGTTTTATTGGTATTTTGTACCGCTAGATTATAAAAATCTTACACAGTGCCTCGGTTCAAATACGAAACGATCGTCGAATGATAATGCTTTTTCAAGTAGCGATAGTGAAGACGAGCAGCCCCTTTCTACTTTCATTTCCCATAACAAGTCTTCAAGGTCTGCACCCCCAGCTAAAAAGAAAATAAATCTACACATTGGAAAAAAGAGGAACCCGCTTTTATTTGTACTGAATATCGTTTACAGCCACCATCAGATGAAAGTAAAACAAGTCAAAATCCTCTGGAATACTTCAAATTACTGTTTCAGTGATCTTATCAAGCATCACTTATTTCAAATTACAATAAGTAGGTATATGGGTGGACTAGACAAATGCGACCAGGCTGTGGCAAATTTACGAACTCAGATGCGTACAAAGAAGTGGTGGTGGCCCATATTTGCATATTTAGTAGACGTGTCGGTAGTAAACGCCTGGTTACTTGCTCGGAAGAATGGCTGCACAAGAGACACAGAGTCCTTATTTGTTTTTTGACGCTTCATAGCAAGAAGCTTACTTTCCACACATGGCACACCGCCACAACAAGGTCGCAAGCCAGCAAAACCATTATCTACAATGAGATACGACGGTAAAGAACATTGGCTGATCCTAATAAATACTGAACGTCGGTGTGCAAACCAATGTGGAGGGAAAAGTAAATTTCAGTGTCAGAAATGTGATGTAGGCCTTCACCCGAAATGCCACATGGCATACCACATGGTAAATTAAAATATGTTTATTTT
The DNA here is from genome assembly GCA_917490735.1 of Dryobotodes eremita. Classification (NCBI taxonomy): domain Eukaryota; kingdom Metazoa; phylum Arthropoda; class Insecta; order Lepidoptera; family Noctuidae; genus Dryobotodes; species Dryobotodes eremita. The sequence goes on along the minus strand of OU823241.1, from coordinate 4,828,420 downwards.
CTGTTGGTTTTTATAATAAATTTCTTCATAAAATCCATAATTTTATTTTAACCTTTTTTAACATCAATTGTGTCCGCCATGCATAACGTCCGATTTATCGAACGGGCTATAAAGTCTGAACTTTCACATAAAGTAAATATTTTATGTCATTGAATCGTCAAAGATACTCTAAATGATAATATATTATAGTGATCATAATGAAACAGGCGTTAATAAACTTTATGCACTAATGGGTTAATTAAGTTGAATATCGACATGGTTGAAGATTTTCCCGTCTCTGATTCTCTCCATCTCATTCATCTCGGTGTCATGAAGAGACTATTAATTGGATGGAGAGATGGGAACTTTGGAACCTATCTAACGAAATGGCGGGCTCAAGATATAGAGGAAATCAATAGCTTCTTGGTGAATCGTAAAATTCCGAAAGAAATACATCGATCAGTCAGAGCAGTCGACGTCCTTGCTCACTGGAAGGGCTCCGAATACAGATCTTTTATGTACTATCTGAGTTTCATAATATTGAAAGATTAGTTGAGACACGAAGCATATTCTCACTTCATGCATTTTTTTTTGTGCCATAACAATATGCTCAAATGAAAGACATTTTCCGCTTTTGGAAGTCGCAGAAGGAATGTGCAATATTTTACTGAACATTTCAAAATAATTTATGGTAAAGACTATGTAACCAGCAACATACACAACTTAACGCACTTAGTAGACGAGGTAAGAAAATTTGGGATACTTCAAAGTTTCAACGCATACCCATTTGAAAATAAACTTTATGGAATTAAAAACATGATAAGACAAGGCAACAAAACACTTCATCAAGTAGCCAGAAGAATAAATGAGAAGCAGCTATGTGAAATCGGAAAATTGATGGAAGATGAAACAGAATATCCGTATTTAAAGAAACGTCGACTAGGCGAGTCGGGAGTGGTTCTGCATTTGAAAACCTTTATTTTGTCTTCAAAACAGCAAGACAAGTGGTTTCTCACCTACGAAAATCATGTAGTAGAATTGGAATCTGTGAGTATTAAAAAAGATATTGAGGAAGAAATTGAAATACATGGCTATCGCATCGAAAATACGCACGATGCTTTTGAAGACCCTTTGAAATCTTCATTTTTAAACATATATCAGTGTGAATATAAAAGTATAAGAAAGACGAAAACTGTTTATAAAATTTCTAACATAAAATGCAAATTAGTGAGTGTCTTATATGGTCAAAATTTGTATTTTGTACAGCTGTTACATACTTTGAAATAAAAAGAATAATAATTTATGTATCGTTTTAATCATCTAAATAAAAAAATAAAGTAATTAGTAACAAAATTTTAACATATTCTTTGGAATGTCAATCGGTCACATAAAAAAGTCACACAAATAAAGTAACTAGTAACAAAATTTTAACATATTCTTTGGAATGTCAATCGGTCAAAGAAAAAAGTCACACAAATAAAGTAATTAGTAACAAAATTTGAACATATTCTTTGGAATCTCAATAAGTCAAATAAAACATCAAAGTGAACAAAATATATAGGATGACTGGTAATTAGTGTACGATACTTAAACACGTGATTGTGCTCATGATAACCAACAACTTTTACGATGGGAACAAACCTGAAATCACGAAAAAAAATCAGCTGTTCAGTACATTTATGTTTGCCTAATCTACTGAACAGCTGATTTTTTTTTCACGATTTCGGCTTTGTTCCCATCGTAAAAGTTGTTGGTTATCATGAGCACAACCACATGTTTAAGTATCGTACACTAATTGCCAGTCACCCTATATAGACCTCGTCTTCCTCCATGACCATCAGGCGTGATCGAGGCGTTTGCGTTTCGGTGATCATCTTGGAGTAAGGACTCATTAGGTAGTTAGTTTGTCTCATGTTCCAGATCTGACAATTCCTTTTGATTTGGATCTGATGGGTGATTCAGCAAATTATCTTGCGATGAATCCGGGAGACCCTTTTTCGTCTTGGATTTCCCTTTTGGCTTTTGTCTTTGAGCAGACATCCTCCCCTGTTCATTTTCAGACCGGTAGCAAGCATTGCGCAAAATTATCTTGAAAAACTTTGTCAACTGTGCTTTAGTGAAAGTTTTATCGGATTCGTGAACGATATTAAAGAAAAAGTTAATGGTCTTGGTAAACCCTTTAAAGCAAATTTTCGTCGCATCTCATTTTGAGACTCCAGTCCATGAACACTGTGTGAAAAACTTCCTATCAAACGTAGCATCGATGAGGGAGTACGCATTAGTTGTCCCCTTTCCTACACCTTGGTTTAAAATAATAGAAAATTGTCTGTACAGTTCATCTCTTGTATCGGGTTGGTCAAGTTTTCTTTCAAATTCTTCCATCTCCATCAGATTACAAATTTTTAGGGTGCCAGATTCGCCATTAATTGTGTATTTTTTGGTGCTAAGGGATTGCTTGATAAATTCTTCAAGTTTTATTGATAGTTCAGACAAAATAATTGAAATTGATTGCGAATTGATTTAAATTGCGCAATAATGGTATTTTGATTTTCACGCAATACACTTTGGTTTACAGTAATCGTTTGTATATCATTTTTAATAGTTTTAATCTCCTCCAGAATTGATTTTTCTTCAGATTGTATTTCTGTAACTGGTACTGTTCCAACATTCTCATTTTCACATGTTCCTGTTTCTTCCTCTAGTGAAACTGTTTGAAAAATGCAACTTTCTTCATTTATATGTATAATTGGAAGATTATTTGTTTTGGTTATTTCAGTACCAACAGTTACTGAGGCTGAAGTGTCTTGATTGGTGTTCTACAAAAATAGTACAACCATCATTAATACAATTACCATAAAACAATATCATACATAAAGAGTAAAACAATTTTCTCATGCGCGACCATCCGACTTTCAAACATGGCAGAACCCATAGCAAGGGTTCCGGAGAACTGATAAAATAATAACGATAAAAAAGTAATACCTAATATAATATAACACACCTGTAAATTAGGGTATGCGGGACGTCTTATCGTTGGAGTATGAAAGAAAGAAAGAAAGAAAGAAAGAAAAATAGTTTATTCTGCACAAACAAAACGCACCTAACAAATGAACGACATTAATTTAGAGACATACAAAATAGCCAAAAGCCTCGTATTCATGTTACAAAAGTTTCATAATTTTGTCTATTGCTTGATGCCAGAGACCAAAGACCATACACATTACTCTGTGTTGCGACACTGGCAAATGACAACAAACGATCAAAACAAAAACAAAATGCCGATTGCAGTGTGGAAAAATGACTACTTTTGTAACAAACAAACAATAATAATAAGAACAATTAAGCAGTGCGTCGCATCTGTGCAAGAACAGGTCGTTGCTCAGCAAAATGCTGTGACTTCGGACGAACCTATCGTCAACAGCACTGATTTCCAGCAACTACCTCTCGGATGACGTAATGACGTCCCCCTGTGTGATGTAATAAATCAGGTAAGTATGATTTTCCACAGAATTAAGTGTGATTCTAGCTGAACATAGTATGTACTTATAAATAAATAAATGTATATACAGGGTTACTGGTAACTCGACGTATTCCTTGCAGGACGTCATAGTAGGGTTAAAATGCAACAAATTAAGCCACCAAATGTTCTACCGAAAATCAGTAGTTTTTGAGTGATTTTTTAATAAAGTAATGACAAAAATTGCGAAAAATAAAATGTTTAATTAGTGATCTTTGCCAAAGTTTTAGGCATTTTAGATTTTTAAATATCAACAAAGATCTGCTACAGCATCTCAGCTACTATAATAACTTAAATTCCAGTATAGTCGCGCCGTAAATCATTTTTAAATTGGATTTTTCATAAAACAACTAAAAACCTTATTATCTTAAAAACTACTGAATTTCGGTAGAACATTTGGTGGCTTAATTTGTTGCATTTTAACCCTACTATGACGTTCTGCAAGGAATACGTCGAGTTACCAGTAACCCTGTATATATATCTGTATGTGTAACTTTATAATAAAAAATATACATAAACCGAGACCACAACAAACATGATACAATGAAAAATAAAAAATCTAGGCAATAAATTCTATATGCTGTGTCGGTACAGTGCGGTGTGTGTTTCTATTTATGCTATTTTATATCTAATTTTGATGTACTAACAATACTCCATAATTAAAGAATGTAGTCTATATTGATACACCATAATGTTTTCACCATGGGAATTGCGATGGCGGCCATTTGCATAGCGGCAAGCATTGAAGCATGGCGTCGGTAAACGACGACCATGCTTTTCGGACAAACCGGTAAATTTGCCAATTGGTACAGCTCGATAGTCTTATTAAGCATCTCATGATATTATTTTAGTGGACCGAATGGATCGTGGATATTTCGATGTACGAAGGAGCAAGATCCATCGACATACTTAGGGAGTGCAAAACCAAACCGCGTCCCAAGCCTCCTGATCTTAATGGTAAGTATTCCTATTGGTATTAGTATTGTCTGTAAAAGTCTGTAGATCTCTCATCGAAACCATTGCTCCCTATTTAGCTTTCATATTTAACACCAGTGTAGACCAAGGAGTTTTTCCGGATCTTTTGAAACACAGTAAAGTAGTTCCGTTGTTCAAATCCGGTGATAGTAAAGAACCCAACAATTATAGGCCTGTGTCAATTCTGCCAGTTCTCAGTAAGGTGTTTGAAAAGTTAATGCTTAATCAAATGTTACGTCACTTTAATAAAAATTCCATCTTTCATGAACAACAGTACGGTTTCACTAAAGGGCGCTGTACCACTGACGCTGGTGTCACCCTACTAAAGAACATTTTTAACGCCTGGGAAGGAGCACAGGATGCCATTGGAATCTTTTGCGACCTCTCTAAGGCGTTCGATTGCGTAAACCATGAGACACTTCTGCTGAAACTAGAGCACTATGGAATTAGGAATACAGCTCTTGATCTACTAAGGTCATACCTGAAAGATAGAAAGGTTAAAGTTCAAGTAAACGGCATGAACTCATTAGGGTCTGAAATGACAATGGGCGTTCCTCAAGGTTCGATATTGGGTCCATTCCTCTTTTTAGTTTACATTAATGATTTACCCCAATTACTGCAGAATCAACCGAAGATGGTGTTATTTGCAGATGACACATCATTGATCTTTAAAGTAGACCGACGGTCACAAAATCTTGACGATGTAAATAACTCTATTCTTCAGGTCCAAGATTGGTTTATGGTAAATAATTAGGTACTTAATGAAAAAAAAACCAAATGCATTAGATTTAAATTACCTAATGTTAGAAGTTGCGAATGTGACATCATATTGAATGGAGAAAAACTAGAATTTATTAATCAGACGGTTTTCCTGGGAATCACGCTAGACGAGAAATTGCAATGGGGACCCCATATAACATCTCTTGCGGGGCGGTTAAGCTCGGCCGCTTATGCTGTTAGGAAGATAAGACAGTTAACAGATGTAGAAACCGCGCGTTTGGTCTATTTTAGCTACTTCCACAGCATTATGTCATATGGCATTTTACTTTGGGGTCGGGCTGCTGACGTTGAATCTATTTTCATTTTGCAAAAGAGAGCTGTCAGGGCCATTTACAATCTATGTCGTCGCGAATCTCTTAGGGAACTATTTAAAAATATTAATATTATGACGGTACCTTGTCAATTCATTTATGAAAATATTATGTATGTAAGAAAAAATCTACATCTTTTTAATAAAATAAGTGATAGACATAATTTTAATACTAGAAATAAAGATAAAATAGATCAACCATTTTTTAGATTATCTAAAGTACATACATCTTTTATGGGGTACTGTGTTAAATGTTACAACAAAATACCTTGTGACATATTGCAATTAAATGAAAGAAAATTTAAAACTCATATAAAAAGTACACTTTGTAAACAAGCATATTACAAATTAGAGGATTATATCCTAGATAAGAATGCTTGGAAACATGCTGGTCCTGCTCCATAGGACAATCTAGAGTCTAGACAAAATCAAACTGGTTGCTAATTTAGTTGTATAATTTATAATTTTTATGACATTGATTGTTACATTATGTACTTAACTACTTTAACTCACACACTAAATGATTACTTGTTAAAATTATGGAAACATCATCTACTTTTCAATATTTGTAAATATGTGAGCACCATGTATCTATCACATAATTAATTTACCTGCCTTTGCATTATATTTAATTCTTTTTACCTATTGTGGTATAGTAATTTTATTCTAGGTGCATCGTCTTCACATATGATTACATAATTAATGTGAACTTACATAATATTGTAAAATATTTTAAAAGAGTAACGGTGGAGTTTCTTGCCCATTCTTCTCCATACGAAACTACCTTTTGGAAGGGGCAACTAGAATCAATTCTATTCTTTTGTAAATTTTGACGTTCAAAAGTGCCTTTTATATGCCTGTTTGAAATAAATGATTTGACTTTGACTATTGCATTACTAAATAAATTGCCAAAAAAGCCCAGCCTTAACATATAAAATTGGTTATCCCTCTGAAACTTTATTAAGTGCTATACCTATTGTCCTACCTAGGCAATGCAGCTTCAGAAAGACTCACAGCAAACACGACCCAGATAATTGAGGACTACCATTCCTGCCGTGACACCGACACAGACCGAACCTAAACAGGGAGGAATCAGACAGCGGCCACTCACACTGTTGGACAGCCATATCCATTGCCCGTAGGCCATCACCCTAGAGGTAAGTACAAAAAGAGCATATTACTAGTATATAAGAGCTATTGTTACTAGATCCAGTTTAACAATCATGTGGATTTCTGTATCTGCATGAAATATTTCTTTAAAATACTCAAAAAATGCTTCTTTGTTCTCAGGACTCTTACTGGTGGAGGAAGGTTATTCCAACAGTGCGTGGGTGTTGTGCTCCGCAGCAGAACCACTTTGACTATATTATATAAAAATTACAGGATAAAATGTAGATAATGTCTATATTTTTGTAGCTTAATATCAAAAATTGTATATTGTTAGTTTCTTGGAAAATATCAATTCAAAGTGGTCATGCTACAGAGCATACTCTCCAGCAGAACCACTTTAAAATAACGGTTATTTCACGTTGATTATGCACAAGTCATAATATAAACAAATGTATATTTATTGTATATCGAGGTAACATCTACAATTGTAGATAAATACTTACTGATTTTTAGTAATATGTAAATGTTTTATCGGAATGCGCCTGCCATGAATTTCTTAGCAAATATCAAGATTAATACATACATACATACATAATATATATATATATTTCTTTACGATAAATAAATTAATAAATTGTATATCAAGAAAATGGATTCATAAGCTATAAAGAATAAGTAAAAATAGACAATAATGTAAATATAATTTGTTTTATTTTTATGTACATAAAAACAATACATTTAATCATTTTTTAGCGTATATTATGATATGCGATTGTATATTTATTTTTAAATTAGTTTTGGTTACTTTGCTTATATTGTTATCATAACAATACCAGCCTGAACCACGTTTGCAGTGTGACTTGTAATGTCCTACATCACCAGGTAAACCTGAAATATACTCCACGACAGAAACGACAGAGTACGTTTTTTGTTTCAAAACAATTCTTTCTGGTACATCGGTTATATTTAAATAATCATCCTATTCAAAAATTATAATATCAGATAACTCGTAAGAGTCTGTAATCGTGCCATTTTCTGTGTTACACTGACGGCATAACCGAGTCTTACTAGATAACATTGAGTTTGCCGATTTTTCTAAGCCAGTCGCTATACCCTCATCTGCCAATGTAACAATATCCAGTGGTAAAATTGGACAATTTCGTTCAGACACATAATCACAACTGGAGCATTGTTTAACGTTTTTTGCACTAGAATATTCAGTTATTAAAAGACTTTCAAAAATTTTAGTTACGTTACACGTGCAGTTGACAACTTGAACATTACCTCGTATTACTTTTTCGAAAGAGTTTAACAAAATGTCTGTCCTCAATCTTAATACATCAATAGCATCATCGTGATTCGATATGGCTTTTACTAGGGTAGCAAATGCAGAACTTTTTCCTTCCAATAATTCATGAACACTCCTGTGTTCCTTGTAGGCGACCGCAAATGCGTGGGCCACAGCATCGAAAGCACATGTATTCTGGACAACTACGCGATCCATATTAGCGTGACTTTTATTTCCATTTATTAATATTTGCACATTTTTCTTGTCGACTTTTGGTTTAATTAACTCTATTAAAGATTTTTTCTTTACCTCATAATTTTTGTTACGCCAGTTTTCCTCGTAAATTGGAGTATTTTGAAATACTGATTCTCTCGTAAAGCTATGTGTGTCTTCAGGACGAATGCTGTTTATTTTTGTTTTAGTAGTACACTTTTCAATATCTTCAAACCTCTTCTCTTGTTTCTTCATGTGACTTGTTAGGTCATTATCAAAGTAAGCACACTGAGCTGACTTTATTTCACCAGATAAGTATTCAGTGTGTTTCATAATAAATTCATCTACACGTAATAAACCACTCTTTGTTCAGAATAACAACTGTTTTATATTCTTAAAGTAACTTTCTACGTTACTACTGCTGGCGGCATCATTTCTTTCCTTGTAGAAAGGTAACATTAAATTGGTCCAAAGGGGAAGTCTGCAAAATAGTTTTTGCAAGCTGCCAACAAAACTTGGGAAATAATAAATATTTTCGTATATTGTCTCTTCGCTAAGGTCAGCATATAACTTTTCATTTTGTATCAGAGTATTGAACCAGTACGGCGCATCATCGTTGTAACATGTCACGTCATCATCTTCAATAACTGATTCTGCATGGTTCGGTAAGGTGTTTATTTCATCGTCCATTATTTTTGAAATGTGTCTCATACCTAATAATTTTTCTTTAGCCTCTTCACATTTAGTTTTTTCGCCATTTTTCGTATATCGATCATATCTGTTTACAGCCACAATAACTAAATTTCTTAATATCTCTTTAACTTCTACATAATTAGTGCAACTTTTTAAATGTAACAAAATCATAACATAAAACTTTTTTACGCGTAGATCTACAAATTTAAAACATTCCAGTCCATATAATGTTTTTATAAAATGAGACGAGTCTAAGCGCATAAAACAAGCAGGAATCACGTGGGTTTGTTGTTCAAGGACCTTAAAGCAATGGCTAACATATTCTCTAGTAGTAGCGAATGTTGTAAATGCTTTCACACATGCTCCTATTAAAGCACTAGAGTCATCTGTTATAATTTCCTTTGGTTTGATCATACTTTCGGCCCACATTTTTAACCACATATAAATATTATCCATTTTTTGGGTTGCAGATATCATCTGAGTCAATGGTATTGATGTGTTTTTTAGTTTCAAAACTGCGACATACAAAAATAGGTGTTTAGAATGATATTGTTGGTTATATAAATTTGTAGGTGGATATATTTTCTTGAAGAAGGATCCTGTGGCGTCAATACTTATAGCTGTGTAATGTGCTTTTGAAAACTTTTGATAAAAATTCCGTTGCAATTCAGTCCAGTAATAGACAAAGAAGGGGTGTAAGGACACATTGCGGATCACTGTGTTGAAGGGAGGGGTACAACTCATAATCCACAAAGCAAGAACCACAATTTTGTGAAAATATTTGGAAGTGTTAGTCCTGTTTCTTATATTTTGGAAAGTTTTTAGACTGGGAACAAATGGAGGTTCTATTTTATCCTCATCTGTAAGTTTACTATTTACCAGTTTATTTCTGACAACAACAGGATATTGATTTTCTAGTTCAGATGCAAATTTTTGTTTATTGAAATTTGTTATTCGAACTTTTATAGGGTCGTGTAGCAATCGAGGATTTACATTAATTATTGAGCAATGAGCGATAACAACAGAGTCTTTTCTTTCAGTACCAACTGTAAGTTTTCCTTCGCATTGTTTGCAATATCCTGTGAATTTGACGGTATAGTTATCATTTGCTGTATTATTTTTAATAATCCATGTGCATCGATTTGACGTATACTTCCAAATATATTCTCTCATATAATCCGTCCATTTATTTATTGGCATTCGTTTCATATTACGATATTTAACGTTAGATTTATTTTTATTGTTTCTAGCATAACAATAAGATTGTGGTTTAATATGTTCCCATTCTTCTAAACTTATTTCAAAAGAAACAAAGTCTTTGTCGTTGTTATTACTACAAGTACTATTGTCACTGCTTCTATCATCAACATTAGAATAGTCACTACTACTGCTTTGACTGGAATTGTCTTGAACACTCATCTGTTTCTTCAGGTTTCTTTCTTCATTTACATTTCCAGGGCGGCAAAAAAAAATTGAAATTCCTTTTAGCCGAGAAATACAGAGCATATGCAGACATTCGCGAACACAATGTTTTACTTAAGTTCTTGTAAACCACACTGCACGAGGACGGTAGCTCAGATTCACATTTAAAATGTTCCTGATACTGTATAAAAACACTTTTTTGTTCTTCCAAACTCACTGATAGTCTCTTTTCACGCTTCATGTTAAGGTTTTGCAGATCACATACAACAAATCAACCGGTCTACGCGTTTATTTTCTCATGATGAAAAAAATGTAGGTCAATGTATTCTTTACTAACACTTACCTACCCTCTTTAGATCATCAAAAAAAAATTAATAATGTAAAGCGTGAATCTGATTATATACATAATTATTTATTATGACATATGAATTACTCATTACAGGAAAATAATAGTTGTTCAAACAGATATAGAGAAGTACGTATAAACGTAACATACCTACTTACTGCACCAGCGAAACGTCCAGGGAACAAATAAAAAAAGCTTTCTAAGTAAAATACGAGATGGCAGTGTATTCAATTCCGCGTCTTTTGATGGGTAGCAGTCTGTGTGCAAGTATAGAGATTAACGACATTAAAAAATAATTAATAATTATAAATGAATTGTAGATGTTGTTACATTGATATACAATTTATTAATTTATTTATCGTAAAGAAATATATACAACATTAGTTTTAGTATACGCAAAACCCGAAAAGGGGTCATTGTACTCATCATTTTGAACAATTTTTTCTATGGGACCAACCTTGAAATCGCGAAAAAAAAATCAGCTGTTCAATACATTTGTGTTCACTTAAATCGACAAAATGTATGGAACAGCTGATTTTTTTTTCGCGATTTCAAGGTTGGTCCCATAGAAAAAATTGTTCAAAATGATGAGTACAATGACCCCTTTTCGGGTTTTGCGTATACTAAAATTAATGTTGTATATATATTATGTATGTATGTATGTATTAATCTTGATATTTGCTAAGAAATTCATGGCAGGCGCATTCCGATAAAACATTTACATATTACTAAAAATCAGTAAGTATTTATCTACAATTGTAGATGTTACCTCGATATACAATAAATATACATTTGTTTATATTATGACTTGTGCATAATCAACGTGAAATAACCGTTATTTTAAAGTGGTTCTGCTGGAGAGTATGCTCTGTAGCATGACCACTTTGAATTGATATTTTCCAAGAAACTAACAATATACAATTTTTGATATTAAGCTACAAAAATATAGACATTATCTACATTTTATCCTGTAATTTTTAGATAATATAGTCAAAGTGGTTCTGCTGCGGAGCACAACACGTGCGTGGCGGCATATCTGAAACTCCCCCTGAATGCTGCGGTTCTATGTGTCGATGTACAAAGAGGTTTGGTAGAAAAACGTGGTTCGTATTTGCTCTGTCTCCAACTTAGCTTCTCAAACAGATAGTGTGGTTTGTGTGTAGTGACTACTCCAAACAGTAAACTAGCCATATGTAACTTTCTCCTAGCAGCCATTTTCAAAATGTTATTTTCATTTATATAAGGCGTGACATGGCTTCTACGAGGTATCTTTACACAGAACCGTGTACATGCATTTTGTATCCGTTGTATCAGTTTCTCTGTTCTTACCAACAAGCAAGGGCCATATACCACAATAGTTAAGTCTTGACAAAATTAGGCTATCCACTAATTGTTTACGTAGATCAATACTCAGGTAGTCTCTAATTGAGTATAGTAGTTTCAACCTATAAAAACAATTCCTCATGGAGTTACTGATGTGCTTCTCAAATCGTAGCTCTGCATCCATGGTTAACCCAAGGTTGCATGCTATCTCTACCCTATCTATTTTTTCCCCCCTGATAACAACTTCTGGTTTGGCTGACAGTATTGCGCTGATAATTTTCCTACTACCCAAAACCATAAATTTAGATTTCAGTGGATTTAATACCAGTGAGTTATTATCTGACCAACCCACCACTCTTTCAAGATCATCATTGATTTTTTCTACTGCCTCTATTGTATCAGTGGGTTTAAAAGTTATATATAATTGGATATCATCTGCGTACATGTGATACCTGCAATGCTGGAATGATTGAATAATGTCTGCACTGTAAAGGATATAAAGAAGGGGCCCTAAAATTGATCCCTGAGGCACACCACGTGACACCTGACGAGGGGGGGATGACATCCTTGACCCATCCTCTGTCTGGATTTCAACAAGCTGTGACCTATTTTGCATGTAACTAGCGAACCACTGTATTGTTTCCGTTGTAAAACCATAATACGCCAGCTTGGAAAGTAGCAGAGTGGTGTTTATTGCATCGAAGGAACGTGAAAAATCAAGAAGTGCAAGGATTGTTCCCTCCCCTCGGTCCCGTGCCTCTAGGATATTCCCTACTACGTCAGAAAGGGCTGTGGCCGTCCCACGACCCTTCCTAAAACCAGACTGAAGGTCGGGGAGCATATTATTTGCTTCTAAATAATGCAACATTTGGTTGTATACTACCCTCTCTAATACTTTCGATAAACAAGGCAGAATGCTAACAGGACGTAATTCTTTAAAAGTACAAGGGTTGCTGGTTTTGGGCAAAGGACGCACAATAGCGCACTTCCATAAGTCAGGGAAAGTGTGGGTATCTATCGACTTATTTACTATTGTGGTAATAGCCTCAAGGGTGGTAGGTAATGTTAACATTATCATATCCAGACTCATTCCATCAATCCCTGTAGCATTAGACCCCAAACTTTTAATAATTTTTGAAATTTCTTCCTCCTTAACATTTCGTAGCTCAAATTGAGTTTCACCGAATCTATTTGTATCAAAGTATGAAAGCTGCGATGAGGGCACTACGCACGGTCCTGGTACATTCAGAAATGCCTTGTTAATTTCGTCTGGGTCATTAAATTGTCCGGGAAGCATACCTTCACTATGTTCTGCAAATACATCTGATTTAAGATTTTTCCAAAGATTTTTAGGGTTCTTTATCTGACTTGTTAATGTGCCTGTTAAAATATACCTTCTTTTCCTGTGTTAGTGCTATAATAGCTTGTTTTTTTAAATCCAAATAATATTTTTTTGTAGTATCTAGCTTGTCCTTATGATAATTATTTTTTGCCTCGTCACGCAGCCTAATCATTAATTTGATATTTGTCTGTTATCCAGGGCGTGGGACGGTCTCTAAAAATCTTAGTCCTTATTGGGGCATGCAAGTCAAACAATTGGATGGTACATACATAAAAATGTTGAATCATGCTATTAACATCTGGCAGTGAGCTTATTTCAAACCATGGCATTAATTTGAGATCCACTACAAAGTATTCCATCAATATATCTCTTAGAGGCCGGTATACAACCAACCTAGGTTTATTTTTTACCTTCTTGATGACTGTATCACATACAATAAACGAATGATGCCCAAGTTCACTGATATGATTGACCACAACATTACGAACATCCACATCGGTACAGATCACGTCTATGAGAGTACTACTATCCCCTACAAAATGAGTCGGCGACTGTACTACCTGATTTAGATTAGTATAATTTAGGAATTCCATCATATCTTTAGTTTTTGTGTTGTTTGTATCTAGTAGATTAACATTGAAATCCCCCAGTAATACCAAGTGATCATAAGGTGCCAATGCGCTAATACTGTCAGTTATTCCATCCAGAAATGTTGAGAATTCAAACCAGGGCGGCCTGTATGCAGTGCCAATCAACAACTTTCTACCATTGATAGTTAGGTTTAACCACATTAGTTCCACCTGAGACTGCTCTGAGTGCGGCCGTACCCGCGCCCTTACTCCCGTTTTGATGGAAAACGCTACTCCTCCGCCTCGCCCCCCCCCCGTACAGTCGCAGGACGCGGCACGTGCTTCAACCTATATCCCGGAACCTTAGTCTCGCGTTCCTCCTGCCCAGGTCTCAGCCACGTTTCGTTGATTGCCATTATATCCACTGAGTGTTGTGACATGGCAATCAGAAACTCGTCCTGGTTAGTTGCCAGAGAGCCCGGATTGAATAAACCAAACTTTAATAATTTTGACTTAGTCATGTTATGTAAAGAGTAATGGCTGTATAAGTGTATTTATATATTAATGATAGTATTTTATTCATATATGTATTGTTGTAATTTTGTTTATATTTTTTGAGTAAGTAATTTGTGTACATATGTTTTAATGTTGATAGCAAATAAATAAGTGTGTTACAATCATTATGAATTGAAAATAATAAATATCTATTGTTTGTAAATAATGTTGTTAGTTTGTAAATTATAATATGTGTAATTATGTATATATCTATGTTCCTCCTATTATTGCAGTACTCACTGTCATATTCCCACCTCCCCGGATCACAACAGATGCGACACACTGACACCATATTTGATAAACAATTATAAATAAAAAAACTATTAACTATAGACAAAAAATGTGCACCATCAAACAAAGGCTTATTTGTTAGTGTCCGTATATGGTCCAATAAACTGCTGTATATCTTCCTCAGATGCAATCCTTTGAGTGGATTCTCCAGGCTTTTGCCGGACCAATATGCGACCACGCTTTGTCCATACAAATCGCCATCCATGAATCCCCGCAGCGGCCCTTGTTTGACGAAATAACTGCTGATTCAGCTTAGTCAGCCTCTCATTAACATAGAAGCGCACAGGTTTCCCAGAGACTCCGAGATTCTCGGTTGTAGCTTCACGTCGCACCCGGGCACCGTTCAAAATGGCGTCGCGCTGGTCACGTCGAGCGAGGCGCACCATGATAGCACGAGGGCGGGGCTCTGTTGAAGCAGTGGGGCTTGTCGCTTTTATGTGTCTGCCGCCGACTCGCTCTGCGTTCACGATGTCGCGGTCCTCCAAAGCAACTCCTAGCTTTGTGGCAATTAGCTGGAACATGTGTGTTGGGTTTTCCACTTGCGACTCAGGTACGTTTGCTATTACCAAATCGTTTCCCATCAGCTCTTGATCCCTGTCATTGAGGTCCTTCTTGAGCTGTTGGACCACACTCTCCACCGCACTTAAATTTGCTGTTGGAGCGCATCCGGCATCGCGACTCATTTCAAGCGCCTCCAATCTGGACTCAATTCCATCCATACGGACGTGACACGAGTCGTTGGACGCCTTCAACTCCGCTACGTCTTTCCGAAGCTCCATTACCTCGAACCGCAAGGTGCGTAGCTCCTCCACTACTAGTTTTAAAGCGGAGCCTACGTCTGGCGGGAACTCTGGAATTATCTTTGAGGCGATATTGTCCACAGCCACAGTTTTAAACGGGGGAGGCGATAACATCTGCACGAGCGCCTCTACCACCACAGGCGACGGCGGTGTAGCGATTGACTCAGGGGACGACGGGGCAGTAGTTGATAAGGGCGTCGGCGATGCGGCAGTTGACAGTGGCGTCGTCGGATGCATTAACGTTGTTGCCGCCGCAGGCGTCACGGGTGCCAGCGTCGCCACATCTGGTGGCGTGGACATTGGCATGGACACCAGCTCCTCACTCTGTGCCTGTGCCAGACAACCTCGTACTGGTGTTTCAGCCTTATTGTCTCTACGGACATTTTTCCTGCACTCAGGGCAATGCCAAGCGGAGACTACGGGGCCCTTCGTAGCGAGGCCGACGCACACTCGGTGATATGCGACACTACATTTTGTGCATCTAGCTGTGTCAACCGCCGACAAAAATTTACCACATCCACCGCATTTCACCGGCATTCTTGTAACAGGACTTGCTATACGTGCGTATGTATGAACCTCCCTAGCTGATACACAATGTTTGTTTACGTTATCAGTTTGACGTTGTCAATATAGACGTTGACAGTAGAAATCACCAAATTTTGACAGTTTATTGTCGCAAACTTATTTTAAAAAATCGAGGGTATTTAAATATGGTTTGGTGATTTTGGTATTTGTTTTAGCAAGAATTATGCACTTTAGGAGCACTCGCGAACGCTCACTACACTGTATATTTTGTATTATATTGTTACACACTTAATTAAAAAACTTTCAGACACTGATCGTCGCTATTTTATTTTATTTCCGTAAAAAAATCTGACAATGATCCAACCAGTACAAACGTCAAAACGTCACCTCAACGTCACGTCACGAGTATCATTAGTGGTATAGGTTGTGGTCTGTGGTGAGACTACCTGAATGGAAGTTGAGGCAGCCTGATAGATATCCTGAAAATAATACTTATTATAAATTAATACAATCTAGACCAATGACTAGACACGTTTTGCCATTATACTGTACAGGCCAGAAATAACAAAGAGGTAAAAAAAAAACTATATTTTTTACGATTTTTGCTAAGTATTTGTAGATAAGTGAATCATATTTTGATCAACATACAACCTAACATTGACTTGCAAATTGCAAAAACGGATAAAAAGATTTAATTTCGCGGGCTGTCTGACACATCCCCCATAAGAAACTGATTTAAATTGACTTTATTTACTAACCTCTACCATATCATTAAAAGACTTCATGGGTAGTAGTTTTTTTTTCAGTGGTGGTTGATTCTCATTATCGGTCTCCGTTTCGGAATTGTTACTCGTACTCATGATGTCGATTTCAGCCTCAGCGTCATAAAATGTTGGAATATCTTTCCTTTTAATAATAATAATAATCGTTTATTTCGGAAATCAGGTTCCATTTTGTTAGTATTACAGTCTTAAAGAAAATGTTAGTACGTAAAATATTAAACTAATCGGGCATGAAAGGAGAACCACTCATCTCCTGTTGCAAAGAGAGTGCCACCCCATCCACGCCTGCAGCATTGGTAAATCCCACCGTTCAGACAAGGTCTTCAGGAGAACGTTAGAGGTGATCCGCATCCGACTCAACAATGACGCGCAGCGCGTGCGCATCACAGCGAAGAAATCCTGTGTGCGCGCTT
Organism: Dryobotodes eremita; assembly: GCA_917490735.1. Taxonomy (NCBI): domain Eukaryota; kingdom Metazoa; phylum Arthropoda; class Insecta; order Lepidoptera; family Noctuidae; genus Dryobotodes; species Dryobotodes eremita. Next base: position 4,811,187 of record OU823241.1, on the reverse strand, counting down.
CTGCGAACATTGCAAATGCACTGCACCACCGCGGCAGCCCCAGCATTCCCCTGAAGGTGTTGTTATATTGGACGCGAACGGCACTGTACGCGCGATGCGTATAATTCACCCATAGCGCGCACGTGTACTAGAGGCCGATATACAACCAACCTAGGTTTATTTTTTACCTTCTTGATGACTGTATCACATACAATAAACGAATGATGCCCAAGTTCACTGATATGATTGACCACAACATTACGAACACCCACATCGGTACAGATCACGACTATGAGAGTACTACTATCCCCTACAAAATGAGTCGGTGACTGTACTACCTGATTTAGATTAGTATAATTTAGGAATTCCATCATATCTTTAGTTTTTGTGTTGTTTGTATCTAGTAGATTAACATTGAAATCCCCCAGTAATACCAAGTGATAATAAGGTGCCAATGCGCTAATACTGTCAGTTATTCCATCCAGAAATGTTGAGAATTCAAACCAGGGCGGCCTGTATGCACGTGCCTGGCAGTACGACTTGAATAAAGTAATTTTTACGTCTCTTGTACAACGTGCGAACCTACGAGCGAGCATATTACACCGCACGGACAGCGCCCTTCGTTCCTTCTCAATGTCCATATCATCCGATGAGTCGTCGGTGACCCAGTGACCAAGATATTTAATCTTACTCACCTGTAAAAGTGGTGTGCCGCAAAGAGTGATCACGGGCGCACGATATTGTTTTTTGCCCGCCTTAAATATCATAAATTCACTTTTTTTGGCGTTATATCTCAGCCCATGAGCCTCCGAATACGCCTCACAAATATTCAAAAGACACCTTAAAGCTCTGACTGAGGGACTCAACAGCACCATATCGTCAGCGTAACTTATGTTATTTATGCATGTTCCGTCTATCGAGCATCCGAAACCGGTGCTGCTGAGCTCTTCAATGAGACCATCAATATACAGGTTGAAGAGGCGTGGCGGGCTCAACCCCCCTTGCCTCACCCCACACTGCAACCTGTACACTTCAGATAAAGTGCCTGCCCATCGAACAGTATTCTCTTGATTACTGTACCAATATTTAAGCAACCAAATTAATTCAGAAGGGAGCCCCTCAACATTGTGAAGTTTGCTCCATAAAAAATTATAATTTACAAGGTCAAATGCCTTGGAGAGATCTAAATAACATGCGTACACAGGTGTGTTCCTTGCTGTGTAGTAGTGAACAGTCTGCTTGAGACAGTAAATAGCACTTTCAGTTGATAAGTTTGGTCTAAAGCCGAACTGTGCGTTGTGTAAATGTATATTTTTCCCCAGCTGTTTATCAAGCAGGCTGTCCAAAACCTTAGCAATTATGGTGGCTAGTGAGATAGGCCTGTAGTTCGACAGGTCCGACGGATCACCTGTTTTGTTTTTTATTATACTCGTAGGAACGACCAGTGTACGCATGAGCTCCTCAGGTAAGTAGCTATGCGAAAGTGACAAATTGACGAACAGAGCAAGCACCCTCGGCAAGTGGATACCGGCATACTTCAGATGCTCGATACTGAGACTATCGTGTCCAGGAGACTTTCCTCTAGACATATTACTAATAACATTAGATATTTCCTTTGCCTGGAATCTTAATCTAACTTTATCACCTTGAGTTCCAGTCTCGAGCATCTGAGACACCGCAGGAGGTACAGGAGGTGGGTCCACTTTGAAACTCTGCTGGAAGGCATTAGCTATGTCATGTGGGTCATGTAGACCACTGACACTCACAGGCAGGCCCGACCTTGGATTGAGCTTTTTAGTAGATTTCCAAAATTTCCCGAATTGTTTATTTTTGTGTTGCTCAGCAATAATATTCATCTTAATCTGTTGCTCGTTGTCTTGACAAAACTTCAATTTAGACTTGAATATTTTTCTCGATTCACACATATCATGATACATTTTTCCTGTTTTTGGTTTACCGTACCATAGCCACATTTGAAAACAAAGTCGAGCCCCCCTGTGAGCTTCACTCACATACTTGTTCCATCCAGGTACAGACCTTCGTTTACTGTGCTTATTTATATAACTACTCGTAGCAGCTTCCGATAGAATATTCACAATATCTAAGTACAAGTTTCTTAATATCAATTTGTGACTATCATCATTACACATTTTGCCTGCACACGAACGGAACTCTTGAGGAAAATCTAAATCTCTTAATTTAGTATTACATAAATTCGTGTACAACACTATTTGGATACTACTACGGTCACCCCACACAACAGTACTACAGGCACTATTATTTATTACGGTGTTAGTCTTTTGACAAATTCGATTAATATCACATTCAATCTGTAATGGATAGTGATCCGAAAAATATGCGTCGTACAAAACAGTGACGGCACGCACGGATGCCCGCGCCGCGCTGGTCACCAGGCAGTGATCCAGCCAGCGCCGGCACCCGTGCGCGTCACTTACAAACGTAAAAGTATCACTAGATAACATGTCCATATCGATACACGACCACGACTGTTCACAACAAAAATCACGTAACTCATTTGAAAACAACTCACCTGGGTGTGCGTTAAAGTCCCCCAGTATATAAACTGTTCCTATATTATTGTTTTCAATGATAGAACACATTTCACTTAAGCAGTCTGTAAATTCTGGCAAATTATCAATGGAATCTGTAGGCATATACACCGAGAACACTAACATTGAACGATCCTGATTCACTATTTTAATCGCGATAAGTCGTACACTATTACACTGTATGACCGAAACCGCCGGAAAGACAGCTTTTCTCCAGAGCAAAGCCACGCCTCTGTATGGCCTCCCTCTCAGTATCCCAGCTGAAGTATCCACTGCAGATTTTCCAGTGAAGGAGAATGAGTCATTTATAGTGCCTAGGAAAGGAATATCGTGCGGTAATAACCATGGGGCCTAAAAAGGCCACATTAAGCAATTCCTCTAAAAGTGATTCATTTCATGAATTCCCAGCAGATCATTAGCAATTCCTCTAATTTTCGTAAAATGGTGACACATATTAGCTGAATCACACTCAATTCAATTCATATCAGAATCATATATGGCGTAAATATTGCCGCATGAAAAAATTAAGACCGTAATTTTACTGGTTAATTTTTATTTACAGTTTGAATTAATAAAATTGTTTTTTTAATTATTATTTCTACAGTAAAATGTTATTTCTTTATAATATACTTATAAAACTGTTAAAAAGACCGAAAATGAGCCCTGAAAAGGGAAACTAGAAACAACAAAACTTTATAGGCTGGTAACACGTACAAAGGAGTTTTTAGTTTATCCCTTGAGTTATGTCAACTATTGTCAACATCAAACATCAACAAGACGTGTATTATAAATTAATATTATACTCTTTGATTTTAAAACTTGAGTATTCGTGCGAGTTGGATCGTTTTTAATACAAAGTAAGTGTGTGTATACTTATATATCTTAGATGAATATTTAATTTTATTACTGTGCAAAATTATTCAAATGTACGTAATATTTTCAGGAATGGGAAGGCGTGCAGCTAGTCTCTGGGGCACAATGGAACATATGACTTTGTTGTATATTGAAAGTGGGAGCTCTACCGGTGTTGAGCGCCTTATTGAGATCACTGCAGCCCCAAAATCTGGCCAGACTCGTGTATCAGCACCAAGCCTTACCCCGGCCGATGAACAGTGCCCCTGCCTCATCGAAATCGGCAAGCATGATACCGCAGTAAGTGGAATTTTCTAACCCTGAAGCTATTCATATTGCAGTTAAGACTTGAAAACGATTATGTAATTTATATTACGTATTTTAGGTCGCCCACTGGCTCCACTACATGAGGCTCGGAGAGTTTTATCTCAGGTGGAGATACAACATGCTGCAGCTGGTATGGCTACTGCTGGTGCGAACCATTTAATAGCGCAGTCTGAACCTTGGGGGGGTTGCTGATGCAGTCGAAAGATATTTATCGCATATTGGTGTATCATAGAGGTAAAGTATGAATTAATTTTTTGTACATGCAAGAAGAAAATGAAGTATATTAACCCGTCGCGGGCGCAGTTTCAGGCCCTAGGGGATAATTTAGGTTATCCCCTAAAGCCTGAAAGTACGCCCGCGGCCCAAATTAAATTAATAATAATTAGGTTCAAATTAAACAATGATGTTTACAATTTCATTTTATTTAAAAGTTATGTTAATTATTGACTGATGATTTAACTTTTCGTTTTCAGCCTAGTGGAGTTGTTCCAAGTGGATGGTGATTCATGGACAAGGAATCATGATTTGCCCCTCTGTGGCTAGCATCGAAACTTTTAACATTCAAATGAGAGTCGCAAACCTTAAAAAAAAAATCTTATTCATTATGTTCTGTTCCATTATTTGATTATTGCTAGAGTTTTTTTAATAATATAAACAGAAATTTGTTAAATTAGTAAAATATTTTTCTTATCACTATTGTTTTATTTTAGTAATAAATATTATGCATGTCCTGTTTTATAGGCACCTACTACCCAATAAAATTTAAGTAAAATTAAAGTAAGATAACATAATATTACACCTACTTTAGAAGGGTTAGGCATAGGTGTACCTTTAATACACACACATTTCGTCAGTTATGTTTAAGTCCCATTCAATAAGGCACATGTTCCATGTGGGAAGTAACATTAAATATATAAAGTCAGCAAAGAAAATTGGTACAGGGTAGGTACTCACAATTTGAGCATTTATGGAGTTATTGGTTAAAAAATCTCTTCTCATTTTCTGCAAGCCCAACAATAGCAATGTGAGTGCCATCAATGCCGCCCAAAACACCAGGCAATAAGCATTCTAAACTTCGGGTACAACCTGAAACAAAACTGTTAATGATAGGTTCCCTTTGTTTATTATAGACGTGTGCACGCACTTTTAGTCCTGCATGATAGGTTCCTTCTACAGTAAAACACCGGAGGAGTTGCTTATCCCCACAACAAGTATAAATGTTTTAATCAAGTATTTGTAATGTATCCTAGCTCTACAGCTCTCACAGTTAGATACATTAACTTAGTGCACCCTATGGTGTGCACCAGCTCCTGTAAACCTCTGGTATGAGCCAGATGCATAAAAATAAGTGTATCTACTCAGTACAAAAAATGTGAATGGAAGATTGTATTACTTAACTTATCATTTAGGTGTATCACCAAAGTTTTTATTTCATCAAGTATTGTAGACTTTTATCTTGTGGGGTACAGTGTAAACCTCTACAATACTAGATGATGGTGTCTATCTGGAACTACTTAATAAAAACACACTACTTTATCACAATGCCTTCTTGCCTTGGAGGTAAGCAATACTTATGCCATCGTGGCGGGTATATAAGTACGGCTCCAGTTCATGGATGAGGTCACGATACGCGACACACAGTTTTATTTAGCTTATATAAACCAACAAACTCGAGGTCCGACATTTCAAATGCTATTTCCATTTTCCAAAGATATACACATCGTCGGTGATATAAAATTGTCTCCATAACACGCGCGTGCTCAAGGAAATTTTCATAAAGGGCTAAATCTGCCATTATTTCGATATTTCTTTATAAAATCTTCAAAATGATTTGTAAGATGTTGCTCTTGACTAACTTCTTATGATTCTGCTAATTGACATTAAACTTCAATAAAGCAATTCATAATATGCGGACCATTTTACGAATCTCCATACAAAACTGTCAAACAGGTGAATTGCGTGATATGAATTGTACGCAGATAATATTATGAATTGTCAGTTTCTGACCATTTTACGATTTCTATTATGATTCATAATATTATCCTATTATGATTCTGCCAAAGCGGCCTTTTTAGTCCCCCATGTCTCTTGTAACGCAATAATGTCCGCGGTACAACACAGTCTCTTTATGCATTCAATCGACCGTCTGACACACTTGCAGTTAAAACTAACCAACTTAGTTGTCGCCATTTGTTGAAGGTTTTTGATCACGGAATCTGGGCCTAAATTGTATGTATTGTCTATACGCAATCCCTTCTGGCCAAAAATCGTCTTTAAGAAATTTATCTAAATGAAATTTTGATACAAAAATTTTATACGATTGATAGTCTTTTGAGACTTTCATGTTGACCTTTTCCACAGAAACCTTAATACTAGCTCGTTTTTTAATGTATTCTATAATATCATTTTCACTGACTTCTTTTCCTACGTTATATATGTATACAGGAGTTTTCACATCAGCCGCTTTGAATTTTTCATCCGGTTCCAAAATTGTTTTTCCCTTTTTCCTGCAAATCTATTCCTTAAACTTTTCCTTTGGACTAACGTCCATTCCTCATTTTCAACTATAGGTTTCCATTGCCCTTCTCTTGTTACTTCAGCCATCGTCTTTCCAAACTGGCGGTCCGTGTGTCGCAGGCCCGTATTGAGTGCCTGCGCACTGAGAGCCGCGGCGGCTGGCAGCGGCGCGTGATTCACCTCGCCCGTCTGAGTCACCGTCACCGCGGCCGCAACGTTGTTCGCTACTGCACTCCGACTACCCGCTTCGCGTTGATTTTGTCGATGTATAGAATTACCCTGCACAGCTGAATGATTTTGAGTGATTTGAATATCACGGTATCCAGAATTAGGTGTAGGAGACGATGTTGAGGGTTCTATAATCGTGTCATCACACAAAGGAGGCAATCCCATAGGTCCACTATTATATGACAAGCTGTCCAACAAACAGGCGCCGCGGCGTTTGTTTACATTGCAGTCGAACTTATCATTTGGTGGTGTCTGCCTAGATCTCTGGATGTCACATTTTATTATTTCTAATTGTTCACTGGTGACATAACTACTTTTGATTAGGTTTACATCCTGTTGCAGTTTTAGTAGATCCTTTAGAATTCTCGTCACGTCTACATGATCAAACAGAACCGGTGGGAGTTTTTGCAAATCCCGAGCTACAAAAACTGGAATTTCTTCCGGGTCCGTCTCTTTCAATATACAAATGATGTCATCTATACTACGCAAAGTTTTTCCATCGCGTTTCCGTTGTTTCTTCTTTTTGGACAAGGATTCAAACAATAAATTTTTTGCATTTAAAATATCACTTTCAGAGAATGAACTGATACAAATACGAGCCAAACTGTCTTCATCCATTACGTCAATCTTATTATTCACGAATGCTAACACTTCGTTAATAACAATGTTGCACGTTGAACACTTTAATAATTTAGTGGCCATCTCGAATACTGTCTACGATACGGGAGCGCGCGTGACACAGCCTGCGGGCGTCGGTGCGCGCGCGCAACTGACCTTTTGACTATGCAGTTAATTTTTGACCGTTGATTATAATCCGCAACTGAACTTTAATTTTTTCTTAGTTTCTCTTGTTTGCTGTTTTTAGGCCAAAATAGCACGCCATTATGCTCCCACTGCTCAGGTACTGTTGTTAGACTATGATTTCCTCGCTCAATGGTCTGCACAATCTTGAATGGCATGTTGTGAATCTTCAATAAACAAGATCAAAATCTGAAAAAAAAGTCATAAAAAATTTACGTAATCATAAGAAAAAATAAGAAAGAATTATTTGTAGCGAATTGTTTTAACAACCTCAAAATCTTAACAAATGCGATGTAATTATTTGATTAGGGGTAAGGTAGAGTAGAGGTAAGGTAAGATATCCACGAAAGAATGTCGGACATACGTAACAGTGCCAGAACGAAATTTACGTAAGCAATCAATGAAGTGGGAGAACGATTGTCGTGTCGAAGTGTCGAGAGTCGATTTTGATTGCCAAGTGCACGACCATCAACCGAGATTCGGGCACGCCGCAATCGCGGCGGTAAGACCCCTCTTTGAGGAGTGGCTGGAAAGGCGTCACGGCGTCCTGACCTACCGCATGACGCAGGTCCTCACCGGACACGGAAGTTTCGGGAAGTACCTGTGTCGGATAGGGAGGGAAGAAACGCCTGGGTGTCACCACTGCGAAGATCGCCCGGAAAACACAGTGGAGCATACGGTGCAGGACTGCCCCGCTTGGGCAGAGCACCGCCGTGTCCTCACGACGGCGATAGGCAGAGACCTCTCGCGCCCGTCATTGGTCGAGGCCATGCTGCGGGACGAGACGGAGTGGGAAGCGGTCGCCCCCTTCTGCGAAGCAGTCATGCTCGCGAAGGAGGAGGCGGGCCGCGACAGGGAGAGGACAGCGTCCTCCCTCCGCCCCTGCCACAGTGGTAGACGCCCACGGCAATGGACGTCGCAAGACGATCTCCGGCCACCGTAGGCGCGGGCATGCGGGCGGCGAGTAATGGGCAACTCGCCCGCCGACCATGGACCATGCCCGGGACGACGGCGCGTTGTGTTCCACGCGCGCCTCAAAGAGCGTCAGCAAGATGACGGGGCCCCCCTCTAGACGGCCAAAGCCTGCCGGGGTCGCAGGACTTATTCCATTACCGTGACCCTGGAACCTAAAGGGCTAATGAAGGACACCGTGGATTTTAGTCAGTACAAGTCTGACAGTCCCGCCCGCCCTGACCTGGGTGGGAGGACTCATTTGATGATTTTACCAAGCTAAAAAAAAAAAAAGTGCACGAAGATAACTTGTTGTAAATTGGAGTATTGATCCGTCATTTTTACAACAAGGTAGTAGGTACCTATCGCGACCGTTAATCGAAGGCGCACTTGAGGGGCGGAATTTGCCAGCGTCATCAATTACACTAATAAATTGACCCGATTTATGTGCTTGCGATGGCCGCGGGGGCGTGACTAGTGGAGGGAGCAGGCGGTGGTTGGTGCTTTGGATCTATGAAAGAAATGTTGGTTGCGTTTGTTTGTGTGTGTGTGAAAGCGCAGTTTAAGGACACGTACAGATTGGCCGCGTTTTAAAAAGGGGAGTTCACACTTACCGATTTCCATAAATAAGAATAAAATTAAAAAACAATACCTGCCCATTTTATTGTTGATTCGGGTCGAGAATCACTAACATTACCTCCTAAAATGTTTTGCAGATCCAAAACTGCACCTTGTATAGGCTTGCTGCATTGAAGGCACACATGTTTCATGCAGGTATTACATTTGTAAGCAGTCTCGCGCTTAAGTTTTGAAGGACAAATGTAATAGATTTTTCGGGATGTATTTAGCCTAGTCTGCAAAAATGTCTCCGTGATCTTTATTTGAGGCCGTGTTATATATCTCTTTCTAGTGTCAGGAATACTGTTATTTTCATTTGGGGCTGCCCGTTTCATGCCCAAAGAAATTGACTGATTCATTGTTATAACCGACTGAAAATAAAAGAGCAAAACCATATATCGCTCGCGATCTTGTAATAATCAAAACTTATTGAAATTCCACGCGTCGACACTGCCACTCTCCACGAATGCTGCCGGGCGACTGCCCAAGAGGTAGAGAGGGGCGCGAGGAGATACTAGTACGCCAACATGGGTAAGTACACTTTTCGACTTCTCGAAGTTTCTGTCAGACCACACGTCGGAACTTAAAGGTTAAAGAAGATTTGTAAAGATAGGACTAATTCAGGAAAGGGGTTTAAGTAACTTTGTATGGACTAGTGGCGTCATGTTTTTTTCAGCGTCCACCAGTATTTTTCGTTTTACTTCGTTGTGCTGTGTTAATTACATTGATGTCGAAACTGAGTTATTTACATTTGAAGATTTTAAAAATGTCGTCAATATAAATACTTCAATAACTGTACTGCGTGAAGAAATCTTAGTTATGTTTTTAGAAGGTTGATTTTAGGTATTGGCTTTACTGTTTTACGACCGTCTGTCAATGTAACGTTAGTATTGGGTCTTCGGAAATAACAAAAACACATTATTACACATTATATTACACATTATATTACACTTTATTGCATTTTATTACATGATAAGTAAAAACACATTTCATAACTCTCTTCGTCCATTTCATTCTCAATGTCATGTCGCATAATCGTATCTACAAATTGTGCGGGCGAAGTCAGATTATTTTGGTATCTGCCCCATCTCATGTACCATATAATGGGCATTACATGCGAACAGCAGCCTAAGGTCTATTTCCCAATAATAAATGAGCAATAGTGGCCCCATATATATCCGAGAGATATGCCTTCACTCTATATTTGCTCAAGTTTAAGTGTCGCCACTTTTTCCCCACTCCTGAAACTCACACATAAACAAAAGGAATAGATACGGCACACATGATGCTTTTTTCGCACATAAGTAAGAAAATATGCGTAACACTTTTGTGCTATTTTATTACACATATGCTCAAAAGAGGCGGGCACTAGAAAGTATAGATACAGTCACTGAATGCACACATGTAACTGTAGCATCAGCTAGGGAAGAGGGTTGGTATAAATATGTGATCGATAAAAATATCGATGAAAAGCGACTGCAAAAGGAGGAGTGTTTTGGACGTATTTTGTATCGTTTATTTTTTCTGCTTTTCGATGTGGAATATTAAAACACCAATAACAACAAAACAAATAAAAATATAATATTTTCGTTTGCAAATAACATTTAAGGAAATCAGTTTCTTCAATTTCTCTCTTACTTTAAATTAAAATTATTCAACTATCACACATAAAACAACAATTAATATAGGTACATATTGAACATAAAATCAAAATCAAAAGTCATTTATTCCAATTAGGCTGAGACTCAGCACTTTTCGAACATCAAAATTACATAAGACAGTCCCCCCAAAAACACCCGCCCTTCAACACTTCCTAGTGCATTAGCTGGGGAGAAGAAGTGGCAACAAACTTCCCAGCTGCACAGCTGTCTGTTCAGTTAGAAAAAATGCTTGATTCTATACAATAGTAGATATGCAAAGTAATTAACATTACGGGCCACAGAACATTAAATTAAATTATTTGTCATATGTCAGCTAGCCACGCCAATATACCAACAAATATAATGAAAACTATACTCAAGCTAAAAAAAAAAAAACTTAATACCTACATAAAAGCCTCCAGGCATACTAGCACGCGTGGCGTGATAGCTTACTTATGCAATGCTGGATTATATTCACATAGCTGTAAGGCCTAAATTCCTCCTACGCTGATGTCGGTCGCGTACCAGTCGCAGCAACATACGCGCCGCTGACGTCAGCGTCGCAGTGTGGTGATATATCGAAAACAATGTATATTCGTACGCGCCACTGGCGTACGCGACCGATATCAGCGCAGGAGGAATGCAGGCCTAACTCGATGTCACAAATGATAAACTAGGACCATCGAAGTAAAATAAATAAATAGAACAATTACTAATAACAATAACAAAACCATGGTCAGCAAGACGATCAATCACCACAAACAGCGCCCGCTCACGAGCATAATGCAAAGATCAGCTATCACCCCCCTCGCCATATTTGAGGGAAGGAGGCAACCGGCAACCGCTTTAGTACTAACTTTTCAAATATTTTGCTAAATGCTGGTAAAATAGAAATAGGCCTGAAATTGCCAACGTTATTTTAAGAGAAGAATAAGAAAAAGTCATTGACCTGTGAAATGTAAATACTTTGACAATACTCGTATCTGACGCTTTGGTAATTTAGGTGTTACATTCTGAACCAAAAAATGTAAGCGAATATCAATATATTTTTCGAAAAATTTGTCTACTCAACAACGTAAATAACGCAATGAATGTTGTGGAACTGTCAAAATGAAACCCATTTCTACTGTTAGTGTGTTACGTAATTAGGTACCCCGCAGGTTCTTAATATAAGTTTTGATTTAGAATAACTAACAATTATCGATATCCACATATCAGCGCTGCGCGTCACTAATGCGTCGCCTTGACATGTGTCAATCATTAGGCAATAAGCTGACGCATGTCAAAAATATTTCACAACCAGATAATTTGTAAAATCCTTAAATATTATAATTCATTCAGTGATTTTTTAATTACCGGTGATAAGACACGCCACTTGTCCTAAGGTTTGTTGTAATTGTCCTATTTTTGCAAATAAGGACGGAACAATTCGGCATTTTGTAAAAATATGATATCACACTACACGTTCCGATGCAAACATTTGACTAAACGATGCTCACCGAGTCACGCGTATTTTGGGTCAGTATGACCTAACAGAGGCGACATGTGCCACGTCTCCAAGCCATATCCCACGATATCCGTGAGTGGCCCAATATTGCACCCAGCCCTTGTGTAGCCCTTTCTACGAGAATATATACGTCATATATCTATCTAGATGAATGTCTTGATTGGATCCTGCCTCTAAGAAACCACGGATCAATCCAGTTGAAGGTTTCCGCCGAAAAATCATGAATATTGGGTTCTCTTCATACTTCAATCATATATGAGCCTTCACTTTTTACATGGTCTCCGTAGTAGCTATGAGCTTGTGATACTTGATACGTTCCATGCACATAGATAATTAAATGATCGGTACTTAAAATAGGAAATTCATCCAGCCCAGGAACTTTAGCATTCATATATTCAAAATCAGCCCTTCTTCTATTCAGATTATTCGCACTGACATACTCGCCTCGTAGATTCCAAGGACTATAGTGAGGTATACGATGTATTATTTCCTGTATTAGCCTATGATCAGTCAGTGGTACCCCAAACGCATTTAAAAATGCTGCAGCTATTCTTATTTTTTCAAATAGATGACTTGCAGCTACATAAAAATTATGAGACTTTAAAATTAAAAATTCTTCCGACCGGTCCATTCATCTAACGTCATTGTATTTGATTTATTTTTTTTAGAATTCTAAAAAAAAAATACTGCAGAAACCTAAAAGAGTGCAGTAGAATATAATAACTTCTTCGATTTTAATGAGCAATACAAAACCAAATATGTCCGTTCCGATATGGTTTATAGAAATGTATCCATAATAGCTTTTGATCGCTTAATTCCGTTCTTTCATCACTGGCTGCTCAACTTCAAAACGAGGCCAACTTTGTGCAAACTCCTTTGTAAAAACCCTTTGAAAAAGTTAAGGGATGAATACCCTGCATTATTTTTATAAATCTTGCAAAAAGTAGCTGAATATTTATTAATACATAGTGATATTAGATCAATTGAAATACCAGAAACTTGGGAAAATCATTTCTTTCATATCACCAATAAGCTGGCCCTCAAGAACTTCTTCGCATCTTCCATAAAGGTCTGTCATAGACTTGGTACTGCCAATACAGAACAGCACAGGCCCATACTGGTGAGATTTTCCAGCTATGATGACAAATCAGTGGTGTGGAAAGCTAAGACACGCTTGAAGGGAACATCCTTCTCAGTCAAGGAGTTCTTGACAATGGTCCGGCAGTCTATCTTTGGGAAGGCGCGTCTACACTTTGGAATGTCTTTGGAATGTTGGACTCGAAGACGGTGTTATAGCTCTGAAGGCCTCTGACGGAAGTAGACATAAAGTTTCTTCATTGGATGAGCTCAGTCCTCTGCTTGCGAGTTTCCAAAGGCCCAAGATCCGAAAGCCTAAGGCACTGGAGATAGCCTGCGAAGCAAAACGGGTCAATAATGGTATTACTTACTGTTGTAATTTCTTTGTTTATGTACTGAGTAGGTCGTTCTAATATTAGTGTTATTTGCCCATAATCTCTTATGAATTGAAGTTGGCTCATTTGAGAGAATTTTACCCTCAACGAGTTTTATAATAATAACACCTTTTCAATTTTATTTTTTGTACGTAAACGCAAATGTCAATATGTCAAAGGCCCCTATATGCCGAAATTGAAATATCCACAGATAATGTATGACAAGAAAACAGGTTCGAAGTTTGACGTATTCTTAATCAGATAAGTTCTTGATTTAAACATTACTATTTTATCTCGCCACAAATAATTAAATTATTAGCCGTAATACTTTTTTTTGTGTAAACTTAGTTTTTTTTTCTCTTAATATTATTACTAATTTAGTCCGCATGACAGTTATTCTGTTTTGTTTTAGGTTTAAGCTGTGTGCTTTTTATTATTATTATTATGTATATGAGATTCTGGCGGGAATTTAAACTGAAAAGGCGCAAATTTTTCAAACTTATATTTTTCTTTAACTATAGTTCAATTTATTGTTTAATTCTATTTTAAAGTGTAAATATTAATTGTAAGTAGCTGTAAAATGTTGGAAGAAGGGGCCGGGGGTGAAAATCCTCCGGCCACTAATGGCCTGGGTACTTCGGGTAAACGGGCTAGGCAAAGGAACCCTCAGGACCAAAATAATGACCATGTATTAATTAGTCAGCGGCGGTGAGGATAACTTCTTACCATACTTTAAACCAAATTATAAAAGACCAGAAAATTCAACCAACACGGACTTTAAGGTATTCGTACAAAGTATCAATAATAGTGGTCGTCTGGGAAATAAGAGCCCTATCTATTTAAATCACATTTTCACCACGGATGTCAAAGGTGTTGTCTCAATACAGCGAGTAAATGCTAGTAAAATTGCAGTGATAAATTTAAGCAGTACAATAACGCCAATAACTTTTTAATGAACACTGTTTTCCTGGACAAATATAATATGAAGGCATTTATTGTGGCTGCTCAGATAGAGAAAACAGGCATAATTAGATTTGTTCCAGCAAATATCTCGAATAAAGAACTTTATCCAAAGCTTTCGTCTACATATGAAATTATAACTATTCGTAGATTCACAAAAAAGTGGGTCTGGAGAGGGTGCCTCTCCAAACAGTCAGAATAACGTTTTTGTCGAGTTCTCTCATTGATAATGTATAATATGACCTTTTTTGACATAAAGTTTTCGAATATGTCCTACCTCTGCAACAGTGTTATAGATGTTTTAAATTTAATCACTCAGCGTAAATATGCAATGGGAAACAGCGATACAGTATTTGCTCTGGAGACCATTACTTTAAAGAATGTGACAAGGCCAATGATCTTTGCTGCGGTAATTGCAGTGGACCTCATTTGGCAATTTCTAACATGTGTCCTATTAAAATGAGGAAGATACAAGAGAAAAAAAGCAAAATAACCTATATAACGCATTTAAAATACAGGATTCCCTCCTCTAGTAGTTAATAAACCTGAAAATAATGTAAATAAAAAGACAAATAACAAGCCCAATGAAAATGTTAACAATAAGACAAATGAACAAAAGCTGATTTCCACTGATGAGTTGAAGACTCACTTAATAAATAATAATGACATTACAAATGCCATGGTACGCACAATAATTGCTATAGCAAATAAGGGGGATGACAGTCCAATTACAACAATGTTCATCAAAGAAATGTTACTTAAAAATCTAACTTAATTATGGATAGTAATAATACTTCTGTTTTAAGAATTGCACAGTTCAATATTCAAAGTATTTACAGTAAAAAACCTCTTTTAATTAACTTTTTGCAAGAAAACAAACGAACGATAACAGACCTTGTCATGTACCTGGTTATATTTATTTCAAAAATACTTCAAATGGGTATGGAGGTGTTGAAATTTTGATAAAGCCATTTTTTTTTATATAAACTGTTGCAAACATCGTTTAATGAAAATGTGCAAACCATAGCTGTCGCTATTTACTTCCTGTGGCCAATTATCTATTCTCTGTGTGTACTGCCCTCCCTCAGGGCTTTTGGGAACTGACATTTTAAATACCATAATTAAAGAACTACCAAAACCTATTTTTGTGGCTGGAGACTTCAATGCCCATCACATTGCTTTTGGCTGTTTGTCAACCAAAAGACGAGGACAACAATTATATAACATTATAGACAATTTAGATCTATGTATACCAAATGAAGGAGATTTCACTACTATACATTATCCGAATCGAAATCCGTCAGCTAAAGACGTTAGTCCGGCTAGTCCTTGTATTACGCCTTTATGTAAATGGTCTGTTCATGATGATAATATGGGAAGCTATCATTTTCCAACTATCACAGAAATCACAATTTTAGCCAACCATTATAATGTTAATCCTAATGTAGATAAATTTCTATATAATAAAGCTTATTGGAACAAGTATAATGACCTCTCTAAAACAACTTTTAATAAAAATTAATATTGACCTTAGTAATCCTCTAATAGCATATGATCGCTTTTGTAAGGCATTTGATGCACTCAAATTAGAGTGTATTCCAAAATTTACCAAAACTTCAGAGTATAGATATAAACTGCCAGCACCCTGGTGGAATGATAAAATTAAAGAGAGTGTTACTAAGTCCCAACAAGAGGCCTTAAAATATTATAGAAATAATGCTGATATTAATAACTTTAGATCATATAAAAAAAAATATGCAATTAAGAAAAGAACAATAGTAGAAGAGAGGAATAATGGTTGGAGAAAATTATGTGAAAGTTTTAACAGAACAACTCCTATTACAATAATTTGGAACAATATTAAAATGTTTAAAAGAATAAAGACTAGGTAAAAAAATTATTGTGATGAATTTATTGAACCATTTTTAAACAAATTATCAGGAAATTCGTGTGAAAGTGTTGAAAATTTAAATGTTTTTTACAATCTTCATAATAATGATGATAGCTCCAAATACTTGTTAGAACCTTTTTCATAGGCAGAACTCTTAATTAGTCTGCGATCTAGAAAGAATACTACACCAGGCTTGGATGATTTTCCTTACATTTTCAATTAAGAAATTGAATATTGAATCACAAAAAATATTTTTAAAGATACTTAATGCACTTTGGCTTAAACAAACAATATCTCAATCTTGGAAAACACAATGTGTCATTCCGGTCCTAAAATCAGATAAGCCTACGGATAGTCCAGACTCTTACAGACCTATTTCATTATCATCCTGTTTAGGGATTTTTTTGAAAATATGATTAAACTGCGATTAGATCATTATGTTGAGTCAAATAATATTATTCCTAATATTCAGTGTAGTGTAATGAAATATAAGTCTGGATGACAACTGCTTTAATGTCATAATTAAACATAGACAATACACAACACCTTCCCCTTAAATAAAATAAAATAGTAATAAAAAACAAACTTAAAATCCATTAATTCCACTTAAATAAGATAAAATAATAAACAACTTAAATAAATCATCAGCTCTACATTATAAAAGTACGTATACAAATAGTTAAGTCTTACTCCGGGTATGAGGTGGTGAGTAAGATGACGATACATTTATTGTGGTACTTGGCACATAGTCATCATCCCTATCATCCCCTGAGAAATCTCATCATCAATATCAGACAAAATATTGTCTGTTGGGTCCTTCACAGGCCTTATCAAATGTCGACGATTACGGCGATAGATACCTTTTTTGTTTCTAACAATATAAGAACGTGGAGTCGACGCTTTTGGTATTATTTTTCTACAACTTCTTTTATTTGTTTTTTCTAACATTATAACTTCGTCGCCTACATTCAAGTCAGGTAGCGGTGTACAATGCTGATCATAGAAACGTTTAATTTTATTTTTTTTCCAATACTTTTTTATGTTGTGAATTATCATAATTTGTTTGTTTTAATAAATCTGGATGGACTGGTAGTCTACAATTTAAACGCCGGCCCATCATTAACTGTGCAGGAGAATTCAAATTTTCTCGCAGTGTATTCCTGTAACTTAGCAAGTTTAAATAAAAATCAGATTTACTGTCTACAGATTTTTTCAATAATAGGTCTTTACCTATGAAATTGCCGTTTTGTATGAAAAAATTTAAACGAATTTTTTTCATGAATTTTTTATTTGTATTAATCGAAGTAATCACCCATGCAATCAATGCATCTTTGCCATCGCAGTGGCAGTTTATTGATGCCCTTCTTAAAGAAATCAGCTGGACGGGAGGCAACAAATTCTTCAAAGGCATTTTGTACTGCCTCTCGGGTATTAAATTTTTTTCCCGCCAAGAAGTTATCCAAATTCTGGAAAAAGTAGTAGTCTGTAGGCGCAAGGTCTGGTGAGTAGGGCGGATGACGGAGAGCTTCCAACCCCAGTTCTTGCAACTTGGAGACCGTCTGCTGTGCAGTATGAGGTCGCGCGTTGTCGTGCAGGAGCAGCGGAGACGAGCGATTGACCAATGCTGGTTGGAGATGCGCCAGCTTCTCCATCATTGTGTTCAGTTCTTCACAGTACACATCTGCAGTAATGCTCACCCCGTTTGGTAAGAAGCTGTGATGAATCACACCGGCGCTAGACCACCAAACAGTGACCATCACTTTTCTAGGGGTAAGTTTTCGTTTAGGGCATTGTTTAGGTGCTGAACCAGGATCCAACCAACTTGCTGAGCGCTTACGGTTATCAAACAGAATCCATTTTTCATCGCAGGTAACAATGCGGTTCAAAATTCCTTCATTTGTGTGTCTGTTGAGCAGTGCAAGGCACGTCTCGACGCGTACTTCGCGCTGGCGATCATTGAGTTCGTGGGGCACCCATTTGCCAAGCTTATTTAACTTGCCAATTTGACGCAAATGGACCAATATTGTTTTGACGCTAACGTCGAAAGCTGCTGCTAATTCAGCCGTAGATTGTGTATCATCAGCTTCCACAATCGCCTTTAATTCGTCATTGTCGACCAAAGTCTTCGGACGACCGCGAGGTTCATTTTTCAGGTCGAAATTTCCAGAACGGAAGCGAGCAAACCAATAACAGGTGGTGCGTTGGTTTGTAGAGTTAGCTCCGTAAACGTCGTTGATGTTGCGTGCCGCTTGTGCCGCGTTGCTGCCACGACGGTACTCATATTCCATAATTACTCGAATTTTTAACGTATCCATGATGACGAAAAAGATTGAAATGCGATGAAAATGTAACACTAATCAATAAAGAAATGACTACTTTTAGAAAAAAAAATCCATGTTTTTAAAATAAAATTAATTTGAAATTAGAATTCATAGCCAAACAAAAATTATTTTGATTTGAAATGGCCAGTACTGCAGAACGGCAATTTCATAGGTAAAGACCTAATATATTTTTAATGGTTTGTATTGCCCTTTCGCTCTTACCATTAGATTGTGCATAATACGGAGATGAAGTGACGTGTTTAAAACCCCATTCTAAAGCAAATTTAATAAAATTACGACAAGAATATTGTGGACCATTGTCACTAATGACCGTATCCGGTATACCATACCGTGCAAAATTTTCTTTCATAATACGAATTACCCAGTTCGACGAAGCGTCTCTCAAATGTGCGACTTCAATGATATCAGAATAATAATCAATTAATATTAAATAACTTTGCTTTCCATACTCAAATATATCTGTTCCAATTTTATTCCATGGCAATTCTGGTATAGCTGCCGGAATCATAGGTTCCCTACACGGTTTGTTTGCTGACATAGTTTACATCTTCTCACATAATCCTCAAAATCTTTTGTTATACCCGGCCAAAATATTACTTCACGAGCACGTCTCTTACAACGATCAATCCCTAAATGCCCTTCATGAACAAGCTTTAACATGTCCCTTTGCATAGAATTTGGTATCAAAACCTGTTTGTCTTTAAATATTACACCATCTACACAGTACAGATCATCTCTTATAGACCAATAGTATCTTAAATCATTGTGTATGTTAAACTTATCAGGCTACCCTTGATTAATATATTTTAGCAACAATTTTAAACACTCATCTTTACTAGTTTCCCACTTGACGAGGATAAACTTGTTCTGCGACATGGGAATATTATTTATTACCATTTTAACTTGGCATAGTATAGCCCTGCTTATTTTATCGTCATACAAATCTGGAAAAGGTGACCGCGACAATGTATCAGGTATGTACATATACTTCCCAGGCTTATAAGTGACCACCAACTCATAAGCTTGAACTTGCAACATCATTCGCTGCAAGCGAGCTGGGATCGAGTCTAAAGATTTTAAAAAATGCTTTCCAGTGGTTTATGGTCCGATTCGACGACCACACTACTTTTTCCATAAATATACTGATGAAACTTTTCACAAGCGAATACTATTGCCAACATTTCCTTTTCTATTTGTGCGTATCTTTGTTGTGTGTCAGTGAGCGTGCGTGACGCATACTCTACTGGACGTCCCTCCTGCATGATCACGGCGCCCAGTGCCACACTGCTTGCATCCACTGACAACACCACCGGACTACCAACATTATGACCAAGTTCCCAACACCAACTCTTATCTTTTTCAATAATTTAGTCAATGGAAAAATATGCTCTGAGTAATTAGGTATAAATTTAGAAAGATAATTTACAGCACCTAAAAACCTTACTAAGTTTTTCCGATCCGTCGGTTCCGGCATATTATATATCGCTCTTACTTTCTCTGAATCCATTTTCATTCCATCTTTGTTAAAAATATGACCCAATTATGTTACTTCCTCAACACATACTCGACATTTGTCTTTGTTGAATTTTAAATAAATTTCCCGTGCCCTGTTTAACAACTCTTTCAAACGCAGATCGTGTTCGTCTTTATTCCTTCCCCAACAAATGATATCGTCGATAAATGAATCTACCCCTTCTAGGCCTTCAAGTAATTGCTTGATTTTTGCATGAAAAACTTCAGGTGCACAATTAAGACCAAATGGCAATCGCAAATATTGATATCGCCCAAACGGTGTACTAAACGTACATAAGTCTGCACTTGTATTATCCAGTTTTACCGACCAAAACCCTGAAAACCGAACCGTGAAACTTAGTAGCCAATTCATTTATTGTTGGCTATTGAAAATGTGCACGCTGTATCGCCTTATTCAGTGGCCTCGGATCTAAACATACACGCAACTATCCATTTTTCTTAGCAACAATCACTAATGAATTCACTCATGAAGTTGGATGACTCACTTTCCTAATGACACCTAACTCAATCATTCTATTTAACTCATCTTGTAACTTATCGCGAAGTCCTATTGGTATCTTACGGTTAGCACAAATCACCGGCATCACAGTTTCGTCTACAACAATGTGATATTCACCTGGCAAACAGCCTAGCCCGTTAAACAAATCTCGATAATCAGTAAGATTTATATTATGGATTCTTTTAACTAATCCTAAAGTTAGACAAGATTGCACCCCAGCACACTCTGACAATCATTAACCGCAATTGCAAATTTTAATTCATACGAAACAGCCTTATACCACCATTTTAATTTGCAAATACCTTTTATAGGAATAAAATCACCACTATAAGATTGCAACCGAACACCTTGCTTGCCACTAATTAGCTTACTGTCATAGCCTAACAATAAAAATCGCTTATACGATAAAACATTAATGTCTACTCCCATATCTAATTTAAATTTTTCGGAACCGCACTCCCCTTAGTGTTTCATACCAACCCTCCGACGACGAGTTAATCTCTGAGCCATTACACAAAACTGATATAAAAAATGACTCACAATCATCTTCTTCATTGCCTTTTGCTTCAGTTAAACCTATATCATACATTTTCTTAGCTCCTTTTCTTAACTTGCACATTCTAGCAAAATGTCCATGATTTTCACACAGATAACACTGCACTGAAATAGCCGGACATAGACTGGGTTCATTGCATTGGCCTCCACACATGAGGCAATTTCCGGTCTCGCTTGAATGAACAAATCTTCGCTCTGTGTTGGAACCAGCAGCAACACTGGCCACACCGCGCCCTTGTTGACGTCCGCTGCCGCGCCAGCCACCGCGCCCTCCGCGGCCGCCTAGACCGCGCACGCCAACTGCGTCGACCTGCACCAATCCCGAAGAACCAGCACCACGTGTCTCCAATAAACATCGATTATCTATTAAAATTTGGTCAACTTTGACAATTTTAACAGCTTTTTCCAACGTTAGGTCCTCTGCTCTCAATAACCGATCTCTTGCTCCAGTACTCTGGATCCCACAAATAATACGGTCGCGAATTAACTCCTCTTCCAAATTTTTTAAGTTATAATTTTTGCTCAGTAATCGCAATGCCGTAACATACTGATGATCTATTGATTCTCCTACTTCCTGATCCCTAGTAAAAAAATTGTACCTTGCTAATGTAATATTCTGTTTGACTCCAAAATATTCATCAAATTTCGTAAGCAATAAATTGACATCATCTTTATCGCTCTCTTTATCAAAAGAAAATGTCTCAAAGACTTCAAACCCCTCAGGTCCGATTAAATTTATCATTAAGCTGGCTTGAATACCAGCATCTCCTTTTGCACCCCCGATGCTTTTAAAAATATGAGAAATTGCGACCTCCAACGCCGCCATGCGTCAGCCCAGCTGACGGAACTGCCCTCCAAACAATTCTGTTGGTGGTCGCGCGTATTCCATAGCGCTCTTGAACCGTCCCTGACGATTTTAAAGCCCACAACGTGCCTTTATTACCGACTTAAACCATTTAAATCGAATAAATATCCCACCGCTGCCACCATGTAGTGTAATGAAATATAAGTCTGGATGACAACTGCTTTAATGTCATAACTAAACGTAGACAATACACAACATTCAGAATGGCTTCAGACGTGGTCGAAGTTGTTCAGACAGCTTCACTTCACTTATTTCAAACCTGAAAAAAACAAAACAATATAAGAGTGTAGCATGTGTCTTTTTAGATGTTCAAGGTGCATTTGACAATGTTCAAACAGACATTCTTGTACAAATATTGTCCAGTTTGGGTATTCCTGGTTTAATGTGTAAATGGATTCATGAATTTTTAACTAATAGAACTCTTTATGTTAAATATAATAATATTTTACATGGACCTAGAACTACATTACAAGGTACAATGCAGGGGGCAACTTTGTCTCCTCTACTTTATAATTTGTACATATCTGAAATTTTGTAAATATGTAAATAATAGTAGCGTAAATATTCTACAATTTACCGATGACCTGGTGTTGTACAGTATAAATTACAATGTTGATTCTGCTATTCAAAATGTTAATTTGGCTTTAAATGATTTGCAAATGTATTACAATAATAAACTTAAACTAAAAATTAACCCAAGTAAAAGCAGTGTAATGATATTTAGCAAAGACTTTCCTAATTCTGAAATAGTGTTTAATAATCAAACAATTCCTGTGGTTAATCAACATACATTTTTAGGAGTTATTTATTATTGTTAAAAAAATATCATTTGAACCACATATAAATTTCATATTAAAGAATACTCGTACCATGAAAGGATTAAATATAATTAAATGTTAAGCTGGAGTGTCATGGGGTGCAGATCCTCTGACTCTCTCTATTCTGTACAAAGCCATTGTAAGAAGCCACTATGATTATAGTTGTATAGCATATTTTGACAGTAAACATGTTAATAAGTTAGATATAGTGCAGAACAAGGCTTTGAGAATTATATCTGGAGCTAAATGTTCTACCCCTATAAGAGCCATGGAGTTTCAAACAGTAATAATGCCTCTTACACTTAGGCGACTGTTACTAAGAGAAATATACTGTATTAAACTACTATCTTCCAACAGTCAGCAGATAATAAAGAAAATCATACCTTGTCCTATAACTCTGCAATCTCCACTAACATCAGGCAGTGACTTGTTAAGTCATAATTTTCCCAAATTACCACATATTCTTCTACACCTGCAAAATAAATTCCGTAATGTTCAACAAAATCATCTCTGGCCTTTTAAGGTTTTGATAAATCCAGTTAATATTATCAAAATTAAAATATCTAACAATCAAGAATTACAAGCATATTTAGATGATAATAAGGGTTACTATAAACTTTACACTGATGGTAGTAAAGGAGAGTCACATGTTAGAAGTGCAGTTTATGATCCCCAGATAAGATTTGCTCAAAGCTTTATTCTTAATAAAACTTGTAGCATATTCACAGCAGAGGCATATGCTGTCTTTGAAGCTCTTAGGCGTATTGATAATGTAAATAACTATAAATATTGTAAGTCTTGAAAGTTATGACGTTCATTTTAAAAGTAACTATATTTTATATAATATTAAACAATTAATATACAATTACCTTCAAAAAGGAGTTGAAGTTTTCTTTTTATGGGTTCCTTCACATAAGGGTATAACTGGAAATGAAATAGCTGATAAGACTGCTTATGAAGGGATCAATTCATTAGATGTGTGCCTAACTTCTGCAATTCCATTCACTGACTGTTATACTGAAATAGGAATAAATATATATGCTTTTTGGGATAGTTTTTGGAAAAAAGATCAAGAAACAAAGGTAGATGGTACGGAAATATTCAAGAGGAGATACCTTCTAAGCCGTAGTATTATAAACTGAGAACAGCTAGTCGAAACTTCATAACTACGATGAATAGACTCCGCTTTGGCCATTCCAAAATACCTGCTCATTTAGCGAGACTGGGTATTGTTCAAGACAAAAAATGATCTACGAGTAGTTGCGGTTTAAATATTGAAAAGTTGATCATATGCTTTTGACTGTCAAAATCATATGTTAGACAGATTGATTTTAGCGAGTGAATTAAGTGAATTGTGTAGTGAAAGGGTTGTGCTAAATAATACCTCCCGCCGCTTGCCAGAATTATTAAAAAATAAGACTTTTTATCGAGCAATATATAAATATAATAAAAACACTTTCGAGGAAATTTTGTGAAGGAAATTGAATAAACTTAAGACTTGGCTAAAAGGTCTTAGCAACCAGGCCATAAAAATACTGGTAAAAAAAAAAAATATGTATATGTAATTCCAATGTTTAGAATTAGACGATGTTGTGAGCTAGCGGGTGGTGCAGAGATGCAATCCGTCGTATCAGTCATTCATGTAGTGTTTTTAGCGTTATATATAATTATATATTTATAGATATTAATTTTATTTTATTCTGCCAACGGTTCTAATGCATCTTCCAGCGATGAAATTTGATTTTTGTTCTCTTACAGACACCATAGGTGTTCTTTTACGCCAAAATTTCAGCCACAATTCTGGCCGACTATTTAATGTATGCCACATTAATGCTCACAGCATTCCCAGTCACTTCAACGTAGGGATGTCGGAAATGGGTAAATAAACTAAATTTTATTCTACAGTGTCATATATTTCTTTATCATATATTTTTTTAAGTAGTATCTAACGATTTCGTACCAAGTCTAATGAACTATAGAAATAAAAATGTGAATTATATGTAAAAGGCACACCTGTTAGATGTTTTTTTAAAGAGCTATTATATTTTTAAAGGGGTTTGGGTAAAGTTGGCGTCGTTTTGAAGTTGAGCGGCCAGTAATGAAACTTAGATATTATGAAAGAACAGAATAAAGCGATCAAAAGCTATTATGGGCACATTTCTCTAAACCATATCGGAACTGAGATATTTGGTTTTGTATTGGTAATTGAAATCGAAGAAGTTATTATATGTTATTGCATTCTTTTAGGTGTCTGCCATATTTTTTTAAGAATTCTAAATAAAATAAATCAAATAAAGTGACGTAGATGAATGGAACGGACGCCCAATGTTTGTTATCTATGGGCCGATGGTGGATCAGTCAATCACAATCCACATTTCGTTTACCTGCGTATTACTTGAGCCCGCGCCCGCTACTCACTCGACAGTAAAAGCACGTCCCTTACTGTTCGGTGTTACTTTTTACGCTTCTAATCTCTCGTGGACTTGTGGATAATTATAACGACTTGGCATTTCATTGGACATTGTGATTGTTTGTGTATTGTGACTGACCCAGCATAGCTCTTTGGACTCTGATATTCTTACGATTTGGTATAACGCCATGGATGTAATTAACAGTGCATTTTGTATCTGTTGCCGACGAAGCTTAAATCGTGTTGGCGGCACTCGTCGTAGATCGTATAATTTGGCAGCCGAGTTCGTGCAAAATAATCCGTCTTTAATGACGTATTTGGTGGAAATTGCGAATGTTGTGCAGGTAAGTTTTGTGAAACCTAATACTAGCACTATAACATGTATGTGAATTGTGAGTTGAAAATAAAACATGATTCCTCTTTTCAGTTTAGTGAGCAGGACAAAATCTGTAGACCTTGTCTACAACGTGCTCAACGTTACGCCAGCGCTCAAGTAAATGCTGATAATCCTGCTGCCGATCCTTTAGATCAATCTATGCAAGAGGACCCTGCTGAAGAACACTCCGTACCAGAGCAACATATACCCAATGTAAATGTCCAAGATCGAGAAGTGCAAGTAAATATGTTGCGAATGATACCGTTACCAGGTTACACGCGAGCGCCTTTTAATACTCACCTATGTATTATCGCAGCATGTAATAATATAGATTTAAAAAGAATTCACATTGATAGTAAGATAAGTGACAGGCATAATTTTAACACTAGAAATAGGAACAAATTAGATCAACCACGTTTCAGGTTATCTAAAGTAGGTACTTCTTTTATGGGGTACTGTGTAAAATGTTATAATAAAATACCACTCGATATTCTTCAACTAAATGAGAAGAAATTTAAAACATGCATTAAACGCACACTATGTAGACAAGCATATTATAAGTTCAATGACTATATAGTAGATAAAAATGCTTGGCTTAATGCTGGTCCTGCTCCACAGCCGGGCGCACTAGTTAAAATTTGAATGTTTGGAAGAGATACTCCTTTCTTATTCCCCTTTTTATTTTTCTGACATTGCGAACTTAATGTTTGTTTATTTTTTATAAAATATGTTTTATTATTGAATAATTCAATAGATATTTTAATGATTATTTTCTTTTATGTAGTAAAATTTTATTCATTGCTCAAATACATAGCAAACTATAGTTTTGTATAATTTAGAAGCATATTGCAATTTTTGTAAATGTGAGTACAATGGATTCGTTTATTATATAATTATGTTGACTTGACAGCATGGCAGTAGAGACTATGTCATGCTCACTTAAATGTCTCACTGTTGGTGGCGCGTGTGTTGGATCATTCGGTTCCCTACAAAATGGTTGAGCTGGATGGTGCTGATCCACGCGTCATGTTCGTGAACGGGCGCCGTCAGTTGAGACTGGTCATCTCTTAACTGCCACGGCTTATTTTTATTATTAATCTTATATTTTGAATTGTTTTTTTATATATTTTTTTTTTCATTGTTCTCGCATATAGAAGCAACACGAATAATGTACCCAGGATTTTGTAATATCTTGATTTAAAAAGAGTGTCCTTGGAGTTTCTTGCCCGTTCTTCTCCATAGAGATCTACGTTTTGGAATGGGCAACTAGCTTCAACTTTCTGACTAACTGACCGACTCTTTGACAATTCAAAAGTGCCTGTAAATGGTTTAATTGAAATAAATGCTTTGAGTTTGAGTTTGAGTTTGATATCAGAGCCACAGTTCTACAGGAAAAATGCTTTTATATACCACGTGGCACCCGCGTATGTGAAGAGCATATGTTAGATTCGGTGTGGCAAAATATTGAATCAAGTACTCGTCGGATACTAAGCGAATTTGCCCCGTCTCATCTAAAAGATATGATGGACATGTTAAGAACTCGGAAGGTTTTTTTGGATTTTATAGACGTTCTTTAATAAACAATTCTATTTTCCATTACTATATAGGTTTTTCAAAATCCCAATTCCAAGAAATCCTTCAAAGCTGTCCTAGTATTTCTCAGCGCTATAAAAATAAAGCAGGTCGAGCTCTCGCCACCGTGATTACCAAACTTCACACGGGTGAGTCAAATCAGAGATTATCTCAGATTTTCAATATGTCAAGAAAGACTTTAGAAAAAACTATGAGACTCGTAAGACAAGACTTAATAAGCGGGGTGCTAGGACAGGAAACCTCCCCGTGTGTCCGTGGGCTGGAGTTTCCCTTGGATGCGTCTGGGGGAAAGGCCAGTCTCCGGGACGGTGCACCCTGGGGTGCGGGCAATAACTCTCCATTAGGTACTCTGTGCCTAAAGGGTCTTGTTGCCCGTACGCTAATATCCTGTCGGAGGAACGCTCCAACGCGTGTATCTCTGTTGAGCAGAGACGCACAGCGGCGGAGTAAGAGCGGGCTCGGTGTGCACTTACCCTGCCGCCGGGCAGGCAGTAAGGAGTCTGCTCCTTCTGCCACCGTTAGTCTCGTAGCCCCGAAGATCGTCAACGTCATGTCTCTGACTTTTGACGGGGGTCGAGGGTCTTGGCTTAACCGCCCGGGCCGCGAGGAAGATAACCTCTATAAAAAATTCCTCTAATATCAAGTTCTGGTGCGCGGCGAGGGTATGAATGGCTGAGGAGTAGTGTCATCTACAACTTTCCAGTTGTAGGTGGCGCATCAGTCGCTAGCGCACCCCCAGCCAGAGTACCAGTGGACCCTCTGGTTGGGTTAAAAATGTACACTTACCTAGGGACAGGGGGTGAACCTGGGAATGACATTTTATATCCCCCATACTCGTGGGATTAAGTATGGATAAAATTTCAAAAAAAAAACAAAACCAACAGAAAGAAGTAGTGGAGAGGAGGGGAGCGATGCGGGGTCGGAGTCCGACGCTGCATCTGGCGCGAAGGGTTCTTTCAAGAGCCCGGAGCGCGTAGTGGTGGGAGATGCCGAGAAGAGCCGAAGGCTCTTCCAGAAGCGCCCCAAACCAGGGGATGGCCAGGGGTCGTCCTCTGATGGCGGGAAGGGCGTAACCCGCAGAAAAGTTACTCGGCGAGGTGGAGTACAAGAGCGAAGTACCGGCAAAGGGCGCTCCACCGAGGAGGATAGCGAGCCGAGCCGAGTCAGCCCAGCTGAGCCGGCCCAGCCAGTCGTGAGGCTCGCCAAGGAGGGGTACGACCCTGGAGGGGCCAGTCGCAGGGCGGAACTGTCCGAGTCGTCAGGCGGTGAGCCGGACGCCGCTGGCGGCTCGAAGTCAGAGCGACTGGCCAGGGTGGAGGCGGCCGTGGTAGCTGCGCTAAAGGGTGTGGCCTTGAAGAGGATTCAGTCCTCTAAAGACAAGGCCATACCCGCTGCCGCGGCTTCCATTATGGAGGCAGTGAAGGCCATCAAATTCGGGCCTCAATCGGACGGGATGGCCGAGATGCGGGCGGAGATTACTCGCTTGACAGCCACTATGGAGCTCCTCCGAAAGGAGAACGAGGAGCTCCGAGCGGACCTGGCCGGCCTCCGAGTAGCCGGCCACCGGGAAGTTCCACAGGAGGGCGCGCAGCATGGGAAAGACCGGCCGGTGCCGGTGCCTGCGGAGGACCGGGTTTTGGCCCTGGTGCGGCGGGAGCTGGCTGCCTTCCAGAGCCGATTTTCCGCTCTGGAGGCCGTTGTCCTGCGCCCCCCGCTAGCGGCGAGCCGGCAGGTGTCGTTTGCCGCCGCTGCGGCCAAGCCAGGAACGGCAGGGCGGTCTAAAGGCGGGCCCGTGCCGAAACCCGCGGGGCCGCCCCCGGCTAAGTCGGCACCGCCCAAGCCCAAGAAGGGTGGGGTGGCTACGCAGGCGGCGAGGGCCCCAGCCCCGGCGGCGAGACGGCCGCCCCCCCCGCCTCCTAATGCTCCTCCGGCCGACGCCGAATGGCAAGTGGCCGGAGAGAAGAGGAAGGCGGGTAAGATCTCAAGGGCGGCCAAAAGGAAAGAGAGGCGGCAGCGGCGCAAAGAGCGAAGCGTCGCGGCTAGGCTCCGCGCCCCGAAGTCCGCAGCTGTAGTGATCACGCTACAGCCGGAAGCGGAGAAGAAGGGCGTGTCCTACCGCGACGTGCTCACGAAGGCGAGGGCGGCGGTGAACCTGCAGGAGCTGGGCGTCACCAATGGCATCCGGGTAAGGGTCACTGCGACCGGGGCCCGGATGCTAGAGGTACCCGGTGCGGCGAGCGGCCCGACCGCTGACGCTCTGGCCGAAAGGCTCAGGGCGTCCCTAAATGCGGACGAGGCCCGTGTGTCCAGGCCCACCAAGTGCATCGACATGCGCATTCTGGGCCTGGACGACTGTGTGACGGAGGCTGAAGTGGTGGCCGCCGTCGTCAGGACTGGGGGTTGCTCTGCCGAACAGGTGAGAGCGGGCTCCATCCGTCCTGACCACAAGGGGCTGCGAGCCGTTACGGTGAGCTGCCCCGTGGCGGCGGCCAGGAAAGTCGCCGGGGAGGGCCAAAGGCTCCTGGTGGGCTGGGTTTCCGCGCAGGTGAAACTGCTGGAACCCAGACCTCTGAGGTGCTTCCGCTGCCAAGTGGGCAACCACGTGGGAGTGCAATGCACCTCGGAGGTGGACCGCAGCGATCATTGCTTCCGCTGCGGTCAGCCCGGTCACAAGGCCGGCTCGTGCAACGCCACGCCGCACTGCTTTTTATGTGCGGCAGCTGGCAAGCCGGCCGATCACCGGGCTGGGAGTAAGGCCTGCGCTCCACCCGCCAAAGCCAGGGGCAGGGGCAAGCCCTCCGCCACTGCCGTCACCGCCGCACCCGCCGCCACTGCCGCCGCCGCTGCCGCACCCGCCATCGTAGCTGCCGCAAACATCGCGGCAGGGCCCTCACAGGGGGCTCGGGAGGGGGCTGACATGGAGTGCCAATAATGGCCCCATTACGCCTCCTCCAGGCGAATATCAACCACTGCGCCGCCGCTCAGGATCTATTACTCCAGAGCATGGCGCAGTGGTCGATCAACATCGCCGTGGTCGCTGAGCCGTACTTTGTCCCGCCCAGGGATGACTGGGTGGAGGACCTGAGCGGCTCAGTGACCCTCATTTCGTCGGCCGCCGCCGGTACCCCGTCGCTTGAGGCAGTCAAGAGGGGACGGGGTTGCGTGGCAGCACGGTTCGGGGAGATTGTCGTGGTAGGGGTATACTTCTCCCCGAACCGAACTCTCGCCGAGTTCCACAACTCCCTTGCGGAGTTGAAAGTCGTCGTCGTCGGGTACCGTACCCTCCCTGTGATCGTACTCGGGGACTTCAATGCCAAGAGCACGGCTTGGGGTTCCCGGTACACGGATACACGGGGCGGGATGGTGGAGGACTGGGCTCTGGAGACAGGCCTGGTCGTCCTAAACCGGGGTTCTGTCCCCACGTGTGTGCGGATGCGGGGCGAGTCAGTGGTGGACATCTCGTTCGCCAGCCCCGCTCTGTCACCGCGTGTCATTGACTGGCGCGTCATGGAGGGGGTGGAGACGTACTCCGACCACCGGTACATCCGGTTTGACGTCTCCGCCCAGACCTCGAGCGCGCTGGTCCGACAGGCCCCGAGTGGTCCGCGGTGGGCGCTGAAGAAGCTGGACCGGGAGCTCCTCCTGGAAGCCTCGATCGTGCAGGCCTGGGTGTCACCACCGGACAGGCCTGCAGACATCAACGTCGAGGCGGAGTGGTTCCGGGAGGCCATGTCCGAGATTTGTGACGTGGCAATGCCCCGGGTCCAGCCCGGACGTGCCTGGCGCCAGGTGTACTGGTGGTCGCCGGAACTAACGTCTCTGCGCGAGGCGTGCGTTGCCGCGCGGCGCCTGTACACCAGGCACCGCAGGCTCCGTATCCGCCCTCCGGATACGGAAGCCATTCAGGCGGAGCTGTACGAGGGTTACAGAGTGGCGAAGATCGCCCTCCGAGCGGAGATCCTGCGGGCCAGGGGACTGGCCCGTGAGGAGTCGCTGGGGACTCTGAACAGGGACCCGTGGGGGCGCCCATATAAGGTGGTGCGGGAGAAACTCCGCCCATGGGCTCCCCCGCTGACGCAGAGTCTCCGGCCCCAGCTCGTGGAGGGCGTGGTGAGCGCTCTGTTCCCTTCGCGGGGGGAGCATACTCCCCCGCCCATGGCTCCGCCTCCTGCGGTGCCAACTGCGGACCACAGACCCGACGATGACGACGTTGCTCCTGAGGTGACCGAGGTAGAGTTGAGAGTGGCGGTACGTAGGCTGAGTGCCAAGAATACCGCCCCAGGACCCGACGGCTTACCTGGAAAAGCCTGGGTCCTGGCCTTGGAGGCTCTCGGGCCTCGACTAAGAGGGCTCCTAAGCGCATGCTTGGAGGAGGGCCAGTTCCCACTTCGTTGGAAGACGGGGAAACTGGTCCTCATTAAGAAACCGGGGCGCCCGGCGGACTCTCCGTCCGCTTACCGGCCCATCGTGCTGCTCGACGAGGTGGGCAAGCTCTTTGAAAGAGTCATTGCAGACCGCCTCGTCGGGCAGCTGGTGCGGGTGGGGCCGGATTTGGCGGAGAGCCAGTTTGGTTTCCGCAGGGGGCGCTCCACGGTGGATGCCATCATGCGCGTGCGAGCCCTCACGACGGGGGATGCTGTGGCCCGGGGTGGGGTCGTCTTGGCGGTGTCTCTAGACATCGCCAATGCCTTCAATACCCTGCCCTGGAGTTGCATCCGGGAGGCATTCCGGTATCACCGGATGCCGACCTATCTCTGTCGTATAGTCGAGGCCTATTTGGCGGATAGAGCAATTATCTACCCCGGTCACCAGGGAGAATGGAACCGGCGAGAGATGTCGTCCGGTGTCCCACAGGGATCGGTCTTGGGGCCGCATCTGTGGGACATCGGGTACGACTGGGTGCTGCGCGCCGACCTCCCTAGTGGCGTCAGCGTGGTGTGCTACGCTGACGACACGCTGGTCCTGGCGCAGGGGAGGTCGCACCAGGCGGCGGCCGAACTGATGACACGCGGGGTTGCGACAGTCGTCGAGAGGATCCGGCAATTGGGACTCGAGGTGGCCTTGCACAAGTCCGAGGCCATGTGTTTTCATGGTCCTCGGAACGCGCCACTGTCGGGTTCCGAAATAACGGTAGGAGGGGTTCACATCGGCGTCGAGTCGACGATGAGGTACCTGGGACTCGTCCTCGACAGCCGGTGGAACTTCGTGGAGCATTTCCGACGTTTGGCTCCCAGACTGCAGCGGGCCGGGGCTGCTTTGAAGCGGCTCTTGCCCAACCTGGGGGGGCCAAACGCCTCCTGCCGGAGGCTCTACGCGGGGGTCGTGCGGTCCATGGCCCTTTACGGGGCACCGGTGTGGGCGCGTTCATTGAGGCTCCGGCCAGCTCGCCGGTTGAACGCGTCCCAAAGGGTCATGGCCATCCGGATGGTACGGGGATACCGCACGGTCTCCTGCGAGGCGGCGAGCCTCCTTGCCGGATTACCGCCATGGGATCTGGAGGCAAAGGTCCTCGCGCACGTTTGGGAGTGGCGCGAGGAGGCGAAACGCCGGGGCGTAACTCCGCTGCCGCGAGTAATCGCGGCACAGCGGACAGAGCTCCGGCGGGATCTCATGGCGGCATGGAGAGTGCGACTGTCGCAACCCAACGCAGGGCACGCCACAATTGCGGCGGTAAGACCCCTCTTTGAGGAGTGGCTTGAGAGGCGCCACGGCGTCCTCACCTTCCGCCTGACGCAGGTCCTCACCGGACATGGCTGTTTCGGGAGGTTCCTGTTTCGTATAAGGCGGGAGGAAACGCCCGGGTGTTATCATTGCGTGGATCGACCGGAGGACACGGTGGAGCATACGGTGGAGGTCTGCCCGGCTTGGGCGGAGCACCGCCGTGTCCTCGTGGCGGCGATCGGCGGCGGCGACCTCTCGCGTCCGGCCCTGGTTCAGGCCATGGTACGGAGCGAGAGGGAATGGGAAGCCGTCACCTCCTTCTGCGAAGCAGTAATGCTTGCGAAGGAGGAGGCGGAGCGCGAGAGGGAGAGGCAATCTCTACGCCCTCGCGCCCCTAGCCGCCGCAGGAGGAGGAGACACCCTGGGCGTCGGGAGTCGATTGCCGACTCCCGGCCACCGTAGGCGCGGGCTTGCGGACGGCGAGCAATGGGCAGCTCGCCGTCCGGTAAGGACCAGGCCCGGGTCGACGGCGCGTCGTGTTCCACGCGCGCCTCAAAGAGATGTCAGCACCATTGACGGGGTCCGATAGGACCGATGCCTGCCGGGGTCGCGGATTGTTCGAAAGAGTTACCGTGGCCCTGGCGCACAGGCAACTGAAGGAACACGGGTGGGTTTTAGTCAGTAAGAGTCTGACACGCCCTTCCGCTCCGCCCAGAGCGGGAGACGTCATTTGATGATTTCCCACCCAAAAAAAAAAAAAAAAAAAAAAAAAAAAAAAAAAAAAAAAAAAAAAAAAAAAAAAAAAAAGACTTAATAAGCGAGTTTATCCCACTGCACCTTGGCTATAATCATTTGACTCGTCAAGATGTTATATCGAGATGTTTAACAATCCCAAATACATTATTTGGCAATCCTGATGGTTCTTTGAATGAAAGGAAGGCCATAATCATACTAGATGGCACGTACATTTATTTGCAAAAAAGTAGCAATTATTACTTTCAGAGAAAATCTTATAGCTTACACAAGTTCCGGCATTTATTAAAGCCTTTTTTACTGGTTTGTCCTGATGGCCACATCATAGACATATATGGTTTATATGAGGCTACTAAATCCGATGCTACGATTCTCTCAGAGATCTTTAAGAATCCATATGATCCCTTTCATTGGTTCTTTCATGAGGACGATGTGCTAATCTTAGACAGAGGATTCAGAGACTGCATCGAAGATGTGGAGTCATGTGGATACCGTGCATATATGCCCTCATCTAAAGATGAAAATGAATACCAGCTTACTACACAAGCCAACGATTCAAGAAAAGTAACCATGTGCCGTTGGGTGGTCGAAACCATTAATGGCAGATTAAAAAATCAGTTCCGTCAGCTTCGGTCTCAGAATTTTAATGTAGCTGCAAGTCATTTATTTGAAGAAATAAGAATAGCTGCAGCATTATTAAATGCGTTTGGGGTACCACTGACTGATCATAGACTAACACAGGAAATAGTAAATCGTATACCTCACCATAGTCCACGGAATCAACTAGCCGAGTATGTCATTACGAATAATATGAATAGAAGAAGGGCTGATTTTGAATCTATGAATGCTGAAGTTCCTGGGCTGGATGACTTTCCTATTTTAAGTGAAGACGATTTAATTCTCTATGCACTTGGAACGTATCAAGTACAACAAGCTCGTAGCTACTACGGAGAACATGTAAAAAGTGACGGTTCATATGTGATTGAAGTATGCAGAGAACCCAATATGAATGATTTTTCGGCGGAAACCTATAACTGGATTGATCCGTGGCTTCTTAGAGGCAGGATCCAATCCAGACATTCATCTAGACGGACATATTACGTGTATATTCTCGTAGAAAGACTGGAAGGGCAAGATGCACAAGGGCTGGATGCAATATTGGGCCACTATTGCTCATGTATAATCGGGAAACGGACCTTAGGCTGCTGTTCGCATGTAATGTCCATTATATGGTACATGGGATGGGGCAGATATCAAAATAATCTGACTCCGCCGGCACAATTTTTAGATACCATTATTCCACATGACATTGAGAACGAAATGGACGAAGAAAGTTAATAAATGTGTTTTTAAATATCATATAATAAATGCAATAAAGTATAATAATGTGTTTTTATTATTTCCTATGGCCCAATACTAACGTCACATTGACAGACGGTCGTAAAACAGTAAAGCCAATATCTAACATCAATCTTCTAAAAACATAACTAAGATTTTTTTCACGCAAGACGGTAATTGAAGTATTTATAGAGACTACATTTTTAAAATCTTCAAATTCAAATATCTCAGCTTTGATATCACTTAGGATAAAAATAATTTTACATATATGTGTACTTAACACAGCAGAACAAAGTAACATGAAAGTTATTGGTGGCCGCTGAAAAAAAAAATGACGCCACAAGTCCATACAAAGTTACTCAAACCCCTTTCTGGCAGTGATGGAAATGACGATAGTACGAAGGAAATGATATTCTCATTTCTGGAAATGCCATGACATGACTGGTAATGATTTGTTGTTACAAACAATATGTTAATAGATCAAGTATCCGAGTTGATTCAAATGTTATGTAAAGGATTAATCGATAATAACTCAGGGTTTATGAATAAAATATCATTAACACAAGCTTTATTTCTTTAAACATTTCCATAATTCTTTGGTAAAATCAGTCATAGAAACATAATCAGGTCTTGTCAATTTCGTATAATCTCTAAACAATATTTGGACTTCTAAAAGCTTACATGACTAAAAATATAATTTCAACACTTAATCTCGAGCAAGTAGGGATATCAATACTCAACACTTACCATTACAATAGTCAAATAGTAATAGTTAGTTCGTTGAAATATGCAATGCTTATTGGAAAATAGCGTAAGGGTCAATGGCTTAACCACAGGCTCCAAAATGTCACTCTGTTAGTTAGATGCTTTGGTTTTTACTCCTTGTTGACAAAAATGAAGCTTAGTGTCTCCCTCGTATGACACGCCCCACCAAACCATGACTGAGGCCGGGTGATGGCCTCTTTCCACCTTAGCAACCTTTTCAGAAGCTTGTTGAGATCTGTGTGCATAGACCCTATCATTTTGGCTTTCATTTCTCTGGCCATGATTTTCTTTTTGCCGAGAGGATTTCGGCGAATTCGCTCACCAACGGCTTTGATCGTTGTTGGCGTCGATGAATCACGTGGCCGGGCACTCCGAGGCTTGTCATCGACCGAAAACATCTCAACGAATCTATTGATAGTACGATAGACGAACTTGCTTGTTATACGGAGCGACTTTAACAGGTTGAAAATTTCGACTGGCGTTTTGTTACACTTGTGAAGCGCTATTACTGCGACACGATTCTCTTTTACACCCCACTCAATATATATTTTTGGCTGGGATTGATGAGACCAAGTAACGTTTTTTATTGAAGACCAGAGCCTATTTATATCATCATAAAACAAATGAGTATCATAAGTCACTCACTTTATGAAATATTCGATTATTAAAGGTAGGGACAGAATTTATGGCCAGAGTAGGTGTGCGAGAATTTGTCTCCAATACCGGGAGTAGTCGAAAAGAAGTTCGAATCTTTACGGAATGACTTCCCAACCAAGACCAACTACCAAGGAAATCCAAGATTGGTTACATAAAGCTCGCAAATCTTTTTTGAATTCTGACCAATTAAAATGCGATAGCTTAGTAGATAAGGTGCAGATACCGGAAGTACTAAAAAAAGATTTTTGCATCAGTGAAGATGGAGATACTGAGAGACAAAACAATTCATAGAATGTTTTCTTCCAAATAATGCTGCTTACTTTGGCGATAGAACATTCAAAGCATGTCCATCGCCTTTTTACAAAATGTTCACTGTCCATGTAGATTTGGTATCAGAACGTGACCGAACAATTCCAATCATATTTGGTTTGCTACCAAATAAAACATTAAATACACCAGGTTTTTTCGATTTATCAAAGAATCTTTGCATTTGAATATAGAGCGATTTACCTGTGACTATGAGTTAGCTATTATTGGAGCCTTACGTAGCGTTTTCAATAATGTTGAAATAACGGGCTGCCAATACCATTATTCCAAAGCAATCTGGAAAAAAGGTAAATCTTTAAATTTGAATAAGCACAAAAGCGGCAGAAGGATTTTAAGAATGATTTCTAATACACCATTGTTGCCCGCAAATAATATAACACTGATATAGCAACCCTCAGACAGAATATGTAGGTCAATCAATAGTCGCCATGGTAGCAGACAGACTAACAAGGGGTCCGCGCCCTCGTTCCACAGTACCTACATGCACACCTAGCTCGTTAGAATTGAGGGTTTCTATTGAAGCGAGGATGAGGGTGAGGGTCAAAACTACCGTTTAGTCGTATAATGCCTAATTCGCAAAATGGCACACAGTCGCAAAAAGGCCAATTCACGGATGGACTAGTTCTCAAAAGGACTAATTCGCGAAATGGCTAATTCTCAAAAGGACTAAGTAGTAAAATACCTAATTCGTGAAAGGACTCATTCGTAAAATGTCTAATTCTCCAAATGGCCAACTTTTACCAACTCATGCCATGAGTTAAATGACATGAAAAATCTAGCTTAATTTTCTAGGTTACTTATGTTAATATTTTATACGAAATGCAAACAAAAAACTTACAATCATAGCGAAAAACAACGCATCTTACAATCTGTCATACAACCAACAAAAAAAAATCATTATGATTATTATGGCGAAAAAGTATTAAATCAACAAAGCACCTTACTTACAATGTGTCATATAACAAAAAAAAAAAACATTATTTTTACCAAATAATCACACTGGAAGCTCAAATTATAATAATAGTTGGTAATAAATTATTTTGTGAAAAAAATATTCCACAGATATTTTTTTGGCTTTTAGTTTTACTAATAATTTGTTATACTGTGTGTCAAATTGTATATCTTTATTTCTACGATTTTTTCTTCTTACTGTAAAAATATTCTTTTTCATGAGTATGTCGAAATGTTTGGATTCTTTCTTTAGTTTATGGATAAAATTAAACAAGGTTGGACGTTTTGGAATCAAAACATTTAGTCGATGATGCCATCCAACGATGACGTTGTCCAGCACAGCTAAGAAGTGTTGAGCCCAATCTGATCCACTGGTTTTCAAAATACTGAAGGAAATTGTCCATATTACGAGCAGCTTCTATCTTTTCAGATATAATTTGCCACCCTTCTGCGATGAAATGTGATGGCAGAAGTGGCAGAATAGCTGCTCTCCGAATAATATTTCTGTGGTCACTTGTTTCGTTAACTTTTAGTTCTTTAGCCTTCTTCCAAACAGCTTTTTGGTAGTGATAATAACAACCGCTGACTTTAACTAGTGGAAAAACTTCTTTGACCGCATTCATAGCTGCAATTTCATAATCGCTTTTAAATGTTTTTATCGTCACCCCCAGGACGTCTCTAATCAAGCGAAAAAACCTTGTGTAAGTAATTTTACTTTTATCAGGCAGAAGTGCGTATACGACAGGAACTAGTGATGTTGTATTTACATCAGAATTCAGATCTATGTGTAAAGTATAAAGTTGGTAAAAAGGTTTTGGAACACTCTTGAATGTTCCATCACCGTACCAATAATGGGTACTTGATCCTTTTATAATTTTTCGAGATAATTTTGAAGTGAAAACCAGCATTTTATCTTCTTCTCCATCTTGTGCTGATAAAAAATTATGAGCAAGGCTTTCAGGTACAGATACATCTTTGAGTGTATGAAAAGTCAGTTTATCGACATTTAAAAATTTTTTCCTTGCTTTATATAAAGTGTCCTTTTTTTCATGAAATGTTGGTAATGATTTGCTCGACGTATTCATTGTTTCAAATGCTTTTTCAAATAGCGCCTTTATAGGCGTCAAAGTCTTGCACACTTGTTTTTTCAATTTGTTCATGTTAAGTAGTATATCGTTTTTTTCCTGATGAGGTAAACATTTATGCTGAGATTTCCTCAATATTTTCTTCAAATGTATGTCCACAGTAACCGACCCACTACACTCGTTTTTATTGACACATCGCCAAAACGAACTTCCGTCTTTATTTATTCGGTTAGTTTTATTAAACCTATGCCCATCGTACAATAAAGTATCATTACCTTTTTGATTTTCAGTAATTAAAATGTTTACTTCC
Organism: Dryobotodes eremita; assembly: GCA_917490735.1. Lineage (NCBI taxonomy): Eukaryota > Metazoa > Arthropoda > Insecta > Lepidoptera > Noctuidae > Dryobotodes > Dryobotodes eremita. The sequence continues at coordinate 4,772,057 of OU823241.1, read as the reverse complement.
ATCTTTCTCATGAAATAACCTACTTCTTCTATAAACAGAAACATATGAACGAAAACATAAATGACGGCGAAATTAACAAATAGATTATTATCCACTCACAACTACCCGCACTTTCATAAAAAATATTACTCGGCGTTCCGTTTTATGCTTTAGTTGCATAAATTATTGTTCTCACCACGATGAGTGAAAACTATTTTTAATATAATAATACTTTATTATAATATTTAGTACATTTTAATTAACATATTTTGTCACTGTCAAACGATGTTCTCTTCTTTTGCCTTGTCTTCATTGAAAAGGTTTTGTATTATAAGCAAAGAGGTGTGTAAACCATTATAATATATTTTAAATGTTTATACATCACCATAGTAGACAATATGTACTACTTTATTATTAAATAATCCGAGTAAATATAGATGAGGAAAATACCAAGTGATTTTTATATTCTTTATCTAACGTTAGAACAACATCTATTTACTCATCCATTGACAAGGTGGAGCTACTTTTAATAATGTTAAACTGTATGTATGCATGTTCTTTCATGTAATTTAACTCATGGCATGAATTGGTAAAAGTTGGCCATTTGGAGAATTAGACATTTTACGAATTAGTTCTTTTACGAATGAGTCTTTTCACGAATTAGGCATTTTACTACTTAGTCTTTTTGAGAATTAGCCATTTCGCGAATTAGTCCTTTTGAGAACCAGTCCATTCGCGAATTGGCCCTTTAGAGAATCGGGTGCCATTTTGCCAATTAGGCATTATACGACTAAACGAAAACTACGAGCACGGATAACATAATAACCGTAACATAAGTAAGTACACGTAATAAAAATGAAATTGTGTTACCTGGTACTCAAATTTCGATTAACTAAAGATACTGTTTTTAAGAAATGACTTGCTTGTTTTAACATGCAAGTCATTTCTTTTAAACAGTATCCGCTTTTATAACAAATTGCCAAAGTCGATTGGAACCGTGCACCTAGCTTTTGATAATAATTATTCTAAATGTACGAGTAGGTGTAGGGTCCCGTATCTACCAACAAAACTACATTGGTATTATAGTTGTTACACAATGTGGAGTGAGTCAACAATCCTACTAATATCAAAAATGTGAAAGTTTGTGATTAGATGTTAGGACGTTTTTTGTTACTCAATCATGCAAAAACGGCTGAACGGATTTAGCTGAAATTTGGTACGCAGATAGTTTATAATCTACCCCATCAATTGTGCTGACATCTCTTTGAGGCGCGCGTGGATCACGACGCGCCGTTGACCCGGGCCTGGTCCTTACCGGACGGCGAGCTGCCCATTGCTCGCCGTCCGCAAGCCCGCGCCTACGGTGGCCGGGAGTCGGCAATCGACTCCCGACGCCCAGGGTGTCTCAGGCCTCCTCCTGCGGTGACTAGGGGCGCGAGGGCGCAGTTATTGCCTCTACCTCTCGCGCTCCGCCTCCTCCTTCGCGAGCATTACTGCTTCGCAGAAGGAGGTGACGGCTTCCCATTCCCTCTCGCTCCGTACCATGGCCTGAACCAAAAAAATACAAAAAAAATACATACCAAAAAAATACTATTTTAACTAGTCAGTTAGGGCAAGGGCGCCATATTTTTTACATAGATGATTTCGATGCAATTTTGTTTTTATTGCTGACGTAGGAGCGTACATTTATTAAATTGACAATATTTCGTATTTTGTAGCTGCAATAACGATCGATTCAATCAAATCTACCAAAAATATTACGATATTTTACAAGAAATTGAAAAACATGAATATAGGCGCACTTGCCCCGTTCCCAAGGGCCACTAAGTGGTGGTGGAGGCAGGGGGTGATGACAGTGTGGTAATTAAAAAAAACGCTAATATCGTACGTTACCAGAAAAACATTTACTTTTCTCAATAGACCATTAAAAACTGAACGTATTACTCTTTTTTTGTTCCCGATACCGGTGGGCTACTATTTTTTATATTTTTAAATGTTTTTATTTTTTATATTCTAATATTTAAAAATATAATTTATATGTATATAATGAAATAAAGGAAATAATAATCAAATTAATCGTCCTTTTAAAATTGTCGAGAAAGTTGATTTTATAATGTTCATCAATTTTAACAGTACCTATTAATAATTTTGGCCGCAGTTTTATAGAATAGAATAATACTCTTTATTATGTACACCATAAAAATTACAGATATAAATGTAGACATTTTACACAGGGTGACAAAATGGGCGGTCTTATCGTTAAAAGCGATTTTTTACAGACAACCTTTGGATGGATTTCCTTTTTTTGGTTTTATAGTTTTTATATGTTAATAAGAAACCTAAAACAAGTTTTAAATACCATTTATTTAAAAAAATAGCAATATACACGATTTCACTCACTCACTGTGAGCGCTGTGACAACACGCGCCGCGTTAGTTGCGTTGATATTCGAGAGTATTTCTCCCCGCCTACGACGCCACCACCTGCTTATCGACGGGAAGGACGCCGGCTGCCGGACGGTTTAGGACCGCGAAACCCACCGTTCTCCGATAGGGTCTCAGGTCCCGGCGCAAGTGTGCAGCGCATGAGATGGTCACGATCCATCAATGAAACAATTATGCGCTCATACTATGGGGCTACAGAGGGGCTGACCGCATACCGTGTTCGGATGCTCTCTCTCTTTCAGGTGTTTGAACCAGCTGTCAACATTTCGGCACAACAATTTTTTATATTCACAGCATCGCTTGTCAGCTAGACTGACTTCTTTTTTCTGCCTTCTAAATTCGTATTGGCGTTTATCTCATAATTTTATGCCATTATCTCATAATTACTAGAAAATGTTGCATGCCTCAAACTATTCAGGTCATAATCTCTACAGTACCTACTACGCTTTGGAATGGGCCACTAGCTTCATCTTTCTGATTGACCGACCCCTTGACAATTCAAAAGTGCCTGTAACTGGTTTATTTGAAATAAATGCTTTGAGTTTGAGTTTGACCTCCAAGTGTGCCCGGCGATCTGTTTTCTTTTTTAACGTGGCTCATGTTGCATGGGTTTCCAGAGCCACGTTAGCCATGCCAGTAATTTCTCATTCATGTGTCCACCCCGCACGTCATTAGATGGTCAATCAGGAGGTGTGGTAGGTAGTAGGGGATCATCTATACTAATAAAAAAGCTGAAGAGTTTGTTTGTTTGTTTGAACGCGCTAATCTCAGGAACTGCTGGTCTGATTTGAAAAATTTCAGTGTTAGATAGCTCATTTATCGAGGAAGGCTATAGACTATATATCATCACGCTAAGACCAACAGGAACGGAGCACCAATGAGCAATGTTTCAAAATCGTGGGTTGTTTTCTACCTTTTGAGAGCTTCCGCTGCGTGCGCTGCGTAAACGGTTAAACTTTTGCAAAATTCATGTATTACAGAATTGTTCCCCTTTAAAAGTTCTAACTTTTAAGGTTGGCTCACTATAAACATTTTATGCTAACCAAATTTGTTCTAAAATAATGCATTATTTGCGAAGGTGTTTTTATAAACATGATATTAATCCTTATCCAAATACATACGTTATTCATCACAAGTATTTAATTTAAAACAAAATTGCGCTTTACATCATTTGATTTAATTGAATATCTTAAGAGATATCGCAGTTTCAAAATAACATCGCAGCAAAATAATGGTGCAAGGCCGGCGGCGGGCGGTCATGCGGGGGAAGGGCGGTGGCCCCAGTTTTCTCTGCGAGATACCAAAAATGACGTTCAGTACCCCAGTAAAAATTTAATCGGTAACCCAGTAAAATTTCTAAGACCTTAAATGTTTTTTTGTTCTAGAATTTGTACTGGGTAACCCGGTAAATTTTCTTGGGTTTGCGCATATGGTCCCGCGTTATTGCAGAGCCCCAGTGAAAATTCTTAAACTCCCCAGGAACATTTTAAGAAATCTTTTCTCCGTGTACTGATAAAAGCGTGATGTAGGTACCTAAAACAGCTCCTTAACGTACGTATTATTTAAAAATATTTTCACCCTCTACATAAACGAAGTCGCGGGTTAAAGTTAGCGTTAGCCCAAAGTAACTTTTCCACGCGGACGAAGTCGCGGGCAGAAGCTAGTTATTATTATATTATTACTTGGCTATTTAGTGTTTTAAAAACACTAAAATAGGAATTATTTGGGATTCACAAAAAGAGGCGCATTCATTATATTCGTTATCAATAATATTTTTATTGCTTTGTAACTCCAAAGTAAGATGGCCGTAGTCTCAAGTTAACACGCATGCGCCACTATATCGACCCCTTTTGAGAGCTGTCTTGCTGCCCTCCATGGCTGACAACTTTTAGCTGTAGAATAAATTCTGCTTTACATTCCTTTGTGTGTTGTTGAGCATTGAATACATTTTTAACCAAGTAAGTGTAATAGTATGTTTTAATAATTGTATATGTGTTGTAGTATTAGGTACTTTATGAATTGGTGTATTATACTCGGGGGAAGCACATAATATTCAATTACTACAGATATTAGTTAATTTACATGTGAACTATTGTGGATAGTGAAGGTTTTGCAAAAGGCAACGGATTATTTTAAGTTTATAAGCATCATGCCCTCTCGCCATCGCATCGGCGGATTTTTTATTTGTTTTCGTACGGTAAGTCGCACGTAGTGGTAACCGAACCAGTATAAGCTGGCTTTTTATTACCCGACTGCGCGACAGCAAGACAGCGACATGTTTATCATACGTATCTGTGTATCTTTGTTAGTGGGATTCTTTATATCCTCGAAGCATCGTTACAGCTGGATGGATTTTAATACATAAAGTGTCTATCGCAGTCGGTGGCATCTAATCCGAGATTGAATTAAAAGAAATAAGCAGTACCTTTGTATTCAAAAGTTATATATCGGTTCCCAATGTATTTTAAGGTGTACTTAAATAATAACTGCCATCAACTGCATCAGACTGCTTGAAATTTTGCAGTGCAGTGGTGGCCCAGTGGTAACGACCTCGACTTGTAGGTCGTCGGTTCGAACCCACACAGGCAGGCGCATAACTTTGTGTAAATATTTTAATCACCACTACTCTCAAAAACAGTGAAGGAACACATTGTGGGAAAACCGGCATGTCCTAGAACCGAAAATTCGATGACATGTGACATCTGCCAACCAGCACTGGGTCCGCGTGGTAGATTACAGCCCACTCCCTCTCGAAGAGAGGAGGCCTGTGTTCCAGCAGCGGGAATATTACAGGCTAATTATGCTACGTTCTTATTAATTACATCCTGAACAATATTGATACATTCATATTACAGTGTAATAAAGAAATCTGGATGTCTGTCAAATCGTCAAACCTTGTGAAGCAGAGGCAGGTCGCTAGTCTGTACTGATTTACTCATGTTAATCTTTCAGTTCCTGGGTAAAGCTGCTGTTACTTTTGTTCGTTGAGTGTTGACTGCTGTGCAACTAATGCCTTGAAGATACCAGACGCATTGACGTAAGTTGCTTAATAAATATGTGTATGTAGATTGTAGTCATTTTATAAACTCCAAAGCGATTTTACTTGAGGTATGAATATAGAAAGAGAAAAAAAAAATATAATTTCTCTGCATAACATCATGACAATTTATTTTATGTTTTCACGATGTAAATATAACCTCATTTATTTGATGATTGCAGGATCTTGGAAACTCATTCGCAGTCTTGGAGACGATCGACTTCACTCGCTCGACGAATATATTCAACTGGTTTATCATGTGAGTACGCATAATTTTTATTTAACACCTCTTTAAAACTAACTATACGGGCCTTTGAACTTCAAAAATAAAAAGTTAAAGACTAATTATTTCAAACGAATTTCTTTTCTTTTACTTTAAATTAAATTAAATTTGTTTCTTTTACATTTGAATAATTGAACAATTCTAGTTTCTTTTTTCAATGCCCCAAGAAGTTCATTTAGTTCTTGCTGGATTAGATTTTTCGTCACGTTAAGTTAGGTACGGTGCCAACTCTCAATATTATTATTTTTTAGTTCACTTAATTTAGCCAAATGGCAAGAACGGAACCCTTTTAATTTCGTCATAACCACTGTTCGTCTCTGAATCACCCAAAGGTTGACAATGGTAGAAAATGCCTTAAGCCCGGCATTAAGTCCATCTCTGTACGTTTTTGTGCTTAAAGTATTAAATAAATAAATCTATACATTACTATTACAATTTAAGTAGCTTTGCGTGTCTGTATGTGTGACCGAGTTGTTCTTCTAAGCTACACAACGGATTTTGATGCGGTTTTCACCACCATTTGGATAATTTCTTTCGGAATATTAAACTTACATAATTATAATAAAGAAATGTCGAAGTTTTGTCAAGTCGTAAAAACTGTGTGAGGCAAAAGCTAGTAAATTATGAAAACAAAAACAAAGTTATTAAAAAAAAAAAACGTTAAATATGCTACACCGTTGGCGTTGATTCGAACAATACACCTGGACAAATGGGTTCCTAACCTAAAGCTAACCTTACCTTTTTTCGAGGTGGAAATCCGTTTGAATGTCCTCTGCCCTGGGGCGGAGCGGACGGGTCTGTCAGACACTGACCAACACCACCCTAATGTCGCACACTTAATTCGAGGCGTCGATTGGGAATGTAAAACGCGAAATGTAGCCGGGACTCTTGTAATACCAGAGCCACAATGACTAAGTTGTGCAGAACTTTACAGACGGTAGCAACTTTACAATGTCGGTGCTGCGCTATCCTTATGGAATGGCGAGGCCATATTGCACCGTCTACCAGGCAGAGCTGCTGGCCATCCGCGAAGCAATGAGTGAAGTCCTCAGACTAAGGAGACCATAGTTGCTATCTATAGCGACTCCATGGCAAGTCTCTAACCGTTCATAGACCAGTGTCCTTCTTCTCCTAGCAAGATAAACAAGAGACGTCATATGTCGCTGTATCCTCCAAGAGCAGAGCGTCTTCTTGTTGATTTCAGCGTCACAGGAAGAAGATTAAATCTCAATGATTTGATCAAACGTCAGCTCAAAAGCGAAGACCAAAAAAATTCAAGATCAATTGCAACGAGAAAAGTGCACGGCACGTAATTCTAGGAGTTTCCTGTCTCTGCTCTAACCACAGGGTTAGAGCAGAGACAGGAAACTCTTAGAAACATTGAATCCTAGAGCATACGGTGCAGACCGTATGCTCTAGGATTCAATGTTTAATGTTTTTTTTTTCAACGTGTCAATTAAATATATGTCGGAAATACGTTAAATCAATCGTTTGACTTTGACTAATCGGTACGCCAGTGCCACCAGGCGGCGCTTGACAGAGTCTACAACATAACGCTAACGCTCGACCAGAGAAAAACCAGAGTTGGTTGTTGGCGGTTAAGCAGTGAACACGTTTAGAAACTGTCGCGCATTCTGTATAGTTTTGTCGAGTACCTACAGTGTGTGATTCACTAGTGTAATTAATTTGTTTTGAACTGCGAACGGTTTTTCTATTGCGCAATAACCAACACTTCCCATAATACGCCCACAGTATTTACAATATGGTTGATGATACCGAGAGAGACGTACCTTCTCCGTCATATATAACAATGTGTAACTAAAATTATTCACCATGAGCATGTTGGTGTTTAATTCAAGAATAAATAATATTCAATTCTCCTTCATATGAATTGAAGTTGTCGCAAAGCCCTCGTGACCTAATAGTAGTTGATGAAACTGTTGCATAATGCATCAGTACTTAGTTGCATTAATTGTTGTTCTATTGTCATACGTTGGGATTGAACTTACTAAATAAAAGATCAGTTTGCCACGAAATTCAGTACAACAAAACCTATGAAGGGCGCCAAAACCCAGCACATCACCGCGCATGCGGTAAAGCGGGCGCTGCCACAGACGCGTAAAAATTTAGAATCAAAACTTTTTGTAATGTTATAAAATAGGCGCACCCCGGATATGCGTTCCATTACAAAAAAAAAATTACTGATGGAAACTCCTCATCCTAACTAATATTATAAATGCGAAAGTAAGTTTGTTCGTTTGTTACCTTTTCACGCCTAAACCACTGAACCGATCATCCTGAAATTTTGCATATACGTTGTCAGGGGTACAGAAACGGACATAGGGTACCTTTCATCCCGCAAAAAAGTACTGTTCCCGAGGAAAACAACAATAACGTCCTTATGATAATAGATGGCGCCACGTGGCTTTCGAATCATGATTAAATTATAACCCGAATCGATAGTCAAAGACTAAATTAATGCGAGCGAAGCCGCGGGCAAAAGCTAGTTGATATATAAAAACCCAAGATGCACAGTCTCGAATAAAAGTAACTCTCGAAAGTGTCCCGAAACTCTATTTCTGTCTCTTTCTATAAGCTACAAGCATATATTATTGCAAGTTCAACCTTACGCCAATTGTTTAAAGTTGTTATTATAACGCAGGTAACTAAAGCAATAAAATTTTACGACCGACCGTGGTCGGTAGGACAAGGTATTGAGTGGAGTCGAACATAACTTTTTTTTTCATCATACATTATTAGTTAGTAATTTTGTTAAATTGTGTTTTAAACACATAAATATACTTTTATTTGTTCATAAATATGTTTTTGGGTAGCCTATAGGTATATCAAAAACAAATAATAACTGTTAAAATTGTTTATTCAAATATATGGTTCAAAAAGATAATGATGAATGGTATTTATTTTGTAAAAATCAAATCAATCAAGGCATTTATTACAAGTGGGCCAGTCACAGGCACTTTTGAATTGTCATAGAAAATGTTAAAACAATACGACATTCGTAGCAAATATAAAAAAGACAATTCAGGAATATAAGGCGGCCAAGAGATGTCCAGTCCCAACTGACAGCGCCCGTTCACGAAAATGACACATGTATCTGCACCATACAACTCAACCATTTTGAAGGAAACAAAAAGATCCGACATACGTGCCATACATTTGAGTGAGCATGACATACTCTCAACCGCCAGGGTCATTCAAGTTAATAAGAGACGTAGGTACCCAGTGAATGGTAGCTCTGAAGTACATAGTACCTACTCACACAATGCTGCTAAGAAGTTATAATGTTAATATTACGAAGATTGAATCTATACAATGCAAATAAATACAGTTGTATAATCTTTAGCAGCTCTGATAATAGTTTAAATATACTTGCAAGCTGGTTGTTACAAACAATTTTACACATCATCATTATCAATAATATTTTAAAAGCTAGATGAGGCCGGCGTTTCGTACCTGATTACTCTGAGAAGAAACAGCCGAAACAAACTCAGAGATCACAGTCTATTTTAAAGTCCAGATATTATATTATATAGGTCGAATCATACGAGATAAGATAAGAATAAATTTGAATATACATAATTAAAACGGATATGTATTTAAAGCTTAAACTCAAAATAAATCAAACACATTAATTTCACTTGAAATAAATTTAGTTTATTGTAGAGTTGCCTTTTTGAATTAGATTTTAACTCTTTTGTTGTTTTTTTTTTGCAATGTAATGTAAACGAACGACTATAAACTTTTCTATAATAGCTTTTATCAGACTAATTCTGTGATTGAAAAGAGCAGGTTGTAGACGGGAATGTATGTCAATACTGGAAAATATATTTAAATGGGAGATATGTTTTAAAACTAAAGAACATAAATAGGCCTTGGTAGGGTTTTTGTAACTATTTATGCGCTGTTCCCGTCTTATAATCTCCTCTGTTTTTTTGCAAACAGTGTATGCGTCTTCACTCGCATAGCACAGCCCACCAAAATCCTTAATGTCTATCAATTTATGGAACCATAATTTATTACGTGCCAGTACAGAATCATTGCAGGTGTCGCATTTTATCTTTTTCAATATATGTCTAACCATAAATCCTGCAATGTAGCCAACAATTTGGCAGACATATTGTGAGTTCGAATTATTTAAAGAATTTGATAGAATATCACAATTATTTTGATAAGTCTCATAGCTACTATCCTCACCTGGCAAATATTCATTTTCAATATCAAAACGATATCCAATACTACTATTGTTAATATTTGATACTGTTGTGCCGCAATTTAGAATAGGCACATTTTCTAAATGAATGGAATTGCCTGTAAACTTGGAACCGAGTTCCGGATGCAGTAAAAGTTTTTTATACGCTGATTTAAATTGACGGAAATTAGGATTATTATTGAACCCTCCTTGACTCCTAATATTGCCGAAAAAGAGCTCCACGTGATCCTGGCTAAACTTATAGGCTAATATATATTTTAAATAACTGGTTTCCACATAACTAGTGTATAACCGTTGTACACTTTCAATGCAAACAAGTAACCCGATTACTTCTGTATATGCTTGGCAATTGTATACATATACTTTTTCTTCAGAAAATATTATTATGTTTTCTCCCTTCTTTTTGATGGTGCGTTTTCTTTGAACTTTAATGAATAGTGATAGTAAATAAGATTTCGCTATTTGGAAAAACCTAAAAACGTCTTTTGAAGTCATATTACTTAAGGGTCTTTTGAAACCACCGCAGTTGAAATTCCTTGAATTTAAAACATCAAATAAATTATTTAATACAAGTATGAACTCAGTAGTTGGTCCCGAATTAATGAAATTTGGAATGTTTAAATCGGTATCACAGAAAGTAATTGCATTTGCCACGTTGCGACTTAAAAGGTGACTCGCTAGTTTAACTTTCATAATGGAATTCTTAAACCGAATGTGTTTCTGCGTTAATTTATTGGCCAAGTGTAATTTATATTTTTCTTGAACTCTATGCAGGTCTTCAACTAGTCTCCATTTTATTTGTTATCTTTATTGTATTTTTTTTTTATGATTCAAATAAATTCCTCATTAATTTAATCATATTATGGCATGCGTCAAGAAATACAAAAACATCGTAATCAGCTGTGGGGTCTTTAAAAAAAGGCTTTAAATTATGAGCGTCATCCATATTGCACCCTAAAACAGCTTCATAGCAGATAAGTTCGTTTTACATCCATCAAATGTTAATGATATTACTTTTATTCCTACGGTGTGGCATTTTGAGAGTGCAATTCATATAAGATTTGTTTTATTTTCGGCTGTAAAACTATTGATGAAAAAGTAAGCTATGTGAATCCAAGATTCATTAACTGACACTAATAACAATACGTATGCCCGAATAGCTATTTGATTTGAGTCGTTATTTTCTATACCTATATCAACTAAGCCCTCATTCTGCTTTCCAGTCCAAATTTTTTGCCGTCGAATTGACATTTCATCAAGCACTAAAGAACATACTAAAATTTTGTTTGAGGTTTTAACCTTTTCTGAAAGTCTATCAAGTGCCTCTTGTGTAAAGCCTGGTTTTGCTTCAACACTTTTGTACCAACCATGTAACGTGTTTGTATGAGGTAGGCAGGTGTTATACATTTTTCGAAGATATTTGTAAGCGGCTGGTGAGCAGAAATGTAACGTTAAAGCGAATTTCCCGACCTCGGGAGGATATTTTAAACATCTCTTTTTTTTGTTAGACTATTGAAACATTTTGAATTAAACAGTTCAGTTGGTTTTATATACGTGGATAGGTCTTGACATAAATTTGAGTCTAATTTAAATCTTTTCGTTAAAACATTTAACGCATTCTTTAGTGAAATAGTCTTTTTAACAAGTCTCGAATTCTTTTTCCTTAAGTTGTTAATGAGTTTTCCTTGCTAATTAACTTTTTGCGGCATTTGTGAAGTTCGCTTTTTATACGAACTTTTCGAGGTGTATCCAAAACCGACCCCGTGCTTAGAGAAGTGGTAGGAGATTTGAATTTCTTTTCAATTTCTAAATTAAACATTGAACTCGTAGGACACACTTCAGTATCACCTCCATCATCCGATATTTCAATCTGTAAGCAATATCAAAATTAATAAGTATATATTAACATACCAAATAATATTTCAAAATATAGGGGCACTTATGTTCCGTGCGTTCTTAATCGTAGTTACTTACAATCTTGAGGTCCTGTGGAGTCATATCCTGTAAAAAATAAATACAATTACAAAAAAATAATGAATTGAACGAAGGTACTACGTTATTTGACAAATTCATTTAGCTTGCTTACGAGTTACTTACCACTACATTAGGAACAGCCATTTTACGAAGACGTTTTATGCCTTTTGAAGTGACAAACATATTATCCTCAAAAAAATGCTCGGTACTAACGACGCTTGAATTATTCGGCATATAAAAATCTTCTCGCCTTTGTTGGCTGACGATTGATGTCCATTCTCCACATCGTATTGGGTCACGAGGAAAACTAAAATATAAAAATTAGAAGTTTCCATGAAGTTTATAATGTGACACTTACAGACTACAGACTACGCGACACTTTAGTCTATCCTTAGCATGCCCCGCATGTCGCGAAGTCATAAGTTGGCCCATAAATTAATCGTTATACATCATAATATTTACGAACATTAAAAAAAAAAATATTGGCTACCTCCTGACCTATACGTTATGTAACGTAAATATTTATATTTGTCAAAAACTACATACAAAAACGTTCAAAAGTACATAAATTTATTAATAAAAAATAAACAAATAAAAAATAATCGACTCCACTTATTAGAACAGGGCCATTTTTATAATACGACTAAAATAAAAAGGAGACTGTAATGCGTTGTTGTAACACTGAACAAGCAGCCATTGAAGTTTGCCGTATTGTACTTTGAGGGTTGAATGAAGTTTTAAGAAAAAATAAATCAAAATCACACATTGCTTGTTGTAATCAGTCATAAAAACAACAAAAACTAGTCAATAAGTTTTTTACTTACCGAAAATACGATATCCCATCCTTTTTTAACCTTCTTGACGTACTCGTAATATTTTTACAATTTCTCACAGAACACTTCGGCATTTTTAACGACTGCTTCCAGACGCGAGCGACGCGAGACTATTTGAAATGAGCACACAATTTAGAATGTTACGCTCATTTTTTGCGGACGTTTTTTAGACGTTGAGTGTGGATCTTGGGTTTTTATATATCAATGAAACTCCTTGATGATATTAACTTCTTGGATTTGCCCTGTATCGTATTGGTAAAAAAATTGATTCTGAACATTATTTTGTTAGAGAAAAGGTGTTAAAATATGATTCTATTTTTTTATTTCTGTTTTGTGTCTATAAAGTATCTCAATATAAATTAGTTTTGAACTTTATAATTCGAATTTTACGATATGAGAGTAGATACAGTAGGTACATTACCGCAGCGGCCGACAACAGAGGCATCGATGGACGAACGTGAAAATATGGGCCTAGGCGAAGCCGAGGCACACATACAAGAGTCCATTAATGCCTAGTTGCGGCCAAGACTTGTATAGTACTGTTCTTAAATATTGCGCGGAAATTCAAACTAAGTAAATTAATTATAAATTTAATGGTGCCTCCACATGCTTGGCAAACAACGGCAAACAGCGAACACCAAACAACAAACACGAAGGTGTGGATAGGTGTTTGCCTGTTTTTGTTTGTGTTTGCCAGTGATCGGTGTCGGTGTCGGTTTTTGTGCAAAAATCAAAGGCTGTTCGACAAACGTGTTTGCGATGTATCCAAAAGCTTGTTTAGCTATCAGTAGTACGCGCGAGCTTGCGGGCATCGGACGGAGTTACTAGTGGTGTTGCAAATTCCTTGGCTGTAATAAACTTTTTAGAAGATTTTTATATTTTTTATTTGAATGTTATTCTTTTCTTTTTTTACTGTTTCTTGTATATTTCAAAAAGTTTGTTTGTGTTTGCAATTTATGTTATATTTTCCACTAAAATCCTTCTATCACAGTTAGCTTTAGTTTTATTATATTCCACCAACCATTTATACATACAGTCCATTTTTCATCGCCTTCAAGTGGTTATTACCTACGCTGTGCCATTGTGTATTTAGTTACTGGTGTATTTTATGTTTTCGGTAAGTACCAATTATATTATTTTGATACAATTCACGAAAATCACGAATGGTGACATTTTGTGTATCTAATAAAATTTTAAGTAATTGTTTACCTACCTATTTCAGGAAAAATGTCTGATTGGTCTGAGGACACAGCACTAATATTCTTAGAGGCATATCAAACTGAACAATGTATTAGAAATCCAAAAGATGTTAACCATAAAAACAAAGATGGTGAACGACGCGTGCTATTATGAACAAAAGTGCTATTAGTGCTATTATGAACAAAGTGTAAAGGAACTTAAAAATAAATACTTTGGCTACATTCCGAAGACACCTTAACAAAAAAAGGACTCCATTCGGTCTGGAGCAGGTTAGTTTTAACTTTGGTTGCATATTTGTGGGCATTTCTATTTTTCCTTGTAACCAATTAAGAAATTGTTAACAGGGAGTTAAATTGGTCAGTTTGGTTACATACTTTTCCAATCCTTTACAATAAATAAAATATGTAAGAAATCGGACAAGTCTAAAAATGTTTAACAAGAAGTGAAGATTTGTCCGGTTTGATGCGTAATTTCTTTTTTGCTTTGACAGTGTGTAACCAAATGGACAAATTTACCTCACTCTGAACAATTTCTTAATTGGTTACATGGAAAAAAGAAATGCTTTTGGCCTAATATTTAATAACCTGCTTGCTCTGATGCTACTTACTGATTGTATGATGCATGAATTTGTAATTGGCATCAAATAATGCCAAAAGAACAATGCTACACGTTTTCGTATAGTTGAAATATTCAGTTCCACCATGAGGTGGGTTTTCTATAACAATATGTTTGCCGTCTATGGAATCGAGGCAGTGTGGGAATTTGCTCCTATATCCCCTTTCTATATTCATCCAAGCATCTACTGTCGATGGCATCTGAAATCAAAATGTACAATGTCAGCTATAAAAAAAACAAACTGAAACACTAAGTTTTACCTATTTCATTTCTACAGGAAGTATCATCACAAGAAATACGAAATGCCGAATGAGAGAGAAATAGAGATAGAAGTAGAAGATAGAGCAGATAACAATCTAGCGCAGCCTTCAATATCTTCCCATACGCCAAAACCTGTGACTTCTCGTCGTCGTCCCACCCTCTAGCGGAGCGGCAGATGTCGTCAGCCTTTGGTTAGTTAACGAATATTTTAACTAAAAGGCAGAACGAACGTCCACCGCCACCAAAGGTAGACGACGATTGCGATCTATTTTCAAGATTGTTAGCTAAAACATTGCGAGAACTTCCTCCTGATGAAGACAGATAACTGTTTATGTATGATATAGAAACTTTATATGCCTTAGCCTTACTTTATTAGTCTCTCCTTAATAGGATTAAGGAGAGGCTTTTTTTTAATTTATTTTTTTAGCTTTATACCAAAACCTTTTATTTATAGTTTAGATTGCACTCTTAAGAATTCAGTGATCAAGCCCAGAGATCAAGTGCGTAGACCTACAGACTACATTCGTCGGGAAGTTGTGATGCGAATATTTTTTTTTTTGAGAATAAGAAAAAGATGGACAATCTAATATTGAAAACACAGTACCTACCTAACTATGAATTCCATCAACCTATGTAATGGTTTACTACTATGTTTATTGCCTAACATGTATCCATTTGTCTTTACAGCTGGAAGTTGAACAAATTAAAAAAGGCAGCATTATTAGAGGAAGAGAGAAACAAAACGTTAGAAAAGCCTAAAATAGAATTAGAGGAACTGAAAAAATCTATTGCAAAACAAATTCAATAGCACCTGTGCTATTGACTATGTTTTGCAAAAAGCGTCAAATCAGGTAGGATGACTATTATTGACCTGTCAATAGTCATCCTAACTGATTTTATGCTTTTTGGTGAAATATGATTTAAAATAAAAGTATACTTATTTGCAAATGTTTGTTTTTTATTTATAAAGGAATCAATATTAAGAAAAAAACCTTTCAACCAAAGCTTGTCGCACTGTAAAACCATTGCTGTTGGAGTGTTTAGTAATTTGTGCCACATCAACACCATCATTATAAATATCAATGTCATCCCAGTTCAATCCAAGTCGTTTACTAATAATGCTATATTATGCAGTGTTGCACATGCACATTTGACAGCCACGACTGTATCCACCTTAATACCCATTCCCATTTGAAGACAAGGAAATTTTCTTTTCCAAATACCAAAAAATCGTTCTACAGTATTTCTGGTTTTAATTTGGCTTTTGTTATATGATTCTTGGGGAGTTGAATTATGTGATAAAAATGGTGTAAGAAACACATTGCTAACTGAATACCCGCTGTCCCCTAAAATTATCCCTTGTAATAATACCCCAGTATTAAGTCTTTGCTTAATAGCACTGCTATTGTAAGTAAAGCTATCATGCGTACTGCCAGGCCACCGGGCTACTAAATCATAAAATTCCAAGTTTGGCTCTGTGATTGATAGAAAAATATCCTTTTCTATTTCTATAAACTTCTGAAGTTATTCCTCCGGGGCTTCTTATTTTAATGTGGGTATAGTCGATACAACCAATCACTCCAGGAAAATGAGCAAGTTCATAAAATTTTTGCCTGCAACAAAAACGCCATACATATTAAGAATACCTTCATGAGAATGTAGTAGGTACAGATGATTATTATAATAAAATGGTCTTACTTCACTATGTTAATTTCTTCTACAGTAGACGGGAATTCAACAGTCTTATCTGCTATCAATGTAGATACTTGATTCGTGAAACTGACTGCTGACAGATATTTATTACATCTCCATCCAATTTCTGTAAAAAAAATGTACAGCCACATATTAGGTAGGTAGGTACATTCTTCTTATAACATTGTAACAAACTTCATTAATACAAACATTTTTTTAATATAATATACAGTTCAATCCTATGATAGGTAGGTATCTAGGCCACTAACCTGAAAACTCCCTGTAGCGAAGTAGCGTAATGTTATTAGCAACATTATTTCTGGTGCAAATGGTAATCCTCTTTTCGTTGGATTCCTGAGTATTACACTTTTTACAGATTCAAGTATAAATCTATATCGTGCATGGAATTCTTGAATTGAGTATTTTGTGACGGGATCAGAATGGGTTACTGGGTTAATGGGTTATCCGAGGCCCCCCGTCCTGCAGGACCTCGATTTATTTTTATCTTGATGATTTTCTTTTTCCATTGTTTTCAATTTATACGGTTGACATAAAAAGTGCTTAAATGTATGTGCTTGAAATACATAAGACGAAAGTAGTTTATTTGAAATTTTGTACAATGTCGAATCATAGTTTTAATTGAGGTAATTACAGTTTGAATAAAATGTATCAAAAATACAACAAAGAAGCGCAGAACTATTCTCAAAGAAAAAGCTTTTGCAAATTGCATTAACTAAGTTTTTAGAAGACCATCCTTAGTAACATCGTGCTCATAACGCCTAAAACGACTACATATTTTTTATTTTAAAGTTAATTATTTATGTTTACCAAATTATTGTGAGAAGAATGATTTGACATTACACTGGTTTTGCATGTTTTGAAAAGACTGATTGAACATGTTAATATTTTGATTTTTTCAACTTTTATTACTAATATTGGATTATTTTTACAGTTGAATTTTGCAGTTTTGATAATTTTAAGTTAATAATCAATTTTTAA
Organism: Dryobotodes eremita; assembly: GCA_917490735.1. Lineage (NCBI taxonomy): Eukaryota > Metazoa > Arthropoda > Insecta > Lepidoptera > Noctuidae > Dryobotodes > Dryobotodes eremita. The sequence continues at coordinate 4,754,509 of OU823241.1, read as the reverse complement.
AAGCATATTTGATTTACTTTATTGTAAAAAAAAATATGAAAGTGCAACTGATTTTGAATGTTAAAAGATTATTTTAGAGTTAACTATTTACTATGCCACATTATAAAAAAATAATTCCTGAAAGTGAGACTGTTTTGCGTATATTTTAAATCATGTTAATGTTCCATTTAGAATAGGTATTTTGATTTTCTGTATTTAAAAAGGAACTATTGTGATAAAAACAGGTTTTATACCTGTGATTGCTCTAGGAGATTCTATATTGTATTCTCTAAATATAATATTTACCTTAACCAAGCAAGACAGTACTCGTATCATAATTTTAGTAAGTAATAAAAATTTATTTAACATACCATCTGCTGACGGTCCTTTTAAGCTACGAAGCTACGACTTTTAATTGAGTTTATCAAGATAAATACAAATCGGGGTCCTCCGGGACGGTTGCCTGGGGGATCGGGGTACTCAGGGAATAACCCATCAGAATAATCTCGTAAATACCACCTCGGCCCTACTTATGTATTTCTACTGGCATAATCCACAAACTCAATAAAGTCTGCCAAATCAGACATTATTGCTTTTTAATAAACGCGAAAACGAATTCACTGGTAAAAATAAAAATATAATCTCAAACGTAACAATGTCAAAATCCATCGTTAAATGGTTCTTCTTCTTCTTCTTTAGGATTTTGGTTTCCGCACTTAGTCCTTTAAGTGGACCATTGTGCGTGGGCCATGGCGGCCGTCGGTGGTTATTCCAACCAGCCCACATCCCTCCAGATGTTGATGATGTCTCCTGGTCTGTTGAGAGCATCTGTGTAGGATCTGGGAGCCCCAAGGGTTGGTGACGCCTGTGCATTCAAAGAGCATATGCGCAACGGTTTCCTCAGCCTCCATGCAAGCCCTGCACAGAGGACTGTCCGTTATACCTATTGTGTGAAAGTGGCGCCACCAGGCGCAGGCCGTTCCTGTCCAGACGTAATAAGCGTCTGGTTAACTTGCCATCCAAGGATGGCATTGCATTCTTGGACTGCCTACAGCCTGTTGTCGAAGTCTACCAGCTCTCCGCTTGTTTCTGGGTGTACTCCTGTAATCATCTTCGTAGCTGGTTGAAGGGGATGGGCACGATGGGTTCGAGTCCACAGACTGATGCGCTGGATGCTCTTCTGGCCATTTCGTCAGCTGCCTCGTTACCCATTGATCCACTGTGTCCTTTAATCCATTGCAGTGTCACTGTGTTGCGATTAGATACCGCTACACGTTCTAGAGCATTGTGACATTCAAGTGTTATACTCGACGTAATATACTTTCTTCCCAGGGATTGGAGGACTGAGGCGCTGTCGGAGAGTATACGTATATGGGTGTCCGTGACTCTCCTGGCCTCTATAGCGTGCACCGCTTTTATGGTGCCCACACACTCCGCCTGGTGGACGGTGTTGAACTTTCCTAGCGGGCTGGATATATTTGTTAAGGTCGTGCGAGAAAACTCCGACTCCGGAATTTCCGGAGTCGGTCTTAGATGTGTCGGTGTATACTCTCAGCTCTTTCGGGCCTGAGTAGTCACAACGTTCTTCTGTAAGTGTTATGTTGTAATGCCTTTGAAAGTAGTGTAATTTCGGGGCTTTGTCGCAGGGTGATGCCATCATCGGTTGTCGTTTGATCGCAGTTTCCTTGATGCGTATGTGCTTGACTCTACAGTCTTTGCTTAGGGTCCCTGTTATATGCAGCCTAAAGGTAGCCAGGGCGGCCTCCTCTTGCACGATGAGGTGCAGAGGTGGTAGTCCAAGCACCGCCTGTAGGGCCGCAGTGGGTGTAATTCTCATGCAGCCAGTGATTGCTACACAAGCAAACCGTTATAGTTATTCGAGGTCTCTCTGGGCTGTGCTCAAATCTGTCCTGGGCCACCAGACTAGTGAGCTGTATGTGATAATTGGTCGGATGACTGTGGTATATATATATAGCCAGTAAGTGACCTTGGGGCTAATCCCCCAATTCCTGCCAAGCATTCGCTTGCATTGCCACAGAGATATGCTGGCTTTTGTAGTGATGTAGTTGGAATGTTTTTCCCAGTTCAGCTGTTTGTCCAAATAGATGCCCAGGTATTTGGTTTCGGTTGAGAGGGTCAGGGTAGTTCCAAAGAAGCGTGGTAGTTGGAGTGTCGTCAATTTCCTCTTTTATTTTAAACGCGAAAACGAATTCACTGATAAAAATAAAAATATAACCTCAAACGTAAAAATGTCAAAATCCATCGTTAAATGGTTAGTAAAGGTTTTGGTGAACTTAACTTTAATTAATAAATAATAATAATAATAATTTCCAGTTTTACAATTTAAAATTTTACCACTTGCTAAAAATAACATGAAAATTGTCATTAAGGGACGCTAATGAACCGTTAACTGACTCTGAGGGTGAACTTTTTCTAATTTTTACTAAGGAACCCGCTAAGTAACCATTAGGCGTCTCTGAGTGTGGCTGTTAATCAAAGTACGTGCTAAGTAACGTTTAGAGATTTCTCTCGGCCTTAGACTTTACTAAAGCTAAGTTAATTTGCTCTATAGATCTCAGCTTCAGTCTTATAGCTATAAAATATTTCTTGTTAAAATAATAATTATCAATATTTTGATGTTTGGCGTTTTATCGTACCTAACAAACTACCAACACGTCTTTTGATAGTATTTGTTGGCAACTCCAACACAATTTATCGAACGTTCGAAGCTTGGGCGTTGGGTTGTGTCATCGCTGCAAGTGCAATACGCAGGCGTCATGAACATACCCTTTGAAAAATAAAATATCACTGTATGTAGCTCGTCCATTTGCCTGGAGTGCGGACTAGGGACTGGATCGTTATTAGACAGTTACGATAGTCATATAACTCCGAACACCCTTCGTTGAGTTCAAATAGATGTATCGAGGATAATGCAACACAATTTATCGTAATTTGGTCGGTCCCGCGAATAATTCGTCAACTTTATCGCATCGTATTTCAGAATAAAAATGTTTCATCATCTTTGGCCTGTTGTGTGACGTAATAATTTCGGTTGGATGTCTGATAAACCCTTTTGGTACACCGAAGTGCTCGCTATATCCGTGACGTGCGTATAGATTAAGGGCGGTTCTTTTTGCGCGCTCAAACGTAATTGTTCGTCGTGACTCACATCGCTAGTCGGCGTGAGTGTAGCCATTCCCTACTGCCTGGTGAGTAAGTTAATCTAATCGTGTGCTGATCGCGAGTTTTTTTTTCTGGTTAGTCTGTTTTATAGGCTATTTGTTAGTGAACAGACAAGATATTTGGCACTCGAATCGGTTTTTTCTTCTTCTAATTATTCGGTTTAGTAGGTACGATTGCTTGCGGCCTAATAATTTTGCAATATTCAATTAAGCTTGTATTAGTGACATTTAAGTTTTTAATTAATACATTTCGACACAATGTAAAAATTGTTAATAAAATAAATAAATAAATGAGACATTATTAAGAATTTCTACTCTAGTGAATTTAAAAAATGAAATGTTTTCAATCGCCTTGTTCGAATTGCGCTGTAAAATGGCGGCTGTGCGTGAAAGAGAGAGACATAGTTACTCATGGAAGTCAACGCCCACATGCAGCGCACACAGTCGCACGGTGCAAAACCTGTAACGCGCATGACTTTATTGATTGATTGACCTGTTTTTAGTAAGTACTGCAGTGCGTCTAGTTCAGACCAGGCGGCCAGTTCCGTAAGATTTGTGGAAGGGCCTAGTAGTGTTTCATTTCGCGCTTCAGTAACGGCTTTGAGTGCTAAAGTTTAAGGACCCATAAGGGATTATATATTTGTGGCCAAGATAGTGATTGATATTTAGCGATTTGTGTTGCATCTAAGATACTTTACTAATATTATCATCGCGCCTCAGTAACGGCTTTGAGTGCTAAAGTTTATTAAACCATACGGGATTAAAATTCGTGGTCAAGGTAGTGACATTTAGATATTTGTGTTGCAATTAAAAGACTTTGTTACTCTTCGAACTTGGAGGAGTGCGATTAAAGTGAGTACTAGTGACTTCATAGGAATTGTTTTTTTTTTTTCACGTTTTGTAGGTACAGGCGACAGTTTATGAAACTATATTACTTTCCATACCTGTTTGCCTAACCGCTGCTCCATACGTTTATGGGCGCATATCTCGACAACATGTAGGAAATAGCAGATTTTTGTTACATGATTTAAGGTTTGGCCCATAATAAAAGTTGTTCGTAATGAAAAATAGGTACAATGACCTCTTTTAGGTTTTCTATTACTCCTTATATATAGAGAAGATAATCGTGTGCTTACTCCGTATATATAGAGAAGATAATCGTGTGCTGCTCGCAAGCGATTTTCTTTTCAGGTTAGTGCGTTTCATAGGTAATTTTTAAGTAGGTAAAAAATAGACATTTAAATTTTTTCTATAGAAAAAATGTATGAAGTTTTCTACTTGAATTTAGTACACTGGCTTGCGGTTTAATTATTTTGCAATATTTAATTATCAATGCTCGTGTTAGTGACATTAGACATCATTAAAACTTTGAACAAAAACAATGGTTAAATCGCCTTATTGGAATTGCGCCGTAAAATGGCGGCTGTGCGTGAAAGGGAGAGAGATAGTTACTCATGGAAGTCAACGCCCACATGCAGCGCACGCAGTCGCACGGTGCAAAACCTGTAACGCGCATGACTTTATTGATTGATTGACCTGTTTGTAGTACTGCAGTGCGTCTAGTTCAGACCACGCGGCCAGTTCACTAGGATTTGTGGAAAGGACTAGTAGTGTTTCACTTCGCGCTTCAGTAACGGCTTTGAGTGCTAAAGTTTATGGACGCATAAGGGATTATATATTTGTGGCCAAGATAGTGATTGATATTTAGCGATTTGTATTGCATCTAAGATACTTTGCTAATATTATCATCGCGCCTCAGTAACGGCTTTGAGTGCTAAAGTTTATTAAACCATACGGGATTAAAATTCGTGGTCAAGATAGTGACATTTAGATATTTGTGTTGCAATTAAGAGACTTTGTTACTCTTCGAACTTGGAGGAGTGCGATTAAAGTGAGTACTAGTGACTTCACAGAAATTGGTTTTTTTTTCACGTTTTGTAGGTACAGGCGACAGTTTATGAAACTATATCACTTTCCATACCTGTTTGCCTAACCGCTGCTCCATACGTTTATGGGTGCATATCTCGACAACATGTAGGAAATAGCTGATATTTTTTTACAAGATTTAAGGCTTGGCCCATAATAAAATTTGTTCGTAATGAAAAATAAGGTACAATGACCTCTTTTTAGGTTTTCTATTACTTCTTGTATATAGAGAAGATAATCGTGTGCTGCTCGCGAACAATTTTCTTTTCAGGTTAGTGCGTTTCATAGATAATTTTTAAGTAGGTAAATAGACAAGATATTTGAATTTTTTCTTTAGAAAAAATGTATGAAGTTTTCTACTTATAGAATCAGAATCAGAATCAGAATCAGAATTATTTATTTGTTAAACATAGGTGAAGAACATATATACATTAATCATACATGTCAAGGTCTTAAATAGATAAGTGTTGCACTATGCTTTGTCATTGTTGACATACAAATATTAAAGTCAGGTTCGTCAAAGTTAACAAAATTTTACGTTAACAAAATACATTAAAATAATCAATTTAATATTCGTTCGTTACATTAATAATATAAATTTATAAAATTACAGAATTTAATCAAATAGTATTATCATTAAAATAGTCATCCAGGGTATAATAACATTTCTCAACTACTAACTTGTGAAGACACTTTTTGAATTTCTTTAATGGCATACATTTTATAGCATCAGGTATTTTATTAAAAATTTTTGGTGCAACACCAAAGAAGCTCTTTTTCATTAACGCAGTATTGCATTTCAACGTACATAGTTGATTTTCATATTGACTCCGAATGGGGGTCTTCTTAACTGTTTAAAATTTTGTAAATAAATGTGGATTTGATTTTATAAATAATGCAGTTTCTAATATATATATAGCTGGTAATGTTAATATTTTTAATTTCTTAAAGTAGGGAACGCAACTATCTGTTGACTTTAAATTACACATGGATCTTACACACCTTCTTTGCATCCTGAATACCAGTTCCCTATTAGTTGATTGCCCCCAGAAAACAACACCATAACGGAGATTAGAGGCTACAAGTCCATGATAGGCTGTTAACAGTGTTTCAGAATTAACTCTCTTAGATAATTGAAACAATAGATACGCAGATTTACTCAGTCGTTTACAAACCACTTCCAGGTGAGGTTTCCAAGTCAACTTATGGTCTACAGTTATGCCTAAGAATTTTGCACTCGTAACTTCTTCTATTTTATACTCATCGTAGGTAATATTAAGGGGTGGATTCTCACGTCGTTGATGAAACTGTACAATTTTAGTCTTACTCAAATTGATCACAAGATTATTATTATTTAGCCAATTAATGATGTTATTTAGCTAGTTATTGATCTCATTTCGATATTCGTTTGGATCAGTGCATTCTATGATAGCTGTACTGTCATCTGCAAAAAGTATAATTTTGTTTCTCAAATTTCTTGGGAGATCATTGATATATATCAAGAAAAGTAGGGGCCCGAGTACAGTGCCCTGAGGCACACCATACCTCACGGATCTCGCTTCAGAGACATATGTAGTTTCTAATTTGCTTATAGGACAAATTCTGGAAATCTCAGTACACTGTGTCCTATCACTTAGGTATGATTCTAGGAGTTTATGAATGTTTCCCCGAATGCCGTACCCGTGTAACTTTTGTAGCAAGATCTGATGATCTACGAAGTCAAAAGCTTTTGACATATCCGTGAAGATCGAGCACACTGGATTTTTTTTATCCACTGATGTCATTATACTTGACAGCAGGTCAAATAGTGCCATATTAATATTAGTATTTTTCCTAAATCCTTTTTGTTCATTGCAAAATAACTGAAACTTCTCGAAATACGTGTAAATGGAATTATATATTATTTTTTCAATAACTTTTGCAATGACTGGTATTTTTGCAATAGGCCTGTAATTTTTTATATCAGTTTTGTCATTATTTTTGTAAATGGGTTTAATAATTGCCTTCTTGAGACTAGTAGGGAATATACCATCAGAAATGCAAAGATTAATTATGTGCGATAACGGTGTCGCTATGACCTCCTTAATATCTTTTATTACTCTAGTTGAAATACCGTCGTATCCTACTGTACTAGTATTTTTTAAGCTACTTATCACTTTTATAATGTCAGTGTCTGAAACTGGTAGCATAAATAGAGACTGCGAAGTTGAGTTTTCAATAACATTTCTACACGAATTTGTTAACGGGGTATTATTAAGGTTTGTTTTTGAATTATTTTCTATAATCTCTATAAAATATTTATTGAATTCATTCGCAATGTCAAGGGGATGTGTAAGAGTTGATTTATCATTTTGTATGGTCAATATTGGTTATAGAATTTAGTACGCTTGCTTGCGGTTTAATTATTTTGCAATATATAATTATCAAAGCTCGTATTAGTGACTTTAGTCATCATTAAAACTTTGAATAAAAACAATGGTTTAAAATGCCTTATTAGAATTGCGCCGTAAAATGGCAGCTGTGCGTGAAAGAGAAAGAGATAGTTACTGATTGAAGTCAACGCCCACTTGCAGCGCGCGCAGTCGCACGGTTCAAAACTTGCAACGCGCATGACTTTATTGATTGATTGACCTATTTCTAGTGCCGTAGTGTGTCTAGCTCAGACCGGACGGCTAGTCCCAAGGTCGTGTAGTAGTGACTAGCTCTATTTCATTTCACGCTTCAGTAAAGGCTTTGAGCGCTTAAGTTTATAAAACTTAAAGGATTATAAGTATATTAGTGGCCCAAATAGCGATAGTTAGCGATTTGTGTTGCATTTTCTGTACTTCCACAAAAAATAAACGCCTGGAAGATACCAGACGCACTGACGTAAGATGCTAAATAAATATGTCTTTGTAGATTGTAGTCACAAGTAACAGGATATACACACTTTAACAAACTCAAAAGCGATTTTACTTGAGGTATGAATTGAAACAGAAAAATAAAAATCCAAAGTGTTCACGATATTTTTCTCAATTCTCTGCATCACATTATGACAATTTATTTTATGTTTTCATGATGTAAATAATAATTATTTGTTGTTGTTTAATGATTTCAGGATCTTGGAAACTCATTCGCAGTCTTGGAGACGATCGACTACACTTCAAGGCGCACTCGCTGAATATATTCAACTGGCTTAATCATGTTAGTATTACTTCAAACGAAATTTACATATATTTTTTTACATTTGTATAATTGAACAATTTTAGTTTCTTTTATCCATGGCTCAAGTAGTTCAGTTCTTATTGGATTAGAACGTCCGACATATCTGTTAAGCCTAGGTAAGGTGCCAACCCTCAATATTATTATTTTGTAGTTCATTTGGGTTACGTAGCCAAATGGCAAGAGAAAGATTCGTCATAATAATTGTTTGTCTCTGAATCACCCAAAGGTTGACTGATATAAAATACCTTTGGCATTAAGTCCATCTCTGTACGTTTGTGTGCTTAAAGTATTTAATAAGTAAATCTAAACATAAAGTTATACGTTTTGTAGTTAGGTACATTAAAGTTGCTTTTCATGTCTGTCTGTGTGACCGCGTTGTTCTTCTAACCTACACAACGGGTTTTGATCCGGTTTTTACCATAATTCAAAGAATTTCTTCTGGAATATTAAACTTACATATAATAAAGAAATTTCGATGTTTGGTCAAGTAGTAATAACCGTGCGAAAGTAAGGCTAGTAAATTATAAAAACAAATACAATATTGTTAAAAATTAATATTAATTAGAAATAGGAAAGGGCCAAGAACTGAACTTGAGGCACGCCCATCTTAACTAAGGACCCCGAGGTCATCGCTCGGTTACCGTTTACTTTTTGCTGCCGGTTTGATAGATAGGAAAGAACAAGATTTCTACGGTTTCAGGCTTGGCCTATAATAAAAGTTGTTCGTAATGAAAAATAGGTACAATTACCTCTTTTTAGGTTTTCTATTACTCCTTGTATATAGAGAAGATAATCGTGTGCTGCTCGCGAGCAATTTTCTTTTCAGGTTAGTGCGTTTCATAGATATTTTTAAGTAGGTAAATAGACAAGATATTTAATTTTTTTCTATAGAAAAAATGTATGAAGTTTTCTTTCTACTTATAGAATGTAGTACGCTTGCTTGCAGTTTAATTATTTTGCAATATGTAATTATCAAAGCTCGTATTAGTGAAATTAGACATCATTAAAACTTTGAATATAAACAATAGTTTAAATCGCCTTATTGGAATTGCGTCGCAACATGGCGGCTGTGTGTGAAAGAGACCGAGATAGTTACACTGATGGAAGTGAATGCCCACTTGCAACGCGCGCAGTCGCACGATGCGAAACTAGCAACGCGCATGACTTATTTGATTGATTAACCTATTTCTAGAGCCGCAGTGCGTCTAGCTTAGACCGGGCGGCTAGTTCTCTAGGTCTTGTGGAAGTGACTAGTCGTGTTTAATTTCGCGCTTGATTAAAGGCTTTGAGGCCTAAAGTTTATTAAATCATAAGGGATTATATATTTGTGGCCAAAATAGTGACATTTAGCAATTTGTATTGCATCTAAGATACTTTGCTATTATTATCAACGCGCTTCAGTAACGGCTTTGAGTGCTAAAGTTAATCAAGCCATAACAGATTGTAGGAGGATATTCGTGATCAAGATAGTGACACTTACCGGTTTATGTTGCATCTAAGATACTATCCTTCTATTTGAACTTGGAGGAGTGAGATTAAAGTGAGTACTAGTGACTTCAAACGTTTTTTTTTTTTCTATTTTTAATAACAGGGGACAGTTTATAAATCTATATTAATTATTTTTGTGCGCATAACTCGACAAAACATTAATAGTTGGTGTGGAGCTGCGAAAACTACACTCAAACCTCTGGAAGTGGCTCAGAGAGCCATTCCCAAGGTTCCATTTCCGATTACCTCTTTTTACGTTTTCAATTACACCTTGTATATAGAGAAGATAATCATGTACTGCTCGCGAGCAATTTTCTTTTCTGATTAGTGCGTTTCATAGACAATTTGGTAGTAGGTAAACAGACAAGATATTTGGAACCATTCAATCAAAAAAATGTATTTTATTTTCTAATTGTACAATATAGTTAAGTTGCTTGCGGCTAAATTATTTTGCAATATTTAATGATCAAAGATTCTATTAGTGAAATTAAACATCGTTAAGATTTTCTACTACTGTGAATTTAAAAAAATCTATGTTTTAAATCGCCATATTGAAATTGCGCCGCAAAATGGCGCCTGCGCGTTAAAGACAGAGAGATAGTTACTGAATGTAAGTCAACGCCCACTTGCAGCACGCGCAGTCGTACGGTGCAAAACCTGCAACGCGCATGACTTAATTGATTGATTGACCTATTTCTAGTGCCGCAGTGCAATCTAGCTACGACCGGGCGGCCACTTGCTAAGGTCTTGTGGAATTGACTAGTCGTGTTTCATTTAGCGCTTCAGTAACGGCTTTGAGTACTAAGTTTTATAAAACCATAATTATACATGTTTGTGGTCAAGATAGTGACATTAAGCGATTTGTTTTGCATCTAAGATACTTGGCTTCTATTTGAACTTGGAGGAGTAAGATCAAAGTGAGTACCAGTGATATCACAGGAATTCGGTTTTTTTTACTTTAGGTACAGGCGACAGTTTAAGAAACTAAATGATGTTCTTTATACGCCTAACCGCTATAGCGACGCAATGTGTCTTAGAAAGGTTGGTTTTAGACCCACGGTTCCTAACCTGGGGGTAAGTACCCCTGCGTGGGTAAATCTGGTATTTTGCGGGGGTAATAAGCTGGTAACATATAAAAAAGATTAGACCTATAAAACTGAATCTAGCTTGCCAGTGCATTGCAGTGGTTTTTCAACTTTAGTGACACTAAAAATAAAGGCCAGAAATCATCTCAACGTGGAACATGACTTCAGATGCGCTTTAAGTAAAACAAAACGTAACATTAAAATCTTGCAAATGCGAAACAGTACCAACCTTCACATTAAAAAAATTGCGTTCGTAAGTTTTTTAATGTTAGGTTTAGTAAAGTCTGTAAAAATTATTTAGATAGGTAATGTGATTGTAAGAACTTACTCAATATTTTTGTGCAATTTTTATGTCCAATACAGTAAATTTGTATTTATATGTACTATATTCATTGGTAATATAAGGGAGCGGGGCTCAATCAGTTTCCCTTGCTAAGTCACAGGGGTGACAAGATCGAAAAGGTTATGAAATGAAATTTATTTGCAAGAATTGCTAGTACATACAGATGGTCGGGTTTTTTTTTAAACAGTTTCTAAAACAATTCGCTAGAACTAGCATGCAAAATTATTGTTACACTAGCTGCGCCCCGCGGTTTCACCCCCAGAAATCTCGATCCCGTGGGAATATCGGGATAAAAAGTATCCTATGTCCTAATCCAGGTCATAGTCTACCCATGTACCAAATTTTATCCAAATCCGTTTAGCCGATTTAGCGTGATTGAGTAACAAACATCCAAACATCCACACTTTCACATTTATTATATTAGTAGGATAGTAGGATTAATTAAACAAATGAAGCTAATAAAATTGGTACATAAATCATAGTTATTCAATTTAAAATGTCAAGTATTTGTCAAATTATGTCAGTAAGATGTCAATTTCAGTGTAAATCTTTGAAGTCTAAATACTCACTGACAGAATAGAATGATTTTTCTATAAGCCATTTGAATAACGCCGCTTTATATCGATTGATTGGTAGTTCCCTATACGGTTTTGGTAGTTTATTAAATATTCTTATAACCATTGGAAAGCAACTTAGGAACCACTGGTTTAGACCAAACGAGCAAATCAGTTCGATTTAAAGAATTTCATTCTCATAAAGAACACAAACAGTAATAGTAACGTATGAGATATACCAACAAATAAATGATGCAATTAAAAGATAACATAATGACTCCGTGAGTCGATAAAAGGAAAACAGAATATTACTACTGTAACAAATCTTAGTGGATGACATTTCCACAAAGGCCACAAATGAAGAATTGAAGTTAGAATAGTATATAATGTCAATCTTTGTAGTAAGACTGTCATATAAGAAGGTATGTAAAAAAATAGATACAAAAAGCATCGAAATATGAGAGCAAGTAATAGACATATACAGTCTGTGTGTCAAAAATGTAGACATCGAAGCCAAGTAAGAAACGAATGGTGAAACGCGAGGGGTTGCTGAGGAAACTGCTTACGGTTGACATTCAATAACTAGGCGTTGTTTAGCTTGAGAAAACGGGCATAAGTAACATTGTACAAAAGTATTAATCATTGCTGCTTAAAAATCGCTGTTTATGGTAGCACGCATTGTGGTTATAGATGCATGCAACGGTGCAGGGTTCGTGGTTCAAAGTTAAGTTATAAGTTATAACTTAACTTTGAACCACGAACCCTTAAATTTTATATATATTTTTTGAAATGTTATAACTTATAACATTTAAAATTAGATTTTTTAAATAAAACGTCAAAACAAGTTTAAATATACCAAAAATAATACAGATCAGATAATTAACATTACTTACATCTTCAATAGACAATTTTTGAAATTATTATTGAATCTCATATTACTTTCGGACGAAGGCAAAATAGAATAATGGAAAAGATTAAAAGCAAATGACAATGAGTGAAAACATCCCATCGACCCAAGTATTTGTTTAAATAAGATTTGGTCGGTACGCAACGTAGCACATCCTTTTTTTTTGGTTGGGAAATCTTCAAATAACTTCTCCGCTCTGAGCGGAGCGAGAGGGCGTGTCAGACTTTTACTGACTTAAACCCACCCGTGTTCCTTCAGTTGCCTGTGTGGCTGGGCCACGGTAACCTTTGCCACCGTAAAACCTCGTTACAATAGCTAACACTGAACGCCATGCATTAATAATCCTACTATTTTTCAAACACGGTGCGTACCGCTCTCTCCGCCCATGTTCTTGGGGCTGGGTCTAAGGATACAGCCTTGCGAACAGCGCTGCCGCAGCGGTGAAACAGCGGCGAAGCAACTTGTTTCGTCGCTGCGGCAGCGCTGCACGCAAGCAAGACTGTATCTGGTCGCTCGGCGTTTGGTCCAGCAATGGGTTCGGCGGTTGCAATCTCATTCCTTACTTGTTTGATTGATAAACAAACTATCCTATTTAGGTCCGATTTTTACTTTGAATGATTTCGTATAAAGGTACTCTGTATTATTATATTTTTGCGGAATGTCTAAGTGAGATGTAGGTATTCTATTATACAAAATAATAATGTTGAATCAGTTGGAAATAATTGAATCAACTGCTTGAAATTCGGTCGGAATTAATCGACTTAATTTCATTTTCGGTTTTCGGCATTTTCCGACCCAAATATCCATTTTCGACATTATCCGTTTTCGGGCGAAAAGACAAGATTGTTTCAGCTGAGGCCGAAAAAGAATTGCCGGCAAATCAATACTTTCAGTTATTTTTCAGAGAAAATCCGTAATTACAACAACTAAAAGCACAATTACTGTGAAAATGCAACAAAACAAATCCTTTTCTCGCATTTAACATTAGTTTGTTTCATTATTAATATTTATATCTTTGGAAAAAGTAAAAAGTTTAAACGGTTACTTATAATGTTTATGAGCATGCATGAAACATACACATTCTTTAAACACAGAAAAACCTATCGATAAAAAAATATTTTCCTTTTCGACAGAAAATGCAAATACTGCCGTTTGTTTTCATTTTCGTTCGAAAATTTAAATCCATTTGCGTTCGAACTCCACTTGGAAGAAATTAAAGCGCAACGCGTTTTTACCAGAAGGTTTAATCGGGGTGGTTATTAGAAATGTTTCATGAAAATCGTCATCGATGTCGTGTTTATACTTAAGCGTTTTTGTCGTAGTTAGGTTTTAGTTTTTAACTTTCTTTTTAATTTCAATTGTTTTAGGGTTACGAATGATTGAGGGTAGCTACCTACCCACGTCAATTGAGAAAATTAAACAGATATATTTTTTATGAATCGTTCTTAAAGTAATTATTGTTATTGAAAACAGTATAATTAAAACTGAATTGTTTTATTCTTATTTGGGGTTAATGTATGCATAACAATAGACGAAGATGCCTTCGGATCTACATCAAAACGTTCCGCGTAACGCTGCGTCGCGTTGGTATAAATCCATCAACTTTGTATTCGCGGAGCATTTCACTTCTCAGGGCTTCGCTTAATGCAGCGGGGCGATGGCTGATCTGGCGACGATCGCGTCTATTTCCTTCTTCGGCGTGTCGTCTTACCCACATTGCAAGTGTTTCGTTAAAAGTTGTATTTTACAACTTTCATGTTTATGAGTTTATGACACGTTTTTAACATTTGAAAAACATACAGGATGAGAGAATTAGCTCACCGTCAAGAGCAGACCTCTCGAAATTGCACGAATACTCAGACTCTGCCGATGCATTGTTACCAGGGGTGCAGCCTTCAAACAACCCGATTCCTATCGGCTTCTATTCGGAACAACCACTCTTCTTAGTGTCTACTATTGCCAAACAATATGGTACACCTGTGTGTGTAACTGTGTATCAGATCACACTACAGATATTTAATACCAATTTAATACAACATAAGACTAAAAACAAAGAATTCCGATAGCATCAGCGTCAAAATAAGCCGGCCCTCGTGAGTCAGAATGCGGTATTAAATTTGTAGGTACGGACATATGTGACTTCGTGTCCCGCAGCACCGCATCGTACGTAACTTAGGAAGCCGAACTACAGCTAGTTATGACAGGGATATAAATAGAAAAGTACGTAGGCGAGAGCGAGATAGTATTAATGGTTGTGTTTGCATTTTTTCTTTGCGTCATGTTTACCGCAAATAAATTCATTTTCTTTCTCTTTATTGTTGTTCGATTTCGTAAAGTTGTTGTGTTGATTTCTTGACATATACATTCACGTGTATTTCTTTTCACCTGTTCTTTTGCATTTTACTCGTTATAACATCATTTTAGAATATTTTTGTAGTAGAATGTTTTTCGGAAATAAAACTATAATCAGTAATATTATCGTTTTATTTCTTTATAGTAAGATTGATAATTCTGTTTGTGTAGTGATAGTGTCGCTTTGGTTATGTTACTTGACCATAGATGGTGTTAAGAAAAGTAAAGAAATAACTTTAATTTTTGAGTTTTATCATTTTGATTTTATCTAGCGTTTATGAGAACTGAACAATTTTTTTTTTCGGCTTCCCTCTAACATTAATTGTAGCTGCGCTACTGATTGTTACAATTCTATGGCGAATTTCTTCGGAAATTGCAGCTAGCATTATTGCGTAAATAATTACGGCTATGATTCACCAAAATCCGAAATTATCGTCTCTGACATCGAAATATCAATTGTCATTGTCATATGATAGGTTTAAGAAGGTCAGTATCAAATAGATTGGAAAAAGTATGCAACTTTGTATTGATTTATCATTGACAACTTAGTAGTCAACCTTCAACATCTATGGATAAGACTATTTCCGATTATTAGTAACTTGTCATCTTGTGTAATTACGAGCATGCGTTATGAGTTCGTGTTTAATCGTGTAATCTCGTGAATGTATAAAACTGCAAAATTGGAAAGTTTGAAAGTAGCTCAACAATTAAAGTCCGTAACTGTACATATTTTGTTAAAATGCACTCCAACTTATGTCAACGTCCCGGAGATACTGTTACGTTTAACACAAGATATCCTGATAGACTGATAATTCCTCCAATGAGAAGGTACTTATATCGCAGAAGTTGGTTTCCAATGGTTATATGGATTTATAATAAACCACTAAAAGAAAAATATAGCTAACTATAGCTGCACCCTAGTTAGGAGGCAGAAATTACAGAACACATTCTACGATAAAGAAGATATTCCAAAGAAGGCAAAATATTATTGGGATTTTCTCAGTAGCAGCCCGAAGTCTGGAATTGTACCCAGTTGTTGGTAATAGGCTTGCCCGCTATTACATAGGACTCAAATTCAAAAAGCCAAATTTTCAGATTTTCATACAACTGTCAAAATTGAATAATAACAGTAATTGTGATTTGAATATAACTACGGACAATTTAATTTATTTCGAAGGATGAAGGTATTTTTATGATTTGAAAGTGATTCAGTCTCAAATTTACTATTATTATCTGCCTGACGACGACGCCTGCAACCAGGGCAGCGGTTGCGAGGGCTGCGCCCTGCATGCGCCGCTTCTCAGGTTCCGAACGCGACTGCGCCGCACTCGTCATCTGTGACATTCTCCATTGACATTTTTTTATGTGTAAATAGTGAAAAATTGGTTTTGTGATTTATTTTGTTTGTGTTTGTTTTTAGTGGATGTGTATATATTTCGTTAATATTAATTTTGATAGGTAAGTTTAATATATGTTCAATGACGGCAGTTGCGATGCCGGAAACAGTGCTAGTCAACCTATCACATCGCTCGATGTCCAGCTGGTGAGATGCCCGTATTGCTCACAGGCACGCTTTTTTAAAGGCGAACGGGGGCTGAGGATACACTATGGAAAGATCCACAGATCACATAGTGTACCCTTGTGCCCCCCAGCTACATTCCCAACATCAACACCTCCGGACCAAACATTGTGGCAAACGCTAACAAAATTAAAAAATTCAACCCCGGTTTTAAAGAGAGTTCCCCGGGGCGCGAGACGATCAGTTGCTCTAAGTTTGGCGCGATGTCTCCGCCTTGCGACCCAGGAGAACTCACAAAGTGCCTGGGAGCAATTACTTACCTTCCCTTATAGGATTCTTCATGTGCAAAAAAATTTGGCACCCAAAATAACACTAACTAACCAAATTAAAGACAATTGTAACAATTCGACCCTAATTTTAGATCCAAAATTACCTAAATTTAACAACCATCCACTAAAAGGCTTATGTTCACATGTGGAATCGAAATTAAGTGAAGGTGACATCAGGGGCGCGGCCAGGATACTGTTTAGCAGCGATGTGGTGGCGCCTTACTCTCCAGAAACGCTAACAGCTCTAGAGAGTAAACACCCAGCGCCTGCGGATGGTCTCACCTTTCCCGACCCACCTGACCCTCCCAATCTTAATTCAACCATTCTAAACGTTTCGGCCCCCCAGTTGATTGCAGCCGTGAGCTCTTTTCGAAGTGGTTCCGCCGGCGGCCTCGACGGCCTGACTCCACAACACTTAAAAGATCTACTGAGTTCAGGCGCCGGAGAAGCTGGTGAGTCGCTTTTGAAAGAGCTTGCGGCCCTGATTAACCTCATGCTCTCCGGCGGTGTGAACGAGGCCGTCGTCGACATTTTGTACGGGGCCAACCTATGTGCCCTGCGCAAAAGGGACGGTGGCATTCGTCCCATCGCCGTTGGGTGCACCTACAGGCGTACGGCAGCCAAAATATGCTGTAAGCTGTATAGCGAATCGCTTACAGCTAAGTTTCAGCCCCTACAGCTTGGTTTTGGCTCGAAAGGGGGCTGTGAGGCTGCCGTACATGCCCTTTCCACCTTTTTAAACTCCAACAGAGGTGAGGTCATCCTCAAGGTTGATGTGAAGAATGCCTTTAACTCTGTAAACAGGGACACTTTGTTGGCTGAAGTCAAAAAGGAACAGTAACATCCATTTTAAACGTGGCCTTGGACGACCGAGCGTTTCTTCAAGCCACACTACCCATCCGTTTTGGTGGCCTCGGCGTCCGCAAAATTACCAGTATTAGCTTACCGGCGTTCCTGTCCTCTGTCCACAGCACCGAAAAGTTAACCAGGATAACTTTGCATCCAGGTGACGCATTTTCAAGCTGTTTTCAGCCATTTTGATTTTAAATAGGCTCCGTCCTACTATCCGACTAATTTAAATTGACAAAAACGCGAAAAAATTTTTTCGTTTATAGACAGAAAAATTTTCAATATGTTTCTAAAGAAACCTAAATAACATTTTTATTTTAAAATCTATCTTCAAAATCCGCTCGTTCATAATTTTAATAGATACTTACCTGCCTTACCTGTATTCCGGTGCGCGTTCCGCGTGCTCGAGTCCCGTTTGGTAGTCGTAATTTCAGGTTTTCACTAATTTTTCAGTCGAAAATCACGTTTTTTGACCAAAACTCAAATTTTTTGCTCCGCGTAAATTCCAGTCACTCTATAGGTCGCTAGCCCGCGCGGGGACGCGTCTTTTGACACCTCGCACGTGCGCCTAGCATATATAGAAACTCAAAAATTTGCCCTCCCACCCACCCTCTCTTCACAGGCCAGATAAACTTTACAGTTTTTCTAAAAATATAAATTTTGAATTTCAGCTCAAAAAGCTTCATTCATAACTTGCGGCAATAGAAATAAGTGACATCTTTGGTTTTTAGGGCTGTTACCGTCACCTTGAAGCCACAAATTGACTTTTATTTGACCTGACTAAGTCCTAGTTATAGGGCTCGTGTTTTATTATATTATTTTTACTCACTGATCCCCTCTTTACAGGGATTCAGTAAATTTTTAAATTCAGTGTCCTCTGGCAAATCTTCTCACAAGCTCTCAATAAGGATGTTCGGACTAAGGACCCCCGTTCCCAAGACGAAGGCTGCGGAGCAGGTTTCGAGCGTTGAGGAGGCATGCGATACAGCACCAGCAGGCCCCTCAGTGAGGCGCAGTGTCGGGGAATGGGAAGCGGAGAAACAGAAAGTGGGGCAACCCCAAAAAACTCAAACATCTCCTAAAAAGGCACCCGTTCCCACTCCCCCCAAAAAGACAGCCGAGCCCACATCCCCCAAACCCAAAGCATTGGTCATCAAGCGGGTAAGGACAGGCACATGAGATGCCAGGGAAAGCCTTGGAGAGCCCGCCTCGAGAAGTACCACCTACAAAGTACATAAATAGAACCACTGAGGCAAAGGCGTGTCTCTCCAAGGCCAAGATCCACTTGGAAAGCTCCAGAAATCTCAAAAAGGAGATAAAAGATGGGATCACCAAAGCTGTTGAGAGACTGTATCAGTTAGTCAGGGACGGAGAGATTGATAGGGCGAAAACACCTGGAGAGGCAGCTGAGCCCGGAGAAGCTCGCATGGAGCCCATACTGACCTCAGGTGAACGGACGGCGCTCATGAAGCAGCTAATGGAGAACCTCCAGCAGCACAATAAGGCGTTGGAGGAATGCCAGCAGCACACACGGGCTCTGTCGGAGCACCTGCAACAAGTGCCTCGCTTTGTCGCCGGACAGGGACCCTCGTTTGCGGAGATGGCCGCCGTCCCGAAGCGGCACTTCCAGGAGCCTCTTCACTCGGTGGTTGTGTCATCGGTCGATGACAAAGACACCGGGGAAGAGGTTCTTGAAAAGCTGAGGACGGCGGTAGATGCCAGGAATGAGGGGACTAGGGTGGAGAGGGTGCGGAAAGCGAGGGACCAAAAGGTGGTGGTCGGCTTTAAGACGAGAGAGGATCTGACCAAGGTGACCGAGAGGATTAAAAAGGCCGGAAATTTAATGGTGGAGGAGGTGAAGAACAAAGATCCTCTCATCATCGCCAAGGATGTCCTCTCGTGCCACTCAGACGAGGAGTTCATTGAGGCATTAAAACGCCAAAATAGCCACTTGATCGGGGACGTGCCTGCAGATGACCTGAGGATGGGGGTGAAGTACCGTCGCAGGACGAGGAACCCCCACATGTGCCACGTCATCCTGCGGGTTTCCCCCGCTGTGTGGCAGAGGCTAACGCACGCGGGTCGAGTGGACATCGACCTGCAGCGGGTGCGTGTGCTGGACCAGTCGCCACTGATTCAGTGCACCCGCTGCTTGCGCTTCGGCCACAGCCGTAAGTTGTGCACGGAATCCGCCGACCTCTGCACACATTGTGGGGACCCCCACATGAGGGTGGACTGCCCCTCACGACTAGCCGCGGAGCCACCAAAGTGCCGAAACTGCGTTTCCGCAAAGATGGGTAAGACCGAGCACAACGCCTTCGACAGCGAGTGCCCAACTCGTCTCAAGTGGGACGGACTGGCGCGGCTGTCGGTGGCGTATTGCTAAGGTGGTCCCGGGCGGAACCGCAGTAAATAGTGAAGTCAGACCTCACCAGTATCGTGTCGTACAAGCAAACCTCCAAAAGAGCAAACTGGCCACAGCTGAGCTCATTATGGAAGCTGAAAAGCGGAAATTAGCGTTTGCAATGGTCCAAGAGCCATACATTGGTGGGATTGGGGAAATGAAGAGCTATCCGGGTGCACGAGTAGTACAGTGTGCCAGGAAGACCGAGAAAGTCAACAAAGCGGCCATTGTACTATTCGACGACACCATATATATCACACAGTGCCCAACCCTAACTTCAGAAAACTTTGCAGTTGCAAAACTGAGGACTGGAGCCTGGGAGATAGGTGTGGTGTCGGTGTACCTGGATGGTGGACAGCCAATCGAGCCAGACTTGGATCATCTAAAGAAGATCATGGAGGGGATCGGAGTTCACGACGTGATACTGGGGGGTGACGTCAACGCTTGGAACACGTGGTGGGGAAGCCGAGAGGCGGATTATAGGGGTGAGGCTCTAGCAGGTGCTCTCGATGAACTAGGACTTCAGATCCTGAACATGGGAATTTCCCCTACCTTCGACGTCATCAGAGGTGGTCAGAGGTTCTGCAGCTGCGTGGATATAACGGCCTGCACTGAGGACATGCTTCGAAGTGTGGCAAACTGGAGACTATCCGGAGACGTCACCACCTCGGACCACAAGGCAATCCTGTTTGAATTAAAACTAGAAAAATCAAAAGGCATGGACATAATAAGAACGACTAGAAAATATAATACTAAAAAGGCAAAATGGGGACAATTTTATGGGAAACTTGACGAAATTTGGGAACAACAAAACATAAACAAAACAGAAATAGACAAAATATTAACGACAGACGATTTGGACAAGATAACAGAAAGATACACAGAATCAATAGAGAAGGCATGTGAGAAAACCATACCGATCGTTGGTAAAAGAAGTCAGACAGGATTGCCATGGTGGACCGAGGAGTTGACACGAATGAAGGAGGAGGTCAGGAGGCGAAAGAGAAGAGTCTCCGGTGCCGCACCGAGACGCAGAGAATGGGTCCTAGCCTTGTACCTCGCAGCCAAAGAGGAGCTGAAACAGAAGATGGAGAGCACGCTGACATCCAGTTGGAAGGAGTTCTGTGGAAGGCAGGAACGGGAGACTATGTGGGGCAGTATTTATAGGGTAATAAGTCGCACTGCCAATAGGCAGGAAGACATACCGCTAGTACAAGGCAACCACGTACTCAGCAGCGAGGAGTCGGCCCGGATGCTTGCGAAGACGTTTTATCCTGAGGATAAAACACAGGACGACAATGCGGACCACAGTAGGATACGTGAGCTGGCGAATAGAGTGAATGAAAATACGAATGGTGAGTCATTTGATCCTTTATTCACAGTGGACGAACTTATTTGGTCCGTATCTAGTTTTAATCCGAAAAAAGCACCGGGTATTGACAGCCTAACAGCGGACATATGCAGGGCGGCTATTACCCATAACCCGCAACTGTTCCTAGCAGTGTTAAACAGATGTCTCTCTCTGTTCCACTTTCCGACCATCTGGAAAGAGGCAGTTGTCGTGGTTCTTAGAAAGCCAGGCAAGGACGACTATGCACACCCCAAATCGTACTGGCCGATTGGGCTACTGCCTGTACTGGGGAAAACTTTGGAGAAAATGCTGGTGCGTCGCATTAGATGGCATATATCGCCGCAAGTGAGCAGGAGCCAGTACGGTTTTACGCCGCAATGCAGCACCGAGGACTCCCTCTATGACCTGATAAAACATATAAGAGACCGACTGAAAGAAAAAAAAGATCGTCGTCTTCATATCATTGGACATAGAGGGAGCCTTCGACAATGCCTGGTGGCCAGCCATGAAATGCCGACTGGCAGAGACACCGTGCCCGATAAACCTGAGACGTCTGGTAGATAGTTATCTACTGGACAGGAGGGTAAGGGTGCGGTATGCAGGAGCAGAGTTCGCACAAGGAACATCAAAAGGTTGCGTACAAGGCTCCATAGGTGGGCCCACGTTCTGGAACCTACTCCTGGATCCCCTGCTCAAAGAGCTGGAACAACGCGGCGACTATTGCCAGGCTTTCGCGGATGATGTGGTTCTGATTTTTTCGGGTGAAACAGCGCTTGATGTCCAGAGACAGGCTAATGCGAGTCTAACTCATGTCCAGAAGTGGGGAGTCGGAAACAAACTCCAGTTTGCACCCCACAAAACGAAAGCTATGGTGGTCACAAACAAGTTGAAATACGATACACCACTTCTGCGCATGGGCGGTGGGGACATTGCTCTGTCTCGGGAAATCAAGATACTGGGGCTCACGGTTGATGACAAGCTGACGTTTAACGCCCATGCCTCGAACGTCACGAGGAAGGCGTTAAACCTATACAAACAGCTGTCAAGAGCCGCAAAAATCAGCTGGGGCCTGAAGCCCGAAATAATCAGGACCATATACACCGCAGTGGTGGAGCCGGTGATAAATGTATGCGGCCAGTGCTTGGGCACCGGCTACATACAAAAAGGGGATGCGGAAGCAGCTGGACACCGTCCAGCGGGGCTTTGTGCAGAAAATAATAAAGGCGTACAGAACAACATCGCTGAACTCGGCCCTGTTACTCTCTGGACTGCTTCCTCTGGACCTTAGGATCCGGGAAGCAGCCTCTTTTTATGAAGAGAAAAGAGGACACTCCCGGAGAGTGACAGGAGACCGAGACATCGAAACACCAGTTCCTTACACGGAA
This sequence comes from Dryobotodes eremita, assembly GCA_917490735.1. Classification (NCBI taxonomy): domain Eukaryota; kingdom Metazoa; phylum Arthropoda; class Insecta; order Lepidoptera; family Noctuidae; genus Dryobotodes; species Dryobotodes eremita. The sequence goes on along the minus strand of OU823241.1, from coordinate 4,731,652 downwards.
CTACCACACCCAGCCAGCCAAGTTGGTATACAGTTCAAGTGTGTGGTGAACGATGCAGAGATGGACCAGCAAGAATTCACAATCCCAAAGATCTTCACCGACGGAAGCAAAATCCAGGGTAAAGTTGGTGTAGCACTGAGCCTGTGGGAAAATGGGGTGGAAACTAAAACCCAAAAGTTCAAACTGGATCATTTCTGCACCGTTTACCAAGCCGAACTACTGGCTCTGCACAAAGCCTCGGAGCTGGCCTTGAAACATCCCTCAGCCGTTGTCCAGATCTATTGCGACTCTAGGTCAGCCATAGAAACCGTCACCCAAGGCGACTCTCTCCATCCCTTAGCATTCAAAACTTTAAAAAACATCCAGGCACTGAAACTTTGCGGAAAATCCCTTCAACTGTTCTGGATTAAGGCACATGCGGGAATGGAGGGGAACGAGAGGGCAGACGTGTTAGCTAAAGAGGCAGCTATAGGTAGTAAAACAAGGCTCCACTACGACCTGTGTCCGGCTTCATTCGTCAAGCGACAGATCCGAACGGAGTCACTTGACGAATGGAGCTCGAGATACGGGTCCGGCGAAACGGCCGCAACTACAAAAATGTTTCTCCCTGACGCAATTGCAGCCTACCACATAGTCCGAAAAATTGTGCTCAACCCAGTCATAGTACAAGTGCTTACAGGGCATGGCGGGTTCTCCGAGTACTTAAATCGCTTCAAGTGCAAGGAGAGCCCGGCATGTCCCTGTGACCCATCTAAAAATGAGAGCATCCCACATTTGCTCACGGAGTGCCCTATATTCGCGAAAAATAAATATGACCTCGAATCCGAAATAGATATGAAAATTAAAATAGAAAACATACCGACAATAATGGCAAATCCAAAACTAAGGAAAACATTTTTAATTTACTGTGAGAAAATTGCTTGTAAAGTCATTAAAAATAATAAAGTAGAAGAAAATAGATATACTATTATGTATTACCAGAATACATAAAAAGTAATCGCCGTGAAATTAAAGATTTTAAAATATAAATTGTTAATCATAAAACTTTGGCTGTAAAAAATTAAGTCCTAAAAACCTGAGTTGTCAAAATTAAGCGTTAAAATGTAAAAGTTATATAAATGTAATTAAGGTGTAAATGTAAAAATTTGAAGTGAATTAAAGATAAAGTACATAGAATTAAAGTGCTAGAGGAATAAAAGCGAGAACTAGTAAAACGTAGCTAAACATAATTTCCAAATTGATTAAAAAGATCTCTGATGACCAATGTCAGAGGGACACTTAGCAAAGGCAGGAGTGGGTTTTAGCCGGTAAGAGTCCGGCACTGCCCAGACTGACCCATAAGTGAGTCAGTCTGGGCGTCCATGAGGATTTCCCAATCCTGCCAAAAAAAAAAAAAAAGGGAAGTTTTAGCCCCCTCCCTGGTTGACTTTGAAGTGCCGTGCTTGACTGATGCGGTGAACGCCTGGACAGCGGCTTGCCCAGATACAGATCGGCCCGTAAACCCATCTTCCCAGAGACAATGGGATGAGCCGCTCTGCAGGTTGGTACGGAATAAACTTTTCAATACGTCCTCCAATACTGCTGAGCGTGCCCGTCTGCTGGCTGTGGGAGAATGGGAGTCGGGCCTCTGGCTTCAGGCGCTTCCATCACCTAACATAGGCACTATGTTGGGTGACACCACTTTCCGGCTCGCTACTTGTCTCCGTCTGGGCGCTCCTTGCGGGGCTCCGCATCGCTGCCAGTGCGGTGAAGCTGTCGACTGCCTCGGACACCATGGCCTATCTTGCAGTAAGAGCGCCGGCCGGATAGCACGACACGCCAGCATTAATGACATAATCCGCCGTGCTCTTGCCACCGCCGGGGTGCCAGCTATTTTAGAACCCAACGGCTTGGCACGCGACGATGGAAAGAGACCAGACGGAATGACCATAATGCCCTGGAAGTTAGGCAGGCCTTTGGTGTGGGATGCAACGTGTGTCGACACCCTTGCGCCGTCCCATCTTTCTAGCACGGCGGGCTGTGCTGGGGCGGCTGCTGCAAGAGCGGAATACCTCAAACGGCGAAAATATTCGAATCTTATTGGGAGTCATATGTTCGAGCCGTTTGGGGTTGAAACACTAGGGCCGTGGGGTCCGAGTGCCCACTTGGTTTTTGGAGACATCGCTAAGCGGTTGGTCGACTCTTCACGTGACCAGAGGGCTGGCCTATTTTTTGGCCAAAGAATCAGCATCGCTATACAACGTGGCAATGCTGCCAGCCTTTTGGGCACTTTTCCTGTCGACAGCGATGCGGATGAATTTTTTGATGCCCTATGATTCTTTTCCTTCTTTCTTTTTTATTTTTATTTATTGTTATTTAGTTGTACATACTATTAATATTACTGGATTAATTGTTTTAATATAATATAATAATAATTATACACATTAAAAAAAAAAAAAAACCACTAAAATCATATAGGGAACTGCCAATCAATCAAAATAAGTCCTGACTTTCTGAGTCGAGCTGCACGATTACTGACAAATGCGTGCACTGACTGGACAGGTCCACTCAAACTGTGTGGTTCTTTCCTCAAAAGACCATTTCAGATACCAATTTGCATGGTCTTCGCATGACCTGACCAAGATTATGTCTGGACTTTAAAAGAGACTGTGACCTCTGAGTTTGTTTCGGCCTTTCTTCTCAGAGTAGTCAGATAGGAAACGCCGACCTCATCTAGTTTAAAAAACATGATTGACGTGTAAAAGTGTTTGTACAAACCTACTTACAGAAATAAAATCATTTATCATTTATCATAATCGTTTTAATACAGCCTAATTCAAATGGCATAAAGACAAATCATGAATTATTTGTTTTTAAGACTCACACTGACATTTTGCTATTATAATTTGATAAATGCTTGACATTCTTAATATCATAACTATTATATTATACCATTACCAATTTTATGAAGTAATGGAATCAATAATTTTGCATGCTAGTTTTAGCGAATTGTTTTAGAAACTAAAATACTCGATCATCTGTAATGTACTACAATTCTTGCAAATTTTCATTTCATCTACTAATTTTGTATTTATTCATATTTTGTGTAGGCACATTGAAAATTAGAAAACTGAAATCGTCTTCAAACGACTGTCAAACTAGACATTGAAAACAAATAATTATTTGTCTACTTTGAATATAATTTTTTAAATATTTAAAAACGTTGTTAATTAAGTCTACCTAATAATACCTAATATTCCGACCGAAGCAATATTTAAATTCTGCATGCGAGCAACACTGTTAAAAAAACTCGCAGATTTGAGAAATGAAAGTCTTGAAGTCACTTGAGCGGCCATGACGGAATATCCCGTTTACACGAACAAACTTAAATTACATTTTAATAATTCAAAATTAGTTCTGTCAATGTTAATATTTCGCTGAAACATTCCTATTTTCAGGTTAATAACCCAGAAGGAAGATTACTAATTGGTTTAATTTAATATTAATGTATTATTAACATAAACCTTCCGGAATAAATTCTCTAAAGGATTACGAATACCGCATCAAAACAAGACATGAAAAGCGACTTTAATTTATAATATGTATAGATGGAATCGTAAATTCCTTTAATGTTTTAGGATTGTGTCTATATGGTCTGATTTCACTGTGGCAATGGTATTATTTGCGCACACGCATTACCTATAAATTGTCTATAATTATTATAAATGCACAGCGATACAAAAGTACCTATCTATACCTAACTTAAATTTCTCTTCTTTTTAGATATCGGGTGTATTTCGACGATCCTCCGTCGAGCTCAGTGTGGGTCCAGTCCGGTTCCAGTCGACGTTGCATCAAATTATCTTCTGCTAATTATATTGTAAGTAATTTTGCCTTAAACACTTCTTTTTATACCAGTTTTGTTTTAGGTACTTAGTATCATTCATTCGAATTAACGTTTATTCGATTATCGTTTATATAGGCACGTGTGTCTGTGACAATATTGTTTTACTTAGGAATTAATCATGCATACATTTATTTCAGAAATACCTACTGCAAGGCGCTGTAGAAGATAACTTTAACATCAAAACTGCTGGGATTTACAACTTAGGAAAATTAGGCGCCGCCTCAGTATGTCTTTGTGATGTGAGTATAACGTCACTTTGGTGCTTTATATTTTAGATCAACATTAGTGACGTGTACAGTCAGCTCTAAAAAGATGTATACCTACACAGATAAGGAAACCTTTTTTTGTCAACAACCTTTGTTCCATAACATTGTACACACCGTATAAGTACAAAACATAGTATACAATTTATTTGATCAAAACAAAATAAACATTTTGTCCCAAAAAAAGGATACATTTTTTTATTACGTAATGGTTTAAAAGCCAGGTCCCGTATTTTTAAGATTGTTCGCATTCTAATCCCAGTCCGAATTGGCCAAAAATACCTCTAATTTACGAGGTGCATTCAATAAGTACCTAGCCTCATCGCCAGAGGGCGCTGTAGTTTCAAAAGAGTTTTACCACAGTGTAGCACATTCTTTTTTAATTCTTTTTTCAAATTTTCATTCCAATCCCTTCATTTGTTTTAATTTGACAACTTATGGAAGCGAACGTGTCGATCGGTTTTACAAAAATGGAAAAAGAGCAATATCGTTCGGTGATTCGATTCCTATTTTTGGAAGGGAAAACGCGCATCGAAATCAAAGAGCGCTTGGATGCTGTGTACGGTGACTCTTCTCCATCGATGGCCACCGTCAAGAATTGGTTCAACGAGTTTGCACGTGGCCGTACGTCGGTTTTTGATGAACCACGTCCAGGTGCACCGAAAACAGCTGCTACGGAGGAAAACATTAAAAAAATCCATGATCTCGTATTGGCAGATCGCCGATTGAAGGTTCGGGAGCTAGCTGAGACTGTAGGCATTTCAGAAGGAACAGTGCATCATATTCTTCACGAGGAACTCGGCATGAGAAAGCTGTCGGCGCGATGGGTGCCGCGTTTACTCACACCAGAAAACAAGCGCAACCGTGAGACCACATCGGAGACGTGTTTGGCGCTGTTTAAGATGAATCCAGCGGAGTTTTTGCGTCGATTTGTGACCGTCGATGAAACCTGGATCCACTGGTACACACCAGAGACCAAGGAGCAATCAAAACAATGGATCCAGACCGGGGAACGTGCTCCAAAGAAGGCGAAAACTGTAAAATCGGCCGGAAAAGTTATGGCCACCGTTTTCTGGGATTCACAAGGTGTGATCTACATCGATTACCTCGAGAAGGGTAAAACAATTACAGGGCTTTACTATGCCGATTTATTAGGCCGATTCGACGCCGAATTAAAGAAAAAACGACCCCATCTGGCGAAGAAAAAAGTGCTGTTTCACCACGACAACGCACCGGTTCACACGTCTGCCGTTGCCATGGCCAAATTGGTCGAATTACGCTACGAATTGCTGCCCCATCCACCGTATTCTCCAGATTTGGCCCCTTGTGACTTCTTTCTGTTTCCTAATCTGAAAAAATCACTCGCCGGGAATAGATATGGATCGAATGAGGAGGTCATCGCCGCCACGGAGGCCTATTTTGCAGAGTTTGACAAAAACTATTTTTCGGACGGGTTAAAAAAGTTGGAGCATCGCTGGGCTAAGTGTATCGAACTAAAAGGAGACTATGTTGAAAAATAAATTGCCACTTTTCCAAAATTTTCGTTTACTTTTTGTAGGCTAAGTATTTATTGAATGACCCTCGTACCTATATCTTTGATAAGTTTTTAACATTGCTGAGATGAGATTGCGACTTAAATTTAAATGATTTTAAAGTACGAGAATTGGCCTTCTGATCTTGCCTACGAGTTACTTTACTTTATTTCAAAGCGATTAACGTCACTGATAGGTTTTTATTGTTTCAGAAATCTTGACCTTACTATGGACCCAATAGCTGTGGAAGAGGCATTCTTCTTTTTCAAAAAAATGAAAATTGAGAGAAATGTGAGACTTAATAAGACCGATAAAAATAATTTTATAGTAGTCTAATTTAAAGATCCAAGCTCTCTCACAAAACTCCAGACTCTCGTCATGGACTACCTACAACATACCTTCCTCATAAATTAGAGACTTTTTATTTACTTAAATACAAGTGTATAATTAAACTTACCTACTACTTAAATTGTAATTGCATTAGTACCTATAATCTGTTGCTACCGTACGTGATCGTGAAACAACGTTATCTACACTCACAAAGCCGGCACAAGAATGGAGACACGTAATAGCACAATGTTGCCCGCTGCAGTGAGCCATCGTTTCTCGCCGTACATAGACTGCGACTCCCGCATCACTGATTTTCGAGGGAAAGGCATGAATGAACAAATTTTAAATATCCGCCTGCTGATTGAAAAACATCATCAATATTATAAGCCGATGGTTCTCTGTTTTCTTGAGTATATGAAAGATGGTAAGTGTATACCGTGGCCAAATATGATTGATATACTAGTCAGAAAACGACTGACAGAACGAAGAGCGTCTTTAATCGAACAATTGACCCGTAAGGGCGCCATCTTCGGAAAAGACAAATACTTAAAACATCATTGGTTTCGTCGTCAAAAAGGCGTACGAAAAAGCCAAGTACTGTCAAAAAATATTTTTGATGTACAGGCCGTAATTCATTTACTTGAGATCTTAGAAGACTGGACTGGTGGAGTTGAACTTTATGGAACTAAAATTAAAGTTATACGATATGCACATGAAACCACTTTATTAGCTTCAAACGAACAGGAACTAGCTATATTGCTTAAAAAAATTGAGGAGGCGACCATCAACTATGGTGTAAAAATCAATCGCTACACAACAAAAATCATGGTAGTTGATAGGGCCAATGTCCTAAAAAGATGTAAAGAACTGGGAGATTATGAGAGAGTTAATGATATCATCTACCTTGGTTCCGTAATATCGAACAACGGAACCTGTACTAAAGAAATAGAACGCAGACTCTACATAGCATCATTTGCTATGAACGTTATTAAAAATCTGTGGAAGAAGCAAAATATTCAAAATCAAGATACCAGAAAAGAATTAATCGAAAAAATTGTTTTTCGTATATTCAGATATGCAAGTGAAACATGGACCATTAAAAGCCAGGACCGCAAAAAAATTGATGTATTCGAGATGAAATGCTGGCGTAAGGTGTTGGATATATCTCGACCATGTACGAGATCCAACTTATCAATTCGCAAAAAGTTAAAAATACCCAAAAAGCTGTCAACGTGGTGCCAACTTAAGGCGTTTGGCTTCTTTGGGCACGTTGTGTCCGATCCCACGCGACAACTGGAGCGTGCACTTATATTATGTAACCTAAAAGATCATCCGAATGGCCACCGATACAAGGGAAGACCCCCCAAAGGATGGACCTCAGCATTAAAAACTAAAATAGGCTATAAAGATATACGAAAAGTCATGAAAATGTCCACGGACCGCGAACATTGGAGCTTACTTTCGCACGGCGTGGTATAAAAAAATGTTTGACTTTTGTTAAGGAATACATATTCAGATAACATAGATATTTACTGAAATGGTTAATGATATAATACGAAATAACTTAGTAGTTGTTATAAATGTCGTAATTGTAACCCCGGCTTATGCCAGGGTCCGTCTAATAATTTGCTATATTTATTTAAATGTTAGACGTATATAACATACAACTAGAATTGAAATAATATGTTCCAGAACTATATATAATCAAAGCAGTATATTAACCTGGCAAACATCATGACGGTTTGCAACCGTAATGGCCGTGTGTTATCCGGCAAAGAATAGAACACCCCATCATCATCCCGTGGGTGTCGTAAAAGGCGACTAAGGGATTAAGCAGAATGACAGAAAAGACGAAAATCGGCAATGGGTAAGCAGTGAAACCAAAAAAGGCAGACGCAACAACGATATCACACGAACAACAAGATCTCGGCAAGACGTGAACTAGCTTTTCCAACAATGGACTGGAGTAAAGCAACACAGCTTAATGCCAGACCACATATTCCTTCATACGTAACCAACAAAAGAACTATGGAGAACGCGTATAATATTGTAAGTACAATCGAACAAGATATGTCTTTTTACAACATCATCTACTATTCAAGACCTGATAATAACACGTCACGTTAGTACTGATTATGATCATGGACTGGTACAGCGTCGGACGACAGCCTCCACTGCTCGCCTTCGTCCATCTATTTATTTGGGAGGTGTCGTTATTATAGTTTGGAGATTGATCGGCGTGACACTGATGGCCCACATGTAGCGGTTCGTGCTTCTCTACCAAGTTGTCGCCATTAGAGAGTATCGCAAAAAGACGGTAGCCGGGATAGAATTTGCTGAACAGTCACGTAGAACATTTGGAATAAGCAAAAACGTCTCATGTGATATTTGCCAATCCAAAGGGTTGAGTAACCAGAGGATTGAATAGCTAGAGGACTTAAAAGAGCCAACATCTAAGAATGCGAGGTGATGAAGAATTGTTTTTTTTTTCATAACTGTATTTATATTCATTTTGAATACATATCTAGCTAATAATAATAATAAAACATAAAAAAAAACAAACAAAAAAATGTAGGTTGGTATAGTGTATGTTAAAAAATAAACGGGAAATAAGGTAAATGAATAAGCTTTGTGTGTGTAGTAAATTTTCAATTAGTCGATCTCAATAGAGACAAAACATACAAAAAAATAAAACGAGAATAAGAATATTTTTAAGGTAATGTTTGGTGTTTGTGGCAAAAAAAAACAAGAAAAATGTATAAAAATAATCAAAAATACAAAAAACAACAAAAAAAGTAGTTTATAAATAGTTTAAGTGTAGTTTAGGTATTAATGATCGTTGATAAAATAAGTGTATGATAAATGAGTGTAAAATGTCATAAATTGTATTTGTTCTAAATAAAACGAAATAACTTCAAAGAAAACCTTTTGCAGTAGCGAGTTTCAAGATAGTGGATATTGACTTTTACGATGTCTTTATAAAGATGATTTTACATTTCACACTCATTTGCTTTAGTTCGTAAATAAGAATGTCTTTGTATTTATGTTCAGCTATAAGTGAATGTCTATAGTACTCATTATATAGTTCCTTTATAAAAAATCTGGATGATTAACCACATCGTGATGATTTGTCCATAAGTAGGGACAGTCTAAACGGATGGATTAATGCAGTTCGTGCTGTTTACTTGCCATTAATATATAAAATCTCTTTGGCGATACTACTTCGGAACTAAGATTCTTTAGCGTAACCAATAATATAATACATATTAGTAATGTGCCCTCAGCCGCAGCCACTATTGACTTTATTAGGTTATAATTAATTAAGGTCGATACTCCCAAACCCCTCGGGGAAGAAAATATATGGACAATTGGTGCTGATTTTGTATCATGTCCAATGACCTGTGGGGCCTGATACCTGCACGCTACAGGAACTAATGGACTCTACTAATAATGCTATACTCGTAGCTGAGTTCTGGGCTATAGTAATAATTTAACAAGAATTGTACGGATGCTGTTATTATGCAAGAAATAAGTTTGACATAGCTCGCGTGTGTAGCCGACTGCGCAACAAGAGAATACGAAGTAACTAATAACAATTTTAAAGTGCACGTTAATTAGACTGCTCTATATTAACTTTTAGGACTCACCGTTTCTTTCTTGCTGTCTTTATCAAAAGCGTAGCGAAATAATACGAAGTTTCGTTGAGTGACAACACCAAAAAAGCACCTAACTCCAACCATTGTTAGCATTTTTGTAAATGGGTGCCATTAGTACTTTATTGTTGTTTTGTATTCTAAAATCTATTCGTCGTAACTTAAACCATAGATTATAATTATGCGTATTAATATAGCGGAAACGTTAAATATTTACCTGTGCGCAGTACCTACACCTACAATCATGACATTCATAAACTAGTTTTGGCAAAATTGCTCTACGCTATACCAAATTATACATTTTTCTAGTAATTCCAAGTTTTGAAGATATGTACCAATAAACTAAGATAAGTATACTAGTATGTAAAAGTAAATATCACGACATGATATACCTCAAAAAAAAAAAAACTACAACTGCAGCAAAATAAGGGAAACTTATTGGCATAAGACCTGACGTCCCGACTGATGTAAAGTGGTACCTGCTCTGGCAGCCCTTTAGAATGCAACGCAGTAGTATTTATTAACATAAATAGTTATGTATATTCACACAAAAGATGCCCGCGGATAGATTTATTAACATTATTTGTTCGCGTACTATCAAAACATTTCAAATCCAATCAATCCAGGATGTGTTAAAAGTCGAATCTACTAACTACATAATAACTGCCGTTATAACATTATTAGGTATAAATTATATTTATAAAACTATTTAGCTACATCGGAATAATTAATAAGATAAGTTCTTGCAAAATAAAAACCACCAAAATCCAAAAACAATAAAACTACATAAAATAGAAAAAAAAAAATTGCCTAACTGCGACATAAATATGCAATATTATATTTAGTTAAGTCTCAGTTAAAATAACAGTTTCAAAATCTAAATACGTTGAAATTTAATTGGCATTTTTGCTATTATCTTAATTCCGTACCCAAACTCCTAGTCCACAGGACAAGTACCTAATTCCAACATTTGCGTTCCTATTAATTATTAGGTATAAATTATATTTATAAAACTATTTAGGTACATAGGAATAATTAATAAGATAAGTTCTTGCAAAATAAAAACCACCAAAATCCAAAAACAATAAATCTACATAAAAATATTTAAAAAAAAAAGCCTAACTGCGACATAAATATGCAATATTATATTTAGTTAAGTCTCAGTTAAAATAACAGTTTCAAAATCTAAATACGTTGAAATTTAATTGCCATATTTGCTATTATCTTAATTCCGTACCCAAACTCCTGGTCCACAGGACAAGTACCTAATTCCAACATTTGCGTTCCTATTAACCCTTCCTATTTTCTTTTCATTCCAGTCTTGTCTCTTTGTCCTTCTCCTCCTTACTAAGGACTGGGTAAATTTTGAAGATTTAACACTGACTACGATTTTATTAAGTTCGGTAATAAAAAACAGACACTCCGTCGCATTTTCTTTTCAAATCTAATCTTGTCTCTTTCTCGTACTCCTTCAAATTGAAGATCTAGCACTAAGTAGGATATTACTGTGTTCTAGAACGAAAAGACCCCGCACTATGCCGCCTCTTTCCAATCACCTTTCTTCGTAGTAAGGCAGTTTCTGTCTGCTTTTACGTGATGACACGATTCAATTTCACTTCCCACTATCTCCTATCTTCCTCCTGGTCCCCCTTAGGACCTAATCAATTCGGAGGACAACTCTCAGACACTCATTAAAAAAAATCACAACAACTTCCATGAAAATTATTTCTTCCTACTGTCGCCACTGTTCCTAAAGAGTTATAAAACCTATTCCTTCTCTTTCGAATCTCATCTCTTCCCATTTATTTAGAAAGTATCCATTCTGGAGGACTGACAAATAATAGTTGATGAGACTATTAAAACGTACTTTCTACTATATGCTTTCATCTACTCACTGAGACAATATTAAATAGGAAAGATTAAAAACTAACAAAATGTCTCATAATAATTTAAAAGGTAATTTTTTTATAATCTAAAGATAACAAAACTTTTGAGACTAAAAGTATTATATTCAAAGGGAAAAAGGTACATTACAGTTTAGTTTACAACATTACAGAACAAAACAAATAACAAACTCTACAAATATTGAATAATTTCAAAGATTTAGGCAACAGAAGTAAGCAAAGAAAAAGTTAAAATCTTATACGGTTGGGGCAAGTAAATAAGGTCAACCAACAGTTTCTTGTACCCCATCAAATTTTGTAACACAGTAATAACCCTAAATGCATAAGTTAATCAATAATATTAACTTTATATACAGAAGAGAGGTGGGGTCTTTATAACATAGATTGATATTGAGGGGGCGGGTTAACTTGTTATGGCAGACAGACGAATGAACGGACGAACGCCCGGATGAGAGGAAACTGAAAGCATTTTTGTTTTATCGCGGACCCCGCAAGTTTAGTTATAATCAGAAACTAAGTCCACTTAACATGGATAGTTTAGGGGATCCGATGACCCACCTCCTTCTTGTATAAATAACGACAAAATATAAGTCGTTCGAATGCAAAACACACACAAAGGGTTGAAATGTTTTTGAGGATTACCTACTAACGCACCGGCAACTCAACACCGAAGGGTTTTTAAAATGCCACTTTGAACAAGATATCTAAACCTTATCGGGTGAAAACAAGCGGACGGCTGACTAACGTATCTATTTGAATCACAACATGCTGGTTTGTGGTAGTCTAACTACATGATTTTGTTTTTGTAGTAAAATTCTTTTTCTGTGTCTCACGTTAAACTCGGTCCTGGCTGTCAAACAAAAACCACTGACAGTCGTTACGGGCTAACATCAGCTCGAGATTCAAATCACTCCGAGCATCGGAGTTAATTAGGGTTTTTATGGTTAATTAGGTTATGCGTGTCTGCCTGACATGATTAGAAATGGTTGCTCCGTGCCTCGGAGAGCACGTAAAACCGTCGGTCCCGGCTGTCAAACAAATACCTTTGGCAGTCGTTACGGGTCTAAGCTCGATACTTACTTTACCTTCGTCGGATAGATCGGAATTAAAGAGAAAGTAAACCGCAGCAAGTCGAGACGAGGGGTGAATCCAATGAAAATAAAAATCTACATTAAGTTCTTACTCAATGTAGATTTTTGATTTCATTGGATAACACATAGGACATAGCATAGACTTCACGTTCATTGGGTTTGCTTGTTACAAGGCGCAGATATGAACATTATGGTGTCTCGGAGATCACTTTTAACTCGGTCCCGGCTGTCAAACAAATACCTCTGACAGTCGTTACGGGCTAACAAAGCTCGATACACGTCGAAATCCTGAGGATGTCGGCAGTTCCTAGTAGTTAATTTTGTTTTTGCTATTCTGTATCTTCTTTTTTTGAACTACTTTCAATCTTATACATCGTAACTAATAATTTTATCATTTTTGATCGACTGTATTTAAACCTAATTCCTAAAACTATTTATATTGTTGAAATCTATGACACTAAATTTACACCTATATACATTCTTTACTGTGTGAGAGAAATGGTTGCATTGTTCTATTTTATTTTATTATTATATTATCTATTCCTAAGCGCTCTTCCCGTGTATTAATGTATTTTGTTTAATAAAATTTTACTTTAAAACATTCCTTTGTTTAATTGAGCCCTGTAAAATATACCGCTAGGAACAGAAAAATAATAATTTATTGTTATAACGAAAATATTGACGAATAAGATGACTTATGAAAATATCTTTGTCAGGAAAGCAGAATATGGTTATTTTCAAGCATGACTATACAACATGTCCCGGACGACCTAACACCGCAATTAGAATATTATGTTATAATCATAAAACAATCACAATTTTTTACTATTATGTATAAAACACTGTTTCTTTATTTAATTAGTTATACTGATTGTGGGAGAAAAATTGGGGTCATCTTACAAGTCTACGCACGCACATAGTCGCACACGTAAAAGGGTCTAGCGTATTCTGTGCTTCCTCCATACCGTACGGCGGTAGTGTGACTGTAATTTAAGTAGTTTTAATTATTTTTGGGATAAATAATTACGTACATTTAAAATTACAGAAATCGATTCTGAACATACTACTTTCGTAATGTGCATTAATTCAGTTACACATTGCATTATCATCAGTCGATCTAAGGAGTCTACAATCATGGGTTTTTCAAAACACATCATTTATTAATAGCCATCAGTCCTGGGGCCATGGGGATTAATATGACCGGCAGTATATATCTTAATTGGATTAGTGATTATACGCGCGGCGCCGAAGATTATATTGCACAACATGCTTCTAATCAAATTGTTAGCTGAAGTCCAATTCTCGTACTTAAAAAAGTTCCAAAATATCACAAAAGGAATTATGCTAAACCAAAAATGTAAGAAAAACGTGACGTTTCCTACAATGACACTGAGATTAATTTGCGAATTGTAAAATGTAATTTTACTGCAGCTAATTAAAAGTCCGACTATATACCGCAACTGTACGATATGATATGTAAAAATCGATATGTGAATTGTGACAAAAAAAATCAGCTTCTGCAGTTTCATAGTTCTCCGTTTATTTAGATTTTATCCTTGAAATCATCTTGAGAAATCCGAGATTTATGAAGTAAAAATGTATCCAGTTACATTGTATTAAATAATTTTGTGTTTATGCGGTGCTGTACGAGTAATACGAAAATAGTGGGTTCGGCCTGTGGGAGTTGTTTCATTCCTAGCACAACGTGCAGATAACGAATTGCGGCAGCACAACGTAGAGAACAGCAGAAGTTGTTCTCAGCATCGCCGGCCGCGAGGGCGTATCAGACGGAAAATGTGTTTATATAAGCGACCGTGCTTCTGTAAAAACTTCCACACTTACCAAGACTTACGATCTGAAGCCGCATGTCCCACAGGATAAGCAAAGAAATGGTCTGGGTGTTGTAACCAAGGTTGGTTTACTAAGTATACATTATAGTATATCAAAATATTATTGATTGACATGCAACAAGGCAGCTATATTCTAAGCATCTTCAACCCTTGCATTTAGCGCGAGTAGCTTCTTCCAGACTTTCGTAATGCGTCAAAACTCTATTCTTTCAGTTTCCCAGCCGTGTAGCAAGATCACACTGGCCTTAATAATAATAATAATAATAATAAGTTTATTAAACCAGAGAGATATACATAGACACAGGTTGTATAATAATTACATGCTAAGACTTATTCAACTAACAATGAACACAAGGGGAGAAAACAAAATAACTGTCTATATGAACCAACAATTAAATCCTGTCTCCTAAACTAGGGGTGACCTGTATCTTAGGAGACAGTGATTCGTCCGAGCTAAACAGTAAATTAACCCTAGAGTACTAATATAAATTTATTACTGCTTAATACTAATTATCGCCTGGGAGGCTACTTTATAAATAAAGCAAAATTTTAGTACTAAACTTTTATTAAAATGTAACAAAATTTATAACAAATAACAGGCATACCTCTGCCTTTATGAAATGCAAAAAAATATATATCTGAGAAACTCTTATTTGTCTTAAAATCAGCCTTACACATAATACTTAACTTTCAAACACAGCCTTAAGGGATATTATATTTTAAAAAAAAATGTGGACATTGGACCACTGTTTTGGTATAAAAACTACAATATAATATATAAAGTATGAAAAACATAACAAAAAACTAGTCTAATCATCACATAGCTTACTGCAGACTAAGTCGAACTCAGACTTCTATTTTTTATCACACGAATAGCAGTTAGGAGATCGATGTTCCAAACAATAATTTTTTTTACATTTAGCACAGTAATAAACACTCATGCGTCTTTTTTTAGCGGGGCAATAACTGCACATTCTGCGCTTGCCTTTTTTTATACTTGTTTCTCCATTATTTTCTGTAGTTTCAGTGTTTATCACCTCATGTATAGCATCTCTAACTCGTTTCCTCAGTTTTGATCTTTCTTCAGCTCGTTTTGCACACCACGGTCGACACAATTCATCGCTTAGTTCTTTCATGAAATCTCTTCTATTCATTGGTTTAGCCCCGCAAGATTTCGAATTAGATATATGCAATATATAGCTATTCAGTACACCCATGTTTATCATTCCATAAAAGAAGCAAAGCGGCCAACGTCTAGTTTTGCGATTACAACTCAAGTGACCACACATTTGGTCAAATGTATCTACAGCACCTTTAGTTTTATTGTAAGACAATATGATTGCAGGTTTTTTCGTTACAGGATCAACAGTTGGTTCGTCGTGCATCGTTGATAACAATAGTACTGTTTTTTGAGGCTTAGGTTTATGACTAACTATTGTCAATTTATCGTGAAAACCAAACATAGATGTGCCTACACGGCGTGATGGGTCATGCTTGAACTCGGCTGGTATTTCTTTTTTATTGGCTTTGATAGTTCCCAGAAATGTTAATTTGTATGGATCTTCGAGAAGTTGTTCTGCTAGAGGCACAGACGTAAACCAATTATCTGCAGTGATGTTACGATTACTCCCATAAATTGTCTTTGTAAGCAGTTTGCAATAATGAGTACCTAGAGGTTCGGTAGGGGTGATTTCTCCGGTTTTTCCTAAGTATGGACAAGCATCAAACATGTATTTACTGTTGACATCACAAGCTAAAATTATCTTCAATCCATACTTTGCGGGTTTATTTGGTATGTACATTCGAAATGGACATCGCCCTCTGAACGCCAGTAACTGTTCATCAATCGTTACATACGAGCCTGGTTTATAAAGGTCTCGACATCTCTGTATAAAAATCTCCCAGATGTTTCGAATTGGTGCAAATTTGTCATGTTTTTTTCTATCTTCACGAGTCCTACGATCATCAAAATGGAGACAACGCAAAAGGAACTCAAAACGATCTAAACTCATTGCAGCTATATATTTTGATCCGCAAAGTACAGGATTAAAAAGTTCTTTAGTTGGTAAATCGTTATTGCCCATAGCGCCACTAAAAATTATAAGTCCGAGAAGAGCCTGAAGTTCTGCTTGTCTAGTCGGTGCAATAGTCGAGCTTTGCTGTTTATATTTGCTGGCTTTGACTGAAATATCTTCATTGGTGCGTAGGAGTATTTCATCCCACATGTCAGGAGTGAAAAACTTTTCAAAGCATTCTAAAGGTTTTATGACATCCCTTCCATCTAGTTTTGGACCAGGAAAGATGTGGACTATGTTCCTGGCAACAGTTCTATTAGACCTTGGTCTACCAGAAGTATCTCTAGCCCAAATATAGTTGTTCTTACCTCTCACAACAGGCGTAGAAGGCAAAACAATGAGCTCCTCCGTCGTCTGTGTTTCTGAAGTAGGTGATGTTTGTGGATTTGGTAAAGTGCTTCCGGATGATGACGGTATTGAGGAGCTTCGGTCTTGAGGATCAGGGTCATCTAGCACAATATTTTGTAACTCATTTTCGAGTCGGTATGGAACAAAAGTGGGATCAACCACACTGTCATCAGAATCGTAATCCGCGACTTCTAAATTATCCTCGGTCTCACTATCAGAGGTGTCATCTTCCAAGCAATTTGCTATCTGCTGCTCGTTGAGATCCATCTATGAAATAAAACATGTATTTTATATCTTATAATAGTGAGTAAAGAAAGAAAAAACTCAAAAATGTAAATTAAGTCAATAGTAAAAACCCTACCTTTAATACTAATGATCGCCTCCCAGGCGATCACGTAGGCAATATCTCGGGAACGCTGTATCCCCGCCGAGCGCGCAAGCTCTCCCCGCCGCGTCGTGGGCTACACTGAGTTGGCGCGAAAGCACGGCGCGACACGTCCCCGCAATTTCAAAATAACCAGAAAAAACCGACCGCGGGCGGCCTCTCAGGCGATGATTAGTACTCTAGGGTTAAATCAATGATGGACCTTATATGTTAATCTAACACAAAACAAAAATGTGAGTTAGCTGACTAAGTAATTTTAGATGTATTTTGAGCATGGATAAAGGATAAAGGATAGGTATGAAGAAATAGTGTGGGTGTAAATGGAATAGAGGTGTGTTCATATTCGTGAGTGTAATGTTAGTTGTGTTGTATGGGTGTGTATGTAGTGTGTTATGAGGTGTTAATTGTTATTTGTGTGTAGTGTTTTGTGTTCATATTTAATAGTGATTTATTAAGCGATGTATGCCAGTAGAGATTCGGTGTTATTGTAGTCCTGTTTTATGAGCCAGTCTGTAATTATAGTTTTGATGTTGAATTTATTTAACTTTACTATGTTTAATTTCTTTTGTATTATTTTATATACGTGAATACTTAACACGTAGTAATGGTGTTTTGCAAACGAGGTTTTGTGCTGTACACCGGGGGGGACGTATGTTCGCTTCCCTGGGTCAGGCAGGGGTAAGCAGCCATGTACTCTGAGGACAGCTCGAAGGACAAATAGCTGACGTACCGTTAGAACTTTGCAGTCAGAGTATAGCTGTGCGGTAGGGTATCTAAATGGTTTCCTGGTCATAACCTTCAGTACGGCTCTTTGAGCTCTCTCTGCTCTCAGAATAAAGGTCTTCGCTGCTCCACCCCATACGGTTATGCAGTATCCGAGGATTGACTGGCACAGAGTGAGGTAAACCATCTTGAGAATGTTCAAATCAGCCGATTCTCGCAGCGATTTAAAAATGTGTATCAGCCGGATAGTTCGAGTAGTTATAGTTTCAAGCTGTTTGTCCCATCTCAATCCCTCATCTATATGCACCCCCAGATACTTTACGTTATTAGTTCTAACGATGGTAGCACAAGAGCACGATATCAGCCGATTTTGGCATGAGTGACCTGTAATCGAAAAAGTATTCGGGGGTAGGGTGTTACGTCTGATCGCAAAGGGTATATAATAGGTCTTATCCAGGTTTAACGTCAGCAAGTTCTGATTAAGCCAGTTCATCACGGAGGATAGTGCAGATTCAGCCCTAGTTTGCACATCGTCCCACGTAAGCCCGTTAATTAAAATCGCCGTGTCATCGGCATATGCATAGATCTTACCATCAGGTACTGACATACTACAAAGATCGTTTATGTAGATTTGAAAGAGAGTGGGGCCTAATATGCTTCCCTGAGGTACGCCGAAAGACACCGATTCTTCATCACTGTGTCTCGAGCCTATCCTAACTCGCTGGGTGCGATTTGTCAGGTAATCAGTAAAGAGTTTCAAAGCTATGCCACGAACGCCCACACACTCTAACTTAGCTATTAGTTTGGGAACAGAAACTGTGTCGAAAGCCTTGGACAAGTCCAGAAATATGCCAAGGCACTTAGTTTTATTGTCCAGTGTCTTTGCTATAGTTTGAGTTAGATCTAATACGGCATCTTCAGTGGAGACACCAGACCTAAAACCATACTGGTTGTCATCAATAATTTTGTACCTGTCCAAAAAGCTTCTAAGATTATTATTTAAAATCTTTTCCAGTATTTTCGAGAGCGAGGGTAGAACAGATATTGGCCTATAATTATTAACACAGTTCCTGCTCCCTCCCTTATAGATTGGGCTTACAATAGCCTTCTTAAGAGAATCCGGAAAGACTCCCGTGTCTATGCAAAGATTGCATATGTGTGTTATCACTGGTACGAGAGTGTGGCGACATGTCCTAAGAAGCGATGATGGGATTCCATCCCAGCCTACGGCACAATCGCTTCGAAGCTGTAATATAATAGAATTGACGTCACTGTCGTCGACTTTTTGTATCACAAGTGAATTGATAGGCGGATTTAGCTTCATGCTTATGCAACCGGGAGGTTTATCTCGAGTTAGAGGTGTTTTATTAGGGTCATTTAGTATTGCCTCTGCCATGTTCTTACCTATACTACTAAAGAAGGAACATAAATTGTTTAGGGAAGATTTAGGGTTATCGGTTATTTTTAAAAGCTCATCTGGACTAGAGTGTATTTTACCGGTATTCGTAATTTCCTTAATTGTTTTCCATAGCATTCTTGGATTACCTTGTGACTTTTCAAGTTCGCTCCTCTCATATGCCCTTTTCAATTTACGCAGTAGCGCATTACAAAAGTTTCGATAGCGTGTATATGTTACAAATAATATTAAATTGTCTGGTGATTTTTTTGATTTCGTGTGTAATTTATCTCTATGCTTAATACATCTTAATAGGCCGGTAGTGATCCATGGTTTTATAATTCTTAGTTTCCTTGGTACGTTGGTTTGTTCTGTATGTTTAGTTATAGTTGATGACAGTATTGTAACCAGTTCATTCATAGCGATATTCGCATCTTCAGTTTTGTAAATATTTGTGAAATCTGTATGTTCTAATTCTGTTTTGATTGCATCTGTATTAATGCGAGATATAGTGAAAAATTTGCTAGCGGTAAAGTTTGTATTTGAGATTGCAAGTATAATTGGTTTGTGATCTATGATATGCGATTCTACTACCAGACTTGTGGCCGATGACTTTGTTTTTAAAAATACGTGATCTAGACAGTTTTCATTTCTAGTGGGTAGAAGGTGGGTTGGTAATAGTCCATGGGATGCGTTTAAAATAAGGTAGTCTAACGCCCGGTCATTCCTACTACCTAATTTTATGTCAATATTCAGGTCACCTACCATTGCAATATTTGGCGAGCTTGCTATCTTCTCATAGATACAACTGAGACTGGTTAAAAAACTATCGTAACGATCTTTTGTGGTATTTGAAGGGGAACGATATATCGCAACTACCGAGAGCTTATTATCAACTTGGCATATTAGACTATTTGCGTAGTTTATGGTTGGTTCCCATACAGTTACATTTAGGCTAATTTTGGTATAAAGAATTACTCCATCGTTTTGATTCGTTATGTTTTTAGTAGAGTGCGACTGGTAACCGTTTAATACTGGGATATTACTCACTCCACTCAGCCAACACTCAGTCAAAACAATAATGTCAAAATTAACATTAATTTGACACAACAATGCTTGTAGACTATCAAATTTTTTATTTACGCTACGTATATTCATATGCAGTAGTTTTATGCTACTATTAGTTGTTTTTATGTATTTTATACACTCTTGAGGGTCACATGAGAAACAATTTTCGAGATTAAGGTTGTCAAGGTCGTGATTGATGCTGTCTATATTAGCCATTGGAGATATCAGTTAGTACCAAAAAATGGGAATACCGGGGTTCCGGTGGAGTAGGCATAAGATACATAAAACTAGCATCGCTTTTTCTTGGAAATGAAGAACAATGGAGTGGAGAAGTATGTGTGTGTACGTTATGTTCGTTTATATTGTGTAAAAAGGGTTTATTTAAAGTGTAAGATGAATGTCTGTGTATGTCGTTAGTCAATATGGGTGGTTTAGATACAAATTTAACAATGTTAGCAAAAAAGAACAATAAAAATAAAAACAAAGGTGTGTCTAGATTTCGAAGCATCGTTTGAGTAATGGGTTCAATTAGTCACATATTCCTGCCACCAAGATCCAGAAGACACTTCTCTGAGGACACTAATATCTGTTTATCACCCGTCTGCTTGCGAAGGAAGATATTTCCGCTGCTTGTCCAACAAAAAGCATAGCTATTCCTCTTGGCAAATTCCCGGGCCAGGTAGAATAGCCTCTTCGAGCTAGGAGGTAGCTGTTCCGCAACATAGATCGCCTGACGTTTCCCTGGTATGCCAATCAATTCAGTATTTAATTTGTCCTCCTTCGACTTGCTGTTGTTGTTGAAGGAACGGACAGCTGACATTATATTTTGCTTTGTGCGCACAGTAGTAAATTCCGCGATGATTGGTCGAATGGAGATGTCCGTCCCATTTGAAGCCGATTTTCCAGGAAGTCGATATACGTCACGAAGTTCGGCTTCGGGTATGGGCACTCCTACCGTTTTGCTTATATTGCAGACAGTTTTAATTAGGTCCGTCGTATTCTCATTATTTGTCACTGGAATGTTTCTTAATTCGATTCCTGACGCCCGTGACTTGTACTGGAGATCAATAATTTTCTTTTCAAGGCTTTCTATGTAGCCTAGCTGTTCTTGACGGTCTTTCTTAAGTTCTTCTACCTCCTTCCTCAGTTCTTCAAAGTTTTGGTTCATGAAGGACATCGACCGCTCGATCTCAGCACTAGTTTTACAGATTTCAGCATTGGACTCTTGTATTTTTTTATTCTGTTCCTTGATTTCACTAATGTCCGTGACCAATTTCGACATAAGGGCAGTTTGTTCTTCTAACATCTTTAAAAAGCGAGTGTCTTGATCTTTTTGCCAACCAGCGAGAAAAACTTTTAGCACCTCACGGTGTCCTCGAGGCGATCGTTCCTGTTTCGGCTGGTGTCTACGAGTCGTAACGTTGTCATATATATCAGATGCTGTGTTGATATCAGGCTCAGACTGGGTCTGAGTTAGACTGGGTCTTAAACTACCCACGTGTGTTCAAATCACATATGCAATGAAGGCCCGAGAATAGGCAGGAAGTGAGACCGTTGTTTAAAAAAATATGCGAGATGAATAATAGAATTTGTTTGTTGATGCCCTATTAAGTTACTTAATACGAGTATTATGTCTCCTTTTTTGATTCCATACTTAACATTTCCTTGGGTGATTGGCTGTATAGATGAGATACTTGTAATACATTTCAACTTTATAAAGATCATTTGATAATCAAGAGGAGTAACAATATCCTCCCGAAGTCCCTACCGAATTACGGTCACAGCGGCCATTTTCAACGGAGACAGCTAAGTATGCAGGAGATACTATAGAGAACAAGACAAGTCTGTGCGCATACACATGTGCACCCTATTCCCTCACTTTCATAGTCCGATGGGACGGCAATACTACGCAACCGGGAAGAGGTTAAGCGCAATACCAACGACTGTACGTGCTTTCCTAGGTACGGGGGTGTCACACTATTACGAGGGTGAATCAAACAGTTCTTAGAATTGCATATAATTATACGAAACCTTTTTGGGAGAAGTTCGATATTCAAAATAAAGAGTGTCAATCACACAATATTTATGCAAACTGTCACTTGTTTTTGTCAGTTCGTTCGCACATAATAAATTGTTTTGTGCAACGAGTTGCTAAAAACCCAAAATTATGGATAAAAGTGAGTTACGTGCGGTGATAAAATATCTGTTTAAAAAAAATAGCTACGAAGGAAAAAATTTCGGACATTCAGCATACATTAGGGGATGATGATGTACCCTATTCTACGGTTGCGTACTGGGTGGCTGAATTTAAAAGAGGTAGATCAAGCTGCAAAGATGACCCGCGTTCTGGGCAGCCTTGAACTTCCGTTACGAAAGAAAATGTCAAAAAGGTAGAGAATCTGGTTTTGGAAGACAGAAGAATAATTATAAAACATATAGCTGAGATCCTAAAGATATCATTTGGTAGCATTCAATCCATATTAATTGATTCACTGGGGTTCAAAAAAGTGCCGGCAAGATGGGTGCCACGAATGTTAACCGACGAAATTAAAAAGCGACGTTTGGAAATTTCTAAGCGTAATCTCGAAATGTTCCAGCGTGATTCGGATAATTTTTGCCGTCGCCTTGTCACCATGGATGAAACTTGGGTTTCGATCCTGAAACTAAGAGACAAAGCATGTCTTGGAAACGACCATCCTCTCCATCCATTAAGAAATTTCGAGTTGCTCCTACCGCTGGCAAAGTTATGACCTCAGTGTTCTGGGATAGTGAAGGAATCATTTTTATTGATTACATGCCAAAAGGCCAGACGATTACTGGACCCTATTATGCAAATTTAATCCCGAAAGTGCGTGAAGCGATTAAAGAAAAACGTCGTGGAAAACTATCGTTGCGCGTGTTGTTTCTTCAAGATAACGCTCCTGCTCATCGATCGGAAGTTGTGCTCAACGCAATCCGCTGTGCTGGCTTCAATCTCCTTGACCACCCACCATATTCTTCAGACTTAGCCCCAAGTGATTTTCACTTATTCCCAAAATTAAAAGACGACATTCGTGGAACAAAATTTTACGATAATGACGCGGTTATGGCTGCCGTAGAAAAGTTTTTCGAGAGTAAAGAAAAACATTTTTTTTCACAAGGAATAAGGAAGTTAGAAACGCGTTATTCTAAATGCATTGCATTGGAGGGAAATTATGTAGAAAAATAAAATATTTTTGTTTAAATCTTTGCATTTTTTAATATTGATTCCAAGAATTTTTGATTCACACTCGTACTCGTACTCGTATTTGGAGAAATCAATAAGCACATTTGCTGTAAACTTTATGGTGCGGTTCTTTCGGAAAAAAATCAGCCCCTGCAGCTAGGTTGCAGCTCCAAAGCGGCTTTGAGACTACCGTACACGCCTTGTTGACCTACCTAAATTCTGGCAAAGGAGAGGTCATCCTGAAGGTTGACATAAAGAATGTCTTCAATTCTGTTGATTGTTTTTAGATTCTGTCAATGATTTTTAGCTTAGTCATTCACCCAATTATTCGGTAACTAAAATCCAAATTTAACGTTTGGTATCTTGATGATGTAACCTTGGGAGGCGATGTGGAAAGTGTTTTAAATGACCTAAAGTATTTTTAAAGAACTTCATTCCATTTGCCTCGATCTCGACTTTTCAAAATGTGAACTATATTATCTGAGTACTGACAGACATCTGACACTTACCAAATTTAACACAATAGTTAATACGCAAAATTAACATGCATTCTGCCACAACCTTAATCTGTTACTGCTGTTTCGGCCCTAAATTAACATATTTCCTTCGCGCTTCTCATTTAGCCACTTTACCCACCCAACCTCCTTCGGTCACCTTTTAGACAAAATGGATCAAATTATCCGGGATACATTAACTTCGATTTTAAATGTGGCCATGGACAACCAAGCTTGGATACAAGCTACTTTTCCTATTAGTATGGGAGGCCTCGGCGTCCGCAAAATTTCTAGTATTAGTTAACCGGCTTTCATATCCTCGGTCTACGGCACTGGGATATTAATCAGGAAAATCCTAGCCTCCACACTGATTAATTTTGATGTGCCGTGCTTCACCGAAGCTATGGATGCCTGGAGACTCGCTTGCCCTAATTCAGATCCACCCGACAATCCACCTTCCTAGAGAAGGTGGGATGAGCCGCTCTGCAGAGTAGTGCAGAACAATTTACTGGACACGTCTGCAACTACTGCGGAGCGTGCGCGCCTGCTGGCTGTGGGTAAGTGGGAGTCGAGTCTTTCACTTCATGCACTACAGTCGTCGAACATAGGCACTTTGTTTGACGACACTACTTTCCGCCTTGTTGCTTCACTACGACTAGGAGCTCCTTGTTCCTCATCGCCGTCACTGTGGCGAAGTTGTCAACAGCTTCGGACACCACGGCGTGCCTTGCAGCCGAAGTGCAGGCCGCTTACCGCGGCACGCGAACGTTATTAACATCATCCGACGAGCTCTTGCTACCGTAATGCTTAGACCACCACCGTCGTGCTTAAAAGCTGGAAGGCGAGCATCACGCATTCGTGATCGTCGTCCGATTCGTACTTTTCCCTCGTGAACATCAAGTTGAGGTATTCTCGGCATAAATAGGCCTCCCACAAGGAGGACCGACGACCTGATGAAGGCTACAGGAATCAGCTGGATGGGACAAGCACAGAACCGGTCGAAGTGGCGATGGTTAGGGGAGGCCTATTTCCAGCAGTGGAAGTATTTCGGCTGAAATGATGATGATGTTTCTAGGCATGTCGATTCCAGCATTTCTCGGAGGACAGCAACGGGACGTGCCTTATTTTACATGCGACATTCAATGAGGGGTTGGGACCGGTCGACACGCATTTGACATTATGCCGACCTTCCTACCAACGTCAAACGTCTGTCATTATTGTGTCGATCTAAGTGCCGTAAGAATATATGAAAATATTTTATGTAATTAAAACCAAAAATAGTTGAGCTCATGCAAAACATCGTAGAAGACGCTACGATTGCCACAGCAGAACCACCACTTTGATGACGTACTGGATACTGTGGATCCATTTGAGCTGAGTGCGGCAGCATTCAAAAAGCATTTCAGATTTAATAAAAATCTAGCAGAAATGCTCATAACAATTATATAACCAGTGCTATAATGCAGAACACGTCTAGACCTTGAAACAAAGGCTAGTATAAAATATGGTTGTACGATAAATCTACTAACCTTACTTTCTCTCATTTTCCTGATTTAATATAATTTACGTAAACAGTACCTTCGTACTCAACCTCTCTTTTCAGGAGTATGCCCACTACACCGTACTATGGTACGGTGTAGTGAGCAGACCATGACATGCTATGATTATATCAAGCATGAAAAGAAACATAGCACGGACTACTATAACGTATCATACCCGTGCATAACGGTTTCAGTGACCGTAGCATCCGCGTGTCATAGATCGGAAGCCGTACGGTTCCCGTTCTCTCGGTTGTTCTCTCAGTGTATTACCTGTGTTTTCGCGTGAGGCAGACGCGTCAAAAAGAGCGAGTGAAAGCAAGGAGGCAATTATTACCTTTACCAATACGATGGCTATTAGAAATTTGACTATGAGAAAATTGGCAATGATAGCCGTTGTTTTAGACGAGGAAGATAGAGCAAACAATAAGATCACGACGTAACAGGGTTCACGGAGCTTTAAAAAAAAGTTGAGGGAGAATAATGGACAATATTGAGGCACGTAATTGATGATGAAGGAAATTTTATATGTACGATTCGTATGACGTCAACGCCGTTTCGCCAAATGTACGCACCGGTTTGGCAACGTCGTATGCCGTGCACGCAGCGTATTGATAACGTATTGTACCCATGTCTCGTGACCCATGTACAACCTTTTAATGACTGTAACGACGTTAACCGCAAAAATTATCATTCTATTAACACATTGTTGGTATGTATACTCTAAATCAGTGGTTCTTAACCGATGGTCCGCGGACCACTGGTGGTCCCTGGAAGCACCCGAAGTGGTCCGCGAAGCCATCCAAAAGATATTAACTAGTGACAATGTGTCGACACAACGACGTGTCGTGCGAGTTGAGAACCTAGCCGGGGCGAGGTGGGCGCCACAAAAATAAAAATACTGTTGGCTTTGAACAATTTTATGCGTGTTTTATTTATAGATAGAACAACCCTTTAAAAAAAAACAAAAATCAAAATATTTTATTTCACATAAACCAACATGGGCACTTATGAAACGTCAGAAGCTAGGTGCATGGTTCCAATTTGTTGTTTCCTATATAATGGGAGGACAGTGTAGGCCTTTATTCATTTACATTTACTGTAGTACCTCCAAACAGATGGTAGTCCATGGCAAGACAGAAATTTTGTCAAATGGTCCTTCATTACTAAAAGGTTAAGAACCACTGCTCTAAATAATAAATGCATACCTAATGAATATTATACAGGCTTTTCAATATAGCTCTGGTGTTTAGGACGTAATTGAATAATACCTACTTAAGTAAAAATAATTATTTTGTCTGGGACATAATATTTTGTTTTCACGGATTTTAAGATATGTGAGGCAAATTTAAAATTTTGAATACTAAGCACAACAGCTATATATGGAATTATTCCAGAGTCCTTCATGTGCTGGAGAACCTGCACAGAGCAGGCTACAAAAATTACCACCGACTATGTATTTTGTCATTCATATAATTAACAATAAGCTACATAGATGAATGTAGACTGTACATTATTATGTATTATTCGGTGAGTTTGTGGCGGAACATATTTAGACCACCATTAAACAACATCAAGAAAACCGCTGCCGCTTATGATTCTGTACCACGCATACAAATCAGGTGATGTCTTGTTTGTGCTCAAGTGCAAAAGTACTGGGCTTACACGTGGAGCGAGCACACTACGGGCGCGTGAAAATTGTATGGAGGCGGCCGGCAAGGACCTTGAGCGGCCGGGCGATAGCGTGATCAAGAATCCACCTGCGCGTGCGTCGGACCACGGACCTCAGTCGTTTTCTAGCTAGCTAGCTTAACTGTCGCGCCGCGCTAATAATATTTCTAGTATTCATTTTGTATCAAATCGCTATTTTAAATCTTTGTGTGTACTCATATTACTTTACTTATTATAATATATTAACTTCATAATTCTGTCAAATAATACTCTTCATTTCTATGCTTTTCACCTTCATTCTTCCCGCTTCGCTTGCTTGCTATTATAGCGCTTAATAGCCTTAATATACGGGTTAAATTCCCGTGTAGTGTTAGTATAGGTAGCAAACATATCTATACTACATTGGTGACCCCGACTACCGCGTTACTCAAGCCTGCAAGACTTCGTTGGGACTCGAGGATTGAGAGCGCCGTTTGTTTACATGGTTTGCTAACGAAGAAACCGGAAGTGTTTGGTACAATACATAGCGGTGAGCGATTTTAATTAAATTTTATCATGGCACAGTCGGACACTTACACTGATTGTAAGGATACCCCTGTTACCTCAGGTGAGGTAGCGGCAGCTGGAATGCCATTGCGCTGTCCACCATTTTACCCGGACGAACCGGAGCTATGGTTTGCGCAGCTTGAAGGCCAATTTATTCTGTCACGAATAAGCAGCGACACGACAAAATTTTATTTCGCGTCGACTCAACTCGATGCTAAATACGCCATACAAGTCAGAGACGTCATCACCAACCCACCCGAGGCGAACAAATACGAGAAATTGAAAGCCGAGCTCATAAGTCGGTTGTCAGCGTCGCAAGAAAAGCGAATACAACAGCTTTTACTACATGAGGAGTTAGGTGATCGCAAGCCATCACAATTCCTGAGGCACTTGCAAAATCTAGCAGGGCCATCAGGTGCTGCAGAGTTTATCAAAAGCATATGGACTAACCGGTTGCCCCAAAACATTCAAACAGTAATCGCCTCACAAATTGCTGATTTACAGGTTGAAAAATTAGCGGAAATAGCGGACAGGGTATATGAAATTGCCCCGATGACACCACAGATTGCGAGCACTTCCGTTTCTACAACCGCTGATACATCGGATCTGGCGAGGCAGGTGAGCGAGCTTAAGGAGCAGGTAGCGTCACTCACTACACGCTTAAACTACAGAGGAAGACAACGCTCACGCTCTAGACCTCGTGACAACCATCGGAGGTATGTTCGTTCTAAATCCAGACCACAGCAACCACCACAGAATCACCCACACTGTTTTTATCATTACACATATGGAGACAAGGCACAAAAATGCAAACAACCGTGCTCATTTAAGTCGGAAAACACGAGGGGTTGTCGCAAGTAGCGGCTAACGACCGCCCTTCTTCATCAGGCCGTTTATTTATTACCGATCGAACATCAAAAATGCAGTTCTTGGTAGACACTGGTTCAGACCAATGTGTTTTTCCCCGGTCAGCCGTCAAGATGCCCTGCAGACAATCTAAGTATGACCTAGTAGCTGCAAACAACACAGTAATTAACACTTACGGCCCTCTACAACTACAATTAAACTTGGGACTCAGAAGGAACTATAGCTGGAACTTTACAATCGCGGATGTTTCTAAAGCTATTATTGGGGTAGACTTTCTCAGTTTTTACGATCTGTTGGTAGATTGCAGGAATCAACGACTGATCGACAACCTAACATCCTTATCAGTTCCTGCTGCACACTGTAATTCTTTGGACATCGCTTCCGTGAAGACAGTGACAGGAGACACAGACTACCATCAGATTCTACGTGAGTATCCGGAGATAACGCGACCTCCAGGTAAACAGCTACCAGGCAAACACAACACGCTGCACTATATCAGGACGACACCAGGCCCACCTGTAGCATGCAAGCCTAGACGCCTGGACCCTTCTCGACTGCAAGCTGCTAAGAAGGAGTTTGAGGAAATGCTTGCAAGCGGTGTAGCACGGCGCTCGGAGAGTCCTTGGTCAGCGCCACTGCATCTGGTGAAGAAGAAAGACGACGGATGGAGACCATGTGGTGACTACAGGGCACTTAACTCGAGAACAATACCTGACAGGTACCCCATCCGTCATATACAAGATTTCTCACATCAACTAGCAGGCTGCAGCGTTTTCACAACAATAGACCTCGTAAAGGCCTATAATCAGTTGGCGATAAACACAGAGGACATCCCTAAAACCGCGATAACCACACCATTTGGACTTTACGAGTTTCCCTTCATGACCTTTGGTTTGAGAAACGCTGCTCAAACCTTTCAAAGGTTCATTGACGAAGTCCTACTGGGCCTAGACTTCTGCTATGGGTACGTCGATGACATTTTAGTATTTTCAGCAACTGCTGAAGAACACAAGGCACATCTACGCCAGTTATTTGATCGCTTGAAGCAGTATGGTGTCGTCATCAACACAGCCAAGTGCAACATTGGACAACCAGAGGTGACTTTTCTAGGATACAGGGTGGCAGCCGAAGGCATAAAACCACCTCAATCCAAGGTGCAGGCGATCCAGGAATTCCCAATTCCCAAAACGGTGAAGGAACTGCGAAGATTCTTGGGCATGATAAATTTCTATCGCCGATTTGTCCCAAACGCAGCCCAAATTCAAGCACCTTTAAACTCAGTCCTTGCTGGTCCTAAGGTAAAAGGCTCGCATCCTGTGCAAATGACTCCAGAACTGCAGAAGGCATTCGACGATAGTAAGTCCATGCTGTCAACAGCAACACTCTTGGCTCATCCAGACGCTTCTGCAGAGTTAGCAATCGTAACTGATGCATCGAATACAGCCATAGGCGCAGTTCTACAGCAACGTAAAGGTGAGAACTGGCAGCCACTAGCTTTTTACTCACACAAGTTAAGCGATGCTCAAAAGAAGTACAGCCCGTACGACCGCGAGCTACTAGCAGTTTACGAGGCCATCAAATACTTCCGTCATATGGTTGAGGCTAGAACTTTCGCAATTTTCACAGACCACAAACCACTTATCTTTGCCTTCAAGGCAAACAAGGAGAGTCTACCGCCAAGACAGTTCCGATACCTGGACTACATCGGACAATTCACAACAGACTTGAGGTATCTACCAGGCAGTGAGAACATCGTCGCTGATGCTTTGTCACGCGTGGAAGAAGTATCAGCTGCTATCAACTTCGAGGACCTTGCAAAACTTCAGGACGATGATCCAGAGCTGCAAGACCTCCTGCTACATGGCTCAACACTAAAATTGAAAAAGATAGCATCTACTCACAGTGGAAACTTACCCGTTTACTGCGACACCTCCACTCAGGTACCCCGACCTTATATTACGCCAACACTGCGAAGAGAAGTTTTCAACTCGCTGCATAACTTGCATCATCCAGGGAAGTCCGCTACAGTGCGACTGGTCTCACAACACTTTGTGTGGCCAGGGATCCGCAGAGATTGTAGAGAGTGGGCAGGGCAATGTGTACCATGCCAGTCGTGTAAGATCACACGTCACACTAAATCCCCACTTTCCTCTTTCCTGACCCCATCCTCTCGTTTCTCCCACATTCACCTCGACATCATAGGGCCATTAACCCCATCTTCTGATTTCAGGTATTGCCTTACCGTCATCGATAGATTCACTCGATGGCCTGAGGTGTACCCCTTGAAAGACATCACGGCGGAGACCTGCGCATCCGCCCTGGTGACTGGTTGGGTGGCCAGGTTCGGCTGTCCTGCCCGGGTTACCACCGACCGTGGTCGCCAATTCGAGAGCCACCTGTTCAAGGCTCTCACTGCCTTGTTGGGGTCTGACCACTTTCGCACCACTGCCTACCACCCGGCAGCGAACGGCATCGTGGAACGGCTGCACCGGCAGCTGAAGGCCGCCATCATGTGCCATACCTCCTCGCAGTGGACTGAAGCTCTTCCACTGGTACTTCTCGGCATGCGTAACTCGTGGAAGGAAGACATCCAAGCTACGCCAGCTGAACTCGTCTACGGAGAAGCACTTCAGCTTCCTGGCCAGTTCCTATCATCAAAAGAAGACTTCACTACAGCTGACGTCACCGAGTATGCAAACCGTCTACGATGTCACATAGCCAAGCTGACTCCAAAACCTACTGCGTGGCATACCACATCACCCTTCTACGTGCCACGAGATCTGCACTCTTCCTCTCACGTGTTCCTCCGAAGGGACTACGTACGACGTTCATTGGAACCACCATATGCTGGACCCTATAAGGTTTTACAGAGGCACGCAAAACACTTCACCATCGAGATACAAGGGAAGCCAAATAATGTATCAGTTGATCGACTAAAACCAGCCTACTTGCTACGTGAAGAAGTCAGTGACAAACCAGTCACAGCTGCTGACCCTACAACTCCATCTGCAAAAGAAGAAAAGAGGACGAGAAGCGGGCGGCGAGTGAGATTCCCCGATTTTTATCGACCGTAGTTACGGTCTGGCCAGGGGGAATATGTGGCGGAACATATTTAGACCACCATTAAACAACATCAAGAAAACCGCTGCCGCTTATGATTCTGTACCACGCATACAAATCAGGTGATGTCTTGTTTGTGCTCAAGTGCAAAAGTACTGGGCTTACACGTGGAGCGAGCACACTACGGGCGCGTGAACATTGTATGGAGGCGGCCGGCAAGGACCTTGAGCGGCCGGGCGATAGCGTGATCAAGAATCCACCTGCGCGTGCGTCGGACCACGGACCTCAGTCGTTTTCTAGCTAGCTAGCTTAACTGTCGCGCCGCGCTAATAATATTTCTAGTATTCATTTTGTATCAAATCGCTATTTTAAATCTTTGTGTGTACTCATATTACTTTACTTATTATAATATATTAACTTCATAATTCTGTCAAATAATACTCTTCATTTCTATGCTTTTCACCTTCATTCTTCCCGCTTCGCTTGCTTGCTATTATAGCGCTTAATAGCCTTAATATACGGGTTAAATTCCCGTGTAGTGTTAGTATAGGTAGCAAACATATCTATACTACAAGTTAATGAGCAAGAAAATGCAAAAACTAGCTGTTGCCCGCGTTTTCACTCATATTTTATAATTTTCTAATTTCATTTCAGGTGATAGTGGTTATGCACTCAGACCTTAACATCTAACGCCGATTTTCCAGACAGAGGGGAACAGCTGCATTTTGATATCGTGAAACATAAAAAAAGCACGCACAACGATAGAGCGTTGCAATGGCGTCCTTTTTTTTGGGTTGGATATCATCAAATGACCTCCCCGCTCTGGGCGGAGCGGAAGGGCGTGTCAGACTCTTACTGACTAAAACCCACCCGTGTTCCTTCAGTTGCCTGTACGCCAGGGCCACGGTAACTCTTTCGAACAATCCGTGACCCCGACAGGCATCGGCCCTATCGGACCCCGTCAATAATGCTGCAATGGCGTCCTGAAAGTAAGATTTCAGTGTTTATTGAAAGACAGAGTCCTTCATTACAAACCCAAAAAAGCAGCAAAAATAATAAACGCGTGATGTGTGCTACAGAATTTATGTTGTGTTACATTAAGCGAGTCCTCAAACGACCACCACGAGGCTGCGAAGCTGATAAAGCCATACTGATACCACTAGAGGAAAAATAATTCAGTTTAAATATCTTGAAAGCAACATTAGGCATGATAATATACTAGCTTTGGAGATACCATCGTGCATTTGCAAATATCGCTGCAAACTTTGGATGGGTTAATCATCGTGTCTGGGAATCCCACGACCTGAAGCTAGAGATATAGGTAAGTATTTACAAGGCATTAATCTTACCTGCCCTTCTTTATGGCGCAGAGACATGGTGCCTATACAAACCAGAGATTAAGAAACGTGACAGATTTCACCTAACGTTTACGTTTTCATGTGCGGCACGAAAATATTGAATTGCAATTCTTCAGTTGATATGATGGCTTCAAACAATTAAAGCACCAATTATTATCTTCAGCAATTGTCATTCGCCCGTCAATTGATTTTTTAAGAAAATCTTGACATGATGTAATCGAATGTGACTCGTTGCAATAGGAACATTTACTCGAGTAGGAACCGATTTTATTATCACTAGCACTAGCAGTAAGAGCTTGATTATCGGTTGCAGCTACTAGTGTGTGCATGATGTTGAATTCAACCTCCTAACGCTAAATGCCTCCAAAACTAATTTCATATGTGTTAGCATTTCTAAGCGTAATGAACCAACTGATGATTTTGGTATCGTTATACATACATGTAAGGGTAAATACGGCAATAATTGTAACTGCCCAAGTATTCGAAAAGTTACCGAAATTAAGTATTTGGGTGTAGTAGTGGATAATAGGCTATCCTGGTACCCTCATGTAGAACAAGTTACCGCCAGAATTAGAAAGTTAAGTTGGTTGTTCAAAACCCTAAGACATGTTGCGCCAATGGTAAAAGCAAACAAAAACTGCCCGTCTAAAAATTTACTCACTCAAGTTTACCTTGCACTTGTACAATCTGTGCTCGGATACTGTATTCCGGTTTCGGGAGGTGCAGCAAAGACCAAATTGATACAACTAGAACGAGCACAACGCGCACTCCTAAAGATTATGCATTTTAAAAGACTTAGATTCCCTACTGTAGACCTTTATCACATTAGTGATGTACTCTCTGTCAGAAAGCTGTACATAGTCCAAACAATATTAAAAAAGCATAAGTCTTTGCCCCTTAATGTGGGTATTACCCCGAAAAGAAGGAAGTTCAGCATAGCAGATATACCATTGTAGGGGATACTTCGTTGGATTGGAAATAAAGCTCAATTGACGATATGAATATTTTATTTTATTTTCATCTTATTATATTGTTTTATACTACCATGCATTTTGTGGTGTAAGGCATAGTATATTAATATGATCAACCAATCAGGGCTCGACGCACATAATGCATAGGATTCGTTCCTGCCTTGCTACTCTTCGGAATGGCGTGAAACGCGACATCTATAAATATACCCTGCGGCTGCGCGCGCGCTCAGTCGCTAGCTTGATCCGACGCCGCCCGGCCGGTTGTGTATGTGCGATGATTCTGCTAATGGTCTCCACCGGCGTCGCAGGTGGCGTACGGCATGTCTGCGGCCCTCAGTGCCCGGCCGCGCGCTGTCGCGGTCAGACGTGTTGATGCGCTATGTATGTGGTCACTACACCATCAACTAAGACCAAATTTGCATGTAATCAATATCGTAAACGATCAGCTCAATTGTATAATAGAATAAATAAAAAGATAAATATACACTCGAAAAATAAATATGACTGTAAAGAAACACTAATTAAGTGGATAAAACCACTTACGTATGAAGACACAGAAGCATTGTTATAACACGGAATTATTCACATACTCACAGACACACACTCCCACTTACTCTGACAGACACGCTCATACACACACATACACACCCTTACACACACACACAAACATACAACACATACACGCACACTCACAACCTTTAAGTATACTCTTTAATTTTTTTCTTCTTTTAATTTCTTATTTTGGGTAGCCTAGACTTAATATTCTTTTACATTTTAAAAATATTGTGTTAATTATCACGCTATACAAAATAGGGAGGGGCGGAGTCTTCTACTACAGGCATTATTTGTCTAAAAGAAGATTCCGAACACAACAATTTGTAAGACCAATTATTTGACACAATATTTTTTATTTTTTTTATTTTTTTTTATTTATGTTTAAACGCTTCGTCTGTGACTGCGGATTATTGGGCATGTGCTTGGGCAGAGGATCAGTCGCCTTGGACGATTCGGAAAAGTTCGTGTCATGTAATAACGCTTCGCATTCAAACCTTAGAAAACCCTTGAGTTGTTCGTAAGACGGTAACTCGACATTTGAGTAACTTTCCTCAAACCCGCGGCGCAAATATTTGTTAAGTTTCGATAAAATGTGATAAACTAAAACAAAATCCCCAGTGTGCGGTTTCCAAATTGATCGTTTTTGATATACTAAAATTCTCTTCGAAAAGGTCAAGCGATTTTTAAACTCGTGCGCATTATTGCTTTGAAAGACAATGTTTAAAATATCCCGCAAACATGTGAAAGCTAGGGTGCGTTTACTCTTGTAACGAACAACGAACGCTTGGTATGCGTCATAATTATATTCCTGTGTCATAGGAAACGCTTTAACTACTGATAAAGCAACTCCGCTGAGAGAAGATATCAGATAATGAAACTTCTCCGCATCGGTAATAGAAGTGGAGTTGTGTATCAACGCGTTAAAAGTATCAAAATACTCTCTCTGGCCATAGTTTAATATTTCCAGCAAAAGTTGGTAGTATGATTTTAGGTAGCTCAATATTATTCGATGAACAGACGTGCGATTTAATTGATTCATTGTTTACCAAACTACGGTGAATTGATAACGCTCGACATGTCATCAAAACCTTGTATTTGATCATCTTCACTATTCGGGTCGGTGATGAGTTCTAAAATTGAGAAATGCGCATCCTCAAAACCCGATGCAAGTCTTAATGATACGATATAAAAAAAAGTCGCGTTGAGTAGTATCACTTGAAGCTGAAGCGCGTATCTCTAACGCCTTAGGTAAGCGTTTATACGCAATAGTTCGCTTTCTACGCAAGGACGGCAGTCCTGAACCGTGACCTCTCTTCTACGAACGGAATGTTTACCTAGAAGCGACATTCTTCCTTATTAGTTAAAAGTCTTGTAGTGTAAAATGTGTTAGGATAGTTAAAGTTCCAAGTCTAAAACGTAAACAATGATAAAATAATAACCCAAAGAATGTTAGAAGTCTTCGATCTTATTTACCGAATAGAAAGGATGTGTTCCACCTATGGCACCCCGCAATCGTAAGGCCCGTTTACAATGGGCACGCGAACACAGAAATTGGAAGGAAGTAGATTGGCGTTGTGTTTGCTTTTCCGATTAAAATCGTTTCGGTATGAGGCCGAATACGAGACGTACTCGACTTTAGAGGACCTCTAGACGTCAAGAACGTTTGATTTTTTTTCAGGAAGTTCATTAATATGGAGGGGGAACAATAACAGTTTGGGCCGGTATTTGGATCGGTGGAAGAACTGATTTCATTTGGATCAGGGTAACCTCAATGCTCAGATTTATGCGGAGAGGATTGTTTCAGACGTGATCATCCCTTGGCGAAGCCGGTTGGGTGATTCGTGTCGAATAATGCACGACGATACACGTCCACACACCGCTACAGTCGTAACACGCACTCTTGCCGATGCTCGCAACGACGTTCAGCCGTGGCCTGCTAAATCGTCAGACCTCAACCAAATTGAGCACGCATGGGATATGCTCCAAAGAAGAGCTCTGCCGAGGATCGATGCCGTGCAGTCAAAGTAATTTTGATGAATGGATTTTTAGCATGCCAAATCGCTGGGATAAAATCCTCATTTTGCCTTCTTTTGCCATTTAATTGACGACATTAACTTGGGTTAATTTCCCACAATTTGCAAAAATTGCAATTTTTCTTAATTTTAACAAAATGTAGGAATAAGTTGTTAACTTAAACATAGTCTGGAAGACTAGATTCGGTTAATATTAATGGGATAATTTGTTATAGTTAAAAATATACTTGATCCCTAGACACTTTTGATGTGTGTATTTAGCGCTAAGAGGTCGCTAAGCAGTTGATTAGTAGCTGTCAAAATTAATCACTGTTAAGAGGCGGATTTTATTTGAATCAGCTGATCGGATTCAATAGGATTGTTTGATGCGAGGTTATTTTGTTCACAATATCGAGTAGTGCGTAAATATCGATTTCGACAATCTTTTACGGGATTTCCAAAACGACAGAGGAAGACCTACAAGCCTCGTTAAAATCCGCTGTACGAATTATAGGATGAAGAATTCAGGTAAAGGCCGTTTTACCAAGGCAAACATGTGCAGCATCATCGATTTATTAAGACCTGATCTGCAGGTGAATACCCAAGGTGGCGGTATCCCACTAGAATCGCAAGTTAGGGCTGTAATTAGATATTGGGGTCGTCATGTGGTAGGTATTTATTATTTTGCTCAAGTTCTAAAGCATGTGCGAATTCACGGAGATTTCTTTTTTAAATTCAAGAAGCCTGCGCGGACATAAACGGCGTGAGCCCACCAGCTATGTCGCGCTTGGCGCGTAGAGTAGCCATCGCGTCGAAAAGTTCTCTAAACATAAAAATGCAGTCGAATATGACTGAAGAAACCAACGTGATCCGTAAATTTAAGATATTTGCGGCCTTGGAGGCACCAGGGGTGCAATAGCCGGCACCCACATAAAAATAAGGAAGGTTGGTGGAGATGTGTGTGAATACCACGTTAACTGAAATTGGCATTACTCCATTAATACTCAAGTAAGTATGTAGGCAACTCATTCGCTTCATTTAAATGTACACAATTGTTCGTTTTTAAGTTTTAAATGACGCGCGAAACGGAATGGCAAACCCGCGCTCCGCCACACAAGCATAGTCCATGCTTGCCTTGTACGCATGCGCGGGGCCGCCTTTTGTGTTCGCGCGCTCGCCAGCCGACGCTTAGCGAGGCTGCGTGCCGCCGCGTCTTTTGAATAGAGTGCATTTAAAAACACTGTTGTGAGCGGGTGTGTGGAATTGCTCAGGCGTTCCCGCCAAAATCGGCGTAGATATAATTATAGTATACTTACGCTAGTTTTTATAATATGTGGAGTGAACTGTAAATACATGAGCGAGTTTTTGTGAAGTGAAGCTTATACTAATATACTCTTGGTCCTTCGAGCCGGATCATAATGGATAGCAAAGTTACTGGCGTCGTAACCCGGAGCAAAGCCCACGCTGGAGCTGAGGAACGATCTGAAGCGCACCATACGACGTGTGTCGCTACGATCCCGCGTAGTGAAGATGTTGCCACGCCGACCGGGTCGCGATCAAGCCGCTTAAGCCGCAAAGCGCTAAGCCTCCGTGCAGAGTACAAGGCCGAAGAAGAACTCGCCAAGTTGAAAGAACACCCTATAAAAAAGAAACTAGCGTTAGAAATCGCGGAGATCGAGGACAACGTATCAGAAAACCACGCTCACAGTGTTTTGTAGTGGTAATAACGTGGATGAGTGGCTAAGCTCAAGTCAAGCGTCATGCGAGAACGCGGACATACCACCAGCGCCCAATGCACCGACCGGCACGTGCCCGACCGAAGGCCTAGCTCGAGAGCGCGCGCAAGGCTCCGGCCATGCGCCGTACACCACGCCCGGCATTCGCGCGCTTTTCGAACCCGCGGCGGCGTCCTCCCTGTCGCTCCGCTCGAGGTCACCACCGCCGGCACCGTCTCAGCTTCCGACATCATGCACCTAGCCGACGTCATCATTACGAACATGACGAAACGGCCAAGGCAAAATTATGATCTACCCGTGTTTGACGGCAGCCCGGTAGACTGGTTGGCGTATCGTCGTACCTACGAAGCTACCGCGTCGACGTATAGCTTGTTCGAGAACACCGTACGACTACAGGCATCGCTCCGTGGCGCGGCAAAGTGTGCCGTTGAAGGTCTGCTGCGTACCGGGTCCGACCCAACGGACGTAATAAAAGCGCTTGAAGAGGAATTCGGACACCCCAATTTACTACTGGAAGCTGCACTTCATAAAATTCGAAGCCTACCACGGGTATCCAACAGTGGCGTCGAGTTAAGAAATATGACGTGAGTTATACGAAATTGCGTGTACATTCTCAAAAACATAAAAGCGGAGGGTTACATAAACAACCCCCAAATAACGCACGAAATACTAAGTACGCAATTTTTTTTTGTTCTTTTAAATATGTTCGTTTTCTGTTCTATTTTATTGGTGCGGGTAGTTTATTATATAATTTAATGGACATTACATAGGACCTCGTAGAGTGCGTTTTTAATCGAGAACTTGGTTTTGTTTAGCCTAGACCAGTATCTGAGTAGATAGCGAGTCTGAATGTCTTCACGTTTTGAATAAAATTCTTGATGTTTCCGCACAAAATTGCATGTTTCTAAAATGTATATATAGGGAAGGGTTAAAATGTTATGTTTTTGAAAGAAAGGTTGGCAACTATCTGTTTGCTCAATGTTTACCAGGATTCTAACCAATTTCTTTTGCAGAGTAAAAAGTGTGCACTTGTGCTGTTTCCCCAAAGGGTGACACCATAGCTAAGCCATGCATAACCATAAGCATAATAGGTGGAGAGAGCTGTTTGTAAATTGGTGGTCTTTTTTATTTCACGAAGGGCGTCAGAAAATTTTGGAGTGACTTTTCTGTATGTGTGATTCCCAGTTTATATGCGTGTCTATAACTAGTCCGAGTAAGGTAAATTCGTTAACGGTTTCTAATTTTGAGTCGTTGAAAATAAAATTTAATGATGGTTTACGGTAAGGGTGGAAAGTTATTAATTTGGTTTTGGAGTAGTTTATCTTAGGGTTATGTTCGCTCATCCAGTTGCATGTTTTAGTGAGAATGGAATTGAGAGTTTCTTCTATATTTACATTATTTTGGCATGCGGTTAATATGGATATATCGTCCGCGAATAAGACATGGCCCTTCTATGGTCTTAGGTAGGTCATTTATATAAAGTAAAAATAAGAGGTATCCTATGACGCTTCCTTGAGGAATTGATTTCATTATTGTTATGGTTAAAGTATTCTATTTCAACTAATTGTTCTCTGTTCGTTAGACACGATGTTAGCCATTCGTGAGCCATTACACGTATACCTATTCCGTATAATTTGTTTAGCAATATCCCAAATTGTACTTTGTCGTAGGCTTTGGTCTTGTCTAGCAATATTCCTATTGCGTATTTTTGTTATTAATAATATTAAGGGCCTCCTGGATATACTTATAGTCTGCTAAGGTGGTGCAACGGTTTTTCCAAAGCCATTCTGGCATTCATCAAATATATTGTATTTTTCGCAAAATGTATAAATGCGGTCACACATGGCTTGTTCAAAGATTTTTGAGGATAATGGTAAGAGAGCTATTGGACGATAGTTGTTTGGATCTGTTTTCGTATTCTTTTTGTGGATTGGTTTTATTATAGATTTTTTTTAGTGATTCAGGGACCTTCAGACCAGACCTTTGTCAAATGACTGGTTCAGTAGCAGCTAAAACGGTAAGGTAACGGTAAGGTTGAGAAGTTCCTAAAGTAAAATATAATCAACGGTAGCGTCAAAAAATCGGACGCAATAAAATATCTCTAACTTCTTCCAATTTCCTGGACGCTAATTCCTTTATTACACATAATAGTTTATGTTACTACGAGTAGAATGGGTTTAGTGCATGGTGTTCCTACGGACTGGTCTCCGGAGGAAGCTAGTGACAATATAACGATACCAATTGTTCGATACAATATTTGCAACCGAACAGCTCAGCACTTTTGCCTGCGTGCATTTTCTATTACCAGTTACGAGTAGTACGTGTTCGACTACCAACAGCGTTACTAAAACCAAACCTGATAAAACCATCTTAGTGCTAATTTAGCTTAGATTTACAATATATTCATAATTATAACAGATTGTAGTATTCAATATAGCTTTTAAACCATATTATTTCGTATCATTAGATCAGTAATCGTAAACCAGCAACCAAACCATAACCAGTCTAATATAATATCAAATCATCCAAATATCACCAACCAAGTGCCTACGTGGTTTAGCACTAACTTCTAGGAAGTTAGTGGTAAACCACGTAGGCACTAAACTCTACATGGTCTTTCCGAGCCGGATACAAAGAGTTGTTTGCGATCCCATTTCAAATTCAGTGCAGTGCCGTTTATCAAAACTTACAAGCCTTGTACAAGCATTTTTCCTGTAACAATTCTCATTATTACAAATATGTGTTTATCAAAACTACACGTGTAATTTACGGGTTACACTTGTAACCCGCAAATTACACGTGTAAAAAATATACTTATATTATAGTATATTTTTACACTTGTATTCATAATTTTGTTCATCAAAAAATCCTTTGTAAGTTACAACTTGTACAAAATCATGGCAAATCCTGAGTGTCCGGCGACTCTCTATTCCGTCTTTCAAGTTAACGAGTGTCGCGCTTAGTACCGCAATCAATTTTTAAATACTATTTTCTTTTTTTAAATGCGGTCAAGTGATTCAAGTGATGAAGAAAATATCAGAATAACGGCACCGATAACATATAAAAAAATAATTGACTACGGTCATATGGACATGACCTATAAATTTAACGAAAGGTTTCGACTTAAAGACGAAAAATTGGAATATTTAATTAACATTTTGGGTAGCCATTTAGAAAGAAATTCAAACAAAAACAACGCCCTGTTAACCAAATTAATATTACAAATTGCTCAACATTGGTTGGGAACCAGAGTTCAATACCATGCTGTTTCTGACATGCATGGTGTAACAAAAGGCAGTGTATGCAATATTAGGCACAGACAATATACCATTCAGCCATGCGTATTACTATATACGTATACTTTAAGAGCATCAATTAAAAACATACAAAAAAATGGCGGGAAAAGAATATGGTGGCATAACTTTTTGATTTTAGAACTTACAAGTAAAACCTACAAGCGTTCAATTTTACAAATCCTGATCAAAATCAAATCAAAATCAAAAATCAAATGAATCAAATTTGATAAACGTAATTTACACGAACATGTGAAAACTTCCTTGTAAAGTATAACTTGTGAACATGTAAACTTGGTAAGTTTTGATAAACAGGGCACAGGTCCAAACCTCGTTGTCATTATGGACAGTTGTGAAAGAGAACAAGAAAGTGCATCTTGCTGCCTTTGCTCTGGATTTTACTTTGCTACTTAGAAGTCTTGCCCAGAATTTTCTAGGCGAAAATTTATTAAAACATACATGACACAAAGTTCAGTATCTTCTGCTGATCGACTTTTATCCCTTTATTGGGTTAAGGACAGATTCTGGTTACGGCAGATTATTTTTATGACAGATTCGTGTTACGGCAGAAATTGGGCAGTCGCGACTAAAAAGTGTAATACTTAAAAATATCATCGGAACAGAAATTAACGGAAATCTATGTAATAAATCCACCACAAATTTATGATCGTGTTTTGAGCGTAGACGTCTTTGACTATAGATACGCACACTTTTGTAATAGGTACACGGACACAAAATTCAATTCATTGCGTTCATTTACCTTTGTGAGTTGCTGACAACTGGCCACTTGATAGTAATGAATAAAATGTTAAATCACATGCCCTGACATTGTCTTTTGATGTCTGTCTGCTTATATACGTAACCAATTTTAATAAGCGACGATTTATACTGACAGTGAATTAAGTAAAATGGATATACCTGGACCAAGTGGAGAATATGATTTAAAACATATAAACAGTAAATAAAGATAAGCCTGTAGTCCTTCATGGAGGGCATAGTTATATCTTTGTAAAAAAGGACAAGTCAGGAAGTACAAACTGGCGGTGTTTTAATAAAAAGGAGTGCAATACATGAATAACTTTAAATACCAAGAATAAAATAATAAAGGAATCAAAACATACATGTGTCCCGCATTTTATCAGTAACAAAGTAGATCAGTTGATAGAATATGGTTGCAAGAAAGAGATCTATAGCAATCTAGAACGGATATCGAAAATTTACGAAAACTATTTCAATAGCTTCTCTTTTTTTATTGAAATAGTTTTCGTAAATTTTTAACCTAACATCACACTCATTCTAGA
Source organism: Dryobotodes eremita (assembly GCA_917490735.1). Lineage (NCBI taxonomy): Eukaryota > Metazoa > Arthropoda > Insecta > Lepidoptera > Noctuidae > Dryobotodes > Dryobotodes eremita. The sequence goes on along the minus strand of OU823241.1, from coordinate 4,688,541 downwards.
AAACTACTGAAAAAGTCTAAATGGACAAATATCTTTAGTATGTATGGTATGTATGGTGTTTCGAACACAATTATGTCAGTGATGATTTTAATGTTAAATGTACGGGTAAATGTAGATAGAGAATTCAATGGAAATCTAACTATAATTACAAGAAAAATCGGTAGTTCAATTAAAAAAGATTGTGTTTTTAAAAGTCGATGAAAATGCGTAACACTCCAAAAAAAACTACAAAATATCTTTTCGGAAAAAGTGTGTACAGAAAATAGAAAACAAATACCTAATCGTGATACGAAATAAAATACTGCATGAAAGTATGAAAGACTATGATATGCAAGCACTTCCTTTCATACTTCCTTTAAAATCTTAACATCCGAAACAAATTCAAATCACAAAATCGTGGTTATTGCTCTATCGATCATGTCTTTAACTTTTTGATAGTGTAGTAAGATCTGTATGTTGTGCCATTTTTTGTTTATTACGAGTACTGGATTCAAATTGAACAATTTGTTTTATAAAAAAAAAATACCATCGCTAGTATAGATGGGACCGGGTAAATATTTAAAAAGATTATTCTATCTAATAATTCTACTAATTCATACTATTTCCAAGGATTTATTTTGATGTTGTAATCATAGAAATATAATAATCTATGCTTGTAATGGTCAAAATAAAATCTACTTCAGTGCCTGTAGCACAAATGATACCTGGCAGTCAAAAGCTTGAAACAATACATCAGTGGTTGCAGAGTTGTATAAAAACAATGGATAAACCCAAAGAAGCCATTTGTGATGATTCTGCAGGACTAAATGGAGCATTAATAAGTAAAAAAAAATACGGAATCTGGTACAACGAAGGAATAAATTGACAATGTATGAAAATTTTGGAATTATCGAGTTAACTCTACCGGACTGTTTAGTTCGTTTGGAACTTTGTCGCATTTCGTGAAAATATTGTATGCTCGTGATAGCTTCAGATTTGTAAATCAGCGCCTAAAGCGATTTTATGCTAAACAGCTTTTACGCTTGAAGTAGTGTACTAATTATCTAAAGTCAAAAGAAATCATTCATCATTTAGTAATCGTGGCACTACATAGTGCTGCGAATTACAAAAAAAGGATTCACCACAAAAACACGTATAGTTTTGATAAACAAATAAAAAATACACCAAAATTTACAAAAACAAAAAGATCATTTGCAGAATAACAAGAATTGCTTATATAGATGTTGATATTTTTTATAAAAAAGGAATTACACGAGGAAAACTTAGATAAGACGAAAACGAGATCGTTAATAACTTTTTAGCGTTGTTTTACACTATACGTCCTAAAAAGCTTTATTGCAATCGGTATTCTAAGGACGCGCACATTCAATATAAGGTGTTTCTAGGAAATATGCCGTTTGGTCGGCGCTAAGTTAAACCGTGGTCATGATACAGACTTAAATTAAGAAGAAAATTAATTTAGAGTTTCGAAAAATCAAAATATAAATAGCTGGAAAAAATCCTCCGATCGTCGTGACTGTCGGACGGGAACTGTAATAAATATAGGTGTAGATTCGTCGCAAGTCAAGAGGTTACTTATTACGACCTGCAGACTAGACCATTAACCCGGAGGGTGAGGCCGAAATTCGGCTTGATAAACATGGACAGTATCTAAGACAAATAATAAGAGATGAGGACCGTGAGTACAAGCAAAAATTTTAATAATAGAAAAGAAAACATAAACATTGAAAACGTTAGAAAATTTACATACCGTTTTGTTGAAGATATTTTATAGCAATAAAGCGCACGAAGACAAGCATACGCTGAACGTTCCTATGACAAAGAAATAATATATAATGTCGAGACAAAGACACAAGGTTTTCGATAGTTTGAACGATTAAGAAAGAAATCATACCCAGTTTATGAAGAAATAATTAGTAACGACACTGGGTAATCCGACTAATTACGGTTAAATACACTTATAAGATTTCACTAGAAGAAAGGATGTCACCGAAATCTGCCCAAACGAAGTACCTAGGTTACGAGTACCTAACTAACTTATTTAAAAAAAACTGTCAAGTCGAATAAATACTATTAAGAAGTATGAAGTTAACAGCTGTCTGCTGTCGGCTTCTTCTGTATTACAGTGTATTATCTAGGACTGATTCACATAACTTGTCAGTCAGTTTGATAGATCCCTTATTGTCACTTCCGTTTCTTTTTTATAAATACAAAATGGGCAACGAGATGAAACGAAAAACTGATATTTTCATTTCGAAATATTTTAATTATGCGGGGTTTAAAAAATATGATAAATATATCAATCTACTCCTGGTAATGTATTCTCATCATTGAATAATATTTTGAGACCTCTAAATGAATTCTTTTTTTTTGTACATATTAATGTAAGGATCTCACCATGATTATTTTCAAGTAGAAAATAACGAACCAAACACTTGCTAAAATTCCAAAAGTATCTACAACCAACATACAAAATAATAAAAAAAAACAATTATCATTATTATTGAACAGTTTTTCTTTCCTTTTTCTGTATAGTATAACAAATTTCCTCCCGACGCTTTTGTGACGCCGTTAGTTCTTTACTCGTTCGGCTACTGAGTTATCTACAGTCATAGGTACCCAATTCCTACTCACAGTAACGTACTAGTATTAGGTAATTGTAAATAAGATTACCTTTTTTTATAGTACATTGAAACTACAAGCCGGCCAAACCAGCCCACCACAAATGCAGAGTAATACTCAAGATGAAAATTTGTATGACCAAGCATACTCAGGAAGAACCATAATACGCAATATGTAGTTTTTGAAAAATTAAAAATTTTGTCGGACCAGTCACCTCAATTTGGCTGCACACTATTTAACTTAAACATCATAGGAGAAGCTAAAATAGGTTTATATTCGGAACTGAAACTTTCCTGTACTATGTGCAGAGGTGAATTTATAATCAATACGTCAAATCCACGGCCAACCCAGAACCTAGACATTAATTAATACAGCACCAGTTACTATAATTACTGTTACAGGCATTGGCTTGGAGCAATTCCCAGGACTGTGTACAGCGATGAATCTTCCCTTAATGACACAACTAATGTACCGGAAAAAACACAGAAATTTGTAATCAATGGGAAAAAATCGCACACCAAGCTATGGAGGCTACAGCAGAACGCGAAAGAGTAGCTGCAATAGAAGAAAGAAAGATGAAAAACAGAGTAGCAGTCATTAACGTCATTGCCGATGGCTGCTGGTCCAAGCGCTCGTACAAGAGCAACTATGGTGCACTTTCTGGAGCAGCAGCCATAGTCGGTAGCAAGTTTGGTGAAGTTTTATTCTTAGGAGTTAGGAACAAGTACTGCTGTATTTGTGCCCGGCAGAGAATAAATCCATATAGCTCCGAACGACCATAAATGTTATAAAAATTATACTGGTTCCTCACCTGGCCTGGAAACCTAAATAATAGCAGAGGGATTTAAACAATCACTAGAGATGTAAAATATTGTATATGGAAGATTGAACGCGGATGGAGATTCCAGTACTTACCCGAAGATCCTCGATGAGAGGCCATACAAAGATATTACAGCAGAAAAAATCGAATGTAGGAATCACATTTTACGAAATTTGTGCAACAAACTAGTATTCGTTAGCAAAGACACAATATACCCGCAGTCTATGATAAAAATACTTACCACACCAAGAATACTCGCTCTTAGGAAAGTCATTTATGAAGCTATAAAAACACATAAATCCGGTATTTCTGAATTAGGTAAAATAATAAACTACACTGACATTCCCAACTCTTACAACCACGCTTTTGGCCACCATACCGCATGTCAACATCATTATTGTAGAAGTGAAAGAAAAAATAAGATCTGGTGATAAAAATTAAAAACTCCTCATTTTGGGCTAAAGTTCAGTATATTGCGGTCATGGCACACATTCAAGAAGTCCGATAAACGACTGTGACAGCAATGCCCTGGAGCAATTTAATAGTACAATTGCCAAATTTGTAGGCGGCAAAAGAACACATCAGACATATCAGTCTAGATGTGCGGCGGCTGTGGTTGCATGCAAGACAAAAAAAAACCACTGTGCCTCATTCAGAAATCACTTCTATGCACAAGCTGCAAATCAAAATGTAAAATGTTTCAAGAGGAATAATGACAACCTCATTATTTAATTATCTTTGTTCTTATTGTGATTTCTGCATAGTTAGTTACATTGTGCTAAATAGATCCAATGAAGGTATTTGGTGTGGCAAGTTATCGCCCCATAGATCATATTTGATTGTGGGCGGTGTTCAGGTGTCTGTAGTCCGACCTTAGGCATGTCGCGGACATGTGGAGAGGGCATCAGAAGACTGAACGGCCAGTGACAGCTCATGACGGTTGTCAGATGTCAAAGTGCGCGTGTGTCTATCGGTCGCATTTTGATCTCACCGCAAAACCGCATTTTTTTAATCTCAAATCATCGCATCCGCTGAAACTATAAATTAACGTGTATTATCCCGTAATCCTTGGGAATTTGCCATTCTATAGTTCTTCAATAATAATATATCAACCCGCGTCCGATTAATGTGTCAAATCATAGACTTTCAAGTGACCATTGTGTACGAGCTCGCCAGGTGGCCACAGGCTGAAGATTCGTCAGGACTGAACAAGAAGACCACCCAGGTACCGCTTTGCATTATTTGCTGGGGTTAACTATAGACGCCAGCTGACCGTCACCAATCTACTTGCAATTTGTCGGACAAAATAGGCATTTTGAATCAGCGTGCATTCCAGACATTGCGTGCATTGCGTTCCTCTCGTCCTCATCCCGCACAGGAAACACGGCTATTTACACGCCTGTCCCTCCAGTATTTATTATCATATCATATAATTTTTTTGTTAATATTTCAAAGATATTTTGTAAAATAATTATTTATTTTCATTTTCACACATCACATCTAATTTTCAATTCACATTTAATTTTCAACTACATTTTTGCCTTTCTTTCCTTTACTCTTAAAAAATGTTACGGATGCTATCCTTCGTGTAACACTCTCCACGCGGTAACGTGACTTATTCCTAAGTTCCGACCTGCTTCACGTGTGCTCGCGTGTGGATTGTCGTTGAAGTAGTCCAACACTAGTTCTTCAACGTTACCGGAGAGCCGTGGCCTGCTTGACGAGGGCGAAACTGGCCATAGTCCAATAAACGCTGGTAGATCCCAGGATGGTGTGGATAGCAGACACTCGTCGTTGGTGACCATACAGCTCACGGTACCGGTTACGTGCTGCAACTAAACTTTCACCGGTCGTGGTGTAACACACTATCATATCGCCGGGTTAATTAAAAAAACAACTAACTGGGTCATTTTGGGATATTGAGTTAAATATAAACCGATTCAAAATTTTATTATCTTTCTACTGGTAAAACATACTAACGTTAACGAGAAAGTAAACGCCGTAATCGAACTACAAAATGGTTTATTTTAAAAGATAAGCAAATACACGTTAATACAAGTTAAATAAAATAGATTTGCCTACTCCGAACGTTGATACAAAAATCAGCTTGAAAAAGGCGCGCTCTGCCTTTTAACTACTCGGTTAATCTGAATCGATCTAAAGATGGCGAAACTGCTCTTCCCGCGCGACCGGTGCCGGTGGGGCGCTAATACGCGTGCTACGGACTTCCGGTGGCCGGCGCTGCAACACTAAGCCGTGCGATGCTTTGTTTCGGAGATACTGAATGGTGCAACCAACTATCTAACCATACCGTTTATATGCAAAACAAATATTTCTTGTTAATCAGCAAAATTACATTTTGTATCGAAGTCAAACAAGATAATCAGTTCTCAAAATAAAAATAAACTCTGCCAAATATACGGAATTTTGGGAAAGAAAAACGATCATATTCAATTATATAGTTTTAGTACTTAGAAACAACAGGAAATAGCGTTAATATTCAATGAGATTAGCAGTTATTAAAGGATAATAGCTTAATACCTGTGGGTTATATATGAATACTTGACACAGAATCAAGAAGTCATTGATAATAAATAGGTTTAGTAGGTTTTACTTCTATAATTTTGATCATGATCCCAACAAAATATAGAGAAGTAAAACCGATTAATCGCGGGTAGTTGTTTTAAATTCTGCAGTTTCCGACCGCGCATGCGTCAAAGTCGTTGTTGCTCTCGCGCCGACGACATTTCGATTCATTTTGTGGCGGCGAACAATCACATCGACTCGTTCTCATCAATGGCAAGCCACTCTGTCCGAAAAGACACAGCGTAAATATTTAGACTGTAAAAAACATTCCATCAGAAAAATGGGGTTAGGGGTCATTCGGCCCACTATGGAACTGGGCCCGCGGACCAGTTACCCCTTTTAAAATTTGATAATGGTAAACTGGGCCCACATCCGTTTTGCTTTCAATCCAGCGAAGGGTGGCTTAAAATGGTTTATATATTATTAAATAAACAATAGATTTTATACAGGTACAAGCATTATTTTTTAGATTTCTGGTTTTGTCATATAGGTAGTAAAAGTTGTTCATAATGATTTGTACAATAACCCCATATAGAGGTTGTGCGTTAATTACGGGACATGTTGTAGATACATAATTATAAATATATTGGAATGTAGATTTAAGAAAAACAAGTCTATTTAAATAGTCAAATCAACATTTTAATAATCAACGTAAATTATTTCTATAGTTTTGTAATAAATAAATATATTATTATTATAGGTTTACATTTTTAGTAATTATTTGAGAATTAATTCTATAGTTTCAAACACAAAGTAATCAAAAATAGTATATTGCAACAACAGGAAGTTGACGGATGCATAGAAATAGTTATCGGTACTCATCCGGTACATTAATATTCTATAATATCAGAACGTGTAAAATCATTGTTATAAACTCTATTGCACATCTAATGTATCAAGCTCATTTTAAAAGCCTTAATAAATATTCCTTTTTTTCGATACTAAATAATACTCATGTTTGTAGGGTATAACCCTACAGACATGTCTTTGTAGGGTAGTTCGGAAAAATTATGCATTTTGTGACAAATGTTTTCTTAACTAACTAACGTAAGGTTTGAATCGTAAGCATTATTGTTTATGTAGTTTATTTTTTTCAAATTAAAGTATTGTGGTATAATATAATAATAATTGATCTGATAAAAACTAAGGTGAGTTTTGGAAATCACTTAACATAATTTTATTTCATGCGTCAAAAGAATTGGATTGTATTTCAATTTTGTAACTTTTTTTTAGAATGTCAGCAGAAACTTCTGTCTGTAATGGTTATGAAATTATAAAATCTCAAAGAGGAGGTGACTTATTGTTACATAACGGATATCGGTACACTATAAAGCGTTCCAATTCCAATGGTCATATCGTGTGGCGTTGTGTTAATAGAAAACTGTGTACAGCCATCTTAGTTACAAACCTAACAATAGTTATAAAGGAGGAAGCTCACAAATGTCAATCAGATGACATAGGAAACAAAGTAAAAATAAAAATATATGATACCATAGAAAGAGCAGAGAAAGAAATAACGCCAATACCTATGTTGTACTCGGATTTGATCGATCAGCTTAATGATATCGAACCTAATCTCGTCACAAATCTCCCAAAGTATGAAAATATAAAAAAAACTTTATACAAGCACAGGAATCGTGCATTAGGTGTAAAAAAAATAAGATATTTAAAAGTCAAAGATGTTTCGATTCCAACCATATTTCAGAATTTTATTTTAGCAGATTATTCGTATAAGAATTGTAGAATACTTCTGTTTGCCAGCACAGAGGCTAGAAGTATTTTAAAAGACGCCAAACACGTATTCTGTGACGGTACATTTAAATGTGCAACACCACCATTTACACAACTGTACACAATACACGTGGACGCAGGAAGTTCGGAAGAAACTAATAGTATCGTGCCTGTAGTGTACTGCCTGCTCCCGGATAAAAAAAAAAACACGTATGACATTATGTTTCGGCTCATTAGGAGCAGAGTTCCGGAGTTTTACCCAGTAACATTTACGACAGATTTTGAAGCTAGTGCTATGCAAGCTATTGCAGCAGTTTTTCCAAAAGCAAAAACGCAAGGGTGTTTATTTCATTTTGCTAGAGCTTTATGGAGTAATGCTCAAAAAACTGACACATCTGGCCCTTCAAGTTTTAAAAAATCGCCTCATCTGAGGGCTCACGTAAAACGGTGTATAGCACTTTCTCATCTACCTCAAGACTATGTGAATGATGGATGGCTCTATAATTTAGGGGAGAGTGAGAGGGACCCCAAAATTGATTCCTTTAATGTTTATTTTGAACGAACATGGTTGCGAAACAAAGCATATTTTTCAAAGAAATGGTGTTTCTATCAAATAAAACACAAAACAAACAATTCAGTTGAAGCCTGGAATGCAAGGCTCAATAAAATGGTAACACCCAAACCAAACATTGTTGTCCTTCTAAGGTCACTGCAGAAAGATTCACGGCATTATTTTGGTATATTAAAAAAAAACGGGTACATATCGAAAAAAACCAAAGAATGTAAACGATCCCAAAAAAAAATTGAGCGCGTTCTGCGAGAATTACTGGATAGTGAAATAAGTTTAGGACATTGCATTGAAAAATTAACTAACTAAAATTGTTAATTTTTTAAGGCAGCCCCCAATTACCAATGTGTGTTAAGAACTCGATTTTGATAAGGATAAAGATTTGATAAGGGTAAAATTTATTTGTTTTTTAATATGTATTTTTTAAGAAATAATTTACGTTGATTATTAAAATGTTCATTTGACTATTTAAATAGACTTGTTTTTCTTAAATCTACATTCCAATATATTTATAATTATGTATCTACAACATGTCCCGTAATTAACGCACAACCTCATATAGGGTTATTGTATAAATCATTATGAACAACTTTTACTACCTATATGACAAAACCAGAAATCTAAAAAATAATGCTTGTACCTGTATAAAATCTATTGTTTATTTAATAATATATAAACCATTTTAAGCCACCCTTCGCTTGATTGAAAGCAAAACAGATGTGGGCCCAGTTTACCATTATCAAATTTTAAAAGGGGTAACTGGTCCGCGGGCCCAGTTCCATAGTGGGCCGAATGACCCCTAACCCGAAAAATGTATGCACTTTATTTACAGCCGTGTCAGAAGAAGCAAAGTAAGTACTCTAGTGTCCGAGGTTGTGTACCGCAAGATATTTTCCACAGAATTCAACCTTGGATTCTTTGTCCCTAAAAAAGATCAATACCTTTTAAGCACAAAATATCAACATTTGTTACCGAAAAACATAGGAGGCTTAGAAAATAAATACAAAGAGCATATTGCTCGAAAGGAAGTATGCAATGACGAAAATAAAAAAAAACAAAGAAAGAGTGTGCAACGACAAGAAATTTATCTCGGCGACATATGACCTGCAAGCCATATTCCAAATTCAAACAGACTTACCTAAAGTGCACCGCCGAATGAAGCTTACTGCTTCGCGTGGTCGGAAGCAAATGGTAAAAAAGGCAGCGCGGATATTGGATCTATACTTTGTATTTATTTATCTCAATTTATTTACCGAAAGACGTCAACAACAAGGTAGCTTTTTTCTCTGACATGCGGAGGCCAAAACAGAAATCAATATGTGGCTTCACTCATATTATGGGACAGATCAAAAAAGTTATTCACTGATCACTGTTAGGTTGGGTTGGTCAGCCTAACCTAACTAGCTGTTGTCTTTTAATCTTTTGTACTATTACCCAATCACAAGAATACGCAAATACTGTTCAACATTGAGGAGTTCCATGTACCTTCTGTCAAAATCCAAGATAAATTATCACTGTTTTTCACCCTCAAATTAATTAATTTCGGACAACAGTGACCCATATTTTGCTAGTATTACAAAACAACTTATATTCTAGTGTTAGTAGTACCGGGTCCGAACGTATTTACTCTGATATGTATTATAGATAGGTTTGTATAAAAAGAGGCAATGACACTGAACAGATTGCGTTTATTGAGAGTAAAGACGTTGGAACGGTGAGCATTTTAAGTGTACAAGATCTCTGTTTATTTTACCTACTGCAGTATAATTCCTGCAATTACATACTTTTTGTTGTCATATCGATTAAATTCTTTTTACGGGTCATTCGGTCAGCTTTTTACTTTTTCGTGTTTTTTTTAAATATTAAAAAATTTGCAATTGTTCTGAACAATGTCAAGAAGAAAAAAAATTAAGGCATTCTGTCGTTGGAATTCCTACTGAATTGATATTTTTTCAATACTATTGAATCTTTCTTCGAAAGTGAATTTCAAATTTTTAATGTTTAACCACGATATGTGAGTAGTCAGCGGATACAATCGACTGTACGTTCCCTGGAATTTCTCGCCACTTTTTTCTTTGGTGAGTAATCCCTTTATAGGTTCCGTATTCTTGTTACTTGTGCCTTCTTCTTTAATCTAAGAAGATTTCCTTTTTCTTAGATTGTTTGAAAGGCCACATTTTTTGGCCTTACCCTGACATTTATTGTTCGCCTGTCTTCTTCCATCGTCTGCCGGCTGCCGAAGTCCGAGCGAGCTTGCGGAGAGAAGCGCGGGGTCGTTGCCGAGCAAGGTCGTCGACACAGGTCCAGTACCTTGGACATCAGGTGCTAAATAAGTCATTTGTGTGGCGCAATAACGCCCAACCATCAATATAATAGAAGTGTTCCGTGTTATACCGACGTGTGACATTTTATTTTTATGGTGCTTTCCTAAATTCTCAATATCAGATCTTGTTCCCTTTAAAATTTATCTTAACGAATTATGTAAAGAAAAACCTTAATCTTGAGCTTATTTGTGTTAAACAATTTATAGAGCGGCACGAATTTCGTACGATTGCAATCGAATTTAAATTCGTCAGAATACTTAAATTCCTAAATATTTGGAAACATCCATAAGTTTTTTTTCTCCGAAAATCTTGTTGTGATATTTTTTTTGGTAGCCTTTTACAATTTCCAACGACTGAATTTTAATATTTTTTTGACATTTTATTATTCTTCTTTATTTCGGATGGTTTTATTAATAATAAATTTTACGTGTATTCGCTGCGTGAGTTTGATTTTTTAGCTACTTCACGCCGGGGTTCGAGTCCCCGGCGTGTTAGCAGCCAGCTCTACGCTGCACTACATACCTGAAAGATAAATACTGACAAAATTATAATTATGTTTCTCACAGGTGGTATTAAAAACGGCGCCTATAGAAGCAGTGAGCTCACAAATCTAACAATTAAAGACGTTGAAAATCAAGGCCAGTTATTACTCACAAAATGACTATAACAAAACAAATACTGAGCGCACGTTTGTAGTACGAGAAGAGTTTACACAAATAGTAAAATAAATATTTAAAAAATCAGACCTCACGACATAAAAACGGATCCCTTTTTTCTCAACTACCAAAAGGGAAAATGCAATAAACAAGTGATCGGTAAAAATAAAATCTCAAGTATGCCGAAGCAGATAGCAATATATTTAAATGTATCAAACTGAGCAGTAAGTATACCTTTTTTTTTTTTTTTTTTTTTGGTTGGGGAATCATCAAATGACGTCTCCCGCTCTGGGCGGAGCGGAAGGGCGTGTCAGACTCTTACTGACTAAAACTCACCCGTGTTCCTTCAGTTGCCTGTGCGCCAGGGCCACGGTAACTCTTTCGAACAATCCGCAGCCCCGGCAGGCATCGGTCCTATCGGACCCCGTCAAATTTGCTGACATCTCTTTGAGGCGCGCGTGGAACACGACGCGCCGTCGACCCGGGCCTGGTCCTTACCGGACGGCGAGCTGCCCATTGCTCGCCGTCCGCAAGCCCGCGCCTACGGTGGCCGAGAGTCGGCAATCGACTCCCGACGCCCAGGGTGTCTCCTCCTCCTGCGGCGGCTAGGGGCGCGAGGGCGCAGTGATTGCCTCTCCCTCTCGCGCTCCGCCTCCTCCTTCGCGAGCATTACTGCTTCGCAGAAGGAGGTGACGGCTTCCCATTCCCTCTCGCTCCGTACCATGGCCTGAACCAGGGCCGGACGCGAGAGGTCGCCGCCGCCGATCGCCGCCACGAGGACACGGCGGTGCTCCGCCCAAGCCGGGCAGACCTCCACCGTATGCTCCACCGTGTCCTCCGGTCGATCCACACAATGGTAACACCCGGGCGTTTCCTCCCGCCTTATTCGAAACAGGAACCTCCCGAAACATCCATGTCCGGTGAGGACCTGCGTCAGGCGGAAGGTGAGGACGCCGTGGCGCCTCTCAAGCCACTCCTCAAAGAGGGGTCTTACCGCCGCAATTGTGGCGTGCCCTAGCAGTAAGTATACCTGACATTATTATAGAAGAATGTCAGTGACACTGTTAGCCGATACTGGGGCGAACTTGACAATGTTAAGAAGACATGGAGGAGGGAAACCAGCACAGTCGCGGAAGGCTACATTAAGGATTCTGTCCATACAAATTTACTGACACCGTAAATTTACGCCCCAATTCGCCTCAACTAACTACTTCAAGGGAGTCTCCGCCATTGATTCCACCGCCTAATCAAATACCAGAATTTCCTACTTTTACAGACATCCAGCAGTGTAAAATTTGTCATAAAATATCAAACGGCGTAAATATTCCAAACAAAAATGTAACTTTCAATTTAACAAAATATTCTAACTTCTTAACTAATTTTAAATAGGTACTACTCGTGTTATTATTATCAATAAATACACTGGATCGCAAAAGTCCGGGTCGCTAATAAAAACCGTGATATCTCCATAAATTATATACCTAGATCGCTAGAATAAATAATATGTAGTAAGCAGGTAAGGCTGGAGGTTTCATTTTAAAAAAAATATTCTGCTCATTGCAAAATTTAAAAATGTAAGAATAGGAAAATAATATTTTTTCTGATTTTGTTTCAAACCGAGCTGTCAGAGTATTCAGTGCAATATCATGTCGTTAACACCTGAAGAATGTACACGGATTATTACCATGGTACAAGAAGGAAGAAGTCAGCGTAACACTGCTAGAACAGTAGGAGTATCTTTATCAACGGTCCAAAGGGTACTCCAGCGATTTTAAGAGACCGGCATGAACAGCAGACGAGGAAATGGTAGGCCAAGGTGCACAACTACACGAGAAGACCGATTCATCGTGAGCACTATGTTAAGAAATCGACATCTCACGGCTGTTCAGGTCCGAAACAGTCTTCAAGAAATTGACCACAACAATGTGAGCTCTGATACGATTCTGCTACGTCTTCGTGAAGCTGATATAAAGGCTTATAGATCAGCAAACGGCCCCAAACTGCTCAGAGAACATCGAGTGTTACGGTTTTCTCGCGAACACATCCGATGGACAGATGAAGATTGGTCCAAGGTTATGTTTTCCGATGAGTCCAGATTTTGTTTATTTACGCGCTACGGGAGACGAAGAGTATTTAGACGACCAGGAGAAAGGTATCATCAAGCGTGTTTTGAAGAAAAGGTGCCATTCGGTGGAGGATCAATAATGGTTTGGGCTGGGATATCTTCAGAGGATCGCACAGACTTAGTGATCATAGAAAATTTTCTATGATCACTGTCAGATACGTAGAAGAGGTTTTAAATGAGCATGCTGGTCCTTTCTTAATGAATATGGGTGCAAATTCCATTTTTATGCACGACTAGCTTTTGTCAGCGGCTTCGCTCGCGTTGATTTAGAATTTGACAATCAATTCGGGTTGTTCAGGGAATTATAGTTAGTAGGATGAAAAACCGATCTATCGACACTTAAGACTCACAAAATGTATTAAGTACTTAAATAAGATAAAAGAAAACACCTAACACACTACTAAAGTTTCTACAATAATATAATTCAATCATGATTCCAAAGACACGTGGCGCCATCTATTATCATGAGAACGTTATTGTTGTTTTCCTTGGAAACAGTACTTTTTTCGGGATGAAAGGTACCCTATGTCCGTTTCCGTACACCTGAAAACGTATATGAAAAATTTCAGGAGAAGATCGGTCCAGTGGTTTAGGCGTGAAAAGGTAACCAACAAACTTACTTTCGCATTTATAATTTTATATTAATATTATTATATTATATTAATATTATTATATTATATTATTATTATATATTATATTATTATTATATATTATATTATATATATAGTTAGGATAGTTAGAAAGTTAGGATAGTGCGCGACCACATACTGCTCGTTTGGTCAATATGTATATCCAAGACGTCGATATTACCTACATGGAGTGACCCGCTCGCAGCCCAGACTTAAATCCCATAGAACATGCATGGGTCGAGGTCGGGAGATGCCAGAGACAACGCTCTCATGCTCCCAGTACCTTACACGAGTTAAGGAATGCGCTAGTGGAAAAAAGGGCAAACATAGACCAAAATCGTATTAAAAATTTGGTTTACAGCATGCCACATCGTCTTAATGAAGTGTTACGGGCTCGTTGAGGAAATACAAAATATTAAATTGACAAAATATCTTTTATTTTTTAAGATGTACTGCTTTGTGTATTTTGTAGTCATAAGTTGAAAGCGAAATTTTCATATTTTTTTGTATTTAATTAATGTTATATAGTGTACAAAATCGCAAATAAGTCTTATGTATTTAAGAAACTATCACGCCATTTATTAGCAACCCGAAATTTTTGCAATCCCGTGTATTTTTGGATAATTAAAATTTTTTACTTTCTTTATATTCGAAATGAAAAGTAGTGTTTAACACGAGTGAAAGTTATCAATTTACTACTTGGACTATAGCCGCCCGAGCGTAGCGAAGGCGTCTATATACCTCGTATGCGATCAATCAATCTACTATTTTGATAAGGATACGTTGGACGTGGATTTTACTTTCCATCGCTAAATTCTATAACTGACTTTGGCAACTTGTTATAAACGCGGATACTGTTTATTAGAAATGACTTGCTTGTTTTAGTTCATCTAAATTTGGGTATCACAATTAAATTTTTACTACGTGTATTCATATTATGGAAACCGCTTCTTATTTTGAAAAGTCCTAAGTTCTAGCGAAAATACAATATACTTTCTAAGATAAAAAGAAAAGGCAGAGTTGGTATATCAATTTCTTTGAATTCGTTTATATGAGACTTGCGAGGACCCATTTTATAGATCGCGCGGATTGCCCTCTTTTGTAAAATGAAAATTGAATCTACGTCATCTGACGATCCCCACAGCAAAACGCCATAAGACATAATACTGTGGAAATCAGCAAAGTATACTAACCTAGATGTGGCTATATGACTGACTGGCTGACAGGGAAAATAAAGCAGTTGCCTTATTTTTGCCTGCATATGCAGTTGAATTTAATCTACCTGAAAGAGCTCTAATGTGGGCGCCCCATTGCAATTTTGGATCTAAAGTAATTCCTAGAAATACAGTTTCCGTAATAACAACCAGTTTCTTGCACTCAAGTTTTAAATTTAGACCGACTTGGGGTACATTCGGCAATGAGAACTTAAGACATTAACTTTTGTTCACATTAAAAGACAGCTTTCAACAACTTTTAAACCAAAATTTGGTGCTGCAGCCAGAATCTTCCACATAGGGGGGCACTCCTCGTAGTTTCATAGCACTGACTTGCCAATATACAACCTAACAGATATTCAAAACAGCAAACAGAAACTATAGGAGGACCAGAAACAGTTATAACGTCACAAAAATAACACCGCTGACAATCATTTTATAGAAAAACTACAAAGTTTTTACACTATGAAATTAAACAAATAACATTTAATTACTTAAATAACTCATAACATCTAATGATTTTATAAGTCATAGAGATTGACACTCACAGCCAAGTGTATAAAGGGATCAGTGACGTGGAGACTATAATAAAAAAGGGTGAAAAATGTAAAGGCGAAAAAGACATCATGAAGATCAATGAATTGATTACAGACCCATGCAAAAGAAACAAGCGGAGCCATGTGTGATTTTTAATATCCTTAATAGAAAACTCGGTGATCTTTTAGCATTTAGTGAGGAGCACTCTACACTACATCAAAATCTCATAGGAGGAACAGCGGAAGAAAAGCCACATCATTCAATCACTTGAAGAACTCAAAACCCGGATCCTATAACTACTATAATCCAACAATAATCAAGAAAAGATACATTTTAAAAAATGGGCATACAAAACAGATTTATTTAAAACAAAAGCCGGATCGTCTGAATAGAAGTTTTCTTTTGTTGGTTTTCCGTTTATACATACAATTAGTGTTGCCAGGCGTCCGGATAAAGCCGGACATAGTTAGGCTTTTTGATTGCGAGTCCGGCCAAAATAAACGGTGTCCGGCTTTTGTTAGGCTTTTTACATTTCGCAAACGAGCGTGGCCGAGCGCAGGCGAATCGACTGTCGGTCGCTCCCGCAGTCCGCAGTCCCGACCCGCCCACCTGCGCCATGCCGCCGCCCGCTCTGAGGTGCTGTCAGTAGTGTTCGTTCCTCGATTGTCAGGGCACGTTGCGTGGCGGTGGTGCGCACTACAGTGCCACACATTGCGTCGTCAGTTTTTGTATTCAGCGACAATCATTTTAGTAAGTATTGTTTTTACTGTACTTTATTGCTGCTACTTTAATTCAGATATTATTATGGGTGTGACCGTGAGAGTAATACGATGACAAACAAATAAAACAGTCATTTTATTTGTTTTCAGATCTCAAAATGCCAAAACGAAAATGTATTTTTTCAGAAGAATTAAAAGTCATATAAAATGTTTAAGCCGACAGCAGAACCGTCGGAGGTGTAGTGTGAGCTTTGCGACCAGTTAATATCAATAGCCAGTAAGGGAAAATATGATCTCGAAAAGCACTTAAAACACCGAAAAGCATCGCGAAAATATTAGGACCGCTGCGTGTTCGTCGAAAATAGAAAACTTTGTAACAGCAAGATCGGGACCAAAAACAGAAGTGCAAGCGGCTGAGGCTACTTTAGTATTTCACACGGTAAAACACAATCAGTCATTTAATTTATTAGACTGTACAGTACCACTTCAAAAGTGCCTTTATGCTGATTCAAACATTGCAAAAGAAGTAACCTGCGCGAGAACAAAGGCAGAAGCAATTTTGAAAAATGTCCTTGCGCCATATGTTTTAACAAATATATTGGAGGACTTTTCTGATACAAAATACATAAGCGCTTCCACTGACGCAAGCAATCATGGTGCTATCAAGTTATTATTCCCGCTGCTAATTCAGTATTTTGACTATCAGAAAGACGGAATTCAGGTCTCCTTAATAGATATTCAATCACAACAAAATGAGACATCCGAAACGATATCTAATTACGTCTACGATTCACTGAGTGACAAAAACCTCTCAGACAAACTAGTAGCATTTTCGTCTGATAACGCTGCTTCAAATTTTGGCGGCAAATACAGAGGAGGGCAAAATAATGTTTTCTTTACATTAAAATCTAACGAATAATCATAATATTATTGGAGTCGGCTGTGTTGCACATATTTTCAATAATTCTGTCCAGTGCTCTTGATTCCTTGCCATTGTGTCTTGAAAGCATTGGTCATGCAAATTCACAATCATATTGCTACATTTACCGTACGTACAGAGAAACTCAAAAGTCTTAGCTCAAAATTAGACATTCATTTCAAACAAATGCTTTATCATTCAAAAACGCGCTGGTCTCTTTCCAGCGATAGAAAGGATTTTACAAATGTTTGAGCCCCTTAAGTCATATTTCCTGATAAAGGAAAAGAATAATGCATCCAGAACTTTGAGATTTTTTTGAAAATGACCTTAACGATGGCTATTTTTGGGCTGTTCATTCTTTCATGGCCATTTATCAAATTCGCAACAAAGATACAGAGAAGGCTGATGTTTCTGTAAATGAGGTTTTGGAAAACTGTTCTGAGATAATAATATAATAATTATAATAGCATAAATGCAAGGATTGAACAAGACTTTTGTCCACTGAAAGTGACTTCCATTTTGCGTAAATTCAAAGACAACATCGAAAATTCTGAAAGTGACTGCGTTTAAAGAAGATATTAAAAACATGTACATTATTGCAGTACAATATTTACGATCTAGGACTGAAAACTTATACCTTATACTTTTCCCCAACTCGTGCTTTTTAGTGTTTGTGTGTTTTTTCTTAGCTTCACGTTTACCGCAAATAAATGTATTTTCTTTCTTCTTTTGTACAAAGACACAAAACATATCACATGGATGACTTTAAAAGTTGTCCCTGAATGGAATCAAGTTTCCGATACTATAAGTATCCTATCACAAAACAACGTTAAAGTTGACGATAGCAAATGTTTTGACCAACTGTAAAACCTTTAAAAAAAATCTGAACAATAATAAAGAGACTTCAAGAAGCAGTTAGCACACAAAAAATGGGTAGCCTATTTTAAATCGATGAATAGTCAAGGTTGCTTTTCAGAATTCCGAACTATTTGTATGTATTACTTTGCGATCCCAGGACATAATGCAAACGTTGAAAAAGTTTTTTCCTTGATAGGTCAGCAATGGTCAAAAGAATGCAACAGATTACATGTTGACACTGTAGCTAAAATGTTAGTTGTAGAATTTAATTTAAAACATGACGTGTAAGGATTTTCACATTTGAAAAAATTAGCATTAGCATTTTGAAAGAAACTGACCTTTTAAAGCAGGTTTCTGCCAACCAAAAATATGAATAATTATTTTTATTGTTTAACTTAAAGAGAAGAAGTTTTATTTTGTTTAGATTTTTATTTTATTTTGTTTTACTTTGGGAAGTAATAGCAGGTAAATAAGACTAATTTGTGCAATTGCCTTTCATTAGAATTTAAGAAGAATTTAAAAACGTTGTTCAAATTTATCTAGAATTTAACTTTGACTGATTAATAATAAAGTACTTAGTTACGACTCATTTGGCATTCGATTTTATTTATATTTCATTAGAATTTAACAAGATTTATGGTATTAATATAAAAAGCTTGATTTTACATACAATTTTTTGTCGTACCAATTAATACTGGGACAAAATCCTCAATAATGTAGAGTGTCCGGCCTTTTTACCCAAATGTCCAGCCAAACTGGTTGGTCTATCCGGCTATTAGGTTTGGCGACCTGGCAACCCTACATACAATGTACCATTCAGTATGTGCCAAATAAATGATAAAGTTTTAAGTCTGTTGGTGTAATTGGTGTATAACGTCCGAGTGGAAGGATAAATAAATAAATATTTTCTTTCTTTCCAAATGGATAAAAATATAATTTTTTACAGACATTCAAATAAACAGACAAGCTTAGAGAAAAACAAACAAGTACCATCCAGTTATTGTAGTAAGTGCAGAAATGCTGAAGAATTTTAAAAAAGTATTTTAACTGTATTTCTCTTTCTTATATAGTATAAACCATTAAAAATAAATTGAGTTTTATTGATGACTGATTTGACTACCCAGAGCAGGCATTAAGATGCACTTGCTTCTGTTCCTTCACAGCTTTACCAGTATGGCTTAGAACACCAGTTAAATTAAATTCGGTCCATTTTTGATAAAACTTATTGTTTGTGAAGTTTTGATATCATTACACTTGAAATAGGACTACAAGAATTGACACTATTATATTTACAATTTTGCACTGTTATATTTCCAATAACTTCTTTTAAAGACCATTTTGCAGGACCATTTGGATATGTTTGTATTTATGGAATTTACCAAAAGCGATAGGATGCAGCAAAGTTGCATAATTTGATGTTAAGTTTTTTTTTTAGGTATTTGAACAACGAATGGCACACTTTCTGCCTTATGAATTTATGATAGATATTTCTTCCAAAGGGACTTGGGAGGAGGAGGAATTTCAGGAGGAACCAGTTGGTATTATGCAGTGAACTATGATACTTGGTTCAGCAAGTCTAAGATGAGCCTCTGACCTAAATTTTGAGTTCGAAAATCAGTACAACCACAACACAACTTTACACAACCCAGTGACTCGGATTGTGGTGTAGGTATCCAACAACACTTATAATGCTTTTTTTCTTTTCATGTCAATTGACTACTACTCAAACTTTTTCCAACCATTAAGAAGCTACAAGGACTATGCTGGGCTCCTTTTGAGAGAAAGGACCAATGTGAATCCGTCATATGATTGTATCCATAACAGAGTGGATTTCTAAGTAACAATTAATACTTTCTTACAAAACAGCCTGCCGGGATACTTATGAGGGACAAAACTCCAGATGGCCGGATTCAAAGTTCTTACGATTGTGAAGATAAAGATATATATTTTTTATAGAAATTCAAATAAAAATACAAGCATAAAGACAAACAAACAAGTAAAACCATCCAGTTAATGTATGTAATACAGAAAGGCTGAAGAAATTTTAAAAAGTTATAACTGTATTTATTTTCTTCATAATCAGTATAAACCATTAGAATTAACTTGAGTTTTATTTATGAGTGACTACCCAGAGCAAGCAGCAAGGTGCACTTGCTTTTATTCTGGAACACTGGTTTAATAAAATTGTGTCCATTTTTGATAAAACTTATTGATCGTGAAGTTTTGAAATCATTACACTTGAAATAGGACTACAAGAATTGACACTATTATATTTTCAATAACTTCCTATAAAGACCATTTCGCAGGACCATTTGGATATGTTTGTGTTTATGGAATTTACCAACCCAAAAGCAATAGGATACTTCGAAGTTGCATAATTTGGTGTTAATAAGTTTTATTTTGTGGGTATTTGAACAACAAAAGGCACTCTTACCTTACTTACAAAGGGGCTTTGGAGGGGGAGTAATTTGTGGAGGCACTAGTAGATATAATGCAGAGAACTTGGTTCAGCTAGTCTAAAACGAGCCTCTGACCTAGGTACATTTTGAGTTTGAAAATCAATACAAACACAACTTTACACAACCCAATGACTCAGATCCAACGAAGTTTTTCTCAATGATTTTTTTATTTTCATTTCAATTGACCACTACTCAAACCTTTAACAGTAAGAAGCTACACGGACTATGCTGGGCTCCTTTATAATGTCTATCCATAGCATGATCGTATCCACACCGGATTTGAATTATATGTACCAATAATACCTTGTTACAAAACAGCCTACCTGCCGGGAAGCTCCCAAGAGACAAACAAAACCCCCGGATTGCCGGATTCCACTACCGATTCATAAATTACTTACACATAACAATACAATTCACAAAGGATGCGTCCAGTCGTGGCGTCCACTCTCTCTCTGCCAATTTCTTTAAGCCAATCCCATATAGAACTCACATGCCATAGTAAGGCTATCTAATCAATCATCATCATTATAACTAAACAATCAATCATCGATTTACATCGAAAGTCGAAAAATATGGCCCTACCGCGGTAATCCTGGACAATCCAATAACCCATTCCCGCGCTTTTCATATGTTTTTTATGACAGTTGGTAGTTGGTAAATCGCCCAGACTAGCGCCCCATAGACCTCAACCGATCTCTATGTAGTCTGTGGCCTCAACTGTTGGCGTATCAAATCATTTTGATGTTGTTGTTTGTTGGCGTATCATTCATTCTATTACGTTTAGCTTTACAACCATAAAGCTAATCTAGATAAATAAATATAAATAAAGATCACTGATGCAAATTCAAACGTAAAATCTCAAATTACCTACACTCAATAACATTTTATTCACAAAGGATGCGTCTAGTCGTGGCGTCCACTCTCTCTGACAATTTCTTTTAGCTAATCACACTGACCTCACATGTCATAATAAAGCTAACTAAAAGTAAATCGAATAATCGATTTACTTTTATATCGAAAGATATGCCTACCCGTATACATAAATAGCACTCTTTGGATATGCCTTACCGGCTACCGCGTAGATGATCAACTATTCTTCTGTTATTCCCGCCTGTCTACGATTCCCGCGCTTTTCTTGTTTTTTGATGACAGTATTGACAGTTGGTGGTAAATCGCCCACAGACTTGCACCCCATTGACCTCAACTGATCATTCGGTAAAATACCTGTGCCGACTGTAATTTGCCTGAAGCAGTAGGTGAGTTTAAGTGGATTGTAATTTAATCGCTAGCGCGGTGGCGTTCGCAGTCACTGCTTGTGTAATGAGATGCAGCAGCGATTTTGATTGCCAGCGACTCGCCAGCAATTTTGTTAAGTTTTATTTTAATGTAAAGCTTATAATTGGTAAGTGGCTGTAGATGCAGAATTAAACGTTATACTAAAACTTTGTTTTATTGTGTAGAAGGAAAAATATATTTTTAAGATTGACAAGACAGAAGTAACTAGAAAAACATTGCTAAGCAACAACCATCGACACAATATTAAGGTTGTATATCTTCACAAATTTCAAAATCGAACGTCCACACCACAAAGTACATTTTATATGTCCACACGCGGATTTTGAGATTGCTATTATAGCGATATACAAAACGGTTTCAAAAAGCTATGTTGTTCCACACAGCCATCGAGACTGATTAAGGGGGAAGCGTTGACAGACGGGTATAATCACAGTATATAATAAAGGTATCCTATGGTATAATCATACGAGGCGTGGCCATAGGTTAAATGATCTAAGACTGGTTGCTTCAAGTCAGAGTAATCACCCAACCAACGAACTTGATTCGATGGTTGGTTGGGTGATTAATCAACCAGTTTGAATTTATTGATCATATGGATCATACCATCTTAGTCTTGCCATAGCCTAATTTATTTAATTTTATAAAATTTGAATGACGCTCTGGGAGATGGGTGGGAAATTAAACATTGATTTATAATGCAAAAATTATGTACCGTTGTGTGGATCCCGCGTAATTCATCGACAGACGTTAGTCCAACATTATTTTTCAATGGCTACACTATATCGATCGGTCTGTCTGACACTGGGACTGACTGACATTCAGATTCTCCTAAAACCTTTCAATTTCTTCGAAAATTTACCTACCGGCCGGCTCTGTGCCTATCACGTCGTCTGTCATTCTATCTTTGTGTGCGTGTTTTCGAAAAAATATCCTTTAAAATAGATACAATTGAAATACATAAATATACGCGACAAAAGAATTAGTAACGCAGTATTACGCTGTCCTAACGTATGAAATAAATTCTAAAGAGGGTGTAACTCCGGGTTACCACTAAGTAGTAATTGTCGGGATTTCTGGGGTAAAAGTGAATTATGGTGCGTGGGGGTCGTGGAGGTCGAGGTATGGGCGTACGCGGCGGTATGGGACGGCCCCCTTTCAACAGGGCTCGTGTCTTGATGCTGAGGCCCCCATTCGACCTGGTACTTGCTGAACCGGCGTTTCCTCGATGCAAGCCAGCCCCTGATGATTCTGTTATGACACAGGTAAATTTGAGTTATTGCTAGCATCTTTCATGTCTTGGTGCGAAGGTAGTTGTAGGGGCAGCTTTCTGACTACAAAGAAGGACCTATGAAAGTTTATTAGGAGAATTAGAATAGAATTTGACATCAAACCATGTTAGGGCTCGATGAGACAGCGAGGACACGGTGCGGCCGCGGTCGCGTTTTGCGTCGCGTCACACGATTCTCATGCACAGTTGCATGCCCTATATGAATGCTCTT
This sequence comes from Dryobotodes eremita, assembly GCA_917490735.1. Lineage (NCBI taxonomy): Eukaryota > Metazoa > Arthropoda > Insecta > Lepidoptera > Noctuidae > Dryobotodes > Dryobotodes eremita. The sequence goes on along the minus strand of OU823241.1, from coordinate 4,664,979 downwards.
ATAGTACATCATCATACATTTGAATTGGCCGTAAAATGCAACTTGTAATAGAAAATCTTTTATTGTTTTTTAATTTATCTTAAACTGGCCTAAATAGTTTAGTATGGTAATTTAGAATAGTTACGTTTTATAAGATAGTATGGTTTTACCGCCTTGTTGTTGCAATCTCAACTAGGCCATACCAGATGAAAAATAATATAACAAAACATAGATGATGTGTGTGTCTACGTTAGCAGAATAAAGCATAAGGCACACAGTTTACAAGCTTGGGTCTAGTAGGCTTGTACCGAGGATTGGCTCTCAGTCCTGAGATCTTCCTTGTTACTATGAAGGTAAGTAGGTAATATTCAAAAATATATTATTTTACAGGCACTCCTTAAACGGCATGGGGAGTTATGCCCAACAAATGCTGAGCAGTCTGCAGTGCTGAGTCTCATCACAAAGCTACAGACAGTGCTGGACAACCTTGTTGTGGCTCCTGGAGACTTTGCAGCATGTGTGAGTATAACTTCTTTCTGTGGTTCTGTGCTTAAAACTACGCTAGTCAACGGTGCACTCATTAGTGGGCATGGCTATAATGCATGCTGTCTCCCAAAGTTGTATGAGTAAGTAAGAAACACAACGATAAATATATACCATATGGCAAAAAACATTAGGCAGATCTTTGGGTATGAGTTAATTGGGAGAAAACTTCTGAAAGTATTAAGAAAACATTTTTAAAAATTTTGAACTTTTCAATAATTATACTGCTTATGCACAGGCATCAATAACTACAAGACAAATCAATTTCATGCTTAAAAGACTTAATGATTTCAATCAGTGGAGGAATCACCCCCTAATATTTGTATGAAAAAAGTTTGGCATTCATATTAAGTAATACAGGAACAAAGTATTTTCCGTAGAATTTGTTGGTTTTTATATAGCGTTTTCTTTGTAATTCATACCGATCGGTATGAAATTTGATAGATAGGTAGCCTTGGGACATGAAGAAGCCTACAGGCTACTTTTCATCCAGGATATTTGCATTAAAGAATGATAAAATACATGCTGACAAAGTCGCAGGCAACAGGTAGAATCATATAAAGTACTTATCATAAAATATGGTCTACAAGCTGTGTTCAAACTCTTCAGTAGTTGAAACATCAAGACAAACCCATAGTCTTGAGTAATCTACTTATATATGGTATATTATATTTTAATATAATAAAGCTGAAGAGTTTGTTTGTTTGTTTGTTTGAATGCGCTAATCTCTGGAATATCAATTGGATTTGAAAAATCTTTTTGCATTTGGTAGCCTAATTCTAGAGGAAGATTATGGGCTATTTAACATCATGCTACGACCCTTAAGAGCCGAACAAAAAGAAAAAAAGTCAGAAATAACACTAAAAGCGAAAACGAAGTATATTGCGGTATTTTACGATTTCCACGCGAACGAAATGGCGGCCAGAGGCTAGTGTTATTATTGTTCTAGAATAGTACCTAAGATTATCTCTGGTATTTCATCATCTATGGCTGGACTATGCATCACACATAGTCATGTCATGCAAGAAGTTTAATCTGTTTAATTCCAATAAAGTATAATATCTAATGATCAATCTATCTTTAATTATAAAACTTAAGAATGTTTTCAAAATATTGTTGACAGCAACTGGAAGAGGTCCGTCAAGTTGGTTCCTACAAGAAAGGAACAATGATGGCTGGTAAGAATGTGGCTGACATTGTGGTCATTATGAAGACCCTTCCTACTAAGGAGGCTGTTGAAGGCTTGTCCAACAAGGTATGATATTACTCACCTTTGATTTGTTACAAGTTTTAAAAATACTTTTGACTGTTTGATTGGTGTAGTAGTCTCATGCATAACTGCTGAGTTCTCAAGTTCGATCCCCTGGATAGGCAATGATATTGAGTGGTTCCATAAGGAATTTCCCAGTAGCAGCCTGAATCTGGGTGTATGCCCGGTTGGTTAGTGGAAATAGGCTCGCCTCATATTGGGACTTAAATGTAATTGGCAAGATGTGGGTGTGCTATATACAACTGTGTCTTACCCTTCGGAGTATACAGGCATAACATTAAGCATAGGTGTACCTGTAGTATACCCACATTTCACTAGCTATATTGTAAATCCCATGTAACAGAGGGCGAGCCTATTGCCATCAACCGGGCACAAATCCAGCCTCCAGGCTGTTACTGAGAAATTCCAAATGGAAATATCCAATATCACTGTGCACGACCCGGGAATCGAATCTAGGAGCTCATGCTCAGCAGTAGTGCTTGCGACCGCTAGGCCAACGAGACAGGAATTTATACTTAGTTTCCTATATTTCCTATCTTTTCTGTGAAATTAATTATTTTGGTTAAACTTTTTTAATACCGTTTCCAGGTGTGTGAAGAGCTGAACAAGTTGATGCGGGCCGAGACCCCGAGTTCGTCGGTGACGAGCGCATGCCACGAGCGCGGGTTCACCGTGACGGGCTCTAACGCAGCCGTCCGCGTCCTCGTCACCACGCTTCATCAGAATCTGAGGAAACTGGAGCCCGAGGTAATGTGCACTGCTCAAAATATTAGATTACGGGTGCAATCTACTGATGTCTAAGTGGCTAAATGATAACAGCTGCCTGGGTCGATCGAAGGTTAAGGTACGGTTTCCGCGGTCGGTTTGGATGGGTAGCCACCCATTACATATAGAGACCCCTCGTTAACAACGAGACGTTAATACGTTTGTCCTGGCTGTCATTCGTAGATCTTTGACAGTCGTTACGAGCAGTCAGAAGCCTTAAAGTTTGACAACCAATCTTACTAACAGGTATCTTGTTATTGGGTAAAACTATACCCCTTGGTTGTGGAGGTCTGGCATGCAAACACTCCATATAAAATATTGGTATTCTGCTGCATCCGATTAGACTGGAAGCCGACCCTAAAATAATTGGAAATAGACTGGACGTATTGATTGCGTGCATTGTGTATTGTGTATTATAGAAGAACTAAGCGGACACACAGACGGACACGAAAAGCGATTTAGATTTTCTTATTTATAAATCTATAGATTTTCATTTTCTCCAACTTAATTATGTTTGGTGCTAGATCGGTATACAGGGTGGAAGGGACATCGACGCGCAACCTGATAGCAATTATTCAATACATGATTCTAAACCCTCTGCGTTTAAACTTTTAAAACCAAAGAGGTTAATAACCGACCGGGGCTTTTTGGTTTTAAAGAAATTCAGCATATCTTAGGTAAATCGCGACTAACAACAATAAGTCCGAACGCCTACGCAACAAATAATAATAAACAGAACTGTTAAAAATACGCTATTCAATTTAAGGCATCCGAGACCGCTGAAAGCTGCATTATTATGCAGCTTATTATGCTGATGTGATAGCATTTATCTGTAACTTTGGTATCTATTTTCATTATACTGCTTGATACTGAATAACCTATTTTGGTTCTCTTCAAGCACTGCAATCATAGCCATTCAGTAGCTAAATATTTGAGATATTATTGTAAAGCAGAAAGCTGCATAGTTGAAAATGAGTAAGGTCTTTCACCTAACTTAAAGCGCTTCAAGCGCAACATTACCATTATATACACTTTATAGTATTGACAAATATCAATTGAAGATTTTTATACAGAAATTAACTGGATATTGAAAAGTCGTAAGGCTGTTAACTCTACGATGTAAAACCGCCGCTAATCTATATTATACGGTTATTTACCTACGGTTGAAGATGGTTCCGTAAACTATGATTTTGCCTCTTCAACAACAATTTTAGATGAAAGTTGCAATGAAAACTCTGAGAACATCGATTCAACTGCTACTGATTTTGAATAAATGGAAATATTCTCAATATCTTCAAAAAATGGGTAGTGAAATAAAATATTGCGCAAGGCGCTGTAAAAGGTTTACTAGACGTCCTTAATCAAAGACTGCCTGGAATAATATTATAGGGTGCCTGCAAGATAATAATATGTAGACTATGCTTCATTGAGGGGGTTGTTAATATTGTTAATAATAAAACCAGAGTTTGTATGAGTTTATTTTATTGTAAGTCAAAGTCAAAACATTTATTTCAAATAGGCACATAAAAGGTACTTTTGAACGTCAAAATTTACAAAAAAATAGAATTGATTCTAGTTGCCTCTTCCAAAAGGTAGTTTCGTATGGAGAAGAATGGGCAAGAAACTCCACCGTTACTCTTTTAAAATGTTTTGCAATATTATGTAGGCTCACATTAATGATGTAATTATATGTGAAGACGATGCACCTAGAATAAAATTACTATACCACAATATAATCCACTATACTACCACTATAATACTACTAAGTATAATCAATCAACAACTAGAAGTTAACGAAAATAAAAACAATATCTGAAATTCTCAATATTGAATATATATGACGGAGAAGGTACGTCTCTCTCTATCTTTATTATCAGCCATAATTTAACTACTGTGGGCGTACTATGACTAATGTTGGTTATTGCGCAATAGAAAAACCGTTTGCAGTTCAAATCACTGCTTAGCCGCCAACAACACACTCTGATTTTACTCTGGTCAAGCGTTATGTTATAGACTCTGTCGGACGCCACCTGGTGTCGCTGGCGTCCCGATTAGTCAAATTGAAACGATTGATTTAACGTATTTCCAAAATATATATATCTCAATCTCAATGTTAAATATATAAAATAAAAAACAATATTTCAATATAAATCTTATCTCCTATCCTAATAGAATTAAATTCCAAAATAAAACAGATGTAACAATAAGTTCTGTTTTCTTAATTATAACATAATCAGGCATAACTCGTAGTGATTTGCCAGTGGTTCGCCATTATTTTTGGGCCAGCGAAGTTTACCCTTGCTTTCCCATTATGTCGGGTACTGTACTAAGGAAACAGACGGCGGCGGCGGCGCGTAGACAGGCGGCGAGTAGACACAATTTTAAACGGAATTTTCCCGAAAAACAGTGAAATTGTTACTAAACTACACTGGTACCTACATTTTTGAATAAATTTGATCACTTAGGTTAATACCTAACTCATAGAACAAAGTTCCTTATCGCACGTTATAGTCTGCACACTTGGTGAAAAGCGAAAGCAACTTCGATACAACTGGGTGGCCACGACACCTCTCCTTTTGTCTATTAACTTTATTTAATAGAAAAGTTCATTTAAAAGAAATCACATAACCTGGCACACGTTTAAATAACCATGTACCAAGTGAGTCTTAGTAAAAGCACCTACTGAGATCCCTTTAACAATATCATGTCAGTGGAATATATTCGATGCCTTCTCATAAGTACTAAATTTCTCGTCTGCGCGCGGTCCTGTGTGCTAATTTGTATGAAAAGGCTGTTTCTTTTTTCGCCAAATGAGTTTTTTATCCGTGTGCAATCGGATATACCTATTCCACTGACACAGCATGTGGTTAAAAGATCGCAGGACTCTTACTTACACCCTGTATAAATAATTATATAAATATACACTCTGACATTTGAAAATACTGGGATTTTCATATTCTTCAATAGAGCCCTAATAGGCTGTTTAACAGCATTATAATGGGTGATTATAGAACTGCTATCCCAAATATATCCTTTTTAAACCACTTATAACCAAATAATAACACAATAACTGGGCACATTACATCTATTGTGCAGAAATTAGCAAGGAAACCGCTGTGTGAGCAGCTTATATTCAATATAAACGTCGCCAGTACATAACCTTTTTGATAAAAATATAAACGATACAATATCTAATCAAATACTGCGTTTTATTAATAGAACCATTTTAAAATATTGCGCAGCATTAGCCACGTTGTTTCTGCACACTGAAATTCACAAAAGCATTGAAATTTTTTCACTCATCTAAGCTAGGCTATTATAAAACACTTGTTTACTTCATGAATAGTAGCTTTATACTGTGTCGCTTAAAAAATACAGTAAAGATATATGTATATTCACAATAAAGTTACATGCACAATAATAATTAACATTCTTAATTATAACCTATAAGAAACAAACGTTTACAATAATACACAGATTACAGAATATGGCGTGTTGGGGAGAGTCACAATGGAGTTTTTTTTTTTTAATGTTATTTTCATACCTTCTCCATAAAAGCACGAATATAATCTAAATGCTGAATTAAGGTTTTTTTTCTACTGGTTTAAGGAGTTTTAATAGCTGTTAAAAAGGTAGATCAGCGTTTATGTAGACGATATTAAGCTTTTTCTACATTTATTCAGCTACTGTGTTGCTATTACATTGCTCTTATACAATTTGAAGCATTTTATTTGGTGCCCAAATTGTTTGAATAACATCTGTGTAACCGCTTATCCAAACATTAACCAGCCATCTATGTCAGCTTAAAGTTTTCAGAAACGCATTTATACAATGATTATTCAGCCAATGAGTGCGATTGGCTGATATGATCGTTATGCACTGACGGATGCGCTGATTGGTTAACAGCTACATTGGAGCCATGGTCTGACCAACCAGAATAAAGATGTTATTAATTGACTCTTAGATTAGCCAATTAGCATTCAACTTTTCAATCGTCCTAAACGAACTGTGTTTTTGGAAATGATCCTCCCTAGCTCGTATGATTATGAAAATCTTTCATCTAGTTTTCAATAATCTGTTTCCTTGCATTATTCTTATTATTTTTTTCGCAAAGGTTCGGTTTTCCAATTTTCCTGTGACATTAAATTGTATATTGATGCTCGTGCACGATGCTGCCTTCTGCCTGCACTACTGCGTGATATCCTGGGTTAAATTCCCAGGTCGGACAAAATGTTATTGGGCTTTTCCCATCAGGAATTTCCCAGTGTAACAGGCCGAAGTCTGGACTTGTACCCGGTTGATGGCAATGGGTTCGCCCAATATTATTTGGAACTTTAAAGTGCGGTATATATTAGGTACACCTCTACCTAACCCTTTGGGGATGTTTATGTGTGCTATTTGAGTATAAGGATGTCCTTAGATCCCTGTTAGATGTCTAACAGCCTGATTCAAACTTATGGCGGCTCTGTAGTGCACTACTCGCTGAGCAGTACCTCACCCCTCACCCCCGCTGACACGTGAGTTTTTTACTGCGCAGCGACTCGCCTCATGTTCCGAGCCGCCATAAAGTTTCAATCGGGCTGTAACAAAGGTGAACAACTATTTAAAGAAACTGGTTAAATACTAATCAACCATCAACGTTCTCTTGTATTTATTTGGGGTCGGTGCAGCGTTTCTTGTTCTTCCATATTTCTTTATAAGTCGTACTAATCAAACAAAAATATTATTAAATTTATGTGAGACAGACGTGCGCGGTGTTAGCGCGGTGGGCTGGCTATCTCTTTCAAATGATAAATATTGACGTGACAGAGCTTAGAAATAACAGCGAAATCGGTGTACACGCACGAAAATGATTGAGGAATTTGTTAAAAGAACGTAAAACTACAAGAGAATGTGCGCATTTATAATTTGGTAGCTTTTGCCCGCGGCTTCGCTCGCGTTAATTTAGACTTTGACTATCAATTCGGGTTATAATTCAATCATGATTCGAAAGACACGTGGCGCCATCTATTATCATAAGGACGTTATTGTTGTTTTCCTCGAGAACAGTACTTTTTTGCGGGATGAATGGTACCCTATGTCCGTTTCTGTACCCCTGACAACGTATATGCAAAATTTCAGGATAATCGGTTCAGTGGTTTAGGCGTGAAAAGGTAACAAACAAACAAACAAACTTACTTTCGCATTTATAATATTACTAGCTTCTGCCCGCGGCTTCACCCGCGTGCATGTCGGAAATTATCCCACGGGAACGTGCTACCGGGATAAATTATCCCACGGGAACGTGCTACCGGGATAAATTATCCCACGGGAACGTGCTACCGGGATAAATTATCCCACGGGAACGTGCTACCGGGATAAATTATTCCACGGGAACGTGCTACCGGGATAAATTATCCCACGGGAACGTGCTACCGGGATAAATTATTCCACGGGAACGTGCTACCGGGATAAATTATCCTACGGGAACGTGCTACCGGGATAAATTATTCCACGGGAACGTGCTACCGGGATAAATTATCCCACGGATACGTGCTACCGTGATAAATTGTCCCACGGGAACGTGCTACCGGGATAAATTATCCCACGGGAACGTGCTACCGGGATAAATTGTCCTACGGGAACGTGCTACCGGGATAAATTATTCCACGGGAACGTGCTACCGGGATAAATTGTCCCACGGGAACGTGCTACCGGGATAAATTATCCTACGGGAACGTGCTACCGGGATAAATTATTCCACGGGAACGTGCTACCGGGATAAATTGTCCCACGGGAACGTGCTACCGGGATAAATTATTCCACGGGAACGTGCTACCGGGATAAATTATCCCACGGGAACGTGCTACCGGGATAAATTTTCCCACGGGAACGTGCTACCGGGATAAATTATTCCACGGGAACGTGCTACCGGGATAAATTATCCCACGGGAACGTGCTACCGGGATAAATTGTCCCACGGGAACGTGCTACCGGGATAAATTTTCCCACGGGAACGTGCTACCGGGATAAATTTTCCCACGGGAACGTGCTACCGGGATAAATTATTCCACGGGAACGTGCTACCGGGATAAATTATCCCACGGGAACGTGCTACCGGGATAAATTGTCCCACGGGAACGTGCTACCGGGATAAATTATCCCACGGGAACGTGCTACCGGGATAAATTATCCCACGGGAACGTGCTACCGGGATAAATTATCCCACGGGAACGTGCTACCGGGATAAATTGTCCCACGGGAACGTGCTACCGGGATAAATTGTCCCACGGGAACGTGCTACCGGGATAAATTGTCCCACGGGAACGTGCTACCGGGATAAATTATCCCACGGGAACGTGCTACCGGGATAAATTATCCTACGGGAACGTGCTACCGATCCTATTATCCAATTCCATTCAGCCGTTAAAGCGTGAATAGGTAAAGCACAGAGAAACAGGACACAGGAAACAGAAACAGGTAACGACAGACGGACAGATAATAAATGCATATATAAAATCTTTTTTATTTTTATTGAACACGTTTTTTTTATTCTAAATGTCTAACTTTATAAGTAACTAGCTTCTGCCCGCGACTTCGCGTGGAATAGTGGGCTAACGCTAACTTTAACCCGCGACTTCGTTTACGTAGAGGGTGGAAATATTTTAAAATAATACGTACGTTAAGGAGCTGTTTTAGGTACCTACATCACGCTTTTACACGGAGAAATAATTTCGTAAAATATTTCTGGGGAGTTTATGAATTTTTACTGGGGCTCTGCAGTAACGCGGGACCATAATATGTGCAAATCCAAGAAAATTTACCGGGTTACCCAATACAAATTCTAGAACAATTCTTTTTTAAGGTTTTAGAAATTTTACTGGGTTACCGATTCAATTTTTACTGGGGTACTGAACGTCATTTTTGGTATCTCGCAGAGGTACCTGGGGCCACCGCCCTTCCCCGTCATGACCACCCGCCGCCGGCCATGCACCATTATTTTGCTGCGATGTTATTTTAATACTGCGATATCTCCTAAGATATTCATTGAAATCAAATGATGTAAAGGGCAATTTTGTTTTAAATTAAATACTTGTGATGAATAACGTATTTATTTGGATAAGGATTAATATCATGTTTATAAAAACACCTTCGCAAATAATGCATTATTTTAGAACAAATTTGGTTAGAATAAAAAAGTTCATAGTGAGCCAACCTTAAAAGATAGACATAAGCTGTCGCAGACTTTTTTTTAGGACTTTTAAAGGGGAACAATTCTGTAATACATGATTTTTGTGAAACTTTAACCGTTTACGCAGCGCACGCAGCGGAAGCTCTCAAAAGGAAAAAAATAACCTACGATTTTGAAACATTGCTCATTGATGCTCCGTCCCTATTGGTCATAGCGTGATGATATATAGCCTATAGCCTTCCTCATAAATGAGCTATCTAACACTGAAAGAATTTTTCAAATCGGACCAGCAGTTCCTGAGATTAGCGCGTTCAAGCAAACAAAAATACAAACAAACAAACTCTTCAGCTTTATTATTAGTATAGATATATAATATATAAGTTAGGAAGTTAGGATTAGGCTTACGTGGCGATATTATCGTGGACGTCCACGTCACGTTATCACGATAATAAAGGAAAATAAATTGTAGGGAAAATATGAAGACGTTTTGAAACCGTCCACGGCAACTTTATAACGTGCCCGTATTTCCATACATTTTATAGACGTGGACGTGCACATCCATGATAATAACGTCCCGTTACAAATTATAAATGCTCACGATGACCATGTGGTTACAAAAGATGATGAAATAAACAGTTTTATACGATGATATGTTTGTCAACAGGTGCATCTCGAGTACAAGGTGATTAGCAGCCACTTGGCGGCTATCCGCCACAGCCGCTGGTTCGAGGAGAACGCCCATCATTCCTCCATCAAGGTCAGTTCACTTATTATTTATTTTACTAGAACATAAAACGGCTAAGTTTATTAAACGTTTTATTTTATATATCTGTATATGTAATTATATATGTAAAATTATGGGTATAGGGGCTCGTGGCTAAGTAATAACAGTCGCACGTGTTGATACGGTATCGTATTACCGAGTAACGGAGTTGTGGAGGTCAGATAGGCAGTCGCTCCATGTAAAATACTGGTATTCAGCTGCATCCGGTTGACTGGAAGCTGACCCCAACATATTTGGGAAAAGGCTAGGCAGATAAAGGTAAAAGAAGCAACAGACTGACTTCAGTCAGTCTGTTGCCTGACTTCAGCCAGTTATTCGGTAATAAGATACCGTATCAACACGTGCGACTGTTATTACTTAGCCCCTAGCCCCTATACCCATAATTTTACCTATCAGCGCACAGCCCAAACTTCTGCGATTAGGAACGTGAAATTTTACGCAACGCTTCCTTACTTTCCGTGAAATATAGGCGAGCACTAAGGAGCATAGCATAAGCATAATCAGTCTATAATGTTCCCACTGCTGGGACACAGGCAGTGGGAACATTTCATACTTCGAGAGGGAGTGCGCCGTGATCTACCACGCGTATTCAGATCAACCATTTTTTAGATTATCTAAAGTACATACATCTTTTATGCGGTACTGTGTTAAATGTTACAACAAAATACCTTGTGATATAGCAATTAAATGAAAGAAAATTTAAAACTCGTATAAAAAGTACACTTTATAAACAAGCATATTACAAATTAGAGGATTATATCCTAGATAAGAATGCTTGGAAACATGCTGGTCCTGCTCCATAGGACAATCTATAGTTTAGACAAAATCAAACTGGTTGCTAATTTAATTGTATAATTTATAATTTGTATGACATTGATTTTTACACTATGTACTTAAATACTTTAACTCACACACTAAATTATTACTTCTTAAAATTTTGGAAAAATCATCTACTTTTCAATATTTGTAAATAGGTATGTGAGCACCATGTATGTATCACATAATTAATTTACCTGTCTTTGCATTATATTTAATTATTTTTACCTATTGTGGTATAGTAATTTTATTCTACGTGCATCGTCTTCACATATAATTATATAATTAATGTGAACCTACATAATATTGTAAAACATTTTAAAAGAGTAATGGTGGAGTTTCTTGCCTATTCTTGTCCATACGAAACTACCTTTTGGAAGGGGTAACTAGAATAAATTCTATTTTTTTTGTAAATTTTGATGTTCAAAAGTGCCTTTTATATTAGAAATAAATGATTTGACTTTGACTTTATTCAGTACGTGTTGTTAGATGTCACATGTCTTCGAATTTTTGGTTCTAGGACATGTTTCCTCATGATATTTTGCTTCATAGTTTTGAGAGCAGTGGTGGTGCAATTATTTGCACAAAGTAATGGGCCTGGCCTGCCTGGGTTCGAACCCACGTCCGTAATTTGCGGCCATTACCACTGGGCCACCACTGCTCGAAGGCACTTAGGAGGGTTTTAGGAAATTCCACACCTAATGAGGTTACATCAGGGATTAGAGTTTGTACGAATAATTCGTCATTTTGTTTATAAAATCAATAGAAATCAGTATGAAAGGTTTCGGTATAAAGAAATGAAACAAGTGTTTTAGCATTTTCGAAAATGGTACCTCAAAAGTGGTACAATATGGGATGAAAGTTTGTATGGGACCTTATAAAGGTGGATATGTCAAGCTATCCATTTTTTTGTAACATCTACTTAATTGTATGACATAGCTCCTTCCAAAAAAATATTTCTGTAAGTCTAAACGACTAATATAAAATATAAAAATATAATATTATTTATATAAAATATTTATATAAAAATATAATAATATTATATAATAATATAATATTATTATATTTTTATAAATATTATATTATGATAATATTATCATTCAATTATGTCATCCACATTATCATAATACATTCATTATTCATTATGATAATGTGAATGACGAGTACAGAAGAATACACGTATAAGTAGTGTGCCTATCGTAGCCCCCATTATCCATACTAATTTTATAAATTTGAAAGTAACTCTGTCTATCTGTCTGTCTGCATGTTACCTATTCACGCCTAAACCACTGAACGGCTTTCGATAAAATTTGGCAAGGAGATCGATGGCTTCCTAGGAAATGACATAGGCTCAAAAATAATCCTAAAAGGGTGTGATATAGGGGATGAAAGTTTTTTAAGTTAGGTATATGAAAATTTAAATGTATGCTTTTGGTAAGAAATATACAATTATTAGTTTCAGCGTTTTTGTAAAGTCATCCCCCAAGGGGATAAAATACGGTTTTAAAATTCACATGAATATTGGAGTTTTTGTGTACCTCTCTTTAAGAGATTTGAGGAATTGGAAATATAGTCAGAACGCGTACCTTGAGGTATTATTTATTTCATTTAAATCGGTCCACTCGCTTAAAAGTAATTACAATTTGAAGTTATAAAATAACTTAGCTAATATGTAGGTAATACGTGGTCAATGGCGGCGCTAGAAAGAAAGAAAGAAAGAAAGAAGAAAGAAAAATAGTTTATTCTGCACAAACAAAACGCACCTAACAAATTAACGACATTAATTTAGAGACATACAAAATAGCCAAAAGCCTCGTACTCATGTTACAAAAGTTTCATAATTTTGTCTATTGCTTGATGCCAGGGACCAAAGACAATACACATTGCTCTGTGTTGCGACACTGGCAAATGACAACAAACACACGATTAAAACAAAAACAAAATGCCGATTGCAGTGTGGAAAAATTACTACTTTTGTAACAAACAAACAATAATAATAAGAACAATTAAGCAGTGCGTCGCATCTGTGCAAGAACAGGTCGTTGCTCAGCAAAATGCTGTGACTTCGGACGAACCTATTTAACAGCGCTGATTTTCAGCAACTACCTCTCGGATGACGTAATGACGTCCCCCTGTGTGATGTAATAAATCGGGTAAGTATGATTTTCCACAGAATTAAGTGTGATTCTAGCTGAACATAGTATGTACTTATAAATAAATAAATGTATATATATATATCTGTATGTGTAACTTTATAATAAAAAATATACATAAACCGAGACCATAACAAACATGATACAATGAAAAATAAAAAATCTAAGCAATAAATTCTATATGCTGTGTCGGTACAGTGCGGTGTGTGTTTCTATTTATGCTATTTTATATCTAATTTTGATGTACTAACAATACTCCATAATTAAAGAATGTAGTCTATATTGATACACCATAATGTTTTCACCATGGGAATTGCGATGGCGGCCATTTGCATAGCGGCAAGCATTGAAGCATGGCGTCGGTAAACGACGACCATGCTTTTCGGACAAACCGGTAAAGGGAATCGCCATTCTCGGCTTAACGTGGACAAGCTGTTTAGTAAAAAGTATTTTATCAAATAAATATAATTAATTCTAAAATAAATATATTTGCACACCTCGTTACAGGAAAGTCTTAGGAAAAAAATGTTGTATTATAAGTATTCACGCCGATTACACGCGCAAAGAACCGCCATTTTTTGGTTGCAGGCTCTTGGTGGCTTAGGTTCTGGGTTACCACATAAATAATAATGCGAGTTCAGTTTTTATTCGATAAAAAATCGTTTTCTAGTATTTGAGTAAAAAAATGTGGTTCTTTCATGCGCAATATAAGCTAATAAGTGCGCTAATAAGTGATTTGGACCATAGTTAATACTTATTTATCTGTGATTAAATCAAAACATTTATATTTTTCTATGTAAATCAATTTCTGTCTGATTATAGCCTCGATTATCGAATCAACAAATCGATTAATGTTAAACATATATTTTTTTATTACCTGGCAACACTAAGTGCATCATTTGTCAACAATCAATGACTAAGAAAATACTATTCGCTTTGCAGTTTGGTTCCGTGTTGTGAATATTCTCTTGTGTTGTTTATTTTCCCGAAACGTTTGTTTTTGTTATAATGGACTCCGATACCCCACTTTATGAAGACCCGACCTTACTTTTGGACACTGAATCTGCTTCTAACGTTTACCCTGGCATTATTTTGGACATTGAGCCTGCTTTAAACGACCACCTTGGAACGAACTCGGACCCTCCTGCGCATCGTCTTGTTTCCTCGCGTGGGAATGAGGAAGAACTGCGATGTGTTAATTGTGGCATCGATGTTTTGCATCGCAGAAGACGCACACTGGATGGAGCTCGTTGAAATACAATCAACTATTCGACAGTGGACTGCTCCTCATATCGTAAGTTTCAAAACTCAAACATGACTAATGTAAAGAGGTTTCAAAAACTCTATTTCAATACTTATAAAAAATAGCCCATACTAGATGAGTCCGGTATGTCTTAACTAAATGACTGCTTGAGAAGCATCTGAAACAAACTCACTTGTTTTGCTTAGTATAATTTCTGTTTCTGAATGTTTTTGAGATATTATTATATATATTGTCTAAACAACCTGCATTTATAAATGCTTGTCTTATTTACAGGTTACAGCCCATAGCTTGGTCTGTCATTCATGCTGGATGTTGGCATTTAATTTCTCATCGGACCAAGGAAATGAACAAAGCACAAGTGGTGGTCATCGTCGACAATTCTGTGTCAACTGCCAATGTTCTATATTGCGTACCAGATCCCATGTTCTGCATACCAATACAGAAAGAGAAACTCACATAAGAAATGTGATTAGCGATTGGATAGCACCACGGCAGGTGAGCACAGATTAACTTTTATGTATTACGGATAGGATATATTATTTGAAATTAACAGAATTATGTGTATAGAAAGAAATCATTAATGTATTTAAATGCCACTAACTTAGAATTATTTTGTTTAAGGTTCATGGATCAGATCGCATTTGCCATCCATGTTGGCAGCGAGCTGACAGAGTTCCAGTCCTTGCTCCAGTAGCTGTTAACATACCAGCAGCATCAACAGAAACAATTAACTTACCAGATTATTCACAAGCACCGGATACACAAGGTCATTGTTTTTGCCCCGATTGTGAATCACCGCAACGACTGACTGTCCCAATATGGCTCAGGGTGAAGTTATTCACAGATTTTAATTTTTATGTTCCGAAAAACTGCAGAATATGCAGTTTTCATTTATTAAATAATAATTGGGATGAAATGTTATCAAATATTTTAAATCCCAACTACACCTTTACAGTAGAACATGTTCAGGACTTTGCTACATTTGTCAAAGAAAGAAATCGTACATTTGACTTCCATGACATTGAGGCAATGTCTGATGATTTGGTCCATTTCTGGATAGGGCTGTCCAAAGATCAATTTATTAACTTAAAAGCAGATCTTCCAAGGTTATCTGAGATGCACAATGGTTCATTGGCTCTTACTGCATATTTAAGTAAACTCCGAACTGGGGATAGTGACGAAAGAATTTCATCATTGCTTAACATCCCACGATCAACATTGAACAGACTAATGGGCAAAGCTCGTGATATTCTAAATGACGATTTTATTCCCCATAACTTGGGAATAAATCATATTACAAGGGCAGAAATAGCAAATAGAAATCTTATTATACCCAACGGACTGTTCAGTGGCGATGACAGAAAACCAATTGTTATAATTGATGGTACATATTTGTATGTTCAAAAGAATTCAAACTATCTATATCAAAAGAATAGGTAATACCTACTTACTCCCTACACAAGTATAGGAACCTAATCAAGCCACTCCTAATGGTATGCTCCGATGGATACATTATAGATGTATTAGGCCCCTATCCAGCAACAACATCTGATGCCAATATTATGTTGCATGAATTTAGAGACGAGGCAAATGCATTAGGGCAATATTTTCAGGCAGGAGACGTTTTTATTCTGGATAGGGGTTTTAGAGACTGTGTGGCACTATTAGAACAGTGTAATTATTCTGTACATATGCCTGCATCTTTACAAGTAGGTGAAACTCAATTATCAACGTTGGCAGCTAATAAATCTAGAACCGTCACAATGTGTAGGTGGGTTGTAGAAGTCGTAAATGGAATTTTCAAACATTCTTTTAAAATATTCCGACACGAATTTTTTAACTTGGCTTCCAATCATGCAATGTTAGATTTTAAGGTGGCTGCTGCGTTGATAAATAAGTTTCACTTAAGGATCAGTGATAGAGTAGATGCAGGTCAAATTCTAGAAATAGTGAATGAGAGATTGTATATGAATAATACACTCGCTGATTTTGTGATACAGAATAATTTAAATAGAAGACGCACACAGTTTTTAAACATAAATAATGTACCATTCCCAAGGCTGACATACAATGGACTTATTTTATTTGGTTGTGGAACATACCAGTTGAAACAGGCACGATCGTATTATGGAGAACATATTAGGAATGATGGTTCCTACACTGTTGAAATAAGCACGGACAGAGCCAGCAACCTCCTAGAAGGTTTACCCTTGGCAGGCAATTGCTCATTATTAAGAGGCAAAATACAAAGCAGGCACATAAGCCGAAAAATATATTTTGTTTATATTTTATATAATAATAATCAACAGAGCAGAGAAGCAATTCTTCAGTATTGTTGCAATTGCCTTGTAGGGCGAAGAACGGTAGGTTGCTGTGCTCACGTCATGACCATAATGTGGTATTTAAGCTGGGCAAGGCACGAGAATAATATTACTCCACCCGCCCAGTTTTTAGATAGTATTTTAATTGTTTATGATTCGGAATAAACCATTGTAAGAAATAATAGCTGCTTGTTTTATTTTATCCACTAATATTCCCCTAACTTGTAACTGTTGCACAAATATGTAAGTTAATATCATTATAATAAACGAGAATAATTTATATTAGAAAAGAAGTGCTCATTTTTATTATTAATTTGGAAAATAAATACTCATAATGGAACGTCCATTACGAGTATGAGTGACAAGATCACAATATTACACATGCTAAATATGGTAGATTTATGTAACTTCCTGCAACTTTATTATAATATTTCGTTTCTATTAGGAATGAAATATTAAAAACTTAACTCATTTATTATTATACTTAATGTCCACATCAAGCCAGAGCACCCTAACAAACTGGGCAATTCCCTTTGCCAATTGGTACAGCTCGATAGTGTTATTAAGCATCTTATAATATTAGATATAGATATATATTACAATATATTATCTAGAGTATTTCAAATTAATGATGATGAAATGATTATTTTTATTTTTTTTATTATCTGTCTGATACCTTTCACACTTTAACGGCTGAATGGATTTGGATGATAAAATACTATTATCCCGGTAGGACATTCCCGTGGGATAATTTCCGACATCCACGCGGGCGAAGCCGCGGGCAGAAGCCAGTGTGTATATATTTCGATTATATGTATTATTGCTACATCTATCTATTACCATTTCAGACACAAACTTCATGGTCTTCAAACATTATGACCGAATTTTTATATATACATGACATTGATGAATTTTATATATACAATGACATGAGTATTTACTTGTAAAGTATTATGTTATTTTAATTATTGTGAATGTGAGGACTATGTGGGTCATTGCTTTTTTATTTTTCTCAGTTAATTTTAATCATGATCTGGCAGTTTGAGTAATTTATGCGGCGTACCGAAATGTCCTTTCTCTGTTATTGTTTGTCGAATCGTTGAGCTCCTTAAGTCCTGACTTCCTGATTCGAGCTGCACGATTACTAACAAATGCGTGCACCACTCAATCTGTGTGGTTCTTTCCTCAAAAGACCATTTCAGATACCAGTCTACATGGTCTTCACATGATCTGACCAAGATTATGTCTGGACTTTAAAAGAGACTGACTTCTGAGTTTGTTTCGGCCTTTCTTCTCAGAGTAGTCAGATAGGAAACGCCGAGTCGACCTCATCTAGTTTTTAAAATATGATTGACGTGCAAAAGTGTTTGTGCAAACCTTCCTACAGAAATAAAATCATTTATCATTTATTGAATAAAAATGAAATGATGTTCTTTGGTAAGCACAACACTTGAGAATGGCTGGCATATTTCACAAATTTGGCAATTTTTTGTTTTAAAATATTCGTAGTAGGCGAAAATTGTTTTTTTTTTTTTATGGAAAGACATTTTGGAAAAGTTCCGAATTCGGGAAAAAGTGGATGTCCTTTTTTCTATGGACTGTTGAAAGATTCATTGAAATTTGGACAGAAAAACGTCTGTTGGGTCAGCTAGTGTTAGATAAAACACATTAATTTAACTAATTAAACTAATGTGTTATAACTAACATGTGGTTAGTGGTGTTATTTAAAAAAAAATCTACATTCACCAATATTTTACAAAAATATCGATATAAAATTGATTTTGCAGACTTCGTGCAAAGTCATTTGACATGGCGTGTCGTACAACCCGTCCCTGCGTGGTTAGAAAATAATTTTTATATTTGTTATACCCGCAGGTACTGATCCGCCTACTCCGTGATATGTGCGCGCGTCACGCGGGACTCGAACCCCTGACCCCCTGGATGATCGACCTGCTGGCTCACCACTGCATCATGAACAACCCGGCGCGACAGGCTTTGCCCATCAATGTGGCTTTCAGGTAACTATTTACTGTCATCAAGCGGTACCGTTTCAATTCATAATGTACTTTCTTAGTTTATCTTGGACATTACTGACATCAGTGAAAGAAAACTTCGTGAGGAAACCTGGATTTATAGTTAATATAAGTCTGAATTCGCCAACCTGTCTTGAGCAAGCGTGTGATCAAGAAAGAAAGAAAGAAGAAGAGGCCTTTGCCCTACAGTGGGGCAATAATAGGCTGGCATTATTATTTTTGTCATCAAACTATAGTATCGTTATCTCACGAAGCGACGCGCGCTTTACTTGTGGTAACCAAGTGTACAAACACGCTGTGAATGTGTGCGTGAAGACGAGTAGCGTCAACATATAACACACACACACACACACTCATTTCCAATTTCGCCATTGGCTCGGACGGCACCGAGAACTCCAGCGCTTACACCACTAGGGCATGCAATTATCGAAATATTCCGATAATCGATAAAATGAAAGATATCGATTTTTTTTCGATAAAAACCGGTAATTACCGATAATTATCGTTTTTTATAAAAAAATACCTAAACTTGTTTTTTACTTGTAAATAAAGGGATAAAGTGATGCAATTACTTACCTAAAATAAAGGACAATATAATATACTGAAAAATAAATAAAACAAGGCGTTATTTTTTAAAATCAACGTTTGTATTTCTTTATAATATTTAAATTATATAACATAACATTTTGGATTGTCTCACTAAACTCTTCTTGAAGAGATCTTTTAAATAAAATCTTAGAAACCTCTAGCTTAATTTAAAAAAAAAGTTACTCTTTAAAATAATTATAATAATTATGAGTTAAATATTGCAACTTTTGGACGTTTAGTATAATTAAATTAACTTTAAATAATTTCGTAGTACAGTATGGACATCTGAGTCATACAACATACACATCCTAACAAGATTTCTTAACGATTAATTAACGACAATAGATAAATTAACATATAACAATTCCGTATTATAATTAAAAGAAATCACATTTAAAATAGTAATTTTGTATTATAATTAAAAGAGATCACATTTGAAATAATCACATTTTAAAGAGATTTTTGTTTTTTTTTGCTGCTGAAAATATGTCCGCAGAAATGACAAACAATCAATTGTTTTGTCATTTAGGCTAGTACGCAGCTTATTACATAGTACTCCAGCTGCGGAAAAGACACGTTCGCTTTCTACACTAGTTGGCTTAATTGAGCGAAGCCATCGGTATAGTTTTGTTAGCAGTTGACCACGATCACCACCGTTTTCAAATAGTAGCATTTCAACTTTAAGAAGTGTCAAAGTGTCCTCCGTTGAAGCTGAAATGCCTGGGCATCTCGAGTCATAATTAATTTTATTTATATATTGATCAAGCAAGTCTTTTTTGGTCAATTGGGCATTGCTGTCAGTGACTTCAGTGACTTGGTCACTTGAATGAGCTTGACTGTGGTCATCTTCAATCACATCCAAAGCAGTCACTGCAGCAGAACCATACTTTGATAAAAGGTTTAGTATCATGTCCTGTAAACGATCATTGGTTAAGCGAGGGTATACATCTGTATTATATTCGTCGTCATTAAAATAACGGTTTGGATCATGCAGGTACTGCATAAGACTAGCAATTGGAAGCCGTCTTTGTTTTAATCTATTTGTGAGATTTGTATGAAGGTCCCGACTAAGTTGCGTATTGCGAACTTCAAGTTTCTTTAAAGCAAAATTCGTAGCAACATCCGCACTAACTAGAGTGGCATCTTCTCGACAGAGGGCCTCAACTGTGACCTTAATAATTTCAAGATTCTAATATATGTCTCGAAGAACTGACCACTCCTGTTCCGAAATTTGAATTGCGCATTGGACATCAATGACAGCTTTTAAGATTGCAGCTTTTACTTTAATGAATCTACCTATCATATCACATAGTGTGCTCCATCGTGTCTTGCAGTCTAACAACAATGCGTTTTCCTTGCCAAGTTCCATTTTTATATATTTCTGAAGAACATCTGATTTTGTAGGTGACTTTCGAAACATTCGTACGACTGCTCTAACCTTCTCTATAATAGGTTTGAATTGAATATTTGTTTCAACATATGAAAACGCTTCCTCTATTTCTAATCCACCAGCATCATCATTAATAACAAGTGCGTCATCATTATCATTTTCCTCCTCATCTTGAGCTTCGTTATAATGAGTTACTTCTAGAGATTTGGCATAAAATGTATCCACTATGGCCAGTTGCAAGCCGTGAGCTAAGCAAAGTTGATGAATGCAGTTTAGATTTCGGCCAAGTTTTGTCATGACTGAAGCTCCATCGGATGTTATACAAATTATATCAGTGTCAAAGTTTATACCAAATTCATTTAGCCTCTTTCGAAGGTATTCTTCACATTTATCAGCGTTTACAGAGCCATATGTTCTACATAAGCCAAGGTTTTTTGCAGTATCCTTACATTGGAAAAATGCACAGTGAATGTTTACATTTACATATCGCCTATTTCTTGACGATGTCCACTCATCTAAAGATAAGCAAAACTTGTGTCCTTAATTTTTTAGCTCCTGTATCTCTTTTAAACCTTACTCTTAATTTTATCGTAAAACTTAACAGTTATATATTTTATAGAATTTGCACTAGAGGGTAATTTATAACCAGCTTTGTTAAAGATATGCCTAAGATCTTCAGACTCTGTAAATGCCCTAAAAGGCATTCCGTCTAAAGCTGTCATTCTTGATATCATAATATGTAAAGATCTGTTTGATTCTGTAAAATAATCAGACATTTTACTTTTTTTAACTGATACAGGAGCATCTATTGGCGCCAAAGACGATAACAAAGATGGACCGTCGTTTTTTCTTTTTGAAGGCCCAGCAATCTCTCTTCTACCTTCTTCCGGTGTAAACTTTTCGCTGTCAAGTGTTATGGCATGTAAGGACCTTAAATGACTGCGAAGTCCCGTTGTTGTACCACCCACACACTTAATAACTTTGTCGCAGATCTTACATTTTGCTGTGTCACCTGTTTCTGCTTTTAAAAAATGCCGCCATACCGACGTTTGGTCCGAACACTTTTTGTACACAGGTACATAGTTAACTGTGTTTTTATTAGACATTTTACTGAATGAGTAGGTGCAGTACGTAAAGTACCTAAAACAAAAACATACGAAGTTTTGAATTTACTGAACTACATGAAAATATTATGATGTAGATTAGTTATGTAGACAGAACTTCTGTATTGAATTTTACATTCACATCAAGTAACCATTTAAGTGGTAAACAAGATTCTAAACTGAAAAAGTAGGTACCTAAAACAATAAAATATGCTTTATGTTCACTTTACAAAAAATTAATAGGTAGAAATTGATTGTGTGTATGTCGTACTACAAACTATATATTTTTTCATTTTTAAGGTAAAAGCCTTGTTTAGGTACCTACTTTCTATATTTAAATGTTTAAATGGTGTAGCATTTTGAACGGAAACATTTCGAATAACAACGCTAAATGTTTGCAATTAAGTAGTATAAATCTGACTTACCAATAATATTCTTATTGACGCAAAACTCTCAATTCAGTTAATCCGGGCGTCCTCAACTCCTCACTCACATGGTAGACCGACAGCGATCGACACGTTCACACACAAATATTGCGCAATGAGCAAATGACAGTGACGGGAAAGAAAACGCGCGCGGCGAGGGAACGGGACGCATCCAACGTTCGTTCAGAAATGTGTCAGAATTCTTTATATAAAATTATCGATTATCGGTATTTATCGTTTTTGTTTTCGATATTTATCGTTTTGTCAGAATGGATCGATAACCGATAAATTATCGATTATCGGTTATCGGTTTGCATGCCCTATTACACACACATACACAGCGTGTTTGTACATTTAGTAACCACAAGTAAAGCGCGTGTCACTTCGTGAGATGAAAATACTATACAGTATAATATGAACAGACTTGACCAATGTAGTGAAATTAAATGTTTATTTCTGTAAGTAGGTTATTTAAGCTTATGTCTTCAGCAATGTATCACCCACGAACTAGCTTCAAGACGCATATTTATCAGGGATGCGATAAGTAAGCCCGCGAAATTCAAATTTTCTTACGGTTTTTGTAATTTGCAGGTCAGTGTTCGTAGTGACCATAACAAACCCGTATTTACGAAACTATAATCATTAGGAGAATTGGCGGGGCTTGTGGCTAAGTAGTAACAGCCGCACGGGACGATCGATTTGGATAAACTACGCTTTCCGCGGTTGGTCCGTGGATGGGTGATCATCTTTACATACCAACATCCCTCCGAGCTTAAAGCACGTTAAGTCGTTGGTCCTGGCTGGCATTCGTGGATCTTTGACAATCGTTACGGGTCGTCAGAAGCCCGACAGTCTGACAACGAGTCTTACGAAGGGGTATAGTATTACCCAGTAACTGGGTTGTGGAGATCAGATAGGCAGTCATGAAAGTTTGAGGTCAATTCTAACTTAGAGAGTTGTATTGATGATTCTAATGATTATAATTCTGTAAATATATAAGTATTTGTTACGGTCGCGAATCATATTTTAGTCAACATTATATAACCTGATGCTGACAAGAAAGTTAAAAAAAAAACCTAAGAAAATATTATTTAGAGCGCTACCCTGGCACTTCCCCCGTAATAATAGGAATTTAAATATGAAATTGCCGTTTTGTACTGAAAAGTTCAAACAATTTTTTTTTTAATGTTAACTATTTTATTTAAATCTAAGTATTACCCTCATTTTCTATACATTTCTGCCATCTCATGGAAAGATCATTTATGTCTTTGCGGTAAAACTCTGGGCATCTGGACTCAACAAACTGTGTGAAGGCATTTTGTATTAGTCCCTGGGAAGAAAATTTATTACCTTGTAAAATAACACGGTTTCTTGAGCAGTGTGAGGTCTTGCGTTATCACGGAGCAATAGTGGTGAAAATCGGTTGACGAGACGGGGCTGTCTCGCTGTGACTTTCGCCATTATTTTTCCAAGTTCTGTGCAGTAGACATCTGCTGTTATTGCTTGAACGGATCTGAGGAAGCTGTAGTGAATTACACCATGAAGTGACCACCAAACAGTTAGGTACCATCACTTTTCTATGGGTAAGCTTCGCTTTAGGGCATTGTTGCGGGTTTTGACCTGTAGCCGTACTATGACATGTTAATATCATCATGGTTCCATTGCGAAAAAGGGATAGTGCTATCGGTCATATAATATAGTTCCGTCTCTCTTTCACGCTGGAATAATGATGGCTTTAACACGCCATAGTACGGCCGCTGGAGTCAGCCATTGCCTTGTTCGCTTGTGTATATCATAAAGAATCCACTTTTCATCACGTCACAATTCGCCCTAAAATCCCTTCATTTCTGTACCGGTTCAACAAGGTAAGGCAAGCTTCAACGCGCGCTTCTCTCTGCAGATCAGTCAAATCATGGGGCACCCATTTTTCAAGCTTTTTATTTTTCCGATTTGATGCAAATGGGTTAGTTCAATATTGTGCGTATGCTAATAGTTGTTTGCTTGTAGTTTGATACGGACCGGCTAACACCATCGCATTCAATTCATCTTTATTTACCTTAGTGAATGATGTTCCTCGGGGTTTATTTTCCCCTACGAAAGCGATTAAACCAATAACGCACGGTTCGTTCATTAGCTGTATCCTCTACAAACACAGCATTGATATTGCGAGCTGTTTCTGCTGCGTTAGTTCTACGTCGGAACTCGTATTCATAAATTACTAAAAAATTCCAGTGTAAGTATCCATCTTTACTTTAAAGGCTGAATAAAAAAAAACAATTGAATCATTCAATTGAGTGTTTACATTTTTCAAATTTAGAATGTTATACCTAGTTATCGTGTGAAATTTTTTTAATCTGGAATCTCACACCATGCAGGTTTAATTTTAATTCAAAGTGGCCAGTACGTTAAAACAGCAATTTCATATTAAAACCCCTATTATAACCTCCTTAATAATAAACGTATTATATCAAGGCAACAGTTACACACCGATTTCTCTCTTTCAGCCGTCAGTAATTTGACTTTCGAAAGAAGAAGACAAAGCGTTGTGTAACTATACAGACGCTATACAACGTTTATTAATAAGGACATAAGATAAGATAAGTTATTAGCTTAAAACATGGTATACATAGGTGTTATTATAGAAAATGAGATCATACATGTTTTGCTTAAAATTAAAGCATGCAAACCTAGATGAATAAACAAATTTGAAATTAAAAACATTATAATTTATGTTATCCAATCGGTAACAGGATGAACGAGTTTGGCCTAGGCGATACTGGTTCGTAATATCGTGTGTAGAGAGAACTGGTTTGGCCTAGGCGAAACTAGTTCATCCTAAAATGGGTTTGACCGGTAACATAATATGTTACCGGTAAAATAAATAAAAATAAGATACATATTATGTATCTTATTTTTATTAATGTCCGTCAGACGTGCGCTGTCATTGCTGGCCGGCGGTCTGTTCCTGCCGGGTTGTGCCGGTTTGGCCGACCCGTGCGAGGCCGCGCACGCCCGCGCGCACACCGCTCTCGACCTCGCCGCGCAAGACATCGCCGCTGCCACCGCACAGACGTGAGTACTAAAAAACATTTTATTTCAGACTCAATACTTGTCATGAAGCTAGATAAATCTCCCTAGCAGCTCGGACTCTGGCCTCTCAGTAATCATCCTTAGGATTCCGTTCCCGGTTCCCTACAAAATGGTTGAGCTGGATGATGCTGATCCACGCGTCATGTTCGTGAACAGGCGCCGTCAGTTGAGACTGGTCATCTCTTAACTGCCACGGCTTATTTTTATTATTAATCGTATATTTTGAATTGTTTCTTTATATTTCTCTTTTCATTGTTCTCGCATATAGAAGCAACAAGAATAATGTACCCAGGATTTTGTAATATCTTGATTTAAAAAGAGTGTCCTTGGAGTTTCTTGCCCGTTCTTCTCCATAGAGATCTACGTTTTGGAATGGGCAACTAGCTTCAACTTTCTGACTAACTGACCGACTCTTTGACAATTCAAAAGTGCCTGTAAATGGTTTAATTGAAATAAATGCTTTGAGTTTGAGTTGAGTTGGCGCTTCCCTAAATCCGGCGCATCAGAGAAGCTGTTTTATGACGTCAAAGTCATCCACCCTTGCCTCGGTAATCATGCCCGACGTGCTGCAGAATCAACTGATATAGACTTGAAAGAAACTTCGCGACTTGGTTATAGTTCGCGCAACACTTTATGAGCTCTCGGAAGTTGCAGTGAGTGGCTGCGCAGTATGCATAATGTAGGTGTCCGAGCGAACTCTCTCACTCTCACTCATCTGTACCATGCGCGGTTTCTTTCTTGGGCCTACGTTCAGAAGGCTTATAAAGTTTTGCGCGAACTGTACTTCGCGTTGCCACAAGCAAAGTACAGAACAGGAGCATTCGCGTGTGTTACTACACGCGAAGAACGAGTCTGAGCATAAAGCCTGCTCTACAAACCCAGCGCGAACGCCCGCGAAAGCCGTGAAACACGAGTGTAGATGGTTTAGCGCCTTCGCGTTCGCGCTTCGCGCCATTTCCCAATCGGTGTAGGTTTTTTGTCCCGCGACAAAGGGTTCGCGCTTGGTTCATGGCGCGCAACGCGAATGTATCACACTCGCAGCTCTTCGCAGTAGCGCACGAAACGTAGTTGGAAGTGGACCTGCGTATTTATTTAATTAAGCTTTTTGAAAAATGGGTACGACGTCGTTCGTCATCCACCATCTTCTTTTTCTCTATCTCGTTTTTATTTCTATATTATTTTTAATATAAAGATAATTGAAGTACGCTACAGCACAAAGCATCACTGCAGCCGATACAGCCACATGGTCGTCCCACGAAGATCGCGAACGAAAATGCGAAACTTTGCGAGCGTGAAGGGACACGTTTTCACGCGCTGTTCGCGGCGCAAACCGCGGCGTGAATTCATAGCAAGATTCGCGCGTTAGTGTAGAGCGGGCATTAGGTATATTTCATTTGCATTTCGGTGTGCATAAGTGTATAAAAAAGCGAATGCTCTTCGGTCAGCGCAGACAGAGCGGCAAAACGTTACGGCATTTCTTTCGCTGTCATGTTTTGAGAATTCGCGAGCATGCTCTAAAGGGAATCATCTCTTACACGCTATTTTGAACTCTATTTACCCACAGGCGATTTTATTTCGCGTACTGGATTTTCAACGCACTGGTTAGCGCCGAGAGTTGCAAATCGAACAGTGTATTATTTTGCTGCGCTGGGATGTACTCTTTTTGATTCTCAATGCTCGGCTCAACACCAACAGCTGATAATCCAGAGTGCGATAAATAATCGCGTGTGCCAAACTGTACCTACTTCGTGAACGCTTATCATAAATAATTTATTTTCTTCACAGTTTGCTCCGGGTTGTAGCCCGGGGTGGTCACCGATACGTGTTGGGCCTACAGCCCTTCGAAGGTGGCAAGGATATCTCAACTGAGATTACCGTGTGGGACGGCGTGGTGGTATCACCACTGGCCCCGGCCTATCTGGAGACGCCAGAACCTATGGATACTGATGATAAAGGTATTTTTGTTTGTTATTTTATTTATATTGTTGACTACCTTATTGGTCTAGCAGTCAGAGCCAAGAGTTTACATTTGTCTCCAGTTAAAGCCATAAACATAACTGTTACATATTTTGTAACCATATTTTGATTAAAAAGTGTCCATGGAGTTTTTTGCCCGTTCTTCTCCATAGGCTACTACGCTTTGGAATGGACAACTAGCTTCATCTTTCTGACTGACCGACCCCTTGACAATTCAAAAGTGTCTGAATTGGTTTATTTTAAATAAAAGTTTTTTTTAGTTTTGAGTTTGAGTGGCGAAATTTAGGTGTACGTAATACTCTGCCTAACCCTTCAGTGAATACAGGCGTGAATAAAAATAATATTTACTTTTTTTTTAATACTGCTACATTATTTTTATCTCACGAAGAGACGTGCGCTTTACTTGTGGTTACCAAGTGTACAAACATGCTGTGAATGTGTGTAAGCGCAGGAGCTCTCGGTACCGCCCGATGCAATGGCGAAGTCGGAAGTGTGCGAGGGTGCGTGCGTGCGTGGGCGTGTTCGTGTGTGTTATGTGCTGACGCTACTCGTTTACACGCACACATTCACAGCGTGTTTGTACACTTGATTACTATGTACTAAATGCCGCGTCGCTTCGAGAAATAAAAATACTGTACCTATCAAAGGTTTCCCAAAGCATTGCGAATGCGTCTTAATAAAATGTCTCTTGTGCATTTGATATATCCAACACCATGCCATCCACCTTGATGGTAATTTGACGATTATAACTAATATATTTTAATTACTTTTTCTTTTGTTTCAGATGATGACGGTGATGGAGTTGCAGCTTAGATTAATTAATTAATAAGTATTTTTGTCAGTTTCATGTACAAGAATCGGTAAAATAAATAAAACACAAAAAGTATTAAATAATATATCTGAAACTTGCTTTTTATTGAAACACTAGCTGTTGATTTCACTTGCATCTCAACCAATTCCATTAACAAAGCGAGATCTTGCAGACTTGCATAATTATATGTTACTAGCTCTTCGCCCGCGACTTCATCCGCGTGGATTTCATCTAATATTAGGTCTTTACCTATGAAATTGCCGTTCTGCAGTACTGGCCATTTCAAATCAAAATAATTTTTGTTTGGCTATGAATTCTAATTTCAAATTAATTTTATTTTAAAAACATGGATTTTTTTTTCTAAAAGTAGTCATTTCTTTATTGATTAGTGTTACATTTTCATCGCATTTCAATCTTTTTCGTCATCATGGATACGTTAAAAATTCGAGTAATTATGGAATATGAGTACCGTCGTGGCAGCAACGCGGCACAAGCGGCACGCAACATCAACGACGTTTACGGAGCTAACTCTACAAACCAACGCACCACCTGTTATTGGTTTGCTCGCTTCCGTTCTGGAAATTTCGACCTGAAAAATGAACCTCGCGGTCGTCCGAAGACTTTGGTCGACAATGACGAATTAAAGGCGATTGTGGAAGCTGATGATACACAATCTACGGCTGAATTAGCAGCAGCTTTCGACGTTAGCGTCAAAACAATATTGGTCCATTTGCGTCAAATTGGCAAGGTAAAAAAGCTTGACAAATGGGTGCCCCACGAACTCAATGATCGCCAGCGCGAAGTACGCGTCGAGACGTGCCTTGCACTGCTCAACAGACACACAAATGAAGGAATTTTGAACCGCATTGTTACCTGCGATGAAAAATGGATTCTGTTTGATAACCGTAAGCGCTCAGCAAGTTGGTTGGATCCTGGTTCAGCACCTAAACAATGCCCTAAACGAAAACTTACCCCTAGAAAAGTGATGGTCACTGTTTGGTGGTCTAGCGCCGGTGTGATTCATCACAGCTTCTTACCAAACGGGGTGAGCATTACTGCAGATGTGTACTGTGAAGAACTGAACACAATGATGGAGAAGCTGGCGCATCTCCAACCAGCATTGGTCAATCGCTCGTCTCCGCTGCTCCTGCACGACAACGCGCGACCTCATACTGCACAGCAGACGGTCTCCAAGTTGCAAGAACTGGGGTTGGAAGCTCTCCGTCATCCGCCCTACTCACCAGACCTTGCGCCTACAGACTACTACTTTTTCCAGAATTTGGATAACTTCTTGGCGGGAAAAAAATTTAATACCCGAGAGGCAGTACAAAATGCCTTTGAACAATTTGTTGCCTCCCGTCCAGCTGATTTCTTTAAGAAGGGCATCAATAAACTGCCACTGCGATGGCAAAGATGCATTGATTGCATGGGTGATTACTTCGATTAATACAAATAAAAAATTCATGAAAAAAATTCGTTTAAATTTTTTCATACAAAACGGCAATTTCATAGGTAAAGACCTATTATATAAAATTCTCGTGTCACAGTTTTCGTTGCCATACTCCTCCGAAACGGCTTAACCGATTTTGATGAAATTTTTTGTGCTTATCCGGTATCTATGAGAATCGGCCAACATCTATTTTTTTTTTTTTTTTTTTGGTAGGTAGGGTAGGGAGTTAGGGAGGTAGGTAGGTAGGTAGGGTAGGTAGGTAGGGTAGGTAGGTAGGTAGGGTAGGTAGGTAGGGTAGGTAGGTAGGTAGGATAGGTAGGTAGGGTAGGTAGGTAGGGTAGGTAGGTAGGGTAGGTAGGTAGGGTAGGTAGGTAGGGTAGGTAGGTAGGTAGGGTAGGTAGGTAGGGTAGGTAGGTAGGGTAGGTAGGTAGGGTACGCCGTAGATAAGTACCGCAACCCGTGCGAAGCCGGGGCGGGCAGCTAGTACCTATATAAAATGTACTCTGTGTTTCACACTTTCCTCCTGGAACTTCAACGCTCCCTCCACCACCTTCAAAAGGTAGTTTTGGAAAATTAGTGATAACTGTAAAAGGATGTGTTCCATTATACCATGAATAATAAAACAAACACTTTATTTTTGGTTTCACACAAAAATGATCACTCACTAAAACAAACGTCGCCATTCCGACACTGCTCATCCGCATGCGCATGGCATACAAGCCACGAAGCATCGAGGAGCCGGGCAGGCTATTACTGACTCCCTCTCTTTTCCAAATACTACGTACTACGTACTCGCTTTTGTAGTACAAAACTAAAACGAAACTATAACGCTGAGAACTTAAGATTTACGCCGGTCTTCCGCTTTTCCTGTAAAGGAGGTTGCACCTGTCCGATAAAATGCGTAAGTTTAGAGGCATGATATTTGCCTAATATCTCCCCATTGACACATTCGAGAATCGGTAAGTCGCACTACTCAAGCCCTCGCGTATCTGATACGGCCCATCACGCCTGGGAATACATTTAAGAGTTTGTCCTCGACCTGGACCACCGGGTTTTGAGAAACACCAAGTCACGTACTTACCTTATAGTCGGGTGCTAGGCGAAGATATACATCCGCATACTTCTGCTGAGTCTCTGGGAGTGGTCCGGACGAGTCTTCAGCAATAACCTCGAACCGCAGCGTCACAGCTGTTGACTGACCAAGTCCAGTTGGCTTAAGGGTGTCCCCTTTGCACCTTTGACAAGGGATACATTTCTGAACATAATTGGCTACGAATTACGAATATCGTGAGGTGATACACTATAAGACACCGTCGACGCCTAGATGACCGGCAGTGGATGCATCCTGGTAGTCAGCGAGAACATTGCCTCGCTCACTCGACGGTCCTACTAGACAAGCATCGTCGCTCTCATTTGACTCCGGTCCATACCTATAAAGTACACCGTTGGAAAATAACGTATTCGACTTTCGCGGGATTCGATATTATTTCCGAGTGACCAGAATAGCGACGTTTTACAGATTACGCCTCTTTCAAAATAGTAAAAGATGGCCATTAAAAAAATTGCGGCTTACAATCTCGTTCGTGGATAGGTAGACAGCTATTATTCCAACCGAATTGAACATTGAAGCATTTTTAGTTTCAATGTTTTTACTTTGCGCACATGCATCGCAACCTAACAACGCGCAACGCCTTGTTGGCCAACCATAACAAAACAAACCTAGTTTGTTATTATTTTTAGTGTTAGAATTAGTAGTTAGTTTAAGTAGGTTGAATTACCTCCACAATGGATACCTCAACTTGACGCAGCTTGCATACCATCTCATCGAGAGTATTTGCCGACTCCCGTGATAAACTGTCGGGATCTATGAGTATCGTGGGTGGAGGAGTGTAAATAAAATTTCAGTGTCCAGGAAAATGTATATTGATGAAGGACCATGACTTTTAACAGTAGTTTTGCCGCGGCGCGGGGAACACAACTGGCCGCTAAACTATGGCCCGGGGAGCATTGTCCCTACATAAATGTATGCGTATTTTACGATCTAAGAGTCCGTACATTATGTCCACTTTAGCTTCCTCACGCATTGCATAAGGTAAGATGCTTATGAGAGCCCTTATTTGACGCGCGAACACTTCACTACGCTGAGGAACCGGGTGCTCCTCTGCAAACATTTCGCGCAATACTTTACGCGCGGGTACGCGGGTTTGCCGGTGCCGTACATCGCACGTATAATTTGATGGCGTCGTCCCAATCTCGTACGCTTCTCTTGACGCCCTGTCACCATACCGCAGCCTCGCCGGCGTGTAGCATGAATAGCCCACGCAGCGCGGGCTCATCGCTGATCCAGGCGCAGTCCTTGAACTTCTGCATCGCATCAATAAACGCCCCCAAAACTTGAGTTTCCTCGTCTCACCGTAGAAGCGGGCCGAACACGTCCTGAAGTTCCTTCCTCTATGTGAGGGGTTGGCCTCCCAACGCCGCTGTCGCCACACGTCGAATCGATGGAACCGGACATGTCGCAGTTGCACGCTACGGGTATTTAATAAACGTGTTTGAAATGTAGAAATTAATGGCAAAATAGTAACCCCTTACTAAGAAACGCAGAGTGAAGTTAAGCCA
This sequence comes from Dryobotodes eremita, assembly GCA_917490735.1. Lineage (NCBI taxonomy): Eukaryota > Metazoa > Arthropoda > Insecta > Lepidoptera > Noctuidae > Dryobotodes > Dryobotodes eremita. Next base: position 4,632,427 of record OU823241.1, on the reverse strand, counting down.
GAAAATATAATACCGGGCTATTATTGTCGCACTGCAGTACAAAGGCGTCTTCTTATACAGAGAGGGCACGAGCCCACGCTTGCTCAACGCAGATGGCAGATGTTTGAGCCACTTCATTCCTCAGAAATGTTGTAAATCAACACAAAAACAACACAATTATCAACCCCCTGTCCTATTATCATCTTTGGCAGACTTGTTCTACCCACTGCTGAGTATAGGCCTCGTACCTTTTGTGCCATGCTTTCTTGGTCTATGCGAGTGTCAACCTGCACCCAAATTGCGTAACACACTATCAGTCACAATCTGAATAATTTTGAAGCCTATTGCTAATCCATTGCTTCATATGTTCGAAAAATTTATCTGCTAAATAACGCAATGAATGTTGTCGGAATGTCAAAATGAAAGCCATTCCTACTGTTAGTGTGTTACGCAACTACCCCGCAGGTCTTAACCGCGATTTTCTGAATGTCATGCTCTGGTCCTTATTTCAGTTTATTAGAGAACCGGCGCAGCACGGTTTTTAACCGACTTCAAAAAGGAGGAGGTTATCAATTCGGATGTTTATATATTTCTTTTTATGTATGTTCGGGCATAACTCCGTCATATTATATATAGACGGATTTGCAAAATTCTTTTTTTGTTTGAAAGGGTATACTCTCGAGGTGGTCCCATTGTTACCAAGTCAGAATCCGATGAAGGGAACTCGAGGGAAATTCTCAAATTTTATAGGCACACCAATAGCGATTTGGGTATTTTTTATAGTTACTCGTGCATTTGCTCTCGGAAAGCACCATTCCGTGAAGTGGAACTGATGATGAAGACCAGAGGTGGCCACCGGAACTACTCAATAATAAGTATTTCACGGGTTGCGATTCGATTACTTTAATATGGTTAATAACGTTTTAAGTTCCAAAATAATTATACACTCATCAGAATAATTGTAGGTGTTGTATTTATATTCCTTTTGCCTACCAAAATGGATGAATGCTCACCAAATCTTGTATAAGTTGCTCACCAAAAATAAGTTTGCTTCAAAATGTAAGGGTGGGATAGGATGCAAGAGCGAGCGAAGCGAGCTCGAGACTTGGAGCACCCCGACTCGGTTACAGGTTAGGTTAGAAAAAGGAGCCCCGCCAAGCGGGGCTACTTCGACTACGCCTTATAAATAAAAAAAGGAAAATAGGTTCATTTCTAGAATACTTTATGAAACACAATTTGGTGAGGTTTATCCATTCTGTTGGACACAATTTGGTGAGTATTTAGAGATTTTTGGTAGTAAAATAGGTACTTTTCTGGTAGGCATTTAAACACAAGCCTTTTGTAAAAGGTGATGAGCAGTTGACATTAGGCTATTGTAACTTAGATAAATTAATAACTGAAACACTAAAAAGTGAAAAATAAAAAACTTTTTTACAAAAAAAAAAAACAACCAACTTCAAAAAAAGACATTACATAGTGAAAAATTACTTTAATTTCGGAAGTCGGTGGCAAAAAACTAAAATACGAGTACAGATCCAAGGACACCGACTTCAGAAATTAAAGTTATTTTTCACTATGTAGTGTCTTTTTTTGAAGTTGGTTGTTTTTTTTTTTGTACAAAAGTTTTTCTATAAGCCGTAGGTGGATCCACTGGAATCGCAGTTGCAGGGCACGCAGAGAGACTCCCGAGACCCCTCCCTCGGGAGAAGCTTACTAATGTATCTCTGTCCCTTTCTGAAGCTCAAAAACGTCCTAAATTAGAGCGAGAAAGAGTGCTTGCAGACATTCCTTGTTTCAGCAGTAGCGGGCCGATTTCGTGGCTGCTTCTGTCTCGCTTTAGTTATGAAGAAGAAGGATTTTTAGTTGGGACGGGAAGTTACGGAAAAATGCGAATCAATGTGGAGGTCTTTGATTTAATAACATCAAATGACATTTTGATATAATTTACATTTATTTTTATAAAGCATGGATTAGTTTAGGAGAAAAGTTAGTCAAGAGCAAATGGAAGGTAGTAGGAAGAGGGATTTTAATTTTGGAAATTGTTTAAGCTTCCCGTAAATGCTATCTAAGGTTATAAGTAATTTACCCATGTTTTTTGTAATCTGTTGTCAAATCAATGTCAACTTGTGAATTTCTCTACATTATTTACAGCAGATTTATTTAGAACAGATTACAAAAAAAAAACATAATAAAGTATTTATAAGTACCTTAGTATTTATGGGAATCTTTAACAATTTGGCAACTATAGCTCCAAGTTGTCTCTTATATCTAAAGAGACGACCGATTTTTCCGATTGTGGGACTAAATTGAATGGCCACTAATTTCGTGTAAAAGAAGACTAATTCCACTAACTTACGTTTGCATGTCGGATAGATGTAGTACCCAGGTTCGCACTGGTTGTATGACAGTCCGCTATACACGTACAGTTGCCGCTATCCTTGTCGCACACTGCCTATACGGAATCCACAAAGTCGCACACAATCTGTGGGAAAGAGATAGCATTAACTATGAGAAGTCAAGTTATAATAACAGTCACTTATGTGCCTGTACAGGAACACCACCACATTCATTAGTGGCTTTTGATTACATGATATATAAATCCATTCAGATTTATTAAATTTTTATTATTCTAGCGTATGGCACTCGTGGGTTGCAGCTGAAAATCAGCGTCAGGTGGTACACCTTATGTTGTCATCTGACATTATGCTGAGCTGAGGCCCCATTGGCATTATAATCATTGTTCCGTATTTTTTAGTTTTAAGGTGTATTTTTGTTGCTGCAATGCCAATAATCGCATTTTTCTTTCTTTCTTTCTTTTACAGTTGTAATTATAATCATGTCTTTTGGTTCAAATAGTTTTTTTTTAATGATTAATTTATTTTTCTTATAAATATATAAATTATTTTCTATTTTGTGAATGTGAGGACGTTTTAGACCTTGTAGACTCGTTGATTTGTTGACCATTTTGTATTTTTTATTAAGTACCTACCTAGTACTTGTTCTTCTTCTTAGCGTATCAAAGGCACTGCAGAACACTGTCCTCCCGTACCTATTAACACTGTTCAGTAAGAGTATATATTTTCTGTGGTTCAGGTTCACCGAACTAAAAGTGACATGAACGCAACGACCGCGTATTCGCGTGACGGTCGATTCTAAATAGGACGCGGCCCTTAGCTGGCAAATTAATCAGTGACGCTTTTACAGTTTAACGGCTGAACATGGACGGACAAAAAGAAAGTCTGTCGGAACTCCGCTAATACAAAACAAGTCCCGTTTATGTGTGTGTTGCCGCTTGCGTGTAATGGCCGACCGTCGTCGGCGGCTGTGGTCGTCGGGCTAATGTGTGAATGTGTGCGTACAGCAGCCTGTACGTACAGCGAGCTGGCCGACTTGAGTGACACAGTTTTTTGTTAGCGAGAATCTGTCACTAGTTTTGGTCGTCCATACGGCTGAATAACAGTTTCTGGGAAATGTGAGAAATGATGTGAGGTGGTTTGTTTTGGCAGAACTAAGCTCGTATAGTAGCATTACAGAATAGATAACAGTAGTGACGTACGATGGCCGCCAGGGCTATCAGAGGATATCGCACGATGTCCTACGAGGCGGCTTGTGCATTGGCCGGATCTCTCCGCCTTGGGACCTAGAGGCGAAAGCCCTCGCATCACTGTACCGGCGGCGCGCGGAGATACGGCCGCGGGGCGGTGGACCGATGCAGCAAGAGATCATATCCTAACCCAGGTCATGGTCTACCCATGTGCCAAATTTCATCTAAATCCGTTCAGCCGTTTTAGCGTGAAAGCGTAACAAACAAACTCACTTTCGCATTTATAATATTAGTTAGATTGTTACATAAAAGGTCTTTTTGCTAACTTATTTCAGCATGCATTAAAATACTTAAAAATAATATTATAAACAAAAACACTTCAATTATTACCACTATCCCTTTATTTCATGTACAATATATTTTGCAATACATTTATAAATATTTTTATAAAAACATAAAAGAAAAATGATATACAGGGTGGCCGGAACATTGACGTCCAAAAATTAAATTTAGGTCCCTCGTATCGTGGGGTATCCGAATCACCCCCATGTATGTTCCGCGACTTTTCATAGTTTTCGAGTTACGAATTTTTTTTTACGAATTTACCGAACGTAATTTTTTCACTTTAGACCAACTTTTTCATAACTTTCATCACAGTTACGAAGCTGATTATTTTATGCATAAAAGTACTACTCACGAAGATTCAGTTGCAAAAAAAAAATTCTCGGCAAAGCCATGTACTTTTTTTTTATTTTTTTTTAGATTGGTCAGGTCGATCATTCTCAAAAAATCAGAAAAAAATTCGTAACTCGAAAACTATGAAAAGTCGCGGAACATACATGGGGGTGATTCGGATACCCCACGATACGAGGGACCTAAATTTTATTTTTGGACGTCAATGTTCCGGCCACCCTGTATATGGCTAAAAAGAGAGTCAACTACCCAGATGACGACTAATAGAGAAGTATCGAAGAAAAATACATGTTGCGCCGACCCCAAATAAGTTGGGAGAAGGGCAGGAGAATCATAATGACAAAAAAAAATACATTTAAAAATCTTCATCCATAATAGCACAGACAAAGAGAACCGTTAGGTTTTCTGTACATGACGCCGGAGTCGCACCGGCGCTGGACCGCATGATTGTGTATACAAATGAATATCGTACATGCGCCGGAACCGCGTGTACAGTCACGAACACAAATACACTTAGCATAATTCAAAAGTGATTTTCTTGTGGTACACAAGAAGAAAATCCAATCAATAAAAATAAACAAAATCAATCTCAAATTCAATCTTTTAAGGTAAGACCTATTTCATTATACACTGGCGAGCAAAAGTATGGAATCACTTACATGGAATTGATTCCTCGCGATCTTGAGTACTTAATAACTAGTTAAGAATAATAAAAATGGTACCATTTTAAAGATTTGACTGTTAACTTTAAATTGATACAAAATCATTTAAATCACACCAGTATTCAAGGAGCTATCTCGGATTGAGTGAAGGAGTTAGGAAAATATAAGGATAATGGAAAAATAATAAATGAAGAAAACAACAAAATTAATCCATAAAAAAAATTCTTGGCCTTAAAATTAAGTTTCAATATTTTGTGTTCCCTCCCCTCGCCCTAATAACTGGTCGAAGACGGTTCTTCATTGACCCAATCAGCTTCTGAATCGTTTCTTGAGGGATACCTTCCCACTGCTCTATCAAAGCCGATTTCAGCTCATTCACACATGAAGGAGCAGGATTTCTGGAACGAACCCTCCTCTTCAGTTCATCCCACACGTGCTCAATGGGATTCAAGTCCGGGCTGAGCGCTGGCCATTCCAATGTGGCGATACCGACTTCTTCGAGGTATTCAGTTGTGGCACGGGAAGTGTGACAACGAGCGTTATCTTGCATAAGAAGGAAGTTATCACCGATATATCCCGCATAAGGAACGATATGTTCCAGAAGAATATCGGAAATGTAGCGGTCTGAAGTTAAACCGCCTCCTCGTCCCCCGCCAGGCACGAAAACAAGGTCCGTTTTACCGTCGAAGGAAATGCCGGCCCACATCATACAAGAACCGCCCCCATAAGCCACTGTCTCAGCGAAACAGCACTGCGAAAATCGCTCTCCAGGCCGCCTGTAGACCCGACTCCTTCGGTCGCTGCCGTGCAAACACATTCTGCATTCGTCGGAGAACAGGACTCGCCTCCATTGCTCAACCTCCCAATCAACATGGGAGCAAGCAAATTGAAGGCTTGCTTGTCGGTGACGTGTCGTCAGTTTCGGGCCTGTGGCAGGCCTTTTTGGTGTCAAATTAGCTTGCTTAAGTCTTCGACGAACTGTCCACTCGCTGGCAGCTACCCTACGAACATTTTGGAGCTCCTGTTGGACGTCGACACCAGTCAAATGTCGATTTCGGAGAGAGGTTGACACGATTAAACGGTCATCCCTCTCCGATGTGCACCAACGCCGTCCAGATCTTGATCTCGGGATAAAGCCACCAGTCTCCCGAAAGCGTTTATAAACTTTTGAAACACAGGATTGGCTTATGTGGAGCTGCCGTGCGACAGCCCGCTGGCTGAGCCCTTCTTGCAATAGGGCGACGATTTGTGCTGCTTCTGTAGGTGTAGTATCCATTATCTTCCAAGTTCAAGGGTCAAAAGTAGCGGAGATGTATACCGGTCAACGTGTGAAAGTCGACTGATAAAGAAAATCCGATAACACGTGCTTTTATAGGGGGTCAATAGGACGCAATTCGCGACGTATCAAACAATTGAAAAATATCTTTTTCCTTACTTGTTCACGTAATCCAGGATAGCTTCTTAAATAATAGCGTGATTTGAATGAATTTAGTATCAATTTAAAGTTAAGAGTTAAATCTTTAAAATTGTACCATTTTTATTATTCTTAACTAGTTATTAAGTACTCAAGATCGTGCGGAATACATTCCAAGTAAGTGATTCCATGCTTTTGCTCGCGAGTGTAGTTTGAGTGCCAACATACTATGTTTGTAACAACACATAGTTACAATGAATACTGTAGGAGAAAATCACTTTTAAAAATTGCTAAGTGTATACATATTTATGCTCGTGACTGTACAACGCATTGATGTCGAGTTTTAAATAGTCAAGCAACGATCACAGTTTAGTAAAGCATTGCCAATGAAACTGTAAAGACTTTAGAAAAGATTTTACACTTATTCTGAGATCTTTTGCTTCATTACTTTTTTTTTTTTTTTAAAAAGGATCTTTTCACATTTGTTTTCTCTGCAGCAAAACAGGAAGTACCCAAAATTATCTCTTATCTAGGCATGAATTTGTTTCTGTCTGCGTTTATAAATTAAGTACAAAAGTAACACTTTGTTTTTTTTTTTGTTAAAGTTAACATCATAAGGTAAATCAATATTAAAATGAAAAGCTGACGTCTTGACAGTTTCGATGGCAATTGCTTTGATCATTGCGGTGTACATGCGGTGGCGCCGGTATGGCGGCGGTGCGGCGCTTGCGCGATATTCATTCGTATACACCAGCATGCGGTCCGGAGCCGGTGCAGCTCCGGCGTCATGTACAGGAAACCTTACTACTATGTATTATATTAAGTACTACTTTAAAATGTAATTATATTACTAGTGATAATTATTACAAATTACTATTGAGATCATAATTTTAATGTTTAATGGTAAGGTAAGGTAACCTTTAATTTTATATTTTAAGTTGAATTATTTAGTGTGTCTGGTGTGCCATGCATCAATATGAAGTGTGTGTGGGTGAGAGTCAGTGTATGTCAGTGTGCGTGTGTGTGTGGGGCGGGTTGTGGTGGTGTGTGTGTGGGGGTGTGTGCGTGGGTTTGTGTGTGGGGGGGGGATGTGTGTGTTCGAGGGGGGATGTGTGTGAGGGTGTGTGTGTGTTGTGGATGTTGTGAGCGCGCGGCGGCCCCGACTGTTAAGCTACGGTTTCCTAGAAGAGCGGTAACCACCACATACCGGCCGTAATGTCCAAAAAGAGAGCGTTTTTTTGATCCCTTAATGTCAAATACTGGTGAAAATGACAGATTTTTATGAAGTCCGTTATAAACATGACGGAAAGGCTCTTCAAGAAAACCGTAGCGTAAGACACGCGCATTGTAGGGGATTATCGCGGTAGATATAGACCAGTGCCGGAGGCCTGGAATCATGCTACGTCAGTCTACGACTGTGCACCGATACGTTCCAGGTGGGCGAGCAGTGTGTTTCGATGTGCGCGGAGCCTGTCTACTTCACGCTTCAGAAATTCAACCTCCTCGCGCCGTTTGCTTGACTCGGCGCGTAGACTCTCCACCACTTGGAATGGAAATGATACGTTTTAGATGCGAGAAAATACTTTTTATTACATACCGTCTATGGAAAATACAAACTGTTATTAAAATGAATTCACCATTCACAATGATTCACCGGGCGGTCTTATCGCAATCTACGATTTCTTTTAGACAACCTTTGCACGTACAGGATAGTTCGAGTTGGTATTTTGTACTTCTAGAGGACATTTTTTATGGCCCATAGTTCTCTCGCAACTCGGAGAAACTTTGTCTCGATACAGTTTATTTACGGTTAAGCCTAACAACCAGAAGTCCAAAGACAGGTCTGCCAACGAGCAAAGGAGCGCAGAATAATATGCGTTAAGACTGCCCGAGCAAAAATGGAAAAAAGGACACTTACGGTGAAGTTGATACGTAGGGCGATGCGCCAAGGTAGCCCGCGAAATTCACGTTTTCTTAATTTTTTTTCTAATTTGCAGGTCAGTATCAGGTTGTATGTTGATCTAAATATGGTTCGCGGCCGAATCAAATATTTATTTATAGAATTATAATCGTAAAAATCATCAATACATCTCTCTAAGTTCATATTACTCTATTGAATGACTATTTCATGAAATCATGACATTTGTGACCAATTCTAACATAAGGAGTGGTATTGCTGATTCTAATGATTATAATTCTGTAAAGCTATATTTCTTTCGGCTGCGAATCATATTTTAATCAACATACAACCTGACAGTGACGTGCAAATTGCAAAAAAAACTTACGTATTTTTGAATTTCGCGGGCTAGCTGAGCGCTTCCCCCTTAACGAAAATAGTTTATTTACAATGTAAAAATCTAAATAATTATGACCACGGATAATGTGTTTATGGAATAGTTTTTTAATGGACTCGTATGAAGTTGTAGTGACACAATGTTGCATTATCGGTGACATGGTATTTTAGGTTTACTATACGGTTCGCCTCTCCGCTCAGGGAGCCGAGAGTACGCCATAGCTTGTGTCGGTCGATGTCGTGTATATTCTACTGTGAGTATTGTAAGGAGTTCATGAAATAAAGACACAAAGTTTTACCTCATATATCACGTTAAATTCCACATCCTCCGTAACAAAACACAAGCGTAACGAAAACAAAAAAAGTTGAGCAAAAATCTACAAAAAAGCATGCTAGGGATTCAGGGGATATCGTGTATTTTTCCATAGAAATTAATTCAACCAAATCTTGAACACTTTTTTTTTCTTTTTCTTTCTTTCTTTGTTTTATGTAATCTTAAATTTTGTGTCTCACATTTTCATTATTAAAAGATTAATTAATAAAAATAACAAAATGTGCTCCGAATTCGCCGTACAAAATTATTATGAACGCACTGTGCCGCCTAAATACATCGCCGCGTGGGCATCCGTACGAGGTTTCTCGTACATGCACGAAATTCAGAGGTCCTGGTACGAGGTACGAGCTTACATCTTTCCTCGTACGATTTTGTACGAGATTCGTTGTATTCGTCGATTCGTGTAGAGACTAACTATACGCAATTAATGAACGGTGTGCGCAGCGCTTGCAACACTTCACTCTATTGTATTTGACTTTCCAGCGCTTTAGCCTTAATGTTGCTTTCCTTTTTCCAGATTAATTACAAAAACATAAACGAACATAAAAAAATGTAAAACTATTGTGCAACTATTGTTTTAGGAAATATGTAACTATTGTATTAGGAAAAATGGGAAAGCGAAAGGAGTGGTATTATAGGAAGAAAAAGAATCAATTCGACAAAAAAATCCTTCTTCATAATTAGACGGACTGAATATTGGACAGGCAAATGGAAATTAAAGAGCCAGAATACATTCTAGCAGCTATCAATGCACGGGCTAAAAGCAAAAACTGAAGATGAAAAATTGACAAATGTGAAACGTAAACGAATATGTAATCAGCAACGTCCTTTGTTAAACTATCTACTATTTGTGTTGTTATAATATAATAATTTAGAAAATATAAATACTGTGTTTATTATCACCACTTGCTGTTTGAATCGGTCCATAATGTAAATAAAACGGTACTGTTTTTTTTTATTTAACTTATTATGTACACAATTTTGAAACGTAAAAATGCATGGAAAACTTTAAAATAAAGTTGGTTCAAAATAAATTTTGTACAAATCGACTTGACAACCTTAAAATAAATAGCTTTTTTTCATTGAAAATTTTGCATAAATTGTTTTCATTCAAACCTAGTTAGAAAAAAATATGAAGCTCAGGTAAAAATAATGTACTAGAATTCTATTCACTCTCAATCCACATAATGCCATATTTTACTAAACGTTACCAAGTTTATAACCACTTTTATAACCACGTTTATAAGTTACCAAGTTTTGTTATTCAACAGCCACGCACGCGTGCGAGTTAAGCTGTGTGCGAGTCACGCACACAGCGGCACTCGCACAGGGTATGAAATTAAATACCTAATTCGCGCTCGCCGGTTATGCCCGACACAATCTTAAATTAACGGATCGTGTTCGAAACAATACTGCGCTCCAAAAACAAAGATAGCTGACGTGGCTCAAAAGGCTGTCCAACGTAAATAGGACTGGACAGGCCATGTCTGCCTGACAACCTGTGAGCCTACATAGCACAGAACTGGTGCCCTGAGACAGTGAGGCGAGGTCGCGGGAGACCACGTTGCACAGATGGCGGGACGAGTTGGATAGGTCCCGTCAAAACTGAAGGACACGTGGGCTCGCGAAAGATGGAAGGAGTTGAGGGATGATTTTGTCCAGGTGTGGGACAGCGCAGGCTAGTATTTTTTTTTTTAACTTTTAAGTTTTTAGTCGGTTCAGACATTTCCTTCAAGTTTCCAGTGCTGTAATGAAGCTCTTCGGTTGTCATAGAGCAACAGTTGACTGTTGACCGTCGTGTGATGAATATATATAAGTTATGGATAAACTGTATAGTTACGTCTCGTGTGCTCGGTCGGGTCGAGCGTGATCAGCAGGTCACGGTACCTCTGCAGCGCTTGCTCCTGCTGCTCAAGTCGCATCTTCACTTGTTCAGTGATGCCTGAGCCCTGTTCGCCGGATAGAGTCACTGTCAGCTCCTTCTCGTAGGAGTCTAGTAGTTGCCTGAAAACGAAATTAAAATCATATTAAAAGGTATTTTATATGTAGGACAGAAAATGCAAATAGCGGGCAAGTGCGGGTCGGACCCAAATACTAGTTTAGTTTCTTTTTATTATTTCTTATAGTGAGAGAGAGAGAGAGGCATATTCTCTATAAAAAACTTGCTACATTTTACGTTCAAAAAGATACAGTCCAGTGACAGAAAGAACGGACGGAAGGCGTCCACTTAATAATAGGGTAGAGTTGTCACATTGTAGGTACGGAAACCTGAAGGCAGAGTCGCGGGTTTATATATGTTTTAGGGTATTTAATCCCATAATGGATTTCAGTATCATGCATACCAATAGTTTACTACATGACATTGTGTCACGAAGCCACGGGGCTTCGCCCCCTTCCCGCGAGATTTAGGTCTTGGCCTGTGACCACAAGCCCGTCATCGTGATTACCATTATAGGCCATGGGTATTTGGGCGTGTGTGTGGTTGCTATAGGTGTCTGTAGGCGCACCACGTTTTCTTCACGACAACTTAGCGGTCAGTTCCCTGGCGATGAGACTCCCAGTTTTCAGAAGGAGGCCCGACCGGAGACGACTGGCGACGGAAGTGCCGATTCGACGTTCCTACAGAGTGTGTGGTTCCGCCCGCCGCCTTTTTTGTTGGTGACAGCCCCATGGTTCACGCGGGCGACGGCAGACGTACTGTGCGGGCGGGTACAAGTGTGCAGGCTGCGGAACTGCCTGGCGGTAGCGTCAGTCGCATGCCGTCGTCGCATTCGGCGACCTGTGCGACCAGATACGGCGCAGTAAGCCGCTCCGCGACTTGTGACCTGGGTGCCTAACGTGTGGCTAATTGCTGGAAGGTTAGAAAGTACTGGGATGGCATAAATCAGTTAATTAATTTGATTATCATACAACGTTGTAATAGGTCAACAATTTGAAAATTCGGCCTTTGTCAGCATTACCTACTGTTTCATTGGCACCTCTAAATATTTTTTAAATGTTTTATACATCGATAGATAGTTGATTATATGAAAATGGTAAACTTCTTCCTTTTACTAATTGTTATGTAATTTTATCTAATATTATCCACTTTTATCTAATTTTGTCTAATTTCATCAAATTTGTCTACCTTTATGTAATTTATCCTAATTTTATGATTATATGTGTAATTACTAGTATTGACTGATAACTTGTGTGTGGTGCAAACTGTAAAGAAGAAGGATCAAAATTCACCCACGTCCTACAGCAAAGAGAAGTACCGGTAAAACGGGGTGAATAAGAACGCAGGGGTGAATCGGAACGAAATTGTCAAAGGGATTTTAACATTGAAATAATATAGTTTGTTGCCAACAAGGGCACTTAATCGTTAATTATAATACAGTAAACACATTAGAGTCCTTTTTGGCAACAAACTATATTATTTCAATGTTAAAGTCCCTTATAAACTTTCGTTGCGATTCATCCCTCTGTTCCTATTCACCCCGTTTTACGGTATGTCAAAAAAAAAAGATAATTTACCCTAATCTATCCTACTCTATTCTATTTAACAATACTAATGATCAAACAATCAAGTTATAATTATTCTCACTAGTTCGATGTTCGGTGGTCGAAGAAGTGAAAAAAACCTCAGCTGTTCGATGATGGAATTCTATAATTGAAGTCAAGACGAGATAGTCAAGTATTTCTCAATATTGTAATATATTCATTGTAGATTAAACTGCCCCTGAACGAATTGGCATAGCAATTTTTTTATATGTTAGGCTGTAAGGATGTAGTTTGGAAGTATGCCATCTTTTTATACTCAATTTTTTATATTTTTTGAGATACTTTTCTTTGCTGTAGGACGTGGGTTAATTTTGTATGGACCGTGCCCCCTTCTTCTTTATGTTGGTTATTAAAAAATAAATAAATACTTTTTGATTGAAGTTTTATAAAATATGATTACAGCGAAAGGTTTATTGAATTATTATTTACCCAATGGAATAGCAATGAATGCCATGATATTTAGTGACAAATTCTGGGAAATTTTCAAGAATATGTAAAAATTGGGTTTATCGTGTCCCATGAATTTTCGCCTAGGCTCTATGGGGTGCTTAATTGTTACAAAGGGATCACACTATCACGTTCACCGAGGTAATTACGTAACACACAGTAGGACTGGGTTTAATTTTGACAGTTCAACAACATTTATTGCGTTATTTACGTTGTTGAGCAGACAAATTATTCTAACATATGAAGCAATGGATTAGCAATAGGCTTCAAAATGATTCAGATTGTGTTAGATAGTGTGTTAGTTAATTAGGGTACTGGAAGGAATACGTCAAATTAAAAGTCATTCTGTATATTTAAAACCGTTGTATGCCTGAAATTTCGTTCAGCGGAAGTAAACCACGAAATTTATAGAGGAATCTGCAGACTCTTCAGTGACAACGCAATACCTTGTGTAGTCGGGTGCGCCTCATTTGTTTTTACCCGCGTCTCCCGTCACCCGCTAGGACCATGGGCAAAGCTCCGTCACTAGCTCAAGGTCGCGCGTTATAAGCCTACCGACTACCGTAGGTACTCCCGAGAGTACAAGTATCAGCGTGGCGCCCCACGTTAACCTGAGCGCTCACACTGTAGATAATCTGAGTAAAGACGGAAATCACGATTTACGTAATGTTGAAATTGATAGATTTTCCTCCACTCTGCTTTGTTTCCCATATGTATTTATGACGAAATAGTTGAAAATATTCAGAATCTGGCAAATACTTCTATTTGCCTGATTCAGAATATTTTCTACTATTTAGTCATTCAGAGAAGGAAATAAAGCTATGTAACATTTTATAAAATTCAAATAATATTTGATTATCAAATAAATAAATATATAACAAAATTATTTCTAGTACATGCATACGTACATACAAAATTATTTCTAGTCTTTTGCTAAATTCATCATTTTCGTACGGTACAACTATTTTCTTAATGAGTATAATAATTTGAATTCAGAACTAAGCAAGTACTTTTATTGTTGTTTTGTTTTGATTTCAGTGAAAACAAAACAACAATAAAGTACTTAGTTCTGAATTTAAATTATTATTTACAATAACTATGTAATTGATGGACATGGAAATTAGCATTCGTTTGTATTCGGAAATCCGATGATTCCCGAGGGACATTAAGAAATATTTGTAAAATAGTTGTACTGTATAACCCTAGCGGGTTCGCTCGATGACGTAGCCATACGAAGACCGCGCGGTGGGAAAAGCGTCCTCAATTCTCGGTACACGTAAAGAAGGTATATTTTTGCTTGCATCTAACGCCTGGGATTATTATTGAAAGGTATATATAGGCTATTATAGCGTTGGGAAGTTCGCGTTTCTATGGGAGGGATGTATCTGTTTTAGTAACTATTAGCTAATTTGTGCCATGCGACTGTCACCAACGCAGTTGTCGGCCGATAGCCTGTCACGGGCGGGTATTTATCTAATATCATGCTCGTTTATATGTGCACGTGTTGTGCGCTGTCGCCGCTCTTACTTATAAATGTCTCTCTCGTGCGTGATGAGTTGCAGTCTCTTCTGCAGCCTGTGTATGAGACTCTCTTGGTGCTTGCGGTCTATAAGCACTTCGTTCAGCTTGCCGGTCGCCTTGTTCCGCTCGAACTTTATTGTTGCCACTTCCTACGAAGAAAGACTAAGACTAATAGTACAATTTTGATTGATGTGACTATTGACAAGTCTAATAGCGAGTATAAAATACTTTGGCGTAAGAGCATGTCTACTTAGGGCAATACGCGCATAAAAAGGATAACTAGTCGACGAAATGTACATATTAGCTCTTGGTATCTCGGTTACAGGCCAGTATTTACGCATAAGGGGTTATTCAAGTACTACGTAAGCACCAAAGGGCGGTCTGAATGGTGATTACGTTAGCGATATTTTGAAAAAATAAAAAAAAAACCTTCGTACATGGTGACAGGGACATCGACGGACGACCTGTTACTATGGATTCAGTAAATGTTTCTTGACCCCCTGCGTTGAAAATTTTCGACGGTTATTTAAAAAAAATATTACTGTTCCATACATATATAAAGTAACCGACGAAAATTTTCAATCCATACGCAATCAACTGTTTGAATAACAATAATTTATTGAATTGCATTTGAATTAACATCGACGAAAATTACCTCGATTGTCAAATGAAAACATCTTTAAGCTGATTTAAAATTAGAATTTCGGGTTTAAGACAGTACCTAATCAAATCATTAAATCATCAATTTGTAAGTGGCACTATAAATTGGGACCACAGTACGTTTTCATCACATAATTTTGGAACAGACAATACCTTGACCAGCGGGGTAATTGCGTAACACACAAACAGTAGAAATGGCTTTTATTTTGACAGTTCAACAACATTCATTGCATTGTTTACGTTGTTGAGCAGACAAATTTTTAGAACATATGAAGCATTGGATTAGCAATAGGCTTCAAAATGATTCAGATTGTGATTGATAGTGTGTTACGCAATTAGGGTGCTGTTTACTAAAACATGCTATTTACTCAGCGAATGATAAAGTAACCCACTTCAGAAAGTTGCGTTAATTGCAACTGAGCTTTAGCCGATTCGGCGGTGGCGTCCAGATGACCGTTGAACACAGCGTCCAACGTACTAGTCAGGGAATTCGCGTTCTCTATACCGTGCGTGCGTGCAGCCGCCTTCCATTCTTCTAGAGATAATTCGAAGGATGCTGCTTGAACCTGTGAAGAAATTGATTTTGTTTAATAGAAAAGAATCCGTCTTGTTGAAGAAAAAGAGGCTATTGTTTGAAAAAAAAATTAGCATTCTACTCTTTTTTTAAACTTGTTTATAGGGTTGCGTAACCAAAGGGTGCCAACAGGACCCTATTACTAAGCCCCCGCTGTCCGTCCGACCGTCCGTCAGTCTGTCAACGGGCTGTATCTCATGAACCGTAACAGTTAGACAGTAGACATTTTCAGTGTGTATTTCTATTGCCGCTATAACAAAATATTATAAAAATAAAATAAATTTAAAAATTAAAAGAGGTCCCCATACAAGAAACGTGTTTTTAGGGTTCCGTATCTCAAAAAGAAAAAACGGAACCCTTGGGTTCCATACCTCAAAAGGAAAAAACGGAACCCTTATAGGATCACTTCGTTGTCCGCCCGTCTGTCCGTCTGTCAAGACAATTTTTCTCAGGAACGCGTGGAGGTATAAAGTTGAAATTAAAATCATGACTCAGTTCTGCAATCCCTCGGAGCTGTGAAAAAATCGTACTTCTAAGTTAACGCAATCAAATGATACGGCCGTTTATGCCACATATTTTGACAGTCGCAAGGGAATCAAAACCTATAGAGTACATCCCGTTGACCTAGAATCTTGAAATTTGGCAAGAAGCAAGATCTCACAACACAAGTAAAGGAAAGTCTGAAAATCGTTAATTTGTAGTTTTATCACATTTCTTTTTTCGATTATCATCTTTCATTTGCAGTTAGAGAATTGACCGTGACGTATATCGATGTTTGGGAGAACATTTTTTCAAATACATAGTCAAGTTTGTTCTTGGGATAAATTCATCCCAACTACGGAACCCTACATTGTGCGTGGTCCGACACCACGCACTTGGACGGTTTAAAGAAAAATGTAGTGTTAAATATTGTTTGGTGGTACGGAACCCTTCCTGTGCCAGTCAGACTTGCACTTGGCCGGTTTTTTTGTCAGCGTCAGCGACTGCTACGTACGGTACGGTACTTTAAATACATTAGACGCCTAGTGTAAAAATTGCCCAATCTAATGCAGTTGAAAACGTCTTTTATCATCATTCTCCTGCCCTCAGCCCAATTTATTTGGGGACGGGCGGCGCAACATATATTTTTCTTCCATACTTTTCTCTATTAGTCGTCATCTCGGTAGTGGCCCCCTTTCTAGCCACTTCTTTAATGCATACTTAATCAAAATTATTACTTCAGAATTTTAGACATATACACACGTCAAAACTGTCTAGGTTGATCCCCAGAGACGTTTTCGCTAGTTACTAAAAATCTGGTTTTAAGGGTTCCGTACCCAAAGGGTAAAACGGGACCCTATTACTAAGACTCCGCTGTCCGTCCGTCTGTCACCAGGCTGTATCTCATGAACCGTGATAGTTAGCCAGTTGAAATTTTTACAGATGATGTATTTCTGTTGTCGCTATAACAACAAATACTAAAAAACAGAATAGAATAAATATTTAAGGGGGTTCCCATACGACCGACATGATTTTATTGCCGTTTTTATAGATAATGGTACGGAACCCTTCGTGCGCGAGTCCGGCTCGCACTTGGCCGGTTTTTTAATTATATTATTTGTAACTCCTATGGATACTTTATAGTAAAATACGTCATTTGAAAAAGGGAATAAATAGTTTTTGAATTTCGATCAAAAGATGAAAATCTTCTGCTAAGTCGTATTCCTATAAAATCAACGCGTTTCAGGCCAACTTAGTAAAATTTATGTCATACTTCTGATTGAAAAAAATGAACACACAAAAAAAACGTTACAAAAGAACGTTATTATGGAGAGAAGACTTCATTTGAGCCGAGAAGAAATGATCAGAGCCGTGGGAAGGTTGAAGCTGGTTCTCCGCAAACATAAAGTCATTTCTTTGCGGACCTAGTTTGGTACTTCATTTCCGCTTATGCATGATAGTATTGATAATGCACGTCCACACACTGCCAGAGTCGTTGCAAACACATTCGCCGCAGCTAATATCAACGTCTTACAATGACCCGCTCAATCGCTAGACTTGAATCCCATTGAGCACGCATGGAATATGCTTCAAATTAGAGCTCTGCCATATATGTATGCCGGACACACACCAGAAAATCTTTTTCGCCTGTTACAATGGACGTAGGTGGCCATTCCGCAACCTGATTTGGATGAACTCATATTAAGTATGAATCGCTGCGATTGTGTTATACGCGATAGCGACGGAAATAAAGACTGCCATTTGTTTATTTTACGCAATAAAAACCTATAAAAACTATTATTTTTATCTTTTTATCACATTTTAATGTCAGGATAAACTAAGGTGAAAAATCCAGCATAAACAACAATCGCGACGAGTCTTTATTAATGCAATAGCAGAGAGTACTTCGTCGATCTACACATACGAAAACATTTTATTTAATCAATCTAAATAGATATTGTTATTTAATTTCAATAGGGCAATGTTTTATTTTAAATATATATTATGTACCTTGATCCCCAGACACCTTTGATGTGTGTAGTACCGTAATATTTATGTGTATAATACATTAATATTGAACTTACATATATTAAAGAAATCTCGAAGTTTTGTTAAGTCGTAGAAACCATGCGAAGCGAGGGGGGAGCTAGTATTAAATAAAGATCAAATTACCTTGGCCTCATGCAGCTCATCCTGCAAAGGCAGTAAGGCATCCACCCTGGTCTCCAAAACGTGTACTTGTTCCTCCAACAGCAGTTTGTTGACGACACATTCTCGTAAATTCCGCTCTTGCGCACGTAAACGACATACTTCCTTTTCTAATGACGCCATGTTGGTTAAGCGATTTTGTGCAGTCTGTAACAGAAAAAGAAAATTAAATTAAATTTGCACGAAAATATCAAACTTGTGTATTTTAGCAAGATTTTAGCTAAAAGTAAGGATGGTTTGGGGAATTTGTTGGCTGATCTTTATGAGACACACAAGAGAACTGCGCTACAAGTACGATGTCGATGGCGTGAGTTCCATACCCACCCAATGTTTTATTGGTGTGAATTCACTCCTTGCACAAGCATAATTAACGTTTTTGGGCATAAGGGGAATATTATTTTTAGAAAATATTAAAATTAAAATAAATACAAAAACGGTAAAATAATTTCTTTTCAGATACTCATTAGTTTCTGGATTGAAATTTGAAATACTAGGTATTTCCATAAAATTACTATAGGTTTATTCAAGCTAAGTTATTAATCCGTCACCATTACCTTAGCCTGTTGCTGCCAATCTTTATAGGAGTCTTTCTCATATTGCAACTCCTTGAGTTTGTTGGT
Organism: Dryobotodes eremita; assembly: GCA_917490735.1. Classification (NCBI taxonomy): domain Eukaryota; kingdom Metazoa; phylum Arthropoda; class Insecta; order Lepidoptera; family Noctuidae; genus Dryobotodes; species Dryobotodes eremita. The sequence continues at coordinate 4,613,455 of OU823241.1, read as the reverse complement.
GACGCTCTGCAGTTCGAAGGTCTGCTTCTCCAGTTTAGTCCTGAGGGTGGTACACTGTTTTGCCCTAGTGGTCTGTTTTTCTACCTCGGTTTTTAAAATTTCTACTTCTGATTGGGAGCTTTCTAAACCCTGTAGAGGAAAAATAAAAGCTCCATGTGAAGAAGATATGGTTTTATTAATGTATTCGTTATGTAATAAATTTGTAAAGGCTTGGTTGGCGGAAAGTGGGTGCCTCTGCCGGAATAAAGAAATATTATGCGACATCCAAAGAGATTACAACTAAGTTATTAGCTATGCAGTTCTTAACAGACTAGGAGATATAATCAACCTCTGGAGGAAGGTGGGCTGGTTGGAATAACCACCGACGGCCGCCATGGCCCACACACAATGTTCCACCTGAAGGACTAAGTGCGGAAACCAAACCCTCTAACATAGACATAGACATTTAGCTATCTAAAAACAGAAATACGAGACAAAATTGAAGAGTCTCCTGTGTTTGCAATTGCACTGGCACGTATACCTTTAAATCGGAGCACAGGAATGTTGGTTCGTACTAGGAATTTTAAAATACTTACTATTTCGACAGGCTCTCTAAAACAAAGTCTTTATTACAGTATTTTTATCTCACGTAGCGACGCGCGCTTTACTTGTGCTAACCAAGTGTATAAACACGCTTTGCAAGTTTGTGTGAAGACGAGTAGCGTGAGCACATACACACACACTTCCGACTTAGTAATTATTGTCACACTTCCGACTTAGTAATTATTGTCACACTTCCGACTTAGTAATTATTGTCACACTTCCGACTTAGTAATTATTGTCACACTTCCGACTTAGTAATTATTGTCACACTTCCGACTTAGTAATTATTGTTTTTGACGGTACCGAGAGAGCTCCTGCGCTTACACACATTCACAGCGTGTTTGTACACTTGTTAACTACAAGTAAAGCGCGCGTCGTTTCGTGACATAATAATACTATACATTTATATGTAATATGTATGTAATGTGTATGTGTGTAATAAATTAGGTAGTCATTATTTACTACCTAATTTATTGTGAAACATATCATGCCATACACTGAACAATGCACATGCCTGCTCTGAATGAGAAGAGGGCTTTACCCTACAGTAGGATAATATTACATACTTGTAGGCTGGTATAATTAGATACCTTAACTTTATTTTATTTACATACTTAATGTTTACCTGCTGCAGTTCATCCATATCCTTCTTCATCTCAGACAACTGATCCTGAGCGCTAACACTACATTCTAGCAATTTGTCTCTCATGTCTGCTAATCGTTTCAGAAGCACTCCTTTCTCTTTATCCCACTTTGCTTTACTCTTCTTGTGTTCTGTTTTTTCCTGCATAAAATTTATGTGAAATATGTAACTACAGTTTATAAAAAAAAGAAATAGTACTTCACTGTAATTTATGATGGAGAATGGCACTCAAGAATAGTATGATTTTTATTTACCAACAAATATAGAGAAATTATAACTTCGACCCAAAAATACTACTACTATAACTAGGCATGGTTTCTTGGAGTTTAAAATAAATATACTTAATAAAATTGATAAATGTTTGTTCTACAATGGGACATTATACTTTTAAACGCATTGCGCTTTTCATTTTAATTTAGTATGAATAGTAATTAAATCTGATAACTTCATGACTGTTAGGAAAAATAGTAATTTTTTTTATGGAATAGTTATTCAACAATTTATAAACACAACTCCTGTTCGTTTCCTTTTTGCTTTAAAATTAATATACAAATCGCTTTTCTTATCAAGTCCTATGATTCATTTTTTGATTGATTCTATCATATAATTTTAGCACATTTTGAAAACGGCTGTCACCGTGTCATTGTAACAATAATTTCAATTTCACCTCATTCAGATCACTAATTAGCTCCTGTTCTCTCCTCTTTATCAGTTGCACTTTATCCTCCATGTTAGAGACAGCTCTCTCGTCGCTCTTGTGTTGTTCAATCAGAGAACCTTTCTCCTTTTCAAATAAGATCTGCATTTCCTCGAGTTTAGTGGTTTGCTGCTTTGCGTGGGATTCCATCATTGTTACCTAAAAGTTAATTAGTAGGCAATTTAAACTTAAACTTAATTACTGTGGACCTTTTTAATATTTCAATACAAACGTTTCATCACCGGTTAATTGTCTATTATTTGCACACAAGGAACCTGTTCTTTTAAAATAGCAAATTCTCAGTGACAAACATTGGACCAAAAGCAGCAATTTTTAGTTCATTGGTTTTGTTATAAAGAATGAAAACATAATACTACAGCATTGATGAACATTCACTTATATCCTTAGAACACTAAAAATAAAGGAGGTTTATTTACATAAACATGGCTGTGTGTAACATTCTTTTACATCAAGCAGAGAAAGCATGTGTTTACCTGAGCTTTGGCTGCAATTAGATCTATCTTCAGCTTCCTTGCCTCGCCTCGGTAAGGCGATGCAGACGCGGAAGGCGATGCAGACGCGGAAGGCGATGCAGACGCGGAAGGCGATGCAGGTGTGGAGCTAGTCTCCGACCGGATACGTTTCTCAGGCGTAGAGTCATCGTCCACGCAAATGCTGGACTTTCTTTTGCCAACCGACAATATGCTACAGAGCTCTGCAAATATTTACATCCATCAAAACGGAATACTTATAGGAATATGGCTACCGAAGCATAAGACACTAATTAAAATAACACCTACTATCAGAAAACAACAGATTAGTATCAGACGACAATTCGTATTTCGGCGGATCCGTTTCTATGTCCTGTTTAGATGGCTCTAACTCATCACTGAATCGTACCCTACGTTCTTTCTTATCCATTTTGTCACAATTACTAAAGTTTTAAGTTGTTAATTATTATTTTCTTTTCTGCCAACTGAGCCGATGTCGACTACATTGTCAGTGTTATGTGGTGACGGCGACGCAGCAAGGTGAGCCGTCGAACTTTGCACTTTGTTGTAGAATCTAGTTATGTTAGTAGCTGTAAGGACAAGACAATTTTTGTTAGTAAACATAGCTTTTTTCGTTTTCAATTATATATATTTAAAACACCACGAATCGACATACATATTTACAGAGTTATTACTAGACACCAAAGTACATTTGATTTAATTTATTTATAAAATATATAAAACCTGGATAAGTTTAGGAGAACAGTCGAGACGGAATGGAAGTTAGTAGGAAGAGGGATTTTAATTTCGGAATTCAAATAACATTAGAAAAAGATATGATCCAAAGACTTTGGATCATATCTTACCTACTTTGGACCAAAGTAGGTACCATCATCAAGACCGCATTCGCTCAAGGAACAGTCACAAACACGGATCTTGTTCATTACGACTAATACTGGACTGCTGCAGTCTACAAAAGGATGTAACAGTTCTTTTGATATCAGTTCGTAAGTCGCAACTTTGCACCACATAGTGCTTCGACCACCGGGTTAGATGAAGCAAACTTAGAGTGAGTCGGCGCACTAGTGGCTACCAATACCCTTCTTCCTTTAGTGTCAATGATACTCTTTCTCGTTTATTGATAATTTTTTTTACATCCTCACATTAAAAGTGTTTAGGGATCAAGCACGTTTTTGCTAGTTAAGTACTAAAAATCAAGTTAAATTATATTTTTACTTTTTTAGTAGGTAAAATTCGTCATTTGAAAAGCGACTTGTTTTTAAATTTGGGTCAAAAGATGAAAATCTTCTGTTATAGTCGTATTCCTATAAAATCCTACAACGGGTTTGAGGCCAAGTCAATAAAATTTCTGCCTTACTTCTGAGTGGAATCAATACAAAAGAACGTTATTATGGAGAGAAGACGTCATTTGAGCCGAGAAGAAATTATTACAGCCAAGGGAATGTTGGAAGCTGGTTCTCGGCAACGTGCTGTGGCAATCGCTCTGGGCACTACGCAGAGTGTCATAAGTCGACTTTCGACACGTTACCGCATCACTGGCTGCGTGGCAGAGCGACTTGGAGGACGAGCTCGCATCACCACACGTAGACGAGATAGTTAATTACTGCTCCACGAAATCGTACAATGACCGTGATGATGTTGGTTACGAGACTTCGTAGCTCTTCAGTGATGTTAATAAGCGATCAAACCATAAGAAATCGCTTGCATGAAGTCAATCTCCGTTCCCAAAAGCCGCTACGTGTACCACCTATTGAGCCCCGCAATCGTAGAGCCCGCTTACAATGGGTTCTTGAACACAGAAATTGGGCAGAAGAAGAGTGGCGTCCTGTGTGTTTTTCTGACAAATCTCACTTTAGTATGATGCCAGATACTAGCCTTACACGGTATTGGAAGACCCCTGGACGCCAAGAACGTTTAAAATCATGTCTGGAAGTCAATGCATACAGTGGTGGAATAAGCATGATACGGGCTGGTATCCCAATACCCGCCTATATCATGATGAAAATAGTGAGTAGTAGCGTAGCAGAAGTAGTTTTCATTACTCAAATTAACATTATAATGAAATATAACACTAACCAAGTAAATTCAGTAACAAATTTAACCACAAACTGGTACCAACAACCTAACGTCATGCTCTTGGATTGTCACTAACGTCTCACAACCAATTTAATATGAGGGATTTTGGCTATGGAATGAGAACATGGTTAGAAAATTCCCTTCAAAATTTAGCTTTTTAGATCAGGATAAATACCAGTAAGAAAATTGATACTCAAAACTGAGTTTTATCTAGGACAACAAATGATTAAATAATAAAAAAAGTGGTTATTCAAAGGCATTACTAAACTTATAACAGCAACTCAACTGTTCAAAATAAAAATATTCATTCTGAAAAATAAACTCATGAGAAAATGAGTTTTCAAATTTTATTGTTTGGGTTAGGACACCCGAAACCACATACATTGAAATGATTAAACTTTTAGAAAAAAAATGCATTTTTATTATTTCCTGACTTTTTCCTTGTCATAAAATTTACCTTGAATTTGAAGAACACCCATATTTCAAATGGGTACACTATCGTTGAGAATTGCTCCAGTAAGAGCTTTCATGCCCTTCTGTCGACTCAATTAAGGACAAGTCTTATTGTTGGTATAATGATTGCCAGAACAGGAAATACAAAAGGAACAATCCAGTGAAACTTGGCATCCATCTCCTGCGTGTTCTTGACACATTTAAAACAGCAGGGTTTCGAGCGACATACAGGATATACTGTATGTGTGTGACCATAACAACAATAATAAGCATTGGATAGTTGAGTACATGTATTTCTCGACAAAAAGTGCAGAATAAAAACATGCTTAGGGAAAATTTGGCCATCAAAAGTTACAATAACGGTTTGAGTAGGTAATACGGGCTGGTGTCCGCAACTCCATGTCAACACACGTATTTTGGTTACGGAACGGTTTGAGTAGGTTTTCAATTCAGTAACACCCAGAGAAGTCAGTCAGTGGGTCGTTTAGGGGTCAATTTACGGCTCATTCTACTAACCTTAATTACAGGCCGCTTCCAATGGGAACCTTGATGTTCTCTATAACTTCTTCCTCAGTCCATGCTATGGGAACATCTCGGACAAGACCTAATCAAGTGATGTTAAATTGGGGGATTGAGGCAATGAAATTATTTTTAGTTAATATGGGACTGATTTAAAAACCTAGTTTCTTCCTAAGTGTTAGACAGTGCCTAGGAGTATGTTGCTAAAATTGTTGTGTCAAGAACATACCAAATTTGACAGGGTGCAGAAAAGTACCTGGAGTCTGATCATCTTTTAAAGATGCGTGTACTATATATACGGGGCGTAATCTCTCATCGTATATAATATCTGTCTTTTAACTGTGTATTTAGCTAGCTTAGGAGTATTGATTAAAAAGCCGGGGGGAAGCGGCCGATCTTTTCCTGTTTGTAGATTCGGAGTCCATGTCAGAGTGACAGTTAAGACCGGAGTGTTATCAAAGGGATCAGGAGCGGTCAGAGGTTTTTTGGTATGCATGTTGGTTGCCGGGTAACATCTTGGTCAGTGGGTGGTCTTAGGAAATAGACTAAGTTTATGTTAAAACAAACCTTACTTTAAAACACAATCACAAACAATAATCTCGATTGAAGTTCGCACTAATAAAATCCACTAAAATCGAAAAGTTCGTAACACAAACAAAGCAAATATTAAGCTTTCACCTCTACCAAACTACCAACGAAAGTCTCAATCCTTAATCTATTCTGAAATCAACAACGCACGCCCATACTCGTACTATCAGGCAAAGAAAATAATAAACAATAAATATTATTACTTGCAGTGGACTCGAACGTCAAAAATAGTGTAGTAAAAATGTACTCTGTGGTGTAGGCCGTTACCACAGAACATATATACTCTTAGGGAGGCCTTTACAACTATGGTCAAAAAGCCAAATCAGTAGAGTTGCCCAAGAAAATATCGGTAAATTCGTACCCAAAATCAGTAGATTAAAAAAAAAGCTCTAATGAAGATTACATTTAGTTTGATTGTTCCATATCTTTTTTTTTGCCCTGGTACCTTGCTGGGGTAATTAGGTACGTAACTATGGCCCACTTAAACGGTTATGAATAAATGTACCTAGAGTATGTAAACTCGGATTTAAGTAACTAACATTTTAACGCTCAATACGCGTTGCGGCACAAAAAAGTAACACCTGCGGGGTAATTACATAACACACTAACAGTATGAATGGGTTTCATTTTGACAGTTCAACAACATTCATTGCGTTATTTACGTTGTTGAGCCGACAAATTTTTCCAACTTAAGAAGCAATGGATTAGCAATAGGCTTCAAAATTATTCAGATTGTGATAGACAGTGTGTTACATAATTAGGGTGCGGGTTAGTTTACCAGACATTAATGTTCCCAGCATTGCAGTTCAATCGACGACTCAAAATAGAATGGGGAAGAAAACCGACAACTTTTGCCAACGGTGTCACTGGTAACGCTTGACTCACAGAAAATGACATTAGCTGTCCAAATTATATACAAAACTTGTTTACAAAAAACTTTGGACGGTATCTCACAAATAAATGCCGCGTTGTGTTGTAATGGGTTATGTGTGTGTTGTAATGGGTTATGGGTTATGTGTGTGTTAGTGTTATTAAAATAACAATGGAAATCATTAATTTCCGAAAGACTTACGATTAAAAAATCTATCGGAAAGGGCGACTAAGGTACGCAATTTTGCAGCTGCTATTAATGTCGTGATAACTCTCTGGAGGTGGAAGATCCATCTTGGTATCATCAGTTTCATGCTGCTGAGTTATCCCGAAGTTAAAGTTACGATCAAATGATTCGATTCTGTAACATATTTAGTTCAAATTCAGATTTAACTTCTAGGTTATGTTTCGCTCATTAAACATCGAATATTTTATAAAACTTCTGTGTAAATACAGTCGCCGGCAGGTCGATAGATATAGATAGCTACACGAAACTGTCAAATTTCTCCAAACGATTTTAAACCTTAAAATGTTGGTGGTTAAGTTCAAAATCGAATGAGAAAATCTGACAGTTTGTGGTAACTTGATGTGCTCGCGACTGTACAGAAAAAGTTTGTGATTACTACGACAATTAACGAACGACGTTGCTATTTATAAAATTTGCCTCAATTATAACAAGAAAATAGGCTGAAAATATCTACTGACCAGATCCGCTTTTCGGCCTCTTAGTGAGCCTCCTTAGTTCTTTAGTTCAGCTTTTAACTGAGCTACAGTCCACGTTGAATACATTGTTCGTTAAAATAACAAAATATACACGCTAGTTTCTGTTATAATTATTTAAAACCCGAATAATAGTCAGAGATAAAAATGACAGTGCGATGTTATGAGTCATGCGTTCGCAGCGCCACCTGTTCATAGTTTTGCGATCTTCCCCATTGCAATGTCTGTGCCGCTGTGCCCTGATATGTAATCCGACCAAAATGAATGAACGAACAATGAACGGAAATTGTATACCCATCTCTTTTACACTAATAATCTAATAAAAGTCTTTTAATACTTACTTGTCTCTTAATTTTATGACATTTCATTTTAATCGTATTGTATGTGGTTTCTTGTGGTGGCTTATTGATTGCCGAAAACATCAGTTATGCAAAAATATGTTTTAAGTATTTTTAATTTATATTTATTTATATACGAGTTCATGAATAATTATTAAACTACGTTTACTACTACGTTACTAATTACTAAACGCGCTATATTGGACACGCAGATCGCTGTATGTCCTCTGCGTAAAACGGGTCCAAAGACCCGTATAGAAATGGCTATAACACGGCAAATTGACTGAGAGCAATTTGTTTAACAATCAATTTCTCCGACTGTAGTTACATACCTACTACTAAAAACGTGACCTCCCATCCATCCATGTCCTGGTTAACCCGTGACAAACACTTAGCCTTTTATAGGACAAGCGAACTCACTTTATGAATGTTTAATATCACGATCCGGGAAAAAGGTGCATGGCGTACCGCGGCCGCGGGGCGTATGGTGGCGCATACGTTCAGTATACGTTCGTTTTTATAAATTCACGCTCGATTTCCCCATGGACAGCAGAGCTCCGTTGTCAATTCTACTTCGTTTGCGATACTAGCTAAGGTTCGAGCAATTGAGGATTTTTTTTAAAATCATTATCTACCTTAGTCTGGCAATAAAATATATTTGTTTATTCGATTTAAACCTTCTGTACTGTAATTATTATTAATTAACCGATTAACTATTCTGCAAACTTCACATCGTACGGGCCCAAAAACTGAATCACTCAAGAAAACCAATCGAATTGTCTGATTTTGTTGACACTTGTCCTGCACACACTATCAAATACAATTTGAATCATTTTGAAGCCTATTGCTAATCCATTGCTTCATATGTTCGAAAAAATTGTCTGCTTAACAACGTAAATAACGCAATAAATGTTGTTGAACAGTCAAAATGAAATCCATTCCTACTGTTAGTGTGTTACGCAATTACCCCGCTGGGTCCATGTTTATGCAATTTTTTTGTAAGCCCTTTTACCAGTCACACAATGGGTTAACAGATAGAATCCCAGTGGCCCTCTGTAGGGCCGGGGTGGCGCCACCGGTATGTCGTGGAACAAGACAGTACGTCAGCCCGAAACAAAAAGCCCTTACAGTGAAATGCTCAAAAGACGATATTAGCCCTCATTTAGAAGCAATAATGATGATTATTTAACCGCACGACCGCGCGGCCTTCTAGAGGGCCACCGGGGCTTGACGGTGGCGCCATCCCGGCCCTACAGAGGGCCACCGGGTTTCTATCGGTTAAGCAACATGCTAATAGACGTTTAGAAACATTGAATTAGCCACATGTAGGGTTTGATAAAACTACGGTTTCCTAGAAGAGCAAGTGGCCGCAGTGGCAACGGGCGCAGTGACGGCGGTCATGAAAATGATGTCGCGGGGTTTGAGTTTACGGTGTCAAAAAACGCTCTCTAGGTAAACACACCAAATTACTTTCATAAATTAATAACGTTTCAGTGACGTCCTTCGTCGGTAATTTGCGGACGCTATGTGGCGGCCACCGCTCTTCTAGGAAACTGTAGCTTAAACAACATATTAAAAATATTGTATTAAATTGTCTACATTTCTAATTGCAACTGGCATCTAGATAGTAACATTGATTTGTATAACGTCACACTTGCTGATTATTCAAGATCTTTTCCTTTTCCATTTGTATAAACAGTGTTCGATAAGGGGGAACAGCCAGGGTAACCCGCGAAATTAAAATTTTGTTACGTTTTTTTGCAATTTGCAGGCCAGTATCAGGTTGTATGTTGATCTAAATATGATTCGCGGCCGCTACCTTAGAGCATCCCCCTTAAACACAAAATACAGCAGTGGGCCAATAGTATGGTATAACGAGATTTAGAAAAATACTGTCACACAGGTATCACGCTGTCGTTATACAACCTGTCACACAGGTATCACGCTGTCGCTATACAACCTACCTTTTCCTACAGCTCGATGTGCTATATTAACGTGCTCGCCTGAGTGACTTGAAAGACGACTCGTTAGTCGCTGCGACGAGAGCTATCAAAGAGAGTACTCGCTCAGCGACCGTCGCTTGGCGGAACACTCACTGAGAGACTCACACTTGGTACATACGCATACCAGCGAGTAATTGCTCGTCGCCGTCCCGCACTCGCTGCTCGTTGCTCGCCAAATCGTTTTTAGTTGCTAGCTCTACTGACTCGCCGCCCGCGGCGGGCGGTGTGAACAGTCAGCGATCAACTATTAATATTATTGTTTTTCTTTTACTTACAATCTTTTGTACAGTCGCCAGCAGGTCAAGCTTCACGAAACTGTCAAATTTCTCCGAACGATTTTAAAACTTAAAATGTTGAAGGTTAAGTTCAGAATCGAATGAGAAAATCTGACAGTTTGTGGTATCTTGATGTGCTGGCAACTGTACGTTTCTAGAGCGAGAAAAGCGCTAGATCTAGTCGCTTCCTCGTCGAAGATGGGACAGACGCCTTATGTCTGCTGAAACGATTCACTAGGGGACATTTGTCCCCTAGTGAATACGGGGCTTTAAGCATTTTGTCACGACTTGTCACGATATTGTGCATCTCATGGTCTAAAAAACAAAGTCTGGCATTCCGGGAGTGACACATGCTTAAGTCACTATCCAGTTGCCACTTTATTGCAACGAAACACGAATTATGGAAATATTCTCAGTCACCATTCTGTTAAAAAATATATTTATAGCATTTAAATTGCCGTTTCGTTTTTCTAATCAAATGAAACAATTCAATTTAAACATATACCAACGTAATTGTTAGTTAAAACCTCATTGTTATATCGGATTCGCACAGGTAATAAAGGCGGTTGGGGAGTTATTATTACACACTACTGGTAACACAGCGGTGATGACGTAGGCTTGTGTCACCCTGTGTCTCGGAATGCCATACCTGGCGAAGTATATTATTATACCATGGTGCATCTGACAACAAGTCCTGCGCACAAAGCACCGAGACACCTTGGGTCGACCGCTACGTGAAACCGTACACCAGCGCCACACGCTCCACGCACCCTAAATTTAAGTCGCAGCAATTTCTGCGCTACATTTTAGCTCGGAGCAAATGTATCGTCGAATGTATCTGACGATACAGATTTCTTGTTATGGCAATGAATGAAAAAAAAGACGTTATTGGGTTCACCGGTTCAAAGAGAAAACTGTCTGTAAATGTGAGTAGCATGCAGGCTACATTGAATATATGATTATTATTTTAATATTGTGAATGTGAAGACTATGTGGGTCATTGTTGCTTTTTTATTTTTTTCTTCTCAGTTAATTTTAATCATGGTCTGGCAGTTTGAGTAATTTTTGTGGCCTACCCAAATATCTTTTCTTTGGTATTGTTCGTCGAATCGTTGAGCTCCTTAAGTTCTAAGTTGAGCTGCACGATTACTGACAAATGCGTGCACTGACTGGACAGGTCCACTCAATCTGTGTGGTTATTCCTCAAAAGACCAGTGGTTGTGGCCTTGATGATGTGGTCTGTATCGCCCACAGAACTATACTAACTAACTATAACTATAACTAACTATACTCTTCGCCCCAAACCCTATAACCTAAACCCTAAACCTACATATCCCCCACACGGTTGATTTTGACGTTCAAATGCGGTCCGTGTGAATAAACTATTTATTTTCATACAAATTAGCGTCGCCGTCGTCCACGCGTCGTGTGGTTGTGGTACGTGTGATCGGGCCCTTACATTTCGTGCAGGCATTCGTATGGAGTTGTATGGACGCGTTCCCAAACACTGCGGAAACTACGAATATGTGCACGTCGTGAATATGACGCTTTCACGCGAACCTGTTCGTTCACGTGCGCAAGACGTCGTGCAAAGTCGGGCGTCGGTATCTCGTAGACACGCGTCGTTGGACAGATAGAATAAAAAACGAAATGCAATGCAATACACTTGTTTATTTTTCCTTAAAAAAAATCGAAACGTTTGTAAAGAATGTTAGACCTAACAAAAAGAAAATGACCTAAATATAAATCGTTAAAAGAGCTAGAATTAATACTCCTCGCCGCCTTCTCCTTCACCTTCACCGGAGTCCATGCCTACCTCCTCGTAGTCCTTCTCCAGCGCGGCCAGATCCTCGCGAGCCTCCGAGAACTCTCCCTCCTCCATACCCTCACCGACGTACCAGTGGACGAACGCTCGCTTGGCATACATTAGATCAAACTTGTGGTTGAGCCGCGACCACGCTTCCGCAATAGCAGTCGTGTTTGACAACATACAAACAGCGCGCTGCACCTTCGCCAAGTCACCGCCTGGCACCACGGTCGGCGGCTGGTAGTTGATGCCCACCTTGAACCCAGTCGGACACCAATCAACAAACTGAATAGTCCTCTTCGTCTTGATGGTTCCAATAGCAGCATTCACATCCTTTGGCACGACATCACCGCGGTACAGCATACAGCACGCCATATACTTGCCGTGTCTCGGGTCACATTTCACCATCTGGTTGGCGGGCTCAAAGCACGCGTTGGTGATCTCCGCCACTGACAGTTGTTCGTGGTACGCTTTCTCAGCAGAGATGACAGGAGCGTATGTCACTAGGGGAAAGTGAATACGAGGATATGGTACTAAGTTCGTTTGGAATTCGGTCAAGTCCACGTTCAAGGCGCCGTCAAACCTCAGGGACGCGGTAATAGACGACACAATTTGACCAATCAGGCGGTTTAGATTAGTGTATGTGGGTCTTTCAATGTCCAAGTTCCTCCTGCATATATCGTAGATAGCTTCGTTGTCCACCATGAACGCCGCGTCGGAGTGTTCTAGTGTCGTGTGCGTGGTGAGAATAGAGTTGTACGGCTCTACGACAGCTGTTGAGATCTGTGGAGCGGGGTAGATTGCAAATTCTAGTTTAGATTTCTTGCCATAGTCAACAGAAAGTCGCTCCATCAGCAGAGACGCGAAGCCTGACCCGGTGCCGCCTCCAAAAGAATGAAAAATCAGGAATCCCTGCAGGCCGGTGCACTGGTCGGCTAGTTTTCGTACCCTGTCAAGCACCAAGTCTACAATTTCCTTGCCGATGGTGTAGTGCCCTCGCGCGTAGTTGTTGGCGGCATCCTCCTTGCCCGTGATAAGCTGTTCGGGGTGGAACAGCTGGCGGTAGGTACCCGTGCGCACCTCGTCCACCACGGTGGGCTCCAGGTCGATGAACACCGCTCTGGGCACGTGCTTACCAGCGCCCGTCTCGCTGAAAAATGTGTTGAACGAGTCGTCACCTCCGCCAACGGTTTTGTCCGAGGGCATCTGCCCGTCCGGTTGGATCCCATGCTCCAAACAGTACAACTCCCAGCAAGCGTTACCGATTTGTACGCCAGCCTGGCCGCCGTGTATAGATATACATTCACGCATGTTTTAACTTGAAAACTGGATAAAGTTACTTAAAAAATAGATTTCTTATTTCACTTCGAAGCTTATAAATTGCTGCACCTCCTGGATCAATTCAAAATTTGAACTGTACAAAAACGAATGCCACTCTGTTCCACGGTCCAAGTTTAAACTTTGCTTTTTTATTTGAAATTTGATTTCTTCGTGGTCAGCTGTTTAGAACAAAAAGTTTTTAACTCATGTACGACGTGAAGGACACCACCACGAACTAAGGTGGCCATTAGACTTTCAATTTCACTGACAGCATTTAATTGATCTTTGATCACGGATTGAAGCAAGACTGAAGTGATGCCTAGACGATCAGTCACGAACATCTTCGGTCAGAGTCCAAAATACGGCTAGAGAACATGGATATTAATAAAGTTAAAGCATGCGTTGCGTCTTGCGTGTATCCTTGAAATATCTTTAAAGAAACGTGTTTTAAGAAAACGCTGGGTGAAATCGTGGTTGCCAAAAACATCAAACGTCATCTACGGTTGCACCCGGCTTAATTGTTTGGTGTATACCAAAGAAGCAAGAAGCAAAACTGCAGCAAAACTGCAGCAAACCTGCAAGAAGTATTTCTTGCAGTTTTAATAAAGCTTCTAGCCTTTTATACTTACGAGTATTTGTGTAACCATTATTTCTGGGGTTCCACAAATTGGGATACGTTTCCAACATAAATATATATTCCTTTTCGAATCCTAAATTATTCAACGGCAATGCTCCTGGCGGCGCTGGCGCGCCGAGCGGCGTCGCCGAGCATACGCGCATTTCCTACGCCGTACAAATCACGACTGCCTGACGCACAGAACACATTACTCCTAGCGGAGGTTTGACGTGTGAGTGATAGGTGAGTGACAGCAAGCTATTACACTCTTAGTCATGACTTAATGACTGCATGATTGAAAATAAAAATATCTAGATATTCGACGTCAGTCAGTCAATCACGTGCTGACACGCTCAGTCAAGCGTCCAAGACGGTCAGATTGAGCCAGTCAATCAGACAGTCAGACATACATCAGTCAGACTGAGCCAAAGAGTATAATAATAATATGAGGGGATTGAGCGTCTAATGGCCGCCTATCATACAGCCACAGATATAAATCTATGGATGTATGTCACTAAATCAAACCTCTATACATAGATATCCGACCTCTATATAATAATTTACTTTAGTTTATTTATTTAATTACTAGTAAATAAAATAACATATCAAACATCTCGCTTGTTTTTCCAGATAGTAGGAAGGTAGTTACATTTTGTAAATTTATAGTATACAAGTTGGCATACATCGACGCACAGTTGTTACCATGGATTCAGTACATGATTCTGGGTTCAGAATCATGTACTAAATCCATGCACGAAGCGGGGTTCCCTGCGTTGATATTTTTCGGTTATTTAAAAAGAAATTTCTGTACATTTTGTTGTTCCATACATTTTGACCGCGTAGGTACCTTTTGCACTTTTCTATGAAAGAACTGTTTTTTTTTTTTATAACCGGTATAAAAATTCTGCTCTAGGGGTCTGGAATCATGTGCTGAATTCATGGTTACAGTTCGCGCGTCGATATCCCTGCCACCCTGTATATAACTAGCGACCCGCCCCTGCTTCGCACTGTTCTTATGACTTGACCAAACATAGAGAAATCTTTATTAAATGCAAGTTTAATAATAATGTATTATACACATAAACCTTTTGGAATAAATTCATTAAGTGACGGTGAATACCGCAAATCCGTCAATCAAAATCCGTTGCGTAATTTAGAAGAACAACGCGCTCACACAAACAGTCATGAAAAGTGACTTTAAATTATATTATAATAAATAGATTATGTTGCTTTTTAAGAACTATTGCCATGAATCGAACAAATCGACAAATATAAGCTCCGAGCTTCTCATGAGAATTCCTTATGGAAAACTTAAAAGCATTTTTCTCAACCGTGAATCTCCCATTTAACCGTTAACCCAGCGGGGTAATTACGGAAAACACTAACAGTAGGAATGGGTTTCATTTTGACAGTTCAACAACATTCATTGCGTTATTTACCTTGTAGAGCAGACAAATTTTTCGAACTTATGAAGCAATGTATTAGCAATAGGCTTCAAAATGATTCAGATTGTGATAGATAGTGTGTTACGTAATTAGGGTGCGGGACTAAGACCAGTAGTCGCACTTGCAAGCTTTACACTAACAGGCAGTCTATTCATCACGCTGTTTCACACCGCGTCGATGTCACAGAGTATGTCGATGTCAACGAATTTGCCGTAGGGCCAAAACACATAAAATACATGCAATACGACGTCGTATCCTGACACGTTGCGAACGACGTTGTTAAAGACATGATTATATATTTTTTTTTAATTGTTAACTCTATCTACTATTTTCGTTTACCGTTTACACCCACAAGTTGTAAAGACTAGCTGTTCATCAATGAAAAAGTGGCCGCCACGGGACGCCCGGCAGATGTGAAACGTCAAAATTGATGGGTATGAGGCATGTCGGCTTAAGTGAGCGTCATGTAGTTTGCTGTTACGGCATAAGAGTCGGTCCTACCCTCAAGGCGAGTCAATAGATGTTTCACATCAAAAAATATTATTTAAACATGTCTATAACAACGTCGGTCGCAACGTGTCACGATTCGACGTCGTATCGTGTGTTGGTTTTTGCTCTAAGCAAATGTTCCATTACTGCTTAATATAAAGGCTTTCTAGTAACGTGTAAACCCATTTTTTTAAGGCTGTCAATATTATGATGATCCCAAATAGTAAAGATTTGGTTTCCTAAGTAAGCGATAAACGGTCACTCAAGCTACGGTTTCTTGGAAGAGCGGTGGCCGCCACATAACAGCCGTAGTGCCGGCCGTAATGTAAATTATTGTAGCGGGGTTTGACTTTAAGGTGTCAAAAACGGTCTCTGGAGAACCACACAAACTTATTTCCATAAATAGTGTTTCAGTGACATCATTCCGGTATAAATCCGGTTTTAATTTCAATAAATTGTGGACGCTACATGGCGGCCACCCGGCCACCGCTCTTCAAGGAAACCGTAGCTTTACAAGTTTCACACACTCAAACCCCACATTTATTCACCTCACCACACAGTTAAACGTTTTTCATTTTGTGTTTTCTTTTCATAAATTATATCCTGTTTTCTTTTACACCATTTGCTTAATGTTGAAACGTCCTGATTTAGTATAGGTAATATGGCTTTGTTTGTTCCGGAGAATCATTGACTCCTAAGACACAGGCACATACACCTAGTTAGTCAGAGTATTAAAATTATTGTGACCTATTTTTGTATAAGCCATAAAAAAAACTTTGGAGATTTGTTCCACCCAAGATTTCTTCAGAATATTTCATATAAAAATTTGGCGGGCTACAGCTGAGGATACTCGCACGCACACACACCTGCGGCCCTCACAAGGTAGGCAATTTTATTGTTAGAACTGACAAAGAAAGAATGAAAAAAGAATTAAGAAAAAAGAACTAGGAAAAAAAGTTTGTACATAACAAAATAATTGTGAAATGAAACGTAAACCTTTTCAATCGCCACAAAATACTCTTCCAAGTTAGTTCCACTACTCCACGCTACACTAATTCGGCTACTCCATACTAGATGGCGGTAGAAGCTTCGAGAGCTTGCTGGATTTCGAAGCAGTACAAAGGTAACTTTTACGTACTTTGCCGCCACGGTAGGGAGTAACTGTTTAGAATAGTTTATTAGTTTATTCCAGATTTTGTGTATATTCTTACCTATTTCTTCAAAAAAGAAAGAAAAAAAGAGAGTTAAAGAGTTTATGGAGTGAAATAATGCAACTTTAGTATTGGGGTACCTTATTAGTAAATTATAATGACGTTGCACAAAAAGATTTTATACAGAATATTCTAATTTTCTTGTACTTAGAGCATTTATATTGTACCAAAATAATTGTTAACGTGAAAATGATAGGCGGATTTTTGTTTTTATACAAAACAACACACACTTAGCAACAACAATTGTACAAAACATAATAATATAAATTAAAGAGTATTGTACATAAAATATGCCAGTCTTGTCTCTCAACATCATCGTAATGATCACTAAAGTGATATTATGATAACAACTCAAATCAATTATTTTGAGAGCGGCGGTTGTCTTTACAAGCCAATGTGAAATTTTAAAAAAATCTCTTTACTGATACCTATTTCAAGGATTTCCACTATTTGCCAATTGCCACACGTGGCCTCCTGCGGCGAAGTTATTAAAAGAATTACTGTTTTATTTTAGACAAACATTTGAGAACTAGAAGCCCGACTACAGAAAAAAAAAAACAGTTTGAATGTCTAGTGTCCGTATATACAGAATTTTCAGAAAAGCTCTCATACAGGGGTGGATCCCGCGCGGGACGCGTGACGCTACTGCTACGCGCTTCAATTGTTTTAATGATTAAGAGCGGGTAGTAACCAAAATTGCCTATCTTCAATCTAATTTTTCATGAAATTCATAAGACTTAGGTATAAAATAAAAATAATATGAGTAACTACATGATATTTTGAAACTTTTTGTAGAACAGAAACACAATACGTTAAAATTTTCTCGATAAAATAACATCACGAAGTTACCCCTAATTTTCACGTTTTTTCAATTTGTACTTAATATGCTAATGACTAATAGGATAATTTTTTAATGATTATCTGTATCAAGACAAGGCGAAAAAAATTGTGCAGGCATTTTTTGAAATTCCTTTTATTTTTGGTATTATTACGACTACAAGCTTTAAGCACTTACGACGTTTTTAAATCGTGGAAGAATTCATCTTCCGTCGCACGTTGCGGGAACTTCAAGCATATTTTTGTTTCACAAATCAGTCGCCGTCGCTCTGTTGAGACGAGAGGACTGCGCTTGAATTTTCTGCTGCTCTGCGATTTAATTTATTTGCGTAAATAATATTTTCGTAATTTATCACATTGTTGGAATTAAACTGTGAAATACAAAACATGAAAAAATCACTAAAACCACTTCCGAAACGATTACTAAAATCGTTAATAATTTATAAACTAAATAAATACCACGGCTAAACTATAAAATAAAAATATTCTAATAATTCAGTGTTGATATTTGAAAACTCAAGATGACATACAATTATTTGACAGATTTTTGACTGGTATAGTACAACTAGCGCCATTGTTCTCCACTTCAGTCAATTTTCTTGCGGAGAAAATTTACAACATAGAGTTCGTGCTGGAGAT
The DNA here is from genome assembly GCA_917490735.1 of Dryobotodes eremita. Classification (NCBI taxonomy): domain Eukaryota; kingdom Metazoa; phylum Arthropoda; class Insecta; order Lepidoptera; family Noctuidae; genus Dryobotodes; species Dryobotodes eremita. The sequence goes on along the minus strand of OU823241.1, from coordinate 4,594,815 downwards.
TTTAGATCTTATTACTATTAAATAAAGAACCAAATTCGTTTACTCCCACTTTCGTTGACACACTTCGTGTAAGGGTAACCTTAGACGACCCATTTCGAGCGACTTTTGACCAAAACCCCCGAATCAAGTTGAAACTCAAAATTTTACATATGGGTAGGTTATTGGTATAATAATATTATTGGAGTTTACAAAATAAATAAATCGGAAAACTAAAATAGGGTTTATTGCGGACACAAGTACGAAACGCTGTGCACGGGACATGACAGTTTGCATACGGATAGTGTTCTCGTGACTAGATCCCTTCTTATGGTGGGGATGAGTAAAGATTGTGACGGATCACAATGTTTGGGACTGTCGGCTTGCTTTTCAAAGCTAAAGTTTCAACAGTTACAAAAGAGGTACCTAATAAACTTTCGACTTTCTTTGGCACCCATATAAATAGATGCCAATTATTTCGTCGGTAAAGCCGACTAATGTACCTTAGTTATTTGTTCCGAAATTGGCCTGTTTTTCACAAATGTTTTCAGCGAGGACTTTTTTTACTCGCGCTCCGCGCAGGATAGGTTTTCATGACACATGCCATTTGACTTTGCACAATACAGTGCAAAATCCACCATACCAATATAATTTTTTACTTGGTAGCACTGTTGCTAATTGAATTTGCACGATCCTGCAATGCAATATCCACGATATACCATTATATTTTTTTACTTGGTTAACACTGGTTTCCATGAAGACGTCGTGACGTCCAACTTGTACAAGGCCCTAAATAAAACCAAATTTTATTTAGGGCCTTGTACAAGTTGGACGTTGGAATTTGAACTTTGTTACGCCAGCAATGAGTTTCTAGTTCCAAAACATGACTATGATCTAAGATTATGAATTCAAGCTTAGCGTATAGTATAGGCAAAATAAACAGATGTTTTACCTACTGAAGAATTTCATTGAAAATAAAGGGAGTGGACAATGGTCATACTTCGTTTAAATATTTTAATTGAAAAACCATTCGAGGTACCTATTTGTGCTGTGAGACCTTGCTTCTTGCCAAATTTCGAGATTCTAGGTCAACGGGATGTATCATACGGATTTTAATTTATTTGCGAATGTTTATTTTCTTATTTTATTGACATTTTTGTTTAATTGATTTCATTTTCTCAAAGTAAAAAGCGGAAGGTAAGTGATGCGATTATAATTATATGCTTTTATATCATCAAAAAAGCAATTTTATCGAAATTGTTTTCACCATCATGTAGATAGTATCATGAGTATGTAGTATTATAGTACTTTGATGGAAGTGCTTTGCTTTTTAGAGTTCGGTACCTCAAAAGAAAAAATCGAAACCCTTATGGGATCACTTTGTTATCCATCTATCTGACCGCTTATCTCAGGAATGCGTGGGGGTATCAAGTTGAAATTGATATCAAATACTTAGATAAACGGTCCTTTGGAGCTGTAAAAACAAAAACGAGCTTCTAAGACGTTGACTTAGTATCTTGGCATAAATTGCCATTCATTTCGCATATCTTGACACTCGCAAATAAATTAAAACTCATAAGATACATGTCGTTGACCTAGAATCATGAAATTTGTCAAGAAGCAAGGTACAGGAATAGGTACAGGAAAGTATCTGAAAATTGTTCAATTGTAGTTATGTTACATAATGTATGGAACAATATTTTTTCAACTACAACGTTAGGTTTGTCTTTCAATTCGGAATCGAAAATTTATAGGCCGTATCTTGAAGTAACATTTAGTCTTTATTTCATTTAAGTCAGTCTAATCTCCAATCTAACATCCCACCAACATCGGTAACAGATTCACGGACATACAATAATATTTAATAATATACCTACTTGTACACATAGGTAAATTGAATAAAACAGTTTCATCTGATTATTTTGCGTATACACACTACACACAAGATTCAAATTCAAATGCCTAAATATACGCCGGGCGAAAAGTTTCTGCTGGCGGGAAGGGATTGTGGTTTGTTTTTGTCGTGTTTGATGAGAGGGGTAGGCAAAGAGGCGCGGGTGAAACTTGATTTTTTTCTGTCTTGACGACAGAAAAAAATCAAGTCAAAAAGTCAAACAATCAAGGCGTATATTTAGGCATTTGAATTTGAATCATGTGTGTAGTGTGTATACGCAAAATAATCAGATGAAACTGTTTTATTCAATTTACCTATGTGTACAAGTATGTCCGTGAATCTGTTACCGATGGTGGTGGGATGTAAGATTGGAGATTAGACTGACTTAAATTAAATAAAGACTAAATGTTACTTCAAGATACGGCCTATAAATTTTCGATTTCAAATTGAAAGACAAACCTAACGTTGTAGTTGAAAAAATGTTTTATTTTTTTTTATTTTTTTTTTATTTTGTTTACTACCCGCTCTTAAGAAGTCACGCGACTATTCACAACAGGCTGAATATCTCCTTGAGCGAAATTCGTCCCGCATCCCGCGCGGGATTCGCCTCAGCCTTAGCTTAAGAGCGGGCCTAAAGCAAAATCTTCAATCTTTGATTAGATTTTTACAGTAGTAAATCATGTTCAAAATGGAAAGAAAGTATATGCCAGGAAACTTCATTATAAATGTAAAGGTCGGCCCTGACGAAAAACATAGTAGGATAAAATTTTCTCGATAGAAAACCATCACAAAGTTACCTCTGATTTTCAACATTTTTGGTTTGCATTCTATTTTGGTGCATAATACTGAACCATAAATTACATAAATATAATCACTCATATATAACCTAGAGCTGACCCAAGCGATTTTTTAAAATATTGTCTATTTTAAAAGATATCAGAATAAAAAGCATTTGGCGCTTACTACATTTTTAATCCGCGTAATACGCTGTCTTCCGTCTCGCGTGACACGAGCTTGAGGCATCGGTTTGTTTCACCGATCAGTTGCCCTCGCTCTGTTGAGACGGGTAGTCTATGTCAGTTTGCTCCGCGCCTTGCCGCCATTCTTATCATCATTAAATATCTACCTTTTTTTTGAGTAATATGGGAAACAAAAAAAATAAATTGAAAAAAGTGAAAAAGCGAGAACTAAAACAGTTGAAGAGTCAAATGATTGCTAATTGCCGAAGTCGAAGGTATGTATTTTTTTTTTGGATTTATGTCAAGGTCATTACGTAATTGTTTAAATCATTTAAGTAAATATAGGTATCTAAAATGTTAATTATAATAATAATATATTTTGCAACTGACATTAAATAGGTAACTAATTCTTATGCTAAACATTACCCCACATTATGAAGTAGGTACATAGTAAGTACTTACTATATTATTGGTTTTGACCGGAATAAACTTTACTTTTTTATCGCGCGTTAGTGCACAGGCGCATAGTATACGCAAAATACACAGATGATTGATTTGACCGCTGCGATATTGTATCGTTTTCGCGCGAAAAAAATATAATTATACAGGCTGTATCAGAAATGTGTGGTACAGACCATCGCGATAAAATTATCAGCTGTCCCATAGAAAATTTCAATACCTACTCGACGCAAAGGCTGATTATTTTTTCTCAATTACGATGTTGGTCCCATGGAGAAAGTGGTTCAGTTTGATGGCCTGTACCACACCCTTAAATTTAACCACACATTTCTGGTACAACCTTTATACAATCACGTATATATAGGTATATTATAAATTAATTAGGCTAGTTATAACTTATAACATAAAGGGCTAGATTTATTTCGATTTACATTACTGTTGCCCAAAGCTTTGCAACCTCCCTCTCTCTCGCCCCGTCGGCTTGTATGTTTGGTACCTTTTTACAATTAGTCGAGTGAGGTATCAAAACAAATATATGTAAAACACTGTTCCAAACACTCGCTTGTTTTAGGTATCAATTCCCAGAAAAGGATATACATAAATCGAGTGATCGAGTTTGTTGATGGTTCTATCGGTAGTACCATCGAGGTCGAAAACAATGTGAATGATGACCAGGATTTGCTACCAGAGAAGTATGTTTATCCTTTCCTTCTACTCAAATCGCACATACTTGTGCTTTCATAAAGAATGATGAATATTTACTATTCATACCCAAATTTCAGACCTATGTTGAAGACCTTGGAGATATTAGGCGGTAACACTTCAGCTACTCAGCATGAACAACCAGATATTTATAGCTCGAGCAATAAAGAGGGATTTCTGGCTGATACTCTTGCAAGGTATTATCGTCAGTATTATTTGAGCTGATATAACTATCACACGTGTACGAGTACTATTGACAAAACGAACGCCTTTACACCTTAAAGTTGCTTTTTGTATACACTGATTTTATGAAAAAACCTCTATGGTCCTTTGTTCTCGTAAAACAATAGAAAGTCGGAACAGCACAAAACATTTGCAAGAAAAATTGTTGCAAAATTGGAAAGGCCTGACTTTCGTCAATAGTACCAAAGTTCCTTTATTCATATTTTTTTTTAATTACAGAAATGATTTAAAAAAAATTATTGGTGAATCCGTGAGTAGTGACAACGTAATGGACCTTGAGTTGCATAATGACAAGAGTGTTGCACGCGAACAGTACGTATTTTGTGATAATTTTCAAATAGTATAGTTACAAAGCCGTCAATACTTATGTTAAAATGAATCAAACCCTAAAAAACCTGCCGTAAATTAAGATAAATTACGTTTTCTTTTTATTACAGAAACTCCGAACTTCGAGTGTATAAAGGAACAAAGAATAAATTAAAAAAAAATAAGAATAAGAAAGTCAAAGATCATGACGAAGATCTTTATGATGCTGCAGAAAGATTAATAATAGATAAATTTTACTTTTTTGAAAAATTAAAAATTATATCTAACCATGCACCTCAATTTGGCTGCACTCTGTCCAACTTACACATCACGGGAGAAACGAAAATAGGTCTTAATTCGAAATTGAAACTTTGTTGTGACATGTGTAAAGCTAAGTTTATCATAAATACAACAGATCCACTGCCAACCCAAAACGTAGATATAAATACAGCTGCAGTATCTGGTATCACAAGCACTGGCATGGGTTTAGAACAGTTTCAAAGGTTGTGTGCTGCAATGAATCTTCCCATATTGTCAGGACAAATGTACGAACAAAAACACGTTGAAATTTGTCAACATTGGGAAATAACAGCTCAACAGGCTATGGCGGTTGCAGCGGAACGGGAAAGACAAGCAGCAATAGAAGAAGGTAGAGTAAATAAGGATGGGATTGCAATTGTTGATGTCATTGCTGACGGCTGCTGGTCTAAGCGCTCCTATAAGAGTAATTATTCTGCGCTTTCTGGAGCAGCAGCTATAGTCGGCAGGAAGTTCAAAGAAGTTCTTTATTTAGGTGTGAAAAATAAATTCTGTTGCATATGTGTTCGTGCAAAACATATAGGAGTACCACCAAAAGAACACAGATGTTATAAAAATTACACGGGTTCTTCTTCTGGAATGGAGGCAGAAATAATAGTAGAGGGGTTTAAAAATTCCGTACAAATGTATAACATCATATATGGGCGAGTTATAGCGGATGGTGATTCGAGCACTTACGCAAAGATTCTTGAAGAGAGACCTTATAAAGATATCACCGTGGAGAAAATTGAGTGTAGAAATCACATCTTGCGCAATATGTGCAACAAATTAGTTTCCATCAGTAAAGACACAAAATATCCACTAAGTATGAGAAAAATGCTAACCACCCAAAGAATTCTTGCCATCAGAAAAGTTATTTGTTCAGCTATAAAACATCACAAAAATAATACTGCCGAATTAGGTGTGCGAATACATAACCTATTTGTTGATAATAATAACTCATACAATCATGCATTCGGTCATCACAACGACTGTATAGATCACTATTGTTGTAGTGAAAGGCAAAATGAAGACCTCGTGCCGAAAGTAAAAAGTTCTGCGTTTTGGGCGAAAGTTCAATACATTGTGGGCCTAGTGGCCTCGCACTCACGAAGTCTGGTCAATGACTGTGACAGTAATCCTGTTGAACAGTTCAATAGCATAATAGCTAAATTCGTAGGCGGTAAACGAACTAACTTAATTCAACGGCAAACATATCAATCAAGATGTGCGGCAGCAGTTGTGGCATTCAATACGAAAAGTCCATTATACAATATACAAAAATCGCTTTTGGGCAAGAGTCCTAAATCAAAAACGAAATCATTGGAAGAAAGAAGAAAACAAAAAAATAAGTGTAGAAGAAATATTAAAAGTTTCAGGAGACTTCCGTTTACCAAAACACTGACATTCACTGCAACCGCAGACAAAAATTATGGAACAGACAGTTGTCAAAAGCCTGATATGGACGAAGAGGTTTACGAGCTGGCAAAACAAAGTTTTTTGAAAAATTTGGAAAAAACTGATCTTGAAAAGTCAAAGGTTGAACGAGCTACAATCTTACAAAGAGATAGTAGTGAGTGGTTAGAACTTCGTAGAAATTTATTAACTGCATCAAACTTTGGGAAGATTATCAATCGTCGCCCAACTACCAGCGCAAGTATCGTCAAAGCTTTGCTATACAAAAGTAATATTTCAAACGTAGCTTCAATAAAACACGGTGTAGATAATGAAGCTATTGCCCTTGACCAGCTTGCAAGACAAGAAAGTGTGGAAATAAGCCCATGTGGACTATTTATAGACGATGAGTTACCATTTTTGGCAGCTACCCCAGATGGCTTAGTCGGTAACGACACAATTGTAGAGATTAAATGCCCAATTTCTGCTTTCAAAATGCCAATAGAAGATGCCATACAAAAGAAAAAAATTAAATTTTGGACCATAAAAAATAAAACAAATATTATTAACAAGAACCACCCTTGGTTTTACCAAGTCCAAGGACAATTACATATAAGCAACAGAAACAAGTGTCTTTTTGCAGTGTGGTCTGGTGAAAATCAAAGAATTACTGTTGAGACGATATTTCGCGATGACGACTTTTGGGAAAAGAAAATGGTTGGTAAGCTTACCGAATTTTATATGGAGCACATATTGCCTGAATTAGTGGACCCACGCCAAACAAGAAACATGCCTTTAAGGCAACCAACAATTCCCAAAAAAGGTCAACTCAAAGAACCAACTGATGCTGGAACCTCAAAATGCAAACAATTCTGCCATGAAATAGTTCATAGAGAGTTGGTTACTTCTGGACCATCAAATGAAGACCATGTTTTATCAATTGCTGAGTACTAAATCAGCGTTTTTGAATAAAATAAATTAAACGTGATGATTATAAGATATTTCTTACTATCGTGTTTTATTTGTAGCAAAATAAGTAAAACCCATAAAGGAATTCTTAATAAATTGCTGTGAACAATTAAATATCAGTGACCACAATATTACCAAAAACAAAATATGTATATACCTTTTGTTTTTTTTTCATTTATTTCTATTATAAAAAAAATTAAATGGAGAACACAGAACTTTTTTTTTAAATTGATGATTCTGTGAAACCGATAGCATATGCGCATAATAATATCCATTTGTACAGTACTTTTTTATCTAAATAATATAAAAATAGAATTAAAAAAAAAGAATTTGGTAATGGTTTTATCTAACTTGTTGCATATACTACGCACTGCCCGCTACGTACTTGACTGCTCAATGACGTTGAGTACGCGAATTTGATGCCGCGCGTCGTTGCGCCGCCCGTGTTTATTATCCACACTAATGCGGGTGCCGCGAGACGCGCGGGGGAAATCAGAATTTATCCTGCCATTAGGCCCGCTCTTAAAGTATCCTATATAAGGCACAGACTCGAATCAAAAACTGTCTCCAGCAATAACGTTGTGATCACTTGCAACAAACCAGTCGCACAGTTAAAGTTGTCCAATTTGACCAGAGATATAAATAAAATCGAAAGACTTGACACAAAACAAAACTTCTGTCTATGCCGACAAAACTGTTGAAACTATGGCGCAGTGTAGTTTCTGTGGTGAGTGGCCTAAGGTTGAAAAAAAATACTATCTCGAAAGCACTGATGTTGTTAAATTGGGCCAGTAGTTTAAGCTGTAATATGTAGTCTGTACATACAGAGTGACTTGTATTTTGATGTATTCCTTTCAGTACGTGATAGTGTGACGCATGGTATAATAATATACTTCGCCAGGTATAGCATTCCGAGACACAGGGTGACACACGCCTACGTCATCACCGCAGTGTTACCAGTAGTGTGTAATAATAACTCCCCAACCGCCATTATTACCTGTGCGAATCCGATAAGACAATGACTAACAATTACGTTGCTATATGTTTAAATTGAATTGTTTCACTTGATTAGAAAAACGAAACGACAATTTAAATGCTATAAATATATTTTTTAACAGAATGGTAACTGAAAATGTTTCCATAATTCGTGTTTTGTTGCAATAAAGTGGCAACTGGATAGTGACGTAAGCATGTGTCACTCCCGGAATGCCAGACCTTGTTTTTTTAGACCATGATGTGACCCATTTGTAACAATTAAACACTCCATAAAGCACAGGCGAAAATTCGTGGGATTCGAGAAAGCCCACAAATTACGAAAAATTTGAAAAATTGCCATTTACTTTGATTTGTCACATTATATTTGTTCACAGCGTTTAATCCTTAAACCACTAACACTATCGATTAGTTTAAGCCTCTTCTGTCATCTTTCGTTATAATAAAAATTTGGTTAGGTGACTGTTAAAGAGAAATTCGGTGTGTTTACAATCTACTGCTAACATATTATTTTAATGATAGCTGTTAAGATAAGATAAGATAAGATATTTATTTCGCAAATATGGGTACAAAACAAGGTGACATAAAACATAAAATTAGCAACAGCCATATTTAACCAGAAGGCATGCAAAAGTACACGAGAGATGATACTAAGTAAATAATAATAAAGTTATACAATGTCAATAACAAAGATTGATTAACTATAATTACATTCTACACAACAGTCAACTTATTTCATATTGGAATTAAATTAAAATTAAATAAAATTAAAAATTTAATGTCATATTTTCAATGTCTAATCATTATAGAAGAAATCAAGAATTTCCTTTGTTCGTCAGGAATCTAATATATAAAATTCTCGTGTCACAGTTTTCGTTGCCATACTCCTCCGAAACGGCTTAACCGATTTTGATGAAATTTTTTGTGCTTATCCGGTATCTATGAGAATCGGCCAACATCAACCTTTTTTTTTTTTTTTTTTTTTTTTTTTTTTTGGTAGGTAGGGTAGGGAGTTAGGGAGGTAGGTAGGTAGGTAGGTAGGGTAGGTAGGTAGGTAGGGTAGGTAGGTAGGTAGAGTAGGTAGGTAGGGTAGGTAGGTAGGGTAGGTAGGGTAGGTAGGTAGGTAGGAAGGTAGGTAGGGTAGGTAGGTAGGTAGGGTAGGTAGGTAGGGTAGGTAGGTAGGGTAGGTAGGTAAGGTAGGTAGGTAGGTAGGGTACGCCGTAGATAAGTACCGCAACCCGTGCGAAGCCGGGGCGGGCAGCTAGTAATCTATAAGAACGCATCAGTCAGTGTATCAGTGTTGTGCAATTAGGTAGTTTGTATGCAGAAACGCAGGCGTTCATTAATTTACTAAAAACGTAAAACTTTGCACGCAATGGGAAATTGCTACTGAAGGCAGTGGGTTTCGACCGCAGGACGAGCTGCTTCTCACATGGATAGCTTTACGTCGCTTGCATCTGCGTCAGCAGTCCTGGCTCTCTTCATATTTTGGTTGGTGAGACTAAAACTACAAACGTATAGAGGAAAGTTTTATAAAAATTTAGTTGTTATTTTAGTATATTGTGGTGTCTTGCGACTTCCACGCGAACGAAGTCGCAGGCAGAAGCTAGTTATAAATAAAATCCTACTAATATTATAAATTAGCTTTTGCCCCCGGTTTCGCCCGCGTGGATGTCGGGAATTATTCCATGGGAACGTATTACTGGGATAAAATGTATCCTACGTGTTAATCCAGGTTATAAACTATCTGTGTTCCAAATTCCATCCAAATCCGTTCAGTAGTTTTTGCGTGAAAGAGTAACAAAGATCCATCCATCCATCCATCCTCACAAACTTTCACATTTATAATATTATAAAGTAGGATGTGGAAGTTTGTGTGTTTGTTACTCAATCACACAAAAACGTCTGAATGGATATGGATGAAATTTGGCACACAGACAGTTTACATATTTTTTTAACTGTACAGGCAGCTATGCTGCTGGGGTGTTTGTTGCGCCACTTCTTCTCCCCAGCTAAAGCACTAGGAAGTGCTGAGTGGGCGGGCGGTTTGTGGGACTGTCTTATGTAATTTTGACGTTCGAAAAGTGCTGATACTCAGCCTAATTTGAATAAATGACTTTAGATTTTTTATTTTGGTTTTATAATCTCGATTAACACATAGTTTTTTTTTTATCCCGGTAGTAAGTTCCCGTTGGTTTATTTCCGACATGCAAGCTGCCAAAGCCGCGGGCAAAAGCTTGTATAGTAAAATCATAACTTGTGAGATTTTTAAGCTCCTTTTAGAACCGCCGAAGATGGTTAAAATGGATGTTCGCCCTCTTATAGGTTCTTGGCTAACAAACTTGCGAAAGTTTCGTCGATATTCGAAGGAAAGTAGTGAACGGTTCTGTATAGTAAGTTTAAATATTGCAGCGAAAGATGCAAACTTTTTGTTCAAGTATTCCTCGAGAGAAAACGTTTCTCATCTGTTTATAACTTGAAAGTTTGCAGAACTTCTTTTTTCATATTTTTTAAACAAAAGTTTTTCTCTTGCTTCTTGAGAGCGTTTACAAACTTAAATCTCAACTTACAAGAGCAATCAAACCACTAAATACCCTGACCGTGGACGAAGCAACTGGAGTAGCGTTCATAAGCATATCATAATCAGCCTATAATGTTCCTACTGCTGGAACACAGGCCTTCTCTTTGTGAGAGGGAGAGGCCCGTAATTCATCACGCGGGCCCAGTTCGGGTTGGTAGATGTCACATGTTTTCGAATTATTGGTTCTAGGACATGTCGGATTCCTCACGATATTTTCTTTCACCGTTTCGAGAGCAGTGGTGATGAAATAATTTAAACAGCAAAGCACCTGTCTAGGTTCAAACCTGGGACCTACTAACCGCGAGTAGCGGCTGTTACCACTGGACCACCACCGCTACTCCCCCTCATGGAGTATCATGGCTTTCTTTATTTTCCACTAGCTTTTGCCCGCGGCTTCGCCCGCGGCTTCGCCCGCGTGGATGTCGGAAATTATGTCACAGGAACATACTACGGGGATTTAAACTATCCTATGTATTAATCCAGGTTATAAACTTTCTATGCGCCAAATTTAATCTAAATCCATTCAGCCGTTTTTGAATGATTGAGTAACAAACATACAAACATCTAAACATAAAAACTACCACATATATAATCTACATATTTACAAATATGAAAATTACAGTATTTACAATTTAACCTCACCTGACTAAAACTATTAACAAACTGAAATATAACGTCGAAAAATTCCTTTGCATCGCTGTCGACTGGTAATGTACCCAAGAGACTGGCGGCATTGCTCCGTTGTGTGGCAATGCTTAGCCTCTGGCCAAGGAAAAAGCCAGCTCTTGGGTCACGGGAAGTGTCAAACTGGCATTTGGAGATTTCGCTGAACAAAACATGGGCACTTGAACCCTACGGCCCGAGGATTTCAACCCCAAACGGCTCGAAAATATAATTACCGATAAGGTTATTATACTTTCGCCCCTTGAGGTATTCCGCAACGTAGCCGCGGCGCCAGCGCAGCACGCCGAGCCAAGAAGATGGGATAGCGCAAGAGTATGGATGCATGTTGCGTCCCACACTAAAGACCTACCCACTTTCCAAGGAAATAAAGATATGCCGTCCGGTCTCTTGCCATCGTCGCGTCCCAAACCATTATGTTCTAATACAGCTGGAACGCCGACGGTGACAATTGGATGATGTCATCTTCATTTTTCGACTGATTGACCCCTTGCCAATGCAAAAGTGCCTGTAATTGGTTTATTGAAATGCTTTGAGTTTGAGTTTCGTTTCGTAACCCAATCGGCATGCGCTTAAAACGGAACATTCCGAACAGTAAAACAAAAGTCTTGCCTTGGTCATCGGGATGTACAAAAATTTCCCAGTAGCCAGATTGGAGATCAATTTGCAGACATGTATGGCATTGCCTTTGCTTGATGTAATAGCTCATCAATCCATGGTAATGGATATCTCTCTGGTTTAGTTATTTCATTCAATCGCCGATAGTCGATACAAACTCGAATCTCATCTGTACCTTTAGGGACCATAATGACAGGAGCTGCCCAGGGTGACTCGCATTCTTCTATAATATCATTGCTTATCATTTCATCGAGTTTTTGTCTCTATTGTTGTTGTCTGCAAGGCGACAATCTGTATGGTGTTAGGGCTATGGGTTGATGAATACCTGTGTCTATTCTATGTAAAATAAACGGCGTTGGTTTTGTGTTATTGTCAATTACATCACTAAAAGTAATCAACAAGTTATTGAATTGTGAACTATCAACTTCGGCTAACAGTGTTCCTTCACCTAACTGTAATAAAATATCAAGAGAATAGAGTGACATTTGATATATTGGTGTAGCGTAGCTACTTCTTCAATATATTATTTATATTATAAGGTATATTCAGTAAATTAAGTCAATATTATATAAACAAACAAACATAAATTAGTATTTACAGTAAATTTATACATTATACTAGCGACCCGCCCAGCTTCGCTCGGGTAGCAAAGCATAATAGAATATAGCCTATGTCACCCGGAGATAGTGCTCCCAACAGTGAAAGAATTTTTTAAATCGGTTCAGTAGTTTCGGAGCCTATTCAATACAAACAAACAATCATATCTTTTCTCTTTATAATAATATTTCACTGTATTTCGTTTATTACAAAATAAATTTAGGTTATACCTTAGCCTCAGCAACACGTGGTGGTTATGCTATTAAATTGTAGCTTACATGAAACGTTTGTATTTTTAACATAGCGCCATCTATAGAATACTTACTCAATCCAGTGAACAGATATCGCCACCTGTTAGAATCATTTGGAGCTAACAGATAATTGTGACTGTCAAATAATAGACAAATAATTTGCAATAAAATAATATTGCGACTATAAATTGAGATGTAAGCTATCCTATCTTTCAAGTTGGATAAAATTGCACACAGTGTGCAAATCAAATTTAAAATCGGTTCAGTAGTTTAGGAGTCCATCGCGGACAAACAACGTGACACGTATTTTTTATATATACACACTTAAACCTAATAAATATATCAAAAAAAATAATTATAACCTAATATTACATATATCACTTTCTTTATAGCACAAGTAAAAACTGCGACGTCAGTACAAACAGATAATTTTATTATCAGGTATTTTTTATGTAGTTTTGTAGAATGCGGACCGGTTACCTGAGTGCGTGCCCGCTCCTAGTCTATCCTCCTAGTCTATATCTAGCCTTCTATTGTGTTATCTGTGTCCTGTGAATTTTGAAAACTTTTGGACAATATATTTCTTCCTTTCCGTAAGCAGATGTGTTTGCTTATTTACTGCAACCCTTTACCGCTTCATTGGCATGCCTATGAATCTACACAATGCGTGGATCTTTGCGAGAATCTTCATCCGCTGGCTTGCAAGGACCGACAGGTCGAGGAGGTGTGTCCATCTTCTGAAGTGTCCGTTTTGTTAGCTTCCTTGACGGTGGAATGTCACCAAAGTTGTTTATCGGTGACGGAGTTTGTGGAAATGGGGAAAACATATGCAGCTCTTTTGCCCACAGCATAAAATTTGATAGAGATTCCGGAGATGACTGTACTGACTCAAATAACAAACATTCATCTGACTTCAAGTGTATGTTTTCATTTTTCAACTGTAGAAAAGCGTGTACCTTATGAGGCTCATCTAAGAAGTACCAAACTCGTTGAGGCAAATAGTAACTTCCTTTTTACTTAACTTCAGTAGTCCATATACGAAGTCGATATGTTCTTCCTCTTGGTTGCGTTTGGACGGTAGTTGAGAAAGACGAGCACATTTTTCGCAAATAAATTCGTAGATTTTTCGGTTGTCTGCCTTAAACGTCCAAATAAATTTCATGAGGTTGCTTTTTCGGTGCGAAGCATAGATATCCGAGTCCAAAGCGTTGTTCCATTTTTTTAATTTCGGCTTTCATTCCACGCCTCTATATTGCTGCTGTATCGAACAATAACAGCGGCAATCCTTCCAAAGCATCTTCGTCGGAGTTATGCTCAACCTTCTTATACACTGTGATACTGTTTATGAACTCCTCGACCTTGTTATACATAGTTCCTTTCTCCGTCGTATTTCTTCGTACAACGAGCAAAACTTTTTCCGCTCATGATAGTACTTTGTGTAGACGTGAGGATATTCAGCAAAGTAGTAATTTGCTCTTACGTCATAGTGACTGACATTTTCAAAGAATATCAGAAAAATTGTGGGTTGATTGTAATTTATTTACGTTGGGCGCCAATGTAGGGATGCTGGTTGTAAAAATAAAGCCCCGTTGAATTGGTATGATAATTTATTGGTAACTTAACACTTTATGTTACAATAATAATTATAATATATGGCAACCCTAAGTAAGGTGATGAAAGAGACTGCGCGGTTGTCGCCCTTCAAGCCTCCCTAGCTGACTAGTTCCTGAAGACTGTTAGGCTATCGAAGTAGGAACTAGGCTTACTTAGAATCAGAATTGGCTGCGTGGTTACCGAACTCAATTTTTTTTTTGTGTTCGGCTTCTGGTATGTCAACCTAGGAGGTTGTCGGCTGCTTAATCTGACATGCCTGTGGTTGCCCTAATAAATTAAGGCCACCAGCCAGGGCTTAAAAGACTTACAAACTAGGCGACAACAGGCTAAGGGCATCCCCTGCGGGGTACGAGCCTCGGCTTAGGGCGTCGCTGGGAGAGGGCAGCAAGGGACAGGCGGAATCGGGGTTATTATTATTCGGGGACAAATTTAAAGCTACAGGATCAGCGGCGCGGGCTGGCTCGAGCAAGGGTCGGGGCGGACGTGGATTAGGGTGTCGGAGTCGCGGCGGGCCACGGCGGCGAGGACGGAAGGATAACTTTGTACTTTTTTATTTTTTATGATTGGCAACTCGTAGATGTGACCTCTGAGGTCCTAGCTACTTAACCGAACTATCCTGTGGGTGCCTTAAGATTTACTCAAAGCCTCCAGCCGGGGGCGATATTTACATTAAAATTATTGAGGTGACCGCACGCTAAGGGCACTCCCTGTGGGGTACGAACCTCGGCTTAGGGCGTCACTGAGGGGAGGACAGCAAGGTGGGACAGGCTGGATTGAAATGTTAATAGAATTATTATTATCTGGGGAATTTAAAGCTACAGGCTCAGCTACGGCGCGGGCTGGAGCCTCGTCGAGCAAGGGTCGGAGGGGGATAACTTTTGTTCTGAGCCGTTGGTGCTTATAAACCGAAAGTGTTAACATGTGTGCACAATATCTACAAATATTTGTCTGTAGTTGTAATGTAAATACGCGCAGGGTGGCTTTTGCGCAGATAGTTCCTGACGGTGATGATAGATGGCGTTAGTTGTCTATGGCAACAGTATGTACTTAGCTATGTAACTACATAGATACAACGACAGCCCCATTTTATGTCCAGGCAAATCACTGTCCATTCCAAGATTGCCTGGAAGAGAACCCAGAAAGCGATAAGGCCGCCCATGGTATATTTTGTAGTGTTTGATAATTTTTTTGTTATGTATTTTGTGGTGTACAATAAAGAACACTTAAATAAATAAATAAATAGTTGCTATCTAGTATCTTCTAGGTCGGACGATATAGTGTTGTACATGTGTTACTCTAGATGGCGTTAGATGTATGTTAGTACAGTCACGAGCTTAAATATCTACGTTACACTTATACAAGATTCAAAAGCAATTTTCTCTTAAAATATTGATAGATATTTTCCGATAACATAAAGGCTTCCGCAGACAGGCACGACGCGACGGTGCGACGCGATTCTGGTGGAACAATTTCCTTGAAGCTTTTATAGAATAGTTCTAGTAGAGTCGCGTCGCGCCTGTCTGTGGGAGCCTTACTACCATGAAGGTCTTTACTTGAATGTGCAATCGTTTTTTCACGAGAAAATCGCTTTGGTAGTTTTTGATTTAGCTTCAAAAATAATATATGTACGTATTTCATAATAATATTTGTACGTATTTAATCCACATTGTGTGTTGATGATGTTATAAAATTCCTGTCACTGTTGTTTACATAGCATGTACTGGTATCCGAATTTATGTGGGGTGGGTGCGACAACTAAAAAGAGAAAAATTAAAAAAAGCTCTTAACAAAAAAACACTACAAAGTGCAAAATAACTTAAAATTAAAATACAAAAGCGAAGACACCGACTTCCAAAATTAAAGTAATTTTTCACGTTGTAGTATTATTAGTATTAGTAGTATTTTTTTTGTTGGTGACTGTACTCCTCGTTCACAACCTACCCGGTGACTGTTGATGGCACCCATATGTGCATATTCAATCTATACAATTATACATCCAAAGTGTGAACTCCTATAGATATTTTAATGATTCTTTTCTTTTATGTCGTAAAATTTTATTCATCGCTCAAATACATAGCAAACTATAGTTTTGTATAATTTAGAAGCATTTTTTCAATTTTGTAAATGTGAGTACCATAGATTCGTTTATTATATAATTATGTTGACTTGACAGCATGGCAGTTGAGACTATGTCATGCTCTCTTAAATGTCTCACTGTTGGTGGCGCGTGTGTTGGATCATTCGGTTCCCTACAAAATGGTTGAGCTGGATGGTGCTGATCCACGCGTCATGTTCGTGAACGGGCGCCGTCAGTTGAGACTGGTCATCTCTTAACTGCCACGGCTTATTTTTATTATTAATCTTATATTTTGAATTGTTTCTTAATATATATTTTTTTTTCATTGTTCTCGCATATAGAAGCAACAAGAATAATGTACCCAGGATTTTGTAATACCTTGATTTAAAAAGAGTGTCCTTGGAGTTTCTTGCCCGTTCTTCTCCATAGAGATCTACGTTTTGGAATGGGCAACTAGCTTCAACTTTCTGACTAACTGACCGACTCTTCGACAATTCAAAAGTGCCTGTAAATGGTTTAATTGAAATAAATGCTTTGAGTTTGACTTTGAGTTTGCACATGCAATGCAATGGAAGGCCACGTAATTTTAGCTTAGATTATTTATTTAAACAAAACTGGCGAAATGTGGGTGAACTATAGGTACACCTCTGCCAAACCCTTCGGGAAAACAAGGCGTGAAATTATGTTATGTTATTATTTATTTAACCTTCATACACAGTAGTGGTACACGCGGACTTAATGCCATACCAGACATTCTCTACCAGTCAACCCTTGGGTTAAAAGGATAACATTGTGAGAGGTGTACAAAAATACTTCATTTTCATTATCTGCACTGTCAAGTTGTAGTAAGAAGCGAGGTAAAATATATTCCGGAGTCATTCCGTCTCTTTCGGTGCTAACCGTGGATGCCTTTATTCCATTTTGTTGGGGATGTTGCACTGCGCCGCAAAGTCCCTGGTGCTTGCATCGACGGCAGGTGGGCAGGGCTGCCACGAACACATTATACTCACCTCAATTATTCAGAGGAAGTAATTATATACTTAACATAACATCAAGCTTGTAATCCCCGAAGGGTCAGGCAGATTACGTTAGAGTAACACCCACATATATGTTTAAGACCCATGTAACAGGGGGCGATCTTATTGCCATTAACCGGGCACAAATCCAGACTCCGGGCGGCTACTAAGAAATTCCAGATTGAAAACCCAATAACACTTTGCCCGACCGGGGAATCGAACCCTCATGCTCAGCGGTAGCGCTTGAGACCACTATATCAATGAATTTTCTTGACGTCAATTACCGGCGTGAGGTTTGTTAGTTTCTTTTCGCAGTTTATTCTCTCTTAATTTAAGTGTTAATCATGTTGCCACCAGTTACAATGTGCCGAGAATGTTAAGGAACAAAGAAACATATTACAATTGAACAACCCTTTCCCAGTTTTGGACACATTAGAAGGGACCGTAGTACCCGGGAGTGAGCAGTGGTGGCCCAGTAGAAACGGCTCTGACTTACGAGTTGTAGGTCTTAGGCTTGGACCCACGCAGTTTCTTTACTTTCTGTAAATTATTTAATCACTATACTGTACCCTAATTACGTAAAACACTATCTATCAGAATCTGAATAATTGTGAAGCCTGTTGTAATCTATTGCTTCTTAAGTTCGAAAAAATTGTCTGCTCAACAACGTAAATAACGCAATGAATGTTGTCGAATGATCAAAATTAAACCCATTCCTACTGTTAGGGTGCTACGTAAGTACCCCGCAGCTCTTGAAAGGGTGAAGGAAAACATCGTGAAGTAATCGGCATGTTGTAGAACTAAAAATTCGAAGACATATGACATCCACCAATCCGCACTGAACCCGCGTTGTGGGTTACGACACACACTCAAAGAGGAGAGCTGTTTCCCAGTAGTGGGAGCATTATAGGCTGATTATGCTAAGGTACTTGGTACTATAAGTTTAATCATCCTGTTAGCAAACAGCAAAAAAAAAGTGATCACCTATCCGCGTACTACACAAGGTGTATTATGAAAACCGTTCATAAAAAGGTTCTACCGTTTCACAACACAATACAAAAACATGTATAATACTGCAATACGCACAAATTTACGAATAAACCAATAACGTGATGCTGCGAACACATCTACACTACAGACACAGCAGCGGGATTCCCATTCCAGGAAATGAAATATGAATTTCACAATATTATCCAATAACTGAGTGAGAACTGAGCGATTGGCTAATGGATTTAATTGAATAACGACTGACTGGCCAATATTCGTGGAATATTAAGTTTATTATAGTTTTACAACTCTTGGTAGATAGTGCATCGTGCAGAGGAAGTTCGAAGTTAAAAGTTCAATAGGTTCTGATTGTCGCGAAGTTACGGTTCCTATTGCAACTGTCTCGAAGACATTTATTTTTCAATAGCAATTTAAAGTGTTCCGATGCCATTTAGGTTGTGAGGGTTTCTAAATAGCTAGTTTTTGCAAAAACGGTGAAGGAAAACATTGTGAGGAAATCGGCATGTCCTAGAACCAAAATCCTAAGACAAATGAATTTTATAGGCTGATTATGTGGTTATTGCATTGGCTATCTATGCGATAGGCGGGTTCAGGCTTTATTTGACCCAAATCATTTCTTGTTGGGTTGAGTTAAAGTTACTGATGATGGAAAAAATGGTACATAATATTTTGTTGCAACGACATAATTAGGGAAATATAAATAACAACATTTCTGAACAAATAAACTTTCGTCGCAGGAAGCAGGTGTCGGCACCCCTCAGTGCAGTTCTACAAATTGTTATTATTCAGTTAGTTCCGTCGGCGCTTAAAGAGTATCTATTTAAAAATGATAAAATTTTGTACCGCTGCGACATAACTCGATTAGAGTTCACTGAGAACTGTTGATTTATTTACAGTTTTAACTCAAACAATGAATAATTATGACGAATGATAGGAGTTCAGTTTTTGTTACTTTAATTGTGTTTGACTTCTAAATTCTTTGCAGGGCTGTATATTAGACCTATGGGTTTTCTTCATATTATTATCATTGTTAGTTTAACGCATATTTTGCTACCTCTAATTATTTTCTATTGTTTTAAGTTTTAGAATGTGCCACACAGTTGACAAGACGATCAGTGAATCAATTCAGAGCGTAAAAGTAATCCCTACTCTTTTTTCATGAGAAATACCTGCCTAACCTTGTAATCCGTACGCTCACCTAATCCGTACTAGCATTTAGAATATTCCATAGTAGTTTTCCAGTCCACAACGGTGGAATCTGGTACTGAGCGAAAACTACACTGTTTATTGAAATAACAAGTTCTCATTACAGATTCAAAGTTCATTAAATTGTGCAATACTGTGTGCAATGCTGTTGCATCGGTATGCGGTTTCACCATATCTCTGAATCATCATGGTTTTCAGAATGTTGTATTAATTTGAACATCGGAGATTGACGTGTAGAATTTGACGTGGTCTGTAGGCGAAGATTCTTGTTTTTAAAAGCCTGTTGCCAAATCTTAGCTGTTGGGCGAAAGATTGCACGAAGCGAGAAACAAACTTTAAAAAAAGAACGAGAAACCCAACATAGATCTTCTTGTTTACAAACAACGATGCCTAGTAAATGCTAGCGTCTGTCTATAAGTGACCGGTCCCACTATTCTCGAGCGAAGCATTCTAATTTTACTCGGCGCACTATTTCTGCTCTCAGAAACTATTTCGATGATGTTCGATGCTATTTCCGTGAGGTCACGAACTCCGCGACTGCGGCAGTGAACTTGTTGATTTAGTTGGCTGCACATTTTTGTAGCTGACAGTGGTTTATTAAGTTAAGCTCCCTTTTAAAGCTTCAAGAGGTAATACGTGTCGCGCTTTAAAGATTTAACAGGGGGATTAACGGTTTCAAAACGTATTTTTGTTACTTTGGTCACTTAAAGGTAAACTAATTTTAATACAATTTTAATATTAGACTTATAGTATTATCTGCTATTTTATAACACTTGCTGAAAACTACATATCGCACCTTTAAAGACAAACCATTACTAAACGAAAATATAAAATTTGACACAGGAGCCTAAATAAAACGAAATACACGGCTTTTTCGCAATAGAATTTAAGGTTATGGAGCTTTGAGCCATCTTTTGGGGTCATAATGATGGATATTTATTAACACACACATAAGTTCTATTGCGAAAAAGTCGTGCATTTTATTTATTTAAGCTCCTGTGTAAAATTTTATAATTTCGTTTAGTAACGGTTTGTCTTTAAAGGTGCGATATGTAAACATATTTAATTTAGATAAAGTTAGATGTTCATAGATAGTTCGCGAAATTCCAGTTGTCTTCCTTTGTTTGCTAATCACAGCTCTAGATAACGTCGTATGTTGATCAAAATGCGATTCGCTCAAATGATAAAACAAATCGAAATATCCTCCGTAGAAAACTACCTTTTCAATAACATACAAAAGTGTCGCAACAACTGCAGTGAAACTCC
Organism: Dryobotodes eremita; assembly: GCA_917490735.1. Classification (NCBI taxonomy): domain Eukaryota; kingdom Metazoa; phylum Arthropoda; class Insecta; order Lepidoptera; family Noctuidae; genus Dryobotodes; species Dryobotodes eremita. The sequence continues at coordinate 4,573,707 of OU823241.1, read as the reverse complement.
AAACTTTTAACAAACTCTGTGTGACGGGAGTGATTACTACTATTAATTGGTTTTGCGTACAGAAAAGTTGTTTCAATAAATTCGAATGCCATTCGGTCTAGTATCCCGGTCGCTTGACTATTTTGCAACTTTTTATTTATTTATTTGCACAATGTACACACAGTTACCGACTAGGCTAAAACCAACATGACCCTGTTAGAGCGCAGAAAGTATTTTTACATCTAACTTATAGCTAGGTTAAGTTAATATTATATTGAATTTTGGACGATCCACGTGCCATTTTCAAACAATAATATTGTTGCTTGCGCCTTGTTTAATTTACTTTGTTATGAAATAAGAATTAATCACAAAAAAGGTTAAATATAAGTTTTGTACGACATAAAACTACTCAAAAAAGTCGGTTAATGATACTATAGCCTGTGTTAGTACTCTAATGAATGACGTCACATTAAATTTTAGCTCCAAAGGCAGTTTAAAGAAGTTTTCTACGATAAAAATAAAGTTTTCACAATATTTAGCAACAAACTTGATTAAAACAAAAAATTCTAGTTTATTAAAATTGTTTATGTCGTTTATAAGTAGTTACAGTATAGATTATTGAAATACGTCATACCGGATAAGTTTTAACACAACTTTTAAAAGTTTACTATCGCTCACGAGAGTTATCACTTGTTGAAAACAAGCAAGTGTGCGATAGAGGAGGAGCGAGCTGGCGTCTGCGCGCTGCGGGAGCCGCGCGGCGAGTGAGACAGGCATAGTTCCGTGAGGCGGAACCACCCGCGCCTCCCATTACTCAGACCACTGTCCTCTCAATAATACAACATTCTAATTCCACTTACACGTAAACGCGTCCTGGTTTAACCAGCGAGATATAACTTATAATACGTGATACGTGTAACGTACGCCGTTTAAATCTCAAGCGGCCAAACTTTACTCAACTTGATCACGTTATAATTTAAAACCTGTCAAACTTAAAAAATATAGACATGGTTATTTAAAAAAACTAAAACTAAAATTAACAATGTTAACTGCAACCATATTTTAAATTAAAAAATTACATGCTTATAGTGCCTAAAACTGTGTGAAATGAGTAACTGCGTCGTCCTAACTTAATTCTTATCAACAATGACCTAATAAACGAGCATGCGTTTCATTAATCACAGTTGGCACGCTGCAGTTGACCTTCTGCGGCTCGTCTGCGTGGTGGCAGCGCTAAGGCTGCGCACACGTTGCTCCGGCGACCGCGAGCTGCGCGCGCTCACTTGTTTTCTCACGCGTTCCTCCCGAAAACGCTCGCTCAATTTTCATTATGACGTCGATTTCGAACGTCATCATATAAATAAAGGGTGTCGTACGTCCGCGGGGGTCGGATCCATGCGCGCCGCAGCGCACGGCGCGCACTATCGATTGTTGCGCGTTTGTTCCGCGCCGCGCAATGTTCAGCAACCGCCGGGTAGTCCGCACGCCGACCTAGTCATGCGCGAGTACTCTTCGGTACCGCATCGACCGACACGAGCCGAGTGGGACTAAACGCGCGAGTGCCGCGGCCGCGCTCGGCAGGCTCGCGATCCACTCGCTCACTTACGCCCAGTGGCGCGCCGCCCGGACTCGCTCGCACAGTCGCACCCCATGTGTATCCCACCCACTGTCCCATTGACCCCGACAGCTCGGCTGGACATGCTCTGCAGTTAATCGCGACGTTGCTGCCCTCGTACACCGGCTACACACCGACCCCCTGCATACAGCCCACGACCAGGTACGTGCCACCACTCACGCAGAAGGCCAACGGAGCAGCGTGCATGCACCACCATGCATTAATCACGCGGGAGACTAATCAGTGACACAGTTTCGTTTATGTAAGTGCGTCCATCGATATCCAAGCGCGGGAGGGGGAGAGGGGAGATGGCTGATCCCTAGAAAAATACAGTTGCTAAAAATCTTTAGTCGTCCCTAAATTTTCATAAAACTAAAATTTCGGGACTTGTGAATTAGGCGGATATAGGTATGATCTTTAAAATCCCATCCCGACACCCTGACACACTGTACCCAAATCCCAATAACTTAGATTTAAGGCTTTGCGTTGCTCTGTTGCGATTTAAGCTAAGCGTGTCATGGTGTACAGCGAGCAATTGCTAATGCATGTTTTATGACCGCAATATAGTTGGAGACGTCGTGTGAATCATAAATGGATAATAGGAGCGAGTCGTTCGAGTGTCCGAAAAGTGTCACGCACCCCACAGCACAGCAGTGTATTGCAATGCGAATGAGTCAAGGCTGTGGGGGACGCACGAAACCTTACTTATATCGAAAACATTACGAACGAAGTACATTAAAATGATAACGACCCAGCGCGTTGAGCGCGAAGAGAAACGGAGCGTCCGCGTGAAAAGCCGAAATTCACAAAAGTTGAACTGAGTGAATACAACCTACAACTAGGCGTTGTCGTCGTTAGAAAGACTATGAAGCTAATAAATTACCACTCAAGTCCTTTAACCTCGCTGGCGACTAACGAATGTGATTAAAATACTACTTATATCAAAGGAATATCTTCCATATCCACCATTATCGTCGACTAAATTCTAGCACTGCTGCAGTATAGTGAATCAATGACTAATCAAAGTGAAATAGAAAATCAAACAATAACAAGCTTCGGTGGAATACGTTCCGTGATTCGAAACATTAAGAATTTTCTGTAACGATAAAACGATAAAACCAGAACTCGCGCCATCATTCTTTGCGTGAGCACAGATTCCAACTAAGAATGCGTAGAATCAGCTAAAAACCATTAAATCAAACATAGTAATATATTAAACCAACACTCTCAATCTCAAAAACAATAAAACATTATAAACAAACGAACTAAGGATAATCAACATCTGTCTTATCTCATAAGTCTTAAGAAACTGCACCGATTGACAAGTAACCGCTTCTTTTCGTCCTTCTCCACATATTTATAAATGGATTATGTACAAACACTTCCTAAAGAAAGGAACAGAGGAACTTAGACACGGCCGGTCAGTTTATTTCAAAGAGAAAATTCTGCCAAAACTCTTAGAAAACGGGAAAATGGTTATCAATTTTGCTGACAGTGTATTCTTAATAAAAATTACCAACTTCTCAACTATCAATAAAACACTTAAATACATTAATATTTTAAGTATATTAAAAATAAATGACTGCATATAAATGAATAATCGATTAAATTTAACATCAAGCATAATATTTACTATACACTTAAAGCAATTGTAAATAAACTGACAATCTTTTAAAAAACGAATAAACTTCACTCTTAGAAAAAAAAGTTCAAATAGAATACGTTCAGGACTTGCTACTAAAGCACGTGCTACGGCGAAGCACTTTCGTAGACCCCTAAGAAGTTGCGTAGCATGCAGGGCAAACACTTGTAAACAAGTTCGACGTTTTTAAATACTACTTTCATATTCACTTAGTTTTCCATCCGATTTTCATTTAAACCCTAAAATACTATCAGAATTTTAAATTAGAAAGCTGAGGTTTCATGTCAATTACCTACATAAGCAGTTTCTAGGAGTTTCCCTTTAAAACCAAACAAGCCATCTTACAAAAAAATCCGTCGAATCTCTCCGCTGTCAATAACTTTCAAAAATTAAATCCTACAGTAAACTCTAAACTAAACTATTAAAGGTTTTAATTCAGCTTAACTTTAGAAATAAAACAATGTCACAACTAAATATACTCTCAAACGCTCTGGAAAACTGATGCACTTACCCTTCATAAATACTACAATTCATTTAAAACTACGCGACGAAAAAATCAGGTGTTTAAAAAAAGAACCACCAATAAAGCTTGTTTGTTTACATATTGCACTCCGCTCTCACATAGTGGACATGCCGCTGTCCACCACATAATTATTGTTTACAGATTGCACTCAGCTCGGACATAGTGGACATGCCGCCTTCCACTAATAATTTTTGTTTAGAAACATCAGTTTGTAAACAATAATTATGAATACGCTGATGCGTATTTATCGTGAAACCGAGAGCCGATGTGTGCCGGTCCATTCATAAAATTAATAAATAATTGTTATTCGAATGGTTCGAGGAAATGGAATGCGGCGCACTCAGAACATGTGACTGACGAATAATTGAGTAAATATTAATAGACACGAAAGCATGAGAATGTTTATTTTGTTCGACGGCCCTAGTACTCGTAAACAACGTAGTATTTTTCCGAGTTTATTTTTAGTATTGGTTTCACTTTCACACAGGCTTCGTACGCGAACAACCGTGAAATTTGAGAAAAAAAAATATACAAAACTACTTTCCCTGTTCCACTCTGGAACGTGAAAATCCATTGCTTTTCATAGAATTTGTTTTTAGTTTTCCTTTCTATTTCGTTTTGACGTAGTTAGATTCGCGGTCGAGGTTTTATTTACACTGCTAAATAAACTCATCTGCGTCGATGACTTTTTATCTGTTTGTATTTGATACTGAACTTGTGTTAAGGTCTGATCAAACGCAATGATGATAAAACTGTCTAGACTAGAGACCACTATCTTCTTCTCAAGTATTCCAGTCTTGTAAGTAATCATACAAATCTATTACCTCTTTTGGGTTTCGATTTTATTCAAAACATTGACCTGTCAAGACTCGCATCGCGAAGCGTCTTCCAATAATATATGTCATCATAATAACTAAGTATGATGGCGCAAGAAACCTCAAAAGGAAAAATACAGGAAGAAAATCTAAATCAAAAACGGTACCGCTTTTTTTAACCTAATTGATCTCTACAATTCGAGAAGTTCCTACTTTGTTTTGCTATCTATCTAGAAAGTAAAATCACAGTCAAAACTTATGGTATAAAAAGAACTAGTTTTCACGTCAAAAATAATTCCGTCATCTTAAAAAAACTTTTCAAACTACTTCTAGCTTTTACAACTGCGGAATACTATACTATATTGTCATTGATAATTAGTTTGATTTCGCCGATCATGTGCTTCCACGAAACAGAGGTCAGAGGTAATCGTTGACTGCAAGCGATTACCTGCAGACTAGTTCACTGTCAAGGGCACTACATCCTGTTAATGAATCTGGGTCATTCGATATGTGTTCCGATTAACAATAACAATTATAATGAATGATGTAAACAATATTTTGATTTAAAAGAGTATCTGTGGAGTTTCTTGCCCGTTCTTCTCCATAGGTACCCACTACGCTTTGGAATGGGCAACTAGCTTCATCTTTATGATTGACCAACACCTACACAATTCATAAGTGCCTGTAATTGGTTTATCTATACAAATAAATAAAATTGAAGTGTCTGTTTGTATTGTCAAAATAACAGGGTTTTCACTAAATGCCTAAGAATGTACATACGGCACTTAAAACATTTTTTTAATTTTTGTCCGTCTGTCTGTCTGTTTGTTCCGGCTAATCTCTGAAACGACTGGACCGATTTTGATGGGACTTTCATTGGCAGATAAGTGATAACTGATGTTATAAGGAGTAACATAGGCTACTTTAAGTCCCGGTAGCACGTTCCCGTGGGATAATTTCCGATGTCCACGCGGGCGAAGCCGCAAGCAGCAGCTACTTTGAAACAAATGCTTTGAGTTTGAGTTTGATTATCGAAACTGTTAGTACAGCGCCTTTTTCGTATTATTTTGTTAAAAACACGCTACAGTCAGCCTCAAAAAGATGAAGAATTAATTTGATTATCTACAATTTGTATTCCATAATATTGTATCAATGTGTAGCTACAATTAAGTGTCCAATCAGTAGGTACTATATTTTCTGGCTACATATAAATACAATATTTTGGAACAATGATTGTAGACAATTAAATGTATATTCGTATCGATGTGTCGTGATGGTATTTTTTTGAGGCTGGCTCTACAAAAATCTTCTTATCAATCAAATCAGTCTTCTTATCAATATAAGTTAGTTTTGATCTTTTTAAGACTTGCATACGGAACCGTATCGGCCTTATTACAAAACAAGGTGTACCTTTAGACGCAGGTTTAAACCCTCCAGCAATTTTAAATTTCGAACTATTATCCGACAAAGTGCTTATTACAAAAACTGACGTGAACCTCGAGTCTAAGTTGTCAATTTTGCATTAAGAACTTTACGGCTTTTGGAATAAAGTTCAAAATACAGTAACTGGCTCGAAGGTTTGGCCTAGGTCTAAAGTTAGAAATCGTTTTGTAATAAGCCGACATGCGTTTTTTAAATGAACAAAAAGTATGTAAGGAATAGTTATGAAATATTTTCTTTTAAGCAACCAGGAAAGTACCTTTTTCAAAATCGAAATCTTAATAAACAATGCTAGTAAATTAAGAGCGCTTCGAGTGAGGGAACGATACGTAATTGCGAAATAATTGCATTTGTTTGATCCCTAGATTCATCGTGATAACTAAACTTTTAGTTATGCAATTAATATGTAAGATATTCAAGGATTCACTCTATAAATCATATACTTTAGAAACACGATTAGGTACTTGTAGTTTCCTCTATAGAAAAAAAAACCCAAAGTAATCTCCAAAACAATCTAAAAAACAAAATAAACCCTTAGTACCGCGTAAATACTTCACGGAAGGTCATCAGTTTTTTAATAATAACAAAACCACATGTTTTATATAACTAATACATTTCACATTTTAAAAATGTGTATTTGTTTTAATAAAACGAAAGAAATACCTAAATTTGTCGCCCATTCTATACTGCTATTCTAATTAACGCCAGAAGTTCGGTGCGCCCTTAAGTACCGTTGGTATTTTATGACTAATAAAACTCCATTTACCTACTCACATTCTGCAGAAAGATAAAATGTTAGTGAAGGTATAAATAAAAGGCATGACATGAATAAAATACATGCTACTGTAAGAATGACCCAACCCGCTTACGATGTAGCATTTGTAGCTATCAAAATTATTAAAACACTCGCTATTGCCCACGGCTTCGCTCGCATTAATTTAGAATTTGACAATCGATTCGGTTTGTTCAGGGAATGACAGTTTTCTAGACTCTAGACTCACAAAATGTATTAGGTAATTAAATGAAAAATTCAAAAACTCTTAACACACTACTAAAGTTTCTATAATAATATAATTCAATCATGATTCGAAAGACACGTGGCGCCATCTATTATCACAAGAACGTTATTGTTGTCTTCCTCGGGAACAGTACTTTTTTGCGGGATGAAAGGTACCCTATGTCCGTTTCTGTACCCCTGACAACGTATATGCAAAATTTCGGGATGATCGGTTCAGTGGTTTAGGCGTGAAAAGGTAACAAACAAACTTTCTTTCGCATTTATGATATTACTAGCTTATGCCCGCGACTTCGCTCGCGTTAATTTAGACTGATTATCAATACGAGTTATAATTCAATCCTAATTCGAAAGACACGTGGCGCCATCTATTATCACAAGAACGTTATTGTTGTCTTCCTCGAGAACAGTACTTTTTTGCGGAATGAAAGGTACCCTTTGGCCGTTTCTGTACCCCTGACAACGTATAAGCAAAATTTCGGGATGCTCGGTTCAGTGGTTTAGGCGTGAAAAGGTAACAAACAAACAAACAAACAAACTTTCTTTCGCATTTATGATATTACTAGCTTTTGCCCGCGGCTTCGCTCGCGTTAATTTAGACTGACTATCAATACGGGTCATAATTCAATCATAATTCGAAAGACACGTGGCGCCATCTATTATCACAAGAACGTTATTGTTGTCTTCCTCGGGAACAGTACTTTTTTGCGGGATGAAAGGTACCCTTTGTCCGTTTCTGTACCCCTAACAACGTATATGCAAAATTTCGGGATGATCGGGTCAGTGGTTTAGGCGTGAAAAGGTAACAAACAAACAAACTTACTTTCGCATTTATGATATTAGTTAGGATTAGGATTAGGATTTCTTCAGAAAAAAAAAAACACAATTTTGATGCTAAATAAGACAACAATACCAGTCTGTTACAGTCCCACTGCAGGGCAAAAAACTCTTCCCATGCAGAGAAGCCACGAGCATTGATCACCACGCTTGCTCAAGGCGGGTTGGCAATTTCAGATTTATGTTTACTACTAGCTGGCCCGACAGACGTTGTACTGACGAACGAACAGCATTTTATTTACATACTAGCTTTTGCCCGCGGCTTCACCCACGTGGATGTCGGAAATTATCCCACGGGAACGTACTACCGGGATAAAAAGAATCCTACGTGATAATCCAGGTTATAAACTATCTGTGTTCCAAATTCCTTCCAAATCCGTTCAGTAGTTTTTGCGTGAAAGAGTAACAAACATCCATCCATCCATCCTCACAAACTTTCACATTTATAATATTAGTAGGATATGAGAAAGTCCAAGTAATAAGACGTTGCACAAAAAGTCGCGCCACTCATAACACGGATTTACTTGGAAAAAAAAAAGCAGAAATAAACAACTCTTATTCAAAAATACAACAATGACGACCATTTCTACGTCGGCCGCCTACTTAGAGCTCACTGTTAAAATTTCAGAACGTTACAATTTTAACGTGCGATATTTTATATAGTTACTCTCGCGGGACGAGCTGGAGAATACAAATGACCAGTGGTGCATTTTAGCCCTGGATCGAAAGAGCTGGAAATCATGGGGAGAAGCCTTTGCCCAGCAGTGGGATGGTGCAGGCATTAGCCTCTGAGAGTTACTGTTACTATTAAGTAACAGCAACTCTCTCAGAACATAACAGCACACTTACAGAAGCACTTAGAGACGTCAGTTAGCGTTAATGAACCATTAACTTGGGTTTTATACAAGTATATTTAGTACACAAGTCATAAACTGAAATACGAGCAAACATTAACAATATGTGACAACCAATTATAGTGAACGTATTTCGTAATAAACTCGCATCTTAATTTCTACAATAAAGTACGTAAGCCACCAACAAACATTAGCAACGTCAGTGAGCATCTATGAGTGCGGCGGTAAAGTTTGTGGGCCATAAGTTGTGCGGTCTTCCGACGCGTCGATGTAGTCTCATAATTACGGATACAATTCTTACAAATTATTATTTTTTAAATATCGCGACGTTATGCTGAGATAGGAGCCTTTTGGCCTCGCACGGGTTTTTTTTCTGGATTGTTTTATTAGTTTTAATGTTATTTTTTTTATTTTTTGTATTTGCTGTGCGTGTCCCATATAAAATATTATTCTTTCTTTCAAATAAATAAGTTAAGTAAATTTTGTAATATAAAAAGTAAAGTTATTTCAAAGTTGTAACGGTTGTTAGAAGCTGAAGTATCTTAAAAGGTATATAAAAATTACATTAACATGACATGGAGTGACAACGCTTTTTTTTTTTTTTTTTTTTTTTTGGGTGGGAAATCATCAAATGACCTCTCCCGCTCTGGGCGGAGCGGAAGGGCGTGTCAGACTCTTACTGACTAAAACCCACCCGTGTTCCTTCAGTTGCCTGTGCGCCAGGGCCACGGTAACTCTTTCGAACAATCCGCAGCCCCGGCAGGCATCGGTCCTATCGGACCCCGTCAGATTTGCTGACATCTCTATGAGGCGCGCGTGGAACACGACGCGCCGTCGACCCGGGCCTGGTCCTTACCGGACGGCGAGCTGCCCATTGCTCGCCGTCCGCAAGCCCGCGCCTACGGTGGCCGGGAGTCGGCAATCGACTCCCGACGCCCAGGGTGTCTCCTCCTCCTGCGGCGGCTAGGGGCGCGAGGGCGCAGAGATTGCCTCTCCCTTTCGCGCTCCGCCTCCTCCTTCGCGAGCATTACTGCTTCGCAGAAGGAGGTGACGGCTTCCCATTCCCTCTCGCTCCGTACCATGGCCTGAACCAGGGCCGGACGCGAGAGGTCGCCGCCGCCGATCGCCGCCACGAGGACACGGCGGTGCTCCGCCCAAGCCGGGCAGACCTCCACCGTATGCTCCACCGTGTCCTCCGGTCGATCCATGCAATGATAACACCCGGGCGTTTCCTCCCGCCTTATACGAAACAGGAACCTCCCGAAACAGCCATGTCCGGTGAGGACCTGCGTCAGGCGGAAGGTGAGGACGCCGTGGCGCCTCTCAAGCCACTCCTCAAAGAGGGGTCTTACCGCCGCAATTGTGGCGTGCCCTGCGCTGGGTTGCGACAATCGCACTCTCCATGCCGCCATGAGATCCCGCCGGAGCTCTGTCCGCTGTGCCGTGATTTCTCGCGGCAGCGGAGTTACGCCCCGGCGTTTCGCCTCCTCGCGCCACTCCCAAACGTGCGCGAGGACCTTTGCCTCCAGATCCCACGGCGGCAATCCGGCAAGGAGGCTCGCCGCCTCGCAGGAGACCGTGCGGTATCCCCGTACCATCCGGATGGCCATGACCCTTTGGGACGCGTTCAACCGGCGGGCTGGCCGGAGCCTCAATGAACGCGCCCACACCGGTGCCCCGTAAAGGGCCATGGACCGCACGACCCCCGCGTAGAGCCTCCGGCAGGAGGCGTTTGGCCCCCCCAGGTTGGGCAAGAGCCGCTTCAAAGCAGCCCCGGCCCGCTGCAGTCTGGGAGCCAAACGTCGGAAATGCTCGACGAAGTTCCACCGGCTGTCGAGGACGAGTCCCAGGTACTTCATCGTCGACTCGACGCCGATGTGAACCCCTCCTACCGTTATTTGGGAACCCGACAGTGGCGCGTTCCGAGGACCATGAAAACACATGGCCTCGGACTTGTGCAAGGCCACTTCGAGTCCCAATTGCCGGATCCTCTCAACGACTGTCGCAACCCCGCGTGTCATCAATTCGGCCGCCGCCTGGTGCGACCTCCCCTGCGCCAGGACTAGCGTGTCGTCAGCGTAGCACACTACGCTGACGCCGCTAGGGAGGTCGGCGCGCAGCACCCAGTCGTAACCGATGTCCCACAGATGCGGCCCCAGGACCGATCCCTGTGGGACACCGCACGACATCTCTCGCCGGTTCCATTCTCCTTGGTGACCGGGGTAGATCACCGCCCTATCCGTCAAATAGGCCTCGACTACACGACAGAGGTAGGTCGGCATCCGGTGATACCGGAGTGCCTCCCTGATGCAACTCCAGGGCAGGGTATTGAAGGCGTTGGCGATGTCTAGAGACACCGCCAAGACGACCCCACCCCGGGCCACAGCATCCCCCGTCGTGAGGGCTCGCACGCGCATGATGGCGTCCACCGTGGAGCGCCCCCTGCGGAAACCAAACTGGCTCTCCGCCAAATCCGGCCCCACCCGCACCAGCTGCCCGACGAGGCGGTCTGCAATGACTCTTTCAAAGAGCTTGCCCACCTCGTCGAGCAGCACAATGGGCCGGTAAGCGGACGGAGAGTCCGCCGGGCGCCCCGGTTTCTTAATGAGGACCAGTTTCCCCGTCTTCCAACGAAGTGGGAACTGGCCCTCCTCCAAGCATGCGCTTAGGAGCCCTCTTAGTCGAGGCCCGAGAGCCTCCAAGGCCAGGACCCAGGCTTTTCCAGGTAAGCCGTCGGGTCCTGGGGCGGTATTCTTGGCACTCAGCCTACGTACCGCCACTCTCAGTTCTACCTCGGTCACCTCTGGAGTATCGTCGTCGTCGGTTGTGTGGTCCACAGTTGGCACCGCAGGAGGCGGAGCCATGGGCGGGGGAGTATGCTCCCCCCGCGAAGGGAACAAAGCGCTCACCACGCCCTCCACGAGCTGGGGCCGGAGACTCTGCGTCAGCGGGGGAGCCCATGGGCGGAGTTTCTCCCGCACCACCTTATATGGGCGTCCCCACGGGTCCCTGTTCAGAGTCCCCAGCGACTCCTCACGGGCCAGTCCCCTGGCCCGCAGGATCTCCGCTCGGAGGGCGGTCTTCGCCGCTCTGTAACCCTCGTACAGCTCCGCCTGAATAGCTTCCGTATCCGAAGGGCGGATACGGAGCCTGCGGTGCCTGGTGTACAGGCGTCGCGCGGCAACGCACGCCTCGCGCAGAGACGCTAACTCCGGCGACCACCAGTACACCTGGCGCCAGGCACGTCCGGGCTGGACCCGGGGCATTGCCACGTCACAAATCTCGGACATGGCCTCCCGGAACCACTCCGCCTCGTCACTGATGTCTGCAGGCCTGTCCGGTGGTGACACCCAGGCCTGCACGATCGAGGCTTCCAGGAGGAGCTCCCGGTCCAGCTTCTTCAGCGCCCACCGTGGACCACTCGGGGCCTGTCGGACCAGCGCGCTCGAGGTCTGGGCGGAGACTTCAAACCGGATGTACCGGTGGTCGGAATAAGTCTCCACCCCCTCCATGACGCGCCAGTCAATGACACGCGGTGACAGAGCGGGGCTGGCGAACGAGATGTCCACCACTGACTCGCCCCGCATCCGCACACACGTGGGGACAGAACCCCGGTTTAGGACGACCAGGCCTGTCTCCAGAGCCCAGTCCTCCACCATCCTGCCCCGTGTGTCCGTGTACCGGGAACCCCAAGCCGTGTTCTTGGCATTGAAGTCCCCGAGTACGAGCACGGGCAGGGTATGGTACCCGACGACGACGACTCTCAACTCCGCAAGGGAGTTGTGGAACTCGGCGAGGAGTGACAACGCTGAAATCAACATCGAATCCCCCTTTAATCTTATCACCGCAATTAGTGTTGCGGATACGGTGCAGCGGAAATCCTTCTACGGGACTCAAAAGGTCTAGAAGCGTAATCCCTTAGTAGAGGCAGGGGGAGGGGGGCTTAAGGATATGTGTCAAACAGTGGGCCACGGCAGGTTAAGTTATCTAATTGTTAGTTTATATTAAAACTGAATTCTGAAAACGAAATAACAGTTTTGACATTGAGTATAAAATAATATGTAACGATATCAACTGAGTCAACGGTAGGACGGAAACCTTTTCTATGCAGTCAGCAAGGTAGTGAGGCTGATTGCATATAAATTAATTTAAATTAAACACTTTGGTTAAAATAGTCTGATGAAACCTTATTTTAATCATTAATTTTCTAACATTAAGACACTAGAGGCAAAGTACGTCAAATACGTGTTTATAATCTTTGAGTAAAATTAAATGACATAAAAATCTCCTATTCATATTTTGTGTTATCAAATCCAGTTTTTACGAAAAAGCACAGAAGTAAAGGGTGAAAGAGTTATTTCAGTCACAAAAACTTAAAAACTTAAATTCATTGAATACTCTATTCTCATAGACTTTGCGGGCAGCAAAGTGGACTGTATGGCTTAACACAGTCCGGTTTTTATTATCAAATCCCTTTGTTTGTTCGAACTCTCCACTATCTACACATTTTTTAAGGTTGTTGTAATAAGCCACTGTTCGATTTTCCCGGAACGGAATCCCGGATTGGCGTAAGAACTCACGTTGTGTGTGCAGAGGAAATTTTTCATTTCCCTTTGATGTCACAATCATTTATCGAACATTTTCCATTGCATACCGTTTTGTAGTTTAAAGAAAAATTCTGTTTGCACGTATCTGAGGGTTTATTAAGAGGACTTTTATTTCATAAAATGGTTGTTGGTATACAATCTATACTACACCTTGCTGAGTGGCTATTCTTCTTAGGTATGAATTGTACCCTAATCGCGTAACACACTGTCTATCACAATCTGAATCATTTTGAAGTCTATTACTAATCCATTGCTTCATATGTTCAAAAAATGTGTCTGCTCAGCAACGCAAATAACGCAATGAATGTTATTGAACTGTCAAAATGAAAGCCACTCCTACTGTTAGTGTGTTACGCAATAATCCAGCTGTTCTAATCAATCTAAATTAAGAAAGAAGAATGGTGATTGTAACATAGTAGAAGTGCTTTATATTTGAAGTTTACAAATAGTAGCAGTAATTAAAAAAATGCCCTCCAGTCCTCGCTATAACCGTTGGACTTTCGACCGCTTCAGCATAATGATCATATTTCACCTCAAAAGCCAGATTTCCTCTTACTGTTGCGTAAGTACAAATGAGATGAAACAAATCTTGTTGCTTCTTATAAAGTGATTTCTACTCATCTAGACATGCAAACCCAATGAGTTTACGAAGTCAATTTATCCCCAAACTACCCTTTATTATCAGCATTTACATTTTAAAAACTTATTTTAACATAAAATATTGAAAGTAGTGAATAGTAAATGGTAAATTGTCGAATAACTCACTTTGGGATTATACAAAAGGTTTAAAAATATGTTTTGAAACTGTTATATTATGAATGATATTTTTTAACAAAGTATTAAATATTTTGATGACTCAGTATAGCGCAACTCTATAATAAGTTACTCGTAGTTTCCCGTTTTCACAGAGTATATTAAATTATAGCAAAAGGTGTATGTAAGGATCGTAGCAGATGGCGTTCTGTAGTTTCTGCCTACCCCCATGGGAAGAAGGCGTGAGTTTATGTATGTGTTACGTATTAAATTATAGCAAATTTTAAGCATTAAAGTTCTCTTATTATTAAGAACTTCGTAAGGTTCTTATTGTCGTCTTCTACTTAATGAGAAGCAAGGAAAATGTTCTAAGATACTAATTTTACAAATTTATATTTCATTACATTTTATATTTACATTTTTTTATTTTTTTTTAAATTATGATAACAGTAAATACCTCAATAAAAATATTGTGATCTGCTTCCTTCGTATATGCAGCAAAAATACCAAAAAGAGACTTAAACGCATTATAATCTATTTTCAGTAAAACTTTAAGTAAAACGTCGAAAACTCAAATTCGTGTGAACTACACACAAAATAACCAAATAAATTGCTATCCGAATTATATGTGTAATCATGTCACGTTACACATTCAATGATAAATAGTTTTACAGCTAATAGGTAAAAAAAACAAAATACAAACAAAAATATGTCAAAACAAAACAAACATAAAAAATCTAAATTAACTGACTAAGTAGACATTTATACAAAAACAAAAGAACACTCGACACTGACAATGACTTATTTAGATTTAAGACATTTCATTTGATTAATAGTTAATAGACTTTAATTTGTCACACATAAGGTTGAGTTCCAAATGTAGACATTTTATTCCAATTACGCTTTGTCAACTTTGTGAATGAAAAATTTAATGAGAATTATGATGATCATTTTATTATGATTTTTTTAATTATCATGCCATGTCACGGTACCCTGGGGTCCCGGTCCTTTGAAAGGCGTATGATGGGCCGAAGTCAACTTGCTGAGGCCTCTTATAAAATTTTAAAATGGAATGAGACACCAACCAACTATTATCCCTATTTACACTATGCAAGTCCAGCCAAGGTTGGTACAGAACTATTGCAGAACATGGAACCAAAACTATTTGGGATATGGGTTTGGGTGGCTATAGTGAATTATTAATGACTAGTGTCCTTTAAGGGGGATGCTCCAAGGTAGCCCGCAAAATTCAAATTTACTTACGTTTTTTGCAATTTGCAGATCAGTGTCAGGTTGTATACGGAGCGAGAGGGAATGGGAAGCCGTCACATCCTTCTGCGAAGCAGTAATGCTCGCGAAAGAGGAGGCGGAGCGCGTGATGGTGAGGCATTCGTTGCGCCCTCACACCCCTAGTCGCCGCAGGAGCAGACACCCTGGGCGTTGGGAGTTGATAGCCGATTCCCGGCCACCGCAGGCGCGGGCTTGCGGACGGCGAGCAATGGGCAGCTCGCCGTCCGGTAAGGACCAGGCCCGGGTCGACGGCGCGTTGTTTTCCACGCGCACCTCAAAGAGATGTCAGCATAATTGACGGGGTCCGATAGGGCCGATGCCTGCTGGGGTCGCGGATTGTTCGAAAGAGTTACCGTGGCCCTGGCGCATAGGCAACTGAAGGAACACGAGTGGGTGTCAGTCTATAAAAGTCTGACACGCCCTCCCGCTCCGCCCAGAGCGGGAGAAGCCATTTGATGAATTCACACCCAAAAAAAAAGTGTTGGTTTGTATGTTGATTAAAATATGATTCGTGCCCGAAACAAATATGGCTTTACAGAATTATAATCATTAGAATAAGCAATACAAGTCCTTAAGTTATAATTGCCCTCAATTAATGTCATGATTTCATGAAATAGTAGTTAGGTAATATGAATTTAGAGAGTTGCATTGATGTTTTTTATGATTATAATTCTATAAATAAATATTTGGTACGGCCGCAAATCATGCAAATTGCAAAAACCGTAAGAGAAATTGAGTTTCGCGGGCTACCCGGACGCTTTCGCCTTAAAGCCCGAAAATAACGTTTAAAAAAATTGCTTAAGAGCGGGTAGTAACCAAAGTTGCCTATCTTCAATTTAATTTTTCATGAAATTCGTAAGATAAGTCTTACGAATTTCATGAACCTAAGGGTATAAAATAAAAATAATATGAGTAACAACATGATATTTTGAAACTTTTTGTGGAACAGAAACACAATACGTTAAAATTTTCTCGATAAAATATCATCACGAAGTTACCCCCAATTTTCAAGTTTTTTTCAATTTGTACTTAATATGCTAATGACTAATAGGATAATTTTTTAATGATTGTCTGTATCAAGACAAGGCGAAAAAAATTGTGCAGGCATTTTTTGAATTTTTTTTAATTTTGGTATTATTACGACTACAAGCTTTAAGCACTTACGACGTTTTTAGTTCGTGGAAGAAGTCATCTTCCGTCGCACGTTGCGGGAACTTCAAGCGTTTTTTTTTTGGTTTCACAAATCAGTCGCCGTCGCTCTGTTGAGACGAGAGGACTGCGCTTGAATGTTCTGCTGCTCTGTGATTTAATTTATTTGCGTAAATAATATTTTCGTAATTTATCACATTGTTGGAATGAAACTGTGAAATACAAAACATGAAAAAATCACTAAAACCACTTCCGAAACGATTATTAAAATCGTTAAGAATTGATTAACTAAATAAATACCACGGCTAAACTATAAAATAAAAATATTATAATAATTCAATGTTGATATTTGAAAACTCAAGATGACGTACAATTATTTGACAGATTTTTGACTGGTATAGTACAACTAGCGCCATTGTTCTCCACTTCAGTCAATTTGCTTGCGGAGAAAATTTACAACATAGAGATCGGGCTGGAGATTTTAGATCTTGTTACTATTGAATGAAGAACCAAATTCGTTTACTCCCACTTTCGTTGACAAACTTCGTGTAAGGGTAACCTTAGACGACCCATTTCGAGCGACTTTTGACCAAAACCCCCGGATCAAGTTGAAACTCAAAATTTAACATATGGGTAGGTTATTGGTATAATTATATTATTGAAGTTTACAAAATAAATAAATCGGAAAACTAAAATAGGGTTTATTGCGGACACAAGTACGAAACGGTGTGCATGGGACATGACAGTTTTCATACGGATAGTGTTCTCGTGACTAGATAGATCCCTTCTTATGATGGGGATGAGTAAAGATTGTGACGGATCACAATGTTTGGGACTGTCGGCTTGCTTTTCAAAGCTAAAGTTTCAACAGTTACAAAAGAGGAACCTAATAAACTTTCGACTTTCTTTGGCACCCATATAAATAGATGCCAATTATTTTGTCGGTAAAGCCGACTAATGTACCCTAGTTATTTGTTCCGAAATTGGCCTGTTTTTCACAAATGTTTTCAGCGAGGACTTTTTTCTACTCGCGCTCCGCGCAGGATAGGTTTTCATGACACATGCCATTTGACTTTGCACAATACAGTGCAAAATCCACCATACCAATATAATTTTTTACTTGGTAACACAGTTGGTAATTGAATTTGCACGATCCTGCAATGCAATATCCGCGATATACCATTATATTTTTTACTTGGTTAACACTGGTTTCCACGAAGACGTCATGACCTCCAACTTGTACAAGGCCCTAAATCCAATTTGGTTATATTGGAATTTGAACTTTGTCACGCCAGCATTGAGTTTCTAGTTCCAAAACATGACTATGATCTAAGATTGTGAATTCAAGCTTAGCGTATAGTATAGGCAAAATAAGCAGATGTTTTACCTACTGAAGAATTTCATTGAAAATATAGGGAGTGGACAATGGTCATACTTCGTTTAAATATTTTAATTGAAAAACCATTCGAGGTACCTATTTGTGCTGTGAGACCTTGCTTCTTGCCAAAAAATCATGATTCTAGGTCAACTTAGGTACTTTGATGGAAGTGCTTTGCTTTTTAGAGTTCGGTACCCCAAAAGAAAAAATCGAAACCATATGGGATCACTTTGTTATCCATCTATCTGACCGCTTATCTCAGGAATGCGTGGGGGTATCAAGTTGAAATTGATTTCAAATACTTAGATAAACGGTCCTTTGGAGCTGTAAAAAAAAATGAGCTTCTAAGACGTTGACTTAGTATCTTGGCATAAATTGCCATTCATTTCGCATATCTTGACACTCGCAAATAAATGAAAACCCATAAGATACATGTCGTTGACCTAGAATCATGAAATTTGACAAGAAGCAAGGTACAGGAGTAGGTACAGGAAAGTATCTGAAAATTGTTCAATTGTAGTTATGTTACATAATGTATGGAACAATATTTTTTCAACTACAACGTTAGGTTTGTCTTTCAATTTGGAATCGAAAATTTATAGGCCGTATCTTGAAGTAACATTTAGTCTTTATTTCATTTAAGTCAGTCTAATGTCCAATCTAACATCCCACCAGCATCGGTAACAGATTCACGGACATACAATAATATTTAATAATATACCTACTTGTACACATAGGTAAATTGAATAAAATAGTTTCATCTGATTATTTTGCGTATACACACTACACACAAGATTCATATTCAAATGCCTAAATATACGCCGGGCGAAAAGTTTCTGCTGGCGGGAAGGGATTGTGTTTTGTTTTTGTCGTGTTTGATGAGAGGGGTAGGCAAAGAGGCGCGGGTGAAACTTGATTTTTTTCTGTCTTGATGCGCCCTCCCCACGCGTGCACTTACATTATGCATTACATTACAATATTATTAATATAGATATTATATATTATTAATATGAATATTTACATTATTCGTTGTACATTATTTCAAATATCTCATTTACTTGCGGAACCCACCTACTCGTATAAACAATACACATACAATAAACTTGGAACTCCATTCAACAAACGATCCGAAACATTTAAATAAATTTTGCCTGCAATGAAAACTAGACCATAATTGTAAGGGCTAAAGCTAATAATCCCAAGTTTGTTTCCTAACCTGCCAATAACGTGTGCGTTCATCAGGTGTATCTTGGCTAACACCGATGACGTAATTAGGTACACGGCGGAACTAATCAATTTGCCGCACAACGAGATTTGTATAGACTAATATAATTGTGACCACGCGTCCGTGTAATTTTTATGAACAGATAATTATGATCACGTTGCAAGTTAATATATTTGAATGCACGAATGAGCGATTTCTAACGATAGATTCTGTAGTTGGTTTTACAAAGACCAATGGATGGCGTACAATTACTGTTTGGAGAGAAATTAGGCGATCAAACAACAGTTTGTACAAAGGAAAGGGTGCACAATACCTTACTTCATGCGGTGGAAGCCTGATGCGATGATACGCATGCAATTTTCACGAATCTTTACTTGTTTCTTCGAGTTGCGCGAGCGACACTTTTCGAACACAGACAAACGCCATATTTTTCGTCTCTAGTTCAAATGTTGCGACAAGATTCCGCGGGGTGGCGTCACTTGGTGTAGCCGTCTTGTTCACACGAAAACGAAAGGCAATGTTCAGGAATGGGTTAGATAGGAAGTTGAAAACCAACTTTATTTATTCATTCGTTTGCCAAAATAAAAATAAAAAAACTAAGGAAATGACAATACTATAATTCTAATCGAATCAGCGCAACCAATATTATTATGTTAATTTGACGACTTTCTCTCTATTTTGATTATAAAGAAGCAGCTTTTCAAACGCTATTATGCACCATAACTGCTCTTATGCTTATGCTAACGAAAGATTAATTATTTCCGATGCTCAACAAATGAAGCTGGAATTGCTTCGACAGCGTGTCTGATGTAGCGACCACGACTGCGGCAGCTACGGCGTAGCAAGGTAGGCTGCGTAGCAACGTAGGTGGCGTAGCAGCGTAGGCAGCGTAATCCGTACGTAAAACATACATTTTGTTCCTAGTACTTACTTATAATACTTTTATGCCTGAAAGCAATGTACGAGTGTCGTAGGCATCTGAAAATCTGCAAAAATAAACTATTTTATGATGAACACTGTTTTTTACGTTTTTTTGGTTTTGCATTGCTTAGGTATCCGATGGTTTAGTACGAAATACATATTTTACCTAGCCTAACCTTTACCGGCTTTTACCTTTAGCCTCTAACCGGATGCAGCTGAATACCAGTATTTTACATGGTATTTCATGGCAAGTGGCATTTCAAGCTGGTTCTGTTGTTATAAAAAAACGACTTATGAAAACAAAACGGTTATTAAGAGAGCTTAATAACCGTCCGAGCAGAAAATTTAAGATGATTGACCAAGCAGAGGCTTGTTCAATCATCTTAAATTCTCTGCTGACTGAACTTTTTGTGCATGAATCGTTCAAGAATAGAGCATAGAAATGCATTAAATAAAGCCCTTATAAATATCCTCCAGCAACCCGGTCCCTAAGTGACGTGTTAGATGTCAAGTATTCGGCCACTTTCAACAGAACATCTGCGGCCGAAGCCGAATATTTATTCCATTTTAAACTGCTATTAAATATTTATTTCGAATACTAATAAATGTCGGACATTTCAGCATACAAAGAAATCATCCCGCGTTCAGATTTCCCGGTAATCTTACATCTGATAATTGCACGAATTTAAAGCGATGCGCTTTTCACCAACGGTGAATGGTTTTCAACCCATTAAATTCGCATTCCCTCCAGTGAAAATTTATTGATGCTCGAATAAAATTAAATCGCAAAGCCTTTTTCTGTTTTGTTTCTGAAGCCGTAGTTCGGCAATGCGCTCACTCGATAAATACTTCAATAGCTCAGTGAAAAAACATTTATTATTTTACACGCTGAAGTTGAAGGATATTGAGTTGATAAATGATATTTCGTTATGAGAAGTTGGGTTTATTAAAATCACGCAAAATTTTATTTTGTTTCTCTTTGATCTTTTAGGGTTTCATTTCCCTTTCTTGTTGTCCTTGCGTGTTGATTTAACTTTCTTGTATGGAGATTTTTGGAAGTAGAATAAAAAAACTTCAACAACATGATTTCAAGTACCTACTAACTGAAAACAAGTAAGTATCTACACTAACAAAGGCAAAATTACACGATGATTTTTTTAAGGGAGAGTTATTTCAATGGCCCAAACAAATAGTTATTTGTATATTTAATGAAAAGAGCAATACATTATGTACAGAACAAAGATTTTGCTGCTGTCAATGTACACCCTTATAAAATAATAAACAATATGCTTGTATACGTGGCGTAGGTGCGGCCCACTATGGTGCGGCCGCTGAGAGCATTCGCTGGCTGCACAATTTTAATTAAGGACACATCAGGCGTTGTCCATACACTACATTTAATGAGTACAAATTTTCTCGCTCAGTCAGAGCTGGAATATATTTCGTTAGTTGAAAAAATCATTCTGTATACCTATTTCTACTTATATGAAAAGTAATAACTTCAATTTTATTTTTTCCTACAGGTAACAAAGTAACTGCTGAATAAACAGCTGTCATGTGAGTGTTTTATTAGATTAAAATTTTAACGAGTGGTTAAGACGTCTCGGTGCAATCTACCTGTATCGCGAGACTGCTGTTTCTCCGAGAGATGACGACGGAACACGAGAAATTCACGGAGTTAGGTAACAATTACTATGTACTACGTTATACAATTATACAATTACTATGTTACCTATGTACATGTAGGTCACATTGTGCTTCCTTTAGTAGATTAATTTTGAAGGCAGTGCCTTTGATGATTGTATTGCCTGCACGCATACTGCTTAGGTATAGCTGTTTGCTATTCACAAGATTCAAGATACACAGGGTTTAATCAACGATATTGTACTAACATACGTACATTGACATGCGTCTTCAATACGGTTCGGACACAAAAGGGGCCTGTACTCAGCTATGTGTAGAGCTTGCTGACAACAAAGCCTTCATACAGTGCATTCCAAATTACTGTGTCGC
This sequence comes from Dryobotodes eremita, assembly GCA_917490735.1. Classification (NCBI taxonomy): domain Eukaryota; kingdom Metazoa; phylum Arthropoda; class Insecta; order Lepidoptera; family Noctuidae; genus Dryobotodes; species Dryobotodes eremita. Next base: position 4,551,651 of record OU823241.1, on the reverse strand, counting down.
AACCATGTTCAGCATACGATCTGAATTAATAGTGGATACCTAGTCGCCTCATTTTAGTAATCCACCTTGAGTTCTACCGTACTCAATGGCAGGTCAATGTGACAGTTTTTATTTGGTGTGAAGAAAGAATCACATGATACAAAATTGTTTAAAGGAAATAGCACACGTATCAAATTGCAAAGGGATCGTCACCGTATTAACTCGAGCCATTCAGTATTCTTTGTATGAAACTTCCTACTGCAACGCACACTAATCGGAATCATAACGTAATCGCCTCGCCTCAGGACTAGCTCACGAACCGCGGTGCGGTGCGTGGCCAAATTGCCGTTCCCGCGCTTTCGGCTCGTCGTCCCCCCGCTTACGTCTCTTCGTACCCGCGGTTACGTCTCTTCGTCCACCCTTGTCCCTCTCACCCCTCCCGCGTCCTGCCTGCAGCACGCTACTGTTGTACTACGGCGATACGGTGACGATCCCTTTTCGAGTTGATATATTTGCTATGACCTTAAGACTTCACATGACTTTTCAGTTTTCATGAGCATTCTCCTGTCCTTATCTCAATTTATTTGTGGTCGGCGCAACATGTATTTTTCATCCAAAGATCTCTATTAGTCGTCAACTCGATTGTCCCTTCCTTTGTAGCCGTATCATCTTTCACACAGTCCATCCTTCGTGTCTTTGGTATTATTATTATTATTATTATTACCTACCTACTTTGATAGCCGTCGCAGTCATACTCAAAACTTTTCTCACGACATTTACGTCGTTAGTCATTAGTTTTCGTTTCATAATGAACTTTTAAAAGAGTGTATGATTAACCCCGAAATATTGGCTTTTACCCCACTGTCCCTGGTTATGAAAAATGTTGCGACGATGTTCTTGCACGAACAAAGCAATTGCGAAATAAAAAGTGTAAGTAAAAAGTTTGTGATCAAAGGGCGGTTAATTGAGTATTAACCGTGAGCCAATCATGGTGGTCCGTGCCTACAACGCGCTTTGTTGCATGGCCTAGCGAAATACAAAGGCATCGTGGAATTTTACGTCCACAGTTTACGCTCCACCTTTGAAAACACCAGCTTTATTCTAGCGTCGCGTTCTTGGGTTAATTTTCTTTTCTTTTTAAATTTTTTTGTAACTGCATCGTAGAGAAGCTTGCAATTTTTATTTTCTTACTAGCTGACCCGACAGACATTGTTCAGCTTTTCCCAAATTATAAAATTTTCTGGGATACTTTTCAAATTTTTCTTTCCAAAAAAGTGAACATTTTATATTGTCATTTTTATTTATGTAGATAGATTAGAGTTAGTATTAGAAAAGTATAATTATAATCTTCCTGGGGAGCAGGACATACATGTATAGTTATAACTTATGATAATACTACAAATCGAGCTCCCAAATTCTAGCATAAATGTACGTCCATATTTTATAATTTATTAATATGCGACGAACGCCACTTTCTATTCATAGAGCTGCAAGTGTTAATTAAAACAATTACGTCAATTACCTCTAGAGTGTAAATTATTATAGCATTTAATATTCATTATCTATATATATATAAATTAATTGCCAAAAATGATTGTCCGCGGATCACTTCAAAGCGGCTGCACCTATTTGGCTAATTCTATTTTTGTTGTGTTTGTGATTGTCAGGACAAGGTTTGTATGAAAGATTTTTTTTGGAGAATCCACCGGGAAAGTCGGAAATTTGGATGCTATTTTTGTATGAAATTCACCCCGGGCGACGCGCGACGCGCGCCGGCCGCGAACAGCTTGTTGATAATAATTTACGCATGATTTTGTACATGAAATTGACCTTAATTGCTTGTCATGGAATGTTTTGAATTGAATTCATAATATTTTAATGCGGTAGGTGTCCATTTTATAAATGATCGACATTTATTGGACAGCAGAACTGATGGTTTATTCCTGTAATTAAATATTAATTTAAAATCTAGTTACAATATCATCTTAGCGACAATCAACGTCAATACTTATCAAGAATGTAGGTAAATAAGAGGTTACAACAATGACAGATTGTGACTGAGAATAGAATGCGAACGTTCTTAATAATAGGTAAAATTAACAAACCCCCGACAAAGAAAAGAGCATATGACCTTGAAGCGGCTGAACCGATATTGATAAAACATGTCTAAGAACGACCGCTGGCAAAACTGCTTTCAAATAAAATAAAACTGCATTCTAATCGGTTCTCCCGTTTAAGAGCTACGGTACCACAAACAGACACACATGTATAGCGGTCAAACTTATAACACCCCTATTTTTACGTCGGGGGTTAAAAACACTAGAATTGTTCCTCTAACGTATCTTCTCCAGTAGCTTTCGTTAGTTCAATTGTATTTCGTGAATGTTCTAAGTTTAAACGAGACAAGACACTGTTTTTTTTGTTTGTGAGTAGTGCGAACGTGCCATTTGACAGATCCAGAATACACTGACCTATCCGCTACCTTCCCAAAAACCTTTCTATAATGGAATTTGTCAGGTCAGTGTTGTCAATTAAAAATGGGGCCCGTGTCTAGTTGCTAATAGAATCGAGGCCAATGAGTCTCTAAAGCCTTGTTACTTTAAAATAACTGTTTAATTCAGTCCAGTGGGACCCAGAAAGCCAATAATTGATGCCAATAAAAGATTGACCTATTCGATTTTGGGTCACATTGGCTTCTTGCATTGGGACACAGCTTTCGAATGCGGTCGGCCTGCTAATTAAGACATGGTTTGACTTTCACATCTAGTTGGTGTTTTGTTATCTATATCTATACATATCGAAGTAGTCGTCCGCATCGCTGTCATCTGGAAAAGTGCCCAGAAGACTGGCAGCAGTGCCACGTAGAATGGCAATGCTAATTTTTTGGCCAAAGAACGAGGCAGCCATACATACTCGTACATATATTATACTAGCTATGCAAATTATAAATTTAAGTAGCGTTTCGGGTCTGTCTGTATGACCGCGTTGTTCTTTTAAACTACGCAACGGATATCGATGCGGTTTGCACCATCATTTAGAAGATTTATTGCGTAAAGTTTTTGTGTATAATACATTCATAACTTTTTACTACGGACCGAGTATGAAATATCCTACCGCATGGCGTTTGCTTTTTGCTGCAAGTATCTAGGAGAGGTCTCGCGTTTGTACTAACCGTCCGTCCGTTTGTAGACGTACAACTTGGTACTATCACGATTTTTCAAGCCGAATTAATGTGTTAAATTGATCGTACCTTTAAAAGGTATGCTTTGTTGATTACTATTAAGATAGTTTTACCAACAGAAACGTCATCTCGTAGAAATAGTTCAAAATCGCTTGACTCTTCCTTTTGTATCAAACTAGCTGTGGTCCGCGTCTTCATCTGCGGGTATTTTGTATTTCATCATTTTATTATACAAATATCCACGATGAAAAGTAACTTGTGTCCTTCTTCGGCTCCCAGGCTATCTATCAGTTTTTCTTAATGACCGGTTCTGTGGTTAAGGAGTGAAAAGTGTAACAGATAGACAAAGTTACTTTTTATTATACTTAATATTAGTATGTATATTGATTTTGTGCACGGAAACCCCCTGGGGCATTGCTAACTGTTTTGTTTCATAGTAGGTAAGGTAGGTAATTTCTTTTTCTATTGGATACAAAATTGAAATCCAATTTGAAGCTCTCCCTTTGCTGCGTATGTTGGTGAAAACTTTTGGCTTTGTTGCGAAGCCTTTCAAATAACTACAGTGATGAGTTTGTTTTGGTCGGTGCGGCCTCAAACGTTATTAAAATCCTTCACATATTTTTTTTTTAAACGACTCTTTATTTATACGTAGAGTGTTGTGTGTTCGTTTTTAAGCCTTGTGCGGGAATAAAATAAGCACAAAAATAGAAAAATATACTGATATTATCTGAAAAATTAAGGGCGACTTCAGTTTTTTTGCAGTCTTTAATCAAAATCAAGAGAAATTTATTCAAATAAGGCTGAGATTCGCACTTTTTTTACGTGAAAATTACATAAGACTGTCCGCCAAAACACTCGGCCTTCAGCAGTTCCTAGTGCTTTAGCTGGGAAGAAGAAGTGGTGAAGTCCCCAGCCGTCTGTTTAGTTAGCAGAACTTAATTTAAAAAATCTACTCGAAAAAAAGCTTGACTGTACATTCGATCATTACAATTGCTCGTATTGAAAAAAAACAAGCTGCTCTCAAACTTTATTTAACTGCCGTCCAAATCGTTCACTTTAGTTCGATCTATCACCGGCTGTCAATGGAAACACGGGGTGGAAGCGATTGATAAAAAAAAAACGCCGATTCGTCAATACTGCTGTCAAAGCGCAGTCACGAAGGGCTTGTGTCAAAGCCTTTCAATTCGAACAATTCGATAGCTGAACATATCGATAAAGTGTCGACGGTTTGATATAAAGAAAAAGAAAACTATAGAAGAATACGAATAAATTCCAATATTGCTCTTCCCCCATAGTAAATAGCGTGATCATTTATAGCCTACGACTGACCAGACTAATAGGGAATATCTATGTAGTTGTTTGTTTGATGCTGGAACATACATTCAGAATTTCGGACAAAAATTCAAAGAAAAACATTTTCTGCATTACAATTCCCAAACATAGATATCCGAGAGATATGCCTTTACTCTATATTTGCTCAAGTTTATGTGTCGCCACCTTTTCCCCACTCCTGAAACTCTCACATAAACAAAAGAAATAGATACGGCACACATGATGCATTCTTCGCACACAAACAAAAAAATATGCGTAACACTTTTGTGCTATTTTATTGCACATATGCTCAAAAGGGGCGGGCACTAGAAAGTATAGATACAGTCACTGAATGCACACATGTAACTCTAGCATCAACTAGGGAAGAGAGGTTGGTATAAATATTTGATCGATAAAAATATCGATGAATACCGACTGCAAAAAGAGGTGTTTTTTGGACGTATTTGGTACCGTTCTTTTTTTCTGCTATTCCATGTGGAATATTAAAAGACCAATAACAACAAATCAAGTAAAAATATAATATTTTCGTTTGCGAATAACATTTAAGTAATTCAGTTCCTTCAGTTTCTCCCTTACTCAGCCCCGGATTTAGATTTTTTTCGAGGCGGGGCAAAAACTGCAATCTGCCGCTCCCCGCCCCGCCAATCCTTTAACGTTTTACATGAATCCTTATTTATTTAAATATACATAGACATGTCGAACAATTATTTAGGATAGGACAGGACATATTTGAAATAAATCGTGAGATTATAGCATACTAGCTTCTGTACGCGACTTCGTCCGCGTGAAACTTCGGCCCCCGACCCACCGTGTCGTTGCGCATCACTCGCCCATGATATTACTTCCTTTTCGCTTAGCGTTCTTTCTGACCTTTTTTCTTACTGCTCGGTTTCTAGGGTAAGGTTTCTACCTTCTTCAAGAATTGGGCTATCAAATGCAATAAGATTTTTTCAAATCCGACTGCTTGTTCCAGAGATTAGCGCGTTCAAACAAAAAAAACTCTTTAGCTTTATTATTAGCAGAAGATTAGAATAAAATTTTTACTCTGTGAGCCTTTTGTTTTGCAAAAAAATCGATGGCATTTTCATAATTAATCTGATTGTCATGTTTTTTGATTGCTAAGATCACACCCGACTTATGCAGAAAAGCTTAACACCAATTAAGGCAATCTAGAATGCACCAGCGAGCGGAGCGAGCGCGAAAATTTTAGCACTGCCTCAAATAAGTTAGATTTTGTAAGTCCGAAAAGTTTTAAGAATTAAGAGTCGCTAGGCTATAAGAACGAGCAAAGCGAGCTCGAATATTTTGCCAGAAACATATTAGGTAAATTTTATCGATCGATAATGCTCCAATCCAACGGCTGCGCCAGCGCTCTGTGGTAAAAACTTAAAGGAAATCGTGTCGCCTTTCCGCATAAAGGCGGCGAAATGGGCGGGACGCCCGGCGCCCTCGCTAGGCGATGTAAAATTTCTAAAATAAAGGATTTGTTCCTTAAATTTTGAGGTGACAGAAGCGCTCATCCTCCTCAGGTTCGCCACGACATAGATCTGTTGCAAGAGATGGAAAGCTAACCTTTTTGTATCGCCAAATAAAAATGGAGCATGTGTTTTAAAAACAGAGAGTTTCTGGTAGAATTCAACTGCTCCGCCCGCAACCCGCTCGCACCATTTGACGATCTATGCCTACGCTAATCACGTAGTGATTTTGTCAGTGTGCCACTCGCAGAGAAAGATAATAAGTGCTGCGCATCTCACTTATCGCAGAGTTGCGGTGCGCTGAGTGGTGCACTTGTTTGCCACGCTTAAATTTGCCTTTCCCCCCTAGATCCGGGGCTGCCCTTACTTAAAATTAAAACTGTTCAACTATCGCACATAAAAGAACAATTAAAATAGGTACTTATTGAACATTATATCTGTCGCTTTCATAATTTAGTTGTTACATTCTTAGCCAAAAAATGTAAGCAAATATCAATATGTTATTCCATCACACATTTTGTCACTTGGATAATATTATTATCCATCGGGGTCTTGCTCAAACTGATGAAAATCAGTCGATGAGAAAATATTTGTATCGACAAAGAAGTGTCTAAGAGCTTTTGGGACTAGCAACGTCTTTATGGACTTTGAAGTCACTTGAAATTACCAACCAATTATTTTCTCTGCATTTTGCATCTACCTATTTATGTTAAATTTCTGGATCTATCGGGAAACTGATATAAAATGTATTAATTCTCGTTTAAGATTCTTAATACAATTTCTTATTAGAGCAACTAACAATTATCGATATCCATATCTCAGTGCTGCGCACCACTAATGCATCGTTTTGACATGCGTCAGTCATTAGGCAAAGGCTGTCGCATGTCAAAAATATTTCACAACTAGATAATTTGTAAAATACTTAAATATTATAATTAATGCAGTGATTTTTTAGTTACCGGTGGTAAGACAAACCACTTGTACTAAGGTTTGTTGTAATTGTGCTATATTTTCACACAAGGACGGAACAATTCGGCATTTCGTAAAAATACGAAATCACACTACACGTTCCGAGGCAAACATATGACTAAACGGTGCTCACTGCAGTCACGCGTATTTAAGGTCAGTTCAACCCAACGGAGGCGACATGCGCCACGCCTCCAAGCCATATCCCTCGATATCCGTGTTCCCAAACCTAGCAAACAGTTAAAAAATGTGGCAGCTTTTGTAAATATGTAGAAAAATGCTGCAGAAAATATGTATTACTTTAAATTAAAATTGATTAGGGACCGTCTTTTCAATCGTTATATAACTTCCTAGGAATAAATATGGCGGTTACACATAATATTTTCAATAAGAAAACTGTCAAACTGTCATATTTATTCCTCCGATTCCTTTATGAAATAACTCAGTAACTAAAATACGGTTTTAGTTTAATTTTAGAAAGGTTTTCACAAGCAGACTAAACTATTTTAATTGGCAATTTAGCTGCATCTCATCCCTGTCCGCATTGGTTGAAAGAATATTGAAATTCAAAGGAGTTTTTTTTTTCAAACTTTTTTCACGTTCGTGAAAATGGGAATATTTCTAAAGTTCCGATGGTAGTTATGAAATGCTAGTTCAGTGTTTAATCTAAAATGTTGGTCTTCGCTCTCCGCTGATTGTGTTTGTATAGCGCTGAATTCGCTGCAGAGATATCCGTTGTTCGAGCGTTTTATCCGTTGAACTTTTAGTTTGTATATACTGCAAAGTAACAATTGTTGATAATAAGTTCGTTATTTTAGTTTTGAAGCGCTTTTTTGCTGAATTGTTTTGGTTGTTTTTTCATTTGACGGGTAGATATTTGAACGAATGTTGTAAATGTGAGTCTCTTTCCCTTTGTAGAAGTTTGACAAAATTAGCAAGGGAATCAACCGAAGAAAGACGAGTTCGTACGGAGAGAGGTGATTTAGACGCGGTTACTACCAATATTTAGTAGTAAATTCGCCGATTTCGTAGGCCCGACTGTGAAATTTGTAATAAAACCCTTAAAAAGTTACAGGGCAGTCTACTCATGTATCATCCCGAAAAGTAAATGCTCTAGGCCGCGTTGACACCAGAAAAGTCGGCTGCTGACGGTGAGAACGTATGAACAACAGAGGACAGGCAGTCCGCGGCGGACGTTATTTTTTCATACATTTTGAACTTGACGATCACAGTCGTGAAGACTAAACGTTTGATGTGAAGGTACCCTTAAAGACGGTTATTGTGTAAGTCGTTTTTGGGAGGCTTAATTACTAATGGCTCCCAAAACGACTTAGCACAGAAAAAACTTTGTTAACAAAAAAGTTTCGGCGACTTAGTTTCGAAATAATGTACAAAAAATTCAAGGAAATTGATAAAGAAAATAAAACCTATCGGAGGACAATTCTTCTTGAATAAAAATGCAACAAGCGATTGCAGAAAACTCTGAATCTATACAACAAAGGGTTAACTCGACAATGATGTGATTGTTTAAACTTCCGTCAACTACGTCACCACAGTTGAATCACGGCCCTGTATTTCGAAATTGCTGATTTTAATGTAGCATGGCTTAAAATAAATAGACTTTTTGAATAGTAAAGCCTCAGTTCCGAAGCCGCTTACGTGCTTAATATTAACTACAGTTAATTGTACCTAAGTATTATTTCTGTGATGATATATCAATTTTAATGCCTCTTTTCACAGCGATTTTATTATATTCATCAAAAGCCAACGTCACAAGTACTACCTGTCTTATTACAAAACAAGGTCGTGACCTAAACCATCGAGCCAGTTTTTGTATTTCGAACTTTATTCCGATACAAATAAAGTTTTTTTTACAATAACAGAACTGACGTTGAAACCAGGATTGAATTGTCAATTTTGTATTAATAACTTTACGTCATCGTGACTCGAAATAAAGTTCGAAATACAAAAACTGACTCGAAGGCTTAATTAAGCTCGGATTAGAGATGGCTTCGTATTGTAAAAGTTTGTGGCACCAGACATCCTAACTAATATTATAAATGCGAAATCCTAATCCTAATCCTTCCTAACTAATATTATAAATGCGAAAGTAAGTTTGTTTGTTTGTTTGTTACCTTTTCACGCCTAAACCACTGTACCGATCATCCTGAAATTTTGCATGTACGTTGTCAGAGGTACAGAAACGGACATAGGGTACGTTTCATCCCGCAAAAAAGTACTGTTCCCGAGGAAAACAACAATAACGTTCTTATGGTAATAGATGGCGCCACCTGTCTTTCGAATCATGATTGAAATGTAAACCGAATTGATATTCAAAGTCTAAATTAACGCGAGCGAAGCCGCGGGCAAAAGCTAGTACCTAATATACTTAAAAATAGCCAAACACCTGGTTGTAGAATTGAGAATTTGAAGTTGAGAACTTGTTAAAATCTACTTTAGCATTGCTTAAAGCGTGTAATGTAACACGAATTCTGCGTGTGGACGGGATTACGAGCATTACATGTAACGCTCGTGCTGATCCATCGGCTGTCCGTTTGTAACGAACACAAAGGCTCTCGCAGTCGAACACATAACAGGATTCGCGTTGAGGCTCTATGCCGCCCTCAGTATTCGCATTATTACATTACACACGTCTGGACATGGCTTTCGGTGACAGCCGGCGAAATGCAATTTTTGTTTTGCTATACCTAAGAAATTTTTAATTTCCCGGGCTACCTTGAAGGAATCGCCAAAGGAAAGAAGAAGGAAATAAAGAAAAACAGGTGTTTTGTATCAGAAACATGTGCCGTACAAAAGGATAACTAACTCGAGTAAGAAAAATAAAACAAAATAGATCTATCTAATGTACTAGCCCGCGGCTTCGCTAGCGTTAATTTAGAATTTGACAATCAACTCAGGTTGTTCGGGGAATTATAATTAGGAGGATGAAGAACCGGTCTATCGACTCTCTAGACTCACAAAATGTATTAGGTACTTAAATAAAAAAGCTCTTAACACACCACTAAAGTTTCTATAATAATATAATTCAATCCTGATTCGAAAGACACGTGGCGCCATCTATTATCATAAGAACGTTATTGTTGTTTTTCTCGGGTACAGTACTTTTTTCGGGATAAAAGGAGGGTACCTTTTATCCCGAAAAAAGTCCGTTTCTGTCGACCTGACAACGTATATGTAAAATTTCAGGATGATCGGTTTAGGCGTGAAAAGGTAACAACAAACAAACAAACAAACTTACTTTCGCATTTATAATATTAATAAAAAATAAAATAATAATAATAAAATAATAGTTAGGAAGTTAGGATAATCACGAGCACAAAACCGAAATAATCAGCAGCGAAGTAGCGTTTGAAGTTCTCAACATCAAATTCTCAATCCCAGTATTAGTCAGTGTTGTTTTCCAGTGTTTCCATTTTCGCTCAATATCCGTACTTACCGTAGACTTGCAGCGAGAACCGTTGTGTTGCTTAATTAGTGTCGAATATCAATACTAAACGGGGCGTACCGCCCTTTGAGAATTTGACTACTAACCACCTCCTAACAAATTAATCTAACCTTCACAGATGCAATGATAATTACTGAACTGTTGTCTACACAAGGTCTGTGCGTGTTAATTGAAATCAAGGTTTGAATGTAGGTCATTCATCAATGGGCGTTCCGGGAAATCAATTGCAGCGTAATTATTAGAACGGAATTCGGTATTGCATGAAACTGTAAATTAATTATAATTATTGCGTTAGTAAACGGTAATCACATTCATGAAATAGTTTGATAATTGATAAATCACTAAACATTTATACTTATACCATATTTTCAAGCAAATAAATATATTCTATTCTACAGAATAAGTCCTGAGAATAAATTTTGTAATTTTGACATATTTTCCACAGTTTTTAAGCTATTGCATAGCTTTTATCGCGGGCTTTGAGCGCGGCGACCGAATCAAGAAATTCCGTAACGAAAATAAAACCTAACACCCCCCACTCCGCCTACCATATAGCTCGGCCGAGCGTTCGCTTAACGTGTATGTTTATGGTACGACTGTACTTGAATTAATATCAAAGAACAAAAAATACTGCATAAATACTGCATAAATAAATAATTATAATTGCATAAGTTGATAAAAAATTCTATGCAATAGCTTTACCGCGGCAGTCCCCGAGTGCCACACGTGTTTATATCTGACTTTGGTAAAATCAGCCCTTAGTAGGTTTGTACAAACACTTTTACACGTCAATCATATTATATGATCGGCGTTTTCTGTCCTTATACTCTGAGAAGAAAGTCCAGACATAATCTTGGTCGGATCATGTGAAGACCATGTACATTTCGGTTTAGTGACAGTGGATAACAGTTTAGCTTAAGATTTAGGAGAAACCTACTAGTTTACAGTTTTTAATGAGTCTCTATAAGTTACACGAGTTAGTGAATTCAATTTTCCTTCTTAAAATGTTTTCCTACACCATAACATTCCGAAAACAAAAGATTCTGACGAATGGAAACCTACCGCCTATTTTTGAAATCGGTTTAAAAATGGAATCATGTCCGTATTCCTTGTACAAACCAAGTACAAGTTTACGGTTGTTTATATCTGGAGGTCGATTCATCTGTTGAGCTTACTACGAGCATGGTATTTATATTCGCCGTACTATTTGCAGCCTCCGTCAGCATTCCGGAGACCCAGAACACGGAATAAGCCTATTCTCGTAAGCCTTAAAAATACTGGGTTGTTATGATATTATTTTATTTTAGCTGTCATCTACAACTTCGTTTGCCATTTGTCTCTGTCTATAAATCTCAAACTGTCTGTGTGCTTTTTGAAGCACCCGTTGGAATTGAATCGTGTTGTTTTAAATACAGTTTTGTCTCCTCTCAGCTTTTTCAGTAGCTTTTAGGACCGTATTGTTGCACGCATCCCGTTTGTTAAAACATTTAAAGTTGCTTTTAGGACACCTTACGTCACATACTTCATATAACTGTAGTCAAGAAATAGAAAAGTTGACAAAATGACGTTGAGTAACTTTTGAAACCTAGAAATCTTTTCAGTCCTCATCCTTTAGAAATACGACTTCTCGACTCGAGCTAAAGAAAGTGAGTGACTATGATCAACCGAGCTTACTTCGCAGCAAAAAAGATGAGGCAACGAAAAAGAGATGGTTTTTTTAAAGTACTTTAATTACTACCACGATACGCTATCTATGTTTGAGTTTTACATTTACGGGCTTTCATGAAACGAGTGAAGTTCCAGGTGTATTTTCCTATAGTGCAAGATTTGGATTTAAAATTCTTTGAATCTTTTTATGTTGTTTACACTTGTTTCATGATTTTTATTGTCTGTATAGTTATATAGATAAGTATATGATTAATGTATGTAGTTACTGTATATGTAAATGATACACCACAGACTACCTGCAGTATTGTCTCTTCTTCTTCTTCCCTTAATCCATCCAAAGGTTGTCTTTAAAAGATCGCCAGCGGTAAGACCATTGTGTCACTCCTTGTTAAAATATCTACATATATATCTGTAATTTTTATGGTGTATAGTATTTTATCTCACGAAGCGACGCGCGCTTTACTTGTGGTTACTAAGAGTACAATCACGCTGTGAATGTGTGTGTAAGCGCAGGAACTTTTGGTACCGTCCGAGACAATGGCGAAGTGAGAAGTGTATGTGAGTGAGTGTGAGCGTGTGTGTGATACGTAAATAAAGAGCATTCTATCTTAAGTTTAATTGAAAAATCTTGGTCAATAACTATTTTTGCATGTTAATAATAAGCCGTAATGTCGTCTCGTGTGCGGCACTTTTGTAAAACCTCGTCTGTCACTCATACTCGTATGGCTGTCTCTTTCTAAAGCGGTAAAGTTCCATGCGTCTACTATAAACCATGACAGGCCGGTATTACTCATAACATTGAAGCGTATTAAAATCTAGCCTTTTCCAATAGCTTATAGTAATTACCAAACCCACCCCATGCATGCGCTTTACAAACCCTAATGCATTCATGAATACTAGATAACTATGTAATCATAACCCATTTGCATGTCAGATAACACATTAAGAAGTCTCGATTTAAACCGATTTTCAAAAGGAAATTGAAAGGTCAGTTTGAGTCAAAAATATTAATTGGTTTTCACTTTAAAGGTTAGTTGTCTGTTATCTGTCGAATTGCTGTCAGTACACGATATAACGAAAAAAAAAACTTAGTAAAACTGTTTTTTTTTAAATAATTATTATAATAAATTATGTGCCTAGAATCGGTAGCGCTATGGCTGTTCTCTAACGATGACAACTTTGTAGAAGGATTTCAGCCTGTTTGTTCAAAACTTCAATCTACTTCATTCTTCACTTTAATCTCCAAGGTCATCACCCCATACTCAAGAAGATCATTTGAAGCGGATTGAAACTAAATTCAATTTTCAATACGAAAGCTAGGACGGAGTTCATTCCATTCCCTTCATGATTTTCTCAAGCAATTAGTCTTCAATCTGGAGCTGGTCATTGTGGCCATTTTGGGTTTTGTCGCTCGATGCTGAGTTGAGCATCGCTCGAGCGAGTTTTAACATTACCGAGAAACAGGAAACTGAGAATTATCCGGATCTTCCAATTTTAAAGATAGAATGTTGTTATTTGTCACTCTTTGCTTCGGAGGATTTATTCTATGGGTCAAAAATGTATTTGCTAATCGGTAAATTATCCAGTATGCACTATCGATCTCAGTTCCAGTCGCATAAAAAAAAAATATTCCGATACACAGAACAAAGAATATTTTTGTTTTCCCGCGAATCCTGCATTTGGATATGCTCGTCGTTTCGTTTTCGTCGTCAAATTTTAACGAGCGTTAGTTTGTGATAGAGTGATGGATTTTTGTTTGGTATTTTATGCCAGTTGTATTCACGGAGTTGTGTTTTTCCACTGGTGCACAATTTATTTTTTGTAAAATAAAACAGAAAAATGTTTGCTCGCATTTCCACTTCGCCGAGTCGTTGTGAGAATTGGGTGAATTTTAAATACAATACGAATTGCAGATAGTATTTATTTACTTTTCGAGTGAGTTTTTTTGGAAATACCTACGATATAAGCATAGGACTCTTGAGAAAATATTATAAAAAAATAAATAAAAAAAATCTTTTTATTTCAGACACATTTGGCCCATAATGGTGTTAATAGACAGAAGACTTACAAACTATTTTTAAAATTTACAAACTATTTAAAAAAAAATACAAAAAAAAGAAAAAAAAATAGTAAAAAATAAAAATATTATTTAATTTAATTTAATTTAAAATTCAATTTAATTTAATGCAATTTAATTTTATTCAACTTAACTTTATTCAATTACTACTGATTTTGTACCAACATACATAGCAAATAAATATAACGTTTCTATTTATAAACATCTTATGAAAACCCAAAAATAACCATGTACCTTTATAAAATAGTTACAAATAAATATACCCAGGCCCATGCATCGGTACTCGCACTATCTGTGTCTCAGTTTTCAAGTGAAACTCCTCGACGGAGCAGAACTTTATCCATGGTCCAATAAATAGAATTTGTAGTTGTACAAAGTTGCTCGTTGCACGTTGCGCATTCCAACAATTTAAATGATACTGGCTGCTGTTATATATGCAGGCAACTTCAGAGTAAGTGGATAGTGCACAGGCTAAGCGAACTATTCCACTAGTGGCTCAAGAGTTGTATCTTTTCGTATTAATATTAGTTTGCGAGCTGTGCGTCGTAAACTAAAAAGACGTAAGTTTTCTTGGGTAGGGGCGTTGAAACAGTAATGTATCATTTTTGAATATGCGTCGGAATGTTAATGTCAATATTAAGTATATTTTATTTTTGATTATCAAGAAATTAAAATTTACAGGTCAGTGTCAGGTTGTATGTAGAACAAAATATAATTTGCGACCGTAACAAGTATGTATTAACAGAATCATTGTCATTAAAATCATCAATACAACCCTCTAAGTTTATTTAATCCCATTGAATGGCTATTTCATGAAATAGTGAGTAGTAGTGATAGTGACTAGTGAGTGAATTTATGCAGCCGATAGTGTCATACAAAATACGTTCCATTTTTTAATGCATTTTGTAGATAGTTCCTAAGTATCTGGACTTTACTGAATAGGGCATTCTTTCTAGTGGATGCTGAGATAAAAAAACACTTACTTTAGTTTGCATTTGTAACGAGCCCTTTATTCAAGCAATGAGGTTTCGGGACGAACATATTATAAATATTCAATATGGTTACTCTTTCATCGAGTCTATTGACCACGGCTTTTTTTCCTTAAAACCTGAACAGTGTGCGTTAGTCTCAAACACCAACTATTGACCTGGGAATATAACAAATTCTCCATCAAAGTTAAACTCATTCATTAGTTTCATTTTTCCTCGACGCATAAAATATTACATCGGCGCGGCGTCGTGGCGGCTCCCGTAATCCCTCGGGCGTGAGCTGAATGTCTGCCTTCTACTAACACAGCTTGCGGACCCGGTATTACTAGGGGTACGTGATAGGGTGCGAATCGATCCCACAAATTACAATAAACCTTCACTCACGCAACTTAGAACTCAAATTCCAATACAAAACAGAATCACAGCTAGCTTTCATTGAAATTTGAGTTCTGCATTCGTCAAGTTAAGGTTTATTATGTTTTGTTATGAATAAACCTTGGTAAGTTGAACTCCATCTACAATTCGAAAGCGTGGGGGTGAAGAGTTCTAATAGAAAATCGATAGCAACAATTCCCGCTCCGTTGGCGCATCCGCCGGGCACGGGCTTGACGCGTGCCTCACCCGAAGATGACGAGATCGCGTTCAATTTCCATTTAAGTAATCTCCAAACACGATGAGAAAGTCTCAGTGGGAAAATTAACAGTAGGCAATGTTATTTGTGGTCGGATACAAATCCAATTGCGTTGCCACCGAAGTGGTCCGCAGTCAAGTCCAATGGCTTTCGAGAACATAGGTCACGATTCCGATCACAAGGAGCTTACATAGCATCTTCGGTGTCAATAGTTTAATATTTTAGCTTGGTGTGTAAGTATTCGAAATAAATTCAGCTAGAATACTTTCATGCAAAGAATAAGCTAAACCGGTCAAGTGCGTGTCGGACCACGCACAATGAAGGGTTCCGTAGTTGGGATGAATAGTTTATCCCAAAAACAAACTTAACATTGTAGATGAAAAATATGTTCTCACATACATCGATATACGTCACGGATTTGCCCCGTTGGTCTCGTGGTTGCAAGCGCGACTGTCGAGCGTGGAGTCCTAGGTTCGATTCCCGAGTCGGGTAAAATGTTATTGGGTTTTTCCCTTCAATTTTAGGAACTTCTTAGTAACAGCCCGGAGTTTGGAAGTTGGCGGTGTGATACCCCCGTGCCTCGAAAAGCATTTTAAGCCGTTGGTCCTACGTTTGATCTTTCTCCGGTCGTGTCGGATTGCCGTCCCATCGGACTATGAAAGTGAGGGAAGAGAGAGTGCACCTGTATCTGCGCACAGTCTTGTGCACTGTAATATCTCCCGCGCCGAAGGTTAGTTTCCGTTGAGATTGGCCGCCATGGCCGAATTACGGTCTGAAGGACTATATACGTCACGGCCAATTATCCAGCTGCAAATTTATAAGTTTGTAAACACAAATAATAATTTTTATGTAATAATACTACAAATTAACGTTTTGCCGACTTTTTCCTTTACTTTTATTGTGAGACCTTGCTTCTTGCCAAATTTCATTATTCCTGGTCAACGGGAAGTACCCTCCCTGGTTTGGATTTATTAGCGAGTATCAAAATATGTCGCATAATTGTCGAACATTTTTATTGCGTTGACTTAAAAGCTTGATTTTTTTAGAGCTCCAAGGGATCGTAGACGTACGTATTTAATATTAATTTCAGTGTAATACCTCCATGCGTTCCTGAGAAAAAGGGTCTTGACAGACTGACATACAAACGGACAGACAGCAAAGGGAAAAAGGGAGAAACAAACGGAAGGAAAAAATGGGACCCTTATAGGATTATAAGGGTTCCGTTTTTACCTATCAATTGAGGTATGGAACCCTAAAAAACCGTGTGCTTACTGCTTTTCGGCATCATAGGCTTCTAATACCGAGAGCACACACAAACACACACAATACACTTTGATTATATTTCTTTTATAAATTGTATAGATTTCCAACTAGTTTTGATTACGTGCAGATGTCGATCGCAGTCCAATATCGTGTTAGCGGACCGCAAATATCACCGTGTGCCGTTCATAAAGCAATCTAGTAACAAAGCAATCAGATTGCTTCGACGCTTTTGTAAAGCAATAACTCTAGACTAATAACTAATCTCGCTAGGTTGTTGTTTCACTCGACAGGATCAATGGTTTACATTGGAATATTGGGTCGATTTGTGTGGAAGCAATAAGGATGTATTTTTTGTTTTTTGTATACTTGTTGTTTTTTTTTAAGGAAGTGTAAAACAACTTTGTTTGGACAACACAAAACTTACAGAGAACAAAATCGAGAAACAAAACTGTTAGAACGGCTTGTTTTTTTTTAAATTTTCAATTTAATTTATACACAAAAAAAAATACACAACCAAAAATTAATTAAACACTACAAATCATATAATGGGCAACCATTTCGCTTTCTGCGATCTCTTCCAGGCAACCTTGGAATGGATAGTGTTTGCGTCGGCATAAAAAGGAATGGAACATAAAATCCACCAATATTAACAGATTTAACGATTTCATTCAATTAGATGTGGCAAACCCCAAAGATTTTAATCGTTAGATTCACCTGCGTCAATAAATGGTCGCGTTTCTGTTTCGTTTTGACACCTCTGACACACACTATGTCGCATGCTGGATGTGTGAGCTCAGTCTTTTCAGTATTGACACTTTTCGCGCGTCATAAGTACGGTGAGGCAAAATCTAACGATTCAAATCTTTGACCGATTTTCGATGATTTTCGATTGTTTGCACTTTTAAAACGCAATCCTTTCTATGAATATTGACGTACAGTATTTTTATCTGACGAAGCGACGCGCGCTTTACTTGTGGTAACCAAGTGTACAAACATGCTGTGAATGTGTGCGAGAGGACAAGTGGATTCAGCACATGACGCACACACGCACACGCACAGTTCCGACTTCGCCATAATCTCGGACGGTACTGAAAGCTCCTGCGCTTACACACACCCACCCCGTGGACACTTCGTAACCACAATTAAAGCACGCGTTGCTTTGTGAGATAGAAATACTATATTAACGTGATTTGATTGATTGCGCGACTATTTCACATTCATATAATAGAGTGCGATGATCGCGTACTCGCGCGACTATTGCTTTTGGTTAAGACGTGGGATAACAGCCGTACTTACACCGCTGAAATGAAAAGGAAAAAAATAAAATAAAAAGCAATAAAGCTCAAACAAAAAACGGATGATTTTTGACTTTTTGGGAAAATTCTTTTTACACATAATTTTAATAATCAAGTTAGAACCGATGTTTAAATAAACTTTCACGGTTCAAAGGGCCTAATCTGTAAGGCCATCAACGAAGATATGGGTCCGACTGAAAGTAGTTCGATACTTCAGAATGAACCTACTCCCGATTAATTAACCTTTTTGGACGGGCAAAAACACATCGGGATTGAGGACAACTGTCAAATGGTGTTGTCGTTTATTCTTAGTTCGGGCCTCGAAGTAATCTTATGTCCGTAGGTGATAGGGCGTAGCAATCGCCCGTAACTTCAGCGAAGAGTAGACCCGGATTGCTTCAACAGGTCTCAGCATCCGGACAGCTTGAATGTTAGCCCAGTGACACGGGTGCCTCGGTGCGAAGCTAAACAATATAAATCTAGAATCCGCTTCCATAAAGCTGACCTAATTCCGACGTTTACATTATCTCTAAGATCGATATTGTAGACTCAAGATCAAAGTCACAACTCCTCGATTCAAGATCACACGGAGCGTAGCATTGAAAGTGATGATAACTTAACAGTCTGAGGACTATATCCTACTGCAGCCGTAGCTTTTAAAATAGGTTGACTGTTGACTCTAACCGTTATTCTAAACTTGCTTTTGCCCGCAGCTTCCCCCGCATGGAGTTCGAAAATTATCAAACGGAAACGAACTACCGGGATAAAAAGTATACTATGTCATAACCCAGGTCATGGTCTACCCATGAGCCAAATTTCATTTAAATCCGTTCAGCCGTTTTACTGTGAAAGCGTAACAAACGGACTTCCGCATTTATAATATTTAAGGATTAATACGTCCTATCTAACAGAGCCGGGTGATTTGTAACTCAGAACCATCCTACCGCTGATCATGGTTTTCTCATGATTTATTTTTGCTTGCTGCACGGCATGAATTAATTAAGGTCAAACTACGCCTGCGGGGCCGTCATTTTGACAGTTCAACAACATTCATTGCGTTAATTACGTTGTTGAGCAGATACATTTTTCGAACATATGAAGCAATGGATTAGCAATAGTCTTCAAAATGATTCAGATTGTGATTGATAGTGTGTTACGCAATTAGGGTGCTGGTTTTGCAAACAAAGGTTACATGTGTACTCAGTTCACCAATTTTATACAAGAAATTGGCTGCGGTTGAAATCGTGTGGGTCGAAAATTATGGAGAGTGTACTTGGGAGTTAGTAAAATAATCAGTCTGCCTTCTAAAAGTGAACTACATTTATGTTAATTGCAAAAGTATAGTTCACCTCATAATTGCTTAACTACCCTAAGGTTGAATGTCACTAGCACGTCATTAAACGTCAAGGTCTATTTTTGCTTAAAGACCAAGTGACAGCTAGATTTTTCAACCTTAGTGACGTTACAATTCGGTCGAAGTTGTTGTCAAAAAAAAGGTTGAATATGCCTACTATTACCTATTAAGCGTGATACGTTGCACATATTCATAACCTAGCTTCACGTCGGGTTGAATACACGAAATAAATTAACAAAGATGAATTGAACGCTTGCGCGTGAATACGGGCGCGGTCAGAATACCGCCATTAGAATTTAATCATATTCAATGTGAAAGTGATTAATGTATTGAGCCATATTACCCTCTTGATGGGAAGGAATAATTGCATGCAGTATTGATGTAGAGCGTTGTGTATGCCGTCTATGTTGTTAAGTAAAGAGAAAAGTGTGAAGATTATGGTTACGTTATTTTTATTAGATTTTAATGAAATGAAATGAAATGAAATGAAATGAAATGAAATGAAATGAAATGAAATGAAATGAAATGAAATTTATTTGCAAGAATTGTAGTACATACAGATGGTCGGGTTTTTTTTAAACAGTTTCTAAAACAATTCGCTAGAACTAGCATGCAAAATTATTGTTACATTAAATAAATGAAGCTAATAAAATTGGTACATAAATAATCATAGTTATTCAATTTAAAATGTCAAGTATTTGTCAGATTATGTCAGTAAGATGTCAATTTCAGTGTAAATCTTTGAAGTCTAAATACTCACTGACAGAATAGAATGGTTTTTCTATAAGCCATTTGAATAACGCCGCTTTAAAACGATTGATTGGTAGTTCCCTATACGACTTTGGTAGTTTATTAAATATTCGTATAACCATTGGGAAACAACTTCTGTGATATAAATGGCTTTTCATTGGAGGAATAATTAATCTATCCGGATATCTCGTCTTAAACGTAACGGTGTCTCCCAGACGTTGAAATAAGTCGGAGTGCATTTTAACAAATTTACAGCATTCAAATATGTACATACCGGGAACAGTTAATATTTTTAAATCTTTAAAAAGAGGTTTACATGAAGTCAATGGTGGCACATCACAAAGAGCACGGATACACTGTTTTTGGGCTATAAATACCCTATTTATAAGAACAGAATTCCCCCATAGTACAATGCCGTATCTAATGTTAGACGCTACGTAACCATGATACGCTAAGAGGGCCGTTTTGAGGTTCGCTATTTTACAAAGTCTCCACAAGGCAAAAGCGAAACGATTAATCTTATTTGTGACCTTTAAGCAGTGAGGTTTCCATGTGCAGCCACTGTCCACTGTTATACCAAGGAAAATGGCTTCGTGAGCTTCATTAATTCTTTGATCGGAATAAGTGATCATAAGGTCAGAATTTGTCTTTCTATTGTGGAATTGAATGATTGAGGTTTTATCAATGTTTACTTTTAAATTATTATTACTAAGCCATGTTATAATAGCATTAACCGTTTCATTAATTTCAGTATTATAATTAAACATTTTATTCTCCGTGATAACCACCGCAATATCATCCGCAAACAGTGAGTAGAAATGACTAGTTACATTTGGTAGGTCGTTAATATATAAAAGAAAAAATAACGACCCTGTTACACTACCTTGCGGCACTCCTGTGTTGTTGTTTCTTATGCTAGACTTACATAATATTTCTTCTTTATTTGAATTTATTTCAGTAATCGCTGTGTATTGAGTCCTATTTGACAGATAACTTTGTAGCCACTTTAATGCCAGGCCGCGAAAACCGTACATTTCACATTTAGTGAGCAGAATATTGTGGTCAACAAAGTCGAAAGCCTTGCTCATATCGAAAAACACAGTGCAGGTACGTGTATGTTTATCAACATTTTCAGTAATTTTTGAAAGTAATTTAAAAGCTGCTAAAGTTGTCGATTTGCCTTTTTGGAATCCATTTTGTTCGGCTTTTAGTATTTTATGTTTAGTTAAGAATTGCGTCATACGAGAATGAATTATCTTCTCAAATACCTTAGATAAAACTGGTATTAAGGCGATTGGCCTATAATTGTTTATATCCGTTACGTCACCTTTTTTAAAAATCGGTTTAATGACGGAGGTTTTTAATTTATCCGGGAAGGTGCCCTGAGAGAATGACATATTAATAAGGTACGTTAATATTGGTGTAATCAGGGTTGCAGTGTGTTTTAGGATAAGTGTAGGGATCTCATCATATCCCACAGAAGAAGTATTGTTTAATGAGAGTATAGTTTTAAATGTTTCATCATCGCTAACCGGATAAATGAAGAAACTGGCATTGAGCGGTGAAATTAAATGACGATGTCCCATCGTAGATGCTGTTCCTTTTTTTCCGGCGGTCATATCGATAAAATAATTATTAAACGCGTTTGAAATGTCATTAGTATTTGTCAAAATCATATTATTAAATTTTATTTTTGTAATTAGTTTTTTATCAGTATTTGTATTTGTCTGCGTACTTTTTTTTATTAATGTCCAAGATGCTTTACAAATGTTCTTTGATTCTTTAATATATTTTACATTGAATAGTTTTTGTGCTGCAAAGATAATTTTCTTGAATTGTTTATTGTATTTTCTGTAATTAATTTTACAACCCAATGTTTTGGATTTATAATACCTAAATCGCAATGTTCGCTTTGTTGCGCATGATTTTTTAATTCCTGCAGTAATCCAATCAGAGTTTTTACTTTGTTTGTTTGTAATTTTCCGTTTACATACGGGAAAACATAAATTAAAGAAGAGTATAAATGCATCATAAAAAGTGTTAAATGCAGTGTTAAAGTCTTCTTCCGAGTATACATCCGACCAACATATATTAGAGAGACAGTCACAAAACTTTTTTAGATTTATGGCACAGAAGTCACGTCTGAATATATACCATTCCATGAGAGGTTTCGTCATTTTGGAAGTAGGGATGTACAAGATTTGTGCAGTTTCATGGTCCGATAAACCAAGTTTGAGAACCTCACTTAAAGCTTCCGGAGAATTACTAATAAATTGATCGAGACAGGCATTTGCGCGAGTAGGTTGATTAATATGTATATTGTAGTTGTAATTATGCACTATTTTCTGAAATTCAGTCAACACTTTGCTCTCTTTAAGTGAATCGATATTGAAATCTCCAGTTATGATGATTTTCATCTTTAGTCTGCGTCTTAGTTTTGTAATTAAGTACTCTAAGTTGCGAAGAAAAATGTCAGGATTTGATTTTGGAATTCGATATATACATACAATTATACATTTATAAAATGGAATTTCAATTCCACAGCATTCGAACGACCGTTCAATGCATAATTCACTCAGTAATGGAATTTTTTTAGTTTCTATAAAATGTTTACACAATATACCAACCCCGCCTCGCCTTTGGTTTGGTCTGGAGTAGAAATCAGCTAGCTTAAACCCTTTCAAAGATAAGTTAGATTCCTCTCCTGATCTGAGAAAAGTTTCAGATAGGCATATTATGTCTACGTATTTTTTTTTATTTAACAGTTCGCAAAGAGAAATTTGCAGAATGTCTATTTTACTAAGTGCTCCTGCTATATTTTGATGCAGTATAGTTAGGTAGGAGGTTTCAGATTCGCCTTGACTAAAAAAATATCCTGTATATCTGAATGTGTTGATTTATTTGAGTTAGGTGGCGACTGGTACGTAGGCCCATCCTTAGTTAATAATGGTTTGGGATTCTTTATACGAGAGAAATAATTAAGAATGGATTGCTGGGTGGATTTTTTTGAAGAGATAACTTTGTGTCCGCTGTTGTGCCGTGCCACCTTATTGACGCTGTCAAATTTCACAGATAGAGGATTAACATGTGAATTATTATAACTAAGGAATTTTTCATTATAGTCTAGACAGTCAATTACATAATTCAATGTGTCACAAGTCTCCTGCAATAAGTCCCCTGTAGCACCCGTAACATTGATGAAATGGGAGTTCGGAAAACTTTTACATAATAATTTAAATTGTTGGTTTAACATACGTTCATTCAGATAGCGGTTCTTTACTACGTTCAACAGAAAAACAGTACTTTTTTGCAGCTTCCTTAAAACATAATATAATTCGCACAAGCTGTTTGTAGGATTTGTGTCGTTTTCACCGACACATAGTATTATTTTGTCTTTTTCAGATACTAGGATACTATCACAGCCTCTTAAGACCTCATCCGATTTGGCGTAATGTTTCGTGACGCTTGACACAGAGTATTTTTCATGCTTGGTGCCATCTCTTGAGTTTATAAGTTGAGAGGCCAGTCCACTACATTGTTGAGTACCATATATCACAATTTTTCTGTTTGAACAGTACTTATTGTTATTTATCATGTTCATGGTCAATGAATTGCTGTCACTAGTTGGTACAGATAGTGAGGTAATTGGATCAGTGTATTTTTTAGATCGATATTCATCCATTTTTGTTTCTTGGTAAGGTATATCTAATACTATTTCCGAGGAGACCTGATGACTACATCGCGAAGTGGAAGGACGTGGTGTCGAGTTCCTGTGTTCCACTAAATTATTAGGTGGAAGGGAAGGGGATTGACATGTGGTGTTATTCAAAGACAACGAGTTATCTAGGCCAATCGTGGTGAAATTAATTCTTTTTTTCCTTAACTTATTTTTGCTACTTTTTACAGAGTTAGTTTTAGAAGTAGATGAGCAGATTTTGATTAACTCTTTAATTTTCATCTCTTGATCGATAGTAGCTTGCTTTAATGATTTATTTTCCAATATTAATTTATCAATCTCATTATCCGCACATTCCATTTTCAAGTTCAGATTGTCAATAGTGTTCCTTAATTCAGTTATAATTTCATCATTTTGTAATGTGGATAAGTCCGGTAAACTTCTCATTATATCCGAATCCTCAGATAGCAGTGAGCTGTTGTTTTCACATGGTAGTGATTCCCATGAAGTTTCCTTACGGATGGTTTTTTTACGTATAGTTATGTTAGAGTCCATCATGTTACGAGTTTGTAGTTGGTAACGCCCTCTATGTGGTAGAGTATAAAACCACTTCTATATATTGGCCAATAGATGTCACTGTGTTCAAGAAATGACTAATGAAGTATAACAACACCGATATGATTAATTGGCAACACAGTGTGATCGGTAGTACGAATTTGAAAATTGCTTGTCATCTGTCATCTACGATTTGGAATGCAATGTAAACAAATCATTAGATTCGCTGAGTTCAACAATATAATGTATTTTTTACATGTTATTTATCATATGCGTTATAATTTAAGGTCATACCCAAGTTCTTTCTGTTACTGTGCCTGATTTGATTTGGATGTTGTTTTTCTTATAAATGTTTTTGCACTTTTGTGTCTTCTTTCACTGTAATGGTTCTCGCACTATATTTCAAAATTGGCTTCTTATCAGTTATCAGAAACATTTGTCTACATGAGTTGCACTATTGACTGTACTCCTATTAACTTATTTACATTAAAATGTCACTGTTTATATTTTTAAATTAGATAAATACGCGGAGCTATTCTTTTCGTGACGGGCAGCGCCATCTATCTTTGAGCTAGATGCTAAAGCTAAGCTATAGCTGCTTAAGCTATTGCATAGCTTTTATCGCGAGCTTTGAGCGCGGCGACCGAATCAAGAAATTCCGTAACGAAAATAAAACCGAACACCCCCCACTCCGCCTACCATGTAGCTCGGCCGAGCGTTCGCTTAACGTGTATGTATATGGTACGACTGTACTTGAATTAATATCAAAGAAAAAAAAATACTGCATAAATACTGCATAAATAAATAATTATAATTGCATAAGTTAATAAAAAATGCTATGCAATAGCTTTACCGCGGCAGTCCCCGAGTGCCACACGTGTTTTTTTTTGTTATAAACGGTTGTCGCTTGCTTATTTGTCAAGTTTTATGTTTTTTATTAATATGTCTAAATTCATTATCTACTTCATATTTATAAAAGAACCTGATATTTTTTTTTTATACAGTTGAGTCAATCAATCAACGTTTACATAAGCTGAGATTTGCAACTGATTTATATTGAAATGTAATAACATTTCAATTGGACGCCCGCGCCAGTAACACGATGGTATTAAATTCACAGAAACGGAATAAATGGACCAGTCGAATTGCACTAATTGGCTAGTTTTTATTTGAGATTATCACGTTCATACTGATTTAAACGTTCGACTGGATACATTAATATTGTTGCTCCGTATTCAAATCGATTTGTTCTATTGGTTGTGCCATGTAAATAAAATCCTGTTTATATTAAATACCTGTTAGCAATTACGTTATGGCATAGTTTTCTTATAGTATTCGTCTCAATAGAAGGAACTAATCATTATCTAAAACGTATAGGTACTCATCAAAAAAGTTACACATTATTCCATTAAACATTCCATCCGCACATGAAAACTAAGAATAAAACAAAATAAATCAAAGTCGGGCGCATGATAAAATCACGATTATAAACACGGCGCATTTTCTTTGCAAAAATATAAGAGTGGCCGAGACCGCGACGATACGAAATTTTATCTATAATGCATCCCATTGCCTCTCAAAGAATTGAACACATTTAATATGAACGTCCCGAAGACGGTTACAAAAGAGGACGTCAGTAGCGGGAATAATACACTCTGCTGCACAGATAAATATTTTTCTTTAAATAGAAACATTTCTGCGATGCTCGACTGTGAGGGATCGGAAGAGACTTTTGGCTGAACTTCAGAAGGCTCTTTATTTGATTGCCAATTTGTGATGGAGTGTTCCTATTTTTGTAGTTGTGTATGAATGTGGATGGCTATAACAGTAGGGAAAGAGGCGAAAACACGATGGACGGGTTGTATGAAAGATGATATGCTTATCTAGAAAATGGCTACTAGGGCTGGTTGAGATGTGTGGAAGAGGAAGATTACGCCGATCTCAGGTAAATTGCGATAAGGGCCTACATCAATTATGTTGTTCCTCTGAACGTAAAGAAGATGTAGTTCCTTTGAACACATAGGATAAACTACTGTCGTAAATAATGTATGCATCATGTTTTTCTTATTATTCTGGTATAAATAAAGGAAACGTTTCAGGTTGAGTTGTCGCCTTGGGTTGATCATCGTATATCAACTGCGGTTGTCAAAAAACAACAAACCGGAAAATCCCATACAGACGCATAGCAAATGTCTTTCCAATGTAATCTATTAAAATCTAGCTGACCTAACAGACGTCGTCCGGTCCAAATTCCCATAGAAAATGCACTTTCAGTTTTACCGAACTTTTCAATATACCTGCATAGAAAAAATTGATCCCTAAAAACCTTATTGGGATTAATACGAATATTTTAAAACAAAAATAGCCAAATTAGTCCAACCGTTCTCAAGTGATGCGCTTACCAACGAACAGCATTTCATTTTTATTATATATATAGAATTAAAGTACGGCAAACGTTGTAACATGAGATATCGTGTACATAAGTCGTAAAAAGAAATTACGTGCCGCCACCATTTTGTTTTTGTCATGCAAACCTTTATAAATATAAATATATTCTTACCTGTTTAGTGACACTATTCAATATTTAGATCTAACTGCCGCACTTAGAGACACCACTTAAAATAAATCAATCGTTAACGTTAATTGACAAGTACTGTATATTGTGTCAGTCAAATATATGAAACACTGAGAACTTAGATTCAATTTAGTTGACATATGTATTATGCTAAGATTTGTTGGTAATTAAAGAAAGCAAGAAAAATGCGTTTATTGGCATTATAAATTATAACACACCTTAAAACTATGAATACAGAAAGAAATCAATGCTTATAACGCCAAAGGGGCCAAAAGTTAATAATTGATTTATGTTTAATTAACATCTCTGTATGCTGTACTAAGATTCCTACAGACGGATATATGCTTGCTCGCGTTTAATAAGCACAGTATCCGGGCGTTAATATGATACACCGAGCACCGGAAAACTTACGGAAAATAAAGTCAAAGTCAAAGTCAAAGTCAAATCATTTATTTCAAATAGGCACATAAAAGGCACTTTTGAACGTCAAAATTTACAAAAAAATAGAATTGATTCTAGTTGCCCCTTCCAAAAGGTAGTTTCGTACGGAGAAGAATGGGCAAGAAACTCCACCGTTACTCTTTTAAAATATTTTACAATATTATGTAAGTTCACATTAATTATGTAATCATATGTGAAGACGATGCACCTAGAATAAAATTACTATACCACAATAGGTAAAAAGAATTAAATATAATGCAAAGGCAGGTAAATTAATTATGTGATAGATACATGGTGCTCACATATTTACAAATATTGAAAAGTAGATGATGTTTCCAAAATTTTAACAAGTAATAATTTAGTGTGTGAGTTAAAGTAGTTAAGTACATAATGTAACAATCAATGTCATAAAAAATATAATACGACCCTCGACCTCAGTCCATAGACAAATCTACTGTAAGAAACTGATAGACCATCAACTCAAACTCAAAGCATTTATTTCAAGTAAACCATTCAAAGGCACTTTTGAATTATCAAGGAGTCGGTTGTCAGAAATTGAAGCTACCTATTTGCCCATTCCAAAACGTAGATCTCTATGGAGAAGAACGGGCAGGAAATTCCAAGGACAATCTTTTAAACCAAGATATTACAAAATTCTGCGGGACATTATTCTAGTTGCTTCTATATCTGAGAAAAATTACATAAAAAATGGAGTGCAGCTGAACAATAGACATACATGCTCCTTTTGAATTCTATTGAATACTGAATTCATACAAATATGACATCGGCGAATAGAAGCCCGTCGTACCTGTGAGTTTTTCAAATAGAAAAGTAAAATACACTTAGTTATTTGCTGGAGAAAGTTTGTATGGGACAAATAATAGTGTAAAACAATAATAAAATGATTGAGGCAAACAATTCACAGAATTAATAAATACTATGGGCCTTGATAGCGCTCTGTTAACATGTGCATGCACAAAGCATTGTTATAGAAACGTTTCAAACATATAATTTCTTTTTTCATTCCGCTGCAGCATAGAGCTGCAGAATGCTTAAATGATATTACAAAAGTCTCGACTGTGCTTTGCTTCAAATTGATATGCTAAATAATTCGTGAATTTGTTTTTCCAACTATGACTAACTATTGGATATTTTTAACGTTAATTGATATTGCTAATTGAATATTGCAAAGTTTTTTCGATTGTCTGGCTCTACAAAGTTACCGAATAGACTTTGATAAAAAGTACTACTTAACTTATAAGGTTTTTAGTAGTCCTTGATCATAAAATTGAGGTGGGAAAAAAAAAGCAATATGGATGCCAATTCCATAAAACTTGGCGTTAACGATAGAAAAAAGTAAACTCATGTCCACTAATGGACTGTCATAAGAAAATACAAGTTTAATACAATATTATTCCATCAATACAAAGATTACGCGAAATACGCAATATCCATTAATGAAGTACAAAATCGCAACCAACAATGTTGAACTTCGAAACTAAGACAGTTAAATTAATTCTAGCGGGGTAATTGCGTAACAAACAGTACATTACAGTAGGAATGGCTTTTATTGTGACAGATCAACAACATTCATTGCATTATTTACGTTGTTGAGCAGACAAATTTTTCGAACATATGAAGTAATGAATTAGCAATAAGCTTCAAAATGATTCAGATTGTGATTGATAGTGTGTTATGCTAATAGGGTGCAGATTGATGAAAGTTATTGGAAATCTTATAATACAATTTTGGTGCAGTGTAAACTGAACTATATCTTATTGAATTAAGGTTTATTATTGGAAAGTTTGCTCGTTATGCGGCGGTTTAATAGCTGAAGTCCACCTTCACGTTGTCGGGACGATGCAGTTTTATTGTTCTATTATTATATTTTAAGCAAAGTTTCTTTAATGGATTGAGTACTTTTCTATGGCTGTTGACAGACTATTATAGTTCGAGACTTTTTTCCATAGACCAGGAGTCACCAAATGGCGGACGGGGGTCCGGATCCTGATCACCGACCTACTTGGTGCGGACCTTAAATAAACAGGAATATTTATAACAAAAAAAAAAAGTGTAAATTATTTAATTTAGCCCGCGCATTGTCTCTTCTGCCGTCGACACTCCAGATTTCAGACAGATAGTTCAAGGTAAAAAATGATATATTTCACATTAATATTAATTATTTACTGTGTTATTTTTGCTCATTACATAGTATTTGTTTATGACTTAATTAAAAAAAAAAAATGCTAGTAGGTAATCGATCCAAAGGTTGTCTGTAAAAGATCGCTTTTAGCGATAAGACCGCCCGTTGTGTCACCCTATGTAAATTTCTACGTTTATTTCTGTAATTTTTATGGTGTACATAATAAAGAGTATTCTATTCTATTCTAATCGTCTGCTAAACGGACCGCGGCAGTCACATTATTTTTTATAACGGACCTCCAATGAAACTAATTGGTGATCCCTGCCATAGACTTACCTAACTATCAAATCAATGATGGCGCGCACACTCTCAACAAAACTCTATACCAAGAAATTAAATTAAAGCTTTTAAAAACTTTTGGCTAATTATTATTTGCCGATGGTGATAATTATATTTGTACAGGCGAGGTTAATGGTTCTTGAAAAGTAAAATCGTCAAACTAGTATATTAGGTATGACATCAAGAAAGGTACCAAAGTAAAAAATGAAAAAAAACCTGCTTGTGCAGGTAAACCATGTATTATAAACTGTACATTTTCCATTACCCAATGGTTTCCCGTAGAAAGTGGTTGAATATACAAACATGTATATGTTTCTAACCTCTGATACTGAACTAGTTGGGCGACCGGTGGATCAACTAGCTGATCACCTTGTCCAGTATAGAAATCATATTGGACGACCAGTCGATCAACTAGTTGAACACCATGCCCAAAGTAGGAATCAGTTTGTTGGAAGCAAATTTTGCAGAGTACATTTAAATATGCAGTCTTCTTTGCTGTAGGTTTAAAAAGATATTTCATGGCTTGTATGATGTTAGGTAATATTAAGGTGTTACATTAGATTCCATATTATGTATTATTGTCATCATTGAGTGCCTTGCCTATATTTTATGCAGTGGATGTCTTTCAGTTGAAACGATTTATGTACATACCTCTCCCAATTCATGTTTCCGTAGATATTCTTATCTGCAATAGACCTATAATATTTTTCCTCTTATGGATTTTCTACCAATTCATTTGTTCATCTATCCCTCTCTGCCTTACGTTACAATAAATTATTGCCGACATTCGACAAACCACACGAAAACATGTTGTTCCAAACTCTGTTTTTTCTGTATATTCCACAGAAAACTAAAATAAATATTCTAATTCAATAAAAACAAATAAATATTTACACTATGTGAACGAAAGGATCGTAGCAGGTGGCGTTCTGTAGTTTCTGCATACCCCCATGGGAAGAATGCGTGAGTTTATATATGTATGTGAACGAAAAATGAACGAAAAAAAGCAATGTGCAAAAATTAAAAGCGACGTGAAAATACACGAATATAAACTGCATCTAGAAATAAAAACACACGTGTCTACATGGTTACATATTTTATTCACGTTGACGTAACCTTGAGACCTACTCTCTAAGTCCGTCAACAAAGATCCGGACATGTCCGGAAGTATTCGGTACTTATAAGTAAACCCTACTACCGATTAATATTTTTTTTTGGACGGGCAAAAGCACATCGCGAGTAAGGACAACTTTCAAATCGTATCGTTCGTCGTTTCATTATAAATTTTTAGTTTGGGCCCCGGATTAATGTTGTCCAAAAGTTATAAGGGGTAGGAAACATCAATAACTTCGGCAGAAACTACGGACTGCGTGCTTAAGGAGTAGGCCTCCTGTTCGTTCTGTCTTTTTAAACGACTTCGAAAAAAGGAGGAGGTTCTCAATTCGACTGTATTTTTTTATTTGTGTTAGCTCATAACTTTTTTCTGGGTGAACCGATTTGGATGATTCTTTTTTATTTGAAAGCTGGTGGTTCACATGCGGTCCCATTTATCAGAAATTTGATCAAGTTCTGACCAGTAGTTTTTGAGTTATCCTTAATACTGCGTATTTTTTCCACTTAGTTTATATTGACGATGTTTTAATAATTTCCTGTCACGGTTATTTACATATCAAGTCGTGGTTTACGAATGTATGTCGGGCAGGTACATAGATATCCGAGGCAGGTACCACAACTAAAAAGTGTAAAATAAAAACAATTTACAAAAAAAACAACTCACTTCCAAAAAAAAACACAAAAACACGTGAAAAATAATTTTAATTTCGGAAGTCGGTGGCCAAAAACGAAAATACGCAACCAAAGACATCAACTTCCGTAATTAAAGTTATTGTTTTCCGCTTTCGTGGGCGGTTCGTTGTCTATTAAAAAATCGCCGAACGCCGAGCGCCGCGGCCGTCGGGACTAGTCAAACATCAATGGATTTTCTATTCGACAAAATGCAAAACTGAAATATTTATTCGACACCAAAACTTTTTCCAGTCCACTGAGCCCCAAAAATAAGTTATTGGAACGTGGCGTTTATTTCGATTAGTTTTTGTTTCGTTTGTTCATCGACTAGTTCGTTATTGGTTTTAAATATTTGGCAAAATAGTCTGTTCTTTCTATGATTTATTACTTTTTTACATGGCGTTAAACGTTTAAGCGAGATATACAATTACAAGTTCTTTAAAATAATAGGTAATCAAATAAAACTAATTGAGTTACATCCATCAATGAGAGCAGTGGTGGCTTAGTGGTATCGGCCCCGACTTACGAGTTGTAGGTCATGAGTTCGAACCCAGACAGGCACTTTACTTTGTGTATTTAATTTCATCATCCCAGTTTTCAAAACGGTGAAGGAAAACATCGTGAAGAAACCGACATGTCCTAGAACGAAAAATTCGGAAACGTGACATCCGCCAACCCGCACTGGGCCCGCGTGGTGGATTATGGTCCACCCTCTCTCACACAGAGCAGGCCTGTGTCCCAGCAGTGGGAACATTAAATGCTGATTATATTCATCCATCAAAGTATTGTTACAGTTATCGATTTAAGAAGGTTTAAAGATGATTAATTGATTGAACAAGCAACTTTGGCAGTCTGTTCTAAATTACCGAACAACAGTTTTTTTTTCAGTATATCCTATTAGTTTATTCGTAGTTATGTAGGTACCAGCCATTATAGAAATAAATTTACCATGCGAGCAGACCCGTATGAAAATCTAGTTTAATTTATTTCTGCTCTAGGAACACTTTAATAGTTCTATGATATTATTCCCAGATCAAACGAAATGGCAGAAAACAGGGGATGAGTTAGACCTCCGGCATAGCAAGCCTTTGGGGAAATTAGTTCTATGCAGCAGGTACAGGTAACTAGGTAAGCAAATAGACACTACGCATTTTCTTCCCAAGAAATGAAGACAATTTCATTCATTACTGATGCAGTTCACTACAAAATAAAATAGAAATACATCTTCGTACACCCACTCCCTGCTTTTGAAATTCCTGTGAGTATTCAGTAACAGACGCCTATACATAATGTTTCACCATTAATCTTTAAATGTAAATAAATAGGTAGTAAGCGACAGGGTTTGAAAGAATTAAATTGAACCTTTCGTGGTAGTCGTTAAAGTTCAATATTCAATATTGGAGAACACAGTTTTGCAATCTGGATTGAACACAGTATTTTAGTATGTGTGTGCGTGTGTATCTAAGTGTTCCCATTGTCCGGTCAGTGAAAACTATTTGAACTGCACAAAAAAACTAAAATAAAACAAACAGTTCAGAGAATTTTGTTTCACTTGATTTGTGAAATGAAATAAATCAGATTTGTTGGAATCGAAAGCGGTCATCCGTTTAAAAAAACAGATATTCGATTAAAAGTTATGTTGATGTTTGTTGACCTAAATTAGGTACTTTGTTTCGTTGGCTTTGTGTAAGTTATTTCGCTGCAGACGGAGTTAAAGGCACGCTCAGACTCAATGAGATTTTGCGATAGAGATTCTTAGTAAACTATGATACGTTACGCGTGCCTACACAAACAGTTGTTGCCTGTACAAAAACGCGACGCGACTCGGGAAGGAATCGCGGTACCTTGAGTCACATTTCAAGCTTTGTTAAAGGCGTCCCTCCACTGCGACGTAGCTGTGGATGGTCGACTTTACGCCCTTCATATAAAGAAAGAAAGAAAATACGTTTATTTAGCACAGACTACAAAGCACACAACACAACATATACCTACAAGTAAAAAAGAAAAATAAAACAAACAAATAAAAAGTGTAAAGTGCGTTGTGAGAAATTAGCAGGAAAGTGTGCCTCGCGTCTGAGCTAAATAGGTCCAGTTCAGCAAACATGTCAGACAACTAGTGTTTGACGCTGGTTTTCAAGTAAACCTGAACTGTGAGATGAGTGAGTGAGTGTGTGTGGTGTAAGTAGATCCTATATCTCTGTCCTCGCCATAATTAATGGCATGACCCAAGACAATGTCGTCTTGCATCAACTTTTCAAACTGCATCTTCACGCAAGCTTCTCTGTTGTTGACTATAACGTTCAAGGCAGGTTATGAGTCCGTCAGTCTAATCAAATTATATAATTCGGTTTTAAAATGTATCGCTAGCAAAGCTTAGACGATCAGATATTCAATTTTACAGTCAAAGCTATGTCGCAAGAGCTTGGATTAACCATACCTAGTAGATGAGGAATACTTCAATCCCTGCAAGTTACCTTATAATCCGCTGCAGCAAACTTAAAATGAGATGACCCGGTACTTCTTTTTCTCAAAGATGTACTTTGGATGACGAAATAAATTCAAACGATGGAATTAACGGTATTCGGGATTTCTGAGTAGGCAGGTACTACTTGAAATCCAATGGAGAGATGAAATATATCTTCGTCAACAGTTGTCCAAATAATTTTTGCTGTATATACGGTTAGACCAGTAAACAAATCAGTTTAAACCCGTAGGTAATAATCATGTACCTATAGTATTTTCCGTATGGATTAAAATACTTCTACCAAAGGAAGACTTTTATGCCTAAAATAAATGCACCGCACGACGTTGCATTTATTAAACACTCGATATTCTACGCAAGCGATTATCAAACGGTACACCAGTCGAACCTAATCTGACCAATCAGGGACTGGCTGATTAAAGCCGTTTGGTCTCTGTACTGCATTCAATTTGCGATGGATTACTTGCTGTGTTCTTCGTCAACATCGTCCTTGCAACTTGCGGCAGCCTTGATATTGCAAGTAAGCTAGTGGAAACGATTCAGGTAATTGGTAGATGTCCGCTCGACTTAAATTCTGTGAGAATATTGGTGTATTGTTCTCAAAACGAGCAGTGATGGCCCAGTGGTAACGGCCGCACTTTTACGGCCGAGTTGTAGGTCGTAGGTTTGAACCCAAATAGGCGCTTTAATCTGTGTAAATTATTTCATCACCACTGCTGTCAAAACGGTGAAGAAAAACATCTTGAGGAAACCGTCCTAGAATCAAAAATTTGGAGACATGTGACATCTGCCAATCCGCGCTGGGCCCGCGTGGTAGATTAGAGCCCAATCTCTCTCGAAGAGGCTTGTGTCCAGGCAGTGGGAACTTATAGGCCAATTAAATGCATGATATGCATTGTTGTATTGACAAGGTAAACCAAATTGCTTTGTTGAATATCAGTGCGTGTTCGTATAACTAGCTTTAGAGATTGATGTTCGATTGAAAATATTATTTACCAATATTCGTGTGAAGTCTTATTTTTGAGTACGTTAAGATGGATTTGGCAAACAAATTTTGGAGAACATACTCTTGGCTTAAAACTTTAAATCGTACTGGAAACAATTCCATAATTATTACTAGCATTCTGCCAGTGTGTAACAAAGGCATGGTTTTATAGTAAGTACGCAGATCTTGCGTCCGTTCTAATACTAGGGATGGGTCATCAAAATCTCAATCACTACACAGGAAAATACCAAGTGTGGGGTTAAAAAGCTTAAAAAGCACGCTCCGTTGAAAAATAAAAAAATTGGAGATAAAAGTCTGGAAAATGGTGGCGTTCGCCGCCCCGGGCGCATGCGCGATGTTCGAACATGCCTCTGTGAACAACTTTTATTATTTGTCTGTTACATTTTTCTCTCAAGGTAGGTAGAGGTTCTAGCTGTACGAGTAATAGATTGGAGTATAAGCTATAAGTACAAAACTTATGGCTAGAAATGAGTATACGATACGCACGGTATTAAGAGTACATGTTGCATGATTTTTTACTGCATCGTCATTAAAACTTAGGTAATTATTTCTTACATTTATACCAAAAAAACAACCATTTTTGACATTAAAAAACCAAACTTGCTTGCTGCAATCTAAAAACTTATCAGGCTAAAGCTTTTTAAAGTATACATATAATCTAAGAAGGAATAAGGAACACTGTTGCAAATAAAATCAAAAATATTACGTAAAACTCTGCCGGACTATGTATTGATATCTCGTTGCACACTAAAGTTGTACGTAGCAGCTACGGCGTAGCACTCGTAGCGGTGACATCAGCTACGTCGTAATCACGAGTAGCGTAGAATGTCCACTTAGGTCCGTGTACACACACTTTTTTGCCGTGAAAAACTACGATTGATTGGCCGTGTGTAGGCAAGGTCTTTAGTGTTTTATGGATCACTATGGAAGTTGGTTGACAGAAGCGGTGGCACTAAGGCACGGCGCCGTCGCCGTATGCGCCGTGTTTGTCAATAAATCTCCATGGTGATTCATAGCATATTACATCTTTTATTCGCATCTTGGTTTTCCGTTTGGTCACCGAATCGGTCGAGTCACAATAATTAATAATTAATTGCGTTGTAGTAATTGAATTCGACCTTTGTGTGGATGATTTTTATTTGAACAAATTATCCCATCGTAATTTTCCGTATTTATTATTCAAAATAATGCAATACTGCAAAAGGTAGGTGTGCCATTTAATGTCGAGCTCTTAAGCCTCTTACATCCCGTTTGATACCGTACAAACGCGTGAAATCCTATTAATTAATATGAAAATTCAAATATTCGGCCATTTTGATGTCTCCTATCACACGTTTTAATATAAACCTTTAATCGTCTTTCGAACAAATTTTTTGCTAAATTTTTGAACACTAAATAATTTTTTATTTTAAAATTTCGCTAGCATTAGTGATCGGATATGTAAGAGCGAGCGCGCACTACGATTTTTAATCGCGCGATTATTTCGTCGCAGAAATGCAACGTGTTGGTTTATTATATGCGCGCACTGCCATATGAACCAATGCGTTGCATTTCTGCGACAAAATAATCGCGCGATTTTCATCGCGCGCTTATTTTGCGCCCACTACGACTTTTTAGTCTTTTTTTTGGGTGGGAAATCATCAAATGACCTCTCACGCTCTGGGCGGAGGGGAAGGGCGTGTCAGACTCTTACTGACTAAAACCCACCCGTGTTCCTTCAGTTGCCTGTGCGCCAGGGCCACGGTAACTCTTTCGAACAATCCGCAGCCCCGGCAGGCATCGGTCCTGTCGGACCCCGTCAATTTTGCTGACATCTATTTGAGGCGCGCGTGGAACACGACGCGCCGTCGACCCGGGCCTGGTCCTTACCGGACGGCGAGCTGCCCATTGCTCGCCGTCCGCAAGCCCGCGCCTACGGTGGCCGGGAGTCGGCAATCGACTCCCGACGCCCAGGGTGTCTCCTCCTCCTGCGGCGGCTAGGGGCGCGAGGGCGCTGAGATTGCCTCTCCCTTTCGCGCTCCGCCTCCTCCTTCGCGAGCATTACTGCTTCGCAGAAGGAGGTGACGGCTTCCCATTCCCTCTCGCTCCGTACCATGGCCTGAACCAGGGCCGGACGCGAGAGGTCGCCGCCGCCGATCGCCGCCACGAGGACACGGCGGTGCTCCGCCCAAGCCGGGCAGACCTCCACCGTATGCTCCACCGTGTCCTCCGGTCGATCCACACAATGGTAACACCCGGACGTTTCCTCCCGCCTTATCCGAAATAGGAACCTCCCGAAACAGCCATGTCCGGTGAGGACCTGCGTCAGGCGGAAGGTGAGGACGCCGTGGCGCCTCTCAAGCCACTCCTCAAAGAGGGGTCTTACCGCCGCAATTGTGGCATGCCCTGTGGGCGGTCGCCCTTAGGCTGTTATCATATTCTGCCTACAGCAACGGAATATATGTATGTATTATGCAATAGCCGTCACTGTACCGCTTGAGGGAAGAGTTATAATAGGCACATGGTAAAGTAGATCAGATTAGGTTTATATATATAACAAAATTTAGTTATTATGTCGACAATATTTAGGCTGTTCTTTAAAACTTCGAAACTTTTTGCCGAATTTTAAAAAGATTTATAATTTGAGCTACAACAGGCATGGAACTTGCAAAGGAGAATGGACACCGAACTATAGCTTTCTGCCTTGAAGCCATAAGAGATATACCAAAGGAAAGAGTTTTTCAAAGAGAACCTTTGCTACACACACGAGTTTTGCCAATTGTTAGTTAGTTCGGAGTTAATGACCTAAATAGGTGACTACTTGGGCACCGAAGTTAAAGAATTCTTGGCGCCAAATAGCCATAAGATACACATCAATGGAAAGAGCTTTTCAAAGAGAACCTTTGCTACACACACGAGTTTTGCCAATTGTTAGTTAGTTCGGAGTTAATGACCTAAATAAGTAACAACTTGGGCACCGAAGTTAAGGAATCCTTGGCGCCCAATAGCCATAAAATAAACACCAATTGAAAGAGCTTTTCAAGGAGAACCTTTGCTTCTAACACAACTTTTGCCAATTGTTAGTCAGTTCGGAGTTAATGATCTAAATAGGTGACTACTTGGGCACCGAAGTTTAGGAATTCTTGGCACCCAATAGCCTTAATGGATAGTGCTTTTTAAGATAAACATTTGTTACACAAACGAATTTGGATGGAACGGCAATCCGACAAGACTTGGAGATCAGGAAAAATAAAATATAATACAATTATACACTGCATTGTAAAAAATTGGAGCATTTACCTTCTTCATAAATGGAAAAACTTGCATGTTTAAAGTGGCTTTATCGATTGATAATTATGTTACTGGCATTAGTGTTATAGCATGGCCTCGGATGAAGGTAGTCCATTACAAATCAATCAATTTAACATTTTTCAAACGCTGTAGTGAATGTTGCATTATGAAGCGTGAGAACATTTTGGCTAAAGAGGTATTTTTACCTCTGTTGTACAATTCATACCTACCTACCCTTTATGGAATTCAGGCGTAATGTTTTATGTGTTAATATAATAATGACGATGTTTACAAGTTACTGTTTATTAATTAGTTAACTTATGACAAGAATTAAGTATTGATGTTAATGTCATATTTAGGACGATTTAACGCCGAACAAACGAATAATTCAGAGAAGTTTTATTAGTAACAAACGTTCTTCTAAAAGAGATCTTTTCATTGAAATAGTCTTGACGGTATTGGGAGTTTCGGCAGTTTTAACTTTATGTCCGACCGACTCTTAGAAACATTGGTCCTAAAACGGCATACAAGTATAGGAGGCCATTGTCTTAAAGGCTGACAGGCTAAAAGATGGTGTTTGCAAGGCTCAGAAATATTGAAAGTTAATTAATTGACGAAATACCTGAATTTCAATAATACATAAATACTTATATTGAGAGCTCTGTAGCTCCTCACTGACTGACAATCGAGAGAAGTCGTCATTTCACGAAGTATTTCTCGTGAAGAGATCTTTCCATTGGCATATATCTTAATGCTATGGGGGATACGGCAGGCTTAACGTCCTGTCCGGCCGACCGACTCTTAAAAACATTGTTTCTAAAACGGTATCTAGGAGGTCAATATTTTAAAATGTCCGTTTATAGGCTTAAAAGAGACAGAAGGTGGTTTGCAAGGCACAGATTAATGAAAGTTAATTAATTGAAGAAATACCAGAATTTCAATAATTTACTTAGTAACTCACATTTAAAGCTCTGTAGCTCCTTACGTACTAACAATCAAGAGAAATCGTCGTAATATGCTTTGCTTTTTTTTTCTCAATTTTAATTTGATCTAGCAGTTTGAGTAATTTATGCGGCCTACCCAAATGTCTTTTCTTTAGTATTGTTCGCCAAATCGTTGAGCTCCTTAAGATCTGAGTTAACACTCAATCTGTGTGGTTCTTTCCTCAAAAAAACATTTCAGTTACCAATCTATATAGTCTTCACATGATCTGACCAAGATTATGTCTGAACTTTAAAAGAGACTGTGACCTCTGAGTTTGTTTCGGCCTTTCTTCTCAGAGTAGTCAGTTAGGAAACGCCGACCTCATCTAGTTTAAAAAATATGATTGACGTGTAAAAGTGTTTGTACAAATCTACTTACAGAAATAAAATCATTTATGAAATATTCTCCGTCATGAGATCTTTCCATTGGTATATATCTTAAAGTTATGGAGTTTCGGGGCAGACTCGCCCAATCTCCTTTAAAGCTTTTCAAACCTTCAGGAAGGTATACAAGCCTTCCTCCAAAGATATTCGCGTTTCTGTTTCCTTTTGACATCTCTGATATACAATATGGCAGTGACTTGACTTGATTGCCATGGAAAGGCATTTAATCTTTGATCAATTATTCTTGATCGCAGCATTTAATAATGTGTGACCTCACTCTTGACACTTCTTCGCGTGACTAAGTACGATGAGGGAAAATCTAGCGATTTAAATCATTGCCTTCCTCAAGGTTTTCCAATACATTTAATTTCAGTATAGTTCATGTTCTACGTTTCTACTTATTCGGTTATTGACGTGAATACGTCTTTAAATTTGCTGTCATAGTGGGAGGCCATTCAATAAAAGTGATGGTAACAAAATCGGGGGATACAGTTTTGTGTTGCAGCTACATATCTATCATCTACATCTAAAATATAATTACACCACTCGATAGCTACAGAATCAAAGAATTTGTAACGTTGAGTCAGGACTATGACGACCCACTCGCGTTGCAAATGCAGGCGCCGCCATTTTGGGGTAATTTCGCCGTGTTACATAATTTGCGTTTAGTATTAATTTTGACTTTGTGAAGCTACGACACTCGTTTGTGTTTGAATCGTCAGCTCACGTCAAGATCTATCGATTAAGTATATAAAACATTACTGTAAAATTGTTTAAGTGAATATATACGGTATAAAGTAAAAAAAAAACTAAATAATATAATGCCAGCATATACTCGTCAAAAAGATAAGTAAAAATAGAGGGATCGTATCAGGTTGGAAAGGGCTTCTCAAGAGCAATCCACTGATACCCGTCATACACCATATGACAGAGTAAAGCAGTGCTAACCTTTAAAAGTAATCAACGTTTTTAATTCATACTACCTTTTAATTTCCCTTTAAAAATGGGTTCTAGTCGAGACTTTAAAGTGATGCCGGACATGCAAATCGATTTAAATACCAAGAACTTGTTTTGGTTTTTGAATTTACATTTGTAACTAGATTTCAAATATGCAAATTTCTCTTTATACTGAGAATTTGGTTCTGTGAAGTTAAAATAAACGAATTATACACTTTTATGCAAACTGATGATATACACAAGCCAACTCTAACGTTAAAATGTAAATAATTCAATTAATTTAGGTCAGAAGGCAATGTAAATATGAGCAGGTAAGCATATTATAAGCTAGGGAATTACATCGCTGATAAAAATGCCTGGCTTAATGTTGATCCTGCTCCACAACTACAACTAATTGATGAACACTTGAATTTTTGTATTATATAATTGCATAGCACAGGTGTGAGTACTATATACTTTAGAACTACCATTTACGGGGTAATATGTCTTTCATTGACTAGAATGTAGGTGGAATACAGCTGAGACATTTTTTCAACACATTAACTTTTAGTCAGGTTTGTGAAGTAAATGATAAATTATTATTATTATTAATGTGCCCTGGCGGCTGATAAGTAGGTCATGCTCACTCAAATATCTCGCTGACGGCGGCGCGTGTGTTGGATCACTTAGCTCCCTTCAAAATGGTTGAGCTGAATGGTGCTGATCCATGCGTCATGTTGGTGAACAGGCACCGTCTGTTGGGACTGGTCATTTCTTAACTGCCACTGCTTATTTTCATAATTTTATTTTTGGATTGTTTTTTTGTATCTTTATATTTGCTGTACTCTGGACGCTTTTAACGTGTAGGTCTTTTTACATCGTTCTCACATATAATTAGAAGTTCAACATTAATGATGTAAATAATATATCTGTAACAATATAATTTAAAAGAGTGGCCATGGAGTTTCTTGCCCGTTCTACACCATAGGTACCTACCGGTAATGGGCAACTAGCTTCATATTTCTGACTGACCGACTCCTTGACAATTTAAAAGTGCACTGTAAATGGTTTTATTGAAATAAATGAATATAAACCTTAAAGCCTCGAATACACTAGGGGACAAATGGAGCAACATGTTGCGGAACATAGCCCTCAACAACTACGTGAAGTGTCCCGAAACAATTGTCGCGGAACATTTTGTCGGCCACACTGGTCAGTGCTCATAGAAATGTCGCCCGAGGAGGTTGTGGCGATTTAGTGCTGCCTATATACTAATTTCGAGCAGTTTAAGCGAACATAAACGAAAAAAGAGGTGGTGGATGCGGAATTACTTACTACAACGAGAAAAAATAATGAATATTTTAAGAGAGAAATAGCGCGGCACTGACGCGCAACACATGCGCTCGCTCTCGGAGCGGGAGCAAGCAACATGTTGCGCGTCACATAAATGCGTCTCAAGATGTTGCGCAACATGTTGTGAGACACAGGGCAACGTTGCAGCGT
This sequence comes from Dryobotodes eremita, assembly GCA_917490735.1. NCBI lineage: Eukaryota > Metazoa > Arthropoda > Insecta > Lepidoptera > Noctuidae > Dryobotodes > Dryobotodes eremita. Next base: position 4,509,147 of record OU823241.1, on the reverse strand, counting down.
CACGTAGATTGAGCGTTGCGCGTCATGTTGGGGGACATTTTGTTCCCTAGTGTATTCGCGGCTTTTGTAAATTCCTGTACGAGGTAGCACGGTGTACATTGTATGATGTTTGATGATGCTTCACGCTCATTGATGCTGTGACGGAGTAATTATGCGTCAGTTTTCACGCCCTATTGTGTTTATTCAACGTGTGTCATCATTATCGGCTTTGCTTATTCATTTCATTATGCGAGATGCAAAAACGCTTTGATAAACGTTTATTATTAAAATGGAGGATATATTTGTATTATTTTAAAACCTGAGATATATCTATATGTTTGGCGATCCTGTAGAGTTTAGTCGAAAGTGAATTCACTTGGTTTTAAAGTTCTTTACGGATTTTCACCACGAAACTATTATTGTTTTGAAGTAATTTAGTAAGAAGATGAGGCTGCGCGCAGACTGTAATAATACCGTCGTTTAGACAGACGAGCATTTCAAAGGCTTTGACGCTCATTCCCGACGGCAAGAATTCTGTAAATCTTAATTTTTTTTTAAATAAAAAACGGTATTAACTAGTCTCCTCGAGAACTACAAGCACAGTTTAAGAAATAGCCCTTATATTTCTCGAAACGTTTTAACTCAGCCGACGAAGAAGAACGGACACTAAGAAATTGTATTTTAATTTATTACACGAACGGTTCGCAGTGTTAGTGCCAGAGGCAACCCTTTTCTGCAAACATAAACTATGTTGCCACAGCTCTTTACCCTCGCAAATGAGCAGCTTAGTCTTTGAAACGCGCTATCAAATAAAATTAATATACATTTTTAATAACTTTTCATATTTCTGAGGCCAAGTGTTTGGGGACGGTATGCCTCGGAAAACGTAAAGATATTTTAAGGCATTAGCAGTGGCAGATTTACTTTGATATAATTTTATCATTTACTAGTGCCCATACTTCGCAAGGTTTTTATGACTTGACAAAACATCAAGATTTCTTTATTATATATGCACATTCAAATTCGGGAATATATTATTTTAATGATGTGGAAAACTACATCAACATTCGTTGCGTAGCTCGGAAGAACAACGTGGTCACTGATATAGACGAGAAAAGTGACTTTCATTCATAATATGTATAGACGAGGCAACGCAGACTCGTCACTATCACCACAATTTGTTATATTAGCTATAACCTCATTAATGTTATAAGCTATCAACATAGCAAGCAGATGTCTACATTCCCAAGACAGAGAATATGAAGTTTTGTGAGTTAACTTAAAACCAATAACAAACTTGTTAGCGTCAAAATACAATATACTATCTTCTGCCCGAGACGTCGCGCGTCGTCCGCGTGAAATTTCTGGTTCGCCCGACCCACCCCGTCGCATCGCATCACCTGCCCGCACTATTACTTCGTTTTCGCTTAGTGTTCTTTCTGACTATTTTTGCTCGGCTACTAAATGTCCCAGCATGATGTTAAATGGCCTATAGCCTTCCTCAAGAATTGGGCTATCATATACATAAGATTTTTTGAAATCCGATTACGCCCTGCATACAAACTTACAAACCTCTTTATGATAGTAGTGAATTTGCACAAAGCATATTGATTGTGGACTTATGGACTTAATGTTTATTTTGTGACCGTTATTTAATGCTCCCAATGTAAATAATTCGTCAATCCTCAATAAAGTAATGGGTATTATTAAAAAAAAAACTCTCATTTCGCGTTTGGCTTTTAACTTTTACCAACTGATATAAAATTTATAGCTGCAAAAATATTCCATTTTGTTTCATATTATTAAATGGAAAACAGGATACTGCTTACTTGATGGCAACAGATCACCGACGCAAATGAATATCTGCAATATACGTGCACGTGTGTCGCCGTCCCGGAGACAAAGGTGAAATGATTCATGTGCTTGTAATTACGTCCGTGCAGCGGTAACACGCCGAAGCTGCTTGGCGGCAGAAAAAGTTCCATGACTATTGCTAGTACTTCTCCGCGAACTGACTCACAAATAGCTCTACTACCACACATCACATGACGCCTGCACATCCCGAAGGGTTAGGCAGCGATGTACCTATAGAACACCCACATTACGTCAGTTATGTTTAAGTCCCATAGTAACAAGGGGCGAGCCTATTGCCATCAACCGGGCACAAATCCAGACTCCACGGTGCCACTGAGAAATTCCAGATGGAAAACCCGATATCACTTTGCCTGACCCGGGAATCAAACCCAGGGCTTCATGCACTGCGGCGACCTCTCGCGTCCGGCCCTGGTTCAGGCCATGGTACGGAGCGAGAGGGAATGGGAAGCCGTCACCTCCTTCTGCGAAGCAGTAATGCTCGCGAAGGAGGAGGCGGAGCGCGAAAGGGAGAGGCAATCTCTGCGCCCTCGCGCCCCTAGCCGCCGCAGGAGGAGGAGACACCCTGGGCGTCGGGAGTCGATTGCCGACTCCCGGCCACCGTAGGCGCGGGCTTGCGGACGGCGAGCAATGGGCAGCTCGCCGTCCGGTAAGGACCAGGCCCGGGTCGACGGCGCGTCGTGTTCCACGAGCGCCTCAAAGAGATGTCAGCAAAATTGACGGGGTCCGATAGGACCGATGCCTGCCGGGGCTGCGGATTGTTCGAAAGAGTTACCGTGGCCCTGGCGCACAGGCAACTGAAGGAACACGGGTGGGTTTTAGTCAGTAAGAGTCTGACACGCCCTTCCGCTCCGCCCAGAGCGGGAGACGTCATTTGATGATATACCACGCCAAAAAAAAAAAAAAAAAAAAAGGGTTTCATGCACTATTAATACTACGTAGTGTATTAATAAATGCAATATTTATTTATATTAATAAAAACTGGCAGTGGAGTTACGTAGCGTGCGTAGGTAGTGCAACTTCATTGCAACCTTTATTAAAGTCTATTTTTATCACGACACTAAACTTGTACAGCTCGGTTAGTAGTATCTTCTCACCCTCCCTTCGACCTCGTTATTGTGGATAAACTTATCCCGCCGGTATTTTCTGTTGGCGTAGGTATGTTTTTGCCGGATAAAAATAAATTATTAACCAGTTATTATAGTCTACGTATAAAATTAACAGAGTTTAGATTATAAAGATGATGATATAAAAAAAAAGTCGTTAGGTTTTTATAAGCGTAAGAAACTAACAGATTTTGAAAATTGCAGTGCAAATACAAAATGTCCTGTAATATTTGACAAGCAAATACGTACGTCTGTCAATTTGATATTTCGGGAAGTAGTTGAAAACAAGAAATATTTAATGCGCCATTTCACGCCACCGCACCGGTATCAAAGGATCAACGTTAGCAGCAAAACGGACATTCACATGTTCTGACAGGGCGACGTTCATCATTTAGTGGGAATTGAGCACCACATCTCAACAATGGAATAGTCAGTCAATTTGTAAACTTTTCTATGAACATGCCGCCATAATGCAGTGGAGCTGTCACGGCACGCGATCGGAAATTACATACTGAGGGTTTTATTGATAAAGCACTTGCAATATGAATCAGAAGCGGAATCCTAAGTATTGATGTCAAAATACAAACGTAATTTTTTCATGCATTTGATGTAAGTAATGTTTCCTTATAATATCCACCACTCCACTCACTCCAACTTTTGCTTGATCATTTTCGTTACGAATTTGTTCTTAATTAAGCACGTTCAAATACTACAATTTACTCCAACTTATTGTGGCTTGGAACCAAATTTTTCTTTTGTTTTCTGCGTTAATGGAATACGCTGGAAGGAACCACTCGGGATCTTAGTACCTAAAGACGCCGTCTCGCCTGCTAAGAGCTACTTCGGTTTCATTCATTTCCACCGGAAAGTCCTCCATCCATTCTTTTATTTATTTCTCAAACAGTTTTTAATTATTTTTCCATTTTAAACTACAGAAAGTGAAAGTCTTTAAGGAAAGTGACGTCTGCGTTAACAACTATTGTCTTCAAGAATATCATTAATGTTCAGAATGCACTTCTGTGAGTTTCACCCTATATGTTTGTTCGGATACAGCCATTATACCGATACGTCCCATTATTAAACCGGAAGGGTATTACATTTCAGATCCAAATTCCTGCTGCATTGAATGGGAAATGCAAATGTGGAAATGTAATACCATACCGATGGAACAATAGGATGGATTTTGACATGACAGAATAATGACTGTTATGTAGCAGCCATCAGCATTAATAAGTCAATCAAAGTGAAACGTGAGGAGAGAGCGGTACAGTCCACGAGATCTAAGCTGAGCTTTGCATTTGTGTGAGTGTTTGTATTTGTGTGAGGTGCGCGGCGGAGTTGCGTCGCACGAGGGACGCACCGCGCCTCAGGCCGATTGCCAAAAAGCAGTATAAACCGGTTTTAACGAAGCAAAGGACGCGTCGCGCTCTAGGCCTACGATACAGATGCTCTATCTATATGTGCACTCACACAAATGCAAAGCTCAGCTTAGATCTCGCGGACTATATCAGGTTATCAACCATTTCGCAGAGCGCTCATAGGGTTAAACCATCCCTCGCCACGCCGCCGCCGTGGAATCGACGCCACATATTAAAAATCATTGACCAAATATTGTCATGTCTAACAAAATTTCCGACATGCTACGGTTAAATGTCTCTCGAATATTACGGGCTGCATTTGGGTATAGTTGCAGTGGAAATTAAACCTTCTACAGCGTTGTCAAAGTTCAGTTTACGTTGTAACAGAGTGTAATAAATGAGCAGTGATATTTGAGTATGTCCGTCGTGCCCTGAGCAGCAGCACCTCTAGTAATCTTGCTGAATGGCAAATCTTTTCACCACGACGCTATATATGTAGCAATAAAAAAGGAAAAGAAACCCTTATTGCGCTCGGTGAAAATAATGAACATAAAAAAGTCGTGTAGCAGCTAAGTCGATGAAAATGCGCAAGTCAATGACCCATTAAAGTCGTTTCGAATAAACTTTATCAAATATTTCCGTGGAAAGCTGGGTGTGCAATTACTACCTGTTTTGTGATTCGATACTTTGTATTCCTATAAGCCCTTAGTTTAATATTTTATGGAGACAATTTTCACAAAAAAGTAGGTTTAAATTGCAACGGCGCGCAGTGACCTCTGGATTGCGTAGTTAGTCCGATTAAAATTGTATCGGTGAATAAAAATAAAAGTTTATTTAAATTGGTGATTGGGCTCTGCTTCTAGCTGCATTGTCGGATGTGACACTTGGGAAGAATTTTAACCAACCCACGAGTTTAAAACATTAAAATTATTAATATAATGTTACCATTTATCTTTGGACCTTTACACCGTATAAGTATTAACAGCATTTACTTCTAACTTTTTGTGCGAGCAAAAGAATCTTTATCCTTTTCACCAACCTGTGTGCCAATTAGTGATATAAAACTACCCACCTAACATGATTTAAAACTGGCAACACACGAATTTACCGCACATACATACACAGGTCACAGTAGCGGTCTGTTTTATCTAGCTATCAGTGTTGCCATCTTTCAAGGCGAATTACCGGTCGTTAGCGAGCCCCGGTTACACCTATACTTCTTACCATTGATGGATACATACCAACAATTATGTATAACTCAACCTGCAGGCAAATATCAGTGAGCTTTGAAAAGTTACGGTGACATGGCACACAGGATACGGCTGTATATGACTTATTGGGTTTTAGAAAAGGGGCTCGTGGCTAAATAATAACAGCCACACGGGTAGATCGAAGGTTAAGCTACGTTTGCCGAGGTAGGTCCGTGGATGGGTGACCATCCATGACATATAGAGACCGCTCCGTGCTTCGGAAAGCACGTTAAAACCTTGGTCCGGGTGTCATTTATATATCCTGGACAGTCGTCACGGGTAGTCAGAAGCCCTAAAGTCTGACAACCAGTATAGTACTACCCAGCAACTGGGTTATGAGGTCAGATAGGCAGTCGCTCCATGTAAAATACTGGTGTTCAGCTGCAGCCGGTTAGACTGGAAACTGACCCCAAAATAGTTGAGAAAAGGCTGGGCAGATGGTGGATAGTTTTAGAAAAGTTCGGCGATCATGTTCTCTTTATTAGCTAGAATTAAAAGTTATTACGCGGTGGTGGGAATTCATTTGATGACACACTATATTCAACGTTATTGTGTTGCTGTTGTTAAAGTATTTAACTATAGTAGACATTTTTTTATTAAATAATACAAAAATAAAATAACCTTTCAAATTCCAATCCTGACTAATATTATAATTGCGAAAGTGAGTTTGTTTGTTTGTTATGCTTTCACGCTAAAACGGCTGAACGGATTTGGATGTTTCGCACATGGGTTATGACATGACCTGAGTTAGGATATAGGCAGACGAAGTCGCGAGCAACAGCTAGTTATTAAAATATCAAATAAGTCTTAAGAATCAACTCACAATAAATTAGGTTTTTCAGAGAGTCGTCTCTGGCACTGAGGTCTGTGTGGAAGTCCTTATGTCCGCGTACTGAACTTACTTTCATAATATGGAGTAAGCAATTAGTAAAAAGGAATGAAAAAAGGAATTTGCGGTAAGACATGACGCAAAAAAAAAAACACAAATTAAGAAAAAGTTGGGGCAAAATATGCGTCACATCCATGCAAAACAGTCCACGCAAAACCACCATCGCTCAGCATAATGCTGTGAGCTCTGTGCTGCTGTGCTGTGCGTATGTGTGCAGGATTACCTAAATCCAATCACAATCTCAGCCAAAACACTTCAAACATCGCTAATCAATTTCATAACGACATTTTAAATGGTCATCCACTGAAATTCCATTTCCGTGCACTTTTTGAACGAAATCCATAACGATCATTCGTCGAATGTACTGCCGAGGTCGAGCCGAGGTTACGCCTGCATATACCACAATGAACGGTAAACCTTACATTAACCTATTTTCGTAGTAAGCAGCTCGATACAACCATTTTGTGTACATAAATGCCCCACTTAAAGGCAACGGGTTGAGTGACAATAAGGCAGTTCACACACTACAACACGTCACGCGCGTTTAGTGTTTATTTGCTTGAGAATAGCTCGGTAACCGGTAATCGATTATAAGTTACGTAGTGTGGTAGTACCCTATCTCTTTTTTATGAGATGATACTTGAGATACCCAGAGAAAGAGATGGGTAACCGCGAATCTCTCTGCCACAGAGTAATGTTTTTTTTTACCTAAGTACGTCCTACTTCCTACTTCCTACTAATATTATAAATGTGAAAGATTGTGATAATAGATGGATGGATGGATGGATGGTTGGATGTTTGTTACTCTTTCACGCAAAAACTACTGAACGGATTTGATTGGAATTTGGAACACAGATAGTTTATAACCTGGATTAACATGTGGGATACTTTTTATCCCGGTAGTACGTTTCCGAGGGATAATTTCCGAACTCCACGCGGGCGAAGCCGCGGCCAAAAGGTAGTAAATTATAAGTTGTGATCCGGTTGCCAAGTATAGAAAGCCATTAATACAATAAATACTCAAAAATAAACCATTGAATAAATTTTATATATCTGCACGTCGATACAAACGTACAAAAAAGTTAGTCCACAGATATCGTTCTGAATATTTCTTTTAGCGTACCAGCACGAACAAAAGCAAAAGATGGGAACAATACTCGATACGACCCAGTTTGGCTTGGCAAAAGTTGTCCTACTCGATAACATTGAAAAACTGCGCCGCATAACCGATATGATATTGTTATAAGTAAAGAACTTTACATCTGTAGGTTCCCATCATTATATTGTTATCTTTCAAGAAATGAATACAGGATTTCACATAAACTACAAGTAATAATCGTAGGGCATTTAAGCAGTAATTGCAGTGTTTTCACCACGGACATGTCACAGGAGTAGACTTCTGACAGAGACCAAACGTCACAATCGCGGAGGGATACATTGGTACATGATAATGTCAATTTTTTTGTTAACAGTTTAATTAAAATCTAGGTAGTAGAAAAGGTAGAGCGTTTTGGGGGCATGCTCAGAAAGATAAGTGCTGATACGTGTTTCTGTGACAAATAAACTTATTTTTCTTTCTTTCTTTTCTTTGTCTAAGTAGAATAAACGATTCAGTTTTTTTTTCTTCTGAAAACCGCTTGATAAGCTTTGTGTGCAACATTGTTCGGAATTTAACTGGTGTGTGTTCGATCCAGATTGTTGACTAACGGAACAACGTATGTATATGCTTCAACGCGAAGGACGTTTTTCCACACGTAGCCGAATCCTAATATACCTATCTATGGTAGCAAGGTTGTTTGAGGCCGGGTCTCTGTCGACTATACAATCTGTGGCGCATAAATAAAGCTATTGGCACAGAACTTGCAACTTAACACTTGTAATTTCTCGTCATTACCTACTTATTGACAAGGCATACAGCGAGAAATAAACTTTTTAATTCCCCATCGAAGTAGTGTTAACCAAAGTAATTTTATAGCAACAAGGCAGTGTTCTTCGTTGTTAGTTTTCGATTTGCAATTTACTAGATTTGTACTTAAATTACCAGTAGTAACAATTCATTCCTCGTTTCTATAGTCTTCCTCTATTTCTATAGTTACTGTATTTAACCAACCGATCACATACATACGTAAGTAACAGTAAGTATAAGTAACATATCATTTTATGTTCTACGAATATTGGTTTTAGCTGGAAATTATTCGGTGCATGGCCATAACTTACCACACATGTTGTTTCTCACAATTATAGTTAGCCTTCAATATATCACTTACCGAATATTGTCACCGCGAGAATTTGATCCACGTATTTGTTTTACAAACATTCGTTCGCGAGCACAGTTCTTAGAACGACTACCAAACCAGTTTAGCGCTTGGTGAAGCCTACCCCTCTCTCGGAAATGCGCATACAACAAGCCTCACGCAACGTGTTCTGTGGCCACACCTTTTTGGAAACAGTAATCATCACTAACGTTTGATTGTTTTATAACGTAATTAGAGATCGGCTTAATAGCCTAGTTTGGTTTAGATGAACTGAGTATAATACGGTTCCGCCTTTCATATGTGGTGCGTCAGTTAAAGGTCAACAGTCAGGAGCGTTGGTGCTCAGTGTCAAGTATAGCGGTAGGCCTTTTCCGTATCGCTGTAACCAAATGTAAATTACAAATATCTGTCAAGGTACGGATTGAAGTTGTTCACGTAATAAAAGAGAAAATAGCATTAATTATAAACTACCATAATAAATAAGAGTAATTTAGCCATGCTGGAATAAATAATCATTAATAGCTCGTCAGCGATATCACCTAACCGTTACACAATCCTACTAATATCCTACTATCCTACTAATATCCTACTAATATATCCTACTATAATATAATAATCCTACTATACTAATATTATAAATGTGAAAGTGTGGATGTTTGGATGTTTGTTACTCAATCACGCTAAAACGGCTGAACGGATTTGGATAAAATTTGGCACATGGGTAGACTATGACCTGGATTAGGACATAGGATACTTTTAATCCCGATATTCCCACGGGATCGAGATTTCTGCGGGTGAAACCGCGGGGCGCAGCTAGTACAAATAATAATAATCATTTAATGCAAGTAACGAGACTAAGTAAATCAACCTGCAAAAACATTATAATGGAACAGTCCCTAACTACAACGTACACGCTATTCCTACAAATTAAAGTTGACATTTACCAAATATTTCCTTAGGAGAATTAGGTTACAACCCACTTACGAAATACTGCACGTATTACCAGTTTCACCTCGGGCACAGTTTCTCACAGCTAATAGAACTAAATTGTCTAGCTTAGACTACGTTGTCCGCTACCTGACGTGGTCTTAGACCCACTATCCACTTAATAAATGATACTCGGTCCCTTACGATAGCCCACGGACATGACCGGCATGGTATTCACCAAGTCTCCTAACTTCATTGGCCTGGACTGTCTGTCAGCTCTCACGGTCCTAAGTCAACTGCCTCCACATTTTCGTTATAATTCCCATCTCCTAACATCACCACGCTCAGCCCTCAGCCCCTAAGTTTTTGTAACATAGACTCAAAACGCTTTCTGCCGATATTTTTTTGTTTTTAAAGTTCGTTTCTGAGGTTAGATTTACGATTCCCAGATGTGGGTAGCGCTCGGGTAATTCCACTCAATTCTCAGAATTTGTAGAAATATTGGATCTTAAGAGACGTAAAATATTGCATTTCCATAAAATATAGATGGATGGGCTTCTGAGAGGTTCACCATTGTTTTACAATTTTAAAGAAATAGGATATTTTGTTATTAATTAGGGTAACGTGTCGAGCTGTCAGACCATAAAAATGGGATTTAATGTCTTTCTAAGAGCTCGATATCGTGTGACAATTTTAAAACAAATATAATATTTTGCTATTAAATAGGAATAGGTGACAGAGAGTCACACTCACAGTCGCAGAGAGTACCTTTCATAGCGTTATTATTGACAGTTTCAACGACCATGATTGCTGAACGCTAGAATCCTGAATAAAAGAAGCAACGGAAGTCGACTGAAAAACTGTTTTCTTTTCTTTTTTTAAAGATGTCTAACAATGCTGTTGGGCACATTAGTCATTTCCAAGTAAAACCCAATATTTTGCTTGTGATACATACAGTGGGATTTATTGAGACTTTTTGAGACTGATACAAGAAAAATCTGAAACGAAAGTAATTAATTACATGCATACATACATACACTCACGCTTTCTTCCCATGGGGGAAGGCAGAAACTACAGAGCTACCTGCTACGATCTACGATCAGTCAAGTAATTAATTGATGATTCATAATCTATAAATTCTATTTTTCTTAACTCTAAGATCGATGACGTGGTTCCTTACAACAAATAAATGTACCTACAATAATTTTAGTTATACGACCAAATCTAATTTTTTCTTAGTGACACTGAATCACCCGGTATATTATTGTGGCTAGCGATATTTGTTGTTTCTAAATTTTAAACGGGATTATGTTCACTTATTAAAAAGGCTAGCGAATAAAGTTTATTTTCGTACCTAACAGGATAGGCTAGCCACTAACGGTTTAATTCCCTCGGCCCACACTGCAAACCTGTCCAGGCTTTCCCAGGAACTTAGTAACAACATAACGAAACTCTAAGCATTTTGGCTTCTGCAAACCTGTTACATTTAGTCAACAACTCTGCAAGCGCTGTTTCTCACTTAATACTCTTTGGAGCTAGAATTATTATGCAAGCCCAGTACTGGCCGCCTAATGTTAATAGTGCAAATTTTGAGGTAATTCTTACTCGTTTACACTGAGTTCGTATTTAAGTATAACAATGTTTGGTTGCGGAGTCACGGTTATAGTTGGAATGATTGTTTTTTTTTGTTCTCAATTTTTTATGGTTGTAGACAAAATACATGGTTGAAAAGTTTCAAGTACCTTTTTACTGGAAGCGAAGTTTATAAACACTCCCAATATACAATCAGGAACACGGCTTACTTTCATAGTAGTATTAGGTATGGAGTTACACCTGTACACCTCTGCCTAACCGTCAAGGTAGTCATGGTAGTAGTGAAGGTAGTAGCCAGGGTAGACCCACGTCATGCTCTATAAGGTACTCTACGAAAAACTGCTCTAAAAGCGCGCGCAAACACATTGTACAATAATTTGTCCTCACATGTTGGCAAAACACTAGTTGAATAAATTAAGAAGGCAAGCGGCACACGCGTGGAATGCCTATGCAAACTTCATGCAAACGATCATAAGCGTTGTGTTCAAACGCGCGGTGGTGCATCACAAGTTCGTTTCGTTCGTTTACTTTTCCAATTTGAGTTTCTTAAGGACTAATTACTAAAGTTAATAGAACGCTTTCTTTCTTTAGACATTTTCTCATTTACATCTATCATTATAGGGTAACCTATTGCAATAGTCTTACGTCTTACTAGACTTAAGTCTTTTCTAAATTACTAGCGACCCGCCCCGGCTTCGCCCGGGTAGCAAAGCATAATATAATATAGCCTAAGTCACCCGGAGATAGTGTAGCTTCCCAACAGTGAAAGAATTTTTGAAATCGGTACAGTAGTTTCGGAGCCTATTCATTACAAACAAACAATCATATCTTTTCTCTTTACAATATTATAGCAGACCCTTATGTTATGCTATTAAATTGTAGCTTATATGAAACGTTTGTATTTTTAACATAGCGCCATCTATTGAATACTTACTCAATCCAGCCAACAGATATCGCCATCTGTTAGAATCGTTTGGAGCTAATAGATAATTGTGACTGCAAATAATAGACAAATAATTTACCGACAAAAAGTACCGACATCCTAAAATATTCTCCAACGTCGACAATGCCATAAAACAAATTAACTACAATAAAAAGTCTGAACATTTAAATACCTGTGTAAACTGTAGATCTATATTTAACTAAGGCTCACGACGGCAGGCTATTTAGAATTCTAGTAACCTATATTTGACGGCCAGAGCTTATAACTTGTTGAACTGTGAGCATTATTAATAACTTTAAAACAGGTTGCACCGACCTTTTGACCTCAGTTTTATTCGTGTCAGGCCATTGGTGACAAGTTATTATCAGATCTTTTAGTTAGACAAAGCTTTTTTGTTGAAATAACGGCTTTAGTCAAAGAAACGGTTTCAGTCAAAGAAAACGACTTGCAGTTAAAGAGAGGACTTGAGTCAGAGAAACGACTTTTGTCAAAAATACGACTTCTGTCAAAAATACGACATCAGTTAAAAATATGACTTTACTCGAAAATACGACTTCAGTAAAAAAATTGAATCAAGTAGTAGTCGAATCGAAGTCCTTAGTCCGAATTAAACTTTGACCGAAGCCCAAGAGGAAATATGTGGTCCTAGAGATTACTTTAGTCACACGGCATTTAATAAAGCGATGGGCAAGCTTTCCAGAAAAAATAATCTGCTCCAGAGGATTTGGAGAAGTTTCATCTCCATACAGAGTCATCAACGTTGAGAGTGATGCTTAGCAAGGGAAGAAAGATTCGTCGCGTGTTGAGCCCGACTTTCAGCTAAATGGCGCTTAGAGGTTGACTATCGCACGAGTAGAATCCTTTAGGGACTTCCTACCACACATAAGGAAGTTTGGTGCAAAACCTGTGGCTCACCAATAGAACAAGCTTCCACAAGGCGTGCACTCTCACTATAACTTATAGAGTGGTGAGCCAGAAAAAAATTACTAGGTCACTAATCAGAATTTAAAGAGATTTTGTTCATTATGATGTTTATCGTTTCTAATTAGTTTATCTAGCTTAGTTTTGTTATTAGTTTTCATAATCTCGACTAATAAGACTGATTAAAGTAAGTTTAAGGAAAAAAAATATAATGCAAGGATGGTCGTATAATTACGTAACTTGAAATTGTGTTTTTTTTTGTTTATGGAAATATTTTGATAATTTTAGTTCCGGAGGATAGAATTATGAAAAAAACTAATATCCAGTTGGATTCATGCAAATTGGACAACGTGTTTAGAAGTTAAATGAAATTTGTGCAAGGAACTATCTACCGAAATAACTTTATTGAGTTTATGTTCAACGAAGTTTATATAGTTTAAAGATTTGTTAAATATGTTGTTGAATATGATTAAGGAATATATAAGAAAGGTTAATTAATTAAAAGTGTAAGGATTTATGATATAAAAATACTAAAATAAAGGCTTCAAAGATGTCGGCTTAGGGAAAACGGGCTCAAAACAGACGAACCTCTGTGAGGCAATGAAGGCCCGTGTCATTTGTTGACACTGGATCAGTCACAGGACAGACGTATAAGAGGCAACAAAAAGGAAGAAGCCTCAGGCTGCCTTGTTAGATCACAAACAAGACAAAACAAAAAGATTACGCGAGTCTCATTGTACGTAGCTAGAAAATGTTGTTGAGGTTTGTGGTTGATGAAGGAATGTTATGGCCCCACAACAACAAAGGAAACAGTTGGGCTAAGAATCAAAAGACAACAGATACTAGCAAACAACCACTAAAGGAACAACTATAAAATAATCAAAAATGAAATAGATATTATCAAAAAAACACCAAAGAACAGATGGGCTAAGAATAAAAAAATAATAGATACTAGCAAGTAACCTAGCAAAGAGAGCTTAACTTTGGTCACGAGGCCAAAAATCTTCACACTTCAGACACACACAATACGGGAAACTCAATAATACAGCTACCTACAGGAATAAAATAAAACTCGGTGTACCTAAATAATTGTATTTTTGGGGAGGAAATAAAAGAGTGAATAATTAGGTATAGTTACAAAGTTATTACTTAATTCTTTTTTTTTTAACATCGCACAAACATCACATTAAAGCAAAGAAAATAAACTTCATTAAACTGGTTCGCTGTTCAATCGCTTATTCATGGTGACTCTATCCAGATAAATAAAAGCATTCCGTTGTTGTTCCTCGAGACCGGAGAAGAGAACTCTGTACTTTGCCAGAACCTGGAATTGGCAAAAAGGAAATAAAGATTATAATTCCTCTGAAGGAGCACCACACCAAATTGGAAAAAATAATAGTATGTTAGTAAGCATAAAGTATCATAAATTATTGACTTTAAATTCGAGCGCCATACTGTAGCGAAATAGAAAAGGGATTCACCAATAAACACGTATGATTTTGATAAATAAAAAATACACCAATATAAAAAATATAAAATGGATAATCAAAATTTTAAGGAATCAAATCAGAAAATTGCAAAAAGTGTTGTCGATATGGTTTTTTATATAAAAAAGAATTACACGAGAAAAACTGAAACGTGTAAGATCGATAACATGTACCTTTAGTCTAGTATTTTAGTTTAAAACGGAATAAATAATAACCACACTGGGTAATCCGACTGATTACGGTTAAATCCACATAATATTGAATATTACTAGAATAAATTTTGGCTTATAAAATCATGAACAACCCGTCAGGTTTCTGCAATGACAACCATTGTTAGTAAATTTAAGAACAACATTAATTGCCGGTCAAGAAAAGCTTAAAACAGGTTGAATATTTTTTTAAAGGAAAGAACGTATTTATTACGAAAATTTTAATGCAGGAATATAATGCTGCACTCTGTTTATTGCGTATTTCTTTTTTAAGTAATTTTTAAATATTGGTATTTTTATGTTTTTGATAATTGATTATTCTTACAAGTCCAAAACAGGGTTTTTTAACTTTTAAACAGTAATATCGGTGTTACCGAGCATTTGTTCAATCTCAAACTTTTTTTGAATTTGTGATTAATTTCTCGAAAAATTTGTTAAGTTGTCCATGACCAAATTGTCTATGAAGCGATCTGATATGATGCTTTTATAAAATTCCCAAGATTGTGGTAGATGAAAAGCTATAGGAGTAGTTGCGTAGTTTTGCTTTTATTTCCCAAGTGAGAGTGGCGGATACTACTCGTATGTCCGACAAGGTATTGCTTGTTAGTAGGAATTTAAACATTGCCCGCAATTTCTATTGATCTTTAATATAAGAAACAAATATTCCTCAGGGATTGCTATTATTACGGAGTTCAGAAGTTTTTTTTTTGTTTTAACATTATATACACGTTTCATTGTGAAATAAAAATTTAGCACAAAAGTATGTTTGTTGATTGCACGCAAACAATGCATTTTTACCGGTTGACCATGAGTGTGATAAAAATCTGAAGTATCGAACAAATCAGATTGGATCTGTTCTTTTTTGTAAATCAGACTTGCCCACCCTTATTAGTAAGTACCTATTTAGCCATTCACAATATTGTTACACTATTAATAATAGACGTCATACATGCTGTAGATATTATACGCTGTTCAAATAATATCTACAGCATCAATAACATTCCTGTGGAAATAAATTCAAAATAATTCAACAGATATTTGCAGGCAAGTTATTTCTAGTGTATGAGTGAACCCATGAAGGTCACTGCATTCTATAGGAACGCGAGAATTTATTGAAATACCACCTACCTCGACCGGTGCAAATATTCTGCATTTTATCAATACGTGCCAAGTTATTTTATAATCAACATTTTGCTAGTTTAAGGTGTATAGAGGCCTCAATGACCTTGCGCATGTGGGGGGAGCTAAACGCATTACTCTCGCGCACACGTAACCCGTGGCGGTGGCGCGCTACACCAAAACGATGACCAAACAATATGTAGGGGCACAGAGATGCGCACGTAGGTCGGCGTTTTTGCCTACGATTCCAGAAGATAATGGTGGATCTATAAGAAAGTTTGTTTATATAGATACAAGATACGCAACGATTTTAGGTTTTTACTGGACATTATTTTTTAGCATGTATGTGTTTAAAGTAAGATAAGAAATATATTTATTTGCTCAAACATGTGTGTACACAAACGAGAATTAAAGCGTGCATGTAGGTTAACCTGTTTTATTAATTATTATCTATTATTATTGGCGTGCAAATAATTATTATGAATAATTGTTAATATCAATCATTTAACGTGAATTTAGCAAACAATAAAAAATACAGAAAAAATACAAAATAGGATACATAAAAATATTCTTACTTACCTACATACAGTAGTTAATTATATTAAATGTTTGTTTAAAAAAGTTTAATTTGTTTAGTTTATTACTCTCGACGTATTGATTTTGCACATAAGTGTTTATGTTAAAAAATAAATAAAGAGCTCTTTGTTCCAAACGCGTGCCGCACTTGAATGTTTGGAACGAAGTTCTTTAACGCGGCTTGCGGTAGGGGTAAACTGGTAGAAATCGTCACGTAACGAAAAGACGTTATACTCCCTCCATGCGACTTTCGAGAGATATAGTTTTCATGGTTTTCGAGGGTGCTAAAGCCGACAGTGAGGTCAAAATGAAAATCCAACATGTAAATGCACATTTTATGTTTCTGGTGGACCAAAATAGGATTTGAGTTTACCAAATTCTTCGCTTCTGATTTTATAAAGGTTTTACCTGTAGACAACCGGTTATTTTATCGGGCGCACGAGGGAATTAAGCAGTTGATCAATAGTGATTAAAATATAGATGACTTTGGATTTATTTGAAGTTCACAATAAGAAGCGCAAATATTATATTTGAGTGTTCAATAATATTTTCGGGAGCACTAAATGGGAATTGTTAGAGGTTCGTTAAAATACACATGCTGTTTTCAAATAAAACACAGTCACGTTCTAAAATTCAGTAAATTTTAATTCTCTTTCATAATTCGTAGTTCTAAGAAGTGTGAATAGTGTACACCTTGTGTGTATAAATAATGCACCGTTTGAGAAAGTGGAACAGTTTAAATAGTTAGGTCACATTGTTACAGCTGACCTAAAAGACTATGCGGACATTGAGCCGGAGCGGAGGGCGTTGTCAGTCAAAGGTAATATGATAGCGCGTAGGTTTGTGCGTTGTTTGAGGGAGGTAAAAATAACGCTCATTAGAGCTTATAGTACATCCCTCTACACGTGCAGCCTGTGGGCTAAGTATACTCGTGCGGCGTACAGCGCCCTCCGCGTCCAGTTCAATAACGCGTTCAGGGCGGTGTTGAGGCTGCCCCACCACTGCAGCTCCTCGGACATGTTCGCGGAGGCGCGCACCGATTGCTTTCACGCGACGTTGCGCAAGCGGTGCGCGTCTCTGGTCTGCAGAGTGCGGAGCAGCGCCAACACCGTCCTGGCGATGATCGCCAACAGACTGGATTGTCCATATATCCGGCAATGCTGCAGCAGACATATTGTTATCTTGTGAGTGTTCGTTTTTGTCTGTGCTTGTTATCCTGTCTGTTTCCTTTTATGTATCTGTTTGTATATGAGTCTTGTTGCTTGAAATAAACAAATTTTAAATTTTAATAGTATCGATTGCAGTTCTTGATATGGTTTGCCTCGGCATTTTTATTTATTTACACATTTTTTTTGTTTGTATTCTAAGTTGTTACCATGTAAATAAAAAAAGTATTTACAAAAGCAAATAAAAAAATTGTCAATAATAAAGTGACTTCGCGGACGATCGAATTGGGCCCTCTGCAGCGAGCTAGTCTATAAGCGCAGACTAATACAAAAAGTTCGTAAATATTTGCGCTGTAACACACGTGTGCGCATTGTCAGTCGATAGCCGGAGCGTAGCAACGAGCAACACACACAGCCCACCAATTTTAATGCTAAGGCACGACTGCGCCCGCGCCCGCGCCGAGTACCTCTGCGCCTCTATCTCAAAATTGGGACACTTTCTTTGCAAATGTTGATTGATTTACATATACTGTTATGATTCTGTAGTATCGCTAACCAACAATTTATTTGTGTAAAAATATTTCCGAATACCAAAGCCGTTTATTAGGACTAGGGAATTTTAGCCAAAAATTGCGGTAGGATTTTTTAAGGCAATAGTATTAAAAACACGGAAAAATCCTGTTAAAATAATGATGTACCTACATGAATCTATAGCAATATTTTTTTTCATATCTTCTAACCTTGCCTTTAATGATAAGTAGGCTTTATAAAGTGACCGTGTTACGGTACTAAACGAGAGTAAGGGCGTTAATCGGATGAATAAAAGCTGCGAGTTTGTTTAAGTAAACGGAACCAAGCCAACCCAAGGCAAGCGATTCGCTTTGTTTTCTGAATTTAACAAATCGAAATGAGCAACAAAGTATGCTGTTATAAAAATAATTTGATGTGAAGTATTTAAAAATAAACCATAAGGACGGTACTCACTGCAAGCATTCGCTTCGAGAATATGTTTTGTAAGCATTCGTTGCGTCAGCTTTTGTGACCTTTGATGATTCCTTTTGTTACCTTTGTTGTTCCCGTTGTTTCCTTTTGTGACCTTTGTTGTTCCCGTTGTTTCCTTTTGTGACCTTTGTTGTTCCCGTTGTTTCCTTTTGTGACCTTTGTTGTTCCCGTTGTTTCCTTTTGTGACCTTTTTTGTACCCGTAGTTTACTTTTGTTACCTATTGATACGTTGAAATCTAAGGCAAATTAGGTCTCACTTTGACATAGGCGCTGTTGTAAACATAATCTTTTTTTGGATTCGTCTGCTTGGAACCTTTTCACGACACAGCTACCATCATCACCTTCCTGTCCTTGTCCCTTGTTACTTGGGGTTGGCGCAATACGGTTTCTTCTTCCATTCTCCCCTGTCAACCGCCAATAATGCAGCTTCTACCAAACTTGATTAAAATGTATGGAACCAACATTGCATCCTTTTCATCCCTCAAACTTATGACCTAACACGAACGGAGATTTGTAATACACTCCTCCGATACTTTAGCAATATGCTATTAATAAATAACTGGTTTATAAAGCTGCTTGCAGCTCCTTTCAACAATGTCACAGCGCTTGAAAGCGGTACTCAGCGGTAATTGCACAAGGATCCTCAGTGTTGTTCACGAGGAAATCACGCTTCCTTTCTCGGTATACGGAAAATTTGTTGTTCGTCTCGTCGGAAATTCAGTTTAAAGTATTAATTTATCGGAAAATTAGTACATCACTGAAAAATACTCACTGGAGTACCTATTGCTTTGTGAGGCGCCTCGGCTTTAGTCAGGTCTAGCCTACCGTAAAATCTAACCTTGAAAACTTAAGTAGGTAAGTTGTCATTTCATCTAAAGCTAGGGATTGACACTGTTGGCAGCTCACTTCA
This sequence comes from Dryobotodes eremita, assembly GCA_917490735.1. Lineage (NCBI taxonomy): Eukaryota > Metazoa > Arthropoda > Insecta > Lepidoptera > Noctuidae > Dryobotodes > Dryobotodes eremita. Next base: position 4,489,585 of record OU823241.1, on the reverse strand, counting down.
AGCCTGCACCTAAGTTTTCACGGTGATATTTTTACACCGGCTAGTTTTATTTGGCGCTTTTAGCCGAAATACAGGGTCCTCCTAGTTCGGCTCCAGATGCTAAAACTTTTGTGTACTTTTGTTTTATCATAGCACTTAAATGTAATATAATCTAAGTACAGTTACATTGAATATATGATTATTATTTTAATATTGTGAATGTGAAGACTATGTGGGTCATTGTTGCTTTTTTTTTCTCCTCAGTATTTTAATCATGGTCCGGCAGTTTGAGTAATTTTTGTGACCTACCCATATGTCTTTTCTTTGGTATTGTTCGTCGAATCGTTGAGCTCCTTAAGTTCTGTGTTGAGCTGCACGATTACTGACAAATGCGTGCACTGACTGGACAGGTCCACTCAATCTGTGTGGTTTTTCCTCAAAAGACCATTTCAGACAAATCTACATGGTCTTCACATGATCTGACCAAGATTATGTCTGGACTTTAACAGAGACTGTGCACTCTGAGTTTGCTTCGGCCTTTCTTCTCAGAGTAGTCAGATAGGAAACGCCGACCTCATCTATTTTTTTTTAAATATGATTGACGTGTGAAAGTGTTTGTTCAAACCTACTTACAGAAATAAAATCATTTACACTGTTTTTATGAAATAAAGTTTAATAGTATTATTTCTTCATCATGGACTTAGATTTTGTCCAAAGTAACCTTAGATGCTCATCTACTTCTTTCTAATGTCTGTTAACATGTAGGTTGCTTTATCAGTCTGTTATCATCGAAAACATTTTAAATATCTGTTTCAAATAGGAAAAGGTGCATAGCATAACCATAATTCGTCATTACGCTTATAAAATCCATGTGACAGGAGGCGAAAATTATATTATGCTATTAACCGGGCAGTAATCCAGACTACTGGCTTCTGCTGAGTTTCCAAATGGAAGAACTCAATTTTGATTTGTAAATGATGAATGATTTCATTTCTGTGAGTAGGTTTGTACAAACACTTTTACACGTCAATCATCATTTTAAAAACTAGATGAGGTCGGCGTTTCCTGTCTGACTACTCTGAGAAGAAAGGCCGAATCAAACTCAGAGGTCACAGTCTCTTTTGAAGTCCAGACATAATCTTGGTCAGATCATGTGAAGACCATGTAGATTTGTGTCTGAAATGGTCTTTTGAGGAAAAACCACACAGAATGAGTGGACTTGTCCATTTCTGCTTTGCTTGTATTTCATGTAATTTTTTTCCTTTAATTTTATATGAGCTCTTATTTTATTTCGAATATATGTGTGTTTTAGTTTATTAATTAGCGCCTTGCTCGTTCCGGGGTCATCCAAGACCACAGCAACGGGACCAATGAGGCAGTATTATTATAATGAGGTCTTAATTTCTCGTGCAACACCAATGGGGACCTCTGGAGTGGTCGATCTTTAACACAAGACCCGCTTAATGATGTGGGTACTTAATAATAATTATTATGCACAAAAATCGAATACTTTTTCTAATATGCTCTGCATTTTTTGAAGACATAATAATACCTGTCTGTCACTGTCCCAACAGGATATAAAAATCCGCTTCTCATACACAATTTAATATAGCATTATCAACCTATAATGTTCCCACTGCTGGGACACAGGCCTTCTTTCGGTGAGAGGTAGTGGGCCGTAATCCACCACGCGGGCCTAGTTTGGGTTGGAATTTTAGTATATAAAAATAAAAATAATAATACCAGCATATTATTGTATCACTGCAGAGTTAATGCCTCTTTTCATATAGAGAAGGCACGAGCGTTGATAACCATGCTTGCTCAGGATGGGTTGGCGATTTTAGACTTATATAGATTAGGCCAGGTTTCCAGGTTCACGATGTAGTTGGGTGTTAGTTAATCATCAAGTTTTATAAAGACGGACACATAAGTAGGTATGTGTGTCGGAGGCGTCGCAGAGCTGAACTTTTTATTACACTCAATGTGCTACATTAAAGGCAACGTCCTGCCACAACTTGTTCCTCAAGAACTTTACCTTAAACTTCAAGATGCGGCTTCTAAAGTTCTTTAAGTAATATTTACGGCTGGGCCCTGTACGTTCACATTGCATAATCAGTCTATAATGTTCCCACTGCTGGGACACAGGCCTCCTTTCTTCGAAAGGGAATGGGCCGCAACCTACCTCGCGGGTCCAACGTGGATTGGTAGATGTCACATATCTTCGAATTTTTGGTTCTAGAACATTGCCGGTTTCCTCACGATGTTCTCCTACACAGTTTTAAGAGCAGCGTTGATGAAATTATTTACACCAAAGTAAAGGGCCTGCCTGGGTTCGAACCCACGACCTACCTCTCGTAATTCGGGGTCATTACCTCTGGCCCACCAGTGCTCTACGTTCACATTGACGATTTATAAACTATGTTTTATAAATGAGGATTGTACAAATATGTACACATTGACATTTAAACATGTAGAATCTTCTAAATGCCGCCTAAAACGTTCGTCGTGATGCCGGGATCGACTAACTGATATGTGTACGATTAAAATTACTGAAATAGTTGACTGACTAGCGGTATGTGTCCTAAAACGCTAGTGGGGCGAGAAATCGAGTGGGCGGATGAGGCTCCGTCCTGGGAAGTGGTTTAATAAACAGGTGCAAACTATCACGTTAACAGCTAATTTACGTCGCCTAAATTTAACGTCATGACTGACTATCTTGTTACTTTTTCATGTGGTGCGGGCTGGTATTTATTTACAATACGTCTTCATAAACACGAGCGGCACGCGTCAACGGCACAGGCAACTGCAGCAGTCGACGACTCGGCGATTGCTGTCGACAACGTGCCGTTCGTGTATTTGAGTACGGTGCTCAAATACACGAACGGCACATTGTCGACGGCAGCCGCCGACGCGTCAGCGGCGGCCGTCGGCACTCATCGGTGGCTCTGCCGTTAACGCGAACCGCTCGTATGTATCATCATCATCATCAGCCTACAGCAGTCCACTGCTGGACATAGGCCTCTCCAATTGCACGCCATTTAGCTCGATTCTCGGCAACTCTCATCCAGCTGCTACCAGCCACCCTGCGAAGATCGTCGCTCCACCTAGCCTGAGTCCGTCCTACCTTACGTTTGCCGATTCGCGATCTCCACTCAAGAACACGTCTAGCCCAACGATCATCGTTATATGAACACTAATATTTAAAAGAGGTAAAATTGTTTGTTAGGAAGATGTAATCGCTGGAAGTACTGATCCGATTACAAAAGTTTTTCCACTTATGATAGGAAGCTACACTATTGCCGAGTGCGATAGGATATGTTATTATTTGCTTCCATGCGAACTAAGTCGCGAGCAGAAGCTAGATACAATTGTTTTCTAACTCTCTGAAGCTAAAAGTAAAATGAATCCCATTAATGTTAATATCAGAACTAATGAGAGAAATAATAATGTCGAAAGTTGAGCCGTGTATTGAAATTTTCTCATTAGTCATCCGACTAAGCCTAAAATGTATAACAAAACATTAAATTACATCGTGTTTTCTTTTGATACCTAAAAACGGAAAATGCACTCGCCGCAGTTACAAAACTACCAAATATCCAATTTCTTATTGGAAAAATAAAATACATTTTCCATTTTCAAATTATTCAAGTGGTAAACGAGCCGAACTGCGCCGAGGTAACGAAGTTGTTGGCGTACCGCAAATGCCACAGTCTGCAGAACTTGCAGTGCGACAGCTAATATATGTCTCATGTTTTTCTTGCATAGGCGGTGTGTACGGAAATTGGTCCGCGGCGGTGCAGCAGAACTTCATTCTACTAACTCATTCGAGATGCAACGAGCTCAGTTTGTGTTTGATATTTACACTTCTACTCGTAGACACTAAGTAGCAAAGTTTCTGCCGTAGTGTAATGTGACACGTTACGAATAATAAGAATATCTGTTGAAAGAGAGACTTAGCTCTTAGAACAGGAAGTTGAAACTGATTTAAATTAGTACTTCCTATAATGTAAGAAAGATAGTCCCAGCCAGTCGACTATTACTGCCAAATTAATTAGAGAAGCGAGAGCGTTGTGATGTGTTTGGAGATAATTTAATTACAACACTACAATAGTATTAACCACAGAACCGACTATCCGCCTGTAGTGTGACCGCGGTGTCAGAGATGCGCTGCAATCTGCATAATTTATTTAGACTGTGTCCAGGCTTCTGTTTTTTTTCGTAAATAAGGTATGTTATTTTTTATATGCTCAAGAGAAAATAATAAATGTATTAAACCGGCTAGTTGACACTGGACCGGACATAGATAGTGCGGCCGGTGTGGTGAGAGACTGTGGGGCGGCGCTTATCTATTTGTACCGGATAGAGGACCGGTGCAGTAAATATACCGTTACTAACTATAATAGGGTTCAGATCTCTTTATTTTATCTATCTAGATTACGATGATAATTTTTTCTACAATTATTAGCAACAACGGTAAAGGGTTGTTCTCTCCACAAAATCTCGACAAAATCTAGGCAACAAAACTAAACTCATGATTTTTTTCTTTTACAAGTGCAACCCTGGTTAATCCCTGCTTACACATTGCCTGTCCGAGTTGCATTTTTGCGCCACCGAATCCAAGCTTAACATAAAAACTCTCTCAAAGCGTAAATCGAAAGGTATTAAATCAGATATGTTAGCGGGTGATGGGGAAACGCGAGACCACCGATCACGCATGCGCGCGCCCGGAGTGAGGTTCCGACTGTGGACCGCTCCACATTCGCATCGCATCTCGGGTCCGCGGTCGCTGGTTCGCTCGGCTCGCCCGATCGGTCGCTCGGATATCTACCTGTTCATTCAGACCGCGATTTCATCTAAGTGTTTTCCCGTCGAGCTACGCGGTCATTTCAACCTTCTGTTCTTGAAACGTGAATACGTGAGTATTAAACTAAAAATTAGTACTTAATGACATTATTATTTGAATTCAGGATTTCATTTTTAACTTGGTTTTTTCCAGGCAATATTTTTTCGTTTCTCGTCTTTTGTTTTTGTTATTGTTTTCATTATTGTGTCATCGCTACGTGTAATTATTTTTTTGTTCTTGATTCAGCCTCAGATTTAAAATTGTTAATTATTGAATAAACATTCATTAATATCTATTCGATTCTATGACACTTTAATTAACTTTGGTATAATTTTCTTGTTTATTAAATGAACGTGTCCTTAACAGTCGTCTTAATCGTCATAATTGTTCAATTATCGTGCAAATTACCGTTTTTAATTAATATCTTATTTCCAATTATATTTAAATCTTAGCATACATTCTCAATATTCGAAAAACGGAGCCAAGAGTTGTTGCACAACATTGCAATAAAAATAAAACAACAATTATGCCTTTTTTGGGTCATTTGTGATCGGTGACTTGTGTTGGTGAATTTTATTTTAATTAATTATCTTACAATTAATCAAAATAAAATTATGATGACAAAATATTACTTTTGCTACAAAGAGGCGGAATCCATATATCTACAAGTCGGCTGCGGACTTGGGGATTACATCGCTCAAATCCCAAAAATACCAAATATTTAAAGAAGTTTGTAGATGAATAATGTCGTGCGTTTTCCATATAATAAATACATGTTATACTTAAAGTTATCACAAATACATAGTATTATTTAAAAATTTAATGAACATTCCCAAATTTTGAAAAAATATCGAAGTAAATAGTTCCTTTTTCAACCTAAATTGTAAATTTTCTCTGTAACGGCTGCATATTTCGGCATGAATTTTGTAACAAAATATATTTAATGACGTATAAATTTAACAATTTGTATTGTTTTTTTTTTATATTTTAAAATAACGAATAAAAACCCGAAACTTCACCAGTACCCCGCAAGAAGGCTTGTGACACATACTCGGGACGCGATACAACATAGACTGTGTGATTCGATGACTCTTGCGACGGGTGAACTATACGCGTGTATTTTTTTCCAAATAAAATACAAAAGTTCACGTTCTGAATGATTTATGAATGAAATCATAATTTTTGTAAATACGTAGTACGAATATATATCAATATTTCGTAAAATAAGAATATAAATTAACTTTGTAAATATATATAAAGTAGTTAGTAATTTCCCTTTTTTTGTTTGAACTTATCATAGAGTAAGCCTGACTCTGCCTAAATATAAGAATAAATGTAAAGTGAAGCATGGCCGAGCTCTCCTAAACTCTTGGTTAGTACTTCCCTCTTAGTAGATACATTATTTCTATGGTTTTTACTTTTTTATCGCTTTTCGCTATCTTGATAATTTCGTTTGACAGAGGATGAAGACCTAGGGTACTGATGACGTCACCTACCTGATGGTGAACTCCAAAGATAGGTATAGGATCTCATTGATGGCACTACTTAGAACTATTGTGTTTGGACTCATTTGAAAGGGCTCATGGAGACCTTGGTGACTGATGATGTCACCTACCTGATGGTGGACTCCGAATGTGGATGTAGGATCCCATTGACGGCACTACGTAGAACCATCATGTTTGGACGCATTTGAAAGAGCTCATGGAGATCTTGGTGACTGATAATGTCACCTACCTGATGGTAAACCCCTAAGGAGGGTATAGGATAGGTATTTTATTGTTGGCGCTAGTTCAAATTACCCCAGTGAATGACTCACGAAATCGAGAGTTAAGTTAAAAATTTGGGAGTTGTGTTGTTGATTCTAATGATTATAATTCTATAAATACATATTTATTACGGTCGCGAATCATATTTTCATCAATATGCAACCTGACACTGAATTGCGAAATGCAAAAAACGTAAAAAAAAGCTCAAGCCCTTAAGCGTTACGCCCAATCTTTATTATGCAATAACCAACTCATCATCAAGCGTGAGAGTAATTTAAAAAAATATGATCAACTTTCTTTTGAAAACGAGTTCCAATGAATTACGTCATTCCATTGGACAAACATTTTTTTTTATCATCGTGTTAGGTAAGCTTTGGGTTTTGGTTTTGCTAGATGAAGAGTTTACAACGAGAGGACAAGCCGCTTTTGTTGTCAGCAAGGGAATTTTGAATTCGAATTTTGAATGTCCGCATTCTCATTGAGAAATGTCGTAAATTTAACAAATCACTGGTTTTGTGCTTCATAGATTACGCTAAGGCTTTTGACTGCGTACAATATTTGATGTTCTCATTGTAATAAGCGTCCCGCTACAACTTACTTTTATGGTCCGGAATCTGTACCTTGATAGCAGTTTTGTGAAACTGGAAAACAAAAAGTCGCAGGTTTTCCATAAAGAACGGGGCGTGCGTTAAGACTTGGAATCATATCAATGGATTCATTGCATTCCGATCCATTCCTTTCGATGAGCTCGATGTTCCTGAATTCGAATGTTGTTTATTAAACAGCCGGATTCCATTTATTTATCTTACTGCCGCCATTTTGAATTGTTGGTTTTAATGAGCAATTATTTATCCTACTTTATAAAGGGTCAAATTAAATTAGCTAGCGAAACTCCACAGACGTGATGGGTATCGATACCTAAGCACGGTAAAACAAAAAAAAAACAGATTTTTTCAAGTAATAAAACTACCAGCGGTCATTTATCCCTAAAAATAATATTTTTTTAAATATTAATTTTTATTTTTTCGTGTTTAAATATCGATACCCATAACGCCTGCGGAGTTTCTCTAGCTAATTTAATTTGACCTTGTGCTAGTTATACTAGCTTCTGCCCGCGGGTTCGCCCGCGTGGATGTCGGAAATTATCTCGCGGGAAATGCTACCAGGACAAAAAGTAGCCTATATCCTCCAGGATGCCAACTATCTTCTTGCAAAATTTTATCGAAATCCGTTCAGTGGTTTAGGCGTGAAAAGGTAACATACAGAGTTACTTTTGAATTTATAATATTAGTATGAATACTATGATATTATAAATGAGAAAGTTTGTATATGAAGACCTACTTGCATGACCTTTACCTGCGTAGATACTTGTACGTGGCTGGATTTTCTTGCATGTGAGAGGAAATTATAATACTTCTTGTAACGTTATTGCTTTTAAAGACCGCTATTTACCTTTCTTTTCTTCAAATTTATATCGAAAAACATCCTTCTAATGGCGCGTACAGAGTAGTAAAACGTAACATGAATTGTGTCATTCTATCTGTAATTGCATATTCGCTGCAAGCGTGGACCCACCGCGCGCAAGAACCGCGCATTCTCTATGAACCTCCCGCGTGCAACTGTTTCCACCAGAACACCGCGAAAATCGCATCGTCATCCATGTCCTTCGTGCGCGTCACTTCTCTTTGCATCTTGTTTAAGATTATTTTTATAAAAGTTTTCATTTTGTAGATTCCACCAAAATTTCACGAACTCTGTACGCCTCTACCAAACAGTGCCTTTTGCCTTCACACGTCGTCTTGTGCCTCCATTTTCGTTGCGTGCACAAACGCATATCTGATACGATCGTCCACGCTATTGCCCGGCGCACACTGCGAGCTGCTTTGTGTTCGTCCAAAAAAGCGATAAATCAAGGATCGCTCCACGCGTGGCTTGTAATGCTCGCAGCGTGCGCGTGAGATGCACAGTTCGCGCGCGCAAGTTGTCCAGACTATGAGAATTTGTTACCTTTCATGATACGTTGCAGCAATGTGAGCAGCAGATTCTTGCATTGCATGTTGCGTTTCACCAGTCTGTACGGACATCCTCAACCGAGAAAAATATTGATATTATCACAGAGTAATGAAAAATGAATCAACGAAAAATTTTAACTGACCCGACGGAGGCACTGTCGCCCTATGATATCGATAGAATTTTTCGAAAAAGCTGTGTAACCTGCCCGAGCCCGGTAGTGGATGTTTCGCGATCCTTAAAGGATGCACTTCAAGTTCGTTTGAGAGAGTCGAACTTTTTATCTTACTGAATATTTTGTAGTAATTGATCATCTTCCTTCTAGGCCAGCTTGTACCACACACTATAACGTTTAACTCTAAACATGTTTAAATCATAGTTCTATTTCTGACAATCGTTTGAAATTGACAGAGACAGAATGATGTTTAAAATATTTAAATGCATTTAGTAATTTCTAGTGCAAGTCGGCCTTAAGTCTTTCATTGACTTAAATAATAGTGTAGACGTCTGTACACAACAGGTGTCAGTATTGCTTTTCACATTAGCAACAACATAAGTACCTAAGGGAGCACTAATACAATTCAGGATGCCCGCATTTATTACAAAACTACAAATGCACGGTACGACTTCCCAGAGTCTTTATATTACTCAGTCACATGCAGGTATCCCCTCCGCCTATTCACACTGATGCAAAACTTTTACGAATACGACATACCATACAGACTCGCCACAAAAAAACGGGAAACAAAACGACGCGAAGAATAACCCAGCGTATGATTGTTTTCTGTAGTGAATAGGGAAGGGAACCTACATCGTTAGTTGAGGGAAAATCGTTTCGTAATGAAAACTTTTTGAGGTCCACAAAAATCTTTTGCTTACTGATGATTACGTAATTTTGTGAAAGGGGTCTCCATGATCCCTCCATGGTCCTTTTTGGGCAACCACTGAAAATCAGCGCTGTGCTGGGGGCCCCCAAAGCACAGCATCATGCTGAGTGGAAGCCTTCTTGTCACAGTCATGACGTGCAGCTGTCGACTATTTCTGTTTTGTGCTCGTGATTATAGATCTATATTGTTTTTATTTTTCTTTATTATTAGAGTTAATTATCTTTTGTGTATGCAAATGTTTCTGTGACAAATAAACCTGTTATTCTTTCTTTATTTTTTTAATGCGTCATTTATTTTGTCGCGTTTCACAACCAGCTGCAATATTGTAAACTAGTTTCTGCCCGCGACTTCGTCGGCGTGAAATTGATTTTTCCCCTGACCCACCGCATCGCATCGCATCGCCTGCCCGCGCTATTACGTCATTTCCTCTTAGCTTTATTTCTGACTTTTATTTAGCTCAGTTCCTTCATTCCACAAGAATGGGGAAATTAAATGCAACAAGAATTTGTCAAATCCGACAGGTAGTTGCAGGGATTAGCGAGTTCAAACAAACAAACTCTTCAACTTTATTATATTAGTTTCGAAGTGTAGATTAAATGATATTTATAAAGCGCACTAACAAGTTAATTTCATAAGCGCGAGCTCGAGTGACTTAGATTTTCTCGGAAAACTAATAATAAGTCGTTAGGATGCGACTTTCGCTTGACTTAATAAATAAATGAACGCGACAGGAACGCGTTCAAAGCTTCGTGATCACTTAATAAGCTTAAACGGCATTAACTTTGATGTAAAATAAATCGAACGTTCGACTAATATTTCTTTCATATTTATTCCTTGATAAACGGAAAGTTGTGTCAGCATATATTCTATTATTAACCTTACGTAAAAGTCAATATTAATAAGAAATTTGTAGATTTTTAAGGAATGGTTTCATTGAATGAATAGTTGTTTTTGAATTCAAAATATAAAAACACTAGCGGTTGCCTGCGACTTCGTATACGGTCCAAGATGAATAGTAGCCTATGTCCTTACCCAGGTCATGGTCTACCTGTGTGCCAAATTTCATCCAAATCCGTTCGGCCGTTTTAGCGTGAAAGCGCAACAAACTAACAAACTCATTTTCGCATTTATAATATTAGTTAGGATGTTATGGTTGAGTTTCGTTTTACTCGGATTACTGTCATAAACATTTTTGCTGTTACTAATTCGTCTAGACTAGAGCTTACAAGACAACAGGTACGCAATTAAATCTACTCGTATATGAATTAAAAATAAGAATAAGGATTAATTTTATGGGTCCATTGTTACAAAATAAATTTAAAAAATAATAATATTGTTGCGAGTGAACGGGAATGAACGGCACCCTAATTACGTAACACACTATCTATCACAATCTGAATCATTTTGAAGCCTATTGTTAATCCATTGCTTCATATGCTCGAAAAATGTGTCTGCTCAACAACGTAAATAACGCAATGAATGTTGTAGAACTGTCAAAATGAAACCCATTCCTACTGGTAGGCCCATAGCACACTAGGACACCACGGTGGCGCAACCAAGGTCGAGCTGCCAGCAAAATATACACAACTTTATGGTGGGTATCTCACCAGGCGTCCAATCGGTTGCGCAACCAACCATACATTTTGTTGGTGGCGGCGACTAGTTGCGCCGCCATGGTCCCCCGGTGAAATATATCCCTTAGTGTGTTACGTAATTACCCCGCAGTAGCGAGTAGCATCACGCCTATAAAAGGAGTGTCAAACAAATGATAGCCTTTTTTGATCGCCAAACGTCGGAGTGTTCACACGTATCAGCTGTGACGTATTTTCGTCAGATTTGCATTAGTTTCCTCATAAATATATTCATGTTCTAATTATAAATATTTTCTGATTGCATTAAAATCGATCGAAGCCGTTATTTCTTTTTTTTTTAAATTAAAATCCACTTCTGGTTCCTAAAAATATTGTATGCTTACTGTAATTAGAATATTTAACATAGTTATTTGATCTTGGAGGCCTGAGTTGCGTTATCTTAAATTTAATTTCAGGATGTTTGAAAATGGACACACTACTTAATTAAATAAGGATAGTGAGATATCAAGAAGAAATAAAAATAATATAATTCTAAATAATGATAAAGTGTGTGTGAGAGTTTGAGTGTGTGAGTGAGTATGAGTGTGGTGGTGAGTTGTAGGTGTCGGTTTTTGTGTGAAGGAACTGAATGACTTACTTGTAAATTTTGGTATTAACAATTAAGGCGAAATCATCCGCTCATATCTAATAATGTCACAGAATAGAATAGAATAGAATAGAATACTCTTTATTATGTACACCATAAAAATTACAGATATAAATGTAGACATACAGTACCTTAGTATAACCTTAATTTCCTGATTTTTCGACCGAATTTCACCCACTTCACTAAACGATCTACACGTAAAACAGACCAAAAGCAAATGAGGAAACATATCCCTATTTAGCTGCAAGAACAAATCAATTTTTCCAGTGCACTAAATATGAAACGAAATTCATTTACCGGCTGCTCATTGGAACTATGAACACGTAATAGGTTCCGCAATCGGTTCATATTTGTTACTTAATTATAACTATAATGACCTGGCTGTCGTCACAACTACAACATATGACGAAATTAACAAAGTTTAATTAAAAATTTTAATGTGTTGATTTTAATTAAAAGATAACAGGGACAATCATATCGGTATATTATTGATTGCGGTAAAGCACAGGGTTTAACAACGAGCAGTGCTGGTCCAGTGGTAACGGCCGCACTTAAGAGTTGTTGGTCGTAAGTTCGAACCCAGAGAGGCGTTTTAATTTGTGTAAATTAGTTCATCACCTCTGCTCTCAAAACGGTGAAGGAAAACATCGTAAGGAAACCAGCCAGTCCTAGAATAAAAAATCGGAGACATGTGACATCTACCAACCCGCACTGGGCCCGCGTGGTGGATTACGGCCCACTCCCTCTCACCGAGAGGAGACCTGTGTCCCAGCAGTGGGAACATTATAGGCTGATCATGCTACAGGCTTGAATTACGTGTGATACAGATAACGAAGAATTTATTATGGTTTTAATGTAATACGCCGCAATTACAAGCAAAATAAAATTGACATCCAGTGTCGTGTGGAACAAGACACGGGCTTCATCGAGGGCGATGCCTTTCAAAACGTCTGGTTGGCAGTATTCACAATCGACGAGCGTGTATATATGAACGTGGATGACGCAAAAGCAATGTTTTATTGTGTTTTTCTATTTGGAAATTTGCAATAACAATCTAGAGTTTTTTATTTTTGTCGAATAACCTTTATTGGGTCGCGCCCAATTATATGAGACTTATCGTTGAAATGTGGGTGTTCTATACACGTCTGCCTACGCCTTCTCAAATTACAGGCAGGATATAAATACATTTTATCTTTGTACGCCATTTCAAACGTTTTGTTATGAAAATCAAAGCCCACTTTAACCAATTAATTAGCACCAGTATAACCGATAGCTTGTCGTAATAAACTTTGCTTCGATACCGAAGTTCCGTCGTGGCGTCGCGCGTCGGCGAGAAACACGGCTCTATTAACAGAGTTAAGAAGCGTATGCAACGTCGAACAGCCACATTACACACCCATCGAGCACGCGATTAGGGTTCGTTAAGTCCTGCTACGGTTATAACCGTGCTTTTAATATTCACGTACAAACGCACAAAATTTTCTAGAAGAAGAAAAAAGTAGAAGCAGAAGTAATAAAAAAAGCGAAATACAGGTCGTATTTCGCTTTTTTTATTACTCGGATCACTGGGATTGCGATTCCAACTACGTCCAACTTCTAACATTCATTGTTAACGAAGGATTGTTGCGAGAATATTTGATGGAAGTTTTTTTTTAATTTATAACAGCAGGATTTTTAATTAAAATTTGGGCGAATGCAGCACACAGAATATCCTATTTGTACGAGCTACGTGAACAAAGTTACGTTGTATGAATGTAGCGGTTTTTTTTAATTGTTTACTGAAATACAATTTTACAGTATTGCATTATTTGGTGAAAAGTTTCTTAATGGAAAAGTAATTGTTTGCGTCTAAACGATTTTCGGTCGTGTACTATTTATTTCCTAATTTATGTTATACTCGTAGGTATTTTGTACCGACCTTTTTGTCGTTTTTATTTTACTGTTTAGCAATGGAAACTTGTAAATGCCCTTCAATTTCACATTGTTTAAGAACACTGTAAAAGTTAGCTGTAAGTTTCCCGAACAGAATACAATTTTAAATAAAATATTTACCAGTACTTTTGGGCAGTCACAGTGTTCGGTCGGGCGTGTTATCCAATCGGACCGTCGGGTTGCAGGCTACGTAAATTAGCCAATCCGACGGGTCCTATAGTCCGACAAATAGACTGCGTAGTTGCTTTTCTGCTTTAGACTTATACATAGGGTCTATAGAAGTTTCTTGCATCCTTAGAATGAAGTGTCGGAGTCTAACTCGATTCTACTTAAAACCTGATTGCATTGCCGAATCGAGCGCAACACTAATAGGAAATTCGTTATCCTATGGCAGCACAAGTGCCCAAGTTTCGACCTTCGGACAGCCGGCTACCGGGAACAAACTGACTACCGTCATTGATTGGCGTACTGGCCGTTTTACACCTCAAGATCTCCCTCACCCCGTTTGGTCTTGGTCTTCAAACTGGTCGTCAAGACAAATATTCACCAAGGGTATTGAAATTCGAGCAGATTGATCGCTCAGTTCGCTAACAATTTTGTCATGACCGGGCTATCCACAAAGTCTATGTTTTAACATTTCAATTAATAGTGTTTTTTTTATTGTTACAGACACAATGTCGCCGTTTAGACTGACAACAGTCGTAGTCAAATGACAATAACTAGAATAAAGGTAAATATTTTTATTATTGTAGAAATATTGTGTAAGGATATGGACTCGAACTCAAGCCAATTTATAAGGATGATGTAAAACTAAAAATAATAATAACATAAACGCACCTCTATTTATCTCAAGTCCATTTCTAACAAATCCATTCCTTCATTGTTTTAAAACTTTATTCCCCTTAAATATTTTCAAAACTATTTTCCCCTAAATATTTTTAAAACTTTTTTTCCCCTTAAATATTTCTTGTTTACATTTACTAGATTCGTTTTAGTGTACACTATACTTAACTTACGCTTCAGCGATTGCGTTTCTCCGCTTGCTTATTATCATTCGTGCTTTGCGACTCTTCTTTTCATAACTGCGATTCTTTTAATTATTTTACTTCATTATCGTTTATGAACATCAACTGAACGAAGATACCTGTAACTGTTCGTTTGTCTGTATGTCTGTTTGTCTGTCTGTCAGTGTCGGGAGCGCTCATGAGACAGTCGTGTCACCGTCTGCTGGAACATCAACACCCGGGAGGGGAGGAACCCCCTCTGTACTCACCCATAGACCAAATTTCAGGTAAAATCATTGTGTAGCATTTCTATTCATAGTGCTAAGGTTTTGGAGACCAATGTAACTGTAATGGCAATTTACGCGATTCAACCAAATTCACTATTATGTTTGTAATTCAAATTGGTTGATTCAACCAAGTTGAAAGTCGCAACTGAACCGTGTATTACTGCCATTACGAGGTTCTCAAGAGACGATGCTTCAGAAATTTTCTGTTGCTGTAAATCAACTTGTTCCACAAACTAATTCAAACTTTCCAATAAAAAAACCTGCAACAGAGCAACTTGAAATTAATCCAGGAACTGAAACTTACATCAGCTCGCTCCAAAGCCGTAGCCATCAAAGTTGAGATAACTTTACCTATCGAGATCAAAGTTATCAGCTAACTCGGCAGTTAATGAATACTGGGCCAAGGATTCTAGGCCAAACTAACTGAGGCCACGGCCGGTAACGAGAAGCCACAACATCACTTGAAGACATAACTTGAAGAAGCGTGTCGGGTATAAATGTTTACTTTCACTTCTTTTTTTTTTCTGCCTCGTGTCTCAAGGACACTTGTACTACTTACAATAGTGTCTGGGCAGATACGATTTAAAATTTTGTTTGTTTTCCAGTTTAACTGTTTAATGAATTATTTATTTTACTATTAGCAGTACCTGAATTAAAGTCATTGACGTTTGAATGTATAAAAGATATTTTTGTCTATATCATTACGGGTTCATCGTCTATCCCAATATGAACCCTACTTGAAGGTCAATTATTGGTGCAAAAACCGATCACCACTTTCTGTGCTATATTATGTACTGGCAAAATAGTCATGCAATGCAGTGACAATAAATAATGTTATTATAATAAAAAAGCCCTCTCAGTGCTTCGCACGTTCAGTAGACATACAATATGAAAATAATCATTAAAGATAATTTACATTTTCCAATAATATTTCTGTTCATACAACATGTGTCATGCGCCGTGTATCCAGATGAAACAATATTATTCTTCAAACAAGATTCATATTTTATTCAACTTGTAATTAATTTACGTATAATTTTTTAACCTCTATTGGGAATCTTTTTTTTAAATGGAACTACATTTTTTTAATGGGGCTTATTGGTTCAACGGCTCGTGGTTTAATATCTAGGTGAAAGGGGGACTTATCTGCATCGAAGACATTGTGGCGCATCTTGTCCAAACTTGAGCACAAGTTAGCTGATAACTTCAAGCGCGCTGATAATACTGGACCTTGATTTATTTATTGAATTAAAACATTTAATTTTATGATTTCCGTACTTTACTGGTAGAAATTTTAATGGTTTTCGAGACTCGTAAGATTGAAAAGTAGAAAATGTTGATGTTTTGTTGTTTTGTAATGAATTATCATTGTTATTTAGAGCTAAAACCACTAAAATTTCGACGAGTGCTTACAACCTTCATTATGCACCATCCTTCGCTCTGTCAATTTCAATTCACTATAGGTTTCATAACGAAAAATGGATATAAATACTTCTTCCCAGTTCTCAAAAGATTATTTAGATAGAAAAGTATTGTATAGTGTCCCATGATTTTAGAAATTGCATGAAATACCTACAAGAACAAAACCTCTTCCATCTGGATTACCAATCACATTAATACATAATTTCGATACTAAATATAATCAATCAGTTCCGTTCACCAGTTTTAATTAAATATTTGTTAACTATATGGTCCATGTTTGGACGCTTGATTAATTCACATATTTAAACGGATTCAAGCTTGAACACATTTCGCCTAGGCATTTATTTACTAGATTGATTTCAAAACAGAACAGCATTTATACGCAATTTACCTGCAACCAGGTGCTTAATTGACTTAAATCTAAGGAAGAAACTCCCGACTGTCCTTTGTATCGCCACACGCTGTAGCTTTTATTAAACGAGCTACTGAAAATAATGCCGTAACAATAACTTATATTTTTACTTCTTCATACTCACTACAGAGACAAATCTCGAGGAGGGGTGTGCATATACCTCGTAAAGGGCAACGAAAGTAAGCCTTTCCTAAGTAATTAAGCCTTTTTAATAATATTGCATGTAAAATGTATTTGAATGTTGTGGCATAGAAATAATGGATCACAGACTGAGTATTTTATTGCATTTATCGCACGCCGCCAATAGACAAAAGACTTATTTTAAACTTTGACAGCTGAAAAGGCGAAATAACTTCATGGGTCATTAGTGAAAATAATATCGGTGGTCACTTATTTACCACACGTACATACATGCATACCGACTGCTAAAAGCTTCTGCAGATAGGTGCGACGCGTCACGGTGGGAAGCAATTCAGGTAGAACCATTTCCAATTTCTCATGATAATGCAGTCAGGGCTCTATTCAAACACCGTGGCCCTGGCGCACAAGCAACTGAAGGAACACGGGTGGGTTTAGATATCCCAATAAAAAAATAAAAAAGAGTGCTCTATTCAATAATTTCATTTTAAACCACAAAACTTTTAAGCACCATCAATAATATAAATTAGTCACTCTATTATGTAAACAATTCAATTAATAATAAACGAAATCCGTGATTTGATAATTAATATAATGTGAATGCCATACAACCACAATTATCCGCTATTTCCGTGATTTCCGGATAATAGGTAGGAATGTTAGCGTATTGTCCATTTGTCCAAATTATCGTTATTATTCAACATTATTATCAGCTAAAGAGTAGGTTATATTTAATAAAGTATGCTGAAATTCTACATAGATTTAAATTAAATATCAGAGAGAAGGCAAGAAAGAAAAATAGATTTATTTGTCACATAAACACGTGCATACAAAAAGATAAAATAACTCGAATAATAAAGAAAAATAAAAACAAAATTGATCAGTGGATATTCCATTTTGGATCAAGTGACTAAACTGAACCGTATAAAAATATAAGCGAATAATTGGTAGAAACGTGACATAATCAGCCAGTAAATGTTCCCACTGCTGGTACACACGCCTCCTCTCAGTGAGAGGGAGTGGGCCGTAATCCACCACGTGGGCTCAGTGCGGTTTGGTAGATGTCACGTCTTCGAATTTTGGGTCCTAGAACATGCCGGTTTCCTCAAGATGTTTTCCTTGAACACCGTTTTGAGAGAAGTGGTGATGAAATAATTTACACAAAGTAAAGCAGCTGTCTGGGTTCGAACCACCACACTGAACCACTGAACCATCACTGCTCTAACGTGAACGAACGTTTTTAACTAGAAACGTGTAACTTTTCTTTAACATCACATACATAACATTTTGTACATAGGTACCTTCGTAATAATATAACCAATCAGCCAAGGTAGTCTTTCGCAGACCACTGCTGGATATAGGAGTTTCCCAAATTTCACCATTACGCCTTCTTGTACGTCATTTGCTTCCAATCCTTCCTACTGCATCCCTTATTACATAATCCTTACATAAATGTTGTTTACTGAAATATTCATATATTTAAAGTAAATAATCTTTTATTAATTATTGTATTATCAGCGCGGTCGTCATTTATTTGATTAGTTATGTGAATTTAATTTAATATTCGTATGTTGTGTTATACTAAGTGTAAGTCATGGTGTGTCAACTCGAGTGCTGCTACCGTTTCGATATCGATACATTTTTCTCTTATCGAAATAAAATAGAAGAAAAACAATTAATCTATCGAAATACTATCAATGTCGTAAAGATAGCAGCGCTACAGTTTAGATATCAAATTCGAGTAGCAACATTGCACGCTTTGTCATTTCACTATTTACATCATTTTGTCTAACCTCATAACTTATGGTATGAAATTATTATTTAGGTACATAAAAATCATAATAAAGGTATGAGCCCATTACAGCCGCGTTGGGCCGCAGCGCATCGCATTTCATTACAAAATAGAGCGGTGGGGACCGCCTGTACTGTGCGCTGGTTCATATAAAATGTACAAAAGTGCTGTAGGAAGATTTTTGAGCCACCTAAATGTGCGTCAACCTTAAATGAGTAGAAACGGTTTGACAGTCTGTCCAAAATGATGAGTGCATATTGACCATTTCGGCCCACTTTACTCAAAGTGGCCAATATGCACTTGTCATTAAACTATGTATGTATAAGTGTAATAGGTAAAATTAAAAAAACCCCCGACACAAAAGAGCTGATGACCTTGAAACGGCTGAACCGATTTTGATAAAACATGTCTGAGAACCACGGCTAGAAAAACTTCCTTCAAATAAAAAAAAACCGCATCCATATCGGTTCACAGACAGACACACACATAGCGGTCAAAGTTATAATACCCCTCTTTTTGCGTCGGGGGTTAAAAAGTCACTTTGTTTATTTTAAAGTTCCACTTTAATGACAAAAATACACTCAGCATTCTATCATTGAATACTAACAATAACTATTTGTACGACCGTCTGAAAATATTGCACGCCAGCAGTGCATTAATTTTCCATTAAACATTATATGGAGATAATAAAGCAATAATTATACAAAATCATCAGAAATCCCGAATTCCCGATACAATTAATTATAATACTTAAACTAAAATGCTTAAATTAATGACCTTTTATTATTACTCCAAATTGAACACTTCATATTTGATAAAAAGGGCTTCATACACTAATAAATAATGTTTAATTTCATTTAACTTGATAAAGTTGAAAGCTTTCAAACAAAACGAAGTGGTGGTCAAATCGTAGTTGTTATGAAATATTCATGTTACTTTATACGGGTAATTAGACAATTCGTGAATGAATTTTATTAATTCACATTATTGAGGTTCTATATTCGAAGTCGGGAACAGTAATATTGCGTTTTCACTTTTTTCGGAGTGGATTTTTATCCGATTAAGGTAGATAAAAAAGACACAAAATATCTCATGGTATTAATAACGTAACAGGCAAA
Organism: Dryobotodes eremita; assembly: GCA_917490735.1. NCBI lineage: Eukaryota > Metazoa > Arthropoda > Insecta > Lepidoptera > Noctuidae > Dryobotodes > Dryobotodes eremita. The sequence continues at coordinate 4,469,757 of OU823241.1, read as the reverse complement.
ATGAGGGTGTGTAACTGCCATTACTTACCATTTTGCATTGTGGGTAGTAAGTTACAAAATTTAATTATAATAATAAGTTATTATAAGAGTTAAATAAGTACACTATCGCAATACGTTACCCTTTAATAATAGATGTAAGAGGGAAAATATATAACTGAATAAATAAATCTTCCCTCGTCTTCGACGAATACAGGCGTAATGTCAAGTTATGTTAAGTCAAGTTTCAGCACTTATTCGAAGAGGAAAATATAGAATAGACTTACGCCCGATCATTTTCCTTTATCTCTTTATCATTATGCACTAACTAAATTAACAGTAGCGCCTTTTAACATTCAAATTAATCCACTTTGCAGTCGTCCTTTCTTCGTAACTTTATAAATACACAATAAATTGAAAGCATTCCTCTGTTGTTCTCATATTTCTTTTTAATTTTACATAATTAATTACAAAAACCAGCCCGACGATTTTCCCGTCGGCAACAATGATGAACCTTCAAAAAATACTTCCTTAGTGCTCATGTTCGTTATGAAAGGAACTCTTGCGCAAAATTTAAAGCTTATGCACCCAGCGGTTTAGTATTTGCGTTGCCTGTCAGTAAATGTAAGTTGAATAGATTTTAATTTTTTGTTTAACTTTATTAAAAGTGCTCATGATCAGTCGCTCCATGTAAAATGCTGGTCCTCAGCTGCATCCGGTTAGACTGGAAGACAACCACAACATAATTGGGAAAGGGCTAGGCAGATGGTGATGATGACTCATGATGATGAAAAGAATCTAGAGAACATTAACTTAAAAAAATTACACTTGCACCGCCAATCACTATACACGTTTAGCAGCAACAGTTTATCGTTTAAACATCATTCTATCTCTGTCATCTTCAAACATTTTACAGAAACAGAATTATGTTTAAAATTTCGTTTAGCGCTAAACGTGTTTAGTGATTGGCGTCGCAAGTGGGCCTTATAGTTACGTTAGTTCAGACAGGAATCCAGCGGTCAATTGTTCAGCGTTTCGTAGAGACGAAAATTTCAATCTCGCGTGATAACGAACATTCAAATACCAAATTCAAATATTTATGGCAAGGGCTATACGCTCGAGGAAAGTTCAGTCGCTTAGTTGCCACGTTTCGACATGTACAGAGTTTTCAATACAGTTTGATCATATTATTGTGACGTTTTGATGTCTGATAGTTAAAACTTGTTCTTTGGTAGTTAAAAGTTATGCAGTTTGTGCACTAACTCTCTTTTAGTAGGACGTTTTCACTTTTAATTAACGCATACGTTGGCAACCGTGACATGCATACGTGTTTTTAGACAACCTTGACTTAAACATTTAGGGAAGATAGGAATTGTACTTTTTGTCGATTTGTGCGTAATATTTTAACAATACACGGTTCACTTGTCTTTCTTTTGGATGAATCAACCAAATTTTATTTCAATCATTGCATGAGGTTGTTTGGACCGTGTATTATGGCCATTAGATATTTTTTTGGATTCAAATGTTTTTGCTTTAGGCATAATGTAATTATGAGCGTCAATTAAAGCAATGCTGCAGTTGAATGAAAATGGGCTTTAATGTCAGAGATTTGATGTTTAATGTTTGATTTGAGATTTAATGTGAGAATTTGGTTTGGAACGAAAGGGGAAACTCAAGCACCGCACTTGCTGCATGGATCTGGCTTCAAGGCCGGTGTTCGGTTAGTAATAGGTGCAATTTTCACCACTGAACGCCCATCGAGAGATATTAATTTAAAAAAATATTTCGTATAGATAGAAAACGCCTCCCTCCGAATCCGTACAGTTTCTGGGCGTAGTCATTTTGAATCAATCAGGAATAGGTACAATCGTGGCTAGGTGAACACTACGAATGCATTCGAAATCGTGCAACTATATAGTCACCGCTTAGAAGCGTTAGAAATGGTCTCGGTTCAAAAAAGTAAAATCACCAAGTTTTATTTTTATAGTAGTTACACAGAAACCATTAAAAACAAAACAACATTCTCAATACCGACCGTAATGACTCAACCAACTCATAAAATAACGAGTAGATTTTTAAACGTAAACACTTTTACTATTTCCACGGTCAATTAAAATCTTATTTGATCCGTGGCATCAGTAATTAATTTACACAAAGAGCCACTCAGGGTAAATTACGTTACCTATCCGGTTATGTGATTACCGGCACCAAGCTCCCATGCAGTTATCCGGACACAAAGGGCCCTTCAGGCGTGCGATTATTCGGAGAGGGATCGAGTAAGTTGGTGGTTAATCGATACCTATTATCCAGCTCTCGAGTGATTGTTCTCGAGTGATGGTTTGCGATAATTTTCCTTTATTGTTTACGTATGTGAAGTTGACGATAAACAAAATACAAAATTGAATACTGATGAATAATAGGTTTTTAGTTAATTAAAAAGTGGCTAATGACGGAATATGGCAGATAAAGAGTAAAAAAGACATTTGAATATTTTTTTGTTCATCGTATCTTAATTAAATCCTATCAATAAGACACTTTTCGACTTTGACTGACAATAAACGATGTATCAACAGTTAAAAAACAAGAAAATCTTAATCATCTATTTTCATACTATAAGCTTATTATTTTATAAGCAGATTAGGCAAATTTCCTTGAAAGAAAATGTTTTTCTTCTAATATTTGCTTCAATAAGCCTTTCTTGAAGCTAATAAGCTTTAATTGGCTAACAGAATGAGGTTATACAACGGAGACTTTTGAAGATTATTAAAAACTTGATTTGAAGTCACAGAATCGTAGTCCACTGCTGGGCATAATCCTCTCCCACGTTATTCCACAACATGGCAACACCCAGTTTACTAGGATCTAGTCTTCCCCAGGATTGTTGGTGCGTTGACCGACACGAAACCTTATTCGTATTTTTGTATCTACTGTACTTATTTAAGTAGCTTGGACAAAAATATGAATGAGGTTTTTTTTTTATTTTAAATCTAGGATAAAATGAAAACTATTCTTTTTAGACGCTGTATTAGCCAAGAACTTAGTAGCGATCGTGGGTATGCATTTGAACTTATACGTTCCTGTAACGTGTATTAACTTATTGTCAAAGGAGCCTTTGCGAGTTGGCTTCGCTCCCCCCTCATACGCCTTCGAAAGGTGCGAGATAATTATCGCAAATCCATTTTTTTTAAATAAACGTTTTACTAGCTTTTCTGTCCCATTGGTACTTGCCCGGATTGGAACCCACAACCGCCTGCATGAGAAGCGGGCTCCTGGCCGCACTAGGCCTTCACAACTTCTAAAGTGTAATTCTAAACAATCCAGCGCTGGACATACTCGTAGGCCTTTGCCAAGTTCTTATTACGCCAGGGCCAGGGTATCCACTTCCCTCAACCTGTCGAGTTGCAAAACCAAAGTCTTGGATTCAAGCTAGATGAAAAGCATCTTTATCACCTCTAAGACTCAATCGGTCTAGTATTGAGTATTGAGTCATAAGTTCTTCGACCGACAAGATCTGCATTTTTCTCTTTGTGGCTCAATTCTCATGGATATATCTTGCATCTGTGAATAATGGAAGGTTATTTTAGGCTACTCCCAACTCTATTATACAGTTTCCCTCCATTTACCATGAGCTTAGGTTCGGGATTCACTCAAACATTCCACGTGCCCCCGACAGGTATCAGGCAGATATTGATTTCGCGGCCCCCGTAATGCATCTACATTTTTCTGTTTTTAACGCCCTATTTAAATTTTAAACTGATAATCTTGAGACGGGTCACATTCATAAAATTTTATGTCGATGAAAAACCTTCATTGCAATCGATCTTCTTAAAAGAGAAACTAAGACGTAAAGATCACGCCTCAACTGTCATGCGTACTGTAACCCGTCTTGTAAAACTTCGGGTTCTTTAAGTTCAATAAGACAAATCTAAGTAGATACTAATCGAATCTTTATGACGAAATACTTATTAATCCTCAAACGCAAAGCTACTCACAAGTAGGTAACTTAATACTAACACATACATATTAACAACCCCATAACACAATGCACACTGAACTAAAACTTCAATCAGAAAGCAAAATCAATTCATTAATAATCAACGGACTCGATAACAAAAGCTAAAATAACTCTACACATATTATTACAAATATTATTTAAATAACCGTCATTCCGTAAATGGACTTCGAGCTATCATATCCAAATAACATAACAAGTTTTGACATGTATCAAAACTAGAAAATAAATGCTTTTAAAAACATCAGACGAGCAATACACAGACTGTGTGAGATGGCTGCGGAAACGTACACCAGTAAGTATTTGTAAACAACCGTAATTCGTAGTACTACGAAGCGTACTACGCAAGCTGAAATCAGGTTTCAGACTCGCTTTCAATTCCCGGAACTACGATGCTCTCCCTTATTTAGCCTCCTCCCTTATTAAAGCATCCTGTGTTTGTAGATTCAATTCGTATTGAGATATTACAATACAAATTGAGTTTACGAACACGGGGTTCATGCTTGACAGATGCTAATGAAACGTATGCAGTGACGTCACCCTGACGATTTTACACAGGTTCTAGGCGAAAATAAAATACAGTTATGATGTTGTGTTTTTAATACAAAATGTAGGTTTGTTAGATTGAGTATCTTAATCTTAACGCACAGGCACGGGTTACGATCCTTTTTTTCAAGAAATCGTTGTGTGGGCAAAATAAAGTTAAGATTATTTTTTTATAAAAAGTTAAGATTAGTTTCTGAGTAAAATTTCTGTGAATTTTTATGATCCAAGAAGCAACTGAGATGCTCAAATTGCAAGCTCTATACTTTCATCTAATCGAATAGGGAATTATAAGAATAAGTATAGAGCGTCACCTGAAGTTATTAATTTGGGCCTAATTTACATGATAAACTTTGTTGAAACAGGCTGAAAACAGTCCCTAATAATCAACACAACAGTTCAAACATAGCAACCAGAATGCATGACTCAACCCTTTACAAACAAGCTCTAAAGAAAAAGTCTTAAGACAAGTCGCAAAATGTGCAGCCAATCTAAAGCTTGCATTCATAAATGGCTTGTACAAAATAGTGGTGGAACTTGATAAATCCATGAATGAAACCCGTGTTCATTTAACAGAAATTCCAGTTTCACTCCGAGAGTCATACGTAGAATCGGAGTGAAATCGTATTAGTTGTGTCCGCTCGATACCCGTCAATGAACGGATTCCATGAATTGCATCACAGACTAATGAAACGAAACAGAAAAAATAAATTGGGATAAATCTTTTTTCTCAAAAAGTTATGCCATCGCTTTTTTTTAGTAGAGTAATCCAAATATTATGTCAAACGTAAAAATACCTTCATTTTCTTCTTATGTCTTTTAGCAGTGCACTATATCATTCAAATCATGGTCGGTGTTATACATATTAGTATTGTATCGTGCATGGAATGTCTATTACATCGTAATTATACCATCTGACTCAAACACACCTCTTCAGAATGTAATCATACTTCGGAACTCATTTTATCTCTGTTGTAAACACTCATCTATGTTTTCATTCATTCGAATTTGTTCTCACAATAGCGTGCCATTTTCTAGCAATATTATTGCCGGAAAATTGCACGATTAAATTCAACGTGTTTAAAATTAAATGTCTAAATTCCACAGGTATTTTTCACTGCTTAAACGAGAGTTAAATTAATACTTTCAACTTAAATAGCGTAACTTTTAGAAAAATATGCAGACACTATTTTGAAAACAATAAAACGTGTCCATCGTGAAATTGACCAGGGTGCTAAATTTTTATTTTGGATAAATCTTTTTTTTATTTTTTTTGCTAAACTGAATACCCTTTTGTTTCGGTAAAAATTCCGACGTTAATTTCATTTCCATACCAGTTTGTGGGTATCGCTGAACATCAAAATTGATTAGGGACCCTGTCGTGGCCATCGAAGCTAATTGGCAAACGGTGAAAGGTTCGATGCTGAGTAGGTACTCGTAGCACCAACCGTACAAAATTATGAGCCACGCACTCTTTCGGTAATCAAAATTCCAAACCACAAACTCTGCGTCGAAATAAAACAAATAAGAACACGGGAAAACAATGACGAAATGAATCAGGAAGTTAGTTAAGTAAAAAATAAAATAAACAAGTAGTTTTGACGCAGTGGTACCAGACCATGTGGGCCGGGAGGCCGGAGGCAAGCTGACACGATATGCGACGACGGAGGAAGACGAGACCACACTCAGGGAGCTACTACTTAGGTACGTGACCATAGCGACAATTCCGGATAGCTTTCCGCCTTTAATACTGGCTTCATTTGCATACGATCATAAGGATCTCTCTATGTGTCGATGTGTCTTCTACATTTTGTTTCACCTTGGCTTAGCATCCTATCTCGTATATCGATATGACGATGCGTTCGACGAGTCCAGTTGCGGTGGCTGAATCATTCACAGTTCCTATCATAACATCGGACCATGGCACCGTGGTTAGCATCTATGGCCACGACCTTGTTTGTCTCTCGCTGCCCGGAACACATGCGTGCTTAGCACCTGCCTCTGACATTAACCTTGGGATAGGACGGGGTTACGCTTGCATGGGTGTGATTGTAACGTTTCAATGTAGTGTAATCAAGTGTTTTCCATAGAAATTAGAAAGCAATGGACTTCCCTAAAAAAGTCTTTTTTTTTTTCGTTTCTCGAAAAACAATGTACTGAGATTTAGTTACAGATGAAATTGAACTTAACTCAATGCATTCACCTTTTGTCTTTGTTCACCTTTCACCTTAAAGTTTATATAAATAAATGAACATTATTTTACTTTGATTAGCACAATGGTATTTATAATTCACACGAAACACTAAATATAAAAAAAGAGTTTTCATTTCAAAACTTAATAAAATTCCACTCTGTAAAATCAATAACACTTCAGTCACTAATTATATTTTTATTAATGTGAAAACTAAGCAGTATCTGCGTAAATAAGCAGTGTGATGTTGATAAATGCTGATGTAATAATATAACTCATTTGTTTGTATGTCCCACATATATTTTATCAGTGTGGGGTCGTCGGGCCTTCCTCGCTTGTCACAGACAGCAGACGGGTTGTTTAGATAGTAAACTTCATCAACGTTTTGTAAGTTGCAGACAATTGCATTATTTTGGTTAGGTCGGTTACATTGTTGTGTTGTATATTTCGCTTCGTCTCAAAGAAAGAACAAGTGCGAAATAACTTGGAGGCGCAAGACAAGACTAAGTTGCATCGGAACGCAGAAATTGTCTATAATTCAGGAATGAACTTTTGGTGATCAGTTTGGTTGATCGGAATATTGAGGCCTGTTTATAAGTTTGGTCCAACGCGACAAATCTGTCGAAACAATACACACTTGTTAGTTGTCGTGTAGCGAGGAAGGTTCAACGGCTAAGGTCCAAGCCTGCTGCTGGTGTGACTAACATTGACTTTGGCTGTAGCCTACAGAGACAGGTGAGCATAATGAGCATGAATCTATCCGCCAAACTGGATGACCTGCAACGTGGGGACCGCCAGCTCGAGACGACGGTCGCTCTCTGCGAGATACGCACGCAGCTCCAGGAACTGACCAAGAGCGTGGAATCATGCCAGAGTGAGGTCTCCGAGGTAAGTGCCCGTGTACAGTCCCACAAGGATCTTTTAGCGCTCGAATGACGTTGATAGTGTGGCGTTGTTAGTAAACTTCAGTGCAATAAAATTGTTTTGTGAAATGTTTTAAAAAACAAGATGGCAGCGTTAGTTCTACGCGCCAAAGGATCTTTGTACAGCTATATATTGTTATATTTAGGTACAGACAAACGATTGCTCGCGTAATGATAAAGTGTGCAATGTCAAAATTATGTAAATTAGAGCAAAATTCAAAAGCTAATTAATTTCTTTGTTCAAACATAAAGGCTTCCATATAAACAATTAAAAATGTTATGTCCTCCCCTTTCAAGCAAATCTGCTTTTGAATTTTGATTCGTGTACATGTTTGTATAAGTATACAACACAGTCACGTGACTGTGGACATCTCTTGGGGTGTGGGTAAGCGTGCAGCGAAATTCCTGTGACGTCACCGGCTAATTTCAGATTCCAAGCGCTATGCAGCGCGATTACACTATCAATTCAATCGTGGTAACCTATACAATACCTACCAAATAGTCTGTAATACACATATCAACACACATACAAGATGACAGATAAACGGACACGTATTGTCTAGACTTGGGATCTAGAATGGAATCAAATAGTACTCAACCAACATCAAAGGCTATTGAATACAGTGATTGAACGCAACACTGTTTGTCGCTAATAGTATTATTATATAATATATAATATTAGTCCTAGAAAAATAACATAACAGGTAAGTGGTATATCTATAGGTACTGTGCTCGCCTTAGAATCCAAAGTCCCCCTTTGACAGCTCGGCTGTCAAGGCACCACTTATTTCTTTATTTTATTTAACCAATTATGTACAAACATATAAACAGACAAGAAAGAAGGAACAGAAAATACTTACAAAGGTGATGCTTATTTCTAAAGAAATCTCTTCCAGCATACCTGCGATCGGAGAGTAGATACAAAAGATGTAGTCAAAGTGTGTAAGAGTAGAAAGGAAAACAAAATACATAAAATGAAATACAATTATCTCATTTAAATATAAACTTACAATATTAGGATGCACTTACTTCTAAAATAAATATCACTAAAATATGTGTAATTATAATGTAATTTAAATAATAAATACATATGCGATTACGACAAAGTGGAAAGATAGTAGCCTTTCGCTCTTATTTTAAATACTGCAACAGTTTGGCAGTCCCTAATGTCTACTTACTTACTTTGGGGTTCCTTTCGCTTCGACATTTTCCCGTCCCTACCTTGCATTAGTAGTTTGACAGTTGTGCGACATTGACAGGAACGCTTAGCCAAAGTAGGTGCTAAGTAAAGTTTATAGATTTCGACTTAAGTTACTTTTCTGTCTATTTGCTGTACCACAGTATCACTACTAAACTCAAACTTAAAGCGTTTATTTCAATTAAACCATTTGCAAGCATTTTTGAATTGTCTGGGGGTTGGTTAGTCAAAAAAATGAAGCTAGTTACCCATTCCAAAGCGTAGTAGGTTCCTATTGTATATAGGTGGAGAAGAACGGGCAAGAAACTCCACGGACACTTTACCTATCTAAGACAATCAAAACACATAAGTGTTCCCGCAGTCTAGAACTTAACATTTTTATTTATTTATTTAGGATCTCCAAGAAAAGATATACACAAGACATGATAGTGTGTGATGTCTCAAATTAAATCTAACGATATATTAGTAATCTAGTGAAGTACGTCAATTACACAAATACAGTGCGGCAAAAAATATTTAAATTATATTCGTTGCAAATCGAAATATACATATTTTCACGAAGAGTCAGTAAATATAATTTCAGGAGCTATAATAATTATTATAATTTAGTAATTAATATGTCAGTAAGGCCGCGAATTGTATTTTGGTCTTTGGTATTTTTACATTTAGAATTTTTTGAAAGAATTAACTTAAGACCGGGAATCGGTGAACTTAGCGCAGGAAGTTCCCCGCCTAAAAAAGCGGGGGAAGATACGAAAGGCTGAGAGAGCGGGTTGTTGTAACTCGATTTAAGAGAGACCTATATCCAGCAATGGACTACTAATTAATGTTGATAGTTCCTGCTTCGTATAAAAATAATTAAAGACCACGCCTGTATTCCTCGAAGGGTAAGGCGGAATTTTACCGGTAATACACCCACATTTCGCCAGTTATGTTTAAGTCCCATGTAATAATAGGGGGTGAGTCATTTGCCATCAATCGGGCACAAATTTAGACACCAAGCTGCTACTGCGAAGTTCCTAATGGAAAAACCCAACAACGCTTTACTGTTTTGTATATAATGTTTTATTGTATGATTTAACAGGCATCACATTAAAATGAACAAAACATATCAATGTTTTATGATTACATGTCGATACAGCGGTATTAATTATGGCTCATTTAATGTACAATGTGGATGAGCGCAGATAATGACGCGGCATTCGGAGAACACTTAACACGATAATATCCATTGATAGATGATTTTTGGATACAATCCAATTGATAACAATCCTGTTTTCTGTCACATTGATCGAAACATTACATTATTATTGCAAGCTTATTTAGGGTAATTTCTTTTAACACTAATTATACGGAAAGCAAACACAGTAAATTAATAATTACTTTTTTTATTTAATCCATATAGCGAATGTACTAGGATCATTTTGAAAAACCCTAATCTTAGGCCTATTACGCTAGGGACACAATGAAAAAAATCCTGCTCGGGACGCGGGACACAACTGCGCACGTCGATGTTCATAATAATTAGGAAGTCATGCAACTATTTGGCCAGTTTGAACACCTCCTTACAAGTTTACACAAACAGAGCGAGTGGAGTCGTCCCGCATCCCGCGCGGAATTCGCTTAAGGAGCGGTAAGAAGCAAATTTTTACTTAATTGACAATAGCGCATCGCGGCAACAAATAAGGTTCAAAACAGCGATGAGTTTGATGTTAGTTGAATCGAATTACCACCAAAATAAAAGCAATTTTGCAGTTTTACCAGTAAATCAAAAAATTAATGCACGACTCAGCGGAATATTTTTGAGGTATTTCTTTAGTGCATAAATTTTTTTTTTGTTCCTTTAACCGTAGTCATTTAAATAAACAAAGCATAATTACCAGTGCAATTATATTTCACCTCATTTATCTACTATTCACTATAGAATTCTCATTGACAGTATTAACAGTGTGCCACATACTTCAATATACAAATTTACCTGTCCTCAGCGTTGATGAAAGCTAGTAATTATAGGCCAATCTAATTAAATACTACGAAATATACAAAGACGTTCGGTTTAAGGGGGATTGACAGTGACAATTTAATTTGTTAATGGAATACAGAATCGATATTTTATAATGTAGTTTATAATTGTAATAGGCTCTGCTAAAAGTTTTAAACAACACGGCTTATTATATAGTTTTAATATTTATCTCAACCACGCAATAAATATTTACAATTTGAAATAACTCGATGGAATTTATTTGTTTCTTAAATAATAAGATATATTAAAAAAAAATAGATTTAAAAAGGGCAAGTGTAAAGCAGTTTTTAAAATCTTTCTTTTTTTAATTTTCTCGTTTTAGCAGAGCGTAGCATTTAGACTAGAAATCAAATTGCTACGCTTTACAAGGTTGCTACGATAAACTACAATAGGTTGCTACACCTTGCTACGCGTAGCTGCTACGTGGAGATGCTACGCAGAGATGCTACGCGGAGTGGTTACGCGGAGCTGCTACGCTACGAAAACTGTTTTTTTTTTATTACGAAATGGGCCTGCTCTTGACCTTGCTCTCGCCAGATGGAAAGCGATGAATGAAGTCTACGATGGAACGAGCGTGCCCAGAAGATACCTGTTCACTCTTGCTTTGAAGGCTGACAGTTTATACGTGGAAAGGCATAACAAATTTGGAGGAGAAGCGCTAAGTACGATTAGTCGGGATATCGACCAAGTGCGTATGGTAACCTGCAGTACATCTGGTAGTACGGTAGTGGAGCTCCTGCGCATACTCTCCAAAGTACAGTCTGTAGAAAACCAAGAGGCAAGCAACATTACGCCAATGAGCCAGAAGGATATAGCGAACTACGCTTCATTATTAACTTGGCAAGTGAAATACACCACGTAACCTTTTTAAGATATACGAATCGTGAAACCAAGTAAATATACCGTATACTTTATAGTCTTAGTACATTCTGAATAAGTTAGTAACCGCTGCTAAGTTACGTAAAGAGAATTGGCGGAAACATACGAAGTGGCGTATATTTTCTTGTGATTCTCCCGGAGTATAAGTTATGTATGTGCCTTCAAAGACATAAGGAGGCTTTCGTTGTACGCCCGATAATAGCAAGATCGTGAGATGAATTTTAAATAAAAAGTCACGAAATCAATTGTTTATGAAAATACTTTATATCTCTACTCTCTTTCTCTCTCTCTCTTTATCTTACTAGGTGTTCGTGCCCGGCGTCGCCCAGGTGGATTTCATGTCTCTACCGCCACTGGTTTTCCGACTTTTCCGGTGCATTTTCCAAAACTTTTCTTTCATACAAACTTGTCCAGACAATGACGAAAATGACAAAAAAAAAACACCCAAATCGGCCGAGCCGTTCGCAAGTGATGATCTTTCATAAATGCGGCAATTTATTTTTATATATAAAAATATAAAAAGACAAACACTGTTGCGCACTTGAATTACTTATTTATCGTGAGCGCATTTTTAAGTTTCTAAAAGCTGCTTTTCTTTAGGATTAAAATATTAATGAAGGTACATTATTCACTAACTTGCGAAATATTGATTGTGCCACGAAAGCTGTAAAATCCTTTCTTTTTATTTAACAATTCGACAATGTTTCAGTATACTCTCATTTAAAAAGATGTCCAGAAGTATCTTACCAAGTCGTACGCTGACCGTATAATCATACAGAGACATTAACGGGCTCATAAAAACAGTATTTTTCAAGTCAAGAAAGTTGTCCAACTAAAAATACATGTAACAAAACTAAACTGATGCATAATCAGCCTAAATATAACGCTCCCACTACTGGGACACATGCCTCCTGTCTGTGAGCGAGAGTTGGCCATAATCCACCACATGGACCCAGTGCAGATTGCTGGACGTCACATGTCTTCGAATTTTTCTAGGACATGTCGGTTTCCTCACGATGTTTTCCATTACCGTTTTGAGAGCTGGTGATGAAATTAATTACACAAAGTAATGTGCCTGACTGGATTCGAACCCACGAACACGTCAGTCGGGGCCCTTGCCTCAGGGCCACCACTGCTCTCAAAGCTACATAGGAAGCAAAAATCCAAACGTTACCAATGTTGTAAGCATACTAAAAATGTAATAGCAACTGAACTCGAAACTGCTAAGCGCCTTTCAGAATCTAAACAATGAATATGAGTTTCCCGATAAATTCCTTATTCAACAGCGGAAAAACACAAGCGAAGATATTTTTTTGTAAATAAATGCAGAGTTATTTATGCTGTGTTGAGCATAACAATTACCCGACTTATCACAAAGTGTTAGTTAATTAAACTGCTTTCCGTTGCAGCTGCAGCCTCTGGTGGAGGAAATAATTATATCATATTGTAATCCTTTGTAAATAACATTACTTTTATTTATAAAAAGAAAGATTTGCCTACATTATCAGGGAATAGTAGGGTGTGGAAAAGGGAGTGGGACGCATTTGCGCTGCAGTGTGACAATACAAGATAGATACATAAAAATAAAGTATTTGGCGGTTTAAAAAAACTGTTTAAATGTTACATTGGTGATAAATTGTGCGCGTTCTGTGGTATCCAAACCGAGGTGGCTAGGAAGAATCTGAAGTTTTCATTGAGTCCGTAAAATTCTTTTTGCCCCAAATGCTACAATTTTTATTATAAATATCCCAAGTAAACGGTCTCTTCGCTACATTTATTAAATTACTATAAGCTTCACGTTATTAGTATTCTATTTATCTTAATAGTTTCACATCAATAGTGCAACGCGTGGACGCAGACTTTCGGGCTTGCGACTGCCCGTAACGACTGTCGATCTACGAATGTCACCCGGGACCAACCGCATAACGTACTTTCCGAAGCACGGAGTGGCTCGGTATGTAATTGCTGGTCCCATCCACGGATCGACCTGGGCAAGCGTTGCTTAACCTTTAAGATCGATCCGTGTGGCTGTTATAACTTACCCACGAACCCCTACTAACTTAATTTATTGTCAAATTCATTCATTTTTATAGCAGATTTTATTTCCAACTTTTTTTTAAACTTTACCGTCACTGCCTATTCTTTTTGTCAACTAACCTAACAAAAAAGATTAAATAAATACATAAAATAATATCACGCTCAAGTATTTCTCGAAGAGATAAGTGGCAGTGTTTTGTCAGTTATGTTTTAAATACGAAATTCTTATTATTTATCATTATAATTATATAGGTATACAAACAGTGTGTTTTTTAAACCAGATTAGTATGGGTAAATATGAAACCATAAGAGACACGGGTAAACTTAATCGCAGAGCATTTAAAAAATAACTGTCAATACACAAAACAAAAAAAAATTTATTAATTTCTTCTGTCCAATGATCGGTAATCGAAATTAAGAATATAAGCATTAAAAAAAAATGGTATATTTACTCATTTTTATGGACAACTGGCACTTGACCAAAAAATTTGTATGCCACAATTTTAATTTTTTCCTACGTTAGTTTCTCCGTATTTTCTATGGATTTGGATTTCGCCAAATTGTCACAGTCAAAAAAAACACATTGTATTTCAATAAAAAAATCACGAATATCAGATACATGATTGTCAATACGATCAATACGAATTATGCGGCCTACCCAAATGTCCTTTCTTTGGTATTGTTCGTCTAATGGTTGAGCTCCTTAAGTTCTGAGTTGAGCTTCACGATTACTGACAAATGCGTGCACTGACTGGACAGGTCCACTCAAATCTGTATGGTTCTTTCCTTAAAAGACCATTTCAGACACCAATCTTACATGGTCCTCAAATGATCTAACCAAGATTATTTCAGGATTTTTTATACCTGTTGACAGTGATGAATTTTTATAAATATATGAATATACATGAATATTTACTTTGTAAAATAGTATATTATTTAAATTATTGTGAATGTAAAGACTATGTAGATCATTGTTTTTTTTTTTCTTTCTTAATTAGTTTTAATCATAGTTTGGCAGTTTGAGTAATTTATGCGACCTACCCAAATGTCCTTTCCTTGGTATTGTTCGTCGAATCGTTGAGCTCCTTAAGTTTTGAGTTGAGCTGCACGATTACTGATAAAAGCGTGCACTGACTGAACAGGTCCACTCATTCTGTGTGGTATTTTTTCCTCAAAACACCATTTCAGACTCAAATCTACATGGTCTTCACATGGTCTGACCAAGATTATGTCTGGACTTTAAAAGAGACTGTGACCTCTAAGTTTGTTTCGGCCTTTCTTCTCAGAGTAGTCAGATAGGAAACGCCGACCTCATCTAGTTTTAAAATATGATTGACGTGTAAAAGTGTTTGTACAAACCTACTTACAGAAATAAAATCATTTATCATTTATCATTTGATCCCCTCCTCATCACACATCTCTCATTGTCCTCGATTGTAATTAATGTTAATCATAATTTTATTTTATAGGTACTTGAATAAATTTATTTTTATTTATTTAATACATAGGAACATATGTTCTCAATAACAGCCTGACAGAGATTGCACTTTAATCTATCACACTTAAGATCCCTCTCTTAATAAAACCAGTTTATTAATACGCCTAATTTACCAATAACTAGTCAAGTTATACTTTCTACTAAAGTAGGGCACCGCTCGTTAACTTGGCAAATTACACGTAAGTGCCTAAGTAGTCCGTACTTAGATGGGTTGCGGCCGGGTCAAGGTGCTTGCGAGTCGAGACACTGGCGACCAACGACCACTTGACTGGAGGTCAAAGTTACAAAGAACAGAGATGCTGGGCTTGAGAATAGCTTGTGGACATGCAACTAAAGAGGTTAACAATGAGTCTAGCTCAAGCTAGACTTATCGTGTGTTCTGCGTGCTCAAGCACGCAGAGCACACGATACGTAAATTCGAATGATTTTAAAATTAAGAATACTCGTTTTGCACATACTATATATTCACTTTTAAGACTTTATTCATATCTATGGGTGATACAAATTGCGCTTACCGCAAAAATTTTTGCCAATTTACTATAGGATAGTTGTATTTTCGATAACTTTACTTCACGCTTCCGTGCTCGGGCCTCTGGGAAAAATATTCAACTTTCCACTACGCAGTGTTGCTGTCATGAAACGTCTCGAAATCATCTCGAAACATAAGTTCTGCGACAAAATTGTGTTGTGTTACGGTTCTGTTACTAATAAGGGTTCATTTAAATGCAATTAAACAAACCTTATAACATAAATGATAAATGATTTTGTTTCAGTAGGTTTGTACAAACACTTAACAACGTTTCCTATCTGACTACTCTGAGAAGAACAAACTCAAAGGTATCTTTTATATTCCAGACATAATCTTGGTCAGATCATTTGAGGACCATTTAGATTGGTGGTATTATTATCACCGTCATAGATAGCAATATATAAATAACCATATATAATATCTCCTGTGTTCTTACACACCCTAATATTGGCCTAGAAGACATAAAGACCGATGATATAAATAATAAATGAAAACGAACCGAAATATCGAACAATAATTACAATACTCAGAAACCTGCACGTATACTTCGTGAAAATATATTGTAAACTCACACGATGATCAACTGTATACCTTTTAACATATTTACACCGCCCCGCCGGCTTCGATAGCAAAGCGTTCCGAGAACTTGATTCGGAGGGAGGTTCTATTTACTAATAGTGCATAGTGTAGCGAAATAAAAAATAATGCACCCCATAAAGTCGTATAATTTATAATTGTTAAAAAACTATACCAAAATTACAAATAGGTATATAAAAAGTAAAAAATATAATCCAATTAAAAAAAAACAATCATATTCAAAAACAATTGCAGATAGGGTTGTCGATACTTTTTAATTAAAAAAAAGAATTACACGTGAAAAACTTAGACGCACAGGATCGTTAATACCTTTAGTCTTGTTTTTGATTTACGTCCTAAAGAGCTCGATTGCAATCGGTATTTTAAGGACGCGCCCGTTAAATATAAGATTGTTTGATAGATGACGCTAAGTTAAACCGGGGTTATGGTACGGTCTTAAATTAAGAGGGAAGACTTTAGAGTAATAACATGGAACATCCTCCGATCGTCGTGTGCCGTCGACACAGGAATACCATGTTTAGTAGTGGTCTCGTCGCAGGCCGAAAGGTTATTTATTACGACTCACAGGCTAGACAATTAGCCCGGGGAGTGAGACCGAAATTCGGCTTGATAAACACGGTCAACACCGTTTAGTTCAAGGTATGATCCGTATGTCTATAAGGCACTCGATGCAAAGCGTTCACTGAACGTTCCCAGTTTACAACGGAATAACTCATAACTTCATTGGATAAATCGACTGATTACCATATATTTCACTAGGGGAATTTTGGCTTATAGTAGCCTAATCAAAAAATAAACTAACCATTTGGTTCTACGAATTTTTCTGCAATGACATCCATTGTAAGAAAATTTGGCTTGTAAAACGTAGAAATAAAAATTTAAAAAAAATTCGAGACCAAAATTAATGCAGGTATATAATTCTGCAATAGCTACATAATGTGTTCCACCTAAATTCGTTAGGTGTACAGTCACCAAAAGAAATAAGTAACCAGGGTCGTCGATATAGTTCAAGTTTAGTAAGAAACCGATGAATATTTTCGATAAAATTTAATTTAATTAATAGAATACAAACAGGCTATTTATCAAATTAAATTTCATTCGAAAACATCCATCGGTTTCTTACAAAACTTCAACTATATCCGACGGCCCTGGTTACTTAACACATTTGGTGACCGTACACCCATCCGCCACGCTAACAAACGCTATATTGATGGAATGAGACGTAAAAACATTATTCCAATGCAACTGAGTAGTCTGCCCGATAGCAAAAAGGATAAACTGTGCCATATCGGACAAAGGGTTCTGTATTGTTATAATTAGCTTTGAAAACACTGTGAAAGCAGGAGACGGAAAAATTTGATTGAATAGCAAAAATTAAATACGAATAAAAATTAATTGCAACAGTTTTTAAGTATCATTTTGTTTTGATATCAATTTGTTTAACACTAGCTTCTGCCCGCGGCTACACCCGCGTGTATGACGGAAATTATCGCACGGGAACGTCCTACCGGGTCAAAAAAGTAGCCAATGTCCTTCCTCAGGATGCCATCTATCTTCTCGCCAAATTTTATCAAAATCCGTTCTGTGGTTTAGGCGTGAAAAGGTAACATACAGACAGAGTTATTTTCGAATTTATAATATTAGTGTATTGATTAGTACATTAGTATTATTAGAATAGATGGTGCTCTTTCAGAAACGTATTTAAGTGACCATTTAGGTTAACGTTGTAGGTATGAAAGGAAGGAAAGGAAATAGGAAATAGGAAAAGGATAGGGAATAGGAGTAGGAATTTTTATGGTGTACATAATAAAGAGTATTCTATTCTATTCTATTCTATGAGCAAAACATTTCAACAATGTTCTGATAGATGAACAAACGAAGCGATATGCAAAGATTTGGGGCCTTACGGGATTGTACGACGCTGTCTTATTAATTTTCTTGCTATAAGGAAACGCTGATTTCCACACTATGTTCTGAAAGCGGTTATGATACAAATTACACAAAATGCTCGGCAGAACGTAACACAACTGGCGAAATGTGGGTGTACCACACCTCCGCTCAACCCTTCGGGATTTACAAAGTGTGATGTTATGATAACATAACATCGTGTCGTGGATCATCGTGGATCTGAACCTACACTGCCGAGTATAAACTCGGCAGTGTAGGTTCAGATCCACGACCTAAAATGCACAAATCAGGCAAGGCTAGCTCTAAAAGATTTACGAGAATGAAAAATCTTCGAGTCGAAGCTTCATTCTCGTACGATTGCCCACATTCAGGGCACATACGTCTCATAAATAGCTCGATGATTGTGCGGCCGTACCGCAGCGGTATTGGATCGCGTGTGTAGCGTGCAAGACCGTGCACCTCGCTGGAAAACCTTCGTCTTGCTGCCTCGGCACAATAACCTGTAACTGGTTCTGATTTATGTCCAACTATGTCTGAACGGCTGTGGCTGTGTTGGGTTGGCTGCAACTGTTTTTAGTATTAAATATTGTTTTTAAGTTGGAAATAAGAAATTAATATTTACTTTCTTAAATGGAATACACAGGTACCTGTCTTCATAAAAACACTACAATCCCTTAGTCGGGTGCATATTAAACCCACATTACTCCAGTTATTGTACAATATAAACTAACGCTTTAAGTTTTTTGGTATCCTCACACCTCAAACAATAGGCCTTACATTTTAGCCCAAAGTTATTTCGCTAACATTTGCCATTCGCAAATACTAGAAATGCATTATTCGAATGAGTTTAATTAAACATCCAGTAATCATGTTCCATACGTTTGTTGCATAATTAATAACAATGAACGGACGAATTAATGCTATAATAGCAACGTTTTGCAGCTTAAGTTAATTCCCCAAAAGATCTTACATATTGCTGAATAGTACCGGAGCTTATTCAATTTAGCATTTTATTGAATATTGCGATGGAATTGGTGAAACCAACTAATGAGAACATAGCCATATAAATGCTATAGTATTTAGCTCCATTCGAATAAGGATAGAAATAAATTTGAATAAACTCTGTCAATGAAGCTAAGTTGTGTTTAATATAATAGTAATTTAGGAAATATCAACACAACGTAGAAGACTAAATCATAATAATGTGAAAATGTTTTACCGTCGAATGTAGACCATAACATGTTTTATTAAATATCTACACTCAGTCATTATCTAAAACAAACAACAAATTAAATAATGCGGGGGAATTGCGTAACACACTAACAGTAGGAACGGGTTTTATTTTGACAGTTCAACAACATTCATTGCGTTATCTACGTTGTTGAGCAGACAATTTTTTCGAACATTTCCTTCAAATGATTCAGATTGTGATTGATAGTGTACACGATGTGGGTGCAGTGGTAACAAAATGGTTATTAATCAATTCATTCACCAGATCTAAAAGATCAAACGAATGAAGTTTGAACGATATATTGTTTTTATAAATTGATGGATGGAGTTATTATTGTCCACCATTTCGTAGGAGATTGATGACTGATGAATTGATTGATAGCATGTAGGTGGAAACTACAATGAAGTCTGAGAGCTAGGATATAAATTTATATAATAATACCAACCTGTTACTGTCCCACTGCAGGGCAAAGAGTTCTTCTCATATAGAGAAGGTATAAGAATTGATCACCACGCAATCTAAAAACGGGTTGGCGATTTCAGACGGCGGTAGACCTGTACCTGTAAATAAATGCACGCACTTTTCTGTCAAAAAGGTAGAAGTTATGTAACGCTACGCGCTATGCTTACATACTCCTTTTGATTCAGATCTCAACATTAATTTCTCGACAGATAGCAAAGATAGTCACATTTGTTTTTTTAGTGTCGTTAAACTTTCAAATCATACACAAGCAACTATAGCTTATAAAATACTGCCAAATAAAATCAAATAAAATCTTCTATACATATACAAATGGATGTCGGTATATATAAGATTTCCAATGCCATAAACTTCCCAATAACACTCAAAGCAACAAATTAACAAAGCAAAAAAAACAACAAAGCAAAAAAATAAGCAACAAATTAACAATACCTTGCAATAAACCTGAATTGTATGAATTTGATGTAAAACCACGGTCAGTTCATTAATCTCTTGGCTTAATGTTGAATTTAAGAATTAAAATTTACCAAGATTAATTCTTAAATTCAATAATTAAATAATTAAATAAATCACTTTGGTCATTAAAAGTTTTTATTCATTAGGTCATTAAGTTTTTATTAAGTCCTTAAGTCCTGACTTTCTGAGTCGAGCTGCACGATTACTGACAAATGCGTGTGATGAATTTTTATAAATATATGAATATACATGAATATTTACTTTGTAAAATAGTATATTATTTAAATTATTGTGAATGTAAAGACTATGTAGATCATTGTTTTTTTTTTTCTTTCTTAATTAGTTTTAATCATAGTTTGGCAGTTTGAGTAATTTATGCGACCTACCCAAATGTCCTTTCCTTGGTATTGTTCGTCGAATCGTTGAGCTCCTTAAGTTTTGAGTTGAGCTGCACGATTACTGATAAAAGCGTGCACTGACTGAACAGGTCCACTCATTCTGTGTGGTATTTTTTCCTCAAAACACCATTTCAGACTCAAATCTACATGGTCTTCACATGGTCTGACCAAGATTATGTCTGGACTTTAAAAGAGACTGTGACCTCTAAGTTTGTTTCGGCCTTTCTTCTCAGAGTAGTCAGATAGGAAACGCCGACCTCATCTAGTTTTAAAATATGATTGACGTGTAAAAGTGTTTGTACAAACCTACTTACAGAAATAAAATCATTTATCATTTATCATTTGATCCCCTCCTCATCACACATCTCTCATTGTCCTCGATTGTAATTAATGTTAATCATAATTTTATTTTATAGGTACTTGAATAAATTTATTTTTATTTATTTAATACATAGGAACATATGTTCTCAATAACAGCCTGACAGAGATTGCACTTTAATCTATCACACTTAAGATCCCTCTCTTAATAAAACCAGTTTATTAATACGCCTAATTTACCAATAACTAGTCAAGTTATACTTTCTACTAAAGTAGGGCACCGCTCGTTAACTTGGCAAATTACACGTAAGTGCCTAAGTAGTCCGTACTTAGATGGGTTGCGGCCGGGTCAAGGTGCTTGCGAGTCGAGACACTGGCGACCAACGACCACTTGACTGGAGGTCAAAGTTACAAAGAACAGAGATGCTGGGCTTGAGAATAGCTTGTGGACATGCAACTAAAGAGGTTAACAATGAGTCTAGCTCAAGCTAGACTTATCGTGTGTTCTGCGTGCTCAAGCACGCAGAGCACACGATACGTAAATTCGAATGATTTTAAAATTAAGAATACTCGTTTTGCACATACTATATATTCACTTTTAAGACTTTATTCATATCTATGGGTGATACAAATTGCGCTTACCGCAAAAATTTTTGCCAATTTACTATAGGATAGTTGTATTTTCGATAACTTTACTTCACGCTTCCGTGCTCGGGCCTCTGGGAAAAATATTCAACTTTCCACTACGCAGTGTTGCTGTCATGAAACGTCTCGAAATCATCTCGAAACATAAGTTCTGCGACAAAATTGTGTTGTGTTACGGTTCTGTTACTAATAAGGGTTCATTTAAATGCAATTAAACAAACCTTATAACATAAATGATAAATGATTTTGTTTCAGTAGGTTTGTACAAACACTTAACAACGTTTCCTATCTGACTACTCTGAGAAGAACAAACTCAAAGGTATCTTTTATATTCCAGACATAATCTTGGTCAGATCATTTGAGGACCATTTAGATTGGTGGTATTATTATCACCGTCATAGATAGCAATATATAAATAACCATATATAATATCTCCTGTGTTCTTACACACCCTAATATTGGCCTAGAAGACATAAAGACCGATGATATAAATAATAAATGAAAACGAACCGAAATATCGAACAATAATTACAATACTCAGAAACCTGCACGTATACTTCGTGAAAATATATTGTAAACTCACACGATGATCAACTGTATACCTTTTAACATATTTACACCGCCCCGCCGGCTTCGATAGCAAAGCGTTCCGAGAACTTGATTCGGAGGGAGGTTCTATTTACTAATAGTGCATAGTGTAGCGAAATAAAAAATAATGCACCCCATAAAGTCGTATAATTTATAATTGTTAAAAAACTATACCAAAATTACAAATAGGTATATAAAAAGTAAAAAATATAATCCAATTAAAAAAAAACAATCATATTCAAAAACAATTGCAGATAGGGTTGTCGATACTTTTTAATTAAAAAAAAGAATTACACGTGAAAAACTTAGACGCACAGGATCGTTAATACCTTTAGTCTTGTTTTTGATTTACGTCCTAAAGAGCTCGATTGCAATCGGTATTTTAAGGACGCGCCCGTTAAATATAAGATTGTTTGATAGATGACGCTAAGTTAAACCGGGGTTATGGTACGGTCTTAAATTAAGAGGGAAGACTTTAGAGTAATAACATGGAACATCCTCCGATCGTCGTGTGCCGTCGACACAGGAATACCATGTTTAGTAGTGGTCTCGTCGCAGGCCGAAAGGTTATTTATTACGACTCACAGGCTAGACAATTAGCCCGGGGAGTGAGACCGAAATTCGGCTTGATAAACACGGTCAACACCGTTTAGTTCAAGGTATGATCCGTATGTCTATAAGGCACTCGATGCAAAGCGTTCACTGAACGTTCCCAGTTTACAACGGAATAACTCATAACTTCATTGGATAAATCGACTGATTACCATATATTTCACTAGGGGAATTTTGGCTTATAGTAGCCTAATCAAAAAATAAACTAACCATTTGGTTCTACGAATTTTTCTGCAATGACATCCATTGTAAGAAAATTTGGCTTGTAAAACGTAGAAATAAAAATTTAAAAAAAATTCGAGACCAAAATTAATGCAGGTATATAATTCTGCAATAGCTACATAATGTGTTCCACCTAAATTCGTTAGGTGTACAGTCACCAAAAGAAATAAGTAACCAGGGTCGTCGATATAGTTCAAGTTTAGTAAGAAACCGATGAATATTTTCGATAAAATTTAATTTAATTAATAGAATACAAACAGGCTATTTATCAAATTAAATTTCATTCGAAAACATCCATCGGTTTCTTACAAAACTTCAACTATATCCGACGGCCCTGGTTACTTAACACATTTGGTGACCGTACACCCATCCGCCACGCTAACAAACGCTATATTGATGGAATGAGACGTAAAAACATTATTCCAATGCAACTGAGTAGTCTGCCCGATAGCAAAAAGGATAAACTGTGCCATATCGGACAAAGGGTTCTGTATTGTTATAATTAGCTTTGAAAACACTGTGAAAGCAGGAGACGGAAAAATTTGATTGAATAGCAAAAATTAAATACGAATAAAAATTAATTGCAACAGTTTTTAAGTATCATTTTGTTTTGATATCAATTTGTTTAACACTAGCTTCTGCCCGCGGCTACACCCGCGTGTATGACGGAAATTATCGCACGGGAACGTCCTACCGGGTCAAAAAAGTAGCCAATGTCCTTCCTCAGGATGCCATCTATCTTCTCGCCAAATTTTATCAAAATCCGTTCTGTGGTTTAGGCGTGAAAAGGTAACATACAGACAGAGTTATTTTCGAATTTATAATATTAGTGTATTGATTAGTACATTAGTATTATTAGAATAGATGGTGCTCTTTCAGAAACGTATTTAAGTGACCATTTAGGTTAACGTTGTAGGTATGAAAGGAAGGAAAGGAAATAGGAAATAGGAAAAGGATAGGGAATAGGAGTAGGAATTTTTATGGTGTACATAATAAAGAGTATTCTATTCTATTCTATTCTATGAGCAAAACATTTCAACAATGTTCTGATAGATGAACAAACGAAGCGATATGCAAAGATTTGGGGCCTTACGGGATTGTACGACGCTGTCTTATTAATTTTCTTGCTATAAGGAAACGCTGATTTCCACACTATGTTCTGAAAGCGGTTATGATACAAATTACACAAAATGCTCGGCAGAACGTAACACAACTGGCGAAATGTGGGTGTACCACACCTCCGCTCAACCCTTCGGGATTTACAAAGTGTGATGTTATGATAACATAACATCGTGTCGTGGATCATCGTGGATCTGAACCTACACTGCCGAGTATAAACTCGGCAGTGTAGGTTCAGATCCACGACCTAAAATGCACAAATCAGGCAAGGCTAGCTCTAAAAGATTTACGAGAATGAAAAATCTTCGAGTCGAAGCTTCATTCTCGTACGATTGCCCACATTCAGGGCACATACGTCTCATAAATAGCTCGATGATTGTGCGGCCGTACCGCAGCGGTATTGGATCGCGTGTGTAGCGTGCAAGACCGTGCACCTCGCTGGAAAACCTTCGTCTTGCTGCCTCGGCACAATAACCTGTAACTGGTTCTGATTTATGTCCAACTATGTCTGAACGGCTGTGGCTGTGTTGGGTTGGCTGCAACTGTTTTTAGTATTAAATATTGTTTTTAAGTTGGAAATAAGAAATTAATATTTACTTTCTTAAATGGAATACACAGGTACCTGTCTTCATAAAAACACTACAATCCCTTAGTCGGGTGCATATTAAACCCACATTACTCCAGTTATTGTACAATATAAACTAACGCTTTAAGTTTTTTGGTATCCTCACACCTCAAACAATAGGCCTTACATTTTAGCCCAAAGTTATTTCGCTAACATTTGCCATTCGCAAATACTAGAAATGCATTATTCGAATGAGTTTAATTAAACATCCAGTAATCATGTTCCATACGTTTGTTGCATAATTAATAACAATGAACGGACGAATTAATGCTATAATAGCAACGTTTTGCAGCTTAAGTTAATTCCCCAAAAGATCTTACATATTGCTGAATAGTACCGGAGCTTATTCAATTTAGCATTTTATTGAATATTGCGATGGAATTGGTGAAACCAACTAATGAGAACATAGCCATATAAATGCTATAGTATTTAGCTCCATTCGAATAAGGATAGAAATAAATTTGAATAAACTCTGTCAATGAAGCTAAGTTGTGTTTAATATAATAGTAATTTAGGAAATATCAACACAACGTAGAAGACTAAATCATAATAATGTGAAAATGTTTTACCGTCGAATGTAGACCATAACATGTTTTATTAAATATCTACACTCAGTCATTATCTAAAACAAACAACAAATTAAATAATGCGGGGGAATTGCGTAACACACTAACAGTAGGAACGGGTTTTATTTTGACAGTTCAACAACATTCATTGCGTTATCTACGTTGTTGAGCAGACAATTTTTTCGAACATTTCCTTCAAATGATTCAGATTGTGATTGATAGTGTACACGATGTGGGTGCAGTGGTAACAAAATGGTTATTAATCAATTCATTCACCAGATCTAAAAGATCAAACGAATGAAGTTTGAACGATATATTGTTTTTATAAATTGATGGATGGAGTTATTATTGTCCACCATTTCGTAGGAGATTGATGACTGATGAATTGATTGATAGCATGTAGGTGGAAACTACAATGAAGTCTGAGAGCTAGGATATAAATTTATATAATAATACCAACCTGTTACTGTCCCACTGCAGGGCAAAGAGTTCTTCTCATATAGAGAAGGTATAAGAATTGATCACCACGCAATCTAAAAACGGGTTGGCGATTTCAGACGGCGGTAGACCTGTACCTGTAAATAAATGCACGCACTTTTCTGTCAAAAAGGTAGAAGTTATGTAACGCTACGCGCTATGCTTACATACTCCTTTTGATTCAGATCTCAACATTAATTTCTCGACAGATAGCAAAGATAGTCACATTTGTTTTTTTAGTGTCGTTAAACTTTCAAATCATACACAAGCAACTATAGCTTATAAAATACTGCCAAATAAAATCAAATTAAATCTTCTATACATATACAAATGGATGTCGGTATATATAAGATTTCCAATGCCATAAACTTCCCAATAACACTCAAAGCAACAAATTAACAAAGCAAAAAAAACAACAAAGCAAAAAAATAAGCAACAAATTAACAATACCTTGCAATAAACCTGAATTGTATGAATTTGATGTAAAACCACGGTCAGTTCATTAATCTCTTGGCTTAATGTTGAATTTAAGAATTAAAATTTACCAAGATTAATTCTTAAATTCAATAATTAAATAATTAAATAAATCACTTTGGTCATTAAAAGTTTTTATTCATTAGGTCATTAAGTTTTTATTAAGTCCTTAAGTCCTGACTTTCTGAGTCGAGCTGCACGATTACTGACAAATGCGTGCACTGACTGGACAGGTGCACTCAAACTGTGTGGTTCTTTCCTCAAAAGACCATTTCAGATACCAATCTGCATGGTCTTCGCATGACCTGACCAAGATTATGTCCGGACTTTAAAAGAGACTGTGACCTCTGAGTTTGTTTCGGCCTTTCTCCTCAGAGTAGTCAGATAGGAAACGCCGACCTCATCTATTTAAAAAAATATGATTGACGTGTAAAAGTGTTTGTAAAAACCTACTTACAGAAATAAAATCATTTATTATTTATCATTTAAAAACTCAGTTCGAAAATGGAGGTCCAATACGAAAGTAACAAAATTGACGACGTAGATAGTACAAAATTTCTAGGCGTGATTATTGATAGGCAGCTCAACTAGAAGGATCACAATGAAGCGCTATGTAAGAAAATTTGTAGTTGATCCTATGCCCTGTATAAACTCACTCCAACAAAAGTTAACACAGATGTACTACTCACAGCTTATCATGGTCTCGTGGCATCTGTATTAAGATACAGTCATATATTTTGGAGTAACTGTACAAACAGAGAAGCCGCTTTTAAAGCGCTAAAGCGATCCATCAGAGCCATGTTCGGACTACAAGTAACGGACAGATAGAAACCATACTTTAAAAAATACAAAATTCTGACACTACCGGCTTTGTATATTTATGAAACTGCCCTATTTGTTAAGTTAAATGCACATTGGTTTCCTCACCTGACAGATACTGTTAAACGTAACAGGCGGAAGGATATGTTACGCGGATGGAGAGCCAAAACAGCCCTAATGTGTTAAAAGCATATTCTGCATAGGACCGCAAGTTTATAACAAAATTCCAAAATCAATCAAAGAGTTAAATTTAAATGCATTTTTAAAAAGAAACTTAAAGACTTGCTATGTAATAAATGTTATTATAATTTAAACGACTACTTTTATGATACTTTGACATCCTAAATAAATTGTGTGTTTATGATATTATTTTTAATCGACATAACCAAATTGTAATTTTTATTGGTAAATATGCAATCAATAATGTTGAGCTCCTTAAGTTCTAAGTTGAGTTGCACGATTACTGACAAATGCGTGCATTGACCGAAAAGGTCCACTCAATCTGTGTGGTTTTTCCTTACAAGACCATTTCAGACTCAAATCTACATGATCTTCGCATGATCTGACCAAGATTATGTCTGAACTTTAATAGAGACTGTGACCTCTGAGTTTGTTTCGGCCTTTCTTCTCAGAGTAGTCAGATAGGAATCGCCGACCTCATCTAGTTTTTAAAATAAAACTGACGTGTAAAAGTGTTTGTACAAGCCTACTTACAGAAATAAAATCATTTACATTTAACACTAACCTAATAATCTCTGTCCTGTAATAAATGTTTTTACCTAATATTTGCACGCCATACTTGGCAGAATAAGATGACACCACCCTAATCTTAAGTCCATTAATGTACCATATTCTGACAAATAAATGATTATGATAATGATTGATCACCTCGAACATCTTTAGAGCTATGTCAAGCTTTGTGAAATTGGCAAATCGTATACGTATTTTTTCATAGAGAAAGTTCATATTTTATACAGTGTTTTTATTCTGACTTCCACGCAGACCACGCCGTGGACAAAGACTAGTGGTATATAAGATAGAATAAAATCAAACGAAACGCCAATCGCATAATCTTGAATCATGCCGAGTGTGTTTGGTCGTGTCTCAGGATCGAGTTCCAGTAGTGCGCGCAGCATTTCTCTTTCTCCCGCATTCTCCAGTGTACCTGCGTTTATGAAGCTTGCAACAGCGCCCACAAACCAGGATCTGAATTTAACAAAAATACACGGACGATATCCCGTAAGTGTCAGTTGTAGTGCAAATTATAGGAAGTTCAAAGTTATGTGGGCAAGTCGAAGTGGGAAATTCTTAGTAGCAGCCCGGATTCTCGATATGTGCAGGGTTAATGGCCCCCTATTCCTGGTCACTTAAAACATAATTAACGAAATATGTCAGCACGATGCTTATAGTTCTGCCTACCTTATCGAAGAAAACAGCCGTGATGTTATGTATGTGTATTACAGCGAGTTTATATGCCATATAGCTACCTACTGACCACACATTATTCATGTGGTCGTGCACATGAATGTCAAACAGTCGATATCCTGTCGGCTTATGCATAAACTAAGCGAGAGTGTGTGTGGTGGCAATCCTATCTTATATCTATGCTCTCACAGTGATTGCTTTGGTCAACCTATAGATTGGTAATGCCTTAGCTTAATTGGCATATCACCGCAAATAAGCCCTGATACAAAGTAACCGTTGTAGCTAGCACGACATTTGCGGCAAATAAGTTAAATTTTTTGATGTGAAAAAGTGTTGAAACTATGAAAAAGGTGTCAATGTCAACAACTTCAACGAATACAAGTAATTACAACTTTGCAGTCTGCTGACTTTACAATCTACGTTATGTGCGCGATATT
The DNA here is from genome assembly GCA_917490735.1 of Dryobotodes eremita. Taxonomy (NCBI): domain Eukaryota; kingdom Metazoa; phylum Arthropoda; class Insecta; order Lepidoptera; family Noctuidae; genus Dryobotodes; species Dryobotodes eremita. The sequence goes on along the minus strand of OU823241.1, from coordinate 4,440,551 downwards.
AAGCAGTTTGTACAAAATTACTCTTAATCAGGAGAATAACCAGCTGCAAGACAGACCCTTGCATTCACTGCTAATTAACTATAATTGGTTTCCTAGCTATAATATTAGTAACACAATATTACTCAATCACTAATAGTCTAGAACAGTGGTGGCCCAGTGGGGAGCAGTGGTGACCCAGTGGTAACGGCCGTGACTTACGAGGTGTAGGTCGTAGGTTCGAATCCAGACAGGCGCTTTACTTTGTGTGCAATACTTCATCACCATTCCTCTCAAAACGATAAAGGAAAACATCGTGAGGAAACCGGCATGTCCTGGTACTTAAAATTCGAAGACGTGTAACATCTACCAACCCACACTGGGCCCGCAATGGTGGATTACGGCCCACTCCCTCTCACCGAGAGGAGGCATGTATCCCAGCAGTAGGAATATTGTGGGCTGATTATGCTTAAAGTCCTAATTATGCAACTGGAACTTGTTAACAGGCTATACAGACTAATCAAAGTGTGACGTTATGTAATCTGAACTTGGCCGTTGTGTACCTACTTACTTTTAACGTTTACAAACATCCAATCCAATTCCGAGAAATGACAGTCCGAAGTAGGCGTAGTACTCCTAGCATGAATGTTTGTGAACTAGCTCAGAATTTCAACAACAATTAGTTCAGACTGTAATTTCTCGGACGAATGCAGAGTGCAAACGCTCTGACCATGTAATCTTCCGTGTTTTTCCAGCTGATATGAAAATAAAGCCTATTCACAGGTAAAACGTGACATGGTCGCCATCAAGCAAGAGTTGGACACAGTGCAGCAAGTAAAAGAAGAGATAGAAGAACTGCGAGAATACGTGGACCGGCTTGAGGAACACTCACAGAGGCGGAAACTCAGACTGCTAGAACAGGTACGTAGACCAGCGATGATAATGATGGTATACTCAAAAAACGGTAAGCTGCATATCTACGAGGAAATTTGAAGCTGCGCGAGGCCCTAGTGGTGATGATGCTTACCAAACAGACGACTCTGAGTAGCTACTTTGAGCTCCACATATTGGGCCGCCCGTCGTAAAGCAGTACCTCTAGTGGATACGCAAATTAAATATTTGACGAATTCCTAGTATATAAGAAGTCCAAATATCCTAGGTCTTCGAACATATTTGCGTAATAAACCAAGTGCAATATCAGTCCTAGGCTTTGATTAGGTAGATTATCAATGCTAGCTCTAATATAACACAAAGGAAGAGCACGAGTGAAGCATCAGACAGCTGGATCAGGTACACAATTAGTTATAATAATTAACAGTTTTCCTTTTTTAATTATTAATGATGTTTTTATTTTTATTATTTTAGAACTGTATAATGGCTTTCTCTTTACTTTAATGTCGTGCATGATTGTTTAAATTAATTAATCTTAAATAGTATAAATACTTAATACCAAGCATTGGATTCGGGCTCAAAATTTGGGATGGAACTCGGTATATTCGGAGGGCGAAGACTTTAAACAGAAGCAGAAGATCAGGGCCTTAGAACAGGTAGGTAACTTATGATGAATTGGATACCAACAGGTTCGAGACGTCAGAAGAGCAGCAAAGTACGCCACTACTAGTTGCCTGAAAGTAGACCCATCAGCAGTAAATGATGTCATGATGTACTACACATATAGTAAGTACAAGACATCGACTAAAGTTCGCAAGGTTCGAAAAGCGAAGACCGTTTGCAAAAGCTGTTTTCCGATACAGGTTGGTTTCACAATATTGTAGAACCAACAACAGACATGTTCAACCATTGGCTTCGATTGATTCTGATATCAGGGAGACTAGGTTTAAACTTAAAACAGAACACCAACAACTACAACACTTACAGTCAACTCAAGTAACTTTGGCCCATCATGGTAACATTGGAATACAGCAAAAACATTTTTATTTATTTATTTATTAATAACCAACTTATATTTACAGTTTGCACCACATCGGGACCATCTCTTTCTTATGACACAGAATCTAGGCTATATAAGTGCCAGGGTTGATAATTGACATTCTGCCAAACAAAAGTATTTAAAGCAAAAACCCGGTAGTCTTTAACGGTTCCTTAGGGTGCTATTTAAAATATAAGTTCATAACTATGACCCTGTCGACCTCCATGACAAATCAAGTTTATAAAATAAGGGGATCCCTGTGTTTTCTTTTTTAATATAACATATATAGTCTATTTTGAAATAAATGTGGCACAATATTAATCTGTACTTTATAATTAACTTCAAACCCCATTTCTCTCAGTGACGTGGGAAGTGGTTTAATGTTACCAAAAAATCGGCAGTTTTTGCCACGTTCGCTATATTTTGACATTTATTTTTCGTTTGATCCATGGCAATAAACTACAAAGGTCCCACAAGCAACTATCATTCACGTTCATGATAAAACGAAAATTATCCCAAGACTGGTCCAAAGTTACCCGATTCCGATGTTCCGATGTTTTCCGAGTTGACAAGATAAAAGTAACCACATCAAAAATATTGCTAAAAATATAGATAGTACACAGTCCAGGGCGCTATAACTCACAACTTTGTAGAAACAAATTGAGTTAGTTGCCGTTAAACGCGCACTAAATAAACTCACCACACAAGGCCGTAATTTTATCAGTTGGCACAAATTGCATAAAATTTTCTCAGAACAGCGTTGCAATATTCATTCCCATAGCAAAATATAGAGTAAGTCTGTTCCAGTTAAATATTAGTATATGCTGTTTGGCCGACGACATTTTTTCTCCTTCCATTTTCCTAATTTATTTGGGGTCTTCCATACTTCTCTATCGGTAGTCACACCCTTTCTAGTTATATCATCTTTCACACAGTCCATCTCTGTGGCCGACGAACAATTTTTTTTTCCGAAGCTTTCTAAAGCGTCTCGGTGACGTTATTTCAACAGTCATTGCTATTCTGCTGAAGAACGCTTAAATATTATTAGCACTGATATCTATGTCTTGTCAAGCGAAGTAGTTTAAAAATGTCCCTAAGAGATTTGACACTGTTTTCAACGACATTCGGGGAAATACAGAATTAAAAAATTTGAGCATACAAACTAGAAGCTTGTTTTTGATTTTTAACAGCTGCTTTTTTTGTGTATTTGTGTTGTCATGTAATTTTTTTTAAATGTTATGTTTGTACTGTACATTTTATTTCAGTGGTTGTCCTCGTGTGGATCTGTCACCGCAATAAATTAGGAAATAAACTCAAGAATTAAAAGCGCTGAAAATCACATCATGACATATGTGTTGTTATTGACTAAAGTGCACTGTTTTCGATTTTTATGTTGTATTCTTGTTCTTTGTTGGGTGTTATCAAGTGGTATTGTTTCAGGGCCTTACCTTCTTCCTCTCGTACGCAATACTGGCGGCGGTCCTGGGCATGTTGCAGTTCGGGTACAACACTGGTGTCATCAACGCTCCTGGCAAGGTCAGACTTACACCCTATTATTCTAAACTAATAATACCAGCCTATCACTGTCCTACTTCAGGACAAATCCCTCTTCTCATACAAAGATCACTGCGTTTGCTGGTGGTTTATACTCATTATAAATCCATGTTTTCTCACGAGGTTACCTTTCGCCGTATGTCAGTGTATATATGTGTGTGTGTATACATTCTAAAGGAGAATAAAAATATTTATTTCGTCTTATGGTTGATAAGGACAAAACTGTCTTCGGAGATTTGGCAGATGAAGTGGGTAGATAAAAAGTCAATAGTGACAGTAACAATGATTATAATGTATGGAGTAAAGTACATCAATCTCAGTAAAACATTCTGAAGTAATTGTACAACATAAAACAGAATGCCGAACCCTACAAATTTGGTTTTGTGGTTAAAGCTTTCCTTTTTCAAGTTAGATTTTGAAGCGATTCCGAATGTACTGAGAATATCACTTGGTTTACCACAACTAAACCAAAAAGACATGTTAAGACAAAACCCTAAATTAAGTAAAGGTATGTTGAAATTAAAATTAAGGAGTTTATTTCTGAATTAGCACAGGTTGCTTTTTTTCTTTTTTATCCTTTTTTTTTTTTTTTTTTTCTGGGTACAGATCCAGAAATATATTCACACCTTGTAATAGAATTATGTAGTTTTAACATTGTTAGTTAGTAGTTTTAAAGTCAGTTCTTTTACTACATTTTTTTAAAGTTTGTCTTAATTAACAAGCGCTTCTCGCTAACCATAAAGTCTGGCGAGTAAAATTGTAAAAACAAAAATTCTGTATGTTTGTGAATAATAAAAATTACATTGATATCCAGTAATAGTACGTAAATCTAGTACTAGATAACAATACAATTATGTAGTTACTACTACTTTTGTTGAGAGCCGTCTCAATACTAAAAACTGTACTTTTTATAAAACAATGATATTTGGAGTGCAGTTCAACATTTAACATTTGAGAGAACAGAGAAATCCCATATACCGCTGAAACTTGTGAAACCACTTGATAAACGCGAAGCGAGTAAGTGAATTTAGTAACGAAATAGTCATTCACAGTGAGTGAACAAGTTAGTACAAGCGATGCGCCGACACTAAGTTGATTCTAATAGACCCTCCAACGACTTATAAACTAGATGTATGCAAACACTGGAGTGCTGCCGCGACGCGACGGTGCAACTCCACGCACTGAGTTACTTAAAGACCCGAGTGAATCAATGCGGGTTTCTGTTATGACGTTCACTTTGTGCCAGCACTGAGACGTCAGGTCCGGGTACCTGTCAAATGTGCCCATATTTTATTATTCTTGACTGAATGATGAACGAATGTATGAAACGAATGATGAACGTCATTATATATTTTATATTCATTGTCGAAATGGGAGACCCATTTCCACTCTTGTCAAAGTGGTGCCTACTGCTGGCGTGAATTTTCATGAAAACCCTCATTAGAGAAACCGTCACAATTACAGACACAAATTATTAAACGTTCTGTGAAAGGAAATATTAATTGCAACGGAAGATATGGAAATGAAACAATTCGTGAAATATGCCCAGAAAGAGGGTGAATTTTGAGAAGAAAGCTGAGAAAAGCTGAGCTACTCGTATGTATATAAGAAGAACGTTGTGCCGATCCCAAATAAATTTGTGTAAAAACATACAGAAATTAAAATATTGTTACTAGCTTCTGCCCGCGACTTCGTCCGCGTGGAACTCACCTATACTCTAATACATATCCTATGGCACACGGAAATAGTGTAACTTTCTATCAGTAACAGATTATTTGTAATCTGCGGGGTAGTTGCGTAACACACTAACAGTAGGAGTGGCTTTCATTTGACAGTTCAATAACATTCATGGCGTTATTTACGTTGTTATATGAACAACGTAAATTATGAACATATGAAGCAATGCATTAGCAATAGGCTTCAAAATTATCAGATTCTCGTTGATAGTGTGTTCCGCAATTAGGGTGCTGAACAGTACTTCCGAAAATTACCTTATACAAACAAACAATCAATTTTACCTGTTTATAATATTAGTTTGGATAGCGCATCTGGTTTATTGACATAAGCTTTATTGGATGTATTCATGTTGTTTCGCTCCGGTTTGCAGCGAAATAATAGTGTTATTTATTGCTATGTTGTGAGCTATTCACAAATTATACTAATAGAGAACTACCGATTATGTATTCATCATGTTAGGTTAGTTTATTTAACATGATTGAAACGATATAATTGATATGTAACCAATATGTGACAACACTACTTAGCTTCAGTTTCCATTACGCACAATTACATTTTGATCAACATTGACTCAAACTCAAAGCATATGACCATTTACGGGCACCCTTGAATTGTCAAAGGACCGGTCTATTAGTCAGAAAGTTGAAGCTAGTTGCCCATTCCAAAACGTAGGTCTCTATGCAGAAGAACGGGCAAGAAACTACAAGGATACTCTTTTAAATCAAGATGTTACAAAATCCTGGGTGCTTCGTTCTTGTTGCATGAAGAATGAAGAATGTAAAAAAATAACGATGTAAAACAAATCAAAGTATAAGATTAAACATAAGCCCTGGCACCTAAGAGATGACGAGTCCATCAGCACCCTTCAACTCAACCATTTTGAATTGAACCGAATGACCCAACACACGCGCCACCATCAGCGAGACATTTGAGTGAGCATAACATACTCTCAGAGTAGAAATGGAAACTAAATTACACTATTATAAATGTAACTACACTCGAGAGCAATGAATCCGGGTCACTTAAAGAATGTTAAAAATCTCGGAAACTAAAAATGATAGGTTAATGCAATAAATTGTATTTAATAGACAATGTAATACTCCTTAAATGATAGTAAAAAAAATATGAGTCACCATACATTTTATTAACACAAAATTACATAAAGAAAAAAACTGCTGATCTCTCCTTAAAACAAAAATAGGAAACATGAAATTTTTGAACTTTATTACGATTTTCTTGAATTTTAATACTTCGTATTGCCTCCTCGTGCTTCCATTACTGCGTTTACGCGGTTTGGCATGCTGTACACCAAGTTCCTTATACGATTTTGGGGAATATTCTCCCATTCCTCTGTGAGAGCAATTTTGAGCTCACGAAGCGTGATTGGGGGAGGGTTTCGTTGTTTTACGCATCTGCCTAGCTCGTCCCAAGCATGCTCGATCGGGTTGATATCCGGGCTGCGCGCTGGCCACTCCATACGAGTAATGTTCATCTCTTGAAGGTAGTCATTCACAATCCTACCTGTATGAGGTCGGGCATTGTCATGCATAAATATAGCATCCTCACCTAAATTGACCATAAATGGACCAACGTGATCATTGAGGATTTCTTCCACATATCTTACGCTAGTTAAAGAGCCGTTTTCTATGATCACCAGCTCTGTGCGACTTTCAGAAGAAATTCCGGCCCACACAAGTACAGACCCACCACCGTAGGCTACTTTTTCTTCGATGCATGCTTGCTTGAATCTTTCCCCTGGTCTTCGATACACTGTGTCTTCCATCGTGCTTGTAGAGCATAAATTTTGATTCGTCGGAGAACATAACTTTTGACCAATCTTCAATACTCCAATTTACGTGGCTCTGGGCATATCTTAGTCTTGAAATACGATGCCCACGCTCCAGTTTAGGGCCGTTTGCAGGTCTAAGGGGTTTTAAGTTAGATTCAGCAAGCCGACGTCTTACTGTCCATGCACTTGGGTTACTTCCTCCGAGGCGTCGAAACTGATTTGTGAGTTCAGTTCCTGTGAGAAAGCGATTTCGAAGCATGGTGTTCACCAAGTATCGGTCTTCTCGTGCTGTGGTACACCTGGTTCTGCCCGTTCCTGGTCTGCGTAGGTTAGAACCAGTTTCTTCGTAACGTCGGAGAACTCTTTGTACTGTTGACAGCGACACACCGACAGTCCTGGCTGTATCGCGCTGACTCCGGCCGGTTTCCAGCATTGTAAGTATTCTGGTGCATTCTTCAGGCGTAAGCGACATAATTTCAGCTTGAATAATGAATATAGAGCACTATCAACATGGTTTATGTACCCACATAAATGACAGATTACAAACAAAAGCAAAACCAAATGCTGTAATTTCGTAGTTCCATCTTCGAAAGTGGCCCTTTTTCAAATTTGATTTTTTTATGATATAACTTTACAATAACTAAGAAGTTTTAATACCTTCATTTAAGGAGTATTACATTGTCTATTAAATACAATTTATTGCATTAACCTAGCATTTTTAGCTTCCGAGATTTTTAGGATTCTTTAAGTGACCCGGATTCATTGCTCTCGAGTGTATTTTCCCATATAATAATATATAACTAAGACTCAGATTCATTGAACTACTTATTTGAAAATCTGTCGGATAACATAGATATTCTATGAACTTATCTAAAAAGTAACGGAAATCTGATACACGGTTTTAAGCACACGGACAGACAGATATAATAGCCTTTTATAATAATTACTAGTTCTTGCTCGCGGTTCGCTCACGTGAAGGTCGGAATAAAAAACCCTATATATAAACCTTCTTCATGAAAAATTACCAGCATTAGAGTATATATACCAACCTTTTGATAATCCGTCAAACGGTGTTGGAATGTATCAATCTCATTTAAATAGATTATGTAAACATGCAGCAAAAGATAAACAAGAGCAACCGAAGAATTATCATGAACATACTACTTCATTATTTAAGTATACGAGTATATCCTCTTGACACAGTCATTAGGATTTTTTTTGGATGGGAAACCATCAAATAACTTCTGCCGCTCTGGGCGGAGCGGGAGGGTGTGTCAGACTTTTACTGACTAAAACCCACCCGTGTTCCTTCAGTTGCCACTTGCCTGTGCGCCAGGGCCACGGTAACTCTTTCGAACAATCTGCGACCCCGGCAGGCATCCGCCCTAGCGGACCCCGTCAATTAGTGCGAACATCTCTTTGAGGCGCGCGTGGAACACAACGCGCCGTTGACCCGGGTGTGGTCCTTACCGAACAGCGACCTACCCATTGCTAGCCGTTCTCAAGCACCATGCTTTGTTGTAACAAATTGTCCATCTTTGTAGTTTCCTTAAATACCATTGTGACACCCTATGGAAAATTTATATATTTAGTATCTGTGATTTATATGGTGTACGTAATAAAGAGTAGTACTTATCTATCTATCAAAATAACTATTGTCTTCTCCACCAGAATATCGCAAACTTCATGAAGGATGTATACAAGAACCGCTATGGAATGGACCTACAAGACGACACCGTTAACAGACTGTACTCCATAGCGGTCAGCATCTTTGCTATTGGTGGCATGCTAGGCGGCTTCTCTGGTGGCATGATCGCAAATAGATTCGGAAGGTAAGGATGACGACATGAGCCCTTAATCTAAGATAACTTAGCGTTCCAATGATGGTACAGTCACGTGTACCTTACTTATACGTACGCAAAACTAAACAGTGATTTTCTAGTGAAATCTCGATTGCAACTGTGGCTGAAGACCTCTTTCCTAGAACTTAGTATGGTTTGATACATACTATGTTCGTAGTACCATAAGATTTCTATCAAAACTTGAGGAGTAAATCGTTCTTATTCTTGCGTAAGTGTAAGGTACTCATGGCTGTATAGTCAGCAAAACAGATAAGCATAAAGGCAGTTAATTTGCAACTGTTTTTAATCTGTTGTCCTAAGATATCAAGTCTCTAACATCTCTTTGCTCGTGTGAGTCCTAAGTTTAAGCGAGACGAGCAGCTAGTGTATTCACGTTAATACTTACCTCGGTTTTAGGCTCAGTCGTCGATCAAGCGCTTAAGATTTGTAGACTATCTGATCTGAACTAAACTATCCTGTGTCAAAGATCGTACTTGTCTAATTAATGCCAAGATATATTTCTATTTAGAATTTAACAGCGCCAAACAAATCTGTCCATTTCAATTCGGAATGACTGCGTTGCCTAGAATATACAATTAAAATTAACAGGTTTGATATCGAAGAAATATTACTATTTCAGTCTGTCATAAACGAAAATAACAATAATGTGTTAACAAATGTTCAATTTCCCCACAATTTTCGGAGATCTTCATTTTACCTCGACATGACTTCGACAGTCAGTAAAATAATATGGCAAGAAATCAATTACTTAGCCATTAGCAATAACATTTAGAGACAATGTGAGGACAGCCTTGATGAAAAAACGCTACATGTCTATGATAGCTAAACTAAGAGAACAACAGCAAACATCGTGCACACGTGAGCGCAGCAGCTGCCTATTAGAAGTTTCAATACAGTCATGTTGAGAATAAGTACCAGCACATGGAGTTAAGAAAAAAAACATGGCTTCCTAGTCTGCCACTAATGTGATAGTTTCTTACTAGAACTCAATGTGCTATACCAATGGACACGCACTATTCATTCGTTGCACCATATAATAAAAAAACCACGAGACTAAAGAAGCGTAACTTATGTACTTTTCTTTATGCCGATACCATAGAAATCCTACTGTAAACGTTTTTACCACGAATCAAAACTGCAAGCAATTCCGTTCGGAGCGAAATTTTTGCTTCTACACATATTTATATCAGTGGCGAAGGTTCCATACAACTCGATTCCTACCGGCTTCCCTTTGAAAAATGGCACAATCAGTATTCTATAGAAAAATAATATAATCACATTAAAGATATGTACTCCGGCTTACCTCTTACAAAAAATTTACCGTTCGCTACTGATTTATATTCTATGGTAACATCATAAGGTAACACCTACGATCGTTTAATATATTCGTTCTACCAGGAAAGGGGGCTTACTGCTAAACAACATCCTTGGCATCAGCGGCGCTAGTCTCATGGGGTTCACAAAGATATCACACTGTTACGAGCTCCTCATATTTGGAAGGTTCATCATCGGAGTCAACTGTGGTAAGTAAACAAATGAAAAAAATAATGCGTGAGTGTCGTGGAACACTCGGTTGGAACGAAGTTACTTTCGTAGTATATTTAAAACATCCATACAACAAATTTGATTACTATAAAAGGTTTTTTAGAACTTGTAAAGGGGAAAAATTCCGTCATACATGATTTTTGCGTAACTTTAACCGTTTACACAGCGCACGCAACGGAAGCTCTCAAAAGGAATATTTTTTTCTCGTTTTTGCAACATTTTTCATTTATGCTCCGCTTCTATTAGTCGTAGCGTGATGTTTTATAGCCTAAAGCCTTCCTCGATAAATGGACTATCCAACATAAAAAGATTTTTCTTGAGATTAGCGCGTTCAACCAAACAAACAAATAAAGCAAGGGTCGTGACGGAAACTCGTGACGGAAAACACTTGTAACACTTTTTTTCGCCTAGCCCCCATCGCCAAGTCCGTACCGTGCGATAAGGAACTTCGTTCCAAAAATTGTTTAAAAATCGCACGGTGAAAACTTAGGGGAGGTGAGTTATCATTTCACCAAATGCTAGGGATAGACACTATTGACACCTCACTTCACATAAGTTTTGACGGTGAGATTGTTACAGAGTAACTCGGCAGAATTAGCACAAATCATTTTGATGTTAACGTAGGTATTGTTTCAAAATATGTGCCAAATAGCCAATTGCAAAACACATATCATGCCTGTAACTTGCGCAAAATAAATAATACATGCCATTGTGACATTCACCAATCACAAGTTATTATGGTACAACGGCATGCAAGCTACTTGCAGAGTTGTTTGCAAGTAACAGGTTTTGCAAGTAACAGGTAATACATTAACAATAAAATAAGTCAAAATGATTCATGCTAGTACAGACGATCTATTCTGAAAAAAAAATCCCCGTGAAGTGAGTCGTCAAAAGTGTCAATCCCCAGCATCTTTAGCGCAGCGTAATTTCAGTGGAAACCTATGCAAACACACGCGTTGTTTGTTTAATTTTATGACGATCATAACATTTCCTTCGACTGATTTAATAAATATGAAAATAATCATCAGCCTTTAGGCTCAGTCGTCTTCACGATTACACAAATTACTTCATACTTTCCTCAACAATTGTTCGTAATTCACGTTCTTCTTGTGACACAACTACTTTCTATTCTGTTCTTTTGTTTGTCCAGGGTTAAACACATCATTAGTGCCAATGTACATATCGGAGATCGCGCCTCTAAACCTGCGCGGTGGGCTGGGCACGGTCAACCAGCTAGCTGTCACTGTGGGGCTACTCCTCTCGCAAGTCCTGGGCATCGAGCAGATACTTGGCACTGACGAAGGGTGGCCTATTTTGCTTGGTAAGTTGTCTTTTGAGATATAAAGGTCTGTGCGTTAGTGTTAGAAGTCAGAATGAAAGCAACTACTTTTTCCCACTTTAGCTTGCAAGATTTAACTCGAAGCAAGTTACTAAATTGATATTGAACTGATGTCTCTATCAATTCTGTTGATCTGTTCGCAAATCATCAAATTAGACTAATTAATATCCAATGCTCAACCTTATAGGAAACTGCTGCAATAAATGATTGTGGTAATGATCCATGAAAATCATGTATTTGTCGGAAATACGTTAAATCAATCGTTTGACTTTGACTGATCGGGACGCCAGCGCCACCAGGCGGCGCTCGATAGAGTCTATAACATAACGCTTGACCAGAATTAAAGAAAGAGTTGATCGGTGGCGGTAAAGCAGTGAACACGTTTAGAAACTGTCGCACGTTTCGTTTAGTTGTGTCGTGTACCTACAGTGTGTGATTCGTGAGTGTGATTAAATTGTTAGTAAATTATAAATTGATTTGAAATGTAAACGCTTTTTCTATCGCGCAATAACCAACACTACCCATAGTACGCCCACAATAGTTAAAACATGGCTGATAATAACGAGAGAGACATACCTTCTTCGTCATATTTATGATTTAGAAGGTGCAAACACCCATATTGTAACCAAAAAGCTGAGAGTTTTCTATATCGAATCCACATATAAAGAAATAGATCATGAAACACAACATCCAAACACATTCATCAATGTAAACATGAACGATATGTATACTATCGTAGATATGAATTACAGCTGACGAGGGGCGGGGGCGTATCACCGGATAAATAACGCCCCACTGGCCACTATCAAAGCCATGTACTGTACATATTCTGTACATAAGCGGCAACTGCATGTTATACAGCATCATACATTTCCTTTTTATTGTAAAATTAATGCAGAAGGTTAAAATGCGATTAAATCAAAGAAATATTTTTCTGTTTGTTTTAATGTATTCCACGGCTTACAATCGTTCTTCTGCACAGCTTCTTAATTGCCCCTTTGGTCTTGTGGTTGCTAGCGCGACTGCTGAGCGTGGGGTCATGGGTTCGATTCCCAGGTCGGGTAAATTGGGTTTTTCGATTAGGAATTTCTTGGTAACAGCCCGGAGTTTGAAAGTTGGCGGTGTGATAACCCCGTGCCTCGGAAAGCATGTTAAACCGTTGGTCCTGCGCCTCATCTCTCTCCGGTTGTGTCGGATTGTCGTCCCATCGAACTATGAAAGTGAGGGAAGAGAGAGTGCACCTGTATCTGCGCACACACTTATGTACTCGTACTACAATATCTTCTGCGCCGAAGGCTAGTTTCCGTTGAGATTGGCGGCCATGGCCGAAATACGATCGGGAGGACTATACTAGCTTCTGCCCGCTTCTTCGCCCGCGTGGACGTCAGAAATTATCCCACGGAAACGTGCTACCGGAATAAATAAATAATATCCTATCATCCAAATCCATTCAGCCGTTAAAGCGTGAAAAGGAAACAGACTGACAAATAATGAAATAAATGCAAATAATCTTCTTTTTTATTTATTAAACAGGTTTTTGTGATTCAAAATGTCTAACTTAAAAATAATAATTATTATTTTTAATATTATCATCATTAATTTGAATTACCTACTCTAATGCCGCCATTGATAACGTATTATCTACATAATAGCTAAGTTATTTTATAACTTCAATTTGTAATAACTGTTGACCGATTTAAATGGAATAAATACTAAAATAAATAGTACCTCAAGATACGGGTTCTGACTATATTTCCAATCCTTAAATGTTTTAGAAAGAGGTACACAAAAATTTCAATAATCATGTGAATTCTAAAACCATCCCCCAAAGGGGTAACCTTGAGGGATGATTTTAGAAAAATGCTGATACAAAAGAAAAAACACATGTGGCACTCGGGGACTGCCGCGGTAAAGCTATTGCATAGCATTTTTTATCAACTTATGCAATTATAATTATTTATTTATGCAGTATTTTTTTTTCTTTGATATTAATTAAAGTACAGTCGTACCATATACATACACGTTAAGCGAACGCTCGGCCGCGCTACATGGTAGGCGGAGTGGGGGATGTTAGGTTTTATTTTCGTTACGGAATTTCTTGACTCGGTCGCCGCGCTCAAAGCCCGCGATAAAAGCTATGCAATAGCTTAAAAATATTTTTTACCACAAGCTTACATTTAAATTTTCATATTCCTAACTTAAGAAATGCTAAGTTTCCCATACAAACTTTCACCCCCTAAATCACTCCCTTTTTTAGGATTATTTTTGAGACAAAATTTAGCATAAAATATATCTTTCCCCAGGAATACCATCTGTCTCCTTGCCAAATTTTATAGAAATCCATTGAGTGGTTTTGGCGTGAAAAGTGACATATAGACAGACAGACAGAGTTACTTTAAAATTTATAATATTAAGTATGGATTTCTGAGTTTTAGAACAGTAATCATCAGGTGAAATGCAATATCTTAGTAATTAATAACTATTTTATACATCATCAAATATTTCCTCTCCACAAAATAATCTCAAACATCATAAACTTTAAAGCAGAATCATGAATCCAAAAGACACCTAAATGAAGAATTAAATTCAGAACTGCAATTAATAAACTTTCAGAAGCTAAAACACGATGTATTCATCACATCTAGGCCTTGAAACTATGAAATAACAGATTGCAGTAATTAAAGATGAAAGGAAAAGTGAGAGTGCAAAGTTGAAGAAACATGGCCGTTGTCGGCGCGAGGTTGGTAGTTGACATAAACGACGCGACGTTCAAGCTTCAAGAGCAGTTAAAGTTAGACTTGGGGATATTTTTATTTATTTACCTTGACTCGGTTACAGAAATTTTGATGAACGAATATGTCTCGTGCTTGTTTTAAGAGTCAAATTACTTTGTTTGAGGAGTTGAGACAAAGTGGGTATTAATGTACATACAACATATAAAAATAAAATTATTTTAATTTATGTAGGCGATTTTAAGTAATGTATTTATTATACTACTAAAGTCCTTGTACAAGGTATTGTGTGTATCAACTTTTCTACACACTATATTTCCATACACTGAGTGATCAGTAAAAATTTGACGACAGTAAAAATATGTTTAAGAATACGTGGATACTTAGAGTACTTACTATCATGTTTAGGTCTGGCGATCTGTCCTGCAATCCTGCAATTATTGTTGCTGCCTGCCTGTCCTGAATCGCCCCGGTACTTACTAATCACGCGCCAATGGGAAGAGGAGGCTCGACGTGCTCTCAGACGACTACGGGCTAGCAATCAGGTAGGAACTGGCATTAGATTTACCTTGATGATATGCTTGTGTTTTTGTATATTTGTTAGGATTAGGGCGACTAACGTTAAGCGCTTTTGAAACCATCTTGTGAAAACTATCAATAGTATAATCTTCATCCTCTCCTCAATATCCTATTTAGGTGGAAGAGGATATTGAAGAAATGCGTGCCGAGGAACGAGCCCAGCAGGCGGAGGCGTCTATCTCAATGAGGGAACTTCTATGTTCCCCCACGCTACGCGCTCCCTTGCTCATCGGCGTTGTCATGCAGTTGTCCCAGCAGCTAAGTGGCATCAACGCAGTAAGTGACCCTATGACTTTAGCTTCTTCAGGCTTATGGTAGTAAAAGCTTTGATCTTTAGATGAAAGACTTTAATACTTTCTAAGGACAAAATCTATCCGTATAAGACTCACTTGTTCAACAGATAGTAAATAATTGAGTACTTACTTCCACTCAAGTTGTATATGCGATTGGATTTACTGATGCTAAAAATATGATCTTAGATATTTTATCAATTTTCCAACTCGATAACATTAAATATAAGTCTTGAAGTTACTGCGACACCCCATCTGCTCCATCGTATCCTCAGGTGTTCTACTACTCCACATCGCTGTTCACTTCTTCGGGCCTTACGGATGAATCAGCAAAGTTCGCGACTATGGGTATCGGGGCCATCATGGTCGGCATGACCCTGGTCTCCTTGCCTCTCATGGATCGCACTGGAAGACGGACGCTGCATCTCTACGGCCTCGGGGGAATGTTCATCTTCTCTATCTTCATCACCATTTCATTTTTAATAAAGGTGTGTCTTATAAAATTGTGGCTATGTTTGCAATTAGAAGGTAAAATAAAACCGAAACTGCTTTCTGTGAAGTTACAAAGATATATTATATTGATAATCTATTCAAATTTTGTGTTGTGAAGTTAAAAATATACTCGAAGGTTAGAAAAATTTAGACAAGAGAAAAGCCGGAGATTTGCATAATAACTTAGACATCAACCTCCGCATCATATACAGCAATAACTCTCTCAAAACAATAACGAATTAATGAAAACCACCACAAAGTAACTCGAATAGTACAAACATTAATATTTTCCTAGAACTTGTGTTGTGTTACCATGTTTGGAATTTAGTTGTGTAATTTAGAGTAAGTTGGGCCAGTGTTTCGATTTGTTATACTGGCCCTAAATGTATTCCTTGAGGGACCGCGGATTATCATCTCTTCCTGACAATAATATAAAAACTTCATTATGAAAAAATCCAAAAGGACTATTATTATAATCGTTATGTCTTACGTTGGCGTTGTCTCGATCAAGGATTACATTTAAAAATGGCTTTGGCACGCTTTCTCATCGCTTTTTTCACCTACTATCTGTTACCGTTCTTGACTATCAATACTTCATTATTGATATTTTCTCTCATACCCCAATTGGTTGCTCGATCTCTTCCAAATCAACTTATTCAATTAATATTTTCGAAATTAGAATTACTTTCATTGGTTTATTTAGATTATTGGACGTCAGAATACTGAGACGCCTTTTAGATTAGACTGTTTAATGTCTATTCACTTGAAGATGATTTGTATCACACATCATATTTTAGAGCTGAGGCATAACGTGAATCGAAGGTTAGTGATTCAATTAAAAGTATCTTCGGTCCATTAAAGATAAACATAATACAGTTTTATCGATGTAATGGAGCTATGTCAATACAACGTAAAATGTCATTTATTGAGATTTGTTTAATGTTCTAAGATCATTGATGAATTTTATGTCGCTGCTCGCTTCAACTGTATTGATTTGTTGTTACGGCAGTAGAACATTATTCCAATCAGAAAGTAAAGATACATTCACAATCATTCTTTTGATGTGTCTTACAAATCATCACTTCGTGAATACAGAATAGTTTTTGATACGTATCTATACGAATGTTTTTTCAAACGATTCATTATTAAATCTCTAAAATTATCAATAATCATGTCGTCGTATCATTTATATAGTCTAGTAACACAATGCATGCACCTCATCTTTAATCCCTGGTTTATTTCTCACACACTGTCATTTGCTTCATCGGGTGTATGTGTCACCAGTGGTCTTAAAAACTGTTATTGACTTCAACAAATCATTACCATCAACGTCCGTTGTTGACTTTGGTTTGTTCAGAATAACAGTTGTTAACAATCACTGTGACACATACACTCGTCGCTTCGCTAGCCCTCCCCCCTCTTCGACTTTCCTGTTTCCGAAACCGGACTCTCGGTAGGAAAGAATTGTAAATAATGGGAATAAATTCTCAAATATAAATGTTAGGAACATCACTCACATAGCACTAACACTATTTTTGTTGACCACTAAATTGTGGTAAAAGTTCACGGGGAGCTCAGCGCACGCGTTTTTAAATGAAGCGAAATTTATAATCACACAAACACTGCTCAAAAGCAGGATGGCACTTATCACCAGCATTCGCAGTACATACGATAGATGGACGACACTACGCTACCAGCACTCAACAACTGTGTCGGAACTCCTCGCATCGCGCGGAGCATGACGGACACACGGACAGACTAGTGTGTGATGTGCATTTATGTTTGTGGTTTATTTCATCATCCGGTCGGCGACGGGAAAGGACACCATTGCTATCCCCTGATAGGAGTTCTTCGGCTATGTGCAGGAAATGATCGACTGGATGAGCTACTTGTCGGTGGTGTCAACGCTGAGTTTCGTGGTGTTCTTCGCGGTTGGCCCCGGCTCCATCCCCTGGCTCATCACTGCCGAGCTGTTCTCGCAGGGCCCCCGCCCTAGCGCGATGGCTATCGCCGTATTAGTTAATTGGATGGCCAATTTCGTTGTCGGAATCGGCTTTCCTAGCATGAAGGTAGGTCTCTATGAGTGTTTGCCCAACAATGTGTGTAGAACTCAAATTGCCTTCCGTTAATTAATATTGGTACAGGCGCACTGATCTTATAATTACGGTCAGTCATATTTGCTGTCAATATTGATTCCAATCCAGTAATACTGAAATTGAGTGTTGAACCTAAGCCTCGTGTAAACAGATTACGTATTCCTTAAAGTTTGACTAACGATGATCATCAAATAATAAGTATTTCGTGTTCAATTTATATTTTAGTACAACGCTAATTATGTTTATTTTGCAGGCACTACTGGAAAACTATACATTCCTGCCTTTTAGTGTATTCCTTGCAATTTTTTGGATATTTACGTATAAAAAAGTTCCTGAAACAAAAAATAAGACCTTCGAAGAGATTTTGGCACTGTTCCGGAATTCCAACGGGAGGTAAGAATCGGCGACTGTTTCATTGATATATTTTGAATACTTACTGGCACTTACTGTGTCCTACCATTACATGACACATGATTCATGATTTTCCTTATAATCACGACACAGCACTAAACCAGACTGGTGCTGGTCATTCATGCGCACGCGTTGCACGTGATGTTTGTAAAGCATTGTGTACATATCACTGGAACGAACGATGTTACCCTGTCTCATAGAGAGGGCTGTTGGACCATAGCTCCTACCTACTATATACCGTGTTTCAGATCTCAATTCTATCAAACAATACAACCATGTTCTTAACTACAATATTTACATGCGTACACTAAGGCGGTAAATATTTTTTTATAAAAATCTTATAAAGATTAGAATAGTTTAATTTGCATCTAAACCTTTGTTACAAAGAGAGTTAAAATAAAACTAATAATAAAATCAAATCACATGTAATATTTTTAAAAATTGCAAAATAATATTTCATAAATTTCTATAGTAAGTGGAAGGGCTACATATAAATAAAGTTTTGTAAAATGTGTTCTAGTAAAAAATTAATAACAGAACTTACTAGTGGGGTGATTAGGGTAAAATATTGAAGCAGAATTACTAAACTCAAACTCTCAAACTCAAACTCAAAGCATTTATTTCAATTAAACCATTTACAGGCACTTTTGAATTGTCAAAGAGTCATAGTAATAAAAACATAGTAAGCTACTATGAAACTCTACAATACTTTCAACGGTGAAAAACTGAAATTCTTAGAAGCGTATGGTAGTGATGATCTTGAAAACATGGGGGTTATCACATAATCGGTCAATGGGGATGATTGGAGACTGTGTGCAGGGACAGTTTTCGCGACAGCCGCCTCTACGGGAGTATGATGAACTGCGTGAACGCCTTGGAACAGCAGCTGCCACCCCCGCCACCCCCCGCCCCCGTTGACGAGAAACACGATTCCCGTAAGTACCACGCTTTACGTCACCGCAATCACGTCACCATGCTGCCTACAGTGTTTTCCTTAGTTCTCTCATTTGGTAAACAAACACTATACGAAGAGGTTTCGCATAAATCACGTTTTATGAACGTCTTGATCATTGTTGCGGTTTGAGTTACATCAAAACCTAATTCAAATTAACCATTTTCAAAATTTAAACCTTTCTAAAAACCATGTTTGTTTATCAAATCAGACAAGTAAAGAAAAATACACTTTACATTTTACAACATGAGGTGGTTACATATGGAGTGAACCATGGCTGCGGCTGCATAGCTTAATCGGGAATCAGATCGTCATCACGATCATTTTCAGGTCATTTAATCTAACTAGAAATGTTCGTAGTACCTCTCCATGTGTTAACTTCTCTGTGAATAATATTATGATATAAATGATTAACATCATGTTTAGCTACTCTATATTATATAACAACAGATGCTCCATTCCTTTTTAAAAATCATGACTCTTGATTTTTATTTGTTGTTTTTGAATTTTTAAGCATCAGTCATTTTATTCCACTTTTAAAATTTTTTTGTACACTTCATCTTACAATATGCTTCTGTGGAACTATACAATTTTCCGTGTGCATAACAGTGTAAGCATGATCTGTTGTGTTGTTAAAAAAAGTAACTTTAACATGTGTGAATGTAAGCTCCGGTACCCACGAGACTGTTTCACTGTTTGAACCAAGATCATAATTGATCTTCTGTTGTCGCCAATTATTAAGCTTAACAGAAACTGCCTTGTGGGACCCCGCGCTCAGCTTTTATGCTTTTCCAGATTGCCGATATGGTTCTGAATGTTATGGTCTGGCTTTAACATGCAATACTTTCCTTACGCTCCTTATTTTAAGCCTTTATAATTTAAGAATGAGACTATCTTTCTTCTGGACTTGTACTGCTAATTTATAATTTAAAATATTTCTACTTACCCTTCATAGGTACAATTCTATCAAAATTTTACTTTTCTGGACTTCTTGGTGGGCTAAGCTATGTTATTTGTCAGTTTAGATGTGTTATTTTATTAAAATTTATATAAAGGGCTTGTTTTAAATGACTTGGCGTTACTTAAATGGGTGTGTGTATATAAGATAACATGTTTTATTAAAGATACCCGCTACCCCATTTAACACCCGGTAACTAAAGTAAGCTTTTAAATTTTTAAGTTACCTTCAAATTTCAATGTTTTACGGTGAAGGAAAAATAAACAACAAAACGGTATAATATAAAATAAAATAATGTAATATAAAATGTCTAAAATACACAGCAGCTGTCAACATACACAGATGATCAATGCTGTTACTTGTTTGATTGACTAAGGCTTATCCTGTAGATGGGAAATTTCACATCAACACAAACCTTACAAAGTTTTGCCAGGTAATTTAAAATAGCCCTGTATGTTTATATGAACTGCATAATATAACACATTTTTCTACGATAGGGAAGTGTTCATGTGGGGAGGACTCTTCGCAATGGAGCGCAGAAGTCCATGGTGATTTTAAAATCACCCTGAAAAGGGACAGCACTGAAAACAGATAAGACGTAGGTTAGATTATTTATAAATAGGATAATCAGGGTTATTAGCGTCACTGCTCGTACAGCGAAACAAAGCATTGATGATGAATATGCGCAATAAAAGAAAAATAAAGAGATGGAGACTCGAAATGTTGATCTATATTTGCGTAGAATTGGTAAACAAGATGATGCTTACAACAAGTGTACTCGTACCACGTAACGCCTATACCTTGGTCTGGCTGGTTATACGTAAAGTCCAATAACCGTGAGTCAACACAACTTGTAGGGATGTTTCTTTCTGAGAACTTCAAATATTTTAGTTTTTAGTTAGGAACATAACCCAGCTTGAAACTATCATCGGAACTACGTCGAGGTTCAGATGATAGAAGGTTCGGTTATAACTATGAGATACACTTGATACGTTATGGTACAGAACTGAGCTTGCAACACTGAGAATT
Source organism: Dryobotodes eremita (assembly GCA_917490735.1). NCBI lineage: Eukaryota > Metazoa > Arthropoda > Insecta > Lepidoptera > Noctuidae > Dryobotodes > Dryobotodes eremita. The sequence goes on along the minus strand of OU823241.1, from coordinate 4,419,277 downwards.
CTGAGAGAGACTTAGGAATCCCTGTTTCTTGTATAGGTCTGAGATGTGAGCCAAGATGGTAGTGGTGATAACTGAGCTGTGCATTTCAGTATCGGAGCAGTCTTCGGGTGGGGGGGAGGCGGGACGGCCGCCGCCGCCACTGCCTCCGCCGAGGTTCCCCGCCACAGGCAATGTCTGACAATGGGAGACCGCTGCGAGGGCGCCTCTAGTCGCCCCGATCAAGGCCGCCGCCAGCTTCTTGTTTCATGGGCTCAGACGTCAGGCCGGCGGCCGTGCCACCATTACTACCACACAACAAATGTTCTAAATCGATGTGATTAGGTATAAATCGAAACTAGTTAATAAGTCACGGCGTAAATTAAACATACATAGTTCTTTAGTCGTCATTTTATGACATAATTTATGAAAAAAAAATGCATAGGTACCCTGTAAAGTGCCATCGTTTCTTGTACCCATTTTAATTAGATCTTCTGATGATGAATTTTATTGAGTACTTCGGTCGGGTCTGGGGTTCGGTAATTACGGTCTACAGATTATAGCTTCTGATACCTATTTATAAATTTACTGATAAGTACGTTTCGACGGTGAGGGAGATTCATTATAAAAATAGTAGATTTTTATCGACTACTTAGGAGCAAGCCGGTTAGGAATCCAGAGAGCCCCAACTCTTTTTTCTGGCTGTCTGTACGCACTGGTCTAAGCCTACTAATCCTATGTAGAAAAATACACTTAAAATGGGTACGATGACTGTACTTGTACTGGCGTAACACGTGACGTCACGAACATGTATAGAAACATGTAAATACATGCTGTGACTTTATTGTATTGTTGGTTTTTATTATATTTATCTAAATATATATTATTGCATTATTTTACAAACGTTTTTATTATCTTTTTACTCATAATTATTGTTATATACAAATGATGATAAATGAAGTCATATCCAGATGACCGATATTATTAGTTATTATGACAGATTGTAATAAATAAACTTTAAATAAATATTATGAAACAGTAACAGTGAACAGTTTGCAATAGTTTGCATTCGGGAATTGATTACGATAAATGTGAGAAGTATATCTGTACGTTACATAGCAAAATATAACCTGATATACACTAAATTACGTTGGTTTATAATTATGTTAAAATTATTTTGTAGCATAAGAGATAATAAGAAATATTATTATCTTTTTAATTGACGAATAAAATGAATAGCGTTATAGTAAGTTATACAATTTTGTGGAGACTTTAATAATGTAATGCTTTTAACTTATACGCCCCTAGAAAGAGAAAAAAATTAATTACTTATTAGTTAGGTTTCAGTAGTTACTACAGGGTTATAGTCAATTTGTGCGTCCGTGCGTCCGTATACTGCTCAATTCAATATATTAAGACTAAGATGATCTCTAGCGTGTCGTGACTGGTGCAGTAAGCACGGCCTAATATTAAAAAATGTGTGTTGTACGTCGCTGACGATGACTGCTATCATTTAACGCAATAATTGGCTCAAATGATTTGTCATCTTGTGTATATGTGGTGTTCAATGCGTCGCGTCAGGTCGCGACGAACACAACTCGCATTCGAGGGATATTAAATAAATCGATAGACTTCAGGGTGTCTTACACAGACGCGACGCAGCGCGACAGAAACGCGCAGTCGAATCGTTCCCAAGTCGCAACCGTGTAACACATCCAACGGTCGTCTTAATTCTAAATTAACTATAAGACTAAAATATTTTCCAAATAAAATAATAATAAATAATAAAAATAAAAATTTATAATTGTACAATTTGCAACAATAATGTCATTTTTAATTTATAAGCAATAAGTAGAGGGAATATAATGTTTAATTGGTGTAGCATTCGACATTTTTGTATTGTAATAAGTCACAGTAGATTTTTTGTAAGTTATATTTTTATGAATAAATGTTATTATTATGTTAGTGGGGTGGTGGGGTGGCACTCGATGAGATCGGTGCGCCCGGGCGCCGGGCGGCAGGGCCGGTAGGGACGGCTCGGAATTATTATCGCTAGATCTCATAGCGGATGCTATTGGCGATAGCAATAGAGACTGTGTCTCGAAATCAAATAGTATAAAATAAATTAGACTAAAACAACGTTTATTGGTTGTTCCGATATTTCGGTGTTATTATAGTTTTACGGTCGAAAGCCCGAAGATTGTTCGAAGTCCGCGCAAAATTAGCACAAGTTTGTTCTAAAGAACGCACAATCTGGGTTTCAGTTTACATACGCATATAAAAGCAACGAGCGTACTGATTTGTAATTATTATTTAGAATTTACAATTTTAACTTAGGTTACATTTGGTAAATGTAACATCGCCACAATGCCGTGTCACATTAGACTGAGAAGTACATTAAAGGGACGTAAATTTAATTTATGATTGAAATAATAAAGTCAATAAATAATAAACAATTCAATAATTATTCGTAAATGTAACATTACCGTCGAATAAATAAAGTTAATGTAACATTGCTACCGATCAGTGCGCATCACACTACTTTAGTTACATTTCTGAAGGCTGTGATCTCTGTGAATGTGCACACAATAATGCCCCTATCATTAGGTAAGTTTGCACCGTCGAGCCATCGAGGCGTGTGAGCATTGAATATGTTTACGTTTATCTTCGGGCAAGCGATAGCGAGTAACTTGTAAATAAATTTAATATAAGTACAAATCGGTACAAGTTTCAGTCGAGCCAATGCGACGGTTAAGAAGTTTACCATTTTTAATAATGCTGTGTTACATTTTCAAATAATATATTGCGTTGAATTTTTAATAATATGCAGCGTTGTGATACCTTGTTGCGTTACACATTGTTGAACATTAAATATTGAACTATCAATTATTGTGTTATCGACTTAAACTGAATTATCGTTGTAAGATATATGTATAGTCAAATTATATAATAGCTGAAATGTTAGGTTTGAAATATTCAAGCTTTTAATTGTTTGTATCATGTTGCGAGGAGTTAGGTAAATAGTTCGAAGTGGTAAGCATTGGATCGATTGAACTTAAGAGCCCATTACGATTGTAACCAATCAATTTATTAGAATCACGCTATCGAGATGGTGAAAGGCTTTAATCTTGACGCAGCGTGCCGACGCGACAATCGCGATTGCACGTGAGCTTCGGTCATACGAATTGACGATTTAACATTTTGATATTGGACGCCATTCCCAATTGTCGACCGCACTATGTGTCCGCATCATCAAATATTTATCAAACCATTTGGGTGATAGGTCACGCGAGCTCGCGTTTTCACGTAACCACGTCGGATTAGGACACAGCCTCAGACAGCACCATCAGCCTTGGTTCAAAAACTTATTTCATAAAAGTTACTAAGAAACTGATCCAGTTAGGATCAACATTACAATACGATGAGATAAAGACTGCAATATGGCTGTAATTTTCCTGCAAATCGAACTGAAGCGTTTCGATGTATTAGATTTTAAAATCTCCCAAAAATTCCCAGCGTCCTAAGTACTTACGAATGGTCATACATTTTCGAATCTGTAACATATTTCATGAGATAAGTTTCGTCGGAGCTGCTATACGAACAATAAAGGAATATAATTGTATGCAGTTTTGCCGATGTCGTCCTTATTTTGTACTTTGTAAAGGGAGAATCAGCAACATGATTCTGAAAAGAGCTAAAAAAGGGATAATATGACAGATTTTGGAATTGATTTTTTAAAGTTGGTTATAATGTATATTATATCATCTACACAAGATATTATTAAGGGTCGATAGTATTGGATTGCCTTGATGAAAACGGAGATGTATAAGAAAAGTCGTGTTGCTAATTTTTCCGAGTGAAAAGTTTGATATTTTACTGCAGACATTTAAAATTAATGCAGACAATTAGATTAGGCAGTTTATTGGAATTGTCCAACAAATTAGATGAGATTGTATTTGCATTATACGTACTTGAGTCAGATTAAATATAGACGAACGTTATTTCGAACAAAACTGACATTCTAAACGGTTTTCATTTTTCGTTTTTTCTGTATGTGTCTGCAGTAAAATGACGAACGCTCATACAAACAGATGTTTTCTGTATTGGTTGTAATGTGATGGGCTCTCGACCACATTAATGTGTGTATGTAAGGTAGGTGGGTTAGTCTCGTGGCGACGATCGGCGTACGGACGTACAGATCGACAAACGCTAGTATATGCCCTGTTACTTTCTAAAAAGCACTCTCCGCAAATTATGCCACTATTAAATATCTGATGCGTTTGAGTTTCAATAAACGGAGGATACTCCGTACTTGTACAAAATAAACTTGTAAAATTTTATTGGAACTACTTGTTATAAAAACGTAAAAATATACAAAAAAAAATATTTCTGTTGTTTTCTTTCTTGTACCTGTAAGCCTCGTATTCGTGGTAAATTAAATTTGGACACAATTGTTGTGAAAATTACGTTTTCTGTTGGTGGAAACTTATTGCATGCAAATTGTTCAACACAGCAACTTAAAAACACGTTGCACTACTACCACTTTTGTTTGTCATGAATACGAAGCTTCACACCTCATAAAATTGTAGTAGGTACGGCAACCTCATCGCCTAATGGCACTCTACGACATTTTTTATTTGTCATACAGCACAGCGAAATCCACATAAACTACTGCATCCAAATTGCGTAATAGGTAAACTTTCAATCACAATGCCAGGGTTTAGAAGGAAATCACTAATCCATTACTTCATAGGTTTGAAAAATTCGGCTCAACTGCCAAAATGAAAGGATCGATTGCAATTTCATTTGTATTGCGCAATTTCCACAGTGGTCTGCTTGTATACAAGATCAACACAATGTATAGTCAACTCGTAGTTGCTTTGAAACAACTTTGAAAAAACTCGCAGGGAATTGTAACTTCGCTAAGGTTGAACTATCTAACTGTCACTGCCGTGAAAGCAAAAAAAAAGTTTGTAAAAATAGACCTTGTCGTTTTATGAAGTGCAAGTGACATTCAATCTGAAGGCGGTAAAGCAATTTCGAGGTCGACCATATACCTACCTATAGGCCGCGTTCTATCTAAATGCGATCGACGCGTGAGTTAAAGCGATCGCCGCGTTCATATGTCACTTTTTGTTCGGCTAACCCAAACGCGTGGTCGCGTCTACAGAGGGCCGCCCTCCAGTTTTCGATCAAGAACGATCATTTTGGGTCGGACGCGTGCATAATATTGTATTATCAAAATGAAAGCCACCGTCTATAGAAACGTATTACCTACGCGTAGTAAGAAATTTTACTGCTACACTCATATTGCATAACACACTCAGAATTACACTTACATTTCGATATTAAAAAAAAAAACAATATTTCATTGTATATTCTTTTACGTTCATAGTCATAGTCATTTATTCACAAACAAGTAACTTGTATCTGAATCTACACACAAAATTACACAATTAAGTACAGTATATACACTAAAATAAATTACATTTGAATTTCATACAAATTACATCAACAATAATAAATTTACATTTCTTCAATAGTATTTCGACATTATAATAAACAATTTGGCTAACACCTCAAAATGTAAAATAATAACAATAAAATAATTCATTAAAGACAAATTAGAATAGATTGATAAAAAAAAACACTATAAAATTTAACAACTTATGATTATTTCAATAAAATTACAGTTATTCTACAGCATACAGACACTTAATCAATAGGATTTTTTTAAATTTTATTTTGAAGCGTTTGGTTAGCATAATGGATATCGCCGAAGTATCAAAATAAAATCAACCGTTATATAAGATTACGTATTTAGACCTGGTCACACTATCAATCTACAATAGCCTATCACAGTTCACTAAAGGTTACATATTGAGTATATGCCTATACTATCGTAATAATCAGCCTTCTGTCCTTCACTCAAATTATTTGGGGTCGGCACAGCATGTGCACCCCATACCCATACATCTCAATGAGATGTCATCATAAAATTCTTTATTCTCTACTATCCAATTGGCAAATTGGAAAAGAATAATCTTAAGCTGCGTCTACGCTAGGCGAGCCGAGTATGAATGGAGCACGAATTCGATTTAGGAGTCTCGAACGAGCACGCCTCGCCATGTGCATTCATGCTCCGCTTGTGCTCCACAGGCTCCTCTCGTGCTCGGCTCACGACACATCTTTAGGTGCCTACCTACTAGGACTAGACCATTTTTGGTTGATCAGCGGGGTAATTACGTAACACACTAACAGTAGGAATGGGTTCCATTTTGCCAGTTCAACAACATCCATTGTGTTATTTACGTTGTTGAGCAGACAAATTTTTCGAACATACGAAGCAATGGATTAGCAATAGGCTTAAAAATGATTCAGATTGTGACAGATAGTGTGTTATGTAATTAGGATGCAGGTCATACTAAGACCTATTCAACCAAGAATGGTCTACATAAACCCCGGATTGCGGGGTAATTGCGTAACACACTCCCAAACGCCATGCCATTCATTTAGACAGTTCGATAACATTCATTGTGTTATTTGCGTTGTCAATAATCAATGGATTGGACATTTCCTTCAAAAACCTTCCGGATTGCGACTGAAAGTGTGTTACGCAATTGGGTTGCTGTTCCAACAAAAGTGGTGTGTAAGTTGATTCACACATTCGAAAATAAACAAGTTTCCGGTTAAACTTTCTTTCAACAAACCGAATAAGATGAAAGCAATAGAATAAGGATTTATGTTTTTATTTATACACAATAAAGACAATAATTATTATTAAATCAGTATGTATCTGTATTTTTATTATAACTTAATATATCTAGATCCCAATCCTAAATCAGAGAATCGAGTCAAATTTTCTGGAGGATACGAAACTCTCATTAAAATATTAAAAGAGCCTCATATGGTAACTCAAATAGCTAACCACCTCAAATGGGACTAAGATGGACAAGTTAACCGCACACCGGACGAGCTGTTTTCCCGTAGAACACAAGATTGATGGCCTGAAACTGTAATAGCAATATGGGGCCCGGTAGACCACGAAGGAGATGGTGTGACAAATTGAGTATAGGTATGTCTTCCTTGTGAATTGGTAAGAAGTAGCGCAGAATCTGGAAAGCATAGAGGAGGCCTTTTTTGACATTTTAGAGGCTAATTATAATAATTTCGGTATTGTATTAAAGAGCAACAAAAAAAGCTGCTCCAATAAAAGTATGAGTTATCCTGAAAACGAAAATAATAATAAGTATCTTGAAAAAAAAATTGGCTATTCCCATTAGACTACCAAAAAGCTCAAATTCATAACGTACGAGGCACCGTGACTCACCGACCTACCAACACCTTATTGGATAAACCCTCAAAAACTGTCCTGAAATATTATGCAAACCATTTTAAGTACTTGAGCCCTTCCAAAATGGATTCCTTAAAATAAAACAAGCTGGGATTCCCGACTCATCGAACGATACCCCGAAATTGTGTCTCTTACAAACTCCCGACCGCGACGTAACAAGGGCGTAGCTTAGTGCGAATAACAAACACAGGTCCGGGTTGGCGCTATACAAAACCGTTTTATACCCAATACCCATACAAACCTAATCCATAAACCCCAGATAAGTAAAACAGCAAAAAAGTTAAAACTATTTTATGCACTCGCGACGCACGCGGTCAATGTTATACAAAACTTATATCAAACATGAAACTTCATAAACTTAACGACACGTGCATCGAGCCGAGGTCACCCGAACCAGAAAGAAATGCACATAGCGATTTGAAAGAGCCAGCATGTGACCTCGTGGCTGCTCGTAAAGCTGCGCCGCTGCATCTATCGTCCTCTCGCTCGTTTTGTAACTCGCTATCTCGCCTGGAGGGTGGAGCCGACCGTTATGTAAAATTCCGCCTGAAAACCTTAAAAGAGAATCAAGACTGAGCCAGCCGTTCAGTGATCGTCCAACGCCATCTATGAGTTACAGGAGTAAACAAAAAGTTTGACAATTTCTGTAATATTTTGCATAAGAATTAAATGCATGCTGTGGAGGAAAGGTTGCTATTAGATATAATTCTTTGAAAGATTATATGAAGTTTCAAAGCCTTTTCACTCTTTAAATCAATTTCAGCATTCCTCCCAAAATTGTTGTTGTTGATGCTCGATACTAGATGGTACTGTATTGGCACTGGCATTGTATTATACACACTGTATTGAATTTTATTTCTATTCGTCGTATTAATTGAATATAAATAAAATTCAATAAAGTGCTATCTAGTATCGAATAGCAACAACAACAAGACTACAATGAGTTTATTATTACCTCATTTAATCAGCTACCCGACACTAGATGGCGTTAAATAATATTCTGGACAAATCGAGGGAAAAGGTTTTCATTCAGCAGTCCTGCTAGCGATCAATCTTGTTTTAGTTAATTGAAATAATGATGAATGAAAAAGTACTTTATTATATAAGTCGGTAAATCTACGTACTTATTTGGTACCAACTTTTGGCAGGTAGGTATAGGGCAGGTAGGTGAAGTACTAAAAAATATTCTAATGCGTTGAACACATATTTTCGATGCAGACAAGTACCTATCAGCTACTAATTTTTTTTCCTAATTCATACAATAATTGCTCGTACTTGACCGGCTTGGAGGCACAGCGCGCGGTAAATGAAAGTAGGACCAAGACTCTTAAAATAACTTTACCAGAAATCGTACTCGAACCCGTCGTAGTAGAAATCGTACTCGTTTCACAAGGTAAATTATGGCATAATTCAACCAACTTTGGCTGGCCAAAGAATCAGCCAATTGAACAATGTAACCTAGGGCTCAAACTGTCGCCGCAGCGGGTTACATAGCTCGACATCTCCAAGCTCATTTTGCGACACTAGACGAAGCCGCTAGAACACAGTTCCCCAGACAATAGAGCGAGAAATGCAGTTAATTAAAGTAAATAAGTTTAATAAGTAAAATAAGTTTAAGTGCCATTCTATTTTAATGTTCTCGCTTTGGGGGTTTGAGACGTGTCGGTTCTTAAAGGTTTTCTTAGCAATTGTATATAATGTTGTACCTATAAAACTGTCTGATTTAACCAGATACACATTGAGCGAGGGAGGACAACTAATAATAATGTCATTATAAAATTAATGCTAAGACAGAATCAACAAGTTTTGAGTGAAAATATGAAATTGCTGCCACAGAGAAAAAACATGCCCCAGAGAAAAAACATACCCCAGAGAATCAGCGCTTTAGCAATTCTCTATCTACGCCTTTCATGGCGTTCATTTGTCACTTTCTGTTCGGAAAACCGGAAGGCGCCCTCTGTCAAAGCCGTTCGGAAGTCGGTTTAACACACAATAAATTAATGTACCCGAGTAAAAAACAGAGACTAGTTTATAATTTCTTTATTTGTCACATAGACATGCTGAGGCAGGCCTAACCAAAAGCGATGGTCCCGCGAGTACGCGATTGTCGTGCTCTATTATCTGAATATGACGTACTCGCGCGATCAATCAGGTCGCGTTTGTACATCATTCATTATTCAAACAAACGACAGTGGCGATCGCGTACTCTCGTGACAGTCGCTTTTGGTTAGTACACGGGGTACTTGTCACGGGATAAATGAAGAGGATAGTAAGGTTGATAGAGATTTGCACGACTTGTAGGCCAAAAATTCTCCTCGACTGTGTCAGGATGTGAAAAAAACGTCCTGGAAAAAAATAGTGTAGGTATGACTAGAAGAATATTCGAATACACTCAATAAACTAGGAATGCCACTAACTAACACAAAAGTAGGTATGCAAGTTGCTTGCATGCCATTATCCTTTTCACGAGCGTTGGCAAAATATTTGCCACAGCGGTATTTTGAATCTAGCGCGTAATCGATTTGGCAGAATAATATTTTTAATCTACGTACATAAAAATTACAAAACAAATATATTGCCATCCCCCATAAAAGTAAATAGGGATATCTAAGGGGCAAAGAATTGTTCAGAAATGTTTTGTAGGGGGCCTCTAACTACGTTAACACTCAAAACTACGTACTTCGTACTGCCCGTTAAAGGGTTATGATACACCGATGTTATCAATCATAAGCTGTTATGGCGCAATGGCACTGGCTATACTTGCATATTTTTGTGCAAATAAGGCACCAACTGTCCCACTGCCGACGAGAAGAGAGTAGGGTTAACGAGCAGCGAGTGTGTAGTTCGGATAGTTTTGTCGCTGGGCTATGGGCGACTGTGCGAGTGCGACCAGCGGGGTAATTACGTAACACACTAACAGTAAGAATGGGTTTCATTTTGACAGTTCAACAACATTCATTGCGTTATTTACATTGTTGAGCAGACAAATTTTTCGAACTTAAGAAGCATTGGATTAGCAATAGGCTTCAAAATGATTCAGATTGTGATAGATAGTGTGTTACGTAATTTGCGTGCAGTAGGATGACTGCCGAGTCACTTGCTGGTATTCGTATGTACCAAGCGAGTAGGTCAGCGAGTGTTCTTCCCATCAAACGAGGATCGCTGACCGAGTATTTTCTCGATAGCTCTTGTCGCTGCGACAAACTTGTGGAGAGAGAGTTCTCGCCGGTAGTGTGAACAGTCAGTGATCAACTATGAATATAATTATGTATCTCTTTTACTGACACGGGACCTATAAAGGTCCCATGTCCCGGTCAAACAAACCACCTGTTTACAGCCGCTAGCTTTACTTGATTCTCGCTAATCGCCTGCGGTGGGACAGGTGCCTTAGTCCCGCTACTAGCCCACAAAAACAGGACAGTCTCCAAAAAAGATCAGAAGAAAAATTTGTTATCATTACTAAGACCTCAATATTTAGGCCCTTCGAGTATGTGACAACGGCATTAGATCAGATAACGTGACATCTATGTAATAAAAATGTTATGCTGTTCTTTGTCAAGCGCATAACTTACGGCTAGACCAATATGGCATTTTTTTTTAAATTTAAAATATTCGTAATAATCCGAATCAGGATTTTACGGAAAGAAAAAATTTAAAAATTACCGGGAATATCGGAAAAGTCAGGAAAACTGACAGTTCGCTATCTATAAGAATTTTGTAAGTATGAATGAGTAATTCTGGACAAAACTCTCAGCAGTGATTAATATTATGTCATCTGAAAGCTTTTGGGGTATTATTTAATTCATACTATGGCAGCCGAGTCGAAATCGAGCGCGAACATAGTGTTTTGGATCATTTTCAATACCTACTGAGAAACCATAAAATAAAATTCATAGTAAACAAAATATTTTTTCTTGTTATTTTTGTGTACATGCGCGAGCGCCGTGCACGCAGCTAGCTATAGAGACCTCATTATACGCTGCCACGACAAGTGATGCAGCAATAATGAAGAACTTGTCTGAAGAAGAAAATCACGCATTTCATTGATTCTTTGGACCAAATGATGTTATTATATACAGGTTTCAGAAACTGTATCATAGACATGAACTTTATATTACTGGGATATGAACCACATTTTCCTCCTACAAAGGATAGAAATGAAAGCCAATTAATGACAGAGCAAGCTAATAAATCTAGATAAGTAACAATAACTCTATGGATGGTGGAAGCTGTCAATTGCAAATTCAAAAATAGATATAAAGTGCTTCGCCAAGATTATTTTAATAAAGGTTTATGGATTTCGGAGCTGTCCTAATTAATGCGTTTTATAGAGTAGCCATTGATAATAGGTTTGCCGAAGACGTTTTACGCATTATACGCTTTTATATTTTAGCTTTTTTAGATTATAGTACATGTCGGAAATACGTTAAATCAATCGTTACTGTGACTAATCGGGACCAGGACCACCAGGTGGCGCTCGACAGAGTCTATAACATAACGCTTGACCAGAGTAAAAGCAGAGAAAAATCTATTATAAGATTGTTTGGACGCTATCATTGTCTGTATCCTGTATATTAAGTACTCAAAAATATATTTATATTTAAAAAGTGTCGTTATAAATCCAACTAGACCAAAATAATGTTAACCAATGTATGAAAATACAAACATGTTGTTTTTTATTTAAAATATAGTACCTAGGTACTAACTATTAGTAGGTACCTACTACCGCCAATATATTTTTGGATGTTCCAAAACACCATGTTCGCGCTCGATTTCGACTTGGCTGCCATAGTATTAATTAAATAATATCCCAAAAGCTTTTACATGGCATAAGTTTCATCACTCTTGAGAGTTTGGTCCAGATTCCATACAAATTTGCCCATGGTCCTTTGGACAGGACAACGTCTGTCGAGTCAGCTAGTCTACATTAAAACAATGCCTTCAAAATACTTAACCATCACAAAACCACGTTACAAAAATTAATAACAAAAATATTGTGCTGGCACAAGCGGCCTACACCTACTGTATTGTTGCACAATCTTACGAATTGTGCAAGTGGCATTGTAGGTAACTATGACGTTAGCCATCACACTTCGGAACAAGTTTGAGCGAGTTTTAATTTTATTGCACAATATTTTCATTGCATTGAAGCTTTTGGGCCGTCAACGTTTTCGTTTGAAAATATTAATAGTTTCAGTACCAAGGGCTGACTCATCCTTATTGCGTAATAAAAATATTGTGCAAACTTATTGTAGGTGTTGGGGCTGTCTTAATAGTTGTTTACCTTGAAATCCACTGCTCGGTTATTAATAGTACGAAGAACACGTGTACAATAGTCTTCGTAACGATAGTAATGAAAATTACAAAATTTGTGAAAAGGAAGCAAATGAGAATAGCGACATCTTTCACTATGTGACTGAAGTAGTTGCCATTGCGCTTTACGAATCCTGTGAAGGGGCAGTACCTAAAACATTCGTTTATTTAAGTTTACGTTTAAACTGGTAGATGGAGCCACCTGAGTAAGGGTTCCCTGACCTTTCTTTTTCAAAGTCCGTGAAAATAATTCCTTAAAAGGAAAAACAGAAAAAATACTAAACAAAGTCACCTCAAATTATATCCAGCACATGTTTGATAAAACGCTTCGAGAGTTCTAATTAATGAATTGGTATAGGATTCTTCTACAACTTCGACCAAGCGACAGCACTTGGAATCGTTCCTCAGGTCCAACAAGCGTCGAAGGCTGCTGCTCTGGGTCGTCAATATAACACCACCTGTCCCATAGGGCCTATACTCCATGTAAGGAGCATGACACATGCATCTGTACGAATTATACGTTTTATATCTACGCTTTAGTTTTGTCATGTCGTGTTATTTTCTCAGATCGCCTCTTTCATGTTTGTAACTAAAAAAATCATTTTAAGTTTTCAGTTTCTATTTATTGCAGGTTATGCTGAATTCGTTGTAGATTCTGTGGCGGTGGTATAGAAGAGAAAGACTTGTTGCACCAACCCCAAATAAATTAAAGTAAGGCCAGTAAGATGATGATGTTGAATACTTTATCCGATTTGTTAACGATTTGCATATAAAAATCTCTCATCTCTTGTAGATGATACCTATTTAAACACTGTTCATATTAATATAAAAATGTAGGTAGGTACTCTGTGACACTATTGCTTTGAACCACTGACAAGCAAAGGCAAAGAGCACGCAAAGAGTATAATATGCTGACAAAGTATCATAAAATTGCCAGAAGAAGTATACTTCGCAATTGTCATGGCCAGATGACACTAAAAAGGTTTCTCGAGACAAGGCAATTTTTTTGATTACGCTTGTTACTCTATCAAAATAGAGATATTTTGGATATTTTATTATACACGGTAAAATTACTGATAGTTTTACGCGACCACAGAACATATATACCCTAACGGGACATATATACCCTGACGGGAAGAATGAAGACATCATAGAAAAAAATGCGAACAGCTTGCGACCCTAGCGCGCCAGTGTTTGACTCATGAAACTACTTTTCGCGCCAGATTTTAAAACGGATGATATTATTTTATTTATGATGGAGAATTTATTAGATGTATCACGAAAACAAAGCGAAATTCCGATATTTAAATTGAATATTAACAGAATTTCAGTTTGTTTTCATGATACATCTAATACAATATGTTTATGGAGAGGTATATTAAATAAAAGGAAGTTGTAAGCGTTTTTTAAAATATTTATTTTTCATTTCATAGCTTTTTTCGAAGCTTCGTCGGTAAAGTGTCTGTTTTTTAAAATACAGTGTCGTTTTAAACATATACATATACTAGAAATAATTATATGCATTTTATTTTTATCGTAATGCTCATAACAATCAAGCAACCATTCGAAATTTAATTTTCTTCTTAAAATTTCTATAAGTTGAGTTTTTATTTTTATTTTAGGCTCATCCAAAAATGTATTAACAATTGTTGCAGCAATCTCCACTGTCTCAGTAAAAATTTTATTAACATAATGTAGACTGTTGCGCACACAATTGTATTCTTTAAAACTAGTGAATAAATGATTTACCTCAGTGTTCTGGTCTGCAAGCATTGTGATTTTGCACTGATGGCAAATGGGTCCTAATTTTTTGATCATAAAACCACATACATATGCGCATGCTTGCAGTTCTCCAGAACACTGAGGTATTACAGTGTTAGATGCTTCTACACCTTCTGTTACATCAAATGTTTCAACAGCTACATTTGTTTCTTTATGAGGGTTATCTTGTGTTAAAAAAAGTTTTAAATCATTTAATATGACATTATTGTCTTCTTTGCAGTTCTTATTTTTACTGCTATGCAATAAATTGTTAATCATGGAGGTTTTGAGAGCTGCAACAAATTGTATGGTGTTTGGATTCGGGTTGCATCCACAATTGCTGCGGATGCAACCAAAACAATTTTCTAATGGGTCTTGATTGAGTCTGCGCGTTGATAAACTTTTTATATTATATTTACTTTCTAAGTTTAAAAATAGACGCTCTACTGCATTTAGTGTTCGTATAAAACCTTCTTGCGAAGGCGGCTTGCATCTGGCCCCAATAAATTCTAATTCTTGAAACATAGTTTTCATATCTTTAAAATAATTTAAATGTGGACTTCTTCGGGTAAAGTTTGTAAGGAATTTTTTTCCCCTTTTCTGGTCAGGCGTATCGCCGTTTAAGGTGTCGAACAGCTGGTCTATTTTTTCTATCAGCATGGCTGTCGTCGTTGCTTCTTGTGGCAGTTCATCTGTAGGGTAAACACTTATTTTTATTCAATTGTGAAAGGTTAGGAAAACTTAAATAAAAGTCAAGACAAAGAGAAAGGCAATTTCAGTTAAAATTTATTATTATGCAAAATGTTAAAACTCTAACAATTACACCTAATGTAATCTTTATTTTACAATTCGGGTGTGCGGTGTTCGTAATTCTTCTCCTCCTACATGGCTTAAATATACTATCATAAGTTTCTACAAGGAGTTATCTTTATATATATAAAAATTACGTGTCACGTTGTTTGTCCGCGATGGAATCCTAAACTACTGAACCAATTTTAAATTTGATTTGCACACCGTGTGTAATTTGATCCAACTTGAAAGATAGGATAGCTTACATCTCAATTTATAGTCGCAATATTATTTTATTGCAAATTATTTGTCTATTATTTGACAGTCACATTTATCTGTTAGCTCCAAACGATTCTAACAGATGGCGATATCTGTTGACTGGATTGAGTAAGTATTCAATAGATGGCGCTGTGTTAAAGATACAAACGTTTCATATAAGCTACAATTTAATAAAGAGAAAATATATGATTGTTTGTTTGTATTGAATAGGCTCCGAAACTACTGAACCGATTTCAAAAATTATTTCACTGTTGGGAAGCTACACTATCTCCGGGTGACATAGTGTGACGTTGCAAAATCAATAAATAACGCAACAAGTAGCGACATCTTGTGTCAGGCATTGGCATGGCTGTTAGCGTGTTCTCTGTAACACTAGAGAAATTATGTCATGTAAATTATATACAAGAGTATTAGTTAATTTAAATAAATAAACATACAGACATAATTTCCCACATTTAATTTAAAACAATGCCTAAGAAATGGAAAATAACCAATAGACAAGAATTCTATTTAGTCTATGGTAGTGGAAGCTTCTCGAAGGTTTGTGACATTGATCCGGCATGGGGAAGACCCGCAACGTGTGTGACGCGATACGAATAGGATTTGGAATTGGGACTTGGTTCTGGAGGAACAGACTGTACCCAAATAACCCGATGGGTTTCCAATAAGTCCCATTCGAAGCTGAATCCGGTGAGTGTTCAACCGTATTCTTTGTTCATGCGGGATGGCGTGGCTCGTACATGTGATTTCTGACACGAGTGTATTGTTACAGGTCTGGCTGTTTTATGCTAGCCTTTTTTCTCTTGTATCTCTGATACATAATTGAGACGTGATGCTTTGGAGTAGCCCCGTGGTCTGATGATTGGAATGGATCCGGGTTCAGGCAACCTTTGAGGTGTGGTCATCCATTTGACAGGAAGGCTTTACTTAACCGATATCGGTGGTGAGGGAAGTTCGCCGCTCCAGGTCACGAAGCGTCATTATAATACCCGTAGGCCACGTAACGTGCGAACACAGGGGTATCCTGTGTTTGATGCCAAGGGTCGTAGTCCTGTCAAGTGAAGGGATTAGTGCTGAGAGATCACCGAGAATATTCGGTAAGGTAGCGATTTAGTCTATGAGAGAGTTAGGCCTATTGTATGGACTGGGTGATGAGACCAGTTGCCATAAAGTGTTGTGTTGCGGATTGCTTAGCATAATCTTATGTTCCCGTTGTTAGCACAACCTTGATAGGTAGGTACTTGTACGATTGAGCTAGTATCTATTAAGTGGTTCACCTCACGGATTCGCTATAGCGACTCTGAGTATATTGTAATAGTCTCATTGCAGGTCAACACACCAATACAACTAGACCCGAGACTGGTTATACTGGTGTGGAAGCCCAGGTGTATGGGGGAAGGTATGTGGCCAGCCACATTCAATATTGTGAACCTTCAATAGTGAATTATTGTAATAAACATTGCATTGTGTAAGAAGGTACTTGTTTAATTGAATCTTTCCCTAGCAGCTTATTATACCCTACAAATTTACTTTAGCACGGTGGTGAGTAGTACAACACCGAAGGAGACCATCAACATCCAGTCTCCTAACCAATTCTGTACAACTCCGAGGGCCGGGTTACAATAGGCTATATTATATTATGCTTTGCTACTCGGGCGAAGCCGGGGCGGGTCGCTAGATCATTATATTATTCATTATACAAAGATTGTATAATGAATAATATTAAAGAATATTAAAAGTTATCTTAATATGACAGGTTTACCAACTTACTGTTTGCAATCTTCGCAGGCATTCCTGCAGCAACTGAGTGGCTGAATACTTGGCAAGCTAAACTGACCTTCATCTTCTGTTTAAAATTTGGTTCAATATGCTGCTTGGTTAAAGCAGGTGCGAAAACAAAATTTTGGTTTGTACTGTCTTTTTCGTAGAATTCTTTTATGTGGCTCCACTTGGCTATACCTGTAATAATAAACATGTTAAATTTATTAGAAATAATGTCAGAAATAATAAAAAATGTATACTTATTTGAGTCTATGTCAATTTCCGGTATTGGCCCTAGCGTGTTTATATTAATCTGACGATCATCCGTGCAGCGGGTTGCTCAAGACACGATAAATCTTAAGGAGTCAGAATTGCAAGCATCTGATTAATCAACCAGTTTGAATTTATCGCATGTCACCTTAGTCATGTCATACCCAATTAAAATTTATGACTAGCTAGTGGCCGGCATGCGTTGCAATGCCTTTTTTTTCAAACCACCTCTGTGTTAGAGCAAACAAAACAAACAAAAAAAAACTAATTGACTGAGCCGTTTTTGAGTTTTAGCGAGACTAATGAACAGCAATTGATTTTTATATTAGGAGCCTGGTAATTAGTGACCGATACTTTAATACATGATTGTACTCATCATAACAAACAACTTTCCCAAAGAAACAATTTTTTTTTAAATTTACCAAGCGCTTGAACCCAATCACTCCAATAGAATATTAAGTACCTAACAAGAATAATACACCATCAGCTGTAATTTAATTATGGAAGTTGTTTGTTATGATCAGTACAATGATGTGTTTAAGTATCGGTCACTAATTACTAGTCACCCTATATACAAGGTTTACAAATTTTAAATTACCAGGTATAGATTTTCCATCATTTTGCAATACTTGAGGGCATTTGATGTTGTACTTCAACAAATTATTCCTGAAGCATTTGATTAGGTGAGGTGGGTCCATAACTGTGACAATTTCATGGCCTTTAAAGTCAAAATATGGCTGAGCCACTGAGGAGCCAAGGGAGTTTAGTGCTTTAATGTTCACACCAAAATTGTCTGATACAGTAGCAGTTACATTCAGCCCAGCTTCGAAGCTTGCATCAAGCACCTGTAAATACAAAAAAAATATGTATTCTGAGTATGTATTGGTTAAATTTGGATTTCTCCATCAATTATATTACATACTTACTTCTTTTATAAGAACAGATAATCTATCAGCTGTAACAAAGTCACCAGAAAAGTAGAAAGCTAAAGGTTATTTCCAATTCTTTCTGATTCCAATAGCCATAAATAGTAATGCATGTGTGGCTGGCTCCAGAGTTCTGCCTTGATATCCGTGATCTTGATAACCATCAATTATATCTTGTTTACGATTATATTGTAAATTTTTTCGTATAGACATCTCGTTGAATGCCAAAATCCACAGATTTTCTTCAGGATCTCGATTACTGGTTATTCCTTTAATTGTTTCGAATATTTAGCTATTTATGCCACATTTCATCGGAATTTTATTGAGTAATGCTTTTAATGTACCTTCGCTTGGTACACAAAAAAGTCGCCTCAGTAGTCTATAGCAGCCAGTAGACCTTTTGTATATGCTTAAAGCCATAACTTTATCGTCTATACTCCACCTCCGTCCAGTCAGTTTTCGGGGAGTATTTTGAAGTTGACTTTGCAACAATAAGGCAAAAAGCCCTGAGACTTTTGACATTTGTATCGGTTGTTAAAGTTTTGAAGAGGGCACGTGGTTGTTTCTTAATTTTTTTTCTCAGTCTCATTATTTCACTCAAATTTCTTCAACATCTTTTGTAAAGTTTGAGTTTTTTAGGGGTCAATTCTACTGCCTTGCTTAACTCCAGCTCCCTCAAAATCCGTCTAGTCTTTGGCACCTGGAAATATGAAATGTATTAATAAGTAAAATAATTTGATCATGTAGAGCCTTGCTTTTTAAACAATACTTAAGCAGACTGTGGGTTCGAAACCTATAAAGTACCAATGTAACTCTTTAACTTACATAGGTAGTTTATAACAGTAAATAAAAAAAAATTATACCTGAGCAAGCATCACTACGATGATATTAATCAACGTAATTAGCAAGCATTAGTTTATTTCTTTTTTGTATGAGAAATTGGTCATTGTGATCGAAATTGGCCAGAAAAACATCACCATCATCAACAAATTCAATAAGACCGAAAATGTGAACAAGTTTCACAGGATTTATTGTTGCATACATAAATGTGAGTGAAAATTTGTACTACAAACCTTCAGGCTATCAGTAGTTGGTTCACATATGCTCGGCACCTGAATAGATACTGATGTAGTTGGGTTGGCTATGGTTGGTACCTGAACAGGTAACGCAGTTTCCATTGTTACCAGCGCCTGAAATTACAATAAATTTTTGTGAACAAAGATGAAGATCAGTTTCTACTTTTAAATTATTATTTATTATTACTAATACGAGTCTGCTCTTGACCTCAATAATGCCTGAAGGGAATTGATGAGGTCTATGATGAAATGGGCATATCCATACAATGGTGCCGATTCTCTTATACACCGAACTAAACTATCACTAAAATTCCTTACTTTTGGCTATGAGAATCTTAAAGCTATTCTACTTTAAAAATAATTTTGACGCACCTAAAATTTAATTTGACAATCGCGACACCACGTGGTACTTCTTTGTCCTACCCCATGAATCTTTTTTAAAGTCGGAGGCAGCCTCAACGTGTTTTTTTATGGAATTTTCACTTTTTGTACGAAAAATTTGAAAAATTATTACCTACAGGTAGAGTTTTAGGGGTTTAAGGGTTTCATAAAGGGGGTCGAAATTTTCATTATTTTTGCGATAGCACAAACCATTTTCGAGATATAAGCAAAATAAAAAAAAGATACAGTACTGTTTTTGCACCTGATGTCGAGGTGTTGTGGTGAATTTTAGTTCATGACAAAGAATTTTGTTCCACATCTTTTTAATCGCGATTAAAAATAGGCAGATTTAGTTAGACAACCAAAATTTTAGGTGAATGACGTCAATTTCAGAATAGCAATTGCTATTTTCACTAAACTAATAACTCAGTACAATCTTAGTGCTGTCAAACTAAAATATAGTTAATTTGTGTCACTTTAGTATGTTTCAGAATGAGAAATCGTCGTTTGACCAGGGATAAACCAAATTTTTGTGATTTTTAGCCTACTTTAGAGAATTTTGTGACAAGAGAATCGGCACCAATAGCCATTATTTTTTACTTTGTGCTAAGGTAGTTTTTTGACTCTACTTATAAATTCAAACTACATATTTTCAAGCTTTAAGATTGATGGACTTTACAGTGTACACATATAGTAAATAATGTTAACTTACTTGCGGTTTTTCAACTGAGATATTTGTATCTTGTTCACCTTCACTTGCAGTTGCACATTGTTCCTGGTGAAACTTTACCAATAAGTCTTGTCTTCCGATTGGGATGGCATAATTGTTTAGTCTTATCCTAGCACTGCTAGTAAATGAGGAGTCATCAAAGTGCTTACTGCATAACATCTTGTGTTGCGAGTGCAAGTCTCTTAGTGATTTCTCAGTTGACCCACTCTCCAGTAGGGAAACAGTATTCGGCCCATACACGAGCCCTGAAATTATTGAAAAAATTATATTATTATCTAATACTATATACTATTGCTCACGGGGGGCTCATGGCTAAACAATAACAGCCGCACGGGTCGATTCATCAGATTAAACTATGCTTGCCAGGGTTTGGTCGATGGATGGGTGACCATTTTTACATACTGAGACTTCTCCGAGCCTCGGATAGCACATTAAGCCGTTTGTCCTGACTCTCATTTGTAGATCTTTGAGTCGTTACAGGTCATCAGAAGCCCGAAAGTCTGACAACGAGTCTTACCAAGGGGTATCATATTCCCAGTTACTGGATTGATAGGCAGTCACACCATGTAAAATACAGGTATTCAGCTGCATCCTGTCAGACTGGAAGCCAACCCTAACATAGTTGGGAAAAGGCTAGGCAGATTGATTGACTCTATTACTCACGGTTTAACTTGCGCTACTTCATCTACCCAGTTTAGGAAATCTACTTTGTTTCTAATTTCCCCCAAAAAGTTACTCTACAAATTTTATTAGATAGTGGGATATTAAAGTAAATTTTAACTAATTGTGGCTGCTTCAGTATTTCAGTGACCACTATTTACATATGCGAAAAAAAAAAAAGAAGTAACTTAAACATGTAATTGACAACAAAAGGGTCTTGTATAAGGTAAAGTTTATGTTAATTATGTTTTATTGTTAATTAAATGATTACTAGGTACTTAATGAGCGAGAAACTAATAAAAATTGAGAAAAGCTTGATTACTTACTTTATTAACGTAAGTCTACCAGGTAGAGGAAATCTGTGGAAACTCAAGTTTCTATCGTCTGCTGCACTGATGTTACACTTAGAACACTTTCTTTTAAGTTCATAACGCGTATGGCGTGACATTTTAACAAATAATACACAGACACGTACACAAAATAAAGGAAATGAGTATATAACTCGTAAAAGTGTCCAGGCACAAACAACAACAAAAACAAAATAATTAGAATAAGAAATGAGTCTATATCTCGTAAAAATGTCCAGGCACAAACAACAACACAAAATAATTAAAATAAGAAATGAGTCTATATCTCGTAAAAGTGTCCAAGCACACAAAATAAAAACACAACAGCACTAAATAATTACAAAATGGAATAATGAGCCTCTATCTCGTTTAAATGTTCAGGCACATGTTAGAAAAACCAACAAATACAGTGTTTATCGCGTCCGATGAACCACCATATTTGTTTGTTTTCAGGTGTTGTGGCCAGAGTAAAATTATTAATTGCTTCTAAAATATAAATACTTTAAAATAATCATAAAAAAATAATAATCACAGATGTGCAAAACACATGAATTTTATCCATACAATAAAAATATATTTATTTAGAAACGGAGTTAGTACCATTATATGACACACGAACATTATAAAAAATCTGCCATTATGGTAGAAATGTTCTAATCTGGTCAAACATAACACCTACAGTGATTTCTCTGTCCATCGTATATCGTTGTCTCTGTTTCGTTCCTTTTGCCCGCTGTTGGCACTGGCTACTTAGAGAGTTGACCCCCCCTATACGCGACTATCACAAGTTCGCGCGAATTTTGTTCGTACGAACCCGCAATCAAATATAGGTGGGTACCTACAGGGTCGAAATGGTGTTGTAGGTCATTCAAAATAAACATTGGGCTTCCATATACATACAGAGTGATTGGGAATTGGGTGCATTCCTTGAAATGGGTGCTATTAGATCTAGTTCGCAACATCTTTAACCCCGATAATTTGAGGTCCAAAATGGGTTGTTTTGGAGTTACAGAACTTGCTAAGTTCTTTTTAATTACCCACTTCTGTCTAAACTTATAATTGTGATACTCCGCGTTGAACGTTTAACTGATAATTTTTAGACACTGATAGTTGTATGATTTTGCGCGATACCTACGAATTGGAATTTTGACACATGGTGAAAAAGTTATGGTTGCACTCGCGATGAGACTTCTTAGGCAATTGAAATCCTGCCTGAAAATTGGTAAAAATATGGCCTATCTTTTGCATACTCCACTATTACTCTATAGCATCAAAATTGATATATAGTTATAAGCGTTTGAAAACTATATACATGATGTTCTTGGTCAGAAATATTGAACTTACTGCCAGTACACCGCCCGTTAAGACGTTTCACGTTAATAACTTCAAACCTGTGCCGTAAAATAGGATCTGGCACCTCGCAAATGGCAGTCCTATATCAGTCTCTGAAGCAGAAATCCGTTCAAGCATACAACATGATTGAATTCTTAAAGAAAAGCGCAACTTGACGGAATACATTTCGGAGCTCAAGACTTCAGCACCCTAATTACGTAACACACTAACACAATCTGAATAATTTTGAAGCCTATTGCTAATCCATTGATTCACATGTTCGAAAAATTTGTCTTCTCAACAACGTAAATAACGCTATGAATGTTGTTGAACTGTCAAAATGAAACCCATTCCTACTGTTAGTGTGTTACGTAATTACCCCGCAGATTGCAGCAAAGTAAAATGAGAGTTTACCACGTATTACCAAGTAATGCGTAAACGCAGGTCATACTATGCGCTGCGCTTCACGTCACATTGTAATTTTTAGGGGAATATTTAATTGATCCTATAAAAACTTTTTTATTTACGAACTCGGGTGAAAAAGTATCTTATGTCCTAACCGAAGTCATGATATACATCTGTGTGTATAATTTCATCGAAATACGTTCAGCCGTTAAGGCTTGAAAAAGTGACAAACAGTCAAGAGTTACTATCGCATTTAAGTATAGTATTACTAGACACCCGCTCCAGCTTCGCACTGGCGCGATCTATTAAATACTCTGTAGAATTGAATTCTTGAAAAGCCCCCGGTTCTGACGGTGTCACCAATAAGGTGTTCCAAATTTTCCCCGCCGACTTGATCATGCTCATGACCACCATCTTCAATGGTGCCATGAGCAATAACATCTTCCCGCAAACTTGGAGAGGGTCTACTCTGAAGTGATAAAACCGAAGTATCGGCCGAATATTCGAACATTTCCTACTACGAATTTCATTCTATTTCGTCCGGTCGGTTCGGGTTGGTTCGCATCCGACCGAACTTCATTTTGACATTTGTTGTATCGTAAACCCTACTCTGAACGAGAAATTCCGACCGATAATTTGAGTTTGACAAGAATTACATCGCCAAATTAATGTCAAAATTCACGACACCAAAATAGCTACCTTTTGAGTATCGTAAGTATCGAATTTAATGAATTATTACAATTATCTTGAGTTTTATATTTGCTAAAAGTATTAAAGTGAAAGTGTCATACTTATAATTGTAGCGAAATGGCTGTACGTATGTTTTTGGTGGAAGAGGCTCTCAGAGAAGAGCGTTTGGGGCGTAGAAGGAATCGCAGACGACTTCGTGACTGCTTCAATACAAATCGAATGCCCGACCTTGAGTTTGTAGTTAATTACAGACTCAGGCGAACACTTTATGAAGAGCCCTGCCAGAACATAGTGCAGCTGTTACCCCGGAAGCGTAATAGCAGTGCAATTGAGCCTGCTACAAAGGAGAAAGTGAAAATAGTGTTACCAACTGCTACCTTTAGTCAGTAGCTAGACACTTTGCAAAAAGTTCCCTAATTGACAGATTTTTAAGCTATTGCATAGCTTTTATCGCGGGCTTTGAGCGCGGCGACCGAATCAAGAAATTCCGTAACGAAAATAAAACCTAACACCCCCCACTCCGCCTACCATGTAGCTCAGCCGAGCGTTCGCTTAACGTGTATGTATATGGTACGACTGTACTTGCATTAATATCAAAGAAAAAAAATACTGCATAAATGAAAAATAAATAAATAATTATAATTGCATAAGTTGATAAAAAATGCTATGCAATAGGATTACCGCGGCAGTCCGCGAGTGCCACACGTGTTTTTTTTACACAAAATAGTTTCTAGAAGTAGCTAAATGCTAACTTAGTTGGTAGGTTATATAGACGGGTTGCCAATGACTAGGGCTACGGAAGTTAGGGACTTAGGGGTGAAATTCAACACTGGGCTAACGTTTCGTGATCACGTCACAAGCTGTTGCAGAAAAGCCTATCGTAATTTAGGTTTTATACTCCGTATGGTGCGTGGTTTTTCTAACATTAAAGCGGTTATCGCCTTATATAATGCTTTAGTTAGAAGTCAATTAGAATGTAACGCAGTCATTTGGGCTCCACATGAATCTGAATATAGGCTCATGCTGGAGAGAGTACAAAACAAGTTTGTTAGGTAATTGTACTTGCGCATGTATTATGTATACCCATTTTACACGCTTATGTACCCAACTTTATTTATTTTGGGTATGGTTGGATATAACGAACTGAGGGTCAGGAGGGATCTCGCACTCATCTCGTACATATTCAAAGTACTTAGAGGGAAGTTACATAATGCGGACATTTTAGGGCACATAGGTTTGTGTGTTCCGGACAGGTACGTGTGGCGACGACGACAGCCACGGCTGCTGGCGGAACCGCGCACGAGCACCAATCTTTTAAGTGAGGCGCCACTGACGCGCGCACTCCGCACTCTCAACCTCATAGCTAGTGACTCGGACCTATTCTGTTGTTCTCTGAGTGAATTCACACAGAATGCATTATTTGTAATAAGTTACAAAATTTAATTATAATAATAAGTTAATGATTACTTAGGATGAGACTTTAGATAAGTACACTATCGTATTAGGTTACCCCTGTAATGATAGATGTAAGTTGGACAAAATAAATAAATAAATAAAAATTGCCAAATTATTATAAATATAATCGTGTTTTGAATCAAACTCGATTACAAAATCAGTAATTATTTTTATTATTAAAATATAAACTAATGACCCATTAAAATATTCAATATTTTCCGCAAGCATGAATTTTAAATGGATTACACAACACAAGACAAAACAATGCAGAACAGAAAGCACTGTTAATTAAGAATAATATAGTTTGAATGTAAACATCTGGGAGTTGGGGAATTCCTAGCCTCAGATCCAGTG
Source organism: Dryobotodes eremita (assembly GCA_917490735.1). Classification (NCBI taxonomy): domain Eukaryota; kingdom Metazoa; phylum Arthropoda; class Insecta; order Lepidoptera; family Noctuidae; genus Dryobotodes; species Dryobotodes eremita. The sequence continues at coordinate 4,393,418 of OU823241.1, read as the reverse complement.
CGTTTCCTCAAATAATTCCTATCGCGTAATGTTGGCTGCACTGTTGTAGAACGAACATGAATACGCTACTAGGTCGCGTAGGTACGTAATAGCGTATTACGTAGGTCCGTTGTTAAAGTTTAACAGTAGAGCCAACATTACGGCAAAGGAACTATTTGATGAAACCATGAATTTATCGTATATATGCACTCAAACTACAAAATCTCGAAAGTATTTATGTCATGTGAAAAGTAACTAGAAAAAGTAGCTACAAAATTTAGCTACAAGTTTCATTAAATTGTAGCTGCCTGACACTGAAAAATAGCTAGATCTAGCTATAAAGTTGCTAAGTTGGCAACACTGAGTGAAAGTCGAAAAAATTGTAATTCATATTTATTGAAGTAATAGAAAGTCAACTTTATTTTAAATAGGTACAGTCATAGTATACTTTCTTAAAAATACAAATATTACCTACTATTAATCAAAATTAAGGAGAGGCAAATTATATTTCACAATCAACAGTTTTGGGGCTTTGTCACCTTCCAAACGATTTCTTACGGCATAAATTAAGCCAGCTGCACTAAATAATTGTTCACTTGGCACTGAACTTGACGGCGGCCGGGCGGCGCCGGCGGCGCCGATAAGTACGTGCGAACGTGGAATCAAAATCTGTATACAATTTAATATTATTATTTCTCCACCACAATAAAGGGTCGTCGTCTAATCTGGTTTTCTTTATTATGTTCACTAATTAATGATTTCCATATCATGAGGTTACTATTGGGGCTGTTGATTCTTGACCATTTCGCACGCAACACGCAGCCGAGCGGCCGCGTCACAGAGTACATTATATTGTATAATTATAGGCCGCGTCGTCGAGCGTCGCTGCTCGCGCGTTGTATTACGAATTTACGACGTAAATAACCCTCTGTTACAACTCCGCAAAGAGTTTGCGGAGGCGAAGTTCCGTTACAACCCTTTTAAAGTATATTTAGCTTGATTTTTGTTGACATCTTATAACTTAACGTGAACACTACACTTCAGGCAGCACTTGATAATAAACGACCGAAATATGGTTATCGCTTTAACGACAGCGACAGACGAGATTTGGTTTGAGTTTAAGTACATTTTTTCCTGGATTTTGCAATACTCAAGAACTCAAGCCCCGCTTGTTTGTTTACTTACTTGTCATCCTTTTACTTTTTATTTTGACAATCGACAGACATAATCTGTTTGTCTGCTACAAATAAGTATGTATACTATTTTTTGAGAAATATTACAATGTTTGTAGGTATAAATACTTAATTAAAAGCAAAGTACAATTTCCTTATTATAAAAAAATATTTTACTCTGTAATTCGACAGTAAAATTATATCAAAATGAATATTAAAGACTAATAAAAACAAATCGATAAAACGTTCAACTCTAGCACTACATTTCGTTCAGTCCGACATTTTTCCGAATAATGACTATGGTGCCAACCGCACTGAGCCATTGCGAACTTTGTTCGTAGTAGGACAACAATGTAAACTTCGGTTGTGTTTCGGTCGGTAACGAACATTCGGATGTGCACTTCAGAGTAGACCCCATGACACTGTCATCGGTATTCCCAAGCCGGGCAAGCCTAAATCCGCGCCCTCCAGCGACCGTCCCATCAGTCTACTCAATGTCCTCGGCAAAATCTATGAGAGGCTTATTTATAAGCGTCTCAGAGACTACGCCGAGACAAAGAGTCTCATTTCCAACGAGCAGTTCGGTTTTCGAACCCAATAATCGTGCGAGCAACAGGTCCACCGTATCATCGAACACGTAAGTGTCGGTTTCCAAAGCGGTTCTTTGACGGGTGCTGTTTTCTTCGATATAGCGAAAGCGTTCGACAAAGTCTGGCACGATGGCTTATTATATAAGCTATACAAACTCAAAGTACCAGATCGTCTCGTACTCATCTTACGAGACTTTTTGTCCAATCGCACGTTTCGCTATTGCATCGAATGAGAGCTATCCTCCCCCCGCCCCATCCGCGCCGGAGTCCCTCAGGGCTCCGTGCTCGTCCCTTTCATTTTCACGCTATGCACCAGCGATATCCCTAAGAGTAAAAAGGCTCAGTTGGCTCTGTTCGCAGACGATACGGCCATTTACTACACCGGCCTCGGCCACGACACGATATCTCGCACTCTCCATACTTCAGTCGACCAACTCTGCGACTGGTTTAGAAAGTGGAGAATAGAAGTCAATCCCGACAAAAGTCAAGCGGTTCTCTTTTCGAAACCGCGACGTAGCCCCACCCTCCCCCGTCCGATCACTGTGTTCGGCAAGCCTATCCCTTAGGAGAAGCGAGCCAAATACTTGGGCGTCATCCTTGATGAGCACCTTTCCTTATCAGAGCACATAGAGCAGGCGCACTCGCGCGCCGCTTTCGCTCTCGGTAGACTCCATTCCGTCCTGAATGAAAGTAGCAAAAATTGTCACTCAAGTGCAAATTGCGCACTTACACAGCGTGCATTCGCCCGATCATGACCTATGCGAGCGTAGTCTTCGCACAAGCGAAACCCCATCACATCCATAGGGCCCTCCAAAACTGGTTCCTCCGTAGGGCGACCGGTTCCCCTTGGTTCGTTTGGAACGAAAACCTCCACTTAGATCTCAAAATCCCGGCCATCAGTCAATTCATGAAACGCCTATCCAAGCGTTTCTTCGATTCCGCCGCCACTCACCGTAACCCTCTGGTTGTCGCGGCCGCCCGTTATGTCCCCTCCCGTATCAGTCATACCCGCCGTCCGAGGCATGTCCTAGTCGACCCCGATGACCCCATAACCCTCCTCCAGGAGAGCAGTAGGGCCACCAGTACAGTGCACAAACACAAACCGCCATCGTTCCGACCTAGCCGACGAGGTCCCACGCGACGACCCCCCGTAACCTTTCCCCCGATTCTTGTCCGATGAGGCGCCAGCCCGCGTCATAGCTGAGCCTGTAGCTTTAAATTCCCCCGATAACAATAATCCTCTATACATTTCGATCCAGCCTGTCCCACCTTGCTGCCCTCTCTCATTGACGCCCTAAGCCGAGGTCCGTACCCCACAGGGGGTCCCTTAGCGTCCGGTCATTTAAATATAATTTTAGTATTTACTTTCGCTCCTGGCTGGAGGCTTTTTGAGTCAAATCTTAAGGCACCCACAGGATAATTCGGTTAAGTAGCCAAGACCTCAGAGGTCACAACTACGAGCTGACATTCAAAAACAAAACAAAAACTTTTGAACTGAAATGGTAGATCCGTTGGTATCAGTGGAATCGCGAAATCAAAACGACTTCTCCAGTTCCACGACCAGTCAGAATAGTGCATTCTATTAAAAAGTTATTAGAGATTTTACTTGTGAGTCGTGTGCCATTAAATACAAATAAAATAAATAACCTAATCGTTAGTAGGTGATAAAATTGCTCTCTCCTTAAAGAAGAGGAGAGACGTAGACCTTATAATTATTATTTATTTCTGGATACATATTGTCGATTAACTCTTGAAGATTAATTTTACCAAAACGCAAAGGTTGTCAAAATCGAGATTAGTTCGTCCATACATTTGTTTTGTGGTACCTGTCTACGAATATTACCTTCTTTGGGCAACAAATCTGTAATCATTATTTGCAAACAACAAAACTCTCATAATAGTTTTAAGTTACAATTTAATGACATGTGGCCAAAGGTAAGATCTTTTTAGTAAGCATTTACTTCGTCCGCAAATGTATCTCCCGTCACTGCAGGTAAGATTTGATGAAAGTCACCTGAGAACAAAATTGTACATCCACCCCTAAGTGAAGTTGTGCTGCGCAAATAATTATTCTGTCTAATGCTTTAGCGGAAATTTTGTTGGATAATGGTGCCGATTCTGTTGTCACAAAATTCTCTAAACTAGACTAAAAATCACCAAAATGTTGTATCCTGTAAAACGCCGTTTCTCATTCTGAAATTGACTAAAGTCACACAACTTAACTTTATTATTAAGCAGCACTAATGTCATTTTAGTTATTCAATTTAGTGAAAATGGCAATTTTGCTATTCTGAATTTGATTTGTAGCGTTGTGAGAAGTCTCAACGGTAAATAGTCGAGTGTTGCTAAATTTTTCACAATTAGTTAGTTCCTAAGCACATCACTAAAAAGATGGAACAACACTAATTTTCAGCCGTAGACAGATACATAGATTATACACTTATATATAGACAGATACTCTGTCTGGAAAATGACGGGAATAACATGAAGGAAACGAAAACTAAGTAAAAAATGAATAATAATTGACCATCATGGAAATCATTGTCAAGAAATATGAAAATAAGTACCTACAATAGCTAAATATTCTTTGTTCTTTGTATCAAGTTTGTACCTTGAAAAGTGGAAATCTAAATTATCAAGCCCAAACAAAGCGAGTGAATTAAGCAATGATGTTTTATAGGACTAGATCAGCAGTGTACGGCGCCGACGTGTTACCACTTCGTATATGTCCACAGGCATATCTGACTTCAGTTGTCAGCTTGACGTCAAGTGAGCAATTGCTTAGCAATAAAAAATATCAAAATGGTAAAATAAGCTGTTAAAATTTGTATGTCACGGTCTGAAAAAATCAATAAAGCAAGTGGTGTTACATTTCACAAGTAAATTTGCTAAATTTTCTTCAGATTATCCAAAAACACATTACGAGACGAAATAAATTTATCACACATTGCTTTTGCCATCAGTGCTACCAGTAAAAACGATTTTGATTTTGCCAGATTGATGGGAGTTTAGTGAAAGACGAATGTATGTTCCTGTAATTCTAATTTATAATATCATTCCATTTCAAACAAAAGTAATTAGACACGATCTTTATAGTTTTTAAATATAATATTTATGTTGACGCATTTGTTTATTTTATTCTTTTATGTAGGTACCTAATCCTTGTCAATTTCTATAAAACTTTAATCTATTGGTAGTTCCATAATACTTGATTCAATAACTACCATAATTAATTCTGGGGAAATTATGTTGACCATTGGCAACCCTGGCCATTTTTCCGATAGCAATGTCTTGTCTCATTCCAACGTAATTAGTTTGACGGTAGGAAGAAATGAGACAAACATAGATTATTTTGACAGATTGATATATTTATGTATCCGTTTCAAAGCTACGACTTTAAACTCGTAAGTGGTTACGTTTTTTTGAAATTGTTAGTAGGACGTTGCTCCTCTAGTATTATATAACCTCATTGGAATTAAGTGAATTGTGTAGTGAAAGTGTCGTGCTAAATAATACCTCCCGCCGCTTGACAGAATTATTAAAAAATAAGACTTGTTATCGAGCAATATATGTATAAATATATTAAAAACACTTTCGAAGAAATTTAGTGAAGGAACTTAAATAAACTAAAGACTTGGCTAAAAGGTCTTAGCAACCAGGCATTAAAATACTTATAAAAAAAAAGAAGATACTCTGTCCATGGTCTAAAAAAACAAGGTCTGTCATTCCGAGAGTCACACATGCTTACGTCACTTTGCCACTTTATTGCAACAAAACACGAATTATGGAAACATTTTCAGTCACCATTCTGTTAAAAAATAAATTGAAAGCATTTATATTGTCGTTTCGTTTTTCTAATCAAACGAAACAGTTCAATTTAAACATATACCAACGTAATTGTTAGTTAAAACCTCATTGTTTTATCGGATTCGCACAGGTAATAAAGGCGGTTGGGGAGTTATTATTACACACTACCGGTAACACAGCGGTGATGACGTAGGCTTGTGTCTCCCACGTGACCACTGTGTCTCGGAATGCTATACCTGGTGAAGTATATTATTATACCATGCTCTGTCTACGTTTTCAGCACTCTTCCAGAGTCACAGACTACCTATAGATACTACGTATTCCAGAGTCGTCCATAACAAATTTACAATATTACATACTTATTATCTTTAAGTAGCAAGCTAGTCTGTGTCCATTACTCCCACAGAGTACAATTATATAATATGATTACTCCATTTTAATCTCGCGCTAGTTTAGCTAGCGGAGCTATTCCCTGACCCTCTGAATTCCTTGTGCTCGACCTAGGGTGAGTTCTTCATTAATTTGATATTAATACCAGACCTGTGCTGGACAACCTATGTTTATTATCATCATCTAGGCATTTATTATGTTATTTCGCGGGTGTCATTGTCGGGCCACGCAATGTATGTATTACTGCTGCATCCGGGCTGTGCATGGCCTGACTGTGTATTATAAGCGATATAGCGAGCCATCTACTAGTCATTGTGTTTCTTTGTATTTTATGCTCGCGTGTCACATACAGCTAACCTCATAATGCATTGCATCTGTCATTGTGACGCTGTCTTTGCAACTCTCTGCCTGTAAGCCGCTGCGATGTGTTGAGCTTCTACCTATCCTTCTCCTTACACCGTCCCTTGGTCGTGGAAAGAGGAATGAAGCTGGACACATCACATGTGGTTAGCTGCTTTCGCATTGCATCTAACATGAGCTCCCTAACGCGCTTTCCAGGGTTCTACGTCATGGATTCTATGTCCAGGATCCTACGTCCAGGATTCTACGTCCTGGCTGAAGACAGGGCAATTACAATATCGCACGCTGCTCCAACCTGTATGCTGCTCCGAACAGCGCCCTGATGCGTAGCTAATCTGCATGCTACCCTACGGCCTGCTGCCGACACAGGCTAACTGCGGCCCTTCGAAGGCTGTACCGGCCTCTTGCAGAGCCTGTACGGACAGTCCTACCTGCTACCTGTACATACAAGGATGGTACCCTATATAACAATAAGTGTGATAGTGCTCAGAACAAGTGAACATTGACCTTACCCACGATGACACTTATGACAGAACAATATAAGTATGAACAATTCTTAGTGTTTCTTTTGTCTCCCATAACTACCTGATAGTTAATGGCCTGCGCAGTCTACCTGCAAAGCCCTAGTTGTTACAGTTCCTCACCTAAATTTTTGTTGGTCAAAGTAAATCAGACTGATGGCACGGTTGGCGCAGGGTTCAATTCCCGCACAGAACAAATATTTGTATGACCTACAAGTAGTTGTTCCAGGTCTGGCTGTTTGTGTATGTGAGTTTAAATGTTTGTAAACGCACCCACATTACAGGAGAAATGTAGGGCAACATCTAAAAAAAATGAAAAAAAGGAGTATTTTTAATCAATTAAAAAGCTGGGCATAAAATTAGTTGTGATGAAATAAAATTTACAAAAGACATTACTAGTTCTTGAAAGTCTGGATGCTTGTGAGTATAGAAATCATTATGAAAGCTTGTGATTACTGCTGTTGTCTATTCAGTAGAAAGGTAAACCTTCGGCCATTTGCCGATTATTATGGTGCTGCTCCAAGAGCAGCTCTTGCTGTCTCTTACTAGCTCGTTTTCTCGACGAGTTCGACGACTGCATGCTGAAGAGAAGACTTCCTTTTTATTACCTAATTACTTTACTCTTTGAGTCTTTGCTGAAGTCGAAGAACCTATGTATTGACATAACAAAGAGACACGACTCGGACAAATTCAAGATGTCCTTAATAGGGCTTTCCTACGGCGACGAAAATACCGGAGATTTTCAACTTACTGAACGAAAAACCCGATGTTCTTTTCTCGAGATCACATTTTTATAATTAAATTGGCTATAAGTGATAGCTGAAATAAAAAGCAAGAATCATGGTATCTGAATCAATTTTTAAATGCTGTAGTTTGTCGATTTTACTGGAATTAAATTATTTTTACTTATTGAAAACCTAAAAAATATCGCTGAAGTTCTGCGCGCGGCCGAAATCGGAAAAAATCGTTTGCCGCCATTTTGACTTTTATATCATCTGGTGTCAAGAGTGTGTTGTGTTCCGTGTTTTCCAAAGTAAATAATGGCCATCATTATGCCGAAAGTGATTAAAAGTGCTGGCAGGGATATAGTCCTGATATTCAAACACGCGCGCAGACTTCATCTTACGCGCACTTCCAAGAGAGACCACGCACTAGGTAGCCTGGCTACGCAGCCAGGCTGCCGGCAGCCAGAATTGTACATAATAATAGTATATGACGGCGTATGGAATCCCGCGCACTAGGCAGCCAAGAATTCCTGGCTGTAGCAGCCATTAGAACGCGCCTGATTGCACAGTAGCTCGTTGGCTGCGCGCACAGAACATAATATATACCCTGACGGCTGCGCGCTCGCTGCCACTAGTGCTCCTAGAGTAAATATGTTCCCTGCACTAGTGCGTGCGCTCCCACATAGCGAATGTATGTGGCTGCCGTCTTGATAGTTATTATACTCGGCTGCGGTCAGTCCATATAATACAATATAAATACAGGATAGATGGGCCACTGACGTTTTCGTTTTGTTAAAAAGTGAGTACCCACGCCTGTGTCTACGACCGTTTGCGTTACGTCAGCGGAATGTCGCTTTTCAGGATTTCGGACAGATAATTAGTACCCCATCTCGTGTAAATGTGCCCGAAATTTAGAATTTGTGCGTCCAGCCGATCCAAAGATATTCACGAAAAACAGATTCCGCTGGAGTAACGTTACCCCAGCGGCATGTTTTTTAACCGGTGGTCGTAGCTGAGTACAAACTAGCTACTTAGATAGATAACATTTGTGCCTAATCGTGCCCAAAAAATGGAATTTGTGCGTCTCGAGGTTTCAGAGTTATTCACGATTACGCTGGGGTAACGTTTAGCAAATTGCTGTACCTCCCAAACGGCATGACATACAACTACGATTTTTTTTACCGCGGTGGGTCTTAATTTGTGCTTATGCTGTGCAATTTTATTTTTAAGCTATTGCATAGCTTTTATCGCGGGCTTTGAGCACGGCGACCGAATCAAGAAATTCCGTAACGAAAATAAAACCTAACACCCCCCACTCCGCCTACCATGTAGCTCGGCCGAGCGTTCGCTTAAGATGTATGTATATGGTACGACTGTACTTGAATTAATATCAAAGAAAAAAAAAACTGCATAAATAAAAAATAAATAAATAATTATAACTGCATAAGTTGATAAAAAATGCTATGCAATAGCTTTACCGCGGCAGTCCCCGAGTGCCACACGTGTTTTTCTATAATCGACACCGTTGGAAAATAAGAAATTGATTTTCAAAAACCCTAAAATCGATCCTTGCGCTTCAATGAGAAACCCTAGAAACTTACCAATTATGGTGGTTTGTACCTTTTATGAACTCAAAGCATCATGATAAATTAGATGTTTCTATTCCAACTCTTCAGAGAGCTATTCCATTTTAATTAAAATCTGGCTACGCTAAAATGTAACACTCCAATACATGAGTTATTATTAAGTGACGGTAATAATGATTCGACTAATAATTTGTATCTTTATTCAATAGCTTATTCTTAAAGTTTCAGCCGAAAAATCCTTGTAACTACACAGATATAAGAAGAAAACCATAGGAAAAGAAATTTCACGAATAACCGAACAAATTCGAATGACTGTATAAAAGCGGCCGCGCAGTACATTGTGCCAACCTTCTTAAATTTGTAGTACTAGATTTCGTTTTTTGAAACAGTCTCACACAAGTGTTACATAAAATTATTCTTTGGTTTGTAAAACACGTACGTACACACACAGTATTTAAGTCATTATATTCAGGATTTGCAAATCTTTAACTTTCAGTCAAATGTTAGAACATAAGTAATAAGTAATGACATAACAATAAAATTAAAATACTGTTTTATAGATTTTGTTTTATTTTTGCGTACTTGTATATTACAGGTCAGTGGGTATGGTTTATTATACTGTGGGTCACACCGATCACGGTCTTGTCAGTTTGGATTAGTTATATTTTTTGGTGGGTAGAGAGTAATATTTATTCTGAGTAAATTTTAAAAACCGAATTTATACCCATAGGAGCTTTTAAACTGCTAATTACTGCCTATAAGAATATAGGAGATTACTTACTGTTGTCTTGTGTAAAATGTCTACCAACAACGACTATCGAAAATGTGCCAAGTGCGGTATAGAATACGTGCTGAAGATAATTTTGTGTGTATCATCGGTTCCCGATTCCAGGGATAAACAATATTACGAAGCGTCAGGGTATATAATTATGTTTTGTGGTTTTTAGAAACAGATACGTGAGTTTGAACCATGGGGAGGCGTTATTCAAAAAATACAAACTCGTGTTTTGATGTTGTGTTAATGATTATTACTCTTTTTAACTACTGGTTATGTGTCCTTCACTGCATGGTTCTTATTTCAGGGCCCTTGCATGGGTTAAATATTGCTGGCCTAATGAAGATTGGACACATGCATCTTTACTCTCACTACATGCCACAAATAAAGTTTATGTGGGATACATTTTGCTTTGTCTCAATTTTATGACAATAAGCGTCAAAAACGGTGCAAATTTGCTGTACCTGATTCAGCTGAAGTAGAGGAACTTTTAAACAAAACAGAAAATGTATTTAAGCAGGTATGTGTTGCACTACCTTATGTGTTTATTTTATAGTGACCTATGACCTTGTTTGTCAAGAAAGCAAATTAATTTTGTAATGCTGTTGGTAAGCTCCATAGAAATGTTTCTTGATAACAGTTATCATTGTGTATTAAAACTAGTATTATTATTTTTTACAGAATGTTGGACAGTCAGCAGAACAGCTTGTGTCAGGGATTCCATTTGCACAAACAAAATACTGCAGTTGAGCCTTTAACAAGTGCTGTGGTTTTGACACAAGAAAGTTTTGTAAAAGCTTCAAAATCATTAGAACCAACATACAATGAGCAGGTAGTTATTACGGTTATTAGAAGTAATTTTTTGTAAACCTATCAAGAAAAGCAGTTGCACTACAGATTCTTGTGTTGCGACCGGGTTCAGATAAAATTTTACTTTAAATAGCCAGGTTTGTATGTATGCTTTGGGAAACTATTGTAATAGTTTCTTAAGATTTTATACCCAGCGGAATCCTATTTCTAAGCCTACACCAACTATCTGTCTGTTGATCTATCACAGGGCTGTATCTTTGTGACCATATAATAGTTCTGTAGCCAGCTAAAATTTTGTAGAATCTGCTTTACTATGGCTGCTATCACAACAAATAATAAAAAAGATAAGCCTTATAAGTAAAGTATATACATACCACTTATATTTGCTTTAATTACTTTAAGTAAGACTTTTAAGTCTCTTAGTATTTTTTTTTTCTGATTTCAGAACACTCTTAACCCCAGAATTTGCATCAAAAATGGACACAGCATCTCATGTCAAGTAACCATCTGTCAAACCATCTAGAAAACGCAGTGGCATCCTCATTGCTATTTATGTCTCCAGACTGAATGAACTGACTACTACTCGTAGAGAAAAAAGTTATACATTGTTTTCAGAGGAAAGTTAAGGGAAATAATAAGTCTCCAAAACATGATCAAAAATAAGAAATCTATGTGATTTAAATATTAGCATTCCTTTATAATGTTACTCCAAAGCCAGTTCAGAAATTGCCCAAAAATACCAAAAGGCTGAAGATACACACATATCAGAAAATCATGTCTTTAGTGATTTGTAAAAAGTTACTTGCCTGCTACAGACTTTTAAGAATGTTTGCACTACCATATACAAGCAGTTTAAATAAATTACTCAACAGAGTACCACTTAAACCTGGCATCTATTGGTATTCTATGTTCCTCCATAAAAAAAAAATTATATGCAAAGTGATGACATATCTAAAGAAACCAATGTTTATATACTTTCGTTTGACGATATGTCTATTAGACAACATGTGTTTTACGATAGAAATCAGGATGTAATACAAGGGCTTCCAAGACCATGGTAATCATTGAAGAAGTAACCAATTGCCAGTAAAGCCCTTGTTTTTATGTTAGCTGGTATAAGAAAGAAATGGAAGCAACCAATCGCGTTTTATTTTTCACATGCAATAAACGCCGATGGAATGATTGTGATTTTAAAAGAGGTAAAATATTTACAAAGTTGGACTATAAGTATTGAAAAATCTTTACATATTAAATTAATAATGACTATTGTTTTATTCCTTTCAGATAATGACAGAATGTTTTAATTCTTATGTAAATGTGGTCGCCACTGTATGTGATTTATCTACTGAACAAATTTAAAAGTTATGAAAACATTAGGTGCAACAACCAGATACCCTTATTTTGTACATTGTGGACGGGAAACTATTGCAGTTTTGGATCCTTCACATCTTTTAAAGTGTACATTTTTTTTTTAATGAAACATGATGTTGAGTGCACAACCGATATGCAGGGCAATGATGAGCCTGTCAAAGGTAAACAAATAAAATAAAATAAACTTATCTGTCGGACCCAACCTTCAAAAGAATTCTTAGTTATGATTGTTAAAATATCTCATGTAGAAAACTGATATTTAGCCCAATTATTGCATAACACACTTGGAATGGGAATCCCTTTCATTTTGACAATACAACAACATCCATAGCTTCATGTGTTTGAAAAATTTGTTTCCATGACAACAAAAACAATGCAATGGATATGGTTCAATTGTCAAAATGAAAAGGATTGCCATTCCAGCTATGTTAAGCAAATAAGCAACTGCTGTTTTTCAGTAGTTTTGAAGAATACAAATAATTTTGGGACTGTCTGCTTATCTGTTATTGAACTTTGAATTAAAGATGTTTTAACCAACATCAAGTGAGGCTAAGTGAACTTAATAACAAAAACATTTAAATCTCTAATGGTCCACCAATAGAGATATGAAATAACATTCACATAAAAATATAATAAGACTTCGACTTGAGAAACGGCTCCTTTTTTTACGTCATTTAAAATGGCTAAGCTTGCTATCATTACAATAAAATAAAATAGGTCTACCTATTAGTTATTAATTAGCAAAATCTATTTGTATTTTGTTTCAGGTATAGTAAAATGGAATCACGTAGAGTTATTTTACAACCTAGAGGAGTTTATTTAAATTTTGTGTTTGCTCATTAGAGGTCCTGTAAAAAATGTTTTAACTATCGAATAGCTGCATACAAACTACAACTAAAGTATCTTACATTCTATTTGGTTAACTTTAATATTCCAATAAAATGTTTTAACAAGCCGATTTATTCAACCGAGGAAAACCAAAAATCTAATCTTACTCATTAAGCTTAGTCCCGTCTAGGCTGAAGGTATTATATCCCAATATTATTATATTTTTTAGCGATGGGTAAAAATAAAATACAAAGTCAAAACATATAAAAATGGTTATCACACTTCACAAAGTTATACAGTTGATAAATAACAACAACAACATAAAACAACTTGTTTATAATTTAAAAAACTAAATCAACTTTGATATCATGTAGTCAGTCACATGAAAATTCAAGCTTTTTTATGTTATTCACAACAAAACAAAAGACAAAACAACATATACATTTCTAAACAAGAAAACTACTTAAATTTGAGATCAATCAGTCACATGAAAATCATGTAGATGTTCGTATAATGTTAAGTAGTAACAAAAAGTAAAGCAACTTATACATTTTAATTAAACAAAATGCTACTCGACTTTGACATCAATCAAGCCCTTGATCTAGCTGCCCCTACGAGAGCCTTCTCAGGTTTAGGTCGACGCTCTTGGCTATTAAGCCATTGGCTGTTACGACTATCGGCACAATGATCATGAGTTCACGTCGCACATGTCGATAACCTCGCGAGCCAAATTGAGATACTGGGACTAAATTATTTTATTTCTGTAAGGGTAGAAAGTATTTAATTGAATTACAATAGAATTTACTATTAAAATATAATAACCTAAATAAAACTACTAACAAACTAAAAAATTGCGTCGAAAAAATTCCTCCGCATCGCTGTCGACTGGTTATGTACCCAAGAGACTGGCGGCATTGCTACGTTGTATGGCAATGCTTAGCCTCTGGCCAAGGTAAAAGCTAGCCCTTGGGCCACGGGAAGTGTCAATCAGGCGTTTGGAAATTTCTTTGAACAAAACATGGGCACTCGGACCCCAGGTCCCGAGGCTTTCAACCTCAAACGGCTCGAAAATATAATTACCGATAAGGTTTTTATACTTACGCCGCTTGAGGTTTTCAAGCCGCACAGCAGCGGCGCCAGCACAGCACGCCGAGACAGGAAGATGGGATGGCGCAAGAGTATCGACACAGGTTGCGTCCCACACTAAAGGCCTACCCACCTTCCATGGAAATAAAGACATGCCGTCCGGTCTCTTGCCATCGTCGCGTGCCAAGCCATTAGTTTCTAATACAGCTGGAACGCCGACGGTGACAAGAGCTCGTCGGATGATGTCATTAATGTTTGCGTGCCGTGGTATGCGGCCCGCACTTCGGCTGCAAGACAGACTGGTGTCCGAGACTATTGACAACTTCGCCACAGTGACAGCGATGAGGAGAACAAAAAGGAGCTCCTAGTCGCGGAAGCAACGAGACGGAAGGTAGTGTCGTCGAATAAAGTGCCTATGTTCGACGATGGTAGTGCATGAAGCCAAAGACCCGACTGCCATTTACCCACAGCCAGTAGGCGCGCACGCTCCACTGTACGACGTGTCGAATAAATTATTCTGTACTACTCTGCAGAGTGGCTCGTCCCACCATCTCTGGGAAGATGGATTGTCAGTTGGATCTGAATGCGAGCAAGTGAGACGCCAGGCATCTATAGCCTCGGTGAAGCACGGTACATCAAAATCAATCGGTGTGGAGGCTAGGATTTTCCTGATTAATTTCTCAGTGCCGTAAACCGAGGGTATGAAAGCCGGTAAACTAATACTAGAAATTTTGGCTTATTCCCAAAATCCCCCCTGAAAGTCCCCCTGAGGGGGAAAATGGGAATCTATAAACAAAAGTCTCGAATTACCCCCTGATAATCCCCCCTAGGGGGGGAAACGAGAATCGAAAAAGATACTTATTCCCAAGATCCCCCTTGAAAGTCTTCCTGAGGGGGAAAAGAGGAATCTAAAAAAAAAAGTCTCGAATTCCCCCCTGATAATCCCAATAAATTAATAATAAATTAATTAATAAATGCTGTAGAAATGCGTTCTTTGCGAAGCATATGTGTGGTGTGACTATAAACAATATGCTGAAGAATAATGTGGTAAGGCAACGGTGCGGTTTAAAAGAAGATGTAGTGACAAAAATTTAAAAGAGGATGCTTAGATGGTTTGTTCATGTTGAGAGGGTGAATGAAGGGCGACTAACAAAAGGCATTTACAAGGCAGATGTGAGTGGAAATAGGAGGACATATAGTGACCTTATTGGTGATGTTCTTCAGAAAGGTCAGGTGCGTAGTACTCGCAACCGGCGTGCGTGTATGATCAGATGTATGAACGTAAACGAAGCAAAATGATCGTAGCAGGTGGCGTTCTGTTGTTTCTGCCTGCCCCCATTGGAAGAAGGCGTGAGTTTATGTATGTATGTATGTAAATAATTGATTTAAATAATAAAAGGAATAATTTTTACTTTGAATTGTTAGTACAATTTTTGGTAATTGTTAGCGTTAATTACATAGTTTTTTTTATTGTTGTACGTTTGTGATTGTTATACTCTCCGTGCCAATGCACCGAGAGTATAACAATCACAGAACAACACGTATAAGTAATAATAAGTTTTTTTGTTAAGTATTAGTAAACTTTCTAATAACTAGTCAAGCGTTGTCCACAAGTGATTGTTTTATATTACATTTTCTCTTTATCATCGTACTTAATTTTTACTTTATGTGAAATGCCGAAAAACTTGTTAATTGTTTTATATTTAAGTAAGTGATGTTATTAAGGGAAACTTTCAGGGGGAGATGCTAAATAATTTAGTTTTTCTAGTACCTAGTAGTAGGTATTTTGTTTAAACTGTTTTAATGATTATTGTTACTAAAAGCAACCGATTTCCCTCATCGCTGTTTGTTTGTGATTGTTTTTACTCTTCATTATATTTTATTATTACAAAATTCTTAAAAAAAGAAAAGACTGATTATATTATGATATTGTCGCTTTTTGTTTATTACATTTAATAGAATCTGTATCTAATCACTATTTTGTATTTATTTACTTAAAGAGCGTAGAAATTAAAATTAAAAATAGGGGGGTAAGTGGAATATTCCAAAATGAAACGGGGTATTGAGTTTTTTTTTTATATTAGGGTTCCTCTTTCCCCCTGAGGGAGATTCTCTTAAGGGGGAATTTGGGTATAAGGTGAAATGAAAAGGGGGATTTTGGGACATTTTTTATATTAGTTCCATTTTCCCCCCTAAGGGGGATTCTCTCAGGGGGGATTTTGGGAATAAGCCGAAATTTTGCGCACGCTGAGACCTCCCTTACGAATGGGAAGACTAGCTTGTGTCCAAGCTCGGTCGTTCATGGCCACATTTAAAATCGAAGTTAATGGATGCCGGATGATTTGGTCCATTTTGTCCAAAATGTGAGTGTGCTTCCATAAATAGGAAGCACGAAGGAAATATGTTAATTTAGCGCCGAAACAGCAGTAACGGATAAAGGTTATGGCCTATGGCGGATAAGGTTATGGTTATGGGTCAATCTTTCCGAAACGTCATTGAAATTTTGTAATTTTTTCTGAATAAAAACGGCAAAGGAATTCTCAAAGATTGGAGACCCAAGAAGACGAAGAGAGCTTTTTTCAATAATTTTGTATTTCTGGAGCTGTCGCGTTAAATTTGGAAAGTGTTAGATGTCTGTCAGTACTGTCCGCTAAGCATAGTTCACATTTCAAAAAGTTGAGATCAAGGCCAATGGAATACAGTTCATTTTTTAAGAATTGTAGGTCATTTAATACAGTTTCTAAATCGTCTCCCAAGGTTCCATCATCAAGATACCAAACGTTAAATTTGGAATTTAGCAGTCGAATAATTGGGTGAGTGGCTAAACTAAAAATCACTGGCTCGAGGGGATCACCTTTTTGACAGCCAACAGCAGATTCCAGAAGGTGGTCCCGATACAGTAATTTAGAAGGGTGTCTGTAACATTGCCAAAGGAAACTAAAGATTTGGGGTATTTCTTTTTTAGTTTCTGCCAGCAAGGTGTCCCTATTAACAGAATTGAATTCATTCTTTATGTCAACCTTCAAGATGACCTCTACTTTGCCAGAATTTAGGTAGGTCGACAAGGCGTGTACGGCAGCTTCACAGCCCCCTTTGGAGCCGTAACCTAGCTGCAAGGGCTGATTTTTTTTCGAAACAACCTCACCATAAAATTCACAACAAATCTTGGCTGCCATACGACGGTAAGTAGTTCCCACGGCAATGGGACGAATGCCGCCATCCCTTTTACGCAGGGCGCATAGATTGGCCCCGTACTGAACGTCGATGACGGCCTCGTTCACCCTGTCGGAGAGCATTAGGTTAATCAGAGCCGTAAGGTCCTTCAAAAGCAACTCACCAGCTGCCCCGGCGCCTGAACAAATAAGGTCCTTATCGTGCTGAGGACTCAGGCCGTCGAGGCCGCCAGCGGAGCCGCTCCGGGAGGAGTTAATGGCTGTGACTAAATCCCGACTTGTCATGATGAGAGAGTGGTTATCCAGATTAAGGGGTCGGGAATGGAAAGGCCATCCGCTGGGGCAAGGTGATTGCCCTCAAGAGCTGCGAGCGTTTCTGGAGAACACGGACCAGCCACATCACTACTAAAAAGAATATATAGTTGAGATACTTGATTTGTTTATCTTTCTCGGCTTTCACGAGGTTCCTGTCATGCGGGACCGTTATGTCATTAATCATTGCGCGCTGCTCAATTCGATCTACCACCACCATATCAGGCTTATTGGCAACAATAGTCCCTTTGTGATGGTGGATCGATCCCAGTACAATGTGATATTTCCATTTTCGAGATCTGGGTCGGGTACATACCTGTAGTACGGCACTTCCGATTTCATAAGGCTGATGGATAATCCTGGTTACAAGGTTGTGTCTATGCAAGTTTTCTTCGTTAGCTAGACGAGAACATCC
Source organism: Dryobotodes eremita (assembly GCA_917490735.1). Classification (NCBI taxonomy): domain Eukaryota; kingdom Metazoa; phylum Arthropoda; class Insecta; order Lepidoptera; family Noctuidae; genus Dryobotodes; species Dryobotodes eremita. The sequence continues at coordinate 4,375,518 of OU823241.1, read as the reverse complement.
AAAGATAATGTGTCTGATTGATTGCCCCGGACGATGGCATGCCAGACAGATGTCAACCGTGCCGTCTTTCACAATAAATCTCCGGTATTGTTTGTCTTCATAAATTCGTCCATAATTGCACAAACAAAACCTTCGGTTTTCCCAAAGAGGTCACCGAAACGTAGCCAGGCTACGGACGCTAGTAGATCTACATCGGGTCCATGTAGGGCCCGGAAAAGGCGTTCGTGAAGCTCCTTACTCTGCCATACCTCCATGCGATCATTAGTGTCAAGCGGTACTGGCTTGCGCCAGTTCTCTTTAGCCAAGGAGAACGGGATGAGGCCTTTGTCCACCGCGACCACATTTCGATGCAACCCCACGTCGGCTTCTAGGAAATATTCCCCGAGACTGCATATCTCGCGATTGTGGAGGGTCTTAGTGTTTAAAAGGGGTGCGCCAAAGTTCACCTAAATTTTCAACTCCGATAATTGGAAATCCGAAAATGTTCTTCCTAACATTTTTCATCCTAACAATCACAATTCCTAACTACTCTGTCTCTAATGTTCATAATTCCGAAGCATTCAACTTCATAATGTCAGTAGCAATAAACATCTATTATACTTGTATTTGTTTTCCTATATTTTCTCAACATAACCATCTTATACACTATTATTCAAAGTCATATTTTTTTTGTTTAGATTTCTTTTTATTCATAATAATCAGTATTATATACATAAATTTTGCGTAACTTTATTTTCACATAACATGTGTAACATATAAGAATAAAGCGTATTCTTTAATTTTATTTATAGCGGTGTGTACCTGCAAATATATCCATAGGTTAGGTTAGGTTAGAACTGTGACCAACTACGCGCGAGCCGAGCGAGCGAAGCGAGCGGTGCCGCGGCAGCGGCCGGCGAGCGCTACCTCGAAAATGGTCGCGAAATTTTTCTAAGTATTTTTTTCATAGTGCCCCCAAGACGACACTCTGACCTGAATTTCATTCATTTAAGACAAAAATCAGTCAAACGACCTTTAATCATTCTAAACAGTTGGTTTAAAATATAGTGGGTAGGTTATATATAAGTTGGGTGAAAATATTATGGTAATTATGTTTAGGGATAAAAGCGTTATGATAAAAAACAGTAGGAGTTTAAATATATTTACATTAATGATATTATTAATTACAATTTTCGGAAACATGAGTGTTATGAACATCGCCGGTAGCACTACAAATAGTATGAATGAAAACTTTAGGATGAAAAATTTTAGGAAGAGTGATCATTCGGATTACAAATCGTTAGGAAGAACAATTTCGGGTAAAGAACTTTAGTTGAGCCAATATGGACCCGTTTAAAAGCCTCGACCTCCACACTTTCGCAGGATATACAGCCTCATTACTGATAACTGTGGGTGATGCATTCGATTTGCAGTCAGCAGCGTCCGGACCCTCCTATTCAGGGCTTCGATTTCGGCCTGAGTCAACTTGAGTATGCCGAAAGACTACATCAAAACCGGCATGACCCAACCGTTGAAGGCGCGCACCTTGTTTCCGCCTGATAGAAGACTATTAAATACTTTGTCCAGGCGGCCAAAGAAGAGCTCCTTCAACGATTGCTATATGTCAGTACCACTGATGCCCAACGCTTCCGACATACCAAAAAACATACAGGTTTCGGATGCAGAGAGGGCTCTAAGGTTTATGAAATCCGAGAGTTGTTTCCCACGGATTCCACAATCGCTTTACATGCACGTCCGCACATTCGTCCACACCAAATTCCATCCTGATGGCGCTACTGAAAGTTTCAGTTACTTTCAGTAGCTCCATCAGTTGCAAATTGCTTGGGGCAAAGAGTTTGAGGTCATCCATGTAGAGGTGAGATATAACCTGACCACCTCTCTTTAGCCAATAGCCTAGACCTGAAACCTCCAGCAGTGTGCTTAGAGGATTCTGAAAGGATTATTCACCCTGAAATATTCCTCGCTCGATCTTTATCGGCTCGCTATTCCTCTAGATATTTCGACACGCTCGATAGCGAAGAACCGTTCTCCATTGCCCCATACTCGACATCAGGAAGGTGCGCAGAGTAGCATCTTCTTTATACAACTCCAGCACCCTCATGAGCCATGTATGTGGCACCAGGTCATAGGCCTTCTTGTAATCTATCCGACATGTCGACAGACCCTTTCGGGAACGCCGAACCTGTTGGCTAATTGCCATATCAATGAGGAGTAGCTCCTTAGTACCGCGGGACCCGTTCCTTCATCCATTTTGCCATGATGAAGACATGATGGTGTTGATGTTTATATGTTTGTTCATTTTAAATCAGCTGAATGTGGTTCAATGTCAAACATTAATCTCTTTCTTAGTCTAACGTTGTTCAATATTTTCTTGCTTCATTCGGACGCCATGAGAAATACACGCCTAAGTGAAAACAATTTTCGAATAGAGGCAGCAGGCAATTCGTGCGTGACCACTCTCATCGACAGAGGGTGGTCGGCTGAAGCGCCCACGCAACGTTCAAGACCTTATACACAGCGGTTCGCGTTCATAAAATGCGCTCCTTGAGTACAGCTTATCCACCATTTTCATCCAAAAAGATTTTTTAAGTAGACTTAACTTACTAACACAACAAACTTAGCTTAAATTAAAATAGCTTAAATGCTAACGATACGTCAAATCGTTTCAGGTAAAAATTTATGATCGACCAACTTGTTATTAAACATTGACGACAAAATGCGCTTAACGTCCAAGTGATTGTAATTAGCAGATAGGTAGTGTTTTAACGGACAATAAACAAAAAGTTATACACAAATAAATAGTTTTATTTCCAAAATTTGATAAAGTGGCCAATTATTAAGACGTTTTATTGATAAAAAAAATTAAAAATAATTCGGTAAAGTGTTTTAACATCAAATCTTTATTTAGAAAAAAAGCAAAATGAATTATGGGCTATTTTCTAACATTATTATTATTATTATGTACGGTTTATGAAACAAATGACGAAGATGGTGGGATTGAAAACAAATTTCCTTGGAACCTAGACCATTGGAAAGAGAAAAATCTGCCGATTCAAACGATGTAAATAACTAAATTTTAACAAAAGTGGTAGTTCATTCAACGTGTTTTATGTGGAATTTTTCACTTTTTGTATGGAAAATATAAAAAAATATTATCTAGATGTTAAATTTAGGGGTTTAGGGGTTCCATAAACGGTGTCCCACAGGGATCGGTCCTGGGGCCGCATCTGTGGGACATCGGTTACGACTGGGTGCTGCGCGCCGACCTCCCTAGTGGCGTCAGCGTAGTGTGCTACGCTGACGACACGCTGGTCCTGGCGCAGGGGAGGTCGCACCAGGCGGCGGTCGAACTCATGACACGCGGGGTTGCGACAGTCGTTGAGAGGATCCGGCAGCTGGGACTCGAGGTGGCCTTGCACAAGTCCGAGGCCATGTGTTTTCATGGTCCTCGGAACGCGCCACTGTCGGGTTCCCAAATAACGGTAGGAGGGGTTCACATCGGCGTCGAGTCGACGATGAAGTACCTGGGACTCGTCCTCGACAGCCGGTGGAACTTCGTCGAGCACTTCCGACGTTCGGCTCCCAAACTGCAGCGGGCCGGGGCTGCTTTGAAGCGGCTCTTGCCCAATCTGGGGGGGCCAAACGCCTCCTGCCGGAGGCTCTACGCGGGGGTCGTGCGGTCCATGGCCCTTTACGGGGCACCGGTGTGGGCGCGTTCGTTGAGGCTCCGGCCAGCCCGCCGGTTGAAAGCGTCCCAAAGGGTCATGGCCATCCGGATGGTACGGGGATACCGCACGGTCTCCTGCGAGGCGGCGAGCCTCCTTGCCGGATTGCCGCCGTGGGATCTGGAGGCAAAGGTCCTCGCGCACGTTTGGGAGTGGCGCGAGGAGGCGAAACGCCGGGGCGTAACTTCGCTGCCGCGAGAAATCACGGCACAGCGGACAGAGCTCCGGCGGGATCTCATGGCGGCATGGAGAGTGCGACTGTTGCAACCCAGCGCAGGGCACGCCACAATTGCGGCGGTAAGACCCCTCTTTGAGGAGTGGCTTGAGAGGCGCCACGGCGTCCTCACCTTCCGCCTGACGCAGGTCCTCACCGGACATGGCTGTTTCGGGAGGTTCCTGTTTCGGATAAGGCGGGAGGAAACGCCCGGGTGTTACCATTGTGTGGATCGACCGGAGGACACGGTGGAGCATACGGTGGAGGTCTGCCCGGCTTGGGCGGAGCACCGCCGTGTCCTCGTGGCGGCGATCGGCGGCGGCGACCTCTCGCGTCCGGCCCTGGTTCAGGCCATGGTACGGAGCGAGAGGGAATGGGAAGCCGTCACCTCCTTCTGCGAAGCAGTAATGCTCGCGAAGGAGGAGGCGGAGCGCGAGAGGGAGAGGCAATCTCTACGCCCTCGCGCCCCTAGCCGCCGCAGGAGGAGGAGACACCCTGGGCGTCGGGAGTCGATTGCCGACTCCCGGCCACCGTAGGCGCGGGCTTGCGGACGGCGAGTAATGGGCAGCTCGCCGTCCGGTAAGGACCAGGCCCGGGTCGACGGCGCGTCGTGTTCCACGCGCGCCTCAAAGAGATGTCAGCACCATTGACGGGGTCCGATAGGACCGATGCCTGCCGGGGTCGCGGATTGTTCGAAAGAGTTACCGTGGCCCTGGCGCACAGGCAACTGAAGGAACACGGGTGGGTTTTAGTCAGTAAGAGTCTGACACGCCCTTCCGCTCCGCCCAGAGCGGGAGACGTCATTTGATGATTTCCCACCCAAAAAAAAAAAAAAAAAGGGGTTCCATAAAGGGGGTCGAAATTTTCATTAATTTTTGCGATAGGACACACCAGTTTCGAGATATTATTATAAGCCAAATAAAAGAAAAAAAAGATACAGTACTGTTTTTGCACCTGAAGTCGAGGTGTAGGTGTGAATCGGACCCTTTTTAATCGCGATTAAAAATAGTCCGATTTAGTTAAGCAATCAAAATTTTAGGTGATTATCGTCAAATTCAGAATAGCAAAATTGCCATTTTCAATTATAATTGCCAAAAAAACATAATGGCAAAACTATTTTACTTTGTAAAAGAAATAAAGGTGTCTCTATTCCTTCTATGTTCGCTATTCTAAAATCAATATAAGTTAGTATTTTGCGTCGACGCGGCGACGCTTGGGTCGCTCGCGGGCATAAAGTGCGGAGCTTGCGTGGAAATTATTTTAGAGTGCCTGGTTTTAACATCCAAATATATATCGAACATCGGCCGCGAATAGTGGTCTTAATATCTCCATACATTTCAGTACATTACAACTGCACTCAACCACCACCACTAATACATTATAGTGTATTATCTGTAACCACCACTTTGATCTGAATGACGTTTAGTTTACATGTTGCTAGCAACATAGTAATAATCTGTAGTCAGTTAGGCCACTAGCACCACCTAGGTCTGAATAGAAAAACTGATTAACTGCAACCGCCTCCACCGTCGCGAGCATTACTACTTCGTAAAAGGAGTGACGGCTTCCCATGCGCTCTCGCTCCGTACCATGGCCTGGACCAGGGCCGGACGCGAGAGATCCCGCCGCCGATCGCCTCCGCAAGGATACCGCGGTGCTCCGCCCAAGCCGGGCAGACTTCCACCGTATGCTTCACCGTGTCCTCCGGGCGATCCACACAATGGTAACACCCGGGTGTTTCCTACCTCCTTATCCAAAACAGGAAGCTCCCGAAACAGCCATGTCCGGTGAGGACCTGCGTCAGGCGGAAGTTGAGGACGGCGGGCGCCGACGTCGGGATCACACATAGTGGTCGGGGGGGCCCGAATTGCTGTCGAGTCTACCATGAAATACCTTGGACTGGTGCTCGACAGCCAGTGGGACTTCGGCCCCCACTTTCGGCGGCTGGCGCCCAAGTTGATGGGCGCGGCGGGCGCACTCGCAACGCTTCTTCCCAATCTGGGGGGCCCGAGCACTGCCTGTAGGAGATTGTACCTCGGGGTCGTGCGATCCATGACCCTGTACGGAGCCCCGGTGTGGGCCTCAGACCTGACGGCCGGAAGCATCGCAATGCTGTGAAAACCGCAGAGGGCAATGGCCATCAGGGCTATCAAGGGGTATCGCACGATCTCCTACGAGGCGGCTTGTGCGTTGGCCGGATCTCCGCCTTGAGACTTAGACGCGAGAGCCCTTGCGTCACTGTACCGGTGGCGCGAAGAGGTGCGGTCGCGGGGCGGTGGACCGATGCAGCGAGAGATCGAACTGCGTCGGTCGCAGCTCCGCGACGTCCTGGTGACGGAGTGGCGGTACAGGCTTTTACGCCCTACCGCCGGCCTCGTCACCATCGAGGCGGTCCGGCCGGTGCTCAACGAGTGGCTCGGGAGAAGGCACGGCTCCCTGTCGTTTAGGGCGACGCAGGTGCTTTCGGGGCATGGTTGCTTCGGGAAGTACCTGTGTCGCATAAACAGGGAGCCGGACGCTCGGTGTCATCATTGTGTCAACTGTCTGGAGGACACGGCGTGGCATACGCTGGCAGAGTGTACCGCATGGGAGGAGCTGCGCCGTGCCCTCGTGTCAGAAGTCGGAGCCGACTTGTCGCTTCCGGCCGTCGCTTGTTCGATGGTCGGGAGCGCCGAGTCGTGGGATGCTGTGATCTCCTTTTGTGAAACTGTCATTTCACAGAAGGAGGCTGCGGAAAGGTTGAGAGAGGTCGAGGCCACTCTCCCGATCCGCAGCAGACGTGCCGGGCGTCGGCGGAGGGCGGATAGCGCCCTCTTCCGGCCCCCATAAATGGGTTCAGAGGGACGGCGGACCTGGGGACGTCCGCCGCCCCTCATATTACAGGACCCGAGGCGGCGGCGCGTAGTGTTCCACGCGCGCCCCTATTGGACGTCGCGGGGGGAGTTTTACACCTCACTCCCCCCGCGGACTTGAGGAGGCCCGCAGAGGCGGGTCGGCACTAGCCGGGGATTGTGGAAGGCGCACAAGTTCCCATGATCCCCGGTGCAAGTGTGGGAAGGGAACACCGGGGTGGTTTTTAGTCAGTAAGAGTCTGACAGATCCTTCCGCCCCCCCAGGACGGAGGACATCCATGAGGATTTTCCACCACGGAACAAAAAAAAAAAAAAAAGGCGGAAGTTGAGGACGCCGTAGCGCCTCTCAATCCACTCCTCAAAAAGTGGACTTATCGCCGCAATTGTGGCGTGCCCATACTATACAGGGTGGTAGGGACATCGACGAGCAAATTGTTACCATGGATTCAGTACATGATTCTAAATCCTATTGCGTTGAAAGTTCTTGCCGCTTGTTAAAAAAAAATTCGCTGTTCCAAACATTTTGACGGCTTAGGTATTGCACTTTTCTATGAAACAGCAGATTTATTATTAGTAAACGGCCAAAAATCTCTACTCTACGGGGTCTAAAATAATGTGTTGAATTCGTGGTTACAGTTTACGCGTTGATATCCTTGCCACACTGTATAGTATATACTAATATTATAAAGAGGTATTTGTTTGTTTTTTAGTTTTTATGTAGGGGGTAATCTCTGGAGCAGCCGGTCAGATTTGAAGAATTCTTTTTGCATTTAATAGCTTAGTTTTTGAAGAAGGCTATAGGCTATTTAAAATCACACTATGAGCCGAGCAAAAAGAAAAAGAGTCAGAAAGGCCGCTAAACTAAAACGAAGTGATAGCGCGGGTTGGCGATGCGATGTGATGGGGTGGGTCGGGGCAGCAAGAAATTTCATGCGGGCGAAGTCGCGGGCGGAAGCTAGTACTTACTAATTCCATTGTATAATTATTCATACTAATTCCATGAGCAAAAACACAAACCACCGTTCTAAAAAATCTGTCACATGCCATTTTTGTGACAAATAATTTAAGAAAAATATGGCCTTACATTTTTACATCATGTATTAAACCTACAAAAAAAAACGAATAAAACCCTAAATAAATAAAAATATATGTTGTTCAGCACCCAAAAGTCCACAATAATGACGTTATTAGCCAAGGAACCTATCAATCTGTAAAAATTTGCCGAGAATTAAATGGTACGTTTTTTTCAGATACTAAGAGTATTGTAAACCAAAAAGAAACAACCATATTAAATACTAAGAGATAAGCCAGCCTATAACGTTCCCACAGCTGTCTCTGTCAGAGGGAATCGGCTGTAATCTACCACACGAGCCCAGTTTGTTTGGTAGAAGTCACCTGTCTTCGATTTTTCGGTCTGCGAGTATCGCGTAAGGAACTTCGTCTCTGACTGGGGTCCCCCGACAGAAAACGTTTTTTTTTAAATCTAGTATTTTCCTTTTTCCTCACGATATTATACTTCGCCGTTTGAAAGCAGTGGTGATAAAAGAAAATTACAGTAAAGTGCCTGCCTGAGTGCGAACCCATGACCTAAAACTCGTAAGTCGGCCGCTGCCAGTTTGCCAGCTCTGCTCTCGTGTAAACATTGTTTTGGGATAATAGCTGATCATTATGATGAAAGAATGATAAAAAGCCTTGCTATTAGTATGTTTTACCCTAAGATAGTAATAGATGCCTCCAATTTCTTTTTCTTTATTGTAGTCGTCGTCTTTTGAATGTGGCTATTGCATTGTTAAACTGAGCAAATCTGCCATAGCTTTTATAGAGATAATATTAATTTCGTAGGTGCTTTCTCTAATGGATATTCCCTAAATATTTTTTCAGCACAAATGAATCCAAAATACGTTAATGAAGATAATAGTAAAATGACCCGCTAAACACTATTATAAGAAAATGCCATAACAGTTAGTAGAAGTATTTTCCTCGAAAGGAGGTGTAATTAAAAAAAAAGTACAATTGGCAGATCTGACGTTGTTCATAAAATCAAAATGAAAGACGTGGAAAAAAAAATTAAGCAACTGCAATTAGAATTGCAATACAATAAGGAAGATAGTCCATGCAATGAGATAAATAACGTCAGTATAATGGTTCATAAGAAAAAAGTAAAGAACCGCAAAAAAATCGATCTAATCAAACATGGCCAACAGCCAGCAGTCGCTTTCCGGTTATCACGCTCCGGTAGGAATAAAACCCAAAAGTTACTCACTAAACACATCAGCATGACCGAAATTAATAAACGGACAAAACTACCCAAGCATAGAACTAGAAGCTCTGAAGCCATAAATAAAAAAACCCATTTCAGTTCAAAATTCGTAGTAAATAGAGTCTCAGAGCACCATTTCAGCGACTACTTGAGTCCATTTAATTTACGGACTCAGAAGAAATGGAAAGTTTACCGTTGTCAAATAAGCAGGCCAGAGGACAGCTGCTGCTGTTACTGCAACTCAGATGCAATGTTTGAAGTAATGAAGAGCCTCTACGACTGCTACAAAAAGAAAAATTGTGATAATTGTGATTGCATACTCTGCAGTCATATATTACAAGAGGAAAGGCGCATCGGGGAAGAACGGAAGTCGTTAGCATCTCTAAGTGCAAAAGAAAAGAAGAAGAGGGCTGAAAAAATGTTAGAAGGGAAGACTCCAGCAGAGAAAGAAGACATTTTGAAAGAATTAGTCCGAACAGGACAACCTCTACCTAAGGGTAAAACAGCGTCTGAAAAAGCTTTGATCAGGAAAGTAAAAGCAGAATTGGGAGTGCCAGAGTCGAAAACGACAACAATGTTGGAAAGAATAAAAAAAGCCAAAGCATACGAAGTGACAACACCATCAGAAAGAATAAAAAAAGCTAAAGCTGCAGGACTAATAACACCTTTAGAAGGAAAAACTGCGGAACAAAAAGAAAAAATAATAAAGGGATTAGCAATGCAAGGACTGCCTCTTCCCGAAGGAAAAACTGCCTCTGAGAAAAAGCTTATAGAAAAGGTACGCAAAGAACTTGCACTTCCTCCGGAACCTCAAACTGCATCCATGAAAGAGAAGTACAGAAAAGCTGCAGATGCTGGATTAATGCAGCCCCTTGAAGGTAAATCACCGAAAGAAAAAGAAGTAATTTTGCAAGGTTTGCATGACAGAGGTATCCCACTGCCAAAGGGACGCACGGCATCTGAGAGAGCTCTTGTAGCTAAAGTGATAGCAGGAGAACGGGTACCGTCTCTTACGCCATCGGAGAGAATACGTAAAGCAAAAGCAGCAGGACTACTAACGCCAATAGAAGGAAAACCTCCGGAACAACAAGAAAAGATACTGAGAGGATTAGCAATGCAAGGACTGCCTCTTCCTGAAGGGAAAACTGCCTCTGAGAAAAAACTAATTGAAAAGATCCGCAAAGAACTTGCCCTTCCTCCGGAACCTAAAACTGCATCTATGAAAGAGAAGTATGCTAAAGTTGCAGACGCCGGATTAATGCAGCCACTTGAAGGTAAATCACCGAAAGAAAAAGAAATAATTTTACAAGGTTTGCATGACAGAGGCATCCCACTGCCTGAGGGACGATCGGCATCTGAGAAAGATCTTATAGCTAAAGTGAAAGCAGGAGTACGTGCGCCGTCTGTTACGCCATCTGAAAGACTTCGTAAAGCAAAAGCTGCTGGACTACTTACGCCAATAGCAGGAAAACCTCCCGAACGACAAGAAAAGATACTGAGAGGATTAGCAATGCAAGGACTGCCTCTTCCTGAAGGGAAAACTGCCTCTGAGAAAAAGATAATTGAAAAGATACGCAAAGAACTTGCCCTTCCTCCGGAAGCCAAAACTGCATCCATGAAAGAGAAGTATAGAAAAGCTGCAGACGCCGGATTAATGCAGCCACTTGAAGGAAAATCACCGAAAGAAAAAGAAAGAATCTTACAAGGTTTTCATGACAGAGGTATCCCATTGCCTGAAGGACGAACGGCATCAGAGAAAGCTCTAATAGCTAGAGTTACGGCAGGAGTACGTGCACCATCTGAAAAATTACGTAGAGCAAAAGCTGCAGGACTAATTACGCCTCTAGAAGGAAAAACTCCTGCACAAAAGGAAAAGATACTGAGAGGATTAGCAATGGAAGGACTGCCTCTTCCTGAGGCGGAAACTGCTTCAGAGAAAAGGATTATGGAAAAGGTTCGCGCTGACCTAGGTCTTCCTCCGGAACCTAAAACTGCATCGATGAGACAGAAGTACTTTGAGGCTGCAGATGCTGGATTAATGCAGCCACTTGAAGGTAAATCACCGAAAGAAAAAGAAAGAATTCTACAGGGTTTACATGACAGAGGAATCCCATTGCCTGAAGGACGAACGGCATCAGAGGAATCTCTTATAGCTAGAGTGAAGGCAGGAGTACGAGCGCCATCTGAGAAACTACGTAGAGCAAGAGCTGCAGGGCTACTGACACCTTTAGAACGAAAAGCTCCGTCACAGAAAGTTAAGATAATGAAAGGATTAGCCATGGAAGGACTCCCTCTTCCTGAAGCAAAAACTGCTTCAGAGAAACAGATACTCGAAAAAGTCCGTGCTGATCTTGGCCTACCTCCGGAACCTAAAACTGCATCTATGAGACAGAAGTACGCTGACGCTGCAGATGCTGGATTTATGCAGCCACTTGAAGGTAAATCACCGAGAGAAAAAGAAATAATTCTACAAGGTTTGCATGACAGAGGAATCCCATTGCCCGAAGGACGAACGGCATCAGAAGAAGCTATTATAGCTAGAGTGAAGGCAAGAGTAAGGGCGCCGTCTGAAAAACGACGTAGAGCAAGAGCTGCGGGCCTACTAACACCTTTAGAACGCAAAACTCCCTCACAGAAAGCAAAAATAATGAAAGGATTAGCAATGGAAGGACTGCCTCTTCCTGAAGCGAAAACTGCTTCAGAAAAACAGCTCATGGAAACGGTTCGCGCTGATCTCGGCCTACCTCCGGAACCTAAAACTGCATCGATGAGACAGAAGTACGTTGAGGCTGCAGATGCTGGATTAATGCAGCCACTTGAAGGTAAATCACCGAAAGAAAAAGAAAGAATTCTACAGGGTTTACATGACAGAGGAATCCCATTGCCTGAAGGACGAACGGCTTCAGAGGAATCGCTTATAGCTAGAGTGAAGGCAGGAGTACGTGCACCATCTGAAAAGCTACGTAAAGCAAAAGCTGCAGGGCTACTAACGCCTTTAGAAGGAAAAACTCCCGCACAAAAGGAAAAGATACTGAGAGGATTAGCAATGGAAGGACTGCCTCTTCCTGAAGCGGAAACTGCTTCAGAGAAAAGGATTATAGAAAAGGTTCGCGCAGACCTTGGCCTTCCTCCGGAACCTAAAACTGCATCCATGAGAGAGAAGTACGCTAAAGCTGCAGATGCCGGATTACTGCAGCCACTTGAAGGTAAATCACCGAAAGAAAAAGAAAGAATTCTACAGGGTTTGCATGACAAAGGAATTCCGTTGCCTGAAGGACGAACACGATCAGAGGAAGCTCTTATAGCTAGAGTGAAGGCAGGAGTACGGGCACCATCTGAGAAACTGCGTAAAGCAAAAGCTGCAGGGCTACTGACTCCTTTAGAAGGTAAAACTCCCGCACAAAAAGAAAAGATACTGAGAGGATTAGCAATGGAAGGACTGCCTCTTCCTGAAGCGGAAACTGCTTCAGAGAAAAGGATTATGGATAAGGTTCGCGCTGATGTTGGCCTTCCTCCAGAACCTAAAACTGCATCCATGAGAGAGAAGTACGCTAAAGCTGCAGATGCCGGATTACTGCAGCCACTTGAAGGTAAATCACCGAAAGAAAAAGAAAGAATTCTACAGGGTTTGCATGACAGAGGAATCCCGTTGCCTGAAGGACGAACTGCATCAGAGGAAGCTCTTATTGCTAGAGTGAAGGCAGGAGTACGTGCACCATCTGAGAAGCTGCGTAAAGCAAAAGCTGCAGGGCTACTGACACCTTTAGAAGGAAAATCTCCCTCACAGAAAGAAAGGATAATGAAAGGATTAGCAATGGAAGGGTTGCCTCTCCCTGCAGCGAGAACGGCTTCAGAGAAAAGGATTATGGAAAAGGTGCGCGCTGACCTTGGCCTACCTCCGGAACCGAAAACTTCTTCCATGAGACACAAGTACGCTAAAGCTGCAGATGCCGGATTATTGCAGCCACTTGAAGGTAAATCACCGAAAGAAAAAGAAAGAATTCTACAGGGCTTGCATGACAAAGGAATTCCGTTGCCTGAAGGACGAACACGATCAGAGGAAGCTCTTATAGCTAGAGTGAAGGCAGGAGTACGAGCACCATCTGAGAAACTGCGTCAAGCAAAAGCTGCAGGGCTACTGACACCTTTGGAAGGAAAGACTCCCGCACAAAAGGAAAAGATACTGAGAGGATTAGCAATGGAAGGAATGCCTCTTCCTCAAGCGGAAACTGCTTCAGAGAAAAGGATTATGGAAAAAGTACGCGCTGACCTTGGTCTTCCTCCGGAACCTATAACTGCATCCATGAGACAGAAGTACGCTGATGCTGCTGATGCTGGATTACTACAGCCACTTGAAGGTAAATCACGGAAAGAAAAGGAAAGAATTCTACAGGGTTTGCATGACAGAGGAATCCCGCTGCCTGAAGGACGAACTGCATCAGAGGAATCTCTTATTGCTAGAGTGAAGGCAGGAGTACGTGCACCATCTGAGAAGCTGCGTAAAGCAAAAGCTGCAGGGCTACTGACACCTTTAGAAGGAAAATCTCCCTCACAGAAAGAAAGGATAATGAAAGGATTAGCAATGGAAGGGTTGCCTCTCCCTGAACCGAGAACTGCTTCAGAGAAAAGGATTATGGAAAAGGTGCGCGCTGACCTTGGCCTACCTCCGGAACCGAAAACTTCTTCCATGAGACAAAAGTACGCTAAAGCTGCAGATGCCGGATTATTGCAGCCACTTGAAGGTAAATCACCGAAAGAAAAAGAAAGAATTCTACAGGGTTTGCATGACAAAGGAATTCCGTTGCCTGAAGGACGAACACGATCAGAGGAAGCTCTTATAGCTAGAGTGAAGGCAGGAGTACGAGCACCATCTGAGAAATTGCGTAAAGCAAACGCTGCAGGGCTACTGACACCTTTGGAAGGAAAAACTCCCGCACAAAAGGAAAAGATACTGAGAGGATTAGCAATGGAAGGAATGCCTCTTCCTGAAGCGGAAACTGCTTCAGAGAAAAGGATTATGGAAAAGGTACGCGCTGATCTTGGTCTTCCTCCGGAACCTAAAACTGCATCGATGAGGGAGAAGTACGCTGATGCTGCTGATGCCGGATTACTGCAGCCACTTGAAGGTAAACCACCGAAAGAAAAAGAAAGAATCCTACAGGGTTTGCATGACAGAGGAATCCCGTTGCCTGAAGGACGAACTGAATCAGAGGAAGCTCTTATAGCTAGAGTGAAGGCAGGAGTACGTGCACCGTCTGAGAAACTCCGTAAAGCAAAAGCTGCAGGGCTACTGACACCTTTAGAAGGAAAAACTCCCTCACAGAAAGAAAGGATAATGAAAGGATTAGCAATGGAAGGATTGCCTCTCCCTGAAGCGAGAACTGCTTCAGAGAAAAGGATTATGGAAAAGGTGCGCGCTGATCTTGGCCTACCTCCGGAACCGAAAACTTCTTCCATGAGACACAAGTACGCTAAAGCTGCAGATGCCGGATTACTGCAGCCACTTGAAGGTAAACCACCGAAAGAAAAAGAAAGAATTCTACAGGGTTTGCACGACAGAGGAATCCCGTTGCCAGAAGGACGAACTGCATCAGAGGAAGCTCTTATAGCTAGAGTCAAGGCAGGAGTAAGAGCACCATCTGAAAAACTGCGTAAAGCAAAAGCTGCAGGGCTACTGACACCTCTGGAGGGAAAAACTCCCGCAGAAAAAGAAAAGATACTGAGAGGATTAGCAATGGAAGGACTGCCTCTTCCTGAAGCGGAAACTGCTTCAGAGAAAAGGATTATGGAAAAGGTACGTGCTGATCTTGGTCTTCCTCCGGAACCTAAAACTGCATCGATGAGACGGAAATACGCTGATGCTGCTGATGCCGGATTGCTGCAGCCACTTGAAGGTAAATCGACAAAAGAAAAAGAAAGAATTCTACAGGGTTTGCATGACAGAGGAATCCCGTTGCCTGAAGGACGAACTGCATCAGAGGAAGCTCTTATAGCTAGAGTGAAGGCAGGAGTACGTGCACCATCTGAGAAGCTTCGTAAAGCAAAAGCTGCAGGGCTACTGACACCTTTAGAAGGAAAAACTCCCTCACAGAAAGAACGGATAGTGAAAGGCTTAGCAATGGAAGGATTGCCACTTCCTGAAGCGAAAACGGCTTCAGAGAAAAGGATTATGGAAAAGGTACGCGCTGACCTTGGCCTACCTCCGGAACCGAAAACTTCTTCCATGAGACACAAGTACGCTAAAGCTGCAGATGCCGGATTACTGCAGCCACTTGAAGGTAAATCACCGAAAGAAAAAGAAAGAATTCTACAGGGTTTGCATGACAAAGGAATTCCATTGCCAGAAGGACGAACACGATCAGAGAAAGCTCTTATAGCTAGAGTAAAGGCAGGAGTAAGAGCACCATCTGAAAAACTGCGTAAAGCAAAAGCTGCAGGGCTACTGACACCTCTGGAGGGAAAAACTCCCGCAGAAAAAGAAAAGATACTGAGAGGCTTAGCAATGGAAGGACTGCCTCTTCCTGAAGCGGAAACTGCTTCAGAGAAAAGGATTATGGAAAAGGTACGCGCTGATCTTGGTCTTCCTCCGGAACCTAAAACTGCATCGATGAGAGAGAAATACGCTGATGCTGCTGATGCCGGATTACTGCAGCCACTTGAAGGTAAATCACCGAAAGAAAAAGAAAGAATTCTACAGGGTTTGCATGACAGAGGAATCCCGTTGCCTGAAGGACGAACTGCATCAGAGGAAGCTCTTATCGCTAGAGTGAAGGCAGGAGTACGTGCACCATCTGAGAAGCTTCGTAAAGCAAAAGCTGCAGGGCTACTGACACCTTTGGAAGGAAAAACTCCCTCACAGAAAGAAAGGATAATGAAAGGATTAGCAATGGAAGGATTGCCACTTCCTGAAGCGAAAACGGCTTCAGAGAAAAGGATTATGGAAAAGGTACGCGCTGATCTTGGTCTTCCTCCGGAACCCAAAACTACATCCATGAGAGAAAAGTACGCTGATGCTGCTGATGCCGGATTACTGCAGCCACTTGAAGGTAAATCACCGAAAGAAAAAGAAAGAATTCTACAGGGTTTGCATGACAGAGGAATCCCGTTGCCTGAAGGACGAACTGCATCAGAGGAAGCTCTTATCGCTAGAGTGAAGGCAGGAGTACGTGCACCATCTGAGAAGCTTCGTAAAGCAAAAGCTGCAGGGCTACTGACACCTTTAGAAGGAAAAACTCCCTCACAGAAAGAAAGGATAATTAAAGGATTAGCAATGGAAGGATTGCCACTTCCTGAAGCGAAAACGGCTTCAGAGAAAAGGATTATGGAAAAAGTACGCGCTGACCTTGGTCTTCCTCCGGAACCGAAAACTTCTTCCATGAGACACAAGTACACTAAAGCTGCAGATGCCGGATTACTGCAGCCACTTGAAGGTAAATCACCGAAAGAAAAAGAAAGAATTCTACAGGGTTTGCATGACAAAGGAATTCCATTGCCTGAAGGACGAACACGATCAGAAGAAGCTCTTATAGCTAGAGTGAAGGCAGGAGTACGAGCACCATCTGAGAAATTGCGTAAAGCAAAAGCTGCAGGGCTACTGACACCTTTGGAAGGAAAAACTTCCTCACAGAAAGAAAGGATAATGAAAGGATTAGCAATGGAAGGATTGCCACTTCCTGATGCGAAAACGGCTTCAGAGAAAAGGATATTGGAAAAGGTACGCGCTGACCTTGGCCTACCTCCGGAACCGAAAACTTCTTCCATGAGACACAAGTACGCTAAAGCTGCAGATGCCGGATTATTGCAGCCTCTTGAAGGTAAATCGCCGAAAGAAAAAGAAAGAATTCTACAGGGATTGCGTGACAAAGGAATTCCATTGCCTGAAGGACGAACACGATCAGAGGAAGCTCTTATAGCTAGAGTGAAGGCAGGAGTACGAGCACCATCTGAAAAACTGCGAAAAGCAAAAGCTGCAGGGCTACTGACACCTTTGGAAGGAAAAACTCCCGCAGAAAAAGAAAAGATACTGAGAGGGTTAGCAATGGAAGGACTTCCTCTTCCTGAAGCGGAAACAGCTTCAGAGAAAAGGATTATGGATAAGGTACGCGCTGACCTTGGTCTTCCTCCGGAACCTAAAACTGCATCCATGAGAGAGAAGTACGCTGATGCTGCTGATGCCGGATTACTGCAGCCACTTGAAGGTAAATCACCGAAAGAAAAAGAAAGAATTCTACAGGGTTTGCATGACAGAGGAATCCCGTTGCCTGAAGGACGAACACGATCAGAGGAAGCTCTTATAGCAAGAGTGAAGGCAGGAGTACGTGCACCATCTGAGAAGCTTCGTAAAGCAAAAGCTGCAGGGCTACTGACGCCTTTAGAAGGAAAAACTCCCTCACAGAAAGAAAGGATAATGAAAGGATTAGCAATGGAAGGATTGCCACTTCCTGAAGCGAAAACGGCTTCAGAGAAAAGGATAATGGAAAAGGTACGCGCTGACCTTGGTCTACCTCCGGAACCGAAAACTTCTTCCATGAGACACAAGTACGCTGATGCTGCTGATGCCGGATTACTGCAGCCACTTGAAGGTAAATCACCGAAAGAAAAAGAAAGAATTCTACAGGGTTTGCATGACAGAGGAATCCCGTTGCCTGAAGGACGAACACGATCAGAGGAAGCTCTTATAGCAAGAGTGAAGGCAGGAGTACGTGCACCATCTGAGAAGCTTCGTAGAGCAAAAGCTGCAGGGCTACTGACACCTTTAGAAGGAAAATCTCCCTCACAGAAAGAAAGGATAATAAAAGGATTAGCAATGCAAGGATTGCCACTTCCAGAAGCGAAAACGGCTTCAGAGAAAAGGATAATGGAAAAGGTACGCGCTGACCTTGGCCTACCTCCGGAACCGAAAACTTCTTCCATGAGACACAAGTACGCTAAAGCTGCAGATGCTGGATTATTGCAGCCACTTGAAGGAAAATCACCGAAAGAAAAAGAAAGAATTCTACAGGGATTGCATGACAAAGGAATTCCATTGCCTGAAGGACGAACACGATCAGAGGAAGCTCTTATAGCTAGAGTGAAGGCAGGAGTACGAGCACCATCTGAAAAACTGCGAAAAGCAAAAGCTGCAGGGCTACTGACACCTTTGGAAGGAAAAACTCCCGCAGAAAAAGAAAAGATACTGAGAGGGTTAGCAATGGAAGGACTTCCTCTTCCTGAAGCGGAAACAGCTTCAGAGAAAAGGATTATGGATAAGGTACGCGCTGACCTTGGTCTTCCTCCGGAACCTAAAACTGCATCCATGAGAGAGAAGTACGCTGATGCTGCTGATGCCGGATTACTGCAGCCACTTGAAGGTAAATCACCGAAAGAAAAAGAAAGAATTCTACAGGGTTTGCATGACAGAGGAATCCCGTTGCCTGAAGGACGAACACGATCAGAGGAAGCTCTTATAGCAAGAGTGAAGGCAGGAGTACGTGCACCATCTGAGAAGCTTCGTAAAGCAAAAGCTGCAGGGCTACTGACGCCTTTAGAAGGAAAAACTCCCTCACAGAAAGAAAGGATAATGAAAGGATTAGCAATGGAAGGATTGCCACTTCCTGAAGCGAAAACGGCTTCAGAGAAAAGGATAATGGAAAAGGTACGCGCTGACCTTGGCCTACCTCCGGAACCGAAAACTTCTTCCATGAGACACAAGTACGCTGATGCTGCTGATGCCGGATTACTGCAGCCACTTGAAGGTAAATCACCGAAAGAAAAAGAAAGAATTCTACAGGGTTTGCATGACAGAGGAATCCCGTTGCCTGAAGGACGAACACGATCAGAGGAAGCTCTTATAGCAAGAGTGAAGGCAGGAGTACGTGCACCATCTGAGAAGCTTCGTAGAGCAAAAGCTGCAGGGCTACTGACACCTTTAGAAGGAAAATCTCCCTCACAGAAAGAAAGGATAATAAAAGGATTAGCAATGGAAGGCTTGCCACTTCCAGAAGCGAAAACGGCTTCAGAGAAAAGGATAATGGAAAAGGTACGCGCTGACCTTGGCCTACCTCCGGAACCGAAAACTTCTTCCATGAGACACAAGTACGCTAAAGCTGCAGATGCTGGATTATTGCAGCCACTTGAAGGAAAATCACCGAAAGAAAAAGAAAGAATTCTACAGGGATTGCATGACAAAGGAATTCCATTGCCTGAAGGACGAACACGATCAGAGGAAGCTCTTATAGCTAGAGTGAAGGCAGGAGTACGAGCACCATCTGAAAAACTGCGAAAAGCAAAAGCTGCAGGGCTACTGACACCTTTGGAAGGAAAAACTTCCGCAGAAAAAGAAAAGATACTGAGAGGGTTAGCAATGGAAGGACTTCCTCTTCCTGAAGCGGAAACAGCTTCAGAGAAAAGGATTATGGATAAGATACGCGCTGACCTTGGTCTTCCTCCGGAACCTAAAACTGCATCCATGAGAGAGAAGTACGCTGATGCAGCTGATGCCGGATTACTGCAGCCACTTGAAGGTAAATCACCGAAAGAAAAAGAAAGAATTCTACAGGGTTTGCATGACAGAGGAATCCCGTTGCCTGAAGGACGAACACGATCAGAGGAAGCTCTTATAGCAAGAGTGAAGGCAGGAGTACGTGCACCATCTGAGAAGCTTCGTAAAGCAAAAGCTGCAGGGCTACTGACACCTTTGGAAGGAAAAACTCCCTCACAGAAAGAAAGGATAATGAAAGGATTAGCAATGGAAGGATTGCCACTTCCTGAAGCGAAAACGGCTTCAGAGAAAAGGATAATGGAAAAGGTACGCGCTGACCTTGGCCTACCTCCGGAACCGAAAACTTCTTCCATGAGACACAAGTACGCTAAAGCTGCAGATGCTGGATTATTGCAGCCACTTGAAGGAAAATCACCGAAAGAAAAAGAAAGAATTCTACAGGGATTGCATGACAAAGGAATTCCATTGCCTGAAGGACGAACACGATCAGAGGAAGCTCTTATAGCTAGAGTGAAGGCAGGAGTACGAGCACCATCTGAAAAACTCCGAAAAGCAAAAGCTGCAGGGCTACTGACACCTTTGGAAGGAAAAACTCCCGCAGAAAAAGAAAAGATACTGAGAGGGTTAGCAATGGAAGGACTTCCTCTTCCTGAAGCGGAAACAGCTTCAGAGAAAAGGATTATGGATAAGATACGCGCTGACCTTGGTCTTCCTCCGGAACCTAAAACTGCATCCATGAGAGAGAAGTACGCTGATGCTGCTGATGCCGGATTACTGCAGCCACTTGAAGGTAAATCACCGAAAGAAAAAGAAAGAATTCTACAGGGTTTGCATGACAGAGGAATCCCGTTGCCTGAAGGACGAACACGATCAGAGGAAGCTCTTATAGCAAGAGTGAAGGCAGGAGTACGTGCACCATCTGAGAAGCTTCGTAAAGCAAAAGCTGCAGGGCTACTGACACCTTTAGAAGGAAAAACTCCCTCACAGAAAGAAAGGATAATGAAAGGATTAGCAATGGAAGGATTGCCACTTCCTGAAGCGAAAACGGCTTCAGAGAAAAGGATAATGGAAAAGGTACGCGCTGACCTTGGTCTACCTCCGGAACCGAAAACTTCTTCCATGAGACACAAGTACGCTAAAGCTGCAGATGCCGGATTACTGCAGCCACTTGAAGGTAAATCACCGAAAGAAAAAGAAAGAATTCTACAGGGATTGCATGACAAAGGAATTCCATTGCCAGAAGGACGAACACGATCAGAGGAAGCTCTTATAGCTAGAGTGAAGGCAGGAGTACGAGCACCATCTGAAAAACTGCGAAAAGCAAAAGCTGCAGGGCTACTGACACCTTTGGAAGGAAAAACTCCCGCAGAAAAAGAAAAGATACTGAGAGGGTTAGCAATGGAAGGACTTCCTCTTCCTGAAGCGGAAACAGCTTCAGAGAAAAGGATTATGGATAAGGTACGCGCTGACCTTGGTCTTCCTCCGGAACCTAAAACTGCATCCATGAGAGAGAAGTACGCTGATGCTGCTGATGCCGGATTACTGCAGCCACTTGAAGGTAAATCACCGAAAGAAAAAGAAAGAATTCTACAGGGTTTGCATGACAGAGGAATCCCGTTGCCTGAAGGACGAACACGATCAGAGGAAGCTCTTATAGCAAGAGTGAAGGCAGGAGTACGTGCACCATCTGAGAAGCTTCGTAAAGCAAAAGCTGCAGGGCTACTGACACCTTTGGAAGGAAAAACTCCCTCACAGAAAGAAAGGATAATGAAAGGATTAGCAATGGAAGGATTGCCACTTCCAGAAGCGAAAACGGCTTCAGAGAAAAGGATAATGGAAAAGGTACGCGCTGACCTTGGCCTACCTCCGGAACCGAAAACTTCTTCCATGAGACACAAGTACGCTAAAGCTGCAGATGCTGGATTATTGCAGCCACTTGAAGGAAAATCACCGAAAGAAAAAGAAAGAATTCTACAGGGATTGCATGACAAAGGAATTCCATTGCCTGAAGGACGAACACGATCAGAGGAAGCTCTTATAGCTAGAGTGAAGGCAGGAGTACGAGCACCATCTGAAAAACTGCGAAAAGCAAAAGCTGCAGGGCTACTGACACCTTTGGAAGGAAAAACTCCCGCAGAAAAAGAAAAGATACTGAGAGGGTTAGCAATGGAAGGACTTCCTCTTCCTGAAGCGGAAACAGCTTCAGAGAAAAGGATTATGGATAAGATACGCGCTGACCTTGGTCTTCCTCCGGAACCTAAAACTGCATCCATGAGAGAGAAGTACGCTGATGCTGCTGATGCCGGATTACTGCAGCCACTTGAAGGTAAATCACCGAAAGAAAAAGAAAGAATTCTACAGGGTTTGCATGACAGAGGAATCCCGTTGCCTGAAGGACGAACACGATCAGAGGAAGCTCTTATAGCAAGAGTGAAGGCAGGAGTACGTGCACCATCTGAGAAGCTTCGTAAAGCAAAAGCTGCAGGGCTACTGACACCTTTGGAAGGAAAAACTCCCTCACAGAAAGAAAGGATAATGAAAGGATTAGCAATGGAAGGATTGCCACTTCCTGAAGCGAAAACGGCTTCAGAGAAAAGGATAATGGAAAAGGTACGCGCTGACCTTGGTCTACCTCCGGAACCGAAAACTTCTTCCATGAGACACAAGTACGCTAAAGCTGCAGATGCCGGATTACTGCAGCCACTTGAAGGTAAATCACCGAAAGAAAAAGAAAGAATTCTACAGGGATTGCATGACAAAGGAATTCCATTGCCAGAAGGACGAACACGATCAGAGGAAGCTCTTATAGCTAGAGTGAAGGCAGGAATACGAGCACCATCTGAAAAACTGCGAAAAGCAAAAGCTGCAGGGCTACTGACACCTTTGGATGGAAAAACTCCCGCAGAAAAAGAAAAGATACTGAGAGGGTTAGCAATGGAAGGACTTCCTCTTCCTGAAGCGGAAACAGCTTCAGAGAAAAGGATTATGGATAAGGTACGCGCTGACCTTGGTCTTCCTCCGGAACCTAAAACTGCATCCATGAGAGAGAAGTACGCTGATGCTGCTGATGCCGGATTACTGCAGCCACTTGAAGGTAAATCACCGAAAGAAAAAGAAAGAATTCTACAGGGTTTGCATGACAGAGGAATCCCGTTGCCTGAAGGACGAACACGATCAGAGGAAGCTGTTATAGCAAGAGTGAAGGCAGGAGTACGTGCACCATCTGAGAAGCTTCGTAAAGCAAAAGCTGCAGGGCTACTGACACCTTTAGAAGGAAAAACTCCCTCACAGAAAGAAAGGATAATGAAAGGATTAGCAATGGAAGGATTGCCACTTCCTGAAGCGAAAACGGCTTCAGAGAAAAGGATAATGGAAAAGGTACGCGCTGACCTTGGTCTACCTCCGGAACCGAAAACTTCTTCCATGAGACACAAGTACGCTAAAGCTGCAGATGCCGGATTACTGCAGCCACTTGAAGGTAAATCACCGAAAGAAAAAGAAAGAATTCTACAGGGATTGCATGAGAAAGGAATTCCATTGCCAGAAGGACGAACACGATCTGAGGAATCTCTTATAGCAAGAGTGAAGGCAGGAGTACGTGCACCATCTGAGAAGCTTCGTAAAGCAAAAGCTGCAGGGCTACTGACACCTTTGGAAGGAAAAACTCCCGCAGAAAAAGAAAAGATACTGAGAGGGTTAGCAATGGAAGGACTTCCTCTTCCTGAAGCGGAAACAGCTTCAGAGAAAAGGATTATGGATAAGGTACGTGCTGACCTTGGTCTTCCTCCGGAACCTAAAACTGCATCCATGAGAGAGAAGTACGCTGATGCTGCTGATGCCGGATTACTGCAGCCACTTGAAGGTAAATCACCGAAAGAAAAAGAAAGAATTCTACAGGGTTTGCATGACAAAGGAATTCCATTGCCAGAAGGACGAACACGATCAGAGGAAGCTCTTATAGCTAGAGTGAAGGCAGGAGTACGAGCACCATCTGAAAAACTGCGAAAAGCAAAAGCTGCAGGGCTACTGACACCTTTGGAAGGAAAAACTCCCGCAGAAAAAGAAAAGATAATGAAAGGATTAGCAATGGAAGGATTGCCACTTCCTGAAGCGAAAACGGCTTCAGAGAAAAGGATAATGGAAAAGGTACGCGCTGATCTTGGTCTACCTCCGGAACCGAAAACTTCTTCCATGAGACACAAGTACGCTAAAGCTGCAGATGCCGGATTACTGCAGCCACTAGAAGGTAAATCACCAAAAGAAAAAGAAAGAATTCTACAGGGATTGCATGACAAAGGCATTCCATTGCCAGAAGGACGAACAAGATCAGAGGAAGCTCTTATAGCTAGAGTGAAGGCAGGAGTACGAGCACCATCTGAAAAACTGCGTAAAGCAAAAGCTGCAGGGCTACTGACACCTTTGGAAGGAAAAACTCCCGCAGAGAAAGAAAACATACTGAGAGGATTAGCAATGGAAGGATTGCCACTTCCAGAAGCAAAAACTGCTTCAGAGAAAAGGATTATGGAAAAGGTACGCGCTGACCTTGGCTTACCTCCGGAACCGAAAACTTCTTCAATGAGACACAAGTACGCTAAAGCTACAGATGCCGGATTACTGCAGCCACTTGAAGGTAAATCACCGAAAGAAAAGGAAAGAATTTTACAAGGTTTGCATGACAAAGGAATCCCACTTCCTATAGGGCGAACTGCATCAGAGGAATCTCTTATAGCTAGAGTGAAGACAGGCGTACGTGCACCATCTGAGAAGCTTCGTAGAGCAAAAGCTGCAGGGCTACTGACACCTTTAGAAGGAAAATCTCCCTCACAGAAAGAAAGGATAATAAAAGGATTAGCAATGGAAGGATTGCCACTTCCAGAAGCAAAAACTGCTTCAGAGAAAAGGATTATGGAAAAGGTACGCGCTGACCTTGGCTTACCTCCGGAACCGAAAACTTCTTCCATGAGACACAAGTACGCTAAAGCTACAGATGCCGGATTACTGCAGCCACTTGAAGGTAAATCACCGAAAGAAAAGGAAAGAATTTTACAAGGTTTGCATGACAAAGGAATCCCACTTCCTATAGGGCGAACTGCATCAGAGGAATCTCTTATAGCTAGAGTGAAGGCAGGCGTACGTGCACCATCTGAGAAGCTTCGTAGAGCAAAAGCTGCAGGGCTACTGACACCTTTAGAAGGAAAATCTTCCTCACAGAAAGAAAGGATAATAAAAGGATTAGCAATGGAAGGATTGCCACTTCCAGAAGCAAAAACTGCTTCAGAGAAAAGGATTATGGAAAAGGTACGCGCTGACCTTGGTTTACCTCCGGAACCGAAAACTTCTTCCATGAGACACAAGTACGCTAAAGCTACAGATGCCGGATTACTGCAGCCACTTGAAGGTAAATCACCGAAAGAAAAGGAAAGAATTTTACAAGGTTTGCATGACAAAGGAATCCCACTTCCTATAGGGCGAACTGCATCAGAGGAATCTCTTATAGATAGAGTGAAGGCAGGCGTACGTGCACCATCGGAGAAGCTTCGTAGAGCAAAAGCTGCAGGGCTACTGACACCCTTAGAAGGAAAATCTTCCTCACAGAAAGAAAGGATAATAAAAGGATTAGCAATGGAAGGATTGCCACTTCCAAAAGCAAAAACTGCTTCAGAGAAAAGGATTATGGAAAAGGTACGCGCTGACCTTGGCTTACCTCCGGAACCGAAAACTTCTTCCATGAGACACAAGTACGCTAAAGCTACAGATGCCGGATTACTGCAGCCACTTGAAGGTAAATCACCGAAAGAAAAGGAAAGAATTTTACAAGGTTTGCATGACAAAGGAATCCCATTGCCTGAAGGACGAACGCGATCCGAAGAAGCTCTTATAGCTCGAGTGAAGGCAGGAGTACGTGCACCGTCTGAGAAACTGCGTAAAGCAAAAGCTGCAGGGCTATTAACTCCTTTGGAAGGAAAATCTCCCGCACAAAAGGAAAAGATACTGAGAGGATTAGCAATGGAAGGACTACCACTCCCTGAAGCGAGAACTGCTTCAGAGAAAAGGATTATGGAAAAGGTTCGCGCTGACCTTGGCCTATCTCCGGAACCGAAAACTTCTTCCATGAGACACAAGTACGCTAAAGCTACGGATGCCGGATTACTGCAACCACTTGAAGGTAAATCACCGAAAGAAAAGGAAAGAATTTTACAGGGTTTGCATGACAGAGGAATCCCATTGCCTGAAGGACGAACGCGATCCGAAGAAGCTCTTATAGCTAGAGTGAAGGCAGGAGTACGCGCACCGTCTGAGAAACTCCGTAAAGCAAAAGCTGCAGGGCTACTGACACCTTTAGAAGGAAAAACTGCGTCACAGAAAGAAAGGATAATGAAAGGATTAGCAATGGAAGGATTGCCACTTCCTGAAGCAAAAACTGCTTCAGAGAAAAGGATTATGGAAAAGGTACGCGCTGACCTTGGCCTACCTCCGGAACCTAAAACTTCTTCCATGAGACACAAGTACACTAAAGCTGCAGATGCTGGATTTCTGCAACCACTCGAAGGTAAATCACCGAGAGAAAAAGAAAAAATTCTACAGGGTTTGCATGACAGAGGAATCCCGTTGCCTGAAGGACGAACGCGATCAGAGGAAGCTCTTATAGCTAGAGTGAAGGCAGGAGTACGTGCTCCGTCTGAGAAACTGCGTAAAGCAAAAGCTGCAGGGCTATTAACGCCTTTGGAAGGCAAAACTCCAGCACAAAAGGAAAAAATACTAAGAGGATTAGCACTGGAAGGACTGCCTCTCCCTGAAGCGAGAACTGCTTCAGAGAAAAGGATTATGGAAAAGGTACGCGCTGACCTTGGCCTACCGCCGGAACCTAAAACTTCTTCCATGCGACACAAGTACGCTAAAGCTACGGATGCCGGATTACTGCAACCACTTGAAGGTAAATCAACGAAAGAAAAGGAAAGGATTTTACAGGGTTTGCATGACAAAGGAATCCCATTGCCTGAAGGACGAACGCGGTCCGAAGAAGCTCTTATAGCTAGAGTGAAGGCAGGAGTTCGCGCACCGTCTGAGAAACTGCGTAAAGCAAAAGCTGCAGGGCTTATAACGCCTTTGGAAGGCAAAACTCCAGCACAAAAGGAAAAAATACTAAGAGGATTAGCACTGGAAGGACTGCCTCTCCCTGAAGCGAGAACTGCTTCAGAGAAAAGGATTATGGAAAAGGTACGCGCTGACCTTGGCCTACCGCCGGAACCTAAAACTTCTTCCATGCGACACAAGTACGCTAAAGCTACGGATGCCGGATTACTGCAACCACTTGAAGGTAAATCACCGAAAGAAAAGGAAAGGATTTTACAGGGTTTGCTTGACAAAGGAATCCCATTGCCTGAAGGACGAACGCGGTCCGAAGAAGCTCTTATAGCTAGAGTGAAGGCAGGAGTTCGCGCACCGTCTGAGAAACTCCGTAAAGCAAAAGCTGCAGGGCTACTGACTCCTTTAGAAGGAAAAACTCCGTCACAGAAAGAAAGGATAATGAAAGGATTAGCAATGGAAGGATTGCCACTTCCTGAAGCAAAAACTGTTTCAGAGAAAAGGATTATGGAAAAGGTACGCGCTGACCTTGGCCTACCTCCGGAACCTAAAACTTCTTCCATGAGACACAAGTACACTAAAGCTGCAGATGCTGGATTTCTGCAACCACTCGAAGGTAAATCACCAAAAGAAAAAGAAAAAATTCTACAGGGTTTGCATGACAGAGGAATCCCGTTGCCTGAAGGACGAACGCGATCAGAGGAAGCTCTTATAGCTAGAGTGAAGGCAGGAGTTCGTGCACCATCTGAGAAGCTTCGTAAAGCAAAAGCTGCAGGGCTACTGACACCTTTAGAAGGTAAAACTCCCTCACAGAAAGAAAGGATAATGAAAGGATTAGCAATGGAAGGATTGCCACTCCCTGAAGCGAAAACTGCTTCAGAGAAAAGGATTATGGAAAAGGTACGCGCTGACCTTGGCCTACCTCCGGAACCTAAAACTTCTTCAATGAGACACAAGTACACTAAAGCTACAGATGCCGGATTACTGCAACCACTTGAAGGTAAATCACCGAAAGAAAAAGAAAGAATTTTACAAGGATTGCATGACAGAGGAATTCCATTGCCTGAAGGACGAACGCGATCCGAAGAAGCTCTTATAGCTAGAGTGAAGGCAGGAGTTCGCGCACCGTCTGAGAAACTCCGTAAAGCAAAAGCTGCAGGGCTACTGACGCCTTTAGAAGGAAAAACTCCGTCACAGAAAGAAAGGATAATGAAAGGATTAGCAATGGAAGGATTGCCACTTCCTGAAGCAAAAACTGCTTCAGAGAAAAGGATTATGGAAAAGGTACGCGCTGACCTTGGCCTACCTCCGGAACCTAAAACTTCTTCCATGAGACATAAGTACACCAAAGCTGCAGATGCTGGATTTCTGCAACCACTCGAAGGTAAATCACCAAAAGAAAAAGAAAAAATTCTACAGGGTTTGCATGACAGAGGAATCCCGTTGCCTGAAGGACGAACGCGATCAGAGGAAGCTCTTATAGCTAGAGTGAAGGCAGGAGTTCGCGCACCATCTGAGAAGCTTCGTAAAGCAAAAGCTGCAGGGCTACTGACACCTTTAGAAGGTAAAACTCCCTCACAGAAAGAAAGGATAATGAAAGGATTAGCAATGGAAGGATTGCCACTCCCTGAAGCGAAAACTGCTTCTGAGAAAAGGATAATGGAAAAGGTACGCACTGACCTTGGCCTACCACCAGAACCTAAATCTTCTTCTATGAGACACAAGTACGCTAAAGCTACGGATGCCGGGTTACTGCAACCACTTGAAGGTAAATCACCGAAAGAAAAAGAAAGAATTTTACAAGGTTTGCACGACAGAGGAATCCCGTTGCCTGAAGGACGAACACGATCAGAAGAAGCTCTTATTGCCAGAGTAAAAGCAGGAGTACGTGCACCATCTGAGAAACTTCGTAAAGCTAAGGCTGCTGGGCTTCTAACGCCTCTAGAAGGAAAAACGTTGTCACAAAAAGAACGGATAATGAAAGGATTAGCAATGGAAGGACTGCCACTCCCTGAAGCGAAAACTGCTTCTGAGAAAAGGATTATGGAAAAGGTACGCGCTGACCTTGGCCTACCTCCGGAACCTAAAACTTCTTCTATTAGACACAAGTACACTGAAGCTGCAGATGCCGGATTACTGCAGCCACTTGAAGGTAAATCACTGAAAGAAAAGGAAAGAATTCTACAAGGTTTGCATGACAGAGGAATCCCATTGCCTGAAGGACGAACGCGATCAGAGGAAGCGCTTATTGCTAGAGTGAAGGCAGGAGTACCTGCGCCATCTGAGAAACTACGTAAAGCAAAGGCTGCAGGGCTACTAACGCCTTTGGAAGGAAAAACTTCCTCCCAGAAAGAAAGGATAATGAAAGGATTAGCAATGGAAGGATTGCCACTTCCTGAAGCGAAAACTGCTTCAGAGAAAAGGATTATGGAAAAGGTACGCGCTGACCTTGGCCTACCACCGGAACCTAAAACTTCTTCCATGAGACACCAGTACGCTAAAGCTGCCGATGCCGGGTTACTGCAACCACTTGAAGGTAAATCACCGAAAGAAAAGGAAAGAATTCTACAAGGTTTGCATGACAGAGGAATCCCATTGCCTGAAGGACGAACGCGATCAGAGGAAGCGCTTATTGCTAGAGTGAAGGCAGGAGTACCTGCGCCATCTGAGAAACTACGTAAAGCAAAGGCTGCAGGGCTACTAACGCCTTTGGAAGGAAAAACTTCCTCCCAGAAAGAAAAGATAATGAAAGGATTAGCAATGGAAGGATTGCCACTTCCTGAAGCGAAAACTGCTTCAGAGAAAAGGATTATGGAAAAGGTACGCGCTGACCTTGGCCTACCACCGGAACCTAAAACTTCTTCCATGAGACACCAGTACGCTAAAGCTGCCGATGCCGGGTTACTGCAACCACTTGAAGGTAAATCACCGAAAGAAAAGGAAAAAATTTTACAAGGTTTGCATGACAGAGGAATCCCGTTGCCTGAAGGACGAACACGATCAGAGGAAGCTCTTATAGCTAGAGTGAAGGCAGGAGTACGAGCACCATCTGAGAAACTGCGTAAAGCAAAAGCTGCAGGGCTACTGACACCTTTGGAAGGAAAAACTCCCGCACAAAAGGAAAAGATACTGAGAGGATTAGCAATGGAAGGACTGCCTCTTCCTGAAGCGGAAACTGCTTCAGAGAAAAGGATTATGGAAAAAGTACGCGCTGACCTTGGTCTTCCTCCGGAACCTAAAACTGCATCCATGAGACAGAAGTACGCTGATGCTGCTGATGCCGGATTACTACAGCCACTTGAAGGTAAATCACAGAAAGAAAAGGAAAAAATTCTACAGGGTTTGCATGACAGAGGAATCCCGTTGCCTGAAGGACGAACTGCATCAGAGGCAGCTCTTATTGCTAGAGTGAAGGCAGGAGTACGTGCACCATCTGAGAAGCTACGTAAAGCAAAAGCTGCAGGGCTACTGACACCTTTCGAAGGAAAATCTCCCTCACAGAAAGAAAGGATTATGAAAGGATTAGCAATGGAAGGACTGCCTCTTCCTGAAGCGGAAACTGCTTCAGACAAAAGAATTATGGATAAGGTACGTGCTGACCTTGGTCTTCCTCCTGAACCTAAAACTGTATCCATGAGACAGAAGTACGCTGATGCTGCTGATGCCGGATTACTACAGCCACTTGAAGGTAAATCACAGAAAGAAAAGGAAAGAATTCTACAGGGTTTGCATGACAGAGGAATCCCATTGCCTGAAGGACGAACTCGATCTGAGGAAGCTCTTATTGCTAGAGTGAAGGCAGGTGAACGGGTACCGTCTGTTACGCCATCTGAAAGAATACGTAAAGCGAAAGCTGCAGGACTACTCACGCCAATAGAAGGAAAACCTCCGAAACAACAGGAACAGATCCTTAGAGGACTAGCTATGCAAGGGTTGCCGCTTCCTGATGGTAAAACTAGTTCTGAGCGAATGCTCATAGATAAGGTACGCGCTGACCTTGGTCTTCCTCCAAAACCTAAAACTGCATCTATGAAAGAGAAGTACGCTAATGCGGCAGATGCCGGATTACTGCAGCCACTTGAAGGTAAATCACCGAAAGAAAAAGAAAGAATTTTACGAGGTTTGCATGATAGAGGAATCCCATTGCCTGAAGGACGAACTCGATCTGAGGAAGCTCTTATAGCTAAAGTGATAGCAGGAGAACGGGTACCGTCTGTTACGCCATCTGAGAGAATACGTAAAGCGAAAGCTGCGGGACTACTCACGCCAATAGAAGGAAAACCTCCGAAACAACAGGAACAGATCCTTAGAGGACTAGCTATGCAAGGGTTGCCGCTTCCTGATGGTAAAACTAGTTCTGAGCGAATGCTCATAGATAAGGTACGCGCTGACCTTGGACTTCCCCCAAAACCTAAAACTGCATCTATGAAAGAGAAGTACGCTAATGCGGCAGATGCCGGATTACTGCAGCCACTTGAAGGTAAATCACCGAAAGAAAAAGAAAGAATTTTACGAGGTTTGCATGACAGAGGAATCCCATTGCCTGAAGGACGAACTCGATCTGAGGAAGCTCTTATAGCTAAAGTGATAGCAGGAGAACGGGTACCGTCTGTTACGCCATCTGAGAGAATACGAAAAGCGAAAGCTGCAGGACTACTCACGCCAATAGAAGGAAAACCTCCGAAACAACAGGAACAGATCCTTAGAGGACTAGCTATGCAAGGGTTGCCGCTTCCTGATGGTAAAACTAGTTCTGAGCGAATGCTCATAGATAAGGTACGCGCTGACCTTGGACTTCCCCCAAAACCTAAAACTGCATCTATGAAAGAGAAGTACGCTAATGCGGCAGATGCCGGATTACTGCAGCCACTTGAAGGTAAATCACCGAAAGAAAAAGAAAGAATTTTACGAGGTTTGCATGACAGAGGAATCCCATTGCCTGAAGGACGAACTCGATCTGAGGAAGCTCTTATAGCTAAAGTGATAGCAGGAGAACGGGTACCGTCTGTTACGCCATCTGAGAGAATACGAAAAGCGAAAGCTGCAGGACTACTCACGCCAATAGAAGGAAAACCTCCGAAACAACAGGAACAGATCCTTAGAGGACTAGCTATGCAAGGGTTGCCGCTTCCTGATGGTAAAACTAGTTCTGAGCGAATGCTCATAGATAAGGTACGCGCTGACCTTGGTCTTCCTCCAAAACCTAAAACTGCATCTATGAAAGAGAAGTACGCTAATGCGGCAGATGCCGGATTACTGCAGCCACTTGAAGGTAAATCACCGAAAGAAAAAGAAAGAATTTTACGAGGTTTGCATGACAGAGGAATCCCATTGCCTGAAGGACGAACTCGATCTGAGGAAGCTCTTATAGCTAAAGTGATAGCAGGAGAACGGGTACCGTCTGTTACGCCATCGGAGAGAATACGTAAAGCGAAAGCTGCAGGACTACTCACGCCAATAGAAGGAAAACCTCCGAAACAACAGGAAAAGATCCTTAGAGGACTAGCTATGCAAGGGTTGCCGCTTCCTGATGGTAAAACTAGTTCTGAGCGAATGCTCATAGATAAGGTACGCGCTGACCTTGGTCTTCCTCCAAAACCTAAAACTGCATCTATGAAAGAGAAGTACGCTAATGCGGCAGATGCCGGATTACTGCAGCCACTTGAAGGTAAATCACCGAAAGAAAAAGAAAGAATTTTACGAGGTTTGCATGACAGAGGAATCCCATTGCCTGAAGGACGAACTCGATCTGAGGAAGCTCTTATAGCTAAAGTGATAGCAGGAGAACGGGTACCGTCTGTTACGCCATCTGAGAGAATACGAAAAGCGAAAGCTGCAGGACTACTCACGCCAATAGAAGGAAAACCTCCGAAACAACAGGAACAGATCCTTAGAGGACTAGCTATGCAAGGGTTGCCGCTTCCTGATGGTAAAACTAGTTCTGAGCGAATGCTCATAGATAAGGTACGCGCTGACCTTGGTCTTCCTCCAAAACCTAAAACTGCATCTATGAAAGAGAAGTACGCTAATGCGGCAGATGCCGGATTACTGCAGCCACTTGAAGGTAAATCACCGAAAGAAAAAGAAAGAATTTTACGAGGTTTGCATGACAGAGGAATCCCATTGCCTGAAGGACGAACTCGATCTGAGGAAGCTCTTATAGCTAAAGTGATAGCAGGAGAACGGGTACCGTCTGTTACGCCATCTGAGAGAATACGTAAAGCGAAAGCTGCAGGACTACTCACGCCAATAGAAGGAAAACCTCCGAAACAACAGGAAAAGATCCTTAGAGGACTAGCTATGCAAGGGTTGCCGCTTCCTGATGGTAAAACTAGTTCTGAGCGAATGCTCATAGATAAGGTACGCGCTGACCTTGGTCTTCCTCCAAAACCTAAAACTGCATCTATGAAAGAGAAGTACGCTAATGCGGCAGATGCCGGATTACTGCAGCCACTTGAAGGTAAATCACCGAAAGAAAAAGAAAGAATTTTACGAGGTTTGCATGACAGAGGAATCCCATTGCCTGAAGGACGAACTCGATCTGAGGAAGCTCTTATAGCTAAAGTGATAGCAGGAGAACGGGTACCGTCTGTTACGCCATCTGAGAGAATACGTAAAGCGAAAGTTGCAGGACTACTCACGCCAATAGAAGGAAAACCTCCGAAACAACAGGAACAGATCCTTAGAGGACTAGCTATGCAAGGGTTGCCGCTTCCTGATGGTAAAACTAGTTCTGAGCGAATGCTCATAGATAAGGTACGCGCTGACCTTGGTCTTCCTCCAAAACCTAAAACTGCATCTATGAAAGAGAAGTATGCTAATGCGGCAGATGCCGGATTACTGCAGCCACTTGAAGGTAAATCACCGAAAGAAAAAGAAAGAATTTTACGAGGTTTGCATGACAGAGGAATCCCGTTGCCTGAAGGACGAACTCGATCTGAGGAAGCACTTATAGCTAAAGTGATAGCAGAAGAACGAGTACCGTCTGTTACGCCATCTGAGAAAATACGAAAAGCGAAAGCTGCAGGACTACTCACGCCAATAGAAGGAAAACCACCGGAACAACAAGAACAGATACTTAGAGGATTAGCTTTACAGGGGTTTTCGCTTCCTGATGGTAAAACTAGTTCTGAGAAAAAACTCATTGATAAGGTACGCGCTGACCTTGGTCTTCCTCCAACACCTAAAACTGCTTATATGAAAGAGAAGTATGCTAATGCGGCAGAT
Organism: Dryobotodes eremita; assembly: GCA_917490735.1. Lineage (NCBI taxonomy): Eukaryota > Metazoa > Arthropoda > Insecta > Lepidoptera > Noctuidae > Dryobotodes > Dryobotodes eremita. Next base: position 4,341,674 of record OU823241.1, on the reverse strand, counting down.
GCCGGATTACTGCAACCACTTGAAGGTAAATCACCGAAAGAAAAAGAAAGAATTTTACGAGGTTTGCATGACAGAGGAATCCCATTGCCTGAAGGACGAACTCGATCTGAGGAAGCTCTTATAGCTAAAGTGATAGCAGGAGAACGGGTACCGTCTGTTACGCCATCGGAGAGAATACGTAAAGTGAAAGCTGCAGGACTACTCACGCCACTAGAAGGAAAATCTCCGGAACAACAAGAACAGATACTTAGAGGATTAGCTTTACAAGGGTTTCCGCTTCCTGATGGTAAAACTAGTTCTGAGAAAAAACTCATTGATAAGGTACGCGCTGACCTTGGTCTTCCTCCAACACCTAAAACTGCTTATATGAAAGAGAAGTACGCTAATGCAGCAGATGCCGGATTACTGCAACCACTTGAAGGTAAATCACCGAAAGAAAAAGAAAGAATTTTACGAGGTTTGCATGACAGAGGCATCCCATTGCCTGAAGGACGAACTCGATCTGAAGAAGCTCTTATAGCTAAAGTGATAGCAGGAGAACGGGTACCATCTGTTACGCCATCGGAGAGAATACGTAAAGCGAAAGCTGCAGGACTACTCACGCCACTAGAAGGAAAATCTCCGGAACAACAAGAACAGATACTTAGAGGATTAGCTTTACAAGGGTTTCCGCTTCCTGATGGTAAAACTAGTTCTGAGAAAAAACTCATTGATAAGGTACGCGCTGACCTTGGTCTTCCTCCAACACCTAAAACTGCATATATGAAAGAGAAGTACGCTAATGCGGCAGATGCCGGATTACTGCAACCACTTGAAGGTAAATCACCGAAAGAAAAAGAAAGAATTTTACGAGGTTTGCATGACAGAGGAATCCCATTGCCTGAAGGACGAACTCGATCTGAGGAAGCTCTTATAGCTAAAGTGATAGCAGGAGAACGGGTACCGTCTGTTACGCCATCGGAGAGAATACGTAAAGTGAAAGCTGCAGGACTACTCACGCCACTAGAAGGAAAATCTCCGGAACAACAAGAACAGATACTTAGAGGATTAGCTTTACAAGGGTTTCCGCTTCCTGATGGTAAAACTAGTTCTGAGAAAAAACTCATTGATAAGGTACGCGCTGACCTTGGTCTTCCTCCAACACCTAAAACTGCTTATATGAAAGAGAAGTACGCTAATGCAGCAGATGCCGGATTACTGCAACCACTTGAAGGTAAATCACCGAAAGAAAAAGAAAGAATTTTACGAGGTTTGCATGACAGAGGCATCCCATTGCCTGAAGGACGAACTCGATCTGAAGAAGCTCTTATAGCTAAAGTGATAGCAGGAGAACGGGTACCATCTGTTACGCCATCTGAGAGAATACGTAAAGCGAAAGCTGCAGGACTACTCACGCCAATAGAAGGAAAACCTCCGAAACAACAGGAAAAGATCCTTAGAGGACTAGCTATGCAAGGGTTGCCGCTTCCTGATGGTAAAACTAGTTCTGAGCGAATGCTCATAGATAAGGTACGCGCTGACCTTGGTCTTCCTCCAAAACCTAAAACTGCATATATGAAAGAGAAGTACGCTAATGCGGCAGATGCCGGATTACTGCAACCACTTGAAGGTAAATCACCGAAAGAAAAAGAAAGAATTTTACGAGGTTTGCATGACAGAGGAATCCCATTGCCTGAAGGACGAACTCGATCTGAGGAAGCTCTTATAGCTAAAGTGATAGCAGGAGAACGGGTACCGTCTGTTACGCCATCGGAGAGAATACGTAAAGTGAAAGCTGCAGGACTACTCACGCCACTAGAAGGAAAATCTCCGGAACAACAAGAACAGATACTTAGAGGATTAGCTTTACAAGGGTTTCCGCTTCCTGATGGTAAAACTAGTTCTGAGAAAAAACTCATTGATAAGGTACGCGCTGACCTTGGTCTTCCTCCAACACCTAAAACTGCTTATATGAAAGAGAAGTACGCTAATGCAGCAGATGCCGGATTGCTGCAACCACTTGAAGGTAAATCACCGAAAGAAAAAGAAAGAATTTTACGAGGTTTGCATGACAGAGGCATCCCATTGCCTGAAGGACGAACTCGATCTGAAGAAGCTCTTATAGCTAAAGTGATAGCAGGAGAACGGGTACCATCTGTTACGCCATCTGAGAGAATACGTAAAGCGAAAGCTGCAGGACTACTCACGCCAATAGAAGGAAAACCTCCGGAACAACAAGAACAGATACTTAGAGGATTAGCTATGCAAGGGTTGCCACTTCCTGATGGTAAAACTAGTTCTGAGAAAATGCTCATAGATAAAGTACGCGCTGACCTTGGTCTTCCTCCAAAACCTAAAACTGCATCTATGAAAGAGAAGTACGCTAAAGCGGCAGAAGGCGGATTACTGCAGCCACTTGAAGGTAAATCACCGAAAGAAAAAGAACGAATTTTACAAGGTTTGCATGACAGAGGAATTCCATTGCCTGAAGGACGAACGCGATCAGAGGAAGCTCTTATAGCTAGAGTCAAGGCAGGAGTACTAGCACCATCAGAGAAACTTCGCAAAGCAAAAGCTGCAACTCTATCAATCACCACAGAGAAATTGAAAAAGGCTAAAGCAGCTGGTTTACTCACACCTCTAGAAGGAAAAACTCCGGAACAAAAAGAAAAAATACTTAAAGGCCTTGCCGAATCTGGTTTGCCATTGCCACAAGGTAAATCTTTTTCTGAAAAAGCAATGATAAAAAAAATTAAGGATGAGTTAGGAGTACCCGAAAGGACCCCATCGGAAAAAATTAGAAAAGCTAAAAAGACTGGGCTTTTGACCCCCCTTGAAGGTAAAACACATTCACAGAAAGAGAAAATACTTAGAGGAAGAGTAGCGGCAGGTTTGCCATTACCAGAAGGTAGGACCCCATCCGAAAGAGCTTTAATACAAAAAATTAAAGCAGACACAGGTTACGTATCGCCTACATTATCAGAGAGAATGAAAAGGGCAAAAGATGCAGGACTACTGACCCCCTTAGAAGGTAAAACACGTTCAGCTAAAGAAAGGGTTCTTCGAGACAGGGTGGCCGCAGGAGTCTCATTACCAAAAGGTGAAACACCATCTGAAAAGGAAATTGTAAGGAAAATCTTTGCTGGAGAGCCCCTTGCGGAGAAAAGGTTATCAGAAAGGCTAAGAGAAGCCAAAACTGCTTCGGAAAAAGAAAAAATATTGACAGGTCTTCGTAAAGCTGGAAAACCCTTACCCGAAGGAAGAACAGCTTCAGAAAAAGAACTAGTAGCTAAAGTAAAAGCAGAAAGACCTTCAAAAGTCACCTCTGAAAAATTACGAAAAGCAAAAGAAGCCGGTTTGTTGACACCACTGACAGGAAAATCTCCAAAAGAGAAAGAGAGAATATTAAAAGGCTTAATAGAACAAGGCTTGCCACTGCCTGAATCTCAAACAGAATCAGAGAAAGAGATAGCAGAAAAAGTTCGCAAAGAACTTGGCCTTCCACCTGAACCTATAACATTATCAGAAAAAGTAAAGATGCATAGAGCTGAAGCTGCTGGTATTGTAACGCCTCTTGAAGGTAAAACACCATCTCAGAAGGAACGTATTGTGAGGGGCATGGTTGCGGCTGGAATACCACTACCAGAAGGAAGAACTACTTCTGAAAAATCTATGATAAAAAAAGTTCAAGCAGAAGAAGGAAAACTATCGCCGAAAGCAGCTGCCGGTTTACTTTCACCCTTGGAAGGAAAAACACCATCTCAGAAGGAAAAAATTATTAGGGGTCGGGCCGAGGCTGGAATACCGCTACCCGTAGGTAAAACTCAGTCGGAGAAAGCTTTGATACAGAAAATTCGGACTGAATTAGGTATGCCTCCACCAGCAAAAACAATCTCGGAAAAGGAAGTAGTCCGCAAGGCTAAAGCAGAGGGGCTATTAACGCCAATTGCCGGAAAGTCAGCTAGAGAAAAGGAGAGGATACTTAAAGGGCTGGCCAAAGCTGGGTTGCCATTGCCTGAAGGCAAAACCGCTTCTGAAAAAGAATTAGTAAGAAAAGTTAGAGCTGAAGCTGGGTTGGCAGCAGAGCCAACGCCTTCGGAAAAGAGAGGAGAAATAAAAACCAAATCGAAAAAAAGCGGCGTTTCACCATCAAAGCGACGTGTTAAGACGATGGCAGCTGGTATTAGCGAAAAGTTCGAAGACATTATTAAAACAACAACTTGCGATCGAGGCTGCGGTTGTGATAAAAAGAAAATCAGATTTAAACACAGCTACGTCAAGATTAGAGTGACATCTCCAGACATCTCTTCTTTGTGCGATTGTCCGAATGAATGTCTTCCTGGCGTTAAATCTGGAGCTTTTATTGACAACGAGGGCATAAAAGTTACTGTTGGGAGAGTGAATGTCGCAACTTCGTTCACCAGTCAGTTCAGCAACCACAGCTTAGAAATACCTAAAAATGATACTACTCTGTATGACAAAATAGTAACAGATAGCTACAGTAGTAATACATCTATTGACACAGTAGGTGCTCCCTTTGATATTAAATTTGAGACAAGTGATTTAAAAAAGTCGTTATTCGATGCATGTCCTCTCCTAATGCGTCCTATTAGTGTTGATAACTTAAATACTGATTTTGATACTTCATTTACGCACACCAGCAGCTCTTACGAAAGTTATACTAACGGCAAGAAAAATGAAATAGAAAGTGATAACAGTAATTACTTCTTTGAAAGTTCTACCTATGAAAATAACGACGATGAATTCGGTAGATTTGTGGATAGTTCTAGAAACATTGAAATTTCGGGAGACAGCTCATCTTATTCTTTACATGAATTTTCCGTCAGTTATGATTCGATTCATGTTATAAAAAGCGAATCATCGCTATCCTTGAACACAGTCTCAAGTGATAATATGGATGTAACTAACGTAATATCGTTATCAAATGGCAGCTACTGTGCATTGAGTTCGACTCAGTATTTATACTTTCCGGTATCCGACGGTCATTTCAGTGACAGTACAGTCGAAGAAACCGAGCTATTTACGAACAGAATAAACTACAGTGAGACTGATGCCAGTGCCGATGACACAATGATAAGGTAAATGTGGTTTTTACATTGATTTACGTAATGCACGATAACTTTTTGGATAAAACGAAACATTTTTCATATAAGGGCCTTGAACCTTAGTGGCATAGTTTTGTTAGTAGCCCCATCACCATATAGACTTTTTTCAAAGTTGCGGTTCGTGATGAAACCGGCCTCATAATATACCGCTATCATCGTGTGTCGCGTGTTTTTTTTTTAAGTTACGGCGCTTTGTGGAACTGGGTAAAGGACACTGGAAGCATAATAAAAGTTTCAGAGATAATGGTGCCATAAAGTTGCCCAGATATTCATACGCAAAGATGGCCAAGTGAGATCTTTACATCTAAGTATCTCGGCAATGCAAAATATGCCGTGTTTGTTCTATGATAATCTGGCACTTTTATAAAACTAACGCCTCCATTAATGTTCATCATGGCCTCCAACTTTGCAGAAAAACCAAAATGACGATGGGGTGGGTAACTATGTCAGCTTTAATAGTATTTCTTTTTTCAAAACTTGGTGTTTCCTAAGAAATTGTTAATCTTTATAGTACGGGAGGACGCTCCTGTTTTGCGATGATTTTTATACCGTTTAAATTTTATTTCTAGTAGTTGTTTATTATTAAATAATCATCAAAGTGAGAGTCAGTCGCCGCACCCAAGTGGGAATTCGAAGTTAAAGCATGTCAAAGCTGTAAAAAAACGAATAAAAAATAATTTCATAACGCGCTAAAACCTTACAGGACGGTGTTTAGAATAATATTCAAACCAATACAAAAAATAAAAATAAACTGAACGGAAGTGGAGTGACTAATATATGTCAGTCGCGTAAATGAACATGATTGTAGTGTTGGCACATCAGGGCTAAATTTGAAACTGTGAGTAGTAGGGCAAAGAGGTCAAAGGAAACATGATCTCAATTTGAAGGAAAATGTAACTGCATTTTTAGGGTTCCGTAATCCGTCCATCCACCCGCAGCTTAGCTCAGAGACTCTTTGTAGGTATTAGAAAGTTATAATTTGGCATGGATATATATATTAATCACGCCGTTAAAGAGGTAAAATAAAATGAAGAAAAATAAATTTTTGAGTACCTCCTGTACACGTAAAGTGGGGATGCTTTTTGTTTTCTCGTCTATCCCATGGTGCGAGGTATCGTTGGATAGGCCATTTAAAAATATTACAGGTCTGCGAAAACCATTTTTCGATTCAGGGATCCGTTTGCGTAAAATTAAGCTTTAAATTGCTCATTTTTGTTAGAGTAAGTGCGCCCCGCTGTCAGCTAAATGGTTGCTTTTGGATATGTGAAAAAATTCACAGCAGTAGTATATATAACGAAATTAAAAAGAAAACTGTCACAGCTAAGTAGGCTTTACAAGTTTAGGAGTATTAGTCGACCAACTTACATTTGCAGTTGGAACGTATGTAAGAACATGTTTTTCAACTACAGTGTTAAGTTTGTTCTTGGGATATCTTCATCCCAACTACGGAACCCTTCATTGTTCGTGGTCCGACACGCAGTTGGACTACTTTTTCTTTTTTGAAAAAGTTTCAGCCTGAGCCATGAATCGAACCCTTTTTTTATAAAAACACCCAGTATACCACCTTATTGCACTAACTAATAGTTTAGCTGGTACGGATGAAATGCTGTGAACAAATACAGAGTGGCGATCTACCCACCTGCATCTGTCAATTGGGTGATTCTACCCGTCATTTAAAAAAACTTTTGCTACGAACAACAGTAGACAGACTATTTCTATGCATGTATGATTTTCTTTGTTTCCTAGCGAAAGTTTAGTATAACGTGTAGAATCACCCGCTTGTCGGATGTAGGTGACTAAATTGCTGCCCTGTATAATATAACAAATCAACTAAATATTCCTGAGCAGTATTTGATCCTTGTCAGCAACACTAATGTTCAGTATAAAAATACACGATGATTTTTTGTAAGAGGAATCGGGTTCGGTTGCTGGTTCAAGTAGAAAGAAGCATGTGCAGAAAGCAAAAATTTGCAGTTGAATTTTTCTTCAAAATTGAGTTCATGGTTCCTTTGACCACTTTGCCCTACTAGCCAAAGTTTAGAGTTTAGCCCTGATGTGCTACAGCCACGATCATGTTCATTTACACGACTGACATGTATTCTTCCCACTTCCCATGAAGCTGACTATTCTTTTGGGCATGTTCAATCTAGGGCAACCGCCCGTACTATCATAGTATCTTTATATCTTGAACCCAAAGTCACCAAACTCTGTTAATTATTTAATGTCCCGTTAATCATTGAACGTACTGTATCAATTTTAAGAACTGTCCGTCAAAATACTTAATAGTATTTGGTGAAAATCGACATTTGTATATCAAATCAAGCGTGTATCAAAATCCCGCTTTTCCAGTAGCGAAAGCGACAATCAAGTGAGTGTGGCGCACTTTAACAGAGCACACACAGGGAATATAAACCACGGAGCAGATTGTACCAGGAGAAAACGAAATGATACATTATCTGAAACAAAATTGCTCAACGAACACAATACACAGAAGATAAGCACACGAAAAACGAACAATGGGGAATCTGTCGTAGTCATAAGCAACTTGGACAGTGACCATGATATAACATCGGTGGTGGACCAACTTCTATTGAAGAATGAATTTTCTGACGCTTCCTCAATATTTGTGGTAGTGCCCACGTCAGACGACAATGACTCGGATCTCTCGTCAGACTGCTCTACTATATGCATCGAGCTATCTCAACATTATCCCAATTGGAATCAAAAGCAATGTAACATCGAAAAACCAGGTAAGATTTATTTCGTTATTTACTGCCCTTGCCTATTGTCCTTGCCTAGTTGCCCAATTATTTAACTGGGAATACATATTTAACTAGTAATCTAACCTCGGAATGAGGCATAATCAGCTCAAAAATACAGACCTTTCTTTTCATACAGACCATCAATTACATACGGAGAACCCTCCGTTCCTCGGAAATCACGTTAAGCCGTTGCACGTTAGTCCCGGCTGTCGTTCGTAGATCTTTGGCAGTCGTTTCAACCCTAATGACTGTCATGACTCTCAGGCTGCTGACTACCCGATCAGAAGCATAAATATCTTGACTACCAGTCCTACCAAGAGGCATCGTTTTACCGATTTCCTGGGTTGTAGAGATCAGACAGGCAGTTGCTTTAATTAAATTACTGGTATTTAGCTGCATCTGGTGAGACTGGAAGCCGCAAATAAAAAGAGATTTTTTTGTATACCGATAAGTTTTTATTTGGTAAACGTGAAAGAAATAAACACAGTGTCAAACTTATCATCTTTGAACTTTACCGTTTTGGGCCCTTAGCAAAATTGCGTATCGTAAAGAGGACATCATTCAGATTTCGAACAATTTGTACCCAAAAATTAACATGTTGTCAGGACGCCGCCATAGTGTGGCCATAACGACAACAATGGCAATAATTGAAAAACTTTAATTTGTGTGTACCACAAAGAGAATATTTTCAAAATTCACGGATTAATATTTTTCCTAAATTCAGTGTATTTTTCCCGTTTTTGATATAAGTAATGTACAAGTGCTAGCCAAAACTGAAACATGTCCTTTCTACACCTAACCATAATATGATATTGTGTCATAGCGTTAGCTCTGACACTACATCGGACCGGCCATGTTGCTGTGCCATCTCCTAAAATATATGGAGGTTATAGTCTTATGCCTAAAATCGATGTGTAGCTAATTTTGTTTATGATCTGGTTACGCGTTTTCGTGTAAACCAAGATATCTAGTACCCACGCTATGTTTTAAATTATATTCTACCAGTAGGTAAATACCAAATATAATTCGAATATTTTCTATTTTGTGCGCCACTACCATCGTATATGTAAAATACCGATGCGATTGCCTCAACAAAGGACTGCCCATCAGCTCATAGCGCGATAATTGAATCATAAATTAAAGCAAGATCTAAATCCGACTACTCTCTAGCTAGACTTTCACGGTGACTAGAACAATCTGTTTGTGATTTTTGTGCAGTCTAATGAACCAATCATTCAAACGCATGCACCGTGTTGCGTGTAGAAGATAATTATTATTAAGAATGAAATCCACTTTATGGATGAGGAAGAAACTCACTCTGCCACTCCTAACGTGGTCTAAAGACAATCTAGACTAAGCTGAAATAAAATTGATTGATACCATTGTTCATTTTACAACTTTACATCTCATATGTTTCAATATTTTTAGGCCTGAACTGCGACGGGTACCCCTGGTTTCCCAAAATGAACGTGACTCAGCAAGCATCTTTGGTGTCCATCAACAGCGCTGTAATGTCAGTGCGTCAGTTTGCAATACCTCCGTGTCTCAGACATCCAGGCTGTTATCGTCCATCAAATATGCTCCAAGTTCCTTTCAGCACACCCATGCCGCCACCCGTGCTTAAAACGACAAATCCTGTTTGTGTATCGAACCAATCACAGATCAAAGAGCTTGTCACAAATCGTAAACCTGTTTTGGAACACAAGCAATCAGAGTCATGTCAGTGCAGTCCAGAAAAATTGAAAGAAATATTCGCAAAAGTACATAAAGGAATAGCACCGAATTTTAAGTCAACGGAATGTGGTGCTGCTGCTGATAACCCACCAACCAACCAAGCAACCATTATCAGAAAGCCTGTTGAACTCGTTAGTAGTGATTCAGGTAAATATTTTTTTAAACCTTTTTATTTACATTTTCCGGACATTATGACTATCCATTGTCGATTCTCTCTCTGTAGAGCCATTTAATGATTTTGACATCTTTGTAAGTTATTAAAATCGTTAGTGTTTTGTGAAAATGCTGTTAGCCCAGTCGAATAAGCTTCTCGATAACGGGTACCTCGAAAAAATAAACAAACTGCTGATTTTGTTTTACATTTTCGCTAACTAAGAAGTGACGTTTAATGACGTATTGTACGTTGTACCCATTTTAAGATAATATGTTAGTTCTCAATTATCTCGTTTCTTTTTTGAAAATGAATCGTTCTATATACGTTAAAATATTATGTTGCAAGTTACAGTAAAACTTGTAGACCATTAAATTCTCTACAATTCATGTCTAGCCAAATTAATATCATCAATCTTTCTCAGTTACTGTATTGTACGTGGCCCGCACGCATTGCATAGATACACACAGTACTTTTCCGTCACGTTGTACACGACAGTACACGATCAGCAGTTAGTAGTCCGCTGTACTCATTCACATAACATTTATATAGCATAAGCGTGGTAGTCTATTGACGTGGAATATTCAATAAACCATCATCTTCAGCTATCCTTGACTTACCATTTCAAGCTAGCAACCAAGGTGTGTGCGACCCAATCCGCAACGCATACTTCTTTTTGGTCCTTCGAGCCTCAAGATTATAAGTGTTTCGAGTTCTTTTGTGGCAGTCATCTAAACACAATATCAAGTCATGGTGGTAATGGATAAAATTCTGATTAATTTAAAAAAAGACGAAGCAAGCCTTAAAACTACCGTCAATGTGCAGAGGAACATATCCCTTCTAGACAAATATTGGGCAAATTTCAAAATAATCACGAAAATATACGCGAGCGCGAAGAACCTTCTCATAGTGATGAGAAAAATTCCTATGAGTAGACAAGTCAATTTTACAGAAGTACTACTAAGTTCTTTACCAAGAATTTAACTGAAGAACAAAAACCACCTTCACTCGTATTAAAGCCTTTACATTCGAGCTGGTACCAGCGACCTCGGAGTCATCGGTGCCAAAACTTATTCAAGAGCACGGTACAGGTGAAGGTTATCCCCCCTCACCCCTAAGGTGCTTGAAATAGCTGAGATCGCGAGTAACAGCAAAACAGATGTTACGCAAACAAAGGACCTATATCAAAGCGTTCCAAAGAACTGCATCAAACTTCAACGCTGACCTCCTCAAAGAAAATGGGTTGTTTGAAGAGTCTTAAAGGTATTAGAGTCAAGGTGGAAAGCCAATGGAGCCGACATGCACTACGTTTTGTAATATATCTTACAATACGTGCGAACTCATTTACAACCAAATGAAAGTAAGCATCAACTCCAATATGTGGTCAGTTACTCACCGAGAAAGGTCGACGCCAAAGATCGAAATTACAGCCTTGAGTGGTGGTTACGAACTCTGGACTGCATTTAAGGATTGAGTTGTTGAGACCAACTATTCTAGTCAGTCTCTTTCTACGCACAGATAATGCAATTTCTCAAAAGCAAAGTGAATGGCGAAGCCGAGAAACTCACTCAGCGTCTATCAATCAGCTCTGAAAATTATGAGACTGCTCGTCACCATTAAAGGCATTGCTTGGTGCTCCTATCACTCAACATTTATCAGCAGAATCAGTCAAAAAGTTTCACGATACGACGAAAGAATGTATTAATTTTATTAAGAACCTCGGTGTAGATACGTCATCGTGGACCTAATATTGGTACACCATTACTTTTTCCTTTTTGATTTTCTTTTTCATTTCTCAAAGCCTGATGCAAAACAGAAAGCAGCTGCGAAATACAATTTACGCAAAAACTGCCTACATACGCATAGCAATGAATGTGCGCCACGAAAAAGATGCCACGTGTGATACTCAGATCATAATACAATACTCCACGACGCTCACGGTAAATGGGATGGACAGAAATCAAACAGCAACTCAGTGCAGCAAAAGACAGCTGCCACTGATAGCAAGAAAACAAGAAACTACAGCAGCAATCATGTGTCTCAAGAAGATGTATTAGATACTCTGCTTGTCACGGCATTAATCAAAGTGCAGGCATATGATGGGTCCCTGAAAACTTTACGAGCGCTCCTTGATGAGGGTTCACAAATATCCCTGCTTACGGAAAAAACAGTACAAAAACTAAGAATACCACGTGGCTGTGCTAGGATGTCAAATTCGGTGTAGGGGACAATAATCGCAAAGGCGTCAAACGAATCAGGTGTAGTGGCATTCACAGCGATTATACATTTGACACCAATGTTCTCATTATGAGCAATTTGATCAACAATTTGCCTAATAATATTATAGTAATCATTCACAAAATTTAAATAAAAACCTTTTTTAAAACATGCTTTTAATGAACTTAAAAGTATTAAATAAAACTTTCGTAAACATACAATTTAAATATTTTTAAGGGTTAGATTGATGTTCACGGCTGAAGCTTTAGTACTTTTTAGTTAATAGAAGATTGTTTTAAAAACGGTTTTTACCCAAATTTAATTTTCTTCTTTTAAGCAATAGAATTTGTCTAACTATCTGTTCTTTCACCTTCACTTGGGAGGTTAAAGACAAATCTAACGAACCCGAACACGCCTTTACACAAGTCATGGTGTGAAGCCAACCGAGTTGCACTATCCAAGTCATACCATCAGACTAAACGGAGCAGAACGGGCTATCATTATCGAATGCGTATATTAAATTTCCGTTGAGGAGATCTTTCGTATGCAGCCAATACTGGGTGTAGAATAAGGTCATATATCATCAAAGAATAGAATAGAATAGAATACCCTTTATTATGTACACCATAAAAAATAACAGATATAAATGTAGACATTTTACACAGGGTGACACAATGGGCGGTCTTATCGCTAAAAGCGATCTTTTACAGACAACCTTTGGATGGATTCAAGGGAGAAGGAGAGACAATAATGCAGGTAGTCAGTGGTGTACCATTTACATATACAACAAATACATACATACATAAAACATATACTTATCTACATATAATATATACAATAATAAACATGAAACAAGAGCAAGGAAACTAAATGTAATGATGATGTTTAAGGAGAGAGGAAGTGTTTTTTAACCATAATTTTAAAAGTGGACAAAGATTGAGCACGCCTTATCGACTCGGGCAAGGCATTCCATAACCGTACTGCTTGAACTGTAAAAGACTTGTCATAAAAGCTGGTGGAATGCATCGGCATCTCTAGTCTTAAGTTTTCCGATGACCTAAGATATCTATTATGTGTGTCATGAAGGAACTTGAAACGTTATTTAAGATAAGAGGGGGTTTTAGGGTTGAATAGAATACTGTAGAGCTGAAACAAGATATGTGAATTCCGGCGAAGACGTATGGGAAGCCAATTGAGCTTTGTACGAAATTCAGAAATGTGATCATATTTGCGCAGGCCAAATATAAATCTTATGCAAAAGTTTTGAAGTCGCTCAAGTTTATCTAGTTGTGCCTCAGTGAGATCGAGATAACTGACATCAGCGTAGTCAAGGATGGGAAGTAAAAGGGATTGTGCAAGCGCAGTTTTAGTGGCAGTCGGAAGAAAGTTCCGCAATCGTCTCAGGGACTTACCAGATGCAAAAATTTTGCGACTTACGTCCTGCAACTGAGGACCCCAAGAAAGATGTTTGTCGATCCAAACCCCAAGGTTCTTAACCTTTTCGCTGACTGGAATAGCAGCTCCGTTAAATTGTACCTGGGGAAGCTGTGACCAGTTTACCTTGGGTGTCATCCTAGAGCTGCCAACAACAATGACCTGAGTCTTCGATGGATTAACCTGCAACCCATGTGCCTCACTCCACTCGCAAATTGAACCCAAATCTTTATTTACTATATTAATTGCATCAGCCAAATCCGAAAGGGCAGCTTGTCTATATATTTGTAAATCATCTGCATAAAGGTGGTAGGAAGAAAGAAGTTTTTTGGAAATAGAGTTTATAAATATTGCGAAGAGTAAAGGAGATAAAACGCCACCCTGAGGTACACCGGCAGAAGTATAACACCAAGAAGAGCAAGACTCTTCCATGCATATACGCTGCAAAGTGTATTGTCTTCGCAATTTAACTAACATGTAAAATTTCAACACCGTAGGATAAAAGGAACTGGTTTTAATTCAGCTTGCAAGATTGGACCCTTACATAGAAGTCATATAAACTCATTTTGACAGTCTTATATAGAGATTGTGTCATATTGGTATCTATATTAATATGTAACAAAAACCCTGTTGTTCCCTCTACCTACGTTTTAAGAATCGGCATACATACATAATAAAGCAAGTCATTTATAAAAAACTGTTCAACAAAAATAATTAAAATAAATATTTAATTATTAATATTTGTAATGTTTAACCGATTTCTTACCTCTGCAATTCTGCATGAAGCGATGACGCGAAACCAGAAATAGGTATAACGTTCCCGCCACTCTCTTTGATCGGTGCCGCCGCGCTGGTGCACCCCCGCCGATTATCTACCTATTTTTCTACACAAGTTCGTGACCTTATCAGCTGTTGTTTATCATTAACGAATTAATCTTTGAAAATGTTGGTTTACACGGTATTTTTATGCACAATTGATAATTGTTAAAATTACACTTAACACTTCACTACATTAAAGAAAAAACAAATTCGCCGCGTCTGTCACATAAAACCTTATGTACCCACTTACAATTTAATGCATTAATTATTATGATGTGTACTTGACGGCCACGGAGATGCTGTTCGATATGACCACCTTGTACCTACCTCTACACATTTGTTGCAACGCCTAATAATATTCTCACGTACGCTTCGCAGAACAGAGGTATCGGACTTGATGTGGTCAAATGCTACTACTATGCGTGAACGCATTTCGACCTCTGTATCGCACGATTTTTTGAACACCTGTTGCTTAACAGTGCCCCAGAGGAAAAAATCGAAAGGCGTCAGATCAGGTGATCTTGCGGGCCAATTGATGGGTCCACCGCGATCAATACATCTCTCTCCGTATTCAGCATCTAAATAGCTCACAGGGCGGGTGAAGTGTCGCGGCGCGCCGTCATGTTGGAACCACATACGTCGCACGATATGGAGACCTTATTCGTCAAGTTCATCACTCAGCTGTTCTTGCAGGAAACGAAGATAGTTGGCGCTGCTTATTGTTTGATCTAAAAAACAAGGTCCAATATTTTTGTCACCAATAATTCCAGCCCAAATTCTTCCACCGATGCTGAAAGTGACTTGATTTAATAGCATGCGGGTTTGTGATTGACTACACGTGCTCATTGTGCGAATTAAATACACCTGTTCTGACAAATGAGCACTCGTCGGTGAACAGTATCCATATCAAGAAATCACTATCTTGTTCGATCTTGACGAGTACCCATCTACTGTATTCTAGTCTTGGCGGAGGGAATTAGTGATTGAACGCGACGATAGGGAAATGGGTGCTGGCTATCTTCTTTGAGTACTCTCCAAACGCTCATATGGTTTACATCGAGTTCGTGTCCCACTGAGCGCGTACTTCGCGTTGGATCGTGCTCAAACAAGTCCAAGACTTGCTCCTCGATGTCACTGTCTCGAGTCATCGGTCTGCCTGCGTCAGCTCGATGTTGATCTCGTCCGTGCACACTGCCGGTATTGTAGGTACGCATGTGCAAACGTTGGAATGCCATCACCGAAGGTAATGGTTCTTGGTAGAGTCTGCGTGCTTCTGCATAATTGCAGTCACATTTCCCAAGACACATCAACATATTAAAATATTCTTCGTTAAAATAAGACATGGTCAACGTTTACGTAAACAAAACACAAGTCACTCACTACGTAGGCCAACAATAACATCCGTTCGGAAATAAGCTGCGCGGGAGACTAAGGAAGTGATTCGCAGGGTGGCGGGTGGCGGGGTAAAGGGGTAGGTAGGCACGTGCTACCGACCCGTGGCCCGCGCGCCGCGGTAGTTATTTGGCGGCATCTTCTGACGCATCAAAGAAAGCCGCCGAGCTCGTGGGCTATTTAGCGAAATAAAAATGTACTTGTAAAATCAGATACTCTAAACATTTTTTTGATTGTGTCGATTTTAATAGTTATTTGATTTTGACCTCTCGACTAGCCAATACTTCGTTTTTTTTAATTATAATTTCATAAATGGTTTGCTTGTAGTTAAATGTATACGTCCCTTAAAGGAACAACAGGGTTTTTGTTACATATTGTATACAAAAATTAGAAATGTAATAATGAATGCTGTTTTTTTCTGGTAACGCAAGTATCTTTAACAGTAAGTTTATTGTCCATATTTTTCGTAAAACGAAGTGTCAGAATCGTATGTTCTTCTTGTCAATCAAAAAACATGGAAGAACAAGTAAAAAGACTTTTAATTATTTGATTAGTTCACGAAAGTTCAAGGAGAATAATAAACACGTAATAATTAATGAATAAATATTTGAACGTTACGAGTTAGTGAGAATTTTCTATACATGCTTAGGGCAGCAGTTCAGCCATGTCCTTTGTTTTTAACTAAAAAAATAGGTTTTGTGTTACAGTAAATTGTAGTGATTGTAGTCTACATATTTGTAGAATTGTAGCTACAAGTCTAGAAATCACGAAGTGTGACAGAGGGCATTATAATTTGATTCGTTTATAAACTTAAAACCGTTATAGTTCTAGTGATAGTAGCAGTAAAGAAGAGAATATAGTATTAAGGCAATCTAGGATCACGTACAGAGAACACATTAATTTAATATAATTATAACATACCGGTTTTCAGTTTTATTGAAATATTCTTCCACAATGAACGTTGCAACACTCAAACAAAGTAAACATACTGCCATTTCTGACAGTGTTTCCCATACACAAACGTCATTACTCATGTTGGCATTTAATAATATTTAATAGTCAATAGTTACAACAACGTTTTTAAAAACACAGAAAATAAAAAATGAAAGCATACCTACCTGTATTAATTAATTTTATTATTTGTGTAACCTAATGTTTACTTTGACAGTCCATTGAAAGCCGAAATTGATGTCAGACTGTTAAAGTTTGTTTCTATACAAATTATATACATTCATGCAGTACATATTTAATCGAACCTCAATTAATTCCCAAGATGCAATCATAAAAACATTATTGAACACTAATAACATTAATGTGCCTCTTTTTATGAACCCCAAATACTTCATTTCTATTTTGGGGTACTAAAAATACCAAATAGCAAGTAACTGAGACCAAAATACATCATTAGAAGCCCAAAAAGTTTCAATAATTTAAAAAAGGGGACTTACATATTGACCGTCGAGGTCAATAAGTTTTTAGAAGATCAGTTAAATATTTTCCTATTTACAATTTCAAAGACGGGAGGTACTCCAGCTTTATTAAGGCAAATGTCGGTTACTGCAACAAATAGGATGATGTCAGAATTGTAGAAAAAAATCGTCAACTTGGCCCTGCTGGTGTTGTAAAAAAATGTAACAAATAATGTCACGCAGATCACGGAATACGAGTATACATATATCTTAAATAAAAAAATTGAATTACAAAGATTTTGTTTATAAGGAATTCATATTCCACACGCGGCTTGTAAAAATCTGCAAAAGGCAAAAGTATTGCATGGAAGGGATGCAGGAGACCGTAGCATCTCTTCACGAGACCGAAAGCATATTCTACCATACACTACCAAATTCCTGCTCACACGAAGAAAAAGCAAAAAGAAACAATAAACGTTTTCAAAGGAAACGTTTAATTTTTGTATGGCACTTTGGCTAGGTCGTGTACATTCCAGAAAATCTGTGAAATGTATGAAATGATTTATAGAATTAATTTGTATTGTAGACGTACAAAATAAAATTGAAATGTTTGACATTTGTTGTGAGAAAAACGCGGAGACATAATGACAGATGACAATGACATTAATATCATCTTTCATTAACCTAAACCGGGGATATTTTATGTTATGATTGACAACGACACTCACGACAGTGTATGTCAAAATTCAACGTTCGGAAATCGGAAGTAACCTGGCCAAGTAGATTTTATTAATCGAACTAGGATATTATTACATGTATCCATTAAAAACACCTTAGAAATAGGTGTAATAGATGAGTTAATAATACAGCGATACCTTTTTATAATTACATTTAATATTTTTGTATTTACGGTTTCACATTAATTTCAGATCCATTCTGATTTCAGAACGCATGTTGTCAGGACGCCGCCACAGTGTGGCTATAACGACAACAATGGCAATAATTGAAAACTTGAATTTGTGTGTACAACAAAGAATATATTCTCAAATTCACGGATTAATATTTTTCCTGAATTCAGTGTAATTCTCCCGGTTTTTGATATAAGTAATGTACAAGTGCTAGCCACAACTGAAACATGTCCTTTCTACACCTAACCATAATCTGATATTGTGTCATAGCGCTCTGACACTACATCGGACCGGCCATGTTGCTGTGCCATCTTCTAAAATATATGGAGGTTATAATCTAATGCCTAAAATCGATGTGTAGCAAATGTTGTTTCTGGTCTGGTTACGCGTTTTCGTGTAAACTAAGATGTCTACTACCCACGATATGTTTTAAATTATATTCAACCAGTAGGTAAATACCAAATATAATTCGAATATTTTCTATTTTGTGCGCCACTACCATCGTATATGTAAAATACCGATGCGATTGCCTCAACAAAGGACTGCCCATCAGCTCATAGCGCGATAATTGTATAATAAATTAAAGCAAGATCTAAAGCAGACTGCTCTATAGCTAGACTTTCACGGTGACTAGAACAATCTGTTTGTGATTTTTGTGCAGTCTAATGAACTAATAATTCAAACGCATGCACCGTGTTGCGTGTAGAAGATAATTATTATTAAGAATGAAATTCACTTTACGGAGGAGGAAGAAACTCACTCCGCAACTATCTTTTTTTTTATTTTTGGTTGGGAAATCTTCGAATGACCTCTCTCGCTCTGGGCGGAGCGGAGGGGCGTGTCAGACTCTTACTGACTAAAACCCACCCGTGTTCCTTCAGTTGCATGTGCGCCAAGGCCACGGTAACTCTTTCGAACAATTCGCGACCCCGGCGGGCATAGGCCCTCTCGGACCCCGTGAATTATGCTGACATCTTTTTGAGGCGCGCATGGAACACGACCGCCTTCGACCCGGGCCTGGTTCTTACCGGACGGCCAGCTGCCCATTGCTCGCCGTCCGCAAGCCCGCGCCTAGGGTGACCGGGAGTCGGCTATCGACTCCCGACGCCCAGGGTATCTCCTCCTGCCGTGACTAGGGGCATGAGGGCGCAATTATTGCCTCTCCCTCACGCGCTCCGCCTCCTCCTTCGCCAGCATTACTGCTCCGCAGAAGGAGGTGACGGCTTCCCATTCCCTCTCGCTCCGTACCATGGCCTGAACCAGGACATCCCGAAACAGCCATGTCCGGTGAGGACCTGCGTCAGGCGGAAGGTGAGGACGCCATGGCGCCTCTCAAGCCACTCCTCAAAGAGGGGACTTACCGCCGCAATTGTGGCGTGCCCTCACTCTGCCACTCCTAACGTGGTCTAAAGACAATCTAGACTAAGCTGAAATAAGATTTATTGATACCATTGATAATTTTATAACTTTACATCTCATATGTGTCAATATTTTTAGGTCTACACTGCGACCGGTACCACTGGTTTCCCAAAATGAACGTGACTCAACAAGCATCTTTGGTGTCCATCAACAGAGCTCTAATGTCAGTGAGTCAGCTTGCAATACCTCCGTGTCTCAGACATCCAGGGTGTCATCGTCCATCAAATATGCTCCAAGTTCCTTTTAGCACACCCATGCCGCCATCCGTGCTTAAAACGACAAATCCTGTTTGTGTATCGAACCAAACACAGATCACAGAGCTTGTCACAAATCGCAAACCTGTTTTGGAACAGAAGCAATCAGAGTCATGTCAATGCAGTCCAGAAAAATTGAAAGAAATATTCGCAAAAGTACATAAAGGAATAGCACCGAATTTTAAGTCAACGGAATGTGGTGCTGCTGCTGATAACCCACCAACCAACCAAGCAACCATTATCAGAAAGCCTGTTGAACTCGTTAGTAGTGATTCAGGTAAATATTTTTTTTTAAACTTTTTATTTAAATTTTCCGGACATTATGACTACCGATTGTCGATTCTCTCTCTGCAGACCCATTTAATGATTTTGACAACTTTGCTAGTTATTAAAATCGTTGGTGTTTTGTGAAAATGCTGTGAGCCCAGTCAAATAAGCTTCTCGATATCGGGTACCTCGGAAAAATAAACAAACTGCTAATTTTGCTTTACATTTTGACTAACTAAGAAGTGACGTTTAATGACGTGTTGTACGTTGTACCCATTTTAAGATGATATGTTAGTTCGATTATTTCATTTCTTTTTTGAAAATAAATCGTTCTATATACGTTAAAATATTATGTTGCAAGTTACAGTAAAACTTGTAGACCATTAAATTCTCTACAATTTATGTCTAGCCAAATTAATATCATCAATCTTTCTCATTTACTGTGTAAAGGTGCTTCCATAAAGAAGTGGGTTGTACGAGTATGTATCGTACGTGGCCCGCACGCATTGCATAGATACACACAGTACTTTTCCGTCACGTTGTACACGATAGTACACGGTCAACGGTTAGTAGTCCGCTGTACTCATTCACACAACATTTATAAATTAAATTAATATTAGTATATATTAATATTAATATTAGCATAAGCGTGGTAGTCTATTGACGTGGAATATTCAATAAACCATCATCTTCGACTATACTTGACTTATCATTTCAAGCTAGCAACCAAGGTGTGTGCGACCCAATCCGCAACGCATAGTTCTTTTTGGTCCTTCGAGCCTCAAGATTATAAGTGTTTCGAGATGTTTTGTGGCAGTAATTAAACACAATATCAAGTCATGGGTGGTAATGGATAAAATTCTAATCAATTTTAAAAAAGGCGAAGCAAGCTTTAATACTACCGTCAATGTGCAGAGGAACATATCCCTTCTAGACAAATACTCGTATTGGGCAAAAGTTCAAAATAATCACGAGTGTATACGCGAGCGCGAAGAATCTTCTCATAGTGATGAGTAGACAAATCAATTTTACAGAAGTACTAGGATGTTCTTATTCAAGTATTTAACTGTAAAACAAAAACCACCTTCACCCGTATTAAAGCCTTTACATACTAGCTGGCACAAAAGTTGGATATGGTGACTCATAACGACTACTTGGGTGTCACTGACGGGGCCGCGTAAACCACCCAACATATCAGATTTTCTCGATTTTCTTGAAGGAATATGGGAATCATCTCGTCGCATGCCCGAAACAGCAAAAAAATCTCAGTCAGCACTGTCAGAGCCTACACAGACACACAAGAAGTTCCATTCATATAAAGCATTCAGCGCAAATCAGAACAAGAATTATAAGTATAAATCAAATACATTGGCAAAAGACAATGAGAGTGCAATGAATTGTCCACATTGCAATCAAGAGCATAAATTGTTTTCGTGTAAAACATTTCTCGAATGCCTGATGCAAAACAGAAAGCAGCTGCTAAATACAATTTATGCAAAAATTGCCTACATACACATAGCAATGAATGTGCGTCACGAAAAACATGCCACGTGTGATACTCAGATCATAATACAATACTCCACGATGCTCACGGCAAATGGGGTGGACAGAAATCAAACAGCAACTCAGTGCAGCAAAAGACAGCTGCCACTGATAGCAAGAAAACAAGAAACTACAGCAGCAATCATGTGTCTCAAGAAGATGTATTAGATACTCTGCTTGTCACGGCATCAATCAAAGTGCAGGCATATGATGGGTCTTTGATAACTTTACGAGCGCTCCTTGATGAGGGTTCACAAATATCCCTGCTTACGGAAAAACAGTACAAAAGCTAAGAATACCACGTGGCTGTGCTAGGATGTCAAATTCGGTGTAGGGGACAATAATCGCAAAGGCGTCACACGAATCAGGTATAGTGGCATTCACAGCGATTATACATTTGACACCGATGTTCTCATTATGCGCAATTTGATCAACAATTTGCCTAATAATATTATAGTAATCATTCACAAAATTTTAATAAAAATCTTATTTAAAACATGCTTTTAATGAACATAAATAGTACTAAATAAAACTTTCGTAAACTTACAACTTAAAGGTTTTTAAGTGTAAGATTGGTGTTCACGCCTGAAGCTTTAGTACTTTTTAGTTTATTGAAGCTTGTTTTAAAAACGGTTTTTTCAAATTTTATATTCTTCTTTTAAGCATTAGAATTTGTCTAAATATCTGTTATTTCACCTTCACTTGGAGGTTAAAGACAAATCCAACGAACCCAAACACGCCTTTACACAAGTCATGGTGTGAAGCCAACCGAGTTGCACTATCCAAGTCATGCCATCAGACTAAACGGAGCAGAACGGGCTATCATAATTGAATGCGTATACAAAATCTTTTGTCTGTGCCGTTGACCACTGAGGAGTTCACTCTTCTGGAACCAACCGTGGGTGCAGCAGCCAGATCGTAGTGGACTTTAGAACGCGCTATCATAATCAAATGCGAATATAAACTTTTGTGTCTGCGGTTGACCGCTGAGGAGTTTCCTTGCCTTGAGCTAATCCTGGGAACAGCAGCCAGGCCATGGTAGACTTTAGAACGGACTATCATAATTAAATGCGTATATTAAATTTCCGTTGAGGAGATCTTTCGTATGAAGCTAATACTGAGTGTAGAATAAGGTCATATAACATCAAAATGTATTGTCTTCGAAATTTAACCAATATGTAAAATTTCAACACCGTAGGATAAAAGGAAGTGGTTTTAATTCAGTTTGCAAGATTTGACCCTTACACACTTACTAGGCAAGTTAAATAAAAGCTTACAAAAATCATATAAACTCATTTTGACAGTCTCATATAGAAATTGTGTCATATTGGTATCTATATTCAAGCCAAATTGCAGCTCCAAGCTATTGTTTATCTTTCAAACAAACACAGAACGGACCGGACCGGACGGAAAGAACGACGAATTAAATGCATGCAGTTTAAAATAGCCGTATTATTCCAGGAATCCGGCTATTTCAATGTACTAGTAAAAGAAGCGTAATGTGGTAAAAGTATACATCGCTATTACAATATAATAGCGATGGCTTGCCTGAACAATAATTAATGAAATTCATTACATAACTCTTAAGCGTGTATCAAATAAGTTTATAGTTGTAACTCATGTAACTTGACCATACAGGTTTGGTTCCATAATAAAAAAAAACCGGACAAGTGCGAGTCGGACTCGCCGACCGAGGGTTCCATATAAATTTGTAGGTTATGTATAATACTACTACTAGGTACCTATTTAGGTTTGTGTTTAATTATAAAATAAAAAAGGACTAAGTAGGTACGCATAACAGTGCAAACTGTTAGGTACTACATATACCAAAGTTATTAGGTACCTATACTTAGAAAAGAGGGAAAAGGTATTTTCTTTTTCATTCTTCTTCATAAATTGAAAACATCATAAAAATAATGAAAAATCTGTTTAAGCTTGTGCCAGTGAAGCCCTTTCATACGATATCCCGCATGACACGGTTAACTCACTTAAAAATTTGGAACCCCGTTCCTTGCATAAAGACCCTGTTTTTTTTGTTGTAAATAAATTAAAAATATACGTCTTTCAGGTTTCTCGATGATTGATTACGTACTTTAAATATAGACTATATTTTTTGTAATTTAATTAAAAATGTATAGTTTACAGATTTTTCCCTATAATTGTAGTAGAAGACGATATTACTTGCCAAATTTCATAGTTCTAGGTCATCGGAAAGTACCCTATAAATTTTGATTCCCTTGAGAGTCTCGAAATATAATTTTTTTGCGGCATCAACGGCAGCATATTTTTTTTTACGTTAATTTAGAAGTTTGATTTTTTCGCAGCTTTAAAGGACTGTAGACCTGAGTATATGGTCTTAATTTCAACTCCATCCCTCTACGCGTTCTTGAGATAAAGGGTCTTGACAGACAGACGGACAGCAAAGTGATCCTATAAGGGTTCCGTTTTTTCCATTTGAGGTACGGAACCCTAAAAATGAAGAGAAGAACGTATTCTTTTGGAATATAACTTCTTTTTTGTTCGGCACTTTCACATTTAGCCCGAAAATGTATGGACGATGAATGATCTCCTCTATAAATTTAACATATAACACTCTTAACTCATTCTCATCATCCACTCGCATCTTTGCCCGGGAATGAATATGGACGAGTCTTGTATCGTACATGTCACGCGCGTTTTAGAAGAGAGAGTAGATGGTGAGAGACAGTAAGTGTATACAGGGTGGCAGGGATGTCGACGCGCAAATTGTATCCATGAACTTATTTTTTTTTTTTTTTTTTAGTAACCTACGGAAATTTTCAACGCAGGAAGATCCAGAATCATTTATTGAATCCATGGTAACAGGTTGCGCGTCGATGTCCTTGCCACCCTGTAGTGTATATAGATATTTATACCCAAATTGCTATTTGGGTAATATTACAGTAACCATTCTGACATTCAAAGCTTGACAGTACACAATCAGCGTTCATAATCGTCTGTACTTATTCACACTACATTCATATAGCATTAATTACGTGGTCGTTAAACTATTCAATAAACAATCATCTTTGGCTATCCGTGACTTATCATTTCAAGCTAGCAACCAAGGTGTGTGCGACCCAATCAGCAACGCATACACGGATGTTCGTGCCCGACACCCGGTACAGTAGGCCTCGACAAAAACTTTTCTAATAGCGTTAACGCCAGACGCTAACGTCAAAATGTATGGCAATGACATTACCTGCGGAAAAGATACGTAATGTCACGTGGTAAGCAAATGTTAACTCCATACGATTTGAATTTCCGTTGGCGTTAACGCTTACAGAAGAGGGATTTTGTCTAGGCCCCCAGATCGCTGCAAGTTGATCTTCGGAAAGAAACAGGTAGTATTTAAACACGGGACTATTTCACCAACACCGATCGGTACCGACTTGTCTTTACCAGGAACCCGCGTCTAAATACAAATACCTTAATATATGAAATTTAATCTAATTTTGTCAACGCTGTGCTATCAACGGTTACCTATAGGGTTTTCCCATAGAGCACGTAGAGACCTCGGCAGCCGCTGCTAGAGGTGGCTTTGTCAACCCTTTCCACACAAATGTGTCACTGTTTACTCGCACTATGACTCAAATGACGATCATAGAAACTGACGACTTTCAAGGCGGTCCGTAACAGAACTCTTGTGCGCGAATTGTAATTGTTGTACGAATTTAATTATTACTGCCATCTATAAACGCTGCCGGCGCGGCGTTCCCTTGCTCTGTGGGCTTTTCAAATGGGCGGGGCTGCGGGGCAGTTCACACATCGATAGAGCCAGGCCATATGATGTGTTACGGCACCACATTTGAATTTTTTTCGCCTTATTTGGTGTCACACGTACGCTGCGGCGTCTCAGCTTTGGCATGGTGTATTTTTGTTTTCGTGCTATCAGAAACAAATCTCACCGTGTCACGTCCCGTCGTTTAGGTGTGAACTGACTTTTAAATGTAACGTTAACATTTTCAGATGACGATGAATATTGTGGATACTATTCACATCAAAACTATATAAAAAGATACAAAATGAAATGTGCATGCACTGGTAAGAGCAGAACTATTAAGATTCGACCTTTATGCTCATGCGAACAGCATCAGCCACCAGTGTCAAAGACAAAAGCTGGACCCAAGGTGGGGACCTGGTCCACGGGCTGCCAGTGCTGTTGTTGTAACGACTCCACGATAAAAGGTGACCCGGAGCTAGAAGTGCTGGTTCCCGCCGGAAGAGTGGGCCAAATAAAACCAGGAGGAACTTATTGTGAAGCAAGCCGTTTTTCAGCAGCTACTTCCACTGACCCAAACAAGCCTTGTAAAGACTGTGCCTATGTTAAAGGCACGCGTAGTAAAAAGAATATAAGAATATAATTTGTGAATGTCCTCCTTCGAAACCCGAACCTGAACCCAAACTAGAATCCTAACTGTACCAAAGTTACCATTGGATTGATAAGAAGCAAGTTATGAGACAGAAATCAAATATGAAAGACACAGTCAGGATTCAGAGTATTTTAAAAGCAATTGCTGCCGCTAGGACCTGAGCCCATATTTACAGTGGAAGATGCAGTCAGCTATTACGTATCTATGAACCCAAATCTTATAAAATATTTTTGCCCCCCACGGCTGGAACCCAAACACTATCCGTGTTACGATGATAACAATAATTATACCAGAAACGAAAAATAATATAGACTACAAATTTCTACCCTGTCCGCCCACATACGGTGTTCCTCCCTCGGGTATAACTTCCTCGCGTGTTCCTCACACGCGTGTTCGTATTCCGCTGCCTATGAAGCGTGAGGATGAGGCTCCCTCCGGAGGATTCAAATTTCTATAGAAGGCAAAAGTTCTGGACCTAAGGATCTTAGCGGTATCTGTTGCTTCGATATGATTCAAGAGACGAACATTTCAATTACAAATAATTGCAATTAGTAGCACCATCTTGTGTTAAATAGTTTTCAAGAAACTTGGTAAATATTTTGTATTCATGACAGTACAGTTCCGTATTAGTGTAAACATTTTTCAACGTATTGTATATTTTTTAAACAGTCTTGTTTTCTGGGACTTAATCATTAGTAAGTAAACAAGATTTGGAAAGAATTTTGTGTTCATCCTGATCCTTACACCCTTTAAAAACAATGTCTCTCGGTCTGTCTGTTACTGTGCTTTTACTTCGTCATTTTTGCTTTAATTGATAGATAATTTAATTATATTGCCTGACCAATAACCACAATACTACAGTATTAGTAATTTCGTAAAAAAGTACTAGTTAACCTACAGCAAAACACAACGGAACTTTACGGTTTTAAAAAAAGCGACGTATAATATTGTGCCGACTGCATACTTCTTCTTTTCATCGCGACGGTACTTTGATTGAATAGGTATTATTGACCGAGCGAACACGAACCGCGAGCGAAGCGTCTCAGTTTCAACTTGGGCAAAAATTTATTTATTAATTAAAATCTCCCTTACACCGTTATCATTACAGGTATACAATATTAGTTTTAGTATATGCGAAACCCGAAACACGTGTCTAATATTTTTATGTAAAGAATCTATTTACAAAATTTCAAAACTGTATAATGAAAAATCACAAAGTTATAAGCTTGTTATATTACCTGGTTGTCCGTACAAAAACATGGTCACGGGGCGCCAACGCACTGCACGCGCCTCCCGCGTCGTCTCGCGCTCATTGATAATAATTTGGCAGTAGGTACCTAACCGTACGGCGACTGGATTGTAATTATCCGGTAATAACATTTTCTATCACACTTGCAGGCTTTGGACTGTCGTAATGGTCTAGTTTAGGTAGATATTATTAGGTATGTACTTTATTCGTAAATGCAGCCGTAAGTGATAAAATGTCGTCAATGCGATTTGTTGCACCTTATGCCAAACACTTAAAGTTCAAAGTGGATAAAAACTGTTAAATATCACATTACTTAACACAGCAGGCTGTGTAGGTTTGTTGGCCATGTAGTCCAAATTTCCGTCTTGGACTGTGGTAGGAATTCGACTCGGTCCTCTATCGACTGCTGTCGGAAGCCGAAAGGTACCGTAGTCCCTAGATTTTTGCGTGGCGGAAAGCATTGTGTTTCACGATACTCTGATGCCGAATTGCTCCTCGTACGTACCGCCGCTCTGCCAGAGATACGTTATCACCACACACCGCTAGTGTACGTACCATTTTTGTGTGTACTGGACGTTTGTGTATGAGAAAGACATGGTTACACGATACTTTTTACATACGATAGGTACACGGTACATGATCAACCGAAAGACAACTGTAAGGTCCACGGCGGCCGCGCAATCGCGAAGGCGTATTGTAACTGAAAGGGAGCGTAACACGTGCGCGTCAACCTGTAGCGTCCGGGCGACTGGGGTTTTACCCCCGCCCCGCTGTGCGCCCGCGCCTAGTGCCGCTTTGACCTGCCGTGACCTGTGTTGTGCGCGTATGATTGCGTATAGGTACTTAGTGTCGCTCGGTGTCCAACTAGTAACATTTTTAAAATATTTTTGCGACAAAATATAACATGGTTTAAAAATTATTGGAATCGATTCAGTTACTTATTCTGAACAAACTATATTCAGGTTTCGCATATACTAAAACTAATGTTGTATACCTAATGCGATAGCGCGGTCTTAAAATTAACTTACAATTTAAAACTATGAAAACCGTAAAAAACACAATATTTTAAATATAAAAAACAACAACATAAAGCCTACTCTAATCTACACTATAACATAAAATAAACAACAGTATTTTTGCGAATTCACTCAAATGGCATGTAAATACATCGATCTTCACGCGAAGATCGTTAATAACCTGAATTGGACGGGTCAATGGTGTTTTGGCGAGAAGATTGATCCTGGCAACCGGCATAGCCAGCAGCGGTGGGTGACGCCGCCTCCACACTTAGCGGTCTGGTACACATACACTCAGGCGCTGCAGTACTCCGAGGTTATGCTCCAGGTAATGCCACGAAGTAACTCATCCAGCTACGCGACAAGCGTGAATTCCCGTCGTAACCTCAATTGGTTGTACCCGACCATACCGAGCTCAAACAGAATGGGGTACATGAACAGGTAAAACGGATATAACCCATATAGTTAGTTTTACAAGTGGCGCGTGAACTTGTTCTGTACGTGTTCCAGCATTACCGAGTATTTGGCCTCATGCGGAGCCCATATGACAGCACTATGTTCCAGATGACTCCTAACAAGTGCGTCATAGAAGACCCTGACCGTTGCGATGTAAGTGAAGTGCCTTGTCTGTCTCAGAACAAATCCTAAGTTTCAAAACGCCCTTTTACAGATCCCCGTAATATGATCGCGAAACGACGGTTCAGAAGTGACAGCAACCCCTAAATCTCGCACCTCAGAGACTCGTAGCATAAGCGCGGTGCCCACCACATACTCGTGCACTAGAGGGGCACGTGCGTGCGTAAAACTCATCGCCGAGCACTTCGACACGTTGAAGAAAAGCTTGTTGTTCTGTCTTCATTCCACTACCCTATCTATACCCTCCTGCAATCGTTCGCAATCGGATTCACTATTAACCTCGAGCAGCAACAAGGTCATCCGCAAATAATAAACAGGAGCCATGTTTGACGACTTCCGGCAAATCGTTTATTATTATGAGGAATTCGAGAGGCCCCAAATTGCTGCCTTGGCTCACTTCGGACCAGGTGTAAAATGCTTTCTAATGTCCGTGTGCATCAGAATGACGGGTGTGTGACTACAAATAGCCATGCGATATGCGTGAAAGCAATGTACCGAATGTACGTAAAATTTGAAGCAATGTACTATTTAAAAACCACAGTCTTTAGAAAAATTATGTGAGCCGCCAACCTGATGTCAGAATGGCGGGTAATGAATGAATGAAGAGAATGAAGAATGGCGGGCGCAATAAAGAATTGAATTGAATTGAATTGGGTGTATTCTAAATCTGAACAAATTACCAACTATCTGAGTGCGAAATGCCTACCGTAGCAATGTACGAGCAATGTTCGTTATCATATTAAAAGCATAAGCGTATGATTTTATGTATTTTCTCCGCACTTCGTCTTTATGGAAGCAGCCACACCTTTTAGACAAAATTGATCAAATTATTCTAAGTACTCTAAAATCCATTTTAAATGTGGAATTGGACAACTGCGCGTGGCTGTAAGCCATATTACCCATTCCTTTTGTTTGACCGATGCGGTAAACGCCTGGAAAGTGGCTTGCCCGGACACGGTTCAGCTCGAGAACCCGTCTTCCCAGAGACAGGGGGATGAGCCGCTCTGCAGGTTGGTACGGAATAAACTCATTAATACGTCCACTAATACTGCCGAGCGTGCCCGCCTGCTGTCTGTGGGGGAATGGGAGTCGGGCCTCTGGCTTCAGGCGCTACCGTCACCCAACATAGGCACTTTGCTGGGTGACACCTCATTCCGGCTCGTTACATGTTTGCGTCTGGGCATTTCTTGCGGTGCTCCACATCGCTGTCAATGCGGTGAAGCAGTCGACTGCCTCACCGCCGGGGTGCCAGCTGTTTTAGAACCCAATGGCTTGGCACGTGACGATGGTAAGAGGCCAGATGGAATGACCATAATGCCTTGGAAGTTGAGTAGGCCTTTGGTGTGGGATGAAACCTGTGTCGACACCCTCGCGCCATCCCATCTTCCTAGCACGGCGGGCTGTGCTGGGGCGGCTGCTGCTGCAGGAGCAGAAAAACTCAAACGCGCTCAATTATAACAATCTTATTGGGAGCTATATGTTTGAGCCGTTTGTGGTCGCAGTGCTCATCGTATATTTCGGGACATCGCCAAGCGGTTGGTCGACTGTTCACGTGACCAGAAGGCTGGCCTATTTTTAGCCCAAAGAATCAGCATTTCCATCCAACGTGGCAATGCTGCCAGCCTTTTGGGCACTTATCCCATCGACAGCCCTATGAGCTCTTCCCTTTTTTATTTATATAATTGTAAATAGTAGGTATATATATTTTAGTGCTAGCTCGTATATTGTAAGTATTCAGATGAATAAATCAAAACATTTCATATCCATTCTGATTTCAGAACGCATGTTGTCAGGACGACGCCATAGTGTGGCCATAACGACAACAATGGCAATAATTGAAAAACTTTAATTTGTGTGTACAACGAAGATAATATTCTCGAATTCACGGATTAATATTTTTTCTAAATTCATTTGTCATTTTCCCCTTTTTTTGACATAATGTACAAGTGGTAGCCAAAAATGAAACATCTCCTTTCCTGTGTCACAACATCAAATCACAAGGGAATTTCATGTGCTTTCGGAATATGACTATGGTTTAGACCTAAAGCGTTAGGTAACTTAATACAATGAGAAATAATCTAATTAAAGAAAAAATATATATAAATTAAATTATATGAACAAATAAATCAGGTAAGGATTTTGTTTTAAAGTGCACGATGAACATTTATTCAGTTTTAAGCTATGCAAAGACAGGCTCGCGAGGTCTACAGGTCATAGAGCCACTATTTATATTGTTTAAGTCCAGTAGGTGGGCACGTTGATTGTATACTTAACGGGGCGATATCCGAAGCTTGTACATATAAGAATCAATTTTAAATTGTCGAATTTGTGTAATTAAGTCCTGAAAAAAGAATATGTTATAGATAGGCTTATTCCACAGACCCCCCTGAAAATCCCACTTAGGGGGAATAGTGAAATCTATAAAACAAAAGTCTTGAATTTCCTTCTGATAAACCCCATTAGGGGTAAAACTGGAATCGGGTCGGGTCGGGTTATTAGAATTTTTGATTTAAATACATAAATTATTTCATTATAGGTACTTATCTCCAGCCGTAAATCTCAATTTATGAAAAAAAAACTGTGCGTTGTTTGCAATGCTATTCAATATTGTTGTTGTTTGTTTGTTGTTGTGTTTGTTGTTGTGTTGTGTTTGTTTGTTGGTGTTTAACCTTCTAAAATAGTTTTTAAGTCATAAAAGTGCACATTTGGGGAAACAGTATTTATTATAAATGTCTATGAAAGTCTATTTTCAGCCCAATGTGCGGCGCCGCGCGCCGACAAATTCCCATAAAATCAGTTTCAAAGTAAACGTCGTTCGTTAACGATAACTTTATTTTTATTACTAACTGTCAAATTTTGCACACTTGTTAAAGGAGACTGGGCGTAAGTAGTCTAAGGACCAATAACGATATTATTATTATTTATTTCAATCAACTTTGGATCAAATTAAAGAATTAGATTTAAATTAAAAATTATTCATTAATATAAACTAAATTGAAATAATATCTTAACATTAGTCAGTACGTGAACCATGCAGCAATGGTTCACGCACTGACAGTCGAAACGTTCAGAAAAAGCTTTCAGGATACTGTTGCGGCTGGCCCGCACCCTACACACCAGGAATATGCATGCTAGCACATGTTTGTGTGGAAACAATCCACACGCGCCTCGGCAAACATCCCCGACGCGCTACAGAAGCGAGGCAGCCCCATGAGTACCCCGAACGCGTTGATGTGGACGCGTAGAGCGCTGTACTGTTTCTGCGTGTAATGCGTCCTCAGACTGCCAGTATAAAAGGACGTCAAAAATTCCCTAAATATGGGCATTTTGTCGCGCCTCGAACACCGAGCAAATCTGCAGGCTATTATATTTGCACGAACAGACAGCACCCTATGCTCCCGAGAGCGTTACGTTTGATATGGTTGTGATATTTCTGTAAGGATACCGCATCTTCACCTTTGTGCAAAGTCGCATCAAAATCTAATCCGGCAATTTTGAGAAATATGCATTTTTATAATACACAGGGTAGACGTTCGGACGGGTCGTAAGGACAGGTGCCTTAACCATTGTAGCTACAGGAAAAAAAGATTTACAAGACTGTTCTTAAGCCGAGGATAATTCGAGTGCCTTAGGCATTTAACGCTTACCCCGACACAGATCCTGTTGCATCATGGTTTTGAATTCTTTCTTCACAGCCGAATAGAGGTGCGGTACTAATGGTCGAGTCTTGCAATATAATGACGGATCGGTCGTTTCAATGTGATGTTCGACGCGATGCTTTGTTGTTTGTTTCGTTAATGACGGTCGAGCGATGTTGGGGAATTTGGCTAGAATCTGGTAATACGGATGTTCAAAGTCTATGCATGCATGAAGAATCATGCGCCGCAGTAATTGTGATGGGTTCGTATCCCCTAGTTCCATTTCAGACAACAACCGCTGGACTTGTTCTAACTCTTTGTACATCTTGCTGTATTATTCCTGCTGTTAAATACTTTTTGCTCACAACGTGGTTAGATACTTTTTTGCATGCTTAACGGTCAGCTTATTTCTATTCATAATTTTTCAAAGATTTTTAATTGACAATATTACCAAACAAGCTTTTCAGAAATTTTCTAAGCAATCAGTCAGTCGTTGGATACCTAAAGGTACCTATTAATTTTATCATTCCTATAATAAATTACAATGATATAAAAAGCGTTTCTCTAGCAAGAAGTGCTAGCCTATCAGTTGTGCCTATTTTAATCTAACAAATTACAATTACCTATGAAGAATTAATTTACAGACATCAATTGTCTGCCCGTTCCCACGATCGTCCTTTTCCATTTTATTGTATAAGATCAGTCAAAAGGCCAAATTTTGGCCCCACTTACTGGCTACCGATATACAGACTAGTTCATCGTCACCGGCAGCAACTGGGGCTGAGTGAGGCCGACGAGTGCGATATGCCACTTCGCCCGTGAGATAGTCCATCAGGTGTATTTCAGCTGATCCACGTGGCGCTATAACGTGCCGATCACCATCAAACGAGGCGTGGAGGTGTGCGTTTCGATAGCGGGGCCATGGCGATATTTAAAAAAAAACTTTTCCAAGATTTTGTAAAAGGGGTTCGAACTTTTTTGTATGGACACTAACCTTATCCGGGTTCGCCATTTTGATTATTTTTCTAAATGGCATCGCTCGGTAATACCTATATGTATGGATAGCGGACATATAGACAAACAAAAAATATCCCGTGATATAATGGCCTAAATTGTCACATTAGCTAGATAATTAAAGTTAAAAATGGCCAAGATGAGCGCAAATATTTTCTTTTCATTCATATCAAAAGCGGGCAATGCTACAAAGCGCTTTTCCTGTTGAAAATGTTATGTGAAGTGATTATCTTAATGAAAAGTAATTTTAAATCAATGTTCCTTAACATTGATTTAAAATTACTTTTCATTAAGATAATCACTTCACATAAAAAAATAAAAAAAAAATACTATTAACAAATAAAATCTATATCTATTAATAATATTAGGTAAAAATCTAATACCCGTGTATTAGATTTTTACCGGGCTTAACTGATTCGAACTGCTTGGTTAGAATGCATATCTTTTGTCGTATAGTTGTCTCAGATGGTCATATTTATTAGAACTTTGACTACCATACCAACACATAGGGTGGTAAGAAGAACGTTTTCGTTCCTCAAGCCATAGGTCCGATATATTATGAATAAATATTTTCTTGAAATAAAACAGGTGCATACTACTCTATTATTTATTATCATGTAGTAGCAATATTAGTTCATTATACTATACACTACATACATTGTTTATTCATTCTCTTCACTCATATCAGATGACCTGAATATTTCTTCTAAAACTCTCTTGATGCCGGGCCCATGCCATGTACCAAATGCTATGCACATGACACGGGCACAGCGTGCGAGTGTTCAAATTCCTAGTAAGCAATTGTAATAACATTATTCTTCCTTTACTTATAGATTCTAACGGGCCTCTGCGAGTTGGCTTCTGCCCGTCGTATGCCTACCAAAGGTCCGGGACGCTATGGTCCCGAGATTATGCGAAAAGCTTAAAAATAAATAATAATAATGTGTCGTGCACGCGATGGACCCAGTCCATAAATGAAATTGTGATGCGCGCATTTTATGGGGCTACAGAGGGAGGAACTAACCTTACAGCGTACCGAGGTCGGATGCTCTCTCTGTTTCAGGTGCTTGAACCAGCCGTAAACTTCTCGGCGCAACGATAGTCGGATCAGGTGCGCATCATTCGACATAATCATAAGTTGGATGACGCTACACTTGATCGGCTGCGCTTGGAAATGCAGAGTAGCTCTGCTAGTAACCATTCCACTTTCCAGAATTTCGTGCATGCGGGTGCCGAGGTTCCACTGCGAACAAACCAGCATGATAAGGAGGAGGACACTAGGGCTATGATCTGCAGATAACCTGTGCAATGTGGAATTAAGGAGCATTCTGGAGGACGCGATCCATCAGTACCGGTTCATATCACATGACCTTAGACCACGGCTACCACGTTTGCCCGTGAATAAAAAAAATAGAGCACTGGTGTGTGCCCTGGATGCGCTGTTACCAAATTTTATTGAAAACAGCGCAGGCCTTTGCGATACACACTGAATCTTGTATAGCACGGCTGTTGCGGCATGTCGAATGCAATTGCACGGCTGAAACCCGCCGCACCAGTCTGGCAGTGCAGAATTGAGTGTCATATTAATGAGGCCAGGGTACTCATCAGGAAGCTCATCTGCTTCAGGGAGGGCAATACACGCCCAAGAGTGATGCGCTTTGTGAGGCGGGCGTTCTCGGGAGCTAATATTAGTCCTCGAGGATATGTATCCCGTGTCACAGAGCGCATCGACTTACTGAAGCAGAAAGTTTCTGCATTGGCAAACCGTATCCATCGGTATAGACGAAGAGTGGATCGGTACACTTAGAACCACATGTTCCAGAGCGATGAAAGGTGGGCATACAGAGCTTGGGAGTGGCCCATTCCCACTCAAGGTGTGACTGACGTGCGACCATCGGATAGTGATGCCATGAGTGCTTTTTGGCGTAGCATTTGGTTAGAGCCCGTCGGTCACACTGAAGGTGATTGGATGCGTGTTGTTGAGCAGGCTTGTGACCAGACATGGAGGCTATTACCATTAGTCGTAGAAAGTAACTCAGTAATGTCTGTGTCTCAGAATGGATGTAAGAATGGGTCCCGCGGTACTATGGAGCTGCTCCTTATAGACATTGCCATAAGCCAACAGGTTCGTAGATCCCGGAAGGATTTGTCAACACGTTGTATAGATTATAAGAAGGCATGTGACTCGATGCTACATACATGGCTCATTAGGGTGCTGGAGTTGTACAAAATAGACGCAACTCCACGTACCTTCTTGATGTTGTGTATGGGGCAGTGGAGGACGATCCTGCTCTATCCAGGATGTCAACAGATCTGGAGGACCGATGAACCGATCAGGATTGAGCGAGGAATATTCCAGAGCGATAGTTTGAGCCCGCTATGATTTTGCTTAGCCTTGAATCCTCTAAGCACACAGCTGGAGGATTCAGGTCTAGGCTATCGGTTACTAAGAGGTGGTCAGGTGATATCACACCTCCTTTACATGGATGATTTGAAATTCTTTGCCTCCAACAATTTCCTACTGATGGAGTTACTGAAGGTAATGAGTTACTGAATGTAAATTCAGTAGTGCAATCAGGATGGAATTTGGTGTGGACAAATGTGCAGTCATGCATGTAAAGCGAGCGGGGATTATGGAATCCGTGGGAACCCAACTTACGGATTCTATACACCTTAGATCTCTCTCCTCAACCGAAACCTACAAGTATTTGAGTATGTCGGAAGCATTAGGCATCAATACTGCTGACATGAAACCATCGTTGTTAAATTGTCTTTTATAAGGCGGAAACAAGGTGCGTGCCTTTAACGGTTGGGTCATGCCGGTTTTGATGTATACTTTCGGCATACTCAAATGAACTCAGACGGAACTTGATGCTCTGGATAGGAAGGTCCGTACATTACTGACGGCATATCGGATGCATCACCCACGGTCATCAGTGACGAGACTGTACATCCCGCCGAAGTATGAGGGTCGAGAATTCTTAAATGTTAAAACCCTCCACAACCGCAAGATTTGTAGTCTCAGGGAATATTTCCTTCAAACTGACGTGGGGACGCACCGAGATGTGGTCGCAGTGGACAAGGGCCTCACCCCGCTCTACTTGGCAAAAGAGAGCTGGCGCAAACCTGCAGTACTAGATACTAACGATCGTAAGGAAGTATGGCAAGGCAAAGAGCTTCACAGTCGCTTTTTCCGGGCCCTCCATGGACCTGATGTAGATTTTTTGGCGTCTGTATCTTGGCTGCATTTCGGCGACCTCTTTGGGGAAACCGAAGGATTTGTCTGTGAGATTATGGATGAAGTTATCATGACGAATAATTATCGGAAATACATTGTCAAGGACGGTACGGTTGACATCGTTCGGGCATGCCACCGTCCCGGTGAATCAATCCGACATATAGTTTCCGGTTGTTTTCGTCTTGCTAACGGTGAGTACTTGCACAGACACAATCAAGTGGCTAGGATTATCTACCAGCCACTTGCCTTCCAGTACAACCTTGTGGAATCCGAAGTACCATACTACGGGTATGTGCTCGACCTAGTTCTCAAAAATGGTCACACCACATTGTACTGGAATCGATCTATCATCACTGACAGGACTAGTGTAGCCAATAAGCCTGATATTATGGTGATAGATCGACGAGAGCACCGTGCAATTATTGTTGATATCGCTGTCCCTCATGCCAAGAATCTCGTGAAAGCTGAGAAAGATAAAAATAATCTAGTACTTAGCACACGAGGTTGTCGACATGTGGGACGTGGACTCTGCAGTCATTGTACCGATAATCGTTACAGTAAATGGCTTAATAGCGGAGAGCCTCGACCAACTCCTCAAGAGGCGCTCATTGCGCAGCTGGGTCAAGGGCTTGATTCAGAGAGCTGTACTTCTGGATACGGCACGCATAGTGATGAGGTTCCTCTCTCTAGAGTCCTGACCACCGGCACCTTGGACCCTGTTTTTGATGCCAATGGGCCACTATTTTTTATATTTTTAAATGTTTTTGTATGTTTTTTATAAAAATATTTAAAAATGTATTGAATATATATTAAGATAAATAAACGATATAATAATAATATTTCAATGTGATTAGATTAGGTACATAAACTGAAGTAATAATCATTGTAACACATCATTCATGATCTGATGAAAATATTTGGACTCATTAAAGCTATAAATAATAAAAATAATAAAAAAAGCTAACTATCTTTAACTTGTATTTATCTCGGCATATGACACTTTAAGATAACATATTTTTTGTTCCTCTATATGTCATCTATCTATATACAGGGCGTCCCACGGATTTGCCACATGGAGGGAAAGTACCTTGAATATTGTAGGTGGAACATTTTACTGAAAGAAGACATTATTTGAATTTTAAAAACAATTTAAACTGCATTCATAGACATTTAAATAATTACATGGTTGAACCGGAAATCGAACCCGTTACACGAGAAAATTAATCATCCTGTAGCTTTATCATACCGATGGAAAGGCTTCATCAAAAGGATTAGCCCGGCGGCGCATGAGTCGTTTCCCCGGAATGTTACCACGTTATAAATATTATGTTTATATACTTTTTGAACTAGGTTATAGTGTATTTATTTTATTTCTTATTTTAATGTTTATTTTTAATTTTCGTATGCTGCACTGGTTGACGTCATCACGTCAGCGCCGGCTATCGCTGAAAACCAGCGCTGGGGCTCTGTCTCGCATAGGGTCGTAGCATTATGCTGAGCGATTGCCGTTTTGCGTGAATGTGACGCATATTTTTCCCCAACTCGTTATTTTTTATATTTATATGTTTTTTCTTTGCGTCATGTTTACCGCAAATAAATGTATTTTCTTTCTTTTCTTTTCTTTCTATTATTTTTTGCTAAAAACCAAAAAAACAGAAAAATACATAGTGTCAAAAATAAAAGGAAGACCATGAATTTTAACATTTTTAATACAAAATTAATCAATTTATCAAATCGTCAATTTATCAAGTCGTTCTGCAACCGGAAGATTATTTCTCAAAATCTCAAGTATTTCTAAATACCTTTCCGTATTCAAATGCCCTTCGTAAAAATGTACTAAGAGGACCCGGTTTTTTACAATCCCACACCAACAGTTGAACAAAAAACGCAATTGATTATTAGTCTCGCGGATACGTTTGGGATTTTCCCTGGACCAAATGCGATTATTGTGTCGGTTGTACATACCATTATTGCTGAAGTTTGTCTCGTCTGACCAGATAATATTATTTAGAAAATACTGATCCTCTAGGTTGAGCCTCTCGATTTCATGGCAGAAAATAAGTCGTCTTTCAGCATCACCGGGCAGTAATTTTTGTACTAATAGCCCTTCAATGTAACTTTTGAATTGGTATTTTTTTAGTACACGGTGTATTTTGCTTTTCGAAATTCCGATTACTTCTTCACCTTCCCTCACTGAACTTTTAGGATTTGCCTCAAATTACATCAAAATGTCGAGTTCATCGTCAGTGTTTATCATTTGGTGCCGCGGTTGTGGTAAGCGATGATCGAAACGTCCCAAATTTTGCAGATTATCCACCAACCGTTTCATAATAAATCGAGATGGTGTATTTCTATCAGGATATCTTTCGCGGTGCCATTGTAAGGCTAAAGTTATGTTTTTGTGGTTCAAAAAGTATGCTTCCATTAAAACAAAATTATTTTGATACGCCATGGTTATGTGAAAAATTCGCAACACAATGCAAAAATCCTACAATGAAAATCACATAAACAAAAGAATAAAAGTTTGAAAATGGAACACATTTTTGATTTATTTCTTTATAATCAGCCAGCCGCATTGCAATGGACAAAATAATTTACGCGCCTTTCGGCTCAGGATACGGCTCGATTTGTTGCATTCAACCAGGAACCTACTAATTACGTATCTGTTTATCATTTTATCATGCACTTAAATTATAATAGGGAAATGATGCGTACTTCTCAAGTGGGTACATTTATTAGTAATAGGTACTTATGATAATGTCAGTTGTGTGTCCTTACGGCAATGTCAGCTTTTTATTTTTCTGAACAAAATTTCACATCAAATGTTAAAATTCATAGTCTTTCTTTTATTTGTGACACTATGTTATTCAGCAAAAAATAATCCTTATAATGAAGCCTTTCGATCGGTATGATAAAGCTACAGGTTGATTATTTTTCTCGTGTAACGGGTTCGATTCCCGGTTCAACCATGTAATTATTTAAATATCTATGAATGCAGTTTAAATTGTTTTTTAAATTCAAATAATGTCTTCTTTCAGTGAAATGTTTATTTTCCCTCCATGTGGCATATCCGTGGGACGCCCTGTATATAGGTCGAGGACATAGAGAGAAACAAAAAATGTCGAAAATGGCGTCACACGATAATATCTATATATCTATATATATATATATCTATCTATATATCTATTATCGTGCAACGCCATTTAAAAAAAAAACTAAATGGGGGACCAAGGCGAGGCCAATAAATAAGGTTTAAAGCCCTTTATAAAAGTTGATTCCCAAAACCATAGATTTGTCAAAGTTATGGTTAAAAAGTTGTACGTGTTTATTCTTGAATTTTATTTATATATTTTCGGTTTGTTTTTTGAACGTGGCCGCGCCATTGAAACGCGGAGAACCGCGCGGCCACGGAAATCTTTAAAACTAAACCTTACAGAGGCCTGAAATTTAGGTAAATAACAGATAGATTTGTAAAAAAAATGTAAAAATATAGGAAAATGTCCTTGGTTTATATTTTAGGAGCTGTAAGACTTCAATGGCACGACCCATGGCTACGCCATTGAAACGGTGAAAAACACGTTATCGCCGATATCATCAAATTCACTTGATTCGATTAGAACCAAATAAAAAAATAGCTGAAAGCTTCGGAACATGTATTAAACTCTTTGTTTATTCTTTTCAAATGATCCAATAACTAATCGCAATTTATGTAACTATTTTATGTCGAAAAATGTTGAAAGAATAATGAACGACAAGAACAATTGTATTTTTTCTTCCGATCTTTTCGATTACTTAATCGATTTTGTTACACTCGCAAGTTCAATCCCATCCATCTCGATGAAAATAAAAAACAAACAGTGATACGTCAACAACGTTAATTTTTTCATATCTCTTAGTTCTCGTATTTATTTATTTCCGTAAGTCACTTAAGTACGAGTAAGTACCTACAAATATCACATTCAAACCTTTTGGAATAAAAGTCATAAATAAATTAACAAACAATAAACCTCATTATAATGAAAAAAACAAATATCCAAAAATCAAGAATGACGGCTGCCAAATTCGGCCTCCCATGCAAATGAATTATTGAAGAGTATGAAAACCATGTTATGTTGACGAGAAAGCAGCTCGCCGTGCACGCCTACCACCTCTGGACTCGTCGCTCAGCTCCGTCCCGCCGCCGCCGCCCCGGATCCCAGTGCCATCGAGAGTGCTGTGTCACCGGCTGTGGCAATTGCGTCGAGCTCGAGCGACGAATATTTTTCCCCGCCGACGTCGCCAACACCCGTACGTCCATTCGTACGGCCATTCAGCCCGAGCTGGGTGTCCGCTGCCGGCGGTTGTGTGCTTAGATTATAAAATATAAGCTGCAGTGCATGAGATGCACTCAGTCTATGAACGAGAACGTCATGCGCGCATATTACGGGTCTACACAGGGGGGAACTAACCTCAGTTACAAATACACACAATGCATCACGCCTGTTGCCCAGAGGGGAATGCAGTGTGGGTCTCAATTTACTACATAACACTTTTGCTTCACAATAAATAATGCGTTGTTGTTTTATTTCAATATTGTTTTATTTCTTGTTTAATCAGTGCGTATAATATGTATGTGTAGGGGGTGATTTTCCTTGCCAAATCTTTTTTAGGTTGTTGAACTTTCTATACCCATTGACGTAGGAGTTTACTTATACGATTTTATTTTCAGGATTGTGAAGATATGAAAAATTCCTGAAACTTTTTCATACGGAATACTAATATTCAGCTATTCAGCATTACATATTACTAGATACAATGTTTAGTTTATACATTGCTAAGGAAGTCGCACATACTTTATTTATCCATTTACTTTATTTAAAATCAACGTTTAGAGAAGTATTGAGGTACAAAAATAAATAAGTAATTATAATAATGAATACTGTTTATGTCAGCTTACGCAAATATCTTTAAAAGTAGGTTTTGCTGTCCACATTTTTCGTAAAACGAAACGTCAAAGTCATGTTCTCCTTGTCAAATAAAAAACATGGAAAATCGAGTAAAAAACTTATAATTATTTGATTAGTTCACGAAAATGAGAGGTTCAGCTAGTGAGAAATTTCTATACATGCTTAGGACAGTCGCCCAAACTTCATTTAGCCAATAATAAACACGTAATAATGAATGAATTAATATTTGAATGTTACGAGCTAGTGAGAAATTTCTATAGGTACATGCTTAGGGCAGTCGCCCAAACTTCATTTAGCCACGTCCTCTAAAGATCCCCGCCTAACTTGAACCTCTACTATTTCACGCAAGTAAACTTTGGTAGGTGTGTTTTAACACGCTGTGCAGATGAGCAGTCCTCGTTATCATAAAAAAATC
Organism: Dryobotodes eremita; assembly: GCA_917490735.1. Taxonomy (NCBI): domain Eukaryota; kingdom Metazoa; phylum Arthropoda; class Insecta; order Lepidoptera; family Noctuidae; genus Dryobotodes; species Dryobotodes eremita. Next base: position 4,299,718 of record OU823241.1, on the reverse strand, counting down.
CAACGGCTATTATCTTTACGTCAACTTGTATTGTGAAAATTATCAAAACCGTAAACTTTTTGGGTTACGTTCCATTGCTTGCTCTACTTGATGAGGAAAGCTATCGGCTGAGGTGAAGCTGTGTCCAGACTCTAAGTGCTTTAATGCTATTGTTTTAGCAGCGATATTTTCTATTAAATTACATACGATAAAAAGCTATACAATGACCAACATTTATTTTGTGAAGCGTTTATTTTGTATCAGTCCAGATCGTTATGTTTCCAACGTCTCTTCATGCTTGAGAAACTGGTAAAAAGTGCTGGAAATGTCTTCTTTTTTTGCGCCGAAATACAGCCTCTTGCATAACTAATATACATAAATAACAATGCATAACTGCATAACTTTTCATTTCAATCTCACAAAACCCCTCTCTTACCCCGTTACACGCAAAAGATTAGGCTTAAAACCCAGTAAATCAATAGTTACCAAGGATAAGCTACGTATTATTGAAATAAATATTAAAAAGGCAGGCATCTTAAGCTGAGTAACTAAGATACTGTGATTAACTTAAGTATCCTATTAGGTCGGGGAAAAGTTCTTTCATATTTTATATACAAATTCAAGAATAATAGCTCGTGTGGCACCAACATATGGAGCGTTTTTGTATACCCAGATTTTTCAAATGGGTCAAAACTGTTTTGTGGTCAACCCGCAACTTTTCAGCTATGTCATAACTATTAATATGCCGATCTTGCTCCACTTTCTCAAACCTGGCATCGACTTTATCCGCAACAGGGCGACCAGAGCAAGCTGCATCTTTGAAATCAAAATTCCCGGACTGTAAACTCTTGAACCAACAGTGTGTGTGTACTCTTACTGACACTGCGTTAACTCTATACACGTCATATGTTTTTCGCGGCTTGTGTCGATTTTTCCCCTATTTTGTAATAAAATTTCAAAATGTTACATTTGATAGACAGAAAAACAATCGAACAATGGCAGGAAATTGTTTATAGTTTTTATTTTTCGTTTTTTTAATGTTGTCTATTTAATGGTATCGAAACCACCTAGATACAAACAGTACTACAACTTACAAAAAACACCTACAAACCTATAAAAACTTTTTCTCCGACCTATTATAACAAATAAGTAGTCTGGAAAGGACATCGTCATAAATGGCCCCTGGGACCAACAATCATCTGGCGTACTTACATAATAATTATAAATATATTTTATTATACTAATTGCGAATATCTGAATGAAACGGACATTCTGCGTTCCTTAATGAGCAATTAAAAGAGCTGTAACGATGTACGACATCACATCAAAAAATGCAGCTATCTTTGTCTATTAGATTTGACATGGCAATTAGTGATGCCCAATCTTTCATTTCATTTATCGAGAGCTAGATTACTTGACTTGACTACCTGCACACGGATGTCATACGCATCCGTACCTACGTAAATCTCCTTTCTTCGCTCTATAGTATAACGCTTCTGTAGTGTCTTGTGCGTCGTTTTTATTGGTACCATACACCCTAGGTGCGACAAGAATTTAACAACAAAACCGATTTTCATATCCTAATCCATGCCCCCTAAATAATTAATTATCTTTTTATTACAATTACTACACATAAGAACGTTTGTGCACTACCTCCTATTCGACTCATATTCGTGTTTTTTACGAACAGTTTTTGAGCAACATTGTTCCTTCAAAGTTTCGAAATAAAAATAAATCAGATCAGCAGAGATCGCGTTCATAATGTGTGCAGCATTTGGCGCTCACTCATATTCGACACATATTCGTGAAAAACACGAATACGAATCGAATACGATTGAGCGCACAAAACGCCCTGTATTAAGCATGACAGCTACTTTTATCCGTAAAAACTGACTCGATGTGAGAAATACTCGAATATAAAAACGAAAACGAAGCAGTGCACTAACAACCATACATTTTCTTCTTCTTTAGGATTATGGTCTCCGCACTTAGTCCTTCATGTGGACCATTGTACGTGAACACGTGTCACGTGAACCATACATTTATTATGAAGGCTATTTCATATCGTATTTTCACGAAAGACGAATACGAACCGAATACGAGGTAGTGCACAAACGCCCTAAGTGAGATGCATTGTAATATTTCAAATAGAATAACACGCTGGGTACCGAACGGTATCGATTTTGTTCAAAATATATCGATACGGATCTAATGTATTGGCATCCTTAATCCTTGTCATGACATTTCAATCAAATCAACTGTCAAGTTATTGTTATTGCCACATACAGCGCAGCAAGCTTGTCTGGCTGGCCCGGTGGCTTAAATTGGAACTAACGAAATCACTATGCAAAGTGACATTCACAGTCTGTCATTCTTAGTTTACTGACAGCGCCACCATCACTGGGCCAGATAAGTTTGTGGCGCTTTACAGGCAATAGAAATAACATTAATGAAAACCATTTACTAGTATGTATTTCTAAGTATTAAAAGGATTGTTTCTTACTAAATATAACCTCAAAGACTTTGTTTTCTTTTAAATAAATGCTTTCAGCATGTTCTCCGTCACTAAACTTTGTATTCATGGGCATATACTTGTAATTTAGAACACGCAAAGTAATTTTCCTTCGCTGTTGGTTCTGAGGCGAAAGATGTATGAATGCAGAACAATCTCCTTTACATAAAACCACAGTGTGTGAAGAAGCCGTGTTAAAGTCAAGCAAAACATATTTATAAAAATACATGGACACATATTGCAACACAGTAAATAGTAATTTATTGTGGTCAAGCCTAAATATTCTACCCTACTTTGTTTTTTATTAAAGATGTCTTGATTTCTTGCAAAATACCTACTGTGTTTTATCTATCACTTCTCCATAGTAGTGGTACAAAGTATAAGTCAAAAACTGAAAAAAGGCCGAAAATCTCGAAGTTTTCGAGCACCACGCTGTTAAAAAACATCTTTCGTAGCTGCAAACTTAGTTTTACACTATTGGTATCTATCTTAACAACAAACCCAAAAAAATCAGTACAGTGCACTTGTTTGCAACCTAAAGCGATTTTTGAGGTTACGGTGACTGGCCTATACGTCCATTGTTTTTGCAAAATATACTTTATGTCCAACTCTTAAAGTTTATTTCTATTTACCTACAATTTAAAAGACAGAAAGCAGTCCTACCAAAATTGTATTGAAGTAAAAACAATATGTCGCCAAAAAATCCTTGTACCGTCGTAAATTAACTGAAAGGCGTAGATGATAGAGAATTCTCTGTCAACGCTGAAAGGACTGTAATGCTTAGGGTCAGCGCAGACAGACGAAGTGGCGGCGAAGCGACAAATTCCATAACAACTAAAAGTAGGTTTTTCTGTTTTACGTAATAAAATAGACACAGCGGCACGAAGATCCGTCGAGAGGTGCGCGGTGGAGAGCCGTAGAATGGCGGGCGGCGGTGGCGGCGTGGCAGCTTGGAGAGGTCTGCGCGTCGCTCAGTGTACCTTGTAACCAAAAGTAAATACTAAATTACAAATTCCAAGCTTGCAACCCATAAACTGATCTTTTCGCTACTCTGTCGGTCTGTGATGAGCACTGGTGCTGAGCCACATGCACTGACAAGTATCTTAATAAGTTAAATGTCCAGAATCCGTAGATAACGGCTATGTGATATTGTGATGGGCCTTTTACAGGCTGTATTTATTTTTATTTTAATCAAAAAGCCATTCCCTTAATCATTTAACCTAAAATGTCGATGGCATGTAGGTACCTGGCCATATAGCTGTACAAGGATCTTTTGGCGCGTGGCCAAAATCTGAATTAACGCCACTATCTTGTTTTTTGAAAACATTCCATAAACGGTCTAATCAAAACAATACGGATAAAAACTGCCACTTGCTCACTTAAGTAGTCGCTACTATTCAGCGTCTAAGAATTTGACAGCTAGCTGTCAATATCAATTTTTTTTTTTTTGTAAACAGGCGTCTTCTTTTACGCATAATTAATATTAATATGCCCCATTGCGCAGCTGTTGACTCCAAAGATGATATAAGACAAAAACTTTGGGAAAAAGCTCTCTTCAAAAAGCTTTCTCCCGATATTTCGTCGAGACTATGTTTTATCCTTTTAAAACCTGAAGCCTTTTATCAGAGAAATTCGTATACAGGTGATGCTCCCGAGAGAACTAAGTCTTTTTTCATTACTTACAGGCACTTGTGGTGTGATATTATGTAAATTATAGTAAAGGTGTGTGTGTGTTTATATTATCATACTAGATCAATACTAGAATTAACATCTCTAAAGTTTTCAGTCAGGAATATCATCCTCGAGTTGGTTTTCAACTCCGATCAGCAGGCGTAGCATGACGCTTTCTATTTCTTGGAAGACAAGACATAGCTATTTCTATACAAAGAGACATTTCGTTTCTCAATTTTTGACATCGCACCGTAAAAAATCCTTCTACAATCCGTCATTTTGTCTTTCGTTTCTACCGATGGTTGTCTAGGTTCTTTTATATGTAGACTATTTCAGAAGAAAGTTTTCTATCCCAAACGTCAAAATCACACTGACAACTGACAGTTGTCTAAGGTAGTGAAGACAATTTCATTTTGTAATCACCATGCTAAAGACAGTAGAAAACTTTTTACTCGACGGCCACAAAGAATAAAAATAAAATGGAAAAACTAATTTTTCTCTTTTTGTATGGAAAATGTAAAAAATTATTACCTACATGTTTAGTTTTAGGGGTTTAACGGTTTCATTAAGGGAATCGAAATTTTCATTATTTTTGCGATAGGACACCATTTTCTAGATATAAGCAAAATAAAAGAAAAACGTGAATAAACTACTGAATTTCGTACAAAGTGCAGTTGACTCTTTCTACTTTGCTGCCGTCGTACTGTAATCACGGAATGTCATTTTTTTCTATTCTTCCGTCGACAAAACCCGTTTCTATAATGGTCATGCTACGCGTGCAGGTTATTCCTGTCGTACGCCTCCAGTCTTCAACATAAAAGAACTTAAAGTCAACAAACATAAAATAACCTATGATAAAATATTCATATTTTCTTTACTTTTCCACTACTGCTGCTTTTTTACCAGTGGTAGACGCTTCCCTTTTTCTTAGCTAGTCTTTTACACACACAACAACACCAACACACACAACAACACTCCAATACAGTTTTCGTTTAATTTGTGATCGACATAAAAGTAAACATAAACAAAAAAATGACGGCTTGTAGACGGTAAACAGTACTGCAACGTATAACTATAAACTAAAATATCGTATCGTATAACTAAAATATCGTTCTCGAGGATGGTCAGTTTGGATTTAGACCGAACTTGTCAACAGAGAGTGCAATTTTATGCTTTAAGCAGACTGTCCAATATTATACAGACAGAAAGACTCCTGTAATAGCATGTTTCTTGGATTTATCGAGGGCTTTTGACCTGGTCAATTATGACCTGCTCTGGCATAAGCTCACTCATGACACTTCTGTCCCGGCTGATGTGATATCACTGTTCAGATATTGGTACAGTAGTCAAAAGAATACAGTTAAGTGGTCAGGCTCATATTCTGATATGTATGGGCTGGATTGTGGGGTGAGACAGGGGGGTCTGAGCTCCCCCCGTCTTTTTAACCTATACATAAACAAACTGATGGGTAGGCTCGGTAGCACTAAAATCGGTTGTCACGTGGACGGTGTTTGCGTAAACAACATCAGTTACGCTGATGATATGGTGCTGCTGAGCCCATCTATCGGTGCAATGAGAAGGCTTCTGAGAATTTGTGAAGGTTATGCAGTGGCTCACGGGCTCAAATACAATACAGATAAGAGTGAATGGCTGGTTTTTAAATCGGGTACTTTAACCTACGAACAGCTGCCTGAACTCTCACTCTCTGGGTCTCCTTTAGGTCGGGTTTCGAAATTTAAGTATTTGGGTCACTGGGTCACTGATGACTTAAAAGACAATGCAGACTTAGACAGGGAGCGCAGGTCGCTGGCTGTCCGTGGCAACATGCTGGCCCGCAGGTTTGCGCGCTGTACCGATTCTGTAAAGATAACGCTTTTTAAGGCCTTTTGCCAGTCGTTTTACACGTGCAGCCTGTGGACCAAGTATACCCAGCGGGCCCTTAGCGACCTGCGCGTCCAGTACAATAACGCTTTCAGGGTGCTTTTGGGGTTGCCGTGGCGATGTAGCGCGTCAGGGATGTTTGCGGAGGCGCGCGTCGACGGGTTCGCCGCGATTATGCGGAAGCGATGCGCATCCATGATGGCGCGCTTGCGCTCCTGCTCCAATGGCATCCTGAATGTGTTTTCAGACCGGTGGGATTCTCCCCTCTTACAGCGGTGGATATGTATTCAGACACATTAGTGTACCATTGAACGAACTGTTCAATGGTACATTGGTTGTTTATTATTATTAATTTAATTTATTACTAACATTAGGCTACGCTATACTGCTACTAACACTATATGGATGTTTATCTGAAATAAAATATTTGAATTTGAATTTGAATTTGAATAACGAGCTTTCAGTTAAAACCATTGCACAAATGTATCGAAAAAATAAAATGGCGGCGTTAATTCCGATTTTGGCCAGGCGCCAAAAGATCCTTGTAAAGCTATGTATTACTGGGATAACTGGCCATCACCACCACCATAACCAAAACACAAACACAAAACCAGTGCCAATGTGCCAAAAACAATTAAAAAGAACCGAAGCTCCGTGCAAAATTCTGATCATATGTCATAGGGTCACTTGACATTTGAAAAGTTTTCCTACCCATTCTACTAAAATTTACTCATAACATGAGTCCATAGTTTTTTATGGTAAATTCATACAAAAATTCAGGGAAATAGACGTAATGTTTGCATAAAACCACAACATGTCAGGTAAAAAAAAAATATTGCACTTCCTCTTATAAATTATTGAAACCGATCTTCTTAAATAGATTTTTCAATTATGTATTTATCATCCACAGCCCTACTTCATCCACTGCTGGTATTTGGTAGTTAAGTATGTACCTAGTTCATCATAATCATCCTTCATAGCCCGACTTTACCCACGGCTGGGCATAGGCCCCTCTTTTCCTGTACCACCGTCATCCAGGTTCTACCTCATAGGGCAACAATATATTTAGTTCAAAATAATAGCTTACAAAAGCCTAGCTAAAGCCCGCGACTTCGTCCACATGCAAGTTTACGATAAAACATACCCTATGAAATCGACAAAATGTATTTTTCTATCAATGTTAGAATTTTCGTAATCGCATCGGTACTTACATTCAGAGAATAGACGATATCTGAAACTGAAATTGTTTGTTTATAAGAGGCCTTACAAACAAACAATTTGAACCCTTTATTAAGTTGGATTTTAGATGTTAAACTTAAGGGGAAGATTTGTAAAACAATGGTGAGACCTGCTGTCTTAAATGAATCAGATAGTTGGGCTTTACTTTGGGTTGGAAATCATCAAATGCCCTCTCCCGCTCTGGGCGGAGCGGGAGGGCGTGTCAGACTCTTACTGACTTTAGTCAGAACCCGGGTGGGTTTTAACCCACCCGGGTTCCTTCAGTTGCCTGTGCCACGGTAACTCTTTCGAACAATCCGCGACCCTGGCAGGCATCGGCCCTTTCGGACCCCGTCAATGATGCTGACATCTCTTTGAGGCGCACGTGGAACACGACGCGCCATCGACCCAGGCCTGGTCCTTACCGGACGGCGAGCTGCCCATTGCTCGCCGTCCGCAAGCCCGCGCCTACGGTGACCGGGAGTCGGCTATCGACTCCCGACGCCCAGGGTGCCTCCTCGTGCGGCGACTAGGGGCGTGAGGGCGCAGCGATTGCCTCACCCTCATGCGCTCCGCCTCCTCCTTCGCGAGCATTACTGCTTCGCAGAAGGAGATGACGGCTTCCCATTCCCTCTCGCTCTGTACCATGGCCTGGACCAGGGCCGGACGCGAGAGATCGCCGCCACGAGGACACGGCGGTGTTCCTCCTAAGCCGGGCAGACCTCCACCGTATGCTCCACCGTGCCCTCTGGTCGATCCACACAATGGTAACACCCGGGCGTTTCCTCCCGCCTTATTCGAAACAGGAACTTCCCGAAACAGCCATGTTCGGTGAGGACCTACGTCAGGCGGAAGGTGAGGACGCCGTGGCGCCTCTCAAGCCACTCCTCAAAGAGGGGACTTCCCGCCGCAATTGTGGCGTGCCCTGCGCTGGGTTGCGACAGTCGCACTCTCCATGCCGCCATGAAATCCTGCCGGAGCTCTCTCCGCTGTGCCGCAATTTCTCGCGGCAGCGAAGTTAAGCCCCGGCGTTTCGCAGATTGTCGGGCGGGATTCATTTATAAGTTGAAATCGGCAAGGAATACAGTGTATCTGCCTGTTAGGTTTAGACGTAAAATAGCGAGGCTTATTAGCTTATATAAACTCAGACAAGTAGTATATCGAAATCTTGTACTATATTAACACCGCAATTATTAGTAGTCATTCTAATGTACAGGTGGTCACCTTAAATAACTGGAGCACAAATGCGATAACTATTTACAATATTTGTACGAAGGAGGATCCATGTGTCACTTTGGCAAATTCTTGTCCTAATGTGGGATCTAGAAGTAGTAGGATCTCATTGCTTGGTGATGGCATGGGAGTCTTGATACTCTCTCTGGATGTTGATTTAAACTAGATAGTAAGACAACAGAAGACACCAGTAACAATAAAGCAATACCTTCCAACTACAAGGTGCCTTCTTGCTCTCAAATAGTTAAGTGTAAAACAGGTGCTAAGCAGAATTCTTTGACATTATCATCAAAATATTCAAGTTTTTCTTCCAAACAATTAGAAATTGAACTATTTTTAGAATTTATCATTGGTTGAAAGATTATGAAATGATATAATTAAATATGAAAATTATAGTGAGGGCAGTTGTTTTAACTGAAAATCTATGCTGCGTGGGGGTTCAATAAACTTAGTTAAAAATTATATTAAATCTAAGACTCGTAAAGATATAGTTGATCTGTCGGTAGAACATAACATTGAACTGTCCTGTGTTGAGCTAGATACGCATGTTTTAGTGTGCGTTTACAGACCCCCAAATTATCTTTAAATTGTCAGATGTTTTTGCAAAACCAACCCCCATAAATTCTACGACATGTATTTATAATGTTTTTTGTAGCTACGACAACTTAGATAAAGCCATTGTTAATTATCTCCCGAACTTCTGATCAAAACGTTGCTTTCAAGTCCAACACGCCATTACAAAAAAATCAGATACAATCTAGACAAATAACACCCGGCAATCTAAATAGATTTAATAATAAGTATACCGGGCCATATTATAAATTATGTAAATGAATTTTAAGAGGAATTCTTTTCGGTAGTGCGCACCGAGTTAAATAATAGTCTAACAAAGAAAACAAAATCTATTTGCCCACGTTTTTTGTTCAGTGACTGGGCAACATACCCAGGCCCACTTGCGCGTTCATGGGTTATCCTAAATAACTCGGGAGTTAACAGCTAACTCCGAGATAATCAAATAATTCATCTTGCTCTAAAACGAGTTACAGGTAAACCAGTTTTAAATATTTAACTCGCCGATGTGGGAGAGTTAAGTCGCTAAACTCTGGGTTTAGTGTTAGAAAAAACAAAATAAATTGACGTTATGAGGTACTGTTGATAACTTATCTTGTATTATTATTGTTCGACGTTGTAGTAAGTGAAAATTTGGTAGGTACTGTATCAGCAGGCAACTCATATAAAAATAAATACAAATAATAAAAAACTTAAAACATATTTTTCCTTATATGACGTTTCCGTCAATCAATAAACAAATGTCCCTGGAAACCACGTACAATACGATTAAAATGAAATTTCATGTTATAAAACTTTTTTACAAAGTCGGTTCGGTTCAAAGTCGGTTGTTTTTTTGTAAAAAAGTTTTTATTTTTTACTTTTTAGTTGTGGTACCTACCCTGCAAAAATTCATATACCACTACTTGATATGTAAATTTAACAGTGACAGGAAATTATTAAAACATCATCAATATAAACTAAGTGGAAAAAATGCGCAGTATTAAGGATAACTCAAAAACTACTAGTCAGAACTTGTTCAAATTTAAATCGGACCACATGTGAAGCACTAGCTTTCAAATAAAAAAAGAATCATCTAAATCGGTTCACCCAGAAAAAAGTTCTGAGCTAAAACACATTTAAAAAAAACATAGTCGAATTGAGAACCTCCGCCTTTTATTTGAAGTCGGTTAAAAATTCAAAAACAACAAAGCATTGCGTATTGTAATGTAGTGTAAACGAGATGAGTTTCACAATTTCCGTTCATTGTTTGTTCATTAATTTTTGTTCTGATTACTTGTCAGGGCATAGACATTGCAATTCTATTTTATGTTTCGTTGATTGAATTGCAATGTATGCAAGTAACTCAAAAAACACAAATATCAGGTTTACTAACCCGGTGCAACTTCTTAGTAGCGCAACGCGTATAAGAGCTAAAAATGTTAATTACTCGACTCCGAGTTTACAAACTCATTTATTAATTTAACTCGACTAAACGTGCAAGTGGGCCTAATGGTATTAGGAAAATTAGGGAAAAAATTTTTGAGCTGTGTGGCCTTAGCTTTATATTAACTCTGAAACTTTTATATTGTATGGTCCTGAATGCGGAGGAATGAGTATAATGTCGTGAGGAGAGTTTTGAGTATGAATGTGGATGGCTATAAGAGTACAGGAAGGCCAAAAAAACGAACGATGAGACGAAAGAAACGATGGATTGACTGTGTGAAAGATGATATGGCTAGAAAGGGCCTGACTGCCGAGATGACGACTAATAAAGAAGTATGGAAGATTCTTCCTCGCATAGTTTTTGCATATCCGACTTGAAGCGTAATGGTGTAGCATGACGAGTAAGAAATGTATGTTCAAAACGCCGCGGCGTTTTATTTATTTATTTAAACTTCTCGCACATAATAACATACAAAGGCGGACTTAATGCCTTAGGCATTCTCTACCAGTCGACCAAGGGTGGTGTAGAGATAAGATGGCAAGTGCTCTGTTTCACAGGCGTTAATAATAATAATAATAAAGATAACATAATTAATTATAAATAAAATAGGTATACAAGTACCTAAATATGTTATAAACATACATAACATATGTAATACACATACATATTTACTATATATACCTACATTATACAGGGTGACAGGGAAATTCGACCTATTCCTTGAAAGGGATTATACTAGAGGTCATTAGCAACACATTACGTCCAGTTAACTAGGGGGTCAAAATTGATGGTTACCGAGCTATGACGGTTCTTCAATTTTTTAGTATTTTTTTGACTTGTTACCAAACACAATTCATTATGAAAAATCTACTCCACTCTAACCTTAAATTGATACTTTAGTGAAAGCTGCAAAATGAGTGATCATTTAAAAAAATAAAACTTGCCCAAAACTTACATAATCTTAGAAATAACCGGGCTTTCATTTTAGTAATCTTCCCGTAAATCGACTTAAACTATTGGAATAAAACTGTATGATAGTAAGCATACAAATTAGTAAAATGACTAACTCGTTTCACCAAACAACCACGAATATGTATACTTCTGTGACAGTAATCACACCCTGACTCTTGACATGTTTTCCTACAATACTGGAAAAATTAACAAATACGGACGGAGAGACATGTTGGACCAGATCAGATCTAATATATTAATTGACTACGATCAAGATTATACTAAAGTAACCGACGATATCCACCTCCTTGAAGAAGACCATAGTGGAACATCCCGACTCCCACATAAATGCAATAGTGATCAAGTTAGTGAACTGTTTTTTCTCCAATAAATATCTCAAAATCCTGCATCATAATATTGCAGGCTTAGTAACAAAATCTAACCTTCTCACTGTATGTTTAGATGAACTTACTGAAAAAAACATAAATGAAGGATGTCTTGTGCATTACAGAGCACTTTATTATGGAAAGATATCAAAATCCGTTATATGTTCCAAATTATTGTTTGGCTGCCTGTTTCTGTAAAGAGGGGAGAAAAAGGGGAGGGGCTTGCATCCTAGTTAAAAATGGTATACAATGGAAGGAATTACCGAAAATTTCGAATTTGTCTTGTTCAGGCATATTTGTTTGCTTTGCTGTTGAGCTTACGCATTGTAGGATAATTGTAATCTGTATCTATAGAGAACAAATGTCAAACTACTGTTTAGACAAACCTGAAATTGTATTGCGAGAAATATCACGAGCACGTTATAAAAAACATTGTTATTGCTGGAGAATTTAACATAGATATGCTTAAACTTATCTCAAATAGAATCCTAAATTATATCGCTTATCATATTTGCGACCACCTAAGCCATATCCTTTATTTGTGTATAACCACTGGATCATACCCGGAAAGTCAAACTACTATCATTAAACCTATCTTCAAAAAAACAACAAGCAGAATATGAACTGTTAGAGACCTATTGCATATATTCCTATAACTTCGAAAGTTTTTGAAAAATACATATATAATCAAAGGGAAATGCCCATTTGATAAAGAGATTTTGGCCAAGTGACGCCCACGAAAGAAACAAATTATAGAGATTAGGGTTGATATCATAGATTAAGAAACAACCACAATTTTTTACATAGAATTCGGTTGGACTGTTATAAATCATATATAAAAATTGAAGGTTAAGAAAAACACACTTATAGTTTTCTGATATTTATTCGTTTTCATTTAAATAAATGACAAGCACGTCATCTAGAAATTGAGCTGGGGGATTTATATTTGATTGAAACCTTGCCCAGCCCAAAAACCACACAATTGTCATTACGTGGGCACAACACCCTACTGTCCTCCGACCAGATATACAAGTACAGCAATATTGTCGTATTGCTTCTAATCCAGTTTCGTCATTCTTAATAATTATGTAAACAAAATACATCTTCCTACTTATATGTCGGCTTTTGATTCGCCCTCTAATTAAAATGCTGTTATGAGCGGAAGGAAATCCTTCTAAAACACTGTTATTCCTTTCTGGGCACACTTCAATACTATAAGAACCTTGCGCTCTCCTATGCTCTCCATAATAAGAGCGTGCCTGTTTTAACTGATATGTTCCACATGCAAATAATATTAAATCATTGTAGGTGAGTTGGGGAAACTCAGTTATGTTTTCCCTATCTGCATTTATGTTCACGAATTGTGTACGCCTTCGATTTAAATGATTGGCTTCCACAAAATCAGCTAAATGATTATTAAGATATAAAAATCGTCTAATATTTTCTAATATTAAATTGGCATCTGGTCTGTCTCTTATACGAAGATGAAAACGGTTAATTATTGAAGCAGCAATGGCAAAATCGATCATTAAGTGTTTTGATGCATTACTAAAAAACTCTTGCCTAAATAATTTAAAAGAATGTTTGAAAATACCATTAACCGCCTCAACCACCCATCTACATATTGTTACACATCTTGTTTTATTTGCTTCTAATGTACACAGTTGGGTTTCACCCTCTTGAAGGGATGAAGGCGTGTGAACGGAATAATTACATGTTCCTTGTAATAACGGCACTGAGTCTCTAAAGCCCCTATCCAAAATAAAAACATCATTAGCCTGAAAGTATTGTCTCATGGGCCTGTTTTCCTCACTAAATTCATTTAACATTATTTGTGCGTCTGAGGTAGTTGCTGGATAGGGGCCCAACACATCTACAATGTAACCATCACAACAGACAATTAAAAATGGTTTAACAAGGTTCCTATATTTGTGAAGTGAGTAAGTATTTTTCTGGTATGTATAATTTGAACTTTTTTGGATGTAAATGTAGGTACCATCTAAAATAACAATAGGCCTTCTTTCTTCGCCTCCAAAAAGCCCGTTTGGAATAATCAGATTTCTAGATGAGATTTCCTCGCGACTTATATGATTTAACCCAAGATGCCGAGGCACAAAATCTTGGTTTAAAAGTTCCCTCACTTTTCCCATAAGTCTTTCTAGGGTACTCCTAGGTATGTTTAATAATGAAGAAATCCTCTCGTCACTGTCTCCAGTCCTCAATTTAATTAAATATGCTGCAAGAGCAGTTTTGCCTCTGTGCATAGCCGATAATCTTGGTAATTCTCTAATTATATTTAAGATATCTTCTATTGATAGACCAAACCAGTAATGAACTATTGAACTGTCCATATTCTCTATATTTTCAAAGTCTAAATGAACTGACTGTGACTGTTTTAATAAATCAGTAAAGTCTTCTATTTGTCTTGCTGTGAATGTATGGATTGGGTTTTCCGCTTCAGTTAGCTCATTTCCAAAAGTATTTGATTTATGGTAGCTACATATCCTATTTGTTGGAGAAACATAATAATTAAAATCCATAAACAATCTTGCCCGTAAAAATGCAGGCACTGTAAGCCTCTCTGGTTGATTGCATCTAGGATAAAAGCAATACTGCTGGCTGATTGGAGCCCTGGTATAATTTGGCAGATATATAGTTGCTTCAGTAGCTGGTTCAGCGATGGTGCTAGTTTCTCCTGTATCTGATTCTTCAGTGCTGGCTGCTTCGGTGTTGACAGTTTCATCATGGGATGATTCTGTGGGTAGTGGCCGAGTTGAAGTAGATGCCTGTGTGAATTGAGGTATTGCTCGTCTTGCTCGAGTCCAACAAGTATGGCAAACCAGATCTGTTGAGGTTAACTGAAATTAAACAAAAAGAAAAAAAACATTATTAACATAAAATGATTCTTGGTATTTTATACATACAATTCAATTTAGTGCTGGCGTATTTAAGAATCTTATATTTATTTAACTTTAAGCCTTGTATTTTTTAAGTAATAGTCATAATATTACAAATCCTAGGATATCTGCTATGCTCAATCACAGGTAACACAGCACTTAAAATATTAATAGCACTCACCTGCCGTGGTATAATCCATTCTGCAATTATACTTCTTATTTGTATGTCTCTTGTGACTGTGTTACTTTGGTGTAGATGATGAAACCGCCTTCTTAATACAGATTGACCACAGTTTATACATATTTGACGATGCCCAACACTTCGCTCTTGTGGAGCAGAATGCTGTTGTGCATTCCTTGCCAACATCCAACATTGGCGACACACCAGACTATTATCTGAAACCTATTGAAAACTGTCATAAAAATAATTTATACCTATAAACAAGCTGTTCCATTAGTCTTTATGTATAAAGACCCTATGCATTGAATGACACCGGTCTCGTGATACCATTTTAAATGATCATACAATTCATTACTGATGTTGATTATGTTGCTATGGGTTGAGACAAAACAAACTACAATTATTTCTATGGTTTCCTTGACACTAACCAACCCAATTATTCCATTAAAACTAAGTACGTACGTAGCTATGGAATGTAAGTTACTGAGTATGTACCTTGAATGTTCAGTAACTTACTTGTTGTGGTGCAATCCATTGCTGAAATATAGACCGAACTTCCACATTGCTTAAGGTAAATCTCTCAAGTCTTCGTGTATCCACGCCGCAGTTGACACAGAGATGGCTCCTTGGTAAGCTGGTAAGTTCTTGTAAATCAGGTTCAATATTCGTGTCAGGTCTTTCGTGAGAAACAGGTACGGTATCCATTGGCAAGCCGGTGTCGTCGTGGGAAGCGGGTACAGAATCCAATGTAAAGCCAAGGTCGTCATCGGGAGCGGTTACAGGGTCCATAATCGTTATCAAAGCCGTCGGAAAATCAAATAGAAAAACGCAGTAGAAAAAAATAACAAGTCGCAAGAACACAATCACACCACCAAACAAAATGTGAAATGTCAATGTCAATTAGTTGTCAATTACGATTATTATTGACGTAGGGATGCGATATGAGATCGATTTAAAGAAAAATCTATATTTTAAAAAACTGGAAACTCGGAATCAGTTCAATGGGTCGTATTTAGAAGCCTGAAAATGGACACACATTTTTTTTGTTTCTAAAGAAAATAACAAAAGCGAAACAACTACATAATAAAAAAAGATTTTTTATAAATTAATTTTTGGTAACCGGTTTTAGTGAATCGATTTTTTTCGGTAAAAGTTGGCATCCCTACTTTGACAGGATTGAACAACAACCGGAAGTGTTTGCTAAGGCAATAAACGATTGATTGTCTTGATTAAATCGGCTTTTAATTCCGGAGGTTTCATTACAACTAATTAATAGCAATATTTTAGTTACTAAATGGGTGTTTTTTTTGTATTTACCACATTGATGGGCAAAACATGGCCAAAAATGGGCCTTTCCCTTTATAACTATTTATAAAAAATCAATATTCTTACAGAAGACCAGAAAGGTTTCCGCAAGAATAAAACAATTAAAATAAAATAAAATAAACATGGCTATTTTTGATTTTATAAATAATGTCATGGGTAATGTGGATAAAAGGACGCCGGTATATTCCATTTACTGCGATATGACCCAAGCTTTCGATTATGTTAATCATGACATTCTCCTCCGTAAACTGGAAGCATATGGCATTAGAGGGAATATATACTAAATCTCATTGAATCTTTTCTGGAAAATCGTAAAAAATATACAGAAATTTCTAAAATAAACATTTATACAAAAAAAGAAGAAACATATACATCAAAAAAACGTATAGTTAAATATGGAGTCCGGCAAGAGAGCGTATTGGGTCCTTTGTTATTCATAATCTATATAAGTGACTTGCCTTTAGTAACTAATTATCCAGTATCACTTTTTGCCGATGACAGCACAGTCACTATTAATTCTATAAATAAAGCTAAGTATGAACATGACATTAATTACACAATCAATTCAATAATTAACTGGTTAGGTAATAATAATTTAAAACTCAATCTTGAAAATATTAAATTATGTACTTCAGTCAACGTATAGAAGCACCAAATATTAATGTTCAACACAAAATAACTATTATAAAAAAGGTAAATACGGCAAAAAATTTTAGGTGATATCATTGACAAACGTCTGAACTGGAAAGCACACACAGAAGGATTAAATAAAAAAGGATATTCTTCTGCCTATGCCCTCTATAAACTAAAAACTTTAATAAATACCAATGCGCTTATAAATGCCTACCACGGTGTTGTCGGCTCCATAATAGTTGGTTGGAGTTATATTTTAGGGAAACTTTACTAATAAAGAACTCATTTTTAACTCACAAAAAAGGTGTATTAGGGCTATGTTTGGTTTGAAAATAACTGATAGTTGCAACCAGTATTTTATTAAAAATAACATTTTAAGTCTACCTTCCTTATTTATCTATGAAATAGCAAATTGTATACAAACCAATCCTAACCTATTTAAGCAACTATCAGACGTTTCTATTCGTAATCGACGGGAAAATAAATTATACGTACCAAGATCAGCCACGGCATTGATGCTTAAAAGTATTTTTTGTTTAACACCAGTCATTTATAATAAAATCCCAAAACCTATTCGACAAATGCCTACTGCTCTGTTTAAAATACATTTATAAAAATATCTCATAGCCAATTGCTATTATACCATATCGAAATTTTTAAACGACCGCAACTAATTAAATAGATTCCTATAGCTACGATATTTTCACAATTTCGCCCGCAAATATGTAAAAACAATACTTTCCCCTTTTTTTTATTTGCATTAGGATTAAGTTATTAATTTTATAGTTTGTTGTGTAGACTCAAATCTTTTATGGTTTATTATAAACCAAAAATATGTTTTGTACGCCATAATATCGCAAAACATGCAGATCTACCTGTTATTTTAAGAACTTGAACATATTATTTGATAGAATAGAATAGAATACTACACGCATACTATATGTTTTACAATAAATATACCTATTCTATTCTATATTCTATTCTCAAGTTTCAAGATTAAGGTTTCATGGTCGACGCAATCAAATGCCTTGGAGAGGTCACAAAACATTCCTACGGTGTCTTGGGTCTCTTCCCACGCCGTAAATATGTGTTTTAATAAGGTGACAGTCGTACAACGTCCCTTGGTGAAACCATACTGTTGAACATGTAAGATTTTATTGGCGTTAAAATAATTCAGCATTATCTTTCTAAACACATTGCTGAAAACTGGCAACACGGATACAGGTCTATAATTATTGATTGTCTTTACTGACCCCTAATTTGAAAAGTGGTATTACCTTACTGCATTTCATTAAAATCCGGGAAGACTCCTTGATCCATACACAAATTAAATATTAAGGGCAAGTACGGCGCTTTAGTCTCAATAATGGAGGTACAAACTTTGATAGACATTCCCCATACGTCTTCGGTTAGTTTGATCTTGATTTGCTTGAAAGCTTTTATTACTATTATGGGGTTTATATGCTTGAATTTAAATTAAATCAGGCAGGATGAAACGTTTGCTCTTAATAAGTCAATAGAACGCGAGAGTGACGAGTTTAAGGTTTCACTAGTTTTAAGTGGGATACTGGAAAAGAAATATACAAATTCTTGAGCAATTTCCTTGTTAGTGCTTATGGGACCAGATTAATTCTCGAGTTTGAAATCATTATTATGTCTTTTATTCCTGTTAGTTTAATTATTGATAATTTTCCAAACGGTCTTTATTTTATTATCGGATCATTTGATCTTGTTGCTAATGTACAAGGCTATTGCTATGTATAAAGTAATGCTAATGTATAAAGCTACCCTGCAGGTATTTTTAAAAGTTTTAGAGTAAGTAGTAACGTATTTATAAACAATTTCAGAGTTAATATAAGGCTTAAGACCATACAGCTCAAATATTTTTTCTCTGCTTTTCCTAATACCCTTAGTTACCCAATCACTGAACAAACAACTTGGGCAAATAGTTTTTGTTTTCTTTTTTAAAGTAAAATTGAACTCGGTGCGCACTACCGAAAACAATTCCTCATAAAATTCATTTAAATTATTTATAATATGGCCCGGTATACTTAACTTAATAATTAAGTTATCATTAAATCTACGACGGCTTGGCCCTATTAGAGACCAGTCGTCGAAAATCACCCTATATAAGGTGTATCTATTCATACACGAAATATTTTAGGAGATACATCTATAGTTGGTACAGAACCTATAGACACGATTATTTTTTTATCTACTTTCTTTTTATTTTTATTTTTTATTATAATTTTAAAACTGTTTGAGACATTTTGCATAAAACCTTTACTCCCTATTCTATGAATGACCCGCCCGACGCCGCGAGGGAGTTGGCGGTGTGGGCGCCGCCACGCCGCCGTTGTCTCGTCTATTTTGTGTCCAGTAACGTATTGATGAGGTTGTGTTCGCATGCATGTCTCCGCGTGACCACGCAAACATGGTAGTCCTTTCGCGTGCTGACGGTTATCGCACTCCACAGTCGGTGTGTTGCCGGACGCAAATACCTGTCCCTCATCTCCTATTATATGGAACCTAACAAAACCACTGGTGAACTGTAGTGAATGTACGAAAATACACCTCTACCTACCTCTAAGGGTAATGTAGGCGTGTTGATGTTAAAAATAAAATGTAAACAAAAACCTTTTTAAAAACAAGCTTTTAATTAACAAAAAGGTACTAAATAAAACTTACATAACCTAGAATTTTAAAATGTTCTTAGAAGCTTGCGGCTTATCTTAGTGTACGAAGGACGTTCAAGCCTCAAGCTTTTAAGAAAATATTAAAGTTCTATGTTAACGTAAGTTTTATTTAGTACTTTTTAGTTAATTAAAAGCTGGTTTTAAAAAAGGTTTTTACTTAAATTTTATTTTGTACTTTTTAGCATTAGAATTTCTTTAAATATCCGTTCTATCACCTTCTCTTGAAAGGTACTTGTAAAGACAAATCCAACGAACCCAAACATGTCTTTACACAAGTCATGGTATGAAGTCATGCACTACCCAAGGCCTGCCATACTTTAGAACGGGCTATCATAATTGAATGAGTACTAAATGAATGAGTATGAATGAATGAGTACAAAACTTCGTGACTGTACTGTTGACCGCTGAGAAGGTCTCTCGTATAGAGTCAATCCTGGGTGAAGCAGCCAAGTCATGGTAAACTTTAGAATGATCTATCATAATTGTATGAGTACCTATATAAAATTTTGTGTCTCTGCTGTTAACCGTCGAGGAGTTCCCTCGACTGGAGCCAATCCTGGGTGCAGCAGCCAGGTCATGGTAGACTTTAGAAAGAACTACCATAATTAAATGCGTATAGTAAATTTCGTGTCTGTGCCGTTGACCGTTAAGGAGTTCCTTCGTCTGTAGCCAATCCTGGGTGTAAAATCAGGTCGTGCATAATAAAAATGCATTGTGTTCGAAACAGAATCAACGTGTGAAATTCCAACTCCGTAGGATAAGAGGAAGTGGTTTAAATTCAGCTTGCAAGATTTGTCGCGAACATACATAGGTACAAACATTGTAAGTTAAATAAAAGCTTATAATAAACCAACGTAGGTAAACTTCGTAACTCGACCTAGTCTTATTTAAACTCATTAATAGCATATCGCTTAAAATACTATTAAATGTGAATTTAAAATACAAAACCATCTAATCCTAAATAGGCACATTATTAAATTCCCTCTGTATGGTTAGGGACCTCCTTGAGTTGATACTGATTGATACACTGATTACTCATTGATTGATATTTATTGTTAAAAAAATATATGGTTGCATGATAGATGAGTGCGCGCGGTAGGAATGCTATTCGTGTACTACGTTGCCCGGCCCGGCGCAGGTAAAATGCTGACATATTGATATGAAAACTGTGCTGTGCTTGCACTGTACACCATCCTTAAAGTTTTACGAAAAGGAACCTAGGTGCGACTAAAATAAATTTTAATCCTAATCTACGGTACCTACACATCTGTAAACACAAATTCACATAAGATAATATCCTCTTTGAGGTTACGAGTGCGTGGAGTCGTAACCGTCAGCTGATGTAGAAATCAAAAATCTTACCATAAATGAAAAACCAGAGATAGGCAATCGCGGACATACCTACTATTGTAGGTACACGTTGTTGTTGAGAATTTCCGAAACAGAGGAATCACATCACGATCGGCACTCGCGAGATAGGTACTTAGTGGCTCCGTATGATACTTGTTATTGTAGCACACCACCATGTTCTGGTACTTCTGGTTGGTATACCTACCTATAGTTTGGCATTGTTGCGTTTGTTGCCCGGAGACCGACCCATGTTAGCAAAGGCGCGTGCGGTGAAACACGAGGGTTTGGGGCCGGCGGGGAAGGGAGATGAGCGCACGGCGCGCTCGCGTTCTACCCTTTGACCATTCATGAAAATCGCGAACTGTCTTATGACGCCGCCCGCTTCAATGACAGTAAATACAACGTAGAAACTAGTTTAATAGATGTTAAAAAATAAGAAGGAGCCAGTATTTATTGTTTGGCAAGTAATTTTATTTGATTTTTATTTTTTTATAACATACTTAGATAAAATCAAAATAAATGTTTCATTTTGTACCTCTTAAAATATTTCGTGGAATAGATACACGATACACCTTATACGATGGCGGCACTGAAAATTTCGGGAATCAAGGAAGTGACACAACATTACTATTTAAAAATGTATTTATTGCTTTTCGAAGTATTCTCCGCGAAATTTGACACATTTTTCCATACGATGGAACCAATCATTGAAGCAACCATTCCATTCGGAAGTTGGGGTCTCCAAAATAGCCGTTTTGTAGGCGTCCACAGCTTCTTCAGGTGATGAAAATCTCTGTCCACGCAATTTATTCTTTATTTTAGGGAAAGTATAGAAATCATTAGGGCTTAGGTCGGGGCTGTACGGCGGATGGTCTAACAATTCTATGTTTTCTTGCTCTAAAAACTCTTTTGTTCTGTGCGCGGTGTGAGAACTCGCATTGTCGTGATGGAGGATGATGCGGCGGTTGCAGTTCTCTTTACGGAGTTCAAAAACGACCTGTGGCAAACAAATGCTAGCATACCATTCTGCATTAACCATTCTTTGTACCTCAAGAGGAATGGTCGTAACATGGCCGGTTTTGGAGACAAACGTGGCACCATTTTGTTTTGCAACACTCCGTGAACGAACAATTTTTGTTGGCTTTAACTCATTTTCGAACACCCAAACTCGTGACTGGTTTTTTGTTTCGGGTTCGTACGCGTATGTCCAGGATTCGTCACCTGATACGATGTTGTATACAGCATTTGAGGATCCTGCGTGGAATCTTTCGAGAATTCTGACGCACCAAGTAACGGGAACCGCTTTTTGCTCTTCACAGAGCGAATGTGGTATCCATCGGGAAAACAACTTTTTTACACCTAATTGTTCATGCAAGATTATTTGTATTTGACTCATGCCAATGTCTAAAGTTGCCTGAATTTCGCGGTATGTCACATGTCGATCTTCCTCAATCAGCTTACGCACAGCATCAACGTTTTCTTGGGTGACTGCAGTTTTTGGACGACCTTGACGGGGATCATCACTGAGCTTGACACGTCCACGTTGAAATTCAGCAAACCAGCGATAAATTGTAGTTTTGGATGGGGCTTCATCACCAAATGCAGAAATCATCCGGTCAACACACTGTTTTTGTGTTAAACCACTTCGAAAGTCATAATAAATCATCGCTCTTGAAGTTTCTCGAGTCAATTCTATTTTCTCAACGACTAAACAAGTTTGACAAAACCTTGTGACAAGACCGAGAATCTTTTTTTAAATAAATAAATGGTATTCGATTTTTAAAACCAAGGAGTTTTCAATTAAAAAGATTTTAATATGACAGGAACAGTGGAAATATTCCATTCCCGATACTTTTAGTGCAGCCCTCGTATACACTCATTTTGCTTGGCTGGTAACGATTTTTAAACAATGCCGTCAAAAAAAAAATATGTGCCGTCAAACATTCATTTATGTTAATTTCTACAAGTGTATAAGGTTTTAATAATGGTCGCCAAAAACAAAAATCACCAATTCTCATCATTGGCTTTTGAATTTAAAGAGCGTCATCACTGTTACTTGAGGTATTTAAGTGAAACAAACGTGTGGTCAGTCACACGGTTAATTCAGGCAGCTATGCAATCAATCTTCTGTGACAGCCCGCCATAACTTGACAGATACAATTAATAACATAATAATAATAAGATTAAGGTTGTCGACATGTGGGACGTAGACTTTGTAATCAATGTACCGATAATCGTTACGGTAAAAGGCCTAATAGCGGAAAGCCTCGACCAACACCTCAGGAGGCTCTCACTGCGCAGCTGGGTCAATGGCTTGATTCAGAGAGCAGTACTCCTGGAAACGGCACGCATAGTGAGGAGGTTCCTCGCTCTAGAGCCCTGACCATCGGCGGATTAGACCCTGTTTCTGATGCCGATGGGCCACAATTTTTTTATATTTATAAATGTTTGTGTTATTTGTAAAAAAAAAAAAAAATATGATGAATAAATGAAATAATACTAACATTTATTCAAAAATTACAAGGCATAAAAATTAGAGCAGTTTTGCTTAAATGTAAATTATATTCCTAAGACTTACGTGTCTGAACTAGATAATCATATAAAATTAATTAATAATCTAAAAGTTAGCAATAGACAAATAATATACATTTGCATTTGTTAAATGGCATAAACGTACCATACATTAGACCTTCACATTTAATCTAGAAATATTTAAATTTCTAAATTTAATAATAGACTTTCAGACTACAGACTTAAAAACTTCACATAACTAATATTACAAATACTCATGACCTGTGTAATAGTCTCTCTTTGAAACTCGATGTGCCGTTGCCGTGGCAATAGCCGCATACGAATCTGCTTTGCAATTATGTCGCTTAATTAACCTTCGACCGTATTAAATATTAAGCACTCAAAATAAACTACTCTTTTAGCAACAGTTATACTGAGGAATCTACAATGCGCTGAGAGGAATGAACTATAATTAAACACAAATGGTACCAAGTTTAAAGAATGTCTCATACACAATCTAATCAAAAAGAAAAGGAAGAGTCAGCAAACAGAGCCCAATCAGCAAGACAAAGAAAGGCATAAGAAATAATAAAGTAAGAAATAAGATAAAACCGTGAACCCGTTAAACACACGACTTTCATCAAATAGTGTAATAAAAAGAATTAAGTAAACTTTGTAGTTCAGTCCGACGCATCCTGTTCATGAAATCAAAATGACAGGCGTCGACAAAAAAGATAAACGACTACAATATGACTTGCGGCAATGTGATCAAGAAAATGGTCATGGTCAATGCAATGAAATACATGATTTCAGCATAATGGTTCATAAAAAAAAGGTGAAAATCCGCAAGAAGGTCAATCTAGCAAAATATGGCCAACAGCCAGCAGTCGCTTTTCGGTTATCACCCTCTGGTTGGAATAAAACCCGAAGGCTCCTAACTAAGCACATCAGCATGACCGGAATTAATAAAAGGACGAAACTATCCAATCGAAGTACAAGAAGCTCCGAAGCCATAAAAAGAAAAACATTCTTCAACTCTAAATTCGTAGTGAATCAAGTATCGGGATACCACATAAACGAATACATGAATTCGTTTAATTTTCCTACGCAGAAGAAATGGAAAGTTTACCGTTGCCAAATGACCGCACCAGAGGACAGCTGCTGCTGTTCATGTAACTCAGATGCAATGTTTGAAGTAATGAAGAGCCTCTACGACTGCTACAAAAAGAAAAATTGTGATAATTGTGATTGCATACTTTGCAGTCATTTATTACAAGAAGAAAGGCGCCTCGGGGAACTAAAGAAGTCGATAGCTACCCTAGGAACTAAAGGAAAGAAGTCTAGAATAACGAAAATTGAAAAAATGTTAGAAGGGAAAACGCCAGCTGAGAAAGAGGATATTTTGAAAGAATTAGTCAAAACAGGACAACCTTTGCCGAAAGGAAAAACCGCGTCAGAAAAGGCTTTGATAAAAAAAGTAAAAGCCGAATTGGGAGTGCCAGAGTCGAAAACTGCAACAATGTTGGAAAGACTGAAACGAGTAAAAGAACCCGAAAAGATCACACCCTCAGAAAAAATGAAAAAAGCTAAAGCTGCTGGACTAATAACGCCTTTAGAAGGAAAAACTCCATCACAAAAAGAAAAAATACTGAAAAGTTTAGCAAAAGAAGGACTGCCTCTTCCAGAACCGAAAACAGCTTCAGAGAAAAAACTAAGTGAAAAGGTACGCGCTGAACTTGGCCTTCCTCCTGAACCTCAAACACCATCTATGAAAAAGAAGTACGAAAAAGCTGCAAGTGCTGGATTACTGCAGCCATTGGAAGGTAAAACACCGACAGAAAAAGAAAAAATACTAAAAAGTTTGCAAGGCAAAGGAATCCCATTGCCTGAAGGACGAACACCATCAGAGAAAGCTCTCATTGCAAAAGTGAAGGCCGGAACCCGTGCGCCGTCTATTACACCATCTGTGAAACTACGCGAAGCAAAAGCTGCAGGACTACTCACGCCATTAGAAGGAAAATCTCCGTCACAAAAAGAAAATATAATAAAAGGATTAGCAATGCAAGGACTACCTCTGCCTGAAGGGAAAACTGCTTCAGAGAAAAAGCTCATTGACAAGGTTCGAGCTGACCTCGGTCTTCCTCCTGAACCTAAAACTGCATCCATGAAAGAGAAGTACGCTAAAGCAGCAAAAGCCGGATTACTGCAGCCCTTGGAAGGTAAATCACCAAAAGAAAAAGAAAGAATTTTACATGGTTTGCATGACAAAGGAATCCCATTGCCTGAAGGACGAACGCCGTCAGAGAAAGCTCTCATAGCTAAGGTGAAGGAAGGAGAACGTGTGCCGAGTGTCACACCATCTGCAAAACTACGCAAAGCAAAAGCTGCAGGTCTACTGACGCCACTAGAAGGAAAAACTCCCTCACAAAAAGAAAAGATACTAAAAGGATTAGCAACGGCAGGAGTGCCTCTTCCTGAAGCAAAAACCGCTTCAGAGAAAAAGCTTATAGAAAAGGTCCGCACTGACCTTGGCCTCCCTCCAGAACCTAAAACACCATCCATGAAAGAGAAATATGAAAAAGCAGCAAGTGCTGGATTACTGCAACCCTTGGAAGGTAAATCGCCATCCGAAAAAGAAAAAATTCTGAAAAGTTTGCAAGAGAAAGGAATCCCATTGCCTGAAGGACGAACGCCATCAGAGAAAGCTCTCATAGCTAAGGTGAAGGAAGGAGAACGTGTGCCGAGTGTCACACCATCTGCAAAACTACGCAAAGCAAAAGCTGCAGGTCTACTGACGCCACTAGAAGGAAAAACTCCCTCACAAAAAGAAAAGATACTAAAAGGATTAGCAACGGCAGGAGTGCCTCTTCCTGAAGCAAAAACCGCTTCAGAGAAAAAGATTATAGAAAAGGTCCGCACTGACCTTGGCCTCCCTCCAGAACCTAAAACACCATCCATGAAAGAGAAATATGAAAAAGCAGCAAGTGCTGGATTACTGCAACCCCTGGAAGGTAAATCGCCATCCGAAAAAGAAAAAATTCTGAAAAGTTTGCAAGAGAAAGGAATCCCATTGCCTGAAGGACGAACGCCATCAGAGAAAGCTCTTATAGCTAAGGTGAAGGAGGGAGAACGTGTGCCGAGTGTCACACCATCTGCAAAACTACGTAAAGCAAAAGCTGCAGGTCTACTGACGCCACTAGAAGGAAAAACTCCCTCACAAAAAGAAAAGATTTTAAAAGGATTAGCAATGCAGGGACTGCCGCTTCCTGAGGGGGAAACTGCCTCTGACAAAAAACTTATCGATAAGGTACGCGCTGACCTTGGCCTTCCTCCAGAACCTAAAACTGCATCCATGAAAGAGAAGTACGCTAAAGCAGCAGATGCCGGATTACTGCAGCCCTTAGAAGGTAAATCACCATCACAAAAAGAAAAAATACTAAAAAATTTGCAAGAGAACGGAATCCCATTGCCTGAAGGACGAACGCCATCAGAAAAAGCTCTTATAGCTAAAGTGAAGGAGGAAGAACGTGTGCCGAGTGTCACACCATCTGCGAAACTACGTAAAGCAAAAGCTGCAGGTCTACTGACGCCACTAGAAGAAAAAACTCCCTCACAAAAAGAAAAGATTGTAAAAGGATTAGCAATGCAGGGACTGCCGCTTCCTGAGGGGGAAACTGCCTCTGACAAAAAACTTATCGATAAGGTACGCGCTGACCTTGGCCTTCCTCCAGAACCTAAAACTGCCTCCATGAAAGAAAAGTACGCTAAAGCTGCGGACGCCGGATTACTGCAGCCCTTAGAAGGTAAATCACCATCACAAAAAGAAAAAATACTTAAAAATTTGCAAGAGAACGGAATCCCATTGCCTGAAGGACGAACGCCATCAGAAAAAGCTCTTATAGCTAAAGTGAAGGAGGAAGAACGTGTGCCGAGTGTCACACCATCTGCGAAACTACGTAAAGCAAAAGCTGCAGGTCTACTGACGCCACTAGAAGGAAAAACTCCCTCACAAAAAGAAAAGATTGTAAAAGGATTAGCAATGCAGGGACTGCCGCTTCCTGAGGGGGAAACTGCCTCTGACAAAAAACTTATCGATAAGGTACGCGCTGACCTTGGCCTTCCTCCAGAACCTAAAACTGCATCCATGAAAGAGAAGTACGCCAAAGCTGCAGATGCCGGATTACTGCAGCCCTTAGAAGGTAAATCACCATCACAAAAAGAAAAAATTCTTAAAAATTTGCATGAGAATGGAATCCCATTGCCTGAAGGACGAACGCCATCAGAGAAAGCTCTTATAGCTAAAGTGAAGGAGGAAGAACGTGTGCCGAGTGTCACACCATCTGCGAAACTACGTAAAGCAAAAGCTGCAGGTCTACTGACGCCACTAGAAGGAAAAACTCCGTCACAAAAAGAAAAGATTGTAAAAGGATTAGCAATGCAGGGACTGCCGCTTCCTGAGGGGGAAACTGCCTCTGACAAAAAACTTATCGATAAGGTACGCGCTGACCTTGGCCTTCCTCCAGAACCTAAAACTGCATCCATGAAAGAGAAGTACGCTAAAGCTGCGGACGCCGGCTTACTGCAGCCGTTAGAAGGTAAATCACCATCACAAAAAGAAAAAATTCTTAAAAATTTGCAAGAGAATGGAATCCCATTGCCTGAAGGACGAACGCCATCAGAGAAAGCTCTTATAGCTAAAGTGAAGGAGGAAGAACGTGTCCCGAGTGTTACACCATCTGCAAAACGGCGAAAAGCAAAAGCAGCAGGTCTACTGACGCCACTAGAAGGAAAAACACCCTCACAAAAAGAAAAGATTGTAAAAGGATTAGCAATGCAAGGACTGCCGCTTCCTGAGGGAGAAACTCCTTCTGAGAAAAAACTTATCGATAGGGTACGCGCTGACCTAGGCCTTCCTCCAGAACCAAAAACTGCATCCATGAAAGAGAAGTACGCTAAAGCTGCAGATGCCGGATTACTGCAGCCCTTAGAAGGTAAATCACCATCACAAAAAGAAAAAATTCTTAAAAATTTGCAAGAGAATGGAATCCCATTGCCTGAAGGACGAACGCCATCAGAGAAAGCTCTTATAGCTAAAGTGAAAGAAGAAGAACGTGTGCCGAGTGTCACACCATCTGCAAAACTACGTAAAGCAAAAGCTGCAGGTCTACTGACGCCACTAGAAGGAAAAACTCCCTCACAAAAAGAAAAGATTGTAAGAGGATTAGCAATGCAGGGACTCCCGCTTCCTGAGGGGGAAACTGCCTCTGACAAAAAACTTATCGATAAGGTACGCGCTGACCTTGGCCTTCCTCCAGAACCTATAACTGCCTCCATGAAAGAAAAGTACGCTAAAGCTGCGGACGCCGGATTACTGCAGCCCTTAGAAGGTAAATCACCATCACAAAAAGAAAAAATTCTTAAAAATTTGCAAGAGAATGGAATCCCATTGCCTGAAGGACGAACGCCATCAGAGAAAGCTCTTATAGCTAAAGTGAAGGAGGAAGAAGGTGCCCCGAGTGTCACACCATCTGCAAAACGGCGAAAAGCAAAAGCTGCAGGTCTACTGACGCCACTAGAAGGAAAAACTCCCTCACAAAAAGAAAAGATTGTAAGAGGATTAGCAATGCAGGGACTCCCGCTTCCTGAGGGGGAAACTGCCTCTGACAAAAAACTTATCGATAAGGTACGCGCTGACCTTGGCCTTCCTCCAGAACCTATAACTGCCTCCATGAAAGAAAAGTACGCTAAAGCTGCGGACGCCGGATTACTGCAGCCCTTAGAAGGTAAATCACCATCACAAAAAGAAAAAATTCTTAAAAATTTGCAAGAGAATGGAATCCCATTGCCTGAAGGACGAACGCCATCAGAGAAAGCTCTTATAGCTAAAGTGAAGGAGGAAGAAGGTGTCCCGAGTGTCACACCATCTGCAAAACGGCGAAAAGCAAAAGCAGCAGGTCTACTGACGCCACTAGAAGGAAAAACACCCTCACAAAAAGAAAAGATTGTAAAAGGATTAGCAATGCAAGGACTGCCGCTTCCTGAGGGAGAAACTCCTTCTGAGAAAAAACTTATCGATAAGGTACGCGCTGACCTTGGCCTTCCTCCAGAACCTAAAACTGCATCCATGAAAGAGAAGTACGCCAAAGCTGCAGATGCCGGATTACTGCAGCCCTTAGAAGGTAAATCACCATCACAAAAAGAAAAAATTCTTAAAAATTTGCATGAGAATGGAATCCCATTGCCTGAAGGACGAACGCCATCAGAGAAAGCTCTTATAGCTAAAGTGAAGGAGGAAGAACGTGTGCCGATTGTCACACCATCTGCGAAACTACGTAAAGCAAAGGCTGCAGGTCTACTGACGCCACTAGAAGGAAAAACTCCGTCACAAAAAGAAAAGATTGTAAAAGGATTAGCAATGCAGGGACTGCCGCTTCCTGAGGGGGAAACTGCCTCTGACAAAAAACTTATCGATAAGGTACGCGCTGACCTTGGCCTTCCTCCAGAACCTAAAACTGCATCCATGAAAGAGAAGTACGCTAAAGCTGCGGACGCCGGATTACTGCAGCCGTTAGAAGGTAAATCACCATCACAAAAAGAAAAAATTCTTAAAAATTTGCAAGAGAATGGAATCCCATTGCCTGAAGGACGAACGCCATCAGAGAAAGCTCTTATAGCTAAAGTGAAGGAGGAAGAACGTGTCCCGAGTGTTACACCATCTGCAAAACGGCGAAAAGCAAAAGCAGCAGGTCTACTGACGCCACTAGAAGGAAAAACACCCTCACAAAAAGAAAAGATTGTAAAAGGATTAGCAATGCAAGGACTGCCGCTTCCTGAGGGAGAAACTCCTTCTGAGAAAAAACTTATCGATAGGGTACGCGCTGACCTAGGCCTTCCTCCAGAACCAAAAACTGCATCCATGAAAGAGAAGTACGCTAAAGCTGCGGACGCCGGATTACTGCAGCCGTTAGAAGGTAAATCACCATCACAAAAAGAAAAAATTCTTAAAAATTTGCAAGAGAATGGAATCCCATTGCCTGAAGGACGAACGCCATCAGAGAAAGCTCTTATAGCTAAAGTGAAAGAAGAAGAACGTGTGCCGAGTGTCACACCATCTGCAAAACGGCGAAAAGCAAAAGCTGCAGGTCTACTGACGCCACTAGAAGGAAAAACACCGTCACAAAAAGAAAAGATCGTTAAAGGATTAGCAATGCAGGGGCTGCCGCTTCCTGAAGGAGAAACTCCTTCTGAGAAAAAACTTATCGATAAGGTACGCGAAGACCTTGGCCTTCCTCCAGAACCTAAAACTGCATCCATGAAAGAGAAGTACGCTAAAGCTGCGGATGCCGGATTACTGCAGCCCTTAGAAGGTAAATCACCATCACAAAAAGAAAAAATTCTTAAAAATTTGCAAGAGAATGGAATCCCATTGCCTGAAGGACGAACGCCATCAGAGAAAGCTCTTATAGCTAAAGTGAAGGAGGAAGAACGTGTCCCGAGTGTCACACCATCTGCAAAACGGCGAAAAGCAAAAGCTGCAGGTCTACTGACGCCACTGGAAGGAAAAACACCCTCACAAAAAGAAAAGATTGTAAAAGGATTAGCAATGCAGGGACTGCCGCTTCCTGAGGGAGAAACTCCTTCTGAGAAAAAACTTATCGATAAGGTACGCGCTGACCTTGGCCTTCCTCCAGAACCTAAAACTGCATCCATGAAAGAGAAGTACGATAAAGCTGCAGATGCCGGATTACTGCAGCCCTTAGAAGGTAAATCACCATCACAAAAAGAAAAAATACTTAGAAATTTGCAAGAGAACGGAATCCCATTGCCTGAAGGACGAACGCCATCAGAGAAAGCTCTTATAGCTAAAGTGAAGGAGGAAGAACATGTCCCGAGTGTCACACCATCAGCAAAACGGCGAAAAGCAAAAGCAGCAGGTCTACTAACGCCACTAGAAGGAAAAACACCCTCACAAAAAGAAAAGATTGTAAAAGGATTAGCAATGCAGGGACTGGCGCTACCTGAGGGGGAAACCGCCTCTGACAAACAACTTATCGATAAGGTACGCGCTGACCTTGGCCTTCCTCCAGAACCTAAAACTGCATCCATGAAAGAGAAGTACGCTAAAGCTGCAGATGCCGGAATACTGCAACCCTTAGAAGGTAAATCACCATCACAAAAAGAAAAAATTCTTAAAAATTTGCAAGAGAATGGAATCCCATTGCCTGAAGGACGAACGCCATCAGAGAAAGCTCTTATAGCTAAAGTGAAGGAGGAAGAACGTGTCCCGAGTGTCACACCATCTGCGAAACTACGTAAAGCAAAAGCTGCAGGACTACTGACGCCACTAGAAGGAAAAACTCCCTCACAAAAAGAAAAGATTGTAAAAGGATTAGCAATGCAGGGCCTGCCGCTTCCTGAGGGAGAAACCGCCTCTGACAAAAAACTTATCGATAAGGTACGCGCTGACCTTGGCCTTCCTCCAGAACCTAAAACTACATCCATGAAAGAGAAGTACGCTAAAGCTGCAGATGCCGGAATACTGCAGCCCTTAGAAGGTAAATCACCATCACAAAAAGAAAAAATTCTTAAAAATTTGCAAGAGAATGGAATCCCATTGCCTGAAGGACGAACGCCATCAGAGAAAGCTCTTATAGCTAAAGTGAAGGAGGAAGAACGTGTGCCGAGTGTCACACCATCTGCGAAACTACGTAAAGCCAAAGCTGCAGGTCTACTGACGCCATTAGAAGGAAAAACACCCTCACAAAAAGAAAAGATTGTAAAAGGATTAGCAATGCAGGGACTGGCGCTTCCTGAGGGGGAAACTGCCTCTGACAAAAAACTTATCGATAAGGTACGCGCTGACCTTGGCCTTCCTCCAGAACCAAAAACTGCATCCATGAAAGAGAAGTACGCTAAAGCTGCAGATGCCGGATTACTACAGCCCTTAGAAGGCAAATCACCATCACAAAAAGAAAAAATTCTTAAAAATTTGCAAGAGCAAGGAATCCCATTGCCTGAGGGACGAACGCCATCAGAGAAAGCTCTTATAGCTAAAGTGAAGGAGGAAGAACGTGTGCCGAGTGTCACACCATCTGCAAAACTACGCAAAGCAAAAGCTGCAGGTCTACTGACGCCACTAGCAGGAAAAACACCCTCACAAAAAGAAAAGATTGTAAAAGGATTAGCAATGCAGGGACTGGCGCTTCCTGAAGGGGAAACTGCCTCTGACAAAAAACTTATCGATAAGGTACGCGCTGACCTTGGCCTTCCTCCAGAACCTAAAACTGCATCCATGAAAGAGAAGTACGCTAAAGCTGCGGACGCCGGATTACTGCAGCCTTTAGAAGGCAAATCACCATCACAAAAAGAAAAAATTCTAAAAAATTTGCAAGAGCAAGGAATCCCATTGCCTGAGGGACGAACGCCATCAGAGAAAGCTCTAATAGCTAAAGTGAAGGAGGAAGAACGTGTGCCGAGTGTCACACCATCTGCAAAACTACGTAAAGCAAAAGCTGCAGGTCTACTGACGCCACTAGCAGGAAAAACTCCCTCACAAAAAGAAAAGATTGTAAAAGGATTAGCAATGCAGGGACTGGCGCTTCCTGAGGGGGAAACTGCCTCTGACAAAAAACTTATCGATAAAGTACGCGCTGACCTTGGCCTTCCTCCAGAACCTAAAACTGCATCCATGAAAGAAAAGTACGCTAAAGCTGCAGATGCCGGATTACTGCAGCCCTTAGAAGGCAAATCACCATCACAAAAAGAAAAAATTCTTAAAAATTTGCAAGAGAATGGAATCCCATTGCCTGAAGGACGAACGCCATCAGAGAAAGCTCTTATAGCTAAAGTGAAGGAGGAAGAACGTGTGCCGAGTGTCACACCTTCTGCGAAACTACGTAAAGCAAAAGCTGCAGGTCTACTGACGCCACTAGCAGGAAAAACTCCCTCACAAAAAGAAAAGATTGTAAAAGGATTAGCAATGCAAGGACTGGCGCTTCCTGAGGGGGAAACTGCCTCTGAGATAAAACTTATCGATAAGGTACGCGCTGACCTTGGCCTTCCTCCAGAACCTAAAACTGCATCCATGAAAGAGAAGTACGCTAAAGCTGCGGATGCCGGATTACTGCAGCCCTTAGAAGGCAAATCACCATCACAAAAAGAAAAAATTCTTAAAAATTTGCAAGAGAATGGAATCCCATTGCCTGAAGGACGAACGCCATCAGAGAAAGCTCTTATAGCTAAAGTGAAGGAGGAAGAACGTGTGCCGAGTGTCACACCTTCTGCGAAACTACGTAAAGCAAAAGCTGCAGGTCTACTGACGCCACTAGCAGGAAAAACTCCCTCACAAAAAGAAAAGATTGTAAAAGGATTAGCAATGCAGGGACTGGCGCTTCCTGAGGAGGAAACTGCCTCTGAGATAAAACTTATCGATAAGGTACGCACTGACCTTGGCCTTCCTCCAGAACCTAAAACTGCATCCATGAAAGAGAAGTACGCTAAAGCTGCAGATGCCGGATTACTGCAGCCCTTAGAAGGCAAATCACCATCACAAAAAGAAAAAATCCTTAAAAATTTGCAAGAGAATGGAATCCCATTGCCTGAAGGACGAACGCCATCAGAGAAAGCTCTTATAGCTAAAGTGAAGGAGGAAGAACGTGTGCCGAGTGTCACACCTTCTGCGAAACTACGTAAAGCAAAAGCTGCAGGTCTACTGACGCCACTAGCAGGAAAAACTCCCTCACAAAAAGAAAAAATTGTAAAAGGATTAGCAATGCAGGGACTGGCGCTTCCTGAGGGGGAAACTGCCTCTGAGATAAAACTTATCGATAAGGTACGCGCTGACCTTGGCCTTCCTCCAGAACCTAAAACTGCATCCATGAAAGAGAAGTACGCTAAAGCTGCAGATGCCGGATTACTGCAGCCCTTAGAAGGCAAATCACCATCACAAAAAGAAAAAATCCTTAAAAATTTGCAAGAGAATGGAATCCCATTGCCTGAAGGACGAACGCCCTCAGAGAAAGCTCTTATAGCTAAAGTGAAGGAGGAAGAACGTGTGCCGAGTGTCACACCTTCTGCGAAACTACGTAAAGCAAAAGCTGCAGGTCTACTGACGCCACTAGCAGGAAAAACTCCCTCACAAAAAGAAAAGATTGTAAAAGGATTAGCAATGCAAGGACTGCCGCTTCCTGAGGGGGAAACTGCCTCTGAGATAAAACTTATCGATAAGGTACGCGCTGACCTTGGCCTTCCTCCAGAACCTAAAACTGCATCCATGAAAGAGAAGTACGCTAAAGCTGCGGATGCCGGATTACTACAGCCCTTAGAAGGCAAATCACCATCACAAAAAGAAAAAATTCTTAAAAATTTGCAAGAGAATGGAATCCCATTGCCTGAAGGACGAACGCCATCAGAGAAAGCTCTTATAGCTAAAGTGAAGGAGGAAGAACGTGTGCCGAGTGTCACACCTTCTGCGAAACTACGTAAAGCAAAAGCTGCAGGTCTACTGACGCCACTAGAAGGAAAAACTCCCTCACAAAAAGAAAAGATTGTAAAAGGATTAGCAATGCAGGGACTGGCTCTTCCTGAGGGAAAAACTGCCTCTGAGATAAAACTTATCGAAAAGGTACGCGCTGACCTTGGCCTTCCTCCAGAACCTAAAACTGCATCCATGAAAGAGAAGTACGCTAAAGCTGCAGATGCCGGATTACTGCAGCCCTTAGAAGGCAAATCACCATCACAAAAAGAAAAAATTCTTAAAAATTTGCTAGAGAATGGAATCCCATTGCCTGAAGGACGAACGCCATCAGAGAAAGCTCTTATAGCTAAAGTGAAGGAGGAAGAACGTGCGCCGAGTGTCACACCATCTGCGAAACTACGTAAAGCAAAAGCTGCAGGTCTACTAACGCCACTAGAAGGAAAAACACCCTCACAAAAAGAAAAGATTGTAAAGGGATTAGCAATGCAGGGACTGGCGCTTCCTGA
Organism: Dryobotodes eremita; assembly: GCA_917490735.1. Lineage (NCBI taxonomy): Eukaryota > Metazoa > Arthropoda > Insecta > Lepidoptera > Noctuidae > Dryobotodes > Dryobotodes eremita. Next base: position 4,264,315 of record OU823241.1, on the reverse strand, counting down.
GGGGGAAACTGCCTCTGACAAAAAACTTATCGATAAGGTACGCGCTGACCTTGGCCTTCCTCCAGAACCTAAAACTGCATCCATGAAAGAGAAGTACGCTAAAGCTGCAGATGCCGGATTACTGCAGCCATTAGAAGGTAAATCACCATCACAAAAAGAAAAAATTCTTAAAAATTTGCAAGAGAATGGAATCCCATTGCCTGAAGGACGAACGCCATCAGAGAAAGCTCTTATAGCTAAAGTGAAGGAGGAAGAACGTGTGCCGAGTATCACACCATCTGCTAAACTACGTAAAGCAAAAGCTGCAGGTCTACTGACGCCACTAGAAGGAAAAACACCCTCACAAAAAGAAAAGATTGTAAAAGGATTAGCAATGCAGGGACTGGCGCTTCCCGAGGGGGAAACTGCCTCTGACAAAAAACTTATCGATAAGGTACGCGCTGACCTTGGCCTTCCTCCAGAACCTAAAACTGCATCCATGAAAGAGAAGTACGCTAAAGCTGCAGATGCCGGATTACTGCAGCCATTAGAAGGTAAATCACCATCACAAAAAGAAAAAATTCTTAAAAATTTGCAAGAGAAAGGAATCCCATTGCCTGAAGGACGAACGCCATCAGAGAAAGCTCTTATAGCTAAAGTAAAGGCGGAAGAACGTGTGCCGAGTATCACACCATCTGCTAAACTACGTAAAGCAAAAGCTGCAGGTCTACTGACGCCACTAGAAGGAAAAACACCCTCACAAAAAGAAAAGATTGTAAAAGGATTAGCAATGCAGGGACTGGCGCTTCCCGAGGGGGAAACTGCCTCTGACAAAAAACTTATCGATAAGGTACGCGCTGACCTTGGCCTTCCGCCAGAACCTAAAACTGCATCCATGAAAGAGAAGTACGCTAAAGCTGCAGATGCCGGATTACTGCAGCCCTTAGAAGGTAAATCACCATCACAAAAAGAAAAAATTCTTAAAAATTTGCAAGAGCAAGGAATCCCATTGCCTGAGGGACGAACGCCATCAGAGAAAGCTCTAATAGCTAAAGTGAAGGAGGAAGAACGTGTGCCGAGTGTCACACCATCTGCAAAACTACGTAAAGCAAAAGCTGCAGGTCTACTGACGCCACTAGAAGGAAAAACACCCTCACAAAAAGAAAAGATTGTAAAAGGATTAGCAATGCAGGGACTGGCGCTTCCTGAGGGGGAAACTGCCTCTGACAAAAAACTTATCGATAAGGTACGTGCTGACCTTGGCCTTCCGCCAGAACCTAAAACTGCATCCATGAAAGAGAAGTACGCTAAAGCTGCAGATGCCGGATTACTGCAGCCCTTAGAAGGTAAATCACCATCACAAAAAGAAAAAATTCTTAAAAATTTGCAAGAGCAAGGAATCCCATTGCCTGAGGGACGTACGCCATCAGAGAAAGCTCTTATAGCTAAAGTGAAGGAGGAAGAACGTGTTCCGAGTGTCACACCATCTGCGAAACTACGCAAAGCAAAAGCTGCAGGTCTACTGACGCCACTAGAAGGAAAAACTCCCTCACAAAAAGAAAAGATTGTAAAAGGATTAGCAATGCAGGGATTGGCGCTTCCTGAGGGGGTAACTGCCTCTGACAAAAAGCTTATCGATAAGGTACGCGCTGACCTTGGCCTTCCTCCAGAACCTAAAACAGCATCTATGAAAGAGAAGTACGCTAAAGCTGCAGATGCCGGATTACTACAGCCCTTAGAAGGTAAATCACCATCACAAAAAGAAAAAATTCTTAAAAAATTGCAAGAGCAAGGAATCCCATTGCCTGAGGGACGAACGCCATCAGAGAAAGCTCTAATAGCTAAAGTGAAGGAGGAAGAACGTGTGCCGAGTGTCACACCATCTGCAAAACTACGCAAAGCAAAAGCTGCAGGTCTACTGACGCCACTAGAAGGAAAAACTCCCTCACAAAAAGAAAAGATTGTAAAAGGATTAGCTATGCAGGGACTGGCGCTTCCTGAGGGGGAAACTGCCTCTGACAAAAAACTTATCGATAAGGTACGCGCTGACCTTGGCCTTCCTCCAGAACCTAAAACAGCATCTATGAGAGAGAAGTACGCTAAAGCTGCAGATGCCGGATTACTACAGCCCTTAGAAGGCAAATCACCATCACAAAAAGAAAAAATTCTTAAAAATTTGCAAGAGCAAGGAATCCCATTGCCTGAGGGACGAACGCCATCAGAAAAAGCTCTAATAGCTAAAGTGAAGGAGGAAGAACGTGTGCCGAGTGTCACACCATCTGCAAAACTACGCAAAGCAAAAGCTGCAGGTCTACTGACGCCACTAGAAGGAAAAACTCCCTCACAAAAAGAAAAGATTGTAAAAGGATTAGCTATGCAGGGACTGGCGCTTCCTGAGGGGGAAACTGCCTCTGACAAAAAACTTATCGATAAGGTACGCGCTGACCTTGGCCTTCCTCCAGAACCTAAAACAGCATCTATGAGAGAGAAGTACGCTAAAGCTGCAGATGCCGGATTACTACAGCCCTTAGAAGGCAAATCACCATCACAAAAAGAAAAAATTCTTAAAAATTTGCAAGAGCAAGGAATCCCATTGCCTGAGGGACGAACGCCATCAGAGAAAGCTCTTATAGCTAAAGTGAAGGAGGAAGAACGTGTGCCGAGTGTCACACCATCTGCAAAACTACGCAAAGCAAAAGCTGCAGGTCTACTGACGCCACTAGAAGGAAAAACTCCCTCACAAAAAGAAAAGATTGTAAAAGGATTAGCTATGCAGGGACTGGCGCTTCCTGAGGGGGAAACTGCCTCTGACAAAAAACTTATCGATAAGGTACGCGCTGACCTTGGCCTTCCTCCAGAACCTAAAACAGCATCTATGAGAGAGAAGTACGCTAAAGCTGCAGATGCCGGATTACTACAGCCCTTAGAAGGCAAATCACCATCACAAAAAGAACAAATTCTTAAAAATTTGCAAGAGCAAGGAATCCCATTGCCTGAGGGACGAACGCCATCAGAGAAAGCTCTTATAGCTAAAGTGAAGGAGGAAGAACGTGTGCCGAGTGTCACACCATCTGCAAAACTACGCAAAGCAAAAGCTGCAGGTCTACTGACGCCACTAGAAGGAAAAACTCCCTCACAAAAAGAAAAGATTGTAAAAGGATTAGCTATGCAGGGACTGGCGCTTCCCGAGGGGGAAACTGCCTCTGACAAAAAACTTATCGATAAGGTACGCGCTGACCTTGGCCTTCCTCCAGAACCTAAAACTGCATCCATGAAAGAGAAGTACGCTAAAGCTGCAGATGCCGGATTACTGCAGCCCTTAGAAGGCAAATCACCATCACAAAAAGAAAAAATTCTTAAAAATTTGCAAGAGCAAGGAATCCCATTGCCTGAAGGACGAACGCCCTCAGAGAAAGCTCTTATAGCTAAAGTGAAGGAGGAAGAACGTGTGCCGAGTGTCACACCTTCTGCGAAACTACGTAAAGCAAAAGCTGCAGGTCTACTGACGCCACTAGCAGGAAAAACTCCCTCACAAAAAGAAAAGATTGTAAAAGGATTAGCAATGCAAGGACTGCCGCTTCCTGAGGGGGAAACTGCCTCTGAGATAAAACTTATCGATAAGGTACGCGCTGACCTTGGCCTTCCTCCAGAACCTAAAACTGCATCCATGAAAGAGAAGTACGCTAAAGCTGCAGATGCCGGATTACTGCAGCCCTTAGAAGGCAAATCACCATCACAAAAAGAAAAAATTCTTAAAAATTTGCAAGAGCAAGGAATCCCATTGCCTGAGGGACGAACGCCATCAGAGAAAGCTCTTATAGCTAAAGTGAAGGAGGAAGAACGTGTGCCGAGTGTCACACCATCTGCAAAACTACGCAAAGCAAAAGCTGCAGGTCTACTGACGCCACTAGAAGGAAAAACTCCCTCACAAAAAGAAAAGATTGTAAAAGGATTAGCTATGCAGGGACTGGCGCTTCCTGAGGGGGAAACTGCCTCTGACAAAAAACTTATCGATAAGGTACGCGCTGACCTTGGCCTTCCTCCAGAACCTAAAACAGCATCTATGAAAGAGAAGTACGCTAAAGCTGCAGATGCCGGATTACTACAGCCCTTAGAAGGCAAATCACCATCACAAAAAGAAAAAATTCTTAAAAATTTGCAAGAGCAAGGAATCCCGTTGCCTGAAGGACGAACGCCATCAGAGAAAGCACTAATAGCTAAAGTGAAGGAGGAAGAACGTGTGCCGAGTGTCACACCATCTGCAAAACTACGTAAAGCAAAAGCTGCAGGTCTACTGACGCCACTAGAAGGAAAAACTCCCTCACAAAAAGAAAAGATACTAACAGGATTAGCGAAGGAAGGAGTGCCTCTTCCTGAAGCAAAAACTGCTTCAGAGAAAAAGATTATGGAAAAAGTTCGCGCTGACCTTGGCCTTCCTCCAGAACCTAAAACTGCATCCATGAGAGAAAAGTACGCTAAAGCTGCAGATGCCGGATTACTGCAGCCCTTAGAAGGTAAAACACCATCACAAAAAGAAATAATTCTTAAAAATTTGCTAGAGAAAGGAATCCCATTGCCTGAAGGACGAACGCCATCAGAGAAAGCTCTTATAGCTAAAGTGAAGGAAGAAGAACGTGTCCCGAGTATTACAACATCTGCAAAACTACGTAAAGCAAAAGCTGCAGGTCTACTAACGCCACTAGAAGGAAAAACTCCCTCACAAAAAGAAAAGATTGTAAAAGGATTGGCAATGCAGGGACTGGCGCTCCCTGAAGGGAAAACTGCCTCTGAGAAAAAGCTTATCGATAAGGTACGCGCTGACCTTGGCCTTCCTCCGGAACCTAAAACTGCATCCATGAAAGAGAAGTACGCTAAAGCTGCAGATGCCGGATTACTGCAGCCCTTAGAAGGTAAATCACCATCACAAAAAGAAAAAATTCTTAAAAATTTGCAAGAAAAAGGAATCCCATTGCCTGAGGGACGAACGCCATCCGAGAAAGCTCTTATAGCTAAAGTGAAGGAGGAAGAACGTGTGCCGAGTATCACACCATCTGCAAGACTACGTAAAGCAAAAGCTGCAGGTCTACTGACGCCACTAGAAGGAAAAACTCCCTCTCAAAAAGAAAAAATACTAACAGGATTAGCGAAGCAAGGTGTGCCTCTTCCTGAAGCAAAAACTGCTTCAGAGAAAAAGATTATGGAAAAAGTTCGCGCTGACCTTGGCCTTCCACCAGAACCTAAAACTGCATCCATGAGAGAGAAGTACGCTAAAGCTGCAGATGCCGGATTACTGCAGCCCTTAGAAGGTAAATCACCATCACAAAAGGAAAAAATTCTTAAAAATTTGCAAGACAAAGGAATCCCATTGCCTGAGGGAAGAACGCCATCAGAGAAAGCTCTGATAGCTAAAGTGAAGGAGGAAGAACGTATGCCGAGTATTACACCATCTGCAAAATTACGTAAAGCAAAAGCTGCAGGTCTACTGACGCCACTAGAAGGAAAAACTCCCTCACAAAAAGAAAAGATTTTAAAAGGATTAGCAATGCAGGGTCTGGCGCTACCTGAGGGGGAAACTGCCTCTGACAAAAAACTTATCGATAAGGTACGCACCGACCTTGGCCTTCCTCCAGAACCTAAAACTGCATCCATGAAAGAGAAGTACGCTAAAGCTGCAGATGCCGGATTACTGCAGCCCTTAGAAGGTAAATCACCATCACAAAAGGAAAAAATTCTTAAAAATTTGCAAGACAAAGGAATCCCATTGCCTGAGGGAAGAACGCCATCAGAGAAAGCTCTGATAGCTAAAGTGAAGGAGGAAGAACGTATGCCGAGTATTACACCATCTGCAAAATTACGTAAAGCAAAAGCTGCAGGTCTACTGACGCCACTAGAAGGAAAAACTCCCTCACAAAAAGAAAAGATTTTAAAAGGATTAGCAATGCAGGGTCTGGCGCTACCTGAGGGGGAAACTGCCTCTGACAAAAAACTTATCGATAAGGTACGCACCGACCTTGGCCTTCCTCCAGAACCTAAAACTGCATCCATGAAAGAGAAGTACGCTAAAGCTGCAGATGCCGGATTACTGCAGCCCTTAGAAGGTAAATCACCATCACAAAAGGAAAAAATTCTTAAAAATTTGCAAGACAAAGGAATCCCATTGCCTGAGGGAAGAACGCCATCAGAGAAAGCTCTGATAGCTAAAGTGAAGGAGGAAGAACGTATGCCGAGTATTACACCATCTGCAAAATTACGTAAAGCAAAAGCTGCAGGTCTACTGACGCCACTAGAAGGAAAAACTCCCTCACAAAAAGAAAAGATTTTAAAAGGATTAGCAATGCAGGGATTGGCACTTCCTGAGGGAGAAACTGCCTCTGACAAAAAACTTATCGATAAGGTACGCGCTGACCTTGGCCTTCCTCCAGAACCTCAAACTGCATCCATGAAAGAAAAGTACGCTAAAGCTGCAGATGCCGGATTACTGCAGCCCTTAGAAGGTAAGTCACCATCACAAAAAGAGAAAATTCTCAAAAATTTGCAAGACAAAGGAATCCCATTGCCTGAGGGACGAACGCCATCAGAAAAAGCTCTAATAGCTAAAGTGAAGGAGGAAGAACGTATGCCGAGTATAACACCATCTGCAAAATTACGTAAAGCAAAAGCTGCAGGTCTACTGACGCCACTAGAAGGAAAAACTCCCTCACAAAAAGAAAAGATTTTAAAAGGATTAGCAATGCAGGGATTGGCACTTCCTGAGGGAGAAACTGCCTCTGACAAAAAACTTATCGATAAGGTACGCGCTGACCTTGGCCTTCCTCCAGAACCTAAAACTGCATCCATGAAAGAGAAGTATGCTAAAGCTGCAGATGCCGGATTACTGCAGCCCTTAGAAGGTAAATCACCATCACAAAAAGAGAAAATTCTCAAAAATTTGCAAGACAAAGGAATCCCATTGCCTGAGGGAAGAACGCCATCAGAGAAAGCTCTGATAGCTAAAGTGAAGGAGGAAGAACGTATGCCGAGTATTACACCATCTGCAAAATTACGTAAAGCAAAAGCTGCAGGTCTACTGACGCCACTAGAAGGAAAAACTCCCTCACAAAAAGAAAAGATTTTAAAAGGATTAGCAATGCAGGGTCTGGCGCTACCTGAGGGGGAAACTGCCTCTGACAAAAAACTTATCGATAAGGTACGCACTGACCTTGGCCTTCCTCCAGAACCTAAAACTGCATCCATGAAAGAGAAGTACGCTAAAGCTGCAGATGCCGGATTACTGCAGCCCTTAGAAGGTAAATCACCATCACAAAAGGAAAAAATTCTTAAAAATTTGCAAGACAAAGGAATCCCATTGCCTGAGGGAAGAACGCCATCAGAGAAAGCTCTGATAGCTAAAGTGAAGGAGGAAGAACGTATGCCGAGTATTACACCATCTGCAAAATTACGTAAAGCAAAAGCTGCAGGTCTACTGACGCCACTAGAAGGAAAAACTCCCTCACAAAAAGAAAAGATTTTAAAAGGATTAGCAATGCAGGGATTGGCACTTCCTGAGGGAGAAACTGCCTCTGACAAAAAACTTATCGATAAGGTACGCGCTGACCTTGGCCTTCCTCCAGAACCTAAAACTGCATCCATGAAAGAGAAGTACGCTAAAGCTGCAGATGCCGGATTACTACAGCCCTTAGAAGGAAAATCACCATCACAAAAAGAGAAAATTCTCAAAAATTTGCAAGACAAAGGAATCCCATTGCCTGAGGGACGAACGCCATCAGAAAAAGCTCTAATAGCTAAAGTGAAGGAGGAAGAACGTGTGCCGAGTATCACACCATCTGAAAAACTACGTAAAGCAAAAGCCGCAGGTCTACTGACTCCACTAGAAGGAAAAACTCCCTCACAAAAAGAAAAGATTTTAAAAGGATTAGCAATGCAGGGACTGGCGCTTCCTGAGGGGGAAACTACCTCTGACAAAAAACTTATCGATAAGGTACGCGCTGACCTTGGCCTTCCTCCAGAACCTAAAACTGCATCCATGAAAGAGAAGTACGCTAAAGCTGCAGATGCCGGATTACTGCAGCCCTTAGAAGGTAAATCACCATCACAAAAGGAAAAAATTCTTAAAAATTTGCAAGACAAAGGAATCCCATTGCCTGAGGGAAGAACGCCATCAGAGAAAGCTCTGATAGCTAAAGTGAAGGAGGAAGAACGTATGCCGAGTATTACACCATCTGCAAAATTACGTAAAGCAAAAGCTGCAGGTCTACTGACGCCATTAGAAGGAAAATCTCCCTCACAAAAAGAAAAGATACTAACAGGATTAGCGAAGGAAGGAGTGCCTCTTCCTGAAGCGAAAACTGCTTCAGAGAAAAAGATTATGGATAAAGTTCGCGCTGACCTTGGCCTTCCTCCAGAACCTAAAACTGCATCCATGAAAGAGAAGTATGCTAAAGCCGCAGATGCCGGATTACTGCAGCCTTTAGAAGGTAAATCACCATCACAAAAAGAAAAAATTCTTAAAAATTTGCAAGAGAAAGGAATCCCATTGCCTGAAGGGCGAACGCCATCAGAAAAAGCTCTTATAGCTAAAATAAAGGAAGGAGAACGTGCGCCAAGTGTCACACCATCTGAAAAACTACGTAAAGCAATAGCTGCAGGACTATTGACGCCGTTAGAAGGAAAAACTCCCTCACAAAAAGAAAAGATTTTAAAAGGATTAGCAATGCAGGGACTGGCGCTTCCTGAGGGGGAAACTGCCTCTGACAAAAAACTCATAGAAAAGGTACGCGCTGACCTTGGCCTTCCTCCGGAACCTAAAACGCCTTCCATGAAAAATAAGTACGCAAAAGCTGCAGATGCCGGATTACTGCAGCCTTTAGAAGGTAAATCACCGTCTCAAAAAGAAAAAATTCTTAAAAAGTTGCAAGAGAAAGGAATCCCATTGCCTGAGGGACGATCGCCATCAGAGAAAGCTATTATAGCTAAAGTAAAGGAAGAAGGTGTGCCGAGTGTCACACCATCTGCAAAACTACGTAAAGCAAAAGAGGCAGGGCTACTGACGCCACTAGAAGGAAAAACTCCCTCACAAAAAGAAAAGATTGTAAAAGGATTAGCAATGCAAGGTCTGCCGCTCCCTGAGGGGAAAACTGCCTCTGAGAAAAAGCTTATAGATAAGGTACGCGCTGACCTTGGCCTTCCTCCAGAACCAAAAACTGCATCCATGAAAGAGAAGTACGCTAAAGCTGCAGATGCCGGATTACTGCAGCCATTAGAAGGTAAATCACCATCACAAAAAGAAAAAATTCTGAAAAAGTTGCAAGAGAAAGGAATCCCATTGCCTGAAGGACGAACGCCGTCAGAGAAAGCTCTTATAGCTAAAGTGAAGGAGGAAGAACGTGTGCCGAGTGTCACACCGTCTGCAAAACTACGTAAAGCAAAAGCTGCAGGACTACTGACGCCACTAGAAGGAAAAACTCCCTCACAAAAAGAAAAGATTTTAAAAGGATTAGCAATGCAGGGACTGGCGCTTCCTGAGGGAGAAACTGCTTCTGACAAAAAACTTATCGATAAGGTACGCGCTGAACTTGGCCTTCCTCCAGAACCTAAAACTGCATCCATGAAAGAGAAGTACGATAAAGCTGCAGATGCCGGATTACTGCAGCCTTTAGAAGGTAAATCACCGTCTCAAAAAGAAAAAATTCTTAAAAAGTTGCAAGAGAAAGGAATCCCATTGCCTGAGGGACGATCGCCATCAGAGAAAGCTATTATAGCTAAAGTAAAGGAAGAAGGTGTGCCGAGTGTCACACCATCTGCAAAACTACGTAAAGCAAAAGAGGCAGGGCTACTGACGCCACTAGAAGGAAAAACTCCCTCACAAAAAGAAAAGATTGTAAAAGGATTAGCAATGCAAGGTCTGCCGCTCCCTGAGGGGAAAACTGCCTCTGAGAAAAAGCTTATAGATAAGGTACGCGCTGACCTTGGCCTTCCTCCAGAACCAAAAACTGCATCCATGAAAGAGAAGTACGCTAAAGCTGCAGATGCCGGATTACTGCAGCCCCTAGAAGGTAAATCACCATCACAAAAAGAAAAAATTCTGAAAAAGTTGCAAGAGAAAGGAATCCCATTGCCTGAAGGACGAACGCCGTCAGAGAAAGCTCTTATTGCTAAAGTGAAGGAAGAAGAACGTGTCCCGAGCATCACACCATCTGCAAAACTACGAAAAGCAAAAGAGGCAGGGCTACTGACGCCACTAGAAGGAAAAACTCCCTCACAAAAAGAAAATATTTTAAAAGGATTAGCAATGCAGGGACTTGCGCTTCCTGAGGGGGAAACTGCTTCTGACAAAAAACTTATCGATAAGGTACGCGCTGACCTTGGTCTTCCTCCGGAACCTAAAACTGCATCCATGAAAGAGAAGTACGCCAAAGCTGCAGATGACGGATTACTGCAGCCCTTAGAAGGTAAATCACCGTCACAAAAAGAAAAAATTCTTAAAAATTTGCAGGAGAAAGGAATCCCATTGCCTGAAGGACGAACGCCGTCAGAGAAAGCTCTTATAGCTAAAGTGAAGGAAGAAGAACGTGTCCCGAGCATCACACCATCTGCAAAACTACGAAAAGCAAAAGAGGCAGGGCTACTGACGCCACTAGAAGGAAAAACTCCCTCACAAAAAGAAAATATTTTAAAAGGATTAGCAATGCAGGGACTTGCGCTTCCTGAGGGGGAAACTGCTTCTGACAAAAAACTTATCGATAAGGTACGCGCTGACCTTGGCCTTCCTCCAGAACCTAAAACTGCATCCATGAAAGAGAAGTACGCCAAAGCTGCAGATGACGGATTACTGCAGCCCTTAGAAGGTAAATCACCGTCACAAAAAGAAAAAATTCTTAAAAATTTGCAGGAGAAAGGAATTCCATTGCCTGAAGGACGAACGCCTTCAGAGAAAGCTCTTATAGCTAAAGTAAAGGAGGAAGAACGTGTCCCGAGTATCACACCATCTGCAAAACTACGAAAAGCAAAAGAGGCAGGGCTACTGACGCCACTAGAAGGAAAAACACCCTCACAAAAAGAAAAGATTGTTAAAGGATTAGCAATGCAAGGACTGCCGCTTCCCGAGGGGAAAACTGCCTCTGAGAAAAAACTTATCGATAAGGTACGTGCTGACCTTGGCCTTCCGCCAGAACCTAAAACTGCATCCATGAAAGAGAAATACGCTAAAGCTGCAGATGCTGGATTACTGCAGCCCTTAGAAGGTAAATCACCATCACAAAAAGAAAAAATTTTACAGGGTTTGCATGACAAAGGTATCCCATTACCCGAAGGAAGGACGCCAACAGAGAAAGCTCTTATAGCTAAAGTGAAGGCCGGAGAACGTGCACCGTCCATTACACCATCTGCAAAACTACGTAAAGCCAAAGAGGAAGGACTACTTACGCCTTTAGAAGGAAAAACTCCGTCACAAAAAGAAAAGATTGTAAAAGGATTAGCAATGCAGGGTCTGCCGCTCCCTGAGGGAAAAACTGCCTCTGAGAAAAAGCTTATAGATAAGGTACGCGCTGACCTTGGCCTTCCTCCAGAACCTAAAACTGCATCCATGAAAGAGAAGTACGCTAAAGCTGCAGATGCCGGATTACTGCAGCCATTAGAAGGTAAATCACCATCACAAAAAGAAAAAATTCTTAAAAATTTGCAAGAGAAAGGAATCCCACTGCCTGAAGGACGAACCTCATCAGAGAAAGCTCTTATAGCTAAAGTGAAGGAGGAAGAACGTGTCCCGTCGGTAACGCCATCCGCAAAACTGCGTAAAGCAAAAGCTGAAGGACTTCTTACTCCCTTAGAAGGAAAAACTCCGTCACAAAAAGAAAAGATTGTTAAAGGATTAGCAATGCAAGGACTGCCGCTTCCTGAGGGGAAAACTGCCTCTGAGAAAAAGCTTATCGATAAGGTACGTGCTGACCTTGGCCTTCCTCCAGAACCTAAAACTGCATCCATGAAAGAGAAGTACGCACAAGCTGCAAATGCCGGATTACTTCAGCCACTTGAAGGTAAATCACCAGAAGATAAAGAAAGAATTTTACAAGGTTTGCATGACAAAGGTATTCCATTGCCGGAAGGACGGACGCCATCAGAGAAAGCTCTTATAGCTAAAGTAAAGGCGGGAGAACGTGCACCGTCTGTAACGCCATCCGCTAAACTGCGTAAAGCAAAAGCTGAAGGACTTCTTACTCCCTTAGACGGAAAAACTCCGTCACAAAAAGAAAAGATTGTAAAAGGATTAGCAATGCAAGGACTGCCGCTTCCTGAGGGGAAAACTGCCTCCGAGAAAAAGCTTATCGATAAGGTACGTGCTGACCTTGGCCTTCCTCCAGAACCTAAAACTGCATCCATGAAAGAGAAGTACGCACAAGCTGCAAATGCCGGATTACTTCAGCCACTTGAAGGTAAATCACCAGAAGATAAAGAAAGAATTTTACAAGGTTTGCATGACAAAGGCATCCCATTACCGGAAGGACGAACGCCAACAGAGAAAGCTCTTATAGCTAAAGTGAAGGCGGGAGAACGTGTACCGTCTGTAACGCCATCTGCTAAACTGCGTAAAGCAAAAGCTGAAGGACTTCTTACTCCCTTAGAAGGAAAAACTCCGTCACAAAAAGAAAAGATCGTTAAAGGATTAGCAATGCAAGGACTGCCGCTTCCTGAGGGGAAAACTGCCTCCGAGAAAAAGCTTATCGATAAGGTACGTGCTGACCTTGGCCTTCCGCCAGAACCTAAAACTGCATCCATGAAAGAGAAGTACGCACAAGCTGCAAATGCCGGATTACTTCAGCCACTTGAAGGTAAATCACCAGAAGATAAAGAAAGAATTTTACAAGGTTTGCATGACAAAGGCATCCCATTACCAGAAGGACGAACGCCAACAGAGAAAGCTCTTATAGCTAAAGTGAAGGCGGGAGAACGTGTACCGTCTGTAACGCCATCCGCTAAACTGCGTAAAGCAAAAGCTGAAGGACTTCTTACTCCCTTAGAAGGAAAAACTCCGTCACAAAAAGAAAAGATTGTTAAAGGATTAGCAATGCAAGGACTGCCGCTTCCGGAGGGGAAAACTGCCTCTGAGAAAAAGCTTATCGATAAGGTACGTGCTGACCTTGGCCTTCCGCCGGAACCTAAAACTGCATCCATGAAAGAGAAGTACGCACAAGCTGCAAATGCCGGATTACTTCAGCCACTTGAAGGTAAATCTCCATCAGAAAAAGAAAGAATTTTACAAGGTTTGCATGACAAAGGTATCCCATTACCGGAAGGACGAACGCCAACAGAAAAAGCTCTTATAACTAAAGTGAAGGCGGGAGAACGTGTCCCGTCTGTAACGCCATCCGCAAAACTGCGTAAGGCAAAAGCTGAAGGACTTCTTACTCCCTTAGAAGGAAAAACTCCGTCACAAAAAGAAAAGATTGTTAAAGGATTAGCAATGCAAGGACTGCCGCTTCCTGAGGGGAAAACTGCCTCTGAGAAAAAGCTTATCGATAAGGTACGTGCTGACCTTGGCCTTCCGCCAGAACCTAAAACTGCATCCATGAAAGAGAAGTACGCACAAGCTGCAGATGCCGGATTGCTGCAGCCGCTTGAAGGTAAATCACCAGAAGATAAAGAAAGAATTTTACAAGGTTTGCATGACAAAGGTATCCCATTACCGGAAGGACGAACGCCAACAGAGAAAGCTCTTATAGCGAAAGTGAAGGCAGGAGAACGTGTACCGTCTGTAACGCCATCCGCAAAATTGCGTAAAGCAAAAGCTGAAGGACTTCTTACTCCCTTAGAAGGAAAAACTCCTTCACAAAAAGAAAAGATTGTTAAGGGATTAGCAATGCAAGGACTGCCGCTTCCTGAGGGGAAAACTGCCTCTGAAAAAAACCTCATAGATAAGGTACGCGCTGACCTCGGCCTTCCTCCAGAACCTAAAACTGCATCCATGAAAGAGAAGTACGCTAAAGCTGCAGATGCCGGATTACTGCAGCCACTTGAAGGTAAATCTCCATCAGAAAAAGAAAAAATTTTACAAGGTTTGCATGACAAAGGTATCCCATTACCGGAAGGACGAACGCCAACAGAAAAAGCTCTTATAGCTAAAGTGAAGGCGGGAGAACGTGAACCGTCTATAACGCCATCCGCAAAACTGCGTAAAGCAAAAGCTGAAGGACTTCTTACTCCCTTAGAAGGAAAAACTCCATCACAAAAAGAAAAGATTGTTAAAGGATTAGCAATGCAAGGACTGCCGCTTCCTGAGGGGAAAACTGCCTCTGAGAAAAAGCTTATCGATAAGGTACGTGCTGACCTTGGCCTTCCGCCTGAACCTAAAACTGCATCCATGAAAGAGAAGTACGCTAAAGCTGCAGATGCCGGATTACTGCAGCCACTTGAAGGTCAATCACCAGAAGATAAAGAAAGAATTTTACAAGGTTTGCATGATATAGGTATCCCATTGCCCGAAGGACGAACGCCAACAGAGAAAGCTCTTATAGCTAAAGTGAAGGCGGGAGAACGTGCACCGTCCGTTACACTATCTGCAAAACTACGTAAAGCCAAAGAGGAAGGACTGCTTACGCCTTTAGAAGGAAAAACACCCTCACAAAAAGAAAAGATTGTTAAAGGTTTAGCAATGCAAGGACTGCCGCTTCCTGAGGGGAAAACTGCCTCTGAGAAAAAGCTTATAGATAAGATACGCGCTGACCTCGGCCTTCCGCCTGAACCTAAAACTGCATCCATGAAAGAGAAGTACGCTAAAGCTGCAGATGCCGGATTACTGCAGCCCTTAGAAGGTAAATCACCATCACAAAAAGAAAAAATTCTTAAAAATTTGCAAGAGAATGGAATTCCATTGCCTGAAGGACGAACGCCATCAGAGAAAGCTCTTATAGCTAAAGTGAAGGAAGAAGAAGGTGTCCCGAGTATCACACCATCTGCAAAACTACGTAAAGCAAAAGAGGCAGGGCTACTGACGCCACTAGAAGGAAAAACTCCCTCACAAAAAGAAAAGATTGTAAAAGGATTAGCAATGCAGGGTCTACCGCTCCCTGAGGGGAAAACTGCCTCTGAGAAAAAGCTTATAGATAAGGTACGTGCTGAGCTTGGCCTTCCTCCAGAACCTAAAACTGCATCCATGAAAGAAAAGTACGCTAAGGCTGCAGATGCCGGATTACTGCAGCCTTTAGAAGGTAAATCACCATCACAAAAAGAAAAAATTCTTAAAAATTTGCAAGACAAAGGAATCCCACTGCCTGAAGGACGAACGCCATCAGAGAAAGCTCTTATAGCTAAAGTGAAGGAGGAAGAACGTGTGCCGAGTATCACACCATCTGCAAAACTACGTAAAGCAAAAGAGGCAGGGCTACTGACGCCACTAGAAGGAAAAACTCCCTCACAAAAAGAAAATATTGTAAAAGGATTAGCAATGCAGGGTCTGCCGCTCCCTGAGGGGAAAACTGCCTCTGAGAAAAAGCTTATAGATAAGGTACGCGCTGACCTTGGCCTTCCTCCAGAACCTAAAACTGCATCCATGAAAGAGAAGTACGCTAAAGCTGCAGATGCCGGATTACTGCAGCCCTTAGAAGGTAAATCACCATCACAAAAAGAAAAAATTCTTAAAAATTTGCAAGAGAATGGAATTCCATTGCCTGAAGGACGAACGCCATCAGAGAAAGCTCTTATAGCTAAAGTGAAGGAGGAAGAACGTGTCCCGAGTATCACACCATCTGCAAAACTACGTAAAGCAAAAGAGGCAGGGCTACTGACGCCACTAGAAGGAAAAACTCCCTCACAAAAAGAAAAGATTGTAAAAGGATTAGCAATGCAGGGACTGCCGCTCCCTGAGGGGAAAACTGCCTCTGAGAAAAAGCTTATAGATAAGGTACGCGCTGACCTCGGCCTTCCTCCAGAACCTAAAACTGCATCCATGAAAGAGAAGTACGCTAAAGCTGCAGATGCCGGATTACTGCAGCCCTTAGAAGGTAAATCACCATCACAAAAAGAAAAAATTCTTAAAAATTTGCAAGAGAAAGGAATCCCACTGCCTGAAGGACGAACGCCATCAGAGAAAGCTCTTATAGCTAAAGTGAAGGAGGAAGAACGTGTCCCGAGTATCACACCATCTGCAAAACTACGTAAAGCAAAAGAGGCAGGGCTACTGACGCCACTAGAAGGAAAAACTCCCTCACAAAAAGAAAAGATTGTAAAAGGATTAGCAATGCAGGGACTGCCGCTCCCTGAGGGGAAAACTGCCTCTGAGAAAAAGCTTATAGATAAGGTACGCGCTGACCTCGGCCTTCCTCCAGAACCTAAAACTGCATCCATGAAAGAGAAGTACGCTAAAGCTGCAGATGCCGGATTACTGCAGCCCTTAGAAGGTAAATCACCATCACAAAAAGAAAAAATTCTTAAAAATTTGCAAGAGAAAGGAATCCCACTGCCTGAAGGACGAACGCCATCAGAGAAAGCTCTTATAGCTAAAGTGAAGGAGGAAGAACGTGTCCCGAGTATCACACCATCTGCAAAACTACGTAAAGCAAAAGAGGCAGGGCTACTGACGCCACTAGAAGGAAAAACTCCCTCACAAAAGGAAAAGATTGTAAAAGGATTAGCAATGCAGGGTCTGCCGCTCCCTGAGGGGAAAACTGCCTCTGAGAAAAAGCTTATAGATAAGGTACGTGCTGACCTTGGCCTTCCTCCAGAACCTAAAACTGCATCCATGAAAGAGAAGTACGCTAAAGCTGCAGATGCCGGATTACTGCAGCCTTTAGAAGGTAAATCACCATCACAAAAAGAAAAAATTCTTAAAAAGTTGCAAGAGAAAGGAATCCCACTGCCTGAAGGACGAACGCCATCAGAGAAAGCTCTTATAGCTAAAGTGAAGGAGGAAGAACGTGTCCCGAGTATCACACCATCTGCAAAACTACGTAAAGCAAAAGAGGCAGGGCTACTTACGCCACTAGAAGGAAAAACTCCCTCACAAAAAGAAAATATTGTAAAAGAATTAGCAATGCAGGGTCTGCCGCTCCCCGAGGGGAAAACTGCCTCTGAGAAAAAGCTTATAGATAAGGTACGCGCTGACCTTGGCCTTCCTCCAGAACCTAAAACTGCATCCATGAAAGAGAAGTACGCTAAAGCTGCAGATGCCGGATTACTGCAGCCCTTAGAAGGTAAATCACCATCACAAAAAGAAAAAATTCTTAAAAATTTGCAAGAGAATGGAATTCCATTGCCTGAAGGACGAACGCCATCAGAGAAAGCTCTTATAGCTAAAGTGAAGGAGGAAGAACGTGTCCCGAGTATCACACCATCTGCAAAACTACGTAATGCAAAAGAGGCAGGGCTACTGACGCCACTAGAAGGAAAAACTCCCTCACAAAAAGAAAAGATTGTAAAAGGATTAGCAATGCAGGGACTGCCGCTCCCTGATGGGAAAACTGCCTCTGAGAAAAAGCTTATAGATAAGGTACGCGCTGACCTCGGCCTTCCTCCAGAACCTAAAACTGCATCCATGAAAGAGAAGTACGCTAAAGCGGCAGATGCCGGATTACTGCAGCCCTTAGAAGGTAAATCACCATCACAAAAAGAAAAAATTCTTAAAAATTTGCAAGAGAATGGAATTCCATTGCCTGAAGGACGAACGCCATCAGAGAAAGCTCTTATAGCTAAAGTGAAGGAGGAAGAACGTGTGCCGAGTATCACACCATCTGCAAAACTACGCAAAGCAAAAGCTGCAGGTCTACTGACGCCACTAGAAGGAAAAACTCCCTCCCAAAAGGAAAAAATTGTAAAAGGATTAGCAATGCAGGGTCTGCCGCTCCCTGAGGGGGAAACTGCCTCTGAGAAAAAACTTATCGATAAGGTACGCGCTGACCTTGGCCTTCCTCCAGAACCTAAAACTGCATCCATGAAAGAGAAGTACGCTAAAGCTGCAGATGCCGGATTACTGCAGCCCTTAGAAGGTAAATCACCATCACAAAAAGAAAAAATTCTTAAAAATTTGCAAGAGAATGGAATTCCATTGCCTGAAGGACGAACGCCATCAGAGAAAGCTCTTATAGCTAAAGTGAAGGAGGAAGAACGTGTGCCGAGTATCACACCATCTGCAAAACTACGCAAAGCAAAAGCTGCAGGTCTACTGACGCCACTAGAAGGAAAAACTCCCTCCCAAAAGGTAAAAATTGTAAAAGGATTAGCAATGCAGGGTCTGCCGCTCCCTGAGGGGGAAACTGCCTCTGAGAAAAAACTTATCGATAAGGTACGCGCTGACCTTGGCCTTCCTCCAGAACCTAAAACTGCATCCATGAAAGAGAAGTACGCTAAAGCTGCAGATGCCGGATTACTGCAGCCCCTAGAAGGTAAATCACCATCACAAAAAGAAAAAATTCTTAAAAATTTGCAAGAGAATGGAATCCCATTGCCTGAAGGACGAACGCCATCAGAGAAAGCTCTTATAGCTAAAGTGCAGGCAGGCAAAACAGTGAGGGAACCTTCTGCCAAAAAAGCAGCTTTATCTATTACTACGGAGAAATTAAAAAGGGCCAAAGCAGCTGGATTATTAACACCTCTCGCAGGAAAATCTCCTGAACAAAAAGAAAAAATTCTCAAAGGTCTTGTTGAAACTGGTCTGCCTTTACCAGAAGGTAGAACTGCTTCCGAAAAAGCAATGATTAAAAAAATTAAGATAGAGTTAGGAGTACCTGAAATAACCCCTTCGGAAAAAATGAGAAAGGCCAAAAAAACTGGGCTTTTGACACCTTTAGAAGGTAAAACACATTCACAGAAAGAGAAAATACTTAGAGGAAGAGTAGCGGCAGGATTGCCATTACCAGTAGGTAGAACACCATCCGAAAGAGCTTTACTACTAAAAATTAAAGAAGATACAGGTTATATATCGCCTACACCAGAAGAAAGATTAAAAAGGGCAAAAGACGCAGGACTGCTAACTCCCTTAGAAAAAAAAACACCATCAGCTAAAGAAAAGATTCTCCGAGATAGAGTGGCCGCGGGTGTCCCTATTCCTGAAGGTAAAACACCATCTGAAAAGGAAATTATTAGAAAAATCACTGCTGGAGAGCCTCCTGCCGAGTTGCGGCCTTCAGAAAAGTTCAGACTAGCCAAAACTCTATCCGAAAAAGAAAAAATATTAAAAAGTCTTCGTAAAGCTGGAAAACCCCTACCCGAAGGAAAGACAGCTTCGGAAAAAGAACTGATAGCTAAAGTCAAAGCAGAAAGTATAGTACCGTCAAAAGTCACCTCTGAAAAATTACGAAAAGCAAAAGAAGCCGGTTTGTTGACACCTTTGTCAGGGAAATCTCCAAAAGAGAAAGAGAGAATATTAAAAGGCCTAATAGAACTAGGCTTACCACTTCCTGAATCTCAAACAGCATCAGAGAAAAAGATAGCGGAAAAGGTTCGGAAAGAAATTGGTCTCCCACCGGAACCTAAAACATTATCAGAAAAAACAAAGATGCGCAAAGCTGAAGCTGCTGGTATTGTTACGCCTCTTGAAGGTAAAACACCATCTCAGAAGGAACGTATTGTGAGGGGCATGGTTGCGGCTGGATTGCCACTACCAGAAGGAAGAACTGCTTCTGAAAAATCTATGATAAAAAAAGTTAAAGCAGAAGAAAAACTATCCGCTAAAGCAGCTGCCGGTTTACTCACACCCTTGGAAGGAAAAACACCATCTCAGAAGGAAAAAATTATCAAGCGTCGAGCCGAGGCTAGAATACCGTTACCCGAAGGTAAAACTCCCTCGGAGAAAGCTTTGATACAGAAAGTTAGGACTGAATTAGGTATGCCTCCACCAGCAAAAACAATCTCGGAAAAGGAAGTAGTCCGCAAGGCTAAAGAAGAGGGGCTGTTAACACCTCTAGCTGGAAAGTCAGCTAAAGAAAAGGATAGGATACTGAAAGGCCTGGCCGAAGCTGGGTTACCAATGCCTGAAGGCAAAACGGCTTCTGAGAAAGAATTAATAAAAAAAATTAGAGCTGAAGCTGGGTTGCCACTGGAGCCAACGCCTTCTGAAAAGAGAGGAGAGATAAAAACCAAATCGAAAAAAACTGGCATAGCACCATCAAAGCGACGTGTTAAAACGATAGCTGCTGGAATTAGCGAAAAGTTTGAAGACATTATTAAAACAACAACTTGCGATCGTGGCTGTGGTTGTGATAAAAAGAAAATCAAATTTAAACACAGCTACGTCAAGATTAGAGTGACATCTCCGGATATCTCTTCGCTGTGCGATTGTCCGGACGAATGCATTCCTGGCGTTAAAGCTGGAGCCTTCATTGACAACGAGGGTATAAAAGTAACTATTGGGAGAGTGAGTGGCGCTACTTCGTTCACCAATCAGTTCAGCAACCACAGCCTAGCAACACATAAAAATATTATTACTCTTTATGACAAAATACTAATAGGTAGCTACAATAGTAATACATCTATTGATACAGGAGATGCTCCCTTTGATACAAGTTATTTAAAGAAGTCTTTATTCGATGCATGCCCTCTCTTAAGATGTCCTATTGACGTCGATAAATTTAAAACTGATCTTGATACTTCATGTACGTTCACCAGCGGCTCTTATAACAGTTACACTAACGACAAGATATATAAAATAGAAAGTGACATAAGTAATCACTTACTTGAAAGTTCTACCTATCAAAACTACAACGATGAATCTGACAGATTTGTGGATTCTTGTAGAAATGTTGAACCATCAGGAGGCATTTGCAGAAGTGCATCTTTAACTTTACAAGAATATTCCGTCAGTTGTGATTCGATTCAAATTCTTAAAAGCGAATCATCGCTATCTTTGAACACAGTCTCAAGTGATAGTATGGATGTAACCAGCATGATATCGTCATCAAATAGCAGCTACTATGCATTGAGTTCTACTCAGTATTTATACTTTTCGGTATCCACTAGTAATTTTAGTGACAGCACAGTTGATGAATCAGAGCGCATTCCGAATAACATTTACTACAGAGATAATGAAAACAGTGCCGATACCACAATGATGAGGTAAATCTTATAATATTGTTCACTTTGATATACATAATGCATAATAACTCTTTGAATCAAATCTCAAACTCTCTCTCGAAATTAGAAATTAGGTATCGTGTAACTAATTTATAAAAATGGATCTCATAGTCACTATGACAGCTACAGGTTCAGTACGATACTATTATAAAGCAGTAGAAAAAAACGTGTGACAACAAATTCAGAACTTTTGATTAAAAACTATATCTTATCGGGTTCTCAGTTTAAATTTCAACCTAATTAATCAACTTCAATTCTGCTTTCTAAATTCACAGATCATATAAACCAACACTAATAGCATCCTGTTAATCATTGATTTTTACAAACCCTTTATATACTCTCAGGCATGATACACTTATAAATAAGCTTGACAATACTAGGGCTCAAGGCCCAATATTTAACTGGTGCAAAGATTACTTAAAAACTGAACATACGTAAAGATCAGCAATGAACTCAGTGACAAAGTTGAAGTAGCTACGGGAACAGCAAAAAGGCTCAGGGACCTCACATTATTTAGCCTACCTTAATACATGGAGAACGTTATAAACAATTTCTCAGTCTATCAATACGCGGACGATACCTGTCTGGTTGACACTGATAAAGATTTATCAAAGGCTGAACAATCGATTCAAAATTATTGTGATCATTTAGTGTACATTACTGCAGCAGGAAAGTGGCTCCTAGAGTGATGAGAACGTAAAATTAGTGTGTTGGCTGTGAATGTGCGCCACATAAGAAAATTGTGCGCTTTGTCGTTTGGGAAAAAAACAGAAAAACGATTCCTGCTGGAGTAACGTTGTTCCAGCAGGAAAATTTGAAACGAATGATTGGAGAGAGAAATATTGTGCATGGGCAGAGAGCTTATATTTGTGTAAAAATGTGCGCCGAACATATTATTTGTGCGTCTTCAGGTTTTCGAGTTATTGCATTTCCTGCTGGAGTAGAGTTTGCAGAATCGTGTATCTCTAGAACCATTGTATGTGCGCCTGTAGAATAAACATACACAAGTAGCTCTTTATTTGTGTTTATTTGTGACAGAATTAGATTTAAGAAAATATTTATAATTTTTAACTAAACGCGCTTTTTTTAAAAACCCGGAAAAATGTCGCAGCGCCTAAATGAGAAAACGTATAAGCTCGATGAAGACTGTATTCGGTGCTTCTTGACGGTAATAATAACCATAAAAAGTTTCAAGCGAGTACATACATGCGTTATTAAATAAAATTGCTAAAAGTCATAAGGATGGTGTTATAATTTTGACGGCAAATTACAAGAAACCGCTTCAACCCAAGATGTGTAAACCAAAAATTAGTGCGTTTAGTCAAAAATATGTAGTGAAAATATTCAGCTTGGAATGTTGCGCATTAAGTAGATATAAACAAAAAACAAAACATGTTAACAACGGCTGGTTATCCGACCGAATTCGAATGACTACAAAAAAGCGACGGATTCGTACATATCGATGACCTTCTTTATTGGACGCATTAAACCTAAGCTGTTGTCGGTACAGTCGCGTTCGAACGTTTGTTGGCAATTATAATTATGACCAAATTTTGGGGGTTAATAAAAAAGTATATTATATTCACCTTGTGACCATTTATCTAATGAGAGATTTTGTTGAAGTGGAAATTATTATTTTTATTCTCTATTTTGATTATTAGAGTAATTATGGCATCAAATCACAGATCAAATTACCTACCTATAAATATTAGAACACAAATAGTTCAACATAACTGAAACTGTTTACCAAGTGATAACCCAAACGCACTTCCTAGTAAAAAAACACAGCATTATTAATGATAGAGCGACGTTTATGTATTTGTATATGTTCCACTAATACCGTACGCTTACTAGCTGTCGCCCTTTCTCCAAGCTAGACAAAGCGACTTCTTGCGACGCGACGTCGGCGGATGGCTTTGGGCCAGAGATAAGCAGCTAAACCAGCGGTGGCGGGGCGACAAAAGAGAGTCTTCTATTAATGATGAAAAACTTAATGTTAATTTATCTAACCTACGGGTTAAATCAATGTATGTAGATTCTTTGTCTTTTTTTAATTGTTGAGTTAATTGGCTTTTTAATTTGGTAACTCCATTGCCGCGAGAAATCGCGGCACAGCGGTCAGAGCTCCGCCGGGATCACATGGCGGCATGGAGAATGCTACTGTCGCAACCCAGTGCTGGGCACGCCACAATTGCGGCCCGCGGTAAGTCCCCTCTTTGAGGAGTGGATTGAGAGGTGCCACGGCGTCCTTCCCTTTCACCT
Source organism: Dryobotodes eremita (assembly GCA_917490735.1). Lineage (NCBI taxonomy): Eukaryota > Metazoa > Arthropoda > Insecta > Lepidoptera > Noctuidae > Dryobotodes > Dryobotodes eremita. Next base: position 4,241,020 of record OU823241.1, on the reverse strand, counting down.
GACGCATTTCCTCACCAGACATGGCTGTTTCGGGAGATTCCTGTTCCGGATAAGGCGAGAGGAAACGCCCGGGTGTTACCATTGTGTGGGTCGCCCGGAGGACACGGTGGAGCATACGGTGGTGGTCTGCCCGGCTTCGGTGGAGCACCGCCGTGTCCTCGCGAAGGCGATCTCTCGCATCTGGGCCTGGTCCCAGGCCATGGTACGGAGCGACAGGGAATGGGAAGCCGTCACCTCCTACTGCGAAGCAGTAATGCTCGCAAAGGAGGAGGCGGAGCGCGTGAGGGGGAGGCAATCGTTGCGCCCTCAGGCCCCTAGTCACTGCAGGAGGAGACACCCTGGGTGTCGGGAGGATTCCCTGACACCATAAGTGCGGGCTTTCGGACGGCGAGCAATCGGTAACTCGCCTTTCGGTAAGGAAGCTTTCGCCCGGGTCGACGGCACGTTGTGTTCCACGCGCGCCTCAAACAGTTGTCAGCACTAATTGACGGGGTCCGTTAGGGCAAACGCCTGCCGGGGTCGCGGATTGTTCGCAAGAACTACCGTGGCCCTGGCACACAGGCAACTGAAGGAACACGGGTGGGTTTTAGTCAGTAAGAATCTGACACGCCCTTCCACTCCGCCCAGAGCGGAGAAGTTATTTGATGACTTACCACCCAAAAAAAAGTCGCTTTTTTGTAGTATTCAGCACACATTTCGTGAACAAATTTTTTTTTAGACAACCTGTTTTCTTCTAATATGTATTATAAATGCAAATGTCTGGTTGTATGTTCTTCGTTCACACCCAAAATACTGAATGTATTTTAATTAAATTATAATATGAAATAGCACTTCAGCTACTTTTTATAATGTACTAAATTATGTGCAAAGTCACGGAAAAACTAGTAGAATATGATCTAATAACAAGTTTATTTTTTTTACATCATTTCTACTTCACTGTACTCAGGCACAACACGTTTCAACCGTTTCGTGAGTAAAGTTAAGAGGGTCATCGATATGTACGAATCCGTCGCTTTTTGTAGTCAATCGAATTTGGTCGGATAACCAGCCGTTAATTACGGTTCACCCTTGTTTGATAGAACAACGTTTGATATAATATTACTAAATCGAATTTTAGTTGCAATAAAGTCATTTCGAAGAATTATTCATTTGACCGAATAATTCATTGGTAAATTTTTATTTAGCGTAATTATTTATTTGAACTAATTTCATTTGAACTAATTTCATTTCGCCGAATTTTCAAATGCACTAATTTTATTTAAACTAATGTTTCACTAGACTAATAATAATTTAGTCAAAAGATCGTATCGAATATTCAGTTCATTAATAATTCGTTTCCTTTCATTGTCTATAAACTAATATTGTTTCTTCACCTACTGAATCCATTCATTCATTATCAATATACTGCAGCGGCAAAACGAATAAAAGTAAAAGTATAAGTATACCTACATTTAAATTAATAATTCTTAATATGAAATCATTTGTGATTATAAATTTGATTAGTTATGATTTCTGCGAGCAACTTGGAAGTAGCGCTCGCCGGCCGCTGCCGCGGCACCGCTCGCTACGCTCGCTCGGCTCGCGCGCGGTTGGTCACAGTTTTAACCTAACCTAACCTATTTCACTCACTTCAAAATGACGAATCATACAATTTGCCTGCGAGTGGAGCGAGCGTAGCGAGCGGTGCCGCGGCAGCGGCCGGCGAGCGCTAATTCCAAGTTGCTCGCAGAAATGTTTTGTTGCTTTGTTGTAATTTGATTAGTAATGATTTGATATTTTAAAATTACATCTAGCAACTTTTGATCAGTCGTTCATTTGATGTCACATACATTGGGATTTAAAAATGTTTCTAAATAAAACATTTGGTCATTTAAATTTTGTTATTTCGTTTATTGTTCTTTTGAAATTTGCTCGAGAAAGTTTTGCTTTTCTAATATGCAACCGATAAAATACGGGTTATACCACCTGAACACTACATCAAATGAACATTATACCTTTTGATCAATAGCGCAAATGTTGTTATAGCAAATAAATATTCGATGAACTGAAAATTCTGTCAAACGATATTATACAAAGTGATGATTTTCTTAAACGTTGTTCGATTTAGTAATATTATATCAAACGTTGTTCTATCAAACAAGGGTGAACCGTTAATTACATATTTTGTTTTTTGTTTATATTTACGTAATGCGAAACATTCTGTTAAATAAAAGGCGTGCGCTCGGTACAACATTTATTTTAGGAAAGGCATACCTACACAACCCAAGCGTTGCTAGAAGAGAGCCATAGAGTTTTCTCTATGGCCTTATAGACTATTAAGGTGAGTATACATAACACATTACAAGCTGAATATTTTCACTATATGTTAATGACTAAACGCAAAAAAAATTGGTTTACATCTACACATCTTGGCTTGAGCCGGTTTCTTGTATTTTGCCGTCAAAGTTATAACACCGTCGTTTTGACCTTTAGCAATATTATTCAATAACTCATGCATGTACACTTTTGAAACTTTATGGTTATTATTACCGTCAAGAAGGACCGAATACAGCTTTCAGCGAACTTATACGTTTTCTCATTTAGGCGCTGTGATACTTTTACGGGTTTTCAAAAAAGCGCAATTACTTGAAAATTATAAATATTTTCTAAAATTTAATTCTGTCACAAATACGCACAAATAAAGAGCTACTTGTGTATGTTTATTCTACAGGCGCACATACAATGGTTCTAGAGATACACGATTCTGCAAAAGGTTACTCCAGCAGGAAATGCAATATCTCGAAAACCTGAAGACGCACAAATAATATTTTCGGCGCACATTTTTGCGCAAATATAAGCTCTCTGCCCATGCACACATGCGCAGGCGCACATTCACAGCAGATTACGCACTAATTATACGTTCCACTCATATCACTCTAGGAGCCACTTTCCTGCTGGAGTAACGTACCCGATAATTTATGTAAGTGGTCTCATTATGCCGGACTGATAATTAATACTTGTAAAACTAAGACTATATACGGTCGTTCCAATCACTTACACAACTCTGACAAGCCAGTTAAAATAATTGCGTACACTCACCAATGTTTGCATGAAGTGCAATTATCTGCTCTTGGTTAAAAACGTGAACCACTGGAGCAGGTTACCAACTACAAGTATTTGGGTTTAGTTATTGATGACAGATTTAACTAGGGCACTGACTCCATATGCGATAAACTGCAAGCAATGCTAGCTAAATTTAAGATTATTAAAATACGAAGATCGATATTATTATTTAAATACGAAGTACTTTTTAAAATATTACCTAACCTTTTTAATTCACTCGCGGAGTCAATAATTTCATATGGAATTACTACCTATGGCAGAACGTTTAATTTAAAACTTACTTTGACAAAATATACAACCGACAACTTCGTTTATTAAAAATAATAATTCCAAATAAAATTAAAAACACTTTATGACGTGAGGTCTTCAAATATTGTAAAATCTTGCCAATACACACAAAAATAAAAAAATTGTTCTTAATAGAACAGCCACAAAGAACTGCAAATTAAAATCAATCTTAGGACTGCAACAAGAACGGCAGTCGAATCAAAACTGGTAGTCCCGAGATACATGAACTATTACGGGAAATGAACGAACGCTTATTTAATATCTACTGTAACTAATTATGTTTCAACAAAAATTCAATCCAAAATAACAATAGTAATTTTTTTTTTAAATCTCTTTGAAAATGCATCACCTTGTTTAAATTTCCATTCAAGTAGTTAATAGAATCGCCGCCTTCGTTTTCTAGTTCTTGTTTGTTGTCATTTACTAACTACCTCAGTACCTCCATTTTGTTTTAAACTACATATTATATATATTAACCATGAATAATATTACTAATTGTGTTTCAATATCCGGACAAACCTATTGAGGCTTATGTTTCTGTTTATATTTAGTTTTGTTCCATAATTAATAAACAATCATATTAACTTTTTCACCGCCACGGACTTCAATAGAAGTTCAGCTGCCTTGAAATTTTAGTTAGATTTACATGTTTTAATGGCACGTACGCCTTTAAAACAAAATCAATTTCTAAAGGACACACTCTTAATTTGTTTTAAAGTCGTACGTGCCATTAAAACATGTAAATCTAACTAAAATTTCAAGGCAGCTGAACTTCTATTGAAGTCCGTGGCGGCGAAAAGGTTAAAAAATAATAAAACGAAACATCGATCTTCTAATCAAATGTTTCGTAAGAGATTGTCAATGTTTAGAGTTTTTGGTATCTTAAGATATTTAATCTTAGACCCAATGTCACCAAACTCTGTTAGTTATTGACTGTCCTAAATTAATAACAGAACAAAACATATTTTAGTGGAAATGGGCCTTTGTATCTTAAGTCACGCTTGTATTAAAATCACCCTTTCCTATTAGCGAAACCGGCAGCGAAGTGAGTGTGGCGCACTTTAATAGAGCACACGCAGGGAACAGAGACTATGGACCAGATTGTGTCAAGAGAAAACGAAATGATGGCTTTACATATTTACTGTCTGGGACAAAGCTGAACAACGAACAGAATACGACACAAATAAGTACAAGAAAAACTAAGAATGGGGAACCTGTCATAGTAATAAATAATATAGACAGTGAGCATGACATAACAACGGTGATGGACCATCTTCTATCGACGAATGAATTTTCTGACACTTCCTCAATATTTGTGGTAGTGCCCACTTCAGACGACAATGACTCGGATCTCTCGTCAGATTGCTCTACTATATGCATGCAGTTATCTAAACACTATCCCAATTGGAATCAAAAGCAAAGTAACAACGAAGAATCGGGTAAGCATTTATCCCGTATTTTAATTTACTGCTCTTTTTATAAGTTTAATAATAATTTGCCCTTAGTGCATAAATCTACGGTTTCCTAGAAAAGCGGTGACCACCCACATAGCATCTGCAATTTACCGGTGAATAATGTAACTGTAACGCTATTTACAAAGGTAAGTTGGTGTGTTTTCCTAGAAAGCGTTTTTGACACCGTTAAATCAAACTCGCTCCCCAATGATTTTAATCGCTACATTTGCCCTCACAGTACTTAGTCACGCGAAAAATTGTCCATACTGAGAAGAGTGAGCTCACACATTATTATGTACCATTTTCCGTATCGCGTTTCCATGACAAGTCAATTCACTGCGTCATTGTGTGACAGAAGTGTCAAAACGAAATAGAAACGCAACTTTCTTTTGACGCGGTAGGGCGTATTTAACGATTTAAATCTTTGCCGCTGTCATCAACAATTCGATACAGCCTGTCCCACCTTGCTGTCCTCCCCTCAGTGACGCCCTAAGCCGAGGCTCGTACCGCACAGGGGGTGCCGTTAGCGTGCGGTCACTTAATAATTTAAGAAATTCGCACCTGGCTAAGTCGAGTCATCTTAAGGCACCCACAGGATAGTCCAGTTAAGTAGCCATGACCTCTAAGGTCTAACTACGAGGCCATTTCCAAAAAACTGGCCAAGTGCGAGTCGGACTCGCGCACGAAGGTTCCGTACCATTACCTATAAAAACGGCAAAAAAATCATGTCTGTTGTATTCGAGCCCCCCTTAAATATTTGTTTTTAGTATTTGTTGTTATAGCGGCAACAGAAATACATAATTTGTGAAAATTTCAACTGTCTAGCTATCGCGGTTCTTGAGAAGCCTGGTGACAGACAGACGGAGGGACAGACAGCGAACTCTTAGTAATGGGGTCCCGTTTTTACCCTTTGGGTACGGTACCCTAAAAAAAAGCCGCTGTCATCATTTTCATGACAGCCGTCACTGTAGTCGTTATATGCGGTCACCGTTTTTTAAGAAACCGTACCTTTACATATTTGAGCGTCAAATGCTCCAGTAGTGGGAATGTCCAAAGCTTGTTAAAGTTGCAAAAACAGTAATTTCATACCGCATCAAAACCATACGGGAGGATTTTTGAGATCATTTTGTTAGCTGAATAGTTTTCTCACAACTTTGACATGCTGCGACTTTCAATTCTCCCTTGGGTGCGGCAACTAACTTATTATTTTAATTATTGAATAACAAACACAAATACTAGCCATGAAATTTATTCGTAGCACTTCGCCCTCGTAGATTTTGTACTTCCCCTAAACAAAAATTACACCCCCTCAACACCCTAAAAGGTAGTTGTAGCAAATTTATAATTAGGATTTTAATCATTTATTTAGATACTTAAATCAGTATTTGGACCAATTTTCAAGTTAATAGACCAAAGAAATAAGATTTCTCATATAAACAGTGTGGTTCACCACAAAATTGTTTTAAAAAAATTGTTTGTTACATTTCCATTATATGACTTAAATAATGCCATTTTTTGAGTTAATTGAAGCAAGCAGTAAAATCCTCCATAACGGGTTCATTTTTGAAAAATCCTGATCACGTATTTTTTTGTTTTAAGCGCATTAAAATGTTTCCCTTACTCATTTTTTCACCCCTAAACCTTCAGTGAGAAAGCTTTAAAAAAAAAGTGACGTAGGCAAGTATTCGTCTCAAGTTTCATGTTTATTAACAAAAGGAATAAGATTTTTCATACAAACTAAATCCCCCTTTTTTACCCCCTTAAAGGCTGAATTTCCAAAGACCCCTTCTTAGTGCTCGCCTACAATAAAAAGGAAGTTTTTGTGCAAAATTTCACATTTCCTAGGCCTAGTAGTTTAGTCTGTGAGTCAGTGGTGAAGGGTGATTTAATGATAAAGGTAAGCCGGAGATAAAAAATAATGCTTACCTAGGCCGGGCGTGGCGCACGTAGTCCAAGACCAGTTACTTAAAATCTGTGACCGTCTTCCTGGCTTCAGTATTGTATAAGCAGATGTGTCTTCAGTCCACCTTTACTAAAGATACGTTTAAGCACTGATAGATTGAAACAGTGTCTTGTCAGTATACTAAAAGTGGCTTTGAAAAAAGCCGTTTGAGGTGTGATGACGATATGATGTCTACTGGACAAAACTACTTAACTACAAGACTACTGACCTATTCTACGTATAATACCACTTACACTCTAAAGCTATTCGTCTATTCTTTCATACAAAGTGCGCAAGACATTATCATAAGCCTGAATAATTTTTAATTTTTAGCAATAAAAGTTTTTCTATAGAAAGAATGGCTAGATCAGATAATCCTTCTTGTTTTTGAGAATTACGCATGTACTTGTACGTATGAATTCGCTTCAAAGCAGAAAACGACCTCTCCGCGAATGCAACTGTTACAGGAAGTGTCAAAAAAATACTACATAACTAGCGACCCGCCCCGGCTTCGCACGGGTGCAATGTAGATACTGATCTGGTGTCAGTGTGGAGTGATTTATAATATTATGTTACTAATAAGTAACATATTTGATTTATGTATAAGCACGCGCCGCGCCCTCCGGCCGCTGCCACCCGGGACGGACGTACAGCCTGATGACCGCTCTGCCCCCGCATTTTAAATCTCTGATATATTCTAAGATATCCATTTTAAGGCCCTACCTTGAAAATAAATAATTGTTTGATGGGCGTGGCTTATGTCCCCCGCACGCGGGGAGTGGCGGTTCTATCTTCCGCGGTCTTTCGCCACGTCGCCGCTACAAACTTATCTGAATCTGAACCAGTGGCCAAAAGTGGAAATTAACAAAATTACTGGACGGAATTTAAAAAGGTTCCTTACTTAGCATGGGCTTTGGCTAAGCATTATTCTTGTCACTGTCGCACAACTGTCAATCTAAAAGTGTAAGATAAAGACGTAAACATATCTAAGAAAAATGTGCGTGCTAAGTAACGTTAATTTATATCGGTCCATGAAATTTTCGCACTATGCATCTATGGAGTAGACAAATAATACAACATATTTAATCAATAACCTAAATATTTATTTTATTACTTATAATACACAACATGAAATTAAAAATAGTTAATTAATCTTCCATATGTATATAAAATGGATGTTGGTACATACGAGGTTGATAAACTTTAATTAACACTGTTTCAAAGATCACCATACACTGGCTTGGTAAATGAAAATTAAAATATTTTATTCACATACATTCCGTAAATAACGTAATACTCTTAACTTTTCCATCGTGTCCTACTTTTTAAGTACATGTATGTTCACCTTACTAAAAAAGGACACATTACCTTACTAAAAAAGGACACATTACCTTTCAAGACCGACTTTTCGGTGCTTGCAAGCATTCCAGTTGAACTATGTAGTACATACTAATCCCATGCAGTGTAATAAATAAGTAGATAAAATATTTTCCTGCATACGGTACTCCAGGAAGATAGTATACCTGAAAAAAAAAGAAAAACGTAGTTGCTATTTATGCCAGGCTCCATGTTAGCTTAATAGCTCATTGTACATGAAATAAAATTAAAATGGAATTTATTCACATTTTCTTCAAGTTCTGTTTGTCGTATGGCAGAGGTAATCTGTATAATTTATGCCCTAATTATATATTTTAGAAATTAGGTTACGTTACTCCGGTTACAAGAAAACCGAAATCGATATTATTTTGTGTCTTGTTTATAACTTTTTAGTAGGATTTTGTCGTAGTTGGGTTTTAGTTTTTAAATTTATTTTTATTTCAATTATTTTGGAGCTAGGGATCGTTGAGGGTAGGTAGCAAATGGAATTTGATAACAATAATTTGCTAAGTAGCCTTTATAACTTTTCAGAAGGATGTTTAGTGTTATTGAAAACAGTCTGAGTGAAACATTATTGTTTTGATCTTATTTCGGGTTTAGTTATATATATCCAGTATATTTTCAGAACGTACCTACTCTTTAAGACCTTTTATTTGCTACCAAACACGTTTTTTTCCCCGGTAACCCTTCACGTTCGCTATAAGCTGCTATGTTGAATTTTATGTGACGTCATATAGCATATAACCCGCGAAAAATACATGACGCTTACAACGATATCTTGTTTGTCCAAATATGACGAGAAGTGACGAAGTTATGATAAATGATAAATGATTTTATTTCTGTAAGTAGGTTTGAACAAACACTTTTACACGTCAATCATATTTTAAAAACTAGATGAGGTCGGCGTTTCCTATCTGACTACTCTGAGAAGAAAGGCCGAAACAAACTCAGAGGTCACAGTCTCTTTTAAAGTCCAGACATAATCTTGGTCAGATCATGTGAAAACCATGTAGATTTGTGTCTGAGATGGTCTTTTGAGGAAAAACCACACAGATTGAGTGGACCTGTCCAGTCAGTGCACGCCTGTCCAGTCAGTGCACGAGGAAACAGATGAACTTAAATATACATAGACAAAGCCTTTTAAAATCAATCATAATCAAATCTTTGAATGTTACGAGCTAGTGAGAAATTTCTATACATGCTTAGGGCAGCAGTTTAGCCATGTCCTTTGTGCAGAAAAATCAAGAATTTTTATTCAAAACGTGAAGACATTCAGACACGCTATCTACTCAGACACCGATCTAACAGATCGAACGATCAGACACGGACCGAAAAATGCACTCTAAAAGTCCCTTTGTAATGTCCATTAAATTATAAACTACCCGCACCAATGAAAAACGAAGAGAAAATTAACATATTACAAATAAAACTTAGACAATTTTTGCTATATAAAAGCTACTACTCGATAAACGAATATTTAAGTGATACACTTATAAAGTCATAATTTAAATACTCGAGACTACAAATTTTATTTGATTTATTTATTATTATTACATCTCTCAACAGATACATGTTTATATTTTATATTAACGCTATTAGATTATCTAAAAAAAAACCTACATCATTGTTTTAATATAGTAGTTTGCTAAGTAATGATATATAGTTAACAAATGCTTCCTCTTCTCTTTGTTCACTTATTTTGCTGTGCCCGACAGGGTCCATATGATCTAATTATAGGTTTACCACCTAAGAATATCTAAATGTGGAAAGCAATAAAAATATTGAGCATTGATATACATATAAACCACTCTAACCTCTTGAATCACTCTGTCTATTGATGAAAACCGCATTAAAATCTGTTGCGTAGATTAAAAGATGTAAGCGTACAGACAAAAAACTACCTACTACTACTAACTTTGTACTATGTAAAGATTTTTTATTTTTTATCAACTTCTGCAATTATAATAATTTTTTTTATTTTTATTTATGCAGTATTTTTAATTTTTATTATTTATGCAGTATTTTTTTTTCTTTGATATTAATTCAAGTACAGTCGTACCATATACATACACGTTAAGCGAACGCTCGGCCGAGCTACATGGTAGGCGGAGTGGGGGGTATTAGGTTTTATTTTCGTTACGGAATTTCTTGATTCGGTCGCCGCGCTTAAAGCCCGCGATAAAAGCTATGCAATAGCTTAAAATCATTTGCAAGCCAACAATTGAATGAATCTATTTCGCGGTTTGCTACTTCGATATCAATCTTTTTTTACTGCAATAAATTAAAAAGAACGTCGGTTTTTTGAAAAGGTTCTGACAAGACGTCGTGCAAAAAAAAACTGCATGTTTTTTAAGTTTTACCGTGGCCCTGTCGCACAGGCAACTGAAGGAACACGGATGGGTTTATTTCCCACTCAAAAAAAGGTACTGAGGAAATATTCTGCCAAGGAAAGAGATTCACTGTCCCATGATAGCCGGTTATCTTTCATTGAATTAAAAGTATTAACCATTTCTAATCTACAGTTAATAATTACATTAATAAAGCGTGAGTGATAGTGCCAACAGGTTTCTGATAATGTGTGCATACGGCGGCGGTCAGCTATTTCCTTCAGATGGTTAGATCGTTTAGTTGATTTATTGAAAAACCGAACAATACTATTTACGTGTCCAAAACATATTATCATTTACTGAATATTTTCAAGGCTACGGCTAGTTACTAAATTGAATATATGAGCGTAGCATGCATCGCGAATTTTCGCTTGTACTCCGTCGTGCTCACCAGACATAACTGCCGCGCCGTCGTAAGTCTGAGCAACTAACTTATTCCTACAACGATACTGGTCAAGTATTTCTAATAACTGTTTGAATAAAACTTCAGCAGTTCAACTTCCGCTAACATCGTAAAAGCCTAGGAATCGTTCTTCGATTCCAGTTTAATATAAATATAAAAAAAATACAGTTAATTGCTCCCTATGGCTGACATCGGGAGTTTCGTCAATCATCTGTTCATTACAGACATAAATTGGGCTTTATCTATATCTTATCTATAATGTGGTCTCGTAAAACGGAATGCAATATTATGTAGGTATTAAATCATTTTGAATATCACTAGAGAGACCAGAAAACGCCGGGTTTGAACTGAAGAATACAGTTCCAAATTCGAATCCTTTACTGTATCATACTTACTCAGATATAACAAGGTTTCGATATAGATACCTACCGCGGTTATCGGAATTCAAACTTTCATCGTGGCCGCGAAAAGCTATTTCTTGTTTTCTTAACAAAATAACGGTGTCAATAAACCGTTACATTAAATTCCTATTTCGATCTACTTTTCTATTATGAGCTTCATGCGAATTTGCGAAAAATGTTTCTGTCCTACCAATACCGAATTAACGTAGGTACCTAATGCTAAACAACTCCCGTGTTTTTCAGTTGTGAGATGTTTCTTTGCTGAATTCGTCAGATTATTAATATCTGTAAAACTACCTTTATTCCATAAACTACTTACTAGAATCTGGGAAAGTAAACACGGGAAACAAAACATTTTATTTAACTTACCAGTCACCCATTGATATTTATCGTAAAGGGAAACATTAAAATGTTTGAAAAAACCACCGCGTCGATGGTAGTTTAGTCATATCTGAGCGAGCATGGCCTAACTCAATTACTTACGTATTTTTTATTTTCAAAACTTAACCTTCAAAGGCATGTTTTCTCACAAAGCAAAAAGCAAATAATCTGTCAAACAATAACCTAATGCTAATAATGCTGCCATCCTACTGAACCTACTTATTACTTTTCAAATCTACTACTATAAATAAGTCATTTCAACTGAATAAACTATCTCCTTACCCCAAATACCTAATTACAACGTATTTTCACTACACACAAAACAAAACAAACTAATTCTAAATACTAATCACTGTTTTATACCAACAAACAATTTCCAACTGTTATAGTAATAAATTCAAGGAATACAACGAACAAATTGCCAATTAACTACAAGTGTAAACAAACAAAAAACGGTTTTAATGCGATTACGTCAAAATAATGTTCATCACATGAATTTATGGCTGCATTCCGAATTAAGCCATAATCGCTCACAGCGCTTACATAAATAATTTGCGTTCCGATTTAGATATCACGATTATGACAGCTGAGAGCTGTCAACAATTCAGAACGCTCGTGAACGCGCTCACAGTGCTCGCTCAACGTCAACTCCAAACCTTGCACAAAAAGAAAGACGGACTGGATATTTTTTGGAAAATGAAAGTTTAACGCATTGGCACTTCTGTTTTCCTGGGTCAGATGTATGAGACCAACGCCGCCATACAAAATACTCGACTGGCTCTGTCAAACTTGGTGCTTTTCCGACAAACCCTAACATGCCGCCTAAGTTATTTCGAACTTTGACAATTCAACATGAGATAATCTCCAATTCTTCTGTCATTTAGGGCGAATTTCACCAAACTTTATACCCTAGAATAAGTCTTATCATGAGAATAAATTTTGAATTTATGACAGATTTCCATACTAGAACTGTCAGACGTCAATTTTGTTCCACGGATAAAAGATATCAGACTTTGGTAAAATCTTTAATCAGCCCTTATTCGTCCTCGATTTTGACAACGAAAAGGGTACACAAAATTATGTTAGGTACAGAAAAGAAACTCCAATAATATCATGGTAGTTTCATAATGTACTTATTTTAGTAATAATTTTATTTTACAACATATTAATCCTTGTAATAAAAAATACAACTAATACATAATACAAAATAATATTTTACAAATACTTGTGTCCAATTCTTTTTTTTTTTTAGTTTTCTCGGTACTCGGTGGTCATTAGGCATTAGGAAGACGTCACAGTTTGTAGACAAATTTCGACAAATCGTGAAAGAGAGCGTTCTCGCACTTTTCATGTTGGTCCTGAAGGTAAAAACTGCAGTCCGAGATGTGAGTAGCCATTATAGTACAGGTAAATCATAATGCGAGAATCCTTATTCCAAGCAAGGCGAAGCCACTCAGAAATTTCAGAAAGATAACCCGAAACAGCCAATAATATATTTTTCAATACACTTCCTTGAAAACTGGTTCTTATCGCACTACGATTAGGTTCAACATGCAAAGTATTTCACACGTGTGCGCTTTTTTTCATTTACCAACACGTGTGCGGAAATAAAAATTGCCACAGGTAACTATACCTCTACTTAGTCCAAATTGGTTCAATGCCTATAGTCGACGGTGATTGATTTTTTTTAAATTTCGACAAAGAGTTATGCATCTTTACGGCGTTATTATTTTGTTGAATATTTAAATTATGTTTATAATAGAATCATACAATAGAATATCATCAAAAACCATGATTATTACAAAACAAAAACACGGTTATGAACAAATTAACATTTATTTGTGTTCTAAACTCAAATATTTGAATTTTCTATTTTTCATATTAGGCTGTTTAGCGGCTTTATACCTTTGCCTCTCCTTTAACCTGCGGAGGTAAAGCGCGGGAGAAAACAAATTCAGTCTTATTTGTTTAATGACAAAAATATTTTTCGTTCTCTTATTTTATTTCTTCAAAAGTGTATTGAAAACCGTCGTTTGATACACGTGGACATTTGTTATTGTAGTTCTCGGCTCCATAACACCCTCGCCTACGGCTCGTGTGTGTATTCCGCCTCAAATGCAATAACAAAATTACTCCACTTGTATCAAAATGTCAAATGTCGTGTTGTATTCAAATCACGAGAAATCATAACAAAAAATCATAACGCTGTCACACGCAGAACGCCTTATAAATAATAATAGAAATCGTCTACCTTTATTACCCGAATGCCAAGTAGGTTTATGTCTGTCACTAGTACCTTTTTACGGAATGAATGCCGTAGGTATTTATGCAGGATTTTTTATTCCCGCGTAGCACCCAAACGGTTGGAAGTATTTTTATGATTTATAGGTCTTTAGGTTTGTCGTGACCACAGAGCACTAAATCGCCACACCGGCAGCGACTAAAGGCGCCTGTATGAATAATATTCCTGTCCGAATTGCACAACTGAACTCAAGCTAGCTGTCACAAGCCATTGAAATTTGAATTGTCATGGGGCGTCAGTTTCTAACACGCTTGGTTTGTATGATAACTGTTGGCAGAACGTCTCTAGCTGCAGCAGGTTTCTCCGTGCTCTGTGGTTGTGACCGGATAGGTGCCATAGGTTAGCAGAAAAATTATATTTAAAAATAAATCTGCATGGCGGGTTTTAGACGTCAATAAGTAGTCGTGTAAAAACTTTTTATTTCGTCAAAAAAAAAGGTTCGAAAAGGCGATTCCAAAAATTTGACTTGAGTTATGTCCCTTGTGACTCAGTGTCTACGTCAAAAATGTTTTGTATAGAAAAAAGAAACAAAAATATTGTGTTGCATTATTTATCTTTTTACGTTAATCTGTGCACAGCATAAATTACCTATGACAAATGCATGACAGTGACGGACAGTGGCAGAGAATACGAAAGATCCTTACATGGTCTAAAAAAACAAGGTCTGACACTCCGAGAGTGACACAAGCTGACGTCACTATCCAGTTGCCACTTTATTGCAACAAAACAAGAAGTATGGAAACATTTTCAGTCACCATTCTGTTAAAAAATATACATCAAGCATTTAAATCGTCGTTTTGTTTTTCTAATCAAACGAAACAATTCAATTTAAACTTATACCGACGTAATTGTTAGTTAAAACCTCATTGATTTATCGGATTCGCACAGGTAATAAAGGCGGTTGGGGAGTTATTATGACACACTACTGGTAACACAGCGGTGATGACGTAGGCTTGTGTCACCCACGTGACCACTGCGTCTCGGAATGCTATACCTGGCGAAGTATATTATTATACCATGGATCCTTATTTATCTTTTTTCGTATTCTCTGCCACTACCCGATCACACGTTGACACGCCACAACTACACCAAATCGCAGCGACAAAATGTGGACAAGTGGTTACGTGTGAGTAGTGTCGCTGCAGCTTTTTGCAGTTGCGTTGTGGGAACTACAAAATTTCGATGTGGTTTCGTTGTAGCTAGTAGTTGCGTTGTGTTACGTTATGGTTACCACAACACAAAATTAATGAGGGCGCAGTGTTCAGTGTTGCCACCATCTGTTTTCGATTTTCCCTGGGCTCTTCGTGAAATTTCCCTAAATTAGGCACTTTACTAATATTTTCCCCTTAAAAATTAATTTAACAAATAAAATACAAATTTAGGTGAATTATTATTATTTATTAAAGTAGACTATACATCTACATCCGTAGCATTATTCGTATTCGACATCTTCCTTCCGCGTACACAAATCTATGAACGCAAAAGACAAAAATGTTATTTGTTGCTAGCGATAGAGAACAGTTCATGGGCACACCAAGTTACGTTTGGATACACGTAATCACGCATTAAATTCTTTTACGAACCTAAAATCAAATTTTCCCTTAAAAATCCCCTAAATATATTTTTTACCCTCAATATTCCCCTAAATAATTTTATGCCCTAAAAAATCCCCTAAACGTACAAAAATCCTCTAAATCTAGGGGAAAATACCCTAAGGTGGGGACAGTGGTAGTGTTGCCGCGTCGACGAAACGTTGTATTTGTAATATGGCCGGCTGCTAGTGCGTGGTCTCGCTGGTGGTTGTGTTATGGTTGTGACGTGGCCTTGATATGGAATTAATTTAATTAAATGTCCCAATTACAATCTTATTTACAAAACTGGCAACATAAATATCTCCCCGAATACCTGAATCAAAATAATAATCTTTTAAATTGAAATATTTCCTGCAAAGTTTTACGAAGTAATGAAAGCTGTGTGTGTATTTCAAATGTTATATTTTCAAATAAGTACCTATGGTTATTTTTTAAATATTATAATGAACTAATTGTCTATGCCGTGCCGAACTTTATCCATGGGCCTTTCTTTTGACCATTTAAACACGTGGAGGCGTCTTAGGCCGCACCCAGGCTTGTATTTTCGTACGAAATTAAGTCTTGGGAGAATTCGCCGGGCGAGCATTCGTTTACCTACTCATGCACATTCTTTTGTGAACCGAACAGTTTGGTGCGTACGTGAATCCAAACACTAGGCGTTCGCGTCGTGTTCGAATGAATTAAATTTGCCTTAAAGCCGATATTTATTCTAATATATATATTCTAATATAATAATTTATATGAGGTCGGCCCAACATGTCTCTAACATGTTGGGCCGACCCCATATAAATTGAAATTAAGGCAAGAGAAAGATGATGATTCTGGTGTGGTCACAAAAACAAGAAATAATGAAAATTTTTAATTTCAGTAATATCGTCTAGAAGAAATTCATCTAGCACACGCGGCTTGAAAATATCTGCACAAGGCAAACAGTATTATATGGAAGGAATGCAGGAGACCGTATCATCTGCACACAGCAAAGAAACCATGTTCCACCATAAACAATCAAATGTCTGTTCACACAGATTCGAAGAAGAAGAGAAAACAAAAAATAAACTTTTGTCAAATTTATATCCCTTACCAAAATATGATATTGTATCGTGGCGTTAGCACTGACACCACATCGGACCGGCCATGTTGCTGTGCTCCTAAACACATGGAATTCATATTGATAAGCCCGAACATCGACATGCACCAAATGCGTTTTCTGAGCTGGTTACACCTCTTCTTGTAAACCAAGGTATGTACGTACTACTCTAGCTATGTTTTAAATTATATTCAACAACTAGTAGGTAAATATGTTATAAGAAATTTTATTTGCCGACTGGCTGTAGCGAACGGTTTTACTCGCATCCTGGGGGAAATCCAGGACGTGGCCTATCTGTCTGGCTATTCAAAGCCGTTGATGCGAGATTTTATAATAATCATCTTCTTAGCTCCTTTATTAATTGTACAGACAGTGTTACTTCGTCAAAATTTGTTGTTCTGTAGAAATAAAATTTTATCAATATTAGGTATGTAGCAATAAATAAAAAATACTGTTATGTAAGCGTTATTGTCTAAGTTTATTTAGAAGCTGTTTTTATTTTTTAAATAATATCTGCAAAGTAAAGAAGGAAAGAAAACCATATTTTGAGAATCATTAAGGCGGAACCTGCAGGATAGCCCGCGAAATTAAAATTTTCTTACGTTTTTTGCAATTTGCAGGGCACTGTCAGGTTGTATTTTGATTAAAATATGATTCGCGACCGTAATAAATATGGCTTCACAGAACTATAATCATTAGAATCAACGAAACTATTTATAAAGGTTCCTTGTTGCCTACGGAACCCTAAAAACTTGAAAGGTTTATTGAAGATACTCCTTCCAAATTATCCATTTAAAAAAAACGATAATGCAGCAGAAATAAAATTCGGAAGTTTTTATATATCCGTACCTAATGAACGAAATACAACAAATTAAAGCATTTTCAATGTACCTACCTAGTAGCAGAGGCGTGGAATATTTAGCGTGAAATATTTAATATGGTTTTGGGATTTATCAACATTTCAGAACGAGACAGGAACAGATTACAAAAAAAAACGACTTTAAATCACTCTCCTGTAAAATTTTAAAAGCAGCAGTTACGTCGATGTTTCTCCAAATGAGCGAAATGTGAGTTTCAGTTAAATTCCGTTGCGCGAACGCACTGGTAGGCCTGTCTCCTGTCAGCAAAAAACGGCTTAACCGACTTGCGTGCTTATAACTTTTATATTATAGACGCAAGCGAGTGTTGTGCAAGTATTGTTTGAAAATTAAATAGTGCTGTGGCACTCACAAAGTCGCCGAACAGCCTAGTATTAAAAAAGAAACATAAGTAGGTAACGCATTGCGCAATTTACAATCAATAGTTTCGATTCTTAATTTGAAAAAACATACTTGTGTAAAAATTACATAGTGTGCATTATGTTTTGCCTACCGTTAAACCTTAAACAAAACGGTGTAATTGAGTTGCGCAACGCTTTAAGGCTCCCAGTCGCGACCCGACTCTAGCAGAACAATTTCAAGGAAATTGTTCTACCAGAATCGCGTCGCACTGTCGCGTCCCGCGAGCTTTTAACCTCCAGTTCGCTTTGACGTCAATTCAAATGGTGTTAAACTTAGCTGAAGCATATCAAAGTCTGCAGAATCAGTAAACTTTTCAGAAGGGTAGACGTTGGTATGTCGTAGCAGCAAGTTGTTACGTCATTATCGACATCAGCCCTTATAAAAAGTTGTTTTGTTAAGCTTCAGCTAAGTTTAGTGCGTCGTCGTAAGTAAACTGGTGGTTAGAAGCGTTACGCAACGTCCTACCCTCCTACAACGTTGGATGGAAAGCTTCTCAACTTAGCTGAAGCATATCAAAGTCTAGACAACTCAGGAAACTTTTTAAGAGGGTTGATGTTTGTAATCTCGCTGTGAAGAGACACACGGAGTTAATTAATGTGTAGCAGCGATTTCCCCGGACGGTGGCATGCCCGACAGATGTCAATTGGCCGTATAAATATACAGGGTGGATTTTTGAGATGGGGCAGCAAGGGCAGCTACCTTAACCGCTGTAGCTACTGGAAAACGGTCTTACGAGATTTTCCTTTACTTTTTGAGGAAGATTTACATTCACAAGTTTTGAAAAAAAAATACAGTCAGCAGGAAAATGGGCAATTTTCAAAAAACTATTTTTTATGCCAATCGATCATGTTCCATATAAGGATCAAAAACCTCTTTGGACCAACTGAGGTTTGAGTACGCATTCGAGTCCGCGTATCACTGGTCTCACTCGTCAGTTTGTTTAATTCGCCAGTTCCCATAATTGGTCAGTTTTGCGAATTAGACAGTTAACGTCAACTCGACAGTTTCAAGTGTTTGCCAGTTTCGTTGATTCCTCAATTATAAGTACACTCAAGAAAAATATATGTTTACTTTTAAGAACGTGGATATTATAAGGAATAACCAACCCAATTTAAAAACATAACATTTTAAAATGTATGGCAATAAGCTCGTGTTCTATTACATTTTACTGGTGAAATATGATTGAACTCGAAGTACACTTCCGCCTAATCCTTTGAGGAAACAGGAGTGCTGTTATGTTACTTCATAATTAAATTGAAATTAACTTGTGTAAAGGCGCGTTTGGGTTCTTACATGTACCTTTCAAGTTATTGTCATAGAACGGATATTTAAAGAAATTCTAATCTTAAAAAGTACAAAATAAAATTTTAGTAAAAACCTTTTTAAAAACAAACTTTTAATTAACTATAAAGTACTAAATAAAACTTACGTTAACATAAAACTTTAATATGTTCTTAAAAGCCTGAGGCGTGAACGTACTTCTTACACTTTAAGATAAGCCGCAAGCTTCTAAGAAAATATTAAAGTTTTATGTTAATAATGTAAGTTTTATTTAGTACTTTTTAGTTCATTAAAAGCTTGTTTTTAAAAAGGTTTTTTATTATGTAGACTATTTCAGAAGAAAGTTTGTATCCCAAACTGACAAAATCACACTGACAACTGACAGTTGTCTAAGGTAGTGAAGACAATTTGGCGGCGGCGCCACGCATTTTGATATTTTTCGACGTTTTGTGTCATTAAAAAATGCTTCACCGTGTCACTTCGCGTCCGTTTCGGTGTGAACTGACTTCTAAATATAACTTTATCATTTTCAGATGACGACGAAGATTGTGGAAAGTGTCCACATCATAAGTACATAAAAGGAAACAAAATGAAATGTGCATGTAGTGGTAAGACCAGAACTATTAAGATTCGACCTTTATGCCCATGCGAACAGCATCAGCCACCAGTGTCAAAGACAACAGCTGGACCAAAGGCGGAGACCAGGTCCACGGGCTGCCAGTGCTGCTGCTGCGATTCCAAGAAAAAAGGTGGCCCGAAGCTATAAGTGGTAGGTCCCGTCGGAGAAGTGTGCCAAATGGACCAAGGAGGGTCTTACTTTCAAGCAGGCCAAAGACCTTCCACTGACTCAAAAAAACCCGTAAGGATTATGCCTGTGTAAGCGGTAAACGTGGTAAAAAAAGTAAGAATATTATTTGTGAGTGTCCTACCTCGGAACCCGAACCCGAATGTGAACCCGAACTAGAACCTTACATATAACAAATTTACCATTGGGCTGATGAGAAACAAGATATGAGACAAATGAGATATGACGCAGACTCAATCAGGATTTAGAATAATAAAAAAGAAGAAACCGCCGGTACAACCTGAGGCCGAATTTACAGTGGAAGATGCAGTCAGGTACTACGTGTCTATGAACTCGAACCTTATAAAGGAACTTCTGCCCCCCACTGCTGGAACCCAAAGACTGTCCCTGTAGTGACAATAAGAATATACCAAAACTGAAAATGAGAAATTGTGATGTAAAATGCGAATGTCCACCCGGTCCGCCCGAGTATGTACCTCCTCCTCCTGCCTTGGGTGTAACTCCCTCGCCTGTTCCTCCCACGCGTGTTTCTTACACGCGTTTTCCTCACATGCGTGTTCCTACTCCGCCGCTTGTGGAGCCTGAGGATGAGGCTCCCTCCGGAGGATCTAAGGGCCGTAGCGGTGTCTGTTGCTTCAATATGATTCAAGAGACGAACATTTCAAGTACTGAACATAACAAATAATCAAGTAGCACTGTCTTGTGTCAAACAGGTTTAAAGAAACTTATGTAGTAAATATTTTGGATTTCTGTAATAGTGTAAACATTTCCCATCGTTTGTGTAGTTTTTAACCAGTCATGTATTCTGGGAAATAATAATTAGTCAGTAAACAAGATTTGGAAAAAAAAATGTGTTTAACAGCTTTTACCCTTTTAGAACAACATCAACAACGGTTTTTGGCGATGTAACCATAGGCAACAAATATGTAAACAAAACTGCGCAAGTAGAAACTATGAAACAAATGAATACCTAGGGAAGTAGGTTTCGTGGTTTAAACGGAAGTTTAATAGGAATTAAGGACGGGTTACCTAGAGTGACGCCGTGTTACTTAGTTACAGTGTAACTCGGCGTCAGTATAAGTAACCCTAAGGCCCTTTGTACACGGCACAGTTTCTTTATGTTATTAGCCGCGCTGTAGAAAAATCGAGTGAGCTTGCCTATGACACGGCAAACAACCGAACGAGACCACGGAGACGAGACACTGCCTTATCCATAATTCAATTCACACAAGTACACAATCGAACGAAAGTGGCGCGGGAGCGAAGCAGGATATGATTTGACCAATCACGAGCCAGCCAGATCACATCGATGCTTGCCATCGACCGCCATGCAAATTATTTTATATTCATAATCAATCAGTTAACTTGTGAAACATAGGTGTTTAAATAAATAGGGGGTGCGGTATGTTTTGTCTTAATTAAGACATACAAAATATTTATAAGTGACACATTAGGTGTCATTAGATTATGTGACTTAGAAAAAATAATATTTTAATTAATTAAATACCTACATAGACAGAAAAGAGAAAAAATAATAAAAACATCAAATACAATAAAATCAATCAATAGTCATAGTACTTATTATCAAAAGATAATAAAGCATTAAGTAGTATAATATAGGTCGTTCAAAAATTCGTCTACAGTATAATAATAACATCTGTCAATTAATAATTTAGTAAGAGCTTTTTTAAACTTAATCTTCAAATGTCATGCTTATTATGTCATCAGGAATTTTATTAAACACTTTAGGTGCCACACCAAAAACTCTTTTTCGCATCAATGCGGTCTTACCTTTCACGTAGGCATCGAGGTAAACCCTCAAGGCTCGTTCAAACAGGAGCATTCAAGCAGTCCGCGATGTATCGCAGTGAGGTATCCTTCGCATGTGTACGTGTCTATTAGCATGCATTTGTTTTACATGGAGGTGACATCGAGGTGAAATATTTTCGTAATTTTATTACGATACTTTTTTTAAACTGGCATTGTATTTGATATTACACAAAGTATTCCTTTGCAGTAGGTATTTGATCCTTGTCAGCAATACTAAACGTCTCAAAACTGTGAAGAAAAATACATCGTGAAAAAACCGGCATGTCCTAGAACCTAAAATGATTAGTGACATCCACCAACCCGCACTGGGCTTGCGTGGTTGGTTATGGCCCACTCCCTCTCATAGACAGGAGGCCTATGTCCTAGCAGTGGGAAAAATACAGGCTGATTATGCAGCAACACTATCGCTCAATATAAAATACAGGATGCTTTTTGATAAGAGGAATCGGGTCCGATGCCCGGTTCCAGCACCTTTAAAAATAAAACTGCTTTTATTTTCCTTTGAAATTGAGAACATGATTCCTTTGCCCTATGACCCATAGTTTGAAATTTAGTTTAGATGTGATGATGTGCCATCGCAACAATCATGTTCATTTACGCGGCTGACATTAATATTCCCCCACGTCCATGCAGCTGACTATATTTTTTGGGTTGAGGATTATCCTCTACAAACCGTCCCTAAGGTTCGGCGCGGTATGGAATGACGTTCTTATAAGTTTTTTTTTTTTACAACTCTAACTTGCTCTAACTTTGGACTCCCCCAATAAAAGAGCAGCTGACGCTCAGATATCTTATGCACTAAGTTTAAAATTACTTTTCAATCCCTTTTTTTTTTCAATGTAGCCCGCGCATTTCAAGATTACGTATGTGTTTTGCAAAAAAAATTGTATTTCGCGGGCTTTTATATTAACCCTAGGGTACTAATCATCGCCAGAAAGGTGAGTGGGCGCCTGCATTCAGTTTTTATTTTCATTAATACGCATCGGGTTGTACGTTCTTGCCAACTGAGAGTAATCCGCAAGGTGATATAGGTGATCCCGCGCCCGGCTAGCTCACACCGTTACCAAAATATTGACTACTAGCTTCTGCCCGCGACTTCGTCCGCGTGGAATAGTTACTTTGGGCTAACGCTAACTTTAACCCGCGACTTCGTTTATGTAGAGGGTTAAAATATTTTTTAATAATAGGTACGTTAAGGAGCTGTTTTAGGTACCTACATCACGCTTTTATCAGTACACGGAGAAAAGATTTCTTAAAATATTCCTGGGGAGTTTATGCATTTTTACTGGGGCTCTGCAGTAACGCGGAACCCAAGAAAATTTACCGAGTTACCCAGTACAAATTCTAGAACAAAAAAATATTTAAGGTCTTAGAAATTGTACTGGGTTACCGATTCAATTTTTACTGGGGTATTGAACGTCATTTTTGGTATCTCGCAGAGATAACTGGGGCCACCGCCCTTCCCCGTCATGACCACCCGCCGTCGGCCTTGCACCATTATTTTGCTGCAATGTTATTTTAAAACTGCGATATCTCCTAAGATATTCATTGAAATCAAAAGATGTAAGGGGCAATTTTGTTTTAAATTAAATACTTGTGATGAATAACGTATTTATTTGGATAAGGATAAATATCATGTTTATAAAAACACCTTCGCAAATTTGGTTAGCATAAAAAAGTTTATAGTGAGCCTAACATAAAAGATAGACATAAGCTGCCGCAGACTTTTTTTTAGAACTTTTAAAGGGGAACAATTCTGTAATACATGATTTTTGCGAAACTTTAACCGTTTACGCAGCGCACGCAAAGGAAGCTCTCAAAAGGAAAAAATACCCACGATTTTGAAACATTGCGCATTGGTGCTCCGTCCCTATTGGTCTTAGCGTGATGATATATAGCCTATAGCCTTCCTCGATAAATGAGCTATCTAAAACTGAAAGAATTTTTCAAATCGGATCAGCAGTTCCTGAGATTAGCGCGTTCAAGCAAACAAACAAACAAACAAACTCTTCAGCTTTATTATTAGTATAGATGTGAAACCCTGGGAGGCGATCATTAGTATTAGAGAGTAAATTTTTGACTGAACATTTGTAGAATTTTGTTAATTTTTTATATAAATATGTGGTTAAGAACGTTGACCCCGACATTACATTATTTTAAAGCCTATAAAAATCAGCACACTTAGACTTATAATTATTTTTTTGATAAAATATTTCCGTAAGGCTCAGTGTGTCTGTGTCATAAGGTGTACCTAAACCTTACAAACCTTTTTGGACTAATCAGTAATTCTCTAATAAAAACGTTTTGAATTCTTAAGTTATTTCGTCTAAAGATAAGTTTTAAAACAAAATTTCGATTTATTTCTAAAATCGCCTGCCTTTTGATTTATAAAATCGATCATTAGTAATCTGCGAAAATATGATTAGTACTCCAGGGTTAAGTACCTAATGCTAGAGTTGACAAGGTCTCAGTTCAAAAATCGAGTGATGGAAAACTCGATTATGAATGTATTTTAGATAGAATTGGTTCACAGTTCTTTAACATTTATTATACCTGTTTTGGCATCAGTCATCATCATCATCATCATCAATCACAGTTATATCATTAAGTACTTAAGTTCGCTGTTGGGTTGCTCCACAGAAATCTAAATAATAAGGTACTTATTAATTTAGATTTCTGTGGATTGCTCCCATTGACGCCTTTCAAATCATTCAAGATAAGTGATCTTTATTTTTGATACAATTGGGTTGCTGTTGGTGGTCAGTGGGTCGTCTTAGGGGCAGAGTAGTAGGAGTTTCAGCTTAGGGGCATTATGAGAACCAAAATTTTTTTTGGTTAAACCTTTTTTTTTGGGCCAGTCATATAAGGATTTTTTTTTCGGAATTCTACTAATTTTACGAGTATTGCAGTATCGGGTTAACCTTGACCATAGAAACCATTTAGGTTCTGGGAAGCATGGCCCTACGACGCACGTAGGCGTAGTCGGCGGAGCCCCACTTGGCGGTGCTCCTGCTTCTAAATGGTTTAAAAAAAAATTACGACGTAGGAGATGGCGGGGTCTTTATTTTTCTGTTGGCTCGCTCACTAGACCCCGCTATCCCCTTCGAACCTAACCTGTCCGAGTCGGGGTGCCCCAAGTTCCGGGCTCGCTTCGCTCGCTCTTGCATTCGAAGTTCTAAGAGGATCCCTTCGACATAATTTTTGAGACAAACGGCTGGTTGTAGACAAAAAACACCAAATTGCTTTTAGCCTTATATTTAGGTGTTCTTTACGATAGAATCGAGAAACTAACGATTTGCGAAAACAACATTTTATGTTTATACATTTTTCCTCAGTAAGTTAAAAAAATATTCGAAGGGCTATTTCTCAGAAACGGTGCGATGTAGGACCATGGTAAACTAAATGACCAAGCTAAATGGTTCTTATAGACAAGGTTAACCCGATACTGCAATCAACTCATTCCTGCAAGCAACCAGTCTGTCACAGCCACCTTGAGGTCGTCGGTCCATCTAGCTGGGGGGCGTCCCACACTACGCTTGCCAAAACGCGGTCGCCACTCCAGGATTCGGCTGCTCCACCGGCCATCGGTCCTCCAACAAACATGGCCACCCCATTGCTACTTCAGCTTGCTTACTCTGCAAGCTATGTCGGTACTGTCGGATACTGCAATACAATTGATAAAGGACAAGGCCCGTTTATGTATGGAATTTGGCATAGTTATCGAATTTAGTGTACCTACACTAATGATTTTTGGTACCTATTTTATATTCGTAAATATTGGCACATTAAATTGCTATAAATAAAAAAACTCAACGAACTTGTCATTACAACAGACTAGACGTAAACGTTTCATTAAACCTTTTAATCACATCGCTGGCAATAAGTGTGTGATTATGATTTTGCTATTAAAAAACTCAAGGCGCTTTAAAATAGCGAACAGTTGTGAATTAGGTATTACGGTTAACTGATAAGGTTTTAGTATTACTAGGCATTTAAACCAAGTAATGGCCACCTGAATTAAGGTTTTTTTTATTAATGTTTACCTATTGATTAACATTCATTAAACTGGGTAAGTCTCAAAAAAATTGACAATAAGAACAGTAGGTATATTTGAAACTAGCGTTTTTCTTTAAAGTACCTACATTAATTTAGTGGTTACCCTTTTATTCTTTTTATAGTTATATACCAATTAATAAGGGAAACACAAAATAAAACATAAGTGTAGAAATAGTTATTTATTGATTAGAGAAAATAATTAAAAAATATTTTGTTAGATTATATCTTAAATGCATATCTAGATAACTCAATATACATTATAGCGATGCAGCGGAAATGCAGAGACCGAGGTCAACCAACCAGCTTGGATAAAACTAAATCATTTTTATTTCACATATACACTAAAGAATTATAGTGCTTCAGTAATTACATAAATAACTGCATAAATAACCAGACATGTAAAACAAATACAAGCATAGATGTCCAATGGTCTATATTATTTTACAAATATTGTGAGTAATTTTTATATTGAATTAATTAGAGTTAGGGAGTCTTTTTAAGCGTGCTTCTCAACAAAGATTAGGTTTCGATTATTTTAATATTCCTGAATTGTTAATAATAAGTTGTCGAAAAATCCTGCTGGAGCTTGAATATTGTTTTGGTGTCTTGCCCAACCAAGGTACCAGATGATCGTCATAACGTGACAACAACAACCAACTTTCCTGATGCATTGTTGTCCGAGGCCAATTCCTGCATATCTCGTGATGTGTCATGACTCATGCACTACCAATCTATTTGGTCGCATCCAACACACATGACAAACATAGTTGTTTCTTGAAGGCTGAAAACAAACCACAGTTAGAATAAACACAGATAAAAAAATAAGTATAAATAATTTTTAGCAAGTTTATGTTTTCAAGTATTATGTTATTGTATAATGAGCAGTAGGTAATATGTTATGACATGCCTACTTTAGGCAAGTATGTGTTCAGATATTACAATCATACAAATAATCTGAAAACTCTCATAAGAGATGCCTTTGCAAGCTTTGCATGGCTATTTCGCAGTTGATTCAACTCATAATGCTCCACAAAACAAATCCGAAACGCAATGCAAATTAGATTCCAGTGTTAATAGCATAGTAATCGAGTGATAGATATTAGCAAGGGTAATAAATATTAGAAAATAATCGCAAAAACACAAACAGTACGCAACGAAGAAACTGCAATACAAGATAGTATATTCTTTATTTCTTTGCTGCCATTGTACTTTGTGGCAAAGTACATTTTATAAATGGAGAGCAATAACCACACTACCACAGAGTACATTTATATATATATATGCCATAGGAGCACAGATTAGGAATAGAGGTCTATCGTGAGGCCAAATGTCGCCTTCTGAATTCGGGTTTTGGAACTAATGTCAACATATTATATGTATTATGGCCTGCTAAGCTTTATAGCTGGCTATATAAGTACTGTTTACGTTATTTAGGTATTTAAAAAATGTTATTCCAAACAATAAAACAATGTTATCTTCGATTTAATTATTTCTTTCTTTCTTTCTTTTAAAGCATTTCTTAGACAGTTTTTTTGGCTATAATTTTATGCAAATCCGTATCATCATCACTCTCTCTCTTGTAGAATAATATTTTATTTAAGTCTATACAATAATTACAAATAATGAATCTGCAGGATATTTTAATTAAAAAATCAATTAGGTTTTCACTGTGAATTGCACATTCTACAAAATTAAAATCCACATGCATTAATATAACTGTTTTGATCAGTTCTTTTATTTAAATTTTCTTTTAATATTGTTTAATTTATATCCTGCAGATTCGAAATACAATTTAAGAGAGAGTCGCTGGGACTGCAAAGCCATTTTTATTTGCATATTTCCTGTACCTTAAATATTCAGGCTCATAGTTAGACATCAAATTTTGATTACATTGAACACACCCCTTGAAGACCTTTTTGTTGGCGCTTTAAAAAAAATACCCGCTCACGTATTGTAGGCCTCCAATTTTGCGAGGGTCATTTTTGTCTTCAAGAGCTGTGAGTGTGATGTCGGGAATATTATCTAGCTCGCAATTTATTAGTTGTTTGCTGCCCCTGCCTGTGATGGGTACTTCATGCAAAGCGTAACAACTGCCTACTTCACCAATTGCCCCTGGGGTATGGACACTAGACAAGCGGTTAACTAGCAGTGTGGTACATGCTGCTTCGAACCTTTCTGGTGTAGATTTTACGTTGCGGCATCCGTGGCTCCTTATGGATACAAAAAAGTTTTCAATTGGATCCTGATTCAGATGCCGCAACCAAACTGATGTTACACCATATTTTGATGCAATATTTTTTAATAATAATTCTATACCTTCTAGTCTCCATACCCAATTGTTTAATGTGGGAACTTGTTCATTATTTAATGATTCAGGATTAATCAATTTCATATTCTTCATGCATTGTTTGGACTCCTTCCATGTTTAATAGTGTATGGAAGTAGCCGGCACAGGTCCTAGAAAAGGCTTACCATACTTCTTTCTTCTTCAGAAACTTAAATTTACTGAGTCAAAAAGTTGATCAAAGAACAACATGATGTCTGCTGTACATTAGGCTTCTTCTGGAATTATTCCTTTATCTGGAAAATAAAAAAGGCAATTGTTATTACAATTTTTTAATCTGATCTGGCAGAATAAAGAGGTGAGAACCGTATGGAAAGTATTTAAGGGGGATGCGCTAAGGTAGCCCGCGAAATTCAAATTTTCTTGGGTTTTTTGTCATTAAATCAGACGAACCCAGAGCAAATCTATTTTAGAGATGTATTGATGATATTTATGGTTAAAATTATGCTAATACATATTTCTTACTGTCGTGTCGCAAATCATATTTAGATCAAGATACAACCTGACTGACCTGCAAATTGGAAAAAACGCAAGAAAATTTGAATT
Source organism: Dryobotodes eremita (assembly GCA_917490735.1). Classification (NCBI taxonomy): domain Eukaryota; kingdom Metazoa; phylum Arthropoda; class Insecta; order Lepidoptera; family Noctuidae; genus Dryobotodes; species Dryobotodes eremita. The sequence continues at coordinate 4,212,162 of OU823241.1, read as the reverse complement.
TCACGGGCTACCACAAAACAATCACTGTAATATTATTATCATTGATAATATCACAAAAAAGCTTGTGAGCTGTAGAATATAATGTAAAAATAACATTAAGTACTGCTGAAATTTACCTGCAAGATAGCCAATATTTGATGCCACAGTTTGGCTGGATAGTTGGGTTGCGAATTCAACTTTCATCCTTGGAATTTTTCTTGGGTCACAGTGAGAATCCGTAAATTTTGGTACCAATCGTATTAGTTTAAAGCCAGATTTTTCTTTATACATATAGTGCAGTTATTGGTTCCCATTTTGCCATTTTTGTTTCTTTATTTTTGACATAATTTTTTCAAATGGTTTGAAATTAAATTATATCGAATGCATTTAATTAAGTGAGGCGGCTCATATAGTGGTATGATCTCTTGGTTGTTAATTAATATAATGTTGTCCCTGGGTCCTTCTCCCTTTCTCAACAAGACACCATGTGTCTCTGGTAAGAGATTTTTAATACAATTCACATTATTTGTGCCTTGATCACATACAGTTGCAACCACAATAAGAACCACATCTTGGAGCTCAGTGATGACGGCTTTTAATTGTTTCGCAAGTTCAGGCTCCTTTGCTGCTTGTGAAAAAAGTGTATGCAACGGGTTGCTTATATTTTTTTTACTACTAACTACTATGAACACCTGCGCATGATCAGCGTATTCAGGTAGTGTCTCTTGGCCATTTGTAACAAAACCACTAACTCTGTCTTTTCTTTCATTATACGTCACACTAGGTTTGAGTGAAATTTGGTCAAATAGAACAATACATATTTTATGTTCTAGCTTCATTTTCTTCGTTGCTTTCTTTATCTGCTTAATCATATTTTTATTGATTCCTAGATTTATGTCTGTTATATTTAACAATTTTAGAAGAGTTTGACGTGATGGCAGTATAAAGATTTTCCTAAAATTTTCCTTTTGTGCTTTGCATAAGGATAGACAAAGCAACAATTTTTTTTTTTTTATGTGAATCGACGTCCTTTGATTCCCTTTTTATGCTCTCCGAATTGTAGTAAAGTCAAAATTTTGGATATACTAGGCAATTTGTCTAGTGTTTTTAATAACTGTCGATTGGTAGTTAAATTTTGCAGCGCCTTGATATTTTTTGCCTGGTTTTAACCTTGCTGCGGCATTCACTGAGTTTCACTCCAACTAGCACACGTTTTCTATATAGAGCATGCTCAGATTGAATTACAGCAACATGGTTCCGGTGCTTCTTAGTGATCATTTTTGATATTTGCATTTTGCGTTGCTCTGTAATAAAATTAATCATAATTATCAATCAAAATATCTGAACCCGACAGTTAAAGCAATCTGGTAAATCTATATAAATAAAAATCAATTACCGAATGTACCTATGTAAGCGCATCACTTCCAGAACCTGCACCTATTTGGCTAATTATTTTTTTGTTATGTTCAAGGACAAGGTTTGTATGACAGAAAATGTTTGAAAAATTGTACAGAAAAATTTTGGTTAAAAAATCTGCATTTAAAAAAGTGAGTGAATGAGTAAGACAGAATATTGAACGAAAAGTTGTAGAACGTTATATTGATAGCTGCTATTTTTTTAAATACCAGCAATAATAGTTTATAGAACTCAGTGTGTTATTGTTGTGAAATTATTTAATTGACATTTTATTTCATTACATGGTCATACTGTAAAGGGAAGATTTGGTCTCATTTTCTTCATTAGTACTCCCGTGTGAGCTAGTGTTTCATAAATATATTTAATTGAAGTACAGTACAGTACAGATTGATAATGCATAAAACCTTATTAACTGTTCAACAATTTAATATTTTTTTAATAACTTACCAAGGTTTTCCTTCATTTGTACATCTTCTCTTACACTTTGAGTGTGTACCAGCATAGCCACAGAATCTAGATGTGAAGTTACAGGTTCTGCAATGCCAATTAATCTATTAGGTATAAAATGTGTAAAATAAATGGCTAATAAACATATTACACAGCCAGTATTGAAACATTGTAGTTCATGTTTATTAATTCCTAGCTGTTGCTCATGGCAAAGTCAAAGTCAAATCATTTATTTCAAATAGGCACATAAAAGGCACTTTTGAACGTCAAAATTTACAAAAAAATAGAATTGATTCTAGTTGCCCCTTCCAAAAGGTAGTTTCGTATGGAGAAGAATGGGCAAGAAACTCAACCGTTACTCTTTTAAAATATTTTACAATATTATGTAAGTTCACATTAATTATGTAATCATATGTGAAGACGATGCACCTAGAATAAAATTACTATACCACAATAGGTAAAAAGAATTAAATATAATGCAAAGGCAGGTAAATTAATTATGTGATAGATACATGGTGCTCACATATTTACAAATATTGAAAAGTAGATGATGTTTCCAAAATTTTAACAAGTAATAATTTAGTGTGTGAGTTTAAGTAGTTAAGTACATAATGTAACAATCAATGTCATAAAAATTATAAATTATACAATTAAATTAGCAACCAGTTTGATTTTGTCTAGACTCTAGATTGTCCTATGGAGCAGGACCAGCATGTTTCCAAGCATTCTTATCTAGGATATAATCCTCTAATTTGTAATATGCTTGTTTACAAAGTATGGCTTCGCTCGCGTGGTAAGTCAATAAAAAGTACTCTACGTTGGTCTCAGTCTTCCTAGCTCATCATCTGCCTGGCCTTTTCCCAAATATGTTGGGGTCGGCTTCCAGTCTAACCAGATGCAGCTGAATACCAGTATTTTATATGGAGCGACTGCCTATCTGACTTCCACAACCCAGTTCCTGGGTAATACGATACCCCTTGGTAAGACTGGTGGTCAGACTTTCGGGTTTCAGGCAAACATTATTAATTTGAAATTATGTTTGTTACAACGCAATCATATAGATAGGTGAATGTAATAAAAACAAACTGAGCCGCTAAACGCTACATTTCTATTATAATAACTTACCAAGATTTTCCTTCATTTATACGTCTTCATCTGCACTTTGAGTTTGTACCTGCATAGCCACAGGATCCAGATGTCTCAGGCTGCCGCAGACAGAACAGTCTCTACAACGACAACTAATCTATTATTGTATACTGTTATTATGCGTATAGTCCTGTTGGTCTAGCGGTCATAACTTCACTTACCAAGATTTTTCTTCATTTGAACATCTACATTTGAACTTTGTGAATATCGCTGTGGGGCCACAGGTTCTGCAACAATATTTTAAAAATTAACTTTGCAGTGTTTGGTGTTTTGATAGTATGAAATTTCTTACTATCAAATATTAAAGTATACATATTTTTAGATTTAAAATAAAATTATATTAAGTGTTGTTGGTAACGGATGACGGGGTAACATCAAGCGATCAGCTGTCAACCAACAAGAGTTTATAAAATGAGGCGCAGTGCAGTAACAGTCTCTTTTTACTTGGACTTCACTCGGAACGGATGTGCTACCTGACCATTATCGTGTGCTTTCTATTGGATTAATATTTTAGTGTTCTCTTGATATTTTTATAATTGTAATTTAAAGGAATTAAATGCTGTTTATTTTTTCTTTTACTTGTTTCACTTCTTATAACTAATAGTACTTATATGTATACCTTTACATGTCTCAAAGCTCTTCTTTCAGAGTTAAATATTGAGATGGATAATATTAAACAACAACATTTTGATTAGATAGATATTTACATAAGGTTCAGTCAGACCCTATAATCAAATCATTTAATTTTAATGAATACTGAAGTGGTAAATAGGTTGTTAAATATTTACGTACCTATTTTGTTATTTGATTTAAGTATCTTGTTAGTTTGGTAGACTTTGAATAGTGTAATAGCAGGAAATATTATGATTTTGTTGCTGGCAATAGAGCTAAATGGCGTGCAATTGGAGAGGCCTATGTCCAGCAGTGGACTGCTGTAGGCTGATGATGATGATGATGATGATTATGAATCATAATATGATTTGAGTACTGTTCTCTATTTCTCATTGTTTTGGATTTGTCCAATCAATACCTGTATTCTATCCTTATTATTCATAAAAAAACTAAAAGGCTTTTTTTTTTTTTTTTTTTTCTTTTCCTTTTTGGCAACTGAGCCGATGTCGACTATTCTGCCAGCGTCATGTAGTGACGGCAGCACAGCAAGGCCGTCGAACTTTGCACTTTGTGGTAGTTATTATTTATTAATTTTAGTAGCTGAAAGGACAAGACAAGTTTTGTTAAATAACATGTTTTTTTTTTTTTTTATTATAAATATATAAATTGATAACTCTATTATAAAACGACACAGACATTCACAAAATTATAATTATTATTTATTACACATCATACTACATTTTTATACCATTGTCATTTAAGAATTTTGAGAGGATTTTGATTAGTTTAGGAGAAAAGTTAGTCAAGAGGGAATGGAAGTTAGTAGGAAGGGTGATATTAATTTTGGGTAGCATATGGTACAAATCAAAAGATTGGGAATTTGAAGGACATGAAAAAAAGATATGGTCCAGAGTACCATCATCAAGACCGCATTCGCACAAGGAATTGTCACGAACACGAATCTTATTCAGGAATACTGGACTGCAGCAGTGACCGAGTCTTAGCCGACACAAGGATGAGACAGTTCTTTTGCATAATTTAGTGCATTTAAAAAACCAGGGTTTCCGCTGGATGTCGGATTGGATACTGGCGTAGTATGCCCCCTTGTGCTTTGAACTTACCTGCCACACTGTTGACCAGGCGTTATACATTTTAAGTTTTGTATCAGCCCGTAAGTCGTAGTTATGGATGACGTAATGCTTTTGGTCAACAGGGTTGGATGTAGCAAATTTAGCCAACGAGTCAGCGCACTCGTTGCCACCTATACCCGAGTGACTGGGAACCCAAGCTATTTCAATGCTTAAACCGTTGTTAGAGCAAGTGAAGAGTAAATTTTGAATGTCTATAATAATTTGACTATGAATTTTTGATTTTAATTGATTTTGACTTATAGCCTGAATGCTACTGCGCGAATCTGAAAAAATTACTGAATTTTGAATATTATGCGTTTTTATAAAATTAATTGCTTCTAAAATGCCAATACATTCCCCTGTAAATACCGAAACCTCCGGAGGGCACTGGAAGAGAAGGGCAATTCTGGAATTCTGAAAATATGTTGCAATTCCTGTGCATCCTGTTGAAGTTAATTTTGACGCATCAGTGTAAAATAGATTCCAACCCCTCCAGTACCTCTCGATGGCCCGATCAAAGTCACCTTTTACGTTCTCGGAATTCTTTGAAATACCAAGCTCCAAAACGACGTTTGGCCTAAAGTGGACCACTTCATATGCGGAAGAAAATATTGGTAGGGTGGGATACTGACAAACAGGTGAGGAGAGGTTTTTAAGCTCTCTGTACCTATTCATCAACGGGGGAAACGATTTATGTTTCCAATATGGGGATATATCTAAAGAGAGGTGTATTTGTTCTAAAATGGGGAGTAAGGGATGGGACGACAGAGAGAAAACTTTTGACAGGAAACGATCTGCTAAGTATTGTCTTCGAAGGTTAAGGGGAGGCTCTGCACATTCTACCTGGAGGGCATTTATAGGGGAGGATTTCATTGCTCCTACGACAATCCTAAGGCATTTGGCTTGAATGGCGTCTAGTTTGCGAAGCGCCTCTTTATTACAGGGTTCAACTAAGAAGCAGCAATAGTCCATCACACTTCTGACCAGAGCATTGTACACTAATTTTAGAGTGTATGGGTGAGCTCCCCACCAGACTCCAGATAAAGCTTTTAGGACTGATACTGAGCGCTCACATTTTTTAACAACATTGTTGATGTGATCCACACCCGACATTTTGGAGTCCAAGGTAACTCCCAGAAACCTGGCCTTTTCCTTGATCGGGATAGCTTGACCATCTATATTAATGTCAACCTGGGGAATAAGACGTTTGCGAGTGAAAATAACAGCTGTACTCTTAGGAGCGCTCAAAGACAACCCGTGATCGAGAAGCCATTGGTTTAATGAGGACAAAGAGACATTCAAAGAGAGAGCGGCATCCTCTATGGAACTGCCAGAGACCAATAATGCGATATCGTCAGCATACTGAAGAATTTTACAATTATAATTTAAGCATGAAGGAAGATCGGAAGTGTAAATATTATAGAGTATGGGGCTAATTACGGATCCCTGAGGTAAACCTCGCCAGGTCACCCTCTGCTCGGAGTTATCCCCTGGAATCCTTAGCTGAAGAGTGCGGTTTGAATTAATAATGCAGATGATCTGAATAATCCTAGCCGGTATTCTCAGCTCATGCAGCTTTTGCCTGAGAACTGGGAGGAGGACAGAATCATAGGCAGCTGATATGTCTAGAAATACGGCTACCACAGACTCATCTCTACTAAGGGCCAGCCGGATCTCTGATGTGAGGATACCCACACTATCAGTAGTACCCAGACTTTTCCTAAAGCCGAATTGAGTCGTTGGAAGCAGTTTTCTATTTTCAACTAACCATTCCAGGCGGTTTTTAATTAGATGTTCAAGAAGTTTAATAAGAATAGACGATAAAGCAATCGGTCGATAAGAGCAATGATCACTAGGATCTTTGCCGGGTTTTAACAGCGGAATAACCAGTTGAACCTTCCAAGCTGGAGGAATATACCCAGAGATGAAACAGAAATTGACTAAGTCCAGGTAATATTGGTGGCATTTTACACCCGCTTTTGCAATGAAAGAGTAAGGGAATCCATCCACGCCAGGAGCGGAATCCTTAACATAAGTGAGAACCGTTTTAAGTTCGTCAAGGAAAAAGGGCTTATCAAGAGGATCATTCGAATTTATAGAACCAGCAAAGTTTATTTCGTCTATACCAGGAACATAGACTGGGGCGACTTTAGTGAAAAATTGATACCCCAAATCTTCAGACAAGATGTTCGTGGGAGATGGTTTTAAACTGTTTCTAAAACTTTTCACTCTTTGCCACACCACCGACGCTGGGGTGGATGGACTCAGAGAACTACAAAACGATACCCAGCCTGCTCTTTTCTTTTTTCTAGTCAATTTCCTGGACTTCGCCAATATTCTGTTGAAGGCGAGAAGATTATCCAGGCTCATTTCAAGGTTAAAAGTCTCTTCCGCCTCATTTCTGGCCCTGATCATGGCAGTGCATTCCCTATCCCACCAAGGCGGAGAAGGGATTTTGCCTGTAGGTGATTTTTTTGAAGGGAAGCAATCATCAGCTGTAGCGGATACGGTGTTGGAAAAAAACGTAAAACATTCTTGAGCATTTTCATCATTGATGGGTGGGAGGGAAGAGATACGAAGGTCTAAAATTTTTGAATAAAGATCCCAATCCACAGAGTTCAGCTGGTACTTTAGTAAGGGAGGGTAGGTTTTATCAGGAAGAGATTTAGAAGGAATTTCAACTGTGATGGGATAGTGATCACTCCCGTAGGTCATATCTAAGCGACTCCAAACAAAAAGGCTGGCTATGCTGGATGAGCAAAATGTGATATCAACACAACTATTACTTTGTCCTAATCCGGACCTACGTGTGGCACTGCCATCATTAATAATACAAAGGTCAAGATCGTCCAATATATCCACCAGGCCAGCACCAGTACTATTACAAGAATCCGATCCCCACCGGTAGTGATGACAATTAAAATCTCCCATGACAAGTAATGGGCCGTTTACACTACTTAGTAGATTTTTAATTAAAACAAGGTCCTCAAAATGTGGATGTGCAATATAAAAAGAAAAAATATTTATACCCTCGACCTTAACAGCAACAACATTGATGTTGTCGCCAACGAAGGGTAAAGGGATCTGGGAGAATGATACTTTGTTATTGATGAACAAAGCACATCCTCCATATCCATCTGATCTGTCATGACGAACACCAACAAAACATGGGATCCTGAAATTGCTTTCAGAACGAAGCCACGTCTCAGCGATGCCGCAGACCGATGGTTTAAATTTATTAATTAAAAAGAGTAGGTCAGGTTTTCTGGGAGAAATACTCCTCACGTTCCATTGCAGGAATGTCAGGGGATGGAATGTTATTAATATAATGGACAATTGAAGTCAGTTTATTGGCAACGTGGTCAGGTAAAGATTGAGCAGGGTTAGCTAATACAGTTATTAGCATATTGGCTATAATATTTAGTATGTTATCAGACTTATCAGGACTACTAGCACCTTCCCTAGGGAAGGCACAACCATTTTGGGAAGGAGAGAAGGAGTAATCCTGAGTAAGGGCTTGATGAGCCTGCCTATCGTAACTAGGTGAAAGAGGGGCGTGAGATTTAGGTTTGAGAAAGACCGTTTTACGGTATGATTTTGGTGTTTGGGGAGCTGGACTGGGGTATTGAGGAAAATTGGTTGTTGGTTTGGATTTTTGGGAAGCTCTTGACACTTCAGCATATGATCGTGACACTGGTGGAAAAACCTGACTTGCTTCCGCATAGGAAACAGATTTCTCGGCCATGAGAGCTTTTATGCCCTTCTGCCGACCCAATTCAGGACAAGCTTTATCATTGGCATAATGATTGCCAGAACAAGATATGCAAATGGCACAGTCAGTAGATACTTGGCATCCATCACCTGGGTGGTCTTGACCACATTTGAAACAGCGGGGTTGCGAGCGACATACAGTACGAGTGTGACCGAAACGACAACAGTTAAAACATTGAATAGTTGGGTACATATATCTTTCGACTGAAAGGGCAGAATAAAAACAATAAACTCGCTTAGGTAAGACTTGCCCATCAAAAGTGAGAACTACAGTTTGAGTGGGTTTCCACTCTGTAACACCCAGAGAAGTCACCTTTCGGCTCATTCTGCTTGCCTTTATAACGGGGCCGCATCCAGCAGGAACTTTGATATTCTCTATGACCTCATCTTCTGTCCATTCACTTGGTACGTCTCTGACGAGACCCAAACGAGTAATATTAAATTGAGGAATAGTTGCAACAAAGTTATTTTGGACTAATGTATGACTAATTAAGAAACTATTCGCATCCTGGTGAGACTTAAACTCAACTGACACCCGGTTCCTTCCCAGGCGTTTGACACTACCTAGGAGAATGTTGCTGTAGTTATTTTTTGTTAAAAACATTCCAAATTTAACCGGGTGCAGAACAGTACCTGGGGTCTGGCCATCCTTCAAAGAAACATGTACAATATAGGGTGGGTTGTCCTTTAACGTGTACGATTGTCTTCCAAATTCTTTTTTTTGTAGCTTTGGAGGGTTTGTTATAGTAGTCGGGGGTGAAGTAGCTAATCTTTTTCTACTTGTCGATTCGGAGTCCATTGTATTTTCTAGCACATTGTCGTCGGGGAGAGAAACAGTTAACACCGGAGTGTATTCAAAGGGATCGGGAGGGTCAGGGGGCTTTTTGGTATCCATCGTGGATACTGGGTAAAATCTTTAAAAAAATAAAAATTTCGAGTTAAAACAAACCTTACACTTCAACACAAACACAGAATAGTCTCGATAGAAGGTAAAATTCACTAAAATCGAAAAAATTCGTAACACAAACAAAAGCACGTGTTAAACCTTCACCACTACCAACGAAAGTCCCTAAAACGCTTTATAAACTTAATTTAGTTTGAAAATTTGAAAGAAATTGACAAAACAGTTTTTGACTAAAATAGGTTTATTATGCGTTTGGTTCTTTTTTTATGAATAAAAGGGAATGTTTTAATAGATATTTTATTATCACTGACCTGGCATGCTTTTCATTGATACAGCTTCTTTGGTAAGTCGATAATTCTGGCCCAATACTATTCTTCGAAGTGTACATGACGGCCGTATTTGAAATTATGGTTATTTTCAAGTTGCAAAATGTCACTGCCAATAGAATAGATCCATGTATTAAATAGCTCCTTATTCTTATCTGGATTAGGGAATTTATGCAAATACACCTCGGTTTCTGAAATAATAGCATAAGTGATTACTTACTAGGTATTTAGGTTTCGACTTCACTATTTAGTGAAGCAATACCTACAATTCACACGAGGCATGCTGTGCCTATGTCATAAGGTGTTTCTAAACGGGCAATATTTTACTGCAAGATGTGCCTGCAACACAGTGTTCAGCAATACCAGCAAGACTATGCAATATTGCAGCATTGTCCTGGCCATACAGCTACACATGTTTGGTATGGCCGTGCATTTTCACGTGTGTGAAGTAAAGTTGAATCCACAATGCTGTCTATTTCTTTTAAAGCTGCTGCAACAAGTATGATTTCGGCAGCCATTGTTGACTGATTGTGTAGTCCGTTCACGAGTGTGCATCATGAGCCATATAGTTGCAGATACATTTCAATAGATGGCTCAGTCATGAGCTGTGATAAAATGTTTTCGAGATGGCCGAGCAATAGATGCGAATAGTACAGCCACACTATGCCGGGAAAGTATAGCCCGTTTAGGAGCGCCTTTTTGAAAGATTAGCCTAATAGAAAATGTGTTGTTAGAAAACAACGAGTTACATAAACATATAAACAAATTAGCCTCGGAAGTCAACACTTTAAAGTCCTTGTTCCAATCTTCATACATTCTTCGAAATCCGGGTTCAAAAAGAAATAGAAGAAAGCCCTGTTACAGCAACACAACTCGAGTTCTTTACCGTCCTCTCCATCGCAATCCTCATTGAAAGTTGAGACTAGTCAGTGACTACGTACTTCGCCTGGAACAGGAAATATTAATAATTCAAAAGAAATTACAGATCGCAGGGAGATCGCATAACTGACAGAGCGTATTAATTCCTGTGAATCTGTGAAACTGCGGCACAAGTGAGTAATTTTGCTTGCAAAAATGTAGCAGGCGTGAAACATAAAAATAGAATAGAATACTCTTTTTTTTCTTTTGTTTTAATAGACTTAAACGCGCTCATCCCTATTCTAAGGTAGCGTAGGGCCCGCGAGGGTGGGAGCCTGCGGGCGGGGGCCGGAATGCCTCCCCACACCGTCCGCGGTGCGTTCGCGCCAGCGGCACCAGTAGCCCAGTAGCCCCTTTAGGGTATATATGTTCTGTGCCCAGTAGGCCGTCGTCCGACCCCGATGACCCCATAACCCTCCTCCAGGAGAGCAGTAGGGCCACCAGTACAGTGCACAAACACAGACCGCCATCGTTCCGACCTCGCCGACGAGGTCCCACGCGACGACCCCCCCGCATCCGTTCCCCCCGTCCCCAGTCCGATGAGGCCTCAGCCCGCGCCGTAGCTGAGCCTGTAGCTTTAAATTCCCCGATTAATAATCATGATATTATAAACCCTTCGATCCAGCCCATCCCCAATATCGCGCTGCCCTCTCCCGATGACGCCCTAAGCCGAGGTCCGTAGCCCACAGGGGGTGCCCTTAGCGTGCGGTCATCTAACTTGTAAGTTTAGTTTTAAAAAATTTCCGCTCCTGGCTGGAGGCCCTTTAGAGTAAAATCCAAAAGGCAACCACAGGACAGTCCGGTTAAGCAGCCACGACCCCCAGTGGTCAAAACTGCGAGTTGCCATTCCAAAAAAAAAAAAAAAGGCCGTCGTCATCGGAAGTAGTGCTGGGTCGTTCCAGGTATTGCGTGAAACAAAACGAAACCGTTTTTCAGAAACGAGAAATCGTTCTAAGAAACAGTTGAAAACAAAAAGGTTTTTCTACAAATTTCCAGACATCAACATGTTTTCGTTTACAAAATAATAAAACGTATCTCCCTTCATACTTAAAAAATATACCAATTTGTCTTGGTTCGTTCGTTTTTGTGCAACCTCTACAGCTAAAATTGAATTCTGTTATAATATAAATAAGATTTCATTTATTAGCTTACTTACTCGTAACGTCAAATCAAAAATAATAACTTTTAACTGTTTACTTTTGATACAATAATTTTCATAGAGTATTAATTTAGATCTGTCAATATAAAAACGACATACGCATTGTACCAAATAAACCAACATGTTCGTTTTGCGATTGCGGCCAATCATAGAATGAAATGAAGAGCTGTATTCATTCCGTTCGTTTTTAAATCTACCTACTTAGTGTTGGATCGTCGAGAAACTGTTCGTTCGTTTTTCATTGCCAACTGTTTTTTAAAAGCGTTTCCGATTTCCGAATACAACGCCCAGTACTAATTGGAAGCATAGACTACATATATAAATATCGGAAGGGCTCGGGGGTGGTCGAGGATCAACATTCACATTAAGCTCTCGACACTCGTCCTGAACGGTCGTGCTCACGCTCCCCCGTTCATGACTCAGTGGCGCTAGCCTAATTCTTCTCGTTACGTTTTACGTAACGCCCTCGCAGCCGCCCCGGCTGCAACCGATCATCGATCGATTAATTAATTAATTTTAATTAATCAATCGTTTTTGATCAATTATAAAAATTGCCTTTTTCAAGGCAGGTTCTACTGTTTCTTTAACGTGCGCGTTTGTGTGAGTAGCTTCACTAGGCCCCTTCCGGGCAAAACCACAGTTTCGTGGTCCTCGGTGGATACCTTACGGTGCCAACGAAACCGAGTGGGGTGTTGACCCAATCACACCCGCCGAACCCCTTCAGGGCTAGGCAGTCAGTTGGACGGGTCCCAGAGTTAACCGGCCTTGGGGGATCTCCTAGTCGGCTCTGGTGACAGTTTTCCTTTCACAGCTACTCACCTAGTGTCTCTAGGGTGTGTCTACACCCTTCGCGCTAGACTGTCAGGGCCCCGTTCGCACATTAAGACTGGCGACGGGTATACAAGCTTAGGGCTCACCCATAGGCACTCAACCTCCCTGTCTATACCCGACAGGGAGGGTGTGACACATCCCCGGGCATTTCCACCCGGGGAGCTAGGCATAGGGAAGATAGGAGGGAACCTTCTGTTCCGCCATCCCCCATTACCAACCCCCCCGCACCCCCAATCATGGGGGACGCTCTAATTGTAACCTTTTTTAAGGAAATCCTATTCAAGGATCCTGAATTCCTCGCCAAATATGGCGCCCGTTTCGCTGCTATGCAGCCCCCCACCGCCTGTCCCTCCGACACTCCAGCCATCGCTAGATTTAGCGATGCTCTAGAACCCCCCTCCCCTCCGTGCTCTATGCCCGCCATAGACTCGGAGGACTCGTCAGGTCCCATGGACACTGAAGTTGCCTCTATAAAACGCCCAATCACTCCGTATCCTTATGATACGGAGCCCCAATTCTTCTCCGCCTCCTCGTCCGAGGATGACGGCTTTCAGACCGTCACCTCCGCCGCCAAGAGGAAGAAGAACGTAGTCTCTTCTTCCCAGGCAGGGAAAACCCCAAAGATAGGCTCCCCCGCCGCCCCCGTGACACCGACCCCCGTTGTCCCCGCCCCGACCGCGCGCCCCGCTCCCTCCGCCGCCGCGTCAACCCCCCCCCACCCGGTCCAAGGCTTCCGATAGCCAAACTAAACAGCCCCCCTCCCCGCCCCCTGTGTTCATTCAGGACAAGGGGAAGTGGACCGTCGCGTCCAAATGGTGCGTCGATCTCCGGATCGGGTTCACCAGTGCCCGTGCCACAGAGCAGGGCATAAAAGTCCAAGTCCCTAACGCTTCCGATTATAGGGCTCTCACGAAACTCCTCAGAGATAGGGGAGTTTCGTTTCATACATACTCCCTTCCGGAGGACCGACAGACCCGCGTGATCATAAATCGCATCCCAAAAGAGATAGCGACCTCAGACATAAAAGACGACCTTCTGTCGCAAAACGTCCCCGTCGCGGAAGTGCACCGCATGCACCGCGCCCGAAGCGGAGAGGCATACAATATGATCCTTGTTGTATGCCCCGCCGTCGAGGGACATCACCCGATCTTTACGATCAAGTCAATTTGTAGCCTTACTGGATTCGATATCCAGAAGCCGCGTAAAACTGGCATCGTCGGGCAATGCCACCGGTGCCAACTCTATGGCCATTCCCAGCGGAATTGCCATGCGACACCCAGGTGCGTCAAGTGCCTGGGCGAGCACGGCACTTCCGACTGCTCCCGCCCCAAAGACAGAACTTTGTGCACGGAGCCACCCAGCTGCGTGCTCTGCGGGAACTCCGGGCACCCAGCCAACTACCGTGGCTGTCCTAAAGCCCCAAAATCGACCGCCCCTAAGCTGACGAAGCGTACCGACGCCCGTCAGCAAAGGGAAGCCCCCCCCTCTCAACTTCCCGAGCGACTGAGCCCCCAAAGACCCAGTCCTTGGCATCTCCTGCACCACCAACAGGCCTTCCCGGCCTTGGGGCGCTACCATCAACCTCCCCCTCCTCCCATCCCTCCGCTGATGGACCCCCGCATCCGTGCTCACGCACCCGCGCCCGCGCCCGCGCCCGCGCCCGCGCCCGCGCCCGTGCCCGCGCCCCCTCGCGCTAACCCACCCCCGGCTCCTAAAGCCGCTCCCCCCGCGCCGGTCGCACCCCGCCCGCCCGCACCCACTCCTCCAGTGGTCGGGCCTAACCCTCTCGACGCGTTCAATGTGATCTCGAGCACATTCCTCGTCTTCCTCACCCCTCGCGCCCGAAAGATGGCTAGCGAAATCGTCACAGCAAGAAATTCCTGTGACCTTTTCGCTATCCAGCAAATTTACAATGCGTATCCGGAGATAACGCAAACCCTAATGACCTTCTCCAACCAACCTAAAACCAATTAATGGATAAAGGAATCATTGCGCGTATTAAACCCCGATCCCTCAGACTGGGGTATTTCAATGCCAATGGCATCATAGGTCAGCGTGACGAAATCGCGACCTTCCTCCGCGATCACAATATAGACGTCCTCCTCGTACAGGAGACGTTCCTTAAACCCCACCACCGTAGGCCGTCCATCGCAAACTATCGCGTAGTCCGCAACGACAGGATTCGGTGTCACCGGGGCGGTACCCTGATCTACTACAGGGCTTCGCTCTATTGCATCCCAATAGACGCCCCTCCCCTCTCACGATTAGAAGTGTCTATATGTCGACTAGGCATGACGGGTCACCAGCCGATCACTCTGGTGTCGGCTTACCTCCCCCCCACCAATACCTCAGAGAACTTTCAATTACTGACTGACGACCTGACCCTCCTGCTCGGCTTGAGTGACTCCGTTATCATAGCGGGCGATCTCAATGCCAAGCACACCGCCTGGAATAGTGCCATTATCTCTACCCGAGGGAGACACTTGTTCGACCTCAGTCCCCTTCTTAACTTCGACGTCATCGCCCCGATGACCCCCACCCACTTCCCCGCTAACGTTGACCACGCCCCTGACGTGCTCGATGTAGCACTCCTAAAGAGCATCAACCTACGGTTGGCCTCTATAGAAGTGCTACAAGAGCTAGACTCTGACCACCGACCAGTCGTAATGAGACTAGCCCCTCGCATAGGTCTCCCCGACCCCGACCAACCCCCCCTCACGAGAGTGGTAACGGACTGGAGGTTAGTAAGCGAACGCCTGAAAGCCAACACGTCCCCCCACTTAGACTCTATCCCCGACCTCTTCGACTCAGTCGCAGACACGACGGCCGCGATCGGCTCGTTCACAGAACATGTACAATCCGTCCTGAACGATTGTTCAAGGGAAGTTCCAACGATAGATGACTATCGCTGGAAATTGCCGGACGATGTACGTGAGCTGTTGACCGAGAAGAACGCGGCCGTCCGTGCGTACAGCAACTTTCCCTGCTCCGCGAACCGAACCCACATGCGCTACTTGCAGCGAACTGTAAGGAACCGCGTGGCGGAAGTACGTAACGCGGGCTGGGACAAGATGCTGAGCGAACTAGAGCCCACCCACCTGGCATTCTGGGAGCTTCAGAGGAAACTCAAATCCCGAGAAGTAGCCCCCATGCCCCCTCTGACCCGCCCTGACGGCACCATCGCCTTCGATGATGCCGACAAGGCCGAATGCCTCGCCGATAGTCTAGAGGCCCAATGCTCGCCCAGCACTCAACCAGTAGACCAGGCCCACCTCTCTGAGGTGGAAGCCGAAGTCGAAAGGAGAGCTTCCCTCCCCCCCGTAGAAGACCCCGAGTTTCCTCTGCCTCCCGTCACTCCCGACGAAGTGCACGATCTCATAAAGGGTCTCAAGCCCCGCAAAGCCCCCGGTTCGGACGGTATCACCAATAGGGTGATACAGCTCCTCCCCGCTCATCTGATCATGCTCATGACCACCATCTTCAATGGTGCCATGAGCAATAACATCTTCCCCCAATCGTGGAAACAGGCCACTGTCATCGGTATTCCCAAGCCGGGCAAGCCCAAATCCGCTCCCTCCAGCTACCGCCCCATCAGTCTGCTCAACGTCCTCGGCAAAATCTATGAGAGGCTTATTTATAAGCGTCTCAGAGACTACGCCGAGACGAAGGGCCTCATTCCCAACGAGCAGTTCGGTTTTCGAACCCAACACTCGTGCGTGCAACAGGTCCACCGGATCATCGAACACATAAGCGTCGGTTTCCAACGCGGTTCTTTGACCGGTGCCGTGTTCTTCGATATAGCGAAAGCGTTCGACAAAGTCTGGCACGACGGCTTATTATATAAGCTGTACAAACTTAAAGTGCCAGATCGTCTCGTGCTCATCTTACGAGACTTTTTGTCGAATCGCACGCTTCGCTATCGCATCGAAGGAGCGCTATCCTCCCCCCGCCCAATCCGCGCTGGAGTCCCTCAGGGCTCCGTGCTCGCCCCCCTCATTTTCACGCTATTCACCAGCGATATCCCCAAAAGTAGAAAGGCTCAGTTGGCTCTGTTCGCAGACGATACGGCCATATACTACACCGGCTTCGGCCGCGACTCGATCTCTCGTATTCTCCAAACCTCAGTCAACCAGCTCGGTGACTGGTTTAGGAAGTGGAGAATCGAAGTCAATCCCGATAAGAGTCAAGCGGTGTTCTTTTCGAAACCGCGACTCAGACCCCTCCTCCCCCGTCCGCTGACCATGTACGGCAAGCCTATCCCTTGGGAGAAGCGAGCCAAATACTTGGGCGTCGTCTTAGACCAGCACCTCTCCTTCTCGGAGCACATAAAGCAGGCGCGCTCGCGCGCCGCTTTCGCTCTCGGTAGGCTCCACTCCGTCCTGAATGCACGCAGCAAATTGTCACTTAGGTGCAAATTGCGCATTTACACAGCGTGCATTCGCCCCATCATGACCTATGCGAGCGTAGTATTCGCACAAGCGAAGCCCCATCACATCCATAGGATGCAGACCCTCCAAAACCGGTTCCTCCGCAGGGCGACCGGTGCCCCTTGGTTCGTTCGGAACGAAAGTCTCCATCTCGATCTTAAAATCCCGACCATCAGTCAGTTCATGAAACGCCTATCCAAGCGTTTCTTCGACTCCGCCGCCACTCACCGCAACCCTCTGGTTGTCGCGGCCGCCAGTTATGTCCCCTCCCGAATCAGTCACACCCGCCGTCCCCGGCATGTCCTAGTCGACCCCGATGACCCCATAACCCTCCTCCAGGAGAGCAGTAGGGCCACCAGTACAGTGCACAAACACAGACCGCCATCGTTCCGACCTCGCCGACGAGGTCCCACGCGACGACCCCCCCGCATCCGTTCCCCCCGTCCACAGTCCGATGAGGCCTCAGCCCGCGCCGTAGCTGAAATTCCCCGATTAATAATCATGATATTAACCATTCGATCCAGCCCGTCCCCAATATCGCGCTGCCCTCTCCCGATGACGCCCTAAGCCGAGGTCCGTACCCCACAGGGGGTGCCCTTAGCGTGCGGTCATCTAACATTTAAGTTTAGTTTTAAAATTTTTCCGCTCCTGGCTGGAGGCCTTTTAGAGTAAAATCCGAAAGGCAACCACAGGACAGACCGGTTAAGCAGCCACGACCCCCAGTGGTCAAAACTGCGAGTTGCCCTTCAAAAAAAAAAAAAGAATCCGCACGCCGCCGGTCGCCGTCGACGCGACGCCGCGACGCGACGACGCGATGGTGGCGTGGAAGAGTACACCTCTTTATGGATTTCGATTAACATTTTTTGATGATTATTTTTTCTAGTGAAATGTAACTAATGGATATATCTTGCTGCCTTTTTAGAATATTAAATTAATGTAGGTACTTAGTTTTAAATAATAGGAAAAAGAAACACAGAAAACGTAATTTAGTTTATTTATTTTGTACTTAAAAATGTTGTTTTCTTGTCGGCATTAGGCGACGGTGGCGTGTTGGGCACGTTTTCATTTGTCGGCTATACCCGACCGTGGCGGTCAAAAGGTTTAAGCTCTTATTGTAGAAAAATGGTGCAGAAATAGTGAAATTTATCAGCTGTTAGCAATTTCTTTGCTACCAAGCACCTAAGGACATTTGATTTCCTGAAGTTTCTTCCAAGAACCTGGAAAAAGACTATCGACTGCCTACTTTCCGGCCTATCTCAACGTGACGCTGAGGACGCTCACCCGCCAACGGTTGCCAGTGCTGCGCCGAAATGCATCGTCAGCGCGGCGCCCTAGGCCGCCGGCGCGGCTGCACCGCTCCGGTCATCGTTTGCCTATATATTAGGTCTTTACCTATGAAATTGCCGTTCTGCAGTACTGGCCATTTCAAATCAAAATAATTTTTGTTTGGCTATGAATTCTAATTTCAAATTAATTTTATTTTAAAAACATGGATTTTTTTTTCTAAAAGTAGTCATTTCTTTATTGATTAGTGTTACATTTTCATCGCATTTCAATCTTTTTCGTCATCATGGATACGTTAAAAATTCGAGTAATTATGGAATATGAGTACCGTCGTGGCAGCAACGCGGCACAAGCGGCACGCAACATCAACGACGTTTACGGAGCTAACTCTACAAACCAACGCACCACCTGTTATTGGTTTGCTCGCTTCCGTTTTGGAAATTTCGACCTGAAAAATGAACCTCGCGGTCGTCCGAAGACTTTGGTCGACAATGACGAATTAAAGGCCATTGTGGAAGCTGATGATACACAATCTACGGCTGAATTAGCAGCAGCTTTCGACGTTAGCGTCAAAACAATATTGGTCCATTTGCGTCAAATTGGCAAGGTAAAAAAGCTTGACAAATGGGTGCCCCACGAACTCAATGATCGCCAGCGCGAAGTACGCGTCGAGACGTGCCTTGCACTGCTCAACAGACACACAAATGAAGGAATTTTGAACCGCATTGTTACCTGCGATGAAAAATGGATTCTGTTTGATAACCGTAAGCGCTCAGCAAGTTGGTTGGATCCTGGTTCAGCACCTAAACAATGCCCTAAACGAAAACTTACCCCTAGAAAAGTGATGGTCACTGTTTGGTGGTCTAGCGCCGGTGTGATTCATCACAGCTTCTTACCAAACGGGGTGAGCATTACTGCAGATGTGTACTGTGAAGAACTGAACACAATGATGGAGAAGCTGGCGCATCTCCAACCAGCATTGGTCAATCGCTCGTCTCCGCTGCTCCTGCACGACAACGCGCGACCTCATACTGCACAGCAGACGGTCTCCAAGTTGCAAGAACTGGGGTTGGAAGCTCTCCGTCATCCGCCCTACTCACCAGACCTTGCGCCTACAGACTACTACTTTTTCCAGAATTTGGATAACTTCTTGGTGGGAAAAAAATTTAATACCCGAGAGGCAGTACAAAATGCCTTTGAAGAATTTGTTGCCTCCCGTCCAGCTGATTTCTTTAAGAAGGGCATCAATAAACTGCCACTGCGATGGCAAAGATGCATTGATTGCATGGGTGATTACTTCGATTAATACAAATAAAAAATTCATGAAAAAAATTCGTTTAAATTTTTTCATACAAAACGGCAATTTCATAGGTAAAGACCTATTATAAGTGTATAATCTATGATCGTTTGTCATCAGTGTCAAACAGAGTCAAATAGACTTTCCAGTGTTTTTTTTTTGGTAATTTAGTTTGATACAGTTATTATTTTTATTACGGTTAGGATAACTTTAAATCGTTTTAAATAAATGCTCAGTGGCAGCAGCGATGTGGTGGATGACAGTGGTAGTGCTTGTCAACCTTTAACATCGCTGAGCATCCTGCAGGCGTAGCACAACGCTTTCTATTTCTTGGAAGATAAGACATAGCTATTTCTATACAAAGTGACATCGTTTCTCAATTTTTGACATCGCACCGTAAAAATCCTTCTACAATCCGTCATTTTGTCTTTCGTTTCTACCGATCGTTGTCTAGGTCCTTTTATATTTGGACCATGGTATAATAATATTTGGACTATTTCAGAAGAAAGTTTTCTATCCCTAAAGTCAAAATCACACTGACAACTGACAGTTATATAAGGTAGTGAAGACAATTTGATTTTAAAATCGCCATGCTAAAGACAGTAGAAAACTTTTTACTCGACGGCTACAAAGTATAAAAATGGAATGGAAAAATGGAATTTTTCACTTTTTGTATGGAAAATGTGAAAAATTATTACCTACATGTTTAGTTTAAGGGGTTTAACAGTTTCATAAAGGGGGTCGACATTTTGATTATTTTTGCGATTCCTATCGCAAAAATAATGAACACCATTTTCGAGATATAAGCAAAATAAAAGAATAACGTGAATAAACTACTGAATTTCGTAAAAAGTGCAGTGGACTCTTTCTACTTTGCTGCCGTCGTACTGTCTTCACGGAACGTCATTTTTGTCTATTCTTCCGTCAACAAAACCCGTTTCTATGATGGTCATGCTACGAGTGCTGGAGAGATGTCCGCTGCACACTGCGGGTTGCCAGTATACCATTATAGTCTTTGACAGCGGGTAACCCAACTCAAAAACCAGTGCTGCCAGATCCCCATCTCACGTTCTCCCCAAACCTTCCTCAAAATTCCCCCAAAAACTAGGTTTTGAAGAAAAAGTCCCCCACAAATGGCAAAATATTAATTTATTAATGAAATACAATTTTATACTATTTCAGCAACAGCTTACTCCCCAAACTTTCCCCGAAATCCCCCCAAAATTCAGGTTTTGAAGAAAAAATAACCCACAAATGGCAAAATATTTATTTATTTATGAAATACAATTTTATACTATTTCAGCAATAGCTTTCATTACTATGTATTTTTGTTAAAGCTTTTAGAATATTTATTTATTTAATTGGATGCCTGAAGATTTTAATAACTTGTGTCGGTAATATTTTCTTTCGTGTCATGGATCAAAATCATAAATTAGAAACAGTCGGAAGCTGTAAAAACATAATTGATAACGCTGCGCAAAATGTCTTTTGAAACTACTGATGTAACATCACGGCTAGACGCGACTTTTCCCGGATTACAGTTTTGGTTATAAAAATCCCCCAATTCCCTCCAAACCCAAATTTTTCCCTTCGAATATATTCGAAGGGAAAAAACCCCAAAAATATTGTGCCCCGATATCTATATAAAACCTCAAAATTTGGGGATTTCCCCCCAGTCTGGCATCAATGCCAAAAACCGTCGCCACCATGGTCTAAAAAAACAAGGTCTGGCATTCCGAGAGTGACACATCATGCTTACGTCACTATCCAGTTGCCACTTTATTGCCACAAAACAAGAAGTATGGAAACACAGTCACCATTCTGCAAAAAAAAAAATATAAAGCATTTAAATTGTCCTTTCGTTTTTCTAATCAAACGAAACAATTCAATTTAAACATATACCAACGTAATTGTTAGTAAAAATCTCATTGTTTTATCGGATTCGCACAGGTAATAAAGGCGGTTGAGGAGTTATTATTATAAACTACTGATAACACAGCGGTCATGACGTAGGCTTGTGTCACCCACGTGACCACTGTGTCTCGGAATTCGGAATGCTATACCTGGCGAAGTATATTATTATACCATGGTCCCCACACTCCCCACGATGCTTATAGCTTAGAAAAAAGTAAGGGAATCATAACCACAGAACATATATACCCTGACGGGAAGAATGAAGACTTCATAGAAAAAAATGCGAACAGCTTACGACCCTAGCGCGCCAGTATTTGACTCATGAAACTACTTTTCGCGCCAGATTTTAAAACGGATGATATTATTTTATTTATGATGGAGAATTTATTAGATGTATCATGAAAACAAAGCGAAATTCCGATATTTAAATTGAATATTAACAGAATTTCAGTTTGTTTTCATGATACATCTAATACAATATGTTTATGGAGAGGTATATTAAATAAAAGGAAGTTGTAAGCGTTTTTTAAAATATTTATTTTTCGTTTCATAGCTTTTTTCGAAGCTTCGTCGGTAAACTGTCTGTTTTTTAAAATACAGTGTCGTTTTAAACATATACATATACTAGAAATAATTATATGCATTTTATTTTTATCGTAATGCTCATAACAATCAAGCAACCATTCGAAATTTAATTTTCTTCTTAAAATTTCTATAAGTTGAGTTTTTATTTTTATTTTAGACCCATGCTCATCCAAAAATGTATTAACAATTGTTGCAGCAATCTCCACTGTCTCAGTAAAATTTTTATTAACATAATGTAGACTGTTGCGCATACAATTGTATTCTTTAAAACTAGTGAATAAATGATTTACCTCAGTGTTCTGGTCTGCAAGCATTGTGATTTTGCACTGATGGCAAATGGGTCCTAATTTTTTGATCATAAAACCACATACATATGCGCATGCTTGCAGTTCTCCAGAACACTGAGGTATTACAGTGTTAGATGCTTCTACACCTTCTGTTACATCAAATGTTTCAACAGCTACATTTGTTTCTTTATGAGGGTTATCTTGTGTTAAAAAAGATTTTAAATCATTTAATATGACATTATTGTCTTCTTTGCAGTTCTTATTTTTACTGCTATGCAATAAATTGTTAATCATGGAGGTTTTGAGAGCTGCAACAAATTGTATGGTGTTTGGATTCGGGTTGCATCCACAATTGCTGCGGATGCAACCAAAACAATTTTCTAATGGGTCTTGATTGAGTCTGTGCGTTGATAAACTTTTTATATTATATTTACTTTCTAAGTTTAAAAATAGACGCTCTACTGCATTTAGTCTTCGTATAAAACCTTCTTGCGAAGGCGGCTTGCATCTGGCCCCAATAAATTCTAATTCTTGAAACATAGTTTTCATTTCTTTAAAATAATTTATATGTGGACTTCTTCGGGTAAAGTTTGTAAGGAATTTTTTTCCCCTTTTCTGGTCAGGCGTATCGCCGTTTAAGGTGTCGAACAGCTGGTCTATTTTTTCTATCAGCATGGCTGTCGTCGTTGCTTCTTGTGGCAGTTCATCTGTAGGGTAAACACTTATTTTTATTCAATTGTGAAAGGTTAGGAAAACTTAAATAAAAGTCAAGACAAAGAGAAAGGCAATTTCAGTTAAAATTTATTATTATGCAAAATGTTAAAACTCTAACAATTACACCTTTTTTTTTTTTTTTTTTTGGGTGGGAAATCATCAAATGACCTCTCCCGCTCTGGGCGGAGCGGAAGGGCGTGTCAGACTCTTACTGACTAAAACCCACCCGTGTTCCTTCAGTTGCCTGTGCGCCAGGGCCACGGTAACTCTTTCGAACAATCCGCGACCCCGGCAGGCATCGGTCCTATCGGACCCCGTCAATTATGCTGACATCTCTTTGAGGCGCGCGTGGAACACGACGCGCCGTCGACCCGGGCCTGGTCCTTACCGGACGGCGAGCTGCCCATTGCTCGCCGTCCGCAAGCCCGCGCCTACGGTGGCCGGGAGTCGGCAATCGACTCCCGACGCCCAGGGTGTCTCCTCCTCCTGCGGCGGCTAGGGGCGCGAGGGCGTAGAGATTGCCTCTCCCTCTCGCGCTCCGCCTCCTCCTTCGCGAGCATTACTGCTTCGCAGAAGAAGGTGACGGCTTCCCATTCCCTCTCGCTCCGTACCATGGCCTGAACCAGGGCCGGACGCGAGAGGTCGCCGCCGCCGATCGCCACCACGAGGACACGGCGGTGCTCCGCCCAAGCCGGGCAGACCTCCACCGTATGCTCCACCGTGTCCTCCGGTCGATCCACACAATGGTAACACCCGGGCGTTTCCTCCCGCCTTATCCGAAACAGGAACCTCCCGAAACAGCCATGTCCGGTGAGGACCTGCGTCAGGCGGAAGGTGAGGACGCCGTGGCGCCTCTCAAGCCACTCCTCAAAGAGGGGTCTTACCGCCGCAATTGTGGCGTGCCCTGCGCTGGGTTGCGACAGTCGCACCCTCCATGCCGCAACAATTACACCTAACGTAATCTTTATTTTACAATTCGGGTGTGCGGTGTTCGTAATTCTTCTCCTCCTACATGGCTTAAATATACTATCATAAGTTTCTACAAGGAGTTATCTTTATACAGGGTTATTGGTAAAACACCAGCAACCTCTTAAGGGGTCATTGTTCTCATCATTATAAACAACTTTTACTATGGACCAAACCAGAAATCGCGAAAAAAAAAACAGATTTTCCCTACATTTATATTCGCATAACACGTCAAAACGTAGGGAACAGCTGATATTTTTTTCGCGATTTCTAGTTTGATCCGTAGTAAAAGTTGTTTATAATGATGAATACATTGACCCCTTAAGAGGTTGCTGGTGTTTTACCAATAACCCTGTATATATAAAAATTACGTGTCACGTTGTTTGTCCGCGATGGAATCCTAAACTACTGAACCAATTTTAAATTTGATTTGCACACCGTGTGTAATTTGATCCAACTTGAAAGATAGGATAGCTTACATCTCAATTTATAGTCGCAATATTATTTTATTGCAAATTATTTGTCTATTATTTGACAGTCACAATTATCTGTTAGCTCCAAACGCTTCTAACAGATGGCGATATCTGTTGACTGGATTGAGTAAGTACTCAATAGATGGCGCTGTGTTAAAGATACAAACGTTTCATATAAGCTACAATTTAATAAAGAGAAAATTTATGATTGTTTGTTTGTATTGAATAGGCTCTGAAACTACTGAACCGATTTCAAAAATTATTTCACTGTTGGGAAGCTACACTATCTCCGGGTGACATAGGCTATATTATATTATGCTTTGCTACCCGGGCGAAGCCGGGGCGGGTCGCTAGTTCATTATATTATTCATTATACAAAGATTGTATAATGAATAATATTAAAGAATATTAAAAGTTATCTTAATATGACAGGTTTACCAACTTACTGTTTGCAATCTTCGCAAGCATTCCTGCAGCAACTGAGTGGCTGATTACTTGGCAAGCTAAACTGACCTTCATCTTCTGTTTAAAATTTGGTTCAATATGCTGCTTGGTTAAAGCAGGAGCGAAAACAAAATTTTGGTTTGTACTGTCTTTTTCGTAGAATTCTTTTATGTGGCTCCACTTGGCTATACCTGTAATAATAAACATGTTAAATTTATTAGAAATAATAAAAAATGTATACTTATTTGAGTCTATGTCAATTTCCGGTATTGGCCCTAGCGTGTTTAATCTGATGATCATCCGCGCAGCGGGTTGCTCAAGACACGATAAATCTTAAGGAGTCGGAATTGCAAGCATCTGATTAATCAACCAGTTTGAATTTATCGCATGTCACCTTAGTCATGTCATACCCAATTATTATTTATGACTAGCTAGTGGCCGGCATGCGTTGCAATGCCTTTTTTTTCAAACCACCTCTGTGTTAGAGCAAACAAAACAAAAAAAAAAAAACTAATTGACTGAGCCGTTTTTGAGTTTTAGCGAGGCTAATGAACAGCAATTGATTTTTATATTGGGAGCCTGGTAATTAGTGACCGATACTTTAACACATGATTGTACTCATCATAAAAAACAACTTTCCCAAAGAAACAATTTTTTTTTTAATTTACCAAGCGCTTGAACCCTAATATTAAGTACCTAACAAGAATAATACACCATCAGCTGTAATTTAATTATGGAAGTTGTTTGTTATGATCAGTACAATGATGTGTTTAAGTATCGGTCACTAATTACTAGTCACCCTATATATAAGGTTTACAAATTTTAAATTACCAGGTATAGATTTTCCATCATTTTGCAATACTTGAGGGCATTTGATGTTGTACTTCAACAAATTATTCCTGAAGCATTTGATTAGGTGAGGTGGGTCCATAACTGTGACAATTTCATGGCCTTTAAAGTCAAAATATGGCTGAGCCACTGAGGAGCCAAGGGAGTTTAGTGCTTTAATGTTCACACCAAAATTGTCTGATACAGTACCAGTTACATTCAGCCCAGCTTCGAAGCTTGCATCAAGCACCTGTAAATACAAAAAAAAAATGTATTCTGAGTATGTATTGGTTAAATTTGGATTTCTCCATCAATTATATTACATACTTACTTCTTTTATAAGAACAGATAATCTATCAGCTGTAACACAGTCACCAGAAAAGTAGAAAGCTAAAGGTTGTTTCCAATTCTTTCTGATTCCAATAGCCATAAATAGTAATGCATGTGTGGCTGGCTCCAGAGTTCTGCCTTGATATCCGTGATCTTGATAACCATCAATTATATCTTGCTTACGATTATATTGTAAATTTTTTCGTATAGACATCTCGTCGAATGCCAAAATGCACAGATTTTCTTCAGGATCTCGATTACTGGTTATTCCTTTAATTGTTTCGAATATTTGGCTATTTATGCCACATTTCATCGGAATTTTATTGAGTAATGCTTTTAATGTACCTTCGCTTGGTAGACAAAAAAGTCGCCTCAGTAGTCTATAGCAGCCAGTAGACCTTTTGTATATGCTTAAAGCCATAACTTTATCGTCTATACTCCACCTCCGTCCAGTCAGTTTTCGGGGAGTATTTTGAAGTTGACTTTGCAACAATAAGGCAAAAGGCCCTGATATGTTTTTGTCCATGAGACTTTTGACATTTGTATCGGTTGTTAAAGTTTTGAAGAGGGCACGTGGTTGTTTCTTAATTTTTTTTCTCAGTCTCATTATTTCACTCAAATTTCTTCGACATCTTTTGTAAAGTTTGAGTTTTTTAGGGGTCAATTCTACTGCCTTGCTTAACTCCAGCTCCCTCAAAATCCCTCTAGTCTTTGGCACCTGGAAATATGAAATGTATTAATAAGTAAAATAATTTGATCATGTAGAGCCTTGCTTTTTAAACAATACTTAAGCAGACTGTGGGTTCGAAACCTATAAAGTACCAATGTAACTCTTTAACTTACATAGGTAGTTTATAACAGTAAATAAAAAATTTTGATACCTGAGCAAGCATCACTACGATGATATTAATCAACGTAATTAGCAAGCATTAGTTTATTTCTTTTTTGTATGAGAAATTGGTCATTGTGATCGAAATTGGCCAGAAAAACATCACCATCATCAACAAATTCTATAAGACCGAAAATGTGAACAAGTTTCACAGGATTTATTGTTGCATACATAAATGTGAGTGAAAATTTGTACTACAAACCTTCAGGCTATCAGTAGTTGGTTCACATATGCTCGGCACCTGAATAGATACTGATGTAGTTGGGTTGGCTATGGTGTGTACCTGAACAGGTAACGTAGTTTCCATTGTTACCAGCACCTGAAATTACAATAAATTTTTGTGAACAAAGATCAAGATCAGTTTCTACTTTTAAATTATTATTTATTATTACTGATACGAGTCTGCTCTTGACCTCAATAATGCCTGATGGGAATTGATGAGGTCTATGATGAAACGGGCATATCCAGACAATGGTGCCGATTCTCTTATACATCGAACTAAACTATCACTAAAATTCCTTACTTTTGGCTATGAGAATCTTAAAGCTATTCTACAAAAAAATATCTCTAAATTTAAAAATAATTTTGACGCAACTAAAATTTAATTTGACAATCGCGACACCACGAGGTACTTCTTTGTCCTACCCCATGAATTTTTTTTAAAGCCGGAGGCAGCCTCAACGTGTTTTTTTATGGAATTTTTCACTTTTTGTATGAAAAATTTGAAAAATTATTACCTACAGGTAGAGTTTTAGGGGTTTAAGGGTTTCATAAAGGGGGGTCGAAATTTTCATTATTTTTGCGATAGCACAAACCATTTTCGAGATATAAGCAAAATAAAAAAATGATACAGTATTGTTTTTGCACCTGAAGTTGAGGTGTTGTGGTGAATTTTAGTTCATGACAAAGAATTTTGTTCCACATCTTTTAATCGCGATTAAAAATAGGCAGATTTAGTTAGACAACCAAAATTTTAGGTGAATAATGTCAATTTCAGAATAGCAATTGCTATTTTCACTAAACTAATAACTCAGTACAATCTTAGTGCTGTCAAACTAAAATATAGTTAATTTGTGTCACTTTAGTATGTTTCAGAATGAGAAATCGTTGTTTGAGCAGGGATAAACCAAATTTTAGTGATTTTTAGCCTACTTTAGAGAATTTTGTGACAAGAGAATCGGCAACAATAGCCATTATTTTTTACTTTGTGCTAAGGTAGTTTTTTGACTCTACTTATAAATTCAAACTACATATTTTCAAGCTTTAAGATTGATGGACTTTACAGTGTACACATATAGTAAATAATGTTAACTTACTTGCAGTTTTTCAACTGAGATATTTGTATGTTGTTCACCTTCACTTGCAGTTGCACATTGTTCCTGGCGAAACTTTACCAATAAGTCTTGTGTTCCGATTGGGATGGCATAATTGTTTAGTCTTATCCTAGCACTGCTAGTAAATGAGGAGTCATCAATGTGCTTACTGCATAACATCTTGTGTTGCGAGTGCAAGTCTCTTAGTGATTTCTCAGTTGACCACTCTCCAGTAGGGAAACAGTATTCGGCCCATACACGAGCCCTGAAATTATTGAAAAAATTATATTATTATCTAATACTATATACTATTGGTCACGGGGGGCTCATGGCTAAACAATAACAGCCGCACGGGTCGATTCATCAGGTTAAACTATGCTTGCCAGGGTTTGGTCCGTGGATGGGTGACCATTTTTACATACTGAGACTTCTCCGAGCCTCGGATAGCACATTAAGCCGTTTGTCCTGACTCTCATTTGTAGATCTTTGAGTCGTTACAGGTCATCAGAAGCCCGAAAGTCTGACAACGAGTCTTACCAAGGGGTATCATATTCCCAGTTACTGGATTGATAGGCAGTCACACCATGTAAAATACAGGTATTCAGCTGCATCCAGTCAGACTGGAAGCCAACCCTAACATAGTTGGGAAAAGGCTAGGCAGATTGATTGACTCTATTACTCACGGTTTAACTTGCGCTACTTCATCTACCCAGTTTAGGAAATCTACTTTGTGTCTAATTTTCCCCAAAAAGTTACTCTACAAATTTTATTAGATAGTGGGATATTAAAGTAAATTTTAACTAATTGTGGCTGCTTCAGTATTTCAGTGACCACTATTTACATATTTGAAAAAAAAAAATTAAAGTAACTTAAACATGTAATTGACAACAAAAGGGTCTTGTATAAGGTAAAGTTTATGTTAATTATGTTTTATTGTTAATTAAATGATTACTAGGTACTTAATGAGCGAGAAACAATATAAAAAATTGAGAAAAGCTTGATTACTTACTTAATTAACGTATGTCTACCAGGTAGAGGAAATCTGTGGAAACTCAAGTTTCTATCGTCTGCTGCACTGATGTTACACTTAGAACACTTTCTTTTAAGTTCATAACGCGTATGGCGTGACATTTTAACAAATAATACACAGACACGTACACAAAATAAAGGAAATGAGTATATAACTCGTAAAAGTGTCCAGGCACAAACAACAACAAAAACAAAATAATTAGAATAAGAAATGAGTCTATATCTCGTAAAAGTGTCCAGGCACAAACAAAACAACAACACAAAATAATTAAAATAAGAAATGAGTCTATATCTCGTAAAAGTGTCCAGGCACACAAAATAAAAACACAACAGCACTAAATAATTACAAAATGGAATAATGAGTCTCTATCTCGTTTAAATGTTCAGGCACATGTTAGAAAAACATAAACAAATACAGTGTTTATCGCGTCCGATTAACCACCATATTTGTTTGTTTTCAGGTGTTGTTGCCAGAGTAAAGTTATTAATTGTTTCTAAAATATAAATACTTTAAAATAATCATAAAAAAATAATAATCACAGATGTGCAAAACACAAGAATTTTATCCATACAATAAAAATATATTTATTTAGAAACGGAGTTAGTACCATTATATGACACACGAACATTATAAAAAATCTGCCATTATGGTAGAAATGTTCTAATCTGGTCAAACATAACACCTACAGTGATTTCTCTGTCCATCGTATATCGTTGTCTCTGTTTCGTTCCTTTTGCCCGCTGTTGGCACTGGCTACTTAGAGAGTTGACCCCCCCTGATCATAACCGTCATAAACCGTCGTTTCATAAAATAACAACATTATTATTTTACAAATAAAACTATATAGGGGGTTGAGACACCTTTTAAATTTATTGTGGCATGTGGTATCATATAACGTTTGTTTAAATGGATACAACACGCTACGCAATTTTTTTAGACCGTTTTAAATTTAAATGGCGTATAAGGAACGCAACAGACTGAAATTAAAAAAATGTATATTCCGTTTTCTCTTTCTGAGTGAATGGTTCATGGTTGCGCTTCGATTAATTTGTGGATTTTCCTTGACGACATAGCTTGTGTGGACATTGACGATTCTGCTTCTTAACATTGACCTGGGAAAGTATTGGATACTACCGACGACATCACTATATCTGATTGACCCTTGCACAAAAATCTGGACTATTGTGAAAAAAAAAAGCATTGTTATTGTGTTGTTTGAAAACATGAACGCGACCAAGTGTCCAAGTGTCCTGAACTGCAAAAATACTGGTAAGTACAAATAATTATACTGTTAATTAATTTGTGCAAGTAATAACGGTTCTCTGTCGAACCGACTCTTTGCTCTATTTAATTTTAAATTTTCTCTATTTTCAGGTCCAGATAGTATTTTGCATAAGTTCCCTGATCCAGACAAGGAGTTGGATAGATCCAATAGATATATGCAATTGGTGGAAATGTATTAGTGATAGACCCCAAATCTGTCTTTAAGAATGGAAAAGTCTGCCACTCACATTTTGTTTCAAAATTCAACACTGCCAGCAAGACTTAGCAAAAATGCAGTTCCATCATTGTTTTTATCAGGTATGATAATCAATTTATGCAATATGAAACCGTTTCTAGATATACTATTAGCAGGTTACCTGCAGGTTACCCAGTTACCTGCTAAAGGTTTAAAACTTAATTGCTTTTAAAATATTAAACTCTTCTTGCAGGTCCTTGTAAGTCATTTGGGTATGCCTGCATATCAACTGGCCCCTCACATATTCAAATTCTCAAACTCAAACTGAAACCATAGGACATACCAAATAAACTACATAAACAATCATAACATATTTTAATAAATACTCAATTCTATTTCAGGTATCCACTCATCTTTGCCCTTACAAGATGTAACTAACAAAAGCCGCTATCATTTCGGGTCAGAGATGTGAAAAAGTGTGGAAACCAGCTGTTCTATCTCCAAATCAGCCTGCTTCATTAATATTTGAGCAACCTGCCCCATCAATATCTAAAGGTAAGAATTATTTTGTTATTGCGTAAAGTATACTTTATATTCAAAAATCGAAAAAAAAACCATCACATTCATACAAAAAATTTGCAATAGATACAATTATAATATAATGATACAATATACAGATTATATTGAAATTGCGTAATGCGAATTGAAATTGCGAAATTGCGTTTTGTGTTAAAGAAATTGCATGCCATAGCTTCAGGGTGAGTTCAGTATCGATAAAGAAACCTATGAAAACTAAAAATAAAATACCTTTAAAAAAGGTTAAAACAAAACGAAAATTATCATAAGATGAACCTAATGTATCACCTACTAATTAAATAGCAATTGTTTAAAATTCATTAAAAAATTGGTTAAAATAAGGTTTTATTTTGTTTAAATGCTAATTAATAATTTCCTAGTGTTACCTACCTACTATCGAACGCAATGAAATACCTACGCCCGAACATTTCGATAACGTAAGTAATTAAAGCATTTAAACAAATAAAATAATTTTAATTCTAAACAATTGCTATCAGTGCAGCGGTCTTGCATTTTTTTAAATTTTTTTTTTGTTTATCCTGGGTTCCTTTATCGATACTGAACCTACCCCTAAGCTATGGCACGCAATTTCTTTAACACCCTGTATATTTCCCTATTTCAGTGTTGGTTCCATCATTATTAACAGTTGTCAACAGTGATGAGTTACGAACTTATGACCCTACTATTTTATTTTACTATACCCTTCTTCTTGCTGCCCTTGTTCTATGTTAATTAGTTGGCGCAAAATGATTTTTCTTTCACTCTTATCTGTTAACCATCACTAGTGTGATGGTTAACAGATAATCATTCACTTTATTATCATCAATACTAATTAGTTTTACTAACTATTATATTTTTTACTTATAAATATTAGAATTAAGTCATAATTTGTACTTGCAGGTAAACAAGATGTCAAGAGAACAATTTTCAGAAGTTTTGATTCAGACATAAATTATGCTGAAGAATAAGATAAAAAATTACAACGAGAAAAGGATTCTGTAATGACAAGATTAAAGAAAGCTATAAAACTGTCTGCAAATGCTACATTCAACAAGAAAGCACTCAGCAAATTTTAATCAGCAGCAAATATGAATAAAAATAAAATAAAATATATAAATTCACAATGCTACAATTCAGAGTATATTTGAGAGGCAGGGAAACATAAATTATGTTGCAGATTCACAAAGGATAAAAATATTATGTCCTTAGCCCTGTATGAGCAGGGACTACAGATGGCCAAGAAAATTTTTGTACTGCCATCCCCACTAACACTTACCAGGATGATATCACGGGCTTCATTGCACCCAGGAATCAACAATAACTTATTTAAACAGGTAGAAAAAAAAGTGAAAAATTGAAAGCAGCAGAAAAGTTATGCATATTACTTTTTGACGAAGTTGCACTTACTACACGCTTCGACTATAATAGAAGACCTGATTATGTGAGTGGTTTTGTTAATAATGACACTACAACATATGAAAAAAATTGCAGACCACGCCCTGATGTTTACGGTGAGAGGTGTGCAAAAGAATTATAAGCAACCAATTTCGTACACATTTTGTGCAAGCACCACACCAGCTTTAGAATTGGCTTCACAAAAAAAGCATGTAATAAGAAAATTGCATGCAATTGGGCAAAAAATTATAGCAACTGTATGTGACCAGGGTGCTACAAATGTAAGTGTAATTAATTGGCTTATCAGAGACACAATGGAAGGATACCTAAGACAAGAAATAGTACTGAAATATAAAATATTTGAGGTAGACTGAGAAGAAGTAATTCCTCTTTATGATCCCCCTCACCTTATTAACCTTTTCAGCGCCACGGACTTCAATAGAAGTTCAGCTGCCTTGAAATTTTAGTTAGATTTACATGTTTTAATGGCACGTATGCCTTTAAAACAAAATAAGAGTGTCCTTTAGAAATTGATTTTGTTTTAAAGGCGTATGTGCCATTAAAACATGTAAATTTAACTAAAATTTCAACGCAGCTGAACTTCTATTGAAGTCCGTGGCGCTGAAAAGGTTAAAGGAATAAGGGGCAATTGAATAACAAAAAATTTAAAATTTAATATAGATGGTCAAGAAAAGAATGCTAAATGGGATCATGTTATAGAACTCTATAACGAAAATCCTGCTTACAAGGGAATAAGGTTGATGCCTAAATTGACCGACAGACATGTCGTTCCCAAACGTTTTCAGTCAGTCTGTGGCAGCAAATATTGGATATCTTGCAAGTAAGTAATAAACATACTTAAATGTATATTTCTTATTAATTTACTTATATAGCAATACTACATGATTCTTTTGTGACACATTTTGAACAGAAATTATTAAAATTAAATATTGCCATTTAGATTCACATTGTCAAATTAACTAATTTATACATGTAATTAAAAAATAATGGACCTAATTATAATTTAACAAATTTGTTGATTAAGTGAATGATAATGTATTTATCTTACTTTTCCAGGTATGGGAATTCTGCCACAGTAATGCCAAGAAACAGCAGATTTGCTTTTATGTTTTGACGATTTGTTCGACTCCGTTCGGAAACTACCAAAATTAAAAAAAACAGCCGGGAAACCTCCGCGTGGATCAGTAACTCCATACTCACATCACAAACACAAAGCAGCATGGGCTTAAACAAAAAAAAAAAAAAAAATATAAGGTCGATGAAATTTTGCGGCAATCGCAAATCTGGTGTAGTACCATCAATTACAAATTGGTTACAGACAATTGATAATATTGAATATCTTGTCGATGTTTTAGCTAAACCGTATAACCTGACGTCTCTATGGAGGAGACATTTCAACTAGGACCCCATATATTTTTTTTTGGCTGCATTCGAAGCAATGGATATCGTAATATGTCGCCTTCGTGTGTCGGCTTCGAAGCAGCCTACGCTTTCAGATTAATTAATAATTTTAGTAATACGCATTCCCCGGGGTCCAACTGTGAAGTTGATAAATGTTTAAATTTGAAATCCCTCAAAAACCTCTTTTAAGAAACCTGAGGCGCCAAGTTGTACTATGGAAGTTGATTTTGATGATGTGAACAGTGACAACATCTTTGTAGATCTTGAAACAAAGAGACAAGACCTAAAGATAAAAGTACAATTAGAGTATGTGATATGATACATATTGCGGAAAATAAAACCAAACAAATGCAAAAATTGCAAGAAATGATTTTATAATGAAAATAAACAAAACAGTTCTCTTCATTCTAGAGAATGTTTAAAAAAAAAAACATGCCTTACGTATCCTTCCATTTCGCTTATGAAATGCTTCTCAAATATACAAGATGTTGTCACTAGTATTTAAAAAAAGATTGTAAAAAGTTTTTTTTACAATCTTTTTTTTTTATTATCTTCTTTTTTTATCAAAAAAAAAACAACCAACTTCAAAAAAAGACACTACATAGTGAAAAATAACTTTAATATCGGAAGTCGGTGTCCTTGGATGTGACTTTTAGTTTTTTGCCATCGACTTCCGAAATTAAAGTTATTTTTCACTATGTAGTGTCTTTTTTTGAAGTTGGTTGTTTGTTTTTTGTAAAGAGTTTTTTATTTTTCACTTTTTAGTGATTCAGTTAATAATTTATTTAAATTACAATAGCCTAATGTCAACTGCTCATCACCTTTTACAAAAGGCTTGTGTTTAAACGCCTACCAGAAAAGTACCTATTTTACTACCAAAAAATTCGAAATACTCACCAAATTGTGTCCACCAGAATGGATAAATGCTCACCAAATTGTGTTTCATAAAGTATTCTAGAAATTAACCTTTTTTCCTTTTTTATTTATAAGGCGTAGTCGACGGAGCCCCACTCGGCAGGGCTCCTACTTCTGGGTAGTTTACAGACCCCGCCATCCCCTTCTAACCTAACCTCTCCGAGTCGGGGTGCTCAAAGTCCCGAGCTCGCTTCGCTCGCTCTTGCATCCTATCCCACTCTTACATTTTGAAGAAAACTTATTTTTGGTGAGCAACTTAAACAAGATTTGGTGAGCATTCATCCATTTTGGTAGGCAAAAGGAATATAAATACAACACCTACAATTATTCTGATGTTTGTATAATTATTTTGGAACTTAAAACGTTGTTCTTTAGGCACCTCGGTATAGAGTGGCTTTATTTTATTTGAAGGTAACATATTTTACTTGGTACTTAGTCTTAGGGTCTACAAAATATTTTGGTGAGCATTTAAATTGTTGCCTTTACAAAATATTCCTTTTTCCGATGTGTTAATTATTGAGGAGTTCTCCTGAAAAAGAACTGAGCTGATGGTGAAGCCACCAACAGCTCTATTTCACCATATGCATTGTCACGAGCAAAAATGGCTTAGCAACCATATTAAAGTAATCAAATCGCAACCCGTGAAATACTTATTATTGAGTAGTTCCGGTGGCCACCTCTGGTCTTCATCATCAGTTCCACTTCGCGGAATGATGCTTTCTGAGAGCAAATGCACGAGTAACTATAAAAAATACCCAAATCGCTATTGGTGTGCCTATAAAATTTGAGGATTTCCCTCGATTTCCATGGGATCCCTTCATCGGATTCAGACTTGGTAACAATGGGACCACCTCGAGAGTATACCCTTTCAAACAAAAAAAGAATTTTGCAAATCCGTCTATATATGACGGAGTTATGCCCGAACATACATAAAAAAAAAAATATATAAACATCCGAATTGATAACCTCCTCCTTTTTGAAGTCGGTTAAAAAAGAAAAACATTGACAGTATATGATTTTTTTTTCATTTATGTGAGATTATAGTTTTATTAAATGCAACAACTAGAAAATGCAATTAATTTAAAAAAATAAAGATTTATGTCTTATTTTTTATATTTAATTGGTGTAAAAAATGTACAAATAAATTATAATGTAGATCACGTAAAGATTATGATGTAGAAGACAACATTCAGGAGTTGGCCTTCAATTATTGTAAAAAAATATTGAAATAGAAGTATTTGACATTGTATGTACTGTTTTATTTTGAAAAAGTATATTATGATAGGACCTAACTGCTAGCTATACGTATATTGCTTCATGGATTGTTGTTTTTACTGGTTGCTAGAGGGCGCTATGAAATGTTCGTGTGACGTCCCTTCTATCTCCCTATATAAAGTGTGCTCTGTGACTGTCTGGGTACACTCAGGCACGGGTTTTTAAAGGTAAGCGGGTTCTGAGTATGCATATTGAAAAAGTACACAGACTACAAAGTGCACTCACCTCAGACCGTGTCTCAACATTACACCTACAACACCAGCTACATCCACTTTTGACCCGTTTTGTAAAACCCTTTCAAAATTCAAAAACTGTTTCTGTTTTGAAGCGAGTTCCCCGCGGTGCTAGACCTCTAGTGGCACAACACCTAGCATGTTGCTTTGGTCTTACCGTCCGGGAGAACTCGCAAAGTGCTTGGGAACAGCTGCTCACCTTCCCTTACAGAATTCTACATGTACAAAAGAATTTGGCAACTAAACAGACATCAACCGCACAAATTAAAGAAAACTGTCATATTCCGGCTCATAATTTAGATTAAAAATTACAGACACAGAGATATACCTCTTCAAGGGGTATAACCCATCTCGTAGAATCGAATTTAGGGGAAGGTGACATAAGCGGAGCAGCCAGGATTTTTTTTATTAGTGATGTGGTGGCAACACCGTGTTCTCCAGAAACGCTCGCAGCTCTGGAGAGCAAACACCCTGCCCCAGCGGATGGCCTTTCCTTCCTCGACCCTCCTAATCTGGATCCACTCTCTCACCATTACAGGTCGCGAGGTAGTCGCAGGCGTTAACTCCTTCTGGAGCGGCTTCGCTGGCGGCCTCGACGGCCTGAGTCCTCAGCACTTTAATTAAGGACCTTATTTGTTCAGCGGCCGGCGCAGCTGGTGAATTGCTTTTGAAGGAGCTTAGGGCGCTGATTAACCTAATGCTCTCCGGCAAGGTGAACGAGGCCGTCATCGACGGTCTGTACGGGGCCAATCTATGGCCCCTGCGTAAAAGGGATGGCAGCATTCGTCCTATTGCCGAGGGATCTACTTACCGTCGTATGGCAGCTGGATTTGCTGTAAATTTTATAGTGAGGTTGTTTCGGAAAAAATTCAGCCCCTGCCCCTGGTTACGGCTTTAAAGGGGCTGTGAGGCTGCCGTACACGCCTTGTCGACCTACCTAAACTCTGGCAAAAGAGAGGTCATCTTGAAGGTTGACATAAAGAATGCCTTCAATTCTGTTAATAGGAACACCTTGCTGAAACAGCTTGCAGAAACTAAAAAAGAAAAACCCAACATCTTTAGTTTCCTTTGTCAATTTTACAGACTCCCTTCTAAATTACTGTATCTGGACAACCTTCTGGAATCTGCTGTTGGCTGTCAACAAGGTGATCCCCTCGGGCCACTGATTTTGTCTCGGTCAGGATGGACGGTCACTAGGCGTATTTAACGTTGAATATATGCCCAAGAATTGCTTCTCTATTGCTTTTAATTGCTTCCTATTCTCAAACAATTGCTTCCATCGTATTGTGAAAGAAAAAAAAACATTAATTCTGATATCAGGACTGCCGGTCACCGAGTCGTAGTGCCCCTGATAAATAGAATTATTAAAAATTACGGTGGCTATTAATTATTTCCCATTTGCTTCTCTCAATGTTTTACAATGATAATACTGTAACTATCACGGCAATAAAGATATCGACAAAAGTGTTGTTAATCATAATGTTTTGCGCCTGACAAAAAAATAAAGCAAAACTCTTACTTAACATTGCAGTTATGCTTGAGTAGGCGATAAATCTATCGTATTGGACCGGTGGCCTACAGTTCAGTAATGCGTTATTAAAAAGAAGTGCCTATCGTATCTAGTGACAAAAATTCATACAAATGTAATAAACATCTTTAAAGATAATATTTCAATTCTTAACTTCCTAGGGAGTGTTTTTATAGGCGCTAGCCACTGTACCTTATTCATTTATTAATAACCGAGGGTAGATTCTGTTTTTGCTACAGGCATTTGTTAATACTTTGTCGTTATTACTCTATGTTATCATTGGTAGTTACTGTTTATTACTGGCGTGTTGTGATAGTTTAATATTATAAATATAAACTAATATAGTTTTTTCTTCATAATGAAAACTGGAACAAAATATGTTGTAATATGTATGTACGAACACTTCCTTTTCATTATATTTTCGACCCATTTGGGGGATTTTCGAGCCATTTGGGGTTTAAACCCTCGGGCCGTAGGGTCCGAGTGCCCATGTTTTGTTCAAGGAAATCTCCAAACGCCTGTTTGACACTTCGCGTGACCCAAGGACTGGCGTTTACCTTGGCCAGGGGCTAAGCATTGCCATACAACGTGCCAATGCCGCCAGTCCCTTGGGTACATTATCAGTCGACAGCGATGCGGAGGAATATTTCGACGCCATTTTTTAGTTTGTTAATAGTTTTAGTTAGGTTATTATATTTTAATTGTATATACTATTGTAATTTAATAAAACCAGTTACAAAAAAAAAAACACGTGTGGCACTCGGGGACTGACACGGTATAGCTATTGCATAGCATTTTTTATCAACTTATGCAATTATAATTATTTATTAATTTTTTATTTATGCAGTATTTTTTTTCTTTGATATTATTTCAAGTACAGTCGTACCATATACATACACGTTAAGCGAACGCTCGGCCGAGCTACATGGTAGGCGGAGTGGGGGGTGTTAGGTTTTATTTTCGTTACGGAATTTCTTGATTCGGTCGCCGTGCTCAAAGCCCGCGATAAAAGCTATGCAATAGCTTAAAAAAACATAAACGAACACAGGCTGATGCATAGATTAGGCCGGCCACACTTTGGATGCGTTTTCGTACGAATTACGAACGTCGCGCGCACACTGGATGCATGTACGAGTAACTCGCAACCAGTGTGCGCGCTCCCATAGTACATAATTAAGGTCGGGATTGTTCGTGCGTGTGCGTATGTATTGTTTGTCCATTTATGTACATGTTCGCACGAGTGAAATTTGTACGAAAACGTGTCCAAAGTCTAAAGTGCGGTCGGTCAGGCAAAGTTTTGGCCAGGAATAAAACACGTACCTACCCTTTTATTGTTCAATGTTCACCGAGATACAAATTACACTTGCTACTTCGCTCAGTGTTCCACCACATTTATAATATATTAATCTATGTGTTTCACAACGGCTGCCCTTAATGGCGGACGCAGCGATTGTCGATTTGACGAAACGATGTCTGATAAACCCATAACATTATGACCATGGTCTAAAAATACAAGTATATTATTATACCATGATTATGACGGCGCGAATAAAGGTTTTGCGACGCTGAACTGAACAGAGTTGCAGTTGATTTTAGAACGAAGTTAACAGTTGTCAACTTGACGTAACGCCGGGAACTCCGTTGGCGCGGGCCCGCCAAAAATGAAAAACAAATGAAAAACGAGGAAATCGATCGGAAAGATTTATTGTGCCTGCGTACTTACTGGTGATCATTGTGACTATCCTTGCAGTGCAGTGAGTTTATTGATTTACTCGGTGGAACGTCCTATACATTATTGTTCATTCCTTAATGTGCATTGAGACTTGTGATTATTCAGAATATTATTTACTTACATCTCCGAGATAGACCTCTTCTGATAAAGACGACCTATTTCCTTTATCAGGTATGATGACGAGGGCAAGTTATTGAGGAGACCAGTGAAATAACAAAACTTAATAACCAGTGGTCAGTGAAATTTATAACGAATCAATCAAGAACATAACGGGAACTTCCTCGGGAATGGAAACTCTTATAACGCCTCTGTAACACCAACAGTCCGTGTAAGTCACCTTTTAATTATTAATCTTGATTTGATCATGATGATTCCAAAGCTCACATTGATTGATTCTTCTTCTTCGTCGTGTCGATGATTCCATTTCTTTGTTTTAAGCATGCTTCGGATAGATTTCGGCCACTTCGACAGCCATATCGTTGGCGTCGCAAAGGTCTTTCATTGGTTCATTGATTGATTGACCGAAATTATGGTCAGTGTTAGGCTCAGCGGAGTCATTGTTAGTAGTAGAAACTTGCGTGGCCTTTATATATCAGGTATAGGTATAAAAGATATTTCCATAAATCAATGTACGGTGGCAAAATTTTTCCATTTAAATATAGTTCATTATTTAAGGGATGCACCCAAAAAATTTCTTACTTCTTGTGTCGTCTCCTGGCCTCCTAAATATCTCCCGCTAATAACTTTGTGGAATCCATTATATTATTATATCCTCACCACACAATGAAGGCAGGAACAAAACCCGCTAGACGATTTTATTACGCCTGGGGGAATGTGGGCTAAATGGTTTTATCTTATTTGCACCATTATTGCCATTTTAAATGTTTATAAAAATCATTTAATTGTTGCGCAATTATGACCGAACTATCTTATTGTGAAGGCAATTTTGTATAGAGAAACATTGACTAAAACTAAAAGTAAGTACTTACATCTACTTCTATTAATTACATACCTACTTACTACATATTTTTCTTACTATTATTATTACTACTATAACTAATACTCTTTTAAAATAATATGGGAATTAAACGATTTGGATATTCAATAGGCATTCAAGTAATTTTTTTTTGTCTTGCACAAGTCACTGGATTGAAAATGTATGAAACAATTCCAATTATTTGGTGATGGTGTGTTGTTTTAAAGCTGGCAATGAAAAATAGCATTATAGAATTAGATGGGATAGGATGGGATTAGGCATGGATAAACTTACCGGGCATTGGTATCCCTGAATCGGTGGAAACCCTAGTGATTCAAAAATATGCTTTTAAATATGTCGGCCACTGTAGTAAACGGGTAAGCACTATCTAATGTAGATGTCGAGTAACTGGAGAAAATAAATAGCAAAGAAATGCTTTGATTTGGCTCCTGGTTTGACTCGTATAAACGTGTAGAAATGGCAGATGCTAGGTTTAAGGCACTGCCCAGATTTAGAACACCGAAAATGCTCAGTTTTTTGTTGCATAGTTAGGCATATTGGTGCATATTACGAGCCAAAAAAAAATTGAGTGTATTGTCAAATGTTCAAAGGAAAGAACTATTCAAAATATTTCATCAAAAAAAAAAGTATCATGATAAAACAATAGTAAAACAGAACAATTTTTTTTTGTTTTCATGATGTTCTTCTGCAAATTTTGAGGGTAAACTAACATATTTTATGTTATGATAATAAAGGGAACTCAGTCAACTAAAGAAATACCTATAGGTAGATTATTCCACTGAGCCGTGTATAATTTTTTTATTTAATTAAAACTGTAAATTCACTTTTATTTTGATGGTCACTTGATTCAACTAACATCAAACGCATTGCTGTTTTGAACCTTATTTGTTGCCGCGATGCGCTATTGTCAATCTTTACTTAGTACAAAAAAAATCAGACACACGAATCATTCTATCACTTTTCTACACTGAAATGTGCTCGCGTTTGACCTTTATATGAAATAATTTACATTATTTACTGACAAAATCAATCGGGAAATACAGGCAAAAATTGACACTTCTTTAGTAGTGTGAGTGACTTTTGACAGGAAATCAAAAGAGCTGTAGGGACACACACACAGATGTGTCTAGTTATCTTGCTACTGTAAGTAAGAAGTCCAGTCCGTTTAAAGGCTCGTACACACTGGCGCGACGCGACGCCCGACACAAAGGCACCGCGTGTAGCGCGACGAGCGGCGCCTTTGTGTAGCGCTGTCGCGTCGCGCCTGTCTGTGAGAGCCTTAACGCGCTGGCCTGTAATAGATATAAGTACCTACTGTGTAAAATATATTGTGTACCGTATCGAGACTCTTTCATTGGGTCCTTAACTCATCCTAAAAGCGCCATGATTGCAATAGTTTAGAAATTTGAACGGTAGATTTCGTACAGGCGATATGATCATTCATATTCTAATTTTAAATATAATATTGATTTGATATCTTGATTGATTTGATTTGATATTTGATATTTTATTGATATACACAGGACTATTACTTTTTTTATTTACTTCATAAATTGTATGAATTTCAATGTCTGAAATATATTATTATGTTATTCTAGTGAAAATCGGCCTTCATCATCAACATCAGTTGGAAATTCGAGCAAAGAAGATAAGTAAAGTTTTATTTTAGAGCAGCTTTGGAGATTGATGGTAAATAACATTTTGAAGTGAATGGGAAATAATATTCGTCAAAAAGTAACGGAAACTATATTTTCTATCACCAAAATTTATATTTGTCATCAAGTTGTATCACCTAATAAATAGATCTATCGCCACGAAATATTTTCGTTCTCAGATAAACAAAAATTGTTCCCAGGTATGAATTATCAAATTAATTCGAGACTCGGGGCACCCCGACTCGGACAGGTTAGGTTAGAAGGGGATGGCGGGGTCTGAAAGACCCCGCCATCCCCTTCGTGGTTATTTTTTTTCAAACCACCCAGAAGTAGGAGCCCCGCGAAGCGGGGCTCCGTCGACTACGCCTTATCGTTACTATCGCCATTCAGAAATAGGAGGCCTCGCCGAAACAAAGGCTCGGTGCCTGTTAGCAACACAATATAATACATACAAAAACATTTATTTGGTACTAGACCTTATATCTCAGGATTTTAGGTGATTTATTGTGGAACTGATTTTGCATTGTTTGGTGACTACATTTTGGTGACAGATCTACTATTTGGAGGACAAACCCTATTATTTAAGAAACACAAAACTAATTAAATTGGTAATAGCTTAAATGATACCCAAAAGTAACAAATATAGGTACTAAGTAAAGTTGTTTGCGTTTGCAGCAGCTGTGTAGCAGTGGTTTCAAGACAAGAAGACTCAAGTTCTTGTCACACATCAAAAAAGTCTAAGCAACACACATTATTTACAGAAATTGCATGCTTTATTAATTGATACTTTATGTTTTTCATAACAAAGTAGATTGGTATACAATCTTTTTCTTCTCGGAAACATATACTGGCTGATTAAAAAAATAGCAACTTTTCGATTGTGTTTTGTTTTCATTAAAATAAAAGCTAATTATTTCTTCCCGATTTCATGTTTCCGTTGCTTGATAAATTTGGTATTTATCTCACTTTTATCATTTTAAGATAAACAGTTTTTGATAAAATTTAGTAGTGAGTCATTATTATGTCATGAAGCGACGCCATTTGACTGCTGGTGAAATGCAGAGAGCTGTAGGAATGCTACAAGCGGGAAAAAATCAGTCCCAGGTATCTTGGCATTTTGGTGTCAATAGGAGCGTGATTTGTCGTCTTTGGCAGCGTTACGTTAATACATGGGATCCTGCTGAGCAGCACCCAGGACGTGGAAGGAGTACAACTGCTCGACAGGACCGATATATACAACTGACTGCAAAACGTCAGCCGAAGTTAAACGCCCGGGAGATAAGTTTAAAGTTACAATTCTCAAGCGGTGTTGTTGTTAGCCACCAAACCGTGAGAAATAGGCTGCATGAATACGGCCTACGAGCACGACGCCCAATTAGTTGCCCACCTATACGCCATGGGAATCGCGCCCGTCGAAACGAATGGTGTAGGGAACACTTGACATTGACCAGGAGCATTGGGATATAATTTTATTTTGCGAAGAGTCGCGGTTGGGATTTAGGCCTGATACGAGAAGGGTAAGAGTGTATCGTCGTCCCGGAAATGCTGAACGGCTGAGATGCGTCCAGGACCCTTACAGTGGTTCTGGTTACTGAACCTCCCATTTTGAGTTGGCGCGAGTTTTCAATTTCATCCTGTAT
Organism: Dryobotodes eremita; assembly: GCA_917490735.1. Classification (NCBI taxonomy): domain Eukaryota; kingdom Metazoa; phylum Arthropoda; class Insecta; order Lepidoptera; family Noctuidae; genus Dryobotodes; species Dryobotodes eremita. The sequence goes on along the minus strand of OU823241.1, from coordinate 4,167,915 downwards.
ATGAGTTACCTACAATAGGTATGTAGTCACTATCGAAAACTTGCAACAATTCAACATTGCTCAGCTTGAGCATCTTCCAGTACCTGATCTTGGCTAGAGGTACTAGGCAAATTGGGGCTAAAAGATCCAGCCCGTTCTCCTCCTTTACGTTTTTAGCGGTACACAATTTGTTTTTTTTTTTAATGCATACTTAATTCTGTTTAAATTGTTATTATCTGCTTCTACTTCAATACATAAAAATCAACCATAAAATGACAATTATCTTTAATAGTTTTACATATCGTTACAATTGTCAATCATTTTAAGTAGCTTATTTGACTAAAATAGTCGAATTCTGCAAAAAAAAAAAAGCACGGAGCTTTATCGGCAGAACATTCCGAAAATAGGTACAACTTCTCAGCTATCCAACGAGATACAATAAGATACCAGATATCTTCATAAAAATATAAAATGTCAAATTACTCGAAAATGGTTGTCATTTGCATAGTGGTCATCAGGGGTCATTCGGTTGCAAATGACCTCTCCTACATCCCCTTAACGGATTGCCGACATATAACCAATAACCCTGTATAACTATTGTATAAATAAAGTTTATAGACGGACATACTTACGATTCGCACTAAACTACGTACTTACTTTGAATTGGTTTCAATGGTATTGTATTCCTCCGTTAGGCGAGCCAATGCAGCTTTTTTTTGAATTCTGAGCTCCCCATAGTCGTTGCCACTGAGTTAAGTTTATATTTTAAGACCAACTCTTGAAGACAAATCTTTTCAATTTCTTTAAAAAACTGTCTTTCGGTTCCAGCCATTTCGAGCAAGTAAACACAATATGTTAGGTTATTAAGGTTTGTTTATTTGTACTGTGTTTGTGATTATGAGAGAGCAATAAAGAATAAGTAATATAATATAAATATTGTGTTCTACTTTCATTTGGCAAATGTTGACACTTCAACGTTACTTCTGATTACTTCATTCCGTCATTACTTTACTTCACTTCTTTCGCCGTAGGTGAGTCTAAGGAGTATAAGTTCCTTGCACTTCAAGTTGAAAACCAGAGATAACGCGCTCACAGACTGCTCTCAAAATAAGCTTAGCTCTTAGCCAATATAACAAGCTGAATATTCCTCCAAATAATGACGTATTTGTGTCGTATCACCTCGACTCGCACTCATTCGAGGTATAGTGCAGCAAGCTTATCTGCTATCTTAACTAACGAAATCACTATGCAAAGTGACAAGGTCTGTTATTCTTAGGTTACTGACAGCGCCACCATCATCGGGTCAGACGGGCTTGCTGCACTATACCTTATAATTTTCCTAATCGGATGACTATGAATATCGATTTTGAGGAGCTTCTGAGACATGTCTTGAGGTCTCCTTGATAGAGCCGTGAGTTGAGTAGCTTTCGAGGTTACGACTCAGAATATGGGTGTTAGACCCTCAGAATAATAACTAAAGTAGACTTAACAAGACAGAACGTGGAATTAGTATGTACCGTACTGTATAAAGCTGCAACAGAAACATAAAAATGACACTAATGACATTTTAAGAACACTCAACAGTGCTACCATCGCACGGGCAAGTTTTCAGTTTTGAACCCCATTAAAGCCACTGAGCCAGATAAGCTTGCTCACTTGTGTGCTTGTATTCTTCGGATTCTTTCGATATAAGTGCGTAGCTTCCTTCTAAGACTGAATACGGTGGGGTGCTCACCGGCTGATTACTGCAATGCTGTGCTGATTCTATCATAAATAGATGGCGCTGACCAACTCCAGTTTTGACCTTTGAAATTCATCTTCCGATTTCTATCCTGTCATGGCCGTCAATCATGTATAACTATTGACTGAAAGAAAGAGAGAAAGAAAACACATTTATTCGACGTACTACGTACTATGCCAGGCCAGCTCAAGGTGTACCACTGACATGCAGTCGACTGTACTTACTAATCTTACTGGAACCAACAAAACCACTATTAAAAATCGGCCATTTTTGTTCACTGACTGCACCGCCGTCACCGGGTCAGGTGGGCATGCTGCACTGTTACCGCTAGCATGAGAAGCCTGCACTAACGATCGTAGACTATCATTACATCAATGTAGACTACACTGCACAAGGTACAAGCACTTCAGCCAGCTAGTCCAGAAAGTGCAGCGTCTGATTTTGCACGTGCAATAAACGTCGACGTCTTGCTTGATTTAATTGCACTTATTTGAGGTGGCAACATACGTACTATACTGCAAGTATGACCGGCCTGAATGATCAATAATTCAGAGCAAGCTTGGGCTTCTGTATTATGTTTTGGCTCAAAATCATCACACAGACGCTCATAACAGGTTCTTTCAACCCAAAGTAATCGACTGTAGGACATAGGCATCCCGACCTAACCCAAGCGTCGCATCGACGGGCAAAATAACAGGCCCAGACAAAGCAAAATATTAATTTCCTCTTTACAATCGGAGAGATGAGATAGGGACGACATTGGACGACATCCCCCAATTGCATTAGCTGCGTCCAACAATGACAAAATCCTGAGCACCAAGCAAAGCTCCTTCCTGTGTAACTTCTGCTTTAGCAGCTTAGTCTAAGGCTTAGTAGTCACCAGCTCTTGAGATTTATCATCATAGATTGTAGATAATCCGCCGTAAGAAAAATCTAAATTATCAACCTGGCCATAACAGGCCATAACCAAAACTCTGATCTGGATCATCTGTCACATGACATTTGTAACGTTTTCTTTTTCCTACCCATTCCTACAAGTCTCACCAATCAAACAAAATTTGACTCTACATGACTGCTTAGAAAATCAGGCATGATGTTGTTATGTATATTCATTATGAAATGACAACATCTCAGGTAAAGTAAAAAAAAATATTACACTTACTTTTCCTACGTAGGTTTGGTAGAGAACCTACCAAGTCGGGCTGTCATCATCGACAGCCCGACATCATCCATTTCTGGTACTTGGTAGTTAGGTATGTATTTTAGTCCAAAAGAATAACACAGTTATGTATCAGGAAAACACCAGAAGCTGAACTTTTACCTACCTAGGTAATACCTACTTGTACGTATGAAATTATCGCGATACCTTTAGAAAGAGGCCATTTCAAATGGATTTATGGAGTAACCGCGGATATTCTTCTCGCGGCATATATGATTCCATACTCATCAGACATTCAAGTACAGGACCTATTATTGCGCTGTACTAATCCAATGTCCAATTCTTATTTCAACGCTTTGCCAATGGCTTTTGTAGACCGGATTTCAGTTCAGATATGTTACAGTTGTAAGGGCAATCATGTCATTTAGTTTAAAATAGGCTTTTATTTTTCTTTTATATAGATTCTTCTATATTTTCTGAATGTCAGAAATTTGTAGACCTAACTTGTAGGCTGTAGATTTGTAGAACAATTTCTGTTACCTGTTACTTGTTGACAGACCTACGCTGTCCTCCCATACCTATTAACACTGTAATTTGAAAACATTGTAAAACCAAGTATTTTTAAAAGAGTAACTGTGGAGTTTCTTGCCGGCTCTTCTCCATAGGAAAATACCAATTAGAACCGTGCACCTAGCTTCTGACGTTTCATAAGTACCCATGTAGGTTTATGTGAAATAAAATATTTTGATTTTGATTTTTGATTGGGTACAACCTCTAGCAACCATATACACAATTATCAATGTGGTGTCACCTCTAATTCAAAGTTTTATTTCGGTTACCAGCTCCAACGACCTTTTGAGCCATAGCTCCACTGAAGACTCACACTCCACTACTAATAGAAACGGTGCCCATGGAACAATTAATAGGTAAGGTTAAAAGCACTTGCTTCAATATACTGATTGATATGCAAACTACGTTTTTTTACTTAGACCAAATATAAGTGGAACGAATTTTATATAGTGGACGGATTTTCATGGGACTTTTTGTTAGGTAATTTAGGTTGCCTTGCCCTACAATGTTTTCTCCACACCTCACTTAACTAGAGGTGAGGAAAAAAAAGTAAAAAAATATATAATTTTGAAGTTGACGACTTTGAACCCTTATAATTTCGTTAGTAATTAATTAACTACACTGTCGATAGCGATTCGACGAAAATTGGAAAGAGTGTATATTCTGTCCAACGCTAAACAATGGTTTAATTACGAAAAAGTAACTAGGGGTGGCGCTGGCACCCTATGTATGAACATGGGATGGAAAAAAATATGTAATGAACATTAGCTTATGGGGTATTATTGGACCCCATAATTAAAAAGATTATTTATTACGTATGTTTCTAAGTAACTTTTCTTATTTAAGTCAACCGTTTTTGAGATATATGGGATAATTATATGGTTAGGAATAATCTTTGATGAATTCTATTAGCTGTGATAGCTTTCGTCTCTTAACCTTCAATTTGGTAGTTTTGAAGTATCGCTAAATAGTCTTTCAGTTTTCACGTAATTAATAATACCTTCTGCTAGTAAAGGATTGAACGGATTTGTATATCTGCTAAGTATATTCGATTTTACACATAAAACTGAAACTACAAATGAAATGTTTGCATTTAAGTGATCTTCAAGCTGTTTCACTGGTTCTGCCATAGGCGTATTGTATATATTTTATATATTCGATTTTACACATAAAACTGAAACTACAAATGAAATGTTTGCATTCAAGTAATCTTCAAGCTGTTTCACTGGTTCTGCCATAGGCGTATTGTGTATATTTTATTTGTGTTAGTGTTTGTAAATATCAAGTCTAAATATGTAGATGTAGTTTGTGTTATTCGTGTGGGTGTTTTTATGTGTTGTGTAAGTTTATATTCTGGCATTAGATCTAGGAATTGACTAGCTTTTACATTTCTCTCTATGATATTTATATTAAAGTCTCCACCTATAATTATATTAAATTTAAAATACTTAATATTTATATAATTTAAGATACATTTTAACTGGCTAATAAATATTTCTTCCTCTATTCTATTCCAATACATTGTTACTAATAATAAGTTTTCATTGGGTAACTCGAGGGCACATACTTCTAAAATATATTCTGTGTACATATTCGTTATATCATTTCTCTCTTTGAAGTGGACATGATCTTGCAGGAGGACGCAGACGCGGCCTCCCCTTCGCGTGCTGCGGCAGTATGACGTATCCACTAAATTGTATCAAGCTTAATTTTTTTCTCGACAACCATGACTCTGATATACATATTGCATTAAAAATCGGGTTATCTACGATGAAGGTTTCAAGTATGTGTTGTTTGTTTTTGAGACTTTAAATATTTTGAAACAGAATTTTAAATACACTGGCGTGCAATAAAATCGACCCACCCCGTGCTCTTCGATTTGATAAAATGTAATTCAACAAGGTTTACTACCAATAACCTAATATATTGTATACTAAAACCTTCCTGAAAGTATGTAGATTACGTTACTTATTGAATTATCAAAACTGATTTATAAGTTTATGAAAAAATCACGAACTCACAAACATGGGGGTTCGAATAAAGAACCTCCTTTTTTTTTGAAGTTTATTAAAAAATCAAGTTTAATTTTCATTACACGAACAGAAATTAACAAAATTATTCTTTTGTCAGTTTCATTGTCAAAAAAAAGGCACGCACTTTATCCGAACAAAAGTGAGCGATGAGGACATCTGAAGAATTGAGTCGATCTTGTCATGAGTATTGACTTTATCCAAATATAGTGTATGTATGTGCAAATAGATTGTACCTTAACTATCTTCACACAATATCAATTAATTATATTAATTAAGATTTTTGAGATATCGTCTCTCAAATTGAAAGCACGGGGTGGGCCGATTTTATTGCACGCCAGTGTAGTTGGTCTGTGTTTTCGAAAGAAATTAGTGTCGGTGTCTTCATTTCTGTCTGTTTGATCTCGTTGGCGGGAGTCGCGGGAAGTTTTTGAATTAATATTTTTCTCGTTTGCTGTGTAGCTAGTTGATTTTTGTGTGTTTCATCTCTTAAAATAATGACTTTCCCTTCCACGTAAAACTGATTATTTCTTATTACTGCATAAAAGTCTTTCTTTCTTGCCTTTATCATATCTTCTCGCATTTGTTTGTTGTCTTTCCTTACGTGGATTTTCGTCCAAAAATTCAGAATCGTGTTCCCTGGAAATAGTGGCTATTGTTTTTTATTTATTTTGCCATTCTTTTGCTTATTAATTCTATCACCAGTGGTCGGGTATTTGTGTTATTACTGCCTAATCTATACATATTTTCGAGGTAACGCATCAGGGGGCTACTCTGAAGTGCACTTCCGAATGTTCGGGACCGACCGAAACACGACCCAAGTTTACATTGTTGTCCTACTACGAACAAAGTTCGCATTGGCTCAGTGCGGTCGGCACCATAGTCAATAGTCAATATTCGGAAGAGTGTCGGACCGAACGAAATGCAGTGCTAAAAGTTTTATCGATTTGTTTTTATTAGTCATTAATATTCATTTTTATATAATTTTACTGTCGAATTACAGAGTAAAATATTTTTTTCTAATAAGGAAATTGTACTTTGCTTTTAATTCAGTATTTATACCTACAAACATTGTAATATTTCTCAAAAACAATATACAGACTTATTTGTACAGATTGTCTATGTCTTTGCCGATTGTCAAAATAAAAAAGTAAAAGGATGACCAGTAAACAAACAAGCGGTGCTTGAGTTCTTTATTATTGCAAAATCCAGGACAAAATGTACTTAAACTAAAACCAAATCTCGTCTGTCGCTGTCGTTAAAGCGATAACCATATTTCGGTCGTTCATTATCAAGTGCTGCCTGAAGTGTAGTGTTCACGTTAAGTTATAAGATGTCAACAAAAATCAAGCTAAATATACTTTAAAGGGTTGTAACGGAACTTCGTCTCCGCCTCCGTTACTGTCGAAGTTCCGCAAGAAATCGTACCTCCGCCCCCGCAACATCTTTGCGGAGTTAAAACGGAGGTTTATTTACGTCGTAAATTCGTAATACAACGCGCGTGCAGCGACGCTCGACGACGCGGCCGCTCGGCTGCGTGTTGCGTGCGGAATGGTCAAAAATCAACAGCCCCAATAGTAACCTCATGATATGGAAATCATTAATTAGTGAATATAATAAAGAAAACCAGATTAGACGACGACCCTTTATTGTGGTGGAGAAATAATAACATTAAATAGTATAAAGATTTTGGTCCCATCGTTCGCACGTACTTATCGGCTCCGTTAAGTTCAGTGCCAAGTGAACAATTATTTAGTGCAGCTGGCTTAATTTATGAACCCGTAAGAAATCGTTTGGAAGGTGACAAAACCCCAAAACTGTTGTTTGTGAAATATAATTTGCCTCTCCTTAATTTTGATTAATAGTAGGTAATATTTGTATTTTTAAGAAAGTATACTATGAATGTACCTATTTAAAGTAAAGATTTTTGACTTTCTATTACTTCAATAAATATGAATTACTATTTTTTCGACTTTCACTTTCACCTTTCATCTTTGTAGCAGGCTCAATTGCACGGCTATTACGCTTCCGGGTTAACAGGGGCACTATGTCCTGGCAGAGTTCTTCGTAAAGTGTTCGACTGAGTTTGTAATTAACTACAAACTCAAGGTCGGGCATTAGATTTGTATTGAAGCAGTCACGAAGTCGTCTGCGATTCCTTCTACGCCCCAAACGCTCTTCTCTGAGAGCCTCTTCCACCAAAAACATACGTACAGCCATTTCGCTACAATTATAATTATGGCACTTTCACTTTAACACTTTATGCAGATATAAAACTCAAGATAATTGTAATAAATCATTAAATTCGATACTTACGATACTCAAAAGGTAGGTATTTTGGTGTCATGAATTTTGACATTAATTTGACGATGTAACTCTTGTCAAACTCAAATTATCGGTCGGAATTTCTCGTTCAGAGTAGGGTTTACGATACATCAAATGTCTAAATGAAGTTCGGTCGGATCCTAACCGACCCGAACCGACCGGACGAAATAGAATGAAGTTCGTAGTAGGAAACGTTCAAATATTCGGCCGATACTTCGGTTTTATCACTTCGGAGTAGACCCTCAGGTCCACTTGTAGAATATCGCGAAACACTTCAATGATTCGGTTATGCAGGTCAGCTTCTGGCTCTTTGTAGTACTCGGTAAGGCCGTAGATGACTATCTTCTGGAATTGCTTTCTTTACATTGGATTATGGGGATTTCTTTTTTTTTTAACTTTTCCCCTCACTAGGAATTTCTCCTGTATTGTGGGTGCGTTTTACAAACATAAACTTACATACACAAAGAGCCAGACCCGGAACAACTACTTATAGGTCATACAAATATTTGTTCCGTGCGGGAATCGAACCCGCGACACACGCAGCACAGCAGTCAATCGCTTAACCACTGCGCCAACCGTGCCGTCAATTTTATTTCAGATGTGTTTTAATTTTTCATTCTCTTTTAGTAAGTTTTTTTTATCTTGGTGTTAATTAATTCAGTATCCTGTATTCTTAGTTCATTTTGTTTTGATAAATTACTCCTTTTTTGTTCGAAATCTTCCACAAGTTTTGTAATAGCTTTATTTATTTCAGTTTGTATGGTGCATCGTTGGTCGGTTATTATTGATTATTTAATTTTTTTAGACGTATAGTGATTTCGCTTAAGTTTTGTAGTGACAGTTTAGCGTGTATGTTGATGTTTGAGGTGGTTCTTTCTTCTGAGCACACCGTATCGCCTAATAAGCTCAGAATCTCAAAAGTGGTCGAATCATTGATAGGATAGGTTTTCCTCCGAATTGTTACATTATTATTTTCGTTAGGTGTGGTTGTTCGTTGGCTTAGGATGGATGCTTGTGGTCGTATAGGTATCTGTGTTTCCCGTTTTTAGCATTTAACATCGGCAATCTTGACATTTCAATATTTTTTATGGTCTGGAGTCATTGTTTTATTAAAATAGTATATGGAGATGTTCGCACATTCTATATCATATTTATTATTGCATAGTGCACAAGTGAGATGCAATTCGTTTAGTAGGTCTTGAGTACAACCTGCGCAAGTCTGCGAATTTTGTGGGTTGCCTATCCATTTGCATAAAATTTTAAGACCTAATATAACTTAGCATAATTTTGTTTGGCATAATTATATTTTCGCATAATATAATTACGCATAACAGCTTACGCATAATTTTTTTAAGCATAATTTCTCTAACCATAATAATGATTAAGCATAATATTCTAAAGCATAAATTTATTAAGCATAAAGTTCTAAAGCATAACTTTTTATGAACAATTCAGTGGGTTTTTTTTTTTGCTGTAGGAATCATGAAGCAAGCAAGCATACAGCATGCAAGCAAGCATACAGCATGCAAGCAAGCATGCAGCATGCAAGCAAGCATGCAGCATGCAGCAGGCAGGGTTTCTGTCACGGCTCCGGCGCTGCGGGCCTCCGGCGGCCCCACGCGCCTACGCGATTTTAAATTACACTCTAGGGGTAGGACAAACAAGACTACGTGGAGTCGGTTTTGCAGCAATTCGGTTCTGTCACTAACTTTTGTTGCAGAGCATATTAAAATTGTAACCAACCATATTATGCTAATAGTCATTAGGCCTACTAACGTTATGCGAATCAAATTTATGCCAAAACAAATTAGTCTTTAAGATGATTATGCCAACATAAAATGTATGCCTAAAAAAATTATGCCGAAGTAATATTATGCCAAAACAAATTGTGCCAAAATCGTTATGCCGAAGTATATTAGGACAAAGAACATTATGGGAGAAGAAGGGATCCCAATTTTGTGCCATTTCGTATAACATTCCTTATGTTGTTACTGGTGCTGGCCTCTAGTGGGCAAGAGTGTAACTAAGCGTCAATGTTTCGATGGTATGAACTGGTTCCGCTACAAAAAGATAGATGACGTTGATGTATGGTGTGGAGGGAAGAACCGTACTCGACACTCCTTGTACGGTGTGGAATGTGCGCTTAATACGAGCACTGAAATCTTTATACAACGATTCCATTACTTGTGTTAGGATGAATGGGGCATACACGCATCAAGGCAAACTGGTTCTGGATCTCGAGGGGTGTTAGACAGGGTAGTGTAGCGTCACCGTGGCTGTTCAACTTGGATATGGATAGTTGGCTGACAGATTTGAAAGAGGATGAGTGTAGATTGATGCTGAATGAGTTGCCTGTCATGCCTTCTCTACGCAGATGTTCAAGTTTTACTTGCATCGTCAGCAGAACAGATGCAAGACGTGGTGACTGTGATGGATGAAGCATATAAGATGAAAGGGATGAATATTAATGTGAATAAGACGAAGGTCATGGTGTTTGAAAGAGAAGAGGATGTATTGGTGTGTGATGTAAAAATAAATGATAAGAGTGTGGAGCAATTGAGTTCCTGTATTTGGGGAGTCTGTTTACAAGCGATGGAAAGATTGATGTGATGAGATGTGGAAAGAAAAGTTAATGCGGGATATAAAGTGAATGGACCTACTCATGCAATTGTGAACAACCAGTTGATGTCCAAAAAGGCATAACTGGCTGTTCACAACGGTGTGCTCGTGCCTACGCTTATGCTTTATGCTGAGCGATTGCTGTTTTGCGTGAATGTGACGCATATTTTCTCTCAAATCGGTATTTTTTGTGTTTGTGTGTTTTTTCTTTGCGTCATATTTACCCCAAATAAATGTATTTTCTTTTCTTTCTTTCTATGTATGGAAAAGAAAGAAAGAAAAATGCGTTTATTGACATTGCAGCAACAAAAATACACCTTAAAACTAAAAAATACGGAAAACAATGATTATAATGCCAATGGGGCCTCAGGTCAGCAAGCAGCAGCAGGAAGCAGCAGGTCAGCAGCTGGAAGTGAATGTTGGGTGTGGCAAAAGAAGCATGAAAGTAGAATCAATTCTGTGGAAATGCGTTCCTTGCGAAGCATGTGTGGTGTGACTATGAATGATAGAGCGGTTTAAAAGAAGATGTAGTGACAAAAATTGAAAAGAATATGCGTAGATGATTTGGTCATGTTGAGAGGATGAATGAAAGGCGACTAACAAAAGGTATTTACAAGGCAGATGTGAGTGGAAATGCCGGGAAAGGACGCCCTAGAAAGACATATAGTGACCTTATTGGTGACGTTCTTCAAAAAGGTCATGTGCGTAGTACTGGCAATCGGCGTGCGTATATGACCAGATGTATGAACATAAATAAAGCAAAAGGAGTATGAAAGGATCGTAGCAGGTTGCGTTCTGTAGTGTCTGCCTACCCCCATAAGAGGAAGGCGTGAGTTTATGTATGTATCAGTAAACTTATTGGGTGAATAAACGATTTATTATTATGATTTAATATTACTTCTACAGGAAAATTGTAATATGGGGTCTTTACTAAAATTGAGATAAGGTTTTTTCATAAATTAATTTATTTTGTACTGGTAAATATTACCCAAGCAGAGGGGCTCGTAGGTAAGTAATAATAGCCGCACGGGTTGATCGATCAGGATGGGTGTGTGACCATGTTTACATAGGTACCGAAACCCCCCGTGCCTCGGAAAGCAACGTTAAGCCGTTTGTCCCGGCTGTCATTCGTGGATCTTTAACAGTCGTTACGGGTAGTCAGAAGCCCAAAAGTCTGACAACCAGTCTTACCAAGGGGTATCGTATTACTCAGTAAGTGGGTTGTGGGGGCCAGATAGGTAGTCGCATCGGGTTAGACTGGAAGCCGACCTGAATATAGTTGGGAAAAGGCTAGGCAGATTGAAATATTATCCAAACAGTATATTTTATGTTTTGATTGCCTTCCGGGGTAATTTTTCGCCACCTCCTTCATCTTAAGAAACCTAGCCCATAAGGGAGGTAATGATCATTTCAGCAGTCAGCTTATACCTTATAAGCTAGCGATATTCTTTCACAGTCATTTGTAAACTGGTACTATCTAATGTACTCGGGTAATCATTATTTCCGAAGATATCATACCATGACAGCTGTTATGTTGGGTTCCAGTTTTTGGCTAACAACTGAGGTCAAAAGAGAAGATATCCTTCTGCCTCGTGCCTCTTACTACTGAATCTAATAAGTGTGTCCTTGTCTCATTATGGTGAGCATTGTCTACGGTGCTACCTGAGTAAGTAACCCAACAGAGAGAAAGCTTCATACAAACGCGCAATGGTAGGTGCACTACGACGAAGTGCACCAGTACAAAACTTAGAAGCTTTGCCTCTGAGGGTGGCTACTCTGTGGCGCGACGTTCGTACTTATTCGGAAACACGAAGATTACCAAAGTGCATACTTTTGGTTACTTGTAGTACAGTTAGTACCCGGGCGTAAATTTGGCAAATCAAGTTTTATAAAATAAAACAATGACCCATATGTATGGAGCAAAGGTGCCTTTTTTTTCTTGGCGGTAATTTGTTATAATAATAATACCCGCCTCTAATTGTCCCACTGCAGGGCAAAAGCTTGGCACAAGACAGCGAGGTAATTACGTAACACACTAACAGTAGGAATGGGTTTCATTTTGACAGTTCAACAACATTCATTGCATTATTTACGTTGTTGAGCAGACAAATTTTTCGAAGTTAAGGAGCAATGGATTAGCAATAAGCTTCAAAATGATTCAGATTGTGATAGATAGTGTGTTACGTAATTAGGGTGCAGGTTGGCTGTTCGTTAATGAAACTTTAAAAAAATAGTTATACAATATAACATAACTGGCGAATAAAAATCAGTCTGAACTGAGTTATATCAGTTTGTACAGGGTGATTTTTGGGATGGAACATCAGGGCTAAATTCGAAACTATGTTCTGGGTAGAAGAGCAAAGTGCTCCAAAGAACCATGACCTAGATTTTACAGGAAAATACAGCTGCTTTTTTTTTTAAAAGCTTTTCTCTGAGACAGGTATAGAAACCGTTTTTTATTTTACAAAATTAGCGCTTTGTATTGTTAAGGTTACACTTACCGATAATGTAGCTGGTGAAAATCCAATGCTAGGCACAAACACAATGTGTCAAATTAAAAGGGATGGCAGTTTCTTTCAATTTCACGTGATTGATTTATATAAATAAAAAAATAATTCTGTTAGTTGGTAAGCGCATCTCTTGTGAACGGTTTTGGCTATTATTTGTTGTTTTAAATATTCGTTATTGTCCGAGTGACAATAACTAATATTTTAAAACCAAAAATAGCCAAGATCGCTCTCAAGAGATGCGTTTAAGCGCCAACTAATAGCATTATTTCAGCTTAAGGCTTTTAGGAAACACATCGAAAAGTGAAGTGTATGTAAAACGGAAAAATTGGCCGCAAAATGTTAAAATTTAAAAAAATCTTGAGTGCTTTTTTCGGTGGGAATTGAGAAAAAATCTTTAAAGTGCTTTTTTCTATGGGAATTGAAATTTGGACAGGGAAACGTCTAGTTAAAAATAAAAATTGCAAACTCTGGCATTTTCTTGGATTTCAAAAATTATGTTCCTTTGCAGTATTTAATCCTTATCAGCAACACTACCACTCAGTGTAAAAACCCAGAATGCTTGTTTACAAAAGGGATTCGATTGAATTCTTGGCTCGGGTAGAAGCTTTTGGACAAGTCTAAAAAAGCAGTGACAATTTCTTCCAAAATCAAGGTTTGATTTTGTTTTTAACCACTTTGCTTTACTACCCATAGTTTCGCATTTTTCAATCTCAAATCAATCTGTAGACACTGACTTTATTCGGGTGGGACTGTTTTTTAAGCTGTAACGGCTTACAAAATTCTGGTTTTTGGGTTAGTTTTACGAAAATTACGTTAAATTTGTATTTACGAAGTTACATTAATGGCCGCTGAAAAAAAGTCACCCGGTTTAGTAATTGAATTTTGAATTTCATAGCGTCGTCTCTGCTACTCATACTCACCTGTGTGATAGTTTCTCTCTAAAACTATGTGCAGATGCCGTGATAATGGCCGCAAAATTATCTGTTTTGTAACTATGTCCCTTTGATAACCTTCGGCATTGATAAACAAATTATAAGCACTCAAATAAAACGACTCTTTCAGCAACAGTTTTACTGCGGGATCTACAATGGACAGAGAGGAATGAACTAAAATTAAACACAAGTGATACCAAGTTTTAAGATTGTCTCATACACAATGTAATAAAAAGAAAAGGATATATCATCAAACACAACCCAATCTGCACGACAAAGAAGGACATAAAATTATAGAAAAAGTTAGGAATAAGATAAAACCGTGAACCCGTTATTGAAATACAGAGTTTTTCATCAAATCGAAGTGTAACAAAACAATTAAAGTAGAATTTGCAATTCAGTCCGACGCAGCTTCATCATAAAATCAAAATGAAAGACGTCGAAAAAAAGGATAAACGACTCCAATATGATTTGCACCAGAGTGATCAGGGAAATAGTCAATGCAATGAGATAAATGATTTGAGCATAATGGGTCGTAAGAAAAAGGTGAAAATCCGCAAGAAGGTCAATCTAGCAAAATATGGCCAACAGCCAGCGGTCGCTTTTCGGTTATCACCCTCCGGTTGGAATAAAACCCGAAGGCTCCTCACAAAACATATCAGCATGACCGATATTAATAAACGGACTAAACTATCCAATCGAAGTACTAGAAGCTCAGAAGCCATTAAAAAAAAATCCTTTTTCAATTCTAAATTCGTAGTGAACCGAGTATCAGGGTACCATTTAAACGAATTCCTGAATATGTTTAATTTTCCTACGCAGAAGAAATGGAAAGTTTACCGTTGTCAATTAAGCGCACCGGAGGATAGCTGTTGCTGTTCATGCAACTCAGATGCAATGTTTGAAGTAATGAAGAGCCTCTACGACTGCTATAAAAAGAAAAATTGTGATTATTGTGATTGCATACTTTGCAGTCATTTATTACAAGAAGAAAGGCGCCTCGGGGAAATAAAGAAGTCGATAGCTACCTTAGGAACAAAAGGAAAGAAGTCTAGAATATCGAAAATTGAAAAAATGTTAGAAGGGAAAACTCCAGCTGAGAAAGAGGATATTTTGAAAGAATTAGCCAAAACAGGACAACCTTTGCCGAAAGGAAAAACCGCGTCTGAAAAGGCTTTGATAAAAAAAGTAAAAGCCGAATTGGGAGTGCCAGAGTCAAAAACTGCAACAATGTTGGAAAGAATGAAAAGAGCAAAAGAAACCGAAAAGATGACACCCTCAGAAAAATTAAAAAAAGCTAAAGCTGCTGGACTAATAACGCCTTTAGAAGGAAAATCTCCCTCACAAAAAGAAAAGATACTAAAAGGATTAGCAAAGGAAGGACTGCCTCTTCCTGAAGCGAAAACAGCTTCAGAGAAAAAACTAAGTGAAAAGGTACGCGCTGAACTTGGCCTTCCTCCTGAACCTCAAACACCATCTATGAAAAGGAAGTATGAAAAAGCAGCAAGTGCTGGGTTATTGCAGCCATTGGAAGGTAAATCACCGACGGAAAAGGAAAAAATACTAAAAAGTTGGCAGGACAAAGGAATCCCATTGCCTGAAGGACGAACACCATCAGAGAAAGCTCTCATTGCAAAAGTGAAGGCCGGAACCCGTGCGCCGTCTATAACACCATCTGCGAAACTACGCGAAGCTAAAGCTGCAGGACTACTCACGCCATTAGAAGGAAAATCTCCGTCACAAAAAGAAAAGATTGTTAAAGGGTTAGCAATGCAAGGACTGCCGCTTCCTGAGGGAAAAACTGCCTCTGAGAAAAAGCTTATCGAAAAGGTTCGCGTTGACCTTGGCCTTCCTCCAGAACCTAAAACTGCATCAATGAAAGAGAAGTATGCTAAAGCTGCAGATGCCGGATTATTACAGCCCTTGGAAGGTAAATCACCGAAAGAAAAAGAAAGGATTTTACAAGGTTTGCATGACAAAGGCATCCCATTGCCTGAAGGACGGACGGTATCAGAGAAGGCTCTCATAGCTAAAGTGAAGGCAGGAGCACGTGCACAGGCTATTACACCATCTGCGAAACTACGTAAAGCAAAAGCTGCAGGACTACTTACGCCGATAGATGGAAAACCTCCGGAACAACAAGAAAAGATACTAAAAGGATTAGCTATGCAAGGACTGCCTCTTCCAGAAGGAAAAACTGCTTCTGATAAAAAGGTAATAGAAAAGGTACGCGCTGAACTTGGCCTTCCTCCAGAACCTAAGACTGCATCCATGAAAGAGAAGTACGCTAAAGCTGCAGATGCCGGTTTATTACAGCCCTTGGAAGGTAAATCACCGAAAGAAAAAGAAAGGATTTTACAAGGTTTGCATGACAAAGGCATCCCATTGCCTGAAGGACGGACGGTATCAGAGAAGGCTCTAATAGCTAAAGTGAAGGCAGGAGAACGTGCACTGTCTATTACACCATCTGCGAAACTACGTAAAGCAAAAGCTGCAGGATTAATTACGCCAATCGAAGGAAAACCTCCGGAACAACAAGAAAAGATACTAAAAGGATTAGCTATGCAAGGACTGCCTCTTCCAGAAGGAAAAACTGCTTCTGATAAAAAGGTAATAGAAAAGGTACGCGCTGAACTTGGCCTTCCTCCAGAACCTAAGACTGCATCCATGAAAGAGAAGTACGCTAAAGCTGCAGATGCCGGTTTATTACAGCCCTTGGAAGGTAAATCACCGAAAGAAAAAGAAAGGATTTTAATAGGTTTGCATGACAAAGGTATCCCGTTGCCTGAAGGACGGACGCCATCAGAGAAAGCTCTTATAGCTAAAGTAAAGGAGAGAGAACGTAAGCCCAGTGTCACACCATCTGCAAAACTACGTAAAGCCAAAGCTGCAGGGCTACTGACGCCATTAGAAGGAAAAACTCCCTCACAAAAAGAAAAGATACTGAAAGGATTAGCAATGCAAGGACTGCCGCTTCCTGAAGGAAAAACTGCATCAGAAAAAAAGATTATGGAAAAAGTTCGCGCTGACCTTGGCCTTCCTCCAGAACCTAAAACTGCATCCATGAAAGAGAAGTACGAAAAAGCTCTAGATGCTGGATTACTGCAGCCCTTGGAAGGTAAATCAGCGACAGAAAAAGAAAAAATCCTGAAAGGTTTGCAAGACAAAGGAATTCCACTGCCTGAAGGACGAACAGCGTCAGAGAAAGCTCTTATAGCCAAAGTAAAAGAGGGAGAGCGTGCGCCGGGTGTAACACCATCTGCGAAACAACGAAAAGCAAAAGCTGCGGGTCTACTGACGCCGTTAGAAGGAAAAACTCCCTCTCAAAAAGAAAAGATACTGAAAGGATTAGCAAAGGAAGGACTGCCTCTTCCGGAAGCGAAAACTGCTTCAGAGAAAAAGATTATGGACAAGGTTCGCGCTGAACTTGGCCTTCCTCCAGAACCTAAAACTGCATCAATGAAAGAGAAGTACGAAAAAGCACTAGATGCTGGATTACTGCAGCCCTTGGAAGGTAAATCACCAACAGAAAAAGAAAAAATCCTGATAAGTTTGCAAGAAAAAGGAATCCCACTGCCTGAAGGACGAACAGCGTCAGAGAAAGCTCTTATAGCCAAAGTAAAAGAGGGAGAACGTGTGGCGAGTATAACACCATCTGCAAAACAACGAAAAGCAAAAGCTGCGGGTCTACTGACCCCGTTGGAAGGAAAAACTCCCTCACAAAAAGAGAAGATAATGAAAGGTCTGGCTATGCAAGGACTGCCTCTTCCTGAAGCTAAAACTGCTTCTGAGAAAAAGATTATGGAACAGGTACGCGCTGACCTTGGCATGCCTCCAGAACCTAAAACTGCATCCATGAGGGATAAGTACGCAAAAGCTGCAGATGCTGGACTACTGCAGCCTCTAGAAGGAAAAACGACGCCCGAAAAAGAGAAAATATTACAAGGTTTGCTTGACAGAGGAATACCATTGCCTGAAGGACGAACGGCATCAGAGAAAGCTATTATAGCTAAAGTGAAGGCAGGGGAGCGTGCACCGTCTGTTACGCCATCCGCGAAACTTCGCAAAGCAAAAGCTGCAGGACTACTTACGCCTCTAGAAGGAAAAACTCCTTCACAAAAAGAGAAAATTGTAAAAGGATTAGCAATGCAAGGATTGCCTCTTCCTGAAGGGAAAACTGCTTCTGAGAAAAAGATTATGGAAAAGGTACGCGCTGACCTTGGCTTACCTCCGGAACCTAAAACTGCATCCATGAGGGATAAGTACGCTAAAGCTGCAGATGCTGGATTACTGCAGCCCCTGGAAGGCAAAACAACGCCCGAAAAAGAGAAAATATTACAAGGTTTGCACGACAGAGGAATACCATTGCCTGAAGGACGAACGGCATCAGAGAAAGCTATTATAGCTAAAGTGAAAGCGGGAGAACGAGCACCGTCTGTTTCGCCATCTGAAAGGCTACGTAAAGCAAAAGCTGAAGGACTACTAACGCCTTTAGAAGGAAAAACTCCCTCACAAAAAGAGAAGATAATGAAAGGATTAGCGATGCAAGGTTTGCCTCTTCCTGAAGCCACAACTGCTTCTGAAAAAAAGATTGCTGAAAAGGTACGCGCTGATCTTGGCCTACCTCCGGAACCTAAAACTGCATCCATGAGGGATAAGTACGCTAAAGCTGCAGAAGCTGGATTAATGCAGCCCCTGGAAGGTAAGACAACGCCTGAAAAAGAGAAAATATTACAAGGCTTGCACGACAAAGGAATACCATTGCCTGAAGGACGAACGGCATCAGAGAAAGCTATTATAGCCGCAGTGAAAGCAGGAGTACGAGTACCGTCTGTTTCGCCATCTGAAAGGCTACGTAAAGCAAAAGCTGAAGGACTACTAACGCCTTTAGAAGGAAAAACTCCCTCACAAAAAGAGAAGATAATGAAAGGATTAGCGATGCAAGGTCTGCCTCTTCCTGAAGCGAAAACTGCTTCTGAAAAAAAGATTGCTGAAAAGGTACGCGCTGATCTTGGCCTACCTCCGGAACCTAAAACTGCATCCATGAGGGATAAGTACGCTCAAGCTGCAGATGCTGGATTAATGCAGCCCCTGGAAGGTAAAACAACGCCTGAAAAAGAGAAAATATTAAAAGGTTTGCACGACAAAGGAATACCATTGCCTGAAGGACGAACGGCGTCAGAGAAAGCTATTATAGCTGCAGTGAAAGCAGGAGTACGAGTACCGTCTGTTTCGCCATCTGAAAGGCTACGTAAAGCAAAAACTGCAGGACTACTTACGCCTTTAGAAGGAAAAACTCCTTCACAAAAAGAGAAGATAATGAAAGGTTTGGCAATGCAAGGACTGCCTCTTCCTGAAGCGAAAACTGCTTCTGAAAAAGAAATTGCTGAAAAGGTACGCGCTGATCTTGGCTTACCTCCGGAACCTAAAACTGCATCCATGAGGGATAAGTACGCTAAAGCTGCAGATGCAGGATTACTTCAGCCCCTGGAAGGTAAAACCACGCCCGAAAAAGAGAAAATATTACAAGGTTTGCACGACAAAGGAATACCATTGCCTGAAGGACGAACGGCATCAGAGAAAGCTATTATAGCTGCAGTGAAAGCAGGAGTACGAGCACCGTCAGTAACGCCATCTGAAAGGCTACGTAAAGCAAAAGCTGAAGGACTACTAACGCCTTTAGAAGGAAAAACTCCCTCACAAAAAGAGAAGATAATGAAAGGATTAGCGATGCAAGGTCTGCCTCTTCCTGAAGCGAAAACTGCTTCTGAAAAAAAGATTGCTGAAAAGGTACGCGCTGATCTTGGCCTACCTCCGGAACCTAAAACTGCATCCATGAGGGATAAGTACGCTCAAGCTGCAGATGCTGGATTAATGCAGCCCCTGGAAGGTAAAACAACGCCTGAAAAAGAGAAAATATTAAAAGGTTTGCACGACAAAGGAATACCATTGCCTGAAGGACGAACGGCATCAGAGAAAGCTATTATAGCTGCAGTGAAAGCAGGAGTACGAGTACCGTCTGTTTCGCCATCTGAAAGGCTACGTAAAGCAAAAACTGCAGGACTACTTACGCCTTTAGAAGGAAAAACTCCTTCACAAAAAGAGAAGATAATGAAAGGTTTGGCAATGCAAGGACTGCCTCTTCCTGAAGCAAAAACTGCTTCTGAAAAAGAAATTGCTGAAAAGGTACGCGCTGATCTTGGCTTACCTCCGGAACCTAAAACTGCATCCATGAGGGATAAGTATGCTAAAGCTGCAGATGCTGGATTACTTCAGCCCCTGGAAGGTAAAACTACGCCCGAAAAAGAGAAAATATTACAAGGTTTGCACGACAAAGGAATACCATTGCCTGAAGGACGAACGGCATCAGAGAAAGCTATTATAGCTGCAGTAAAAGCAGGAGTACGAGCACCGTCAGTAACGCCATCTGAAAGGCTACGTAAAGCAAAAGCTGAAGGACTACTAACGCCTTTAGAAGGAAAAACTCCCTCACAAAAAGAGAAGATAATGAAAGGATTAGCGATGCAAGGTCTGCCTCTTCCTGAAGCGAAAACTGCTTCTGAAAAAAAGATTGCTGAAAAGGTACGCGCTGATCTTGGCCTACCTCCGGAACCTAAAACTGCATCCATGAGGGATAAGTACGCTCAAGCTGCAGATGCTGGATTAATGCAGCCCCTGGAAGGTAAAACAACGCCTGAAAAAGAGAAAATATTAAAAGGTTTGCACGACAAAGGAATACCATTGCCTGAAGGACGAACGGCATCAGAGAAAGCTATTATAGCTGCAGTGAAAGCAGGAGTACGAGTACCGTCTGTTTCGCCATCTGAAAGGCTACGTAAAGCAAAAACTGCAGGACTACTTACGCCTTTAGAAGGAAAAACTCCTTCACAAAAAGAGAAGATAATGAAAGGTTTGGCAATGCAAGGACTGCCTCTTCCTGAAGCAAAAACTGCTTCTGAAAAAGAAATTGCTGAAAAGGTACGCGCTGATCTTGGCTTACCTCCGGAACCTAAAACTGCATCCATGAGGGATAAGTACGCTAAAGCTGCAGATGCAGGATTACTTCAGCCCCTGGAAGGTAAAACGACGCCCGAAAAAGAGAAAATATTACAAGGTTTGCACGACAAAGGAATACCATTGCCTGAAGGACGAACGGCATCAGAGAAAGCTATTATAGCTGCAGTAAAAGCAGGAGTACGAGCACCGTCAGTAACGCCATCTGAAAGGCTACGTAAAGCAAAAGCTGAAGGACTACTAACGCCTTTAGAAGGAAAAACTCCCTCACAAAAAGAGAAGATAATGAAAGGATTAGCGATGCAAGGTCTGCCTCTTCCTGAAGCGAAAACTGCTTCTGAAAAAAAGATTGCTGAAAAGGTACGCGCTGATCTTGGCCTACCTCCGGAACCTAAAACTGCATCCATGAGGGATAAGTACGCTCAAGCTGCAGATGCTGGATTAATGCAGCCCCTGGAAGGTAAAACAACGCCTGAAAAAGAGAAAATATTAAAAGGTTTGCACGACAAAGGAATACCATTGCCTGAAGGACGAACGGCATCAGAGAAAGCTATTATAGCTGCAGTGAAAGCAGGAGTACGAGTACCGTCTGTTTCGCCATCTGAAAGGCTACGTAAAGCAAAAACTGCAGGACTACTTACGCCTTTAGAAGGAAAAACTCCTTCACAAAAAGAGAAGATAATGAAAGGTTTGGCAATGCAAGGACTGCCTCTTCCTGAAGCGAAAACTGCTTCTGAAAAAGAAATTGCTGAAAAGGTACGCGCTGATCTTGGCTTACCTCCGGAACCTAAAACTGCATCCATGAGGGATAAGTACGCTAAAGCTGCAGATGCAGGATTACTTCAGCCCCTGGAAGGTAAAACGACGCCCGAAAAAGAGAAAATATTACAAGGTTTGCACGACAAAGGAATACCATTGCCTGAAGGACGAACGGCATCAGAGAAAGCTATTATAGCTGCAGTGAAAGCAGGAGTACGAGTACCGTCTGTTTCGGCATCTGAAAGGCTACGTAAAGCCAAAGCTGCAGGACTACTTACGCCTTTAGAAGGAAAAACTCCCTCACAAAAAGAGAAGATAGTAAAAGGATTAGCAATGCAAGGGCTGCCTCTTCCTGAAGGGAAAACTGCTTCTGAGAAAAAGATTATGGAAAAGGTACGCGCTGACCTTGGCTTACCTCCGGAACCTAAAACTGCATCCATGAGGGATAAATACGCTAAAGCTGCAGATGCTGGATTACTGCAGCCCCTGGAAGGTAAAACACCGTCCGAAAAAGAGAAAATATTACAAGGTTTGCAAGACAAAGGAATACCATTGCCTGAAGGACGAACGGCATCAGAGAAAGCTATTATAGCTGCAGTGAAAGCAGGAGTACGAGTACCGTCTGTTTCGCCATCTGAAAGGCTACGTAAAGCAAAAGCTGCAGGACTACTTACACCTTTAGAAGGAAAAACTCCTTCACAAAAAGAGAAGATAATGAAAAGTTTGGCAATGCAAGGACTGCCTCTTCCTGAAGCGAAAACTGCATCTGAAAAAGAAATTGCTGAAAAGGTACGCGCCGACCTTGGCTTACCTCCGGAACCTAAAACTGCATCCATGAGGGAAAAGTACGCTGAAGCTGCAGATGCAGGATTACTTCAGCCCCTGGAAGGTAAAACGACGCCCGAAAAAAAGAAAATATTACAAGGTTTACACGACAAAGGCATACCATTGCCTGAAGGACGAACGGCATCAGAGAAAGCTATTATAGCTAAAGTGAAAGCGGGAGAACGAGCACCGTCTGTTTCGCCATCTGAAAGGCTACGTAAAGCAAAAGCTGAAGGACTACTAACGCCTTTGGAAGGAAAAACTCCCTCACAAAAAGAGAAGATAATGAAAGGATTAGCGATGCAAGGTTTGCTTCTTCCTGAAGCCACAACTGCTTCTGAAAAAAAGATTGCTGAAAAGGTACGCGCTGATCTTGGCCTACCTCCGGAACCTAAAACTGCATCCATGAGGGATAAGTACGCTAAAGCTGCAGATGCTGGATTACTGCAGCCCCTAGAAGGTAAAACGGCGTCCGAAAAAGAGAAAATATTACAAGGTTTGCACGACAAAGGAATACCATTGCCTGAAGGAAGAACGGCATCAGAGAAAGCTATTATAGCTAAAGTGAAGGCGGGGGAGCGTGCACCGTCTGTTACGCCATCCGCGAAACTTCGCAAAGCCAAAGCTGAAGGACTACTAACGCCTTTGGAAGGGAAATCTCCCTCACAAAAAGAGAAGATAATGAAAGGTTTGGCAATGCAAGGACTGCCTCTTCCTGAAACGAAAACTGCTTCTGAAAAAGAAATTGCTGAAAAGGTACGCGCTGATCTTGGCTTACCTCCGGAACCTAAAACTGCATCCATGAGGGATAAGTACGCTAAAGCAGCAGATGCTGGATTAATGCAGCCCCTGGAAGGTAAAACACCGTCTGAAAAAGAGAAAATATTACAAGGTTTGCAAGACAAAGGAATACCATTGCCTGAAGGACGAACGGCATCAGAGAAAGCTATTATAGCCGCAGTGAAAGCAGGAGTACGAGTACCGTCTGTTTCGCCATCTGAAAGGCTACGTAAAGCAAAAGCTGAAGGACTACTAACGCCTTTAGAAGGAAAAACTCCCTCACAAAAAGAGAAGATAATGAAAGGATTAGCGATGCAAGGTCTGCCTCTTCCTGAAGCGAAAACTGCTTCTGAAAAAAAGATTGCTGAAAAGGTACGCGCTGATCTTGGCCTACCTCCGGAACCTAAAACTGCATCCATGAGGGATAAGTACGCTCAAGCTGCAGATGCTGGATTAATGCAGCCCCTGGAAGGTAAAACAACGCCTGAAAAAGAGAAAATATTAAAAGGTTTGCACGACAAAGGAATACCATTGCCTGAAGGACGAACGGCGTCAGAGAAAGCTATTATAGCTGCAGTGAAAGCAGGAGTACGAGTACCGTCTGTTTCGCCATCTGAAAGGCTACGTAAAGCAAAAACTGCAGGACTACTTACGCCTTTAGAAGGAAAAACTCCTTCACAAAAAGAGAAGATAATGAAAGGTTTGGCAATGCAAGGACTGCCTCTTCCTGAAGCGAAAACTGCTTCTGAAAAAGAAATTGCTGAAAAGGTACGCGCTGATCTTGGCTTACCTCCGGAACCTAAAACTGCATCCATGAGGGATAAGTACGCTAAAGCTGCAGATGCAGGATTACTTCAGCCCCTGGAAGGTAAAACCACGCCCGAAAAAGAGAAAATATTACAAGGTTTGCACGACAAAGGAATACCATTGCCTGAAGGACGAACGGCATCAGAGAAAGCTATTATAGCTGCAGTGAAAGCAGGAGTACGAGCACCGTCAGTAACGCCATCTGAAAGGCTACGTAAAGCAAAAGCTGAAGGACTACTAACGCCTTTAGAAGGAAAAACTCCCTCACAAAAAGAGAAGATAATGAAAGGATTAGCGATGCAAGGTCTGCCTCTTCCTGAAGCGAAAACTGCTTCTGAAAAAAAGATTGCTGAAAAGGTACGCGCTGATCTTGGCCTACCTCCGGAACCTAAAACTGCATCCATGAGGGATAAGTACGCTCAAGCTGCAGATGCTGGATTAATGCAGCCCCTGGAAGGTAAAACAACGCCTGAAAAAGAGAAAATATTAAAAGGTTTGCACGACAAAGGAATACCATTGCCTGAAGGACGAACGGCGTCAGAGAAAGCTATTATAGCTGCAGTGAAAGCAGGAGTACGAGTACCGTCTGTTTCGCCATCTGAAAGGCTACGTAAAGCAAAAACTGCAGGACTACTAACGCCTTTAGAAGGAAAAACTCCTTCACAAAAAGAGAAGATAATGAAAGGTTTGGCAATGCAAGGACTGCCTCTTCCTGAAGCGAAAACTGCTTCTGAAAAAGAAATTGCTGAAAAGGTACGCGCTGATCTTGGCTTACCTCCGGAACCTAAAACTGCATCCATGAGGGATAAGTACGCTAAAGCTGCAGATGCAGGATTACTTCAGCCCCTGGAAGGTAAAACGACGCCCGAAAAAGAGAAAATATTACAAGGTTTGCACGACAAAGGAATACCATTGCCTGAAGGACGAACGGCATCAGAGAAAGCTATTATAGCTGCAGTAAAAGCAGGAGTACGAGCACCGTCAGTAACGCCATCTGAAAGGCTACGTAAAGCAAAAGCTGAAGGACTACTAACGCCTTTAGAAGGAAAAACTCCCTCACAAAAAGAGAAGATAATGAAAGGATTAGCGATGCAAGGTCTGCCTCTTCCTGAAGTGAAAACAGCTTCTGAAAAAAAGATTGCTGAAAAGGTACGCGCTGATCTTGGCCTACCTCCGGAACCTAAAACTGCATCCATGAGGAATAAGTACGCTCAAGCTGCAGATGCTGGATTAATGCAGCCCCTGGAAGGTAAAACAACGCCTGAAAAAGAGAAAATATTAAAAGGTTTGCACGACAAAGGAATACCATTGCCTGAAGGACGAACGGCATCAGAGAAAGCTATTATAGCTGCAGTGAAAGCAGGAGTACGAGTACCGTCTGTTTCGCCATCTGAAAGGCTACGTAAAGCAAAAACTGCAGGACTACTTACGCCTTTAGAAGGAAAAACTCCTTCACAAAAAGAGAAGATAATGAAAGGTTTGGCAATGCAAGGACTGCCTCTTCCTGAAGCGAAAACTGCTTCTGAAAAAGAAATTGCTGAAAAGGTACGCGCTGATCTTGGCCTACCTCCGGAACCTAAAACTGCATCCATGAGGGATAAGTACGCTAAAGCTGCAGATGCAGGATTACTTCAGCCCCTGGAAGGTAAAACGACGCCTGAAAAAGAGAAAATATTACAAGGTTTGCACGACAAAGGAATACCATTGCCTGAAGGACGAACGGCATCAGAGAAAGCTATTATAGCTGCAGTAAAAGCAGGGGTACGAGCACCGTCTGTTACACCATCTGAAAGGCTACGTAAAGCGAAAGCTGCAGGATTACTTACGCCTTTAGAAGGAAAATCTCCCTCACAGAAAGAGAAGATAATGAAAGGTTTGGCAATGCAAGGACTTCCTCTTCCTGAAGGGAAAACTGCTTCTGAGAAAAAGATTATGGAAAAGGTACGCGCTGACCTTGGCTTACCACCGGAACCTAAAACTGCATCCATGAGGGATAAGTACGCTCAAGCTGCAGATGCTGGATTACTTCAGCCCCTGGAAGGTAAAACCACGCCCGAAAAAGAGAGAATATTAAAAGGTTTGCACGACAAAGGAATACCATTGCCTGAAGGAAGAACGGCATCAGAGAAAGCTATTATAGCTGCAGTAAAAGCAGGGGTACGAGCACCGTCTGTTACGCCATCTGAAAGGCTACGTAAAGCGAAAGCTGCAGGACTACTTACGCCTTTAGAAGGAAAAACTCCCTCACAGAAAGAGAAGATAATGAAAGGTTTGGCAATGCAAGGACTTCCTCTTCCTGAAGGGAAAACTGCTTCTGAGAAAAAGATTATGGAAAAGGTACGCGCTGACCTTGGCTTACCACCGGAACCTAAAACTGCATCCATGAGGGATAAGTACGCTCAAGCTGCAGATGCTGGATTACTTCAGCCCCTGGAAGGTAAAACCACGGCCGAAAAAGAGAGAATATTAAAAGGTTTGCACGACAAAGGAATACCATTGCCTGAAGGACGGACGGCATCAGAGAAAGCTATTATAGCTGCAGTAAAAGCAGGGATACGAGCACCGTCTGTTACGCCATCTGAAAGGCTACGTAAAGCGAAAGCTGCAGGACTACTTACGCCTTTAGAAGGAAAAACTCCCTCACAGAAAGAGAAGATAATGAAAGGTTTGGCAATGCAAGGACTTCCACTTCCTGAAGGGAAAACTGCTTCTGAGAAAAAGATTGCTGAAAAGGTACGCGCGGAGCTTGGCCTACCTCCGGAACCTAAAACTGCATCCATGAGAGATAAGTACGCTAAAGCTGCAGATGCTGGATTACTTCAGCCCCTGGAAGGTAAAACAACGCCAGAAAAAGAGAGAATATTACAAGGTTTGCACGACAAAGGTATACCATTGCCTGAAGGACGAACAGCATCAGAGAAAGCTATTATAGCTGCAGTAAAAGCAGGAGTACGAGCACCGTCTGTTAGGCCATCTGAAAGGCTACGTAAAGCAAAAGCTGCGGGATTACTTACGCCCTTAGAAGGAAAAACTCCTTCACAAAAAGAGAAGATAGTAAAAGGATTAGCAATGCAAGGGCTGCCTCTTCCTGAAGGGAAAACTGCTTCTGAGAAAAGGATTATGGAAAAGGTACGCGCAGATCTTGGCTTACCTCCGGAACCTAAAACTGCATCCATGAGGGATAAGTACGCTCAAGCTGCAGATGCTGGATTATTGCAGCCCCTGGAAGGTAAAACGACGCCCGAAAAAGAGAGAATATTAAAAGGTTTGCACGACAAAGGAATACCATTGCCTGAAGGACGGACAGCATCAGAGAAAGCTATTATAGCTGCAGTAAAAGCAGGAGTACGAGTACCGTCTGTTTCGCCATCTGAAAGGCTACGTAAAGCGAAAGCTGCAGGACTACTTACGCCTTTAGAAGGAAAAAGTCGCTCACAGAAAGAGAAGATAATGAAAGGTTTGGCAATGCAAGGACTTCCCCTTCCTGAAGGGAAAACTGCTTCTGAGAAAAAGATTATGGAAAAGGTACGCGCTGACCTTGGCTTACCACCGGAACCTAAAACTGCATCCATGAGGGATAAGTACGCTCAAGCTGCAGATGCTGGATTACTTCAGCCCCTGGAAGGTAAAACCACACCCGAAAAAGAGAGAATATTAAAAGGTTTGCACGACAAAGGAATACCATTGCCTGAAGGACGGACGGCATCAGAGAAAGCTATTATAGCTGCAGTAAAAGCAGGAGTACGAGCACCGTCTGTTACGCCATCTGAAAGGCTACGTAAAGCGAAAGCTGCAGGACTACTTACGCCTTTGGAAGGAAAAACTCCCTCACAGAAAGAGAAGATAATGAAAGGTTTGGCAATGCAAGGACTTCCTCTTCCTGAAGGGAAAACTGCTTCTGAGAAAAAGATTATGGAAAAGGTACGCGCTGACCTTGGCTTACCACCGGAACCTAAAACTGCATCCATGAGGGATAAGTACGCTCAAGCTGCAGATGCTGGATTACTTCAGCCCCTGGAAGGTAAAACCACGCCCGAAAAAGAGAGAATATTAAAAGGTTTGCACGACAAAGGAATACCATTGCCTGAAGGAAGAACGGCATCAGAGAAAGCTATTATAGCTGCAGTAAAAGCAGGGGTACGAGCACCGTCTGTTACGCCATCTGAAAGGCTACGTAAAGCGAAAGCTGCAGGACTACTTACGCCTTTAGAAGGAAAAACTCCCTCACAGAAAGAGAAGATAATGAAAGGTTTGGCAATGCAAGGACTTCCTCTTCCTGAAGGGAAAACTGCTTCTGAGAAAAAGATTATGGAAAAGGTACGCGCTGACCTTGGCTTACCACCGGAACCTAAAACTGCATCCATGAGGGATAAGTACGCTCAAGCTGCAGATGCTGGATTACTTCAGCCCCTGGAAGGTAAAACCACGGCCGAAAAAGAGAGAATATTAAAAGGTTTGCACGACAAAGGAATACCATTACCTGAAGGCCGGACGACATCAGAGAAAGCTATTATAGCTGCAGTAAAAGCAGGGGTACGAGCACCGTCTATTACGCCATCTGAAAGGCTACGTAAAGCGAAAGCTGCAGGACTACTTACGCCTTTAGAAGGAAAAACTCCCTCACAGAAAGAGAAGATAATGAAAGGTTTGGCAATGCAAGGACTTCCTCTTCCTGAAGGGAAAACTGCTTCTGAGAAAAAGATTATGGAAAAGGTACGCGCTGACCTTGGCTTACCACCAGAACCTAAAACTGCATCCATGAGAGATAAGTACGCTCAAGCTGCAGATGCTGGATTACTTCAGCCCCTGGAAGGTAAAACCACGCCCGAAAAAGAGAGAATATTAAAAGGTTTGCACGACAAAGGAATACCATTACCTGAAGGCCGGACGGCATCAGAGAAAGCTATTATAGCTGCAGTAAAAGCAGGGGTACGAGCACCGTCTGTTACGCCATCTGAAAGGCTACGTAAAGCGAAAGCTGCAGGACTACTTACGCCTTTAGAAGGAAAAACTCCCTCACAGAAAGAGAAGATAATGAAAGGTTTGGCAATGCAAGGACTTCCACTTCCTGAAGGGAAAACTGCTTCTGAGAAAAAGATCATGGAAAAGGTACGCGCTGACCTTGGCTTACCTCCGGAACCTAAAACTGCGTCCATGAGAGATAAGTACGCTCAAGCTGCAGATGCTGGATTACTTCAGCCCCTGGAAGGTAAAACCACGCCCGAAAAAGAGAGAATATTAAAAGGTTTGCACGACAAAGGAATACCATTACCTGAAGGCCGGACGGCATCAGAGAAAGCTATTATAGCTGCAGTAAAAGCAGGAGTACGAGCACCGTCTGTTACGCCATCTGAAAGGCTACGTAAAGCGAAAGCTGCAGGACTACTTACGCCTTTGGAAGGAAAAAGTCCCTCACAGAAAGAGAAGATAATGAAAGGTTTGGCAATGCAAGGACTTCCACTTCCTGAAGGGAAAACTGCTTCTGAGAAAAAGATCATGGAAAAGGTACGCGCTGACCTTGGCTTACCTCCGGAACCTAAAACTGCATCCATGAGGGACAAGTATGCTAAAGCTGCAGATGCTGGATTACTGCAGCCCCTGGAAGGTAAAACAACGCCCGAAAAAGAGAAAATATTAAAAGGTTTGCACGACAGAGGAATACCATTGCCTGAAGGACGAACGGCTTCAGAGAAAGCTATTATAGCTGCAGTGAAAGCAGGAGTACGAGTACCGTCTGTTTCGCCATCTGAAAGGCTACGTAAAGCAAAAACTGCAGGACTACTTACGCCTTTAGAAGGAAAGACTCCTTCACAAAAAGAGAAAATAATGAAAGGTTTGGCAATGCAAGGACTGCCTCTTCCTGAAGCGAAAACTGCTTCTGAAAAAGAAATTGCTGAAAAGGTACGCGCTGATCTTGGCTTACCTCCGGAACCTAAAACTGCATCCATGAGGGATAAGTACGCTAAAGCTGCAGATGCAGGATTACTTCAGCCCCTGGAAGGTAAATCGACGCCCGAAAAAGAGAAAATATTACAAGGTTTGCACGACAAAGGAATACCATTGCCTGAAGGACGAACGGCATCAGAGAAAGCTATTATAGCTGCAGTGAAAGCAGGAGTACGAGCACCGTCTGTTACGCCATCTGAAAGGCTACGTAAAGCAAAAGCTGCTGGTTTACTTACGCCCTTAGAAGGAAAAACTCCTTCACAAAAAGAGAAGATAATAAAAGGATTAGCGATGCAAGGACTGCCTCTTCCTGAAGCGAAAACTGCTTCTGAGAAAAAGATTATGGGAAAGGTACGCGCTGACCTTGGCTTACCTCCGGAACCTAAAACTGCATCCATGAGGGATAAGTACGCTCAAGCTGCAGATGCTGGATTAATGCAGCCCTTGGAAGGTAAAACAACGCCCGAAAAAGAGAAAATATTAAAAGGTTTGCACGACAGAGGAATACCATTGCCTGAAGGACGAACGTCTTCAGAGAAAGCTATTATAGCTGCAGTGAAAGCAGGAGTACGAGTACCGTCTGTTTCGCCATCTGAAAGGCTACGTAAAGCTAAAACTGCAGGACTACTTACGCCTTTAGAAGGAAAGACTCCTTCACAAAAAGAGAAGATAATGAAAGGTTTGGCAATGCAAGGACTGCCTCTTCCTGAAGCGAAAACTGCTTCTGAAAAAGAAATTGCTGAAAAGATACGCGCTGATCTTGGCTTACCTCCGGAACCTAAAACTGCATCCATGAGGGATAAGTATGCTAAAGCTGCAGATGCTGGATTACTGCAGCCACTGGAAGGCAAAACGACGACCGAAAAAGAGAAAATATTACAAGGTTTGCACGACAGAGGAATACCATTGCCTGAAGGACGAACGGCATCAGAGAAAGCTATTATAGCTGCAGTGAAAGCAGGAGTACGAGCACCATCTGTTACGCCATCTGAAAGGCTACGTAAAGCAAAAGCTGCTGGTTTACTTACGCCCTTAGAAGGAAAAACTACTTCACAAAAAGAGAAGATAATAAAAGGATTAGCGATGCAAGGACTGCCTCTTCCTGAAGCGAAAACTGCTTCTGAGAAAAAGATTATGGAAAAGGTTCGCGCTGACCTTGGCCTACCTCCGGAACCTAAAACTGCTTCCATGAGGGACAAGTATGCCAAAGCTGCAGATGCTGGATTACTTCAGCCCCTGGAAGGTAAAACTACGCCCGAAAAAGAGAAAATATTACAAGGCTTGCACGACCAAGGAATACCATTGCCTGAAGGACGAACGGCATCAGAGAAAGCTATTATAGCTGCAGTGAAAGCAGGAGTACGAGTACCGTCTGTTTCGCCATCTGAAAGGCTACGTAAAGCAAAAGCTGCAGGACTACTTACGCCTTTAGAAGGAAAAACTCCTTCACAAAAAGAGAAGATAATGAAAGGTTTGGCAATGCAAGGACTGCCTCTTCCTGAAGCGAAAACTGCTTCTGAAAAAGAAATTGCTGAAATGGTACGCGCTGATCTTGGCTTACCTCCGGAACCTAAAACTGCATCTATGAGGGATAAGTATGCTAAAGCTGCAGATGCTGGATTACTTCAGCCCCTGGAAGGTAAAACGACGCACGAAAAAGAGAAAATATTACAAGGTTTACACGACAAAGGCATACCATTGCCTGAAGGACGAACGGCATCAGAGAGAGCTATTATAGCTGCAGTGAAAGCAGGAGTACGAGTACCGTCTGTTTCGCCATCTGAAAGGCTACGTAAAGCAAAAGCTGCGGGACTACTTACGCCTTTAGAAGGAAAAACTCCTGCACAAAAAGAGAAGATAATGAAAGGTTTGGCAATGCAAGGACTGCCTCTTCCTGAAGCAAAAACTGCTTCTGAAAAAGAAATTGCTGAAATGGTACGCGCTGATCTTGGCTTACCTCCGGAACCTAAAACTGCATCTATGAGGGATAAGTACGCTAAAGCTGCAGATGCAGGATTACTTCAGCCCCTGGAAGGTAAAACGACGCCCGAAAAAGAGAAAATATTACAAGGTTTGCACGACAAAGGAATACCATTGCCTGAAGGACGAACGGCATCAGAGAAAGCTATTATAGCTAAAGTGAAAGCGGGTGTACGAGCACCGTCTGTTACGCCATCTGAAAGGTTACGTAAAGCAAAAGCTGCAGGACTACTTACGCCTTTGGAAGGAAAAACTCCTTCACAAAAAGAGAAGATAATGAAAGGTTTGGCTATGCAAGGACTGCCTCTTCCTGAAGCGAAAACTGCTTCTGAAAAAGAAATTGCTGAAATGGTACGCGCTGATCTTGGCTTACCTCCGGAACCTAAAACTGCATCTATGAGGGATAAGTACGCTAAAGCTGCAGATGCAGGATTACTTCAGCCCCTGGAAGGTAAAACGACGCCTGAAAAAGAGAAAATATTACAAGGTTTGCACGACAAAGGCATACCCTTGCCTGAAGGACGAACGGCATCAGAGAAAGCAATTATAGCTAAAGTGAAGGCGGGGGAGCGTGCACCGTTTGTTACGCCATCCGCGAAACTTCGCAAAGCCAAAGCTGAAGGGCTACTAACGCCTTTGGAAGGAAAATCTCCCTCACAAAAAGAGAAGATACTGAAAGGTTTGGCTATGCAAGGACTGCCTCTTCCTGAAGGGAAAACTGCTTCCGAGAAAAAGATTATGGAAAAGGTACGTGCTGACCTTGGCTTACCTCCGGAACCTAAGACTGCATCCATGAGGGATAAGTACGCTACAGCTGCAGACGCTGGATTACTGCAGCCCCTGGAAGGTAAAACGACGCCCGAAAAAGAGCAAATATTACAAGGTTTGCACGACAAAGGCATACCATTGCCTGAAGGACGAACGGCATCAGAGAAAGCTATTATAGCTAAAGTGAAGGCGGGGGAGCGTGCACCGTTAGTTACGCCATCCGCAAAACTTCGCAAAGCCAAAGCTGAAGGACTGCTAACGCCTTTGGAAGGAAAATCTCCCTCACAAAAAGAGAAGATCCTGAAAGGTTTGGCTATGCAAGGACTGCCTCTTCCTGAAGGGAAAACTGCTTCTGAGAAAAAGATTATGGAAAAGGTACGTGCTGACCTTGGCTTACCTCCGGAACCTAAAACTGCATCCATGAGGGATAAGTACGCTACAGCTGCAGACGCTGGATTACTGCAGCCCCTGGAAGGTAAAACGACGCCCGAAAAAGAGAAAATATTACAAGGTTTGTACGACAAAGGAATACCATTGCCTGAGGGACGAACGGCATCAGAGAAAGCTATTATAGCTAAAGTGAAGGCGGGGGAGCGTGCACCGTCTGTTACGCCATCAGAAAAAATTAAAGCAGATGAACTGAGAATACCAATAGCTGCTGGATTTGGAGCTCCTAGTTTACCACCAGACCAAAGAAAACTGCTGGACGAAAAAACAGCAAAACTAATGAAAGAAGGTAAGGGACCCGTTGATGAATGCATATGTGGACTGTTGACACCCGAATCAGAAAGAGGAAAACCGAAACTATCAATCACTTCAGAGAAATTAAAAAAAGCTCAAGCAGCTGGCTTATTAACATCTCTTAAAGGAAAAACGCCCTCACAGAAGGAAAGGATAATGAAAGGATTAGCAATGGAAGGATTGCCTCTTCCTGAAGTGAAAACTGCTTCGGAGAAAAAGCTCAGTGAAAAGGTTCGTGCTGAACTTGGCCTACCGCCGGAACCTGAGACACCATCCATGAAAGTGAAGTATGAAAAAGCAGCTAGTGCCGGGTTACTACAGCCCCTGGAAGGTAAATCACCATCAGAAAAAGAAAAAATTCTACAAAATTATCTAGACAAAGGAATCCCACTGCCCGAAGGACGAACGGCGTCAGAAAAAGCACTTATTGCTAAAGTAAAGGCGGGGGAGCGTGCACCGTCTGTTACTCCATCCGCAAAACTTCGCAAAGCCAAAGCTGAAGGATTGCTTACGCCTTTGGAAGGAAAAACTCCCTCACAAAAAGAAAAGATTGTTAAAGCGTTAGCAATGCAAGGACTGCCGCTTCCTGAGGGAAAAACTGCCTCTGAGAAAAAACTTATCGAAAAGGTTCGCGTTGACCTTGGCCTTCCTCCAGAACCTAAAACTGCATCCATGAAAGAGAAGTACGCTAAAGCGGCAGATGCCGGCCTACTGCAGCCACTTGAAGGTAAATCACCATCAGCAAAAGAAAGAATCTTACAAGGTTTGCATGACAAAGGTATCCCATTACCGGAAGGACGAACAGCATCTGAAAAAGCTCTTATAGCTAAAGTGAAGGCGGGAGAACGTGTACCATCTGTAACGCCATCCGCAAAACTACGTAAAGCAAAAGCTGAAGGACTTCTTACTCCTTTAGAAGGAAAAACTCCCTCACAAAAAGAAAAGATTGTTAAAGGGTTAGCAATGCAAGGACTGCCGCTTCCTGAGGGAAAAACTGCCTCTGAGAAAAAACTTATCGAAAAGGTTCGCGTTGACCTTGGCCTTCCTCCAGAACCTAAAACTGCATCCATGAAAGAGAAGTACGCTAAAGCGGCAGATGCCGGCCTACTGCAGCCACTTGAAGGTAAATCACCATCAGCAAAAGAAAGAATCTTACAAGGTTTGCATGACAAAGGTATCCCATTACCGGAAGGACGAACAGCATCTGAAAAAGCTCTTATAGCTAAAGTGGAGGCGGGAGAACGTGTACCATCTGTAACGCCATCCGCAAAACTGCGTAAAGCAAAAGCTGAAGGACTTCTTACTCCTTTAGAAGGAAAAACTCCCTCACAAAAAGAAAAGATTGTTAAAGGGTTAGCAATGCAAGGACTGCCGCTTCCTGAGGGAAAAACTGCCTCTGAGAAAAAACTTATCGAAAAGGTTCGCGTTGACCTTGGCCTTCCTCCAGAACCTAAAACTGCATCCATGAAAGAGAAGTACGCTAAAGCGGCAGATGCCGGTCTACTGCAGCCACTTGAAGGTAAATCACCATCAGCAAAAGAAAGAATCTTACAAGGTTTGCATGACAAAGGAATCCCACTGCCCGAAGGACGAACGGCGTCAGAAAAAGCTCTTATTGCTAAAGTAAAGGCGGGGGAGCGTGCACCGTCTGTTACTCCATCCGCAAAACTTCGCAAAGCCAAAGCTGAAGGATTGCTTACGCCTTTGGAAGGAAAAACTCCCTCACAAAAAGAAAAGATTGTTAAAGGGTTAGCAATGCAAGGACTGCCGCTTCCTGAGGGAAAAACTGCCTCTGAGAAAAAACTTATCGAAAAGGTTCGCGTTGACCTTGGCCTTCCTCCAGAACCTAAAACTGCATCCATGAAAGAGAAGTACGCTAAAGCGGCAGATGCCGGCCTACTGCAGCCACTTGAAGGTAAATCACCATCAGCAAAAGAAAGAATCTTACAAGGTTTGCATGACAAAGGTATCCCATTACCGGAAGGACGAACAGCATCTGAAAAAGCTCTTATAGCTAAAGTGAAGGCGGGAGAACGTGTACCATCTGTAACGCCATCCGCAAAACTACGTAAAGCTAAAGCTGAAGGACTTCTTACTCCCTTAGAAGGAAAAACTCCCTCACAAAAAGAAAAGATTGTTAAAGGGTTAGCAATGCAAGGACTGCCGCTTCCTGAGGGAAAAACTGCCTCTGAGAAAAAACTTATCGAAAAGGTTCGCGTTGACCTTGGCCTTCCTCCAGAACCTAAAACTGCATCCATGAAAGAGAAGTACGCTAAAGCGGCAGATGCCGGCCTACTGCAGCCACTTGAAGGTAAATCACCATCAGCAAAAGAAAGAATCTTACAAGGTTTGCATGACAAAGGTATCCCATTACCGGAAGGACGCACAGCATCTGAAAAAGCTCTTATAGCTAAAGTGAAGGCGGGAGAACGTGTACCATCTGTAACGCCATCCGCAAAACTACGTAAAGCAAAAGCTGAAGGACTTCTTACTCCTTTAGAAGGAAAAACTCCCTCACAAAAAGAAAAGATTGTTAAAGGGTTAGCAATGCAAGGACTGCCGCTTCCTGAGGGAAAAACTGCCTCTGAGAAAAAACTTATCGAAAAGGTTCGCGTTGACCTTGGCCTTCCTCCAGAACCTAAAACTGCATCCATGAAAGAGAAGTACGCTAAAGCGGCAGATGCCGGCCTACTGCAGCCACTTGAAGGTAAATCACCATCAGCAAAAGAAAGAATCTTACAAGGTTTGCATGACAAAGGTATCCCATTACCGGAAGGACGAACAGCATCTGAAAAAGCTCTTATAGCTAAAGTGAAGGCGGGAGAACGTGTACCATCTGTAACGCCATCCGCAAAACTACGTAAAGCTAAAGCTGAAGGACTTCTTACTCCCTTAGAAGGAAAAACTCCCTCACAAAAAGAAAAGATTGTTAAAGGGTTAGCAATGCAAGGACTGCCGCTTCCTGAGGGAAAAACTGCCTCTGAGAAAAAACTTATCGAAAAGGTTCGCGTTGACCTTGGCCTTCCTCCAGAACCTAAAACTGCATCCATGAAAGAGAAGTACGCTAAAGCGGCAGATGCCGGCTTACTGCAGCCACTTGAAGGTAAATCACCATCAGCAAAAGAAAGAATCTTACAAGGTTTGCATGACAAAGGTATCCCACTACCGGAAGGACGAACAGCATCTGAAAAAGCTCTTATAGCTAAAGTGAAGGCGGGAGAACGTGTACCATCTGTAACGCCATCCGCAAAACTACGTAAAGCAAAAGCTGAAGGACTTCTTACTCCTTTAGAAGGAAAAACTCCCTCACAAAAAGAAAAGATAGTTAAAGGGTTAGCGATGCAAGGACTGCCGCTCCCTGAGGGTAAAACTGCCTCTGAGAAAAAAATTATCGAAAAGGTTCGAGTTGACCTTGGCCTCCCTCCAGAACCTAAAACTGCATCCATGAAAGAGAAGTACGCTAAAGCTGCAGATGCTGGCTTACTGCAGCCACTTGAAGGTAAATCACCATCAGCAAAAGAAAGAATCTTACAAGGTTTGCATGACAAAGGTATCCCATTACCGGAAGGACGAACATCATCTGAAAAAGCTCTTATAGCTAAAGTGAAGGCGGGAGAACGTGTACCATCTGTAACGCCATCCGCAAAACTACGTAAAGCAAAAGCTGAAGGACTTCTTACTCCTTTAGAAGGAAAAACTCCCTCACAAAAAGAAAAGATTGTTAAAGGGTTAGCAATGCAAGGACTGCCGCTTCCTGAGGGTAAAACTGCCTCTGAGAAAAAACTTATCGAAAAGGTTCGAGTTGACCTTGGCCTCCCTCCAGAACCTAAAACTGCATCCATGAAAGAGAAGTACGCTAAAGCTGCAGATGCTGGCTTACTGCAGCCACTTGAAGGTAAATCACCATCAGCAAAAGAAAGAATCTTACAAGGTTTGCATGACAAAGGAATCCCATTACCGGAAGGACGAACAGCATCTGAGAAAGCTCTTGTAGCTAAAGTGAAGGCGGGAGAACGTGTACCGTCTGTAACGCCATCTGCAAAACTGCGTAAAGCAAAAGCTGAAGGACTTCTTACTCCCTTAGAAGGAAAAACTCCCTCACAAAAAGAAAATATAGTTAAAGGGTTAGCGATGCAAGGGCTGCCGCTCCCTGAGGGTAAAACTGCCTCTGAGAAAAAACTTATCGAAAAGGTGCGCGCTGACCTTGGCCTTCCTCCAGAACCTAAAACTGCATCCATGAAGGAGAAGTACGCTAAAGCTGCAGATGCCGGTTTAATGCAGCCACTTGAAGGTAAGTCACCACAAGATAAAGAAAGAATCTTACAAGGTTTGCATGACAAAGGTATCCCATTACCGGAAGGACGAACGGCATCTGAGAAAGCTCTTGTAGCTAAAGTGAAGGCGGGAGAACGTGTACCATCTGTAACGCCATCCGCAAAACTGCGTAAAGCAAAAGCTGAAGGACTTCTTACTCCTTTAGAAGGAAAATCTCCCTCACAAAAAGAAAAGATTGTTAAAGGGTTAGCAATGCAAGGACTGCCGCTTCCTGAGGGAAAAACTGCCTCTGAGAAAAAACTTATCGAAAAGGTTCGCGTTGACCTTGGCCTTCCTCCAGAACCTAAAACTGCATCCATGAAAGAGAAGTACGCTAAAGCGGCAGATGCCGGCTTACTGCAGCCACTTGAAGGTAAGTCACCACAAGATAAAGAAAGAATCTTACAAGGTTTGCATGACAAAGGTATCCCATTACCGGAAGGACGAACGGCATCTGAGAAAGCTCTTGTAGCTAAAGTGAAGGCGGGAGAACGTGTACCGTCTGTAACGCCATCCGCAAAACTGCGAAAAGCAAAAGCTGAAGGACTTCTTACTCCCTTAGAAGGAAAAACTCCCTCACAAAAAGAAAAGATAGTTAAAGGCTTAGCGATGCAAGGACTCCCGCTTCCTGAGGGAAAAACTGCCTCTGAGAAAAAACTTATCGAAAAGGTGCGCGCTGACCTTGGCCTTCCTCCTGAACCTAAAACTGCATCCATGAAGGAGAAGTACGCTAAAGCTGCAAATGCCGGCTTACTGCAGCCACTTGAAGGTAAGTCACCACAAGATAAAGAAAGAATCTTACAAGGTTTGCATGACAAAGGTATCCCATTACCGGAAGGACGAACAGCATCTGAAAAAGCTCTTATAGCTAAAGTGGAGGCGGGAGAACGTGTACCATCTGTAACGCCATCCGCAAAACTGCGTAAAGCAAAAGCTGAAGGACTTCTTACTCCTTTAGAAGGAAAAACTCCCTCACAAAAAGAAAAGATTGTTAAAGGGTTAGCAATGCAAGGACTGCCGCTTCCTGAGGGAAAAACTGCCTCTGAGAAAAAACTTATCGAAAAGGTTCGCGTTGACCTTGGCCTTCCTCCAGAACCTAAAACTGCATCCATGAAAGAGAAGTACGCTAAAGCGGCAGATGCCGGCTTACTGCAGCCACTTGAAGGTAAATCACCATCAGCAAAAGAAAGAATCTTACAAGGTTTGCATGACAAAGGTATCCCATTACCGGAAGGACGCACAGCATCTGAAAAAGCTCTTATAGCTAAAGTGAAGGCGGGAGAACGTGTACCATCTGTAACGCCATCCGCAAAACTACGTAAAGCAAAAGCTGAAGGACTTCTTACTCCTTTAGAAGGAAAAACTCCCTCACAAAAAGAAAAGATAGTTAAAGGGTTAGCGATGCAAGGACTCCCGCTTCCTGAGGGAAAAACTGCCTCTGAGAAAAAACTTATCGAAAAGGTGCGCGCTGACCTTGGCCTTCCTCCTGAACCTAAAACTGCATCCATGAAGGAGAAGTACACTAAAGCTGCAGATGCCGGCTTACTGCAGCCACTTGAAGGTAAGTCACCACAAGATAAAGAAAGAATCTTACAAGGTTTGCATGACAAAGGTATCCCATTACCGGAAGGACGAACAGCATCTGAAAAAGCTCTTATAGCTAAAGTGGAGGCGGGAGAACGTGTACCATCTGTAACGCCATCCGCAAAACTGCGTAAAGCAAAAGCTGAAGGACTTCTTACTCCTTTAGAAGGAAAAACTCCCTCACAAAAAGAAAAGATTGTTAAAGGGTTAGCAATGCAAGGACTGCCGCTTCCTGAGGGAAAAACTGCCTCTGAGAAAAAACTTATCGAAAAGGTTCGCGTTGACCTTGGCCTTCCTCCAGAACCTAAAACTGCATCCATGAAAGAGAAGTACGCTAAAGCGGCAGATGCCGGCTTACTGCAGCCACTTGAAGGTAAATCACCATCAGCAAAAGAAAGAATCTTACAAGGTTTGCATGACAAAGGTATCCCATTACCGGAAGGACGAACGGCTTCTGAGAAAGCTCTAATAGCTAAAGTGAAGGCGGGAGAACGTGTACCGTCTGTAACGCCATCCGCAAAACTGCGTAAAGCAAAAGCTGAAGGACTTCTTACTCCTTTAGAAGGAAAAACTCCTTCACAAAAAGAAAAGATATTAAAAGGATTAGCAATGGAGGGACTACCTCTCCCTGAAGGGAAAACTGCTTCAGAGAAAAAGATTATTGACAAGGTACGCGGTGACCTAGGTCTTCCTCCGGAACCTAAAACTCCATCTATGAAAGAGAAGTACGCTAAAGCTGTTAGTGATGGCATAATGAAGCCCCTAGAGGGTAAATCACCATCAGAAAAAGAAAAAATCTTACAAGATTTGCATGACAGGGGTATCCCATTGCCTGAAGGACGAACGCCTTCAGACAAAGCTCTTATAGCTAAAGTGAAGGCAGGCAAAACAGTGAGGGAACCTTCTGTCAAAAAAGCAGCGTTATCAATTACTACAGAGAAATTAAAAAAGGCCAAAGCAGCTGGATTATTAACACCTCTCGCAGGAAAATCTCCTGAACAAAAAGAAGAAATACTCAAAGGTCTTGTTGAAACTGGTCTGCCTTTACCAGAAGGTAGAACTGCTTCCGAAAAAGCAATGATTAAAAAAATTAAGACTGAATTAGGAGTGCCTGAAATAACCCCAACGGAAAAAATGAGAAAAGCCAAAAAATCTGGCCTTTTGACACCTTTAGAAGGTAAAACACATTCACAGAAAGAGAAAATACTTAGAGGTAGAGTAGCGGCAGGATTGCCACTACCAGAAGGTAGAACACTATCCGAAAGAGCTTTAATACAAAAAATTAAAGAAGATACAGGTTATTTATCGCCTACACCAGAAGAAAGATTGAAAAGGGCAAAAGACGCAGGACTGTTAACTCCCTTAGAAAAAAAAACACCTTCAGCTAAAGAAAAGATTCTCCGAGACAGAGTAGCCGCGGGTGTCCCTCTTCCTGAAGGTAAAACCCCATCTGAAAAGGAAATTATTAGAAAAATCACTGCTGGAGAGCCTCCCGCCGTGTTGCAGCCTTCAGAAAAGTTTAGACTAGCCAAAACTCCATCCGAAAAAGAGAAAATATTAAAAAGTCTTCGTAAAGCTGGAAAACCCCTACCCGAAGGAAAGACAGCTTCGGAAAAAGAACTGATAGCTAAAGTCAAAGCAGAAAGTATAGTACCGTCAAAGGTCACCTCTGAAAAATTACGAAAAGCAAAAGAAGCCGGTTTGTTGACACCTTTGTCAGGGAAATCTCCAAAAGAGAAAGAGAGAATATTAAAAGGCCTAATAGAACTAGGCTTACCACTTCCTGAATCTCAAACAGCATCAGAGAAAAAGATAGCGGAAAAGGTTCGTAAAGAAATTGGTCTTCCACCAGAACCTAAAACATTATCAGAAAAAACAAAGATGCGTAAAGCTGAAGCTGCTGGTATTGTTACGCCTCTTGAAGGTAAAACACCATCTCAGAAGGAACGTATTGTGAGGGGCATTGTTACAGCTGGATTGCCACTACCAGAAGGAAGAACTGCTTCTGAAAAATCGATGATAAAAAAAGTTAAAGCAGAAGAAAAACTATCGGCAAAAGCAGCTGCTGGTTTACTCACACCCTTGGAAGGAAAAACGCCATCTCAGAAGGAAAAAATTATCAAGCGTCGAGCCGAGGCTAGAATACCGTTACCCGAAGGTAAAACTCCCTCGGAGAAAGCTTTGATACAGAAAGTTCGGACTGAATTAGGTATGCCGCCACCAGCAAAAACAATCTCGGAAAAGGAAGTAGTCCGCAAGGCTAAAGAAGAGGGGCTGTTAACACCTCTAGCTGGAAAGTCAGCTAAAGAAAAGGATAGGATACTGAAAGGGCTGGCCGAAGCTGGGTTACCAATGCCTGAAGGCAAAACGGATTCTGAGAAAGAATTAGTAAGAAAAGTTAGAGCTGAAGCTGGTTTGCCACCGGAGCCAACGCCTTCTGAAAAGAGAGGAGAGATAAAAACCAAATCGAAAAAAACTGGCATAGCACCATCAAAGCGACGTGTTAAAACGATAGCTGCTGGAATTAGCGAAAAGTTTGAAGACATTATTAAAACAACAACTTGCGATCGTGGCTGTGGTTGTGATAAAAAGAAAATCAAATTTAAACACAGCTACGTCAAGATTAGAGTGACATCTCCGGATATCTCTTCTCTGTGCGATTGTCCGGACGAATGCATTCCTGGCGTTAAAGCTGGAGCCTTCATTGACAACGAGGGTATAAAAGTAACTATTGGGAGAGTGAGTGGTGCTACTTCGTTCACCAATCAGTTCAGCAACCACAGCCTAGAAACACCTAAAAATATTATTATTCTGTATGACAAAATACTAACAGATAGTTACAGTAGTAATACATCTATTGATACAGGAGCTGCTCCCTTTGATACAAGTTATTTAAAAAAGTCTTTATTCGATGCATGCCCTCCCTTAAGGTGTCCTATTGATGTCGATCCTTTATGTACGTACACCAGCGGCTCTTACGACAGTTACACTTACGACAAAATATGTAAAATAGAAAGTGACATAAGTAATTACTTACTTGAAAGTTCTACCTATGAAAACTACAACGATGAATCTGACAGATTTGTGGATTGTTCTATTAATATAGAACCATCGGGAGACATTTGCAGAAGTTCATCTTTTACTTTACAAGAATATTCCGTCAGTTATGATTCGATTCAAATTATAAAAAGTGAATCATCGCTATCCTTGAACACAGTCTCAAGTGATAGTATGGATGTAACTAGCGTGATATCGTTATCAAATAGCAGCTATTATGCTTTGAGCTCTACTCAGTATTTATACTTTCCGGTATCCAACGGAAATTTCAGTGACAGCACAGTTGAAGAAACTGAGAGCATTTCTAACAAAATTTGCTACAGTGAGAATGATGACAGTGCCGATGACACAGCGATGAGGTAAATCTTATAATATTGTTCACTTTAATAGACGTAATGCACAAAATAACTCTATGGACTCTATGGAACGAAACATCGATCTTCGAATCAAATGTTTCGTAAGAGATTATGAATCTTTAGAGTTTCTTTAAGGACGCGTTTGCAAAACTGATAGACATGGAATCGAATTACTACATTGACACGGGTCACACACTCAAGTGTATGCATGGCTACCTGCCGGAATAGTAGTCAAGTGAACTAATTTTGAAACGTTGAAAAAAAAACTTACTTCTTTGTAATACGTAGATACCTAAAAAAAAAAAACTTATTGTCGTTTATAATTTACTACAAATACCTACTTCAGTCACTGCTAAGAACTGGAAGCCTTGTACTAGTAGAGAGATGTGGGCTGTGGACTTGGTTGGTTTTTGTTAGTTGTGATGAGACCTTACCTTCGGACTAGGTGGAGTGACCTGAAGGTGAACTTTGGTGACTGCTACTGGAACTCCTCGACGAATAGAACTAGGTGTGCCGAGATTGGGCTCGTTTTGTTAGTTATGATGAGCTTACCTTCGAACTTGATGGAGTGACTCTCACGGCAACTCGGCAAACCTAGTTCTACTCTTCGAGGAGTTATGGTAGCAGTCACCGAAGTACGCCTTCAGGTGTCTCCATCAAGTCCGGAGGTAAGGTCTCATCATAACTAACAAAACGAGCCCAAACTCGGCAAACCTAGTTCTACTTGTCGAGGCGTTCCAGTAGCAGTCACCGATGTACACCTTCAGGTCACTGCATCAAGTCTCGAGGGAAGATCTCAACATAACTAACAAAACGAGCCCAAACTCGGCACGCCCAGTTCTACTCATCTAAGAGTTCCATTACCAGTCTTCGAATTACACCTTCAGGTCACTCCATCAAGTCTGGAGGTAAGATCTCAACATAACGAGCCCAAACTCGGCACACCTAGCTCTGCTCGTCTATTAGTTCCAGCAGCAGTCTTCCAAGTACACCTTCAGGTCACTCCAAGTCCGAAACGAAATATGAATTTATAATCTCT
Source organism: Dryobotodes eremita (assembly GCA_917490735.1). Classification (NCBI taxonomy): domain Eukaryota; kingdom Metazoa; phylum Arthropoda; class Insecta; order Lepidoptera; family Noctuidae; genus Dryobotodes; species Dryobotodes eremita. Next base: position 4,124,080 of record OU823241.1, on the reverse strand, counting down.
GCTTACTTCTAACAAAAATATAAGAAACTGTAAATAAAATCCTACCTTGGTTGTCCATAGTCCGTACAGAATGCGTGAAGTATCAAGTTTGGTATGGCAAATATTTTGTATTCGTACAGCGATCTTTTTCAACACGAGCTGCTGCTTACAAGCGGCACAGTGTCCACCTACGACGGCGGCCGAGCGCAGACTAATATTTCATCACAATATTTTATGCTATAAATCAAGACAGTGACCAGTAAAATAACCCTTAATTCAATAGATTAAGATTCACGCGTTAAACCTAAGAATGTGAAAAAAAAAAATCGACTGGATATTGTTTTTTTTTCTGACACTATTTGTAAGATTTTGATAGTTCTATTTGCTACCTTTTTGAGTTGAATATGTCTGTCTGCTTAAATAAAATATTTTTAAATAAATACGTTTATGTTAGTAAATAAAAGAAAAATGTTCCTAAACTCAAGACGATATCGTCAATTTTGTGTGAAGAGGTAACGAAAATTCTTTTTGCTACCTTATGAAGATGAAGGAGTAATCTATCTGTGGTTATTATTAGTTTAATTTTGCCGCAAAATGCACCGAAAAACTGCTTATTTTTGTCAGATTTGGAAACGCGTCCTTAGTTATCTTCAGATATTTAATCTAAAGTCACTTAGACCCAATCTCACCAAACTCTGTAAGTTATTACTATCCCAAATTAAGAACAACACAGAACAACATATTTTGTTGAAAATGGGCATTTGTATCTTAAATCACGCTTGTTTTTAAATCACACTTGTTTTAAATTCACACTTTTCTATTAGCGAAACCGACAGCCAAGTGAGTGTGGCCTACTTTCATAGAGCGCACACAGGGAACAAAGACTACGGAGCAGATTGCATCGGGATGAAACGAAATGATTACTTTACATATTTATTGTCTGGGATAAAACTGGACAACGAACAGGATACGAATCAAATAAGTACAAGACAAACTAAGAATGGGGACCCTGTCGTAGTCATAAGCAATTTGGACAGTGAGCATGATATAACAACGATGGTAGACCAACTTCTATTGAAGAATGAATTTTCTGACGCTTCCTCAATATTTGTCGTTGTGCCCTCGTCAGACGACAATGAGTCAGATCTCTCGTCAGACTGCTCTACTATATGCATCCAGTTATCTAAACATTATCCCAATCGGAACCAAAAGCAATGTAACATCGAAGAACCGGGTAAGCATTTATTTCGAATCAAATCATTTTAATTTACTGCCCATAAAGGCTTTTGCCTAGTTGCCCAGGCAAATAGAAATCTAACCTTAGAATTAATATTAAGCTCATGACTAGAGATAAGATGACTAACTTATTGACTCTGCATAGACCTTGCTTTTGACTTTCTTAAATGCTTAACACTTCCTAAAAAGAAACTATAAACACGTGTCGGTGCGCAACATGTCTTTTTCGAATTATTACTTATTTTTGCCCCCACCAATCACCAATCACCCCAATGGGAAAAGTGGAATGTTCACAACTGTCGTCCACTGTGTTCCACTGTTCACTTTCTCCTACTGGAACTGACTGTTGGAATTAATAAAATATTGTGGCGAAAATAAAAAAAGTATTTATTAAAAAAAAGTACTTTTCGTACGAGATCTCCTGTAATGTTTGTTTTTTGTTCGAAAATACGGTACTTCGACACTGAGAAAAATTGTTGTAGTTGTCTTTATATACCTACGTGACTTAATATCAGTAAAAATTGTGAACCAAACAGAAAACAGAATCCTATGAAAAACAAAGAAATTCTGAGTCGAATTATGTAAAACAGTGAATTTCTTAAAAACTGCAGTTGACTTCTGCCGTCGTACTGACACATGGAACGTAATTTATTTGTCTACTCTTCCGTCGACAAAACGGTGCTCGTGCTAAGCCTGCTGCTACGATCCTAACAGACTTCTTTTGCCTCGTTTACGTTCATATATAAGGTCACACAGGTAAAACAGTAAGTTATAGTCTCATTTCCTAGGAAATGTATGGGAAAAGCTTTTTTACGATTTCTGAATTTTCTAGTACTCAAACCTCAGTTGGTCCAATAAAGATTTTTGATCCTTATATAATATATGGTCGACAGGCATAAAAGAAAGTTTTTGTGTAAATTGCCCATTTTCCTGCTGACTGTAATTTTTTTTTCATAATCTGTGAATGCAAATCAAAATTTCTCAAAAAGTTAAGAAAAGTCTCCTAAGACCGTTTTCTAGTAGCTACAACGGTTAAGGTAGCTGCCCTTGCTGCCCCATCTCAAAAATCCACTCTGTATATTAATGTTACCAAAAACAGTTGGCAACTGTACCTACGGGGTAGGTACTCGCAATTTGGGCATTTATGGAGCGAAACAGTTATCGGTTAAATAAGCTCTCCTCATATTCTACAGGCCTTTTTTTGTGTGGGACGTCATTAAATGACCTCTCCCGCTCCGGGGGGAGCAGAAGGGCGTGTCAGCCTCTGACTAAAACCCACCCGTGTTCCTTCAGTTGCCTGTGCGCCAGGGCTACGGTAACTCTTTCGAACAATCCGCGACCCCGGTAGGCATCGGCCCTTTCGGACCCCGTTAGTGATGCTGACATCTCTTTGTGGCGCGCGTGGAACACAACGCGCCGTCGACCCGCTCCTGGTCCTTACCGGATGGCGAGCTGTTCATTGCTTGCCGTCCGCAAGCCCACGCTTACGGTAGTCGGGACTCAGCTATCGACTCCCGACGCCCAGGGTGTCTCCTCCTGCGGCGGCTAGGGGCGCGAGGGCGCAGCGATTGCCTCACCCTCATGCGCCCCGCCTCTTCCTTCGCGAGCATTACTGTTTCGCAGAAGGAGGTGACGGCTTCCCATTCCCTCTCGCTCCGTACCATGGCCTGGACCAGGGCCGGACGCGAGAGATCGCCGCCGCCGATCGCCGCCACGAGGACACGGCGGTGCTCCGCCCAAGCCGGGCAGACCTCCACCGTGTGCTCCACCGGTCGATGCACACAATGATCACACCCGGGCGTTCCCTCCCGCTTTATCCGAAACAGGAACCTCCCGAAACGTGAGGACGCCGTGGCGCCTCTCAAGCCACTCCTCAAAGAGGGGAGTGACCGCCACAATTGTGGTGTGCCCTGCGCTGGGTTGCGACAGTCGCGCTCTCCATGCCGCCATGAGATCCCGTCGGAGCTCTGTCCACTGAGCCGCGATTTCTTGCGGCAGCGGAGTTACGCCCCGGCGTTGCGCCTCCTCGCGCCACTCCCAAACGTGCGCGAGGACTTTTGCCTCCAGATCACATAGCGGCAATTCGGCAAGGAGGCTCGCCGCCTCGCAGGAGATCGTGCGGTATCCCCGGACCAGCCGGATGGCCAAGACCCTCTGGGACGCGTTCAATCGGCGGGCTGGCCCGCGCCTCAATAAATGCGCCCACGCTGGTGCCCCGTAAAGGGCCCTGGACCGTACGAACCCCGCGTAGGGCCTCCGGCAGGAGTCGTCTGGACCACCTAGATTGGGCAAGAGCCGCTTCAAGGCAGCCCCGGCCCGCTCCAGTCTGGGAGCCAAACGTCGGAAATGCTCAACGAAGTTCCACCGGCTGTCGAGGACGAGTCCCAGGTACTTCATCGTCGACTCGACGCCGATGTGAACCACCGTTATTTGGGAACTCGACAGTGGCGCGTTCCGAGGACCTTGAAAACATATGGCCTCGGACTTGTGCAAGGCCATCTCGAGTCCCAATTGCCGGATCCTTTCGACGACTGTCGCAACCCCGCGTGTCATCAATTCAGCCGCCACCTGGTGCGACCTCCCCTGCGCCAGGACCAGCGTGTCGTCAGCGTAGCACACCACGCTGACGCCGCTAGGGAGGTCGGCGCGCAGTACCCAGTTGTACTCGATGTCCCACAGATGCGGCCCCAGGACCGAACCCTGTGGGAAACCGCACGTCGGGTTCCATTCTCCCTGGTGACTGGGGTAGATGACGACCCTGTCCGTCAGACAGGCCTCGACGACACGACAGAGGTAGGTCGGCATCCGGTGATACCGGAGTGCCTCCCTGATGTAACTCCAGGGCGGGTATTGAAGGCATGGGCGATGTCTAGAGACACCACCAAGATTACCCCGCCCCGGGCCACAGCATACCCCGTCGTGAGGGCTCGCATGCGCATGATGGCGTCCACTGTAGAACGCCCCCTGCGGAAACCAAACTGGCTCTCCGCCAAATCCGGCCCAACCCGCACCAGTCGCCCGACAAGGCGGTCTGCAATGACTCTTCAAAGAGCTTGCCCACCTCATCGAGCAGCGCGATGGGCCGGTAAGCGGACGGAGAGTCCGCTGGTCGCCCCGGTTTCTTAATGAGGACCAGCTTCTCCGTCTTCCAACGAAGTGGGAACTAGCCCTGCTCCAATCATGCGCTTAGGAGTCCTCTTAGTCGTGGCCCGAGAGCCTCCAAGGCCAGGACCCAGGCTTTTCCAGGTAAGCCGTCGGGTCCTAGGGCGGTATTTTTTGCACTCAATATACGTACCGCAACTCTCAACTCTACCTCGGTCACTTCCGGAGCATCGTCGTCATCAGTGTAGTCCACAGTGGGTCGTGACCGTGCTGCCACGCAACCTCGTCCCCTCCTGACTGTCTCAAGCGACGGGGTACCGGCGGCAGCCGGCGAAATTAGGGTCACTGAGCCGCTCAGGTCCTCCACCCAGTTATCCCTGGGCGGGACAAAGTACGGCTCAGCGACCATGGCGATGTTAATCGACCACTGCGCCAGGCTCTGGAGTAACAGATCTTGAGCGGCGGCGCAGTGGTTGATGTTTGCCTGGAGGAGGCGTAACGGGGTCATTATTGGCACCCCATAGCAGCCGAGTTATTCTGTAAAAATCTCACCGTGAAAACTTAGGTGAAGTGATCGTGAAGTAAGCTGTCAACAGTGTCAATCCCTAGCATCAGGTGGAATGACAGCCCACTTCACGCTCACTTCACCGAAGTTTTCACAGTGAAATTTTTACAGAATAGATCGGCAGCCCGCTCCCGAGACCCACTAATTACTACTAATTAAATTATTAATTTTAATAATAATAATTTAATAATAATAATTTAATATTAATAATAATTTTAATTATTAATTAATCTAATTACCACTTTAAAGGGTCAAAATTAGATTTTTCTACTTTAATATAAGGTTTAAAATTGAATGTATTCTTCGAGTCAAGTACTTGGTCCATCTTGCTGGCCATAAATATCCTATTATGTTTATAACAAAGGCGCCCGAGATTCCGACAGATAAGCGTTGTGCAGTGTACGGCTAGTTGCATTCGAAACCCTAAAGAATTATAACGTGTTATTTTCGTTCACATCGTGCAAAAATCTAAATATTCATTATGGACATAGAAATCACAGGTATGTTTATTAATATTTTTAATCTTTCACCCTGGTTATACACTATATGTAACACGGATATCGAGGGATATGGCTTGGAGGCGTGGCACATGTCGCCTCTGTCAGGTCATACTGACCCAAAATACGCGTGACTCAGTGAGCATCGTTTAGTCAAATGTTTGCATCGGAACGTGTAGTGTGATATCATATTTTTACAAAATGCCGAATTGTTCCGTCCTTATTTGCAAAAATAGGACAATTACAACAAACCTTAGGACAAGTGGCGTGTCTTATCACCGGTAAGTAAAAAAATCACTGAATGAATTACAATATTTAAGGATTTTACAAATTATCTGGTTGTGAAATATTTTTGACATGCGTCAGCTTATTGCCTAATGATTGACGCATGTCAAGGCGACGCATTAGTGATGCGCAGCTCTGATATGTGGATATCGATAATTGTTAGTTATTCTACATCAAAACTTATATTAAGAACCTGCGGGGTAATTACGTAACACACTAATAGTAGAAATGGGTTTCATTTTGACAGTTCAACAACATTCATTGCGTTATTTACGTTGTTGGGTAGACAATTTTTTCGAACTAATGAAGCAATGGATTAACATTAAGCTTCAAAATGATCCAGATTGTGATAGATAGTGTGTTCCGTAATTAGGGTGCTGTTTTACAAGAATGATCATATTTTATTTCAGTTTCCCGAAAGATCCAGAAACTAAAAATAAATGGATAGATGCAACAGGCACAGAAAATAATTGGTTCCCCTCAAAACAAAGTGTAATTTGTTCTTCCCACTTTCAAGAAGACTGTTTTAAGCCGTCCGCGAAAAAATGCAGGCTTTTTGAGTGGGCTGTACCTACACTCAAATTAAGATACATATTTGAAACTGTAAGTTAAATTTTATTGCATGTGCAAAAGCTTTAGGCAAACCAATTGTCTTCATTCTCCAAAACTGTATGTGCTGCTGGGAAGTTTGTTGCGCCACTTCTTCTCCCCAGCTAATGCACTAGGAAGTGGTGAAGGGAGGGTGTTTTTGGGGGGACTGTCTTATGTAATTTTGATGTTCGAAAAGTGCTGAGTCTCAGCCTAATTTGAATAAATGACTTTTGATTTTGATTTTATGTTCAATAAGTACCTATATGAATTGTTGTTTTATGTGTGATAGTTGAATAATTTAAAGTAAGAGAGAAACTGAAGAAACTGATTTCCTTAAATGTTATTTGCAAACGAAAATATTATATTTTTACTTGTTTTGTTGTTATTGGTGTTTTAATATTCCACATCGAAAAGCAGAAAAAATAAACGATACAAAATACGTCCAAAACAAACCTCCTTTTGCAGTCGCTTTTCATCGATATTTTTATCGATCACATAAATATACCAACCCTCTTCCCTAGTTGATGCTACAGTTACATGTGTGCATTCAGTGACTGTATCTATACTTTCTAGTGCCCGCCTCTTTTGAGCATATGTGCAATAAAAAAGCTCAAAAGTGTTACGCATATTTTCTTACTTGTGTGCGAAAAAAGCATCATGTGTGCCGTATCTATTTCTTTTGTTTATGTGTGAGTTTCAGGAGTGGGGAAAAGGTGGCGACACTTAAACTTGAGCAAATATAGAGTAAAGGCATATCTCTCGGATATCTATGATATGTAATAATAAATGACGATTCCATTCCACTCCTACTTTTTATTTAAAAAAAAATGTTTCCTTTGACTTTCAAAAAAAGTTCCGCTTAGTACAGCTTACTGTCCTAAATACGAGTATTTCCACTTGTGCGTTTGTTGACTACTAATAATGTGAATTCTAGGAACTCAACCAACTCATTGTGACACTAGACCCTTTTTTCATAGGTAATCGGAGTGGACCAAGTCACTCGGAATTGAATATTAAAACAATGGATCTGATATTAGTGTTAAAAAGCGAAAAGTTTTATAAACGCTCATCGTCTCAGTGTGTAGAACGATTAACTAGTTACATATTGAACAAGTTTTGTGAATATAAACTGTCAAAAGACAGTGTAAATAAAATCAAGTGGTGTTTCAAAATTGTTACAAAAGTGGAAAACATCGAATTGGAATATGGAAAGATTTATGAAATGCAATTCAAAATGGATAACAAACGATTTCGTCTTGCCAGCAGCAGGCACTACAAGCGCCAACAATGATTTGCAGGTGAAAAAAAACAGAGGCAGACCTGCGAAATCTTTTGAAGAGAGCTCTCTACGAACAAAACGAAGGGTGATGAAACCAATTGTTTCTGAGTCAAGCCCAGAGCTATTGTGTTCTGCTGCTCAAGCCAGCCTTACAAATAGCGGAAAAATGACAGCTGCCAAACTAGTGAGCTTAGCCTTAACTACAAGCCCTAAGAGATACAAACGCATGAAGCAAATTTACGATACGCCAACGTCATCATTATTCGGCTTTAAATAAAGCCTTACTCTCCTGAAGAAGCTTTAGCTCTCATAATTGACTCGGACATGGGAAAAGAAGATTACATTAATTGGCAAAAAGGAGCGAAATCGCGAGGCGCTAACATCTATCCAGCTTACAATGTCATAGCACAAACAAAGAGGCAGTGTTACCCGAATAACATGAAAATCACGGAGACTGAAGTGCAAATTCCAGTTCAAGATATTTTGGACCATACAATACAAAGACTTGCTCAAGTCCAGCAAGATGTACTTCTGTTACACCACGATCACGAGAAAAACTCAGCGATCGAAGTCTTTTACAAGTGGGGTCTTGACGGCAGTGGTGGACATTTACAAACAATGTTTTGCCAACAATTCCTTGTATGGAGACACTAACATAATTCTATGTACTATAGTTCCATTGCAAATGTCAGAGGTCACAATGAATGGAAAACAGATTTTCTGGCAAAACCCAAGTCCGTCTTCGTCGAGATATAACCGCATCATTCGCCTGCAGATTGAAAAGGAGACAAAAGAATCAGTAAAACTCCATTACGAAGCAATAGAGGAACAAATATCAAGTTTGCAGCCTACTGAGGTCACTCTTGGAGATAAATCTTACACCTTTGAACATCGTGCTGTATGTACAATGATGGACGGAAAGACATGCAACGTACTCACAGAAACTTCGTCATCACAAGCGTGCAATGTGTGCAAGGCAACACGTAAGGATCTCAACAACCTTGACTTACTTTTGCAGAAACAATATCCGACAAGTTCCTTTAAGTTTGGAATATCTGTACTGCACTCATACCTTAGATGTTGATACCTTAGATGATGACGAGTACTTGCTACGTATCTCCTATAAACTAGAATTACGGCAATGGCAAGCGAGGGGCAGAGAAGCCAAAGAAAATATAAAAAAGAGAAAAGAAGGAATAACCACAAAGTTTTACCAGCAAATGGGATTAGTGGTAGATCAACAGAAGCAGGGTGGGGGCAACTCAAACGATGGGAATACGGCAAGGAAGTTTTTTGCTGAGCCTACAAAATCAGGGGCTATCACAGGCTTAGATCCTGAAATTATAGAAAGATTTGCCAACATCTTGAGTGTTTTATCATGTGGATTTAGCGTAAACTACGTTAATTTTAAAAACTACTGCATCGAAACAGCAACATTGTGCTTAGAACGTTACAATTGGTACAAAATGAGTGCATCTGTGCACAAACTACTTATACACGGTGCAGACATAATAAAGGAGCTACCTTTGCCTGTGGGGTTGTTTTCAGAAGATGTGCTGGAAACTAGTCAAAAAGAATATAAAGGTTTAAGACCTTTCCATGCTAGAAAAACCTCCAGAATCCACACTAATACAGACATTGTGCACTGGATGCTAATAGCTTCTGATCCAATTATTGCATCCAAGAGGAGGAGCCATAATAAAAAAAGAAAACCGTTTCCTAAGGAGGTGCTGGAAATGTTGAACGTGCCACTTGTAGAACCTATCGAAGACAAGGATGATAATGACGAAGAAACAATAGATGATCATGACGACAGTAATAGTAATTAACTACGTAACTGTTTACAACATAATTGATGTATGATTTATAAATGTGTACTTTAAGTAAAATATACTACATTTTATTTTCAATACTATTTTATTTCTAGCTTTAAATACCTTTTAGGTAGGTAGGTAGGTACTTAGCAAGCCTCAACACAAAGTAACCTTTTAGGTCAGAAACATTTCTAAGCATAAATGCACATATTACTTCACATCTTTGATTTTTGACCCCCTAAAGTGGTCATTTTGCCGTATGTGCGGCGGTGGCGGAGGGCTTGCCCCTGCCAACGCCAGGGCGATGGCTCGTGGAGCGTAGGCCTTACTCCCAGCCCAGTGATCGGCCTGCTTGCCAGCTGCCGCACATAAAAAGCAGTGCGGCGTGGCATTGCACGAGCCAGGCTTGTGACCGGTCTGACCGTAGCGGAAGCAGTGATCGCTGCGGTCCACCTCCGAGGTGCATTACACTCCCACCTGGCAGCGGAAGCACCTCAGAGGTCTGGGTCCCAGCAGTTTCACCTGCGGAAACCCAGGCCACCAGGAGCCTTCGGCCCTATTGATGGCCCTATTATCGGATCTATTGATGCATCACATTGCTATTGTTAGAGGGCTGTATTCAGCCCAAAACACCAGGCATTATAAACTTCTGGTAAAACCTGAAATTATAAAACTGGTAATGGTAGGTTTTCCTTGTTTATAATAGATGTGTGCGCGCACGCGGCTAAATGGATATATTTCCTCTGCAAATGGTTATTATTAAGAGCTAGTGTCATAGCTCTCACACAGATACACTAACTTGGTGCATTTTATGGTGGCCACTAGCTTCTATAAACCTCTGGTATGATCCACATGCGTAAAAAGTGAGTGTATCTACTCAGCACCTAAAATGTGAATAGAAGATTGTAGTAAGTTGTAATCTACGGTAAGTGGTATTGTGTCTACTTTTGTTATTCAGTAATATGGGTATGCGCCAAAATGAATAAAACAGTCGGTTATCCATCTCCGTGTTTAATTGACGTCCCATTTGGCGACGAGAAATTCGAATTCCAATTGCATGTTAAATTGTTATTAACAATGCTGAGCGGTCGACTAGAATCATTTGACATTAATTAGAAGCAGTGGCCGTCGCATATTCACCGTGTCAGACAGTACAATTACTTAATGAGATAAAAGATAACTTGTGTGTGTCGTTGTTTTTCGGTTGTGGGTGAAACTACATACTCATTAATGTGCGATCTATGTGCCTCGGCGGATCCAGAGACGAAGAAATTTGAAGAATTGGTATGTTTAGTGACCGATCATCTAAAACCACAGAGATTGGAGATTGCCGAACGTCAAGCGTCACATGTTTCGCTTACGTAGACAGTGTGTTGGGTAATCCATGACGGACTGTCTCCAAGATTTAAAACATCTCTCGACCACGTGTAAACTTGGTACAATGCTAGAAGAAAATCTATCTACTATCCAATAGCGCGATGCGATTACGTATTTTTGCTGAGAAAAATATTAAATTTAAGGTGGAGGTGGAGCTGGCCCTGGCGATAGAGGCCGCAGAGAGGCACGCGGAGGAGATCGTGGTGACCGTTTCCGAATCCACGACCTCAGGTGCAGGCGGCGACGTGGGCCGAGCACATGGTGGAGGCGTAACCCAGGCGCTAAGGTTGACGTCGCGGCGTAGAGAAGGGGCACCTCTGCGGAACTGGTGCAGACCGCGTCGCCTCAATAATGGTGATGGTGTGGAAAGCCACATCGGCCGGAAAAATGTCGTTACATCAATTACAACTATAATGTGTGTAACCAACGTGGACATTTGAAAGTGATGTGCAATGAAGTGCGTGGTAGTGTTACAGGTCTGGTAGGCAAAACTATGTAAGTGAAGATAACTCGGGGGACGAGGATTTGCTTACCATCGAACTGGCGTCTAAAGGTAACAAACCTTACTTTATTAACGTGAGCAAATTTAAATGAGAATTCGACACTGCAAGTCGCATTTTGGCTATTAGTGAAGACTTTCATAAGCACATGTTTCCTAATAAAACAAAGGTGGACACAGTACCTTATACTGTACAATACTTGAAACTACTTACTTAATTAAAACAGACTATTATCACAATATTTTACTTGCCTTGAAGGTACTTAGTACTCATGCCATCTTGACGTGTCCATAAGTATGGCTCCAGTTCGTGGATGAGGTCACACTTTTATCTAGCCTATATAAGCCAACAGACTCCGAGATCCGGCATTTCGAAGGTTATGTCCATTTTCCGAAGAGCTACACTTCGGCGGCGATATAAAATGGTATCCATAACACTTGTGTGCTCAAGAAATTTTTCTTATAGGGCTAAATCTGGAATTATTACAATAATTCTTCACTAAATCATCAATATGTTTTGTAAGATGTTGCTTTTGACTAACTATTTATGATTCTACTATTTGACTTTAAACTTCAATAAAGCAATTCATAATTTGTGAACCATTTTACGAATCTCCATACAAAGTTACATAAGCTACATATTAAGCTATACATTCCCAGTATAAGCTGACCTCTCATTGTACGGAAATCCTATACAATGCGAGACCAGCTTATACTGGAAATGTATTGCGTGATATGTAGCCGTCTCCGTGTGTACGCAGATAATATTATGAATAACCATTTTACGATTTTTAATGTTAGATCGGGTAAAAAGTTCTTTCGTGTTCTATATACATACTCGTATTCAAGACTAAAAGCTGGAGTGGCTCCCAAATATCGAGCTTTTTTGTATACCCAGACTTTTTCAAATGGGTCAAAACTGTTTTATGGTCAACCCGTAACTCTTCAGCTATGTCGTAACTATTAATATGCAGATTTTGCTCCGCTTTTTCAAAACTGCCGTCGACTTTATCCGTAACAGGGCGACAAGAGCGAGCTGCATCTTTCACATCAAAATTCCCGGACTGAAAACGCTTGAACCAACTTTTTGCTACTCTTACTGACACTGCGTTAAGTCCATAAACGTTACATACTTTTTTCGCGGCTGGTATCGCATTTTTCCCTTTTTTTGTAATGAAATAAAAAAAGGGAAAAATTTATCGAATTTCTTCGTTAGATTTACTCATTTTGGCGTACAGAAAAATAATTGAAAAATGGCGGGACATCGTTTTTACTTTTTTTTTGTTTTTCTAAATGGCAGCTATTTAATGGTACAAAACCAGCCAGATACAAACAGTATAGCCAAAGAGATTTTACTACAATCCCCCGATCCACACACAACCGTCCACACCGAGTTCGCCGAACGACTAAAGATCATCACTCATTATAACCGCACCGCTCCAGCGTAGTAACGGCCCGGCTGGCACTGCCTTGAAAATATTCTACCCGCTTGTCGCCAACGCGCCATTAGCAAGAAAGCCACTCGCTGCTGGCACGCCACCAGTGGGGGCAGCTTGTTGTTTACGCGCCACTTACTAGTTGGTAGCTCTCCGTCCACGCGCCAACGGATAGTTTCAGCTTACAGATCGGGTTTGCAAACAGTGTAGTGAGTGATCTCGCTTGAGAAGCACGCGTTTCTGCGTTATGTCTCAGTTTACGAACTGGCACTCATAGCTATAGCACTCGATGAAGAAATTAATAATTTGCAAAAAAAGAAAAATTATATATTGAGTGCATGTTAAAAGAACGGCGCGAGGTCCTCGTGCAGACGGCGAGGCGTCCCCGCGCGCGTTCCATAGAGAGCGCGCTCCACTACGAGTGCTCAGATCGCGCGCGGCACGTCCACAGCGACCGCACATTTGGATTGCGCTCCTGCCGCGTCCAATCGGAGCACACTGGATAGTCCGGTGTGGACCCAGCTAATGATTTTTGAATTTGCTTCATATTCTTTTAAGTAATTGTGAATCTTGGGTTTTTGTTATTTTATAATTATATTTATAGTTCATAACTTTTAAAGACGACAAATGTCACAGTTATTTACAACGTTAATTTGGCAGTAATAATGGAGTGTACCCTACACCTACGCCAAGTCGTCTATTATACTCGTTATCTACATATTTTAACATTTAGATATGAAAAAATAAATTGTAGCCCTAACGGTATCGAGCACCGTATTACCTAGAAGTCATAATTGTTCAGCATTGCTTGCCAACCTAACGACCTGTCGAACTAACTACCTGTCGACTTAACGAACTATCGACCTCATGACCTATCGACCTAATGACATGTCGCACCCTGTCTTTTTGTCGAACTTATGACATACACTCGTAATAATGTGAACGGTCACAAGAGGCTTATTGAAATAAATGGGTCTAGAAGTCCAAGTTTAATTAAATAATATTTATTTTGAACACGTTGCGCCGACCCCAAATTAATTGGGATAAATGGTAGAGAATGATGATGATTCTAGTGTAGTAAAAAAATAAGAATCTGGAGCTGAAAATAATGAAAATTTTGAATTACAGAAATATCGTCTAGAAGGAATTCATCTAGTACACGCGGCTTGAAAATATCTGCAAAAGGCAAAAAGTATTGTATGGAAGGAATGCAGGAGACCGTATCATCTGCACACAGCAAAGAAACCATGTTCCAACATAAACAACCAAATCTCTGTTCACACAAAGTGGAAGAAAAACAGAAAACAAAAAATAAACTTTGTCAAATTTCTACACCGTATCAAAATATGATATTGTATCATGGTGTTAGCACTGACACCACATCGGACCGGCCATGTTGCTGTGCTCCTAAAATACACGGAATCCATATTGATACGCCTGAACATCTATGTGAACGAAATGCAGTTTCTGAACTGGTTACAACACCTCTTCTTATAAACCAAGGTACGTACTACCCAAGCTCTGTTTTACATTACATTCACCAACTAGTAAATACGAAATAAAAATTATATTTGTCGACTAGCTGTAGCGCATGGTTTTACACGCATCTTAGGGGAAATCCAAGACGTGGACTATGTGTCTGGCTATTCAAAGCCATTGATGTGAGATTGAAATTCAACCATCTATACTACTTTCAGACCTAGGTATAATCAAGGTACCAAAAGCAATAAAATTGAACTTGCCTGGGAAATAGAACATGAAATCTGCACGCCACTTTTTAAAAACGAGCCAAATAGCACACACATTATAATCAGAATATTTTTTTCTGTCCTGTGATTCACCACAAAACTATTAATAAATATACTCTAAATTCATTAATAATAGCGAAAAGTTGCGACGTTATTTGAATTCAAACAGAACGTTAAACGATAGACATCCTTTTTGTCTCGTCGAAATTTATTTTTGGAATTGAAATATGTGATGTGACTTATTAGTTATCGATATTATGTACAAAGAGTTTTTAATACACATTTATTGAAAATATTATAATTACGTATGTGTAGATACGCATGACGCACGCATGACTAATTCAGCATCTGGAAAAAATAGAGTATAATAGAAAAGCGGGGCCTTTGGTGTAGAAATTTAATTTAATTTTTCTATTTTATTTTCACGAAAATATCATTTTTACATATTGTAGCGAAATAAAAAAAATATTCACCACATGTATAATTTATAATTGTTAAAAAAAATACACTGTAATTACAAATGTATACATAGTAAAGAAGATAATTAAATTTTAAAAAAAAATTAATCATCATCAAAAAGAATTGCAGATAGGGTTGTCGATATAAAAAAAAAAAGTATTACACGAGAAAAACTTAGCCGCACAAGATCGTTAATACCTTTTAGTCTTGTTTGCGTTATACGTCCTAAAGAGCTCGATTGCAATCGGTATTCTAAGGATGCGCACGTTAAATATAAGTTTTCTAGAGTCTTTACATATGACGTTGCCGTTTTTTGTGAAATAAGTTAACGTAATTTTATTTCTATATATTTTTATTTATTTTCATAAAAGTAATCACCCATGCAATCGATGCATCTTTGAAAACGCAGTGGCAGTTTATGGATGCCCTTCTTGAAGAAATCAGCAGGACGGGAGGCAACAAATTCTTCAAAGGCATTTTGTACTGGCTCTCGGGTATTAAATTTTTTTCCTACCAAGAAGTTGTCCAAATTCTGGAAAAAGTAGACGTCTGTAGGCGCAAGTTCTGGTGAGTATGGCGGATGACGGAGAGCTTACAGCCCCAGCTCTTGAACCTCGGAGACCGTCTGCTGTACAGTATGAGGTCGCGCGTTGTCGTGCAGGAGCACCGAAGACGAGCGATTGAGCAAAGCTGGTTGGAGACGTGTGAGCTTCTACATCATTGTGTTCAGTTCTTCATAGTACACCTCTGCAGTAATGCTCATCCCGTTTGGTAAGAAGCTGTGATGAGTCACACCGGCCCTAGACCACCAAACGGTGACCATCACTTTTCTAGGGTTTTCGTTTAGGGCATTGTTTAGGTGCTGAACCAGGATCCAACCAACTTGCTGAGCGCTTGCGATTGTCAAACAGAATCTATTTTTCACCGCAGGTAACAATGCGGTTCAAAATCCCTTCGTTTGTGTGCCTGTTGAGCAGTGCAAGGCACGTCTCGACGCGTACTTCGCGCTGGCGATCATTGAGTTCGTGGGGCACCCATTTGTCAAGATTTTTTACCTTGCCAATTTGACGGAAATGGACCAATATTGTTGTGATGCTAACGTCGAAAGCTGCTGCTAATTCAGCCGTAGATTGAGTATCATCAGCTTCAATAATCGCCTTTAAATTGTCATTGTCGACCAAAGTTTTTGGACGACTACGGGATTGATTTTTTAGGTCGAAATTTCGTGCGTTCGATTGTAGTGTTCAATCCGTAAACGTCGTTGATGTTGCGTGCCGCTGTTGCGCGTTTCTGCCACAACGGTACTCATATTCCATAATTACTCGAATTTTTAACGTATCCATGATGAAGAAAAATATTCAAATGCGATAAAAACAACGCTAATCAATAAACAAATGACTAATTTTGAAAAAGGAATGCCATTGTTATTAAAATAAAATTGAAATTAGAATTCTTAGCCAAAAAAAAAAAATATTTGAAATGGCCAGTACTGCAGAGCGGCAATTTCATAGGTAAAGACCTATTATATTGTTTGATAGACGGCGCTAAGTTTAACTGTGGTTATGGTACAGTCTAACGTTAAGAGGTAACATCCTCTGATGGTCGGTTGCCGTCGAGACAAGAATACCAGGTTTAAAAGTGTAGTCTCGTCGCAGGCCGAAAGCTTAACTATTACGACTCACAGGTTAGACAATTAGCCCGGGGGGTGAGACCGAAATTCTGCTTGATAAACACGGTCAATACCTAAGGCAAATAATAGGGATAAAGTCCGTAATACAAGCAGAATTTTTAATAATACAGGAGATGAAAATATTTACATACTGTTTTGTCGAAAATAATAATAATAATATTTTCATTGCTATAGCAATAAGAATCCTATTTTTCTTTTTATATCCTATTTTTTATGCTTTATAAAGCACAAGAAGACAAGGGTACGTTTCACTGAAAGTTCCTATGACAAAGAAATATAATAAAATATAGATGAAAAGATGCTGAACTTTCGATAATTCGAACGAATAAGAAAGAATACGTACCTAGTTTATAATGGAATAACCTAATAACTTCATTGGATAAATCGACTGATTACCGTTAAATCAACTTCATTATTGTATTTCACTAGGGGAATTTTGGCTTATATTGGCCTAATCAAAAAATCAACTAACCATACGATTTTTTCTGCAATCAAATCCATTGTAAGAAAATATTGCTTGTCAACAGCAGAAACACTAAATTGAAAAAAAAAAATGACGTTCATGTAGAGCTTAAAACTTCTGAATATGTTTTAAACGTTGGAGGTATATTACAAAAAAATGTAGATGTGTAACACTGTAATATGCAGTGGTCTATCAATAAAACTACTAATTTGAAGTGAATTTTTCATATGAAAATTATAAAAATCAGACAAAATATTGAAATTCAAATGGTTAAATCTATTCCAAGCGCGGATATTGATAGGTATAGAACATCGTTAGCACCAGAACTTTAAATTCGTACTAGCGCATCACTAAACCATACACAATTTCGAGCGGCCATTGTTGTTTACATCTTTAGCCAATTTGACTCAAAAAGATGTAAACATCGACAAGAATTAATTTGATTGTAGATGAATAAGAAGCTGACGGTACATACCTACATGTGATTGATTAAATGTTTAAGTAGATAAATGGTTAAAAAAGGATTTTGTACTTCTACTATGGAAGCTGGCATGGTCACAATTCACTCCGATCGCCATTTGAATTTAGGCATAATGGTGGGTGTCGGTCACGCGCATACAGGTCGTTAGTTGCACATACGTGAGTGCAATCATGCCTGCTTGCGGCCAAGGCTTGCATATAGTTACTTAATATAAATACCTAATTATAAATTCCAGAATCAATGACGAACTTCAATAATTTTTAACGCGCCTATTGATATGTTCATTTGTTCCTAGCTCTATTTGCAAGCTAGTTCGAAATTTAAATAAAACCTTTGATAAGTAACCTCCTGGGTTGCCATGTTTCGAAATAAAAAGGTCGTTCCATTTTTTAATTATACGATAGATATGAGTTTTCATAGTAATTTATATGACTCATTTTCATTGGTCGATAGAGCTCGAATGCGAGGTGCGGGGGATTTCTGTATGGTATGCCATAGGGCCCGCGTGCAGGGAACGTTTTCATTAGTTGGTAGGGCCCGCATGTGGGCTGCTAGAGATTTCTGTAAAGCATGCCATAGGGGCCGTATTTGGGCAACCGTTTTCATTAGTCGATAGGGAACGATTGTGGTATACGGAGAACCTGCGTAAATATGAGCCTTAAATGTAACTGCCAAACGTGCTGTACATTTGGCAGTTGCTTTGAAGGCTCATTTTCATTGGGTGTGGGTCTCCACACGCTTTTTACCGACCGATGAATTTCATTTGTCGCTACGCCTGCTTCGGGGATTCCCCGAAGATGGTGTTTCCACTGCGTTATCGACTCCTGACTTTCATTATTCATTACTCCGTCTGCGGGGAGTTCCCGCATGCTGTATATCGACCGAGTTATCGATTAATTCATTTTATTATTTGGCCGCTAAACATGACAGATATGGATTTTCATACTAACTTTGCCGGCCGCTGTTCGCATGTATTGGACCAGTACAGCATTTGCGATTTATCTCGAAGAAGGTTGTCAAATCAATGCTCAAATTTCCAAGCATTTTTGAGAAAAACTTTTAACATTTCGTTTTTAAGGAATGCATTCTCGACATCTCAAGCCTTTTTCGTGATTCAATGTCGTGGAGAGACAATCTCGAACGACATTTAGAGACAGAGCGCAAGCGACTTAGCACACTATGCTTCTTGACAAGCCATTTTCAATATAATAATTACCGCATGTATTTATTTTGATGTCCGAATATCAAAAGGATACTAATATAATACTTTACTTACTACTTTATTTTATGAAGTATATCTAATATTACTAGCTTTTGCTCGCGGCTTCGCACGCGTGGAGGTCGAAAAAGATCCTGTAAATCCTTCTCCATTCAAAATTCATAATTATTTTACTTGCCTATGTGCCAACTTTCATGATATTCGGTCAAACGGTGTTGGAGTTCACTCTTGACTCACAAAATGTATTACTTGTATAAAAAAAAATAACTCAAAACTCACTCCTAAAGTTTCTAATAATATAGTTCAATCTTGATTCGAAACGCAGGTAGCGCCATCTAGCGTTCTAAAGCAATTGTGACTGTCAAAAATTATTGTTCTTTCCTTCGGGAACAGTACTTTTTTTCTGGATGAACGGTAGGCCCTGTTCTTTTCTGTACCAACGTATATGCAAAATTTCATGATGATTGGTTCAGTAGTTTAGGCATGAAAAGGTAACAAACAAACATACTTTCGCATTTATAATATTAGTTAGGATTATTTTAATAATTGTGAACGTGAGGACTATGTGGGTCATATATTTTTAATTGTTTTTTTTTACTTACGTTTAGTTTTATTCATAATCTGGCAGTTTGAGTACTTTATGCGGCCTACCCAAATGTCCTTTCTATGATATTGTTCCAAGTTCTGAGTGGAGCTATACGATTACTGACGAATGCGTGCACTGGCTGGACAGGTTCACTCAAAAGACTATTTCAGACACCAATCTACATGGTCCTCAAATGATCTGACCAAGATTATTTCCCGATTTTCATATGACTACACATTGACATTGATGAATTTTATATATACACTAGCTGCCCGCCCCGGCTTCGCACGGGTTGCGGTACTTATCTACGGCGTACCCTACCTACCTACCTACCCTACCTACCTACCCTACCTACCTACCCTACCTACCTACCTACCCTACCTACCCTACCTACCTACCCTACCTACCTACTCTACCTACCCTACCTACCTACCTACCCTACCTACCTACCTAACTCCCTACCCTACCTACCAAAAAAAATGTTGGCCGATTCTCATAGATACCGGATAAGCACAAAAAATTTCATCAAAATCGGTTAAGCCGTTTCGGAGGAGTATGGCAACGAAAACTGTGACACGAGAATTTTATATATTAGATTGACATGAATATTTACTAAAATATTATATTATTTTAATGACATATTGTGATTGTGAAGACTATGTGGGTCATTGTTTATTTTTCTTCTCAGTTAAAATATACATAAAAAAACAAAATTTCAATACTTTTTACGTTGAAAATTTCATTGTTGGTACCTCACATACAACACTAAAACGAACTTAAAACAAAATTAATACTTTGTATTGCCTCCACGGGGTCTTTTCACAGCTGCCAGGCGATTGGTAATGCTGTTTATTAAGTTTCTTATGAGATGTTGCGGGAAGCTGGTCCATTCTTCAACTAACGCATGTTTCAGGTCTCGAAGTGTAGCTGGTTTCCTTACACACCTCCCTAGCTCGTCCCAAGCGTGTTCAATTGGATTCAGGTCCGGGCTTCTGGCGGGCCAGTCCACGCGATTGACGTCCTGAAAATACTCTTTTACAGTTTTAGCTGTATTTGGCCTGGCGTTGTCATGCATGAATATTGAATTTTCACCCATGTTAATTTCATATGAAATTTAATTAACATGGGTGAAAGTTCATGAAAATTCATTCAGTTCAAATTCAATTCATTCAAACTCATTAAGCATTTCTTCCACATATCTTGCACTAGTTAGCGTACCATTTTCTATCAGCCGTTAAGTCCGTGCGACTCTGAAGAGATTCCAGCCCAAACCATAACAGATCTACCGCCGAACGGCACTTTTCCTCAAAACAAACTGGATTAAAACGTTCGCCTGGTCGTCGGTAGACTCTTCGCCGCCCATCATGTGCATACAGCATAAATCTCGATTTGTTAGAAAACATTACTTTTGGCCATTCTTCGTCTCCCTATTGTGCGTGTTCGCGGGCGTAACGTAATCTTGCTACCTGATGTTCTTTCTCAAGTTTTGAACCATTTGGGTCTATATGGGGTCAAATTACCTTCAAGGAGCCACCGCCTTACAGTCCGCTTGTTTACGTAGCTTCCTTAAGCTCTCCCTGAAGTTCTTTTCGCTTTCGTAACACTTTAAACGGAATGTCCTCCTTTATGTATTTAGCATGGTGTGTTGTCAAGGGTTTTTTCTTCTAGTAGTAAATCAATGAAGGCTATCGCGTTTGAGTTCGCTGCTAGAGGCGCTAGTGTAGAGTAAGGTCTCCAGATGTCAAATGCTCCTACTGAACGTTCACTATTTGCGGAATTTAACGAATGATTCATCATTGTTGTGATGTTTGTGCCATTCCCGATTAATTATGCCTTAAGATTTTAAGTAAAAAGTTAAGATCAAATTTTGTATTGTGTTTTGTTTTTTTTTTTGTTTTTTGATTTGCTTGCAAATTTTAAGAACATCCATTTGAAGTTTTAAAATGTAATAAAATAAACATAATATGGATTTTTGGGTATTGAAACATATCCAAAACATCCAATAAAAGTACTAACAGGACCTTACTCGCCAGTGGCGCCAACTGGTGAGCACAAAAACAATTGCCTGCCCCCATTAAAATTAAAATCTTTATGCCCATTGTAGTAAGTACGTTGCTATTACTAGCCCTACTTTCTCACTTGGTTTACCAGGTCTTCTACAGTACCCGATGTTGATGGTGTTATAGGTTATTTTCATGTATTTATTCATTAGAATTTAGTATTTCATTTTTCAGATCCAGGTAGGGGTACCCCTTTTCTTTTAAGCCAAAAGAAAAAGATGTGGTCTAGTTTTATTTGAATTTCTCATTTATATTTTCGTGTTTTTTTTTTATTTCTTGCTTCATATCTTGTTTTTTTTGCTTCATGTCTTCTTGGATTATTCGTAACATCTCTGTAATTTCATTCGTTTTTGTGCATTGCGCCCTCTACTGTCGATTTTCGAATTTAATTGTTCACGTTCAATGGGTGGATTTGGATCAATCGACATTCAGCTTCCAAACAGCAGCCGCCAAACAGCCTTATATTAAATATCAATTTAAAAACAGTTTCTTTATATTTAGAACACAAATAAATATTTATTTGTTTATAAAAGTAAATAAATAGGGTATTTTACACAACACTGCAGCGGATGGCGCTACCTAAACACAACGTTAACAAAGCAAACTGTCAAAGGGGAGCGGAATTTTCTTTGGTTATTTTTTTCATAAAATTCGGTTTTGTATTTTCCTCATTAATATAAACACGGAAAATATAAAAGTAAAATAAAAAACAAAAGCTTAAAAACATGGACGTAAGTATTTCAAACAGATTTGTTTTTGTGATATTCGACTATGCAATTAAAAGTAAATAGCATTAATAATATTGTGTTTTACCTTAGGTTTCTAGTCTGACCCGTAAAAAATCCTTAATTCTTATAGCCTACACACTGCACTTATAGCTCTAAAATGATCTGAATACAACCTTGAATGTTTTGTGACTTTATAGTGCTTGCGATCTAAGTAGGTACAGCAATTTCCCATAGTTTGCGAAGTTTTACATTTTTTGTGAATTAGTGAACGCCTTCGTTCCTGCATATACTACTTATTAGCAGTAATGGCATAACACTAATAAACTGACTGATGCATTCTTACAGATTATTCCTGACGTACGACTATCAGTAAAATAATTTATCAACAGATTGTGACACGGGGAATGTCCCCTAATCGTACTATATTTATTTTTATTACTGATTTATATTATGACCATAGATGACAGGGCTAAACTTCATGTTGGTCTCTTTACGTAATTTATCTCACTTTTATCTATCAATAAAGGTTTCATTATTTAACGTGCGGTTTCTTATAATGTATATTTATTTATTTATATATTCTTCTTCTTTCTTTTTTTATTTGTAGTATATGTTAATGTAAAAGCCCGAACTGCGGTAAATCCTAAGATTTACCAGGTTTCACCGGTAAAAGTCCGAATTGTTCTATAAAAATATTTAATTTCGGACTTTTGCGGTAGCTAGTCGGTCGACAATGGTCGACAAGTTTAAGGCTCCTTCAAACAAGCGCGACACGCGACGCGAATCGCACGCGACACAAAGGACCGCTCGTTGCGCGACAGGCGGTGCCTTTGTGTCGCGTCGCACCGTGCCCCGCCGCCTGTGGGGTCTCTAGTGGGTCGACAAGTTTAAACGTGCAATTTTCGTTGATTTGGTTTATGTGTTTGTGTTACTGCGGTCTAAAAGTATTTATGAGATAGAACGTGTGTAAAACGGAAATTTTATGACAAAATGTACGAGCTCTTGAGAAGTAAGAAGAGAAATAACTTTTATCTCGATAAAGAAAAGTATTCAAATTGTTCGGAGGATGGAAAAACTGCTAAGAACGTGAATAAAAAGCATGCAGTTCATTACAGGCGTCTAAAGCGCTATGATATTTTAACTATAGGCTATAATGAGGAGAATAGAAAAATCGACTACTTATTAGATTTGTTACAACTTCGATATTCTCGAAGAAACACATCTTGCTATTGTCCATGGCGGAAGGACACGAATGATTATAGAATGTAAACTAAAGTATAAAGATATAACAGTCGATGCTATCATGACATATTTAAGGCTCTTTCAACCTTGTCAGAAGAAACAGAAGACTTTGCAAAAGGGCATCTTCTTTAGGCCTAAACTTCACCATGAAATTAACTCATGTTGTCAGATTGATCTGATAGATCTACAAACTACCCCAGATGGAAATTATAAATTAATTTTAGTTTACCAAGCACATCTCACCAAATTTGTAATCCTCCGTGCACTTCAGACCAAACGCGCAACAGAAGTCCCATACCATCTCTTGGCTTTTTCGACCGTAAATAGTAATTTTTCTGTTTTGTGTTTTTATAGTCAATTTTCTGTTTTGTTCATATATAAAACATATGAACAAAACAGAAAATTTTGTGTGTAATATAAGTGGAAACTTGTAATTGGCCATATTTTGTTTAACCTATTACTTACTGTATCTGTTTAGCTGTAAGTTTTCCTAAAAATAAAATAAATAAATAAATAATATTTTCACCACTTTTGTAGCACCAAACATCCTTCATTCCGATAATGGTCGAGAATTCTCTGACCAAGTCATTGAAAATTTATGTGCCATGTGGCCGAATGTAAAAATGTTCCATGGTAAGCCAAGACATAGCCAGAGTCAAGGTTCAGTAGAGCGTGCTATTTAAGACATAGAAAACATGCTGAGCACTTGGATGGAAACTAATCAATTATCGAAAAGGTCAGAAGGTTTGAAATTCATCCAGGCAATGAAAAATAGAGCATATTACGAGGGAATCCAAAGTTCCCCATACAAAGCAATGTTTGGTTGTCAAATGAAGATAAGCATTGCAACTTCAGCGATACCTAGATATATGATTGGAGTTATGACATCTGAAAAAGACTTAGAGAAGTTGTTACATTCGCAGAAAGTACGGACGAAAATGACGCCGCCGAATATGCAATTGAACAGGATATTGTTATGGAAGATGACAACAGTTTAGAATATGAGTTACAAAAGGATAAAGAGAAAGCTGTCATGAATAATCATTTCATTATAACTGATGCAGAGACAGAAACTACAACCCAAAATCAAGAAGTTGTTGTCACTATAGAGCCAATACCGAAAAAGATACAATCTGTTCTTGCAATAATAAATAAACTAAAATTGAGTTTAGAGAATCAAGCTGAAAAAATGCAAGCCACGTCGGCTCATAAATATCTAAAACTGAAGATTGGCCAAAATGTAAGACTGAAAGTACCTGCAATTGACAAAGCCAAAACTGACCTAAAAAGCATTATTGCAGTTGTAGTCGATGTTAGAGACAACGATTTTTATCAGCTGGGTACCAAAATCGGAGTAATAAGCAGCTTTTGTCCCAAATAAAATATTTTTCTTTCTTTCGTTCGTTCTTTATACGCAAAACCAATTTACCTCATGCCCGGAAGACTTAATCAAGATTGAAGAAGTAAACAAAGAAAAGGATGTGAGTCTTCGAGAAGTTGTCAAAAAATTCTCTTCAACCAGAGGGCAAGGATTTAAAATGTGCAACTGCCTTAAAAAATGCTTTATTTTATTTTATTCAGGAACAATAAACAGCTACAATATGTGTTGGAACAGACAAAAGATAATACAAAACATTAGCAATATTGCAGCCCACTACATTATTTATTAATCAAATAAAATCTAGACTAGCTTAAATTCCTAATAACATTATTGATTTATAATAATATTCATAACATTACATTTAAATTTGGATTTTGAGCATACAAAAATATTAATGTTAACAAAATTACAATTATAAGATTCAAACTTTCGACGGATAGGGCAGCACAAACCAGAATTAGTTCGACAGATATTGACAGCAAATAGGGTACCTACACGGATACTACGTATGTTAACAGTGCGTGGATCTATGTTCATAACATAGTTTGCTCGTGAGATCGATATAATCAAAATCCCCACGAACAACAATACCATACAGTACAGAGGCCTCTAGATACTTACGTCTAGATTCTAGGTTGACTTAGGTTGAATTGTGAGTACGACAAATAAGTTTTGGGGCATCTGTAATGCATGGCTCGTGGAAACTTCCTCTGGACTTTTTCAATCTCGTCTAAGTATTTCTGGTAAAGCGGGTTCCAGATAGGGACGGTATATTCTAATTGTGATCGTACGAGGGTCTTATACTGTCACTTACACTGTCCTCCCATACTTATCAACACTGTAATTTGAAACATTGTAAAAGCCGTTTTTAAAAGAGTAACCGTGGAGTTTCTTGCCGGCTCTTCTCCATAGGAAATGACTAATTGGAACCGTGCACCTAGCTTCTGACGTTTCATAAGTGGTTTGGTGACGTTTCATGTTGGTTTATGTGAAATAAAATATTTTTATTTTGATATAGGTAAAGGTATGTGGAGACCCGCTTGAACTCATTGGACGATCTCATAACGAAACCATACATTTTAAAAGCTTTATTTACAATTTTTTCTACATGTTGGTTTAGGGACAACTTATCATCAATTAACACACCAAGATCTCTCACAGTAGATACATTAACTGAGTGTTGTGTCGTGCAATGAGTATTTTAAGTTAATAACAATTTTATTCTTTGTGAAATTGATGCAATTGCACTTGGAGAGACTAAGGTGTAGTTTATTGTTTAGACAGTAGTCAGTGAGACTGTCCAGATATTGTTGGAATAGTCGACAATCCTCTACAGTCTGTATAGGCCTAGATCATCAGCGTATACAAGAAACTTAGTATTTTTAAAACATTTGCCTATGTCGTTAATATATAAAATAGACAATAGTGATCCCAAAATGTAACCTTGTGGAACACCCGAGGTTATATGCACTGCATTAGACTGATGACCGATTACAACAACCTTTTGTGTTCTATTTTTAATATAGGATGAGAATCAGCGAAGCAAATTCCCTCGTATACCATTGAACGCTATCTTATTCAGTAGGATTTCATGGTCGACCTTGTCAAAAGCCTTTTTGAAATCTATATAAACTGCGTCAACTTGCAATGCTCGACGAAGAAGTGCGCTTGCAAGTCATCAGGATTACTTTGTAATTCTAAATGCCATAATAGTTCACCATGTCGCAACAAGTAAAATCCTTTTCTTAACTAAATAAAGTGCAAAAACAGTCTTAAAATACTTCACTAATAACAATAATAATTCTAGTAATGTTGAATAAATAGTTTCTGATTATTAACTGCACTGTTTTACTCTGAAAACTAACATTTACCGGTACTTGTGGTAAAACCTAAGATTTACCGACTGAATGTCGGTAAAAGCCAGAAATTGATGATTATTAGAACAATTCGAACTTTTACCGATGACACTTGCTAAATCTTAGGATTTACTGGTAAATCCAAAGATTTACAGTAGTTCGGGCTTTTGCAGTAACATATATAATTATTAAAATAATTCGCAATTTAAAATTATTAGGAGCATCAACCTTTTTATTATAACCTCGAATTTGTTATAATTCGAATAGTGCAATGATGGTACCCTAGCGGGACGAATTGGCAGTAAGGTTCCCTATTTGATGAAATACAAAGTTTACTTATCTTTTTTTTTATTTACACTGTTTATATATTTACATTTTTTTAAGCACAAAAAGGCATGTAGGCTCTTTGCAGAGATTTAAAAAAATCATCTCTCAGTTGTATGAATATTATAGTTATCTGTGGCATACTTTCCAGCTCTAAAGCGGCAATGCAAAGACAAAGGTACGAGTGTTAAATACACTCAATTGTGAACCTAAAAGCGGTGCAAAAAGAGCCAGTTTTCAAGCAAGTATGTTGAAAGTGTATATTTTTTTTATCAACCTGTAGATCCTTCAGATAAGTGTTTGGTGCGTTACCCCATATTTCATTTCGGTAGGTACATCAGATGACTAACGAGTAGTAAATGTTTTGACGCATTCTATAAGGAAGGCAATGAACAACATTACGTAATGAGCTGATGTGATCAATATGTATTTTCCAGTTTAACTGTACTGGAACAATTCTCACAATATGTACCAATAATTTCGAAATTGATGATTTAGCCAATATTTTGTAATTTTATTTAAGGTATATCCTCAGATGTAGTCGCCAAATTCAATTTTTCTTTGGTTTTTTCAAATTGCAGCTCGCTTGTTGATCAAAATGCGATTCGCGACTGTAGAGGAATGATATATTTACTGAATAATAATCATCAATTTCATTTCAATCGTCTACTTTGGAAATTTGTTCCACCTAAGAAGTTTCATACGAAATATTTTGAAAAATTATTAGGTGGAATAAATTTCCAAAGTTTGACGATTGCTATGAAATTGATGATTATTATTCAGTAAATATATCATTCCTACAGTCGCGAATTGAATTTTGATCAACAAACGACGTAAAACAGAGCTGCCATTTTCAAAAAAACAAAGCAAATTTGTATTTTGCGGGCTACAGCTGAGGTTTCACCTTAAAAGAATGTCCATGGAGTTTTTGCCCGTTCTTCTCCATAGGGTACCTAGTACACTTTGGAGTTGGCAACTAGCAACCTATGTCTTACTGACTGACCGACTCCTTTGACAAATCTAAAGTGCTTCTAAAGTGTTTAATTGAAATAAATGCTTTGAGTTTGACAGCCTACTCTTAGCCGAAGATATGTCTACCCTTCTGTGCGGCAGCAAACACAGGGTTATATTTTTCACACCTACCTAACTATGTATCTTTGTATTTGGGATTCTTTATGCCCTCGAATCATTTTAACATCAATTATTTCCATACACGATGTGTCTATTGACCTTTCTAGGTCGTGCGATGGTATATAGCTAGGATGGTGTATATTTGTGTGTTTTTGTAAAATCATAATGGCGGATTTAAGACGTCACTAAGTAATGTCTTGAAAAAAGAAATGGATTGCCCTGACTATGTGGCGTATCAAAATAAAGGGCTGGAAGAGACCATTCCAAAAACATAACACAAATGTTGAAAACGAAAGAGAAATGATTTTTTTTTAAAACCCGACTGCAACTTAAACGTCCAAAATTAGACCGAGTAGTCTGATGCAGTTGGTTGGCATCAAATCTGATATTTAACAAAAATAACTGCCACCAACTGCATCACACGGCTTGACAACTGATCTTGTTCTGAACTTTTACTGTAAGTATTATTTTTGTGCTGTCGATACTGTTTTTGCAGCATTATTTTACTGTAAACGGCCAAGCGTTTGCTTAAACTAAAAAAATATGTTTTGGAATCAAATAGATAACATGTTTAAATCTTGATGCGCTTGACTGATCATGTCTGATGAAGATCAGATGAATAAAAAAAAAAATGGAATCTTCTCCTTAAGCCCTTTATTATAGTCCCCACATGGGTATGATACAGTTTTGATGATGATACAATGATCGCTGAGCCCACATTCTATATGTGGACACCCTTGCGAGCCAAGTGAAGATATTATTAGAGTTGCTTAAAAAAGGCATTTTTGGGTTTTACGGGGTTTCCGTAAAGCGGGATCATCAACAATCATCGCGTGCCGCTGTATTCGATCCACCGCTACTATAATCAGGCTTATTGGCTACAATAGTCTTGTCAGTGATGATAGATCGATCCCAATACAATGGAATATTGCCATTTTCGAGAACTAGGTCGGACACTAAATGTAATACGGCCGGTAGGCCTTTTCTCAAAGTTGCACTCCTAAACTTTTGCATAAGTGCAAGGTATTAGATACACATGCTCGTGAGCGTACCTATTCTGCGTTAGCTTTACAGGGTGGATTTTTGAAACGGGGCACTTAACCCGTTGTAGCTACAGGAAAACGTTCTTAGGAGACGGTCCTTAACTTTATGATTAATTGCTAACAGCATTCACATGTCATTATATAATTAATGTATTCATAATATTGTAAAACATTTTAAAAGAGTTACTGGTGATTTTCTTGCCCATTCTTCTCCATACAAAACTACCTTTTGGAAGTGGCAACTAGATTTAATTCTATTTTATTGTAAATTTTGACGTTCAAAAGTGCCTTTTTATGTGCCTATTTGAAATAAATGATTTGACTTTGAGTTTGACAGAGATTTTGGAAAAATAGTAGTCAGCAAGATAATATATTTTCCATAGTTACATTTCTTTGTGGCTTTTCTAGTACTCTAACCTCAGTTGGTACAAGAAAGTCCATATACGAAACAGTATCGATTGGGATCATAAATATGAAACGTGCGAATTTACGTTTTTATAGCTGCCCGCACCGTTTTTCCAAAATCTGTGAATACAGTTAGAATTTACTCAAAAAATTAAAAACAGTCTCCTAAGACTTTTTGTGCAAAGGCTGTCCACATACCTAAAAAAAAATCGAATGGCCAGTTACTATACCATTGATTTCCAAAATGTACAGTATTTGGCACCCTATGCCAAGTGCTTTATATAATTTTTTCACAAAAGATAATAAATACCTGCCTACTACCCCTTCTCAAAAATCGGAACCCTGTATAGACAAGTAATGGCCTAAGAATGCAAGCACATTCACCTTGTTGCGCCTAAAAGATATTATTAAGAATGAAATCAGCTTTACACCTGAGGAAGACAATCACTCTTTCACTACTGATTTGCTCTAAAAGCAATCTAGGCTAAGCAGAAGTAGGATTGACTCAGTCGCTATTACATTACAATCAACATTTTACAATTTTATATCTCGTGACAATATTTTTAGGCCTGAACTGCGACGGGTACCGCCGTTTGTCCAAAATCAACGTGAGTCAGCAAGCATCTATTAAGTCCATCAACAGAGCTCCAACGTCAGTGAGTACGTGTGCAATACCTCCGTGTCGCGGACATCCTAGCCCTCATCATCCATCAGGATTCAACGAAACTCCTTTTGTCACACCGATACCAAAACTTGTTTGTGGACCGAGCCAATCAGGAATCACAGAGCCCTGCCTTGAACCTGTTTCGGAACAGAAGCAATCAGAGCCATGTCAGTGCAGTCCAGAAAAAATGAAAGAACTATTCGAACAAGTACTTAAAGGAAAACCATTTAATTTGAAGTCAACGGGATGTGATGCTGAACAACCAGAAACCAACCAAACAATCATCTCCAATAAGCCTAAAGCTCTTGAACTCGACAGTAGTGATTCAGGTAAATACAATTTATAACTTGTTTTTTCGACTGTTCCCGAACATCCCCACCGATCATAATCACAGATGACGTATCGTGATCGCTTTGCAGCATATAATAAACATTTTCGGTCTTATTAAAAAACACGTTTTTTCTATAGACATGGTTTAAACCATCGAGCCTGTTTTTGAAATACGAACCTAACAGTTCCTTTTACAACACTGACAACTTAGTCCGGTCTTAGGTTGTCAATTCTGTATTAAGAACTTTATTAAAGTCGGCATAAAGTTTTAAATACAAAAACTGGCTCGAAGGTTTAGGCTCGGGCTAAAGTTAGACCGTGTTTTTTAATCAGACGGTTTCTGTTAAATTATAGAAGCCAATAACCAAAGTGTAAGGAGTAGTGTTGTCTTTTTATTTCTTGGCGGCCATTAACAAGACTAAAAAAATAAATGCAATAAAACGTAACAAACGAAATATTGTTTTACGAGAAATCAGAAATGACTGCCTTATTGATTTAGTGGTCGCAAGCGCTACTGGGTGTTCCTGGGTTCGATTCCCAGCTCGGGCAAAGTGTTATTCGGTTTATCCATTAGGAATTTCTCAGTAGCAGCCCTGAGTCTGGATTTGTATCTGGTCAATGGCAATAGGCTCGCCCAATACTTGGGACTTAAAACATAACTGGCGAAATGTGGGTGTAGCTACTACAAGTCCACCTCTGCCTAACCATTATGGGGATAACAGGCGTGATGTTATGTTGTGTGTGAGAAATCATAATAATCAGTCTGAGCTAAGTTATATCAATTTATACAGGTTGATTTTTACGATGGCACATCAGACCTAAATGTCAGAAACTATAGGTAATAGCGCATACTGATATAAATGGTATACGAGATTTCTTATAGAACGTCTGGATTGAGGAGCCCGGTAAAATGTGATGTATATACCAAAATTATTTAGATTTTCATATTCTTTTGTACTACAAATTGGAATGCATTTACTACTTCATGGTACTTTTTTCCGAGGTGAAATTAAACCTCATGGATACCCTCCGTCTAGGGAGAAAGGAGGTTTATGTCTGTCTCCTACCGACTCCCCACTGTTCTTTCTACTACCATAAGTCGGGGGCCCGCGAGATAATTGCACATACATTCGCCGCACCCCGGATCGGTATCAGCCCACTATGTTTAGCGGGCCAAAATTGCGAGTTTTGCGGTCCGTCACGTCAACGGTACTAGAAATGTCATGTATGGATTTTTGTCAAATCAAGGCATTGTAACTTATCTTAAATTCAACAACACACTGACGACGACAATAGTGCCGATTCTCTTGTACACCGAATTAAACTAACTAAACTATCACTAAAATTCCTTACTTTTGGCTATGAGAATCTTAAAGCTATTCTGCAAAAAAATATATCTAAATTTAAAAATAAATTGGATGCAACTAAAATTTAATTAGACAATCGCGACTCCACATGGTACTTGTTTGCCCTACCCCGTGATTTTTTTTAAGAGCCGGAGGCGTGCATAGGGGGTAGCCTCGACGTGTTTTATATGGAATTTTTCACTTTTTGTATGGAAAATATTAACTACATGTAGAGTTTTAAGGGTTTAAGGGTTTCATAAAGGACGTCGAAATTTTCATTATTTTTGCGATAGGACACCATTTTTGAGATATAAGCAAAATAAAATTAAAAAAGATACAGTACTGTTTTTGCACCTGAAGTCGAGGTTTTGTGGTGAATTTTAGTTCATGACAACTAATTATATTTCACACCTTTTTAATCGCCATTAAAATTAGCCAGATTTAGTTAGACAAAAAATTTTAGGTGAAAACCGTCAAATTCAGAATAGCAAAATTGCCATTTTTACTAAACTACTAACTCAGTGCTATCTTAGTGCTGTCAAACTAAAATATAGTTAAGTTGTGTCTATTAAGTCTATTTCAGAATGGGAAATCGTCGTTTGACATGAATAAACTAAATTTTAGTGATTTTTAGTCTAGTTTAGAGAATTTTGTGACAAGAGAATCGGCACCATTACCCACTCTTTTGGTGCATAAAACTTAACATAAAATTTTCAACAATATCCATTGGTTAGCTGTTGAGTTATAAGGTGGCGCCTCAATTAAGACGTTTGTTTGGACGAGCCACATTAAACGTCCTGTAACTTTTTATGGGTTTTATTGCAAATTTCAGGACTGGGCCTACAAAATTGACAAATTTTCTACTAAATATTGGTAGAATACGAGTATAAATATGAGACCATGGCTCTTCAGTCCACACGGACACAGTAAAATACCGGTGCTTATTAAATTTTTGAATGAGACACAGTTTTTTGAATGTCATTAAAAGTTGTCTACGTTTGGCATAATAGTTCCCGGCTGTCGCAAACATTGGTTAAACATCCTAATTCATAAATTATGAATCATAATTTATTTTCATTAAATTTTCAACCGCACTGCTCAGGTTTCGCTCCTCAGCTACATACAGCCTCGCTCAGCCATCGTTCCTCGCCACTGGTTTCGTGCGCGCAGCATTAAGCCGCGTGCCGCTGTTACTACACTTACTTACTTACTTACTTTATACTTACTCGAAGCGATCGGCGCCACGCGTGTTTGTTTACTTCGACGCTTTCTGTTTTCGTGCTATCATAAAAAGTGCTCACCGTGACATGTCGCGTCCGTTTCGGTGTGAACTGACTTCTAAATATAACGTTAAAATTTTCAGATGAAGACGAAGATTGTGGAAAGTGTTCACATCATAAGTACATAAAAGGACACAAAATGAAATGTGCATGTAGTGGTAAGACCAGAACTATTAAGATTCGACCTTTATGCCCATGCGAACAGCATCAGCCACCAGTGTCAAGGACAAAAGCTGGACCAAAGGCGGGGACCAGATCCACGGGCTGCCAGTGCTGTTTCTGCGATTCCAAGAAAAAAGGTGGCTCGAAGCTAGAAGTGCTAGGTCCCGCCGGAGGAGTGTGCCTAATGGATCAAGGAGGGACTTACTGTCAAGCAGGCCAAAAACCTTCCACTGAATCAAAAAAAACCCGTAAGGACTGTGCCTGCGTAAGCAGTAAGCATGGTAAAAAGAATAAGAATGTTATTTGTGAGTGTCCTCCCTCGGAACCCGAACCCGAACCTGAACCCGAACATGAATCCGAACATGAATCCGCCCTAGACCTTTACCTATACCATAGGTACCTTTGGGTTGATGAGAAGCAAGTTATGAGACAGAAATCAGATATGACGCAGACTCAATCAGGATTCAGAATATTAAAAAAGAAGAAACCGCCGGTACAACCTGAGGCCGAATTTACAGTGGATGATGCAGTCAGGTACTACGTATCTATGAACCGGGACCTTATAAAGGACTTTTGCCCCCCACCGCTGGACCCCAAAGACTGTCCCTGTAGCGACAAAAAGAATACACCAAAAATGAAAATGAGAAATAATGATGTAGAATGCGAATGTCCACCCGGTCCACCCGAATACGGTGTTCCTCCTCCTGCCTTGGGTGAGAGTTCATCGCCTGTTTCTCCCACGCTTGTTCCTTACACGCGTGTTCCTCACACGCGTGTTACTACTCCGCCGCCTGTGAAGCCTGAGGATGAGATTCCCTCCGGAGGATTCAAGTTTTCTATAGGAGGCAAAGGTTCTGGATCTAAGGGTCTTAGCGGTGTCTGTTGCTTCGATATGATTCAAGAAACGAACATTTCAAGTACTAATCATTCCTCATAATTCCAAAAAGGAACACCATCTTTTGTTAAACAGTTTTAAAGAAACATGATATATATTTTGGATTCATGACAATACAGTTATGTATTAGTGTAAACATTTCCCATAATTTATGTATTTTTTAATCAGTCAAGTTTTCTGGGAAATAATTAGTAAGTAAATAAGATTTGGAAACAATTTTGTGTTCATCTTAATCCCTTCAACCTTTTAAAACAACGTACGTCTCTCTGTCTACTAGTGCGGTAATAGCATTCATAAATAGTTTCATTAATACCTGCCAAAAACCATAATGGAACGGAACATGTTCATATGGGATATCACGGTTTTACTAAAGGCGGTGTAGGCAACAAAAATGTGAAACTTCACAAGTAGAAACTAGAAACCATGAAAGCAAGTTTAACAGGAATTATGGGAGGGTTACTAAGGTCCACTAGCGCGTTCATGGTACCACAACCACACCGCATCCATACCGCAAACACCACAATCACACCACAAACACCACGTGGCCGGACGCTATATTGTATGAAATTGAATAGTCTAATTCACACGGACCAGATTTGGCTGTCAAATTTTCCGTGTGGGCGATACCGACCACATCAAAGCGACGTCGCAGTCACAGTGCAACCACAACGTTGCGTCAACGCGTCGACACTGTCACAGCCGGAGTCGATCTGTCTGCAAAAACTAGCCACAACGTAACCACATCGCAAATACTAATGACAGCGCAACCACATCAAAATTTTTAAGTTACCACAAAGCAACTGCAAGAAGCTGCAGCGACACTATTCACACGTAACCACTGCTTGCCCACATTTTATCGCTGCGATATGGTGAGGTAGTGGTATGTGTGATTGGGCCCTAGAATGGCAAACTATAATTGAACGCAAGTTTTGCCATTCAATAGTTGATTGCGGCTTCTGTTTACACCAAGGCAATTATTGCAAGGCGATTATTGCGTTCAAGTGTTACCTCGTCTAAACAGAATTGCACGGGCAGGTACCTGCCATTCTATGACGTGATTCAACTATTGCCTGTATTTGCGTTACCAATATTTCATTCAATTTTATTGATTGTCTTTTCAGGTATTTTTTCAACTTGCTTTGGTCGTATGTGTTTTCCGAGCACTTTCTGGCATTCGATTGTGCTGATACTTGGCGTACCTGTTGGTCACATTGTAATAATTTGTACTATGGAGTTGGTCTGATGATGCAACTAGAAGTTGACCAAAGGAACTCCTCAACTTAACAAGACAGCCGCGTCGTATTTGATCTCGTTGGATATGTATTGACAATCACTAAGGTCAAAGGTGAAGTCCAGGGTATGATGATGGAGCCGAACAGTGGCCATAGAATTCCATAACTATGCAAGATAGCGCTGTTTTAATTGGGCTCGTTGGATTAATTGTCTTGATAAGTACCTAGTTGGAAACCAGAGTATGATGGTAGAGCCGGAAGGTGGCCACAGGAATTTTTCAACTAAACAAGATAGCTACGGCGTATTTGGGCTCGGTCTGACAAGTATTTGGGTTACTACAACTAAATTGGGTCCGGGTCTGATAGTCTACTTAGAACGTGAAAATAGGAATTGAAAATTGCTTATTTAATACGTTTCAGTTAAGTTCAGTTAAGTAATTTCCTAAGTAGGGTTTGACAAGTTCTCAACTTCAAATTCTCAATTCAGAAACCGGCTGTAAGTCTTACTTTTCTATTTCTAGGTCTTAAAATTTCAAGATCGTGTTTATTTTCACAAAAATACTTAAAATCACTTGACTTTTATTTGACCTCTAAATGACTTTCATAGAGTAACCTGAATCGGAACCTTTCGGTGCCTCTGGTCATAAGATGATTTATTTTGGACATATCAAATGTCAATATAAACGTCAAGTTTACATAAAGCTTTCAAATTAGAGGTCGTGAAATTAGAACACAGACTTACACCCTCCAGTACGAGGGTTGGAGGGTGAAAGTTATAGATTTCTTTTTTTTGTTGTTTTTGTGCAAAGTTTTTGTGTAAAGGGCCCTAGAAGTTTTAATGAGCGAATGAGTGAGTCAGTTAGTAACAAAACCTACGTACTTTAATTATTATAAAAAAAAAAAACATAAAAGCTGGACACATGAAACTTAGTGTGTTTTGTAAAAGTCTGCTAACTTGCAATAGTGCACTGACAAATTATTGTCACAGGTTTGAAAGTCACCGTAATGTCACCTCAGGCAATTTAGATTTGGTTTCCTAAAGCCAAAATTACATTACGGAATTGGTGACATAAGTTATACGGCGACTTTTTTGTATAAGTGTCCGGGTGGCGGTTCGCTTGGCGGGAGCGTCAGACGCTCGCCCGCTGGAACCAAGGGACTATCAGTAACGAAAAAGTCGCCCTATAATATTAATTTTGGCTTTAAAAAGCGGTGAATGGTCACATAATTAGGGCTGTCCAAATACAGAGCGTTTCTTGATACCTTAATACTAAATACTGGGAAAAATGTAAAATTTTCATGACGGTCGATATAATATGACGGAACCGTTTTCCTAGGAAACAAAATACCAAGGGCTTTAGAAACAAGTACAGCTGGCAGTGGCTATCCTTGTCGGACGTCTTACATCGGTATAACGCGTTAACTCTCTTTCACTCTGATGTTAACAGCTGGTAACCCCTATTTGCGGCTACTTTAACATAGGCAGAGGTACTCTGTCATGCACAGAAAACAAATTAGCTTTAATTTGATGTATAAAAGATGAATATACGTCATGAACGTATCAATGCAACAAAATATTACCTGTTTACAACTGGCTGCGAATAGGTTGCGGCCGAGTCAGCAACAGCAACCATTCCTTTTCAAGTTATTAAAATATATTTCTGTGAAGTAGATTGTAGTTTATTTTCATAACAAGTGAATACATTTTTTAGAAAAGGTCAATTCAAATTATTTTAATTAAAAATACTCCCGGGCAAATTTTGATTGTCACCTTGGCAAAAATACATTTCCCTATTTATAATTATACATAAAAATTAGATTTTGGTTCCATACACGATGAACGTAGTGACCTTACAGCTGGA
This sequence comes from Dryobotodes eremita, assembly GCA_917490735.1. Taxonomy (NCBI): domain Eukaryota; kingdom Metazoa; phylum Arthropoda; class Insecta; order Lepidoptera; family Noctuidae; genus Dryobotodes; species Dryobotodes eremita. Next base: position 4,086,833 of record OU823241.1, on the reverse strand, counting down.
TCTTATACTATAAGGAACTGCTTCCCTACTGTTTGAATTTGTATTAAAAACGGACCTCAGTATGAACCAGCACCCTAATTGCGTAACACACTATCAGTCACAATCTGAATAATTTTGCAGCCTATTACTAATCCACTGATTCATAATCTTCTAAAAAATTGTCTGCTTAACAACGTAAATAACACAATGAACGTTGTTGAACTGACAAAATGAAACCTATTCCTACTGTTAGTGTGTTACGTAATTACCCCGCTGTTCGTGTGCGCCAACTGTACTAACTTGCCCAAGTTAGAAATTGTTATGATCCTGGAGTTTAACAATGATAAACACAGCATTGCTAAAATCCGAGGAGCTAAAGGCTCTAATGTAAGTATCTAATAATGTTGATAGAAAATTAAGTCCGTAATAAACCTACAAAACAACAACATTGATAGACAATGTGTTGTTTTAGGTCATCTCGCGACTCTTTATTCACAAGATTTTTAATCCGAAGAAATATATCTTTGGTATCTGCAATAACTCCAATTTGATTTTTTCTAAATCTAAACATAATTCCAAACGAAGACTGCAACAAGTCCGGGCTTGTCAATAAAGTCATGTTCAAGAGAACATTCCTGTGTTTTCGCAACCGCGTCGAACACTAAACGTAACTTCTGCATAGTGGGGTTATCGATTCCGAAATGCGGTAGGTACCAAATGTGGTCGCTCGACTCCCCCTCGTTTAGCCTCCTGGTATAATTAATCGAAAATAAATTCTAGATACGTTCCCGGTAAAGGCTTCTACAAACAGGCACGACACGCGGGCGCAACGAGCGTCGCCTATGTGTCGCGATATCGCGTCGCGACTGTCTGTCGGAGCCTTAACGCGACGCTTAAGTGTTGTGGGTTGACTTTTTTCTCTGATATTAAACGATTATAGGCATTTTGATAAGAATCAGGCATAACAAAGTTATTACGTTTCCAAGGCAATTCTACAAACCATTAGTTATCAACTAATTCACACGTGTTATTTAGCATAGTGATAGCACGCAACTCGTCCGCATTCTTTCGCGGTTGTTTTGATATACCTATTGACTATAATGCAAACGATTTTCTTACAAACTCGTTCAATTCAGAATCACAACATTGTTGCGCGTTGTCATCACTAGCAATAATATGATTAGCTGACATGTTCATAATATTTATGTTGTTTACAACACCGTGTACACACCACCCTAGCGGTGTCTTTGTAACATAAGGTTAATTTAGTCCATTACCTTTTAAACACAAGATAGGAGCAATAAGATCATAATTATCCTGTCCGATTAATAGTTTAAGTTGTGCGTCACGTTTGCACAAGTCGTAGTCAATAATAGTCCGAATAATTACTAAAGTCCATACACGATAAACTTTATTATTATAATAGGTAAATTAAGTTCTTTCACTTTACAAGCACACAAATTAAAACGATCGCCCGTTTTATTGGAAATGTCATAACTTACGTTTTCCGTTTGGCACACGAGCTCACCGGAGTCCCATGCACTGCGAGCGCGCATGGTGACTGTCTTACCGTGGAGTTCCACCTGATCAGCGAGGTGAGCAAAAATCAGCGTCACGGTGGCATCGTCGTCGAGCAACGCGTATGTGTGGATATTGTCTTTAGGGCCATGAACGGTTAGCGGTACTATTTTTAACAAAACTTTAGGCACTGACGATTCACTAACACTAGTGGACGCGTTGGTCTGGGCGTGGGCAACGGTATCTTCACGTCGTGACTCGTTGGGCGTAGATGGGTGCACGCCGGCTGCGTCCACCGCGGGGCGCGCCATCTCTGGTTGCGCTGTTGCTGCCGGCGCCACTGGGCGCGCGACTGCGAGTGCCGTAGGCGCGGTAGGCTTCGTTTAGTGAAGGAGATGATAATGTGGATGTACTCATTCGCTGCAGTCAGGAGCGCTGCATGCGGCGGGTTCATTATGCCGTGCGTTCAAACACTTGTAGCACAGATGTTTAGCACGTACATATTGCCATCGATCACGTCTCATAGCGCGGTTGAATTTAGCGCCCTTGTTTAAAGCATGCGTCGGAGAGGCACGACAAAACATACCTTTATTATCGGAAGTAGTAGTGCACGCTAACACTGAAGGAGTTTTAATATTATTATGGTCGTATTTCTTAAGTCGCCGTCGTTCTGACTGTGTATGTAACTCACTTTTGAGGTTGGGACGATAGTTGCTTCTCTGTATAAAAACTTGGATAGTATTCCTAGTTTAGGTTTAGAACTATCCTGTCTTTCGTAGGTATGCTCGGCCCGCTTATTGATAAGTGCGGGCGGTAACTTTGAAAGTATTATTGACGACGTTTCCGGACTTTGTAGGTATTCCTGCAACTTAATAGCTTTTACAGCTGTGACGTAGGTTTTAACTTTTATCGAGAAATTCATCATCTGCGTGTGGTATGCAGTCAGAAGCGGGTGAATTTTCTTGAGTTGAGCGAATATTTTATTAATTATACACTCGGGTCTGCCGAATCGTTATTTTAAGGTGTCAATTATAGCTTGCGATGTTGTGTTGCCGATGAGGAGCGATAATGCGTAACCGCCAAATGTTTTCTGCATTGCTATAACTGCATAAGTGACGACTCTTCATACGACTCCTTAAACTGCAGGCACTGCATAAGATCATCGTCGAACACCGGTAAATCTTTTGATGTTCCTAGGTGCGCAAGGAGTTCTCTGTTATTATCACGAACGTTACTTCTAGTAAGTACTTGGTGTAACGCCTCCGTCAACTGGTTGATGCTGTCGCCACGCGGCGGGCGCTCGCTGACGAAGTCCTGTTACTGCTCGGTATGGTTCCAAGTGTTATTAGACATCAGCATAGAATATAATGGGCGGATATTTTCTGCACAATCGCTTTTAGCAATAGACGCGACGCCATATTGCTTGTCGCACCACGACTCGACCGTTCTCGAACTTTTCGAGACCGAACCCTATTGTAAGTCTGCTATGTCGACTTCTAGTTTTTTCAAAAGCAAGTCCTGAATTTGTGCACATTTTGTGCTAAATCGAGGTCGATTTGTGCTTGAAGTTGAGCCGCTTCATACTCAAGCCCTTAACGGGTCGTCGCCGACGAATACGCGATTTTATCACTTTTTACTGATTTTTCCAGGAACTGTTCACTTTGACTAGTAGTCAGCTGCTCTGCACCAGTAGCTGGTGTGCAAAGCAGTGACATCGCTGCACATAGGTTTTTAGTCCCGACTAACGACTAAACACGTGGCCGAGATCCGAGATCCGGCTCGACAGGACCACTTAATGTTGCGTACAGCACGCAGGTACGCGATTAGTCGGGTAAATAATGAAAACAGTTTTAAAATTAAAAGTACCTTGCGTCGGCAACAAGACATAGATCTCGGGAGTATGCAATGACATGCGCACTGTACGATGGCGGAAGAGGAACTGAACTCAGGGTCGGATCGTGCGTGCAAAGCGCGGGCGAAATGTTTTGCCAAGCAAATGTGTACCTACTCTACGATTTGCGATGGTAAGCAAGACGTCGTGATCTCTAAGTACTTTAAAATGTAAACGTGTAAAGTTGCAGCGTTGGGGCGGGACCTCAATGCTTATTTATTATAAAAGCACACAAAATAAATGTTATGAAAATTGTTTTACGTAACAGGTAAGTATTAGTCCGGTCAATTTAGACCAAAAAATGAGAGTGAAGTTACATAAAGTCCCAACAAGCTGAATTTCAGTGAAATTGTTCAAAATATAATTATAAACAATGTCTAGAAGTTCCCCATCATTCCCCTGTAAGGAAAATTTTTTATTCAAGGTCAAAGGTCAAAAAAATGAGTATTTCGCGATTTTCAGCAAAACGGTAAGTTTTATCATAAAAGTACCTCAGACAAAAATTGTAGATCATAAAATTATCTATAAAAAATGTATCAATACTTTTTTTCTTACGAGCCACCGTTTCTGAGATATAACGATTCAAAAAGTTGTTATCGTCATAATATGCATGAGTACGCCACGTATATACATCTAGAGTTGTTATATTTACAAAAATTAAAACCAGGAAAAGCTCAGCATCAATCAGATATATATTCATCAAAAAGTTTATTTACTTTTGTAAAGTGTCAAGATCATGTACTATTTTTACACGCAATAACTGGCTGTGATACGACATCTGCATTTTACAGGAGGGGTAAAACAGCAGTTTTCAAAATGTTTGAAAAACAAGTTTTTATTCAATGTGCTGAAGTTTTTAAAAAGAGTAATTCAACTCAACAAGAAGTTATTACCAACGGCATCCGCTTTCTTCTTTCTATGTACGGAGCTCCTAAAAAAACTACCTGTTTAGATAAGAATCGATATGCATGTTTCGTTAAAAATACTAAAAATAAAAAACAAGTTCAATTAGCTTGTCTTCCTCCAACCTCAGTTGCTGCTCACCAACATCTTTTTCGAGTATATATAGGTACAATTTGCGCTCATTGTTCGTTCATAAAAAACAGACATTGCAATTCTATTTTATACTAGATGACCCGACAGACGTTGTCCTGTCTTAACTATGAATATTCAATTGGAACTGGAATAAATAATAAGAAAAGAAAAAAACAAACACATAGTGTTTATTGTAATACTTTTTGATACAAAACATTTTTAGTTTTGTTTTCTGGCGCGTAAATAAATAATGTTGATGGTTTTCCGACACGGGAACAGCACCCTAATTACGTAACACACTATCTATCACAATCTGAATCATTTTGAAGCCTATTGAAGCCTATAAGCTAATCCATTGCTCCATATGTTCGAGAAATTTGTCTGCTCAACAACGTAAATAACGCAATGAATGTTGTTGAACTGTCAAAAAGAAACCGATTCCTACTGCTAGTGTGTTACGTAATTACCCCGCTGGTGACATACAATTGGCCATGTGTAAAACATGGATTTTCAAGATTGATGTCACAAACACTTAACGACTACCCTTGCGATTTATGTATCGACATTGCAACAACGTTTTTGCCAGTCGACTGGATACATCCAACAGCGCGACTCGCCGAACAGGCGATGCGAGTGATTTTAATTTTCTTTTGAACACCCTTGCGGTGATGTTGTGGCGATCAATGGGTGATTGGCCAAGAAATAATTCTTGTCGAATTTCTGTCCACTGTGGATTGCACGTGTACGTGATAAACAAATCTGGTGTACCATAATGACGTAGGTACATACGACATCATCTTGAGCATATTCATTCATAAGTCGCGGACTTCCGACGTATGTTGCTGGGAGACTAGTTGTTCTGCTTACATTCTGTGCATATCTGTCAGCATTGATGGCATCTCGAAGATGAATTTATTCCTCGGAGCGGAGTTTTGCCTGGTTCAACCTGATCAATATCAATAGCTCTGTTTCACCTTTCACACATATCCACAGCATATTGGTGAAATAGACGCCGACATTTTAAGATGTGATTGCCCTCATTTTCCCGAACCATCAGTCTGTACCAATAATAATTCATTGAACTAACTTTTTTGCTAGTTTCAGTGCCTATGAATACATTTTTGTGTTAATAAGATAAATGAACGTTGTGGTTAAGGTTTAAACGCAGATTGTTTACTTACCTGTAAGTGGATTTATCATCTTCATTAAAAAATTATACCCATCTTCGCCTTGCCAAAGTAAGATAGGATATTGTAACACTTTATAAGATCGATGTGTTTCGGACACACGCTGCAGTTGATCGTTCCGCCGATGTAAAACAATATCTCGGTTTTCTAAATTTTCACTCACAACGACAATAGCAACTTTATCAATTGTTGGTGCAGTGAAATATCTTGCGTGTTATCCTGTAGGCGTCTTAACAGCTGATGACAATTTTGTGGTTATCTGATGACATGCGGTCTAATGTGGTCGTGAATAATGCAACCAATTGGTGATGTTGATGGAAAAATATTTGGAGTTGTTCTACAATTGGTGTTTTCAACGAATTATTGTGTGTACAACGCTGATCGACTTGTCTTGCTGAATCGCCCATAAAATAAATTACAAAAAAAATTTAGTCACAATCTGTTGGCAAAAGGAACCTGTTAGATGATATATTTGACACTGAATCTTCAAGTGTAAATAGATGTAATATAGGTAATTGTATAGCGAAGTGTCTGTATCACTATGTGGCTCACAAAATACTTTGTCAACACTATATTCCCCATCAACTTCTATAAATACACTCACTTCAGAGCTGTCAACGTATTTTGCACCAACCACATGGTGGTAAAATTATTGTTTCCTATTGTACTTACCTTGAAAGTAGGCATAAAGATATCTCGTATAACTTTTGTTGCGCCAAATGACGTCATTTAAAAGCAATTATTGTATTGCTGGATATGAGTGAAAAAAATAGAGAATCTGGCCCATTTCTGGAAACCAATGAATGTAGTGGCTCTGGTGGCGGTACCTATCAATTTGACATGGCCGCTCGCGCAGCACAATCCAGGGGTTTAATTTTTAAACTTAAATGCCTTGAAACGTGGACACACAACGTTAATTGGTCCAAATGGCCATCGATTCCGTTCAAAGACATTAAATTATTACATAACAAGAGACGGGACATAGCGAACGAAATCGTGATCCGATGCATTTGTCCTAGTGTGCAAAAGTCGCTCAGTCTGGTGTGGCACGCCTGCATATCATGACTGTCAAGTCACATTCGTGTCCACCCAAAAGAAAAATATTTTCTAAGAAAATATGCCAAGTTGCGCATTACGATATTGCAAATCTCGTTATGGTAAAACAACTGGACCTAACTTCGGTTTATTTTCGTAATATTTTTTTATATTTGCTCAGTAATTAGAATTAAATAATTTTTCATAAATAGTTCTAGAACATTTGTTATTTATTTAATAAACACCCTCTATTGCTGAGTAGCTTTACTACTGCCTAGTAGAGATGTGATGTTGTTTATCGATGTTGTTATCGATAATATTTAAAGATAAATAATAATTAACACGTAAAAAAATATTAAAAAATATAATATATAAAACGAAAGTATTAAAAGTATTTTTAAATTCGAATATTTTTGAAGGACTTATTATCCACTCGTTTGAGAGCCTTGCGATGCTAAATCACAGACTATATTTGATAAGATCTGCAATAGAGACTTATGCTAATATTAAACTTCGATTAGTTGCAAAGTTCGACCTCGGTCTTCAGAACAAATCTAAAAGACAAGTTCACAAAACTGATTTGATTTGATGGGACCAAATACTTTATTTTAATTAGTCATTGATGTAAAAATTGTACCGGTATCTCAATAACTTTTCAAACAAACTGTCATGACGCCTGTCACCTTAGTCATCCTGCGACTACAAATGCTACAGTGTTCGAAAGTCATGAAATTAAAAACTAAAATATACGCGATGTAATCCGGTTAAAATTTGTTATATCGATCCTTTATTAAGTGGAAGTTTGTTAACGATTTTTAAAAGTTCGTCAATGGTTGAGAACACAGGTGGCTTGGCAGCCCATGCTCTGATCTACTGCGGTAGTCGCTATCACTATTCGATCGATCGTCAGGTATGAGATTCTTAAGTAGAATGTCCGTGTAACGAATACCAGCGGTATGAATGTTATTGACTTTGATGTTTTGTACGTACGCAAGGTCGACTGATCAGTTTGCTTTAAACTCGCAGATCACAGGTTTTACTGTGGGTTCTAGACAATGGATGTATACATAAACAGGTTTTTTTTTTTTGGAAATGTCTAGGTACTTATAAATAATACATAAGAAACCACCAACCAACAAACACTTATATTCATCACATAAATATTTGTGTACTGTGCGAATGACACCCACGACCTCGCGATCAGCAGTCTGACACTTGGATCACTAGACCATAATAATTATAATAAAATTTAGTAATTTGTATGTAAAAAGAATTGTATAAATAAATAACTTGTGAACATTAAAACTACTCATTTTATTGCTTTCCAATTTTTTTGGCATTTGTTTCAATCTACTCAAATGTGAAAACAGAAAATTGTCTTTATAACTTTTATCAATATTATCGATACCTTGATATCTAAATGGTAACATCCCTACCACAGGATATTTTAATAAATTTAATTTGTATGTTTGCTATTCAAAGCTAGGTGGAGCTGACGCTCGAGATCAAAGTTTTTGTATGAAGATATTCCCAATAGCCGCTCTAATTTTGCTATATTATGCTAGATAGCGTCACTGAGATGTGGGATCACAGTTTTTCTACGAAATTTCTTCGCATAGCCTCTCTATTGTATCTATCTTAAATCTCTTAGATTCCGTTCAACTTTATTTCGCGCTTCGCGTTGCTCGTCAGTTTGACATGCTCTTATATATCTTTGAGTTGCAGCATTGCGAGCTCTGCGACTTAAATTTGAACGTCTATTTGGTGGCATTTTCAACAGCCAAAATTCAACTCAACTGTATTCAGAATGAACACAATAACTATCAATATAACATTTCTAGCTAGCCGGCTGTTACGACAAACCAACATCAACCCTCACAAAATGTTTTATGATTTCTTCAGAGTTTTTGAGCTACGAATAAACTGGAGGGTTGGAGCGTTGCGCAACACTCCTACCCTTCTTTAATATGCTGAAGCAATCAGCTAAGTTTAAAAGTATTCGTGACGTCAATGCGAACTCGCAAGACGGGTCGTTGTGTAACTCAACTCTACACAACGAAATTTCGAAATTAAAACAATAATAATTACCAAAATAACATTTCTGCCCTGTCTTAGGGTTCCGTACCGTACAATATTAGACGCTTATATTCATTTTCGCCTTTCATTCAAAGTGAAATTAATGTCTGAACACATTACGGATAAAAAGTGAAAAATTAATTCATTAGTGAACTCATTTAACTATGTTGGATTTCGGCTCTCGGTATCTTTCACTCGTCTACCGACTGATCTAAAAATGAAATGAAGGCAGCGGATAAACGTTCATGCCTATATAATTTATCGGTGTCGCGTGAATATGGAATCAAACAAAAATTAACCTTTTTAAGAGTCTCTGCATAAGCCTCCCCCATAGGTTTTCTTCCATAGTTCCCGGTCATGGGTGTCCCTCTTCCACATTGTCCCCGCTGTCGCCTTAAGATGGTCGTCCCACCTTTGGTACTGGGCGTCCTATCTTCCTTTTGCGTTCTCTTGGGGTACCGTTCGGTTACTAATTTGGGCCATTTGTCCTTTTTGTCTCTGATAAGGTGGCCCGCCCAATTCCATTTCAGCTTTTTATCTCGTATGATACGTTCGCTATTTCTGTTTTCCCTCCGATATGTTTAAGGTACAGAGGTATGAGGAACAGGGTGTAAAGCTCGCTCATACTCTATTGAAAAGGGAGGATCCTCAGACCAGAGGGATGTCGTGTCTGGTGGGCAACTGCCTGACGTTTGATGTCGGGACGTTGTATATATGCTAGTTGCGCGGTAAACTCTGCTTGCGCGATGCAGGATCTTGCGTTACGTCATCGTGACGTGTAGCTCGCAATTGGCGATGTAGATACCGCTACAAAGGCTTAATTTGTCCTTTCTCTTAAAATTAAGCATACTTATTTCCATGTTGTGTTGGCATGTTTGTAATTACTTATTGTTTTGCTAAGTTAAAGCCCATGTTTGGCAACCGTAAGTCATGGTAGGAAGTATACTTGCTTTTTACCGTCAGTGGTATTGACTGATTTTATATCTTTTAGGAACCAGTATTGCTTCAACTCTACATTTAGCCTGTTGTGTATACTTCTTTAGATGTATCGTTTGTAGGAGATACGAGCTGTCCAAGACAAGCGTATTCATCTACAAATTCGATTAGATCGTTGTTGACCCGTATGGGTGGTTTCAAACGATTCGTCATCAAATTAGTTTTTGTTAGATTAATCTGCAGGCCTACTTTTTGGCTTACCTCTAGAAGCTGTCTGAGCATAGTTTGCTGTTGATCCGGGTTATCAGAAATTATTATACGGTCGACCGCAAATCGAAGGTGATTGAGCATTACTCCATTTACCCTATGCCGTAAGTTGAGCATCCTAGATTTCGAAACACAAATTCTAACGTTGATGAGAATAATATAGATGTTAAGGAATAACGCTGCCTGACGCCTTTTTAATGGGGTTTTAAATAGTTCTCCCAGTCTTCCCGTTTTAATTTTCACGTTAATGTTTTTGTAGATGTTTATTTATTATTATTTATTTATTAAAAGTTTATGCATAATTAAAAAAATACTGTACAAAGGTGGACTGAATCATAACCCTGACTGAATCATAACCATGACCTGAATCGTAACCCTGACTGAATCATAACCATGACTTGAATCATAACCATGACTGAATCATAACCATGACCTGAATCATAATCCTAATACCTGATGCTCCGTATAACCCGAATATATTTTCTAGGTACTCCGTGACTAACCAGCGCTTCCCAATTCTTTTTGTGTTTTAGAGTCAAATGCCTTATGGTAGTCAACAAACGCTAGATAGTAATGTAATCCATGTTATTTGTACTCTTCAGTGATTTGTGATTGTAAAAATACGATCTATGGTCGAGAAACCGCTGCGGAATCCTGCCTGTTCTTTTGGTTGGTTTTCATCTAAACTGTTTGTAATCCGACCAGTATAATTTTTGAAAATATTTTGTAAAGGTTGGACATGAGACTTATTGGTCTGTAGTTGTTAATGTAATCCATTCTCCCCTTTTATGGTGCAATGTAATTGTTGACGTAGTCCACTGTTTTGGTCCTTTTCTTGTATGAGGATATCATTAATATGACGTGCAAAGTATTAATTAAAACATCTGAGAGTCTTTTCAGAAGTTCGTTCGAGATCTTCCCCTGGCGTTTTTCCACTTTTTTGTGATTAGATGGCTTTCAATATTTCACTTTTCATTATTTCCGGGATCTCGTCTTCGTCTTTCATGTGATTTAGACATGTTAATGATGATGTGGTTTCTTCGTCATCAGATTCAGATTGATTTGAAAAAACATGTGTAGATAATATACATGGTATGATGTAAATTATTAGTGTTACAAGGTATTTTTTTGGCTCAACATGTTTGACCATGGCTGGTGTACAAATTAGGTCGAAAGACAATAAGAATTCAAAATCTACAATTAACATTCATATTAAATTATAAAATTGGGTCAATAGTCATGCGGTTCAAAATAAATAGAATATATTCAGTATCTTAAGAGCGATTTATAATTTAAAAAATCATTAACATTATAATAGGCATTTTCTGTCATTATTTTTAAAATGTATTTTTAAACTGCGGGTTAGTTACGTAACACACTAACAGTAGGAATTGGTTACATTTTGCCAGTTCAACAACATTCATTACGTTCCTACGTTGTCCATCAGACACATTTTTCGAACATATGAAGCAATGGATTAGCAATAGGCTTCAAAATGATTCAGATTGTGATAGATAATGTGTTACGTAATTAGGGTGCTGGTTTGTATTTAATTTCTTAACACAGTTAGGGATATTATTATAAATTATTGGCGTGCATACAACGCTTTTATACAGTAGCGCTGTCTTAGCGGGCTGAACACGAATTTTATTAATATCCCGTCGATTACGTATTTAAGGTCCGATATTCGAGGAAACAAATGACATTATTTCTGACAAATAGGGCTATTCCCAAAATATAAAGTGACAGAAGTGTGAGTGTTTCGTTCTTTTCATCGTTGTAAAGGTTTCGATAGAAATCTGTTGCTGCTTCTAATATTTCGGATATTTTCGTTTTATTGTTTTGCTCTTTCTGTTTATTTATTTCTGGTATCCAATTTGTATATTCTGGCACTCCTTCAAAAGTTTCTGGACTCCTACAGTAGATAGAGAAAAATAATTAAATCCTAACTTGTTTGATTTCTATGATTTCTTATGCATTTGTTGATCTTTTTACTTATCTTAGTTACTTCTCTCCTGTCAATTAGTTTTTGCCATCTCAAAATCTGTCTCGTTTCCATTAAATACCTCGCTTTTTTTCCTATTTTATCTTTGAACCTGTAGTTGATTGCGTATTGTTTTCAATCTTTTTTAGTTAATTTTCTAAGATATCTTACTTTTCATGTGTAGTATGAGTTTGGTGGAATTTGTCTTACAAAGCATGTTTTAAGGGGTCTAAAAGGAGTTTTATTAAAACGACCCCGATACACGTCATGGAAAGTGAGTTGAGTATACCTCCTCTGGAAAATAAGAAGACAATTTATTTAATGCTGCAACCCAGGACGATGTTTCTACAAGTTTGGTGTCAGACCTGATTAGTATGATTGAGAATAGGTACTGGAATGGGAGGAGGAAACCTCTGCTAGTTGCTTCATGTAGTAAGGTGGGAACTGAAGAGATTTCGTCTTCGTATCCAGTTTTACTTTGGAGACATGGATGTCTAAAACAGATATTAGGGATATTTTTAGACGTAATTTCGTTAGTGTCACTGCTCCAAAATCACATTATGATATTTATTCCCTAAAGTTGAATACCCTCAAAGAACTACGGGAAAGATACACTGACTGGCATGTCATATAGACAGATGGGTCCAAAACATCAGATGGAGTTGGCGCAGCATATTTTGATTTAGCAAATAAGTGTCACAGAACTTATAAAATTAATAATCAAATTTCCATTATGACGGCTGAATTATTTGCCATTTCTGAGGCCTTGAAATATGTGTTAGAACTAAATGTGTTCATAACTTAAGTGTTCATAACTAATGTGTTCAAAACATAAATTAAGTTTTTTGTGACATAGAGCCCGTTGTTTGATCAGTAGTCAAACATACTAATAGTTAAAATGCGTTAGTTAAACTAACAATTTGTTAAAAATTACAGAAATATGTTGTTTGACAAATGGTTAAGCTAACTACAGTTAAAAAAATACAATTTGCTATGAAAGTTAACCATGCGCCGACAGAGTAGTTAAACTTTGACAGCTATTGACTATTGTCGAGTGACTAATTGTTAAATTTACTATTGGTCATGTTTAACTATGTATCAAACAACGGGCCCTAAGATTAGTTTATTTCGTTGAGGAGTAAGTTGTTCTTTGTAAAAGCAACGATGGGATTCACATCGTCGCATATTTGTACAAAAATCCATTAAATAAATTAGGATTTAAAAAAAATGTGTCTAAAGTAGTATCCGGTAAGGGTAGTTTAAATGGTTGCTTAAGTGTTGGCGTGAATTTTTCATATGGAACACAGTAATTTTTCCGAGAACCATGCGATGGTCCGTGTTGAACTTGAGTTGGTTTATGACATCGACATCCATGAACAACTTGGGTTTGTTCGTAATTATAAAATCTATTTCATTTTTGACGTATCCGTTTGGCGCATAACCTTGTCCATTTTCTACTAGGCTTTATGTTGAAATAATTGTTCATTACACTAAGATTGTGCTCTTGAGCATAGTCTATTAACCTCTGTCTGTTGTTTCGCTTTCCAGATGTATATGGTCCCAAATATTATTATTCTCGTTGGTTGTTCGATTTTCTATATATTTAGATACATAACATTATTTCCTATAGCATTTAGATGTCAGCATGAATGATGTAACCAATATTTTGTAACCATATTTTGATTTAAAAGAGTGTCCATGGAGTTTCTTGCCCGTTCTTCTCCATAGGTACCTACTACGCTTTGGAATGGGCAACTAGCTTCATCTTTCTGACTGATCGACCCCTTGACAATTCAAAAGTGGTTCAAAGGTGGACAATTCAAATTCAATTCAAGCTGGTTTATTTGAAATTAATGCTTTGAGTTTGAGTTTGAGATGTCCAATTACAATGACTGTTTTGTGCATTGTTCCCATGACTTGTCTCAGTTTATGACAGAATAGGTCTTTTGTTTTTCTTCTGCATTTTCGATCGGAGCATAAACTTAAAATGGGTTGTTTGTATTTGGGTATCTGAATATTTAGACCTGCAGGGTAATTACGTAACACACTAACAGTAGGAATGGGCTTCATTTTGACAGTTCAACAACATTCATTGCGTTATTTACGTTGTTGAACACACAAATTTTTCGACAATATGAAGCAATGGAATAGCAATAGGCTTAAAAATGATACAGATTGTAATAGATAGTGTGTTACGTAATTAGGGTGCTGATATTCAGTCTGAAATTCCAATGGATTCTAGGATATTTAACTTTGAGGTATTTTTTTTCACAAGGTATAAGACGCCGTGTCGTCCCAAAGTTTCATTTTTGATATACATATAAAGGGTCAAATTAAATTAGCTAGCGAAAATCCACAGACGTGATGGCTGTCGATATCTATAAACGATAAAATAAAAAAAATGTAAGATTTGATTTTTTTTAGGGGTCAATGATCGCTGATAGTGTTGTTAATGGAGTATCAGTTGAAAACATATGTTTATCGTGTTGAAGTATCGATACCAATCAAGTCTGAGAAGTTTAGCTACACAAAACAAAACATATCTTAACCCGGTATTTCAAGTGAATACATTAAAGGTGGTTTTATACCGGCGAAGCGAGGCGTGGATGGAATGGACGAGAATGTAAATCACGCTTACCCTTTTTGACACCGAAAGTCTACTACGTTTTGTGGAGAAAAAGCTTGTGCAATTCCGTTCGTATTGTGCGATCAATGTTGGCAGTTTGTCTTGTGCCATTTTTCGTCATTACTTATTAAATATGTTAATGGAGGAAGAAGAATCTGAAGAAGATATTAGAATAAGAAATAATCTTCTACTTGTTTCAAAAAAAACGAAATCGCGGTGTTTGGATCAGAAACTATATTAAATATCATAACGAAAACATGTGAGTAGCACTGGGAGCTGCATAGTAAGCAGCGATGTGTCGCGATGGTCGGAGCGAGCCGGCGCGTGCCAGCTCGAGACATCGCGAGTCAGCGCTTGATGGAGAGAGGCTTTGCGGGTTCTAAAAGGCCGATGCGAGATTTGTATATCCGTTTTACAAAGTAAATAAATACTTTATTCTTACAGCAATAAAGTTCAATACTGTACAAACAAATATATCAATTCTCGCCTCGCATATCCTCGCCCATCTAGACCTTTTACACCAAAGATGGGCACGGCGTGGAAATAAATTTTGCCATAAAAATTTCAATTCTCGCCCAACCCTTCCACGCCTCGCGTCGCCGGTGTAAAACCACCTTAATAGTGGTCGACGACTCCAGAAAAACCAATTGTTTTATAATGTTTAGATATCGATACCCATCACGTCTGCGGAGTTTCGTTAGCTAATTTAATTTGGCCCTGTATAATCATCGTATTCTTCTATTTCTTCGCCTGACCTTCTAAGCTTCGATAAAACTATGATATCCTATTTAATTTACATTTATTACCTACATTCATACCTTCTACCTGCCTTTGGAAAAAAAAACAGATTTCTTCATACCTTGATAGGCTTCAGTAAAGTTTGGCAACATTTGAATTGACGTCAATGCGAACCGGAGGGTGGAGCGTTGCGCAACTCAATTCTATTCGAAATGAAAACAATAATTAACAAAATAACATTTATTTACGATATTTTTTTATAGGTACCTACGTCACGTAACATAAATTTTAAAAACTTTTTTTACTTTGTAATGCTTCAGTTAAGTTTAGAAGGATTCATGACGTCAAAGCAAATTTGCTAGAAGGGTTGTTGCGCAACTCAACTATATTTAGAAAAAAAAACCGGCCAAGTGCTTATCCGACCGACCACGCACATGTTCTGTAGTTGGGATGAATTTATCCCAAATATATTTTTATGTGATAATTGCTGATAAAACAACTAATCAATGATTTTCGAACATTTTCCTTTACTTGTGCTGCTAGACCTTGCTTATTGAAATGAAATGTTTATTTGCAAGAATTTATAGTAGGTACATACAGATGGTCGGGTTTTTTTAAACAGATTCTAAAACTATTTGCTAGAGCTAGCGTGCAAAATTATTGTTCCATTAATTAAATAAATAAAGCTAATAAAATTGGTAAATAAATCATAGTTATTAAATTTCAAATGTCAAGTATTAGTCAAATTAAAATAGTAAGATGTCATTTTCAGTGTGAATCTTTACAAGTCTAATTACTCATTGACAGAATAGAATGATTTTTCTATAAGACATTTGAATAAAGCCGCTTTAAATCGATTTATTGGCAGTTCCCTATACGATTTTGGTAGTTTATTAAATATCCTTTTATCCATTGGAAAGCAACTTTTGTGAAAATAAATGGCTTTTCATTGGAGGAATAATTAATCTATCAGGATATCTTATCTTAAACGTAACAGTGTCTCCAAGACGTTGAAATAAGTCGAAGTGTATTTTAATGTTAAGTGTTCTGTTTTACAGTTAATGTCAAAGTCAAAGTCAAAACATTTATTTCAAATACGCACTAGGAACACTTTAGAATGTCAAAATTTACAAGAAAATTTAATTGGTTCTAGTTGCCCCTTTCAAAGGGTAGTTTCGTATGGAGACGAATGAGCAAGAAACTCCACCGTTACTCTTTTCAAATGTTTTACAATTTATGTATACATTAATTATATAATTGTATGTGAAGACGATGCACCTAGAAGAAAATTACCATACCAAAATAGGTAAAAATTATTAAATATAAAGCAATGACTGGTAAATTAATTATGTGATAGATACATGATGCTCACATAATATTTTTAAATCTTTAAAAAGATGTTAACGTGAAGTCAGTGGCACATCTCAAAGAGCACAGAACAGAATTCCCCCATAGCATAATGCCGTATCTAATGTTAGAAGCTACGTAACCACGACACGCTAAGAGCGCTGTTTTGAGATTGGCTATTTTACAAAGTCTCCACAAGGCAAAAGCGAAACGATTAACCTTATTTGTGACTTTTAAGCAGTGAGATTTCTATGTGCAGCCACTGTCCACTGTTATACCAAGAATGATGCCTTCGTGAGCTTCGTTAATTCTTTGATCGGAATAAGTGATCATAAGGTCAAAATTTGATTTTCTATTGTAGAATTGAACGAAGGAGGTTTTATCAATGTTCACTTTTAAATTATTGTTACTACTTAAGCCATGTTATAACAGCATTAAACTTTTCAGTATTATATTTTAAACATTTTATTCTCCGTGATAACCACCGCAATATCATCCGCAGTGAGTAGAAATGACTAGTTACATTTGGTAGGTCGTTATAACAGAAAAACTAACGATCCTGTTACACTACCTTGCGGCACTAGTTGTTGTTCCTAATGCTAGACTTACATAATATTTCTTTTTTATTTGAATTTACTTCAGTAATCGTTGTATATTGAGTCCTATTTGACAGATAGCTTTGCAGCCACTTAAATGTTAGGCCGCGTGTATGTACATTTCACATTTAGTGAGCAGATTATTGTGGTCAACAAAGTCGAAAGCCTTGCTCATATCGAAAAACACAGTGCAGGTACGTGTAAGTTTATCAACATTTTCAGTAATTTTTGACAGTAATTTAAAAGCTGCTAATGTTGTCGATTTGCCTTTTTGGAATAAATTTTGATCAGCTTTTAGTATTTTATGTTTAGTCAAGAATTGAGTCTTATGAGAATGCATTATTTTCTCAAATAACTTACATAAAACTGGTATTAAGGCGATTGGCCTATAATTGTATATACACGTTACGCCACCTTTTTTAGAAATCCGTTTTATGACGGAGGTTTTTAATTTATCCGGGAAGGTGCCCTAAGAGAATTACCTATTATTATGGTACGTTAATATTGATGTAATCAAAGTTGTAGTGTGTTTTAGGATATGTGTCGGGATCTCATCATATCCCACAGAAGAAGTGTTCTTTATGAGTGTATAGTAATTTTAAATGTTTCATCATCACATTTATCCAGTTCGATAAATGAAGACACTGGCGTTGAGCGGTGAAATTAAATGACAATGTCTCATCGTAGATGCTGTTACCTTTTTGCCGGCGGTCATATCAATAAAATAATTACTAAACGCGTTTGTAATATTCAGTATGACACTCTCATTGAATACTTTTTGTGCTGCAAAGATATATTTTTAAATTGTTTATTGTACTTTCTGTAATTAATTGTACAACCTATTTTGTAAAAACAAAAACGAACTAGTTCGTTTTTGTTTTTCTTTTGATATTTTAATCCTTCACGTGCTGATTAATAGTTGTTGAAATAAAAAAAAATACTTATAATTATGTGTTTTATTTTATAAGTACAAGATAGGGTAGTATTTTTCGTTAATCTTGGTGCAAAACGGCGGCAGTTCCAAACTCTAAAAAATCGTAGTAATTCATACACTTATTTATTTACCTTAAAATTTTTTAGTTTCACAAAAAATACTAATTTAAAGGTCAACTTGATCAGTGAAATCAACTTGAACTTCAGCTTGATCATCGCCGTCTTCGCTAGAAATGTCATCTGCCGCTACAACAGCTTCACTTTTAAGAGCGCAACAGTTTATTTGGTGGAACATACATGTTGATCCAAATATGATTCGCGGCCGTATCAAATATTTATTTATAGAATTATTATAATCATAAAAATCATCAATACATCTCTCTAAGTTCATATTACCCTATTGAATGACTATTTCATCAAATCATGACATTTGAGGGCAATTCTAACTTCAGGAGTTGTATTGTTGATTCTAATGATTATAATTCTGTAAAGCCCTATTGGTTACGATCGCGAAACAAATTTTAATCAACTTACTACCTGACACTGACCAGCAAATTGCAAAAAAACGTTAGTATTTTTGAATTTCGCGGGCTACCTGAGCGCATCCCCCTTAAAGGAATTTCGTTCCTTCCATACAAACTTGACAGGAGCTGGTATAAGTGCACTGACTTGTCACAAATGATAATGACATTTCATTTGTTGCAAAAAGAAGGCACGTCCGGACCTGCTGCTTTCTTGTACCAAACGGAATATCGTAGCAGATCCAAATATTGATATAGCGCGCTTGTTTTTCGTTGGATCTGCCTCGTTCATGCATCTAATGATAGCCTTAATTTTTGTTCAAATTTTTGGCGAAGAAAACAACAACGGTAAAATTTTGGATCTGCCTCCCTTTTGCTGCAAGGTCCTATTATTTTTTATTTGTATTCTGCTTTCGGTGGCCAGTTCAATTTCCGAACAATTTATCTTTTTAGTGCAGGTCTCAATGGTAAATGCATGGGATTAGTATGTACTATAGAACATTTTTGTATGCGATTTTTACTTAAGGTTCCAATGTTCCAAATTCAAATCACATTAATAACCAGCGGGTCTTTATAAAATTCAGAACAATATTAATGCCCGGCTAGAGCCCAGGTCTTTAATGACTTACTTTAGGTTAGGTTTGCATGACATATAATTTGACATTGTCGACAAGGTGGTGTGGAAAAGTTCTTCACAGCTATTTTAAACCACCCCGGTATGAGGTGCATAAAATAAAAAAATAATATATTCAAATCGGTCAAGCCGTTTCTGAGTTTTCAGCAATTCATTTTTATATATATAGATTGATAGCTAGATATCAATCAAATAAAGTTATCAAAACTTAGTAAGCCTTTAAAAAAAAAACTGTTATCAATATTATAAAAAAAGTAGTTTTCATTATTCTTAAGTTTAATTGTCACAATTTCTCTTGTGAAGAAAAAATATTAATACAAATAAATCTTTCAGTCTCGAACTTAGTCGCGAGAAATCGCGTCACAGCGGACAGAGCTCCGACGGGATCTCATGGCGACATGGAGAGTGCGACTGTCGCAACCCAGCGCTGGGCACGCCACAATTGTGGCGATAAGTCCCCTCTTTGAGGAGTGGCTAGAAAGACGCCACGGCGTCCTCACCTTCCGCCTGACGCAGGTTCACACCGGACACGGTTGTTTTGGGAGGTTCCTGTTTCGTTTAAGGAAATAACGGGTCGACGTCCCCCCAACTGCAATAGCTGCGTCCAACGATGACAAAATCCTAAGTACCAAGCTAAGCTCCACCCTGTGTATCTTCGGCCTTAGCAGCTTAGTCTAAGGCTTTGTAGTAACCAGCGCTGCAGATTCATCATGATAGATTGTACATTACATAGATAATCCGCCGTCAGAAAAAGTAAAATTTATCAACCTGGCCATAACAGACCATAACCAAAACTGTGATCATTTGGATCATCTGTCACATGACATTTGTAAAGTTTTCCTTTTCCTACCCATTCTCAGTTCATAACTTCCTACAAGTCTTACCAATGAAACAAAATTAAACTCTTAACATGTGTGCATAATTTTCAAGAGTACCTACATAATTTAAACCCCGCTTCAGGAAAAGAAGGCGTCATGTTGTTATGTTAATTCATTATAAAATCACAACATGTCAGGTAAAGTAAAAAAAAATATTACACTTACCTACTTTCCATTATTGAAATCGATCATGTTAAACAGGCAGCGCCCTAATTGCGTAACACACTATCAGTCACCATCTGAATAATTTTGAAGCCTATTGCTAATCCATTGCTGCACATGTTCGAAAAAAAATCTGCTCAACAACGTAAATAACGCAATGAATGTTGTTGAACTGTCAAAATGAAAGCCATTCCTACTGTTAGTGTGTTACGCAATTACCCTGCAGGTTTGGTAGTTAGTTTGGTGGTGGTGGTTACCTATTCATCAGCGTCAGCCCGACATCACCCACTGCTGGTACTTGGTAGATAGGCATGTATTTTGTCCTAAAATAATAATTTAGAGTATCAGGAAAACACCAGAAGCTGAACTTTACCTACCTTATACTTGTACGTATCAAATAATCGGGACACCTTTAGAAATACACCATTTCAAAGGAATTTTCGAAGTAACCGCGGATATTCTTTTCACGGCATATTTGATTCCATACTCGTCAAAGACATTCAAGTAATAGTACCTATTATTGTGCTGTGGTACAACCTCTGGCAAGCATATGTATTATACACAGTTATCGTGATGTCACATCTAATTCCATGCATTATTTCGGTTACCAGCTATCCAACGATCCTTTGAGCCATAGCTCCACTGAAGACTCGCACTACCCTATTGATAGAACTTTGTACGAAGCCAACGGGACAATAAATTGGTAAGATCAAATCTATTTGCTTCAATGTACTGGTTGATATCCAAACAGTTTGTCATTAATTGTCAACGTTTATAAATAATACTAAGTCGGGGAAATTAGTTGTTTATGAAATTAACAACCAATGAAGATGGTCCGTATATCCGAATCACAGTTGTATGAAATGTTTATAACACGGCAAAATGACGTAGTGTGTCAATTTGATAAACAATTAATTTCCCTGACTGGTACAGATGTTACTTTTTAACCAGAGCCAAGGTACTCAAGGTAGGTAAATAACGCCCACCTAACAGCTTCAAATATTTTTTTTAAATAAATTCTATTTTAATGCGGTGAAAAGATAAAACATAATTGTATAAACGGAAAGATGTCCATGAAAGAAAGGAAGAAAAGAAAAAAAATGCGTTTATTAGCATTACAGTAACAAAAATACATCTTAAAATTAAAATAACGGAACACAATGATTATACTGCCAAAGGGGTCTCAGCTCAGCATGTCAGATGACAACACTAGGTGTACCGCCTGACGCTAATAACCTTTTCTTGGGAGTTATTAATAATAATATGTCTAATACCGCCCATTTGCTAAATGAAATGCTGTACGCCACAAATACATTTGTAGGAGTATAATATTATAATATATCTTATAATTATACAACTTAACATATCAGTCACATTCATATCAATTTCTTTATTACAAATCCTTACTAATATTATAAATTAAATGCGAAAGTAACTCTTGTCTGTATGTTACCTTTTCACGCCTAAACCTCTGAACGATTTTCGATAAAATTTGGCATCCTGAGGAAGGACATAGGCTATTTTTTGTCTCATACATAATCCAAAAGGGGTGTTTATATAGGGGATGAAAGTTTGTATGGGAAACCCAGACGGATATCAAAATTTAAATTTATACGTTTGTTAAGAAATAAAGAATTACGTGTTTTGCTATTTTTGTAAAATCGTCTCCTATGGGTGTACGAGCCCCGATGCAAAATAGTTCGTCTAGTGTGAAATTTTCTCTGTGAGATTTTTTCTAACTTCATTATTTTTGTATATCTATATAAAATACTAGCTGCCCGCCCCGGCTTCGCACGGGTTGCGGTACTTATCTACGGCGTACCCTACCTACCTACCTACCTACCCTACCTACCTACCCTACCTACCTACCTACCTACCCTACCTACCCTACCTACCTACCCTACCTACCTACCTACCTACCCTACCTACCCTACCTACCTACCCTACCTACCTACCCTACCTACCCTACCTACCTACCCTACCTACCTACCTACCTACCTACCTACCCTACCTACCCTACCTACCCTACCTACCTACCCTACCTACCTACTCTACCTACCTACCTACCCTACCTACCTACCTACCCTACCTACCTACCCTACCTACCTACTCTACCTACCTACCTACCCTACCTACCTACGTACCCTACCTACCTACCTACCCTACCTACCTACCTACCTCCCTAACTCCCTACCCTACCTACCAAAAAAAAAAAAAAAAAATTGATGTTGGCCGATTCTCATAGATACCGGATAAGCACAAAAAATTTCATCAAAATCGGTTAAGCCGTTTCGGAGGAGTATGGCAACGAAAACTGTGACACGAGAATTTTATATATTAGATTAAGCTGTTCTACTACCACATGTCGCGTTACTTATGCCATTTTTTAATTATGAACCAATAAACTATTTTAGCTTTTTAAATTTATACATTCCTGTTTTAAATTCGAAGAAGTTATAAGCAAAATAGTTCGTCTAATTGTTAATCGATGCAAAAGACTTCGTCTATCGGTGAGTTAAATAAGATTATTCCGTCTTTGTACAATTATGTTGCATAATTTATATTTGTAAAAGTAATTCTGTGTCATTTGTCAAGTGAGACAGGATAAATTCTGAAAATTTCAGGTTTTTCATTAGTTTTCAAATAACAATGGGTTGTGGCCAACCCGTGTGTGAAGAGCTTCGAAAGCGAATAGTTTGTGGGGTCGAAGCTGGCAAATCAAGTTACCAAATATCTAAAGACTTGATACTTCCCAGGTCTACAGTCCAATCTATCATTCAGCACTATAAAAAGAATAGAACGACTTCTTGTTTGAAGAAAACTGTTCGACCACGCATCACAAGTGCAGTAGAAAACAGAATCCTGAAGAAAATTAACAAAAATAATCGTCGTGCTCGAGCTGGAGAACTCACGGTGCAATGGAAGGACATGATTCACAAAGACGTCTCAGTTGATACTTGCAAAAGAGTCCTAAAAAGAATGGGTTACGGATTTTACACCGCTAAGGAGAAACCACTGTTGACTGCTGTACAAAAGAAAAAGAGGTTGAAGTTTGCTCGTGATCATTTAAATTGGACTTCCGATCAGTAGCGTAGTATCATTTGGAGTGTCGAGTTCGGTCGAGTCGGCGATGAAAGGAAAAAAGTGATTCGGAACAAAAATGAGGCATTTCATACTGATTGTCCCAAACGCAAAGTGAAGTTTCTTATGATATGGGGCTGCATGTCTGCACAAGGCGTTGGTGGTATGCAGTTTGTGGATGGTTTTATCAATACTGCAAGTTATCAAAACCTTTTGGAAAAGAATTTACTGCCCTCTATTCCGTCACTTAAGCATCAAGATTTCTTCATTTTTCAACAGGATGGTGCTTCCTGCTATACTGCAAGGACAACAAAGACGTGGCTACTGGCGAAAAGCATCCCTACAATCGAATGGCCATCTAACATCCCGGACTTGTCGCCAATCGAAACCCTATGGTGGAAAATGAAAAGAGTTCTCCGTAAAAATCCATCAAGATCGAAGAGCGACTTAAAGGCTAAACTCTTGGCTGTCTGGGAGTCAATTACGCCTGAGGAGTGTGCAGCGTTGGTTGCAATCATGCCTCTTCGCATTAAAGCTGTCATTGAGAGCAAAGGCGACACAACTAAATGGTAGACGAACTATTTTGCGTGAGTGACAAGGGTAGACGAATACTTTTGCGTTATGTTTTTTAGAATATTTTTTTAAATTTTTATGTTATTTAAAGTCATGAAAGAATTTCAGTTATGTTAAAATAAACTTTAAAATGTTCCTCAAATTGTGGTTTACTTTTTATTAAACGTTCTTAATTATTTTACCAATATTTACTTTCTATATTTTACGCTTTGCACTACTTTCCATACTAGACGAACTATTTTGCATCGGGGCTCGTACATAACCATTTATATAAAATAACATTATTACAGCGTCTGTTTAAAAAAGAAAAATAAGATTATTATATCTGAACCGTAAGTCATAAGGTATGGCAGGTTCATAAGTTAAAGGTCGCTCAGCGAGCTATGGAACGGGCTATGCTTGGAGTTTCTGTAAAGAGTTCGATTCCGCAACGAGGTGACCCGGCAGAGAACCACAGTTGTCGACATAGCTCACAGAATATGCAAGCTGTGGTGACAATGGACCGGCCATATTAGCCGTAGAACCGGTGACCGTTGGGGTAGAGGTGTACTAGAGTGGAGACCGTGAATCGGCAAACGTAAGGTAAGATGCCCTCAGACTAGGAGGAGCCACGATCTTCGCAGGGTGGTTGGCAGCAGCTAGATAGGCCGATGTCCAGCAGTGGACTGCTGTAAGCTGATGATGTGATATCTGAACCTACATTGGGCGTTATTAAGCGATAAAGGGCGTTTGTTTCAAAGTTGATATATTTTTGATTTCGCGTTATCTCCAAATACGAATACAGTTCATCTTGCTTGGACTCCGTTGTAATAAGTATATTTTGAGCATTATTGTTTTATTTTACTTAATTTTATTATATTTCTATAACTCAACTTTGTGTTTCTTGTCAAGATTTATTGATATGCTTGTAATGGGAACATAAATAATTCCTATTATTTTGATTCAGAAATGAGTTTTTGTGAGGAACCTCGTAATGAGTATGGGCGGTTAAGCTCGGCCGTTTTTGCTGTTAGGAACATATCGTAAAACAATTACCTGATGTGGAGATTCCGCGCTTCTATTTTAGCTACGTTCACAGTATTATGTCGTATGGCATGTTATTGTGAAGTCGGGCTGCTGACATTGACTCCATTTTAATTTTGCAAAAGAGAGCTGTCAGAGCCACTTAATCAACTTCGCCGCAAATCTCTTAGGGAACTATTTATAAAGACTAATATTATGACAGTGCATTGTCAATTCATTTACAAAAATACTAACGTTTGCCTGCGGCTTCGCCCGCGTGGAAGTCGGAAATTATCCCAGGGGAACGTATTACCGGAATAAAAAGTATCCTATATCTGAACCCAGGTCATGGCCTATCCGTATACCTTTCATTCAAATCCATTCAGCCGTTAAAGCGTGTAAAGTTAACAATTAGACAGATAAACAAATAATAAATACTAATAATCTTTTTTATATATAGAACATGTTTTTATGATTTCAAGGCCCGCTTGTATCAAAAACCATAAATACATTTAGCCCTGAACATAATTATTTAAAACATAATTTCATCCCTAACAACTTCAAAAAATTGACAGAAATAGAACTGTGTTTTAAATTAGTTAAGCGCTAAACGTTTATAGTGATTTGAGGAGGTTAAAAATAATAATTATTCATTTTACATATGATCACCATTTATTTGAAATGCCCTGGCGCCGACATTGACCACGTAAGTGTATGTGTACGTGTTAGCCAAGTTATTTTTATGACTTTAAATTGTAATCATTTTTGATGAGTGGACCGATTTTAATGACATAAAGACTTTTAGAAGTCGGTCTTTGGTTTGTATTTTCGTTTTTTGCCACCAATTTCCGAAATTAATGTTGTTTTTCACTTTCAAGTGTTTTTTTGGACGTCTGTTGTTTTATTTTTTCTCTCTGACGCCAATACTATTTTTGTCACCGCTAAGGTGTGGGTGGGGTGTACAAAGGGCTTAAAAGATTCCAAAAATGTTCTTGATATAATTTTCCTCTTGAGGAAACGAATTTATATAACTTTGATGACGTAACTAAATAAATAAAATTCTTTATTGCCACAAGCAGGTAACAGAACAATTTGAGACCCTTGCTCCAGATTACCTACTTGTAATTCAGGAGCCAAAACAATCCTTTTCATGTACATCCAATCCTTAACGTGGGTACCTACTTACAGGGCTATATTTTTTCCTTCTGACGCCTTTGCTTTTTTTGCCACCCCTACGTGGACAAAGGCTCAAAAGATTTTAAAAATGTATTTGCTATATTTTTCCTATAGAGAATATGAATTTATGTAATTTTAGTGACGTAAAAGTACACCCAACCCCCAAATGCTTGAAAGGCTTAACAATATTATGGTTATTTTTATTTTACTCCTGACGCCATTTCTATTTTTGCCAACCCTCGTGAGCGTTGCTACAAAGGGCTCAAAAGATTCCAAAATGTTTGCTTAGTCTTGTTTTATTTTTCCTTTTGAGAAAGAGAATTATGTAACTCTAAATACGTGATGGCTATTCTCGTTTACTCCACCCTTATGTGTCTACAAGGAATGGCGATACAAAAATAAAAAATAAAAACAGTCGAACATGGGTTTTATTTTAGTAAAAGACGCACATGTGGCATGACAATTGAGCAAGCAGCTTGCCAAGCAGCGTGGCAAGCATGCCTGCGCGATTGAACAATGAAAGGACAGTGGAATAAAATACACATGGTTCTCGCTAATAAATTATGTTACCCAGAACTTACTTAGCCGGCAGCCACGTCAAAAGGTTATAATTACACAGGATAGACGCGGCTACCGGGTCATCCATGAAAACACACTAAAGTACTCAACTCACCCTAACACAAGGGGTTCAATGTGTAGGATTGGCGATGAACCGGAAAAGGGAACTTCTTTTTATTGATTTCACGCAGGTCAAGATTGTCGGGTGCTTAACTAACCGGTCATACCTATGGTTGCCCTAATAAATTAAGGCCCCCAGCCAGGGCTGGAACGATTATTTCTAAGGGAGCGTCTTATATAGTGGTTGAGAACGCTGTCTAGGGAAGTGACAGCGTTTATGCCACAGACAATTATGTTAATGCCATAGTTAATTAGTCACTTTTAGAAAATTGACTAATTATGCTACAAGACTTAGTAGTAGCTAGTGAAGTGCACCTAGGAATCAGAATCAGAATAAATTTATTCCTCTAGCTTTAATATAGCATGCCACTTAAATAAGTCTCATTTTACAAAAATGTACGTGCTTCATTTTATCCTCAAAGTGGGAGCTTTTGAAACCTATGCTGGTTGTTTCCTCGTATAACTCATGTTTATATAAATCTAGGTGAGGATAACGATGAAACATTAGCCCCAGCCCTAGCGGCTAGCCGTTTACTACTCAATGAGTGACGCTACGGTCATAGCCCACGTTGTCGGAAGGTGGCCACTCGTTTGAAGAGCGGCTTGTTCCTATCTTTTTATTAATATATTGAATGTCTCCTACTCTAGTAGCGAAAAGAAAGGGGTTGTGTTGCCCGTAGCGCATGTACCCGGGCCTTGTACTTGTAGCCCTTCAGTCCGCAGAGATTTGAGATGTTCTATCATGTCGCAGTGGAGATCGTAAGCACGAATGTGCCACGGGTCCTGTTGTAGTATTTCCCAGAGCAGATCGGTGTCAGTGCGTCTGGGTAACTGTGCGGTGCTCTTCAATGTCATTTTACACTGCCTCTCAAGCGTGAGCAGGTTTGTTTTGCTGCACCTCGGTAGCAGTTGTATTACTCCGTAGTCTATCACTGGTAGTAAGCTTGATTGAAAGACTAGCAGCTTGACGTCGACGCTTAGCTTGGAGCGGGATCCGATGATTGGGTATAGCGCTCCTTTGACTCTCTTGGCCTTGCGTCGTTTTCTTTGGCATGTTTATTCATCGACAGCCTTTTGTCCAGCCAGACTCCTAGATATTTTAATTCTTGTTTGAATGGGATGCGTGCGCCACGTATTTGAACGTAGTTGCGATAACCTGTGTTCAGATTGTTGAGTATCAGTTTCTTGTGCGAAAACATGATGCAATAATAATAAATAATAATAAACATTTATTTCGGATTTATTTGGAAAAAATCCATATTTCAACACACACATTTTAAAAACAACTAATTCACATCAAAATAACACAAACAAAATAAAACAACACACACCAAAATAAAAGCACTTAAGGACAGAGTTACACACATTAGGATCGGGAGGAACTTTCCACTGCTTACAGTGAAGAGTGCAAACGTATCCAGTAGCGCAGCAGTGGAGAGTCCCACCTGTCCGCGAACACGCTTATCAAACTGTTGCTACTGGACCTAACACGACTCAGCAGCGACGCACACTGCTTCCCTATAAGAGCATGAAACCCATCTGTGTGCGTTTCTGCGAACATAGTCGAAGCACTGCAGAAACGTGACAGCCCCAGCAGCACTCGGTTGTTGTATTGAACACGTAGGGCGTTGTATGACCCAAGTGTGTAGTTAACCCACAGGCTGCACGTGTAAAGTGTTTGGCAGTAAGACTTAAAAAGAGACAGAGAGAGTCTTATTGACATTGCATTTGAGGCCCCATTACTTGTAGTAGTCAAATATGTCGGTGTTGGCCCACTCTGCTCGGCGCGTAGGTTGATCCGGTCTTTCAGCTGCGTTAAGTAGGTATGCATAGGTCGTCGGCGTACTGTGACAGCATCTGGCCTGCTATTCTTTCATTTGACAGGTCAGCCACATGAGGTTGAAGATCGCCGGACCGAGTATCGTGCCCTGGGGCACCCTGTGTGGCCCACGTTGCTCCGTTCCCAAAGTAGTTCAGAAGCTTGTTGTCGTATTTTTTATATTGCTTGTAGTTCTCGCCAATCTTTAAGTGCACCTAGGTCTGCAAGGGGAAGTCAGCTCCGCTACCATTTTGGTGACTGGCCAATATTTTGACCATGGGATGAGCTTTTTTGATACAGTTTTGAGAGAAGAAAAAGAAATAAATAGTCATGAGCACTTGTATGTATACCTAGTAATTTTAAGTAGGTAAAGAGTGGAAAAATTACGACCAGCTGAAGGAAAATCGATATTGATGATAGCTAATTTCAATTATTAGGATATCCCTTAAAATTCAGCTTTCCTCATCCAGGAATCGTGAAAAGGTTACATTTAAAATTACCTATAATAGTTGTAGCCCTTAACCTAAGATCTTAAGCTATATTACAAGCTTCCATAACATAAGAACCAAATTGTTAATTACCACACCATTCGACTGAAAACTTTTCCTCCTGTTCCTGTAGGAAAATTTGGGGTGTAATGGTGTACCAGTACACCCCTATTTACTGAAAATAACAGTCTGACGCAGACAGAACTGAGTTACGAAATTATTTCTTTATGAAATATAAAAAGTGTACCTTCGAAACAAAAATTGGGCAACAACTTTCTAAAAGAGCTTTAAGTTCTTCCACGACCAATTCGAAATATACTTACATAAAGCCATTTGTTAGGCTTCACTTTGGAAAAGTAAAATTTTTTCTTCGAATATTAATATTTTTTTCACCCTGATGTAAGTGCTACCTTGTTACGTAGGATGAAGGGAACGGTCTGTTTTGCGAAATTATTTATTTCCTTAACACAATAAAATTGTCGTAATTGAAAAACAATTTTCTTAAATACCTAGCCTTTTCATCTCACTGACCACTTTTAGGTCTTCCACAAACATAACAAACTAATTTCCTTCAAAAAATCTTTGTGTGGCTTCACTTTGGAAAAACACGAAGTCCCCATCCCCCGACGACGCGACGACGCTTGGATTAAAATATTACCTACAAGTTATATAAACTTAAAGGGCCAATACCTACGTATATTTTTTTTTACATTTTCGAGGTTTTTATTTTGTGTCGGTAGTTTTTTAATCTTAAATTAACTTTTATTTCCTGCTTTTTAAACTTTATACATTACCAGTAGACACGCTACGATCGACATGTGTCTCGCCAAAATCTGTGCATTTTTCCCACAATGAAGCTTAATACTAATTTATCCTCATTTCTCTTTCCAACTTCATCATCAGACCCTGATCACCATATCCTATACCCTTATATATCCTTAGGCTATCTATAAACCTGTTCATTGAGACCATTCCAATGAACCTAAACACAAGACCTTTGTTGTAAATTGGTGAGGGAGTAGGGTATCCTGCAAATTCCAGTTGACGCTACAACATCCGTTCAAGGTTACTATGTTCTTATATAACAGAATACCAAATTTCAACTCGATCAGATCTGTGGAAGATGCTCACATCAATTCAACAACTATAAAAGAGCTGATAATTTTCAAACAGCTGAACAAATTTTCTTGAATCATTGGTAAGAACATTCTCGAGCAAGTCACTCTTCTGTTTCCGTTGGGGTTTAAAAACATAAGTACAACATCTTTATGATCTCGATTAAGTGGCCAATATAGCCGTAATTTAGTAGCTTTTAGGTGTCTTTAGGTACTACTAAGACCTAGCCCTATATCTAGTTTTCATAAATCTAGTCCTTCAAAAACCCTACTTAATCGAGGTTATATTTATGTTTTAAAATAGTAATTATTTTTGTAAAAGGAGTTTTGCCAATTTTAATAATTTAATGAGACGTGACGTGCAAAAAAATCTAGGTGTATACATAAAAGAAACTTTAACAAAAAAGTTAAAAGACGTAAAAAATACTGAAAAAAAAATTATGCTAAATATTATAAAAATATCATAAAGACTTCATAATAAATCAGACAGCTAAGAATTTTAGATTTCTGCTTAGTTAGGGAATCAAAGTGTAAATCGATTAGATAGAGCAGCTACAAATATTTAAAACCTTGCAAAGCCTAGCTTAAGGACAGTAAGATCCTAACACCGTTCTTCGCTGTGGAGGACAAAGGGGAGTTATAGGTTTACGCGGAATTCATGACCGAGCACGAAAGTTGATGCGTGCGAGCAGTGGCGCCGATTTCTTTAAATTTTTTACATACATACATTGCGTCCAACATCTTCGTTCTTCTAAAGTGTTGAAAAACTTCAACCTATTTATGGCATATCATAATACCATAATAATGGCACACGTCTATTGAAGACAAGCATTTATTACCAACTATTTAAAGGTGTCTTACTTAACAATATTGCTTACTACTAAGTACATTTATCCACTACACCTCCGGGGGTGAAAGAAAATAAAATAAAATTAAAGACAAGCAAAGCAAAGGTACCTTTTTCTTAAAAAAATAGTTACTAATTTTTAATTATCTTTACATTAACGTCTAAATCTTCCAAAACTGTCCATTAAAAACACGGTCTAATTTACGAGCACATTGATTCTTAACTAAAATTAGATCACTATTCTTATAAAATACATGATTACATGATTTATCATACTTGTCTTTTCTTTTTGCGTTACAAGCTGCCAAATTGTATCTTGCATCTCTGTAAGCTACTTGCAACTTATATTTTAAATCTAAACAATAATTCTCAGTACTATAAAGTGGTTCTAGATTGTGTTCTAAACTGTTTGGCAAACGACATTGTCTTCCAAACACAAGCTCAAGCTCATATGCTGAGTATTTGTTGGAACGCCACAAGTCGAACCACTATTTTATGTAGGTAGTCGAGACATCTCTATTTGTCAATTCTCTTGACACTTCCTTTTTCCCGGCAGCCATTATGGTGCAGCAAGCCCATCTGACCCGGAGATGGTGGCGCTGTCAGTAAACTAAGAATGACAGACTGTGAATGTAACTTTGCATAGTGATTTCGTTAGTTCCAATTTAAGCCACTGGGCCAGACAAGCTACCTGCACTATACTTACTTATTGTATTCATATAATTGTGTTATCTGTTTTGCTAATAGCATTAAAGTGATAATATTATTTAAAAATACCTTGCCCCGTTTTCTATAATTCATTCATCTTTTATTGTGATTACCCACCGAATCAAACCTTGTACGCGTATTTAGTTTGCGTCTTTACACTATTAGAACTAAAACACCAGAAACACAACGAGTGATATGCATTATTGCAATAAGTTCTTAGATATGCTCCTAAGGCTCGGACTATAAGCATACGGAATCTCCCGGGCCCGAAAAATACGGACCCGGGCAAACCTAGATTTAATCCGTCTCTCAAGCAATCATTTGAATTGTTCCTGCATTGACTACATAGGATCAGGGGCTATCCCACCCCCAATTTCACCCGGAAACAACCGGATCATGCTCTGGTTTTCTCCGGCCACCCGGTACATTATTTTTCGGCACAAGGGGCGGGGGCTCTCAATATAGTATGTAGTTGTATGGAGCTCGCCACACGACTACGAAAAACGTTCATTCCGGGCGCTTCCGTACAAATCACGCGCTAGTGCGATAACTGATTCACAACAAATTCACTGACATTCTGTACCTATTCGTAGAATTTTTCAGGAAAGAACTTTAGTTTTGGATATGATAATAGGTCTTTACCTATGAAATTGCCGTTTTGTATGAAAAAATTTAAACGAATTTTTTTCATGAATTTTTTATTTGTATTAATCGAAGTAATCACCCATGCAATCAATGCATCTTTGCCATCGCAGTGGCAGTTTATTGATGCCCTTCTTAAAGAAATCAGCTGGACGGGAGGCAACAAATTCTTCAAAGGCATTTTGTACTGCCTCTCGGTTATTAAATTTTTTTCCCGCCAAGAAGTTATCCAAATTCTGGAAAAAGTAGTAGTCTGTAGGCGCAAGGTCTGGTGAGTAGGGCGGATGACGGAGAGCTTCCAACCCCAGTTCTTGCAACTTGGAGACCGTCTGCTGTGCAGTATGAGGTCGCGCGTTGTCGTGCAGGAGCAGCGGAGACGAGCGATTGACCAATGCTGGTTGGAGATGCGCCAGCTTCTCCATCATTGTGTTCAGTTCTTCACAGTACACATCTGCAGTAATGCTCACCCCGTTTGGTAAGAAGCTGTGATGAATCACACCGGCGCTAGACCACCAAACAGTGACCATCACTTTTCTAGGGGTAAGTTTTCGTTTAGGGCATTGTTTAGGTGCTGAACCAGGATCCAACCAACTTGCTGAGCGCTTACGGTTATCAAACAGAATCCATTTTTCATCGCAGGTAACAATGCGGTTCAAAATTCCTTCATTTGTGTGTCTGTTGAGCAGTGCAAGGCACGTCTCGACGCGTACTTCGCGCTGGCGATCATTGAGTTCGTGGGGCACCCATTTGTCAAGCTTTTTTACCTTGCCAATTTGACGCAAATGGACCAATATTGTTTTGACGCTAACGTCGAAAGCTGCTGCTAATTCAGCCGTAGATTGTGTATCATCAGCTTCCACAATCGCCTTTAATTCGTCATTGTCGACCAAAGTCTTCGGACGACCGCGAGGTTCATTTTTCAGGTCGAAATTTCCAGAACGGAAGCGAGCAAACCAATAACAGGTGGTGCGTTGGTTTGTAGAGTTAGCTCCGTAAACGTCGTTGATGTTGCGTGCCGCTTGTGCCGCGTTGCTGCCACGACGGTACTCATATTCCATAATTACTCGAATTTTTAACGTATCCATGATGACGAAAAAGATTGAAATGCGATGAAAATGTAACACTAATCAATAAAGAAATGACTACTTTTAGAAAAAAAAATCCATGTTTTTAAAATAAAATTAATTTGAAATTAGAATTCATAGCCAAACAAAAATTATTTTGATTTGAAATGGCCAGTACTGCAGAACGGCAATTTCATAGGTAAAGACCTAATATGTGAAATAATTCCGTTATGCGGTCTAAGAGAATAGGTTGAATCCAGTATCTTTCGGTTTTCTTTTGTTTGGTGTTCCTTTTTTTCTTAATGGCCACAGCTATGCCCAAAGTTTGAACTAAGGTTAAAGTTTCCAATTGACACATCAAAGTAGCGACTATTCACCGCAAGTGCTAGCGGCCGACTGATTAAAGGGCAATGCCCATCACCCATACAAAGAAATGCCTAAAATGAACAACAATGAAATAAAAGCCATATTGCACTACAAATCGTAGGAAACCCAATGCAATTTCAATAATTATCAAAAAACTAGGTAGAAGCCAGTTCCAAACATTTTTGTACAATATAGGTTAAGTCAAGGTCAAGGATTAATATGCAATAATTAAACAACAAAAAAGCATTTAAATTATTCATTCATCATTTAAAAATAAATAACATCCAGAAATGCAGGAGGATAGATATTGGATAAGTACTGGGCCCATGTTAAGTACCATACATAGTATGGGCGAAGCTACCAATGGTTCGCCGTTTAAATGATGACTACATATTTGTGAATTCTTTGGTTCATAATAATAATACAGTCCTTGAAGAGCCACACCTTTAATGAAAGAGGTACTACATGTCTGTCTCTCATATTACATCCTGGATAGAAACAATGACTTTCGAGTGTCGATTGCTCTTCCATAATTAGGTAACAAGGTGATGGATCTCATTTGAGGAACTTCTTTCTTTTTCTCATTTGAGGAATCTCTATACTTACAGCTTGTTGAGTTATCCATGCCTGTATTAAATAACGTACTTCATCATTTTGCACTGATAAGAGAATACGTCTCATCCTTGCAATATCGAGATAGCAATTAAAACAGAGTAGGTTTCTATCCATTTGTTTAAATGTACACTGGGCACAAGTCCAAAACAACAGCAGCGTTGTATCTAAAGCAGGTTCAGGTCCGTCGTCAAAAAGCCAAGTCGTCATTTAGGATCCAATGTAAGTCCGTGTTCAAAAATGGGTATCGTGTGCAGAAGTATAATCAAAATCCTTAATAAATAGCCACAGTCGTTGTGAAATATCATAAAAAGCAATCCGTAATTTCGCAAAACATGAATCAAGTAATATAAAAGGTAATCTGTGTCAACTATACAAACGCAAAAATTAAAACAAATGTACTCTGTGATGAAAACCAGTAATGTCAAACTGTCAGTAAGGCAACTGACATGTGATTCATACAGCCTACGATACTTTTTCTATTTTGAAAATAATATGATTTTTAATTAATATTGACATGTATATATTATTTTAATTAGATTTAGGGTACATATAGGTCGAGTTATATTAAATTAATGATAACTGTGCACTAATTCTATAAAATAGTTCGTTAAGGATTATTCGACGATTCCTGTTTGCCTGAATGTCACTTACCCATGTCAAATAAACACTGACCTCCAATAAAAAAATAAGAATGAACTAACGGATATCAAGTTAAATATTTTAAAAATCATTATATTTTTACCCTAGATAAACAAACTTGAGAATTATTTCATTATACATAATAAATTCTAAATAGAATTATGGACTATTAGAAGTTTCTGTCCATTTCAGGCATTTTTCGGGCGTTCCCCTTTATCTCCATATTCAAACGGGCCGCGTGTAGTCGATAGCATGCCGAACTCGGATTTTTCTCGGACCGGGGAGATTCCGAATGCTTGCAGTCCGAGCCTAAGGCTTTCTGTACATAGGCGTCGCGCCTGAACCGCGTGTACACCGAATTGATGCCGAGCAAAATAGTAAAACAACGATCACAGTTCAGTAAAGCATTGCCAAAGAAACTGTCAAGACGTCTGCTTTTCGTTTTTATATGGATATGCCTTGTGATGTTAAATTTAAACAAAAAAGGAACAAAGTGTGGTACTATAATACGAGTACCTATATATATATAGATAGCGGGAATATAGACAAACAAAAAAATCATGTGATATAATGTCCTAAACTGTCACATTACCTAGATAATTAAATTTAAAAAAGCCACGATGAGCGCAAATATTTTCGTGACATTCATATCAAAAGCGGGCATTTTAAGCTACAATCCGCTTTTTCTGTTGAAAATGTTTTGTGATGTGATTATCTTAATGAAAAGTAATTTAAAATCAATGTTAATTAAATTAGATTTTACCTCTTTAAGTAGAAAGCTTAACTGATTCGAAGTGCTTGGTTAGAATCATGGACTAAATTAGCTTGTTAGAATGCATAATCCTTTGTCGTACAGTTGTCTCAGGTGGTCATATTTATTACAAGTATTTTTTTTCCAATCTATGCCATTCGCAAACAAAGCAATCAAATAGTAGGTAGATATGATATATAATTATCTGACTCACACTTATCTGATGAGTCTATTGCTTTCCTTATCTCTCATCGGCTGATACGAGGGTCACTCCGAAAGTTCTTAGAAAATCAAAAACTGAACAAACTAGCAAGTTATTAGTATTATTATATCTTTTCAAAATAGCGCCCATTTACATCAATACATCGCTGCATCCGATGGAACTACTGAGTAAAGCACTTTGCCCACTCGTCCTTAGGGGTTTCTTCGACGGCATTTTGAAACTCCGCCACTGCTTCCTCGACGTCCATAAAACGTTTTTGTCGAAACTTTTCCTTTATTATTATTATTTTTCGGGTAGCGCTACAATTGTAGTAAGTTTTAAATTATAATTCCGCAACTCTCAGTCAAACAAAAAGTCATCGTTTCGTGGTGTTTTACGAAGTAGTAAAAAATTAAGGTGTTGCAAAGGCAAAGTCAAATTGTTTTTATTCCATAGATTCTCCCTTTCTAAGTACTACCACCTTAAATAGGTACTGAATAATAATATTTCAATGTGATTACATAATTGAAGTAATAATTATAATTATAACACATAATTCATCATGTGACGAAGCCGTGTTCAGCGTTAATTAAAGTTTTTAATAATTGAGATGAAAATATTTAGACTCATTAAAGATATCTTTAACTATATTTATCTCGGTCGTGTGACACTTTGAGATATCATGTTAGTGACTTTTTGTTCTTCTATATGTCCTCTATCTAAATATATAGGTATTATAGTGCGACGACACCATTGAAAAAGAAACAAATGGCAGTCCAAGGCGACGCCAATAGGTTTAAAGCCCTTTCATTGTCTCGTGTATCCCTTTTATAAAATGCTAGGACATATAGTCAAAAAACATACACCAAATTGTTAAATCCCTGTTCTTTATACTTAAAAAGGTACACTATAAAAAACAAGCACATTTTTTTTTTAATATATCACTTTAACCTTAGACGAATAATTTCGAGCGAGTTTTGACCAACTCCCAAATCAAGTCGAAACTCGAAAATTAGTATATAGGTACTAGGTTATTGCTTTAATAATATTATTGGAGTATACAAAAGAAATAAATCGAAAAACTAAAATAGGTAATGGGTTTATTGCGGACATAAAAAAAATAAAAACAGAGTACAAAACGGTGTGCACAGGACATGAAATTCATACGGATAATGTTCTCGTGACTAGCCCCTTTTTTAAGGTGGGGATGAATAAAGATTGTGACGGATCACAATGTTTGGGATTGTCAGATTCGCCGATAAAAAAATTGAGACCTAAATGGGTGCTGCTAAGTACTATAGAGTTAAAAAAAAGTCTAAAGTTTATAATGCAACTTGGCAAGTTTACAAAGCTAAAGTTTCGACAGTTATATAAGATGAATCTAATAAACGTTTGACTTACTTTGGCACGCATTTACATGGATGCCAATTATTTTATCGGTGAAGCCGACTATCCTGTACTGTTTGTTCCAGACTTGAGTTTCTTTTTCACAAATTAATGTTTTCGGCGGGGACTTTTTTCTACTCGCGCTTCGCGCAGGTTAGGTTTTCATGACACATTGCACAATACAGTGCAAAATCCACTATACCAATATTATTTTTTACTTGGGTAACACTATTGCTAAGTGACTTTGCACGATCCTGCAAAGCTAAATCCACGGTATACTCGTACCATTATATTTTTTTACTTGGCTCACACTGTTTTCCACGAAGACGTCGCCGCGTCGTGAGGTCTAACTTGTACACAGTCGTAAATAAAAGGTTACGTTGGAATTTAAACTTTGTCACATCAGCTTTTAGTTTCTATTTCCAAAGCATGACTATAATCCAAGATTCTAAATTCAAGCTTACCGACGGATACGGTTTGCCCTTGCATAAATTTTCTGCTTCAGGAAGTCGATGCACTCTGTGGCACGGGATACATATTCCCGAGGACTAATACTAGTTCCCGAAAACGCCTGCCTCACAAAGCGCATCACCTTTGGTCGTGTATTGCTCTCCCTGAAGCACATGAGCTTCCCGATGAGTACTATTATTATGTCATTTATTTATTTACATACTTATTAAACACATTTTTATAAAAACATTGAAAAATAAAAAAAAAATGTGGTCCGCCGGTATCGGGAGCAGGGTCCAAGCTACCGGTGGTTAGGACTCCAGAGATAGGAACCTCCTCACAATGCGAGCCGTATCGAGGAGTACTGCCTTCTGAATTAGGCCCTTGATCCAACTGCGTAACGAGAGCCTCGAGAGATGCTGGTCGAGGCTTTCGGCCATCAGGTCATTGGCCGATACGACAATCGGCACAATGATAGCCGAGCTCACATTCCACATGTAAACAACCTCATGGCCTAAGTCGAGATATTTAATTTGTTTGTCTTTCTCAGCTTTCACGAGGTTCTCGTCATGCGGAATGGTAATATCGACAATCATTGTGCAGCACGCTAATCGATCTATCACCACTATATCAGGCTTATTGGCGACAATAGTCCTGTCAGTAATGATAGACCGATCCCAGTACAACGTGATATGGTCATTTTCGAGAACTGAGTCGGGCACATACTTGTAGTACGGTACCTCAGAATCCAGTAGTTTATATTTCAAAGCAGGTTGCTGGTAAATAATCCTGGCTACTTGGTTATGCCTGTGCAAGTACTCGCCGTTAGCAAGACGAGAACAACCAGAGATAATATGTCTGATGGTCTCACCCAGACGATGGCATGCCAGACACACGTCAACCGTCCCATCTTTCATAATATGTCTCCGGTAGTTATTCGTCAAGATAACTTCGTCCATAATTGCACAGACGAAACCTTCAGTTTCCCGGAAAAGGTCACCAAAACGTAGCCAGGCCTTAGACACAGTTTGTAATTTTGAAATTACAAACTGTGTGAGGCACACACAGCTGTGACAATGGCCGCAGACGTAACCGCTTCGCAATTATATCGCTTTAGTAACCTTCGGCCTTGTTAAACGTACTCAAATATAACTTCTCTTTCAGCAACACTTTAACTCAGGAATCTACAATGTGCACAGAGGAATGAACTAAGATTAAACAATGAAGTTTTAAGAATGTTTCAAACACAACCTAATCAAAAAGAAAAGAAAGAGTCATCAAACACAACCAAATCCGCAAGAAAAGGAAGGGCATAAAAAGAAAGTGGAAAGATAGAAATAAGATAAAAACGTGATTGAATTTAACACAGAAATTTTCATAAAACAGTGGTGTTCAAAATTTTCAGTTAATTCCGACGCTGCCTGTTTATAAATTCACGATGAAAGACATTGAAAAAGAAGATAAACGACTACATCATGATTTACGTCAGTGTGATCAGGAAAAAGGTCAATGCAATGAGATTAATGATATTAGCATAATGGTTCATAAGAAAAGGGTGAAAAACCGTAAGAAATTCGATTCAACAAAATATGGCCTACAGCCTGCTATAGCTTTTCGGTTATCAAGTTCTGGTAGGAATAAAACCCAAAAGCTCCTTTCTAAACACATCAGCATGACTAACATTTTTAAACGGACTAAACTGTACAAGCGAAGTACCAGAAGCTTAGAAGCTATAAAAAAGAAAACATTTTTCAACTCCAAATTCATAGTGAACCGAGTATCGGGATACCATATAAACGACTACTTGAATTCGTTTAATTTTCCTACGCAGAAGAAATGGAAAGTTTACCGTTGTCAATTGAGCGCACCAGAGGACAGCTGCTGCTGTTCATGCAACTCAGATGCAATGTTTGAAGTAATGAAGAGCCTATACGACTGCTATAAACAGAAAAATTGTGATAATTGTAATTGCATATTATGCAGTCACTTACTACAGGAAGAAAGGCGCCTTGGAGAAGAAAAGAAGTCGTTAACTGATGTATCGTTGAAAGGAAAGACTCCAGAAGAAAAAGAAAAGATTTTGAGAGCCCAAGCAACACGAGGCTTGCCTCTTTCTGAAGCGAAAACTGCTTCAGAAAAAAAGCTCATTGACAAGGTTCGCGCTGACCTTGGTCTTCCACCAGAACCTAAAACTCCGTCCATGAAAGAGAAGTACGCCAAAGCTGCTAGTGACGGCTTACTGATGCCCCTAGAAGGTAAATCACCGAAGGAAAAAGAAAAAATCTTGCAAAATTTGCAGGACAGAGGTATCCCATTGCCTGAAGGACGAACGGCATCTGAGAAATCTCTTATAGCTAAAGTGAAGGCTAGATCACGTGCACCATCTGCGAGACTACGTGAAGCAAAAGCTGCAGGACTGCTTACGCCATTAGAAGGTAAAACTCCCTCACAAAAAGAAAACATAGTAAAAGGATTAGCAATGCTAGGACTGCCTCTGCCTGAAGGAAAAACTGCTTCAGAGAAAAAGCTCATTGACAAGGTTCGTACTGACCTTGGCCTACCTCCGGAACCTAAAACTCCGTCCATGAAAGAGAAATACGCCAAAGCTGCAGATGCCGGATTACTGAAGCCCTTGGAAGGTAAATCACCTGCTGAAAAAGAAAAAATATTACAAGGTTTGCAAGACAGAGGTTTACCATTGCCTGAAGGACGAACGCCATCAGAAAAAGCTATTATAGCTAAAGTGAAGGCTAGATCACGTGCGCCATCTGCGAAACTACGTGAAGCAAAAGCTAAAGGTTTACTTACGCCTTTAGAAGGTAAGACGCCAGCACAAAAAGAAAAAATTGTATCTGAATTAGCAATGCTAGGACTGCCTCTGCCTGAAGGTAAAACTGCTTCCGAGAAAAAACTCATTGACAAGGTACGCACTGAACTTGGTCTGCCACCGGAACCTAAAACCCCATCCATGAAAGCAAGGTACGCAGAAGCTGCAGATGCCGGATTACTGAAGCCTTTGGAAGGTAAATCAACTGCCGAAAAAGAAAAAATATTACAAGGTTTGCAAGACAAAGGTTTACCATTACCTGAAGGACGAACGCCATCAGAAAAATCTCTTATAGCTAAAGTAAAGGCTAGATCACGTGCGCCATC
This sequence comes from Dryobotodes eremita, assembly GCA_917490735.1. Classification (NCBI taxonomy): domain Eukaryota; kingdom Metazoa; phylum Arthropoda; class Insecta; order Lepidoptera; family Noctuidae; genus Dryobotodes; species Dryobotodes eremita. Next base: position 4,045,735 of record OU823241.1, on the reverse strand, counting down.
TGCGAAACTACGTGAAGCAAAAGCTGCAGGACTAATCACGCCTTTAGACGGAAAAACTCCCTCACAAAAAGAAAATATAGTAAAAGGATTAGCAATGCTAGGACTGCCGCTTCCTGAAGGTAAAACTGCCTCCGAAAAGAAGCTTATCAAAAAAGTACGCGCTGACATTGGGTTACCTCCGGAACCTACAACTGCATCCATGAAAGCAAAATACGCAGAAGCTGCAGATGCCGGATTACTGAAGCCCTTGGAAGGTAAATCACCTGCCGAAAAAGAAAAAATATTACAAGCTTTGCAAGACAAAGGTATACCATTGCCTGAGGGACGAACGCCATCAGAGAAATCTCTTATAGCTAAAGTGAAGGCTAGATCACGTGCGCCATCTGCGAGACTACGTGAAGCAAAAGCTGCAGGACTAATCACGCCTTTAGAAGGAAAAACTCCCTCGCAAAAAGAAAACATAGTAAAAGGATTAGCAATGCTAGGATTGCCGCTTCCTGAAGGAAAAACTGCTTCAGAGAAAAAGCTCATTGACAAGGTTCGTATTGAGCTTGGCCTACCTCCGGAACCTAAAACTCCGTCCATGAAAGAGAAATACGCCAAAGCTGCAGATGCCGGATTACTGAAGCCCTTGGAAGGGAAATCACCTGCCGAAAAAGAAAAAATATTACAAGGTTTGCAAGACAGAGGTTTACCATTGCCTGAAGGACGAACGCCATCAGAAAAAGCTATTATAGCTAAAGTGAAGGCTAGATCACGTGCGCCATCTGCGAAACTACGTGAAGCAAAAGCAGCAGGATTAATCACGCCTTTAGAAGGAAAAACTCCCTCACAAAAAGAAAACATAGTAAAAGGACTAGCAATGCTAGGACTGCCGCTTCCTGAAGGAAAAACTGCCTCTGAGAAAAAACTTATCAAAAAAGTACGCGCTGACATTGGCTTACCTCCGGAACCTACAACCGCATCCATGAAAGCAAAGTACGCAGAAGCTGCAGATGCCGGATTACTGAAGCCCTTGGAAGGTAAATCACCTGCCGAAAAAGAAAAAATATTACAGGCTTTGCAAGACAAAGGTATACCATTGCCTGAGGGACGAACGCCATCAGAGAAATCTCTTATAGCTAAAGTGAAAGCTAGATCACGTGCGCCATCTGCGAAACTACGTGAAGCAAAAGCTGCAGGACTAATCACGCCTTTAGAAGGAAAAACTCCCTCACAAAAAGAAAACATAGTAAAAGGATTAGCAATGCTAGGACTGCCGCTTCCTGAAGGAAAAACTGCCTCTGAGAAAAAGCTTATCAAAAAAGTACGCGCTGACATTGGCCTACCCCCGGAACCTACAACCGCATCCATGAAAGCAAAGTACGCAGAAGCTGCAGATGCCGGATTACTGAAGCCCTTGGAAGGTAAATCACCTGCCGAAAAAGAAAAAATATTACAAGCTTTGCAAGACAAAGGTATACCATTACCTGAAGGACGAACGCCATCAGAGAAATCTCTTATAGCTAAAGTGAAGGCTAGATCACGTGCGCCATCTGCGAAACTACGTGAAGCAAAAGCTGCAGGACTACTTACGCCTTTAGAAGGAAAAACTCCCTCACAAAAAGAAAACATAGTAAAAGGATTAGCAATGCTAGGACTTCCGCTTCCTGAAGGAAAAACTGCTTCAGAGAAAAAGCTCATTGACAAGATACGCACTGACCTTGGCCTACCTCCGGAACCTAAAACACCGTCCATGAAAGAGAAATACGCCGAAGCTGCAGATGCCGGATTACTGAAGCCTTTGGAAGGTAAATCGCCGAAAGAAAAAGAAAAAATATTACAAGCTTTGCAAGACAAAGGTATACCATTGCCTGAAGGACGAACGCCATCAGAAAAAGCTATTATAGCTAAAGTGAAGGCTAGATCACGTGCGCCATCTGCGAAATTACGTGAAGCAAAAGCAGCAGGACTAATCACGCCTTTAGAAGGAAAAACACCCTCACAAAAAGAAAACATAGTAAAAGGATTAGCAATGCTAGGACTTCCGCTTCCTGAAGGAAAAACTGCCTCTGAGAAAAAACTTATCAAAAAAGTACGCGCTGACATTGGCCTACCTCCGGAACCTACAACTGCATCCATGAAAGAGAAGTACGCAGAAGCTGCAGATGCCGGATTACTGAAGCCCTTAGAAGGTAAATCACCTGCCGAAAAAGAAAAAATATTACAAGCTTTGCAAGACAAAGGTATACCATTGCCTGAAGGACGAACGCCATCAGAGAAATCTCTTATAGCTAAAGTGAAGGCAAGATCACGTGCGCCATCTGCGAGACTACGTGAAGCAAAAGCAGCGGGACTAATCACGCCTTTAGAAGGAAAAACTCCCTCGCAAAAAGAAAACATAGTAAAAGGATTAGCAATGCTAGGACTGCCGCTTCCTGAAGGAAAAACTGCCTCTGAGAAAAAGCTTATCAAAAAAATACGGGCTGACATTGGCCTACCTCCGGAACCTACAACTGCATCCATGAAAGAGAAGTACGCAGAAGCTGCAGATGCCGGATTACTGAAGCCCTTAGAAGGTAAATCACCTGCCGAAAAAGAAAAAATATTACAAGCTTTGCAAGACAAAGGTATACCATTGCCTGAAGGACGAACACCATCAGAGAAATCTCTTATAGCTAAAGTGAAGGCTAGATCACGTGCGCCATCTGCGAAACTACGTGAAGCAAAAGCTGCAGGACTGCTTACGCCATTAGAAGGAAAAACTCCCTCCCAAAAAGAAAACATAGTAAAAGGATTAGCAATGCTAGGACTGCCACTTCCTGAAGGAAAAACTGCTTCAGAGATAAAGCTCATTGACAAGATTCGCACTGACCTTGGCCTACCTCCGGAACCTAAAACTCCGTCCATGAAAGAGAAATACGCCGCAGCTGCAGATGCCGGATTACTGAAACCCTTGGAAGGTAAATCACCTGCTGAAAAAGAAAAAATATTACAAGCTTTGCAAGACAAAGGTATACCATTGCCTGAAGGACGAACACCATCAGAGAAATCTCTTATAGCTAAAGTGAAGGCTAGATCACGTGCGCCGTCTGCGAAACTACGTGAAGCAAAAGCTGCAGGACTGCTTACGCCATTAGAAGGGAAAACTCCCTCACAAAAAGAAACCATAGTAAAAGGATTAGCATCGCTAGGACTGCCGCTTCCTGAAGGAAAAACTGCTTCAGAGAAAAAGCTCATTGACAAAATTCGGACAGACCTTGGCCTACCTCCAGAACCTAAAACTCCGTCAATGAAACAGAAATACGCCGAAGCTGCAGATGCCGGATTACTGAAGCCCCTGGAAGGTAAATCACCTGCCGAAAAAGAAAAAATATTACAAGGTTTGCAAGACAGAGGTATACCATTGCCCGAAGGTCGAACACCATCAGAGAAATCTCTTATAGCTAAAGTGAAGGCTAGATCACGTGCGCCGTCTGCGAAACTACGTGAAGCAAAAGCTGCAGGACTGCTTACGCCATTAGAAGGGAAAACTCCCTCACAAAAAGAAACCATAGTAAAAGGATTAGCATCGCTAGGACTGCCGCTTCCTGAAGGAAAAACTGCTTCAGAGAAAAAGCTCATTGACAAAATTCGGACAGACCTTGGCCTACCTCCAGAACCTAAAACTCCGTCAATGAAACAGAAATACGCCGAAGCTGCAGATGCCGGATTACTGAAGCCCCTGGAAGGTAAATCACCTGCCGAAAAAGAAAAAATATTACAAGGTTTGCAAGACAGAGGTATACCATTGCCCGAAGGTCGAACACCATCAGAGAAATCTCTTATAGCTAAAGTGAAGGCTAGATCACGTGCGCCATCTGCGAAACTACGTGAAGCAAAAGCTGCAGGATTGCTTACGCCATTAGAAGGAAAAACTCCCTCCCAAAAAGAAAACATAGTAAAAGGATTAGCAATGCTAGGACTGCCACTTCCTGAAGGAAAAACTGCTTCAGAGAAAAAGCTCATTGACAAGATTCGCACTGACCTTGGCCTACCTCCGGAACCTAAAACTCCGTCCATGAAAGAGAAATACGCCGAAGCTGCAGATGCCGGATTACTGAAGCCTTTGGAAGGTAAATCGCCGAAAGAAAAAGAAAAAATATTACAAGCTTTGCAAGACAAAGGTATACCATTGCCTGAAGGACGAACACCATCAGAGAAATCTCTTATAGCTAAAGTGAAGGCTAGATCACGGGCGCCATCTGCAAAACTACGTGAAGCAAAAGCTGCAGGACTGCTAACGCCATTAGAAGGAAAAACTCCCACACAAAAAGAAAACATAGTAAAAGGATTAGCAACGCTAGGACTGCCACTTCCTGAAGGAAAAACTGCTTCAGAGAAAAAGCTTATTGATAAGATTCGCACTGACCTAGGCCTGCCTCCGGAACCTAAAACTCCGTCCATGAAAGAGAAATACGCCGCAGCTGCAGATGCCGGTTTACTGAAGCCTTTGGAAGGTAAATCACTTGCCGAAAAAGAAAAAATATTACAAGGTTTGCAAGACAGAGGTATACCATTGCCCGAAGGTCGAACACCATCAGAGAAATCTCTTATAGCTAAAGTGAAGGCTAGATCACGTGCGCCATCTGCGAAACTACGTGAAGCAAAAGCTGCAGGACTGCTTACGCCATTAGAAGGAAAAACTCCCTCCCAAAAAGAAAACATAGTAAAAGGATTAGCAATGCTAGGACTGCCACTTCCTGAAGGAAAAACTGCTTCAGAGAAAAAGCTCATTGACAAGATTCGCACTGACCTTGGCCTACCTCCGGAACCTAAAACTCCGTCCATGAAAGAGAAATACGCCGAAGCTGCAGATGCCGGATTACTGAAGCCTTTGGAAGGTAAATCGCCGAAAGAAAAAGAAAAAATATTACAAGCTTTGCAAGACAAAGGTATACCATTGCCTGAAGGACGAACGCCATCAGAGAAATCTCTTATAGCGAAAGTGAAGGCTAGATCACGTGCGCCGTCCGCGAAACTACGTGAAGCAAAAGCTGCAGGACTACTTACGCCTTTAGAAGGAAAAACTCCCTCACAAAAAGAAAACATAGTAAAAGGATTAGCAATGCTAGGATTGCCGCTTCCTGAAGGAAAAACTGCTTCAGAGAAAAAGCTCATTAAAAAGATTCGCACTGACCTTGGCCTACCTCCGGAACCTAAAACTCCGTCCATGAAAGAGAAATACGCCGAAGCTGCAGATGCCGGATTACTGAAGCCTTTGGAAGGTAAATCGCCGAAAGAAAAAGAAAAAATATTACAAGCTTTGCAAGACAAAGGTATACCATTGCCTGAAGGAAGAACGGCATCAGAGAAAGCTCTTATAGCGAAAGTGAAGGCTAGATCACGTGCGCCATCTGCGAAACTACGTGAAGCAAAAGCTGCTGGACTAATCACGCCTTTAGAAGGAAAAACTCCCTCACAAAAAGAAAACATAGTAAAAGGATTAGCGATGCTAGGATTGCCGCTTCCTGAAGGAAAAACTGCATCAGAGAAAAAGCTCATTGACAAGATTCGCACTGACCTTGGCCTACCTCCGGAACCTAAAACTCCGTCCATGAAAGAGAAATACGCCGAAGCTGCAGATGCCGGATTACTGAAGCCTTTGGAAGGTAAATCGCCGAAAGAAAAAGAAAAAATATTACAAGCTTTGCAAGACAAAGGTATACCATTGCCTGAAGGACGAACGCCATCAGAAAAAGCTATTATAGCTAAAGTGAAGGCTAGATCACGTGCGCCATCTGCGAAACTACGTGAAGCAATGGCTGCTGGACTAATCACGCCTTTAGAAGGAAAAACTCCCTCACAAAAAGAAAACATAGTAAAAGGATTAGCGATGCTAGGATTGCCGCTTCCTGAAGGAAAAACTGCATCAGAGAAAAAGCTCATTGACAAGATTCGCACTGACCTTGGCCTACCTCCGGAACCTAAAACTCCGTCCATGAAAGAGAAATACGCCGAAGCTGCAGATGCCGGATTACTGAAGCCTTTGGAAGGTAAATCGCCGAAAGAAAAAGAAAAAATATTACAAGCTTTGCAAGACAAAGGTATACCATTGCCTGAAGGAAGAACGGCATCAGAGAAAGCTCTTATAGCGAAAGTGAAGGCTAGATCACGTGCGCCATCTGCGAAACTACGTGAAGCAAAAGCTGCTGGACTAATCACGCCTTTAGAAGGAAAAACTCCCTCACAAAAAGAAAACATAGTAAAAGGATTAGCGATGCTAGGATTGCCGCTTCCTGAAGGAAAAACTGCATCAGAGAAAAAGCTCATTGACAAGATTCGCACTGACCTTGGCCTACCTCCGGAACCTAAAACTCCGTCCATGAAAGAGAAATACGCCGAAGCTGCAGATGCCGGATTACTGAAGCCTTTGGAAGGTAAATCGCCGAAAGAAAAAGAAAAAATATTACAAGCTTTGCAAGACAAAGGTATACCATTGCCTGAAGGACGAACGCCATCAGAAAAAGCTATTATAGCTAAAGTGAAGGCTAGATCACGTGCGCCATCTGCGAAACTACGTGAAGCAATGGCTGCTGGACTAATCACGCCTTTAGAAGGAAAAACTCCCTCACAAAAAGAAAACATAGTAAAAGGATTAGCGATGCTAGGATTGCCGCTTCCTGAAGGAAAAACTGCATCAGAGAAAAAGCTCATTGACAAGATTCGCACTGACCTTGGCCTACCTCCGGAACCTAAAACTCCGTCCATGAAAGAGAAATACGCCGAAGCTGCAGATGCCGGATTACTGAAGCCTTTGGAAGGTAAATCGCCGAAAGAAAAAGAAAAAATATTACAAGCTTTGCAAGACAAAGGTATACCATTGCCTGAAGGACGAACGCCATCAGAGAAATCTCTTATAGCTAAAGTGAGGGCAAGATCACGTGCGCCGTCCGCGAAACTACGTGAAGCAAAAGCTGCAGGACTACTTACGCCTTTAGAAGGAAAAACTCCCTCACAAAAAGAAAACATAGTAAAAGGATTAGCAATGCTAGGATTGCCGCTTCCTGAAGGAAAAACTGCTTCAGAGAAAAAGCTCATTGACAAGATTCGCACTGACCTTGGCCTACCTCCGGAACCTAAAACTCCGTCCATGAAAGAGAAATACGCCGAAGCTGCAGATGCCGGCTTACTGAAGCCTTTGGAAGGTAAATCGCCGAAAGAAAAAGAAAAAATATTACAAGCTTTGAAAGACAGAGGTATCCCATTGCCTGAAGGACGAACGGCATCTGAGAAATCTCTTATAGCTATGGTGAAGGCTAGGTCACGTGCGCCATCTGCAACGCCATCTGCGAAACTACGTGAAGCAAAAGCTGCAGGACTACTTACGCCTTTAGAAGGAAAAACTCCCTCACAAAAAGAAAAGATAGTAAAAGGATTAGCTATGAAAGGGCTGCCTCTGCCTGAAGGGAAAACTCCTTCAGAGATAAAGCTCATTGACAAGGTTCGCGCTGACCTTGGTCTACCGCCGGAACCTAAAACTCCGTCCATGAAAGAGAAGTACGCCAAAGCTGCAAGTGACGGCTTACTGAAGCCCCTAGAAGGTAAATCCCCGAAAGAAAAAGAAAAAATCTTGCAAAATTTGAAGGACAGAGGTATCCCATTGCCTGAAGGACGAACGGCATCTGAAAAATCTCTTATAGCTAAAGTGCAGGCTAGATCACGTGCGCCATCTGCAACACCATCTACGAAACTACGTGAAGCAAAAGCTGCGGGACTGCTTACGCCTTTGGAGGGAAAAACTCCCTCACATAAAGAAAGAATTGTAAAAGGATTAGCCATGAAAGGACTGCCTCTGCCTGAAGGGAAAACTGCTTCAGAGATAAAGCTCATTGACAAGGTTCGCGCTGACCTTGGTCTACCTCCGGAACCTAAAACTCCGTCCATGAAAGAGAAGTACGCCAAAGCTGCAAGTGACGGCTTACTGAAGCCCCTAGAAGGTAAATCCCCGAAAGAAAAAGAAAAAATCTTGCAAAATTTGAAAGACAGAGGTATCCCATTGCCTGAAGGACGAACAGCATCTGAGAAATCTCTTATAGCTAAAGTGAAGGCTAGATCACGTGCGCCATCTGCAACACCATCTGAAAAACTACGCAAAGCAAAAGCTGCAGGATTACTTACGCCATTGGAAGGAAAAACTACCTCACAAAAAGAAAAGATAGTAAAAGGATTGGCAATGCACGGACTACCACTTCCCGAAGGGAAAACTCCTTCCGAGATAAAGCTAATTGACAAGGTTCGCGCTGACCTTGGTCTACCTCCGGAACCCAAAACTCCGTCCATGAAAGAGAAGTACGCCAAAGCTGCAAGTGACGGCTTACTGAAGCCCCTAGAAGGTAAATCCCCGAAAGAAAAAGAAAAAATCTTGCAAAATTTGAAGGACAGAGGTATCCCATTGCCTGAAGGACGAACAGCATCTGAGAAATCTCTTATAGCTATGGTGAAGGCTAGATCACGTGCGCCATCTGCAACACCATCTGAAAAACTACGAAAAGCAAAAGCTGCAGGATTACTTACGCCATTAGAAGGAAAAACTCCATCACAAAAAGAAAAGATAGTAAAAGGTTTAGCAATGCACGGATTACCACTTCCCGAAGGGAAAACTGCTTCAGAGATAAAGCTCATTGACAAGGTTCGCGCTGACCTTGGTCTCCCACCGGAACCTAAAACTCCGTCCATGAAAGAAAAGTACGCCAAAGCTGCTAGTGACGGTTTACTGAAGCCCCTAGAAGGTAAATCGCCGAAGGAAAAAGAAAAAATCTTACAAAATTTGCAGGACAGAGGTATCCCATTGCCTGAAGGACGAACAGCATCTGAGAAATCTCTTATAGCTAAAGTGAAGGCTAGATCACGTGCGCCATCTGCAACACCATCTGAAAAACTACGCAAAGCAAAAGCTGCAGGATTACTTACGCCATTGGAAGGAAAAACTCCCTCACAAAAAGAAAAGATAATAAAAGGATTGGCAATGCACGGACTACCACTTCCCGAAGGGAAAACTCCTTCCGAGATAAAGCTAATTGACAAGGTTCGCGCTGACCTTGGTCTACCTCCGGAACCCAAAACTCCGTCCATGAAAGAGAAGTACGCCAAAGCTGCAAGTGACGGCTTACTGAAGCCCCTAGAAGGTAAATCCCCGAAAGAAAAAGAAAAAATCTTGCAAAACTTGAAGGACAGAGGTATCCCATTGCCTGAAGGACGAACGGCATCTGAAAAATCTCTTATAGCTAAAGTGCAGGCTAGGTCACGTGCGCCATCTGCAACACCATCTACGAAACTACGTGAAGCAAAAGCTGCGGGATTGCTTACGCCTTTAGAAGGAAAAACTCCCTCACATAAAGAAAGAATTGTAAAAGGATTAGCCATGAAAGGACTGCCTCTGCCTGAAGGGAAAACGGCTTCAGAGATAAAGCTCATTGACAAGGTTCGCGCTGACCTTGGTCTACCTCCGGAACCTAAAACTCCGTCCATGAAAGAGAAGTACGCCAAAGCTGCAAGTGACGGCTTACTGAAGCCCCTAGAAGGTAAATCCCCGAAAGAAAAAGAAAAAATCTTGCAAAACTTGAAGGACAGAGGTATCCCATTGCCTGAAGGACGAACGGCATCTGAAAAATCTCTTATAGCTAAAGTGCAGGCTAGGTCACGTGCGCCATCTGCAACACCATCTACGAAACTACGTGAAGCAAAAGCTGCGGGATTGCTTACGCCTTTAGAAGGAAAAACTCCTTCACAAAAAGAAAAAATTGTAAAAGGATTAGCCATGAGAGGACTGCCTCTGCCGGAAGGGAAAACTCCTTCGGAGAAAAACCTCATTGACAAGATTCGCGCTGACCTTGGTCTTCCTCCGGAACCAAAAACACCATCCATGAAAGAGAAGTACGCCAAAGCTGCTAATGACGGCTTACTGAAGCCCCTAGAAGGTAAATCTCCGAAAGAAAAAGAAAAAATCTTGCAAAATTTGAAGGACAGAGGTATACCATTGCCTGAAGGACGAACGGCATCTGAAAAATCTCTTATAGCGAAAGTGAGGGCTAGATCACGGGCGCCCTCTGTAACACCCTCTGAGAGACTTCGTGAAGCAAAAGCAGCTGGATTACTAACGCCATTAGAAGGAAAAACTCCCTCACAAAAAGAAAAGATAGTAAAAGGATTAGCCATGAAAGGACTGCCACTACCTGAAGGAAAAACTGCTTCAGAGATAAAGCTCATTGACAAGGTTCGCGCTGACCTTGGTCTACCTCCGGAACCTAAAACTCCGTCCATGAAAGAGAAGTACGCCAAAGCTGCAAGTGACGGCTTACTGAAGCCCCTAGAAGGTAAATCCCCGAAAGAAAAAGAAAAAATCTTGCAAAATTTGAAGGACAGAGGTATCCCATTGCCTGAAGGACGAACAGCATCTGAGAAATCTCTTATAGCTATGGTGAAGGCTAGATCACGTGCGCCATCTGCAACACCATCTGTGAAACTACGAGAAGCAAAAGCTGCAGGACTACTTACGCCTTTAGAAGGAAAAACTCCCTCACAAAAAGAAAAGATAGTAAAAGGATTAGCCATGAAAGGACTGCCTCTGCCTGAAGGGAAAACTGCTTCAGAGATAAAGCTCATTGACAAGGTTCGCGCTGACCTTGGTCTACCTCCGGAACCTAAAACTCCGTCCATGAAAGAGAAGTACGCCAAAGCTGCAAGTGACGGCTTGCTGAAGCCCCTAGAAGGTAAATCCCCGAAAGAAAAAGAAAAAATCTTGCAAAATTTGAAGGACAGAGGTATCCCATTGCCTGAAGGACGAACGGCATCTGAGAAATCTCTTATAGCTAAAGTGCAGGCTAGATCACGTGCGCCATCTGCAACACCATCTACAAAACTACGTGAAGCGAAAGCTGCGGGACTGCTTACCCCTTTAGAAGGAAAAACTCCCTCACATAAAGAAAGAATTGTAAAAGGATTAGCTATGAAAGGACTGCCTCTGCCTGAAGGGAAAACTCCTTCAGAGATAAAGCTCATTGACAAGGTTCGCGCTGACCTTGGTCTTCCACCGGAACCTAAAACTCCGTCCATGAAAGAGAAGTACGCCCAAGCTGCTAGTGACGGCTTACTGAAGCCCCTAGAAGGTAAATCGCCAAAGGAAAAAGAAAAAATCTTGCAAAATTTGAAGGACAGAGGTATCCCATTGCCTGAAGGACGAACGGCATCTGAGAAATCTCTTATAGCTAAAGTTAAGGCTAGATCACGTGCGCCATCTGCAACACCATCTACGAAACTACGTGAAGCAAAAGCTGCAGGTCTACTTACGCCTTTAGCAGGAAAAACTCCCTCACAAAAAGAAAAGATAGTAAAAGGATTAGCCATGAAAGGACTGCCACTACCTGAAGGAAAAACTGCTTCAGAGATAAAGCTCATTGACAAGGTTCGCGCTGACCTTGGTCTACCTCCGGAACCTAAAACTCCGTCCATGAAAGAGAAGTACGCCAAAGCTGCAACTGACGGCTTACTGAAGCCCCTAGAGGGTAAATCGCCAAAAGAAAAAGAAAAAATCTTGCAAAATTTGAAAGACAGAGGTATCCCATTACCTGAAGGTCGAACGGCATCTGAGAAGTCTCTTATAGCTAAAGTAAAGGCTAGATCACGTGCGCCATCTGCAACACCATCTACGAAGCTACGTGAAGCAAAAGCTGCAGGTCTACTTACTCCTTTAGCAGGAAAAACTCCTTCACAAAAAGAAAAGATAGTTAAAGGATTAGCCATGAAAGGACTGCCTCTGCCTGAAGGGAAAACTGCTTCAGAGATAAAGCTCATTGACAAGGTTCGCGCTGACCTTGGTCTACCTCCGGAACCTAAAACTCCGTCCATGAAAGAGAAGTACGCCAAAGCTGCAAGTGACGGCTTGCTGAAGCCCCTAGAAGGTAAATCCCCGAAAGAAAAAGAAAAAATCTTGCAAAATTTGAAGGACAGAGGTATCCCATTGCCTGAAGGACGAACGGCATCTGAGAAATCTCTTATAGCTAAAGTGCAGGCTAGATCACGTGCGCCATCTGCAACACCATCTACAAAACTACGTGAAGCGAAAGCTGCGGGACTGCTTACCCCTTTAGAAGGAAAAACTCCCTCACATAAAGAAAGAATTGTAAAAGGATTAGCCATGAAAGGACTGCCTCTGCCTGAAGGGAAAACTCCTTCAGAGATAAAGCTCATTGACAAGGTTCGCGCTGACCTTGGTCTTCCACCGGAACCTAAAACTCCGTCCATGAAAGAGAAGTACGCTAAAGCAGCTAGTGACGGTTTACTGAAGCCCCTAGAAGGTAAATCGCCGAAAGAAAAAGATAGAATCTTGCAAAATTTGAAGGACAGAGGTATCCCATTGCCTGAAGGACGAACGGCATCTGAGAAATCTCTTATAGCTAAAGTGAAGGCTAGATCACGTGCGCCATCTGCTACACCATCGACAAAACTACGTGAAGCAAAAGCTGCAGGTCTACTTACGCCTTTAGAAGGAAAAACTCCCACACAAAAAGAAAAGATAGTAAAAGGATTAGCCATGAAAGGACTGCCTCTGCCTGAAGGGAAAACTGCTTCCGAGATAAAGCTCATTGACAAGGTTCGCGCTGACCTTGGGCTTCCACCGGAACCTAAAACTCCGTCCATGAAAGAGAAGTACGCCAAGGCAGCTAGTGACGGCTTACTGAAGCCCCTAGAAGGTAAATCGCCAAAGGAAAAAGAAAAAATCTTGCAAAATTTGCAGGACAGAGGTATCCCATTGCCTGAAGGACGAACGGCATCTGAGAAATCTCTTATAGCTAAAGTGAAGGCTAGATCACGTGCGCCATCTGCGAGACTACGTGAAGCAAAAGCAGCAGGACTAATCACGCCTTTAGAAGGAAAAACTCCCTCGCAAAAAGAAAACATAGTAAAAGGATTAGCAATGCTAGGTCTGCCGCTTCCTGAAGGAAAAACTGCTTCAGAGAAAAAGCTCATTGACAAGATTCGCACTGACCTTGGCCTACCTCCGGAACCTAAATCACCGTCCATGAAAGAAAAGTACGCAGAAGCTGCAGATGCCGGATTACTGAAACCCTTGGAAGGTAAGTCCCCTGCCGAAAAAGAAAAAATATTACAAGGTTTGCAAGACAAAGGTATACCATTGCCTGAAGGACGAACGCCATCAGAGAAAGCTCTTATAGCGAAAGTGAAGGCTAGATCACGTGCGCCATCTGCGAAACTACGTGAAGCAAAAGCAGCAGGACTAATCACGCCATTAGAAGGAAAAACTCCCTCCCAAAAAGAAAACATAGTAAAAGGATTAGCTATGCTAGGACTTCCGCTTCCTGAAGGAAAAACTGCTTCAGAGAAAAAGCTTATTGACAAGGTTCGCGCTGACCTTGGCCTACCTCCGGAACCTAAATCTCCGTCCATGAAAGAAAAGTACGCAGAAGCTGCAGATGCCGGATTACTGAAACCCTTGGAAGGTAAATCCCCTGCCGAAAAAGAAAAAATATTACAAGGTTTGCAAGACAAAGGTATACCATTGCCTGAAGGACGAACGCCATCAGAGAAAGCTCTTATAGCGAAAGTGAAGATTAGATCACGTGCGCCATCTGCGAAACTACGTGAAGCAAAAGCTGCAGGACTAATTACGCCTTTAGAAGGAAAAACTCCCTCACAAAAAGAAAACATAGTAAAAGGATTAGCTATGCTAGGACTTCCGCTTCCTGAAGGAAAAACTGCTTCAGAGAAAAAGCTTATTGACAAGGTTCGCACTGACCTTGGCCTACCTCCGGAACCTAAATCTCCGTCCATGAAAGAAAAGTACGCAGAAGCTGCAGATGCCGGATTACTGAAACCCTTGGAAGGTAAATCCCCTGCCGAAAAAGAAAAAATATTACAAGGTTTGCAAGACAAAGGTATACCATTGCCTGAAGGACGAACGCCATCAGAGAAAGCTCTTATAGCGAAAGTGAAGGCTAGATCACGTGCGCCATCTGCGAAACTACGTGAAGCAAAAGCTGCAGGACTAATTACGCCTTTAGAAGGAAAAACTCCCTCACAAAAAGAAAACATAGTAAAAGGATTAGCTATGCTAGGACTTCCTCTTCCTGAAGGAAAAACTGCTTCAGAGAAAAAGCTTATTGACAAGGTTCGCGCTGACCTTGGCCTACCTCCGGAACCTAAATCTCCGTCCATGAAAGAGAAGTATGCAGAAGCTGCAGATGCCGGATTACTGAAGCCCTTGGAAGGTAAATCACCTGCCGAAAAAGAAAAAATATTACAAGGTTTGCAAGACAAAGGTATACCATTGCCTGAAGGACGAACGCCATCAGAGAAAGCTCTTATAGCGAAAGTGAAGGCTAGATCACGTGCGCCATCTGCGAAACTACGTGAAGCAAAAGCAGCAGGACTAATCACGCCATTAGAAGGAAAAACTCCCTCACAAAAAGAAAACATAGTAAAAGGATTAGCAATGCTAGGACTTCCGCTTCCTGAGGGAAAAACTGCTTCAGAGAAAAAGCTTATTGACAAGATTCGCACTGACCTCGGCCTACCTCCGGAACCTAAATCTCCGTCCATGAAAGAGAAGTACGCAGAAGCTGCAGATGCCGGATTACTGAAGCCCTTGGAAGGTAAATCACCTGCCGAAAAAGAAAAAATATTACAAGGTTTGCAAGACATAGGTATACCATTGCCTGAAGGACGAACGCCATCAGAGAAATCTCTTATAGCTAAGGTGAAGGCTAGACCACGTGCGCCATCTGCGAAACTGCGTGAAGCAAAAGCTGCAGGACTAATCACGCCTTTAGAAGGAAAAACTCCCTCACAAAAAGAAAACATAGTAAAAGGATTAGCTATGCTAGGACTTCCGCTTCCTGAAGGAAAAACTGCTTCCGAGAAAAAGCTCATTGACAAGGTACGCGCCGATCTTGGTCTTCCACCGGAACCTAAAACTCCATCCATGAAAGAGAAGTACGACAAAGCTGCAAGTGACGGATTAATGAAGCCCTTGGAAGGTAAATCACCGACAGAGAAAGAAAAAATCCTACAAGATTTGTATGATAGGGGTATCCCATTGCCTGAAGGACGAACGCCTTCAGACAAGGCTCTTATAGCTAAAGTAAAGGCAGGCAAACCATCAATTACTACAGAAAAATTAAAAAAGGCTAAAGCAGCTGGCTTTCTAACACCCCTTGAAGGAAAAACTCCAGAACAAAAAGAAAAAATTCTACAAGGCCTTGCTGAGTCTGGTCTGCCTTTACCTGAAGGTAAAACTGCTTCTGAAAAAGCTATGATTAAAGATATTAAGAAAAAATTGGGAATTCCCGATAAAACTTCATCAGAAAAAATGAGAAAAGCAAAAAGAACTGGTCTTTTAACACCGTTAGAGGGTAAAACACCTTTACAAAAGGAAAAAATTCTTAGAGGTAGGGCAGCGGCAGGTCTGCCATTACCAGTAGGTAGAACACCATCTGAAAGAGCTATTATACAAAAAATTAAAGAAGACACCGGTTATGTTTCGCCTACACCATCAGAGAGACTGAAACGTGCAAAAGCTGCAGGTCTTTTAACTCCTTTAGAAGGTAAAACGCCTTCAGTTAAAGAAAAAATTCTTCGAGACAGAGTGGCCGCGGGTGTCCCCATACCGGAAGGTGCAACACCATCTGAAAGAGAAATTATAAGAAAAGTCACTGCAGGTGAGCCCCCTGCAGTAATGCGGCCTTCAGAAAAGTTAAGACTAGCTAAAACTCCATCAGAAAAAGAAAAAGTATTGAAAAGTCTTTATGAAGCTGGACATCTGTTACCCGAAGGAAAGACACCTTCAGAAAAGGCATTAATTGCTAAAGTTAAAGCGGAAACTAAAAGACCGTCAAAAGTCACCTCAGAAAAATTACGAAAAGCAAAAGAAGCCGGTTTGTTGACCCCATTGACAGGAAAATCTCCAAGTGAGAAAGAAAGAATATTAAAAGGCTTAATAGAACTGGGCTTACCACTTCCTGAATCTCAAACAGCATCAGAAAAAAAGATAGCAGAGAAGGTTCGTAAGGAAATTGGTCTTCCACCTGAACCTAAGACATTATCAGAAAAAGCAAAGATGCGTAAAGCTGAAGCTGCTGGTATTGTTACGCCTCTTGAAGGTAAAACACCATCTCAGAAGGAACGTATTGTGAGGGGCATGATTGCGGCTGGAGTACCACTTCCTGTAGGAAGAACTGGTTCTGAAAAATCTATGATTAAAAAAGTTAAAGCAGAAGAAAAACTATCGGCAAAAGCAGCTGCCGGTTTACTCACACCCGTGACAGGGAAAACACCATCTCAGAAGGAAAAAATTATAAGGGCTCGGGCCGAGGCTGGAATACCATTACCCGAAGGTAAAACTCCGTCGGAGAAAGCTTTGATACAAAAAGTTCGGGCCGAATTAGGTATGCCCCCAAAAGCTATATCACCATCGGAAAAGGAAGTAGTTCGCAAAGCTAAAGAAGAGGGGCTGTTGACGCCCATTGCCGGTAAGTCGGCTAAAGAAAAGGAGAGGATACTTAAAGGACTGGCTGAAGCAGGGTTACCGTTACCTGAAGGCAAAACGGCTTCTGAAAAAGAATTAATAAAAAAAGTTAGAGCTGAAGCTGGGCTGCCACCTGAGCCGACGGCTTCTGAAAAGAGAGGAAAAATAAAAACCAAAACGAAAAAAATTGGCATTTCAGCATCAAAGCGAGCTAAGACGATAGCCGCTGGAATTAGCGAAAAGCTAGAAGACATTATTAAAACAACAACTTGCGATCGTGGCTGTGGTTGTGATAAAAAGAAAATTAAATTTAAACACAGTTACGTCAAGATTAGAGTGACATCTCCGGACATCTCTTCTTTTTGTGATTGTCCGAACGAATGTGTTCCTGGCGTTAAAGCTGGAGCCTTCATTGACAACGAGGGTATAAAAGTTACTGTTGGAAGAGCTGATCGTGTCACTTCATTCACCGGTCAGAGCAGTACCCACATTCTAGAAACACCAAAAAATATCATAACTTCCTTGCATAATATGTTTGAGACAAATGATTTAAAAAAGTCATTATATGATGCGTGTCCGTCCCTGATAAGACCTTTTATTGCCAATCAATTGAATTCTGATCTTCAAGGTTCATTTACGTACACCAGCGGCTCGTATGACAGCTATACTAACGTCACGACGGACAAAATAGAAAGCAATAAACGTAATTACGTATATGAAAATGACACCTTTGGTATCTGTAACGATAAATCTAACTGGTTTGTTGATAGTTCTGGAAATATAAAACCATCGGCAGACATTTTTAGAAGCTCATATTACACTCTAAATGACTGTTCCGACAGTTATGATTCGATTCAAATTATAAAAAGTGAATCATCGCTATCCTTGAACACAGACTCAAGTGATAGTATGGATGTAACTAGCGTGATATCACAATCAAATAGCAGCTACTTCGAATTGAGTTCTACTCATTATTTATACAATCCGGTATCCAACGGATATTTCAGCGACAGCACAGTTGAAGAAACAGAGCACTTTCCGAACAAAATTGACTACAGTGAGAATGAAGACAGCGGCGATGACAAAATGATGAGGTAAATGTGAACATACAATTCCGAAAGCGACGACAGACCACAGACGGTAGCGGCAGTACCGCCAAACGTAATGATTAGTGACATTACTGGTTTCTATGTATTTCTATGAAAACGCTTCCGTAGATGGTGACGGTGCTGGCTGGTACTGCGATCGGGCTGTGACTGCAGACGGTATAACAGTGCTCTCAGTGAATGTCACAGAGTGACTGTCACTAACAGAGTGATAAAACGTATTTTTGTTTAACAATTGATTTTAAGCGAAACTGAAGAAACGAAGGGCCACTGGATGACTTCATGTGACGTTGCATTCAGAATCAAAGCTACAGTGACACTGTCGCTTGAGTTTTATTGTCAATCGCCCCTGCCGTCTGAGATCTGCAGTCTGCAAACCCCAAAATCAAAGTGAACAGTATAAGTACAATTATTGTGCCTTTATTGCTCACTCTGATTTACGTTATGAACAATATAACCTGGATAAAACGAAACATCGATTACTAATTTATGTTTCGAAAAGGGATTGTTAATCTTTCAGAAACTTACATATCAAGGATGGGAGAACACGTTTTTCAACTAAAATGTTAAGTTTATTCTTGGATAAATTCGACTCAGCTACGAAACCTTTCATTATGCGTGGTCCGACATGCACTTGGCTGGTTAAACTTCTTCCGACTGTCGTTTTTTTTTGCAATTCTGAACAGATTGACAACCGGTATGATGTGAAATCTAATAGTTTTACATAGGCATTTGTAATTTTCTTACGGTTTCCTGTTTCCTACGGCAGGCTCATTACATTGCTTATGAAGTAAACTTTCAGCGATTATGATACTTTTTCAAATTTACGACATCTTAAACTATTTGCTCTTTGCAACACATTTTCTTACGGTTTCTGACAATGCCGTAGCTATTGTATATGCTCGACACTAGACTTTTTAGGATTATTACAGTCATTATGTTGCAAAGTTTCTTCAATTTGATATTTTTCATTTTTGAGCGGCGTTACGGCCGATATGAGACGACATCTGAAATTATTTTTCTATTAACAACTTCATATGCATTTTTAACAGTATTTCTGTTGTTCCTAGAATAGATTCTGGTAGTGTTTTATTAACTCTTGACAACGACACCCGAAGCACCGTTTTAACTAAATACGTTTTAGCGCTATAAGAATTGAAAAAAAAAACAGAGAGATATTGGTTTTAAATCATAAAAATTACTATATTATGATATTTATTTAGACTTATTATTTTTATGAAACAAAAATAACAGTCAAATAAATAAAACAGTATGGATACCTCATATATGCATTAAATGAAAACGGGATCCCTTCTTTTCGCATAATGTTCTTTGTCCTAATATACTTCGGCATAACGATTTTGGCACAATTTGTTTTGGCATAATAATACTTCGGCATAATTTTTTTAGGCATACATTTCATGTTGGCATAATCATCTTAAAGACTAATTTGTTTTGGCATAAATTTGATTCGCATAACGTTAGTAGGCCTAATGACTATTAGCATAATATTGTTGGTTAAAAATTGAATATGCTGTGCAACAAAAGTTAGTGACAGAACCGAATTGCTGCAAAACCGACTCCACGTAGTCTTGTTTGTCCTACCCCTAGAGTGTAATTTAAAATCGCGTAGGCGCGTAGGGGCGAGGCGGCCCGCGGGCTGAGGAGCAGGCAGCTGCGAGCGAGCCGCCGCGGCTGAGGCTGGCCGGCGAAGCCGGCCAACAAGCCGAAGCTGCGGTGGTGAGCGAAACCCGTCTGCGACGATTAGCACGCGTTGGGCCGCCGGAGGCCCGCAGCGCCGAAGCCGTGAAAGAAACCCTGCCTGCTGCATGCTGTATGCTTGCTTGCATGCTGCATGCTTGCTTGTTTGCTGCATGCTTGCTTGCATGCTTGCTTGCATGCTGTATGCTTGCTTGCATGCTGTATGCTTGCTTGCTTCATGCTTCCTACAGCGAAAAAAAACCCACAAAATTGTTCATAAAAAAGTTATACTTTAGAACTTTATGCTTAGTAAATTTATGCTTTAGAATATTATGCTTAATCATTATTATGGTTAGAGAAATTATGCTTAAAAAAATTATGCGTAAGCTGTTATGCGTAATTATATTATGCGAAAATATAATTATGCCAAACAAAATTATGCTAAGTTATATTAGGTCTTAACATTTTATGCAAATGGATAGGGAACCACTTACTTGTTATCGCCTTTGCTGACGATATACAAAAAATTAACAAAATCAATCCACCAATTTGAAAACTAGAATCGGATCACTAGGTCAATGATTCTATTGAACATTGAAAAGCGACTTTGCCACGCAGTGCAAAGTATCATGACGGTGTTACGTATTCTACTTATTTGCCTAAAATGTAAAATCGGTACACTTCAACGACAGGCTGGAATTGAATGTAATACATTTTAAATAAAGGGGCTTTTGGCTAAGTAATAACAGCAGCATGGGTCGATCGATCGGGTTAACCGATTCATTGCTACCATCATTTTCATGCATACTTTAACCAGGCCCCGAACATTGGACGATGACGCGCCAGGCGCGTCATGAGGTGATATGACAGTTGTCACCTCCAAACAAAAACAGTGAAAAAATATTAGGGAAATGAAATAATGTTGACAAGATTAGCCGCACAACGCGCACGCCCATCGCCTCTGGACTCTTCGCTCAGCTCCGCCTCACCACCGCCGGTATCCAGCCCCACCGTGAGCGCTGTGATGACACCAACCACGGTAGTTGCGTCGAGCTCGAGCGACGAGTATTTTTCCCCGCCGACGTCGCCAACACCTCTGTACGTCGGCAGGGGAGAGGCCGGTCACCGACGAGCTTGGGACTTAGGGGCCATCCGGCCCCGAGCCGGGTCCCCGCTACCGGTGGTTGTGTGCAGCGCATGAAAAGGACTCAGTCTATGAACGAGAACGTCATGCACGCATATTACAGGTCTACAGAGGGGGGAACTAACCTCACTGCGTACCGTGGTCGGATGCTGTCTCTATTTCATGAACTAGAACCAACTGTCAACGTCTCGGCCCAACGACTATCGGATCAGGTGCGGGTCATCCAACGCAGTCAACGGTTGGACGATGCCGCACTTGATAGTCTGCGATCAGAGCTGAGCAACCATATCGTCTCGAGTTCGGCACAAACCGCTATACAAGCATCAAGCATTGATGAAATACCGCCGCGGTCAAATCATGGTGTAGAAGTGGAAGATGATAGGATTGCTTCAGTAAGTAGCCTGTGGAACGCCCGATTGAGGAGCGCACTGGAGGATGCATTTCGTGAGTACAGATCCACTACAACCGAACTTAGACTACCACGCTCGATAACCACGCTTACCTATGCACAAAAAATAATAGGGCGCTGGTGTGGTGGGCCTTGGACTCGCATAATTATGTACGTTACGACTATCACATATGTACTTACGTTAAACCAGTTTAAAATCTTCTTAATCCATAACCAAATATTATTTGATTTTCATTATTAAGTAAAGAGTTTTCAATTCTTACAAATACTCCGACAATAAGGTCAAAGATAATGAATTCGTTTGATGTTGCCTTTTACTTTGTGTTTCACGTCAATTTGGCAATTTAGTTTGTTATTGTTTTAAGATAAAGAAAAATACAATAACATTTGTGTTTGCTTCATCATGCCACGCACTGACCTCTAATATACACTTGTATATTAGAGGTCAGTCATGCCACAGTTTAATTATTCGCCCGAAGAGGATGCCAATATGCACTTCATTTACGGCCTCTGAAATGGCAATGCCGCAGAAGCAGCACGGGAGTACAGTCGCCGATATCTCAATCGACGAACCCCTCAACTCATACATTCATCAATGTAAGTATTTTATTATTTTCGTATCCTATTGCTTACTAATTATTTTTTTAAATACTATTCCCATTATTACTTGTTTTTCTGTTGAAGGTGCATAGACGATTCAGGAAATTAGGTCTACGGTCGACTCCCCATGAACGAGTAATAAATTTGAGCGTAGAAGATGAGATCGGCTTAATGAACTTAATAATTGGGGATCCAACATTGTCTACAAGGCGTGTGGAGCATATTTTTGACGTACCTTACACCAAAATTTGAAGATCGTGGAAGCGATACGGTCTACATCCTTACCATTACAGAAAAGTGCAAAGCCTTCTGCCACACGACAATTTTTCGCGTATTGTATGCTGCCAAAGAATTAACGAACTAGTAACACAAGATCCGCCACTGATCGGAAAAATATGGTGGATGGACGAGGCACAATTTACAAGAGAAGGAATCGTAAATTAAAAAAAAAACATCATTGTTCCGAATATAACTCGAAACTTGCCAGGGAGTCTTCGTTTTAGTATCAATTCTCAGTTAAAATTTGGGCAGGGATTTTGAATATTCGGCTCATTGGTCCAGTGGCGATTCCAAGCACACTTAATGGCGATAATTATTTGGAATTTCTACAGTCACTGCATTATTTGAATTATTTCGAAGATGTTCCGCTGGAAACACTGGGAACATATTGGATCCAGCATGATGGAGTACCCTCACATTTTGCACTTTGTGTACGCCAGTACCTGAACGATAACCTTTCTGGGCGTTGGATTGGACGCGGCAGCCCCACGCTTGCGTCATCGGTGGCAGTGCAGAGGTCACTTTGACTGCAAGTTTTGGGACACAGAGGGCAAGACAGAAGGTAGAGCATAGTTTGCGACACAGCTCCACATCCACACCCAACTACCGTTCCATCGAGTTAGCTCCACTTTACCAGGTTGGAGTTACGTCTTTCCACTTTTGTCCGGAGACTGTTCGGGGACTTCCAAATGAACCACGAAAGGTTACGCCATGCAGGAAGACGCTCCTTCGGTGGTAGATAGTAAGTGTGAGGGCTAATAGTGTCTTGCCACAGTTTGCAACGGGCGTCGGCCGGGTTTCCTGGTACAGACGCTGTCGATTTCAAGAAGCTGTGACTGCTTTTAACCATTGCGTTGGTAGTTTTAGGCCAACAAAATTTGAGAAAACTCGTGCCTGCGACACGAAGAAGAAGAAGAACACTTGAGTGGCCTGCCAGGTCTCCGGACCTAACGCCCCTTGACTTTCATGTGTGTGGTACTTTAAAAGAACGAGTTTACTCAATTAACAACGAGATAACACATGCTACAACGAATTCAGGACGTAGCTGACAACATGCGTGCCACTAATGTGAATTTAAATCGTGAGATACAGACGCGATTTTAACGTTTGTTTAGAGTATGCAGGCAATCATTTTGAAAATCATTTGCATTAAATTAAATGCCTGGTTTAGATGATACTGTGATAAAAATTTTCGAGTTGTATTTTGTATCATTTCAAAAACTCTTCAATACTACCTCGTTCATGCAGTATAATGATCTGATGTTTAAGGAAACCCGTGTTAAAACATCGTGTGTTCTTTGGCAGAAATAAATACTAGCGAAATTATTGTTTAGCACCACAGGCGATGAAGCATGTATGCTTCACCGAGTTGAACATTAACTCGACCATAAGATATGAGTAAAATAGGGTATTTTGTTGTTAGAAAAAATTAAGAGGAATGGTTAAACGTATTATAAAATTTATTGTTTATGTAATTTTTTTTTCCGTGTATATGAGTAACTACTACTGTTAAAAGTCTACAGGATTGAAATAATTAGGAATCAAATTATTTTGTTATTTCAAACTCAAACTCATAGCATTCATTTCAAATAAACCAATTACGTTGCTATCCCACTGGAAAATTACCATTCATAAAAAAATAAACAGAAAACAACATTAACTGGGTTTGAACCCAGGAACTTCTACTTGATAAGCAATCAAACTACCACTGAGCTAAAGGGCTTTTAACCTATTGGCCTCGCCTTGGTCGGCTATTTTATTTGTTTGTTTTTATTCAAAATGGCGTTGCATGATAATACCTATATATTTAGATAGAGGACATATAGGGGAACAAAAAATGTCACTAAAGTAATTAAAAAGTAATTAACTCGAAGTAATGACATTTCCAGTATAAGCTAATCTCGCATTGTATAGGATTTCCGTACAATGTGAGGTCAGCGTAAATTGGAAATGTATAGCTTGATGTATAGCCGTGTGTACTTACGCAGTATAGTGCGTGTGTAGTTTTTGCCTACCGCCATGAGAAGAAGGCGCGAATTTACGTTATGTTATGTGCATCTAATTACAGTCATTAATAAGTAAAATATCAATTAATTACTGAAAAACCAACATAATGACTATGGATTTCATATCGATTACATTCTTATATTTTTTGTCTATGTCACTGGCATGACAGCTGACTGACATGGACACTAGACAGTTGCTGAGTTCTCTTCCTTACTTAAAGTGCGTTTCAACAAATAGTTCCTATGTTATAATGTTGGCTCCCCTGTCTGTCAAGATAGTAGATCTGGGAAGACGATTCTGCAGATTTTTGAAGTTTTTTAAGGTTTCTGTGTTAGAATCATGCCGAAAACATTAAGAAGTGGTGAAAGACAGATGTTATTGAAAGTGAAAAACTTTTGTGAACGTGAAAAACGTAACGAGGCCCCACTTATTCCATTAAGATGTGTACAGGCTCGTGTTGCCGCCATTACAGGTTAGTGAAATAGGATTACCAGTGGTAGTCTCATAAGTCCCCAACCCTCCACTGCTAAAATGTGAGACTATTTTGAAATATGTACTTGTATTTATAATTAACTATTTACCTTACATACTGTAAGAATAGATATTCATATTTTTTTAAGAAATGTAGGTAAATTAGATAGATTTTAGATAGGTACTTCACGATTAATACTGAGTAAACCTTGGTTTTTATTTTAGGTGTATCTGAAAAAACAGTGACAAAGATAACCAAAGAAGGCAAGGTAGCAGCTAGCATGTCGATAAAAATTTCGACTCCGCGCTAAAGTGGTTCTAGACATAAGACTATCGAATTGGATGATTTCGAGCGATGTTTTATAAGGCATAAAATACATGAATTTTATTCTGTCAGAAAAGAATTGCCTACTCTGACCAAGTTATTGCATGAAATGCGACGTGAGATAGATTTCAAAGGGAGTCGCACAACTTTGTGGAGAATCATCAAAGAGATGGGGTTTTATTTTAAAAAGTGCAGATCTAAAAGAAAGGTATTAATGGAGAGATTTGATATTGTCGCCTTTCTTCTTTGACATAATCTTCACATTATTTGACATTATATACCTCTAATTCTTATTTCAACTCTTTACTTTTGGCTTTTGTAAACAGGATTTTAATACAGATTTGTTACAGTTATAATGACAATCATGTCATTTGTTTTAAATAGGCTTTTATTTTATTTAGATTCTTCTATATTTTGTGAATGTGAGAACGTTGTAGGCCTAACTTAGTAGACTAGATTAGTAGAGCATTTTATTTATTTTTTTATTTTTATATTTTGTTGAGTGCCTGTTACTTGTTGTCAGGCCTACACTGTCCTCTCATTATCAACACTGTAATTTGAAAAATTGTAAAAGCCCCTTATTTTTAAAAGATTAACCGTGGAGTTTCTTGCCGGCTCTTCTCCATAGGAAACAACCAATTGGAACCGTGCACCTAGCTTCTGACGTTTCATAAGTGCCCATGTTGGTTTATGTGAAATAAAATATTTTGATTTTGGTTGAATCATTTTTGTTTTTTATTACCATCCTAATTTCACAAAATGAGACTTTTCAAGATGACTGTAAAAATGGTTAAAAATCCTACTATCACCATTAATATGCTACATTATGCATGTTGAAATTATATGTTATGGTCTTTTATACATAGATGTTATGAAAATCTGCCTTCACTGTCATAATGAAAACATCTCATTCAAAAACTTCCCTAATTTCAAGGAAACACAATCTGTGTGTAATGTAGTAACACTGGTATACATTGCAAACAACATAACGGCAAAGGAACTATTTGTTGAAACGCACTCTACTCGTTTCGTGTTTTCCGATGCGTTTTGAGTGCTTTCCCGATTATTTTTCATTTTCAACGACAACTGTTTTAATTTTTACGGATTCTGACCCTGCCTATCTTGTACGACCCTTGCTTAAAACCCTGGACACCGAAGTTCGCTTACATATTTGACTTGGAATTAGAATTATTTGGATTTTACCGTCCTGTGGATTGGATATTGTTGAAACTATGGGTCGCTGTGTGAATTGTGGGATAACAACTAGTCACTGCAATACACTAGGCCGACAACTTTTTTGCTGTCATTATAGACGTCCTTTCCATGACTGCATACCTGTTACATGTGTCAGGTGCCTACCTATGACTTCCAAGTGGTGTTCATTCATATGACTTTTCAAACATTCTCTATTAAGTATAATAAACATTAGTATTTAAAGAATATCTTTTGCACTTCAGGAATCAGTTGTTAGTTAAAGATTGTAACTAACTTTACTTTTACTAAACCTCTAATAACTCAGCTCTCAAATTGTCAAATTTTACAAAAAAAATAGCGAGGTACTGATAAGTTTGAATCTAATAATTAACACTATTTTCATCTCGTTACATCTAAGCCCAAGATTGTATATAATCGTTGCCGTCTCCTTTTGGTGATTTTTAGTCTAATTTAGAGAAATTTGTGATAAGAGAATCGGCACCATTGTCAAACGAATCAAAGCAGGCGCCGCCCGACACAAAAACGCCACAATGCCGCCCGCGTGCATCGTTGCCGCTCTTCTTCGGGGTCAGAGTACGTTTTCTAAATAGTGTTTACTTTTACTGAATTTATTTGGATTTTTATTTCATTTGAAAATTTGACTTTTTTATTTTACGGTTTTTAATTTAATATTTAATTTTGCTGTACTTCTTTGGACTAGTATTACTTGTGGTTTCAGTTATTGCATATATGTGGTTTCCATACTTTATAGCCACCATAAAAATTTAAATTCAACTTATTTTTAGTGTATGATCCGCTGCAGTAAACAAAATTAAAAATATATGATATTCTTCAGGTTATATGCTAGTTAGATAGGGTATTGAAAACATAATACAACTAATTTGATATGATAGAAAAAATACACGATAATACCTCTAAAAATTTCTTTTAACGATTAAAAACTGTAGCAATATACGTGCAATTATTCTGATTTTTTGTCAAGATTATTCCACAAGCAACATATTAACGTAATAGTGTTTTAATTTTTTAGTCCAATCAATATAATTTTTGTAAATAGATAATTGCTTCATATTTTGCAATAAATTACCAGCGTTGTGTCATCGCGCTTCTCTCGCTTTTCTATGTAGTCCGACAGTGACCGGGCTTTAGCTGTTGTTAGCCTCTTAACTACCTGTAACAAAAAAGAAACACTTATATTAAGTATAAGTGTCTTTTTTTGTTATAAATACAAATACATTTGAAGTCTTACGAAAGTATTTGTACTTTTGTATTTATTTATGTATGTTCGTATGCGGCGAAAGAGATTGAAGAAAATACATTCTACACTTATAAATACTTATAATTTTGATAAAAAATATACCGAAAATTACAAATATATAAAAATTTAAAAAGACCATTAAATTTTAAACAATCAAATCAAAATTAAAAAGAATTGCAGATAGGGTTGTCGATATTTCTTATTCCATAAAAAATAAAGAAAAGACGACAAAAATATAGAAAAAACGGAACAAACAAACAACAAGTCGAACACGACTAGAAAAACTTTGACGCACAAGATCCTTAATACCTTTTAGTGTTGTTTTTGCTATACTCGTACCTACGTCCTAAAGAGCTCGATTGTAATCGGTATTCTAAGGAAGTGTGGGTTAAATGAAAGGTTAATATATTGAAAGACGTTGAAAGACGGCGCTAAGTTAAACCGCGTTGTTTGAAAAATGGCGCTAGGTTAAACCGCGTTATTTGAAAAACGGCGCTATGTTAAAGCGCCGTCATGGTACGGTCTTAAATTAAGAAAAAAAAACTTCCAAAACTAACGAATAATAAAAGTATAAATATTTGGAACATCCACCAATCGTCATGCGCCGTCGATAGGATCACCAGCTTTAGTTGTGTAGTATCGTTGTAGGCCGAGAGGTTAATTAGTTACGACTCACAGGCTTAGGAGTTTTCTCTTTCAATACTGACATTTCGGTGCTTGTGAGAAATCCAGTTGTGCCTAAGGCGATTACCACACTGCCACTCATCACGCTGCATGTTGCATGTCAACGCACTTGAATGAACGCGCGTGGATGCATTTTCTGTGTGTTGGACTGTGCGTGTTTTCTATACAAACGGAGATACTTACAAGCAACGTTAAAACATGCATTCACGCGCTACGCTGCGTGGTGCGTGGCAGTGTGTTAATCGCCTTATAGTTGTACATACTAATTCCTCGATGAGAGTAAATAAACTTACTTTGTTTTATTTTATATGAATTGCTCATAGAAAAAGTCTGTCATTAGGGTACTAATAATTATAACTTTGCGATATGAGAGTAGACATCGTATCCAAATTTATTTATCTAACCAATTTCATTTCATTTATATGAATACTTATACAATTCATTACTTATTTGAATACTTATACAATTCATTACTTATTTGAATACTTCTAAAATTCATTACAATCATGATGATAAATATAATTATTTCTCACTTACCATTCTGTCCCTGGACTGTGGTTCTCCTTTAAGTCACCGAGTTTGTCACCTGCACCTTCTAACACAAATTTCACAAACACTGTTTTACAAAAACCATACCTACACGATCACCCAATACAAATACATCCTTTGGTTTTTTTATATAATTCCTTCATAACATTCATTACCGAATGCGCCATGTTCTATTCTATTAATTTTTTTTATTATGTCAAGCAAAGCTGATGTCGACTATTCTGCCAATGTATAAAGTGAATTGGAAAAGCAAGTGCGCATTATTTTAATTTTTTATAAACGATAAAAATCTTCAATGATACTTAAGTTCTTGTGGGGTTAGTACTGGACTGAAAAAAAACAAAAAGATAAAATTACATATAAAAATAAAATTATTAGAACATTAAATATACATATACCACATCCACAATGACAGAATATTTGGGGAAACAAATCATAACTGTATATTATTGTGGCGGATGAAAATCATCAGCGCCACAAGCAGGTCTGGTATGTTAAAAGGGAGGGCAAATTAATAGGAAGAGGGAATGCGCCATGTTATTTATTTACGTAATCAGTACCTATGTCAAAATGTCAAACCAATAGTTTGATGACAGCTGTGCGCACAGATTATTAAAGTCCGGCGGCGCATGAGTCGTTGCCCGGATTGTTACAATTTTATAAATATTCTGTTTATATAAACATTTAGAACTAGGTATAGTGTATTTATTTTATTACTCGTATTTTGTTGTTATTGTCCTATTTCCGTTTGCTGAACTGGTTGACGTCATTACGTCAACGCCGGCTGTCGCTGAAATCCAGCGGTGGGGCTCTGTCTCGCATAGCGTCGTAGCGTTATGATGAGCGATTGCCGTTTTGCGTGGATGTGACGTATATTTTCCCCCAACTCGTTCTTTTTGTATTTGTGTGTTTTTCTCTGCATCATGTTTACAGCAAATAAACGTATTTTCTTTCTTTACTTTAATAATCTTTTAACTTAAGTTTTTGATTGTCATATCATGCATGTATTAAAGTCACACTTTTCCATTAGCGAAAGCGACAACCAAGTGAGCGTGAAGCACTTTGACAGAGCACACACAGGAAACAGAGACTATGGAGCAGATTGTATCAGGAGAAAACGAAATGATTACTTTTCATATTTATTGTCTGAAACAAAACTGAGCAACAAACACAGTGCAAAACAAATAAGTACAATAATAACCGACAACGGCAAACCTGTCGTAGTTATGAGCAATTTGGACTGTGAGCATGGTATAACAATGGTGGTGAAACAACTTCTATCGAAGAATGAATTTTCCGACGCGTCCTCAATATTTGTAGCAGTTCCAACGTCAGACGACAATGACTCAGATCTCTCGTCGAATTATTCAAATTTTTCCATTCAATTATCTGAACGTTATCCCAATTTGTATCAAGAAGTACATAGCATCGAAAAACTTGGTAAGCAATTTATCCATTACCAAATGATTTCAATTCACTACCACCTTCATACATACGTAATGGCCATATGGCCAGTAGCTAAGCAATCAAACTCAAACTCAAAGCATTTATTTCAAATAAACCAATTACAGGCACTTTTGAATTGTCAAGGGGTCGGTCAGTCAGAAAGATGAAGCTAGTTGCCCATTCCAAAGCGTAGTAGGTACCTATGGAGAAGAACGGGCAAGAAACTCCATGGACACTCTTTTAAATCAAAATATGGTTACAAATTATTGGTTACATCATTCATGTTGAAATTATGCATGTGAGAACGATGCAGAACGTTAAAAGCGTCCGTAATAAAGAGACGACAACAATTCCAATATTAAATTAAAATAAGCCGTGGCAGCCAAGAGATGACCAGTCCCCACTGACGGCGCCCGTTCACGAACATGACGTATGGATCAGCACCATTTAGCTCAACCATTTTGAAGGGAACTTAATGATCCAACACACACGCCACCACCAGCGAGACATTTGAGTGAGCATGACATACTCTCAGCCGCCAGGGCACATTCAAGTCAATGAAAGACAAACCTAGAAAATGGTAGCTTTATAGTAGGTACATAGTACTCACACATGTGCTATGCAATTATACAATACTACAAGATTGAATTTATACAATGTAAAGACAGTTTTTACAATCTTCAGTAGTTCCAAATGCTAATCAATTAGTTAATGCGCCCTTGTGGAGCAGGACCAGCGTTGAGCCAAGCATTTTTATCAGCGATGTAATCCCCCAACTTATAATATGCTTGACTGCATAGTGTGCGTTTTATACAGGATTTAAATTTCGTTTCATTCAATTGAAGTAGTTCATTCAATAAAAGCCAAACAGGTCGATCGAAGGTTACGCTTGTTGATCTGTGGATAGACGACCATCGTCCATTACGTACCCGGACCCCTCCGTGCCTCGGAAAGCACACTAAGCCGTTGCTCCGGGGTATCACACAAATAAAAAAATCTTAAAAAAAATAGAAATAAAAAATCTTATCTTTGAAACTCAGACAGACAAAAAATAAGTGACTATTGTCGTTTGGTTTGTTTCATCGTCATTAGTTGAAACTACAGGCTTTTAGGACACATTATTAATTATTATTTGAAGAAAAAGTATCGGCAGACATAAACATGTACCTAGGTAACCCCTAATTAATAATCGCATAGCAAATAACTGCCGTTATTTACTTAGACACAAAAATCCCATTAGGTCGCAAAAAATTGCACTGTAAAATTTTTTTGAGATGTTGTTAGTGAGATACCAATAGTGTAAAACCAAGTTTGCAGCTACGAAAGACCTGTGCTAACTGCATGGTGCTCGAAAATATCAGACTTATTTCAGTTATTGACTTATTTTGACATTATTTGGAAAAATGGCCAGTGTTTAAAGTGCTGCATCTCGGGTTCTCTTGGACCTACAGAAGTACACCAAATTTTATATATTTAAAATATTTAATAAGTAATGCTTTTTCCGATGGATGCACCTTTTAGAAGTCAAAAAGTGAAAGAAGTCCGAAACGTGCGAGGTTTTTCGAGCATCACGTAGTTAGCACAGGTCTTTCGAAGCTGCTAACTTGGTTTTACAATATTGGTTTGGTACTTAGCCTAAAAACATCCCAAAAAATCAGTACAGTGCAAGTTTTTGCGACCTACGATGTTTTAAATGACGAGACTATTAACGTTATTACCAGTATTCATTTCGATCACTCATACATCCATATATATTTTGCATTTTCAGTTTGGCATACATTAACTACGCGTTTATTACATAATATTATAAAAAGGTGGTGCCTGTTTGTATTTTTGTAAAATTCAATTTCTGTTAACACTCATCCCATCACAAAAAAATACATTACAGACTATGCATGATAATTTACTGATCGAAAGTTTTAATTGACAGATTTCATTTAGAAGAAATTCATCACGCGGCTTGAAAATGTCTGCAAAAGGTATAAGTATTGCATGGAAGTGACGCAGGAGTCTGAAAGTAATTTGTGAATGTCCTCCCTCGAACTAGAATCCTTCCAGTATCAAAGTTACGAATGGGTTGATGAGAAGCAAGATTTGTGACAGAAATCAGATATGACGCAGACACAGTCAGGATTTGAAGTCCCTCACCCGCCATCCGTTGAAGATGAGGCTTCCGCCGGAGGATTCAAGTTTTCTTTGAGTGACAGGGGTTCATCTATCCATCTTTTTCTTTTTCCACCGTTTCTCCATCTCGTGTTAATGGTTTGAAAAACAGTTGTTTTTTTTTGTTATTCATTACTTTACAGTTCAGTACCTCATAATGAAAGTTTTCCAATCGTTTGTGTATTTTTTTTAAACAGTCGATTTTCCGATAAATACGTATAGCACCTACTTTAAGACAGCAAAATAAAATTGTTACCAATTTTGCGTTTTTTCTTATCAGAGATCAGAATAGGTAGAGCATATTTACCTTAACATCGAGGAAGTAAGTAACTTAGAGTGGATAATACCTCCTCTAAAATCCCGGAATCATAAACATGACGAAAGTCCCGGGATTTAAGAAATTGCAAATTATTTATTGCACTTCGAATACATTCGTAACACATTATTATTATTTCGAATAATCTTATTACATTTTTAGGGTTCCGTAATAAAACTGTAAAATTAAAGTGCTTTGTTTGTCATATAAGAAAATATTTTTTTCAAAAAGTTGTCTGGTTATTGTGTGTATTCATTTGATTATATGGCGATAAAAAGGGTAATATTAAAAATAAAAAGCAAAATATCTAATCAAAACAATTTATATATTTACGTACAATTACAAAACTTCCTTGTTATCACTACACAAAGAACCAGAGTAAAGTATGTAGTTATATACCCTTAAAAAAATTGAACAAAAATATAACCCTGTTTTTCTGTTGTGCCGTCCATTAATTTGGTAAAAATACAAATGCTCGTAACTCGTACCATTTAACAAAAACAAACAAGTTGTCCTTTTTATTTATTCACTTTAGTTGATACAAGTAAAAATCAATCAGAAACATCATCATTCATCATCATTCTCAACAGAATATTATTTAGGAATGCGCTCACACACATTTTACAATACAAAACAATAGTTGCTATCTCTTTCACACAGCTTTTGCATTGAATGAAAGAGATAACATATAGCAACCCCTACATCATGTGAAAGAGATAGTAAATTAATTATATCACATTTTGTTGTGTAACCAAAGACATTTTGACACAATAGGAACCGCCACCGTTACCTTGGTAAGAATAACCAAATATCTGTACACCACAATGTATTTAGGTATGTATTTGAAGCACAAGTTTTAATTTACCTAATATGCACTTAAACAAATAAGCACATAAACCAGCCAACTTAA
This sequence comes from Dryobotodes eremita, assembly GCA_917490735.1. Taxonomy (NCBI): domain Eukaryota; kingdom Metazoa; phylum Arthropoda; class Insecta; order Lepidoptera; family Noctuidae; genus Dryobotodes; species Dryobotodes eremita. The sequence continues at coordinate 4,012,651 of OU823241.1, read as the reverse complement.
TTTTATTTTACCTACTTAAAACAAAACATTTGAATTTGACACAATTTTAGAACGGAACCCTAAAAATGTAAAATGATTATTGAAATCAATAATTTGTAACTATATATATATATATATATATAAAGTCCAATAAATAATTCGTGATATTTAAATCCCGGGATTAAAACGCCGGTATCATCTTTCCGGGATTTTATAGGAGGTATTATCCACTCGATAATAAAGTTACTTACTCGAACTTTAGGTAATTATACTCTACCTATTCCGATCTCTGATTTATTATAGAAAATTATGATTGTAGTATTAGTTTTCAAAAAAGGAGATAAAGCGGTCCTTAAAAACTACAGGCCCATATCGCTTCTGAGCCATGTCTATAAGCTGTTTTCGAGGGTCGTCTCGAATCGTCTATCGAGAAGACTTGATGAGTTTCGACCTCCAGAGCCGGGTTTCGATCGGGTTACGGGACCACAGACCACATCCATACAGTAGGGCATGTTATACAGAAGACCGAAGAGTGTAGCCAGCCAGCCCCTGTGTCTTGCTTTTGTGGACTATGAGAAAGCCTTCGACTCTGTCGAGACCTAGGCTGTGCTGGAGTCCCTGCAACGATACCAAGTGGACTGGCGATGCATCGATGTGATGAGATGCTTGTATGACGCCGCGAATGTGTCAATTCAAGTAAAGAACCGGCTGACTAAACATATCCAGCTGCGCAGGGGAGTAAGAAAGGGGGATGTCATATCCCCGAAACTGTTCACTGGCATTCGGAAGATATGTTTAAGGCGCTGCACTGGAAAGGAACGAGCATAAACATAAATGGCGAGTACATCTCACACGTATGATTCGCCGATGATATTGTCGCTTATGGCGGACTCACTGCAGAATCTTGATCGAATGTTGACTGACCTAGCCGTCACCTCTCGACGCATCTATCATGTGGAACTAGTGATACAAAATTCAACATTTGTTCCAATATGTTCAGATTCTTTAAAAATGGAACTTTTGATTAAAAAAAACAGTAGTTCTATGATGGAACTGTTAATGGTACTAGTGTGCCTACTAGTGTGTGTGTGTGTGTGTGTGTGTGTGGTACTCGTAAACAGTATGTGATACTCATAGATATCCGAGAGATATGCCTTTACTCTATATTTGCTCAAGTTTAAGTGTCGCCACCTTTTCCCCACTCCTGAAACTCACACATAAATAAAAGGAATAGATACGGCACACATGATGCTTTTTTCGCACACAAGTAAGAAAATATGCGTAACACTTTTGTGCTATTTTATTGCACATATGCTCAAAAGAGGCGGGCACTAGAAAGTATAGATACAGTCACTGAATGCACACATGTAACTGTAGCATCAACTAGGGAAGAGGGTTGGTGTAAATATGTGATCGATAAAAATATCGATGAAAAGCGACTGCAAAAGGAAGTGTGTTTTGGACGTATTTTGTATCGTTTATTTTTACTGCTTTTCAATGTGGACTATTATAACACCAATAACAACAAAACAAATAAAAATATAATATTTTCGTTTGCAAATAACATTTAAGGAAATCAGTTTCTTCAGTTTCTCTCTTACTTTAAAATTATTCAACAAAAACAACAATTCATATAGGTACTTATTGAACATAAAATCAAAATCAAAAGTCATTTATTCAAATTAGGCTGAGACTCAGCACTTTTCGAACATCAAAATTAGATAAGACAGTCCCCCCAAAAACACCCGCCCTTCACCACTTCCTAGTGCATTAGCCGGGGAGAAGAAGTGGCGCAACAAACTTCCCAGCAGCACAGCTGTCTGTTCAGTTAGAAAAAATGCTTGATTCTATACAATAGTAGATATGCAAAGTAATTAACATTACGAGCCACAGAACATTAAATTAAATTATTTATCATATGTCAGCTAGCCACGCCAATATACCAACAAATATAATGAAAACTATACTCAAGCTAAAAAAAAAAATAACTTAATACGTACATAAAAGCCTCCAGGCATAATAGCGCGCGTGGCATGATAGCTTACTTATGCAATGCTGGATTATATTCACATAGCTGTAAGGCCTAAATTCCTCCTACGCTGATGTCGGTCGCGTACCAGTCGCAGCAACGTACGCGCCGCTGACGTCAGCATCGCAGTGTGGTGATATATCGAAAACAATGTACTATCGGCCCAAGTTAAGCATGCTCACTTAAGAAAATATTCCTGCGAGAGCGCAGCTAGTGACAAACCACACCCCTTCCTAGTTTCCCCCAATTAGAGACAATATGCATTTGTGTGAGTAATGAGCGAGTAACATAAAATAACAAACATTAGCTAGAGCGCGGCAGTGCCAATACAAGGAACAACTGCAAAACATTTGAGATAATCCTAAGGTAATAAAAAAACGTATGGCCCTTGTATTAAGCCGTCCTCTATTGTTTAACCGAATTTCCAGACATTCCCACTAAATAACAATGGGTCTTAGATAATGAACTTATTTTTATTTCAGTTGCAAGAGTTGTGCGGCTTGCGGCCTTGCGTTAGCTACAAACAAAAAGCTCTGATAACATTGTATGAACTGCGCAGAGTATTGGTTCAAATATTACTGTAATTTTCAAGTATTCCCAAATTGCCCAAGTATAAACAAACACATAGAAATTTAGATAGTTATTTACTTTTAATAAAGTCGATTAAACACAAAAAATTTCAATATAAACATTTGATACCTTCATGCAGTGCCGGTCAACGCACCTATACCTAACGTATTCAGGGAGCCGTGAGATAAAAGGTAAACAAACCATAAATGTCCGTTCAATCGATTTTGAATGCTATTGTGTTGGTGGCATGACAAATGGCAGCTGCAGTAAACAGTTGGTATTGTAACCACTTTTTTGCCTTTAATGCCATCCATAAGCCTACGGAATAGAAGTCAAAATCGGTGGAACGGACTGTAATAAAACGGTTCGTTTCAATGTCTCATCTTATTGTGAAGGGAATATGGTGCGGTTGCTGCGGCATGCGGCATCACATAGGATATGGTGAAAATTGGAGAGGCAGTGAAAGTGTTCATAAATAACCTATATCTATAGACCCGATAGAGAGAGGAAAATATTAAAGTGGATTAATACATATAAATTGTAGTTTATTAGTTATTACAAATTATTTTTGTAAATACTGCAATATCAATAATACATTTTCTAAACCAAACAAACAGAAGATATGAGTACTAAAATTAATTCTTGTCCATAATAAAAAAACAATTCAATTCAATAACAAAGAGCTCACGCCGCCGCCGCGCCGCGCTGGCCGTGCCCATTAAAAACTCGTCTCTTAGCAGAAACAAGTGAGCATAGTACTCTCCTAGTGTGAGTGTCACACATTCTATACATGATTATACTAATACGAACACCACTAAAATACGCTTTGTGCATCCTATTGGTCAAAACTCGTGCATTGTGCGATCGAGTCGTGAGCCGTGCTATGCGATTATCGCCTTAGAGGTGAGCATGCAGAAGTTTGGCCGATAGTACATATATTCGTACGCGCCACTGGCGTACGCGACCGATATCAGCGCAGGAGGAATGCAGGCCTAACTCGAAGTCACAAATGATAAACTAGGACCATCGAAGTAAAATAAATAAATAGAACAATTACTAATAACAATAACAAAACCATGGTCAGCAAGACAATCAATCACCACAAACAGCGCCCGCTCACGAGCATAACGCAAAGATCAGCCATCATCCCCCTCGCCATATTTGAGGGAAGGAGGCAACCGGCAACCGCTTGAGTATTAACTTTTCAAATATTTTGCTAAATGCTGGTAAAATAGAAATAGGCCTGAAATTGCCAACGTTATTTTAAGAGAATAATAAGAAAAAGTTATGGACATGTGAAATGTAAATACTTTGACAATATCTGACGCTTTGATAATTTAGGTGTCACATTCTTAACAAAAAAATGTAAGCGAATATCAATATATTTTTCGAAAAATTTGTCTACTCAACAACGTAAATAACGCAATGAATGTTGTGGAACTGTCAAAATGAAACCCATTTTTACTGTTAGTGTGTTACGTAATTACCCCGCAGGTTCTTAATATAAGTTTTGATTTAGAATAACTAACAATTATCGATATCCACATCTCAGCGCTGCGCATCACTAATGCGTCGCCTTGACATGCGTCAATCATTAGGCAATAAGCTGACGCATGTCAAAAATATTTCACAACCAGATAATTTGTAAAATCCTTAAATATTATAATTCATTCAGTGATTTTTTACTTACCGGTGATAAGACACGCCACTTGTCCTAAGGTTTGTTGTAATTGTCCTATTTTTGCAAATAAGGTCGGAACAATTCGGCATTTTGTAAAAATATGATATCACACTACACGTTCCGATGCAAACATTTGACTAAACGATGCTCACCGAGTCACGCGTATTTTGGGTCAGTATGACCAAACAGAGGCGACATGTGCCACGCCTCCAAGCCATATCCCTCGATATCCGTGGTGATACTAGTGGCAACGAGCCTGCCTGAAAGCAGGAATGACATGCATACATACATACATGCATGTATACACACAAATACACACGTATACATAGCAGGAAAGTTGTAGGTTTATAGTTACAGATGGCGCCACCAATCGCTTATCTTCTGAACCGGTCGAGAAAGGCCTCTATACCCATATATATAGGAGTACTCTGTGGTAATCTTGGAATTCGTAATAATAATAATAATAATAATCGTAATTCCATGGAATCTATAATATTTCTTGCACTGAACTTATCTGATGTGAGTGCTACATGGATTTTTTGGCGCCTGAATGACATTGACACGGGGGCGTTGTTGGGTAAGCATTTGTGAAGTTCCGCCATGGAAATTGAAGTTACTGTTTATTTCGTGGGCTACCCTAGAGTATGTATCACCCTTAGGCTTATATCATAAACTCAGTCTCAGCTGAAATTTCAAATAAACCAATTACAGGCACTTTTGAATTGTCAAGGGGTCGGTCAGTCAGAAATATGAAGCAGTTGAGCATTCCAAAGCGTAGTAGGTACCTAAGGAGAAGAACGGGCAAGAAATCTCACTGGGAGAATCAAAAAATTCTGAGTTGAGCTGCACGGTTACTGATAAATGCGTGCACTGACAGGACAGGTCCACTCAATCTGTGTGGTTCTTTTCTCCAAAGACCATTTCATACACTAATCTCCATGGTCTTCACATGATGTGACCAAGATTATGTCTGGTCTTTAAAAGAGACTGTGACCTCTGGGTTTGTTTTGGCCTTTCGTCACAGCGTAGTCAGGTAGGAAACGCCGACCTAATCTTGTTTTTAAAATATAATTGACGTGTAAAAGTGTTTGTGCAAACCCACTTACAGAAATAAAATCATAATTTATCTTTATCATTAATCATTAGTGGAATATTTGCACTATAACAACTTATATATATTATTATTGATACGAAAACGCCACCACTTTTTATAAGCGCAGCATTAAGTTTGCCAATTCTTCGGCTATGTTGGTTACCTTGGTTCTCCTACGGATCTCTTCATTTCTGATTCGATCACGTAGAGAAACTCCAAGCATAACCCTCTCCACTGCCTTTTGGGTGACTTTAAGCGCTTCAATGTCATAAGTCATTATTGGCAACACGCAATGGTCAAAGGCTTTCGTCTTGAGACACTGTTTTAATTTTAACTGGCCTTAAAAAAACATAATCGCCAAAGTGTATTGAACAAGCGTGGTAATCAATGCTCATGCCTTCTCTGTATGAGGCTTTTGGCCTATAGTAGGACTACAAGAGGTTGGTATTTCTTATTATATTTAGGTTACATGCTGACAGATCGACTAAAGGACGATGAAAACCTAGAGAGCGAAAGGTTGGTCCGCTGCAATGTTTACTCGCAGATTCGCACGGTGTACCACAGATGTAAAATGTGTGTTACTTTTCAGAGCCTAACAAGAGAACCAACAACCACCAACCAAGGTTTGGTACCAACCAATTGGTAATAATTAATTGTAAATGTACCTTTTAGGTACCAACCAACCAAGAGTAGATACGACATTAAAATTCAACAAAGATCTTTTAAATCCACTGTAATTAAGCGGATTTTGCCCCACCAATGATTTGGTGGCGCAAATTACACTCGCATAAACTCTTAACAAAGTTTCCCCATTAGAGCTGCACTGTTGGATTTAGTAAAATATTATGGCAAAAACAAAAACAACAAGCTTACTTTGAAAAAAATTCAATCAAATAGAGACTATTCGTACGAAATTAGGATGACTCTGAACCAGCTTATTGTTTCTGCCATAGATTACTACTAGATTTCTACAGTTTATATGACAACATGAAACATAGGTTTACAAAAAGTCAAATAAATAGAGTAACATTATTATCTTACTACCTATTGTGCCTCCTACTACTACTACTCCTAGCCTGCATCGTCCCACTGCTGGGCAAGGCTGGACCTTCTAATGAGGTTAAAAACTGAAAACTCGTCTTAGGTAGTAGCACAGTTCAAAGTCTACAAATCGCTATTCTTTTGTTTGTATTTAATTTTGTGCCGATCACAAATTAAACGACAACTAGATATTTATGAGACTTGGAGTATAGCAGTATTAAAAGACGAGCTAAGATTATGAACGTTTTATAATGTATAGGTTATCATGTGTTTGTAAACTTGAAGTAAATTTTTTTGTGAAGGCTGGAGGCGTACGACAGGCATAACCTGATCGGAGTTGAAAACCAACTCGAGGATGATCTTCCTAACTGAACAACTTCATAGATGTTAATTCTAGCACTGATCTAATATGACAATATAAACACACACACACACACACACCCCTTTACTATAATTTATCATTGATAATTTACTTATTATAACACCACAGATGCCTGTAGGTAATAAAAACGGACTTAGTTTTCTTGGGATCAGCACGAAATACGTAAACGAATTTCTGCCGTAAAAGTCTTCAGGTTTAAAAATAATAGCACATAGTTTCGACGAAATATCGGATATCCATTTAATTTTTTTCAGTAAGCTTTCTGCTACAATTTTTGTCTTTTAACATCTGATCTTTGGCAAATACATTGGTCCCCGTTTTGTTGCAGTCAAAAGCTGCGCAACGGGGAATATTAATTAATTAAATTATCCGTAAAAAGTCTCTCGTTTACAAAAAAAATATGGATATTGACAGCTAGCTGTCAAATTCTTGGACTTTGGATAGTAGCGACATCTGAAGTGAACAAGTGGCAGTTTTTATTCCCATTCTATTCTTTCTACTCTATTAAGTTCCTTGACCATAACCAATAACTCTGACCATCTGTCACATGACATTTGTCGCCCTTCACCACTGCCCTGCACAGAAAATGCGAAAAGACTAACATTTTTGTAATTAAAATAATTAAACACCTCTCATGATTCCATAATATTATAACATAGCGCAAAGGAATAATTTTAAAATAAAATCACGCTATGAAAGGTATTGTAAACAATCTTTATTACTATAACAACTGAGTTGCACCAGAGCAGATTTAAAGACCACCACCTTTGAGCACCACCGAACAATTTCACAAATAAATCAAGATAGCTGCAGAATCTTATATTTTACATACTACATATGTTCAAACATAACATAACATTACATCACGCCTGTAACCCCCGAAGGGTTATGTTATGTTCAAATAAAGTAAAATATTATTAATTTTTACTAGGTACTTAATTTATAACTTTTTACGAGAGCATGGATACAATTAGTGTGATGTCGTATCCAAATATAGTGTCACATTCTCACACCAAGAAAATCTAATTCAATGCATTATTTCGGTTACCAGCTATCCAACGATCTTTTGAAACATAGCTCCACTGAAGAGTCACACTTGTCTACTGATAGAACTGAATACAATGTCGACGGGACAATAACTAGGTAAGATCACACCCAGTTGCTTCGTAGAGCTGACCTCTGGCCCCTGACCTTGTTGAGTGTCTTTGCCTAAAACTTAATATCATGTTAATGGCCGTCAAAAGACTATTCAGTGAGGTAATTTAAAAAAATCTTGTTATGTTTTAAAATGAAACTACATTTACAGCAAAGTTTTATTGAGGAATCCACGTTATCCACAAAGCGAACAGGGAAAGAAACTATTATTTTAACAGACGGAAAACAAAACGTATACCAAGTTTTTAGAATGTCTTTAGCACAAGCTTATCAAAAAGAATGGGAAGGGCAAGAAAAACAACCCAATCAAAAAGACAGGGAAGTTTATGAAACGGAACTCAATCAAAAGGCAATAGAATGGATTCAAACACAACTTCATCAAAAACAATGGAGAGACTATGGAAAGAAAGAGGAAAGAAGACAAAAAACTAAAAACAGAAAACCCATTGTAGTCATAAATCATTTGAATAACACTGAGCATGACATACGGACCATGGTCGAACAAGTCCTTACAAAGAGCGAGTTTTCTGATGACTCCTCCATCTTTGTGGTAGTACCGTCAGTCGACAATGACGCAGGAAACTCTTCTGATGGTCAAACTTCTACTATTTGCATGGAAATTAGCCCAAATCCTGACAAGTGGCAAAAAATTGTCAATCCAGTAGAATACGGTACTAAAGTAATTTTTTTAATTCCCTTTTATTCTTAACTAGCTTTTGGCCGCGGCTTCGCCCGCTTGGAGGTCGGAATATATTCCATGTGAATGTACTATTAGGATAAAGAGTATCCTATTTCCTAACCCAGGTCATGATTTATCTGTGTGCCAAATCTTGTGAAAAGACCGACAGAGTTACTGTCACATTTATAATATGCTCACAAACAAATGATTGCTATGGCTACTTCGTTACCCCTATGGAAAACATGGCATTGTAAACAGATGTTGTATCAGGCCGTGTCCGAACCTTAAGCGAATGTCAACGAATACGCGATCGTCCCGCTCGTTTTTATGAATAAGACCTACTCACGCAATCAATCAAGTCGCTTTTGTACGTCAAAATTATAATAATCAACGATCGCACAATCGCGTATTCGCGCGAAAGTCGCTTTCGGTTAGGACACATTGAGAATTGTTTTTGCTTCTTTATTTTTCTCAAATTTGTCTGGCTCTACTAGTAGGGGTAGACCAAAGAAACGATAGATGGACTGTGTGAAAGATGATATGGCTAGAAAGGGAGTGACTATCGAGATGACGACTAATAGAGAAGTATGGAATAAAACGCCATGTTGAGCTGACCCCGAATAAATTGGGATACGGACAGGAGAATGATGAATTCTACGTCACAGTTCAGTTACAAATATTACTTAATCATCACTGCCCAACTTCATATAAAGTTCATTCATAAAACTGTAAATTTAAAGATCCGAAGCAGCGTAGAAATGCTGCCGCAAAACATCAAGGAGTGAAGATATCAGCAAAAGGAAAAAGGTTTTTTATGGAGGGTTTACCGATACAAATATTATCTTTTAACAACAAAGATACTTTGTTCGAGCAAGGACACCCAACGCCAAAAGACAAAGGAAAAAAAGAAACGCGGAACAAACTGTGTCAAATCAATACACCTAATGGAATAGTGGAAAGAATAGAACATAGATGCAACGTCGTAAGCACGGACACGACTGCCGACAGACCGTGTTGCTGTAATCCTAATACAACTGAGTACTCCGACTACAGTCCAAACGGTAGATACGTAGCTAACGTAATGTCAAAGCTTGTTACGCCACTTCTTGAGCAAGGTACTTCACAATTATTTAGCAGCAGATTGCGTGCTGAACTTTATAAATCAAATCAAATCGTTCTTTCTTTTATAAACATGGGTAAAGTAGGTACAGTACAACTATTTTCTTAATCTCCCGCGGCAATCATCATATTTCCGAATACAAAAACGAATGCTACTTTCCATGAGTTTTTTTTTTATTTCCGTGAAAACAAAACAATAAAGTACACAGTTCTGAATTAAAATTATTATACACGATAAATCTAATAATTGATGTCATTGATACACCTAGAAATTAGCATTCGTTTGTAATCGGAAATCCGATGATTCCCGAGGGACACAAGAAAATAGATTTACTGTATATAAATGTTTTACTTATTTGTTTATTGTACAGATCTTGTGCACTTTTATAATTTCTAACGTGACGATATTATCGTGGACGTCGGAAATTTAAAAGCGTCTTCATATATTTTCGCACATATTACTTCCGTGTTATCGTGATGCCGTGGCGTGGACGTAGACGCCACCTTAGAAATTATTATGAAAACGCACAATGTTCTTTGTTATTGAAAATAATTTAACGTCATTTCTTAGTTAGTATGTGGTTTAATTAAAAATTAATTTGTTTAATGTTTGTAGGTACGATTGACAATCCATTTCATATTAGGTGGGGCATGAAACAGCAAGAATCGGTTATGTCAGTAACCGTACCGGTATCGCCATGTTGCATTCAACCGTGCAGGCTTCATCATCATGCGCAAGCCCCCGCACAATATTTTGAAAACTACGCTCAAAATCCTGCCAACGCCGCTCAATGTCCCGACTACTCCGCTCAACATCATGCCAAGGCCCCCGATCAATATCTTGCCAACGCCGCTCAATATCCTGCCAACCCCGCTCAATATCGTACCAAAGCCCTCGAACAATATCCTGTCAACGCCGCTCAATGTTCCGGCTACCCCGCTCAACATCATGCCAACGCCCTTAATCAATATCCTGCCAACCCCGCTCAACATCGTACTAAGGCCCTCGATCAATATCCTTTCAACGCCGCTCAATGTCCCGAATACCCCGCTCAACATCATGCCAAGACCTCTAATGAATATCCTGCCAACGCCACTCAATATCCTGCCAACCCCGCTCCACATCATGCCAAGGCGTGTTCCGCTCAAACAACAACAAACTACTCACAAATGCAAGCGTGTCAATGCAGTCCAGAAATGATGCTAGAACTGTTAAATCTAGCAGTCAAAGGGGGCAAGATACAGCACATGCAGTCGAATGGGCGTGGAGAGTGTCCCCAAACACCTGAAACGCAAGCCCCGGGGTCACCGCCAGCTGCCCAAAGTAATTCCCTTTTTACATAGTTTACAGCTTTTTTATTTTATTTAATGAAGTTTGCATTAATCATCATTAGCTCTAATAGATCTAAGTAATTAATTTGGGTTATTGCGCCCACCACAAAAAATCCATGAAACTATAAGGATTCGCGGAAATGTCGATCCGAAAATTCACCCTAGGCCTAATTGTATAAACAGAATAACCGTTTTTGTTTTTACGTTGCCTTAATCTAAATCAAAATCAATATATTTTATTTCACATAAACCTACATGGGCACTTATGAAACGACTGAAGCTAGGAGCACGGTTCCAATTTGTTGTTTTCTATGGAGGTGAGCCGGAAAGAAACTCCACGGTTACTCTTTTAAGAATAAGGGGCTTTTACAAAGTTTTCAAATTACAGTGTTAATAGGTATGGAAGGACAGTGTAGGCCTGTCAACAAGTAACGGGTACTCAACAAAAAAGAAAAGGTCTACAAATCTACAGTCTACAAGTTAGGCCTACAACGTTCTCACATTCACAAAATATAGAAGAATCTATGTAAAATATAAATAAAATAATAAAAATAAAAGCCTATTTAAACCAAATGACATGATTGCCGTTACAAACTGTAACAAATCTAAATTAAAATCCTGTCTACAAAAGCTATAAGTAAAGAGTTGAAATAAAAATTGGAGGTATATAATGTCAAATAATGAGAAGATTATGTCAAAGAAGAAACTAAAAATCAAAATTGTTATTTATATTTTTTATAATAAACTTCTTAATTTGGAAGCAGTTTATAGATATTTACATAGTGATGCCGTTATTGAGGTACAAGGGTAGGCACCAAGTGCAGAAGGAATTATTGCCAAACTTCCTTGTCTTCAGCGTAGTCTCTAATCTTATAACATGCATTTTTGATAAGGATACGTTTGATGTGGGTTTTGAACTTTCCATCGCTAAGGTCTGTAACTGACTTTGGCAACGTGTTATAAAAGCGGATACTGTTTATAAGAAATGACTTGCTTGTTTTAGTTAATCTGAATTTGGGTATAACAATTTAATTTTTACTAAGTGGAAATCGCTTCTTATTTTGAAAAGTCCTAAGTTTTTCCGAACATACAAAATACTTTCTAAGATAAAAAGAGAAGGCAGAGTTAGTTTATCAACTTATTTGAATTTGTTTCTAAGAGACTCGCGAGGACCCATTTTATAGATCGCGCGGATTATCCTCTTTTGTAAAATGAAAATTGAATTGAATCTAAGTCAACTGCCGGTCCCCACAGCAGAACGCCAGAAGACATAATACTGTGGAAATAGGCATAGTATACTAACCTAGCAGTGGCTATATCAGACAACTGCCTTATTTTTCTTACTGCATATGCAGCCGAACTTAATCTACCTGTAAGGGCTCTAATGTGGGCGCCCCATTGCAATTTTAATCTAAAGTAATTCCTAGATATATAGTTTCCGTACTAACATTTAGTTTGCTGCCATCAAGTTTTAAATTTAGACCCACTTGGGGTACATTTGGTAATGAAAACTTAAGACATTTAGTTTTGTTCGCATTAAGTACAACATTATTAGCTGCGGACCATTTCGAAAGAACCGCCTGACTATCGATGACATGTAAGACATCCATATATTTTCTATCTATTAAAAAAATAAGAGAAGTCTCATCAGTGAATAAAATGATATCCAATAAGTTAGCTATCATGTAAGGAAAGTCATTAATATAAACTAGAAATAGGAAAGAGCCAAAAATTGAACCTTGTGGTACGCCCATCTTAACAAAGAACCCCGAGGACGTCGCCCCGTTAACGTTTACTTTCTAAGTTAACGTTTAATCTAGCACACTAGCAGGCTACTCAAAGTACGATATGTGCCTAATGAAACATGCATAAATAATTCAGAAAGAATGCATCGACGAAATCACTGCCATTTGATCTGTTTACAGGTAAAGGGCCTGACCACTCCAAATTCTGTGAAACAGAACCTAGATTAACCAATTCAGCGTGTCCCTGTGGTTAGCAACAACCATTTACATTGATGATGCAACTCTTTCATTTACTGAGTTCAGTCCCTGGCTCCGGAACAGGCCATCTGGCAGGCCTCGGAGCTGGTCACGTAGCCCGCTCCGGAGCCGGAGACTGAACCATCGCAGTCGTCAGGAACCATCTGGTTTCTGACGGGTGGTTGACAAAATCAAGTTGTGTATTGCCAACTCGTAATAAAGGAATTACAGAATTATTAGGTCCTACTCCGGAAAGAATGCAAATAGAAATGGGACAAACAAAACAGAAACAAGTGCGTATTATGGAAAACAGATTCAGTTCTACCGTCGGCACCTCCACTGAATCCAAATCTTTTCGATGGTTCAGAAATGGAAAAAAGTCGAATAAAAAGATCATATGCGAGTGTCCTCAACGCGGTCCCGAGGTTGAGCCTGAAGTAGACCTGGAACCGTACCTAATACTGGGAGCATATTTTCAAAAAGAAGAATTAGAAGAAACTTTGAAAAAAAATTCACTGGAAACGATAAGGGTTTCAGGATTCAAAATTAATAAGGATAAGAAACCGGTACCTGAAGTTGAAACAGAATACAATATAGAGCATGCCCTCAGGTACTATGCAATGATGAACCCTGAGCTGTTTCAGAGCATCATGGCAGAGCAACAGGTAAATCGGGAGTATCTGAGAAACAGCCTAGCTAAAAGAGAGTACACAACATTGACCTCAACTATTAGGGCTGATTTTTCCAATGTCAGATATCTTTATACGAAAATTAAGTTTATTGTCATAATATGGCAATTCTATTCCTCGGTCAAAAGATATTTGATGTCTTCACTGTCAAAAAAATAACACGGAGTGATCTCCAGCGTTTGATGGTCTATCATAACACGTACGTGATATTGTCAAGATTTTGGTGTCTCTTCCACAAAAGCCTCTAATAAAGGGTTGAGTTGATACCTGACATTGGAAATATCAGCCCTAATACTAAAAACCATGCAATTTAAACCAAACCAAAAACATAGTTTTCATTATTTCGTCGCTTCTATGTTTTTGGTAAGATCATGATCAAGACAAAATACAGTAATAAAAAGTAGGCAAAATAGTAGTAGTACTTACAGTTACAGTTTTACCAGAATTTTCCAATTTTCCGGGCAAGTTTTCCAATTTTTTTAGCCCTAAAAACCTTATTCAGAATACTCCGAAATTTGAAAAAAAAACTATCCAAATCGGTACAGCTGTTTCAAGTGATGCGCTTACCTACGCATTTCATGTTATGTTTATAGAAAATATAGATATTCACATTTATTCTTTCTTAGTATAAATCTGTAAGTCATTATTATTGTAATAAAATAAATTAGTCGTTTCTACACATTTCTGTGGCTTTAGAAGATTTGTGTCAGGTGGACTCTTATAATGTACCCCTTGATTTTAAGAATGTAGTTCTTCATAAATACTTTATTAATTGACCAGGCCAAACTGGACGGGATAGTATGGACACCAACCTCTTCCCCTGCAGATAATTCAGATCTAGAGGCAGCACCGTCGGACAGTCGAGATGAGGAAGGCCCATTTAGGGGGTTGAAGTTTAAAATGGGTGGCAAAGGTTCCGCTTCCCAGGGACTAGGTGGCATTTGTTGCTTCGATTTGCTCCAAGAATCCTTCACAACATGGTGATACTAGTCACGAGTAAAACAGTACTTTTCATTTTACACTAAACAGAATTTTATGTTTTCCTAGTTCAGTTTCCATCGTCAACGTTTTTGTGATTTTTAACAGCAAGTTTTTGTTTCAATTTTGATAATTTTATTTTTAATAAAAACATCTGAAAATAATAAATGAACACCTTGTTTGGTTTTGGTAACGTTACGTCTGGTCGGGTTGCTATGGCAATACCATGTTACTTCCAGGGTCATAATTTTTTTTTCAACACCCTATGCCGACCCCAACATAATTTTACCCAGTTGACTATTTATTTATTTTTAACCCCTGACGGAAACACAGGAGTCTTTATAAGCTTAAAGTGTATCTATGTATCTGTGGGTTTATCTGCGGCATCATAGCTCCCAAACGACTGAAGAGATTTTGATTGTTTAAGTTTTGTTTGAGAGGTGATTTGATCGAGAGTGTCGTTAGTTATTATTCAATAAAATCTGTTTAGCCGTTTGAAGGTTATTAAGTCTTCTAGTTGATGAAGGGATGTGAGCATCTTCCACTGGTCTGATCGAGATTTTGTATTCTGTTACTTCAGTGATATTAGAAGAACTTTGTAACCTTGAACTGATGCTGCAGTATCACCTGGAATTTTCAGGATACTCAACTCCCTTACCAACTAACAGCAGAAGTATCGTGTTTAGGCTCATTGGAATGGTCTCAATGCATAGGTTATAAATAGATGGTGATCAGGGTCTGATGATGGAGTTGCAAAGAGAAATGCGGAAAAATTTGTAGTAGCTTCACTATGGGAAACGTACGTACAGCTGCGGCACGTGTCGATCTTAGCGTATCGATTAGTAATATATAAAGTTTAAAAACCAGGAAATAAAAGTTAAATTAAAAATTTAAAAAACCCGCGGCTCCAACAAAAGTCTCTAAATAATAGTATAATAAAAGTATTAGCCCTTTTTGTTTAAAATAAGTTGTATATAATATTTTGATCTCAGCGTCGTCGCGTTGGGTGATGGCTAATGGAACGCCAAACAGACGAACGAGGCTTATAAAATACCCAGCAATAATGAATATAATGCTATTGTAGAAAGTACAGCTACTGTCTGTTAGGCAGAGACAGTGAGCTTACTTAAACTCGAAATCATTTATTTCAAATAAACCAATTACAGGCATTTTTGAATTGCCAAGTGGTCGGTCAGTCAGAAAGACGAAAATAGTTGCCCATTCCTAAGCGTAGTAGGTACCTAAGGAGAAGAACGGGCATGAAACTCCACGGTCATTCTTTTAAATCAAAATATGCGGGTACAAAATATTGGTTACATCATTTACCTTCCACCATTTCCTCCAACTCTGCATCTTTATAAGTTATGCCATTATCTTTGTTTGTAAAAGGTTTTTTAACAGTGTGTTCCAATATGGATTTTTAAATTAACCTTTTCGCAAAAACTGCACTGAAATACATCTTTTCGCCAATGTGAGTTTTTAGAAAAAGTTTTCAAAATGCTCAAAAGGGGGATGTGCAAATTTATACACGGAGATCTATGAAATGACGTTCAAACAACGGACGCCCAGGGCTTCTCGGTGGCTTACCGCGTTTTTTAAATAAAATTGGGAAATCCTCATCGGGCTTCAGTTATTTTTTTTTTAATTTTGCTCTATTGGTGAGGTAACTATTAAAAAAAAATTGATGATCAATCCTTAATATGGTCTACGATCGATGAAAATACTGTTTGTCTAATCATCACCGTGGCCTAAACTTAGCTCAAAGGGATAATTTTTGGTCGAGTAAAGGTCAAAAAAACAGGTCACACAAATTCCCACAGACCCTCAGCTTTCCAGAATAATGCAGATTTGGTGCAATCGGAGTTCTGTAAGTCGAAAAACAATATTTTCATACTTGATAGTACTGAAGTATCAAACTGAAACAAGCATTTATTTCAATTAAACCATTTACAGCAATGATGTTTTATAGGACTAGATCAGCAGTGTACGGCGCCGACGTGTTACCACTTCGTATATGTCCACAGGCATATCTGACTTCAGTTGTCAGCTTGACGTCAAGTGAGCAATTGCTTAGCAATAAAAAATATCAAAATGGTAAAATAAGCTGTTAAAATTTGTATGTCACGGTCTGAAAAAATCAATAAAGTAAGTGGTGTTACATTTCACAAGTAAATTTTCAAAATTTTCTTCAGATTATCCAAAAAAACATTACGAGACGAAATAAATTTATCACACATTGCTTTTGCCATTAGTGCTACCAGTAAAAACGATTTTGATTTTGCCAGATTGTTGGGAGTTTAGTGAATGACGAATGTATGTTCCTGTAATTCTAATTTATAATATCATTCCATTTCAAACAAAAGTAATTAGACACGATCTTTATAGTTTTTAAATATAATATTTACGTTGACGCATTTGTTTCTTTTCTTCTTTTATGTAGGTACCTAATCCTTGTCAATTTCTATAAAACTTTAATCTATTGGTAGTTCCATAATACTACCTTCCATAATAATTGATTCAATAACTACCATAATTAATTCTGGGGAAATTATGTTGATCATTGGCAACCCTGGCCATTTTTCCGATAGCAATGTCTTGTCTCATTCCAACGTAATTAGTTTGAAGGTAGGAAGAAATGAGACAAACATAGATTATTTTGACAGATTGATATATTTATGTATCCGTTTCAAAGCTACGACTTTAAACTCGTAAGTGGTTACGTTTTTTTGAAATTGTTAGTTGGACGTTGCTCCTCTAGTATTATATAACCTCATTGATTTACAGGCACTTTTGAATTGTCAAAGAGTCTGTCAGTTAGTCAGAAAGTTGAAGCTAGTTGCCCATTCCAAAACGTAGATCTCTATGGAGAAGAAAGGGCAAGAAACTCCAAGGACACTCTTTTTAAATCAAGATATTACAAAATCCTGGGTACATTATTCGTGTTGCTTCTATATGCGAGAACAATAAAAAAAAAATATAAAAAAAAAATTCAAAATATAAGATTAATAATAAAAATAAGCCGTGGCAGTTAAGAGATGACCAGTCTCAACTGACGGCGCCCGTTCACGAACATGACGCGTGGATCAGCACCATCCAGCTCAACCATTTTGTAGGGAACCGAATGATCCAACACACGCGCCACCAACAGTGAGACATTTAAGTGAGCATGACATAGTCTCTACTGCCATGCTGTCAAGTCAACATAATTATATAATAAACGAATCCATTGTACTCACATTTACAAAATTGCAATATGCTTCTAAATTATACAAAACTATAGTTTGCTATGTATTTGAGCAATGAATAAAATTTTACTACATAAAAGAAAATAATCATTAAAATATCTATTGAGTTATTCAATAATAAAACATATTTTATAAAAAATAAAAAATCATTAAGTTCGCAATGTCAGAAAAATAAAAGGGGGAATAAGAAAGGAGTATCTCTTCCAAACATTCAAATTTTAACTAGTGCGCCCGAGTGTCTGTGGAGCAGGACCAGCATTAAGCCAAGCATTTTTATCTACTATATAGTCATTGAACTTATAATATGCTTGTCTACATAGTGTGCGTTTAATGCATTTTTTAAATTTCTTCTCATTTAGTTGAAGAATATCGAGTGGTATTTTATTATAACATTTTACACAGTACCCCATAAAAGAAGTACCTACTTTAGATAACCTGAAACGTGGTTGATCTAATTTGTTCCTATTTCTAGTGTTGAAATTATGCCTGTCACTTATCTTACTAAAAAGATGTAGATTTTTTCGAACATACATAATGTTTTCATATATATATTGACAAGGTACCGTCATGATGTTAATTTTTTTAAATATCATAATATATGGTCTAACTTGGGTGACAATGCAATAATATGGTACCATGAAGCTGGTCTGATTATGCAGCTGTAAGCTATAAGGTTAATAATATAGGTTATATACTCCTCAACTAAACATGAAATTAGGAACTGAGGCCCTTTAAGAATAGACACTGTTACGCTGGGGCCACACCAACGGGAAACGCCGTTGATTATCGCGGTGATGGACATTAACCGTAGGTGTAGCCAGCAGTTATCGCGATAATTTGTCAAGGGCATTCACATTGCCGATTGACGTTAGACGATAACTCCTGTGACGGTTTTTTTGGCACATCAAAACGATTAACGCGAGAATTATTGCGTTGAAGCGGCCACACTACGTTTGTCATGGTGCACCATGAGCGCGACGTGATCAAGGAAATTTAACGAAGAAACACTAGCGCCAATTAAATGAGCGTTGCCGTTGTCCGTTCCATGAGTGGCAACTCGATTTATCGCGTTAATTATCGGAATAATTAGCGCGTTGTTTAAGGCGATCATGATGATGAGCATTGACGTTGACCGTTGGTGTAGCCCAAACATTAGTAACTTGGACAGTCTTTATGCATTTGTGTAACCGTCCCGCGTACATTTACCTCTATTTCGGATCTGAAACAAGATTGTTCTTAGCATCCAAAGCAAAAAAGGTTGTACTGAGTTAGGCTGTCTTTCCACCAGAGACGTGATAAGTTGCGTAGCCATAGAATTATTGATTTTCGTGGCTTAGCTTAACTCTGGTGGAAAATGAAGCCTTTTTTTAAGCTCTGTTTCATAGTTCATACCTGCTGCACCACTTAGCTCTCATGAAAATAGGCATGTAGTTTCGTAGGTTAGGTTCATCGCTTAGCTACTTCGCACATCTCTGATGGAAAGGCAGCAAGTCTCTGTGAATCCTATCATCTACGCGTTATAATTAAGTTACCGTAGTACTTACAATGGTGTACTCACTGAAGCCTCTCAGGTAACCATGTCAGAATACCGAATATCGTAGCCGAATGAGGAATGCATGAGGCTGGCGCTCACCACACCAGAGCTAATGGGAAACGTTTGTCAAGCTTAGTTTACACGTACCACCTACTTTTTACACCACAGGTTCACACGTCCTTAAATCCTCTTATGCAAATATTTGTATGCATCTGTGGACAATGTATAATTCAATAATTAATCTATGGACATGACAATAGCATAAAATATTTTTCCGGCACATAATTATTTTTTTATAAAATTTTAATAAAAAGCCACATGTAACGCAATCTAAGTACTATTTATCAAGATATTAAGTTCTTTTGGTAATATATTTCCAGTGTATTCAGTTATTTTGATTTAGGATATGACAGGTATGTGACAATATAGAATTCTTCAAGTTGTTATCCTAATGAGTCCCAAACAGATTGGGTACGAGTCGGACCACACAATCTCACACGATGCATTGCAATCGCGGCGCGGTCAGACTTCGCGCCGCTTTGATTTCACAACTTTCAGTGCCACACGGGCGTTGCGGCGACACGACTGGCCTCGGCTCTGCAGCAGTGGCGCCTGGATTGAATCTAATGTTGATAGTCAGATATCGACAATCTGCGATACCGCCCCTGCGTCGCTGCGTTGCAGTATCGCGCAACGTTTCAACGCGCCATCCAGAGGCAGACTAGGCAGTCTGCCGTTTAGTAGTACTGTAGTCGTCCGTCCGCCAATTTCTGCTGATCTTGCAGCGTAATCCCTTGTTTACATCTTTAGACATGGGCGGCGACAGGATTATTTGCAGGAGGGTGCTTCTTCAGCTCCTAGAAGCGTGATCGAAAATGTTTGTACTTCACTTCGGATATTTTTGTTAAGTTATTTTTTATTCCCTTCGTTCGTCCGTCTACTGTAAGTATATTTAAATATGGTTGGTCGCACGCCGTAGTCGCAAGCGGGAACCCGTGCTCTCAGATAGCGCACCTCAAAACGCGCATGATATTACTATCCAAATATTTAAAAAAAAGAGGAGGTCAAACAAAAAATTACAAGATATATAAATTAAAAAAAAAAATGATCTATGCTTACCTGAACATAATAATAACCAATTTTAAGTACTAAATAAAAAAATATGCCTAATTGAAGAAGGATGGAGTATTATTGGTGGGTGCTATCGTGTTATCCGCTAATAATACAGTTTTCATTTATTTTGTTTTGTTTTTTCAATATTTTTACTTTATTCACGGTCTGAGACGTGGTACTGATAGTTTTGTATAACGTTTTTGAAATGCAATAAATGAAATTCTAATATTTAAAATCGTTTTATGCCTGAAATTTTGTTCAGTGGTAGCAAATCACGAAATATTTCATGGAGAAATCTGCAGACTCATCTTTGACAACGCAATACCTTGTGCGATCACGTGCACGTCACAAGTCTTTTACGCATGTCCCCCTTCACCCGCTAGGACCATGGGACTGTCACCACCAAAATAGTCGGTCTGTAGCATCAACACAGAAATCAACAAACCATCGCCCTCGTGTTGCCAACTAACTATCCCGCCAAACGTTTTGACAATTTGCACAGACATCAAAACTATACATCAATGGTATAGACCCTGTCATATGGAGGACACGCAGATATTTTTGCGCCTCCATAATTATGTTATAAGATGTTTCGTTTTCGAAATTCAGTCCAACACCGGTCCGATTGAAAACGTTAATCTTAAAAACTTTGAAAAGTATTTTTATCTAGTTTTCACCCGTACGATGCTGAGGCAAAATACTGACTTACTTAGTAGTTTCATAAATATTTACCTAGTTTTCGTGTTTTCCAGCCCAAACATAAGTATAACTTCATCCAAGATAATACGATCCAACATTTTTACACATAATAGTAATGATCACCCGATGAACGCTTTTCATATAAAATGCCATAGCATGAATTAAAGCATACTGATATAAAAGAATGAATATTTTTTTCAGCCTTTATTCTCAAAGTCCTTTGTCAGTCACGAGATTCAAAAAGGGGAAAAAATCAATATGAGAGATTTGTACAACATCACTTCATACATGTGTTCACAAAATGAATTATCTTATTTTAATCAAGAAAACCGCTCCAATCATGGCATCGAAAATGTGAGCATAATAATTGTTAATAAGAACAGATTGAAAAACCGTAAAAAGCACAACGTAATCATACAGGCTCAACAATCCAGAGTCGCTTCTCGTTTATCAAGATTCAGCAGATCTAAGAAGCAAAGTTCGATCAGCAAACCCTCTAGCATGCCTGAACTAAACAAATGTCCAAGACCAGTCCCGCCACGAAACAGAAGCGGCCATGGAAAGGATACAAAACAAACCAAATACAAACAAAGCCATTTTCAATCAAACTTTATTGTCAATGTAGTTTCGGAACATCGGGTTGACGAAAGTTTAAATCCATTTAATTATCCCAGACAGACAAAATTTAAAATATACAGGTGTGAACTAGGCGCTATAGACGACAATTGTTGCTGCACTTGTAACTCTGACGCTATGTTCGAAGTGATGAAGAGCTTGTATGCGTGTTATAAAAAGAAAAATTGCGAGAATTGTGATTGTATACTTTGTGGTCATCTACCAAGGGAAGAGAGAAAAAAATCTTTTGCTAGCTTCTCAGAACAAGAAAGACTTCTAAGAGCACAAGCTATGAAAGGTTTGCTTCTCCCTGAAGGGAAAACGGCATCAGAAAAAAAACTAATTATCAAGGTTCGCACTGACCTTGGTGTACCTATTGAACCTAAAACTAAATCTATTAGAGATAAACATGAAAAAGCAGCCCAAGATGGCAAACTATTGCCATTGGAAGGCAAAACACACGCAGAGAAGGAAAAGATATTGAAAGATCTACATAATATGGGTATTCCATTACCTGTAGGACGAACGCCATCAGAGAAGGCTTTGATAGCCAAAATATTGGGCGAAACACCGACCCTGGCGCCTTCAGAAAAAATGCGAAGAGCGAAAGCGGAAGGATTAATAACTACGCTCAAAGACAAAACACCGAAAGAAAGAGAAAAAATACTAAGGGCACTAGCTAAACGTGGTATACCCCTCCCTGAAGGTCAATCACCTTCAGAAAGAAAACTTATTAAAAAGGTTCGCGCAGACCTTGGTCTACCCCCTGAACCTAAAACAAAAGCTATTAGAGATAAACATGAAAAAGCAGCTAAAGTTGGCTTCCTAAAGCCATTGGAAGGCAAGACACCTGCACAGAAGGAAAAGATATTAAAAGGTCTACATGATATGGGTATTCCATTACCTAAAGGACGAACGCCGTCGGAGATATCTCTTATAGCCAAAATAGCGGCAAGCAGTCGTCATCCTTCAAAGTTGGCTTCAGAGATCCTGACGCCTTCGGAGAAAATGCGTAAAGCAAAAGCGGAAGGATTACTAACTCCCCTCACAGGCAAATCACCAGAAAAAAAAGAAAAAATTCTGAGGGCGTTAGCTATGAAAGGTTTGCCTCTCCCTGAAGGTCAATCATCTTCAGAAAACAAACTTATCGCCAAGGTTCGCGCCGACCTTGGTCTACCCATTGAACCTAAAACAAAATCTATTAGAGATAAACATGAAAAAGCAGCTTTAGCTGGCAAACTATTGCCTTTGGAAGGCAAAACACCCGCAGAGAAGGAAAAGATATTAAAAGGTCTACATGATATGAGTATTCCATTACCTGAAGGTCGGACGCCGTCGGAGATATCCCTTATAGCCAAAGTAGCGGCCGGCAGTCGTCATCCTTCAAAGTTGGCTTTAGAGGGACTAACACCTTCAGAGCAAATGCGTAGAGCAAAAGCGGAAGGGTTACTAACGCCCCTCAAAGGCAAATCACCAGAAAAAAAAGAACGAATTCTAAGGGCACTAGCTATGAAAGGTTTGCCTCTCCCTGAAGGTCAATCACCTTCAGAAAAAAAACTTATCGACAAGGTTCGCAACGACCTCGGTCTACCTGTGGAACCCAAAACAAAATCTATTAGAGACAAACATGAACAAGCTGCTAAAGTTGGCTTACTACACCCATTGGAAGGCAAGACACCAGCAGAGAAGGAAAAGATATTAAAAGGTCAACATGATATGGGTATTCCGTTACCTATAGGGCGAACGCCATCGGAGAAATCTCTTATAGCTAAAATAGCAGCTACAAGCCGTCATCCTTCAAAAGTGGCATCAGCGGTCCTGGCGCCCTCGGAGCAAATGCGTAGAGCGAAAGCGGAAGGATTACTAACAACACTCAAAGACAAAACGCCAGAACAAAAAGAAAAAATTCTAAGGGCACTTGCTAAGCGAGGTATACCTCTCCCTGAAGGACAATCACCTTCAGAAAAAAAACTTATTAACAAAGTTCGTACCGACCTTGGTCTACCTGTGGAACCTGAAACTAAATCTATTAGAGACAAACATGAACAAGCAGCTAAAGTTGGCTTACTACAGCCATTGGAAGGCAAGACACCAGCAGAGAAGGAAAAGATATTAAAAGGTCAACATGATATGGGTATTCCATTACCTATAGGGCGAACGCCATCGGAGAAATCTCTTATAGCTAAAATAGCAGCTACAAATCGTCATCCTTCAAAAGTGGCTTCAGCGGTCCTGGCGCCTTCAGAGCAAATGCGTAGAGCGAAAGCAGAAGGATTACTGACTACACTCAAAGACAAAACGCCAGAACAAAGAGAAAAAATTCTAAGGGCACTTGCTAAGCGAGGTTTACCTCTCCCTGAAGGACAATCACCTTCAGAAAAAAAACTTATTAATAAAGTTCGTACCGACCTTGGTCTACCTGTGGAACCTGAAACTAAATCTATTAGAGACAAACATGAACAAGCAGCTAAAGTTGGCTTACTAAAGCCATTGGAAGGCATGACACCTGCAGAGAAGAAAAAGATATTAAAAGGTCAACATGATATGGGTATTCCATTACCTATAGGGCGAACGCCATCGGAGAAATCTCTTATAGCTAAAATAGCAGCTACAAGTCGTCATCCTTCAAAAGTGGCTACAGCGGTCCTGGCGCCCTCGGAGCAAATGCGTAGAGCGAAAGCGGAAGGATTACTAACAACACTCAAAGACAAAACGCCAGAACAAAAAGAAAAAATTCTAAGGGCACTTGCTAAGCGAGGTATACCTCTCCCTGAAGGACAATCACCTTCAGAAAAAAAACTTATTAACAAAGTTCGTACCGACCTTGGTCTACCTGTGGAACCTGAAACTAAATCTATTAGAGACAAACATGAACAGGCAGCGAAAGTTGGCTTACTAAAGCCATTGGAAGGCAAGACACCTGCAGAAAAGGAAAAGATATTAAAAGGCCAACATGATATGGGTATTCCATTACCTATAGGGCGAACGCCATCGGAGAAATCTCTTATAGCTAAAATAGCAGCTACAAGTCGTCATCCTTCAAAAGTGCCTTCAGCGGTCCTGGCGCCCTCGGAGCAAATGCGTAGAGCGAAAGCGGAAGGATTACTAACAACACTCAAAGACAAAACCCCAGAAAAAAGAGAAAAAATTCTAAGGGCACTTGCTAAGCGAGGTATACCTCTCCCTGAAGGACAATCACCTTCAGAAAAAAAAATTATTAACAAAGTTCGCACCGACCTTGGTCTACCTGTGGAACCTAAAACTAAATCTATTAGAGACAAACATAAACAAGCTGCTAAAGTTGGCTTACTACAGCCATTAGAGGGCAAAACACCTGCAGAGAAGGAAAAAATATTAAAAGGTCAACATGATATGGGTATTCCATTACCTATAGGGCGAACGCCATCGGAGAAATCTCTTATAGCCAAAGTAGCGGCCGGCAGTCGTCATCCTTCAAGGTTAGCTTTAGCGGGACTAACGCCTTCGGAGCAAATGCGTAGAGCAAAAGCCGAAGGATTACTAACGCCCCTCAAAGGCAAATCACCAGAAAAAAAAGAAAAAATACTGAAGGCACTAGCTATGAAAGGTTTGCCTCTCCCTGAAGGTCAATCACCTTCAGAAAAAAAACTTATCGATAAGGTTCGCGACGACCTTGGTCTACCTGTGGAACCTAAAACTAAATCTATCAGAGACAAACATGAACAAGCTGCTAAAGCTGGCTTATTACAGCCATTGGAAGGCAAGACACCTGCAGAAAAGGAAAAGATATTAAAAGGTCAACATGATATGGGCATTCCATTACCTATAGGGCGAACGCCATCGGAGAAATCTCTTATAGCTAAAATAGCGGCTACTAGTCGTCATCCTTCAAAAGTGGCTTCAGCGTTCCTGGCGCCTTCGGAGCAAATGCGTAGAGCGAAAGCGGAAGGATTACTTACATCACTCAAAGACAAAACACCAGAACAAAGAGAAAAAATTCTAAGGGGACTTGCTAAGCGAGGTATACCTCTCCCTGAAGGTCAATCACCTTCAGAAAAAAAACTGATAGGCAAGGTTCGCGCCGACCTTGGCCTACCTATTGAACCTAAAACTAAAGCTATTAGAGATAAACATGCGGAAGCAGCTCATGCTGGTTTTCTACAGCCACTAGAAGGCAAAACACCTGCAGAGAAGGAAAAGATATTAAAAGGTCAACATGATATGGGTATTCCATTACCTATAGGGCGAACGCCATCGGAGAAATCTCTTATAGCTAAAATAGCGGCAACTAGTCGTCATCCTTCAAAGTTGGCTTTATCGGTACTAACGCCTTCGGAGCAAATGCGTAGAGCAAAAGCGGAAGGATTACTAACGCCCCTTAAAGGCAAATCACCAAAACAAAAAGAAAAAATTCTGAATGCACTAGCTATGAGAGGTTTACCTCTCCCTGAAGGTCAATCTCCATCAGAAAAAAAACTTATTGAGAAGGTTCGCGCCGACCTTGGTCTTCCTAAAGAACCCAAAACTAAATCTATAAGAGACAAACATGAACAAGCAGCTAAAGCTGGCTTACTACAGCCATTGGAAGGCAAGACACCTGCAGAAAAGGAAAAGATATTAAAAGGTCTATACGATTTCGGAATTCCATTACCTGAAGGACGAACGCCATCAGAGAAAGCTATCATTGCTAAAGTCAAGGCTTCATCTCGTGCCGTTTCAGCGATCCTGGCTCATTCTGAACAAATGCGTAGAGCAAAAGCTGAAGGATTACTAACTACGCTGAAAGACAAAACACCAGAAGAAAGAGAAAAAGTTCTAAGGGCACTGGCTAAGCGAGGTATACCTCTCCCTGAAGGTCAATCACCCTCAGAAAAAAAACTTATCGACAAGGTTCGCGCTGACCTTGGTCTACCTATTGAACCCAAAACTAAAGCAATTAGAGACAAACATGAACAAGCAGCTTTAGCTGGCTTACTACTGCCATTAGAAGGCAAAACACCAGCACAGAAAGAAAAGTTATTACGAGGTCAACATAATATGGGTATCCCATTACCTGTGGGATGGACGCCATCAGAGAAATCTCTTATAGCAAAGATAGCGGCAGGTAGTCGTCATCCTTCAATGGTGGATTCAGCGATCCTAGCACTTTCAGAGAAAATGCGTAGAGCGAAAGCGGAAGGATTACTTACACCACTCAAAGACAAAACACCAGAACAAAGAGAAAAAGTTCTAAAGGCACTAGCAATGAAAGGTTTACCCCTCCCTGCAGGCCAATCACCTTCAGAAAAAGAATTAATTGACAAGATACGGGGTGACCTTGCACTACCTATTGAACCTAAAAATAAAGCTATGAGAGATAAACATGAATTAGCTGCTAAAGCTGGCTTACTACAGCCATTAGAAGGCAAAACAACTGCACAAAAGAAAAAGATATTAAAAGGTCAACATAATATGGGTATTCCATTACCTATAGGGCGAACGCCATCGGAGAAATCTCTTATAGCTAAAATAGCGGCTTCTAGTCGTCATCCTTCAAAGGTGGCTTCAGCGTTCCTGGCGCCTTCGGAGCAAATGCGTAGAGCGAAAGCGGAAGGATTACTTACACCACTCAAAGACAAAACACCAGAACGAAGAGAAAAAATTCTAAGGGCACTTGCTAAGCGAGGTATACCTCTCCCTGAAGGTCAATCACCTTCAGAAAAAAAACTTATCAACAAGGTTCGCGCCGACCTTGGTCTACCTGTTGAACCCAAAACTAAAGCAATTAGAGATAAACATGAAAAAGCAGCTTTAGCTGGCTTACTACTGCCTTTGGAAGGCAAAACACCTGCACAGAAGGAAAAGATATTACGAGGTCAACATAATATGGGTATACCATTACCTGTGGGACGGACACCATCGGAGAAATCTCTTATAGCCAAAGTAATGGCAGGTGCTCGTCCAGCTTTAACGAGCAAAATATCGTCCAAGGCGATTTCAGCGATCCTGGCGCCCTCGGAGCACATGCGTAGGGCAAAAGCAGAAGGATTACTAACGTCACTCAAAGGCAAAACACCAGAACAAAGAGAAAATATTTTAAAGGCGCTAGCTATGCGAGGGATTCCCCTTCCTGAAGGTCAATCACCATCCGAAAACAAACTTATTGACAAGGTTCGCGCTGACCTTGGTCTACCTATCGAACCCAAAACTAAGGCAATTAGAGATAAACATGAAAAAGCAGCTTTAATTGGCTTACTTTTTCCATTGGAAGGCAAAACACCTGCTCAGAAGGAAAAATTACTACGAGGTCAACACAATATGGGTATACCATTACCTGTGGGACGGACGCCATCAGAGAAATCTCTTATAGCCAAGATAGAGGCAAGTAGTCGTCATCCTTCAAAGGTAGCTTCAGCACCCTTGGCGCCTTCAGAGAGAATTCGTAGAGCAAAAGCGAAAGGATTACTTACGCCACTTAAAGGCAAAACACCTGAACAAAAAGAAAAAATACTTAAGGCATTAGCTGTGACAGGTTTACCCCTCCCAGAAGGTCAATCACCTTCAGAAAAAAAACTTATTGATAAAGTACGCGCCGACCTTGGTCTACCTTTGGAACCTAAAACTAAATCTGTTAGAGACAAACATGAACAAGCAGCTAAAGCTGGCTTGCTACAGCCATTAGAGGGCAAAACACCTGCAGAGAAAGAAAAGGTTTTGAGAGGTCTATATGATATGGGTATACCATTACCTATAGGACGGACGCCATCAGAGAATTCTCTTATAGCCAAGATAGAGGCAAGTAGTCGTCATCCTTCAAAGATAGCTTCAGCGTTCCTGGTGCCTTCGGAGCAAATGCGTAGAGCAAAAGCGGAAGGATTACTTACACCACTTAAAGACAAAACACCAGAAGAAAGAGAAAAAATTCTGAGGGCACTGGCTAAGCGAGGTATACCTCTCCCTGAAGGTCAATCACCCTCAGAAAAAAAACTTATCGACAAGGTTCGCGCTGACCTTGGCCTACCTATTGAACCCAAAACTAAAGCAATTAGAGATAAACACGAAAAAGCAGCTTTATCTGGCTTACTATTTCCATTAGAGGGCAAAACACCTGCAGAGAAGGAAAAGTTACTACGAGGTCAACATAATATGGGGATTCCATTACCTGTGGGACGGACGCCATCAGAAAAAGCTCTTATAGCTAAAATTAAGGCTTCATCGCGTGCTGCGTCAACGGTCCTGGCACCTTCTGAACAAATGCGTAGAGCAAAAGCAGAAGGATTACTTACACCACTCAAAGACAAAACACCAGAAAAAAGAGAAAAAATTCTTAAGGGACTGGCTAAGCGAGGTATACCTCTCCCAGAAGGTCAATCACCTTCAGAAAAAAAAATTATCGACAAGGTTCGCGCCGACCTTGGTCTACCTATTGAACCCAAAACTAAATCTATTAGAGACAAACATGAACAAGCAGCTAAAGTTGGCTTGCTACAGCCATTGGAAGGCAAGACACCTGCAGAGAAAGAAAAGATATTAAAAGGTCTACATGATATGGGTATTCCTTTACCTAAAGGACGGACGCCATCAGAGAAATCCCTTATAGCCAAGATAGAGGCAAGTAGTCGTCATCCATCAAAGGTGGCCTCTGCGTACCTGGCGCATTCGGAGAAAATGCGTAGAGCAAAATCGGAGGGATTACTTACACCACTCAAAGACAAAACACCAGAAGAAAGAGAAAAAATTCTAAGGGCACTGGCTAAGCGAGGTATACCTCTCCCTGAAGGTCAATCACCGTCAGAAAAAAAACTTATCGACAGGGTTCGCGCCGACCTTGGTCTACCTATTGAACCCAAAACTAAAGCAATTAGAGATAAACATGAAAAAGCAGCTGTAGCTGGCTTACTTTTGCCTTTGGAAGGCAAAACACCTGAACAGAAGGAAAAGATATTACGAGGTCAACATAATATGGGTATTCCATTACCTGTGGGACGGACACCATCGGAGAAATCCCTTATAGCCAAGATAGCAGCAAGTAGTCGTCATCCTTCAAAGGTGGCTTCAGCGCCCGTGGCGCCTTCAGAGAAATTTCGTAGAGCGAAAGCGGAAGGATTATTTACGCCGCTCAAAGGCAAAACCCCCGAACAAAAGGAAAACATACTAAAAGCACTAGCTATGTCAGGTTTACCTCTCCCTGAAGGTCAATCATCATCGGAAAAAAAACTTATTGACAAGGTTCGGGCCGACCTTGGACTACCTTTGGAACCTAAAACTAAATCTATTAGAGATAAACATGAACAAGCAGCTAAAGCTGGCTTACTACAGCCATTGGAAGGTAAGACACCTGCAGAAAAGGAAAAGATATTAAAAGGTCAACATGATATGGGTATTCCATTACCTAAAGGACGGTCACCATCAGAGAATTCTCTTATAGCCAAGATAGCGGCAAGTAGTCGTCATCCTTCAAAAGTGGCTTCAGCGTTCCTGGCGCCTTCGGAGCAAATGCGTAGAGCAAAAGCGGAGGGATTACTTACACGACTCAAAGACAAAACACCAGAGGAAAGAGAAAAAATTTTAAGGGCACTAGCTATGCGAGGTATACCCCTCCCTGAAGGTCAATCACCCTCAGAAAAAAAACTTATCGACAAGGTTCGCGCTGACCTTGGTCTACCTATTGAACCCAAAACTAAAGCAATTAGAGATAAACACGAAAAAGCAGCTTTATCTGGCTTACTTTTTCCATTAGAAGGCAAAACACCTGCAGAGAAGGAAAAGTTACTACGGGGTCAACATAATATGGGGATTCCATTACCTGTGGGACGGACGCCATCAGAGAAAGCTCTTATAGCCAAGATAGCGGCAAGAAGTCGTCATCCTTCAAAAGTGGCTTCAGCGTTCCTAGCGCCTTCGGAGCAAATGCGTAGAGCAAAAGCGGAGGGATTACTTACACGACTCGAAGGCAAAACACCAGAGGAAAGAGAAAAAATTCTAAGGGCACTAGCTATGCGAGGTATACCCCTCCCTGAAGGTCAATCACCTTCAGAAAAAAATCTTATTGACAAGGTTCGCGCCGACCTTGGACTACCAATTGAACCCAAAACTAAAGCAATTAGAGATAAACATGAAAAAGCAGCTAAAGTTGGCTTTCTTCAGCCATTGGAAGGCAAGACACCTGCAGAAAAGGAAAAGTTACTACGGGGTCAACATAATATGGGGATTCCATTACCTGTGGGACGGACGCCATCAGAGAAAGCTCTTATAGCCAAGATAGCGGCAAGTAGTCGTCATCCTTCAAAAGTGGCTTCAGCGTTCGTGTCGCCTTCGGAGCAAATGCGTAGAGCAAAAGCGGAAGGATTACTTACACCACTCAAAGACAAAACACCAGAGGAAAGAGAAAAAATTCTAAGGGCACTAGCTATGCGAGGTATACCTCTCCCTGAAGGTCAATCACCTTCGGAAAAAAATCTTATCAACAAGGTTCGCGCCGACCTTGGTCTACCTATTGAACCCAAAACTAAAGCAATTAGAGATAAACATGAAGAAGCAGCTGCAGTAGGCAAACTACTGCCATTGGAAGGCAAGACATTTGGAGATAAGGAAAAGATATTGCAAGATCTACATGATATGGGTATTCCATTACCTGTAGGACGGACGGCTTCAGAAAAATCTCTTATAGCCAAAATAATGGCAGGTCCTAAAAGAAAGTCAGTCAGTGTGTCAGCCTTAAAGAGACTAGCAGCAGGAAAAGAAGCAGGAATAGAAACTGAGTACCAAGACGTTCTCAAAACAACCACATGCGACCGTGGCTGCGGTTGCGACAAAAAGAAAATCAGATTTAAACACAGTTATGTAAAAATCAGAGTAACGTCTCCAGATATATCTTCCTTCTGCGATTGTCCTGATGAATGTATCCCAGGCGTTAAGAGCGGGGCCTTCATTGACAACAATGGTATTAATGTTATAGTTGGGAGAGCTGTTGGTATACCATCGTTTACAAGGGAGTTTTTATCAAAAACCGATAACAGCAACAGTCATACCGAGCATAAAGGTCTTAAGGACTCTATGTATTCAAAATATAAATTTTCTAGTTTCGAATCTGGTCCATGTACTGATGGAGTGAATTACTGTCTTAACAGCTCCAGTTCTGTTGAAAGCTCTAGTACGAGACCATATAGCACTGCAAGCGAGAATATCTGCCTGCAGAGTAGTACACCACCCTACGAAGGCAGAACAAGTAAATCTGACAGGACTGTGGAAAATTTAAGGCGCCATCAACCATTAGATGATAATTACAAAGGCCTTAACTCAAAAACTAAATCTGCTGCAAGCAGTCTTGATTCAATCCTCGTAATAAAAAGTGAGATGTCATTATGCAGCACAAGCACAAGCAAGAGCATGGACATAGTCAGTTTGATGTCGAGTGCGGGTAGCAGCATCACATCTAACTCCACGCATTACTCGGGCTACCAGACTACTGATGACCCTATGAGTAGTAGCTCAATAGATGAACCTACAACAAGGTAACTAACACTTTGATACTGCACGTTAAAATTTATTTAATGTAATTAAACTACACAGCTATAGCCTAGAAAAATAAATTGCGAAACGCGAGTATTTTAATGCGTCCGAGCTTATGAAACATTGCACCCCGTACAATCGCTATAAAGGGGGTTTGAACAGGGAAGTTCAAGTAGTAGTAGTAGTAGAACATTTACATGATATTTTTGTCCATTGAGTTTTGTTTTACTGATATTTCTTTTCATCTCTAGATTTTTCTCCTATGGATCAAAATTAAATAGGTACAAAACGTAACAAAACATCACGGTTGTATTCCCCGAAGGGTTAGGCAGCGGTGCACCTATTTTACACTCACATTTCGCAGGTTATGTTTAAATGTAATACCCTAAAAGCCAATAAACTGACTACACTGACCGAGAGACTACTTTATCCCCTTTTTTTCTTTACCTTGTTAAGGCGTAATAATGTGTACGTACCCACTAGAATAAGAAAATGCGTTTTTTGTATTTTTATACATGAATTTCATAGTGATGCTCGTTTTAAGATCTGAGATTAGTACCAATTAAACGTCTTTTTAACTCTAAAATATGAATATGTTTCTATTACCAACAGTGATGATTTGATCAACCACCCCGCAACTATTGGGGAACGCAAGAAACTAAGAAATATCGAAGAAGCAATCCCACACCGCGAATATAAAATCTTGAGAATGTCTCAAACAAAACTTAACTTAAGAAAGAACAACATGAGGATGAACTCTAAAACTGAAAAAGCCATTGTGTTCTTCAACCACTTGCCGAGTAAACTCGATGTATCGCAGATACTGGACAAAATTATGTCCAAAAAACATTTCTTGGATGCCTCTGCTATATTCATAGTAGTACCAATGTCTGATGATGACGAGGAACAGGGCTCCTCCGACTGTGTTGAATCCATTACTAGTATTCATTCGAAGGAAACTGGTGCCATAATGCACGATACTAGTCAACAGGATCAGAGTGAGTAGTTCATTAGACAGGTCTCATGATTAATGTGATGCGCGCTTCGGAAGCGAGCGAGAGATTTTTATAGGGTCTTTCTATATTTCCATCAGCTATATACACTAAACGACCGATAAGGGTCAGCGCAGACAGAGTTTCAAAACGTTCGACAAAGCTTTCATTGATAAATTGATAAAATAAGGAAACTATATTTTCTATCACCAAAATTTATATTTGTCATCAAGTTGTATCACCTAATAAATAGATCTATCGCCACGAAATATTTTCGTTCTCAGATAAACAAAAATTGTTCCCAGGTATGAATTATCAAATTAATTCGAGACTCGGGGCACCCCGACTCGGACAGGTTAGGTTAGAAGGGGATGGCGGGGTCTGAAAGACCCCGCCATCCCCTTCGTGGTTATTTTTTTTCAAACCACCCAGAAGTAGGAGCCCCGCGAAGCGGGGCTCCGTCGACTACGCCTTATCGTTACTATCGCCATTCAGAAATAGGAGGCCTCGCCGAAACAAAGGCTCGGTGCCTGTTATCAACACAATATAATACATACAAAAACATTTATTTGGTACTAGACCTTATATCTCAGGATTTTAGGTGATTTATTGTGGAACTGATTTTGCATTGTTTGGTGACTACATTTTGGTGACAGATCTACTATTTGGAGGACAAACCCTATTATTTAAGAAACACAAAACTAATTAAATTGGTAATAGCTTAAATGATACCCATAAAATAACAACTAAAACAGAGTTCAAAATAGCGTGCAAAAGATGATTACTTGATGCGTGTCTGTGCATACTCGGGTAAACTATCAACGAACACTTGACTACAAAGAACATGCCCGAGCATTTTGCTACGATTTTGCTGCTCTGTCTGCGCTAAAAAGGCACATGGAGTGACAGAAACTGTCAAGAATGTCTGAGTGACTGACGCAACTGCGACGGCCTTCAAACTCGACCTTTTTCAAAATTTCCACGTGCCATATTAATATGGAAATAGTAAGTATAGCTGTACAAGGATATTCTGGCGCGTGGCATCT
Organism: Dryobotodes eremita; assembly: GCA_917490735.1. Taxonomy (NCBI): domain Eukaryota; kingdom Metazoa; phylum Arthropoda; class Insecta; order Lepidoptera; family Noctuidae; genus Dryobotodes; species Dryobotodes eremita. The sequence continues at coordinate 3,978,228 of OU823241.1, read as the reverse complement.
GAACTAACGCTGCCATCTTTATGCAATAAATGTTTAAAATCAATAGCACTAAATGTTTACCAACAGCACCAACCTATCTACGCCATTCGAGCACCAAAAGATCCTTAAAGCAGTACAACTAAAATGTTTACAAGAACCGAAAAGTCGGTATTGAAAGAGAAAACCGTTACTTTAGTGTGTCCCTTTTTAATAAAGTGACCAAACATTTACTTGATCAGTAGGACACGATGGAAAAGTTAATAAAGAAAGAATGAAAAAGTATTTAATAATAAAAATACGAAAAAAAAAGAAAAATAATAATATTATGTTATTGACGGAATGTAGGTACTTATTATTCAGAATTGAAAAAATATTTTTAATTTTTATGTACCAAGCAACTAGCAAGTAAAAAGGAAATGTAGTTATAATGCGGCATCAGATAGAAACGTTATTGAATCTTGCCGAAAGCCAGAAGTCTATCTCGTGTCGCTAGTGGGAAAAATACAGATGTCAAGAATAAATGGCCGCTTACAATAGGTTACATCATTAACAAAATTTCTTCTATAAAATAAAACAGAGACATAGAGAGATATAGGTACTTACATAATAAACGAATTTACAAAATTTTCAAAAATATTAACCGTCTTCTTTAAAATGTCATCTCAAACACATGCAAACTTTGACACATTACTATCAGGTTATGGTAAGTCATGGTTTATAAGTGTGGTATTCACTAAATAACAAATTGCTTGACGAATTAATTTTGGTACTCAAAAATTCAACCCGGCGCTTATTTCAATAACCATAATTTAATGATTATCCTATTTTGACATATTAAATTATATTACTACTAGCGACCCGCCCCGGCTTCGCCCGGGTAGCAAAGCATAATATAATATAGCCTATGTCGCCCGGAGATAGTGTAGCTTCCCACCAGTGAAATAATTTTTGAAATCGGTTCAGTAGTTTCGGAGCCTATTCAATACAAACAAACAATCATATCTTTTCTCTTTATAATATTATTTCACAGTATTTAATTTATTACAAAATAAATTTAGGTTATACCTTAGCCTCAGAAACACGTGGTGGTTATGCTATTAAATTGTAGCTTATATGAAACGTTTGTATTTTTAACATAGCGCCATCTATTGAATACTTACACAATCCAGTCAACAGATATCGCTATCTGTTAGAATCGTTTGGAGCTAACAGATAATTGTGACTGTCAAATAATAGACAAATAATTTGCAATAAAATAATATTGCGACTATAAACTGAGATCTAAGCTATCCTATCTTTCAAGTTGGATCAAATTGCACACGGTGTGCAAATCAAATTTAAAATCGGTTCAGTAGTTTAGGAGTCCATCGCGGACAAACAACGTGACGATTTCCATTTCAATTTTTTTATGTATCTTTTCAAATGACTGGGAATACTACTAATTTAGTAAAGACCAGTGCCACATTGTGCGACAGGGACACACTAAAGATTAGTGTTCTCTTTTTCAAGGCCTTTCTTTCCGGCGTCCTTTGGTAATGCAAAATAAACTTTATGTCCAAGGCTTAAAGTTTGTTTCTATTTACAATTTGAAGAACAGGAAGTACCCCGCATTTATTTAAAGTCCCTTGCATAGAAACAGCCGAATACTATGTGTAGAGTCTGTTTCAAAAAATTCTGATGAAAGTGTAAAAACCTTACGCAATCACTCACAAAAGGGAATTAGAGTTTGGCACATGATTTTTGAGCCAGGAAAATTGGGAATTGATCGATACTTTTTATGGCGAAATTCTTAAAATGTCAGACGAATGTCACCCGAACTATAAAGTGTCAGCCGACATTGAAGTTTTCATTAAAAATGATGTGAACTATAAACAGTGACGTGCAAAAGTTTAACATAATAAGGTGAATAAATTTCAAGCAAAACAACAAACAAACGGGATGCTTACGACAAAAAACCAGTGTTTACTTGCTGAAACAAACTGTATAGGTTCGTTTACTATATATAGATTTGATACTTATATCTATTTAATAATATTTTGTTTCAAACTTTTTTGTCGTGTTTATCCCTTAACATAAATTAATTATTTTCTACCAAGTATCAAAATGATTTACTCCTACTATACTCAAGGATACCACATGCAGATATTTTTTTTAATTTACGCGCTTTTTCAGGATCAACTTTTATGAGCCAAAGTCTAGTACCACATTCATCTCTAATTAAAAGATTTCAACTTTACGTGTCACCATTCTTCTAACAATTATTGTTTGCATACAAAATTACATTTAAAAAAAATATAGACGATAATTAAGGCAATGAAAGTAATCTCAATTAATTGTCAAATGAAAAACATCTGTAAGGTGAATAAAAATTAAAATGAGCGTTATTAAAATAACCAAATCAAAGCATTAAATTTGTAAGTGGCGTTTTCTGAGCCATTTGTTTACATTTTCATCAGATACTTTTGGGACAGTCCATTATAGTAGCATATTTTACTTACCTAGTAACAATAAAACAGAAAAACCATTTAAGATCCGGCGCTGAGAACATCTTCGTTTACCAAACACGACGAACAGGTTTGTGGGAAAGGAAAAAAGTTTTACATGCGAAAAATATCATCTTCTAATGACACAGAAACGATGTTCCAAAATGAACCTCCAGAATTTCTCCGACGTATTGGAATGACGAAAGATGCATTTTGTCAAATCAGCACACAGAATGAAATAGCACAAATGCTAGAAAAGGCGGTCCAAGGCGTTGCAAGTGATACTACTGCAGATTGGTCATTTGACTGTTGTCATAAACAATATTCTACTCCTTTTGTTACTCAGAACTGCAACTCCAATAGTCATTTTGCAGCGAATGTTACACCTAAACAAAAAGCGCCACGTTTACTGCAAGGTACCCAATATTTTATTGACTAAGTTTACATCTCTTTGGCTTATTCTACACATTATCCTTTAGCACGTCGCATCCCATAACAATCTCTATCTATACAATAAATATATTAACTTAATTTAAATTAATTTAGATCAGATTAAGAATAACAGACAGTCAAAGTTTACATTTAGCCTCGGAATAAGAATTCGCAATATATAACAGCTGAAAATTTGTACAGACATTAAAACAAATTAAATATCTAAAGTCCCTTACGATCCAACAATCATCTGCATTTGTTCCATTCAAGGCCAAAGGTCAAAAATAATTTCCAAAGTAAAAAATATATGTACAATATTGTACAGTCACGAGCATAAATATATTACTATGGACAGCTCGGAAATAATATCTGATTTCATTATTCATCCACTAATGTATCACGGCAAATAGATATGTAATCATTTGTGGAAAGCAGTTACAAGTGGCAGCACAAATATGTTACATCGAAGGAACACCAAAACTATCTTTTGAGACAAACGACGACAAAATATAAGCTGCTTCATCGGCTTCAAAAATGTGTCAATGCAGTATTGACTGACATGTCTTGCGTCATAAATATCTGGCTAATCAGTTAAATTCAGAAGAATGTTCGTTCGTGAATGTTGTCTAGTTGTGATCGAAAATATCTGACATCACTTTGGCAGCAAAAAAACCTGCAAAATGATAATTATTACGACCTTCAGATTTTGGTGATATAATTTTACTATAGCACTTGTCCACCGTTAGATAAAAAGAAATAAGCCTTTTGAATAATTATTTTGACCTTGAATTAAAACAAAGAAATAGTGGGATCGGTGGGGACCTTTGCCTTTTTTTCGCTAAAGTATGTGATTCGATAAATCAGCTTTATGTTTCCAGGTACCTATTGTTTATTTTGACTGGACTTTGGTACTTGATGGCCCAGGCTTGCCTACTTTGTGGTCAAGTCCAATATGGTATTTTTGTGTATTGTTTTTAGAAATAACAATCTTATATTGTTAAGGTGGGAGTGCCGATAGTCTTTATTGGTCGATGAAAGACTGCACCCTCGATATTAAAGGTAAGGTTTCTCTTTTAAGTAATAATCTTATTTTTTTTTAGTTTTTAACATTTTTTATTTATTATATAAAATATTTGATAGAAAAAGACAAAAACAAAATTCCGATGCAATGTGTACCAATATTTTTTATTTTATTTATAGTTAATTAACACGGTTCAGTACCAATTGCATTAACTAACGTAGAAAGAAAACAAAACTATACAATGCAGGCAATTGTGTCATAAACGATTATTTTCTAATTACTAACAAAAATGAAATCAATCAAATCAAATAAATTTAAAATGGTACAGTACATTACACTATGACGTCACATCCTTTAGATTTATTTATTGATTATTAACTTGGTAGTCCACTTTCTAATGTACTAGACATCGCACAATTTTTAGAGCTAAAAAAATAAAACATATTAAAAGTAAGTAAATTGACTACGACTTAGTACCTTCCCCCACTATGTTCCTGCGCCCGCGCCGCCATAACTTGTCATTCGCTTTTTTGTGCGGGCATCGCAACATCTGTTATATTTCGTGTACAACCCGCGTATGATTTAGTGAAAACTGTGTTTACTGGTTTTACACTTACTATAATGGGTAAACGAAAACACGGAGATAAGAAATCGTGCATTCGGATGAAAATAACTTCTCAGATTCGAGCGAAGGTGAGTCATACTTGTAATACGTTATTTAAGAACTATCCCTGATTACCTTTACGCATGATTCATGCATCTACTGATAATCATGTTTGTTACCAGATGGTTAAAAAACATGTTATCGCAATTTAAGTACCTATCTACCGTCAATAAGTTACTTAATGTTACTTATTTGTTTTTTTCGTGTTTATATTCTATCCTAAGGTCCCTAGTTAACGTTACTGTAACGATTGTAATTTACTTTAAACTAAATTACTACTTATTTTCTGATGCTATTCTCCGCGACGCGATCGCACCTGATAGATTTCTACTAACCTACCGGTTATTATTTGTGATGTGATCGCAACAGATAATCATAGCGGCATATTGTTTATGAGGTGACACTGTTATTCTCCATGACGTGAACATGGCTGATAGCCATAGTCTCGTGTTGTAACGTGATTATAACCAATAACTCATCTGCAAATGCAGTGTACGAATGTTTCGTGTGATTTAAAAACAACGTCCGCGTTCTTCTTTGCACACTCTGACCCGTGGCTATTATCAGCAGGCGACTCACCGCCGCGCCGTATGAACAAACTCGGGTGGATATCTCGGAATCCGATGATCCGGATGTGCCAACAAAACTTATAAGGTCCTGGCATTCGTTAGAAAATTCTAACAGGACCTCCCCCTTGGATGGGGTTATTGAGCATGAAACACAAGTCGCTGTCCCAACGTCGCTCTCAGAACCAGGTCCCAGCACTAGTAAAGATACTGTTATTGCTACCACTACACAGGAATCCCTATCCAGGAGATTTTAGAGAAGCTTGGCGAATTTTAAATAAAAGACGAAGTCTTTGGACCACCGATTCCTGACAAGATTGCTAAACATTGGGGGTGTATCCTAGTCGACAGTCTGACGAGAGAACAGAAGCAGGAAGGTTCGGAAAAGTCACTAGTACCAGAAAATTTCAAGCTTGCCAAAGCACCTCTGTTTATTCCAGAAATCATCACGGTCCTAAGTGAATCTGTAACAAACAGAGACAAGTTACTGGAAAAGGTCCAAAAACATTTTGGTTATGGAATTACACGTTAAACGAATCTAGCATGCTCCATTATTGATGAGGATATAGACAAAATAGAACTTTGCTGCGCTGCGTCACCCAATTTATTTGATTTTGTAGTTACCGCAACGCAACTGCAAGAAGTTGCAGCGACACTATTCATACGTAACCACTGCTTGCCCACATTTCTTCACTGCGATGTGGTGTGGTTGTGGTACGTATCATCGGGCCCTGTGGGCTGGTAATCCGAAAAACAGATACTACAAAATAGAGATTTTGTAGGACAGAGCGAAAAGCGCAAGACATCCAGGAAGCAGAAATTGCCACTTATTGATTTTACCTAATTTAAATCAAAGCTATTGGTTAATATGTGATTTCCCATTAAACATTTTGGCAATACGATTTCCGTTTAGTACCTACATGCAATTTTGATATTATTTTATGCTGTAATCAGATTATAAAACGAAACATGATTTTGAAGTCGAACCTGTTTCGGATTTTTATTCAACCGAGCAAAGTGCCAATGCCAAAACCATTTATTAAATGATAAATGATTTTATTTCTGTAAGTAGGTTTGTACAAACACTTTTACAAGTCAATCATATTTAAAACAAGATGAGGTCGGCGTTTCCTGTATGACTACTCTGAGAAGAAAGGCCGAAACAAACTCGGAGATCACAGTCTCTTTTAAAGTCCAGACATAATCTTGGTCAGATCATGTGAAAACCATGTAGATTTGTGTCTGAAATGGTCTTTTGAGGAAAAACCACACAGAACGAGTGGACTTGTCCAGTCATTGCACGCATATTTTGTCAGTAATCGTGCAGCTCGACTCAAAACTTAAGGAGCTCAACGATTCGACGAACAATACCAAAGAAAAGACATTTGGGTAGGCCGCATAAATTACTCAGACTGCCAGACCATGATTAAAACTAATTGAGAAGAAAAAAAACTGTTAATTTCCCTTAAACAAAGATGAAGGATGCCTTTTAAGTTTTGTCGTTTGAAGAAATAAAACAACTAGAACCTTATATTACTTTTTATTGGTTTTCAAAGTATTCACCACGTAGTTTAATACACTCTCCCATTCGCCCGAACCAGTTATTAAAACATTTATTCCACTCCAAAGTGGGGGTGTTTAATATGGCAGATTTGAAAGCGTCAGCTGCTGCTTCATCTGACTGGAACCTTTGACCACGAAGATTTCCTAATTCAAGGAAATGCAAAGAAATCGTTAGGGCTTAGGTCAGGACTGTATGGAGTCCCGGCCACCGTAGGCGCGGGCTTGCGGACGGCGAGCAATGGGCAGCTCGCCGTCCGGTAAGGACCAGGCCCGGGTCGACGGCGCGTCGTGTTCCACGCGCGCCTCAAAGAGATGTCAGCACCATTGACGGGGTCCGATAGGACCGATGCCTGCCGGGGTCGCGGATTGTTCGAAAGAGTTACTGTGGCCCTGGCGCACAGGCAACCGAAGGAACACGGGTGGGGTTTAGTCAGTAAGAGTCTGACACGCCCTTCCACTCCGCCCAGAGCGGGAGACGTCATTTGATGATTTCCCACCCAAAAAAAAAAAAAAAAAAGGACTGTATGGAGGATGGTCAAGAATTTCTACGTTTTCGTGCTTCAAATACTCAATCGTTTGATGAGCGCTGTGTAAGCATGCGTTGTCATGGTGTAGGATGATGCGTCGCTTTGGGTTAGATTTCTAAAGTTCGGCGATGATTTGTGGTAAACAAACTGTGGTATACCACTCTGCATTAACCGTTCTACGATCTTCGTCGTAACAAGATCGGTTTTTGCCACGAACGTAGCCATCATCTTCTTTGATGTGCTTCGAGAGTGAACAACTTTAGTTGGCTTTGGCTCTTCTTGGAAGACCCAGATCGAGGATTGTTGTTGTTTGGAATCAGGGTCGTAGGCTTAGATCGAAGATTCGCCACCACTGATGATGTTGTAAACGTGATTTGACTCACCTCAGTTGAACCTTTGAATAGTTTTCTAACACCATCTGACGCGGGCCGCCTTATGATCGTCGGAAGGCAAATGCGGAATCCAACGGGAAACTAGCTTTCTCACACCAAGCACCTCACGCAAGATCTTCTGAATGGTTGTGTCCTGAGATGAATAATAACGCCTCTATCTCCCGATATGTTACTTGACGATCTTCGAGGATTAGTTGTCTCACAGCCACGATGTTATCTTCAGTGAAGGCGGATTTTGGACGTCCTTCACGAGATTTGTCACTTTGACTGGTATGTCCACGCTGAAATTATAAATACCAGCGTTCAACAGTCCGCAGACATGGGGCTTCATCATGGAACACAGATGTTAGCTCTTCAAAACACTGAAGCCGTGTTAGGCCTCTTCGGAAGTTATAGATAATTATTGCACGGACATTTTCCTTAGTAAGATTCATTTTCATACGTGTCCTGACAAATTCAAAACAACGCTGTGAATAAACAATTGCATTAATTCTAATTCTTTCAATTGTTTTGATATTCTAAATTCCAACTAATTTGAATATTTAACAGTTCTAAATTCAAAATTGGCAGCAAATATGTAAACGACAGTACTTATAAGGCATGCCTGGTATATAATTATGATATAGGTAGTCAGTTATATTTTTGCTGGACGAAAGATCGGGTCGGCTTCAAGTCTAACGGAATCCTGCTGAATACCAGAATTTTATATGGAGTTTCCACTTATTTTACATTCACAACTCAGTTACTGGGTAATAAGATACCCTTTGCTGACACTAATTGTCAGACTTTCAGAATTCTAACCACACGTAACAACTGTCAGAGATCTATGAATGACAGCAGGGACCAACGCCGAACCGTGCTTTCCGCGGCACGGAGAGGTTTTGTTATGAAATGGATGGTCACCCATTAACACACCGAGAGCGATGATTAATGAAAAATATGAAATATGATTAATTGTGCTATAAAATAAGAACTGACTCAAGTTATAATGACAATGTTATGTTAATGATGCAATTCAAAACCTGTGCTTTTAACAGTTCCAGATAAAGCGATTAGCTGTTGTCGTTCACGGGACATGCGTACACTATCTACTGAATCAACAGATATGCCGCGCGACGTACCTATGTGTCGCAGCGTGGTGTCCAGTCAGTTCCCACGTAAGCGTAATGACATATCTGCCGAAAATGACGCGACAGAAACTCGATTTACTTAAGGGCCGGTTTAGCATCTGGTTTTCATCAAAGTCACATCAAAACCAACTCCGCTACTTCGCGTGAGCTGAATTTACCATCCTTTGATTTTGATTTAAACTGTAGCGGTATCAACATCGCCACATGCGAGCTACACGTCACAATGACGTCACACAAGATCCTGCATCGCGCAAGCAGAGTTTACCGCGCAACTAGCATATATACAACATCCCGACATCAACCGTCGGGCAGTTGCCCACCAGATACGACACCCGTCTGGTAGGAGGATCCTCCCTTTTCTATGGAGGTTTGAGTGAACTTTACACCCTGTTACTCATACCCCTATAAAACCATTAATTTTACTAAAACAATATTCATATTTTTCTGGACGTAAATATAAATATTGTTAAACTAATTTGACTATTTCAAATTAGTTTCAAAACAGGCAAAATGGGATTACCCCGCTATTTTCCTGAAACTCCGACCCGTTGTATTGTAATTTATTAAGGTAATTTATAAAGCATTGTAGGCGATACGAGGCAAAAGGAGTATGTAAGGATCGTAGCAGGTGGCGTTCTATAGTTTCTGCCTACCCCCATGCGAAGAAGGCGTGAGTTTATGTATGTATGTATGTAGGCGGTAATTTTGCTAGTTACGCTAAACTACACATATTCTTAGCGTTTATACTTATACTAGCTTTTACCTGCGGCTTCGCCCGCGTGGATGTCGGAAATTATCCCATGGGAACGTATCACCGGGATAAAAAGTATCCTACGTATTAATTCAGGTTATAAACTATCTGTGTTCCAAATTCCATCCAAATCCGTTCAGTAGTTTTTGCGTGAAAGAGTAACAAACATCCATCCATCCATCCATCCTCACAAACTTCCCATTGAGACTTATTATTTATTTTCTTAGCAGAACTAATTATTAAAACAAGAAAATAAAACTAAAATTGCAATACCGATGTTATGTAAAACCAGTGTTTTATATGCTCAAGATAAAACGTCCAGCTGTTTCCGTATTCCTGACATGCGTACGCCTTCTTAAATATCCGAAGTCATGTGACAGTTTTAGTGTCGTGGGGTACATTTTTTCCACAAGTAATCATTTAAATCTTAGATCTATGGTTTCAATACTGTCCATGAGATTGATTATTTATTTCACAACTGAACTAAAGTTACGACGCTATATAAAGACATTTTTACAAAAAAAAAAACAACAGATTTCCAAAAAAAAATACTACATAGTGAAAAATTACTTTAATTTCGAAAGTCGGTGTCGTTGGTTTTGTATATTTGGTTTTTTGCCACCGTCTTCCGAAGTTAAAGTTATTTTTCAGTGTTTTTTTTTTGGAAATCGTTTGTTTTTTGATAAAAAAATATTTTTAATACTTTTTAGTTGTGGTACCTACCTACCCTACACAAATTCATATACCAATACTTGCTATGTAAATAACAGTGACAGGAAGTTATTATAACATCATCAATATACACTAAGTGGAAAAATACGTATTTTGAAGCTAACTGAAAAACTACCCAACCAAATTGAATAAAACTTATATGGTACCACCTCTGAGGCATACCCTATCTATTAAATAATTTTCAAAATCGATCTACAATTGCCGGAAATATCGCGTAACAAACATACAAAAAAAAAACACAGACGAATTCAAGAACCTCCTCCTTTTTGAAGTTGGTTAAAAATGTGCAGTAACTAAAATTAAGTACTTTTAATAAAGGCCGATTTTTCAATGGTCCCAATCTTAAGAATAAATATGGGGGTTTAACATAATTTCTATACAAAAGCTGGCAAACCGCAATTTTGTTTCGTCAGATAAAAGTTATCTGAAGATCGGCCCTTAATGATGATAATCATACCCTGTGTTTTTTACTCTTTTAGATGGATCTTCTAGAGGTTGCCGTATACCAGACATGCGTACGCCATCTACAATATCATTAGTAATCCCGTGTGACGTACCTACGCGACCCAGCGTAGGGTCCAATCACTTCCCACGTAAGTTTATTTTTCACGTCCGTCCACTTTACAAGATGAAAACTTGCCTTCCAAACTCATTTTCAAATCATACTTACGTAACACACTAACAGTAGGCATGAATTTCTTTTTGACAGTTCAACAACATTCATTGCGTTATTTACGATGTTGAGCAGATAATTTTTTCGAACATATAAAGCAATGGATTAGCAATAGGCTTCAAAATGATTCAGATTGTGATAGATAGTGTGCTTCGTAATTAGGGTGCTGGAAGGACGAAAATTCCAAATTAATTTGCTGATTCATTAACTCTCTGAACTCTATGACATTGAAACATCGGTATATCAAGTACTCAACTTACACCGGTGACCTGCCCTATACTGATGAAGTTAATATGATAGGTACATAAGCCGACGCGCGATACTGCTTGCTTGATAATAAAGTAATAGTAAATAGTCTTGCCAATAATAAAAATCCCAATATAGCTTCAGAAATGCTTCAAAACCAGCTTGCCCTAATACATGAGTGGCTTCTAAAATGGAGAATCAAACCAGTACAAACAAATCCATTCAAATAACTTTTACATTGATAAAGGGTGATTGTCCTCCGGTGAGAATGGTCGGACAACAGCTGCTTGTACCTGCGTAAAATATCTTGGTCTAAGTACATATGGACAGGAGACTATGGGCTAACCATATCAAGACAGAGAGACCTGAACTCAATCTGCAATATAAACGCCTAAACTGGCTACTGGAAAGGCAATTACCTAAGGTGATTGCTAAGAGGGTAAGACTTATTCTAGGTATAAACCTAAAATAAGTCTTATCCTGAGAATAAATTTTGAATCTTTGACAGATTTTCCATACTAGAACTGTCAGACGTCAATTTTATTCCACGGATAAAAATTATCTGACTTTGGTAAAATCAGCCCTAAGTCATTAAACAATAAGCTGCTGGTTTAATAATCTATATTTATATAGATATAGATTACAGATTTATATTATAGATAATAGAGATTATAGATTACAGGGTGTAAAAAGATAAAATATAAATATTTATAATACACATCACAAAGCCGTCAACTACGCATGCTGTACTTTTTGCCCAAAAATTAATGCTAGAACCGACTTTTATTTTAAGGGACAAATTTTTTTTTTATTGCGCGCAATGTAACGCAAAGCGAGGCAAACGGACTCAATGCTGTTAATGTGTGAGTTAAGCCCTTCGCTCTACGCGGTACGCGTAGGTACCTGTCGGATACTCGCGGGAATGAACGAAATTAATTTAGGCTCCTACAAACAGGCGCGACACACGACGCGAATCGCGCGCGACCGAAAGGCTCCGCTCGTCGCGCCTTTAAATGTTTACGTGTTAAATGTACAACTACATAAGTACCTATCTAGTGACATGCACGATTTTATTAAAGTTAAACCGATAGCAGATTAAAACACAGAAAAAATATTAAAATAATTCTGTACACCGATTTCTCTGTGATTTCTGGGTGATGATTTATTTCCAGTTTTCGCTTTTTTTTTGTTTCGTTTGACTAGGTTATTTTTATATATCTTTTTTAGTATCCTTACATCATGCTAAAAGTATGTCGCGTAATTTTTGGCAGCTGTCTCGCTACGATAGTATAAACATAACATCTTGCTGTGCATGAAATTTATAATTTTATTTTCTTAGCTAAACGATAACTAGAAGAATAACTTACATTCCAATGTTATAAAATAACTAAAATTACTGATGATGTTGTTCATAACCTGTGTTTTTAAATGTTTTAGATAAAACATCCGGCTGTTGGCATTTTCCGGACATGCGTACTCCATCTACAATGTCATCAGTACTGCAGTGCAAAGTATCTAGTCCTTGCGGTGTCGACAGGTCCTGTCTCTTCCCAAGTAAAGTAAACATAGCCTTATTTAGCGTTTAAATGCAGTTTCCCAAATATGTTGTGGTCGGCTTCTGGTCTTACCGGATAAAGCTAAATATATTTTACTTAGAGCGACTGCTTGTCTGAACTTCGCAACCCAACAACTTGATAGCACGATACCTTTACGCAAGGCTGATCTGAAAGTCGAATCAGACTTTCGGGCTTCTGATTACCCATAACGACAGTCAAAGATCTACAAATAACAGCCAACAGCGACGGCTTAGCGTGCTTTCCGAAGCACGGAGGAGTCTCGGTATGAAATAGATGGTCACCCATCTGCGGTCCGATCTCGGCAAGGGTAGCTCAACATTGATCTAACCGAGTGGCGGGTACTTAACCAAGACCCCAGTTAGCTGAACTAATATTATAAAGAAAAATTAAACTAAAATTATAGTACAACTGTGGTCAAAGGTTCTATGGGTTATTTGGGACTGATCCATTAATGGAGTGACATACTCAATGCGTCAACTTATTACGATTTAGGCGGGAAATGACGGAAAATCGAACCTTTGACCGTGGTCGCAAAATGTTATGAAATGTGAACTAAGTTATAGCTGTACCTATAAGGATCTTTTGGCGCGTGACTAAAATCGTAACTGACGCCGCCATCTTGTTTTAAAAGGAAAACGTCTTTTTGCTGTACTGGTGGTTAGTTCAATATTTCTGACAGACAAAAACATGTGTGATTTCAACGTATGGAAATACGTGCACGATAATATCGCCGCGTTAGAAATATACTACACAATAACTACGTGACTTTTAATGTTAGAGTAATGGTTGGGCATTCAAAAGATCATATGTGTACCAATTTCGAGGCAAAATATAATTTTCCTATGACTTTATATCGCAAATGCACGCGCAAGCGCGCGACCCTCTAATTTTCAATATGTGTCTAAATTCAAATTTGTATAACGAAAAAAATGTATTTAACTAGAACGATGATTCTGATGTTGTTGTCAAGAGTTGACAAAGGACTACCAGCTCTTAAAGAGAAACAACAGAAATATTGTCCAAAATAGGGTCAAAAATGCATAGAACAAGTTGATAATAGCAAAATAATTTGAGATGTCGTCTCATCCCGGCCGTTAATATGTTCAAAGCTGAAAAATACCATCAACAGTTAGCTTACTTCATAAGAACTGCATTGAGCCTAAGTCTAGTGTCCAGCAAATACAGTGGCTACTGCAGTAAACGTAAGAACATTTGTAGCAAATACATATCTATGTAAAAACATAAGATTTCGCCTAATATCGGTTGGAATCTGCTCTGAATTGAAACAAAAAGAAAGAGAATTAAAGATAACATCAACAAGATAACACAATAGGCCTAAAAAGTCTAGATATTAGCTAATACGAAAGGTAGGGGTACCCCAGAAAACTTAAAAAATCATCGAAAATCGTCATGTTATCAAGCTGCGACGCTGTATCATCGTGCAAGTATGCGTGAACATTACGAGAACATTAGGGGGTTTAAACGGCAGAAGACTGACTAAGTGGACCTTCATCTTTGAGAAAATTTGTGGCAATTTTCCAAAGCTGGTTTAGGAACCAGCTTTATATAGATATATATCACCGAGTTGCAACTTCACCGTAAATGGAAGACCAATACCGACCCAGTCAAAATTGGAGACATGGTCCTACTACAAGAAAATGGCGTCCCACCCCTATGTTGTAGGCTTGGACGCATCACAAGGCTCTTCCCAGGACAAGGAGGGGTTTCACGAGTAATCATCATTTACACTGTTAGAGGAATTATATCGCGGCCTCTGGTTCGAATCTGCCCCTTATCAACCGAAGAGGAGTTATTGAAGGGTTAAAACCTCTGAGTTTCAAGGGGGGGTGGAGTTTACGCCTACACGTTGATTGTGTATATGTTCAATGTTTGTGTGTCGCGTTTGCTATTTTAAAAGGCCAGGTGCCGTACGGATTTTTATTTTGTATATACCGTCACAAATTATATTTTTAGTAAAAAAAAATCATCATTGTCGCGAACTTGTACGCTCCACATATTTTTATTGTAAAATACAGTTTATACCCAAATAAACAACCATACCTCAAAACGGGAGTTTAATTGAAGGTCACTTAAGCCCCACCACAAGGTTACTTACTCTGCTCTTTAGTAATCGCGCTCCACTCGTAAAATCGCTTCGCTCGCTCTATTTAAGAATATGCCTGTGTGTTGCACTCGCTTGTCTTGTGAAGAGCTTGCTACGCTCGCTCACTGCTTTAATAGGCGCGCTCTGCCCAAGCGCGCGCCTAAACTCGCTTCGCTTTCTCGTCACAAAACTACTCGCTACACTGTGCTGAGTTAGGGAACCCCATCATTAACTCAGCTTAGCTTGATGTGAATATGACACCTCTCATTAGATATGACATAGCAAGCTCGGCGTGAGTGGCTGGCAAATTAGTGTTGGCACCGACTAATGATAGTTTAGGGAACTCTTTTCACTATACTCGTACTAACCTACTAAGCTGTAGCCTTACCTAAGTCAGGTTACAGCTGTCCCAAACATTTTAACGAAAACAAACAACGTGAACTTGAACAGCGAATACAGTTTTTTTTTTTTACTTTGGGCAATGTAATTGCAACGATTACGACCAGCGCCTCCCTGTAAACGTCATTTAAGCGCCAAAAGATTCTTTTAGCATTGAACGTCACAGTTTTGTGTACAGATATAATTTTAATCACAACGTGTAATTTGATTTTTTTTAGGTGAAACTTACAGCTGTTGCCGTTTACCAGCCTTGCGAACGCGGTCGACTGAATCAACAGAACATCTGTGCGACATACCTACGTATTCGGATAGTCACGTACCATTGCATGGTTCTCGGCAACATTCAAGTCGTCTTCGACACAATATTCATAAGTATCCCGAGCCTGCCAGTCCCTCGAAACATGATGATCGGCATAGCCGATATAAAGAAACCCACACGCCTTGTTGTGATTGTAATCCATCTAAAGCACGTAAGCAACCCATAAAGTCAATGCGTAACGAAGATCGAACTTCACCCACAGAAGCAGACAAATCATTATTATTATGAAATTAATAATAATGATAATAAGTGGAGCCTCTCTGGAGCCTTGACCGCCGGTAGCTTGGACCCTGTTCCCGATACCGGTGGGCCACTATTTTTTATATTTTTAAATGTTTTTATATTTTTATATTCAAATATTTAAAAATATAATTTATATGTATATATATATGGAATAAAGGAAATGATAATAAATCGATCCATCATCACTGACAGGACTATTGTTGGCAATAAGCCTAATATAGTGGTGGTGGTAGATCGAATAGAGCGGCGCGCAATGATCGTTGACATAACGATCCCGCATGACGGGAACCACGTGAATGCCGAGAAAGATAAACAAATCAAGTATCTTGACTTAGCTCGCAAGGTTGTCGACATGTGGGACGTGGCCTCAGCGATCATTGTGCCGATAGTCGTGACAGCCAATAGCCTAATACCCAAGAGCCTCGACCAACACCTGAGGAGGCTCTCGTTGGGCAGCTGGATCAAGGGCTTGGTACAGAAGGCGGTACTTCTGGACACGGCCCGCATTGTAAGGAGGTTCCTCTCTCTGGTGCCCTGACTGCCGGTAGCTTGGAACCTGTTCCCGATACCGGTGGGCTACTATTTTTAATATTTTTAAATGTTTTTATATTTTTTATATTCTTGTATTTCAAAATATAATTTGTATGTACATACATGTATATGATAATAATAATAATACTAGAGCCAACCATCAACGTCTCGGCCCAACGACTGACGGATCAGGTGCGGGTCATCCAACGCAGTCATAGGTTGGACGATGCCGCACTTGATAGGCTGCGCTCAGAGTTGAGCAACCATATCGTCTCGAGTTCGGCACAAACCGCGGTACAAGCATCAACCATTGATGCAATACCGCCGCGGTCTAATCATGGTGTTGAAGTGGAAGATGATAGGGTTGCTTCAGGAAGTAGCCAGTGCAATGCCCGATTGAGGAGCGCACTGGAGGATGCATTTCGTGAGTACAGATCGACTCCGACCGAACTTAGACCCCCATTACCACGCCGACCTATGCACAAAAAAATATGGCGCTGGTGTGTGCCCTGGACTCGCAGCTTAAGAATGTGTTCAAGATCAGCGAGGATGTCGTTGACACCGTACCAGCCTGGCAGTGCTGGATCGAGCGTCGTATCGATGAGGCCAGGGTACTCATCGGCAAACTATACTGCTTCTGGGAAGGCAATACATGACCACGAGCGATGCGCTGGGTAAGGCGGGCATTCTCGGGGACTAGAATCAGCTCTCGAGAATACAGGTCCCGTGTCCCAGAGTGCATCGACTTCCTGAAGCAGAAAGTTTGTGCATGGGCGACCCGTATTTGGCGGTATAAGCGGTGGGTTGATCGGTAAACGCAGAATCGCATGTTCCAGAGCGATGAGAGATGGGTGTATAGAGCTTGGGAGCAACCTGAACAAAATGTGACAGACGAGTGCCGCCCGGATGATGCCGCCACGTGTACATTCTGGCGCAGCATCTGGTCAGTGCCCGTCTGTCAAGCAGTCCTAAGTACACCATTAGACGTCGCCAGAGCAGTCAGTCCGTTACCGAATTGGAAATCGCCGAGACCGGACGGATTGCACAACTTTTGGTTGAAATGGCTAATTAGTTCACACACCAGCCTGGCATCTCAGTTCCAATCATCCTTAGAGTCTGGGTCACTTCCGCAGTTTCTAACAACAGGCATTACCCACCTGCTCCATAAGCTAAGTAGTCCCACGGATCCCAAGAATTATAGACCGATCACGTGTTTGTCGACGGTCTATAAACTTCTTACATCCATTTTGAGAGCGAAAATTAATACGCACATTGAAAGTAACTCGATTATGTCTATTGGAAAATAGCAGCAATAAAACAGCAGCAGTGGTCTAATAGTTTACTATATATATTCGTGGTCAATATTTTTCACACAAGTGACAATGTACAGACATAAACAGAACCGTAACTATGCTTATTTAAAAAACGGTGACAGACAGGTGTAAATATGATTATACATACAGGCCAGTGTAGTGCCAGACCATATATACGACCTCCAATACGCCCCCTTAATCTATTACACATGCGTATGATCACTTCTGTATCTGTCAGTACTCGGTACATAAAACTAAATAAATCACTAACACTTCTGTGTTCGACTGTACTACGCTGTACCCAAAAATAGAGTACAAAAACAGAAGAAATCTAACAAAATAAAGCATGCATAACGAGAAAATTATCTATTACACAAAACACTTTTAAAAAAAAATACATCAAAACATCTAACTACTTATCCGCCCCCTTAATAGAATAATTTGACAGGGATAAATCCTTTAAAAATTCTCTAAGTTTCGGGCTGTGAACACTTTTAGTTAAGATCATCTTATCAGTTGACATGTACTTTATTTCAACTTTGTTAGCCAGTACACACTCACGAATAAAATGATACTTGATATCTATGTGCTTTGTCCTATTATGCATCATTTTGTTAGCTGCAATTTTATGCGCCGACTGATTGTCATTATAAATGACTACCGCTTTACTATCCACAGCTGTCAAACTGTTTACTAAACTACGTAAATAAAGCGCTTCCTTCGAAGCTTGACTCAATCCTACGTACTCTGCCTCTGTGGAGGACAATGATACTGTCGCTTGCTTCCTACTCTCCCATGATACTGTATTTTTACCTAACTTGAAAATTAATCCTGTGAAAGACTCTTTCAAGTGCCCCTCCCCAATCTGCATCAACGTAGCCTCGTAAATCCGACGATCTTCCGACTTCCTAAAAGTAAGACAAAGGTTAGACGTACCCTTTAAATACCTTAAGACCCGTTTCGCACATTTAAAGTGTATTTCATCATAACATGAATTAAATTGTGAAAGCACACTTACCGCATGTGCTATGTCTGGTCGCGTATTACAGGCCAAATAGTTTAGACACCCTATTAAACTTTGATATGGCAGATCGCTATGAGAATATGTCGATCTTTCTAATTTCATACCGACTTCCATTGGGGTTGAAACTGGCTTAGCATCTGTCATGTTAAATTCATTCAAAATGTCCGTAATGAATTGTTGCTGATCTAGACAAATAATATCTTTATCTCTCCTCAGCCTCATGCCTAAAACAAGCCTAGCCGCACCTAAATCTTTAACTTTAAACTTGTCAAGCAAACCGGTTTTTAATTTTTGCTTTTTTGTTCACAATTTCCAAAAATGAAAAGATCATCTACGTAAATAACGACAATAACCTTCTTATTATTTTTAAGCTGCTTTTGATACAAACACGGTTCTATTTTTGATTGTAAAAAGCCTTTATTCAACATCTCTTTGTCCAATTCCTTGAACCAAGCATTCGAAGCTTGTTTCAATCCATACAAAGAACGCTGCAGCTTACATACTTTGGTCTCTTGACCTTTGACTAGTGCTCCTTTCGGCTGAAGCATGTAAATGTCCTCTTTAATCTTGCCATATAAAACGGCAGTTGTGACATCCCACTGGTCAATAAACCAACCGTATTCAACAGCTAACGAGAACAACAATCGTAGAGTAGAGCTTCGAACTACAGGAGAATAAGTCTCAGTATAGTCTATACCACATACCTGTGTGAAACCTTTTGCTACTAGTCTAGCCTTGTACTTCGTTACCTTTTTTTTTTTTTTTTGGGTGGGAAATCATCAAATGACCTCTCCCGCTCTGGGCGGAGCGGAAGGGCGTGTCAGACTCTTACTGACTAAAACCCACCCGTGTTCCTTCAGTTGCCTGTGCGCCAGGGCCACGGTAACTCTTTCGAACAATCCGCGACCCCGGCAGGCATCGGTCCTATCGGACCCCGTCAATTTTGCTGACATCTCTTTGAGGCGCGCGTGGAACACGGCGCGCCGTCGACCCGGGCCTGGTCCTTACCGGACGGCGAGCTGCCCATTGCTCGCCATCCGCAAGCCCGCGCCTACGGTGGCCGGGAGTCGGCAATCGACTCCCGACGCCCAGGGTGTCTCCTCCTGCGGTGACTAGGGGCGCGAGGGCGCAGTGATTGCCTCTCCCTCTCGCGCTCCGCCTCCTCCTTCGCGAGCATTACTGCTTCGCAGAAGGAGGTGACGGCTTCCCATTCCCTCTCGCTCCGTACCATGGCCTGAACCAGGGCCGGACGTGAGAGGTCGCCGCCGCCGATCGCCGCCACGAGGACACGGCGGTGCTCTGCCCAAGCCGGGCAGACCTCCACCGTATGCTCCACTGTGTCCTCCGGTCGATCCACGCAATGATAACACCCGGGCGTTTCCTCCCGCCTTATCCGAAACAGGAACCTCCCGAAACAGCCATGTCCGGTGAGGACCTGCGTCAGGCGGAAGGTGAGGATGCCGTGGCGCCTCTCAAGCCACTCCTCAAAGAGGGGTCTTACCGCCGCAATTGTGGCGTGCCCTGCGCTGGGTTGCGACAGTCGCACTCTCCATGCCGCCATGAGATCCCGCCGGAGCTCTGTCCGCTGTGCCGTGATTTCTCGCGGCAGCGGAGTTACGCCCCGGCGTTTCGCCTCCTCGCACCACTCCCAACCGTGCGCGAGGACCTTTGCCTCCAGATCCCACGGCGGAAATCCGGCAAGGAGGCTCGCCGCCTCGCAGGAGACCGTGCGGTATCCCCGTACCATCCGGATGGCCATGACCCTTTGGGACGCTTTCAACTGGCGGGCTGGCCGGAGCCCTTCGGCGGGCTTCGTTACCTTGCCGTCGCTATCTCTTTTGATTTTGAACACCCATTTGCACTGGATAGGCTTCTTATCAGCTGGAAGATCCACCAACGTCCAAGTCTGGTTCTCCTTTAGTGACATGAGTTCATCATCTATCGCTTTTTGCCATAAGTCACCATCGGATCTCGCCAACGCTTCATTAATAGTCAATGGATCACCATCAAGATTGCTCTCCTTGGCATACATATCATTGAATCTGTATCGATCGACTTGTCTTCGTTCTCTTACAGGATATCTTCTTTCTGATTCAGGTACTGTCACTTCCTTTTCAGTCAATACGTCATCAGGTACTTGCTCTAGTACTACTGGTTCAGGTTCTATCTCCACCGATACTTTTACGTTCTCATCTACAGCATCACGGTACACATCATCGTGAGCCTCCAAGGGTTTAGATCTGCTTGTAGATCCGTTGGGTAAACTGGAAGGAACAGAATCTGTATTCAGGTTTATGATTACTTCCGACTTTTCCACATTTTCTTTTTGGAGAAAGACCTTTTCCAGGAATCTGACATCTCTCGCAGTTGTCACTTCACCTGTCTTAGGATTCATCAAACGATAACCCTTCTGATTATTTGGATATCCAATAATAATCATCGGTTCCGTCTTCATGTCCAGTTTGCGTCTCTTTTGTTTTGGTATCAATCTATACGCCAAACAACCAAAGATTTTCAGATGACTGACATCGACATCTTTTCCAGTCTAAAGCTTCTCTGGTACCGTATTGTTCAATGCTTTCGTGGGGCTTCTGTTTTTTAAATAAACAACAGTATTCACAGCCTCGGCCCAATACTTCTTACTCAGGTTCGATTCTGACAGTAATGTTCTTGCCTTTTCTATTATAGTCCGATTCGCTCTTTCTGTGACAGAATTTTGTTCCGGCGTGTACGGTACAATCGTCTGGTGTTTTATACCTGCAGACTTCAAAAAAGATTTAAATTTACCATTACAGTATTCTGCACCGTTGTCAGATCTCAGACATTTAATAGATTTACTCGTCTCATTTTCAACTTCCGCTTTGTATTCACGGAACCTGTCGAATGTTTCACTTTTGTTCTTCAAAAAATAAACATGAGTCTTCCGAGTATAATCGTCGATAAATAGAAGAACATACCTCGAACCACCGAACGACGGTTCCTCGATTGGTCCAGAAACATCGCTAAAAACCAACTGTAAGACCTCGTTCGCTTTCGTACCTTGGTTTTTGAAGGAACTTTTGCATGTCTTTCCTTCGATCATGGAATACATGGCTCGCATAAATCGGTACTCTTAAATTCCATACCGCTTACTAAAACTTTCATTTTATTCATATAATCACGCGATAAATGAGCTAATCTTTTATGCCAAATGTTCGAAATATTTTCATTTTGTTTTGACAGTTTCAAATTCACGACGTTATTTTTAAATTCTGTCAACTCATAAATTCCGTCGACCTCCTGACATCTTGCAACAATCCGATTCTTATTTTGAATCATGCAACCTTCTTTGTCAAAATTCATGCAATAATTCTTCTTGATCAAATCACTCACCGAAATTAGGTTCATGGATAAATCAGGAACATGTAAAACGTTTTCTAAAATTAATTTTTCGTTTTCGCTGACTCGTGGCTCAGCATTTCCTCGTCCTTTCACCAATAATTTCTCGCCGTTAGCTACTGCGATCTTCATGTTGCCTTTTTCAGGTGTATAAGACAACAATTTGCTTTTATCGTGGGTTATATGATTTGAGCACCCACTGTCTAAATACCACTTATCTTTGTTTATCGCCTCTTTCGTATTCCGGCAGATATTCGCGGTTTTGATCCGCTCCTTGCATTCAGATGCCTTATGTCCTTGCTTGTGGCATTTAAAACACTTGTAGACGAACTTCTGCTTACGATCATTAGTTTTAATGTAAGATCTTGCATCGTTCTGTACTTTACGTGTAATTAAGGCTTGTTCGTAGTCTGTGTTCAACTTACTGTCTACTTCCTTCTTGTAACAATTTCATTTTAATTTGCTCGAACGTGATCTCTTGTCCACTATTATCTACAGCCATGATGAGAGGGCTGTACTCAGCGGTCAATCCACCCAGCAAAATCGATATGATCCAATCATTAGGGATTTGAGCATCAATATCGGACAATTGTTGTGTCAGGAATGTAATTTTGGATACATAGCTTTCCATAGATTCGAAATTCTCTAATTTACAGTTGAAAAGATCTCCCTGAATAAGTATTCGTCTTCCCCAACCTTTGTCTTCATACGCTTTCTGTAAGCTGTTCCAGGCTATTTTCGCAGTCTTCGCATTGTAGACATGGGTAAAGCACTCTGGTTCTAACAACAAGGATATTGTCGTTCGTGCCTGCCGGTCTATGTTAGCATTTACTACATCTGTAGAAATTACTCCCCACCAGTTTTTATTCTCCAAGTAATTTCTCACCAAGAACTTCCAATTTGGGTAGTCGGACGATCCTTTCAGCTTCTTAATTCCACTTATGCCAATTTCAGCTGACATAATTGAGATTTCGTAAGTTTAGATTTACATGCACACAATTAATATTTAAACCACTCAACTTATTAAGCCATATTCTGGGCCATAACCTATTGGAAAATAGCAGCAATAAAACCAGCAGCAGTGGTCTAATAGTAAGTGACAATGTACAGACATAAACAGAACCGTAACTATGCTTATTTAAAAAACGGTGACAGACAGGTGTAAATATGATTATACATACAGGCCAGTGTAGTGCCAGACCATATATACGACCTCCAATAATGTCAACCTCTCAAAATGGATGTAGGAACGGGTTCCGCGGTTCTAAGGAGCTACTCCTCATCAATATGGCCACTAGCCAATAGGTTCGTCGATCCCGCAAGGATCTGTCGACATGCTGGATAGATTATAAGCAGGCCTACAACTCGGTGCCACATACATGGAATATGAGGGTGCTGGAGTTGTACAAGATAGATACAACTCTACACACATTCCTTAGGTCGTGTATAGGGCAATGGAGGACGGTTCTTCGCTATCCAGGGTGTTGACAGATCCAGGGGAGCGATGAGCCTGTATGGATGAAACGGGAAATATTTCAGGGCGACAGTTTGAGTCCACTTTGGTTCTGCTTAGCCCTGAATTCTCTAAGCACACTACTGAAGGATTCAGGTCTAGGCTTTTGGCTGAGGAGAGGTGGTCAGATCATATCTCACCTCCTCTACATCGATGAGTCGAAACTCTTTGCCCCCAACAAATTGCAACTGATGGAGCAACTAAAGGTAACTGAAACTTTCAGTAGCGCCATCAGGATGGAATTTGGTGTCGACAAATGTGCAGTCATTAATGTAAAGCGAGGTGAGATTATGGAACCCGAGGGAATTCAACTTTCGGATTCCATACACCTTAGATCCCTCTCCTCATCCGAAAGCTATAAGTATTTGGGTATGTCGGAAGCGTTAGGCATCAACGTTGAACCATGAAGCAATCATTGAAGGAGCGCTTCTTTGGTCGCCTGAAGAAGATATTAATTAGTCTTCTTTCAGGCGGAAACAAGGTCCGCGCCTTCAACGGTTGGGTCATGCCGGGTTTGATGTACTCTCTCGGCAAACTCAAATCGACTCAGACCGAACTCGACGCGCTGGATAGGAGGGCTCGTACACTGCTGGCCGGAAATAGGATGCATCACCCACGATCATCGGTGATAAGACTGTACATACCGCGGAAGTACGGGGGTTGAGGGGTTTTAAATGCAAGGAACCTCCACAACCGCGAAGTGTGCAGTCTCAGGGAATATTATTTTAAAGCCGAAGGGGGTATGCACCGTGATGTGGTAGCAGTGGACAAGGGACTCGCCCCGCTCTCCATGGCTAAAGAGAACTGGCGCAAACCTGTGGTATTTACTACCGATGGCCACAAGGAGGTATGGCAAAGCAAGGAGCTTCACGGACGCTTCTATAGGGCACTTCACGAGCACGGTGTAGATTTCTTAGCGTCCGTATCCCGGCTAACTTTTGGTGACCTTTTCGGGGAAACTGAAGGTTTCGTCTGTGCAATTATGGACGAAGTTATCTTGACGAATAACTACCGGATACATATTATGAGAGACGGTATGGTTGACGTGTGTCGGGCATGCCATCGTCTGGGTGAATCCATCAGACATATTATCTCTGGTTGTTCTCGTCTAGCTAACGGCGAGTACTTGCACAGATATAACCAAGTAGCCAGGATTATTCACCAGCAACTTGCTTTGAAATATAAACTAGTGGATTCTGAAGTACCGTATTACAAATATGTGCCCGACCCGGTTCTCGAAAGTGACCATATCACGTTGTACTGGGATCGATTTAACATTACTGACAGGACTATTGTCGCCAATAAGCCTGATATAGTGGTAATAGATCGATTAGCGCATCGCACGCGAGGTTGTTGACATGTGAAATGTGAGCTCGGCTGTCATTGTATCGATTGTCGTATCGGCCAATGGCCTGATGGCGGAAAGCCTCAATCAACGTCTCTCGAGGCTCTCGTTAGGCGGTTGGATCAAGAACCTGATTCATAAGGCAGTATTCCTCGATACGGGTCGCATCTTGAGGAGGTTCCTCTCTCTGGAACCCTAACCACCGGTACTTTGGACCCTGCTCCCGATACCGGCGGACCACAATATATATATTATTATTATTATTTATATATATTTATTTTTTATTATAAAAATAATTAAAAATGTATTTAATATGTATAAATATCAATAAACGAAATAATGATAATAATAATTTAATATTAATAATCTAAAACCAGCCTAAAAGCTGAAAAAAATAACACTCCCGATAATAATAATAATAATAATATGTCCCCTAAACAACCACACGTCCTGATTTACCATCTAATGACGTGGGAGGCGGACACACGAATGAGAAATTACTGGCGTGGCTAACATGGCTCTGGAAACCCACTTAAAAATGGAGACCCATTCAAAAATAATTCGTACAGGACCGCTGCCCGGGGGCGATCGCCGGGGTGCACTTGGAGCTGACGCTGAGTGTCTCAGCATGCGAACCAACAGCGGTGAAGAGTAGAACAGGCGGGCTCCCACCGACAAAGATGCCACAGCCGATGCCATTGACGATGATGATAGACTGACAAACAGGACAGACACCCGTGTAGAGTCTTATAGTCCAAGTACAGTATCGTACGCACCTTCAAGAATATCATCACCATCAATACCATCACCCATACCATCGTCACCCCCATACCTAGTTTGAATACAGTTTCATCCACTCCGGCCTTGAGTGCTGCGCGGGAGGTATCTATCTTCTTACCCGCGTCCACCAAGGCTGGGAAAGCAAGAGTTCACATGAGATGGAGCAAAGAAGTTAACGTATTCATCATGCGAACTTATCTTTACATCACTAAATTAGAGACCGACATGACCACCTACAGACAACAACTGCATGAACGTTTTTCACGTCAATATCCTGAGATTTCCGTTTGAGAACAACGGATTTTAGATCAACGAAAAACTATAGTTAGGAATAAACTATTGTCACAAGTCGAATTATATCAGTTAAAAAAAGAAGTACGCATACAATTACGACAAAAATCAGAACACTATGCAGATACTAACACTATCATACTAACACAAAGCAGACACGAAACTATTCTGCAAGAACAACCACAATCGCTCACTCAATTACATCCTAATAGTCAATCTCTAACATATAACCAATCGCAAGCTTATACGCAAACAGCACACACATCCACATAAACCGAATCCTTAACCGTAACGCTCGAAAATGATAAATAGAATAATAATAATAATAACCCCACCGCCGTATCTCTAAGTTAACGTCGTGGTGGGGCTTGCGCGCTCCTGAACTCTAGGTCTGTACCGGTAGAGTTTACTTTGCTAAAACAGGTCTAGGGTGAGGAGCCAGACCAAGAGAAACACAGGAACCCGCAGGGCAGCATGTTGCGAGCTGTTGGGCAGTAGCGACCCCACGGACCCTGTCTCCCAGGAGAAGTCTTGTTCCTCACCTCTGGCTTGCCTTTATTGGCCGGCTGGAGTGAACAATGACGAGGAACAGAGCTCCCACCTCTTTCTTGCCTTTATTGGCCGGCTTGAGTGGAGATTCGCAAGAGCAAAGTGGCTCGGAGGAAGAAAGTATTCCAGTAAGATGCTAGTAGGGATCTTGATCGTACTTCCGGGATTGTCCTGATAGCCGTGGGATACCTATCCACTCCTCATAAGCACATTAGGACATGTTGCCCCCTTGTCGCTACGACACTATGTGCTAACGACCGTTTTCGGGGGCCCATTATTTTGTGTGCAAGTCACCCCCTGCCATTTTATCCGTAGTTTTTTATATATAAAACATTGGTCAGGCAGGGGCCCTAACCATTCCATAAGTCGCTAGTTCTTGGTAACCAGTCCATCTTAGCCACAGAAACCCATAGTTCAATAATTATTTTTGTTTCCATATCCTGCAATAGCCCAACACCAACCGGGGATTGACCTTGGGTTCACTTGCAGAGTGTATACAGGGATAATTGTCGGTTGGTGCCTCATTCCATTTAAAATTGTCTAAGGGGCCTCTGCGAGTTGGCTTCGGCCCCTCGTACGCCTTCCAAAGGACCGGGATCCCATAACCCCGAGCTATGTTAACATATAAAAATGATAATCTTTATTATCAAAAGCCAAATACAATTCGTCCATCTCAATCAAACATAAAAAGAAGTACAATGCTATGCATTATTTGAGACAGAGTGAACGTCTGTGTCTGTGCTAGTATAAACTGTGTTACAGACACAGGCGCCTTGCTCTTACAGTTCATTGACTATTTGCTGCACTTTGTTGGAGTTTTGGTAAGCATAAACCATAGTTTAACATATGTACTTAACACTTATTAAAATGTATGTAAGCAAGGAATGTGTGTGTGATGTGGGTGTATGTGTGGGTGTGCGGGTGTATGTGTATGTGTGGGTGTGTGTGTTTAGTTGTAAGTTTCGGATATATCACAGTATAAAATAGAGAATAAAGGAGCAATTTACATCTGAATTTAGATGCGCTAGTAAGATTTTTTAGCAAAGAGTTGTTCAGTCTCATCGTACGTCAACTTTTGGAGAAAATCACCAAGTACAGTCTTACATTTAAATCTAGGTAAAGAATATACGTTGCAGGCTTCGTTTATAGCGTTATAAAGGTGGCTGCTAAGACAGGGGTAGCTTCGCCTCGCCAGAGCAGTTTTGGTGGTTACAGGTGGGCATACAGGATCTTTGCGTCGTTTATTTTGCTGCAGTAACCTTGGGTCATAGGTCAATGATGAGTGTACACGTAAAGTGATGTTAAGTGCACAGAGCTGACGGACAGTGAGTACAGATGTGTCTTTATAGAGCTGGGTAGTCGGGTAGCGATAAGGTTTGTGAAGCATGACTTTCAAGACAGCTCTTTGTGCCCTTTCAAGGCGAAGCAATTAGGTTTTATATGTACCACCCCAGACAGATATGCAATAGGTAAGAAGTGACTGAGCCAAGGCAAAATAAATAGTTTTTAACAGTCGGTCGGCAACAACTCTTTCTTAGTTTTTTCATAGGAAACATTAGCTTACGAACACGCGTAACTGCCACACTGATATGCTTTTGCCAACTCAATGTGTTATCGGTGTGCACCCCCAAGTATACAACACAAGAGAAAAAAAATATAAAACGATTCCGATCGAGGTGGTAAGTGACTTTGTCTAGTAGAAAAACACATTAATGAAGTATTATAAAGTCAGAAATACCCGATAAAACGTATCTAAAATAAAAAAAATTACAAGAAATGTGAATTCTATAGTATTATTTTTGTCAAAACTGCCGGGTTAGATTTTGATGCCCTTGCACAAGGATATAGTTGAGGTATCCCCACAGAAATACCACTACAGTATCGCTATTGGTTCATAGACCACTTCCCATACAAATTTAAACAATCTCCTTTAGAACAACAATAACACAATGCTCTGGGATAGATCCAGCAGTCCGACCAAAACTACCTAAATTTAAATACACCCTTAACCTATTTCGTTTAATTAATTTATCTAACGAAAATACACTCATACAATTTATATCTGATGACACACAACTTATAGACATACATTTACTTATATATTGCACAGCGGTAGTTATATCTGAAGAACTCAACTTAAAAATCACGAACCACACAGGGACCACAGAAACAAGTCGTATTGTCAAACGACACAACAATAGGTAGAAAACAACACAGACGCACTATTAATAGAACACCTAGAAACATTCTGGTCCAGCATATGGGAAGAACAAGTGCAACACAATAATAAAGCAACCTAGATTAAAAAAGAAAAACAAAATGGAGATTAATACATGAAATGGAATTTATATTAATAACAGAGACTGACATTACAAATATAACAGCTAGATTACATAACTGGAAGTCACCGAGTATAGACAAAATACAACATTTTTGGTACAAAAAACTAACGTCAAGTTATCAGTATTCTGAGTGGAATACCTCGATCTTTATACTTGTTTTCACTTAGGTACGACAAATTGAGCGACGCTCTGTCGACGTCTTAGTCGGTGTTGGGGCTTTTTGGCCCCTTGCCGTCCCCAGAGTTGGGGATCCGTCCATGGGTTTCCCTACTCTTCCCTCAGGAGGGGGTGGAAGTACTTTATTGCTCACCTAGCCGGTGAGAGGTATACCTCCCCTCAGTTTTGTGTAGTGTTTCTGGGGGTGTGACTGTGGGAGCGCCCGAAGTGCTTCACGACGCCCGTGCGACCAGATCTCTGCCGGGTGAAATTCCTTGTTCCCTAGGGAAAGCCCAGCAAGAGCCAATCAAGCCACAAGGGCGTCGGATTTGGCTAGCGCTCACCCATAGTGGCGGCTGTCCCCGCTCCCTACAACGTAACCAGGTCTAGGCGGGAGCGTTGCAGGGCGCGGAGCGTTGTAGTGAGTATCGAGCGATTTGAGGTGTGTGTGTGTACGTCGCTCGTGTGGTTTATCTCTGTGTTTTTCTGCGAGTGTGGAGTAGTGTATGTGTGAGCCGCGCACGCGACGCCTAGCTAGGTACAATACTACAATGTTCTTTTTATATTGTTAGAACTCTATGGCTAGGCAACCTGTAAGAGTTGCATAAGCATTACACAACATAAGTAACTTAAGTCATTCAGCAACCACAATGCAATGACTCATCGCCGGTTGCTAAAATTATTATTTAGCGCTGAGTAACTGATTAATGTTTTCGTATTACTTCTAAGTGTCACGTAACGTTAGTGAAAATGGGCATTAAATACATAAAGATTGATCATTCCTCGGTAAAATTATTATGATGGCGTCTGACTGCATTAAAGTAGTATAATTATTGTTCCTTACTTATTTTTTCCGTAGCTGACCGTTACATCACAGTGGTATCGGAATACCAGCGCTACGGTTTTTATTTGTCACATCGCTATGATGCCTTTTTGTCTATGTACAGCGTTTTTATTGTAAGTATTTCTCTTTTACTTTTTCTAATGATCGATCTGGCTATTTCAGATTACTCGAAGAAAGAAACCTCCATGCTTGAAAATTTCAACCACTCAGGTCCCAGTCAACGTCGAGCAATCCGGCAGTCTTACATGCCAAAAGTCTACGCTACTGAAGATGATTGCGCATGCACACGTATAAACAGAGTTACGGGCACGATATCAAACGAAATATCAAGCCGGCAGTCTAACATGCCAAAAGTCTACGCTACTGAAGATGATTGCGCATGCACACGTATAAACAGAGTTACGGGCACGATATCAAACGAAATATCAAGCCGGCAGTCTAACATGCCAAAAGTCTACGCTACTGAAGATGATTGCGTATGCACACGTATAAAAAGAGTTGCAGGCACGATATCAAACGAAATATCAAGACGGCAGTGTAACATGCCAAAAGTCTACGCTACTGAAGATGATTGCGCATGCACACGTATAAACAGAGTTGCAGGCACGATATCAAACGAAATATCAAGACGGCAGTGTAACATGCCAAAAGTCTACGCTACTGAAGATGATTGCGCATGCACACGTATAAACAGAGTTGCGGGCACGATATCAAACGAAATATCAAGCCGGCAGTGTAACATGCCAAAAGTCTACGCTACTGAAGATGATTGCGCATGCACACGTATAAACAGAGTTGCAGGCACGATATCAAACGAAATATCAAGACGGCAGTGTAACATGCCAAAAGTCTACGCTACTGAAGATGATTGCGCATGCACACGTATAAACAGAGTTGCAGGCACGATATCAAACGAAATATCAAGACGGCAGTGTAACATGCCAAAAGTCTACGCTACTGAAGATGATTGCGCATGCACACGTATAAACAGAGTTGCGGGCACGATATCAAACGAAATATCAAGCCGGCAGTCTAACATGCCAAAAGTCTACGCTACTGAAGATGATTGCGCATGCACACGTATAAACAGAGTTGCAGGCACGATATCAAACGAAATATCAAGCCGGCAGTGTAACATGCCAAAAGTCTACGCTACTGAAGATGATTGCGCATGCACACGTATAAACAGAGTTGCGGGCACGATATCAAGCTGGCAGTCTAACATGCCAAAAGACTCTACTTATAAAGAGGAGTGCGTGTGTCAAGAGATAAAGGGCGCAGGCACAGATGAAATAACAAGCCAGCAGCCGCGCCATCCGGCAAGCCAGCAGCCGCACCATCAGAAGTACCAGAAGCCACGCTATCAGAAGAACCAGCAGCTGCGCCATCAAAGAAGCCAGCAAACACACCATCAGGTGTGCCAGCAGCCGCGCCATCAGGCAAGTCAG
This sequence comes from Dryobotodes eremita, assembly GCA_917490735.1. NCBI lineage: Eukaryota > Metazoa > Arthropoda > Insecta > Lepidoptera > Noctuidae > Dryobotodes > Dryobotodes eremita. Next base: position 3,946,913 of record OU823241.1, on the reverse strand, counting down.
CAGCCGTGCCATCAGGAGAACCAGAAGCCACGCCATCAGAAGAACCAGCAGCCGCGCCATAAAAAAAGCCACCAGCCGCGCCGTCAGGCAAGTCAGCAGCCACGCTATCAGGTAAGCCAGCAGTCTAAAATGCCAACAAACTCCTCTAGTGAAGAGAATTGCATGTGTGAAGATATAGATGACGCAGACACCATAACAGAAGAAATAACAAGTCAGCAGCCACGACTTCGATCAAGGCAGCAGCCGTGTCATCAAGCGAGACGGCAGTCTAACATGTCAAAAGATTCCGCTACTGAACAGGATTGCGATTGTGAAAGCATATATGACGCAGACACCATAACACATGACATAACAAGTCAGCAGCCACGACTTCGATCAAGGCAACAGCCCTGCCATCAGGAGAGCCGGCAGTGTAACATTTCAAATGATTCCGCTAGTGAACAGGATTGCATTTGTGAAGACATAGATGATGCAGACACCATAACAGATGAAATAACAAGTCAGCAGCCACGACTTGGATCAAGGCAACAGCCGCGCCATCAGGCGAGCCAGCAGTGTAACATGTCACAATATTCCGCTAGTGAACAGGATTGCATTTGTGAAGACATAGATGGTGCAGACACCATAACACTTGAAATAACAAGTCAGCAGCCACGACTTCGGCCAAACCTAGAGCCGTGTCGTCAGGCGAGACAGCAATGTAACATGTCACAATATTCCGCTAGTGAACAGGATTGCGTTTGTGAAAGCATATATGACGCAGACACCATAACAGATGAAATAACAAGTCAGCAGCCACGACTTGGATCAAGGCAACAGCCGCGCCATCAGGCGAGCCGGCAGTGTAACATGTCACAATATTCCGCTAGTGAACAGGATTGCATTTGTGAAGACATAGATAATGCAGTCAACATAACACATGAAATAAAAAGTCAGCAGCCACGACTTCGGCCAAGCCTAGAGCCGTGTCTTCAGGCGAGACAGCAATGTAACATGTCACAATATTCCGCTAGTGAACAGGATTGCGTTTGTGAAAACTTATATGACGCAGACACCATCACAGATGAAATAACAAGTCAGCAGCCACGACTTGGATCAAGGCAACAGCCGCGCCATCAGGCGAGCCGGCAGTGTAACATGTCACAATATTCCGCTAGTGAACAGGATTGCGTTTGTGAAAACTTATATGACGCAGACACCATAACAGATGAAATAACAAGTCAGCAGCCACGACTTGGATCAAGGCAACAGCCGCGCCATCAGGCGAGCCGGCAGTGTAACATGTCACAATATTCCGCTAGTGAAAAGGATTGCATTTGTGAAGACATAGATGGTGCAGACACCATAACACTTGAAATAACAAGTCAGCAGCCACGACTTCGGCCAAGCCTGCAGCCGTGTCTTCAGGCGAGACGGCAGTGTAACATGTCACAATATTCCGCTAGTGAACAGGATTGCGTTTGTGAAAATATATATGACGCAGACACCATATCAGATGAAATAACAAGTCAGGAGCCACGACTTCGGCCAAGCCTGCAGCCGTGTCTTCAGGCGAGACAGCAGTGTAACATGTCACAATATTCCGCTAGTGAACAGGATTGCGTTTGTGAAAACATATATGACGTAGACACTATAACAGATGAAATAACAAGTCAGCAGCCACGACTTCGATCAAGGCAACAGCCGCGCCATCAGGCGAGCCGGCAGTGTAACATGTCACAATATTCCGCTAGTGAACAGGATTGCGTTTGTGAAAACATATATGACGTAGACACCATCACAGATGAAATAACAAGTCAGCAGCCACGACTTCGATCAAGGCAACAGCCGCGCCATCAGGCGAGCCGGCAGTGTAACATGTCACAATATTCTGCTAGTGAACAGGATTGCGTTTGTGAAAACATATATGACGTAGACACCATAACCAATGAAATAACAAGTCAGCAGCCACGACTTCGGCCAAGCCTGCAGCCGTGTCTTCAGGCGAGCAGGAAGTCCAAAATGCTAAAATTCTCTACTGCTGTAGAGGATTTTGAAAGTAAAGGCAAACAGGGCTCAGACGTAGTACCAGACGAAATAGGAAGCCGGGACTCGTACTTTCAGGCAACCCGGAAGTCCAAAATGCTAAAAGCCTTTGCTGGTAAAAACAATTGTGAATGTGAACAAACGCCTGACCTAGCTAGTTATGGGTTTTGCGTTTGTCAAGAGATAGAGGCAAGAAACAGGTTATGCATCCCGACAGACCAGATCCAAGACCATCCGGCACAAACGGCAGAAGAGATATCAGCGGTACTGCAAAATCCAGTGAACACAAAAAAATGCAAAATAACTAAAATAATTTCTAATGTCAGAAAATCAATCTCTCATAAAATTTATAAAATCCCTAGAGACCTAGAGAGCTCTAGAACTAGCAAAAAGGAGGTCATATGCGAGTGTAAGAAGGTAAAAATCTTATGCAAGTGTAATGGTGAAAGAGTATTTTGCGGTTGTAAGGAGGAAAAAGTCTTATGCGATTGTACTGAGGAAAAAGGCTTACGCGCTTGTAAGGAGGAAAAGGTTATCTGTGGGTGCAAGGAGGATAAGTTCTTCTGTGAGTGTCCCGAGGACAACCTAACAAGCCAGAAAACTGAAAAAAAATCTGTGAAGCCGGAATCACATCATATTGTCCAAACGATGCCTGAATCTGAACTCCAGCCTCAACAGATGCCTACTGGTGCTGCGTTTGAAGTAAACTATGATGGATATCCGTACGAGCATAATTGTGGATGGATAGATCTTGTGGAACTCATGAGATTGAGGTCGGAGTTGACAGAGTCAACGTCAGGATTCAAGGCATGTAAGAAGAGAAAACAAAAAAAGAACGATGTCATTTTTGAGAAACCGGAAGCAGAAATTGAATTAGATTTTGAAGATGCCATCAAATACTATGTGGGACAGAACCTAGAACTATTTCGAGATTTACTGCCGCCACTCGAATCAGATCAGGAAAAGTATAAAGGCAAAAACGGTAAAAAACTGCTCAATAAAGAAAGTGCAAAAGCAAAAACAGAGAAAGAAAAGGCACAAAACAAAGCCAAAAAAAAGGGAAAAGACAATTCGGAGGATTCAGATCAAGACGATAATATCCGATTAAAAGAATTATGTGAATGTCCTTATGGATTCTCACCACCGGAAATGTCTTACGAAACTATTACACTTTCACCGGAGGCTTCTGAAGAACAAGCAAAGCAGTATCCTAAAGGGATGAAACTTTACCTTGGTGGCAGAGGTCTTACACCGGCGCTTCGGGATGCACCGATGTAACCGAGATATCATTCGGTCGCACCGGCGCGGCTTCATGGTGAAATATCTCTAATCATTTTTTATGTTCATATTTCAGAGTTTATGTTATGTAGCAATGTAAGGCTACCGTTTTTGTGTATTTTTTAATGAAAATCAAGTGTAGTGTTTATTTTGTTAACGTCATTTGTAATAATAAATATTATTTCATTGACTTGATGCGTTATGATTACTTTTACAGCACATTACAACGGCACCGCTAGCGTAGGCCGTACCGGACCGTAGGGCTTATTCCGTTTGACTACCCTAAAACAGCCATCCTAGGGTGGATACTTTTGAAACGTGTGTTCATCTGTTAACCCCAGACGGGGTGGATAGTCGGAATTCACTTTTGATTGTTCTTCCAACTTTTTACCCCAAGTACAATCATCATCAACAATACAAAAGTAAAATATACTCAGACACCTTAATAAATTATTAATTATTTTTTTATAAGGACCGACTTAAAGAAGAATCATATTACGTATTGCATTTAAATCAAATTAAACTTCCTCGTTTTAAATAATATTAATAAACAACTTATAAATTCTGCCATATATCTAGGAAATGACCAGCACTAATTTCATTATTGAGTAGATGTAATTGTGTATTCTGGGTAAATTCGTCTCTTTGAATGTACATTTGCACAATCTTTTTCTAAATATCTTAACTACAACAGACGTATTAGCGAAAAATTGGGCATTATTCTGCAAGCATTCCAAAAGCTTTATTTAGAAGTTTTTCTTTGACTTCATTTGAAACTGTTTTATGCCAAGATTCCAATGAATTTGTAGTCCTATGAGCACTCCGAATGAATTCCAAACAGCCACATATATTGCGTCCTTAAGCCATGTCTCTTAAATAGTACCTACTTCGCTAATGCCATCATATTAGTTTCATTATTCTAAAAAGATTTCACAAACAGCCAGCCAATTAATCAAGTTGGAAGGTAATAGTGGCAATCTTGCCGTAAGTAGCACTATTCTCCTCGTATTCGGGTATTTATTGATATCTAGTTTATTTGCTCGTTTTTTAATACACTTCACATAATGAAAGTACTCGTAGCATGCATGAAGCAATACATTTGGAAATACAGTTTGCAGTGCTTCCATTGTAGCTTTTTCGTAGTCGAGCGTGAATTTTACGAGATTCCATGCAGGAATTTGTGATTTGATTAAATTGAATAACATGCAATACATACGTGTTTTTTTTCTATAACTCATACTGATAACCAATAAAAAGAGCTACTCGACCCTTACCCTTTGTCCTAAATATCAATTTTATCGTTACTGTAACTAGGTTCTGACTCAATATAATACATTTTTAAAGTTTAAAGCGTTTGTGATTTATTTCAATATACACTGCAATAAAACTATAATTGAAATTATGTCACATTCAATGATAGGTAATTAAAAAAGATTTCAGCTGTGACATTTTAAAGAAGAATTAAGTATGTATTTTTATAGGTACCTATATGTTTAGGTATCTTGGGGCAGTTTCTATCGTGTTTCTGTGAATGACTGTACACAGCCAAGGGAGAAAATCGGAAAAAAAATACGAATTCCGATTATTCATCCCGTCTGGGGTGGACAGATGAACATGCGTTTCCGAGTATCCACCCTAGGGTGGCTGTTTTAGGGTGGACAAACGAAATTACCCGACCGGAGCAGATCGGATCGGGCGTTCGATGTGTAGACAGATTTATAATGAGACATGATCATCTTACGGACCCGTCCGAATAGGCCGGTTCGATGTGTAGAGAGATTTATAATGAGAGATGATCATCTTACGGACCCGTCCGAATAGGCCGGTTCGATGTGTAGAGAGAAAGGATGTTTAGGCGCGTGGCCAAACTCTGAACTAACGCCGCCATCTTGTTATTATCACTAAAAATTCTAGAGCGTTACAAGGAGCTTTTAGCGCTCGAACGACGTTGACAGGGCGGCGCTGTTGATAAGATTAATTTGTGCAATTGTTTTGTGAAATGTAATGAAAAAAGATGGTGGCGTTAGTCCCGATTTTGGCCACGCATAGCAGTCTCAAGGTAAAATAATAGCTGCACTAAAATGATTCAGCTTAAGTGCGTTTCAACAAATAGTTCCTATGTTATAGTTATAACGTTGGCTCCCCTGTCCGTCAAGATAGTAGATATGGGAAGACGATTTTGAAGATGTTTTAAGGTTCGGTTCGTTGTATTAGTATCTTGCCCAAAACATTAAGAAGTGTTGAAAGACAGATGGTGTTGATAGTGAAGAACTTTTATTAGCATTAAAAACGTAACAAGGCGCTACTTATTCCGTTAAGAGAGCGCACACGGGTCTACTAGCGCCACTCCTTTAAAATAATATTATCTCGTGACTGAGAAGGAATTTTGAATAACAGCTCAATAAGCACCCTCTGTAAGTGTGTCTAGAATTTTCTAATACCTTTTATAAACTTTCATATTGAGACACCAAGCAACAAATTTCGATCTAAAGAAAAGCAGCCACATTCCTCTAGATCGTATTTTATTGCTCCGTGTATGATAGATACTCAGATTTTATTTAGAAGAGTTGGTAATTTAGGTAGATTTTTTAGATAAGTGCTTTATGATTAACACTTAACCTGGGTTTTATTTTAGGTTTATCTGAAAAAACTGTGTCAAAGATAACGAAAGAAGGGGAGGTGGCAGTTAGCATATCGACAAAAATTTTGACTCCGCGCAAAAGTGGTCCTAGACATAAAACTATTGAACTGGATTATTTCGAACGTTGTGTTATAAGCAGAGATCGGATATTCGGATGCATATTTATCTAAAGTAAATTTTTGCTATGAAACAAACGGCTTCTCAAAATATATTTTTTGTAAAAAAATCAGATGCGTTTTTATTTAAAATTATTGTTTAACCCCCGATGCAAATATGTGTATGTAGGGAGTAAGAGCAGGGGTGGTGTGTTAGTTAAAACAAAAAAAAAATATCAATTAAAATAATTATTTTTATTAAATTAAGTACTAAGTATAACCTGACTGGGCGTAAATATTACCACGGCTACAACAACTTTAATCACTAGCTTTCAATCGCTATGGTTTGGTCCGGTTTGGTCACTGAAATCTGACATTAGCGGGATTTTTTCGATACAAAAGCGCATTTCATTTTAGCCAACATCTCAACTTTAGGTGAATATGCATCCGAATATCCGATCTCTGGTAAAGGCATAAAATACATGTCTTTTAATCTGTCAGAAAAACATTGCCTACTTTGACTAAATTATTGCATGAAATGCGACGTGAGATAGATTTCAAAGGGAGTCAGTCGCACAACTTTGAAAAAGTGCAGATCCATAAGAAAAGTAGTGACGTAAAGATTTGATATTGTCACCTGTCGTTATCGGTACCTGTCTGGAAGACCTCAGAAATAATTTTGTCTTGGAAACCAGCAACCGGTTGTGTATTTGGACGAGACTTACATACACGCAACGTATTGCGCAGGCAAATGTTGGCAAAATGAATCAAGCCTATTTATTTATTAGCGTCTGATTCTAAAGGGCTACGGTGGATTATACGCCACGCGGATGGCGTCATGGGCTTTTTACCCACTGCTCAACTGATATTTTGATCTCAGTCGAAGCAGCTGACTATCACGATGATATGAATAGAGCCAATTAAATAAAAACTTATAGAAATGGCTTGGCTTTTACTGAATCAGCCCCCACGTCAATTTTTGTCATAAATAATGCCGCCTACCATACCAAGGCACTCACTATGTCAAGCACAAAGGCTGAAATTCAAAATTGGATTATAAATAAAGGTCTTGCTTATTTACCGACTATTGTAAAAGGTCAGTTATTTGAACTCATCAAAGAGCACAAAAAGCCGCCTATATATGGAGCAGACCAGATATTGGAAGAGCATGGTCACAAAGTGTCCGAGCGTACGCTGCTTCGTTTAGACGTCCAAGCGAGACCGCATCGTGCGTCTGCCACTTATCGTCAGCTATCGTTCGTGATAATAATATTATTAACATTGTTTTTCAGTGCTATCTAACTTTGAAACATGGTTACCTGTGGAAGGTGTGGTGACGACGTCACGTAAGCAATTCTGTTCTGTTGGCTCCACGGCAATAATGTGGAAATTAAGGGAGGACCGATGAAGGATAGAGAGAACCTCTTTGAATAGTTGGTAAAATCGGTGATAAAATTTCCTATCCCATTATGAAGACTAAAAGTAATTTTGTACACAGAGTACCGACTAACGAGTCTACCAATAAGAACATTATTGTTTCTTTTATGAATAGATATGCGAAAGAGGATTTTATCGCTGCTGCCCGTTCCCACAAGGATCCCGTACTTCCCGAGCACATTGGAGTTACTGGTTCGGGAAGGATCTTTGTCAACGATCATCTTACCATCAAGAACAAAATTTTACCCTCACAAACTAAATCCCTTGCTAAGGAACAAAATGTCCAATTTGTGTGGGTGATATGAAGATTTTTGTAAAACGGGATGCCACCTGGAGGTGGCAAAAATTTACTAAATTTTCACTTTTACATAAAATTTGCTAAATTTTACTTTGATGTAATTACTTTAACGGAGACCTAGCTCCCTCATGGGATTTTGGATAGTGAACTTTTTGACGTTAGGTACCTAGTGTGGCGGCGCAAGTACAATTGAAATTGACCTAGCGATCGTTCATAGACATTTAAAATTCCTTGACTTAAGCAAATCTGCCGGTCCCGATGCCCTACCTGCTGTGTTCATAGTTTAGTGCGCTGAGGAACTAGCTTCTCCTGTATCTCTTTTATTTCAAAGGTCAATATCTGACGGAATTGTGTCTTCTTTATGGAAATCTACTTTTATATCCCCCATCTATAAGAAAGGTGCTAAAGAAAAAAATTAAAATTATAAACAATTTCAAAACTATGTCTGCAAGCTAAAGTATTGGAACGCATAGTTTATAATCAGTTGTACAGCAGTGTGGTTTCTAGCTTGAGTCCTCAACAACACGGCTTTCTGAAAGGAAGGTCTACAGTTTCTAACCTGGTTCTGTTCATAAATTATATTACTGAGCATATGGATAATGGATACCAGGTCGGCGCATTCTATACTGATTTTAGCAAGGCATTCGATAGGATCGATCATGATATTCTACTTAGGAAGCTTTTCGACTTGGGCATTAGGGGAGACCTATACAGATGGTTTTGCGTTTTATGTACAAAATAGGACGCCAGCAGTGGTCCTCAGTGGCCTTAACCATCCCCTCTGGTGTACCGCAGGGTTCTCTACTGGGTCCGTTATTATTTGTGCTTTTCATTAATGATAACTGCGAGTGTTTCAAACATTCTAAATACAATTTTTTGCAGATGACATGAAAATCTATACATCAGTTGAGAGTTTAAATGACGCTAAACTTTTGCAGGCAGACGTATCTAGATTATTTAGACATTGTAAAATAAGTAAATTAGATCTTAACATATCGAAATTCTTAGTTATGACCTTCACCCGAAAGAACCTATCAGTCATATTTAACTACTCAATTGCAAATCAACCTTTATCTCGAACTTATGTCACCAGAGATCTTGGTATTCTTCTGGACAGTAAGCTCACCGTTGAATGTCATGTCGACCATATCTCCAAAAAGTATCCAAAGCTTTGGGACTCATTTTCCGTAATGCCAGTTCGTTCAATAAAATGAAAACATTGGAAATTCTGTATTGTGCTTACGTCCGCAGTCATCTCGAATATTGTAGTCAAATTTGGAATCTGAATTATGCAGTGCATTCAGACAGATTGAAACGAATATAAATGAAGTTCACGATATACTTAGGCTACAAATTTAAAATCCCTTATCTGAATTACAATGAACGATGCGTTCGATTCCATGTACTTCTTCTAATAAATCGGAGAAATATATCTAACATACGGTTCCCAGTAAAAATAGCACAATCAAGGATTGAATGTCCTGAACTTCTTTCTAAGCTGTCTCTGAATGTTCCACCTCGACATTCTCGTTTGAGAAATATTCTTCATACTCCTTACGCTCGCACAGTTTACCGTAGTAATTCTTATATAATTCGCTCAGTCAAAGTAATTAACCAAATTCTTAAGATTGATCAACTCAACATCAATTTGTTTGCAAGCAGCTTAGCGCCCATTTCTACTATTTTATCCAAACACCATATTGTTTCTGTTGCATCCTAATAGTGGTTAAATATGCATTTTTACGTATGCAGGTACTTAATTTAATGTTATACTTATTGTTATGCTAAGTGTAAGGTTAATTAGCCAAAATGAGGGTATTTTTATTTATTAAATCATATCTGATATGCAACCATGCATACAATGTATTAATATTAAATTTCAAAATATTAGAATAGTAGTTATTATTATTACTGTCTAATATTAAATCGACTATTTAATTGTATCGAATCACAGTAAATTATGGCAACACTGTATGACAATTTTGACGTTTGGAAGCGAGGTGAAATTGGTTTATTCGTTGTTCGATGTTTGAACCGAACAGTTGTCAGAAAATAAATCCGTTTATATCAATATAATCATCGTTTAATTTGAGAGATAAAGAATAGATCCTTTATTAGTTAATATTATTCAATTTGTAAACTTGTACAACAATACTCTATTGCTAACTGTGGAGGCTTGTAAATGAATTGTCATGAGTCACTTCACTATTACTTCTGGAATGATAGCTGTAATCCACCTAAAAAGTGGTAAATTGCGACTTAAACCCCATTGAACTAATAATGGAGTTTGTTAAAAAGACGAATCATTGCCAGAAACATTAACTCAGGAAAAATGGAGAAAGGAATGCGAGCATGTGAAGAAGATTGAAGAGAAATGTTACGCTGATGGTCCAGCTTATGATAGGGAAATGTACAGATAAAACTGACCCTTTTAATGCGGATGATGGCAACGTCTCAGGTCCCTTAGATGAGCACAATTATAGAAAAAAAATCTACTTACACAATCATAGTTATAGTAAAAACGTATTTTAATCATTATATTTTTATTATCATCATAACTTTACAAAATGAGGGTTTTCCAAGATGACTGTAAAAATGGTAAAACATCCTACTATCACCATCACATAACATTTATTATACATAGATGTTACGAAAATCTAATTTCACTGTCATATTGAAAATACCTCATTTAAAAACTTCCCTTATTTAAAGGAAACATTTTGTGTAATGTAGTAACTCTGGTATACATTGCTTCCAACATAACGGCAAAGGAACTATTTGCTGAATTAATCATTTTTATTTGTTAAAGCCAAAATACAAATACCTTCGAAAGTGGGTAAGCACACAAAAAAATTGTACGTTATCTCAATAAAACCTCTGTGACAGACGGGCAAAATAGTGAAAGGTTCCGCTTTTCCTTCTTAGGTCAGAATATTAAAAAAAAGGATCCATAACAGGTTATTTCAAGCCACAACCTTTTGTTTTGTTTTATAGCACTATTAGGGATAAATTAACATAAAAAAATACTTTAAATCCCTGTATTAGACTTTTCATTTACCCCAGCGAGGCTGGGGTTGGCTGCTAGTTAATAAATGAATGGATAAATAATTGATATAATATACATTTAATAATACAAATAAGGTTATAAACACACGATTTTCATTAAAAAATAACACAAATACAACCACGACAATCGCACATTGTTACTAAACTACCCTTTGTTCACAAAAAAAAAACAGATCGCACGGAAAAACGTAACATATCCAATAGCAATAACGCCGATCAAACAAACAATAATTGTTATATTTTAATATATATTTTTAGCTTTAGGGATATAGTATTTAACTAAAGTCTGCACACTTCGTGCTTTACTTGCAGTGGGCATGTAAAGCACGAACTGTGCAAACTTTAATAAAGTACTATTACAATATTTTTTTAAACAGTAAGTACAATGTACATACATGGATTTGTGCAAAATAGTTCTTGAAATTTTCAGAATACATATCGAATAATAATCGGTGACGTGCTCACGTCCTGTAAAATTTCCACTATCGATATTACGTTCTATGGATATCGCCTGTTCTATCATGAACAGAAAGTAGGTACGCATAAATTCTGAAATATAAAAACAAATTAATTTAAAACTAATTTACTTATGACGTCTCACCATGAAGAATTTTCGAGTCATGTCTCTGCAATCCACGCCAGCGATGCCAGTAGGACCGTCTTTGACAGCGATACTAAATTTAAATCCTTGCGGAAAATTTCTTTCTTTTTCATCAGAAAACTCCGTTGTCTCGTAAAAAATTGGGCTGTTTTCTTCATTTGTTGTTGTCGTTTTGTTTATTATGCCTTTCTTCGCCTCTTTTTCTGCTTTTTTTCGTGCCCTTTCCATTTTTCTTTTTTCCTTTGCAATATTTCTTTTAAGTTTTTTGACCTCTTCAAGTTTATTCTCCCCAGCATCACGCTGTCTCTCTAGTTCTTCCTCCATCAACTGCCGGAAACATTCTGGATTCATAGTTGCAAAGTACCTAATAGCGTCTCCGAAGTCTAATTGAATGTTGTCTTCTGGTAGCGCAACTTGAAATTTTCCCACATCGACTTCGGACTTTTCTAGTTTTTTCCTTTTACTTGCTTTGAATCCTGAAGTTGACTGTGTCAACTCTGATCTCAATTTCTTGAGTTCCCCTGTATCTAACCACTTACAACTAGGTCCAATGCCCTCATAAAGGTATCCTTCAGGTGTTTCTACAGGTGGCAGCCCCAGTATACCTAGAGGCAGCTGGGGGGGGCATTGCTTCTGTCGAAGTATCGGTTGACCATCAGCTTTAGTTTCTGTATTTTCTTTTTGTTTTTCCGTTTCACACTTGCATAATAATTCCCCCCCCTTCTGTTTGCTTCTTTTAGGGTTCTTGAGCTCTATAGGGCTACAGGGGTCCTTAAGTTTACATGGAGCCTGTTGGCCTACCTGACTCTTTAGGGTTTTATTAATTTTAGATATGGGCTTTTTAATACTAGTCCGTAATTTTGAGTTTATGTTGCTAGTTTTTTGGTTCTCTAGGTCTTTAGGGCTCATAGGTGTGTCCTCGTTACACACGCATGATTCTCCTCCTTTCTTCTGTTTGCTAGTTTGAGTTTTAGGGCTCCCTAGGTCTTTGAGGCGCATTGGTTTGTTCTCTTTACACCCGCTTAAGATTTTATCCCTATTCAGTTTGCTCGTTTTAGGGCTCTTTGAATCTTTAGGGCTTTCTAGCTCTTTAGAGATCATAGGTTTGTCCTCTTGGCCAGTTTTAGAGCTCGCTAGCGTTTGCGGTACTGGTGTTATCTCTTCTGCCAGTTTTGCCGGCTTTAGCATTGCAAGTTTTAGTTTTTCCTCGTCACACGTGCATAAAACTATTCCTTTCTTCTGTTTGCTAGTTTGATTTTTAGGGATCTCTAAGTCTTTACGGCTCTCACAATCGTTAGGTATTTTGGGGTCATTTGCAGGTGCCTTACGCATGCACCGTAAACGGAAACAGCTGGAACCTACACCTGAAACATTTAAGAGGTTATGTATGAAATTATATTAATTATTATTTTCCTTTATTTCATATATATACATATAAATTATATTTTTAAATATTAAAATATAAAAATATAAAAACATTTAAAAATATAAAAAATAGTGGCCCACCGGTATCGGGAACAGGGTCCAAGCTACCGGCGGTCAGGGCTCCAGAGAGAGAAACCTCCTAACAATGCGGGCCGTGTCCAAAAGTACCGCCTTCTGAATCAAGCCCTTGATCCAGCTACCCAACGAGAGCCTCCTCAGGTGTTGGTCGAGGCTCTTGGCTATTAACCCATTGGCTGTAACGACTATCGGTACAATGATCGCTGAGTCCACATCCCACATGTCGACAACCTCGCGAGCCAAGTCAAGATATTTGATTTGTTTATCTTTCTCGGCTTTCACGAGGTTCCCGTCGTGTGGGACCATTATGTCAACAATCATTGCACGCCGCTCTAATCGATCCACCACCACTATATCAGGCTTATTGGCAACAATAGTCCTGTCAGTGATGATGGATCGATCCCAGTACAATGTAATATTTCCATTTTCGAGAACTGGGTCGGGCACATACCTGTAGTACGGCACTTCCGATTCTACAAGGCTGTATTTGAGAGCAAGTTGCTGATGGATAATCCTGGCTACAAGGTTGTGTCTATGCAAGTATTCTCCGTTAGCTAGACTAGAACATCCGGAGATAATGTGTCTGATTGATTCACCTGGACGGTGGCATGCCCGACAAATGTCAACCGTGCCGTCTTTCACAATAAATCTCCGGTAGTTGTTTGTCATCATAACTTCGTCCATAATTGCACAGACAAAACCTTCGGTTTCTCCAAAGAGATCACCGAAACGCAGCCAGGCTACGGACGCTAGTTGATCTATATCGGGTCCATGTAGGGCCCGAAAAAAGCGTCCGTGAAGCTCCTTACTCTGCCATACTTCCATGCGATCATTAGTGTCAAGCACTATTGGCTTGCGCCAGTTCTCTTTAGCCAAGGAGAGCGGGGTGAGGCCCTTGTCCACTTTGACCACATCTCGATGCATCCCCACGTCGGCCTCTAAGAAATATTCCCTGAGACTGCATATCTCGCGATTGTGGAGGTTTTTAGCATTTAAAAAGCCTCGACCTCCACATTTTCGCGGGATATACAGCCTCATTACCGATGACCGTGGATGATGCATTCGATTTGCAGTCAGCAGTGTACGGACCTTCCTATCCAGGGCGTCGAGTTCGGTCTGAGTCCATTTGAGTATGCCAAAAGAGTACATCAAAACCGGCATGACCCAACCGTTAAAGGCGCGTACCTTGTTTCCGCCTGATAGAAGACTATTAAATACTTTTTTCAGGCGGCCAAAGAAGCGTTCCTTTAACGATTGCTTCATGTCAGTATCATTGATGCCCAATGCTTCCGACATACCCAAATACTTATAGGTTTCGGATGCAGAGAGGGTTCTAAGGTTTATAGAATCCGAGAGTTGGGTTCCGACGGATTCCACAATCTCCCCTCGCTTTACATGCATGACCGCACATTTGTCTACACCAAATTCCATTCTGATGGCGCTACTGAAAATTTCAGTTACTTTCAGTAGCTCCATCAGTTGCAAATTGTTGGAGGCAAAGAGTTTTAGGTCATCCATGTAAAGGAGGTGAGATATAACCTGACCACCTCTCCTCAGCCGATAGCCTAGACCTGAATCTTCCAGCAGTGTGCTAAGAGGATTCAAGGCTAAGCAGAACCAAAGCGGACTCAAACTATCACCCTGAAATATGCCGCGCTCGATCCTTATTGGTTCGCTATTCCTCTGGATATTTCGACATCCTGGATAGTGAAGGACCGTTCTCCATTGTCCCATACATGACATCAGGAAGGTGCGCAGAGTTGCATCTACTTTATACAACTCCAGCACCCTCATAAGCCATGTATGTGGCACCGAGTCATAGGCCTTCTTGTAATCTATCCAACATGTCGAGAGATCCTTTCGGGAACGACGAACTTGTTGGCTAATGGCCATATCAATGAGGAGTAGCTCCTTAGTACCACGGGACCCGTTCCTACATCCATTTTGAGAAGGAGACATGATAGAGTTGGTGTCTATATGTTTGTTGATTTTAGCTCTCAAAATGGATGTAAGAACTTTATAGACCGTCGGTAAACACGTGATCGGTCTATAATTTTTGGGATCCGCAGTGCTACCTGATTTATGGAGCAGGTGGGTAACTCCTGTTGTTAGGAACTGGGGTAGCGAACCAGACTCCAAAGCAGTCTGGTACTGAGCCGCCAAGCGAGCGTGCGATCCAACGAACCATTTGATCCAAAAGTTTTGCAGTCCGTCCGGCCCTGGAGACTTCCAGTTAGGCAGCGGACGGACTGCACGAGTTACATCTTGGGGGCAGATGGTAATAGCCCCCATTTCTGGTATTGGATCGCAAGCTCGCTCAACTCTCCGAGCCCAATCGCCTTCGGTGTGACTGACAGGCACCGACCAGATATTGCGCCAGAAAGAACACATGGCATCATCATCTGGTAGGCACGTGTCAGCCACATCTTGATCCGGTCGCTCCCAACCCCTATAAACCCACCTTTGATCGCGTTGGAAAGTACGATTCTGAGTGTATCGCTCCACTCGCCGCTTATACCTACGAATACGGTTTGCCCATGCATACACTTTCTGCTTCAGGAAGTCGATGCGCTCTGTGACACATGACATATAATCCTGAGGGCTGATATCAGTCCCTGCGAACGCGCGTCTCACAAAGCGCATCACTCTAGGGCGAGTATTGCCCTCCCTGAAGCAGATTAGTTTGCCGATGAGCGCTCTGGCCCCACCAATACGGCGTTCAATTCTGCACTGCCAAGCTGGTACGGCTGGTTTCGGTCGTGTAGCTCTAGAATCAGTAGAAAATTTGACGTGAGCTACACGACATGCCGCTACAGCCGCGCAGTACAGAATCGAATGAGTATCGGTGAGGTCTACGCAGTCATCAAAATAATTTGATAACTGCGCATCCAGGACCGCCACCAGCGCCCTATTTTTATTATGCATGGGCAAACGAGGTAAGCGTGGTCTAAGTTCGGGCGATATGAACCGATATTCTCGAATCGCATCCTCCAAAGCACTCCTCAATTCCTCATTGCACTGGGTACTTACGTTTGTAGCCCTGTCATCACTCTCCTCGTCTACTTGACTCGTGTTAGACTGTGGTAGTATTACAACAGTCTGAGACGAGGGGGCGATGACATGACTACTCTGCATTTCATTTCGCAGGCGATCAAGTACAGTGTCATCCAACATATGATTACGTTGGATGACCCGCACCTGATCCGACAGTCGTTGTGCCGAAACGTTGATAGCTGGCTCAAGCACCTGAAAAAGAGAGAGCATTCGGACACGGTACGCGGTCAGATTGTTTCCCCCCTCTGTAGCCCCATAGTATGAGCGCATGACGTTTTCATTGATGGATCGTGTCCATCTCATGCGCTGCACACTTCCGCCGGGAGCTGGGACCCTGTCAGAGGCCAGTGGGCCTCGAGGTCCTAAGCCGTCCGGCGGCCGGTGTCCTCCACGTCGACGAACAGGTGGTGGCGTCGTGGGCGGGGAGAAATACTCGTCGCTCGAGCTCGACGCAACTACCGCAGCCGGTGTCGTCACAGCGCTCACAGTGAGGCTGGGTACCGGCGGCGGCGAGGCGGAGCTGAGCGAAGAGTCCGGAGGTGGTGGGCGTGCTCGTAGTGCGGCCGATCTTGTCAACATACTCGTATCTTCATTTTGCTATTTGGTTGTTCTGATTGTTTTATCGGAGGTGACAACTGTCATGTCACCTCCGATTCGGCAGTTTTTTATCAAATCTTTTACATTATGGTGAATATTATATACTTTTTTGGTTTATTACTGATTTTCGGGTTTTATATTTGGTTTTAAAATGGAAAACTATTGCAAGAATGGGTAAAATTTATTTTTACTATTGATATTAACAAGAATTGAAAAACCAGACGTTTTGTTGACACGGTGTTGCCATGTATTAATATTAATTATTATTATTATTACGACGATGTTAAAATGAAAATGTGAAACCGATTGATAATAATTAGTATAGAAACCTAACAAGTACGTACTATTGGCAAAAGTTAAGCATGCTCAGTTTAGAAAATATTTCTGCGGAAACGCAGCAAGTGACAGACCACACACCTTCCTGGTTTCGCCCAATTAGATACAAGATGCATTTGCGTGAGTACAAGGCGTGTAACAAAAGATAACAACAAACATTAGCCAGTGCCAATTTGCATCTCGCTAATTGTTGACGCTTCCCATTCCTATCGCCATTTCATTTTACGACCTGTTTATTTCTATCGAACTGATTGCCTGCCAAACTGTGACCTCTGCTTGTATATACCGGACTGTGATCGAAGTCCTATTTTTAACCCCTGAACGTATCCTTGACTGTGTGTATGTGTGTGTGTATTGTGCCTACTGTGGGGTGTGACTAAATTTGTCGTTAACCATGACTACCCGGGACCTGATTCAAGAAGAAAGACATCAAATTATTGTCTTGCATAGACAAGAGTTGAATATATACCAAATTGCGATGGAGTTGAACCTGCAAGTACCTACTTATGTTTTTGTGTATTCAGATAGAGAGAGATAGAAATAAACAAAGTGTATATGGAACTATTATATTTCCTAGTTTGCATTATTATAAGTAAAATTTTCAAGAGAGCCCTTTCACACCTACTCGCAGTTCCGCACAGGATTATGAAGTTTCGATGCAAACTATTAGAAACGAGTGCATCGAGCTGGATAAATACCGCCGGCCCGCAAAAAAAAATATTTTGACGCAGGAGCAGAAAGCTGCTTGCGTACGATTTGCTCGTGACTAATGAGACTTCGATTATTCTTACGCCATATTTTCCGATATATATTTTTTTGAGTCGAGCTAACAAGGGCGTCGGAATTTATGGGGTTTAGAAAACACGTGATACGAACCTCGAAGTGTGATCCCAAATGCAGAATCGGGAAGAGTTGTTGTGAATACAAGGGGCTGGATGAGTGCTGCTGGACCAGGCGAGCTCGCTTTTATACCAGTGAGGGCAAACGGCCACACGTATTTAGAGGTGTTACCAAATATCATGGTATCCACAGTGCGCACGGTGTATCCACAACTGGACGTGCCAGAATTTTATATTTTCTAGGATAATTGCCCGATGCACCGTGCGCGGGTTATCCATGACTGGTTGCAAGGACAATCACAAATTAAAACAGTGCCATGGCCCTCCCGATCGCCAGACTTACACCTCATTGAAAATGTATGGGGTTTAATAGTCCAGAAATGGGATAACAGAGCAAAAAGAACGAAGGAAGCAGTTTTCACCCATTACGAACAAGCTTGGGACACATTTCGAATTTATACGAAGTCTTGATTAGCTCCATGTGTAGCCGTTGTGATACTATGATAGATACGGTAGGAACAGTGACGAAGTATTTATTTAATTATTAACTTTATTTCCTTATATATGTACATACAAATTATATTTTTAAATATTAGAATATAACAAATATAAAAACATTTAAAAATATAAAATATAGTAGCCCACCGGTAACGGGAACAGGGTTCAAACTACCGGCGGTCAGGGCTCCAAAGAGAGGGACCTCCTAACAATGCGAGCCGTGTCTAGAAGTACCGCTTTCTGATTCAAGCCCTTGATCCAGCTGCCCAACGAGAGCCTCCTCAGGTGTTGGTAGAGGCTCTTGGCTATTAAGCCATTGGCTGTCACGACTATCGGCCGACTATATGTCAAAAAAATGCAAAGTCTAAAAAATTAAAAACACTGTTTTTGGGCTTAGCGCTCAACGTGTTTGTGATTATTAATAGATAATAGACAGACATCAAATTGGTATAATAAACTATTATGTAAAGGGGGCGTTGGAACTTTATTTTCTTGTATAGGGGGCGGTAGTCCATAAAAGATTGGGAACCTATGGAGTAGATGGTTAATGCTTCAATAAAATTGTCCAAAGCAACATTTACTTGCCAGCTTTTTGGGGTGCAGTTCCACCCTCGTGGAGTATTGATTCTATGGATGGCTTCTGTACTTTAGCTGATGGATTCCTTGTTTCTTTTAAGTCACCTGATGGACGACTACTTAGCGATGCTGGAGTTTGGGTTTGCTGAGTACGACCATAATGGCGAGGATAATAAGGCGGCACCGGACTGGAACTTCGGTCAAAGCACTGAGGTATATCGCACGCTACAGCAGATCCCTTTCGCCAGGACGATAAACGGAACCAGCTAAAACCTGAAACATTTAAAAGCACAAGTTTTGAATTTTATAATTAAATGTGAAAACTATTTAATAATAATATAGAAAGTTAGACACCCATCAAGTTTCTAAGTTTTAAAAACCTCTTCAACCGTTGACAATTCTGATGATAATTCGAGCCTCACCAATTATAGGGGTTCAGTATCAAAAATGTAAAAACAAACCCCCAGCTGCTCATTTCAAGAACTGCTAATGCTATAGGCTTGAAAGGACATATAGAGTTCGGCCCAAAATAGACAAAAAGTTACTCTTAACCTTAAAAAGTATAACTTGTAATCACGGCAAGCTTCACCAAATATATCGAGGACGTAGTCTATCATTGGCAAATTAAGAATGTGACGGAACAATTATTCAATTTCCGTATTTACTGGACTTATTACATTGCTTTCTTACTACCGACTTCCGGTCTATAGGGCACAGGTACTTTCCGGAGTAACCATGTCCGGAGAACACAAGGAACGTTAGAGTGCTATGCAATATTTCCAGCAATTCTCTTTGGACGAGTTTTAGTGGCACTGTTGCCGCCTGTCCAACGCTGGGTCCGTTGCTTCTTGCTGCGTATGGCAGTTCAAGTTGACAGCATTAGTTGTGTCAAATATGGTTAAAAACTGCTTGGTCCTTAACATGACACTTCACTTTTGAAAGTTATTGACCTGCTTTCTGTCAAATATTAAGTGTATGGTATGCAGGGGGAATAAAAATAAACCTTACAAGCGTATAACGAAGCTGTGCGTGTGTCAAAATACACTTTATCGCAAAACTTTCTACATGGTCTGCACATACAATGCAAAAAGACTAAATGGATATTATGAATATTACTAAATAGTAGTCCAGAACAAACTTGCCAGCTTTTTTGCCATCCTCTTGACGTATTGATTCTATGGAAGGCTTCTGTACTTTAGCTGATGGATACCTCGTTTCTTCGTAATCATCTAGTGGACAGACACAAGGGGATTCTGGAGTCTTATATTGCTGACTACGAACGCGTTGATGAGGACGATTAAAAGGCACGGGACTGAAACTGGGGTCAAAGCACGTAGTTGTGTCACATGCCTTCTTCCTTGCTAAACGAGACCTGCTAAAACATATACCTGAAACATTTAAAAGTATATTAATATAAAATGTAAACAAAAAATAATATAAAATAAAAATAATAAAAAGTATACTAAATATTAAATATTATATATTAGTATTTATACTAAATATTCCGCACCCGCCCCAAAAGGAATAAATGATATATCATTCGAAAGGTATTAACATTTAGAACAAGAATTTCAATAGCTCTTGTCGTGATTCCTTGTCCGATCGAAATATTACAGGGTAGATTTTTGAGATGAAAAACGTTCTTAGGAGACTGCCCTTAACTTCTTGAACAATTGCTAACTGCATTTATTTATTAAGGTACCCCAATAGCTTCTTTTCCTGTTATGTGTGTGTATCTAAAGTAGTAGTATGTGTATTTGTAAGTTACAACCGCCTTGGACTTCTTGGTGGACTTTCTCGCCCATTCTTCTCCATACGAAACTACCTTTTGGAAGGGGCAACTAGAATCAATTCAATATTTTTGTAAAATTTTGTCGTTCAAAAGTTTCTTTTATGTGCCTATTTGAAATAAACGATTTGACTTTGACTTTGACTTACGAAAATGGTTACAGCTAGCTAGAAAAACGTTAATTAACACGTTTTATTTTTATGAAGCCAATCGATGCAGTTTAGTATAAGGATTCTAAGACTCTTTAGGACCAACTGAGGTTAGAGTACTAGAAAAGTCACAAATCGTAAAAAAACTTGTCCTATACCACTACGAAATATAACGGGTGTAAAAAGACACTTAACGAAGCCGAGAGTCACTTGTACTCCCCGTCATTGTAATCATTTTTATGTACCGGACCATACCTGGGAACCTTCTGGTTACAGAAATATTGAAGGTCAAAATTCCAACTTTAACTGACGTTTTTTTTTTAAGAAAACAAGTTTTTAATGTTATAACACAACTTTAAATACCCGCACGACCCTTATAACTTTGCATGCACCAATAAGCACAATGTTTTTATCCACGACATTTTACGACGTTTTACGACAATGTCTCAATTAATGTCATATGTCGTAAAATGTCGTGGATAAGATGATTGACTACTACGAAATGTTACCTACCCGGTGTGAAAAGACCCATCACATAGCCGTCAACTACGCATTCTGTACAACAAACTAAGTAACATTGCACAAAAATAATTGCTGGGAAACGAATTTTATTATTGGTGCGAAAAAATTGCTGTTTACGGTAATACGCAACGTAACGCACGCAAAACATTGTGCTTAAGGGTGCACGCAAAGCTACAAGGATCGTGGGGGTATTTAAAGTTGTATTATAACATTACATAAGAGCATTACCTTTCCTTTTAACTGTGAGAATTTATATATTTATATATATAAGCTTATTTATTTTAGCATTATGTATTTATTTAAGTATATGTTATTTTTATTTAAATTTTGCATTATATGTAAGTATATTTAATATTCTAGTTTAAGACGTCACGAATCAAATTCTTCTCTTCTTGATCTCACACACTATTGTCTACATTTCTTTTTCATTTCTCCTTTCGCAGGTCTGCTGGAAGAAATTTCTTAAGAAATAAGCAGTACCTTTGTACTTAATACTAATATGCCGTATCTGTATCTATTTTACTGTGTGTACATAAATAATAAAATAAATAAATAAATAAATAAATAAAAACTTGTTTTCTTAAAAAACGTCAGTTAATTATTCAAAGGCGTGAGGTTACGTTAATAACATTATGTTATGTAACAAACATAACTTAATATGTTATTACAGTATAAATCTGAACGGACAAGGATTTTGAACTAGGCGCCACCGTAAT
The DNA here is from genome assembly GCA_917490735.1 of Dryobotodes eremita. NCBI lineage: Eukaryota > Metazoa > Arthropoda > Insecta > Lepidoptera > Noctuidae > Dryobotodes > Dryobotodes eremita. Next base: position 3,924,893 of record OU823241.1, on the reverse strand, counting down.
TTCTATTCAGTTTAAAAAGAGCTTTTCCAGATCGCTTCTGGAGGGGGATGCCAAAACTTGCATCATCCTTTGTGCAAGCATGTTGCTGTGTGTACCGCCTTAAATAAAATAAAATAAAATAAATAAAAGCGACGTATTAAATAAAAGCCTCATCAGAGTGATCGTTGACAAATTCCAAAGATAAGTATACATTTTTGTAGACAGGGGAATTAAAAATAAAATAATCTTAAATATCTTATTAAAGACAAGCTTTTGTTCTTAACGCAAAAGTCTTACATAAACAATAATTTTTATTATTTCCTTTATCCCATAGGGACAGTTCATGCATCAAACTATTAAGAAAATATTTTTTAAAACAAGTTCTTTGTTTATGTAAGTTTTATTAAGTATTTACTTTTTAGTTCAATAGTTTATGATTATAAGCTTGTTTTTAAATAGATTTATTACGTTTATTATACAGGGTGTTTTGCGCATGGACCAACACAATTTTTAAGGGGAATGGTGGGTCATTTTCTCTTTCGAATTTTTTTTACGAATTTACCGAACGTAATTTTTTCACTTTAGACCAACTTTTTCATAACTTTCATCACAGTTACGAAGCTGATTATTTTATGCATAAAAGTACTACTCACGAAGATTCAGTTGCAAAAAAAAAAATCTCGACAAAGCCATGTACTTTTTTTTTATTTTTTTTTAGATTGGTCAGGTCGATCATTCTCAAAAAATCAGAAAAAAATTCGTAACTCGAAAACTATGAAAAGTCGCGGAACATACATGGGGGTGATTCGGATACCCCACGATACGAGGGACCTAAATTTTATTTTTGGACGTCAATGTTCCGGCCACCCTGTATATCTATGAATTATATTATCATTTTATTTTAATGAATAATTTCAATGACACGTAGCGTACCGTTGAAAAGGGTATAAACTAGAGAACTTTTAAAATAAAGCAGTTCAACATAGCTTTTTGTTATGAATATAGAAGTCGCCATTTTTTATACAGTTATAAGACTTTGAGAGCGCATAAGTATTTTTGAAGACCAATTGCACCAAATAATGATTTATTAAGAATAACAATACATTGCAGGATACAATAAATGTTATTTCGTGCTATTACAACCATGAACAAAAAGTAAAGACGATTTAATGGCGAGATTTCGGGTAATTTAAATAAGAAAACTAAATTAAACTTATCTCAATTACCGTGATACTTAGGACATGGGGTCTTTGGGTGAAACCTCGCAAATGACCCTCCCAACCCCCAAAAAATTGTGTCGGTCCATGCGTCATGTTCGTGAACGGGCGCCGTCAGTTGAGACTGGTCATCTCTTAACTGCCACGGCTTATTTTTATTATTAATCTTATATTTTGAATTGTTTCTTTATATATTTTTTTTCATTGTTCTCGCATATAGAAGCAACACGAATAATGTATCCAGATTTTGTAATATCTTGATTTAAAAAGAGTGTCCTTGGAGTTTCTTGCCCGTTCTTCTCCATAGAGATCTACGTTTTGGAATGGGCAACTAGCTTCAACTTTCTGACTAACTGACCGACTCTTTGACAATTCAAAAGTGCCTGTAAATGGTTTAATTGAAATAAATACTTTGAGTTTGAGTTTGAGTTTGAGTTTGCGCCAAACACCATGTATATTTGATACTTTTGAGCATCATGATTTGCCTAATACTATCCATCTTAATACCTTCACCTGTTAGGTATTTTTCAAGACGAACCCAACGAGCCCAAACACACCAGGTCTATTTTATTCAGTTGAGGAGCTCCTAAAGTCAATTTCCGGCTTTACCACCAGACTCTGGGCTCCACCTATGTGACTATAGTACTTGTCAAGACGAATCCAACGAGCCCAAACTCATTTTAGTTGAGGAGTTCCGAAGGCCACATTGCAGCTCCACCATCAGACCCTAGACTCCACCTAGCTAGTGCTACGTGAAGCACTAGTGGTGGTACACTAGTGCGCACATTGGCACATTCGCCTTTTATTAAGACAAAATGGTTAATGCTTCAGTAACCCATAATCCAAAATAAAATTTACTTGCCGAGTTTTTTCGCACCAGCCAGCATTGACGCAATGGATGTTGGTTTCTGTACTTTAGCTGATGGATTCCTCGTCTCTTCGTAATCATCAGGTGCACAGACACAAGGCGGGGACCATGCTGGAGTTTGGTTTTGCTGAGTACGCCCGCGTTGGCGAGGACGATTAGAAGGCACGGGACTGAAACTGGGCTCAAAGTACGGAGCTGTGTTGCACGCTACAGATGCCTTACGCTTGCAGAAACGGAACCAGCTGAAACTTTTACCTGAAACGGTTCAAAGCGTAAAATATAGAAATGTGAAAACAAAATTCACACAATATTCATACATCATAGCAAAAAGTTGGCGTCATACCGTTTTTTCATCTTAAGCTACGGTTTTCTAGAAGAGCGGTGGCCGCTACCTAACGGCCGCAGTGACGGCCTTTCATGAAAATTATGGCACCAGGGTTTGATTTTACGGTGCCAAAAACAGCTCTCTAGGAAAACACATCAACTTACTTTCATAAATGACGTTACAATGACGTCATTCGACGGTAAATTGCGGACGCTATTTGGCGGCCACCACAGTCTTAGGAAACCGTAGCTTTAACGTTCCACCCTTGCGTGTGCAGATAGAAATTTATGAAAGCAAGCTGCTGCGTGTGGCCGGGCCTTATGACGCATAAAATAGAAGTCTCATCATAATCACCGCGGACCAGTTCCAAATATATGTCAATTTAAAAAATTGTAGTCAATTTAACCAAAAATCTATTTACGTAAAAATCATTTAAAAAACAAGCTTTTGTTTATAAACGATTGAACTAAAAAGTACTTAATAAAACTTACATAAACAAAGAACATTTTTTTTCTTGTTTCTGTTTGTTTACGAAATCAAGTCATTTATTCAAACTCGGCTATACTCTATCCATTAGGTTATATAGGATAAATGGAACTAATAATTCAGCAAAAGATGATTGCAGCAACGTAACATTTCGATTTTGACATTGACCATTTTAAATACGTCGAGTTGTGTATACTGTATTCCTCCATTTAACTATGTGCGTGCGTAGAACTTTAGCGTTCGCAAGATTACAAGGATTCTTGTAATTAAGTGACGCCTGGAAATTGGTCAAGTGTAGTGGAAAGAACTATACGATTATTATTATCCGAATGGGAAAGAGATGTGACTTTCGACAATATAAGAGAGTAAGAAGCGATCATAATGCAGGCGACGGGGATTTCTGGGCCTGATTGTATTATGGTTTTAAAAAAGGGTTATATTTTTCTATTTCAAAACGTGAAAAAACAACCCAAATTACAATCTGGAAAATGAGAAATGTAAAAAATTTGTTAAGGTTACGAATACAATGGAATATCGATTAAATTATAATCGATTCACTTGACACGAGTTCATACTATTAAAAAAAAATGCTTTTACCAGATGATTAATTAAATAACAATAATTAAATCTGAGTCGGAACTGTCTGCGAAGATTCCCCAGTGAGTCGGGAAAAGTAGACGTGTACACGTATAACATGGAAAATACTCATATATTGGTGAAAATGGAACCATCCTCGACGTCACATCCATCAACGAGCAAAAAGAGGTTAACGGGTTATTGTGACAAATGGACAAACGATCCCGATTTTGAAGAGTAGATTGACAAAAAAGACGAATTTACTGCAGTGTGTAAAATATGTCATTCAGAGATAGCAGTTCAGTACGAGGGTCATCGCGCATTGACAATAAGTATCTACCTACTCAATAAATTGTTATTTTTTTAAATACGTGGTTGATGGATGAAGTACAGTCGCCAGCACATTAAGTTACCACAACTGCCAGATTTGTCATTCGATTTTGAACTTAACCATCACCATTTGAAGGTTTAAAATTGTTGGAGGAATTTGACAGTTTCGTGTAGCTTGACCTGCTCGCGACTGTACCTATGTTGTGTGTAAGTATGTAACTAGAGTGTGGGTTTAAGAGGGTGTAGGTTATCTACTTATATAAGTTTATTGCATGAATGAATGTGTAGTCATAGTTTTTATAGTGTCAAAGACTTCTTTGAAAATTAATGTTAAATAATTATACTGTGAAAATTTGTACGCTTATGACTAACATGTATGCTCTTTGAATTTTTTGTATTTTACCATTTTTTTAAGCAAATAAATATTATTCTATTCTATTCTACTGTTTTTGTACATTTTATCACAAATCATGTGTGTCTTGTATAAATATACTTAGTGGTATTTGTTATTTATTTTTACATGTCGTAGGTGTTGTTGGTGGTTGTTGTTGGTGTGGTGTGTATTACGTTATATAAGTGAGTGTTACTGTACATTGTTACAGATGCACGGGAATAGCAGCAAACATAAAAGAATGGTGACAGCCAGAACAACTTCATAATGCGTGGATAGCTTTTTCATAAAAAAAGATACAGAGGAAGAAATTTCGGTCGTAAATGCGGAAATAGGACTCGTTTATCATAACGTAAAACATGGATTGAGTTACAATAGTATTCCGGATCGTCAAATAACTGCAAAAATGACATGTGGCATTATGGACGTACAAAAACCTCAGCAATCACACGCAATGTTTTAGGACCATATATATTGTTAAGAAAACTGATATCGTGCATAATGTAAGTGCATTAAAAACATTAAATACAAATTACGAGGCGTTATATGTTCGAAGCTAAATAAGCGACTACATTTAGGCATACTACTATGCAAAAGGTTTTCAGCACGATTCACGCTAAACGATAACGCTCACGATAAACTTTTAAGGAAATATTAAAAAAGATTAAAGTTTTACGTTTATGTAAGTTTAATTAAGTACTTACTTTTAAATTAATATGAATAAAAGGTCGTTTTTAAACTTACCAGCTTTTTCGGGTGCAGTATCGCCCTCGTGATGCATTGACCCTATGGATGGCTTCTGAACTTTAACTGATCGATGCTTCGTCTTTTCATAATCATCAGGTGGACCTACAGAAGGCGGGGGCCATGCTGGAGTTTGGTTTTGCTGAGTACGCCCGCGTTGGCGAGGACGATTAGAAGGCACGGGACTGAAACTGGGTTCAAAGCACGGAGGTGTGTCGCACGCCGCAGATGCGTTACTCTCGCATGGTAAACAGGACCAGCTTAAGCTTAAACCTGCAACATTTAAAAACATCTTTTACTTAATAAAAATCTTAAATTCATTAATTCATTGACAGGCAACGGACCCCCAAAACCGCTGGGTCTAGAAGGATGAAATTTTGCACAAGAGTTTCTGATATAAAGTTGAGCACGAAGGAAAGAATTTTGAAAATTCAACCCCTAAAAGGGTTAAAGGGGATCAAAGTTTGTATGAAAGTTAGTAATTTTTACCGATAGGATATACCACCGGCGACCTTTATTATTTGCCTAGATAAGTATTTGTGCCAACTTTCAAATTTTACACCGAAGACATTAGATTTTCCATACATACTGTATTCCAGCTTATCACCCCAACGGGAGCAGATTTTTGAAAACTAAATATGATATCAGCCCTTATCAAATAAAAAACGTTTGTTAACTGGATCACATTGGACAGATCTTACACTAATGCCTGGTTTCTGAGGTCCTCGATAAACTCTAGGTTATTTATTCGAAAAAATTATCAGAACTTTCTGAAACGTCTGGCATAGAATACAGGGTATAAAAAGACCCATCACAAAGCTGCCATCTCCACATTCTGTACATCGAACTGAGTAACTTCGTGCAAAAATAATTACGGGGAAACATCTTTTGGTGTGAACATTCGCTGTTTTCGGTAGTGCGCAATGTAATGCACGAAAAACATTGTGCGTATGGGTGCAAACAACGGTACAGGGTTCGTGGGACTATTTTAAAATAAGTTATAACATTTAAAACTTGTTTTCGTATAAAAACTACAAAATAAGTTGGCACTTTGACCTTCAATGCCTCCGTAACCAGAAGGTTCCCAAGTATGGTCCAGGACAAAAAATAAATCGTGATAGTGGGAAGAACAAGTGACTCTCGTTTTCTTTAAGGATATTTTTACATCCGTTATGTACCTATGCTGCTTGAGAAAAACTATGATTAATCCAAAACAAACTTGCCACCTTTTTTGTTTGCCGTTCCCCGGTGGAGGATTGACTCTATGGAAGGCTTTTGTACTTTAGCTGATGGATTCCTCGTCTCTTCGTAATCATTAGGTGCACAGACACAAGGCGGGGGCCATGCTGGAGTTTGGTTTTGCTGAGTACGACCGCGTTGGCGAGGACCATTAGAAGGCAAGTTACTGAAACTGGGTTCAAACCACGGAGCTGTGTTGCACGCTACAGATGCCTTACGCTTGCAGAAACGGAACCAGCTGAAACTTTTACCTGAAACAGTTCAAAGCATAAAATATTGAAATGTGAAAACAAAATTCACACAATATTCATACATCATAGCAAAAAAATTGCGCCATACCGTATTTTTCGTCTTAAGTTACGGTTCCCTAGCAGAGCGGTGGCCGGCCGTTCATAAAAATTATGGCACCAGGGTTTGACTTTACGGTGTCAAAAAACTCTCCTTAAGGTAACACATCAACTTACTTTCATAAATAACGTTTCAATGACGTCATTCGACGGTAAATCGCGAACGCAATTTGGCGGCCAACGTAATCTTAGGAAACCCAAGCTTTAAAGTTGCGCAAAATGACTGACTGCCTCGTTTGTCTCGTGGTAACAAGCGCTACGGCTAAGCATGAGGTCCTGGGTTCGATTCCCGAATCGGGCAAAAGTGTTATTGGGTTTATTCATCTGGAATTTCTCAGTAGCAGCCCGGAATTTGGATTTGTGCCCGGTGGATGGCAATAGGCTCGCCCCCTATCACTTAAACATAACTGGCGAAATGTGGGTGTACTATAAGTACACTTCTGCCTAATCCTTCGGGGAATACAGCGTGATATTATGTAAAAACAAAATTTACTTGCCAGCTTTTTTGCGTGCAGTATCGCCCTCGTGACGCATTGACTCTATGGATGGCTTCTGAACTTTAGCTGATCGATTCTTGTCTTCGTAAGCGTCTGGTGGACAGCCACAGAGCGAGCGGGATTTTGAAATTTGGTTTTGCTGACCACGACCCAAATGGCGCAGGCGATTGGGCGACGCGGGACTGGAACTGGGTTCGAAGCATGGAGGTGTGTCGCACGCTGATGACTGCCGGCGCCAGCTGAAATTATTACCTGAAACATTTGAAACCATGGGTTATCAATGATCATCATAACAAATATTATAATAGGTAATAAAAATATGTAATTATTTTTTTTTTTGTTTATTGGTTACGTTTCAAAAATAAGCCCATTAAACAAAAACACTATTTCTACATTTTACTATCGTCTTTCTGTCGTTTTCTTTGCCAAAGATGTAAACAAAAATGAATTAAGTTCCGGTGCTATCGATGTTCCAAATAATTTCCTCGCATAGAGTTGAATTGAATCATTTGAACTTTTCGTTTGTTTTTATTATCTTAGTCTGAAAATGTTACTTCAAATTATTAGTTTTATTAAAAGAATAAATAAGTTAGAATAAATATTTTTATGACACAAATAAAACGCGAAATTTCTACGCCAAAGGTTTTTTACTAAATTCACCTGTTATTAATTAAATAAATAAGGGCACGAGAATGATGATGAACTTTTTTTAATTAATACCAGTATATTGTGCTAAATGTATGGACTAACGCTGTTTAAGTTCTTTATGAAATTACTAACAAATTGGATTGTATTATTTGAGAATTAACTGATTATTATAATTATTTAAAATGTATGTTTACATGTCTCGGGACCATGAGGTCCTGGTAGGTAATTACGTAACACACTAACAGTAGGAATGGGTTTCATTTTGAACATTCAACAACATTCATTGCGTTATTTACGTTGTTGAGCAGACAAATTTTTCGAACACATGAAGCAATGGATTAACAATAGGCTTCAAAATGATTCAGATTGTGATGGATAGTGTGTTACGCAATTAGGATGCTGGTCCTTTTAAAGGAGCTCAAAGGGTCGAAGCCAACTTACAGAGGCCCTTAGAAAATTTTAAATGGAGTGATGCACCAATCGGCGATTATCCTTGTATGCAGTATGCAATTGCACCCAAGTACAACCCCCGGTTCGCGCAGAACTATTGCTGAACATGGAAACAAAACATCTAGGCCTAGGTTTGGCTGGCTATAGTGGATTGGTTATTTAGAACTTCGGAAGAACTATGTCCCCTGCCTGACCAATCTTGTGTAATGTATATATGTTGCAGCCAACTAGCATAATTAGCCTTTCAGTTAAGAGCCTAGCCTTTTTACTAAACGGTGCCGTTCAGCTAGCGGCCTGAATGATATTCCACTCATGAGTGGGGCTCCGTAGACTACGCCTTATAAATAAAAAAGGAAAATAGGTTCATTTATACAATACTTTATGAAACACAATTTGGTGAGCATTTATCCATTCTGGTGGACCCCATTTGGTGAGTACTTCGAGTTTTTAGGTAATAAAATAGGTACTTTTCTGGTGGGCGTTTAAACACAAGCCTTTTAATACTAGTCGATACTTTTTCTGTCGGGATAACTTGGGTTCATTATTTATAAGATAATATTAATTTGAAAGTTTACGTAATTTAGTGGTCACGAATCTAAAACCAATTGCAATCGATTCCCTAGTTCGGAAATCAAATTCGTAACAAAGATCTACTATCCGATGTACCTTAAATTTTCTCGTAATATCCTTTCATTTAGGTCAAATTATCTGTTCCGCAACAGTTTTAATGATATTTAATTTCAGCTTATTATATTTTAATTGATCCGATTCTTTTTTAAATATTAATAAATTATTATAGTGTTAAAGTGGTGAATTTTCATTTTTATTTCGCTACAATGTGAATGTCAAGCATGTTAAAAAAGTTTTTACCAGACACAAGACATTCGTTTAACAATTATCCAAACATATTTTCGTTTTTAAACATATTTACATTTTCCCTTGTATACCTTTTCGGAAAACTCGTTCAGACTGTATACCTATCTTATAAACATCTTGAGAATGATAAATGAGCTAGGCCACCCACTATGTCCTTCATGTATACATACCCTCTTTGCTTTCACCGCAAAGTACGGTCACGCAAGGCTCGCACATAATTTTCTTTGCGATTTTTGCACTAAGGCACTAGTCGTGCGAAACCATTAATTAAATAAATATATATCAATATATCAACATCATATTATCGATAGTGTCGACGTATTGTGTCAATCTCTAGGTCTACAAAAGTGACGTTTGAAAAAGCAAGAATTCACGTATTTGTTATTATTTTGAAAAGAATTCCAAAACATTCAGAGTATTAATCTGATAAAATGCGATCATTTTCCGCATTTATTTGTGTAACAAATAAAAACCGGCCAAATGCGAGTCGGACTGGCGCACGAATGGTTCCGTACCATTATCTATAAAAACGGCAAAATAATTATGTCTGTTGTATGCGAGCCCCCTTAAATATTTATTTTATTTTGTTTTTTAGTATTTGTTATTATAGCGGCAACAGAAATACATCATCTGTGAATATTTCAACCGTCTAACTATCACGGTTCACGAGATACTGACTGGTGACAGTCGGACAGACAGACGGACGGACAGCGGAGTCTTAGTAATAGGGTCCCGTTTTACCCTTTGGGTACGGAACCCTAAAAATCATAGCAGTTCTAAAACATTGCATTTAGGCAGTTAAAATTTCCAGTTGTGTTTACGTGTGAAATAAATAATTCTGTGGGTTTTCTTTCTTAAATGAGTTCTTGGGTTCTTGTTGTTGTTGAGTTTATGAGTTGTTTCTGTAAAAGATCGCTTTCAGCGATAAGACCGCCCACTGTGTCACCTTGCGTAAAATGTCTACATTTATATCTGTATTTTTTATGGTGTACATAATCAAGAGTATTCTATTCTATTCTACGTCCAGGTACTGCACACGTAACCATTATTAATTACGTCGACTAAACTAAATACTTTAAAACCCGAGATTTTGTGAAAATGAGCGGGATTTATTTCGTACACGACAGACGTCGGCCGATACAGGCCGATAGCGTGTACACGTGAGTGGTCTCGTCTATTTATCTCGCTCTAACGTACGCTTAAACTATATTGTTTCTCTTTTGCATTGCCAATCTAACGCTAGTAGTAGGTTGGCATACAATTTTCGAATCCGTAGTTACAATGTTTTTGTTGTTTGGGACAAACTAAAGACTAAAAATAATTACTGCTTCTATAAAATCCAAAAAAAAATGACTTGCTAGTTTTTTTGGCGATAGCCGGTTGAGCTGATGGATTCCTCGTTTCTTCGTAATCATCTGTTGGACAGACACAAGGTGAAGAGGATTCTGTAGTTTGATGTTGCTGACTACGACCATGTGGGCGACGGTGGTAAGACGGCACGGGACTGGAACTGAGGTCAGAGCACGGAGGTATATCGCACACTGGTTCTGGTGATGCTGCCTTACGTGAACGGAACCAACCTACACCAAAAACATTTAAAGATAATTAATACCTCTGGGTTATGAATTATATTATTTACCTCCATTCCCTTCTTTGTCAGCCTTGTTTTGTTACTTGTTTTAAGTATTTTTGTATTTCCGATCGTATTTGTGAACATAGCTCATTTTTACTGTTAGTGTTAGCCTGCATCGTCCCACTGTTAGGCAAAGGCCTTTCCCCAAGACTTCCATCTCTTTCGATTCAGGGCGATTCTTTCGATTCTATCTTCATAGATAAAAGATAGAACCCACGCAGAACACATCATTATCTTTTACTAATCATGATTAACAACAACCAACGACGACCTATCCTTTGAGGCGAATGCATGCAAAATCTAGACTCTCTAGGCCACCTAGATCGCTCAAATCAATCAGTTTATCCTTGTTGTTGTGTTGTGCTTGTTGTTGCTTGAAATGTTGCTTGAAACAAACCTAAAACAAATGATTAATGCTTCAATGAAACAAAATTTACTTGCCAGATTTTTTGGGCGCAGTATCACCTTCGTGGTGCATTGACTCTATGGATGGCTTCTGTACTTTAGCTGATCGATTCCTCTCTTCTTTAAAATCGTCTGATTGACAGCTACAAAGCGAGTGGGATTTTGTACTTTGGTTTAGCTGACTACGACCGTGTTGGCGAGGGTGATTGGGCAGCACGGGATTGAAACTGGGGTCAAAGCACGGAGGTGTGTCGCACGCTGATGGTTCTTCAGAAGGCTTACTCATGCCTGGTAAACGGAACCAGCTGAAACTGTTACCTGAAACATTTAAAACTAAATAGAATTGTGAAAATACTTGAGCATTAGTTAGAAATAACAATCAAATATATAAAGATCGCATATAAATAAAATAGGAGCCTCATCGTATTGACCGTTGAAAATGCTAATAATAATACTCGAGATTCGAGCGTCACCAACGATCTCGGGGGCGTGTCTCATTAGCCAAAGAAGACTGTGACTATCAGCAGGTCATGGAATCTCCAAATTATTATATTTCTAATCATACAGTTATTGTGGCCGCGGCCGACAACCGAGGCCTAGCTTTTTGATTTGACATTCTAAAAAATCATAACGCAAACCAAATAAGTTTTAAAAACATAGTCAATAAAATATTTGAGTACCTTACCTTTCCGGAAAACTGGCGTTATTTGCCTAGAGACAACATTCGCTGCATAATGATCATTGTAGCTGCTACATTCCCTGTCTGTGGTCGTGACAGTTCTAATGCCTGAGATCGCCTTTTTTAACATTTTTGGTGGTGTTTCATTCGGTGTGCTGATTTGACAAAACTCATCTTTCGTCATCCCAACAAGTTGGAGAACGTCTAGAGGTTCATTTTGGAACATCGTTTCCGTGTCATTATAAGATGATATTTCTCGCATGTAAAACTTTTTTCCTTTCCCACAAACCTGTTCGTCGTGTTTGGTAAACGAAGATGTTCTCAGCGCCGAATCTTAAATGGTCATTCTGTTTATGTTATTTTTCCATACTTTTAAACAGCTTAAAAAGAATACAAATTATAGTCTCATAGAAAAAGCTGGTAATAATAGGGTAGGACTTGCACACCGAAGGAATAAAATAATATAACTATACAATGCATAATTTTTCTTTCCAAAAGCTATGTTAACATAAATCATTATTTTGGGAAAACATACCTAATCAAAATTTCTTAATAAGTGTGCTAGTTAGAGACATAATTTCATGTGTCCTGTAATATTTGCAAAAACTTGTATCGACGTTAATCAATTTACGTTTTTCGTTTTGCAAACTCTGAAGATAAGGTGAGATGATAATTTTCCAGAAACATACAAATTTTTCGTGATAATTAGGTGGACAAACAGACAGGGATGAAGTTGCACCATGATAGTTTCTTTTTATACATTTTAGTACGCAGTGAAGTGTTCAAGCCCAAGCCAATGTTGGTTCAGAGTGAGAAAAGCCCGGACAATAAAAAATAATTTGGTTATTCAGACCAGGTAATGTCCATATTTTGTTAGTAACAAATTAACTATCTTAAAACTAAGTTAGTAGCCATTTATGTAGGTAGTCGAGATGAATACGAATTAAAACTAAAATTAAAATAACTTGATTGAGAATACAATGTAAACCACCTCTCTGTCACGTAACCCAGCTTAATAGCGATAGCTTTTTAATATCTAGGTCGAAACTCTATGCTGTCAAACCATTTACTGATCCGACTATCGACACAATATTTCACTCGCTGGTGGTGGTGACCTTATGAGCAAAATCGATATGCTTTGTGATATGTTTTTTTAATGTCGAATGCTGCTGCTTTAGCCTACTTAGATTATTTTAAACAATTTTTAGAATTTTGAAGCTTAGACCAGTAGTTTTTTCGCACACGATTTCACAATGGATTTTTCGGTAGTGAAAATAATACACGTGGAGTTTTTTTGCAGAGAATGGCTTATTTTCTTTGACTTTTATTTTTATCAAGCTTGACACTCTATTCCTAACCACTGTAACTGACAGCCAGAATCAGCAGTGGCTACCACCAGAAAAGCGCCGACGAACTGAAGCTCGACGAGTCCAGGAAAAATGAATCAACTGTCTTGGAACCCGCAACGAAATTTATTAGAAAAATACAGCGGAGGAGTAAGAAAAAACATAATTTTCACTGCCCTCCACACGAAGCTGGAGACATAACAGAGCTAGGCCGATAGGCACAAACAGAAATTTACAACTGGGGTTAGCCCAGGTGCCTAGCACCATGAATTAAAATTAACATTAATATTAATGGAACCCAAATTGTGAGCTGCTACCATAGAAATATAAAAAACAGGCTGATACATTTCACTACAATAAATAGGTATGGCAAAAACGCTTGAACGCACGGGTTCTAATTTCTTTAGGGTTCGCATAATAAAGAACTCCCAATGTAACCTGTACACTCCGTTAATTCTGCCATAGAACACACTTCCGTAAAATATGATGTGCACATTGTTCGTATTCAGAGTCAGATGGAGAGGAATAACACAAAGTCGTAGCAACAAGCTATATAGAAGGGAAATAATTTACTCTAACACAGTGATCCACCTCCAGCTATGACCTGACCATTCGCCACGAACAGATGGAAAAAAACTGGTGGAGGTGGCCCTTGATTGAATTCTCCCACCTACATTGTAATTCGAATAAAAGTTCCTTCCAGTCTGTGGTTATACTTGTGTTAAATTAAATAACTATCGAATTAAATTTGAAGACAGTAAGAAAATTTATGAGATTGACACTCAACGCTTACAGTCTGAAATTCAGGTACTAGAAGAGTCAATACATTCACTCTATACTAAGTATGTGAAGTCTGAAAAACAAATTCATTTTTTTCATTCAGTTCAAATTCCAAGTGAACATGTGCAAATCTAATGCAGTCAAATTGGACTCGCTGACTCTCGAAGTTATGATGACGAAGAATTAGCGGAGATTTATTGTGAAAGATAGCACGGTTGACATTTGTCGGGCATGCCACCGGCCGGGGGAATGAATCAGACATTATCTCGTATATCTCTCTCAGACATACAGGATGTCCAAGAACCTGGCGTCCAACTGGATTCCCACGATGCCCCAAGTTCTAACAGTACTCAGAAAAATATTTTAAAAAATCCACCCCATGTACTTACAGAATTATACTGATTTCAAAAAAAAAGGGGAAATGAGCACCCTGTGACATACTTTTGAATGCTGTGACTGCTAATGCTGATAATTTCGATATTTCTTGGAGGTTTTGTAATCTAGGGTATTGCTGTGTCTAAATAGAATGTAAAAATAAAGTACTTATTGTACCATTTTAAAATAAAATATTATTTTAACTAAAGGTGATATGGAAAACTATTGAATTTCGCAACTTTGACCGACTGTAGTGTAAAAAAAATGTACCAAAATAGTATGGCAAGTGACGTCAAATTTTGACGCGTTTATTCCTCTTTTTAAAAAGGTATAATACTTACACATTAATTTGAAAAAAAAAAATTTTTGATAATATTTTTACTCAACAACCCAATTTTTACGATGTCTTACAGAATTCTTAGAAAGAAAAATTTACGACGAATTGAATCTAACCTCTAAAGAATTACTATTGTATGCTCATAAAAATAACAACAGGCCTCTCAAAAAACAGGTTAGACCGTAAGGGACGGTATGTGCATGCATCTCACCATAGTGATTCGTTATTACAACAGGAGGGAGCAAGACAGAAACTATCTTTGCGATTTGCTGGTTCTTCTTTATGGTACCCCATTATTCAGGTAAGAGTGAGGGAGAAAAAGGTTAGAGGTGCGAGTGAGATAGATAGTGACGCTATCTGGGATCGTGCTATTTAGGATAACAGTACGGTCAGTACGCGTCACTGCCTCCTGCCGTTACTACGCACCTCTCTCTTATTGTTACCATTGATCACGTACTACGATTTAAAGCTTTGTTTATTGGACTCGATTACTCTTTGTGCTCTGGACTTTGAAACGAACTCTTTACGACGACCTTTGCCTGTGTTTGGACAGTTTGTGTTTTGTGTGTGCTACCATGGCGACCTACACTCCGCAAGAATACGCAAATATGCACTACATTTATGGAGAATGTAGAGGTAATGGACGAGCTGCAGCGAGACTTTACAGAGAAAGGTATCCGAGGGCTACGCGATATCCCGACCATCGAGTTTTCATTAATGTGCACAGATCACTATGTGACGGGCGGTTCCCCAATCAAGTAGCTGGTGAAGGACGACCCGTAAATGACTTCATACGCGATGAAGTTTTAGAGGCGGTGTCGGCAAATCCAAGCATCTCTGTGCGAGGAATAGAAGCTGATACGGGGATACCGAAGAGCACAGCACACAGTATTCTCCAAAAAGAAGAATATCATCCGTACCACGTACAGCGAGTGCAAAGTCTTTTACCTCGAGACTATCCGAGCCGAGTCGCGTTTTGTGAAACAATCCTGCAAAAACATCGAGAAGACGAAAACTTTATCGACAAAATTTTGTGGTCAGATGAATCAACATTTAAGAAGGATGGCTACATGAACCTACACAACTTGCACGAGTGGCATGTGGAAAATCCGCACTTGATGCGAGAAGATAGATCCCAGTACCGGTTCAAAGTGAACATGTGGACCGGTATTCTCTGTGGGAATATTATTGGTCCATTTGAGATGCCCGAGAATTTGACTGGCGAATCATATTTAAATTTTCTTCAAAATGATTTGCCAAACTTACTAGAAGAGACCCCACCAGATATGTGGTTCCAACACGACGGCTGTCCAGCACATTTTCGCGTATCCGTTAGAGAGTTTTTGGACGAGCAATACCCGAACAGGTGGATTGGGCGATCAGGAACAATCCCGTGGCCAGCCCGCTCACCTGACTTAAATCCGCTGGATTTTTTTTTCTGGGGAACTATGAAGGAGCTCGTTTATGCGAAGCCCATTAATGACATCGCTGACCTTCGTGAGAAGATAACACAAGCAGTGCAGGTGATACGTCAAAAAAGTTACTCGCGAAACATAAAGCGGTCCTTTTTAAGGAAAGTGAGAGCTTGTATTGCCGCGGGTGGTCAACATTTTGAACATTTATTGTAATAAAATATCTTTAAACTAACATTCTTTGCTTTTATTCTACTGGGAACCCATCTACCTGTGTGTATTTCCTTCTTGCTCACTCTTGGAACCGAAGTAAATAATAGTAGTAACATAACAGTTTCTAAGATAAGAAAGGGTCCGACAGTTACCGTTAGTAGGTAGGCACTTCGTAAAAATTGGGTTGTTGAGTAAAAATATTATCAAAAATTTTTTTTTTCAAATTAATGTGTAAGTATTATACCTTTTTAAAAAGAGGAATAAACGCGTCAAAATTTGACGTCACTTGCCATACTATTTTGGTACATTTTTTTTACACTACAGTCGGTCAAAGTTGCGAAATTCAATAGTTTTCCATATCACCTTTAGTTAAAATAATATTTTATTTTAAAATGGTACAATAAGTACATTATTTTTACATTCTATTTAGACACAGCAATACCCTAGATTACAAAACCTCCAAGAAATATCGAAATTATCAGCATTAGCAGTCACAGCATTCAAAAGTATGTCACAGGGTGCTCATTTCCCCTTTTTTTTTGAAATCAGTATAATTCTGTAAGTACATGGGGTGGATTTTTTAAAATATTTTTCTGAGTACTGTTAGAACTTGGGGCATCGTGGGAATCCAGTTGGACGCCAGGTTCTTGGACACCCTGTATATCTCTCACAATATATTATATCATAGGTATTCTCGTCTAGCTACCGAAGAGTACTTGCATAGACACAACCTTGTTACCAGGATTATCCATCAGCAACTTGCCTTGTGGAATCGGAAGTGCCGTACTACAGGTATGTACCTGACCCAGTTTTCGAAAATGGAAATATCGCATTACACTGGGATCGTTCCAGCGTCACTGACAGGACTATTGTTGCTAATAAGCCTGATATAGTGGTGGTGGATAGATTATAGCGGCGCACAATGATTGTTGACATAACGGCCCCGCATGACGGGAACCTCGTGAAAGCCGAGAAAGATAAACCAATCAAGTATCTTGACTTGGCTCGCGAGGTTGTCGACATGTGAGATGTGGACTCAGCGAGCATTATGCCAAGAGTCGTGACATTCAATGGCTTAATAGCCAAGAGTCTCGATCAACACCTGAGGAAGCTCTCGTTGGGCAGCTGGATCAAGGGCTTGATTCAGAAAGTGATACTTCTGGACACGGCTCGTATTATTAGGACGTCCCTCTCTTTGGAGCCCTGACTGCCGGTAGCTTGAACCCTATTGCCGATACCAGTGGGCTACTTATATTTTATATTTTTAAATATTGTTATATTTTTTTAATTCTAAAACAAAATAAAGGAGATAATAATAATAAGCCCCCTACACAACCACATGTCCTGATTGACCATCTAATTACGTGGGCGGCAGACACACGAATGAGAAATTACTGGCGTGGCTAACGGGGCTCTGGAAACCCACTTACAATGGAGACTCGTCCAAAAAGAAAACGTATAGATCCGCCGGGGCGCACTTGGAGCTGACGCTGAGAATCTCAGCATGCGAACCATCAGTGTTGAGGAGTTGAACAGACGGGCCCCCACCGACAAGATGCTACAGCCGAAATCATTGACGATGGTGACAGACGGACGGACAGGACAAACACCCCTGTAGAACCGTATAGTCTAAGTACAGTTTCTTACACACCTTCTAGACCATCATCACCATCTATACCATTTGTAATGGAGCTCACTAGAAGAAATGGAATTCGCTGTATTAACTGAATCTGACATAGCTAGTATTACAGCGAGACTACACAATTCTAAATTCCCTGGTATTGATAAAATATAATTACTGGTATAAAAAATTTGAGTCATTACACAAAGTTTTAGCTAACAGAAATCATCTTAGCCAAACAAAACATTCCTGAATTTATTGCTACAGGAATAACTTATATGTTGCTAAAAACTCAATACTCACCACAACCTTCTCAATACAGATCGCCAGCCCAGGTTCCCAGAGAAGGAGTACAACATTTTTAATAGAGACTGCTTAAGACTATAAGATGCAAAATTGCAAACGTACGAGTATGTTAACTTACACTAAATATGTAAATTGTTAGTATGTGTGTGTGTTTTGTGATCTAGCTGTGGTGACTAAGTAAATGGTTTGATTGAAATAAATGCTTTGAGTTTGAGTTTGTGAGATCTTAGCACGGTCATGTTGCACATTGATTTTAATTGGCGACTGGATTTTTTTGGGCGATTAGATATTAGTCTGATGGTTTTTCGGTATACATAGCCCAGAGCTAAACCACAAGCTTAACCAAGAAACAGAAAAGATAAAACACGTACCCGGATCCACGGGACTAGTAGCGGTCGCTGTGAAATTACATTCACTCCACGGAATACTACTAATGGAATCAACACAATTGGAGGAGTCCTGTTCCTCGTCATCATCAGAGTTTGGTACTACTATGTATACCGAGGAAGCAGCTGCGAAACGTTTTTTTGACATAATCTTGTACATTATCTTCGATACATCGAGTTTACTCGGCGCCTGGTTGAACAGCACGATGGGATCATCAATTTCAGAGTTCTCCTTACTTTTCCTCATCTTTTTATTTCCAAAGTTAGCATCTAATTGAGACATCCTCAAGATAGTATATTGTTGTGGAACCGCTGCTCCAATATTTCTTATTACATTACGTTCCCCAACTTTTGCGGGGTAGTCGATAGCATCGTCACTGTCGAAATTAAAAATGTATAAACGTAGTGATATTTTAGTATCATACGGAAACGTTTGTATTTTAGGTGTACAAAATCCATACTCCATACTTAATATTATAAATTCGAAAGCAACTCTGTCTGTCTGTATGTTACCTTTTCACGCCTATACCCCTGAATGGATTTTGACAAAATTTGGCAAGACAGCAGATGGCATCCTGAGAAAGGACATAGGCTACTTTTTGTCTTAAAAATAAATTAATCCTACAGGGGGTGGTATAGAGTATGAAAGTTGGTATGGGAAACCCTGCATTTGTTAAGTTAAGCATATTATGTAAAAGAGGTGAAAGACACAATTATATCACTAGAAATATGGACCAATTAGTTGAACCAGGTTTCAGACTGGCTAAAGTAGACTGATGTTTCATGGGGTACTGTTTAAAATGTTACAATAAAATAAATCCCCACATACATCAACTGAATGAAATGAAATTTAAATCTTGTTTAAAACGCACACTATCCAGTCAAGCATATTATTATAAGTTGGGGAATTCTCAACGCTGGTCCTGATCCACAAGGGCGCGTAAACTAATTGATTAGCATTTATTTATTTATTTATTTATTTGCATAAAACATGGTATACGAAGGTGTTACATGAGAGTTAAGGATGAGATCGTACATATTTTGCTTAAGACTAAAGCATGCAAAATGATTAACACTACTCATGTTCAAAGTATTCCTTAATAAAATAAAAATTATTATCATTTAGTCATTAAAACAAGTGAATTTTAAACAGTCTACTATTTAGTCATTTAAGATTACATGGTAATTTGTTATATATAAGTTTAGCCATAGCTAAAAGCTTTTACTATATTTTGAGTATCGAGGGATTTCCTGTAAAACAAGTCTAAATTTGTCACGCCGCGCCGATTCCTAGAGACTACCTCTGCTGCTGTTCTGAATAGATCTTTGTGTTTCCGTACGAACATAAATGTTTCATATAGATATAGTGAGGTTAGTGGTAGCAGACCGAGTTTTTTAAATATTGGTCGACAAGATACGTCAGGTGGAATGCCCTGAATAGCTCCAACACATTTCTTTTGAGCGACAAATTCTCTGTTATGGTCGGCACTATTACCCAATACAATTAGTCCATATCGCAGCGAGGACTCCTCATAGGCACGATAGGACATTACAGCTGTTTTCATATTTGTAACACTTTTAATCTGTCTAAGAGCGCATACGAATCTATTGATTTTATTACATACACTATCAATTTGAGCTTTCCAGTCTAGATGTTCGTATATGATCGTTCCCAAAAACTTAGTTGTGCTACTTGTTGCGGTTTTGATACATTCATTGTAAAATTAAATTTGTTATTATATTATTTATTAAATTTTATATATACAGATTTATTTAGGTTAATAGATAAATTATTATTATTAAACCAATTTATAAGATTTGCTATTGTATTATTAATATCTGTTTCATGATCAATACTGATTTACAATATTGATTTACCTCTTTTATCCGTAGAAACAATTATCGAAATATCATCAGCAAACAGAAAGCATTTATGATTAGTCACGTTAACAATATCATTCACATAAAGGAGAAACAAAATCGGGCCCAATATACTACCCTGAGGAACGCCGCGTTTGGTGTTTTTAAATTCAGAGCGGTATGAAACCATATCCTTATTGGCATTAATATTAGTGACAGTAACACACTGCTGTCTGCCGTATATGTATGACGATATCCACTGCAGCGGAGGTCCTTTAATTCCCATATACTTATTTCTGAACAAGCATGTTATGGGAAACCAGGTCAAACGCCATAAATAAATAAAAAAACAAGCCCGTCATTAGATGATTATTGTTAATATTAGTCAGTACTGCTTTCAAGAGTGAAAAGATAGCTAAAGTTGTTGATTTATCTTGTTGGAAACCAAATTGCTCTGTCTTTATAATATGAAATTTTTCGCAGTAATTAATAAGCCTTCTATACATGCATTTTTCGTAGATTTTTGACATAATTGGTATTATAGTTATTGGGCGATAGTTGTTAATATCATATTTTTGACCTTTTTTTAAAAGTGGTTTTATAACTGATATTTTTAATTTATCAGGAAACACTCCTTAAACAAAAGACAAGTTTATAAGATGCGTTCGAACGCCGCGTATTTCCTTAGCACATTTCTTAATAATTCTAGTGCTACGTTCATCGTAGCCTTCTGAGGTAGTTTTATTTAATAACATAATTTGTTGTTCTACTTCGCTTTCTGACAATGGAATGAGGAACATTGAGCTAGGTATTAGGTTTTCATTACAATAACTATTTGTACTTTGCTGTGTGGGGTTATGATTAAGATAGAAATCGTTAAAGGTGGAGGCTATTTCTGTTGATTCCGTAAGTATAGTATTATTCGTTTTAATGGATTCTAAGTTGTTTTTATGACTAGGATTATGAATTTCATTTTTTATTACTGTTCATGTAGCCTTACATTTTCTCTGATATTTATTCATAAATTTTATGTTAGCATATTTTGGCATTATAGAAACATTTTTGTAACAAATTTGAGTTTTTAATGTATCTAATTTTGTTGGATTTAGTTTTCTTCTTATAATATTGATAACGCAAAAATCTCTTAGTTTTACAACTTTGCTTAGGACCTTTACTTATCCATGTTTGTTTTACTGTTTTGTTTCGATTTATCTTTATCTTAACTTTCGGAAAACACGGATAATAAAAAAGGCATATTGACTCATGAAAACAATTAAATTTGCATTTTTTTTTCTATATACATCTGACTAAGACAAACTTTGTAAACGTTTCCTGAACTTGCGTGTATTATGGACATTGTAATCTCTTTTGTAAACGTAATACATTGCATCTTTTATCGTTTGACGTTTTAAGGGGAAGCCTATAATTTGTGCTGTTTCGTGGTCAGAGAGATAGAGTGAGGGTACTGTTATAGATGCATCTGGGATATTACTCAATATATGGTCAATAAAAGAGGATTTGCGAGTAGCTTCATCAATATGATTTTTTACATTATAGCTGTTTGCTAGGTCTTGGAATTCGTTAGTGATTTTCCCTTTTTTTAGTGTATTTATGTTAAAGTCTCCTGTTAGAACTATGCGTGTTGAAGGCTTGTATTTTTTGAGAATATTATGTAAGACACCATCTAGATTAGTTAAAATCAGGTTGGGGTCAGACTAGGGTATTCTGTATATTCATGTTATCAACAGTTTCTCGTTAGTTAACACAATGCCACAAATTTCGAATGTATTTACTGATGCATACGTGATGCATAAGTGGACCTGTCCAGTCAGTGCACGCATTTGTCAGTAATCATGCAACTCAACTCAGAACGTAAGGAGCTCAACGATTCGACGAACAATACCAAAGAAAGGACATTTGGGTAGGCCACAAAAATTACTCAAACTGCCAGACCATGATTAAAATTAACTAAGGATAAAAAAGCAACAATGACCCACATAGTCTTCACATTCACAATATTAAAATAATAATCATGTATTCAATGTAGCCTGTATGCTACACACATTCACAGACAGTTTTCTCGTTAAATGTCATCAAAAATATCATAAGTTATGTCATGTAAATCAATAAAAAGGACATTATTAATTCCAAAACACTTTTTCACAGTATAAAATGGATTGTTGCTTGAGGGTACATTGAAGTATCTTAATTAATCCCAAGCCTTTTTGTCATCCAATTAATCTTTCAACTTTATAGAAACCTTTTTGACTGAGTTTCTCTTTAATAAATTATTTAAATATATTGAGGCTCAGTTCTTTAATAAAACTTGGGAGTTTGTTGTAAAAACGTATACTTTGGCACTTAAATGAATAACAAATTTTTTGGACCCTAGTCGTGGGCACAATAACTAAATCTTTGTTTCTAGTATTTATTTTATGAACGTCGCTGTGTTTAGAATATAGATTAATATTCTTTTTTACATAAATCAGGTTCTCATATACATATTGAGATGCGACTGCCATTATGTTTATTTCCTTAAATTTATCCCTCAGTGAATGCCTACAACTAAGGTTACAAATTACTCGAATGGCTCGTTTCTGCAGCACAAACATAGCCTGAATGTCGACTGCATTTCCCCACAGCAAAATGCCGTACGACATTACACTATGGAAATAACTAAAATATACTAATCGAGCTGTTTCGACATCAGTCAAATGACGGATGAATGGTTGACTTCAGTGGCTTATTTTTACCAGAATATATTTAATCTAGTTTTAATTTAGAAAATATTAGTTAAATATTGTTGACTCACACTCTATTTCTAAATTGAGAATATGAAATGAGAATTTGTCAGACTCTACTTTGGCACTACATAAGGTGATTGCTTCAATTTAAATTCTTATGTTTTAACCCAAGATGTTTTGAATTTTGATCCATAAACCTAGTGTGTTAGATACCTGGTTGTTGGTCCGTCTAGTGAGTTAATACTCAGTAGGTCGTTAGTAGAGTCGTAGTCCGAGTAATGCGCGGAGCTAGATGAAATGCTGCTGTCTATCATCGAAATCAAACTAATCGAGCCCATGCTGCTGCTTGTACTTGTGCTTAATAACATGTCATTTTTTATTATGACAATGGTTTCATAACTGCTTGCAGAATTAGGTTTTGAAGTAGGCCATTTGTAAACGTCATCCGGTATTTGAAGACTTCTTAAACTTTCCACATTCCTATCAGATTTGCTGGTTCTCTGTTGGTATTGTGTTATACTACTCGGCGCGTGAATGATTTCGCTTCGAATGCGATATCTTCTAGTACTATAGCTCATATCAGAACTGCTGGCGTTGAAGATGTTATTCATTTTATTACTATTATTATGACCCAAGTCACTGCTAACTTTGTATTTTGGTTTTTTAGAGTCATCAAGGTTATTATGATAGTTAGTTCGTGTTTTACTGAAGTTTGATACAATTTCGTCAAGCATTTCTTGATTGATACACTCGACTGAATATGATGGTATACCAACAACACTCCCGACTGTAACTTTAATACCCTCGTTGTCAATGAAGGCCCCGGTCTTAACACCTGGGATACATTCACCAGGACAATCGCAGAAGGAAGATATATCTGGAGACGTCACTCTGATTTTTACGTAACTGTGTTTAAATCTGATTTTCTTTTTATCACAACCGCAGCCACGGTCGCATGTTGTTGTTTTAATAATATCTTGGAACTCTTCAGCATCTATTCCCGCTGCTCTCTTTGATGCTGACACACCGATCTTTTTCTCCTTCTTCCTAATTTTCCCCTTCTTTTCGGAAGCGGTCGGCTCTAATGGCAAACCTGCTTCTGCTCGAATTTTCTTAACTAACTCTTTTTCAGACGCTGTTTTACCTACAGGCAATGGTAACCCAGCTTCAGCAAGTCCTTTTAGTATTCTTTCTTTCTCGGCAGGTGCCTTTCCGGTAATTGGTGTGAATAACCCTGCTGCTTTTGCTTTGCCAATAATTGATTTCTCTGAAGGAGTTTTGCCTTCTGGTGGTGTTCGAGCTTTAACCCTAGCTATCATTGATTTTTCAGATTTGGTCTTACCTTCCGGCAGTGGCAAACCGGCCTTAGCTAACCCTTCAACGATTTTTTCCTTTTGAGCAGGTGTTTTTCCTTCAAGCGGTGTCAGTAATCCAGCAGCTTTCGCTGCTCTTAGTTTCTCTGATTGTGTTACAGATGGTAGTCTAGAAATCAATTTGCTTATAAGTTTCTTTTCTGACGGTGTTTCACCTTCTGGAATCGGCACTCCTGCGGCTTTCATACCCCTGAGAATCTTTTCTTTCATTGATGGTGTTTTCCCTTTCAAAGGAGTTAATAAACCAGCAGCTTTGGCTCTTTTTAATCTTTCTGATGGTGATGGAGTCACGTAACCAGTATCATCTTTTATCTTTTGTATCAAAGCTTTTTCTGATGGGGTTTTATGCATTGGTAGCGGCAAACCTGCAGCGGCTCTACCCCTGAGTATCTTTTCTTTTTGATCCGGAGATTTGCCTTCTAAAGGAGTTAACAAACCATCTGCTTTAGCCTTTTTCAATTTTTCTGACGGCGTTTTTTCTGGTATCCCGAATTGTTTTTTTATTTTATTTATTAATGTTTTTTCGGATGGAGTTTTTCCTTCTGGTAGTGGTAAGCCAGTTTCAGCTAGACCCTGCAAAATTTTTTCTTTCTGTTCAGGAGTTTTACCTGCAAGAGGAGTAAAAAGTCCGGCTGCTTTGGCTTTTCGTATTTTATCTGATGTGACGGTGGGCAGTGATTCAGCTTTAACTGGAGGCGCACGGGGTGAAGCCTTGACTTTAGCTATAAGAGATTTCTCTGATGGCGTCCTGCCTTCTGGTAGTGGAATTCCCAAATCATGAAGACCTTTTAATACTTTTTCCTTCTCTGCAGGTGTTTTGCCTTCCAATGGCTGTAGTAAGCCAGCTTTAGCTGCTTGTTCATGTTTGTCTCTAATAGATTTAGTCTTAGGTTCTGTAGGTAGACCAAGGTCGGCGCGAACCTTGTCAACAAGCTTTTTTTCTGAAGGTGATTGACCTTCAGGGAGTGGTATACCTCGGTTAGCTAGTGCCTTCAGAATTTTTTCTTGTTGTGCTGGTGGTTTGCCTGTAAGCGGTGTTAGTAATCCTTCCGCTTTCGCTCTTCGCATTTGCTCCGAAGGCGCCAGGACCGGTGGAGCCACCCTTGAAGGATGACGACTACTTGCCGCTACTTTAGCTATAAGAGATTTCTCTGATGGCGTCCTGCCTTCTGGTAGTGGAATTCCCAAATCATGTAGACCTTTTAATACTTTTTCCTTCTCTGCAGGCGTTTTGCCTTCCAATGGCTTTAGTAAGCCAGCTTTAGCTGCTTGTTCATGTTTGTCTCGAATAGATTTAGTTTTAGGTTCCTTAGGTAATCCAAGGTCAGCACGAACCTTGTCAACAAGTTTTTTTTCAGAAGGTGATTGACCTTCAGGGAGTGGTATACCTCGGTTAGCTAGTGCTTTCAGAATTTTTTCTTGTTGTGCTGGTGGTTTGCCTGTAAGCGGTGTTAGTAATCCTTCCGCTTTCGCTCTTCGCATTTGCTCCGAAGGCGCCAGGACCGGTGGAGCCACCCTTGAAGGATGACGACTACTTGCCGCTACTTTGGCTATAAGAGATTTCTCTGATGGCGTCCTGCCTTCTGGTAGTGGAATTCCCAAATCATGTAGACCTTTTAATACTTTTTCCTTCTCTGCAGGTGTTTTGCCTTCCAATGGCTTTAGTAAGCCAGCTTTAGCTGCTTGTTCATGTTTGTCTCGAATAGATTTAGTTTTAGGTTCCTTAGGTAATCCAAGGTCAGCACGAACCTTGTCAACAAGTTTTTTTTCAGAAGGTGATTGACCTTCAGGGAGTGGTATACCTCGGTTAGCTAGTGCTTTCAGAATTTTTTCTTGTTGTGCTGGTGGTTTGCCTGTAAGCGGTGTTAGTAATCCTTCCGCTTTCGCTCTTCGCATTTGCTCCGAAGGCGCCAGGACCGGTGGAGCCACCCTTGAAGGATGACGACTACTTGCCGCTACTTTGGCTATAAGAGATTTCTCTGATGGCGTCCTGCCTTCTGGTAGTGGAATTCCCAAATCATGTAGACCTTTTAATACTTTTTCCTTCTCTGCAGGTGTTTTGCCTTCCAATGGCTTTAGTAAGCCAGCTTTAGCTGCTTGTTCATGTTTGTCTCGAATAGATTTAGTTTTAGGTTCCTTAGGTAATCCAAGGTCAGCACGAACCTTGTCAACAAGTTTTTTTTCGGAAGGTGATTGACCTTCAGGGAGTGGTATACCTCGGTTAGCTAGTGCTTTCAGAATTTTTTCTTGTTGTGCTGGTGGTTTGCCTGTAAGCGGTGTCAGTAATCCTTCCGCTTTCGCTCTTCGCATTTGCTCCGAAGGTGCCAGGACCGGTGGAGCCACCCTTGAAGGATGACGACTACTTGCCGCTACTTTGGCTATAAGAGATTTCTCTGATGGCGTCCTGCCTTCTGGTAGTGGAATTCCCAAATCATGTAGACCTTTTAATACTTTTTCCTTCTCTGCAGGTGTTTTGCCTTCCAATGGCTGTAGTAAGCCAGCTTTAGCTGCTTGTTCATGTTTGTCTCTAATAGATTTAGTTTTAGGTTCCTTAGGTAATCCAAGGTCAGCACGAACCTTGTCAACAAGTTTTTTTTCGGAAGGTGATTGACCTTCAGGGAGTGGTATACCTCGGTTAGCTAGTGCTTTCAGAATTTTTTCTTGTTGTGCTGGTGGTTTGCCTGTAAGCGGTGTAAGTAATCCTTCCGCTTTCGCTCCCCGCATTTGCTCCGAAGGCGCCAGGACCGGTGGAGCCACCTTTGAAGGATGACGACTACTTGCCGCTACTTTGGCTATAAGAGATTTCTCTGATGGCGTCCTGCCTTCTGGTAGTGGAATTCCCAAATCATGTAGACCTTTTAATACTTTTTCCTTCTCTGCAGGTGATTTGCCTTCCAGTGGTTGTAGTAAGCCAGCTTTAGCTGCTTGTTCATGTTTGTCTCTGATAGACTTCGTTTTAGGTTCCTTAGGTAAACCAAGGTCGGCGCGAACCTTGTCAACAAGTTTTTTTTCGGAAGGTGATTGACCTTCAGGGAGTGGTATACCTCGGTTAGCTAGTGCCTTCAGAATGTTTTCTTGTTGTGCTGGTGGTTTGCCTGTAAGCGGTGTTAGTAATCCTTCCGCTTTCGCTCTCCGCATTTGCTCAGAAGGTGCCAGAACCGCTGAAACCGCACGAGGTAAAGCCTTGACTTTAGCTATAATTGCTTTCTCTGATGGCGTTCGTCCTTCAGGTAATGGAATTCCCAAATCATGTAGACCTTTTAATATATTTTCCTTCTCTGCAGGTGTCTTGCCTTCCAATGGCTGTAGTAAGCCAGCTTTGGCTGCTTGATCATGTTTGTCTCTAATAGATTTAGTTTTAGGTTCTGTAGGTAGACCAAGATCGGCGCGAACCTTGTCAACAAGTTTTTTTTCTGAAGGTGATTTACCTTCAGGGAGTGGTATACCTCGGTTAGCTAGTGCCTTCAGAATTTTTTCTTGTTGTGCTGGTGTTTTGCCTGTGAGTGGCGTTAGTAATCCTTCTGCTTTCGCTCTTCGCATTTGCTCAGAAGGCGCCAGGACCGGTGGAGGCACCCTTGAAGGATGACGACTACCTGCTGCTACTTTGGCTATGAGAGCTTTCTCCGATGGCGTCCGTCCTTCAGGTAACGGAATTCCCAAATCATGTAGTCCCTTCAATGTCTTTTCTTTCTCTGCAGGTGTTTTGCCTTCCAATGGTTGCAATAAGCCAGCTTTAGCTGCTTGATCATGTTTATCTCTAATAGATTTAGTTTTAGGTTCGGTAGGTAGACCAAGGTCGGCACGAACCTTGTCAACTAGTTTTTTTTCTGAAGGTGATTGACCTTCAGGGAGTGGTATACCTCGGTTAGCTAGTGCCTTCAGTATTTTTTCTTGTTGTTCTGGTGTTTTGCCTGTGAGCGGCGTTAGTAATCCTTCTGCTTTCGCTTTTCGCAATTGCTCCGAAGGCGCCAGGACCGGTGGAGCCACCCTTGAAGGATGACGACTACCTGCTGCTACTTTGGCTATAAGAGCTTTCTCTGATGGCGTCCGTCCTTCAGGTAACGGAATTCCCAAATCATGTAGTCCCTTCAATGTCTTTTCTTTCTCTGCAGGTGTTTTGCCTTCTAATGGTTGTAGTAAGCCAGCCTTAGCTGCTTGTTCATGTTTGTCTCGAATAGATTTAGTTTTAGGTTCCTTAGGTAATCCAAGGTCAGCACGAACCTTGTCAACAAGTTTTTTTTCGGAAGGTGATTGACCTTCAGGGAGGGGTATTCCTCGGTTAGCAAGTGCCTTCAGAATTTTTTCTTGTTGTGCTGGTGTTTTGCCTGTGAGCGGTGTTAGTAATCCTTCCGCTTTCGCTCTTCGCATTTGCTCAGAAGGTGCCAGAACCGCTGAAACCGCACGAGATACAGCCTTGACTTTTGCAATAATTGCTTTCTCTGATGGCGTTCGTCCTTCAGGTAATGGAATCCCCAAATCATGTAGACCTTTTAATATATTTTCCTTTTCTGCGGGTGTTTTGCCTTCTAATGGCTGTAGTAAGCCAGCTTTAGCTGCTTGTTCATGTTTGTCTCTAATAGATTTAGTTTTAGGTTCCTTAGGTAATCCAAGGTCAGCACGAACCTTGTCAACAAGTTTTTTTTCGGAAGGTGATTGACCTTCAGGGAGGGGTATACCTCGGTTAGCTAGTGCCTTCAGAATTTTTTCTTGTTGTGCTGGTGTTTTGCCTGTGAGTGGCGTAAGTAATCCTTCCGCTTTCGCTCTTCGCATTTGCTCCGAAGGCGCCAGGAACGGTGGGGCAACCCTTGAAGGATGACGACTACCTGCCGCTACTTTGGCTATAAGAGCTTTCTCTGATGGCGTCCGTCCTTCGGGTAGTGGAATTCCCAAATCGTGTAGTCCCTTCAATGTCTTTTCTTTCTCTGCAGGTGTTTTGCCTTCCAATGGTTGTAGTAAGCCAGCTTTAGCTGCTTGTTCATGTTTGTCTCTAATAGATTTAGTTTTAGGTTCCTTAGGTAAACCAAGGTCTGCGCGAACCTTGTCAACAAGTTTTTTTTCGGAAGGTGATTGACCTTCAGGGAGTGGTATACCTCGGTTAGCTAGTGCCTTCAGAATTTTTTCTTGTTGTGCTGGTGGTTTGCCTGTAAGCGGTGTTAGTAATCCTTCCGCTTTCGCTCTACGCATTTGCTCCGAAGGCGCCAGGACCAGTGGAGCCACCCTTGAAGGATGACGACTACCTGCCGCTACTTTGGCTATAAGAGCTTTCTCTGATGGCGTTCGTCCTTCGGGCAGAGGAATTCCCAAATCATGTAGACCTTTCAATGTCTTTTCCTTC
Organism: Dryobotodes eremita; assembly: GCA_917490735.1. Classification (NCBI taxonomy): domain Eukaryota; kingdom Metazoa; phylum Arthropoda; class Insecta; order Lepidoptera; family Noctuidae; genus Dryobotodes; species Dryobotodes eremita. The sequence goes on along the minus strand of OU823241.1, from coordinate 3,895,115 downwards.
TCTGCAGGTGTTTTGCCTTCCAACGGCTGTAGTAAGCCAGCTTTAGCTGCTTGTTCATGTTTTTCTCGAATAGATTTAGTCTTAGGTTCCTTAGGTAAACCTAAGTCAGCGCGAACCTTGTCAACAAGTTTTTTTTCTGAAGGTGATTGACCTTCAGGGAGTGGTATACCTCGGTTAGCTAGTGCCTTCAGAATTTTTTCTTGTTGTGCTGGTGTTTTGCCTTTAAGCGGTGTTAGTAATCCTTCCGCTTTCGCTCTTCGCAATTGCTCTGAAGGTGCCAGGACTGGTGGAGCCACCCTTGAAGGATGACGACTACCTGCCGCTACTTTGGCTATAAGAGCTTTCTCAGATGGCGTTCGTCCTTCGGGTAGCGGAATTCCCAAATCATGTAGACCTTTCAACGTCTTTTCCTTCTGTGCAGGTGTTTTCCCTTCCAATGGTTGTAGTAAGCCCGCTTTAGCTGCTTGTTCATGTTTGTCTCTGATAGATTTAGTTTTAGGTTCCTTAGGTAAACCAAGGTCGGCGCGAACCTTGTCAACCAGTTTTTTTTCTGAAGGTGATTGACCTTCAGGGAGGGGTATTCCTCGGTTAGCTAGTGCCTTCAGAATTTTTTCTTGTTGTGCTGGTGTTTTGCCTTTAAGCGGTGTTAGTAATCCTTCCGCTTTCGCTCTTCGCAATTGCTCCGAAGGCGCCAGGACTGGTGGAGCTACCCTTGAAGGATGACGACTACCTGCCGCTACTTTGGCTATAAGAGCTTTCTCAGATGGCGTTCGTCCTTCGGGTAGAGGAATTCCCAAATCATGTAGACCTTTCAATGTCTTTTCCTTCTCTGCGGGTGTTTTGCCTTCCAGCGGCTGAAGTAAGCCAGCTTTAGCTGCTTGTTCATGTTTGTCTCGAATAGATTTAGTTTTAGGTTCCTTTGGTAAACCTAAGTCGGCGCGAACCTTGTCAACAAGTTTTTTTTCAGAAGGTGATTGACCTTCAGGGAGGGGTATTCCTCGGTTAGCAAGTGCCTTCAGAATTTTTTCTTTTTGTTCTGGCGTTTTGCCTTTGAGTGGCGTTAGTAATCCTTCCGCTTTTGCTCTACGCATTTGTTCAGAAGGTGCCAGGACCGCTGCAAGTGCACGGGGCCCAGCCCTGACTTTAGCTATAAGAGCTTTCTCCGATGGTGTCCGTCCTTCAGGTAATGGAATTCCCATTTCATGTAGACCTTGTAACGTTTTCTCCTTCTCTGCAGGTGTTTTGCCTTCCAATGGCTGTAGTAAGCCAACTTTAGCTGCTTTTTCATGTTTATCTCTGATAGATTTAGTTTTAGGTTCTATAGGTAGACCAAGATCGAAGCGAACCTTGTTAACAAGTTTTTTTTCGGAAGGTGATTGACCTTCAGGGAGGGGTAAGCCTCGGTTAGCTAGAGCCCTCAGAATTTTTTCTCTTTGTTCTGGTGTTTTATCTTTTAGTGGTGTAAGTAATCCTTCCACTTTCGCTCTTCGCATTTGCTCCGGAGGTGCCAGGAACGGTGGAGCCACCCTTGAAGGATGACGACTACCTGCCGCTACTTTGGCTATAAGAGCTTTCTCTGACGGCGTTCGTCCTTCGGGTAGAGGAATTCCCAAATCATGTAGACCTTTCAATGTCTTTTCCTTCTGTGCAGGTGTTTTGCCTTCCAGCGGCTGTAGTAAGCCCGCTTTAGCTGCTTGTTCATGTTTGTCTCTGATAGACTTAGTTTTAGGTTCCTTAGGTAAACCAAGGTCGGCGCGGACCTTGTCAACAAGTTTTTTTTCGGAAGGTGATTTACCTTCAGGGAGGGGTATTCCTCGGTTAGCAAGTGCCTTCAGTATTTTTTCTTGTTGTTCTGGTGTTTTGCCTGTGAGCGGCGTTAGTAATCCTTCTGCTTTCGCTCTTCGCAATTGCTCCGAAGGCGCCAAGACCGGTGGAGCCACCCTTGAAGGATGACGACTACCTGCTGCTACTTTGGCTATAAGAGCTTTCTCTGAAGGCGTTCGTCCTTCGGGTAGTGGAATTCCCAAATCATGTAGACCTTTCAATGTCTTTTCCTTCTCTGCAGGTGTTTTGCCTTCCAGCGGCTGTAGCAAGCCCGCTTTAGCTGCTTGTTCATGTTTGTCTCTGATAGACTTAGTTTTAGGTTCCTTAGGTAAACCAAGGTCGGCGCGAACCTTGTCAACAAGTTTTTTTTCTGAAGGTGATTTACCTTCAGGGAGTGGTATTCCTCGGTTAGCTAGTGCCTTCAGAATTTTTTCTTGTTGTGCTGGTGTTTTGCCTGTAAGCGGTGTTAATAATCCTTCCGCTTTCGCTCTTCGCATTTGCTCTGAAGGCGCCAGGACCGGTGGAGCCACCCTTGAAGGATGACGACTACCTGCCGCTACTTTGGCTATAAGGGCTTTCTCAGATGGGGTTCGTCCTTCGGGTAGCGGAATTCCCAAATCATGTAGACCTTTCAATGTCTTTTCCTTCTGTGCAGGTGTTTTGCCTTCCAATGGTTGTAGTAAGCCAGCTTTAGCTGCTTGTTCATGTTTGTCTCTGATAGACTTAGTTTTAGGTTCCTTAGGTAAACCAAGGTCGGCGCGAACCTTGTCAACAAGTTTTTTTTCTGAAGGTGATTTACCTTCAGGGAGTGGTATTCCTCGGTTAGCTAGTGCCTTCAGAATTTTTTCTTGTTGTGCTGGTGTTTTGCCTGTAAGCGGTGTTAATAATCCTTCCGCTTTCGCTCTTCGCATTTGCTCTGAAGGCGCCAGGACCGGTGGAGCCACCCTTGAAGGATGACGACTACCTGCCGCTACTTTGGCTATAAGGGCTTTCTCAGATGGGGTTCGTCCTTCGGGTAGCGGAATTCCCAAATCATGTAGACCTTTCAATGTCTTTTCCTTCTGTGCAGGTGTTTTGCCTTCCAATGGTTGTAGTAAGCCAGCTTTAGCTGCTTGTTCATGTTTGTCTCTGATAGACTTAGTTTTAGGTTCCTTAGGTAAACCAAGGTCGGCGCGAACCTTGTCAACAAGTTTTTTTTCTGAAGGTGATTTACCTTCAGGGAGGGGTATTCCTCGGTTAGCTAGTGCCTTCAGAATTTTTTCTTGTTGTGCTGGTGTTTTGCCTGTGAGTGGCGTTAGTAGTCCTTCCGCTTTCGCTCTTCGCATTTGCTCCGAAGGCGCTAGGACCGGTGGAGCCACTTTTGAAGGATGACGACTCTTTGCCGCTACTTTGGCTACAAGAGCTTTCTCTGATGGCGTTCGTCCTTCAGGTAACGGAATTCCCAAATCATGTAGACCTGTCAATATATTTTCCTTCTCTGCAGGTGTTTTGCCTTCCAATGGCTGTAGTAAGCCAGCTTTTGCTGCTTGTTCATGTTTTTCTCTAATAGATTTAGTTTTGGGTTCCTTAGGTAAACCAAGGTCAGCGCGAACCTTGTCAACAAGTTTTTTTTCTGAAGGTGATTTACCTTCAGGGAGTGGTATTCCTCGGTTAGCTAGTGCTTTCAGAATTTTTTCTTGTTGTGCTGGTGTTTTGCCTGTGAGTGGCGTTAGTAGTCCTTCCGCTTTCGCTCTTCGCATTTGCTCCGAAGGCGCTAGGACCGGTGGAGCCACTTTTGAAGGATGACGACTCTTTGCCGCTACTTTGGCTACAAGAGCTTTCTCTGATGGCGTTCGTCCTTCAGGTAATGGAATTCCCAAATCATGTAGACCTGTCAATATATTTTCCTTCTCTGCAGGTGTTTTGCCTTCCAATGGCTGTAGTAAGCCAGCTTTTGCTGCTTGTTCATGTTTTTCTCTAATAGATTTAGTTTTGGGTTCCTTAGGTAAACCAAGGTCAGCGCGAACCTTGTCAACAAGTTTTTTTTCGGAAGGTGATTGACCTTCAGGGAGGGGTATACCTCGGTTAGCTAGTGCTTTCAGAATTTTTTCTTGTTGTGCTGGTGTTTTGCCTGTGAGTGGCGTTAGTAGTCCTTCCACTTTCGCTCTTCGCATTTGCTCCGAAGGCGCTAGGACCGGTGGAGCCACTTTTGAAGGATGACGACTCTTTGCCGCTACTTTGGCTACAAGAGCTTTCTCTGATGGCGTTCGTCCTTCAGGTAACGGAATTCCCAAATCATGTAGACCTGTCAATATATTTTCCTTCTCTGCAGGTGTTTTGCCTTCCAATGGCTGTAGTAAGCCAGCTTTAGCTGCTTGTTCATGTTTTTCTCTAATAGATTTAGTTTTGGGTTCTTTAGGTAAACCAAGGTCAGCGCGAACTTTGTCAACAAGTTTTTTTTCGGAAGGTGATTGACCTTCAGGGAGGGGTATACCTCGGTTAGCTAGTGCTTTCAGAATGTTTTCTTGTTGTGCTGGTGTTTTGCCTGTGAGTGGCGTTAGTAATCCTTCCGCTTTCGCTCTTCGCATTTGCTCCGAAGGCGCTAGGACCGGTGGAGCCACCTTTGAAGGATGACGACTCTTTGCCGCTATTTTGGCTACAAGAGCTTTTTCTGATGGCGTTCGTCCTTCAGGTAACGGAATTCCCAAATCATGTAGACCTGTCAATATATTTTCCTTCTCTGCAGGTGTTTTGCCTTCCAATGGCTGTAGTAAGCCAGCGTTAGCTGCTTGTTCATGTTTGTCTCGAATAGATTTAGTTTTAGGTTCCGTAGGTAGTCCAAGGTCGGCTCGAACCTTATCGATTATTTTTTTTTCGGATGGTGATTGAGCTTCTGGGAGAGGCAAACCTGTCATAGCTAATCCCTTCAAAATTTTCGCTCTTTGTTCTGGTGTTTTGCCTTTGAGTGGCGTTAGTAATCCTTCCGCTTTTGCTTTACGTATTCGCTCTGAAGGCGCAAGGACAAGTGGAGCCACCTTTGAAGGATGACGACTCTTGGCCGCTATTTTGGCTACAAGAGCTTTCTCCGATGGCGTTCGTCCTTCAGGTAACGGAATTCCCAAATCATGTAGACCTGTCAAAATATTTTCCTTCTCTGCAGGTGTTTTGCCTTCCAACGGCTGTAGTAAGCCAGCTTTAGCTGCTTGTTCGTGTTTGTCTCGAATAGATTTAGTTTTAGGTTCCGTAGGTAAACCAAGGTCGGCTCGAACCTTATCAATAATTTTTTTTTCGGATGGTGATTGAGCTTCTGGTAGAGGTAAACCTGTCATAGCTAATCCCTTTAAAATTTTAGCTCTTTGTTCAGGTGTTTTGCCTTTGAGTGGCGTTAATAATCCTTCCGCCTTTGCTTCACGCATTCGCTCTGAAGGCGCAAGGACCAGTGGAGCCACCTTTGAAGGATGACGACTCTTTGCCGCTACTTTGGCTACAAGAGCTTTCTCTGATGGCGTTCGTCCTTCAGGTAATGGAATTCCCAAATCATGTAGACCTGTCAATATATTTTCCTTCTCTGCAGGTGTTTTGCCTTCCAACGGCTGTAGTAAACCAGCTTTAGCTGCTTGTTCATGTTTGTCTCGAATAGATTTAGTTTTAGGTTCCGTAGGTAGACCAAGGTCGGCTCGAATCTTATCAATTATTTTTTTTTCGGATGGTGATTGAGCTTCTGGGAGAGGTAAACCAGTCATAGCTAATCCCTTCAAAATTTTCGCTCTTTGTTCTGGTGTTTTGCCTTTGAGTGGCGTTAGTAATCCTTCCGCTTTTGCTTTACGCATTCGCTCTGAAGGCGCAAGGACCAGTGGAGCCACCTTTGAAGGATGACGACTCTTTGCCGCTACTTTGGCTACAAGAGCTTTCTCTGATGGCGTTCGTCCTTCAGGTAACGGAATTCCCAAATCATGTAGACCTGTCAATATATTTTCCTTCTCTGCAGGTGTTTTGCCTTCCAATGGCTGTAGTAAGCCAACTTTAGCTGCTTGTTCATGTTTGTCTCGAATAGATTTACTTTTAGGTTCTTTAGGTAGACCTAGGTCGGCTCGAACCTTATCAATTAGTTTTTTTTCGGATGGTGATTGCGGTTCTGGGAGAGGTAAACCTGTCATAGCTAGTCCCTCCAAAATTTTTGCTCTTTGTTCTGGTGTTTTGCCTTTGAGTGGCGTTAGTAGTCCTTCCTCTTTTGCTTTACGCATTCGCTCTGAAGGCGCAAGGACCAGTGGAGCCACCTTTGAAGGATGACGACTTTTTGCCGCTATTTTGGCTACAAGAGCTTTCTCTGATGGCGTTCGTCCTTCAGGTAATGGAATTCCCAAATCGTGTAGACCTGTCAATATATTTTCCTTCTCTGCAGGTGTTTTGCCTTCCAATGGCTGTAGTAAGCCAGCATTAGCTGCTTGTTCATGTTTGTCTCGAATAGATTTACTTTTAGGTTCTGTAGGTAGACCAAGGTCGGCTCGAACCTTATCAATGATTTTTTTTTCGGATGGTGATTTAGCTTCTGGGAGAGGTAAACCTGTCATAGCTAATCCCTTCAAAATTTTCGCTCTTTGTTCTGGTGTTTTGCCTTTGAGTGGCGTTAGTAATCCTTCCGCTTTTGCTTTACGCATTCTCTCTGAAGGCGCTAGGACCAGTGGAGCCACCTTTGAAGGATGACGACTCTTTGCCGCTATTTTGGCTACAAGAGCTTTCTCTGATGGCGTTCGTCCCTCAGGTAACGGAATTCCCAAATCATGTAGACCTGTCAATATATTTTCTTTCTCTGCAGGTGTTTTGCCTTCCAATGGCTGTAGTAAGCCAGCATTAGCTGCTTGTTCATGTTTGTCCCTAATAGATTTAGTTTTAGGTTCCTTAGGTAGACCAAGGTCGGCGCGAACCTTTTCAATAAGTTTTTTATCTGATGCTGATTTACCTTCAGGCAGTGGTAAACCTTTCATAGCATGCTCTCGCAGGATTTTATCTTTCTGTTCTGGTGATTTACCCGTTATAGATATACCAGCTGTTTTCAGGGATGGTGGACGAGGACTTGCCATTATTTTTGCTATAAGAGCTTTCTCTGAAGGAGTTCTTCCTTCTGGAAGGGGCAAACCGAAGTTAGCTTGCGCTCTTAAAATTTCTTCTTTCTGCGCCGGAGTTTTATCTTCTAAAGGAGTGATTATACCTGCAGCCTCAGCTTTTCGCATTTTAGCCTTTTCAGCTGCATTTTTAGGCGATGGTGGTAGCCCAAGTTCTTTCCTTGTTTTGTCTATCAAAGCTTTTTCTGATGCCGTCTTTCCTGTAGGTAAAGGTAGTCTTGATTTAGCCATATCATTCAAAATTTTCTCTTTTTCTTCTGCCGTCTTACCATCTAATATTTTATCCCTTGCAATAGAGGCCATGGATTTTTTTAATTCACCGAGCTTTCTCTCCTCTTGTAGTTTATGACTGCAAAGTACGCAACAACAATTGTCGCAATTTTTCGCTTTGTAACAGTCGTACAAGCTCTTCATTACTTCAAACATAGCATCAGAGTTACAAGAACAACAACAAGTATCCTCTACAGCACCTAGTTGACACCTGTAAATTGTCCATTTTGTTTGGCTAGGATAGTTAAATAGGTCCATAAAGCAATTGTCGAACCTATGTTCAGAAACTACATTGGCAATAAACTTAGATTGAAAAGGGCTCTGTTTGTATTTGTTTTGTTTTGTATCCTTTCTATGGGCGCTTTTGTTTCGTGGCAGGCCTGGCCTTGTACGTTTATTTAGTTCAGGCATGCTTGAGGGTTTGGTGATCGAACCTTGCTTCTTGTGTTTGCTGAATCTTGATAAACGAAAAGCAATTGTTGGCTGTTGAGCATGTTCGAATACATTGTGCTTTTTGCGTTTCCTCCACCTTTTCTTATTAACAATTATGCTCACGTTTTCGATACCATGACATGGGCTGTTTTCTTGATCAAGTTGAGAAAATTCATTCAGCAAGCGTTCATAATATGAATTGATTGTGTGCAAATCTCTCATATTGATTTGTTTGACTTTTACGGATCTTGACAAAACGTCTGATTTTAAAGCGGTACAGCGTTACAAAAAAAAAAAGTTCTTCGATTTACATCAGTATGCCATACTACTTGTTTAACCATTTACTTTGTGCGGTGGTCACCGGGTGATCATTACTATGATTTTGTAAAATGTTGATGTACTTTCTTGGAAGAAGTGGTGTAAATATTTTTCTTTCTTTCTTTATCTAAGCTGAAAAAAACAGAAATATATTTTATTATTATTAACTGCAAGCATATGACTTAATGCTAATTAAATGGAGCTTCAAGACATCAACTCATCCGTCCGCCGACACAGCGAACGCTTCACTGACGATTAGGTGGAGCTATCAGAAAATGAAGCACGACATATTGAAAAATTACAAGCAGTATTGCACAGATTAGACAATGATAAATGATAAATGATTTTATTTCCGTAAGTAGGTTTGTACAAACACTTTTACACGTCAATCATATTTTAAAACTAGATGAGGTCGGCGTTTCCTATCTGACTACTCTGAGAAGAAAGGCCGAAACAAACTCAGAGGTCACAGTCTCTTTTAAAGTCCAGACATAATCTTGGTCAGATCATGTGAAGACCAGGTAGATTTGAGTCTGAAATGGTCTTTTGAGGAAAAAACCACACAGAATGAGTGGACCTGTCCAGTCAGTGCACGCATTTGTCAGTAATCGTGCAGCTCACCTCAAAACTTAAGGAGCTCAACGATTCGACGAACAATACCAAAGAAAGGACATTTGGGAAGGCCGCATAAATTACTCAAACTGCCAGACGAGTACGGTATCACTATAAACCCGTCAAAATGCGTCTTCGGCAAAGAAAACGTCTAGTTCCTGGGAAATGGAGTGCCAAGCGATGGAATCAAGCCACCGCTAGACAATGTCAACGCTATCACTGCTTACCCCAAGCCAAAGACTATACAAGACTTACGACGATTAATTGGCATGTTAAATTTGTATCGACATAGTGTACCAAACGCAGCCCACATACAAGCGCCTCTTAACACGTTTCTGCACAATTCCAAAAAGCGTGACAAGAAAAATCGACTGAAACACAGAAGTACTACAGTACTACAAGCATTCCAATTATGTAAAGTCATCATCCAAAACGCAACTTTACTCGCTCACCCATCTCTATCACCAACGGACGCAATCTCCCTCATGTGCGACGCGTCGAATACATGCGTCGGAAAGTGCTACAACAACTTGAACTTGGCTATTTCTCGAAGAAATTCTCTGACACACAACAGCGATATAGCACATTTGACAGAGAATTATTATCAATATACATGACTATCAAACACTTCAGAAAAATGTTCGAGGGAATAGAACTAATAGTTTACACGGACCACAAACCGCTAATGTACGCCATACGCAAGCCACCATTGGATAGCGATACACAAAGGCGCACTCGTCAGCTGTTGTTTATCAGCGAGTTTACGACGGACGTACGTCACGTAAGCGGTGTAAACAACATCGTCGCAGACGCACTTTCACGTATCGAAACCATTGAATTGTCATCTCCAATAGATTACGATGAATTAACACAAGCGAAAGACAAGGACAGCAACATACCCGCCTTATCAGAGCAAACAAACATCCAACTCAAGAATATCGTCGTCCCGGTACAAACAAACCAATAATCTGCGAAACATCGACGCCACACATTCGTTCATACCTACCAGATGACTATCGTCGCATCGCATTTAACGCTGTGCTCAACACAAGTCACCCTGGATTACGAACTACGAGCAAACAAATGTAACAGCGTTACTTTTGGCCAGCAATGAATACCGATATTGGCGAATGGGCGAAGACATGGCCTTTTTTTTTGGTTGGATAACATCAAATGACCCCTCCCGCTCTGGGCGGAGCGAAAGGGCGTGTCAGACTTACTGACTGAAACCCACCCGTGTTACTTCAGTTGCCTGTGCGCCAGGGCCACGGTAACTCTTTCGAACAATCCGCGACCCCAGCAGGCATCGGCCCTATCGGACCCCGTCAATAGTGGTGACATCTCTTTGAGGCGCACGTGGAACACGACGCGCCGTCGACCCGGGCCTGGTCCTTACCGGACGGCGAGCTGCCCATTGCTCGCCGTCCGCAAGCCCGCACCTACGGTGGCCGGGAGTCCGCAATCGACTCCCGACGCCCAGGGTGAAGACGTGTCCTGCGTGTCAACAATCGGAGGTACAGCTGCACAACTACAGTAACATCACTGCGTTCCCGCCAAGTGAACGATTTCCACACATACACGTAGATATTGTTGGACCACTACCCGCATCTTCGTGTGGCCACCGGTACCTGCTCACCATCATTGATCGATGCACATGCTGTGCAGAAGCAGTACCTCTGCAGGAGATAACAGCCGAAGTCGTCGCAAGAAAGCTGTACGAAACATGGATTCCACGCTTTGGTTGTCCTATCAGAATAACAACCCATCAAGGGCGACAATTTGAAAGTCGACTAGTGACCTCGCACGCTAGGAGTGGAAAAACACCGAACATTGAAAGCCGCGTTCATGTCACAACTAGTTAATAGCAACAAATGGATCACCGTACTACCGACTGTATTGCTGGGACTACGAGTCGCGATGCTTACTGACACCAACACTAGCGCTGCGCAGCTCACCTATGAACAAGTATACGACTATGCGGCGATTTCACATCACCATCGCCAATTGCAATGAAGTTAGACCATGATTATATCGATAACCTTCATCAAATTATCACGAAACTCACGCAAACATACCAACCGCATTCAAACAAGCCATGTATGTTCATGCTCTAGGATTCACAAACATGCAGTCACGTGTTCGTGCGTGATAACATTGTCCGCAAGCCGCTGAAACGTCCGTAGAAAGGTCCGTACCAGATTATCGAAAGGAACGAGAAGTACTTCACGATACAGTTGCCTGGACGGGCTGCAAACATATCGATTGACCGACCAAAACCGGCGTACACGATCAGCAGTGAAGATCATCACTAGCACAGTAGTAAGACACCACCATCAGCACCAGCTACCACAGAAGATTACTCCAGCCAACTTCTGACGAGCAAAAGCGATGCTGCACACCGCACCAGATCGGGCAGGATCGTCAAAATGCCAGTACGCTTCGCTCGGGGGGGATTACTGTAGCTGCTAGCTCCAAGACATCAACACATCCGTCCGCCGGTACAGCAAACGTTTCACTGACGATTAGGTGGAGCACGGCACCACACGTATTGATGATATACTAATCTTAACCATAATAATTATTTATTACTGATCTCTAATTGGTTAGTTTATTTAAATTAGATTCGCAACACACACTACCTTTTTAGAATTTTAGCATTAAGTCCCATATTTTATCACGATTATTACATACAGTAAACCATCATCATTCTGGAGTTTCACTTCAATACTTATCAAGCTCTACATAAGTAATAAAGGTTAATCGAAAGAAGAAAGAACAAGGGACAATTTGTATGGACTCAGGGCCCAGGATTGTAGCACTTTCTAACCTACCTTAAAATGAAGATCCAATGATCCACAACGTTCGAAGATACCATGACACCAATCAGTTAAATAAAAAAGAATTCAGCAGTTCCAAAATATCAATCATTAGGTATCGTTAATGCCTGAACTTAATTGTATTCTAATTAGTGCCCGACCCAAGGTTCGGTTTCGGTTTCAACCTGTTTCGGCCAAAAAAAAGTGTTTACTTATAAATTGAAGTAATTTCGGTTCTTAGCAGACATGCTGCTTTTAGTATCAGAGAGTAGGAGTTTGTTCGCATTCTGGGCGATTGATAAAAGTTCTAAAGGGCAACAGCAGATCTATGCATCTCAGCGACAATGCGTTCGGTCACAATAGCAAAATCAACACGTTTCAGGGATTAATTCGACGCTACATCTCGTTTATTTATTATTTATTTATTTAAACTTCTCGCCCATAACAAAGGCGAACTTAATGCCTTAGGCATTCTCTACCAGACAACCAAGGGTGGTGTAGAGATAAGATGGCAGGTACTCTGTTTAACAGGCGTTAATAATAATAATAATAAATATGAAAAGATGACATAATTAATTATAAATAAAATAGGTATACAAGTACCTAAATAAGTTAGATACTAATAATATACGTACATACGTCCGTTCCGTTTGAGTACGGTTTGAAAATTGCGTTTTCTAGCGATGCTGATCTATGTGGCGGAGAATTAATGCATTGTCGCTAGGTATATCTAGTTCCCGAAAATCGATTAAATCGTTGATTGATTGAAAAATTATGGCCCACTAGCACGTTTAGTAGGGTTAAATGAATAAATGTAGAGTATGTAAACTCGGAGTTAAGTAATTAACATTATAACTCTTATTACGCGTTGCGCCACTAAAAAGTAACAGCGAGTTAACCACGCATTACTGTTTTTTGAGTTGGGGACATTGCAGTTCAATCGAAGAAACATAAAATAGAATTGCAATATATGTGCCCTGATATGTAATCCGACCAAAAATGAATGAACGAACAAAGAACGGAAATTGTAATACCCATCTCTTTTACACTCGATACATACAACTTTCTTGTCTTTGAATTTTATAACATGACATTTCGATTTTAATCGTATTGTATGTGGTTTCCATGGAGGTTTAGTTTATTGATTGACGAAAACGTCAGATGAGGAAAAATATGTTTTAAGCTATTTATAATTTGTATTTATTTTTATATGAATATATTGCCTGCTGATATAGTATCTCATTTTCAGTTACTACAACGTCGAACAATATAAAATACAAAATAAGTTATGACAATGTCAATTTATTTTGACATTACTTTCACTAGCCCAGAGTTTAGCGACTTAGTACGTGTGCAGTACGATTGCAACCCTGCGTCCATTGCGTTGAATACCGCTTCATATTTCACACGTTGTGATTATAAATACAGTTTTCTTACGTTAGATTACTCATTTTCATAATTTCTTGAATCTCGAGGAAATTCCAGAGAAAACATTCTGTATTCCGTCAGAAATGGAGTGTGAGAAGCAGTACTCTGTTACTGTGTCACGTGACTCCACCGGCAGATATTGTACTGCATTACCGTTTTGTAAAGATCCAGATGTGTTAGGAAATTCCCATTCTGTAGCATATCGACGTTTACTTTCTTTAGAATATTCAAGATTGCGAGATCCTAAGCTCCGCGCCAGTTATAACGAAATTATTCAGGAATACGTCTATAAAAAATTCTTTAACGGAAATTGTTTGTAATAATCCTACTGTGGATCGCCATAAGTGTATTACGTATCGCATCATCCTGTTGTTAGGCAGGATAAATATAATTATCCACTAAGGTTCGCATCGTCCTCGATGATAGTGCAAAATGTTATAATGGCGTGTCACTTAATGACATCCTACACACGGCCGAATTTGCAGGCTGACCTATTTTTATTATCATTAAAATTCTTATTTCCAATTGGGATTACCGCAGATATAAAGTAGATGTATCTTTAGATTGCTGTTACTAATGAGAATCAAAGATATCAGAAAATATTATTTCGATTTAATACCGCTGAGCCTATTCGAGAATTTCAATTTAACAGGGTTGCATTTGGACTCAAATCTAGTTCGTTTCTAGCCATATCGCACGGTGCGCCAGTTATCAGCGGATGACAAACATCGTTTATCTTTACCTTCGCAAGAACTATACATGGATGACTTGACTTCATCCATTCCTTCATAGGATGAGGCTAAGGTTCTATCCAGTGAACTAATCGCTTTATTTAAAGCTGGTGGTTTCGATCTAAACAAATGGGCAAGTAATTCACAAGAATTGTTAGCTACTGTTCCGAAATCCAACCGCGCTTCTATTAATTTCTCGGGCAAAAATAATTTAAAAAATGAAGGCCTTAATTGGATTCACTCGGATGATATGTTCACTTTTACTACATCTGTCTCAAATGAGATATGCATCAATAGATCGATTCTTTTCGCTATCGCCTGTGGGAAGTACTGGGCTTTGCTGCTCCGGTAGTATTGTTTGCCAAGATACTTATAAAAGTGTTATGGGATCTTCGTATCAATTGGGATGGTACTCCACCGCAAACCATTGTATCGCTTTTTCAAAAGCTTAAAGATCACCTGCCGCGTTTTTCCTCATGAGATATTCCACGTCATGTAGCCGTCTCTATGAACTATATTATAAATATTGTGGGTTTCGCAGACGCCACCACAAAAGCATATGGTTGCGTCATATATTTGCATGTCACTGATATGAATGGTAACACACAAGTACGTTTAGTGTGTGCTAAATCTAAGGTTGCATCTGTAAAGGTAGTTTCTTTAGCTCGGCTAGAATTATGTGGCGCTCTTCTCATGTCTAAACTTATTAAATTACTTAATGATACTTACCGCGCTCGTGTAGCAATTAATAATATATTTGCGTTCTCAGATCCTAAAATTGTCCTTTTGAGGATTAATTCTTCCTCGCATAGGTGGAATACTTTTATTAGCAACCGCTTCGCTACTGTCAAGAAAATCTTGGTTATAAACATTTATATCATTTTAGTGGTAAAGAAACCCCGAGTGATTGTTTGTCTCTAGAGGTCTTCTACCTGCCCAGTTACTGTTACATGATTTGTGGTGGCACGGCCCAAAATGGCTTCAATGTCCCATATCCGAATGGCCTATCACTCCATTTACCCCTTTTTTTTCGTTTGGAAATTCTCATGGATGTCCTCCACCCTGGGGCGGGTGGAGGGGTCTGTCAGACTCTTACTGACTAAAACCACACGGTGTTCTTCTGCTACCTTTAGCCGGGTGCTGGAGTGCTTGCGCATTTCATCACGCTCCCCCGGCAAGGTGTTGGCCCGCATGAATTCATGAGGACTCCGTCACCCTCAACGGCCGCATGCGGCCGCAATTCCTCTAGAGAAAGGCGCGCGCGGAACACGGCGTGCAACCCACTCGGGCCTTTCACTGTTCAGGCAACAAACTCCCCAAGTCTGTTGCCTGCAAGCCTCACCCTAAGGCGGCCGGAGATCGTAGAAATTTTTGTCTTGGAATAAAATCTTAGATATACTGATATGTTTACTTACTGCAATTTTAACGCATTATTCCTCGTGGCAACTGTAACAATATAATTTACGTTTCTTAGTTAAATATAGGTGAAATATATTTGATCAGCTCTGTGCAAAAACATCACTTTAAACAATTGTATAAAGACACCCAAAAGGGTAATTTACGTTCACCACCGCTGATAAGTCCAAGCTGCTTTGTTAGCTTCAAAATTTAAAACGTCTCGACCTCTTTATCGACGACAAGAAAATTATTTGAATCGGAGGTAGATTATGTAATGCAAACCTTGCTGATGAAGCTAAGTAGGCTCTATCAACCAAACATGATAACATTACTCATGTTTTAATTGATTATTTTTACCGCGTTCATTGTCATACTGGAACCAAACGCCTGAGTTCGCAGTTGCATCAGAAGTATTGGATACTCTCGTCTAGAAGTATCATTAGAATAAGATTACACGCTTGTAATTTTTGTTTCAAAAATTATTTTTTTTAACCTTTGTCCAAAAATGGCTGATCTCCTTACTTGCCGCGTACAGAAGACCAAGGCGTTTGTGCTTACGGGTGTAGACTATGCTGGCCCAACAAAAGTAACTTTATGTAGACGTCGTGATAAAAGAAGTCAAAAGGTTTATATATCCGTGTTTATATGCCTTCTGACTAAAGCCAGTCACATTGAACAGGTTATCGATGTATCTTCTCATAGATTCATTTCCACTTTTAAAATATTTCTTTCCCGCCGTGGACCTGTTTTATGTTTATATTCCGATAATGGAACTAATTTCGTTGGAGCTAAAGCTCAATTACAAAACCTACTAGCAAATTAATTTCTATTTTGTTTTATCATGTTTAGATATCGATACCTATCATGTCTGCGGAGATTCGCAAGCTAATTTAATTTGAGCCTGTATATAGGCTGATAAACACATTATCCTCCTTTGCGTTGCGCAGTTGAGTAATAACAAATCAGTGCTAATAACCATTAAGCAGTGGAGGCCGTGGTAATGGCTGCGAATTTCGAGTCGAGGTCGTGGATTCGAACCCAGGCAGGCACTTTACTTTGTGTAAAATTATTTCATCACCATTCCGAAAGGAAAAAATCGTTAAGTAACCGGCATATCCCAGAACCGAAAATTCGAAGACATGTGACAGCCACAAAATCTCACTGGGCCCGCGAGGTGGATTACGTCTAACTCCCCGTCGCAGGGTGAGGCGTGTGTCCCATCAGTGAGAAAATTATAGGCTGATTGTGCTACTAGCCATTAAGAAGTAAGTTCTTTCATACGAAGACAAAACCTCTCTGCAGCACCAAACCTTAAATCACGCAGCTTAGATTACAATTTGGTTTTAGTCACACAATGAAAACCTCTCAGGGTTTATCTGTGTGTTCTTTAATACTTAAAACATTTGGAAGTCTTTGCGGGATAGAATCGTCGTATGCTAAGTATTGTAGGCGCCATGTTTTATGATATTTAATCAATAAGTCAAAATGTCAAACCTATAGTTTTATGACAGCTGCGCGCACAGATTATAAAGCCCGGCGGCGCATGAGTCGTTGCCCGGAATGTTACCACTTTATAAATATTATGTTTATATACATTTTGAACTAGGTATAGTGTATTTATTTAATTTCTTATTTTTTTGTTTATTCTTAATTTTCGTATGCTGCACGCCGGCTATCGCTGAAAACCATCGCTGGGCTCTGTCTCACATAGGGTCGTAGCATTATGCGGAGCGATTGCCGTTTTGCGTGAATGTAACGCATATTTTCCCCTAACTCGTTCTTTTTTGTGTTTGTATGTTTTTTCTTTTCGTCATGTTTTCCACAAAAAAGGGTATTTTCTTTCTTTCTTCTAGGTATAATGGAGCTTTTATTGTGTCATGAAATGTACGTGCACAATTTTAGTTTCTTTTTTTAGTCGTTTATTACTAATCCTAGGTCATGAGCCAATTTACACTTTGGATTGAAGCTACTTTCTGGGGATTCGCGAGCATCATGGATGTTTTTATTAGCAACCAAAAGACACCTGTCATCTGAAAATTAGTATAGAACCTGAATTTATAGCGTTACTCATATCATTTACATAAAGTATATTTTGTGGGACCTATAATTAAATCCTGGGCCGTTCCTTGCATTGTGCTATACTCATTTTGTATTTTAATATTTTGTATAAAAGTCGAGTACCGTCATACGGAGGTGGTCCTTGAAGCATTTTTGGAACGGAGGTCTTTAACGCAGCTTGTGGTAGGAATAAACTTGTAAAATAAATATAGAAATCTTCAGATATTTTCAAATTTTTCATCATAAGTGTAGTTTTCATGGTTTACGAGGGTACTGAAGCCGAGAGTGAGGTCAAAATAAAAATCTTTCTGCTTTGCCACAAACCCTTAACAGTTTTTTTTACAAGTCCTTCTAGCAGTTTTTTTAGATCACCCACTTTTAAATGTCCGTAGGGTACCATAATATCACAGTACAGGTTTTTAATAAATTAATAATAACAAAACTATTATAATTTAACACATTTTCACTAATTATTTGTTAATAAATATGACATGATGCATCATGGCGGTTTGTTTACGGTTTGTGCTAGTGTCGCCCCCTACGCAAAATTTTGCGTAATGTGGGATATTGAAACGATAATCGAAATGTTACGTTGCTGCAATCACTAGTTCCATCTGTCAAAAAGCGATTAACCTAGTGAACACTTGGACAGAGTATAGCTGTCAAAACTTTCTTTAGACATGCACGCGTTCGCATTTCACTCGCATAACAACGCGCATGTCGAAATACTCTGGGCGCCTTGTTACGTCCAGTAGGACGCGAAAAGTTATGATGATTCGCGAGTATTACTCGCGTACCTAAAGCTTACGTTTCCTACGACAGCGATGTCCGCCACATAACGGCCGCAGTGATGCCCGTCATGAAAATGACGGCAGCGGGGTTTGACTTTACGGTGTTAAAAAACGCTCTCTAGAGAAACACCAACTTACTTCCATTAATCCGTTTCAGGGACGTTATTCGACGGTAAATTGCGGACGCTATGTGGCGGTTACCGAAGTAAACGGTACCTACCGTATATGGAGCAGAGGTGTATCTTCATAGACACAATATTCGTAATTAACTCATTGCACGCTTAGTGTGCGCGCCTGCTAGCTGCATACATAGGTACAAAACTATGCAACTCGGTAGACGGAGCGGTAACATTGTTGCATGCAGAAATCATGGCGGGCCATATCGAGTGGAGCTAAACGTGATTATTGGCAGGATAACCGCATTTGTTCAGTTAGTAGAAACCACACGCTTGCAATACGCTGACAAAGTTGAGAACCTACGCCAGGCTGCACGCACAAGCTGCACGGCGAAAGTACTTTGAAGCGTCTATGAAGCTACGCCTCTGTGAATCGTAGTCCTAAAACACCTTATTATCTAAACATGCATGCTATCAGATATTAGCATCTCATAAAAGTCATATTTAACATACCTGTCATATCCTTAAATTTGAAATGTTTGAAATCTCTTGCCAATTAACTTATTAATAGTATAAGGTACTTGGGGTGCGTTTTATGGTTTTTTTATTATTTAAAAAATATATTTACGTTAAGAAAATGTTACTGTACAAATTTACCAATCGTCCGTCATGTCAATTGTGACAAGTTGTCAATCATCAATGATCATCGTTTCGCATGGAATTCGTATGTACCTACCATGGAATTAGTATGTACTATAGATATAGTACACATTTCATCAATGTGACAACGTCGTAGGCAGTGTACAGTGGTACATTCAGCCTCAAAAAGATGTATACATGGACAAGAGTTAATTTTATTGTTCGATCTCATAAAATCATCAGATGCTCATAAAAACATCGGGTAGTTTAAATTTTGCTTGTCCATTCATCTGTTTTCCTACCCGCATTTGGAAATCGGTGGATGGCACGGTGGCGTGATCCTTCCGTGCCCCGCGCGCGCCCGCGCATTTCATTTTGACGGACGCCTCACCCTGTTCGCGCTGGATTGCCACCTGGTGTGGTCAATTTACATGTAATAAAACTGAATGCTTTTCTGAAACTTACATAAATTGCCGTGTAATTAGTTACTTACTATCATCAAGACATTTTTCACACGCGAGTGCTGAATTGCTGTAGCTATTTCCTGAAACTGTGATCCGGTGCTGTGGCTAGAATAATTCAGGTTAGTGGTCAAGCTTTTTTATCTACTCTGTGTATTGAGCAAAATCATTATTTCTTTAGGGGATTTTTAGGTAAAGCTTTTTCCACCAATTATTTACGGTCCTTCGATTTAAATTTATTTTACCAAACTTCCTTATTCAGATTCCACATTGATTGTCTACATTTTATTTTCCATAATACTGTAT
Source organism: Dryobotodes eremita (assembly GCA_917490735.1). Lineage (NCBI taxonomy): Eukaryota > Metazoa > Arthropoda > Insecta > Lepidoptera > Noctuidae > Dryobotodes > Dryobotodes eremita. The sequence goes on along the minus strand of OU823241.1, from coordinate 3,875,813 downwards.
TAGAGACGTGCAAGGTCGAGTTATGCCAGCGAGCCATAGAGAGCAGTATCCTGGAGGTTCGAATTTCGGACCATATAAGGAAAACCACACTGTGCACCAAAAATAAGTGATAATATAAATGATTATATTTGTGTAAGTAGGTTTGTACAAACACTTCAATCAATCACTTCTTCTTCGCGTCAATCATATTTTAAAAACTAGATGAGGTCGGCGTTTTCTATCTGACTACTCTGAGAAGAAAAGCCGTAATAAACTCAGATGTCACAGTCTCTTTTAAAGTCCAGACATAAATCTTGGTCAGATCATGTGAAGACCATGTAGATTTGTGTCTGAAATGGTCTTTTAAGGAAAAACCACACAGATTGAGTGGACTTGTCCAGTCAGTGCATGCATTTGTCAGTAATCGTGCAGCTCAACTCAGTACTTTAGGAGCTCAACGATTCGACGAACAATACCAAAGAAAGGACATTTCGGTAGGCCACCAAAATTACTCAAACTGCCAGACCATGATTAAAATTAACTGAGAAGGAGAAAAAATAAAAGCAACAATGATCCACATAGTCTTCACATTCACAATATTAAAATAATAATCATGTATTCAGTCTAGCCTGCACGCTACTCACATTCACAGACAGTTTTCTCTTTAAATGTCATCAAAAATATCATAAGTTATGTCATGTAAATCAATAAAAATTACATTATTAATTCTAAAACACAGTATAATAGTTATTTGTGCAACAAGAGAGCAAAGTCGTTTTTTGCTGCGAGTGCTGATTTTGAATCCTGAGCAAGCGAAGAATTCAACGATTGAATCACGAGCGTAGCGAGTGATTCTAAAGTTGAATCCTGAGTGTGGCGAGGGATTCAAAGGCACGAGATGCACAAAAAATTTTGCTCTCGTGTAACACACATAACTTTTCACTTCAGCAGCGAGAACACTTTAGGAGATAAAATAATAAACAGGAATAGATTGAAATAACTATTTATTGTGAATCAAAATAATTAACATTATAGGTAGAGGTACCAATTCAATAAAATGGAACATTATAAAAGTTAAAGGTAAAATTACTGCAATTCTGCAAATTAAAAGTAACCCGCTCTTCTATTTAAATTAAGGCGTGTTCGGAAATAGCACCCATGATATTTTATTATTCAAAATATATTACGTAACATTATTGAAACTAGAAATAAATATTTACATTTTAAATATCAGTTTTATTTGCAGTAAATACTTATTTTCGTTTAAATACCACAATAAGTTAAAAGTTCAATAAATTACATTTAAAGACATAATTATCTTTTTGCAAAATTTCTTTAGTTACTACGAAATTCCGAACGTGATTGTCTTTGAGGTCGAATTCAAAATCGGAACTTCGAAAGGGCTGGTCTTTGTCTCTCTCTCTTTCTAATGGCGGGAAAGAGATAGAGTGTGAATGTTTCGAATTGTACGATTAACCCAAAACTGAATAAGATATTCGCGGCTTTCTGAAAAAAATAATTAAAAAGTTACTTGGTCTCACTCAGTGAGCAAAATCGCATTTTGCTCACTGATTTCAGGCAGCAAAACCTACATGTTTGAGCTACTGAAGTGAAAAATGAATTGTTGCTTGGGAGTACATTGAATTAGCTTAATTAATCCCACGCCTTTTTGTCATCCAAGTAATCTTTAACTTTATAGAAACCTTTTTGAAAGAGTTTCTGTTTAATAAATGATTTAAATTAATTGAGGCTCAGTTCTTTAACAAGACTTGGGAGTTTGTTGTACGTATACTTTGGCACCTAAATGAATTACTAATTTTTTGGAGCCTAGTCGTGGGCACAATAAGTACATCTTTGTTTCTAGTATTTATGTTATGAATGTCGCTGCGTTTAGAATAAGTACAGATTCATATTCTTTTTTACATAAATCAGGTTCTCATATACATATTGAGATGTGACTGTCATTATATTTATTTCCTTAAATTTATCCCTCAGAGAATGCCTACAACAAAGATTATAAATTGCTCGAATGGCTCGTTTCTGCAGCACAAATATAGCCTGAACGTCGGCTGCATTTCTCCATAGCAAAATGCCGTACGGCATTACACTATGGAAATAACTAAAATATACTAATCGAACTGTTTCGACATCAGTCAAATGACGGATTTACCGCGTAGGCTGCAGAGCTTAGCCGCTTCGACAATTTGGTTATATGTGGGCCCCACTGTAGCTTCTAGTCCAAAGTAATACCTAAGAACACAGTGGTGTCCACGAGATCCAATTCCGCCCCATTTACTAGTACATTGCTTTTTACCTGCTTAACGTTAGGTGTCAGAAATCTAATACATTTAGTCTTTTTCTCGTTTAAAGTAAATTATTAACACTAAACCAATGCACTATTTTAGCGATAGCATTATTTACATCGTCAGTAACTATCTGTTGTCGTTTGAGCTTAAATAAAAGTGATGTGTCATCTGCAAATAACACAATTTCATGACAATTCTTTGTACGAGAAATAAGAAAGGGCCAAGAATTGAGCCCTGCGGAACTCCCATAGTGACAATAGAACCCGGGGATCGCTTGCCGTTAACGTCCATTCTTTGGATCCAATTATCGAAATAAGAAATAAGAAGATCCAAGGCAGTGTTTCTAACACCATAGTGATGCAATTTCCTGACCAATTTATCATGAGAAACACAATCGAAAGCCTTAGACAAGTCACAAAAAATACCTAGGGCATCATGCGACTTCTCCCAGGCCTCAAAAATATGTGCAAGAAGCTCAACGCCAGCGTCGGTAGTAGTGCGACCCCTTGTGAAACCGAACTGTTTACTGTTTAATAATTTATGATTATTAAAATGTCTTTGCAATTGATCTAACATCAATTTTTCAAATATTTTACTGAAGACGGGTAGCACAGAAATTAGTCTAAAGTTCGTGGGGTCTGATGTGCTGCCCGATTTAAACAAAGGTATTATTTTACTACTGTTCATTAAGTCAGGAATTACACCACAGACAATACATTTATTAAAAATAATTGCCAATTCAGGCACTACAGTGTTGGTTATACATTTTGCAACCTCTATAGAATTTCCCCAAAGATCAGCAGTTTTTTTTTTAATATTAAGGGTATTGAAAGTTTAAATAATATCTCGAGCACTAACATGAGATCACGGATGTTACCCAGAAAGCCGCTAAGCTTAAACGGGACTGGGCCGGACATGTTTGCAGCAAGTCAGATGAAAAATGGGCTATTTTTTTTCACAATTTCTCCTTAACGACGGTTTTAGGATTACAGATGTCAGTTATTAACACAAGTGTTAGAGCCTAACGTTAACATTTACTCTCTTCTTGCGTTGCTGTCATTAGCTAGGTAGGTACCTACATGAATTCCAGAAAATCATCACTATTTCAGCCAAAATATCAGAGCTGGAAATCAAGAAAAGGCAATATTATATCCTTCGATAAATATCTAAAAGGAAGAATAACACAAAATGGAAGTTAATAATATAATCTTTACATTACCGACCTGCTAAATAACAGAATTTTTATTCAAGAGGTCTTTGAGCAAAAAATAATAACTATAGTTGTTCAGGCCGCAGACAGGATAGAAATAGATAAAGTCGTCGATAAATCATAAACTATCTCCTATTTGGGGTGGACATTTCACGTGACTTTGGCTAGACTGTGGGTTAAACTTAAATCAACGATAAGTAATTTATAAAATCTAGAACATTTGAAGAAGACATATGCCAAAAGGCTTGTGTAAGGGCGCTAGAATGAGGCTTTTCCCCGGGCGCAGTTTTATATTCGCAAGGCTCTGACAAATTCTTTGGACAAAAAAAACATAATTATAAAAGTGCCTACTAATCTATCTCGTACTTTTGTTTTATATCAAGGCTACTTTTCTCTTTATTTAATGGTTCTGAATAATATAAAACTTTTAATCCAGTTTTTATTTCATAAAAAAGGGTAAAATTTACTTTAATTATATTATACCAGTAAAATATGGACCGCAGTCACGTCAATTAACAAAAAAGCAATCATTAATTGATTCAAATTTAGAGTTGTTTAACGTACGTAACGCAGCGTCCCATACAAGCTTGACAGCCACAAATTAAACAATAATTCATTTTGTCAAACATGCTTGAAAATTCGATCATTATTTTGCCAATTTTCTTCGAGATAAATCGAAAATGCTGTACTGGTACTGGTCAAATACTTGCGAGCAGCGGCCGGCAATGTTATTGTAGTATGAACATCCATATCTGTCGTGTTTAGCGGCCGAATAAATTACTAGGAAAACTCATATCTGTCGTGTAATAAAAAAATGGAAAGAACTTTATACTTCGACACATTGCAACCAAGGAGGTGACAAATCAAAGATTTTATTTAAATTTCGAACTGCGGGGTAATTACGTAACACACTAACAGTAGGAATGGGTTTCATTTTGACAGTTCAACAACATTCATTGCGTTATTTACGTCGTTGAGCAGACACATTTTTCGAACACATGAAGCAATGGTTTAGCAATAAGCTTCAAAATGATTCAGATTGTGATAGATCGTGCGTTACGTAATTAGGGTGCTGGTTTAGCAAATACAGCTGTTTAAAGTGAAAAAGAAACAAATGAACAAATTGGCGCGAGAAAAGTTATCGCTCGTCATTGATTCTGTAATTTATAATTAATTTACTTAATTTGAATTCCCGCGCATTATTTGAGAAAAGTACTATACAAGCCTTGGCCGCAACCAGGAATTGATGAACTCACGTATGTGTGCCTCGGCCCTCATTTTCACGTTCGTCCATCAATGCCTCTGTTGTCAGCCGCTGCAGTAAAGTACTATAAGTGAGACATGCGTTGACAGATAATCTTTATCTACAGTGACATGAGGAAATATTAGTCTAGTATTTTATTTCATAGCCCTGTCTATTTTTTCACTGTAAAATATGACTCATTCACCCTAAAATAAGTTGAACACTGCTTCGATAGATGGCGTTGGGATCGAATTAGAAGTCGCTATGGTTTCGTTCACAAGCGGACTATATAACCTCGACGAAGTAAATTATACAAACTACAATGTTAGTATATAACTGACATACAGTGAGCATGTCATTCTCAGAATTTTTGTAAAAGTCGAGGGACACTGTCACTCGGCTTTAGAAAACCTTTAGAATTTACATGTGATATGACTGACTCAGTGTCAGTGGTTACTCTTGGAAGGAGAGCTCGGCGGGTTTTTGAGCAAGCACATGCAGAGCAAAAAGTTGATAGCTGAGTTAGTGCGACATGAGGAGGGAACACAAAAAAATATATTTGAAAAGTTTCAGATTCGAGCCCCGTGGTCAGGAGTCCACTTTCAGATTTCGAAAAAGGACCAAAAATAAAGTGATCTTTAGAGCCGTTGACTTTCATATGATCGTGTGCGGCCACCCCATAATGAATTAAATAAACAAATCTGATGAAGAAATTGTAGGCTTTCCCTAAATGAAAGAACTTTGAATACTCAATTTTTGGTCTTTTTTAGAAGTATGTTCAGGGCGAATGAAGTTATTCTGTGCAATAGTGTTACATGTCCTGAAGTGGTATGTAGCGGTATCTACATCGCCAGATGCGTGCTACGCGTCACACTGACGTCACGCAAAATCTTGCGTTGCGCAAGCAGAGTTTACCGCGCAACCAGTGGTCTCGAACGTCATAGAGCAAGATCGGTAGAGTTGCCAGCTAAAATCGGTATATTTGTACCCAAAATCGGTATTTGACAAAAAACAAACAGTATTCAATCAAATTCGTTTATTTATTGAAAACCACTTGAAAACAAAAACTTACAGACTAATTTATATACAATCACTTACAGACTAATTTATATAATCATTTTTTATACCAATATTCTTTGGCCATAGCCGCGGTCATCTTCGAGTTGATTTCAAAGTCATAACAGTTAGCTGTATTAAAGAGTCGTTTTGCGTGTAATAGACCAGTGATTGATTCAGTAGACAGCCTATTTCGCTGTTTTGTTTTCAAAAGATTAATATGTGAAAATATGCGTTCAACGTTAGCGGATGAATGGGGAAGTGATAAAATATTAAAGATGAAATTAGATAACAAAGGAAACATTTGAGTTTCATCGCCACGCTTTAGTAAACTTACTTCATCCCAAAATAGTTCTACATCATCAGGAAGTGTTTTGATTTGTTCACAATTTCTTAAAATGCGCCACTCTGTATCAATTTCCTGGAAATCATTGCTCTGAACCAGTGGTCTCGAACGTCATAGAGCAAGATCGGTAGAGTTGCCAGCTAAAATCGGTATATTTGTACCCAAAATCGGTATTTGACAAAAAACAAACAGTATTCAATCAAATTCGTTTATTTATTGAAAACCACTTGAAAACAAAAACTTACAGACTAATTTATATACAATCACTTACAGACTAATTTATATAATCATTTTTTATACCAATATTCTTTGGCCATAGCCGCGGTCATCTTCGAGTTGATTTCAAAGTCATAACAGTTAGCTGTATTAAAGAGTCGTTTTGCGTGTAATAGACCAGTGATTGATTCAGTAGACAGCCTATTTCGCTGTTTTGTTTTCAAAAGATTAATATGTCAAAATATGCGTTCAACGTTAGCGGATGAATGGGGAAGTGATAAAATATTAAAGATGAAATTAGATAACAAAGGAAACATTTGAGTTTCATCGCCACGCTTTAGTAAACTTACTTCATCCCAAAATAGTTCTACATCATCAGGAAGTGTTTTGATTTGTTCACAATTTCTTAAAATGCGCCACTCTGTATCAATTTCCTGGAAATCATTGCTCTGAACAATATTGGGAAAAAGCCTACTCATAGGAACTATCGAAGAGGTATTGCCAATTTTAACATTTTTTGGGTCAATTATGTCTAAACCCTTTATTGGATTATTTTTCAATGGAAACCGCGTGGTTATTTGCTTACAAGCTTCGATATAAAAATCTAGGCATCTGCATTTAAACAAATTTACTTGATCTGCGTTTAGATTTTCTGAACTACTTAGTAGTGTATTAGACGCAGCAGCACCATAGTATACGGCGTCAATATCCATAAAATTTCTAGGATTTTTAAAATCAACATTTTCGATTGGTGTGCTAGTTAAATATTCTCTTTTTAAAAAACAATCAAATATAGTTTTTAATGATCCAGTTATTTTTTCATATAAAGTATGAATTTTCGGGTGTTCTGCTTGCATTTCTTTATTTAAATCGGTAAATAATGGTAATACAAAATCTAAAAATTCCAAAAATAATACCGTAGTGGGATCTTGGAGCTTTTGTAATATATGTTCTGCAGCTAAAAGATGATCATTATTAGAGATTTGGTCTATAAAAAATAGTTTTAGAGCAGAGAGTTGTTCCAATATTCTCTTCACTGCTGCATGTACTGATAACCAGCGTGTTTGAGAGGGGTGAAGTATTCTATGTACTTTTAAGTCGCAAAACATTTGAAAGTTTTTAAACTCTGCTACTCTTTTTGGACTAGAAGAAAAGTAGTTGTAAATGTCCCTTACTAGATCCTCTATAAAGCGTGGCAATTTGGTACAAGCATATGACGCGCAAAGATGAAACGAAAGGCAGGTGCATTTAAGTATAAAAATGTTGGGAATTTCATTTTGCAGCAATGTTACAACAGAATTATTACGTCCCATCATTACGTTTGCCCCATCAGATGCAAACCCTATTAGATTATTTTGATATGGAATATCATTGCTGCTAAAAAAGTTTACTATGTGTTCAAATAAGGTTGCTGCATTAGCTTCTTCTAATGGAATAAGAGCTAAAAAACAATCTTTAATACGATTCATTTTCGCATATCTCACGACTAAGCACAAGTGTTTGGTTGTACTAAGATCAGTGGACTCGTCAATAATAAGCGAAAACTTAGTTTGCCGCAGATCTTCACATAAATTATCGAAACTTTCTTTACCTATAATATGATCAATTATGTCGTGAGTTTTCGTCGAAGAACATTTGATTTCTTTGCCAATTTTTGAATCAGGACAAACGGCTTGCATCAGCTTCGGTAGGTGCTCCATAATAGTGAATGGTAGATTGTGTTCAGCAACAAACGAGGCTAATCTTATTTCACCTGAAATTAAAATTTAGAATTAAAAATTATGTAGGTATATCTAGTAGCGATTAGGGTCTAATTATATCCACTGCTTCTATTTATCGATAACTAGAAAACAAAATAATATAACAATCTAAATAGTACCTAACAAATAATTAAAAAGAAATTACCTTGCTTAACCAGTGTATCAGTTTTTTGAGTTTTGGTCACAGTAAATGATATCTTCGGTTGAGATTTTATATTCTTTGATGATACTGAGTGTGTTTGTGAAGAACTATGTTTCTTTAAAGCGTCTTTTCCTGATGTGATGTTGATATCTTTATCACAACTCTTACAATAGGCATAGCTTTCGCCTTTACGACTATCTTGCAGCCAGCCTGGAAATTCTTTTTCCCATTCTTTTCTATAATATTGTAGATATTTTTTTCTTCTTACACTCGCACTTGTGCTTGGCTCCTCGTCAGACGACATTTTAACTGAATGGTCTTCTCACGCACTCTTTAGGATAAGTACTCTACTATCTCTTCAAAGTTAAGAAAATTAATGAAAAAAATAAAACCGAATTCCTGTTTATATAGACTAGACTGGTTACAGGTAAATTCCCTAGCGGGAAGCCCCTTATAACATCGAGTTGTAAGACAACAAGTTGTAGGAACAAGGGTATTCCCCAAAATATATGGAACATTCTGCACTAGGCCCATACTTACTATTGAGGGCTTCCCCGTCCGTAACATTAAATTAAACATAAATGAAAAGGGTTGCCAACTGAAAAGGGTAAAATCGGTAGAGAAATCGGGAGAATTTCCATGTATATCCAGAAATCGTAGAAAATTCGTTATATTTCGGTATTTCGGTAGCACAGAGCCCATATCGGTATAAATACCGATAAATCGGTAGGTTCGAGAACACTGCGCGCAACTAGCATATATACAACGTCCCGACATCAAACGTCGCCCCCCCCTCGAACCCTTGCTCTACGAAGTGCCAGTCCGCGCCGTAGCTGAGCCTATTGCTTTAAATTCCCCTGACAATAATAATTCTCTAAACAACTCGATCCAGCCTGTCCCACCTTGCTGCCCTCCCCTCAGTGACGCCCTAAGCCGAGGCTCGTACCCCACAGGGGGTGCCCTTAGCGTGCGGTCACCTGATATTTTAAGAAATTCGCCTCTGGCTGGAGGCTTTGAGTAAATCTTAAGGCACCCACAGGATAGTCCGGTTAAGTAACCATGACCTCTAAGGGTCACAACTACGAGCTGTAATTAAAAAAAAAAAAACGTCGGGCAGTTGCCCACCAGACACAACCCCCGTCTGGTCGGAGGATCCTCCCTTTTCTATGGAGGTATGAGTGAGCTTTACACCCTGTTCCTCATACCTCTGTAGGTATACAATAAATATCTGACGGATTGATGGACCCTTTTGGCAAATATCACGAAATTTCATCAATTCAGGAAATAACCCGAAAGTGTTTTTAAATTTTCTATTTAACCGTGAATTAAGGAACCCAATAGCTTTGATTACTGTTTGAATTTGAAGCTGTCACATTTGTGAAGATTTCTCAATATTCAGAATTTAAAATACCAAACACTTGAACGTAATGATTAAAAGTTAAGTAAAAAAATTGGAGCATCGTCAGGGTACACCCTAAACATGGTTCATTATTTCAAAATTTTACTATGACAATAAGTTAACAATTTATTTGAAAAATATCCTCATTTTATGGGCTATCCGACGAGTTATTATGTTCAAAACAATAAATTTAAAGATGCCCGTCATTTTTTTGATAAATGTGAAAACAGTACTTACAAACTTTAATTTAATTAAATAAAAATGAAAATCGTTTGCGATGGTTCCATAACTTGATTCAGAGATTATGTGTATAGATAATCTCTGAATCAAGTTATGGAACCATTAAAAAGAAAAAAAAATTGAAACTAATATTAGAAGCTTGCGGCTTATCTTAAAGTGTAAGAAAGACGTTCACGCCTCAAGCTTTTAAGAAAATATTAAAGTTTTATATCAACGTAAGTTTTATTTAGTACCTACTTTTTAGTTCAATAAAAGATTGCTTTTAAAATGGTTTTTTACTTCAATTTTATTTTGTACTTTTTAGCATTAGAATTTATATAGCTAACCGTTCTATCACCTTCTCTTTAAATGTACTTGTAAAGACAAATCCAAAGTCACGGTGAGAAGCCACTCGAGTTGCACTATCCAAGTCATGCCACACTTTAGAACGGGCTTTTTGGGTGGGAAATCACACTTTAGAACGGGCTATCATTATAATTTAATGAATACAACATTTCGTGCCGGTGCTGTTGACCTCTGAGGAGTTCTCTCGTATGGGAGCCAGTCCTGGGTGCAGCAGCCAGATCATGGTAAACTTTAGAACGAGCTATCATAATTGTATGCGTATATAAAATTTTGTGTCTCTGATATTGACCGTTGAGGAGTTCTCTCGACTGGAGCCAATCCTAGGTGCAGCAGCCAGGTTATGGTGGACCACAGAAGGAACTACCATAATTAAACGCGCATATTAAATGTCATGTCTGTACCGTTGAACGTTAAGGAGATCCTTCGTCTGGAGCCAATTCTGGGTGTAGAATCACAGGTTATTATGCATCATAAAAATGCAATGTCTACGAAACAGAATCAACGTGTGAAATTTCAACTCCGTAGGTGGTGGTTTTTTTTTCAGCTTGCATGATTCCACCCGGAGAAACATACATACAGTGCAAGTGCAAGTTAAGCTTGTAATAAAAAACCTTCTCCTGTCACACTTATAAGCAATGCTTGTACAGTCCCTAATGATGTGTGTTACTATGACCTGAATGCAGATCTCTTCAATAAACTTGACTGTCTTCACAATAATTGCATTCGATTCGTTTTCAGTCTGCATATGTATGTCCGCGCACAGATTGCTTTTAAAATGGTTACCCATTCGTCAGCGCAGAGAGTTGAGGGCTCTGTCGACGTTGTTCTCTATTCGCGGCAAACCCACTTCTCCTTCTTACCTGACTTCCCAAATTAAACATTTATGCTCTGCCCATAGTAAAAATCTTCGTTCCACCAACAATCGTCTTTTACGATGTCGTTCTCACCGTTCTGGCTTCATTCAATCTTCTTTCTTGGCCCAGGCGGTCTTTCTTTAGAATGCGCTCCCGCTGGACATCAGGACCGCAACCAATTCGTTATCTTTTAAAGTGAAGACACGAGAGCATATCCGTCAGAAGTTGGAAACATCCCAGCGTTGATTTGCTGGATTCGTTTTCTCCTCTACAGATCGTTATTTCTCCTAACAAAGTTTATTTTATTTATATGTATGTATTAGTATTTATTCTTGTATTTTAAAGTTATTTCCGAGCTATCTATCCCGTATATTGCACCTGCCATGTTTTTTGTCTGCATCACCCTAAGGTTGACTGGTGCCTCAGGCACTAAGTCCACCTATGTACAGTATTTTTTTACTTGTGAATAAAGTTTTAATAAATAAATATGTCACTCAGTTTCTTCTTTTAAACACATATGCCTATATATTAGATTACGCTAGGATAGCCCGCGAAATTCAAATTTTCTTACCTTTTTTGCAATTTGCAGGTCAGTGTCAGGTTGTATGTTGAACAAAATATGATTTGCTTCCGTAACAAGTAAGTATTTACATAATTATAATCATTAAGGGGATGCGCCAAGGTAGCCCGCGAAATTCAAATTTTCTTACGTTTTATGCAATTTGCAGGTCATTGTCCAGTTCTATGTTGATCTAAATATGATTCGCAGCCGTTTCAAATATTTATTTATAGAATTATCATAAAAAACAGTATAACATCTCTCTAAGTTCATATTACCTATTGAATGACTATTTCATGAAATCATGATATTTGAGGCCAATTCTAACTTAAGGAGTTGTGTGTGTTCTTATGATTATAATTCTGTATAGCCATATTTTTTACGGTCGCGAATCATATTATAATCAACATACAACCGGATACTGACCTGCAAATTGCAAAAAACGTAAGTACATTTGAATTTCGCGGGCTATCTTAGCGCATCCCCCTTAAGGTGTGTTAGAATAAAAAGTATATACCTATTTGATAGCGATCTTTTATATTCTGTGTAAATTAATTTTTCTACATTTGATTTTGTTCCATAAACTTCTGTCTTCTGTCAGATGGGTTACCTTTCATGTTGTTAACGAGAATAAAACAAAATATATTTGATATAACTTAGCTTTTATTTAAAACAACGTTTTATTTACCAGTTTTCATCATTTCCTGCATTCCACATTATTACAAGCACTCTGCACGCTAATGGGACTTGAGTAGCTCCAATAACAGGCTAAGAACTGGCAACGGAGTCCTCTTTTATGTCCTTGCTTGGTTGGTATAGAACCCCGCCTTTTTTGAGAGGGGGGGTTCTGCAACTTTTCTTTACGTAACTTTACGTTTTGAGATATGGTTTTTGTAAATTCTGTCCTAACTTTCCAATTTTCTTGTATTGACACTGATTTAAAGGTCGGAATATCTGATTTGTGGGGGGAGGGAGTGGAAAATAAGAGGGGACGAGACCCCCCAAGGCGTAGGCGACAAAGCCCCGCTTAGCGGGGCTCCTATTTCTGTCTGCAGGGTTTAAAGGAACCTAACACGAACGAGATGACAGGGGCTCGTTCACTCGGTTTGCTCGCTCACTTGAGCCCCTGTCATCCCCTTTGAACGTAATCTGTCAGAGTCAGGGTGCCCAAGTCCCGAGCTCGCTCTTGCATCCTAAGTTTAATTGCCTTTTTACTAAGTGAAACTGTATCGGGGCTTGGGGCACTCCCACTCGGACAGGTTAGGTTCGAAGGTTATGGAGGGGTCTTTGTTCGCTCGCTCACTAGACCCCGCCATCTCGTTCGAACCTAACCTGTCCGAACAGGGGTTCCCCAAGTCTCAAGCTTAGCCTTTTATTTGAAGTATGTCAAGTAACAGTGACAGCACAAAATGACGTCGTTTTACGTTTAGTTTCACATATCGGTAATACTCGGTAAATGATTATGTGTTAATTTAGTAGCACTAATTTAAATCAGTGAAATGTATGTAATATAATAAAATATGCATAAAAGTATCTACATCACTAAATATACGTACTTATTTCATCATTATTGAACTGAAACATTTTAGTGCGTTGACGTTACGTAAAACGAAACTTTCAATGGCGAGACAAAATGTCAAAAGTAACAAAATATTGGTAAATTTCTTCGATTTTGTTTCTTTTTTTTTCTCGTAAACCATTTATCTCCGCAACTTAAAACTGTACGTGGAGTCTTCTAATAATATGTTCTTTGTGTATTTAAAATATGGACTCCCAAATCGACGGCTGATAAACTAAAACTTAGCCTCACATGGACTTGTGTATAATATTGGCACACAGCAAATAGCAGTCAACGCAATATTGCTGAAATTCGTGCAGTTAAATCTCTGCGTCGGTATGGCACCTAATTATACGTTTTCCTTCATTACCATTTACCAGTGCCAGTATTGGTGAGGTTATATCGTTGTTGCAGGTCCTCTCGGGATTCCTACCGAGTGAATTGTGGCATTGTGGAGTTACAGAGAGCGGGTTACGAATGCAAAATACGAGTCAAAATAACACTTGAACACAGAATCACATGATAAAATACATAGTCACGATCAAGTTGCATGGAAAGGGCCAAACAATCAAAGATTCAGCATGTGATGGTTGTGCTGATTTAACTGGAGGATGTAAGCACACTATCGTGTTTTTACTTTGGCTCATTAAGAGGAGGGTTGAGCTTACCCCAAGACCTGGGCAGTGTTATTTGGGAAAGCCTTAACTATCCTCTGTGTGTACTGTGCCAGTTGAAGCAAAAAATATTTATAACAATGCAAAAAAATCAAGTAAATGCCTAAAGATCCAATTATGTTCAAAGAATTCTTTAAAGAGAGTCGAAACATAACTGCTGAGATACAGTACCTTCATGGTTCAGATACATAATTATACAGAGGCAAGAAATACTAATTAAGTATGACTTTGAGATCATTGTCAAGACTCATTTCAGGGAATTAATATTGAATGTTCGAATTATCACCATTGCAGCGAGAACAATGTGTCTTCTATTTAAAATAGTGCTTATCTTAAAGCACTTTTATGTGAAATATGTGGAAGAGTAATATTACTTTTAGTATTTTTTTCCACAACAACTTGTGACTGATTACCATGAAAAAAGCATACATACATAATCCTATGCCTTCTTCCCATGGGGGTAGGCAGAAACTACAGAACACCTCCTGCTACGATCCTTACATACTCCTTTTTCCTCGTTTACGTTCGTACATCTGGTCATACACACACACCCGTTGCGAGCACTACGCACCTAACCTTTCTGAAGAAAGTCACCAGTAAGGTGACTATATGTCTTCCTAGGGCGTCCCCTCCTGGCGTTTCCACTCACATCTGCCTTTTAATACCTTTTGTTAGTCGCCCTTCATTCATTCCCTCAACATGACCAAACCATCTAAGCATACTCTTTTCAATTTTTGTCACTACGTCTTCTTTTAAACTGCACCGTTGCCTTATCACATCGTTCTTCAGCCTATCATTCATAGTCACACCACACATGCTTCGCAAGGAATGCATTTCCACAGCATTTATTCTACTTTCATTCTTCTGTTGCCACACCCAACACTCACTTCCATACATAAGAGAAAAAAGAAAAGAGCATTCTAGTATCATTACATTATATGCTAGTTTGTGTGAGATAAGGGTATTCTATTTGTTCCATCGGTTATTAGGGATGTCTAATAACATGAACTAAACTAAACGTGAACTAATAACATACTCTAATTTTCAGCAGCATTGTTATCCTTAAAGTCAATAATAGAAATACACAAATTCAAGACTCTTATATAATTTCCCTACAGTGCAAAGATCGCCATGTCACCGAATTTTACAACAGAGCACATAACAGTCTTCAGAAAATGGACCGTATACTAAAATAACCACTATGTGGAGCTTTCGCACTGCTTGAGCCGTCGTGACAGACCACGTAGATAGCGATGGCGGGACGAGCTGGACAAAACATACCCTGGACCGTAATAGCTGGGACTGCTGGGAGGTCAAGGCCTATGACCAGTAGGATGATGCAGGCAGACAGTCCCCAGACAATAATTAAGGTCACTACTCCGTAAATATACCATAAATTATGTCGCTAATCACATTTTGATTCGACGTCACCTTTATTTTATTTATTTTAATTTTAAAACGCAAATAACGTACAGCTCTTTCACTTAAATTACATATAACATTGCCTTTCAGTGTTCTTGTAACTGTTATTTTGAATCATTAATCTAAATCTATAATCCATACAATCATTGTGATATGGCTGCTGTCAGAGGTAAACTGTGAAAGGACTATACGGTTTTTGCAGTAAGGTCGTTTGCTGATAATAAATACGTGATTCGCGACAATTTTATATAATATCAATCAATGAACTTATTGATGATTATAATTCTGTAAATACATACTTGTTACGTCGTGAATCATAATTAGTTCAACATACAGCCTAACAGTGACCTGCAAATTGCAAAACACGTAAGAAAATTTGAATTTCGCGGGCTATTGTAGCGCTTCCCCCTTAAGCCGGCACCAGACATGAACCAAGTCACAATGTGTGGTACTGACATTTGAGTTAGGGCTGTTATTAGTAGATTAAAAAATCGATTAGTCTATTAACCAAGTATACTTGATTCCCGTTACAGAATAAATTAAATAAATGGGTAGGTAGTATAAATTTAAATAATTTATGAAACAGAATTTCTGTCAAAAAGGTTTCTATAAAGTTAAAGATTATTTGGATGACAAAAAGGCTTGGGATTAATTAAGCTACTTCAATGTACCCCCAAGCAACAATTCATTTTATACAGTGTTTTAGAATTAATAATGTAATTTTTATTGATTTACATGACATAACTTATGATATTTTTGATGACATTTAAAGAGAAAACTGTCTGTGAATGTGAGTAGCGTGCAGGCTAGACTGAATACATGATTATTATTTTAATATTGTGAATGTGAAGACTATGTGGATCATTGTTGCTTTTATTTTTTCTCCTTCTCAGTTAATTTTAATCATGGTCTGGCAGTTTGAGTAATTTTTGTGGCCTACCCAAATGTCCTTTCTTTGGTATTGTTCATCGAATCGTTAAGCTGCACGATTACTGACAAATGCGTGCACTGACTGAACAGCCCCCTAATTACGTAACACACTATCTATCACAATCTGAATCATTTTGAGGCCTATTGCTAATCCATTGCTTCATATGTTCGTAACATTTGTCTGGTCAACAACGTAAATAACGCAATGAATGTTGTTGAACAGTCAAAATGAAACCCATTCCTACAGGTAGTGTGTTACGTAATTACCCCGCAGGTCTCAATCTGTGTGGTTTTTCCTCAAAAGACCATATCAGATACAAATCTACATGGTCTTTATGTGATCTGACCAAGATTATATCTGGACTTTAAAAGAGACGAGAGAGAGAGTTGTTTCGGCCTTTCTTCTCAGAGTAGTCAGATAGGAAACGCCGACCTTATCTAGTTTTTAAAATATATATATAATATGGTTGACGTATAAATGTGTTTGTACAAACCTACTTACAGAAATAAAATCATTAAAAGGAGCAAAATAGCACAGATGTGCTATTGTATTGCTTGCTAAACAAAAAAGGTAATTAAGCAAAGCTGCCAATGACTTATCTGAAAATGTCCTCGACAAAATTACCAAAACTGTGCAAAAAGGAATATCAGCTGGTGTAGGCTCATCATCGGCATCTGGGGGTGATGATGACCATGAAGACGTGGAGGAATTGTTTAATTTCGTTGATTTTAGTACCTAATGTTAGTTAAATAAACAAAGAAGTCTTTAAATTATCTCATTATTTTCTTATTTCCATTAAAATTCAGAACAAAACGTAGCGGAATTTAGTGGGTTCTAGAAAAGGGATCTTCGTAAAATATAGCGCAATTTTCATAAGAGTTTAGTGCATATTTTTTTTCTGCTTGCGGCAACACTGATGTCTGTGAAACACGATTGGTTTCTCTTATTGCCCCCATCACTAGAACTTAGTAAGTACAAACGACGGAATAAAAACCCTGTTTGTGTTTTGCCCCACCACTAGTAGACTATTAACTTCGTCGGGCCGAGCTTGTGTGACAGACATTTTTGAATAAATATTTTTAAACATTTGTTTCTTCTACAATAATGAGTAAGTATAACTATTTATTAGAGTAATGTGTTATTTGTATGATTATTACATTATCCTTTATTTGTATTATGTAAATATTGAAACATTTGATACCATTGCACGTGTCGGCACGTACCTTTTCTCTGTTGAAAAATTGTTTTATTCACATCAACAAGTAAATCAGTAATTTTCTGTTATTCGTTAAGTATGTAATTGTTGTAAGGCCAACCAACTGCAATTTCTACTAGATTGGCGAACGCTTATTTTTTATAATGTAACATAACGGTTTTCTTTTTCATTGTTGTATCAAAGATGCTTAAGCCTCTAGGTACCTACTCGCTAGTAGCGGACGTTGGAAAAATATGTCTTCTGAAGGGTAGGGCCGACGAAAAATAATTTAGATAGGATTACTGAAATCGTCGATTGAAAATAATAACAAGCCACTCATTTCGCGCGCGATTAAAATAAATAAATTGTGAATGTTGAATGCTGTTCATTTTGGTACTTATGTACTAGATAAAAATGTCATCGCCGCCGCGGCTTGCAGTATCTACATAACTTATAGTTTTACTAAGTAACTGATTTCTTAATAAATTATTCACTGTTGGGAGCTTATTATAAAATAGTATAGTAAGAAATATCAAGAGAATTTGAAACTACTTGTACTTGTTCTACAACACATATGTTGTTTGGTTTAGTTTTGTTTTATCAATGAGTACATGAGCTTTTATTGCAGTAACAGGACAATAAACAAAAAAAAAACATCTCTTAAAAAAATTCAATGATATAAAAATGAAAACTCAATTACTATCATGTAGTTTATTGTTTCAAAGTAGGAGAGGGAGTATTATGCTCATAATGATAATGTAAAATAATACAAATATTAGTAGTATTTTCATTGTAAGCAATCAAATTACAGTTATTAGGTTTATCCAGATGCTAAAAAAATTCTATAAATTATATTGAGAAAAATAAATAGTAGTTGAAACATGCATCCACTGAGTTTTAAGTTCTGTTTAGCAGTAATCATCTGCAGGATTCTAGTACCTTGCCTTGTAGGTACATGCTGCGACAGCGATATAAACTTTTTAATTAATCCATTTTTAATTTTCAAGTTAATAAGCTTCTTGCTTTTTGAGCCCATTTGTGTGTCTCATTTAAAATGGACATAGTTCTGCAAAGTTCATTCAAGTTTTGAGGAAGATTTTGTCCAGAAAATAAAAAATACTATAAGTAGTCAATATTATTTTTACATGCATTCAAAATTTCTATCACAATTTATGTTGTAAAGTTCAACCAAATTTTTCTGTATTTACAAAATTAATTACCACATGTATTGGATCGTTATTTATTTATTTTATTATTTATGTACACACAGTAAAATAGATACAGATACGGCATATTAGTATTGAGTATAAAGGTACTGCTTATTTCTTAAGAAATTCCTTCCAGCAGACCTGCGAAAGGAGAAAGAAGAGAAGAATTTGATTTTTTGACGTCTTAAACTATCTTTGTTACGAGTTGTATTATGCGAATAAGGGCCATTTTCAGCCAAAGCACAGACAGGAGATTATAAGATATTGTATAGCATTAACAACATACTGGTTGTTCTCGTTGCAACAATAACAATGTTCATTAAACATTGCTTTATAGGATGAACTAACTTTTAAATTTTAGTTTAGAGTCATAGTCGTCATTTAAACATTGTAGTTCTCAAAAAATACAGAACTGATGTATCTCTAGTTCTATTAGACCTACAGAGCTGCGGCTGCGCTCAAATTGTATCAAAATTCTATACTTTCAAAAAGTAATGATGATATTTTCCATATGATTCACCTTTTAGAAGTTATAAGTCAAAAACTAGATATCCGAAAATTTCGAGGTTTTGATATCTATACTAACAACATCCCAAAAAATCAGTACAGTGCAATTTTTTGCGACCTAATGCGATTTTTGTGTCTACTGTGACTGGCCTTTTAGACCATTTATTAGTTGACACATAATTCTTAAAAATAAAACTAAGCAATAACTTGAAAGGTTACTGCTGAGCGGTGCACAGCGAATTTTGTTAATATTATGCTATAATTTTCTAAGGAAATGGTCAAGAGCTAGCTTTTCGATGTATTTGAAAGAATGAAAGCACTCATTTAGCACAGACTAAAAGACACAAAATATATGTATGGTGCAATTATTTTCTTTTTAATTTGTTTTGTAATTTTGCAATAAGTCAGTAAACTATGATCAGATGAAATGAAGTTATTGTGGCTTTCAGAGCAAAATCCCCTTTGCAAAAAAAGAGTAAGGTGCAGTTTCTTGCCCATTCTTCTCCATACGAAACTACTTTTTGGAAGGGGCACCTAGAATCAATTCTATTTTCTTGTAAATTTTTATGTTCAAAAGTGCCTATTTAAAATAAATGATTTGACTTTGAGCTATTTCCAAAGTAGGCAGCTTTTTCAGTCTACATATTGTTTCCAGAATGGTCAATTGCACTGCTAGTTGGTTTGGGTGGATTGCAGGTTGTGCTTTATATCTGGAGCAGGATGATCTTATCTCTTGATTATCTGACCTTGATTGTCTTGATGTTTAAATGATCAAGTACTTCAGAGATCCTTAGGAACCATGGTGATATGTAATTTTGAGCCCTCTGTATCAAACTAATACTGGAGTCACATGCTAAACCCTATAGTGCAATCCCATAAGTCCAGATTAATTTGAGCATGGTCTTGTAAATTAAGAGCTTATTGTCTAGAGATAACAAAACAAGAGGGGCTTGTAGCTAAGTAATAACAGCCGCACGGATCGATCGATCAGGTTAAGCTAGTCCGTGGATGGGTGACCATTTTAACATACCCAAGACCTCTCCCTGCCTTTGAAAGCACGTTAAGTCGTTGGTCTCGGCTGTCATTCTTGGATCTTTGACAGTCGTTACAGATCGTCAGAAGCCCGAAAGTCTGACAACCAGTCTGGAGTGTGGAGGTCAGACAGGCAGTCGCTCTATGTAAAATACTGGTATGCAGCTGCTTCCGGTTAGACTGGAAGCCGTCCCCAACTTGATGGGAAATGGCAGACAGATAGGATTTTGTCTAGAGATAACTTTGAGTTCCATCTGAGTAGCCAGTGAAGTTTTTAAGCCTTTCTATTTCAGGTTTAATTCATCTTTATTATTTTCCATGTGTTTCTTCCATGTACTCGTATGTCTCGGATCCAAGTACATTCCCAGTCATTCTGCAAAATTAAAAAAAAAACAAATTAATAAAGTTTTTTTTATCTAGAACTCCTGCGTGACTAGGCATCCCTATTTATAAGGTTACCCTTGGCAAGCAGCTTGCTGCAGCATATTGTCAATGCACTAATTTATTGAGAGATCAGCATGCATAGCATGACTACCGAAGAAAGGAAAAACAAAATGACAGATTCTAGAAGGATTAATTTCTACAGAGGGATGTCAAAAATTATGAAAAGAAATGTCACTATGTATAGAAAGCGATGTGTCTATTCTTCGTAGAGTAGAGATAGAAGTGTTCTTGCTACGCGTGCTGGGTTTAATTTTAACTATGTAATGAATAATTTTAATACTAGGGTCTTGGTGTTTCTGCGAAAAAAATAACTCTTTAAAAGGTTACTAGTATTGTCAAATGAAATCTATATTACTTTTTGAAATAATTATGGTTATATAATTTACTAGCTATTGCCCGCGGCTTCGCCCGCGTGGATGTCGGAAAACAACATCCCACGGGAACTTACTACCGGGTCTACCGGGATTTTTGCCGGGGTTTTCATATAAGTCTATTGATTTACGCGGCGCACGCCAGTAAAGCCAGTAAAGATATCGGAAAAAATCATGCCGACTGGGAAGTCGGCATGATTTTTTCCGATATCTGCAACAATTATCGTCATACTTCAGCTTATTAAAAAAAAAACCTTAAGGGGGAACCGCCAGGTTGCCTGATCGTTTTTGTTTGCCAGGTTGTTTCATCTCACAATATTTGAATGTCTCTTACTTAAGGGGGATGCGCTAAGGTAACCCGCGAAATTCAAATTTTCTTACGTTTTTTGGAATTTGCAGATCAGTGCCAGGTTGTATCTTGGTTGAAATATGATTCGCCGTAAAAAATATGGTTTTACACAATTATAATCATTAAAAAACAATACAACTCCTTAAGTTAAAATTGGCCTCAAATGTCATAATTTAATTTAATAGTCATGCAATAGGGCAATATGAACTTAGAGAGTTGTATTGATGATTTTTATCATTATAATTCTATTATCCTACTAATATTACAAAAGTGAAAGTGTGGATGTTTGGATGTTTGTTACTCAATCACGCTAAAACGGCTGAACGCATTTGGATAAAATTTGGCACATGGGTAGACTATGACCTGGAGTAGGACATAGGATACTTTTTATCCCGATATTTCCACGGGATCGAGATTTCTGCGGGTGAAACCGCGGGGCGCAGCTAGTAATTCTATAAATACATATTTGTTGAATCTTATTTAGATCAACATTCTACCTGATACTGACCTGCAATTTGCAAAAAACAGAAAAACAACAAAAAAATTGTTTGTTTGTAAGTACTTGCATATTACAATTTTTTGTGCAAAAAAATTATGCGAACTAAGGTAAAGACTAAAATATTAAACACGTGCATTTTCTGGCCTCACGCTGAACACTGTCTGAGATGTATATAAACTGTCCTTTAAAAATTAATAAACGTGATATTTTGATGGCTGGTCATAGATCAAGTTTGTGTTTTACAATCTCAAAGGCTTTATAGGGGTGAAACTTTACATTTTGTTTTCCATTAGTACAGCTACTCAAATTTTCTATAGCAACTTTAGAGATATATTTCTAGTCATGAAATAATGAATTGCTTTTTATTTAGAAAAATAAAACTTGAATTTTTTGTATGGTTTGTTGTGGAAGGCAGATAATGTGCGCAGTAACTTTTTGGTACCTGTAAAAGATTGCGACATATTGTACAAAACAACAGTGTTCCTTTAAGAAAGTATTTTTAACTGTCACGTTGAAGGGATTGGAATATTGTAATGTGGTCACAGCATAAATTTGTTCTTAAAATTTCCATATATTGAAATGTAGATCGCTCACTTTTGTAGCCATCCATCTTTCATTCATCGTTTCTTTGGTCCCCTCGGTAAGCAAATTGTTACATCGGCTTGTTGACGCAGATTGCCAACCAAGTAGGTTGTGTGCATAAGGCTAACGGAAATGGGGTGCATCGTGCATATAATAGGTAGCGTAACCACTTGTCACTTATCCGCAATTGTGGCCAATTGACTAAACACTTAGCTAATAGATCGGTGTTAAGCAATGCAATGCACTTGTGATTTATTGTAGTAGGCACTGGTCGCAATGCAATGTATCAAGCAGTCAAAGGTCTAATGGTACCCGCGAAATTTGATTACGTAACGTGATCGATCAGCCTGGTGTTCTCACTTCTGAGTAGTTCTGAGACCCATGCTTCTTTGTGAGAAGAGGGCCGTTATCACATAGTACTGCGCCAGCTCAGCGGCCTTTGCGAGAGGTGGTATTGTCAACTCTTTGCATACAAACCTGGCGTGTCACCGTTTACTCGCACTACGACATAAATATATAATCTGACTGGCTTTGAATGACGCGGGCGGTCCGTGAGAGAAGTGAGCTGAACTCAGTAGCCTCTTCTGCCGTCTTTGGACGCTGGCGTCGCGTCGATTCTGTGCTCAGTGGCCGTCATCAACTACGTGGGCCCTGTGCGGATTGCTTGATGTCACGACCAGGCAATGCCGTCCGAACAAATAAAAATACTATAGCTAACATTGGTCTCTCGACGAGAGCTAAAGCTTTTCAATACTTGTATAAAAATGTTAGGTAGGTAAATGTATTCGACGTACCGAGAACTCCGATCAATAAGTTATAAGAAAGCTTGGCCCTGTATTTCACGTAAGCGTTCTTCATTATTTATTGAATGCACTAGAAAGGTGATATGCCTACTTTTCCTTTGTAGCTCGCCAGTGTTAAAATAGTCGTTTATAAAGAACAGTATCGATTAGTATTCGATTTAGAAGTGCCGTATGCCGTATAAAATGTAGGTCAGTTTTACTGAATGCGTACCTACTTAGGTAAACTTTTACTTAGAATTCAGTCCGAAGTCGTATTCATTTATTTCAAAATATTCTATTTGCAGTCGGCGATGTAAATTATGACTTCGAGAAACATCATTGTGATAAATCGGCTTTATTTGCGATTCGCACTTCATGATTGATACAGCGAATTATGTTGTTCGGAGAAAAGTTCGTAAGCTTCGACTCCCTATGTTCGAACAAAAGGAATTACGTGGTAGCTGATTTCGCTCTCCGCCCTGTCCCAGGTTGCATGAATACTAAAAATAATTATCCGTTTTCAGTATTCAGTCATGAATGTTTAATGACACAAAGCTACTCGCCTTTACTGATCACTACTTTGGTCTTGCCTAAAGCGAGGGACGCTTTAATCAAGTAACTGAAGTAGATTTTTAGAAGGCAAGCAAAATACAGTTTTAAAGCCGAAAACTTGTTGTAGGTACACATTTTGGTTAATGCGTATTACGATAATAGACAACACATATCGTTGGTATAATGATTCGCTTTATATTGTGTGAGTACCCCGTTGGTCTCGTGGTCATAAGCGCGACCGTTGAGCGTGATGTCCTGGGTTCGTTTCCCAGGCCGGGCAGTGTAATTGGATTTTACCATTAGGAATATCTTAGTAACAGCCCGGAGTTTGGAAGTTGGCGGTGTGATATCCCCGTGCCTCGGAAAGTACGTTAAGCCGTTGGCCCTGCGCCTAATCTCTCTCCGGTCTTGTCAAATTGCGTGCCGTCCCATCGGACTATGAGAGTGAGGGAAGAGAGAGTGCACCTGTGTCTGCGCACACACTTGTGCACTATAATATCTCCCGCGTCGAAGGCTAGTCTCCGTTGAGCCGAAATACGGTCTGGAGGACATTCTTTTTTTAAATTATGTGTTTGTTGCAACATAAATGTCTTGAACCAGTTGACCGTTGAGATGTAGACGTGTAAAAGCGGAACGGCAAAAGGGAGGTGGTACGGACACTCGCAAGCCGATGATCGAGATAAACGGCGTGCGTATTGGGGAGGCTTATCTTCAGCAGTGGATTGCTATAGATTGACGAGTCTTGCAGCAAACATGTGTACTGTCTATGATGCGCTTTGGTCCACACAGTTTATTTGAGACGAGCCTAGGCGCCGGTCCACAGCAGCCCACGGCTAACCTACGCACGTGTTCTTCGCTTCGGTATGACATGTAGGTGGGATCGTCCACTGCGATCCACGGCCACGGATCTCACGGATGCGTGGCGGGCAAACAAATGAACCGCGCAGTAAACGTGGCTAACCTCTCCGTGCACATCCTACGGAGCAACAGGATGGTTGACTTTAATTTTTGCATCTATTCCCCAGTACCCAGAGGCAGTATGACGAAAGACGGCAAGTTGCTGCAGTACAGGCACGCGGCGCCGCGCAACAGCCGCCACAACAAGCACCGTAAGCCGAAGAAGCACGTGTCCGAGGACGAGGAGAGCGACGACTCCCCCGTGGAGGAACAGCCCCAGGAGGAACAGCAGCAGCGCAGCCCCTCGCCCATGCTGGAGGAACCCACCGTTAGGCTTCCTGAGGTAAGCGAGCACAAATACCGAAGCATCTCCCGCCCTTATTCCTAATTATCATCAGTTCAGCTTATCTTCTTCATCAGTCCATCTCTAGTTGCCGTTATATCAGTTGGCACCCCATTAGCCTAGCTTAGCTAGATGATATAACATGATCGCGTTTCACAATCCATCCATACTTTCTTTGATCTTCTTCTACTCTTATAGTTATCTGCATACATTCACAAATATTCCTACTTATGGCAATCTTGAATCGAAATCCTGGAATACCATAAACCAAGCAACACTGCCTATTCTCTTTATTTGCCAGTAATGACGATAATTAAAATTGGATGTTAGAACACCATATCACTCAGCCCAATCCGGGGATTAAAACGGGAAGTTTTAGAGCGGATTTCACCAAACTTTTGTACCTAGAATAGGTCAGGTCATATAATAATAGTAGTAGTATAGTCAGGTAATATTCTGACTTTGGTAAAATCAGCCCTTAGAACCCACGCTTGCCCACGACTACTAGACCAACGAGGCCATTAGTTTGATTTAGAACTTAATTACTGACGGCAATTCAGTAGTAACTAGCAAAGCGCCCAGAACTGCCATTTCCTCTCACAGAGAAGAGGTCCGAGTCCCAGCAGTGGAAATATCATCTAAATATGTGTATTATACAACTGTCTCGTTGACATATTGGTCTCAAGCTCTACTGCCGAGCATGTGGTCCTGCACCCTAATTGCGTAACACTATCAATAACAATCTGAATCATTTTGAAGCTTATTGCTAATCCATTCGTTCATTATGTTCGAAAAATTTGTCTGCTCAACAACGTAAATAAGGCAATGAATGTTTTTGAACTATCAAAATGAAAGCCACTCCTACTGTTAGTGTGTTACGCATTTAACCCGCTGTATTTGGTTCCCGGGTTGGGCAAAGTAACATTGGGTTTTTCCATGTGGATTTTCTCAGTAGCGGCAAGGATTCTGGATTTGTGTCCGATTGAGAACGATAAGCTCGCCCCCTATTACATGGGTCTTAAACATGACTGGCGAAATTTGGCTGTACTATAGGTACACCTCTGCCTTACCCTTCGCGGAACACAGGCGTGATGTTATGTTATACGATATTATTTGTAGGAAGTCCTGCAAGCTCTGGTCAAGACTCCGGGTGTGCTGATGATATCCGGGCTGGTCTCCTGGGATCTGGTGGCTCGCCGGGACAACAACCCCACCAAACGCACGCACCCCAACTTGTATACTTTCCACAAGTTTACTGATCGCAGGGTAAGCAACATTAAATACAATTTAATAGTTTTAGAGCTTCTTGTGAAGGAGCTCGTCTAGGAAACTACTGCCACCTTACCAAAGACTGCCACGAAGCAGCGTTTTTATGAACAGGCATGTTAAAAATCTCAGCTATGCTTCTGGGATACCAAAGCATGTGTGACTTTGATATTACAGATGTCAAAAGGTGCGGTGACCACTTACTTGGTGGGCCGTCGGATTACTCGCCATAAAATTAAAACTCAAATAAAATGGCTTAAATGAAACAAGTACAATAGGGAATATGCATGTATTTTTTAAATATTTTAATTCAGTAGTTTATATCGCCATAGTAAAAAAAACATTCAACGCTAAAAAGCAATTGAGAGAACTTGAAAAAAAAAGTTAAAATTGCCAACCGACACGGGTACCTTAAACGCTCTCCATTTTGGCGCGCTTGGTGTGACGTCATAGTCTATGAAATTGACAACGGACTG
Source organism: Dryobotodes eremita (assembly GCA_917490735.1). NCBI lineage: Eukaryota > Metazoa > Arthropoda > Insecta > Lepidoptera > Noctuidae > Dryobotodes > Dryobotodes eremita. The sequence continues at coordinate 3,849,070 of OU823241.1, read as the reverse complement.
AATCGTAAACACTCGTATACAACACATTGATATTTATTGTTATCATAGACTTTTACGTCACATTCGCTCTGATCGATGGCGTCGCTTTTCTAATATTTGGATTTCCCACAATTTTATTGCATTTTTCTTTAAGTTTTTAATTTCTTGCTCAGAAAGAAATTATAATCAAAAGTATTGGTGGTACGTTTTCATGAAATAGTCATTCAATGGGTTTATATGAACTTAGAGGGTTGTATTGATGATTTTAATATGAGTATAATTCTGTGAATACAGACTTGTTACGGTCGCGAATCATATTTTGTTCGACATACAACCTGAAACTGACAAAAAAAAAAAAAAATTTTGCGTATTCCCCCTTACCGTCATCGTCACTGATACCGCGATGCAGTCTCATTCTAAAGCTCCTTGTGCTTGTTTTACATAAACGGCTGGGTACTGTACTTGAACACTTTGCGGCCCCCAGACGCAATTACGTTCGTTCCCTCGTTCGGCGTACTTCAATGGGTTAATACCCAATCTTAGGTCAAAGTCAAATTGATTATTTCAAATAGTCACATAAAAGGCACTTTTGAAGGTCGAAATTTCAATCATTTACATGTAATGTCATTTAATCAACTAACGTGTTATGTATTCAAGTTGGTGTAAGATTGACAATTTGTACAAGTGATTATAAGGCCCTAAAACAAATTTGGTTACAATGGAATATGAACTTTGTCATGTATGGTATTGAGTTCTTAATAATTATCTGAGAATTTTAATAAAAATAACTAAGACAAGCTGTGCAAACGACGGGATGTCTCGTCTGCAAAAATTACGATTTTTCATACAAACTTTTAATTCCTTTTTTAACCCCATCAGGGAACGAATTTTCAAAAATGAAACTGTGCTGACTTTCGTTATAAAAGGACCTCTGCAAAATGACCTCTAGAAGCAAAATGGCTTCTAGACCCAGCGGTTTAGGCTGTGCATACTGTCAATAAATTAAGACTTCGCGGGACACTTAACGCTCCCAGACTTAATAACAATAAAACTTCTCGTGTGTCTCGTTCAGTGCCCTTCAATGTGTTAAAGATCAAGATGAATTTTCAGCTTCGCCGTATTTTTTTTAATTTATCACCTGTGTCGAAATGCAATATCAGCATTTATGTATACAGCCAGGTGAACGCAATTTGTACTAAGCAAAGAGACTTACTTTGGTATGCAAGAATGATAAAAGAGATCCAATCAGAGAGTATTTAATAACCCCAGCACGCCGTTTCATACAACATTGCTGGAGCGTTGTAATGATCCAAATTCAAAAAACGCTCCAGCATTGGATTTTATTTTCTTTGTCCGTAAATTCGATGTATCGCGTGTTCTTTTTTCGAAAATAACGACAATATTTCCATGCATGTTTGAGAAAATATATTTACTAAGTAGATATCGGTAAAAGAAGTAACTTTACATATTTCAGTATCGCTTCATTGCCAGCTGCTGCTCTGCCGGCCACTCGGTGCTGGTAGACGAAAACGGCGAGGCCTACACTTTCGGTTAGTACCTTCTGTCGATTACCTATAGACACAGTTTTCATTAACATGATTTATGAACAGTTAGGCCCTTTCTACACACACGTTTTTCTTGCCGTGTGTAGGCACGGTCGTCAGTGTTGTATGAGCCACTATGGAAGCTTGTTCATAGATACAGGTGAGCTTGTATATGACACGGCAAAGAACCGGACGAGGTAACGGCTAAGTACGGTTCATTTGATTTTTCTGTGCCAAGCTGCAGACGTGCATCATAAGTCCATACAAGAAAAAGATCATGATTGCTTATTACGTGTATAGAAAACTCTAAAAAGGAAAAGACGGTTTTGGAAAAATCCGATCGTCTTTTTACAGGCCTTTCATGAATCGAATGTGATCAACAAATTCTTGATTTATCTCCATTTTAAAACAAAATCAGCGTACGTAGGCTGTCACGAAAATAATAGCCGCCGTGAAAACATCCGGTGCCGTCAGCAGAATCCCCTAGACTGTCATACAACACTGATATGAATCACACCGTGCACAGACACGGCGCATGCGGCGGCACGTCCGTTTTTATTACCAGATAACTGACCTTTTTCTCAATGGACTTGCACGTGGTGGTGTTTTGATTACAACCAAAATATGTACACGCACCGGTGTCCACCCCATACAAATGTGAATTATGTCCGTTGTTCAGAGGAACAAAAGAGACGTCTACAAGTGGCCTAGGCCTTTAGAAGAAATTAAGTATGTGCCTGCGCAATGAAATTGTTCTAGCGGTAACGTAGGTACCTTTCACCTTCGTCTACACGTTTGTGGAACACAGACATGATACTATGATGTATGTATATAAAACTTCCTACCTCTATGGTCTAGAGGTCGGAAGCGCTACTTGCTCAGGATGAGGTCCTGGGCTCGATTCCCGGGTCGGGCACAGTGTTATGTATTTCCAACTGTGGGAACTATAGATGGGTATAGTTTTTTTCTTTGCGATTTCTGGCTTTGTGAATACTTAAACCACAGTTGGTACACTAGATTTTTTTTCACCTTTTATGGAACAGGATCAACGGGCATCAAAAAAGTTTTTGTAAAAAAAGCCCATTTTCTTGCTAAATATACAAGTTTTGGGGATTAATTTCTCTAATAAAATTAGGATGACAGTTTTTTTTTTTTAACGGTTGTCTGTATCTACAATGGTTAATGTACCTAACCTTACTGCCCCTTCACAAAAATCCACCTTGTACAAACCATATATAAATAGACACCAAATTATTCCTGAAATAAATGACTGCATGAACTCTTGGGTTCGATTCCCAGGTTGGGCAAAGCGTTACTGAGTATTTCCATCTGGAATTTCTGAGCAGCAGCCCAGAGTCGGGATTTCCGCCCAGTTGATGGCAATAGACTCACCCCCCATTACATGGGATTAAAACAATGTGGGTGTAGTGTAGGTGCACCTCAGCAAAACCCTTCGTGGAACAGAGTCACGATATTATGATTCTTATAAAGTTTGTCCGGTACAGGTCGCAATAGCTGCGGCCAGCTGGGCTTCGGGGACACTGTGACACGCAACGTGCCTGAGGCCGTGCCGGCACTGCGCGGCAAGAACATTATCCACGCGGCCGTGGGCAGGAACCACACGCTCTTCGTCACAGGTAACACGTCACAGCTGGCTTAGCCTCCGATATAAAGACGAAACTTAGCGTAAAGCTACGCTTCGAACTATCAAAACCACGACACATCAAAATATATATGTATGTAAATATATATATATGGTTTTAACAGATCTTAGCATGAAAGCTTATTTGCACAGTGCAATTTAAATGCTTCTGGGAAGCCATCATTGAAGCTGCAATAAAAGTTGCACCATCTTCAATGTTTAAGCGATGCAAGTCATTTGTTGCTTCAATTTTAATGTATGTCACAGGCAAGAAACTTCATTGTGTAGACGGGGTTTAGGGCCGATGCCTGCCGGGGTCGCGGATTGTTCGAAAGGCCATTGGTGACGTGTTTATGGAACTTGATATTCGGTGCTCAATGGATGTGCTGTAAACAAACTGTAGGCAGGTACCAATAGAAAGATAGAACGAAATAGATTGGTCTAAGTTGCTGTCAGGTATGGTCTGACTGACGACTGGCCCTGGCGCACAGGCAACTGAAGGAACACGGGTGGGTTTTAGTCAGTAAGAGTCTGACACGCCCTTCCGCTCTGCCCAGAGCGGGAGAGGTCATATGATGATTTCCAACCTAAAAAAAAAAACATTTCATTTCGTATTCACCCTTACTGCCATGCTTCTTAATGCGGTTTTGTAGTGCTTCGACTATGTTGGCTGAGGCGCGGACCGATGATTTATTCGCGATCATAAGGAAGCGGAGCACTTCACGATTAAGTCGCCTACGAAGCAGCTCGAAGTCTCCTGAGGGTGTAGTCCGAGTGGTGGGACCTGTCCCTGATGCAGAGGTGGATGCAGCTTCATGTTAGCGCCTCTCCTCGTATTATTTGACATTTGTGTTTATAATTATATTGTGTTTGTCTAATTTTGTTATTGATTGTTTCAATGTGCATTTCATTTAATTGTGTTGACATTATGTATTCTCATGTGTTTGTGTAATTTTGAAATTTAATTTAATTTAATTTGTTGGTGATGATTATTTTAATGTAGCGTGTTTTTATGATTTTATTTTTCTATAATGTATGGACTATGTCTGAAATAAATAAATAAATAATTATTATTATTCAACCCCATATTCATTGGCAAACAAGTAATTTTGTTCTAGCAACATACTTTTATATCAACCTGGGTTGTGGACCTGACTTCTGACTTTCTTGACCTCGTGGTTTCGAACCCAAACAGGCCCTTTTAATTTATTTCACCACCTTTACTCTTATAATGGTGAAGGAAAATATCATGAGGAAACCGGTATGACCTAGAACCAAAAATTCGAAGACATTTTTGTGACATCTACGAATGGTACCAACCCATACTGGGTGTCTTACAGGGAGGAGGCCTGTTTTCCAGCAGTGATAACGTTATATGCTGATTAGGTTAATTTATTTATTGGATCTCCAACACAGAGGCTACACAATTAATACATGTTTCGAAAAACATGGATGTGTTTCTGATATAAAAATGTTTAATGTGGACTACAGACACTGGTACGGTGTACTCTTGCGGCGAAAACAAGTGCGGACAGTGCGGCATCGGGACCGCCTCGCCGCAGGTGCTGAAGCCGACTCGCGTCCGATACAGGTAACTTTTCATCCATCGTAGTTTATTCGTGCCAAGTAATGTTTACTACACTCAGGGGCACATTTATCCGGCCACCTACATTTTGTCAATTTCTTCAAAATTCCATTGTGTTTTAATCAATTTTGTTATAATATTACATTGGGTGAACCTCTATGATAAAAAATAAAACATAATTATGTAAGTTATAAAATGGTTTAATTACGACAAACAAAAAAAATGAGAACATGAAGTTTTCTTACAAAAAATAAAGATGAGAAAAAAGTTAATAAAAAAAAATTGGCCAATAAATTATCGGATTAACCCTTTGACCGCCACGCTCAATCTTAAAAACCTGACCACCAGCGCCACGCCTATTTTTGCTATAATTTCTCGCATGATACTGTAGTGATGTGCCCCCTTCTTACGATATAATTATTGCAAAACGTGATATATTGAGTTTATTTATGATTAAACTATACATAACGTTAAAATTATGCATTAAAAACGTATAAGAATATAACAGACAGCTAATTACGCCATAAAATTAAGACTGGACACAATACAATATCAATTTTTGCTTCCCAAATACAATATACAATTCAGAAATTTGACGCAACTAGTCGACGCCCTAAGACGTCAACGGCGACACCAAATTGTAGTTTCAACACATTTTCATCAAATTAATAGTGTTGTTCGTAACTGTTATCGATATTATAATTTAATAATAATGTTTTATGTTGTAGGAATAAAATAAAATAAAATAACTTTCAATGTTGTTAATGAATTTATTGAATTATTACTTACCCTCAATGTAACATACATAATTGGATTATACATAATCACCATATTGATACAGGTTATAGGTACATGACGTTAAATTGTAAGGTTACTTCAAAAATATCAAAAACTGTCTTAAAAACTTGTATTATTTTTTATTTTCATGATAAGGGCGGCCTTCCAAAATGCGAATAAGTTCTTCACTGTCCATTTTCTTTTTCAAAATAGTAAAACAAATCGCGTGGATGCCAATTAGCAATTGGTACGTCGAAAAGAAACTTGTGTTGGAAAGCGGACATGTCGGTAGACTTAAATAAAATTTACCTTAAAATAATAATAAATAAATATTATAATTTCCTTTGAAGGTAGATTTTATTTCACTCTACCGACATGTCCCCACATTAATAAGAACGAGGCAAGCGTTTATGACGTCACTAGCGGACAACTTAAAGCGTCTTTGGCGTCCGCGATATGGATAAATATGCATGAAATAGTGTGGTACGGTAGATATATCGATGTTTATTTTTACTTACCCACATTCTAGTAATATGACATTTCAATTATCTACTATAACACTTGTTAAATATGGCAAGTATATATATTCAGAGTTATTTGTTAAGTAATTCTTAAAAGTAAATAAAATACAAATTTGACTCGTTTTTATTTTGTACCATGACAATCAAATACACAAAATCTATTATTGTTGTGTATTTATTATATCTATTTCATGACAGTGATTATGTTTAGCTTCATCTAAAAAAATTAAAATTTTAATAAAACAACTGGTACGTATGCAAAGTTGTATATACCTAAATTCTTCACATAATAATTGAGAAAAATGCTCATGTCGGTTGTCGCTTGAATTGTATTTTTCACAATCTTTACATTTAGAATTATTTGTTGCCGCCTGCTTAGTTGCAACTGATGCTTCATAAAGATCTTGAGTATCGGCCTCAACAATATTTGGCGAGGCCGTCCATCCCCTCGATCTTTTTAAATCTGAAAAAAAGTAAGCGAGAAATGAATTATAGATAAAATTACATCTATTTGGTTCCCACAGTATAAAATAAAGAATGGCTGAATGACCTTGATACCTCTTTAAAAGAATGGCCCATTCTAACACAAGACAGAAAGAAGTACAAAGGGATAAAATACTGCACTTGGACGATACATGCTCCATAAGTAAAAACAATGTTCATAGTCTATGAATCCATTAGACAATTACGTACTTAGGTATATCTAAAATATGATTAAAACAACTTACCTCTATTTTTTTCCATATTTAAAAATGCACACACGCACCAATTCAATTAAGAAGTTAACAGTTGCTTGTGGAAACATTCAAGAAATGAGGTGGAAATAAAAATCTCCACCTGTTAAGTGGGGATTTTTATTTTACATCTACCTCCTATATTTGTATTTTTGTGCGAATGGCCACGTCACTACGTAACGATTTAAGTCGTCAATGGCGATCAGTGTAATGCTTTAAAACTCAAATTGTAGTCTTTGGTTTTTCATATCATTTTTTGCTTAAAATATGGATTCTTGTAGATTTTTATGCATTAAGAATAAAGGCCTAGTCTATGTTTAAGCGTGATCTGTTGCTAAAACTACGTAAAATAGTGTTTATTACTGTGTATTTTAATGTCAAACATAAGGCTAAAAATTGACGCTTTAAAGAGTCGTCGGCGTCTGGAGTGAAATCGTAATTAACGCTTTAAAGCGTCATTGGCGGTCAAAGGGTTAATAACGTGTATTTCCTCCTCTGGCCCTAATGACTTCTTGTAACCGATTTGAAAGCCCGTCCATTATGTCTTGGATGTCGCTTTGGGGAATGTTCTGCCGCTCCTCAACAGCTGCAATTTTTTACCTCACTGATGGTTGTAGGAGCTGGTGTACGACTGCGGATCCGTCTTTTCAGGTTGTCCCATACATGCTCTATTGGGTTCAGGTCAGGACTCCGAGCTGGCCATGGTAATCGCTGAATGTTGACGGCGTCCAAGTAATCGTTGACAATTATCGCGGTATGTGCACGAGCGTTGTCGTGCATTAAAACAAAATTGTCGCCAATGAATGGTGCAAACGGAATGACATGTGGTTCTAGGACTTCTGTCACGTACCTGTGAGCATTAACGCTGCCTCTATCGAAGATGACCAACTCTGTACGGGCGTCGTAACAAATGCCACCCCACACCTTTATTGACCCTCCCTTGTAGCCTACTGTTTCAACCGTAGCACATTCAGCAAACCTTTCACCGCGACGTCTATACACGCGCTGACGTCCATCAGGACCTCGTACAGCGATTCTTGATTCATCAGAGAAGAGTTCCTTCCACTGTTCTGAAGTCCAATTTAAATGTTCTCGAGCAAATCCAAGTCTCGCTCTTCTGTGAGTTGCGGTCAGTTCTGGGACTCGAACTGGTCGAAATGCTCTCAGATCCCTCTCTGCTAACCTTCTTCTTATTGTTCTTAGGCTCACACTTACATTTCGTACCTCAAACAAGCGGTTACGAGCCTCACAAGCCGTGGTGAACCGATTTCGAAGAACGTTCGAGACGATGTAACGAGCATCTCTCTCTGATGTACATCTTCTACGACCTTGCCCTGGTCTTCTTGTGTAGGAACCGGTCTCTCTGTAACGCCGGATAGCATCTTGTATAGTGGTTCGTGGATATCCAAGCATTCGTCCAATCCGACGCTGACTAAACCCAGCGTCTGTGCCACAGCCCTGGCTGCTCCAGCTGCGTCCAGAGGCATTTTTTTAATGTAAATTAAATTACAGCACCCCAACACCCAGGTTTTATTCGAAGAAATGGTATCACAACGTTTTAAAACGAATGTATCCTTCACACAAAACAACCGCCGAGAATGTCAAAATTCTACTAAACTGATTATTGTTGATTAAAGACACACAAAAGTAAACAAAACGCGGGTATGATTGTTTTTTTTATTGCAGATATACCCACTTACCAAAATACACCTAGTAGTCAAAGCGGAAGTAAACATAAACAAACGATAAGTGATTTGAGATGGGTGGACGGTTAAATGTGCCCCTGAGTGTATATTCCTGACAATCTAAAAAGTCCGATTTGACAGCTATCGAAATACTTTGTGTAGTGATGGGAATAAAATAGATTGCTTTAAAAATCGAAAGCTAAAACGATATATATGATCAGATTTTGTTTTTATATGTTTAAACATTTAATAATAGACGAATTATACGTTTCTCCCTTTTCTAAATGTAATGTTTGTAAAAGTATTGATTTTCTTCGGTCAAAAAACGGCTTCTACCGGTCACAACACTACGGCATCGAATCCAAAGACATGTTATTGTAGTAACGTTCTGTCGGAATATTAATTAACGATTAATTCATGTTTTTGAGTGTATTTTTTCAATATAAAGCGAAACTTGGTATTTACGAATGACACTCATTATTATACTGTATGGATAACATAGTAATTAATTATTAATTTGATTTTTCGATTTCTTACGTAGACGTTCATACAAAGTTATCGCGGCATGAATAATGAGAAACGTCAGATCTGACTTCTTAAATTGTTATAAGTTTAGTGTAAGGGTAACATTAACAGACTGTACCTTGAATTACTTTGCAAAGTAAAATATAAGTGTTATCTGTGAATCTCGCCCTAACTGTGCGACTGCTTGCAGCGGCGCTCCGGTGGTGAAGGTGGGCTGTGGCGCAGAGTTCTCCATGATCCTGGACTGCAACGGAGCACTGCACTCGTTCGGACTGCCCGAGTACGGCCAACTGGGTAAGTCTTGCGCTACGACAGTATTTTATCCTCCTCTTTTAATAAATTCAAAGGTAGTCTAGTCTTTCAAAGATTGCTTTTAGCGATAAGACCGCCCATTGTGTCACCCTGTGTAAAATTTCTACCTGTATTTTTTATGGTGTACTTATTAAAGAGAGCAGTGGAGGCCCAGTGGTAACAACCCCGACTTATGAGTTGTAGGTCGTGGGTTCAAACCCAGGCAAGCGTTTTGCATCACCACTGCTCTGGGACCGGCAAAGGAAAACATCGCGAGGAAACCAGCATATCCTAGAACCAAAAATTTAAAGACGTGTCATCTATCAACCTGTACTGGGCCTGCGTGGTGCATCACGCCCCACTCCCTCTCAGAGAGGAGGCCTGTGTCCCAGCAGTGGGAACGTTAAGGATGATTATAAGTACATAATAAAGAGTATTCTATCTATCTATCTATATATTATAACTAGCTTCTGCCCGCGACTTCATCTGCGTGAAATGTCTTGTTCCCCCGATCCACCCCATCGCATCGCGTCGCATCGCCTGCCCGCACCATTACTTCGTTTTTGCTTAGCGTTCGTTCTGACCTTTTTTCTTTATCCTCGGCCCCTAAGGGTCTAAAGCGCAGGTCACACCGCCAGCTAGCGAGCGAGCTGACGGGCGAAGTGAGGCGAGGGAAACTATATAAACTAAGCAAAGCTTTGGCGAGCGAGCGAGCCGGGCGAGCATCGTTTCATCTTTTTTCATACTTCGGTTCACACCGCGAACTACAGAGCTAAGCTACGCTAACGAGGTGAAAGAATAGCATCGCTGGCATCGTCGGATATTTCGTTCGCATCGTTTGTATAGCTAACGTAGCTTATCTCTGTAGTTCGGGCTGTGAACCGAAGTATGAAAAGGGGAGAAACGATGCTCGCCCGGCTCGCTCGCTCGCTAGCTGGCGATGTGGCCTACGCTTTAGCGTGATGTTCAATAGCCTTCCTGAAGAATTAGTCTATCGAAAGCAAAAATATTTTTTCAAATCCGACTGGTAGTTCCAGAGATTAATTAGCGCGTTCAAATAAACAAACAAATAAAATCTTCAGCTTTATTATTAGTGCTATATAGATTTTTGATGTATAGCGCTACAAGGTTCTTTTGCCGCGTGGCTACAATCGGAACTAACGCCGGCAACTTGTTTTTTTTTTTTTCAATACATTTCATAAAACAATAGAGTTTGACTACTATCAAAAATATACATTAATTAGTACTTATTTTAAAGATGTTACAAATAAAAGACGCTTTGCAAAAAAAGACATCACTGTAAAAATACAGAAGTTACCCACTTTTGAAATTACTCTTCTATCCTTGTCACGCAAATGATCATTGTATTAAATGGCGTGAAGTTACCATGACGTTCCTGTGTTGTGACGTCAGATGCTTATAATGCTGTCTTTTTCTAGCATCGACTTTAACACGCATAGAACTTCGTAATTTTTTCAGATAATTAAAAAACTGTTTTTGTTTACTGGGACTAATATTTTTGTAGGTATCGAAAAATCGAATAAAAGAAATACAGTCAATTAGTTTATTTCACAAATGCTTTCCAACAGCGCCCCGTGTAACGTCATTCGAGATAGATAGATAATAATTTATTTGTCAGAATATTGTTTTACAAGGTGTTACAAATTATAATATGATGTCCATAATACTCTGCTGTTTCCAGCGTACAAATATTGAAAATAATTTAAATGATAAGGATTAGAAGACAATGTCAAAATTAAACATTAACAAATAAACAAATGACAAGAAAAAGGGAAAAAATAATTACCGTTACATGCACGCTCAGGAGTTATTAGTAAGCATAATGTCAAAAATTAAATACAATAATAAAAATATTAAAAAAGATATACAATGTCAAATAAATAATAAAAATTCTATTCAATTCGCACAAATGTCAGTAGTCATCTAATTTAAATTTAGAATCAAATCTTTCATTTGGAAACTCAGTCGTTGAGTAGTAACACTTTTGTAATAGGAAGTTAAATAATTTCTTTTTAAATGTCATAAAGTTAAGAATCTTAAATGCATTGGGTAATTTATTATATATTTTTATTGCCATGCAGAAATTGCAAACATGCATTATTAGAAAATAGTTGAATTCTCTGTTGAGGTGCACAAATTTTATAAGTATTTCTGCTTTTTCCAAAAACATCATTATATACCTGAAATAAAGCTATGTTTTTCCGTACAAAGATACACAGTTCAAATATATATAAAGATGGGAGTGGTAATATTTTGAGCTTTTTAAAGATTGGGACACAGCTTTGTAATGGTTGTGCTTTGGTCATTGAACGAATACATTTTTTTTGGGCTCGGAACGCTTTAATAGTATCAACAGAATTTCCCCATATAATTATGCCGTATCGAAGAATTGATGCTACGTAACCATGATACGCATTAAGTGCCGCGCTGATACCAGCCACGCGAGTTATTCTATTTAAAGCAAAAACAAATCTTTGTACCTTAGCGCATAGTTTTTCTATATGCACTTTCCAGTTACAATATTTATCCAATGTTATACCCAAGAAAGTCGCACTTTCAACCTCTTCTACAGCATTATCTGCATATTTCATTTCCAATTGGTGACGTGTGCTATTATAAGCTTGGAATTGTATTAGTTTCGTTTTACTTATATTTACATGTAAATTGTTGTCTTTAAGCCATTCAATTATTTTGTTTAATGTGTCGCTAATTTCTTTTACGTAATTGATGATATTACCATCGGTGAGTTTAATGCTAAGAGTAGTATCGTCAGCGTACAGAATGCAAGAGTGTGGGGTTACGTTGGGCAAATTATTGATATACAATAAGAACAAAAAGGGACCTAAAATACTGCCCTGGGGAACACCACATGAGTTTAGACGATAAGTGGATCTATATATTTTCTTCTCTGATAATGTGTGCCTAGATATTTCTACGCATTGTTGGCGATTATTTAAATAGGTTTCTATCCATTGTAGTGCGTTTCCTCTAATCCCATAACGATTTAGTTTCAAAAGAAGCAGTTTATGATTTACGAAGTCAAATGCTTTTGACATATCGAGAAATATCGATGCTATTGGTTTTTTATCGTTCAGACTAGAGGTAATCAGTTTCATAAGAGAAAAACATGCAAGAGTTGTAGATTTATTTTTTCTGAAACCGAACTGTTCTTCTTTCAAAATGGAGTGTTTTATTATAAAGGAGTGTAGTTTATCGTACATGACTCTTTCAAAAATCTTGGAAATTACGGGTATAAGAGTAATCGGTCGATAATTATTCATGTCATTTTTATCCCCTTTTTTGTATAATGGTTTGACTACAGAAAATTTTAGTCTGGTGGGGAATAAACCTTGAAATAACGATAGATTGATAATATGGGTCAGTGGAGGTGATAGATATTTAGAGCAACGTTTAATTATTTTCGTATTAATATCGTCATAACCGGTTGAGTTAGTAGAATTTAAAGAATTTATTATTTTATGAACCGAGTCTTCAGCGACAAAAGATCGATTCAGCAGTGTAACGCGGACGAAACAAAAAGCAAGTAGATTTTGTTGGATTTCCGTAATCATAAAGAATTGGAGTGTGTTACGCAATGAGGGTACTGCTTCACCACTAATTATTTTTCATTTAGTAACTGAGGGGACGTGCACGTCCCAAAAGTAAGGGAATGATTTTGGGAACGGCACCAAGGACGCCGCGCTCAGCAGTTACGTTTGCAACCACTAGACCATCGAGGCGGTCGAGTCCTATAGTTCATTTTTTCATGGACTTTTCAATAATACAATATATAATATACCTTATTCTTCACAATATCTATATATCCATACTAATATTATAAATTCGAAAGTAACTCTTTCTATATGTTACCTTTTCACGCCTAAACCACTGAACAGATTTCGATAAAATTTGGCAAGGAGATTGGCATATCAAGGAGATGGACATAGGCACGGTCATAGGCATAGGTCTCTGTAGCACGTTCCCGTGGGATAATTTCCGACAGTTACGCGGGCGCAGCCGCGGGCAGAAGCTAGTATCTATATAAAAATCAATTGCTATGCGTTAGTCTCGTAAAAACTGTAAAATGACTCGACCGTTTTTTTTTTTATTATTATTCTGCCCCTTTTGCTGCTGCTGTGTTGGTTTAGGAAAAATACCCAAATTTTGTATGGGAAATCGATCTCACGTGGTACGAAGTTCACCGAATCATCTTCTAGTCCTAAAATAAAAAATAAAACATAAGAAACACTAAATTGTGTGCGCAGTTAGCGGCAGTCATTCCATATCAACTGGCCGAAAGTTGCGACTTGACAACTGTCCTTGAAGTCGGTTGTCGGTTGTTATTTTTTAACCGACTTCTAAAAAGGAGGAAGTTGTATGTTCGTCTGTATGTATTTTTTATTTATGTTCATCGATATTTTTGTTGTAGAAAAGTTTTCAGTTTTTACTTGTGATACCTGTGTAGGTACCACAAATAAAAACAGAAAACTTTTTTTTTATCAAGTCGTGATTTACGAATTTGTCTGGTGTCACACAAATTCGTAAATCACGACTTGATATGTAAATAACAGTGACAGGAAGTTATTACAACATCATCAACATACGCTAAGGGCGAATTTCACCAAACTTGTATTCCGAGAATAAATCTTATTCTGCGAATAAATTTTGAATTTTTGGCAGTTTTTCATACTAGAACTGTCAGACGTCAATTCCACGGATCAAAGATATCTGACATTGGGTAAAATCCGCCCAAAGTGGTAATAATACATATCATTGAAGTTAAAAAACCACTCATCAGAACTTGACCAAAATAATGGGACCACAACATGACTGTACCCCCTTTCAAGCAGTTCTCGTTTTTATTAGAATCGGTTCTTAAACAAAGAAGTTATGCCCGAAAATATCTTTAAATATTGAGAACCTCCTCCTTTTTTAAAGTCAGTTAAAAAGCGTCCGCACGCCCTAACTTTGTTGCAGCGGCAACACCTATTAACATATAAATGTTATATTCTAAACTAATATTGTAAAGCGAAAAGATTAGATTTTTTGTATGTTTGTTTGTTACGCTTTCACGCTAAAACGGCTGAACGGATTTGGATGAAATTTAACACATGGGTAGACCATAACCTGGATTAAGACATAGGATATTCCTACGGGATCGAGACTCATGCTGGTGAAACCACTTGTGTCAGTGGGGCTGTATTTATGTTTGCGTTTTGCTACAGCACTCATCCCTTAGACTTGGGAACGCCACATTGTTTCTGTAATTTATTGTTAAAACTAATTAATCAACTAGCACTCTTCGGCTTGTTTAGTACCTATAATGCCTTGTTGGAAAAATTATCCTAATTTATTTATCTAACCAATTTAATTTGATTTAATACTTATTATTTTGCACCTATCATTCTGTCCCTGGAACAGTCCAGTCCAGTGACTTAAAGCAGAACCACAGGGTTCTGCTTTAAGTCACCGAGTTTGTCATCTGCACCTTTTAACACAAATTTTACAAACCGTTTTACAAAAACCATACGTACACTATCACCCAATACAAATACATCCTTTAGTGTTTAATATAATTCCATCATAACATTTACTACATAATGCGCCATTTTTTATAATTAATACGTAATCAATAAGTCAAAATGTCAAACCTAGTTTTATGACAGCTGCGCGCACAGATTATTAAAGGCCGGCGGCGCATGAGCCGTTGCCCGGAATGTTACCACTTTATAAATATAATGTATATATATACATTTAGAACTAGGTACAGTGTATTTATATTATTTCTTATTTTTTTAATTTTCGTATGCTGCACTGGTTGACGCCATCACATCAACGCTGGCTATCGCTGAAAACCAGCGCTGGTGCCCTGCCTCGCATAGGGTCGTAGCATTATGCTGAGCGATTGCCGTTTTGCGTGGATGTGACGCATATTTCCCCCAATCTTGTTCTTTTTTGTATTGTGTGTTTCTTTCTTTACGTCATGTTTACCGCAAATAAACGTAATTTCGTTTCTTTCTTTTGTTTAAACCCCGGCGCACAGCTAGTTTTAATTAAATAAAATCGATCTAATTATAATTCAGGCCATAACACCGACGGCAAGTACTTCGTGACGTCCACCAAGCTGTCGTTCCACTTTGAGACCATCCCAAAGCACGTGGCGCACTTCTTCGAGAAGACCAAGGAGGGCCACATCAACATCGTCAAGGACGTGGAGATCGTTGACTTCTCTTGCGGGAATAACCACACGGTAAGATTCATCATTTTTCTGGCCAGTACATTATGTGATCAGAGTTTTAATAATAGAGGTGACCCAAATGAGTTCTACGCCGAGTTCTTTTCACTATTAAACACGCAATTTAATGTCATTTTTCCTCTAAACACTAATAGTATGTACACAAAATTTTATTTAGTGATTGGGTGAATCCAGGATTTCATAAAAGCAGGGAAAAACTATATGAATTTTATGGTTTATAGCAACATATGAATATTACAAGCTTTCATCAGTATGTTGCAGAATATTCAAAAACTTTAAAAGTGTGTGCAAATATAACTAAAGTTCTATAGATTAGGAATAAACTAAAATCAGGTGATGATAAAATAAAAACTACCTGTCAATAATAAATAATGAAACAGGTAGAACAAAACAGCATAATTTTGAATTTAATTTAGAGACTGCACATAGCTCACATCAACTCAAATGTAAAAATAACTCAGGCATTTGAAACTTATTTTCTACTAATATTGCCCTTAAAACGTACCTTCTTACGTAACGTAATCTACTTTAGGCCAACGATGCGTTTCATAATTTTGCATAATATAATAACATGACTAACGAATTCAAATATAGTGAACTTATAACTGTGTAGTTATCAACTGAGAGAAATAATCTCCTTCCACTCTAGTACTGTTACTTACTCTTAACTTGAATAAACTTAACTACTTAGTGCACCTTAGTGGAACGTGTTTCTCTATACTAACTCAACTTACAAACCTTTACGACAAAGCGGTGCCGCGGTGTAGGGAATTAACTACTACAACCCTTGCAGTATATCTGTACTTTTTTTTTTTTTTTTTAACTTGTGAATCCTCATGGATGTCCTACGCCCTGGAGTGGGCAAAGGGGTCTGTCAGACTTCTACTGTCTTAAACCACCCCGTGTTCCCTCGCACACTTGCACCGGGGGCTACGGGGGCACTTAAGCAGTCTTAAACGCCACCACCGGCCGGCCCACCTCTGCGGGCCCCGTCCGGTCGAGCGGGGGGAGTGAGGTGTTTGACTCCCCCCGCGCCTCTCTCTCTCTCCTCTCTCTCTTTCTCTCCTCTCTCTCTCTCCTCTCTCTCTCTCTCTCTCTCTCTCTCTCCTCTCTCTCTCTCTCTCTCTCTCTCTCTCTCTCTCTCTCCTATCTCTCTCTCTCTCCTATCCCTCTCTCTCTCCTCTCTCTCTCTATCTCCTCTCTCTCTCCTCTCTCTCTCCTCTCTCTCTCCTCTCTCTCTCTCCTCTCTCTCTCTCTCTATCTCCTCTCTCTCTCTCCTCTCTCTCTCTCTCCTCTCTCTCTCTCTCTCTCCTCTCTCTCTCTCTCTCCTCTCTCTCTCTCTCTCTCTCTCTCTCTCTCTCTCTCTCTCTAGTATATCTGTCCCCTGGCCTAACCTCTAATCAGCCTAATGCTCCCACTGTTGGGACAGGCCTCCTCTCTGTGAGAAAGAGTGGGCCGTAATCCACCACACGGGCCTGATCTGTAAATACACATATTATGTTACAGTCACAAATCATTTTTTATCAACATGCAACCTGACACTGACCTGCAAATTGCAAAAAAACCTAAAAATATATATTTGGAAATCGTAGGCTACCTTAGCGCATCCTCCATAAGTAATCATGTTTTTATTATGTATTATTATGTGACGTGACAGGTGGCCATAGACTCTCGCAAGCGCGCCTACAGCTGGGGCTTTGGCGGATTCGGTCGCCTCGGACACGCGGAGCAAAAGGACGAGAGCGTGCCGCGCATGATCAAGTACTTCGAGTCCATGTCTCGCGGCGTGCGCTCCGTGCACTGCGGCGGCACCTACAGCCTCGCCGTCAACGAGCTAGGTAAATAATAATAACAGCACATCACATCACCCCTGTAATCCCCGAAGGGTTAGGCAGAGGTGTAACTATAGTACACCTACATTTCGCTAATTATGTTTAAGTCCCATGTAATACGGGGTCAGCCTATTGCCATCAACCGTACACAAATCTAGGCTCCAGCACCCTAATTACGTAACACACTATCCATCACAATCTGAATCATTTTGAAGCTAATACATTGCTTCATATGTTCGATCAATTTGTCTACTCAACAACGTAAATAACGCAATGAATATTGTTGAACTGTCAAAATGTAACCCAGTCCTACTGTTAGTGTGTTACGTAATTACCCTCCAGGCTGCTACTGAGAAATTCCTGATGGAAATACCCAATAACACTGCCCAACCTGGGAGTGGAACCCAGGAGTTCATGCAATAATTTATGTCAGATAGTTTGACACATCTATGAAAATTATTTTATACTGTACCATTTTCAGGTGGATTGTTTCTGTTCGGGCAGACCAAGCGCACCGGCGAAGCGAACATGTATCCGAAGCCCGTGCAAGATCTTAGCGGTGAGACCATTGCCATCTTTTATTTAATTTTACCAATAGCAACACAGGTTAGAGTACAGTCAGCCTCAAATTCATTTGATTATCTAGAATTTGTGTTTCTTAATACTGTATCAATGGATAGCTACATTACTCAATATGTAATATGCACATGTAACATCCACAAAACGTATTTCACATACTACATACACATTTTATTTTTATTTCTGAATGTTCTTGCCCTCGATCTCGCCTGATGGAAGGCGATGGGTGACGTCTGCGATGGAACGAGCGTGCCCAGAAGATGCCTGTACCCTCATGGTTTGAAGGAAGACGGGTTATACGTGGAAGGGATACAGTTTATTTCAATTGAGCAAAATTCTCGTCAGCATAGTTGCCTATACTGTGCTTGTTTCAGAAGCTTCCTTAGTTTTGCCCATTATGTTGAACAGTCTGTTCGACCCATATTATTCACGCTAACGAAAATGATACTAATATGTTGACTTTGATATATCCCTATACCGATTATTATTAATTCTACAGCGTGTATCAGAAAGCTGTGGTCAATTTAAGGGTGTGGTAGAGACCATCAAACGGAACAATTTTCTCCATGGGATCAACATCATGATCGCGAAAAAATATAATCACTTGTCCCAAATAATTGTGTCGAGTAGGTATTAAAGTTTTGTATGCGACAGTTGATAACTTTTTCGCGATTACGTTGTTGAACCCGTGGCGAAAATTGCCCAGTCTGATGGTCGGTACCACACCTTTCTGATACATGCTGTATAAAGGAGAAATAATTGTGTGTCACTGTACCTACACTTTGACGCTGTATTATGACATAATAATATTACAATATTTAACACAGTAATTATAATATTTCTGTATCAGGCTGGAACATACGCTGCGTCGGTACTAGCAACACTTCGATCGTGATCGCCGCGGACGACTCGCTCGTCGCCTGGGGCGTGTCGCCCACCTACGGGGAACTGGTCTGTACTCGCCTTTATATTATCACTAGCTTTTGCCCGCGGTTTCGACCGCGTGGAGGGCGGAAATCATCCCACTGGAGCGTACTACCGGGATCAAAAGTATACACCCTTAACTTTAGTCATGATCTACCCGTGTGCCCAATTCTATAGAAATACATTCAGCCGTCAAGGCGTGAAATGGTTACAGAGTCTCGCATTTATAATATTAGTAAAATGACCGGCACGAGTCGTGAACACAGATGGGCAGTACTGGAAGCAAGATCGTGCATGTACACACGGCTACATATCACGCAATACATTTCCAGTATAAGCTGATCTCGCATTGTATAGGATTTCCGTACAATAAGAGGTCAGCTTATACTGGAAATGTATAGCTTGATATGTAGCCGTGCGCACACTTTCGGCCAAATTTATTCTGTACCGTTTTAACTAAAATTATTGGTAGGTACATACACAATCTATATAATTAAATTAGGGTAGAGGTATTTGAAATTTTACTTTGATACAGTAATGTGGTAGGCCTTCGAGACTAAAACATAATTATCTTAAAACAATATAATCTGGTTAGATGTGTGTTTTTCTTTGTTTATTTTTGTTTTGAATACTTTGCAGCATTCGTGGTAGTAGGCAAAAAATCGTTTCAATCCGGAGGGATGGGTTATATGCCTTCCTTAAAACTAGACGCTGCGTTGGTGCTGGTAGAGGCCACTTGATCATTACTGTCCTCACCATAGTCACTGTTCTCATCCTCCGAATTGGTCTCGGAGTTATCGTCACAAACGTGAATTATGAACTGTTGTCATTGTATCCATTCTGGAATTTTTTAAGAGTTCTTATAAGAACTCTCCAATCGCTCGCTGATTTTTGTCTTTATTACGGACGCTTTTAACGTTCTGCATCGTTCTCACATGCATAAATTCAATATGAATGATGTAACTAATATTTTGTAACCATATTTTGATTTAAAAAACTGTCCATGAAGTTTCTTGCCCGTTCTGCTTCAAAGGTACCTACTACGCTTTGGAATGGGCAACTAGCTTCATCTTTCTGACTGACCGACCCCTTGACAATTCAAAAGTGTCTGTAATTGGTTTAGAGTTTTGAGCTCGCTATTCAACTTGATCACCGGCTAGGTACTCTAATGGAGCTGCTACCAGCCACCCTGTGATTGTCGCTTCGCCTTCTTCTGAGGGCGTCCTAACATAACTTACGTTTGCCTATAAGCAGTCCCCATGGTGTTAAAAAAAACTAGTGTGTATTATAGTGGCTTCCTAATTTTTGTAATTTATGTATTTTTGTTATTTACTACTAAGTTTCTGATTAGAAGGGAAATAGAAAAGATAATTCTATAGCTGAACATGCTTGACTACACCATTATTTCCCAAGAGGGTGCGCGTTAGTTTTAATATGGAGTTTCTTGTACATTCTTCTATAAACGAACTATCTTTTGGAAGGGGTAACTAGAATCAATATTTTATTTTCTTGTAAATGTTCACGTCCAAAACGCCACTAAAGATAAACTTGTAAAAAAAAATTACATTGGCTCCTCTGGCGGCCATTTATGTAACCCAATAAAAATAGGCACTGTTGCTCCTATAGCGCTAAAGGTTATTTTAGCCCGTGGACAAAAGTGGAACTAACGCCGCCATCTTGTTTTTAGATAATTTTAATATCAAGTGACATTTCACAAAAGAATTGCACAAATGTTTTCCAACAGCGCCCCCCGTCATCGTCATTCGAGCGTCAAAAGAACCTTGTACAGTCACGAGCTCTAACATGTATACACTTAACAAAATTCCGAAGCAATTTTCTTGTAAAATAACGACTGTAGTGGTGTACCAATAGTTTCGTTGTTTACTTGCAGGGCACGGGTGACATCAACAAATCGTCGGCGCGGCCCAAGGAGGTGACGCGCATGGACGGCCTCAACATCACACAGGTCACCATGGGCTACTCGCACACTCTGCTGCTGTGCGACGACACTGGCGAGGAGGTGAAGACCAAGCTGGCCACTCTACCCACATTCAACCCATAAGCTGCCAGCTCAAAAACCGTAGCCAAACCGCTACCATCAAACGTAAAACCCTCCGCTAAGGGACGACATTTATCAACTTATCAACACTACATTATTACATCTAAGTCTCGTATTAAACGTAAACAAAATATTGCAACATGATTTTGTGTTACTGGCAACATTATTTGAAACATATTTCCAGCAACATAAGTTCATGTTGCTGCAACAATTTTACTATTGTTTAACACCAATAACTACTACGCCACTTCTGAACAATTTTTTATTATTAATAATAATATTATCATGATAAGCATTTTTGAATTCAAGTATTTACCTACACTAACGAACCGCGCTGTATTAAAAACGAATTAAGATTAAGAATGTCGCCTCTTAGTTCTTTAAGCGCAGTTTATTGAGATTGAGATGATCTGTTTAAAAAATGTGCTAATTTCAGCACGTTATAAACGTACAAACTTATATAGGATGGCAAGGACTTCGACCTGCTGTTACCATGGATTCAGTACATGATTCTAAATCAACGAAAAATTTCAACGCTATCAATAGCAAAAAATTTTTTTTTGCTTTTCTATACATTAGGATCGCGTAGGTGACACTTTTCTATGAAACAGCTGTTTTTTTTTTTTTTTTTGTTAACCTTCTTTCTACTCTAGGTGGTCTAGAATCATGTGCTGAATTAATTTTTACAGTTTGCGTCGATGTTCCTACCATCCTGTATTACTGATAGCTAAACTACGTAATGAAAAGAAAGAAGCAGTTTCCAAATAGTAGGAGTAGTGTTTTCATGCAAGTAAAATGTTATTCAAGACCGAGGCTGTCGTGCCGAGTCTTTGATATATTTATAGTCTGCACATATTCGAGTGCGATAAGATTACTGACGATATTAAAAACAGCCTATTGATTTTCGTGGGATTTTTTATAGACTTTTTAATCAAGTTGTTGCATTTCAAGAGTGCGCGTCAATCATGACAATTTAAACTTTCTGTTCATTTTTTTATTATATGTTTTAGTGGCACCAACTACAAATTTACAATACAGTTTACATTTGAATATTTAGTTTATATTACGTAGAGCAGTGGTGGCCCAGTGGTATCGGCCCCGACTTACGAGTTGTAGGTCGTGGGTTCAAACCCAGGCAGGCGCTTTATGTAAGTAATTTCATCACCACTGCTCTCAAAACGGTGAAGGAAAACATCGTGAAGAAACCGGCATGTCCTAAAACCAAAGATTCGAAGACATGTAACATCTACCAACCCGCACTGGGCCCGCGTGGTAGATTACAGCCCATTCCCTCTCACAGAGGAGGCCTGTGTCCCAGCAGTGGGAACATTATAGGTTGAGTATGCTTGCGTAAATAAGTCACCAATGAGGAAATAGGGTCCGGTGCTCGTGTCATACAAACGTATTCCTGCTTTTTATCCAAAAATAAATATGAAATACGCGCCCTCCTGATTTGCCACGACTGTAGATGAAAATATTACGATTAGTCGTAGTAAACGGTAAGTCGCAACCGTCATGCATGATTGTATAACTCAATAAAAAGTCATCTGAATATCCATCAACTTATAAACTCCTCCTGAGGTTTTAGAAATGTTACTATACGAAGATTCATTTTCTATGCTGCAAAGGAGGACCTCCGGGCCCTCTGGCTGAACACAAAAGAGTATCTCAACCTCAATAAACCCACGCTAACACTATTTCACAGTAGCAGGCCTATCGCAGGTACTACTTAACATATGTTTTGAATTATTGTCCAGTAAGTAACATGATTTTTTACTTTTTAAGATTATTTGTTTAATTTTTTATTGGTATAAGTTGCGGAAACTCTTGTACTTTGATTGACTACACACATTTTTTTTTTATGTTAGACTGTTGTGATGGATGCTTGCAAGCTAATTTTGGTCAACTTCCTTTTGTCCAATAACGTTGAAACTGAGATACTTATTTCGTTGCTATGACAAAACATTGATTTATTTGAAAGCGATGACCAAGATCATCTGTGCACAAGTAAACTCTTTACCGGTTACTGATATCGTCTTAAATTTTTTGTCAATCATGTCAGCCCACTGATGGACATGGGCGTCTTAACGTGGGTTCGATAAAACACACGTCACAACTCTTGTAAGATTATCAGCCGTAGGAGCTTTCAAGAAAAAAACCATTGCTAAGAGTCAACACAGTTCAAACCTACTTTCCCCGGACTATATCTATTGGACAAACCGTGGATTATTTGAACCTATCTATCGTCGCCATGCAGTGAAAACCTCTTAAAGAAAATTCATTGTTTTATTTATATTTATCTGTTGGTTTCAAAACCTCGTAATGCATAATTATTTAGTACAAACGTGCACAATTCTAAGATGCTTTCTAATGCCATCTTTACAAAATAATGAGACCCTCGGGAAACGTTAATGACGTACATTTTTTAGACAGTTTTTTTTTTTATCTTCCCCTGTAAAATAACGTTTATTGCAATCACGAGGTCCCTGCACGGCGACGCTACGCATGCTGTTAGGCATTTTAATAATCTTATCTCTATGAGTTTGTATCGGCCTTTCTTCTCAGAGTAGTCTGATAGGAAATGCCGACCTTATCTGGTTTTGTAATATGATTGACGTGTAAGAGTGTTGGTCCTTCTAACAAAATTAAATAATTTATCAAACACACACAAAACACTGAATCTGGTCAACAAGGTACAAGTGCTGAGTATCCATCGAATTATTTTTTGATTGTAAAGTAAGCTTTTTAATATTTCTTTACAATAATAATAACAATTAGGGAATCCGTTTTATTTTCCATCGTTTTTTTACATATAAGATTTAAAACATTAAAGTAGACTTTAGAAAAAGTAATGTTAATAATAAATTATTATGTGTATAGATGTCGCACCTGTACGAATTTCGTGGGACATTCAACAGATAATTTGTTGAGCTTGTTTGTTTATACACGGCGGGAATATATTGCTACAGGAGACCAGACTATTAAGATTTTTAACAAATAATGGGGGCATAAAGTTTGAATTGTCCCGTAATCCCTGGCCTTATTATTCAGGTCCACCTGTCTTTGGCCGATCATCCGCGGTCCCCATGAAAATCACGTATGCTCTTACTACCGGTCACCTTTAGGCCATCACAATTTATTCCTGCCATAATTATTACCTTTTACATTGTTCCCTGACAACGTATGGTCACATCAAGACCGTATATACAGTATTGTGATATAAGGTCACAAATTCATAGATTTACATCAATTGGTCATGGTCAGGGAACTTCAAAAGCTGGTTACAATTTGATTAGACGTAGAAGATTCATTGTATGTTGCTCACTCGGGCTGCCACCGGGGCTCCTATAGCTTAACCGATATCGCTGTACCGCGCCTTAGGTATGTGCGCGGTGAGGCGAGGGGGCTGTGCAGGCTGCTCATTCGTCGACGCTCACGGTGTCACACCCCCCGCCTCGCCTCGCATACCTAAGGCGCGGCACACAGCGGTATTGGTCAGGCTATAAACGACTCAGACGTAGCGCGCCTGTGATGAGTGATCCCAGCCTTAGCGCTCCTAAGTGAAACCCCAAGGATCTGTTATGTACTCATCAAACTGTAATGAGAATTTTAACTTTAACGCACTGTGATTGACAATAGAAAGATTGCATGGAATTGTTTTAACCGTCTCGCGAAATTTGTAACGGTGTCTGAGAAAGTGTATCTTGTATTAACGTTCTACACGTCTTCTAGAAATAACTGTATTATTATCAAAAACATTAGTGCGTCACTGGGAGGGAAAATACTAAATGCTGTTAACCGAATTAGGATTCTTAAAAATAAAGCGGTCTGCCGTGAAGTACATATTTGTAGTGGGCCAGCCTTGTCGCCGCTGCACATAGACAACACGTACGGTAGACCGCGCCCCTCCCTCGCCACGCGCGTCGCGACTAGCCGCCACTTTCTCAGCCCTACCGCGGCAAGCGCCTACCTCACTTCGATCATTCTAGTATACGATTAAGATAAAACTACTAAACAATTTGTATGGAGACACAATTAGAGATCACCGCGATTGCGAGATTTTCTACTTTGATTCTTTAGGGTAAGCATAGCTGTAACTGATCGTACTTATTTAATGTTTGTAAGTCTAGGTGTATGTTCACATTCCCCCTGCCGGGCCCCATTTCGTTGGACCCATATTTCCACGTTACTGTTCCGGGCCACAGGTGACTATAGACTGAATTTTACTCGAACAATTGAATGTAAAACATAGCTTGGAGTCACACTTAAATCAAATGTAACAGGATACACTATTATTGAAGTTGCGTGTCTATCCAACCATCAGATCATTATTGCGTCCTGATACAAGGTGTACAAGGTGCAACTAGGGTGCGGTCGATGGATGTCGACCAGCCTCAAAACAATTGATGGCCGGCTATCGATTAATGAAGGAGTGACCATCGATCGGTGTAGAGTGTAGGTACATTTTTAATCTCACTGCAGGGTTTCGATTAATACCAAACTATTGATCCATGTCCAATAGGCAACAGTACAGTACTAGTACTCTGGCTGCCATGCTCCATACACTGCATCAATCTAAACCTTTGATGTCATTGATTGACTGCAGTCTGGTTACACCTAAATTGTTTATCAAGAATTGCAGATTTAACGGTCCTAGTCTATCTCTTACACTTGTTTTAAGCAAATATAGTACCTACGCTCATTCATCCCCCACTCTTTCCTGTAGCTTTTAAGATTGTACGAAAATATATTATGTATTCAGAGGAATAACAATCTCATTTCCTGTCAGGACTAACGGGTACAAAGTATTTGTCATAATGTAACCTTGCCAACTGTAACATTTGATAAATAAAGTTTTTTCAATGTATGGTTTTGGTGGTTTTCTTATTTGTTCCTAACTGACTAAAATATAGACTCATCAAGTTCAGCGTTAAATAAGTGGCTTTGCCAGTCGCTTAAGCCCAGCGCACACCTGGCGAGGCGCGGCGAAAAGACTTAGAAGATAGCGGCTAAGACATACCATCAAACAAAAAGTTATCTATACAAGCCTCTGAAGTTAATATAATCCTATTGATTGATATTTTATAAAATTTAAATTTATAGTTCTGTAAATACTTATATTTTGTCCAACCTACAACCTGACACTAACTTGCAAAAAACGTAAGGGTCAGCTCACACCGAGACGCGACGCTGCGCGCACATTTTAAAAGAGTGACTCAAAATATAACTTTATTTACTACACGAAAAGATACACATTTCATTGTGAGAATTCGGAATACGTTGAACCATGCAGCGCTGCGCCTCGAGATGCCTCGCGGCGGCTGCGTAGAGCGATGCATCGCAACGCAGCGGTGCATCGCCGGTACACGCGGCGTGCAAGAGCGGCGCTGCGTCTTGCGAAGCCGCGAGGCCGCCGTAGCGACATCTCTACTATTTCTGTCCAGACTTCGTGTAGAATTGATCTCCATAATGCAGCCGACAAATATACGTCGTTCTCATGCGCTTGCAAATGGTAGATTGCGGGTGGATGCGGCGGGGCGGGTGCACGAGGCGAATATAAACACGTTCCGCTGCGCAGCGAGGCGTCGTGCTGCCAACGATTTTACGATGCGCCTCGCAACGTTGCGATGCGACTCGCGGCGGCGGCGCGCGGTGCAGCGCTAAATCACACTGGCCTCTTCCAGTATCGTCGCGCCGCGCCTCTGTGTGAACTGACCCCTTTTTATTTTTTTTATTTTTTGGGTGGGAAATCATCAAATGACCTCTACCGCTCTGGGCGGAGTGGAAGGGCGTGTCAGACTCTTACTGACTAAAACCCACCCGTGTTCCTTCAGTTGCCTGTGCGCCAGGGCCACGGTAACTCTTTCGAACAATCCGCGACCCCGGCAGGCATCGGCCCTGTCGGACCCCGTCAATTGTGCTGACATCTCTTGAAGTGTGAACTGACCCTAAGCGGGCATTTTGGCGATCCTCATAAACAGCATGAAATAAATCATCAGATTGTAGAATTGAGTTCTAAATTTTGACGCTAGGCTCTGTTTGTCATAACAACAATAATGGCGTCCAAATAAGAAATAAATAAAACGAGGAAAATTACCCTACTTCAAGTGAACCCCAGCTTTAGCCCGCCAAATTCAAATTTTCTTTGGTTTTTTGCAAATTGCAGCTTTGTTTTACGTCGTATGTTGATCAAAGTGCGATTCGCGACTGTAGGAATGATATATTTACTGAATAATAATCATCAATTTTATTCTCAAACTTGGGTTTGTTCCACCTAAGAGTTTGCAAAAACCCAAAGATTTTTTTTAAATTTGGCAGGCTATTGGTAACTACAGGTTATTTTTTTTTCTTAATATGTACCTAGGTACACAGTTTGGTCTCCTTCACAATGGGCGGTTACTAGGCGTATTTAATGCTGAATTTATGCCCAAGACTTGCTTCTATTTGCTTCCTATTCGCAAATAATTGCTTCTATCGTATTCTAGAAGAAGGAAAAAACATTTTAAAGGTGACCGTTCATTCTGATGTCAGGACAGTCGTTAGTGTCCCTGATACATAGAATTATTGAATTCACGGTGGCCATTAATTACTTCCCATTTGCTTCTCTCAGTGTTTTATAACGATAATACTGTAACTATCACGTCAATAAAGTTAAAGGCAAAAGTGTTGTTATCTATATTTTTGCGCCTGAGAAAAAAATAAAGCAAAACTCATAATTAACATTGCAGTTATGCTTGAGTAGGCGATAAATCTATCGTATTGTACCGATGGCCTACAGCTACAGCTAAGTATTATGTTATTAAAAAGAAGTGGGTATCGTATTTAGTGACAAAAACTCATACAAATGTAATAAACATCTTTAAAGATAATATTTCAATTCTTAACTTGCTAGAGAGTGTTCTTATAGGCGCTAGCCACTGTACCTTATTCATTTATTAATAACAGAGGGTAGATTCTGTTTTTGTTACAAGCATTTATCATTACTTTGTCGTTATTACTCTATGTTATCATTGGCAGTTACTGTTTATTACTGGCGTGTTGTGATAGTCTAATATTATAAATATAAACTATTTTTTTTTCTTCATAATGAAAAGGGGAAGAAAATATGTTGTAATAACATGTATGTTATAACATAGAGTACCTAATAACGACAAATGCTTGTAGCAAAAACAGAATCTTCCCTCGGTTATTACCACGTTGGCTGCCATGAGCATTACCGGTGGGATCACGTAATCATCTCTGTGTGGCCATAAGCATCACCGGTGGGATCAGAAGCTCATTTTTCAGGGTATTGTTTTGCGATTTTTTTGTGGGGCCAGAGTGAAACTTGAATGCTATTTTGTAGAGGATACTCTATATTTACTTACTAAAACTTGAATATTTCAAATTTTGAGTTACCTAACTTCTGAGGGGCTCCTAAAATTGATAGACCATCATTACTTTATGCCATCATTTAAGTGGGCCTGCCAAGTTTTTCGAGTCACATCCAAGGAGTTTGTTTTTGTCTAGTTGATATACAACCTCTGACATGTAATCTAATCATAATTATAACATAAATAATGACAAATAACAATTCAAACACGTATATGTCATATTTAGGCGATTAACACACGGCACCGCGCACCGCCGCGGAGGGCGGTGGCGGTAAAGCGGATTTCGTAGCGGTGCCCCGCGCGGTAAGGCGGTTTACGCGCTTGTCTGCGCGGATGGATTTAACGCGGTTTTGACCAGTTTGATCACACACACTGGCAAGAATAGACGCTGAAGTGGTGGCAGCAATCTGGCCTTTATGACGTAGAAAGAAAAAAATAAAAAGATATTGGGTTCATACATTTTTACGAAGCAGAACTCTGAATGGGACATTCGTGTTATTCTATAAAGGTTTGAGAAAACACGAAGATATTTTTTTAACTATACGCGAATGTCCACGTCTTCATTTGATTATTTGTTTGTCTCTAATTTTCGGTAATAATTTCTTCCCATTGTTTCATTTTAAGAAGTCTATCACTATATTGTGTGCTTTTTATGTCCCAGATAGCTGAGTGACTTTCAATCTCCGAAATAAACTTTTCGACATCGAATTCCATTTTTAACTTGCAACACGTCCTGCACCCGCGATGATCCGCGCGTTTATACGGCTCCCCGTGTGCGAGGCGCCGCCCCGCCGCGCGGACGGCGGCGCGGAGGGGCGGTGGCGGTGAGATAACCGCTCGCCCGCGCGGTCGGGCGGTGTACATGTGTTAGGCATCAACGGATTTATTAGAGGCCAATGCGACATGAGATCCGCGTCACCGCCTACCGCGGCGGTGCGCAGTGCCGTGTGTTAATCGCCTTACATTGCAGTATGTGTCGGTAATCTTTGCTGCATGATGGGATGATAGTGTTGTTGTAAGCCAAATGTACTCTGTGTTGTAAGCCTAAAGGTTGCAAGAACTGCGTTTAATGCATGATTTAGTAGAAAAAGTGCAGTGAATTGTGAGTGTTATTTTTTTTTTAAATCCGTCATCACGTTGACGTCAAACAAATGCTCGACAAAAAAGGCAAAGAAAAAATGTGAATAAGGACACATCTAATACCGATTTATTAAAAAAATTGGGAGATAATTCGGATGACGGTGATTTTTCGGTGGAATCTGCGGATGGCTACTCTCCAAGCGAATGGTCAACCGATTCAACAAATTCGTCCGACAATGAAGACTTTATTACACAGATACAATAATATATAGAGCAATTGAACATACAAGAGGTAAATCATAGGTAAATACAATTGAAAATAACCCAGAGAGAAACGATTTAACTACACATCAAACTCCAAATAGTGAAGCGAGGGTGTGGGTCGACGTTGATGGCAATTATTTGAAAACAATGATGTTTTATAGGACTAGATCAGCAGTGTACGGCGCCGACGTGTTACCACTTCGTATATGTCCACAGGCATATCTGACTTCAGTTGTCAGCTTGACGTCAAGTGAGCAATTGCTTAGCAATAAAAAATATCAAAATGGTAGGTAAAATAAGCTGTTAAAATTTGTATGTCACGGTCTGAAAAAATCAATAAAGCAAGTGGTGTTACATTTCACAAGTAAATTTGCTAAATTTTCTTCAGATTATCCAAAAAAACATTACGAGACGAAATAAATTTATCACACATTGCTTTTGCCATCAGTGCTACCAGTAAAAACGATTTTGATTTTGCCAGATTGATGGGAGTTTAGTGAATGACGAATGTATGTTCCTGTAATTCTAATTTATAATATCATTCCATTTCAAACAAAAGTAATTAGACACGATCTTTATAGTTTTTAAATATAATATTTACGTTGACGCATTTGTTTCTTTTATTCTTTTATGTAGGTACCTAATCCTTGTCAATTTCTATAAAACTTTAATCTATTGGTAGTTCCATAATACTACCTTCCATAATAATTGATTCAATAACTACCATAATTAATTCTGGGGAAATTATGTTCCGTTTCAAAGCTACGACTTTAAACTCGTAAGTGGTAACGTTTTTTTGAAATTGTTAGTAGGACGTTGCTCCTCTAGTATTATATAACCTCATTGTTTGAAAACCTCCATTACTTTTACTGGAACTGAAGCATATAACTATGATAGTAGTAATCCTGTAGACAAGGCAAATCTTAAGCCTATTAATGTTTACGAAAGTTTCTTGACACAGAATATTTTGAAATATATATGTGAACAAATAAATTTATGTGAAAAACAGTACATAGATAACCATAAATTGAGCGGACTCTCTAGAATGGGTCGATGGAAAGACACAGCTGTAGAAGAATTAATAATGTTTCTTTTTGGCATAATTCTTTATATGGGCTTGGTGAAATATCCTACACTGGAAGATTACTGGAGTAATGATATTTTATATAAAAATACAGTGGTGTCTAGAAATATGAGCAGAAATAGGTTTCAATTATTATTAACATGTATTCACTTTGTAGAAAATGCTACTGCAGATACCTCAGACAGGTTGTACAAAATCAGAAATGTAATAAATATCTATTATACAAGAAAGATTTAGGGAGCTTTACACACCTGGAGAAACGGTAGCCGTAGACGAGTCCATGATACCTTTTAGGGGACGATTACTCTTCTTGCAATATATACCTAGCAAAACACAAATATGGGATCAAAATGTACAAAATATGTAGTCCTCTTGGATACACTCTGCGGGTAAGGTCTAGTCTGGAAAGGAACCACGTCAAGTAAAAGGTGTAGCTGAGGATATTGTCATGGAACTATCTCAAAAGTATTTAGATACAGGGCGGACTATCGTGACAGACTATTTTTATACATCACTTACTCTGGCTACTGAACTTTTGAACAGAAAAACTCATCTCTTAGGTGTGCCTAAGAGATGAGTTATTCTGTTCAAAAGTTTGTAATAAGAAAAAATAGGAAAGGGCTCCCAAAAAACATTACTCAGAAACAAATAAACAAAGGACAAGTTATTGGCAAGGAAAGTCTTGATGGAATCGTAGTAGGTAAATGGAAAGATAAGAGAGATGTCTATTTTTAGACATAGAAGCAACGGGAAAAAAAGATTCGCCAGCCAATAATGAAGCCTTGCGCAATTATAAAATACAATAAGGCTAAGCAAGGAGTAGACATTGCGTACCAAATGGCTAGCTACTTTTCACCATTGAGAAAATCCGTCCGATGGTTTCATAAGGTGGCATTCGAACTATTGTTCAATACCGCAATTGTCAACTCATGTCTTCGATTCAATAATTTTCAAATCGAAGTTTGACGAAAGCCCTTGCAAATTACAACTTTTCGAGAAATAATGCTGAAGAGCCTTCTCAATTTGGATATAAATCCAAATCCTATAGTAAAACATCAATTGAAGCAAACTACAGAAAAGACAAACAAAAATCGTAAGAAATGTTATTCGCAGGAATCAAAGCAATCGGGCCGAGAACATGTTCAAAAGACGGTTAGAAAAGTCTCTACAATCTGCATTCTATGTGAAAAATATTACTGTTTGTCTTGTTTTGTTGAAACTCATTAGAATTCATTACCATTATCGCACTATTCATTATTTTGAATAGAATAGAATAATTTTATTTTTGCAAATATGGGTAGATGATACATCAATAGGTGTTAGTACAGTACAAAAATCAGCCATATTTTGCCATTCAGCATGCAAATATTTACGTCACGTAAGTACGTACGTCGTCGTCGTACGTCGTTATTTACGTCAAATAATTATCATATATTATTTACATCAAATTATTATCTAACATTAGATCAATTATTATTAAATCATATACCATTAAACTAATTATTATTCAATTAAATTAGAGTTATATATAACGAATACCTACTAGGAAAAGTCAACTAATCTTTTTCTCAGCTAGGAACTCAGTCACACTGTATTACGTTTTATCTATCAAAAATTAACGTAGTCTATTCTTCAACAGCAAAGCATTTAAATCTTTCCAATCTCTTGGTAATTTATTATAAATAATTGGGCCCATGCAATAAACACTCTTGCGCATCAAAGCGGTTTGACACCTCAATTGACATAACCTACTGTTGTCACGCCTATTTCTTGGAGCTACATCAGCCATTCGTCCAAAACGACTTGAATTGTGCTTTACGAACATAGCTACTTCCAAAATATAAATACAAGGCAGTGTCAGAATATTGTACTGCTTAAAATATGGCTCGCAGCTGTCAGTGGATTTAAGTTTAAACATTGCTCTTAGACATCTTTTTTGAGCTTTAAATGATGTGTCTTTGTCAGTAGAGTTCGCCCAAAAAATTACACCGTAGCGCAAGTGAGACTCAACTATACCGTGATATGCCGTAAGGAGTGTGCATGTGTCTACTATGGATGATAATTTATATAAAACATAGGAAGATGTACTTGATTTTTTACACAGTAAATCTATATGCGCTTTCCAATTTAAGCTGTAATCTATTTGTAGTCCTAAAAATTTGGTATCACCTACTTCGTCATTTTTATAATGTATGTGGAGGTTCGGCACACCAGGTGTTCGTTGTCTAAAGTGCATTACCTTTTTTTTACTTAAATTGATAATCAAATTATTTTTATCTAGCCATTTAATTATAGAGTCAAGAGAATTATTTATGTTATTTCCATATGTAATTGGGTTTTCACAAGGGATCGTTATGGTGCTATCATCAGCAAACATAGTCAAAGATTGTTCAATATAAAGTGGCATGTCATTAACGTATAGTATAAATATAAACGGGCCCATAACACTTCCCTGTGGTACACCGAATGCAATTTTACGTTCTCGTGACCGTGACATTTCTTCTTGTTTATTAACTACATTAATGCGACTAACTTCAGTTCTTTGTGTTCTATTTTCTAAATATGATTTTATCAGGTCAAGTACGTTACCTCTAATGCCGTAGGCTTCTAATTTATTTAATAAAGTATTGTAATGGACATATTCAAACGCCTGAGTTATATCACAAAATAAGGCACATATTTAAGAGCGTTTATCCATATTTTTAGCAATATTATATAAAAAGTCATAAATTGCCATATTAATGGTTCTGTGCTCCCTAAATCCTTTTTGTTCTTCACACAGTATTTTATTTTTTTCGATGTAGTTATATACTTCTTTGTAGATGTATTTTTCAAATATACCTTTGATATGGGTCTATAATATTCCATCAACTGCTTATCTTCTTTTTTAAATAAAGGTTTTTTTATAGACATTTTGAGTGCTTCTGGATATATACCTGTACAAATACTGAGGTTGATTATGTAACTAAAATTACTGCATATTTCAGCTGCCACTGACTCCAGTACCTTAGTTGTGATTCCATCATAACCTACACTAGTGGTGTTTTTTAATGACATTATTATTTGATGTATGTCATGTGATGTGCTATGTGCCATAAACATTGATTGGCTCCTTGCAGATGACATGTCTGGCTTTGGCTTATATTTAGGATCTATTTTTGGATGTATTTTATCAACAAAATAGTCATTAAAAGCATTAGCGATATGTAAAGGTTTATTTATAATTTAATTTCCAACCTTAATTTTGTCAATTTGTTGTTTAGGGATTTTGATTTTTATTTTGCCTGATTAATTACCTGCCATGTAGTTTTTGATTTATTTTTTAATTGTTGTATCTTGTGAATATTTTGTGCTCTTTGTGTTAGATTAATAATTTTATTGTAAAGTTTAGAATATGTAGCAAATTTCTTTTTATTTTCATAGCTAGGGTTTAATCTAAATTGCCACAGAAGATTTCTTTTTTTCTTACTACATAATCTAACGCCACGCGATAGCCATTTCGGCTTATTTAATATGTTTTTTTTTTATAAATGGAAAGCTCAAGTCGTAAAACAATAAAAATATGTCAACAAATTCATTTTAAGCTACATTAGGACATTACACTTAAGAAACACTACATTGAACTGAAGAAATCTTATTGGTAAAAGTACATTCTCTTTGGTGTAATGAAGTATAGTTTTTTTAATTTTTTATTTGAATAAAAATGTTTTTTGTTTCTTGCGAAAAGCGCTTTGTAGCTTAAATTGCCCGCTTTTGATATGAATGAAACGAAAATATTTGCCCTCACCATGGCCATTTTTAACTTTAATTATCTAGGTCATGGTCTAAAAAAACATATATGTATATTATTATACCATGATCTAGGTAATGTGACAGTTTAGGATTAGATTATATCACATGACATTTTTTGTTGTGTATATGCCCCCTATCCATATATATAGGTATTATCGTGCGACGCCATTATGAAAAATAATCAAAATGGCGAACCGGGACGAGACCAGTCTCCATACAAAAAGTTCTAACCCCTTTACATACTTATTAAATACTTACCTACCATTTTGGTGGATTCTGTTATTTGAAATATATAGATGATGGACATTTACCGAGTGTTTTTTATAAGTCATTTGAATTTATTATAGAACATGGTATTAAAATTTATTGAACATCATGATTCCTACAATGTTTCTAGGATTCTAATTTTAATTATCACAACCAAATTATGGTCGGACTTATATTTTTACGTGATGGCAACTTTTACTAGTTGCCACTGGAATACGAATTCTTTTATTTGGTTTCAGCTGCTGTTTTTGTGTTTTTGCAGTATTTTTTATTGTTTTTTATTAATATTGCGAGATGCAACGCCTGTGCGAAATTGACGCTTTTTGTGTTGTATATTCATTTAATAATAACGAGTAAGAGACTCCTGTGCGAAATTGACGCTTTCGTGTTGTTTTTACACCATGGTTGGAAAAGGGAGTGTGAAGTGGGCAAAATGCTTTAAGTATAACCACAAATGAAAATCGAGGATTTGTTGAGGAAGCCTCAAAAAAATCTTTATTGAGAAAAATAAATATCCTAAAACATGGTTAAAAAGCTTGTATTATTTGCCATCACTAAGAAATTCCCTACACGAAGAATTTTCGTTTGATGTTCTTGCACAATATTAATTTATTTTTTATAATTGTGCAGAAACAGGAAACGAAAATTCTATTACTTAATCGATACAGGAATATAAAAAAGGAGATTCAAAACAGTATTCAAATCTCCAGCGTTATCAAAACTTCTGATGGCATACACGGCAGCGCTAGCGTGTTTCTATGTAAGCATTTTGAAAGTATGAAGTTGACGTTCTTCCCTTTAGGGTATATATTGTTCTGTGGCCGCAGCGGAGTAACGAGCGACATAGCCCTCCCGTCTCAATACTAAAAGCACGACTGCAGCCCGCGCCCGCGCAGACCATCTTTGAGCCTCTATCTCAAAATGGAGACATTTGCTTTAAAAATGTTGATTAGATTTACTTAAGGGGGATGCGATAAAGTAGACCGCGAATTTCAAATTTACTTACGTTTTTTGCAATTTGTAGGTCAGTGTCCGGTTGTATGTTGATTAAAATATGATTCGCGACCGTAACAAATATGGCTTAACAGAATTATAGTCATTAGAATCAGCAATACAACTCCTTAAGTTAGAATTGGCTTCAAATATCATGATTCCATGAAATAGTCATTCAATAGGGTAATATGAACTTGATGTATTGTTACTATTTATGCTTAATATTCTATAAATAAATATTTAATACGGCCGCGAATCATATTTAGATCAGCATAAAACCTGAAACTGACCTGCAAATTACAAAAAACGTAAGAATATTTGAATTTCGCGAGCAACCTTGGCGCATCCCCCTTAAACTGTAATGTTTCTATAGTACCTACCTCTAACCATCAATTTTTCAGTGTAAAAATATTTCCAAATACCAAAGCCGTTTAGTAGGAGTAAGGAATATTAGCCAAAAAATTGTGTTTTGTAAGTATTTTATTAAAGCATAAGTATTAGCCATACGAAAAAATCCTGTTAAAGTAATGATGTAGGTACCTACATGAATCTATAACAAACAATTGTTTTTCAAATCTTACCAAGCCGTTCAGGCGAAAGCGTCAGGGTAACCAGCGATATAAAAAAACTTAAAAAAATATTAATTTCGCGGTACCGTAGTGCATCGAATCCCTCTTAATGAGTAGTAGGCTTTACAAAGTGACCGTGACAATTACGGTACTAAGCGGGACTAAGGGCCTTATACAAAAAACACAAATGTCAGGTTACCTAGACCCAGTATTATTTTTAGTGGCGCAACGCGTAAGAGATGATTTCCACCAAACGGCTCGCATCGCATCGGATCAGAACGAATTTTACAATCTTTTAACTATATTAAATCGTGTACACAGTATTTAGAGGTATATTACCAAGCCGCGCACAGAAAATTGACCGCGAGCGTCTTCCGCGACACGCGATCGTAGCCGGAAGTATGCTGCGACGCGCGTTCGGCTTCGTTCGCCTGTCATCGTATCCGATCGGATCTTTTAGGCTGTCGTCGCGTGCGCTCAAAGCTGTGGCCACGCACCAACCTTACACCGTTTTTGCAATAAATCATCAATCCAATTTTTCCTTTCCTCTTCTGTGTTTTATGATTATTATTTCATCTTCTAATGCAATAGCCAACAATACTACGTCAACTGCAACCGTTTTCAAAAATTAGAACACGTCAACTCAAACTCAAAGCATTTATTTCAATTAACCCATTTGCAGGCACTTTTGAATTGTCAAAGAGTCGGTCAGTTAGTCAGAAAGTTGAAGCTAGTTGCCCATTCCAAAACGTAGATCTCTATGGAGAAGAACGGGCAAGAAACTCCAAGGACACTCTTTTTAAATCAAGATATTACAAAATCCTGGGTACATTAATCGTGTTGCTTCTATATGCGAGAACAATGAAACAAAATATATAAAGAAACAAATCAAAATATATGATTAATAATAAAAATAAGCCGCGGCAGTTAAGAGATGACCAGTCTCAACTGACGGCGCCCAATTCAATAGGAATGAAATTATTTGACTAAGCGCAGAAACGGATAAGTTCGATCCGATGCGATGCGAGCCGGTTGGTGGAAATCATCCTTATGAAGGATTATTTAACTAACTCAACTAAAAAGCCAAAATTTTATTAACTTAGATCCACTTTCACGTTGCCAGTGGGGCCTAAGAAAACCAAATTTGACTTTGGAAAAGGTACGATGATATCACAAAAAATCTTACTATGTTTACCGAGCTGCGCGTCCATTTGGTCGACATCAAGCGTACGGACGTACGGAGCATCTCCTCGTGCGAAATACCGACGTCCAGCGAGATTTTTCCCATCCGGTGGGATGTCGAGT
The DNA here is from genome assembly GCA_917490735.1 of Dryobotodes eremita. Taxonomy (NCBI): domain Eukaryota; kingdom Metazoa; phylum Arthropoda; class Insecta; order Lepidoptera; family Noctuidae; genus Dryobotodes; species Dryobotodes eremita. The sequence continues at coordinate 3,811,389 of OU823241.1, read as the reverse complement.
TAACGGCGCAGCAGTCTATACAAACCAAGCAAATCCGTCTGGTCCGCACCTAAGTTTCGATGCCGACCACGTGGATGTGTAGCTTATATTTTAATCTTATTTTGTTTTAATTATTTTCATAATCAACAGGCATCATATGGTAGAGAAATTTAAATTACTTTACACAGATTACATTGAGTACCACAGTAGGATACTATAATCCCATGCAACGAGCAGTGCTAACAGTGGCTCAAAATAGCATTAGTCCACGAAGTTCTTATGTAGAGACAATGTGATTAGTTATTCATAATTATTAGATGCTTGTACAGATAATACATTATAACATAGAAGCAAATGAATTATATAAACACAAAGTTATACAAGCACCATCAACCATACTATAATTATTGTAATTATAACACCAATTACATACATTCTAGAGAATTGCAATAAATACACATGTTATATCGGTGGGTACATAATTATGCAAGAAATACTAAATCAACCACATCAAATCAACAATACAACAACTAGAATCAATTCTATTTTCTTGTAAAGTTCAACGTTCAATTGCCTTATACAGGCAGGAAAAAATTAAATTAGCTCGCGTAACTGCAGACGTGATCGTCTGCAGAGATTCGCTACCTAATTTAATTTGAACCTATATATACTTACCTAATTTGAATAAATGATTTAACTTACATCTTAAAAACTAAAATGTATGCTTACATGCTAAAAACACTTTATATTTACTTTAACCAGATCCAAATGCTTCTGAATGACGGGAAAGGTCGTGATACTAAAACTTACACGATTACAAAATAAGAAACGAAAAGCGACAATTTATGAGTAGTTGATAACTGATAAAAGTAACGCAGGTATATGGGTTAAATGATAACAAAGGCATCTTGGTGTTGGCCATCTTATAAAAACTACAATTAGTGTAACTAGAATTTCCCTACGAGTTGAAATTAATGAAATGTTTGCAATGCTGCAAATGCAAAGTAGGAAGTTTAAAAATTCAGCAACAGTAGATACTGCTGAATATAACTTTTCAGGTTATGTACTTATTATCAAATATCATAATGGCAAATACTTGAGATGTTAGTGATTTAAGTTCGGTGCGGATGATAAATGATTTTATTTCTGTAAGTAAGTTTGTACAAACGCTTTTACGCGTCAATCATATTTTAAAACGAGATGAGATCGGCGTTTCCTTTCTGACTACTCTGAGAAGAAAGGCCGAAACAAACTCAGAGGTCACAGTCTCTTTTAAAGTACAGACATAATCTTGGTTAGATCATGTGAAGACCATGTAGATTTGTGTCTGAAATGGTATTTTGAGGAAAAACCACACAGAATGAGTGGAACTGTCCAGTCAGTGCACGCATTTGTCAGTAATCGTGCAGCCCAACTCAGAACTTAAGGAGCTCAACGATTCGACGAACAATACCAAAGAAAGGACATTTGGGTAGGCCGCATAAATTACTCAAACTACCAGACCATGATTCAAACTAATTAAGAAAGAAAAAGAAAAAAAGATGTCTCAGCGTCACTGCTCGAGTAGTGCGCTTAGATGTTGACCTCGTGAGACTGTTGCAAGACATTATTCATTACTTAAATTACATTCGGTGCGCTCGCGGCTAAGCGATAAACCATTATCGAATTAGCAAAACATTACGTAAGCGGAAACCACAATTTTTAATTCACTGATAGCGTTTTTTTCCTTGTGTACCTATACTGTTTTTAGATCGAAAGTTTATAAGAATTTTTATCAATAATGCGATATTTGGCTTAATATCGTTTGTAGCCAACTAGAGCACTTAATCGTTAATTATAATACAGTTCACACATTAGTCTTTTTTGGCAACCAACTATATCGAGGGGTGAAAGGCTATTTGTTTGAAGCGACAGTTTACGAACTTTACAGGAGAACCATTTAAAGATTAAAAATTAGGAAATTATAAGAAAACTACTAGGGGAGACCGGGTACAAAAGTAACACTTTGTACTTTCACACTGGTTTCTAGGTAGTTATCATATTTTTGATGAAATGAATGTTGCCACATATAAACTTCGACTATGCTCTACAAATCTTTATTTAAATTTACCTCATTATTTGCTGTTTATTGTGAATTACAGAGATTTAAAAAAAATATGACGATTGTTACTTTCGGCCCCGAGGCCAGGGCGAAAGTAACACGGTGTGGGTCAAAAGTAACATGATAAAGGTGTATGTAATACATATGAAATTCAATATCAAATCAACTAATTATTTATTAGAAAAATGCGTTTTAATAACATAAATGTTTATTTGTACTTTTAACATAACAATAGGACTTCTTTCATGCTTAAACAATATAAACAAAACAAAACTGTTATTGACTACTCGTCAGAAATTATTCTTAACCATAGTAGGCAATAATGAGATCAACTTATATGAGATTCAGTTCGCTAGTCTACTCAGACTCGCAATTATGGCACACATAGTGCATCATCATTGATGCATTCAACATGTGACCAATTTTTGCATTCGATACATTGTATCCACTGCTCGTTTCGCCGATTATTGCCAAAAGGCTCTAAACACACAAGACAAAAGCAATCTTCTTCGTCAGAGGACTTGTTACTTTCAATGCTTTCTTTTTCATTACTTGCCTTCTTTGTTCTTTTTCCTTTTCCTTTCCCTTTTGTGGATATATCAGTATCAGGTTGTAAAATTGTTTTCTTGGCTTTCATTCTTTCTTTATATTCTTCTTCAGTCGCATTTTTTTCGGGCGTATCGGTCAAAATCGCAGTCTTACGTTTCTTACGCTCCCCATTTGTTGTAGTCCTCGGACCTGCTCTTGGAATAGGTCTAATATCTCGGGGTGAGACCGAGAAAGGAATTCGCGGAGAAGAACCCACTCAATTAAGTAGTCCCGCAGTTTTTTTCTTCATCAACAGTAAACACATGGTTGACCCAACGGTAGCCAACTATTGCACTATTATTTCCTGCCTTTAATTTTTATATACCTGTACAATGTCACAAGAAAAACATTGTACTTTTTTGCTAGGGCTCTAATTGTGGCATTATCTTTGAAATGCTCGTCAGCCGCTTTTCTGTACACGTCCATGTCAGTGGTCCCTCTTGCCGTCTTTCTTACTCGCTGTCGCGGCATTCTGTAAGTAAAAAAACGAATAATTAACATTAAACGTAAGTGAATCATATTCATTACATTACGGGGGCAAAAGTAACATGTTACTTTTGTACTCGTAGTGCTATGTTACTTTTGTACCCAACCACGTTTTTGTTAATTCATGAATGCCTACCTAAAACTGGAACTTGCTATTCAAAAATCAATAAGAACTCTGTGTAAACAATCTAACCAAGAATTACTATGCAAATAGTCACAATGATTATATCATTTTAATACTACGTAACTACTAAATGAATAAATATCAAAAAACTTACTTTTCGCTCGTAAAATCACGTCGCGTCCTCTAGCACAATCTCACAGCGCAGAGCGTGCGCGGCGACTAAGTGCAAGCGGGCGGAGCGTCGCCGGCTATCTCCTGAGGGTAGCGGGGCAGCGTTTTGACTATTTGGTAAACCTATAGAGCATTTGTTACTTGCGACCCGCCGTTACTTTTGTACCCGGTCTCCCCTACTCTTACTTTAATGAGGATCGGGGATCTTTACTGCAAAAAACCCCCAATGTTTTGATAGGATTTTCAATAAAAAAAACAGCTATTAAGTTCCACGATAAACGTCGCTTAATACAATATGATCTGTATCGCCTTATTTCTAGAGTAAAGAAAAATGATTCAACTGCCAACAGTGTCACCAAACAGCAGCAGGTAAAATAGTTTAAGTGACATTACAGTGCTTATGCAGTAGAAAACAAAATGATTTAATCCACGTAACTCAATGATTATAGGAATAGGCTATTTTGTTTAACTACCAATTGGGTTTTGATAACGATACAGGCAAGTTGACTTAAGCAACGATGAACATTAGTTGTTTGATGTTTCATATTTCGAAAGGATTTTATAAAAAATGGTTGTTGATACAAGATAATAATGACAGATTTATAAGGTTTTTTTAATTATACGCTTGTAAATTGTAGCTATATATATTTTAGTTTTAGCTTGTATATTGTAATCTATTTAGTTTGATTGAGTAAGTTAAGAAGTTGTTGTATTGAAAAGGGTGAATAATTATTATGTCAGGAATTGTGGAAAAAACTTCTGTTAATAAAAAATCTTTTATTACGTACCTAATACTTTAACTACTCAGTCTTAATGAGATCGTAAGTATCCTTATTAAATATTATAAACTTGAAAGTAGTTACTGAAGTGGATATAAATATACTTAGTAAGTAAGCAACATTGTTTAAGTAAGAAACCTATATTGAGAAAAACGTATTTCTATTGAGCTCCATACTTCATGGGTACTGAGGATCAAATGGATTTAAAATACGTAGGTAAATCTTTGTTTTGGTTACGATAATTAAAGCTCTAAGATCTGTTTGTTATTGAAAATCTTCTTTTCGTATTATTAAGTAAACATAAATAAACGTAGTACTTATAGGCTAATAGGGAATTAATGAATAAAGCAACATACATACCTACGATTAGCCAAACGTCACTGGTAACTAGGTTTGCCAAGTATGTTTTTTAACCAATTTATTATTTTCGAAGCCATTGCCTGTAAAAATAAAGCAGACAGCAAAAAAAAACAATTAAGTAATTTTTCTTAACTATATAATTAAACTCTAAAAATAAATTACGGTTACAATATACCCTTATTTCACCTTTTACTAGTTAAATACTGCGTATTGCGCTCATCTCGTCATTTTGTATTCATCACTGAAAATATGCGTTCAGTAAAAGCTGATGTAGACAAAAGAAAAGGTACTTCATAAATATTTTGAAGATATAAGAAAAGTTAGAACCACTGCGCAACACTTATTGCTATTTTGCAGCAGTAGATTTAGTAACACAGTAACACGTTTTGGTGAGAACGAGCAATTACGAGAATTTTATTAAACTCATTTATTTCTGAATACAAATCACAAACTGATTCAAGGTACGTTTCATTTTACACTTATTTAAATAAAATAAAATTATTTAAATGTTCATCAAAACTATAGTAGGTTCGCCTACTATATGTATATATATTTTTTTAATACAGTAGTTAGGCCTCCAACATAATAGGATACTATATTATATAGTAGGGTTGTCACCCCTACAGGTAACAAAACCAGTAGGTATAGTAAGCTGACCAGCACCCTAATTACGTACTTAATACAATATCTATCACAATCTGAATCATTTTGAAGCCTATTTGATACTAATCCATTGCTTCTTATGTTCGAAAAATTTGTCTGCTTAACAACGTAAATAACGCAATGAATGTTGTTGAACTGTCAAAATGAAACCCATTCCTACTGTTAGTGTGTTACGTAATTACCCCGCTGTTAGTCTATTGTATGTAAATTGTATACTTTTAAATCTAAGAATACACCAAAAAAATATTCTGTAACCGCGTATACATATTTAAACAATAACCGTTATTCATGTATGTAGGTAATAACTTCGATAAACAATATACAAACATTAGCAATCTACTAGTTACATTATTACAAGTAATTGATTGATTTATAGACACAATATTAAAGTAAAATACAAGCTTACTATTTGTTCTTATTCCTATCCCCAACAGCACGCATCCAGCACCTTAATTACGTAACACACTATCTATCACTATCTGAATCATTTTGAAGCCTATTGCTAATCCATTGCTTCATATGTTCGAAAAATTTGTCTGCTCAACAACGTAAATAACGTAATGAATGTTGTTGAATTGTCAAAATGAAACCCATTCCTACTGTTAGTGTGTTACAGCGAGGACAGCGAGTGTTACGAAACCCAGGGGAACGCTATGCAGACGTGTTTTGCAGAAATCACCCCTTATGGTGGAGGGTCCGTTATGTTTTGGGCGGGCGTAACTTCCAGCTATTGTAACGAGATAGTATCCATTGAAAATGGCTCACTAAATACGCAAAGGTACATAACAGAAATTAAAAAATGTCAACATGCACAACCCGCACTGACTGTAATTGGTGAAGATGCCATTTACATGGACGATAATGCTCGGGCCCACCATTCTGGCGACGTAGATGCTTATATGCAAGAGGTCGGTATTCGTCGTTTGGATTGGCCAGCGCGGAGCCCCGACCTTAACCCCATTGAGCACGTCTGGGACCACCTAAAAAGACGAGTACGATCTGTCCAACCACTCCCATAAAACATCAGGGAGCTTAAACGTGCGATCTCGGCTGAGTGGGAATACATTCCACAGGACACCATCAAAAGCCTGGTGGAAAGCATGCCAAGAAGATTACATGCCGTAATCGCTGCAAGGGGAGATCATATTTGTCATTAATTTAATTTTTTTTAATGTCTTCTTTTTATTTAAATACCATAAAAATACTCGCAGTCTTAATTTCTTTATACCCATAAAAATGACCATTTTAACAAGGCTCTCTGTCTACATTGACTAAACACCGATTCCAGGATTTAAGTGTTAAAAACTATATTCTCATTCAATTTCTAGTCATTTATGCTAATGACATTAAAATTTTAATATTATCCATAGAAAAGCTAATGACTGTAAGGTGCCCGTTTTTTTTGCAAAGGAGTATATATATAGTAGGTATATATATTATCTATCTATATCTATCTATACATATAATAAAATTGTAGAAAAGTGGTGTCTGTACAATCGAAATATATAAAAAAAAAGTAGCAGGGGTTGTTATTATATCGATGCCGAACCCGAGATTGTAATTAAATTTTTTTTTGTCTGTTTGTCTGTTTGTCTGTGTGTTTGTGCACGCTAATATCAGAAACGGCTTATTCGATTTAGATGCGGTTTTCACTAATATATTGTAGTAAGCTTCACTTAACATTTAGTGTTTATTTCATGTCAATCGGTTCATAAATAAAAAAGTTATGTCAGTTTAAAGAATCACGGCGAACATTTGTTAAGGTATTCTATCAGAGTACGTACACGCCTCGCGCCTGCGCGTCCGTGGCTATATAAAGCGCGCTGAGAGCCGTGCCGCTGCTGCTCCTGGCTGGAGGCCCTTTAGAGTAAAATCCGAAAGGCAACCACAGGACAGTCCGGTTAAGCAGCCACGACCCCAGTGGTCAAAACTGCGAGTTGCCCTACCAAAAAAAAAAAAAAAACGCGCCGCTGCCATAAGGATTCAGTTATTCGTAGCGAACGCACGTATCCTGGAGAGTACCTATAAGCGAATAGTTTCATTCGATTATTGCGATTCACTTGAATACTGACTGTTTGCATATTTCATTTATTTATATTTTAGGGTTTTTAGGTTAGGTTATTTTTCTTAATTTTCTTTAAAATTTTGTAAATAAATATTGTAAGTATTTTTAGGCGGTTCTTTCCTTGATTTTTGGGTATTTACTTATCTTAATTTTTACCCAATTGAGGAGAGATTACGTGAAAGTCAATTGAATCGTTGTTTATTGGCTATTCAAGATATAGTTACATCTATTGGGGGTAATCCTATTTCTCAATATGGAATGCCGGAGGCATCATTTGACGGTGAACGTATTAATAGAGATTACGCGATGGAAACCAACTATGATCCAATTGACCTGGCCGAAATTTTACAAACTGATGTCTCGAGGCTAACTGATGAACAGTGTTTGATATTTGATCGGGTGTGCCGCAGCGTTGATAGTACTTTGGGAGAAACGCTATTTGTAGATGCACCCGGTGGAACGGGTAAAACATTTCTTACTAAAGTTATTTTGGCGAAGGTACGAAGCCAAGGTAAAATCGCGCTTGCTGTCGCTTCATCAGGCATAGCAGCCACATTGTTGCCAGGTGGGAAAACTGCTCATACAATGTTCAAAATTCCGATCGATTTAGACCGCACAGAAAGCCCTGTTTGTAATATTTCAAGAAACAGCGATAAAGCGAAGGTTCTTCGTGATTGTAGCCTTATTATATGGGATGAGTCCACAATGGCCAATCGAAAAGCAGTAGAAGCAGTAGACAGAACGTTGCGTGATGTCAAGCAAAATGATCAACCCATGGGTGGCATTACTATGCTTTTTTGTGGCGATTTTCGTCAGACTCTCCCTGTAATACCACGTGGAACAAGGGCTGATGAAGTTAGAGCCTGCCTAAAGAGTTCTCGACTGTGGCATTACATTATCCCTTTGCATTTGACAATAAATATGCGTGCGCAAATTGGAGGCAACGAAAATGCTCAAGAATTTTCAGATTTGCTACTTGAGATTGGTAACGGTGTGTATCCGCAGAAACAAGGAAAAGTTGTTCTTAATGAAAACCTATGCAACATAGTTTCATCAATGCGTGATCTCATATCATCTGTGTATGGAAATGCAACGCAAATACCAACTTGCGAAAATTTATGGCTTTGCGAAAGAGCTATTTTGACGCCACGAAACGACCAAGCAGCAACAATAAACGCTGAAATTTTGAGCTATGTTCTGGGGGATTATGTTGAGTATATCTCCATTAACAGAGTCATGGAAGAAGGAGAATCTACAAGCTACCCAGTAGAATTTTTAGAATCCCTCAATGCTCCTGGACTACCAGCACATAAAATAAAATTAAAAGTAGGCGTACCCATAATGCTTCTTAGAAATTTAAGCCCCCCAAAACTTTGCAATGGCACCAGGTTAAAAGTGACCAATTTACAACGAAATCTGATAGAAGCAGAGATTTTAACAGGGTGTGGAAAAGGTGAAAGTGTTTTCATTCCTCGGATTCCGCTCATTCCAAACAATTTTCCATTTAGTTTTAAACGAGTCCAGTTTCCAGTCAGCCTATGTTTTGCGATGACAATTAATAAAGCCCAAGGTCAGACGCTGAAAGTTGTGGGTGTAGATCTGAGTATCAGCTGTTTCTCGCACGGTCAGTTGTATGTGGCTCTGTCACGGGTTAGCAATCCTAGGAGCCTGTATGCTTTCATCCCCGATGGCCATACGTCAAATATCGTATACATTACTGCAGCATTACTGTAAAGTAAATTTTTTGCTACCCAAACGACGGTATATTATTATGTAATTCAAAATATGCTGCCCAAAAAGTCACTATTCCACGCGGACGAAGTCGCGGGCACAGCTAGTAGTAAATATGTATGTACGTGTATTATAAGTTTATAACCTATTTATGTACTTGTATACCTATTTTAATTGTAATTAATTATGTTATCTTTTTGATATTTTTTATTATTATTATTAACGCCTGTTAAACAGAGCATCTGCCATCTTATCTCTACACCACCCTTGGTAGATAGTAGAGAATGCCTAAGGCATTAAGTCCGCCTTTGTATGTTATGTGTGCGAGAAGTTTAAATAAATAAATAATCAAATAGAACCTTCAATGTCTCGGCGTTCTAATACTAGGTTAGTTATACAAAGTTCTAAATTCGGATGGTGTACCTACCAACGAAGGTGTATTTTTTTAAAGTCTTTTACGTAGGTAATTGATGGTCCAATCATTGGATTGCTTCAAAATAAACCGTCTACTTCACCACAAGACTAAAGAGGGAGACAGGAACCAAAAAATAAAGCAAGTGAGGATCAAGTACAAAATGTTAAGTCTTTTTATAGAAAAAAAATCCAACATATGAATCCCATTACACTTTACGTACAAAGTTCAGATAAACTATTTTTGCCTCTAGACTCAACATAAGCAAAATGTACTCTTCTTTATACTGTGAGCAGAGTGCTACCACCTGTATTTTATATCATGATTAGTAAAATTTCAATGAAACTTTTAATTTTATTATTTCATGCATCAATCAATGACTCATGCAAAAGGTGTGACATGTTGAATACAAAAATTCAAGCTTGTGATAATGAGGAGAAAAGGCAGCTTGAAACTCAGAGAAAGCTCCAATTTCAACAGGTATCTGTTATTACAAGAGACAACTATTATGGACTTACTGTCTTGGAACCCATGATGCTGCTACAGATAGTCACTATATGTGTATGGGATGAAACCATTGCATCTAGAGATCCGCAGGAGATAGGATCTTGTTTGCTGAGATATATTAAAGAAAATGTGACTACAAAAAAACGTATTCTTTACTCTGATCAATGTGGTGGGCAAAACAGAAACATAAAAATGGTTGTTTTATGTCATTATTAGATTTGCAACGGATATCCGGCCGAAGGCGAACATCATGCGTGCAGTAGTATCTACAGTGAAAGACTTTTTCCCGCAGCTGGTTTAGTATATGAGAATAAACGAAATCGCTTATCTTTAAAGGCCGAAAAAATTGTTTTCATACATCACAATTTGCCTGTAGTGGATTTCAAATATTGATTATAATTAGCTATCATAAAAGCTTACAGACCAAAAATGTTATTATATTTTTTAAATAAAGAGGTTGATTTTCGAAATTAGTAGTATTATTTACATTTAATTACGAAAATAAGACTAAGTATCCGGCTAGCCGGATATCCAGCACAAGTTTGCAATCCGGCCGTGCGCCGGATAGTAAACAAATGGCCGGATACCGGACAGTGACCTGACATCCGTTGCAACTCTAGCATTGACCACAAATCCTTTCTTAGTGATCAATCTAACTAGCTTGTGACCAAGACTTTAGGTTGATTGAGAAGAAAAAGAAAATATTTAAAAATGTAAGGTGCATTCGGCTAACTCCGAAAATCGGGATATTCCAATAATTACAAATTTCAAGAAATCGAGGCAATATTATTGGATCTAGCAACATTCACCTAGCTGCCATCTCATGCTCAAGAGGCGAGGACCGGACGGGGCCCGCAGAGGCGGGCCGGCACCGGCCGGGGGTTGCGGAAGATTTGTACGTTCCCGCGACCCCCGGCGTAGGTGTGGGACGGAACACCGGGGTGGTTTTTAGTCAGTAAGAGTCTGACAGACCCCTCCGCCCCTCCAGGGCGGGGGACATCCATGAGGATTTTCCACCCCGGAACAAAAAAAAAAAAAAAAAAAAAAAAAAAAAAAAAAAAAAAAAAAAAAAAAAAAGAGGATGGGCGAGCGTTGGTGTGTCACGCGACATTTTTGTGAACGAGTGATATTTCGCATGTTTTTTGGATTATCGGATTTACCCGAAGGTTTATAATTACGAAATCAAGTAAGTTTTTTAACTGGTGGTTTTTTAATTCGATAGATTTTCGTTTTAGTGCACTGTTGCGTAGGTTTAGGACACCCTAGCTCAAGGTTTTGTATTTTTTTCGCAATTAGTCGACTAGGATAATTCTGAATTATGAACCATTCGGATTTACCCGATATTGATTTTCCAAAGAAATAGTCAGTGGTTTCCAATCTTTAAGTTTCTTTTTTTTAAATAGATTTTTTAATTGGTATTTTCTTTCAGTTACACCTATTCAATGTGCACCAACCTATTTTAAATTGTGTACTTGTTAAATGAAAGAATTTGTGTGATAAGTAAATATGCAGGCTTTTACATAGAGACAATAGTATATAATATACATTTCACAAATACATATACAAAACAAATTCATTTATTTACAGTTTGAGTTGACCCAGGCTAGGATTTTAGAAGTTTTTTGGGTGTATTTCTAATGTATTATAAGAGTTTTGATCGATATGACTGTTAAGTGTTATAGATGGTCAGAACACTATATTTTAATTGTTTCAGGGACATGCCTAATAAATATATAAAAAGAAAACACCCCGATACACACAAGAAGATATAACCAATGCAGTTCGAGAAGTTAAAAACGATGAGTTATCAATGTACGCTGCAGCGCAAAAGTGCGGCATACCCTCAACAACACTTTATGACAAGATCAAAGAAACTTGTAATACGAATGTTTTAGGTAGACCGTTGGCTATTCCATGGGAACTAGAAAATTGATTGGCCGAAGCAATTAAAACTATGGAAAAGTGGGGGTTCAGCCTTTCAAGGGAGGAGGTGCTAAAACAAAATATATTATAATAATAACAAAAAAAATTGTTATGAATAATTATTGAAAGTTTGATAAGTAAACTTTTTATTGGAATCTACAGGCTAGATTTTTTTGATTCACCCATAACGTAAAAATAAAAAATTACCATATTTCATTTTAAATAAATAAAATGCTCTCTTTTACGAGTATATAAGGTGAAATATCGTAATTGTTTAGCCAAACATGCCATTTATATCGTATAAAATAATATAGTATTTTATTACTCTTACGCATGAATGTATCTCTTACTTTAATATCTTTTATGTTGAATCTTAATGATTGATTCCTTTTACCTACTTCATTTTGATTAAACCTTATTATATTGAATTTTTACTTTTATTTCAAACATCTTTATAACTAGTGCACATGGTGTACCTACTTACTAAAAGTTTGACTACCGTAGACAACTTGTAGGGTAATTCCGAAATTCAAATATCACATAAATATGTTTAGGCTACTTAGAGGTCAAAATCGAGAAATATTTCTTTTTGAAGGTAATTTTGAACGAAAAAGCAATATGGTCCGTATGCTAAAACTATATGAAAACCACTTTTAACTGTCATTCAGAATTACCCGAACATACTTCAGAATTGCACTTGTACACAAATAAAAATAATCGGATTTTTAAACACTTGTATCTATATATACCAAGGATATTATTAAAAGTCTTCGAAACAGAGCTTTAGGCAGTCTATTCAAGTAAATTAAGTGACCGAAATTAGTATCATTAGCTCCACCAATTCTGAGTGGTATATTAAAATATGAACGTCCCGCCAACTCTTCAAAAATCCTTTCGTAATTACCCGAATGCACCTTATTTGTTCTTGATGATTGGGATAAAGTTATTAAAGCTGCAAGGAAAAAACAGCTTTTTGTCAAAGTTTAAGACTTTTGTGTTTTTTTGGAAGTTGGTTGTATTCTTTTTTCTAAAAGTTTACATTTGTTTTAGTTGTGGTACCTACCCCACACAAACTTAACAAATGGCCAAATTGTCAATGTTCAAATTTGAATGACAAATTCGTATACCACTAGGTACTTGGTATTTATAATAGTGACAGGAAGTCATTGAAACATAATTAATATATACTAAGTGGAAAAAATACGCATTATTAAGGATAACTCAAAAACTTGTCAGGTCAGATCTTGATCAAATTTATATAAGACCACATGAGAAGCACCAGCTTCCAAATAAAAAAAAGTATCATCAAAATTGGTTCACCTAGCATAAGGTTCTGAGTTAAGGGGACTACAGGACCTAAATTAAGTTTTATAATGCCTAAAAGTATATGATCCACTGCACTAAACAAAATCAGAAAAATTTATGACTTTCTTCAGGATATTTGCTAATTAGAGTGTGTTGAAAACATAATACAACTTATTTAATACGATAGAAAAAAATCACGAAGATAACTCTAAAAATTTCTTACAACGATTAAAAACCATACTACTATGCATTAAATCATTCAGATTTTTTGTCAGATTATTCTACAAGCAACATACTAACGTAATAGTGTTTTAATTTTTTAATCGATTTTTTGTAAATAGATAATTGCTTCGTATTTTGCAATAAATTACCAGCGTTGTGACATCGCGCTTCTCTTTCTTTTCTATGCAGTCCGACAGTGACCGCGCTTTAGCTGTTGTAAGCCTCTTAACACACAAAAAAATATAGTCGAATTGAGCGCTTATTAGCAACTCACCAGATTCGCAACTAACCAGGTTCGCAACTCACCACATTCGCAACTCATCAGATAATGTACTATCCAACAAAGAAATGTTATAACTTTCAAATAAATTATTACAACTATTTTACTGGTAGACTACCCCATCACATAAATTGATAAAATCGATTGAAATGCATATGAGGTCGGATTAAATTGCTGATAGACAACCTCATTTTATAAACGTGTTTATTTTTCTTGCTGTTCATTATTAAGTAGGTATTGTGACGTGACACTGACATAATGCATTTTCTAGTTTGCGATCATTGAATACCTATATCGAGGTTTGAGATAAATTTATTAAATTTACTCTTATAACTGTGAATTCGACTTTTGTCAATTAGTGTTAATTGTAGAAATAACATGGCTGAGAGCGGTGTCAAATTTATTAAGAGTCAAAGAGGTAACATAGTTTTATTATATGCGGGCTATAAGTGTAATTTTAATGTAATAAACAAATCGGGAACCACTAATTGGAGATGTTCCAATAAAAAAGAATGCAATACCTCAATTACTTTAAACGCTAGCAATATCATTGTAAGAGAAGGAAAACATTCATGTACTCCAGACCAGATCCGAAATTTAGTTGATGCTACAATGGACGAATGCAAGAAGGAAGTATGTGTCAATTTAAATACTGTGCCAAAAATATTCGAAGAACATTTTTATAACAATGTGACCAATAATGAAATGGCTGTGCATGAGATTCCTCAGTTTGTTTCTAAGAAGGATACTTTATATAGGGCACGAGCAAAGTATTTAAAAGTAGGCCGTGGTTTAATAACTAATACTAAGAATGTAAAATTACCGGAGCACATTGTTAAAGATTTCTTTTTATTTGACGACGGCGATGACGATAAAATCATTATTTTTGGTACTCAACTGGCAAAACAAAAGTTGAAAACTGTTACTACATGCTACGGGGATGGCACTTTCCGAGCGGCACCTAAGCCGTTCTATCAAATTTACACAATACATGCGGACTTATCACACAATGAAGATGCAGTTGCTTTTGTGCCCCTAGTTTACGCATTTCTTCCTGACAAATGCCAAAATACTTATAATCGTTTTTTTCGGGTACTAAAGGAACAATTTGGCTTGAAACTAAAAACATACAAATGTGACTATGAAATTGCAGCGATGCAAGCGGTGAAAGAAGTGTTTTCTGACGCATTAGTTAAGGGATGTTATTATCATTTTCAGAATGCTAATTGGAGAATGAGCAAAAAAATTGGTTTGACCAATACTCGCGAAGGCAAAAAAGTTACGCATCTTTGCACTTTATTACCCTTACTACCACCAATAATAATTCCTGAAGCATATCTGGGCATTTGTGAAATAGCACCACAAAATGAATCTTTTACAAAATTCAAGAACTATTTTGATAATCAATGGATCATAAATGTAACCAGTGATGTTTTTAGTTGTTATGGAGAAAAGAATAGGACCACTAACGCAATCGAAGGGTGGCATAGACGCTTAAACACAAAAATAACAACTAAACCATCACTGTTTAAATGTATTTTAATTTTGAAAAAAGAAGCGAATGTCCAAGATATCAAAATTAAAAAAACTGCTTTGCATTTTAAGGATAACAAAAGAAGTATTAAATTATTACAAAAAGATGAAAGAATTAAGAACATTATTTCGGATTGCCTAAATAGTAAAATTAGTGTAAGTGATTGTATGACGCATCTAGCTACTTTGAGTTACAATATTGACTCATATTAAATTTGAAAATTCCTTGACCGTTCATGATGGTGCTGGAATGAAAGGTATCCAAGTGACATATATCGCGAATATGTAAAAGGTCCGTATTATTTTGGTTGTTTGGATTTTTTGTTGTGAATAAATTATTCTGTTATTTTTGATTTTGTGGCAGAAACATTCAGTGTCTTAATTAACCTGGGTAAATTCACTTAGGTGCATTAACTATATTAATCGTAGACTTCAATTACTAATTGTAGCTATATATATATATGTGTAATTAAAAGTTCAGTCTATATTTTTAAATTAAAACTTAGTATTATATTTTTTGTGAATAAAGTATCTATTCTGTTATTTTTTGTGATTTTGTGTGTCATTGTACATTTGGTGAGTTGCGAATCTGGTGAGTTGCGAATCTGGTTAGTTGCGAATCTGGTGAGTTGAGAATCTGGTGAGTTGAGAATCTGGTGAGTTGAGAATCTGGCGAGTTGCTAATAAGCGGAATTGAGAACCTCCTCCTTTTTTTAAGTCGGTTAAAAAATTACCAGTGAGGGCTCCAAATTAAAGTGGTTAAGCATTAAAATACCACCAAATGCACAATATTTTTTAAGTACTCAAATAATGAAGATGTGCTTTTTGACTCTGTTGGTTTAAGCAAGAGGGTGGTATTCCTCTGGAGAAAAAGATTTACTGGATTTACTTGACCATATTCCACGAATACATCATCAGTTTTACACTTCTATCCAAGTTAGCCCCACTATTAGCAATACCATACAGCTCGCCGAAGATAATAACTACAGTGATGGTGATTAAATTTAGGATTTACTTTATATGAATAATAAATACTTCTGGCGGAAGTTTGGGTTTTATTAATTTGATATTTCTTGATGCCATACTGACCTATCAGTAAAAAAAAAAACGTAAATCCAGTAGATACTATGGTCCAAAATGTATGATTAATAAATGCGTAATTTTATTTATTAATAACACGTAATAAAACACTATACCTTCATCAAAGTACTTTATTCAAACCTAATTCTAAAATTACACATTTTCACTTTCCTCCATATTGTAAATTATGGTTTGTAGTTAGGCTACTCTGGTTCTATAGCAGCCACAATTCTAAACGCGCCCAAAATTTACTTAAACTTACTGAGAGATCGCTACAGTGCGAATAATCTCTACCTATTTTGACTTAGACAATTATAATAAATTAGAAATCCAAAAACTAGAATCTCAACGTAACTATTGTGGTATCTAGTGCAAATAGATCTCCGCCTATATAACGGGTATCTACATACACGAAATATTTTAAGAGGTACACCTATAGCTGGTAAAGAAGCCTTAGAAACAATTTCTTTTAAGTATGTTATTAGAAAGAAAAAGAAATGTATATTACTTTACACACATAATAAATACTGGCTCCTTCTTATTTTATCCATACATTACGCTAGTGTCTACGTTGTATTTACTGTCATTGAATCGGGCGGCGGCGGGGCGGCTTAAGACGGCGCGCGGTTTTTATGAATGATCAATGGGTAGAACGCAAGCGCGCCTCCCTCCCCCGCGCGCCTCTTCAGTACCGCATGACCCGCGTATCGCACCGCACGCGCCTATTCCAAACAATAATAATTACATAAAATAAAAATCTTTTAGATAATTTTTTTCGTGTCTATATGTAAATGTACTGTATCAGATATAAATAATAAAATAAAATATTTCGTGTAAGAATAGATACACCTTATATTAATAACTTCATAAATAGTGTTGTACTTCGCAGCACGACCATGAACGCATTCATTATAACTTTAGATGATAATAAAATCCTTTTAATTTATTCTATTTTATACCACTAATTAGAAAATTTTATACCTCTCAATTATTGTAGATACTAAGTCGTAGTAAATGAACTAAAAATATTATAATGGAATGATAATACCTACTAGAAGGTAGATCGAGAAAGTTATCTTCATACTTAAGAAAAAATATTCATTTATTTGTTGTAAATATGAAAGTTCTCCCAATGATTTTGTAAATATTTTCGCGCATGTTTGTTACACAAATGTAGCTATCTAGTATGTTATTTTGTGTAAGTAAATTTATTTTTTGCATGTTACGCCAGCTAGTGTCAAGTATAAAAATCATATACAGGCAGAAAATTTATTTTTGCTTTTCTAACAATTTACCAGTAATGAAATAAAGAGTACATATTGAGTAATAATTTTTAGGCATGCTCCAAATTTTTGCGTCATTTTTCAAGTCGTTCTGGGAAGATCCTTTCCCAGCACGACTTGTATATCTACAATAATTAAGAGGTATAAAATTAGTGGTATGATATAGTACAAAAGTAAAAGGATTTTATTACCATCTAAAGTTATAATGAACGCGTTCATGGTCGTGCTACGAAATACAACACCATAAATAGTATAGGATCCGAAATAAGATCGACGTTCACCCATCTGTTTACAGGATGAAAATATTTTTTTTTATGAAATATAATAATGTTTATAATAATTGTACTTAGTAGTTAATAATGCAAACGGGTTGCCCTAATCTATTTATATAAATAAAAATGAAATGCTGTTCGTTGGTACATTTATAATTTTGAGTTTTACTTTGTCTCACTAACTGACGTTGGTGGGACAAAATTCCCCTACCAGACCCAGCCCTGGTAGGGGAAATATACTTAGCTGGCACATAAATTGAATTTAAATTATATTGTTACTAGCGCCTCTGACAGCCGTCGGCCTGCCCGAACAGCACCACCTACCGGGTCCAATTTGGAATCTATACCATCCACCCATTCAAACACGAACAAAAGTTTCGTAAAAATCGGACCAGCCGTTTGGGTGGAGCGCAGTGGCATACAGACGTGCAGAAGAATCATGCAAACCTAACCTAAAGTAAATCATTATAGCCTCGGGGTCTACTCGCCGGGTAATATTTTGTATTGTACTGAATTTCATTATACCCGCTGGTCAATAATGTGATTTGAAACCTGAACAAAAAAAAAAGATGCGATAGTTAGGAAGCCAAGTGATCCAACTTGTACTTTGAATAAAATTAACTTACGTGCATTTTGGCTTTTAAAAAACCATTATCACACGAATACATTTTGGCTTTTAAGAAACCATGATCACACGAATAAGTATAAACAGGCTCTAACTGATAACACTAAATGTAAAATGTCAGACACCAAAATAACTACTGGGACTAAAAACTAAAGGGGAAGAAAGCGCCAGGGTAGCCCACAAAATCAATTTTTCTTACGGTTTTTGCAATTAACAGGTAAGTATAAGGTTTTATGTTCATCAAAGTGTGATTTGCGACTGTAACAAGTATGTATTTACAGAATTATTATAATAATTAAAATCATCTATACAAATCTGTAAGTTAAATGGATATTTACGCTATTAAATGGATATTTTATGGAAATCATGACATTTGAGGTCAATTCTAACTGAGAGTTATACTGATGAGCAAAATAATGATGTACTTACATACATATTAGTTGTTGTCGCGAATCATAGTTTGAACGAAATATTAGATCTAAATACATAGTATCAAGAATAATTTAGAGACTTAAGACAAGTTCTGGAAATAACTTTCCATATACATATATTTTCAAATACTTATATAATATCAAGAATAATTTACTTTGAAAGTGTATTGTATAAAGTACTTACAGTTAAAACGAAGCAGATGTAATGTATTTTTTGTTATTTGTTCACTAAAATTATGATTTCAGTTACTTATTTTCGACTTTCAACCTTGGTAACTTTGACCTAGCAAAGAGCTGATGAATATAAAAAAGTCTCCACATTTAGTTCACACCAGGCTATGCTTGGCTAAATCAGCCACCGCTAACACATATGGGAGGCTACAGAAGCAACCCGTTTGAAGGTATAAAATCTGATCCTTTTGTAGGTAAAGGGGGAACTAACTATGCCTCTCTAGAGATGTGGGGAAACCCGCGATAAATAAGACGTCTTCATCCCTAAGGTCAATGCGGCGAAGACCGTCTGTAGGGGAAGAACATACAGTAAGAAATACGACGAATTCTGAATAGCTACAAAGATGACAACTCTAGATACAAAAACATAGAACTATTCTAGTTTCAATAAATTAACACTGGTGGCGCTATTTATGGCACACAGAAAAAAATACATTTAAAATTTAGTCGGGTTATCAACTTCCATTACGACCAGCGGGGTAATTACGTAACACACTAACAGTAGGAATGGGTTTCATTTTGACAGTCCAGCAACATTCATTGCGTTATTTACGTTGTTGAGCCGTCAAATTTTTCGAACACTTGAAGCAATGGATTAGCAATAGGCTTCAAAATGATTCAGATTGTGATAGATTGTGTGTTACGTAATTTAGGGTACAGGGCCCTGTTTAATAAACGTTACAAATTGTAAATTGTAATTGTATTTTACAAGTTACAAATCTACAAGTTTCTGTTTAATAAATAATACAACTTACAAATTTACCATGGTGGAAATCTGACAAAATTGTGAAATTGTACCTGCAATTTTACATATTTCTGTTTAATAAACATTTTCTCTTTACAGGTGACAATTTACATATTTGTAAGGAAAACTGAATTGAACGCATAATTGTAATTACAAATTCACATATTTTGTAAATTGTAGAACAATTCCGACAGGTGGACTCGCCTTGTGTCAGAACTTAACAATTTTGTACCTCAATTTATAAGTGAAGAAATTTAATTTTTCTACATTAAAAAATGGTTCCAATAAAACATCTTTATTCTTATATATACAGACAGAATCGTGATGTTGTTATTGTGCTCCATGATTTTCGTTATGAATCAAACAAATAGAAAAGTACTCTGTAAACCAAATACTTAATATTTTTAAATTCTACGATATTTGAAACCTACCCTCGGTTTAAGAATCTTCAACAAAAACTTATATTTTATGTAATTTGTTACTTACAATTACAAATTTGTAAACAAAATATTGTCATCGAAATCTATAGGCGTTTTCTGCACATGTAAACGTTTATTAAACAGAATTCATAATGGTAATATTTGTAATGTTTTTACTTTTAAATTTCTTCCATAATTGTAAGATTTATTAGACACCACTTGTCATACAACTTTACAAATATGTTACTTATTTACAAAATTGTCGCATTGTAACGTTTATTAAACATTGCCCTGGACCACGCTGCCGTAATATCTTTTTAAAATGCTTTTTCTAAAGTTTTATCAGGATTTGTATAAGTAAACAAATTAACTATCAGTATCTTTACCTAATTATTATATTAAATTAGAATAAAACACATTTTTTACGAAGTTACATCTGATGAAAAAAATCTAATCTCAAAGTGCAATAGTTGGAAAGTCCGTCTAGTTTATTTTTGAATGGTCAGCTAATTATTTGAGCACCTTATTTTTTTTTAAATCGCCTTATATTTGGATATTAAATAAAATAAAATAAAATATGAAGTAGTCTTCGCCGAGTTGACCTTATATAATTATCATTTTGCAGGCAAGGGAAACCTACGTCAATATGAGACGGTTTTCTGACTCAAACCGGTCTCAAACTGCAGCTCTTTAAGTCAACACATCCAAGCAGTCCAAATGGAATGTGATGAAAAAAGAAAAACGAATGTAGAAATAATTTAAATCAGGATCACTACCTATCCCTATGGTTTCTCGATGTACAAACTACTGACATTGCAACGTTTTTCTAGACACGTACTGTTTAACCTAGTGCTAACCTAAACACTTGTAAGGGTTTCGTCACCTCAGACAAGTGTGTACCTAAGCTAACAACATTAATTTAGTAAATTCAGTACACCTATTAACCCTGTGTGGAGACGCGTACGCCGCGTACGATGACACGAATTAAGGGTTAAAATCAAAACAGGCCAAAAATTACTTACAGATATGAATAATCTTATCTTATAATCTTAAACTATCTCCTTCCATTCCATCGCTGACCCTTAATCTCTAAATTAAATAACCCTATAAACTAGCAGCCTTACTAATAAAAATATTTAAAACACTCGCTTAACAACTGTTTACTTATACATTGTATAAGCTATGGATAAGAGTTACACACTCCCTTTACCAATAATGGGTGTGTAAGCTTTGTATAGTTATAAATTCGTTACAACAAAAAGTCACTGGCAACATTCTTCGGAAACGTTTTGAAACATGATGACCAAATTGTAGAGACATTTAGAAAACCTTGTAAACAGCATAAAAAATTGTTTATTTTTCATAAATACTACAAATTGTGCCCAAAATGTTGTTTCGAAATGTATTTAAAAATAATTTTAGGTTTTTTTTAAAGGAAAATGAAAAATAAATGAAACATACTTTGTTTGTCATTTAAGAACGCACCTTTCAAATGTCAAACTAGTGTCCCAATTTAAATACGTGTGCAATCGATCGTGTGGGTGTGTGTGTGTGGGGGGGGGGGGTGTGTGTGGGGGGGGGGGGGGTGTGTGTGTGGGTGTATGTGTGTGTGTGTGTGTGGTGTTTTTTTATAGCACCAATCACATTTCTGAAGCCACAAATATTTCTAAATCCAGAAACTACTTGTCCTTGCTCTTCAAGAGTCCCAGGCATGCGTATAAATTGTGCCGCTTTATTTGCCAAAGCGTTAGCCACTCTTTGACATACATTCGTAATAGACTGTTGGTTAAAAGTCTGTCTCGTTAAAAGTAAAAGGATTGAAACGATTTTTGTAACATTTTCGTTTTCTTCACGATCCATTTCATCAAAAATAACGAAATAATGCAAATAATCCATCATTGAGTCTGAGATTTGAATGCGAACGTTCTTAAAAGTTAGTACAATAGCCCGCCAGATGTCCGGCTACTACGGTTACACGCTCACTAAACAAGGGTTGTGGACTGAATAACAGTTGTGTAATTTCTCGTACAATAAAAACTGCCGGTATACCAGATGTGTACAACTGAACTGTCAAATATCTTTTATTGGTAGAATAAACGTTATAACTCCGGTATGCGTCGTGTGTAAATCTTTATTAGTAAGGCTGTAGAAGTGCAGACACTCGATAATGTTAAATACATAAAAATGTTAGGTATGTGATTGAAAACAAGCCGGCGGCCTGCCTAATGTTCAGTGGGTACAGCCACCCATGGACATCTGCATACCAGCGGTTTCGCAGATGCGTTACCATAATACAGGGGCAAAGACATCTCCTTCGATACATATTTATGAATTAAATCTGTTTGTGAAATCAAACCTCAAACTTCTACAACATTGCTTTTAAAAGGTACTATAGACAATTACGTGACAAAAAAATATTAGAAATAGAGATTCCGTATAGTATTGATACACAGCACTAATTAACAAAGTATTCTTTGTATGGGCATAATTGATTTACAACAAATATCCAGATGATATACAAAAGTTACCTTATATGCCACAATTTAAGAAGTTACACAAATTTCTAATTAATAAATGGTATTATAATGTCAAAGAGTACCTACAGAATAAAAATATTGTAATTGAATAATAATACTGAACACATAATTTTAATTTAATTTACGTTTTATATATTAACGCTTCATTCGGATTCATTATGTGTCCAGATGTAAATAATCAAATTACGTGTATGTGCGTCAAAAAACGCAACTCACAAAATTACCCTTGTTTGGCCTCACCCTGTGTATACACGAAATATACTTTGGTGAAGATATACATATTTTTTTTTAAATTAATTTTGTATAATATAGAGGTGAATACTTAAAATAAATCCGTGCAGACAAGCAACACTCGCAGCAGTTTTGAGTCCTGTTGTGTTGCTACTTCAGGCCAGTTTGCTATTAGCACAACATGTGTCTTTATTATTGTAGTTTTGTATCTGGCGGTGGCAAGACACTTTGTATCCTAAGGACTTTAGTAAAAATTAAAGCTTACATCCTACGGCTAAGAGATCTTAGAAATCTAATTGATTAATTAATACTCATTAAACGAGATTTATAAAAATAAGAAAAGTCAGGAAAAACTTATTTGTGAAAAAAATCAGTCTTGTTACCATTTACAGGATAAGACTCGTTCAAAATTGATCGAATCCGCGCTAAGCCGTATATCGTAGAAAATTTTAAACAGGGAATAATCATCGAATATAACCAAAACCGTGACGTGCGCATTAGGCGGCCTGCTCACGCTACGTCGGATAGTCAGCGTAATATACACAAACCCACATAAAATAACTAATGAATGACTAGGATTGATATTATTTTGATTGATAGGTTTGTAGCGATGTGTACATCGCCACATGCGAGCTACACGTCACAATGACGTCACGCAAAATCCTGCATCGCGCAATCAGAGTTTACCGCGCAACAAGCATATATACAACATCCCGACATCAATCGTCCGGCAGTTGCCCACCAGACACAACACCCGTCTGGTCGGAGGATCCTCCCTTTTCAATAGAGTATGAGTGAACTTTACACCCTGTTCCTCATACCTCTATAGGTTAAAAAAAGAAACCTCCTCCCTGTGTACTCAGAAACAATGTGTATGTGCTTCTAACACGCATGCAAGGATCAACGCGACGTAATCACGTTTATCATTTGTAGGTTAAAACACAATGACCTATACTGATTTAGAATGTCCAATTTCTAAAATGTCCAATATCTTTGAGAATGTGATAATTTCTATGCAATAAGTCCTCGTAGTGCTTTTTTAATACTTGAAAACAAAATACTAAATTATGTTTTTAAATTAATATTTTTATATTTCTTCAGGTTAATCATGTCTATAGAAACCAATTAGCTTCTCAGAAGCAAATTGGTTTTTATTTCCAAAAAATGTTCCTTCGTATAAAAATTACAAAAAATATGCCACGCCCACATCCCATGCTTCTCAAATGATTTATGGCTTCTATGAGTAAAGCCAACTCACTTTTACTAGCAGTTATTCACATTCTCAAAATTTGAACCCGAACGTTTAGATGACACGCCGTGAGATAAACGTACTTGTACAAAAAGACGCTATCTGTAATTATAAACATTGGATCAATAACTGGATGAATAGTCGGTTGGTACACGTACAATTTGGCAAGTAAGTTCGTTGCCGCTAGCGCCGTCCTGCGCCTTAGGCGATCGGGATGCCCAGGCGACGCTTCATATCATCGTGCACATTATTGAGTTCTTTGACACTCACGTGCACTAAAACTTCCAGTTGATCTACATCAGTGTCTCTGTGTTTTTCCGTGTCCAGTAATATGAGTGCGTGTTCCAGACACACAAAGGTATTCCTCCCGGTGAGCCCAACTACCTGTTGACAAAAATAATGCATTCTATTAATAACATCAAGAAGAAAAAAAATTAAGGCTTGCACGCGAGAAAAACCTGCAGGGGCCTGCACCGCAATCGCGCGCGGTCCCCAGACTTTCGCTTCCCTTAAACATCTTTAAACGCGAGCTCTATCACGCACGATTGTTTTTCCCGCACGATTGTGCGAATATGTAGATAATAATCTAAAGCGTATGTGTTTTATTGTAGGATGTTCACAAACAGAAAATGATTCCTGAAGTGCAAAACGAACGAAGATTTGAATTCACTCCATAGTGTCAGAGAAATTAATTGTTTATCAATTCAACTACCAACTTAAATTGTCCATATATTCAAATCACAACTGTAATTTTTTGACAGTTGTATGAAATTGCTATAACACAGCCAATGGATCGTAGGTGAGGTGTGTGAACTTACTTTCGAGAGGTATAACGTTGCCCTGCAATACTCGCACTCATCCTGATCGCGCGGGTTCGAAGGGTTCGCTGTGTTTTTACGCGAACTTTTGGAGCTCAGCAACTATGATAACAAAAAAAAAGGTGATGGTAAACTTTTACCGTTAAGATGATAGTGAACTTTCACCATTAAGGTGCTGGTGAAGTTTCACCATTAAGGTGATGGTGAAGTTTCACCATTAAGTTGATGGTGAAGTTTCACCATTAAGGTGATGGTGAAGTTTCACTGTTAAGTTTGGATAAGATTGTGGTGGTGGTGTGGATGGACTATTGAAAAAGCATTTTTTTTTTCCCAATCGCATTTTGTTTTCGCCGCTGGAAAGAAGAAACGGTATGACCGTTGCAGCTCGTGACCCTTAAGTAAAAGGGCATAGGATGCATGATAAACCATGGTACAGTATATTTACTACTACCAACAACCAACCTACCCTACCTACTAACCTACTAGTAACCTACTAGTAACAGTGGTGACTAGAAGGTATGTTACACGTCCATATATTATGAAGTATGGTAGACATTTCATACATCCTGGAAAAATGGCAGTCCCCTCTCCTGAAGCATCTGCCTGTTCGTGACCTCCTCACGCAACATTTTGTCGAATAAGGGCTGAGCTATCTTGAGGATTGTGGGCTCAGCCTTTGGGTCATTTCCAATGTTGTAAAGTAGATGCTCCATGGCAAACATCGTTGGCTCGCAACTTTCACGGGCCTCCTGTTAACAATAAAAAAAAAAATAAGTAGTGTTTAAAAATAACGACAAAAAAGTGGCTTACGAAGAAGAAAAATTACCTTGAAGACTGTCCACAAATTCTCTAGCCAGGATGGTGGTGCAAAATATACACTTTCTGACTCGGTATATCCAGTACTGATACAGCATGTGTATGCATTCGGGAAGGCTAGGATGTACTCGCCGTCCCTCTGCGTGACGCGCGATAGCGTCACGTTGTGCTCGCGCAGCAAGTTCGGCGGAATCATCGTTATGTCAGTTGGCAGCCAGTGGAACTTATTTTGGCAAGACGTCGGGCAAAGAGTTTCTACGGCTTTCCTAAACTTATCAGCCTGATGTGCTGGGATGCCGTACCTTAAAATATTAAGATGGAAATAAAGAAAATGTTAGAAAGAAAATGAAAAGTAATAGATTTACTTAAAATCTATTACTATAACTATAATAGACAATGAACAGCTAAACTGGTGGAACTAGCGATTGGAAATACAAGAAACATTCCTTGGATAGGTACCCTGTAGAATACTACAGACGGATTTAAAAAAAAAAACAAACCTGACAGGAGAGAAAAGGGGTAGATAAATTTATTTAAAGTAATATTTATTTTACCAGATCCTTTCGGGCCCTAAGAGCTGCAACTCTAGCCAGGATACAATATGTGGATCCTTGTGCCAGCAGGAGGTCGAGAAGAGCATTCCTAGCAGCAGAGTGGGCACCGTTACGCCCAACACCGGACCCAAATACTTGAGCACGTTTCGAGGATTCTGGCTAACCATCTGGAATGAGTTTGAGAGTTTAGACGCTTAACTATGGCTACAATTGTATGGCATAGTATAGTCAACCTCGTAAGTGCTTCATCACCTTATGCTTGAATGACAATTAAACATCATAAAACGTCACAGTCTATTTTTTTGCTTTAAGATTAAGACCAATCAATGATGTGACAGATAATTTTAACCTTAGTGAAGTTTCAAGTTACTGGAAGTGTTTGTCAGAAGTGTAAAAGCAATTACGAGGTCGACTACGTATGTAGTCTAGGACAGTAATGTATATGTTTCAGATGGATTGTCGAATTCCCTATTTTACAAAGCCGCTAGTTATTTTACAAAACAGCTCCGTTATGTAAAACAACTGAACGACGTTTAACTGGATTGACATTGCGTTACGTTTTACAAAACTGCTACCGACGTTTAGACGTAATGCAGGATAGCTTATCTGCAGCCACAAAAAGCGTTTGGTGTGGCTTCTAATGCCGAATTGCTCGCAGTAACTATAGGGCACCCTGACCAATTGGGTTTAGGTTAGGTTAGAACGGTGAACAACTGCGCGCGAGTCGAGCAAACGAAGCGAGCGGTGCCGCGGCAACTGCCGGCGAGCGCTACTTCCAAATTGGTCACAGTTACTTGACTATTTAGTATTTTTAGGACTAACTTTCATAAAACTCTGTTAACTTTTAAGTAAAATTATCTTTAAAATCACTGTTTTCACTTGAGTTTCGGACGCCATTATTGTTGTTATGTATGACACACAAAGCCACGAGCGACCAAATTTATAACTAAAATCTACAATCTGACGTTTTTCATTTGACACTGTTTAACATAACCTCTAATCGTTGACCCGCTACATTGATAAAAGCAAATCGTTTATGCAATTCAGCGTGTTAAATTTCAGTCATTATGAAAAACTGCTTAACGTCGATCAAATGTTTTACATAACGGAGCTGTTTTGTAAAACAGCTAGCGGTTATGTAAAACAGCTGATTCGACAATCCATCTGCGACATATACATATTACAGTCGGAGAAGAGTATTTCAAAAGTACCTTAGGATTCCAAGGGTGGCGTCCATAGGAGTCCGACTTATTTTTTGTAAACCCGTAGCCTTCTTCGCCGGTGTCAATAGCCGCGGTGTGCACGCACACGTGCTCGGTGCCCAGTGTCACGAGGCGCCAGTAATACTCCTCGATTTTGGCCAAATCGGGAGGGTCGGCGGCCTCCGAACCTTGTCCGAATGTGTTTTCGTACGTCATGGTGGCAATCTGTGGGCCAGGAGGGCTCTTTAATGACCTACCACAATTTTACACCAATCAACTTAAATCTTAAATTCACTAGCAGACGACGCACAGCCTAAACAACTGGGTCTAAAGCATGAAATTTTGCAGTTTCTTATAAATTGAAGGTGAGCACCAAGGAACGGTTTTTGTAAATGTATCCCCCCAAAGGAAAGTTAAAATGTAGGAAAGTTAGTATGGAAGATCTGCCGATAAGAAATCTGATCGGGCCTACGAAGATGAAAAAAAAAACGTTATGGCCCTACGTTATTGGTGCAACCTTGTGTATGCAACAGTTTATGAATCAAACCAAATCAAAGCCTTTTATTTGGTTTGATTTAAGATAAAAATTGGCACCGACTTAGGGTCAGCGCAGACCGACAGAGTGGCGGCAAAACGACTAAAATTCTATTACTGAAAGTCGGATTTTATTTACTAGCTGACCCAACACGTCATATCAAAATTTCAATAATTCGTACAAAAAACCCTTAGAATAAAGCACTTTCATATTACCCAAATTTTCCTATTTTACTCGTAACTTTTCCAATTTGTCTTACCCTAAAACCTTATTCAGACAGACGAACATTTTAAAACAAATATTAACCAAATCAGTCCAGCCTTTCTCAAGTGATGCGTTTGCCAACGAACAGCAGTTCATTTTTATTTATATAGATAGCACAGTTCGGCTGAAAGTTTTACGTTATAAAAACAAGTGGCGCGAAGCGTCGTAAATAAAATAGACTTTCGGTTGTTATAGAATTAGTCGCTTCACCTCCACACCGCCGCCGTTATAGAATTAGTCGCTTCACCTCCACACCGCCGCCGTCGGTCTTCGGCGACCCTAAAAATGTACGCTCGGATCTTACCCAGAGATACAGAAAAGTTGACGCAGTGGTGTAATATACGGTCAGTATAGTATAGTACGGTCAATCCTTAGTCAGTGGCAACACTTGAAGGTGAAAAAGCATTGAGCATCCATAGTGATATTATAAATGACAAAGGACCTTTTCACTCCTAAACGACTGAAAGGATTTAGATAGGCACATAGGTAGACCATGACCTGGGTTATGACATAGGATATTTTTATCCCATTAGTACGTTCCCGTGGGATAATTTCCGACTTCCACGAGTAGTATGAGAGCCCACGACCAAAACCATACGAACCAATACTAACGAAACTGTAAAAAATTGTCACATTATATGATTCTGAACCCGACTAGGCGTGTAGTAACGGTCAAGGTGTAGCAACTGCGTGGGAGGATAATTCTGCGTGGGAGGATAATTCTGCATTGTCAAAAAAAAAGGCAGTTGGTGTTATAGCGATACGTCTGATATTGAAAATGTACATAGATTTAATAATTTTATGACGAAAAGTTTGTTTTTAAACATTTTGCGCGTAGCATATAGCCCGAGCACATTTAATTTAATTTCATTTAAAATTTCAAAGAAATTTTCGAAATCGCATTTACTCGCGAAAACGAAAAGAACGTTTCGGAGTCGCCTGGCAGACGCCTCAGCGCTTGTTACGCTCCTATGGCGGGGACGGGTTTTCGCGTGTTACGCTACTGCCCTTCACTTATATTAGTTGACATGCGTTGTGCGGTTGTGGTGTGAAAAATGTCGGAACAGAGTAGCGTTTTGCAAAAAAAAATAATAAAGAAAGTGAAAAAATTTACTAATGAGACTCAGCGAAAGTGTAAAGAAGTGGCTGCTTATCGGAGTACAAAGCATAGTGCAAGGAAATCGATTTACTTTGAGCAACGTTGTTTTGGACGACAAATCAACATCCGCAGCAGGTACAGTTAAAGTGGCTTTTGCTGTTATTTTCATAAATAAGTTTGTGATTTTTCCTAATGATATTTATTTTATAGAAGACGTTGAAGATTTCACAAGCGACCACGAGAGTGATTTCGATGACGACGATTCCGAAACCTTTTTTTTTCAACTTTATCCCAGTTTCCTTTTGTGCCATTTATTTGGCCTTCAACTTCAGTTTTACGGTTTCGGGTAAACTCTTTGTTAATCATCATCTAATAATTTAATAATGAGGGACGCAACTTATTCATAGGCTTAGCTATCGCATTAGGTTTCTAAACCTGTAATGATAGTTTAAGAGTTTTTAAATAAATAAATAAATAAATAACATAGACTTCAATATGCCTGAATACGATTTTTAAACAATTTCGGAGGTTTAAAAAAGTTTTCTGATAGAGACGATGCTACACAAAAAAAATCTGATATAATTTTTTCAACATCTGAGCAACTCATTTTATCACGTTCAAAAACTTTCAGACAGATTGGTATGTTACCGATCGGTAAAATTTTCTAACATTTTCAAAACAGTCTCGAATTTAATGCTTCCAAATTTCATTCTGAAAATTATTCTTTTCGCATTAACTACTTTTTAACAATTTACTCTTAAAGAATATTTTTAGACGGATTGCTATGATCATTTTTTTGATCTCATTTAAAAATTTTTAAAGTGCTCTTTCGGGTTCGCGCTACACTGCTGACTTCTGAAAAATATGTGATCGGTATTTTAGAAATATTATTCAACTACAGTCTGAAAATCAAACAGATTGCTATGATACAGTTCGATAAAATTTGTTGACATTTTTGAAAATTCAGTCAGGGCAAACGATACGCGGAAAATGTCTGTTATTGATATTTTCTAGTTCAGAATAATCGAATCTACCAATTTGATGCGGTTTTGGCTGTATTGCTATGAGACAAAAATTTTGGTCGTGAGCTCTCGTACTAGAGGGCGAGGCCGCGGGCAAAAGCAAGTATTACTATAAGAAGGCGCTGTCGATGTCAAATAGTTACCATGGGCATGCGGTTGACTGAAAGTGCTCATAGTCACGTGCGACACGTGTGTATGACGTGACGTGTGTTGACGCGTGTTGCTCGTGTGTATGCACACTGAATGGCGTGGGTACCTTTTTGAACTTAGCTCGGTTCATGACCGCGCCCTTGATGATACAGTCTTCTGCCTCATTGACAGCGGCCACCGTGTCTTCGTCTTCTGTCTCATCGTCAGAAGAGTCCATTAAGCCAAGCAATCGCTTCTGGCGGTTTAGCGGGTTCAAGGCGCGGTCCAAAAGCTTTTGATTCTTCCGGTTCCATGCAATCTCGACTTTCCGCATAATATCCTGGCGCTCCTCTTTAAATCAAGGGAACGAAGAAAAGTTGCTTAACAAGAACTCTCAGTAAGGAATATAAGGAAAACTAAAACAAAGTGTTAAGAATTTATGACTTGAAACAGGAATACTCACGATGAGAAAGCGTGTCGTATGGTAGCAGATACTTTACGTAAATCTGGTCGAGTTTCCTCTCGGTATTAGGCCCTTTATTGAATTTCATGTCTTCTGCGACCTTGCCCCACCGCTTCTTGTTATAAACTGTTTCTAGGCCGCCGTGCCGTTGCACGAGGTGGTATAATTTCGGTAAGTTTACCTCGACACCATCCAGCTGCAAAAAGTAGCATCACATTATAATTATTACCTATAATTATGTTCTTTGAAAATATCTTAATACACTAGTTTCGCTACAGTCGCGGTGAATAGCACACTAGCTTATTGTAAATAATGGTTTAATTAAACCAATGAGTATTATTACGTATAGTAGTGTTCGTTCGCTGTAACACCTTCAAAGCATCATCCAATTCGCATAGTGATCTTGTGCGCACGAGTTTCTTTCTCTGCGTGATGCAAAACGAGCAAAGAGAAATTTGATAAAATAAAGAACGCTGCTTGAAAGTATCAATACTCACCAACGGAGGTCGTATAAAATTAACTTTTTGCTGTGCCAGAGACAACTTGATTGCGCAAAGTTCTCTCGCGGCTGGTCCCCAGCGATTGAACAGTCGCGAAATATATTGGTTCGTAACATCGAACCTCATTTC
The DNA here is from genome assembly GCA_917490735.1 of Dryobotodes eremita. Lineage (NCBI taxonomy): Eukaryota > Metazoa > Arthropoda > Insecta > Lepidoptera > Noctuidae > Dryobotodes > Dryobotodes eremita. The sequence goes on along the minus strand of OU823241.1, from coordinate 3,779,526 downwards.
GTCATGCACTCGAAAGGGTGGCTGCCAACCAGGAGGAGGCACCACCTTACAGATGCCAAATCTAACTGCTTCTGGCCAGATCTTCTCATAGTAGGAAAGTGGATCCTGGAAGTTGTTTATTAAATTGCATTACTATACTATAATGAAACAGGTTTCGTCTCAACTTCGCAATCGGTATTTAACATAAAGTCACAAGCATTTATTTCAAATACAACACATACATAAAAGGCAGTTTTGGACGTCAAAATGTACAATAAAATAGAATTGATTCTAGTTGCCCCTTCTATAAGGTAGTTTCGTATGGAGAAGAATGGGCAAGAAACTCCACTGTTACTCTTTTAAAATGTTTTACAATATTTTGTACACATTTTAAAAGAGCCATATGAAGGCTTGTGACTATTCACATTTAAAAGTAATGAAGAAAAATACAAAAGTTCAGGAAGGTAATACTTACACTAAAATCTTCTTCGCTAGGGTGGTATACAGGAGCGTCTACTAGCAACCCGCCATCCGTTGGCAGCATGGCGCTGCTGGTGCCAGGCGCATCTTGATCAAAAAGTTCTTCCAGATCCATTGTCTTGGCATCCTTTTCATTGTCAAGATTCGCCGCTATGCCGTCGACTTCAGTGACCATACGGCGAGAGGCCTCTATTTTAGATATCACTTCTGCTCTGATCTTCACCTTGAGGCGAGCAAAATCTCTTTGCTTCTGTTTCTCCATCTGGGTAAACCGCTCGTGGTAGCGGGACATCTCCGCGACAACGCTATTCTTCTCCGCCGTAATCCGTGATATTTCCTGTCTCTTCTCTTCCTCGACACGGGCAATCTCTCTTTCCTTTTCCTCTCTCATGCGCTCGTGCATCACAGCTAACTTCTTTTTAACAGCTCCACGTTTCAACCTCCACTTTTCGGCTGTAAGGCGGGTTGGCATCTCCTGATCATCAGACGAAGCATCGCTCATCTCAGGACAGCTGTCGGATGATATGCTTATCTTTAGACTCTCCATGTCGCTGAGCTCCTGCACATTGTCACTTCGATCCTCTGTATTGTCGTTACGTCCCTCTGTGTTGTCGTTTCGACCCTCCGATTTAACGTCTCGAACCTCCGAATTGACGTCTCGACCCTCCAAATTGACGCCTGGACCGATTGTCAGGGTCTCGATAATTTGGTCAAGTAAAGGTTCGTGTTCTTCAAGTGAGAACTCTTTGTTTATCAGAGATTCATTTTTCGGGATCAAACCAACCCCCAAGATCTCTTTGCCGTGTACGTTGTTGGCTCTTAATTTCATCATCATAGTAGATTGGTTTGGTAACAGCAAGTAAATATTACCTGGGTCCTCGTTAGTGGAATTCGCGTCTTCGTTGACTATTATTATAACGTCTTCTGATTCACCTTCTGTTTCCATTGGTTCGTTCTTTAGAACTGCGGCTTTATTTTGACGTCCCTTGATCGCTAATCCAATTTGGGATTCTAGTAAAGCCGAAACTTTCATCAGTTTGTTAATCCTGATGCAGGGTTTACACACTTTGCAGCGTGAGTCCAGTAATTCCTGTGATGCGTTTACGACGTCCTTGTCAGACCGACACTCTGCGGCGACGCAAGGCATCGGTACCTCCGCCTGTACATCTCCAGTACGCTCAATATTGGGTGCTGAATTGTTCAAGATTTCATTACGGAAAGGCTCACCCGCGACTGCTCCTGAGTACATTGGGTGATCAAAGAAGACCGGCTCGTAATCGTTGAGACAAGTACCGTATCCTTTGAATTCCGACTCCGTGGCAGGATCTGGAACGTGAACGAATACAAATTAACGAACTGGTTACGCTTGCACTAATGGTCGATTTTTCAATCGTCGGATAACTCTCTTCCATACAAGCCTATAAAAATGACCTGACTTTTAAATATCGGCCCCAGACGTGATGTAAAACTACCTGCAGTAAAATATGGCGATTTGGTTTAAATTCAATATATTTATTATTTTTTAAATCAGTGCCGTTGTGGAATGAGGGTTATAAAAATATTCGTTATTGAAGTCTACATACAGTTAAATAACAACAGTTTAATAACGTTTATCAGTTTTTTAGATTATCACACTGTGTGCAGTGAAGTCTAAAATGAAGAAGAAGAATAACTTTGAAGTGGCGAAGAATTTATAATGAAAATATTACTATCGTTTATTTGCCCTATTAACGAATAATATAATTAAAAACTATATCATTGTCAAGTTACAATAAAACTTATAACTTAGCGCAAACTTGAATCCTACTAATATTATAAATGTGAATGTTTGTGAGGAAGGATGGATGGATGGATGGATGGATGGATGGATGGATGGATGGATGGATGGATGGATGGATGGATGGATGGATGGATGGATGGATGGATGTTTCTCTGCTCTTTCACGCAAAAACTACTAAACGGATTTGGATGGAAATTGGAACGCAGATAGTTTATAACCTGGATTAACATTTAGGATACTTTTATCCCGGTAGTATGTTCCCGTGGGATAATTTCTGACATCTATGCGGGGGAAGCCGCGGGCAAAAAAAGCTAGTGTTTAATAAATACGTAAATATTTTTTTTATGCGTATTACGCAGACCGGCCCAATACTTCTGCGCCATTCGGCACGAAGAAGATGATGACCCTATTAAAATAAAGCAGCAGGAAAGTCACAAAATAAAACTGGGTGAAGGTCGGCGAAATAACGAAACATCTTATATTCGATAACTTTGATCTAGATTTATCAGAATTGATACTTTGATTATTAATAATTTAATAAAACACAAACGATGAAGACAGCACCTCCTCAATCGAATCGAGAGTCTGATTTTTGATAAATTTAAAACCAGTCCCAACTATTTCTGAAAATATTATTAATGTATTTCATATTAAATATTTCCGAATATTACTATTGTATTTTTATTTTATTTACGCTAGTTACATTCAGAAATTAGAAGCCAGACAAACAAGTATTAAAACTTATGTTATTCTTGTTTTGGGTCAGTTGAAAAACAATAATAGTGTAAAACTACTATTACACACGACACATCATGACTAACTGACATACGCCAGGAACGCAATCTCTCAGCGGCCGCATTTGCCCTCTGCTTTCTGCCTAGCCTTTTCCCAACTTTAACTGGGTCAGTTTCCAGTCTTACCGGATGCAGCTGAATACCAGTATTTTACACGAAGCGAATGCCTATCAGACCTCCACAACCCAGTTACTGGATAACATAATACCCCTTGGTTAGACTGGTTTTCAGACGGTTGGGCTTCTAACTACCTACCTACCTACCTTCTAACTACCCGTAAAGACTGTCAAAGATCTAAGAATGACAGCCGGGACCAACGGCTTAACGTGCTTTCCGCGGCACGGAGCGGCCGCACTGTAGTCAATTCTTTCTTTCTTTTCTTTTTAAAAAAAAACGTTGCCCCACACTAGGAATTTCTCCTGTATTGTGGGTGCGTTTACAAACATTTAACTCACATACACAAACAGCCAGACCCGGAACAACTACTTGTAGGTCATACAAGTATTTGTTCCGTGAGGGAATCGAACCCGTGACACGCAGCGCAGCAGTCAATCGCTTAACCACTGCGCCAACCGTGCCGTCACTACTTATGAATAGTGCCATTATTACTTATGAATAGTTGTGAACCATCTATTCTGACAAAAAGTGACATTGAGTTGACTTTGTGATGATGAAAGTCATTTCTTAATATAAAAGTTGACACATTGACATATTTTAATTTGTTACAATGACGTGGAGAAAATATTAGGTGTATATATGATATAATAAAATATGATTCATTGAAATAAAATGGCAATTTTAACCCTGCAACAAATGGCTGAAATATTATTTCTCCATGAAGATGGCTTGAATATTAGTGCTATATTATGAGTTCTCAATATATTTCAATTCACCGTGAGATTTTGGATTCGGCGTCATGGCGAAGAAGGACAAATAACTGATCATAGAAGCAATTCAGAGCGACACGTGGCCAGCCCCCGTGCAAATAACTGATATGGTTCGACATTATTTATGAAGAGCACGGCTTCACACTAATTAGTCATTTTGCTGTTTTGTATCATGCGAGTCCTCGGAAGGTTCGAAGAGTTTTGCACCAAGCGGGGCTACAATACAGACATCATGCTATTAAAGTGGAATTCAAACCTCACCACAAAACTGCCCAACTAAATTTTGCGCGAAAATATCATGATTTTGATTGGTCGATTGTTAAAATTACCTAACGATCAAAAACTTAAAACTAGTCAAATCGGAAGATTAACTTTATGGCATTCAAATCGCAACAAGACAACTTATGGGGGTGGAAAAACCACGACGGCGTCGGAGAACTGATGTCGTTGGACAGTAGGGCTGGCTACTGCGAATAATTGTGTCGCTTTTAGAAGAGGTGATGTTGTTTACTGTGCTCGTTATAGTATCGTATATAGTATCCTGCAGCTGAATTATTGATTTCGTTCAAGACAATACACCGATACACACGGCCCGGTCTACTATGGCGTGCGTGGTTCAAGGTGACCGCGACATTCGTCTCATTCAATGGCCTGCTCGGTCAGCTGATATGTACCCGATCAAAAAACTTTGGGGCATAATGGTCCAAAGCTGGGATTTTTAGAACGAATGAAACCCTGAAGCTCTTAGATTACATTGTGCACGGGTAGGTAATGATATCAGAGGGACTGATTTATGCGCGCGCCTTGTAGTATCAATGGGTGATAGACTACGTGCCGCCATAGGCTTTACTAGTCATTAAAACCATAAATTGTTGATAGAATTTAAATAATAAAAAATATATTTTAAATTTTTATTTGATAGGTCATCCTATTTTTGCATTATTTGTAATAAGTTCGTCCTCGCTTTGTCCGTGTGGTATCCGTGTATGCCAGTTAATATTTTATCGGTTCTTTTACAAACATAGTTTTCTATATCTATCCTGGCAGACGTGTAAATATAAAAAATCTATGCTCTATACCTAATCAAACCACATATCATCGAACTTTTGGCAGATGTGTGCGTGCAATTATAAACCTTAAGGTGGTTAGCATTTTCAGACCGCGACTGTACACTCTCTTATGACAATGTCTGCGGGATGTCACAAAAGCACCCCCCCAGTTTCACAAAAAAATATGTAGTTTCCACAGAATTTGGCTTATTAAAAGGCCCCCTTTTTAAAAGACAGTAAATTTAAATGTTTTTACCACTTTTCAAAGAAAACACTAGGTATTTAATAAAATATAGCCTGTTAAAGACCGAAACATGTTATTTGGAAAATTGCTTGAATGTTTTTTCCATTAATATAATTAGTCATGGAAAAAAATATTGAACAGATCTTTACAGTGGTTAATTTCCTCCTATTTATCAATTCATAGAGTCGCCACTATGATAAGTTTAGGAACCCTAAGGAAAACCACCTTTTAGACATAACAGCAACCCGCTCTTGCTGTAAACGGTTTTTACGACTTGACAAAACAACGAGATTTCTTTTATTTATTTTTAGTTTAATTAGAATAAATCCCCTAAATGATGATTTCTCAAAATACATTGCGGAGCGTAGAAAAACAACGCGGTCACACAGAAAGACCCGAAAAGAAGAAAATGAATGCTGAAGATACTACTAACCTGGAGGAGCTAATCTGGATAGCTTCATAATCGGTCGAGCCATTACGTCTTCCTCCACAATTTCATAATCCTCGATAGTCATGACATTCTTGATCAATGGGCCATCTGGGTCAACCGTGTCATCCAGATTATAATCGTTGGGTAAATCATTAAAAACCATCGGTATATCATCGTTGAACATCGGTACATCATGCAAAATCAGAGGTATATCATCCGTGTCCTCCGCAACATCATTGTTGACCATCGGTAAATCATGTAAATACACCGGTATATCATCCGTGTCCTCCGGAACATCATCGTTGCCTACTGGTCCATTATCCAGAATTTGCGGTTTCACATCCGGGTCCTCGGGAACATGGTTTTCGGGTATCGGTAGAATATGAAAAAACACCGGTACTTTATTCGGGCCCTCTGGATCTTCATCGTTGAACATTGGTTCACCATCACCCTCTGAGTAACTAATACCAATATGCTTCTGCCCGAACACGTCATCTATATGCGTCATTACGTCTTGCAAACCATTAGGAAGCTGGTTATTTTTCAACAATTCCTCCTCATGACACAGCTCCATCGGAACACTCGAGTCATCCTGCATAACTGGAACGGGCGGGATAACTGGGTCATCAGTGGCGACTGGGACAACCAGGGCAACGAGATCATCCTGCATAACCGGGACGGGAGGGATAACTGGGTCATCAGTGGCGACTGGGACAACCAGGGCAACGAGATCATCCTTCATAACCGGGACGGGCGGGATAACTGGGTCATCCGTGGCGACTGGGACAACCGGGGCAACGAGATCATCCAGGACATCTGGGGATAGCGGGTCATTCGGGACGACAACGATAACCGATTCATCTGGGTAGTCGCGCTCTTCCTTAACTTCCTGGACGACCGTTTCATCATCAAGGTTTTCCGTAATGACGGTGACTATGAAATTTGGTACGGGGAAATCTGGTAAGCGGAACTCTGGTACGGACAACTGTGGTGCGACATTCGCAGGCTGCTTGGGAGAGCATTTCTTATGAAGCCTTTTCTGCGGAGCCCTCTTCATGGGAGTCTTTCTCTTAGCTATACTTTGCTTGGCATTTCCTTGATCGTTCTCAATTAAACTGAACTCGTTAGTAGTAATCTTCTTTGTAGTGGTCTTGCTTGTGATCTCTGTAGCGGTCTTGTGTGTGGTGATCTCGTTTATGCTGGTCTCGTGTGTGGTGATCTCGTTTATGCTGGTCTCGTGTGTGGTGATCTCGTTTATGCTGATCTCGTTTGTGGTGATCTCTTTTACAGTTTTAGTTCTCTTCTTGCAAGGTTTCTTATTAGGACATTTGCCCTTGGGAGAGATCAGTTTAGGAGTGGTCTCCTTGGGAGCACTCTCCCTTGCAGCGGCCTGTTTTGAAGTGCTCGGTTGTTCTGCTTCCTGCATTAGGCGAGTTTTCTGGAATATGAGGGGTTCATCCTCGTCAGAAGAGTTCTTCTTGCGCTTCGCAGCCACCTTTCTTCTAAAAGGAGCGCAAGTTTCCGCTATAAGCTTGTTTAATTCAAGCTTGCTCTGGCGCCGAGATCTTAGCGCCATAGAATGTCCTTTATTATATTCTTTCTTTCTTCTAACAACAGGTTGCAACTTTGGTGGGTCAGCTGGTTTCTTTATTGTGGCCACATTGTTATTCACACGTTCATGAGGGTGTTCCTGTTACAAATATGATAATAATCGTGGAATTAGTATAGTTTGTATGCAAGTACTATAAAGTATATTTTGTTTTTACTGGGACTGTATTGGGAAATCCGATTCCATAGGATATACGAGGAAACTGTCTTTCAGTAGGGGAGGTACTGCTCGGTTTTCGGTTTTTTCTACACAGGGTGTAAAAAGACAAGAAAATTTGCTGTTTGCCTTAGTGCGCAATGTAACACACGCAAAACATTGGGCTTATGGGTGCATGCATCGGTACAGGGGTCGTGGGGGTATTTAAAGTTGTGTTATAACATTGAAAACCTATTTTCGTAAATAAACGTTGTCATGGTACAGTACAAAAAAAAATACAATGAAGGGGAGTACAAGTAACTCTAGACTTCGTTAAGTGTCTTTTTACACCCGTTATATATAAAAATCAATTGCTGTGCGTTAGTCTCGCAAAAACTCGAATATGGCTCGACCGATTGAGATGAACTTTTAGTAAGTTGTTGGGTGCGCGATGGAGAAGGATACAAACAAAAAAAAAAGTGCATTGCAACGCATGAATGCTGTATAGCCCAATGAGGTTATGATTTTGAATTTCAAAGAAACAGGACCAAATTTATAAAAATATACTAAAATATGGTTATTCGGTCTGTATGTGAGTTTGGTTGTTGTTAAGAACGTAATACAATATTTGTTCAAAATCTAAATATTTTATTTCGCATAAACCAACATGGGCACTTATGAAACGTCAGAAGCTAGGTGCACGGTTCCAATTGGTTGTTTCCTATGGAGAAGAGCCGGCAAGAAACTCCACGGTTACTCTTTTAAAAATAAGGGGCTTTTACAATGTTTCAAATTACAGTGATAATGGGAGGACACTGAAGGCCTGACAACAAGCAACCGGCACTCAACAAAATATATATAGATAAGGATACGTTTGATGTGGGTTTTGAACTTTCCATCGCTAAGTTCTGTAACTGACTTTGGCAACTTGTTATAAAAGCGGATACTGTTTATAAGAAATGGGTTGCTTGTTTTAGTTCATCTAAATTTGGGTATCACAAATTCATTTTTACTACGTAAAACGTACGTTCATGTACTTTTACAGAGGGGAAGTGTTTGTAAAGCTTCTCCAGTGTTATATTCTCTAAGACCAACAAATGAAAATGACTGGGAATACTACTAATTCAGTCGATTAATGAACAATGCTACATTGTGCGAGATGGACACGCTACAGATTAGTGATCTCTTATTCAAGAATACTACTTGGACACTAAACGTAAAGATTATTATAAAAACATTTAACCACCTATACTCAAAGATATTCGTTTTTATGTTTGAAATTACTGACGAATTTAAATATTACGATTGCCGAAATATTACAAAATTATACGTCAGTTACCACATACAATAAAAATCAGAGCCATTTAAGTCGGCTTTCAGTTTTGTTTTTTATTTTTTGTTAACTACTACTATTTTCCTTAACGCCTGTTGCGGTAGGAGTTGACGGTAGAAATCGTCACGTAAGGAAAATGCGCTATGCCCCCTCCTTGCGATTTTCTTTGTCTCTCTTTCTATTATATACGAATGTGTGTGTGCGTGCGAGTAACTTCGTTCCTCACGGGGTCCCCCGACCGCAGCAGTTTTTTTAGCACGTTTTTTTCTCTTTATACTAACACAAAACATGCCTATGCGGCAATTTTTATTTAAATCTGGTATCTTAAGATATTTTCTGATGTCCATTGTTACGGATACGAAAAACGGTATACTACCAATTTCAAGGTTGCAACACCCCGGAGCCTTATGTATTTTTATGACTTTATTTTCTACATAACTGTATTACAATTTTTAATGACTTGAGGCGTGTTATACACCGTTTTCTGGTTGGCATGATTCGGCACAGCCAGGCGGCAACCCGGCAAAATCGAATATACAGGGTGGCAGGGACATCCAAGCACAACCTGTTACCATTGATTCAGTCCATGATTCTGAATCCCCTGTGTTAAAAATTTTCTTCGGTTATTTAAATAAACATTAGCTCTGCCATACATTTTGACCGCGTAGGTACTGCACCTTTCTATGGAACAGCAAATATATTTTTTGATAACCGACGGAAAATTTCTATGCTGTCTAGAATCATGTGCTAAATTCATGGTTTTAATTTGCGCGTCGATTACCCAGCCACCCCGGTATACTTGACTGACTTGACCCTGACTAATTAATATTGACCTTCAAATGGGAATTATGCATATTGTTAGTCAGGATCCATTATTTTACAAATAATAATTGCTAAATGTAAACAAAAATGCAAAAGTTACGAAATAATTATCTTTTTACTTACTCCGGGTCGTGTTTCAACAGTCTCGTTCTGCGCAGGAGGCGGCATCACGTCGCGGGTCAGGTGCCTGCCGCGCAGCCTCTCAACGATCACTACAGGTTGTGAAGTCAAATGGGAGTGACCTAAATGTGTTTAAGTAACTATTACATTAAAATTGCTATCTAAAGGCCCTTCTACATGCTACATCTTACCTTGCACAGTGTCAGAAAAAAGCCGTTCGGCGAATTTGGTTGAAAATTTGGTACAATACAGTCTATATATAACATGCGGACTGAAAGCAAAACGGGGGCATATAAAAAAAATATGGCTAGTTTTAGAGATATAGCTATTTTTATGTTGAAGTCAGATATATGGTGTTATTTAAACAAAATCATTCACACCAATCACAAGTTTCAATTCATATTTTATGGTTTTAAATTTTCGGTGTTCCCTCCTCATGCCGCACCAACTCAGCTATCAACGTTTCGCCATGCATATGCTTGCTCAAAACCATCTGGGCTCCCCTTCCAAAAATATTTTACCCCATTTTTTGTTATTATAATAATCCCTATTCACATATAAGTAGGTGTTTTTATTTGCCAAATATTACAAGGATTTCCAATAACCACGATTTTTTTTTAAATCTATTTTGTTTGATGAAAGGAAGCTGTTTTTAAAAACAAATTTTCTGACGGAACTTTAGATACTTAGTCTTATTAATTTTAAATCTATCTCAAGCATTTTCATGCACATTTACTTTCTGATAAAGCAAGGACTAACACAACACTGATAAAGATTACAAATTAGTTCCATTTTGAGACGATTTTCGGACTGCACTAATTACTTAAGATAAATGTGTAACTATGCACATTGTGCAATGAATAAATAAGTAAGATAAAAGAAACAAATAAATTAATCATTCTAAACGCAACGTAAATAATAATAATATGCCTATGCGTACCGGCAAGGTTGGCAAAATTGGAACAGTTCCATTTTCCCCACTTTTTGGGGAAAATTTAATTTACTTGCAACATTACTCGTTTGCTTGTGTGCGTGTCGGCGATCGTAATTACATAACGCTTACACATATTCATTGTGTTGTTGATTCAACTTTGAACGAAATTTTGAATGTAACTATCACTCTAAGACCCACTTGCGCGTTCATGAGTTATCCTAAATAACTCAGAGTTAACAAATAATTCATCTTGCGCCACCAAGAGTTAGAGGTAAACCTAGAGTTAAACGTTTAAATATTAAACCCACAACACAAATTTGTTGTGCCTACAACAAGGCTCATGAAAATAGGTGTCGCGTTCAGATGGCAATGGCCTTTTATAATAAACTGCTAAGCCACATTCAAGATAAATTCAAATCATTCATTAAACGCAAGTTGTGCCATAAAGCCATTTTTTTGTACCGTTAATTATTTATATCGAGGACAAAAATGCTTGGGATTGAGTTGCTCCAATTTTTGCATACTGAATGTTTTTTTTTATTTTGCTATTTTATTTTACATACACTTTTATTTTACAAAATTTACGTTGTGAAGTACAATATTATTTTTTTAATTATTATGAATGTGAGGACTAAGTGGGTCACATTTTTATTTTTTCACTCTCTCAGTTAGTTTAAATAATAATCTGGCAGTTTGAGTTCTTTATGCGGCCAAACCAAATGTCCATTCTTTGGTATTGTTCGTCGAGTGGTTGAGCTCCGAGTTGAGCTACACGATTACTGACAGATGCGTGCACTGTCTGGACAGGTCCACTGAAATCTATATGGTTCTTTCCTCAAAAGACCATTTCAGACAAAAATCTACATGGTCTTCACTTGATCTGACCCAGATTATGTCTGGACTTTAAGAGACTGTGACTTCTGAGTTTGTTTCGGCCTTTCTTAGAATAGTCAGATAGGAAACGTCGACCTCATCTAGTTTTTGAAATATGGAGCCCTAACTGCCGACTTATCTATCGTAAGCGACATTATTACGAAAATGCGATTTTTATCACGAACGTTTTAAGAATTGTTTACGATAAACATCGCATTTTCGTAATAATGTCGCTTACGATAAGTCGGCGGTTAGGGCTCGATATTATTGACCTGTAAAAGTGTTTGTACAAACCTACTTACAGAAATAAAATTATTTATTATTTATCACCGGTGTGGGAGAGTTAAGTCGCTAAACTTTGGGCTAGTGTTATTAATGTCCAAATAAATAGACGTCATAAGGTAGCGCTGATAACTTATTTTGTATTTTATATCGTTCGACGTTGTAGTATGGCGATTATCACACAGCCACGCATCACGCTGCATGTTGCGTGTCAACGCACCTACGCGCGTACTTGCGGGAATGCAGATCTGCATCATTGTGCAGGTTTTTTACGCAGTCACGCGCGTAGTTGCGTTTTGTGAATTCACGGCGGCTCTGACTCATTTCCTCAGTTCCATTTTCAAACACACGTCAAGCCCATCCAAAATCACGCAAGGCACTGCGAGACTCGGTGTGCCATACCTGGCGTGTCGCCCCGCACCCACGCGCGTGTGCGCATGTTTCTCCGCTTGTAGGCGCGTGATCTGAATGAACGCGCGTGGATGCAATTTCTGTGTGTTGGACTGTGCGTCTTTGCTATACAAACGGAGTTACTTATAAGCAACGTTAAAACACGCATTCACGCGCTACGCTGCGTGGTGCGTGGCAGTGTGTTAATCGCCAAAGTGAAAATTCGGTACAGTATCAGCAGGCAATATATTCATGAGCTCAAATAAAATAAATACAAATTATAAAATATAAAACAGGTCGGGTCAGGTGCGTAGTAGCTACTCGCATCCGGCGTGCATGTATGATATGATGTACGTAAACGAGGCGAAAGCAGTATGTAAGGATCGTAGCAAGTGGCGTTCTGTAGTTTCTGCCTACCCCCATGCGAAGAAGGCGTGAGTTTATGTATGTATGTATGTATGTAAAAAGTTTAACATTATTTTTCCTTATATGACGTTTCCGTCAATCAAAAAACTAAATCTCCATGGTAACCACATACAATACGATTAAAATTAAATGTAATATTATAAAATTCAAAGACAAAAAAGTATGACGTATCGTAATGTAGTGTAAAAGAGATGGGTATACAATTTCCGTTCAGTGTTCGTTCATTCAATTTTGTTCGGATTACATATCAGGGCATAGACATTGCAATGCTATAATATGTTTCGTCGATTGAACTGCAGTGTTCCCAACTCAAAAAAACACAAATATTAGGTTTACGAACCCGTTGTAATTTTTTTGTGGCGCAACGCGTATTAAGAGTTAAAATGTTAATTACTTAACTCCGAGTTTGCAAACTCTACATTTATTCTTTTAACCGACTAAACGTGCAAGTGGGCCTAAGTCTAATAATTACTCTAAGACTCGACTATAGGAATAAGATTTTATAATGAAGCGAATTCTATTCTCAAGTAAAGACTTCATTACGAAATTACTTAGCAGTAAGTAATTGCTTATTTATAAATACGGGTGTAAAGGATGATTTTCACCAAACGGCTCGCATCGCATCGGATCGGAAAGGATACGAACGGGTGCGGCGACAGCCGATCGCGTCCGGCAGGATGTCGACGCATACGATCGGCTCCGTACCGTCGCTTGCGAACGTATCCGTTTCTGCGCCTAGTCACGCCTAGTCAAATAGTTTCATCCCTACCTTGTTGACGTGTTCTAATTTCTGAAAATGGTTGAAGTTGACGTAGTACTGTTGGGTATTGCATTAGAAGAAGAAAATAATCATAAAACACAGAAGAGGAAAAGAAAAATTTGGATTGATGATTTATGGCAAAAATGACAGGCGAACAGAGCCGATCGCGCGTCGCAGCATACTTTCGGTTACGATCGCGTTTCGCGGAAGACGCCCGCGGCTGTGTGCGGCTTGGTAATATAGACTTTAAATACTGTGTACACGATTTAACAACGTTTAAAGAACGTAAAATCCGTTCCGATCCGATGCGATGCGAGCCGTTTCGAGGAAATCATCCTTTAGTCGCTATTTCTAACACACTCACGGATTACTGCCGGAAACTACACGGCCAATCTACTTGAATTTAATCAATTAAAACATTTAAAAAAATATCAATAGTAAAAGATTTTACCATTTCTATTTGGCGAACTAGCAGCACCTACGAGTAATACAGAAAAAGAAATTAGAATATTTTTATGGAAAATATTTAACTGATTCTCTAAAAACTTGTTGATCTTCCAATGAGGATCGCCTTTTTTATAAATGACCTTTTAACTTTCTGGCTGGCCTTTTTGGAAGTTTTTTTGCAATAACCAAGCTACGGCACCCCGACCAAATAGGTTAGGTTAGGCTACACTGTCCCACTACTGCTGGGCGAAGGTCTCCAGAAAAAAATCACAAAAAAAGCAACGCAATGGATATCTTTGTTAATTATGAAATAGCTAAAAATAAATATAGTGAACTTACTCTGTAGAGACACGACGTCCAATAAGCCCGTAGCCGTCATGTTGTGTACGGTAACGTTTCTTGGATCTTGTGCGGCGTCTCGCCGGTTGTCGGCGGCAGCGACGGCGACAACATTCGGCGGCACGTAAGCGCCCTGCGCGAACTTGCGCTGCGCTTGCACGCGACGAGAACGTGCCCTGAAACCTCACGCATTGTAAATAACCACATCCAGGGCCTGCAGTCTCGACATGAATAGCGACAAAAATCTGTCGCTAAGTCGTATCGATGTCAAGTTCCTTTAATAGATTTTCGACCTTATGCTTAGGAAATAAAGTTGAAAATCTATTAAAGGAATTTGACATCGTTACGACTTAGCGACAGATTTTTGTCGCTATCTAATGTCGAGAGTGCAGGGCCAGAACTAACATTGCTGTAGCGCGCTGTACACATGTTGACTATTCTATTTACAGTCGGTTAACGCGAGCCTTTTCGCAGAGCAAGCAAACGTGCGTACGCACCGAACCTTCTGTCCTAATCTGCCTTATTGCAGTTTGGGACATAACTGGCGCAATCATTATTGAAATAGGAAATCTATTACGCACCTGTGATGGGACTAGATCGGACCTAATTATCGGATTATGCGTTATTATAGTGATAAGATAAATATAGTCACATGATATTTATCATATCTACCAATGTGTAACCGTTTATTTTCCCAAATAAAATAAAATATACATACATAATTAAGATTCGGGTCCGTAACTTAACTTCGAGAGTCATTATGTTCGATTAATGGAAAGTCGACTGAACGATTGTTCGAATGGAATTTATTGCGAAACAACCTTTTATCGCCAAACGCTACTTCGAGTGAACAATCTATTCCCATCTAATACCAAGAGCTAATACCGTTTGGTATTAGTTTATTTCCGAATTTATTTTCTATTCCCAACGAGTACCACATTTTTTTAAATAAAAAATCTATTACTAACGAATACCAAAGCGTGACTTTTTGTACACTCAGCTACACAAAGTTTTATTTAAATTGCGTTTTACCGAAATCTAGGGTAATCTAAATATAGGGTTAGGGTTAATAAGCTGGTCGACGGAGCCCCGCTTGGCGGGGCTCCTATTTCTGTCTGAAGGGTTTAAAGGAACCTAACCAACCGAACCTCGGGATGCCACTGACGTCGACCACCTAGGGTTAGGATTTTCGGGAACATTTATTATGTTTTCGGAAACTTAGTTCTTTAATTCATTTTAACACAGCTTAGCTGTTAGTATTACAGTCAACCAGAGATCGATCGCTGGAAGTTAATGTGGTAGGTAGGTAGGTTAAACATTACTTAAAATCACTCAAAGCATTTTAATTTTACTGAACCTGACTGTATCTGATTTCTTCAAACTTGTTTTGGTATTGGTTTTAAAATGTGGTACTCGTTGGGAATAGAAAATAAATTCGGAAATAAACTAATACCAAATAGTATTGGATGGGAATAGAGCGAGTGAACGATTCATCGAATATTTATTAATCGATGGACTGCTCTTTCGAATGAGTTTAAGTTATTCTATAGTTTAATCATTGAAATAAAATTATAAATAAAAAAAGATGTTTCGTCACATATTATTTCATACATAGTCGAGGAAATCAAACACTTTTAAGACATCATACGTTCTTCCCGTAGATTTAGAAACATGAAATTCGGTGATAACACTTTTGACCTATTAACTAAACATTGTTATGAGAAGCGCCTTGGCTTAATTTGTCCCCGCGAGAAATAGGTACTATGTTTGCTTTTAGATTGGAGTATGCACTTTGCTTATACGAGATTTAGTAACCACCGCATCATTATAAAAAACGTAAATTTATACGATATTAATTATCAGTTCATATTACCATTTGTTTTTTCTATAATTATTAAATAAATTACTTCTTATTTTAATGGGAAAACGCCTGTTATTTTATAAAATGAAACTAAATATGAAATTCCCCTCATTGATTTTTTTTTTTAGTTTTAATGTTAATGTTTTGCTTGTTTTTTAATTTTATTTTAATAGGTTGTTTATTCTTTTTTTATAATAATTACTAATTATGTGAAAGAGTGTACACCTTTAAGGTAGATTTTTGAGGAACTAATTGTTTTTATTAAGATCTCATGTAAAGTATACCAAAAATCACACCAATAAATGAATTTGAATTTGAAAGTGTATTTTTGTAGCTGCAATGCCAATAAACATATTTTTCTTTCTTTCTCTTCTTTCATTACCACTTTTCTTGTTTATTACATGTTTTTGTCTCAATCTTAATATTCGATTAAAATGGAGGAACTAAAGTTTGTGAAATCGAAAAAAGGGAAGAATTTATTGGTATTAGAGGGGTATACATATTCCTTAAATAAAACAAGTGACTGATGAGTGTTATTGGACCTGTACAGAAAAAAAAACATCATTATAATATAGTGCTACGATTAGAAGGGTAATAGAACATGAATCACTCCGTCCACACTCCGTCCATTGGTAAAACTGTATGAAAATCCGTGCGGTAGTTGTAGAGTTTATCGCGTACAGACAAACAGACGCGGCGCGGGACTTTGTTTTATAATATGTAGTGATAGTGATTATTTTCATAATCACAAACTCAACCATCTCTGCAGCGTTTTGCATACAAACTTGTTTTTTTTTGTGATATTTATACATACACTCATGGACAAATTTAGAGGAACGCAAAAAAAATGTGGATAAAACAAAATATAGGTACAATATTTATGACAATTAATAATTTGGATTTTGCTTATTATTAATTTAATATTGCAAAGGTCGAACAAACAAACGAACAAATGACAAATCTTAATCAAATTAAAGAAAAAAAGCTTAAAAAAGCGAATCATTTTTTTACTTAACATTTTTATTTTTTTCATAAATTAGAAAAGGCTATAACTATAACGTTGGCTATAATCAGTACGAGTGTTGCCCCCGCTAGCTCTTTGAACTTGATTAGGAGTATGCCAAAGAGACAGGAAGGATCCTGTCTCCTTGGCATACTCCTAATCAAGTATAAATTCTTGAGAGATTGCGGTTCGTTCTTCATATACTTAATGTGTTTTTAAGATCTCTCAAATTAGTTGGGGCGGTATTTCTTTTCTTAATTTGTCTTCCAAGCTTATCCCATACATGCTCTATGGGGGTTTAATTCGGGCGAACGCGCTGGCCAGCTGACCGTCCACCATATGTCTCTTTTCCAATGATGTTGCACTGCTCCCTGGCGTGTTGGCGAAACCAGCCGGATTAAATTCACATTTACCTGTGAGAAGACAAATGTGAATTTAATCCGGCCAACTTCAGTCTTCCTCTCGACGTTTTCGAGCTTCGTTCTTCACGCTGGCAACGATGAACCGGTCCTCTCTGGATACAGTTTTCCGTTTATGTCCCTGTCCTGCGAGTCTCGTATACTGTCCGGCCTGCCGATACCTCTTGACAACTCTGTGTACCACAGAGTTAGCCCTAGCTACTGGAGTTGCGTTAAGATCTAGCATTCTCGGTTTATTTACAGTAACAATTCAAACTTAACACGATGAACAAGGCATTCAAGCCAAAAATTTAAACAAAACCTAAATTTATACTCAAATTCAAAAGTTGACAAAAAAGTCGGGTTTAACGCAGAATGTGCACTTCGCAAAATGTGCACTTGACACAAAATGTGCACTTCGCAAATGTGCATTTCTCAAACTAACACTTCTCAAAATGAGAGTGAATAAACATATCTTGATGACTGAAATTAGATTAGTAGACCACCTTCACCCACCGCGCCCTGAAGAAAACGTCGCCAGAGAGGTAAGGACTAATTTGACGAGAAAAGCGGAACAATCTATGGAAAGTCCATCACAAATTATCCAACCACGTAAACAGGAAGTACCGCATAATGCAGTTCCTTACATTCCTAATAATGACGATATGCTAATGATAATAAAAACCCCATCAATACCAAAGGAATTAAGTGAAGTAAATTACTCTGATATATACAACGTGATCAACAACAAGAATTTTTTGATTGGTCATTATTTTTATGAAAATGAAAGTGTCCTCGTTTTCAGCACCGAAAATAATCTGCACTTGCTTAACGATTCCTCATATTGGCTTTCAGATAGAACATGTGTTGCCCCAATCCATATACCCAAATGTATACTATACATGGATTTGTGGGTAATAAGGAAGGCGCTTTTAAATTTATACCGTTAGTTTATGGGCTGTTAAGTAACAAAACTGAAAATTGTTATTATATTTTGTTTGAGATAATAACGCGACACGCGTTTAATGAATATTGTCTGGACTTAAGACCACAATATGTGTTGACAGATTTCAAGATTGCTGCTACGAAAGCGCTTAAAAGAGGTTTTCCTGATAGTAACCAAAAATATTGTTATTTTCATCTTCGCCAATCGATTTGAAAACATATCCAACAAACCGGATTTGCAAAGAGGTATGGTAAAGAAATAAGTTTCGCAAAGTAAATGACCCATATACCTGCTTTGGCGTACTTAAAGCCAGAGAAAATTCGCGACACATTCCTTTTGCTTAAAAAAAGAAGTGCTATCGAAGGAAGTCAGTTTGTTTCTTGGTTTTCTAAATATCATGTAAATGGCACTTTTAAGAATATTACTCTAATAAATCTGACAATAATACTACGATTTCTTTAAATGTGTCAATTCAAAGAATTCCACATTTGTTTCCACCTGAAACATGGTCTCTGCATGATCGTTTGGAATTAAACACGCCTAATTCCCAAAATTCAGTGGAATCATGGCATCACCGCTGGAATGGGCTCCTAGGAAGAAAGAAGTGGAACCTATTTAAAACCATAAAAGAAACTGAGAAAGAACAAAAAAAAATGTAGATTATAGAAAAAATTAGAGCCCAAAATAAGTCAGTTTCTCCTACCAAGAAGAAAAAAAAAACAGTTTGGGAAAGAAAAAAAACTGAAAAAACTTTTAAATCAAAAGGAAGACATGGACAGGCTTGACTTCATGAGTTCGATGGCTTACATTTGTCACTTAAAAAAATAAAACAACGTTAAAAATTTTAAATTTGATGATTAGAGACTATTATTTTATGTTTGGATTATTAGTGGAGTTCTCAGGGCGTTAAAGAACCGTAATCTACCGCCAGGTTTTTGATTACCTTAATTTTGTGCGAAAATCGTATGTGAATGTTTTATTTTTTTTATTTTAAATATTTTGCCTTCATTTGTGCTTTATTATCTTCCTTTTCATCAAATTTCATATTTCTAAATCTACGGGACGTATGACATCTTAAAAATGTTTGATTACCGCGATTATTTATAAAATAATATGTGACGTAAAATCGTTTTTTTATAATTTTATTTCAATTGTTAAACTATATAATAACTAAAACTCATTCGAAAGAGCAGTCCATCGATTAATAAATATTCGATGAATCGTTCACTCGAAGTAGCGTTTGGCGATAAAAGGTTGTTTCGCAATAAATTCCATTCGAACCATCGTTCAGTCGACTTTCCATTAATCGAACATATGACTCTCGAAGTTAAGTTATGGATCCTTAAGATTCAGCACAGTAGACAAATCAATATTCCTGAAAATAATATTAATACGCAATATGTGTCATCCCCAACAGCTGCATCCAGAATATAGCCAACAAAATTGATTTAAACTTTAAAAACCTAAAACCAGTAAACATCCTAATAATGGCGGACTAACAAAGAAAAATCAATGTCGTAAAATACGGAATAGCTATTCATGTATCGTATGCAAATTATCAAAGGAAGGGGCGATTTAAAGGGTTAGATTCAATGTTAATATTTGGCGCTCCCCTAGCCTAGCCTTGAAAACGTATTTCAAAATGCCCACTCCCCCTCTCATTCTCGACTGCCCTTCAACATGGACGACGATAATATAATTGCTCGCTGTAGAAATACTAGATTTGCAAAAGGGTTGCATTAGCGTTGTAATTCTAGGTATAATGTAGTTGTAATTATAATATATAGATAGGCAGGTAGGTAGGAAGATTCAATCGCTATTACAATTTTATAAACCATTCGCAATAGTAGATATTACAGGACGCTAGCAGTATTATCGTTTATTCAAAATAAATTTTATTTACTTCGGTCTCAAAAACGTCCATTGTGTTTGTATTACAATTGACGTATTTTGTGCAGAACATGAACAACATTATTCGTTAAGATTTATAATGTTTAACAAGATCTTAACTATGAATACCATGTTTGTTTATACACCACTAGCCCTGGTCCGCACCTTCCTCCGTGAGAATGCCCTAGAATAAGAGAATACAAAAAATAATAAAAATTAAGCATAAATAAATCATTCTCCATTCCGTCAATTTAAGGTAATTTTTAATTCATAGGGTTTAGAATAGCCAGTGCAATTGTAATTAACAACAACGCCCTCCACTGCTCGTAGCGGACCCCACTTAAATTATTTGTATAGAAAATTAAGAGAGGCGCGTTGTTTTTTTTTAAATCATACGATCTATACCTGTGTGAAGGGCTGCCACCATCCATTGAAGTTATAAATCCAATATCAAACACTCGAATAACACACCCCGCGAGGCCCAATCAAAATTTTTGTATAGAGGAGGAATCGCCGCGTCCCCCCAAATCAATATGGCCAGACGGGAGGCATTCAACATAACAGCTATGTAATGTACGGATCAGAGGAGGGAGCCAGACGCGCATATAGCTATCTAGACAGCTAGAATCAAAGGTAACCATGGAGCTATGGTGGCAGGCAGGGAGAGGGACAGATTCAAATAAAAAGTTCAAAATGATCTCAAACAACCACGCAACTAAGAACATTTTATAATTTAAAACAACATTTAATAAAAAAAGTCCCTAAACCAAAAAATAACATTATTTTCCTATCCCGAGCTCGAATAAACCTTTTTTACTGCTTAGTTTTGAAGTAAAATAAGTAATAAAAACTGAAGAACGAGCGATTAGCGTCACTGAAATGGTTTATAAGAATATGATAATTACATGACTCTCACCCCTTAGTATTAAAGCATAATATGTCATTGGAATGACACGTCAATTGTATACGTAGTTTTCCATCAGACGTGATCGAGGTCAAGTGCAGGACATTAAAAAAAAATGTAAAGATTATTTTAAATAAAACTACAAAATAAGATTTTTTTTGACAAAAATACGTGTCTTTTTTTTATAATTATGTTATTTCATTTAAGATGATACAGATATAGGTAAGTATCTTGGAAATATGGAATGTTGTCACCTTGTTGACTGACAAGACTCGTGTTCTGTGTTGATGTGAAAAACGAAAAAAAAAAAAGTTTAAAGCTAACACCTAACCCAACTAAAAGGGTACCAACAAGACAACCATGTAGATATTTCGGATAGCCGGAGTCACACGTCATTACTGTCATGTAATTAAGGCTTAAATCGTACCTACAAATTACGTGTGTTTCTTCCAAATCCGTGTACGTGCAGGTTTCAGAGGACCAACAAACAGACATCAGAATGATTTTTCACATTTTAGTTTTTATCACTTTGCAAAAATTTAGTACCTAACAAAAAACACGATTTTGTGGAAATCTGATTTAAAATTTTTGTTTTTTGGGAACATATCTCAGACAGCATGCATAATGCACAGAATGTAGAGACTGAATTAATGTACGAGGGCTGCACTAAAAGTATCGGGAATGGAATATTTCCACTGTTCCTGTCATATTAAAATCTTTTTAATTGAAAACTCCTTGGTTTTAAAAATCGAATACCATTTATTTATTTAAAAAAAGATTCTCGGTCTTGTCACAAGGTTTTGACAAACTTGTTTAGTCGTGGAGAAAATGGAATTGACTCGAGAAAATTCAAGAGCGATGATTTATTATGACTTTCGAAGTGGTTTAACACAAAAACAGTGTGTTGACCGGATGATTTCTGCATTTGGTGATGAAGCCCCATCCAAAACCACAATTTATCGCTGGTTTGCTGAATTTCAACGTGGACGTGTCAAGCTCAGTGATGATCCCCGTCAAGGTCGTCCAAAAACTGCAGTCACCCAAGAAAACGTTGATGCTGTGCGTAAGCTGATTGAGGAAGATCGACATGTGACATACCGCGAAATTCAGGCAACTTTAGACATTGGCATGAGTCAAATACAAATAATCTTGCATGAAGAATTAGGTGTAAAAAAGTTGTTTTCCCGATGGATACCGCATTCGCTCTGTGAAGAGCAAAAAGCGGCTCGCGTTACTTGGTGCGTCAGAACTCTCGAAAGATTCCACGCAGGATCCTCAAATGCTGTATACAACATCGTATCAGGTGACGAATCCTGGATATACGCGTACGAACCCGAAACAAACAACCAGTCACGAGTTTGGGTGTTCGAAAATGAGTTAAAGCCAACAAAAATTGTTCGTTCACGGAGTGTTGCAAAAAAAATGGTGGCCACGTTTGTCTCCAAAACCGGCCATGTTACGACTATTCCTCTTGAGGGACAAAGAACGGTTAATGCAGAATGGTATGCTAGCATTTGTTTGCCACAGGTCGTTTCTGAACTCCGTAAAGAGAACTGCAACCGCCGCATCATCCTCCATCACGACAATGCGAGTTCTCACACCGCGCACCGAACAAAAGAGTTTTTATAGCAAGAAAACATAGAATTGTTAGACCATCCGCCGTACAGCCCCGACCTAAGCCCTAATGATTTCTATACTTTCCCTAAAATAAGGAAAAAATTGCGTGGACAGAGATTTTCATCACATGAAGAAGCTGTGGACGCCTACAAAACGGCTATTTTGGAGACCCCAACTTCCGAATGGATGGTTGCTTTAATGATTGGTTCCATCGTATGGAAAAATGTGTCAAATTTCGCGGAGAATACTTCGAAAAGCAATAAATACATTTTTAAATAGTAATGTTGTGTCACTTCCTTGATTCCCGAAATTTTCAGTGCCGCCCTCGTACTGAAAAATGTTTTAAAGCTTTAAAAGTTTTTAACCATTCGGATTTCCAAAATTAGCCGCACGAAACGACTTTATCCTTAACTTAATTTGTCATAATGTGGTATTATGTGTATACCTATGTCACCGGAATAGCAAACTTTGCTATTAGGGTTTATAATAAAGTTCCGAGATTGTACTCTTCAGTGTTACGCAATTAATGATTGCTATTCATAAATCAAAACATTATATTTAACAGCTTTTTGGAACGTCGGCGTCGCCAACTTTCAGAATGAATGCCCTTAAAGAAAATATTTTCACTTACGGCAGCAATTGTAGACCATTGTACCATTTCGGAAGTCGGTGTCTTTCGTTTTGTATTTTCGTGTTTTGGCCACTGACTTCCAAAATTACTTTTAAGTTACTTTTCACTAATAGTGTTTTTTTTTGTAAATATGTTATTTTCACTACTTTCTATGTAAATAACAGTGACAGAAAGTTATTATAACATCATTAATAAGTGGAAAAAATACTTATTATTGAACCTAACCGAAGCAAAGTTAATAAAAAGGGAATAGAACTTTTTTTATGGAGACTGGCCTCGTCCTGGTTCGCAATTTTGATTATTTTTCAAAATGACGTCGCACGATAATCTAATATATAAAATTCTCGTGTCACAGTTTTCGTTGCCATACTCCTCCGAAACGGCTTAACCGATTTTGATGAAATTTTTTGTGCTTATCCGGTATCTATGAGAATCGGCCAACATCTATTTTTTTTTTTTTTTTTTTGGTAGGTATGGTAGGGAGTTAGGGAGGTAGGTAGGTAGGTAGGGTAGGTAGGTAGGTAGGGTAGGTAGGTAGGTAGGTAGGGTAGGTAGGTAGGTAGGGTAGGTAGGTAGGTAGGGTAGGTAGGTAGGTAGAGTAGGTAGGTAGGGTAGGTAGGTAGGGTAGGTAGGGTAGGTAGGTAGGGTAGGTAGGTAGGTAGGGTAGGGTAGGTAGGTAGGGTAGGTAGGTAGGGTAGGTAGGTAGGTAGGGTAGGTAGGTAGGGTAGGTAGGTAGGGTAGGTAGGTAGGGTACGCCGTAGATAAGTACCGCAACCCGTGCGAAGCCGGGGCGGGCAGCTAGTACCTATATATATGGATAGGGGCATATTGACAAACAAAAAATGTCATGTGATATAATGTCCTAAACTGTCACATTACCTAGATAATTAAAGTTAAATATGGCCATGGTGAGCGCAAAAAATTTCGTTTCGTTCATATCAAAAGCGGGTAGCTTAAATTTAAGCTACAAAGTCCTTTTTCTTTTGAAAATGTTATGTGATGTGATTATCTTAATGAAAAGTAAATTAAAATCAATGTTAAGTGTATTCGATTTTTATCTCTTTAAGTAGAAAGCTTAACTGATTCGAAGTGCTTGGTTAGAATGCATAATCCTTTGTCATACAGTTGTCTCAGAGGGTCATATTTATTACAAGTCCAAATTTTTTTTTTTCGAGGCCCTGCGATTCGAAAACAAGGCAACCAAATAGTAAGTAGAGACGATATATAATTATCTGACTCACACTTATCTGATGAGTCTATTGCTTTCCTTATCTATCATCGGCTAATATTGAACAACAGACTTCATTGTTCTTTTTTGGGTAGCGCTACAATTGTAGTAAGTTTTAAATTATAATTCCACATCTCTCATTCAAACAAAAAGTCACCGTATCGTGGTGTTTTACGAAGTAGTCAAAAATGAAGGTGTTGTAAAGGCAAAGTCAAAATGTTTTTATTCCATAATTCTTCCTTTCTAAATTCCTACCACCTTAAATAGGTACTGAATAATAATAATATTTCAATGTGATTACATAACTGAAGTAATAAACATAATTGTAACACATCATTCATCATCTGACGAAGCCGTGTTCAGCGTAAATTAATATTTTTAATAATTGAGATGAAAATATTTGGACTCATTAAAGCTATCTTTAACTCTATTTATCTCAGTAATGTGACACTTTAAGATATCTTATTGACACTTTTTGTTCCTCTATAATATGTCATCTACCTATCGTGCGACGCCATTTTGAAGAAAATCAAAATGGCGGACCAAAGCGTGGTATATAGGTTTAAAACCCCTTTATTGCGACGCCATTTTGAAGAAAATCAAAATGGCGAACCAAGGCATGTTAAATAGGTTTAAAACCCCTTTATATAGGACCACCCGAGGCATACCCTATCTATTAAAAATAGAATTTTCGAAATCGATTCACAATTGCCTGAGAACCTCCTCCTTTTTAAACTGTAAATAGTCTATACATCAGAACACTCATAACTTCTATTAATTCATGTAATATTGGCAGCTAAACGCAAAAAAGTCTATACAAAATTATTGTCTGGCTAGTGAATGGCCGTGGTTTAAAATTTCACGTTGCAATATCTACGTGACGCAACACGAACAAAGAAGTAAAATGTGCAAAAATCAGAGTATCGATTAGAAAGACTTCCAAATACGAATAAAAATTCACAAGATAATATAATATAATACGAAATTCATGCCGTATTTCCATCCATCACCATTCTCCTGCCCCTTATCCCAATTTATTTTGGGTCGGCGAAACATTTATTTTTCTTCCATACTATTAGTCGTCATCTCGGTAGTCACCCTCTCTCTTCATCTTTCAAAACATGCCGAATTCCATAAAACAAAAAAGAGGGCTAACCTAGCCATCCTCGGTTTAGGTACAGCACATCAGGATCAGCACTGTCGATAAGATGGCGCGCGATACCCGGAACTAGGTACGTGTCTGAACGACGAAGAATAGCCACGGACTGGCGCTGCGAGCCGGAGCGAAGTCGCACAAAGGACTAAGCTGCGCGCGCACCTCGAATGGGCGACTGGAGGCGGCAGTTGCGACATTACCTACCCCTGCTTGAATGCCCAACGCTTGCTAAATATTGAACTACCCTGGGGGCCTAGCTGGTAGGGGCCGCCCGCCGTCTCTAGGCTACCGGCTAATCCTACCACCCTCTTTATTCCTGGAAACCGGTCCCGAGGACTGAGCTACATTCGCTATATTGATTGATAAGACCTACCTACGTGTAAAAATACTTACATTATTAATTTGTACTTAACGACGACGACGAAGTTTAGGTGTTCATGTTCAGTATCCTTATAGGTGCAGTCAGCGACAAGAGCATGACCTTAGCAGATATAAAAAAGGTATTTACTTACATAATGATTTTCATAAAAGTAACTTTATAAAATAAGGAACTCACGGGTTTTTTTTTTGTATTCAGTAAGCGAAGGAAGATAAAATTACTTAAGTTGAAACATTAGATAATATTTGAAAAATAGTAAAGGTTCCTACAAACAGGCGCGACACGACACGAATTGCGCGCGTCACAAAGGCACCTTTCGTCGCACGACGAGCGGCGCCTTTGTGTCGCGCTGTCGCGTCGCGCCTTTCTGCGGGAGCAGCAAAAAATCACTTCTGTCCTCAGAAAAAAATGTTTCTTCGAATTAACTAATTGCTGCTAATATAAAAAAGTACATTTAATTGGAACAGTGGTGTTATTTATATGTGTACTATGATTAATTTACGTGTTATTTTAGAAACAAATTACATTCCCGTTGGTGTGTTCGGACTAAATAATAAAAGAAAATATTGTACAGAATGTAATCTCCAGAGATTTCACATGAAGCGTTACAGTTGCATAATACACAGAACGTTGCATATGTGAGGCCATGAGAGCCAGAGTGGCCTCACTGTAATTTTTTCAATATTGTTTTTATTTCAGAAAAGACTGCTCTAAACGGTTAAAGTCATAGCGCCACAGTGGCCTACAAATTGTATATTTTTTTTAACTTAGTATTTAAATTAGTTAATTTATAAATTAGTTTAGTTTAAATTATTTGAAATCAGGGCTTCTGTTTTTTCCTTACTTCTGAAATCTATTATTTAAGTAGTTAGGCCACTTTGGCTCTCATGGCCTCATGTTACAAAATGTTATTTCTATGTACAGGATAAGGCCGTTCTCTAGGTAATTTTTTTGCTTGATGTGCTGTCATGTGGTATAAGATATGGACCTTATCCTAACCATTGTCGCAAACCTCAAGGCCTATTACCTGCCGATATTTTTTCTCGAACGGCGCTTTGTCAGCGCATTAATGAATTTCTAATTCACGACTCGCGGTACAATATATTTTTATGGATGTACGTAGGCCAATTCTGTTCTGAATTTTTAATTAAAAAAATCAGCATCAATGGAAAGTAGAAAATCTGTAAGCTGTGTCTGAAACTTCTTACCAATATGAGGTTTCCGTCAACATGTGGGCGGTAAACGGGTCTATACTAGGTATATCCCGAGATGACATGCGCAGCAAGCTCAAAGTTAAAATCAGTAAAGCTTACTGGGATGCTGTGAAGGGTCGCCAATACACGAGTATGTAGAATGTTATTTTGAACAAAGGGCAACATGCAGCATGACACATGATAAAGTTGGAGCCGTTTGAGATAGACTACATGTATATTTACTTTAAAATGAACAGAAAGGGCAGAGGTGTTTTTGTATTCAATCAAATTCACAATATGATTCCCCAAATATCTTTGTTTCCATTCTTTGTTAGCCAGTATTTTATAAACACCCAATTATGTAGTATATTTAATTTTAAAGAACTTTGCAATGTCAAACCCTCCTTTTCAACTTAGCCACAGTTGGGTAAAAAGATATTGAAAAATAAACGGTATCTATTATTTTATCTTTTTACTAGAATAAAATTATCTATTTGTTTGTATGTTAGCTTAGTTGAAGAATAACTGCACTTTGGTAAGATGAAGTTTTCCCCTGCAATTCACTCATCATTCATTATTTTCAGCAATATATTTTAACTTAGGTAGCATTAGGCTGAGTTGGTGCAGCAGAGGGTGACATTCGACTACAAGGTAGTTTGAAAACACTAAGATTTTACTTCATCAGATTGAGACACGAACTTGAAAGGCAACTTCTTTTAGCCTAGAGAAGTGGGAGCAGATAAAATTCATAAATTATCACGGCATTTAGTACCCAAATCTCCAAACACTGACTTGAAAGCAAAGATTTAAATCATAGTTTTTAATTATGTATTCATAAACTACCTATTACGAAATTACGAATGCAATTTTTCTCACAACTGAAATAAGTTGATACTGGTATACTCAACCTAGGTATGTATCTAGTAGCGAGCAATCCCAACGGTACATAAGTCAATATACACCCCCACAGATATGGGGATGGGGCGTCCCCCCAGCCTGAAATACTGCATGTAGGAGTATGCTATCCAGTAGTGTGAGTGAAGCAACGACCCTAGGTAGGCTAGATTATTGATTTTAATTTGGGAGCCATGATGGAACAGTATGATAGGTAGGGGGACGATAGGTAGAATTTATTCCATGGCTAGTGTTGTACCATGAAGATTATAGGTAATGCACTATGTTCTAAGAGTAGTCTTTATAGTTGTTGCCTAGCAACTGTTATGTTCTGTTCTGTCATCCTATGTTTAAGTTCATTTTAATTTTAATGTAAACGTAAATAACTTTATTAAACCACTGTGTTACAATGATTAAACAATTTTCATTGAAATCAAGCTCAGCCAACAGGTTATGAGCCCAGACGTGATGTGGTGTGTTATCTGAGCCGAGGAAGTATCTGATCTCAATTTCCAATATGGAACAAGCAATTATGGTACGTGAGCTTTTGCTATGGAGATGTTCCTGACCGACCTCGATCTGTGGGAGTGTGTGAACGAGAAATTCGTGGCAGACACTGTGGAGGCTAAAAGGAAGGATGCCAAAGCTCGAAGTAAGATCTGCCTCATGTGTAAGGAAAATATTTATCCCATGATCATGCATCTCAAGACAGCGAGAATACTTGGCAAACGTTGCAAAAATCATACGCTGACGGCGGGTTACTGCGACGGCTATATCTGTTGCGGAAGTTATTCAACGTCAAATTGACAATGTTTTCATCAATGGAGGAATATCTCAATGACATCCAGTCAACCAGCCAGTCATTACTTAGCATAAAGGCAGGTCTAGATGATGAATTTATTGGGATCATTATGTTGGCCGGTTTAACCCATGTATACAATCCTCTGGTAATGACATTGGAGCGTTTAGGTATGAAGATTACAACAGTCTGTGCAGGCAGCGTTGCTCAAAGAAAGCTTGAGGAAAAGCCGCACAATGAACACAACTTTAAATGACACGGCAACGGCGCTAAAGTCAAAGTCCAAAAAGAGCGTTATATGCCATTTGTGTCAAAAGAATGGGCATTATAAATGGCAGTGCCAACGTCGTAAGACGGGAGACAAGTCTGAAGACAGCAAAGACACATATTTAAATAATAAGAAAGACAGTAAGGAGACCTCCCGTGTAATGGCCGCTCTATCTATGACGGTTGGTGAGGGCCATTGGGTCGTAGATTCCGGAGCTACATCACACATGACGTCTGACGTGCACATTCTTGAAGATAGAAATACATTAGTTCTAAGCTAGTGACGACCGCGAACAATGATAAGATTGTGTCTAGTGAACAAGGGGATGTGTATGTCATGGGGCGCCACTCTGTAAGGTTCGTGGATGTACTACTAAGGCTTCCAGGTTTGACGACAAACTTGCTGTCGGTTAGTAAAATGTGTACTAAGGGTTGCACTATTGTTTTTAATGACGCTTCTTGTAAGCTTTACCAAAAGGAATACAAAGTGAAAGTAATTGGTAAACCAGTATTCACAGCACCACTGAAACAGGGGTTATGTATTAGATAAAGAAGAAGCGATGATTCTGACGTGTCCTCCAGAAGATTCTTCTCGCCCTGTTTTGATTTGTGGTACAGAAGACTAGGTCACCTGAGTGGAGCTCTGATGGTGAAGCTGAAAAGTTTGGTAGATGGTCTGAGTTTTAGAGAGGTGACCACGAAACCATGTGAAGGGTGCTGTCAAGGGAAGGAGTGCGTCAAAATGTTTCCAAAAGGTAAAAGCAAAAGACTTTCTTCAACTCGTGCATTCGGATTAAGCAGGCCCTATGGAGGTGGAATCCTGGGTCAGTAATAGGTACTACCTAATTTTTGTGTATGACTTCAGCCGAAAAACATTTAGCTATTTGTTAACATCCAAGACCGAAGTTTTCGCTAAATCCATGGAATTTAAGGCACTAGTTGAAAATCAGACGGCAAAGAAGATAGGTAAAGAAAGGAGATTGTTCTGCATCCTTACATCTCTCGCCCCAGAACCAACAGCGAAGGAAAATTACTTTGCTTGTTCTAAATTACAAGTATATGCCCATGAAGACAAAGTTTAATGACGGACAACTTGCAGAAAGCATTTATTTAAAAGGAAAACAAACATTTTGAGCTTATATTTAGTAAAAAACAATCCTTCCAATACTTCGAAATACATGCTAGTAAATGCCCGTCACTAATGTTATTTCTATTGCCTGTATGCGGCCAGCTAAGCTAAGAGATCCGGTAAAACATTTAAGTACTTATGTACTTACCTATCTTGTTTGGTGTTAAATAAAGTAAAAGTTGCATTTTACTCATTTGGTAAATCTTCTAGATTTTTATATTAAAATAGGTAGGTAGGTAGGTAATTAAGTAGGTACTTATTTATTTAACTTCAATGCAAAGGGCTTTGTCCTAATGTTTTTTTAGATGTCATTTATATATACTTAGGCAGGAATGTATATTACCTAGATCGTATAGCATTTTATAAACATTGTGAGTGCAATAACCACGGATTACTAATATGTTCTAGTGATAATTTGTCAGTTGACTTCAGTTGAGTTGATTGACAAGACATGACAAGGATTAGGGATGCCCATACATTAGATCCGTATCGATATATTTCAAACAAAATCGATACCGTTCAGTACCCAGCGTGTTATTCTATTTGAAATATTACAATGCATCTCACTTAGGGCGTTTCCGCACTACCTCGTATTTGTTATTCGTGTAAATACGATTCAAAATAGCTTTCATAATAAATGTATGATTGTTTGTGCACTGCTTCGTTTTGATATTCGAAAATTTCACACACTCTCACATCGAGTCTGTTTTTACGGATCGAAGTAGCCGTCATGCTTAATATACGGCGTTCTGTGAGTGAGCGCGAAATGCTGCATACATTATGAACGCGATCTCTGCCTACGAAATGTTTTTAGTGTGTACTCAAATCTCGGATCGGTGATCGTGGACTCTCGTATTCGATTCGTATACGTGTTTTAAAAACGAATGGTGAAAAATTACCCAAAATGGATCACGAATACGAATCGACTACGAGTGAGTGCACAGCGCCCATTCGTGCATTTCTAATCCGTTTTTATGCTGACGTAAAATACACGAATATGAATCGAATAGGAGGTAGTGTAAACGCCTTTATGTGTAGTAATTGTAAAGACAAAGAAAATTAATTATTTAGGATGCATGGATTAGACTATGAAAATCGGTTTTGTTGTTGAATTATTTTCGCACCTAAGGTGTATGGTACCAATAAAAACGTCGAACAAGTCACTACAGAAGCTTCATACCCTAGAGTGAAAAAGGTTGAAAAGGAAAGTACGTAGGTACGGTTGCCTATGACATCCATGAGCAGGTGATCAACTCAAGTATTCTCGCTCTCGATGTGTGAAATGAAAGATTGGGCATCACTAATTGTCATGTCAAAGATGGCAGCATTTTTAATGTGATATCGTAAATCGTTACAGCTCTTTTAATTATTCATTTAGGAACGCAGAATGTCACATGTACACATGTCACAATGTACAAATATTCGCAATGAGTATAATAAAATATATTTATAATTATTATGTAGGTCAGATGTTTGTTGGTCCTGGGGCCATTAATGACTATGTCCTTTCGTATCGATAATGGCACTGAGTATACCAACGGAGAATTTCAAAGCTTCCTGAAGAAACATGGGATCCAACACCAGAGATCAGTACCTTACACTCCTCAACAGAATGGAGTTGCGGAACGCACAATACGCACAATAATTGAGAAGGCTAGATGAATGGTGCATGAGGCTGATTAGGACAAGAGATTCTGGGGAGACGCTATTGGTTGTGCCGTGTACCTGAAGAACCGATCTCCTATAATGGCCCTCAAAGATAAAAGTTCCAGAGGAGGTTTTTACAGGAGAGAGAATCGATCTATCGAATCTGAAAATATTCGGATGTAGAGCTCAGGTTCTGGTAAAGGATCATAGTCGCAAGAAGTTTGATCCAAAGACGGTTCAAATGATAATGACTGTGTATCGACCGATTCGAAGGCGTACCGATTTAGAGGATTATCCAACGAGGGTTGTCATCGCTCGAGATGCTACATTTATGGGAAATGTTTCCATGACTACTAAAGAAAAACAAGGAGCCGCTGTTCCTGTTTCTAAGAAGGATGCTGTGATCATAGATTTACAGTACGGCATTCCTGGAGTTAGTCATTCCACTACTCACTCAACCAGAGGTTCCAAGGATTACTGGTCCTGTTGCAGTGGGGGTTCCGGTGGCTAGTTTAAATGTGTATGAAGAAGAATCTGGAAGTGTATCTAGTTCAGCGAGGGCTAATTCACTGACAAGATTAAATTCTGGAGAGAATTTTTACGATTCTGTTGACGTAGAGAATCTTATGTCAGGGGATTTAAAAAGTTCATCTTCTGTCGCCTTAGAGCGTCCCCTGGCAGAAGATTTGCAAAGTTCGAGACGTTACCCTACTCGAAATAGGGTTCCAAAGCGAGAGAAAGATATGGTATACAATTTCCATGTGTCGGATGATCCTGGTCCTATTTCAGGTAAAGATGCCATGGAGATGACAAGAAGTTTTGGGTGGAAGCAATGAAGGATGAGTTCAATTCCTTGAAGGTGAATGGAACCTGGGAATTGGTTGATCGACCATTAGAAACTAATGTTATCAAAACAAAATGGGTTTTGAAGTTGAAGATTGGAGCTGATGGCAGCACCCAGCGCCATAGGGCCGGGTTGGTTGCTAAGGGTTATTCCCAAAAACCTGGTAAAGACTATTTTGAAAAATTTGCACCGGTAGTCAAGATATCGTCGATTCGTCTTCTACTAGCACTGGCGGGTGAGAAGAATCTGAGCATTCATCATATTGATGTTACCACCGCTTGTCTGAATGGAGATTTACATGAAGAGATTTATATGGAACAGCTGCAGTCTTTTGTTCAAGAGGGGAGTGAAAGCAAGGTTTACAAGTTGAAGAATGCCATATATGTCCTGGTGATGGAACCAAAAGATTCATGAGCATATAATAAAGATGGGTTTTTCTCAGTCTAAATATGACCAGTTTGTCTACACAAAACATTATAAAGAAACTTTCACTGTCATAGATCTGTATGTGGATCATTTTTATATATTCACAAATAAAGCTATAGACGCCAGGACAGTGACACATCAAATTGGAACATCCATCAAAATAAAGGATTAGGGTGAGGCAAGAGAATGTCTTGGAATCCAGATCGAGAGGAAGAATGTTAGTGAAATCCACTTGTCTCAAAAGAAATACTTTTCAAAAATCTCAAGAGAAATATGGAATGTTGGACTGTACACCAGTAAGTACACCAGTTGAAGTGAATCTTCACCTGAAATCTGGTGAAAAGAATGATAACACTCGAAATCAGGAAATTATCGGTTCACTAATGTACCTGCCATGTTGTACGAGACCTGATATATCATATGCAGTTACAATGCTAAGTCAATTTGATACCTGCGATGATTCTACTCACATGGCGGCACTGAAACAAGTGCTTAGGTATCTAAACGGGACAGCGGAGCTGTCGCTGTGTTACAAAAAATTTAATAAACCTTTAGTTGCGTATGCAGATGCAGATTGGGGAAATCTTTCTCCGGTTACACCCTAGTTTTCGGTAGTTCTGCAGTATCTTGACAGTCTTTAAAACAGTTTTGTGTTGCATTAAGTACTATTGAAGCTGAGTACATCGCAATCTGTAAGTTTACTAAGGAAGTGATATCAGTAAATGGATTATATTCTGAACTAACTGGCCAGCGTAACACTGCTGTTACTATTTTTAGTGATAGTCAAAGTGCCAGCAAGCTAGTGTCTGTTTCTGCAATTCAAAAATGTTCCAAACATATAAAATATCATTTTGTTAGGGAGTTAGCAGAGCAAAGGGTAACTTGTGTTGAATATTGTGAAACTGCACTTATGCATGCTGATATGATGACAAAGAGGGTTGGTAAGCAGAAACATGTGTTTGGCACTCAGCATAGTGGATGAAGTGGGGGTGATGTACAATGAAGGTTATAGGTAATGCACTATGTTCTAGGAGTAGTCTTTATAGTTGTTGCCTAGCAACTTTTATGTTCTGTTCTGTCATCCTATGTTTAAGTTCATATTTATTTTAATATAAATGTAAATAACTTTATTAAACCATTGCTACTTTGATTAAATATTTTCATTGAAAGCAAGCTCAGCCAACAGCTAGAAAGTCAAGTTACAATTAAATCATAGCGAGTCGGATTAAACGTAAATCAACTTTTTTGCCGGTAGTCAGGTATTTAGTAGGTAGCTTTGCGCAAATTAACTTTATGCAAAATACTACATGCCTATTAAGTACTCATCGTAAAAAGACGCTGTTGCATGTTGTTTAAAAAAAAGACGCTGTAGCATGTTGTTAAAAATAAAACCAACTGCATCAAAATATCAGAAATACAAATGGAAATCGTTAGTTAGTAATGTTGTTTACGAACTTTGTTATGATTGTTGATGGTCAAAATATTACGTTATTATTATAAAAATCTCAAAATTGTACATACGAGTACTAGGGCAATTGCTACTGTTGTTATTAAATTCAATTGAGTTTACTTTGATTAATCTAAACTTTCAATATAAAGAAAATACAAAATGGCAGGAGCGTCCTTATGAAGCCGCAAGTCAAATATACAAAATCTGTTAAAATCGCTGTAATGGTTGCTGTAAATTATATGGAACATATTATAAACGAAAATAGTAATACTTACGGCCGCATCTTCTTGAATATTTCGTCAAGAGAGAAAGTTTTTCTTTTATTGATCGCACAGAACACTATCCATTAGTCTCGAACGTCAAAAGTACTCTGCGGAGTGTAATAACATAATAATTGTCAACAGGGTAAATCGGTAGAGTTGCCAACAAATATCGGTAGATTCATACCCAAAATCAGTAGATAAAAACGAAACTACCGAAGATCACATTTATTTCTATAAAACTGTTGGTATTTTTTTCTTTTTACAATCGTGCTTGAACACTGTTCTTCATCAGACAACATTCTGAGTTCGTTTACGTATTTCATATTTTATTTTAAAAGTGACGACTTGACGAGAGCGAGCCAATTTTTTTTTTTAGGGAAATGCCATCTCGTGCTGTGACTCTTAGAGGTCATGGCTACTTAACCGGACTATCCTGTGGCTGCCTTAAGCAGAGCGGATTTGTATAGTTATATTTTCTTTTGACCGTTACAAAAATAGTCATCAAAAAATAGGCTACTAATGTGTATACGTACCTACTAAAGAGTGTTTACAAGCTGTGTTTTCTTTTGGAAATTTGTTAAATCATTTACTTATATTGTTACACATAACTGAATTAGTTCATCCTAAAAACGCTTTCTGATCTTCCAAATAAGTTAGCATGACCTGCACCCTAATTACGTAACACTATCTATCACAGTCTGAATCATTTTGAAGCCTATTGCTAATCCATTGCTTCATATGTTCGAAAAATGTGTCTGCTCAACAATGTAAATAACGCAATGAGTGTTGTTGAACTGTCAAAATTAAACCCATTCTTACTGTGAGTGTGTTACGTAATTACCCCGCTGGTGTAACCGGCAGAATGAAGTAAAGTCTACAACTCTGGCTGGACTACTCACTCACTGCATTGTCTCTATTGGCATCGCACTTCACAGTCGTGTCCGATGCCTCGTTAGAGATAAATGATTTTATTTCTTTATGTAGGTTTGTACAACCACTATTACACGTCAATCATATTTCTTAAACTAGATGAGGTCGGCGTTTCCTATCTGACTACTCTAGAAGAAAGACCGATACATAATTGAGAGATCACAGTATTTTTTAAAGTCCAGGCATAATCTTGGTCAGATCATGTGAGGATCATGTAGATTGGTGTCTGAAATGGTCTTGTGAGGAAAGCACCACACAGATTAAGTGGACCTGTCCAGTCAGTGCACGCATTGGTCAGTAACCGTGCAGCTCAACTCGGAACTTAAGGAGCTCAACGATTCGACGAACAATATTTGGGAAGGCCGCATAAACTACACTCGGCGTCACAAAAATCGCACCTCTCCGAAAATAAGTTTCAAGCATGTCCCGCCATCAACGAATACATTAAACCTAATTAATATTAGTATCAATTGAAAGTATATTTAACGACCTTTAAATTAACATTAGTTAGAATTCCTAAACACAACAGATCTCATTAGCACGTAACGTTAAAAAAAATGTTGTCAAAATACGCATTACAACGGCCACTAATTGCACCTCCCTACAAGGGTATAAAAAGGGCGATCCGGGTTAAATGTGGGTCCCGTCCGCTGACCATGTTCGGCAAGCCTATCCCTTGGGAGAAGCGAGCCAAATACTTGGGCGTCGTCCTCGACCAGCACCTCTCCTTCTCGGAGCACATAAAGCAGGCGCGCTCGCGCGCCGCTTTCGCTCTCGGTAGGCTCCATTCCGTCCTGAATGCACGTAGCAAATTGTCACTAAGGTGCAAATTGCGCATTTACACAGCGTGCATTCGTCCCATCATGACCTATGCGAGCGTAGTATTTGCACAAGCGAAGCCCCATCACATCCATAGGGTGCAGGCCCTCCAAAACCGGTTCCTCCGCAGGGCGACCGGTTCCCCTTGGTTCGTTCGGAACGAAAATCTCCATCTCGATCTCAGAATCCCGACCATCAGTCAGTTCATGAAATGCCTATCCAAGCGTTTCTTCGACTCCGCCGCCACTCACCGCAACCCTCTGGTTGTCGCGGCCGCCCGTTATGCCCCCTCCCGTATCAGTCAGACCCACCGTCCCCGGCATGTCCTAGTCGACCCCGATGACCGCATAACCCTCCTCCAGGAGAGCAGTAGGGCCACCAGTACAGTGCACAAACACAGACCGCCATCGTTCCGACCTCGCCGACGAGGTCCCACGCGACGACCCCCCCGCAACCGTTCCCCCCGTCCCCAGTCCGATGAGGCCTCAGCCCGCGCCGTAGCTGAGCCTGTAGCTTTAATTTCCCGTGATAATAATCATGAAATTATAAACCTTTCGATCCAGCCTGTCCCCACTCGCTGCCCTCTCTCAGTGACGCCCTAAGCCGAGGTCCGTACCCCACAGGGGGTGCCCTTAGCGTGCGGTCATTTATATTATAAGTTTTAGAATTTAAAAAATCCGCTCCTGGCTGGAGGCTCTTTTGAGCAAAATCTTAAAGGCACCCACAGGACAGTCCGGCTAAGTAGCCACGACCCCCAGTGGTCAAAACTACGAGTAGCCATTCCAAAAAAAAAAAAAAAAAACATTCGCTATCCAACCTTTGAAGTGAACACACGTGAACAGCTACAGCAAGAAAATACCCCAGAAAATGTATACCACTGCAGATGAAGTCGCTCAAGTCATTGCATTACTGCAATCAGGGATGCGGCAATGTGATGTTGCTCGGCAACTGAACTTAAGTCGCTTTTCCATTCGACGAGTGTTCTAATGCTTCCAAGAGACTGGAGGCTATATCCGAAGACGTGGATCTGGAAGACAACGATCCACATTCGAAAGAGACGATCGCTTCATTGTTTCGACGTCTTTACGTAATCGGTTATCCAATGCTGTTGAGCTGCAACAACAACTGCGATCAGCTCGCAAAACTTCTGTAAGCGTCTCCACGATTAGAAGAAGAATGCGGGAGAAGAAAATTGCAGCTCACAGGGCTGCTACAGGGCCAAAATTGACTGCACAGCATAGGAGAGACCGGTTGCAATTTGCCCGTGACCATGTGGATTGGACAATAGACCAATGGAGAGCTGTGCTCTTCTCGGATGAGACGAGGGTGTGTCTTTTCTACAACGACAGGCGTAGAAGAGTGTACAGAAGGCAAGGGGCACGATTCGCACAAGCCTGTATTCAAGAGACAGTGGAATACGGGGGTGGCTCGTGCATGTTCTGGGGCGGCATGTCAATCGACGGCAAAACGAACCTTGTGTGAGTTTCTCGGACTGGAAGTGCTCGCGGGCAAGGGTCGCTGACTGCTCATCAGTACATAACAGAGATCTTAGAGGAGCAGGTTGTCTCTTATGCGGGTTTTGTTGGCAGTGGGTTCACGTTAATGCACGATAACGCCCGCTGTCACACCGCATTAATTGTAAGTGACTACCTGCAAGAAGTTGGGATCCCTGTTATGCGCTGGCCGGCGCGTAGTCAAGACCTGAACCCTATTGAGCACCTTTGAACTGAAACGGCGAGTACGGGCACGTGATCCTGCCCCTACCAGTCTCCAAGACCTCCAAGATGCCGTCGTTGCAGAATGGGACAACATTCCTCAAGAGACTGTTGTCACATTAACTAGGTCCATGAGAGAACGCATGGAAGCAGTCATCAGGGCTAGGGGGGGTAACACTAGGTTTTAAATTGTTTTTATGGACTTTGTTGCAATTTTTGCTGATAAAATTAAATTAAACTTTTTAATAATTTGCATTAGCTTGCTTTTTTTATTCCCTGGTAAACAAAAAACCAAATCTATTGATTTATTCTGAAATTTAAATAAATTGCCATTCCAATGATACCTTATAGTCATATGTCTACCGTTAATTAATACTCGTAGGGTTAAAATGACTTAGAAGGGAATTCTTAAAGAGGTGCGATTTTTGTGACGCCGAGTGTACTTATTAGAGTGTAAGGCTATCATTATTTCACTGTTATTAGAGTACATATCCATCACAAGGTTCACAAGACTCAATAATTCCATCAAGCAATTACTGAACCTATTATTTAAAGTTACTAATTTAACGCACATTTGCTGTTGAAAAACAAACTAGTCAAGTTACTAGGTTAGGTACTACCAAATCTCTGATCTATTTCAAAATTCGTGCTCAATGTTTGAATGGATTTTACGTGTTCACAAGTTACTTAAATAAGCGTATTTATGAAATAGTACAATAATTGACAGCAGATTTTATTTTGTTACATCATTCTAATATTTCTAACGATTTTCGTTTGGATATTTTTTTTGCAGTATATGTACACCATCGTCGTTTTGCCAGATTTTCCCTAAAAAGAAGTCTGTGGTAGAGGTGTGCCAAATTACCTAGTACGAGTATCGAAAAATACTTAGTCGAAATATCTGTTCCGAGTACATATGAAGTATTTACTCAAATTCAGATAGACTTGCTTACAATGGGACGTATTTTATCGTATGGTCATTTTTCCCGTGTCTATATCGTATGGTCCTTCCCACGGCGTATCTATTGCGAGGCATAAAGTCTTCTTTCATGCATCAAATTATTTTGTGTTAAATTAAACTATTCCTTCTGATAATGTATTGTATAATTATACACACACATTACCTGTGCCTACTATAAAGCCACCATTTACTGGGTTTGTCTTTCATTGACTTGAATGTGCCCTGGCAGCTGATACTCTCAGGTCATTCTCATTCTCATGCTGATGGTGGCGTGTGTGTTGGATCATTTAGCTCCCTTCAAAATGGTTGAGCAGTTAAGCTAAATGGTGCTGTGCTGATCCTTGCGTCATGTTCATGAACAGGCGTCGCCACCGTCAGTAGGGACTTGGTATCTCTTAGCTGATACGGCTTATTTTAATTTAATTTTAGAGTTATTTGTTTTTATCTTTTTCATCGTCATTTCGTACGTCCAATTCCAAAGTGCCTGGACTTGGTTTATTTGAAATAGATGCTTTGAATTTGTTTTAAATTGTCTACTACGCACAACTATGATTTTGCGAATTAAACAACTTAGTAAGTCCTGTATCAATCGTCAAAAAGCATTATTTCATTTAAAATTAAATTTTCGTGCACGTGAATGAGTGTAAAATGAGTTTTGTGTTTGCATGAATAGACTGGAATATGCGGATACTCGATACTCGATAGCTGTACGGACGTACGCTATAAAAGAACTTCGCTAAATACTTCAATACGGACCCAGTCCGATGAGGCCTCAGCCCGCGCCGTAGCTGAGCCTGTATGTTCAAATTCCCCTGAATGAAATTATAAACCTTTAAATCCAGCCTGTCCCCACTCGCTGCCCTCTCTCAGTGACGCCCTAAGCCGAGGTCCGTACCCCACAGGGGGTGCCCTTAGCGTGCGGTCATTTACATATAAGTTTTAGTATAAAAAATTCCGCTCCTGGCTGGAGGCTCTTTTGAGTAAAATCTTAAAGGCACCCACAGGACAGTTCGATTAAGTAGCCAGGACCTCAGTGGTCAAAACTACGAGCCGCCATATCAAAAAAAAAAAAAAAAACTTCAATACGGACTCAATGGATCGCGTTCCTTATCTGCGAAATATTAAAACAGGATAGGTTTTATAATAGGTCTTTACCTATGAAATTGCCGTTTTGTATGAAAAAATTTAAACGAATTTTTTTCATGAATTTTTTATTTGTATTAATCGAAGTAATCACCCATGCAATCAATGCATCTTTGCCATCGCAGTGGCAGTTTATTGATGCCCTTCTTAAAGAAATCAGCTGGACGGGAGGCAACAAATTCTTCAAAGGCATTTTGTACTGCCTCTCGGGTATTAAATTTTTTTCCCGCCAAGAAGTTATCCAAATTCTGGAAAAAGTAGTAGTCTGTAGGCGCAAGGTCTGGTGAGTAGGGCGGATGACGGAGAGCTTCCAACCCCAGTTCTTGCAACTTGGAGACCGTCTGCTGTGCAGTATGAGGTCGCGCGTTGTCGTGCAGGAGCAGCGGAGACGAGCGATTGACCAATGCTGGTTGGAGATGCGCCAGCTTCTCCATCATTGTGTTCAGTTCTTCACAGTACACATCTGCAGTAATGCTCACCCCGTTTGGTAAGAAGCTGTGATGAATCACACCGGCGCTAGACCACCAAACAGTGACCATCACTTTTCTAGGGGTAAGTTTTCGTTTAGGGCATTGTTTAGGTGCTGAACCAGGATCCAACCAACTTGCTGAGCGCTTACGGTTATCAAACAGAATCCATTTTTCATCGCAGGTAACAATGCGGTTCAAAATTCCTTCATTTGTGTGTCTGTTGAGCAGTGCAAGGCACGTCTCGACGCGTACTTCGCGCTGGCGATCATTGAGTTCGTGGGGCACCCATTTGTCAAGCTTTTTTACCTTGCCAATTTGATGCAAATGGACCAATATTGTTTTGACGCTAACGTCGAAAGCTGCTGCTAATTCAGCCGTAGATTGTGTATCATCAGCTTCCACAATCGCCTTTAATTCCTCATTGTCGACCAAAGTCTTCGGACGACCGCGAGGTTCATTTTTCAGGTCGAAATTTCCAGAACGGAAGCGAGCAAACCAATAACAGGTGGTGCGTTGGTTTGTAGAGTTAGCTCCGTAAACGTCGTTGATGTTGCGTGCCGCTTGTGCCGCGTTGCTGCCACGACGGTACTCATATTCCATAATTACTCGAATTTTTAACGTATCCATGATGACGAAAAAGATTGAAATGCGATGAAAATGTAACACTAATCAATAAAGAAATGACTACTTTTAGAAAAAAAAATCCATGTTTTTAAAATAAAATTAATTTGAAA
This sequence comes from Dryobotodes eremita, assembly GCA_917490735.1. Lineage (NCBI taxonomy): Eukaryota > Metazoa > Arthropoda > Insecta > Lepidoptera > Noctuidae > Dryobotodes > Dryobotodes eremita. Next base: position 3,737,716 of record OU823241.1, on the reverse strand, counting down.
TTAGAATTCATAGCCAAACAAAAAATATTTTGATTTGAAATGGCCAGTACTGCAGAACGGCAATTTCATAGGTAAAGACCTAATATAATGCTGGGTATTTTAAGCACAAGAACTGTGTGACGTTTGAGGTTTGATATTGTAAGGGATATATGTTAAGCGGGATGCGCCAAGGTGGCCCGTGATATTCAAATTATCTTACGTTTTTTGTAATTTGCAGGTCAGTATCAGCTTATATGTTGATCTAAATATGATTCGCGGCCGTATCAAATATTTAGATATACAATTATAATCTTAACAATCATCACTACATCTCTCTAAATTCATATTACCCTATTGAATGACTATTTCATGAAATCATGACATTTGAGGCCAATTCTAACATAAGGAGTTGTATTGCTGATTCAAATGATTATAATTCCTGTAAGGCATTTGTTACGGTCGCGAATCATATTTTAATCCATATACAATCGGACAATCACCTGCAAATTGTAAAAAACGTAAGTACATTGGAATTTCGCGGGCTACCTTAGCGCATCTCCCTTAACATCACCAAATAGTACCTAGTCACTATTTTATAGAAAATACTCGATGTGCTCTGTGTTATACTTTACGCGTCGTACTAGATGTGGCAGAAACAGCAAAATATCTAGTGCGCATACTTGTTCTAGTAAATACGTATCACGTCTAGACAGTGGCAATGGTTGTGGTCGCGATAGAAGGGGAGTGTTTTTAATTTCTAGTGATTTTCAGGTCAGTATAGTTGTAATATACCACGATTTTATGAAATCGTGTATTATTTTAACAATACAATATGTGCACAAAGTATACGAACAGTGTAACGATGATTTGGTAACGACGATGGACAGTGTATATTTTATTTCTGATCGGATTTTTAGAAATAAAGTGTCGAGTACCAAAAAACAATTACTCATTTTGAAGACCCTTAGCGAGGTAAGTTTCCTAGTAATGACGATGTGGTCGGGGATTTTGATTAATCCGTGTTTAATGTGCTTAGCGTAATTAGTATAGTGTTTTAGATATTTATTTTTTCTAATTTTACTCTGCGCGTAGATACACCGTATGTGTTACACTTTCTGAACTCTTTTCGTTTGTCCTGAATACAAATTTAGATACCTAAATGCGATTATTTCTCTTCACTAGCATAATTGTCATTGTAAGTGATACCTGTTTGACTTTATTTATATTTGTTTGATGACAGTTTGCTGGCAAATATGTGTGAATTCTCATTAGAATTCACACAATCAATGAACTGCAGTGATTTGAACTCTTATACCTTTCACAAAAATCAAAGTAATTGTTCCATAATTACAGAATACCTACATAAATAACATTGGATAATCTTTAATGATATTTATGTGTCCTATGTAAGCATGGACTAAAATTACCTACTAATTCCTACCGTATGTTATCGGAAGGCTCTCCTGTTTGGTAAATGAATATTGTATTTGTAATATACTTCCTTCAATGAAATGCATTGAGGAAATGCACCTTTGTTGTGTGAAAACAAACAAGTGTACAACCCATTTTATGTTTATTTTTATAGCTAGTTAAAACACATACATCATTTAAATTACTTACTAACATAACCAAAGAGAAATGAGGAACTTTGTAATTTGTAATAATAACTTACAACTCTATTTATTTCATGTAGAGGTGTGACTTTCAGCTAGTTTCTCAGTGTGTTCAATTTTGACTGCTTAATGGTGTATAAGCATAATCAGCCTGTAATGTTCTCACTGCTGGGACACAGGCCTCCCTCTTCGAGAGGGTGTGTGCTGTAATCTACCAAGTGGGCCCAGTGCGGGTTGGTCGATGTCACAAGTCTCCAAATTTTTGGTTCTAGGACATGCCGGTTTCCTCACGATGTTTTCCTTCACTGTTTTGAGAGCAGTGGTGAAGAAAATATTAACACAAAGTGTCTGCCTGGGTTCGAACCTACAACTTGTAAGTTAGGGCTGTTACTACTGGGCCACCACTGCTCTCATATAATGTTGTAATTAAAGCACATGCTTACTAGACGATTAGAAAGTATTTGGTTTTTGGACATTGACGGTGGGCATTTCAAATATTGTAAGAGAAATTTTAATCCAATGTCCCTTATAACCCTTGAAATGTCCACTGTCAATAAGCCTTAACAATCATAATGTCCAAATAAGATATAGACAAGTCTTAAGTTTTGTCTATTTCAATTGTCATGCTGAGGCACTTTTAGGAGTACAGACTCTTAAACGTTGGTTACTCATAAATAAGACATAGACTGTAAGAACCTCGAGTCCTATGTCTTATAATATTATGACTCAAGTTCTCTTTGAAGACTTGAGTCTGATAAAAAATATTCAAGAGCTCAAATCCTTTTGAATTTTAAGTCTTTTATACGGAAAACTTGAGTCTTGTGTAAAGGAACTCAAGACTGAGTCTTTTCAAAAGAACTCAGGACTGAGTCATCTGAGTCCTCTGAGTGACTGAAGAAATAAATATGTGATTATGGACATAATTTTGAGCAAATTTTATAATAGCGTTCTTTTTCCTTTTGCTAGGCACCTATGGGTCGTAGCGTAGTGTTAAAAAGCCTAAAACCTTCCTCAACAATTGGGCTCTCAAATGCAAAAATAATTTTTCATACAACTGGCAGTTCCAGAGATTAGCGCGTTCAAACAAACAAAAAACCAAACAAGATCTTCAGCTATTAGTATAGATTCCTTAAATATAAATAACATAATAGGTACACTGACTTTAAAGCTCATGACTAAGTTCAGCTCAAAGCACTCATAGAATTCAAAAGACTCAAAGGACTCATAGGACTCAAAAGACTTGAACCATTCATAGAACTCAAAAGACTCAAAGGACTCATAGGACTCAAAAGACTTGAACCATTCATAGAACTCAAAAGACTCAAAGGACTCAAAGGACTCAAAAGACCCATAGAACTCATAGGACGCAAAAGACTCAAAGAACTTATGGGACTCAAAAGACTTAGCACTCATAGAACTCCAAAGACTCAAAGGATTCATAGGACTCAAAAGACTTGAAGCACTCATAGAACTCAAAAGACTCAAAGGACTCATAGGAGACAAAAGAGTTATAGAACTCATAGGACGCAAAAGACTCAAAAGACTCATAGAACTCATAGGACGCATAAGGACACAAAAGACTCAAAGAACTCCTGAATTGTGAGACTATTAGTCCGAAGTCTTGAAAAAAGTCTCGAAATGAAGACTAAAAGACTGAAGTCATGTAACACTACATAGATCCATTAGAGGCAATGTAGCCCATAGCTTGCTGGCAAACCATATTTTATGTTTTTATTTTCGCATGAAGGATTATATTATATTGTGTAAACCAAGTTTCAAGTTAAGCCACAATAAAATTGTCCACGAAACCCCAATGCGACACATTTTTGTGAAATGCAAAAATATATATTTTTTCCTCTTTTGTTCAAAGTCAAAGTACAGTAAATAGATTATAAATGATTAATACCTACTATGGGTTAATAAAGCCACGCAATAAAATTGTCTTTATTGACCTTATTGTTTCCCTATAATAATATTTAAGGTTGACTTAAAATCAACTTTATAATAAAATTCATTTAGGGTTCCAAGCTCACTTAAAAAAAAAAAACTGAACCTTTGTAGGATCACTTTTAGTTTGTCTATCACATAGACTTTTCGACGTTTAAATTTTAGCATTTAATTTATTTACATAATGTTAGGTCTCGATGACACAGAAAAGGAAACAAAAACCTTTTTCTATGGGGTCAGTTCTATACAATACAAAACTAAGTTTTCAATGTTTACATATCATTTGAAAGAGTGTTCTCTAAGGATTCTAAAAATAAATATTTTGTATAATATTTTGTCCAGTGGTCTTGAAGAAATTTAGCACAAAAATTGTAAAACATGACTGTTATCATTTTTTCGTAGGTTTCTAAAGCTACAATTGATTTTAACACTGTTACTAGATATTGAGCCATATTTTGCAGGAAAATTACTGCCATTTACAACAGTGTGTGCTACTGAAATTATTAAAAAAGAAAAAAAATATCTAGTCAGTGACTCTGTCATTTAGACGTATAGTTTAGGACCTAGCACATGTTTACTGATTACGCGCAACACAGTAATTATGGCAGACTAGCGACCGTTTTATAGATTGCTCTGTGTAGTTTGGTTCGGAACCCCTAACTTTTCAAGACTGAGTCGCTGTTTTCCCATTTTTTTTTTTAAATAGACTAAGTATTACTGTGTTTTGAGGTTCCAAAAAAGGTACAGGCAGGACCCTATGACTAAGCTTATGGGATCCGTCTAATTGTCTAACACAGGGTTGAGCCTTTATCATTAACTAATTATGTATCAGCGTTTTTTGTCCCCTTCAAAGCAAGGCCTCACTTCTCACCTTCCACTTTTCCTAATGTTATTGGTGGTCAATGTTTGAGAAAAGTTAGTTTAAAGAGTTAGTTCTGCCATCTCCTTGGCTTGCCGCTCTTCCTACGATATACATCAGCAATTTGGGTTTTGGAATACATTATCGAGCTCCCCATGCGATGTGTGGGTTTAACTCCTAGAATCCTGCGTTCCGTTGCTTGCTGTTAGACATTAATGTTGATTTGTTGATTAGAGTTTGATGTTGTGTCAGTGACCATATTCGCGTTTTATCTTCTATACATATATAATTTAAAAGGAAGTACTGTTCGTTGGTAAGCGCATCACTTTAAACAGCTGGACCGATTTGGCAATTTTTGTTTTAAAATGTTCGTAATAGTTCGAATTAGATTTTAATAGAAAGATAAGTTGGGACAAGTTTTTCAGAAAATTTTCATATTCCGGAAAACCTGAACCTCCTTTTTTATATGGGTTTTTTTTATGAATTATTGAAATTTGGACAGAACAACGTCTGTCGGATCAGCTAGTTGTAAATAAACAAAAATAAAGTGTCCAAACCCAAAGGTGGTCTTGCGGGACCCGTAGTGCGTTTGTTCGACATGCACTTGACCGGTTATCGGATGTGACCACGCGGGCCGTGACGTGTGATGTGATTCACTCACGAGTTCGGGCTTCGTGTTAGTCAGAAACTGGTAGAGCAACCTAGTATTGCAGGCGTGGTGGTATATCGGGGCTGGAGTACTGTCCACGTATTGTTCTCAATGTCGCAAGGGGCTTGGCAGAGAGCCAAGGCGCTCGTTCACAGTTCGCGCAGTTGCACATAAAATATCATATTTTTAAGATGCTTACTATTGTTCTATATTTAATAGAGTTCATTGTACTAACGACGCAAAACTAAATAAGAGATAGAAAAGTAGAGAAATAGTGTGTACATATTATTATTGTAGTTGTAGCATTCTTCATAGCCACTTCAACTAAATTAATAGCAAGAGTGGCGTCACTTTATTAACGCAGGTGGATTTCAAAGCCACGGTTCCGCGATTGCGTGTCGTTTATTTTAATTATTGGGCCAGCCGAAAGCAGAATCACTTAGTTCAATCTGCAACAAATGTCAAACCAGCAACTGTTGTAGTGACAGGATCATTAAATGAAAAGCAAAGATGATACGGTAAAGTCTTCAGATCCACTTATGCAAACCATATTATGCTACTGGCATCTAATGGCTAATATTTGTATGCCGAAATTCATCGTAGAAATCAAATTTATTAATTTGTCCGAATAGAAAGACCAACCAATCACCAAACCAACCAACCAACCAACCAACCAACCACCAAAACCAACCAACCAACCAACCACCGAACCAACCAACCAACCAACCACCAACTGACCAACTGATTTTACCCAACTTTAAAGAAGGGTTATGTTTTTGATAGCATAATAACAACGTGAGTACTGCTTAAAAAACGGTCGTGGTTAATTCAGTCAGTTGGCTTGTATTTGCCAGATCTCAGATCTATTTCTAATTCAATCGATACGATTTATTCTTAACTAACTATGCCTATCCGCCCGCGCGGGCTAAAATCTACTAAAATATCTTAGCTAGAACATTACCCACGATTTAAAATAAATAATCACTTATAGCGGATATTCTATCGTTCTCGAGTAGTAAGCGCATTAAATAAAAGACAGGCAGCGAGATTTTGAGTTGTATAATACCTAATAATAACTAGCACTTCGCCCGCGACTTCCTTCGCGCAAATTTCGTAATTCTCCCAGTCCCCAAATAAGGAAAGTTTTGGAAAATTTATCGTACCGTATCTTTATTATTTACCTAAAGATGTATTTGTTCCAAGCTAAACCGGAGAAATAACATCTTTCATACAAACTATATTCTCCATTTGACCGCCAAAGAAGGGTAAGTTTTTGAAAAATTGTTAGGCCAGTCTCACAATTTGACTAAAGAATCTAAAGATTGTAAATAAAAAAAAAATAAAAAAAACACAACTTAAATATCCCTTTTCACCCAGGTAGGCGTTTCCGCACGGATTCCGTAATTGCCCCTACAAACTTCAACACACCCTATACACCTCATTTCAAGGGTAGTGTTGGAAAATTTTTCGTTACGATCTTTATTATTTATCTGAAGATTACCTACATAAAAAAGTATTAAAATCGTTAGGTCAGTTTTTATAATTGACTAAAGATTAGCAAAAAAATATCAACAAATAAAAGAAGTACTTGAATACAAGGGGTATTCAAGTACTTTTTTTATTTGTTGATTTTTTTCACAGTTAGGGATTTTTGTAAGGATTTCGTACTTTCCCCTACGAACTTCAACAATCCCTCGACCCTCTTTCAAGGGTAGTTTTTGAAAATTGATCGCTAAAATATTAACTCTTGAAATAATGTAGGTAACATAATTTCACCAGAAAGACGTCCACTGCTGGACATAGGCCTCCCCCAAGCAGCGCCACCTCGACTGGTTTTATGCGTCTTGCATCCAGCGGATTCCTGTGGACTTCACCAGGTCACGGTCAATCTTGTGGGACGCCTTCTTTACCTACATAAATAAATATTTATGCCAAGTTTCAGGTTGCTAAACCGAACGAATAAAATCATTTATACGTACATTTTCGTCCCCTCAAAGTTGGATTTTCGCGAATTCCTTTTTTAGTTAGGCATGTTGTTGTTTTAAGCTACAACTGCTGTCCAAAACTCAAGTTTCTATCTCTAGTGGTTTTTGCAGCATGAGAGTCTTACAAACATACCCTGATTTGTTCTTTTTTATATATATAAATATATATATGTGGATATAGATATGGAAGAAGTAACGATCCGTAGGTGTGTTAGACTTTCCACGGCATCTTTAACTCTGTGGTTTTTTCGTACACTTCTAGGATTGCGAACTTGACTGGTGTAGTCCAGTCAGCGCGATGTGGGATTCATGTAAATAAACAAACTATGGTTTTGGACTATCCTTACTGTCATGACGATGCAGGTCCTCTAGTTTACAGCACCACTTGCTACCAATATGATGCCTAACGTTGCGCCGCACTGATTATTTCGGATTATTTACAACTTGAGAAGGTCGGATAGAGTTTCGGTCACTCGTACATTATAGTTTTACAAAAAAAAAAACAGCTATGAAAACAATTATCGTAGTCCAATTTTGATGGTATTTACTTCTATCAAAAAGCAGTTTCAGAGTTCGATAATCCCGACCATGACTCAATGGGCAGCCTTGACGAATGACGCCCAATGTCTGTTCATCGTCAAGCATATTATTGGTGTTTTCACTACGGACTACTGTTAGCTATAGGCTCGGCTCAAGGGCAAATACATTCCAGCCCGAAGAAGGTCACTCAATACAATTTCTATAAAACTAACAATAAACTGTAAGAGACTCGTTATTGCACTGCTGGTGGGGGTATTTAAATGCCTGTTATAAAATGCTACCGTCATCATTGCCCTCCTGCCCTTATTCTAAAGGCACCGTTTCACTCTCGGTTCGCGGTTATTATTGCATGAATCTTTTCTAATTACAGCTTGGTTTCCAGTATTGCGCTTCGACCCTAGTTCTATGTTCAACTAACGACGAGTTCATCAGATCTCCAATGTTCTCCAGGCACACTGACTGGACAGGTCCACTCAGTCTGTGTGGTTTTTCCTCAAAAGACCATTTCAGACACAAATCTACATGGTCTTCACATAATCTGACCAAGATTATGTCAGAACTTTAAAAGAGACTGTGACCTCGGAGTTTGTTTCGGCCTTTCTTCTCAGAGTAGTCAGATAGGAAACGCCGACCTCATCTAGTTTTAAAATATGATTGACGTGTAAAAGTGTTTGTACAAACATACTTACAGAAATAAAATCGTTTATCATTTATCACCTCGAAAAGTTTAAGGACGTTAAAGAACACACAGGCATTGCATCTCAAGTTCATCTTCTATGTTATAGAATAATATAATATCTCTACGAATGTTATAAGGAGGTAAAAATTTGTTTGTAAGTTTGTATGTAGGGGGTAATCTGTAGAACGACCGGTCGGATTTGAAAAATATTTTTGTATTTGATAGCCCAGTTCTTGCGGAAGGTTATAGGCTATTGAACATCATGCTACAATCCTTAGGGGCCGAGCAGAAACAAAAAAAGTCAGAAATAACGCTAAGCATAGGATATATTTAATGTTAAAACAAAAAAAGTCGCGGTCGGGAGCTAGTCTAGTATAAAATGTATGTACAAGACGCATCTCACATCAGTTAGTGTGCACTGGAGATTACACACTTCCTTCTTATTGAACCTCGACAAGTACTTGAGCGTCAAGTTAATAAGAAAATTGGCGACACACTTTCAGCATTAGCTTATTAAATCATCATGTGTAATCATGCCGTCCTTTTTTTTTTTTTTTTTTTTTTTTTTTTTTTTTTTGGGTGGGAAATCATCAAATGACGTCTCCCGCTCTGGGCGGAGCGGAAGGGCGTGTCAGACTCTTACTGACTAAAACCCACCCGTGTTCCTTCAGTTGCCTGTGCGCCAGGGCCACGGTAACTCTTTCGAACAATCCGCGACCCCGGCAGGCATCGGTCCTATCGGACCCCGTCAATGGTGCTGACATCTCTTTGAGGCGCGCGTGGAACACGACGCGCCGTCGACCCGGGCCTGGTCCTTACCGGACGGCGAGCTGCCCATTGCTCGCCGTCCGCAAGCCCGCGCCTACGGTGGCCGGGAGTCGGCAATCGACTCCCGACGCCCAGGGTGTCTCCTCCTCCTGCGGCGGCTAGGGGCGCGAGGGCGTAGAGATTGCCTCTCCCTCTCGCGCTCCGCCTCCTCCTTCGCGAGCATTACTGCTTCGCAGAAGGAGGTGACGGCTTCCCATTCCCTCTCGCTCCGTACCATGGCCTGAACCAGGGCCGGACGCGAGAGGTCGCCGCCGCCGATCGCCGCCACGAGGACACGGCGGTGCTCCGCCCAAGCCGGGCAGACCTCCACCGTATGCTCCACCGTGTCCTCCGGTCGATCCACACAATGGTAACACCCGGGCGTTTCCTCCCGCCTTATCCGAAACAGGAACCTCCCGAAACAGCCATGTCCGGTGAGGACCTGCGTCAGGCGGAAGGTGAGGACGCCGTGGCGCCTCTCAAGCCACTCCTCAAAGAGGGGTCTTACCGCCGCAATTGTGGCGTGCCCTGCGCTGGGTTGCGACAGTCGCACTCTCCATGCCGCCATGAGATCCCGCCGGAGCTCTGTCCGCTGTGCCGTGATTACTCGCGGCAGCGGAGTTACGCCCCGGCGTTTCGCCTCCTCGCGCCACTCCCAAACGTGCGCGAGGACCTTTGCCTCCAGATCCCACGGCGGCAATCCGGCAAGGAGGCTCGCCGCCTCGCAGGAGACCGTGCGGTATCCCCGTACCATCCGGATGGCCATGACCCTTTGGGACGCTTTCAACCGGCGGGCTGGCCGGAGCCTTAGCGAAAGTGCCCACACCGGTGCCCCGTAAAGGGCCATGGACCGCACGACCCCCGCGTAGAGCCTCCGGCAGGAGGCGTTTGGCCCCCCTAGATTGGGCAAGAGCCGCTTCAAAGCAGCCCCGGCCCGCTGCAGTCTGGGAGCCAAACGTCGGAAGTGCTCGACGAAGTTCCACCGGCTGTCGAGGACGAGTCCCAGGTACTTCATCGTCGACTCGACGCCGATGAGAACCCCTCCTACCGTTATTTGGGAACCCGAAAGTGGCGCGTTCCGAGGACCATGAAAACACATGGCCTCGGACTTGTGCAAGGCCACCTCGAGTCCCAACTGCCGGATCCTCTCAACGACTGTCGCAACCCCGCGTGTCATTAGTTCGGCCGCCGCCTGGTGCGACCTCCCCTGCGCCAGGACCAGCGTGTCGTCAGCGTAGCACACTACGCTGACGCCGCTAGGGAGGTCGGCGCGCAGCACCCAGTCGTATCCGATGTCCCACAGATGCGGCCCCAGGACCGATCCCTGTGGGACACCGCACGACATCTCTCGCCGGTTCCATTCTCCTTGGTGACCGGGGTAGATCACCGCCCTATCCGTCAGATAGGCCTCGACTACACGACAGAGGTAGGTCGGCATCCGGTGATACCGGAGTGCCTCCCTGATGCAACTCCAGGGCAGGGTATTGAAGGCGTTGGCGATGTCTAGAGACACCGCCAAGACGACCCCACCCCGGGCCACAGCATCCCCCGTCGTGAGGGCTCGCACGCGCATGATGGCGTCCACCGTGGAGCGCCCCCTGCGGAAACCAAACTGGCTCTCCGCCAAATTCGGCCCCACCCGCACCAGCTGCCCGACGAGGCGGTCTGCAATGACTCTTTCAAAGAGCTTGCCCACCTCGTCGAGCAGCACGATGGGCCGGTAAGCGGACGGAGAGTCCGCCGGGCGCCCCGGTTTCTTAATGAGGACCAGTTTCCCCGTCTTCCAACGAAGTGGGAACTGGCCCTCCTCCAAGCATGCGCTTAGGAGCCCTCTTAGTCGAGGCCCGAGAGCCTCCAAGGCCAGGACCCAGGCTTTTCCAGGTAAGCCGTCGGGTCCTGGGGCGGTATTCTTGGCACTCAGCCTACGTACCGCCACTCTCAACTCTACCTCGGTCACCTCAGGAGCAACGTCGTCATCGTCGGGTCTGTGGTCCGCAGTTGGCACCGCAGGAGGCGGAGCCATGGGCGGGGGAGTATGCTCCCCCCGCGAAGGGAACAGAGCGCTCACCACACCCTCCACGAGCTGGGGCCGGAGACTCTGTGTCAGTGGGGGAGCCCATGGGCGGAGTTTCTCCCGCACCACCTTATATGGGCGCCCCCACGGGTCCCTGTTCAGAGTCCCCAGCGACTCCTCACGGGCCAGTCCCCTGGCCCGAATCATGCCGTCCTGAGTTCCTTTCGGAAGATACTTAGGTCAGCGTCAGTCTTTGTAATGCAGGGAGCAGAATATTTCATAAACGCACCGTTATAATTTAGGTGGCCATATTCATGCCGGGTGCAGACCAAGAGCTAAGCGAAGTTCGTTTAGCTTAGCTCACGTAGCTGAGGTAGTTTTTAGGGTTCCGTACCTCAAAAGGAAAAAACGGAAAATTGAAATTAAATTAAAACCATATACTCAGGTCTACAGTCCCTTGGAGCTGTGAAAAAATCAAACTTCTAGGTTAACGTTAAAAAATGATACGGCTGTTGATGCCGCAAAAAACGTATATTTCGACACTCTCAAGGGAATCAAAATGTATAGGGTACTTCCCGTTGACCTAGAACTATGAAATTTGGCAAGTATTATAGACTTATACTACAAGTACAGGGAAAAATCTGAAAACTATAAATTTGTAATTAAATCATAAACAATATAGTCTTTATTTAAAGTACGTAATCAATCAACAACGGTATGCGCGGTCATAATTGTATGGGTGAACAAAGCTTTTTGTAAATTTTTTAAACTTTTACTAATTTGTACCGACAAAAAAAAATCTGAAAGCCATATATTTTTAATTAAATCACACAAAACAGGGTCTTTTTGCAAGGAACGGGGGTCCAAATTTTTAAGTGAGTTAACCGTGTCCTGTTGGGTATCGTATGAAAGGGCTTCATTGGCACACGCTTAAACGCTTTTTATTATTTTTATGATGTTTTCGATTTGATACGAAGAATGAAAAAATAAAACACCTTTTCCCTCTTTTATATGTACCTAACCTAATAACTTTGTTATAGTTTGCACTGTTATGCGTACCTACTTAGCCCTTTTTTATCTTTGTAATTAAACACAATCCTAAATAGGTACCTACCTACTTAAGTGTCTTGTACCTAGTAGTATTAAACATATTATATTTTCATAGGATATTAACCAAACATAGGTCACATTCAGTTCACGTAGAAAGCAGACAGTGGAGTCTTAGTAATAGGGTCCCGTTTTACCCTTTGGGTACGGAAACCTAAAAATTACCTCAGATTCTTATCCAAACTAACTCAGCTTAGCTCTTGATCTGCAACCGGCGTCACTGTGCGATATTTACCCGTGCCTACATTCGGCTGCTATTGCTCTTACGACCTGCCACTTTAGGCCCAGTTCCCATGACACGCTGTCACGCGCTTCCGAATCATGCGCCTAGAGAATAGAGATCCTTCTGTCTAAGATGACTGTTGACGCGCGTGAACGCGCTTCAGGTTTTCGTCATGGAATGGGACCCGGGCCTTACTCATTCACGGAACTTGAAAACCATAGTTAATTAAGCCTGCTTATTACACATATACAGGCTTTATTATCCGCATATGGCAGTAGCCGCCTGCTCCTGCGACCTTCCTCATAATACGCGATGATAATGTGAACACATTCTTTGTGTATACAGAGCCGTGTGAATGTTATCTTTATCTTGGGTTAAATAATTCATTTATTTATTTATTTATTTGGAAAGAACATGTGCCTACAACATTACAGACCTAAATCTAATTCTAAGTTATTGAACATTATGAGCCCTTGTATTTTCTTTGTTGATCGTTACACAAAGTAATGGTCATATTAATGCAAAGTCGCATTCTTTTTTTGTGTCCGAAAATAATTATGAATTTTATACTCGATTCCTCAATCAATGAACTCTGCTCTCGGCTCACCTCAGTCACAGTCCACAATCCAGTGTTCTTACTTAATTCTTAGAAATAATTTGTTAATTTTTATAATTTACTATCGGACCCGGCAGACGTCGTCCTGCCTGGAAAAGCAGCGCCACATTAAATAAGATATTTTAAATTTAACATTTTTTTTTTTAATTTTGCGATTCCATAATTACTTCTAATGAATTTACGGCTGAGTCATAATTTTGTGATAAATCACTGTTTACTGTGCTCTATATGTCTAAATTATTTATTTTTTCATTTTCTTTCAAATCTTCTATGGTGGAAATATTGGCAGAAGCCTTTCTTTAAATTCTTTTGATTTTATGCTAGCCTTTTCGATGCTTTTTTGCGTTCTACGTAATGTGTCATTTCCAAGCTACAAATTTCATATAGATTAAAGTTGTGGGATATGATGATAATGGAGTCGCAGTCAATGCAGCGACTGTTGATGTTCGTGGTCGAATTAAATCTTAGTGTTATTTTTTTATTTCAATGATCACAATAAACATTTTTTTGCAAAGCTCGTCGTGGCATCCATTGCCCACAATTGTGGCAATGTTTTCACATACCGCTTGTTTGTTTCTGGAACAGATACACTTTCCTTATACAATAGAAAAAAAAAATACAATAAAATTTATTTTTCTCATATTTCTCGAAAATGGTTAAGCCGCAAAATTAATTCACAAAGCTTGTAAAGTATAAACATAGGTATTCCTTGCTAAATTGCTAGCCGGCTGTAAGTTACTAATCCCCTCATTTATAAAACTATTTTAATTATAATAGGTTTTGTCATTTTCTACGACGATAAACGAACCTTACCTAGCACCTTAACAGTTTATTCGGCTTGCCTTACCTTTGACCTTAGCAAAACAATATTGGTTGAATGACCGTCTACGTATTACCTCTAATCTTTTAATCTTTTTAGTTAATCAACAATTTAAATGTATTTATTGCACGGAAAATGGAAACTTTCATGAAAATAAAAAAATGCGGGTAACTTATAATTTTCTATTATTTCTAGCTAGGCAATAAAAAAAAGTACCGCTCAAAATTATGTAGTGTTGTCAATTGTGCAGCAAATCAAATTTGGTGACGTACCGACAGCAGCGCCACCTACCGGGTCCAATTGTATTTTCAAACCATCCAGGAACCCATTGTAATATACACACAAAATTTCATCCAAATCGGTCCAGCCGTTTAGGAGGAGTTAGGTGATAAACACGTACAGAAGAACCCGTAAAAGTACCCGTTCCCTAAGGTACGTACGCACGTATAAAGAATATTAATTCCTTCCATGCCAAAGAAAGTTATTGAAAACATATTGTAATTCCATACGGATCGTGGCATGCCTTACTTTCTTTGCCCTTGAGTTTTCGAACTCTTGAGAATTTTCTTACTGGTTTCGTATCCGGATGGACATCAAGAGCTTCGCTACTGGTTGTCAACAGACCCATAGAGAATGTCTCAATATCTTCATTTATAACTATTTAAGTTATATATATACAACTAGTGAATTCTTATTTGAGAAAGTAACATCATACTACGCCACAGTAATGACGTGGACTGCTCATCCGCCGAGAGGAAACTAACCTATTTCTCTTGATTAAAGGTTATAACTAGCGGTGGCAACATGCACTGTGCCACAATTTGATCGGAGTGGCTCATTTGGCTCGCTCAGTGACCCCAATAGCGCAGCGGCCAGCTTGTCTGCGCTCTGGGGGGTTTAATTCCCTAATTTAAGAATCTGGATCTGGACATTGGGGTATAAAAGGCCACGTGTCTCCAGACAGATCGGGTCTTAAGCACGATTCACGATATGTTTGGCAACATAGTAAACGAGTAAAAAAGTCGTGAGACAAGATGTCTGGCGTAGTGGCGGCGGGTCGAGTTGCAGGTCGTGTTCAGTAGGCGACTAAATATCCCGCGATTTCTGTCCTCTGCGTTTCCAGTGGACATTGCGGGCTTGCGGGGACACGTCCCTAAGCAAAGACTTGAGAAACACAGCGATCATACGAAACGTCGCGCAATCTTCATTACCCTTAATTCAAATGAGTCATTGGTCAGTTACCCTAATTAATACAAGTACTGTGAACTGTCACAAGTACAAAGAGACTTTTAACTCATTAAGCAACGCTAATGAGACACAATTGATTTTTTATTGTTATGGCCCTCTAGCAGGCCACCTGGGGCCTGACTAGGCACAAAAGCCTCTCATTTTATTTTGTGATCGACTCAATATTAACTCATTATTTTTACGAGTAGTTCGTAGTAAAACAAAGTAACTGGCATATTAGCTCATTCGGAGAAAAGCTCGAGATAAAAAGTGTGACAAAAGCACATTAAAGTCGTTATAGCATGTCGACACACATGTATTACTTTGCAAAAACTTTGATAAAGTACAATGACGCTCCCCATTCATTCTGGTATAACATAACCTTTGTTCTCATCTTGGTTTCCCGTCAGTAAGAGTCGCAGTATCATAGTCCCTTCAATCGCTGGGGGATCGATCTGAGATCCAATCTTGACTCTTGACGGTTAACAGCGCAGCCGGTATGCGATAGCTAAACGGCAAACCCTTGAAAGAAAATCGTAATATTCCGGCGTCGATATAAATATTAGCCTGTCGATTACTGTCGAAACGCTTATAGGAAGTTTCGCATCACCGTATAATTAATAATTATACGTTCCCAGCTTATAGCACGAGTGTCGTTGCATAATGTGAAAATATAGGGAAGCACGGAATGGACGAGCGAGGGGCGTGAGCGGTTTTCGAAATGTACGTTCAACGGTTATAACATTTTAAAACGACATTCACAATGCTTAACCAACAGACACCTATCATATGACAGGTGTAGTTGGTATTTCAATCGGTTAGAAGTAAAAAATAATTAAGATCATTTTACTTTATTATGTGTGAGTGTTAACTAACAACATTATATTGTCATCTCGTGTCATAATTAATTGCTGTAAATGAGGAGATGATTCATCTTAACGAGCGTAGATTATTGAAACCTGCGTTACTTCGAGGCACGGCAACCCGCGGGGTAATTTCGTAACACGCTAACGGTAGCAATGGCTTTCATTTTGACAGTTCAACAACATTTGTTGCGTTGTTTACGTTGTTGTGTAGATTTTTGTTTTCAGAACATGTGAAGCAATGGTTTAGCAATATCCTTCAAAATGATTCAGATTGTGATTTAAAGTGGGTTACGCAAATAGGGTGCCGGACTTAGTCTTGCTTCTATCAAAATACCGGTTATGTCAATCAGTACATTGAGGATTTCAAACTAGCAAATTGTTGGATGAAGTTTGATACAGTTTTAGACGCACTTTAAACGCGGAGGGAATCATGCAATAACAATAACATCGGTCGGGTCTGTTTTAAAGTAGACGGAAACATTATTTTTGGATTTAGGCCAAGTAATTTTTTGTTTTTGACATTTATTCGAATAATTCGACTGAAATGATTCTTTTCCTGTTCGAAGTTTGAAGGTTTCTATGCCTCTACTGGTGCATAATAAGATAGATAAGTAGGTAATAATAAGTAACACGTTATTAAACATGAACTTTGATTAAATTACTTAAAAAAACTTATGTTATTTAAACACTCACCAGAAATCTACCTGTTTTACTACCAAAAAGGAAAAAAATATGGTCACAAAAACATAACCTAACCTAACCCAACCCAACCGAACAAAAAGTCACTTTTCACCTTTATATGTTCACACCTACGTTAAAGAAGTTGAAAAATTTGAGATTTTCTGTCTCAACTTTATGTTGACAGAGACCAATATAAAAAAAGCATAAAAATAAAGCTATTAAGTATTGGATTTTTAGTAAAAACAAACATTAAAACTATTAGTGGCCTTTTCGCAATTAGAAGATAAAGACGTGGGCGCGACGACCGCGACGACGCGAAAATGCGTGAATCATTATTACACTCGTATTCATTCGCTACCGTCCGTCCGTTGTATTTACTTCATCTATTTTTAAAATAATGAAACACGGACATTATAATAAAATATGATACCCGACGCAATCATTTATTGTGTCTTACGTTTCTATAATGTCTTCTAACATTCCAGCTGGGGTTGCCATATCAATAAAAACCATAAAATTTAAGGGCCATTTACTCATCAGTGTTCCAAGTTGTATTTATGAATATTAAAGTTTAACGTGTTACTCTGCTAAGAATATAAAAATAGACTAGTTTGGTGACCCCACGCGACTGTATCTGTGTGGAAGTATTAAAATACCGTGACAATCTGTACAAAGAACTGTTCCATGTGAGATTACTTATCAATCGGATAACATATTTTTGTATCAATGCGCGATATACCTGCTAACGCCTTTAATAATGAGTATTGGTAGTGTTATAAACTTAAACAAACAATTGTTTTTATTTCAAACAAGTTGTACGTGCCCGGCGTGGCCCGGTGTGAATTTCATGCAAAAATAGCATCAAATTTTCCACTCTTCTCGGTGGATTTTCCCAAAAAAAAAAACTATCATTCAAACCTTTTCCTGATAATTACAAATACAACAAAACAGAATTAGCCAAATAGGTGCAGCCGCTTTGAAGTGATGCGCGGACATACAGTTTTGGCAATTGATTTTTATATAAATAGATTATTATATTCATCCATGAGCCAAATCACGTGTTATAATAATGTTTACGTTTACGGGAAAGTAAATGTTTTCATATGTTTAGTAATAGCTCTCGGAAAAGCTTGGATCTCTAAACCGCGAGCCACTGTAGAAGAGAAATAAAATGATTGTCTGTAATAATATTTTTGTGCCCTTCCCTAGTATTCTAATTACAAAAATGATTAGATAAAAGACGGCGCGAACCAACAAGCCGCGCGCCCGCACCATCTCTCGGTGCTTATGTTTCCGCACTAATCCAATCACTCGCTGAAAAGTAAAACGTGTGAATAATAACCTGAAGAACACACAACTTTACCGTGCGCAGTCATGTAAAAAGTAGCCGTTAACACTTTCTCCTGGTAATGCAGATGTCATAACAGTCTCTAGCTGGTCTTTCATTAGCGGGTTTTATGATTATGGACAATAGAAAGAAATAATATTGATATGTTCAAGAAAATCGTCTGACATCTTCTTTTTTTCTAATTACGAAGCCCCTATTATATTTTTATGTGTTTTTTATTATTTAGCAAGTAACTTAAATAAAGAAGTTTAAAACAAGACGAAGATTGATAAAACTCGTCAGCATATTTGCGGAGAATTTGAGAATTATCTTTTTATATGGTTTTTGCTGACTTAGTTCACGGACTCATTTTCATAGAGATCTTTAATGTTTCATAGATAGCGGAAAAACACAAACAAATTATCGGAGAATATTTAACTACGGGTCTTAAAAAAGACGGTAATCCAAACAGCAACCATGGTGAAAGCTTCTTATTAGATTAATTTTATACGATTGGCTTGTAAATGCGTACTTGTAATCCGCGCCCAACACGCCACATTTGAATTTAAATGTGTGAAATTCGTCACGATGTACTAATTAATTGGCGATGTTAGATGTTATGTCGAGATATGGTGATATTTTTCTTAGAATTAACGTCCTTCATTCTTACTGAACAAGTGATCCACCCGATACTATCTTCTGACTTGCGCCTGTTAATTAACAAATCTATTGCTTTCGACATACAAGTTTTTAGCGGTCCCACGAGCTATCCTTCATTCCATGTAATGAACTTCCCGTTCTACGTTATTATAATCTTAGTTTGCGTTTTATCTGGTGCATTGCAGAGGTGGACACCCAGACTGCCAATCGTATTTGGATGCAATGGTATAACTTGTGGGTCTGTACTCAAGACTGTGAAGTATAATTTCCTCTTGCACTGGGGATAAATAAGCCTGAGCCGCTTGCGTAATTCCGCTTCATTAATTCATTTGGGACATTTGGAATTGAATTTCAAATGTCCCGAGAGTACCACATTGGTTTGTGCGCAAAAGCCCGCGTTCTGGACCTTTCTTGATCAGGGGAATAAATAACACGCGGTAAATTATGCCGCGTGTTTCTGCGCAGATTTGTCTCTAGCCTTTGAGAACCTCAACCATCCGAGAACCGACCTCTCATTATTGGTAGCTAACTAATTACGGCCCAAGAAGTGCTATAATATTACTTCAACATAATTTAATATGTAAGCCCGCCTACTTCACTTTCCACCTGAAATGAGTCTTACTTCCATAAATAATTGGGTTGTCTCGTGGGCAACGATAATATGAAGATGCTGACTCACACTCTCATCCGGTGCACATAAAATGCAACGTGTATGTTTACAACTCATATTTTTATATTATGAGTAGTTTTATTGTTATGACTTTGGGCTATTGACTATTGGACTTGGTTCGTCTGCCTGCCCTGGGCCCAATTTACTTGCGGTCGGCACAATTTTTGCCCCTGTCAGCGCCTCAGCGTACAACTTTTACATCTTTTCTTTGGTCTCCCTCTCCCTCCTTCATCGATGGACTAATGAGTGCTTAATCTTTTGAGATGCCTCTTTCTTCTCCTTTATTGATTATGAAAGATTTCTTATGAAGCTGATACTTTGTTTTCTTGGGTCTTCAAGTCAGCCTGTTTTCCCAATGGTTAAATATACTTACAGTCGAATTTTTTAAATTTCTCAAGGAGACTTTTATTGCAACGCATCCCAAATAATATTAATATCTGACAAGTATTAACTGATTAGTGCCTCATACTAAAAGGCATAACTAAACTGGCGTGCAAAAAAATCAGCCCACCCCGTGCTTTCAATTTGAGGACGATATCTCAAATCTGCATGAATATAATTTATTAATTTATATTGTGTGAAGGTAGGTAAGGTACAGTCTATTTGCACATACACTATATTTGGATAAAAGCAATATTCTTGACATGATCGACTCAATTCTTCAGATGTCCTCATCGCTCACTTTTGCTCGGATAAAGTGCGTGACTTTTTTTGCAAATCAAATTGACAAAAGAATAATCTTGTTTATTTCTGTTCGTTTAATGAAAATTTTACTTTTTTTAATGGACTTCAAAAAAAGGAGGTTCTTTATTCGAACCCCCATGTTTGTAAGTTCGTGATTTTTTCATAAACTTATAAATCAGTTTTGGTATTTTTTTAACTAAAGTAATCGACATACTTTTAGGAAGGTTTTAGTATAAGTACAATATATTAGGTTATTGTTAGTAAATCTTGTAGAATATTATATTGTTTCAAATCTTAGAGCACGGGTGGGTCGATTTTATTGCACGCCAGTATATATTAAAAATAACTATATTAAATATCTACTTAATAAAAATCTTAAATTCACTGGCAGGCAATGGCACAGCGTAAACCATTGGTCACAAGAGTTCCTTGTCTATCGAAGGTGAGCACTGACCACTAAGGGTTTTTGAAAATTCGCCACCTAAAGGGGTTAAATAGGGGATTAAAGTTTGTATGAAAGTTCGTCATTATGCTTATGGGAAATTAAAGTTTGTAAGACAGTTCGTCATTATGCTTATGGGTTACAATCGGTTACACGGCTTGCGTATCAATAATTTATATATATTATACAGGATATTATTGTGTATTTTTTTAAAGATAATTGTTTTCATTTGCGCACCTAGCTAAGGAATTGTTTGTACCTACATTATTAAACTGGCAGGTGGTTAGTTGCTCATCAAGAACGATGCAATTATTTTTATCACAAAGATGCTTGTTAGGTGTGATGCATAAATACTGCGAAGTCAATCATCACGATCGAGCACAATGGTGCTATTGACGTTGTAGTTATTTTTATCAGCTTGATCTAATACATGACTTAGTGCTGACTTCATATGTGACGATGCATAAGGGATATCGCCCACTCGAAGTGTCCGCAATCAGTATCATCTCGGGCCGAGACTGTGCGTCTCTGCGGTGACCGATTGTGAGTAGGCGGCCACCGATACTGAGACGTCATGTCATTTATATTTGATTATTTTGATATTGA
Source organism: Dryobotodes eremita (assembly GCA_917490735.1). NCBI lineage: Eukaryota > Metazoa > Arthropoda > Insecta > Lepidoptera > Noctuidae > Dryobotodes > Dryobotodes eremita. The sequence goes on along the minus strand of OU823241.1, from coordinate 3,716,715 downwards.
GATTAGACAAGATGCAAAATCTGTAATAACACTATAGGATACCCTATATTGTTTGGTTAACGTAAGGCTTTCCATTAATTGAATAATTGTTAGAGGTCAGAAAATGCACAGCTGAGGTGAAAAATGCTTGGTGATAGTTGGCATCCCTGAAGCCCTTTCACAATCATGGTAACCGCGTATGTTGGCAGCACGGCGAGTCATCACACAATCGTGTGTAACAAAGCACTCGCGTCTAGTAGTGACTGATTGCTCTATCATCAACATTGTCAGATGTTATAAATTGACGATAGGTACGAGTGCTTACTGTAGTGTATGATGCGAATGCGTTCTCGACTCTGCGCCTGCGGTACTTGCCATCCGTTTCACTCAGTTGATTTTACTACGTATTCGGGATGATAGGACGCTGATATATATTCTTATTTTTTTAATTGAATCTCATGCGCTCGTCTAGACTATCACTACATTTTTTATTGTAAACGTGAAGTTTGATATGTGTTTGTTTTGCTATTTATAACAATATTAGTAGCAAACGGAAACTATAGTCTTCCCTCGTTCGGATGTCTATACGTGACGTAAACGCACGAATTTTGAACAGGATAGTAGTTGACATGAAAATACCTACAGATCTTATGTAACAGCGAAACTTTCGCCATTTCCTTCCACAATACTTTCTTAAAATTTACACTCCGTAATAATATGTGTACATGTTAATTGAACTCAAAAAAACTCTAATTAGAAGTTTTTGAATGCAAATATCAATTGCACCTTAGTAGAACACTTCAAACTAAAATGGTACTAATTCCATCCAAGTGAAGGTACAATTTAAAATGTAAGCAGTTCGACTAATAAGTCCAGTGTAACGGTCGGCGCACATTATACGGTTAATTACTGCGTTTTTGCATAATCATATTAATATAACGATTCAATTTCTCTAACATCTCAATACTTTTCTATTACACCTTTCGTGTATTTGGATGGGTCATATTTTATATCAAAACGCGAGATATTTTTCTGCAAGCATTATTACAGGATGCTTGGCGTGGTGAACAAAACGACAGCCTAAATTATACATTGGTATATAAGTTCATGATTTGCAAGTAAGAGTTCCTCAGCCTGGTATAGATGAAAGATGCATGTGGTAGTCACGTGTAACTAGGGATACCATATCTCAGGACTTGTCCTGAGATTTCAGGATTTTTCGGGTCCTAACAGGATGGGAAATCTCGGGAATCTCAGGATTCTGCGTTTTTTTAAATAAAATAAAGTATATAACTAGATTAAGAATATTTTTTTTATGGGTATGTTACAATAAACATAAACAAAAATATAATCTTTGGATAGCATCACAGCACAAATCACAAATCAACGTAATTAACATCAACATAGTATTTTAAAAATCCATAATCTAAAAAAGAAAGTATCGTGTGAAAAAAAAAATGCGTCATCGTTAATTACGTTTGTGCCAAAATCTCAGGACTTTTCTATAGAAATCAGGCTTTTTGTCAGGACTATTCAATTTTCCATATGGTAACCCTACGTGTAACTGTAGTTGTTTTCAGAATATTAACATAGGACGCCATCGTCATCATGACTTATGTGCATAAATTTTTATAAGCGCTGTAAGTATAACCATAAACGTTATTTTTGTGTCTTATGCTGTGACGCATGTAATTTGGTTTCTACAAAGTATTTACCTCAGAATTCTGAAGCTTCTTGGAAGACCTACACATCTTAAAGGTCTTCCGGTGTCGGTGAAAAGGACATGCTGCGTGGTGGATGTTGTCTTCGCATGCCTTATTATAACCCCAATTCTCAGATGATGTACCGGAAAAAATTAAAAATAATCACCTTTTGTGATGCGTTAAAATTGTGAATATAAACGACTATTCAAAATCCTCTTCCCTAGTACATTTGCGAAGGAGTTCGTTGCATCGACTTGCAAATAATCTTGAATATGTGCATCATCTTACTGTGTGCTGATCCATAAAACAGCAGAAGGCTCGGTAGGTGTATTGTTTCAATTACTGTATCCGGACGGAGGTCGCGGTGTCGATGACATTAGACTTTATCGTGTCAGCGTTAAAGGTACGCTGACACGATAAAGTGAATTTTATATTACCCTGTTGTCCAGAACCACGATGCATTTGCTCCAAACGATTGCCATTTGCGCATGTCTCCAGCTGACGCGTACCTTACCTAGAGTTTTTTTGTTAGGAGATCTTTGCTGAATTATTGACAGTACCAAAATCGTAATTTTCTTACTTTTGACGCATCCTTTGGCAACTTACCCTTCAGGTAAGCCTGTTTACGTGTGTCAAATCAAAGTGTAATAAAATCTTTATTGGCCGTAATCACGTGATGTGTAGTGCACCCTAGTCCCGTCATGCCGTGGTTTGGCACGTAATGTTCTAGCTATCAAAAATAGAAAGGGTGATTTTCGTGGCTCAGTGGGGGCTCGGGTTCACTGATTTCAGACGCAGTTTAGATTTACACGCCTTAATTTAGATGCTACGTAGATGTTTTGAAGTTGTACAGGTATTAATAGTAACGGTGTCAGGAATTTCATTGCGTTTTCAGTCCGGAACATTTTCAATACAATTTTCATTAAGAATAACTCACGTAAGGAAACTACTGCAGAGTTTTTTTTTAAAGAAGAGTTACTCTATAAAGATTTTTTATTACCTTGGAAACCACGTCACGACTGACAAGGAGCCTAGATGTAAACATTTACTTCTAGATCACTAATGTTTTGGTGATAGCCACCATGGTTACTGATATTTTAAACCTTTAATCTGTACTGTGTACTAACAAGATTAGACCGGAGATATAGAACGAAACTGGCTAAATTTAACTGGCTGGCTTAATTAATTAAGACTTTGCGTAGGCAGCTATATCTTCGAGTATCTGCAATCCTAGTATGTTGTTATGACTAGAGCCGATGCGCCTAAAATCAGGGCTTCAAGGGCCGTCCATAAATCTCATAACGTTTCGTCCTCCTTGGTAGAGCATGGTGACAAATGACAATATAACTTACCCATTCCTTGTCCTTGTTAAAAATGTGTTGTGGACATTTCGCGTTTCCGAGCGGTTACCCCACTCACACCTTCAACACTTACTTCCCGAATGTACGATCCCACAGTAAAAAAAACTCACGCGCATCCATCTCATTTTGTACAGTTTTCCTACGGACAGCGTAATAAAATTATTTCTATGAATAAATAATTTCATTAGTTTTGAGTGTCTGCTTAGTGTCAAGTCAGTACAACCCTGATCAAAGTGTCAGGTTACCAATGTGCAGACGGAAGCCGCTTCTTTATCTACCTGATAATACTTAATGATTTGCTCGTCACTTACGATATTCGCAGGAAATGTATGCGTATGTGATTGGTGTGATATCCGGATACCACACATTTCTTTTCTCTTTATCATAAAGTTTTGTTGACATAGCTTATAACAATGTGATTCAATGATTAATTTACTTCGTTATTCAGGCGAAAGACTTCCACTGTTGGACATGGGCCAACCTAAAGCACTGCCACTTCTACGACCACTCCTGTCCTGTGCTTGCCGCATCCAGCGAATTCCCGCGACCTTTACCTGGACATGGGTTAATGTAACTTCTTCTCCAGCTACCCAGCTGAGAAGATTTTTAATTAAAATTCTTTCAACATAGTCAATCTAGAAGTTACTGAGATTAATACTTACCAAGCGTTTCATTCCTCACTCGTATGTAATCTAGCAAACAGCTGTATAGTAACGCGGCCACGGGTCGTTGATATGTGAATGAACCCAATAAATACATTACCAATGCACTTTGCACTATTATGAGCATGACATGTAATAAGCTTATAATAACTAATTATAGCCCATGCGTCCGCCAGCGTATTACTCGTGATATAATTATATAGGTACAACGTAATACGTGATACCTCTGAACCCTAAGGGCGATAGTACGTCAGTGTACTTGGTCTTCGACGGGTGTTCAGAACTGTGGTTTTGTGTGTTCTAGTGCATTTATTTTATCAAAGGTATTATTGATGTTTAACACATTTCTGCTTCTACTACTCCTTTTCGGGTCGATGGCATATGTAAATATATATTTTATGATGTTTGCTGGGCTGGGCCACGCCACATTGGCGTTTTTAGGTCTTCAGAAGTGTGGACTTCAGGTTTGTGGACACTTTGGACACTCCAACATATGGGACATGATTTGGTCAGGACTGTCAGGAGCACCGCATTAGCACTGGGTGTGGATTATAGACATTTCTACTGAAAATCACACTTATTATCTCAAAATTCGTATTTATTCTAAGGAAACAATGTCGCATTTGTTATCTTCTCATTCGATAAGTAGCCGGTGTGTGTGGGAGCATTCATGTACGAATCGTGCGTCAGCTTACAGTGGCTTCCGTTTACCAATGGGCTCGTTTAGTGCACTGGCGGTTGATGTTTGAGGTTGTGAATCTTTCAAAATAAAATATAACATTGTATAAAATTCTTAACACTAGTAATAGAAGTTTAAGGGTTCGTTTTGAACAGTAAACTGCGAATTATATTTTCATTGTGAATGAACAAATATATTTTTATTGGCATAACTGGGTTTCAGTTAAGGTACATGTATTTTAGGAGTCCATTGAATTTGCGCTCATAAAGCGTGCTTAGCCCAAGCTTGTAATAATAATCTTATTCTTTGATGGTTTTCTTTGTTAGTCAGATAGTACGGCAGAAAAGATCTTAGTACAGCTCGGTTCGCACAGCTGGCAGTCACCACCACCACTAACTATTCCCTTTATTCAAATACCATAGTTAGCTATCGTTTAAATTAAAATACTTCTTTTATAGTCACCCTTTTGCCTTGCTAGTGAGCCAGTTCGTCACAAAAGATACAGTTCTCACGAGGGGTTTTTCAAGGTTTCCTTTTATAAAGCAAAATACAAATGATGACTATCATTTAAAACACGCGGCTGATCGAGTTCGAGTGTTGCTATAATAAATTCATTATTTTTATTGAAGGACAAAATTAGGGCACCTTTTATTTGTTAAGTATATATTTGGGGTAACTTACAATGAAAGACTCAATCCATATAAGATGTCTTTGTTGTAAATACACACATCAACCCAATCTAGGGATATTTAAGTTATTCATGTATTGAAAAGAAACTACTTAGAAATCTTATAACATACTTACTTATATCAAAATGTGCAGTATATTATACTCTAATAGAAAATTATATAATAATCTTACTTAAAAAAATGGCTTTTATATTACAAATAAAAAATTGTTAACAGTGTACAAAAATACCTACTTCTGTTTTTGGTGATTAAATAAATAAATCAAATTATACGGAAGATTAAATTGATTACAAAATAAAGAATAATAATCTGTAATAAGACATCGGATTTTAATAATGCGTCTGCAACGATTATTCATACTCAAAATGAGGTTATCGGTATCTCCTTGTGGGATAAGGACCCAGTTTCGACGAAGATGCATGGAAACTTCACTGTCGGTCACAAGATTTTCGGGAAAATTTGGTAAAGCCCTTTGTTGGAGCATATCCCACGCGTGCTAATTTGGATTTAAATCCGGGACTGCGCGGGCTAGTTCAGGGTTGCCACATTATGTTGCTGCAGCCACTGAGTTACCACTGGTGCCGTATGTGAGCGGACACATGCATAAGCTTAAAACCTTCACCCATTTGCAATCGGTGTGATCGGACTACAGGTTCCAGTACTTAGTCACGGTATTTTGCAGCAGTTAAGTTGCTGTGAACCCAAACAAGGTCGGTTCTCCCGCCTAGGCGTATTCCCGCCCATACCATTATTATTCCGCCTTGGTATGGATGGATTCCCTGGGGATATCGCAGGTGGCTCTCAAGTCCAGGTGTTCGCCAAACACGTATTCTTTGTGAATCTGGATGAAAGCCAAACCGGGATTCATCAGAGAATAATGCCGTCTATTGGCGATCGTTCCAAGCCAAATCGTCCGCGATTGCCTCGTAGTAATGCTAGAATCCGAAGTGGTCTACGAGCATGACGAAGAAGGTTGACTTCGTGCAGTCTTCTACTTACAGTTTGATCGCTCACCAGCTCCTGGTGCTCCGACTGTAACTTTAAAACCAATGGCCTAGCTGTAGCGGCAGGATGTCTTTTCGCCGTTGTTTGTAAAAATCGGTCTTGACTGGCGGTGATATTTCGTCGAATATTCCCAGTGTGCCACTCAGCCACCTCGCCCGTGTTCCGGTAGCGAGACCACAATCTTGATGTGAGGCTTTGACTGGTGCCAATGGCACCAGCAACATTGCACTGGATCGCGCTCGCTTCCAGCATGTCTATTACTCTCAACATCTCTTCTCTGATTAAATGTCGGCGTTCAGATATGAATTTAATTATCAAACTTGTGAGAAAGTTAAAATTTCGATTAAAAACAATTTAGTATTTTTGTTTGCTGCTGCTGGGACCCCCGTGTAAACAAAACGGTATAACTTTAAAACTGAACGATCAGTCACCATGAAGCAAACTCAGTAAAGATGGAAGATGGAAATAACAGGACCTCTTCATAAAATGGAAATTAAAGAAAAAAAACCGTTCTCAATTGAAAAAAAAGGTGTTTTCTTAACAAAAGTCAGGTCTATTTTCATATTTTTTATCATTAACTGTAATTTTTTTCAATAAGACTTTCCTTTACCTACCTTTTTAGTAGTTTTAATTATTCTACATCGAATTAGCTTTCTAAAAGTAAAAACACCAAGTGTATAACTTGATCACAGCATTTCCTATCAATTGTCAAAGAAAGGCCTTGCACACGGCTACTATCATACTTTAGCAGTTTGGGACATTTACAGTGTTTTTTTTAAATATAAAAAAAAAAAAACTTATATTCACTGATAAACAATGCACACCTTAAACCGCTCTGGATCAAAGGAAGGGTTTATTTTTAAATCCTTAGACAGGATTTAAAAAAGAATCCTTCCTTTGATCGGTCGGCTAAGTAGAGGATGAGACTTTTGTCAGTTCGTCGTTTTTGAAGTTAGCTACGTGGAAGTTGGTACTTAGACTTTTGTTTAATAGCTTCAAAAGGCATTATGTGTACTGGATTGATGGAGGAAAGAATTGTAAAAGTGACGACGATGTAAAACAAAAGACTTAACTGTACTAACATAACCTTTTTTTGCTTACAGCCCCTTCAACATGAATAGGGGCGCGCGCGTCGAGCCGACGCCGCCAGAATGCGCGTTGGCGGCCGAAATGTTCGACCACTTCTGCTCAGCCGGGACCATGAAGCAGATCCTTGCGTTACACCGAGAGATCTGCAACACGCTCAACCTCAAGCCCAACAGACTTCCAGACTTTTACCCCAAGCTCAAGGTACGTGTCCGACCAAGGATCCGTTGAACGATGGGAAGCCACTTATAGGCAATAGACTCTGGGTACATTTTTCAACCTTATATTTCTATCTTTCTCTGTATTTCCTAGAATAGTTCTTGTACTATGGTTTCGTTTTCTATTTATCCTATCCATGTTAGAATATTATTTTTATTTCTTTTCTTATCATTGTGCCCTAGAGTATGTTGTAGAGAAACATTTTTTAATTTTGACCAAGTTTCTTTGATAACCACCGACTGCAACAATAAACGATATTCTCTTTTATTCTGGACTTCCAGACGTGTATACCTCTGCTTACCTCTTCGGGAATACCTATAGGTGTGTGGTTATGTGTTTGTGTATGAAAAGCTACTTCTTTAAAGTCTTTTTTTTAAATCTGGTGCGTGTTATTTTGTTACGCATGCAATTTCGGTTCTCAGAATTTTTGAATTCGGATGTATCTCATGTTACTGGTAGGTTGCCCAATCAATCACTGCGACTGCAAATTTGATGGCAGATTTAATGATCATGATCCTGATTAGGATTACAGAAACCGCGAGATTAATAAAATGACATTTTTTACACAGCGTTTAGAGATAAATTGCCGTAGCTGGGTATGCAAGTTCTCAATAGAGACTCATGAAAGTTTACAAGTCGCACATATCTGATAGCTATTGGTGGGCATGGTGGGATGTAGTTGTAGTCCCATTTTCTAGCACACGTTTCTACTTTCAATATTCTAGCAATCCCCTCAGGCTTAAATTATTTCTGTAAACGTATTGATCCGTAGTTCGGTACTTAGCTCGCCGCTCTCAAAGGAAATGCTATTTCAATACGAACGGAATTCAGTCATAACGTACTCAGAATTTCAATATATCATAGCAGTTTGAAAATTAAATAGCAATGCTAAGCAATCTTCAACCTTATTCTCAAGAAGTAAAGCTTATATTTGTTGGTAGGCTGTTAATATTCTGCAATGCACTTTTAACTTAGAAAGTGATATTTTAATAATATTGTAGACGAAAGTTTACCAGACCGCGACGTTTGCGAACCGTGGAGTTACTTTGGTACATCGTAGGTACCGGTCACACTGCTTTCCACTGCGGTGTAGGCAGGGGGCTAGAGATAGTGTTTCGTCTGTAGTTTGATGAGATAAAATGACCGCATAAGTAGGAAGTGGCTACGTCGATGAATAAATAATTTGTTACATTATAGACGTTCGTTCTGTAAAACTTGCAGAAAATGATTAATTTAAAAGAATGTTGTTAAATATTTAAGTTAGGTACAATTCGTAGCAAAATCTCACTGGGTTAATGATAGGCAAGCCTTTAGATCTTCCTAAACCCAAACAAATTGAGATCCGCTAGAATATAATATATAATAGGTCTTTACCTATGAAATTGCCGTTTTGTATGAAAAAATTTAAACGAATTTTTTTCATGAATTTTTTATTTGTATTAATCGAAGTAATCACCCATGCAATCAATGCATCTTTGCCATCGCAGTGGCAGTTTATTGATGCCCTTCTTAAAGAAATCAGCTGGACGGGAGGCAACAAATTCTTCAAAGGCATTTTGTACTGCCTCTCGGGTATTAAATTTTTTTCCCGCCAAGAAGTTATCCAAATTCTGGAAAAAGTAGTAGTCTGTAGGCGCAAGGTCTGGTGAGTAGGGCGGATGACGGAGAGCTTCCAACCCCAGTTCTTGCAACTTGGAGACCGTCTGCTGTGCAGTATGAGGTCGCGCGTTGTCGTGCAGGAGCAGCGGAGACGAGCGATTGACCAATGCTGGTTGGAGATGCGCCAGCTTCTCCATCATTGTGTTCAGTTCTTCACAGTACACATCTGCAGTAATGCTCACCCCGTTTGGTAAGAAGCTGTGATGAATCACACCGGCGCTAGACCACCAAACAGTGACCATCACTTTTCTAGGGGTAAGTTTTCGTTTAGGGCATTGTTTAGGTGCTGAACCAGGATCCAACCAACTTGCTGAGCGCTTACGGTTATCAAACAGAATCCATTTTTCATCGCAGGTAACAATGCGGTTCAAAATTCCTTCATTTGTGTGTCTGTTGAGCAGTGCAAGGCACGTCTCGACGCGTACTTCGCGCTGGCGATCATTGAGTTCGTGGGGCACCCATTTGTCAAGCTTTTTTACCTTGCCAATTTGACGCAAATGGACCAATATTGTTTTGACGCTAACGTCGAAAGCTGCTGCTAATTCAGCCGTAGATTGTGTATCATCAGCTTCCACAATCGCCTTTAATTCGTCATTGTCGACCAAAGTCTTCGGACGACCGCGAGGTTCATTTTTCAGGTCGAAATTTCCAGAACGGAAGCGAGCAAACCAATAACAGGTGGTGCGTTGGTTTGTAGAGTTAGCTCCGTAAACGTCGTTGATGTTGCGTGCCGCTTGTGCCGCGTTGCTGCCACGACGGTACTCATATTCCATAATTACTCGAATTTTTAACGTATCCATGATGACGAAAAAGATTGAAATGCGATGAAAATGTAACACTAATCAATAAAGAAATGACTACTTTTAGAAAAAAAAATCCATGTTTTTAAAATAAAATTAATTTGAAATTAGAATTCATAGCCAAACAAAAATTATTTTGATTTGAAATGGCCAGTACTGCAGAACGGCAATTTCATAGGTAAAGACCTAATATTTCGAATGCCTGGAACCGTGCTTACACTAAAACTGTCAAAACAACAACTCCACGTGACACACCAATTTAACACTTAGTACGTAGAATTTTATCTAGAACGCGTCCGTGTTTCAATGGCACGCTGCCAACACGTATGCAACTCACCGGTCCCTGTTTATTACTCTTTCCACCCTGGAATTCGTGTGCTGTACCGGGAAACCGAGAAATACGACGCAAAATAAAACTTAAGACCGCTAAGTTCTAAGTAATTGTATTACTCTAGGGAACGCGAATCTGATCTAGCATACATTCTTCCTACTTATGCTATAACTGTCTCTGATGCTCTTTGTAACAAAATGAAGATATTTTTTGAGTGTATGTGGATGGCTATAAGAGTAGAAGAAGACCAAAAACACGTAAGGTGATTGAGGTTAGAAAGGCGGTGAAGACTAAAATTACAGCTAATATACTTAGATGTATGGAAGAAAAAACATGTTGCGCCTTCAACAAATTGGGTTAAGGAAGGAAAAGGATGTTATCAAAAACACCATTACTAATTTAACAAAAGATCCACTTATCTTAGAATTGAATAGGCTTATTGAAACGTGAGGAGCTACCAGTTTTATTATGGCACCTCCCAATGCTACTTTTCAACACTCAGAGCGGTGGAGCGAGGAAACGAAGACATTTCGGAAAGTTTAATGAGCATAATTCTAATGTAACGCCGGCCAATGCATTAAGTGGTTATTAGACCCTGAAGTCAAACCGAACGGAGTGAATATTGAGCTATACCAAAAATATCTAATTACAATCCAAAAGCTAAATTATTTATTCTGTATTTTCTCAGTGCAGGGCAAAGATCTCCCACTGCCTTTTTCACACACTTCTGTTTGCTAATGCGGGCCAGTATAACTAGCAAACTATTGTCTCCTGTAGTACAAAGTCCACGGCTTGGTAGAAGTCTCCATTTAATTGAATGTTTCTATATCTTTTGTAAAATCACCTTTAATCCTACCTAAGAAAGAACGGCGTCTTCTAACGCAGGCATTATCTGCTTAGAAGGAGGCGCTATTGACCAACAAAATGTTAACAACTATGGTCAAGAAATAAACTTTTTATTTTTTTGTAACGCGTCCGAATTAGAAATATGTCGACATTGCCGATTCAGAGTTTGCCCCTCGGGTCAAACATCTTAATCCAATGACACGATCCTGCAGCCAAATACAATGACCTGTAATTACAATAAAACCAACCAACTCGGGTACCGAAAGAATGAAAATAAAAACAAAATAATTTATTTGCTTCGTCGTGTGTGGGTGCAATGTTCTGACACCAAACTTGTACCCCTTATAAAACATTTGGTGTAAAGAGAGGGGTTTGGTAGGATCTGTTGATGTATATTGGATAGAGAAAATAGTGAATTACTGGAAATTCTTTAGTTGCTTATGATGAATTATCCTGTGCGAGTCCCAATAAATACTTTTTCTTTCTTTATTAATGGTAGCAGGACTCACATAAAGGACAGAGTTGGCTGATTTGAAACTATACTCATCACCACCTTCCTCAATCAACACAATCTGACTACGATGAATGAACTGTTCCACCGAACCAAACGTTACAAAATTTTGTTTCAGTGCGGTTCGGTCAAGTGCTGTTGAAATCAGTGCTCTGAGTGGAATACGTCCATTATGCTTCTTCGTTGGTATTCCAGTCACTCCGGTTCTATGGTTGATGTCATTCCATCTTAGTGGAGGACCACCAACATTCTCTCAGCCAGTTTTCATCATCATATCATCACGTGTAATACCTGCCTCTGAGTAGCGCTTCCAGAAGGTCCCGCCACTTTGACGTCTTTAGGTTAGACATTCACGAATGTCTTGTTTAGGGTAGAAATAGTACATATGTAGTACAAACACTTTAATGTGATACATTTTAAATTGGGTACTTGATCCCGTCATCTTGATGCTCACGAACGCTGGGCCCCAAATTTAAGAGTTTTAGTTTATTATTAGTCTTAATGAAATGTTAGGTGAATACCGCTTTGATACCGTATGTGTGCCCAACCTCGCAGCGTAAGAGAGCGTGAAGATAAGATGCGTTTGATAACACGAACAATGTCAAATGCTTATCTTAGTGAGGAAGTTAGTCGGGTAGCGGACGTTTGAGAGTAACTTGTAGTCATGCGTTGGTAGTTTCAGCTAAAACGATCTAACTTTGTAAAATAGGACTTGTGAGAGGCTTATGATGTGATGCTGAATTTGGTTTTTCAGTACGAAAACAAGGTTTCCAATCACCTATTGCCTGTACAATCTGGTACACTTGACTGAAGTATGATGTGTGTATGTATTTTTGTATACTAGCTTTTGCCCGCGGCTTCGCTCGCGTGGATGTCAGAAATTATCCCACGGGAACGTACTACCGGGATAAAAAGATATCCTACCTGTTAATCCAGGTTATAAACTATCTGTGTTCCAAATTCCATCCAAATCCGTTCAGTAGTGTTTTCGTGAAAGAGTAACAAACATCCATCCATCCTCACAAACTTTCACATTTATAATATTAGTAGGATATGTAAATGGTACACGCCAGTCTACCTGCAGTATTGTCTCCTTCTCCTTTAATCCATCCAAAGGTTGTCTCTAAAATATCGCATTTAGCGATAAGACCGCCCATTGTGTCACTCCTTACAAATTTCTACATTTTATATCTGTAATTTTTATGGTGAACCTACATAATGAAGAGTATTCTATTTATCTATCTATCTGAAGACGTGAAGACCTTATCCAGTTTAAAATCCCGATTACTGTGTCCTTCTATTTCTCTAGCATGTCTTTAGTAAATGCCTATATACCCCAGTAGTAACGCTGCATACTCCATTTGTTTCGATTTATATGTAAACTACGAACATACGTCAGAATCGATTTTATTTTCGGTACGGTTGGTCTGCTGAATCTATGTTATCGAAATCTAGAAATAAGTGTTGCGTGAACAATAGCGTGGAGTTAGTTCGTTTAGAAATATGCCTCATCTCTTCTTAGTCGGTTTCCATACTAGCCAACTCAAGGACTTCGGAATTAATTTAGCAGAATGTGAATTTTTATTTTTTAAAGTATTTTATACAGTATAATTGAGATAATTGACTCTGTTTTATATCGTAGAAAATTGCAATCACGTAAAGTAGTTAATCTTCAATCAAACTCTTTCAACTCCTATCGTAGGGCTGCCTATTTTAGCACGCGACTGATTTGTATGAAAATATATGCAGGTAATGTATGATTTGAAACTAGGTACCAAAACACAGACAATATAGTTTACTGACCAGTGTCTACACCTAAGTGCAGTCGAATGATTTGTAGTCGGCATGTGTGGCGTGGTGTACTTACATGATATACAAATGTCTTCGCAGATGATACATGCCTGTCGCAAAGGGTTAGGTACGCTCGAATGATTGATAGTGCACCAATGTACCATCGCTCATCCATAGTCCACGGGTGACAGTTGCTGCAAATGCTCCAAAGAGTATTAACGCCATCTATCTATAATAATTAGTCGTAGCAGTTCCTGGACTCGTATTTAAAGGACCATCTTATTTAGCAGTCGTCATATTTTATTTATTCGCTTTTTTTAAAAGTATTTGATGACAGTATTTTTTATCAACTGTCCTCAATACAAGCCAATATGAATGTGTTTCAACGTCTCCATAATTTAGATACCAATTATTTATTTCAATACCTATGACTGGCTCATCCAGCACAACCATGTTGTTCGAAATCAGTCTTTATCTCGAAGACTTAAGGTTCATGCTTTGACGTCTGGAAGACAGCGGATTGCAGCCCATATGCGTGCATGCAATGCCCCCTTGCTAGCTTCACTTACCTTATTATATTCAAATGATTCTAGAGCCTAACCGCGTATCGTCACCGTAGAGTGGAAACCTCGTATTTATGCAACTTTGCAGGACAAAGAAAAAAGTATTATTATTAGTGTGAAATTCGGATACATTTTCAGATGCATGCGATACATATTTCATTTTACTATCGTAAAAGTGTAAAATTATATTTGGAAGCTTTTCTTAAAAAAAAAAACATTGTTTGCTGGTAGCAACACAAGTTTATCAATGAAACATGATGGAATAAAAATCAATATACTTTTTTTAATTCGTTTTATTTCGTTGCCTTACTTAACTATAACTTATGAATTTATGATAATAAGTAACACTTTAAGTGTTGGCAAAGATTCATCAAAAATGTCCTAAGTAAACATAATTATTATTAAAAAAATGTAAGTGTTGATAAATTGAAAACCTCGTATGTTCGTTTGCGAGTTTTCTAACTCGTCGTCGTCATGGCGTTACATGTTACTAAACTTTATTTGTGTGAAACAAGGGCGTGTGTTGCGACTTTCCAAAAATGAAATAAAATTACCAAAATTGCATTGCCGAGCTTTTTACTTTAAGGCGACGGTATGTTTGTATTTGTATGCTAATCAATTGCTTTGCGAATGTCTTTTAGTACCGTGTGCACTTGCCTGACAATGCCTACTGTTTATAGCAAGGAGCTTTGCGTTGGCTAGATATTATAATCTATGGACCGATCCTAATGAAGTTGGTAGGCGTACTTGTATCGACATTGACAAATGTTAATCTCGACGCAATATGTTAAATTGAGATACAAAACCAATTATTAGGGCTTGAAACCCGCTGGGTTGACGGCCTCGTTGGTCTACCTTGCTGTTCAGTTGCTGAGATTCGATTCCCGGGTCCGGCAAAGTGTTAGTAATAACCCGGCTTCTAGATTTGTGCCCGTTTGTTGTTGTACGCTCGTCTCCTATTGTGTAATGGAACGTAAATAAAATTAGCGAAATGTGGGTGTACTATATACTTCCTACTCCTTCGGAGAGTATATGTATAGGTGTCATGTTATAGTATGTAGTGTCTGTTAAATTCCGCTTGCACGTGCCCACGATCTACCATAAGGCATAATAAGCATCCCGGAATAGCCTAACACATTTTTAAATTACCAGAGAAACAAAAATCCAATCACTACTATACGAGTATTAATCATTAATCACCTATGCGATTGTTGTTATTTTGTTGGTACCTGTGCGTTTGTCTTTGTTTATCTAAAAGTAATCCTAATCACGTTGCGAATATTTTGAGAATTGTGTATGGACTAATTTTATTGTAATGCTATCGCTAATTACTGGCTTATCTGCAAGATAGGTGGCTGATATGCGTTCGTTGATTGGGCTCGCAAATAAGTGCGAAAGTTTTGACGAGTGCGCTGGCGTAGTGATGTCACTGTCAACAATAGTGACTCTTCGAAAGTCACTAATCAAATGGTGAACTGAAATTATTTTGAAAGTCTGTTTCTTCAAGGAAGAAAAGCTTTGTCGATCACAGTCATAGGCTTAAGGTTGCATGACCACATTAAAGCCCTTTTCAGTCTTCTTTGTTTCAGAACAAAAAGTTTTTGAGAAATGAACGGGATTGTCTAATATTTTTTTTTAATGCATTGTCATCCTTGTTCAGTTTCGCCTAAGCTGCGTAGACACCGGCGAAAGATCTTCATTGCCCGGCCATTATGTAGATTTTTTCTTCATAATTCTGTAGCTGTGCTTGCTGTGCGTAACACAATGTCCCTATTTTACAATACAAATAAAAGATAATTTGCCGGTTGTATTGCTTTATGGAAGGACTTAGGTTCGAAACCCGACAGGCGCTTTACTTTGTGTAAATTATTGCATCACCACTGCTCTCAAAAACGGTGAAGGAAAACATCGAGAGGAAACCGGCATGTCCTAGAACCAACATTTTGAAGACATGTGACATCCACCAACCCGCACTGGGCCCGCGTGGTGTATTACGGTCCACTCCCTCTCACCGAGAGGAGGCCTGTGTCCCAGAAGTGGGAATATTATAGGCTAATTATGGATTGCATTATGTAAAATATCCTGTTTTATATATTAATACACACATGAATGCTCTCTCTCTCGGTTTGTGTCTGTCTAGTGTAGGGAATGACAGCTGGTCCAGATTGCGATCTGCCGGCGGCGTCGAATAACGTGAATAGGGATTAAATAAAAACCCAAAAAAAATATGCTCGGGTAGGTCGTGTACCTATTGGGATTAAAATGTAAAAAATATATCTTTGGGGGTCTCAACTATCCCTATTAGCCAGCTGGCTGGTTTCCTATTACACTGAGGTTGAAAATATTATTAGGGTATTGGGCTAGCATGACACATCTGCATGGCACAACCCCTGTGTGTTGCGAAATCATTGTGATGCTAATCAGGGAGTAACGGAAAAACAGTCCATTGAGTGTCCGGCAAGCTGCACGACCGACGACTTGTGACTCAGCTATCACTAAACGGTCCGCTGTAGTCGGCGCAGTCGGTGTAGGCGACCGTCGTAAAACTGCAAAATTGCACATAAATTCTTAAGTAATTACTTTTATATAGTTTCACAACTATACTCCTTTATCGTACTGTTTGTCAACAAGATGTTTATGATATCACAATGTTGATATGAATTTTGTTCTCGAACAATTATTTCGTTCCATTCGTTGGCATTGTTCTCACTAATGGTCACTGACTAACAATATATTATTAAATAATAGTTGCTATATTTCGGACATCAAGTGACTTTGTTTATTCTTCGCTGTTTTAGGTTGATTTAAATTAATTGTGTGAATGTATGAACTAGGCGTGTGCCCTTCAGGGAGGGAAGGCGTGTCGAAAAATACTTTAATTTAATTAAAACTATCCTGGCTTGCGAAATAATTCTCCTATGTAATTAATGAAAAGCCATTTTTTCTTCGTAGTCAGGTGTTCGAATCAAGACTGACCCCTTTATTTGTAAACGTAGCTTATAGTCAAGTAATGATTAGCGGTGGTTTAACTATATTTTTTTGGAGATTAAAGGTCTCTTAACGTTAATCAACGTTTATAAATAAACTCTGTTTGTGTTCATATTTGGATAGGAGCGGAAGAAAACCGGTCCATCCAAATATGATCAGCTCAATTTGAATTGTAGCAAAGACTTCCGGTGGCGGCGGGACAGTCGCGCACAATACGTAGGAACATAGGAAGTTATGTTTTATGTTTTGTGTCCTGCTACCAGCTAAGTTATGGTAATAATCATCGTTTCTGATTAATACTAGACAACTAATCGTCATAATTATCAATTATGACGAATTATGATGACAAATTGTAGGTAGCACTTAACAACATTCTGTTGCCGATAGCAAAATATTCACCGTTCGAGGAAACAAAGGTCTAAGAAAGTACAATACTAATTATTTATAACCCCTTCGTTCATTTGGCGTGCATGACGCATGTGCCACAGGGGGGATGCCGGGGGTGATTAGGTAGCCAATGGTCATCAAGTATGCATAAGAAAACGACGCCAGGTCGACTAATTTTGTATGCACATCGATCGGAAATGGTCTGACTATTTTAGGAAAAACCGACGATTGCATTGTGGAGGTGGACTTCGCTCCATACGCCCCCCCGTCTAGTCTTGGGGGTCATATCCGGCGGCAAAACGCCGTATTGCATTTAGGAGCGGTTATTTATTTATAAGACTAGTTAGTTCAGTATATGTAAGTACTAATGCAATACACATGCCGTGTAATTGTTATCAGTAAATATTGCACTCGTATCACTCTCCTGGGTGTCGTAAAGGGATTCATTTGCTTGCATCCGCATGTTGATAGGTGCGTCATGTACATCATGCGCCATTCTACACCTCTGCTAAACCCTTCGGAAAATACAGGCGTGATGTTACGTATGTTATGTTTATTAGAGACCAGCTTTTGCCCGCGGCTTCGCTCGCGTTAATTTAGAATTTGAAAATCAATTCGGGTTGTTCGGGGAATTATAGTTAGGAGGATGAAAAACCGGTCTGTCGACACTCTAGACTCACAAAATGTATTAGGTACTTTAATAAAAATTAAAAATAAATTCTTAACACACTACTAAAGTTTCTATAATAATATAATTCTATCATGATTCGTGAGACACGTGGCGCCATCTATTATCATAAGAACGTTATTGTTGTTTTCCTCGGGAACAGTACTCTTTTTGGGCATGAAAGATACCCTATGTCCGTTTCTGTACACCTGACAGCGTATATGCAAAATTTGAGGATGATCGGTTCAGTGGTTTAGGCGTGAAAAGGTAACAAACAAACAAACAAACTTACTTTCGCATTTATAATATTGGTGAGGAAGTGAGGATGTCGCCAAGCCTACACAAGTAATGTCATGTACTTGTTCGTATTTGTAACGTTACGTGACATGAGATATGCCGCCGGACGTTCACTAAGGATTCACACTTGACTGACTATCTGAACTCCTTTCCCCGCGAGTTGCGCAGTGACACGATATTGTGAACGTATTATTATAATATCTACTGCCATAGGCCCGTCGCCCACGACGCTACTCAGCACTCATAAAATGGTTCGTAATTAAAATTATAATGAAAGCTGTGGTTACCTGTAATAGGGGCTATAGTTTTTGTGCTCACCAGTTGGCGCCACTGGCGAGTAAGGTCCTATCATTACTCTTATTTGATGTTTTGGATATGTTTAAGTTCCCATAAATTCATAATGTATGTTTATTTTATGACATTTTAAAACTTCAAATGTATATTTAGATTATGTTCCTAAAATTGGCAAGCATGAAGTAGGCAAATATTATTCTTAATTATTAATTCTACCAAATTAGATCCTAAGTTTTTACTTAAAATCTCAAGCCATAATTAATAATGAATGGCACAACCATTACATCAATTATGAATCATTAGTTAAAATCCATGATAAAAAGTCGCGCAAACAGTGCACGTTCAGTAGGTACATTTGACATCTAGAGACCTTACTCTACACTAGCGCCTTTAGCGGCGAACTCAAGCGCGGTAACCCTCATTGAGTGTGCATTACAGGATAATATAAATTATACAAGTTTTGTTATTGTAAAAGATAATTGTTATGTATCTCGTTGGTAATCCTTAAATAAATAAATTAATTAATTGTTTACGCCGAGTCGTACACGATGCTACAATTTTTTCAAAAGATTTGGACAAATTGTATACTCACAGATTTTCCAGAATATAATCGAAAACGATAGCGCGCGACTAGCATGGTGAAGAGTTACTAAAGAGTTATTATCTAGTTTGTGATTTGTTGGCTCTTAAATGGACCGCCATTAAAATACTAGAGCGGTGACATTCTGGCTACTCATTGGTGATTTCGTTTGTAACTGGTTACTTTTGATTTTGAGTAGCGTTGTGGACGACGGGCCTTAGTCTTAAGCCTGACAGCTATCGGTGTCAGCTCTAGTTTGAATACTGAGCTCATTGCTCGACCTTGACCGAAATTGGATAAATTATTAGCGACTATTATTTCGTAGGTGTTAAGTGTACAAGGTGGGACATTATGACAATAAATTAAACTGCGTAATCTAATGAAGTTTCCAGTCTGCATACAAAAAAATTACCAAATAGTTCCAATAGTTTAGTAGTAAGATATTGATACCCATCACGTCTGCGAGGTTTTGCTAGCTAATTAATTTGACCCTGTATAGCTATATAGTCAAAGATTGGCAAAACCCATAGTCGGCCCATCACTACTAATTAGTTCGTTTGCAAAAATCACGTCTTCAATTTCGATTTTAGGATTTATTTAGCGTAATCAGCCTATAATATTCCCACTGCTGGGACACAGGCCTCCTCTCTTGAAGAGTGAGTGGGCCGTAATCTACCACGCGGGCCCAGTGCTGGTTGGTAGATGTCACGTCGTCGAGGGTTTTGGTTTTAGGACATGCCGGTTTGCTCACGACACAGATATCTATGGCTCACGATGTTTTCCTTCACCGTTTTGAGAACCGTGGTGATGAAATTATTTACACAAAGTAAAGCGCTTGCTCGGGTTCGAACCCACGATCTATAACTCTTAAATCGGGGCCGTTACCACTGGGCCACCACTGCTCTCAGGATTTATTTAAATACATGCAAAGTTTCAAAATGCATTGGTGTTGCCAGTTTTTTCAATAATGTGTCAACACTTTGTAGATAGCAATGGTTGTTAGCTTTAGAGAGTATAATTCGTAGTCGACCTCGCGATTATTCTATCACTGTTAACAACAAATTCCCAGTAAAGTGAAACTTCAATAAGGTTGTAATTGTCTAACTGTCACATAGCCAAATGGACCTTGTCGTTTTACAACGTGCAGGTGACATTCAATCTTAGGGTGATAGGGACGAGGTCGACTATTAAAGAAAATAATTTCACAGTCATAAAACTCATAGTAACCATGCCCGCTTTGGCTAGATGGTTCAGAAATAACTTGAAATTAAAATATAGTTTGTATGAAATCTTTTCAGGCGAAACTGTCAAGCTCGTGGAAAGCGCAAGCCCTGTTCAAGAAGTTCGATGCCAGAGCCAACCACAAAGTATACGCCAAGGGTAGGGCCTGTGCGGGTAAAGTCCTGATCATCGGTTCAGGCCCCTGCGGCCTCCGAGCAGCTATAGAATGCCAACTACTGGGGGCCAAAGTCGTAAGTATATTGCTAATCTTTCTCCTACTTCTCCGATTGCATGCTACTGACCTTGAAATGGACCATAATCGGCCTCAAGTTTTCCCATTGCTGGGGCACAAGCCGCCTACTTGTGAGGGATATTATCCATCATCAAGCCACGATATGGCTTTGGCAGCCCCTTCTCAAGCAATCAACCTGTATATTTCTACATTTCTTTATAGTTTATATGAGACACGAATGTTTAATAATACACTGATGCAATTACTAAAAACAAATGAAAGATACTTAAACAATTGCATAATTGTTTTGAGTATTGGATGGCATCCATTCGGTCACCTTACCATTCGCAGTTGAGTTTCTGCAAGAGAACTGATCAAACAAACTATTATGTACTTACTGTCATTCTTGGGCAAAGTGAACATTGTTGCCAATTGCTTAAAAGAAGCATTCATTTATTTGATAATTAATTTGGTTTTAAATACGACGACACGCAAAAATATTGTAGTAGTTAATACATCATGTTTGTGAGTAAGCGGGTGAGTTTATTATAATAAGACACAATTATATGAGACTTATTAAAAGGACTTGTATCCGTCTATATGCAAAAACAGGTAGTAAAAACTGCTTTTAGTAAAAGTAAAATAATCCTCATATTTTTTTTGTTCTGTGAATATCTATTCATGGGGCTTATATCCGTCCAACTTCAAAAAAACTGGTAAAATTGCTTTTGAAAAGAGTAATAATCCTTATACAATTGTTTGGTGAATAAAATATAAACTATAACTTCAAAAAAAACTGGTAAAATTGCTTTTGAAAAGAGTAATAATCCTTATACAATTGTTTAGTGAATAAAATATAAACTATAACTTCAAAAATACTGGTAAAATTGCTTTTGAAAAGAGTAATAATCCTTATTCAATTGTTTGGTGAATAAAATATAAACTATAACTTCAAAGAAACTGGTAAAATTGCTTTTGAAAAGAGTAATAATCCTTATACAATTGTTTGGTGAATAAAATATGAACTATAACTTCAAAAAAACTGGTAAAATTGCTTTTGAAAAGAGAAATAATCCTTGTACAATTGTTTGGTTAATAAAATATAAACTATAACTTTATATTCATGGGGCTTATATCCGTCCGACTGCAAAAACAAAACTGGGAAGAACTGCTTTAATCCGTATACAATTGTTTGGTGAATATCTATTCAAGGGAATTCTATTCTTATATCCATCAGAAAGCAACAAAAAATAAAAAATAAACTGGTAAAAGCTGCTTTTAAAAAGAGTAATAATCGTTATAGATTTGTTTGGTGAATATCTGTTTCTACCGATATGTTGACATTGCCGTTTTCCGACATGTGAATGTTGCAGGCATGGGCTCCGGTGTAATCATATTATGCATATGAGAGATTTCAATGTCGCAAATATCCGTGGTGTTGTATCTGTCTATGTATAGGAGTCACGCTTACACTATAACCAGGCAGACAGGCGTTGTCTTGGCCATATTGCAACAATTCTTCTTACAGAAATCCCAATTCAGACTGTTATGAATATTTTAAAACAATAAATAGCCAAATCGGTCCAGCTGTTCTCAAGTGATGATATTTACAAATAATAACCGCCACATACAGTACCCGGCTTTAAATATGCCACATTGTGTTTAGAACCGGTACCGGTAAGCCCTTGAAGTTATTTTTCTAACACCTATCCTTTTTACTTAATATATCTGTTTTCTCATTCCAACTTATGGAAATATTTGTTTTGTACCGATACAGTACCGATACTGATTAGAAATACCAATAGTACAGGTTATACGTCTGGCACCGTTACCAATAGAACAGGTAAAGAAAGAAAAAGAAAATACGTTTATTTCCGGTAAACATGAATGCTTTGTTAATGTATTAACTACCAAATAAAATAGCATTTGCCTTTTGATAAAGAGTTCAGGCCCTGCAGTCTCGACATGAATAGCGACAAAAATCTGTCGCTAAGTCGTATCGATGTCAAATTTATTTAATAGATTTTCAACCTTATGCTTTTGAAATAAAGTTGAAAATCTATTAAAGGAATTTGACAACGTTACGACTTAGCGACAAATTTTTGTCGCTAATAATGTCGAGACTGCAGGCCCTGGGATAAATAAAGTTTAGTTACGAATTTTGTGAAGTTTACAGAAACACACAAAACACGTATTTTCTCGAATCCTATGGATTTTCGCCCGATTACTGCAAGTCTCTTAATCTTCCCTATAACCGTTGTCTCCAGGTGGTGATCGAGAAACGCGACCGTATGTCCCGCAACAACGTGCTGCACCTGTGGCCCTTCGTCATCCAAGACCTGAGGGCTCTCGGTGCCAAGAAGTTCTTCGGCAAGTTCTGTGCCGGCTCCATAGACCACATCAGCATCCGGCAGCTACAGTGTATACTCATGAAGGTGAGGCTGTGGGATTTTGAGTTTTAAGTCCATTGTTTAGAATTCTGTTTCCATTTTAACTCAATATTAATTTAAAATAGGTGATACTCTCTTGTGTAGATAAATAGATACCTCAAACTTTATGTTTATTATATAGGGTTCAATTTCCATTGTAACAAAAAATATTGTTTTGTTAAATAAAAAATGTACTGGGTAGATAAATAGAGACCTTATTAATAGTGTCTAAGGATCTGTTTGCTCAGAATAATACACAGGTTGGGCTATAAGGAACATGGGCGTGATTTTATATTATGATGTAATGTATTAATATTTAAGTTTTAATAGTCTTTATAATGTTTCAGGTGGCGTTACTACTAGGAGTAGAACTACATGAAGGAGTCAGTTTCGAAGAACTTTTAGAACCCTCGGTTGCCGAAAATTCTGAAAGTAAGCGTTAATTTTGTGTTGTAGATGTACAAGGATATTTTGTCGCGTGGCCAATATCGGAACTAACGCCGCCATCTTGTTTTTTCATCCGCCATTTTTATAATATTTGAACAAAAAAAAAAAAATACTTTGTGTGTAGAACTCCAAATGTGGAAAATACTCGTTCAACCGAAGCTGAGGAGTAAAGCGGCTTTAGTTTTAACATATTTTTATAACAAGTATTTTTTTGATAAGTTTGTTATAGTTCCATACTTGAAACATTTCGGTCAATGGCTCGTTTCCTATAGGATTTACTATCTACGTTAGGCTCAGTCTATATGGCACTCGCAAAATTCAATCAAACTATGGTTTAGTTTATATAATAAAGTCATGATCTTTTAGGATTTCTTAAAAAAATCAGGACCTTTTTGGATTAATTGAAAAAAAAAATGTTTTTTTCCAACCCTGGTAATTACAGGCTCTAGAGCTATTTCAGCTTCGTCTCTTGTCTATATTTTTTATTTATTATGTGTAGTATAGTAAATCAATAACTCTATTTACGTGTTCAGCTCTAGGCTGGCGCGCGCGCGTGCTACCCTCCGACCATGTGGTCTCTCAGTTCGAGTTCGACGCGCTCCTCGGAGCCGACGGCAAGCGCAACACGCTGAACGGCTTCAAGCGCAAGGAGTTCCGCGGCAAGCTCGCCATGGCCATCACCGCCAACTTTATCAACAGGCACTCTGAGCAGGAGGCCTCGGTGAGTACAAGTACATTCACTGTAACGACACACTTGCCGAAAATACGTCGCTGTACCTCTGCGGCTAAATGTACGCGTATACTTATTTAGTTGCTAAGATATACCATGTCAAAATTACAGTCGTAAATAATTTGCGAAATGCAAAGAAGACGTCGATAGTACTGTCTCTCCGATCGCAGTTTAAGACGTAACCCCAAAACGCGACTGTTTGATATTTTTTCACACCTAATTTGAATCGCGTATTTTCCATAGATAATACACACGCTACACTCAACTTCTTTTTTTTAAGTATCCAATAATCTTCTTTCTTTTTAAGTAAATCAAGAGACAATCAAGAAGATTTATCTATATAATTATTTACAAATATATATTTTAAAACAATCAACAATCTTTTTCATATAATGTTCAATTTATTAAATTATATCTGTTTATTCTGTCTCCAGGTGCCAGAAATAAGCGGCGTGGCGTTCATATTCAACCAGAAGTTCTTCAAGGAGCTGTACGAGGTGACGGGCATCGACCTGGAGAACATCGTGTACTATAAGGACGACACGCACTACTTCGTGATGACAGCCAAGAAGCACAGCTTGCTGGATAAGGGCGTGTTGCTCAATGTAAGTGGACTTTAAACGTATAGACCTGTCGAATCTCAAAAGACTCGAACAATCCATACTAATGTTAGAAATGGTAAAGTAACACTGTTTGTCTGTTACCTTTTACACTCAAATGGCTGAAAGGATTTTGATGAATTTTGGCATACAGGTCAACCATGTCCTGGATTAAGGTATGTGATATCCTGGTAGTGGGTTCTCCTGGGATAATTTCGACATAAATTCGAGCGAAGCCGCAGGCAAAAGCTAGTAGGCCTAAAATTGAGTCTCATTGGTCGAGGTTTGATAGGATTATGACGAACGGTTCTTGAACAAAATGCCGACGACGTTTACTTCTTAAACTGCCTCGTTGGTCTCTAGTGGATGCAAGTGCTACTGTTGAGCAACATGGAATCCTGGATCCGATCCTCAGGTCGTGCAGAGCTAATGATCCCAAGATGTACATCTTCAAAATTCAAAATGCTCAGAACAGCTAAAGTCCGTTTTAATAAACAAAAGTTAGGCGTTGATATTTGTTTAAAACTAGTTGTGAGTCGACTTCTAACCGTCTCGTCGAGAACTGAACATTTTCACCACTCTGAGGTCTATTGCTTTCATTATAAAGTAACAAGACAAGACTCAACTAGCGGCGCTGTACGATGGCGCCTGTGGCAGTTTACAACTTATCAAATTCTAGCTTATTGCTCAATAAATTATCGGTACGTAATTATTGCGGGCCGTACAACGTAGTATGGCACCAATTTCCTCACATTTATCTGTTAATATTAATAGGAATTTAAAAGAAAACACGTGCAAATGTCACAAGCTATCATACAGTGCCACAGAGTACATTTTATTTTGTACAGTGCCGCCATTTTAATTCGGCCACTTACCACAGAGTACATTTTATCCACTTACTCCCCAGGACTTCAACGAGGTATCTCGTCTCCTGAGCGTGGAGAACGTCGACCGCGCCGCCCTAATGCGCTACGCACAAGAAGCCGCGCGTTTCTCCACCGACGGCCGCCTGCCGCTGCGGGACTTCGCCCTCAACCACTACGGGGAGCCCGACGTCGCGCTCTTTGACTTCACCTCCATGTATGCGGCGGAGAATGCTAGCTTGGTGAGTCGTTAATATTATATTATTCACCAAGGAGATAAATTAGTGTCTTATGTCACGGGCGCTATATTGAATTTCGAGCGTAACAAAGCATTCTAGTTCAGAGTTAAGACTAGAATCCTGAGTGGAACGAGAAACTCAAGCTCGCCCAAGACGAAGACAGCTTTATTCCCGATGGGAATACTCTACTTTTCACACCTGCGAGGTTAATAATAAGTAATTGTGTTTTCGAATATAATTTTGTTCGTAAGTTTTCATCTCAAAACACCAAATCACTCAATGGTGAAAAATGTCTATAGTCAATAGATCCCACGATTCTGGATTTCGGGATTCGGCATCTTTCAGTCGTGTTCCGAATGATCGAAAAACGAAATGAAATGAGTAGATGAGCGTTACTTTCTTTGTAATTTTGTCGGTGTCGTGTGGACGTGGAATTAAGCAAAAATGAGCATTTATTCGAGTGAACCTAACAATCAAGTGAAGCGTCTGATATCAGCAGGTATTGTCTTCACATATTATTGTGTAATTAATGTAAACAACATATTATAAAACATTATAAAAGAGTAATGGTGGAGTTTTTTTCCCATTCTTCTCCATACGAAACTACATTTTGGCAGGGGTGACTAGAATCAATTCTATTTTGTTGTAAATTTTGACGTTCAAAAGTGTTTTGTTTTGCCTCACACAGCAGCAGCTGCTCAAACCTCTGTTCCAATTCCCTTTTTGATTAGTATTTGAACATTTGCCCTATATCCCAGGTGTACGAGCGCCACGGACGCCGCCTACTCTGCCAGCTGGTAGGCGACAGTCTGCTGGAGCCCTTCTGGCCGACGGGCTCGGGCTGCGCGCGCGGCTTCCTATCCGCGCTTGACGCTGCCTGGGCCGTACGCGCCTGGGGGCAGAGCCCTGCGCCGCACCCTCTTGAAGTCATAGCGGAGAGAGAGTCGATCTACAGGCTGTTAGGTGAGTTTGCGGCCATAAAATAAACTAAAATCATTTGTGGTGAACTCAAATCCAACGTCACATAACTTATCGTTTTCTATATCTATGAAAATGTCGGTGGAAATGCCATTTCAAACAAGTCCTCTCTCTACATAGCCAACGCACAATCATATTTCCCTACTTAATTCATCATTTTCCTGCCCTTATCGCAATTTATTTGGTGTCAGCGCAGCATGTCTTCTTCCATACTTAAAGAAAGAAAGAATAAAGTTTATTTGGACACAGTTCATGAAACACAAAATATGAATAACAAAATAAAAAAGTGAAAGTAAGGTTTAACGACCACAGTCTGTGCCTCACGGCTGCGCCAAAAAGTTTCATTTCAGCATGAATGCCAGACAGATGCTGTCTTACGCTTACTACTTCTCTACTCGTCCGACCTGTTTAAACAAATCATTTTTAACACATTAGTCCATCGTTACTTTGGTCTTCCCCTACTCTTGCCATAATTCATACTCAAAACTTCCCTCACGACATTTTCCTCATTCCTCCGCATTACACGCCTATAAAGCTTTTCAACCCTCTCACTACATTGCGAAATCACAATCATACTTAATTTACTTCTCTTTGTAAATTACTCATCCACAAATCTTCAAAATTGCGAAATCACAATCATACTTACTTTACTTCTCTTTGTAAATTACTCATCCACAAATCTTCAAAATTGCGAAATCACAAACATACTTACTTTACTTCTCTTTGTAAATTACTCATCCACAAATCTTCAAAATTGCGAAATCACAATCATACTTACTTTACTTCTCTTTGTAAATTACTCATCCACAAATCTTCAAAATTGCGAAATCACAATCATACTTACTTTACTTCTCTTTGTAAATTACTCATCCACAAATCTTCAAAATTGCGAAATCACAAACATACTTACTTTACTTCTCTTTGTAAATTACTCATCCACAAATCTTCAAAATTGCGAAATCACAATCATACTTACTTTACTTCTCTTTGTAAATTACTCATCCACAAATCTTCAAAATTGCGAAATCACAAACATACTTAATTTACTTCTCTTTGTAAATTACTCATCCACAAATCTTCAAAATTGCGAAATCAAAATCATACTTACTTTACTTCTCTTTGTAAATTACTCATCCACAAATCTTCAAAATTGCGAAATCACAAACATACTTAATTTACTTCTCTTTGTAAATTACTCATCCACAAATCTTCAAAATTGCGAAATCACAATCATACTTACTTTACTTCTCTTTGTAAATTACTCATCCACAAATCTTCAAAATTGCGAAATCACAAACATACTTAATTTACTTCTCTTTGTAAATTACTCATCCACAAATCTTCAAAATTGCGAAATCACAATCATACTTACTTTACTTCTCTTTGTAAATTACTCATCCACAAATCTTCAAAATCCTTCTACTTATTAAATCATGAAAATAATTGATTTCCTTCATAATATCAAGTCAATAGTTAACATTGTTAAATTTTGTCTTCATCCTGAAGTAAATTACATTGTATAAACCTATCTACACAAAAATAATAAGTAGGAACTGCCTCAAACAACCCCAAGAAATAACATCCATACTAATATTATAAAAGTAACTGTCTGTATGTTACCTTTTCATGCATAAACCACTGAACGGATTTCGATGGCATCCTGGGGGAGGACATAGGCTACTTTTTGTCCCAGAAGCACGTTCCCGTGGGATAATTTCCAACATCCACGCGGGCGAAGCCGCGGGCAAAAGCTATTATCAACCAATCTGTTCCCACACTTTGCAATGCAACGCCTGTCGTTAGTTACATAATGCAAAACCGTTAATGTCTGCTCAATAATAATTCTAGTGCTGCCGTTATGTTCAGCTGCGAAAACTGAATAGCATTTTAATAAAAAATATTAATAAAGAGATCAATCGCCAGTCGCCGAGACGCAGACGACCAACGCTTTGTATTTCTTTTGTATACCACTAAACAACGCAGCTCCCATGTATTACACTAAAGTAAAACAGTTTTTTGCGGACCTAATATTGCAAATTACGAAACCAGATCCCATCATTACATAATTCAAGCCGGCAGCCAGTTCCACGGTTACTCTTTCAATTTGATCACTGCCGTAAATAATACCGTCTGTATGAACCCTTTTGACGAGCGAATCAAATTGACATGGCGTGTACTCAGCTTTTGTTAATCCCGGTTCCAATAGCGAATAATTTCGCTAAGGGCTGTTATTATGCGAAACGAAACACGTGTCGCGTTTCATTGTAGTGTTTGCACAAAGAGCCGGTAGGCACCAGCACCTTAATTACGTAACACACTATCTATCACAATCTGAATCATTTTGAAGCCAATTGCTAATCCATTGCTTCATATTTTCGAAAAATCTGCTCAACAACGTAAATAACGCAATGAATGTTGTTGAAGTGTCAAAATGAAACCCATTCCTACTGTTAGTGTGTTACGTAATTACCCCGCAGTTATGGTTAGGCTTATCTTTAAGTGTAAGAAGGAGATTCGCGTTCTAAGTTTACGTAAATTTTATTTAGTACTTTTTAGTTCATTAAAACCTTGTTTTTAAATAATTTTTAGCAATATTTTATTTTGCACTTTTGCATGAATTTGTTTAAATTAGTATCAGTTTTATCATCTTCACTGGTAAGGTATTTGTCATGATAAATCCAACGAGCACAACACAGGGCTATGTTGTAAAGTTGAGGAGTTCCTGTGGCCACCTTCCGGCCCCAGGATCAGACCCTGGACACCTTAGGCTATAGCTCTTGTCAAGACAAAATTTAACGATCCCAAACGCATCAGGGGTATCTACTTTAGTTCAGGTGTTGCTCTGGCCACCTTCCGGCGACATTATCAGACCCTGGATATTACCTTGGGCTATAGTCCTTGTCAAGAAAAAGCCAAAGAGTCCAAACATGACGGTGCTATTTTGTTTGCTTTAGGAGTTCGCATGGCCACCTGCCGGCTCCATCATCAGACCTTGGACTCCACCTAGTGTAAAAACAATACATAAAACTATATTTTCTAAACAACTATTAAATGATTTAATTTTGAATAATATACCATTACAATTTGTCCTTACAAATTGCGGTATCTACAGACTCCATGCGAGAAGTTAGTTACAACTTTTCTTGATTTCCAATGAATAGTGTGCTAGTGCAAAATCAATCCCAAGAGAACTCTTACAAGACGCAGGAACTTCAATGTCTTAAACAACCATCATACGACTCCTGCCAATAATTTACGAGATTACATCGCCAGAAAAAAGCATTTGTAATCATCGGTCCGTAAGAGGCACGGATTTTATTTTGCTATAAAAAGTATTTGTCATTGTAAGAGTTACAGCTGCTACGACGCTATACAGTTTGCCAACGTCGATTCTCGAATAATTCAAACGTAAATTCATTGCTTAATACAACTCTTATCCAAAAAAATTGTGAGTTGTACCAAGTACTTTAAAGCAAAATCAAATCTTCGCCTTTTATGGACCGATGAATACAAACGGTTTTTTCTGGCGACTTTGTACATATTGTAAATCCATAGAAATTATAAACTTCAACTAACTTTTGGGGGCTGGACCCAAACAAAATGGAGGGTTAATTATCCCGTGTAGGTAGCGATTCCGACGAAGAATTTTTCTTTGTTGTCGCGGATTTCTTGTTTTAGTTGTAATTCCCCTCATGGGCCACCATGTTATTTCTTTGGGGATATACTGGTGTAAATAAAGCCCAGGAATTATAGTATTGCAATTTTTATTTTACGACGACCGATTTTACAAAGCTTTTCGTTCGGGTATTGGCGAAAAAGTAACCACAGATAAACTATAAACTAGTCATAACGTCACTATGACATTGACAGCAAACACACAGTTGCCATTGTAAAAACACTTATAAAATGTTGCCACTTTTGAAGGCTTTATAAAGCCTGAATATTACTTGCGGTGCGATTTGACGTATTGTGCGCGGGTTCATTACTAATTACGTGACGCGATCGAAGAGAGCGATTAAAAATGCACTCTTGTAGTACGTTTGTTATGTCCATTAAAATATACAATAAGTTACCGGAATATATCAAAAGTATAAATTAAAATAATGTCTTTATCAATAAATTAAAACAATTTCTAATAATAAAAAGCTACTACGCTATTGACGAATATTTTAGCGATAAATTCCAACAACAATAAAAGCTATTTAACTTAATACTTCTATTTCATTTTACATTTTCACTTTGAATATAAATTTATTTTAAAACACTAAAATACTGTTAATTTAAAAATGAATGTGCTAAACAGTGCACAATTAATAATAATAACAGTCTACAAGACTAAATAAAATTCTAAATATTTATTTTATTGTTATGTTATTGTAATTTATAATATTAATAAGGTAAATCGAGCAATATATAATATAAAATATATACATATAACTTAAAACCAAATATACAAATACATGAATAAAATATAAATACCAGAAAAGCAAATTATACTATTTTAATTTAATATATATATTATTATTGTTTTTCTTATCAAAAAGCGCCTTCATCCTCTCTCCTATAAAAAAATAACTTTGCTGTGCCCGACAGGGTCCATAATTGATTAGATGTTTTATTTAACATACCAACTGTTTTTATGTACACATTATGGAATGCAATAAAGCATTTAGTATTGAGCATTCGTCACTGAGGAAGGGAGTAAGGAATGTCCTGGAATACAGGTACGGACTGTTTAGCTGGCTAGCTCCACATGGCATCGTTAGTCGGTGTTTTCTTCGGCACAAGATCACAGCACTTCACTCACGAATAATATTCACTCAAATTTTATAGGTTGCAGTTTTAGGAGCCCTACGTTATGGCGATTATAAAATTTCCAGAAATTGCATGTCATTCATAATTATGAATATGTGATTTCACATTGTCATCAAGCGAAGTAACCTTCGTTGAAATATGTCGTCTCTCAATCGTTATGGGAGGAGAAGGGAAGGTTATAGGGAAGGGGTGGATATAGAAAACGACCGAAATGCTCTCATAATGACAATCTTAAATATTTTATAGATTAATGTTTTGAGTACGAGGCTTTTAGTCTATAAGAGTGAAAATATTTAATTTGACCACTAAAGGCCGGTTTTCATTTTTTAAATAGTCAATCAGTCTAGTCATAGATAGTTGGATTAGTTAATAAAAAGTTATAGTGTACAGTTCGAATATTTGGGCGAGAATTATAAATCAAAATGTGGCATTACACCTGAAGTGGAAATATTTTAATTAACCATTGGAGGGCACTGTATTTATGAAGACATACTGGGCAGACCGTAAACATAATTGGGATAAGGGATGTGGGCAGGAAGATTTTGACATAAGGCAACGTTTTTGCATCAGACATCTTAAAATAATACAAATGACTTTCACTATGTAATCGCCTGTGTAAATGAAATATCTGACAACGGAAATAACTGTATTGTTGGCCGAGTGGTCGCAAGCGAAACTGCTGGACGTAGGGCACTTGGTTCCGGTTCGATTTCTTTATTGTTGATAGCAGCCCGGAGTCTTGACGAAACGTGGGTGTACCAAACACCTGAATCATATTCATAATCATTTATTTGCAATAGGTTGCTCCTTTAGAAAACACAGACGAGATGTTATATTTGCGATTTATGAATATAACTAATCCATATTAATATTATTATTTCAGCTCAAACGACTCCTGAAAACCTTCACCGCGACTTCGGTGCTTACACTCTCGACCCGGGTACCCGTTACCCGAACTTAAACCGGACCGCCGTGTCGCCGCACCGAGTGACTTCGTTCTACGACTCGGACGAGCCGCTGCCTCTAGATGCCGCGCCCACGGCTAGAAAGAGGCGAAGGGGTTAGTACTAACATAACAGAACATACAACTACATGGAACTTTGGCGGGTGGTCAAAATTGGAACTAACGCCGCCATCTTGTTCTTTCAATACAATTTCCGTGTGTTTGACGAATGTTTACTAACAACGTCTCCTGACAATGACATTCAGGCGCCAAATGATCCTTGTTGCACTGTACCTGCGTTACAATCCTTCCAAATTTATTTTACCTGTAACGGTAACCTATTATGAACCTTATAGTTATTCATGACATTACTGTGATGCGATGGAAATTCCTTTGCCAGCATTGTCGACTGTTTTATGGGCAACACTAAATACTTTAAAAATGTTTGTACTTCCTTAGATAGCTGATTAAATAAAGATGTCTTCCCCGTAATTTGTACGCTTAAAGCCATACTACATTTTTGAGATGCTGGTGTCAAAGTTCATATACGTAGATGATTTTTGAAAATTGTTTTAAGCAATTTCTTTCAAATTCAATTTGAGAGTTTAGAGAATGGTAAAATTTCGTGACGAATTTTGGGAAATTATCAAAAGTACATGAAAATTGGGTTCTCTCGAATTCCACGAATTTTTGTCTAGGCATTATGGGGTGCTTAATTGTAGGAAATGGGTCACACTATCAGGTCTTGGGCCCTAATTCACTATGACCACTTAACGATTCCTTACTTTGAAATCGCGTCAA
Source organism: Dryobotodes eremita (assembly GCA_917490735.1). Taxonomy (NCBI): domain Eukaryota; kingdom Metazoa; phylum Arthropoda; class Insecta; order Lepidoptera; family Noctuidae; genus Dryobotodes; species Dryobotodes eremita. Next base: position 3,683,321 of record OU823241.1, on the reverse strand, counting down.
TTCCTTATCTAACTACGACATCTGCTAATAACGTATTCTCTATGAAACAATAAACGAAACCGCTTCTACAAGACACGATATTGACGTGGTGAGATTACGCGGGAATAATAATTACCATACAGAATTGGGGCCTGGAAGGAACATGTCAAATTATAAGTCACCCTGAGTATCTGTACATATAATAAAATCGTAGTGAAGTTAAATCTGTACAATGAATATTAAAAAAAAAAGTAATTGCTATGGGGTTTGGGAACGATTCTTATGCCGAAAATATTATTGTTAGGTTGTTTGTCTGAATGTATGTTCCAGTATCGCGAAAATACTACCTGATAAACTTTATTGAAATTTGTATATGATATTCCTTATAAGTCTGGTCAGTCTGTAGGCTATAAATTATCACGCTATTTGCTATAAAATATTTTTTATTTCAGATACGCAACATGCTTATCTGAAATAAAGACTATTTTATTTTAATTATTTTAAAACTATTAGAATGAGAAAAAAAAATGCATGATGAAAATGGCGTTATATATCTTATAATCCATTCCTCTTCAGAAGCGGAGGTGCCGGAAGAAGCCCTCGTGTCGTGGGTGGCGTGGTCCGAGCCGGGAATCCGTGCGGCGTGCAGCCCGGCGGCGCTGACGGAGCTGCTGCGCCGCTACCGGCCCGACCTTCTGCCGGCCGCTACCGTGCCGCGCGCCGTTTACCATATACTGCAGCAGGAGTTCGGTGAGTACTATTCTATATTAAGAAAGAGAGAGAGAGAGAGAGAGAGAGAGATAATTATGTTTTTTTTTCTTTATTATTCTTGTTTTCTATATTATTTTTTATTTTTGTTGATGTAATAAGCACTGTTAATTGCTATGGGTTATTACCTGAAATAAATGATAATACAAATAATAATATATAACACAAGCCCAGCGGCGCTGACGGAACTGCTGCGCAGCTGCCATTCGCGGCGCAAAGAGGTGCACGAGGTCCCTAAAAAAAAAACTGTCAAATCTGTTTATCCCCATATTTTGGCGCTACAGAATCCAACAAAGCTAACAGCCACCCATTTGTTCCCCAGGCATAGTCCCATTCTCATCAGGCGGCACTCTTCGCGACGTGCCTGACGCGAAGCTGCGATCCTACCTGACGCGCGTCTACAACGCCTTCAAAGGAGAGGTGCCGCACGTGGTCCACGAGACCGACGTGTTCGATCAGGTAACAGTTGTATACGCAGTACCACAGAACCTGAATGCTAATTCCCGTATTTAAAATTGTTTAAAATATTTTCGTAATCTCATGTTGGGACAATCAATGTCAAAAAACTTTTAAAGTATTTTTATCTCACGAAGCGACGCGCGCTTTACTTGTGGTGTACAAGCACGCTGTGAACGTTTGTGTAAGCGCAGGAGCTCTCGGTACCGTCCGAGATAATGGAGAAGTCGGAAGTCTGCGTGTGTCTGTGAGCATGTGTGAGCGTGTGTGTGTGTGCTTCACGCACACATTTATAGCGTGTTTGTACACTTGGGTAACACAAGTAAAGCGCGCGTCGCTTCGTGAGGTAAAAATACTGTAGTCAGACGTGGTCGATAAAATAAAAATTATTGAAAATTAGGAACATGTAACGCCGAATTTAAAAAGGGTGGTTTCAAAGAACATTGTCTCTTGTCATTCATATAAAATATTATTTTTAGTATATGCGAAACCTGAATATAGTTTGTTCAGAATCAGTAACTGAATCGATTCCAATAATTTTTAAACCGTGTTATATTTTGTCGCAAAAATATTTAAAAAGGTTTCAAGTTGGATACCGAGCGACACTAAGAACCTATCCGCAATCATACGCGCACAACACAGGTCACGGCAGGTCATAGCGGAACTAGGCGCGGGCGCTCAGCGGGGCGGGGGTAAAACAACCCCTTCAGTCGCCCGGACGCTACAGGTTGACGCGCACGTGTTACGCTGTCTTTCGGTTGATCGTGTACCGTGGACGTATGTAAAAAGTATCGTGTAACCATGTCTCTCTCATACACAAACGTCCAGTACACAAAAATGGTACGTACACTAGCGGTTTGTGGTGATAACGAATCCCTGGCAGTGCGGCGGTACGAGGAGCAATTCGGCGTCAGAGTATCGTGGAACATAATGCTTTCCGCCACGCAAAGATCTAGGGACTACGGTACCTTTCGGTCTCCGACAGCAGTTGATAGAAGAGTGAGTCGAATTCCTACCACAGTCCAAGAAGAAATTTTGTACTACATGGCCATAAAACCTACAGCCTACTGCTGTGTTAAGTAATGCGATATTTACCACTTTTTATCCACTTTGAACTTTAAGTGGTTGGCTTAAGGTGCAACAAATCCCATTGACGACATTTTCTCACTTACGGCTGCATTTACGAATAAAGTACATAATAATATCTACCTACACTTGACCATTACGACAGTCCAAAGCCTGAAAGTGTGATGGAAAATGTTATTACCGGATAATTACAATCCAGTCGCCGTACGGTTAGGTACCTACTGCCAAATTATTATCAATGAGCGCAAAACGACGCAGGAGGCGCGTGCGTCGCGGGGGCGCCGCGTGGTGAGCATGTTTTTGTACGGACAACCAGGTAATATAACAAGCTTATAACTTTGTGATTTTTCTTGATACATTTTTGAAATTTTGTAAATAGATTCTTTACATAAAAATACTAGACACGTGTTTCGGTTTTCGCATATACTAAAACTAATATTGTATATGGGGCAGTCTCTTTCTGAATCTCGACGTCCGGCTCGATGTGCTATAGTATCGCCCCGGTACTACGTTTCTCGTGAAAGTATTCTTGCATGTGGAAATGCGACTTATACTTGTGGAAAGTACCTACAAATACGCGTGGTTTCTTTTAAATAAAATATGAGGTTGACAAAGAATCGTGCATATCAGTAGGTAAGTAAAGTAAGTAGGGTAGTTGTAAAATTAACTAGTAATGCGAATGGCTCATTACTAGTATTACGGTTCCATTATTTTGAAGTGGCAACTCACGGCCATGGCATTTGAACTCACGACATCACTCGGCATTAACTATTTAGGGCCAAGCGTCAGGGTAGCCCGCGAAATTCAAAGGGATTCCAATTTTTTTCTATAGAACTTGGCATAATTATGTACCCGCCGCCATTTTAATTTATTTACAAAGTTTCCTCGCACGATGAAAATAGTATCTATGGGTAGGTGACACTGTATAAATAAAAAATTGAAAGTAATATGGTACCCTAAAGTGTCAAGTTTCCGATATCAGGGTGACTGGTAATTAGTGACCGATACTTAAACACATGTTTGTACTCATCATAATAAACAACTTCCCAAAGAAACGATTTTTTAAAGTTTACTAAGCGCATGACTCCAATCATCCTAATAGAATGTTGAGTACCTAACAAGGATACTCAATATCTTTGTTGCGTTACCATATTGTGTTCTACAAGAATAATAGTGCATGGGGATATGTTTATAATGCATGGGAGGACAAATGCGATGCTTTGGGAATCTTTTGCGATTTGTCCAAGGCATTCGATTGTGTTCTTCATGAAACATTAATCAGGAAACTACACCACTACCGAATCCGGAACGCCTCTCCGGACCTTTTTACTTCTTACTTAAGGGATAGGATTCAGAGAGTTGATGTTAACGGAAAAAGATCACCCGGATCTGTAGTAATAATAGGGGTCCCCCAGGGCTCAATCCTTGGTCCATTTTTATTTCTTATTTATATAAATGACTTGCCTTATCACATAAAGGATAAACGTGATATAGGTGTTGTTTGCAAACGACTTCACTTTTATTTAAACTTAAACGTCAGCAGCTGGTTACTGAGACAGCCCGTTTAGTATACTTTAGTTATTTTCATAGTGTGACGTAGTACGGTATTCTGTTGTGGGGAAATGTCTCTAATATTCAGACAAAATTTTACTAATTCGATCTTTGCCAGCATTATCGCCTGCTTCATCGGCATCTCTAAATATTTGTTTTACTTTTGTACCTCGTTAGATAGCTAATTAAATGAAGATGTCTTCCCCGTAATTTGTACGCTTAATACTACGTAATTTTATGCCATCATAAAATTTTGAGATAACTAGTGTCAAAGTTTATGTACGTAGATGATTTTTGGAAATGGTTAACAATCTTCTTTTAATTTTTAACTGTTTAATATTTTAGAAGATTTGGTTACATCGAAAGGTGTGTTAAAGTATCAGGTATCCAATGAAATAGCAATGAAGGTCATGCTATTCGATAGTTTAGAGAAAAGTGAAACTAAGTGACGAATTCTGTGAATTTTTCATAAATACATCAACATTGTATTTTCTCTAATCCCATGAACTTTTGCCTAGGCTTTATGGGCTGCTTAATTGTTGCAAATGGGTCACACTGTCACGCCCCGGAAGGAATACGTCAAATTACATGTCACCCTGTATACTACAATCATAGTGCGCGGCAGCTTTGAAAAAAATCTAAATGGCGGTGGGTCGGATATGCCACAAAGGATCGAACCCCTTTCCTTAAAATTTTTGAAATTTGTAGTTCTGAGTCAGTGACAATGTCGTAAAATAGCCATTCAATGGGATTATATGAACTTAGATGTATTGATGATTTTAATTATTATAATTCTATAAATTAAATACATACTTGTAACGGTCGCGAATCATATTTTGTTTAACGTACATTCTGGCACTGGAAAATTGCAAAAACGTAGGAAAATTTGAATTTCGCGGGCTACCTTGGCGCTTCCCCCTTAAGCTATTGTTCCTTCAAATAATTTATCTAACCCATCTACTGCCATATATATTTATTATATTTTTTCAATATAACTTAGGCTAAGGGAAGTTGCAAAATAAAAAATGTTTATATTACTTTTTATTTTATTATCTCAAATCTGACGATAACTTCAACACTACTAAATTCTCAGTTTTTGCATAGTGCATAGAAATTACAGTAGGTCAAATTCTCTTGGTATCGGGATAATATTAACATTTTTAGCAAAAACTAAAAAAATATCAGCCTTGGGTAATTTAGGAACAGTCACATGAATGCCAAAACCCAAAACATTGACACATAGTTATGGATAGCAAAGTAACCAGTAGGCTAACGAGAGCTCCGCTGAACATAAACAATGTTATGTAATATTCTGCTGTATGTTATTAGATCAAACAGAGCATGCAGAAAGAGAAACACGTACGCAACATAGAACATCCCATCTCGGTATATGCAAGTAAGTTTTAGGGATACAGCAGACACGATACTTTTAGTACCTGTGATCAAAGATTTACATTCGATCCCCTCATTGCGGCAACATGTTACCTTTTAAGGCTCATGGAACCCTCAAAATAATAAATTGCCTCGTCTTTGTGGCCCTGCAAGTCTTACGCCCGGTTTTCGCAACGAAAATTAGTAAAAGAATGATCAAGCGCGCGCGCGTGAATTGCTGTGATTGGTTGACTGAATTATCAACAGCTAATCGGATCACTTGACATGCGTTTAATTACGTCACGTTTTTAGACGCCATTTGGAAGGTCGCTACAGCAACTAAAGACACCGAACATATTCGGATGCCGGTCGCAGTGGTTAAGTGATACTTGTACGCTTCAAGACTCGATGCTCTACTTTTTTACCGCGAACAAATGCAAAGAGTCGATAAACGCGATACAGCATTGATGCCGTCGCTGATGCTAAAAGTATCGTGTCTGCTAAGGTCCTAACATTTTATTATATTACTGTTTAAAGTTCATAAGGCTTTGACATGCCATCACTGTCGATATTGTTACAATGTCAAGGTTGCGTTGAAATAGTTTGTTTCATACTTTTTGATTTCATAGCTATGCACCTTAGTTACTATCTGTTTTAATAAATTCACTTGATTACATCTGAATGAAGTCTATTTGGTGCAAATCGAGAGCTTAAAAAGTTTATTGTAAGTAAATCTTCTACAGATGCGGCCGACGCCGACAAATCCCACTCGAGCTACAGAAAGAAACGTCGCTCTGTGCGTCCACAAGTAAGTACCGACCCCGCCGAGTACATCCGCAAAAAGATCGGCAAATTAGACCTTAACGACATCACACAGCTCGCGCGCCTCATTGAGGGCCACGACGCCGCCGTCGACACACAGACAGACAAACAGAAAGACTTACAGGAACAGATACTAGCTCTCCTCGATCCGGATGAGTCTCCTGACCCCCGGGTCCTCAGACAGTCCTTAGCACATCTCCTCCAAGGATCATCGAAGACGAGGGTTCAAGAACCGCAGCAGTTAGCTCATTTCTTCCAAGAAGAAAAAGCCAAACCTGTAAAACCTCCGCGCCGGCTGAAAGGCCTCGATATCAACAGCATGAGGGTTCCGGACTTCTCCGACATGTTCGACGACTCGGCCGATACAGACGTCACCGTTGTCAAAGTGGAACCTAAGAAAACTTTCAGCAGGTCACCGTCCGTCGAAAGTGCGAAGAAACTGCTTTATCCGAGGTCTTCATCAATTGACAGTGGGAAGAAATTCAGCCGGTGTTCAGAGAGCCCGCTGCCACAGAAGGGCAGGCGACAGTCAGATGTTATAGACAGTCAACGACATTCAAGACAGTCGCAGAGTCCCGAAGTGAAGCTACCGTACAAGAGATCGAATTCTATAGGATCATCCGAAGTTGCCAATACTAAGCGCATCGCTCAGCTGTTCGAGGGTCACAAACGTCGACACACTCCGAGCCCTGAGTCACGATCCGTGCGCTCCGGCTCCATCACAAACCCCGAAATGGCTTTACGTTTGCAACGCATGACGGAGATCATCGAGGGCAAGCGACGAGACACGCCCAGTCCGGACAGATCCAAGAGAGAAATCATAGGCAACCCCGAGATGGCAGTGCGGCGCCAAAAGGTCGTGGAGCTCATCAAGCAAGGCCAGGGACTGGGCCAAGAGAACAAAAAGCGACAACCTGAGGTGCCTCAGCGGCGGAACAGCGACGAGATGACGTTCAGGATGCAGCGAGTGTCAGATATGATGCAGAAGAGAACTGCGGAGTCCAAGAGACCTAAAACGGGTCGTCGAAAGGCCGCGAGAGAGATCATGAAGCAGCGTTTTGAGAAGAGTCTTCAGATGTTGGCTGCGGAGCCTCGTTTGGACTTCGCGCCGTCCGCTGACTTGGAGAACGACTATGGGCTGCAGCAGTACCGTGCCAGCGCGCCCGACTTCGACGAGCGAGTCAAGAAGCTGGAGAAGAAATTGCAGCACTATGTGAGGCGATTGCCGTTGTGTGTCGCATGGAATGGTCCGTTTGAAGGGATGTTGGTGTTTGCCGTCTGAGCGGTTGAGAGCCTACTGTTGAAGTCCGTAAAGATTATATTGGCTTTTTCTGATAAAAATACGTTAAATTATGTTTAGAATTCTTGCATACAATTTTGACAACAGCTATTGCGATAAAAGCACCAACTAAAGAATATTTGGTAGCGAATTCTTGGCTCATAACACCTCTACGTTACACCAAACCAAACTTCTATATAGTAAAACTATTACGTCAAATACAAACTATTGTTATTAATAGGTATTCGCTCTCAATCGCTCTCGACTACTCTACGATCAAAAACATAACACGCACGTTTTCAAACAAAACATCGATGGAGATGAAAAGACTACAAATAACGTTTTTATACTGACATAGAATAATTACTTCTAGCAAATTGTGTGTGCATGTTGAGGGTACTATTACACTAGCATTTGACAATCCTCATGAAAGTTCATAATTTTATATTTCTCGAGATTTTGTTGTATAAATATGTCAGTGTCATAATCGCCTGGCGAGTTTCGCTTTCTTGTCTCTCGCTGGGCAAGAACGTCCTGGTGTAAATGACCCGAGAACTGGAAATTGCCGCTGAAATAGTACCCGAAGAGTTATATTAACGTTCCACATGTGTTTTAAATTTACACCGTGTTTTAACTAACTGAACTGTGTTGTCGTAAGACTAATGATTTAATTTGTTTCAAACTCTTAGATTCTAAAAGCTTTCATAATTGTAATCGTAAAACTAGCTAATCTTATTAGTCGAAGATGTATTATCGAGCCTACAGTTAAAATAACTTTCAGAATTAGGTTTGTCTTTATCAAACCTTTGTCAAAGAAGTCCAAAATAAAAATGAAAAATTAACAATCGTCTAAATTACAAATCTAAAACTCATTAGTTTGATTCGTAATACATTTGTAAGAAACAGTTACCGTTACTCTCATCTCACTAACACATAAACCAACCAATCACAATACTACAGTTTTAAACTATAACCAATAGGAGGAGGGTCGAATTGTCGGCGGAGGCGGCCGAACTGCTGGCGGAGGCGCCCGAGTTGCCCGCCTTGCCGCCGAGCTTAGCGGCGGCTCCGCTAACTCTTCGAACGTCGCCCCTCGTCCATCTTCCAAGCCTAAAGACCTCATGCGATCCGTCGGCAAGATAGAAAGAGATGACTGGAATATGAAGGAGATAGAACGTAAGATCCAGGAGAATCGACTAGGCAGGCCCGAGCCGAAGACTGCCGAACGAGTGCCGAAGTGGGATAGAGAACAGGTGAGAGTGAGATTTCGTCATTTCGGAAGATTTTATTTAGATCACGCATCCGTGGTACCTCTCGAGTTTGTTGCTTCCAACGAGCTTTAAATATATTAAGGTTGCCCATTATCATACCAGAGGGTGTTTTATGATAGGTATGTTAGGAAGGTTGTAGACGTTCACAGGCGATTTGATCTTAAAAACGTCGGTTTTTGACTCTAGGGCGTGCTAAGGGGTGGCAAAATATACAAGGTGGCAGGTACATTGACACGCAAACTGTAACCATGAATTCGGCACATGATTCTAGACCCCCTAGCGTAGATTTTTTTATGTAACCGACGAAAAATTTCAACGCAGTGACGGGGTTTTAGAATCATGTACTGAATGCATGGGTAACAGGTTGTGCGGCGGTGTCCTTGCCACCTGTAAGTTCGATTTTGTCGCCCGGTTCTGCCGAGTCATGCCGACCCGAACAGCGGAGTGTAGTGTAGCTCGCTTAAATGACGCTAGACCAGTTGTGATGGGCTAATGATGGAACCACCGTATTACTATCATACGACAGGTAGCATTGCACTCTGGATGTTCTACTTTTAAACCTATACTGTCCCACTGCTGGGCAAAGGTCTCCCCATACTTTTCCATTCGTCTTTGTTTGCTGCCTTTTCCGGTCAATCAGTCAAGAACGAGTCTAGGTCCGACGACCTAGACTCGTTCACCGAAGCACGCCTAAGAAACGCTGGCGCGACCGCCAGCGTTTCTTAGGCCTGCTACGGTGACGACGCCCGTCTTCAGGCATATTCTATTCAAACACGTTTATTTTTTCAGTTTTTGGGTCGCCAGCGTAAACTGAAAGAAGGGGAAGGCAACGAGGAGAAATGGGTGGAAATCGACGAGACCTTGCACAAGCTCGACCAGAAACTGAAGGACTCTGGCAGACCCGACCAGGGCACTAAGAAGGTACACAATCTATCTTATTCTGTATTCAATTTCTTGAAAGTAATAACAGCCGCACGAGTCGATCTATCAGATTAAGCTACGCTTCCCGCGGTCGGGCCGTGGATGAGTGACTATCTTTACATACTTACATCTTTACATACCGAGACTCACGACCACGTTAAGCCGTTGGTCCTGGCTATTACTCTTGGATCTTTAACAGTCGTTACGGGTCTTTAGAAGCCCGAAAGTCTGACAACCAGCCTTAACAAGGGGTATCGTGTTACCCATTAACTGGGTTGAGGAGGTCAGATAGGCAGTCGCTCCGTGAAAAATACTGGTATCAGCGGAATCCGGTTAGACTGGAAGCCGCCCCAAGATAGTTGGAAAAAGGCTAGGCAGTGAACAAATATCAACTTTATTAAATTATACGTTAGATTGATTTCAGAATTACTTGAACTTGTGTATTTCAAACTTATGTTTAGGTTGCGAATCTGGCGACGAAATTCGTGAAAAAAGAACCCGAAGCCGAACAATCGAAAATGCTGCCTAAAGAACTACCGAAGGAGGATGTATGTATACTTTTCCCTCTATACTTTATACTCTTCGTTTTGTGTGACTTAAGGTCTTTGAGCACGATCCAGCTTGAAGAAGTTAAATGTTAAAACAATTGACGTAAAAACAAAACGATGAACGATCACTTTACGAATATGTTAAACTCGTTACTTTTCAACGTCACAGTTTTCACGTCGGCATTTGCTTCTGATATTATGAAAAGGTTCCAAGTATCGACACGACTGGTTACTATGTAACTCTATGAAAACGTTTCCGTAGATGGCGACGTTGTCGCCTGTCGCTGCGGTCTAGTGATGACCGCAGACCGCAAACCAGTAGTGCCGTCACTGGCTGTCACTAACAGAGCGACAAGACTTATTGTTTTAGACCAATAACTTTTGCCAAACTGTAGAAGAGAAATGCCTCTGTCGTCGAAGTTGTGTGTGTCGAGTGAGACTCCGCGTTAGGAATTAAAATCGCAGCGGCGTGTCGAGACGCTGCGGTCTGTCATTGTAGTTGGGTGATGTTGCCGCTATCTGTTTGCGGTTTGCGGTCGCCTTCGGAAGACCTTCAATGTTTTCATAAGTTGACCGTACCGATGTTAATATGCCGCTATCCTCTATTCATTCTATCCTTGGTAATCCTTCCAGGCTAAGAAGAGCTGGCGCGGCCCCACGTTCACGGGCATGCAGTGCGCGGCGTGCGGGACCCGGGTGTTCGCGGCCGAGGGCGTCACCGCCGACGGCCTTCATCTACACCGCGCCTGCTTCCGCTGCGCCGTCTGCAAGACCGTGCTCCGACCGGGGTAAGCACACTTCTCTAACATCTATAAGTTTTCGTGGCCGAGGGGGGATTATGTGACTCCTAGCGACTAAGCGCTCAAAAAGCCTGGGCTTATCTTACGCGAGTAATTTTTCACATTAAATTTGCCGGCGAGTCCTCGTCCGCGGCGTGTTGCCGTGTCCCACAAAATATGCTCATTGTGTTCGGGCTCTAAGGCTGGAAATAGTGTGACGTCAACGACTTCAAACATAACAAACAGATCGCTATAATATGGACGTGTATAGTGTAGCCACATCGCGGCAGGCCCAGGCGGACATGCCGGGATGAGCTGGACTTCTTAAACATAGATTGGTCCTTGGCAGCTCTGGACAGAGAAAGGTGGAGGCAGAGTATGAATGCCTTTGCCCAGCAGTGGCACAATACAGGGTTGTAAAAAAAAATTGTTTCGTACGGATGGTCAGCGAATGCGAACTAATATTACTCGAGTCTCTAGAAGAACAAGATAACACAGAAACGGAAATACATTCATACTGGATAAAACCATTACCCTCCATTTGGGCTTCACTGCAGTCATCTAAAAATATAAAAAGGGGCCTTTGCACAAAATTAGTAAATCTCTATTCTCTCCCAATAGAGTTTCATGTCGGTAGTAGTTTAAGATTCATGATTCATTATAAGCGTGTTGTAAAACTGTGGGAAGTAAATAGTACTTTCGTTTAGAGTTTGAACAGATAATTTCATCTTAGTTTCCTAATAATAACCTAACTAGCTTATTTAGTAAACAAATACAGCGAACAAATTTCGATAAAGAAAATATATATTATATGATAATGCTTGGAGTCTAGAGGGTTTTTTAGCAGGCATATTCAGCAAGAAACCTCGATTGCTGAGTAGATGGGGCGTGATTGAGACCACGACGAAAATGTATTTGAAAAGTTTCAGGTAGGAGCTATACGCGCATCGTCATTTTATGAAATCTGAAAGCTTATACTAATGTTAGTGTCGTAACAAAAATCTTATGCAAAGTTGAGTCAAATTTCAAACTATTCACGAAGTATTTAGTGCGTATTCGTAGACGTATGAAGTGGCGTCGTCTTCTCTCATTTCATTTCACAGAGGGTTGTAAACACGAGAAAAAATACCTTACAGTATTTTTGTTGTAATAATAAAGCCTCTTTGAAACGATGGATGCACTGTGTGAACGATGATATGGGTGGAACGGGGTCACTACCGAGATGACGACTAATCCTATCAATCAATCAATCAAATCATTTATTTGCAACGAGTGTAGGTACATTCAAAAAACAGGTGGAGTAGATAGGAGTGAGCCATGTACATTCTCCTGAAAATAGGCACGCAAAATTTATAAAAATTGTTAAGAAATAATAATTAAATCCATAATAATAATTGAATTGTTAATTCCTACTAATATTATAAATGTGAAAGTTTGTGAGGATGGATGGATGTTTGTTACTCTTTCACGCAAAAACTACTGAACGGATTTGGATGGAATTTGGAACAGATAGTTTATAACCTTGGTTAACATGTAGGATACTTTTTACCCCGGTAGTACGTTCTCGTGGGATAATTTCCGACAACCACGCGGGTGAAGCCGTGGGCAAAAGCCAGTAGAGAAATATGGAAGAAAAATACATGTTGCGTCGACTCCAAATAAATTGGCATCTTTATTCCTTAATTAAAAGAGACAGACGGACTGACAGCGGAGGCTTAGTAATAGGGTTCCGTTGGCACTCGTTGGGTACGGAATCCTAAAAAATTACAAAATAAAATATTAAAACGTTGGTGGGAATTAATTAAGGGCCCCTCTTTGGGAAATGTTGTACACAGTATTTCTTATACTTTCTTTTAAAATCATCAATGATGTAATATATAGGTACATTTAAGTAAAAAAAAAAATCGACTATAAAAGTTCAGTAGTCGATCTCTGCTTATGTCTCTCATTTTAGGTTCCTGTTGAAATCAAGACTATCTTTAACTGTAACCGAAATAATAATGAAAACATATAGTACAGACGTCTATTAATGTACTAAAGTTAACTAAATACAAAAATATAACTTGATTAGCCAGATGCAATCAGATTACAACATGGAAACGCGATGACCTTTCGCACGTTATTCAAAAATAAAGATTGCGGATCTGTGTTGACGCTGCAACATAAATCTTATTATTGACAATTCCACGCAATCAACTTTTACATTAATAGTAATAGCCGTTGAAACTTGAACAGCTTCGCGAACAGTAAACTCAATGTATTCGAGTTATTCAAACAAAATGTCAGAAAATTATATTTCTTTGGTAAACTGCTAGTAATCAGAGAGCAATCACTGGCCATAACAAAAAATGCTTGGCATTCCACATCATTAAAAGAAACCTTTTATCAAACTTCTGTTTACCTTTAGGCTCAGAAATAATTTTTACTTCCGCATCTGGTTCCGTTTTTGGTTTAATCTTAGTCTTGAAAGCTTGTGTCTAAATGATCTAATTTATTACATAAGATACAACAAACACTATCTTCTATAATACAAGTAAATTACCTAATTCTCCACAACGCAACGGTAGCAGAATATATTGGTAAGGCTCATGGGTTTGCTACATAGAAGGTTCATTATTGTTTATTCGACTAATTGACGATTGCTGAAAAGAGGGTTTAGGTACAGAACTGTTATTATTCTTTAAAATTTAACCGTATAGCTATAGATTTTTTATTATATAAAAATGACGCTAAAGAGTCGCAATAGCAAATATTCCCGGCCCCTGCTGCAGTACCTACTAATATTTGGATCACCAATTGAGCCTACTATGATTATATAACAGAAAGAGACAGGGAGAGAGAAAAGCGCAAGGAGGGGGCATAACGCTTTTTTGTTACGTGATGATTTCTACCAGTCAACTACTACCGCAAGCCGCGTTAACTAACTTCGTTCCATGAATATATAAAAAAAAATATACATAATTATTATTATAAATTAAGTATAATAAGTTGCTTTTCGTGTGGCTGTGTGACCGCGTTATTCTTGTAAACTACGCAATGGATTATGATGCAGTTTTCACCATCATCTAGAGAATATATTCCGGACGGGTTATATGCATAATATACCTACATGAATATTAAATTTACTTATAATAAGAAATCTCGATGTTTTGTCAAGTCGTAAAAACCATGCGAAGCAGGGGCGCGTAGCTGGTAAATTATAATTGTGTAAAAATAATTTCGTCTCCACAGCAACTACACCATGGAGCGCTACGGCAGCCGCCTGGTCTGCTTACGTCACTCGGGCGTGAGCGTGCCCGACGCGGTGGCCGCCGTGACCGCGCTGGCTCAAGCGCGTGCTCCGCCGCCGCCCACACCCGAACGCATCAGCGTGGAGCTGTCGGACAGCGGCGCCAGAGAGATCGATGAAGACGAGTGGACCGACAGGAACTTCCTCGCGTCAGAGACCTCGTGTGCCGGGGGACTGAGGTCAGTATCACATACATCACTTGCAAGAGTTTTATTGTGTAATTTGTTTCAAGAAGAAAACTTCGCCTGCCGAATTTCGGTCAAAGCAGCTACTATCAACGAAAACAAGCCAACCTTGCAGCAGATACCTACGAAAACAAAGATCACCTTTGATCTATGTCACATTAAACTCTTCTTTAACGCGTCACATTTTTGACGTCGCCATCCGTTTCGTATTCTGCATAGCTCTAAGTATGGTTAAGGTTTACTCAAAGATTAGGCGCAGGACCGACAGCATTACGTGCTATCCAAGGCACGGGGGTGTCTACATTATATAGATTGACTGCCTACCCCTATAGGAAGAAAGTGTGAGTTTATGTGTGTATGCAAATCTACGTGTCTCATCTTTCAGTGACGAGGAAGAATCAAGCTCGGATGAGTACACGGACGCAGCTGACAGTGACGTCGAGGCGGCCGCATCCCCTGGGCCCCAGGAAGCGGTTCCCAGGCCCCCGCGGGCCCCGCACAACGAGCTATACTTCTCCGACGATTCCTTCGGTTACGATGACTACTCGGATGACGGTGAGTGTGTAGAACAGTCAATGTAAGGAGCTCTTCGATTTTTTTCGTTATTACGAAAAAGTTAGTTCAAATCGCCGATTCTGACCCTTCTGCAGCAGTGGAATATTTGAGGTAGGTAATTTCATCACTTTATAAAATGGTGTGAAACCCATAGCGCTAAACTCTAGTCTAATACAACTTGACAAATTCAAACTTAAAGCATTTTAGTTGAAACAAACCATTTGCAGGCACTTGTGAAAAGGCTAGTTGACAGAAAGAAAAATACTTTATGAATTTGGTTTTGTGGAATGGTTCTGGGCTAAAAATATCAAAACTTAACTAAATGTTAAATGTTATGTTATGTAATTTTAGTTTAATTTATATTTTTAATCAGTGCGTGACACGTCATTTATTGTATTTGCTTTGTTTCAAAATGTAAATAGAAACAAACTTTATGCGTCAGATAAAGTTTATTTTGCATTACTAATAGACGTACGAAAATAAAGGTCTCGAAAGGAACAACACTGATTGTTAGTGTCTCTCTCGCACAATGTGGCACCGTTCGTTAATATACTAGATTAGTAGTATTTAGTCTCATACTTTTTTGCGTAGTTACCTAACTACGCAAAAAAATTGCACTACTAAATATTCTGTTTTGATTATTATTGTTTTAATATTTTAAAACCTTGTTAAACGAATTTGCCTATTTTTATCAATTTCAAATAATCAAATTATTGTATTTAGGTCCTGTATTAATATATTATGTCATAGATACATCCTTATTTTAGGGAAATTAACGGTTCAAAACAAGGATAAATTGTAATTAAAGCTCAATGAGAAAAAAAAGAACAGATTCGGTTAAAAAAAAAATCGTTTCATTTCTTAATTACAACACAAAATAATAGGGACAAGGTTAGGCAGAAACACGGGCAGAAATCACAAAAATTATAAATCGAGTTAAATCGACTCGCACCACGAGTCTTGCGGGACGTCGTGGAGGGTGGTGGATCTGTGTCAAAATTTAATAAAAGTCCCCGTCTTGGTTAAAAAATAAAATAAAAGAAGAACATATCCGATATGAAAAAGATATTGGTCTTGTAAATCAAAGTTAAGTAATTTACTTTAAAAAATTCAATGAAAAAGAATTTCTTTATCAATTAATTACACATGATGTTTAATGTTTCGACTGAAAGTTTCTTTCGCTTTTTCACATTTGGCGAATTAGAGCTAGATCGAAAAAGTCTAAAATTGTTCGGTGTTGTTTTCATTCCTGTAGTTCGTATGCAACAGCAATTCGGCGCGAATTGCAAAAAAAAACATAAACTCCGATATTATCACAATTCTATACATACATTGTTAGATCAGCCAACTCCACATGTATTGGAACGTTACGATTTTGACAACTAACTCCGTGTCGGAGTCGGCCATTTTATATGGCGTCCGAGTGGTATGCGGTTACCGCTCCACGGTTTTGGAAGAAAAATTGTTTAAAATCGCGATAAAAGGAAAGGCAGTGTTGAAAAACAGTTCAATATAATACAAGGTATGAATATTTGTTTACTTTTTAACAAAACAATGATGAATAATTCAGTTATATTAAGATTTAATATTCGCTAAGAGTTGACTCGTTCGCTTTCTACTTTTTTTACACTTGTGTTGGAAGTTATCCATTTTTATGTTTTGTTTGAAACTATCATAACTGATTTAAAAATAACAGAAACAAGAACTTCGCTGCTCCAACACGAGCGACATCAAGATCGCGATTGAGCAGAACCGAGGGTCGAGAGCTCGCTCGGCAATAAGGGAGGTCCCATCTGACGAAACAAAGATCTGCGGATGGCAGAATCGTGACTTCGAAGTCTGAGGTACTCGAGGAAGTCGAGGATTTTTATTTATACTCAACGCAGACGGCGAAACCAGTGGCACATAATGCAGATGACCATTGAGCAGAATTAACGCGCCATTACACGAATTGACTTGCGCTATATCGAAGTGTTCAGATGCTTGTATGACGCTGCTACGATGACTGTCCAGGATCCAGGATCAGAATACCAGTCCCATCCGACTGCTCGGAGGGTGACACAGGGGGAGCTGATTTCCCCGAAACTGTTTACCAATGCGTCGACGTCGGACGTCTTGAAGACGATGGACTAGACTGGACAGGGTATCAACGTGAACGGCGAGTGCATTTCACAATTTTTTTTAAGATCTTCAGAGACCGAGTGGCCCAGATATTTAAACTTATTCACCCTTCGCAGTGTTTCATCACAAAGTGCGACACGTGGAATACATGAATATGTCACACTGCCTACTTTAAATAGAGCCTCTCGGCGGATTGGCTTTGGCATGAATTTGGACAAGACGGAAGTCATGTACAATTCACACGTCTTGCCGAGTCCAATCCATATCGAAGGTCCGCTTTTCGAAGTTGTGAAGGAGTATGTCTACCTAGGGCAACTCATCAGGCTCGGAAGACACAACTTTGAGAAAGAAGTCGAGTAAAGGATCCAGTTGGGTTGGGCAGCGTTTGGAAAACTTCGTCAAGTCTTCTCGTAGGCTATCCCGAAATGTTTCAAGACTAAGGTCTTCAACCAGTACGTCCTGCCCGTTATGACATATGGTGCCGAAACGTGGACACTGACAATCGGGCTGGTCCACAGATCAAGGTCGCTCAGCGCGCTATGAAGCGGCTTATGCTTGCAGTTTTTTCGAAGGATAAAATCAGAAATGTAATTATCCAGAAAAGAAACTGAGTAACCGACATAGCTTGCAGAGTAAGCAAACTGAAGTGGCGGTGGGCTGGCGATGTTTGTCGAAAGACCGATGGCCGGTAGAGCAAACGAGTCCTGGAGTGGAGACCGCGTATCGGCAAGCGTAGTGTGGGACGCCCCCCAGCTGGATGGACCGACGACCTTAAGAAAGTGGCTGGGGCAGACTTGATGCGGAAGGCGGAAGACAGGGTGTTGTGGTGCAGCCTGGGAGAGGCCTATATCCAGCAGTGGACTGGGATAGGCTGAGTTGATTGAAGTCCAGGAAAAATTAAGGGAGACCCTAAGGTACTCTATTGTTCAAATCCGGTGACAGTAAAGAACCCAACAATTATAGATCTGTGTCAATTCTGCCAGTTCTCAGTAAGATGTTTAAAAATAAAATGCTCAATCAAAATCTTACGTCACTTTAATAAAAAATCCATCTTTCATGAACAACAGTACGGTTTCGCCAAAGGGCGTTGTACCACTGACGCCGGTGTCACCCTAATAAAGAACCTTTTTAATGCTTGGGAAGAAGCACAAGATGCCATTGGAATGTTTTGCGATCTCTCTATGGCGTTCGATAGCGTAAACCATGAGACACTTCTGCTGAAACTAGAACACTATGGGATTAGGAATACAGCTCTTGATTTACTAAGATCATACCTAAAAGATAGAAAGGTCAAAGTTCAAGTAAACGGCATAAACTCATTAGGATCTGAAATTATATTGGATGTTCCTCAAGGTTAGATATTGGGTCCATTCCTCTTTTTAAATTTAGTTTAAAATTAATCTTGTGTGCAAAACAGCCAACTCCTAGATCACATATTTTTACTGGGAAGAAAAAAGGATAACTAAAAAACAAAACGCGTTAGTATTGTAATGTACAGTTAAAAATGATTACACATTATCAAAAATAACAGATTACGATATTATGTAACAACGGTATATTAGCTTTTTCATAAGTAGTCTACAAAAAATATTACAATATTTGAAGTCTCTCTTGAAAAATTTACTGAAATGGAGTTAACTGGTTTGCATATTATGGAATCGAAATGAAGTTTGTTAGCAGATCACACTAAAAACAAATTGAGGAACTTAACTAAAAAAAATAAGACGACCCTCCAGTCTCCATGAAAGTATGCCCCGTTTTGGCAATCAAAGTTAAATTGCGTTATAAAAATGTATTTTCTTAATGATAATGTTAATATTTCGCTAAAATATTCATATTTTGAGAAAAATAAACCACAAGCGACATTACTAATTGATTGTTCAAAAACTGTCAAGTTGCCTGTTGTCAAGGAGTCAGTCAGAAATATGAAGCTAGTTGCCCGTGTCAAAGCATAAATTCCTAAGGACAAGAACAGGCAAGAAACACCACAGACACTCTTTTAAATCGAAATCAGCACTGTTCTGTGGGTCCCACATACGTAGTACAGCTTCATGCTGCGTGGAAGCCTTCTTTTCACAGCCATGACACGCAGCTGCCGACTATTTTTGTTTTGTGCTCGTGATATGTAGATCTTTTTTGTTTTATTTTCTGTTTACCTACTCGAGTTAATTATCTTTTTGTATGTACGTGTTTCTGTGACAAATAAACCAATTTTTCTTTCTTTCTAATCTACTACAATGTTTTGGTGACAGTTACATCATTCATGTTAAATCCATAGGTAACACAAGAGGCCTTAGCCCCGAACGCGTGACGTAACCGCTAACGTTAATTCGACCGATTTTTTCATGGAAAGCACAATTTGTCCTAAAGTGTTTTGGATGAAATTTGCGACAAGCACAATTAGTCTCACCCATAGATATGAATACATTCTTTAATTTATAAATTAAGGCCGAAACACTCTCAGAGAGAAATTTAAGGCGTTTAATGTAAATGCTTTCTCAGTATATTTATGAAAATCTTTTATATGCCCATAGAAAATTAAAATTGTTTAAACAATAGAGGGGTATCCATAATATAAATACGAGGAACAAACACAATTTTTTTGTACCTACAGCAAGGCTCAAGAAAATAGGTGGCTCATTTAGATGTCACTTTACACTGTTAAAGATTATATTGAGGACAACAAGGTTTGGGATTGAGCTGCTTCATTTTTTTTACATAAATGTTGTTTTCTTTTTTTGCAAAAAAATGCGTTTTATATGCACTTTAACATTATTTACTTTATGAAGTATAATAATATAATTAATAATAATATTATTATTAGTCTAATTATTGAGAATGTGAGGACTATTTGGTTGTTTTTTCTCAGTTTTAATGATAATCTGGCAGTTTGAGTACTTTATGTGGCCTACCCAAATGGTCCTTTCTTTGGTATTGTTCGTTGAGTCGTTGAGCTTCTTAAGTTCGGAGTTGAGCTACACGAATACTGACAAAGGCTTGCACTGACTGGACAGGTCTACTCAAATCTGTGTGGTTCTTTCCTCAAAATACCATCTCAGACATTAACCTGCATGGTCCTCATATGTCCACACCATGATTATATCTGAAGTTTAAAACAGATTGTAACCTCTGAGTTTGTTTCGGTCTTGTAGGCAGTTAGGAAATACCGAATCATCTAGTTTTTAAAACATTATTAATTTTAGCGTGTAAAAGAGGTTTTTTGTACTAATTTACAGAAATTGATATCATTTATCATCATTTAAAATAGGTAAATATTATGTGCGAAACAAATATTCTTAACTATAAAATCGTTCGAATTCACGCTACGTTTACTCCGCGCGTTCGTCTTAGGCTCAACAATCACCACACCTGATTAATCCTACCGCATGGTACTTTCCAGGCGCCGAGTCGTCGGGCGCAGAGTCGTGCTCGCGCATGCGAGAGGCGCGCGAGGCAAGGCGGCGCGAAGTGCCTGCGCCAGCGCGCGCGCCCACCGACAGCAGCGAGGTACCGCGCTGCGCAGTCGGCTAGGCGCGTAGGGAGGTGCGGTATCGAACGCCGCCGCCCCACCAGCAATATACATGCATTGCATTGTAGTCAAATTTATCGCTAGGTTACAAACATGAAACGCCTTTCTTCACTAACAAACCGTGTGTCCGATGGTAATAACCATCGTCAAAAATGACGAACTTGACGGGATGATAATGAAAGTGAACACAAAGGACTGTCACTGTCTTTATTATAAGGAACTCTCGTGCAAAATTTAATGTTTCTAGACCCAAAGGCTTAGACTGTTCCTAAATGTTTGCCATCGAATAAGTTTAAAATTATTATTATGTTACTTGCTAGGAAGAAAGGCCATTACAAGTTTTCACAGTAGGTCGACAGGACTGACAAAAGTCATCAATAAATAATAGCGAAATGAATACTTTGTTTTATGTGTAGAATATCTGTATTTTAGATTAGGAAATTGTAAGGCGAAGGCCACGTTACCGAGTATATATATTGCAAGATGTACCAAGATAAAAATACGAGTACCTCTATGAAACAAGGAAGTTGTAATTTCTCATTCTAAAAACTATTATTTTTTACATTTTGAGTTATATTTTGGTAATAAAAACCGATTTTCTACTCTAATCATTGAAATTCTTATTTTTCTGCTAAAAGGACTGTTTTTAAGTATAAATCTGCTATATAAAAAAATACTTGATTACGATAAATTATAAAATTTAGACTACGAACAGACATTTTCGGAATTAGTAACTTGTTGCGATGGAGTGAAATTACTCAAACGTAATAAGCCCTGGTTTCCCGCTCAGATTAGTTTAGTCTTACCTGTAGGTACAGTTGTTAGGCGCATGCGTCATATCATCATTCGCTAGATAACAGGGGCGGCGGCAGAGGCGCGGTAAGCGTGTAGTTTGTCCACACTAACTTCCGTCAACGGTCTACTGTTCTATTTTGATCTATGAATTGGCTTTTGTTGCTTGAAACGAATTGAAAATGGCAGCCAAATAAAGAAGCTTATCATGCCCTTTCACTCGCACATTATTGCTGTCTTGAATGTGCAAGTAAGAGGGCATGTTTAGCGGCGCCATTTTCTACACATTTTTTTAATAGCTCGAGTAATAAAGTACCAGTAAACAATACTGTCGCTCTACAAACCTAATTATTTCTAATATTCGGGTGGGTTGAATCCGAACCAGGCTGTCCCTTGCTGCCCTCCCCCAGCGACGCCCTAAGCCGACGTCCGTACCCCACAGGGGGTGCCCTTAGCGGGTAGTCGCCTAGTTTATAAGTCTTATGCCCTGGCTGGAAGCCTTTATTTATTGAGGCACCCACAGGAAAGTCCAGTTAAGCAGCCGACATCCTTGTAAGTTGACATGCCAAAAGACATAAAAAATAATAAAAAAATCTGGTGGGTACTGTACTAATTATGTCTCGATTTACATTCTTGTTTGAATGAGTCCAGTATTTGCGATAGAAACGAAGTCATTACCTGGGTGCTGTACAGTTGATCATCCTTAACAAAATTCTTCACAAGCAATAGAAAAATGTATAGTAAAAAAATATCAAAATAAAACAGTAAGTCCGTTCAATCGATGGCGCTTTTAAATGTGTTACGTTTATGTACAATTAATATATTAATTCGTTATATTTACATATTAAACCATAATATCCTATGTGTGTATTAGCTTATAAAACATATATATACATATGTATTATAGTGCACTGTATTATGTACATATTATATTTATATCATATGTAAATAATGTCTGTTGTTTTTGAGTTGTTCTTTTCGTATTTATTTTTAGTTTCATTCATTCATGTATCGTTTGGAAAGTATGTGACATTAAGTATTATGTGGAATAAACTTTCATAATGTTGATTGCACGATTTGTGTGCTCATTGTAGGGCTAAAGTTTACTTTTAAATCCAACAAAACTTAAATGTTTGGAACGAAGTTCTTTAACGCGGATTGCGGTAGGAGTAAACTGGTAGAAATCGTCACGTGACGAGAAAGCGTTATGCCCCCTCCATTTACCTTTTTTTCATGGATTTCGAGGGTGCTAAAGCCGAAAGTGAGGTCAAAATGAAAATCCAAGATGGCGACAACTTTATGAGAGCTTCTAAAAACTTATACTAGATGGCTTTGTATTAAAATCGCGTATTGAATTCACACTTTCTCTGTCTCCTTCTATTATATTCGAGTGTGTGTGCGTCAGAGTATCGCGTAAGGAACTTTGTTCCTGTCGGGGTTCCCCCACCGTAATTTTTTATTTTATTAAACGTCTTTAGTAACTTAAAGTTATACTTTCGATTCCTTGAATATTTGCAAAAAATCATCGACATTAAACTTTAAAAATAAACATCTTTTTTGCTTTCTAAACATACTAAGATACTGTTTAATTCTACCTTATTGTTCTGTGTTACCGTCAGTGTGGCTCACTTCCGTTCTGCTGTTTTTGTAAGCTTTACTCGCATTTGATCTAGGTGAAAACGAGCACTAAGTGTCATGTACATTCCAACGATACACATACATTGTATATTCATATGTATAGTCCTCTGTGACGTAGTTCCGCGACGTGATACCGCCATCACCGACGGTAAGTTAGTGTGGTTTGTTTGTGCACCTTTCTACGCATCCCGGGCGCTCGCTTGCTACGCGCTAACAAGGTTCCGATACCTTGCAGAGTTTGTACTATAATGAGCTTCAACACAGGTGGAATCTGAGGAGGAGAGCGAGTCCAGCGACGAGGAGGTGTCGTCCGCCACCGAGGTGTCCACCGACAGCGAGTTCGCACGCGAGGAGGCCGCGCCCGCGCCCGCGCCTCCCGCCATCCTCGTGACGGAGGCCACGCCCCCCGCGCCCCCGCACGCTGCGCCCCTGCACGCCGCGCCCCCTGCACCCTCCGCGCCCCTGCACGAGTACCCGCTCAGCCGCACGCGCTCTGCCGGAGGGCTCGCCACCAAGCGCGCGCTCGAACTCAAGCGACGATACCTGCTCGGTGAACCCTCACCCCCCGCAGTCAGGAAGTCGGACTCCACCTCCCAAATAGACACCAAGTTCGAAGCTTTTAGATCTACTATTACAGAATTCCAAAAGATGCTACACCCCGCCCCCGTACCTGCGCAGCAGCCGCAGCCACAAACACCTGTCGTCACCTTCCAACTGTCCACCGAAGACAAGAAAGCTCAACCAATGCCCGATATCATAAAGAACCTCGTCGCCGACGCGCCAGTAGACTTGCTCACCAAAGTGGACTCTCCTCTCATCAAAGACTGGAATTCGGAAACTGCTAAAGATGAAAAGGATCCAGACTTAGAGTCAGATTCGCTGTCGGAAGACGACTCGTCCCACACCGAAACTGCTCCCAACCAGTCAGTACCTCGACTTGAGGTGCACGACGAGGGAGGGGAGCTGATTCAATTGGACAGTCTCATGCTGATCAACAGCACGGAGGACGAGAAAGCGTCCGGCACGGCGACCGGCACCACTGTAGTCGCGGCTGCCGATTCGGAGTCTTCAGAGTCTGGTCGTGACGCCACCACGCTCGCGCTTACTGAGACCGAGCTGTCGGACTGGGCGGCCGAGAGCGCCGTGCTCGACGACTGTGGCCTCGACGACAAGGACGACAGGAAGCGACGCAAGAACCCGCGAACGCTCAGTGGACCTAAGGTCATACACGACGCCAAGAACATAGCCGCCGTCGCGTCGCACGTCTGCGGCAGGACCAGCCCCCTTGAAGCAGTCGTCTACTCTAACGCACTCGAGCACTTCGAGTTCGCCGACGAAGGGGACCAAGACCCGTCACTAGAGACCCCCGTCACACCCAGAAACGAAGGCTACATGGAGCTCGTGGACAATGACTACGACCCGTACTCGCCTGGAAACGACCGCTCCATGAACTTCATCGAGAGGAGTTTCTCCGAAACAGTCTTCAAGCCTGCCAGCCAAGAAAACAGCTACCGACAGAACTTGTGTCCCATTGACTTAGATGGAATAGAAGATATAGACGCAGACACGGAACCTCTAGATTTGAAGTCGCCTCAACTTTTGAAGTCAGTTGACAACGACACTAGTGATAAATCTACGAGTGGTAGTTTGCAGAAAAGTGACAGTTTGCAAAAAAGTGACAGCTTACAGAAAAGTGAAAGCTTACAGAAAAGTGACAGTTTCCTGAGAACCGACAGCATACTGAAGACCGACAGCATACTGAAGACCGACAGCATACTAAAGACCGACACGACGAGCATTCAGAAATGTGACAGTATTCACAATGATAGCGTGCGGGTAGAAGAGAGTTCCGAGCCGAAGATAGAGAATAAAATAGAAACTTTAAGTCTATCAGAAATTTCACCGCCATTGGAGAAGGATAAATTGGTTGAGACTGAAAGTTCTGAGATTTCGCCGCCACTAGTACCTGAAACGCCTAGAGTGAAGTACCCTCCGCCGAGCCCGTTCAGTGGTCCGTGCTCCATGCGCCTGTACTCGCCCGCCGTGTGCCGCTCCGCCAGCGACACCTTCCACCCCTCCACGTCACGCAGCACGGACTCGCCCACGAGGAGTTTTGAGCTCTCCGTATCCATCAACCTAAGTTCAGGCTCTCTCTCCCCAGTCAGTCCGACTCCCGCGCGCGACACCACCGATAAAGTACAAGAAATAAAGCGAGAACGAGAGGAACAGACCGAGGTTGTGAGGAGATTAGTCCTTGAAAGGTTGGGCAGCGTACCGAAAGCCGCCCGAAAGTCGAAGTCAGTAAAGAGGACGCGGGCAACGCCTGCTGCGATCCCGCCACCAGTCCCGCCCCCGCCGAGGCTTTCGGAGCCGCCCCCGGCGAGGCTACCAGAGCCGCCCCCGGTGTGGGTTCCAGAGCCGCCCCCGGTGTGGCCTCCAGAGCGGCCCCCGATGTGGCTTCCGGAGCCGCGCCCGTTGTGGCGTCCGGAGCCCCTGCCGCCCCCGCGCCCCATACCACCCCTAATGCCTCCCCCTGTGAAGCCTTCCTTCTCAGACTCTGAGCTCGCTCGGAGTAGTCGAAGCAAGAGCATCATGAAAAGCATTTCTAGTTACCTGAACCGAAGGCTGGGACCTAGACCCAAGGTAGGAACCTACAATAGTTCGTTCAACGTTATGTTATTGCATAGTGAACAGAATGTTATTAGTGTATATCAGTCGTGGCCACTGGTAGGAACGACATCATTCTCATCCAATAAGTTTTACGTCACCAAAGTGGGAAACAAGATGTACCATTTTAGTATGATCTCGTGAGCAGAAAATCTAACTATCAAATAATGTGTTGAAAATACTAAGCATCTATTAAATAATATAATGAATAAATTAGTTAATATCACAGGCATAGCATTAACAGTGGCTACGACTCCACGTATGATCATCATCCATCAGAAACATTTCATTTAAAGTCGAACGCCGCTATCAATACACCAACTTATGATACTTGGCTGAGAATCGCAAAGATTGCATTTGGACAATATATAAGCCTTTTGAGCAGCACATGAAACAAATTGATTGGATTCCATAGTAATTAACTTAAGAACATTGCCGATGGTTTTTAGTTGTACGAAAGTCTTAAGTTATTCAGAAGTCAGTTTAATTTCTTTATCAAAACTCTTTGATATACTTAAATCATGATCAGAGATCGGATATTCGGATGCCTATTCACCTAAATTTGACATGTTGGCTAATAAGGAATGAGCTTTTGTATAGAAAAAAAAAAACGTTTTTTTTTTTTTTAACTAACACACACCACCCCTCCTCTACACCCTACGTACACATATTTGCATCGGGGGTTAAACATTAATATATATATATAAAAATGAATCCCTATTTCCCTTGGTCACGCCTTAACTTGAGAACGACTTTACCGATTTCATCCATCTCTTTTTAACAGTTTTCTAATACTTTGTAGAAGGATGTAACGGAAAAATTTTTTAAGAAAATTGCGAGATTTATGCGTGTGAAACCGCTAGGCGCAGCTAGTTTTAAATAAATATGCATCTGAATAGTTATGCACTCCAAGAAACCCGGGGTTTCTTTTTATATAAATAATTTTCTTAGAAGTCGCTTCCATACTATACACGCGACTAGTTATGCATTCCCGGTGTTCCTTGCATCCCGGTTTTTTTTACATATAATATATTATATTACTAAATATTATACATATAAGAAGCCGCTTTCATACTTTCTTAGCTAAAAATTAACTTTATGTAAATATGCATCCGAATACCCGATCTCTGATCATGAGAATTTTTTTAAATAGAGTAAAATTGGTAATCTATTTCTTTTTTATGTTTTATTTTAAATTAGGTAAATATGTAATTATTATAATTTCTTGAAAAAAATACTTATTTTATGTTACAAAATATCATTATAAGTTGAAAACACGTACATATTCTTATCGTACAACAAAAAATAATTGTGCTCAAAAATCATCAAATCAATTCATATCACCTACAAACCCATCTCATCTCACAATAATGTGAATATTGTAAAAATAAAGTAGTGTTTCAATCCGGGGTTGGTCGTAACATGTTTAGTAAGGGTGTCCACGATTTGGTAATATAACTTGAGATACGGAAAAGGAAATAACTTGTTTTGGGCACTGTATTTGTTTTGTGCCGGATTAGAGTGAGCTATGGGAAAACAATTCACTAATCATTATAAATGAATGCTGCTTCAAGCTTTAGTTATCATTGCTCTCAACTGAAACTAGACAGTAACCGTGATTACACAGTCACGTCACAATGTCCTTAGAAAGCATATCAAAGGGGAATATACAATCTCCTTTCTGTATTTAAACAGCAGACGCCTCGAGTTCTATTGATAAAAATAATTCAATTCTACTTTATTACACCATCTAAATTCAAAAACCGTGCTCAACTTTAATCCGGCACACATAAATTAATTTATCAAAATTCCGTCGTAGCCGGACACCTGAGTAGACTAACACACGTTGAATTTTCAGTCACTCTCGGATCCGGAGCTGCCGTTGCACGTAAGCAAATATCCGTACAGTGTCGTACTCGTGAGTCGCATGCCGTGTACGTCTGTCGCACCACTTGGTCGTGTAGTGTGCGCCCGCCCTTATTAGTGTGGCGTTGGATCTGGATGTAGTTGATGCATGACTGTCAGGGTTTGTGTCAAGGATTATTATGTCTACGTAATATTGGGATTAGTTCCTCATAAATAATATTATTTTTTTGGGATTTTTGGAGTTTCATACGAAGACAATTGTAATTGTTGTCGTAGTGTGACAGTCCTTAAGTAAAATGTTTGAACGTAAGCAACTTTAAACAAAGTGATTGAGACATGAATTTGGGTTGACTTAAAATAATGTTCAATTCAGAATCAGATAAATCACTTGGCAAGTTGGTTTACGTTCAAACATAATACATGGTAAACGAATTACTTTGATCCAACGTCAACCATTCGTTCTGTACATCTGTCTGTCTCACAGTGTTTCGCCTACAACATGCTAGGTGGACAAAAGTCTGTTTAAATTTTTTATACATTTATATCGACTCGTAAGTTCGTTTTATGAATAAATAATTTTACAAATAAAACACAAAATTAAGAACATTTATTTTGCAATTATAGTAGTCACTTAAATAAAGCAGTTTAAAAAATAATAGGTACTTAATTAAGAAAAATTTAATTATTTTAATGTAATGTGTATTTATCATTTTATTTTTATAATTAATGTATGGACTATGTCTGAATTAAATGAATTATTATTATTAAAAAAAAAACCCACGCCCAACCACAAACCTTAATTACTAACTATATTAAATAAAAACATTTGAACTATTCCTCGACTTCCGAAATATATCTAATTTCTTGATGAGCGTAATATCTAATCCTGTGATCTGAGCGCTTAATTCCGGGTTCCCTAAAAACGTCGAGATGTGTTGCCGTCATTAGATGAACCAAATCCCGACTTTGGTTTATCCACAATGAGTCCCATTTCAGTCTTGAACAGTTGTTTGATATTATCTGATAGCTGTTTTAGGCTAGCCTTATCTTCTTCAGCTCTAGTTTGCCATTTTTTATGTCCAACCTATAACTCATGTGTAAAGGGCACTCGAAACATCGAATCCAAGCATGAAGTGTTGATAAACCGAAGCCAAAATCGTTTGGGTTGCTGTCAAATTCCCTAGATTCATTGTTCATCATTTTGGAGGTAGCACCACAAATGTAAGATTTCTGCGATGAATGAGTTTCTGTTAAAGCATTGCACGCTTTTCCGTCAGTCATGGCCAGCAGCTGTTCGTGCTTGACAGAAATTTCATGATCATTAAATTTACAAATTGTTGGTACTAAATTATTTATTTCGTCTAGGATCTTGTTAGTCTCTGTTTTGGTAAATTCTGTAGTTACCTTGGCAAAAATAAACTATTGGTCGACAAAACATTGTGGAGGATGGGCGTGGATTTTGCCAAATTATGTTATTGCCATTGTCGACTAGTCTTATTGGCACAAATGAAAAGACAAGCAGAAATTCATCAGTATACACTGTGACCAGAGCTTCTGTTTGTATGCACTGAGACCAGAGCGTCCATCACAACCCCATTTCCCAATGAGGGTAAACGATGAATTAGGACACACTTTCAATCACATCCCACTGAGCTTCTATGAAGCGCTCAATGGTTTTATCTAAGACGGCTTGTAGATTAATTTCGGCGCGAGTTTCAGTGATAACAATATGCTCGGCCAGAGGATAGCATGATTTTTTTGACTCTGTCAAACAGTGATATGACAGAAACACCTAATGTCCTGCCTTCATAGACCACTTCCTAGTCTGCTTTTAAGAGTGTGGTGTAGATTTAGAATCTATGTAGCGAGGTAACGCTTCATCACCACTTAGTGGTCTAGCACTGCACAGAACTAGAATTCTTAATATGGCCTGGTTCAGCCGTTTCACTTATGTCTCTATTATTTTTTATTAATGTTTCTATTTCCCGCGGAACTCGCTGCTACTTCTGCTCCAGTCATTAATTCTTCCACACCACGCGTTTGAACGAGATCATCACCTCGACGTTTTTTCGATTTAAACGAATAACTCTTGAAAGTCTGCGAGGTCTTACCATTGAAGTAGGATAGCTGATGTAGAATGTTGTGCTTGATTACACTGAACGTGGAATTGAATGTCCTCGCCTTGCAACCAACTTTTATTCACAGTCAAGACACGATCTTTTGACTCGCAGAAGTCCATTTGGTAGCAATTCTCGAAAAATTACTAACAAATTTCTTCTTAATTTGCCTTTTAAGATTCTTCAGTGATATCATTAAAATTAAATTTAGATGAAATAAAGTCAAAGACTAGCGTTCCCGTCATGGTTTTCGTGATTGAACCATTCTTCTAAAAACTATATTAGTGATCGAGTGAAAGAAAGAAAAATAAATTGTTACACTCAAATGTGCCGCATAAAATGTACATATTTATAAACATAACTTATGTAGCTATAATATATGAAAAATCTAGCGAGTGTACACATGTGTACAAGTACTTTTCAGGCTTTGAAAGTTACAGAAAAATGATACTATTTTTCCGCACATAAACGTAATAGTCCTACATTTAAAATAACAAATCCACCAACTTTAAATAATTAAAAAAGTAAAGTACACACGTACCTTGAAAATTTAGATACATCACTAAAATTTTCACGTAATTAAAAACTGCCACAATGAGATGCTGTCGAAAGTGTCGCTAAAATGCAACTAAAGATTGTTAAAGGAAAATAATTCTTGGAATCAGGGGATGTTGTTATTATCAGGTAATTAACCTTTTTCGAGAATATAACAACGACTTTTGTCCACCTGGCATGTTCTACGCGAAATACTGTGTCTGCGTGAATGTCTTCGCTTCATCAGTCGCTCTACATTCTAGCTCGGCGGTACAATATACAGCTTGATACCGATGATGGATGTAGGTACCCATCACAACAACTTTTTGTGTAAATATTTCGTCGAATTTAAAGTCAAAGTTTAAAGCCAAGTCTAAATCTAAAAATTATATAATAGTAGCTCTATCTAGCTAATGGTAGATCTAGATTTTTTTGCTAATAAATATTAATGATTTGTATTATTTTTGTTTAAATCCTACCCTGAAATGATTAAAATAATTCTCTAATTGCAATTACATATATAGCAGTAATATTAATACCGGTCCTCGTAAAAAATACGGAACAGCCAAGGTTTTAGTCCTCTCTATACCCAGTAACCTACTTGCTGAATATTGTACTATCGAAGCAATCAATTTCATGTAGAGGTAAATAGCGGTAACTGTGAATTTTGTATGTAAATGAATGTGCATGATATTGCTTATTTGTGCATAATTACACGTAGCTTTTGCTTTCAAGTTTTAAATTGGAGTATTTCAGTTATAAAAGAACTAAATAACATTGGCTTGTGAAAGTTTTAAATATTAACCGTCTTATTCATTATAAAGCTATTCGCTTCATAAACCTATTTTAACTATCCAACTGTTTTGTCCCTTTCTGTGAGACTTCATTTTTACTTGACAGAAAGGGAACAGTTCGATAGCTAAAATAGGTTTATCAAGCAAATGACTTTGTTATGAATAAGGCGGTAAGTATTTATGTTATTATTATTAATTTTTGTTGATATTAACATTTTATTCGATGAATAAAAACAAATATAGTACTCAGAAAAAAATCAGCTTAAGCAAAAGTTACATCTTAATTTTAAGCTACAGTGTCGCAATGCTTGTTGGAATGACTTCTCTGTGCCTGTCGCTATACGGATGAAATATACTGCCAGAGAAACAAAACATCTTTGGGATTACATTTCATACACTTTACAAATACAAAATTCCTATCCAAACGTAGAAAGCGATTTTGATCCTTATTTGATTGGAATAAGAATTCAAATGGCTTATAATGTTTGGTAGACTTTTGAAGGTGCGTTATTAAATAATACTTATAAATCCCCGACATTTACTAGAAATGCAGTGAAAGTTAGTTTAGATCTTTTACTTATTTATCCTGTTTTTATAGAAACTATCCTTGTTACAAATCTTAAAATGTGTAATTAATATTATAATGCTATGAACTGCAAAACACTACTTTTTATTAATTAATTGCAAGCTCCCGTTTCAAATAATTCGACAACATTTTTTAAATGCGCCTGTTAACATCAATTCTTATTAGAGTCGGGGAAAATTCGTAACAACACAATTTAATGTATATAGCCTAACTACAAGCACAAAACGTATATGGTACCTTCTATATATAATTAAAAAACTTGTATATAACTGGTGGTTTCGGTCCCTTCAATCCAGAGCTAATTAACGGTGTTTTTACCAGGAGTCGCAGACTACAGGCGCTCATAAGTCTACGAGCGCCTTACAAGAGCCGCCGCCCGTGCCCCCGCCCCCACGAGTGTACTCACCACCCACACCACCTGCCCCGCGCCGCGAGCCGCGGCGGAGACCACGGCCAGGTTAGTACTGGGGAACTTTATTATTTTGATAACGCCACGACTAAAGCCCCATTTTAACGATGTAAGTTTTTTGTGTGTGCCGTACAATAAAATTGACAAAAAAGGCCTTGCATCGTCTAAACACTGCTTAGAGTCTAAACACTGTTTAGGGTCAAAGACTGCTTAGAGTCTAAACTCTGTTTAGAGTCTAAACACTGATTAGAGTCCAAACACTGTGTAGAGTCTAAACACTGTTTAGAGTCTAAACACTGTTTAGACGATGCAAGGCATTTTTTAGGGTGCAGCTTTTATTGTTCAACTTAATTATAGTATTCAATCTTAATAATCGCCTATATTCTATTCACGCAGGGACGGGCGGCACGACACAAACATGTCAAATTACATTGCCATTTGCTCTCCAAAGCGTATAAGCCGTCAGCTGCGAGCGTCCAGCACAAAATGTATGAAAAAACAACTCCAGCCGCTAACTGACTGCCCTTTGTTTTTCATATATTTTCAGCCGGCGGCTGACTTTACGCTTGGTGGCAACGCGTAAAGTAAAACGCAACGATATTTTATTTGAATATATTCAAATAAAATATGGTTGTATGAAGGAAAATTTGACGTGTGACGTCGGACCCTTCCTATCGTGAATGGAGATTAACTAAATTGTTTTCTTAAATTGAGACTAATTAGCTGTCTAGAGCATAACCAGAATGAAATTAAAATGTCTGCTGCTTAGCTATCTTCTGTCAACTCAACTCAACAAGCATACAACATTAGCCTTTGTGTTGTCTAGTCACATACTTCATTCTACTTCAAAGAGCTAGTCAGTACATCATTTCACAATGTCTGAATAACCACTACTCGCCAGTGTAATTTAACGTGAACTAAACCGAAGGTGGTGAAACAGGCCAATAATAATATAACGGGTGTAAAAAGATGCTTAACGAAGCCGGGAGTCACTTATACTCCCCGTCAGTCTGATATTTTTTTTGTACTGAACCTTCTTTTTAAGGATAGGTAGGTCAAAGCTTCAACTTTAACGAAAACAAGAGATTGAGTTGTTAAAATTTAACTTTAAATATCCCCACAACTCACGTAACTTTGCATGCGCCCATAAACACAATGTTTTGCGTGCGTTTTACATTGCGCGCTGCCTTAAACAGCGACTTTTCACACCAAAAATAAAAATGGTGTCCCAGCAATAATTTTGCTCGATGTTGTATAGTTTAATTTACAGAATGCGTAGATAACGGCTATGTGATGAGTCTTTTCACACCCTGTATGTCCACTGTATCGTCGCTAACATCCACGTAACATCCACACGATCATCTTACTAAGCACTAACAACAGATCACGGACCGGGCAGCGCCGCGGACATGGAGCATCGCGAAATCATGCGGCGGTGGTTCGAACATGCGTGGGCCGGGATTGTTGCCGTGCAGAAGGCAAAAGAACGGGGCGAGCAGCTCGAACCCAATGCCCGTCGCCTTGGGAGACTTGAGCGGCGATTGACACGACCCCAATCTGGTAAATTGACTTGCAAGTTCAATGAATAGCCGCTAGATGGCGCGGTTTTAAGAACAGTCGTAAGCGATGTGGGTTTAGGGTTTTTAGCCAAACGACGAGCCCAGAATAAATTGAACAAAAAGTTCAAAACAAGATAATTTATTTTATCTATAAAAGGGAAGTACCTAGATTTTGTCGTGATCTCAACGCCATACATTATTTGTTTTAAAACCAACTCATTTAACATTTGCTTTATGATGTGTATCGAAGGCTCTGGCACAGTGCCCATTTCACGCTAAGCCGTTAGCTTGTTCCGGAGAAAATTGAGTCGTTTACTCTAAAACTGCGCTAACACGGGCAATTTTCAGCAATATTTCCCAAGCCGCAGATATTTTTTTTTTTTAAATTGCTTTTGAACAGTGTCATTGTGCACGCCAGCAAATATACGTATGACCGTATTATGCTGGCACTTGGCGTATTTGACGAAATATTCGCGGTACTTGGGTATACAATATACCTCGTATAGTTAATTTTGTATAAATGTAATAACGCTAGTATTTGCGCAAATTCGTCATCATCAGCTTAGTATTTTTCCAAATATGTTGGGTTGGGGTCGGCAACGCAAATACATCAAGTGCCAGCATTATATTGTATACGATGTTTGGTGTATGATCGTGATGTGTTACGTACAATATTTCAGCGGAGCAGCAGGCGGCGACGGTGGCAGAATTAGTGCAGGTCAATGCGCAGCGCGAGACACACAGAGCTATGGTGTTGGCTTATAGGTACGTACAAGCAACATACAAATAATATAGATTACCACTACTAATACTGCACCTTCTGAACACGGAACGAACCTCAAGACGCCTACGATTCTAATTTATTAACAACTCGCCCATGTTCGCACGGTTATTACAACATGACAAAACATCTAGATTTCTTTGTTATAAATGCAAGTTAAATATAATTTATTATACCTGCACATAAACCTACCTTCCGGAATAAATACTCTAAATGATGGTGAAATCCGCATCCAAATCAGTTGCGGAGTTTAGAAAAACAACGCGGTCGCACAGACAGACTCAAAAACCGACACATGTCTAAATTTTGTCTCAATAGGGAATATGCATTGATTCAATAATGGTAATTGTATTTGTTTGCCTCTGAATTATGCCTCCATCAATATTTTGGATTATAATTTATTTTTGAGTATTTTTTTTTAAGTGCAATAAAACTGTGGAAAATTCAAATATTTGAAAAGCGACGCCATCGGTCAGAGTGAATGCGACGTAAAAGTCTAAGACAATGATAAATGTGTGAGTGTTTGCGATTCAGTCCGTTGTCAATATCATAGACTGTGACGTCACACCAAGCGCGCTAAAATGGAGGGCGTTTAAGGTGTCCATGTCGGTTGGCTATTTTAAAACATATTTTTTTGTACTTTCAATTGCTTTTTAGGCGTTGAATTTTTTTTGACTATTATATGGGGATATAAATAATCAAATAAAAAGATTAAAAAAATACATGCATATTCCCTATTGTATGCACGTCGCGTTCTGGTTTGGTCTGTATTTTGAGACTGCATCTAAACAATCACATTGGTTTTTAACCTTCGCCTTTCTACCGATTAATTTAATCTTCGCTTTGTAAATACGTAACTAATATAGCATCCTAAGCACTTCGCTACTAATTCTAACAAATCATAATAACATAACATAAAGGCAGGTTAGGTGTAGCCCACTCATACGGCTTGGTAATAACCAAGCCGTATGATTGGCCTACACCACCAGTTGCAATAAACAGATCACAGTGGAAAAAAGACGGCCATTGGAGGGAAATTTTACCCGACTGCGGTGAAACCCAAAAAGAGGGTAATGTTTTTAAGTTAGTATTAGCCCACGTTGGCACGGGCGCTTTTATACTGCGCACTACACTTTCAACGGCAAAGCTGCGAGAGATGAAGACCCACAGTGCACGTTATTAACTAACACCCAATGCGCGGCAAAAAAACGTTGCGTTTAAAAAAGTGTAGCTGGGCTCACTGCATTCAAACATTTGCCAACCGACACCAATGCGAAAAATCCCTTGTTTTTTCATTGTTTTTTGCCTGGTTGTTGTGACTATCTACCGACTCCTGGTGTACCAGGCTCACGAACTATCGCAGTGCGCTTCGCAGGATGAGGTATACTAGAGAATGGAACTCTCTGCTCGACCTCTCTGTCCACTAGCCTGGGCCGGGCACCCCTCTCCTCGCCTCATACAGGGCGGCTGCCTCTTGTATGCGGAGGTCTAGTGGCAATATTTCAGCAAGTACCAGCGCTGAATGAAGAGTTCGTGCGTGCGTGCTTGTTTGATAGCGTGCGTCAATGATGAGGATCAAATCTTTCTTGATCTTCAATTGAATGAGATCTCATGGTCAAACTCAGTACAGTTATATTTGCATATAATTTCTTACTCAAACGATAACTTATTGACACATTACTTTCTCTCCACCGACCGTCTTCTCTTCCATCGTGTCTGTGCCTAGCCAACAATTTCCTTTCTATTGCTTGCTGTGTCCTTGAAGGGTTCGGGTGTTGGTATTCTTACAGGCAGTGTATTCACCGTCCACGAATTGTGAGAGTGACATCGCTTCCGGACCTATCCGCAGATAGCGATGACGATATTCTGCAGAACAGGTGGGGACAGGCTTCTTAACCATTGCCATACATTCATATTCATCCACTAACAAGAGAAGAAACATTCCCCCGGGAACTTGTTGTGTTAACAATGTTTATCTTTAGACAAGGATTAAATAACTTTTTTAGGAGAAATAGAAATGGCGGCGTCAGCTCTTGTGTAGAACACATGCCAAACCGTCATTCTTCAGTTAAAAGTAATCTCACGATTGAAAAAACGAACCTATTTTTTTAAGAAACTTACGGTGGTCGAAAAACTCCGATAACTTACATCCGGTTCCTGAAGTTATAATTTGAAGTTGAGAACTTCTCAAACTCTACTTTAGCATTACTAAGGTGAAAGCAACGAAATTCAAAATTTCTTTGCAAATCAGTAGTTTGGATTTCGTGGGCTATATTAAAGGAATCACTTTCAGCAATGTTAGAGTTACATGAAGACGGAGAGACGAATAGTTGTGAAAGACGTAGCGTTGGAAGGCCTCCCACAAGGTGTGGAGGTCTGCCCGGCTTGGGCGGAGCACCGCCGTTTCCTCGTGGCGGTGATCGGCGGCGGCGATCTCTCGCGGTCGGCCCTTGTCCAGACCTTGGTACGGAGCGAGAGGGAGTGGTAAGCCGTCACCTCCTGCGAAGAAGTAAGATCGACGACGACGATCGAGACGGCGAGCAATGGACAGCTCGTCATCTGGTAAAGACCAGGCCCGGGTCGACGGCGCGTCGTGTTCCACGCGCGCCTCAAAGAGATGTCAGCATCATTGACGGGGTCCGAAAGGGCCGATGCCTGCCGGGGTCGCGGATTGTTCGAAAGAGTTACCGTGGCCCTGGCGCACAGGCAACTGAAGGAACTCGGGTGGGTTTTAGTCAGTAAGACGCCCACGCCCTCCCGCTCTGCCCAGAGCGGGAGAGGTCATTTGATGATTTCCCACCCAAACAAAAAAAAAAGGCGTCCCACAAGGTGGACCGATGACCTGGAGAAGGC
This sequence comes from Dryobotodes eremita, assembly GCA_917490735.1. Classification (NCBI taxonomy): domain Eukaryota; kingdom Metazoa; phylum Arthropoda; class Insecta; order Lepidoptera; family Noctuidae; genus Dryobotodes; species Dryobotodes eremita. Next base: position 3,646,215 of record OU823241.1, on the reverse strand, counting down.
CGCAGGAATCCGCTGGATGCGGGAAGCACAGAACCGGTCGAAGTGGCGGTGCTCGGGGGAGGCCTATGTCCAGTAGTGGACGTCTGTCGGCTGAAATGATGATGATGAAAGCTAGAGTTTGATGAGTTCTCAACTGCAAATTCTCGATTCAGAAACAAGGTGTAGGTCCGGTACTAAGATGATACTTTTAGTAGGAATAAAAAGCTCGAAATTAAAAAGTGGTTCTGGGTCTAAAGATAAAACTTGCGGAAGAAAGCCGATTAAGTTTGTTTTTAACAATGGAATAATCTGGTTTTCAGAAACCGGAATGGTGGCAACAGCAACGACGTGGATTGATACGAGTGTGCCGTGGGATTACCGCAAACCAAGCCGGTGTCAGTCCGTTTAAACTCGTCATTACATTTAGCTGCGATCGACCGGCTTCTAAACACGAAGTTACTGTATTTCGTTTCGAAGTTTTGTGAGGTAAAGGAACAAGTAGATAGACAGTGTAGTTTCGTTGCCTTTTTTATAATAACTATATGATGTTTATAATAATTATCTTAGAGTATGCTCGCAAATCCTGCGTTTCTTTTTCTTACAACTTGTTTTTGACGCTGGCTGGTTTTAAAATACAGTTTGGTGTCTTTGGCTATTAATCGTGCATTTTTGGTAACTACAATTTAATTTCTACCTTTGATTTCGATGATCACATCACGTGTTACTTAGAAATACTTTAGAAGATTTAGAAAAAGAACGATAAGCTTAAGGAACTATAGTAACTTCGTGTTTAGTAAGCAGTAGGGATGCTACGATCATTTGCGTAGGTACGGATTAAATATTTACTATTCGACTAAAAAAAACAAATATAAAATGGGTAGTTCCCAAGCGCTCAAAGATGTTGTATAACAATTGAAGGAATACAAAACGGAAGTTCAAAAAACAAAAGTACAGTTTACATAAAAAATTTTACGTTTCAATGTTTTATCCGACTATTATTTTATGGAAAAAATCTTACGACAGCCATTAGAGGAAACTTTCGCATGAATGACACTAGCATTCCACTATACACATTTTAAAGCGCTTGGGACTCTCTTAAACTGATATGTGTATAAAAAATCCTTTTTTATTTATCTATGGCAAATGACGTATCAATCAAGGAAAGAAACCGTTAGTTCGTTATTATAATTTTAATTAGAACAAAGAATGTTGTGACTGGACATTGCTGCTATTTTTAGGGCCAAAATAATCACGTTATTTTTAGTATCAATATGCTGTAGCTTAAGTATAACTTTTTTGTACCGTCGGCAAAATCGGCGCGGTTGCTGACTACGTACTGTTTCTAGGGGGCTATGTTGGTTAATTAAATATAAATCAAAACGAAAAAGCAACTCAATTATGATCATAACAAGACTGTGCAGGTAGGAAAATAAATCAGAAAACACTTCTGTTATTATGTTTAAGTAATAATTGTATTCTTTAAATTTTTCTCTAGTTTCGGAGAAAATGTTATAAGAAAAAATATATATGCAGCCTATCTTTACTTCCTTTTTCGAGGAGTATTTATGTTTGATTGACCGACAGTGTTTTCTTCGCGTGTAATTGACATTTGTATTCAGAGCTTTATTTTTTAATATTAGTAGAAATTAACCTAAGGTCAGGTACCTTACTGAGTTCGGTGGCAGACACGGTCACAAAATACCATGTACACATTTCTTTTTCACTTTGACAAGAATTTAAACAGTAACGACTTATGAACAGCAAGCGTAGTTAAATTCTCGACTTTTTAGTTGGATTCGTTTTGTTTATATTGTTGGTAAAATGAATTTAGATCGAGTATATATTATGACCCAATAAATGGGTATAAACAGTGTGCTAGATATGCCAAATGTGTTAGGTACATGGAGATATTTTTTTATTGTATAGTTACGACTAAGTACCCGTAGGTATAGATAGAAGCATTTATAAACGCTGTTTAACATTGTTTATTTAACCAATATAATGACTTTTGAGCATGTTATTGTAAATACGTATTTTTTTTAAGACTATGAAACGTGTTTGCCTCGTATTGATCAATGGGGCAGTAAAATCATTTCTTGTTTTGGTGTTGATTTTTCCATCGCCAGATATCTTTATCCGAAGAATAATTATTCGTTTTTGTAAACTTAATTTTATTCCAAGGTGATTGACGGCTTCTACGTATTTTAAAAAGAATAAACATCACAATGTGCGAATATATAAAAAAAAACAATTGTAGGTACTTATTTGCCTATAGAAACAAGCGTTTATAAATGTAGTGTTAAAATTCTATGTAAGGGCTTTCTATCTCGCGTGCTGTCAAAATGACGTGCGCTTTCAAACGGCTGTCAAAGTTACACATTTGACAGTAAGCTTTGTTCCAATTGTATTCTAATCTCCTGCGCGAATCTGATATAAGTGTGTAGGATTACCAAGTTCATGTAAATCAAAATATAGTTCCGTCTGCACCCGTCTAATGCGATGTTAAGCGTAGTTCGCGACGTTATAGCATTAATGCTCTTGTATCGCTTTTAATGTAGGAAGCAGGTTCAAATTGTCTTGATTATTCACATATTTTATTATAAGACTAAAATAAGCGTTGCAGCTGTAGGAATTAATCACTTAGTATTGTCATGTTTGTCACTGTATGTTTTATGTGTATGGCTAGGTTCACAGCTTATGATTTTTTTCTCGATAGCCGAGCTATCTCGCCAACGTCAACGTGAGAAATCATGAAATATTTTAAAATCATTAAAATATTATACAAGTAAATTTTGTTTTTAAATAAACAACATTTCTTTTTTCAATGTGTTTTTTTTTAACTTTGTTTTTAATGTTGTAATACTTTTTTTTTTACTGGAAATGTGACGTATGATAAATATGACAATCGCTAAGATCGTGTAAATCTGTCGGTTTCGTCTGTTGTTATTCGAACAGTGCCTCTAGCACGGACTTCGTTATCAGACTGTCGAACGCGGGTTAACAGCTGTGATTTGGCTGACCAACATAACTGCCAATGAAATAAATTAACATGAGTTTGACAGTCAGATATTTTTTGGTTATTTATCATTTCAGAAATTAGTTATAGATAGTTTTGGCGATGTTACAATGCTGCGAAGTCTATTGTGACAATTACGAGGTTAGAAGTCCGTGCTAAGGCACACTCTCGTTTGCCTCTCAAACACACAAAAACATGCCTGTAAATAGTAAAGGTATGCAAGTAGCTTGCATGAAATTGTGATATTCAGCAATCGAAAGTTCTTATGGCTCAATTGTTTGGTGGCCGCGGTACGAGAATCGAACCACAGCCTCTACATTTAAGGTGACACTCCTACCACACGCCGATAACCTAATTCACTGCAAAAATAAATTCGCGCCAAAGCGTGTATTGTGAATGTGTAATATTTTTTAAATAATATGTATAGTATTGTATGCCGCCTCACGGGTCTATCGATCAGGTTAAGCTACGCTTGCCGGGGTTGGTCTGTGGATGGGTGACCATCTATACATACCAAGACCCCTCCGTGCCTCGGACAGCATGTTAAGCCGTTGGTCCCAGCTGTCAATCGTGGATATTTGACACGGTTACGGGTTGTCAGAAGCCCGACTTACCAAGGGGTATCGTGTTATCCAGTAACTGGGTTGTGGAGGTCAGACATGCAGTCACTCCATGTAAAATACTGGTATTCAGCTGCTATCCGGTTAGACTGGAGGCCGACCCCAACGTAGATTTGAAAAGGCTGGTCAGATGACGATAGTATTGTGTGTTTAGTACGTTATCTATGTGTGTATTTGTTGAAAGTTGGATACCAACTTTATACAATAAAGGCATGGCATGCAAGCTATTTCCATACTTTTGTGCAAGTTACAGGCATGTGTGTTCGTGGCTTTACGTTTGCCTTAGACAGCTTACCAGAAGCAATAATTTATGTGTATTATATGTATTATAGATAGTTGCGAATATATTATAATATTTAAATATATTACGTGTATGTGATGGGACAGGTTTGTGTAAGTATTTTAAGAGATGGCGTCGACTTGGCACTATTTCAACACTTGCTAGTGGTTCCATCTATGGTGCTGCTTTTAGATTCTAAACAAGCAATAAACTTAGAATTTATATTTAATATGTATTTTATTACTAAAATATCTTAATATTTGTCACGTACCACACCGCCAAGTCGTCATTAAGAAGATCAAAATATTTTTTTACGTATTAGAAAATTAGTCTTCCATAAAAGTTTTCTTATTTAATTTAAAATCTAGTTTAATTGGGAAGCCAAGTCGACGAAGGATTTGGCCTCTTATTTCAAAATCAAGGTTTATAGTACTAGATGGTGTACATCATTTGCTTCGCTTTGTTTTGTAAAAGTTTGCTAACCGCGATCTTCTCTGATAGGGTAGGGATTTGTTATTGAAAATTATTTAACACACCCCACATAAATTTTTCCAGAAAATGAATGATGACTGAAATGTATTTTGGATAAAAGATCATGTAAAAATTTGAATAAAAATTACCAAGACTCGGGATAGATTTGAATCTTCTTTTACTTCTTATATTTGATTTCCGACTGTAAAATTACACTGTCAAATTGCGAAACGCCAATAATCTAGCGAAAAATTAAGATTGAAATCGCGATCAAAGCTTATCAGAATGTTTAAGCGTATGATTCAAAATAAAATCATATTTTACACACGGTCAAATAATTGCATGTATCATTCTACTAGAATTTGGTGTAGCCAAGTTAAAAAACAAAAATATATGTGAGATTATTGTTCTATTGTCACACGATTCAAACTTTCGAACAAAATAAATCCTTTTGCACAAACGTTCTAATCGCAAAGAATTAAATCAGAAATATTATATTCAATTTACTAATTTATAAAAGAAAATTACAGATATGACGCAATACATTTTTAAGTAGATGCACAATGTATTAAACAATACAATTACTCAGTCAATTATAGAATCACCGTCTTAATACTTTAGTTCAAAGAAAAGCGGTATAACATATAGCGCAATATAACAGTAGTTTGTCGATTGTTCACAAATAAATACAAAGTAGAACCTCTTTTTATACCAACACGATCAAAATTAATCATGGATAAAGACATAAAGTCATGCTCAAAAAAGTAGACTCAAGATAAAAAAAACACAAATACAAGAGATCTTGATACTATGTGTACCGAAAGGCGATAGTAATGCATTCCGTCTCTGTCTAATTCATTCATTCTCTTATGTCGTTGTTTTAAGATATAAATTGGAATGAGTGACGAATTGACGCGCGTTCGTGAAATGAGACATCCGCAGGTCTATTCCGTAAGAATCTCACCGGGAAAACTTAGGTGAAGTGAACTGTCATTCTACCTAATGACAACTGGGGATTGACACTATTGACAGCTGACTTCTCTTAAGTTTTCACTGTGAAATTGTAACAGAATAGATCAGCTGTACACAATAGTATAGCTCAATCGTACCTATAAGTACCTACATTGTATGAGTTGAACTGAGTTGTTGACTGAACACTCGATACTTACGTCGTAATATAGTAATATTCATATCATAATCATAGTATTTATTAACAAGCTATTTTATTTATTGGTGCGATTTTCTTTTTTTATAAATTTTTCTTATTTAAATGATGTATAGATTAATAAATTTCTTGTCTTGTCCTTAAGATAATACATTTTAATAATAGAAGCATCTCGATCGAAGGGCCCGAAGATCCGCTCCAACTTAAGCTTAGGACCGAACTTATTCTTTAAGTTTCCCTATTAAAATCGTATGTTAATCCTGTAAGAGTTAACTTTACAACATTTTGATTATGTTATTTAGTAAAATCACACGCATTTTATATTTATCATGGTCTTGAACAAGTAATTTGAGTATACATGTTTTTTTATTATTGATTGCTTTATAATATATCATTTTTATTTGTCATTTCGAATCATTTCTGAATTTATACTATGTAGGTACTATTCTGTATGATGCATGAATTGTGTTCAAAATCTTATAAATTGGCCTACGAAAAGAGTTTAGCGCTGGCTTCTAAAATTATGGTCTAATATTATTTTATACTTTGATATAAAATTTTGTAACACTTTTACAATTTGCAAACACTAGTATTATTTTTAATTACAAATCATACTAGTTACTTTTGTAAGTAAATGCATGTAGTAAGAACGACGCAATCCGCAATCTGTTGCATTGCTCGTTCAGGACACAGTGTACATACGGTATCTTTGTTAAATGTTGTATATTGAGCTGTGTTCGCAATATGTTAAGCTTTAATTATAATTTATTACGGCAAACTCACTTGCAATGTATCTAGGCCTTTTGAATTATTTAAATTTGGGATGTGTTGCGGTCACCTACGTAATGAAAGTACATAGATCAACCTTACATATAACAACTCCACGTGTCTCTGTCAGTTCGTCCGTCAGCGCGCTTATAACTCAACAACTACTGTCTGGTTTACGAGACTTGTTGTTTTAATTCTTAGACGGCTAGGGCATGTTTTGTACAGCTTGTAAGTTTAAAAAAATCTTTGCTCATGCCATGTTTTCCAGGCAAAACTAGAAAGGACTGCAGCATGCCCAAATTTAACACTTATGTAAGAAATTACTTCTATTTATACTTTATAAAAATAGTCACTTGTCTTTTGTTACAAATGTATAATAATAATAAAAGAAAACTGTGAAAAAAAAACAAAACACCTTTTCAAAGAGATATTGTGTAGCAAGTTGAAATGAAATATATTTTATAGCAATAGCAGATGCGTTAAAAATGAATAGTTGTAGCGTTACACTAATTAGAACATGTTCCTCTAATAGTTGTAGCGTTACACCAATTAGGACACGCTCCTCTAATAGAGTTGTAGCGTTACACCAATTAGAACATGTTTCTCTAATACTGTTATTTACATAAATATATATTTTGAAGTTGAGATTATATCCAATGCAAGGATTAAACACAAAGCAATGTACCTCCTTTTGTATGCGTAGTTAATTTGACAAACTAATAAAAAAGTAATATATAATTATTTTGTTTTACTTATCTTTCTATTACTTCTATTTTCCGCTGCGTAAACTTTTCTCAATGCGAGCATTGTGAATTGTGCGATGAGGCACACAAGGCCACACACACGTTGTCTCCATCTCTTTTTATCTACTTTTCTATCGCAGAAGATATATGTCTTTAGAAATAAGCTCATCTTTGTACGCTTTTTTCTGTTCTTGTCTGTTTATAAAAAATCTATCTTAGATACTAATGATAAAGCTGAAGAGTTTGTTGGTTTGCTTGAACGCGCTAATCTCTGGAACTACCAGTCGGATTTGAAAAATTATTTTCTTGCCCAAATCTTGAGAAAGGCTATTTAACGTCATGCTACGACTTAAATAGCCTAGCAAAAAGAAACAAAAGAACAGAAAGATCGCTAAGCGAAAACGAAGTAATAGCACGGGCAGGCGATGCGATGCGACGGGGTGGATCAGGGTAATTTTGCACGGACAAAGTCGCAGGTAGAAGCTAGTGAATGAATAAATAAGGTTTACGGCGATTGTTAAACTATTCTATCTGCTTCATTGTAAACTGATAAGGGGATTCCGATACTAATAATAATTTTGTTAAAAATGAATAGACCTGCATGCACGCAGTGGCCGACAAGAAGATCCCAACTTGGTGCAGCCACTGCAACCAGAGGGCTAGGGCTAGCTATAAGTCCCCACTAGGGAAATCTTTTATTTGTGGCCCATATAGAAGTATGTAAAGTAACAGGCAGTTTACGAGTTCCTAATGGATAAATCATAGGGTATAGACACAGACAGGTACAAACCATAGACAAGCTTCTATCAAATAAAACAAGCTGAATTAAATTATCACAAAGTTTAATACTACCATGATTCGGACATCGGATACAACTTTGACCTTTAATATTGATGGTATACAAAGCTAATAAATTCTTAGTCGTGCAATAATTATATTCTATTACTGAACATAAAGGGATTTAATTCGTTTTCTTTCAGTCTGACAGTATTATCCTGTTAAATCCTTCGTTAATTCGTATTAATTCGATATATTGAGCAATCGTTTGTCAATGTTTGTGTTAGATAATATTTACATATAGTATAAAAACTAATTTATTTATAAGTATATATAATAAATTAAAATAATAACCGAACTGTGAACTTCTTACCTTATGTCTGCCCCTGTAATGGCACATTGGATTACTTTTTCCATTTTAAGCACCCGTCGATATCGAGTTGTACTGACATGTTAGCGTTGTCGTATTTTTAAATTACTTTGTACCATACATAGTAGATTTTGTATTAGAGAAATTTTAGAAGGAGAGAATAATGACCCGTCGCGAAGACTTCAAAAAATATTGCAAATTTAGGTAGCAAGATATTTTGAATTAATTTACCAACAGCTCCAAACGCCACAGTCAAAGACGAGTCATTAAAATCTCAATTAAAATTATAATTGTATCGATACTACTAACGGACACATACTCACAGGTTCTAAACTTCCTACTTAAATAATTTATTGACAAACATTAATATAAAACAGACGGGAAATTAGAGCAGCTAACAATGATTCACTTCAATCTAATCTTATGTACTTACAACTAATATAATTATGTACAAATCTTTATAACTGCTTACCAACTAATTTATGAATTTGAAATACGAAATAATACAATATTTATATGATTATATTAAGAAAAGATCAAGGTAATCATAGTCCAAGCAGGAAAGATTATACGATAAAATACTGTGTATACCTAGTAACTATGTAATGTCAGGGAAATTAATTGTTAAGCAAATTGACTACCTACTTAAATTGTCCATGTATTCAAATCACAATTGATATTCCTTGACATTTGTATGAAATGTATAGCCATTTCATACGCGGCAAATTGACGTAGGGTGTCAATTTGCATAACCTGACTACTTATTAATAATTAGATAATGAGTGTATGAAAATATAATTATTTGTCATAATAATGGTGCTCAACCTCTGAGCTTATGCTTAAAATATATTAGCAACTTCAAAAACTAGTTCCGATTTTGTTTAACAAGATTTAACAGTTTCTGTAAAATTTTGAAAACAAATAAAAGCTATTGGAAAAGTTTGGTATTCTCTTAGTAGGTCGACAAACATAACAGGTATGTGATAATGTCACTAATATACCTATGCTCAATATATTGGAGAACACATAAATAACATATAATTACAAGACATTACAAATAAAGCTATTTGGTACATTTTGTAAATAACGACTGAAAAGTTCTCTCAGTCCTCAACTACTTCTCTACGTGAAATATTTGAATAATAAGTGCACGTTATAATGCCAAATGGATAACTTTATAATAAGAAAATGGAATTAAATAAATTATGTCATAATCATGATTACTCTTTACATTTCGACATTTTGGTCGAAAACATGCCTAAAATACGTGTGACGGTTCAAACTGCATCATCTTCCGATTTTGCCTACAAATCACAGTTATGCCTCTGATACAAGGACCCTGTTCAGAGCGATAACATCCACGTTTTAGGACGATCGCATTCTACCAAAACTCGCACTCAAATAGGGAAGTCCAATAAGTTCCGACGACACAACAGCTACAACATACGGTCTTCATTAATATCTAGGCTTATGATTATGGTGGGGGCGATGGGGCGAGTGCCAGTCAGGGTGGCGAGGCTCGCGGTGGTGGTGGTGGTGGTGGTGGCGGCGCTTGTCGCGGGGGTGGGGCGCGGGGTACACGTCGGAGACCACCAGCTCGGAGCCGTCTTTGGGCGCCTCGCGGTCGTGGGGCCGGCGGGCGCCGTGCTTGGCCCCCGCAGCCTCGTGCAGTTCCTCCCAGGCCTGGCGGTAGTATCGATTGAGGCCGCTGCGCGACTCGGACGAGGACGAGTCCAGTGACCCCACGGTGTTGCAGTCAGGCGACACGTGGTGTCGGTACCGCTTGCCGTCGTTGTGCTTCCTGCTAATGATTGCATTTTGTTTAGTATACTATTCTACATAATAATTTGCAAGCGTCTAAATAGTTTCAGGGGTTTGAATGGCTTGCAAGTGGAGATGAAGGGAATACTGGGTGTTTATACTGGTTTTTAAACAACCAGATTTAATTATTATTGGTTCGGTATCTTGACACGTTCGCGTTGTATGTTTGAATACTCATAGTGATTTTAATAACTTTGCTGAATTAATAGTTTAGTACCTGTAGAGAGAATTTGTCTAGAAACCTCGGAAACTTTAAATAAGTCTAGAAATCGGTTGTCTCCTTTAATACTTATAAAATTCATAAACCTTGTAAGGCAATTGAGCTACTGTAGTTCCAGTCTTAGTAGGCTCAAAGTGCTTAAAAGAAAAATAACTGAAGCCTACTAATGTTTTAGATCACTCGCTTTGTTATACTCGTACAATACAAAAATACCCTTATTTACAATAATGTGCTTGGTGTAGGTAGTATAATAGTGATATATAAAAAAATACGTTGTGTTGTTTGGCGCGAAGCATTCATTGTGCATGTCGGTAAAAGTGGTACCTAGAAATGGCATAGGGCCCAGCCGGTGAAACACGTGAAATGTTTTAAAGCTTTGTTTGTGAGAAGTGTGTTTCTTTAAAGATTGCCCGTCTCACCAGGTGTGAAGCTGTGTATTGATTAAGACTTGTAGGTAAACGTAGTTCACGTTTATTTGGTAAAGTTTGTTTTTTGTTTGTGATTCGCCAACATGGCGCGTGCTTTCCAATGCCCGGTGCGTGTAGCGATGACATGGTGGTTGGTTAAACACAACAGATAAATATACATTAAAACACAAAATATAATTATACACAAGCAATTATTTTTGATCTAGCAATTCTAACTGGCAAGACTGTTCGCCGTATTTGGCGCCATCCGCCATTTTGTTCTCGTTTAATCGCGGGTGGTCAACCACCATGTCAACGTAGTACCTTAAAACAACGCACTGGCTATAAGGGGTTGGAGAAGTGTCCGGCCCGATGCGTGTGGCGATGTGTTCGGGCGAACTCGCGCCTGCCGACTTGCTGGTCGGGGAACGGGAGGGCCAAGAGCGTGTACCACCGGGAGGGCAGCTCGCGGACCGTCGGCGGCGGGCGCTTAGGACCCCCGCTGCCGTACCAATCACTCATGTAGTGTGTCGCTTTAACCTGATGTTCTTTGTCTCGCCTGGTAAGCGAGGCACTAACCGTTTACTTCAAGTACTTAAGGTGATTATGAGAAATATAGTGCTCGTTATTATGAGGATCTAATATTCTTCAGATTTTGTTCCGTTGGCGCCACTGGAGTCTTTTACAAAATGCAAAACTGTCTGTCTGTCTGTAACGGTTTCACGGCTACACCGCAGAATTTTTTAAGTAATTTGGTATAGAGAAAGCACACATTTCTTCTTTAGATCTAAGGCTAAAGCGTGGAATGGGTGGTTGAAGTTTATATGGGATAGTCTGTCTTAGTAAAGTTAAACCGCATTGAGTAGAATTTCAATGGTCCGTGTTGAATACAACAGGGTAAACAGAAATAATGTCTTTAATTATTCTGCTATTAACATGTTGTTATAGAATAACTTACTTTAGGTCTGGAATAGCGATTTCTGTCGTGGTAATCGAACGTGTCCCCGACTTCGATTTATCGAAACATGTCACGATAAATTGTGATTAGAAGTACGAGAATACAATTGAAACCACTGAAGTAAATAGTTACCTATCTGTGTAGGTATATATGCGTCCTTAAATCTATATAAAGTTACCTAGACTTTAAGGTACTACCTGACAGGGGTCTCCAACTATTCTAGCAACCCATATTTTTTAAACGAAGTAAGACCGTTTATTACCTACTTGGTTCTTCTAAATATCTCAAGCGACCTCGACACCCCTGCCTACTTTTCTAAATACTTCAAACAAGTCAAATCAGTGTGCTCTCACCTCCTGACGAGAATGACGATAGTGGTTATGATGGCTATGAGGAACACAAGCGCCCCGAAGGCGCCCAGGGCCACCACGGCGCCTACGTTTAGCCTTGCGCCCACGGGGTCGCGCCTCTCTCCGTCGACAGACTGCGGCACGTTTACGCGAGGCGTCTGCTCCGCTCTAATATTGTTGCCGCTGCCGAGGATCTGGAAGTAAGTTTGGAGTAAGTTTCGTGGGTTTTTATAAGCCTAATTAAGTAATCACGAGGGATCGATTAATAACGCCAGTTTATCATGTCAGTCTGTAACGGTTTACCAACACTCGATTGGTCCATGAACCGTTGGTGAACAGAATCTTTAAACCATTAACTTTTCATCCAAAGTACTTTTCACCCACGAACGTTTCGCCAACATCACGGTCGACGTCAGTGGCATCCCGAGGTTCGGTTGGTTAGGTTCCTTTAAACCCTTTAGACAGAAATAGGAGCCCCGCAAAGCGGGGCTCCGTCGACCAGCTTATTTAAACCATTAACTTTTTATCCAAACGACTTTTCCACCCGGGAAAAAAAAAGGTTAAGTTAGTTATGTTGGCGAAACGTTCGTGGGTGAAAAGTACTTTGGATGAAAAGTTAATGGTTTAAAGATTCTGTTCACCAACGGTTCATGGACCAATCGAGTGTTGGTAAACGGTTACAGACTCTTATCATGTTTTCGTATCAGTACTTATTAAAAAAGTTTTTTTTATTTTTTATTTACGTACTCGTAGTAATGGAAGTCAAGCCGTTTTGCGGGCTCCATGAGTTGCTGGCTACTAAGTTATGACAATTAATAATTGAACAATGAAAGCAAAGAAACTTGCCTGGTTCTCCCTCGGATGGCTTGCCACAATAATATGCGGGATATGGCTGGTCGGTGAATCCTGGTTATCAGGCACAGTGGTCTTCCTCTCAGGTGGGCGCTCATAAGTCCTCGTTGTCGGTCGTTCTGTGGTCGGCTTAGGCCTTAGTCTGCGTGGCGGTTCTGCTGTAACAGTCGCGAAGGGTGTTGGGGACGACAAGGGCCGAGGGGACGTGCGTGGTCGCGTCGGCAGGATGAGCCGGGGGCTGGTCGGTGACGGAGCGGGCGCCGAAGTTGTAGTCGCCGGCGGATTCGTGGTCGTCGACGGTGTTGTGGTTTTTGGACGCTCTTCCACTGAAAATAAAGAGCAAGGTAATTTAGGTTGGCTACGAAATGGTGGTTTGTTGGTTATGTAGGTAGTAATGTAGATAGACACCTGATTGACGTTGTAATCGTATAGACAAAAACGTAAATTACTAATCGTTTAATGAGAGGAATATGCTACGTTTATTTAAGCCGAAAGATAAAATAAACATTTGAAAACATTTTAGGACTGATAAAATTACGTGCCCTACATTTTCTGGAATCGATGGCGAACCATATTTAAAATAGAAGTAGGTACCTACAAACAATTCTATTTAAAAATAAAAATAAGAGAAACCACGCTCCTTTCCAGTAAAGTTCTTCAAATTTAATTATTCAGTTTATTTACGTAAAATATTGGTTCTTTTCTCGAGGCATTTTGTAACTTGCTTGAAGTCATGTAAAGTTATAAAGTCTCTCTAAAACGGGACACTACGAGTACCTTCCTAATTTTGAAGCGAGAAACTTTACATTTGGATATAATAGTCACACAAAAACATTTCTGGCTTTGTCAGTGGCAAGTTTTGGTCACGAAAATACTGTTAAGGTTACACGATTTGAGGCTGTCTTCACACTAAACTACTAACGGTCAGATACCAATAAGTGTACGTTAGAAACTGGGCAGAGATTGCCACACCTCTGCCCCGTTTGTTACATAGTACTTACTATAAATAAAAATCAGTCTGATGTATTTTCCGGACTAAAGTACCCATACTTATAAAAATAGAAAATAATCTATTTTCTAGTTATACAGTAAGCAGGTTCACAGGTTAACAGCAAGATGAGACGACATGGGTAGCTCAAAATACTACCTACAGCTAGGTTACAGTATATTATTTGCCAGTGAGCCCAAATTAGACAGTCTGTATCTTGGGTCTCGGAATAGAAAACGTATTGAATCATAAAATTTCCAGAAATAAGTAAGGCTGATAATAACAGCTAGGTCAGGGGTCGGTGGTGGAGGCGGGCGCATCCACTACCTACGACGCCTGCGCGCTCACTACGCACTTGATCTAACTTTAAGAAGCAATCAGTCCCACCAGAGCTCTCCTCGGAGTGTGACGCTTTCCTGACTAGTGGTCCTCCACTGCAGGCGTACATCTTTCCTCGCTTAGAGAACATAGTGTACCGTTACTGATCGTCATTCAAGATGACGGGCGTCAGTCCGTGTGGAATTTTCAAGTTACCCGGCACCCCCCCCAGCCAGCGCCGGCGCTCCAAGTCGGCTACACTAAAGGCTGGCCTTTGCTTCCCCGTGGGGCAGATACATCACTTCTTGTATAACCGCTTACCACCTGGAACCTTCCCTGACAAACAGTCGGCAGTCTACCTGGCAGCTGTGTTGGAGTACCTGACGGCTGAAGTGGTCCAGTTGGGCGGGGAACTCGCTCAGGACTATGGACTCACCCGCATCACCGCGCGCCATATTCAGCATGTTATACGAACCGACACTGAATTAGACGATTTGGTGCGAGCAACTATAGAATGGGACCACCTTGCAGAAGATGATGACTCTGACTCGGACGATGAGTCTGATGATGACGAAGAACTGACTGATTTACCGGAGCCGGGCATTGGAACTGCGGCTGGAACTTCTGCCGCCGAAGAATATCTCCTCGCCATTGAACAAGGTTCTGCTACGGACCGCAGTACCGAAGTATCTACCGAAGTAGATAAATACGACGTGAACGTTCCGGACTAAGACTAAATAGTATTATGGCGGCGGTGTTGTGTTCGAAACTAGCAAAAGTTTGACTCTCCCGTGATCTTCATCAGCCTTTAGCAGTTTGCTGCTGAACATAACGCTGACATACGACATGCTGGCCTATTCAATCACACGCTCTTCAATTCAATCCTCGACTACTCTTATAGCTGCTACCAGCCATCCTGCAAAGATGTCATCATCGCTCCGCTTAGTAGGAGGGCGTCCTACCCTAAGTTTGCTCCAACCTACCGTCGAAGAATATGTCGTCCTCAAAGAACTCGCTTCTACCGAGGCAGATCGAGACAACGCCCGGAACAAGACTATACTACTGAATACTTCTATCTTAGTTTTGTGCACTGAACTGGTAAATGTGTGATTGTCCCATTTTTATAAATAGATATTATGTAGTTTGTAAGCTGTAAGAAACCTTTCTTACCTGTTATGTGTATGATAAATGTGTTTAGAGGTTTTGAATACAAGAGGGCTTAGATGTGTGTTTTATTTCTTGCAGCCTTACTTTTACAACTTTACCAAGGAAGTAAGTGCGTCAGGAGAAGGGAAAACATCCAACATTGTTACACACTCTTCCTCCTTCCTTCCATCACTTCACTTACGCTGACAGTTGGGCGCTGGATTATCCCAGAGGCCGTTGGCGAGGCAGGCAATCCTCTTCGCGCCCTGCAACCTGAAGCCCGCAGCACAGGAGTACTCAGCTACCGAGCCGAACACTGAGGAGTTGTGGGTGACGGAGACGCGGCCGTTGGGAGTCGGAGGGGGCTCCTCGCAGTGCACCACTGGTGAAACAAAGATCCATCGTAAACATTTAGTAACCATAGAGGCTGGTAGAACGGTACAAGGAGTTTTTGTTTCGTCGCAAAAATTGGAACTAATGCCGCCATCTTGTTTTTTCAGTACAATTTCTATGTCAATGTCAATGTTATTTAGGCGCAGAAAGAGCCTTGCTACACTGTAAATGTATGTGTGGAGGCTATAGCATATGAGAGGCTCGAGCTATAATTACACTGCGCTCGTCCCGCGCCGATAGTAACTTAATTAGAACATCTTTGAAGTGGCAGTTTCTCAAGGGTTTACTATATATATAGTATTTTATTGATTTCTTGGTATTTATAAATAAGGTATTGTACTCCCACGGGTACATAGGGTGGAAAAAATGTTCGCCCGTGAAGGTTGGTAAGGGAAGTCTTAAATATATTATCATCGACGATAGTGAATTTTTCTCAAAAGATACATTTTTTTTTTACTAAGTACCTACTTACATATATATTCTGAAATTTTACATGGCTGTTCCTGGAATCGAACCAACAGAGTGCCTCTACATTCCTTTCACAGTGATTTTACCCTTGCGAGCAACCTATTATGAACCTTATACCTACGTTAATAAAGACTGCAATCGTCGTGTTATTTTGCGACACCCACTTTTTTGCGATATCAACGCTATTTCTCTTGAAATAAAGTTATAAATCCGCTTGTAAATGGAAATGGCCGGTGGCTATCAAAATAACATGTTTTAATTATATCCCTGCTAAACGACAGGGTTCACTTACTAAGCACGTGCATTGTAATACTTCCTAAGAGTTATTTTAACCATGTTGTAATCCTTGTTATACTACAATAGATATTTGTTGTGAAGAGTGTGTGAGCACTGAGAGCTATGCTACAGTATTTTTATCTCACGAAGCGATGCGCGCTTTACTTGTGGTAACCAAGTGTACAAACACGCTGAGAATGTGTGCGTGAAGACGAGTAGCGTCAGCATATAACATACATACACACACACACACACACACACACTTCCGACTTCGCCATTGTCTCGGACGGTACCAAGAGTTGCTGCGCTTACACACTTAATCACAGCGTGTTTGTACACTTGGTAACCACAAGTAAAGTGCGCGTCGATTCGTGGGATAAAAATACTATACGAAAAGTGGATGTAGCTGACCATTAATGGCGAGAGCGAGTGGTTTCGCTTTCGCTTTTTGTTGGTCCAGTGGGCGACCACTAGACCAACACAAAGCGAAAGCGCTGCTGCTGAGCATGAGGTTCTAGGTTTGATGCCGGGTCAGACAAAGTGTTATTGGGTTTTTCCATCTGGAATTTTTCAGTAACAGACCGGAGCCTGGATTTGTGCGCGGTTAATGGTGTGGCGGCATCTACATCGCCACATGCGAAGTACGCATCACACTGACGTCACGCAAAATCCTGCATCCGTCACACGTCTACACCCGTCTGGTCGGAGGATCCTCCTACTTTTTTACTTTTTACTTTTTTGTGTGTGGAACTTAAACATAACTGGCGAAAAGTGGGTGTAGTATAAGGTGCACCTCTGCCTAACCCTTCGGGGAGTACAGGTGTCATGTTATGTTATTTAAATTTGAATCCAACCGTCACATCTGGGCGGCGGTCCGTTCCAGCGCTCGTCGATGTCGCACACGAGGCGGGCGCGGCCCACCATCTCGTAGCCGGCTTTGCAGGAGTATTGCACGTGCGACAGATAGGATACGGAACCGTTGAGCAGCTCGTACGAGCCGTGCGGGATCTCTGCTGGGAAGCCGCACTCGATACCTGCGGGACACGAAAAATTTTAAGGAAAGGAAAGAAATAATAACATTTATTTGGCAACAATTCGTGAAATACAAAATACAAATTAAAAAAATCGCAGCGCCGTATCTCTACGTTGACGTCGTGGTGGGGCTTGCGTGGGAGGAACCCTCATGTCCACGTCCGAGACGCACTCGATCGCTGTTTCACATAACAGCCAACTGTTACAACATTACCAACATCAACCTTACTGAAAAGTTTGCTAATTTATTCAGACTATCAATGTCTGACTAAGTTAGTAATCTTTTGCTTCAGCTAAATTTAAAAGCTTTCCATCCTGCTTTGTAGGAGAGGAGGCGGTTGCGCGACGCTCCTTCTCACCTGTTTGTCTATGACGAACGATTCTAAGTAAATTTTGCTGAAGCATATCAACATAACTTTTTAGAAGGCTGATATTGATGGTACTGCTGTTACGATATACCAACGTCAACCCTTTGAAAACTTTCTGATTTCTTCAGACTTTGATATGCTTCAGCTAACATTAGAAGAATTTGTGTTGACGTCATTTAAAGCGAACCGGCGGGTAGAGCGTTGCGCAACTTAATTATATTAAAATGAAAACAATAAAGACCAAATAAAATTTTTGCTAATTTTTTTATGCGTTGGGTAACATAGCTTGTCTGAAAAGTTTACGAATTTCTTCATACTTTGGTAGGTTTCAGCTAAGTTTAGTAGCATTCGTGACGTCAAAGCGAACTCGCTAGAAGGGTCCTTGCGCAACTAAACTTTCTTTGAAATGAAAACAGTAATAATTACCAAAATAACCCCACCGCCGTATCTTTATGTTAACGTAGTTGTGGGGCTTGCGTTCTCCTATAAACTCTAGGTCTGTGTTGGTAGTTTACTTTGCCGATACAGGTCTACTAGGGTGAGGAGCCAGACCAAGAGAGATTCTATACATAAACGCGCAGGGCAGCATGTGACGAGATGTTGGGCAGTAGCGGCGCCACGGACCTTATAAACCACCACCACTTACCACTTTATAAATATTATGTTTATTATATACATATATTATATACATTTTGAACTAGGTATAGTGTATTTATTTTATTTGTATGTTTATTTTTCATTTTCGTATGCTGCCCTGGTTGACGTTATCACGTCAGCGCCGGCTATCGCTGAAAACCAGCGCTGCAGCATAATATATACACAAGTAAAGCCGGCGAAAGGAGTAATGACAGGGTTACAAACGTAAGTACCCAGTGCTATGAGGAATTGAGGAGTGCTTTGGAAGATGCGATTCGGGAATATTGGTTCATGTCGCCCGAACTTGGTTACAAGGTTACCTTGTTTGCCTATGCATAACAAAAATAGGGCGCTGGTGGCGGTCCTGGATTCGCAGTTACCTCACCGATTCCGTATGTCGTGTAGCTCACGTCAAATTTGCTAATCAATTCAATTCTCAATTCTTTATTCTATTCCATAATGTTGGTGAAATAGTTGGTAGGCCGGTAGGTTGGGTCGTTGTTTGGTTGGTTGATGGTGACTCTAGAGCTACACGACCGAAAACAGCCGTACCAGCTTGGCAGTGTAGAATTGAGCGTCGTATTTGCGGGGCCAGAGTGCTCATCGGTAAACTAATCTGCTTCAAGGCGAGCAACACTCTTCCCAGAGTGAAGCGCTTTGTGAGGCGGGCGTTCTCAGGGACTGATATTAGCCCTCGGGACTATGTCCCGTGTCACAGAGAGCATAGACTTCCTGAAGCAGAAAGTGTATGCTTGGGCGAACCGTATTCGTAGGTGTAAGTGGCGGGTAGACCGATACACTCAGAATCGCACCTTCCAGAGCAATGAAAGGTGGGTTTAGAGGGCTTGGGATCGACCGGACTAAGGTGTGGCTGTCACATGCCTGCCGGATGATGATGCCATGTGGTCTTATTGGCGCAGTATCTGGTCGGTGCCTGTCAGTCACACCGAAGGTGATTGGGCTCAAGAAGTCGAGCGAACCTGCAATCCAATATCAGAAATGGGGGCTATTGCCATCTGCATCCAAGATATAGCGTGTGCAGTCCGTCCGTTGCCTAACTGGAAGTGTCCAGGGCCGGACGGGCTGCACAACTTCTGGATCAAATGGCTTCAAAGGTCGCACGCTCGCTTGGCGGCTCAGTACCAGACTGCTTTGGCGTGATATAAGAACGGGTCCCGCGGTACTAATGAGCTGCTCCTCATTAATATGGCCATTAGCCAATAGGTTCATCGATCCCAAAATGATCTGTCGACATGTTGGATATATATTATAAGAAGGCCTATGTCTCGGTGCCACATACATGACTCATGAGGGTGCTGGAGTTGTATAAAGTAGATGCAACTCTGCGCACCTTCCTGATGTCATGTATGGGACAATGGAGAACGAACCTTCGCTATCCAGGATGTCGAAATATCCAGAGGAATAGCGAGCCGATAAGAATCAAGCGAGGCATATTTCAGGGAGATAGTTTGAGCCCGCTTTGGTTCTGCTTAATCTTGAATCCTCTACACTGCTGGAGGATTCAGATCTACGCTATCGGCTGAGGAGAGGTGGTCAGGTTACATCTCACCTCCTCTACATGGATGACCTAAAACTGTTTACCCCAACAATTTGCAACCGATGGAGCTACTGAAAGTAACCGAAACTTTCAGTAGCGCCATCAGTATGGAATTTGGTGTGGACAAATGTGCGGTCATGCATGTAAAGCGAGGGAAGATTGTGGAATCCGTGGGAACCCAACTCTCGGATTCCATAAACTTACATAGACTTACAAATATCGGGCAAAATGTGGGTGTAGGTATTAAGTACGAATCTACACTAACTCCGGGTTGTTAAACTGAGGAATTCCCTATAGAAAAATCCAATAACACTGCCCGACCCGGGAACCCAGTACCAATAGCGTTTGTGACTATTAGATCAACGAGGTAGTTATGCAATCTCGTATATTTTGCTTATTTAGAATCTGTGTTATCATTTATTTCTGAAAATTATGGTTAACCTGTAATTCGCGACTGTGTAAGTACGAAGGTTACTTAAGATATATTATTACACAACCGGTAAACCTATAAGCTTTAATAAATAATCTTTATAAGTAATTAAAATACTCACGTTTACAAACGGGTGGGAACTCATCATAGAAGCCGGTGTCGAGGCAGGTCCGCACCGTGGGCCCCACGAGCAGGTGTCCATCATCACACGAGTATTCCACGGACGCACCCACTTCGAAGCTGTCAGCTGACATGGTGGAGTTCGGGGGCTGCTCAGGACGCCCGCAAGCTTTCGGTTCTGTAACGAAGCAAAGGAACCTTGAGTCAAGTGACGAGGTTACCAAGAGAGCTAAGGCCCCATTTAATATTACAACGTGACATATTTGTCAAACAGCGACAAAACTGACAGATTTTTACGGCAGCTGCTGTTCAATATTAAAGCAGAAAAATTGTACACTTAAAAAAAATCTGATTATCAGTTTCAGTAAATAAGCCCCAAATGAGTCTTAGTACCAATAAATAATGAATTTTATGATCAAGTTAAAGTCGCTAGCAAAGTTGATAATCTGGGCTAAAATTCAAATTAATGTGGCGAAAAGCTAACGGATATAATGTGAAAAAGGGGCTATGTTTGGTTTCGATACGAGATACGCGCAGGATTGTCGGTTCACCTAGGACACTAGGTGATAAATGATTAAGTCCTATAGAAGCTCCATGCTTATAACATACTACATCAATCAACTAAGTATGTTGGATCCTTCTGTAGAAAATGATTTTGTTTTCATTCCACTAAAAGTGTTGAACCTATTTTAAATAGGATAGTTACATATAATAGCCAATTAATTGCATTGAACACGATTTTACATGAATTACAAGATGGTTTGAATCGACTTTAGTACCTAGCTGTACGAATAAGAAGCTGCTAAAGGTTAGATCTCCGGTAGGGGTTAGTTTTCTCTACCCCATGGTAACCGTGTCGCCTCACGAAAAAGCGTATTTTTCATATTATTTTTTTAGAATACTGGCAATGAAATTACTTACATACTTGTAAAGTACAAACTTTAAAATAACCGAACTGGCCAACCCGGAATATGGTAGGTACGGTATACGGATATAGGTACCTACCTACCGAATAGGCTTAGGTAGAAAAAATAATACAGAACCAAATCGGTTAACCCCGTGTACACGTGGTACCTACCGAACGACCTACTTGTTTCCCTGCCTTTAAAGCGTTTTTAAAAAACCGGACATGCGGAGGAATTGCCGTCTGCGCCTGCTGCGAAAAGTGAAGATGAAGATTTATGCAATGAGTAAGTACGCCGATAAGTACCTATAGATAACTACAAAAAAAACTACACTTGTCCGAGGGCAAAAGTAGTTAGTAGGTAATGTGGTCTGGTATGGAGAGTGCAAAAATAATTTTCGTACAGGTACAAGGATGGTAGAGACGCGTATGTGAACTTCTTTGGACACGAAGTTCCTTTTCATTTAATTAGTTGGCGATATAACCACTAGATGGCGTTGTGTGCCCTAACACGTGGCGTGGCGTGGCGATTGGTAAAACTACGAAAACTGAAAAACTGTTTTGCCTCAAGTCAAATTGAAGGATAAACACAAAAAATCACGTTCATCATCACGAGTAGTATTGAAAATTAGAAACAAAACATAAATTTTTCAAGTCATAGAATTATGGGAACGCTATAAAACTCTTATAACTCTACAGAGCCAAAATTCTACGTTATTGACGTAACACAAAAATTTTATCGCAAAAATAGGCACAAGATAGAAACACAATATTAAAAAAATACATTCGCAGGCACAAACTGTATTTGCAATGGCCAAAGTAAGGTTATCGCTGTCGAAGAGCATTGCGTCCCTTCCGCGTCCGTGTGCGGGCACGGACTAGAGGAAAACGATAAAAAATCACATTTTCGCAATCGTAAAAAACAAAATACATATAGAAACTTGTCAAACTTCACCGAAGCAGGACCTACACAGGTCAAACTTCAGGTACAAGTCGTAAAGAAAAAGGAACTTACGGTGTTGACAGATATAGTTGAGTCTGGCTTGGCAGTCGGTGTCTGCCCACAGCCATCCCTTGCTGCCGTCAAAACGGGCGCAACCGTCGCCGCCTCCAGGAGCGTTCCAGAAGGACACGGTGACGTCATTGCCGTTGACCCACTTCCAGTTGGCAGGGTCTTGAGGGTCTCGAACTGCCCCGATCCAGTACTGGCTGCTACTGTCACTCCTGTACAAAAGAAGAGGTGGTTTGAAGACGTGTGTTCCTTTGGGGTTTACATGGGATGGGAAGGTTTTTAGGAAGCGGTTCAATTTAAAAAAGATATACTCAGAAATCTAATGGCTACTGTTTTGATGGAGCTTTCTATTTATCTATATTAATAAAAATCAATTGCCTAAAATGTTTGTCCGCGCGTCACTTCAAAGCGGCTGCACCTATTTGGCTAATTCTTTATTTGTTGTATTTGTAATTGTCAGGAAAAGGTTTGTATAACTGATTTTTTTTGGAAAACCCACGGCGAAAGTCGGAAATTTAGATGCTATTTTTGTATGAAATTCACCCTGGGCGACGCACGCCGGGCACGAACAGCTTGTAGTTAATATAAGTCACAAATCGCCAACTCGTCTAGAGCAAACGTGGTGATCAATGCTCGTGCCTTCTCTGCACGAAAAGAGGCTTTTGTCCTGCAGTGGGACAATAATAGGCTGGTACTATTCGTTTTATCTATTTATGTGATTATAGGAACAAAATAAAACCATAAAAGTAGGGGTCATACCTTATCAAAGGATCTCTACCTATGCCCCATACTTTACGAATCTCATTACAATAAATATTATTTATTAGCTGCGCCCAGCGGTTTCACCCGCATAAATCTCGCAACTTTCTTAATTTTTTTACCGTAAGAATCTTCTACAAAGTATTAGAAAACTATTTAAAAAAAGATGGATGAAAACGGTAAAGTCGTTCTTAAGTTATGGCGTGACCAAGGGAAATAGGGATTCATTTTTATATAGATAATGTTTGTCCAATTTGTGTTACACTGTTTTTCAAGAAGAAATAATTTCGTAACTCAGTTGGCGACAGACAGTTATTTTCAGTTACATGGGATGTAGGAACGGGAGGAAATGCTTATGTAAAAGTTTTCAGTCGAAAGGTATTGTTTAGTCAAGAGCTACAACTATTATTTATATACATTTAAATGTGACGTTTTCGAGAAATCTTACAGATAAGGAAGTAAAGTTTTGAATTGTATGGGATATCCTTTCGCTATTATCAATCGGGACTTTCCTTAGTAGATCGATTTTTATTCACGCTTTACTTAAAATTAGTACCTACCTATTTTATATTGTATTTTTTATATATTTTTTATTTTATTACAATATTATAATTTCATTAAAGTTTTCTTTGCGGTTTTACATGTTAGTTTTTACCCATATTTTATTTCGTAACATGGCAGCAGGTGCTTAAAAGTTCACTGTAATTTATTGTTCAATTAGGTCAATATTTTTATAATAACGATGCAAATCCCGCTTACGACTGGCTGCAGCTGTGTCCGTGATGATTTAACTGCGGGATAATTACGTAACACACTAACAGTAATGGGTTTCATTTTGACAATTCAACAACATTCATTGCGTTATTTACGTTGTTGAACAGACAAATTTTTCGAACTTAAGAAGCAATGAATTAGCAATAGGCTTCAAAATGATTCAGATTGTTACGGATAATGTGTTACGTAATTAGGGTGCTTGTCGGTCTAACTATACTTAGGTAAATTAATTGTTTTAATTGTTTAGCAAATTGGCTAAAACAAAAAAAATAAAAGAAAATTGCAAAATTTCTACGCCAGAGGCTTTTTCTCCGCCCTTCTATTTTTTCCAGACGCTAATAATAGTCATCCGATAAACACCTACGACATTTTTTTCTATAAATGTGTATTGTATCTTTGCACATATTGTCGATAATTATTATGTCAAATCACCATCACCTAGTTCAATGACAAAAATAAATCTCGACGAGACAAAATGGAAGTCAGTCGTTTGACGTTTTGTATGAATTCAAATATCGTCACAGATTTTCGCTATTGTTGATGAATATATAGTATATTTAATAGTTTTCTGGTGACCCATAGAACGAAAAATGAATTGTGATAATATGTGTGTTCTATTAGGCGCGTTATTAATCAGCGACGCGCAATTATCGTGTTGTATTGTATTCCTTGGCAAGTTCTATATTATCGCTTTTCGTTCCTTGGCAACACCTCTTGTATAGGTGAATTGTAAAAGTTTTGAACGTACTTTTTATATGGGGCTTCCAAGAAATATGTGTGGTCTATTATGAAACCTTAAAGCGTAAAGTTGTCAACTAATTCAATGTTGTGTTTGCGCCGTTTGTTGTAAGATTGACTGGTACGTGACGGGGATTTCTGCTGAGTCAATTTCTGAAAGTCATTAGTTAGATTTTTTTATAATTAATCTCTAGGTTGTGCTTGTCTATCCATATTCTTGTTTTATTTAATATCGTGTTTAGTTGTTCGTGAATATTACAATTAGTTTGGCTTGTGGTAAGCAGAGATATATCGTCTGTGAATAGGACCATGGTTCTTTCATGATTTTGGGAACATCATGGATGCAGATGATGAATAGAAGCCATCCAATGACACTGCTCAGGGGAATTGATGCATTTATAATCTTCTTACCCGATCTTACTTGTATTATTAGATGATATGGATGGAACTACCGAGATGGTGACTACCGAGATGACGACTAAAGGCGCTTACAAACAGGCGCGACACGCGACGCGACACAAAGGCACCGCCTGTCGCGCGACGAGTGTTGCCTTTGTGTCCCGTGCGATTCGCGCGTGCCACGCCAGTTTGTACGAGCCTTAATAGACAACTTTGGAAGAAACAGACATGTTGCGCCCACGACAAATTAGGATGCAGGAGAATTATGATGACGGTGATAGTTAGTCTAACCTAATAACATTTAAAAAGTGTACTTAGTCTTACGCCTTGGACATATTTAAAATTATGGCAACCGCGTATTTTTTATCATTTTTAGTATTAATAACTTCTTGTATATATTTATAGACAGCTAGGGTTGGTGATCGATGGTTACGAAATCCGTTTTGACCTTCGTCAAAGATTTTGTATCTTTCGGAAAAACTGTAGGTAGTTGAAGATACATCACAAGGTTTTCTTATTTGAATAGGGCTCTATCGTCTAATGTTATAAATTAAATGGAGTTAGTCCGCGAAAATATCGTACTACATCGCACACCTAGATAAAGAGTAGCAGAATTCAAAATACCTCTATTTTCAGGAACAGCAAAAAACGTTTTACTCGTATTCTATTTGACCGATTTAAAAATAAAAAAAATAAAATATTGTTGTATGATTTTGCATATTACTTCACTAAGATATTAATTTACTCAATTAATATATTAGTAAAATAATATACAACATCATACAGATTCCGATAATCGCAATAATTCGATTTTGGATTATTTTGAGTTGTGCAACATTTTATCTAGGTGTGCGATATGTAAGTTATAAGGCTATAAGAGTGGGGGAAGACTAAAGAAACGATGGAAAGATGACATAGCTAGATAGGGGAGACTACTGAGACAATACCTGGAGATTTATGGAAAAAAAGACATGCTGTGCCGATCATGAATAACTTGTAATAAGGGCAAGAGAATTGTCAATGATGATAATCATCAGCCAAGTGATCTCCATAACACAGGTGGTCAAGGATTCCACAATACTCAATATTATTTTAATATTAGATATACTAGCTAGAGTAACATGCCAAAATGGTTTATTTTTGTAACTGGTCTTTCAATTCTTTACCTAATTAGAAATGTATTTATTAAGAAAAAAATATTTAAAACAGCTTAGTTATAATTAAGCATAATAACTGAAATAAATACGCGAAATTATAATAAAAAAAACATTGATCTCAATTTTGTAATGTTCCTAACTTTCGCAACGTACAAGCATTGTAACGCTAGCAATTTGCAGTCACCCTGAAAACATAGCACATTATCTAGAACAAATCGCAGACATTTCGCAAGGCACACAGCATGCAGTAGCAAAAATCAATAATTCAATTTGAAAGGTCCGAACTATTCACTAGGGTCGTCGGTATTATTAGTACTTTGCTAGAGGACATTCTTAAATAAATAAAAACCCTGAAATAAAATTCATTTGTGATGTAGTCATAACAAAAACATCCAATTTATTGAGCCAGACAAATCGAATCATAAGTACATCTCAAAATGAAAGGCTTATCAGAGTAATTGCTATACTGGTACGAGTATAGTCCTGTCAACAGACTGACATGGCCGCCATGGGGAGGCGCGGGCGGTCGCCGGCGTCCCCGCCAGACGGGTGGTTTCTGTCGAGTATCATAGTATTCATAGTTATCTAATAGAACAGTATTAAATTCTCGCTTGTCCCCCGCACCGTCCCGTACTCTGCGCCCCCTACCGTTCTGGCCTGGCAGATTTTTGACTAGTAATCAAAGGGGAAATTTATAGGCAGGTGTGTCGAATATTTTACAGCTACTTAATTATTCGCTTTTTAAAATAAGTTTCCTAACTGCTTACTTATCTTTTAAAATAATATTATTATTATTACAAATGAAAGTTTTTGAAAAATGTGTGAGAATCAGATGTCCTTTGTACCGCAAAAAAAAGATAAATCAAATAATTCAGCCACGCGAACTTACATAAAAATATGTACGAAATTGATCGAAACGACAATTTTCCTGTTGCGAAATTAAAATGTGACAAATCGAACTTACGTCCTTCATGCTACGCAACTCTTATTTAAGGGTGACTAATGGGTGATATTAATTTTCGAATAAAAACTCCTCACTTTTATAAACGAAGCGTAGTAAAAAAAAAAGTTGAACAAATGTTCGTGGAATAGCTAAAAGTGATCGGTGAGATGAAAGGCTATTTTAGAAAACGGTTTTCCGTTCCGAATTTTTCCCTGTTTTTCAATAACAAATGATTTCGCAACACAAACCCCCCTTCACCCTATGTAATATGGTAGGACTTATTTTTCGGAGCAAAATATACATTTCTAAGAAAAACTCCTTACTTTTCCTAAGTGAAGCCTAGCAAAAGTTTTACGTAAGTAACACTCACTTCCCCACTTTTCCAAACGAAGCCTTGTAAAAAAAAAGTTGAACTAATGTTCGTGGAATAGCTAAATGTGATCGGTGATGTAAAGGCTATTTTGGAAAATGGTTTTTTGTTCCGAATGTTTAATTGTTTTTCAAAACTAAATGGTTTCGCAACACAGACTGCTCCCTCCAACCTACGTCACATGGTATGACTTATATAACGGTGGAAATATTAATTTTCTAAGAAAAAATCCTCCCTTTTCCAAAGTGAAGCCTTGCAAAGAAAAGTTGTACAGTCGATTGTGGGGGTCCTAAAAGCGATCGGTTATATAAATATGCTATTTAAGAAAATGGTTGTATGGTATCATTGTTATTGAAAAATAAATAATTTCTCAACACAGACCGCCCCCTTCACCCTACGCAACATGGTGTGACGTACAAAGTGGATTTATATAAGGGTGGAAAATATTATTTTTTGAAGAAAATTTCCTTGCCTGCCAAGTGAAGCCAAACAAAGTTTTACGTAAGAAATGTTCGCAACGTTCGTGGGAACCTAAACGTGATCGGTGAGATGAAAAGGATATCGTAGAAAATGGTTTTCAGTAACGACGGTATAATTTTTTTCAAAAATGAATGATTTCTTACCTCAGTTGGCGACAATTCCATGGGGTGTAGGAACAGGAGAAAAGGCTTATTTAAAAAGTTTTCAGATGAAGGGTGTAGTAATTCTTAGGTATTGGAAGCTTAGCAAAGAGAAACAAATTACCTATAAGTACATTTAAATGAGATGATTTCATGATTCCCGTTTGAGCAAAGCAAGAATTGGATTTTTATCACGGAATGACGTATTATTCAATCGAAATTCACTATCATCAATGGGGGATTTTACCATCATTGTCAGTTCTTTTTCCACCCTTTACCTACTTAAAATGAATTGCTAGGTATCTATTTTAAATTGAAAATAAATAAATAAAATATTTTTTTTTAGAAAAGGTTCAGAAACCCTGAGACAGGGAGAAACATCCATAGCAACATGCATAGTCGTGATTTGATTGAATACGAGTACCAACGCAGACGGGGGGTTGGGTGGGGTGTTGGGAGGGTGTAGCAAATGCAATTATCCAGTAGGTACTACTCAGATGCAAGGACTGTTGTGTTTGCAATCACTGACACGCGCACACATGATTATTGCGATGCCGTATTTTGGTTTGAGGACCGACATTATGCAATATTGCAATAATGGTTGAAGAGAATAAACGAATTGTGTCTAATCATAATTATGTTTTTTTTATTAAGAAGGAGCCTCCAAGCTGAGCCTCGTCTGGTAATTTTATTTCTTAATATTATATTATTAGGTCGACTTTTTATGGAAGTCAGTATTTTCCTTCAACTCGATGGGGTAAGCAACATTGCAGCGGCCGCTTGGACTGTTATGGAAATTCGTTGTGACTTTTCGTACAAGAGATCCAACATACTAATAATTATGATACTTATATTGACCGTAACGTATATCTGCTAAGAATAACATGAGATCTTACAATCATTACGTAAGGTTGCAAACATTATTATTCTCGAAGAAAAACTTCTAACTTGAACAAAGTGAAGCCAGGCAAAGGGTTTTACGTAAAGAAAGTTCGAACTGCTCGTGGAAAAGCTAGAAGTTTCCGCTGAAATTTCACTGAACACTTTTAGCGCTAATAGTTGGCTCATTTATTTTATAAAGGTTAATACGATGGTATGGTTATTGATGTTTGCGAAATGTAAATACACAATTCAAGTCTCTTGACTTTGGCATAGATGAAATTGAAGCAACAAACAATTTGCATAGTCTAAAATTCTTAACACTGCGTATATTGAGATTGAGAGATGAGAATTTAAGAGATTGTAACCTATGACAATCGGTCAGACTTTATGCTGATTAGACTTTCAGAAACCGCAACCAAGTTGCGTAACCGACTTTCAATCACAATCTGAAGCGTTTGAAAAGGAAATTCATAATCCATTGCTTCATAACAACACTCACCACACACATCACACTTCACTCTTGACATGTTTTTTTTTTCTTTCAATTTTCATCATTTTTTTCTTAATTTTTGTTGTTATCGTGTTTACACCTAGTTGAAGGAGCACACGTATGATAATTGTATTATTCTGATTTATATTGTATATGTGTATCCTTTGTTGGTGATCCCAAATAAAATAATAATGTTTGGAAAATTCGTCTGCTCGACAATGTAAGTAACGCAATGAATATTATTGAATTGCCAAAGTGAAATGCATTGGCATTGCAAGTATGTTACGTACGAGTAATTACCTCGCTGGTGAAAAGTATCTAACATATAAATGACTCTTGGGGAAAAATAAATAAACGAAATTGCGTCTCGTCGGAACTGCATAACAGTATCCCATTTCTTATTTGGTTCCAATCAAAACGCTACCTCCCCCATGGCGGCAGACACATAAAGGTACCTATGTATATCGGAATTAATATTATTCAGTCCTTTGATAGTGCAGACATATAAACTGTACATATGGCTCTTTGAATTGGCGCCGTTGATTTTAGAGTGAGGGCTCTAAACTTCAAAGGGAAATCTAGTGAAATTGGATGGCGAACGCAGACGGAAAGCTTTTGTCAATCAAGTTAATTATGTCTGTTCGCTATTGAAAGTACATAAATGTTTTTTTTATTAAACACTTTATTCTTAACACTATTTTCCATTAAGATGTTAGAAAAAGAATAGCGGCTCGACATCGGAGAGGCGTCGGTCGGCAGTCGGCTGATAGAGCGCGTCACCATGTAAAGCGTTATAGATTGATTCGATTGAAACAGTTACGAGATTAATACTAAATACGCCTTTCATTGAAATACGAAAGCGTCTGTTACCCATTGACGCTTCCGCGGCTCGCATTAAAACTAGCCACTAACGGCTGCGGTCGCGTGGAAAATAGGTCTTACGAATACAGACATGCTATATTAATTGCGTAATAATGCTGCTTTATATAACCCAGACGTTATGGTAACATAAGCCTAGTACTCACAGATTTACACCGTTAATGCACAGTGAGTGAGCACACGCCCTATAATCGCCGTCGGTCATTTCCTACGACATGCATTATGCATTAGATGCTAGTTGGTGGGTAGCTCGCACTCGTGTGTGACCGACTTTATTATGATGATAACTGTGTCTTTTATCGTTCTAGTGAAGTTAAGTTCTTGATGAACAATTTGCGACTGCATCCAAATATTTACCCTATGTACATAGTCTATGCATCTCGCGAAATTCGAGCAGGCACGGCCGTACTGTGTCAAGCAGGGCCGCACTGTGTCAAGCACGGCTGTACTTTGTCAAGCACGGCCGTACTGTGTCAGGCACGGCCGTACTGTGTCAAGCACGGCAATACTATGTCAGGCACTGTTATACAGCGTCAGGCACGGTCATACTGCGTCATATGCAACTCGGACTCGGACCTCTAATAAACAGCTGCATTCATTTGCTGATTACATGAATTCAAGATATTTTCTTTCAATGCAGTCTTGGTATCATTAAAGATCTTGTAAGGAGTTCTTTGTAAGTCTATAAATACTAACTTCCTAACTAATATTATAAATGCGAAAGTAACTTTGTTTGTTAGATACCTTTTCACGCCTAAACCACTGAACCGATCATCATGAAATTTTGCATATACGTTGTCAGGGATACAGAAAAGAACGTAAACCTTCTTTCCAGAAAAAAAACTGTTCCCGGGGGAAACAACAATAACTTTCTACGGTCACAATTGCTTTAGGAGGCTAGATGGCGCTACGTGTCTTTCGAATCATGATTGAATTATATTATTAGAAACTTTAGTAGCGTCTTATGAGTAAATAAACAAAAAATAAGTAATACATTTTGTGAGTCTAGAGTGAAGTCTAACACCGTTAGACCAAACACCATGAAAGTTGGCACGTAGGTAGGTAAGTATATAAATATGTATTTTTAATTGGATTGAGAAGGATTGGAAGGAAAAAGTCCTGCTTTTCCGAATTCCACGCAGGAAAAGCCGCGGGCAAAAGTTGGTACCAGATAAAAGGCTAAAATTTTTTAAGTGTAAGCCAAATCATTTATTTAAAATAGGCACATAAAAGGCACTTTTGAACGCTAAAATTTACAAAAAAAAAAATGGATTCTAGTTGCCCCTTCCAGAAGGTAGTTTCGCATGGAGAAGAATGAGCAAGAAACTCCACCGTTACACTTTTAAAATGTTTTACAATATGTTGCATACATCAAATTATATAATTTTATGTGAAGAAGATGCACCTAGAATGAAATTACTTTGGCACATTAGATAAAAATGAAATATAAAGCAATGACAGGTAGATTAATTATGTGATAGATACATGGTGCTCACATATTTACAAATATTGTAAAGGTCGATGATTTTTCAAAAAAAAATTACAAGTTATCATTTAGTGCGTGAGTTAAAGTAATTACAGAATGTTAAATCAATATCGAATGCAATAAATGAACATGAATAATTTATTAAGGCTTTTATAGACTCCGTAGTCCAACTACGGTACACTTGAAGACACCAGAAACGTTTCGCCGTTATTCCAAATTGATTATCATATACGTAAACCATACCGCCGCGCGCCGTAACGTTCGACATACGGACCGTATCGGATTGGAGACGGCGGCGCGTACGGGACCAGCCCGTTGTCTTAAATATACTCGTTTTGAACCGTTACGTGCCTCCGAGAATGGTTTCTAGTGGCATTGGATACAGTACACCAAGTACCAGTGAAGTCTTGTAAGCCCAGTTGATTGCTGGTAATAGGTAATGACCTGCACATTTCTCAATAGTCTAGTGGACGCAAGCACTACAGCAGAGCATGAGGTCCTGGGTCCGATTCCCAAGTCGAGCTAATTGTTATTAGGTTTTTTCATCAGGAATATCTCAGTGGCAGCCCGGAGTCTGGATTCGTGCCCGGTTGATGGCAATAGGTTCGCCCGCTATTACATGGGACTTTAACATAGCTGGTGAAATGTAGTACCTACTATAGGTTATAGCACCTCTGCCTAAGCCACAATAGCGAGAATCAGAACTCTTCTTCAAGAACGAAGATCTACCTATTCATGGGCACTCGATTCTTACAACGTTAGAAATAAAATAAAATAGCTAACTGGTAAAGGGGCCATCAACTCACCATATTCTATTCTTATTCAGGTAACACTTTGCTACTACATTGTAACTATACTCCATTTATTAGAAAAATATATATAAAAATATACATTAGAAAAATAACGGTTATCACTCGTTCGTTATTTCGATATAAACATTTAATAACTCAGTTATTTCAAGATAAATATAAAGCAATACCATACACATACCACCACCATATTACCATTGTTTTTGTATTTACCATTTATATAAAAAAATAACTCTGAAGTGCAGTAATTTCAACAACAGCAGTGTTACACAATAACTGTCGTTATTTTCCCGTTATTTTTCTAATGTATGTATGTATGTGTATAAATGGAGTAACTTTAAGTAAAGCACAAGTTGACAGGAAATGACTTGGTATTCTTTTCTTTTTTCCCCCTTTCTTGACATATAAGTAGAAGTTTCTCAGTAATTGCATCCATGGTGCCATACCTAGTGTTAAATTAAAATGCGAAAATGCGACCATGGTTGTGATTTCAAACAGAAATCTCTGTGTCTTACGACCTGCGGGGTAATTGCGTAACACGCTTACTAATGTTATTTAATATATTATTTACGCTGTCGAACAGATGCATTCTTGAAACTCACGAAATGACGGATTAGGAATTTCTTTCAAAATCCTTCGCATTGTAATTTAAAGTGTGTTATTTTGGAATGCTGGTTTCGACTCCTTCATAATTAGCTATGCTTACAAATTCCTACTAGCGTATAACTGAGAAAACTTCCCAAATACGTATAGACAGTTACCCCTGCTCAGTCAGTCACCTTCAAATCGGCAACCGTCATCTAACATTCCATTTTATGCACTACCATCTTGGATACCGTTCGAAATGACCAACGCCATAGGATCTTATACAATTATTACGAAATCCATCGTGAAATTGATTCGTTACTTGTATAGTGGAAACTTATAACATCATTATTGTTCGACAGACGTTGACAGATGACGCGTGCCGCCGTATATGGCCTGAGACCGTTTGTGTGTTATGGCATGACGAAATAACCGTGAAAGTGGATGGTGGGGCAGGCAGAGTGATCTACAATGTATTTGTCGTATAGCTGATAAACCAATGATTATACTTTTTGGTAGGAAGGACTCTATCACGAGTCACATTCATTTCGGGGAAAATTTTAAATATCTATGTATAATAATTGTGTAAAGACTGTGTCGCTAAAAATGTCCAGTAATGGCATTTTGAGACACATGTGATTTCAGTAGTACGGGGTTGTTTATGTAATCATTTATGCGTGTTATAAGTAAATGTCACAACTTCACAAGTATACAAGTATTGTATCTACGAATAACTTCTTAAATCAATCACAGCACAAAAATCAACAGTTTAAACTGCCAAAAGCATGGCTAGAAGTGAAATAAAGCTCACTCACCGGTGTCGCCTCCAGAGCTCCCAGCTGATGAAGCCCTGCAGCGCCGGGTTGCTCTCGTCAACCAGCGTGCCGCCGCGCGACCGGCAGAACCCGAGCGCATCCCGGAACGACGCCGGTTGTCGGTCGTAGAAGATGTAGCACTTCCCGTTGTACGTTGCCGTGCTGCCCGGCGGTTGATCCCGGAATTGAGGACACCTCTCTATCGGCAGTGCCTGGTCCGTGTAAACAAACGCTTCGCAAATCGACAGCTGGGACGGTGCTGAGGATTCCAAGTGCACGCTGACGAAGGCACCCGGCATGGGGGGGTTGCACGGCAGAAAGAGCGGCTGCCCCTCCTCGATGAAGCCGCTGAACCGATTGCAGACCGGGTTGGTGCCCAGGTCCGGCCGGTTGTTGCCCACTCGCACCACGATGACGGGCTTGTTTGCACCTAGAAGCAGAAAATATGAGTTTTTAGGCTAAGGCTAAATAAGGGCAGGCTGGGATTGGGGGGGGGGGGGGGGTGTTATGTGTATAGGTGAAAAATCAAATTATAAATGAAAGACTAGCGTGATAGCATGCTATTGCAGCTGGACCTTCAAATATAAGTGACTTTGGTACTATCAATTGTTTTAGCATCTCTTTGAGCCAACTTAAAATTAGTCGCGTCATATAAATAACCCATTTACTATTCAAAGCAGAAAACTAAATTCATTAATAATTTATCTTAAAGCTGCTGCCGATTTGTCTCTACCGCGGGTGTTGTGGGTGTTGTGCAAGTTGCGACGTGCGACCTGTGCATCTTGACTTGCACAATCCTTGCATTATGTGCTATAGTGCTTTGCGTTACACATCTCTGAAAATGGGGCAGTATTGCAAAACTGATGAATTGCATTCGGTTTTCAAATAAACAGCTCAGTCTTTTCCTTATTTTGTGAGCGAAATGTTGCAACTTAGGAATGCTACAAACTTGTTCGGGTCGGCTTGATTCGGCACAGCCACTTGGCTTAGCTCGAACTCAAACTCAAAGCATCTATTTAAAATAAACCAATTACAGGCACTTTTGAATTGTCAAGGGGTCGGTCTGCCGCACGGTGTCAAATAGTGCTAAGCCAACCCGAACATGATACAGCGATGGTAGATTCCGACGGAGTTAGCCGACCGGCACGAGCCGAATAAAAGCCAAATATGTGTAGTAATTGCTTCAGGTCGGATTTGTTGTTAAAAAAATACTGCCGAAACAAAAGTGCCGAGCCGAACAAGAGTGTAGCAGCACTTAGAAAACATTCTATTGTTACCTATCTATTCGCAATTATATGGAAACTTGTTTTTAGTTTTTGTTTTTTGCTTGGTAAAGCCATCAATGCACCTTTATAATAACTACCTCTTTTATGAGTACACTACACCTTACTTATGATAGGTTCAACGCTTATTATATGGGACATAAACATAACTGGCGAATTGTGGGTTGAGGAACTAGTACACCTAGGCCTGACACCGGCGTGATGGGAGGCTATGTACACTTGTGAAGTGTCCTAGAAAGCGAATCTCCCGTAGCCACACAGAATAGAGGCACAATAATAATTTATGACGGCTTCGACAGACTTCCACGGAGCGCTCAGTGTGCGGTATGTACCTATTGCGCTTTCTAACAATCATTTAATACAAGACGACCCTTTACACTGTCATTACGGCGTTGACAACGAGCGGCGACAAGCACCGCCGGCCGCAAATCACTAGTCTGCAGTGAAAGTTATCTGACAAAATTGTAGGAAAGTTACCGAGATATTGCGGCGTGATGATTTGACAATAAGTGGCAATTTTAGATTAGTAGCTTTGACTTGAATAATGTATTTTAATTTTTTTTTTTTTTAATAATTTAATCCGGTTTCTAGAAGGCCAATGAAAACATTAATTAGATGACAGATTGTCAGCAAACTTATATTATCTGCTGAGGATTAGATTACCTATGTTCTTTGTAATTACTTGCAATCACTTGGCAAAAAGTTGACAGTTTGTAAGCTGTGTTAATTTCCCTTCAGTTAGCTGAGTGTGTAAAGGGGGGTAAACACAATTTGCTAACGGTCTGTCCATTAGCAAATTGTGCTTAGCCCTTCAGAAAAACCGGGCTCCTATCTATACCTATATAACTAGATCCTTTTTTGAACCCACGGGCTTTACTCCATTATTACGGAAAAAGAAAACTTAGGACAGAGGCAGGGACCTTTATTCAGAGAGAGATAGAGGCCTTAATTCTAACCGGATATAATATAACTACTTATCCATAACGTATTATTTTAATCTCAGGGTAATTTAATGACAACTAGAAAGCGTCACGGAACTCCTTTGGCCAATTATCTGCTAAATTATCAACGGAAAATTGAAGCTAATTGAAAAAATACAACTCACTTTAGGGCAGATAATTTGGTACGACTTTTATTTGTGGGTTTCGCTTCTCACTAACAGCATTTTCTTATGTTATTGCGTGACAATCAGCCTGCTTGGATGTCATTCGGTCACCGTACGGAGATTTGCAATAACATAGTCAGGTGAATTGCCATTCCAGAAAAAAGAAAATGGAAATGTCTCATTTGCCTGTAACCTGTAGCTACACCGGCACCCAACGAAACATAACTCAGCAAATAGGGTAAAGAAACCAGCACCTCTGGTACCGCAGTCGCAGACTTGTCCAACGAGGCAGACAAAATATAATCTCAACTAGCTGCTGCTAGGGCTTCGCCCGCGTGGAAGTCGGATATTATCCCTCGGGAACGTGCTACCGGGACAACAAGTAGCTTATGTTATAAGGAGCAACATACGCTATTTGCCAGTGAAAGTCCAGTCAAAATCAGTTCTGCCGTTTCGGA
Source organism: Dryobotodes eremita (assembly GCA_917490735.1). NCBI lineage: Eukaryota > Metazoa > Arthropoda > Insecta > Lepidoptera > Noctuidae > Dryobotodes > Dryobotodes eremita. The sequence continues at coordinate 3,609,217 of OU823241.1, read as the reverse complement.
GATTAGGCGGAACAGACACTCACGAAAAATTTAAAAAATTGACATTTTTTTGTAAGTAGGTAACTTATTTATTTTCATAGGCATTTAGTAAAAAGTTGTTATTTTGACTTTACAAACAGACACTTCAATTTTAGTTATTTGTATAGATGTATTGATTCTCACAAAATGCCTTAATTTTTATCTCAATTTAAAACCGAAAGTTTAACGACATCAGAGCCGCAGCACCTGTTACACGAATCTCCGGTTAAAGTTAACACAAGGTTAACTCGTGTTTCCGAAGATCTAGAGATTAACTTAACGTCCTTTTGATTACAGCCGAGTTCCGTGCGACTTCGGAAGTGTATTGTCTTTTAAACTATTCTTTGTACGTCCCTGATGCATTACAAATTATGTGATGATTTGTGTACCTATGTATTTTGACACTTCCTCGTTCCTCTAAGAATATAGGAACTATTATAACATCGTCTGTATCCGTGGAGGGTTAGGCAGGGTAGACTACTAGGTACGGTTACCGACAAAAGTCAATTTACACTGCTACTCTTACTAATAATCTAATTTGACACACAATAATTCGATATTTCAGCATTTCATATAGCAGCTAAGAAATAATACATACATACATACATAAACTCACGCCTCCTTCCCATGGGGGTAGGCAGAAAATACAGAACGCCACCTGCTACGGTCCTTACATACTCCTTTTGCCTCGTTTACGTCCATACATCTGGTCATACACGCACGCCGGTTGCACCTGACCTTTCTTAAGAAATAATAATCTTTTAATTTTACTTTTATTCGATTTTAATTAAATATTTAGGTCATTAATTAAGATTTAAATAGTCTAGACAAGGGGTAACGTGTTACCCAGTAACTGGGTTGTTGAGTTCAGATTGGCAGTCGCTCCATGAAAAATACTGGTGTTTAGCTGCATCCGGTTAGACTGGAAGCCGACTCCAATACATTTGGGAAAAAGCTAGGTAGATGATGATGGTCGATGGTTTTAATTAATTGGTGAAACTTCACAAGTGCGATGGGCATCGGCATCTCATAAAAATAACAATTAGTTTCAAGTAACTACGCACGTCACTAGGACGTTGACCCCGTGATCAGCTGTCTATTGAAAATTATTATTAGGTATATCGATACTAGTCAAACGCCGTGTATGCATCGGATGACCTTATTGGAATTTTTAATGCTTTACTAATCACAAAAATATGATTTAAGTAAAGTCAAGAAAATGTATTGTGTATCAAATCGACTAGGTACCAACTTAGATTGTCCGTATAATAAAATCACAACTGTCATTCTTTGACAGTTGAATGAAATGGCTATAACAAGGCAACTTGACTTAGTGTATCAACTAGATAGGCAATTAATTTTCTTGAGCATACATAACAACAGAACAAGATAAACAAAAATAAGGAACGAATGCTCTTCACTAATGAAATATCAAGATGTAATGAACTAAACAATTTGTTAAAGACTCAATCATGAACTCTTATTGAACATACAACGTATTGATACTCATGAACACTTGTTGAACATACAACGTATTGATACTCAACAAGCTGAGCTGACCCGACAGCCGGTGAACTGTCTTAACAATAGTTCATACAAAAATCCCATAGAAACAAGGACTTTCAATTTTTCCAATTTTCTGGGAAACTTTTCCAATTTTTCATTCCCTGGAAACTTTATTCGGACTATAAAAAAACATTTTTAAACAAAAAATTGCCATATCAGTCCAGCCGTTCTCAAGTGATGTGCTTACCAAAGAACAGCATTTGATTTTCATCATGATGAAGCATGAACCATGATTTAAAATCAAAATCAAAAGTCATTTATTCAAACTAGGCTAAGAAAATCAAAAATTCTAAGTCAAAAATCCTGTAAATACATACTCCCCTCCCCTTAATCTAGTGTTTACTAGAAGAGCGATACCTGTCACTTTAGATCGGTTGTCATGAAAATCTGTAATTTTTACGAGTATTTGACAGTAAGGTGCCAAAAAAGCCCTGCATTTGGACAGGCGTTATTGTGTGACCGTTCACCGCTTTCTTAGGAAACCATAACTTTAGTCCTCACTGGAACCTGATTTTCAAATGATAATCAGCCTATAATTTAAATGTTCTCACTACTTGCAATCAGACCTCCTCTCTCCCTGTACCTAATCCAGAGCACGGGCGCAGTGTGAGTTATTGAATGGCTTAAGAACCTTTCTGGTCTCCTCTTGATATTTCCCAATTAATTACCTATCTATAACATCCGATGTCCCCGGTTATTATGACGAAAGCGACTTGCGCACCAAACAGAGAGGAAACTCTAAAAAGACGAAGTTCTTCTAAGACTCTATGACTTTATGTATAATAATTGCAAGTACGTCACTATGTACATAAACAAGGAGGTTATTTATCGCAGGCAGATGGGCGATTATGTGCGTTTAACACCTCGCCACGGTGTGCAAGCAAGTGGGCCAGCTACCGCCACACATCTTGATGAGAACACGAACCAGCTTGTTGACTAGCGTTGAGAGAAATACGCGAGTATCGGAGGAGGGAAAGTTCATTGAGATATACAGTATGTGAGAGGTTCTTTTGAGGGTAAGCAGAATGTTAGACTGGCATCATGCCCACTATGTCATGACAACTTGTGGAAAGTTAGTATTTCAATATTGTCAATATACTTAACATACACCTGTAATACCCGGTGGTTCAGGCAGAGGTGTATCTATAACAGTACACAAATTATATTCTGAAAAATACCTAACAACTCAAGTAAAAAACTGATTTTATGATTTAATAAGTAAATACGCAATTTTCTTGGCAAAATAAAACTCATTCCCAAGTTTATAACAATCAGAATAATAGACTAAGTTAAAAATAACGCGTTTCGCCACACCAAACAGTTTCTTCATTTTCCTCTTTTAAAGTTATGAGGGCGTTATTGTTGTTACCTTACGTAAACAACGAGGTGTTTTGACATACCAAAATCAACTCTTTTCAATTTTTTTCTGATTTCTTTAATCTTTGTTGGGCTTCAGTTAAGGTTAAAAGTATTCGTGACGTCAAAGCGAACTCGCAAGAAGGCTCGTTGCGCAACTTAAATCTTTTAATAAAATTGAACATAATAACAACCAAAACAATATTTCCAGCTAGCCAACTGTTTCGACATACCAACATCAACCCTCTTCAAAAGTTTTCTGATTTCTTTAGTCTTTGTTAGGCTTCAGCTAAGTTTAGATTCATTCGCAAGAAGGGTTCTTACGCAACTCAAATGTATACGTAATGAACACAATAATATTACCAAAATAAGAATGTCGGCTTGCTGTTACGACTTTATCAACATCAACCGTCTTCAAAAGTTTTCTGATTTCTTTAGTGTTTGTTGGGCTTCAGTTAAGTTTAGAAGTTTTCGTGACGTCAAAGCGAGCTCGCAAAGAGGGGTTGCGTAAATCAACTCTATTCCAATTGAGAAAAATAATTTTACCAAAATAAACATTTCAGCCTGCTGTTACGACATTATCAACATCAAACCGAATGAAAAGTTTACTGTATTTTTCGGACTTTGTTAAGCTTTATTTAAGTTTATTTAGAATCATTTGTCATGAGTAAACTGGAGGGTTGGAGCGTTGCGTAACCCAACGCTATTTAAAACACGGGCAAGTGCGAGTTGGGTTTACTTGGGCAACACTTCTACCCTTCTTTGACGTTCATGAAAAGCTTCTAAACTCAGTTGAAGCCTAATAAACTCTGAAGAAATCAGAAAGTGTTTCAAGGGGGTTGATGTCGATAATAACCTGCTTTAGAGAATTAACCCGTTTTAAAAGTTTTCTCAAGTTTACAGACTTTGAAAAGCTTCAGCTAAGTTTGGAAGTATTCGTGACGTCAAAGCGAACCCACAAGAAGGGTCGTTGCGCAACTTCAACCTTTTCATAAAATTGAATACAATAACTACCAAAATAACATTTCTAGTTAGCCAGCTGTTTCGACATACCAACATCAACCCTCTTCCAAAGTTTTCTGATTTCTGTAGTCTTTGTTGGGCTTCAGTTAAGTTTAGAAGTTTTCGTGACGTCAAAGCGAACTCGCACGAGGGGTTGCGTAAATCAACTCTATTCAAATTGAGAAAAATAATATTAAAAACGTGTCATTTTGACTGAACATTTTTTTAAGTGGTTTCTCTACCAACATCGAACCTTTTGCAAAGCTTTTTTGATTATCTCAGACTTTGTTGAGCTTCAGCTAAGTTTGGAAGCATGCCATCTAACGTGAAAAGAGAGTAGGAGGTTGCGCAACGCTGCTACTCACCTGTTTACCTATGACGAACGATTCTAATCAGACTTAGCTGAATCATATCAAAATAACTTATTAAAATGGCTAATGTTGATTCTGACCTAATAACCTGCTGTTACAACATAACAACATCAACCCTCTTGAAAGTTCACTGATTTCTTCAGACTTTGAAAAGCTTCAGCTAAGTTTAGAAGTATTCGTGACGTCAAAGCGAACTCGCAAGAAGGGTCGTTGCGCAACTTCAACCTTTTCATAAAACTGAATACAATGACTACCAAAATAACATTTCTAGCTAGCCAGCTGTTTCGACGTACTTAAATCAAACCCTTTTGAAAAGTTTTCTGATTTCTTTAGTCTTTGTTGGGCTTCAGCTAAGTTTAGAAGTATTCGTGACGTCAAAGCGAACCCACAAGAAGGGTCGTTGCGCAACTTCAACCTTTTCATAAAATTGAATACAATAACTACCAAAATAACATTTCCAGCTAGCCAGCTGTTTCAACATACCAACATCAACCCTCTTCAAAAGTTTTCTTATTTCTTCAGTCTTTGTTGGGCTTCAGTTAAGTTTAGAAGTTTTCTGGCGACAAAGCGAGCTCGCACGAGGGGTTGCGTAAATCAACTCTATTAAAATTGATAAAAATAATATTAAGAACGTGTCATTTTTACTGAACATTTTTTTAAGTGGTTTCTCTACCAACATCGAACCTTTTCAAATGATTTTGTGGTTATCTCAGACTTTGTTGAGCTTCACCTAAGGTTACTTATGTAGAGGCCGTAACTTTAGAACCATAATAGCTAGTCACTTTAAATTTTCACAAAATACGTGTTACTAAGGCAAATAGTAAAAAATAGGAAAAAAACCTTAAAAAACAATTTTAACAGCGCTTTTTGATCCCGCTCTTATAAGAAAACGTTAATATACATAAGCGACAAAGTTTGTTTTAAGTTCTAGTGCAGGCTCTAAGTAATAAGATCAGGTGTTTTTGAGGTGGAGGATCTCTCATATGCACGTCCGAGTGAAACTCGACCGGAGTGTCACACAACAGCCAGCTGTTACGTTAACAACATCAGTTATCTTATGAAGTTTACTTTTTTCTTCAGACTTTGATACGCTTCAGCTAAGTTTCGAAGCATTCCATCCAACGTCAAAAGAGGGTAGGAGGTTGCGCAACGCTCCTACTCACCTGTTTACCTATGACGAACGATTCTAATTAGACTTAGCTGAAGCATATCAAAATAACTTATTAAAAGGGGCTAATGTTGATTCTGACCTACTAACCTGCTGTTACAACATAACAACATCAACCCTCGTGAAAAGTTCATCGATTTCTTCAGACTTTGATAGGCATTAGCTAAGTTTAGAAGTATTCGTGACGTCAAAGCAAACTCTCAAGAAGGCTCGTTGCGCAACTTCAACCTTTTCATAAAATTGGATACAATTGCTACCAAAACAACATTTTAGCTAGCTACCTGTTTCGACATACCAACATCAACCCTCTTCAAAAGTTTTCTGATTTCTTCAGTCTTTGTTGGGCTTCAGCTAAGTTTAGGAGTCTTCGTGACGTCAAAACGAACCAGCAAGAACGATCGTTGCGCAACTCAACTCACAAAATATTTTGTAATTTCTTCAGATTTTCTAGAGCTTCATCTGATTTTACCGAAATATGTTCGTCATGAGTAAATTGGAGGGCTGAGGCGTTGCGCAAGCCCCTGCTATTAAAAACCGGGTTGAGATGTACAACGCTCCCAGCCTCTTTTAACGTTTTACTTCTAAACTTAGCTGAAGCTTAACAAAGTCTGACGTAATCAGAAAGTATTTCAAGAGGGTTGATGTTGGGTAATGACGTTATGGTCTGCTGTGACGAATTACCAAATCACCCCGTTTTAAAAGTTTTCTGATTTCCTTAGACTTTGATATGCTTCAGCTAAGTTTAGAAGAATTAGTGACGTCAAAGCGAACCCGCAAGAAGGATCGTTGCGCAACTTCAACTCTTTTCAAAATGAGCACCATAATATTACGAACGTGTCATTTTTACTGAACATTTGTTTAAGTGGTTACTCTACCAACATCGAACCTTTTGAAATGATTTTTTGATTATCTCAGACTTTGTTGAGCTTCACCTAAGTTTACTTATGTAGACGCCGTATCTTTAGAACCATAATAGCTAGTCAGTTTAAATTTTCACAAAATACGTGCTACTATGGCAAATAATAAAAAAAATAAGAAAGAAACCTTGAAACACAATTTAAACATCGCTTTTTATCCCGCTCTTATAAGAAAACGTTAATACACACAAACGACAAAGTTTGTTGTAAGTTCTAGTGCAGGCTGTCAGTATTAAGATCAGGTTATTTGAGGTGGAGGATCCCTCATGTGCACGTCCGAGTCGCACTCGACCGGAGTGTCACGCAACGGCCAGCTGTTACGCTATCAACATCAACTATCTTAAAAGTTTACTGATTTCTTCAGACTTTGATCGCTTCAGCTAAGTTTAGAAGCATTCGATCCAACGTCAAAAGAGGGTAGGAGGTTGCGCAACGCTCTTATTCAGCTGTTTACCTATGACGAATGTTTCTAAGTAAACTTAGCTTAAGCATATAAAAAAAGACTTATTAAAAGGGCAAATGTTGATTCTGACTTATTAACCTGCTATTACAACATAACAACATCAACCCTCGTGAAAAGTTCACCGATTTCTTTAGTCTTTGTTGGGCTACAGCTAAGTTTAGAAGTATTCGTGACGTCAAAGCGAACCCGCAAGAATGATCGTTGCGCAACTTCAACTTTTTCATAAAATTGAATACAATAACTACCAAAACAACATTTCTAGCTAGCTACCTGTTTCGACATACCAACATGAACCCTCTTCAAATGTTTTCTTATTTCGTCAGTCTTTGTTGGGCTTCAGTTAAGTTTAGAAGTTTTCTGGCGACCAAGCGAGCTCGCACAAGGGGTTGCGTAAATCAACTCTATTAAAATTTAGAAAAATAATATTACCAAAATAAATATTTCAGCCTGCTGTTACGACATTATCAACATCAAACCGAATGAAAAGTTTACTGTATTTTTCGGACTTTGTTAAGCTTTATTTAAGTTTATTTAGAATCATTTGTCATGAGTAAACTGGAGGGTTGGAGCGTTGCGTAACCCAACGCTATTTAAAACACTGGCAAGTGCGAGTTGGGTTTACTTGGGCAACACTTCTACCCTTCTTTGACGTTCATGAAAAGCTTTTAAACTTAGTTGAAGCCTAATAAACTCTGAAGAAATCAGAAAGTGTTTCAAGAGGGTTGATGTCGATAATAACCTGCTTTAGAGAATTAACCCGTTTTAAAAGTTTTCTCAAGTTTACAGACTTTGAAAAGCTTCAGCTAAGTTTAGAAGTATTCGTGACGTCAAAGCGAACTCGCAAGAAGGGTCGTTGCGCAACTTCAACCTTTTCATAAAACTGAATACAATGACTAACAAAATAACATTTCTAGCTAGCCAGCTGTTTCGACATACTTAAATCAACCCTTTTGAAAAGTTTTCTGATTTCTTTAGTCTTTGTTGGGCTTCAGCTAAGTTTAGAAGTATTCGTGACGTCAAAGCGAACTCTCAAGAAGGCTCGTTGCGCAACTTCAACCTTTTCATAAAATTGGATACAATAGCTACCAAAACAAAATTTTAGCCAGCTACCTGTTTCGACATACCAACATCAACCCTCTTCCAAAGTTTTCTGATTTCTTCAGTCTTTGTTGGGCTTCAGCTAAGTTTAGAATTCTTCGTGACGTCAAAACGAACCAGCAAGAACGATCGTTGCGCAACTCAACTCACAAAATATTTTGTAATTTCTTCAGACTTTCTAGAGCTTCATCTGATTTTACCGAAATATGTTCGTCATGAGTAAACTGGAGGATGGAAGCGTTGCGCAAGCCCCTGCTATCAAAAAAGTGGGTTGAGGTGTACAACGCTCCCAGCCTCCTTTAATGTTCACTTCTAAACTTAGCTGAAGCTTAACAAAGTATGACGTAATCAGAAAGTATTTCAAGAGGGTAGTTGTTGGGTAATGACGTTATAGTCTGCTGTAACGAAATACCGAATCAACCCATTTTAAGAAAAATCTGATTTCTTCAGAGCTTGATGTGCTTCAGCTAAGTTTAGTAGTATTCGGAACATAAAAGCGAATCCGTAAGGAGGGTCGCTGTGCAACTCGACTCTATTCAAAATGAGCACAATAATATTACGAATATGTCATATTTACAAAAAAATATTTTTGTGGTTACTCTACCAAAATCGAACCTTTTGCAAAGCTTTTTTGATTATCTCAGACTTTGTTGAGCTTCAGCTAAGTTTGGAAGCATGCCATCTAACGTGAAAAGAGAGTAGGAGGTTGCGCAACGCTGCTACTCACCTGTTTACCTATGACGAACGATTCTAATCAGACTTAGCTGAATCATATCAAAATAACTTATTAAAATGGCTAATGTTCATTCTGACTTAATAACCTGCTGTTACAACATAACAACATCAACCCTCTTGAAAGTTCACTGATTTCTTCAGACTTTGAGAGGCTTCAGCTAAGTTAAGAAGTATTCGTGACGTTAAAGCGAACCCATAAGAAGGATCGTTGCGCAACTTAACTCACAAAATGTTTTGTAATTTCTTCAGACTTTGTAGAGCTTCATCTGATTTTACCGAAATATGTTCGTCTTGAGTAAATTGGAGGGCTGAGGCGTTGCGCAAGCCCCTGCTTTTAAAAACCGGGTTGAGATGTACAACGCTCCCAGCCTCTTTTAACGTTTTACTTCTAAACTTAGCTGAAGCTTAACAAAGTCTGACGTAATCAGAAAGTATTTCAAGAGGGTTGATGTTGAGTAATGACGTTTTGGTCTGCTGTGACGAATTACCAAATCACCCCGTTTTAAAAGTTTTCTGATTTCTTTAGACTTTGATAAATGATAAATGATTTTATTTCTGTAAGTAGGTTTGTACAAACACTTTTACACGTCAATCATGTTTTTTTAAACTAGATGAGGTCGGCGTTTCCTATCTGACTACTCTGAGAAGAAAGGCCGAAACAAACTCAGAGGTCCCAGTCTCTTTTAAAGTCCAGACATAATCTTGGTCAGGTCATGCGAAGACCATGCAGATTGGTATCTGAAATGGTCTTTTGAGAAAAGAACCACACAGTTTGAGTGGACCTGTCCAGTCAGTGCACGCATTTGTCAGTAATCGTGCAGCTCGACTCAGGAAGTCAGGACTTAAGGAGCTCAACGATTCGACGAACAATACCAAAGAAAGGACATTTGGGTAGGCCGCATAAATTACTCAAACTGCCAGATCATAAATAAAATTAAATTAGAAAAAAAAGCAATTACCCACATAGTCTTCACATTCACAAAATTAAAATAATATAATACTTTACAAGTAAATACTCATGTCATTGTATATATAAAATGTATCAATGTCAATGTGTATATATAAATTCGGCAATAATGTTTGAAGATCATGTAGATCGGTGTCTGAAATGGTCTTTTGAGGAAAGAACCACACAGATTAAGTCGACCTGTCCAGTCAGTGCACGCATTTGTCAGTAACCGTGCAGCTCAACTCAGAACTTAAGGAGCTCAACGATTCGACGAACAATACCAAAGAAAGGACATTTGGGTAGGCCGCATAAACTACTTAAACTGCCAGACCAAGTATAAAACTGAAAAAAAAAATGACCCACATAGTCCTCATATTCACAATAATGAAAATAACATAATACTTTTTATAGTAAATATTCAAGTCTGAAAAGAGTTAGCAAACTAAAATCAACATTCACTGTGTAAATTTATTGGAGCAGCTCAATCCCAAGCCTTTTTGTCTTCAATATAGTCTTTCACAGTATAGTAGGCTTTCTGGCATAATTTCCACTTTATAAAAGATTTGAATTTATTAAAGCTTAGATCTTGAATGTGGCTAGGAAGTTTATTATAAAAACGTATACATTGGCATCTAAAGGAGCCACCAATTTTCTTGAGCCTGGTTGTAGGAACAAGAAATTTGTGTTTGTTCCTAGTATTTATATTGTGGATATCACTGTATTTTTTAAACAGATTAATATTTTTATGTGCATACAAGAGATTTTTATAAATATACTGAGAAGGCACAGTAACAATATTAATCTCTTTAAATTTATCTCTGAGGGAGTGTCTGGGACTTAATTTATAAATTGAACGAATTGCCCTTTTTTGTAAAACAAAAATTGTCTGAATATCGGCGGCATTTCCCCACAACAGAATACCGTACGACATCACACTATGAAAATAACTAAAGTATACTAAACGGGCAGTCTCTAAATCTGTTAAATCACGAATTTTTCTAACGGCGTATGCTGCAGAGCTAAGCTTTTTCGACAAGCTTTTTTGCTAAGCTTTTTAAGCTTTTTTGATATGCTTCAGCTAAGTTTAGAAGAATTAGTAACGTCAAAGCGAACCCGTAAGGAGGGTCGCTGCGCAACTCGACTCTATTCAAAATGAGCACAATAATATTACGAATATGTCATATTTAAAAAAAAAAAATGTGGTTACTCAAACCAAATCGAACCTTTTGCTAACTTTTTTGAGTATCTCAGACTTTGTTGAGCTTCAGCTAATTTTGGAAGCATGCCATCCAACGTCAAAAGACGGTAGGAGGTTGCGCAGCGCTCCTACTCACCTGTATACCTATGACGAACGATTCTAAGTAAACTTAGCTGAATCATATCAAAATAAATTATTAAAATGGCTAATGTTGATTTTGATTTATTAACCTCCTGTTACAATATAACAAAATAAACCCTAGTGAAAAGTTCACCGATTTCTTCAGCCTTTGATAGGCTTCAACTAAGTTTAGAAGTATTCGTGACGTTAGTGTGAACTCGCAAGAAAGCTCGTTGCGCAACTTCAACCTTTTCATAAAATTGAATACAATAACTACCAAAATAACATTTCCAGCTAGCCAGCTGTTTCGACATACCAACATCAACCCTCTTCAAAAGTTTTCTTATTTCTTCAGTCTTTGTTGGGCTTCAGTTAAGTTTAGAAGTTTTCTGGCAACAAAGCGAGCTCGCACGAGGGGTTGCGTAAATCAACTCTATTAAAATTGAGAAAAATAATATTACCAAAATAAATATTTCAGCCTGCTATTACGACATTATCAACATCAAACCGAATGAAAAGTTTACTGTATATTTCGGACTTTGTTAAGCTTTATTTAAGTTTATTTAGAATCATTTGTCATGAGTAAACTGGAGGGTTGGAGCGTTGCGTAACCCAACGCTATTTAAAACACGGGCAAGTGCGAGTTGGGTTTACTTGCGCAACACTCCTACCCTTCTTTGACGTTCATGGAAAGCTTCTAGACTTATTTGAAACCTAATAAACTCTGAAGAACTCAGAAAGTGTTTCAAAAGGGTTGATGTCGAAAATAACCAGCTTTAGCGAATTAACCCGTTTTAAAAATTTTCTCAAGTTACAGACTTTGATATGCTTCAGCTAAGTTTAGAAGTACTCGTGACGTCAAAGCGAACCCATAAGAAGGGTCGTTGCGCAACTTCAACCTTTTCATAAAATTGAATACAATAACTACCAAAATAACATTTCTAGTTAGCCAGCTGTTTCGACATACCAACATCAACCCTCTTCAAAAAGTTTCTGATTTCTTTAGTCTTTGTTAGGCTTCAGCTAAGTTTAGAAGTTTTTGTGACGTCAAAGCGAACTCGCACGAGGGGTTGCGTAAATCAACTCTATTCAAATTGAGAAAAATAATATTAAGAACGTGTCATTTTTACTGAACATTTTTTTAAGTGGTTTCTCTACCAACATCGAACCTTTTGAAATGATTTTGTGGTTATCTCAGACTTTGTTGAGCTTCACCTAAGGTTACTTATGTAGAGGCCGTAACTTTAGAACCATAATAGCTAGTCACTTTAAATTTTCACAAAATACGTGTTACTAAGGCAAATAGTAAAAAATAGGAAAAAAACCTTAAAAAACAATTTTAACAGCGCTTTTTGATCCCGCTCTTATAAGAAAACGTTAATATACATAAGCGAAAAAGTTTGTTTTAAATTCTAGTGCAGGCTCTAAGTAATAAGATCAGGTGTTTTTGTGGTGGAGGATCTCTCATATGCACGTCCGAGTGAAACTCGACCGGAGTGTCACACAACAGCCAGCTGTTACGTTACCAACATCAGTTATCTTAAAAAGTTTACTTTTTTCTTCAGACTTTGATACGCTTCAGCTAAGTTTCGAAGCATTCCATCCAACGTCAAAAGAGGGTAGGAGGTTGCGCAACGCTCCTACTCACCTGTTTACCTATGACGAACGATTCTAATTAGACTTAGCTGAAGCATATCAAAATAACTTATTAAAAGGGGCTAATGTTGATTCTGACCTACTAACCTGCTGTTACAACATAACAACATCAACCCTCGTGAAAAGTTCATCGATTTCTTCAGACTTTGATAGGCATCAGCTAAGTTAAGAAGTATTCGTGACGTCAAAGCGAACTCTCAAGAAGGCTCGTTGCGCAACTTCAACCTTTTCATAAAATTGGATACAATAGCTACCAAAACAACATTTTAGCTAGCTACCTGTTTCGACATACCAACATCAACCCTCTTCCAAAGTTTTCTGATTTCTTCAGTCTTTGTTGGGCTTCAGCTAAGTTTAGAAGTCTTCGTGACGTAAAAACGAACCAGCAAGAACGATCGTTGCGCAACTCAACTCACAAAATATTTTGTAATTTCTTCAGACTTTCTAGAGCTTCATCTGATTTTACCGAAATATGTTCGTCATGAGTAAATTGGAGGGCTGAGGCGTTGCGCAAGCCCCTGCTATTAAAAACCGGGTTGAGATGTACAACGCTCCCAGCCTCTTTTAAAGTTTTACTTCTAAACTTAGCTGAAGCTTAACAAAGTCTGACGTAATCAGAAAGTATTTCAAGAGGGTTGATGTTGGGTAATGACGTTTTGGTCTGCTGTGACGAAATACCGAATCAAGCCGTTTTAAGAAAAATCTGATTTCTTCAGTGCTTGATCTGCTTCAGCTAAGTTTAGTAGTATTCGGAACATCAAAACGAACCCGTAAGGAGGGTCGCTGCGCAACTCGACTCTATTCAAAATGAGCACAATAATATTACGAATATGTCATATTTAAAAAAAAATATCATGGTTACTCAACCCAAATCGAACCTTTTGCTAACTTTTTTGAGTATCTCAGACTTTGTTGAGCTTCAGCTAATTTTGGAAGCATGCCATCCAACGTCAAAAGACGGTAGGAGGTTGCGCAGCGCTCCTACTAACCTATATACCTATGACGAACGATTCTAAGTAAACTTAGCTGAATCATATCAAAATAACTTATTAAAATGGCTAATGTTGATTCTGATTTATTAACCTGCTGTTACAACAACAAAATCAACTCTAGTGAAAAGTTCACCGATTTCTTCAGCCTTTGATAGGCTTCAACTAAGTTTAGAACTATTCGTGACGTCAGTGTGAACTCGCAAGAAAGCTCGTTGCGCAACTTCAACCTTTTCATAAAATTGAATACAATAACTACCAAAATAACATTTCCAGCTAGCCAGCTGTTTCGACATACCAACATCAACCCTCTTCAAAAGTTTTCTTATTTCTTTAGTCTTTGTTGAGCTTCAGCTAAGTTTAGAAGTATTCGTGACGTCAAAGCGAACCTGCAAGAAGGGTCGTTGCGCAACTCAACTCACAAAAGGTTTTGTTATTTTTTCAGACTTTCTAGAGCTTCATCTGATTTTACTGAAAATTGTTAGTCGTGAGTAAACTGGAGTGTTGAAGCGTTGCACAACCCACCGCTATTAAAAACTGGGTTGAGATGTACAACACTCCTAACTGCTTTTAACGTACACTTCTAAACTTAGTTGAAGCGTAACAAAGTCTCACGTAATCAGAAAATATTTCAAGAGAGTTGATGTTGGGTAATGACGTTATAGTCTGCTGTAACGAAATACCAAATCACTCCGTTTACAAAAAAATCTGATTTGTTCAGACTTTGATAGGCTTCAGCTAAGTTTAGAAGTATTCGTGACGGCAAAGCGAGCTCGCACGAGGGGTTAAGTAAACCAACTCTATTCAAAATGAGCACAATAATATTACGAACGTGTAATTTTTACTAAACATTTATTTAAGTGGTTACTGTACCAACATCGAACCTTTGGAAATGATTTTGTGATTATCTCAGACTTTGTTGAGCTTCACCTAAGTTTTCTTATGTAGAGGCCGTATCTTTAGAACCATAATAGCTAGTCAGTTTAAATTTTCACAAAATACGTGTTACTATGGCAAATAATAAAAAAATGAGAATAAAGAATAGAATAGAATAAAGAAACCTTGAAAAAGATTTTAACACTGGTTTTTGATCCGGCTCTTATAAGAAAACTTTAATACACATAAGCGACAAAGTTTGTTTTAAGTTCTGGTGCAGGCTCTCTGTAATAAGATCAGGTTTTTGGAGGTGGAGGATCCCTCATGTGCACGTCCGAGTGAAACTCGACCGGAGTGTCACACAACAGCCAGCTGTTACGTTATCAACATCAACTATTTTAAAAATTTACTGCTTTCTTCAGAGTTTGATACGCTTCAGCTAAGTTTAGAAGCATTCCATCCAACGTCCAAAGAGGGTAGGAGGTTGCGCAACGCTCCTATTCAGCTGTTTACTTATGACGAATGTTTCTAATTAAACAGCTGAAGCATATCAAAATAACTTATTAAAAGGGCTAAGGTTGATTCGGACTTATTAACCTGCTGTTACAACATAACAACATCAACTTTCGTGAAAAGTTCACTGATGTCTTCAGACTTTGATAGGCTTCAGCTAAGTTTAGAATTATTCGTGACGTCAACGCGAACTCCCAAGAAGGGTGGTTGCGATACTCAACTGTATTCACAATGAACACAATAATATTACCAACATAAAAATTTTAGCCTGCTGTTACGACATTATCAACATCAAACCTACTGAAAAGTTTATTGATTTTTTCAGATTTTATTAAGCGTTATTTAAATTTATTTAGAATCATTTGTCAGGAGTAATCTGGAGGGTTGAAGCGTTGTGCAACATTCCTACCCTCCTATGACGTTCAACTCTAAACTTAGTTGAAGCTTAATAAAGTCTAAACAAATCAGAAAGCTTTCAGGAGGGGCGATGTTGACAATGACGTAATAGCCACCTGTTTCGAGATACCGACATCAACCCTCTTCAAAGTTTTTCTGATTTCTTTAGTCTTTGTTGGGCTTCAGCTAAGTTTAGAAGTATTCGTGACGTCAAAGCGAACCCGCAAGAAGGATCGTTGCGCAACCCAACTCTGTTCCATATGAGCACAATAACTACCAAAATAACAATTCTAGCTAGCCAGCGATTTCGACATACCAACATCAACCCTCTTCAAAAGTTTTCTGATTTCTTCAGTCTTTGTTGAGCTTCAGCTAAGTTTATAAGCATTAGTGACGTCAAAGCCAACCCGCACGAAGGATCGTTGCGCAACTCAACTCTGTTCAAAAAGAGCACAATAATATTACGATCGTGTCATTTTTACTAAACATTTATTTAAGTGGTTACTGTACCAACATCGAACCTTTTGAAATGATTTTGTGATTATCTCAGACTTTGTTGAGCTTCACCTAAGTTTTCTTATGCCTTATCTTTAGAACCATAATAGCTAGTCAGTTAAAATTTTCACAAAATACGTGTTACTATGGCAAATAATAAAAAAATGAGAAAGAAACCTTGAAAAACAATTTTAACAGCGCTTTTTAATCCCTCTCTTATAAGAAAACGTTGATACACTCGAGCGACAAAGTTTGTTTTAAGTTCTATTTCAGACTCTCAGTAATAAGATCAGGTGTTTTTTAGGTGGAGGATCTCTCATGTGCACTTCCGAGTCGCACTCGACCCGAGCGTCACACAACAACCAGCTGTTACGTTATCAACATCAACTATCTTAAAAAGTTTACTGATTTCTTGACTTTGATAAGCTTTAGCTAAGTTTCGAAGCATTCCATCCAACCTCAAAAGAGGGTAGGGGGTTGCGCAACGGTCCTACTCACCTGTTTACGTATGACGAACGATTCTAAGTAAACTTAGCTGAAGCATATCAAAATAACTTATCAAAAGTACTTATGTTGACTTATTAACCTGCTGTTACAACATAACAACATCAACCCTCGTGAAAAGTTCACTGATGTCTTCAGACTTTGATAGGCTTCAGCTAAGTTTAGAAGTATTCGTGACGTCAAAGTGAAATCGCTAGAAGGGTCGTTGCGCAACTTCAACCTTTTCATAAAATTGAATACAATAACTACCAAAACAACATTTCTAGCTAGCTACCTGTTTCGACATACCAACATCACCCCTTTTTAAAAGTTTTCTGATTTCTTTAGTCTTTGTTGGGCTTCAGTTAAGTTTTGAAGTTTTCGTGACGTCAAAGCGAGCTCGCACGAGGGCGGCAAATAATATTGCCAAAATAAAAATTTCAGCCTGCTGTTACGACATTATCAACATCAAACCTACTGAAAAGTTTACTGATTTTTTCAGACTTTGTTAAGCTCTATATAAGTTTATTTAGGATCATTTGTCATGAGTAAACTGGAGGGTTGGAGCGTTGCGTAACCCAACGCTATTTAAAACACGGGCAAGTGCGAGTTGGGTTGAGTTGCGCAACACTCCTACCCTCCTTTGACGTTCATGGAAAGCTTCTAAACTTATGTAGTTGAAGCCTAATAAACTCTGAAGAAATCAAAAAGTGTTTCAAGAGGGCTGATGTTGATAATAACCTGCTTTAGCGAATTAACCCGTTTTAACCAGGGATTTTTGAATGTTGTGCTGTCGAGCTTATTAATTATAAATTAATAGTCGTATGTATTTACAGAGTACCTAACGCCAGGAATTTAAATTATTTTTTCGATAAACTTGAAACTTTGCTTAAAGAGATATATAACAGGCGTTCAAAGAGTGTTGTAATTGCAGGCGATTTTAATATTGATGTCTTAAAACCGAGTAGCAATTCAGTTGCACTTGAGTATCTATTATTAGGCTACAATTTGAAACTTGCTCTTAAACAGCCAACTCGAATGGCTAGTGGGACATGTATAGATAATTTTGCGCATAATTTTAAGAAGAGTTGTAAGACAGATGTACTTGAATTTGCTTTATCAGACCATACAGCACAGCTACTGCAATGTCCAGTTCCCAATGTATATAATATCAAATCCTGGTATATAACTAGAAGAGATTACAGTAACGATAATATAGAGAAATTTAAAAATAGCATAAGCAGTCTCAAATTTGCGGAGATATATCTAACTGACGATCCCAATGTAGCTTACAATGAATTTTTGGACTTATTCATGTTATTTTACGAGTTGTGTTTTCCGTATAAAGAAATAAAAATAAACCTAATCAACAAACCAATATGGCTTTGACGTGGCGTTAAATTATGCAGTAGGAAAAAAAGAGAACTTTTGTGGCGACCATGAAAACAAAAATAAATTTACTACCTATTCTAGACTATATAATAAAACAATTAACTTGACACAAAAAGCTCAAAATAACCACAAAATACAGTAATCTAAAAATAAATCAAAGACTACATGGCAGGTAATTAATCAGATAAAGTACAACTTATGTTAATGATATGCCCATTTCCCTTGAATATCCTATAACTATGTTTGCAGACGATAGCACTATAACAATCCCATGTAAAAGTACAAATACGTATGAAAATGACATAAATAATTCTCTTGACGCACTAATTAAATGGCTAGACGAAAATAATTTAAATATTAATTTAGGTAAGACAAAAATAATGCACTTCAGACAACGTACTCCTGGCGGAAGTAATCTCAACATCCATTACAAAAATGACAAAATTGAGGAAGCAGAGGATACCAAATTTTTAGGGTTGCAAATAGATTGCAACTTAAAGTGGAAAGCACATATAGACAGTTTGTGTAAAAAATTGAGTTCCTCCGCATATGTGTTATATAGGTTATACTCCATAGTAGATGTCAAAACCCTTCTAACGGCTTACTACGGAATAGTTGAATCGCACTTGCGCTACGGTATCATTTTTTGGGGGAACTCAACTGATCGAGATATAGCTTTTAAGGCCCAGAAAAGATGTCTCCCATCATTGTTAAAACTTAAATCGACAGACACTTGCGCGCCTTATTTTAAGTTACATAAAATCTTGACACTTCCGTGTATCCATATTTTTGAAGTAGCTATGTTTGTCAAGCAAAATCCATCTCGTTTTGAGCGCCTGGCTTTTGTATTCCCAAGGAATAGGCGTGACAACAGCAAATTATGTCAAGTATCATGTCGAACCACTTTGATGCGTAAGAGCGTTTCTTGCATGGCCACCATTATCTACAATAAATTACCGAGTAGTTGGAAAGTTTTAAATACAGCACAATTTAAGAGTAGATTGCGGAAATTTTTGGTAGACAAAACGTACTACAGTGTAACTGAGTTCCTATTGGAGAAAAATATTTGTTAATTAGTGACATCTTGATACAGAAAAAAAAAAATTATGACATTTTTGATTTTTGACATTTTGATCTTTGACATTTTGATTTCTGACATTTTGATTTGGGAATTGTAATAATAATGATATTTGTAATAGTAATAACATTATATTTAATCTTATGATACTAATTTATATTTTCCTTTTAATACAAACATATATTTTTAATTAAGTCGATGATTTAAGAATTTTATAATGGTGATTTATAAATTGATCTAAATAAGTGTAATAATAGTGATACAAATAATTTCAAATGTTTGCATGCCGATTGGTAAAATGTGGCTGAGCTAATTGTAATCTTAAGAACTATTATGTATAACCCATATTTGCAAAATAAAATTCTATTCTATTCTAAAAGTTTTCTCATTTCTTCAGACTTTGATAGGCTTCAGCTAAGTTTAGAAGTATTCGTGACGTCAAAGCAAGTTCCGAAGAAGGGTTGCGTAACGCAACTCATTAAAAATGAGCAAATTGATATGTTTTACCAAAATCACATGTCTACTTAATTTTCTTGTGATGTAACATAGTCAACCTGCGATTACGATACCAACATCAACCCTTTTGTAAAAAAAAATGATTCTGTCATACTATGTACAGCTTCAGCTAAGTTTAGAAGCTTTCGCAAGATGTATGGTTGCGAAACCCAATTCTTTCCGAAATGTTACCAAAATAACGTCTCGGCTCATTTTTTATACGTACCTACCAGCTGTTACGACATAATTCAACGTTAGCCCTCTTGAAATGTTTTCCGATTTCCTCAGACTTTGTTGAGCTTCATCTACGTTTACGTAGAATCATTGGTCATGAATAAACTGGAGGCTTGCGCAACACTCCTACCCTCTTTAGACGTTCTCTTCTAAATTTAGTTGAAGCTTTATAAACTCTGAAGAAATCAGAAAGCATTTCAACACGATTGATGTTGCTAATGACGTAATAGCCAGCTGTAACGACTTACCCAATCAACCCCTTTTTAAAAGTTTTCTGTTTTCGTCATACTTCGATATGATTCAGCTAAGTTTAGAAGTATTCGTGACATCAACGCGAACTCACAAGAAGGGTGGTTGCGATACTCAACTGTATTCACAATGAACACAATAATATTACCAAAATAAAAATTTCCACCTGCTGTTACGACTTTATCAACATCAAACCTACAGAAAAGTTTATTGCATTTTTCAGACTTTGTTAAGCTTTATTTATGTTTATTTAGAATAATTTGTCATGAGTTAACAGGAGGGTTGGAGCGTTGCGTAACCCAACGCTATTTAAAACACGGGCAAGTGCGAGTTGGGTTGAGTTGCGCAACACTCCTACCCTCCTTTGACGTTCATGGAAAGCTTTTAAACTTAGTTGAAGCCTAATAAACTCTGAAGAAATCAGAAAGTGTTTCAAGAGGGCTGATGTTGATAATAACCTGCTTTAGCGAATTAACCGGTTTTAAAAAGTTTTCTGATTTCTTCAGACTTTAATAGGTAGGTTTGATAGGATAAGTTTGGAAGTATTCGTGACGTCAAAGCGAACCCGTAAGAAGGCTCGTTGCGCAACCTCAACCTTTTTATAAAATTGAATACAATAACTACCAAAACACCATTTCTAGCTAGCTTCCTGTTTCGACATACCAACATTAACCCTCTTCAAAAGTTTTCTGTTTTTTTTAGTTATTGTTGGGCTTCAGTAAAGTTTAGAAGTTTTCGTTACGTCAAAGCGAACCCGCAAGAAGGGTCGTTGCGCAACTCAACTCACAAAATATTTTGTAATTTTTTCAGACTTTCTAGAGCTTCATCTGATTTTACTGTAAATTGTTCGTCATGAGTAAACTGGAGGGTGGAAAAGTTGCGCAAGCCACCGCTATTAAAAGCCGGGTTGACATGTACAACACTCCCAGCCTCTTTTAACGTACACTTCTCAACTTACCTGAAGCTTAACAAAGTCTGACGTAATCAAAATTATTTCAAGAGGGTTGATTTTGGGTAATGACGTTATAGTCTGCCGTAACGAAATACCAAATCACTCCGTTTACAAAAATATCTGATTTTTTCAGACTTTGATGTGCTTCAGCTAAGTTTAGAAGTATTCGTGACGTCAAAGCGAGCTCGCACGAGTGGTTGCGTAAAATCAACTCTATTCAAATTGAGAAAAATAATATTATCAAAATAACATTTCTATTTATCAATTTTCTTGAAATGTAACTTAGCCAGCCAGCTGTTACAATACCAACATCAACCTATTTGAGAAGATTTTTGATATCTTTAGACGATGTGGAGCTTCAGCTAAGTTAAGATGCATTCGCAAGAAGGGTTCTTGCGCAACTCAACTGTATTCATCATGAACACAATAATTTAACCAAAATAAAAATTTCAGGCTGCTGTTATGAAATTATCAACATCAAACCTACTGAAAAGTTTATTGATTTTTCAGATTTTGTTAAACTATATTTAAGTTTATTTAGAGTCATTTGTTATGAGTAAACTGGAGGGTTGGACAATGTTTACTCGAAAGCGTTTTCGTGAAAAGTTCACTGATTTCTTCAGACTTAGATAGGCTTCGGCTAAGTTTAGAAGAATTCGTGACGTCAAAGCGAACTCGCAAAAAGCGTCGTTACGCAACTTCAACCTTTTCATAAAATTTTATACAATAACTACTAAAAAATATGTCCAGCTAGCCAGCTGTTTCGACATACCAACATCTACCCTCTTCAAAAGTTTTCTGATTTCTTTAATCTTTGTTGAGCTTCAGTTAAGTTTAGAAGCATTCGAAACGTCCAAGCAAGTTCGGAAGAAGGGTTACTTAACGCAACTCTTAATAATGAGAAAATTAATATGCTTTACCAAAATTACATTTCTACTTTATTTTCTTGTGATGTAACATAGTCAGCCTGCGATTACAATACCATTTTTTTTTTTTTTTTTTTCCGGTTTGGAAAATCCTCATGGATGTCCCCCGCCCTGGGGGGGCGGAGGGGTCTGTCAGACTCTTACTGACTAAAAACCACCCCGGTGTTCCGTCTCACACCTACGCCGGGGGTCGCGGGAACGTACAAATCTTCCGCAACCCCCGGCTGGTGCTGGCCCGCCTCTGCGGGCCCCGTCCGGTCGAGCGGGGGGAGTGAGGTGTATGACTCCCCCCGCGACGTCTAAGAGGGGCGCGCGTGGAGCGATTACAATACCAACTTCAACCCTTTTGTAAAAATATTTTGGTTCCGTCATACTATGTACAGCTTCAGCTAAGTTTAGAAGCTTTCGCAAGATGGATCGTTGCGAAAATCTATTCTTTCCGAAATGTTACCAAAATAACGTCTCGGCTCATTTTTTATACGTAGCTAGCCAACTGTTACGACATAAATCAAAGTTAACCCTCCCGAAATGTTTTCTGATTTCTTCAGACTTTGTTGAGCTTCATCTACGTTTACGTAGAATCGTTCGTCATGAATAAACTGGAGGGTTGCGCAACACTCCTACCCACTTTTGAAGTTCTCTTCTAAATTTAGTTGAAGCTTTAAAAACTCTGAAGAAATCAGAAAGCATTTCAGCACGATTGATGTTGCTAATGACGTAATAGCCAGCTGTAACGACGTACCCAATCAACCCCTTTTTAAAAGTTTTCTGATTTCTACAGACTTTGATATGCTTCAGCTAAGTTTAGAAGTATTCCTGACGTCAACGCGAACCCGCAAGAAGTGTGGTTGCGCAACGCAACTGTTTTCAAAACGTGGACAAAAAAATTACCAAAATATAAATTCTACCAGCTGTTACGACATTATCAACATCAAAGCTTTTGAAAAGGTTTTTGATTTCTTTAGACTTTGTTGAGCTTCACCTAAGTTTATTTATGTAGGATCGTTAGTCATGATTAAACTGGAGGGTTGGAGCGTTCTGCAACATTCCCACCCTCCTATGACGTTCACTTCTAAACTTAGTTGAAGCCTAATAAAGTCTGAAGAAACCAGAAAGTTTACAGGAGGGGCGATGTTGACAATGACGTAATAGCCTGCTGTAACGACGTACCAAATAACCCGTTGGAAATGTTTTCCTATTTCTTTAGACTTTGACATGCTTCAGCTAAATTTAGAAGCATTCGTAACGTTAAAGGGAAGTCGGATAAAAGGTTGTTGGTTGTTACGTAACTCAACTCTATTCAAAATGAGCACCATAATTACCAAAATAACATTTCTGCGAAGTAATGTTTTGGTTCTCATTTCATTCTGTACTTTAGGAGTCTGTCTGGTTTCGTTACGTGTTGCTACTTTGACTTTGTCGGCATCGGGACGTTCTCATTTTAATTTAGTTTAACAGGAAATTATTGTAAACTGACTCGTTGGTTTGCGATTGCGGAGCGGTCACGAGATAGGTATTCGATTCCCAGGTCGGACAAAGTGTTATTTCGTTTTTCGTCATGAATTTTCAGTAGCAGCCCGGAGACTGCATTTGTACACGGTTGTAGGTAAAAGGCTCGCCCTCCATTACATGAAACTTAAACACACAGTACATACTATAGGTATACCTCTGCCTAACTCTTCGGGGAAAACGGGCGTAATATTTGGTGTGAAAAATTAAAAAAATATAAATGTTCTTACCACAGCACTGCTTTCCGAAGTCCAACCTCACAAGCTGCACCATGTAGGGCTCCAGCAGGTTCACGTACCACCAGGGAACCCTCTCGGACTTCGTGAGGGTGCAGGTCTCGGCGTTGAAGGTAGCTGCTGTGCTGCCGTCCAGGGCCCGCTGTGGAACCCCGCCGTCTTCCGTGGACGCCTGCATTGGAGCTTTTCCTGCAGCCACGTTGAGGACTGAGGAAGAAATGGCGAAATTAGTTTGTTTTATGGGTAGACCGTGACTTATTGGTTTTGGATAGATGTAAGTAAGTGTACTGTATGATCAGTTTCTGTACCGGAATAGGTACCGGGTAACGAATGTAAGTGAATTGTTTGTGAGCGTATTATGTAACTCTTAATGTATGAGATGATAAGTCTTAATCGACATATCATCTTTGCAATACAATACGAAATAATACCACTCACTGAATAATAATGTAAGGCAGGATAGGCACGTTAGCTTTATTCCAAGAATCCTCTAATTATTTTACGAAATGCTGTTAGGAATATTTGTATTCGGAGGGAATCACGGGCACAGCTAGTTTATAATTAATAATATAATTAATTAGTGTATATAATTAATTATTAGTTTTTAATTATATTCAGGTCGAAATTGATATATTTACATGTCACTGGGGCGAATTCGCAAAAGTATTATTGTTTACACTGTGTTACAAACAATGATGTTTATGATCTTGAGATGGATGTTGTGCTTTAATTTTAATTTTGTGTGTGTGTGACTTGGCTATGGCATTAGGTTAAGACCTGTAATGATAGTTTTAAAGCATTAAAATAAATAAATAATAATGATAAAAATTACCAGAATTGGACCAGAACAAAGCTCCATTTTTTAATTTAGATATAGGGTCAAATTAAATTAGCTAGAGAAACTCCACAGATGTGATGGGTATCGATACCTAAACATGATAAAACAAAAAATATATTAATTTGATGATTTATTTTGTGAGGTTATCGACCACAGTTAGTGCAGTCACTTAAATTGAAATATAAGTGGAAAAACAGTTTTTTTTTAATTTACACTTTACTGACGTGATTGGTATCGATATCTAAACACGATAAAACAAAAGAAAACAGATTTTCTTAACTCATACTTCAAGTAACATCACTGCCAGCGGTCGCCGAACTCCCAAAGATTTGATATATCAAATCATTTTTATTTTTATTTTATCTTGTTTGGTTATCGACACCCATCACGTAAGTAGAGTTTCGCTAGCTAATTTAATTTGATCCTGTATAGATGTCTTAGTTGTATACTAGCACAAACACCCAGATCCGGAAATGGTGTCCATATGGATTGAAAAGCCATGTCTCATATTTAAACGAGGATACTACAAATAAGTATTTAGTAGTAAATTAGCCGATTTCGTAGGTCCGATCCTAGAATTTCAAGAAAAACCCTTAAAAGTAACAGAACTCGAAAACTAGCCAAAATATATTTTTGAAAATTTGGAATCATTTAGTAGTGTCATGTTTATGCAAAATCTGTACAAAAAATGTGGGCTTTGTACCGCTGAATTTGAGACAGCTGCAGCGCTTAGATTTGTCATCATACATTTCACCGCGCTGTTTTTCGGAAATTAATTAGCCAATCAAATCACATTTTTAGTACATTTTAGTGGTAAATTTATTCTAATTTATACTATAGAAATAAAATGGAAAAACTATGTAATTTCGGTAATACAACACATAGGATTTTGTCTACTACCATTCTTATTTATATCCGTCATTATCGAAGGAAACTACAAATCTAATAACATGGCAGCGAACTACTAGGTCTCCATACCGTTACCCTATCGATCGTTAAAATTGATCGCTACATTTATAGCTTTGTTATTAGCGGCGGCCATTACCGTGGCCCAGGTTCGATTCCCGATGGGTGTGAGTCACTGACAACGGTTGTTAGCGCCACCGTATTGTAATTTGATTGTTGTAACAATTATCGGACTAGAGACAACTGTAAATTGCTCCTTTTTGATGATATGAGTTTAGTTTAAACTTTCAAGTTGGCTGTACCCAGGATTTTGTAATATCTTGATTTAAAAGATTGTCCTTGGAGTTTCTTGCCCGTTCTTCTCCATAGACACCTACGTTTTGGAATGGGCAACTAGCTTCAACTGTCTGTCTAACTGATCGACTGTTTGAGAATTCAAAAGTGCCCGTAAACGGTTTAATTGAAATAAATGGTTTGAGTTTGAGTTTGACTGTTGTTTTCTACACTAATATTATGAAGAGGTAACGTTTGTAAGTTTGGATGTAGGAGGTAATCTACGAAACGACCTAACCCATTTCAAAAATTCTTTAGCGGATTTTCTACGCTATTGCAGATTGTTTTTATGTTAAAACACGCAGACGAAGTCGCGGGCAGAAGTATTTCATAGTTGTGCGTGCTGTGCATAACGTTGAAGATGAAGTTTTAGAAAAATTTGTTAAGGTCAAGGTCAAAGTTTTTTATTAATGCGATGTATCTTAAAAATATTCCCTATAAGGCATGCATTGTTATATTACAATATTAGAAACTAAGTTAAACATTACGTGAAACATAATAAAGTAATTAATATCTATAGAAATTAAATTACAAGATATAATATATTGTAATAAATTAATAGATATTTGTATATGAATGCAATGTAAAATCAATTTGCATGCCCGGAACTGGCTAAATATGGATTGTGTAGAAACCACAAACTTTTTATAACTGGTAAGATCTGTATATTCTGCAAACAAATAATGCTAGATTCTTTGATGTTCCAATTTCTTCTTGCTTTTTTAAAAAGGTCGTGCGACGCGAATGTACTAGCCAAATAAAGGCTGATACGAATATATACAGGGTACAGAGTGTTAGGGTAAACGAGGGACCTGGTAGGTAAGTACCTACCTACTCATGAAAAAGTACAACTTTTACTAAAATACCAATTCTGATATGAAAAATAAGTCAGCTGTTCCCAACATGTTAAGTTATGCGACCATAATTGTGTGGAGCAGCTTAACAAAACTATTTTGTTAAAATATTTTATATATTTTTATTTTTCCATATTTTGTCGCGATTTGAATTTTGTTCACGTAGTAAAACTGACTACTCTTCAAGTATGTCTCTCGGTTCACTTCCCACAGTGTAAACCTACAGTTAATTTTAACAGAAATTCTAATCTCGTCATTTCAAATAATTACACTGCCAGCGGCCGTTGACTCCGTAGTCAGCTGTATCAATCTACCTGGCCTTTTTCTACCTATGTTGGGGTTAGCTTCCAGCCCAACCGGATGCAGCTGAATACCAGTGTTTTACATGAAGCCACTGCCTATCTGACCTCCACAGTCAAGGATCTACGAATTACAGCCGGAACCAACGGCTTAACGTGCTTGCTGAGGCACGGAGGGTTCTCGATATGTAATAGATGGGCACCCATCCACAAATCGTCTGCAGCAAGCGTAGCTTAACCTTGGATGACCCGTGCGGTTGTTATCATTGAGCCACGAGTAGAACTCCGTCGATCAGCACCATTTCCAGCAGTCACCTATATCCGCCTGTCGCCGGTACCTGTCGCCTACCCACGTCGTCGCCGCCATTCGGTGACAACGGACAACTAATGGAACTAGGGCTGTGCGGATTAAATTAACATGTCTCGTCTAGTGATGTGTTGTCGATAACTGTCGATAATTTGCGCAAACGATCGACTCACGCTGCCCTAACGGTATTCGGTTGAACGATATTATATTATTTTAGTATGAAGTTTTTGTTGTTATATTCCGAGACGAAACGATTCTGCGTTTTGGTAGTCGAGGGTTCAAGTTGGTGGTTGTCATTCTCGCATCATTTACGACAAGTCCATATTTATAATATGTGCATATTTTTTGCCTTGCTAAATCATCGTTGGTATTGACCGTGGGATCCTAGGCTCGATCCTTGGGACGGGCCCCGTACTGCATGGAGTTATAAAATAACTGACGAAATGTGGTACATTTACTATGTATCTATCTTTACCTACCCCTGCTGGGAAAGTAAGCGTGATGTTAGGATGTTACGTTTGTACGTTCTGCGTATTGCATTGGCCTGTCTCGTCCATTAAGGCATGTGTCGTACAGTCCGCACATCAACACTAGAACTACAAAAACCGCTCTAACTGCTACGGAATAAAGGCACTGCCAGTGTTACCACTGACATGCGGTTGACCGTACGCGCAGTATAATTTACTTTTAAGCGTGCGAGAATTCTCACGATGCAATCTAAGCTTCTGAATATTTAACTTAAGTTACTTCACGCTTGCATTGCAAAATGGTTGACAGAGGTGTGTTTTAAGTTCTATGTTACAGGGTTTGGTTGCCGCACTTAGTCCTTCAGGTGAACCATAGTGCGTGGGCCAGTGCGCCCGTCAGTGTTTATCCCTACCAGCCTACCTCCCTCTAAAAGATATGTACGTCCTGGTCTGTAGCAGAGGGGGGATAAATAGTAGTTATAGAGGTAGGGCTCTTTGTAAAGGAGCTTGTACGGTAAAGTACTGCCCCTTAGGTATCTATTTCTGCCACCGACCCTCGTTGCTGTGTTCTTGTGTGCCGGTGTAATTTTGGGCAAACTCATATACCGTTACTAGAGCAGGTGATAGCCCAGTGGTAACGGCCCCAAGTTACGCGTTGTAGGTCGTGGGTCCCAACCCAGGCAGGCGCTTTACTTTGTGTAAATAATTTCATCACAACTGCTCTCAAAACGGTGAAGGAAAACATCGTGAGGAAACCGGCATGTCCTAAAACCAAAAAATTGGAGACATGTGACCTCTATCAACCCGCACTGGGCCCGCGTGGTAGTTTACAGCCAACTTCTTTTCGAATAGAGGAGGCCTGTGTCCCAGCAGTGGGAATATTCTAGGCTGATTATGATATGAAGTGCCTGTAATTATATCGGTAGTTCTACAATAGCTTTGGCAAATATCTTAACATTTCAACTTTGTCTCCGGCATGGGAACGTATCTGCAATGGCTCTGCACGCGTTGTTTGACCACCGTCCACAGTAGAAACGAAAGACAAAAATTGGTGACATATTATAGAGAGATTTTTACGGCGCGATGTCAAAAATTAAGAAAACAAATTAATGTCACTTTGTAAAGAGGTGAAACCCCATTTACACAATGCAAGTATTTTGTCTGTGGCATACTTACAATAAAATTGAAGCAACAAATTACTTGCATCATTTAAACAACAGCAACGTGCAACTTTTATTGATGCTTTTACTTGTAGCGGTATCTACATCGCCACATGCGAGCTACACGTCACACTGACGTCACGCAAAATCCTGCATCGCGCAAGCAGAGTTTACCGCGCAACTAGCATATATACAACATCGCGATATCAAACGTCGGGCAGTTGCCCACCAGACACAACACCCGTGTGGTCGGAGGATCCTCCTTTTTCTATAGAGTATGAGTGAACTTTACACCCTGTTCCTCATACCTCAATAAACCTATGGTATCCACAGGCCACGGGCAAACAAATCGTACCGTGTAAATCAGGCCTTTCGTAGAGTCGAGGTAGAAGAGGTTATACTAGGTACTCTTGCTAGTATTGCAGATGTCCATAGGCGGTATAGTATTTTTATCTCACAAAGCGACGCGCGCTTTACTTGTGCTTACCAAGTGTACAAACACGCTGTGAATATGTGTGTAAGTGCAGGAGCTCCAGGTGTCGTCCGAGAAAACGGCGAAGACGGAGGTGTGTGTGTGCGTGTGCGTGTGCTGACGCTACTCATTTTCACGCACATATTCACAGCGTGTTTGTACACTTGGTTACCACAAGTAAAGCGCGCGTCGCTTCGTGAGTTAAAATACTGTAGTGCTGTTTGTGTACACCAGTGCAGAAGGTGAAAGTTTTCATCACGTGATTCGCGAACCCATCTATTATACCCACTATTGGTTTATTTAGAAAAAAAATTGAGAGAAATCGTGATAGGTTCGCGTTTTTGCTACAATGATTTCTTTGCAATTGCTAAATCATTTCAGTGCTTCGGTTTTTCATTATTGCTCTTATGTTTGATGAGCTTTATCTTACTTACGTGTTTTATTGTTTATTTATAGTTTTTTTCTGGCAAGTTTTTAGCATAGAAGACACAAGAAAGTAGGTAAAATATGTACAAAGTCTTCCGTCTGACACACGTTTATTGACCGCGTCAGTTAAGCTGTTTACTTGAATTTCAGACATTCGATATTTTTATATTATTACAGTATACTAAATGAGTTTCATAAATCAAATCAAATCAAAATCAAAAATATTTATGTGCTAGAATATGGTACATAAGGTGTTACAGTAAATTTCTTTCAGCATATTCTGGCATAACATGGCGTGCAAATGTATTCACAATCAGAGATGTCAATTAATCTAAGTTAAAAATTACTGATTCTATTGATTTGTCGTCGAATTAGTCCTTAATGGTATAATATCTTTTAAATAATAATAGGATGAAAAGTATTTTTTTAAACATTGTCAGCGGTAAGTCTTGAAAACTATTTGGTAAATGATTGTTAATAATAATCGACATGCAGTACACATTTTTCTTAAATATTTTTAGTTTTACTGGTGGCACCCGAAGTCTATCTGTATGCCGTGTTCCGCCTATACCGTCTGTTTCGCTAACTTATTAAAAAAATATCTTAAATCATAATTCCGAGAACCTTATTACAGCTGATTACGGGGTCAACGCCCACGAATCGCGCGAACGGCTGTGACCTTATGATATTGGAAAATATGTTTTTTCTTAGATATCAAACTAAAATAAGTCTGCGTCTGTGAAGTTCAGCGAACTAATTAAAAATAACTTAAATAAATGAACCGTTTTGGAGTTCGGCAAACTTTATGATGTGTGTTATTGTTTATACAGATTTTGATCAGGTAAATAAATAATATAGTATAACATCACGCCTGTATTTTCATAAAGGTTAGGCAGAGGTGCACCTATAGTACACCCACATTTCGCCAGATATGTTTAAGTCCCATTTAATAGGGGGCGAGCCTATTGCCATCAACCGGGCACTACACTATTCCAGACTCCAGGCTGCTACTGAGAAATTCCAGATGGAAAAACCTAATAACACTTTGTCCGACCTGGGAATCGAACCCAGGACCTCATGCTCAACAGTTGCGCTTGCGACCACTAGACCCACGAAGTCGTCTTAAACAGAATTTAAAAATATACTTAGTATAAGTCCACGCAAGAGGAGCTATCTCTTACATAGTTAATTTATTGAGAAAATATTTAGTCGATTTTAGTGTAAATTCACGGCGATGTGAGTCACTGGGGCAGAAGCATAAGCCCCGCGCGGTCGAGATGGAAAGTGCCAGTCCGAGCGGAACGCGACAAAAACGTTTTACCTATACACATCACTTCAAGTTCGGACTTCAGGGTCTTTAAATTTTAATCAAACCGACGGGCGACAGGTGACAATTCGACGATCTGACAATGTTGTAAGATTATTTCTTTGATTTCTACTTAATTATAAACCACCTGTTGTGTATATGTGAGAATAATGTCTTCTTTTGACAAATATGTCGCATTCACAGTTATATAAATGGCGAAAGGCGTTGACTCCATAATTTGCCTTTTTTCCATAATCAGGTGAAGTTTTTCGAAATTGTGATTTTAGATTTATTGAATTGTCGTCCACGTCCACGTCCAAAACGTTGCAAACAGACACACAGAAACACATTCGCATTTAAAATATTAGTACTTATAAATAGTAAAAATAAAAAATCTAATTCGCTCTGCCAAGCGAAATAAGTCTCATTTACGTCCATTTGCTTCGCGTTAGCACTAACATTCGTACGTATTTAGTTCACGGTTTTCGCGGTCGCTCTCAGACCCAACCCAAGTTTAACATTATACGGTTGTTTTTTTGGTAAATCTTGTTTTATTATGATTATATTATAGGCCGCATACCGATTGTGGAATGTTCGGAAATTCACCACTTTGATCTATGAGGAAAATGTACTGTGCTGTCAAACTTGAAAATGTACTGCTGGAGAGTTTGTTGCGCCACTACTTCTTCCCAGCTAAAGTACTAGGAAAAGGCGAGGGGCGGGCGTTTTGGGGGACTGTTATATGTAATGTTGACGTTCAAAAAGTGCCGATTCTCAGCCTGGTTTGAATAAATGACTTTTGATTTGGTTAGAACAGATTTATAAAGTTATATTTAAATTGACCGACGAAACTGCACAGATGTGATGGTTATATATAAAATAAAAAAACAAACATTATATATATTAATCAAGATAGACATTATTTGCGAAACGAGGGCGTGATTAGCTGTTCTTTTTATTGTTTTTTTTATTATAAGAGACTATAACATGACAAGGAAACGACATGTACTGACTGAGAGCTACACCACTGAGCTTACAGTACTCTAAATTATACAGGATGAGTTTCAACCTGTATAGTCTACAGAGTTAAATTAACATAACCCTGTAATGCTTGATGAATTTATCGTGTGTATGGCAGTTGCGCCAACCCTAAACAAATTGGTATAAGCGCGGGAGAACGATGATGAAGAGTCAGTAACAGCACTTTTCGCAACTTTGATTGCGGGAACCAAACCAGTTTTATCCATTGTTTATTTAATAGTTTTATTTCCAACATTAGAATCAGTTTAGCAAATGAAAGCGAGCATGGTCCACACATCTTGATGGTTGTCTGTGGTGAGCCAACACAACAGATTCGGGGTAATGCAGTTTAAATTGTCTGCGGAAAGGGACAGTACGGACAAATGTGTGTGTCAAAACATTTGCACTTTCAACTCAGATGGCGTCACGGAGTTAGTTATAAGGCGAACACGATTGTAGCTTAATTTGTACATTGTTTCAAGTAGTATTGATGTGTTATTGCTTTTTTTATTTCTATAAGATACGTATACAGTATAACAGATTTAAATAAAGCTAAGGAGTTAAACAGTAAAATTTTAACAAAACATAATACAAGTTGGACATGAGTAATTGACAAAACTGACACATTAGGAAACAATGTAATGCTAACAAATCAATCAATAGAACAGTACAATTGTTAATTATCTTTCTTTCATCCATAATTAACACCTTTGCCTTTTAGTTTTCGATTTGAATGATTTGTCAATTTTATTGAATAACCATCCAGAAGCAACTCGCGGGTTATCGCTTCGTTTTCATTTCGCTCCCTACTATTTGTATCTATTCGCGGTGTCGGAGCGTCGCGTCGTTGCGAGCCCTGCGCCGGCGCCGCGCCGGGGGCTAGCTCTCTGCCGACACCGTTAGTGACAGCTTGCGGCACACTTCTGTTCTCCGTTACTTGCAGGGCTGCCGGGTGCTCCATGACAATTGCTTCTTAACGTCCAGTAATTAATACTTCATTGAAATTATTAATCGTGATAATTATGCCATTCAATGATGTAAATATGTAACGTTTAAATAAATAAAGTATCGGAAACACGTTGCTTTTTTATCTGAAATTGCTATTAGTAGATCTGATATTTAGACAGAATTGTGGTCACAATATCAACACATCGCTTCAATTCACCAGCCAGGCAAAGTGTGACAAAACTTCATCGTCGTTTTATTCTCAACACAACAAGACGCGTAGTCGCAAGGGAAAATTCATTTCAACGGGACAGAGATAATTATTATGACGGCAAAATTTTGTCGCACGCACTTGTTCGATGGTATTCCAAGTTCCCGCTACTCGCCAGCCCTAGGCGCCCGCGCCGCTGTGTTTACTATGAACAGTTCGCGTCAATGGCGGCATGCTCGTTGTGTTCCACTTTACACTTGTCTCACACTCTCGCCACTCGCTACTATCCGAACATCTGCTCTACCGTGCAAACGTGCGTGACCATAAAACTATGATAAATCTTTGGATTGACTAATCATAATTATTATTCTTCATCATCATCATCAACATTTCAGCTGGAAGACGTCCACTGCTAGACAAGTCAGACAGTCATGACAGGTCTCTGTCTAGCGTCGCCACATCGACCGGTCCTGTATTTCTCGCATCCAGCGGATTCCCGCGACCTTCACCAGGTCATCATTATTGGGAACAACACATTAAAAACTACTATTCTGTTAAAACACTCTTGTGTTTAATGGAACTAGATATTCTCCCATTGCAGGGCAAATACCCTTCTCCCTTTCCTACATAACGACGACTGACGTGAGATTTGCTGTTTTTATTAATATATGTTATTATTTTAATCAAAAATTTGCCCTAAATTTTTATTTGTATTTTATATTATTAATTTCCGGTTAATTTTTAAAGTTTTATTTTATATTTTTATTTTTTATTTTTTTTGTCATTTGACATCGAGTTGCTTATTTTTATTTGACATTGTATTTATAATTTGATGACATTGTATTTATTTTTATAATTTGATGACATTGTATTTATTTTTATATTGTGATTTGTACTTATCTCGTGTTTGTAATTGTAATAAGTACTTGTGATTGTAATATGGGAGAACCTGAAATAAACTGTATTTTGTAATTTTTTTATAATTTTGTGTTTTGTTCACCGGCCAGTCCTTTCGCTAGGAGTCAAGCTCGTCCCGCCATCTCCGCTTTGGCCAGCCGCGATGTAGTCTTTCGTTCAATGGGACTCGGTGTGTTTTTTAGCCCATTTCTCAACTGACATGCGGGCCATGTGGCAGACACTAAGCTTACTAAGTATTACTGTCCCACGTCACCAATAACCGGTATACTTAGTAATAAATTTGAAAGCAGATTAGATTACCATGACGGAGAGAATAGTGACCGCCTCATTGGTCTAGAGGTTGCTAGCACGACAACTGAGAGGAGGATCCTCCACCCTAATTGCGTAACACAATATCTACTACAATCTGAATCATTTTGAAGCCTATTGCTAATCCATTGCTTCATATGTTCGAAAAATTTGTCTGCTCAACAACGTAAATAAAGCAATGAATGTTGTTGAACTGTCAAAATGAAAGATATACCTACTTTTAGTGTGTTACGCAATTACCCCGCAGGTTTCGATTTCGATCCCCAGGTTCAGTAAAGTGCTATTCAGTTTTCATTAGTAAGTTTCCTGTAGCAGCCCGAAATCTGGCTCTGTGCCCGGTGCTCTTACATGAGCAAATAATTATGTAAGTACCTTCTATACCACCACCTCTGCTTAACCTTTCGAAGTCCGAGAACCATATGATGAGCGCTCGCGCTTGTGACTGGTATACCAACGAGGTAGTCGTTTCTGATGAGGTACTGTTGCAAATTACAGTACTTAGGAACTGAACGCGATCAGAACAATAATAATATCAGATCAATATTCCGCAACAATTATGACTCTTGTAGACTTTGTAGGCCTAACTTGTAGACATTAGATTTGTAGCCTTTTTTTCTATTTTGTTGAGTAGGTACCTGTTACTTGTTGACAGGGCTACACTGTCCTTCCATACCTATTAACACTGTAATTTAAAAACATTGTAAAAGCCACTTATTTTTAAAAGCGTAACCGTAGTATTTCTTGCCGGCTCTTCTCCATAGCAAACAACCAATTAGAACCGTGCACCTTGCTTCTGAGGTTTCATAAGTGCCCATGTCGGTTTATGTGAAATAAAATATTTTGATTTTGATTGACTCTGATAGCTCTTGAGCTCTCGAGCAGGCTCGCGTTTAGTATTATCAGTCGAATTCGCCATTAGGTAGGTACGACAAATAAATCAGGCTACTGCATAATATACCCTGTAAACAGCCAGTTGGAGATTAAAATACTTTATCATTCCACGAACTTAAATCAATATTTTTCACGCACACATTCGCAGTGTTCTATAAACGTGGCGAGCTCTGATTGGTCCACGCCATGCACATACTGGACTTTGGTCCTAGGAATTATACAGAAGTTTGTATAGTCTATAGTGCAAGTTTTGCTTGGGTGTACTAACGAGGCCGGCCCGTAACAGTCTATGGGGGGCGTCTACGGTTTCATGTGAATTCAGCAGCTGAAACTACTGCGAAGGCTCCCCCTTTCTAGGAATTATTATCAAAGCAATTTCCATGAATTTGTTAGGCTTACAGTTAGTGCGATAATTTTAAATAGGTAGTTGTTTGTTTTTCCTTTTGAATTCAAAGAAAATGAGGGAAAGGGTTGGCGCCGTGGTACTCGTAGCGTCCACCAAGCAAGTTAGGGTAATACTGGAGATGGAAAAAGAGAAAGAAAGAAAATTACTTTTTATACCTACCTATACTATTTATTACTATTTATGTATAGCAGAGAGTTTGTTCTAACATTTGAATTTGAGAGATGCCTTTTAAAAAATGAAGTACGTAAGTTAATTTAGTAATTGCGCATAATCAGCTTATAATGTTCCCACTGCTGGGACTCAGGCCTCCTCTCTGTGAGAGGGAGTGGGTCGTAATCCACTACATGAGCCCAGTGCGGGTTGGTGGATGTCACGTGTCTTCGAGTTTTTCGTTCTTGGACATGCTGGTTTCCTCACGATGTTTTCCTTCACCGTATTGAGAGCAGTGTTAATGAAGAATCTACACAAAGTAAAGCGCCTGTTTGGGGTTCGAACCCACGACCTGCAATTCGTAAGTCCCGGCCGTTACCACTCGGCCACCACTGCTCTAGTAATTGTATCTACTTAAAATCGATCAAGAAAAAGCTGTGGAATCCTTTAATATTCTACGAGGTTAACTGCCTATCGTAAGGTTACCTTAAAAATGTCACAGAATTAAATACGACATGATGGATTTAATTAATAAAATAAAATCAAAGAATTTGTAGATTTAACACAAAAATAACACATTCAGAGTAGAAATACCACCTCAATAAAAAGTAAATGATAGCTTTCGAGTTTCGAGTCATCAAACTAACGGTAGCCATGATCTTTTAAAACTTCTCTCCGTTGGGATCAAGGGTCACAATATCTTCTAACACGTAGATAGTATTAATAATATTCACCGGTGCCGAAATCAACACATTATACGTAAAGCTGCGGTGACACGGGCACATTTAGTAATTACTAGCCTTTGCCCGCGGCTTCGCCCGCGTAGAAGTCGGAAATTATCCCACGGGAACGTACTACCGATACCGGTATAAAAAGTATCCTACGTGTTAATCCAGGTTATAAACTATCTGTGTTCCAAAATCCATCCAAATCCGTTCAGTAGTTTTGGCGTGAAAGAGTAACAAACATCCATCCATCCATCCTCACAAACTTTCACATTTAAAATATTAGTAGGATAGGATAGTAGGAAGTAGGATTGCCCAGCACCATTTACAGGAGGTAAAGTAGTGGAGTGAAATTATTTCATTAATGTTATAGGTACTATAACTTTAAAATACTCCAAATTCTGTATTTCCTAGTTGTTGTTCACTATTGCTCAATATGGTGAGATCGCATGTTCGCTGAGCAGTGGTGCCCCGTGGTAACGGCCGCGACTTACGAGTTGTAGGTCGTAGGTTCGAACCCAGTCTGGCGCTTTACTTTGTGTAAATTATTTCATCACCACAGCTCTCAAAATGGTGAAGGAAAACATCGTGAGGAAACCGGCATGTTCTAGAATCAAAAATTCGAAGACATGTGACATCTACCAACCCGCACTGAGCTCGCGTGGTGGATTACAGCCCACTCCCTCTCGCTGAGAGGAGGCCTGTGTCCCAGCAGTGGGAACATTATAGGCTGATTATATTGATGTGCATATTCGCATCGCAGTAAATTGCTCGATGTTTGTGTGACGTCATATTTGACAAATATAGCCCAGAATTGAGCAGTTTTAGTTGCCCGTGTAGATACCGCTGTAGAATTAGTTGCAGAGGCAACGGTTAAAACAACCGAACGTCACACGTTACGCGCGGTTCAGGTAGCCAGAAGTAGGCCAACCAGACATCTAGGGCTGATACTTGCCAAACCTATAAATAACGACGTGTAAAATATTACAAGGAGACATACTAGGTATCTAACTAATCATGAAAACAACTCTGGAAGTCTGACCCAGTCAAATTATCTGGAAGACAGTGACTATCCAGAAAACAGAGTGAGCTTAGCGGGAAAGCGCAGAGTAAGCGTACGTAACGTATCTACCAACCTAAATTCGAGCGATTTTAAAATTGGAAACACTCATTTCGCACATAACATTTATTAAGTTTTAAGACTTTTCATATATCTATGAGTGATACTAAATTCGGACCATATCGATATTGGAAAATACTCGTTTAAGTAGCACATTTATAACATTTATTTAGATAGTTTTAAACCAAAATGCAAAAGGCTGGTCAGTTGTATGGCCTAGTCAGCTGTACGGCCTAGCCAGTTGTACGGCCTAGTCAGTTGTACGGCCTAGTCAGTTTGACGGCCTAGTCAGTTGTACGGCCTATTCAGTTGTACGGCTTAGTCAGTTGTACGGCCTAGTCAGTTGTACGGCCTAGTCAGTTGTACGGCTTAGTCAGTTGTACGGCCTAGTCAATTTAACGGCCGGACGGACTATTTTTTATTTAAATAATTTAATTTAAACCGATGTCCACCCTCTAATCCCAATACTTATCGCTTAATAACCGATATCTTGGCGTTAATTAACTTTAATAATATGAAGGAAAGAAAGAAAAAGTATTTATTGAGACTCGCACAGGATTATCAGATACTAAACTAAACACACTCATAAAAATAAAATAATAAAATAAAAACAAAATGTAAAATGAAAATAACAACAGTAAGTCCTGTACGAGGCCGAAAGGCCCCTATCTCAGCATGATGCTGCGACATTTAAGAAAAATAAATGTCGCAGCGCTGGTATTGATATGGTAACGCTGGTATGGTATGGCTGGTATATATGACAAGTTACTTACTCAAGATTAATTTAATCTTGTCATAATCATGGTAACATAATAATGTGTATTTATTACATCACGCCTATATTCCGCGAACGGGTAGGTTATGCAGTAAATAAAAATGTAAGTCACACATAAAATGTTTTGAACGACAAACAATGTTAGGTAGCTAAACGAGTTAGATCGATAACGTCTCGATCGATTGGCGCCGTTGTCCATGCATTATTAAAACACCGTGGCATGACGGCACAGAGACTTTGTTATATAAATTACTGCATTTCAGTCGTTTTCGTATTTCTTGAATTATTTAGTTTCTTTTACTTTTTAGGTCATAACTATAAAGAGTAGCAGGGATACCGACGCGTAAACTGTAACCATGAATTCAGCACAACATGTTTCTAGACCCCTATAGGACGTAGAAATTGTTCTTTGGTTATAAAAAACCGGCCAAGTGCGAGTCGGACTCGCGCACGAAGGGTTCCGTACCATTATCTATAAAAACGGCAGAAAAATCATGTCTGTTGTATGGGAGCCCCCTTAAATATTTATTTTATTCTGTTTTTTAGTATTTGTGGTTATAGCGGGCAACAGAAATACATCATCTGTGAAAATTTCAACTGTCTAACTATCTCGGTTCATGAGATACAGCCTGGTGACAGACGGACAGACAGACGGACGGACAGCGGAGTCTTAGCAATAGGATCCCGTTTTACCCTTTGGGTACGGAACACTAACAACTTTACAAAAGGGTTGACGTTGATATTGTAATCGCAGGCTGACTACGTTACATCACAAGAAAATTAAGTACAAATGTAATTTTGGTAATACATACTAATTTTCTCATTATTAAGAGTTGCGTTACGCAACCCTTCTTCCGAACTTGCTTTGACGTTTCGAATGCTTCTAAACTTAACTGAAGCCCAACTAAGACTAAATAAATCAGAAAACTTTTGAAGAGGGTTGATGTTGGTATGTCGAAACAGTTGGCTAGCTGGAAATGTTGTTTTGGTAGTCTTTGTATTCAATTTTATAACAAGGTTGAAGTTGCGCAACGACCCTTCTAGCGAGTTCGCATTGACGTCACGAATACTTCTAAACTTAGCTGAACCCTATCAAAGTCTGAAGAAATCGGTGAACTTTTCACGAGGGTTGATGTTGAGAATGTCGTAACAGCAGGCTGAAATTTGGGTTCCCTCTATCTGGCAGAATTTTGATGCTCCGAAATTGATTTGGCATAACCCACTTGGCATAATCTTCTTTAAACGAATATATATATGGCATAAAAATCATTTAATATAATTATTGTTTGGCCGAATGTTTATATGTCCGAATTTACAAAGGCATACTTTTAAGATGGCAGAATTTTATTTGGCATAATTACTTTTGGCAAAGCTTAATTTCGCATAATTTCGTTTCACATAACGTTTATTTAGAGCGACGATTATTTGGAATAATTTCACTTGGCATATTAAGAAGATGGCAGAATATCATTTGGAATAATTTTATTAGGCATAATTATTGTCATTTCTATAAAATGTAATCATATTCTTAACCTTAAATTAAAATTAAAATATTGTCTTAAAAAGTCAATATGTTGTACTACAAAAGTTAGTGAAGTGACAGAACCCAATCGCTGCAAAACCGACTGCACGTAGTCTTGTCTGCCCTACCCCTAGGGTGTAATTTAAGCCCGCAGCGCCGGAGCCGTGACAGAAACCATGCCTGCTGCATGTTGCATGCTTGCTTGCATGCTGCATGTTTGCTTGCATGCTGCATGCTTGCTTGCATGCTGCATGCATGGTGTGTGCTTTTTTGCATGTTTGCATTCTACATACTTGATGCATACATGTATGGTGTGTGCTTTTTTGCATGTTTGCATTCTACATGCTTGATGCATACATGCATGGTGTGTGCTTTTTTGCATATTTGCATGCTACATGCTTGATGCATGCATGATGTAAGCTTGTTTGCATGTTTGCATGCTTCTCTCATGCTTCATACAAAATTATTCTAACTATGAATTTTCCGTAATGTGATAGATGAGTCTTTCAATTATTATGGATATGAAAAATATGCCAAAAGATGATTCTAACTGTAAACTTTCTGAGATATGATAGTTCTACCTTTTAATGATTATCGATATGAAATGTATGTATGCTAAAAGACGATTCTGACAGTGAACTTTCTGCAATATGATCGTTCTACTTTTTAATTATTATGGATATGAAATTTATGCCAAAAGACGATTCTGATAGTGAACTTTCTGCAATATGATGGTTCTACTTTTAATTATTACGGATATGAAATTTATGCCTAAAGATGATTCTGACTTACAAAATTATGCGTTTTTAATGTATTATAAATGAGTGTATGCCAAACGATTTTCTGCGAAATGAAGTTTATGCTATGCGCTGTTATGCAAAATAATATTATGATATAAAAAGTTCTGCTATAAAGGGTAGACCCCTGAAATTTTTATTTTGGTAATATTATTTTTCTCAATTTGAATAGAGTTGATTTACGCAACCCCTCGTGCGAGCTCGCTTTGACGTCACGAATACTTCTAAACTTAACTGAAGCCCAACAAAGACTAAAGAAATCAGAAAACTTTCGAAGAGGGTTGATGTTGGTATGTCGAAACAGCTGGCTAGCTAGAAATGTTGTTCCGGCAGTTAATGTATTTAATTTTATAAATATGTATGGAACCCTAAAAACAAATATCAGCTCTTTCATAGAAAAGAGTAATACCTACCTACGCGGTCAAAATGTATGGAACATCATTTTATTTACTTCAACACGAAGAAAACTTTCAGCGCATGGGGGTTTAGAATCATGTACTGAATCCATGGTAACAGGTTGCGCATCGATTTTCCTGCCAACCTG
The DNA here is from genome assembly GCA_917490735.1 of Dryobotodes eremita. NCBI lineage: Eukaryota > Metazoa > Arthropoda > Insecta > Lepidoptera > Noctuidae > Dryobotodes > Dryobotodes eremita. The sequence continues at coordinate 3,568,076 of OU823241.1, read as the reverse complement.
TATAGGTTACGCAAGAAGATAAGGTTATTCTCGACTGTATATGATCTAATTGAGCTTAGTTCTGGCAACCTTATACCTTATATTTTTGAATATAATTTTTATTATTTTATTATTTATTAAAATGGAATTTTGATGTTGGTTTGGCCCACATAAAAATTTGTCTCATTTTTAGAAGTAAATTTTGATAGTTATAATTGGTTATTTTTAAATCTATTCTAAGCATTAGTGTTGGTTTTATATTGGACAAAATTTTATGCATAGTACCTAATGTACCAAGAAGGGGATGCCTCTGTCCAGCAGTGGACGTGTTTTGGCTGAAATGATAAATGATGGCCTAATGTACCACATTTGGAATATTAGATTTTTTACACGCTATTAACTGAATTAATGAGAGATTGTCGGTTGGCTCGTTTTGGCTGAACTAAGTCCTCCATATGATCTCTGTATCTAGTTCTGCATCCACGAAAAGTGTGACGGTGTTCCGTTCTTGTTTTTATCAGACCAGCATTCTTAACCACCCCGATCCCAATCTCATTTACCGTAAACATGCCTAATCAGTAATCAGTCTATAATTTTCCCACTACTAGGAATCAGGCTTCTGAACCTTCTCCGTGAGGATAATCCACCACGCGGGCCCGGTGCCGGTAGGTGAATCGCCAAAAAGAAAAAGTTATCTAACCACTTGACAAACCACTTCACCGTGATATATATCATCTGTTACGTGTCTACCATACAAATTAATCGACCCGATAAGCATGGGGACAATGACTGTCGGTTGACACCAACATACGATTCGGTGACAATGACACGTGACGACATTTGCCATTCAATGCTAATTGACGCCTTCGCCTAACCTGCGCCGGAAGTCTTTTGTGACGAGTCTATTAGGCTTGCTTTGATAGTCTGCACTTAGCTAAATAGGTGGGAATTGAAAGTTATTAATTTTAGAGAGTTTGTTTATGTCGTCAGACGGTTTAGGACGGAAAACTATTTGTGTTTCTAGGTTGTATTTTTCCGTTTCAGGGCAAAGGCATATCCATAAAGGTATATCTTAGTTGAAAAAACCGGTCAAGTGCGTTTTTCTCATCCCTCGGTTACATGAACGGGAAGTACCACCGCTAATAATTTTTTTCGTTATTTCATTACTCTATTGTTTAGCGGTGCTCAGTATACTAAACGCTTTCTTACTAATTTTCATTGACATGGTGCAAAACTAAGTCTCCGAGCAAAATGGCTGTGTGACAACCGGACTGACGTACAGACGGACAGACGGACATACTCGTACGACACAACAAACGGACATAGCGAAATTATAAGTGTTCCGTTTTTGCGATTTGGCTAAGGAACCCTAAAAACAGAAGCCTGAAAATTCGTCATATCCATAATTATCCATGTCATATTATGTCGGGAAAAAAGTTTTTTCGTATTTTATAAATATACAAATTCAAGAGTAAGAGATCGTGTGGCACCCAAATATCGAGCCTTTTTGTATACCCAGACCTTTTTCAAATGGGTCAATACAGTTTTGTGGTCAACCCCTAACTCTTCAGCTATGTCGTAACTATGTAGTAAATATCCCGACCTTGCTCCACTTTTTCAAAAATGGCATCGCCTTTATCCGTAACAGGGCAACCAGAGCAAGTTGCATCTTTGACATCAAAATTCCCGGACTGAAAACGCTTGAACCAACTTTGTGCTACTGTGTAACTGACACTGCGTTAAGTCCATAAACGTCACATATTTTTTTCGTGGCTTGTATCTCATTTTACCCTTTTTGTAATAAAACTTCAAAATGTATCGAATTTCTTCGTTAGATTCACTCATTTTAGCGGACAGAAGAACAGTTGAAAAATGGCGGGAAATAGTTTTTACTTTTTATTTTTATTTTGTATAATATCATATATTTATTGGTATCAAAACCAGCCAGATACAAACAGTACAACCAAAGAGATTTTATTACAACTTTATACCTATAAAATACGAAAAATCTTTTTTCCCGACCTATTATTTTAGTTTGCAGTTGATGTGCTCGATGTCTTTAGTTTACTTTTATATTTACTGACCAGTGTATAGGTACCTATTCAGGATACGAATTCAAACTAGATCCAATAAGGATCTGACTGCCTCCGTGTTTGTGGCGGTCATTTAGAGGTTAAGTTCAGCAGAGAACGTCGGCCTGTTATGATAATCATATGAGGACAAAACGTTATGTTAAGTATTCTTTTTTTTTTTTACAGTCCAGACTTTCCTAATAATGGTCAGGTCATGCAGGTACCTAGCAACCTACAAGGTATAAAAAGACAATAACATAGCCGTTATCTATAAGCATTCTGTAAATCAAACTAGGAAATATACTAGAGCAAAAAATATTGCTGGGGAACGACATTTATTATTTGTGAAAAATTGCTGTTTACGGCAGCGCGCAATATAGCTACTGCACACAAGACATTGTTCTTTTGGGTGTATTCAATAATAATTAACTATTGAAAACTACGATGAAAAGGTGACTAATCTAAAAATATAGATAAATAACACTCTCGGTTACCGTTACCACTTGTATCACACACCCACACTATAATTAAATGAGGTCCGGCGATACTCATTAGTAAACAAAGAAATTCCGTTGCTAATAAAAAAAATACATATATTTTCTTCTGGCAACACCATCAATTATTAATCACTTGTCATTTGTTTGTAGGTTGTGGACCTCATTGAACGCATTGGGGTCGCAGGTGACTCATGGGCGCAAATCGCATATAAATTAAGTGATCGGCGTGTGGAATCATGACAGTTCTACTGTTGCGTGTGTTTGACCTATTTTGCTTATTAGGTAAACAATAATAAATCCTAGCGTTCAGTTAATATAGTTGTCACAGCTTATTTAGGATAGTTGGACTTTCTATAAGCGCTTGACGTTAAGCGCTTATGAATTTATTGCACTACAAACGTGATGCTATATACTTAAAGGTTTGTTTAGGAAAGCGTTTCCGTCATAATAAAACCGCCGTCATGAAAATCTGTAATTTTCTCCAGAAATTATGGTGTCAAGAAACGCACTGCATTTGGACAGCCGTTATTGTAAAACCGTTCACTGCTTTCATAGGAAACCAAAGCTTTTATAATATATTAATAATGTACTTCGAAGAAAGTTGGACAACATTAGAAGAGTTTGATGGTGGCTTTGGAGAACAAACTCAGGGCACAGCAAGTCATCAACATTTTTTTTAACAAAACACTGCCTATAGAATTTACGATTTGCTACGAGCTACTATCAATCTCCGAGCCATAGGCGGTATAATTGAATGGTACAGATGAACATAACGTAGCGGTACATTGGGAGTAATAACTAATAACTATTACTGCAGGTGTGACCGTTAGTGGAGCAGCGAGGTACCTTCAGACAACTGAGCGACGGAGCCCGAGGTGCGGAATGTCAGTCAAGAATGTCAATCTGAATGATTGATTTTGTTACAGTTTTCTGTAGGGAGCGATTTTGAGCTGAGAGGTTAATTCAATCGTTTTAATAACAATAAAGACATAATTCTAGTTCATAGTTTTACACATATATATTAAAATTTATAAACTATTTTAAATTCAAAACAGATAAAAACCCAAAATAAAATTGCGACTACTTAAATTTAAATATTCAACAAAGGATAAAAAAAAAAAAGTGTGAAAAAAAAGAAAACAGAGGTATAAGATGTTTGTTAGCTTGGAATTGATTTGTGGTTAATGCTTACACCACTCCAGAAAAGTGAAGGGTTACCTTTTTATTGGGTTCCCCATCACGTCCCTGTCTGAGGCAGTGGCGTAGCTAGTTCTAATGGGGTCCTGAATAAAAATTTGTTTGGGGCCCTTTGTACCCGACTGCGGCGAAGCTCCAAAGGAGGCAATAGCAAATATATGGCTCCAATATAGCATACCGACTTTGAAGATTAAGCTGTTATTGTGAGTTTAATAAAATAATGCAAGGAAGCGAGCTCGAAAATTGGATCACCCTGACTTTGATAAATAAGGTAGATTTTCTGTGTGATTTTACTTAATGATTGCAAACTTTTCTTAGCCTTAAACATATTATGTTATTTGTTTTATTTTTTTCACTAGGCATTCATTAATTACAAAGCCTCTTATCAATAAGAATTCGTAGTTTTGGGTAGTATTTTACGAATTTTGTTTACACACGTCGCGTCAGGGGGGCCCTGTAGCTTGGGGGCCCCGGATCATTAATACGAGTGCTACGGCGGTACCTACGCCCCTGGCATGAGGGCTCAGTAAGTTCACAAGTTAGTCACTTTGGTAAAGGTTGAAATTGATTAGCAGTTGGTAGGTTATTAGTTTCACGTCTCCAGAAAATTTAAGGGTTATTTTTAGGGTTCGGATTAACGGATAATCGGAACCTTAATAAGATCACTTGTCTGTCACACACGTTTTTCTCAACATCTATGCAAAGTAAGAATTTGTTTTTTGTCACAAAGTTAAGTTTCGGTATTAAAACTATATATATGTACGCGACTGTACAGTCACGAGCATAAATATATATACACTTGGCTAAATTCAAAAGCAATTGGCCCCTTAATTTTTGAATTAAATTTTATGATATTACGAAAATAGTATTTTCGAACCCATAGGTTTATGTAATATGTCATATTTCAAAGTTGCATTTCTTATTTCACGAAAAAAATCGCTATTGAAAGTTGACAAGTGTTAACATATTAGTGCTCGTGACTGTACATGTTTAATGTTGTTATTGCTATTGTTTATTGTCCGTGTGTGTTACGCGTTAGTAGGTCGCGTCGTGTACGACCGGCCTAAGGCGCACAGCAGGTTGTGATGTACGATGACGTCATAATTCGGGCCTTACCATTATAAAAGTTGAATTAAAAGATGATTATAATAAATATTAGCATTGCGCAAATTCAGCAACTCTGATCTTCAGTCGCACACTCCGCTGCCAGTGGCAGGCAAGGGTTGCCCGCTATTCTAATTTGTAATTATTTTAATTATTGTGTACAAGCTAACAAAAAAGGCATATTTGTATTTTTTTTCCAGAAATAATGGCGAATCTGAATGTTACGTTCGTTATTCGCAATTGGGTCAGGGATGCTAACGTTGGGGTGGATGACAAGTTTTTGAGCACATTATTTAGACATTACTGTTAAATTGTAATAGTTAATTGAGTTATAATGACGCATCTTTTAGTTAATTTTAATTTAGGGTTCCGTACCCAATCACTAAGCCTTCGCTGCCCGTCCGTCCGTCTGTCTTTCAGCGGGCTGTGTCTTATGAACCGTAATATATAGACAGTTGAAATTTTCAGTCAGTATTTCTATTGCCGATATAACAACAAAATAAAAATAAAATAAAGTTAAAAGTTATAGAGGGTCCCATACAGAAACGTTATTTTTTAAATATGTAGTATTAAATGTTGTACGGTGGTAAGCAACCCTTCGTGTGCGAGTCCGACTTGCACTTAGCCAGTTTATTTTTTCTTTGTATTACGTGTATAATTTCAAAATGAATGATGTCACCAATATTTTGTAACCATATTTTGATTTAAAAGAGTGTCCGTGGAGTTTCTTGCCCGTTCTGCTCCATGACCATAGTTACCTAATACGCTTTGGAATGGGCATCTAGCTTCATCTTTCTGACTGACCGACCCCTTGATAATTCAAAAGTGCCTGTGTCTAATTGGTTTATTTGAAATAAATGCTTTGAGTTTGAGTTTGCATTGATGTTTGATAATTACAACACAGAACTCGACGATTGTAATTTCTCCTCTCAACATTTTTTCTAGTAAAATGTTAATAAAGTGATCTCAACAATGCACAACACGTCAAATTAAATTACAGTACCGCACACCCCTGCCCTGCTCGCTACCCATGACCGACTTTTACTTTCTCCGTGAAAACACTTCACATGGCTGTGAATGGCTTCTAAAAAGCGGAAGACTCTTTGTCATGCAGTCCCACAGCTCTCAAAGTCTCGAAGAAAGTATACGCTATGCCCTTTGTGGTTTTTATTCTATTATTCCATTGAAGCATATGCGACTTCGTCACGTTTTTCGTTGATTATGATAAATTTAAATGTTCGCGCCGCTGGTCGTGTGGAAGTTGATTATGTATTGCTTTTGTTAAGCTTGGCTTTGTGAGTTACTAATGTTCTTAGACTAGTTAATACGAGTATATATATTTTTTTAATTTAAGATATACTAATCAAAATGAAATCAAAATTTATGTATTCGGACAACAAAGATCCATAATGTTAGTAATACATTATAGCTAGTCTTAGTAGTAATATTCTTATTATTTTGAGTTTGAGTTTGTAGCATTTTGCACAGAAGATGGCCAAGTAACGTACAACTTTCTCACCTGGCCATCCTCTCCACAAACTGCCTTAAAATGGGAGAATAGACATTATCGGCCACTGTTTGCAGAATGCTGTTGCTACTGGCCCGTGTTCTAGCTACTAATGATGCGACTTTTTTCGAATGACCGCATGAAACCCGTCGGTCCAATTCTGTGCAAACATTTCCGATGCACTACAAAAACGGGCAGTCTCAAGAGCATTCTGAAAATATTATTATATTGGACTCGCAGGACATCTAGCGACCTTTTGGTGAAGCTGGTCCATAGATCCCCCGTGTACAAACCCTGACAACATGCCTTGAATAGCGTTATCTTAACCTGGTCGGTACAGCGGGAGAATCTACGTGCTACCATGTTACCTCGGACCGCCAGCGCCCTATGCTCCCTCTCAATATGTATATTATCTTTAAGGTCGTCGGTAAGTTTGTGCCCCAGATATTTAAATGTATTCACTCTGTTTATGTTCATGCGATTTAGGGTAAGATTAGGTGCGTAGTGCGCATTTACGCCGCGGCCTTAAAGACCATGTACTCACATTTTTTAACATTGTGCACGAGCCCATGTGCAGTGGCATAGTCCTCGCATACTTTCTACATATCTGCAATGGATCCTGCAGGGCCCAACAGCACCATGTTTTCCGCATAGCTGATACTATTCCGACCACCAACCCGACAACCGACACGCATGCTGCTGAGCTCGACTATGAGGTCATTCACATTTAGGTTGAAGAGCCTGGGAGATGTCAACCCCCTTTGCCTCATACCGCACTCCAGCCCATACGTTTCAGAGAGTGTGTTGGACCACTTAACATTGTTAGTTTGGTTCGCGTACCAATACTGCAAGATTTTACGAACTTTAGCCGGGACATTCCTGACCCCGAACTTCTTCCAGAGCAACTCGTATGACACAAGGTCAAAGGCTCTGGAAAGATCCATGAAATAGGCATATAGGCGTTTTATCAGTTTAGTGTTTGTAGTGTGTGTGTGTGTGTGTGTGTGTGTGTGTCAAGATGCATGATTTTAGACCTCTTACCGGCGTTGAAATGTTCCGACGGTTAGGTTAGCACATGATTCTAGCATTGAAACTGTTTGTGTGATAAAAAAAATACCTGTTCCTTACATTATATTTGACCGTGTAGGTAAAGCTTTTTGTATGACACAGCATTTTTTTTTAAGTACCTAACCGTTGTATTATTTCAAACCTAGAATCATGTGCTGATTTCATGATAACATTCTACTTACACCGTATGCTATTTTTAACTTAACTGTTTCTGTAAATTCTTTCGAATAAGACATTGACCGTTAATTCAAATCCATTCCGTGTGGTGTATGGTAACTGGATAGTGATGATGTTTGTCGATCGATCGACCATCGATTATATAATTAGTCCGGTCATTTTAGACAATTGAAATAAAGAAAATTCCGACAGAGCCAAATCTTCGTAGATACCTTAGGTTTACCACAAGGAATAAAGTGTCAAAAGTCCCCATCAGTCCCATGTGAGCTTAGGGACTTATTCGGGGCCCAAGGTCAAAATTTTAGGTTTTTTGGATTTTTCTCGAAAACGGTAAGTTTTATCGAAAAAGTACCTCAAAGCAAAGTTGTAGATCTTAAAATTCTCTATAAAAATGGTCCCTATATTTTTTTCTCTAAGACCCACTATTTCCCAGATATTGCGCTTGTAAGAATCACGTTCTACATAATATGCACACATTTCCACACCACCTGTGAGGTAGTGTACTCGGCGCGTTTTTTTTAACGTGGTATCCCCGGTAGGCCTATTCCACGAACCTTTATGACGTTATTTTCAGGAACAATAATTATTTAATAGTATGAAGATTATTGATATGGGTTACTGAGTTTAACTGTCGTTCTAACTTTTTTTTATTACTTTAATCTGACTCATACTCTTCATATTCAACTTCAACAATCATGTTTTCTTCAATTTCTTCTTCTCCTTCCTGTTGATGAACGCTTAGAAATTGTTCAAATGAAGATGAATCAGTTGTCTCTTCATCAAAATCACATGAATCTTCCTCTCTTGTATTTAATTGAACATTTGAGCAAGAGACACCTTGGCAATTGGTACACGCTGGAGAACACTGCAACCCTACTTTTTTTCAGCCACATTTGACACTACAACCTTTCTTGCAATTGCAGAAAATAGAGTTAAGAAGTTTTTCTGGAGCAGGGGGCAGTAAAGTTCGAATCGGTTCCAAAGTATTATTTATCAATTTCCAACCCCAGTCTTCAGGGTTCAGTTCATTGCCTTGCCATGTCTGAACTTGATAGTATACTCGAAACAAATGTTGACTAGCAGATGCCGATGTTGGAGGAAGACAAGATAGCTGTACTTGCTTTTTGTTTCGTGTATTTTTTACAAATGTTTAATATCTGTTAATAGATACGTACAGATATTTAACATTTGTAAAAAATACACGAAACAAAAAGCAAGTACAGCTATCTTGTCTTCCTCCAACATCGGCATCTGCTAGTCAACATTTGTTTCGAGTATACTATCAAGTTCAGACATGGCAAGGCAATGAACTGAACCCTGAAGACTGGGATTGGAAATTGATAAATAATACTTTGGAACCGATTCGAACTTTACTGCCCCCTGCTCCAGAAAAACTTCTGAACACTATTTTTTGCAATTGCAAGAAAGGTTGTAGTGCCAAATGTGGCTGAAAAAAAGTAGGGTTGCAGTGTTCTCCAGCGTGTACCAATTGCCAAGGTGTCTCTTGCTCAAATGTTCAATTAAATACAAGAGAGGAAGATTCATGTGATTTTGATGAAGAGACAACTGATTCATCTTCATTTGAACAATTTCTAAGCGTTCATCAACAGGAAGGAGAAGAAGAAATTGAAGAAAACATGATTGTTGAAGTTGAATATGAAGAGTATGAGTCAGATTAAAGTAATAAAAAAAAGTTAGAACGACAGTTAAACTCAGTAACCCATATCAATAATCTTCATACTATTAAATAATTATTGTTCCTGAAAATAACGTCATAAAGGTTCGTGGAATAGGCCTACCGGGGATACCACGTTAAAAAAAACGCGCCGAGTACACTACCTCACAGGTGGTGTGGAAATGTGTGCATATTATGTAGAACGTGATTCTTACAAGCGCAATATCTGGGAAATAGTGGGTCTTAGAGAAAAAAATATAGGGACCATTTTTATAGAGAATTTTAAGATCTACAACTTTGCTTTGAGGTACTTTTTCGATAAAACTTACCGTTTTCGAGAAAAATCCAAAAAACCTAAAATTTTGACCTTGGGCCCCGAATAAGTCCCTAAGCTCACATGGGACTGATGGGGACTTTTGACACTTTATTCCTTGTGGTAAACCTAAGGTCTCTACGAAGATTTGGCTCTGTCGGATTTTTTTTTATTTGATCACTATTTTTATGTCTAAAATGACCGGACTAAATAGGTACGTCCTTTGTTTTGGTCCATCAACCGCAATCGTCTTTTTTGATTTGTTTCTTTTTGTTTACCCAATCATGAACATACTATTCAACACGTAAGTACTACTTACCACAAAACGGAATGCCATCAGGCGTCCACTTCCCGTTGGCGCCACAGGCCCTCCTGGTGGGGCCCAGGAGTTCGAACCCTCTCTCACATTCGTAAGAGGCGACGGTGCCCTCCGTGAGGGCCTCCTCGGAGAATGTGACCCTCGAGTGCGCAGGCGCACCAGGAAAGTGACATGTCGTGGCTGATAACCCTGGAAGAAGGAAACACATAGTTAAATAAAAAAACATGAAGAATTATGAATCTACTTAATAAAAATCTTAAATTCATTTACTGACAGAAAACGCACAGCCTGTACCGCTTGATCTAGAAGCATGAAATTTGGCGCAAGAGTTCTTTATGTAACGAAAGTGAGGACTTAGGAAGGATTTTTGAAAATTCACTCCCCGTAGGGTTCAACTAAATAGAGGATGAAAGTTTGTATGGAAGTTCGTCATTTTTGCCGATGGCAAAACCCATCGGGCGCACGGCTTATCTTTCTATACTAATATTAGAAGGAGGTAAAATTTCTTTGTTTGTAAGTTTGTATGTAGGGGGTAATTTCTGGAATTGCCAGTCGAATAAAAAAATAATAGTTTTGCCTATGCTAACCTCTTGACGAAGGCTATAGGCTATTTTACATCACGCTAGGACCCTTACGAACCGAGCAAAAAGAATAAAACGCAGAAAGAACGTTAAGTGAAAACGAAGTAGCAGCGCGGGCAGGCGGCGGCGGCGGTGCGATGAAGCGAGGTGGGTCGGGGGAACAAGAAATTTCACGCGGACGAAGTTGCGAGCAGAAGCTAATAGTTAAATAAAGATGAATTCAGAAAATAATTATGGTTTTTATGCCATAATCTAACGCAGAAAAATAACATCAACATGAAGAAGGTGGAGATGGTGTTGAACATCTGACGAGCACACAAATAGCAGATCTCTTGAATTATTTGACTCAATAATGCTGTAGGAAATTAATGATTATCAAATCAGATGCAATCATGGAGACATTTTATCGTTGTTCAACAATCATTAACTACCTAAAAATACATCATTGACCTACAAATTAACTGAATTTATTTAATTACATTCCGCTTACATTAATTAATGCAGAGTAGTACAGAAGTCTTTATTCAAATCGTTTCAAAGCAATTTCAAAGTAGGTATTCAAAAGTCATGCTACAATACTTGACATGCCAACTCAAAAAAGATGCAATATCATTCTATCAACTCGAACCAAAGAGTAAAATCACTTTATAAACGCCTTGTTCTAGTGGACATTCTACATTCTCTATGGATTCCGACTGTCATGTCGTCACGTGCGATATTCGATATTATCACGATATTATAGTGGATGGAAAATGAACGGCTCCATTACAGCCAATACCTTTTGGACACGACTGTGAGAAACAAATTGCTGACAAAATGAATTCCAAAGTCAGTTGGTATTTGAAATATAAATTAATAATATAGGTACACCTACTTGTAGATCTACCTACTTCTTCAAGAAAACCAGGGGGGCAAGCATGGGCATACCCTAGACGTTTGCAACAAGACATACGGTTACGGTACGGACGATTTTATCGCAAAAACTGTGATAAAATGTGTGACCCAAGCCATGTCACAGTGGCTGTGCTCGCCCCGCGGGAAGAATTGCTCACAATGGCCACACACTTGTAACCTTAGCAGGACCTAGCTAGCTGAATTTAACGCTCACAAGACAACTGTAAAGTATCCAATGCTTTTGTTAGAACTACGTACTGATGTCGTCGAGTTCAAATCTTCCAGTATGTGCTACAAGTTCAGAGATGACTCCTATAAATAAACTCTGGCAGAAAAAGGCGAACGATACTTTCTTGCGACCGGTGATGAATGGGGCAGTTATCTATATCAGCTACACTACAACCTACAACACAGATTTGAAAAAAAGCTTCCTTCAATGCATGAAGGAAGCGTTTTCCTTTAACAAAACCTAATATTCCATAGCAACTCCACAAGGAAATTTTAAAGTATACAGGTCTACACAGCACTCAGTATTAGAAAATACAATAGTCGAGCATTTTGAAACCAGTTAAATTTTTGACCGTTACTTCCGAAACAAATTTTTCAGCAACTACCGCTTCTGGAAAAAGAAAATGGACACAACAATCATAGTTCTGAGAAGATTTCGATCCTGGCTCTGCGGTTGATTGCAATAATGCTGCTGGTGGCTGTTCTGACGATGCACATCCGTTCCCTGAAGGTGTTCAAATGGGAGCAGTCGGTATCTGGAGGACTGTTGGTGACGTATTTGGTAGCCGTCATCGGCCTAGTCCTGTGTGCGGGATCGAACAGCCACAACGGCAGGGCCTTGCAGGTATTTCTGCACAGATACTGTGCGGCCTTCCGCTGCGTTACTTGGCCTTCCGTGATTGGTCTTTGGATTTCTCGAAGGCTGACTCGCGCGACGAAGCGGTGGTCTTTGAGTATGCCAGAAACAGACCCGCGCGCGGTCCGTCTGGCGCGGACGTCCGCCTAACGCAGTGGACAGCCTCAGTTACTTATCAATGCTTAACGTTTTATACAAAATGCTAAGAAGGCATTTTTTCCATCCTAAACCCGTGCGATTTTAACGCTTACGCCGCACAAAACGCGACGTACTGTCGTGATAATGTTGCTGGTATTTTAAAAAGTGTTGTAGGCGTAAGCACGTTGTACTTGCGTATCGTATTTACCGTACCTAGCGGAGCAAGCTCGACCGAGCTCCTTTTATCTTTGTTAAGCATGTGCAAGAAACGACAGCGAACCCTGACTGTACTAAACTGCATCTTTACATCTTTACCACCTCCTTGACAAAGCTTCTCATCTCCTTCCAGGCCTACTTATGCAGCACAGGTTCTGCTCTACTACTGGTCAACGCAGGAGCTATCTGGCACCGCTGGAGTTATTCCAGCCAAGAGACCCACGCGATGGCCGAAATCCTGCTCTTGCTAGGAGTGCCGTTAAAACGCCAGGTCTTACTGAAAGTGTTGTTGTGTTCAGCTGCCGCAATTGTGTTAATGCTGGACCTAGCTATGGTTCCTATCTTTACAGTAATTAATCAACACTGAAAGAATACCTAGTAACTTGTCGTGTTTCATTTTATGTGGAGATTTATTTCAGCTGCTTTGTCAAGTCGGGTTAATTAATTGTTAAGAAAATTAACACCCTCCGTCAATTTGTCGTGTTAAAGCCATTTCATACAACTGTCAATTGAATACACGGTAAATTTAAGTGTATTCAATTTGCTTAGCAGTTAGTTTTCCTGACTTTACATTGTGATGACAAGGTGACAGAGCTATGTCATAATAAGACACGGTCTTTGTCCTTTAGTCCTTTCTATAACTCAAGTCTCGTCTACAAGTGACGTAACGTTACAATACAATTAGATACCGCCATCTGTTTACGGCCTTATCATAATTTTAGCCGAAACACGTCCACTGCTGGACATAGGGCTTCCCCAAGCATTGCCACTTCGACCGGTTCTGTGCTTCTCGCATTCACCGGATTCCTGCGGCCTTCTCCAGGTCATCGGTCCATCTTGTGGGAGGCCTCCCAACGCTACGTCTTCCGGTGCGCGGTCGCCATAGTCCAATATTTTAAGGCCTTAAGCCTACAAAATCCCCCAATATAATAAAGTGACATTTGTTTACATTGTGGAAGATTCGAAAGTCGTTCGTCATGGCACATTGAGACGAATTGTATTTGCCCGTGAAGCATTACGAATAGAGTGATCTGAATTCGGCGAAAGCGAACTAATTCGATCACGAGCCATATTTTGCTGAACTGTTTTGAATCTGTAGCTATATTAGGTGCAACATGACTCAAATAAAAAAAAACATTCCTTTATTAAAATTAGGCTGAGAATCAACAACTTTTTGAACGTCAAATGTCGACCGCTCGTCACCTCTCTGCCGGTGGCTCGTCACCACTTCCTAGTGTTTTAGCTTGAAAGTAAAGGCTGACGCAGATTAGGGCGGAATGCAACGCAACGCATTGCAAAAATCCTCCCATATCACTTTCGCACATTTTGTATGAACCATCGCACACTACAGATGGGCCGCACCGGGCACAATTTTGCAATGCGGCGCGATCTGGCCCGTCGCGGCTGTAGCTTAAAAGCGCAACAAACTTCCCAGCAACTAATGCCCTACACCGATCGATGGAGTGGAGTTTCTTAATTTTTCGGGTGATTAATTGTATCTACGACAAACATAGGTTTGTCGTAGATACAATTAATAGCTAATAATAAAATAGATAATAGATAGCTCCTGCATTTGTTACCAATATAATAACTTATTCCTCCAATCTTAGTACGTAGACCCACGGATTCGCAGTATGTTCAAGTCTTCAAATCAAAGAATTTTTTACTTTGCAAACATGGGAATTAGTTAATAGATTTTTTTTATGATTGTCCTTTATGTTCTACCGTCACATGCCTGCAAGCAAATCATATTTAATTACAAATTTAAAATATATAAAAAATAAAACAATACACATTGATGGGCACCTTAGTAACAAAGCGACAGGACCATAATGAAATCTCACTTTACGTTCCTTTTCATAATTTATGAGATAAATCTAGATGAATCATAACATGTCCCATGGCCTATTAAATGCCTCACAACTACTCCAAAACTACACTACGAAAAATAATTGTAATTTTTTATCGACATTGAGTACCTACCACGAAAAACTTGTTGACAGGCCTACACTGTCCTTCCATACTATTAACACGGTACACTAACGTTTGGGAATATTGTAAAAGACAATTATTTTTGAAAGACTATTAAAAGTTTCTTGCCGGCTCTTCTCCATAAGAAATGACCAATTGGAACCGTGCACCTAGCTTCTAACGTTTCATAAGGGCCCATGTACGTTTATGTGAAATAAATTATTTTGAGTTGAGTTGAACATAATCCATACTAATATTTTGAATTCGAAAGTAACTCTGTATGTCTGCCTGGCTGTATGTTACCTTTTCACGCCTAAAGCACTGAATTGATTTCGATAAAATTTGGCAAGGAGATAGATGGCATCCTGAGGAAGGGCATACGCTACTTTTGTCTCAAAAATGATCTTAAAATAGGGTGATATAGGGGATGCAAGTTTGTATTTGTAACTAAACATTTCTAATAAACAATATAGCTTTCATATCCCTAACTTAAGTTAAGGAGATGAAAAGTTATATTTATTTTTTCAGTACGAAATAAAAAATTAAATTGTTTAGCGTTTTGTAAAATCGTCTCCCAAGGGAGTAAAATAGGGGAAGATTTAAAACTCACATGATTATTGAAATTTTTGTGTACCGCTTTTTAAGAGATTTAAGCAATTTGAAATATAGTGAGAACCCGTATCTTGAGGTATTATTTATTTCATTTAAATCGGTCACCCCCTCTTAAAAGTTATTACAATTTGAAGTTATAAATTTTTTAGCTAATATAATAATATAGGTAATCGTGGTCAATGGCGGCGCTAGAGTGTTTCAAATTAATGATGATAGATAATATTACAATAAGTTAGACATGTAGAATCATAAAAACCGGTACTTATATAAAACTAGCTGCGCCCCGCGGTTTCACCCGCACCGGTATGAAATATACCGACATATTCTGAGACCTACTAAATATACACAAAAACTTTCATAAAAATCGGTCAAGCCGTTTCGGAGGAGTTCGATAACAAACACTGTGACACGAGATTTTTACGTATTAGATGATTAAAAAAATATTATTTGCATTTAATATCAGTCTGTCTGTCCCCTTTTCACGCTTTAACGGCCGAATGGATTTGGATGATAGGATACTATTTATCCCGGTAGCACGTTCCCGTGGGATAATTTCAGACATCCACGCGGGCGAAGCCGCGGGCTGAAGCTAGTCTGCAATAAATTGTACAGGACACGAGATGCACCCTGCCGCACCCAATCAATAATCAGAGCGAGAAGCAACTAGACAGCCATGTCGGCACTATATCCACTGTTACCATGGATACAGGGGGGCCGGACCACATACCTCCCCGGTACCTATCTAGCCAGCTAGACTAAGGCTTCGACTAGGGTGAGGAGTTTGGCGGACCGCGATATATCAAACACTAGCTTCTGCTCGCGACTTCTTCCGTGTGAAATTACTTGTTCCCCGACCCACCACGTCGTATCGAAACGCTCGCCCATTTATTCATTTTAGCTTAGCGTTCTTTCTAACTTTTTTTTCATTTTGCTCGGCTCTGAAGAGTCATAGTGTGACGTTAAATAGCCTATAACCTTATCAAATGCATTTTTTTTTTATCCGACTGGTAGTTCCAGAGATAAGCGCGTTCAAACAAACAAACTCTTCAGCTTTATTATTAGTGTAGATATAGATAAATAGGTAATGAAATCAACTTAAACGTCCATAGTGAAGTAACTATGGCAGGCGCTCAGCGCGACAGAACGACAATACACGTATTATTATTAACTTAACTACTGACTGACATGGTGATCTTTATACTGTGACGAGACAGACCTAGCTAGCGAGCGATCGTCTAATTTTTTACTTTGTGGGAAAAATACTAGCCTCTTCTATCTGCTACAACAACTTGCGATGCACTAGGTCAGGGATGGCGAACCAGTGGCACGCGACAAAATAATTTGGGCACGGCATCAATTGAGGAACTTAGGTACCTAAGCCACAGTAACACACATAGAAATCTGAGTGCGCCCTTCTAGGATAGGCGTTTCGATTTCGGCTATCGCATAGATATGTTTCTATGGGCTATCGTCGCCGCGTAAATGCAAGGGAAAATGTGAACCTGATATAAATTATTTGGATTCTAGTTTGTAACAGCAGAAGTGGCACTAATTTGTTCTTTCATTTAAATAAATATAAAACGGTAAATGTTAAGAAGACTGAATAATAGTAAAGGTCTATTTCTGTTTGCAAACAAGGAGGATTATTCTGAAACTATGTCGCTAGTTTTCCATTAGTCAAGAACTCAAGATTGTTTGTTGGCACATCATGGCTACATTCAATATTTATTTGGAAAAAGTGGCACGTGGATGTATAGAGATTCGCCATCCCTGCACTAGGGACTACCACCTAATCGCGCTCGCCACCGCGCCCGCTACCGCCTCTCCTAGTCTCCTCGCGTTCACACAGTATGAGAGCTAAAAGGTTTCTATGGAAACAGGGAGCCGGGAGCCGGAGGGTGGCTGTTATTGACTCATAAGCCCCTCAGCTGCATTTCCTCGAACCCTTTGTAATTATTTTCCGATATGAGAGCTGTATGCTACCTACACGAGCTACGGTTCAAATTAAATTACGTTCGTGGGATATGAGCTTCCAGGAAATAATGATTGCTTTTATGTTTGTTGTCGGTATAGTACGTAGACCGTTTACTTGCTTTTTAGATGATAATTATAAATCTAGCGCCATCATTATTTGTTCTGAATTTGTGAAACGCGTTACTCTGTTTGTCCTCCCGCCACCGTCAACGGGACTTCAATGAGAAACGAGATACTTGGAACCGACACGCGGTCATAGCGTGACGCCTCGGTGACGGCGTGCGGAGGACACGTGGTCATAGCGTGACGTCCCGGTGACTGCATGCGGTGGACACGCGGTCATAGCGTGATATCTCGGTGACGGCGTGCGGAGGACACGTGGTCATAGCGTGACGTCTCGGTGACTGCATGCGGTGGACACGCGGTCATAGCGTGACATCTCGGTGACGGCGTGCGGAGGACACGCGGTCATAGCGTGACGTCCCGGTGACTGCATGCGGTGGACACGCGGTCATAGCGTGACATCTCGGTGACGGCGTGCGGAGGACACGCGGTCATAGCGTGACGTCCCGGTGACGGCGTGCGGAGGACACGTGGTCATAGCGTGACGTCCCGGTGACTGCATGCGGTGGACACGCGGTCATAGCGTGACATCTCGGTGACGGCGTGCGGAGGACACGCGGTCATAGCGTGACGTCCCGGTGACTGCATGCGGTGGACACGCGGTCATAGCGTGACGTCCCGGTGACGGCGTGCGGAGGACACGTGGTCATAGCGTGACGTCCCGGTGACTGCATGCGGTGGACACGCGGTCATAGCGTGACATCTCGGTGACGGCGTGCGGAGGACACGCGGTCATAGCGTGACGTCCCGGTGACTGCATGCGGTGGACACGCGGTCATAGCGTAACGTCTCGGTGACGGCGTGCGGAGGACACGCGGTCACAGCGTGAAGTCCCGGTGACGGCGTGCTATGGACACGCGGTCATAGCGTGACGTCGCGGTGACGGCGTGCGGTGGACACGCGGTCATAGTGTGTCGTCCTGGTGACTGTGTGCGGTGGACACGCGGTCATAGCGTGATGTCCCGGTGACGGCGTGCGATGGAGACGCGGTCATAGTAAATGTATGTACCTATCGCTACTTCGGCGCCGTCATTTTGTTCTCGTTGTCGTCCCGTTGACGTGGCGGTGAACAAATAGCCGTAATGTGTTTTCCGAGGCACGGAGGGATCGCGATGTGTAATGGATGGTCGTAAAAAAAAAAAAACCCATCCACGGACCGACCTCGGCTAGCGTAAATTAACGCTCAATCGACCCGTGCAGCTGTTATTATTCTTAATGTACTCTGACATATATAATTTTGCACCGCGTAACGCTAAATCAGGAAGTGGAAAATTAGCGGCAGATCACGATAATGCAGAGACACTCTTTTCCGAAACTATTAGCTTGATTAAGAAAGCGTGCCTGACCTAGCAGTGTAGTCGGAGAGCGGTGTGACAGAAAATAATCATCTTTAGCACCTAGCCATGTGTCACAGTTTTGTGTCGCGTTTTTTTTTCTCTGTCTCCGCGTAAATTTTGTTATGATCCCGCATTATTTTGTAGTAAGTCGCAAAATGTCTACGAGATATAGGTAGATGGCTCGACGACATGTAATGAGCTTTTCGAGAAGTCCTAAACATGATAGGCACAAAAACGGGGGAAAATCGCACGAAAAGGAAGGGGACAAAAATGCGGTGGAAATACTGGACTTCAGTCACAGACTGTTTGTCGCAGTGCATGCAGCTTGTGGAGTCTTTGACTAGGCTTCGATAAAGAATCACGAACAATAACACGTATTGATCAAGTGGCCACGTTTGCAGATACCTATTTGTACAATTATATTCCGAAAAATACATAAAAAGGTATTTTAAATATCATGAACTACAAATTATTATCAACCTTAATAATCGATTATACAATAGGTAGCCATTGGAGAAAATGTTAAGAAAAACTATCTAGAAACTTAAAAATAAAATCTAAGCAAATGCGATAAAAATGTGTTGGTATATTTTTTATACTGTAGTCCGTAGCTTATACCTAATCATATTTTTGATCGTACAAATTATGGCTTCGTAGTCTTGTTTTTGGGCGGTTTTTGAGCCGCTAATCCTGAATCTGACTAATGATCGATTTGCGCGTAAGCAATATAAACCACCCCAGGATACGCTTGACAAAGCGAAATAATAATAAAAAAACCGGCCAAGTGCGCGTCGGACTACGTACAGTTAAGGGTTCCGTAGTTGGGATGAATTTATCCCAAGAACAAACAATATTTTTCCCATATCATCGATATACGACACGGTCAATTCTCCAACTGCAAATGTAAGTTTGTAGTCGAAAAAAGAATGTGTGTAACAAAACAATTTTTTTTTTACTCTTTATTACTTGTGCTATCAGACGCTGCTTCTTGACAAATTTCATGATTTTTCTTTTTTTTTTTTCATGGTTTTGGTTTATTTGCGAGTATCAAAATATGTCACATAAATGGCCGTATTTTTTTATTGCGTTGACTTAGAAGCTTGATTTTTATTGGGCTCCAAGGGACCGTAGACCTAGGCATTTGAAATGTATTTCAACTTGATAGGAGATATCAATTTGAAAAAAAATCAAATGCGTTCCTGACGAAAATGGTCTTGACAGACTGACAGACAGACGGACGGACAAGGAAGTGATTCTATAAGAGTTCCGTTTTTTCTTTTTGAGGAACGGAACCCTAAAACATCAAAACAACATATAATCTCAATTTCGTGCATTTATATTCAGCAAGTATAGAAATAAAATATTTATTTAAATGAATAAACACACCTACAACATTCTTCGCGACAAGGTCATCGCGGCGCCTTTCTCAAAAAACTTTCTACCCTGCGGCCGGCAGAACAAAAACTTTGTGGGTCATGCCGCAGGTGGGGTCGATGACACTGTGATTCATCGAGATTAGATCATTTTCGTCTCAGCAGGGGACCGTAGGTACGTGTGTATCAAATATTTCCCCGAGACTTAGTACTAAGGGCTCATGAATTACTTTTTTCAAAACTATTTTTTCCCAGACAAAAATATCCACTCTAGGGGGAATCGGGAGTAATCGTGAATACTTTTGGCCAGACGAATACAGCGGGGTAATAAGAAGTAATAAGTAGCATACCAAATTTTTTTTGACAATTTAACAACATTTATTGCATTATTTACGTTGTCGAGCAGAGGAATTTATCAAACATTTGAAGCAATGTATTAAGAACTTACTTCAATATCCTTTGAATTGTGAAATAAAGTGTGTTACGTAATTGGGGTGGGGTGCTGGTTATCCCAGACGCAAATCCTTTTCGATCTTTATAATCAATCTCACTGCATGAAACGCAAAAGCCTCTTCTCATACTATTATATATTACACACAAATATTTTACACACATACACATATTTTCTCAAACGTGCATTGATCATCACTTTTTATTTATAAATAAACTCAGCTAACGGTGGAGTTACTAAATTAGCTTCATTATAAATCGTAGGTAGACAAAAATACCATAAAACTTCGTTATACATCGTCGAACAGGACACTAAAATGGCAACAGGTAGATTGCCACAAAGCTTCTCTTGTGTAACATTGTCTAAAACTTATCAGCAGGATGTGGGTACTGTTTACACCACAATCGTTCATTCACCTTGATGCTGCAATGCCTACAATCTCTTATCAAGGATGCATGTTACTTATGACACAAACTTTCAGTTACTATGTTATAGTTACCTCAACAATCCTAAAACCAAAACTTCAATGCCTGTATTTTTAAAGAAAGAGTCTGCCATTTTTGAGTTGACCTATAGACAGCATGCATGCATCAGTTATCGTACTGCTCAACTTAACGATCCGTCGTATGTGACCACAATTATCGACTCGGAATCGGTTTGAGCCACGATCCGTAGTATGTGACCACAATTATCGACGCGGAATCGGCTTGAGCCAATCACGTATCACCACACTTGTCGTACTAAGTTCGACGTGGTGTTGAACTGTCGAGACGCGTTGTCTGAACAGAAACGAGGAAAATGATGAGGCTTTTTTCCCTTCGGAAGCTCTTTCTGAGCGACTCGAGCCGTTTTCGCGTCGATAATTAGCATGGTCACTCCCCTACGCTACCAGCCGACTTATTCTGTAAAATTCTCACCGTGAAAACATAGGTGAAGTGAGCTGTCATTCCGCCTGATGCAAGGGATTGACACTATTGACAGCTCACTTCACTTACGTTATCACGGCGAGATTTTTACAGAATAGATCGGCAGATCTGCCCGAGGAAAGGTAAAGTCATCGTGATGGGAATAAGACTGAAAAGCAAGTCAGCAAGTTCGGTAGCAGGACTGACAGTCCGAACGATATACCAATCCAATACCAATAGCCAAAAACTCAATGTGCCGTTTAAGTAGGTATATCGATACCTACTTAAAAGGCACATTGAGTTTTTGGCTTTGGAGAACGTCTTCTGTATATGTCACTTTTTTTTGCATCCTGTAATGTCCAGTGCTCGGCAAAGGTCTCCCCATAGCTTTCTACTCTTCTCTGTGTGTTGCCTTCTCCGGCCTACCTCCCATAAACGCCTCTAGGTCATCACGCCAGCATTTCCTAGGCCTCCCTCTGTGAAGACACCTGTCTTCTGGCAACCACTGCGTGGCGACTCTGGCCCATTTGTTACGATGCATCCTACATACATGGCCTGCCCAATCCCACTTCAGCCTAGCAGACTTATTGCTTATATCGGCTTATTCGAAGCCAAGTGTCAATTTGGAAGCGTATCTAGTACCTGTTACTTATACGCTTGCTTAGTTTAATACCCAATACGCTACTCTATGTCACTGCTCTTAAACTGTGTGTGACTCCGTCTCTTTATAAAGCTTGATGCTTGATATTTAAGCCCAGATACTTTTGCCGTCGATCGTAGGTTACCGTCAATTAAGGTTCTCGCCACAAACGCCGACGTTTAAAGTGGAAACGTTTAATTTTGCATGAACCGCACATCAACATGCAACAGGGCATGTTTATTGCCGCGTTAACGTTCTCATATCGTGCCAATTCTGGTTAGAGCTGTCGAGCGAAACGCTGGCTTCGTGCCAAAAAAGAGCTAGAAAAGTAACAAGCTGTTGCACATTCTTTCGTAGGTATAATCCACCATAGCACAAATCCAAACTACGGGTCGCTACCGAGAAAGTCCTGATGAAAAACCAAACAACATTTGACCGCACCCGAGAACCAAACCCGTGCCTACAACTGTGCATTGCCCATCAATGTGTGTGTGTACCTATCAGGAGCCCTACCATAACTCTTTGCTGGACAGGTTAAGGTAATAGTTTACAGTTGGCACGCACTTCGCTTTTCATCTAATATCGACTTTGCCGGTCTTTGATTCCGCCTGATGCTAGGGACTGACGATTGACAGCTCGCTTCAAGTTCACTTTATCTAAGTTTTCACGGTGAGATTTTCACAGTATAGATCGGCTCATATAATAAGAGTGTTTGGTAAGCCCCGAAGAAATTTAAGCAAAGATGCAGGCCGCGGTACACTGACCTGCCATCCGTTCAAAAGGATATTCCTTATTCAGCAGACATAAAAAGCGCCAAACCTAGATGCTGTTGGTATCTATAAAACCTCAGACCTTATAGGTTGTATTAGCACTGGAAAGTGTTATAAGTAATAGTTACATTTCCATGTCTAATTTATGCAGAACCATAAAAATTATTAGTTATTCAAATATCTTTGAAGCCAGAAGTTTCTCCCGGTTTATGATCTAGACGCACGCGCATAATATATTCCTAACACAGTTTTAGAGCCTAATAATTATGTTTCTGAGCACTGGTTGGTTTCTCTCAGGGTTATGACCACGCGACCAGCGACCAGCGAACTAACCCTGCCCTTGCGCGAACCGGTCGCGATGACCGGGTTATATGCACAGTTAATATTAATATGCTTTTGGGTTGAATTTAAATGTACGGTTTATATTCAAAAACATATCGTAGAACCACATTTTTTTTTAAAGAATAATAGAAGAAATGCTGCGTAAATTAGTTTTGAGAATATTCTGATTCATTTGTTCTTTATTTAATAATGTGTTCTTTATATAAAAATGTGTTCTTTATTTAAAAATCAACGTTCAACTCTGAATTATGTTTAATTGTCAAAAAAATATAGAACATTATTCCCAAATATGAATGATCTCCCAACAACATAATAATTCCAAAAAAGTTTATAAAGCTGTCAATTCGATGATCGTCACCAAAATCTTCTCCAATATACCTACCGAAAAGAAAATTTAATCAGATGAGTACTTATCACGTGAAGTCACAAACACTATGAACCAGACCGGCATGAAAACTACACACAAGACAAGAACGCTTCCGTACGCCTTCTGAGAAAACTTTCATAGCATGAGTAAGATAATCTTGACGCAATCCCATCAGCAATGTGAAAGCTTGCACAATCACACAACGTTAACAACCTTAAGAGTGAACTGTTAGGGTTGGAATTGGTCCGGCATTAATGTGCGAGGTATTATGAGAAACTTTAGATTTTCCCAATGAAGTCATTCGGGTCGGATCGGCCGAGTTTAGCCGATTTAGCAGAGATAGGGTTGATTGTTGACAATGTTAGCTTGAAAAGACGTTTCGTCAAGTTGTTATTATTTCTCGTTAGGAAGGCGATTCTCGTGCATCATGCATTCGTGATTATCGTTCTCAGCGCGCTCGCATTTTCGTAGGTCCCACAATCGAAGTTTTTTTTTTATGACCATCTCTTTGTAGGACGTGTTGATACATTTGATCTCTACTGTTTCATTTAGCTTCTACAAAATATCGGCTACCGATTGTATGCCGGCTGCGAACGCTCTTAAGACTCGTGATGTACGAATGACTTGTGGGTACTGAAAATACAATATGAATCTGGATAATGTCACCATTTTATAAGCGACATAGGAGACGCGCGGCGATGATGACTGCGCTAGGCTACGGGTGTATACCAAGAATCGTCTTCCAGCTTTTTAGCCGGCATCTGGGCTGAATGTGTTTTGAGGATGAATCTAACAACACTTTTGAGAGAGCTCAAATAATTTAGACAAAGTAAAAAACGCAAATGGAAACTTTTGCAACGGAATCGTCTATTAAGCGTATTCTTGATTGAATACCCTTAACAATCACCCCCTCACGTTTACCTACTTATGAAATGGTCATGCGATGCGGGAAAATGAGGGGCATACCGCGAGAAAAGTTCTGAGTATGAATATGCTGGATACTTACGAGTGAGGGTGACAGAGATGTCAGGAGGAAGTCATGCTGCACAGATCCCAAATGAATTGGGATAGTGTGCAACACCATTGAATAGTCTTCCTTACCAAGTAGAAAAATTATTTATTCCGTAAATAGGATATCGAAATTAGTTTTTTTTACAGGTAAAAATTTTAAAATAATATTTATTTATTGCTATTTTTTTTTTAATGTTGCCCCACACTAGGAATTTCTCCTGTATTGTGGGTGCGTTTACAAACATTTAAAACTCACATACACAAACAGCCAGACCCGGAACAACTACTTGTAGGTCATACAAATATTTGTTCCGTGCGGGAATCGAACCCGCGACACGCAGCGCAGCACTCAATCGCTTAACCGCTGCGCCAACCGTCCAATTAAAACGGTAACACCAATTACATTAATTAACATAGAGATCGAAACAGGTATAGTAAACAAAAATATTGCATATACTAAAAAATAAGTAAATAAAAGATTGTCTAAAGTCGACATTTCCTAACTGACTACCCCTGCGAAGAAATGGTGAAACAAACTCAGACTTCAAGGTCTCTTTCAAAGTCCAGACATTCGTAAGGTTTCAAACACACGAAAAAAACGAATTAAACGCAACGCAATATGCATTATCATTTAACGCATTAAAATATATCAATAATATCGTGTAACAAAATGCAGGTATAGTATAGAAGACCCTTTCTTTCTTTGGAACCATTTACAGGTAGCGTTTCTTCATAGACCGATTAGTTTTTAAGCCGAATGACCCGACGTGTTTTTATGGACATGCTTTTAAATATTTATTGCAGAGAAACCAGGAAATTCGTGATTCATTACTTGATGTTACAGTTTTTTCTATGTATGACACGGACGTGAATCATTTGGCGAAAGTAAACAGCAGAGATAAGTTCCGTGTCAACGCCGCGGCAAGCGAGGGTGAGCAGAGTTGTAGCGGAACTTAAAAGACGTCCATGCCCAGCTATGGGCTGATATGATACGCGCGCTGTTCGATTTTCAACGCTCAGCGTAATGCCGAAAGTTGAAAGTCCAACAGCGCTCTATATTTAGGCTTTCTGGTATCGCCTAGTGTTAGTGAAAACGGGCATCAGATTGGTTATATACAATTAAGAGTTCGATCAGCACCCCAATTGCGTAACACATTTTCCATCACGATCAGAAGGATTTTGAAGGAAATTCCTAATCCATTGCATAATTTTTTTGAAAATTTCGTTTGCTCGACAGTGTAAGTAACGCAATGAATATTGTTGAATAATTGATTTGTCAAAATGAATAACGTTGATTTAGGGACATATTGTTTTATTATGATTCGTTTTAATTTGATTTTATGTTATTTAATTCGATTCATGTTAATTTATGTTTAACAATGGGTGAAACCTGAAATAAATAAATAAATTATTTCAAATATTTATTATTATTGGCATTGCAAGTATGTTAAGCAATTACCTCGCTGAGTATTCTAATTCAGAAAAGTTGCTAGGAAACGGGTATTTTTCCACATATTTAGCACATCGCCTAACAAAATGTTTTTGACTCCTCAAATCTAACTTAAAAACAGTTACAAAAATGTCCTTTCCGTAAGAAATCATCCGTAGAATCTAACAACAGTTGTAACTTGTAATATAACCCGTCCCATTTAAATAAATTCCGTAATCCGTAATATGTTAGGTGTTGGCTATCGGGCGGGGCCGCATTCTTGCACCGTTATGAGTCCAATGCGCAGTTAGTTGGTCGTAATCAGGTCGACGGCGAACTTGCGCGGCGGTGGAGAGCGACACGCGAATGGTTCGTGGTACGTCGACTATAGATGCGACAGGTGTTACCGGGGTATCGAATATATCGATTCCGGTACTATGAACATTACATTAAAAATTTATGCGTAGCTGCAGTTCTACATTCGGTTTTATTAGATATTAAACGCCATTCCCGTAAATCACGTAAAAGGCAACCTTTACCTGTGACTGGCCGGGTAATTTTTAATAGATTTTTTTAAGTATCGAAGAGTTTGAAGAAACTAAATATACCTGCTTCATCATTATAAATTGGTCCGCCATTTCTGATCGAACCATAGACAACTGGCGAAATGTGGGTTTACTATAGATACACCTCTGCCTAATCCTTCGGGGAATAGAGGCGTGATATTTTGTTATTTTATCTGTCGATAGTCCACTCAGCTTGCAGTCTCGGACAACTAACGGACGTATCACTGTAATGCAGCGGTTTGCGGAAATCATTGTCATTCGCTGACGGGATATTGCAGCCTGCAATCACTGCAGTTTTACTGGCTATTTCCCCAACTAACCTTATAATAAGAAACTTTGGCATAACTTAATATTATTATTTCCTATATAAAACAAGTAAAAGAATCTTATTTAGGTTATGGAAGACCGGAGTCTCCTAACACCGGCTTATCTGCTGAAAAGGAGGCTCCAATCACTAGCTAATGTTTACTTGTTCAAATAATAAACCATTTTTCATTTTTTATTTACGAGTACATACTGTCCCGAAAGAATGGATAGTTATCTGATTTTTTGTTCTGTATGATGCATATACAGGGTTATTGGTTATATGTTGGCAATCGAGTAAGGCGATGTAAGAGAGGTCATTTGGAAGAAAATTACCTCTGATGACCCCTATGCAAATGTCAACCATTTTCGAGTATTTAAAAAAAAAATATTATTATCAGCTTCTACTTCAATACATAATTATGAACCATAAAATGACAATTATCTTTAATCGTTTTACAAATCGTTACAATTTTCTATCATTTTGAGCAGATTTTTTGACTAAAAAAGTCGATTTCTGCAAAAATAAAGAAACAGTAGTACTTTGTCGGCACAAAATTTCAAAAATATGTACAATTTCTCAGCTATCCAACGAGATTCAATAAGATTACAGATATCTTGAAAAAAATATAAAATAACAAATTACTTGAAAATGGTTGACATTTGCATAGTGGTCATCAGGGGTCAATCGGTTGCAAATGACCTCTCTTATATCCCCTTAACGGAATACTGACATATAACCAATACTAGGTAATCACGATATCGGCTCGAATTAGTGTGGTTTTACAATAAATCTAGAACTAACAAAAAAAAAAACATCATTTCATTTCAAGTAAAAAGAGCGTTGGATTTTTTTTTAATATAAAGATATTTGTGACCTAAATTAATAAAATGAATAAAAAACGAATAATGATAATGAAATAAACTTGTTAATTAATGAACCAAAATAATCAACTACCTACTTCAAAAAGCAAAACCGCTTCCGTCACGCGCCACTGAAACCAACTGGGTGAATACTTTCGTTGATTTTCGCTATTCGCGTTCATTACCTAAAAACGTTAAAGTTCAAACAATGAGTTTCTCATAACGGACTGTAGGTGGCGTCACGAGTTACAAAATAACAGATAACTTAATTAATTATGATACTTTCACTCGGCATCTTAACAAAAAATTACTTTTACTTGTATGTGCTCCGCCCGCGATGCGCCATCGTTTTCAAATGGCGTAAGAAACACTCATCGCAGCTTCTTCTTAGGGAACTACATATTTAGCTGTTTAGTATATTCAGCCTAAAACCTTCCTATAGGGGGCTAAAATCCACATCGCAGTGCAGGTTGGTAGATGTCCCATTTCTTAGAATGAATCGCATATACCTAGAAGCAACAAGAATAATGTACCTAACCAGGATTTTGTAATATCTTGATTTAAAAAGAGTGTCCTTGGAGTTTCTTGCCCGTGCTTCTCCATAGAGATCTGCGTTTTGGAATGGGCAACTAGCTTCAACTTTCTGACTAACTGACCGACTCTTTGACAATTCAAAAGTGCCTGTAAATGGTTTAATTGAAATAAATGCTTTGAGTTGGAGTTTGAATGTTTGGTTCAAGGACATGCTGGTTTCCTCACGATATTTTTAGCTGTTTGATCCCCAAGTTGATCAGTGTTATTAAGTTTTTCTATTATAGAAATTATCAGCAGCAGTCCGGAGTCTGGACATGTGCCAGCTGATGTTGAGTGTTTGACACATAATATTTATAACATAATTATGTCTCAAGACCAGCACCCTAATTGCGAAACACACTAGTTATCACAATCTGAATGATTTTGGAGCCTATTGCTAATCCATTGCTTCATGTGCTCGAAAAATTTGTCTGCTCAACAACGACAACAATAACGCAATGAATGTTGGTGAACTGTCAAAATGAAAGCTATTCCTACTGTTACTGTGTTACGCAACTACCCCATCGTGCCTTTCGATAGTTAAACAATTAGTAATTATTAAATAAGTCCTTGATAATAAAAAGTTAACTGAGTTATCTTAGTAAAACTCAACCCCCAAACGAGTTATAAACTAATCAGAATGGCAACAATTTTAGGCAAAAGACTATTCTTCTAAACTCCTACGAAATAATGTATTATGTAATACGCCTACCCACCGAAATTAATTAGCAAATATTTTTTGTTTGGTAATTGCCGTGAATAAATATGAATAGATTCGTAATCTGTTGTTGCTATTGGCAACGAGGAGTGCTCTCATTTTAGTTACACCCCTAATTCGACCTTTTATGCCACCCACAGAGAAGGTATCGTACTGCGAGTTCAATTTTAGGTACGATTTTAATAATGAATTGACCCCAGTATAAATAGTCATACGTAGAAAAAAAGCATAACATATGGTAGAACTATAAGAGATCAAATCTCAGCTCATTTTCAAAAAATCCATCAAACTATCAACAAAACGCCTAATTTACTTTTGGAAATATGTCATTTAATCAACAATTTTCCTTGATTTTCATCATTGTTACGTTGTATTTGGAATCGATATTCAAGTTCCTCTGTGATTCATGTGATTAAGTTATAAACGTCATTGAATTTTGAAAACAATGGAAGATTCAAATGATCCCGATACTGCGATTTCAAAAAAAACTGTTTTGCTTTGCGGAAGTAGATTTAGCCGACCGACGATTAAGTAGGTTACCTAGACCTAAGTAATATTTACCCCAGAACATGCTTGTCCTATGTTTGCAAACAAAGGAATTGACGCCAAGCAACAAGTAAGCTTTTACGTAACTACCACTATGCCGATCCTTCAGGAATGAATAGGGGGTGCTTATTCTTGCCAGTCAAAAAGAAGCAAAATACACATTTCTTTCGTAAGTATCAAAATTTATTCGTTTTAAGAACAAAAGAAACCGTTCTGGTTGACATGGTACGATTTCAAATTATTGAACGTTTTTTTTTCATTCACGACAAACCTAATATGACGTTACCCTAACTTTCTACTGAAAAAAAAAAATAACTAAATGTCGTACTTTGAAAGGCAAAGGAATCCTGCCTTGCAACAGCTTATTGGCTGCATCGAAAAGTCGGAAAATTATAGAAACCTCGGTGTTTATATGTTAGAAATAAAGTAACTAATAATAAACATTTTCTCTAAATAACATAGTTTGAAAGTTTTGGGAACAAAGGAAAGCTGCAAAAAGTTTCGGGTATTGGCGATTGTTTGCCGCCATGTCATTTGAGAAGGCTAATGAGGAAAGCTACTCCAGTATTTTCTCCAAAAACCGACTAAAACTCAAACTTTTGCAAACAAAGAAAACCATGATAGCTCTATAATAGGTAAGCTTGTAAAGGCACCGAAATTTCAGTTTACACTACCTATTTTCCTGAATAATATGGGGGGGTGCAGATGGCAACCAGAAAACAGTCTATAGAACCAATTTTTTTTTCTAACATTATAATTAGGGACTTTTGCGAACAAAGAAACTGTCCAAAATCGTAGGGCTTAGGATTTTACGGGTTTTCGAATAACTTTTAGTGTTCACAACGTCTTAGGAGGGAAATAAGAAGAGTCCTAGACCTAATTTCCCCCCGAAAAATTCTAAAGTAAAATTCTTTTGCAGTCAAAGGAAATCAAGCTTAGCTACAGGTGAGGCACTTAGTTGATACTATATTTAAAAATATGGACATAAACCCTTCAGAAATTGACAGGCGATGCAAATTCAGCTAGAAAAGACTCAATAGAAACTAGATTCTTTTTACAAACCTCATAGTTCAAAAGTTTTGAGAACAAAGAAAAATCCCAAAACCTGCATAGCGTATAATATCTTTTTAATACTGCCCTCCAGAATAAAACTTGTAGCTCTCACGACACCCGTTGCGGTCTACAAGGACTTTTAAGCCCTAATCGTGGCCAAAAACTGGCTAAATATCAGTTTTGAAGACAAAGAAAATCCCGGGCGACGCAGGCTACCTACTTTGAGTCCTTAAATACCTAATCGATGCGGTTTGCAACTGCGCACTGAGTGCAGGCTGCAAGTTCTTTGTCCTAGACAAAGCTAGGTAATATGTCATGCGCACTAGTGCTCATAATATCGATCGATTGGCCTGAATACCCAGGTCCTGAGGTCGCCGGTAGCTGATTGCATTTCCCGAGCGATAGGTGGGCGGAAAATTTTCTGTTACGTATTTAAGTTATGTTACTTTGGTAGTATTTTGTTTTGTATGATGTTAATTTCAAGATGAAATAGGTAAATGCAATTAATTATGGGTAGTTTATTATACAAGAGGCTTGTAAAAATATTAATTGGGCTGTTTATAAAAAAGTATTACTTGATTTTACATACAAAAGTTTGTTTTTCTTTAGAGGTATTTGATATTATATTTGGTTTTCAATTTTATTTTGTATATTGTCATATAAATTGAACCACGTTACAAAAATGCATTGGGTGATGACAAAATAGTACAGATTTTGTTCTTCATGATTTTCTATATCTTACCGTCCGTAGTTGTACTACCTACTTGTGCATTGTGGTTTAGATATCAGAGGTACCCACAACATAAACGTAGATCCTCTGGTTGTTTTGTTTGGATGTTTATATTTCTATAAATTTTCCCATTATTATGGCTAACCACAATTTAAATACTTGAATAACCACATATATAAGTAAATAAAATAATAACAATAACTACACATTAAATTAAATGGTTTAGTAATTTTTTTTTTAATCATACGGTTATAATAGGTACCTACAGCTTTTTAAAAGGAAAGTTATGAAAGATTTCTGGTTATTGTTTCATAAACAGGCTTTTAACTTCATTTCTCTCTACACAAATCATTAAAATATTCCTTTTTTGGACAGTCGTGTAAAAACGAATACTAACCCTAGACTCACACTACTTTTATCTATTTAAAATCAACATCAGGTTACGTTAACTATTTCAGGGACCTCTGTGAACCGTGCAACAACGCCTTGGCATCAGCTAATTACACGTTACTAAGTTTCGACAGTTACCGTTTTCTAAGGGAAGTTGCCCAAGTTCGCTCGTCGGCTGACATTCGATCGCGCCTCGATTGTGGTTACGCTCCTATTATGATTTATGATAGGCACATGTGATGCGCTGTGGTGTGGTGTGGTGGTGGGTCAGAATTTCGCTTTTCCTATGTCACAAGATGTAGAAGCACACTGTTTCAGGACAATTGCTATAATAACATGTCTGTCACAATCTATAACCAAACACCTAAACAAATCAGAGAGCTGCTATTAAATTATTTCAAAACGAAACTTATGAATTAGATTGATATTAATGCGTCCTACACTTTAAGTGAATTCTTAAATTATAAGCAAAGTTCCAAATAATTAACTAAGGTTTTTAAATTTACACTAATAATAGATACACATGGTTGCACTAGTAATATAATTTTATTATATCATTTAATTTTAAAGTGCTTATATAAAATAAATAATACAACTAACTATTTACACTAGATACTGAATTAAAGGACTAACTAACTTACGACACAAATAAATACAAAAACAAAAGTATTGTTTGATCACATGTGTCTGAACAGTTGGAGTGTTTTTGTCTTAGAGGTTTTTTTTTATAATATTATTTTAAAGTATTTTATGCATGTCGAAATAAGTTAGCAAATTATGTGGAACTATTTAAATTTAAGATCTTTTATATTCTTCTTCTTATATATAAAATTAATTGCTGTTCGTTAGTCTCACAAAAACTCAAAAATGGCTCGACCGATTGCGATGAAACTTTGGTAAGTTGTGGTGTGCGCGCCGAAGGTTTTAAAAGGCATTGCAAAGCATGCCGGGCATTAGCTGGTGTACTATATTTTATGCATAATATAACAGAACACTTTAGAAATACGGCTTCTCGTAATATACTTCTCCAAAGACTATGTAACTTAACGACATTTTTAAGCGTTAAAATATTTTGAAATATTCAATAGTTCAGCGTCTGCGATAAGACCATGTTTGTAAAATGTGTTGAACAATAACTTAACACGTATCAAAAGAGGTTGTTCACTGATAACGCAACATAAGTACAGTCTCCTGTCGACACGAGTTGTATGGAAATAAGCCTCGTTGTGTTATCTGACTGACTATCTAAGTGCGCTGAAGAACTGGCTTACCATCGCTGGGGTGGGAGCTCTTTTAATATTTAACTGACCCTCTAAAACCTTTTTGCGCTACTAATGGTGGGCTTAGCTTGGCCCTTATGATGGCCTTAGCTTTAAGCCCATTGTAAGATCTTCACACAATATGGAATGCAAATAAAGATATGAATATGACCTTTTTTAAATTAATGAACCACTAAGAACTCTTTGCGCTTCTAATGATGCGCACATTTTTTAATAATTGGGCCAATTTTTTACTTTCTAGCCTTTTCTCACAGTTGATCGCAATAACTAAGCAAGGGTTCTTCGGCCGAACGGGTTGAGATAATAGGTTGGAACTGTGACCAACCACGCGAGAACTGAATTCGTCTCAGTAACTAAGCTAGGGCACCCCGTCCAAATGGGTTAGGTTACTTATTCATTTAGTATTTTTAGGTCCCCAAAATAGGAATTATTTGAGGTTCACAAAAAAGAATTGCAATCATTATATTAGACAGTTCAATAATATTTTTGGGAGCGCAAAATGGAAATTATTAGAGTTTCGATTAAATACATGCCCTCTCGTGACAAAACCCTGCACTGTTTCGTTACAGGTAAATTCAGAATCACCATTATTGCTTATAATAATTTCACTTCATAATCGATTCATAGCTTACATTACTCGGGTAAGAGGGGAAGTGATGTATTATTTCTAAAGCATAGGTATGGACACTAGGCAGCCAATCAAAATAGGTCGTAGGTATAATTTGCTAATTAGAGCACAACCACTTCCTATTGAACTGTGTAATCTGAGTAGAAATATAGGGAAAACCCTTCTGCAAAGCTACGGTGTTCTAGAAAAGCGGTGGCCGCCACATAGCGTCCGCAATTTGCCAGCGTATGACATCACTGAAACGTTATTTATGAAAGTAAATTGGTATGTTTTCCAAGAGCGAGTTTATGACACCGTAATGCCAAACCCCGCTTCCATCATTTCCCTGACAGCCGTCACTGCGGCCGCTATGTGGTGGCCACCGCTCTTTTAAGAAACCCCACATCATAACGTAACGAAACATTATAAAAGCATTGCACTTTACAATTTTGTTAAAAAAAAGTAATAATTTTAGTAAATATGAATCCTAATTTTTGCGTTCGTTCCAACCTCAAATGAGAGCCTCAAAGTCAAATCATTTAATTCAAACGGGCACATAAAAGGCACTTTTCAACGTCATAATTCATCACCATCATTATCTTGCACTTATACCAATTTATTTGGGGTCGGCGTAGCATGATAGTTAATTGTCCTTGTATTTCTAACAGCCGTAATTTCAGTATTCACCCTCTTTTAACCCATTTAAAAGCAAAGAAAATCGCATTTTGATCAACATACGACGTAAAACAGAGCTGCAATTTTCAAAAACACCAAAGAAAATTTGAATTTGGCGGGCTACAGCTGAGGATTCACCTTAATAAAAATCATACAATCATTCACTGACAAACAACACACAGCCTAAACTGCTGGGTCCAAAACCTTGACATTTTGCAAAATATTTATTTTTATAACGAAGGTGAACACTAAGAAAGTCGTTTTGAAAATTCATCCCCTGGTTAGTGGGCATGAAGCGGTATCTACAACGGCACATGCAAGCTACGCGTCACATTGACGTCACGCAAAATCCTGCATCGCGCAAGCAGAGTTTACCGCGCCACTTGTTTAGATACAATGTCCCGATATCAATCGCCGGGCAGTTGCCCACCAGACACAACACCCGTCGCAAATTCCATCGTATCCTGTGTATAAATTTTTACCAAAATTGTGCCAAAATGATAATTTTCTAAGTTAGTATCTCATTCATTGACTTTTAAACTTCCATGCAGACTTAATGCGTACGCTTTACACGTTGTAAAAATAAAATAATCTACTTAAACCGGCAGTCGTTACCCCAATGACCTTCCGAACTCTTACTTAGCTGTTTACGTGCCACGAAGTGTATCAAAACATACCACTAAACCGAGTCTAGTTCTCTACTCAGATAGTGAAAGTTGCGCTGAGGCTAGCACGTACCGGGTCACTTTTCAACTTTTACAGAAACGAAAATATTTACCTACAGTCAGTCGATCTATTCTGTCAAAATTTCACCGTAAAAACTTAGGTGAAGTGAACTGTCATTTTATCTGATGCTAGGGATTAACACTATTGACAGCCATAACATGACATTAGAATAGCCACGCGTGGTCATAGTTAAATATAAAGTCAAGGAAGTTCACTAAGCAAATTGACAATCAACTTAAATTGTCCGTTTATTCATATCACGACTGTCATTCTTTGACAGTAGTACGAAATGGCTTTAAGCCGGCAAATATGACGGTTATAATAAGAGTAGGAGGAGACCAAAGAAACGATGGATAGATTTTGTGGAAGATGATGTGACTGGATATGGGAGACTACTGGATATTGAAATAAGAGCAGATAGATGATAATAATTTATGATCATGAGCTAGTGTAGATACAACTGTTCTCTAACGGATAGTTTTAAATAAAATCTAACGCAAACCAAGCAAAGGTTTTCTTAAGTCGTGTACCACAGCGTATGCAAAAGGAATTCTCTAAATCCTATATTTATATTACGACATAGCCGTCGTCAGTTCGACATAGGCAACGGAACGCCAACAACACTTTATTTTTTGTAGCCATCAACAGTAAGGCATCCGGGGAGGGGGAGGGAGGGGAGGGACAAGCGACAAAAAACACATTCTTGCTCAGACACACTGGGTTACGATAATCGAACCTTTATCATGAAAGTGCCATCATTTTTTGTATACAGGTATGTCAGAAATGTTTCGTTTTATGAGGAATTTTGTTAAGGTTTGTGTGATATGCTAGGGTAGCAAACGCAGCGCGACAAAATTGTATTGACGCATTATAATACCAGCCTATTATTGCGCTGCTGCAGGGCAAAGGCCTCTTCTTCTACATACAGGGAAATCTCCAGCATTGATCACCCATTAACCACGCTTGCTCAAGACGGGTTGGCGATTCCAGACTTATTTAACTACGAGTACTAGGGCCCCAATTCTGTATGGTTATTATTATTCCCCGCGTAATCTTACCACATGTAAACCACCTCAATATCGTGTCTTGTAGAAACGGTTTCGTTCATTGTATCATAGGGAATACGTTATTAGCAGATGTCGTGGTTAGATACGGAATTGACGTGGTATCGAAGTAAGGAACGGTATGCATCATTATTACGTTTGCTATGTCCTGTTCACGAAATATGTAAATATGCCAGGGCCAGTTATTAAAACAAAACCGTGTACAAAATTACAAACGAACTTTTCGACGCGTAGTCCCAAAATTTCGAGCTCCCGAAATTATTCGGTTACAACGGGTCAGTTGTCTCCACCGGAAGCGAGGGTGTTGTGCACTTCCGGCGCAGGCGCAAGAAACTTGGGGAGGACAACAGTTAAGTCACTGAATCATGGAAATGTTTTATAAAACAATATATTATTACCTACATTTTAGGGATCCTTAGTCAAGCAAGGAACCCATAAAGTTTTTTATTATATCGTCTTGCATGTTCTAAATATTAAACGATAAGAAAAATGAGAATGAATATTTTTGAAAGTTTTCGTAGATTTCATTAATATTAATTTCGAAACCCCACGTTATAAGAAAAGTAATATACGAGATTTAACTCCGCATCTGCCTAGCTTTTTCCCAACTATGTTGGTCGGTTTCCAGTTTAACTGGATGCAGCTAAATACCAGTATTCTACATGAAGTGACTGCCTATCTAACCCCCACAATCCAGTTACTGGGTACTACGATACCCCTTGGTAAGACTGGTAGTCATACTTTCAGGCTTCTGACGACCCGGCCCGGGACGAGATTTAACTACAATTATCCAATAAGTAAAATATCCTTATAAGAAGTAACTAAAACTTAATTTGAATCAAAATGACAACGTTTCTGAAACCATTGCATTTACTAACGAATATCACTACTAAAAGAATCTTTTGTAATAACGTTGTGTATCTAGTTTTTAAAATAAAAATATATAGATTATGTAAACTACTTAAACTTAATATATTAACAAACTATATATCTTTTTTAAATTGTCTTTTAAAATTTGGTACACAAAGCTACAAAAATGAGAAATATGCGACGAATCTCTAACTGTCAACCGGGAAATATTGGTTAGCATAGTGCTAAACGATGACGGGCTGACTTGTCCACAGTTATTCATACACGCTTCATGCTCTAGTTCGTGCAGAGGTAAGGTTGGAAGATAGCACTCACATTGAAACACGCTGATAACCCTACCAATGTCTAAAGAAATGGTAAGGCCGCTAAGCACGTTAGTCCTGGCAAAGAGGAATATTCAGCAATCGAAAACAGACAACATTCCGCGAAATAAGAAATACTTGAGAAAAGGACGTGATTGGTAGACTAATAATTTAAAAATGATTGAAGTTAGTTTAAACAGATTAAACATAAAAAAAGAAACAACTAAAGATGTTAGAATTGGTAATTCTCTTCTTTGACAAATTCAAATTAAAATATTTTTATTTGCAGAACACAGGTAAACAAAAAAGTACAGATGTCAATATTAATAAAAATGAACGCTATGTCTTGCCGTCAGCGGCGCACAAATATGGCTTTACAGAATTATAATCATTAGAATCAGTAACACAACTCGTTAAGTTAGAAATGGCCTCAAATGTCAGGATTTCATGAAATAATCATTCAATAGGGTAATATGAACTTAGAGAAATGTATTGATGAATAAATATTTGATACGGCCGCGAATCATATTTAGATCACCATATAACCTGATACTGATCTGCAAATTGGAAAAAACGTAAGAAAATTTTAATTTCGCGGGCAACCTTGGCGCATCCCCCTTAAGATTTCACGGTAAGATTTTTACAGATTAAATCGGCTCATTTGTTATAGATGGAGTGAGCCTTGCAAAAGCAGAATTCCAAACGTATGCCCCTATAATGTAGATAATAATAATAATAATACCAGCCTATTATTGTCCCACTGCAGGGCAAAAGCCTCTTCTCATATAGAGAAGGCACTCGCTTTGATCAGGCTTGCTCTAGACGGGTCGGCGATTTCAGACTTACATTAACTATAAGTCCAGGTTTCCTCTCGATGTTTTTCTTTCACCGATGTCAGTAATGTCCAAGATAAACTCAGAACGTACAAATGAATTGAAAAAGTCACATTGGTACTTGCCCGGATTTGACCCCATCATCTCGTGTATGAGAGGCGATGCCTTAACCACTGAGCCATCACGACACATACGAAACTTAAAACTTAGTACCTGTATTTCTCATTGGCTGAATTATTAAAAATCTAATTGATACAGCTATCACTTTCATACTACACACATAAATTAAATAATATTAATAACATAATTATTGTCAGTTTACCGTCAATCCTAAACTCATGCGCATTACGTATACCCATTTTGTCACGGCTCAAAGCGGCCTAATAAACGGTTATAATTCGCGTCTTGTAAATCTAGTCACTCAACGATGACGCGTGCGCATATAGCGGGAGATTTCTTGTTCAGATCTACATAATGGAGCAAAACAACGTAACATGGAAGAAGGGAACTGGGTTAGTGTAGTCTTTTTGCACGATTTTATGCAATATTTGAATTAAGAGCATCATTCAATTGTTAATATTAAAAAGAAAACTCGGAATAGGTAGTTTAAATAAGCATTTGTAGCAATAAAGATCAAGATTGAGGTAGTCAGAAAGTCTGACAACCAGTGTTTTTAAGGGATATTGTGTTACCCAGTAACTGGGTTAAGGAGGTCAGATAGGCAGTCACTCCATGTAAAATACTGGTAGTTTGCCGAGAAAGGCTAAGCAGATAATTTTTTGGACCCTGAAGAGGACATGAAAGGTATTTTTACTGATATTTGGTGCTGCCGACAAAGTTTGAGGCATGGGACAATTCTGAGCCCAATTGTGGACTGACGATATATTTTCGGACTTCTAAACATCTTCATAGAGAAAGCACGATAGCAGACGAATCAGGAAATGATATGCTAATGGAACATTCTTAACGAATGATGATTTATGTCAGGGTTATCAATTCTAACTGAAAAATTTCGGGCATTTATATACTTTTTTTTATTCTGAAGTCTTTCGTCATTGATTTTATGTCCTCCTTCTTCTCTGCTGATTGACTTAATTTTTCAACAATGAATACCGAATTTTCAAAGTTGGCTTATAAATAAAATTTAATAAATGTTTTTCAAATATAAAATACGTTTATTTAAAGCAGTTGAAACACAAACGCGATATTTTCATTTCTCTCAGACATAGTCTGAGCAATTTAAAAAGAGAGACGCGAAACAATATTTGACCTAC
Source organism: Dryobotodes eremita (assembly GCA_917490735.1). NCBI lineage: Eukaryota > Metazoa > Arthropoda > Insecta > Lepidoptera > Noctuidae > Dryobotodes > Dryobotodes eremita. Next base: position 3,528,795 of record OU823241.1, on the reverse strand, counting down.
ATTACTCGGAAACGAAAGACGGAAAGAAAGCAGTCTATACGCCAATAAATAAAGAACCGTTTTAGAACAGATCGGTCCTGTGAACCTTCGAAGGACCAAAGGGTCCTGGAAATCCTAAGCGTAGAAGAAAATTTCAAGCCTAAGTACCTACATTAAGATATCTTCAGAAGGGACAGTATTTCTGGATAGTGTTTTCTTATAGGGAGTTAACTGTAAAGGGAATACCGAATTTCAGTTTGTCTTTTCATATTGTTATTATTAGTATCTTTGCATATTAAGAAGGTTTTGTACCACTTTACAATTTATTGGTATGGTATGGTCTTTAAATATGAAAAAATATCATCGTAAGTGGTATATTTAACAACGCAATAGGCAATATCATTTAACACGCAGATTGGACGAGATGAAAACTGAGCCTAGCGCAATCATCGAACCCACGTCCCATGAAGTTTGAGACACAAACCGCAAACAGTCACCTGTGACAGGCATCATGATGACCCCAATACCCATAGGAAATTACCCCACATTCACCATCAACCGAGCGGAAACCCATTGCGAATAACAACCAAATACAAACAATAGTATAACCAAGAAGAACACACAAAAAAGTAGAGAAATCTCATCACAACACAACTCTTCCCAAGAAAGTAGTACAGCTACAGTGAACACTATGGATATACGGCAATACAAAAAAATAAAAAACCAACCTTGAAGGAGGGACAGGATAACACAGATATACAGAACATCCATTATGATAATTCACACTGTAATAATATTAAACACTCGCGGCGTTTTCGTGGGGCGCGCGGTCATGGCGCGTGCAGCGTGGCGGGCTGTCGGAAAGCGACTGAGCGAGCGTCGCGACAACAGGTGCGCGCGCGCACGCAGGTACTTTCTTCCCCCCTCCTCTCCTCCCGCGGAGCTTTCGCGCGCTGAATAACCAATTTCTGGCGCTCCAGGGTATTCCATACGTGTTTTGAAACACAAAATAATTGGGTTAGTAGGTGTAACTTAGTATTCTAATTACGGTGGCTTAAGTTGGATTATATGGCGTTCCTCGCGGCCGGTGTATTTGTTATAACTACATAGCTGTATCGGTAAATATTGCTTTGTAGGCTATTGGTGACGTCAAGAGATTTGGACCTCTGACAGTGTATTACAATGTTTCAATAGGACCTGATTAGATTGATGCAGTGTACAGTATGTTAATTTTGTTCAGTCATGTTTGGTTTTTGTACACACAGTACAGTTTTTGTGGTTTTATTTATATTACAATATAAAAAAACACAAAAACTGTACTGTAGTGTAAGGTGTTTTAATAAAAAATATGTCTCGACATCATCCTTTAAGAAAATGAACTTTGTACAAAAGAACGCGTTGATGTCTTTTTTATGAGACTGCGAGCTACGAAAACAGGTCTACGAGATTTTACAATATTTTTGGCAAGTTAGTCTATACTTACTTTTATTTAAATATTGTTACTAGTAAATCAATCTGTAGTAGTAGCTCTTTGTGAAGGTACTCATCCGGGAAGGTGTTCTAACATTATACCCATTTCTGCGGTGGATATGAATGAGAAATATGAAATCAGTGTCATTTCAGGCAAATGATGAGCCATTCCAGCTTGATCCCTGAGATTGAAACACTCCTGAGATGCTTTTAGTATTATAGATGTCACATGTATATACACTACCTGCTAGTAATTATGATTTAAATTAAATTTGCAATTTATAAGTTTTAAAACGAATTTATAATTTCCAGAATTCCCGGGAATTCCCAGTCGAGAATTCTCAAGTCCCAAGAATTAAAAATATAAAAAATAAGTCCAGAAACCAGTAACCCTAGTGCTTAACTACCTATGCTATGCATTATGGTTATTATGGTTTGTATTCAGTGTATATGCATGTGTTAGTATCTAATGATACCAAAAATAATTTAAAAATAAACATTAGAAATGCATCCAAATTTTAATAATTTAAAAATCAAAATACATTATTCCCACAAAACAGTTACCTCATTAACCCACAAAGTGTACCAAAGAAATTTCTTTAAAATAGAAACCCAGTTGAAACGAGAATCGATATTAATTCACTTTCTCGAGAGAATCGATTCGACAGAGTTGCGTAACTGCTAACTAGAGATCGTGATGGCAGCCGTTTGAGCTCCTATTATTTAAAAGTGGAGTACCATCACGCTATGCAGTCCTTGTGGATGTAGCACATACATAACATAACATCACGCCTCATATCTCCGAAGGGTTAGGCAGAGGTGCCTATTGTACACCCACATTTCGCCAGTTATGTTTAAGCCCCATGTAATAGCCTAATCAGCCTATAATGTTCCCACTGCTGGGACACAGGCCTCCTCTCTTCAAGAGGGAGTGGGCTGTAATCTACCACGCGGGCCCAGTGCGGGTTGTCACATGTCATCGATTTTTTGGTTCTACGAGATGCCGGTTTCCTCACAATGTTCTCCTTCACCGTTTTGAGAGCAGTGGTGATGAAATAATTTACACAAAGTAAAGCTCCTGTCTGGGTTCGAACCTATGACCACTCGTAAGTAGCGGCCGTCACCATTAAGCAACCACGGCTCGTGTAATAGGGCACGAGCTTATCACCATCATCCGGGCACAAATCCAGACTCCTGGCTGGTATTGAGAAATTTCAGACGGAAAAACCTCATGCTGCTCAGCAGTAGCGCTTACGAGCACTTGACCAAAGAGGTAGTCACACACTTACATATGCCCGGCTATACGAGGCTAGGATAGCAAGATAGTGGTAGAAAGCTGGTCACACTGTTGTCGTGTATACAGACCTATCCTTATTTTTTGGCTAGTAAAGCTAGTGAAAGATAGAGAGAAGTAAGTAAGTCATGTTTAGTAATTTTTTCTTCTAAGCTAGCGTGATAATTTAATAGGATGGGGTTCTATTTTTGATTTGGCTCAATGCTGGTCCTGCTCCACAGGGGCGCATAAGTTAATTGATTAGCATTCGAAAATATTGTTGGAGCTGCTGAAGATTGTAAAAACTATCTTTGCATTGTATACATTCAATCACTTAGTAATGTATAATTGCAAAGCACAGTGTGAGCACTATGTATCTACTATAAAGCTACCATTTACTAGGATAGTCTTTCATTGGTTTGAATGTACCCTGGCGGCTGAGAGTATGTCATGCTCACTCAAATATCTCGCTGGTGGTGGCCACTACTATTTTCCCTATCCTGGCTTGTGTACTAGCGTCGTGTGGCCGGCGAAGCTAGTACCCAATCGGATCATTTTACTCCACGGCCTGTCTCTGCAATGCTAGTGGCTTAAAATTTCCCAGAATCATGTAAATAGCTCTACCTTGTGCCAAGCCACGATATAATCAGCCTCGATGTACGCACTGCTGGGACATAGACCTTCGCTTTATGAGAGAGAACAGGCTGTAAGATACGACGCGGGCCTAGTGTTTATTGTTGCCGTTGGTGGTACAAATTATGCATTAAATTAGTAAGTAGCAAAGTGGTACCGGGTCTGAAAGCCCTGGGAGCGCCGAACATACGTTAATGTATGTATCACCTGTATCAGCTATCAATCTTAAGACCATTGTAATACACCCAAAATTCTATTACGTGCCAATCATTGACTTCTAAACTCCGAATTATGCTTTGATTCGCAAAAGCAGTGCTTGTAGGAACGTCTTTACCAAAGGAACTTCGTGCGCTGCCAGCTTTGGCTCGAATGCTCGTAACTCATTGGTCAATAGTTCATCATGTACAAATACTCGCGGTCGTGAAACACCATTGGACTATGACGTGTTGCCTGTAAAGCCTGATTTACACGGTGCGATATAATTTAAGTTGAAGCAGTTGTTACTTCAAATGTATTGTGTGCCGTAGACAAGAAGTTTGCATCGTGTAAATTGTTTGGCTTTATATAGTCACTCACAGAACATTTTTTTTTTGTTCCTAGCAAGTTATAATTAATGTATTTATTTTCAGCCTGTCTTATCCTATTGCAAGGCAAAGGCTTCCTTTTTTTTCCACTCCTTTCGATCTTGCGTAAGTGTGTCTAAAGAATTCAAGCTCGTCTTTCATTCATTATCTTAGCCCTTATGCTGTTATCCGTATGACTATCTAATACAAGATAGTAATCTAAATAATTACTGTCATATCCTATTCCTAGCACGCATATCCCGGTAAGATCTAGAGCTCACTTCACAAATGTGGGTCTTTCTGAACATAAATGTCTGGAAAATCTACATTTGCGAAACATTTTCTCATTTTGTTATTTAAGTTCCAATCTTCATGTGACTGTGAAAAGAAAATACATGGCAACAAAGGCGAATTCACTACGTAATAATAACAACATAATTAGCCTAGAATGTTCCACTGCTGGGACACTGGCTTGCTCACTATGAGAGGGAGTGGGCCGTAATCCACCACGCGAGCACAGTGCGGGTTGGTAGATGTCACATGTAGTCGAATGTTTGGTTCTATGATATGCCGGTAGTCTTATGATGAATTACCTTCACCATTTTAAGAGCAGTCGTGATGAAATAATGACACAAAGTAACGCGCCTGACTGGGTTAGAACCCACGACTTCGACTCGTAAGTCGGGGCCGATACCACTGCTGCACGTAATAATTACACACTTAAAAATATTATTGACTATTTTGGTGGTTACTCACAGACAGCATATGCATGCGTGCATGTTGGGACATACTGTTTGACAATACCTGGCTGGTTCAGTCAGTGGTCAGGAGCTGGTTTTCCAGAGGTAGATGGTTCGAATACCATTTGTGTCAATTGTTTTAAAATCTAAGTGTAAAAAAAAATTGCTTCGTTTTGCGTCCGATCCGAATACAAGCCAACTAGATCGCTGTCGGTCGACGTGGAACAGTCGATATAAATCGCCTCAAAATTCAATCGGTGGTCGATCGATAAACATCTGGCTGCCATGCACCACATATTGGTCCAATCTGAACGGTCGATCTCAGCGATCTCATCGATCAGCCGCAATCTATGTAGTTGCATCTCTTGACACTGCGCCTGATCCGATTAATACAGCTCTATTAAATACACCTCAGTGGAAACAAATTCCATGTTCCTTTAGTATAAGTAAATAATAAAACCAGCTTATTGTGGTCACCTACTGGGCTCAGCTCATCTACATAATAAAATATTTTTACTTTTACCATCGACTCGAATAGAAGAAGAACCAGCCTATTAATGTCTCATTGCAGGGCAAAAGCCTCTTCTTATTCAGAGAAGGCACGAGCATTGATAACCACGCTTGCTCAAGACGGGTTGACGATTTCAGATTTATATGAACTATAAGTCCAGGTTTTCTCACGATGTTTTCCTTCACCGATGACAGTAAAGTCCAAGATAAACTAATAAAAATACATATGAATTGAAAGAGTCAGAGTGGTTTGAACCGGATTTGAACTCACAACCTCGTGTTTGAGAGTCGAGGCTTTACTGGGCCACCAGTAAATAAATAATAATAATAAAAAGTTACCAGATATAAAAAGTAAATAATAATAAAAAATGTTGGTCACGAATTTATGTTCATTCAATGATTATTTAGTTCAGATTTCGCGCATGAACTAAACAATATCTAGTACAAATTCGTTGATAATTGATTGGCGACACCCAAACTGAATTATAATATGATAAATAATTTGGTGATGATGGGATGATAGTAAAGCGACGGAACATAAGTTCTCTTAACTAATTATCATCATCATTTCATCCGACAGACGTCCACTGCTGGACATAGGCCTCCCGCAAGCACCGCCACTTCGACCGGTTCTGTGCTTCTCGCATCCAGTAGATACCTGCGTTCTTCTCCAGGTCATTGGTTCACCTTATGGGAGGTCTTCCAACGCTACGTCTTCCGGTACGCGGTTGCCACTCTAGAATCATTCGGCCCCACCGGCCATCTGTTCTGCGAGCAATGTACCCTGCCCACTGCCACTTAAGTTGGCCAATTCATTGGAAGTTTGAATTTAGCCAACAGTACTGATTAAATTTAATATATACTACATGTAGGTTTTTCCTGTATACTTATTTGTATTTCTCTAAGCAGTCTCGACAGCGTAAAACGCAAATAGTGTACAACATACATCATATGAAGTAAGGATGAATAATGAATGGAAGTTAACTTTTGCAATTGAACTAAACTTTCTGTAAAAGGCAGTGGAAAACGACTTGGATGAAGTTGGACACCGTCCAAGGAATGCCTCTGAAATGATGGCGCAAACGCTTACGGATATTTAGATGCCATTGTTCTTAAACTTTCGCGAAGTAGACCGTACGAGAAGAGTTTGAATCGTAATTTAGTTCCCTTTAACATGGGTGAGCTGAATCTGATCCATGCGTCATGCTCGTCAAAGGGCGCCGTCAGTTGGCACTTGTCATCTCTTAACTATATGGGGCTTATTTTATTTTGAATTGTTTTCTTTGTGTTTCTTTTTGTTGTACTCTGTACGCCTTAAACATGCACGTCTTTTTTACATCGTACTCACATAAAATTATAAATTCAAATTTTATGATTTAACTAATATTTTGTGTCCATGGAGTTTCTTGCTCGTTCTTCTCCATAGGTACCTACCACGCTTTTGAATAGGCAACTAGCTTCATATTTCTAACTGACCGACTTCTTGACAATTCAAAAGTGCATGTAAATGGTTTAATTGAAATAAATGGTTTGAGTTTGAGAATTATCATTTAGGGACCTTTATGCTGATGAAAATATTGGTAAATCCTGGTCAAGTCCTGATTGTACCGGGACAGACGGCCCACGGGTGCCATACGTACAGTAGGCCCCACGTCAATGTTACCAAAACCCCCGGTATGGTGACCCCCTCCGTACCGAAAAGTCTTAAACGTAAATGGTCCTAATAGCAAAACGACACATTAGCAAAACTTAGTATTAGCAACAAAAGAACGGAAATGGTCCAATCATACCACACATACATAATGAGATTTTTAAAGGAATCATTTTACTTGTTTTCTTATCGTGACACTAAAAATGAAAATAAAATAAAATTAAAACAGACCTTAAAATGTTTTTATTTTGCGTTATTCAGACCACACGGTAATATATTTTAAAGGCATAACTATTGAGAAGAGACTACAGCAGCGACCGTGCAGTTGAATCTACTTTACTATCAACGAACCTCTATTAATGCTCTCTTTCATTAAGATAATGCTACTCAAGCCTTAAAATAGCAAAGTGCCACCTGAGTGGCATTCCAATCACGGTGACTATCTTGGCACTATCGTGGCACTACGCACCAAAACTGCTGCAAGTAAAAGTCACTGGCATCCGGCACTGAAAGGATTTAGAAATGTTTCACCCACTTTTAAATGTAGGAGCCATTTAATATTAGGAAAATATGTTTGTCCTTGTGTTCTGTCACATAAAATAGCACTTTTATTAATTGTGTAAGTACCAATTTTCTAGTTAGTATACAGTACCTATGCTTGGCCATATGAATAACTAGCCTCGTAGACAAAATTAATTTATTTTTTAACCCCCGACGCAAAAAGAGGGATGTTATAAGTGTCCGTCTGTGGCACCGTATCTCTTAAAAGGGGGAACCGATTTGGGTGTGGTTTTTTTTATTTGAAAGTAGGTTTTCTAACGGTGGTTCTTAGACATGTTTTATCAAAATCGGTTCAGCTGTTTCAAGGTCATCAGCTTTTTTTGTGCCGGGGTTTTTCAATTTGACCTATTATTTAATATTCATTATTTAATGGGGTTCGTTGCTAAATAAAAATGCCGCATGGGTCGATCGAACCATAAGCTATACTTGACGAGGTTGACCCTAGGATTGGGTGACCATTTAATAGTGAGACCTCTCCCTCCTTCGGAAAGCACGTTAAGCCGTTGGTCCTGACTGTCATTTGTAGATCTGACAGTCGTTAGAGTTTGTCAGAAGCCCGTTAGTCTGACAACCAATTACTAATGGGTATCGTGTTACCCAGTAACTGGGTTGTGGGGGTCAGATAGACAGTCGTTCCATGTGAATATATTATTATATTCTGGTATTCAGCTGCCTCCTTTAGATCGGAAGCCGACCCCATCATATTTGGGATAATTCCATGCAAATGATTATAATGAAAATGGTTCTCTTTTTTCCATTTATACCTCTTCGGACTTACTCAGGTAAGCCCTGTGACTTGGCCTATGCTTAAGTGTCACAGACTATTTTGTGGACCTATGGATTTTAAGCTGATCTATCAATAACGTACCTAACAAACGAAGCCAGGCTTCAAACCTAGCGACAATCAAAGGCGTTAAAGGCTGACAATTGTCCATCAAACCATTAGGGACCATAAACCATACCAGTATCGCCCAACCAACTGAGTTACAATTGTAACTCTACGTCTTACATTATCCTTAACACTTCTGCGTAAGGCTCATTTTTGCTTAATTTATATGCAGGACCATAGGCTATCCTAGAATACCTAAACTAACCTGTAGCTGCATTTATAATGTATCTTTAATACAATTTCATAAAGTTCTTTTTTGTTTGTTTCGAAAAGCTGGGTAATATAACTTAACATGTTTATAATGGAGTCGTAATGACTCTTATTGCTATCGGTCTAAAGTCCACAGCAGTGTGTTCTAACTATGGGTGTAGTATTGTGGGTTAATAGTTTCCTATCGTAAATTTAGGTGCTGGAATGTAAGAAGCACTTTCCCTTATCCTCATTATGGGATAGGTCTGTTTTGGTTCCATCCATAATCGGATAATGTTATTCCAACTCCATAAAAAGTACAAAGGCCTCAAAATTTTCCATTAATTTTGTGGCTGATTTAATTTTTCCTTATGGATATTTTTGCCACCCCTATGTGGCTCAAAAGATTTCAAAAATGTATTTGCTAATTTTATTTTTCCCTATAAGAAAGTGAAAGTGAAGTATAAATACTTAAATCTAAAGATACAATTGCTTTTCATGTACCAACCCCCAACGTAGGGTAAGGGCTTGTAAAAAATCTTTCAAAGATTGTTTCATGATAATTATATTTTTCGTTATAAGTAACCGAACTTATGTAAGATTAATGACGTAATTTCTTTTCATATACAGCCAACCCCTAACATGGGTACTTGACGAGCTTAGTTAATTTTTTCCTTCTGACGCCATAGCTATTTTTGCCACCCCTAACGTGGGGGTACAAAGGGCTTAAAATATTCTAAAAAAGTTTATGCTAATTGTATTTTTCCTTGTATGAAGGTGAATTTACGTAACTTCAATGACGACATTAAAGTTAGGGGTTCTTGACCTTTAAAAAAAATTTTCTGGCAAATTTTATTTTTCTCCTGACGCCATTTCTATTTTCGTCACCCCTAACAAAGGGCTCTAAAGATTCCACAAATTTTTTGCTTTGCTTTATTTTCTTTTTCCTTTTAAGAAAGTGAATAGATAGGTAAAAATAACTCTAATGACGCAATTGCTTTTCGTGTACAGCCCACCCCTAAAGTGGAGAAAGGGGCTTATATAAAATCTCCGAAAATATTCGTGCTAATTATATTTTTCCTTAGAAAACTGAATACGTAGCTTTATGTGGGTGGTAACTTGAAGGGCTTAAAGCTCAATAATATTCTGGCTAATTTTATTTTTCCTTATGACGCACAAAGGGCTCAGAAAAAATTAGAAAATTTTGCTTTGTTATTTCTCTTCATAAAGTGAGTTTCTAGAGCTTTAATGACGTAATTGGTTTTATTGTACAGCCAACCCCGGGAGGACTGTAAAGTGCTTCAAGGATTACAAAAATGATCGTTCCTTTTGTAAAAGGGAATCATGTAACTGGAATGACGTAATTGCTTTTAACCGACTTCAAAAAAGGAGGAGTTTCTCAGTTCGTTGGAATCTTTTATTTTATGTATGTTCCCCGATTACTCGAAGACGGTTGGACCGATTTGAAAAAATCTTTTTTAGGTTGAAAGGATATCCTTTCTAGGTGGTCCCATTGTTATCAGGTCAGGGATCCAGGAGAAATCGAAAGAATTCTTCAAATATTATAGGCACACCTATAGTGATTTGGCTATTTTTTTATAGTAATCATGTACAGGGTTGGCTGTACATGAAAAAGAACGCGGGTATTGGAAGAGCTTAACAATATTCTGTCCACAGAATATATATACCCCTAAAGGAGATTCTTCCTGTTTTATTTTTTTCGTTCTGATGTAAAGGGCTCCACAGATTCCAAAAATGTTTTTGCTATAATTTTCCTGCAAATTCAGATTACTGCAAATGTTTTACAGTCAACCAAGTCGCCACACAATTTGTGGACGACATTCTTCGAATCTGGTATCTAAGTACTTTTCCTCATCTGCTCTCTCAGCGAAAGTGTAATTTTTCTCTGGTATAATACCCTATTTTATTTGTCATAGATGTAGAACCAGTTAAAACGGCTGCTTCTGGCCCTTTTCCGGGTACCGGACTATTTACCAGGCGTGCGGTTCTATTGTGTCGCTTTTGCCAGCCGCATAGTATCCTTGAAGTTCGAAGTTCTTTATGATTCACAACTATCTGCTGTGCTTCGAGGCCGCGGTTTGCCAGGGTCCAGGAAACTACCACCTTTACCTATTATTATCATTTACACTTAGGTACGCTAACGAGTTTAATACGAATGCTAGTCAATATTTAACCATGACTGTTTTTATTGGGATAACTTAGGTAATCTTTATGAGATAATATTCATTTTAAAGCCTGCGTAATTTAGTGGTAACGAGCCTAAAAAACGATTGCAAGTGATTCCCTAGTTCGTAAACCAGCGTAACAAAGATTTACCATCCAATATACTTTAAGTTTTCTCGTATTTTCTTTACAATTTGGCCAATTTACCTGTTCCGCAACTGTGTTTTTTTTATAATATTTAATTATAACTTTTTACGCTCAATTGTGGATGCGACTTTTAATAATAATAAATTATAAGTGTTTAAGTGGAAAATTTCCTGTTTCATTTCACTACAGTACCTACTAATTTTAAGTAGGCAAAGGATTGAAAAAATACGACCCGCTGAGGGAACAAATTTCTAGGATAGCCCTTGAAATTCAGCTTTCCTCATCCGGGAATCGTGACAAAGTTGCAGCTGTCTTAAGTTACATTACAAGCTTATCTACATACCTAACCTAAGAATGACTACACCATTCGACTGAAAACTTAAGGATTTGCACCTGTTCCTACACCATTACACCCTGTTTTATTATGGTAGTCTGACGCAGACCTAACTGAGTTATGAAATTAATTCTTTATGAAAAACAAAAAAGTGTACCTACCTGCAAAACAAAACACAAATTAGCTAACAATTTTCTAAAATAGCCTTTTCATCTCACCGATCACTTTAAGTTCTTCCACGAGATAAATGATAAAATATATATGATAAATGATTTTATTTCTGTAAGTAGGTTTGTACAAACACTTTTACACGTCAATCATATTTTAAAACTAGATGAGGTCGGCGTTTCGTATCTGACTACTCTGAGAAGAAAGGCCGAAACAAACTCAGAGGTCACAGTCTCTTTTAAAGTCCAGACATAATCTTGGTCAGATCATGTGAAGACCATGTAGATTTGAGTCTGAAATGGTAACTTTGAGGAAAAAATACCACACAGAATGAGTGGACCTGTCCAGTCAGTGCACGCATTTGTCAGTAATCGTGCAGCTCAACTCAAAAATTAAGGAGCTCAACGATTCGACGAACAATACCAAAGAAAGGACATTTGGGTAGGCCGCATAAATTACTCAAACTGCCAGACTTTGATTAAAACTAATCAAGAAAGAAAAAAAAAAAAACAATGATCTACATAGTCTTCACATTCACAATAATTAAAATAATATACTATTTTACAAAGTAAATATTCATGTCAATATATTTATAAAAATTCATCAATGTCAACAGGTATAAAAAATCCTGAAATAATCTTGGTCAGATCATTTGAGGACCATGTAAGATTGGTGTCTGAAATGGTCTTTTAAGGAAAGAACCATACAGATTTGAGTGGACCTGTCCAGTCAGTGCACGCATTTGTCAGTAATCGTGAAGCTCAACTCAGAACTTAAGGAGCTCAACCATTAGACGAACAATACCAAAGAAAGGACATTTGGGTAGGCCGCATAAAGCACTCAAACTGCCAGATCATCATTGAAACTACCTAAAAAAGTGAAAAAAAAAAAAACTGACGCACATAGTCCTCACATTCACAATCATTTGATAATAATGTTATACTTCAGAAAGTAAATTGTCATGTCATTCTATATGTAATAATTATCAAATGTCAAAGTTTATGTAAAATACAAATTAAAAAAATAGCAAAAATAAAAATAACAAAAAAAAACATTCATTAGGTAGATACTTAACTACTGTCGTGGCAAGAAAGCTGTGGTCAGGGGCTTCATTTAGAAACGTTTCCAACTTTCCACATTTTGAGCTGTGAAAACTTTTGATTTCCTAACAAGATGTCCTACCGAATTTCTTTTAAAAAATGCCAGTAAATTGTTGTATGCCATGTATCTATTAATTTGAATATTATGTTTAATGCTTATTGTTGGCCTGAGCATCGAATAGATGCACCATAGGCTACTTGACTTCTTTGTACATGATACATTCTGGAAGTTTTGTAGATTAAAAGCACTGATTCAGATACAGACTTGACGCCTTTTATAGTTTTCCATTTGTAAATTCTTTCTGGGAGTAGATTGTTGGAAATGCCAATGGCTTCGGATTTAACGTACTCTGGAGTCAAATCACTATTGTCACTCGACATTTTAATGAGAATTTGTTGTTTAACAGCAAAGCGATTTGCAGTATTCGCACTTTTTTTTATTTGTATTCTATTTTTTGCACGACTCACAACGCGCAGCGTGTGGTAGGTAGTGCTCTTCTCTCGATATGTGGGCAATCCTCAGTTTTGTTACATAAAATCGTTCTTATACTCTAAGCTAGACGTTAAATCCATATCAATATTAATGATTGAATAACAAGAGACATTAAATTATAATATCATCTTAATTTCTAATTGATTCACTTTAGATTACACAACAATTTTTTTGATGTGAATCATCTATAGCCGCGGGTAAAACCGATTGTTGGCGTGGCGACGCATGCCTTGGCGGCGCATCGCCACGCTATATTCTCTATACAAAATAGTTTCGTTGTTTCACATCTGCCAGGCGTCCCCCGACGGCTCAATATTTTATGATGTGAAACATCCATAGCCGCGGGTAAAACCGATCGTTGCCGTGGTGGCGCATGCCTTGGCGACGCGTCGCCACCATGTATTTTCTAAACAAAATAGTTTTGATGTTTCACATCTGCTAGGCGTCCCGCGACGGCTCAATGTTTTTTTTCTTATTTTCATCTTCGAAATTTTGGTTTTCTAGATTTGATTGTTTTGTGTCAGATTTTCTTTTTGATGTGAGAAATCTATAGCCGCAGCTAAAACCGACTGTGGGCGTGGCGACGCATGTCATGGCGACCCGTCGCCACGCTATTTGTTTTATTCAACTTAGTTTCAATGTTTCACATTCTGCCAGGCATCCCACGACGGCTTAATATTTTCTTTCCTGCTCTGTATTGATCTTGCTTGCTGTATCTGTATCATTTTGCTAAGTGGAAATTCCAGTTATATCAATAACGTGTATTATTGATGAGCCAAACGTAGTTGGATGGTTTAAATTTGATATCTTGGTACTTAAATCCAACGGTTGCGAAGATGAAATTACTGCTTCTGAATATGTAGGTTTATAGCTAGAATTAATTGCTGAATGATTTGAGTTGGATAGATTCTGTTGAGAAGAAGTAGATGCTGTTGAATCGCTTGCTAGTAAGTGGACGAGTAGAATTTTTATCTATTAATGATGCAGAAGAATTTGAAGTATCAGGTAATGTCAATTTTGTCATTTGTTGTTGTTCATTTCTGCGTTTATACCGTTCATGTTGTTCTTTCCGTAGCATAGCTAATGGGTCTTGCTGTCATTGAATTAAAATCGAGTTCTATGAGAATCTGCATCTGAAAAACATTATAAATTTATAATTAGTGTTAATGAAATTTTTGTCAATGCATACAATTTAGAAGCTTGAAATTTATTGAAATCCAATATGGACATACAATTCGTTTGTGATCCCTATGCGTGTGTGAGTTATTTAACTGACTACGTAATAAAAGTTGAAAAAGACATGGCCAAAATGTTTAGAACTTTGATTGAGAAATTTGCTAGAGAAGATTTTACTAATCTTGAGAAGGTAAAAAAAAATGCTGATGCGTTTATTAATTCAAGAACTCTTGCAGCTCAAGAAGCCACCTGTCGTGTTCTTCACGGGCCACTTTTTAAGTCTAGTCGAAATTCAGTTTTTTTACCTACGTTCCCAATAGATGAACGAAGTCGCGTCTTAAAACGCATGAAAGAATTAAGTAAATTAGAACCTCAATCTACTCACATTTATCAAGCTAATATCATTGATAAGTACTGTAAACTTCCGAAGCAATATTATTCGATGTGCTTAGCTCATTTTGCTACAGCGTTTAGTAATCCGAATAAGATTAGCTTAAAACATTAAATGAGGGATGATTCAGCAGAAAACAGCTGCGGTAATGACGACAATAGTACCAATGGTGATCAAAAGGATACAAAAAAACGCAAAAAGCGTAAAATTTTTCGAACTCGCCATTATATTAAGATTCAAGATCCAGCTAATTATTATCGCGAGGAATTGCTCTTATTTTTGCCATTCATGAATGAAAGAATAGAAATTGAACATGTTGATCACAAGAAAGTCTATGATGAAAATCAACTTCTGATCAATTCATATCGAAAATTAATATATAGTACAGATGAAGACCTCTTTGAAAATATTGTTAAATAAGTTGAAGCAGATAATATAAGTGATAATGATGACGAAAATACTGATAATACGAACTTACACAAAAAATCAGGAACAGATAAATTTATGGATATTTTCACCGAAACAGGACAGAATGATTCTTGTAATGCTGAAGAGAAAAATTATAAGATCAGTGTTCCGAAGATTATGGAAGATAATGCCATTTTAGAGCTCCAGATAACAATGCATTGGCTGCACGCTCAGAAACTTGACATGCCTCTTCGCTTATTTATTAGTGGTCAAGCAGGAACTGAAAAATCTTTTTTAATTAAACTATTATTTCAGACCATATCTAATTATTATAACGAGCAAATTCCTTGTTTAAACGTTGAAACTCCAAAAATTATTTTAGCGGCACCTTTAGGAAAAGCTGCGTTTGTGATTGGAGGTTTCACAACTCACAGCTGTTTCAACTTGCCACGTGATTAAAGAAATTCAAGCCTTCCATCGCTTAGTTCTAGTACTATTACATCATTACGATTTGAAATGGGTGACGTAAAAGTAGTAATTATAGATGATGAAGTCTCAATGATAGGTCGAAATCGTCTAAATCAAACTGATACTCGACTTCAGCAAATCACTGGTAATAATTCAGCTTTCGGTGGTCTGTCCATCATTTTCGTTGGAGATTTAAGGCAACTTCCACCTGTAATGGATAAGCCTATTCATTACACTGCACAACACTATTTAAGAGACAGAAAATTGGATTGGCTTAAAAACAGTCCGAAAAAATCCTTTCAACCAAATATTGCTGATCCAGCATATATTAATTTATTTGCATGAGATAATTGGATTGTTTTTGAATATTTTGAATTGAAAAAAGTTATGCGCCAAAATAATGAGGTTTTTATGAATGCCTTAAATAATTTTTCTATGGGGACAATGACTGAAAAGGATATTTCATTAATTGAATCACGATGTAATTTAACTGATATTCCTCATAAAGCAGTGCATCTTTTTATACAAATAAAGAAGTGGATGCATATAATGACAATATAATTGTAATATGAGGCTAAAGATTATATTCAAGGCAAAAAAACTTAAGTGAAAAAATAAATCAAAAGACTCTTGATGCTCTTCACAAATTGCATACTAATAAAACTGCCCGTTTACCGAAGACTATTTTTACAAAAATCGGTGCAAAATTAAGGATAACTCGTAATATTAAGAGACAGGAAGGATTGGTAAACGGTGCGACCGGTATTTTAAGACACGTAACTAAAAAAGAGGCTGCAGATGAAATCGTAACTTTAAAGTTAGAATTTGAATCAGATAATGTTAGGCGAGCTACCCGGAGCCAATTTTTATCATTCTTGAAAATAATAAACTGCAAATGAATCTTGTTCCAATTTTCCCTATAGTAGTGACTGATATTTCTGTGGGCAAAAAAATATCTACACGTAAACAATAACCTTTGATTTTTGCAGAAAGTGTTACGGTCCATAAAAGCCAACGCCAAACTTACGCTTCTGCTTGCGTTCACAATACATCGATGACTCGAGTTATGCTGTATGTTACGAATAGCCATGTTTGTAACCCTAATACTGTCATCATTATTGGGGATTTCAAACCTCCACGTCCTTTAGACAACACAAGTGATCTCAAAGTCGAAGTAGATCGATAAAAAAATGAAAAACGCTTAGTAACTTTTGAACAGCCTTTAGAATAATTAGATGGAAAGAAAATTATATTTCACAATGCTGTATCGTTACGGAAATATATAGGATGCGTGGGAATCGACAAATGGTTTATGGCGCAGATATCATGATTTTTGCTGAGGCTCGAAGTTTATGTGCAATGTTTAAATCGAAGGATTCGAATTCATATACCGATCTGATGAATTCAACGTCAAAATAAACTTTAAGCGAGGACTGATTGTGTAATATTGATGTATCTATTGTAAATAAAGTCACTCATGATTCCAGAACGGAGAATACAGAATATGCTCAACATATTGATTTAGTAACGTTGAAAATTAATGATTTATTTGTTATTAGTCGGTATAAATCTCCTCATGCTTCTAAAAACTTGGTCAAACAGAGTATGGATAGCATGATTGATACCTGTACATCACAGAATAACTTAGTCGTCATTGGTGACTTTAACAAATATTGTTATGGAAGTGAATCTTCATGGTTAAAAAAATATCTACACGAATCTCGAAATTTAAACAGAGCTTTACCTCCCAGCCTTCCAACGACTAAAATAAATATAAAAATTGATGTTGTTTTTACTAATCAGGTGGCTTATGTGTCAGGTACTTATGAAAGTATTACTTCAGATCATAAACCTATTTACTTTTGTGATAAAGCAAATAAATTAAAAGCCAGGACATTAGTTCATCATCGAAGCATACTATTTCAAAACCAATGTTGATAATTACTTGCCTTGATTCAGTGTCTCATGAAAACACAAAGGAATCTTCCAAAAAGGAATAAAAACAAAAAACACAGGAGACAATTCGAAAAACGAAATTGCCTGAAAAGCAACAAAAAATTATGAACTCGGCGTTAAAAGCTGAAGTGTCAGCATCGTCTTTTACGTTAATCACAAAAATATTGTTGGATATTTCAAAAGTCAAACTTTGGAAAATATTAAGGTTATTTGGCAGCAGAAGCATAAATTTATTCTGAAAATTTGCAACGACATTGAAAATTCTGCTGAAATAATTATAACTGAAACTACGGAGTGTTCTACAATTAATCCAAATATCGATTGAAAACATCTAACATGTCAGTAAAACATGCACGTATAAATCGGTTACTCATTAATACGTTTTGTTTATCAGATGTACCTGACGGAAATTGTTTATTTCGAAACTTTGCTGATTTAATACCTATTACACGATCACCAAAAATATGTGAATATCAAATTGTTTATAATTAATGAAATATTCAGTAATGAATTCAAATATGCAACCATGATCTATTATGGTGGTATCCCTGTTACCGACGAAGAGAATAATATTATGCAGTTTCCAAAAGTTGATGATTTCTTGCGCATGGTAGCACGCGGAAATATCTGGGGTAATAACGGCTCTTTTTACGCTATCAATACAGCATTAAGATCTAATATAGTTGTTACTGGTGTTGATCAATCAACACACATGCAATTGTTAATGTCACAATATATTCATCGGCTAATACGCGATGGACTACTCCTATAACATTGATTCACGAAGTAAATCGGCATTTCGTCGCTGCACATCGAAAATCTAAATCTACGAAATTTCAGACAGATTTGGGAAGATCAACCCATATCTAACGTTAAACTAAATCATTTTTATTTTTACTTCAACTTCCAACGTTCCAAATTCAGATCACATTAATGACCAGCGGGTCATAATGAAATTCAGTACAATATTAATGCCCGGCTAGACCAGGGCCAGGGCTTTAATGACTTACTTTAGGTTAGGTTTGCATGACATAATTTGACTGAAGAGCAGGTGGTCTGAAAAACTGTTTGTTCAGCTTTTCTTTGGAAAAGTGAGGAATTTTTCTTCGAAATTTAATATTTTCCTCTGTTATGTAAGTTTCGGTCTAACGTATAAAACCATACCAAACCGTACCAAATTAGATTGTGTGACGGGAGCAGTTTGTGTTGCGAAATCATTTTTTTTTAAACAATGTAGCCGTCGTTAATGAAAACCATTCTCTAAAATAGCCTTTTCATTCCCCCGACCACTTTTAAGTCTTCCACAAACATTAAGAATGGATTTCTTTCATAAACTCTTTGCTAGGCTTCGCTTTGAAAAACAAGAATATTTTCTTAGAAAATTAATACTGCCTACCTTATGTAAGTCATACTAATTACGTAGAACGAAGGGAGCATGCAGTACTGCGAAATTGCCAAGTATAGATCAAAGGTAGGTAGGTAAAAATCAATTTTGAAAGTTGCTGAGTACGTATATAGGTAGGGTACATACTATTTACCTACATATATACTTGGCATCTTTTGAAACTGATTTTCTCCTATTGTATTCATATTGTAATATATGTTGTCAGTATTTTGGAACACATAGAATTATGAAATACGACTAATGTCAAAGCTATCATTGCTAGGCATATATCACGAGAAAAACGCTTTTTTTTGGTAATAGTGCTCGTGTCTGTACACTGCCTTGGATCTTCTTATTTCTTATTTGGATAATAGGATCCAAAGAGTGGTCGTTAACGGCAAGCGATCCCCGGGTTTTTTGTCACTATGGGAGTTCCGCAGGGCTCAATTCTTGGCCCTTTTTTATTTCTCGTATATATTAATGACCTACCTTGCCTTGTAAAGAACAGTCATGAAATAGTGTTATTTGCAGATGACACTTCACTTTTATTTAAGCTTAAACGACAACAGACAGTTACTGACGATGTAAATAATGCTATCGCTAAAATAGTGCATTGGTTTAGTGTTAATAGTTTACTTTTAAACGAGAAAAAGACTAAATGTATTAGATTTCTGACAACTAACGTTAAGCAGGTGAATCCCAATTTACCAGCAAATGGGGCGGAATTGGATCTTGTGGATACCACTGTGTTCTTAGGTATTACTTTGGACTCGAAGCTACAGTGGGCCCACATATAACCAGATTGTCGAAGCGGCTAAGCTCTGCAGCCTACGCGGTCTATAAAATCCGTCATTTGTACTGATGTCGATACAGCTCGATTAGTATATTTTAGTTATTTCCATAGTGTAATGTCGTACGGCATTTTTCTGTGGGGAAATGCAGCCGACATTCAGACTATATTTGTGCTGCAGAAACGAGCCATTCGGTAAATTTATAATCTTAGTTGTAGGCATTAACTGAGGGATAAATTTAAGGACATAAACATAATGACAGTCGCATCTCAATATAATATAAGAACCTGATTTATGTAAAAAAGAATATTAATTTATATTCTAAACACAGCGACATTCACAACATAAATACTAGAAACAAAGATTTACTTATTGTGCCCACGACTAGGTTCCAAAAATTAGTAATTCTTAATAATTAAATATTAATTAATAATTAAGTGCCAAAGTATACGTTTTTACAACAAGCTCCCAAGTCTTGTTAAAGAACTGAGCCTCAATAAATTTAAATCATTTATTAAACAGAAACTCTGTCAAAAAAGTTTCTATAAAGTTAAAGATTACTTGGGTGACAAAGAGGCATTGGATTAATTAAGCTACTTCAACGTACCCCCAAGTAACAGTCCATTCTATACTGTGAATAAGTGTTTTAGAATTAATAATGTCATTTTTTTATTGATTTACATGACATAACATTATGATATTTTTGATGACATTTAAAGTGAAACCTGTCTGGGAATGTGAGTAGCACGCAGGTTAGATTGAATACATGATTATTATTTTAATATTGTGAATGTGAAGACTATGTGGGTCATTGTTGCTTTTTTTTCCTTCTCAGTTAGTTTTAATCATGGTCTGGCAGTTTAAGTAATTTTTGTGGCCTACCCAAATGTCCTTTCATTGGTAAAGTTCGTCGAATCGTTGAGCTCCTTAAGTTCTGAGTTGAGCTACACGGTTTATGACAAATGCGTGCACTGACTGGACAGGTCCACTCAATATGTGTGGTTTTTCCTCAAAAGACCATTTCAGACACAAATCTACATGGTCTTCACATGATCTGACCAAGATTATGTCTGGACTTTAAAAAAGACTGTGACCTCTGAGTTTATTTCGGCCTTTCTTCTCAGAGTAGTCAGATAGGAAATGCCGACCTCATCTAGTTTTTTTTTAAAATATGATTGACGTGTAAAAGTGTTTGTACAAACCTACTTACAGAAATAAAATCATTTATCATTTATACGTACATGTTTACGGGTAGGTATTGAAGATCACCATTTCACCAATCCGTCTACTATAATCTAAGCATGCTAATACAGAGTGTAGGTACTTAGATTATATTATTAGCAGATAAATCAAACAATTAGAAGCAAGCACAGTATTTAATTATGTATCTAGTACCTTTTTAACTATTTTATCAGTTTTAAATTAAGTTAGCCAGTCCCAGACACAGTCAAGACACGCTGCACAAGCTCAAACATATTTATTTCTCTTCCATTATTAGGTACTGCTTTCGCCCAAGCTGAGATGATCAGAAGGTAAAGATGTTATTAGGAATGCAATCTATTGTTTTACTATAATACTCGTACCGCTTTAAACAATCTGTTTCCTAGAAGTGGACAACATGCAGAGTTTAATACCGTTAGACAAAAAAAAAGTCTAAGTAATTCTGAGCGATGATTTCTGTTTTTGATCTATTATCGCGAGCTTTGAGCGCGGCGACCGAATCAAGAAATCCCGTAACGAAAATAAAACCTAACACCCCCCACTCCGCCTACCATGTAGCTCGGCCGAGCGTTCGCTTAACGTGTATGTATATGGTACGACTGTACTTGAATTAATATCAAAGAAAAAAAATACTGCATAAATACTGCATAAATAAATAATTATAATTGCATAAGTTGATAAAAAATGCTATGCAATAGCTTTACCGCGACAGTCCCCGAGTGCCACACGTGTTTTTTTTTTTGGTTTGTTTTGTCTATGTTTTAGGTTTATCTAGCCGTATCTATGATATGCCCAACAACAAAACTTTTTTTCCTCGTCCATGGATATGCCGATGTTTTGTTATAAGATTTTAATTATTATGAAAGATGGCAGTTGCTCGGTACCCGGTGTTGGTGACTAGTGATAGTGTGAAAACTCATTGGTACTCTTCCTATGTTTTGACGACCTGTGGAACTGAAAATTGTATGTTTTTCTTGTTCTGAAACGCAGTAACACCGGTCACGTGGTCATTAAATGATATAGTTGTGCAAATTGGTTTTAACAAACACTTATGCATGTATGTTTTACACGTAAAAAAATTATGTACCTATTCAAATTTTGCTTTCATTCCTTAAAGTACAAACATACTTATTCCTCTGTTTTCTGAATGGAGACTAAAAAATAGGTATGTTTATTAAAGATAAGTAGGTACATAGTGCAGCGTAGAGCTGGCTGCTAACACGCCGGGGACTCGAACCCCGACGTGAGGTAGCTAAAAAATCAAACTCACGCAGCGAATACACGTAAAATTTATTATTAATAAAACCATCCGAAATAAATAAGAATAATAACAAGTCAAAAAAAAATTTAATTCATTTCATTTTCAATTCATTCAATTCGTTGGAAATTGTAAAAGCCTACCAAAAAAAATATCACAACAAGATTTTCGGAGAAAAAACTTATGGATGTTTCGAAATATTTAGGAATTTAAGTATTCTGACGAATTTAAATTCGATTGCAATCGTACGAAATACGTGCCGCTCTATAAATTGTTTAACACAAATAAGCTCACGATTAAGGTTTTTCTTTACATAATTCGTTAAGATAAATTTTAAAGAGAACAAGATCTGATATTGAAAATTTAGGAAAGCACCTTAAAAATAAAATGTCACACGTCGGTATAACACAGAACACTTCTATCATATTGATGGTTGGGCGTTATTGCGCCACATAAATGACTGATTTAGCACCTGATGTCCAAGGTACTGGACCTGTGTCGTCGACCTTGCTCGGCAACGATCCTGCGCTTCTCTCCGCAAGCTCGCTCGGACTTCGGCAGCCGGCAGACGATGGAAGAAGACAGGCGAACAATAAATGGCAGGGTAAGGCCAAAAAAAGTGGCCTTTCAAACAATCTAAGGAAAAGGAAATCTTCTTAGATTAAAGAAGAAGGCACAAGTAAAAAGAATACGGAACCTATAAAGGGATTACTCACCAAAGAAAAAAGTGACGAGAAATTCCAGGGAACGTACAGTCGATTGTATCCGCTGACTACTCACATATCGTGGTTAAAAATTTGAAATTCACTTTCAAAGAAAGATTCAATATTATTGAAAAAATATCCATTCAGTGGGAATTCCAACGACAGAATGCCTTAAATTTTTTTCTTCTTGACATTGTTCAGAACAATTGTCAGTTTTTGAATATTCAAAAAAAAACACGAAAAAGTAAAACAGCTGACCGAATGACTCGTAAAAAGAATTTAATCGAAATGACTACAAAAAGTATCTAATTGCAGGAATTATACTGCACTACGTACAAAAAAAGGCCGGTCGATGAAGAAATTGCTCGCTTTCTTTGTCTATCAGTGATAAATGTGATGGTTCAAGAAACTTGCAATATAATCAACAACAACGGAACATGGGAAGCCTTCGGGAAGCACAACTACCTAATTTGTGTGCTCTTAATTTAAAATTCAAAGCATGTTCAAAGATAACCATGAGCTTTATAGGTATTAAGTAGTAAATAAATTCATTCGTCATAATCTGGTGATGTAAAAAAATCAAGATGGATCCTCCACTTATCTCTTCAATAATTATGTAGGTATTTTAGTAGGTACCTAACCTTTTGCTGTTATAGTCGCTTTTGCTTATTTTAATTTACTTAAATAACTTATTCGATAATTATTATAAAACGTCATTGATAATAGAAGTTAGTTTGTGCTTATTTTGTTTTTCAGGTTTGTCGGTGACGCTCTCAGGATCTACAATATTTTTGTGATCCTAGTTTCATTTTACAATAGAACGAATACAATAAATGTCATTTTTATCAATGATTTTAAGTTTTTCGAAGATAAGATTTTTAAGTTTTGCCGCCTATTTCTTATGTCAAATTAATTTTGGCGAACGAAACGCCTTTGGAAAAGACAGACTAAACAAACATTTTTACTTCAAATGATCAACAACCTGGTCTTTGCCCCTATACACAATGGTCCATGCTGGCTCATTGCCTCATTATACTCTAATAATATGTCAAACTTTCTGTAATTTCTCAACAATGGATTATTGCATTTTATAAATTATTGGGTGCGGTCTTTGGGTGCGGCCATGATAGAATGCCTATAATAGGTTGTTATATCGTTATATCTAGTGTTCTAGTTTAAGTCTAGTCCTCCCGCAACTCGCCCCAGCCCCCCCCCGCCCGGTGCCGAGCATGCGTATAACGAATAACCTATGCGTAGAACGAAGCGGTCATGAAACGCGCAGCTGTCAAAGATCAATATTTTGCTTTTACCATACATCCATACATTGTATAGCCGGCTGCAGTATTCCGCCGCCCGGGCTCCAAGCTCCAGTCTTTAGACGGCGCTCCAGCTAGCTGGTCGTGTTCTCTTGACGCTCCCGTGGGCTCCCAGCTTTCAGTTTTTTCCCTAAGTCAATTAATCAAGTGACTAAGTGGAAGATGGCTTCTGGATTATACTACTTTCAACTTGCAAATTTAATACGAACTTGATCCAAGATGGACCGCGATGTGCTGCCAGAGGACCCCGCGAAACAATGGGAGGTTCTTCTGTGCATCATCGCCTTCGAGGAGAAGAAGAAAGACCGCGGACCAGAGGGCGCGATCGAAACACTGACTTACATCTTTAATCACAAAGGAATCCGGTAAGTACATTTTCTAATTGCAGGATTATTTATTAGTTCGGCGAAGTACTTCGGGCAGCGATCGATAAGCTCCGCGCAGGTCATCTAGGATCTAGGCTACCTAAGTATAGGACTACAGTTGGTGCGAAGGAGATGGATGAAAACTGCCTGGGCCATTGTGCGTTTGCTCTTTCTCACACACTTGCTAAGATTATGTTATAAGTTAAGATATTATTTATTGTATGATATATTTAATTTATTTATTGCAATGCTTTATTGAGATCAATTAATATGCTGCTTTAGCGTCATCATAGGTTTCCAAAGAACATTGAAGTAACAAATCAAAATTATGATTACGACAAGTTGAAAAGTAAAACTAATTATTCATTCTATCATATGGGTTATAAGAAATGGTGTAGATAATAACAATTCTAACTCTACATTCTATCAATAACTTCAACTTGGTTATCAGAAATGCTAGCGCAGCTCGCATTCCTTTCATTTTATTAATACTTAATGATGAGGCATCACCGACTTACGGAGCTGAAGGAGTTAGACCATTTTTTTGTGTGACTGCTAGTCCCATGTTAATTTGGGGTTGGGATAATAGAGTAGAAATTGAAAACACGAAAGTGGAATTATTATCTGAGATGAAATTATAATTGTATAAAAAAAATATGAAGTAATTTTAATTTGCACACAGAATACAATATGACATGATAATTTTTTGTCAAATACATTAATCATCAGCACAGCTGGCCAAATGGCCAAATGCTGTGCGAAAAGGCTGCTGTGCAAAATGGGCTGCGGGTACAATTCCTGCATAGAAATAAAATAAGATATACCTAATTGTAGCTAATAAAAATTCAAACTCTACATAAAATCTCTAACTTCAACTCGTTTATCAGAAATACTAGTGCAGCTTGCGTACCTTTAATTCATATTTAATGATAATCTCCGACTTGTAGAGCTTAAGGAGTAGGAACTCTTTTCTTCTGCCTGCAAGTCACACGTTAATTTAGGGTTCAACCCATAAGGAGTTCAAACTTAAGACAGAAAGTTGAAATTATGTCATCCAAGATGATTATATTTTAACTTAATTAATAAATAACTTTAATAAACACATCAAATACTAAAGGCGACATTATCGACGATAATACCATAAGACATGTCCATTTTTATTCAGAAACATCAGCATAGTTGAAAAGTGCTGTGCGATAGGGCTCCTGCAAAATGAGTTGCGGGTTTAATTCCTGCATAGAAATAATAGGACCAAATTCAATTAGAATATAAATAACATATGGGTACACATACTAATACACAATAAATGCCAAATTACAATATGACAACATCACATGCACAGGGTATGACTATCACATCCGCATTTATAAGACAATGCAACATTCACATTATTAATAACACCTGATGAAAACAATAAGAAAATAGCACATGCTCAGTGTATTACTGACATGCACATTTATAAGACAATGCGACATTCACATTTTTAATAACACTTGACAAATACACTATGAAAATATCACATGCACAGTGTATTGCTCACATGCACATTTATAAAACGATGCGACATTCACATTATTAATAACACCTGACAAATACAACATGAAAATATCACATGCCCAGTGTATTACTCACATGCACATTTATAGGACAATGCGACATTTACATTATTGAACTCATCTGACAAATACAATATGAACATATCACATGCCCAGTGTATTACTCACATGCACATTTATAGGACAATGCGACATTTACATTATTGAACTCATCTGACAAATACAATATGAACAGATCACATGCACAGTGTATTACTTACATGCACATTTATAAGACAATGCGACATTCACATTTTTAATAACACTTGACAAATACACTATGAAAATATCACATGCACAGTGTATTGCTCACATGCACATTTATAAGACAATACTAAATTCACATTATTAATAACACCTGACAAATACACTATGCAAAAATTACAGGCACAGTGTATTACTGACATGCACATTTATAAGACAATGCGACATTCACATTATTAATAACACCTGACGAATACAATATGAAAATATCACATGCACAGTGTATTACTCACTTGCACATTTATAGGACAATGCGACATTTACATTATTGAACTCATCTGACAAATACAATATGAACATATCACATGCACAGTGTATTACTCATATGCAATTTTGTAGGACAATGCAACATTCACATTATTGAACGCACCAGACAAATACACTATGAACATATCACATGCTCAGTGTATTACTCACATGCACAGTGTATTACTGACATGCACATTTATAAGACAATGCGACATTCACATTTTTAATAACACTTGACAAATACACTATGAAAATATCACATGCACAGTGTATTGCTCACATGCACATTTATAAGACAATACTACATTCACATTATTAATAACACCTGACGAATACAATATGAAAATATCACATGCACAGTGAATTACTCACATGCACATTTATAAAACGATGCGACATTCACATTATTAATAACACCTGACAAATACAACATGAAAATATCACATGCACAATGAATTTCTCACATGCACATTTATAAGACAATGCGACATTCACATTATTAATAACACCTAACAAATACAATATGAAAATATCACATGCCCAGTGTATTACTCACATGCACATTTATAGGACAATGCGACATTTACATTATTGAACTCATCTGTCAAATACAATATGAAAATATCACATGCACATTTATAGGACAATACTACATTATACTTCGATATCACATTGTAAATATTACAGTATGCATTAAGGCTCGGTGCGCAAACCCACGCGAAGTGGATTACATAATTCTAGTTTTATTTAATAGCCGATATAACAATTTATTCAAGTCAACTTTTTATTCATTAGGCACATCTTCACGGAATGGATACGTCAAATGAAACTATGCTACGACAAGCAATTGTCTGATGATGACACATCTAAGAAGAACGATGCAATTGCGCTGCTGTGGCGTCAACGGGGAAATGTCAAGTTTAAAGCCGAGCTGTATGATGACAGCCACAAGCTCTACACAAAGAGTATTCTGTATGCGAACAAGGAAAGCCCTCTGTACTCAGTGGCCCTCGCTAATAGATCAGCAGCATCTTTGAGATTGAAACGTTATAAGGTACGACTCATACCACATTTTCTTAATTGAAATATCATTTAAAATTTCTTGTTTTTACATACATTATTTTTACAGGAGAGTTTGCGTGATGTGCAGCGCGCTTTGAATCACAAGTACCCACCAGATCTTCAGCACAAGCTGTACCTACGTCGCGCTGAATGCTACTTTGAAATGGGCCAGAGACAAAATTGTCTTGAAGCTATGCGCCTAGCAGTGAGGCACAATGAAAAAGTTCAACTGCGGGGCATATCAAAAGGTATATTTAAAAAAATACCTTGTTTAATTTAATACTTGATTATATTATTTTATACTCAGAAAATATTCATACAAGCATATGTTTACAGTTGAGTTCGACAAATCGTACCTATTGCTGGAAGAAAAATTGGTAAAACTCCGCTATGATGTCCCACAGGACGAATTGAACTTACCAGAGCTGTTCATGGGAGAGAATCCTCAATTCAAGAACGCTTGCAATGCTGTCGAGCTAGTGTAAGTGTAAAAGCTTATTATTTAAGCCGGTTATGTTAAAACTGAACTGCTCGGGCCCTAATGATTTTATAGGATCATACAGCATCGAATCGACAGGCAGCAACTAGAGACGCCTTTACCAATCATATTCGTGCCCGCGCAATTAGCGCTGAGCGCGAGTTTCTGACACAAAGCATAGTCAGAATTGTAATATCTTCTGTAGCAGCCGCCGAGGAGTCTCCGTACTCAGTGATGGTAACAATGGACAACATGTTGGACAGTGCTATTATATCTCTTGGTTCCTGATTAATAATACCAGCCTATTGTGGTCCCCCTGCAGGATAAATGCGTCTTCTCATACAGAGAAGGCATGAGTATTGATCACCATGCTTGCTCCAGACGGGTTGGCGATTTCAGGCTTATATAACTACTTGCTTCTGCTCGCGGCTTCGTCCGCGTGAAATTTCTTGTTCCTCCATACCACCCTCCCGCGCTTTTACTTCGTTTTCCTATCGCGTTCCTTTTTTTTTGCTCTCCTCCTAAGGGTTTTGAAGTGATGTTAAGTAGCCTACAACGCTGCTTAAAAATTGGGCTATCAAATCCAAAAATATTTTTTCAAATCTGACTTCTAGTTCCAGAGATTAGCGCGTTATCTGCAAATAAAGAAGTTTTTTTTTTTTAAATCTACACTCTTGTTTTAAATAGGATGGTGCATGTTAATGACTTTTCTTGCCGGCTGAACTTAGTCAAAGCCATGATTTTTAGTTTGCAAGAACCAGTTTTTTTCATCCAAAAGGTGCAGTTTCTTATAACTGACTGAAGATTATTCACATGCAATTTAACTTTTGAGACCTGATACTTTTTTCTATTTGATGCTTTTTTTAGACGTAGACCACAATCTAAATGCTTTATTTTTTATATTTTAACTGTAAAATAGGAATGTATGTAATGTAAATATCCGTACCAGGCGTGAATAGGTTGATAAGTCGACTTACATATATATTTTTTTAATGCATAATAGGCATTAGGATTGTTTTATTCATAGGGTGAATAAATGACTAAGTCGATGGGTCTGTTTTACCGCACATAGCAAACATGTGAATTTTTAAATAACTCTCTTACTAAAGGGTGCAATGTGACGTCTTGAGATATTAAAACATACAAATTATAATTATTTACACAACTCAACATGTCATTATAATACTTCCAACTATTTAAAAAAAAATTAACGAACAACACGAGATGTTCATTTATTCAAACAACCTATTTAACATTTTTAATATCATAAATCAAGTTCTCCAGTTATTCCCGCATCGAAATTGCGTTGCATTTTGTGACAAATAAATCTGTCATCTATTACATTTTCTATCTATTGCGCGTGTGATGAGACAAAGTGATATGTTAAATAGAGATAGCTGCAGTTTTAGGTAGGGACTCGCGAGTCTTCCGTAAAATTTGCCACCTGAAGTTACAGAGGTCACATTTAATTCTGACACGTGTGGTGGCCAGAATAAAAATAACGCTGTTGCAATGATGTTCATGTATTTATTTTTATTTTGTTGAGTGCCTGTTACTTGTTGTCAGACCTACACGACTACACGGCCTACACAACCGTGGAGTTTCTTGCCGGCTCTTCTCCATAGGAAACAACCAATTGGAACCGTGCACCTAGCTTCTGACGTTTCATAAGTGCCCATGTAGGTTTATGTTAAATAAAATATTTTGATTTGATTTGAAATTACGGGAAAAGAGATAAATTAAATTTAGACACTATACAATTAGAAGTTGTTTCAAAAGAGACTTTACCAATAAGTAAAGAAAAAAAGAAAGATTTGACGGATTTATTGCCACTGATAGATCCCATTTTTCACGAATTTTATAAAAACATTAAAACTGTTGTGACGCATCCAACATCGATCCTGATTTAGACTCCGAAGACCCTGATGCAGGAGGAAACGGAGAAGAATTCAACTAATTCTATAATATTGTAACTTTATTTTCGGAATATAAATAATTATTTTGCAATTGTTTGTTTTTTTATTACTTATACACATATCTACATACATAATATCACGATTTCGGTCCCATAAGAGGTAGGCAGAGACTGTACTTATTACTTTTGAATTTTGTACACACGTAATTCCTTAAAGGTACTTAGGTGAACAACTTGATAACTCATTGGTGAACAACTTGATATGTCATTTTTTTATTATAAATACAGTAAATTCATTAAATAATCTTATGGTATCTGAAAGCTCAAAGCAAATGAATTACATTCAGATAAAAAAGTATTCAATAACATAAAATCTGAATTTACAGATAGAACTTAAACTTAAAAATGGCTGCCCTGAAAAATGTGCATTTTCGATTTGTTAAGTTATTCACGCCTGGTACGGATATATATTTTATTATGTATTTAAAAAAAATCATAAGTCATATTTTTTAACAGACAGTTTTCTTAATTTTGTCAAGGTTAAATACAAAAACAATGCTAATTTTGCGTATTAAATAATTAAATAGAAACGTAAAATAATGATTGTATGTTATTTATAAAATTTTGATTGTGTACCTGTACTATTTATCAACATACAAATGGTTTTCCTATGAAAATGTTTACTTATAATTGTTTTTCAACCTGTATTGTCTCACTTCCAGGCATAGGTCTCCCCCCACTAACACTCAAAATATGTCCCAAAAATTGTGTTCGTGTGAAACCTCTTCGTAAGCAAGTTGGAACTTGATCAAAGTAGATATTATACTCCTTGGGATATATAGACCACCTTTCTAGTTTCCCAGAAATAGGGGTTTTTATTGCAACACCGTAACGTGTAAAGGTTCACTACCACAGTGTCATCATATAGCCTATTATTGCCCGCCATAATAGGGCACAAGTTGTTATATAAGAATGGAAGTAAATCTGCTGTCAACAATTAAATATTTTGTATAATGCATATGCTAATTACACGTCATATCAGGATTTGTGAGTGTGTGAACTCATTGTATCGTTACACTGTATTGCAAGGAGGATATGATACTTCAAAACGGGGTGGACGTTCCAGTCCATCACTTTTAAATGTTGTTACCATATTTCATATGAAATTTAATGGATAAGGATGTGGGAGGCATTTATCTCGAACTGCTAGCGTGGCGTGCCAGCCGGCTCCACCCCGCCTTCTTTTAGGTGGTGTTGTAAGTACGTTACATCACCACCTTCAAGAGGGCGGTGTGGACCGACTCCGGATCGTCGGAGCATCCAACGTGCAATATCAACATTACATCATGAATTTTATTATTGTGTGAATTCTATATGTCGTCTAACAAACATATTTTAAGCGGTACTTTTATTATGAAAACAAGTCTGAAAAATCGAAAACACATTCACACAATATGGAACAAATATTTTTGTTAGACATTGTGTAAGTATTCATTTTACTTGATTGTGTACATTTTCAGAGGTAGGCGTTCTTTTGTCGTCTGTGGTCTTCGTCTAAGTGTAGTGTAGCGAAGCTTTTAAGCATTAAATTGGATGAAGGAACTGGTCGTAACAAACGCAAAATAAAATATTTTCTATTACTGCCTCTATGCCAACCGTTTCTTAGCTGAATCCAACATTGGGTAAATATAAATTAGATTTTGAACGCAAGTTCTTTTGCAGCCGTAACGACGAATTCGGACGCCATGTCCTCGTAAAAAACCCAGTGAAGAGGGGGGATGTCATTTTCGCTGAAGAACCGTTTGCTTCCGTCAAGCTACCGGATAGGGACTTGCCCCATCCTTACTACTGCGACTTCTGCTGCAGCGGTGACCCCGCTATGATTGGGCAAGTACTCCAACTTACACATGACATAAGTCTAAAGCCTCCTCTACACATTGGGCCAACGTAAGCCAATGTACGCTACAGTATTCTTAAACTATTATCAGAATATTGAACTATCGTCATTTGCGTAAACTTATCGTTGTAATATAGACATTCTGTGACTTATATTGGCGTATGTTGGGCTAACGTGTAGAGGGAGCATTAAGGCAAGACCACACCACCGCGTTATACATGAGTCCGCGACAGCGTGCCAATATGCGTTCTCTGAATATCGTCGTGTTCGCTCCGATCACAGAACGCGCTGATCTGAACATGTACCTACAAGTTCATTATAAACAACTGATCGCCACCGTGCACGCCATTGGACGCAAGTTTAACGCGTTGGTTTCACCGTACTTTAACTACCAATTTCCATCAGCGTCATCTAATTTATCATATTTTTTCAGATGCACTGTTTGCTCTCGCATAGTCTTCTGCGACGAAGCTTGCCATTATCTCGGCAAAAACTTTTACCACCGCTGGGAATGCGCTGGAGTAAGATCTAATATATTCCCTATCATAGGGATCGCGCACCTAGCATTCAGGTAAGGTTTTTAGCAAAGCTTCTGAGGGACTAAGTTTGACATTGGCAAGTCATATTGATACAGTTTCGAAGGCGACCGCAGACCACAACGTTAATAATAACCGCATGCGACTATGTCGCTGCGGGCTGAACGCGACGACACAACTCCAACGGCTGCGGCATTTCTCTTGTTCAGTTACACGATGGTCATTTGTCAAATATAAAAAGGAAATGGACCTTAAATATAAATGAAATAATACAAATTGGTAAGTTTTACCCCGGTTCCAGAACTGACGCTAGCCATTTTTCAGGGTTATGCTAAAATACGCTCATAAGGGTTTCCCTCGGCTGCCCCCGAACGTAGTTGCCCCCACGACCGCCGCCGGCTTGATGGAAGAGTACGCCAAAGTTGACACCATCGCTATCTACAGGACAGAGTTCGAGTCATTCTATAGCATGTTCAACCTATCGTCCAACTTGGACAGTTCGGCTAACACCGATTATATACAGTATGCGCTGGTGAGGAATGTTTTGAATTTATAAATTCTTTCACAAGGCAAAATAGAAGTATGTGGGCAACTGATCACTTTCATGTCCATTTTGACAGTTACTTAGCAACTAAAGATGGTAATAATTTTTATTTTCCGAGTCTTGTGCTTCAAAAGCATTCTATACAAGTTTGTTTCTGTTATTTGCCTACATTCTGAACTGTTTTGCCATGTATACTAGAACTCTACTTATCACAAATATATGTATGTATAGGGCGCATACCCTACATAGTAGGCTTCTTTTCCAGACATCCACAATGCTCACCCTGTATCTTGAGCACTACACTAAGTTCTTCGAGTACTTCCCTGAGCGGGTGGGGTACCCTCTGCCGATGAACGAAATGAAGTTGCTATGTGCAGGCTTGATCTTCCGCACTTTAGGCCAGCTCGTCACCAACGCACATACCGTCATGGAACTCAATACTGGCCCTAGAAGGGATATTCCAAGTAAGTTTTTTTATTTTTTATTATTATGGTATTCAATTAAAAAACGAAAATTAAATGAAACTTTAACTTGATAGCAGTGGAAACTAAACTGAAATGTTAATGAGAAATAGAACAGTTTCTTAGTAACATGTCCATTGAACAGATTGTTTTGTAGTTACGTGCACCAGAACCCCTTGGCGTCGGGTTGGCACTGGTGTATACCCAACTGCCTCCATGATGAATCACTCGTGCGAACCGAACATCACCAACTTGTAAGTATTTCTGACAGAAAAAATTCAGATTATAAAAAAAAACCTTCAAGTATTCATCAACACTTTTATTTAATGTCCAGGTTTTATAAAAATCATTTGTTCGTGAAAGTGATCAGCGAACTCCCGATAGGAGGCGAGATACTGAACTGTTATGGGCCTCATTATGCGCGACAGTCCACCGATGTACGACGCGAAATACTGCGCACCCAGTACGGGTTTAACTGCATGTGCCCCGCCTGCCTCGACGATAGTAGGAAGGACTTTGTGGTAAGTATTAGCAGTTCTCCCCCGCTTCAGATAGCTTGGAAGCTAGAGTTACTTACAGTTATTGGAACCCTCAATACATTTATTTAGTTGGCAATTTAACTTAAACAGTACAAGAAATTGTTAATTCTAGATAGGCACTTGTAGTCTAGAGCTGTTGGCCACTCGTAGGTAAACAATGCTAAAGTAAAATAGACAGCCCTTAAAATGTACGTTTCTGATCCCCTGACTGACGTGTTCTCCACCAGTCGCTGTTCTCTGCGTACGCATGTACGTCATGCAAGGGACCTGTGACGTGGGTGGGGGCTCGAATGTCTTGCCATCAATGTCCCAATGAGTTCCCGCTGCAAAAAGCCCAGAATGCAGCTGAGACCGCCGACGCGATGCACGCAATAGGTAAGGTATTTAATCCGAGTCCCAACACGCGCTTAGCTAAGTTACACAACTGATACTACTCGTAGAATACACACTACTGTTCAGGGGCAACGGAGCGAACGGTTGCGTTTCCGTGTTTGGTATTATATTTTATAGCTTTCGTACAAATTATAATATAACGCTGTGACATTGGCTTATTTGGTCGGTCATGTTTTTTTACGCGTGTTTAAACAAATTATTTATAACATTATGTTGCGTGGTCAACCTGGAGACGCCTAAGCAATCTCAGGTCCCAGATTGGTCGATACAACGTCCGTTTAATTTGGACGGTGGGTCCAGCGGCCCTTATCCTATGAATTGTATGAACTACTTCTAGTCATACTGACACAGCCACCTAGGTTAGCCACGGAACCCTTTTTGTGGCCGCTTTCTGATAGTATTTTTTATTCTTATATTAACATTATAATATACTTACACCGCTGGGTAAAGGCTTTTGGGTGTCGCAATAAAATATATACTCATTAGATTTAAGATTATTGTAGGTATATAAAATCGGAACATATAAGAGAGGTATAGAAGATAGACCAGAAGAACAGTATGTATTAGTCGAGTCGATGTCAAAAGTTAACTTTAGATAAGGTATTGGTGGTAGTGTGTGTTGGATGGGGTACCTAAAGGTTTAAATAAAAATAAAACGCAATAACAAACATTATTTTATTTGTGTATTACAAATAAATTCAGCATTTGTACGTCGAATGCGGAACACTGCGCTAAACCTGTGTTTGAACATGCTCTAACGATATGAACTACCTGCCTAGTTCAGTTTCAGGATTCCGTCCCGAAACTGAAATAGAGAATCCCAATAAACACGTTGACTGTGGAAATTAAGACTCATTTGTGACAGCGGAACGCATGTGAACAAAATTATATATGTAGAAGGGATGTTTTTGTACTTAGAAGAAACACTGATTGGCATTACTAGGGAACGTCCGTCACCGCATAGCATCAAAATTTTTGTTAAATTAGCAGTTTTTAATCTGTGTTAATGACTTATTGGATATTATTATAGGCGGTGTCGGTTCCGCCATTTTGTGCAAATGAGTTTAGAAGCAAGCCGCTCAGGTACGACTCGTCGCGGCGCTCTGCAATCATCGTGTTCAGATGTTCTATATTCTCTGTTAGCGACATGCTAGTCTGATATAATTTCTACTCTCTCTCTTATATGTTCTGTGTTAGTCAACTGCGAACGCTGCCTTATGGACGTCAAGCTTCAAGCCATAGTTAGCATCTTCAGCAGTGGTCACGATTTCGTGCACGCAGGTAACCGTATACGGTAGAATATTTACGTGAATGTCTTCTCATTTCCTGTTGCAAACGCTGACTTCGCACCAAGGTACAAAGGTAAAGGTACCACGAGCCAAGTACCAAAGTATAAAGTGCCGAGTACCAAGTAGAGAAGTTCTCTGGTACCTTTTCCTTCGTTGGTATGGTAAAAACGGGTATCTTACGACAGCTTATGTCTGTACGGTATTGCTTTTAATACTGTATTTTAATTTTGATATTTTAGAGTATTTTTAAGTTACTGTATTCTTTTGTAAAAGTAATTGTTGTTTTGCGTTTAAATGTTAAAAATCGATTTTATTTTTTATGTTTTATAATTGTAATTAAACTATAGTGCTATTTTTATTAGATAATACTTCCAGTCGTTTATTTGTACTATGGAGATACGCTGGCAAGTAACGCTTTTAGATAGAAGCAGCTATCTACTGTCCTTTTTACTGTCGTGGTGGACCTGAGGTGCCTGCAGACATTCGCTTTCTAATATTGTTTCAATCTTGAACAAACTGCCTTGCCTGCTTTGACCTGTGCGGCACCTTAGGGCAAAATGTTGAACTTATTTTAAAAATCCAGGTCAGAAAATCCCATAAATCTTTTGTCAAAAAAGCCCTAAAGAACGTCTGTATTTAATTCATTATATTCTTTTCAAACACACTGTTGTAAAATAAACAAAAGGTCTTAGCAAAAAGTTCTTATGTGTTATAGTTTTAAAGGTCAAACTAAAAAGTATTCTTATTCAGCTAGGCCATGTATGATTGATGTGAAATTTCCGGCTACGCACATTCTTCCTATAAACTAGCTATTTATTTTGTAGCCATGCGAGCTAAATCC
The DNA here is from genome assembly GCA_917490735.1 of Dryobotodes eremita. NCBI lineage: Eukaryota > Metazoa > Arthropoda > Insecta > Lepidoptera > Noctuidae > Dryobotodes > Dryobotodes eremita. The sequence goes on along the minus strand of OU823241.1, from coordinate 3,492,410 downwards.
AAAGAAGAACGATGCGACCATATGGTGCGATCCTACCGCCTGATGCAGCAAGTCTTGTACCGCCATCATAACATACTTCGCAAGGCTTCCGACGACCTGGCCATGCTATATGCTGCTATAGGTAAGTAACTCCAAAAAATGTCTCAATTTTAATCTAAAATAGCTCGGGAGAAACAAAATTTGAGAAATTGTTGCTGAACTTTGATTCCCGCAACGTCGAACTATGCTCAACTTTAGTTTACCAAGAATATGAAAGTCTAAGGCTTCCTGTACATGACGCCGGAACCGCATGCTTGTGTACACGAATGAATATCGCTCCGAAACCGCGTGTACACCGCATTGATGTCGAATTAAATAGTAAAGCAACGATCACAGTTCAGTAAAGCATTGCCAACGACACCGTCAAAACGTTTGTTCATTTCAATATTGATATACCATAAAATGACAATTTTAACAAAAAACATTTTTTTTTTTTACTTTTGATCTTAATTTTATAAACGCAGACAGATACAAATTCATAGACGTAAGCGACAATTTGGGTTACATCCTGTTTTAGCCTGCAGAGAAAAAAAAGTTAATTTTGCGTGCTTTTTGAAGAAATAAGAAATTATGAAGCAATTTTTGATGTGAAACATCTATAGCCGCGGGTAAAAACCGATTGTAGGCGTGGCGACGCATGCCGTGGCGACGCATGCAGTGGCGACGCAACGCTACGCTATATTTTCTAGGTAGTGCTCTTCTCTCGATATGTGGGCATTCCTCAGTTTCGTTACATAAAATCGTTTTTATACTCTAAGCTAGACGTTAAATCCATATCCATATTAATGATTGAATAACTAGAGACATAAAATTATAATATTATCTTAATTTCTGATTGATTCACTTTAGATTACATAACAATTTTTTTGATGTAAAACATCTATAGCTGCGCGTAAAAACCGATTGTTGTGGCGACGCGTCGCCACGCCTTATTTTTTATACAAAATAGTTTCGATCTTTCACATCTGCCAGGCGCCCCGCGACGGCAAATTTTTGGTTTTATAAACACCCCATATGACAGAAGGGTCTATAATTAATTAATTATAAAACGATACATCTTTACTTTACAAAAGTGACTTATCCTAATGTTTGTTTTTAATATGCTTAAAACCTATACGTAACTCTACATAAGTGTGGCTATCACATTCTTTTTAACCGACTTAAAAAAAGGAGGAGGTTTTCAATTCAACGGTATTTAAAAATAAAAATAAATGTATCTTACCTCAGAACTTTCTTTTTTAATATCTCGGAATTAGTATAAAAAGTTTTGGCGTATTGCTAAAAAAAATGCGCAGTAAACTACAATATCAATATACCAATATGCGACGTAGCGTTTCTGCAGCGGAAACACTGGTCGTCACAATAGGTATTGTCGTAATCATTTCACAAAATATGAGTAGTGCTTTTTTACTGCTGACTTCGAATATACAGGGTTATTGGTAAAACACCAGCAACCTCTTAAGGGGTCATTGTTCTCATCATTATAAACAACTTTTACTATGGACCAAACCAGAAATCGCGAAAAAAAAAACAGATTTTCCCTACATTTATATTAGCATAACACGTCAAAACGTAGGGAACAGCTGATATTTTTTTCGCGATTTCTGGTTTGATCCGTAGTAAAAGTTGTTTATAATGATGAATACATTGATCCCTTAAGAGGTTGCTGGTGTTTTACCAATAACCCTGTATATTCAGGATTTGAAAGAAAACTACAAGTTTGATTATACGAGACGGGTGCTTTCATATATTGTCAGAGCTTGGACTGATCTACCTGTAAATGCCTTCTTAAGAGGAGTGGCTTCAAATAACAAAAGATTTTGAAGATACCGCTAATTTTCCTCACTGCGTGGGCGCCGTAGGTGGGAAACACATCAGACTTATAAGTCCAGACAAAAGTGAATCGATGTTTTTTAACGACAAGCACTTTTTTCTATCGCCCCTATCGCTGTAGTTGACACTAATTATAATTTTATATTTATTGATGTTGGAGCTTATGGCAAATATTGTGATTCGAGGGGCTTTAAGGATATTGAGTTTTAGAATGGTCTAATAAATAATACGATTAACTTGCCACGGCCTCAAACTTTGCCGAATACTAGTTTTGATTGACCTTATGTTTTGGTGGCCGATGAAGCTTTCGCTTTGCATTGCAATTTACTACACCCATTTAATGGACAACGACTTGATGCAACGAAATCAGTCTTAAAACTATAGGTTAACCAGGGCAAGAAGATACGTAGAATGTGCATTCGGCATAATGACAAAAAAATGGCAGATTATTAACCGCCCTTTAGATGTATCCCTTAATTTGGCCGTGGACATAGTAAAAACATGTTGTGTATTACAGAATTTTAATCACAAGGATGGCATCAACACAATTAATACATCTACGTCGGGGATTTGTCCTTTACAAAGATCCAGTAGTCTACGAAGTGTTCGAATTGAAATGGCAAATGCAGTTCGGAATAAGTTCGCTGAATATTTTATGTCCAAACAAGGATCAGTGTCATTGCAAAATAATTATTCATAATAAGTGGGTACTGCGTATCTATGTATGGTGTATTAAACAAATAAAATAAATATATAACCAAATTTGTTTTTTTTCTTTAGCGTTCATGGTCTCAAATTTTTATTTAAAATTATACAAATCTCTGGCCATGCTTTTACATTTTTCTGTTCTCTTTATAATTTACACCTCCCTCTCTTGCACTAAATTAAGTAACAACTCGTAATCCAAAGCTTCCATTTGAATGATTTATGTTTTATTGAAATGCACAAAATGCCTCGCAAAATGGCGGCGTGGTGGGGGTCAACCGCCGTGCCGTCATTTTATTTAAAAAACAACCATTAAAATAGAAGATTTCTAATGAAAGAGTCTTTATGTCGTTAGTCATGCTTTAACTGTGATATTTGATTTACAATTTAAAACTCGGCATCAATGCGGTGTACACGTGGTTCCGGCGCGGCGCCGATGCGACGCTTGCGCGATATACACAATCATGCGGTCTGGCGCCGGCGCCGGTGCGGCTCCGGCGTCATGTACCTACATAAAGCCTAAATGAATTAAAATGTTGCCCTTGCCAGCAACATGTTTCCGCAACAAAAAAACATATTGCACAACTTTTGTTTCCCACGCATACAGGGCTGAATAATACATTTGTGTTTTGTATTATTTTTTAGGAGAATACACAAAAAGCATCGACTTGATAAAACAAAACGTTCAGAGTTTCGAGTTCCAGTATGGATCATTCAGCGTCGAGGTATGTATTCATTCTCTAATCTCACATATTTTAATTTTAAAGAAACCAGTACTTATATTATATTTTCATTTGTAACAGGTAACAAACGAAATCAGGAAGATGGCGAACTTGATGCTGGGTCGCATCATGAAGTTTTTGGACAACCCTGAAGTAGAGTAAGTTCTCATTGTTACTTACAAATATTACGAAACGCCACGCCTCGCGTCTGTCCCTCAAATTGTATATTTCCATTCATATATAGGTTCTATAGTTAGGTTGTAGTTTAGTCCCCACAGCGGAACCCTGCGCAGTGTCGCTATATTCGCAGTCTTCCTAGATTGATTTATTGATCATTTCCTGCGCACGACAATATGGCGCGGATGTGGTTGAACATTACATTTGATTGGTCAAATCCCTTAGGGACACCAGATTTGCACATTCGTTCGTTGAGTATAGCAACAGTAATCGTTTAGTTAAATTATTGCCAACGTGGCTCTTGAGGTCTAGTATCAGGTAGAACAGCAGAATTCATAAAAGCTTCATCTATTCTGACGAAAATGTTCATTTCCTAGCGTGGGACAACCAATACCGATCAAGGAGTGGATTCGCGAGACTCTGAAGATAGCCAAGAAAGCGAATCAACTGATGGAACTCAACTTCGGTACCTGGCAGCCGATGTACAAGGCGCTAAAAGACAACGAGGAGGTATTGGAAGGTATGCTCGCCGAGCCGCGCTTCCACGACCACACCGAGTGCTACAACTATCGGCTGCAGAATCTCCACCTTATTTAACGACCCCGGTGCACGATTTTGTAAGAAATCGAAGCCTTTAGGCCTGGAATAGATAAACTACCATATTATACAAAAGCGTGCATTATAAATAAATCAACAACCAAACAAATAAATTTTACAAGCAAAAATACTTACGTAGCATTAGCATGTGTATTCCAGGCCTTACATGTGCACTCGAAGTATGAACTATATAACGGGATGGAAACTAGTGATTTGCCAAAAAAAACTTACATTAAGATGCGTGACAACACAGGGTGTGGCCTGTTTAGAGGTTTTAGATTTATGAGGAAGAACTCGAACAATTTCGAGAAGTTGGTTGGACTTTTTCTACGGAACCTATTGTTAAACGATCTTGTTTTTTTTAATTTTGACACCTTTGACCGCCGCTTTCTAAAAAAATTGTTAAAAGGCGGAAAATTTGGACATTTAAAAAAAATACAGCTTTTCATTAAACTTTTAGGAACGTTTTCTACAATTATTAGAGCTATCTTTTCCTGTAGGATCTAGCATAGAATCGCTGTCTTTTTTTTTCAAAAACAATTACTCGCTTTGTGTACGAAATAGAGGTCCCGATATAATTTCGACGGGGAGATATTTAAGTTGTAAATTGCACACTAAACGTTCATCTAAGGACACCGTGAGCTATTTTCATAGCTCGTGCCAAAGTGAAAATTATCACGCTTTGTGTAACAATCACAAACTAAAAAGTGATTGATGCGTTCTTATTAGTGCGGTGAACATTTGAATGACAAGATGTTGGTAACCAGATCGTAAGCTGTCATTTAAATGTTCCTCAGCCAAACGTTCACTCGTGTGAGTGAATATTTACGTTCAAAAAACATTCATTCAGCGAGGTGGTACTGTTACCGCTTCATTCGCTGAATGAAAGTTTAGTGAACACGTGCGGCCGTGTGGTCCCGGCTCTGAAGAATAGGACCACCCCCTTTCCCGCGGGTGTCGTAAAAGGCGACTAAGGGAGTACCGAGAGGACGGGCAGCAGCATCCTCTTTTGCATTAATAACATCTTACTGCGATCACCAAGTTGCTGGCAAGACCTGGTGATTATGTCAAAATTCTCTCTGGCCTCAGAATTTGAGTATAAATTGGCAGAAAAAAAATCTTTTGAGTATTAATTTGAGGAGAGTTCGTATATGAATAAAATCTCAGTGTCGAGATGGTGGCGTGGTGAAAACACAGTAGTTATCTGGGTGAAAATTATATAGAGTGACAAATTGGTCTGAGTGGCATTCACTATTTAGTCTCGTTGGGAAGAAACATAGTAATTATATGGGTGATAATTTGGTAAAAAATTGCGCTTGGGTAACATCATACAAGCTGTACAGAGTAACAAATTTAGGTGACAACTTCATACAAGCTGCATAGAGTGACAATTTAGGGTGACAACAACATATAAGCTGTATACTGTATAGAGTGACAAATTGGTCTGAGTGGCGTTAACTATTTAGTCTCGTTGGGTAGAAACATTACGTAGTTATCTGGGTGATCTTTTGATTTGAATTGCGCTTAAGATACAACAACATGCAAGCTGTATAGAGTGACAAACTGGTCTGAGTGGCATTAGCTATTTAGTCTCGTTGGGTAAAAAACATTATGATAATCATTTCCCTTGAATAACGCTTGGGATACAACAACATACAAGCTGTACAGAGTAACAAATTGGCCCGATTACATATTTGGTCGTGTTTTGACAATTTGGCAAGTTAAAAATTCTGTCAAACTTTGTGGTCTCGTTTGGATGACAACATGAGATGCACAGGTAACTTTTTTTCTCAATTATAATAAAAATCCTCCGAGTCTTGGCCAAGTGTTAAATTCAAACTCCTAATTTAATAAAATCAATACTTCCATTCAAAATCTTTGCACCCCTATCTCTCACTTCCTTGATTGTTTAATTTCACCCCTTCACGAACTAAACCCTTAAAAGTTTGGTTCTTATCGTGGGAGAGCCTAGCTGTAGTCGCTCGTTGACTGCAGCTCGTAAATGGGCTGGCTCGACCGGGGAAGTACCACGCTCTCACAGGAGACCGTCGTGATGCAGTGACCTTGTGTTGCTGTGTTGCGTGCGGTGAGTGACGAGTACCGGAAGCCCAAGTCTTCCTTCATCCGTCCCCCGTCCCCCATCCTTCACCCTTTTTGTATTCAATCTCTTTTAAGTATGATCATCTACCTCACACTTTCCGGGCGTGAATGTTGTGAAACTTGACCCATGCCTTAATAATGAAAACATCAATTAATTATACTCTGTGTCCACGGTGGAGTGAAGGCGTATGCTGAAACTTGATGGTCAAAACATAAGAAAAGCTGTTCAGGAGCAAAAACACAGCTTCTGAACGCACACACGCCTTACGTATTCATTAAACTGAGGATGCAAGAACTGGTCACTTGGTGAGAACGGTTCTCATTTACGACGTCACGACCTTATATTGTTGATTAACTTATGATCAGTTGCTTCTCTTCTTAATTTGCTTCTTCGGAAGCACAACTTCTCCCCCTCCCTCTCCCTTGATTATCTCTCTTTTATTCCTACATAGATTATAAAAGTCATATCGTGGGAGAGCCTAGTTGTAGTCGCTCGTTGACTGCAACTCGTAAATGGGCTGGCTCGACCGGGGAAGTACCACGCTCTCACAGGAGACCGTCGTGATGCAGCGACCTTGTGTTGCTGTGTTGCGTACGGTGAGTGACGAGTACCGGAAGTCCAAGTCTTCCTTCATCCTCTTTCATGTTTCCTCATTTCATTTAGGTAGAACCAAACTTTCACCTTCGTCACCCTAAGAAAATATCGTCACACTCTTCTCACCACCACCCCGCTCCACTTCCTGTTTGCCCTCACCAAATATACCTTTTCCTTTGAAAGATTTCAACTCTAGTACATATCGTGGGAGAGCATAGCTGCACACACTAGTTAACTAGAGAATAGCTTACTCTCCGATTTCGGCACGTGAATGTTGTGAAGCTTTTTCGGAAGTACAACTCCCGCTCTCTTTCACTCTTCTTGTCTTCCTCCATTGGTTCACTTTTTCCCTTCAAAGACTAGTGAAGTCTTATCGTGGGAGAGCCTAGCTGTAGTCACTCGTTGACTGCAGCTCGTAAATGGGCTGGCTCGACCGGGGAAGTACCACGCTCTCACAGAAGACCGGCGTGATGCAGCGTCATTGTGTTGCTGTGTTTCGTGCGGTGAGTGACGAGTACCGGAAGCCCAAGTCTTCCTTTATCCCTCCCCCCTATCTTTCACCCTTTATGTGTTCATTGTCTTCTAAGTTTCATCACCTACCTCACACTTTACGGGTGTGAATGTTGTGAAACTTGACCCATGCCTTAATAATAAAAACATCCATTAAATATACTCCGTATCCGCTGTGGAGTGAAAGCTTATGCTGAAACTTGATAGTCAGAACATGAGACACGTTGGTCAGGAGCAAAAGCACAGCTTCTGAATGCACACACGCCTTAAGCGTTCATTAAACTGAGGATGCGAGAACTGGTCACTTTAGGGTACGGTTCGCATTTACGACTTCACAACTTTCTATTTTTATTAACTTATGATCAGTATTTTTTGATAATTTGCTCCTTCGGAAGCACAACTTCTCCCCTTCCCCTCACTTCTACTAGTTCCCTCTATTATTCTTTTTTTCCTCTCTACAAAGACAAAGTCTTATCGTGGGAGAGCCTAGTTGTAGTCGCTCGTTGACTGCAGCTCGTAAATGGGCTGGCTCGACCGGGGAAGTACCACGCTCTCACTAGAGACCGTAGTGATGCAGCGATCTTGTGTTGCTGTGTTGCGTACGGTGAGTGACGAGTACCGGAAGCCCAAGTCTTCCTTTATCCCTCCCCCCCTCTTTCACCCTTTATGTGTTCATTGTCTTCTAAGTCTCATCATCTACCTCACACTTTACGGGTGTGAATGTTGTGAAACGTGACCCATGCCTTAATAATAAAAACATCCATTAAATATACTCCGTATCCGCTGTGGAGTGAAAGCTTATGCTGAAACTTGATAGTCAGAACATGAGACACGTTGGTCAGGAGCAAAAGCACAGCTTCTGAATGCACACACGCCTTAAGCGTTCATTAAACTGAGGATGCGAGAACTGGTTACTTTAGGGTACGGTTCGCATTTACGACTTCACAACTTTCTATTTTTATTAACTTATGATCAGTATTTTATTTTAATATTTCGCTCCTTCGGAAGCACAACTTCTCCCCTTCCCCTCACTTCTACTGGTTCCATCTATTATTATTTTTTCTCTCTACAAAAACAGTCTTATCGTGGAAGAGTCTAGCTGTAGTCACTCGTTGACTGCAACTCGTAAATGGGCTGGTTCGACCTGGGAAGTACCACGCTCCCACAGGAGACCGGCGGGAAGTAGCGATCCTGTGTTGCTGTGTTTCGAATACCGAAAGCTCGATTTACTAATAACTAATCCTTTTATAATAATTTTAATGGTTATCGATTGCATTAAATATTTTTCGGATTTAACACGTTGATGTCGAGATGTTTAAGATTTTTTTGACAAGAACATGGAGGTAAATTGGCATGTAAATTTGTGCATAAAAATATAAATGGAGATTATGGCTGAAATATTTATAAGAAGGTTAGGAATTGAAGAATGTTACGAGAATATCTGGGTCGAAATTAATGTTAGGAGGCCACAGGCGCAGTTATTTTGATTAGAACGGGTGAAATTACTATGATTACTATGAGGTGATATGGAGGTACTGTTAGGATGAAGATGTAGGCAAAATTATTATCAGAACGTATTATGAGAACATAGAGTGAAATTTGAATGAGGAAGAAGTGGGCGAAAATATCATGAGGAAGTTATCAACGTAATCCATTATGAGGAGAACGTGTGAGAAAACATGAAGAGGCTAGGCGGCAATGGCTGGTATAGCCTATTAGTCTGGATAGAAATACCGATAAGATAAGTTTTTGTCACCATGGTGTCAAAAGTTTTTGGATAAAATGGGACTACTCTATTTCTCTTAAATAAGAGAATTACAGAGATCATAGACAAGGTTACCGAGTTGCGTATGAGTGGCAATTTAATGAAACGCGGCGGTCAAGGATGTTTATTAATAAGCAGATGCTAAATTATTCTCTAGCAGTTATTATTACACTTGTGAAATACGAGTATGTGAAAGCTAAGGACTAGATTTAAACGGTGAGATATCCGTACATAGTATTAAGATACTTTTGAGGCTATCAGTGTACCAAGAAAGCAAAAACAATGAAAGATTTAAGTTTATGAAGTGTACTTTGAAATCATCTGTATTTATGAAAATCAACAGAAGGTAAAAATTGTTTTTGAGAGATAAATCCTTGTTAAGATCTTAAATTTAACACTGATAGCTTGCTGCAAGTGGCTATGTCACTTGCAATAGTATAAGGACCTTCGGTATGACTCGTGTTTTTAAATATATGTATTTAGCGATACGAATATTGGGCACTCCTTCATTCTTCCTGTACCTTACAAGCAACTTCGTGTTCTATGCTGTAACCACTAATCCCACCCGTTAAGCTTTTGAGGTTTTTCGATGAGCCACTTGAAATTTTCCAAAAGGAGAATGGGCCCAGAAGTACTGGAATTTGCCGCAAGAACAATATCTACAAGTTGATGATCAGTATTTTATTTTAATATTTCGCTCCTTCGGAAGCACAACTTCTCCCCTTCCCCTCACTTCTACTGGTTCCATCTATTTTTATTTTTTTCTCTCTACAAAGACAGTCATATCGTGGGAGAGCCTAGTTGTAGTCGCTCGTTGACTGCAGCTCGTAAATGGGCTGGCTCGACCGGGGAAGTACCACGCTCTCACAGGAGACCGTCGTGATGCAGCGACCTTGTGTTGCTGTGTTGCGTACGGTAAGTGACGAGTACCGGAAGCCCAAGTCTTCCTTCATCCTTCCCCCCAGTCACTCTTCCTGTCTCCCTCCATTGTTTCATTTTTTTCCCTTCAAAGACAATTAAAGTCTTATCGTGGGAGAGCCTAGCTGTAGTCACTCGTTGACTGCAGCTCGTAAATGGGCTGGCTCGACCGGGGAAGTACCACGCTCTCACAGGAGACCGTCGTGATGCAGCGACCTTGTGTTGCTGTGTTGCGTACGGTAAGTGACGAGTACCGGAAGCCCAAGTCTTCCTTCATCCTTCCCCCCAGTCACTCTTCCTGTCTCCCTCCATTGTTTCATTTTTTTCCCTTCAAAGACAATTAAAGTCTTATCGTGGGAGAGCCTAGCTGTAGTCACTCGTTGACTGCAGCTCGTAAATGGGCTGGCTCGACCGGGGAAGTACCACGCTCTCACAGAAGACCGGCGTGCAGTAGCGACCGTGTGTTGCTGTGTTTCGTACGGTGAGTGACGAGTACCGGAAGCCCAAGTCTTTCTTCATCCTTCCCCCCCACTCTCTCTTCCTGTCTCCCTCCATTATTTCTCTTTTTCCCCTTCGAAGACAATCTTATCGTGGGAGTATAGCTGTAGTCACTCGTTGACTCGTCTCGTAAATGGGCTGGCTCGACCGGGGAAGTACCACGCTCTCACAGAAGACCGGAGTGCAGTAGCGACCGTGTGATGCTGTGTTTCGTACGGTGAGTGACGAGTACCGGAAGCCGAAGTCTTCCTTCATCCTTCCCCCCACTCACTCTTCTTTTCTCCCTCCAGTGTTTAATTTTTTTCCTTCAAAGACAATTAGTCTTACCGTGGGAGAGCCTAGCTGTAGTCACTCGTTGACTACAGCTCGTAAATGGGCTGGCTCGACCGGGGAAGTACCACGCTCTCACAGAAGACCAGCGTGCAGTAGCGACCGTGTGTTGCTGTGTTTCGTACGGTGAGTGACGAGTACCGGAAGCCCAAGAGTTCCTAAATCCTTTCCCCCACTCACTCTTCATTGTTCCACTTTTTCCCTTCATAGACTAGTCTGTAGTCTTATCGTGGGAGAGCCTAGCTGTAGTCACTCGTTGACTGTAGCTCGTAAATGGGCTGGCTCGACCGGGGAAGTACCACGCTCTCACAGAAGACCGGCGAAAAGTAGCGCCCTTGTGTTGCTCTCTCGTGCGGTGACTGACGAGTACCGGAAGCCCAAGTCTTCCATCATGCGTCCCCCTCCCAGTTTGCACCCTTTTTGTCCCTTTCTGTGTATTTGTTTTTTGGGTATTCTGTTCTAAGTCTGATCACCTACCTCACACTCCGGGCGTGAATGTTGTGAAACTTGACCCACGCCTTAATATTGAAAACATCAATTAATTATACTCTGTATCCGCGGTTGAGTGAAGACGTATGTTGAAACTTGATGGTCAGACCATAAGACACGTTGTGCAGGAGGCGAAGCACAGCTTCTGAATGCACACACGCCCTACGCGTTCATTAAACTGAGGATGCGAGAACTGGTCACTTGAGGGGTACGGTTCATATTTACGACGTCACAACTTTCTATCTTTATTAACTTATGATCAGTATCTTATCATGTTAATTCGCTTCTTCGGAAGCACAACTTCTTCCCTTCCCCTCACTTTTCCTGGTTCCCTCTATTGTTCTCTTTGTTCTCTAAAAAGACAGTCTTATCGTGGGAGATCCTAGTTGTAGTCGCTCGTTGACTGCAGCTCGTAAATGGGCTGGCTCGACCGGGGAAGTACCACGCTCTCACAGGAGACCGGCGTGCAGCAGCGACCGTGTGTTGCTGTGTTTCGTACGGTGAGTGACGAGTACCGGAAGCCCAAGTCTTCCTTCATCCTTCCCCCCACTCACTCTTCTTTTCTCCCTCCATTGTTTCATTTTTTCCCTTCAAAGACAATTAGTCTTATCGTGGGAGAGCCTAGCTGTAGTCACTCGTTGACTCGTCTCGTAAATGGGCTGGCTCGACCGGGGAAGTACCACGCTCTCACAGAAGACCGGAGTGCAGTAGCGACCGTGTGATGCTGTGTTTCGTACGGTGAGTGACGAGTACCGGAAGCCGAAGTCTTCCTTCATCCTTCCCCCCACTCACTCTTCTTTTCTCCCTCCAGTGTTTAATTTTTTTCCTTCAAAGACAATTAGTCTTACCGTGGGAGAGCCTAGCTGTAGTCACTCGTTGACTACAGCTCGTAAATGGGCTGGCTCGACCGGGGAAGTACCACGCTCTCACAGAAGACCAGCGTGCAGTAGCGACCGTGTGTTGCTGTGTTTCGTACGGTGAGTGACGAGTACCGGAAGCCCAAGAGTTCCTAAATCCTTTCCCCCACTCACTCTTCATTGTTCCACTTTTTCCCTTCATAGACTAGTCTGTAGTCTTATCGTGGGAGAGCCTAGCTGTAGTCACTCGTTGACTGTAGCTCGTAAATGGGCTGGCTCGACCGGGGAAGTACCACGCTCTCACAGAAGACCGGCGAAAAGTAGCGCCCTTGTGTTGCTCTCTCGTGCGGTGACTGACGAGTACCGGAAGCCCAAGTCTTCCATCATGCGTCCCCCTCCCAGTTTGCACCCTTTTTGTCCCTTTCTGTGTATTTGTTTTTTGGGTATTCTGTTCTAAGTCTGATCACCTACCTCACACTCCGGGCGTGAATGTTGTGAAACTTGACCCACGCCTTAATATTGAAAACATCAATTAATTATACTCTGTATCCGCGGTTGAGTGAAGACGTATGTTGAAACTTGATGGTCAGACCATAAGACACGTTGTGCAGGAGGCGAAGCACAGCTTCTGAATGCACACACGCCCTACGCGTTCATTAAACTGAGGATGCGAGAACTGGTCACTTGAGGGGTACGGTTCATATTTACGACGTCACAACTTTCTATCTTTATTAACTTATGATCAGTATCTTATCATGTTAATTCGCTTCTTCGGAAGCACAACTTCTTCCCTTCCCCTCACTTTTCCTGGTTCCCTCTATTGTTCTCTTTGTTCTCTAAAAAGACAGTCTTATCGTGGGAGATCCTAGTTGTAGTCGCTCGTTGACTGCAGCTCGTAAATGGGCTGGCTCGACCGGGGAAGTACCACGCTCTCACAGGAGACCGGCGTGCAGCAGCGACCGTGTGTTGCTGTGTTTCGTACGGTGAGTGACGAGTACCGGAAGCCCAAGTCTTCCTTCATCCTTCCCCCCACTCACTCTTCCTGTCTCCCTCCATTGTTAATTTTTTTTCCCCTCAAAGACAATTAAAGTCCTATCGTGGGAGAGCCTAGCTGTAGTCACTCGTGGACTGCACCTCGTAAATGGGCTGGCTCGACCGGGGAAGTACCACGCTCTCACAGGAGACCGGCGGAAAGTAGCTGTGTCTCGTGCGGTGAGTGACGAGTACCGGAAGCCCAAAAGTTCCTAAATCCTTTCCCCCACTCACTCTTCATTGTTTCATTTTTTCCCTTCATAGACTAGTAGTCTTATCGTGGGAGAGCCTAGCTGTAGTCACTCGTTGACTGCAGCTCGTAATGGGCTGGCTCGACCGGGGAAGTACCACGCTCTCTCAGAAGACCGGCGAAAAGTAGCGACGTTGTGTTGCTCTCTCGAGCGGAGACTGACGAGTACCGGAAGCCCAAGTCTTCCATTATGTGTCCCCCTCCAAGTTTTCACGCTTTTTGTCCCTTTTTGTGTATATGTTTTTTGGTATTCTGTTCTAAGTCTGATCGCCTACCTCACACTCCGGGCGTGAATGTTGTGAAACTTGACCCACGCCTTAATATTGAAAACATCAATTAATTATACTCTGTATCCGCAGTTGAGTGAAGGCGTATGTTGAAACTTGATTGTCAGAACATAAGACACGTTGTTCAGGAACAGAAGCACAGCTTCTGAATGCACACACGCCCTACGCGTTCATTAAACTGAGGATGCGAGAACTGGTCACTTGAGGGGTACGGTTCATATTTACGACGTCACAACTTTCTATCTTTATTAACTTATGATCAGTATCTTATCATGTTAATTCGCTTCTTCGGAAGCACAACTTCTTCCCTTCCCGTCACTTTTCCTGGTTCCCTCTATTATTATCTTTGTTCTCTTAAAAGACAGTCATATCGTGGGAGAGCCTAGCTGTAGTCACACGTTGACTGCAGCTCGTAAATGGGCTGGCTCGACCGGGGAAGTACCACGCTCTCACAGAAGACCGGCGTGCCGTAGCGACCGTGTGTTGCTGTGTTTCGTACGGTGAGTGACGAGTACTGGAAGCCCAAGAGTTCCTAAATCCTTTCCCCCACTCACTCTTCTTTTTTTCACTTTTTCCCTTTATAGACTAGTCTGTAGTCTTATCGTGGGAGAGCCTAGCTGTAGTCACTCGTTGACTGCAGCTCGTAAATGGGCTGGCTCGACCGGGGAAGTACCACGCTCTCACAGAAGACCGGCGAAAAGTAGCGCCCTTGTGTTGCTCTCTCGTGCGGTGACTGCCGAGTACCGGAAGCCCAAGTATTCCATCACGCGTCCCCCTCCCAGTTTGCACCCTTTTTGTCCCTTTTTGTGTATTTGTTTTTTGGTATTCTGTTCTGAGTCTGATCACCTACCTCACGCTCCGGGCGTGAATGTTGTGAAACTTGACCCACGCCTTAATATTGAAAACATCAATTAATTAAACTTTGTATCCAAGGTTGAGTGAAGGCGTATGTTGAAACTTGATGGTCAGAACATAAGACACGTTGTTCAAGAGCCGAAGCACAGCTTCTGAATGCACACACGCCTTACGCGTTCATTAAACTGAGGATGCGAGAACTGGTCACTTGAGGGGTACGGTTCATATTTACGACGTCACAACTTTCTATCTTTATTAACTTATGATCAGTGTCTTATCATGTTAATACGCTTCTTCGGAAGCACAACTTCTTCCCTTCCCCTCACTTTTCCTGGTTCCCTCTATTATTCTCTTTGTTCTCTATAAATCCAGTAGAAGTACCACGCTCTCACAGGAGGACCGGCGTGCAGCAGGGACCGTGTTTTGCTGTGTTTCGTACGGTGAGTGACGAGTACCGGAAGCCCAAGTCTTCCTTCATCCTTCCCCCCACTCACTCTTCTTTTCTCCCTCCATTGTTTCATTTTTTCCCTTCAAAGACAATTAGTCTTATCGTGGGAGAGCCTAGCTGTAGTCACTCGTTGACTGCAGCTCGTAAATGGGCTGGCTCGACCGGGGAAGTACCACGCTCTCACAGAAGACCGGCGTGCAGTAGCGACCGTGTGTTGCTGTGTTTTGGACGGTGAGTGACGAGTACCGAAAGCCCAAGTCTTCCTTCATCCTTCCCCCCACTCACTCTTCCTGTCTCCCTCCATTGTTTCATTTTTTCCCTTCAAAGACAATTAAAGTCTTACCGTGGGAGAGCCTAGCTGTAGTCACTCGTTGACTGCAGCTCGTAAATGGGCTGGCTCGACCGGGGAAGTACCACGCTCTCACAGGAGACCGGCGGGAAGTAGCGACCTTATGTTGCTGTGTCTCGTGCGGTGAGTGACGAGTACCGGAAGCCCAATAGTTCCTAAGTCCTTTCTCCCACTCACTCTTCATTATTTCACTTTTTTCCCTTCATAGACTAGTAGTCTTATCGTGGGAGAGCGTAGCTGTAGTGACTCATTGACTGTAGCTCGTAAATGGGCTGGCTCGACCGGGGAAGTATCACGCTCTCACAGGAGACCGTCGTGATGCAGCGACCTTGTGTTGCTGTGTCTCGTGCGGTGAGTGACGAGTACCGGAAGCCCAAGTCTTCATCCTTTCCCCCACTCACTCTTTCTGTCTCCCTTCATTGTTTAATTTTTTTCCCTTCAAAGACAATTAAAGTCTTATCGTGGGAGAGCCTAGCTGTAGTCACTCGTTGGCTGCAGCTTGTAAATGGGCTGACTCGACCGGGGAAGTACCACGCTCTCACAGGAGACCGGCGGGAAGTAGCGACCTTATGTTGCTGTGTCTCGTGCGGTGAGTGACGAGTACCGGAAGCCCAAGAGTTCCTAAATCCTTTCCCCCACTCACTCTTCATTGTTTCACTTTTTCCCTTCATAGACTAGTAGTCTTATCGTGGGAGAGCCTAGCTGTAGTCACTCGTTGACTGCAGCTCGTAATGGGCTGGCTCGACCGGGGAAGTACCACGCTCTCACAGGGGACCGGCGACAAGTAGTGACCTTGTGTTGCTCTCTCGTGCGGTGACTGACGAGTGCCAGAAGCTCAAGTCTTCCATCATCCGTCCCCCTCCCATTTTGCTCCCTTTTAGTCCCATTTTGTGTTTTTATTTTTTGGTATTCTCTTCTAAGTCTGATCATCTACCTCACACTCCGGGCGTGAATGTTGTGAAACTTGACCCATGCCTTAATATTAAAACATCAATTAATAATTAACTCCGTATCCGCGGTTGAGTGAAGGCGTATGTTGAAACTTGATGGTCAGAACATAAGACACGTTGAGCAGGAGCAAAAGCACAGCTTCTGAATGCACACACGCCTTACGCGTTCATTAAACTGAGGATGCGAGAACTGGTCACTTGAGGGTTACGGTTTACATTTACGACGTCACGAGTTCCTTTTGGCGTTATTTCAAGCATAATGGGTGGGATCCAAAAGCCTTTAGCAATATTGTTTCTTGGTACTTCTCTTTTTCTTAACCTTTTCACCATCACAACAGTCACCGGCCAACAAGACATAACCTTAACTAAGGTTTCACAAAATTTTTAGTGTCTATAACATCAGGCATTCATGTTTTTGGTGATAAATTATTCGTTATGAAGCCAGAAGGAGCTTCAGTTTTGCTTTTGTGAGAAAATGTTTTACCGTATTTGGTCTGGTGTATGTAACAACTTGCTGTGTTTGGTGAAAGGTTACTCAATTTAAGAGTGACCCATTTTAATCAATAGTTTTAAGTGATCGTTTATATTAATTACTTAGCAATAGTACGGTTTTTGTCATTGCACGGTAGGCAGATGTCGGGGGCTTTGAATTTCGTCCAATCTAAAACTGTATTCTAATAAAAATTACAACGATTCTGAAAAGGATAATTTATCTGTTTATTTGATAATTATTACTTACTATGTTTCTTAAGGAAAATTCATCTCATATTGGGGTATTCACTTTGCGAAATTCTGAAGAAAAAAACTTAACCAAATTGAAACAATTTAGGACAAGAAAATTGCATGGCGTCTTTTGGAAAACGTGAAAAAGTTCTTGCACTAAGAAAATGTAAACAGGTCAATAGAATAATTTTTGGCAAGAAGTGGATACCCTCAACATTGATAACACCAGCGCAGCCTATTTCTATACATTGTCTGCCAGGTTTTCAATTCAACGAAATTGTCATACGAATGTTCATTTGATCCCGTCCTCTCTGCTTACCCTTTAGAAAAAATAATAATTGTGTGTTGTAATAATGTCGCAGGGCCTTTTGAAACGTATTGTATTATTAATTTATGATATTTCTGGGTAATGTACGTTTTATCCGCATTCAAGGCTGTACCTAGCTAGCGGGGTCAGAACACTCATGACCAACATCAACATTACCCACGACTAATGTTGTTTTCATTGTAATTTTACTCTTCTACTTTAGTTATCGTTATAGTGTCAAGCTTATTACGCACAATGAATTAAGCTTGACAACTAAATGCGAGGCGTTGGTACAACAGGAAGTGGGGACATGACCTTTGTCTTCTCGAGCAGTAGCTATTGATGCAAACAGTGTCATAAGAGACGCGGACTCTTCTTTCCATCCTTTCTACCAATTTGTCCCTGCATTTTCCTTTCACTTCACATTCCGCCAGATATTTGATTTGGTTTTTTGCTCTTTAATGGGGAGCGAGCCTATTGCCACCATCATCCACCTCTACCTTTGGTTCTGTAAAGTCTAATCTCAACAGCGCGGTATAACGTGAAAGCGTACGAACGTCACAGCACGGCCTGTCCCGTCTCTGATCGGATCTGGACGTCAAGTCACGTCACGTCACATTACAACTTAACACAAGACGGGATACAACATGCTGTGACAGTTAGGTAAGGAGTTCAAACTTGTGTTAAGATCACATGGGTTCAGTAACAGCGTAGGCTTAGCTTCGAATGCGATAGAGAGAAGACTTATTTCCTAAAATCTACTGTCCTATTCCTCCTTCCTTTTAAGATACACCGTAATATTCATAATTACGTGGATCCATTTCTAACCCTAATCTTACAATCTTCTGTCTCTGCTGACATTGTTATTACTACTACACCACCTCAGTGCAGATCTTGGGTTTTTGTAAAACCTCTTCTAATTAAGTAAATTTATTTCACTTTTTAAGTACCTATTTAATTTCTGATTAATCTTAATATTTCTTTTTAAGACAGTAAAATTGTTTCCAATTTCTCCTGCGGCATATCATTGTCTGTATCAGCATAATATACTCTTTAAATAAATAAGTGTCTATGATAATATCATGTAATCGCTAAAAATAAAAACGCTTATAAAAGTGCCTTTTCTTTTTATTTCAGTAGATAGTAATCCTTAACTACACACTAGAAAGCATCCTTTACCATTAAGGAAAATGTTTTCCACAGGTACCCATTAAAAGAAACCCATTAGATTCATGAAATGTTAACAGTAGTAAAAGGGGCTACCTAATTTAATTATCTACTGGTACCTAATCCAAGAAGAACATAGATTCGATCGAGTTCCTGGATTCTCTTATCACTTGAGATGCAAGCGGAGTTGTAGGCTTCGAGTGTTCTGTTATGCAAGTAGCGACTTCGAATTGCAGCTATGATTCCTCCATTTGAAGTTGAAATAATAGTAAATATGGTTTAAGCTCGGTTGAAGTAAATAGGTAGGTATCTTTCGAATTTCAGGATTCAATTCAGAACAGCTAATAAACGCTGTAGTTATTGGCCGGTGTAAAATAGCCAATGTAAACCGTTGTACCTAAAGCCGTAGCCTATAGCTGATAAGGATCTTTTGGATCGTGGCTAAAATCGGAACTAACGCCGCCATCTTGTTTTTCGATACATTTCACAAAACAGTTGCACTACATGTTTACCAACAGCGCCCCCCTGTCAACGTCATTCGAGTGCCAAAAGCTCCTTGTAGCAGTGTATTTTCCAGTTCCACCTGGTGCATCAATGAAGAAAAATTTGCCTTTTTTATTGTTGATGATATCTATTATATTATCGTATACGTGACGCTGATCGGTAACTAATTTTGGTAGACGATGTAGGCTACCTATCACGTGGTACACTTGTTCTTGTATTTTGAATGTTGGCATACAATTTCCTTCCTTTATTTCATTCGCTCCAAAGGATATAATTTGAAATAGAGTGTTGTTTCGTCGGACCCAACATTTACTCTGCATATTTCTTAAACAATTTTAAGAAATGTGCAGAGAGTGAATCTTTACCTTCAAGGAAATCTTTAACTGGTTGCGGAGGTTCAGGTATATCAGACAAAACTACCTTACCATCAGCGCTATACAATCCTCTGGGTTCACTGCTCCACTTTTTAGCCTTGCACTTATTGCAAACGTTGTCCATTTTACCAATATCAACGTCATCTGTGTAGTCAAAATTCTGATTATAATTAAAGGCAGATCTAACTCCGATCATGTTTTTTGCATTCAGCGTTGTATTTTTTATTTTCTATTAAACATTGATGGAACTAAAATACAGAGTCGCCTCTATATTGATGAGTGAGTGAGTCAAATTCTCAATCGCTCAACCCTTATATTTCACCCTAGAGGTTGAATCTTGAAAAACCTTGAAACACGTGTTTGATTATTTTAATTTTAGTGTTTTTACCAAATTTTAAGTTGGTCGTCTCAAAAATAAAAATAAATCCATACAAACTTTCAACCCCTATTTAACACACTTAGGGGTAAAATTTTCAAAATCCTTTCTTATTACTTATCTAGTTAATAAAAGGTACCTATTGTCCAAATTTCATTATTCTAGGTTCAGGGGTTTCGTCTCCACGTTGATGAGTCAGTCAGTCAGATTCTCTCTTTATATAATAGTTTAGATTTAGATGACGACCTCCATCGTGACCTAAAAATGGAACCAGTCACCAACATAATCCAAAAATTTGCTGAGGCCCATGAACACCGACTCCACCGACGAGGCAATTCAGCTGTTAGACCAAACAAATATAGTGCGGAGACTAAAACGAACAAAACCTTTTGTAAAAGGTGTGTAGTGTAAAAAGTGTAGAAATAATAGTGACAATGACACACATAATAACACATGAACAAAGTGTTTATATCATTATATCAGACTCTAAGAAAGTGGAACGGACTTGTAAAGTACAATCAACAATATTCTAAGTTTTAAAATACTTAATTATCACTTAAAAAATTAAGTTAGATTAAAATTGCTTATTAGTCTCATAGGGTTGATTGTAATTTATTATTAAGAACCTGGTTCTTTTTAATAAAAGAAAAAATATAAATAATAATAATAATAATTCTTTATTTCCCAAAAACATATACAGAAAATCGCACTATAGGTTTACAATTTTTAATTTATGGTAGAGAACATAAACATAAAACATTTGGATGCTGCAGAAATCTGTACACAATAGATTGAACTCTGTCTCTTAACCCTTTTCTTGACGGAGTGCACTGTCAGATACAGTCAACTTTGAGAAATCATACCATCAAAAATATTATTGCGTGAAACGGAACGTTCCTACTGTTTAAGAAAGTAACTGTTTCTGAACGCATTTACGTCATGTCATGTCAGTTTGACATAACCGTTTTTCATTCACAATCAAAATGATGAACCGACTCAAAGCAAGCCCGCCGAAAAAGGTAAGAAAATTTATATTTTATATTGTTTTTGCTCAATAATGTAATAATTGTGCATATCACGATAAAGTACATTGGTGTATACGTGTCAATTGAGTGAAATTTGATGCAAAACTGTATATTTGGTTTATTATACTAGAGCCAAATTGTTATGTATCTCGCAGTGCACACTGGCATGTTTACTGGTTTTTTTATGTTTTGGTGTAATGTATCATGTAGTGCACGCTGCCACGTTTATGGTGTTTTTATTTTTATTGTTTTGTATTGATTACTTTTATGGTGGCTTAGTGGTGATGGTGTTAAGCTAAAGCTAAAAAGGTTCTGGGTTCGATTCCCAGTCGAGAAAAACGATTTCGATTTTTATACATGGCTACAGGTCTATACATACTTTTAGTCTTGGTAGGTATACTGTATGCTCTCGTCTTTGAAATCAGGTTGTTGGTTTCTGGTCTTTTTATGGAATGTGTGTTCTTTTTGATTTTCGCTTAGCATGGAGGATTAATTAAGCTTGTTTATCTTAGGGCGGAGTACAGCCATCCTTCGCAAGAGGCAGAAAGCTTTGTGCGCTTATCCCAAAATCGAGTAGAAAATCATCGAATGACGAATCGTCGACGGAGTCTGAAAATGAAATTCGGCAGTTTCCAATTCGACATAGGGTAGACGAAGAATCATCACCAGTGCCTTCACTGCCATCGTCGATGGAAAATCTCAACCTGCTATCCGACGATGAAATAATTGATGTCCAAGAAGCGGTCACTGCGTCACCATTGCAGGCGTCTCCACTCACTCGAACTGAGCTAAAGGGGCATCGCTGGTACCTACCATTAGTATCACAGCTGTTAGATATATGTATCACAAATAGTTGGATATGGTACCGGAGAAATATCGGTCATGAAAAAATAATGAGTTTGAAGAAATTTAGGTACAACATTGCCAAAAACTTATTATTACGCTACAGAACCACCACGAAACATACGGACAATGTGAAGGGTCCAACCCCATCAAAACTAATAAAGGCGCGCGTTCCTCCAAGACCAACAACAGAAATTCGCAGTGACCAGCTTGGCCATTTCGCGAATTTTGGGACATAAGGCAGGTGGAAACTATGTATCAAAGGTCAAACCACAGTGTCATGTACTAAGTGTGGAGTCAGATTGTGCTTAGTACCTGGCAGTAATTATTTTTATTGTTTTCACCACCAGTAATTTCTTGTTTAGTACAAATATGTGATCTCACTAATTAAAAATAATAATTTTATATACATTTTGTATTATTACCTCTTTTTGGCAGTGTGCCTTGTGAGATACATTCGCCTGAGATAGTCATTCCTTACGAACATGGCAATGTATCTCACGAGATACGGAAGGTATCTCTGGAAACAAAACTCTATGATTTTTTAAATTATTTTTGCCTGCATTCTATGTTCATACAAAAAGAGATTATTTGAAAAAAAAAGAGTAATTTTAGTTTTTTTTCTTTGCCAAGAAAAGGGTTAAACTAGGGTATCCTGTATCTTAAGAGACAGTGTATCACAAAGAGGTTCCAATTGATATATGTATGAGTGGACTGTGTCGATTTACGTTCAGAAGGGAAACAAGTTATTATTTACTTTAATATTTAAATTATGTATGAGTTAGTGAGAGTGCGAGGGTGAGGGTGAATGAGTGTGAATGTAGATGTGCAGGTATTTGTATAAGAGTGAGGATAAGTAGGTGATGTGGTGTTGGTGTGTAAGTGAGTGGGGGATTTGTATGTACAGTGTATATGGATGCAAGGATAGAAGTATTTGTGCAAGCATGGAGATTAGTGTGTGGTTATTAGGCAATGTAGGTAAGTAAAGACTCCGTTGCGGCATAGTCATGTTTGAGTAGCCATTCCGTCACTTTTAATTTTAGGTTGTGTTTGTTGAGGTCTAATATATTCAGTTTTTTATGAATCTTTTTGTAAATATAAGCGCTAATAACATAATACTGATGCCTTGCGAAAGTGGTCCTGTGTTGGGTGCCTGAGGGAAGGTTTGTGCGTTTTGTTGGGTTAGACGGGGGAAGGCTGCTATGTTTCCTAAGGATAGATTGAAGCACAAAGAGCTGACGGACTGTAAGAACCTTGCAGTCTGCGTACAGTTGTGTTGTTGGGTATCTATGGGGCTTCCTTGTCATTACTTTTAGTACGGCTCTTTGTGCTCGCTCTGCCCTCAGGATATGACCTTTCGTTGCAGCACCCCATACTGAGATGCAATATCCTATGACCGATTGGCATAGTGCATAATACACCATCTTCAATAAATCGGCATTAGCAGAGTTTCGGAGGGATTTAAATATATTAGGTCTTTACCTATGAAATTGCCGTTCTGCAGTACTGGCCATTTCAAATCAAAATAATTTTTGTTTGGCTATGAATTCTAATTTCAAATTAATTTTATTTTAAAAACATGGATTTTTTTTTCTAAAAGTAGTCATTTCTTTATTGATTAGTGTTACATTTTCATCGCATTTCAATCTTTTTCGTCATCATGGATACGTTAAAAATTCGAGTAATTATGGAATATGAGTACCGTCGTGGCAGCAACGCGGCACAAGCGGCACGCAACATCAACGACGTTTACGGAGCTAACTCTACAAACCAACGCACCACCTGTTATTGGTTTGCTCGCTTCCGTTCTGGAAATTTCGACCTGAAAAATGAACCTCGCGGTCGTCCGAAGACTTTGGTCGACAATGACGAATTAAAGGCGATTGTGGAAGCTGATGATACACAATCTACGGCTGAATTAGCAGCAGCTTTCGACGTTAGCGTCAAAACAATATTGGTCCATTTGCGTCAAATTGGCAAGGTAAAAAAGCTTGACAAATGGGTGCCCCACGAACTCAATGATCGCCAGCGCGAAGTACGCGTCGAGACGTGCCTTGCACTGCTCAACAGACACACAAATGAAGGAATTTTGAACCGCATTGTTACCTGCGATGAAAAATGGATTCTGTTTGATAACCGTAAGCGCTCAGCAAGTTGGTTGGATCCTGGTTCAGCACCTAAACAATGCCCTAAACGAAAACTTACCCCTAGAAAAGTGATGGTCACTGTTTGGTGGTCTAGCGCCGGTGTGATTCATCACAGCTTCTTACCAAACGGGGTGAGCATTACTGCAGATGTGTACTGTGAAGAACTGAACACAATGATGGAGAAGCTGGCGCATCTCCAACCAGCATTGGTCAATCGCTCGTCTCCGCTGCTCCTGCACGACAACGCGCGACCTCATACTGCACAGCAGACGGTCTCCAAGTTGCAAGAACTGGGGTTGGAAGCTCTCCGTCATCCGCCCTACTCACCAGACCTTGCGCCTACAGACTACTACTTTTTCCAGAATTTGGATAACTTCTTGGCGGGAAAAAAATTTAATACCCGAGAGGCAGTACAAAATGCCTTTGAAGAATTTGTTGCCTCCCGTCCAGCTGATTTCTTTAAGAAGGGCATCAATAAACTGCCACTGCGATGGCAAAGATGCATTGATTGCATGGGTGATTACTTCGATTAATACAAATAAAAAATTCATGAAAAAAATTCGTTTAAATTTTTTCATACAAAACGGCAATTTCATAGGTAAAGACCTATTATGTATGAGGCGCAAAGTTCTAGTCGTGACAGCGTCAAGTTGTTTTTTCCATGTAAGTCCATCATCTATGTGGACTCCTAGGTACTTTACGTTGTCACTTCTAGTTAGTGCTGGGCAACGGCATGGTGCTGATCGGTTTGAGCATAAATGGGCAGTAATTGAAAAACTGTGTGACGGTGCGGTCTTTCGCCTAATTGCAAATGGGATGAAACAGGATTTATTTATGTTTAAGGTAAGAAGATTGAAGTTAAGCCATTTCATTATTTCCGCTACTGCCGACTCCCCTATAGATTTGATAGCATCCCAAGTAGGAGTACAAATAATACTTGTGTGCAGACCGCAAACTATAAACACAAATATGATAAATTACCTCAGCTAGGTGAGCTAAGTTAGACTAACTTAGCTAAGCTCTTGGTCTGCGACCGGCTTTACTCCTGATTAACTAAGTCGGTAGGTGTTTTACGGTGCTGAATGTAGTAGGTAGTATTGTAGTAAGGTATTCAAGGACTGCCTCGTTGGTGTAACGGTCGCAAGCGCTGCTTCTGAGCACGAGGTCCTGAGTTCGATTCCCGGGTCGGGCAGTGTTATTGGGTTTTTCATGGGTTTTTCCATCTGGAATTTCTCAGTAACAGCCCGGAGCCTGGGTTTGTGCCCGGTTGACGGCAATAGGCTCAATCCCTATTACATGCGACTTAAAACATAACTGACGAAATGTGGGTGTACTAGGTACACCTCTGTCTAACCCTTCGAGGAAGACAGGTGTGATGTTACGATGATGTTCCAAGATTATGTCTGAACTTTAAAAGAGTGTGACCTCTGAGTTTGTTCCAGCCTTTCTTCTCAGAGTAGTCAGATAGGAAACGCCGACCTCATCTAGTTTAAAAAATATGATAGACGTGTAAAAGTGTGTGTACAAACCTACTTACAGAAATAAAATCATTTATCATTTATGAAATAAATATAATTTATAACACCTGTTATACGCACGTCTACATATTATCAAGCTATACATTTCTAGTATACTGCTGACTTCTCATTGTACGAAAAGCAGAGATCAGCTAAAACTGGAAATTTATAGCTTGATATTTAGCCGTGTGTACCTGTACCCAATTCGTTAGCTCTCTTACATATTTGTAAATAATGGTAAGTCATCCAGGGACTTTGCACCTACTTCTTCAATTCAAGGCTTCTTGTAATGGAGCGCAAGGGAATGAAGTAACACAATATACATTTTTCCATTTATTAAAAGAAAATCCATACAGTAGCGTATACGTATACAACTAATAATACAACTTAGAAAATTATACAACATTGGACTGAAAACTTCCCGATGCGCCCTCAGGTACGTACCTACGTAGATACCTGAATAGGGATGATGGAAATAATGTAATTTCAAAGAAAGCATAGTAAACTGATGTAATCGAAAAAAACTGTAAAATCTATGGAAATATGGAGAACCTGCACGCTTTAAGAGTTTTTGGAAGGGATTATCCCCGTCCTTGTCGCGCGGTACGCTCATGTATGGCGCTACTATAAAGTTAAATAGTCATGACGTTACTTCCGTGATAATGCTGTCTTTGTCTAGCAGTTATTGTAAAACGTTTATAATGTTTTAAGCTTTTAATTTTTTTTATAATATTGTTAAAAAATAAAAGAAATGTCATCATCCCTATTAACCACGATACAACGTAATGATCTTATACAAGATGGCTACTCCTGTCCCACATTCCTTACAATAACGTTTCTACGATTCACAACTTTTTGTTCTAAGAACTTGACCTACAGACACAAATCACACTGAACATCTAGAAGTTAAACTTTCCTACGCCTAAATTTTGTTTTTTTTTTTTAAATCCGGTAGTCTATTTTTATTTATTGAAATTACTAATACTATTTTTGTGGCTCTTTCTAGCAAAGCCCTCGTGCCGGTTCCAAATCATCATTAAAAAGAATCAAGACGTTGGCTTACAAAATATCATTTCCTTAGCGAATTTTTCTGTCCGGTCATCGTACAGAACCGACAGGGTGGCCCTACGCGCAAGCGCCACACGAACTACTTAACATCTATTTTTCCAGTAATTGTATTACATAATTAAGACACATATTCCTACACATAAAGAGTTCAAGACATCAAACTTAGGCTGCTAATACATAGTACGGAAAAGTCGTTAATCATCACAAATAGTATTATGACTGTTATACGAGGGTCATTCAATAAATACTTAGCCTACAAAAAGTAAACGAAAATTTTGGAAAAGTGGCAATTTATTTTTCAACATAGTCTCCTTTTAGTTCGATACACTTAGCCCAGCGATGCTCCAACTTTTTTAACCCGTCCGAAAAATAGTTTTTGTCAAACTCTGCAAAATAGGCCTCCGTGACGGCGATGACCTCCTCATTCGATCCATATCTATTCCCGGCGAGTGATTTTTTCAGATTAGGAAACAGAAAGAAGTCACAAGGGGCCAAATCTGGAGAATACGGTGGATGGGGCAGCAATTCGTAGCGTAATTCGACCAATTTGGCCATGGCAACGGCAGACGTGTGAACCGGTGCGTTGTCGTGGTGAAACAGCACTTTTTTCTTCGCCAGATGGGGTCGTTTTTTCTTTAATTCGGCGTCGAATCGGCCTAATAAATCGGCATAGTAAAGCCCTGTAATTGTTTTACCCTTCTCGAGGTAATCGATGTAGATCACACCTTGTGAATCCCAGAAAACGGTGGCCATAACTTTTCCGGCCGATTTTACAGTTTTCGCCTTCTTTGGAGCACGTTCCCCGGTCTGGATCCATTGTTTTGATTGCTCCTTGGTCTCTGGTGTGTACCAGTGGATCCAGGTTTCATCGACGGTCACAAAACGACGCAAAAACTCCGCTGGATTCATCTTAAACAGCGCCAAACACGTCTCCGATGTGGTCTCACGGTTGCGCTTGTTTTCTGGTGTGAGTAAACGCGGCACCCATCGCGCCGACAGCTTTCTCATGCCGAGTTCCTCGTGAAGAATATGATGCACTGTTCCTTCTGAAATGCCTACAGTCTCAGCTAGCTCCCGAACCTTCAATCGGCGATCTGCCAATACGAGATCATGGATTTTTTTAATGTTTTCCTCCGTAGCAGCTGGTTTCGGTGCACCTGGACGTGGTTCATCAAAAACCGACGTACGGCCACGTGCAAACTCGTTGAACCAATTCTTGACGGTGGCCATCGATGGAGAAGAGTCACCGTACACAGCATCCAAGCGCTCTTTGATTTCGATGCGCGTTTTCCCTTCCAAAAATAGGAATCGAATCACCGAACGATATTGCTCTTTTTCCATTTTTGTAAAACCGATCGACACGTTCGCTTCCATAAGTTGTCAAATTAAAACAAATGAAGGGATTGGAATGAAAATTTGAAAAAAGAATTAAAAAAGAATGTGCTACACTGTGGTAAAACTCTTTTGAAACTACAGCGCCCTCTGGCGATGAGGCTAGGTACTTATTGAATGCACCTCGTAAGGTTAACACACTCCTACAGAAATATGTACTACTAAGGATTTGAAAGGGTAAAGTGTTATCCTAGCGACAACCTACTGGGCTGATAGAATTTAACACTCAGATATTGTAATCGACATTTAGAAAACGAGACAAATATCCATAACATCAATATCTTCCATAATACTAGTTTACTGTAACATTTTTAGTTTTAATTAAAAAAAATACGAGTCGTTTTCTAGAATGATACTCAAGCATTGCTCTCTACTCGATTACAGAAAGAATAAGAATCATTTATTTGCAGAAATATAGGTGTTACCAGTTATTAAAGACAGTGGTTTAATGTCCAGTCCATATCTTGCCAGTTAAAAAAATGCAGAATATAGAAATACCTATATTCTAACAGAATTTTTAAATTAAAATAACATTTGGAGTTGAAATAAATATACACACATAACAAAACTTAATACCTTAAACTATGTTTTATTCTTCGTTACATAAATTCTTCAAAGTTAAAATTCAAAGTAAAACATTTCAAACTATTCAATATTATACTCAAATCGATATTCTTGCAGGAGCGTTGTTCTAGAAAACGATGTACCTACAGGATATTATGTAACATAAATTACACACAAGAAATAAGTTGGCAAAAAGTAATATTGAAGCAAATCTGTTTTTTTTTTAATTCCTGTATGCCCACTCTACCCTTATGTACTGCACAGTTGTCAGAAGCTGCTCCATATTTAAGAGCGGCGCTCACTAGGCAGCGCGACGTGGCATGCCACGGCAAAGCATTCATATTAATGTATGGTCCAGCATACCGCGTTACAAATGTTCAAGTCCCCTTGTGACGATATCAACTAAATGTGTTAGCTAAGGGTTTGAAAATAAGATTCAAAACCTTCCAAACCCTTTGCCATGCCAGGCCGCAAATTGCCGCCTGGTAAGCACGCCACCACCTTTAAAGTTATATTCTTGAAACTCTGTTCCCAAAATAACCAAAGTAAATACCTGCCTACCCTCCAGCAGATCAGCCCATTAAGGACTTACAATACACACAGAAAAACCTTTGAATAAAAACAAACTTGTTGCAGGAGGGAAGCGCAACTCGATTTTTTATAAAATCGAATGTTTCGATTATTACAGGTAAAGTAAATCGACTCAAATCCAGCTATCGAATTCAAATTGGAACCCCTTATCTGACTTACAAATCGATTTAATGAGATATTATAAACTCCAAATCAGTATATACTTTCAAATGAAAGCTTTTTATTTACTGAACCAATTTAACCTTTTTTTTCCAAAATAGTTTCAAATCTGAATTGTGATTGGACAGAAAGAAAATGCTTGTCTCTCGCTAAGCATGATATAATCGATCCTTGGTTACAACTACAAACTTAAATTTCTAGAACATGACCAGCTAGCGAACATTTGATTCCTTCCGTTAGTCGTACATTAGAAATTCTTCGTAAAGTTGCACAATCATTTGATAATTCTCCTCCCCTTAAAGTAAAGTATGACTAGTTATTTACCTAGCATTATTTCTGTCCAATCTGACAAAGTTTTTACTTCTGTCAAATAGATAATTAATTTTACCCTGTCGTGTTGATACCACTCTTGATAATTTTAGCTTTAGCATTTTAAAATAATGTATTAATTAGGAGGCAAATGAGCATGCTGGAGACCTGATCGTGTGTGATCACCACCTCCCCACATCCGCAACAGGAGTCGCTGATGCGTGTGGACGTCTACTTTTTTTGTTTCTTGGTTTTTGTCGGGAAATAAATATCAGAGCGCTTTATTGCAATATATGTTTTTTTACATTCATAGCGCTGAACCTGAAAATATAAAATAGTTTAAATAAATAAGTGCACGTCACGCCTGGAGCTCCTAAAGGATTAGGCCCGACGTTAAGCCCGATTTAGCTGGAGACTGCCCTACCGCACTTTATTTGCAAACTCAATAGGCCACATTGTCCGACCCGGGACCGTAACCTCATCAATCGTTGACTAAAGCTTTGGTTTTCTAAGAAAGCGACGAACAGTCACACAATAACGGCTGTCCAAATACAGAGCGTCTTTAATGCTTAATGAAAGCTGTGGCGGCAGACACTTCCTCTGCAATAAAAAAGGCAATTTGTGAGAAGACTTATACCCTAGTTTCCATTTCTCGTTGTCTAGTTGATGGGTGGTCTTCTCATGAATTCGTCTTTAGTTTAAGTTACTAACAATAGTGTTTTAAGTCCAAACCTGTTACTAACAATTTATGGATCTTATTAGTTGTCCGAAATAAAATGATTTATTATTATTATTATTATTTAATATAAATACTGGTGAAAATTACAGATTTCAATGACGGCAGGTTTAATATGACGGAACCGCTCTTCTAGGCAACCGTAGCATAATAAGGCGGATCTGCTTTGAAGATGTAGGGTATTTACACAGACAACTTAGCCCCGTAGACACCGCATAGGAGGGCAACCGCGCTCGCCAAGCATTAGCTCTACGGCCTCATATGTGATGGCCACGCCCCCAACTCGTCTAGGAAGCGCCAGTCAGTCCGTTACTGAATGTTGACGTGTTTTAGTTATTGTTCTGAGGTTTTAAAAATTGAAAAGAATGTTCAAAATGCCGTATTGTGCAGTGAAATGGTGCGGAAAATGTAGCAAAAACTTCGAGGTTACACAAATACGGCATTACATTTCACCGATAAGTTATTTAAAAGCCTAAAATAATTACAAAATTTAATTTAACGACATTATTTGAATATGAAACAAATGCAAAGGTGAAGTAGCGCTCGTTGATGTCTTTTGAAAAATCTCTTTCTTTCTTGTTTTAATTTATATATTACTATCTCGCTCTATCATCGGTAACAGTTTACTAGTGATGTCGAATCGATAACAAATCTACAAACAAAATATCGATATGTTACCACAAATATAAAATAAATAAATAATCATTATTTTTTTTTAAAGGTTTCCAAAATACCTAGAATTAAAGAAAATTTGTATAAGCGCTACAAAACGAGAAGAAAATTGGTGTCCCACTACAAATAGTGTTATATGTTCCCGTCATTTTACTACGGATTGCTTGGAACTCAAAAAGAAACGACGAATTTTATTTATTACTGCTGTACCAACTTTGGTGGGTCACTTTTCAATATTGTCAAATATTATCGACTTTAGTTACCTAACTCCCGAAATATTTTGGCACTTAATATTAGTGAGTGTTACTGAGTGTATAATGAATACACTCAGTGCATGGAATTTGGCGCAAACGTGGCACGTGCTTCTCCAAAACTATTGTCTGTTTGATTCAAAAAATATTTCCTGAATAAAGTATATCTAGATATAGATACTAGGTATAACGAATTATTATACGTAGTATCTCTGTGCTATAATGTGAGATTTTATTTGATCGGTGTACCTTTTTCAATAGATAAATAAATCTAAGTACTTACAAATGTTGCTTATCGATAAAAATATCGAGTCTCATACCAACCCTAAGCCGTCCTATGAGTCATTTGACGTATGACATGTGACATTGAAATAGCCAATCACAGCTCTCTTTGGACCTCGGCCCCCCCTGACTTTTGGCGATAATATATTCGAACAAAATGTTCTTAATGAGGTGTCTACGGGGCTAAGTTGTCTGTGGGTATTTATTACGTCACTTATGACGCGTGGAAAGGAGATAGATTTTTTTTAGGCCCGCTGTATTGTAAAAAATGTCAATTTATCATTTATATGATCGATTTTAGCTTTCCTCAAAATGATCTTATATATTTTAATGGATGAAACATGAAATCATCAATCATCGATATCGATATTATTACCGAACTGTTCATAGTAATTTATCTATTTATGCTCGTGACTGCACTCTATATTGGTCACACAAAAAAACTTAGAAAACAATCATAGCAAAATCCAAAATACAGCAACCGTACTTTAATATTGGTACATCGGTGGTATTACTGGTGATATTTATGTGGTCATGACTAAGTTGAGTGGCAACTCCAGAGAAATTAATGAACTCGTGCCACTATTTGTATTGCTCGAGTACCGAGCAAAATAAAATTGAGCCGCAGCACTATCTGACAGTGACACACAGATACTCAGAAACTCCCTAAGAGTATATATGTTCTGTGCTCAGATACTAGAGCCAAGTTACAACAACGCTTCACTGATTTTATTTCCGTTTATTTCGAATTGCATGAAATTATTATTTCTGTGTTTAATTGAAGGATTATAATGAATCATCTTTAAGTATAGCATAATTTACTTCAGAAGGATGTTGTGTTCATTTTTCAGTAAGATTTGAACGCAATGTGCAAAGACACTGTTCAAGACTGCTGCAGCCAGATGCAGTTTGTCGTAAAAAGTTAATTGATATTGCAAGGAAGTATTGAAACTGCTCATTCAATAAAGATATTGGATTAGAGGAATAATTGCATTCCGTGTGGATCTGCATACCAAACGCATACTGTACCTGTCGATTTTGCGGAAAAGAACATATATTTTCAATGGATACTGTCACACCAAATAGAAAAGTAATATTGTTAGAGTACTTTCATTGTGCAACTGAAATCTTCAATTATTTTCAGGTGAAACATTTATCTAGAACCATTTCTAACACTAGGGCTCGACTTGCTGGATACCGTAGTAACTATTGTTTGGTGGGCAGACGTCCTATCGGCAGCTATGCACATGCAATGTCTATCGTGTGGTATTTAGGTATCTTGGATATGGTATCAAGATGAGAGTTGCAGCAACCTGCATCTTTTCTAAAAGAAATACTACTTTTTAATAGTCTGATTTTGAAAATATTTAATTACTGTAAGAAAAATGTTTTGTTAGGTATGTTTTTTTTATTTCATGAACAGTTTGCAACACCTAAATGCCTACTATTTATTACTGAGCAGTGCACTATTTTACTAACATAATTCAGATGAGACCAACCTACTCACTTAACCTCTCAGTGAATTTTTAGATTATGATCGTTTTATCAGTACGTGAGATTATTACTACCACGGTAATCTAGAGTTCATAGGGAACAAATCAACATGTTTTTCATTAATATACGTCCCAGTTTCTGGTGGGTTTAAACCCACCAAAAATCCTCCTAAGATCCTTTTTTTTCTGGATTAATCCCAGAAGAAAAAAACTGTCTCCTTAAAGATGAATGATTTCAATACTCGGGTAAGCTGTTGTCGTCGGTTGATTGTCCTATGTAGGGGGAGATGAAGCTGCCCGCACGACGATATTCGCTTTGTTACGCACCTGAGGTTCTGGTAAATCCAGCAGTGCTTCTTGTGGCATGGGGCATGATTCGCACTCGGCCGCTGCTTGAGTCGCTGCTTTTTCAATTTCTTCAGTCTAAAATAGGCAGGTAAGAAAAGCTATTAAGGCAATATTTCTATGATTAAGACTTGACAAATTGTTGAGTAAAATAAGGATGGAATATCCGACAACCTCAACTTCCTCCTTCCTCCTTCGAGTACATTGTCGTCGAGGTCAAGGTACGTTGAGGGGAGTGGCGTAGATAGTCATAAAGGCCCTATACCAAAATTAAGGGCCCTCTTTACCCGACTGTGGCGAAGCTCCAAAGAAGGGTTATTATTTTTACAAAATAAATAATAAAGCATACTGAATAGAATAGACATAGAATTAGAAAGTTCATTCAGCTCAGGTCCTTGTGATCTTATACAAAGAATGCCAATGCAATGCGAGCGAAGCGAGCTAGAAATATGAAGCATCCTAACTCGGCTCCGGTAACATCGAAGAGCGAACTGTAAAATTTGAGCATGCGGTTCAGAGTGCTAAAATTTTCGAGCTCACTAGGTTATGTTTTTCTAAGAGATTGCAAGAGCTACAGAAGTGAACTAGAAAATTGGAGGATCCTCACTGGGTACTAGGTTAAGCTGTCATTGTGATCTTAGTAACATAATGTAGGAGCGAGTGAAGCGAGTTCGAAAATTGGAGCACCCTGACTTGAATAAGTTAGTTTTTCTGTGTGACTTTACTAAATGAATGCAAGAGCTTGAGAATTGGACCGAGACTGCGGGGTCCCGTATCATTGATACGGCTGATACCGCACTAGCTACGCTCCTGGTTGAGAGTACCACTAGAAACATTGACCCACCTCCTGTTTCAACTGCATGTCGGTAAGGTGAACCTACTTAAACCGCGAGCACGATATTATGTTTCTGTCAGCACCTTAAATTGACGGGCTCTTATTCGCCATGACAAAAAGCAAGTTAGGTAGCCGCATGCGGCCAAGCTCTACGCTGTGCTGCGTGGTGTGCAACCGTCGTCAATGGCGGACAAAATATTAGAATTACTTTCTGAAGTTGAAACATTTTCAAATGTGCTATACAAGCAGCGCCACCTAAAAACCGAATTAAACGCAAACCTAACTTACTTGTGTATTGCCATGGGGAATAAACCCCTTGTTCTTTCCACCAATTTTACTACAAAAACTATGCTAAGCTAGAATAGTTTGCAAATGACAGCAGGCCCCAAGATTTGGTGTTAATAATAAGGTAGATCTGCTCAAAGATGTAGGGTACTACGTCACTTACCGCACATAGAAATACAACAAGAATTACTGGTCGTCGTCGGTTGATTGTCCAGTGTACGGAGCAATGTAGCTGCCCACACGACGACATTCACCGCAAAGTTACGCACCTGTAGCATCAGAGAGTTCAGCAATTTTGCCCGTGTCTTGGGGAGTGATACACTCTTGCCCGCTGCTTCTTCAACTGCTTCAGTCTATAATAGGTAAGTAAGAAAAGCTATTGGCTTACTATCCCACGTATACTATATTGCTATCTATTAAATCTGGTCCCAACCCTAGCTTGAACTTGATAGCCTCCCAAAATGAGAGTACTACAACGATTCGAGAGCGCAAACATGCCAATAAAAACCTTATTTCTATGGTGAAAATACGTGACTTGCTTAAATCCTGTACAGCTCAAACGTGTCCGTTTGAGCCCCAGTTTTACAGTTGCCAATTTAACAGAACGACATTAAAGATATTTTCCTCATTAACAAAAAGGATGGGGCTCTCATTGTTGATTTCGTCAACATAACTACTAAACAGGATATTATTAATTAAGGTAGAAAATTTAACAAGAAAAACAGTAATAATAAATTGAATACATCCCATATTAAGATTGCAAGTCGCCGTAAACCGATTTTCCAACCCGAAAGCCTGAAGCAGAAAGCTCAGCGCTTGTACCTACTATTTAGCCCGAACCTTTTCACAACTAAAACCAACTCCGCAACTAAAACTATACCAAGCTAGCACAGTTTGCAAATTACTTATAGCAGCACGCCCCAAGATTAGGTATTAATATAAGGCAGCTCTGCTCTGACGATACAGGGTACTACGCAGTAGCGAAGGGTCAATTTTTTTTTAGAGGTAATCCGGAGTACGTATCTTTAATGTTATTATATTATTTGTGTATAGACTGTTGACAATAGACTGACTGTGCCATTTGTCAAAGGGAAGCCGGTAGGAATCGAGTTGTATGGAACCTTCGCCACTGCAACTGGTACTACGTCACTTATCAGTTATCACCAGTGATCGGAATAGGTAGAACTAATACACCTAAAGTTCGAAAAAGAACAGATACAAAGTGGACACGCCTTACGACAAAATATATTTTGTTTTTTTTTTATTTGTTCTAGATTTCAGAACATTAATTAATTACATCTAAAATTAATAAAGTAAAACAACTATCGAATTCATTTCCTGTTTCTGTTTTAAAAAAAAGTGTACGCACGATGTTTATTGTTTAAAAAAACTAAAGGTAATCTCCTTACCTTCGTTTGAACGATGTAAGTAAGCCCGGAAGCAAATTTAATTTACATACCAGCTTTAAGAATTATATAACTAACAAGGTGAAGGTAAAAAAAAACAATGTCATAGCTTTTCATACCATTTATCGACGCTTGGAATGCGAAACACCCCTCTACCCCTCAACCCTTTTGTAATTGTTTACCAGTGACATACAAAAGATAGAAACAGCAATTTTGGCAATTCTGGGAAATGAAAACATGAGGCGGGTACCCAGTTCTTTACCTGAATTAATAACAATAGAAAATGTAACAACTGTTTTTTTGAGAACGTTCTACTTGTTTTTGAAGTCGGTGAAAAAGGAAAATGAATTCAATTAGTTTACTGTATTATTAACATTAATATTAAATGTACTTATGTGATGTCCCGAAACTCGGAACAAATATTCGGAAAAAAAAATTGTCTTAAGGAAGTCTCCACCTTTTTTGGCTCTGTTCTTTGAACTTTAGGTATATTAGTTCTACCTATTCCGATCACTGGTTATCACACATAGAAATACAACAATAATTACTGTTGTCGTCGCTTGATTGTCCAGTGTAAGGAGCGAAGTTACGCACCTGAGGTGTCGGTGAATCCGGGGGTGCTTCTCGAAGTGGCACGGGGCGTAATTCGCAGCCGGCCGCTGATTCTTCAATTTCATCACTCTAAAATAGGCAGGTAAGAAAAGCTTTTAATATCTATGATTCAAGACTTGACAAATAAGAGGGAGTATCCGACAACCTCAAGCTTTATCTTTCCACTACATTGTCGACGTGCGTGCTAAATCGCTAACTTTCATTCTTCACACCATTCTCACGAGCTCAAGGGGGGGTTGAAGGTAACACTACAAACTAGAACCCCCCTCTTTTTTCAACTGCATGTCGGTAAGGTAACTACTTACTTGGTCCGCAAATGCGGTATATGCTTAATCAGGAAGCGCCGCCTTGGAACCGAATTTGAAGCAAAGCTAACTTACTTGCGTATTTCCATGGGACATAAATCCCATGTCATGTAACTTAAACTATGCTAAGCTAACATGCAAATAACTTAATAGCAGCGATGGAGCTGCCCGAGGTCAGTGTTTATTTCTAAAACAAAGGTGGGTGTAAAAACAGGTGTAGTAATTAAAATATGTACTGGTACACTACATTTTGCCGTGGACGGCGTACAAATATCAATAAAGTAGGTATCTAGGCCCGCACACGGTGGTATTGGCCGCAAAGTTACACACCTGAGGCATCGGTGTATCCAGCAGTTTTGCTCGAAGCAGTACAACCGGGGCAGGACACCCTCTGGGCCGCTGCTTGTTTAATTTATTAAGTCTAAAATAGGTATGTGGGTACTCCAGCGTATCACTGAGATATTTTTGTGATACCGAGTGCACTTAAAGGTAAAATAAAACAAAGAAATAAGTTGCGATTTGACATTTATCCAGAACTTTATTCAACAACTATACAATTACACTTTTTATAATATCTGACTTTAGAATGCGTAATGGAGCTAAATAGAAGGTATGTTACAACACAAATCGTAAAACTTACTGAAAATCAAAGTAATAATACACAAGACTGAAAATTGATCAAGTTTGGATGGTAGGTGAACGCTAATTCGTTCCGATGGCAGGCTCCGAGCTTGGTACGCTCACACACGTTTGGCGTCAGACGCTCGCACCGCCTACCTCGGATGCTCAGTTGCTACTGACTACCCGTCATAACTGCGTTATCCTTCTTTACATCTTACATTACCTAAACCTATTGTTAAGTTAAACTAATAACATTATCAAAGATTTACCAGAGCAATCCACAATTTACTCCTTCATAAATTATAAAGAAACCACCTTCAAAATCAATGTTCGATCATTTAAGTTGCTAATAAGAACAAAGAAGGAAATAGAATAATATTTTATGATTTAACGACTAACGACTTAATTCAATTACAATTTTTTTTTTTATAAATCGAAACTATGATTAATCTAAGATGCTTTACAGACACAGTTATTATTCTTAAAGTGTTTCCTTCATAATTATGACGACGACATTGAATATCTAGGCATATTGCAAGGTGAACAGATGTTGCACATGAGATCCTGGCAACACTGTAGGTTACTTCAATCATGGTATAATAATATACTTCGCCAGGTATAGCATTCCGAGACACAGTAGTCACGTGGGAGACAAGCCTACGTCATCACCGCTGTGTTACCAGTAATGTGTAATAATAACTCTGCAGCCGCATTTATTATCTGTGCGAATCCGATAAAACAATGAGGGTTTTAACTAACAATTACGTTGGGATATGTTTAATCTGCGTTTGATTAGAAACACTAAACGACAATTTCAATGCTTTATATATATTTTTAACAGAATGGTGACTGAAAATGTTTCCATAATTCGTGTGTTGTTGCAATAAAGTGGCAACTGGATAGTGACGTAAGCATGTGTCACTCTCGGAATGCCAGACCTTGTTTTTTTAGACCATGACTCCAATACACTCAAACATTCACTGCTTACTAAAAGTAGGGCTGGAAGCTAGCGGCTATGCGTTAATATTCTTGTTCGACATAGCCCCGAAATCAATAATTTTTTGCACAACTTTAACACATTTATCTAATTCGTCATCATCTGCCTGCCTTTCCCCAACTATGTTGAGGTCAGCTTCCAGTCTTACCGGATGCAGCTGACTACCAGTGTTTTACATGGAGCGATAGCTTATATGACCTCCACAATCCAGTTAACTGGGTAATACAATACCCGTTGGTACCGGTACTGGTTGTCAGACTTTCGGGCTTCTGACGACCCGTAGCGACGTAGCGACACACATTTATCTAGTAACGTGTGCGAATATTTGTACCACGAAGTAAAAATCTAGCAACGCACTGGTACACACTTAACATTGCAAAAACGTGCCAATTTCGTGAAAGGACACCGCTTCCTAATGATTAATTAACACAAATAATCATTTAGTTAGCCGCTAGCTTCGAGTTCTTCACTACAAATTTTTATTTCCGTATTCAAACGGAATGTAATGTTCATGATTTTGTTTAAATAACTGTACATTGATGAGACAACGAAAGTGCGTAACCGTGTCGTTGGATTGCGGGGTAAGTACGTCTGCAGGCGGTAGCGAGGCAACAACACCCTGTATTGTTGAACAGTAACACAGTCACGACGACACATTAAAACATAAAAAAACATGTATCATACCGCGCAATTCTAACATTTCCACATAGGGGCTGTACTAATAAAGCTATTAAATAAATTATTCATAATGATAGTTACGTACTTTCGTTAATGGCCTCAATTTTATAATAATCGATTGCGATCTACTTTATTTGGTACAATCGACGCGTGAACCGATCTACCGGCATGGCTTCTGGGGAATCTACTGAAAATGACATACTTCGGGTAAAGTGTGACGTCAAGCGACCCGCCTTGGTTGTGCCCGCCAACCCGCCTGCTCAAGGAAATAGTTGCCCACTTGTGGTGGGGGTGGTACGCAAGTAACAGGAGGCGAGCCTTTCGATCAACTATGTAATGCAATAATTGTGAGAAATATATGAGAAAAATATGATAAAATACATCCCTCAGCTATGCTTAACTGGGTAATGTCAGCATGTCATGCACATACATTATACTATATTAATCACTTCGGACAGTCAATATCACGAAACGATAAAATTGTATTCTACTACTAATAGGTTTCTCCTTTTATATACACTCAG
The DNA here is from genome assembly GCA_917490735.1 of Dryobotodes eremita. Taxonomy (NCBI): domain Eukaryota; kingdom Metazoa; phylum Arthropoda; class Insecta; order Lepidoptera; family Noctuidae; genus Dryobotodes; species Dryobotodes eremita. The sequence continues at coordinate 3,452,996 of OU823241.1, read as the reverse complement.
CGGCAGTAAATGTGGCCCAAATCGGGATTTAATTTTAAAAAAAATGCTGTATTAGCTATATTAGCAAAATTTTTGAGTATATCAATTAAGAAATGAGCACAAATTAGATAAGTCACAAAATATAACTAAACAATAGGTTTCAATAAGCTTTATTTTTGGGCCTCTAGACCAGGGAAATCAGGTTTAAACCCTGCACTAAATGTTAACAAAGATTTTTTTTCTTAAATCGTGATTTTGATCTTAGCTCTTCAAATAATAATAAAAAATTAAACATTTACCAGGACCGCATCAAGGCAAAAAAAAACTAAAACGCGTTTTTGTGAATAAAAATGTATGAAAAATAGTTAACAGGCAAGTTTTAAAAAGAAAGATTCGAATGTAAATAATTGGTAAAAACAATATATTTTTTCAGAGTTAAATATTTTATTTTATTTTAAAATAACGATATTTTTTAAATGTACTGCGTCAGTTTTGGCCTCACAAAGGTCTTCCATAGTGCAGGTGTAATTGTACAGCGAGCACGACAAGAGGTGAGGCATTGTTTGTGATGTGACTCCAGTGTTCCTTTGGAACTGGCGGTAGTACAACACATGTACTAATTACGCAATGTATTTTGTCTTTGGTCCTTGGCCCTAACATCAAGCAATGGACAAAATTGTCAAACTTTTATGATTGAATACGAGGCTTTTGGTTACTTTGTGAGTATTAAACAATTTTTCTTTCTTTCTTACAATATGTTTAATTTTGTTGAATAGCGCATTAAAGTAATTAAAGTAAAAAAAAATAAACAGCTGTTAATATTTTTGCTTGAAGTACTAAGTCAAATTAAAAGATTCTTTAAAAAAACCGATGCGCGTATGATAATTCTTTAATTTACTAAATCACTTGTAAAACCTAATCTATTCAACAAATACTCCATACAGACATTTCTGTCAATATTTTTTTCTAGCAAGTAAAGCGTATGTTGAAATTTTCTTTAAAAAACCTACACTTTTTGTAGGATACATTATAACATATTTCCCTGTCTATACCCTAAACTTTACATTTAAAAAAGCATTGTTTTAAATGATTGCAAACAAAGCCTGAAATTCGGCGTAACTTCCCCGGGCAACACATTTACTGCAGGTGAGTGTATTTATTCTAAAACTAACCGTGAGTGCAATGATAAAGTATAAAACATACAGATGTAAAAAAATAAATAAAAAGCACTCAAAACTCACACACACACACAAGTATAAATGAGAAGATCCTATGAACTATTTACCGATATCTCGCCTCCTGTTAACCAACACAGAGGCGGGCAGCCCGCTTGGAACATTATAAATGAATACTTAGTGGACACAAGTCCGCACGTGAAGTGCTCGTCCATACCGATAGCCGTCCGACATACACACAACAAAACTCCAGACTAAACTAGACTCAGCACAACTTTGTCCGTGTAGTTTTCATCTTCGGGATCCTCTTCTTCCTCCTGAAATAGATAAATGGAAAAACAAAAAAAATAAAAAGGGTAATCGAAACAAAACATAAATAGACTTTACATAAATCGTAAGTAAAGTGTATACTTGCATAACAGTATTGAAGGGAATATTCAAAGAAAACGTGTATTATAGATAAGAGTAAGAATTAAGATATAAAAAAGACACGAATTAATGCAAAAAAAGTGTAAATATAAAAAAAGGATAATTCGTGCAAGGTTTTGGGGTCTTGGGGAGGTAAATTAATCTTATTTAATTTAATCTAATCTAATTTAATTTAATATAATCTAAATTAAATTAATTTAATCTAAATGTAAACACTTTTTTATACACTTTCGCTCTCTAAAGAGATTTATTTAATAACACTATCTATAAAAAATAAATCTGTAAAGAACAAGAAGAAAACAAATCAGTAAATTTTGGTATATAAGTCACTTCTACACCTTAGTCGATTGTTATGCGTTCGTTTACATTTCTATTTATTTCGCTAGCAGATAATTTATTTTAACCATCGATATTCAACCTTAAGCTATTTGGGGCTAGTCGTGAATAGAGACATTGTTCACGACGAGTGCGTGCATCCTGACGGGAGCATTGCTCTGTGTCGAATGACATCGCGCTTTACATTAACTTCAAAACAATCCCATTGTCCAGAGAAGATTCGTTTGGTCTAAAGCAAGCAACATATCAATTCAAGTGATTTACACAATGTTGTGAAGCATTACAAGTCTTATACTCTGCTCGGCGTCCACATTGCTACAATGCTTAAATCCTGACAGTGACAATGTTAATAAAATATCAATCACATAATAACGACGGTAAAAAGACCCATCACAGAGCCGAGAATCACATAATATATTAGTCTTCCGTTCATTTCAATTTATTTTTCTATTTTTTCATACCTGGGAACAGACTGGTTATTGAGATATTGCAGGTCAAAGTCTCATTGCCTTTCACATTTTTACACGAATTCAAGTTTTCACTGTTATAGCTAAACTTCAAATATCCCTCATAGTTATATTCACACGTAAGCACTCTTTTGCGTGCGTTACGTTGCCCACTACAGTCAAAAGATTTTTTATTCCAAAAATTTATGAATAACCTTCGTTTACGGCTTTGCGATCGGTCTTTTTACATCCTGTAAGTAATATCACAGATATAATATTACACATCCTTTGTATTCATCCATTCGTCCATCCTTCCATAATCTTAAGTAAAATAAATAAGCTTGGTTGAGTATCGCTAACCTGACCGCTCGCACTCGTTAGAGTTTAACTCAGACAGCACCTTCGTTCTCGTCGGAGTCCTTCAGAATCCCGGCCAGGATCGTACAGTAAACCGTGTCTGCCGATACCGCACGTTCAGCGTAACATTTAGCGTTAGTTTGACTTAGCACCTTTGTTTATTGTGGTAGTTTCACCTTTGGGAACTCAAGTGTTAGAAAAGGTTTGGTCGCACGACCAGCTATCCGACCAGTAGCGGCCACACTTTCTTCTTGGTCTGCGGGCATGATTGTGACCAGTCGTGGTCGTGGCTGCGTAGAGCACGAGGTCCTTAAATTACTTGACTTACTTTAAACTTTTCCTTGACTACCTTCTCTCACGTTGTCTATCAATGTATTAATGCATTCCATGGTGCTAGGAGAGTCAGAAATGAGCTGTAGCAATGCTAGGACAGAACTAGTGGACTGGTACTTACATCATCGAATCCGAAGCATGTGTCGACCTCCTTCTCAAGTTTGATGCTAGTGGAGGTGACAGTGGACTCTTTTACTACGAAGCTCCTGTCTTCACCTTCTTCATCTTCGTCCTCTTCCTCTTCCTCCTCTTCTTCATCTTCTTCTGTTAAACACAATGTTAAAATTAAAAAATTGTTTAGGTTTCTTAAGTATGTGGTGGCCGCCATAAAGCGTTTGCTATTTACCGTTTGACTGAAATGTTATTTATGAAAGTATTTTTGGCCCGTTGTTTGATCAGTAGTCAAAAATAGTTATAGTTAAATTAACAATTTGTTAAAAATTACAGAAGTATGTTGTTTGATAAATGGTTAAGCTAACTACAATTTAAAAAAATTACAATTTGCGCAGACAGAGTAGTTACATTTTGACAGCTATTGAATTATTGTCAAGTGACTAATTGTTAAATTGATTATGGGTCATGTTTAACTACTATGTATCAAATGACGGGCCCAGAGTTTTTTTTTGACATTAAAGTCAAATTCTGCTGCTATAATTTTCATTACAGTCGTTCTTGTGGTGGAGCTTATTTTTTTGGAATTGATGGTTTTATTAGCATTTCTAAAGTACTTGGGCTTAGTAGGTTCGTCGCGTTGATCGTGGTATCAGTGGTTATGGTAAATGTAAATGGGATATTATTAATTGCACATCAAATAAATAATCACATAGCCATTTATTTCCATCATTTAAATACTGACTGCACAGCAAATCAACCAGAATGAACTAAGTTTCCGAAAACATAATAAATGTTCCCGAAAATACTAACCCTAGATGGTCGACGTCAGTGGCATCCCGAGGTTCGGTTGGTTAGGTTCCTTTAAACCCTTTAGACAGAAATAGGAGCCCCGCCAAGCGGGGCTCCGTCGACCAGCTTATTAACCCTAACCCTATATTTAGATTACCCTAGATTTCGGTAAAACGCAATTAAAAAAATGTGGTACTTGTTGGGAATAGAAAATAAATTGATGAAAAAGCTTTTGCTTTAGGAAAAATCACTGTATGCTGCGAAAATAAATTGTAGTGTGTTTAGTGATATTTAGAGTTGAATATTTTGCTGTGCAATCAGTAATTTTGATGGGAATTCGGAATCTTATTGCATAGAAAAAGGATATTTTTTGATTTGCGTTTAAATACTACCCAATGTAAATGGTTTTTTTATAGAGTTATATTCTATGTTCTAATTCAGGTCATAGTCTACTCATGTGCCAAATTTTACCCAAATCCGTTCAGCCGTTTTAGCGTGATTGAGTAACAAACATCCAAACATTTACACATTCACATTTATAATGTTAGTAGGATGAGAGTTGTTTTTTTTAGGATTAAATAACAGAAAGTGTAGTTATTTGACTGTGATTATCTTATAACTTTAACTGACGCCTGAGTAAGCGGCCTGCACCTTCACGTGGCTTACTCACACAATAATACTCTACAAACATCGCATGCACTCTAAGTTGCACTGCTAAGTTAAAATAGGCAGGACGCGCACCGAACCCTATACACACGCAACTCCACAAACGCATAAACTCACGCGTTGAATGTGCGGCGCGGGCTCGCAATTCAATCGCTGGCATGAGCGGTGTAACACAACACAATGACGCTCACATACACATAACAGTCCCCTAGTCTGAAGCGTGACCGGCTCCACCTAAAAGCGTCTGGAGGCCGGGGTCTACATCCTAAGCGGGGAGCGCCGCCGCAACGGCCCCCAACGACCGCCCGCCGCGCCCTCCGACGAGGACGTAAAGACCACCCAAAACCAAAAGCTCAGTATTTATTCGCTAAGTGAACAGTGTATGCTTTTTTTTAACCGACTTCTTAAAACTGGAAGAGATTCTGATATGGAAAAAACACTGAAAATGACCATCAGTTTTGTAGTGCGGAAATAATTTCAACTGCAAAATCAGGTCAGCTCTACAAATCAAATCAGATTATTGAAAATATGTTCTACAGACATTGAATTAAAATAAATAGTCTGAAATATAGTCATACACCTTGTTACACAGAAAAAAAAAATTACCTTACAATACATTTCATATTATGTGAAATTTTTACATAACATAAACCAAATCAACAAAATAAATAATTATTTATTGTTTGCCATAGATACCAAATAATATTATTTATTACAAGTATTAAAGAATCCAAATTTTTACCAAATAACACAAACCAATGTTATAAAAATCTACCAACCAATTAAAATGTAATTACAATATTTTGAAAGATCACTTTTCCACAATAATTACTTATTATGACAGCATCAAAATATAATACAGCAGTTTTGATAACATTGACAATAATAAAATGCATTTTTTAAATAAAAAATACCATCTTAATTTTTGTCAAAATCGGCTCCAAAACTACATACCATGACGCCTGTCTTCCCCGAATAGTTATACATTTCGCCAGTTAATTCTAAGTCCCATGTACTAAGAAACTAGCCTACTGCCATCAATCGGAACAAATTCAACTCCGGACTACTACTAAGAAATTCCAAATATCACTTTAGCCGACCCTGGAATCAAACCCAAGTCCTCATGCTCAGCAGCAGCGCTTACGGCCACTAAACAAACGAGACAGACAAGCCCCAAAACTAGTTTAGAGTATTTTTTGGGTATTTGTTATAATTATGTAATTTCAAATTTCATCTTAAAAAATTCACCCTTCTTCTGTACGTGTTGATTTGACTCAAATTGTATGTGACCAGTGTGTATTGTGTAGCCACATGCTGGTCTACTCTGTAAAAATATCACCGTTAAAACTTAGGTGGAGTCATCAATAGTTTCAATATCCCAAGCATCAGGTGTACAACATCTGATAGCTTTTACAGAACAGACCAGCTGGACAGCTCTACTATTGGTCAAAGTCAAATCATTTATTTCAAATAGGCACATAAAAGGCACTTTTGAATGTCAAAATTTACAAGAAAATAGAATTGATTCTAGTTGCCCCCTCCAAAAGGTAGTTTCGTATGGAGAAGAATGGGCAAGAAACTCCACCGTTACTCTGTTAAAATGTTTTACAATATTATGTATAACATTAATTATATAATTGGCTTTGTTTAACCCGGTATTTCAATGTAACTCACCGGCTTCATCCTCGTCCATGTTGTACTCTGGTGCCACGACGGCGACTTGCTGCTCAGTGCCGTCCTCCAGTTGAATGACCTCCAGCACCACGTACTGCTGGCCGTCGCCGTCACCCACAGTCACCAGCTCGCCGCGCTTCAGGTCGTTCTTGGTGAGACCCAACTTAATCATGTTCTCAGCGTCGGCAGAGTCCAGGACGCGAAGGTTCTATGGAATTAAATTATTTTTATATAATATGCAATAAGATTTTGTCTTGGATGGTAAAAATAACAGGTAAATATAGTCAGGGACAAAATAATTTTATTTATTTTCTCCTACAAGTTAATCATAATTTTTATAACAAAGGTTTGAGGATGGGAGACAGGAGCCCATACAAATACATTTACGTAAAACCTGTGCTACGGGTCTCCTGGTCTCCTTATCTTTAATACATTATTTAAAACTCAGTTAAAGACCAGAATTACAGTAGCAGAGAATGCTTATAATTACATTAGCAGAGAGAGCTTATAATTAGTGATAATCTTAACGTCACGTAATATAATAATAATAAAAGTATAATAAGTTTATGGGAACTAAATATGTGAATTATTGAACCCAAATGTTGGGTGTATTTATCATGTTTTGTAGCGAAAAAAGAAAAATAATTGTCTAGCAGATTGACATACTACGACAATTTTCAGTGCCATTGACATTTCATACGACTGTCAAAGAATGATTGTTGTAATGTGAATTTAAGGACAATTTGAGTTGATAGTCAATTTCACCGATTACCGAATCGCCCGAGGCGTCATCGTGCCCTGTGGTCAATTTGCTAAACAAACTGCCCGAAGAGTACACAAATATAATTTCTTTTTTTTTAACCTTTATATACGGGGCCGAAAAAATCACATCTTCATTTTCGTTCCCCAATCGAAACCTCTTTCATACGTTAGTGAGTCGCATGGGCCACACAAAGCTATTATTAATAAACCTAACTTAAGTTCTCGCATTGCCGCCAGTGAATAAAAATTCGCTTGATCTACCTGCCTCGTTATAAATAGAAAATACTTCCAAGAGCGCCCGTCAATGGTCTTATTGAAATTATTTGACTTTGAACAATACCACCCTAACAGTCCCACAGCAGGGCGAAGGCCTCCTCTCAGCCAGAGCGCAAATTAACCAAAAACAATTAATTGACCTGCACAACGAATGGTACATGACAAGTATCAATATAATAAAATGCCATAGCGTGCAAAATAAAATAATTATAATGCCATTAAAGATATTAAACATTCGCAAATCAGAAACGCAATTTTCTTTGTTATTAACTTTCAAATGGTTGAATTGAAATAAATTATTTGTCTTCTCTTCGACTTTTTTATACAACAGTGAAGCCCAAAAGGTTCTTATGTTTTTATTACATTTAAGAATCCATAAATCATTTCAGTTCAAACTCGATCATGGAGTAAGAGAAAGTTTTAATATATTTATTCAGTTAAGTAAGTCATTTTAACTCTGAAGTACAGAAGCAGCGTGTACAATCTCACAACGTCATCTCTTTTTGTCTTCTCTATACGGGGATGGTTTAGGGAAAAAGAAAATTGGGGAATACCCAAAGAAACAGCCGAAAAATCAAAAGTCTAGATTTTATATGGGAAATAGCCCACGTGGTACGAACTTCACCGGGTCATCTAGTACTAATTCATAAAATCAACGTCATTGTAATGGCATAACAATTATATAGAAAGCTAAATAAGTGTCATGATAATTAAATATCGCAATGCGTAACTGGTGTAGTGCGAAACTAGCTCTTAAATGATATGCAACAGAATAAGTTAAATGTGCGCTAAGCTAATTAAAATCATGGTTGCTCAGCTTGAAGTTCAAAAATCAACAAGGCGAACACCCTGCCCGACAATTGTCATAAAGTCAGCCCCTCTGCTGAACATAGGCACCTCCTAAAATGCCACAATACCTCTTCGGATTACTAACATTTAACGAATTTTGTTACAAAGCAACAGCGAAACAAAACTAAGTCACAAAAACGCGGCCACAGCAAAAAAAATGTAGGGCTGTGTTATCGCATAGCTCACATTCAAAATACAAAAATAACAGGATTTAGCCATGCAAAATGTTCAGTATTTATTTCGATCACAAGCTGTTTTTTTCTTTCTCTAAAAATAGAAGAACAAAATGGCTATTGCAGCACCAACAGAAAAGCAATGCAGTGTTTGGGCAATAGACAAATCAGAAGGGATATCTTATTACAATATGGCAACGCACAATATCGCGAGCGCGAGGCACAATATTCTGGTCACCTACTTATTACATTAGTTTTACTATAATAATTATAGTCATAATATCATTATAAGCATAATTATTATGCTAATTAGGACAAGGCAAGTGAATTGTTTGACTGCACTTGTTATGTAGTAGCTTAGTTATTTTTTTTAAATTCGCTATGAGTTTAGAGCCACGCCCTACCGCAAGCAATATTAAACAGTGTGCTTATAAATACAGTTACTATGCTTCTATATTAGTTTTATAATTGTGAAAAATAATTATGGAATTAGAAACAAGTTGTGTTCTGTTGTTTAAGTTAAATGGTAGGCTGAATGCCAGAGCTATACATATTTGTCGCAATTTGTATGAAGAACGTATAGCTCTGGGAAAAGTAGTATAGTATAGTAGTTTAACAGTTTTCAGATTACAGATTCAGATCAAGACAAATTCTGGTAATGTGTTGGCTTCCAACCTACACCAGGTTCACATTATTATGGCGCGTTATGACGTTATGAGTTTGATATAAAATCTACGCCTATACAATGGGCACATTCACACTGTTATCTATTGCCACACCACACGACACACCCCACAATAATATGGTCCCAGCTTTGCTAGTACTCAGAAAGGATTCTTAAAATAATAAACTAAAATAACACACTGACACAAGTGGGAGCTGTGTCGCAAACTATGTTCAACCTCTTATCCTGTCCTGATGCCGTGAAAGTGGCGAAATTTTGGGCAAAATTTAATGAATTGTCGTGCCATCGACACGACGAAGAAGTGTTAAGAGTAACAATATAGTACTCACAGGCATAGGTTCTCCCTCGACGAATCGCACCTTCCTTTGACGGCCGATCTTGAGGGCCAGCGCGCGCTCGTGGTGTCCAGACTCCGGGTCGTGCACGGCCAAGTGGCGAATGAGGTTGCCCTTGTGCGCGAACATGCGGTGGCACTCGTGGCAAGAGTGCGTCTTCTCCTTCGGCGGTTTCGGCACGTAGTTGGGGTTGTGGTACAGGTTCTGGTGGCGACGGAGCAGCTGTTTCTGCCTGAAATATGATGAAAGTTTTTTTTTTACATTTAGGTTGGTTTTAATAATATTTTATAATAGCTTAGAAGTTATCTTGTACATTACTGACATGGGTGAAGGAAAAATATCGTGAGAAAACATGGACTTATAGTTAATAATTTAAGTCTGAAATCATCAACCCGTCTTGAGCAAGCATGGTGATCAATGCTTGTGCCTTCTCAGTATGAGAAGGGGCCTTTGCCCTACAGTGGGACAACAAAAGGCTGGTATTATTAACGTGGCTGTTAGCAATATGCTACCCCTATTACACTTCTGACATCGGGGAATACAGGTGTTATGTTATGAGGTTATAGAAAATAAGTTGGCAATAGTTAAATTAGTATTTTATCTGTCTGACTTTTTTTTTTGTATTAAAACATTACAACACGCAAACATATTGTGCTTTTTATAATTAGTTACCTTTTATTAATGAATAAAACAAAATATTAAGATTTCTTTCACATGGTTGTTTTTCTTCCTCCTCGATCCTAAGATTGTCTGGGTTGTCTACCCTTATTAACCGACTGCGCGACATCAAACACAGTCTGATACAGTGGGTGGCATCAGATCAGAGATAGAACAAAGTTAACTGCCACCGACTGCACCAACTGCTTGAAAAGTGACCTTGTTTTGAAGTTTTTAGTTGCAGCAGGAATTTTTTTGCCTTTAGTAAATATAAAATCTTTATTTGGTGTGCAATAAAGACTATTCTATATAGATATGTGTCATGTGTCTGGTACCAACCTGAAGGACTGATCGCACAGGTCGCAGACGAATGGCTTCTCATCGGTGTGCTTGAGCATGTGCGTCTTGAGATGGCGCTGCGTGGTCGAAGCGTATGGGCACAGGTCGCACTTGTAGCACTTCTCTCCCTCGTGGGTCTATATAACAATATATTTATATTATTTTATTAGAAAAACTTACAGCTAATAACAGAGGATGGTAACAGTTAAGGCCAATTACTAGTTTCCACTTTTAATACAAATTATTAACAATATTCTAGACAGTAGGCATGTTACACATAATTGTTAAAAATATCGTATAAAACTATATGAAATTAATAAATCAGTTAAAGGTTAAAAAAATTATGGGAAAATCTGAAATCAACGCACAAGTCGCGGGTTTAAAAGCAGTAGTCCTATTAAAATTTTATACGGATTTGCGTAAAATTGGTGTCAGGAACGCATTCTCTCGATGGCGGTCGGACTGTAAGTATGTGTACTCTTTCACTTATAGGAGTTGAGATAATTTCACATGACACGTACCTTGTTGTGCACCTTGCAGGAGTAGCGGTCGGGGAAGGACTTGCCACAGCGGCGGCACTTCAGCGGCTTGTCAGAAGTATGCAGCTTCTGCACGTGGATGCGCAGGTCCGTCTTACGGCCACACTTGGCCGGACAAAGCTCGCACGAGTACACCGGCTTCTCGGATACTACTCAAAATAATAATAATTGATTTAAAAACGTTTACAACAAGTTTACATTTAGCCACAGTAGTAAAATTTCCCATCAAATTAATTTATTAGCGCCTAAAAATAATAAGTATTTTTTATTACTGGTGCAAGTAATGACAGTTCGGAATTAGCATATTAGTTAACGACCTGCCTGATCTAGGTTTATTCAAACACTAGCTTCAGCCCGCGGCTTCGCCCGCGTGGATTTCGGAAACTATCCCACGGGAACATGCTACCGGGATAAATATGTAGTATCCTATCATTCAAATCCATTCAGCCTTAAAGCGTGAAAAGGTAACAGACAGACAGAGTTACTTTTGAATGCATAATGTTAGTATGGATGAATTTCAGGCCAATTAAACATAGTAGTATTGGTATAGCCTGTTCATGGATTTTCACCAACCCGCACTGGGCCTGTGTGGCGGATAACGGCCTGTTGCTTCAGAGAGGAGGCCTGTGTCCTAGCAATGTGAACATTATAGGCCGATGGTTATGCTCGAAGGCTTCAAGATCTTTTGGTGCCTGAATGACATTGACAGGATGACGTTATTGGTAAACATTTGTGACATTGGTTGTGTATTGACAAAACAAGATGGCAGCGTTAGTTCCAATTTTGGTCACGTGCCTAAAGAGCGTTGTACAGCCTTTTAACATTTATTTTACCTCTGCCAGCAGCAACCCAACTCCACCCTTATAGATACGAGAATAAAGATTACTGTGATTTTGACAGATTTGTCAGTGGCAGCAACCCAACAGCAACCTTATTACAAGGAGAATAAAGTTCACTATGAATATTGACAGTGATGCAAAATCAGAGGTAATATAGCTGTGAATGGGCTGTAGCACTATGTTCATGTATTGTACTGACCGTTATGGATGAGCCGGTGGGCCTTCAGCGAGTTCGATTGCGTGAAACACATGTTGCAGTGCTCGCACTTGTAGGGCTTCTCGCCCGTATGCGTGCGCAGGTGGCGCTTCAGCTTGAACGTGTCCGGGGACGCGTACGTGCAGTGCTGGCACTGGGGAGGTTACGTTACGACACGTGTCAGTGTTACGTGTAACTTAACACAGTTATTAGAATTAAACAATTCTTGGCTTACTGGCGTGATGTTGTTTGTGTATGTTTACAACTATCAAAAATATACATGAATTAACACGTATTACGAAGACGATGAAAATGAAAAATCAGTGAAAATATCATTAAATCAGTGGACAAAAATGCAGAAAATACACGCTTTATTGAAGTTATTATTTTATCCTGGCAAGGATAAAATAATAACAATAATAATAGTGGTTTTTGCGTGACAACGCAAAACGAACATGAATGAACGCAATACTGAATGGCATGAAGTTTCTCTAGTGCTTCGGTCTTGTGACATCAGTCAGATGCTAGCAGTGTTGTACCTGTCTAGCATAGATTTTAAACACGGCCCTTTTTTTAGGTTTTGTACAAGTTCTTTTTACTGTCTTTTTTTATAGGTTCGAGAAATCTTATAAAATGTTCTTTTGATTTGCCCTCTCAACATGACCAAACCATCTAAGCGTACTCTTTTAATTTTGTGTCACTACATCCTCTTTTATTCTGCCCCGTTGGTCTAGTAGTCGCTCGTTCTACTACTGATCATGAGGTCCTGGGTTCCATTCCCGGGTCGGGTAAAGAGTTATTGGGTTTTCCATCTGGAACTTCTCAGTAGCAACCCGGAATCTGGATTTGTGGCCAGTTGATGGCAATAGGCTCCCCTCCCCCCCTCCTGTTACATGGGACTTAAACATAACTGGCGAAATGTGGGTGTACTATAGGTGCACCTCTGCCTAGCCACTCGTGGAATACAGGCGTGATGACACAAGATAATAAGAAGTTTACCTGGTAGGGTCTCTCGCCGGTGTGGCAGCGGATATGGCGGCGCAGCTTGGACAGCTCGACGGACGCGTAGTCGCACTCCGTGCACTTATGCGGCTTCTCGTGCGTGTGCTTGTAGCGCACGTGGCGAACCAGCTCGCCTGACAACAAACAGCGAAATTAAACATCTGTCATTCGAATTAGGCTGAGGACCTATTGCATCACATCCGATAAAGGCTAGTGCAAATTAGAGCGGGCCGTACCTACCGCAACGCAACGACGCATTGTAGAAATCCTCCTTCATACCTTTCGTACATTTTCATCAGGTTATAAGATTTACCTTTATTGTCAATGAGATTTTTTTTTAGTTTTTAAATTAGATTTTCGGGTTTAAGTATTCAAATAGACAAATCTCTCAATTTTTAAATGGTGCTAAAATTTGGCATCCACAGGTACGTTTTCTGATTCATTTGTTTACATTTTCAAAAATACTTTTGGAATCGTTGAAGGAAAAACATCGTGAGGAAACCACCACCACAATCACAGTCCGAAGATTTTGAAGGAAATTTTCTAATACATTGCTTCATCGTTTTTGATAAATTCGCCTGCTCAACAATGTCAATAACGCAATGAACGTGGCTTAGAAATCAAAATGAAAGGCTTTACAATCGATTGCTATTTTATGTGTGTTACGAAATTACCCTGCTGGACTTATAGTTAATATAAGTCTGAAATCACCAACACGTCTTGAGCCAGCGTGGTGATCAACGGTCGTGCCTTCTCTGTATATAGAATAATAGGCTGGTAATATTATTCTTATAGATGACTCACCCGAGGTGGTGAAGGGGCTGTTGCAGTACTTGCACACGTGCGGCTTGATGCCGTTGTGCATGTTGACGTGGTTCTGCAACGAGGCCATGGTCTTGAAGCCGCGCTCGCACACGGTACACTTGTGCGGACGGTCCTCCGAGTGCGACCTCATGTGACGCAGCAGAAGGTACCTGAACGAGCAAAGATGCGTATATGGTTTATTTCTCAAAAAGTGTATTCGCTTTCAATGAGAGACACTAGTTGCATACAAATATTTTCCTTGAAACAAGTAACTGAACGGTATGTTTGAAATTAAAAGTAGGTACAATATTGTTAGTCATCGACTTATATAAATGTTACTAAAATAAACTATTCTAAAAGATATCGAGTTTTCTTGATTAGTGCATTCAGCAACGCTAACACCATTCGCTGACTCGGACACAAGGTCCTCGCGTGTACATCCTGATTACACGGTACGATTTAATTGCCTGGGGCATAACATGGATAGCTTAGAAGCAAAGTGATCCAACTGACATTTTATAAGTTTTGAGATATTATGAAAAACGCTTTTTTTCTAATTAGTATTACATATTTCATTTTAATGTATTTTTGTAATGTTTTCACTTACAACAACCATTACAAAATACTTAAAAACATTTGGGGAAAGATATTGTGTATGGTGTCGGTAAATATGAAAACTTATTACATTTAAGTAATCCTGAATTGATAAATATGTATCATTTAAATCAGGGAGCAAGAGCAGGGGGGCAAGAGAACGATGATATGTTGGCACGCTCCACAAAATTAATCAGAAAACAGAGAAGTCTGGTAGTGACAGTTACCTGCGATGACTGGTGTAGTCGCAGAAGTTGCAGTTGTAATTTGGCCGCATGTGCGCGAGGCTTCGCTTCGGCGTGGCCTTGGGCCTGCCGTCGGGAACCTCCTCTTCCTCTTCTTCCTCCTCCTCGCCGGCCTCCTCGTCCTCGAAGGTGTACACGTCATCGGTGGCTTTCTCCTCCGCTTCGGACTAAATAAACGTCATCATTTATAACGGGGTCAGTCAACAAGAAGTGTAGGGTACATTTACTTTTTCTAGTTTCGAAATAAAATATTGGACCAGCATTGCTATGCACAACCATTCGATACGCTTTAAATCCATGTTATCAAAAAGAAGTCCTCTAGACGCCGATCACAAATACAAAACCCGAAAATATTGTCGCAAAATTATAATCTTTACTGATGAAATGCTGCTATTCTTAATTGATTTAATAGAATAGATTTTAAATTCATATTTATTATTTAAAGACAGGGTTTCCGGGCCAGAAGGCCTTTGAAACGCTACATCCGCCTCCCCCAAATACAGCATGACGTATTTATTCACGATGCGCCTTCGACCATTTCGCGGAAAATCCATGCCACAAACAAAAAACTTGCAGTTGATCAACTGAATTCGTTTTTCTTAGGTTCGATTTTTTTTCGTTAGGTTTGCATCGTATGATACGTACGGCGTAGTGAACTAAAATTATTACTTAAGATGTCCTGTTTACCTAATGGGCCTTTTCACTTTATCAGATAACGAGAACCGATTCCGATATGTCGGCAGCTATAACACCGATTCGATACCGATATAATTATAATCGGCCCGATGATATTGGTGAATATCGATGACCTTTGTGGTCACTGCCATATGCCCGATTGTATATCATCAACAAAAATGGCTAATTTCCATGCAAACTTTTGTCTCTATTAACAAAACAGGCAGAATTTTCAAAAATCCTGAATTTAAGATTTGTTTTAAGTAGAATGGTAATAAAATGATCTTACTGTTTCGCTTATACTGTAACCGTATTCTTTTGGTTTTGACGTTTGCCACCGCTCATGAAGATCCGTAAATATTGGCAGCTACATAAGAAGGAACAATTGCCGCACTTTATTGTCTAGTGACGTACCTAATGCTAGAGCTATAATTTATCGAATTTATTATTTTAGGACAATTAAATGTTTTATAAAACATCTTCATACACGACGATAAAAATTATATACGACTCGCAATTGACTATAATTTTATCGATAACAATTTGAAATGTGTCTAACACTACTGTAAGATGTCGTTATCATAGATAGAGATAATCACAGTTTAGAAATCAATTTTATGAATTAAAACAATAATATAATAGAGCGCAATTTCATAATATATCCAATGTGTTGTTCATTTATTTCTTATTTTTTTCCTATTTATTAGTTATATTATTTTCATATTATTTTGTGCTGTAATTTGACCATTTAAAATTGATTCTAAAACAGGCAAATTCGGATAACACCCGTTAAAGCATAACATAGTATAAGTGCTGCTACGAACACCTATTGTATTGTGGGCCAATAAAGTTGACTAATAAATATGTTATTAGTATGGAACGGTAAATAAAACAAAAAAAAAAATAATAAGCACCTTAACCTGATCCCGTACCTGGTCCACCTTGAGATCGATGTTGACGACCCCCTTGGCCTCGTCTTGCACCACCAGCACGTAGCTAACCTCCCCGTTGGTTTCAGAAGGGACCAACGTCACCGTCTGGTAAGTTTCCTCCTGATCGGTCAGTGTCGGGTCCGATCCTTCAGCAGCCGCCTAGAATTGAATCTTAATGAATGCTTGCACCTGAAGTCGTGATGGTTTGTTTATAAACTCGTATGTGAAGTGACCATATGTGAGATAGTGGTCAAATGCGAGACTATCTAATATAAAAAATACTTCTGAGTTTTTAGCGATAGTCAGATTTTTTTAAAGAGTTTGCGGTCTGCCAACCGTTATATCTTAAAGAGGTACAGCCCTGGTCCTGCAGTCTCGACATTAGACAACGACAAAAATCAGTCGCTAAGTCGTATCGTTGTCAACTTCCTTTAATAGATTTTCAACTTTATTCCGAAAGCATAAGGTTGAAAATCTCTTAAAGAAATTTGACAACGATACGACTTAACGACCGATTTTTGTCGCTATCTATGTCGAGACTGCAGGGCCTGGTATGTATACTAAATTAAAAAACCTTCATCACTTCAAAACTATGAATACAAGCAAAATTTTGTTTATTTATTTATATATACTTTATTTTACTTACAACAGAAACAACATACAAGAATAACATACAATGGGCTTATCACATTCTGAGATCTCTTCCTGTCAACCTTATTTATCTAAGTAATCAAATGTACCTATCAAATTATAACCCATGTTCATTTTTAATTCAAATGTGAATTTAGTGATCCATGTATTTTTTTATCTAATTGATTAATCCAAGTTAAATTAATCTAATGTCTAATAATATGCATGAGTTGTGTACACATTTGAGTGATATATTTGCACAGAACGAAGATCCTATGTAAAATATATTGTAAATTATGTAGTTGGTAATAAATAAACAAATAAAATAAAACCATGGCATGGAAGAGGAAAATTAGATTACTTAAGATCTATTGTCGGTAAAAATAATGAATGGCTTTAAAGTCATATTTTTATATCAAGAGAAAATTTGTAGCTTTCTGCAGTGTGCCTTATAATACTGAGAATTATAAATACTCGACTCCAAACAATTTCACAATAATTTATTGTAACTGTTTTCTAGAATAATAAATTGGAAAATTAGGACCAATGTATATCTACATATATAAAAAGAGAAACTGGCTGACTCTGAATGACTGACTGACATATCATCGCACAGCCCAAACTACTGAGACGTGAAATTTTGCACAAGGGTTCCTTTTATGATGTAGGCGAGCACTAAGAAAGGGCTTCAAATACTAAAAAATTCGACCTTTAGGGGGGTGAAAAGGGAGACTTTGCTTTTATGAAAAATCTTATTCCTTGAGTTAATAGACTTTAAACTTGTTAAAAATAAAATACTTTTTTACACCAGAGAGCACTTACCTCCTCAGTTTCTTGATTGTCTTCAGAATTATCCATGTCCACGTCCTCTCCTTCGACCGCCGACTGGTAGTAGTACTTGCCGTCTTGGTCTACATAGTACTCGACCATCCCCGCCGGCAAGCCTTCTTCATCCGTTGCGGCATTGACTTCAGAATTTAAAGAAATACTTTATTAACCAACTCCGCAAGTGAAGAAAATTATTATTATTACCTCATAATTCTGAATGCTCATATCAATGACATCAGTTGTCAAATCTCATTTTAAATGACACCTACAATATTTTTTTATTAATCTGTGCCCTCCCGCTGCTGAGCAAAGGTCTTCCCCATACTTTTCCAATGATCTGGATCTTTTAAATTCTCCAGCCAATCGAAAAAATCAACCAAGGGTTGGTTGTTTTTATTTTTTGCTAAATCAATCATAACAGTTAAGTTACAAGAACGAGCGAGTGTGAACTTTCGGATAACGGTTATAGATAGGTATAGAAGACCCGCAAAATATACAAATTAGTGTGTGGCAAACGGATAGACAGCATACAATACAGACTAACATTATGCAATTATAAGGGATTCTTGTTCCAACTACAGAACTTATATCGAACTCATCATCTGCCTAGCATTTTCTGAACTATGTTGGGGTCAACTTCCAATCTAGCCCAATGCAGCTGAATTCTAGCATTTTATATGAAGGGCCTGCCTATTCTATCTCTTATGTCTAACACTAAAATATTTATTTATTTTCAAGGTACTCATCACCTGCAATGACCGATCCTTGGTTCAAGTATGTTTGCTTGCCTTTCTCCTTTTTATCTGGAAGTGGCATGGTTGGTTTTTCTGTCAAGCTTTTTTTATCTTCTTTAAGGTTATCTTTTTCTGCGCAATCTTGACCAGCCAGGCACTCCTGGCTTACCTCCTTCTCTTCAATTACTTTCTCTTGACTAGCCTGGCACTCGTAGCTTGCCTCCGTTTCTTTAATTATTTCTTTCTTCGGAGCGATTAAGATATTCTGTTTTATCTGAATGTTATTTTTATTGTGTGTTGGTGGGTTCTCTAGAGTTTCTTCAATTATCTCCCCCTGAGGGGTAATCACAAAATAAGGTTTCCTCGTAGATTCTGTGTTCTGGTTTGGGCCTGCCACGCTGGCTGGGCTTGCCAGGCTTGCCTGGCTCGCGGAATCGTTCCAAAAAACTTCACCCTGAATGATGCGGTCTGGGAGTGAGTCCTCCTCGCTGCCTGGGCTTGCCAGGCTCGCCTGGCTCTCGGGATCGTGCCAAAACGCTTTGGGGTCCGAGTCTGGGTCTGCGTTTGAGTTCTCCTCGCTGTCTAGATTTACCAGGCGTTCCTGGTCCGCCGACAGTTCCAGAGGCTCTTCTTTAATAGGGAAAGGGAGGCCTGGCGGCCAAGCTAAAACAAAGAAAACGTCAATTGTACGAGGTGCATTCAATAAGTACCTAGCCTCATCGCCAGAGGGCGCTGTAGTTTCAAAAGAGTTTTACCACAGTGTAGCACATTCTTTTTTAATTCTTTTTTCAAATTTTCATTCCAATCCCTTCATTTGTTTTAATTTGACAACTTATGGAAGCGAACGTGTCGATCGGTTTTACAAAAATGGAAAAAGAGCAATATCGTTCGGTGATTCGATTCCTATTTTTGGAAGGGAAAACGCGCATCGAAATCAAAGAGCGCTTGGATGCTGTGTACGGTGACTCTTCTCCATCGATGGCCACCGTCAAGAATTGGTTCAACGAGTTTGCACGTGGCCGTACGTCGGTTTTTGATGAACCACGTCCAGGTGCACCGAAAACAGCTGCTACGGAGGAAAACATTAAAAAAATCCATGATCTCGTATTGGCAGATCGCCGATTGAAGGTTCGGGAGCTAGCTGAGACTGTAGGCATTTCAGAAGGAACAGTGCATCATATTCTTCACGAGGAACTCGGCATGAGAAAGCTGTCGGCGCGATGGGTGCCGCGTTTACTCACACCAGAAAACAAGCGCAACCGTGAGACCACATCGGAGACGTGTTTGGCGCTGTTTAAGATGAATCCAGCGGAGTTTTTGCGTCGTTTTGTGACCGTCGATGAAACCTGGATCCACTGGTACACACCAGAGACCAAAGAGCAATCAAAACAATGGATCCAGACCGGGGAACGTGCTCCAAAGAAGGCGAAAACTGTAAAATCGGCCGGAAAAGTTATGGCCACCGTTTTCTGGGATTCACAAGGTGTGATCTACATCGATTACCTCGAGAAGGGTAAAACAATTACAGGGCTTTACTATGCCGATTTATTAGGCCGATTCGACGCCGAATTAAAGAAAAAACGACCCCATCTGGCGAAGAAAAAAGTGCTGTTTCACCACGACAACGCACCGGTTCACACGTCTGCCGTTGCCATGGCCAAATTGGTCGAATTACGCTACGAATTGCTGCCCCATCCACCGTATTCTCCAGATTTGGCCCCTTGTGACTTCTTTCTGTTTCCTAATCTGAAAAAATCACTCGCCGGGAATAGATATGGATCGAATGAGGAGGTCATCGCCGCCACGGAGGCCTATTTTGCAGAGTTTGACAAAAACTATTTTTCGGACGGGTTAAAAAAGTTGGAGCATCGCTGGGCTAAGTGTATCGAACTAAAAGGAGACTATGTTGAAAAATAAATTGCCACTTTTCCAAAATTTTCGTTTACTTTTTGTAGGCTAAGTATTTATTGAATGACCCTCGTATATAACTGCCGAGATAAATTCCCTATATTCAAATGTTCAGGCTGAAACACCATCATTTCGTAATGATATAACATTCACTGTTTATTAATCGACATTTTACCTCTTTTACAAACTTGAGTTTGGTATATTCATTACCTGTTTTTGTTGGTTACTATTACAATAGATTATATCAACGAGCGCGACCGATTGGATTCGAGCCTGGCTTTCGATTCACTCTTCTTCAAAAATATTCAGGGTGGCAGGGGCTTCGACGCGCAACCTGTTCCCATGGATTCAGTACGATTCTGAACCCACATGATTTGAAATTTCTTGTCGGTTATTAAAAAAGAATAGCGGTTTTGACTGCGTAGGTATTGTACTTTTCTATGTAACAGCGGATTTTTTAATGTGAAACTTCTATTGGTACGCCTTAGCAGTGAAATCGTAACGTATGCCGTGACATGGCGCTCTCTCATGCCATCATTCATCGCCACCTCTCTCGACTCCCTTGCGAGTATGCGAACGCATACTATACTATACTTTTTATTATATATAATAGAGGACAGAGACAGACAGAGAGAGAGAGAGAGAAAGAGATAGTTTTCATGGTTTTCGAGGATGCTAAAGCCAAAAGTGAGGTCAAAATGAAAATCTAAGATGGCGGCTGCGAACAGTTTTAAAGTTTTCATCATGGGTATCGTTTTCATGGTTTTCGAGCGTTCTGAGCTGTAGCCGATAGTGAAGTCAAAATGAAAATTCAAAATGGCGGCAGGGTAAATTTTCAAATTTGTTAAGTTGAAGGAAAAGCGTAAAGAACTTCGTTCCTGACTCGGGTCCCCGGACACTACACGTATTTTTTGTCTTGCTATGAATTTCGATGCTTCAAATCTTTTTTTTTGATAACCCACGAAAACTTTCTTCGCGGATTGTTGCCTGGCACAGACAACTGAAGGAACACGGGTGGGTTTTAGTCAGTAAAAGTCTGACACGCCCTCTTCGCTCCGCCCAGAGCGGCAGAAGTTATTTGACGATTACCCAAAAAAAACAAAAGAAGAACATGATTTCCGTCTGCACGTCGATGCCCTGCCACCCTGTATTTATTGGATAGCAAACAAGCACCCACCTGACGGTATGTTGTCAACAACATCCATCAAATTGACGTTATTCATAGATAAGTAACGTCATATTTAACTAATATTGCCCAGAACTGAGAAATTAATTTGCCCGTGTAAGCACACCTTTAATTGAATACTGTAGTAATTCAGTTCGTTCTCTTGTGATAAAAAGTACTAAGTAAAGCAAATACTATCAGATTTGCCTTTGCAGCACATAAAACTCTTGGAGTACATTTTCAATGTATTTTGACGATCTCATTCATTAAAATATTTGCACGCCATGAGAAATGGCAAACATGTCGTGAGCCATTCTTATTTAAGATCTTGCGTGTATGTATTATTTTAATTCTGTATGTATACACATGTTCGAGCAAATAAAATGTATTTCTTTCTTTCTTTCTAAACCAACATACTGCCGGCTGAGGTACAGTGAGCAGATCTCGAAACAAACAAATTCCAGACATAATAGATCAGATACGAATTCTGCTCAATTAAGGCAGGGCGTCGTCAGGGCTGGCATTTCGATAAAACTACCAGAACAGTTTGAGGAAACCCGTCCCTACAGACAGCACACCTGCACCACTGTTACCACGAAAAAACACAAACATGATCAATCGGTTGAAGCACACTAATCAAGACACAATAGAAGTTTTAATGTTATAACACCTATGCGGACTTGATGTCTCACAAAGTGTTAAAAGCTTAAAGAGTTAAAATGTAAATAATTGACATTAATTACATACCAAACTCGAAGTTCTCTATATTTAACCGCCGCCAACTAGCACGTCCACGGTCAAACTGACCAACGCATAAATAGAATAATATAAAACTAACATGGGGAGAATACCGGTTGTCCTATTGCTTCATCTCAAAGGGTTGAATATTGGCAAATCACAGATTTAATCTCACCTTTTGATTGGCTACTGCTTTTAGGGAGTCATTGGATCGATACTCAGGGAGGGTGGCTCAAGGTCCAACGACGTATTTGCAACAGCCCAGCCCACTATGCATCAGCGACAGTGCTGCAGCAACGTTTAAAAATGTGCAGTCTTTTATTGAAAACAGGAATTCATTTAAAACTGCTGCCCCAGTGCACAAGTAAGGCAGGCCCTAATCGATATTGCACAATATCACGAATTGCGCAATGTTTTTGACCGTTTTGGGTTAATATTGAAGATTGCGCAAAAGTATAAACGAGTTACATTTTTATTGCACCATGTAGGATAAATATCGAGCAGGGCTTGCTCGAAAACATCGAAGCTTATGGGCCGTCAATGATATTGCACGAAAATAATGGATCGTTTGAGTGCAACGGTTAATTCAAACATATTGAGCAATACAAATATTGCGCAAACTTATTAAAGGCGTAGTGGCCGCTTTAGTAAATTTTATTAAACTGAAATAGCTAGTTATAATTTTATTAAATTCGTCTCGCTTGACTCGACTACGTCCGCATGGATATTGGATTTTCAAACTGTCCCCATAAGAAAGTGTCAGTTCACTAAAAAATAATTTACAAAATTTTTCATGACATGCAACGATTGGCAAAAACATGATTAATTGTCATTTCATCATTATACAACAAGTTAGCCAAAGAATACATTTAAGAAAATAAATATCTGATAGTTTTTTTTAACAACGTATTATTTGACAAACAGTTCATTTTTTTTCACTTTATCTCATAAAACAGCATTTTAGATATTGATTTATTATTACCGATTTATTATTACGCAATTTCCTTAAAACGAAACTTATTAAATAGGCAAAAAATAAGCATTAAGTTAGTTAGTTAGTCATTTAATTTAGTACCTGGTGTAAATTACTGACAAATGCGTGCACTGACTGGACAGGTCCACTCATTCTGTGTGGTATTTTTTCCTCAAAAGACCATTTCAGACTCAAATCTACATGGTCTTCACATGATCTGACCAAGATTATGTCTGGACTTTAACAAGAGACTGTGACCTCTGAGTTTGTTTCGGCCTTTCTTCTCAGAGTAGTCAGATAGGAAACGCCGACCTCAGTTTTAAAATATGATTGACGTGTAAGTGTTTGTACAAACCTACTTACAGAAATAAAATCATTTATCATTTATCAAATATTGTACTAGTTTCCAATTTTTATTAATTAATTGTTTTTGTATTCATTAATTGTAATAATGTATTAATTGTATTAATTGTAATTGTATTAATAATTATCTTAATTGCAAGTGGCTTGCTAAAGATTTCAATAACTTAATTTCAAAAATAAAGGCCCGGGTATGTTTTCTATAAGCACAAATTTATACGCCAGAAACGACTTGCGCTAATAGAAAAAAAGAGATAATTTTTTGTAGGCTACGCGGAACCGAACTAGTTAGAGAAGGTTAATTATTAAAAAAAAAGAAAATGGTTAGGATAAGTTAAAACTGTGACCCCCTACGCACGAGCCTAGCGAGCGAAGCGAGCGGTGCCGCGGCAGCAGCCGGCGAGTGCCAGAAAGGACTAGATTATACAGAAAAAATATACTTTAGAAGGTTTGAAGAACTTCAGTACTTGCCTGTAAATTATTTGACCCAAATGGAAATTGCAAATAATAATTGCAATTGTAGGATTACGTCTTCAAATTTTGATCGCAAGCATAAGATAGCCGCTTTTTCATAATCTAATGTGCAAACTCTTGGCTTAATATCTATGTTATTTTGTGCTCCATACCCCATACACATTTTTTTTAAATGTGTCGTTGGTATAGTAAATGTATTATAAAATGATATTTAGTATAAACGTGATTTTTCCAAAAGAATCTACATATTAATGAAAAATGTATAAATGATTAAATATCATCCGAAACATTTGTAAAGAGCATTTGCATTTGCCTAATAATTGTTTATCACATAAAGTTTATGTTATGTCCTTTATGTCATAATTGTCATAAAACCATAGTTGACAGACTGTTTAGTGATTGCAATTATTTTGCTGTAATTGGTCATCCTTTTAAACACAATAAGATGGATAATTATATTTTATGGTAGGTACTATTTACTATTTATTTTTAACTCAATAGTCAAGTCAAATAAAGGTTAGGCCAGTTTCTCGAACGAAAATTGTCTGACAAATTGTTAAGCGCGTGTAAACTGCTGTGATCGGTTGAGCGGTCTGGTGGCACATGAATTATTGCATTAAATTAGGTAAAAACTTTAGGTAATTCATTGTTCATCACGTGATTTCTGTAAGTGCTGCTTTAAGTAACTATTAAGGCCTGAGCAGACGTTGGACAATTTGTCCGCGTGCACATTGGAATCGCATGGGATTTCTGGGAGTCTAATTGTCCTACGTGTGCGTTATTGCATAGATTTCCATACGTTCTATCGTCGCGGTCAAATTGTCCATCATCTGCTCAGGCTTTTAGGCACTAAGCAGATACTGAGAAGTCCATACAATAACGCACACGAAGGACAAATAGACTGCTGGGATATCCAAACGTTTGATTGTTGCGGATGAATTGTCCATCGTCTGCTTAGCGCCTAACTGCTGGAATGCAGCAGAGTAGGGTATTTGACATGTTATTTTATCAAATTTCTCGAAACATAAAAGATATAAGGAACAAAAAAAAATGTTAATTAACTTTTTTAATGGCGATTTTGTAAGCATTTTGAATACCAAGACAGCACTGCTACCATCTAACGTCACAGACAGAAGCGCCATAGTAACATATTCGCACCATTCAGTACCATGGTCGTTTTGCATGGGGGCCTTTTTTTCTCCTTCCACCTCCCCTTGACTTGGATAGCCTTCCTGTCTCTCATACATATGGTTGGTAAATTACGACCATATACGTAAGTTCTTGATTTTGTCTGGTTATTAATTTGTTTTGCCAAAAACACATAGTTCATTTACATGATAGGAAACTAAATCACAAGTGTTGTACTTAAAGTCATTATAATGACTTCTAATTACAATGCCACCATGTCGACATAAATAACATTATTAAGCATTTTTTTTATAACTTTTTGATTAAATATGTACTTCAAGGACCTCAATTGTCATAACATTGTACTGACTTTAAGCTTCATCTGAGGTTTTTGATTATTTTAGTATATCATGAGTTTATCCCAGGTTAACGGATTCCTATCCTATCTTTCCCAGGTTTAAGAAAATATATAAACAATTTAGTAATATCAAATTGAACTTTGTGCGTCACTTTTTTATACACAAGAAAATCGTGTTTAATCTTATATCTGTCGCATTTAACACTTAAATTAACCCTCAAAAAATGCTGAGCTAGATTGCTGTTCAAGTGGTATTGGAGCTTTGCATCAAGAATTTCTAAAGGTCAGCAATAATTGTGCTAGGTTGATGGCAATATCAATCTGGCTCCTATTACATAGACCTTGAAACATAACAGGGGCAATAGTGCCATACTATTCACCCGCGCCTACCTCTTTAGTGAAAACTATCTTGATGTTACATTATTTTTCATAACAGTGCCTACCAAAATTACCTACATCTGTTTTGAATTGGCTCTAAAGTAAAACAATATTTTGATTTCAGCTTGGAGTCTTCATGTAAACGAGAATGTATCGCACCTTTAAAGACAAACCGTTTCGATCCGTAAAATTTTATATTTTCGTTTGGTAACGGTTTGTCTTTAAAGGTGCGGTATGAGACTGACAATATTGTGAAAGAAATCTACACCCTACAGATACAGATGTCCTGCCGAAGTAACACCACTATTAATCGTCTTATTTTGTTTCCAAATCTAGACACACAATTGAAATGTATTACTTTTTTCGACTTTAGCAAACATATAGATTTCTTTATTGTATGTAAGTGTAAAATTAATGTATTATACACATAAAGCTTCAGAGATAAGATCTCAAAATAATGGTGAAAACAGCAAAATAATACATTGCGTAGTTTAGAAGAACAACACAGTCACACAGACACACGAAAAGGGACTTTAATTTATAATATGTATAGATCCATTTTAGTTCAAATAAAACCCTGAATGTGTTTTTTTTTTTAGCTATTGAGTCGGTGTCTACTATTCTGCCAGGGTAATGCAGATGCAGCATTGCAGCGTCAAATAAATATGAGGTTATTTGACATAATCACACAACACATCGTATATTTTATTTATTGCTTTTAATAATGTGAATATATATTTAAATTAGCAGTATAATATAACACAACTGGCGAAATGCGGGTGTAAGTACAACTCTGCCCAATCCTTCGGGGAAACGAAGCATGATGTTATGTTATACTCTTTAAACACAATTTATTATTACTTCTTTTAACAACTTAGGTCAGAGGATTATCTTAGTCCACTCTTACTTAAATCAAGGTGTGAATATTTTATTATTGTTTATTTTTTCCAACTGCTTGTTTAGTCATAAAAATATAAGATAACTTCGTAAGACGAATGGTTAATTACAACTTACTTTGTATACATGGCCAGTGGTTAACTTATGAGCCTGTGATTTATAGTCTAAATCCACCATACTAATCTCAGCAGTATTATAACAGTCACAGACACACTGGTTGAGCTGTTTGTTTTTGTTCCAAATTTAATTAATAATTTTTTAACCCCTAAACCCTACCCTTCCCTGGAGAAACACGATTACTACCCTGGGGAGCCCAACATATTTTGGTTCATATATATGAAATAAACAATATTTTAATAACTTCAAATTTTATTGAGATGAGTAATTAATCGGGCTTATTCAAATAAATCGAAGTTTCATTAGGCACTCCCAGCATTGTATCCCTTGTATGTTCCCTACGCAGGGGGTTTCTGCACATGCCACACCTAATTTCTATTATCTGGTCCTTATTCCTTGAATAGAGCTAACATCTTTTGTTAGTGCATCTGGACATTTCTTTTTCAGGCTAGCTCCCAGGAAAATCTATAGATGAATGTGCAAAGTTGGCCTAAAAAACCAACAAAAATAACTTTACTGAATAATGAATTGATTAAAAAACAAAGATATTCCATTGAAAAAGCCCAACAGGTACAGTAAAAAGATTCAACTAGCCTCCTGAAAAGTATTGCTGATGGGCCTGACAGAGCCCCATTAAGAGTCATAAAAACCACCCTATTGGTAGTAGAATTTAAGTACTAACATAGCAAATAAGTTAAATTGTTTACTAAAATCTAGAATTATTGTAAATAATATTTTTGAAATTGGATCCAGTTGTTGAATAAATAAATAATAATTATTATAATCCAACTTACCTGTCAGAAATATTCAGTCAAAATATGAGAAAATATTCACAACACAGGGATAGCAATTAGTGTGGAAAATTGCAAAAGATATATTTTGTTTTCTTCTTTTCTCTTGAAAAATAAAATCACATTTGTCTAATAATATATGTGTAAATACAATAATACATGTATAATACTTGTTAAATTCTGTGTAATTTTCATACTTAACAATCGAAAGGGGAAAAATCTTGCTTATTAATATTAATTGAACAGTAATGTAATTAAATGATACAAATTTTATGTACTATACTCAACGTCATTATAAATTTACCTTCAAAATACCATCTTATTATAATATGTTAATGCGAAAAATACACCGTACACGTAAAAAACACATACATGTAAAAATCTTAAACTTGCGAAAGATTCAACCGAGGAGACTGCAAGGAAAGTTTTCGTATTTTATTGAAAAATACAGGGGCATTTGAAAGATACATGTATTTTACATGTAATTTTCAACGCTACTAGCGATACCTCCTACCGGTACTACCCAGGGGTCTTGAAGGACACCAGAGAGCCTGTAGATAGGTTTGTGCTTCAGTTGTGCTTGCGCACAACCAACAGAATATCAGACCAGTGTTGATTAATGAGATTACCTAAAGTAGCACGAATGTGGGTATTGTTGTTTTTAAGTAATTTATGAAAACACTTTTTACAAACGGCACTGGACCGCATGGTTGGGTTTAAGGGTTAAGATTATTAATAATACGAGCCATATTCCAATGTTCAACAAAGGGCTCTTCTCCTACAGACAAAGAAGGCCTCTGCATTGATCACCACACTTGGTCATTGTTCAATAGTAATGTCAGGCTTACTTACCTAAATTTTTCAGAGTTCATGTTATGTCAATGATAAGTTAAAGTAAGAAAGTACCTAGCTACCCGAACCATATCATCAAAAAAAATCAATGGTAGGTACTTGTCGGAATATTAAAAGAACCGAATTTAATAACTGCGTAATCATTTTTTTTTCTGAACAATAGCTTATAATTTAGGCTTTTCTACTGCTATCAGCTTGCATTAATTATTGTAGAAATTATCATTGGAATTTGTTGTTATTTTTATTTACGTTTACAAGTTAGGTAGAATACAGTACGTATTGGTTTTAGATAAAACGTGCCGATTAAATTTTCAAAACAAAGATACATAGAAACTCGTCTCGCCCCATAACACATACATAATACGCAGCTAACTTAAAAAAATTACAAACATTGCTTTCTACTGGAATAGATACGTACGGGTAATAGAAGTAACAGACAGACTCATCGTCAGAGTATTAGTCCGCCATTTTATCAACGTGAGGCACTTTCAACCAAATTCACTTGTCTCTTATGTTATAATTGTTATCTAACGATAAAACATAACAAAATATGCAATTACATGAAAAGTACGGCCACCGACAGATTGAAAACCAAGTTTAGCCACGACGGCGCTAGCGTCAGTCAATACTCAAGTTGAAACGATTTGATTCCACAAGGAAATTGACCAATAATTTCGCGTCTATTCGGAATGATCAATAATCCCATGCACAAAGTCATTCTATACGTATTCATAGTCATATTATATTATAGAAGAACAGCACACATTATACCTGTATCTTGGTAGAGCTTCTATATTTTCTCGATGAGGGCGTTTCAATCAATTTATTTCACTCTCACGGTGCGATAGTGACGCCAAAATGGCGGCTGCGAGAACTACAAACTGCAACAAACTGAGAAATCCAAAGGGAACCAGCGCTAGGTGTTGCTATGCTAAAATTATAATTGTGGATCTATGTAACTAGGTGGCGGTATCTAAAGGATTGGTAGATTTTGGGGGTTAAAAAGCTCATCATAGGTGGCAGCACTATTTACCGTCTACAAGGTGCTATTGTTTTGTATATGTTTACGTAACGAAAACTAAAAACTGGAGTGTAGCATTATTAAAAGACGAGCTAAGGAAAATGGAAGTGTCTACGACGGGTAAAAAGCAGCTGTAGTGGAAAGTATTTTTTTTTTTTTAATAATGTATAAGGTAATTTATGTTTATTGACTTTACGTTCTTATAATGTTGAAGATGGGAGGCGTACGACAGGAATAAGTTGATCGGAGTTGAAAACCAACTGGAGGATGATCTTCTTGACGGAAAAACTTCAGAGATGTTAATTCTAACATTGATATAATGTGAGTATATAAACACATACACATACCACACATACCACACACACCGACACACCTTAACTATAATTTACGTAATGTCACACCACAAGTGCCTGTAGGTAATGAAAACAGACGTACGGTAGTTCTTTTGGGAGCATCAACCTGTACCTATACGAATTTCTCCCATAAAAGTCTTCAGGTTTAAAAAGGATAGCACATAATCTCGACGAAATATCGGGTTTTCCATTTTATTTTGGAGAGCTTTCTCCCACAATTTCTTGTCTTTTAACATCTTTGGCAATTCTACGGGTCCCCGTATTTTTGCAGTCAGCAGATTCGCAGCAGGGATATTAATTAATAGAGTATTTGACTACAATTAAAAATATAAATTAATTAATACTTGTTTTAAAATGTTACAAAAAAAGACGATACGTAAAAAGAAACACGTGTGGCACTCGGGGACTGCCCAGGTAAAGCTATTGCATAGCATTTTTTATCAACTTATGCAATTATATATATATTTTATTTTTATTTATGCAGTTTTTTTTTCCTTTGATATTAATTCAAGTACAGTCGTACCATATACATACACGTTAAGCGAACGTTCGTCCGAGCTACATGGTAGGCGGAGTGGGGGGTGTTAGGTTTTGTTTTCGTTACGGAATTTCTTGATTCGGTCGCCGCGCTCAAAGCCCGCGATAAAAGCTATGCAATAGCTTAAAAATAACATTGGTGGAAAAATAGAGAATGGAGAAGTTACCCATTTTTGAAATTATTCGTCTATCCTTATCAGTAGCCGTACTATGACGTGTTAATACCATCATGGTTCCATTGTGAAAAAAGGATAGTGCCATCGGTCATATATAGCTCCGTCTCTCTTTCACGCTTGAACAATGATGGCTTTAAAACGTTATAGTACGGCCGGCCGCAGTTATCTATCACACAAAACAATCTTTGTACTGAATCGCGTGAAGTTACTATGACGTTCTTGTGTTGTGACGTCAGATGCTAATAATGTTGTCTCTGTCTAGTATTGACTTTAAAACGCATAGAACTTCGCCATTTTTTGATATTTGAACAAAAAAAACCTATGGCTTAATATTTTTCTAGGTTTTATAAAATGATAGCTGTTATATGATTTTATTTCTGTAAGTATGTTTGTACAAACACTTTTACACGTTAATCATATTTTTTAACTAGACGAGTGCGGCGTTTCTTAACTGACTACTCTGAGAAGAAAGGCCGAAACTAACTCAGAGCTCAGTCTCTTTTAAAGTCCAGACATAATCTTGGTAACATCATGTGAAGACCATGTAGATTGGTGTCTGAAACGGTCTTTTGAGGAAAGAACCACACAGATTGAGTGGACCTGTCCAATCAGTGCACGCATTTGTCAGTAATCGTGCAGCTCAACTCGGAACTTAAGGAGCTTAACGGTTCGACGAACAATAATAGTATAGATAGTGACCGCTAGCTTTCAAATTCTTACACGCTAGATAGTACCGACATATGAAGTGAGCAAGTGGTAGTTTATGTCCCCATTACATTTTTTTTTAAATAACCTCGTATCCGTTTTCATTACAGAATGGTTTAGATTAAAACATACAAAAATAAATAGAAATGATGATACTTGAACCTTAGACTACAACAGCCGTCGGAAAACTTTTAGCAGGTAAGGTGCACATAGCATAATCAACCTTTAATGTCTAGCTGGGACACAGGCCTCCTGCCAGTGAGAGGGAGTGGGCTGTAATCCAAGACGTGGACTTAGTGACTTCCAATAATAGACTTCGAATTGTTGGTTTTAGGACATGCAGGTTTCCTCACGATGTTTTGCTTCACCGTTTTGAGAGCAGTAGTGATGAAATAATTTACACAAAGTAAAACGCTTGCCTGGGGTGGAACCTACGACCTGCAACTCGAAAGTTGCGGCCATTACCACTCCGCCACCACTGCTCCGTCAGGTGCACAAATTGAGTATGTTTGATGTAAAACCAACAAAATGATAAATTTTGGACTTATCATGTATAATTGAATCATGCCAAACACCACAGAAATTTTGCGAGTTAACTTAGTGCATCCCAGAGATTTACTTTATACATCAAACTGGGTGGCAGCATCTACTATACATTTGGGCAGTGTTGCCAATGCCTAAACTTGTCTGAAATCTTTCTAGCAGTAGCGGGAAAGTTTGTGGTAATTTGTTTTTCTAGAGAACTTATATTTTATAGAACATACATTCAAAACCATTTATTGAAAAATAATTAAAAACTTCGTAGTACTTCACATTGCTTCTTGGAAGAAAACTTTATGGTTAAAATGAGAATTTAACTATAGACAACTAAATCACTTTTGTTTTGACAGTTTTGACGAAGACTGAAGGAGACGGATACGAAGTTGCAGCGAGTGTGATATTATTGATTGTTTCTGAATGTGAAATGTGAACCCCAAACTTGTTTATAGTCGTTGGACTATTGATTTGTCTACCCTGCACCCCTGCACCCCTTTCATGCACCGAGCCTTGCCGCTCTCCCCACGCTACCCCTCACTGCCCTGACCTACCCGGCGACCTCGCCTGGTGCGTCGCCGGCGTGGCATCGCGCCTCTCAGTGGTCAGTCCGTCAGTCTAGTTCAATCTAGCTCGGTGCACTTGTGCAAGAGGCGATTAACAACTTGTGTCTTTAATTACACCAAAATGGCTGAGAATCAATCTAAACAAAAAGCGCCGCCGGTGAACGAGATTATGCCAGAGTCATTTTGCCGTTGTTGGAATGGCGAAAGCGAGACGGAGCCGGGGGATCCAGACTGCGGCTGTGGTGAAGAACTTGGCATTGTAAAATGGCGCTGGGACTCACGGCGGCGCACTCCTGACTGGGTGGAGTTGTATCAAGATAACAGGCAGGTAGTATTTCATCCATTGTATAGTTCGGGAACTGCTATAGCCAAGGGAAATATTGGCTTAAAGCACAATGTGCACTATTACTGGGAAATTAAGATGCTTACCCAGCCATATGGCACTGATATCATGGTGGGCCTTGGTACCAAAGATGTAGCTGATGCCATACATGACTATGCAACTGGTCTCGGTGCTAATGAAAACTCTTACGGATTGTCATATACTGGGGCTATTTGCCAAAATGGAGTCGTAATTGACGACTGCCCTGGCTTCTGCATGGGGACCATCATTGGTGTAATGGTGGATATGTTCCATGGTACATTAGAATTTTACTTAAACCGTGAGCCGCAAGGAATATCATTTACTGGTCTCCGAAGTCACAAGACATTGTTTCCGATGGTATGCTCTACTGCTGCTCTGTCCTCCATGCGGCTAACTTATGCTTCCTCATGGAAAAACTCGCTGCTGATTAATGCTGCAAAGATACTGGCAGGATCGGTTACTGGCCGATGCTTCTTCCAGAACATGCCGCCGGGACTTGCCCGAGATCTAGAATTGGACTTTTGGATTCCACTGCCAAGTGCTGGAAAAGTACTTGAAGACGATAAGTCTCAGCGCTTCATTCGCAAACGAGTCAAGGCACGGAGATTTTAAAATAGGGCCCCAAATGGTACTACTGCTACAGTAGCGCCATTTGTGGTCATTGCAAAAAGGAAACGTATTCATGACAATAATAGAGTTGGAATGAACCCAACAATGTTCGAAAACACCATTCTGTTCGGTATATTCTAAGAGTGTTGTGCACGAAAAGTGAGGACTGATATTACTGATTGTGATTAAAATTAAGGCCTCCGATGGCCTATTGGAAATGAAAGACTGTTTAAACTAGATTTAAGAATTATTTATTGTGAACTTAAGCGGCATTAGGCCTAATGTGGAGTCCAACAACAGGTTCGTACTGTGAAACCTGTACTTCAGTTATCTAACCACTCCTTTCACGTATTTAGCTGAGTAGGATGGGTTAATAGAATTACTAGTTATAAGCAACATTGATTATATTATAGCTAGTAATCAAAATTTTTACTATCAACCAAATTTTTATCAAAAAATTATGAATGTCTATTTATATTAGTGCAAATTGCAAATAAGTCTACCAGGATTTTTATAAAAATACCTTTTGGTGATATTTTAACTATTAAACTCAAAGGGTAATCATTCAAAATGGTAATTATTGTTATATCTACCCTGTTTAAATGATTTTATTTCTGTAAGTAGGTTTGTATAAGCACTTTTACACTCCAATAATGTTTAGGATAAGTCTCAAGCAAAAATACTGATTTGGTTAAAACCATTGAACTATAGTGATGATGTGCCCACTCCTGGCTTAAAACATTACGATTAATGGAAAATTTTAAAATGGCTGGTACCGCTACCGTGGGTGAATAGCAATGCAGGGGTGAATCAGAACAAAACTTTAAAAGGGATTTTAACATTCAAATAAAATAGTTTGTTGCCAACAAGGGCACTTAATCATTAGTTACAATACAGAAAACACATAAGAGTCCTTTTTGGCAAAAAACTATGTTATTTCAATGTTAAAATCCCTATTAAAGTTTCGTCTCGATTCACCCCTGCATTGCTATTAACCCCGTTTGGCGGTATTCGTTTCTTTAATATTACTATTTATATATTGATGTACTTACTTATATAGTTTTTGCTGTCACTCACACAAATGAATGATTTCTGTAAATGCCAGAATACTTACAAATGGAAATACTAAGCATTGTATCTTTTGTGTGCATACTTACCGGATGACAGCACTTAATACTTAACTACATATACTAATACAACTACATAACATATAAAATAATTACATATGTATTTATAACTATTGCTAATAAGGTATTAAGTCCTGAATTTTCTTGAAGATCAATCAGTAATTGAGCCTAGTATATTAAGAATAAATACTAGTTATATTCTAACATTGTATGTTACCAATAGAGTACACATTTGAATATACATACCAGTATTATTAAAAACTAGTAATAGTATAAATAGCCCAAGCTTGGGTTGTGTTATTCTGGATTTTTAGCATAAGATTTTACAGAATTTCTTTGTGTGTAGGCCCTTAGGGTAATAAGAATTTCTTTGTGTGTAGGCCCTTAGGGTAATATCAGTGTAATGGGATTTATTCCTTTAATATATGGTTAGTATCTCAGGCAGGAATAGCCTGAGCTTATCGGATTTAGGATTAAAACACACTTTCATTGTATGTTGCCAGTAGGGTAAACAGTTTTTAATGATAATTCTTTTGATGTGTAGCAGCTTGTAGTATATATTTGATAATAGCCCAGTTTGATCAGGTCGCTGCAAGTGGCATGCACCCACCTGATCATTTGAACTATTATGGTGAACCCAGTCAGGTTTACAAAAATATTAGTAATGTGTGTGTAATGTATTACATTATTGCTAGTATTTAAATGTATAACATTATAATCATTATATTTCATATGTAATTGGTGTGTTGTGTTAAATGCACTTGCAATTAATAAATACAGTAGTGAAATAAAAGATTTTTATTTTCTCTTTTTTTACATTCCTAACAAGACATTCTCATGATGAATTGATCCAGTACACTCCTCAAAGCTGGAAGTGGAGCCACCAAGTTACAGGCTCAGGCTATATTTCTGTCATAGAGAAACTAAGGTCAGATGAAAGAATTGGAAATGTCTTCTAAATGGGTTAATAATAGACCTTATAGTAGGGCTCGGACTTGGAGTATGGACCAGATCACCAGCCCCAGAGTCTAATCATGCAGCATGCATGCCCTACTATAATGGTATTATTTGACAACCAGTCTTACCAAAGGGT
The DNA here is from genome assembly GCA_917490735.1 of Dryobotodes eremita. NCBI lineage: Eukaryota > Metazoa > Arthropoda > Insecta > Lepidoptera > Noctuidae > Dryobotodes > Dryobotodes eremita. The sequence continues at coordinate 3,417,380 of OU823241.1, read as the reverse complement.
ATCATGTTACCCAGTAACTGGATTGTGGAGGTCAGATAGGCAGTCGCTCCATGTAAAATACTGGTATTCAGCTGCATCCGTTCAGACTGGATGCCGACCCCACCATAGTTGGAAAAAAGGCTAGACAGGCAGACTTCAACTGCTTCCGTCAAGTGTCCAGGTTCTTATAATGTTGGCGGAAAGTTAGGTCCTCAACAGATGAAATTAAACTTTATTTTGGGTCTTTAGTGTACCTATTGACAAACTGATCAAGGTCTCATTATGCGGTCAGAACATTGGAATTATTCAACTCTTCAACAGTTTACCCACTGTAGACCTGTCGACTTTATCTTGGAGTATTGACCAGGGTCTAATCATGCAGATAACTAGTTTGCTATTACTGAACTTTAGTTAATACACTAGGCCAGTCAAGTTTATTTTGGAGTATCGGCCAGGGTCTAATCTTGCAGATAACTAGGATGGTATTCCAAAACTCTAGTTAATATAGTAGACCTGTCGCGTTTGGCGTGGAGTATTGACCAGTCTTATGATACAGCTAACTAGGATGGGTATACTTAATAGGATGGGTATACTTAACTCTTCAGCAGCTTACTGAAAGCCGGTTGAGTTTGAACTTGAATTATTGACCTGGGTCTAATTATGCAGATAACTAGGATGGTATTCCTAAACTCTTGTAACAGACCTGTCAAGTTAACCTTGGAGTATTGACCAAGGTCTAAAAATAAATGCAGATACCTTGGATGGTATTACTTAACTCTTCAGCAGCTTACTGAAGACCTGTTGAGTATGGACTTGGATTATTGACCTGGGTTTCTAATCATGCAGCTAACTACCGATATAGCCTGCTGAGTAGGCAGCAGGGCAGTGAGCTAGCTGGTCATGTTTGTCGAAGGAGCGATGGGCGGTGTAGCAGATGAGTCCTGGAATGGAGACCGCGTATTGGCAAGCGTAGTGTGAAATGCCCCCAGCTAGAAGGACCGACGACCTTGAAAAGGTGACTGGGACAGACTGGACGCGGAAGGTGGAGGACAGGGTGTTGTGGCGCAGCCTAGGAGAGGCCTATGTCCAGCAGATGACTGCGATAGGCTGATTTGAGCTCTAATTAGGTATATTATACGAGGGCGGTACTGAAAATTTCGGGAATCAAGGAAGTGACACAACATTACTATTTAAAAATGTATTTATTGCTTTTCGAAGTATTCTCCGCGAAATTTGACACATTTTTCCATACGATGGAACCAGTCATTGAAGCAACCATTCCATTCGGAAGTTGGGGTCTCCAAAATAGCCGTTTTGTAGGCGTCCACAGCTTCTTCAGGTGATGAAAATCTCTGTCCACGCAATTTATTCTTTATTTTAGGGAAAGTATAGAAATCATTAGGGCTTAGGTCGGGGCTGTACGGCGGATGGTCTAACAATTCTATGTTTTCTTGCTCTAAAAACTCTTTTGTTCTGTGCGCGGTGTGAGAACTCGCATTGTCGTGATGGAGGATGATGCGGCGGTTGCAGTTGTCTTTACGGAGTTCAGAAACGACCTGTGGCAAACAAATGCTAGCATACCATTCTGCATTAACCGTTCTTTGTCCCTCAAGAGGAATAGTCGTAACATGGCCGGTTTTGGAGACAAACGTGGCCACCATTTTTTTTGCAACACTCCGTGAACGAACAATTTTTGTTGGCTTTAACCAATGAGGTTATATAATACTAGAGGAGCAACGTCCTACTAACAATTTCAAAAAAACGTTTTTGGATAATCTGAAGAAAATTTAGCAAATTTACTTGTGAAATGTAACACCACTTGCTTTATTGATTTTTTCAGACCGTGACATACAAATTTTAACAGCTTATTTTACCATTTTGATATTTTTTATTGCTAAGCAATTGCTCACTTGACGTCAAGCTGACAACTGAAGTCAGATATGCCTGTGGACATATACGAAGTGGTAACACGTCGGCGCCGTACACTGCTGATCTAGTCCTATAAAACATCATTGGCTTTAACTCATTTTCGAACACCCAAACTCGTGACTGGTTTTTTGTTTCGGGTTCGTACGCGTATATCCAGGATTTGTCACCTGATACGATGTTGTATGGGGCTTCATCACCAAATGCAGAAATCATCCGGTCAACACACTGTTTTTGTGTTAAACCACTTCGAAAGTCATAATAAATCATCGCTCTTGAATTTTCTCGAGTCAATTCCATTTTCTCAACGACTAAACAAGTTTGACAAAACCTTGTGACAAGACCGAGAATCTTTTTTTAAATAAATGGTATTCGATTTTTAAAACCAAGGAGTTTTCAATTAAAAAGATTTTAATATGACAGGAACAGTGGAAATATTCCATTCCCGATACTTTTAGTGCAGCCCTCGTATGTCGGGGAAAGTTTTTTCGTATTTTATAGGTACAACGTTGTAGGAAAATCTCTTTGGCTGTTGGTACTGGATTTAACTGACTGGTTTTGATACCATTAAATAGACGACACTTTAAAAAATCAAAAAGTAAAAACGATTTCCGGCCATTTTTCAATTGTTTTTCTGCCCGCCAAAATCAGTGAATATAACGAAGAAATTTGATACATTTTGAAGTATAATTACAAAAAATGGAAAAACGCGACGAAAGTCGCGAATAAAAAAGTGTTATTTATCGACTTAACGCAGTGTCAGTAACAGTAGCATAAAGTTGGTTCAAGCATTTTCAGTCCGGGAATTTCGACGTCAAAGAACGAGCTGCATGCTCGCTTTGGTCGCCCTATTACGGACAAAGACGATGCCATTTTTTTGAAAAAGTAGAGCAAGGTCGATATTGGTAGTTGCGATATAGCTGAAGAGTTAGGGGGTTGACCACAAAATAGTTTTGACCCATTTGAAAAAGTCTGGGTATATAAAAAAGCTCTATATTTGGGTGCCACACGAGCTCTTAGTCTTGAATTTGTAAATAAAATACTAAATAACTTTTTCCCCGACCTATATGTTCAGTTAATAGTAGACCTGCCGCGTTTGGCATGGAGTATTGACCAGGATGTAATCATGCAGATAACTAGATATCTATTACTATAATGATAATACTGAACTCTTAGTAGAACTGTCCAGCTTGTGCTCTGAGTACTGACCAGGGTCTTATAATATAGGTGGAAAGCCGTCACACGCTACGGACGCAAATACTTGTTTTAGTATTTATTGGCGAAACTATTTCAAAGATCATATTCTGCCTAACCTTTTCTCAACTATGGTGGGGTCGGCTATCAGTCTAACTAGATGCACCTGAATACCAGTATTTTACATGGAGCGACTGCCTATCTGACCTGCCTAGCTAGCTGCCTAGCTGAAGAGTTAAGTAATACCATCCTAGTTATCTGCATTTTTAGACCTTGGTCAATACTCCAAGCTAAACTTGACAGGTCTGTTACAAGAGTTTAGGAATACCACCCTAGTTATCTGCATAATTAGACCCAGGTCAATAATTCAAGTCCAAACTCAACAGATCTTCAGTAAGCTGCTGAAGAGTCAAGTAATACCATCCAAGATATCTGCATTTTTAGACCTTGGTCAAAACTCCAAGCTAAACTTGACAGGTCTGTTATAAGAGTTTAGGAATACCATCCTAGTTATCTGCATAATTAGAGCCAGGTCAATAATCCAAGTCCAAACTGAAAAGATCTTCAGTAAGCTGCTGAAGAGTCAAGTAATACCATCCAAGATATCTGCATTTTTAGACCTTGGTCAAAACTCCAAGCTAAACTTGACAGGTCTGTTATAAGAGTTTAGGAATACCATCCTAGTTATCTGCATAATTAGACCCAGGTCAATAGTTCAAGTTCAAACTCAAAAGGCTTTCAGTAAGCTGCTGAAGAGTTAAGTAATACCATTCTAGTTAGCTGTATGATAAGACTGGTCAATACTCCACGCCAAACGCGACAGGTCTACTATATTAATCAGAGTTTATAAATACCATCCTAGTTATCTGCATGATTAGACCCTGGTCAATACTCCAAGAAAAACTCGACAGGTCTACAGTGGGTAAATGCTGAAGAGTTCAGTAATTCCAATGTTCTGACCGCATCATCAGACCTTGATCAGTATGTCAATAGGGACACTAGAGACCCAAAATAAAGTTGAATTTCATCTGTTGAGAACTTACCTTTCCGCCAACATTATAAGAACCTGGACACTTGACGGTAGCAGTTGAAGTCTGTCTGTCTAGCCTTTTTTCCAACTATGGTGGGGTCGGCATCCAGTCTGACCGGATGCAGCTGAATACCAGTATTTTACGTGGAGCGACTGCCTATCTGACCTCCACAACCCAGTTACTACTTCTACACACACAGTTGTTAAACTATTTTAGGGGATATGTACTGTTGATGCCTATATATTGCGGTGTTTGATGATATGTGGTTGAAACTGATCTTGGATTTGAATACTTACTTAGTTTTTAAATCTATCCTAGTACCTATTCATTTTCTACTATCAGTACCTCTTTCACTGTGTTTACCTTTAATTGCTCGTAAACTTCTGCATAGGTGACGAACCAATGGAGCATTGGAAATTGATTTCTGTTGATGTTTGAATCCGAGGCACTACCTACCCCAAAGCTGAAAATCATTTTGATATAGCATCAGTTTGTTGGGGACTGAGGGCCTTATCAAGCTCCGCGTTGATACTCCGGTTCATAGAGTAGATAGGCTCCGGCTGTAGATCCATGGACTGCAGCAAGAACGCTCACAAAACACCCAATGTTTTGTGAGCGTTCTGGCGTCCTTTGGAACATAATTATATTCCGCGCGTTATACGGAATGCGATGGCATTGCCATGTCCTTCATATCAATATTCATTGAGTTATGACGTATGACGTTGTCCAGTAGACAAATTTTTCTAACATATGAAGCAATGGATTATAAACCTTCAAAATCCTTTATATTGCGATTGTAAATGTGTTAAAACTATGCAATTGGGGTGAAGCCTGTGCAGGTCAGCTGTTAAGAAGGCTGCATTTCCATCAGGCATACGTGAGGATTCGTAGCGAGGAATGTGTGTGATACCCACCGATAGGATTACTTAATTTTCCTAGCCTCGCACAGCACCGCTCTGGTAGAAGGGTTTAGCGAAGGCTAGATCTTGTACAGACACAACCGGACATCAGTGGTAGCCATTTGACATTGACAGCGCCTTTGCCTGCCTACCTAGCTTCTGACGTTTCATAAGTGCCCATGTTGGTTTATGTGTTTTTTTTTAATGTCCTAGCAATAAGGGCGATTTTCGTAGTGCAAGTGTTACCACTGATGTGCGGTTAACTATACATTAAAACAAGGCGGAATACAAGCGAGGAATGTAAACAAAGCACGGAGGAGTGAGTGTTGTTTGTGAGTCTTTGTTCCGCGTACAGCTTGGGTGGAAAGAATCACACCCATAGATATCCGTGATCATACCTGACACCGTAGGACAGCTCCGCTACGTCTTCTCGCACCACACAGCATCCTAGCACATCTCTGGTTGAAACGCACCCGCCCAGGAACCCGGGCGTTTTAATTTCGCGCACTGGATTTTCAACGCCCTGCTTAGGGCCGAGAGTTGAAAATCCAACAGTGTGTTTTTTTGACGCGCTGGTATGCGTTCTGTTTAATTCTCAATGTTCGGCTCAACCTCGAGAGTTGAAAATCCCGCCGCGATATTTTTACGTCCGGGCGAACGTGGGCTCATTGAGAATGAGATACCTATTAATGCACACAGCGACTAACGACGTCATCTAGTTTTAAAATATTAAGTATTATTTCTTAAGACGTTCAAAAATGTTTTTTTTTTAAACCAATTTGCAGAAATATAATAATATCATTCATTTATCCATGGTCTGACCATCAGACGAAATTTTTGATCTTTTCTATCATGTCTTCCGTCCTTCAAGTTTTTTTTTGCCAGGAGACTTGGAACAGCGTTCACCTGAGGTCCTGAGGAAGCCAGGCCGTACAACAATGTATTCTGTTAGCAAGCAATATAAATAATAATATTATATGCAAACGTCACAAGCCATCATACAGTGCCGCCTTTGCAATGATAATACCTCTGCGTATTCCTTCGTGGAGTACAGGTTTGAATTGCAAGTCAAGACTGCGTGCACTTCTTCTCAGCGTGTCGATGGAAATCTAAATGGACTCTGCCCAGAATTCGGTTACGTGTTTGATGAAAATTAAGGAAGCGGAGTTGGACTTTACGGTGTCAAAAAACGCTCTCTAGGAAAACACCAACTTAACATTATTAAATAACGTTTCAGTGACGTCATTCGACGTTAAATTGCGGACGCTACCTATGTGGCGGCCACAGCCCTTCTAGGAAAGCTAGGGGAGGTGGTCTGAGATGGCATAGCTTTTGAAAAGTTAGATTTTTAGTAAACTATTAACCAAATTGAAATAAATAGCATTTTTTTATTAAAAAGTGGTTTATTATCATCATAGAAACAGTCTACAAAATGAAATAAAACAATGTATTCTTTGGATAATGATCCTAAACCTAACTTTAATATTATAAATGCGAAATAATAATAAAAATGCGAATGTAAGTTTGTTTGTTTGTTACCTTTTCACGCCTAGACCACTGAACCGATCATCCTGCATATACGTTGTCAGGTCTACAGAAACGGACATAGGGGTCTCTATTTATCCCGGAAAAAAAGTACTGTTCCCGAGGAGAACAACAATAACGTTCTTATGATAATAGATGGCGCCACATGTCTTTCGAATCATGATTGAATTATATTATTATAGAAACTTTAGTGGTGTGTTAGGAGCTTTTTTATTTTTTATTTAAGTAGCTAATTCATTTTGTTAGTCTAGTGTCGACAGACCAGTTTTTATCCTCTTAACTATTATACACCGAACAACCCGAATTGATTGTCAAATTCTAAATTAACGCGAGCGAAGCCGCGAGCAAAAGCTAGTTAAATATAAAAATGTTTGTTTTTGTTGTAAGATGGCATACATCAAACTGTAGGCGCTATTTTACTTGCAAACATCGCAGATGACGTGTTTTGCCGTTTTTAGTAACCCGATTCATACTGCGTGGCACCACTGGCGACAGACTTGATATTGAAGCTACCATTGCTTGGAGCGAGAATACACACCCTACGCCCTATCTCCCTCACCCGGAAGGTACATAATCTAAAAAATAAAACATTGTCAGTTACCTGTTAGCTAATGTAGAACAACCTGTAAGTAATTATACACATTAAATTACATTTACAAAAATTCCACACATGAAAAATAAAATTTATCGAGAGCAATTTTTACCAAAAGAGACTTAAGGCTCCCGCAAACAGGCGCGACGCGACAGCGCGACACGCGGTCCTTTGTGTCACGCTGTCGCGTCGCACCATTTTATGAGCCTTTAGTGACCGCCTCAATTGATGTCACGCACTGGCGCCCGGCCCGGTCGCGACGTGTTTACCTTAGGGTCGCACGGGTGCATGTACGAGCGCCACTGGACTACAAATGGCAAAGATATTGCTGCTGTGCCATTCGTCCGCTATACCATCTTAGACGACATTCCCCTACCTACGTCGTCATCGCAAAGAGTCGCTGAGTAGACTTCAAGAGACTTCTTTCTATGCGAGACCGCAACTAACCAATCTTTACTTGACAAAGTCAATGTAAGTAAGGTAATACCAGTGGCCGTAGGAATACTATTATCTTATCTGCTTATATGCAACTTTATTTTGGGTAAGTATGCTTGCATAATTATAACGAACTGAGGGTCAGGAGGGATCTCGCACTCATCTCGTACATATTAAAAGTACTTAGAGGGAAGATACATAACGCGGACATTTTACAGCACATAGGTTTGTCTGTTCTGGACAGGTACGTGTGGCGACGACGACAGCCACGGCTGCTGGCGGAGCTGCGCATGAGCCCCAATCTTTTAAATGAGGCGTCACTGACGCGTGCAAATCATTAAAAATGCAGTAATTACGTATGTACGTATTACGCATTCCATTGTATTAAGATAATAGTTCCCAGGATGATTTTACTATTTATTAAACGATAGTGGTGCCGATTTTCTTGTACACCGAACTAAACTAACTAAACTATCACTAAAATTCCTTACTTTTGGCTATGAGAATCTTAAAGCAAAAAAAGATCTATTACTTGTTCGCCTCACCCCGTGAATTTTTTTTAGAGCAGAAGGCGCACGGGGGGCAGCCTCGACGTGTTTTATATGGCATTTTTCACTTTTTGTATGAAAAATATGAAAAATTATTACCTACATGTAGATTTTTAGTTGTTTAATGGTTCCATACAAAATGAAAATGGTCGAAATTTTCTTTATTTTTGCGATAGGACACACCCTGTTCGAGATATAAGCAAAATAAAATAAAAAAAGACAGTACTGGTTTTGCACCTGAAGTCGAGGTGTTGTGGTGAATTTTAGTTCATGACAACAAATTTTATTCCACACCTTTTTAATGGCGATTAAAAATAGCCAGATTTAGTTAAACAACCAAAATTTTTGGTGCAAAACGTCAAATTCAGAATAGCAAAATTGGGTCATACCTACACAATATCGAGCCTCAATAAGTTTAAAAAAAATAAAAGTCAGCGATTTGAAATTTGTTATTTATTTCAAATTAATCGTTAACAGCCTTACAAAAATATCAAAATAGGTCAGTCTTCATTTATTTCGACAAAAACCACATTTTTTATATTCGATGTCTAGTGGAGAGATCGTTTAGTCCACATAAAATAACAGAAATATACTTAAATTTAATATCTTACACAAAAGAATCATGGCAATTTTGACTTTCATAACAATCTTTAATACACTCGAGAGCAATGAATCCGGGTCACTTAAAGAATCCTAAAAATCTCGGAAGCTAAAAATGCTAGGTTAATGCAATAAATTGTATTTAATAGACAATGTAATACTCCTTAAATGAAGGTATTAAAACTTCTTAGTTATTGTAAAGTTATATCATAAAAAAATCAAATTTGAAAAAGGGCCACTTTCGAAGATGGAACTACGAAATTACAGCATTTGGTTTTGCTTTTGTTTGTAATCTGTCATTTATGTGGGTACATAAACCATGTTGATAGTGCTCTATATTCAATATTCAAGCTGAAATTATGTCGCTTACGCCTGAAGAATGCACCAGAATACTTACAATGCTGGAAACCGGCGGAGTCAGCGCGATACAGCCAGGACTGTCGGTGTGTCGCTGTCAACAGTACAAAGAGTTCTCCGACGTTACGAAGAAACTGGTTCTAACCTACGCAGACCAGGAACGGGCAGAACCAGGTGTACCACAGCACGAGAAGACCGATACTTGGTGAACACCATGCTTCGAAATCGCTTTCTCACAGGAACTGAACTCACAAATCAGTTTCGACGCCTCGGAGGAAGTAACCCAAGTGCATGGGCAGTAAGACGTCGGCTTGCTGAATCTAACTTAAAACCCCTTAGACCTGCAAACGGCCCTAAACTGGAGCGTGGGCATCGTATTTCAAGACTAAGATATGCCCAGAGCCACGTAAATTGGAGTATTGAAGATTGGTCAAAAGTTATGTTCTCCGACGAATCAAAATTTATGCTCTACAAGCACGATGGAAGACACAGAGTGTATCGAAGACCAGGGGAAAGATTCAAGCAAGCATGCATCGAAGAAAAAGTAGCCTACGGTAGTGGGTCTGTACTTGTGTGGGCCGGAATTTCTTCTGAAAGTCGCACAGAGCTGGTGATCATAGAAAACGGCTCTTTAACTAGCGTAAGATATGTGGAAGAAATCCTCAATGATCACGTTGGTCCATTTATGGTCAATTTAGGTGAGGATGCTATATTTATGCATGACAATGCCCGACCTCATACAGGTAGGATTGTGAATGACTACCTTCAAGAGATGAACATTACTCGTATGGAGTGGCCAGCGCGCAGCCCGGATATCAACCCGATCGAGCATGCTTGGGACGAGCTAGGCAGATGCGTAAAACAACGAAACCCTCCCCCAATCACGCTTCGTGAGCTCAAAATTGCTCTCACAGAGGAATGGGAGAATATTCCCCAAAATCGTATAAGGAACTTGGTGTACAGCATGCCAAACCGCGTAAACGCAGTAATGGAAGCACGAGGAGGCAATACGAAGTATTAAAATTCAAGAAAATCGTAATAAAGTTCAAAAATTTCATGTTTCCTATTTTTGTTTTAAGGAGAGATCAGCAGTTTTTTTCTTTATGTAATTTTGTGTTAATAAAATGTATGGTGACTCATATTTTTTTTACTTTCATTTAAGGAGTATTACATTGTCTATTAAATACAATTTATTGCATTAACCTATCATTTTTAGTTTCCGAGATTTTTAACATTCTTTAAGTGACCCGGATTCATTGCTCTCGAGTGTACTTATTTTTCTTAATCATAATCATTCATAATATACCTAAGCAAAACAATCAAGTTAGGAACAATTAAAAAATAATGTAAGAATGTCCACATAAAAGACATATCCTCCTGCAGACAAAATATTAAAATATGGTTTCATCATCGGAAACATCCTATACTTTAGGAATTGGTCACATTTTTTTGGGGAAATGTTCCCATTGATGAATCAGTCTTCGGATTCTACGATTAGCCTTCGGATTCTACCTACCTAACAGAAGATATTTCTACAGGAGAGATATACGCATAGTTAACAAAAGATAGCGGCCTAATTTTTGAGGGTCGGTATCCAACAAACGAGCAATTGCACATTACTCCTTAATATATACATCGCCACTATAATCAAACATTTTTAATCATTGTACTTACTTTTCAACACTTTACCAAGGAAAGACGCACTGAGGTTTGACAAAAACTTGTGTAATTGATAAAAAATATGTTTTCATTTCTCATACACGGAAAGTAGTGTTTGTTTGATCTGAGTAGCGGGTGGAAGACGCTGCTCCCCGTCTTAGGGCGGGAAAGACTCATAGTAATTACTTCCCTCCCTAGGGCGGGAATGAATTTTAAAAATAGAACAAGATTTGGGTAGGTTAGGCTACGAAAACCTTTACATAAGAAAAAAAAAAGATTTAAAAAAACAATTGCTGCGTTATTGTGAGTGTATAAACAGCCAGTGTGAATTAAAAAAAATACGTTTAAGCGAGATGGCCCACGGCGGTGACGCGGTGTGTTCCATATTTAAAATTTAAAAAGACTAAATTTGGCGGGATACTAACTCTGTAAGCTGTTAAATTCTAAATATCGGTTAATAGACTAATATTTGATCAAAAATGAGTTCAAGCGATTCTGAAATGTTGACCCCAGATTCGGTTAAAGACGAGGCTAATACAGTAATCGAAAATCTTTTACCAGAAATTTCAAAAGAAAGATACTTAAATACATACAATGATTTTATGAAGTGGCGAGCAGACAAGAAAATAAAATCATTTTCCGAAAGTGTGTTTCTTACATACTTCAATGGACTATCTAGCAAAATACAGCCTTCTACGCTATGGAGCAGGTACTCAATGCTCAAGGGTACACTTAGTGTAAAACACAATGTAGATTTGAAAAAATTCCATAATCTAACATCGTTTTTGAAAAGGCAGTCTCAGGGGTTCAAGAGCAAAAAGTCTAAGGTTTTCACCTCTTACGAAGTCGAAACATTTTTAAATGAAGCTCCTAATGAGATATATTTGGCAGTGAAGGTAAGCTATAAACGTTTATCAAGGTAGGGTGAGGTCTTTTACTTTAAAAATGAACATCGCCTCATTCCCAACGTCTTCACTCTGATAAACCTTTCTATAATACATATTATGTATTATAGATAGGTTTGCATAAAAAGAGACAATGACACTGACCAGATTGCGTATATTGAGAGTAAAGACGTTGGAACGGCGTGCATTTTTTGAGTAAAAGATCTCTACTTGTTTATTTTACCTACATACCTAAAAGATAAATACTGACAAAATTGTATGTTTTTCACAGGTAGTATTGATATTCGGTATAAGCGGCGCCTGCAGAAGCAGTGAGCTCACAAATATAACAATTAACGACGTTGAAACTCAAGGGCAGTTATTACTCGTAAAATTGACTAAAACAAAAACAAATATTGAACGCACGTTTGTAGTACGAGAAGAGTTTACACAAATAGTAAAAATATATCAAAAAATCAGACCTAATGACATAAAAACGGATCGTTTTTTTCTCAACTACCAAAAGGGAAAATGCTATAAACAAGTGGTCGGTAAAAATAAAATCTCAGGTATGCCGAAGCAGATAGCAACATATTTGAATTTACCAAACTGTGTTCAGTATACCGGGCATTGTTATAGAAGAACGTCAGCGACACTGTTAGCCGATTCTGGGGCAAACTTGACAATGTTAAAAAGACACGGAGGATGGAAATCCAGCACAGTCGCGGAAAGCTACATTGAGGATTCTGTACAAAATAAAGTTAAAATTTCAAACAAATTAACTGAGACTATAAATTTACGCCCCAATTCACCTCAACCAACTACTTCAAGAGAGTCTCCGCCATGGATTCCATCGTCTAATCAAATACCAGAGTCTCCTACTTTTACAGACATTCAGCACAGCCAAATTTGTCATAATATATCAAACAGCGTAAATATTCCAAACAAAAATGTAACTTTAAATTTCACAAATTGTTCTAACTTCTCAATTAATTTTAAATAGGTACTGCTCATATTATTATTATCAATAAATATTTTAGAAAAACTACTATGTTTTACTTTCCTTATATTCGAAATGAAAAGTAGAGTGTTTACCACGGGTGAAAGTCATCAATTCCTACTCGGACTATAGCCGCCCTCGCTGCGCTCGGGCGTCTAAATACCTCGTATAGGAATTGATTCCTTTCGACCCTTGTATAACAATCTACTATTTTGTAATAATTTGCACACGCCGTTGTAAAACTTTTAACTGGTGACTGACAGAGACAACAATACTACCAATCTAAAAAGTAAAAACTAGAATACGTTCCTTAAAATGCAAATTTTTGGCCTATTATATGCATCCACAGGAAGAGACCAAGAAATTGAGAACACATGTTTATAAATTTTATTTCACAAATAAACACCGTGAATATTTTGATAAATAATTTAATGTAAACCTAAGTATGTATATGTTGGAAATTGTACCAAGAAAACCTATGGAAAAACTACATGTTGAATATTTTTAATTTCCACTTAAAGTGTACTCAGTATCCGAACATTCTACAGGAGGGGACTATTTTCATTAAGCATTGAATAACAATAATTAAAACGTAACAAAAACACCTTTATCTTTGCATAAAATAATCCATTAATAATCAGTCTAAGAAAATAAATAGTTCAAGCAATTAAATTATTTACCAAAACGATTTTACAACAAGCGAACACTTTATTTTTAATTTTTGTGTATGACCCAATTGCCATTTTCACTAAACTGATAACTCAGTGCCATTTTAGTGCTGTCAAACTAAAATATAGTTGTGTCACTTTAGTCTATTTCAGAATGAGAAATCGTCGTTTGACAGGAATAAACTAAATTTTAGTGATTTTTAGTCTAGTTTAGAGAATTTTGTGACAAGAGAATCGGCACCAGTATAAATATTTGTACGAAAAAGCCGTTATAATTAGTTAGTTATGATACTAAATCGCATCACATCGCAAAGAAACGCTATTTTGTTTGTCAAAGTATACCTGTAGCGGCATCTACAAACGCCACATGCGAGCTACGCGTCATACTGACGTCACGCAAAATCCTGCATCGCGCAAGCAGAGTTTACCGCGCAACTAGCATATATACAACATCCCGACATCAACCGTTGGGCAGTTGCCCACCAGACACAACACCCGTCTGGTCGGAGGATCCTCCCTTTTCCATAGAGTATGAGTGAACTTTACAACCTGTTCCTCATACCTATATATACCTACTTCTATATCATAACTGGTAGGTAACGTTAAATAACTGGTGAAAACTAAAACAAAACACATAATATAGATGTTATATAATAGGTAATCGTTTATTATTATAGCAAAATGCGTATACACACGTAAAATTGACTGCATTTTTAATGATTTTCATAGTTGAACATGACACTTTAGGGTACTATTTTACTTGAAATTTTTTGTTTGTTTATACATAAACATAATAAGGTAAGTACCCTAAATTGTCATTTTCTTTTTTAAATCATAGTAGCGGCCGGCGGGTCGGATATGCCACAAAGGTTCGAACCCCTATAGGATTAAAGACAAAAAAGCGGCTGTTTGAGTTCGAACCTACGACCTACAACTCGTAAGTCGCGGCCGTTGCCACTGGACTACCACTGCTCTCTTTTAAGAACTAGAACTAGAACCTTATTACAGCTTTATTAGAATTTTTGAAAATGTAAGTGTTAATGGTTGCTAACTTTAAATGGTTATACATCCTAGATGCGAAGTAATAACTTACAAATGCGAACTTAATGCCTTAGGCATTCTCTACCAGTCAACCAAGGGTGGTGTAGAGATAAGATGGCAGGTGCTCTGTTTAACAGGCGTAAAGAATAATAATAAAAAATATTAAAAATATAACATAATTGATTATAAATAAAATAGATATACCACTACATAATTATTGTATGTCTATTAGGCAGGACATATTGGAACTTAATTTATTGTTTAAACCTGTAACTAACATATGCCCACAATAAAATATTTTGAATTTGAATTTGAATTTGAGTACCTAAATAGGTTATAAACTTATAATACACATTATACTTACATATTTACTATAATATATACCTACATTATATATATATATATATACAAATTTAAAGGAAAGAGGTAATTGAGATGACTATACGCTATTTATTTGAAAATAACTCTGCTATTTTCGTTTAAATGCATACCGACTGGTGGCCGTCAAGAGGAAGCGCATTCCCGAGAAGAATGGACTGAATACGAAAGGAAGAATGAACAAAATCAGAAGTATGAGAAGGACAGAGTAGGAGAAGATTTTTGGAAGAACGATGAACCATATTGAATTTTGATTACTGTCATGTTTTTCGTTCATATATAAATGGAAATTGGTTATTTTTTAAATTCTTAGGCAATTTATTCAATGCATGGGCTCTATGAATGTCATGATACATTAGGTATCTACTCTTACACATACACATAAACATGAACTCACGTCATCCTTCCATGAGGGTAGGCAGAAACTTCAGAACGCCACTTGCTACGATCCTTACATACAAGGAGTATGTATTCATATTCATATTCATTTATTTTGCATTCCATATTGTAAAAAAGATGTTACAAAGGGCTTAAAGCTAGGTACATAAATATGGACCCTGTAAGGGCACAGCAAAGTAGGAGACTGGGAGAGGGCTTTAATCTTATTAATTAGTAGGTATACAAATGTAACAATATCTACAACAAAAATAATAAAAATAATAATAAGATATGAAAAAAAAAAATACGAAATTTTGTTAATCACATTAATTTAAAATTTGTCATTTAGGTATTCATTTATAGTATAATAGCATTTATGTAATAAAAATTGTTGTAATTTATTTATGAATTAATTAAATTTTTGCTCATTTTTAATAATTTCGGGTAATTTATTATAAACTTTCATTGCCATGGCAAGGGCACTTGTTGAGTGCATTTTTAGCTTAGAGCTCGGTAGGTTTAGCCTATTTTTGTGACGCAATGTGTATCTTGACTGTATATTTTCTCGTGTAGTGTAAAAGTGTGGGTACTTTCGGACAAATTTGCAAATTTCTAGTATGTATAGGCAGGGGAGGGTTAATATTTTATGTTCTTGAAAATAAGGTTTACAGCTGTCAGTGTCTTGTATATTTACTAATATTCTTACTAGTCTTTTTTGTAGTGTGAAAAGTGTCGGTGCGTCTGTGCTGTTTCCCCACAATATCACGCCGTAACTGAGCCACGCATATGCATAGGCATAGTAGGTAACAAGTGCGGCTTTAAGGTTGGTAGTCTTTTTGACTTCACGAAGGGCGTATGCAAATTTTGACAACTTGGATCTAATTTTTTTAATGTGAATTTTCCAATTTATGTTTGTATCTATGGAAAGGCCAAGTAGAGTAAATTCTTGAACTACTTCTATTGTGGTGCCGTTGTAGCTGAAGTTTATTACTAGTGGAGTTTTTTGTCGGGGGTGGAAGGACATTATTTTAGTTTTAGAGAAATTGATTTCGAGGTTATGGTTACTCATCCAGGATATGGTTTTATTTAATGTAGCGGTTAGGTCTTCGCTCAAGCCATCATTGTTACGGCATGAAGTAATAAGTGAAATATCGTCGGCAAACAAGACGCATGGCCTTTCTATGGTTTTTGGAAGGTCGTTTATGTAGATAAGAAATAGGAGGCCTCCAACTACACTCCCTTGGGGAATAGATGCGTTAATTGTTATACTGTCTGACCGAATATTCTGTATTTCTTTGGTTTTTTCATTACAAAAATCTATTTCAACCTGATGTTCTCTATTTGTTAGATAGGATTTAAACCATTCGTGAGTTTTTCCGCGGATCCCTATGCCATGTAATTTAGTCAGTAAGATGTCATATTGCACTTTATCGTAAGCTTTGGTCATATCTAACAGTATACCTATGGCGTATTTTTTGTCATTTATTATATTTAAAGCTTCCTGTATGTATTTATAAATTGCTAAGATAGTGGAGCGGTTTCTACGAAAGCCGTTTTGGCATTCGTTAAATATTTTGTATTTTTCGCAGAAGGAGTATACACGATTACACATTGCTTTCTCAAAAATTTTGGAGGCGGTTGGTAAAAGAGCTATTGGGCGGTAATTGCTTGGATCTGTTTTCGAGCTTTTTTTGTAGATAGGTTTTATGAGTGCTTTCTTAAGGTAATCCGGGAAAGTGGCTTCTTCGAAAGACTGTTGTACTAGCAAGTAGAACGGTAACGTAAGTTCGTTTGCACACTGACGTATTAACATTGGTGGCAACTCGTCCATTCCATGACTTTTTTTGTTTTTCAAGCTTTTTAATAGTGTGTTTATTTCGCCGGGGTCTACTGGGCTCAGAAACATGGTGTTTTCAGTGGGGTCGAGCACTGGGGCGCCTGTCGGCTCATTGCCAGGTGTTTTACTGCTACCAATGGACGCAAAGAAATTATTAAAAATGTTAGCTATTTCCTTTGGTTCAGTGATGTTTACATTATTTATTTGTAATTTAATGTTATTTTTATCCCTTTTTAATTTCCTATTCGTTCTTTCATTTATAATACTCCACATAGTTTTGACTTTATTATTAGATTTTTTTATTTGATTTATATATTGCAATTTCTTTGCAGTTACAACGGTTTTTTTCAGTGTTTTTTCGTATTTTTTATAGTTGTTTTTGATTAGCGGATTATTTGTTTTGATTGTAAGTATCTTTTCAAGCCTTTTATTTTTACATGAAAGTTTGATGCCTGGGGTTAGCCAGGACTTTTTATAATTTGTTTTTAATTTAATGTTCACTTTAGGTATACATTGGTTTAATATTTTAGTTAATGTGTCATTAAATGCTGTATAGTTTTCGTTTAGGTTTTTAGTTGTTTTTATTATGTTGTTCCAATTCAATTCGTTTAATTTAGATTTAAATAGTTGGGTGTTTTTGTAATTGTATAACCTTTTTTTTGTAAGGATGGTAGCAGGTGGCGTTGCTTTTGATTAGATACTCTTACTTTATCCACACTCATAATATTATGTGTAATAATACTCCGTCTAAATATTATATATTATAATAAATAAAATAATAAATATATTGTATCACATGTATCTACTATGACCTTAAATTTCAATGTTTTTTCCTAATGTCTTAGGTAATATTCAGATTCAAAGCGAATGCGCGAAGCCTTGAATTTGTTCCAATTTGTAGGTATTTATTATTAAAAGTGGGCGATTTATACTAGAACCACAAATATTGTACAAACACAGGGTTACATTAAATTAGTAAGCGAAACTCCACTATGTGATGGCTAATGGGTATCTATGTCTAAAAATGATAAAACAAAAATAAATATTTGATAATATATTTTTCCCCTCACAACCTCGGAAGGATTATGTTAATCATTCGAAACCTGAGTGCAAAAGAGCATTTTATTCGCTAGCATGGAAAGATTTTCTAAATTCGAACCTTTCTATGTAAGAATTTTCTATACCGCCAGTCCACTGAAAATGCATTAAATACTTATTCATCCCCTCATCTCGGAAAGAGTATTTTTGCCCTTCGATATCTGAGTGCAAAAGCCGTTTTTATCCGCTAGAGGATAAAGTAAATTGAATTTAGAACATCGTGTGCACTAATTTTAAGCTATCGCATAGCTTTAATCGCGGGCTTTGAGCGCGGCGACCGAATCAAGAAATTCCGTAACGAAAATAAAACCTAACACCCCCACTCCGCCTACCATGTAGCTCGGCCGTGCGTTCGCTTAACGTGTATGTATATGATACGACTGTACTTGAATTAATATCAATAAAAAAAATACTGCATAATTAAAAAATAAATAAATAATTATAATTGCATAAGTTGATAAAAAATGCTATGCAAGAGATTTACCGCGGCAGTCCCCGAGTGCCACACGTGTTTTTTTTGTGAATTCAGAACATCATTAAACCTATTTAGGTACTTCTACCTCCATGGTGCCGAATTTATCATACAACCTTTTTTAATTTGTTACAAACTCAGACTCGGAACCTTCTTGGTGTACTCGTTTTTTAATTTGCTTTGCGCGCGCCATTTTCTTTTCACGTAATATTGTTAAAACCTTAGGTTAAAAACAAGAAACTTGAAAACAAGTGAAAAACTTAAAATGAGTAATTCTAGCGACGAGGCAGTTTATTTGACGCCAACAGAACTGACTGAAACTGTTAATAATGCGCAAATGAGTTTTCTCCCTCAACAATCACGCGAGAAGTATTTGAAACAGTACGATATGTTTAACACGTGGCGACTAGCTAAAGGAGCCAAAACTTTCCCAGAAAACATTTTTCTGGCATATTTTATTGAAATATCCGAGACAAAGAAATCAAGCACTCTATGGAGTACGTATTCAATGCTAAAATCAACAATAAAGATGAAAAAAGACATACATATCGACACCTATCCTAAATTAGTGGCATTTTTAAAAAGAGCCTCATGTTGTCATTAGCCGAAAAAATCGAAGGTTTTTACAGCATCTGAAATTGAAAAGTTTCTTAACGAAGCACCTGATTCCGTATATTTGGCGACAAAAGTAAGTTAGTTGCACATTCAGTATCTACTTAATTCGATGAATCGGTACAACTATTAAGTATGACAGATAAGTAGTACTTAGTTTACCGAAAAACACTACACAAGTCACTAACACCAACATTACAGTACCTAACAAAAATATTACACTCAACTTAAGTAACTGTAGCAACGTTACTTTAAATTTTTCTTAATTATACCTAAGTATTATCCTAATCCTAACTTCCTAAGTTCCCAACTGTTATTTATATATTTATATTTATTATTTATTTATTTAAACTAATCATAACTATCCTAATCCTATCCTAACTATATATATTATATATTTATATATCCTAACTATAATATTATAAATGCGAAAGTAAGTTTGTTTGTTTGTTACCTTTTCACGCCTAAACCACAGAACCGATCATCCTGAAATTTTGCATATACGTTGTCAGGTGAACAGAAACGGACATAGAGTACCTTTTATCCCGAAAAAAAGTACTGTTCCCGAGGAAAAAAAACAATAACGTTCTTATGATAATAGATGGCGCCACGTGTCTTTCGAATCATGATAGAATAATATTATTGTAGAAACTTTAGTAGTGTGTTAAAAGTTTTTAATTTTTAATTTAAGTACTTAATACATTTTGTGAGTCTAGAATGTCGATAGACCGGTTTTTCATTCTCCTAACTGAGCGTAGTTAAGCAGAAAGCGACCAACCCGGATTTTTGAATAAATCGTGTCTCTGAAATATGTAAAGGAAAATAAATCTTATGTCATGGGCATTCTAAGTAATTTTCGCAAAAATCGGGGTTGATCGCTTTCTGCTTAACTACGCTCAACTATAATTCTCTGAACAACCCGAATTGATTGTCAAATTCTAAATTAACGCGGGCGAAGCCGCGGGCAAAAGCTAATTTGAAATAATTTATAGATTATTCTGTAATACTTACCTATCATAATGTAGTACCTAATAAATATTAATACCTAAACTGAAATAAAAGTATCTTGTGATTGTAAATGCTTTTTTGCGTTTAGTCATTTCCTCGCTGAGGTAGGATGAAAAGTTACGTGTTGCACTCGAGTGCAAAG
The DNA here is from genome assembly GCA_917490735.1 of Dryobotodes eremita. NCBI lineage: Eukaryota > Metazoa > Arthropoda > Insecta > Lepidoptera > Noctuidae > Dryobotodes > Dryobotodes eremita. The sequence goes on along the minus strand of OU823241.1, from coordinate 3,397,097 downwards.
ATTTTTCACCTCGTGCTCTTTTGATTCCCTCGCTAACGCTCAGGATTCAATTTTAGAATCCTTCGCTTGCTCGGTCATCAAAATTGAGCACGCGGTTAAAAAAAGCAACTTTGCACTCTTGTATAACAGATAACTATTTCAAGTCAGTGCGCCAACCTCATTTTTAGAATAATCGCACTGGCCAGCACGACGACAGCATGAAAAAATAACTTTTTTAAAATTTCTTCTCTATTTATTAAATAAACAAACCAAAATGATGAAAAGTGAATTTCACTTTCCATCATATTAGTTTGTTAAAATCGTAAGAAATCATAAAATATGAGCGAGTCCAGCAGCAAAGAAGATACAAATTTAACACCTGCAGAGGTAGTGCAAGCGGTACATAATGCTGAATTGATGTTTTTCTGGAAAACTCGCGCGGAAAGTGCATAAAAGCGTACAATTTATTCAATGCATAGAGACATTTTAAAGATACGGAAACGTTTCCGGAGACTAAAATGCTATCATACTTCATTGAACTATCTACCTATAACAAGGAAATCAAGCACACTTTGGAGCATTTACTTGATGCTAAAAGCCACGATCAAAACAAAAAATTATAGACACAGAAAAATATTCCGAACAATTGGGGTTTTTAAAGAAAAGGTCAAGAACTGAAAATATCGTAAGATTTACACCACTACCTACTAAGTACTAACATTGAGCAGTTTCTCAACGAAGCGCCCTACTCCGATTTTTGCTACAAAAGTAAGTATTTCGCTTTTATAATATAATATCTTTGTTCGAAATAAGTACTTTTATGTGGAAGTTTGTACTTACTGTCCGTATCTGCTGTAAAACTAATTTTCTTCCTTTGCGTTACAGGTTTTCCTCATTACGAGTATTGGCATTAGTGGGGCGCGCCGGACTAATGAACTCACGTATCTTACAACGAAAAACATTGAGAAGCATTCAGAAAAGCTCCTGTTGGTTAACTTATAAAACACGAAGACCGGTACTTCGTGATTCGTGACGAATAAGTCAAAATCTATTTATATAAAAACTAACTGCGCCCCGCGGTTTCACCCGCAGCGGTATGAAATACACTATACGACCTATTCTCAGACCTACCAAAAATACACAAAAAAAATCATAAAAATCGGTCAAGCTGTTTCTGAGGAGTTTGATAACAAACACTGTGACACGAGATTTTTATATTATTAGATCTCGTGTCACGGTGTTTGTGGTCGCACTCCTCCGAAACGGCACGACCGATTTTCATGAATTTTTATAAGTATATTTGGTAGGTATGAGAATAGGTCGTAAAGTATAATTCATACTCGATCGGATCGAGACTTATGCGGGTGAAACCGCGAGGCGCAGCTAGTTGTAGATAAATATCAAGCCTTGCGCTCTGCTAATACACCAATCGATCGTTTTTTTTGCAATATCGTAAAGGAAAATCTGTTAAACAGCCTATGGAAAGTAATAAAATTGCCACTTTCCTTGGACTACAGGAACCAGAGCAATACAACGGCAAATGTTTTAGGAGGACGTCGACCACTGTTTTGGCTGACCCGGGCACTGATCTGACCACGCTTAAGCGCAACGTCGCGCGGCGGCTGGAAGTCCAGTACCGTGGCAGAAGGATACATAGAGGACTCTATAGAAAACAAATCAAAAATATGCAAGGGCATCGTTGGAGGTATAACTTTAAAATAGTCTTGCCCAGATCCTTGGACTCGTCCTTCAACTTCCAAAGACAGCACGAAATAAAATGGTTTTGAATCACCTGCCCGCTTGTGTCTCTAACATTCACAATGGAATCCAATGAAATTGAGCAATGTTCCGCAAATTTTCCAAATAATTTACCTAGTAAATAGTACACAAGTGACGAAAACAAGGAAAACAGTTCCAAAAAAAAAACTTTAAATATTGCCAATTGTAGTAATATTACTTTTTTGTTTTTAAATAAATAAACACAAATTTAATATATTATTTAAGCTGTTTTTCTTGCACCCAGCATTTTCCTCGCTGTAGTGAGGTCTAAAGTTGTGTGTTTCGCTCGGCAGCAAAGTTTATAGACCGCGTCTCATACCTTTGAAACCCTCGCTACGCTCAGGATTCAATACAAGTACACGCGCCAAAAGACAACTTTGCAGCCTTGCATATCAAAAAACTATTGTTTTGGGGTAAACGACCGTACTTAGCGTATTTATTTGAAATATCAGTTAAAAAAAACTGTTTTTTTTTCTGTAAAAACTTCGCAAACGTAATGTTTGTATCTAACTAAACGCGATAAAACATAAATAACTGATTTTCTCAACTCATATTTCAAGTAGGTAACTAAACTACCAGCGGTCATTGACCCCAAAAATATTATGTACATTTACAGGGTTAGTTTTCAAAGACCTGCCAAATTTTCAGAGATGATTCGGAATCGATATTTTAAAACGAAATAACAAACAATAAAATTGATTTTTATCGCATTTTTAGTACATAGTCAATTTATGATTAATTTGATCAAGTATTGTTATTAATTTATTTATGTACTAGATTAGTAGTTCCTACTCAACATTTGGCCGACGCGCGACGGACCCGGCACGGCACGGCGAGAGACACCAGTATCCTTGTCGCGTGTTCCTAAGAAAGGAAATTTTTCGGAAATTTTGTATTGAATGTTTTCATTCATTTTTTTATAATTTTTATTATAATGTTCAACACGCAATAACGATTTAACAAAAAGACGTAAAATTAAAAATTTGGCCGTATCTTGAAAACTAACTCTGTATATATATATATATATATATATATATATATATATATATATATATAATATATATATATATATATATATATATATATTATTTTTATAATAAATAAGTCTTTGAAGTAATTAGGTACGGGCAGAGGGTTCAATTTCTAGTCATAGGTTAACTCTTAAAAATGAAACGACACCATATCTACAACCATTTGTTTTTTTTTAATCCTACGACAATAAATATTGCCAAACACAGTAGTTTGAAAACAAAACTATATTTTTATCACAGTAAAACTTAATTTGTAATTTTATTTAATATTTTAAATAACAACTAATTAACACACTATTTGACTCTAAAGTGGCCCGAATAAAATGCGTAGCTACCTTAGATAAAACTTATTTCAGCTTTCGGAAAAGAAGTTTGGGATTCATCAAATAAAATTAAAAGACATTTATAAAAACTAGGCTTACCCCGCGTCCTAATAGAAAGCTATCGTCGCGCAAATACGCGATCATCGCGTTCATAATCTTGTTCGGTGAACCGGAACGCGTGGTCGCGCCGACGGATGTCGCCTCCTGGTTTGCCGAACAAAAAGTCACATAATTATGACCGCGACGACCGCGGATTGGCGCGACGATCGCTTTTGAATAGGACGCGGCCTTAGAATCAACACTTTTTGAAGTCATTTTATTTTTCTATTTCTGCATTAATTTGCAAAAATAAGTTCTTTTTCACCATTTGCTTTATGTACCTAGTTCCTACTTTGTTTATAAAAATACAAAAGATTTTTCTCCATATTGTATATAACAAAACCATAGTAAGTAGCTGCCTAAGTATCTCCTGCGTAGGCACCTATTTCATTTCCTAAACGGGCCCTTACTTCTCTCTGTTTTCTAAAATATTTCAAAAGTCGATTAAAGGTAGACAGGCGCGACGCGGCAGCGCGACACAAAGGCGCCGTTCGTCGCGCGACGTGCGGTGCCGTGGTGTCGCGCGCGATTCGCGTCGCTAGTCGCGTCTGTTTGTTGGAGCCTTAGCACTTCAGTTTTTTTAATCTTAATAATTGATGAGATACTTAGGTTGTGTCTATTAGGTAAAATGTATCAGTACTATTATTATAAAAATCCATTTTATCTGTATAAGTAACTACATGATCTTTCTATAAGTTTTTAAGACCACTTGAAAGTCAACGTGTATGCTGGCGCAAAGCTTATATAAGTAATTAGAAGGATCAGAAAAAAACGACGTACCGAACAGAAGGTTTAACTTGATGCGTGGAAACGAATTCCAATTACCGTCAAACGGGGTGAATAGGGACGCAAGGGTGAATCGAGACGAAACTTTAAAAGGGATGTTAACATTTAAATAATATAGTTTGCCGCCAAAAATCACTCTAATTTGTTTACTGTATTATAATTAACGGTTAAGTGCCATTGTTGGCAACAAACTATATTATTTCATTGTTAAAATCTCTTTTAAAATTTCGTTCCGATTCAACCCTGCATCCCAATTCAACCCCTTTGGTGGTATTCGATGAACAGTGTCCAGAAAAAAACTTTTTTACAAAAAAACACCGACTTCCAAAAAAAACACTAAACAACCTGAAAAATAACTTTAATTTCGGAAGTCGGTGTCTGTGGTTGTGTATTTTCGTTTTTGGGCACAGACTTCCGAAATTAAAGTTATTTTTCACGTGATTTTTGTTTTTTTTGGATGTCGGTTGTGTTTTTGTAAAAACGTTTTTATTTTTTACTTTTTAGTTATGGTACCTGCCCCACACACATTCGTATGCCACTACTTGATATGTAAATAACCGTGACAGGAAATTATTATAAAATCATCAATATAAACTAAGTGGAAAAAATACGCATTATTAGAGATAACTCAAAAACTGCTGGTGAATACTTGATCAAATTTAAATCGGACCACATGTGAAGCACCAGCTTTCAAATAAAAAAAGAATCATCCAAATCGGTTCACCCAGAAAAAAGTTCTGAGCTAACAAACAACAAAAAATATAGTCGAATTGAGAAGCTCCTCCTTTTTTGAAGTCGGTTAAAAAGACATACTAAGTAGGGACCTACTTACTTTCAAATGTAAAATCGTGTAAGTCTGCACTTAAACATCATTAACTGAGCAATTTCATTGGAATCAGAGACAAGCTCATTTTTAACCGACTTCAAAAAAAATTAGGAGGTTCTCAATTCGGTTGCATTATTTTTTCTTTTTGTGTTCGTTACCTCACAACTCCGTCATTTATAAATGGATTTGGAAAATTATTCTTTTGTTTGAAAGGATATAGGTACTTTTAGGGTGGTCTCATATTAATTTGGCCAAGTTTTGACGAGTGGTTTTTGAGTTGGGTTCCCTCTATCTGGCAGAATTTTGATGCTCCGAAATTTATTTGGCATAACCCACTTGGCATAATCTTCTTTAAACGAATATATATATGGCATAAAAATCATTTAATATAATTATTGTTTGGCCGAACGTTTATACGTCCCAATTTACAAAGGCATACTTTTAAGATGGCAGAATTTTATTTGGCATAATTACTTTTGGCAAAGCTTAATTTCGCATAATTTCGTTTCACATAACGTTTATTTAGAGTGACGATTATTTGGAATAATTTCACTTGGCATATTAAGAAGATGGCAGAATATCATTTGGAATAATTTTATTAGGCATAATTATTGTCATTTCTATAAAATGTAATCATATTCTTAACCTTAAATAAAAATAAAAATATTGTCTTAAAAAGTCAATATGTTGTAACTACTACAAAAGTTAGTAAAGTGACAGAACCGAATCGCTGCAAAACCGACTGCACGTAGTCTTGTCTGCCCTACCCCTAGAGTGTAATTTAAGCCCGCGTAGGCGCGGAGGGGCGAGGCGGCCCACGAGCTGAGGAGCAGGTGGTTTTAACGCTCGCCGCCGCGGCTGAGGCTGGCCGGCAAAGCCGGCCAGCAAGCCGAAGCCGCTGTGGTGAGCGTTACAACCATCTGCGACGAGAAGCTTGCGTGGGACCGCCGGAGCCCCGCAGCGCCGGAGCCGTGGCAGAAACCCTGCCTGCTGCATGTTGCATGCTTGCTTGCATGCTGCATGTTTGCTTGCATGCTGCATGCTTGCTTGCATGCTGCATGTATGGTGTGTGCTTTTTTGCATGTTTGCATTCTATATGCTTGATGCATACATGCATGGTGTGTGCTTTTTTGCATATTTGCATGCTACATGCTTGATGCATGCATGGTGTAAGCTTGTTTGCATGTTAGCATGCTTCTCTCATGCTTCATACAAAATTATTCTAACTATGAATTTTCCGTAATGTGATAGATGAGTCTTTTAATTATTATGGATATGAAAAGTATGCCAAAAGATGATTCTAACTGTAAACTTTCTGAGATATGATAGTTCTACCTTTTAATGATTATCGATATGAAATGTATGTATGCCAAAAGACGATTCTGACAGTGAACTTTCTGCAATATGATGGTTCTACTTTTTAATTATTATGGATATGAAATTTATGCCAAGACGATTCTGACAGTGAACTTTCTGCAATATGATGGTTCTACTTTTAATTATTATGAATATGAAATTTATGCCTAAAGATGATTCTGACTTACAAAATTATGCGTTTTTAATGTATTATAAATGAGTGTATGCCAAACGATTTTCTGCGAAATGAAGTTTATGCTATGCGCTGTTATGCAAAATAATATTATGACATAAAAAGTTCTGCTATAAAGGGTAGACCCTTTTGAGTTAGCTTAAATAATCTGTATTTTTTCCACTTAGTGTACATATGTTGATGATGTTATAAATGAAGGTATACGAATTTCTGTGGGGTAGGTACCACACCAAAAAAGTGAAAAAAAATACAATTCATAACAAACGACTTCCAAAAAAAACACTTCAACGTGAAAAATAACTTTAATTTCGGAACTCGGTAGCAAAAAACGAAAATACAAAAACCAAAGACATAGATTTCAGAAATTAAAGTTATGTTTCACTTCGTGGTTTTTTTTTCTCACTCGTGCTGTCTGTGTATGTGACCTATCGGGGATTATAATGTAAGTATAATTATACCCTTCAGTTTTCTGATTCAACTAAGACTCAACAAACCGATTCATTAGAATACTAAAACTTAAATTTAAAATAACTGTCAACCTTACTTAAAATATCGATACAATAAAATACAGTATTAACCCAAAAGTCTTTAGAAAACCGTTATTTTAATTCCTAAAATGAAATAAGTCATAGGTTGTGTATGATATTATGATCAAATTGTTTAAAACATAGGTACTTGTCCACTGCGGGGGTATAAGCACTGTAGCGTACATAGCATTACGTTGCTATACATAGATACAAAAAGAAACTAGACGGTAAGGGGGTTAAAAAATAAATAAAAACAAGTTAAGTTGAGTTGCAAAGTTCAAATTATTTGTTTGAACTTTGCAATTTCAATTGACACACGGATAACAAAAAATATTATAGCACAGTATTAAATAAAATGAGGTAAAACATGACCTATATAAAAGTTTAATATTGTAAAGAAATCGCTCTTAATTTTCTTACCTGTTTCTAGAAATTGTCTAAGTCAAAGTCAAATCTTTTTAAATTTCAAATAGGCACTTTAAAGGCACTCTTACTTTTATTTAAAAAAAGGGCACTTGGACGTCAAAATTTACAAGAAAATAGAATTGATTCTAGTTGCCCCACTCCACTGTTTTAAAATGTTTTACAATATTTTGTATATATTAATTATATAATTATATGTGAAGACGATGCATCTAGAATAAAATTACGAAGTATACCACAGTAAGTAAAAATAATTAAAAATGTAGGAAAGACAAGTAAATTAATTATGTGATAGATACATGGTGATCTTTAAACATTGTAAAAGTAGACGAATTTTCAACAATTGTAACAAAAAATTGTAAAAATAAAATGTACCTGCCACGTGACAGGTATTGAGGTCTGCACCCTAATTACGTAACAGACTATCAATCACAATCTGAATCATTTTGACGCCTATTACTAATCCATTGCTTCATATGTACCAAAAATTGGTCTGCTCAACAATGTAAATAACGCAATGCATGTTGTTGAACTGTCAAAATGAAAGTTATTCCTACTGTTAGTGTGTTACGCAATTACCCCGCAGGTTCAAAGTGAACATTCAGATATCTTCTAGCCGCTTGAGCACAAATAACTAAATTGGAGCGATTCTGGTATCAATCATAGTCAGTGCCCTGCATTACCTGACCCCTCTTACAAAGAAGACGAGAGAAAAAGGGGTCACATAATACAGGGTACCTAGACTTGGCACAATGGAATTAACTCTCATCTAACTTTCATTGCATTGTCGCAACATAAATGTTGAGGCCTATGGTGTGGTACAACAATTAGTACAACCACAGGTAAATGATAAATAATGATAATTAATTTTATTTCTGTAAGTAAGTAAGTAGGTTTTTACCACCACTTTAACACGTCAATAATATTTAAGAAACTAGATGAGGTCGGCGTTTCCTATCTTGACTACTCTGAGAAGAAAAGCCGAAAAAAACTCAGAGGTCAAAGCCTATTTTAAAGTCCAGACATAATCTTTGTCAGATCATGTGAAGACTGGTGTAGATTGGTGTCTGAAGTAGTAAGAAAAGCACGAGAATATTTTGGAGATGTTTTTATAGGTAACTTATGGAAAAGAAAAACACTATAGAAAGTAAACCATGCAAAACACAGCACAAAAGCATGTCATGAAACAGGCTCTATGAGTAAAGGCTACACTAACTGTAAACTAGGATTAATACCAAGTCAGAAACTGATAAACATGGAGTAAAACTTACGCCGCACTTACGGATAAACATGGAGTAACTAAAGTTAGGTACTCCATGTTTGCCATGCGAAACCGGCATGTCCTAGAACCGGGGATTCGAAGACATGTAACATCCACCAACCCGCACTCTCTTACACAGAGCGGAGGCATGTGTCCCAGCAGTAGGAATATTACATGCTGATTATGATGAGTTAGTTTACTTAGTTTGATGTTCAGAATGCGTAGATGACGGGTTCGGGAAGGGTCTTGTTACACCATTTCATTCATTTTTATTTACAGCCTGTATGACTAAAAATGAAATTATGTTCGTGGGTAAGCACATCACTTGAGAACGTCTGGATCGTTCGTAATAGTCCGAATTAGATTAATACAAAAAGACAAAATGGAAGTATTCCGGAAAATTTTCAAATTCGGGAAAAACTGAATGTCTTTTTTTCTATGTGATTTTTGTATGTATTATTGAAATTTGGACAGGACGTCTGTCGGATCATCTAGTCATCAATAAATATGCAATCAAATAATGCTTTCGGTAAGAAGGTAAGGCACATACTTCTGTTGTCATCAGTAGGTACTGAAAGCATTTGATAAATAATACTAAATACTTATCACAAAACTTAATCCAGAGACTTAATTTTTGCGATATTTAATAACATTCGTGGCTTTCCTACGAAGGGCGGTCAATGTATTCTCGGTATGAGGGTGATTTACTAATGATGTGGGTAATTTGACTAATTAATTAATTAATGACATTATCTAAGGGTATAAAGGTAAGATTTCATATAGTTGTGATCATTAGTTTGCTAGTTATCCTTAGTCAACGACAACTGGAATGGGTAACGTGACAATGTTGAAAAACATTGAGCACCGCGCTGTTATTAAATTCCTTAACAAACATGGAAAAGGTCAAAAAACTGTTCACGAAGAGATGGTGGCTGTTTACCAAGATTCTGCTCCTTCGTTATCTACGGTTCAGAAGTGGTCAAGTGAATTTAAAAGGGGCAGAGTGAGTATTGAAGACGACACTCGCCCGGGCGGCCCGGTTGCTGCTTCTACGGAAGAAAACGTGAAAAAAGTTGAGACGCAGGAGGATGCCCGATTGAAGATGAAAATGATAGCAGAGATAATCCACCTCTCCGTTGGTACCGTGCACACGGCCTTCTTTACCTTTCAAAAGTCAGTGCAAGATGGGTGCCGCGGCGCCTCAAAAACAAGTGCGAATCGAGTGCTGTGGAGAGTTTTTAGAGCTCTGTGGTGAAGTTCTATCGAGTATTTTTGATCGAATTAGTACTGGAGACGAAACGTGGGTTCATCATTATGACCCTGAAAGTAAGCAGGAGACCATGCAGTGGCACAAGAAGGGTACTGCGCCCCCTAAGAAATTCAGAAATTCAGTTCCATCTGCCGGAAAAATCATGGCCACAGTGTTTTGAAACTGAAAGGGTATTTTGCTGATTGAGTACACAAAAAAAGGTGAAACCATAAACGCAGTATCCTACGCATCCACTTTACGAAATTTACGGAGAGGAATTAAAGAAAAAAGACGGGGTAAACTGACCACCGGTGTGTTGCTTCTTCACGACAACGCCCCGGTCCACACGGCGCGTGTTTCTAAGGCTGCTGTGCGAGATTGTGGTTTCGAAGATATTAACTACCCCACCCTGTAGCCTAAACCTAGCCCCAAGGGATTATTATTTGTTCCCTAATTTTAAAAATGTCCTTCGTGGGAAACGAAAGAGGAAAGTTATTTTTACAGGCTATTGAAAGTTAATTTCGAGATGTAATAAATGCATTGAGGAAATGGGGGATTACATTGAAATATAAAAATAATTTCAATTGAATTTACGTTTTTTGTCATGCCGATACCGAGAATACATTGAACGTCCTCGTAACTAACATGAAAAACATTTTATTTTACATTTAACATTTTATTATTTAACTAGGCTGAGAATTTAAAAATCAGCTCTTTTTGACCGCTAAAATTATATAAAGGCGACTTTTTATTACGAAACTAGGTAGATGCGCACTTGTCTTTTTATAGTTTTAATGACGAATGGTAGAGGGGGGGGGGGAGGGGGCAGAGGGTTTTTCAGCAAACATAATAATATAAAGCACAAAACTTGATCGCTGAGTTGGTGGGGCGTGATGGCAGAACGCTGAAAATGTATTTGAAAAGTTTCAGATATGAGCCACATGCGCAGGGCAGACCGCTTTAAAAAAAACTGGCCAAGTGCGAGTGGGACTCGCGCACGAAGAGTTCCATACCTATAAAAACGGCAAAAAAATCGTGTCTGTTGTATGGGAGCCCCCTTAAATATTTATTTTAGTATTTGTTGTTATAGCGGCAACAGAAATACATCATCTGTGAAAATTGCAATTGTCTAACTATCACGGTTCATGAGATCCACCCTGGTGACAGACGGACAGACAGACTTAGTAATAGGGTCCCGTTTTACCCTTTGGGTAGGGAACCCTAAAAAAGGACAAAAATTACGGGATATTCAGCTCCATTGATTTTCATCTCATCGTACGTGGCCTCACTCAAACGTCTTACCTAAATAGGAAAATCTGACGAAGATATTGTGGGCTTTCACAAAATCTGACGACGTAGAAAAATTTAACATGGATTGTTTTTAAAGCATAATTACTAAAGGTATTAAAGTAAGGGGGGGTGGGGGATAGGGGTTAAGGTATTAATAAGTAGGTACTACTATATTAGCGCTTTAAAATAAGTGTGGTAAATAACAATTTAAATTGTAAACAACAGAAGTTTTAAAGAGTTGTGAGATATTAGGTAGGTACCTACAGGTATAATATACGAAATGTTAACAAAGCTGACACCGAAGAAAACACGCTAGAAAAACATTATTTTAGAATTAGTTAAAACATTAAGAATAGACAATGATATAATATAATAATAAATAAATAATCTAATGTGTATTGCATACACCGAGGCTATATACAAGAATAACACAAGAAAATCACACATTAACGGTTAGGTAATAAACTAAGCAAACACTTAAATAGTTAGGTATAGGTACGCCAAAACCATAGCGAAAACTTCAACTAAAAATAAAAATAACAGAAAAATATTCGGCTTTACCTTAGAATAGACACAAACGGTCGATTTAAAAATAGAATTTGCATACATGTTGCATTATTTATGGTAATTTATGAGAAGTTTACTAGAGAAAATTTCCGTCATAACTATCATAATCAAAATCAAAAAGTCATTTATTTTGTTATTTAACTAGCCTGAGAATTTAAGAATCAGCTCTTTTTGACCGCCAAAATTACATAAAGGCGACTTTTTATTACGAAACTAGGTAGATGCGCAAACTTAGTTATTCTTTAATAGTTTCACGTGTAAATAATTATCTATGTACCCGTGAAACTATCAATAATAATAATAATAATAATACCATTTATTTCAGGCGACACAGGCCCATAGAAACATACCTTAACCTAAAAATACATATTTTTATAGAAACAAAAATGAGTAAGTAACTAAGCTTGCGCAACTAGTTTCGTAATGTAAATCCGACTTAAGACAGTCCCCTAAAACGCCCGCCTATCACCATTTCCTACTGCTTTAGCTGGGAGAAGTGGCGCAACAAACTCCGTCATTATCTCCGATTATTTCTAATTGAAATGAAAAAGAAATATATTTTAGTGGAGAATATTTTATAATAGGCACAGGGCCTAATTCAGCAGGAGAATATGTTATAATAGGCACAGGGGCTAATTCAAGAGGAGAATATTTTATAATAGGCACAGGGGCTAATTCAGGAGGAGAATATTTTATAATAGGCACAAGGACGTATTCAGGAGGAGAATATTTTATAATAGGCACAGGGGCTAATTCAGGGGGAGAATATTTTATAATAGGCACAGGGGCTAATTCAGGAGGAGGATATTTTATAATAGGCACAGGGGCTAATTCAGGAGGAGGATATATTATAATAGGCATAGGGGCTAATTCAGGAGGAGGATATTTTATAATAGGCACAAGGGCTAATTCAGGAAGAGATTTTATAATAGGCACAGGGGCTAATTCAAGAGGAGGATATTTTATAATAGGCACAGGGGCTAATTCAGGAGGAGGATATTTTATAATAGGCACAGGGACGTATTCAGGAGGAGAATATTTTATAATAGGCACAAGGACGTATTCAGGAGGAGGATATTTTATAATAGGCACAAGGTCTAATTCAGGAGGAGATTTTATAATAGGCACAGGGGCTAATTCAGGAGGAGGATATTTTATAATAGGCACAGGGGCGTATTTAGGAGTAGGATATTTTATAATAGGTACAGGGACTAATTCAGGAGGAGAATATTTTATAATAGGCACAGGGGCTAATTCAGGAGGAGGATATTTTATAATAGGCACAGGGGCTAATTCAGGAGGAGGATATTTTATAATAGGCACAGGGGCTAATTCAGGAGGAGTATATTTTATAATAGGCACAGGGGCATATTCAGTACCTGCAAGGTGCATGCTTTTTTAAGCCCTTTGCCGTAAATGGAACTACGATCGCGATTATGTACCTATCTATAACTTAAAATTGTACAAAATGACATTACAAGGGTCTGTATGTGATACAAAATCATTACAATACTACATAATAATTTAATTACAAAATAAAACAAAAAAGTAATCGTTGATATTTTCGAAAAAGGAATGTGAAATATCAAACAACAAGAATAGCGACTAAAAATGGAAATTTTATAATATTTTGACTTGAAAACGGTTCCAGTAAACTTTTTGATACTTATAGAAAGGAACTAGATTAAATACTTAAGTTTAAATAGAACCATTGGTTCACAACAATCTTATAACTAGGATGAAACTTTAACTTTTATTTAGAAAAATGCGTAAATGCTTGCATTGCTATATTTTTCTTACACTGGTGGAGATATCGCTACGAGCGTACAACATATCTGTTTATGGTAATTGTAATGTTTTTTTTTAACTTATCCGACATACATTAGTTAGGGAACTTATCTTTCACCCTATTCTCTTTTACCGGAAGCGAAAAGTCAGCAGTTAGTACAGTAGGCCGCACGTCAGGGGTAACAAAACCAGTATAAGCTGACCTCTTATTCTATTGAAACTCCGCACTAAGCTAGGCCTGCTCTAGGTCAAAGTTTTATCAATGATGTGCGCCGACTGTACCAATAGCGAAATTCTACCAGTGTAGGCAAGTGTGGTTTCTTCACCAAAAATACAAACGATTTTGTTCATGCTTGTTTTTTTTTAAATAAGTTGTCAAAAGATTACGCTTTTAAGTAATTAATGTTACCATTAATTACTTAAATCCAAAAGATACAAATTACTTAACAGCGCAAATATTACAAAGCGGCAATATCAATGGCACAGGTAAACATTACAACATTATTGTACAAAATAATTCCGAAACACAGACTTTTCAATCATCTCTGCATATTGGAATAAAACAATTAAAAATCAAACAAAAATACCGAGATATATTTCAAAGGTCTATAGATAGACACATCGCATTGCGCAAAGCAGATTCATTTGACATCGCTGCGGCATAGAAAATAAAATCGCAAACTGGCAACACACAATCGCAGTCAACTCAACTCTGCGTAGCAATGAGATATGTCTTTTCTTACCTACTACAGAAAGTCGCCTCTGGAGGGCTTACTAACGAAACACCAATTAAAACAATAGTTTAACTTTGGAATGAAAAAATCAGTCTCAAATAATGTAGATGATGGAGTAGTAGATTCAGGCAGGCTGTGGGCGGCGGTTGTGCGTGCGCATGTGGCGCGTGATCATGTCGCGGCGGCACGCGGCGTACGGGCACGACGGGCAGCGGTAGGGCTTCTCGCCCGTGTGCGTGCGCTGGTGCGTGGCCAAGTGGTCGGACCGCGAGAACACCTGCCCGCAGGACGCGCACGAGTACGGCTTCACGCCGCTGTGCAGGCGCGCGTGCCGCGTCAGCATATCGGATCGCGCGAACTTGCGGAAGCACACCTCGCACTCGTACGCGCGCACGCCCTCGGGCTTGCTCCGGTGGCGAGACGCGATGTGCTTCACCAGCCGGTCGTAGATCGAGAACTCTTGCCCACAAGCGTGGCAGCTGAAAAGTCCTGATGTCTCGCGAGGTGACTTCACGCTGAGGTCCAAGGGGACGTCCTCGTCTCCCCCTTGTGGTGTGTCGTGGACAAGCCAGGATGGCGTGGGGTAATTGTTATTGTTGTTGAGCTGGACTGCCAGCTTATCCAGCAGGCGGGACAGCCGGTGCTTCTTATGCTCGAAGATGGGAGTGTGCGCGGGCGGCAGCGGCTCCATGCTATCTGCACGCGTCGGCGGCATGCTGGGCCCCGCGCCCGACACCCCGAATGGGGCTGGTTGCCAACCTGCGGAAAAGGAACAAAATATTAATTTAAAAACTGGTATATGAAGTATTTCGAATAGTAGGGACGATTTTGGTGAATCTTTATTACGAATATGTTATATCTAATCGTAAGAAAATTCTGTCGTGGAGGTAGATATACCTACATCAAAATCGGTCATTTCAATGCCCTGATAATGGTTTGAGAGAGAGAGAGATACTTTAACAGATAATATATTATTGTTATGGCAACAGACTGATCACATAATAAGTTTCAAGATCGATTTTGTTCCCAGAAATTAGTAATTGGTTCTGAGAACCGAAATGTTATGTAAGAACTTCCTACCTTTATACATTCAGTATTTTTCCTATCTTTATTATTGACGTTTCCCTAGAAAAGCTGAATGTTTTGACTGTGGTGCTTAGAATCCGCTTTTCAGCGAAAGCAAACTCAATCAGTAATCTATACTAATAACTAGTGGCTCTGTGAGCTGTAGACCTCGCGAGTCTGTCTTTGCATAACTTAAAACTGAATAAATGTTCACCGCGCACCTTAAATCAAAATCCTTGAAACAAAAAGCGCGCACAAAGAGCGCGAAATGGCTGAAATATGTTTTTTTTACGTTTTCAATCATTCCATCTCAGCCATTTTGGAATTTTCGAAAAACTGAATCGACAAAACGAAATCTATATAATATAATATCGAACCTGCTCACAAAATTTCACGAGAATCGCTTGAGAAAACCTGTAGAGGAGAACAGCCGGATATCCGCACGTACAAAAGCATTTTTGCCCTATCTGAAACGGAGACGCTTCACTCACGCTTCGCGCTCGCTCGGTTTGTTTATCTGTTTGAATGCGCTAACCTTTGGAACTACCAGTCGCATTTGAAAACTCTTTCTGCATAATGATAGCCCAATTTTTGAGAAAGGTTATAGGCTATTTAACATTACGCTACGAACGAAACGAAAACTAAATAATAACGCGGGCGGCCGATGTGATGTTTTAATATATAGTGGTATCTTTCAACTTCCATGCGAACGAAATTGCGGCAGAAGCTAGTTATAATGAAAGTACTTGGTTAATGTAGAAATGTAATAAAGCTTCATACAGAATTCAAAATGTCGGATGTGTATCCTCTGGGAAGGTATGATTATGTGTCGTTAGCCATTGTGTTGTGACTGAAGGGTAATTTGTCAAAACAGCAACGTGCAGGTAATATTTAGTTGCCAATTCATTAGTTTACCGATAATAGGTACGTTTCCCTGATTACTAGGTATTTCCTGTCTTGGTAATTGAGGTAACCATTAAATCTGCAGCAACTAGCATCAACTCTATGACTAACTGACCGACTCCTTGACAATTCAATAGTGCCTGTAAATGGTTAAATTGAAATTGCCTTGACTTTGAGTTGCAGCCACGTAGAAGTGGTGGGCAAGTCGACATCGGCAGAGGCGGATTTATGAGCAATCGTCGATAGATATCCTTTCGTTGTTGTATGCCCTTCTAAACTGGGGGGTTGGGGCTGTACAGTTCTGTACTGGGGGGTCGTGGCTGTCAGCTCGCCGTCCGGTAAGGACCAGGCCCGGGTCGACGGCGCGTCGTGTTCCACGCGCGCCTCAAAGAGATGTCAGCACAATTGACGGGGTCCGATAGGACCGATGCCTGCCGGGGTCGCGGATTGTTCGAAAGAGTTACCGTGGCCCTGGCGCACAGGCAACTGAAGGAACACGGGTGGGTTTTAGTCAGTAAGAGTCTGACACGCCCTTCCGCTCCGCCCAGAGCGGGAGAGGTCATTTGATGATTTCCCACCCAAAAAAGAAAGGGGTCGGGGCTGTACATTTCTGTCTTGTTAAATACTACATAAACAAGTAGCGAACTTTCGGGGTAAAGAAACTAAGGGACTGCCTCGTTGATCTAGTGTTTGCAAGCGCTACTGCTGAGCCATGAGGTCCTGGGTCCGATGGGTCGGGCAAGGTGTTATTGGGTTTTTACATCAGGATCTTCTCAGCAGCAGCTCAGAGTCTGGATTTGTGCCCGGTCGATGGGAATAGGCTCGCCCCCTATTACATGGGGCTTTTACATAACTGTGCGAAATATGGGTATAAATACTATGTCTATAGGTACTTACTTACTAGTTGGGTACATCCCTGCCTAACTCTTCGGGGAAAACAGGCGTAATGTTACGTTATGAAACTAATGGATAATTAAAAAATGTTCTCTTCTCATCGCGGAGGTATCAATGAAGAGAGATTATGACGTTTCGATAAAGTATTATAAAATATTCTTAAGCTATATTCCTACTTTTTGATATTTTATTTAAGTAAATATGAAGATTATATATTATTATTATTATTTTTATACATTACCAGTCGACAGCGATGCGGAGGAATTTTTCGACGCCATTTTTTAGTTGGTTAATAGTTTTAGTTAGGTTAGGTTATTATATTTTCCCGCGACCCCCGGCGTATGTGTGAGACGGAACACCGGGGTGGTTTTTAGTCAGTAAGAGTCTGACAGACCCCTCCGCCCCCCCAGGGCCGGGGACATCCATGAGGATTTTCCACCCCGGAACAAAAAAAAAAAAAAAAGGTTATTATATTTTAATTGTAAATTCTATTGTAATTGAATGAAATAAAAATATTTATTCCAAAATAAGAAAAGTAAATATTTAATGAGAGAGCTCTGAAAGTGACAATGTGTACCTACTCCATTCGCTCTATCTTTCCAACCGTATGACCAATTATGTAATTATAACGTTTCTATAGTTAGCAGCTAATGTAGCTACCAATAATGAAATGCATATGATCCGTCCCACCCTCAGGGGGCTTTACGATTATGACCGTAGGTAATTAATTACAAAACATCGAAATCTATCCATTTATCTTGCAATTAACTCATTGGCGCCTTCGTATGAAAAGCAGAGCTGTTTTTGCCCATTCTTACCTCCATACCACACGGCACATTATATGAAAACAATTAAGATACAGGTAGAATTAATTTCGTAATTATCTCCCCTTTAAAACAAGCTTCGCGATATGCTTCGCTAAAGGGCAGGTGATGTTTTTAAACGTAATTTAAAGTCACGCAAATAACGATAGTAGACCATATGCAGCTTAACGCATCTGTCTTTGTATAAATGGCCAATCTTATCCCGCACCTTCTATTGGCACTAGGTAAGAAATTTTAGACCAATCACGTGTCTCAAAAGGGTATAAAGGAACCCCAAATAGAGGGAACGAACACTGGTAAACAGATTTTTTTCTTATAATTTTTGTTGTAAGAGGCGTTTAAGAAATCCGTTTGGGGAGGAGCTCTATTAAAAATGTTGACGTTAAGACGAATTACTATGCACTCTAATTCGAAATTATGTTATATTTGAATTTAAATTTATGAGAAAAATATGCAGAATTGTGTACCAGTTTATCCTGAAAACGATGGAACTTGGCGCGAATTTTGGAAAACAGGACCAATTTTTTGCTTTTGAGTCTCAGGTAGAATGCAATATACCTTTGACTTTAGGCCTTAATGAATATCACTTCAAGTTCCTTGGCGACAATTTTCAACGTACATTTTTAACGCGTTTAGCTTTGAATATCGTACAAGCTTCTGTTGCAGCAGTCACATAGCAAAGGATAAAAAAGCTTTAAACTTTGTTTAAACTGGATCAAGGCGTGTCTTTGACGCTTCGGTAATGATTTTTTCCGATCCGGGTTTTGGAAACTCGGCGTGTATGCTCTGTACATATTTCGTTGTAACAAAGAGCTGTTTTGACACAGAATGTTGCGTTATGATGGGATACTAAGAGCAGGGACGTCTTCTATATATATTTATATTATAAATGAAAGTCGCTTTTCGTGTCTCTATGTGTGACCGCGTAGTTCTTCTAAACTGGACAAGTCCATTCAATCTGTGTGGTTTTTCCTCAAAAGACCATTTCAGACACCAATCTACATGGTCTTCACACGATCCGACCAAGATTATGTCTGGACTTTAAAAGAGACTGAGACCTCTGAGTTTGTTTCGGCGTTTCTTCTCAGATTAGTCAGATAGGAAACGCCGACCTCATGTAGTTTTTAAAATATGATTGACGTGTAAAAGTGTTTGTACAAACCTACTTACAGAAATAAAATAATTTATCATTTAAACTACGCAACGAATTTTTTATAAATCAACATTTAGTAAAGAAAGCTTCCGTGACGATTTGCGATAGGCGGCTGGCACACACTGGATGAGGAGAGCCGAATAATGGGCTCAGTGGCGTCCACTAGGAGAGGCCTACGTCCAGCAGTGGACGAATATAGGCTAATGATGATGATAAAAGAAAGCTCGGTGATTTTTCAAGTGGTGAAAACCGTACGATGCAGGGGCGGGTCGCTTGTTAACCTATATGAGGATAATGATGATAGGGTTTGGAGAATGTAAGATGCGAAAGCTAGCGAAGCGAGCTCGAAATGTTTTGCACCACGCCACGGATAGGTTGCGTTTTCTTTCGACCATCCATAAAACAAAAGGAGGTAAGTTAGTACTTTGTCGACTTATACAAAAGACTTTGAGAATTAAGACACGGCTGGTCGCTTCGCTCGCTCATATATGAGCGAGTGAAGCGACCCCAAAAATTCAAGCACCCCGCCTGGGATAAGTTAGGTTTTCTTTCGACATCCCCTAGCTACTACGCTAGCAGGATCTAGGGGGCCCATGGATTGCGGGGTCCTAGCAACTTGCCCAGACTGGCCAATGGAGAAGATGGCTCTGCCTATCAGCGAAATTTAAACGTCGTTTAGACTGATCAAGTGGTTTCCCCATTTTATCTGCGTTATGATTGGACCTAATGCTTATTTTTCTTTTTAAAGTGCTGCCTGTACGAGGTTTTGTTATTAAATAGGTGTTATAAAAGCAGAGCAATTAAGTTTTGCCAGGGAAATATGAAAGAGATGGATTAATATTTGAATGCATGCGCGAGAGTTGGTAGTCTACAATTTAGCAAGAAGTTTTTAGTTGTCTATCGCTTAGTGAAGGAATAAATTAATATCTGTGGAAAAATCTCTAAGGACATACCTTAGAGGGATTTTTCCATAGAAAAAAATTTTGTTCTGTGGGTTTTTCATTACGTACAGTCGGCCATGACTGTGGTCTATCAGTTCTGACAACTTTACCTAGCAAAAGAAAGTTCCGCTAAGGTGTGTAACTGAAGTGCATGAAAAACATGAAAATCTTTATTGCTTTTAGACGTGTATTAACTATAGGTAACTAATACCTACCTAAACTTTTTAGCGTAGTTATTCTAATTGGAAATTTCATTTTCTCATTTGAGTTTTGTTCCCATCGATTGGCTTGTAAAATAATAATTATTTTAAGTAGATAGGTAAGTATACTGTGTATCGTATTACCCAGTAACTGGGTTGTCGAGGTCAGATAAGCAGTCGCTCCATGTAAAATACTGGTATTCAGCTGCATCCGGTTAGACTGGAAGCTGACCCGAACGTAGTTGCGAACAGGCTGGCGGATGATGATGATGAGATAAGTATACACCGTGTAAATTACACACGGAACAGAAATAAATAATCTCAATTTACACTTGCAAGCATTGTAATCAAGTATTGCAATTATGTTGAGTACTATGCCTTTATACTGAGCTAATATAAATAAGTGTTACTAGCAAAGTGGTAGTAGAGTTAATAATGACATGCTCTTTACTTCCTGACTGTCAGAATATCACATGTTACAATTTGAAACTTATGTAAAGTTACCATGCAAGTACCTACTTAGTAAAAACAACTACACACAGTTACTTACAAAAAAAGTTTCTGATATTTTTCATTATTGTTGTTTTTGGAGTTCTTTTATATACTTGATTATTACTTACAAAGTAGCAGAATTAAATGAAAATTATAACATAATCGGTAGTATTGCCTGAGTTGGCAACAACACATGGTAGGTAAGTCATTAATAATGTTTGTTTAAGAAATGTTCCACAAAATGCATCTGAACACCCAACACCTTCCTTTTGCTCAAACTGAAAAATTAGTACCTAAAACGAGCTACTAACTACTGACCACCATCATAAACATGTAGGAATATCCAAAGTCATCTATTAAAACAGTTATTATGCCTACTACCGGTTACTAGCCTGGTCTAATAAAAAAATATACGTACATATCTCAAGATGTCTCGAATGCAGTTTCCAACGTTGAAGATCAGATGCATCAATCCAAAACGAGCAAATTGATTCAATCCTTTGGTGTGTATTTTTTTGATGCACTTAGTTTTAGCACAAGAGGTGCGTGAGTGAACGGTACGTAAGGTCGTCGGGTCGTGCGACCGGTCCAACCGCCCGCGCCCCCGCGCTCGCGATCATGGAGCATTCACACGCGACACACGTCCGCCTCGCTGCACACCGCCGGGCCGACTGCCGCTCCCTCGCCTCCCACCCCCGCACACCTGCGCACGCGCAGCAGCGAAAACATTGCGATGCATCCACGCAACGCATGCGCGTACGTACCGACATCCGTTAACTAATAAACATATTAGTCGTGATTATCCGTCGCTGGCGAACGCAGCGGTGATTCGGTGAATGATGAATTTGTAAGTGGCTGGTAAACAATAGTAGAAAATTATGTTCAAACGTTAATTCCTTCTTAAAATTCGAAGTGCTTAATTACCGGGTTATTGTAACCTAACTGACATGATGTCGAGTCTGGTAGAAAGCTAACTAAGTTCAACTACTTGCGCGCGGTCCGACCCCAACCGTTCTATAAAGGATAGATATGGTAGATATTTTATTTAAATTATTATTAAGTAAGTTTACTAACACTTGTTCACACTGAATCACAGTGACATAATACATGCTTAAATAATTATAGTGCAACAATTACTTATACATAGTGCAGTATAATTCCTGCAAGTAGATACTTTTTGTTGTCATTTCGATTAAATTCTTTTTACGAGTCATTCAGTCAGCTTTTTTACTTTTTCGTTTTTTTTTAAATATTCAAAAAATTGACAATTGTTCTGTACATTGTCAAGAAGAAAAAAATGCAACGAATTCTGTCGTTGGAATTCCTATTGTGTGGATATTTTATTCAATAATATTTAATCTTTCTTCGAAAGTTAGTTTCAAATTTTAACCACCACTATATGTGAGTAGCCAGCGGATACGTTCCCTGGAATTTCTCGTCCCTTTTTTCTTTGGTGAGTAATCCCTTTATAGGTTCCGTATTCTTGTTACTTGTGCCTTCTTCTTTAATCTAAGAAGATTTCCTTTTTCTTAGATTGTTTGAAAGGCCACCTTTTTTTGGCCTTACCCTGCCATTTATTGTTCGCCTGTCTTCTTCCTTCGTCTGCCGGCCGCAGAAGTCCGAGCGAGCTTGCGGAGAGAAGCGCAGGATCGTTGCCGAGCAAGGTCGACGACACAGGTGCCTAACGGACACATCAGGTGCTAAATAAGACATTTGTGTTGCGCAATAACGCCCAACCATCATATAATAGAAGTGTTCTGTGTTATACCGTCGTGTGACATTTTAATTTTAAGTTGCTTTCCTAAATTCTTAATATCAGATCTTATTCTCTTTAAAATTTATATTAACGAAATTATGTAAAGAAAAACCTTAATTTTGAGCTTATTTGTGTTAAATAATTTATAGAGCGGCACGAATTTCGTACGATTGCAATCGAATTTAAATTCGTCTATATACTTAAATTCCTAAAAATTTGGAAACATCCATAAGTTTTTTCTCCAAAAATCTTCTTGTGATATATTTTTTTTGGTAGCCTTATACAATTTCCAACGACTGAATATTTACATTTTTTTGACTTATTTCTTAATTATTTCGGTTGTTCTTTTTATTAATAAATTTTACGTGTACCAGCTGCGTGAGTTTGATTTTTTAGCTAGCTCACGTCGGGGTTCGAGTCCCCGGCGTGTTAGCAGCCAGCTCTACGCTGCAATATGGCGCCCGATTTTTAAAAGTAAGTACTATTTACATATTTTTTTTTGTTATATCGTGTGTGGTGCTCCCTCTGAGCAAAAAATATTTTAATCCCCGTGTCACCATTGTTATTTACAGATTCTGGAATCCGACTAGCTTGTATACTGTTTCTTTCATTCGAATCGGCACACTCCTTGCGTTCGCTCAGCAGAAAGTGGATGCTCCGTGAACTTTGCGCTGCGCTGTGCTGTGGACAATACTTCGACCAGTTTGCATTACTTACCTGTTTATTTTCGAAGTGTTATTTCTATAAAATAACCCTGTAACTATATCACATAGCTGACTATTTATTACTCTCGCCACAAATATATTTTTATCCTGAGTTTAATTTCTCCTCTGTAACTTAGCTGTAATTAGTTTCCCGTAGTGTGTGTCTGAAGTGTGAATGTTTTAGGCCTCGTGACCAAAGGTAAGCTTTTTTATGCTCGGTTGTTTGCTTGTATCTAGTTCATTTTTGATTCTAGTCCAGCTGTCCATTGATATTTTTTTTGCTAGTGTCTATTTATTTTTTGATGCTAGCATACCTTTTTCTTTGGCGGTTGTTTGCTATTATCTATTTGTCTTTTGATTACTAGCCCAACTGTTTTTCTTTGTTGTTGTGTGGTCATAACATTCCTTCATCAGCCATAAACCTCAACATGGTCACTTTCCAGCTTCGTACAAGGAGATTGCTCTATTTTGTTTGTTGTGTCTTTTTGTGATGTAACAGGGCAGACTATGGCTTCTTTTTTTTGCCCATTTTTTCGACGTCTGTTCTGTGTCTGATCCAGTATCAACAAATAACATGCCTTTCATAATTGTCCACATTGTTTCACGGAGGTTCGCATATTTTGAGCTTGTTTTACCCCCAATTTCCCTTCTATTAATTAATCTTATCCCTTTTTATGCATTTAGCAGTTACCTAATTATCCGTATTTAATCGGAATATTAGTTTTACATATAATTGTAAACCGGGATACCAAAATTATCTAAATACTTACTTAAATACAATTTTCATTTTCATTTTCTATTTACGTAAATATTTTTCTTCCAACAGTAATCAAAATTTTTACAAAGGATAACGCCCATTTTCGTAAATCCTTTCTATAAAGGATAATGGTCAAAATTGTTACCTACTGTATCCCAATTCATGCATTAACTTTGCCACCGGTTTTACACCAAACTTTCTTATGTTTGGTAAGAAATTTTTATAGATTCCACTCATGCTAATTAGTCAGACTCTAAGCGTTAATTTAGCTGAAAGTCGGATTCAGCATGCGTTGATTTTTTTTATTTTCTTCTCCATCACTCTACATCTTGGTTAATGGTATTCTATGGAGACGTAATTTTTTTTTTCTAGATTTTTGCCATTGGTTATTTTTTTGGTTGGCAAGCTGGCTCCTCGCTTTATTAAAAACCGTATCTTGACTAGTTTTCTTTAGCTCCACCCACATATTATTTCCTCTAGGCTTTCGGTTATGGTTTATGTCAATCTAAGGTTCCTTTGACTTGAGTCGTCTGACTGAAGTCCCTATTTTTGACTGAAGTCCCTGTTTTTGACTGAAGTCCCTATTTTTGACTGACGTCCTATTTTTTGACTGACGTCCTATTTTTGACTGAAGTCCTATCTTTGACTCAAGTCCTATCTTTGACTCAAGTCCTTTGTTTGACCCTTTGATTTCCAGTATTTTTTGTGTCAGAAGCCGTATCTTCTACTGGAGTTATCACTTCAACTTGAGTTGTGACTTTGACTTAGGTCGTTACTTTTAACTTAAGGCTAAACATAGACAGCGACATCTAGTTGTTAAAATAATCTTTTTGTTGACAACTTTTTGTTTACTGTCACTATTTTGACCACGCCCACATAAGGCGTTACTTTTAGTGTTTAGTGTTGGGACACTGTCGATAGATTTTTGTCGATGATTTGAATTTCTATAACAAAGTGTTTAGTGTTGGGACAATGTCGATATTTTTTGTCGATAATTTTAAATTGCTTAACGAAATGTTTTCTTACTAAACCTTTCATCTTTTATCATCAAAACTTATCATACACTCTTTATCATCCTGTTATTTTCTTATTTCGTCTGAAGAAGTTTTTTTTTTTTGACAATTTATTATTAGTTCTTTGACTGATGTTGTTAATTTGTGTTTGGTGGATATTATGACTGAGGTCGTATTTTATTCTTTGTTTTTGAATTTATCTAAGGGATACTATGATTTAATTAGGCTAGTTAGGTACTTCTAGATTAATTTATATCCTTTAGTTCCTAAGTCGTTAGTTTTTAGGTTATTCATAGGTTTAGAGGACACGTCAGGAGCTCGCATTGGTAACGTTTAGATTGGAGGCGCTTCAAATTTATTCTTTATCTGCTGCACTTCGATGCTGCTTATTAGGTTTATGTAACTTATCTACTAGACATATTTAATTCCTTATTTTTTTTCTTTTTCTTTTCTTCCCTCTTTCACATACTTCGTACACATTCTTCTATGGTATTGTCACTCTTATAGTGATATTCCTATTTTTTTCATAATAACAATCCTTTGGTGTTGTTCCTAATTTTAGTGATGCGACTCGTATTGAGTTGTTGTTCCTTTATCGACATATATTTTTTTTTTTTTTTGCTGGAATGGGTGTGATGCAGTATAATTCCTGCAAGTAGATACTTTTTGTTGTCATTTCGATTAAATTCTTTTTACGAGTCATTCGGTCAGCTTTTTTACTTTTTCGTTTTTTTTTAAATATTCAAAAAATTGACAATTGTTCTGAACATTGTCAAGAAGAAAAAAATGCAACGCATTCTGTCGTTGGAATTCCTATTGTGTGGATATTTTATTCAATAATATTTAATCTTTCTTCGAAAGTTAATTTCAAATTTTAACCACCACGATATGTGAGTAGTCAGCGGATCGACTGTACGTTCCCTGGAATTTCTCATCACTTTTTTTCTTTGGTGAGTAATCCCTTTATAGGTTCCGTATTCTTGTTACTTGTGCCTTCTTCTTTAATCTAAGAAGATTTCCTTTTTCTTAGATTGTTTGAAAGGCCACCTTTTTTTGGCCTTACCCTGCCATTTATTGTTCGCCTGTCTTCTTCCTTCGTCTGCCGGCCGCAGAAGTCCGAGCGAGCTTGCGGAGAGAAGCGCAGGATCGTTGCCGAGCAAGGTCGACGACACAGGTGCCTAACGGACACATCAGGTCCTAAATAAGACATTTGTGTGGCGCAATAACGCCCAACCATCATATAATAGAAGTGTTCTGTGTTATACCGTCGTGTGACATTTTAATTTTAAGTTGCTTTCCTAAATTCTTAATATCAGATCTTATTCTCTTTAAAATTTATATTAACGAAATTATGTAAAGAAAAACCTTAATTTTGAGCTTATTTGTGTTAAATAATTTATAGAGCGGCACGAATTTCGTACGATTGCAATCGAATTTAAATTCGTCTATATACTTAAATTCCTAAAAATTTGGAAACATCCATAAGTTTTTTCTCCAAAAATCTTCTTGTGATATATTTTTTTTGGTAGCCTTATACAATTTCCAACGACTGAATATTTACATTTTTTTGACTTATTTCTTAATTATTTCGGTTGTTCTTTTTATTAATAAATTTTACGTGTACCAGCTGCGTGAGTTTGATTTTTTAGCTAGCTCACGTCGGGGTTCGAGTCCCCGGCGTGTTAGCAGCCAGCTCTACGCTGCAATATGGCGCCCGATTTTTAAAAGTAAGTACTATTTACATATTTTTTTTTGTTATATCGTGTGTGGTGCTCCCTCTGAGCAAAAAATATTTTAATCCCCGTGTCACCATTGTTATTTACAGATTCTGGAATCCGACTAGCTTGTATACTGTTTCTTTCATTCGAATCGGCACACTCCTTGCGTTCGCTCAGCAGAAAGTGGATGCTCCGTGAACTTTGCGCTGCGCTGTGCTGTGGACAATACTTCGACCAGTTTGCATTACTTACCTGTTTATTTTCGAAGTGTTATTTCTATAAAATAACCCTGTAACTATATCACATAGCTGACTATTTATTACTCTCGCCACAAATATATTTTTATCCTGAGTTTAATTTCTCCTCTGTAACTTAGCTGTAATTAGTTTCCCGTAGTGTGTGTCTGAAGTGTGAATGTTTTAGGCCTCGTGACCAAAGGTAAGCTTTTTTATGCTCGGTTGTTTGCTTGTATCTAGTTCATTTTTGATTCTAGTCCAGCTGTCCATTGATATTTTTTTTGCTAGTGTCTATTTATTTTTTGATGCTAGCATACCTTTTTCTTTGGCGGTTGTTTGCTATTATCTATTTGTCTTTTGATTACTAGCCCAACTGTTTTTCTTTGTTGTTGTGTGGTCATAACATTCCTTCATCAGCCATAAACCTCAACATGGTCACTTTCCAGCTTCGTACAAGGAGATTGCTCTATTTTGTTTGTTGTGTCTTTTTGTGATGTAACAGGGCAGACTATGGCTTCTTTTTTTTGCCCATTTTTTCGACGTCTGTTCTGTGTCTGATCCAGTATCAACAAATAACATGCCTTTCATAATTGTCCACATTGTTTCACGGAGGTTCGCATATTTTGAGCTTGTTTTACCCCCAATTTCCCTTCTATTAATTAATCTTATCCCTTTTTATGCATTTAGCAGTTACCTAATTATCCGTATTTAATCGGAATATTAGTTTTACATATAATTGTAAACCGGGATACCAAAATTATCTAAATACTTACTTAAATACAATTTTCATTTTCATTTTCTATTTACGTAAATATTTTTCTTCCAACAGTAATCAAAATTTTTACAAAGGATAACGCCCATTTTCGTAAATCCTTTCTATAAAGGATAATGGTCAAAATTGTTACCTACTGTATCCCAATTCATGCATTAACTTTGCCACCGGTTTTACACCAAACTTTCTTATGTTTGGTAAGAAATTTTTATAGATTCCACTCATGCTAATTAGTCAGACTCTAAGCGTTAATTTAGCTGAAAGTCGGATTCAGCATGCGTTGATTTTTTTTATTTTCTTCTCCATCACTCTACATCTTGGTTAATGGTATTCTATGGAGACGTAATTTTTTTTTTCTAGATTTTTGCCATTGGTTATTTTTTTGGTTGGCAAGCTGGCTCCTCGCTTTATTAAAAACCGTATCTTGACTAGTTTTCTTTAGCTCCACCCACATATTATTTCCTCTAGGCTTTCGGTTATGGTTTATGTCAATCTAAGGTTCCTTTGACTTGAGTCGTCTGACTGAAGTCCCTATTTTTGACTGAAGTCCCTGTTTTTGACTGAAGTCCCTATTTTTGACTGACGTCCTATTTTTTGACTGACGTCCTATTTTTGACTGAAGTCCTATCTTTGACTCAAGTCCTATCTTTGACTCAAGTCCTTTGTTTGACCCTTTGATTTCCAGTATTTTTTGTGTCAGAAGCCGTATCTTCTACTGGAGTTATCACTTCAACTTGAGTTGTGACTTTGACTTAGGTCGTTACTTTTAACTTAAGGCTAAACATAGACAGCGACATCTAGTTGTTAAAATAATCTTTTTGTTGACAACTTTTTGTTTACTGTCACTATTTTGACCACGCCCACATAAGGCGTTACTTTTAGTGTTTAGTGTTGGGACACTGTCGATAGATTTTTGTCGATGATTTGAATTTCTATAACAAAGTGTTTAGTGTTGGGACAATGTCGATATTTTTTGTCGATAATTTTAAATTGCTTAACGAAATGTTTTCTTACTAAACCTTTCATCTTTTATCATCAAAACTTATCATACACTCTTTATCATCCTGTTATTTTCTTATTTCGTCTGAAGAAGTTTTTTTTTTTTGACAATTTATTATTAGTTCTTTGACTGATGTTGTTAATTTGTGTTTGGTGGATATTATGACTGAGGTCGTATTTTATTCTTTGTTTTTGAATTTATCTAAGGGATACTATGATTTAATTAGGCTAGTTAGGTACTTCTAGATTAATTTATATCCTTTAGTTCCTAAGTCGTTAGTTTTTAGGTTATTCATAGGTTTAGAGGACACGTCAGGAGCTCGCATTGGTAACGTTTAGATTGGAGGCGCTTCAAATTTATTCTTTATCTGCTGCACTTCGATGCTGCTTATTAGGTTTATGTAACTTATCTACTAGACATATTTAATTCCTTATTTTTTTTCTTTTTCTTTTCTTCCCTCTTTCACATACTTCGTACACATTCTTCTATGGTATTGTCACTCTTATAGTGATATTCCTATTTTTTTCATAATAACAATCCTTTGGTGTTGTTCCTAATTTTAGTGATGCGACTCGTATTGAGTTGTTGTTCCTTTATCGACATATATTTTTTTTTTTTTTTGCTGGAATGGGTGTGATGCAGTATAATTCCTGCAAGTAGATACTTTTTGTTGTCATTTCGATTAAATTCTTTTTACGAGTCATTCGGTCAGCTTTTTTACTTTTTCGTTTTTTTTTAAATATTCAAAAAATTGACAATTGTTCTGAACATTGTCAAGAAGAAAAAAATGCAACGCATTCTGTCGTTGGAATTCCTATTGTGTGGATATTTTATTCAATAATATTTAATCTTTCTTCGAAAGTTAATTTCAAATTTTAACCACCACGATATGTGAGTAGTCAGCGGATCGACTGTACGTTCCCTGGAATTTCTCATCACTTTTTTTCTTTGGTGAGTAATCCCTTTATAGGTTCCGTATTCTTGTTACTTGTGCCTTCTTCTTTAATCTAAGAAGATTTCCTTTTTCTTAGATTGTTTGAAAGGCCACCTTTTTTTGGCCTTACCCTGCCATTTATTGTTCGCCTGTCTTCTTCCTTCGTCTGCCGGCCGCAGAAGTCCGAGCGAGCTTGCGGAGAGAAGCGCAGGATCGTTGCCGAGCAAGGTCGACGACACAGGTGCCTAACGGACACATCAGGTCCTAAATAAGACATTTGTGTGGCGCAATAACGCCCAACCATCATATAATAGAAGTGTTCTGTGTTATACCGTCGTGTGACATTTTAATTTTAAGTTGCTTTCCTAAATTCTTAATATCAGATCTTATTCTCTTTAAAATTTATATTAACGAAATTATGTAAAGAAAAACCTTAATTTTGAGCTTATTTGTGTTAAATAATTTATAGAGCGGCACGAATTTCGTACGATTGCAATCGAATTTAAATTCGTCTATATACTCAAATTCCTAAAAATTTGGAAACATCCATAAGTTTTTTCTCCAAAAATCTTCTTGTGATATATTTTTTTTGGTAGCCTTATACAATTTCCAACGACTGAATATTTACATTTTTTTGACTTATTTCTTAATTATTTCGGTTGTTCTTTTTATTAATAAATTTTACGTGTACCAGCTGCGTGAGTTTGATTTTTTAGCTAGCTCACGTCGGGGTTCGAGTCCCCGGCGTGTTAGCAGCCAGCTCTACGCTGCAGTAGGTAAACCAATAAAATAAAACAATAAATTAGAAAAATAAGCTAATTTACTTAGTTAATAAGCGCTAATATTCAATTAAACTAAATTAAAATTATTAATATAGAAAAATTGGTAACACCGTACACGGAAATGAAAAAAAAATTGATGAAAAACTATAAGTCAATAAAAAGTAAAATTTATGAAATTCATTAATTTATTACAATGCAATGACATAAAAATAAGGTACAAGTCAAGTCAAGTCGACGTCATAAGTGCAATAGGAAACACTAAGTTTAAAACAATTTTTATTTAATGGCAATTGAGCCGGTGTCGACTATTCTGCCAGCGTCATGTTGATATGTAGTAGGTAACTTACTGTAAAAAAGACAATTAGACTTTGTAGTTTATGACGTGTAGGTATCATTCAAGTATTCAACCTTAGGGTGGTCAAGGCTTGCGGACGGCGAGCAATGGGCAGCCGCCGTCCGGTAAGGACCAGGCCCGGGTCGACGGCGCGTCGTGTTCCACGCGCGCCTCACAGAGATGTCAGCACCATTGACGGGGTCCGATATGACCGTTGCCTGCCGGGGTCGCGGATTGTTCGAAAGAGTTAACGTGGCCCTGGCGCACAGGCAACTGAAGGAACACGGGTGGGTTTTAGTCAGTAAGAGTCTGACACGCCCTTCCGCTCCGCCCAGGGCGGGAGAGGTCATTTGACGACTTCCCACAAAAAAAAAGGATGGTCAAGCAATTACGAGGTCAACTATAAACAAATTTGTTTTCGTTCGACACACCTTCTACTTAGGTCAAACCATCTTACTAGGTAGGTAAGTCACGTGAGAGAGGTCTCCTACGCCACGAGTCCGCTTTCATACGAGAAAAGTGAGCGGAACGAGCCTTTTCCACAAGACAAGCGAGTGGAGGAAGACTACTCTCGAGATGAGCGAGCGAAGCGAGCTCTCCTTCACCACGAGTGAGCAGATTGCCATTACTAACGAGCGCAGTTAGCTGGCTTATGCGCGTAGTAGCGGTGGCGCTAAACTGAATAATCCACCTTAGTTGGACTTTTTTTTTTTTATTTTGGTTGAGAAATCATCAAATGACCTCTCCCGCTCTGGGCGGAGCGGAAGGGCGTGTCAGACTCTTACTGACTAAAACCCACCCGTGTTCCTTCAGTTGCCTGTGCGCCAGGGCCACGGTAACTCTTTCGAACAATCCGCAGCCCCGGCAGGCATCGGTCCTATCGGACCCCGTCAATTGTGCTGACATCTCTTTGAGGCGCGCGTGGACCACGACGCGCCGTCGATCCGGGCCTGGTCTTTACCGGACGGCGAGCTGCCCATTGCTCGCCGTCCGCAAGCCCGCGCTTACGGTGGCCGGGAGTCGGCTATCGACTCCCGACGCCCAGGGTGTCTCCGCCTGCGGCGACTAGGGGCGCGAGGGCGCAGTGATTGCCTCTCCCTCTCGCGCTCCGCCTCCTCCTTCGCGAGTATTACTGCTTCGCAGAAGGAGGTGACGGCTTCCCATTCCCTCTCGTTCCGTACCATGGCCTGAACCAGGGCCGGACGCGAGAGGTCGCCGCCGCCGATCGCTGCCACGAGGACACGGCGGTGCTCCGCCCAAGCCGGGCAGACCTCCACCGTATGCTCCACCGTGTCCTCCGGTCGATCCACACAATGATAACACCCGGGCGTTTCCTCCCGCCTTATCCGAAACAGGAACCTCCCGAAACAGCTATGTCCGGTGAGGAGCTGCGTCAGGCGGAAGGTGAGGACGCCGTGGCGCCTCTCAAGCCACTCCTCAAAGAGGGTATGAACCGCCGCAATTGTGGCGTGTCCTACCTTGGTTGGACTGTGTTGGGGAAGCTGACAAACGACGAAAGTCTCTAATTAGTGCGTGAGCGCACGTTTTTCCAGTGTGACACTGAAACGCGTTGGTCTATTCTGTTAGAAGCTAACCTTCAAAACGTAGGTGAAGTGAGCTTGGGGTGCGACGAATATACGAATATCTCCCGGGCCCCCGACTCATGGTAGTGGAAAGAACTGTGGGGTTGGAGTCGGAAGGAGGCCGACATAATCCTCCATTCTCCCCAGACGGAGGATATCCATGAGGATCTATCCACAAAAAAAAAGTCGAGGTTAGCTTGAAGCGAGTGGTCATTCTAACTGATACTAGGGATTGCCACGATTGACAACTCACTTAACCTATGATTTCACGGTGAGATTTTTACACAATAGATTGGGTGAGCCCTCCCTAGTCCCTAGTTCCCTGCTCACTATTCACCAGTCCAGCACGACAACCTTCACCATATTGTGTCCTTTGATACAATAGATTATCTAAATGTAATTTTTGTATTATTATTCTGTCGACGTCAATTAAGTGTGCCTTTGAATGTCATGGACTAAGTATACTATGATTACTTGGATTGAATCACAGATCACATACTCCAAACAAAATCACCGACACTGACATATGAGCATCGTTGTACCTACGTCATCATGGAGGGTTTATTCCGCTTGGCTGAGTTCAGTCGTTTTAATTTAGTCGTCTTTTAACGAAGAGAGTATATTATTTAGAAAGCTTTTGCTACACTGAATGTACCTAATAATCTGCTTAAATAAAATCTTAAAGTTCATTGACAGATAACTCACAGCCTAGACCGCTAAGTCTAGATTAATTAATTAATTTTACTAGATTTATTAATTGTCTAGAGTAATTTACCTGTCATTGATTTATGTTTAAGTAATTCTTTTTACCTATTGTGGTATGGTAATTTTATTCTAGGTGCATCGTCTTTATATAATTAATGTCGGATACAAAATATTGTAAAACGTTTTAAAAGAGTAACGGTGGAGTTTCTTGCCCATTCTTCTCCATACGAAACTAGCTTTTGAAAGGTGCAACTAGAATCAATTCTATTTTCTTGTAAATTTTGACGTTCAAAAGTGCCTTTTATGTGCCTATTTGAAATATTAGGTCCTTACATATGAAATTGATGTTTTATAGAACTGGCCACTTTGATCTCAAAAAGCCGGCGTTTGGTTAAGAATTCCAAATACAAATTTATTTCAATTTAAAGCGTGTCTATTTGTGTTGCG
Source organism: Dryobotodes eremita (assembly GCA_917490735.1). NCBI lineage: Eukaryota > Metazoa > Arthropoda > Insecta > Lepidoptera > Noctuidae > Dryobotodes > Dryobotodes eremita. Next base: position 3,363,673 of record OU823241.1, on the reverse strand, counting down.
AATGTAATAATTCATTTGTTTTCGCGCCATTTAATTTTGCTTTGACATCATTCTGTGCTCATTATGGAAAACATAAAATATCGCATTATTATCGAATACGAATTCTATCGTGGCACTAGCGCTGCAGAAACAGCTCGAAGGATTAATAATGTGTACGGAGAAGCCATTGTAAAAGAAAACACAGTACGTTTTTGGTTCCAACGCTTTCGTTCTGGAAATTTTGACCTCCAGAACAAACCTCGTGGACGGCGGGAGACCCTAGTTGTCAATGAGGAATTGAAAGTGATCGTGGAAGCGGATCCATCTCAAACCACGTCAGAGTTAGCTGCAGGCTTCGGTGTGAGTGATAAAACCATTTTGAATCATTTGAAACAAATTGGAAAAGTGAAAAAGCTTGAAAAATGGGTACCGCATGAACTAAGTGAAGCAAACCAACAAACACGAGTCGACTGCTGCGTTACGTTACTCAACCGTCACAATAACGAGGGGATATTGAATCGTATCATCACTTGTGATGAAATTTGGAGCCTATACGATAATCGGCAACGCTCATCACAGTGGTTAAATCCAGGAGAACCAGCTAAATCCTGCCCCAAGCGAAAGTTGACTCAAAAAAGGTACTGGTTAGTGTTTGGTGGACCAGCATTGGTGTCATCCACTACAGCTTCCTAAGATCTGGTCAGACGATTACGGTAGACCTGTATTGCCGAAAATTGGAAACCATGATGGAAAAGCTAGCCGTTAAACAGCCGAGATTGGTCAATCGCTCTAGCCCACTGCTGCTTCAGGACAACGCCAGACCACACACTGCACAACAGACGGTGGCGAAACTAGATTAGTTAGGATTAGAATGTCTCCGTCACCCACCATACTCCCCGGACCTTGCTCCAACCGATTACCACTTTTTTCGGAATTTGGATAATTTCTTAATTGGAAAAAAATTCAATTCAGATGAGGCAGTCCAAAATACCTTCAAAGATTTTGTTGATTCTCGCTCCCGCAATTTTTTCAGCAAAGGAATCAATGAACTCCCTATAAGATGGCAAAAGTGCATTGATCACAACGGTACCTACTTTGATTGATTAAATAAACAAAATGTTTCAAAAAAAATAGTTTTACTTTTTCCATATAAAACATCAATTTCATATGTAAGGACCTAATAAATGATTTCACTTTTTAGAAACATGACATTTTGCGCAAATGTTCCTTAAACAACGAAGATGAACACTAAGGAAGATGTTTTTTAAATAAATCCCCCATTGGGGTTTTATTGGGGATGGAAGCTTGTTATTTACTAAATCAGTTTCTAATTCTGTTTGCAGATTAAAGTACGATGTGACAGAGAGTGGAACCATGGTAGCCCAGTGGAAACGGCCGCGGCTTTCGAGTTGTGTAGGTCGTGGGCTCGAACCCAGGCTTTTTTTTTACTTTGTGTCAATAATTTCATCACCACTGCTCATAAACGGTAGATGAAAACATAGTGAGGAAACTGGGATATATTATATGTAGTAGTCACATAGGAAACGCCGACCTTATCTGGTTTTTAAAATAAGATTGGCGTGTAAAAGTGTTTGTACAAACCTATTTACAGAAATAAAATCATTTATCATTTATCATTAATGATTTTAATGATTATAATTCTGTAAATACATGCTTGTTACAGTCGTGAATCATATTTTGTTCAACATACATTTTTTAGGTACCTTTATTTCCTTTCATTAAATGGTGTATTATATTCTTACGTGCCCATACAAGGAAAGTATTCCGCTTTGAAAGTCGGTGAAGACCTGGTTAAGACTCCTCAATATCCAAGACTACACTTATTGTGATTTTGTTATTGCTCTGAAGATCAAGCGGGACCTCACATCACCCTGTAGGTAGGTATAGGTACTACAGTATCTAGATTCTAAGTCATTGACAGGAATGCCGAATATCTGACAACCAGTCTTACCAAGAGGTGTCGTGTTACACAGTAACTGGGTTGTGGAAGTCATTTAAAATACTGGTATTCAGCTGCATTCGGTTAGACTGGAAGCTAACCACAACGTTCGGAGTAGACTAGGCGGATGATGATGACCGTTACAAGTTTGAACTTTGGCCGCGTAGGTACATTATATTGTAAGTAGATACCTACGTTGTCACAAAAGTTTTTATTTTAAAAATAAAATTGTAATGATATATTGTACATATTTTATAATAAAATAGCATTGCGAGGGTAAATTGATAAACCCCATTAAACTTCAAAAATTAAATGCATACACACTAAACTTAAATAACAAGTGATCCTAATTTAACCTTATGTTACTGAATTAACTAAACATTTAATTTACCTATCAGTACTTGAAACAAATGTATATAAATTTAGATTAGCATGCACAAGGAAGCATTCAAACCGCTAAACAGATTGAATATATTCTTATCATAGATAAATTAAATAAAACTGCTAACAATAACTTGGTAGGCGTTTTTCTCTTAGGTAGGTACATACACTTTCTTTTGCCTCGAAATAAAAATACAATGTCAATTCACCAAAAACAATCGTGTCACTATCACGAGAAGCTGAAGAAAGGATATTAGAAAAAAAATATACGTAATTTTAAAACTCACTTGTTTTGAGATCCCTGTCAAAGTTCAAAAAATTCTGCCTTTCCATTTTCATAGAAGAAAACATTCTAAAATTAAACTCTGTCACTGATTTCTCAAGAACATGCGCACACGACACTTTAAGTTCGGTCGGGGCCCGAACTTACCCGAACTAGACCGAAAGCTGGTGGAGCGAGATGTGTCTCCTTCGAAAACTTGCCATCGAATGGGACTGGGGTCCGGTAAAATCAGTGCAGGGAGGAAAATAAATTCAATTCTTAAGATGTAAGGGAGTGGACAGATGTGGGACTCGTGGGAAAGTTGGGGTGCGCGTGCGACGCGGCGACGACGGCGACGTAGTGAGTAGGTGTCGCCCTTTCTTGGTTCTGACACCTCCCACTAATAGTCGTAAGTTGGGAGTAACTGATAATAATAATAAATCATTTATTTGCTTAAAACATGGTATACAACGGTGTTAAATATAATTTTAATGGCAGAAACATGTTCAGCTAGGATGAACCAGTGCATGAAAAATTTCAGGGTTTTCAAAAATGTTAGAACTTACATCAATATTTTTATCCATAAATTCTTTTAAACTCATTTTTATAACCCCTTGCACAACTTAATCTTAAATAATCTCGAATGTAGTATTTTAAAGTGCCTTGGTATCTTGTTATAACTACGCACATTAGGTACAGGTACTTTTAAGATTTTGTTTTATTTTTGTAAGGAATTATTTTATTTGTTTGAAGGTCGGGTTGCATCATTAGATTACCTATGTACACTCCAGGAAAATAACATGTACCTATATAGGAAATACTTTTGTGCGACAAATCTAAGAGAGGATTACTTCCCGGAAACACCTATATTTAATTTAATAGACTTGTTAACTTACTTGAAAAGTCTAATTTGATACAGTTTATGGTGTGAGAAAAATATATATTTTGTAAAGTACGGGGAAGGTTGCGGATTTAGAATAACAAAAAATTATAGAATATCATTTATTTCTGAGTATATTTTTCTAGACTGCGGTGGCCACTTTGGGCTGGTTTGCCATTAAACATTAAAATTCAAATACTTATATTTATTTGTGACAAATAGCCTATTTAATGTTGTGGTACATGAAGTTATAAAATAAAAAATATTGAATCAATATGTGCTGCCTTGCAAGGCGTACAAATATTGCTTACACAAATTATTGTGTAAGCAATATTTGTACGCCTATACTAGTAGGCTATACTAGTTTTGTAGTACACCTATTAAAGTGTACTACAAAACTAGTATAGCCTATCACTATTATCTATATGAACTAGGTATAAACGAATTAATTAATTCAATTATGTCATTATTTCAAGAGTTCTACTGTTAAATATTGTTAAGAATTTTATTGTTCTACAGTTCCCATAAAAGTTGACTGCATGCCGCCGTGATACAGGTTTGTCCTAGTACAGGCATCTGACATAATTATATACCTTTGTAAATTATTGCTAAGATTTTATATTAATATTTTACCGATCTTAATACTGCATAAATATTTATTATTTATAAATAATAAATATTTATGCAGTATTTGCGGATTGTCAAAGACACAATACAAACGGGATGTATCCCGTTTATTATTATTGTCTTTGACAATCTCGGGACCTTGGGGTCCCGGACCTGTAGAAGGCGTGCGAGGGGCCGATGCTAACTCGCAGAGGCCCGTTAGACGCTTTCAATAAAATGAGTAATATTAATACTACATATTATAAAACACATTCCCCCCGCCGCGTTCGTCTGTCTATCTGAACGCGATAAACACAAGAACTCCCGAGCGGATTTTCATACGGCTTTCATAAATGGACGGAGTGTAATTATCCGAGGCGACTTTAACATTAATATTTTAGGAAACAATCCAAATACCAGTAGATTATTAAATTTGTTTGAATCATTCAAATTGTCAAATGTGTTTGTAGAACCAACCCGAACAACTACGACTACTGCTACATGTATTGATAATGTTTATTGTTGCTGCGACTATTTAGATAAAGCCATCGTTAATTATCACCCTTATTATCACAGCGGGCAAACCATAACTTTTGAGTCCAACATACCAATACAAAAAGTGCAGATACAATTCAGACCAATAACATCTGTTAATTTAAATAAATTTAATAGCACTTTAATTTGTAAGTTAATTAATCAGGACCTTACAATGAACAATGATAATATTTTGTACAAAGAATTGGTTTTGATAGTCCAAACTGAGTTCAATAATTATTTTATTAAGAACACTAAAAGTATCAGCCCTAAGATTTTATTTAGTGACTGGGCATATAAAGGACTTAGGAAAAGTAGGGAAAGACTGTTCCAGCAGTATGGCCTTAAGCTTTATACACGGAAACTTTTAATAAATATGTTGCTACTTAGTTCTTGAACTTTTACGAACACTAATTGTAAGGCAGCTGAAGCCTTATACATTAGCAACAAGGTTAAATCAGCAAACAATAAAATAAAGACGATTTGGAGAATTATCAATAATGAAACGAACAGGAACAAAAATCATAGTTTTGATTACACACGTCATACAGTCACATTTGCGATAGCAAAGAAGTTGGTCAAGAATTTCTAAATTTCTTTACCAGTATCCCAATCAAAACGATTAAAACCTTAAATTCCTCGCCCTCGCTCGCTTTTGATTTAGTAAGGGCGAATGTTTCAGCCTGCCCGGTTGAATTTAACTTTAAGCATATTACCCCATAACAGTAATAAAAGCTTTTAAGCAAATTATGATCAAATTGACCGAAGATCTTTGGGTCTATTAAAGTCTGTACCGCCATAATTGAGACTATAGAGCCTTACTTAGCCTTAATATTAATATGTGGGTGGATCAAAGATTCTTCCCAGATTTAAAGAAATATAGTAAGGTAATACCATTTTTCAAATCCGGGGACAGTAAACACACAAAAAATAGACCAGAATCCGTGTTGTCTGTTTTCAGCAAGGTGTTTGAAAAGGTAATGCTTAATCAAATGCTCAAACATTTTAACACTAATAAAATCTTACATGATCAACAGTATGGTTTCACCAAGGGACGTTGTACGACTGACGCCGGTGTCACCTTATTAAAACACATATTTGCGGCGTGGGAATAGGCCCAAGATGTTATAGGAATCTTTTGTGACCTTTCCAAGGCCTATTGCGTCGATCACGAAACCTTGCTCTTGAAACTTGAGCATTACGGACTTGGAAAACCTGCGTTCTGTTTAGTAAAATCTTATTTAAATAATAGACAACAGTAAGTTCAAATAAATGGTGTCAATTCACTCAGTTTAAAGTAAAAATGGGTGTTCAACTAGGCTTGATATTGGGTCCTTTCCTCATTTTAGTGTATATTAATGATATACTCCATTTATTCAAAAAATCAATCACGGATGGTGTTATTTGCTGACGATGACGAGCTAAAAATGTTGATGACATAAATAATACCCTGCTGCAGGTCCAAAATTACCACTGGTAATAATTAAGTAAATCTTTACCAAATGTCAAAAGTAGTTAGTGATTGTGGGATAGGATTGATCAAGGGAAACTAGAATTCGTCGATAAAACTGTTTTCTTGGGGATCACGCTCGACTCAAGGCTACAATGGGGTCCTCATTTAACATCTCTAGCAGGACGGCTAAGTTCAGCAGCTATGCTGTCTGAAAAATCCGTCAATTTACTGATGTAGATACCGCGAGGCTAATCTATTTTAGTTATTTTCATAGTATCATGTACTTCAGTATTTTACCTCGGGGACGGGCTGCAGACGTCGAGTCTATTTGTATTCTGCAGAAAAGAGCCATCAGAGGCATATATAAGCTCCGCAGGCGCGGTTTTCTAAGATAACTGTTTAAGGTTATTAACATCATGACGGTACCTTGTCAATACATCTTAGAAAACATCATGTACGTAAGAAAAAAAATACGTATTTTTAGTATAAGAGGTGTAAGACATAAGTATAGTACTAGAAATAGGGACCTATTAGATCAACCAGGTTTCAGACTGGCTAAAATAGACTCATCTTTTATGAGGTACGGCTTAAAATGTTACAATAAAATACCTCCCCACATACTTCAACTGAATGAAACGAAATTCAAATCTTGTATTAAACGTACACTATGCAGGCGCCCATATTATAAGTTGAGGGATAACATCGCTGATAAAATGCTTGGCTCAATGCTGGTCCTGCTCCACAACCACAACTAATTAATTGATTAACACTTGAAAATACTGCTAGAGCTGCTTAATATTGTAAGATTACCTTTGCATTGTAGAAACCCAATCTCCTTTATATTATATAATTGCATAGGACAGGTGTGAGCACCTACTATGTACTATAGAGCTACGAGGTGCATTCAATAAGTACCTAGCCTCATCGCCAGAGGGCGCTGTAGTTTCAAAAGAGTTTTACCACAGTGTAGCACATTCTTTTTTAATTCTTTTTTCAAATTTTCATTCCAATCCCTTCATTTGTTTTAATTTGACAACTTATGGAAGCGAACGTGTCGATCGGTTTTACAAAAATGGAAAAAGAGCAATATCGTTCGGTGATTCGATTCCTATTTTTGGAAGGGAAAACGCGCATCGAAATCAAAGAGCGCTTGGATGCTGTGTACGGTGACTCTTCTCCATCGATGGCCACCGTCAAGAATTGGTTCAACGAGTTTGCACGTGGCCGTACGTCGGTTTTTGATGAACCACGTCCAGGTGCACCGAAAACAGCTGCTACGGAGGAAAACATTAAAAAAATCCATGATCTCGTATTGGCAGATCGCCGATTGAAGGTTCGGGAGCTAGCTGAGACTGTAGGCATTTCAGAAGGAACAGTGCATCATATTCTTCACGAGGAACTCGGCATGAGAAAGCTGTCGGCGCGATGGGTGCCGCGTTTACTCACACCAGAAAACAAGCGCAACCGTGAGACCACATCGGAGACGTGTTTGGCGCTGTTTAAGATGAATCCAGCGGAGTTTTTGCGTCGTTTTGTGACCGTCGATGAAACCTGGATCCACTGGTACACACCAGAGACCAAGGAGCAATCAAAACAATGGATCCAGACCGGGGAACGTGCTCCAAAGAAGGCGAAAACTGTAAAATCGGCCGGAAAAGTTATGGCCACCGTTTTCTGGGATTCACAAGGTGTGATCTACATCGATTACCTCGAGAAGGGTAAAACAATTACAGGGCTTTACTATGCCGATTTATTAGGCCGATTCGACGCCGAATTAAAGAAAAAACGACCCCATCTGGCGAAGAAAAAAGTGCTGTTTCACCACGACAACGCACCGGTTCACACGTCTGCCGTTGCCATGGCCAAATTGGTCGAATTACGCTACGAATTGCTGCCCCATCCACCGTATTCTCCAGATTTGGCCCCTTGTGACTTCTTTCTGTTTCCTAATCTGAAAAAATCACTCGCCGGGAATAGATATGGATCGAATGAGGAGGTCATCGCCGCCACGGAGGCCTATTTTGCAGAGTTTGACAAAAACTATTTTTCGGACGGGTTAAAAAAGTTGGAGCATCGCTGGGCTAAGTGTATCGAACTAAAAGGAGACTATGTTGAAAAATAAATTGCCACTTTTCCAAAATTTTCGTTTACTTTTTGTAGGCTAAGTATTTATTGAATGACCCTCGTACCATTTACGGTTAATGTGTTTCATTGTCTTGAATGTGCCCTGGCGGCTGACAGATGTCAACTCAAATGTCTCGCTGACGGTGGCACGTGTGTTTGATCATTTAGTTCCCTTCAAAATGGTTGAGCTGGATGATGCTGATACCTACGTCATGTTCGTGAACAGGCGCCGTCAATTGGGAGTGGTCATCTCTTAGCTGCTACCGCTTATTTTAATGATTTTATTTTTTGATTGTGTTTTTTTTTCTATTCTCAGTACTCTGGGCGCTTTTAACGTGTACGCACGACCTCATATCAAGCAATACATTGCCAGTATTAAGCTGACTTCTCTTTGTACGAAAAGCCTACAATGCGAGGTCAGCTAAAACTGGAAAATTATAGCTTGATATGTCGTCATGTGTATGTCTTATTTACATCGTTCTCACATATAATTATAAATTCTACATTAATGCTGTAACTAATATTTTTGTAACAATATTATTTAAAAGAGTGTCCATGGAGTTTCTTGCCTGTTCTTCTTCATAGGTACTCTAGTGACGATTGGGACGTAGCAGAGGGAAAACACGTTATAAATTAATGTGTTATGTTTATTCTGAGCGTCCGTGTTTATATCAACGGCCTGGCTTTTCACTGGTTTTTCTAAACAAAAAAACGAATTCAAATCATGTGAAAGCTCATTCCAAACTCGCTCCACTGCTTGAATATAACTACAGTTATTTTACTATCAGCCTGCCCAATATAAGGTTGACTTTTGCAGACAACCTTTGTATTACATACTGCGCTTTGGAATGGGCAACTAGCTTCTTATTTATGACTGACCGAATCCTTAACAATTCAAAAGTGCCTATAAATGGTTTAATTGAAATAAACGCTTTTGAGTTTGAGTTAAAGATTCATGAGGAAGGTTTAAGTAGTAATTCATTATGGTTTTCTGTAAATTGGCTGAAATATGACGATTATTGTTGAAGGTGATTTATAATTATATAGGCTACTTATATAGCCTTTATAAGTATAAATCATACTGCTAAGTAACCGTGTTAAATGTTTTAACAATTAATTAAACGTAAACATAACCAAAATAATGCAAATTAACGTAACAATTAGCTAGCTAAATTTGTTGACTAAAGTAAGTAGGTATTCAATAAAACTGAGAATTCGGTTTTTATTTTTCTTCTAAAGATCTGCGCACACCGGGGACGGCAGAGTAGAGCATTTTATCTTTACCCAACGTAACAAGATACAGATTCCAATGTTTTGAGACCGACCCCAAGGCATCAAAGGGGATTTGCCTTCGCGGCATTGAAGAGTGCGCTAGAGGATGCCGCGGCGAGACGCGAAGGCATGCTGAGGGAAGCGAATGCATGGTGAGGGACGCCAAGGCATGCGACGGTATGCGCTGGAGTCCGCTAACATCGCGGGGTGAGGCAGTACAAACGGGGGGTCACGTACACCATCATACCGTCATAGATTATTTGCATGTGCCTGTTCCTTGTCTGCAAAAAACGACAGTAACACCAAATCCCAATCCACTATTTTAAAAACTTCAAGACATTCAACTCGTTTAACAGCAACTTTTACACTGCATTGCGTAGTTGGCAGCGCAAGCAGCAGTTTGCCCTCGGCTTGCCGCGGGATCTCTCGGTAGCTGCGGGCATGCGGTGGGAAAATCCCCTGCTCTGCCGTGCCTGGTGTGCGCTAGCCGTCGACATCCCGCGGGATGTCTTGATCTAATAGGCCGCAGACTTTGTCAGTGTGCGCTGGCCGGTGGCAAAACCCCTTGCCCTGCCGTCTCCGGTGTGCGCAGGCCTTAAGTATTCATTTATAGTGTAATATGCTTTCTGTCTTCATGAAAAATCAAAGCGATAATATTAAACATCGACATGATAGGTCAAGACTGGCACGAGCAAGCTGTATTTTTTTAATTCCAACATACCTACTAAAGAGGTGATTAATATTTTTTGAAAAACATTTAAATAGTTTCGATCATGTAACCTGATTTAAAATCATTCTTTTGCTATTAGTGTATTACTAAAATTAATATATAATAATTTTTTTTGTACTGGTTTACTCGACAGACGCTATAAAAGACGAATCTATTAAACCATTTATTAATTTAAACACCAACATAAAATCTAAAGATTTCCTACGTGTGCTTAAAGATTTCATTATAAAATGACTTTTTACGTAACACAAAAGTTCAAATTCAATTTCTTTATTGCATTCATGGGTACATTTAGTTGTTACAATATAAGTAAGTTCCAGCATGAAACCCGGTTAGGGCACGGCAACATAATAATAATAATAATAATTTTTAGTTTCGATTGGACAAAATTATGAGTGAGTCTTTCAAATATTTTCAATGATGTAAAACAGTTTGCTACGGCGTAGCAAGTCGTAGTAGGCGGGTACTAATGCTACAGCGCTGATAAACGTTTATTTTATTTCGCTATGTCAATCGCTTATATTGAAGTGAAAACTTCTTTAGACGCGTTGAGCGATTTTTGGTAGGGGGGACATCTTATGGGTTCGCGACACCCGACATGCTATGAATGAATATGGCGTGTTGCGCTTGGCCAGCAAATCAATCAATCTGCCTAGTCTTTGTCCCAACTATGTTGGAGTCAGTTTCTAGTCTAACCGGATGCAACTGAATACCAGTATTTTTTTACATGGAGCGACTGCCTATCTGACCTCCACAACCTAGTAACTGGGCAACACGATACCCCTTGGTAAGACTGGTTGTCAGACTTTTGGGCTTTAGTGCTTGGCCAGCAGATTTTTCTTTTTTTACAAATTATGAACTTTAATATTTGGATAATATTAAAGTTCATAATACAATTAATTTGAAAATTAAAACAAAACCATTGATAATTCATAGTTTTAAGTTTTCACTTCTGCCGGCAGACTCCATGACTGCCTGCCTATGTTTTATTGACTGGTTATTAACATGCATTGCGTCTATTTAGTTATTTAGAGGCGAGACGGCGGCGACGTAATGAATATTGCCACTATCGATCTGCAGAGCTGGTGGTTGCACAAGTGAATGTATACGTGAGCTATATGTCTGCGTCTGCAGTTCTGCTCATTAGTCGATGAGTTTTTTGGCTGGGAAGGTACTGTAACGTTACAAAAAAATAACATACGTATGACATTCAGTTTATGAAACCTTTAATCAAAATTAATATCGTCTATTTGTATCAAATGTGGTAGGTACAAAATAAGTTACATATAAAATTCACTGCAAAGACACATACCGCCATGCAGTGATGGCTTGCACATATTGAATAGGTTAATAGGATGTTTGTTAGTCAGTTAAACAGTAACATACAATTATAGATAAAATAATAACGATTGTTAGGTATTAAATTCGAGTTAAAGCGTTAAGAATTCTATGAAACAAAACAGCAATTTATTCAAGTCAAACACACTTTAAATATTTAGAAAGTAAGGTCAGTAGGCAGCAACATGGTAAATAGGATAACTTAAATAAGTAAAAAATTACTACCGTGCATTCACGAAGTGGTTTTGTGGTGGGCTAACATGACTTTTTGTTAAGAAATTCGCCGACTGTAATAAAATGTAGGTGAAAGAAATGAATAAATCCTGCTAAACGTATACATTGTGGCATGTTTAATAATAGATGCTTATTGCAATAATAATTATTACACAGGATGGCAGGGACTTCGACGTGCAAACAGTATCCATAAATTCAGCACATGATTCTAGACTCCCTTGCGTAGAATTTTCAGGTCGGTTATCAATCAAAGAAAATGTGCTGTTACATAGAAAAGTGCAATACCTACCTACGCGGTCAAAATGTATGGCAGAGGTAATATTTTTTTTAATAACCGACCAAAAATTTCAACGCAGGGGGTTCAGAATCATGTGCTGAATCCATGGTAACAGGTTGCGCATCGATAACCCTTTCACCATGTACACTACAGTTAGTTTTAATAATAGTTCCGATATGGCGTGTTTTAACTCATCAAGCATCGTTAATGAGACACAATTGATTATCTATTGTTTTGGCCCTCTAGCGGGCCACCTCGGGCCTGACTAGCTAATCCTATAACAGGTATCAGCGTATTCTTTTTTAAGTTCAAATATTATAAAGAGTTTAAATTCATAAGCGACGCCCTAATGTTACTAGTAATTTTAGGAAACCGTAAAAAAAATCTTTCAAAAGGATTATAAAATATGTGATGGACAATTGTATAACCCTTATTCTGTAAGCAATAAAGTCTTCTATGCCGCTATCTACGTAGTTTTGTATATTTAGGAGAAGTCTTATATTCCTTTAATCGAATCCGTAAATGATAAATGATTTTATTTCTGTAAGTAGGTTTATACAAACACTTTTACACTTCAATCATATTTTTTAAACTAGATGAGGTCGGCGTTTCCTATCTGACTACTCTGAGAAGAAAGGCCGAAACAAACTCAGAGGTCGTATAGTGAAGACAGCCACGTCGATGAGAGACTCGCCTCCCAATAATTATTATTATTCATAATCCAACAACAGCAAACCCAAGCTTGTACTGTCCCACTGTAGTGTAAAGCCTCCGCTCTTTAACCTTATCTCGATCTTCTGCAATTTTGGGGCAATCCTTTAAAAAGGAGTCCTCTTCCACGGCATGTCTTTAACTTATCCTTGCGCCTGAGCTACGGGCAGATGGTCCAGCTGTAAAAAAAAAAAAACAAACAAGTTTAAAGTACATAAAATATTGAATATGTACCATAAGTACGTATAGAATATCGTATTAAAATACGCGTAAATGTGTGATTGCACACTGTCACTCGAGTACAATCAACACCTAATACTTGAAAAACGAAACCGTCCTTACTGCTAAGGCATAATAGTGTAGTCGATGACAAATTGTTGGCTTGCGGTTGAAATGAAATGAAATGAAATTTATTTGCAAGAATTGTAGTACATACAGATGGTCGGGTTTTTTTTAAACAGTTTCTAAACCAATTCGCTAGAACTAGCATGCAAAATTATTGTTACATTAAATAAATGAAGCTAATAAAATTGATACATAAATAATCATAGTTATTCAATTTAAAATGTCAAGTATTTGTCAGATTATGTCAGTAAGATGTCAATTTCAGTGTAAATCTTTGAAGTCTAAATACTCACTGACAGAATAGAATGGTTTTTCTATAAGCCATTTGAATAACGCCGCTTTAAAACGATTGATTGGTTGGTTGGTTGACTGTACGACCTCTGCTTAGGATAAAATAAATGCTGCCAGGCCTTGGTGGCCGCGCGCGGAGTGAGGCTTCTCATCTCAGGGAGTCGGTGCAGGAGTAAAATGAATATAAACACCAAGCCTATGCTCCCCGAAGGGTTAGGCAGAGGTGTACTTATAGTACACCCACATTTCGCCAGTTATGTTTATTTAAAATAAATGAAAATAAAATATTTGATACTAAGAAAATACATGTAACAAACAATCAATCCGAAAATCATATTTTAAAGTACACACATTTGTTCAAAATCCTGATGATAACTCCTAAACTAGGACTGCGGGGTAGTTGCGTAACACTCTAACAGTAGGATTGGCTTTCATTTTGACAGTTCAACAACATTCATTGACATTCATACACAAATTTTTCGAACATATGAAGGCAAATGGGTTAGCAATACCCTTCAAAATGATTAAGATTCTGATTGATAGTGTGTTAAGCAATTAGGGTGCTGGGTCTGTATTTTGGTGACCAGTGAGATAGACATGATGTGTTTTTTTTAAAGTACCTACATGTATGGTGAAATCGCCAACCCGTCTTGAGGGAGCGTGGTCATCAATGCTCTGGCGTTTTCTGAAGAGGCCTTTTCCCTGCAGTGGGACGGTAATGGGCTGGTATTACATGTATGAGTAGCCGCTCGGCGCAGTCCGCAAGTGCTAAGTTACTACAATATTCTGTACTATGTGCTCCTGCGCACAACACGATCTTGGGGAAATCATCATCTTCCAGCCCCTGCAAATAAAATCAAATGAAATCAAATCACTTTTATTTGTTAACACAGGTAAAGAAATACAGATCTTATATTTGATGAAAGGGCGCTATGTTATGCCAGGAGGCGTACAAATATGGTGTGCATCTAGCTCAAGATGACAAATTAAAGTTTCTAAGAATATATTTGAAAACCATGCATAATTATGATTATTAATTAGCAAAATAAATTGAATAATTACATAATATTATTTAACACTTTAAAAAAACTATCTAAGTCAATATAATTAAAAATGGCAAAAAACATTAAATGTACAAAAAACAATATTAATAATGAATTTCAATTCCAAACATCATGTAAGTTTTTGTCATATAACAAAAGACAACAAAAAAAAAACACAGTTTATATTGACGCATTTTAATAATAACTAATTTTATTTTGTTATAGCCATCATTCAAAAATTCATCTAATGTGTAGTAACACTTACTTGGCGTTGACGCAACGCCTTTTTTCTTACATTCTCCCCTTTTAGCGTCGCGTTATCGGATGCTATCATAAGCCTAGTGTAAGTACAAACGGGCATTAGAATATGTATACTTTAGTTACTAGCGCAGGTATATTATAATAATAATAATAATAAATAAAATGCTAAAAACCTCCACAATCGCGAGATATGCAGTCTCAGGGAATATTTCTTAGAGACCGACGTGGGGATGCATCGAGATGTGGTCAAAGTGGACAAGGGCCTCACCCCGCTCTCCTTGGCTAAAGAGAACTGGCGCAAGCCAGTAGTGCTTGACACTAATGATCGCATGGAAGTATGGCAGAGTAAGGAGCTTCACGGACGTTTTTTCGGGCCCTACATGGACCCGATATAGATCAACTAGCGTTCGTAGCCTGGCTGCGTTTCGGTGATCTCTTTGGAGAAACCGAAGGTTTTGTCTGTGCAATTATGGACGAAGTTATGATGACAAACAACTACCGGAGATTTATTGTGAAAGACGGCACGGTTGACATTTGTCGGGCATGCCACCGTCCAGGTGAATCAATCAGACACATTATCTCCGGATGTTCTAGTCTAGCTAACGAAGAGTACTTGCATAGACACAACCTTGTAGCCAGGATTATCCATCAGCAACTTGCTCTCAAATACAGCCTTGTAGAATCGGAAGTGCCGTACTACAGGTATGTGCCCGACCCAGTTCTCGAAAATGGAAATATCACATTGTACTGGGATCGATCCATCATCACTGACAGGACTATTGTTGCCAATAAGCCTGATATAGTGGTGGTGGATCGATTAGAGCGGCGTGCAATGATTGTTGACATAACGGTCCCACATGACGGGAACCTCGTGAAAGCCGAGAAAGATAAACAAATCAAATATCTTGACTTGGCTCGCGAGGTTGTCGACATGTGGGATGTGGACTCAGCGATCATTGTACCGATAGTCGTGACAGCCAATGGATTAATAGCCAAGAGCCTCGACCAACACCTGAGGAGGCTCTCGTTGGGTGGCTGGATCAAGGGCTTGATTCAGAAGGCGGTACTTTTGGACACGGCCCGCATTGTTAGGTTTCTCTCTCTGGAGCCCTGACCGCCGGTAGCTTGGACCCTGTTCCCGATACCGGTGGGCCACTATTTATTATATTTTTAAATGTTTTTATATTTTTATATTCTAATATTTAAAAATATAATTTATATGTATATATATATGGAATAAAGGAAATAATAATAACCCCACCGCTGTATCTTTACGTTGACGTCGTGGTGGGGCTTGCGCGCTCCTGCAGTCTAGGTCTGTACTGGTAGAGTTTACTTTGCCGAAACAGGTTTAGGGTGACGAGCCAGACCAAGAGAGATACA
Organism: Dryobotodes eremita; assembly: GCA_917490735.1. NCBI lineage: Eukaryota > Metazoa > Arthropoda > Insecta > Lepidoptera > Noctuidae > Dryobotodes > Dryobotodes eremita. The sequence goes on along the minus strand of OU823241.1, from coordinate 3,347,609 downwards.
GAAACCCGCAGGGCAGCATGTGGCGAGCTGTTGGGCAGTAGCGACCCCGAGGACCCTATCTCCCGGGGGAAGTCTTGTTCCTCACCTCTGGCTTGCCTTTATTGGCCGGCTGGAGTGAACAATGACGAGGAACAGAGCTCCCACCTCTTTCTTGCCTTTATTGGCTGGCTTGAGTGGAGATGCAAGAGCAAACGTGCTCGGAGGAAGGAAGTATTTCAGTAAGTGCTGGTAGGGATCTTGACCATCTTCCGGGCTCTGGGATTGTTCTGATAGCTGTGGAATACCTCTCCACTCCTCAAGCACCTCAGGAAGTGTTGCCCCCTTGTCGCTACGTCACTGTGTGCTAGCGACGGTTTCCGGGGGCCCATTATTGAGTGTGCAAGTCACCCCTTGCCAGTTTATCCGTGTATATAATATAAAACATTGATCAGGTAGGGGTCATAGTTCTTCCATAGTTCTAGGTAACAAGTCCACTCTAAGCACCCAAACCCATAGTTCAATATCTTTTATTTTCCATATCCTGCAATAGTCCAACATCAACCGGGGGTTGTCCTTGGGTGCAATTGCAAAGTGCATACAGGGATAATCGCCGGCTTGTGCTTCATTTCCTTTACTTATAGATTCTAAGGGGCCTCTGCGAGTTGGCTTCGGCCCCTCGTACGCCTACCAAAGGTCCGGGACCTTATGGTCTCGAGATACGCGAAAAGCTTAAAAACAATAATAATAATTTTTATTCACAAAACATAAACTTTGACAATAAGTATACAGAATGGTAAAAACAAAAAAATCTGATGTGTAATTTTAAAGATTGGGTACAAATGGTAGGTAGAGGTCGAAGGTCCAATAAAAATCGGTAACCTGCCCCCCAAACTAGGAAAATCCTGTATCTTGGGCGGCAGTGTCTTCGCATTGCAATAAGGTCGAGCGATTAGTGTGGGCATAAAATTTAATTATAAATGATTTTTAATTATATATGCGCAATACAGCAATAACCTACGGGAATAGCCGCCGTCCTATTGACTACTGTATAGTTTTGTTCGGTACCTTAATTGTTGCAGCCATACTTGCTCTTGGCCTTGATTTTCTTTTACTCTTGCTTACCTACTGCTGAGTATAAAAGTCCTGGGTTCGATTCCCAGGTCGGGCATAGTGTTATTGGGCTTTTGCATTAGGCATTTCTTAGTAGCAGCTTCTGAATGCATGCACAGTTGGTGGCAATGGGCTCGCCCTCTATTACAATAACTGCCTAACCGCTCGGAGATTACAGGCGTGATTTTATGTATATCTTGCTTACCTATATATATTTTTTATAAGTATCGAGAAATGGAATAAAATAAACTGTCAAATACCCTATTATTGCTTCTTTGAAGCTACGAGATGCTACGAGCTTATAATGTACTACGGGCTACGAGCTACGAGTGCTACGGACTACGAATGCTACGCCCAGCCCAATTTCGTGACACAATCCTTTATTTATCTTTAGTTTTTTTTCCACAGAATTAGATACTTATAAGCGACAATATTGACTGGTGTATACAGGATGTGTTCTTTATCAGTATAAACAGTTTCGATTACGTAAATCGAATAATCTAATGAAAGCAGTTTTAGTTTTGTTCAGAATCGATCCGCAGACTCTGTTGAGTATTCTTTGTTCTTATAGTTTCGAATTTGGCAATCCAAACTTGGAAAATTCATACAGGGTAGGTAAATCCAAAAACAAATGATGGAATCATATTCTTTCGACGTATGATATACCTACTTATATCTACTTTTAACAACCTGTTAAGATAGATTTAAGGTTTTATAATGATAAATAAAAAAATCGTGTAGGTACTTAGTCAAGTGATTTTCATTTATAAAATTGTGCTATTTCTTTTGTGTTGCAATAAATAAATGATTTATCTTTCACTCACAACGCACAGCCAAAACCGCTGGGTCTAGAAACATGAAATTATGCGCAAGAGTTCCTTGTATAACGAAAGTGAGCACTAAGAAAGGATTTAAAAAAATCGTCCTCCAGAGGTGTTAATAAGGGATGAAAGTTTGTATGAAAGTTCGTAATTTTTGTTTAAGAGAAATCCCATCGTGCACACTGCTTGTAGATAGATAAATAATTTATTTAGTGCAGCGACTTACGGATAATGACCTACTTGAGTTCATTGTCCGGGATAAATGAATGATTAATGATAAATAAATGATAAATGATTTTATTTCTGTAAGTAGGTTTGTACAAACACTTTTACACGTCAATCATGTTTTAAAACTAGATGAGGTCGAGTGAGGTTTCCTATCTGACTACTCTGAGAAGAAAGGCCGAAACAAACTCAGAGGTCACAGTTTCTTTTAAAGTCCAGATTCTGTAGATTGGTCAAATCATGTGAAGACCATGTAGATTTGTGTCTGAAATGGTCTTTTGAGGAAAAACCACACAGAATGAGTGGACCTGTCCAGTCAGAGCACGCATTTGTCAGTAATCGTGCAGCTCAACTCAAAACTTAAGGGAGTCGCTGTACCTACCATCAATACGCGTAGCTAGCTTATCTTCTGATAAGAGCTCTCCACAAAGATTTGCTCATTAGTTATTGTACCTACTTTAGCCTCTACTAGATGACAGTAAAGTGCGGTCTGAAGCTTCTTTGCCACTAGAGAGGTAGGCACTAGGGTTAGGGGGACACCCTCAGAATCCTAAGTTACGGCTAACAATGACCTCACGGAATTTAGACAGGTATCTGTATTGACGAGTTGACATATAATACTAATAATAATAATAAACCCGCTGTGCAGCATGTGGCGAGCTGTTGGGCAGTAGCGACCCCACGGACCCTATCTCCCGGGAGAAGCCTTGTTCCTTTATGGGCCGGCTGGAGTGCATACCGACGAGAAACAGAGCTCCCATCTCATTATTGCCTTTATTGGCCGGCTTGAGTGGAGATTCGCAAGAGCAAATTTGGAGGAAGGAAGTATTCTAGTAAGTGCTGGTAGGGATCTTGACCATCTTCCGGGCTCTGGGATTATTCTGATAGCCATGGAATACCTCTCTACTCCTCAGCACACGTTGCCCCATCATCACTACGACACTACGTATTAGCGACAGTTTTCGGGGGCCTATTATTGAGTGTGCAAGTCACCCCCTGCCTTTTTATCTGTGTATTGTATAAATATAAAACATTGGTCAGGCAAGGGCTATAGACTTTCCATAGTTCTAGGTAACCAGTCCACTTTAGCTATACCCAAACCCATAATTCAATTTTTTTTTCCATATCCTGCAATAGTCTTGCACTAACCGGGGGTTGTCGTTGGGTATACTTGCTTAGTGAATACAGGGTTGATCATCGGTTGGTGCCATTATCATCATCATTTAAAATTGCTTAAGGGGCTTCTGCGAGTTGGCTTCGGCCCCTCGTACGTCTTCCAAAGGTCCGGGACCCGAGGGTCCCGAAATATGTTGAAGACATTTTATAAATAATGATAATAATATAATTTATTTTCCGTTATTTTCCGTTCTGCAAGAGATGTTAAACGAAGACCTCATTGTAGCCTTTAGTCGAGCGTGATCCCCAGAAAAACAGTTTGTCGACGAATTCTACTTCCTCTTGATTCAATACTAGGTATCTCTCAATTACTACTTTTGACATTTGGTAAAGAACATCTTAAGCACTTAGGCTTTTTTTTCCATTTAATGTTAAATTGTTAGCAGTGAAACAATTTTGGACCTGCAGTAGGGCGTTATTTACGCCGTCAAAGTTTGTAGCACGTCAATCTACCTTAAAAATAAAGGAAGTATCGTCAGCAAATAAAGTGTTATTATTATTGTTATTTGTGGTTGATTTTTAATTAAAAGGAGTATATCATTAATATACACTAAAAAGAGGAAAGGACCCAATATCGATTCTTGTAGAATACCCATTTTTACTTTTAAACCGAATGACTGACACCATTTATTTGAACTTGCTGTTTTTAGCAGTTTTTTCGCATCCTAACGGGACCACGCCACGCGCTCTCAAAAAACATTACAATAACCATGACGTCACAGCGTTACGTCATACTTTTTATACTCGGATCAATTAGCGACACCTCAGTGGCGGCGGGTGGCGGCGCGCGGGCCAGGTGCGCCCGCGCCGCTCGTGAGAACCTCAAGACGTGGGGGACACACGGCTGCGGCGGGCGGCAAACAAACATTATTCAAGTATTATTATTTCATACGTCTTTGTGTTTACTGTTAGTTTCTTGAATGGCTCGTAATACTGTTATTGTGTAGGACTTTTGCTTGGAGGGTGTTCGAGGGTGGTATGGATAATTAATAGAGCTAGCGTAGTTGCTAAGGGATTTTTGTTTGATATTTTAAAAAGACGTCAAACAAAAGAAACAAATATATATTTTAAAGGGAATTATGAATAATATAAATTGATACTAAGATCAGCCGCAGAAAACTTGTTATGATAGCTAGGTACCCGACTTTTCCTATACCTACGAGTTAGGTACTGAAAAAAAAATCCGCTCTTTTTGTTTTACAATCTAATAAATTAGTAACTAAGTATACGAGTAGTATACCGACTCAGTTTCTAAATCATTTTATTGTAGAGTTACTTTGCATTTTCTTTAACTTTTTTGCGGATATCTTTGATATGGTCAGTTTGTGATACGATAAATGAAACAGGTTTAGGTATTATTACTGAGCCGATGTACTTAGTAAGTTATGAGTGTGAAGGAGTAGGGGAAGACCTAACAATGGACGGACTGTGTCGAAGGTGATATGGTTAGAAAGGGGGTGACTACCGAGATGACGACTAATAAAGAAGTATTTATTTATTTGTGCACAATTTATTTATTATTTGTGCACAATTTATTTATTATTTGTGCACAATATATTTATTATTTGTGCACAATTTATTTATTAATTAATTAAGTATACTGTTGACATTACAATATATAAGGCCGCAAGTAACAGTCACAATACCCCCGGTACTAGTTGGTAATGTACTACAAAATGGAAGAAAAAGGGATGTTGAGCTAACCACAAATAAATTGGAATAAGTGCAGGAGCATGATTATGACCTGCGCAACAGCAACGTATTAAAATTCTTAAATGTGGTATTCGAAAAAAAAACATTTAAGTTTTGAATCGAATAATCTTGAATATCTTCAAAGTAGTAAAGTAAAGCAACAACATTTTACAAAACAGATTTCTAGAGTATTGAATATAGGTACCTATAGGTACATAGAATATTTAATTTAAAATTGAATCTCCCTAAAACCCCTTAGACCGCTCTACGAAACGTTCCACCCAAATACTTTCTTACTTACATCACGACGACACCAATCAAGCTATACCTACATTCCCAGTATAGCGGTCTCTCAATGTATGGCAAGGTCAGCTTGAAACACGGGAAATGTATACATAACATCCCGCCTGTAATCCCCGAAGGGTTAGGCAGAAGTATACCTAAAGTACACCCACATTTCGCCAGTTGTGTTTAAGTCCTATAGAATAGTGGGCGAGCCTATTACCACCAACCGGGCATTAACCAAGACTCCGGGCCTGCTACTAGAAATGCCTAACGGAAAAACCCAATAACACTTTGCCTGACCTGGGAATCGAACATACGTATACATACCTACTGAGTATCAAGCAAGTAGGTACAAAACATGTCGTCACTACTCGTCACACCAATGCAGCAGTGCCGACCTGTGTTGTACAGCTACATACGCAATAGTGAGGGGACGCGAAATCTTAATAATAAACAATTAAACGCTACATCATTATGTAGGTACGGAGACATACATAAACATCAATAATTTAAAAGAATTGTGTGCTTAGTTGTACACAGCTACAGGCAGTGAGTATCGATCTATCGTCTGCTACCCGAGGAGAGGCGGCACAAGCCGAACTTTTTTCTTTACGTTTATTTTCTTTCTTAGTATGTTGAGTGTTTATTGTAATGTGATCTCAGCAGACTTGTTTTGTCTTGGTCTGGACAGTTCGTACCTACGTATACAGCGGTAAACAACGTAGATTGGTAGAGATCGTCTAATTTAAAACTGCACGCCCCCTCCACAAAAATATATTTGCAAACATTTGAAATGTCTATGCAACAAGCAGTGGAGGGGCGATTTTAAACTGGACGATCACTACCTACTTAGCCTTGAAACAATTTTCAGAATCGATTTGAATCTAGATTTCCATGAAAAAATAACTAGAATACTTTTTGAAAATCTCGATTATCTTTGCAAGATTTAAAATTTAATGAGACTAAGCAATACGATTAATAAAAACACAGTTTTGAAAATTAATTTAATAGGTACAGCTATGCATATCTTAGGGATAATATAAATTAAATTTTATACTTAATTAAATCGTCGGTCTGTTAACCTATTACCTAACCTGTTAACCTATTTTAAGAATCTTATTCATTCTACCATTTTAAATGCGAACAATTTCATCCGGCACGAGTTTAACTTTGTAGGTCTTCGTCTGTGCGAAGCTCTGCAAAGTCGAATGAGAAAAAACTTGTGAAAAGAAGTAAATAAATGAGATCCTCTATCGTCTGGTTTATTTCTAAAATTCGAAGTCCTGTTGTCTGTCCTACACAGTCTACTTACACTTAAAAAAACCAACCCAGAACCCCAATTATGTATGGTATTACATCACACAACACAATTATGGTATATACAACAAGTTGATATGTTGAAACTGTTTGTTACATAAGGGGGAAGCGCCAGGATAGCCCGCTAAATTCTTTTTTTTATTTTTTTGCAATTTGCAATTCAGTGTCAGGTTGTATGTTGAACAAAATATGATTCGCGACCGTAACAAGTATGGCTTTACATAATTATAATGGTTAGAATCAGCAATACAGCTCCTAGAGTTAGAATATTGGCCTCAAATGTCATAATTTCATGAAAGAGTCATTCAATAGGGCAATATGAATTTAAGAGAGATGTATTGATGATGTTTATGATTATAATTCTATAAATAAATATTTCTTACGGCCGCGAATCATATTTAGATCAACATACAATCTGATACTGACATGCAAATTGCAAAAAAAAAGTAAGAACATTTGAATTTCGTGGGCTACCCTAACGCTCTCGCCTTAACCGTCACTTGACGCTGCCCTAAAGGTTCATTAGAAAACCAGCGTCAGACAACACCTGTCTGGCATTAATGCTGAAATGGACCTCTTTTGACGCAGCCGTGAGACACACACTGTTGTTGTTAAAACATTACTTTCACTTCTTTTTAACCGACTTCTTTATCATTTTTAATTTGTGCTTCTAGAACTTGTTGTTAAATAAATGCTATTGTTTCTTTCTTTCAACCCAAAAAGATGAGTTAAGACTTTATGCGTTTTACTAGGCATTTAGTAAGTTCCTCTTTTCCTGCGATCGAGAAGCACCGTCGAAGTTTTTTTTACAATTAAGTACTTAAAATTTAACATAACATAAGCTTACTGACTAAGATTTTAAATACAATGGCTATCAATCAATTAATTTCGTGATCATTCTATTTTTGAATGAAGAGTCCTCAAGTTTTTTTTTTATGTTTTGCATTTTCGTTTTTTTTAAGTTATTTTCCCTGTAGGTACTTTGATGCAGTTTATGTGTCAAATTCAATATTTGTGAAAAAAAATAATTTCAAAATTCAAAAGTGTTATAAAATAAAATAAAAATTGTATCACTATGTGCCTTGCAAGGCATACAAATATTATAGGTAATATTTGTAGGCCTTGCAAGGTACATTGTACCTGTACACCTATTATTCTTTAGGCACAGTAATAGGTGTACAGGTACAACAAAAAATACTGTTAAGTAACCGTCTTCAATCTTTAAATATATAAACAAGAACAAAATACTACAAATTAAGGTAAACTTATTAACTAAAGTAGGTAAAAAATAAATCTGAAAATAAGGCATTACAGTTTTTATTTTTCTTCTAAATATTCATTTATAGTGTAGTCGTCAATATAAATTATTTTATATGAGAGCGGAGCCGCGGGAGAGCTAGTGTTGTACAAAAGTATAAAAGAACAATATACCACAAACAACAACTTACGCAATTTCTCCTCCAACATCGAAATACAACCCTCAAGTCGTCGTTCGCATAATATTATTACCGGGCGGAGTGACGCGCAGGTGTTGCCTCACGTGAGAACGCACTCCCCTAGCTCGAGGGAGTGGGTTTGATTCCCACGCCGTTAACTATCGGTAGCCTGGTAGCTTAAGTCAAGGTACCCCATTGTTTAGCTATAGATTGTGGGGTCGTGTTCTAGGGTGGTCACCTACATGTACCGTTAAGTAATAATTTGAGCTATTTGGAAGGTTATTCGGCACATGGATTTTAATTATTTATTACTTGGCAGCTGAAATATTTATCGCTATAGCTGCATGGTCAACTCTAAAGTATTCATGACGAACAAACGATATTTCATGTAGTGTTATCGGTTTAAAATCAATGATTTGTTAATAAGTCCAAAGTGATCGTAATAATAAAAGGCATCTCGCAATTGTTCTTTTTATTGTTGGTCATCTAAACTTTATGTTATATAGAGAAAAGATTTGATTTTAATGTTTTGTTTGTTATGCTTTAACGCTAAAACGGCGCAACGGATTTGGGTGAAATTTGGCACATGGGTAGACCATGACCTGGATTAGGACATAGAAGACTTTTTATCCCGATATTCCCACGGGGTCATGACTTATCGCAGCGCAGCTAGTGGTCAATATTTTAGCTTAGGTTTTTTTTACCCTGAACTTTTCGGACAGCGGGTTTTTCTCGCGATTTCAAGGTTAGTTCCTTATTAAAAGTTGTTTATAATTATGAGTTGTCATATACATAGATGCAATGACCTCGTAAGAGGTTTAGGGTAAACAAAAACTAGGTTGTATTGGACAAAAATACCGCTGAAACATGTCTTAAATAAAAAAACTCTAACTCAAAGCATTTATTTCAAATAAACCAATTACAGGCACATTTGAATTGTCAAGGGTTCGGTCAGTCAGAAAGATGAAGCTAGTTGTCCATTCCAAAGCGTAGTAGGTACCTATGGAGAAGAACGGGCAAGAAACTCCATGGACACTCAGTCAAAAATACAGGGTGGCAGAGACATGGACGCACAACGTGTTACCATATATGGATTCAGCACATGATTTGGATTCTGGACATCCCTGAGTTGAACTTTTTCGTCAGTTATTCAAAAAAACATCAGCCGTTTCCTACAAAAGTGTACCTACGCGGTCAAAATGTATGGAACAGCAATTTTTTTTAAATTACCGACTAAAGTTTCAACGCAGGGGCGTCCAGAATCATGACTGAATCCTTGGTAACAGCTCGTGGGTCGATGTCCCTGCCAACCTGTTCATTTTTTTCTTGTTTCAATAACATTTGGCCTACCTATCTACTTTGCTGATGTTAAATGATTACTGTGGCCTACAGAATACCAGAAGCACCACAGATGCGGCGCCAATACCTTTCAATCTGGAACACAGCAACTGCATGGCGGCAGAAATAGGTGTGGTGGTACTTAGTACTACCCCGGACGAGCTCAACTTTCACAAGGAGTTCAACTAGGTACTAGGTAGGTATCTATACTAACGCTATGATGTATAACTGCATGGACCTGACCCTGGACAGCCTGGAGCCCGGTAAGCCGACCAGAATATTGCTTAGAGCTTTTGGGACCAAACTTAACAAAACATTACCCTCCTTCAGGGCTTTCCGCAGTCGGATAAAATAATAATAATAAGGGATTGTCCTTAGGTGTACTTGCATACAGGGATAATCGTCGGTTGATGTCTCATCACAAGTGTCTATCGAGTCTCTGCGAGTTGGCTTCGGCTCCTCGTACGCCTTCCAAAGGGCTGGGATGCCAGGGTGCCGAGATGTGTCCAAGTCCAAGACATTTATAAAATATTAATAATATTTATGGACATAAGGTATGTATACAATATTGAAGAATTCCCTGGCTCCTGCGCTAGTATTAACTGTAGTACGGGAGCCAGTTTTAAAATACAGTATTTTTTTTTCACGAAGCGACGCTCGCTTTAGTTGTGGTTACCAAGTATACAAACACGCTGTGAGTGTGTGTGTGTAAGCGCAGGACCTTTCGGTATCGTCCGAGACAATGGTGAACTCGGCAGTGCGTGTGTGTTCTGTGCTGACACTGCTCTGTCTTCACGCACACATTAACAGCGTGTTTGTACACTTGGTTACCATAAGTAAAGCGAGTGTTGCTTCGTGAGATGAAAATATTGTAGCATAGCTCTCAGTGCTCGACACACTCTCCTCAACAAATACCTGTTGTAGTATAAAAAGGGTTACAACATGGTTCTAACTCTTAGGGAGTTTTGTAATGCACGTGCGTACTAAGCGACCCCCCATCATTTACCAAGGATATAATAATCATAATAAAAATCATATTTTTTTATAGCCACCGGCCACTTACATTCACAAGCGGATTTAAAACTTTATTTCAAGAACCATAGAATTGATATTGCTTTAATTGTTAAAGGTAATTTGCATGGTTGTGTTCTTAATACCTTTCGCCGCTGTACTCGAGTTACACAGTTTACATATTTTATTCTGTTTAGATTCGTAAGAAAATGTGCTAAGTGTGTGAGTACCTACTCTCAGTTCCTAATTGTTACTTTGCAGCAATATTCGACATTACCACACATAGGTACCATAGCACACCTAAAATTGAAATTATTTATTCTCTAAAAAAGTTATCGGAATCAATTCTAAATGTCACATAAAAGAAAATAATCCCGGTGGTGTCGACTACCTGACTACCTCTGAAAACAAATGGCAAAACCAAGTCAGGGGTCAAAAATCTCTTTTAAAGCCAAGACATTAAGATATCAAGAATATCGTGTAACAAAATGTAGGGGAGCATCCAGACAGGCCTTTGGAGAAAAATATCAGAAACAGTTTATTTGAGTAACTCTGTCCCAACAGACGGCTCAGGGCACGCTTGCACCAGCCATCGCGAGCTCAACCTTATCATAGGGAGCTCAACGACCCGACACAAAACAATACCACCAGTGGGGGCATAAAAGTTACCCAAACCGTTGAATAGTCGTAAACCGAAAGTATAAAATCTGCGTGATGTTTACAATAAAGTATTTTTATCGCGCTTTACTAGTGTACAAACACGCTGTGAATGTGTGTGCAAGCGCAGGAGCTGTCAGTACCGTACCGTCCGTCCGAGAGAATGGCGAAGTCGGAAGTGTGTGTGCGTGTGTGTGTTAGGTGCTCACGCTACTCGTCTTCACGCACGCATTCACAGCATATTTGTACACTTGGTTACCACAAGAAAAGCGCGCGTCGCTTCGTGAGATAAAAATACTGTTACGATACTATAAAGTAGGATCAAAATGATGAGTTTGTATACTAATTACAATGTCAAACTGTATGTCAAAATTATTTATGAAATGGGCAGAGGGCATGATCACAAGCCTTAGCAGAGCGAGCAGCTCCAAGTAATTTTGTCTTCTAAATAATTAGAAAATCCTGACTTCACCTCTCTAGTCTCAATTCTGGAATTCGTACCCCGAGCCCCCTGTCTATATCCTGATATAGACTGTCTAGTTTGGGGCTCAGTGGTAAATTATACTTTGTAATCTAGCTGTAGGTAATATTTTAAGCTACTCACGACGTCTCAACTTTTGTTAACCTGTAAACCCGCTTACTTATTAAATAATATCAGCCTATTATTGTTCCACGGCAGCACAAATGCCTCTTCTCATATAAAGAAGGCACGAGCATTGATCACCACGCTTGCTCAAGACGGGTTGACAATTTCAGACTTAAATATTAACTATAAGTCCAGGATTCCTCACAATGATTTTCCTTTATCGATGTCAATAATGTCCAAGTTAAACTCAGAAAGTACATTTATATGAATTGAAAAAGTCATAATGTTAGGTATTTACTGTATTTCCCTTTTTTTTTTTTTTTTTTTTGGGTGGGTAATCATCAAATGACGTCTCCCGCTCTGGGCGGAGCGGAAGGGCGTGTCAGACTCTTACTGACTAAAACCCACCCGTGTTCCTTCAGTTGCCTGTGCGCCAGGGCCACGGTAACTCTTTCGAACAATCCGCAGCTTACTGTATTTCCCTGGATAATAAATTATTTTCTATAACAGTTTTTCTATTTTCTAACTTCCGTTGTCGTGGGTGTGTTTACCGAAATATCGACACCGGACACACGTCATACTTAGAAGGACTTACATCTTAGGGCAAGATTCACAGACCGCAGTTAAGGTGTTTTTAGGTGCCGAGAAGTTGCGAAGCCAGACTTAAATATTGTATGAAGTAATTTTAAGTCGCTCCTAGAGTATTTTCGGTGGAAATGGTCTGGATTGGCGAGGATGTGCGTGAATTGAAATATTTTTGGTTAAGTACCTTATATTGATGCGTGGGCTGTGTGTGATATCTGATCAATTGATAATGAAATAATAATTAATAATTCATCAATATCTGATGGTTGTTCTAAAATACTACATTCTTAGCACGCCGATTAGCCATTTAGTAAATTTTCAGAACCTTGATATACCGTACCAAGTGGGTATGTACAACCGCGGACAATGGTGGTTGTTGATCAGTTTTCAATATTAGGTATTAGGTGAACTAAGAAGGTGAAAAGTGAAGCTTCTTAAATAATAAGTAGTGTTAATAATTATTTTACAGGGTGAACAATTTGTAGCTACTCAATAATAACCATAACGCTATGGGACTAGAACCGAATATATCAAAATCAAAATTCATTTATTCAAATAAGGCTGAGAATCTGCACTTTTTGGACGTCATAATTACGTAAAACAGTCCCCCAAAACACCGGCCCTTCACCACATCCTAGTGCTTTAGCTGGGAAGAAGAAGTGGCGCAACAAGCTCACCACAGATGTCTGTTAAGTGATAAGAACTTGATAATAAAATATCGAAAAAATAATGCCAGCTTTTTCTGTAGCTATCCTTGCTTCGAAGGCTGCAGTTCTACGAGCTCGGTGCTACGGTGCTACGTTTTAATTAATCGAACTATATTTACTAGAATCGATACATGATGACCTAGTTTTAAAGGGCATGTAGTTCGGGCTTATTCGTCAAACTTCGGCTCAACTCGGCGCAATGATGACTCTGCTGCGTTTCATGCAAGTACTTTTGTATTGTGGAAGTTTTCAATCAGGTTGTTTCAGAATAGAATGCTGATTTTATTTTCGGATTAAATCAATCATAGAATTTAATTTTGTTCTGTAAATATATTTAGAACATATTACTGAACAAAACGGATATTTTGGCTTTATGTACCGACTGTATAGAGAGGGGTTAAAGGATAGCATGGACATTTGATTTGGTTATATTTGTATAGTCCAATATTACGGTTTCTTAGACGAGTAGTGGCCGCCCACAGACCTTCCTAATTTACCAGCGATTGACGTCACTGAAACGTTATTCATGAAAGTAAGTTGGTGTTTTCTTGGAGAGCGTTTTTCGACACCGTAAAGTCAAACCACATTGCCATGATTTTCATCACAGCCGTCTATGGCCATTATGTAGCGGCCACCGCTCTTCTTGGAAACCGGAGCTTACTTTACCAAGGTTTAGGTACGTACGGTCAAGGAACGATATTGTTAAGCAATTTTCAAAACAACATCTTTCCCCACATAGGTAGTGGCCATAATGTAGTCGGAAAAATATTATAGTGCAATTAAATATTAACCTTAATTAATAGTACAGGCTCGCAGTGGCGTAGGTTCCATACAACTCGCTTCCTACCGGCTTCCCTTCGAAAAATGGCACAATCAGTATTCTATAGACAAATAATATAATCACATTAAATATATCTACTCCGGTTTACCTCTTACAAAAATTGACCCTTCGCTACAGAGCCGAAAATCGTCTACCCACGTAAAACAACGCCGTTTTTCCAAGATTTTCCTGTGACAATAAACGAAATGATTATTACAAAAATATTCCTCATTTGGCCACCTATCCAACGACACATCAATATCCAAAATATATTCAGAGATATCCGTCCAATGTTTGGAATTGCTGACGAAGGTAGTTTACGATTGTCGAAACCACGGATATTATCTATGGTCGAAACAATTACAAGAGTGATCTATCACTAGGTCTAGGTGCGCTATGGTATCGATTAATAATTCTAAGGGGCACAGATGCTTGAGTTGCAATCTCTTTCGACAGTTTCCGTGGAGTTCTTTGCCCGTTCTTCACCATAGGAACCACTACGCCTTAGAAAGGGCAATTACGTAGCTTCATCATGAACGTCATGTTCGTGAACGAGCGCCGTCAGTAGGGACTTATTTTAATTTTTGAATTCGTTATTTTGGGCACTGTAATTGGTTTAATTAAAATAAATGCTTTGAGTTAGAGTTTGGAGAGTGTGATAATGTTAACATATCGTTAATTTTATCTATTTTTCGTTTTGACTAATGGCATGCCTTTTGCCGTTTAAATATACATATAAAAAACTTAAGAGTGTTACTATTTTTTTTAATTTAACATTCCTGGTTTGTTGGGTAGGTGATTATATGAGGATGTTTCTCTAATAATATTTTACATTTAGGGTCATATAAACGTTATGAGATAAACGACGTTTCATTTTCCCCCAACTCGTTCTTTTTTGTGTTTGTGTGTTTTTCCTTTGCGTCATGTTTACCGCAAATAAAAGTATTTTCTTTCTTTCTATAACACATACGTCGACGATTATGATAATATGATACTTGCGAAACAACTTCATGATCTGCCTAGCCTGTTCCCAACTATGTTGGGGTCGGCTTCCAGTCCAACCAGATGCAGCTGAAGACCACTAGTTTCCATGGAGCAACTGACCTCCACATCCCAGTCAATAAAACTGGTTGTCTGACTTTCGGGCTTCTGGCACCTCGTATCTAACGACTGTCAAAGATCCACGAATGACAGCCGGGACCAACGGCTTCACGTGCTTTCCGAGACACGGCGGGGTCTCGATATGTAAAGATGGTCACCCATCTACAGACCTATCGTGGCAAGCGTAGCTTAATCTGATCGATCGACCCTTGCGGCTGTTATGACTTAGCCACGAGCCCCCTTGCGAAACAACTTGAACTCATTAAAATTATTTGTGTTCTTTAACATTTTGGAAACCTAGATATCGTCGGAAAAGTGTTACCTATCATTTACAAGAGAAATCAGGGTGATCCAATTCGGTATTCCAGATATAAATCGTGTCTAAGGCTTAAACCATTTTACCAATACATAACAACATTAAAATTACCCTAAACTTCCTTCCTTCCTTTTGCCAAACCTTTCGCTTATTACAGGCGTGATGTTATGTTGTTGTTGTTTATCAAAATTAAAGTTTCTTCATTATCATCATCATTCTCCTGAATTTATTTGGGGATATTATTAATTGCACATCAAATAAATAATCACATAGCAATTTATTTCCATCATTTAAATACTGACTGCACAGCAAATTAAATACTGAATGCACAGCAAATCAACCAGAATGAACTAAGTTTCCGAAAACATAATAAATGTTCCCGAAAATACTAACCCTAGATGGTCGACGTCAGTGGCATCCCGAGGTTCGGTTGGTTAGGTTCCTTTAAACCCTTTAGACAGAAATAGGAGCCCCGCGAAGCGGGGCTCCGTCGACCAGCTTATTAACCCTAACCCTATATTTAGATTACCCTAGATTTCGGTAAAACGCAATTAAAAAAATGTGGTACTCGTTGGGAATAGAAAATAAATTGATGAAAAAGCTTTTGCTTTAGGAAAAATCGCTGTACGCTGCGAAAATAAATTGTAGTGTGTTTAGTGATATTTTGAGTTGAATATTTTGCCGTGCAATCAGTAATTTTGATGGGAATTCGGAATCTTATTGCATAGAAAAAAGATATTTTTTGATTTGCGTTTAAATACTACCCATTTATTTGTAGTCCGCGCATCATGTATTTTTCTTACACACTTCTCTATTAGTGGCCATCTCGATAGTCACCCCCTTTCTAACCATATCATCTCTCACACAGTCCATCCATCGTTTCATGGGTCTCTTCCCTTACTCATAAAGCCACCGACATTCAGACTCAATACTTTCGAAAAAATAAGTTACCTACATAGGATTAATAAGTTAACAAGAACACACACACCACTAATCAGCTCCTTACAGCAAGGGGTTGTAGTGCGCTGAACTCTGTTGAATCTTTTTTGCGCGTACAGCGTGCGTACGCGCAAATATTTGCTGCCAGTAACCATGATATAGATTATGACCGACCCGCACCTGTAAATCATAGTGGCGTACACGAAAATTGTTAAATTATTTTTTTGATTTTCTGCAATATTTTTATGTGGGTAAGGTATATAAATTGGAATGAAAGGGGGCAATTGGTACAAAAGAGATTATATTTATTTATTAGGTATTTATTTTACTTTATTTAGGAAACAAAGAAATGCAATAGAAAATGAAAGAAGATGAAGATGAATGGAAGGCACATGCAGCTGCTGAGAATGTTTTGAGATGAAAGTATACGTGGGGGTGATGATTTTAGGGTTCAATAACATAAAATTAAATAATAAAGACTAAACAGATGGCGGGACGAACTCGACTCTTTTCTAAAAGATTCGCCACATACTATACCTATAGCAAAAGCAATAGATATAGAATTAAGTGGAAAGAGGGACGGGAGGCCCTGCAGTGGCTGATAATGCTTAATAATATTTAATAAATGATTATAATTAGGTTATTAATTTAGATTATGATGAGTAAAATCATGAATAAGATAAGGAAATGTATGTACTTCGCTAAACATAATGTTCTCTTAAAAGATAGTAAAGGGAATTGATGAGAATATATATAGTTCACCTGATGAGAATCGCTGACAAGAAGCTTAATTTATCTGTTATTATGAATTAGAATACCTAGCAGAATTTTTCACAAAACTCAACACCGGTATTTAAAAAAACCATATCCTAATCCTAACTAATATTATAAATGCGAAAGTAAGTTTGTTTGTTTGTTTGTTACCTTTTCACGCCTAAACCACTGAACCGATCATCCTGTAATTTTGCATATACCTTATCAGGTGTACATAAACGGACATAGGGTACCTTTTATCCCGCACAAAAATACTGTTCCCGAGGAAAACAACAATAACGTCCTTATGCTAATAGATGGCGCCACGTGTCTTTCGAATCATGATTGAATTATAACCCGAATTGATAGTCAAAGTCTAAATTAACGCGAGCGAAGCCGCGGGCAAAAGATAGTAATTTAATAATTATATGGCGTTTTTAAATACCGTTGTTGAGTAAAATCTTTGAATATTTAACTGATAATTCAGTTAAGTATTCAAAGATTTACAGAGCACTAGGCTCCTATTCCTAAGCTATCATGTATTCTGTTCCGTAGCATGTCTAAAATTATAAAATGGAGTAACCATGTAGGAAGTATTCCATGGGGTAACCAATTTGGTCTGTTATCCGCTTCGTCCGCGTGGAAGAAACATAGATACCTTATGACACTCAGGGATAATGTAGCTTCCTATTAGTAAAAGTATTTTCGGAATCGTATTAGCACCCTAATTGCGTAACACACATCGAATCATTTTGAAGGATAAGTATTGCTAATCCATTGCTTCATAAATGTTCGAAAATGTCTGCTGATCTGTGCAATAACGTAAATAACGCAATTAATGTTGTTGAACTGTCAAAATGAAAGCCATTGCTACTGTTAGTGTGTTACGCAATTACCCCGCAGTAGGTCCGACAATTACCTCCTACAAAATGTATACACTATTTTGAGGCTGACTCTTCGAAGCTGTCTGTGAAGGAGATCGAAGATAAGTATTCGATCTCCTTCACAAAGAGCTTCGAAATTTAAATTTCATGTCGGGTATTTTTACCCGACTACGACCAAGCCAAAAGGAAGGGTTATGATTTTAGCAGGTAAGTATGTATGTTTGTATTTACGTGTGTTGCACCGTAGCGCCAAGGCTACTGAATCTATTTTGATGAATGAGGTATCAATAGATTTGTAATAATAGTCCGGGTGATATAGGCTATATAAATTCTCTCTAAATTTAATATGAGGGACTTTACAAGTAAATTTATGACCACGAAGAACAATTTATTGAGATAATATGATGATGACACGTTTGGTACTAAAAGAAAGGTCTTGATGAGCACATTGCAAATATGTATATATATCATATTGTCCAAGTAAATAAATATGTTTAAATTGATAAAAAACAAAGGCAATGGCCTTTGTTTTTTAGCAATTTCAATTTCATTTTCTACATAATAAAAAGCACGATTAAAATGATTTTTGTTAAAAGTAAATAGGTTAATTACTTAGATACCTATTGTATTACTCTTATTATCATTGTCGTAACGTTCATCAAGCGTTAAAACGGAAAAGTATAAAATAAAAAATAAAAACAAATTTTTAGGTGTTCCTGGCACCCACATGGTACCTGTGGTAGACCGAAGATTTTTGTACCTATACGAGTATATTGATTTCTGTCTAAAATATTTTCTTGTTTTGAATGTACTTTTTAGTTCACTTTTATTTTTTCGTAGTCGGCTTACAGTTTTTTAATCTTCTTACAGTTTTTTAAACTTCTTTTTTTATTAAGAATACATTTTTCAGTTTCGCTTATCTGAACTTAGCGCCATCGTTTCGTGGGAAAAAACTTTGCTGTGCAAACAAGATGGAGGAGGTACGTATGTAATAGTAGCTAGTATACCTTGTACATACGATATTATATCTATATTGTAACTGCAAACAGTTGTTTAATTGTGGCACTACACAAACTGTAGTGATAACGTTATGTCAATGTGTGAAAGGAGACCGGTGGCACTTTTAGTTTATTTTACCTATTGTAGGTATTGTAAAGTTTCTCCAATTATTAATGATGCTAAAGTATGAATATTAACAGTGAGGTCATGGACGAAAGTGAGGTAGGTACATTTTGTTATTCGGTCTTAGCCTACGGCCACCGGGGTAATTACGTAACACACTAACGACAACATGCACTGCGTTATTTACGTTGTTGAGCAGACAAAGTTTTTCGAACATATGAAGCAATGGATTAGCAATAAATAGAATTCAAAATGATTCAGATTGTGATGGATAGTGTGTTACGTAATTAGGGTGCAGGATGTAAACATAATGATTTTTAGGTGATCAAGTAAGTATAGGTACCTGAATTTTGCCCCAACGGAACCGAAGATAGCGTAAAAATAAAACGTTTATTTCAATACCACTGTTATAAGAACAAGGGCAAGAGAATGAATATTCAAAAATAAGTCAGGTTACATTTGGTTTAAGGCTCCCACAGACAAGCGCGACGCGACGATGCGGTGCGATTCTGGTAGAACAATTTCCATGAAATTTTCATAGAAATTGCTCTACTAGAGTCATGTCGCGCTGTCGCGTCGCGCTGTCGAGTCGCGCCTGTCTGTGCGAGCCTTTACAAAAACATACCTAAGTACCTACATAAACCACGCGGGTTTGACAGGTAGGTAGGTACGTCTATGCCAGACATGGCATTGAGTTGCCACAACATAATTATTTATTTACATAACTAGGTAGGTATAGGTTTATTATTACTGTATAAGAAATGTTTTTTTAGTACATTTGAACAATTCTTCGCATTTATTGCATTGCGTACTAGCCTTGCTGATTAGTGACTAGAAAATCTATTTTGAGAAGAGATATTAAGAAGGATTTTTTTAGGTAATTGACAATAGCGCATCGCGGCAACAAATATGGATCAAAACAGCGAAGCGTTGAATCGAATGACCACCAAATGCTGCAGTTATAATTATATTTAAAAAAAAATGCACAGCTGAGTGGAATAATTTTTAAGGTTTCCTTTAGTTGATTGAATTCCCTTTATTATCGTTAGTCATTAAGTACCTATACCTACATCAAATAATATGATAATTTACGTTCAAAATATTGAGAACTGTGCGACTAAAAATATTTCTTGTTTTACGTTTTTTTTTTATCATGATACCATTTTATTTTTGTGGAATAGTTTTGATTAGGTAAGTGTTTCTTTGGAGATTTGACAATACACTCATAATTTTTTCTGGCTTGCAATACTCGTATGTATCAATACTTAGGTACGCCTAACTGTGCGACAAAAAACTGAGCGTTTTACGGTGTCCTACGTTTAGGCAGCGCCTTTAGTCATATTATTTAAGGGGGGCTCGTGGCTAAATAATAACAGCCGCACGGGTCGATCGATGGTTAAGCTACGCTTGCCGCGGTCGGTTCGTGGATGGGTGACCATCCATTACATATCGAGACCCCTCCGTGCCTCGGAAAGCACACTAAGCCGTTGGTCGCGGCTGTCATTCGTAGATCTTTGACGGTCGTTACGGGTTGTCAGATGCCGATGTCAGATGAAAAGTCTGACAACCAGTCTTACCAAGCGATACCCCTTGGTATCGATATATGATATCAGTTACTTGTTACCCAGTAACTGAGAAAGGTCAGAAATGCAGTCAGTCGCTCCATGTAAAATACTGGTATTCAGTTGCACCCGGTTAGACTGGAAGCTGACCCCAACATAGTTGGGAAAAGGCTAGGCAGATTGATTGATGTAATATTATTTCAAAAGGTAGACAGCAGTAAGAGTTCTAGAGCCACAGCGCCGTGTGTCTAGAGCCACACCGCTGTGTGCCTAGAGCCACAGCACCTTGTGTCTAGAGCCACAGCGCCGTGTGCCTAGAGCCACAGCACTGTGTGTCTAGAGCCACAGCGCCGTGTGTCTAGAGCCACAGCACCGTGTGTCTAGAGCCACGGCGCCGTGTGTCTAAACTCTATAGCCACAGCGCCGTGTGCCAAGTTCAATGGGTTTTCCCACCGTCAATACTGACGAGCTTCCATACATACCTACTTTCATCCCCTATTTAGATTTTTCAATAATCTTTCCTTGCTGCTTACGTCGTATCGTCGTAAGGAACTCTTGAAAATTTCATGCATCTAGTCCCAGCGGTACAGGTTGGGGGACCTCTGGGCAAAAGTCTCCACACAAAGGGTGCCTGAAGATGGACGGCGCTGCCGAGGCCGGCCCAGAAAGGGATAGCGAAATGACCTGGACGCGTACCGCGAGGCCTGGTACGAGGTGGCGCTGGAATGGAGTTCCTGGAAGGATTTGGGGGAGGCCTTTGCCCAGCAGTGGGACAGTAAAGGATAAAAAAAAAATGGGCTCACGTTGCATGGCCATGCTAATTGGTTTGGTGAGAAGGGTGGGTTATGGTTATTAAGATTTTGACACGTGGCTCGCGTGACCCACTGTTGCAATTGCTTCTGCCTCGTTGGAAATGCTTAAAAAAATAATCTGCTGAGTTTTGATCCGCCGCGGACTTGAAACTATTGAGTAAGAGCCCGTTGTTTGATCACTAGTCAAACATACTAATAGTTAAAATGCGTTAGTTAAACTAACAATTTCTTAAAAATTATAGAAGTATGTAGTTTGACAAATGGTTAAGCTAACTACAGTTAAAAAAATTGACAATTTACTATAAAAGTTAAGCATGCGCAGACACAGTAGTTAAACTTTGACAGCTATTGACTAATTGTTAAAGGCACTGATTTAAAGAGGCAGTTGTAAATAGCGGTTTTGGTAAGTTAAAAATTATAAATGGCACGTTTAATAACTAGTTCAGCAGTTAAAACTAAGCAGTAAAGTAAACAAAAATGAGTAATAAAAAGTAATGAAATGGATCAGTGAATATATAATTGAGCAGGAAAATAATTAAATGGGCGGTAAAAATTATTGAACGAGCGGTTACGTGTGGGCAGTAATAAATCGAAAGTCGGTAAGAAATCGCATTCTAAGCAATTCTATAAACAATGAGGTGGTAAAGTAATTTTCGAGATATAGCGGTGTGACGGACGGACAGACGGACAGACGGACGAAGTCGCACCATAAGGGTTCCTTCTTACCTTTTTGGTACGGAACCACATTTTTTTAAATAAAAAATCTATTACTAACGAATACCAAAGCATGACTTTTTGTACACTCAGCTACACAAAGTTTTATTTAAATTGCGTTTTACCGAAATCTAGGGTAATCTAAATATAGGGTTAGGGTTAATAAGCTGGTCGACTGAGTCCCGCCTCGCGGGGCTCCTATTTCTGTCTAAAGGGTTTAAAGGAACCTAACCAACCGAACCTCGGGATGCCACTGACGTCGACCGTCTAGGGTTAGGATTTTCGGGAACATTTATTATGTTTTCGGAAACTTAGTTCGTCACTCAAAGCATTTTAATTTTACTGGACCTGACTGTATCTGATTTCTTCAAACTTGTTTTGGTATTGGTTTTAAAATGTGGTACTCGTTGGGAATAGAAAATAAATTCGGAAATAAACTAATACCAAATGGTATTAGCTCTTGGTATTGGATGGGAATAGAGCCGAATTATTTATCGAACTGCTCATTCCATCATTTTTACCGCTCATTCAGTTATTGGACTGCTCAATTATTTTTAGAATTGACATTGTATGATAAAATAACCGACAAATTAATTTTTTAATACTGTCCATGTTTTACTGTCGCAATAATTAATCAACTGCCATTAAATTAAATAACTGCTCAATATGTTTTTCAACTGATCATAATAACATCTCGAATATTAAAATAACAGCTCAAAAAATTTGTTCCCATTGTTAAATTTACTATTGGTCTTGTTTAACTATGTATCAAACAACAGGCCCTAACTAATTATTGATTTAATCGTATCGTACCTACTGCATCAAATTGTACAATATACAGTACCTACTTTGTCTCTTTTGAGTGCAATGCAGAACTACAATTAGTCCCCCGAGCAACTTTGCAAACTGTCGGATGAAAAACAGATTCGCAGGTATCACTTTCATCTCCAGTCGAGGGACAATGCAATCTAGAGAATTATGCAGTGTACCGAATTAACTGAAGAATGGAGTTTCAGCTTTCATTAAATGCAGATGCAAAGATCTAGTTTTGTAAGAGGGGGTACCGTAGCACTTCAAAGGCAACGGTGTCTTTGAGAAACGAGTAAAATAAAAAGCCGTTATTTTTATAGCTTCAATACAAGTCCCCCTCGTTTTCGGGGCGGGGGGTTAAATAAAATAGACAGCGTAGGGTGCGCGCGCAATCTGGCGCAATCCCACGACAGTGTTACTATTGTTATTACAAAATTATTACCATTTTCTACCACGCGCCGTTTGGTACACCTGCAAGTAACTGTTGGAGTACGCTGTGTGATGCGTTTTTGCGGTTGTTTGAGACTAAAGAAATGATAGTGAGAGGGTTTCTCTTTCATTTTATTGTGGTAAACAAAATATGAGACATTCTTTGGGCTTTTTCATTTTTAGTTTTATACTAAGTATTAATGTTGTTAACCTTTTTATTTTAAATCAAAGTAGGTATTTATACTAATCGCCTCTTTGCACCCTATGCATACAAAAGTAGGGTGAAAAGAGGCGTTTAGTGAAGGAAAAAGTGCAACCTATAGGTTTTTCTTAGTTCATTATCCAAGTCAATACCTATGTGAATTCAACGTTGTTTTTTATTTTTTAAACTAACTTGCCTTTTCTGGTAAGTAATTGATCAGAAAGACAACCTACCTCAAAAAATACCCGCTTCGGAGGGTAATTTTATAGTATCAATCATTAGACTGGATCGATGATTCAATGAGGATTTAATGTCTTCAAGAGATTCATCCTTCTTCCCTTGTCGTTCTTGATGTATTTCTTTCCGTATTCTGAACATATACCGGAAATTCGATGTGAAGGACGGCACGGTTGGCATCTGCCTTCATGACGTTGTCCAGATATGTATTATTTTCACTATCTCCAGTTATACTTGCATATTCTTAACCCAGTGGCAAAGATAATTAACGGCTCTAAACTCCTTATAGACCGTAACGTTATACAATAATAAATATTGGAACACAAAAAAGATAAGAGAATACTAGAAACAAATAAATTGCACAACGGTACCTACATACTAGGTAGGCGACGGGTTTTGTTTTTATTAGTTCTTAAATTTTCTTCAGAATATGCGTAATAAGATTAAAGCACTCTACAACATAAAAAAATCTGTAGGTACATCAAGCATACTTCTGTGTATCAAGTGAATGATAATCTCTGCAAGTCCCACAATTCATTGCTTAGACAGCAAATAGGTACGAGTACGTGCGATTTATAAACAATGCAAGCTTCATTCCACCTACACAGTGCGTTTATAAACACCAGTCTATTTTGTCCTTTTAACTACCGCAGTTGTATATAGGGTTCACAAAAATATGCATTCTTTGCATAACTTATATCCTTTGTGAGATGTAAACATTGATATAGCTACAGAGTGACGATAACATTACGTCACAGGGGTCAAATAAAAAAAAAGTGAATTTGTTACAAAACACGAGCATGGTTTATCTGATCTTGATGGAACTGAGATGGCGGGATGAGCTGAACAAAATAAAAAAGCAAGAAGACTTAGGTAGTGATGATTCTAAATAGCTCTGGACCAAAATAACTAGAGAAATCATAAGGTGAAATGCTACCCATGGTATGGAAGCTACGATCTTACTGCAGTAACAGCCCTCTTGAGAAATGTGAAATCAATGTGTATTATAAACATATTAATAAGATCAGCCGACAACCCTAAACGTAGAGCACTTTTTGCACTTATTATTGCGTCTGCGCCGGATCTAAACATAAACTGCACATGCCTGTCTGTCTGTCGGGAACTACGCTCATGATACTATTTGTGTTAATATCACAGTACTTTATAATACAATATTTCCTGTTATTTTCTTCTTCAAATCATTCAAGATTAATCAAACTGCAATTGGAAAAGATTCTGATTGTTATAATATTTGTAAGCAAAATTATAGGTATGTTAGGTTCGTAACGGTTTTTTAAAGACGATTTTATGCATGTTTTGTAGAATAATAGTTATTTAAGTACGTTATATATGTACCTATGTCAAATAATATTTTCAATTTCGAATTCATTTATTAGCATAACACAGATACCAGATAGGTTAAGTACCTCTAAATTATTTTTGTCACACTTCAGTCTTCTCTCATGCTCAATATCGCAAGTTCTGCTCATGATAAGGTTGCCAAGTCTAACACAGATCGCTGATTAATCTAAACTAATAATATAAAGAGAAAATATTTGATATTTTGTATGTTTATTTGTTACACTTTCACGCGTATACTTCGGACCGACGAAATCATTGAACTCGGGGTTATCGTCCATAAGTCCCTTGTAAGCAACGTGGTGAAGATCGAGAGTGTGTTGACCAGGGTTGCGAGTATTAGGTACTCAGATATGCGCAAAATATTCGCTGAAGATCGTACAGGTTTTCGAGCCGACCTCGTCACATTCCAACGATGAGTTGGAGACCATGTACGAGTATAGGGATATTTCCAGAGCCACACATCGCTCTAAAACTTACATCACCGTTGTCATGGGGGACTTCAACGCGAAACTGGGCAAACGAGATGATGATGAGCTGCGAGTGGGGCAATTTGGAGTTGGACGTCGGAACCACCGGGGTCACCTACTGGCCAATTTTATGGAGAAGGAAGGCGTCTTTATGATGAACTCCTGCTTCAGAAAACGTGAGCACAGAAAGTGGACCTGGCAGAGCCCTGATGGTGCGACTGAAAATGAGATAGACTGCATTATGTCGCCAAAAAGCAAATATTAAATGATGTCTCTATAATCAACGCGGTCAAAACCGGAAGTGAGCATGGTAAGAGTCACATTGAACCTAAATATCAAGCTGGAAAGATCTCAACTGATGAAATCTACGCTCCGCCCAGCACCGATCCAAGTCGAAAACGCCGAAAGCTTTCAGTTTGTACTTCGGAATCGTTTCAAATGCCTAGGGAGCTCCATGGGCGATTATAACGATAAGGTCGTGAAAACTGTCCATACGGTTGAGTCTAAGATCTTCAAGACGTACAACTAGAAACAAGAAGCTCATGGAGGAAAGGTGCGAGTTGATCACAGTCTTCAGACGATGCGCTCAAGTACTGGCAGCTCAATAGACGGATATCTAAGTTCTAGAAAAGCGACCTTCGCCGCTTTAATACAGACCGTGTTAAGGACGCGATAGAGCGGAATAAAGGTTCCACGATCTTTGCAAGTGGTCTGTCTATTGGGCAGAGTCAGCTTGCGAAACTGAAGACCGATGATGGCAGGATGGTATCTGCCAAACTTGAGCTGTTGAAAGAGATCGAGAGGCTCTATGAACAGTTACACACGTCCACAAATATCCCCGTTACGAATCTGGCAAATGACCCAAGAGCTAGATTGATCTGACACTACACCGAAGACATCCCGGATGTTAGCTTGTACGAGATTAGGATGGCTCTAAAGTAGCTTAAAAACAACAACGCACCGGATGATGACAGAATTACGACCGAACTCCTGAAGGCCAGCGGAAAAACCGTTATTAAGGCCCTCCACAAGCTGTTTGATTCGGTCACACTCGAGGATAAAACGCATGGAACAGAGGTGTGGTGATACTTTTCTTTAAAAAGAGCGACAATGTCCTTCTTAAGAATTATAGGCCCATCTCCTAGGTGAGTATATGTTCCTTGCCCATCTCACTTCTGAGCGATGTTTACAAGCGGTTTTCAAGAGTCATCACGAACCGTCTTGCGCGCAGGTTTGACAACTTCCAGCCTCCCAAACAAGCCGGATTCTGTATTCTGTAATAATTATATTGACCTTGTAATGAGTTTATTTTGCGGAGTAATTTATCTGGTGTTGTTATTTTACTTCCACAAGTTATCAGGCAAAAGGATATCCGTGGGCAAAAGCGTAGGTGTAGGTGAGTATATGTTCCTTGTGCAAAAGGTTACTTAAACAAAGTCAAAGTCAAATAGTTTCTTTCAAATAGGCATTTAAAAGGCAAAAAATTCACAAAAAAATATATTGATTCTAGTTGCCCCATCCAAAACTTAGTTTTGTATGGAGAAGAATGGGCAAGAAACTCCACCGTTACTCTTTTAAAATGATTTAAATTTGCATACTTAATTATATAACTTTATGAGAAGACGATACACCTAGAATAAAATTACTATACCACAATAGGTAAATTTTATTAAAAATAAAGCAATGACGGGTACATTAATTATGTTATGATAGATACATGGTGCTCTTATACACTCGAGAGCAATGAATCCGGGTCACTTAAAGAATCCTAAAAATCTCGGAAGCTAAAAATGCTAGGTTAATGCAATAAATTGTATTAAATAGACAATGTAATACTCCTTAAATGAAGGTATTAAAACTTCTTAGTTATTGTAAAGTTATATCATAAAAAAATCAAATTTGAAAAAGGGCCACTTTCGAAGATGGAACTACGAAATTACAGCATTTGGTTTTGCTTTTGTTTGTAATCTGTCATTTATGTGGGTACATAAACCATGTTGATAGTGCTCTATATTCATTATTCAAGCTGAAATTATGTCGCTTACGCCTGAAGAATGCACCAGAATACTTACAATGCTGGAAACCGGCCGGAGTCAGCGCGATACAGCCAGGACTGTCGGTGTGTCGCTGTCAACAGTACAAAGAGTTCTCCGACGTTACGAAGAAACTGGTTCTAACCTACGCAGACCAGGAACGGGCAGAACCAGGTGTACCACAGCACGAGAAGACCGATACTTGGTGAACACCATGCTTTGAAATCGCTTTCTCACAGGAACTGAACTCACAAATCAGTTTCGACGCCTCGGAGGAAGTAACCCAAGTGCATGGACAGTAAGACGTCGGCTTGCTGAATCTAACTTAAAACCCCTTAGACCTGCAAAGGGCCCTAAACTGGAGCGTGGGCATCGTATTTCAAGACTAAGATATGCCCAGAGCCACGTAAATTGGAGTATTGAAGATTGGTCAAAAGTTATGTTCTCCGACGAATCAAAATTTATGCTCTACAAGCACGATGGAAGACACAGAGTGTATCGAAGACCAGGGGAAAGATTCAAGCAAGCATGCATCGAAGAAAAAGTAGCCTACGGTGGTGGGTCTGTACTTGTGTGGGCCGGAATTTCTTCTGAAAGTCGCACAGAGCTGGTGATCATAGAAAACGGCTCTTTAACTAGCGTAAGATATGTGGAAGAAATCCTCAATGATCACGTTGGTCCATTTATGGTCAATTTAGGTGAGGATGCTATATTTATGCATGACAATGCCCGACCTCATACAGGTAGGATTGTGAATGACTACCTTCAAGAGATGAACATTACTCGTATGGAGTGGCCAGCGCGCAGCCCGGATATCAACCCGATCGAGCATGCTTGGGACGAGCTAGGCAGATGCGTAAAACAACGAAACCCTCCCCCAATCACGCTTCGTGAGCTCAAAATTGCTCTCACAGAGGAATGGGAGAATATTCCCCAAAATCGTATAAGGAACTTGGTGTACAGCATGCCAAACCGCGTAAACGCAGTAATGGAAGCACGAGGAGGCAATACGAAGTATTAAAATTCAAGAAAATCGTAATAAAGTTCAAAAATTTCATGTTTCCTATTTTTGTTTTAAGGAGAGATCAGCAGTTTTTTTCTTTATGTAATTTTGTGTTAATAAAATGTAGGGTGACTCATATTTTTTTTACTTTCATTTAAGGAGTATTACATTGTCTATTAAATACAATTTATTGCATTAACCTATCATTTTTAGTTTCCGAGATTTTTAACATTCTTTAAGTGACCCGGATTCATTGCTCTCGAGTGTATTTACAAATATTGTAAAAGTAGATGAGTTTCCTGAAATAAGTTTCCTGAAGTAAGGCTTGTGTTCACCAACATTCAAACCACCTGTTAGGTATTTAAACATTTGGTTTATGTCATATTTCCTAAAGAAATTTTAAAATATAACTGATTAAATATGTATTCAATCAATTCATTTAGATGCTCGTGACCACAATGCTTAAAGTAATCACATAATGTAAAATCAAAGTCATAAAAATTATAAATTATACACATATCATGATCGAGGTATTTAAAAAAATATATTATTGCCTTATTGAAATTAAATAAAAATGTCTATTTAGATTGATTAAACAAAATGTTTTCGCAAGTGTAGATCGACGAAGTACTCTCTACTTTTGCATTAATAAAGACTCGCGGTTTTTGGTTATGCTGGATTTTTCACCTTAGTTAATCCTGATATTAATATGTGAGAAACAGATTTAAAAAAAGTTTTCAAAGGTTTTGATTGTGTAAAATAAACAATTAGTAGTCTGTATTTCCGCCGTTAACGCGTATAACATAATCGCAGCAATTCGGTATACTCAATATGAATTCATCTAAAGCACGTTGCGGAATGGTCGCCCACGTCAGTTGTAACAGGCAAAAAAGATTGTCTGGTGTGTACGGCCTCCATATTTGGCAGAGACCTTTAAAGCATATCCCACGCGTGCACAATGGGATTCAAGTCTGGCGATTGAGCAGGCCATGGAAGGACGTTGATATTAGCTGCGGCAAGTGTGTTTGCAACGACTCTGGTAGTATATGAACGTGCATTATCATGCATAAGCAGAAATAAAGCATCCAATTGAGTCCGCAAAGGAATGACAACATCTGATCGTCGTGTCAATCGTTTCAGCGTAAATCTGTGCATTGAGATTGCCTCTGATCTAAATCAGTTCGGTTTTTCCCCCAATCTAAATACCCGCATTCATGATTGTTCCACCACTGTATTCACGGACTTCCTGGCATGATTTTAAACGTTTTTAGCGTCTAGAGATTCTCCAGGTACCAAAGCAAGGTTCGTGAGAAGAACACACGAAACGCCACTTTTCTTCTGCCCACTTTCCACTGCACACTTCCTCTGCCACTTTCTTGTGTTTTTCGAGCCCATTGTAAACGGACTCTGTTTGGGGGGCTCAATAGGTGGTACACATAGCGGCCTTCGAGAACGGAGATTGACTTCATGCAAGCGATTTAGGTTTGACCGCTTGTTAACATCCCTGAAGAACTATGAAGCCTCGTAACCAACATCATCGCGGGCATTGTACGATTTCTTCGAGCAGTAATTTGTATTTAACGATCTTGTCTGCGTGTGGCGATGCGAGCTCGTCCTTCATGTCACACTGCCATGCTCCAAGTGATGCGGTAACGTATCCAAAGTTGACTTATAACACTCTGCGTATTGCCCGGAGCGATTGCCACAGAACGTTGCCGAGAACCAGCTTCCAACATTCCCACGGGTCTGACATATTTTCTTCTCGGGTCTAATGACGTCTTCTTTCCATAATAACGTTCTTATGTATTGATTCCACTCAGAAGTATGGCAGAAATTTTATTGATTTGGCCTCTTACCCATTGCAGAATTATATAGGAATACGACTTGACTGAAAATTTTCATATTTTGCCCGAAATTCATGCCTTTTCAAAAACAAAAAATATAATTAATAAACCAGATATTTAGTAATTAGCAAAAACGTGCTTGATCCCTAGACACTTTTGATGTGTGTAGGTACAACTTAATTAGCAACCACTTTCATTTTGTCTAGTCTAGACGTTACTTTGTCCTGTGGAGCAGGACCACCATTTTTCCAAGCATTTTTATCTTGGATTATATAATTCTCTAATTTGTAATACGCTTGTTTACAAAGTGAACTTTTAATATGAGTTTTGTATTTTCTTTCACTGCAATATAATAATAATTTATTTATTTAACAGACAACAAAAAGGTCCACACTGACAAAAATACTTAAAAGACGTTAGTAACAATAAATCTTATAACCTACGTTAGTATTTATATTCTAGGATGTTGGTAACAATGTGGCTTACGATCTATGTTAGTACTTATACACTACTACGGGCAGTGTTGTTTTGATGAGATGTCTCATTAGGGGGCTCTCATCAAGCCTGTCAGCTATCTCCTTCAGGAGGCTGTTGCCACTGCCACGCAATCTGGCGAGCAGAGACGCAGTTTTCTACCGTACGATAGCTGAGAAGCTGTCGATTCGGGCTTTTGTGAACATCTCTGACGCACTGCAGTAACGCGGCAGCCGCATCAACGCCCTGAAGGCGTTGTTATATTGGACACGCAGCGCCCCGACGCGGCGACGGCACGTTTGGTACAGCTAATCCATAGGGCGCTCGAGTACAGAGATGTGCAGTTATATGCTTCAAGATTTTGTTTTTTTTGAGATTCGCGTCGACGTAGATTGTACATGGTTCTGACAGCTCTGTTTTGCAAAATAAAAATGAATTCAATGTCAGCAGCCCGACCACACAGTAAAATGCCATATGGAATAATGCTGTGGAAGTAGTTAAAATAGACCAAATGCGCGGTTTCCACATCTGTTAGCTGTCTTATCTTTCTAACACCATATTAAGTGGCCGAGCTTTGCCGCCTCGCAAGAGATGTTATATGAGGTCCCCATTGTAATTTCCCGTCTTGCGTGAAGCCTACGAAAACCGTTTCATCAATAAATTGTAGTTTTATTCCATTCAATATGATGCCACATTCGCTACTGCTAAAATTAGGCCATTTAAATTTATTGCATTTGTTTTTATTATTTTAGTACCAAATTATTTATCGTAAATCAATCTTGGACCTGAAGAATAGAGTTATTCACGTCACGTCGTCAAGATGTTGTGACCGTCCGTATCGGTCTATGTTAAAGATCAAAGATGTGTCATCTGCAAATAACACGATCTGCGATTGATTTTGAAGTAATTGGGGTAAATTATTAATGTAAACTAAAAAGAGGAATGGACCCAATATCGAACCTTAAGGCACGCCCATTGTTATTTCAGACCCTAATGAGTTTATGCCGTTTAATTGATCTTTAACCTTTCTATCTTTCCGGTATGATCTTAGTAAACCAAGACTTGTATTCCTAATCCCATCTAGTTCTAGTTCTCTCTAGTTTCAGCACAAGTGTCTCATGATTTACACAATCGAACGCCTTAAAGAGGTCGCAGAAGATTCCAATGGAATCTTGTGCTCCTTCCCACGCGTTAAAAATGTTTTTTATTATGGTGACACCGACGTCAGTGGTACAACGCCTTTTGGTGAAACCATACTGTTGTTCATGAAATATGGATTTTTTTAAGTGACGTAACATTTTATTGGGCATCAACTTTACAAACACCTTACTGAGAACTGGCAGAATTTACACAGGCTTATTCGTTGTTAGTTAGTGTTAGTTTCTTTACTATCACCGGATTTGAACAATAGAACTACTTGACTGTGTTTCATAAGAACCGGAAAGACTGCTTGGTTTACACTGGTGTTAAATATGAAAGCTAAATAGGGCGCAATGATTTCGAAGAGATTTAACACCGTAGACCACATGAAGACTTGCCTCTCTGTTTAGCGTTTGTGGACTACGAGATAGCTTTGGACTCGATCGAGACATGGGCTGTACTGCAGTTTCTTCAACGGTGCCAGATCGACTATCGGTACATTGAGGTGCTGAAGTGATTGACCAAAAATTCCACTATGTCAGTCCAATTCCAGGACCGGACCTCGAAACCTAGCCTTCTGCAGCGATATGTGTGACAGGGAGACGTTATCTCTCCAAAACGTTTACTGCTGCACTGGAGGATGTCTTCAACGTTCTGGACTGGACAGGGCTAGGCATCAAGGTCAATGGCGAGTACATCACTCACCTTCAGTTTGCCGCCAATATAGTAATCAAGGCTAAGACTATGGACCTCAGTACAATTCTCGATGATCTCGGCACAGCTTCCGATAGATTGGGTCTTAAAATGAACATGCATAAGACAAAGGTCATGTCAAATGCCTATATCACACCCACTCTCATGAAGATCGGAGATGCTACACTCGAAGTTGTGGACGATTATGTTTACTTAGGACAAACTGTCCAGTTAGGTAGATCCAACTTCGAGAAAGAGGTCAATCGTCGAATCCGACTTGGCTGCGCAGCGTTCGAGAAGCTACGCCAATTCTACTCGTCCCACATACCGCAGTTGCCAAGACGAAAGTCTTTGACCAATGCGTGTTGCCAGTGATGACCTATGGCACTGAAACGTGGTAGCCAAAAGGGCAATGGAGAGGGCTATGGTTGGAGTTTCCCTACGTGATCGAATCAGAAATGAAGTGATCCACAGGAGAACTAAGATTACCGACTTAGCTCAAAGAACTGCCAATCTTAAGTGGACATTGCTCGCGGAACAGATGGGTAATGGGGCAAAAAGATTCTGTATCGGCGACCGCGTACCGGAAGATTTGGATGAAATTTGGCGCACATATAGTTTATAACCTGGATTAACACATAGGGTACTTTTAATCCCGGTAATACGTTCCCGTAAGATATCTTCCGACATCCACGCGGGTGAAGCCGCGGGCAAAAGCTAGTCTTACCTAAAGCGCTGCAATTAAATTACGATCACGAGGCTGGATGGCAATAATAATTTACTTAGACATAAGTACAAAAACGAATAATTGAGTTTATTTCACTCATTGTAATTTCATAATACCCGTATTTTGCGCAAAGATAATGTAAATGCAAATAACCATAGGGTATAGTTACTAAACACCTCTCTAACAAAGAAAATATACTTCTATACGACT
Organism: Dryobotodes eremita; assembly: GCA_917490735.1. Taxonomy (NCBI): domain Eukaryota; kingdom Metazoa; phylum Arthropoda; class Insecta; order Lepidoptera; family Noctuidae; genus Dryobotodes; species Dryobotodes eremita. The sequence goes on along the minus strand of OU823241.1, from coordinate 3,314,030 downwards.
AATAAAATCGTAGCGAAGTCCAAACTGTACATTGTCATTTTATAAAACAAAAACTCAAATTTTTAACGTCAAAATAGTAGAATATGATAGATTGGTAGAACTATGACTTTTGTTGTTTGTAACATTGTAGGCGTCGGTCGGTAAATGTCAAACGGACAAATGCAAATGGCCATTAGTCATTAGCGATTAATGGTAGTTGCTTGTGGTAACTTTTTCTCCGCTCTTTATTGATTTTTTATCTATTACGGTACAGTGCTAAATACATCCGAATTAATTAAATATCAAGTATTTCACTAGGCTTAATTCAGCATGTCGGCTAAAGTGTTCGAGGCGAAGGAACATTGTAAGGCGGCGGAGAAAGCGTAAGTCGAAATTCATTATTCCTACTTATTTATTTATATTTTATCAATGATGTTGAAACTTAGGTTTATTTATTTGTAAATTCAGGTACTGTGTATAAATCACTTGCAAAGACAATCAATAATTGGTGCAATGTGCTTTTTCTTTGTAATTAATGTTGAACGCTTGATTTGCTTGTAGTCAGAGAATTATACAAAACAAATAAGTTTGTTTTTATTCTATAGCAATTATGTAGGTTCGGCTTCTTTTGTTTTGAAGATTGGTGACCAAAATTACATTGTCTTGTTTTGTATTAAATTTTAATAAACATTTTTATTATTTCCTTTGTGCCTGGAATTATGCCCCAACATAGATAAAATAACTAAATTAGACAAAATTATTGGTAATAATTATTACCATAGCCTAATATCATATCAGGATGCTTAATGTTGAGAATTTGGATACAGACAACGCTGCTGTATTCCTCGTAGGAAAAGGCCGAGGTGTATGGAACGCCCAAATTTCATTGATTCAAAAAATCTCAAAAGCATGAATTCAAATAAACCAATTACAGGCAGTTTAGAGTTTTCAAGGGGTTAGTCAGAAAGATGAAACTAGTTGCACATTCCAAAATGTAGTATGTTCCTATGGAGTAAAACAGGCAAGAAACTCGAAGGACACTCTTTTAAATCAAAATATTGGTTACATCATTTATGTTGAAATTATACATTAGAGAATGATGTAGAAAGACGTGCACGTTCAAAGTGTCCGTAGTAAAAAGATAAAACCAATTAAAATAATTTGTGGCAGCTAAGAGATGACCAGTCCCTACTGAAGGCGCCCGTTCATGAAAATGACGTATGGATCAGAACCATTTTGAAGGTATCTTAATGATTCAATACACAAGCTACCACCAGGAAGACATTTGAATGACCATGACAGACTCTCAACACAGCTAGGGCACTTTCAAGTCAATGAAAGACTTACCCAGTAAATGGTAGCTTTAAAGTAGGTGCATAGTGCTCACACATGTGGTATGCAATTATACTTAGTTTCACATGATAGGGGGCGAGGGAGCCTGTCACCAAGGGAGAAATAATCCAGACAGTTGGCTACCTTTTAAGAATTTATATTAAAAACCATAATAATGACCTTGTATTTATGGGAAACAAAGGAACCACAATATTGTTCAGCAACATGAGTTTGGGCTGCGGGAAGTTACATGTTGCTGGCAAAATTTTGACATAAAGCTGGTCAATGAGTATAAACAGCTGTTTCTTTACAATGGTTTACATTAAACGGGTATCAGTAATTGAAAAGGTTTAGACTTATACGGTTTTTGCACAGCACTAGATTTGTTAGCAAAATCATCTGCTAGCCTTTATCCAACTACATTGGGGTTGGCTTCCATTCTAACCGGATGTAGCAAAATGAAGTAACAAAACAAATAAAAAAGCTACATGACAGTGTAAAGCAGCCATTAAATAATGCAATTATTCAATTCAAACTACACTGGGAAAGGTCAATAATTTTGCCAATGTCAGGGTATGAGACAGGGACAGTGATTGGTTAATTTTCAATTAAGAATATAATGATACAACCATAAATCAGTGTTTGCAGCGATGACATCCATTGATCACCATTCTCCTTGCGACAAAACATTATTGGTTAATACATAAAAAACAACACAAAATAAAAATAATGTTAAAACATGAAAGTGAGAGGGGAGATCATTTAAAAAAAAACATGAAGAATGTTTTTAAGTGGAAATACTTGCTTCAACATTGAACACAATGACATTGGTGATATCCAGCACAAGTTGGCTATCTTTAGTATAGATAATTTTACTTGGTCTATGCTTGGGCACTGTACTTAACATTATCCCTCTTATTTATAAACATTGCTTAAAGTTAAGAGATATATGAAAATAGTCATTCAATAGGGTTATATGAACTTGGAGGGCTGTATTGATGATTTTAAAATACTGTAGTAAATACATAATTGTATGGTCGCGAATCATATTTTGTTGTGGTTTCACATTGATATTTCATGAAATAGTAATTCAATAGGGTTATATGACATTGGATGGTTGTTGTGGTTGTGTTGATGATTCTATAATTCTGTAAATACATACTTGTTATGGTGGACAATCATATTTTGTTCAATATACAACCTGACACTGACCTGCAAATTGCAAGAAAAAAATTGAATTTCGAGGGCTGCCTAGCACCACTTCCCCGTTAACTGATGCTCAAATTTTGTTAGCCATAAATATGAGGCTATTATACTCCACCAGAATAGTCTGCTTAACAAAAACTAAAAAGTAGAAAGAAAAAATTCTTTCAAAATGAGCTTATTTACGATTATTTTATTATTTTAAACATAAATGTTGCCTTCTACGAAATCAATCCAAGTATATTGATTATGCTAATGAATGTAGTCTATTTTGTTTGGTATTTCTTACACGTAACCTCTAATGATCATACACTAAGAAATTGTTATGATCTAGCTCACTTCTTAGAAATATTAATATTGTTCTCAGAAATAATAATGTACACAATTATTGTGATTCCTTCAATTTCCATTGGAAAAATATATCTAATGAAGACTTCATAGAACTAATGAAAGTATCTATGTTGGCTGAATAACTTGCTCAATTTATTTTTTTGTGGAATCTGCCTGTTTTCTTCGGTTACCCGAAAATATGGGTTCTTATAAAAGAAGACTATCCCCCTAACTATGTAAGGATTCATTATTCAGTTTTGTTATATTTACAGTTTAGGAAAATATACTTGATGTAGACTGTAGTCTCTGTTAAAATGAGAAAATAAAGTATAGAAAATAATGCTTTGCTTGCCAATGCCCAATTAAAAAAAAAAACAAAACAGAAATTTTATGTACTTTGTTTTTGTTCTGTGTTCTGCAATACGCTATTACTGATTTTGATGTTTAAATGAAAAAAAAATGTTTTACATAATTATAAGCTTACTTAGGTCCTCAGAAAAACTTCCATTCCAACTAAATCAGTTTACTGTTTTTAGCATAGCAGTATAGCATAATCAAACTATTACATTCCCAGTGCTGGGACACTGTCCTCCTCTCTGTGTGAGGGAGTGGGCTGCAATCCACCACTATTCATAGGCAAAGGTCTTCCTATCCGGGTACTTTGGTATCTCTCTCAGGAATATGTGTTCCGTCTTCAGTTGACGAAGCTGCGCGCTGTCTGTCAGTTTGGTATTATTAATAAATTATTATTTTTCTTTATGTTCAGTTCATTGAAAATAAATGTATTTTGTTTCTTTCTTTCTTTCTAGTCATGAAATTGTTTTGGTCAAGTGTAGTTATAGATGATGGTTCGCCATTGTTCAACTTTCAAACATAAACATCACGCCTGTATTACTAAGGGGTAGGCAGAGGTGTCCGTATAGAGCGTCCACATTTCACCAGTTATGTTAAATAAAAGTCCCATGTATTACGGGGCGAACCTATTACCATCAGCTGGGCACAGACCCAGACCAGAAGCTCCTGAGAAATTCCTATGAAAAAACCCATTAACACTGCCTCAGCTGGGGATCGAACCCAAGAAGTCATGCTCAGACGTACTGCTTGCGACCACTCGAATGAGACAGTATTATTTAAAAAACATAACCCTCTGTCTTTGCTATCGCGCAGTCTGGTAAAAACAACACATTCAAAATCCTAGTGATCTCACAATCAATGGGAGGCTGTGCTTTCAATGCAATAAGGGGCGCTTTAATTGTTTTATGTTGCGCTGAGTAACTGCACTGCGAAACTTATGTTTGCTCTATGTAGTAATAATATTACTACATAAAGTGAACATTTTCTACTTGCTAGCGATGTGGCAAAGCATCAAAAGAAACCAATTTACAAATAACACTAACTTAAATAAGTTAGGTATCTACATACCATCGCCCCTGTTTTTCCCGAAAGGTTTAGGCAGGGGTGTACAGGGGTGTACCTACAGCACACTCACTTTTCACTAGTTGTATTTAAGTCCCATGTAATAGTGGGCGAGTCTATTGCCTTCAACCGGCCACAAATACAGAATTCGGACTGCTACTGAGAATTCCTGAAGAAAGAACCCAGTAACACTTTGCTCGACCTGGGAATCGAACCTAGGAGGACTGTTCATGCTGAACAGTAGATCTTGACCAACGAGGCATTTGCTGCTAAGCTTAAATTAAATGTAACAAATGTTGTAATGTATGATTGTGTTGTGTGTGTTGTTTATAATTAAATAACAATAAATAAATGTAATTTAAAAATCCTAAACGACTTTGGTTCCCATTTACCTTTTGGATTCCATTACCCCGCATAACGTCACGCAAAAATTCATAATTAAGACGCTACTACAATTATGCGACATTTTATTAATTTCAGGGATATTTTTGCGTAGTTATGCAGTTATTTGGTTTCTTATTATTTACTATAACAATAGGCTTGCGATTGATCACTTTTGGTTAAATATCATATGTGATGGTATCTAATGCATATATGTCTTTGACAGGATGAAGACAAGCGTTTTCCGCTGGAAGCCAGACTATGATTCGGCGGCTGACGAATATACCCAGGCCGGTAAGTCTTTTTAGTATCAAATAAATTCCCCTTTGGCGCGGTTCGGTTGATTCTATAATGTACACGAAATCGCCAAACGATGTGTCATTTGCTTACTCAAGTATTGTCTTTTTAGTATCAATGATAGTGAGTGAATGCGTGCATAGTCGACTTCACAATTGGTTTAACACTTTTGATAACAATTCCCAGTAAATTAAAACTTATGTTGAAAATATCTGTCACATAGACAGATAGACATATAATTTTCGTTTAATTTGTGATTGACACCAAAGTAACCATGAACAAAACAATGGCGATTTGTAGACTTTGAACTGTGCTGCCACCTATGACGAGCTTTCAGTTTTTAATCCCATTATGAGGTCGACTACACAATGACACATCGCCTTTTCTCTAGGAATATCCAGTTTCTACATAGCTAATGTTTTTTCAGCGCAATGCTTCCGCATTGCTAGAGATCTGCCGAACTCTAAGGAATGCCATCTGAAGGCGGCGGAGTGTTTCAAGAAGAACAATGCGTTCTTCCACGCTGCTAAGGCCCTGGAAAACGCTATGATTGTTTGTAAAGAAACTGCTCCGCCTGAGGAGGTAAGTCTTTCTTACTTTTTATCTATGATCCAATGGCCTTTGCTGAAGAGTCGGATTATACTGGTACAAGGCACACTTTTTCTCCTTCGGCTGATAACTTCCATGAGTACTTCGATAAGGAAAAACAGCTTCAATTTCTACTTTATTATATAAACAGGATTGCAGGGACATCGACACGCCAACTGTAACCATGAATTCGCACCTGATTCTGGTCCTCTAGCGTAGAAATTTTTCGTCGGTTATCAAAAAACAAATATGCAGTTTCATAGAAAAAGTGTAATATGAAGGCCAATTCCTCATACTTTCAAAACGTTCATATTCAAGTCGCGATCTCATCTTAGCAAAAACTTGTCAAAAATATTAGGAAATTACAGGATTTTTTGAGAGATTGGACATTAGATTGTTCTTAAAAATTGCCCTCTCTGATTTGTCAAATTATTGCAGGGTGCAGAAAGGAGGCCTGGATTCTGATAATCAATCTCCTTTAAACGGAGTATAAAATAAATAAGATGGACAGTACAAATATCACCAGACAGACTTTTACTGTTATTATGCTATTAGTCAAGGTATAAACACCACTAATTAAGGATCGATTTTCTGTTGTTGTTATTATTAAGTCCAGACGGTTCCATTAGGTACTTGTACCAGACATATTGTGGCGTTACCTTGGATACGCCCTCGCCGTGTATTCATTGAGTAACAAAGGGCGCGATCGCTCTCTCCAATAACGTTAGTTTTTTTTTTATATCTATTATGTAAAATTTTGTTATTGGCTGGATTTAAAGACTGTATCAATATATATCAGCCTACACTTCGCTAATGTCCAGTATCTAGTAGTTGGATTTATGGAGAGCGGCCGCTAATTGACGAAAGCAGATCCAGATACTGGATTAATGTAAATTAGCCTTTGCTTACCAACCGTCAGATAGCACATATCTAAGACAATCATTTAATTTATCTAAATACTCGGTAAATTATAAAATACTAACAAAAAGGGTCCGGTCATTTTATCACTATTATACGAAGATTGCAATACCACAATGTGCAATTCGGCATAATTTCTTCGAAACTAATTTCCTTTTGTACTCGAGACATAAAACTAAAGTGAGCGAGGTGCGACCTGCGGGGTAATTGTGTAACACACTAATAGTAGGAATAGCTTTCATTTTGACAGTTCAACAACATTCATTGCGTTGTTGAGCGCACAATTTTTTCGAACATATGAAGCAATGGATTAGCAAAAGGCTTCAAATGATTCAGATTGTGATAGATATTGTGTAATGCAATTAGGGTGCTGTAGCAGTCTATTTTGTCCGTTTTTATTTTGCATTATCCCTGACAACTATTTTAATCTAAATTGTAATCTAATACTAATTAATTCGATTATTCTCATTTTTAAGACGTCTAAAACTAATTCAATCGTTAGTTCAACTAATTGCGTTAGTTTTAGTTTTTAGTCGTCAAACAAACAAAATTTTGCGCCACCCCTGATGTCAGTGCATGTCATATTTATTATATCAAACCCCGTCGTGCGTTTTCACCTCCCAGTACTATCGATCGGTCTCCTGTCTGCGGATGGGGGTTATGTGGCGGCACACACATAATCACATCTCTAATGCTACATAGGAACTGCGCATTGCACATAACGTATCACGCTCATGGACAAATTTAGAGGAACGCTAAAAAAGAGTATAAAACAAAATATAATTGATATTTTTGGGACGAATAACTTTATTGATTTCGATTTTGCTTATTATTCGTTAATTAAAAATTGCAATCGTTGAAAAATCATACGATCAAATGAAAAAAATTTACAAAACTAAGAAAAAAGAAAAAAATACAGAAAAGAAACATTTTTGTACTTTTATTTTTAAATGCCGAATGGGTTTGCACTTGACCTTGATCACGCCTGATGAAAAGAAGAAATTAAACTTTTTTTAAATTAAATTCTGAGGAGAGGCTATAACGTGGGCTTTAATCAGTACTTAGTGTTGCCCTCTCTAGTTTTTCGAACTTCTTCCAGTCTCCTTGGCATAGTCGTAAGCAAGTTATCAATAAAATTTTGAGAGATTGCGTTCCATTCTTCCTGTAATTCGTTTTTAAGATCTCTCAAATTTGGGGGGCAGAATTTATTTTCTTAATTTGTCTTCGAAGCTTATCCCATACATGCTCTATAGGGTTTAAGTCGGGCGAGCGTGCTGGTTTCCCCCATAGCATTGATTTCAACGTCTCGAAGGTATTCAAAAACTACGGCCGCCGTATAGAGGCGTGCATTATCGTGCACAAAAACATATCTCACTCCTATAAAAGGGTCAAATGGCACGAAAATTTCTTCAAAAATCTCAGTTACATATCGTGCCGTGACCCATTCTCAATGACGCGGAGCTCCATACGTGCCCCCATACCATAACTGACAATGACAATGATGTTGCACTGAGCGTACCTCTCTCCCGGGCGTCTCCACACTTTAATCCTTCCATCATCTGGCTTCAGGCAAAATCTTAACTCAGCAATTGGAACCGTGCACGTAGCTTCTGACGTTTCATAAGTGCCCGTGTAGGTTGGAACATCCTGGGCCTTCTTTTTTTACCTCGGAAGAAGTTAAGGTCCGGTTACTAAGCATGGCAATGATGAACCGGTCATCTCTGGCCACAGGTTTCCGTTTAACTCCCTGGCCTGCGAGTCTCGTCTACTGTCCAGTCTACCGATAAATCTTGACAACTCGGTGTATCCACAGATTTTGATACACGTAATGTTTGGGTCACATGTTTGTAAGTGTACCCAGTTGCGATTAAAGTAACAGCCCTTGCAACTTGAGTGGCGTTTAGATCTGGCATTTTCAGTTTATTTGCAGTAACATTTCACACTTAACACGATAAACAAGGCTGTCAAAGCAAACAAAACCTAAATTTAAACTCAAATTCAAAAGTTGGCCAAAGTATTCGCAGATTAATTTGCATTCCTTTATATTTGCCCATGAGTGCATTAACATGTATTATGTTTTTTGATACAATTCTTTGTCATTCATCAACGTATGCTCCTTCAACTGCGATACAGCCCGTCCAACGCTTTTCTAACTTTTCTATTCCATGTGTGTAGAACGATTTATCTTTGGCTTCATAATAAGCCTCAGTTGCTGCGATTATTGCACTATTCGAGTAAAATTTCTTGCCTGGAGCATATTTTAGGTCTGTAAACAGCCAGTAATCACTGAAATAAATATATTCTGCCTAGGTACTCAATACCCTTGATAGGTGAAAATGTTCATTAGTAATGAATACCCTTCGTTAGTATCGTACCTACAGTATACAATGATGCGGGGGAGCCACCCACGTTGCGTGGGGTGGGCGGATGCCTCCCGCCGGCCATAATACGATTCAATACACAGGATTAATTGGACACTGCTTTGTTATGTCTATTTCGGGAATATACCGTTGGTACGTGCAGCAAAATTTTTGAAATCATAATTAAAAGAACACTGTTTAAATCTGTACATATGGAGGAAAGTTAGGATAATACGGATATCCATCATCACCATCTATCCCTCTTCACCCACTGCTGGGTGCACATAGGCCTCTCTTTTCTTGTGCCGATCTCCACGCTCAACTGTGATCATGTGATCAATAACATGAAATACTGTACTATTTTAAATAGTGGTTGTGATGATATTATCATATAAAAGTACCTATAGTATTGAATACCGGAGTCTCTAGTGTTTGTCTCGGAGAGATTAACGTGCGTAGATGAACTCTCTTGGCGCAGTTTACTTTCAAGTGTAGAAATCAACAAGATAGTTCTAGAAGTTTAGAGTATAGTGCTAGAACCTCAAATTCCTGTGTCTGTGATACAATATTTTTTTCATTAGTACAGGCACCAACGATACTGAAACATTAATCTGTAATTTTTAGTTCATTTTAGTTTCCTAAATTGTTGTAGATCCCATTTTAATTTTCAATGTAATCGCTCAGTATTTCAAGTTATTTTCAGACTATTGAGCTAATTTAATAAGCCGTAGGTCAAGTAATACTCGCGTATCATATTATTATTTCGTAAATTCATTGACTTACATATTAAATACATTTTTTAAATATCTTCTTTAAAAATGAAAATCAAATAGTAGCCCATCAGTATCGGGAACAGGGTCTAAGCTACCGGTAGTCAGGGCTCCAGAGAGAGGAACCTCCTAACAATATGCGAGCCGTGGCGTGGCGTTTTGGCGATATGAACTGGTCGGCCATCGTCAGATCTGACAGCGCTAGACTTCTTTCTTTGGTCCTTTTTGAAATCTCGCGTTTACCACAATAGACCACAAATCTTGCAAGTCTTGAAAGCCAACATTGAAGAAAAAAACATCAATTTGGAGGATGTTCTGCGAGCAACAATTTAATATGCCGTAAAACGAGCACAAATGTGCATCAACTCCGGAGATGGTCGTTTGACAGATAAAAAAATTTCAACTCTTAAATTTAACACCTTTAAATAAACTTTCCGTGAAAACAGAGCCCAATTTTTTTCATTTCCTACCAAATGGCATCCAATTCACATTATGACATTACTTTTGCCCCACCTTGTACGTATCTTAAACTATATTAACCAGCTAAGTCGCATAGTATGGAAATTTTTACAATTAGATTTGGACAATAATTTCAACATCAAATCTCACTTTGGCTTACCCGTAAGATTTAATAAAATATCAGGTTCTAGCAACCTGAGAAAATAAAATGTTAAAAACAAAATAATAATTTTACTTGCAGATTTACAACCTGGCAGTGGAGTCTGCCACTCTGTACCAGCAGCATGGCTCGGGTGATAGCGGTGCCAGCGTGCTCGACAAGGGAGCCAAGATAACAGAAGGGACCTCTCCGGAACTTGCCGTCAGGCTGTTCCAACAAGCCGCTGATGTTTCCTCCGTAAGTGACAGACTTATTCATAGTTCGTTGAGAATGCCATGTTTGTGAGTCGGAATTTCTCAGTAGAATGTTGCGCTATTCATTTCCGGCATCTATCTCTCGCATCGCAGTGCTCGAATCGATTATGATTTTAATTTTTTTGGTAGTTTGTAGGCGACCCTTTTATTTATACCTACTGGGTTTACTATATTGACGTTGATTATAGTAATTTGAATGCATGGTTATGTTCATGTTAGAATTTTTTATTTTTATTTTTTCGTGTGTCGGTATTTATTATTTGGCTGTAGTTTTTGGTTTTGTTTCTTATTATTATTATATTTGGGTGTAACTATTTGTAAGTCAACATTGCGGTATAAAAAGGTAAGTGCATTTTTATAATAATTATAATATTAATAATTCTAGTATTTAATTTTTTAGTACTTTCCAAAGAAAGTATTGAATTTAAAATGTTTTAACTTAATGTCTGTTCCAAAAGTATCAGATGAAAGTAAAAATGTATAAACCAGTTCAGGTTACATTCTTACGCATTGACTAAAGGGAATTAGTGACACATCCATCAGAATCTGTATTTAGAAGGATTCAACTATACTCACCACTTTTATCGACAATTTTTGTTTGAATAACATTATTAAATTGTAATTGTAAAATCACTGGCGAAATTTCAGGTTATCAAATTAACCGCAGTTGTCGTGCAAATGAATACACGTTTAAGATGATAAAATATTAAACATGTTCATTTTCATCAGATACTTTCGGATCAGACTTTAGTAAATATACACACACCGGCCAGATTCAGCGTAACGTAAAAAAAGCCGAATATTTTCAAAATACGGTTTATTTTAATATCTAGAATTTAAACTTCTTTTTTTATTTAAAATTACATCTTTTAAATCTATATACATTTAATAATATAGTAACGAAGTCAAAACTTTACATCCTACTAATATTATAAATGTGAAAGTTTGTGAGGATGGATGGATGTTTGCTAGTTACTCTTTCACGCAAAAACTACTGAACGTTTTTGGATGGAATTTGGAACACGGATAGTTTATAACCCGGACTAACATATGGAATACTTTTTATCCCGGTAGTACGTTCCCGTGGGATAATTTCCGACATCCACGCGGGCGAAGCCGCGGGCAAAAGCTAGTATTATAAATGTAAAAGTTTATGAGGATGGATGGATGGATGTTGGGTACTCTTTCACGCAAAAACTACTGAACGGATTTGGATGGAATTTGGAACACAGATAGGTTACCTGGATTAACACGCAGCATACTTTTTATCCCGGTAGCACGTTCCCGTGGGATAATTTCCGATCCCCACGCGGGTGAACCGCGGGCAGAAGATAGTTGAATATATAAAAAAAAGTAATACCTACGAGGTATGGGAACGACTCGGACGCCGATAATATAGATTTTAGGATTTTTGTCCGTTTGTCGGGATGTATGTTCCGGATTGGCGCAAAAAGGGCAGAACGAATTTGGATGAAATTTGGCACACAGGTATTTAGGATATTTTCCGATATCCACGCGGGCGAAGTCGCGGGCAGAAGCTAGTTGAATATAAGATCACATTTTAGTCTAGATTTTGTGAGTAACATTATTTTATGTGAAAAATTTACTATCTTGATTTTAGGGTTCCGTACCTAAAGGGTGTTTACGGGACCCTATTACTCAGGCTCCGCTGTAAACCCGTCCGTCTGTCTGTCACAGACATGTATCGTTTGAATCGTCATAGGTAGACAATTATACAAGAAACGTGTTAAATATTGTACGGTGGTACGGAACCCTTCAAGTGCGAGTCCGACTCGCACTTGGCTGCTCTTTTAAGGTAATCTGGAAAGTTGAATAAGTTGTTAGAAAATCATTGTTTTTTTTTTTTTATTACCAATTAATATCCTGTTTTTCCTCTATGTGCTCGTATCAAAGTTTCCACCTTTCTAGACATGTTGAAATTTATTTTAACTGTTGTCTCCTGTGATTGTCTCTGCCATTTGCTTTACTACGGCGCGCCGCAGTCCACCCTTATTGATCTTCGTTTTATCAGGTCGTAGACATGTTCTATTCAATAATCAATTTTTATTTGCATTCCAAAATGTGAACTTAGGTGGCAGGTTTATCAAAGACATGGTCATTGTGCACTAAATCAATTGTGCAAATTAGGAGAGAGAAAGAGGGCTTTAATCTGTTGAATTTGTTGGTTATACATATATTATTAAGTTATCTATACAAATAAATAAAATTGAAGTCTGTTTGTAATGTCAAAATAACATTTTTTTATTAAATGCATATGAAAGAATATACGGTACTTATAACAAAAAATAAATTTAAAAACAAAACTGTCGGTCTATCTGTCTGTTTGTTCCGCCTAATCTCCGAAACGGCTGGACCGATTTTGACGGGACTTTCACTGGCAGATAGCTGATGTTATAAGGAGTAACATAGGCTATTTGTCCGGGTAGCACGTTTTCGTGGAATAATTTCCGACATACACGCGGGCGAAGCCGCGGGCCGCAGCTAGTTATTTTATAAAACATGTGATTTAAAATTGGTCTGTTAGATATTCATTGATATTATAATAGCATTTTTAATCCCCCTTAAGATCATAGCGTTAGGGCAGCACGCGAAATTAAAATTTTCTTACGTTTTTTAATTAGTAATTTGTAGGTCGGTATTAGTTTGAATGCTGATCAAAATACCATATCGCATAGTACCTACTGTACTAAATGTTTACTAAAATAGTTAATAAAATCATGTTTTTATGTTCCACAGAGCTGTTTAATTTATGGCATGTCCGTCATTTTTAAATGTTACTTACATGACAAATGCGAAAATGTGTTTGTTGGTTAGACCTACTATACAATGTTAAGAAAAACGAACCTTGGAACTCGCAAGGGTCGTTTTTCTTTTAGCTCTCCATCATCACAACTTGGATACCAGCTGCAATGATTAGTAGCCATCCTGACGATTCCAATGAGCGCAAAGACGGTGGGTATAAAGAGTTACACTATGCACCTTTCTACTCTCCCTCATCAGATCTTGGATACCAGCTGCAATGATTAGTAGCCACCCTGACGATTCCAATGAGCGCAAACACGGTGGGTATACTAATACTAATAGCTCACAATGTCATACTTTGCCTCAAGAAATACTCAAATATGTATGTGTTAGCCACAGAAATTGATATAAAAAAAATTGTTTTGCACTTCAGATGATAAAAATACTGGAATAGGTCTCTGTCGGGCCTTCACAGATGACTCTTCTTCTTTGCCAGTGTGTGTAGCATCTAATTGAAGTTTTAACTTTTTCTGTGTAATCTAATTTTTATTATAGGGTCAGTATTGCGAGTCTTCCCTGTAGCAGTTACAATATTTATTGAGGTACGTTTCAAATGCTCCAAAACACCAGCGAAATCTGACGCCGGATGAAGCAGAAGAAGACTGGGCTCTTGTTACGAATGTTTCGAACGTCTATTGGGCCCCAAAGAAATCCACAGAGGAATTATGTAAAGTGGTGGGCAAACTTTTCCTGATACTGGTTAATAAAACGTGATGATTTAATTTCTATAATGACTATGTATTTTAGTGGACGGAGATCAAAGAGGGAGAAGCCCCGGAGGACATGGAGGCTCCGATGGATACGGAGGACTCGGAGAACTCGGAGAACTCGGAGGTCTCGGAGGCCTCGGAGACCTCGGACGACACGGAGGCCTTAGAGGCCCCGGAGGAAACGGAGACCCTGGTAGCCACGGAAGACCCGGTAGCAACAGAGGCCCCGGTAGCCCCAGAGGACATGAAAACCCCAATGGCCACGGGGGCCTCGGACGTAACGGAGGCCCTGATGGCCACGGGGGCCTCTGAGGTCACAGAGGCCCCCATGACCTCGGGGGCCTTGCAGGTCACGGAGACTCCGCTAGCCACAGCGGCCCCGAAGGAGCCTGCTGATGACGAGGTCGTCGCGCAGGATGCTGAGGTACACACTTTTACTGTTAATCCGCGTATTTTTAGGTAACAAAATCGAGAAATAGCCGATCAGGCAATCATCTCACCGTGAAAACTTCGGTGAAGTGAGCATCAGTTGGAATGACAGATCATTTCACCGAAGTGGTCACGGTTAGATTTTTAAGCCCCGTATTCCTGGTAAACTTTTGTTGAGCAACAGTAGATCAACATTGTTGATGACCAACGACAAAGTTGCTGAAAACAAAATTTATATCAATATGTCTTGTCCACAAAAAAAATTGTCAGTGTTGCCCAAAGAAGTGTTGTTGTGTTCTCTGTATCAAATGTATAAAATTGCTAAAAAGAAAAAGAAAAAAGAGGGTGGGTGCGAGACTACCTCCTGCAAAGAGAAAATTTGTATTTTTTTTTTATAAACTGGTTTCAAACACGTCCACACACGAACAATTGGTGATAAACAGATGTCGCTCGTCGAGCGAGAACTTTTCAACATACCGTGATCCACTCTGCAACACGCAGTGCTCAGCAACATGTCGATTAAACTTTGTTTAAAAACAAATGTTTACCATCAATACGGGGCTTCAGGCAGATGTACAACATGTTTCAGCGACACCAAATGTTGCCAGCTCACTGCAACATTCCAAGTTGTTTCAACATGTTTTCCGCAACACCAAATACATGTTGCTGAAACGATTTTGCTACTTTGTTTTCAACTAAATACGACTTTTAAACATTATTTGTATTTCTCTGTACCACTGAACATGAACGCTTTTGTTAAGGCTAACTAACGGCCGGTAAGACACTACTGTCTATTCGCGTTAAGAAAATAGTGACTCATCAGTGCAACTTCAAACTAAAGGCGTGTTCATACTAGGGTAAAAATAAAACAATAATATTAAAGCAAACTTTTTATTACACAGTATTTTCAAATATTAATATTAATTAATTATTTAAAAATTAAATCATAATCGCCACAATTTTCACCAACATTTATAATTAAAAAATTCTGTTCCGCGAGTTCTATAACTTTGTCTAAATCTCACATGTTTTTTTCTTCACTGACCACGTGGTCACCGCATTTCTTCCATTTGTTCGAGTCTATTGTTACTTTTACGTCATAAAACATGTCTGAGCCTGGTCAATGTGAACACAGCTTTCTAATGTACTATGATCTAATTGGTCAAGGGGCGTGGCTAAGCTAAGTGACAAGGATGAGTCACTATTTTCGTAGCGCGAACTGATCTCTAATATACCAGGTTAGTGACGCAAATAAACTAAGGGTTACTTTGTTTACTCTCTGCAGCTTCAAAATAATTCAAAGACCTATTGGTCGTTAACGTGATCTCTCAGCTTATAACGGGTAGTGGCCTTTCAACATACCATGACTCTCACGCTTTATTGTTAATTGCACAAGTGATATTATCACAATAATCTTACCCCTTGAGGGAAAGAATAATCGAGCTGCACGATTACTGACTGGACAGGTCCACTCCATATGTGTGGTCCTTTCCTCAAAAGACCATTTCAGATACCAATCTGCATGGTCTTCGCATGACCTGACCAAGATTATGTCGGGACTTTAAAAGAGACTGTGACCTCTGAGTTTGTTTCGGCCTTTCTTCTCAGAGTAGTCAGATAGGAAACGCCGACCTCATCTAGTTTCAAAAAACATGATTGACGTGTAAAAGCGTTTGGACAAACCTACTTACAGAAATAAAATCATTTATCATTTATAATACAACTAGCTGCAGCCGCAGAAATCTCGATCCCGTGGGAATATCGGGATAAAAAGTATCCTATGTCCTAATCCAGGTCATAGTCTACCCATGTGCCAAATTATATCCAAATCCGTTCAGCCGTTTTAGCGTGATTGAGTAACAAACATCCAAACATCCACACTTTCAATTTATAATATTAGTAGGACTAGTAGGATTTTCTGCTGGTACCCGTCGTGAATATTTCATGATTAATTAATTTTGTATAGTTTGTTAGATTTGTATGGTACAAATTCTTTTTTTCAGCCTGTGTCTTCCTCTATGCTTGTGCCGTCAACTTCGACGGAGTACGCTTCTTCTTCTTCTTCAACCGCGTGCGCTTCTGCCTCCGAAGCCGAGGATGAAGATTCTGTAATGACCGTATACCGTTTTATAGAAGAAGAGTTTGTTCAAGTCGCTGAACCCGGGGACGAGAACGCCGATATTGATGGTAGGAAGCTTTTTGCCTCTACTCCTATCGTTTGATTTCTTATATATTCGTAGTATTAACTCTTTATAATATTTCAGCACTGACTGAAAAGTCCCGATTGGAAGCACTTGCATTAATGAGAGAATATAAGAGGATTATAAGAATGGAAGCTCGCATTCGCAGGAACTATACCATCGCATTGCGTAATTATAGCAGATTGGTTCGAAGGAGGAGCCGGGAGATAAGGGGGTCAGTAATAATCATGATAATTTGAGTAGTTCTAAAATTGACACTAGCTCTTGCTACAGTAAACTGTAACTGCTACAGTAACTGTATTCGCTGAAGGCAATTGATTTACAATAATAACTTAGCTTTACCATTTAGGTACTATTCATTATTCACTAATCTAGAAATATCCGTTTCATCTTTGTGTTATAAAAATTGCTGAACTCTGTTACAAAGTCGACCTCATAATTGACAACAGTTACTAGTAAATTAAAACTTCACTTTGGTTAAACCTATCTAACTGTCTCCTAGACTAATATACCATTTCATTTTATGACGTGCAAGTGACATTCGACCTTAGGATAGTAAAGCAATTACGTCGTCGACTTTACCATAGATTGCTAAGCATTACTAGCGACATACATACATACTTATTGTCACGCTTTCTTCCCATGGGGGTAGGCAGAAACTACAGAACGCCACCTGCTACGATCCTTACATACTTCTTTTGCTTCGTTTACGTTCATACATCTGGTCATACATCAGTATAATACTTTTTCTCAATATGAGCTTTCTTTCTACTCGACTATGGATAGTAAATTACGGACAATATTTAAGTGCAAACTTCTTTTGCAAAGTTGAAACTGTTCATAGACTGTTATTGCTGACTGTACCCACTACTTACATAGATTGACCCTTATTGAGCACATTATTTGAATTTCGATAGGCCTACCTCTAAAACAGCGCCACAGACCTAGCTATAAACTAGAACTGTACCTGAAATATCCGATCATAGTATCGTATCTGATATTTTCATAGCCAATAATAATCACGTGTTTACGTCCGTCTCCCTATCTCACTACGGCCGTTATCTATATTATTCCTTATTTCCAATTGATGTTACTTCCTTTTATACTTAAAAAAAAAATATCAACTTTATACTACTTTAAATTAAAATGGCTACAAAATTATTAGTACTATTGAGTACTAAGTTTTGAGCTGAGCTGCACGATTACTGACAAATGCGTGCACTGACTGAACAGGTCCACTCATTCTGTGTGGTTTTTCCTCAAAAGACCA
Organism: Dryobotodes eremita; assembly: GCA_917490735.1. Classification (NCBI taxonomy): domain Eukaryota; kingdom Metazoa; phylum Arthropoda; class Insecta; order Lepidoptera; family Noctuidae; genus Dryobotodes; species Dryobotodes eremita. Next base: position 3,296,150 of record OU823241.1, on the reverse strand, counting down.
TTTCAGACACAAATCTATATGATCTTCACATGATTTGACCAAGATTATGTTTGGACTTTAAAAGAGACCGTGACCTCTGAGTTGGTTTGGGCCTTTCATCTCAGAGTAGTCAGATAGGAAACGCCGACCTATCTAGTTTTAAAATATGATTGACGTGTAAAAGTGTTTGTACAAACCTACTTACAGAAATAAAATCATATATCATTTATTGAAAAAGTCATAAAAAATACATATTTGTAGAGCGACCGGAACTTTATGTCTGGGCCATAAAATTACTTTTTCAAAAACACATTTACTAACATGATAAAAAACTAATTTGCGAGCGCAACATTGAAGATAGGGAGGTAGCAGGACGAGGTACGCCTTTCCCCTTCAAGGGTGACTTCTATCCGGCGCATCCATTAGCAGTGTCCTTCCGATGTCGACGCCCACAGTGGAGTCTAATAGAACTGTCAATGGCCATATCTTATTTCGGTTAAAAGGTTTTGCAGCCGGGTTTTTCATTTTAAAAGTGCAATCGGAAAGATGGCAACGTTGCAAATCGCTGCAGTAAAGCAGCGAAATGTTTGAAAAAGAAAAAAAATAATTTGTTCCGTCGTTTTGAAAACTTAATAAATTAAGTTTTCAAAATGACGGAATGAAATTTTATCTGTAGTGCACCTAAATATTGATTATTATTCGCAGTAATTAAAATCGGTATCACTGAATTTTTCGCTTTAGATTAAAACAAAACATTGGGTAACTTTGAAAATGCTTGTTAATAATTTCGTGCAACACAAACAATGTGCTGATATTTATATTACTTTTCGAAGTATGCTAAGCCGCTAAATAGATATCCAATTGCCCTAAGATGCACTTCATTTTGCCACTTTAGTAGTATATGTCTCAAAACCTACCCTATATCCTTGGGATACGTAGCTATCATAATCGGATTAATAGGATTTTTTTGGTTTTAAAATTGTTATGAGGAAATAAGTAATTCGCGGCATAGGGAGTGGCGAAATATGTACTAACAATATTAGCGCTGTCGGCATAATACCTACCTGCTGGTACCTCCTTGCAATGCTGGCTCCTTTGTAAGGTTCTGCGATGCCACTTATCATGAGTCTCTAAAGCAAATAACAACGCTACCAGGGTCTTATGGCGCGTGGCCAAACTGCTTAACTAACACCGCCATCTTGTTTTATTAATTTATTTTATCAACAATTTTACATTGTATCCAAATGTATTTATTAGAAACTAAAACAATATGAAGACATGTATATTAAAAATATTACTTAAAAAATATAATTAATATACATGAGTGTCAGTTTCCAAAATTGCAAGTCCACTTGTACTTCTGTTATGCAGTTATATCAGAAATACAATTCAATTTAGGTACGTACGATTAAATTTAGGTAGGTACTACGTTAACACCGATACAAAAGCCAAGTAATGAAAAATTAATACACATCATTTGTTTTTTCAGTACAATTTCAGTGACAATTTCACAAATATTTAACAACAATGCCCCCTTCTCAATGTCATATAAGCGCCGAATGATATCATTGAGTGCTATTTCACTTCACCATACACCAAGCCACAGTAATTTTTTTAATATAATTATTTATTTATCGTTCAATTTATTTATTGCTAGAAATCATAAAACAATCATGTTTATCACCTAACCCTTTTTATTAGTAACTAAGCGGCTAACACTTTCTTATAAGAAGCTTTTACTAATGTTGTATCAATTTGTTACAGAGTCAGGAATACCCTGCTTGCTTTGATTAACTTGATAGAGATGACGGGAGAGTTGAATTGAAGAGACAAATATTAATCATCATATTGATCTCATCATCAAATAAGTGCATGTTAGATATAAGTTTTTCTCAATTTTTGAATGCGTATTTAACCTTTTATGACCTCTGAGTCTTCATATACTAGTTTGGGCAGAGCCCAATAATAATATTGTAATCATGAATAAACTGTAGTTGTTTTTCTGCCTCGATACAGTTGTTTCGTTTCCCTCCTAGGCCCAATTACTTTTTCTGTTTCAAGAGCATAATATGCTGACTTATTCTCGGACTTGTCTGGCCTAAAGGTGTTTACTAATCAGTTCTGTACTACAGGTTTCTTGGAACTTTGTGCTTTAGGCCGAAAAAGCGAAAGTTTTCTACCTGCAAAAGGACAGAAATGGTATGGCTCCCTTGTCACTAACTGATACTAAACTTGATTTTTAAAAACAACTCAATAATGCATCTGTAAATACATAAACTCACGGCACACACGAGTGTGGGCTAAGGGTGAAGTCTCCTTTAAACGATATCAGTTGTAAACATCGTCAAGATGGTTACTATGGAAAGTACTGACGTAGTCTCTTTGAAACATTCGCTGCAACTTTAAAATTACTCTGTTTACCAGAAGTCACCGATAGCGTTTAATCAAATCAAATCAAAAGTCATTTAGTCAAATTAGGCTGAGAATCAGCACTTTTCGAACGTCAAAATTACATAAGACAGCCCCCTAAAACGCCCGCCCTTCACCCATCAATAGGAAACCCAGCGTAACTAACACGACAGAAAATCACATCACCTCGCTTCGATCATTATCATCAATCAGCTCATTTTGCTTCGAAAACGTTCATGACTTCATCATCACAGCGTGCGCCGGTGTTGGCTTCGGGTGCTTCGCTACGGCCTGTATTAACTGATAAGTTGGTAATCATTTATAAGATAACCGTCTATAGCGCTACAAGGTTCCTTTTGCGCGTGGCTAAAATCGGAACTAAAGTCGCCATCTTGTTTTTTAATACAATTTCACTAATTTTTACCGACAGCGCCTTCCTGTTAACGTCATTCAAGCGCACAAAGATCCCTGTAGCAGTATACTACTAACAATCTCTTCATCACACCATACTGCAAGACAGTGTACGCAATACCCATCGATCTGAGTGAAAGATGACTGCATTCTGTTTATCCATTATCACAATCATCATCATTGCCACCTGGCATTACACACTGCCTTGTATGCTTTCTTAAAACGGTTTAGTTACTACGGTACAAGGATGTTTTGGCGCGTGATTCAAAATCAGAATAAAGCCGCCATCTTGTTTTTTATACAATTTCTGTTATAATTTCAGAAATGTTAACCAGCAACGCCGCCCTGTCAACGTCATTCGAGCGCAAAAAGGTCCTTGTAAAGTCCGCGGCCAGTTATTTTACCTATGCCGGCAGTAATCTAACAGCAATCTTATGGTAATGAGAATAAAGATCACAATGATTTTGACAGACTTGTCAGTGGCAGCAACCTAACAGCAATCTTATTATAATGAGAATAAAGATCATTGTGATTTGGACAGTGAAGCAAAATCAGAGGTAAAATAACTGTGAACGGACTGTAGCACTAAAAGAATGTTACGATGACGTATGTCTATGTAGAGGGTATTTCCAGCACTTTAAGTTGAACTTGCAGTTGTGTTTATTTAGAAGTAGCTAGCTAGTTAGCAGCTCACTCACTTGTGAACTATAATATCTCCTGTATAGTGGGCTAGTCTTCGTTCAAATTGGCTCATAATCAGCCTATGATGTTCCCACTGCTGGGACACAGGCCTCCTCTCTTCGAGAGGGAGTGGGCTGTAATCTGCCACACGGGCCCAGTGCGGGTTGGTAGATATAACGTCTTCGATTTTTTGGTTCTATGACATGCCTTTTTCTTCATCACGATGTTTTCCTTCACCGTTTTGAGAAGAGTGGTGATGAAATCATTTACACAAAGTAAAGCGCCTGCCTGGGTTTGAACCCACGACCTACAACTCGTAAGTCGGGGCCGTTACCATTGGCACACCACGGCCTAAAAAAAATTGACTACTGTGACCGTAATTCGGTCTGGATGATATTAAACAGTAAATGGACGAAAAGCAAAAACTAAAGGACAATAAACAATTAGGTACTCTTAAGGATAGACTGATCTTCGTATGGAATCTGACGGCAACTTGGAAATACATGAGTAACACCAGCCTGTTATTGTCTCCCTGCAGGGCAAAGGCCTCTTTTCATACAGAAAAGGCATACACATTATCACCACGCTATCTCAAAGCTGTGGTTGTGTTATCAACATCATCTCCCTGCCCTTGTACCATGTGACTTGGCATCGGTGCAATATTTTTCTTCATTTCTCCCTTGTCAAAGGTCACGTTATTATTCACGTGAACATACGGCAAATTAAGTTTGGTATTGGTATTTTATAGCTGGTAAGTATATTACAATTACAAACACAAACTTACTGTGGAATCGGGTCATCAAGTTCTGCTGGCTAAATCCCGACAAAGAGTTACCTCTGAAACTACTAATACTTGGAAACAGTATTTGTAAGGTAAGATGTTGAGTGTTAAACGTGCAATCTATGATCAAACTCATCTGGCTTTTACTAAAGTCCTGCTGAAGATGGTTGTCACCTAGCCTAAAAGCATCCTGCACTAAACGAATTTATTTAATAAGTTTTGCCAACATCTTGTTGCCTGGAATCATCACCGCATCAGTCATGTTCATATTTAATCTAATACCAACTAACAGCACCACTATAAGCTGCCCTTCTATCGAAACTTCGCACTACATTAGGCCAGCTCAAGGTCAAAGGGTTACCACCGACCAGTGACCTACCTACTGTATGTCACATAACCCCTAGTCGCCATAATACTAACCAACATGCACATTGATAAATACTAATCTGAAGCTGGATATTAACTGCTTGATACTTACTAACTGGAAGCCCTTGCTTAAAAAAACCTTATGTCTATTATATTGGCCTTATAACCTGCTGATCTTCGTGCACCAGTCGCCCGTTGAGTGTCCAGTGTCGTCTCGGATTCGTAAGTATTAACAGCCGATTTATTCTGTCATTAAGGTTCTACAACAGACCTCCATAAAATTATTATAAAGCAACTTGCTCTCAATTAGAAAACATTATGTTCTATGTGTCATTAATCCTTCATAAGTGTCTTCCTTTGACTCGGGAACTTAGAGCAGAAGGCGCAGGGATATAGTGGCACATTCCTCGGGGTTCGAACCGTTTGTCATTCTACCTGATGCTAGGGATTGACACTATTGACAGCTTACTTCACCCAAGTTTTCACAGTCAGATCTTTACAGAATACACTGGCGTGCAAAAAAATCGGCCCACCCCGTGCTTTCAATTTGAGAGACGATATCTCAAAAATCTTAATGAATATAATGTATTAATTTATATTGTGTGAAGGTATGTAAGGTCCAGTCTATTTGCACATACACTATATTTGGATAAAAGCAATATAGACAAGATCGACTCAATTCTTCAGATGTCCTCATCGCTCACTTCTGCTCGGATAAAGTCCATGACTTTTTTTTGCCAATGAAATTTACCAAAGAAAAATTTTGTTGATTTCTGTCCGTTTAATGATAAATTTACTTGTTTTTTTTAATGGCCTTCATATAAAAGGAGGTTCTTTATTCGAACCCTCATGTTTGTAAGTTCGTGTTTTTTTCATATACTTATAAATCAGTTTTGATAATTCTTCAACTAACGTAATCTACATACTTTCAGGAAGGTTTTAGTATACAATATATTAGGTCATTGTTAGTAAACCTTGTTGAATTATATTGTTTCAAATAGAAGAGCACGGGGTGGGTCGATTTTATTGCACGCCAGTGTAGATCGGCAGGTAAGATATGCTGATCAAAGACCTAGAAGTCACACGCTGAACTTGGAACCTGCAACAAAGCACTGACGAACAGAGCCAAACGAAAATCTTAAATCCACTGTCTAGAGATCCTCATCTAAACTAAATAAAAATGGCGTACCACAAGAGAGCGTTTTGGGCCCATTTTACTGGTACCTAATCGTTTAGGGCCACTTGTGGTACTGCTCCCTATTTGCTGATGATATATCGCTGTTATAGCGCCAAATAACACCGAAGGTTCCACATATGAAAATAAAATAAACGAAGCTCTACAGTCTGTAATAAAATGACTTGAATCTAATAACCTATGTGTAAATATAACTAAAACAACATTCATTAAATTTCGTACATACTAAGGCAAACACTCCGATAGTGTTAACATTATATTACTTGCACTGACTGGACAAGTCCACTCAAATTTGTTGGTTATTTTCCAAAAGACCATTTCAGACACGGATCTAGATGGTCCTCACATGATCTAACCAAGATTATGTCTGGACTTTAAAAGAAACCCAACCTCTGAGTTTGTTTCGCCATTTCTTCTCGGGGGTAATCAGATAGAAAATGTCTACTCCATGTAGCTTATTTTTTTATTTTATTTTTTATTATAATGTGTAAAAGTGATTCCTATATCCTGTTTACAGACAAATAAATTTCATTAAAATAAAAACGAAAACAGAAGAAACAACGTTTGTATGTATAACTTTAGACAAATTGTATAATTTGAAACAACACATTAACAATGTACGCAGTAAACTAAATAGATTTGTGTATGCATTAAGAAAACTTCGTATTGTTTCAGACGAAAAAAACAGCCCGCATAGCATGTATTGGATATGTTGAACCAATTTTAAGATACGGCCTTATAATATGGGGCAATTCAACAGTTAATGATGTTTACTGTACAAAATAAAAGTGTAATAGCTATATGCGGTGTCAATCCACTTGATTGAGTCTTGTAAAACTTAAGCTATTATTGACCCTAACCATGTATTTGTTTTTGGTATCCGTTTTTGTAAGGGAGCATGAATTCTTGGGATAACTATAAGAGATGCAACAACAATTTTGATTCCGTTTTGTAATAAAATCAACATTTATTAAAAATAATGTTTATCATATGTGCATTACTAATTTTAATTAATTACCAAAGAATATAAGGGAACTCCCATTTAAATATTTTAGAGTTAAACTGCGCAGATGGGTAATTTTTTTTTTTAATACATTACTAGAATTTATAGTAGAGAAAAAATAATATTTTAATAGGTAAATAAAAATTGTTATTTGTAATTTATATTAGAACATTTGTTATAGTTTTGCAGTGTGTGTCTTGTAATTTACATTAAGTAGTACATAGTTGTAAATTTTACTAAAAATAAGTACCTAAGTAAGTGTTATTAGTGGAAAACTAATGTTCATGCGCTAAACATGCAAAATATATTATAGACTGTGTATAAACCACTAACTTACAACTGATGAAACCTGTATTTTCAGCATATAAATTATTCTTATTATTATTCTTAGAAATAGAATCTATAATATATGTATTATTAAAACAAATAATATTGTGTTATGTATAAGCCCTTTAATAAATAAAGTAAAAATAAATGAGCATTATTTGTCTAACAACTGATAGCACCGCGTGCATCGTATAAGTTTTCAATCAATTTATATTATAGTTCATTAATAAACTTAACAGTAAACCAACATTGTGTTTGTAGTGCCCTAACAGGTACCATGTACTAAAATCGACCAATATCTATTGAGAAATATGTGATGTACATGAGAAAAAATCAAAAAGTAAATTGTCAACATGTAATCGCAACATGTCAAACTTACAAACTATCAAAAAAGAGCCCCCACTTCGTTTTATTAAAAAATTTCAGTTTCCTGTAATTACATATTCAGGGTGGCAGGAATTTGACGGGGTCCGATAGGACCGATGCCTGCCGGGGCTGCGGATTGTTCGAAAGAGTTACCGTGGCCCTGGCGCACAGGCAACTGAAGGAACACGGGTGGGTTTTAGTCAGTAAGAGTCTCACACGCCCTTCCGCTCCGCCCAGAGCGGGAGAGGTCATTTGATGATTTCCCACCCCCAAAAAAAAAAAAAGGGTGGCAGGAATATCGGCGCGCAAACTGTAACCATGAATTCAGCTCAAGATTCTAGACCCCCTAGCGCAGAAATTTTTGCGGAATATATAAAAAAAACCTCCTGTTACATAAAAAAGTGCAATACCTAAGCGATAAAAATGTATGGTAACAGCATTTTTTTTGTTTAATAACTGGGGCGTTCAGAATCATGCACTGAATCCATCCACCTTGTATGTTTTTTAGGGGGGAGGACACTGCTGCATACTTATTTACCATAGACTATACCATTTTGCCTTCGTCCCTCATATCATGAACTAGACTAAGAATTATTATCAGCCAGTCAGCATGTTGGCAAAAGGGCAGACTGCCCATGCTGCGCTGACCATTCAGAGTTTTGTTACTGATGTTGTTACATTCCCACAGTGCTGCACCCCCAGTGTCAAGCTAGTCAAAGAAGGAATCAAATACTAATTAACTTAAAGATGACTTATAGACCATTTGTCATTTGTTTTGCAGACCGAGAGCAGTCAGCACCAGGGCTCGGAGTACATCAGCAAGGCGTCCCGCATTCTCGTCAAGCTACAATGGTATAAACGTTTTGTTTCGCTCATCCGACAGAGGGAACCCATACACTCACCCTTCTTAGTCGGTACCTCATCTTCTAAGTGTGTCGATGTTTTATAACACCATGCCTATTTTTGCCCTAAAATTGTGGCTGTGTTCCAATTTTGGGTATAGGTGTATTTACAGGCTAATGGAGACATTTCAGCTACTCTCAGGGATTGCACAGCAAAGTCAAATCATTTGTTTCAAGTAAGCCATTAAAAGGCACTCTTGGACGTCAACATTTACAAGAAAATAGAACTGCGGGGTAATTGCGTAACACACTAACAGTAGGAATAGCTTTCATTTTGACAGTTCGACAACATTCATTGCTTTATTTACGTTGTTGAGCAGACAAATTTTTCGAACATATGAAGCAATGGAGTGTGTTACGCAATTAGGATGCTAATTCTAGTTGCCCTTTCCAAAAGGTAGTTTCGATGAAGAATGGGCTAGAAACTACATACTTTACTTCCATACTTAGCATCTGTGTTGCCTCTGTAATTCTTGAGGCGTTGAAAACTTACCCTTACGCGGGTCATTGGCGTGTTTGCCATCCAAGAACGAAACTAATGGAACACCTGCACTGATTTCAGGTACGACCAAGCCGTGGACAGCCTTCGTCGCGAGATCGGCTTCCACCAAGAGTCTGGCAACATCGGCGCGATCGGGAGGCTCACCGTCGCCATAGTTCTCGTCCAACTCGCGAGGGGCGACGCTGTGGCCGCTGAAAAAGCGTACAAGGTGCGTTGTGTCTGTAACCCCGCTTTTACAGCCACCTGCAAGTTGTGAAGCTAGTTTTCAACAAAACTTGAAACAACTTGTCCGTAACGTGACATAATCGTACCATGCATCAGAAATAAGTATAGGAAATTGTTTTGCTCACATTTTTGACATTTGTGACAGTTCTCCACTTGTTTTAGATGTAAATAATAAACGGCAAAAATAAATACACCATGCAGAGAACATGTTTTATACTTTGGTGTTAAAGCGTGGTTAAGGGTATGTTGTATCGGTAGACACATGACTGCTGGTCAACAAAATGCTATGGATACGCTAGGAATCTTTCTAGGGGATCGAATCAGGAATGAGGTGATCAGACGGAGTGCAAAGTGCTCAACATGGCCGATAGGATAAGCAAGCTGAAGAGGCAATAGGCCGGCCATATTAGCCGTAGGACCGATGACCGTTGGGGTACACGTGTCCTTGAGTTGAGACCGCAAATTGGCAAACGTAAGACGTCCTAAGGGTAGGTGGAGCGATGATCTTCGCAGGGCGGCTGAGTTCAATTAGCCAGGTCTATGTCCGGCAGTGGACTTGTTGACAGGCAGGCAGACCATGGTGGTGTCGTTGATACATATCGTGAACTTCTGACGGCCTCGTTAGTCATGTGGTTGCGTGAGGTCTTGGGCTCGATGCCCAGGCCAAGCAGTGAGTGTTATTGGGTTTTGTAGCAGCCTGGAGTCCGGATTTGTGCCCGGTTGATGGCAATAGGCTCGCCCCCTACTTCATAAATGGCGAAATGTGGGTGTACTATAGGATCACTATAGGAACACCTCTGGCCATCCCCTCGGGGATAACAAGCCTGATGTTATGTTAACTAGTAACCGGTTGCCTATAATGCGAGTGAAACTGCACTCGCCAGCTTTGTACATTTTTTTGCTGCATAGTAATTCCGAACTCCCTAACTTGTCGCCGTGCCTTCTGTCGGGGCAGGTCAACTCAAAGCTGCAATGACTCTTCAAAAGGCTTTTTCAGGCTTTGCCCTACATTGTTAGGCCCACATCATAACAATGTTACGTCTTTAAAAGAGACCATGAAATTTGACCTCAGGCATTTCCCTATATTGTTACGCGACTTTAAAAGGGACCTCCGAGTTGGTTTCGGCTTTTCTTCTCAGAGATCAGTCTGGTAGGAAATGCCGGTGCCATATAGTTTTTAAATACTGACCATAACATTGACGCACATTTTCTTACGTTCTTTTTTCCAATTCGCAGGGAATATGATTCGCGACTGTAACAAATATTATGTAGTTAAAGAATAATAATAAATAATAATCATCAATACAACTATCAAGCTTTTCTGGCAAGATTTATTTACACAAATAACTATCATTTTCCAGGAATGGGGCAGTAACTGCGAGGTGGCAGAGATGCAGACTTTAGAGCAGATCCTGCAGGCTTACGACGAGGAAGACCGCGAGTCGGCCAAGCGCGCGCTTGCCAGCCCCTTCATCCGCAACATGGACGTAGAGTACGCGCGACTGGCGGCCACGGTACCGCTGCCAGAGGCCATGGAACCGGCTCCCAGGGCAGCTGTCAGGGAAAACGCGGCCCCCTCCTATGTCAGCCCCAATTCGCACGGCATTACCACGGCGGTAAGTCCTATCTCAATCAACTCAAACAATCGATTTTCTTATTAAAAATCTTTAATTCATTCATTCACTGACACACAACGCAAAGCCTGAACCGCTGGGTCTGGTCTGGTCATTGTTCTCACATATAGAAACTAAGAATAATGCACCCAGGATCTTGTAATATCTTAATTTAAAAGAGTGTCGTTGGAGTCTCTTGCCCTTTCTTCTCCATAGAGATCTATATTTTGGAATGGGCAACTAACTTCGACTTTTCGACTGACTGACCGGCTTGCCTGTATGGTTGAATTGAAATAAATGCTTGTAGTTTGAGTTTGGTCTAGAAGCATGAAACTTTGCACATGAGTTCCTTATATTTATAAGGAAGATGAGCACTACGGAAGAATTTTGGTAAATTCATCTCCTAATGCGGATTAAATGGGGTATGAAAGTTTGTATGAGTTTGTAATTTTTTCAAACCCAAAGCATTTATTTCAAATAAACCAATTACAGGCACTTTTGAACTGTCACGTCAAAGGGTCGGTCAGTCAGAAAGATGAAGCTAGTTGCCCATTCCAAAGAGTAGTAGGTACCTATGGAGAAGAACGGGCAAGAAACTCTGCAAACACTTAAATCAAACAAAATCATCATAATTATTCTGCCTGCCTTTCCCCAACTATGAAGGGGGCGGCTTCCAATCTAACCGGATGCAGCTGAATACCAGCATTTTACATGGAGTGACTGCCTATCTGACCTCTTCAACCCAGTTACTGGGTAATAAGATACCCCTTGGTAAAGACTGGTTGTCTTTCGGGCGAGTGGCTACCCGTAACGAATGTCAAAGATCTACAAATGACAGTTGAGACAAAAGGCTTAACATGCTTTTCGAGACACGGAGGAGTTCCTTCTGATCCTACTAATATTATAAACTAGCTGCGTCCCGCGGTTTCGCTCACATAAGTCTCGATCCCGTGAAAATATGGGGTTAAAAAGTATCCTATGTCCTGTTCCAGGTCTACCCATGTGCCAAATTTCATCCAAATCCGTTCAGCCGTTTTAGCGTGAAAGCTTAACAAACAAACATACAAAAAACCAAACCTTTTCTGTTTATAATGTTAGATTAGATATGAAAGTTTATATATTTGTAACTCAATCACGCAAAAACGGCTGACCGGATTCGGATGAAATTTGACACACAGACTGTTTATAACCTGGATTAACAAAAAGGATACTTTTTATCCCGGTAGAACGTTCCCGTGGGATAATATTCTACATCCACGCTAGCGAAGCCGTGGGCTGAAGCTAGTATTCAATATACTAACATATTCTTTCCTCTTTTCCAGGATATTTCGAACGTGGCAATAGAAGAATCTCCTTACGCGCCTGTGACATACATGACAAAGAAATCTGATGACGAAGACGGCTTGTGTTAAATCTTCATTAGCCATAATTCCCGTGTTATGTTGCCTGTTGCTTACCCCGTCGATGGTGATAGCGCGGTAGTATAAAAATAATGTATTATGAAGAAATGGGGACGAAGGAAAATGAGTTATTAAGGGCACGTGACGTATGTTTCTGCTCACCACCCTAGAAAAAGGAATTAGTTCACACCAATATTAATTTCTGACGGACCCATATGAACGTGCTTACGTACTAAATGTACAGTACACTAAAATTTACAAAAGAAACAAAATTTTCAAAGGAGACTGGGCAAATTTGTATGGGAAGCGGTCTAAGGACCCATAGCGATACGGTTCCGATATTCGTAGGTATACCCTTGTGCAAATGGGCATCCAAATCTGAACAGGCAATTATGAGAAAAAATTACTTTAAGAATTTACAAATATTGACCACTATGACTATCTCATAGAAGCAATCTTAAAGGCCTTGATTTTTCTTTACCTAACTCAAAAAATGTTTTTGTTTTTAAATTCACAATAACTTGTCAATAAGATATTTTTGTCTTGTCATATTAATGGCATACATTAAAAAAAAAAGATCGTGGATAAGATGATTGATCATTAGGAATTGTTTTTGAGAACAGTTTCTTGCCATTTGTGTCCTCCCTGGTACACACACACACATATTTTGATCCTTACGATAAACAGAATCGATTCAAATTGGTTGGCAGAAAAAAGTTTTTGTGTAAATTGCTTTTGTATTTTATTCAATCTGTAAATGTTAAGGACAGTCTCCTAAGAATGTTTTCCGATAGCTATAACGGTCCTTACACCCGTCAGAAAAAACATGTTAAAAAAATAAATTGTATACATGTTAATGAAACCTAGCATATTATAACGGTCTGAAATCGCCACACCTGAAATATTTGTATGAGAAGTAACGAGGTTCCATCCAGAGGAAATCTCATCCCCGTACGGTAAATATTATCGTGCTATCATCAGCGACACATCATTTTGTTTTAAGCTATGTGGCATATAAAGCCTTGTGTTATTTGTGTATAAATATGTTGAATATACATAATCGCACCTCTAAATATGATCGTGCTAACATCAGCGCCAACATCATTTCGTGTCAAAATATGTGACTATAAAGCCTTGTGTTATTTCTGTATAAATATGTTGATTATACATATAACGCACCTCTAAATATTATCGTGCTATCATCTTTTGTGGCAAGCTATGTGGCATATAAAGCCTTCTGTTATTTGTGTATAAATATGTTGAATATACATAATCGCACCTCTAAATATTATCGTGCTATCATCAGCGCCAACATCATTTTGTTGACACAAAACTCTAGCTTGACAGCTATGTGGTATATAAAGCCTTGTGTTATTTGTGTATAAATATTTTGAATATATATATATATATAACACGCCTCTAAATATTATTGTGCTATCATCAGCACCAACATAATTTTGTGTCAAACTATGTGGCTATAAAGGCTTGTGTTATTTGTGTATAAATATGTTGAATATGTATATATAACGCACCTCTAAATATTATCGTGCTATCATCAGCGACACATCATTTTGTTTTAAGCTACGTGGCATATAAAGCCTTGTGTTATTTGTGTATAAATATGTTGATTATACATATAACGCACCTCTAAATTGTATCCAACATAATTTTGTGTCAAACTATGTGGCTATAAAGGCTTGTGTTATTTGTGTATAAATATGTTGAATATACATATAAACGCACCTCTACTTCAACAGTAGCCGTACTATGAGGTGTTAATACCATCATGGTTCCATGGCGAAAAAGGGATAGTGCTATCGGTCATATATAGCTCCGTCTCTCTTTCACGCTGAAACAATGATGATTTTAACACGTCATAGTAAGGACACTGGTCAATGTGAACACAGCTTTCTAATTTACTATGATCTAATTGGTCAAGGGGCGTGGCTAAGCGGAGTGACAAGGATGAGTTCACTATTTTCTTAACGCGAATAGACTAGTCAGGGTAAGTTAAACTTACTTTTTGACAGAATCGTACGCGCTGGCGAAAAACGTATTACTACTAAAACATTCCAAATTAAAAAAGGGGGTGGTGATTGGTACCACACGATAAAAGTGAAAAATTATGACTGGAGCCGAGTTTACGCTATTCAGAGTCACCGATCCGAGCATGACGGGTCAGTTTCGTTCACTATTCAGAAAGAGCGAAAAGTGCGCCTAAATTGAAGCAATAATAAAGTAACAATTTTGGACAATTTTTTGGAATGTCTTATTGGCGAGCGTACGGCGCGCTTGTAGCGATATTTAAAGAAATAAAATTGTTATAAAATTATTCGTATGTCTAACTCTGTACCGTTTCTTGATGTCGCTTCTTACATTCCTGCTAGCACTCGTCGTCAATTGATCTTTATGACTATAATATACCTTAATAGATAAACAGTCACATAGACAATACGCTGAAAAACGATCATTTATATTATTATAGTTATCTGGCCATAAAAATTCTTGTTTCTAGGCAGAGATTATGTCCTTAGGATAGCTCTGTTAACAGACTTTCAATCTTCTGATTATCCTTTTCTCAACTATGTTGGGGTTGGCTTACAGTCTAACCGAATGCAGCTGAATACCAGTATTTTACATGGAGCGACTGCCTATCTGACCTCCACCAGAACTTCTGATGATGTAACGAGTAATTATAGTATGACAACTGATGCCGATCTTTATACTGAACACCATACTGCTTAGGGAAACATTATCAATTTATATTAATGATGGTTTTCTATTTCACGAAACGATTTAACTTGATTCTTAAACGAAAAAAGAAACGTGATAACAACAATGCTTATAAATACCATTAATGTAATTCATATTTACGATATTGTATCTATAATACATGAACTTCATAATTAATATAAAAGGGAGTAATATAATATACTTACCGATTTCTATATCATGTATTAACTGTATTTTCTGACTTTCTGCGACATCTTTTACCGTTTCCTTCATATAAATTAGCAGCTGATCCCCTTTCGTTTGAGGTCAGCCTGCATAAGCGTTGACGGCATTTTGATACAAAACCTCGTTGAAGTTTAAAGATAAAGACAATTTTATATATTGTATATATAATAAATATGTATGTAAGACTTAGTTTTTAGTCTAGCTAGACCCTAAATTTTCATTACCTTTTAACTAAAATGTATCTCCTGATAAAATGGCAGTTATATTATCATGGCAGTTTTTGAAGTTCGTTAAATTTCTTAAAGACAACAGTCTTGTTAATCTGGCATACATAACAACCTTATATTAGAGCTGGCAACAACCTAACACAACTGACATACGAACATCTGATGGCATATCTGCAACAGTTTCTGCTCGTTTACTAATCATATTCATTTATAACAAAGTATTTAGAGCGTTACTTATATGTAATCTGACAGATACGCATTGTTTATCTCATCTACATAATTTTCTAAAAATGTTACTCCGGTCTCGTTTAGTCTATAGATTTTTGAAAAAAATACTGTGTCAAAGTCATTTTTGAATTATTATTATTATGCAAAATGTACATATTATACCAGATTTAATATAATGTGGTTCATTTATTTCAAATAACGCACTCTTAGGTATTAGGTACTGCTATACTCACAAATTGTATTCATCTGATAAGCCTGCACTTTGTTTTGTGTACCGAGTGTTATCGCCTTTGTGGGACACTAAACGCGCGTAGGCGTAATAACAATAATTGTCTCAGTGTCCTTCAACCGATAAACAGTCTGATGTTATGTCCAATCCCTAGTAATTTTAGATAAAAAATAAAAATAAAGATTTCAACTCTTGTCTTTCGGTCTTATTACAAAACAAGGTTCTTCTTTAGACATAGTTTAAACCGTCCAGCCTGTTTTTGAAATAAGAACCTAACAGAAATCGAAATACAGTTCCTTTTATAAAACTGGCAACTTAGTCCGGTCTTAGGTTTTCAATTTTGTATTAAGAACTTTACCAAAATCGGCATAAAGTTCGAAATTCATAAACTGGCTGAAGGTTTAGGGTCGGGCTAAAGTTAGATCGTTTTGTAATAAGATGGTTTGTCTCGAGGTCGCGATATCGAGCGAGAGACAATCGATAATCATTGTCTCCTTACGCGGGATTCAAGAGAGGGATTCTTACAAATGCAATAAAACTATAGGTTTTCACTTATGTACAAAAAAAATACATATTTTGTCAAAATGTTTGTATAATTGTCGACATTGTATATTCTTGCACTGTTACCGGTTTACAAAATAAGTCTTATATTCCACATACATTTACTCAGTAAATAGTTTGGTAAAGCTGAAGATCCCTTAAAAGTCGTCGTATTTAAGCTGTGCATCACAAGCTATCACAACGTACGTAGCAATCGGAGGTAGATTTTATGCAAGGTGTGATGACAGACTTGCGCTGTAATGATAGTCTTGTTGATAACGCCGATATTCCGCAAGTGTGTAAAAGTTTTGACAGCGAAGAGCTTCGACCATCATCTTGAGAAGCTATCACTCGCTGGACTTAGTTTCCTTTTTGCAATGCCTGTGTATACCTAAGCTGTAAACGCTGAAAGCAGAAGCTGTTAATTTTCTGATGATCCGTGAGTTTGTCATCACGCTCTGCATGAAGTAGACCTGTGCCTATTTTGTGCTTATATTGATAAAAAATGATTATATAAAATATAACGTATAGTTATATCAAATCAATGTAGTGAGAACTAGTGATATGAGAGTTAGAGCGTCGACGAATAGAAGGTAAATATAGGGAGTTCATTCAAGCTCAAGTGCCGTAGTCAAAATGTGCTTAAGATTTTCGCTAGGTAACCTTGTGTTTAAATATTGTAATTTCGTTGTTGTAAGTTGATTATTTGTATAGTTGATTTAATATTAAGACACTATATTTATATTGTTGTTGTTGTTGTTGTGGAATTATTGTTCTTTCAGTTATCGTTGTTTTTTTGTTGAGCGTTATTGTAATTTTGTATTATATTGTTGGAGGTAACATTTAGGAACGCACTGTTGATTAATTGCAAGTGTTGCATGCTGCTCCTATCAGAGCTAAAAATATTTTACTCTGGTCAGTTTGTCGACTATAATGTAAATACTTGGTTTCCAAATTCAATGATATTGCCTAAGTTTTGCTCAATTGTGTCTTAAATTAAAGTACTAAGCACCAATTTCACCAATCTCTGTTGTTACTAAATGCCATGATAAGCATTTGGACGGATTATTTTTCGTAGTGAGACAATCCGTCAAATGGCATAACGAGACATTTAGAATAAACACAGTATGGTGAAACTGGCCCTTAATCTCGCTTGCTTGCACTCTTTTAATCAGCAGTGCGTTGGGTAAGGTACGTATTATTCACTACGATAATACGAGAAAACCACTAATTATGTTTTGGACGGAAATAATTACTGATCTCAATTTCCAAGATTAAAGTTAGTAATAATAGCCAGCCGAGTAATTTAAACAAAGGAATACAATTAAACGTTATATTAAGATTTCTAATATTGGGCTTCCAGTTGTTAATTCTGTACTCCTTTGCAAAGGAGGGCAAAGTGTCCTTCGATCGTAGAATGTTACAATTGATATGCGCACAATTAGCACGTCATAATGCTTCTCGTAGTGATAAATTATGCGGATAAAATTAATGAAACTAAACTACTACTAAACTATTTCTCGTAATGTCGTAGTGAATACTTTTAAGAAAAACGTGGCACTATTTTATGTAAGATTGTTTGTAATGAATTAAATAAATGTAAAAATTTAATCAATTCTTGTGGAGTTTTATTAAACAGTAAATGATTTCAATAATAATACAAAATTATACCTTACTTCAAATTTATATTATAGTAATAGCTTTAAAAACTAGGTATTTCGTACATCACTAATGTTTGACATGGTTTATTCATTCAGAAAAGAACTGAAGAAAATGAACAGATGTGTGTGGAAAAGAAAAGCTTATCACTACAGCGAGACAATACAAGGTAAAAACGATATTATCAAAATACTTATGACAACAAGTAAATAATTGTAATTTGTAGTTTTAAGTTGTCTATAAAAAAATCGAATACATTTATTGTGATAAGACTTATTCAAATGAAATATAACTAAGATTACATTACATTCAAAATCAACCCCTAGGTAAATACCTACTATGAGAGGCTATACTTCTTGCCAACTATACCATTTATAATTTATATATTCACTTAGGCCTAAATCTACTAAAATTTTCTTACTACGAGATCAAGCTGTACACTCCTATAATTCGATTTAATATTTAGCAGAGAATTCGTATGAAAAACAATATTCCTTTTTTTTACAGGTGTAACTGTTCTGAATGAACGGTTAGCCGTTTGGGGTATCAGCACTGGAAGTGAAGCAAAAACTGAATCGATCGTCATAACGCTCGGTTTTTATTTTAAATGTGAAGTGATATTGGCACTAGTCTTGGTATAAATAAATCCTAACTACTTGCAAAAACAAATAAAATGAAATATCACTTACAAATACTACTAGTCAAATTATAATATTGATTACAGTTTTAGCTATGTATCTTAAAATAAGCTGCCATATATATTTTTTAAATTTAAAACTACGTCATAATTTAATATTAAACCACCACATAGAATGATTATTTACATCTAATACAACAAGCCTGCCACAAGTCAATACAGAACACCTTTCTACTACATTGATTACAGCACTTCTTGAAAGTAATTGAGTGTTACATATTTATAACTTAATACCCCACAAGATAATTCTTGGCGACAGACATAATCAAGGCATTGCATACCAGGGATGGCGAACCTCTATACATCCACGTGCCACTTTTTCCAAATAAATATTTAATGTGGCCATGATGTGCCAACAAACAATCTTGACTTCTTGAATAATGGAAAACTAGCGACATAGTTTCAGAATAATCCCCCTTGTTTGCAAACAGAAATAGACCTTTAACATTTACCGTTTTATATTTATTTAAATGAAAGAACAAATCAGTGCCACTTCTGCTGTTACAAACTAGAATCCAAATAATTTATATCAGGTTCACATTTTCCCTTGCATTTACGCGGCGACGATAGCCCATAGAAATATACTTATATCTATGCGATAGCCGAAATCGAAGCGCCTGTCCTAGAAGGGCGCACTCAGATTTCTATGTGTGTTACTGTGGCTTAGGTACCTAAGTTCCTCAATTGATGCCGTGCCCAAATTATTTGGTCACCAGCGGCACGCGTGCCACTGGTTCGCCATCCCTGTTATAGACCAACAACTATGACAAATATCCTATACACATTTTTCATACAAGTATATTACGATTCAAATTATCAGGCTTTGTGCACGCTACCGGGCAGCTGCCGCACAGCATGCCCGCCGCATGTCGTAGTGTTGTGCCGTGCAGCAGCGCGCCGGTGGTCCGTACAAGGCCAAAACCAGCTTATAGTCTGGCATTCTCAGAGTCAAATCTTTTGAGTTATTTTAAAATGAGATTTAGGACATAGCCTCAATTGAAACTAACTTAATATATCGGGACATAACACTGTGTACATACAACAGTCTATGAAGTGTTGGGTGAAAACCAGTACACACACAGATCATCAAATACACACGTTTTTGTAAAAAGATGAGCTTCTGTCAGTAGAACTAAAAACTACAATACTGCAGTAGGTAAATGTTACTTCTCACAAACTAATCATGTTGTAATTTATATTAAACAAGTTCTGTTTACCACCCATTTTGTCAGCAAAGCAGACTATAATACAAATCTGTGGTCCTAAGGGGCAGTTCCATAGACCAATTTTCCAGTTATTGTTAGTCCAATTGCTCGAAGATTACGATTGAAAGATGGAGGGGACAGCCCCCCAACCGTCACTCAACATAAAGATCTAGAAGTTTATTTTTAGTACAACAATAACTGCAGTTGTATGATGCACTTTAAATCTCAAGAGGAACAATCTAGTTTCGTGAGAAAAAACTAACAAAAACCTACCAGTTTAAATTTATGCCTCTACAATGTATGGAAAAAATCTATGATTGTATATTTTTGTGGCTGAACATAGTGTGTATGTAGGGCGCCACCATCGGTGGGACGGACGACGTAGATTCCGGAGCTTGTTCCTTCTCTTTAGTGTTCTTTGTCTTTCTAAATTGAAAACCATTTTTCCTGAGTATCTTCCTGAGCGTTTCCCTTGAGCCTTTGAAGTTTATCTCTTCTTTCAATATCTGGAGGAGCTTGTTGATAGTAGGTACTTCTTTCTTGAAAGCGTAGAACTCGTGGATTTTTCTGCGAATCACTTGTAGGTCGTACTCATCAACTTCTATCTTGCCCTTTGTCCTTACACGTTTTTTTGGCGATTTCTTTAGAGTTTCGGGGTCGAGCAGACCCTGTTCTACGAGTCTTGCTTCTTTAACAATGTTCAATACTGTGCGTTCAGATACACCTGAAAAGATACAGTGCTCAAGTAACTAATTAAAAGTAAATTAGAAAACGCAAATGTTTGTATGAACATTTGATTGTTATAAATTATTGTGAATCCAACATAAATTTATCACAATTTATGTTGGATTCACAATAATTTAATAATTTTGATTAATTTTTTATATTATCAATTGTTAAAATTGATTTGTTATTTGGTAATTAGTTGCCATCATATTAGTGTTCTTAAACTAAATTTAAAGAAACAGTAAAATTCATAATGCAATTTTATTAAAGCGTATGACACTGCTTTTAGTCGGCTTTTAGTTTACTGGTGATTTGCAAGAGCAAAAAACATCAATTATGCATCATGTAGGTACCTATCCTCAACCTCAATTTATCTTGTTAGAATGAAGAATGATCAATATCTTGTAACATACACTCACGCCTTCTTTCCATTGGGGAAATATATACCTATCCTTTTGCTTCCTTTACGTTAGCACATCTGTTCATAAAAGCCGGTTGCAAGTACTACGCACCTGACCTTTCTGAAGAACATCACCAATAAGTTTACTATAATTATGTCCTTCTAGGGTATCCCCTCCTGGTGTTTCCATTCACATCTACCTTGTAAATACCTTTTGTTAGTCACCTGGCATTCATCCTCTTAAGGCGCGAATTATACAGAAACGGCAGAAGGCGCGGCGCAGGCATCTTGCCGCTTCAAAACGTTTCAATACAAAATGTAGGTAGGCGACACGATGTGAATTATACTCAAGCGGCGTGGCGCAGGCACGTCGTTTCGTCGCCTGTTCCGCGTCGCTAGCAGTCGCGGCTGGAGAGGCGCGCAAGCAGCACGACTTTTGTTTATAAAGTAGGTGCAGAAAAATGCGTGACGATAGTGAGTTTAATGTAGAGTTCTGCGAGATAATTGAACGATATCCAGCTCTTTACGACTATACTAAGACTAGTTGCGGCGTCTCTTCGCCTCTTTGGTATAATTTAAATCGCGTCCGTGCCTTATCTGTTCCACGCCTGCTCTACGCCTGCGCCGCGTCTGTATAATTCGCGCCTAACACGACCAAACCATCTAACTAAGCATACTCTTTTAAATTTTTGTCACTACAACTTCTTTTAAACCGCATCATTGCATTATCACATCATTCCTCAGTCTATCATTCATCATATCATCACGAATGCTTCGCAAGGAATGCAATTCCACAGCATTTATTATACTTTCATGTCTCTTGCTACACCCAACACTCCCTTCCTTACGTAAGCATAGGCACCAGCACACCATTGTGAACAATCAGTCAGCCATTTTGGACATCAACTGGTTAGTCACAATCACATGTATAGCACCATTCCCTTTATTGTCCGCATTCATTCTCCTTTCCATATCTTAATCAATCTTTCTCATCCTCATCCCGCCTGCACATCCAATATTTTCTCACCTGTCACTCTATGAGAAAATATGGGATGTACAGGCAGGTTTTAGAGAAGGAATGGGCTGTATGGATCAGTTTTTCTCCTTAAGGTGCATCAATATCTACTTTAGCATAAGCATAATCAGTCTATAATGTTCCCACTGCTGGGACGCAGGCCTCCTCTCGTCGAGAGGGAGTGGGCTATACTCCACCACACAAATCCAGTGCGGGTTGGTAGATGTCACATGTCTCCGAATTTTTTATTCTAGGGTTTGCCGGTTTTCTCACAATGTGTTCCTTCACCGTTTTGAGAGTTGTGGTGATGAAATTATTTACACAAAGTAAAGAGCCTGCCTAGGTTTGAACCCAGAACCTACAACTTGTGTGTCGGGGCCATTCAACAACTGCTCACTATATCTTACTTTATTACTATTGTGTTTATAGAATTCAGTATAGAAGTTTTTATTTATTGAGTTAAATAGGCTAGGATAACAGCTGCATTTATACTTGTACTTACAAAAGTACGTCTCTATCATGGTATAATAATATACTTCGCCAGGTATAGCATTCCGAGACACAGTTTGACACAAGCCTACGTCATCACCGCTGTGTTACCAGTAGTTTGTAATAATAACTCCCCAACTGCTATTATTACCTGTACGAATCCGATACAATAATGAGGTTTTAACTAACAATTATGTTGGTATATGTTTAAATTGAATAGTTTCACTTGATTAGAAAAACGAAACGACAATTTAAATGCTATAAATATATTTTTTAACAGATTGGTGACTGAAAATGTTTCCATAATTCGTGTTTTGTTGCAATAAAGTGGCAACTGGATAGTGACGTAAGCATGTGTCACTCCCGGAGTGCCAGACCTTGTTCTTTTAGACCATGATCTCTATTAATATTATTATGGTAGTAATCCACAGATGGGTATCAATCTAGTTGTAGCATTACAATTAGCCTATTCAAAATATTTACATAACTATTTTTGAGAAGAAGAGAATCTCTTAAAACTTTTATAGTAACAGATTCTCTTTCAAAAGGTAATCCTAGAAAGTAACATTTTCAAATACTCATAATATAGTGTATTGGTGGGTCTGTAAACAATCGCGACACGTTGCAACCTATTAACACAAGCCAACATACAAGCCTAGTGCAAAATATTAAGCAATAGACACAGCATACCAAAACAATATTATATTAAAGACGGAAAAGTTACTGTAAGCATTATCGATTTTAGCAGACTTGGAGCATGAATTTTTGAATAATGCTTATTTAGAGAAAACAAAAATCATGTAAATGCATTCGCTACATTACCGTTATCATTCATAAGCATCGATGTAGTATCTCATTTTTAAATCAGGTAATATTATTATGAAAAAATTACGTATACAGCACTGTAGCAAACAATACTGTTTCTGTGAGTATGCTATTCAGATGTGTTCCTAACGTCCACGCTGAATGAATAATATTAACATACTGTTTTTTTAGCCAACAAAAGATTATTCTAATTTATTATGAAGCAGTGCTTTTGGCAGTAACATTCTCAGTTTTGATGTGACTGAAAAAGTCTAATTCACGTCTAAAATTTGATAGTTTTAGTAGGTAATGATTGTCTGTATTTTTTGGATGACACACTTTTAATGTTTGCCGCTTTAAGGCTCCATTTTCTAATACACATAATACACTCAATGCAATAGCTTAATGCGTACATAAGTAAACATGATGAAAGATATTTATGGTAACATTCATTTAACAAAGACGCTAAAATGCTAAGGCAAGTCCTATAAAAAGTATTTAAAATACGCTGTTTTTAATGCTTAAAATTAACAAAGAACATTTATACGTTACAGAATAAACGATCATAACTTACATAAGGCAAATTATTATAAAAAATAACATGTCTACAAACCTGTAGCAGCAGATACTCGAACGTAAACTTTACTCAGAGGTATTATTGGCACTTGCATTCGTTTTTCTTCGTCCATAAACTCCTTTACTTTCAATATTATCTCCCGAACTTCAGTCGTGATATTCTTCGGCATTTTGTAGCGTAATTGTTGTGGTATTTCACACAAAAACAGTGACTGAAGCACAACTGCAGCAAACACTAGAAATGCAGTTCCAACCTTTTGACTTTTGTCAGCGTGACATTTTATTAAAAATGGCGGCGGGCATTCTCGCAATATGGTTGCGAAATGTATTTCGGATACGCATAAGGGATACACTTACCAATCATAGTTTTTTAGTTGAAGATGTTTGGCGTCAAAGAACTAACGAAAAAATAAGCAAGAACACGACTGCAAGAAACGAAAAAGTATTATAACAAGAATAAATAAACATTCTGATGGAATAAGTGGTGCTTATTTTTAGTTCAAACTCAGATTTGATGTTTCAGACCAACTGAACCGTGAACATAATTATTATGCATCATATCGGAGCTTCGACCGCTCATCTTGTGAATAAGCGCGCTGTTTGCCTATTTTATGAATGGGTTTGTATTACTCGCTTATCTCAAAGATCAGATGGGCTCACTCCGCTCTAAGTAGGTATGTTGGTATTCTTCCAGTCCAGCTCGGTTAGGGAACAGAACACTCCTCGGTAAGCCTGAATATGTTACATTCGCATACCTACGTCACCATTTCAGAGCCAAACGAGCACAGGAGCTCACTAGCTAGCTAAGTGTGTAGACGCGCCAAATGACGTTACACACAGGCAGGCACTAACAGGCAAATTAAATCCTAAAATAGTTTATAATGTTGTGATTCTGGATGCTCAACAAAATCTGTCACCCAAGAGAGTTGGAATGGTACCGAGGAAGGTATTATCAAGCTGTTATAATTCCTAGCTAATCGGTGCTAGCTATCGTGTTACCCAGTACTTAACTGGGATTTGGAGGTCAGATAAGCAGTCGCTTCATGTAAAATACTGGTATTCAGCTGCATCCGGTTAGACTGGAAGTTGACCCCAATACAGTTAGGAAAATTTTGATCTTTAAAAAATCAACTTCAGTTTAAATCATGTTTATGTACCTACCTATTAGATATTTTTCTACATTCCATAGATAATATTTATTAATATAGCTGTCTGAACTCGGTAGTCCTGATAGGAACTGAGAGTTTTTTTTTTCCATTTTCAATGTAGGTATGGAAACGGACCTTTCGTTTTTTCCAAACTGTTCAGAACTATCGAGCAGAAATCTAACACCTAGGTGTTATTAAGTACTGGGCCTACCACCAACTCATAGGTACCTACCAATATTATGTTCCCGGACTACCCCGTTTAGGAGATATGGATGGAGCTAGACAAACCCAAAAATAAGTCACCCAAATAAAAAAAAATTGGCTCTATAAATATTATGTACTTAAGTAGTTTCTTTACATTATTAATGCCAAAAAAAATTACATTTCAGGGGTAAGTATATACCCCTGAAATGTGCAATTTTTCAATTCTTCTGTCTACATATAAAGATTTTAATAAAATTTGTATTGTTATCTGCTAATAATCTCATTTTATGTTACACCAATTTGTGTTTCTTTCTGCGTTAAATATTTCTACGAATAGGTACTATGAACAGCACACCTGTGACATCAATCAAACCCTAATAACCCCATTATTAACCAAAAGGCTTGGATTGATATCATGCAAATGAATAATGATCTCATTCAAGTACCTACCTAATTACCTCCAAGAAAATTAAGCTTTGACGATAATAGGTGACAGCAATAATTGCTGTCAAAATAAAACAGGACATGGGACTTAAACATAACTGGCGAAATGTGGGTGTACTATATGTAGGTACACCTCTGCCTAACCCTTCTGGGATTAAAGGCGTGATGTTAAGTTATGTCCATCTTCAGCTGCATATTACTGATGCTCTTCAGGGACGCAGCTTTTACATGGGGGGAGAGTACTTAATAATGCTGGCAAATTGGTAGCAGTACTTTTTGATAAATAGTAGGCATTGGAACAGTAAAAAGTAAGGTAAGAAGAGCGAGCGTAGCGAGCTCGAACATTTTAACAACCCGCCTCGGTTAAGTTAGGTTTTGTTTTATTTTTTCAAATAGAAATAGGAGATATAAGAGTTACATAATATTACATTGTCAACTTATGCAGAAAGCCCAAGGAACTGTGCCTATGTAGAATGCAAGAGCGAGCGTAGTGAGCTCAAAAAATTAGCAGTCTTGGATAGGTTAGGTACATTTTCTTTTGATCACTCTAAAATAACTACGAATTAGTTTCTTTGTCGGCTTATGAAGAAAAGCTCAAGAATCAAGAGAACGTAGAATGCAAGAGCGAACGAAGCGGGTCTAAATTTTTTACCTTGAATAGGGACTGTTTTCTTTTACTATTATACAGAAAGAGAACTTACTTTGTCGAGTTATGACAAAAAGCATAAGCCTGTTTTACAGCAGTTTAGGTTTTGGAATCTGGCGCTTTTTATTTTTTTGTTTTGGAAATCATCAAATGACCTCTCCCGCTCTGAGCGGAGCGGAAGGGCGTGTCAGACTCTTCTGAAGTTCTGACTAAAACCCACCCGTGTTCCTTCAGTTGCCTGTGCTTAGCATTTCGGACTTTTCAAACTAGCACGGTTCTCAAATTCCGAGTTTGCTTCGCTCGCTCTTGCATCCTAGTTGCTATATTTTATAACATGCCGTTTGAAGAAAAAGCTTCTTTAGACGTGTTGGGCGGAGTTTTGGAAGGAGAAATTCATTTAAGTTTTCACTTTTGTAGGCAATCCCCATGACTCTGTGGCTCAAGTACAGTTTTAAGTTAGTAAGACAAGTTAATCATTCAGGCTCTCAACAGCTTGAATTAAATTGGGGGGGGGGGTCACGACCCTCATGACCCCCCCCCCCCTCAGACCGCGCCTGCTAGGTATAGGATTAGTACGTAGCAATTAAGGGTAGTTTTCGTAGCTCAAGTGACTGACGTGCAGTTGACTGTACTTCACAACATCACAGAGTAGGTAAAATAATAATTAATGACGTGTACACTAGCTTTTACCTCCATCTTCGCCCACGTGTAGGTCGAAAATTATCCCACGGGGACGTACTACCTTACTATCCTATGTTCTAACCCATGTCATGGTCAACCTGTGCCAAAGAGCAAGGAGCAATTTCTATGGATCCTGGGCCATCCTGGGCTGAAGTGCAGATCTATCCAATCAACCACAACATTTTCTTCGCAGATACCATGACGCTAATCAAAGTAAATAAAAAAGTTGCAGTCGACCCAGAATATAAAAGCTTGAGTCTCTCAGCGAGTATTCTGCCCGCTAAGCGAACGTCGCTGAGCGAGTAGGTAGGTACTCTTTTTAAAAGCCCTTATCGCCGCGACAAACGAGTACTCGCCAGCGGGGTAAACAGCCAGCGCTCAACTACTAGTATTATTAAAAAAATATGTATCACTTGAACGTACCCTGGCTCTACAATCTATTGTACGTTTCTTGAGCGAGATAATCGATGGCAGCTAGTCGCTTCCTCGTCGGCGGTGTAGTCCAGTCATTTGGTAGTTTTACCTAGAAACATTTGCGGGAGTTTTCAAAATTGGTGAATTTATTGATTTCGACGTGCTCTTTTTTTCACGTCGTATATCTTTGCCGATCGCGCCGCCAAATTGGAAAAATTACTCCAAAAAGAGCTTTTTGGCAATATCTCGTTTCTGACTAATTTTATGAACATAGTTGTACGTAATAAACTAAACTAGAGAAAAGATTGGGCCGTACCAACCGACATCAACCCTCCTGAAGTTTTCGAATTTTCTCGAACTTTGTTGAGCTTCAACTAAATTTGGAAGTGAACTTCAAAGGAGGGTAGATATTGCGCAACTCATTCCAACTCGCTCTTGGCCGGTTTTAAATAGAGTTGTATTACGAAACGCTTCTTCTTGAGAATTCGCTTTGACGTCACGAATACTTCTAAACTTAGCTGAAGCATATCAAAGTCTGAAGAATTCAGAAAACTTTTTTAAAAGGGGTTGATTTGTTATTTCTTTTTAGATGACTATAAATCAAATTAAGTTATTTATTTGCTTAATACAGGTAGGTATAAACAGATGTTACAAAATGAATATAAAATACTATGTATCATTACACCTAATAAGGTGTGCAAATATCTGGGGGCACGGTAGTGCCCCCGCCAAGTCGAGCCAAGCGAAGCGCAAGGGCACTACCTACCTTTTCTCGAAGTGTTTCGTCGTTTTTTTGAACCCTCATAGAGTTGGTTTCCGATGTACCAAATAGTTCATATTCTCAGGATATGATGTCAATAATAGACTAATTAAACATACAAAGTCTCAATTGAATAGCTCTAATACTTTAGATTTTATTGATATCTAAAATACACCGATTTCGACACTGACACACTCACTGACACACTGATAATCATCAAAATGTTTGGCTACTTCCTGAAGTGCTAGAAAGCTGAAATTTGGTATGTAAACTAAGTTTAGTATACAACCAACAAAAAAAATCATAAACTTATAACTTTCGCCCCCATCCCCTAAAATGGGGGGGTGGAAGTTTGTATGAGACTTCAAAATGTTAGGGTACTTCCTGAAGTGCTAGAAAGCCGAAATTTGGTATGTAAACCAAGTTCAGTATACAAAAAAACACTACAGTGCCCCCAGATAAACTTATAACTTTTGCCCCCCATCCCCTAAAATTGGGGGGGGAGGGTGGAATTTTGAATGAGACTTTCACCAATTTTATGAATTAGGACATGAAAGTTTACACGGGACTGTAGACAGTAACTAAAAAACCTATTAATAAGTACTTACAAGAACCTCCGCCTTAATCAAGAGTCGCATGGTACGAGTAGGTCTCAGTTATTTACGCCTTTTGACGACGAGGTGAGCAAATCGACCGTAAGTACTTAATTAATACGATAAGATATAATACTAAACTTAGGTATATAATTAAAATAATTTTATTAACCGGCACTGCTGATGTGCAAAAAATACACCCCAAAAAAGAAGAAAAAAATAAACACTAAAAAGACTGCCTAGCAACTCACAAAAAGAACTGAAATCCCACCAAAAACATTTCATGTAAAATGTTGCCAAGATGACCACATAAGGTTTGCCCTGTGAAAAAGATATCAGATCTCATGTAGAGCCAAGCTTCTGAATCTACACGGCCTACCACTACCGACCCTAACTTCACAAATTCTACATATCAGTAAAAATGTATGGCTTTACATTTTGAAATGCTTTCTGATTTTTCAAACTTATAAAGCTTCAATCAATCAATCAATCATTTCTTTATTGTGGATCATAGGTAGGTACATAATTATACAGGTCTTAAATAATTTAAATGGGTCAGCTATGTCCCGCCCTTAGGGCATACAATAGTTACACATAAATTTGTTACAAATTATGACTAACAACATTACACATAGAATAAAAAAAAAAAAATACAAAATCAGGTAGGTACACAGCAGTGGGACACTGAACGCATCATGACTGAGGGGGCCTGTATTTGAGAAGTGATTTGTCTAAGAAGAAGTCTTTTATAGAGTAGTAGCACTTGATTACTAACAGATCATGGAGAACCTTTTTAAATTTTTTAATTTCCGAAATTATTCTAATAGGCCCCGGAATATTATTAAAGATGCGTGAAGCTGTACAAAAGATACTTTCATGCATTAAATGAGTCTTGCTAGCTACTGTGCGCAATTTGTCCTTACGCCGTATACGCGTGTAGTAATTAAACATGTCTATATTATTTTTGACAAATACTGCGGCCTCAAATATATAGACACACGGCAGTGTTAATACATTCGTCTTTTTAAAAAATGGTTTACAGGAGTCAGTTTCTCGTAAGTTAAATATAGCCCTGATGCAACGTTTTTGAGCAATGAAAGCACGCACTTCAACTAAGTTTAGAAGAGAACGTCAAAGGAGGGTAGGAGTGTTGCGCAACGCCCGCTCTAACCCTCCAGTTTATTTATGACGAACAATTCTAAGTAAACATAGATGAAGCTCAACCAAGTCTTAAGAAATTAGAAAACATTCCAGGAGGGTTACTGTTGACTTATGGCGTAATAGTTGGTTAACTACGTATTAAAAATGAGTAGAAATGTTATTTTGGTACTGAACATTATTGTCCTAATTTCGGAAAGAATTGCGTTGCGCAACGACCCTTCTTGCGAATGCTTCTAAACTTAGCTGAAGCTCTACAAAGTCTGACGGAATAAATGAACTTTACAAAAGGGTTGATGTTGATATTTTATTTGTAGGCTGGCTATTGTTCGCGGCGATGTGTCACCATGAAATAGTAATTTTACGAAATAATAGTAAAGTGTTGTAAAACTCAATTAAGTGGGCTATATAGTAGAAATGGTTCACTAATGTTTCTTCAAAACACCATTGATTTTTTTTTAGTTTATAGCCAACGTTTCGTATACTATTTATTTCACAAACAACTTATTCCGCAAATGTTTTATTTTATAAACACTCGATTTACAAACATTTATTTGAAAAATGCTTCTCTTTACAAATGTTTTGGTTGATATTCAATCGTATATACACTTCATTTAATATTTAGATTCTTTTGGAAAAATCACATTTATACTAAATATCATTTTGTAATACATTTTCTAAGCCAGTGCCATAATATTTGAAATGATTATGGAATATGGAGCAGAAAATAACATAGATATTAAGCCTAGGGTTTAAATATTATATTTTGAAAAAGCGGTTATATTAAGCTTGCGATCAAATTTTTAAAACGTAATCCTACATGGTGCAGCGTAGAGATGGCTGCTAACACGCCGGGGACTCGAACCCCGGCGTGAGGTAGCTAAAAAATCAAACTCACGCAGCGAATACACGTAAAATTTATTATTAATAAAACCATCCGAAATAAAGAAGAAATAACAAGTCAAAAAAATATTAAAATTCAGTCGTTGGAAATTGTAAAAGGCTACCAAAAAAAATATCACAACAAGATTTTCGGAGAAAAAACTTATGGATGTTTCCAAATATTTAGGAATTTAAGTATTCTGACGAATTTAAATTCGATTGCAATCGTACGAAATTCGTGCCGCTCTATAAATTGTTTAACACAAATAAGCTCAAGATTAAGGTTTTTCTTTACATAATTCGTTAAGATAAATTTTAATGAGATCTGATACTGAGAATTTAGGAAAGCACCTTAAAAATTAAATGTCACACGTCTGTATAGCACAGAACACGTCTATTACATTGATGGTTGGGCGTAAATGCGCCACACAAATGACTTATTTAGCACCTGATGTCCAAGGTACTGGACCTGTGTCGTCGATCTTGCTCGGCAACGATCCTGTGCTTGTCTCCGCAAGCTCGCTCGGACTTCGGCAGCCGGCAGACGATGGAAGAAGACAGGCCAACAATAAATGGCAGGGTAAGGCCAAAAAATGTGGCCTTTCAAACAATCTAAGAAAAATGAAATCTTCTTAGATTAAAGAAGAAGGCACAAGTAACAAGAATACGGAACCTATAAAGGGATTACTCACCAAAGAAAAAAGTGGCGAGAAATTCCAGGGAACGTACAGTCGATTGTATCCGCTGACTACTCACATATCGTGGTTAAAAATTTGAAATTCACTTTCAAAGAAAGATTCAATATTATTTAAAAAATATCAATTCAGTAGGAATTCCAACGACAGAATGCCTTAAATTTTTTCTTCTTGACATTGTTCAGAACAATTGTCAATTTTTGAATATTCAAAAAAAATAACACGAAAAAGTAAAAAGCTGACCGAATGACTCGTAAAAAGAATTTAATCGATGTGGCAACAAAAAGTATCTAATTGCAGGAATTATACTGCAATGGTTACAATTTCCATTTGGGTCAAGTAATTTACAGGCAAGTACTGAAGTTCTTGAAGCCTACATTATTTTTTTCTTTATAATCTTTTCGTTTCTGTCACTCGCCGGCCGCTCCCGCGGCACCGCTCGCTACGCTGGCTCGGTTCGTGCGTAGTGGGTCACAGTTTTAACCTTACCTAACCTAACCATTTAAAAAAAATAATTAACCTGAGAAAACTGGTTCGGTTCCAGGTGCCTACTAAAAATAATCTCTTTTTTTTATTAGCGGAAGTCGAATCTGGCAAATAAAGTGCTTATAGAAAACATACTCGGGCCAATATATTTTTCAAAGAATTAATTAAGGAAATTATAAGCAATGCCAATGAGATTGAACAAAAAAAGCCAGGTTTTCCTCCTGAAAAAAGAAACAAAGAAATATATCTCGAAAGATGAACGCATCGCGAGAATATTGATGCAAAAGAAAATTATTCGGAAATTAAATTATTGGAATCTTTAGCAAGCCACTTGCAATTAAGATAATTATTAATACTAATACAATTAATTTGAATACAATTACAATTAATACAATTAATTAATCATTACTACAAAAAATACTTAAACAATTCATAAATTAAAAAGTATAAACTTGTACAATAGTATAAACTAACTATACATTTAGGTACTAGGTACATTACATTGGGTACTAAATTAAATGACTAACTTAATGCCTATTTTTTGCCTCTTTAATGAGTTATATTTTTTGGAAATTACGTAATATTAAAGTCAATATGTAAAACATTTTTATTCCAAACGTTGTTTTATGAGATAAAATGAAAAAAAAAGTATTGTTTGTCTAATAATACGTTATTAAAAAATGTTTATCGGATAATTATTTACTTAAGTTAATTATTTGGCAAACTTGTTGTTGTATAATGACATTAATGACGAAATGACAAATCATGTTTTTGCCAATTGTTGCTTGATAGATAAATTTGTAACATTCAGCACAACATTTGTAAATAAATTTTTGGTGAACTGACAGGACACCAGTAGAAATGTATACTTTTTTAGTGCGTTCTAGTACCCTAGACGGAGACCTAGCCCTGGACCTAACATTCAGACACTTAGTCCATGAGAAAAGCCTACTTAATTGAGCTAGCAAGTTGTATCAATAATAATCTATGAATGATGTAAAATTTATTAAACCAGCATACGTTTAGAGGCGCTTCACACCCTGAAAAATCTAAATATGGTATTTTAAATATTAGATTTCTGTAGGTCAGTGGACCAGCCTGAGGGCTCTGTATATAACTTTGAAATCAGTTTTATACTTTTCACGTAATTTAGGTTTGTACCTACATAAATTGTAATACTTATCTTTTTAGTCAAAATAGATACCTACAGTAATTTTAATAACTTCAGTAGACGGATAATATTGTAAAGAATCCGAAAGTACATAAGCATGTCATATACCTAACTTATATATTATGTCGGAAATACGTTATATCAATCGTTTGACTTTGACTAATCGGGACGCCAGCGCTATCAGGTGGCGCTCGACAGAGTCTATAACATAATGCTTGACCAGAGTTAAAGCAGAGATTGTTGATGGCGGTTAAGCAGTGAACATGTTTAGAAATTGTCGCGCGTTCCGTACAGTTGTGTCGTGTACCTACAGCGTGTGATTCGCTAGATGATTAATTTGTTCGTAAATTATAATTTGATTTGACTGCAAACGGTTTTTCTATTGCGCACTAACCAACACTTCTCATAGTACGCCCACAGTAGTTAAAATATGGCTGATGATAACGAGAGACGCGTACCTTCTCCCTCATATATTTCAAGGTATTTGGCTGTAAAATATCATATTGTAACTATAGTGAAAATAAGAATAAATAAATTTCGGAAAAGGGAAGCAAATTGGAGTCCTGTATAAGGTAAAGATTGTCCGTTAAGCAAGCATGCAATTTTTTGTATTCGTAGTCATCTACAAGGCTTAATAGAGTAACAATACTCCATTTGAAACAGCATTAGACAGAAGTTAAAAAAGGTTATTTTTAATGCACACTTTGTAACAAAAGTACAATAAACTTGTTACCGGGGGATTTTGTATCGACTCCATCCCCACCCTCCAACAGTCATAGGATACATGTCAATATGTTTATAAGAATACCTACAGAAAAAGACTTACTGTCTTGTTCAACTGCAAATATAATGGGATTAAAAAAAAACTGTTGGATTTTGACAGAAGGTACAAGGAACTCCTCAATGATGAACAGTATTTGCTTATTCTTGAGATTGGGTAATTGTACAAATGATTAAAGGACAACAGCTAGCTAGGTTAGGCTAACCTAACCATTGCTGGGCGCGGCAGGCGCGCTGTCAACGCTGCTTCCCAATTTGGGGGTCCCGAGCACCGCCTGCAGGCGGTTGTACGTGGGGATCGTGCGATCCATGGCCCTGTATGGGGCCCCAGTGTGGGCAGCTGTCCTGACGGCCCGCAGTGTCGCTGTGTTGCGAGAACCGCAAAGGGTGATGGCCGTAAGAGTCATCAGAGGGTATCGCACGATCTCCTACGAGCCGGCTTGAGCACTGGCAGGATCCCCGCCGTAAGCTCTGGAAGCGAGAGCCCTCGCGTCATTACATCGGTGGCGCGAGGAAGCGCGGACGCGGCGCGTGGTACTGGTGCAGCGGCAGATGAAGCTGCGCCGGTCCGAGCTCCGTCAGGTCGTGGTGGCAGAATGGCGTGACAGGCTTCTGCGCCCTACCGCTGGCCTCGCCACCATCGGGGCCGTCCGGCAGGTGCTCGATGACTGGCTCTTGAGGAGGCACGGGTCCCTGTCATTTAGGGCGATGCAGGTGCTCTCAGGACACGGCTGCTTCGGGAGGTACCTGCATCGCATAGGCAGGGAGCCAGACGCTCGGTGTCATCACTGCGTCCATTGCCGGCAGGATACGGCGTGGCATACGCTTGCAGAGTGTGCAGCTTGGGAGGAGCCACGCCGTGACCTCGTTTCGAAAGTGGGAAGCGACCTGTCGCTGCCGGCTGTGATTCATTCTATGGTCGGCGGCGCAGCTTCATGGGACGCGGTGATCTCCATCTGCGATAATGTCATGTCGCAGAAGGAGGCAGCGGAAAGGGAGAGAGAGATGTCGACTGCTCTCCCGGCCCGCAGCAGGCGCACCGGGCGTCGGCAGAGGGCAGATAATGCCCTCTTCCGGCCCCCCTAAATGGGTCCAGGGACGGCGGACTCGGGGACGTCCGCCGCCCCCTATCATATAAGACCCGAGGAGGCGGCGCGTGAAGAGTGCTTGAGTGTTCCCGTAGCCCCCGGTGCAGGTGGGCGAGGGAACACGGGGTGGTTTTAGTCAGTAGAAGTCTGACAGACCCCTTCGCCCGCCCCAGGGCGGAGGACATCCATGAGGATTTCCACCCCATTAACAAAAAAAATAAGGCTAACCTAATCAAACCTAACAGTGATCAACTTATCTTGGATTTTGACGGAACGTACATAGAACTCTCCAACGTAGCATTTGCTTATTCTTGTGATTGGGTAATCGTACAAAAGATTAAAAGAAAACAGCTAGCTAGGTTAAACTAACCTAACCAAACCTAACAGTGATCAACTTATCTTGGATTTAGACGGAAGGTATAGGAAGGTAGTAGGAGGTATATGGTCGGGGGAGGACTGAGGTGTTTGAATAGAATAGAATAGAATACTCTTTATTATGTACACCATAAAAAATAACAGATATAAATGTAGACATTTTACACAGAGTGACACAATGGGCGGTCTTATCGCTAAAAGCGATCTTTTACAGACAACATTTGGATGGATTCAAGGGAGAAGGAGAGACAATAATGCAGGTAGTCAGTGGTGTACCATTTACATATACAACAAATACATACATACATAAAACATATACTTATCTACATATAATATATACAATAATAAACATGAAACAAGAGCAAGGAAACTAAATGTAATGATGATGTTTAAGGAGAGAGGAAGTGTTTTTTAATCATAATTTTAAAAGTGGACAAAGATTGAGCACGCCTTATCGACTCGGGCAAGGCATTCCATAACCGTACTGCTTGAACTGTAAAAGACTTTTCATAAAAGCTGGTGGAATGCATCGGCATCTCTAGTCTTAAGTTTTCCGATGACCTAAGATATCTATTATGTGTGTCATGAAGAAACTTGAAACGTTCTTTAAGATAAGAGGGGGTTTAGGGTTGAATAGAATACTGTAGAGCTGAAACAAGATATGTGAATTCCGGCGAAGACGTATGGGAAGCCAATTGAGCTTTGTACGAAATTCAGAAATGTGATCATATTTGCGCAGGCCAAATATAAATCTTATGCAAAAGTTTTGAAGTCGCTCAAGTTTATCTAGTTGTGCCTCAGTGAGATCGAGATAACTGACATCAGCGTAGTCAAGGATGGGAAGTAAAAGGGATTGTGCAAGCGCAGTTTTAGTGTCGTCAATCGTCTCAGGGACTTACCAGATGCAAAAATTTTGCGACTTACGTCCTGCAACTGAGGACCCCAAGAAAGATGTTTGTCGATCCAAACCCCAAGGTTCTTAACCTACCCCCGACTACCCCCGCGACGTCTGAGAGTGGCGCGCGTGGAACACTAAGTGCCGCCATCTCGGGTCCTGATATATGGGTTTCTCTGCCTTTCCACAGCCTCCTTCTGCGAGACTACTGTCTACCACTAATTCGCCTTCCACGATCCCCGGCTACTGCCGGCCTCCTCAAGTCCGCGAGGGGAGACTCCCCCGCGACTTCCAATAGGGGGCGTGCGTGGAACACTACACGCCACCGCCTCGAGTCCTGTTATAATTCCGCAGCCTCCTTCTGGGAAATGACGGTTTCACAGAAGGAGATCACCGCATCCCTCGACTCGGCGCTCCCGACCGTCGAACGAGTGACTGCCGGAAGCGACAAGTCGGCTCCAACTTTTGATACAAAGGCACAGCGCGGCTCCTCCCTAGCGGCACACTCTGCCAGTGTATGCCACGCCGTGTCCTCCCGACAGTTGACGCAGTGGGGACACCGAGCGTCCGGCTCCCTGTTTATGCGACAAAAGGTACTTCCCGAAGCAACCATGCCCCGAGGGCACCTGCGTCGCTCGAAACGACAGGGAGCCGTGTCTCCTAGAGCCATTCGTCGAGCACTGGTCGGATCGCCCCGCCGGTACCGAGGTAGGGCACAAAAGCCTGTCCCGCTACTCCGTCACCAGGACCTCGCGGAACTGCGACCAACGCAGCTCGTCCACCGCCCCGCGACCGCATCTCCTTGCGCCACCGGTACTGTGACGCGAGGGCTCTCGCCTTTAGGTCCCACGGCGAAGATCCGGCCAGTACCTAAGTAACTATTAACCTACTAGTACTAACCTAACTAGTAACCTAACCTAAGAAAGGTACCAGAGAAAACAAAATTGTCCCTGGTAAAAGAAAGGTTATTTATCATAAATGAAAACCATAGTTAGGTTGTTATATTGTATTCCTCTGAATTGCATGCGAAGAAAATATAATTTAAAATAATGCTAATATTTATCTATAAAATAATATTCCAGGTATACCCTACATGTATGAAGAATGTTGCCATAGTAAAAAAAGTATCTAACCTACCAGACGCTTCGAATGACGCTTGTTGAGTGGGGACATTTTTCCCAATATAGGACATTGGGAAAAACGTCCCCACTCAACAAGCGTCATTAAAATCTATTTGTCACACTTCATTGTAATCATTTTAATTATTTATCTGCTGAAATGAGAAGTAGTTTTCATTTAGTTATATTATTTCAGTCCAATTTAAAATTAAAGTGTGATTGCTAAAAACCTAAAAGAAGCAGAGGTGAACAATACCGGGAACGTTTTTCGATGCACTATAATTCTACCAAATCTAAAATGTCACCTAATCCATCCATCAACTGTGACAGCCGGGTTTTTCTAATTTTACCGGTATAGGTCGTCTGTGAAATTGACGTAAATGTTCTGTGATTGTTGTCATTAATGTCAGTCACTTGTGAAATTGTGAATATTACGCTTTGTTTTTTTTGTTATTGCCGAATTTTCGTGATTTAGTTGTTATTTGTTACTGTTTTTCGTATATTATTGTTTCGTTATCGTTATTATTGTTGTTATTTGGTTGTTTTATATAAAATGTTATGTTTTGTTGCACTATGGGTGATCCCGGTGCGGGCCCGAGTGGCTTACAACATAATATAAGTTCTGAGTCTGACCAAAACCAACGGCAAACTAAACGTGGTCCTAAAGTTGACCACGACGACATAATAATGTCTCCCAAGAAAAACAGAATGTAGCAAACTCCACTTAGTGCTGTAAAAAAGCAAACATATAAATATTTTCAAGCAGTTTAAGGAGTCCTGGCCTGCAGGGGTACTCCTTGTTACAAGACTTATATGATAAAGAAAACTGTAGAAATTGCCGGTAAGGATGATAAATAAAATTATTACTATAAATATATTTGAAAGTAATGCATTGTGATAAAACATGTTTTCTCATTTATAGGCGTATCTCGGGCTACTGTGTACAGTATACACAAAGAGTACAACATAGAAGGTCGCCTGCAATCACCCCCGCCAACGGAAGCACGTGAAATATGATGATTTTGATGATATGACATGAAGTGGAATACACATGAAAATTCATTCCTTCTTCTTTA
The DNA here is from genome assembly GCA_917490735.1 of Dryobotodes eremita. NCBI lineage: Eukaryota > Metazoa > Arthropoda > Insecta > Lepidoptera > Noctuidae > Dryobotodes > Dryobotodes eremita. The sequence continues at coordinate 3,257,623 of OU823241.1, read as the reverse complement.
TTATTGAGATGTCCACCTTGGAAAAGATATTGGAAGCACTAATTAGGTGATGAGTCTCTGCCAGATTTTAAAAGCAGCAGTCTGTATAAAATAATTAAAGAAACATTAAAGTTCACTTATATCAAACAGAGCAGAAAAAGTGCAGTCCTCGACAAGCAGGAGATAGTCCTATGGAGACTTTAATATCTTCATGAAATAAAACTGCTAAGGAATGAAGGAAGAAAAATATATTATTTAGATGAGACTTGGCTAAATGAAGGTACAGTGCTTGTAATATTTCTTAACAGTTTTTTATACACCAAGCAGTGTATGACCTCTGGCATTCAGTAACATTATGATTTATTATACACATACATTTATGTTTAACTAAAAAAGTACATAATTTCATAAATTTGTTTTGTGAATATTGTCTTTAAATTACTAACCTTTTATCATATATACAGGTCACGCGAAAAGTTTAATATGACATGACACCACTATTAAGTCCTCCAAAAGAAGCATATCGGGAAGGTCTCTCCACTGGTTTAAAGGACCCGACGGGAAAAGGAAGGCTGCTTATCATTGATCATATTGGTATGTACTTGCATTTGCTTTTAATATATTTTGTTGACTGTCCTCATCATTAACATAAGAACACCCCATCGTCATTGACTATTAATTATTTAATATTATTGTATTATAAATTAACACATGCAAAGCGAACTAAAACTTATAAAATGTTATTGCTACTTTATTATAGTATGTATATAAGACCTATTTCCAGCAGTGAAATTATATAGGGGGAAACTGCGGGGCGTTGCTAGTATTAGTATATACTTGAATGAATTTTATTTCACAGGATCAACTGAAGGGTTTTTAACGGCTGCTGCATTATTATTTGATACAAAGAAAGGTGATGGAGATTTAAGTTAATTTTGAAATTGAGAGTGGTGCTGTAATTGTTATGGACAATGCGCCATACCACTCAGGGAAACTGGAGAAGCTGCCGACTACAGCCACACGAAAGACAGATATACAGGAGTGGTTAAAAAGCAAAAATATATCTTTTGAGGAAAAAACCTTAGGGCAAATTTATTAGAAAAAGTAAAAAACAAAAACAGTTATAACAAAAGTTAGTTGTAGATATGGCTAGAGAGAAAGGTGTTTCAGTATTGTGCCTCCCACCCTACCACTGCAAGCTCAACCCTATACAATTAATATGGGCTCAAATTGAGGGGTATGTGGCCAACATAATAAAACATTCAAATTAGATGAGGTGAAACGATTACTCCCACAAAGCTCTGGATAGTATTACGCCAGAACGAGGGCAGTCTTGCATTGCTCATACAATTAAAGAAGAGGAAAAATTTTGCCAATTTGATGGCATAATGGATGATGTGCTGATGAGAGTGACTAAATTAGATGATGAAGATGAAGAAGTTTTACTAACATATTGTGTGTTGTAAATTGTTATTTTAAACAAAGTATTGTTAAACAATTTTTTTTCCTTTAATCTTAATTAAATTTAATCATCATGTGATTGATTGTTTCATTCGTTCGTTTTGTTGTAAGTTTGTAATGTGTGATGAAGATGTTATTATAAACAAAGCATAATTTTAAAGAAAGACTTATTTCGGTTTTTGTAAGTATAGTACTAGTACTATCTTAGGTGTATCTAACAAAGATATAACTTAACTTTGAAATAAAATGTTTTGCACTCCTGCTTCTGCGACCTTCTTTTTTTCTAATGCTATAACAAATGGAGTATAGTATACCAGTAGAATTCCTGAACACACCCGTAAGTGCTTCCTGAAAAAACTTGTACAAAATATTCTGGGTTATTATTTCTTCAACAACATACCCGTGCCCGTGTAGACTTCGGTACCTATAGGACGTCAGCGCCGCTAGGACAGTGAAAGGCCTATTCTCATGCTGTAATAATCTGAATAGTTATACAACCTCCTAACACACTGCGCGTCCAGCGGTCACGCCCGCGCCCGTCCGGTACAGCTATGTTACCTATATTTCAGGAAAATGAATAACTGGAAATGTTGTTTTGGTACTTAATATTATTTTTCGCATTTTGGATACTTACGCAACCTTTTTTGCGAGCTGGCTTTTACATTACGAATAGTAATGATTGATATGAAATTGATGATTATTATTCATAATTAAAATGCGATTCGCGACTGTGCGAATCGCATTTTAATCAATATGACGTAAAACATCTGCAATTTGCAAAAAACCAAACACCGCCAATTTGGCGGAAAATTTTGGGGGCAGCGCCAGGGTAGCCCGCGAAATTCAAGTTTTTTTATGTTTTTTGCAATTTGCAGGTCAGAGTCAGGTTGTAGGTATGTTGAACAAAATATGATTTGCGACCGTAACAAGTATTTATTTACAGAATTTAATTATATTCATTAAAACCATAAATACAGCCCTCTAAGTTCATATTACCCTATTGAATGACTATTTCATGAAATAATAACATTTGAGGCCACTTCTAACTTAAGCAGTTGTATTGCTGATTCCTATTGTGTTGGCCAATGTATTATATAAATAATAATACTGGACTTCAATTAAATGTGGTTTTATTATATCCATTATAGATTACAACAACCCAGATTCATCGTGCCTCGGGCGCCATCTTGCCAGGCCCAGCAGCTACCTCTCGACTAGTGATGTGACATACTCCCTATTAGAAAAGTTAAGTTAGTATAATTTTACAGCTTGAAACAGTTTACAAAAATTGACTAAACTCTTAACAATAACTTTTGACAACAAATACTGTTTAATTAGCTAAAAATAAGACAAGTTGTTGAACTAAGTCTCTATCTATATATATTCTAGACTTAACTAACTTAATCAGCCCTTCACAGTCATTGTCTAAATGTTTGCTTAATAAACTGTCTTGGAGGTCTTATGACTCTTCTACACCTAGTGCTCATTTCAACTGGAGTTGTAAGCTCATCAAAAGATGGTGCTACTGTATGAGAATTAGGAGATGTCTTGATATTTGGACTTTTTTGTAACATATCTTGAGATACCATTTGAGGTGACTGCGGAGGCTTCAAAATATGCTGTCTGTTTCTCCTTCCTATAAATCCATCTGACCCTTCAACAGTATAAGACCTAGGCTGATCACATTTGGACCTTACTGTGCTTGTAATCCATGGAGCATCTGGCATTAACATAAAATAGACCTTACCTATCTCCTTCTTGTGGTTCTCGTAATGATTTAGTTTGTCTGTCATAGTAATCCTTCATTTTATTTTTATTTTATTCCTTAGTTTTTACATATTCTTGAAATTTGACTGTTCTCGGTTGTAAGTTTTTTGTGACTGTTGGTAATTGTGTTCCAAGTGAACACAATTACTTGCTTTCTTTCTTTGCTTGCTTGCTTTTTTTTTCTCATTTAATTTTAATCATGATCTGGCAGTTTGAGTAATTTATGCGGCCTACCCAAATGTCCTTTCTTTGGTATTGTTCGTCGAATCATTGAGCTCCTTAAGTCCTGACTTCCAGAGTCGAGCTGCACGATTACTGACAAATGCCTGCACTGACTGGACAGGTTCACTCAATCTGTGTGGTTATTTCCTCAAAAGATCATTTCAGATACCAATCTGCATGGTCTTCGCATGACTTGACCAAGATTATGTCTAGACTTTAAAAGACACTGTGACCTCTGAGTTTGTTTCGGCCTTTCTTCTTAGAATAGTCACGATAGGAAACGCCGACCTCATCTAGTTTAAAAAACATGATTGACGTGTAAAAGTGTTTGTACAAACCTACTTACAGAAATAACATCATTTATCATTTAACGTGAACTTAACAACTGTGACGGTGATGGTAGATTTCCTCTTGGTGTATTCCTGAATTGAAGCAAAGCAACATAATGGATCTGTTCCTGACTTTTCAGACTTGGTGTTTACATATCTTTACTGCCGATTCTACCAACCCATTTGACCTTGGTATGTAGGGGCTTGATGTATTGGGATGATTGGGATGTATTCCCCATCCCGAGATAAAATTCTTAAACTTTGCCGAATTAAATGGTGGTCCATTGTCACAAAATAACTGGACTGGGATACCATGTCTGCTAAAAATACTTTTAAGACAAACAGTTACTGATTTTTGGCATTAGTACTTGCCACTGCCATTAATTCAATATAATTTGAGTAATAATCTTGTAGTACTATGTATTTTTTAGATTTATATTCCATAAAATCAACACCAACTTTTTCCCATGGAAGTGATGTAACATCATCTGGAATAAGTGGTTTTGGAGCATTTGTACTTTTATGTGACAAGCAAATATGACACGACTGAAGAAAGTTTTTTATATCAGTTGACATAAATAGCCAAAATACATGTCCTCTAGCAAACGCTTTTGACGTTTCAATTCCCAAATGACCACTGTGTATTATTTTCATAATCGGGGCTTAATTTTTTAGGTATGACTATACTGTTATTTCTGAAAATTAAATCATTTTCTGTATGTAATTCAAATCTATACTGCCAATACTCATGGAGATTCTTCGTGAATATTTGAGTTTTGCTTGACGGCCATACTTCTATACAGTATTTTTTCTAAATCTGCAAACTTTCTTCTTCATTAGGGGATATTATTAATTGCACATCAAATAAATAATCACCTTTCAATTTATTTCCATCATTTAAATACTGACTGCACAGCAAATTAACCAGAGTGTACCTAAATAATACTCACAGTCTCACACTCATAGCGTGTGAGTATTATGTATTTGTCTCCGATCAGCCGTTTGACGTAAAAATTATGTCGAAGGGATCGGTACAAAATGCAATATTACTGTACTAGGAGAATTTAGGATGCAAGAGCAAGCGAAGCGAGCTCGGGACCTGGGGCACCCCGACTCGGACAGATTAGGTTAGAAGGGGATGGCGGGGTCTTTTAGACCCCGCCATCCCCTTCGTGGTTATTTCTTTTTTTAAACCACCCAGAAGTTGGTCAGCGGGACTCCGTCGGCTACGCCTTGTTATTATTGCCATTTAGAAATAGGAGGCCTCGCCTAGTAGATACGGTGCGCCACGAATATAAATTATTGCTTATTTAGTTATATTTTGAGTTGAGTATTTTGTTGTGCAATCAGTAATTTTGTTTCGAATTCTGATTATTTTTGCATACATAAAGTATTTTTTTGATTTGCGTTTAAATAGTACCCCTTCATTAGTGCCTTTGATTAATCACTGTAGGACGTTCTGATGAGACTGGTAATAACTTAATCAGTAAATTTACATGAACAATGATATCATCATCTAATTCATCTGAACTTGTTTCAGAGCTTTGCTAATTCTGTAAAGCCGTATTTGTTACGGTCGCGAATCATATTTTAATCAACATACAACCTGACACTGACCTGCAAATTGCAAAAACCTAAAGAAAATTTGAACAGCGCGGGCTACCCTGGCGCTTCCCCCTCAAGGGGGATGCGCTAGGGTAGCCCGGGAAATTAAAAGGAGAATCAAGTATGAAACAAAAACCCAGAGCGAACAGATACAGGATGTAGCTCAGAATTTTAGTGATATTTAATGATATCATTCTGTAAATATTTCACTATAAGATTCGATATTGATATTGCTATTTATTTTTCATCAGGGGTGATATTTTTTCTTTAAGATGTCTTCTATCTGGGTATATCCGACGATATAAATACATACATACATATACTCACGCCCATAATCCCATAAGAGTAAGCAGAGACTGCAGATCGTCAAAATCAACTATCCACAGCCCATTTTTAACAGCTTTTATGCGAGACACGTGATAAGTGGCGAACTCTATCACCGCCGTTTGAATGTTAAGTCTCATCTGAGTCTCTTAGTCGACTTTTACAAAACGTCGAGAAGAAGCCGTTGGTGCTATTCGTAACCGACACCACACTGCTTAAATAAATACATATACAGGTTGCCCGATGGCAGAATTAGGTTTTAAATTTAAAGTTTCTCCCTAACCGCTGAGCATAGGAGCGGGAAGGGGCCGCGTTAGCTTCGTCATTCGTGCGGGTTATTTAGTCACCATGTCGCAGTGGACAACGTGCGTTCGCAATCGTAAGCGTATTACAACCCCAAGGATTCGTGAGCAACTGCTCGTCGTAGATTTTGTTCACGTTACAATATTCGACGTTTACGTGATGCCCCAAATGAAGACTTGATTCGATCATGAATGCGAAGGTTCCGGGCAACATGTTCGACAGCAAACAGCCCACGGCCGTGGCCCAGCCGGACATCGAGAATAAATGAAAATATTGAACTCGTCACGACTAGTTTGCACGATAATCCGCGTCAGTCCGTGTCAGTCTTCCAAAAACTATTATTCATGAAATATTGAAGAAGGATCTTTATTATGCATGAAATATTGAAGAAGAATCTTAGATTTCACCCCTTCAAAATCCAAATTGTGCAAGCGCTTAAGCCTAACGATTACGATTTGCGTAAAAATTTCTGCGAGACAATGTTGGAGCGATTTCGCACGGTAAACACTATCTTTTGTAGTGATGAAGCCCATTTTCCTCTAAATGGAAGTGTAAACGAGCAAAATTGCCGTTATTGGTCACCTAAAGGACAGAACCCACGTTTAAAATATCAACAGCCATTTCACAGTCCCAAAGTGACGGTTTGGTGTGCATTGTCAAGCAGTGGAATAATTGGACCATATATTTTTGAAAATCGTCGATGACTATCAATTTTTGTGAACGGTGTCTTTTACCGATGCATGCTGAACGATAATTTTTTGCCAATAATGAGAGAACATCCTTCCTTCAGTACACACACATACTTTCAGCAAGATGGCGCCACGCCGCACACGGTCAAAGAGACCATGGCGATTCAGCGTGATTTCCTACCTAATAAACTGATAAGCCGTTTCGGTGACATATCCTGGCCACCCAGGTCGCCGGATCTTACCCCCATAGACTTTTTCTGTGAGGATACCTCAATAGTAAAGTCTATGAAACAAACCCAGCGTCGTCTCAGCACCAAGTCCGAAGCCATGAGTTTTCATGGTCCTCGGAACGCGCCACTGTCGGGCTCCCAAATAACGGTAGGAGGGGTTCACATCGGCGTCGAGTCGACGATGAAGTACCTGGGACTCGTCCTCGACAGCCGGTGGAACTTCGTCGAGCACTTCCGACGTTTGGCTCCCAGACTGCAGCGGGCCGGGGCTGCTTTGAAGCGGCTCTTGCCCAATCTGGGGGGGCCAAACGCCTCCTGCCGGAGGCTCTACGCGGGGGTCGTGCGGTCCATGGCCCTTTACGAGGCACCGGTGTGGGCGCGTTCGTTGAGGCTCCGGCCAGCCCGCCGGTTGAACGCGTCCCAAAGGGTCATGGCCATCCGGATGGTACGGGGATACCGCACGGTCTCCTGCGAGGCGGCGAGCCTCCTTGCCGGATTACCGCCGTGGGATCTGGAGGCAAAGGTCCTCGCGCACGTTTGGGAGTGGCGCGAGGAGGCGAAACGCCGGGGCGTAACTCCGCTGCCGCGACTAATCGCGGCACAGCGGACAGAGCTCCGGCGGGATCTCATGGCGGCATGGAGAGTGCGACTGTCGCAACCCAGCGCAGGGCACGCCACAATTGCGGCGGTAAGACCCCTCTTTGAGGAGTGGCTTGAGAGGCGCCACGGCGTCCTCACCTTCCGCCTGACGCAGGTCCTCACCGGACATGGCTGTTTCGGGAGGTTCCTGTTTCGGATAAGGCGGGAGGAAACGCCCGGGTGTTACCATTGTGTGGATCGACCGGAGGACACGGTGGAGCATACGGTGGAGGTCTGCCCGGCTTGGGCGGAGCACCGCCGTGTCCTCGTGGCGGCGATCGGCGGCGGCGACCTCTCGCGTCCGGCCCTGGTTCAGGCCATGGTACGGAGCGAGAGGGAATGGGAAGCCGTCACCTCCTTCTGCGAAGCAGTAATGCTCGCGAAGGAGGAGGCGGAGCGCGAAAGGGAGAGGCAATCTTTGCGCCCTCGCGCCCCTAGCCGCCGCAGGAGGAGGAGACACCCTGGGCGTCGGGAGTCGATTGCCGACTCCCGGCCACCGTAGGCGCGGGCTTGCGGACGGTGAGCAATGGGCAGCTCGCCGTCCGGTAAGGACCAGGCCCGGGTCGACGGCGCGTCGTGTTCCACGCGCGCCTCAAAGAGATGTCAGCAAAATTGACGGGGTCCGAGAGGACCGATGCCTGCCGGGGCTGCGGATTGTTCGAAAGAGTTACCGTGGCCCTGGCGCACAGGCAACTGAAGGAACACGGGTGGGTTTTAGTCAGTAAGAGTCTGACACGCCCTTCCGCTCCGCCCAGAGCGGGAGACGTCATTTGATGACTTCCCAACCAAAAAAAAAAAAAAAAAGCGTCGTCTCAGCACTAAAAGAAAATATCTTTCGCGAGGTTAATGGCATCCCGACATCACTTCTCCAGCGAGGAGTGGCACGGAATACGGAAGCCAGATTCCAAGAGAGTGTCCGATGTGACGGGCAACATTAAGACGAAATCATTTAAAAAAACACAATTGTTTTCTTTGTTATAGTTATTGAAATAAACTTGTATCATTAGAAGTTCTTTTTTAATTTAACTTTTAATTCCTTTTTCTGCCACCGGACACTCCGTATATATATATATATATATATATATATATATATCGTGTACACATTATGTACACGATATAAATACATAATTCAATAGTGTTTTTACACTTCCATGACCATTAGGTAAAGATTAAAGTAACAATACTGAAAAACAACGTATGCTATGAGTGCACGTAAAAAACACACAAAATCTTACTAAATACACCTACTATGTATTTAAAAAATTAACATAATACAACATATATGTATTTCTTATGAAGACTATTGACTTTTAAACATAATAGAGATAACAGAATTTTTATAGACTGCATTGACCCAGCGGTCATACCTAGTAGTTGGCCCAACTGCAAATGTTTGTTTGATTGATATGTCTATTGTTTACATTATTTTCATTTTAATCTTCTACTAACATGCTAAAACATTCCTGGTAATATCCTTATGGCATTAGTAAAAACCAACCAACCAATCAAAAATAGCACCAACGCTGTCTTCTCGACGTGTCATAAAAGCCGACTAAGAGAGTTAGATGAGACTTAACATTCAAACGGCGGCGACAGAGTTCACCACTGATCAAGCTGAGTCTCGCAGAAAAGCGGTTAAAAGTGGGCTGTGGATAGTTGATTTAGACAATCTGCAGAGTCTGCCTACTCCTATGGGATCATTGGCGTGAGTATATGTATTTATTTACATCGTCGGGTATGCCCAAATTGAAGATATATTAAAAAAAAAAAAACACCCCTGATGACTAACAAATAGCACAATATCACACATTTAGCCAACGAATCTTATAGTGAAATATTTACAGAACGATATCATTAAATATCAGAAATTCTGAGCTACATCTTGTATCTGTTCACTCTGGTTTTTTTTGTGATTTCTTCTTTAAGTACTTACGTTTTTTTGGAATTTGCAGGTCAGTGTCAGGTTGTATGTTGAACAAAATATAATTCGCGACCGTAACAAGTATGTATTTACAGAATTATATTCATTAAAATCATCAATACAGCCCTCTAAGTTCATATTACCCTATTGAATGACTATTTCATGAAATAACAACATTTGAGGCCACTTCTGACTTAAGGAGTTGTATTGCCGATTCCTATTATTCTAATTCTGTAAAGCCGTATTTGTTACGATCGCGAATCATATTTTCATCAACATACAACCGGACACTGACCTGCAAATTGCAAAAAACATAAGAAAAGTTGAATTTCGCGGGTTACCCTGGCGCTTCCCCCTTAACGATCACTGTCGCTCTATGGCCCGTATCGGACACCATACTCAATACTAGACTCCTCATAATAGTAAACAAAGGCGGTTGTGTCTCATTTTAAGTGCATACTCATAAAAGATCCGACATGTAAATTATGGTTAAGGTGTGTGTGTGTTTATATTATCATATTAGATCAATGCTAGAATCTAGAATTAATATCTCTGAAGTTTTTCAGTCAGGAAGATTATACCCGAGTTGGTTTTCAACTCCGATCAGGTTGAATGATAAATGATTTTATTTCTGTAAGTAGGTTTGTACAAACATTTTTACACGTCAATCATGTTTTTTAAACTAGATGAGGTCGGCGTTTCCTATCTGACTACCCTGAGAAGAAAGGCCGAAACAAACTCAGAGGTCACAGTCTCTTTTAAAGTCCAGACATAATCTTGGTCAGGCCCTGCAGTCTCGACATTAGATAGCGACAAAAATCCGTCGCTAAGTCGTATCGTTGTCAAATTATTTTAATAGATTTTCAACTTTATCTCGAAACCATAAGGTTGAAAATCTATTAAAGAAATTTGACATCGATTAGACTTAACGACCGATTTTTGTCGCTATCTATGTCGAGACTGCCGGCCCAGGTCATGCGAAGACCATGCAGATTGGTATCTGAAATGGTCTTTTGAGGAAAGAACCACACAGATTGAGTGGACCTGTCCAGTCAGTGCACGCATATTCCTGCGCGGTTATTCCTGTCTTACGCCTCCAGTCTTCAGCAAAAAAGGTAGCGACAGCTAGCTGTCAAATTCTTACACGCTGGGTAGTAGCGACATCTGAAGTGAGCTAGTGCAGTTTTTATGCCCGTTACTATAAAACGCAGAAAAGTTCATGCAGTGGTGAAAACTGGGGATGAAATCGGACAACTTTTGTCACTAGTATCACTTGACTCACTGAAAATTTCATTAGCTGTCAAACAAAAAAACTTGTTTGCAATAAACTTTGATCGGCATCTGACAAAAAATGCCGCGCTATATTGTACCTAATCGGTTGTAATTACAATGGAAATCATTAATTTCTTAAAGACTTACGATTAAAATACTATGGAAGCGATTAAGATACATAAGCAGTTTTACAGCTTCCAAATATTCAAGGATATATTCTAACAAGATTCTAACCAACACTCATGAGGTGGAAGATCCATCTTTGTTTCTTATATACTAGTGAGGTATTCCGAAGTTTAAATTACGATCAAATGATTACATTCTGGATTAACTTTTAACGTTAAAATTTGTAGGTTGAGTTAGTAACTCATGATATCGAATGTATTAAAAATTACTTTGTACCTACAATTTTGTAAAAACTATGTTATTTATTGAACGAAAACAAGCTACTTGTTTGGTTACTTGACTTCTATTATTCACAAGAAAATAGACTAAATATCTGCTGACCAGATCCATTTTTCGGCCTCTTACTAGGCTTCATTTCAGATTTTAATTGAGGTATACGTGCACGTCGAATATTGTTCGTTAACATAAAATATACACGCTATATAGTTAAAACTCGTGATAGTGTGATGACTTGATGAGTCAAACGACAAGCAACGCCGAAAACGGAAACGCAAAGCTATGAAAAGTTTTTGCGTTTTTGTCCTCATTATTACTGTCAGCCTGAAGCATAATATTGAACATGAAACTTAAAGACAAACAGAAAAAACACCACCATTCGCGAGAAGACAAGAGTGATAGACGCCCTACAACACTCGCAGAAACTGGAGTGGAAATGGGCGCAACACGTAGCACGCTCCGAAGACATAAATGGAGTAAAAGGGTCACCATGTGGGCAGGCCCAAAAGGAAAACGAAAGCAAAGGACGGTTCCGCGAAACATGGGCCGACGAGGACAGAAACAGCACAGGACAGAAAAGAGTGGCAAGAAAGGGAGGAGGCCTTTACCCCAAGGCATATTTCCAAACATATTTCCTCAATATTATTATTTACTTTATGTATTTATACTTTATTTTTTAATTAAGGAATAAAGAGGCTTTATTAGTACTATCCTGCCACTGCCGACTCCAACACCTCTGCTTGATCAACACTTACGTTGCAGGCCGTTTATTAGCGAAATCATTACAATCGACTAAGTTTTTGGAAAATAATCTTAATACTAGATGAACATCACTATACGTCAATACTAAACTGTCAGTACTCAGTACTGTCTGTCAACGTGAAGTTTTCATGCGCAGTGGGTACAATTGCATTAGTGTTTTGTGGTCGCTGAGTAAGAGCGAGCGCGCAGCTTTGTTTGAATAAATAATCCTTCTTTTCATTACATTACTGAAATAACAACAAATTCCAGTTTGTGAAATACATCTGGTATAACGGCTTTCGCGATGGAGGTCATATACGGCGATTTCCTTAACTACGAAGTCGTGAATGCGCTTCAAGAGGTATTGTGCACCAAAACGTTCTGTAATATTTTACGTCGCGAAAATATAATTTTATCACATAATTTCACAAAATATTCAAATATCTTATTACACTACCTTGTACGCTAAATATAAAAGGTAACAATTAAAAATGTTTTTTTTTTCCGTCTGTTTTGTAGCTGCGCGATGAAAACAAAGAGCTGAAAGTGAAGCTTGAAGAACATACAGTGGCTTTGGAAAAGCTTCAAAAAGTAAGTGCCTTAGGTGTCTTTTACATTTTTAATGTTTGTCTGTGTTGTGTAAAGTATTGAACTATCAAATAAAATTTTCAACAAAGTAGTTAATATCTCAGCTTTGGTGCACAAATAATTAGGTACTGTATTTTGGCTGCTAGAACTACGTACGCTTACGCTTACTTGCCTGACTGTTGCATGCTCAGTATGTCTATTACGTTAAGCTAAAATTATTTGCATTGAATCAAACCAGTCATTAATTTAATTCCTACTTACTATAATTATTTTAAATCTTATTTTATTTCATTTTTAACCGACTTCAGGAAGGAGGGGGTTCTCAATTCTTATGTACCTATGTTTTTTTTAAAATGATTATTATGCAATATCTCCGGCTATTGTGGATCCATTTTGAAAATTATTTTATAATGGTTAGGGTATGCCTCAGGGGTGGTCCCATATAAATTGTATTAACTTTGCTTGGTAGTTTTCAGTTACCTTCAATATTACGTATTTTTTCCACTTAGTGTAGGTATATTGATCATGTTATAATAACTTTGGGTCACTGTTATTTACATAGCAAGTAGTGGTATACGGATTTATGTGGGGTAGGTACCACAACTAAAAAGTGATAAATAAAAACAAGTTTACACAAAACACGCCTCAAAAAAAAAACAGTGTAAAATATTAGTTTTTCACTGCACTGCCTCTGAATGATTATATTTATCATTTGAAATCTGAATGCAAAAGTGCATTTTATCAGCTAATGGAAAGGTTTTAAAACAAATCGAACCTTTCTATTCAATACTTTTCTATACCGCCAGGCTACTGAAAATGCATTAATACATATTTCATGTCAGTGTGCCAACCGATTTTTAGATTAATCAGGCCAGCTTGAACGCATGAAAAAATAAAAGCTTTTTAAGATTTTCTACCCTATTCAGTTTACTTTCCATAATTTTGGTTTGTTTTTTGATAAAATCGTAAGAAATCATAAAATATTACCAATTAGTAATTATACTTTTAATTTTTTCAATAAATGAAAACCAATTTAATATTATTATGTAAGACACACTAACTTCCGGAATGGAATTAAAGTAATTTTTATTTTATAGTGTTTTTCTTGGAAGGTGGTTGTTTTTTGTTGTAAAATGTTTTTTTTTGTAAAATTGTTGTGCCTGACAGGGTCCATGTGAACTTTGTAACTATTATTAACCTTTTCACCGCCACGGACTTCAATAGAAGTTCAGCTGCCTTGAAATGTTAGTTAGATTTCCATGATTTAATGGCACGTACGCCTTTAAAACAAAATCAATTTCTAAAGGTCACACTCTTATTTTGTTTTAATGGCGTACGTGCCATTAAATCATGGAAATCTAACTAACATTTCAAGGCAGCTGAACTTCTATTGAAGTCCGTGGCGGTGAAAAGGTTAACATCTCTTATTCTATTATTAAGTTTTTTAAACTGCTAAATCAAAACAATTTAACCGTTCCTGAACTTATAAAGGCTTATTAGGTGTCATGTAGCACACATTGATATTGTAGCAAATATTGCAGGGTTATGACTCTCTTGACATGGAGTTCAAGACATTGCAGTGTAACTACTCTTCTCTGTTGATGACTGCTCGCTCAGAAGTTCAGAGGAAGACTCAAATGATTTCTCAACTGAATGCAGAGTTAGTATACTTTTAATATAATTGATATAATATGTTTACATTTTGACTTTTCTCTGGAAAGATGAATCAATAAAAAGTTGGTTAAAAGAAGAAAAGTATTGTAGTGGTTGTTGAACAAACACTTCTCATACACCGAAGAAATATTCTTATTGCAAGTTCTAATCTATGCATCTTTAAATAATTAATGAAAATCTTTGTTTTAGAAAAGACTTGATGCTGATGAAAGCTCTAAAGAGTGGGAAGCACATTAGAAAGACCCTTAACCAAAGCGTAAAAACTCCAGGCAGGATGAACTATGATAGAGCATCAGGGAGTGGAAATAATGAAAACAAGGAAGGCGATGTTCAGGAAGAAAATGGAAATAATTAAAATTAAAAAATCAACTTAAAATGCTGTAATTTTCTGATTATACTTTCTTAATTTTTAAGATAAATTAAAGTACATTCAATAACGTACATTCATTCAAATAGCGCCCCTTCTCCATGTCCAAAATTGGATCACTGCTAATAATTTAGTATTAAATGGAAAAAAACGAAGCACATAAGATTTTCTTTGCCAAATATAAAAAGTAGTGATTGTGAAATAGTATTGAATCAAGAGAAACTAGAATTCGTTGATAAAACTGTTTTCCTGGGGATCACGCTTGGCTCAAGGCTACATTAGGGTCCTCATTTAACATCTGTTGCAGAATGGCTAAGTTGAGCAGTATATGCTGTCAAAAAAATCTGTCACTGACGTACTGTGAGGCTAGTCTATTTTAGTTACTTACATAGTATCTTGTCTTACGGTTAGACAGGATACTATGAAAGTAACTAAAATAGCAGTAGTATAATTCGGTTTTATACTTTGGGAATGGGCTGCAGACATCGAGCCTATTTTCTCTGTAGAAAAGATTCGAGCCATCAGAGCCATACGTACTCTCCGCAGGCGCGGAAGGGATTCTCAATATATGACAAGTACACAGTCAAGCCAAATACCATCTGTAATTTTTATGTTTTCTTGTCCGGTATGTATTATTCGATGCTTTCGATGTTATAAAAAATACTAGGCACCTAAAATCAAAAGGTTATTCTTTTTATAACCTAGTTACTGTTGCCGTTGTCCTTAAATAACTTTTTACTAGTAAATGTGTATTCGCAACTAATTACAAAGACTAGTCTTGCATACATTCAAGATGTTATTCTATCAGTTCGCAGCCATTATGATGACACCTATTTCTTAGGAAAACCAAATATTGTCCAAAACTGATGGAATACCATCTAGAAGGGATGTATTGAATTGAATCTTAAATAATTCCCATTTTACTTCACTAAAAGTATTATTGAACACTCTAATATTAATAATGAATGTGGCTCTTTTTGTGAATCTCTAACAGTTGGTTATCTAATGTTCATTTACAATGAATTAACTGACTTAAAGCCTGTAAATGAGTAACTTATATATAATTGTTTGTCAAATTATGGTATACTTAAATAGCAGTTGAAGAGAACATCACTTCGGTGGGGTCACTGGGAATAGTGATTCCATGACACCAGTGGTGTCATGGGGAATGACCAAAAAGGTTTTGGAGTGGCAATGACATAGTGTGTGTAGGACTTCCACGAGGTGGCAGGTGACCCAGGTAAGAACTTGCTAGATGTGAGAATCACATGGTGGGTTAGTGTGGCGACTCTTGCTCTTAACGGAGGACTGTCCAGCAGTGGGCATCTTTTGACTGAGATGAATATTGTCAACTATAGTCTTCAATTTTTACATTGGTAATGTACTTACTGGAACATCAGTTAGCTTCTCATTGTAGAGTCCTTCGAGTCATTGGTGGTTTTTGGGAAATCTCCAAAATAAATACAGCTCTAAAAATTTCACTAAGTTTATTACTTATCTCAATAGCAGCTTCTTGTTGGCCACCACATACAGTACATGCGAACATTCTTCAATAAACATATCCTACACTTTCCAGTTTTTCCATCTTCTTAATAATTAAAACACTGACGAGTTTCAATTACTGGCAAAAAAAATAGGAATACTAATATTTCTTTAAATCTATAAACATTTAATAGCGTGGGCAGATTTTAAGAGGTTATTTCTGGAGTGCTAGACTTGTAATATCTCTCCAATATTTACATAAAATAAATAACTTTTTGTTTTATTCCTTTGAGGCTTAGACAGAGTATTCTCTTTGAGGTGAACATCACAGAACATATATACTCTTAGGGAGTCTACACACTGACTTAGAAATAATACATGTCAATGAGTCTACAGCCCTAGCGGGTCTTTTGACAGTATGATATATCAAACCGGTGCCAGTCAGTATTTTAATCGCTGTTTCACGGTTCCCCGCTTGGAATACGTACAAAATGTTTTGAAAATGTTATTACTGATATTGAGCTTAAATAGTCAAAAGGTTTTAAACGACTTTTTACCTCAGCTTTAAACCATGTATCATGAAATAAAACAGTGAATTGCCTAATTGGACATAATACGCCCGTAATGTTTAGAGATTTTTTCGAGAGATATTTGATACAGGATCGGATGGTTTTTAACTTCGGCAATCAGCTCCTCGGTGTCAATAGCGGCAGACGCGGCAGTAGACTTAACGCCGTTACAGCAAGCTATTTCGGCCATGTCACAACCGCGTGCGGTCATTTTCACATTTGTAGCATTATTACTTCTTGCTCCATAATCTACTCTTCTCTGATCTGCTTGATTTGGAGTCACCAAATCTGAAACTAAACATAACAACATTACAAGTTGTTCAGAGAGGAAGCCCAAGTCCTACAATGACAATGACAAATTGAAGGAACCGGGTATTTTATTGAGTTAATAGCTTCTGTCCGCGACTTCGTAAGACACCACAATAAATACTAATATAATGAAGCGTCTGAGCCGCGCCGGGTGGTACCTCGTTCACATAGGCATGCACAGTTCGGTTCTTCAAATCAAATCCTTTATTGGTTGGTTCTTCGCGGTAATGCCTGGTTCTCGTAGGGCGGCCGCCCTCGGCCCCCAACCCACCGCATCGCATCGCGTTCTTTTCTATCTGAATTTCGTATCATAAATATACGAGTAGGTAATATAATAGGCACCGTTAAATATTGGAAAATTTGATGCAATCCGCTGTAAGTGTACCTACCAAACTAGTTCCTGCTACGTCAGCGAGCAGACGCCTCATCGTGTGTACTGAAAGGTAAGAAACGTTATTTTAACAGAATCCGTTGTAACACCTCAGTACGGATAACAGGCACAGTGGCACCGCGGTCGATGAGGTCGATCTGAGACACTGCATTTTTTTGTGCAGGTGTGTATTGCACATCTGTACACATTGCTAAGCTAACAAGCTTCTTCTTCTTCTTCTTTATGGGTTCTGGTTTCCGCACTTAGTCCTTCATATGGACCATTGTGCGTGGGCCAAGGCGGCCGTCGGTGGTTATTCCAACCAGCCCACCTCCCTCCAGAAGTTAATAATGTCTCCTGGTCTGCTGAGAGCATCTGTGTAGGATCTGGGTGCCCCGAGGGTTTGTGTCCTAATTTGGGTGACGCCTGTACATTCAAAGAGCACATGCGCAACGGTTTCCTCAGCCTCCATGCAAGCCCTGCATAGAGGACTGTCCGTTATGCCTATTGTGTGGAAGTGTTTGTTTAGTGGGCAGTGTCCCGTGATGGTCCCCGTCACCAGGCGCAGGCCGTTCCTGTCGAGACGTAATAAACGCCTGGTTAGCTTGCTATCCGAAGATGGCATAGCTTCCCTCGACTGCCTACAGCCTGGTGTCGAGGTCCACCAGCTCTCCGCTTGTGTGTGGGTGAACTCCTGTAGCCACCTGCGTAGCTGATTGAAAGGGATGGGCACGATGGGTTCGGGTCCACAGACTGGCGCGCTGGATGCTCTTCTAGCCAGTTCGTCAGCTGCGTCGTTACCCAGTGATCCACTGTGTCCTTTTATCCATTGCAGTGTCACTGTGTTGCGATTAGATACCGCTACTCGTTCTAGAGCATTGTGACATTCTAGTGTTATACTCGAGGTAATATATTTTCTCCCCAAGGACTGGAGGACTGAGGCGCTATCGGAGAGTATACGTATATGGGTGTCCGTAACTCTCCTGGCCTCTATGGCGTACACCGCTAGTATGATGCCCACACACTCCGCCTGGTAGACGGTGTTGAACATTCCCAGCGGGCTTGATATGTTTATGTTGAGATCGTGCGAGAAAACTCCGACTCCGGTTCCGGAGTCGGTCTTTGATCCGTCGGTGTATACTCTCAGCTCTTTTGAGCCTGAGTGGTCACACCGTTCTTCTGTGAGTATTATGTTATAATGCTTTTGAAAGTAGTGTAGTTTCGGGGATTTGTCGCAGGGTGATGCCATCATTGGTTGTCGTTTGATCGCGTCCTCCTTTATGCGTATGTGCTTGACTCTAGAGTCTTTGCTTAGAGTCCCTGATAGATGGAGCCTAAAGGCAGCCAGGGCGGCCTCCTCCCGCACGATAAGGTGTAGAGGCGGCAGCCCCAGCATTACCTCTAGGGCCGCAGTGGGTGTGGTCCTCATGCAGCTAGTGATTGCTACACATGCTAACCGCTGCAGTTTTTCGAGATCTCTTTGGGCTGTGCTCAGGTCTGTCCTGGGCCACCAGACTAGTGAGCCGTAAGTGATAATTGGTCGGATAACTGTGGTGTATAGCCAGTAAGTGACCCTGGGGCTAATCCCCCAATTCCTGCCAAGCATACGCTTGCACTGCCACAGGGATATCGTGGCTTTTGTGGTAATGTAGTTAGTGTGTTTTGCCCAGTTCAGCTGTTTGTCCAAATAGATTCCCAGGTATTTGGTTTCGGTTGATAGGCTTAGGGTAGTTCCAAAGAATCGTGGTAATTGAAGTGTCGTCATTTTCCTCTTCTTTGTGAAGAGAATTAGTTCGGTTTTTGTGGGGTTCACTGATAGCTGGTGTTTATTGCACCAGTCCTCTACTATTTTCAAGGCTTGGCGCATGAGGTTGCATAGAGTATTTTCGTGAGTGCCATTTACTATTATAGTTAGGTCATCGGCGTAACCTACGGTGAAGTAGCCCTTGTCGTTCAGTGTTTTGATGAGACTGTCTACAACCAGGTTCCATAGAAGCGGTGAGAGGACGCCCCCTTGTGGGCAGCCCTTCGCGACAATGGCCCTTGTAGTGTCATTTACTGTGACTTGTACAGCTCTCATTTTGAGCATATTGGTGATCCACCCGCTCAGAGTCGGGTCTATGTTGTGTCTGTCGAGGGCGATGTTGATGCTATTAAACATGGTTTTGTCAAAGGCACCTTCAATGTCAATGAAGGCGGCCAGTGCTGAGCATTTGTGGTCCACTGCGCATTCAATTTTGGATACCACGCTGTGTAGCGCGGATTCCGTTGATCTGCCTGTGGAGTACGCATGCTGTTGTTTGTGAAGTGGTTTTGCCCGAAGAGGTCCGTCTCGGATGTGCCTGTCGCAGAGTCTCTCAAGGGTCTTCAGTAGAAAGGATGTAAGGCTTATAGGCCTATAGGCCTTGGGTTGTGTATAGTCGGGTTTGCCAGGTTTGGGTATGAAAATTACTTTCACTTCGCGCCATGCTAGTGGTATGTATCTGAGTGCTATGCAGGCGCGATAGATCTCCACCAGGCATGGTGTCAGGAGATCAATCCCCCATTGTAGTAGGGCTGGGAAGATGCCATCCAGCCCTGCGGATTTATAGGGCTGAAAGGTGTTAATAGCCCACTTTGTCCTGTCTTCTGTTACTATACTGTGGGCTCTAAACCAGTCTTGACACGTTGGGGTCCATTCTGGTTCAGCCTCCCACGCCCTGTCCTCTAGGAGTTTACAGTCTGGGAAGTGAGTCTCGAGAAGGACTTTGCTGGTTTCATGGTCAGTTAGCGTGTATGATTTATCTGGTTTTTTCAGCGCGCCAAGGGTACGGTCCTGATCTGTTGATAGGATTTTCCTTACCCTTGCAGCTTCGTTGTTGTTCTCGATGGATTCACAGAATTTCCGCCATGCTGTTCTTCTGGCGGTTCTGATTTGCTTTTTATATATGTATTGGGTCTCTTTGTATAGCTCCCAGTCTTCCGGGAGTCTAGTGTTTTTGGCTCTGTTGAATTGCTTACGTATTGCATTTCTGAGTTTACCAAGTTCAGCGTTCCACCAGGGGTTCCTGTCGCTGGTGGATTTAGGCGCCCTTAGTTTACAGCATGCATGGTATGCTTCGGTTAGGTACTCTGATAGTTTTGTCACAGTGTATTCCAACTGTACGGGGTCTCTTATGGTTACTTGGGATAGGTGCCTGGCTAGTAGAGAAGCTAGGAGGCTTTTATACCCGGGTACATTGGTGCGCCGCGGGTTTCGTCTAGGTACGGGTTTTCTTGTGTTGGTATTTAGTGTGAAGCGGATCCTTCTATGGTCTGAGCAAGAAGGCTCGTCCGATACGTGCCAGTTTGTGATGAGGTTTGTCGCGTTTTCTGTTGCAAGCGTTAGGTCTATGATTGTTTGGCCTCGGACTGTTACCCAAGTGGGTTCAGAGCCTCGGTTTACAATGTTAAGGTTAGTAGAGAATAAATAGGTGGATAGTACCTCTCCTCTAGGGTTCGGTGAGACGCTGCCCCAGAGCGGGTGGTGGGCGTTGGAGTCGGTGCAGACGATTAGGTCCAGTTTGGCGCTCTCGCAGTGCTGTACCAGGTCGGCCATCTCTTTCGGCGGACAGTTTACGTCCTCGCCTGGCATGTATGCCGAGGCCAGCACAACATCTGGATAGTCGCCCTCAGTATGGAGCCTGACTGCTGTCAGGTCTCTGGAACAGAATTGTGTGAGTGGTGTGGTAGGAATTTCTTTGGGTATGTAAGCGCAGGTTCTTGGTTTGTCTGAACTGTGTGTGTTGAGAATTAGCTTACCTCCGATGTTACCGAGGCCGCATACTCTGTTGTTCCTGATCCACGGCTCTTGGATCAGTGCGATGGTTCGGGGTGTTACCTCCAGTGCCCTGCGTAAGTTAGCCGTGGCAGTCTGACTATGTTGGAGGTTGGTCTGTATTATGTTGAGGGACGATGGTGGCGGTTGAGTGGGGTTAGTCGGAGATGGATCCATCGGACAGTATCCCCACTTCCCCCACCAGCTGGTCTTCGTGCCGATCACCCGGCGACGAGACTAAAAGTTGCTCGTTCCAGCCAGGCGATACGGGCAGTATGGTGTTCTCGTCGTCGGCCATTGCCGCTCGGGCCATGACCTCCTCCAGTTGGTCAATGTCTGGGTCGTTCGTCTGTGTCGTTGTCGGTGTCGGGAGCGTATTTGTCTTGTCCGTGTTGTCGGTCTTAGTGTCAGAGGGCCGAGTACTGGGCCAGAAGCGCACGTATATCGACCCCAGGAGGTACGATATCCGTCGCTCCCGGGCCAGGACCCTTTCCGCTTCCTCCGGTGGCACACCCAGGGTCAGATAAGTCCCGCAGTTGTCACCACCGACGGTAGTTGCCCTGTACAGTGACCACCTGGCAATGTCGTACCAAGTATTCTGACGGATCAGAATACTTTGGAGCCGGGCTACGTCGCCTTTGTAACGGGGGACGAACAGCGAGGCTCGGACACGGGTGGGCACGTCGGATTGTCTCAGTACCGTCAGTGTAAGGTCGTTGTTTGGGAGTTTTATGTGGGGCACATTCTGGGTCAGCCAGGTCAGGGCATTGTCGTCCTCACACCATATCTGCACGGTGCCTTCCGCTACCCGTGGGTAACCGCGGAAGGCAGGGAGTGGTGTGGTCGGGTCAGTGTCCAATAGGAGGCTTTCTAGGTCTGTTTTAATGTATTCCGCCTCTTCCTTAGTCAGGTCTCTAGATGGCGGAGGGAAGCAGATAGCTACGGCCAGCCGCGCAGGGATATCCTTCGTGGCCAGCGCGTAGGTTCTCTGCTCCCCCTGAGCGGAGTGGACCCTCACGCGTTTGGCGTCCCCCTGGAGCGTGCTCGGTGAGGCCGAGTCGTCGGGGCGCTCCCTCTTAGCCGGCCCTGTACCACTTGGTCCAGGCTGCGGTTCAGAGGTGCCTGGCGGGATGTTATTTGCCAGCGGCGCCTTCGCGCGTGAAGCTCCAGCACGCTTGCCTCTGTGCTGTCTGGGTCGAGGTCGGTCGTGGGTCCTGTCAGAGTTTTGGGGTCGACTGGCGGCCCCGGCAGGCTCTGTCGCGTTCGGAGGCTTTTCGCGCTGGGTTTCCCCTTCGCGTACTTGCCCCTGCCCGCGTGCTTCCGCTTCCGGCCGCTTTTCGCGCTGGGTTACCCCTTCGCGTACTTGCGGCCGGTCACGTGCTGGCTCTTCGGCGTCCGATTGCACTTCGCGCTGGCTAGTGCCTTCGCGGGTGTAGTGCTTTCGGTCGCCTACTTTCCTCTCCCGGGCCATGATTTTTCCGCGCTTCTTCAGCAGTCGTACTCCATCAACCGGGAGAGTGGTAGAGCTGCCAGGCCCGTCATCCTTCCCCGTCCCTCTCTGTCCGTGTCGGTTCTGGTCGTTGTCGGGGTTTGTGATGCTGTTCCGCACGATGCTCTGTTGCCAGAGGCTCGTGGGAGGCATACACGTCGTGGTGGATAATGGCGCGTGAGCCGCAGCCGGAGGGTTATGTGTGGGCGCGTTGATCGCAGCCGGTGTCGGGTCTATCGGCGCGTGAGTCGCTGCCTGGGTTGTCGGCGCTGAGTCAGCTGCCGGGCGCGCTGAAAAGCGCGGTAACAAGGTGCAGTTGGTTGCCCCCCCCAGATTACGTTGGGGGCTGACCGCCGTGGCGGTGTGGGATTCCCCGGCTTGGCCGGGACCCACCTGGGTAGAAATTTTCTCCTTCTGCATGATTGTTGTTTTTTGGGGGTGGGCTTTTTTGGAATCGAGGTTACCCCTCCTCTAGGACCGACGGGATATAGGGATAGGAGGGAAGGCATTTGGTGAAGGGTAAGGGTTCTTTGGGGTCACCCTAGGTCTGGGATTTTGGCCTAGGGGTTTTGGGATCGAGAGGATGTGTGGATATGGAAGGATGGCTTGGTTGGGCGATTGGTACACAGGAAGGGGGGTATATAGGTTACCCTGGGCCGGGGATTTAGCCTTCGGGAACTTCTCTTGTCCGGGATCTCTTACAAGATGCTCCGATCGCTGAACCGACCTTTGACAGCCGGTCCCGCAGTCGGAGTTGGGCTATCCGCAACCTGCCCACCCGCTCGGTTGCAAGAGAAGAAGTGCCTGGCGGTCTGGATCGCACCACCACGGATGTACGTATGCATTCGCGTTGGAGCCATCCAGCCAGCCCCGAGAAGCTAACAAGCTTTAACGCCTCTGCTTGCGACCGCTGTTTTGTATTTTAGATTATTTGGTAACGGCGGCGTCGCGTGGGTAGTCCGCGCTGTAGATATTGGCGCGTACCGGTCGTTTATGTCTGTACAATGGGTGACCCTGACTGAATTTAGCTTACAAACTAAAAGGGTTAAACATGAGGAGGCATCTTATTTAGCAGTTCGGTAATATGGGTGGGCAACATATAGGATACTAATGATATTTTACTCACAACTCCACAAGCTGTCCTCCTTTCGGAACTCCCAAGTTTGCACATCTGAAAAAACACCACAATTCTTTGAGTATCTTATGAAAAGGCAGTTAACAAGCATGCCTGTCAAGTTGGAAAACCCCTATTGACCAACCCTCATAGTGGTTAAAGAAAATGGCAATGACACGAAAGAAAAAAAATACTTTTATGCTCGGTTACTGGGCCGGATTATTTTGCTTAAAAGTTAACTCGAAATGAGTCCTACTTAAGAATAAGAAGAGCAGCATATTGCCTATTGGTTAATTACACATTACAAAGCCGGGACACAACATAATTTATGATCACTTAGGTACTTGTAATATCCAAATGTTTTTTTTAACAGTTTCGTTTCATCGGCGATTGTCATGACGGTGTTCAGTAATCATATTTTTGCACGTTCGGGTGCTCGAGTTACTACTAACTATAGCTCCAGACCGAAACCCCACGCCGACGCGACGCGCTTTTTATGCGATCAATACAATCGCGCATGCCCGGAAGTCTATTGCGGCTGTTATCCGAACTAATATGGTAGAGAGATAGATAAATCGAGACGTGCTGAAAGTGGATAGCAACATTCGCACCACTCCGTCTGACTGCAGCGCCGTGACTGCGAAACTTCTCTCGTGGTGTGGTCGCAGTATTCATATTGTGCAGCAAATATTTTTTCAATTGAAATATGCAGAGGGTTCAGAAATGTCGGTATTTTTATCGAAGACGAGTTGCAAAATCAATTAAAGCAAATCCGTGTCTCGGGGCTGGCTGGATCGCTCCAACGCGAATGTATATGTACATGCGTGGCGGGGCGACCCAACTATCAGGCACTTGTTCTCTTGCAACCCAGGGGCTTGGCAGACTGCGGATAGCCCAACTCCGGCTACGGGACCGACTGTCAACAGTCGATCCCGTACCCGGAGCATCTTGAAAGAGATCCGGGACCGTAGAAGTTCTCGTAGGCCAAATCCCAGGCTCAGGGTAACCTATGCACCCTAATGTATCAATCGCCTAACTAAGCCATCCTTCCATATCCACACATCATGTCGAACCCAAATGCCTACGCCAAATCCCAGACCTAGGGTGACCCAAAGAACCCATACCCTTTCACCAAATGCCTTCCCTCCTATTATTATATCCCGACGGTCCCAGAAGACGACTAATCTCAATTCTAAAAAAGCCCACCCCGACACGAGCATAATGCAGACGGAAAAAAATATTAACCAGGTGGGTCCAGGCCATGCTGGGAAATCCCACATCGCTACGGCGGTCAGTCTCCAACGTAATCTGGGGGAGCGGGGGGAGGGCGACCAACTGCACCTAATTATTGCCACGCTCTTTAGCGCACCCGGCAGCTGACTTAGCGTCCACAACCCAGGCAGAGACTTACGCGCCGAAACACCTAACCCCGGCTGCGACTAACGCGCCTACTAGTACAATTCCGGCCGCGACCCACGCGCTTATACCCAATACGCAGTGTATGCGTCCCACGGGCCTCTGGCAACACAGCATCGTGCGGAACAGCATCACCAACTCAGACGACGACCAAGACCAAAATAGACAGAGAGGGACGGGAAAGAATGACGGGCCTGGCAGCTCTACCACTCTCCTTTTGATGGAGTACGTCTGCTGAAGATGCGCGGAAAATCATGGCCCGGGAGATGAAAGTAGGCAACTGAAAGCATAATACCCCCCTGAAGGCACTAAAAGAGATAGTACGTGACCAGACACGAGTACGCGAAGGGGTAACCCAGCGGAAAAAGTGGCCGGACGCGGATCTACGTGACTATCAACCGAAACCAAATAACTAGACATCTATTTGGCAAACAGCTGAATTGTGCAAAAAACATCAACTACGTAGCTACAAAAGCCAGCATATCCCTGTGGCAGTGCAAGCGAATGCTTGGCAGCGAAAGCGTTAGGGTAGCCCGCGAAATTCAAATTTTCTTATGTTTTTTGCAATTTGCTGGTCACTATCAGGTTTTATGTTGATCTAAATATGATTCACGGTCGTAACAAATATTTAATTATAGAATTATAATCATAAAAATCATCAATACATCTCTCTTCATATTACCCTATTGAATTACTATTTCATGAAATAATGACATTTGAGGCCAATTCTAACTTAGAAAGTTGTATTGCTGATTCTAATTCTATAAAACCATATTTGTTACGGTCGCGAATCATATTTTAATCAACATATAATCTGACTCTGACCTGCAAATTGCAAAAAACGTAAGGAAATTTGAATTTCGCGGGCTACCTTATCGCATCCCCTTAAACAGCAAAACTTACACATACATTATTATAATGGTATAAAATGTCTTGCGCTCGATTGACTTTAAAACATTTAATATTTATAATTATAATAAATAATATCAATATGTATATTTATTAGTAACAGTTTTAACATTCAATAACCACCAAGTAATAATAAATACCGAGATATTGTCTATGAAGACTAATTTAATACGTCAGTTAAACTCAACTATTAGTAAGGTATTATAATATTACTAGACGAATATATTCATATTAGCTAATACTGATAAATATCGGTAAGGTTGTAATATCTAATAACCCATCTTTAGTCTAGTTGGTAGTTGGACTGCTCCGTATAAATTTAAATAACTTTTAATATTATTGCGTTTGTTTTATTACAAAAATCATCAGCACATAACTTCCAAGTTTATTACATAACTTGTATTGATTAATGATATGAGTGATCCAATTATCCTTTAGTAATAAGATTATGGTTTTAATTCAGTTTAGACCTCATTGATTTAAAATTATCATTATGGCTTTTTAATTCATGTTCACCTTAAATAAGGAAAATAGATTTGCCATTAATCTATAACATTATTCATCATTTTATTATTTAAATTAAGTACATCATCATCAGCCTACAGCAGTCCACTGCTGGACATAGGCCTCTCCAATTGCACGCCATTTAGCTCTATTTCCGGCAACTCTCATCCAGCTGCTACCAGCCACCCTGCGAAGATCGTCGCTCCACCTAGCCTGAGGGCATCCTACCTTACGTTTGCCGATTCGCGGTCTCCACTCAAGAACACGTCTACCCCAACGGTCATCGGTTCTACGGCTAATATGGCCGGCCTACTGCCACTTCAGCTTGCTTATTCTGTGAGCTATGTCAACAACTTTGGTTCTCTGCCGGATCACCTCATTCCGGATTCTATCCCTCAGAGAGACTCCAAGCATAGCTCGTTCCATAGCTCGCTGAGCGACCTTGAATTTATGGACCAGCCGTATCGTGAGTGTCCACGTTTCGGCTCCGTAAGTCATAACAGGCAGGACGCACTGATTGAAGAATTTAGTCTTTAGGCTCTGCGGAATACGTGACGAGAAGACTCGACGAAGCTTCCCAAATTCTGCCCAGCCCAGCCGAATTGTTCTGTTAGCCTCCTTCTCAAAGTTGTTCTTACCTAACTGCAGAGTTTGCCCGAGGTAAACGTATTCTCGAACAACTTTGAGAGCACCGACATTGATCGCAATCGATTCCGGAGTGACGTGTTCGTTGAACATAACCTGGGTTTTGTCCAAGTTTATCCGTAGACCAATGCGTACAGAAGAATCAACTAGGCCGTCCAGCATCTGCTGCAAGTCATGCAGCGATTCAGCCAATATGACAATGTCGTCTGCAAATCTCAAGTGTGAGATGTACTCGCCGTTGATGTTAATGCCGCGTCCTTCCCAGTTCAGCGTCTTAAACACATCCTCCAATGCGTTAGAGAACAATTTCGGGGAAATAACGTCCCCTTGTCTCACCCCTCGACGCAGGAGGATATGTTCAGTTTGCTGGTCCTGAGTTTGGACGGTCATTGTCGCGTTTTCATAAAGACATCTCAGCACTTGGATGTATCTCCAGTCGACTTGGCAACGCTGCAGAGACTCCAAAACAGACCAGGTCTCGATAGAGTCAAAAGCCTTCTCATAGTCCACAAACGCAAGACACAGGGGTCGATTATACTCTTCGGACTTCTGTATAATTTGCCGCACTGTGTGGATGTGGTCTATGGTGCTGTATCCTCCTCGAAATCCGGCCTGCTCCGGTGGCTGAAACTCGTCGAGTCTTCGCGCTAGACGATTCGTGACGACTCTTGAAAACAGCTTATATACGTGGCTTAGGAGCGAAATGGGTCTGTAATTCTTTAAAAGGGTCTTATCACCCTTTTTAAAGAAAAGAATGACCACGCTCCTTCGCCACGCTTCCGGAGTTCTCCCAGAGAACAAGACAGAGTTGAAGAGTTCCCGAAGCTCTTTCAATATAGAAAATCCTCCCGCTTTTAGGAGCTCGGTCGTAATCCCGTCCTCACCAGGGGATTTTCCATTTTTAAGCTGTTTAAGAGCCGCCTCGATTTCGCCTTGGCTGACTACTGGCAGGTCTTCCGTGAAATGGCGGGTCAAGGTGGCTCTAGAATCGTCATTTTCGGGATCAGGTCGAGATGCATGCGATGCGTACAATCGGCTGTAGAAGTTTTCGCCTTCCGAAAGGAACTCCGGCTTCGAAACGACGATATCCCCACTCGATTTGGTCAACTTCGTCAGGTGGCTCCTCCCAAGGGATTGGACGAACACTTTCGACCCCCGATTTTGCTCAATAGCTTCCTCTATAGAGCGTGTATTGGAGCGTCGGAGATCGCGTCGTACCAATTTTCTAATATTTTTGTTGAGTGCCCGTTGTTCTGACGAAGTGATAGTTGGGTTTTCACGTCGTTCATCTTCGTCGTTCATCATAAGCTCCAGAGTCTCTTCCGAAAGTTTGGACTTCTTGCCCGTACGCCGCATTTTACAAAATCGCGCACCTTCCTCCCTGAGGATTTCCACCATTTGGTCGAGCGCCTGGTCGTTTCATCTGTGGTCATTTGTGGTTTCCACGGTAGCGAATCGGTTCTCCAGGTCTGACTGGAACGCTTCAGACCCTAGCATGGTTTGGAGCATATTTGGACGGAGCCTAGACTTCATCAAACGAGTTCGCTCAAGCTTGAAGTTGATATTCAGAGAGCCTCTAACAAGCCTGTGATCACTGCCGGTATTAAACCTGTTGATTACCGAGACGTCCCTGAATATACGCTTTTTATCCGTTATGATGAAGTCTATCTCATTTTTCGTCAGTGTCGGGACTTCGCCACGTCCACTTCCTTTGAGGCTGTTTCTTAAAGAAGGAATTCATCAAGAAAAGCCCCTCCTTTTCAAGGAAGTTGAGTAGCATTTGCCCCCTATGATTTCTGCTGCCAAACCCGTAGGATCCTACTTCCAATTCGTTGCAAACCTGTACTCCCACTTTAGCGTTAAAATCCCCCATGAGAACGTTGTAGTGGGCCTTAGTGGTGGAATGCAAGGCCTTGGAAATGTCCTCGAACATTTCCTCCACTTCGTCATCCGAGTGTGCCGAGGTCGGTGCGTACACCTGAACAACCTTGAGGCTGTACCTCTCGGTTAGCTTCACTATCAGGTACGCTACCCTGTTCGAGACACTGGAGACTTCCACAACGCTGTCACAAAGAGATTTGTTTACCAGGAACCTGACTCCGCCTTGGGATAGCTGGTCTCCCACTCGAAAATACAAAAGGTGGCCCGATTCAAGGGTTATTGTGTCCTCCCCCTCTCTTCGGACTTCACTCAACCCAAGAATGTGCCACTTTATTTTTCCGAGCTCTTCTTCTAGCTGCACTAGGTGTTCGTCGAGCCGTAACGTGCGTCCGTTATACGTCGCCAAGGTCAGTCGGGTTTGGCGGCCTTTCGTAAACCGGGGATTCTTCGCAACCCCTACCTTGCCATTACCGTGACCGCCGCCAAAATCAGGATTAGCAAGGCGGCCGGGAACTGGGGGCCGTGGTTTATTTTGGATTGTCATTAAAGGTTTTGCCCATAATCGCCACGCTGGGCATGCGGGTTGGCGATCGCAAATCACAGCTTCTCGCACTAGTGACGCTGCTGCCCGTCACTAGTCTGCGCCATTTAACTGCGAAGTTTTATTTTGAAATGGTTATACCGCAATTTGTCGGTTGTCAGAGCCTCGTTTGTTATTTAGCAGGGTGCACCACGAGCAGGTGAGGTTGACTTGGGGCACTGAGATGGTAAGTGTGCCCCCTCACACCCCAAATTAAGTACATTATAATGTATAATGTGAAGAAGAGTGTCGTGATGGTATTTGGGGCTGGTGGAAAATGTCCAGTAACGGTACTTCCAGTATTGATGAATGGTGCACCATTATCGAGAGTGCACTCATTCAAGTACTTGGGCATGTTTTGACCACTAGCCTTAAGGACGATGACGATATTGAGAGAGAGCGGAGGGCGCTGTCGGTCAGACCGAATATCTTTGCCGGCAGGTTTAAGCGTACTTCTACGGAGGCTAAAAAACATTTTTGGAGTCTTCTGTTCCTCATTTTACTCCTGTGGCTTGTGGGTACATTTTACGCAGAGATCGTATAGTGCCCTTCGCGTGCAGTACAATAATGCTTTCAGGGTGTTGATGGGGCTGCCTCGCTTCTGTAGCGCATCAGGGATGTTTGTGGAATTGCGTGTTGATTGCTTTTATGCATTAATAAGTAAAAGATGCGTATCCTTAGGGCGCAGGGTGCGAGCCAGTTCCAACAGCGTCCTGGGAGTTATTGCTGACAGGCTGGACTGCAGTATTGTAAGTCGTTGCTGTAGTATTTCAGCTGGAATGCTAAAGCAGTGATTATTTTGATGTACGTGTGTTTTTGTAATTGTTGTTGTAATTGTATCACCAACATAGTTGTAATTTTATTTTATTGTTACTAACACTTTATGAGTCTCATGATTACTCTCAATAATTTATTATTATTATATATAAAAATATAATTACACAACACTACATCTCTTTTAATATACCCTCCTATCCCAGGTATGCTGGAAGATAATTTTTTAGAAATAAGCATCATGTTTGTACGTACTCGTATTTTTCTGTTCCTTTCTTTATGTCTGTTTAAGTGTATACAGTAATGGTTAAATAAATAAATAAATAAACATTGTATGGAAGAGGTCTTAATTTTTTGCATTTTAAGGATAAATAATAATAAAAAAAAACCTTACAAACTAACATAAAATACCTGTTATATAAAGGTGTAAAACAAAATGTGTGTTAAAAAAATAGCTTAAAACTATGTTAGTAACACTACACTAGCTTGTTCTTGAGCTGCCTTGTGGTACTTGTCCACGGAAGCCACGGAACACCACGTCCTGCGGCCAAAAGTCTTCTTCCATGACGATGAGGACAGGTAACAATTCGGTACTCGCACCACGAACGCCTTGAAGTTGACGTTGCGTTGGGACTCCAGTAACTGCACCCTCGGCATGTACCTCGTTTTCTGGCGCACGAACTCCACGATGTCCTCCGCCTTAATGGAGTAGTGTAGACCTTAATCGAGATGTAGGTACCTACACCTCTTGTTCGTTCGCGACTGGCGCTTCCTCCTCTGCACTGTCACAAAGTCCTCAACACCAGCCTTATTCGGGGCTTTGTCTGGCATCATACTTAAAGCGCCACTCGCGGCACTCACGGTGACGCCAGCGAAATCCTTTTGTAAGGGTTTCGCCAGGGCTGCGAATAAATAAATAGATTGAAAAATCTTAATTTTTCGTTTGAATATTTATTGAATACAAACCGAAATATTCGTTCATTCCATATAATATATTCTTATTTTTGGCCGCGGCTTCGCCCGCTTGGAGGTCAGAGATTATCCCACGGGAACGTACTACCGGAATAAAAAGTATCCTACATGTTAGAAACTATCTGTGTTCCAAATTTCATCCAAATCCGTTCAGTAGTTTTTGTGTGAAACAAACAAACATCCATCCATCCATCCTCACAAACTTTCACATTTATAATATTAAAGTAGGTATAGTATAAAGTATAATATTAGTAGGAAATAGGATAGGATAATTCACATAGCGTCTATATCCTTCAGGTATTCTTACATCAGCAGATAACAAACAGGTCTTCAACCAATGCTATGTGTTTTGAAGGAAACATAGCTGTTTTGTATTAACAAAACGTTATTATGATATGAAAAACACAGCATTGGAGCAAGGTGCTTGCTGTTGAGTTTTGAAGACTTCTAGCAATTAAACTTGACAAGTGACGGATCCAGCTCGCTGTAACCATAGATCACTACGACTTCTGCCATAGTGAAAGCTCACAAGTAACGAAAGGGGGATTACTACCACAAAGTGCAAAGTTCGACGGCTCATTTTGCTTTGCTGTGCTGATGTCACTACATGACGCTGGCAGAATAGTCGACATCGGCTCAGTTGCCAAAAAATAAAAAAAAAGGTATGTCCCTACGACAACTTTTGTTGTTCAACAAATAAAACTTTGAATTTGAAATTCAATTTCATTGACAGTATGTTCTGACTATTTCAGACGGTTCAAATCGCTTTCAACTAAAATCGAACTGTGTGAATCCGGTAATAGTCACGAGCGCCTATATTAGGTAATTAAAATCAGGCGAATTATGATAAATATGATCATTATCTCATTATTTTTTAAGGTTCGTCTATCCAATAAAAAATAATACAATACACAATATTAGTTCACATAGCTAAGTATCTAGAGGCACAGTTCGCACGAATCACTACTAGATGGCGCTGCTAGTCTCTTTCGTAGCTTAAATCTTCATCGCGAGTGAAACATTTTTATTTTTTCATTTCTCATACTCGTAAAGTAGGTAGTGTTTGTTTGATCGGAGTAGCGGGTGGAAGACGCTACATGATTTTATTTCTGTAAGTAGGTTTGTACAAACACTTTTACACGGCAATCATATTTTTTAAACTAGATGAGGTCGGCGTTTCCTATCTGAGTACTCTGAGAAGAAATTCCGAAACAAACTCAGATGTCACAGTCTCTTTTAAAGTCCAGACATAATCTTCGGTCAGATCATGTGAAGACCATGTAGATTTGTATCTGAAATGGTCTTTTGAGGAAAGAACCACACAGATTGAGTGGACCTGTCCAGTCAGTGCACGCTGACTGCTCCCCATCTTTGGGCTGCAAAGACTCATAGTAATTGCATCACTGTCTAGGGCGGGAATCAATTAAAAAAATGGAACTTAATTTGGTTAGGTAGTCGGCTACGAAAATCTTACTAATATAAATGTGAATGTTTGTGAGGGTGGATGGATTGGATGCATGTTTGTTACTTTTTCACGCAAAAAGTATTGAACGGATTTGGATGGAATTTGGAACACAGATAGTTTATAACCTGGATTAACACGTAGGATACTTTTATCCCGGTAATACGTTCCCGTGGGATAATTTCCGACAGCCACGCGGGCGAAGCCGCGGGCAAAAGCTAGTTTTTACATAAATACTCGTAGATTAAAATAAATAAAAAAATACTGCGGTCTTGTGAGTGAATAAACAGACAGTGTGCATTAAAAAAATGCCTATTAAACGGGACGGCCCACGGCGGTGACGCGTGTGTTCTGTATTCCAAAGAAGAAGGGTCATGGTCCATTCAAAATTAACCCACGTCCTACAGCAAAGAGAAGTATCTCAATTTTTTTATAAAAATGGGTATAAAAAGATGGCATACTTCCAAACTACATCCTTACAGTCTAACATACAAAAAAATTGCTATGATAATTCGTTCAGGGGCAGTAATATCTACGATGAATATGATATTGAGAAGTACTTGGCGATCTTGACTTGACTTCAGTTATTGAAATCCATCATCGAACAACGAAGTTCTTTTTTTACTTGTTTGACGACCGAACATAGAACTAATGAGAATTATAACTTGATTGTTTGATCATTAGAATTGTTAAATAGAATAGAGTAGACTAAGATAGAGTAGGGTAGACTATGTTAGACTGTAAGGTTGGAGTTCAGAAGTATGCCATCTTTTAATACCCATTTTTATCGTATTTTTGAGATACTTCTCTTTGCTGTAGGACGTGGGTGAATTTTAATCCTTCTTCTTTAAACAATAATGTGGATAAATATGTGAGTTACGAACTATTTAGTGCTGTGAATATGTGATTGTTTGTCATTTGTAAATACTTACGAGTACATATAAAATTTAATATTTTATACTTACCTAATACATAACGTATCAGAAATGTTATTATTTTTCTAACAATATAAATGATTTTTGTTTTAGGCTATAATAAATTTAGCTTTGATTCATTGTCATTTAATTTTAACAAAAAATCTGGTAAATTATTATTTTGTAAGTACCTATACCTTAATATTTCATATTTGTACGCCGTTAACAGCAAAACATAGAGATCTCTGTACCTATTTTATTTACAGCACCTATTTTTACACCATGATTATCAAATAAAAATAAAAATTACATTGACTTTGAAAGGACTGTTCCACACTTCACTACTAGATGGCGCTGCTAGTCTAGATTCCGAGTGATATTATTTTCATTATTGAAGGACCTACATTTTTTAACGAAGTTATTAATGCGGTTGTAACCAAAAATATCCCACATCTCAAAAACTATTAACTGAAATGAAAAGGTAACTCGGGTACTTATTTTTTTGCACCTAATGAAAAATCACAGCAAGATTTTAAAATGTATTTATTCTACCTAAGTCATACATATTCCTACTGGTGTAACAGTACGTAGCAGTTTTAATAATTCCAGGACTGGAAAAAAATATGTGGGCGCAGTTCGAGACCGCGCTGTTGGTTTTCGTGAAAACGTTTGGTCACAGCTGTTACCTGACCTAACCTAGTGAGAGGAGTTCCATATACAATCCTTAGTCGTTGCTAGCACTATGACAGCCACTATCACGCCAAGGTTGCTCTTTCCCAGCTAATAAGAGGTGGTCAAATTCACATTAAGCCCTCACCTCAGCCCAGTGCAGTGTTGCGAGCACAAAACTGTGACTGTTACGGAGTGCTCGCTTCACTCAGATTGAGCGCATATTATTATGTTACAGTTCCAACCAAACCAAAGAATATACTAATCTCTACCAAAAGAATCAAATCCTCGCCTATGTATATAGAGGAGTCCCCTTAGTCTTCTGCCGTTGAAACGTTCTAATGGTGTCGTAATGTTCACGCATACTTGCACGATGACACGGCGCCGCTCAAAATCAAAATATTTTATTTCACATCAACCTACATGGGCACTTATGAAACATCAGAAGCTAGGTGCATAGTTCCAATTGGTCGTTTCCTATGAAGAAAAGCCGGCAAGAAAATCCACGGTTACTCTTTTAAGAATAATTGTCTTTTACAATGTTTTTAAATTAAAGTGTTAATAAAATATATATGGGAGGAGTGTCAACAAGTACCAGGTATCAACAATTACCAGGTACTTCAAAAAAAATGGAAATGGCCAACAAATCGAAACATTTATGCATCATATTCACAAAATAAAACAAAAACAGGTTATTAAAAAAACAACAACAAAGGAGACGAGTACGAAAAAAAAAACCCAGAGCGAACAGATACAGGATGTAGCTCAGAATATTAGTGATATTTCGACAGAGTTCGCCACCCATCACGCTAAGTCTCTCAGAAAAGCGGCGAAAACTGGGCTTTGCCTAGTTGATTTAGACAATCTGCAGTCTCTGTCTACTCTTATGGGATTATGTGCGTGATTATATGTATGTATGTATGTGTTTATATCGTTGGGTGTACCCAAATCGAACATATATTAAAGAAAAATAATCACCCCTGATGAAAAACAAATAGCACAATATCACACATTTAACTATCGAATCTCATAGTGAAATATTTACAGAATGACATTACTAAATATCACTAAAATTCTGAGATACATCCTGTATCTGTTCGCTCTGGGTTTTTTTGAGCATTCTCCTTAAACCAAATGACATATTAATGTCATTACAACCAGTGAATGGAACAACTGTAACAAATCTGAGTGGTTATGATAACCACAAAAGCCACTAATGAAGTTTTGAAATTAGAATAGTTTAGAGGATAAAAAAATATTATAGATTTTTTGTCGGGTCGTCGACCGCAAGCAGTACAGATACTGTGTCAGCTTAAAAATCTTTTTATTTGTCTAAACTGCACAGGTGTGATGGGTATCGTTACGTTATCAATATAAAACAAAAACAAATCGATTTTCTAAAGTGTTATTTCAAGAAACTAAACTACATACGGACGTTGATCCCGAAAAATATCATCAGATTTTTTTTTGAACATATTTTGTCATCGATGTTTAGATCAGTGGTAGCCCAGTGGTAACGGCCGCGACTTCCGAGTTGTAGGTCGTGAGTTCGATCCCAAGCAGGCACACTTTAGTTTGTGTAAATAATTTCATCATCACTGCTCTCAAAGTAATAAGGAAAACATCGTGACATGTGACGTCCAACCTGCACTGGGCTTGCGTGGTGGATTATGGCCCAATCCCTCTCACAGAGAGGAGGCCTGTGTCCCAGCAGTGGGAACATTATAGGCTGAATATGTAGACATCGATACCCAACACGTCTGTGGAGTTTCGCTACCTAATTTAATTTGATCCTGTACTGTACATACTTTTTAATTTACTCTTTTTTTATTACATACGTACGTATGTAATAAAAAAAGAGTAAATTCGTGCGAATCGACAAATAAGCCAAAAAATTACCGTAATTTTACATACCGATAGTGAAAATATGAAATAACGTAAGGGACATTTTGTCGAAAATGAATTATACATACATACCTTAAAATCTCGATATCTCACAAAAAAAAAACGTCCTGTACACCACATTTTCCATAGGCCTAAACAACTTTTCTATTAAAACTTGTTGTTATGACATTTCAAATTGACACTTGTATTAAAACCAATGTAAGTCTATTCCCTCACAGTATTTTGTCTTTAAATAAACACAATCGAGTACATTTTAACAACACGTAGGTAGGTTTAAAGATAATTTATTTCTCATAAGAACTTACATAACAGTTCACTTAAAATGAGGTACAAAGTGCTTACATCTAAATAATTGTATCATCCATATTTGCTTCTGGGATGTTGGCGACGTTGCAGGGTACATAAATTTTCTTAAGTTTTGCTTTAAATATGTTTATACTGTCACACTTCACGTCACTTAAGTTACTACATAATCTGAGCATTAGTTTAGTTTTGCTCCTTACGTTAGTGTTCTCTGAGTTGATAAAACTATTCTAACAGACTAAGGCCCGAGTTCACCAACTACAACATAATCATTGATTAAGTAACCGTTCTTTTAGCTGTTAACAGTTGTTTAAACAAACGACGTTTTTTTCGAGTTCACCACACCATTTATTACTACCCAACGGTTAGAGACAACGGTAGATCTACGATTTGGAATGGGCAACTAGCTTCAAATTTCTGACTAACTGACCGACTCTTTGACAATTCAAAAGTGCCTGTAAATGGTTTAATTGAAATAAATGCTTTGAGTTTGAGTTTAAATAACCAAACGTTTTTGAATGAGTGAGTTGATAATGACCGAATATAACATTATTTTGTGAATGTTGAATGAGTGAGTTGATAATGACCGAATATAACATTATTTTGTGAATGTTGAATGTTGATGTCAATAAATTTTCGTTGTCAAACTCTGTGATCAAACTCCATTCATAATTTTTTCGTCTCTTCGTGTTAGTTTTCTTTTGAATATAATGAGTGAATATGGTAGATAAACGCAAACGAACTTGAAATGTCACCAGTGACGAGAAAAAACTCTTTTATTTGTAATTATTCTACACTTAAAAAAAAGAAAAAATAAATGAAACTTGTTATTATTTAGGTTGCTATGAATGTGTTTTAAAATAGTGATTATTTAGTTTTATCCTGCCTTGTTCTATTATAGATTCCCAAGGAGCAGGTAGTTCTAAAAATTAGGGTCATCAAGAGGGCATTTTTCTCGCTTTGTTTGAAGGATATTGTGAAAGACAGCAGTGGCGACGATTATTGGAAGACAGTTTTTTAAATGCACATGCATTCTTTGCGTGCGTAATTCCAAAGCACTACGTTTGTATAAACGAAATCTTGTACCAAATACTTTCTCATTATATTCTTCGAAATAATTGTGCCGTGTTTGGAATATACAGTGCACAAAATTATTTCTATAGATAGATATAAGATTCAAAATCATCTAACACATTATTCTCTTCAAAGATATACGTAACTCAAAGCGACATGAATTTTTATTCTGTAACTAAAAGCACAATGCAAAACTTCACGTCAAGAATCATAAACTATTGGCTAGTTCGCTTAAGTTAACCATTCGATTACAGTGCTTAATCAATGATTAGTGCGTGGTGTACAGCAAAATATTGTTAAACAGCCGTTTATGGTTTAAAAAGCTGTTTAAAATTTAACTATCTGTTGATGAATCGGGCCTTAACCTAATTTTGTGTGAACTGCACCCTAATTACGTAACACATTTTCGCCAAACGATTACGACTAGTTTGCTTCGTTTCTATCGCAGTTTGCTTAATTTGACGACTTTCGTATTGCGTAACTCCACTATCGTGCGAAACCAACTGCAGTCTGTTTGAGACGCTAAAGAGTGAACGATATGCCAAAATTGCCAGGAAAAATTGGGCATACGTCTATTTTTCGAATTACGTAACTCAAATGACAAGCGAGAATTTGCTTGAATCGTTGACATGAAACCAACGGCTAGTCGCATTGAAACCGAAGGCAACCTTCTGCTCGCAATGGTTTTCTGTTCTACTTAATTTAGGATTTATACGTATAATCTCCATAATTATTTCGAAAAAATGTGAGTGGTAGTCTTCCTGATAAATTGTGAATGCATTTTTGTGTAAAACCTCAATGATAAATCAATATTAATGATATTTTAAAAATCGAGGCAGGGTGGTGAATTTCTTAAAATAATTGTAAAAATCTTCATCTGTTACAACTTACAAGTGCTTACAACCTAAACTAAAGATATCTTCAATTTATGTTATTACAGAATCGAGATATTTTGTTGGCATTTTAATGAAAGACAAATTCGTACCTCGTACCGTATGTAACAAACTTATTATAAGCCACAAGCTTAGCAACCCATCTATGAATAGAATTGTATGCACCTAATTGTTATTTACAGCAGAATATTGCTGTTCTATGAAGTAAATAGATTAGGGTTTGGGTTTCCGGTGTCAGGCTCAACTACATTATTCAGGAAATATTTAAACTTTCTCTCATGCGCTCACAGCAAGCAGTAGGTAGGTATATAAATTATCCATGATGTTGGGAAGACATTGAATGCCAAATTCTACCAATCCATACAATATATTTGTTCCATTTAATTTTACCCCATGTCCAAATATTTCATGTTAAATGTGAATAAATGCTATTGTCAGTTAAGATTGTATATGATATAAATAAAACAGTTTTTCTTTGTTTACCATAATTTATGTTTCTATTTACTTGTACCTAATGAATGACAGTTAATTTAGCTAAACACCACTATTTTCTAATTAGTATCACTATAATAGTAAACACTTCTCAATATTAAAAAAAGCTTACTAAGTATTCAATTTTTAAATATTTCATACCAAGTTATTTTTATTTGTACCTTTAGTTCATAATTAAAGCACTCTATATTAAAGTTTACACAGTTATCAATTAACACAATAGGTACATATGTTTACATTGCTGTTATGCAAGACTATAATCAACAGTTTCCTAAAATAAAATGCATTAGCTTTTATGAACAATCTTCAGTTTCTACTTTTGTACTTGAGAAGCTTGAAAAGTGAAGTAGTTGCAGAGCCGCAGTAGCAATGTAATGTCATAAGTAAATAGCAGCAGTGGCAGAAGTGAACAGCAATGGAGCAACATCATTCATGCTGCCTTCATGTCTTCGTAGGTGAAATGCCCCGGGAACTCAGCTACAATTTGAAAAGAAAATCAAAATTATTTTCTGCTTAAATAAAGTACATAAATATTATGCAGCAAACTAGGCATATCAACTAGACCTTCATCAGCCCATGGCTGGACAAAAGCCATCATCCTACTCATTGCTGCAGGTAGTTTAATTTCTTCTTTATTTAGGGCTGATTTTTCAATCTCCAGATATTTTTATCTAACATAACACTAAATTAGAATGGTAAACATTAGTTAAGTGTACATAAAATTATTATGTATGTGACTATGTAGGTAGAAAGTTCACTCAAGGAATATATTCATAATTATGTGAGTTGCTGCTTGATTCTTAACTATGTGTCAAAAGTTTACCTTCAATAATTAATACAGAAGATTGGTTTCCAATGCCCAACATTGCCACAGCAAATCCCCCTATGTCAACTAGATTGATGTTGGTAGGGTAATGTTCCATTCAGCTCTATCACCATCTGCGAAAATATTACGATTAATATTTTGTAGTTAGTTGTTATTTCATTAGTGGTTATTAGGTGTAGTTAGTCTGTTTCAGCCAATGAGGTTATATAATACTAGAGGAGCAACGTCCTACTAACAATTTCAAAAAAACGTAACCACTTACGAGTTTAAAGTCGTAGCTTTGAAACGGATACATAAATATATCAATCTGTCAAAATAATCTATGTTTGTCTCATTTCTTCCTACCGTCAAACTAATTACGTTGGAATGAGACAAGACATTGCCATCGGAAATATGGCCAGGGTTGCCAATGATCAACATAATTTCCCCAGAATTAATTATGGTAGTTATTGAATCAATTATTATGGAAGGTAGTATTATGGAACTACCAATAGATTAAAGTTTTATAGAAATTGACAAGGATTAGGTACCTACATAAAAGAATAAAAGAAACAAATGCGTCAACGTAAATATTATATTTAAAAACTATAAAGATCGTGTCTAATTACTTTTGTTTGAAATGGAATGATATTATAAATTAGAATTACAGGAACATACATTCGTCATTCACTAAACTCCCAACAATCTGGCAAAATCAAAATCGTTTTTACTGGTAGCACTGATGGCAAAAGCAATGTGTGATAAATTTATTTCGTCTCGTAATGTTTTTTTGGATAATCTGAAGAAAATTTAGCAAATTTACTTGTGAAATGTAACACCACTTGCTTTATTGATTTTTTCAGACCGTGACATACAAATTTTAACAGCTTATTTTACCATTTTGATATTTTTTATTGCTAAGCAATTGCTCACTTGACGTCAAGCTGACAACTGAAGTCAGATATGCCTGTGGACATATACGAAGTGGTAACACGTCGGCGCCGTACACTGCTGATCTAGTCCTATAAAACATCATTGGTTTCAGCGTCTACATAGGTACCAACAAAAATATTAATTAACAATTTCAGTTGTTAGAAGGTGAGCTTGACAGACATATACTAACTACAATCATTATTTTAGCTGCAATAAACATCTAACCTCACGTAAGTTGTTTGAGAGTCTACACAAATAAAAAGGAATGATAGTCCGTATGTAGACTGACCAATAATGTACCTACAGCCACAATAATATAATGAGATACGAAGGTATACTCCTACACATGTAATTCCTATATATATTGGCTTACTTACTTGTAGTTTCACTATTGCCAGACGTCTTCAGCAAGCCACAAGAAAAATGTTCCAAAACTGCAACATAGTCCCATATTTCTGCATCAGTATGGGAATAGTATATATAATTTTGGTCAGTTGATCGTCTTGGGTTTGTATGTTGCAAAATATAATATAACTAAATGTAAACAAAAACATTCATAATAACATTTACCCAAGTGTTGCCAACTTTTTTTCCCCGAGTCCACTACTAGCGGTGTACCGTGTATCACAAAATAATTATGTAGATACTTGAAAAATTTGTGAAGATGTTTGGATGTTTGCTAAATACACAATAATGGCCTAACGGTGGAATTTTTTTTCCCAGAAGTATGTTCCCGTCGAATATTTTTTCGAAATTACATTGTTTTTCGATCTCCACATGGGCGCAGCCTCTGTGTAACTTCACTACTTATAATATTATTGGTCATGCTGAACGGTCTTAAAAATTCAGAGTTCGAATCCGGAGTGGTTTCGGCATTTGTAATAAATCAATCGTAAAATTACTGACACATGTTCTAGACAAACATTAAAACATGCCATTATCGTGTTATTATATTTTTTTTCCGAGTCACAGTTTTAGTAGTTGATGGTAGTATTTTCTACAAATTGAATTAGACTAACCACTGGACCAAACTACCTGCCACTAAATGCAAAATTTTGTCTGCCCGGAGGGGTCCAAACCCCTAGGTTTAGTGGAAATTCCACTAAGTTGACAACACTGCTTTTCTACGACTTTTTCATTGGCCACAGATAACAAAAAGGTGAAAATAAAAACGTTTTGTTACGTATTTCAATTATGGTAGCTTTTGGTAGAAAGTGTTTTATAAATTGGTTTTTCATTTTTAGGCAATCATTGTACATTTCTATTTATAAGCAGTAGTAGACCATCAGTTGTGAATAGAACAAAATTATATTATAGCAAAATTATTCGGAAGCGAATAATTCTTTTATGATGAAATAAAACGTATAGGTTCGCCAAAAGCGGGCAAGCATTTTTCCCAGCTCTAACAAATTAAGCAGAATCTGAATGGTTTTTCTTACGCAATTCCAAATATAGGAACCGATTCCGATCGGAGTTTGCTTAATTTCGGAATCGCATTAAAAAACAAAATTTGTTACGTAATCAGGGTGCTGGTTACCTCATGTCTCGATAGGTGGCGTTGGTCGATTTAAATTCACGCTATGGTTTCGTTATCACGCAAGGTATAAGAGACCTAGAAAATATCATATAAATATCTCCGATCTAAATATGCCGACACCCAAAAGTAAAAAGGCTCAGTTGGCTCTG
Organism: Dryobotodes eremita; assembly: GCA_917490735.1. Classification (NCBI taxonomy): domain Eukaryota; kingdom Metazoa; phylum Arthropoda; class Insecta; order Lepidoptera; family Noctuidae; genus Dryobotodes; species Dryobotodes eremita. Next base: position 3,215,164 of record OU823241.1, on the reverse strand, counting down.
TTCGCAGACGATACGGCCATTTACTACACCGGCTTCGGCCGCGACTCGATCTCTCGTATTCTCCAAACCTCAGTCAACCAGCTCGGTGACTGGTTTAGGAAGTGGAGAATCGAAGTCAATCCCGATAAGAGTCAAGCGGTGTTCTTTTCGAAACCGCGACTCAGATCCCTCCTCCCCCGTCCGCTGACCATGTACGGCAAGCCTATCCCTTGGGAGAAGCGAGCCTAATACTTGGGCGTCGTCCTAGACCAGCACCTCTCCTTCTCGGAGCACATAAAGCAGGCGCGCTCGCGCGCCGCTTTCGCTCTCGGTAGGCTCCACTCCGTCCTGAATGCACACAGCAAATTGTCACTTAGGTGCAAATTGCGCATTTACACAGCGTGCATTCGCCCCATCATGACCTATGCGAGCGTAGTATTCGCACAAGCGAAGCCCCATCACATCCATAGGATGCAGACCCTCCAAAACCGGTTCCTCCGCAGGGCGACCGGTGTCCCTTGGTTCGTTCGGAACGAAAGTCTCCATCTCGACCTTAAAATCCCGACCATCAGTCAGTTCATGAAACGCCTATCCAAGCGTTTCTTCGACTCCGCCGCCACTCACCGCAACCCTCTGGTTGTCGCGGCCGCCAGTAATGTCCCCTCCCGAATCAGTCATACCCGCCGTCCCCGGCATGTCCTAGTCGACCCCGATGACCCCATAACCCTCCTCCAGGAGAGCAGTAGGGCCACCAGTACAGTGCACAAACACAGACCGCCATCGTTCCGACCTCGCCGACGAGGTCCCACGCTATGACCCCCCCGCATCCGTTCCCCCCGTCCCCAGTCCGATGAGGCCTCAGCCCGCGCCGTAGCTGAGCCTGTAGCTTTAAATTCCCCGATTAATAATCATGATATTATAAACCATTCGATCCAGCCCGTCCCCAATATCGCGCTGCCCTCTCCCGATGACGCCCTAAGCCGAGGTCCGTACCCCACAGGGGGTGCCCTTAGCGTGCGGTCATCTAACTTATAAGTTTAGTTTTAAATTTTTCCGCTCCTGGCTGGAGGCCCTTTAGAGTAAAATCCGAATGGCAACCACAGGACAGACCGGTTAAGCAGCCACGACCCCCAGTGGTCAAAACTGCGAGTTGCCCTAGAATAAAAAAAAAAAAAATATGCCGACAATAGGCAGACCCAGTGAAGGGCCCGCATTTGCGGGTCACTGTATGGCTTCCGCGGCCGGGGGGCGAAGCCCCGGAACCGCACGCCGCGCTCCCTTACGGGGGCGCAGCGACATCCAACAAAAGTATAAATATCTCCGTTCTGAATATGTGGTGTTGTTTTATTGCTATAAAAAACTCCCGACTCGTCAATAAAAAGGGGTGAAAAAGATCTTCGATGATCGATCAAGCATGTCCCTTGCGTAATATGTATATTGAGAGTCATTGTGACTTAAATTATCATAGTGATACTAACCCATACGTTAATTTTCCAGCACTGAAAAGATGTTCCTGACACCTGAGCGTTACTGACTTGTGCCGTACTGTCACTTGTGCATCACAATGAACTTAAATAAGGCACCGCAATTCGTCGCATAATACGTCAACGAAATTGTATGATACTGACACAATTAACCTTTTAAAATAATCAACATCATCTATAATATTTGCGTTTTAGAACGCGAACTCTTAGTCAACCTACACTATGGATGTCCAGAGTAGGTTGTCACTTTTCCCGAACAGTAATTATTATATAAAGTATTTTTTTAAGTATATTATATAATTATTATTATATATAGTATATAGGCTCCTGCTTACGCAGACAGACGCGACGCGACCGTGCGACGCAATTCTGGTAGAATTATTTCCATGAAGTTTTCATAGAAATTGTTCTCGCTGTCGCGACGCGACTATCTTTGGGAGCCTTAAATTAAAAGTACCGGTCATCTCTTAGCTGCCACGGCTTATTTTAATTTAAATTGTTTTATTTTTTGTTTTTATCGTTTTTATTACGGACGCTTTTAACGTGCACGTCTTTTTACAACGTTCTCACATGTAAGTACCTATAATTTCAACACGAATGATATAATCGATTTTTTTTTTGAACTTTATGTTGATTTAAAGAACATAAAGTAACAAAAACAAAATGAAATAAGGGACGGGCAAGAAACTCCATGGAAACTTTTAAAGGAGTGTCCGTGGAGTTTCTTGCCCGTTCTTCTCCATAGGTACCTACTACGCTTTGGAATGGGCAACTAGCTTCATTTTTCTGACTGACCGGCCCCTTGACAATTCAAAAGTGCCTGTAATTGATTTATTTGAAATAAATGCTTTGAGTTTAAGTCCCGTATTACAGAACGTCACTCAAAACTCAAGCGATACTTAAAACTAGTTTCAACCAATGAAATGGCTTGAATCTAGTTTTAAGTAATGCTTGATTATTGAGCGATGTTCTGTAATACGGGACTTAGTTTGAGTATTTAAGGAAGTGTGAAATCATGATAAGGGATTAGTAAGAAAACAATATTATTATTCAATAAGCCTCAAAAACCTTAACAACTTAAATAAATTCTAACGTTAGAACGTCTATACCAAAAATATTTACATCTTTATTAATTGACAGTCTCATAGTCTTATTTTTAGACTCATTTTCTTGTTTTTCTTTCGACACGTCTCTCAAGTTAAATACATTTAAAGTTTTATAATTAATGAGAAATGCTTTTACCGCCGTTTTAAACTCCCATAGCTATTAACACTGTAGGTAATTTAGGAATATTGTAAAACCAATCAGTTTTAAAGAGTAACCGTGGAGTTTCTTGCCGGCTTTGATCCATAGGAAATGACCAATTGGATAGCTTCAGACGTTTCTTAAATGCCCGTGTAGGATTTTGTGTAATAAAATAATTTGATTTTGACAAAAATAATCAATATGCTAGCTTTTTTCTATAACATCTTCTGGTGTATCAGTATTAGTCAACCTGCCTCGCAAAAAATTATAGATAACCAGCTCCAAACGTTATTATCCTTTTAGCTATCCTAACTAAACACTGATTTCGACTTGAGAATAACACCGTGTTGTAGTACTAATGATCCACGAGTCATATGCTAAGTTTTGTAATATTAAGAAATCCTAATCCTAACTTCCTAACTATCCTACTATCCTACTATCCTACTTCCTACTAATATTATAAATGTGAAAGTGTGGATGTTTGTTACTCAATCACGCTAAAACGGCTGAACGGATTTGGATAAAATTTGGCACATCGGTAGACTATGACCTGGATTAGGACATAGGATACTTTTTATCCCGATATTCCCACGGGATCGAGATTTCTGCGGGTGAAACCGCGGGGCGCAGCTAGTAATATTATAAATGCGAAAGTAAGTTTGTTTGTTACCGTTTCACGCCTAAACCACTGAATCGATCATCCTGAAATTTTGCATATACGTTGTCAGGTGTACAGAAACGGACATAGGGTACCTTTCATCCCGAAAAAAAGTACTGTTCCCGAGGAAAACAACAATAACGTATTTATGGTAATAGATGTCGCCACGTGTCTATCGAATCATGATTGAATTATATTATTGTGGAAACTTTAGTAGTGTGTTAAGAGTTTTTTATTTTAGTACTTAATACATTTTGTGAGTCTAGAGTGTCGATATACCGGTTTTCATCCTCGTAACTATAATTCCCCGGAAAATCTGAATTAATTGTCAAATTTTAAATTAACGCGAGCGAAGCCGCGGGCAAAAGCTAATTAATTATAATAAGTAGGTAAACGCCGTATGGGTCGATCCAACGAGGTAAACTACGCTTGTCGCGGTCGGTCCATGGATGGGTGACCATCCATTTCATACCCAGCATCCTTCGTGCCTCGGAAAGCACGATTAAAGAAGATTCATGAGCAATCATAAAAGTTTTGATCTATTTTATTGATTTCATATTACTTATCCTTAGTACATCTTTTATGTCAGCATATAATTTTGAACTATGTTGCATAGACATTAAAGTGTCATAGTTATGATAGATTCAGTTAATTTTGTTTGTTAACAGTAATGTGCAATACAGTGTACACCAATAAGATACCTCTACTTTGAAAAATGCAAGTTTTTTGTTTCCCAAATGTTCCTTACGTTAACACTGTTAGTTTCCGCCGAAAATTTCGTTAACGTAAGTTACTCAGGTATTCATTATTTTTACAAACTTTTATTTAACTTGCAATGTTTGTATGTATGTATGTTAGGGCTAAATCTTGCAAGTTGAATTACAATCACTTCCTCTTGTCCTACGGAGTTGAAATTTCACACGTTGATTCTGTTTCGAAGACAATGCATTTTTATGATGCATGACCTGATTCTACACCCACGTTTGGTTCTAGACGAAGGAACTCCTTAACGGTCAACGGTACAGACACGATCATTTGGTATACCTACGTATTTAATTAAGGTAGTTCCTTCTGAAGTCCACCATGACCTGGCTGCTGCACCTAGGATTGGCTTTATACGAGAGATCTCCTCAGCGGTCAACAGCACTGGCACGAAATGTTGTAATAGTAGTAAATAGTGAATAAATATAATAGTGAGTAAATAGTGCAACTCGGATGGCTTCACACCATGACTTGTGTAAAGGCGTGTTTGGGTTCGTTGGATTTGTCTTTACAAGTACCTTTCAAGAGACGGTGATAGAACGGATATATAAACAAATTCTAATGCTAGAAAGTACAAAATAAAATGTAACTAAAAACCTTTTTAAAAACAAGCTTTTAATGAACTAAAAAGTACTTTAACATAGAACTTAAATATTTTCTTAAAAGCTTGCGTCTTACCTTAAAGTATAAGGACTTCTTACACTATAAGGTAAGCCGCAAGCTTTTGAGAAAATATTAAAGTTCTATGTTAACGTAAGTTTTATTTATTACTTTTCATAGTTTCAACGACTAAACAAATCTAAGAAACTTTGTAATAGACAGTTTTTGAATAGAACTTGCAGACAAAAAGTTATATACGACAGTTTTGTAAACACAAAGTCTTATTTTAGTTCTCCCAAAAACCCGAGGTTTGTCCCTTACGATATTTCCACTGTCGATAATTATGCCGTTAATGAGGTACCAGGGACGCTACTTGTGCAGAGAGTATTAGTGCCAAACATCCTTGTCTTCAAATTATTCTTTTAATTTGGACATGTTTGATATGAGTTTTGAACTTTCTATTGCTAAGTTCTGTAACCGACTTTGGCAACTTGTTATAAATGCGTGGTGTGGACAAGTCCTTCGCGTGGAGGACCGCCGATTACCTAAAGTGGTCTCCTACTATGAGATGGCGGAAGCATGGCGGTCAACCTCTCCGCTTTAAGGATGTGTTCAAGGGGCATCTAAGCGTCTGCGCCGTTGATCTAACAGGTTGGTAGAGGCTCGCTTCACATGGGTCGTCCTGGCGCTCCTGTCTACAAAATTGTAAAAACTTTCGAAAAGCAAAGCGACTCGATAAACAATCCGAAAAACGTCAAATACGCAAGGAGACCTAAGCCTTCCTATACCTATACCATGTCTTTAACTCTGCCGGCCAGTTCTATTGCATTAGGGATGATTTATATTAGACCGGCGGGGTAATTACGTAACACACTAACAGTAGGAATGGGTTTCATTTTGACAGTTCAACAACATTCATTGCGTTATTAACGTTGTTGAGCACACAAATTTTTCGAACAATCAAGCAATGGAATAGCAATAGGCTTCAAAGTGATTCAGATTGTGATTAATAGTGTGCTACGCAATTAGGGTGCCGGTATTTAAAAACAAAATTCGAATTCAAATTACACACGCTAGAAAATAATGATTTCAAAGGGTCGCCGTTATCGAAAATGATAGGGAGGACTATATAGAGCGCATACCTACTGTTTATAGGAAATGACTAGCTTGTTTTAATTAATCTTTTGGGTATCACAATTTCATGTTTACTGTGTGTAGGTATTTCATCATATTATGAAAATCGCTTCTAATTTCTACAAGTCGTAAGTTTTTGCGAACTTACTTACCTAATGCTTTCTAAGTTATAAAGTAAAGGCAAAGTCAGTACTTCAGTTTATCGATGTATATGACCTCATTTCTAAGCGACTGCCGAGGACTCATTTAATAGATCTTCGCCGATTTTTTAAAGTTTTCCGGTCCAGATAAATGATAAATGATTTTATTTCTGTAAGTAGGTTTGAACAAACACTTTTACACGTCAATCATATTTTAAAAACTAGATGAGGTCGGCGTTTCCTATCTGACTACTCTGAGAAGAAAGGCCGAAACAAACTCAGAGGTCACAGTCTCTTTTAAAGTCCAGACATAGTCTTGGTCAGATCATGTGAAGACCATGTAGATTTGTGTTTGAAATGGTCTTTTGAGGAAAAACCACACAGATTGAGTGGACCTGTCCAGTCAGTGCACGCATTTGTCAGTAATCGTGCAGCTCAATTCAGAACTTAAGGAGCTCAACGATTCGACGAAAAATACCAAAGAAAAGACATTTGGGGAGGCCACAAAAATTACTCAAACTGCCAGACCATGATTAAAATTAACTGAGGAGAAAAAAAAAAGCAACAATGGCCCACATAGTATTCACATTCACATAGCTTTTGTATTCGCTCATAACTAGTATTTTTAGGCTTATTGTGTTCCTTATTTTTTTTATGAAGTAAAGTTTATTTCATTCTGGTAGTTAATAGCAGTTGAAATCTTACATGTTTTCGGCGGTCAGAAGTATTGAACTAACTACGTAGGTACCTAAACCGAGCGAAAAGACGTTTCGACGTCAATTGACGATTCACAAAAGCTCGATAACTTCTCTTTTAGTTCAAAACTCACAAGCCTAAAACTTATGTCTATAGTTGAGCAATAAAACAGCTCGTAGACATCGTGAATAATATTAGCCACACATACAAACACACCTACAATACATAATCCTTCGTGACACTCCGTCACACGATACGAATCGGAATCGTATTTTCATTTAATTTCATTATAATGCGCATTTGCAATGGAGAAATGGTCACCTGGTTGTGTACGTGACTCCTGGCTATGTTAACCAAATGTATGGATTTACGTAATACTGTTACGGAGTACTGTTCAAGGTACTGCGTTTGTGGTGAGGAATAGAGATTGGTAAGATGATGTGTTCATAAAGCCCCGTTCACGGCCTCGGGCGATGCGACTTGCGACGCGTCAGGCGTCTAGCGATAAGCGCGTCACCTGCAGTATGCCGCCTCTCCGTAAGACCCGTGGCCGTGACTCGTGGCTCTATAACAGCTTCCTTCATTTGTTTTCTCTGCAAGACGCGTGTCGCTTGAGCGTGTAGCTTGGGGGCATGGGGTTAGGCTGCGATTTCTAAAGAGCGGGCGACATCGGCAGCGGGGCCACGAGCGGTAGCGGTGCAACAACGCTAGGGCATAGAATAATTGAGGTGTGAGAGGTAATTAGTGACCGATACTTAAGCACATGATTGTATTCATCATAAAAAACGATTTTCCCAAAGAAAAGATTTTTTTTAATTTACCAGATGCCTGACCCCAATCACCCCAATAGAATATTGAGTAAGTAGAACTACTTAAACTCCTTTTGAAATAAGATTAGAAATTTAAATATACGTTTTTTACAGTCCGTTCAGTATAAGGATGGCATTAAAAGCAAAAACGTGGTTACAATACCAACTGTTTATTGCAGCTGCCATTTGTCATGCCATCAACGCAATAGAAGTCAAAATCTATTGAACGGACTGTAAAAAGGTTTGTTTAAATTTCTAATTTTATTTCAAATGGAGTATAACAAGAATAATATACCATCAGCTGTACTTTAATTTAGTTCCTACTCCCTTTTTCCAAACAAAATTATTCCACTTTTACCATGCATTATTCTTTTTTCATTCAATTAACATGAGACAGAACGGGGTCAAGCGACTAACAGCTGATAGCACGCGCGCGGTCCGTACGGTAAAAATAATAAAATTTGCCGCGTTCGCCTGTATGGATTTTTTTGTTATGCCACCCTAGTTGCCAATGAGTGACATTTATATTTACGACCTTTTATCACAGCCTTTTCAAAACAATATTTTATGCAAAATAAACATATTCCATGCTACCGACCGTAACGTCAAAATCACAGATAGATTGGCCGCTAACCGTGGCCCGCAAGTGTAGAAAAAGAAGATGATGATGTATCATACCTAAAAGCGTTTCGTTTCTCGATAATCGCTCCGCTCCACGTTACGGCAAGGCCCTTACATTATTTTCAAAGAGTCACGTCACATTGCGATGCGGTCCCTTTATCTTATTCATTATTATATATCATTCACATTGAGTGTAAACGGTCTTGATAGATCATTGGCTGTTACCGAAACACCACTTTTACCGCCATTGGATAACTGGTTAGTAACCACACAGCATAAGTGGTTGGCGGCCAACCTATCTCATAACGAGCAATGTGGGATACAAAGAAAGAAAGAAAAATAAAAATAGATTTATTTGTCACAGAAACACGTGCATACAAAAAGATAAGATACTTAACTCGAATAAAAAAATAAAATGAAACAGATTTATACTCACGAATACAGAACATACATATCGGAAGCTGCACTTCGTGACTGTGACAAGAAGGCTTCCACAGCATGATGCTGTGCTATGGGGGACCCCCGGCACAGCGCTGATGTTCAGCTGAAAACGACATAAGGAAACCAAGTCAATATTATTAATAATAACTATTTTAGCTTCATTATTAAATTAAATAGTGCACGATGGTACACTTCGTGCCACTAAAGATGAGACTTGACTCACCACATGGTTTGACTAGCGTAGTAGACGATTTAAGGCTCCTACAAACAGGCGCGACACGCGCCGCGAATCGCAAACGACAAAAAGACACCGCTTGTCGCGCGACAGGCGGTGCCTTTGTGTCGCGTCACGTGTCGCGCCTGTTAGTAGGAGCCTTTATGGGTTTCTTTAGCGGTATGAGGTCTGGGCAAGAAGGGACCGCTGACTGATCGACCAAATGAAGGATAACTTTTTCGTACACGACTGTACCTGCGCAGGCTCCGACTACTGACGTTCGTCAAGTCTCATCTTTCGTGGCGCGTATTGTATCAAGTTATAACTCGCGTTATTAACCCTAGATTGCTAGCCTTCCTAAATACGCCTTTAAATCTAGCATCCCACGAAACGACGGGTATAAATAAAAGGTGTTTTTTCAGCTTTCGTATGTTTATGTGGTAAATAATAATTAAAGTAGTTAAAAGTGAAAGGGTTTTAGAATCAAACCATGTTATTTTAGTTTTTATTTACGGAGCTACATAACAAAATCTGAGATCCTAGAAAAATACGAGATCAATTTTCTTCTTAGACTATAATGTACATGCAAAATTAACATAAAAAATTCACCAGTCTCATTTTTTGGTACACATAATATACGCAACAATATAATATCTAGATTTATCTAGGTTTATATGGTATGAAACCTAGTTGCTTCCTAATTAAGAATATTGTACAATTAGTCAGGGTTTGCGCTTCAAAGGCTCGAAAATATTCATCGAGGTATTTTATATAAAAAAAAACATAGTGATGTAGCTGGGCAATGCATGCTTGCTACTCGTATTAACATCAATCAAAGTCAAAGTCAAAAGTCAAATCATTTATTTCAAATAGGCACATAAAAGGCACTTTTGAACGTCAAAATTTACAAAAAAATATAATTGATTCTAGTTGCCTTCCAAAAGGTAGTTTCGTATGGAGAAGAATGGGCAAGAAACTCCACCGTTACTCTTTTAAAATGTTTTACAATATTATGTAAGTTCACATTAATTATGTAATCATATGTGAAGACGATGCACCTAGAATAAAATTACTATACCACAATGAAGGTATGGTCAAAAATATTTGAAATTAATTTTGTGCTCGTGTTTGGAGATTGTGTTTTTAACATAACATTCATCATGCATGCATTCCCCAAAGGCTTATGCAGAGATCTATATAGTAGGTACCTACACCCACATTTCGCCAGTTATGTTTAAGCCCCATTGTAACAGGGGGCGAAACCATTGCCATCAACCGGGACAGTTTCAGACTCCGGGCTGCTACTGAGAAATTCCAGATGGAAACACCCAATAACACTTTGCCCGACCCGGGAATCGAACCTAGGACCTCATGCTCAGCAGAGCGCTTGCAACCACTAGACCCACGATGCAGGCAATGTTTTTTTTAGGTACCTATTAAAGATTTTCTCTGAAGAATTTTTCTTCATATGCATGTTTATATTGACTTGTAACTTCTACATATCACCGGTCCCCCTTCCGAAGAAGGGCCGCAGGAGTAACCAATCGTGACACTATAAAATGTGTAACTACATACATATATAAACTCACGCCTTCTTCCTTGAGGGGTAGGCAGAACACAGTTGTGTGACTACAGAACACCCGCGCCACCTGCTACGATTCTTAGGTACATACTCCTTATGCTTCGTTTACAATCATACGTTTGAGGGTCTACTCCCTAAGCACGAAGTCCATAGTTTCGGCTGAAGTTACGTGTGTTATCTACTCCGTATCGCTTACGGACATAAGATTAGTTCGGTTTCCGAATTAAGAACGAATGACAACACGATTTGACAGTTCTCCTTATGACCGATATGTTATTGCCCGTCCGAAAAAATGAATTCGGCGCTGGTTTTGACGCACCAACTACTTTCCGACGGGCTTGTATGTTCGTTGACGGACTTAGAGACAGGGAAATGAATTGGCAAATTGACAAATTCATCAATTTGCAGTGTTATAACCATTTAATACAACTGTCAACGAATGACGGACGGCATATACGGACAATTAAAGTTTGTATTCAATTTGCTTAACAATTATTTTCCCAGCGATTTACTATAAATTGAACTAGTGAAAAAAGTTTAGTTTTTCCTAAATCCTATTTTTATCGAATAAACCGAATCTTTTACGAATCCGGGATAGGAACGTTGACAGTTTTTCAGAAACCAATTAGTAATGTTCCTTGTGGTTTATTTATTACCAAATATGAATAATTCCGAGAAATATTAACATTAAAGGCTCCCACAGACAGACGCGACGCGACAGCGCTACACAAAGGCGCCGCTCGTCGCGCGACACGCGGTGCCTTTGTGTCGGGCGTCGCGTCGCGCCAGTGTGTACGAGCTTTAAAGCCCTCTTGTAGTGCGGTGTGTCTTGTACTGCATCTCGGCGGGCACTGGCCGGCCCGTGCGAGTGCTTGTACTGCTAGATTTTGTATATATTTAAAAAATAATAACGAAATTATAAAATGTGTGCTCAACGTGCCCTAAAACACTAAGCCCTATCTTTTGATATAACTTTTACATGGTTTCATGATGGAATCTCTTCAAGGTACACGTTTCAAATAGCGATTTAGTGCCATCTTTATTGTATTTTTTTTATCGAGCCTATTACTCGTATTCTGTCATCACACAGCGCTTGACAGCATGTTTTTGTTCTTGCGCAAAATTTACAATGGGCTAGATTTATTGAGGTTTAAGAAAGTTAAAAAGTACTGCAACCTCGCCTTAACAGAACTTAGTTAACAAAATTAAGTTGATATTTTATCATTTTAGTTCACAGCCATTCTAACAGTACAAAATTCATATGGTATTTTTCGTACTCTCAACTAGCTGCCCCTGATTCGCGTAAAAAGCAGTTTGAATACAATCTCTCAATAATAGAACGTGTCAGGGCCCCAATTCTGTATGGTGATTATTATTTCCCGCGTAATCTTACCACGTCAATATCGTGTCTTGTAGAAACGGTTTCGTTTATCGTATCATAGAGAATACGTTATTAGCAGATGTCGTGGTTAGATAAGGAATTGACGTGGTTTCGAAGTAAGGAATCGTTAAGTGGTCATAGTAAAATAGGGCCCAGCATGTGTTCAATTCTCTAACTAAGTAATTATGCCGGACACAAATTCACGTTGGATGCAAATCGACTCCATAATGTGAGCCGAGGTGTCAACTGCATGGATAAGTTTTAGAAATCTATGTATTACTAGATTGGACGACGCGGTGATCCGGCAGAGAACCATAGTTGTTGACATAGCTCACAGAATAAGCAAGCTGAAGCGGCAATGGGCCGGCCATATTAACCGTAGAACCGATGACCGTCGTTGGGGTAGACCGCGAATCGGCAAACTTAAGGTAGAACGCTCTCAGGCCAGATGGAGCGACGATCTTCACAGGGTGGCTGGTAGCAGCTGGATGAGAGTGCCGAGGATCTAGTTGAATGGCGTGCAATAAGAGAGGCCTGTGTCCAACTGTGGACTGCTGTAGGCTGGTCATAGTCCGACTAGAGCCGAAAAGACCAAGTGTACAGTAACGAGCACTAATTTGAATACTCTTAGCAACTTGTTAAAAGTTATTTCCTCCTATTGTATTCATTGAAATTTCATGTTGCTACGAACATAGTATTTTGGAGCCCACACTAATATGAAATAGGTCTTATCTCAAAGTTGCAAACGTTATCCCAAGAGAAAATAGCTTTTGTATTTGGCTATGTCCAGAAATACACTTAAGTGATCGTGTCTGTATCTACACCGTACTTGTCAAACACTACACCTGACGTCCGTAATGCCCAAGGGGCTGGTACTTACAACCACATTTCTCCAGTGATTTTAGGTCCCATGTAACAGGCGGTGAGTCTATTGCGACTAGGGTTACTATATCTCAAGATTTGTCCTGAGATCTCAGGATTTTTAGGCGCCTAACAGGATTGCGACCAGATTGAGGGAAATCTCGGGAATCTCAGGATTTTGCGATTGTTTAATAAAATAAAGTATCTCTATCTAGATTTTTTAGTTTTTTGTTTATTGGTAATTTACAATCAACATAAACAAAAATATAATCTTCTTTAGATAGTATCACAGCACAAATCACAAATCAACGTAATTAACATTAACATAGTATTTAAAAAAAAAAAACATAAATAAAAACCATCGTGTGAAATGAAAATGCGTAGTCGTTAATTACGTTTGCGACAAAACCTCAGGACTTTTCTATAAAAATCAGGCTTTTTGTCAGGACTTCAATTTTCCATATATTATATGGAAAATTGCACAAATCCATTCTCCGGGCTGCTTCTGAGAAATTCCTGATTGAAAAACTTAATAACATTTAGCCCAACCTGGGAATCGAACCCAGCAGGCCCTCAACTATCCGTTGGTACAAATGACTCGCGAACGTATTCGATAACCATGATATTTTCTCGTTTCGTCTATGTCTGTACTGTCTATGGGCGCGAATGATATCTGATGTAAGTACCACTACAAACCTTTACAAAATCTTGATTTATGTAACATTTGAAATCCTCGATCAGTGAGTTCGAAAAACTTCGAATTAAAATCAGCTTCTGCATACAAACACATGTTACACAAAGAGTGTATTTCACCACGGTGCGCGGTGCGTAGATTGTACGCTGCGTACGGAGAGTGCGGCAACCTTGCCACTCTTGCGCAATACCGGAACACCGCTCTCGGTAACATCGATATGATATACTTTATGGCACCTTATCTTTACTCTCCTGTTTGCTTCTGGATGCCTGTTAGTTTGCGCAGACATGCTTCACAAAATATAAGAATACTTACAGTAAAAATATAATGTAGGTAGGTACTTACTGAAATTTTAGGTGCAAGATCTGTTCTTTGCTGGTATTAATGGAACGATTATTTTAAATAAATAACATTCCTTCAACGTAAACATAAGGAGTCGCTGAGTAACTGACCATGTAAGTAAATAATATAACTTTGAGTATGATGTAACGTACGGTCATTCTCGTAAAAGAACGCCTCTATTAATACGACCTGCAGTAAATCATCCGGCAATCATACAGAATTTCTTTGGTTATTTGATGCACGAAATGCCGTTTTTCACAGAAGTTATACTTATTGGTGTCAGCGTAATGTGTCTGTTGTTTAGGCTTTAGAGTATGAATGCGGATGGCTTTAAGAGTAGGGGAAGACCAGAGAAACGATGAATAGACTGTGTGGGAGATGATATGGTTAGAAAGGGGGGGACTACCGACATGACTACTGATAGAGAAGTGTGGAAGAAAAAGATATGTTGTGCCGACCACGAATACCCAATAGGGATAACGACATACAGGAAAATAGTAATGATATTGGATGTCTGCGATTCAAGCCTTTAATTTGGTGCCAAAACTGTAAACCAAACACGGATGGATATAGTTTTTGCAGGTTAATAAACCCTAATTATGTTCACATAAAGCATGTCGTCGTACGGTAAACAAATTACAACAGTGACATAATGGTTGCGTATATCGGTCAGTTGCGTTCTGATTGTGTTACTAGAGCGTAATGAGATATCGAGAAACATGACATGTGTGCTGTGACGAAAGTGTGGTCACAGTTAATTTAGTGTCATACCCACTAATCACATTCGATTACCGGTTGGTGAATGCCCTAGTTCACATAGAGCGCTGATTGCTGAGTGACGCTATTATTATCTAGATATTAAATGAAATGATTTAATCAGCGTCATCACACGTTTACGTCAAGCCAAAGACATTTAAATATACTTACGATAGTCAGGACAAAGCGAACAACGTCAAAATCTAATTGGTATTACCTACAGAGTCCACCTCGAACTTAATGTGTCATACGCCCCACACGAAACTTATTTTTTTTAACATATTGGCAAAATTGAGTTTGTCAAGTTCATAGCTTTAAATTCTCAATTCAGAAATTTTGAAGCACACAAACACTCGGTTTGTGTGCTTCAAAACTCTTGGTACATACTATAAGATTAGTTTAAACAATCCAAAATTTGACTGCGGTATCCTTGAAAGTTGATCAATGCACGTGGTCTGCTTTTACATTATCGTAAAAACCTATTGACCCTTTCATCATCTTTACTGCGAAGTTGATTTCAATATAAACGACCATTTTCCCTAAACGTTCCTTGAATTAAATTACTTGTGCAAGTTATTTATCTTTAACTTCGTGGCGACATCGTGGCTGGCGGCGAATATCAGGAGAAGCCATTTTTTTGTTCAATGTCAAAGCAATCAATGCCCGAGTCCGCTGCATTGCTTCATTTTTTATTATTTTTACCTACCTACGGCGGTATAGTAATTTTATTCTAGGGACATCGTCTTGACTTATAATTATATAATAAAATTAATTTGAGCAAAATATCGTAATACATTTTAAACAGGCTCCTTTAAACAGGCGATACACGCGACACGAATCGCACGCGACATAAAGGCACCGCTCGTCGCGCGACAGGCGGGGCCTTTGTGTCGCGCCTTTTTGTAGAAGCCAAATTTTTCGGTGCATTTTCTCGCCCATTCTTCTTCACACGAAAGTACCTTTTGGAAGGGGCGACTATAATCAATTCTATTTTCTTGTAAATTTTGACGTTCAAAACTGCCTTTTATGTGCCTATTTGAAATAAATGCTCGACACGATTCGTTATGCAATAAGGTCATAATCACATAGGTCCCAGTACCTAGGTACCTATGTAGTTGCTTGAATGACTAATTAGGTATCTACTATCTACCATTAGGCATTAGAAAAAAATACGGGTCGACTTGAGAACCTCCTCCATTTTTTCGTCGGTTAAAAACAGACTCTGTAAAAGGCAATTTTTATGTGTAAATCACATAAACTATAACGGTAAAAGAAAACATTTTAAAGAAAGTGCAATAAAAACGATTGTTTTATTAATACATAGCTAGGTAGAGGAAATTACTTATAAAAAAAAAAACATTGTTTGACTTACCAATCATCTTTTATTTTTCATCTTCTAGTCGAACATAGGTTTGTGGCTGGGGCCTACTCTCTTAGTCCGTCAAAGAAGATACGGTCCTGTCCGAAAGTAGTTCGATATTTAGAAGTGAACCCTACTCCCGATAATCTAAGTTTTTCGGACGGGCAAATAATATCGGGAGTAAAGACGACTGTCAAATTGTATTATCATTAATTATTAGTTCCAGCCCCGGACTAATCTGTTGTCCGTATTGATAAGGAGTAGGAAATACCCGTAAGTTTGACCGGAACTACGGTCTTCGTGCTTAGGAAGTAGGCCCCCGAGGGCCTAGACAAAGTAACATTCGATTAGCGATGACGCTAGTAGAAAAGCCAAAAAATGTATGGGGTTGACATAAGGTATCGAAATGTCACGTGATCATAGGTCAACCAATAGAAATTAGGTAGACAATGTTAACATCATTCGATTCTATGAAACGAATCGACAGCGTCGAACGATAACTTCCATAGAGATGCGTAGCCAAGTGGCACTTTTTGACAAGAGTTATCGCTAGTTTTCGATTGGTATGATGGAAACATTAGCGAAAGCGATAGCGATTGTAGAAATAGAATCGCTCCGAAGCGAATGCCATTTGTCTAGGCCCTCTGTAATTACTGTCGTGCCATCGACACGACGAAGAAGATTAGAAGC
Source organism: Dryobotodes eremita (assembly GCA_917490735.1). Taxonomy (NCBI): domain Eukaryota; kingdom Metazoa; phylum Arthropoda; class Insecta; order Lepidoptera; family Noctuidae; genus Dryobotodes; species Dryobotodes eremita. The sequence goes on along the minus strand of OU823241.1, from coordinate 3,198,715 downwards.
TTTTACCCATTTCCTGCATAGGTTTACTGTAGAGATTATAGCCAACATGGTGTTTTCATGGAACCTCTGCGAATTTTTTCTAGGTTAATGGCATAACTATGAATCAAACAACATTTCGTTTTAAGTGTAGGTAGGTATTAGAAAATAATACTGCCAGTTTAGCGAGCTGTCAAGGCCATGTCATCACAGAAAATGTGAAATAATATAAATTTCATCTCATTCAGGAGTTAAGGCTCGTACACACTGGCGCGACGCGACGCCCGACACAAAGGCACCGCGTGTCGCGCGACGAGCGGCGCCTTTGTGTAGCGCTGTCGCGTCGCGCCTGTCTGTGGGAGCATTTAAACTATAATTACCTACTAGTTGTAATTCAACGACCCGCGGGGTAATTGCGTAACACACTAACAGTAGGAATGGATTTCATTTTGATAGTTCAACAACATTCATTGCGCTATTTACGTTGTTGAGCTGACACATTTTTCCAACATATGAAGCAATGGATTAGCAATAGGCTTCAAAATGATTCAGATTGTGATTGATAGTTTTTATGCAATTAGGGTGCTGGTAATATAATTACTGGAAGGATAATGTTCTAAAATTCGACTCGCCCGTATTGGTAAAGCATCGGGGGATAATAAGTTTCTTACTTTGTTTGACCAGGCCAGGACAAAAGGGGGTGGTTATATATAACGCGAACCTATTTCTAACCACCCCCGCCACAATCCGCTCGTCCAACAAGGCTGCAGCTTCTAGAATATTCTAGAAGTCATGCGAGAAACAGACAACCCTCGCCCTTGTTTAGACATTTGCCGTGAGACGTACTATAAAATTTATGGCCTTTCTATCTTCGTCCTCGAACCTAAATATTTTTTTATAAGTATTCAAGGAGTAGACGATAATACTGCGTATGTCTAATGATGACGTTTCCTGTTTGCCTACGAAAATTCAATCAAATATATCTAATAGTTTAGTCACAATTCAGAATAGTCACTATAGGTAGTCTAAATCCATAGTCGGCCCATCACTACTATTTATTTTATTTGGAAAAATCACTTTTGAAATTTTGTGTAATTCGTAAATATTATATATTAATATAACCGCCACATTCACTCAAAGACAGCAATTATTACAAGTCAGGCCCAATAAAATCGTACCCGTGACCTTTCCACGAAATATGAATACTTACAATAGTTATGAAATGGTTTAATTTCTCGTTTCCACACAACGCATGCATAATTTTTATATTGCGCCTAACGCAGTATTAAGTGTTGGATAATTCGGGTCATTCAAGGTCAGTGAAACTACTCTAATTGCCAGACATTTCAATTCTAGACAATTTTTGTTATGTAACAATAACTTGAATGTAAGCGGTGCTTATTAAAATAAATAAAAAATTTGATGAGATTATAGACTTGGTATTTGTGAAAAGGTGTTCCAACTTTTTTCTATGGAAGCTGGCATATCCACCCGCCGCCATTTTGATTTTCTACAAAGTTTCCGTGGACCCTGAAAGTAGTATAAATATGTAGGGGATACTTATACAAACAAAAGATGTCAAGTAATATGGTACCCTGTGTTAAAGGTGGCCTTGATTTTTGGAATGAATGACGCTTGTAGTGGAAATGAACTCTTAATCATTAAAATCGAAGGTACCGAAAAACATTCAGATTTGTTGCTGATACAGTTACCAGATACAAAATCAAAGAAAGAACGGTAATTCGTGGAGAATACGTAAGAATTGTCAAAAAGTACCAAGCTCTTCTCCCCTCTAATATAAACACTAACAGATTTTTCGTAGTTTATAATAATGGCAAGTGCACCAGGCAAGTCATTGGCAAAAATGAGATCAGCACTATACCAAAAGAAATTGCGAAATACCTGAAATTGACAAATGCCGCGCTCTACACGGGCCATTGTTTCAAGAGAACATCGGCTACTCTATTGGCGGATTCAGGAGCAGACATGACCCAGATTAAAAGACACAGTGGATGTAAATCTTATGTAGTAGCGGAGGGCTACATTGAAAATTCTATAAAGAATAAGGATAAAATAAGCTGCCGACAACATCAAACTAAAAACACCGTCGATAACTGATTCTCGGACACCTTTGTCACCGCACCGCACCTTTGTCCACATCAAAACACAAGCCTAGCCTCAAGCACCACCTTCACCAACTTTTCGATCCAAGTTTTCTGAAACTTTACTCAAAAGCAATACGCAAATAAACTCTACATCCTCCTCAATAAATAATAAAAACATAAATTTGTCTTTCCACAACTGGTCTAATGTATCGAACATTACCATGAACTTTTAATTGTTTTAAATAGGTCTACTAACTGTAACTCTAATTTTTAATAAATACTTCGAATCTAGTACCTACTATTGCTTTTTATTGTCTCATGGATGGTTTGAGAACTTGAGTATCCTCCTCGGGGATAAACGTGCCTTCATCTTGGGCGTGCTTGAATCCCTCGCTGAACTCAAAACTGATACTAACACACACTAACACTAGAATCCCTCGTTACGATTCGATCCGAGATGATCTTCGGTCATTAGCTACGATACACGTTATTTAATTTTGGCACACACTTACGTAATAATAATGGCCGCAAGTGTAATATTGATTGTTGATCGAGATTTGTTGGTACATTGGCGTATGCTAGCTGACATAATTATGGCACATAATTTAATTTAATGTTTTGTGTTTCTTTGTTTCGTAATGCTAACTACTTTTCATACTAATGTTTAGAATCAAGTTCTTCTAACTGAACAGACAGTCTGTGTTTCTAGGGAGTTTGTAGCGCCGCTTCTTCTTCCCAGCTACCGCACTAGGGATTGATGAAGGGCGGGCGTTTTAGGGGAACTGTTTTATGTAATTTTGACGTTCAAAAAGAGCTGATTCTCCGCCATATTTGAATAAATTACTGTATTGTGATTTTTGATTTGTGCCCGGTAATAGTATTACGTGGGTTGGCAAAATGTGGGATAGTTTACTGTTCTGTGGGGAGAAATTAGGGGAATAGCGGGTCTACGATGGACATATTTTCCAGGTGTTCGAGCGGCAAAAAATAATAACCGCGCGGCTAATTTCTAGACCGTGTGAAGATACCATTACACTAAACATAATTTCACGTAACACCATTTATTAAGATTAAAATCGCAGCTCAATAAATATGACGTATCTACTCAATCTGACCATTATATGTGTGTAACGGAACAGTTTTTCATCGGCACTTTTTTAAAGTTATTTAATGATTTCCATCTTTTTCATACATTACATACATTATTAACTTTTTGCCAATGTTAGTCAGTTACGCTTACGCCTAGTTACGCCATGCTAGGCCTATCACTGGAAGACGAGTCCGTAAATCCGAGATCCGACGTAGAACTAAGGACATCTAAGGATCGAGACGTTGGACTACGGTCTACGGGTAGCGGCACTGAAATGGGGGTGGGCAGGACACTTGGTTAAACGTGGTGATGGTAAATGGAGCAGGGCTCTAACGAAATAGTTGCCGAAAAACTGCAGAAGGAGCGTTGGCAGACCAATAGCCAGGTGGGTGCACGACCTACAGAAGACCGCGGGGAAGTCCTGGATGAGACTCGCACAGACCAGGGAAGCGTGGCACAAAAGGGAGGTCTATACTCAGCAGTGGTTGGAACAAGGCTGCCAACGGCTTATTTTTATTATTAATCTTATATTTTGAATTGTTTCTTAAAATATATCTTTTTCTTATTGTTCTCACATATAGAAGCAACAAGAATAATGTACCCAGGATTTTGTAATATCTTGATTTAAAAAGAGTGTCCGTGGAGTTTCTTTCCCGTTATTCTCCATAGAGATCTACGTTTTGGAATGGGCAGGTTCAACTTTCTGACAAACTGACCGACTTTTTGACAGTTCAATAGTGCCTGTAAATGGTTTGATTGAAATATTCACTTTGAGTTTGAGTGATGATGATAATTATGAAGATAAACTTAGTAGGTACCTACTGTTATAAGTATTAGTCTAGCGTATACTGAACACGTTTGTTGTAGGTAAGAACTACACGTCAATGGAGTTATTGGATTATTTATCTATCTATTTAGCCTGCAGGGAAAATGCCTCTCTCTTCCATTTCCACGCATGTCTGTCCTCTGCCATTGCGGGCCTACTCAGTAGGAGTCAAGTTCCTCTTTTCATTCTCGTCCATCTCAAATATCAGTCAGCCAAATAAAACTCAAAGAAACAAATGAGAAGTACGATTTTAAAAGTTAAAGATGTATTATTTACTAACTACCCAGTTTGAGGACCGCCCTCCTATAATTATTAAGTACTCGTAGTTAGATAAGTTATTTACCTGCCTCGATGGTCTAGTTAGTGGTTTCCAGTGCTACGTTTGAGGATGAGGTCTATAGCTCGACTCCCAGGTCGGGCAAAGTGTTATTGGGTTTTGTCATCAAGAATTTCTCAATAACAGCCGGAGTCTGGATTTATGCCCGGTTGATGGCAATAGGCTCGCCCCCTATTACATGGGACTTAAACATAACTGCCGAAATATGGGTGTACTAAGGTCCATATCTGGCTAACCCTTCGGGGATAACGAGCGTGATGTTATGTTATGATATCTAGATTAGAAACCGCTTCCAAATAAACTGATTACTTAGATAAGTTGCTGATGTAATAGTTAAGTAAGCTTATTTTGTAACAATGAACAAATAATGTTTGTTTCATAAATATAATTAATGAAGTAATTGGAAGATAGGTGTTTTTGCCTCAGGGTTATAATTATATCATACACAAGTTGATTATACCGGTAAAATTTTTCAGCTAGGTATTTTTGGGAATTTTACTTCTCTTACGGGGTGTACGAGAAGTAAAATTCCCATAAATACCAGTAATATTTATATCGAGTTTCCACTTACCTATATGTCACGCTGGTTATCATCAGCCTCATCATCATTTCAGCCGAAAGACGCCCACTGCTGGACATAGGCCTCCCCCAAGCACCGCCACTTCGACTGGTTCTGTGCTTCTCGCAACCAGCGGATTCCTGCGGCCTTCACAGGATTATCAGTCCACCCTGTGGGAGGTCTTCTAAAGCTGCGTCTTCCGGTACGCGATCGCCACTCCAGAACCTTTGGGCCCCATCGGTTCTAACGGACGGACGGCACGGTTAGCGCAGTGGTTAAGCGATTGACTGCTGCGTTGCGTGTCGCGGGTTCGATTTTCGCACGGAGCTAATATTTGGATGACCTACAAGTAGTTGTTCCGGGTCTGGCTGTTTGTGTATGTGAGTTTGAATGTTTGTAAACGCACCCAAAATAGAGGAGAAATTCCTAGTGAGTTTAAGAAAAAAAAACTTAATAAAGTCAAATTACTTGCGTCGCTCTGCGTCACCAAAAGCTTGAGGTACTGTGTTAAATGTTACAACAAAATACCTTGTGACATATTGCAATTAAATGAAAGAAAATTTAAAACTCATATAAAAAGTACACTTTGTAAACAAGCATATTACAAATTAGAGGATTATATCCTAGATAAGAATGCTTGGAAACATGCTGGTCCTGCTCCATAGGACAATCTAGAGTCTAGACAAAATCAAACTGGTTGCTAATTTAATTGTATAATTTATAATTTTTGTGACATTGATTGTTACATTATGTACTTAACTACTTTAACTCACACACGAAATTATTACTTATTAAAATTTTGGAAACATCATCTACTTTTCAATATTTGTAAATATGTGAGCACCATGTATCTATCACGTAATTAATTTACCTGCCTTTGCATTATATTTAATTCTTTTTACCTATTGTGGTATAGTAATTTTATTCTAGGTGCATCGTCTTCACATATGATTACATAATTAATGTGAACTTACATAATATTGTAAAATATTTTAAAAGAGTAACGGTGGAGTTTCTTGCCCATTCTTCTCCATACGAAACTACCTTTTGGAAGGGGCAACTAGAATCAATTCAATTTTTTTGTAAATTTTGAAGTTCAAAAGTGCCTTTTATGTGCCTATTTGAAATAAATGATTTGACTTTGACTTTGGCAAGAATAATTATGTATTGGTTATAGACATGTTGCTCTACACTACACCATGCCAATAATAAATTAATTCAGACTTGTCGTATACGATGCCTCGTCGTGACTAAGTAAATGTTAATAAATACATAAATACTAACCACCACGCGTTATGCTCATTTCGGTCAGATAAAGATCTGAGACTGCAATAAATAACACTTATCTAGGTCCGACGAAGTGAAATCGTAACGAAACAGCACGTAAATGAAATAAGTTACACATCATTGTAGTATAAATATATATAATAATAATAATAATAATAATATATTTATTTGACATAAGAAAGTACACAGATACAGGTAGTCACTTAATTTAAGCGTGCAAATAGCCTGGTACAAAATAAATGATCAATGACCCCCATGCTAGGAAAAACCTGTGTTACGGGGGTCATCCATCCGTCCATTATGGATGTTATAATAATTACTTACAAGTTAGTAATGTGCACTTTTATAAAAAATAAATAAACTAGACTAAATACAATTCATTTTGAGGATAAGAACCGGGGGGGTGAAAGTAAAAGGAGTTAAATGAATTAATAACGCGGAAAAGGGAGTATATTTATTTGTGTGCCGGGTGTGTGTGTGAGTGTAGCTGTGTATGTGTGAGTGTAGATATGTATAGGTGATGGTAGGTGTGTATGTGTGAGTAGGAGCTTGAATTTCCTTAAGTTATGGTTTGAGTAATTCTTCCGAGTCGTCATAATTTAGGGTCAGGAGATATTCTTTTATTTTTTGTTTACATTGGAATTTGTTCAAAAAGTGAATGTTTAATGTGTTGTGCAGTTTATTGTATAGTAACGTACTTAAATAACGGTTATGCCGTTGTGCAAAGGTGGTATTTGTACAAACTTTAGGACAAACGAGTTTGGGTCTTCTTCTGAGCGTAGGGCTTTTACATCTATTGAAAGGGATAATTTTATGTGTTCGTATGATTGCACGAAGCATATACAGTTGGCGGACTGTTAGTACCTTAAAGTCCGAATAAACTTGCTGAGTGGGATACCTAAATGGTTTATTTAACAGGACTTTGATCACTGCACGTTGGGCTCTTTCAGCTGGTATGAGGATTGTTTTGGCTGCACCACCCCACGCAACGATACAGTAACTTAGTGTTGATTCACAAAGAGCGGTGTATACCATTTTTAGAATATCTTTATGGGCAGAAGTTCTTAATTTTTTGAACACGTAAATGAGTTTTCTAGTGCGCGCAGACAGAGATTCAATGTGGGTCTTCCAGTTGAGACTGGAATCAAGATAAAGGCCGAGATACTTGACGGAGGAGGCTCTCGTCACAGTCTGGCATGAACAGAAATTGTTGCGGTCGCGCTCGTCACAAACATGGGCTTTGATTTTTATTGAAAGGTCAGATGGAAGGGTAGAGGGTCTGGAACCAAAGGTTATAAAATTCGTTTTGCTGACGTTCAGAGTTAAGCTATTATTGCTCAACCAGATCATAACTTGGGTCAAGGATTTTTCGGCGGCCACCCTTGCCGTTTCCCAGTCGTGTCCGCTGGACAGTAAAACAGTATCATCGGCGTACGCTATAATGTGGGTAGAAGGGAGGGTAAGTTGACAAAGTTCGTTAACATAGATTTGGAAGAGGAGAGGGCTGAGCAAACTTCCTTGTGGCACGCCGAAATCGAGTAGTTGTTCACTACTGATGTACTCGCCTAATTTAACACACTGGGTCCGGTCTGATAGAAAATCCTTAAGCAGTTTGAGGGCTGTGCCGCGCACTCCAATCTGTTCCAATTTTCCGAGTAAAATAGGGACAGAGACAGTGTCGAAGGCCTTAGAGAGGTCCAAGAATATGCCGACACATTTGTGTTTACAGTCAATTTTGTTGACAACAGAGTCCAATAGAGCTATTACAGCGTCTTCCGTCGATACCCCCTGTCGGAAGCCGTACTGGTTTTTAGCGATGATTTTATATTTGTCTAAAAAGTTGAGGAGATTTTTGTGAATTATCTTTTCCAGTATTTTTGAAATTGCTGGAAGTACCGAGATTGGTCGATAATTATTTACACTGCCTCTGTCACCTGCTTTAAAAATTGGATGCACAATGGCTTTTTTGAGGGTCTTAGGGAAAGTTCCAGTGGATATTGCAAGATTGCAAATGTGCGTTATGGCCGGAACCAGTTTGTGACTGATAGATTTTAACAACTTGGGAGAGATATCATCCCAGCCAGAGGCACTGTCTACGCGGAGATCTTTAATGATAGCGTCGACCTGTTTCTCGTCTGTCTCCAATAGGACAATTGTATTAAGCATCGAGATTGGGCGGGGAGGAGTAGATTGGGCGTTGCATAAGTTTTGCGGGATTTTATTAGCCATGCTTCTGCCGACATCAGCAAAGAACCTATTCACAGCGTTGACCGACACGATTGGGTCATTGTCAATTTTGAGGAGATCAGTCGGAGCTAAAGAATTTTTATTTGTGTCAAGTACATTACGGATGGCCCCCCACATCTTTCTTGGGTTATTTTTAGCATCAGAATAAACTTTTTGTTCATAAGCAGTTTTAAGTTTTTTAAGCAGATTGTTACAAAAATTCCGGTAGCGCGAGTATGTTAGTTGTAAAATCGCGTTTCATATAAACTAACACATACAAAGTCACGCCTTCATGTCATGGGGGTAGGCGGAAACTACAGCACGCCTATAGAGGTATGAGGAACAGGGTGTAAAGTTCACTCATACTCTATGGAAAAGGGAGGATCCTCCGACCAGACGGGTGTCGTGTCTGGTGGGCAACTGCCCGACGATTGATGTCGGGATGTTGAATATATGCTAGTTGCGCGGTAAACTCTGATTGCGCGATGCAGGATTTTGCGTGACGTCAGTCTGACGCGTAGCTCGCATGTGGCGTTGTAGATGCCGCTACACGCCTCCTGCTATGATCCTTACATACTCCTTTTGCTTTGTTTACGTTCATACAGGTCATAAACGCACGCTGGTTGCGAGTACTACGCATCTCATCTTTCTGAAGAACAATACAGCACCCTAATTACGTAACACACTATCTATAACAAATTCAATCATTTTGAGGCCTATTGCTAATGCATTGATTCCTATTTTCGAAAAATTTGTCTGCTCAACAAGGTAAATAAAGCAATGAATGTTGTTGAACTGTCAAAATGAAACCCATTCCTACTGTTAGTGTGTTACGTAGGTAATTACCCCGCGGGTCAGGGTAAATAGCTATTAACAAAATGTGAGGCACTGTGTTTTTATACTAGTATTGCCAAAAGAGCTTTAAAAGTGAAAGTTTAGCCTAATGATAATCATTTAGAAACACAAAGTATTTTTTCAACTTAACCATTTACAGGCACTTTTGAAGTGTCAAAGGAGTTGGCAGTTCAGAAAGATGAAGCTAGTTGCTCTTTCCAAAATGTAATAGATTCCTACGTAGATAAACGGGCAAGAAACTCCATGGACACTCTTTTAAATTATATTGTTACATCATTAATGTTGAGTGATATGTAAGAACGATTTAAATAAGACGTGGACGTTAAAAGCGTCCACAGAAGAGCAAAAGAAACAAAAAGAAAAAACAATTCGCAACATAATATCTACACAATCTTTTACTACGATTAATATGACCCCGTTATTATTGAATACCTCGTGACTAGATTTTTTAAACAATTTTTTAACCTTATTCATTAATCAACATGATTACAAATACAAATCTAACGTCCAAATTGAGGCTACAGATATTTAGTTCCTGGATTTAACAGGTAATATTAAGTGCACTCAGAGTGCCAGACTAAGCTCATGCACTATTGACAGCTTACTGTGCCGGGTTCTTAAGCTGGGTTTAGATTATTAACTATTAGTGTAGTGGTGTTTGACTGTTCTGTTTCGGGCTATAGCTCACTAAAGACCCGGATTTGAAAAGCTGATAATTCAACTAACACGTTTCCATTATAGATAAATAATAACCATATATAGGTACATTTTAGCCAACTAATCAGAGGGCCTAGACAAATGGCATTCGCTTCGGAGCGATTCTATTTCTACAAACGCTATCGCTTTCGCTAATGTTTTCATCATACGAATCAAAAACTAGCGATAACGCTTGTCAAAAAGTGTCACTTGGCTACGCATCTCTCTGGAAGTAATCGTTCGACGCTATCGATTAGTTTTATAGAATCGAATGATGTTAACATTGTCTAGCTAATTTCTTTTAGTTGACCTATGATCACGTGACATTTCGATAGCTTATGTCAACCCCATACATTTTTTGGCTTTTCTACTAGTGTCATCGCTAATTGAATGTGCCTTTGTCTAGGCCCTCTGAGCAGTTACCATAAATATGACAGCAGCGTGTTAAGGCTCGTACACACTGGCACGACGCGACGCCCGACACAAAGGCACCGAATGTCGCGCGACGAGCGGCGCCTTTGTGTAGCGCTGTCGCGTCGCGCCTGTCTGTGGGAGCCTTTAGAAGAATTTATCAGCTTTTCAAAAACCGGGTAGGTATTTGTTAACTGTAGCCGGAAATAGAACAGTCAAGCTACTGTTAAACGACACTAGTTTCATAATGTAATGCTTTGCAGAATAGTTCGGCAGATAAAAACATTCTAATAGACGATCTGAAAACCAAAAAAATTGGGCATACCTAAATAAAACTAAGCAATTACACTCAATCTGCCTCCTACTAACTGTCTCTCTGCTTACCGTATAATGATTAAAAGGTGTAATACTAATGTGCTCAAAACCAGTTCTCTTCAGCGGGCTAGCCTCTTTGCAGGTCACAAGGAAGCGTCGCGGCTGAACCGGTCCCATTTTGTTCTGACATTATGAAATATGGGCGTCGACAGATTATAATATTAACACATTTATGAAACAGACCGCTTGTTATAAAAAAGCGTAACATTTTCAAAATGAGTTTGTAAAGAAATTATGCGTGTTACATTTTTTGAATTAGGAAACGTTGTCATATGTATCTTGTGGTACTTCATTAATGTGTTTGGTCATCAGAAGTAATTTTGGAAAACTGATAATATCGAGTCTTTATTTGCATTTTTATTTGTAATAATACCCATTTATCTGCAGGATGGAGGGTGTTAATTTTAATAGATGGAAATTCACATCATAGATGATGTAGTGACAAAAATTGGTCGTGTTGAGAGGATGAATGAAAGGCGACAAAAAAAAAGTATTTACAAGACACGTGAGTGGAAACGCATAGACATAAGTGACCTTATTGGTGATGGTCTTCAAAAAGGTCAGGTGCTTAGTACACGAAGCCAGCGTGCGTGTTAAACTAGGTGTATGAACGTGACCAAAGGAGTATGTAAGGATCATAGCAGGTGGCTTTCTGTAGTTTCTGCCTACCCCCATGGGAATAAGGCGATTATGTTTCTATGTAAATTTACAACTCGTTCTTCCATCTCCAAAGTAATAGCTAAGCTAGAGTTATGTTGTTGCAAGTCCTCAAAGACCATACAGCCCAATACGTTAATAAAATCAAAATACGAGCACAGTAATTATAGTTATCTCCATATTCATTGTCAGCATTTTAATATAAAACGGCCTACAGCAGTTAAGGCTTAGGGCCGTTAATATTAAAAACAGTTTATAATTATTTAGGTTAATTTAGTCGCCAATAATTCTTGGCCTATTATTAATAGACAGCAAGTCTTGGCCTTTTAAAAAAAATAACCACGGCTCTGGGCAAGATCGGCACAAAGAAGGAAGAAGGTTGTAGATAATTATGATGCGTACCTACTTATAAACATGTATAAAATCTTAATATAACTAAGTATAGGAGTCAAATTATCATCATAATTTCTTTGCCGTTGTGCCAATTTATTTGGGTTGGGGGCAGCATGTCTATTTCTTCCATATGTCTCTATTAGTTGTCGTTTCGGTAGTACTACTCACCCATTTTCTAGCCATATCATCTTTTACACAGTCCTTCAATCGTTTCTTTGGACCCCCCTACCCTTATAGCCATCCACATTCACATCCCCAACAATGTCTAAAAAAAGTGCATATACAATTAGAAATGGAAGTATTTATATCCCAAATTTCTGAATAATTGTGCAAAATGAACCCTATTATTTCATTTCTAGAGATTTAGGAAATTATGATATAGAATAGATTATAGAGATGTTGCAGTGACTGACATTTAAGTAAGTGGTGCTAAAGGTCGTTGGTTCAGACTAAGTCCAAGCCGCTGAACTATTAAGCAAGGCTTGGAATAAAGAAAGAATTGGCTAAGATGAACATAGCTATTGCAAAGTTAAAGATTTTTTAACTCTATTAAAATATTTTTGATTTTACAATCATTCTAACATCCATCAGCATGGAGCTTGCAAAGGAGGATATGGCTATAAGGGGTTTACTACTGAGATAATATGATGATAATAGAGATAAACGGAAAAGATAAAAAAACTGAGATAAAGATAGGAGAATGATCATGATTAAATAAAAAAATGGTGCTAAAATAATGGAACCTTGGGAGAGCGTATTGCTTAATAGCGTCAGGGATGAAATTTAACAAAAGGAGAGAAGGCTTTTGCTGTCGTAAGTCGATACGGGCAATTAATCGAATAAAACAAGGAACCACAACGACAACGAGGAATCCAGTAGAAGCCATAGTCAGACTGTGTCGGGAAGGCGGAGAACCGGTTGTAATAGCGCAACTTGGACAGGACTATGTCCAGCTATGAACTGCGAGAGATCAAGTTTTATTGGTTTAATTACCAGAGTGGCCTGAAGATGATAAGGCTTCAGACGTGGACTGTGAGAAACTGTAACAGAACGGAATGTAGGAGACCCAGTTTCTTGAATTTAATTATTAATGTTGATTGCATAATCGTAAAAATATCAAAACATTTTGTAATTATTGATTTACAAAATTAGGGAGTGCCTCTATACGTGAGATCAATGTTTTAGGTTGGCAAGCCTGACAACGCTTATTCTTACATAACATTATGTTCCAACCTCCGGTTTGGGGAATTACGTGGTCTTCAAGTAACAAAGTCCAGTCCAAATCTAAATGACCAAGATTCGAGACCGTTTGTATCGCCGAGCAGTGAAAGTAAAATAGCGCTTTCGCAGTAAGCAGGAATCGTTAACACTAGGACACATTTTGTACCGGTACATTGCGTTACATTTGTTTTTACTTTTGCTTGCTCTTACATGCTGTTGATTCTTCAGAACAAAATGTACTTTAACCTACATCGAATAGTTTCAGGATTGGCGCATATTGACTCATCTCAACTGATCATCCTATATACCTTTGGTACCATTTAAGTTTATAAAAATGTCAAAATATGGTAGCAGGTTTCCGGAGGTTTTCGAATTTCAAGTTTGGTTGATTTTCTTCTTCATATATCGTGGTTTATAGGTACAAATCCCACAATCATGCACCTTACAAATTAGTACCAAAATGTTAGACCATAAAATAGTAAGAGTTTCTAAATCTCTTAGTTTCAGAATTTCAGAGTTTCAATAGAAAAGTACAACACCCTCTGAAGCGTTATTTTCGTGTGGGAATCATAACCATGTGCGTGCAGTGAAATTGATTGCCAAGTACGTAGTACCCAGGCAACAGACACCCAGTGTGGACTCCAGCCATCACGCGATAATATATATACTAGAAGCTACGCTTAAACTAAACTCGACAACATAGTATATGTGAGGCGGTTACATATCAATTAGGAACCATTATAGAATCGACTTCCTCTTCTCAATATTAATTATATTGACTCGTAACTTACATCACCATAATTTGCTTAGGTTTACTTCTAGATCCTGATCTGCCTGTATAGTGCCCACTGCTCGGACCCAAGCCTTCTCTCTGTGAGAGGGACGATATTTATATGGTCATATAATAAAGACTTGCTTCTGCCCGCGGCTTCACCTGCGTGGATGTCGGAAATTACCTCACGGTAACGTGCTACCGGGACAAAAAGTAGCCTATCCTAAAGTGTTCTTCCCCAGGATGCCATGCCTATTTCTTTGCCAAATTTTATCGAAATCCGTTCGGTGGTTTAGGCGTGAAAAGGTAACATACAGACAGAGTTACTTTCGAATTTATACTAATATAATATTAGTATGGAGGTGCGTTTGTGTAGGCACTTAATCCAAACCATTTTCCCGTAACTGATCTCGAATTTAGAGTCCGGACTAAGAATATCTTAAATAGAGACACTTGTCCCCACATGGGGATCGAATTAAGGACCATAGCAATCGTGCGATCGACCTAGACACCAACGAGACAGTCGATGTCCAAAACAGCCTTGCGATGAGGCTTTAATCCATTGAGGGAAGCCTGCGGTCAACCACACAAAGCATCGAGGAGTGCTTGCAGTCAACCACGCAGAGCATCGAGGAGTGTCAGCAGTCAACCACGCAGAGCATCGAAGAACGGGCAAGAAACTCCAAGGACATTCTTTTAAATCAAGATATTACAAAATCCTGGGTACATTATTCTTGTTGTTTCTATATTATATGTGAGAACAATGTTAAAAAAATTAAGAAACAATTTAAAATATAAGATTATGTATAAACCGTAGCAGTCTCAACCGACGGGGTCCATTCACGAACATGACACGCGGATCAGCACCATCCAGCTCAACCATTTTGTAGGGAAAGTCAACGTGCAAGGCTGCCTATCCACCAAAGATGCCCGAAGTAGCAGCTGAAGTGGTGAAACGTGAAGCTACGAAACTATGCTCTATTACCACCAGAGCCCAGTGATGTAGTGGGGCGGGTAAGATGTGCTGTGAAAATGCGCTTAAACTTAGCTTCATTGAACCCTTGTCCACCAGTCCTAAACCACACTACGCTATGAACATTAGACAATTCTATTGGTTGATATCATACATCCATCGGTATGCAATTTAGTACATCTCTGGTGGAAAGTCTAAGGTGACTGGTCAACATCAGCTCTAGCCAAACTGAAGTGAAACATGCGCGGGATTCAGGACGCGACTGCGCGCGTCATTTATAAAAAGTCATGCGACTATTGTATTTGCGCCAGTTTGAACACCTATATATAAGTTAGTTGACACAATCGGCGTGCACAGTCGCGTCCCGAGTCGAGCGTGGTTACTTCTCAATGTGGCCAGAGCTTTTGATAAATAGAGCATCGCACAGCACAGCATAGTACCTATAGCTTGAAGTGGTCGGCCACCCTTACAAATACTTACAATGTCCAATCGGTAGACTGAGCTGAGCTTACCTTAGAAATGATGTATGCACCGTTTCCCTGTCTTGGCATGTCAGCCGGCGACTGTCCGTCTGTAGTGAGATCGTCCATGGTAATCAGCTAACAAAGGCTGGTGACGTAATCATCAGGAAGGCGCTGCGCGTTCCAAGGTGTAGAGTCAGTCAGCAGACGGCATTCTGATAGGCTTATCTTAGGCTTTTAATCTCGTTTTCATTAACACTAGGTGACACTAAAACTAATGCCTAATTACAAGCGCGCCGTTGAATTTTCAACACTCGTCTTAGCGCCGAAAGTTCAAAATGCAACTGCGCGCTTTTATTGACAGTGTTAGCGAAATGGGCATTATAGCTTTTTATATACTCCGTGCGCATGGGCACTGTATACTGACTGCCTAGTTGAACTACTGGTCTCAAGTGCGACTCCAGACAATTGAGTTTTGCCGATCTTTTCTGAATCTTAACACCGTGAAAACTCATGTGAATAAATCTTAAAGTGAGCTGTCAATCCACGTGATCTGATTGACACTGTTGACAGCTGACTTCACCTTATTTGTCATGGTGAGATTTTAACACAAAAGATCAGCTGATTTCGATCCCCAAAGGTGGCAAAATGTTATTGGCATTTTCCATCGTGGGTATTTGTAGGACTTGAACGTGAACAAGTATGGCACGTGTATATTATTTCCATTTTAATGAAAATCACTACCAGAGGGGTAATTACGTAACACACTAACAGTAAGAATGGGTTTCATTTTGACAGTTCAACAAAATTCATTGCGTTATTTACGTTGTTGAGCAGACAAATTTTTCGAACATAAGAAGCAATAGATTAGCAATAGCCATGAAAATGATTCAGATTGTGATAGATAGTGTGTTACGTAATTAGGGTGCTGACTTAGGTGTTTTATTCCAGTTCATCTCAAGATTACATCTCTAAATAAAAATGATAATCCAATTGCTCTTCTCCCTCTCTCGACCAATAAGCATGCTTAACTCAACAAGCCAATTTATTGCTCGCACAAAGAACTCCATTTTGTTGAGCCATTGTTGAGCTACCTGCGTTTTATTGGAAGGTTCAGACAAACTATTTTCTGTTGTGGAAAATAAAAAATACCTGGCTATAGTTCGCCTGCATTACGTAAATCTAGTCAGAGAACCTATTTTTTTTTTCAATTAATTATAAAATTAACGGCTAAGAGGTTCACGATTAATCATTTAAAAAAAAGTTTTTTTTTTTTAATTTAGCAAGAAAATACCTTGACAACTAGTAATTTGATAATTTACTTAAAAACAGTGTTACATAATTATATATTTTTTTAATCGGTTATGTAAAGTAAAGACTGTGCAATACAATACAATACTTACTTAACTTTAATGGAAAAGATGACCTGCATCCTGTACTACGAGTATATGAATTGGAGCCTGCTTTTGAGGAAATAAGCCTGTGTCAGGATAGGCTCTTCCATAACTCAGAAGGCCTCCGCAGACAGGCGGGAGGCTACAGCGCGACGCGACTCTTCGAGAACAATTTCCATGAAGTTTTCATATAAATTGTTCTACTAGAGTCGCGTCGCGCCTGTCTGTGGGAGCCTAAATAACTATTATTTCACTCTTGTTTTTGTTTTAAGTAAGCACACTTAGGTAATACGGGCTAGTGTCCGCAACTCCACGTCAAAGTGCGTATTTTGCGTACACGAGGGAAAATTGATTTTTCGATCCACACCAGCACACAGACGGAAGAATAAGAGACTGCGTTTATAATAATGTACGGAAGGATGGCACCACTGTTGTGTAATTTTACCTACCTACATCGGTATTTTGTTTCTTTTATAACATAAACAAATTAAGGCTCGTGCACAATGGTGCGACGCGACAGCGCGACACAAAGGCACCGCGTGTCGCGCGACGAGTAGTCCCTTTGTGTTGCGCTGTTGCGTCGCGCCTGTTTGTGGGAGCCTTTATGCTACTAATATGATTTATTTGAGTCATCGAATATTTAAACACTATTTATTTGTTTTGAAACTATTATCACAAGAAAGTAATATTTCCTTACATGCATCAGGTCTTGGGATCGATTCTCAGCGGGGTAATAAAATGACAATTGATCGCAATTTCATTTGACAGTTCACCTCCGTTCATTGCGCTATTTACGTTGTTGAGCAGACGAATTCTTCAAAGTAATGGATTAGCAATATCATTCAAAACTCGGATTGTGATTGAAACTGTGTTACGCGAATGGTGTCGGAATCTGGATTAGTATCCGGTCGATGGCAATAAGCTCACCCCCTATTACGTGGGACTTAAACATAACTGCCGAAATATGGGTGTACTATAGGTACACCTCTGCCTAACCCTGCGGGGAATAAAGGAGTGATGTTTTGTATGTATGTATGTTTGTTCTTACACAGTAGATTATAGAATGACAAGCCGTGCTCCCGATGCGATTTCCCATTGGCTATAATGACAAACTTCCATACAAACTTTCATCCCCTATTTAACCCATATAGGGGGTGGGGGGTTGGGGGAGGTTGGGGAGTTCAAAAATCCTTTCTTAGTCCTGACATTTCACGCCGTTACGCCCAGCGGTTTCGCCTGTGCCTTGTCTGTGAGTGAGTGAATGGACAAATTTCAGATTTAAATTAACAAGAGATGACTGCAGCCGTGTTTGATGTTATAAAGGGTCCCCAAAACGAGCAATTGCAACTGTCAATATTTACGTAACTGATACACATTGATCGTCTACCAAATGCAATTCAAGCGATTGACAATATTACTACAATAGCAATTGACTGCAATTGATAGTTACGGGGACCTTTTGCAGACCACATTCAGAACGGAGCGACGGGTATTGTAAAACAAAAACTCGACGCTATAACAAATACTTGTTATTCCCAATAGTCCTTTGTCTACAAATTTATCTGCAACGTATCGAACCAAGTAACACTATCAAAATCAAACGTCAAATTATTTGACATTTGTTAGAAGTAGGTAGGTACGACATAAAGTGTGATTCAAATGGGCCTCCACCTAGCATTGAGTTGTGAAGCCAATATTAAGTAAGTTTTAATTATTACAAAGTGCATTGTACCTATAAACTTAGAGAAAGTGCTATTTTTCTAACGACCACGGAAGGTTCACTAACACCGATCAATGATTTCAGAAAATGGTCCTAGATAATAAATGTAGGTAATAAACTCAAACGCCTGTGCTTGTACCATTAGCGTAATAGGTACACGTTTCGATAAGCAGTTAAAATAGGCATAAACAAAAACGAAAGCGAACGCACATAGAATAATGACGAAAAGAAAAAAAAAACACAAACCATAGTTAACATCACTATAATTTTAAAAATAGAACAGTCGCTTACAGCTCATTATTATTCGCAGTGCATAATTTATGGAACATTCCAAAGAGAATGATGACGAATCGACAATTTTGATAATAAGATAAATAATATTATGTTAGGTTACTTATATTTAGATATTATAATATGTTAAAACTATACATGATATAAGATTTAAAAATCTCTAATCGTTGAAATGCAGCATCTATCTACTAAAAAACAGTAAAATCTAGAAACTTAACAAAAAATATTCATCCTGTAAAGTATTAAATGAGGTGAATACATTATTTTTATCAATGGCGTCATAAGGATGTGAATATGTGATGTGTGAATGTGAAAATGATTTGCGATCCAGGAACTATGAAAGAAACTATGTCTGGTCATCACTTCCTCCAAGATCTTTTAGCTCGAAAATAAACCAATACTCCGTTTTTTTTAAAGAAATGCAACATGTGGGAAGACATTAAAAAATACTTACGTATATTTCAATTATATAACAGCCATTTGTAGTAGTCTAACCAAAAGATTTAGAAGCTCAAAACATTTCCAATTAACTTTACAATCTACATAAGTCGTCCGTCAGTTTGTTGGACTTGATTGATCAGTAATGAACAAGGACATTACAAAATCGTTCTAGAAATTTACAGGTTTACAATATTATAAACATTCGCGTTTTCTTACCAGATGAACAACGTTAATAATAATATAATATAGGTACATAATTAGGTTGTAAATTAATTAAAATCTATTGAATGCTATCTATATAGGTACATGCTGCCTCATACTGATGAATATAACTTCTTTTAAGACACTTTATGGACACTGATAACTTCACTTTGTCACTTCAAAAACATTGAACTAAAGAAAAGTAACTGCTCTGGCCGCTCTCGATGTTTCACCCCACCTGTGATACCCCACCCAATTGAAAAGTGGCCTTTCTATGTTCAATCTGAACGTGTGTGCTACCTTTCTAAATTCGCCGGGTAAAACGGGCTAGTAGGGATGGACCAAGGGGCTAGATTATGCAATTATTGGACTCGCAAACCGACCAGTATATAAGCTTGTGGTGCGCTCAGAGGAGTAGAAAGTAAGCCAGTCTTGACAGGCAAAGTGTAATACGGAATCAGTCCAGCTAACCAAGCAAGATGTACGCAAAACTCGCCGTGAGTTCTCCAAATTTTTTTTTAATTCTCGTAATGGTTTTGGCGCCAATTTCGATGTCAAAGTTTTTTTTCTCTTTTTCCTAAGTGCGATGGCCGAAAATTGTGTTTATATTATAAATAATTTTATTAATTTAACGAATTGTGTTAATTTTTCGTATCCTTATATATGATTAATATCATCACATCTAACAAATATTTTTCATTTTGCGGGCAGTTTATTTAATTATTTTATAAAATTCTTGTGCCATATTCCTATCGTGAAAAAATTGCTGTGTATCATGTGCCGTTTTCAATTTAATACCGATTTTTAAATACTGAACTACATACTTAAGTATATTTTAGTATAATACTAAAATCGAACTAACAAAAACTTTTTATTTGTCAGCTTATCTCCCTCGTGGTAGCCGTGGTCGTCGCTTCCCCAACCCCCGGTGGCGGTGGACAGTAAGTACCTTACCTATTCACATTTAAGCACAATAGTTTGAATAACTGCGCGGCAGTGTAGGGTTAAAAGGGGTGTCATCATTGATTTTGTTATCAAATAGTTCATGAACGTGAACTGTTAGTTTTAGTTTTTGCTGCTTATAACTAATGCAAACTCGTTCCATTCAGTGGCAAAATCGTCAAAAAAAAGAACCCGAAAACATTACTATTTTACTCCGTTATTTACTATCAAACAAAAAACACAAAACTACAACCTAATGTAGATATAATGACGCAACAAAACTGTCTCAAGTTCAGCGCAAACGCAATAAAATAAAATGACGATGTATTATGTGTTGTTCTTTTTATGAGAACACTATTCATTCATAGTTCGAAATCGCTGTTCTTATTTTGATAAAAAAAACTTTACAATTCGAATGCAGTAAAGTTAGATTTAGATCAGTATTGTGATTACGTTACGTTGTGAAGGTCGTGTGTCGGCGTTATGCGCTGGAGGTTTTCAAACAACGTAAATTAGTGACTGCTAATGAATGGCAAACCTTACTGTATGACTAGATTGGGTAGGATAAATAGAATTTGTAAAGTAATAAACAAAAAACACATCTGTATATCAAAAATAACTAACACCCATAAAGTGTTAATTACAAATCGATCCAGAAACTTACTTTGCTGCTTTTGCGATAAATTGCGACTTAAAGTTACACCATTATTGATAGAATCAATTTAAATAAAACTCATATTTACCAACCGGCTGTAAGTATTAATTTATTTACTATTATTGTGGAATTGGTGCTACATTGGTGCTAGCTTATGTTGCAATAAGCAATATTATAATATTACATGCAATCAAGTTTTTATTAAATAATTATTATGTGCGCGCCCCCAAAGAAATCCTGTTTGGGGTAACAAGTAAAATACCTACTAGACTATGTGGTGTATCAACAATAAAATGTATAATAATTAATAAAATAAATATTATGTGCGCCAAAGAAATCTTGTTTGGGTAAGACTATAAAATACCTACACGGGTCAAGAACTCAAAGCATTTATTTCAATTAAACCAATCACAGGCACTTTTGAATTGTCAGGGCACAAGAGTAATTAAACACATTATAGTAGGTACTTAGTTAAGTGTCAAAACTGTGCTTAGAAAAATAATTGTTTCTAATAACTTGTTAGCCAGTTTGTAAGACTCCTGATTTCAGCCATAATTGTTTAGAGCCAAAATGAAAATTTTAGGAAAACTGTTACTAAAGATATTTCCGTAAAAACATTGTTAAATAATTTCTCATACATCTTAACAAGACTTGAAAATCGCGTTAAATTGATTGCTACTATCATTACGGTTACTGTCACAGTCAATTGTGTGTCGTATCATTTTCTTGTCATTGGAAATTTGTCACAATACGTATCGCAATTTCTGTCAGTACCTGTCAAGAAACAATTGTGTTTTTCACTCATTGTTCTGTTAAGTTTAAAGTATCGTACAAAACTGTGTTAACGCAGACTGCACGATTTCAAACACAGTGTTATGTTATCCTGCTGGGGTCGCAGATTATTCGAAAGAGCTACCGTGGCCCTGGCGCACAGGCAACTGAAGGAACACGGGTGGGTTTTAGTCACGGGAGAAGTCATTTGATGAATTCCCAAGCAAAAAAAAATATTAACGGTCGTGTTTTTCTCCAGTCATTCAATTACTCTTGTATAAATTGTAATCAGACAGTCCTTTAAATATTTATAGCTTTTTCCATAACTCATCATTCTCCTACACCTATCCCAATTTACGTGTGGTCAGCGCAACATATCTTTTCTTCCTTCCCTGCTTCTCTATTAGTCATCTCGATAGTCACCCTCTTTCTGACCATACCATCTTCCACACAGTCCATCCATCGTTTATTTGGCCTTCCCCTACTTTTATAGCCATCAACATTCATAGTCAGAACTTTCCTCACGACATTTTCTTCATTTGGATTAAATTTTTTATTTTTTTTTTATTTTAACTGATCTGGTTAGCTTATCTTACTAAAAAAACATGTCCAAAAATGACATTCTTTAGAAATAGGAAAAGCAAATCAACTGACACAGCTGTTACAACCATGTAATATTGTCTAGCGATGTGTGACGTAATAAAGGAATCAACGCATCTGTAGAATGATCGCCCATCGATAAATAATCTCATTATGTGCCGTTGCATCATGATCCTTATGTAATATGACAGTAATTAGGGAAGCGCAGTTATCTTGTAATCTGGTATGTTCATGACTGTTTCCGATAATAATATAAATATTTTAGTAGCTAACAAGCAGCGATGAGAAGCTAAGATTGATTGCAGATTAGATGGTCAGTACAGATGAAAGCAGATAAGTTAAGAACTCTTTCCTATATAGTATCAGACCAAAATTACGTTATTACAAGTTTTTTTTAAATACTGAAATGTAACTGGCCCACTGCAGGACAAAGGTAGGTAACTTAATCTCTAATTTATTGGTAAATGGTTTTATTTCTGTAAGTAGGTTTGTACAAACACTTTTACACTATTTTGTTTTAAAATAAGTTCGGTTATTCCTATCTGACTAGTTAGAGACAAAAGACCGAAACAAACTCTGAGCTCACAGGCTCTTTTAAAGTCCAGACATAATGGTAGGAAACAGATGAGTGCCTACCTAGGATTTGCTTCAGGCTTCCGCATTATTGTTTTCCCTAAATATTTGTATCTCGTAACTTAGAACGCAAATTACGATGAAATTAAAGAAGATATTTTTGGTGAAAGGTATCCTGCACCCTAATTACTTAACACACCATCTATCACCACCTGAATAATTTTGAAGCCATCCTGCTAATCCATTGCTTCTTATGTTCGAAAAATTTGTCTGCTCAACAACGTAACTAACGCAATGAATATTGTTGAACTGTCAAAATGAAACCCTTTTCTACTGTTAGTGTGTTACGTAATTACCCCGCTGGTGTACAGGTGTTTAAATCCTTATTTCTTAAAGTTATATGCTTAGTTCAAGTTTAATTCTGTCTCGTAACTTAGATTCCAAGTGATAATCGCTTGAATGCTCATCTCAAGTGACTCAACGGGTCGGAGGAGATTCCTAGAGACAACTTTGCATAAGCTTCATTCCATGTAATAAATCCATGTTTCCGTGCTTATAAAGTAGTGCTAATTATGTATTAATTAACTATTGCTTTTATCAGGATCTGACAACCAGATTTACTAAGGGATATTGTGTTACCCAGTAACTGGGTTGTGGAGGTTAGATAGGCAGTCGCTCCATGTAAAATACTGGTTTTCAGCTGCATCCGGTTAGACGGGAACCTGACCCCAATACAGTAGGGAAAAAGCTAGGTAGATTGATTGATAAGGGTGTAAATAGAGTTCATTATTACATGAATTGATAACCCACTGATATTAATAGATACAATAATAATGAGGAAAAAATAAAAATAAAAAATAAATTACCTACATTAAGTTTTTGTCTTAATCTTTTAACCAAGCATTAGGAGTAAGTTAGGGTCGTAGCAGGTAGTATTCTGTAGTTTCTGCCTACCCCCTTGGGAAAAAGGCGTGGGTTTATGAATGTTTGTATCTTTTAAATAAAAACAAGCTTATTCATTTGTCGTTAAAGCTGGTAAAAGGTAACATTCCGACTTGGTAAAAGGTAACATTCCGACTTGGTAAAAGAACGTACTTTTTCACTTACATAACAAGAAGTAAATACGTAATTTTTTTACTATACATGTGTGTATAGTAAAAAAATTACATACGTCCTCAATTTGATTGTGTAATACA
Organism: Dryobotodes eremita; assembly: GCA_917490735.1. Taxonomy (NCBI): domain Eukaryota; kingdom Metazoa; phylum Arthropoda; class Insecta; order Lepidoptera; family Noctuidae; genus Dryobotodes; species Dryobotodes eremita. The sequence continues at coordinate 3,174,711 of OU823241.1, read as the reverse complement.
TACTTAAAAGCTCATGAAAAAGAGATTTTTAATACACAAGTATTAATAAACACTTACATGGACACAAAAGTTCAACAGCCCATGTAATGCCCATTCTGGTTGCAAAAGTCTTTTATTCGAGTCTTGGGTCGAACAAATTACGTAATGATTTCTGGGTAGGCGGAATATTCTAGACTTTGTTACCTGCCTCAGTGCCTAATAGGATAACCTACACTTCATTGTGACTTCATAAACTGTAATAACAGATTTTGTATCTACTTTCATCTAAAGTCTCTATATAAATAAAAAGTTAATTCTGTTCGTTTGTAAGCGCATCACTTGAGAACAGCTGGACCGATTTGGCAATTATTTGTTTGGATTTGTTCATAAGAGTCCGAATTAGGTTTTACCTAAAGACAAATTGGAAAAGTTGCCCGGAAAATTGGTGCATTTTCAATGGGAATTTTGTATGAATATTGAAATTTGGACAAGACAACGTCTCTTGGGTCAGCTAGTTGAAAATAAATATATTGTCTATTCTATTCTATGGAAAAATATTTGTCACTTTCGTTTAAAACGCATAGCCCTCCGAATGACGGCTGCGTTGAATATTAAAGTGTAGTAAACCCAGTCTAAAACAAAAACAGATCTTCACGCTTGCATCATCATTCTCCTGCCTTCCAATTTATTTGTGGTCGGCGCAACATGTCTTTTTCTTCCACACTTCTCTATCAGTCGTTATGTCGGTAGTTTCCCCCCTTTTTAACCATATCATCTTCCACACAGTCCATTCATCGTTTCCTTGGTCTTCCCCTACTCGTATAGCCATCCACATTAATTCTCAAACCTTCTTGATGACATCTTCACGCATGTATTCCTCAAAATAGTAAACAGAAGTATAGTAATTAATCTCTGGTCAGCTACTGTGAATTTTACAAAACTCAATCACACTTTCCGACCTGAGGAGCAAATCACCTGATCTGACCTGATCGCTGCGACACTGTCACGAAAATCAATCATTCCTGCCTATCTCCAAGGCTGTACAGCGAGATGTTTGTAGTCAGACCAAGGCGATTTAACTTAGTAACTATAACTTAAAGAACTTAACACAACCGGTTAGTGCAGTGTCGTTGTGTAACAGTCTTCAAGTCTTGGGTGTTCGAAAACTTTCCGAGCACTCCTTGCATTGTAAAACTATTTTTTTAAAGACTAACTATGCGGCTTTGTTTTGCAAAGGGCAACTATTTAGATTCAATTCGTTTCTGTCCTGTATTTTTGACGTTCTAATGTGCCTTCCAATGGCACTAATTGAAATATACGATTTGACTATGATCTGGTCCATAATACTAGTTTGTAATAATTGTCCCACTAATACTAAAAGCCTTTCTTCGTACATTGTAGAAACTATTTCATGTCATATTCATACAGTCTCGCCAAAAGTTAAAGAAATACATTTTGTTTTCATTTCCATAATAATGTCACCGTCACTAAATTGGCCTGTGCTGCAACTACCCGTCTGGCCTGGACACAATTAATTTTCATTTTAATTAACTCAAACCACCCTTGTTTACACATCGATCAATAATGGACGCGGATATGAATGTACATGTTATATGAATTCTATTATTTGAATTCTAGCTCGCCGTCCCTCTATCAAATAAAGGGTTGAACAATACGCGAATCATCGAAAACTCGCAGGTATTTCAATTCATTCAACTGTAGTTCTATATTGTTTGAATGTATAGTTGTTCCTGCAATACGTGAATGTTGGAATTGAAGGTATTTTATTTTATCATTAATTCTGGTATGGTCCAAACTTAAGCTTGCAGTCGACAGACTTGTTTGCTGTTGAGATATAAACTTTTCTTAGACTCATGTTCCCGTCTCTTTCATTCACAGTCTTGTAGTTTATCAGTTGTGCCTTGTGCGACAGTTAAAGGAATAACGCGTAGCCAAAGTACAGTCGCTAGCAGGTCAAGCTACACGAAACTGTAAAATTTCTCCAAACGACCTTAAATTGTTGATGGGTAAGTTCAAAATCGAATGAGAAAATCTAACAGTTTGTTGTAACTTGATGTGCTAGCGCCTGTACGTTTTCGGTAAAGTTTAGGACTCTCGGCTTAAAGCTACGGTTTCCTAGACGAGCGGTGGCCGTCATATTATAACGGCCGTCAGATTTACAATCTGATATTTTCACCAATATTTGATATTCAGGTGTCAATAAACGTTACGTATTTAGACAGCTGTTATTCTGCGACCGTTCACCGCTTTCATAAGAATCCAAAGCTTTAGACCCCATGGCCCTACCACAGGATGCTTGGTACCCCATGGTCTTATACTTATTATACGTACCTACTTATTACCTTACCTCTCAAATTGACGACAGAAAAACATAGTTACGTAAAAATACAGCCTCTTTTATGAAAGGTGCGGACGTACTGTGCCCGATGACAGCTTAGAAATTGTGAACACGTTTTATTCTGTATCGCCTATTTCAAACTCAATTTGCAGCCAATCAAAACTTTGCAATAACTCGTACGTTTTTAGTTTCAACAAGCACTATGCAAGCTGTGAAGTTAGAACTGTAAAACATACGTTGCCCGTAGCAAATACAGTGATGTGGCTGTACCTCGTAACACTGTAAGCGTTTAGCGGGTCAAAGAGCGGTTTTAGCAGTGTTGTTATATCCATGTCATTAGTGAACATTCATCAATTATTAGGATAGTATATTATGCTAATTAGATCGGGTTAATGTTGATACTATAGACCTTGTGAAGACCGCAGGAATCTGCTGGATGCGACAGGTACCCTAATTGCGTAACACACTATCAAATACAATCTGAATCATTTTGACGAATATTGCTAATCCATTGCTTCATAGGTTCGAAAAAATTGTCCTCTCGATAACGTAAATAACGCAATGAATGTTGTTGAACTGTCAAAATGAAAGCCATTCCTACTTTTAGTGTGTTACGCAATTACCCCGCCGCCGGTCGAAGTGGCGATGCTTAGGGGAGGCCTATGTCCAACAGCGGTCGTTTTTTAATTGAAATAATGTTCAACTGATGTTTTTGGTAGTTGAAAAAAAAATCGACATAAGAACTATATCCCCCAAAAGTGGCCACATAATATTGTTATTTTCTAGTCAAAATAAATTAACGTGTCTAGATAATTTTGCAATGGTAATAATGACTCAAAATAATCGGTAAAGTAACCGTGTGTGATTGACCACTAAAAATGAAACTAATCTGATAAAAAATGCGAGGTCAAAGTGATCGTAATGGTTTCTGCAATGATTCAACGAGAAATAGAACGAAAACTTACTAAGTATGTGTATTGTAAAAAAACTGGTTTCGTAGAGAGATTTTTTGTTTCCTGATCTCATCGTTTCACGAGTTTCGATTTCAATCGGCGAGTTAAGGCTCGTATACACTGGCGCGACGCGACGCCCGACACAAAGGCACCGAGTGTCGCGCGACGAGCGGTGCCGCTGTCGCGTCGAGCCTGTCTGCGGGTGCCTTTAGAAAAAGCCAACAGCAATTTATGAATCTATTTTCGGAACATTGATGAAACAAAACACAATTTTCTTTTTTTCTGGACGTTAAAACGTTAGGTACTAGAATCATCCCCCCTCTCTGGATGACCCAAACTCAAAGCCTGTATTTGTTTTTCAGTAATGTTGTTACTGAAAAACAAATACAGGCTTTCGGTGCATATAAAAGCATTGCTCATACCGGCCATACATGTTAAGGTAAGACCACACTGAGCAGAACTGAGGGCCTAGACAAAATAACATTCGAGTAGCGATGATGCTAGTAGAAAAGCCAAAAAATGTATGGGGTTGACATAAGCTATCGAAATGCCACGTGATCATCGACAACGAATAGAAATTAGCTAGACAATGTTAACATCATTCGATTCTATGACACGAATCGATAGCGTCGAACGATTACTTCCATAAAGACGCGTAGCCCAGTGGCACTTTTTGACAGGTGTTATCGCTAGTTTTCGATTCGTATGATGGAAACATTAGCGAAAGCGATAGCGATTGTAGAGATAGAATCGCTCCGAAGCGAATGCCATTTGTCTAGGCCCTCTGGACTGCAGCGGCACTACGCTGCGTATGGCGCACACGCAGTTTCGCTGCTGCGGATCTTATACCTACGATGTCATAAACAATATTGCCTCATTGGTCTGGTGGTCACAAGCACTACAGCTGAGCACGAGGTCCTGGATTCGAGTCGTAGCTCGGCCAGTGTTATTTCGTTTTTAAATCAAGAATTTCTCAGTAACAGCCCGAAGTTTGGATTTGTGTCTGGTTGATGGCAATAGACTCGTCCTAAATTACATGGGACTTAAACATAACTGGCGAACTGTGGGTGTACTGTATACACCTCTGTCTTATCCCTTCGGGGATAGCAGGCGTGATGTTCTGAATTAATTGAATGTATAATTTTATTAATCGCGATGATAGAATGTTCATGGCTCACGGTATTGACATTATTTGGACAGACGCCAGCACATCGAGTAACCTCAAACTTAGATTTTCTCATTCGATTTTGAACTTAACTATCAACATTTTAAAGTTTTAAATCGTTTGGGGAAATTTGACAGTTTCGTGTAGCGACCTGCTGGCGATTGTACACACGGCTACATATCAAGCTACACATTTCCAGTTTTAGCTGACCTCGCGTTGTATAGGCTTTTCATACAATGAGAAGTCAGCTTATATTGGAAATGTAGTCGTGCGTACAACTAATATTAAGTATGCTGTCGGTCCTCACTGCTAAGGTATTGATAGAAAGCCTTTCACTCCGATCAAATGCGGAAGCAACACGTTATTGAATAGAATATCCACTTAGTAGCCATTAGCCATCAATTTTTACTGCAACAAATTGATGGCAAGTACTTGCAACCACCAGCAATGAAGCAGTTAAAAAAATAACGTCTTTTTTCGTTGACCTCTTATTCTTGTTCTGATCAAGTGTAACATTATTTCTAGAGCTTTCATCTATATAAATAAATAAATAGTGTCTGTTTGCAATGTCAAAATAACAGCTTTTTACTAAATGCATATGAAAGTACATTTTTTTTAATTTTCTGTCTGTTTGTTCCGGCTAATCTCCGAAACGGCTGGACCGATTTTGACAGGACTTTCACTGGCAGATAGCTGATGTTGTAAGGAGTAACATAGGCTTTTTGTTCCGGTAGCACGTTCCCGTGGGATTATTTCCGACATCCACGTGGGTGAAGCCGCGGGCACCAGCTAGTCTTTCATAACGAAGTGGTCTGTTAAGCTTAGGTTACTAATCACTCTGGTATTCATTACTCGTAGTTTAGACTGTCTCAATGTTGCTGATTACTATTAGCTGGTTCACCACTGACCAACCTACATTATAATGTAATATAATATATAATGTATAATGCTCTCATTTATCTAAAGTATGTTAACGTACCGTAACTTTTTGTTACGCTTACTTTTTTAAATATACAAGATGGAGACAGTAAATTATACTTCGTATACCTAACGACGTTCTCAGTCTGCTTACAAATTAAAAAATCAATTAAATAAAATATTTGTTTATTTATGGCAATTAGGCCCAATTGTTAGTAACGCTGTTCTTAAAAGTATTGTTAGTAAACAAACACAGAAACAAAAACAAAAAGAAAATTGTAAGGTTAGTTGTGGGTCTTCTGACCAGCACCGCCACAGCGTGCGACAACCAAGGTGCGTCGTTCTTTTCTATTAAAATACTCTACATACAAAAATTCATTTAAATATTTATTCAATAGTTTAGTCTCTATAGCTAGTCAAAGATCGCAAAACCCATAGTTGCCCTTTTACTACTAGGTATATAATTCGTTAGAATTTTTTTTTTTTATTTCAGTGTTAGTATTTATTTGATAGTTTCAAAATATTTCTATGCATTAGTATTGCCATTTATTGTCGTACTAGCTGCGCGCCGCGGTTTCACTCGCATAAATCTCGAACCCACGGGAATATGGGGATAAAAAGTATCCTATGTCCTAATTCAGGTCATAGTCTACCCATGTGCAAAATTTCATCCAAATCTGTTCTGCCGTTTTAGCGTAAAAGCGTAACAAACAAACAAACTTACTTTCGTATTTATAATGTACTAGCTTTTGCCCGCGGCTTCGCTCGCGTTAATTTAGACTTTGACTATCAATTCAGGTTATAATTCAATCATGATTCGAAAGACACGTGGCGCCATCTATTATCATAAGAACGTTATTGTTGTTTTCCTCGGGAACAGTACTTTTTTTCGGGATGAAAGGTACCCTATGTCCGTTTCTGTACACCTGACAACGTATATGCAAAATTTCAGGATGATCGGTTCAGTAGTTTAGGCGTGAAAAGGTAACAAACAAACAAACAAATTTACTTTCGCATTTATAATATTAGTTAGGATTAGTTAGGAAGTTAGGATAGTTAGGATTGTAGTCTGCACATTGTATAATATATCAGAGGTAGGTAGAAGATTACGCTGTATCTGTTAATAAAAGATTTAGAAAAACTAGATTTTAAGACACATGTTCTGAGAAAATTTTCTATTCTATTCTAGCGGTAGGCCCCTTAAAGTCTTTTCCTGAAACTAAGAAATCCTTATTTCCTATGTTCCAAAGAATGTTTATAATTTTTTTTTTGTACTTTCACCGTACAGTTACTTTTTTATTCTAAATTTTAATCAGATGTTGCCAACAAAGTGACTTCAACATAAGTAGGTAAACGTTTTAAGTTACGTGGCAAGCAACGTGCAAAGAAATAATATCAGAAATGAGGGGTAAGAATTTTATTTTCTCAGTTCAGTTGGATTTTGTATGTCTTCCCAGTCTGGAAACTTCTTTGGAAGCCAGAATTTTTTGTTGGTGTTTATTTTATAAATTTCAGGGATCTTTGGCAATACGTTGCGTAAGTACCACCCTTAGTCATTTCGAAATTGAAAACAAAAGAAAGAAAATATGTTTATTTGCGGTAAAACATGACGCAGGGAAAACATGCTAATTGTTAATTGTTTCAAACTTCTGTATGACGCACTTACGTTGCGTAAAACCGCCATACTTGTTTTTATTCAAACTTGTTAGCAATTTTTATGATACCATAAAAATGTAAAAAAAAATTGCCCCTTTCATTAAATTAACGACTGTTTCTTAATGTCGTCTAATTTTATATAAAAAAAATTGAATAGGGTCGCCCTTGTTATATAGGACTGGCGAATTGTTGCTGTACTATATAGATACACCTCTGCCTAACCCTACGGGGAATATAGTCGTGATGATAAGTTATGACTTCAGCTAATACTTAGCTTACCAATCAGTAATTATACTGATCAAATTATAACAAACTGAAAATAATATTCAGAATCGCAGACAAATAGTTACGGAAAATACGTTAGATAGGAGATAGAGATTAGAGATTTTCTAGAAATGATATAATTTCGAGAAAGAAGCTTACCGACGACGGCTTATAGATTAAATGTTCTTTATTTTGCCTGCTCTCAAAGATTTTCCGGAGCATGCCGCTAATTGAAATAGAATTAGCTATCAAGCAACGAACTCCCAACCACGTAGCACCGACATTTATTTATTTTTTATTTAAATGCTTTAAGTATTCTCCCTTTTCCAAGTAAACACAAAGATGGTGCTATGGGGAAAACGGAGCAATATCTATCGATTTACAGCGAAAGTCTGCTGGGTACAGAGTCCGTTGCGAGGACACTATTTTCAATATAAATAATTTTCCTTGTAATGTAGGAAGGTCTTTTCTAAAGTATATTAAACTGCATGAAGGGTGGGGTACCCAATTTTACAATGTTAATTTATTTAGGTTGCAAACATAATTATTCGCTGCAGCCGACTTTGAAATTGTTAGAATAACAATTATTATGTTGGTCCGCAATTAAACGTGTTTCCTAACCGTAACTCTATGTGAGATTGGTACTGTGATATGCATGTTACGAACCATACGTTGTTATTAGTATTAATGTAATGTTGTTTTGTTTCGCTAGCTGATCTTATGGGAGCAGTTTTGGCGAAGCTACCATAATTTGCAACTATAGATATTATAAGGCTTTAAATTCTATTTGGAGTGTTGAGTTCTGTGGCACAATCGGTAATTTGTACAAATCACAGCGCTAAAATTATTTATAGATTACTCTTCAATTTGCTTTTAGTAATTTCTAGACTTCGGTGATTTTTTTAACTCATACACTGACTTATTGCTTGTTAGAATTTTAAGAAAATCTTCTACTTTTGCTTACAATGTTTGTAATATGTGAGCACCACGTAAGTATCTATCGCATAATTAATTTATCTGTCATTGCTTCATCTTTAATTATTTTTACATATTGTGATAAAGTTATTTTATTTTATGTGCATCGTCTTCACATATAATTATATAATTAATTTATACAAAATATTGTAAGTAAAACATTTTAAAAGAGTAACGGTGGAGTTTCTTGCCCATTCTTCTCCATACGAAAGTACTTTTTGGAAGGGGCAACTAAAATCAATTATATTCTCTTGTAAATTTTGACTTTCAAAAGTGCCTATTTTGAAATAAATAGTTTGACTTTGACTTCGGCCTACATTGCCATAGAATACACGAGTGTCTGCAATAAATAAAATTGTCTACCAGCAATCGCATAAATTCCAAGAACTGGCCAGAGACGTCAACATAAGCCATGACAGTTATATCATCATTTGGTTACAACTGGTAAACTCTGGTGCACATTTGCATGGTTTACGTCAGACATACAAAGTCGTCGCACCCCAATTACTGGTTGCATCACCGACAACCGGTGCGCTTCCCCCGTATTATCCACTTCGCGTCGAGTACAGGGAAAGCGCACCATTTGTAAGCATAGGACACAGTTCGCGCGTGCTATTCACTAAGCTACCGGATCGTGAATTGATTTCTATGTTGCAACGAGTTTTTTGTTCAATTTTATGCGAATCGTGTGTAGTCTCTACTTGTATGGAATTTAATTCCGGTGTTTATTTTCGACTGGAATAGTAACGAAGTGTTTTTGGAGAATAGCAGCTTCTTGATAGATTTCTATTTTAAGGCGTAACTTTATGCAATTAAAAATACAAAAGTGACCTGTTCGGCTTAATAATTTAGGACGTGACCTTACCTGGGGCATTCTGTATTTGCCAACCAAAGTATTGCTGACGCACAGAGAGAAATAGGAAAAAATAAATAAATTAAATAAGGCATTATTTTAATGATTTCTGATCAACGAGTATTTGAGTAGATGACCTACCTTGCCTGAATAACCGATTAGCCAATTTTTTAATGATGCAAGTTTTTCTGGATTTGATGTTCTTGGTCATTTTATTTAGGCTTCTTTAATGTCCATAGGAATATGTCGTCTTCTCATTAGCTTGCAGGGCCAGTTTCTTCATGATATAACAGATGAAACTCCGTTTTACTATTTTATTTGAATTCTATTTACATAATCCATACAAAAAAAAAAAAATTGACCTTATTGGTTATGTTCTTTAGAAAGGTCAGGTGCGTAGTACTCGCAACCCGCGTTTTTGACCAGATGTATGAACTTAAACGAGGCAAAAGGAGTATGTAAGGATCGTAGCAGGTGGCGTTCTGTAGTTTCTGCCTACTCCCATGGGAAGAAGGCGTGAGTGAGTTTTATGTATGTCTATTTACGTACTAGTACAAGTGATCCTAATGCCTGTAGGTGTTCTAGGTATTATGGGTTCATTCACAGTTGCTACCAAGACAGGAGTATTAACACTTTTATTGGGTTTTAAACTTTATAAACACCACAAATAATGGCGAAATTAAGTTAAAAAGACTGCCTCGTTGGTCTGGTGGTCGCTAGCGCTACTGCTGAGCAGGAGGTCCTGGGTTCGATTCCCAAGTCGGGCAGTGTTATTGGGTTTTTTCATCAATAATTGCTCAGTAGCAGTCCTGAGTCTGGATTTGTGCCCGGTTGATGGCAACAGGCTCGCCCCCTGTTACATGGGACTTGAAACATAATAGGCGAAATGTGGCTGTTCTACAAGTATACCTCTGCCTAACCGCCCGGGGATTACAGGCGTGATGTATGTATGTTATTAAGTTAAAGAATCGCAGTTCGTGATGATCTTAAAAGTTACCTTGGCCCTGTGTTTGATCCCCAGGTAGGGTAGATACTTCAAACTTCCGCCTCATACTTACCTTTTTAGGGAATATCTAGAAGTAACTTTTTTCGTTAAATATCACGAAATTTAAAAGAATTTCGCCCTTAACGGCAAAACTAACCCTCACTTCCTTCCACAGCCACAAACACGTCACCATCCACGTGCCATACAAGGTCCACACGATCCACCACCACCACGTCTCCAAGGTCCACGTCCCGGTGCACGTGCCGGTCGTCAAAGAGGTCCAGGTCATTAAGGAGGTGCCCGTGATCCAGCACGTGCCGGTCCCGGTCTACAAGCACGTGCCTTATCCTGTGGTGAAGCACGTCGAGGTCGAGAAGAAGGTCTACCTGCCCGCTCATGAGGAACACCACGGATGGGAGAGCGAGTCGTTGTCGCATGGCTGGCACTGATGATACTACATTGTTTTAGCGTTAAGGTGAGGAGTTGAGGACACAATAATATTATTTGGTAAGACACACCGCTAAAGCTGAGGGCTGTTTCAAATAGCTTGGAGATATTTAATCTGTCCAGTCGGTTCTTGAAGCAGTTCAGTGTAGAACTGTCACAATATTGAGTTTACAGATTCTTTATTTATTCTAAAAGAACATACATTGCTAACTCACAAATACACAAAAATAATATATAAAAATGGTGTATATTGTAGTCCAGTAGAAAGCTAAAATTTAAATTTAATAATTTAAGTGCCTAGGTATATTTTGTGTTACAAAAAAAAAAGGGAGACTTTGCCCCGAAGTGCGACAATACAGGCTGTATTCTTCAATAAGTACTCTTTCTTTAATTCCTTAGGTTTCACAGAGTATCTAATGAAATGGAGGGTTGAGGGAGGAAAGTGGTCGGACCGGGGAAAGAATGACAGTTTGGGTCATATACCAAACTGCCAGTTTTTGGAAGTGTTGCAAGTTCTGAAAAGTTAACAACTGTAGATTCAGTGTGTTTAGAGGTGTCTTTGTTCAGTCAAGGGCAAAAATATGTAGGCATTTATCGAATTTCTACTTAATAAGGACTCTATTGAAATTGTGAGATGGTAAACTTACAGAATAATAATCATTTTAATTTAGGGGTTTTTACCTTACACGTATACTTATATGATATACTTACATTAAAGTGATCTAAACGAATTCTTTATTTTGTCCCCAGGATACTTAGGATAAGATTCACACATCGTATTAAACAGGAGCTACCGGAAATTTACGAAGTCATCCGAACTGCCCCGAAGTTTACCGAAGCAATCAGACATCTCAAATGTATGATGGAGGAAATAAAAAAAGAGGTGTTCAGCATATGTTAGATTACGTGATGAAAAGGCAACTTTAAAGAGGATATTATTTTAATTTTGATGTCGTTCAAGACGGTTTTATACACTTGTGCAATTCTAACTAAACAGACGCGACCCGACAGCAGTCGCGACTCTAGTAGAACAATTTCTATGAAAACTTCATGTAAATTGTTCTACGAGAGTCGCGTCGCGGCTGTCTGCGGGGAGCCTTTATTGTGTCACTCCCGGGTAAAGGGCTCTTCTCGCCCGAGCATTCATCACCACTCTGGCTCAAGATGGGTAGGCGGGTTGGCTTGTACAATATAACATGATAAAAAAAAATACAAAAATAATAATATGTCAGATCATATCGACTTATTTCGATTATTTGTGATTTATGGGTGATTTTATAAATTCACGAAAATTTAAAGAATACTCAGTAACTGCCACGTGAAATAACTTATGCTGGCTAACACCGACTTTTTATACATGCCTAGTTTAAATAACCGTTATCTCTGTTCTTGTTTTGAATTGTAATTATTATGCAAGCAAAGGTATTAAACATAAACTGCCTCTGCTTAAATAACAATTACAATTTTTGTAAATATTGTAAAAAGATGTGCTTAGAAGTTTTATGTATTCCCGTTATACATAAAACTGTAAGCTACAACAAATTAAATCTGAAATTGTTGTTGTAATAGTTACCTTAAATGTAAATCATGTTATCGTTAAGAACCAAAGAGAATAAAAATGATGTGTTTATAGTTTTTTACCAAAAAGTTTGTTTTATTTATATGCGATAAGTACCTAAATACTGAAAATACATTTTTTTGCACGCCTCAAGCGAAACGCGTCAGGTAGTGCTCTACTCTCGCCTTACAAAGAACAAGTAATTCCTTGAACTAAAATTGTCTCTATTTACTTGATATCGCACTTGTAGAATAATATTCACACACAAACGTCAAGAAAAAACACTAGTTTCAACACTCACGTTATTTTCAAAAGACATTTTGCTATTTAAAATAATGAAAAAGCTGTTTAAAAAACATATTCTGTGGACATCCGTGTGTCTGTATGTATGGTCCTGGCGTGGTCACGATAACTTCCGAAAAACTTAACTAATCGAGTCCATTTTTTTTTAAACGCTTCAGTATTATCGGAAACTAAGTCCTTTCGAAAATCACGGTGTCATTCAAAGTAGTTTAATTGTAAGAGTAATTAGTAATAATATAAAAATAGGACTGGACATTTCGTTCGTTGTATATCTATACAGGTTGACTTTGAAAACATGCGACAAAATTTAAGGTGGTGTTCTACCCATCAATATGAACAACTTTTACTAAGGGACCAACTTAGAATTCACAAAAAAAAAACGACTTTCCTGTATAAAGGTACATACCCGATTGGACCATTTTGTTTAAGTAGGTCGAATTCTTTTTTGAGAATTTTAAGTTGGTCCCATAGTAAAAGTTGTTCATATTGATGGGTAGAACACCACCTTAAATTTTGTCGCATGATTTCAAAGTCAACCTGTATGTATACAATACAACAAAAAAAAGTTGTTGCTGGTTTACTTACAACGCCTGCGCAGTATTGGTTTGTCCTGAATTAAAAAAAATGTGGCGCGCTACATTTATTTATTTAAATAAAATCAATTAAAAAAAAATGAACAAAAAATGTTTTTCTATCTTAATATTTTTTTATTTTTTATTATTAAAACTTTCTAATGTTCCTTTTCAACTTTTTCATAAGTAAACACGTAGAGTTTAAATTCAAAAAAAATTTGCTGAGTAGCTGGATATTACCTACATCTCATCCTCTCTTTTAATCAATTAATTCTCTTTACTTCAATTTTTTTTGTTATTTTTTATACAACTGAATGAGATTATGAGGCGTGCACTTTATTATTTTCCAAATATTTTAATAAAAGAGAAACCTAGGTACTACTGCATTTGAAGTATCGGGACGGACAGACTGATTCTAATAATATCGGATCAACTTAAATTCATACTGAAATTACACTTTAAAGGTGTGTTTTTTGAGTTAACAAATCAGAAAGGTTTTGTAGTACCTAAAACAACAACAATCATTCTGACAAGAATTTCAACCAAGACAAGTACCTACCCCAAAGTTATTTTTTTTTCTTTTTCTGATCATTTTGAACAGACTGTTGACCTTTTATACCCGATTGCCACATCCTCTTTTTTCCATGTACCCCTTTCACACTCTCATGTTTTCCATTATTCATCAATGTCCTTCAATCTATATGAACACAAAGTTCTTTATACTGACGCTGACTGTACGCACGAGTCGACGACTCGACTATACTTACATTTACAACGACAGGTAAACTTTTACTGGAAACGTATAGCAAGAGGCGTCATCGAATGTACACGTGGGAACAAGGAAAAAAAAAACACTTTATTCGTTATAATCACTTTAGTTACAGTTGGCAACATTAGCTATTTAAACAAAAACTAGCTTCGTGAACACAACACTATTAATCCTTACCTAGCCGGTTGAATATATTATGTGCTATTCCAAAAAGCAACGACAGTGTCATCAACAGTTTGTCTCATGATAAGAAAAGGAACAGCCAAAACATCGGTTACCCATTTAATGACTCAAGTGGCTTCCGTACGACAGGAATGTCCGTATTACTAAGGTACTTGCGGTAAATAAGGGCCAGCGGCTATCAAGGACCATCAGAGAAATAACACACATTCAATAGTTTTACGGGTTGGATCTCACGCATACATAAAAAGGACCAATAGTATTGCAATCTCACGCGCGCGTGAGCTCCGAGTAACTCACTTGGTATGATTCACGTCACATTTTTTTTTAAATGCCTGTGCAAAAACTTTCACTATAAACAAATTAGTGTATTTTACAATAATCGAACACATAATTACTGTAAAGTGGACATTAGAGCTGTCAATTAGAGCGAATCAAGATAAGTTCTTTTATTTGGTTGATATTTGCTAACTTTCAGATCAGGTTTTCTAAAAAGTGACGCCATTGCTAATAAGGGCCACCTGGAAGGAAGTGAATAAGGGTCAGCACTTACTGGCCAGCCTTATTATTATTAAATTAAGGATCTCATCTCATTTGATTATAGTTGCTTACCTATGTTAATTTTACACAAATAACAAATTTTTGTTACAAAATATTTACTACTTGAGTTTTGTAAGGACTGATTTGTTTTCAATTTTGTCTCGGACCTTAATAGACTACCTGATTTTATTAAGGTCCTTATTAAAGAATTTTTGAAAGTTTATATTTTTCACAAAATGTTTAAAACCTAGCCCTATAGATATTATTTTAAGATCTCAAATAAATAATGTTCGATAATATTCCTGATTTTTGTTTCTATTTTATCTAGTTTTTTCAATATTTATGTTTTAGTTATACCGGCTCTTATTTACCGCAGTGCGAATTTTAAACCCAAAAAGAAACCAGTGAAATCTCATGTCGCCCTGTCATTTATTCCTCTTGCTGCGAAGCTCATTAGTTCGTAGGAGGTGAATGCGGCTACACTGGTTAATTGGGCCTTGTATACCGTCACTGCCCACCCCCTGAAGAGTCCTCGGAGGCCTTCTTTCTTGTACGCAAGTAAAAGGCAGTCGAGCAATCTGGTACATCTAATAAGATGTTGGGCTTGCGACGGTGTCTTGTACTTCAAATTGGTCCTGTGGGTCTGGAACAATGTATTATTTTGTTAATCGACAAGACACAATATTCCAAAAAGCTGAATACAAAAATAAAGGTTTATTTTTGTAACTACATCATCCTACTGTCCTTTTTCACAAGAATACAAAAAAAGAAACCAGATGTATTTTTCTTTCTTTTTTAGGGTTCCGTACCCAAAGGGTAAAACGGGACCATATTACTAAGACTCCGCTGTGCATCCGTCTGTCTGTCCGTCTGTCACCAGGCTGTATCACATGAACCGTGATAGTTAGACAGTTGAAATTTTCACAGATGATGTATATCTGTTGCCGCTATAACAACAAGTACTAAAAACAGAATAAAATAAATATTTAAGGGGGCTCCCATACAAGTGACATGGTTTTTTTGCCGTTATTATAGATAATGGTACGGAACCCTTCGTGCGCGAATCCGACTCGCACTTGGCCGATTTGTCTTCTTTTTACAGCAGTCCAATGCTTGACAGAGGCTACTTCAATCGCACGCCATTCTTCTCGATTTTCAGCAACTTCCATCTAGCTGCTACCAGCCACCCTACGAAGACCTTCGCTCCATCAAGCCTGAGGGTTCACTCCACTCAAGAACACCAACGGTCATCGGTTCTAAGGCTAATACAACCGGCCCATTGCCACTTCAGCTTGTTTATTCCCTGAGCTATATCGACAACTGTGGTCTCCTTTTCTGGTCCTCTTGCCCTTATTCCAATTTAATTGAGGTCGTCGCGGCATGTCTTCGTTTCCAAAGTTATCTACCAGCAGGCTTAGCACGAGCACCGTTTTGTCGACGGAAGAATAGACAAAAATGACGTTCCGTATAGACAGTACGACGGCAGCGAAGTAGAAAGAGTCAACTGCACTTTTTACGAAATTCAGTAGTTTATTCACGTTTTTCTTTTATTTTGTTTATATCTCGAAAATGGTGTGTCCTATCGCAAAAATAATTAAAATTTCGACCCTCGAAACCCTTAAACCCCTAAAACTCAACATGTGTTGTCACATTTTCCATACAAAAAGTGAAAAATTGCTATTTTCCATTCCAATTTTATACTTTATGGCCGTCGAGTAAAATGTTTTCTACTGTCTTTTGCATGGCGATTACCAAATCAAATTGTCTTCACTACCTTAGACAACTGTCAGTTGTCAGTCTGATTTTGACAGATTGGAATAGAAAACATTCTTCTAAAATAGTCTACATAAAAAAGGATCTAGACAACGATCGGTAGAAACGTAAGACAAAATGACTGATCGTAGAAGGATTTTTACGGTGCGATGTCAAAAATAGAGAAACGAAATGTCACTTTGTATAAAAATACCTATGTCTATTCTTCCAAGAAATAGAAAGCGTCAAGCTAAGCCTGCTGCTGTCATCTCAAACATCCTCTCCAGCCATATCCAAGCAATCTATGCCTCGTTTCTTTGTTATTTTAAATATTATCTGTCCGAGTAGACCTCGCCATGTCCCTTCACCCCCTAAGGTTGAAAGCCACTGGCATAACATAGCATTATCAGCCTATAGCGTTCCTACTGCTGGGACACAAGTTTTTTTTTTTTTGGGAGGCTTGTGATATCCTCATGGATGCCCAGACTGCCTCACATATGAGTCAGTCTGGGAGTGCCGGACTCCTACCGGCTAAAACTACACTCCTGCCTCACAGTTCATCACGCTTTGGAATGGGCAACTAGCTTCATCTTTCTGACTGACCGGGCCCTTGACAATTCAAAAGTGTCTGTAATTGGTTTATTTGAAATAATTGCTTTGAGTTTGAGTTTATTACCAATGTTAAATTTGGCGCTGGGACACAGGTTAGAGGGACATATGTCACTTGCACGTCGTCAAACGCCATGGTTTATTTTTGTTTTATAACTAATGTTGCACGTTTAGTCGGGTTAAATAAAAAAATGTAGAGTTTGTAAACTCGGAGTTTTAACTCACTAAAACGCGCGTTGCGCCACTCAAAAATTTGCGACGGGTTAGTTGCCTTGATATTAGTGCTTTTTGAGTTGGGAACATTGCAGTTCAATCGACGAAACTTAATATAGAATTGCAATGTTTGTGCCTTGATATGTAATCCCACCAAAAATGAATGATCGAACAATGAACGGATATTGTATACCCATCTCTTATACGTTATGATAATGATACGCCGAATTACTTTCTTTTCTTTTAATTTTATAACATTACATTTCATTTTAATCGTATTGTATGTGGTTCCATGGAGATTTAGTTAATGTTAACGAAAACATCTGTTAGGGAAAAATATGTTTAAAGTTATTTATAATTTGTATTTATTTTTACGAGTTCATGAATACTTGGCTGCTGATATAGGACCGAATTTTCACTTAGTACAACGTCGAACAATATAAAAAACAAAATAAGTGATCAGCGGTACCACATAACGTCAATTTATTTTGACTTCATTAACACTAACCCAGAGTTTAGCGACTTAACTCTCCCACATCGGTGGGTTTAAAATTTAAAAGTTTAACTCTAGGTTTACCTCTAACTCTTGGTGGCGCAAAATGAATTAATTATTTGATAAACCCTGAATAAGCTGCTAACTCCGAGTTATTTAGGATAACCCATGAACGCCCAAGTGGGCCTCAACCTTATTGAAATTTCAGTTACCTGTGAGTTTATGTCAAAAATTATATAGAAATAATGAGGTAAACTATATCTATGGTAATACCTATCTATTACGTCTTTTTCATGAGGCAAAATACACAGTACGAAGACCATTGATTATTCTCGAAATTGCAACCAACACTTGGTCATACATAATGATTAAAGCCGAGGTAGTCCGGAAGCTTTCCGGCGTCAGAAATAAAAATAATATTTGTAAGTTAGCCAATAAGCATATAATCAAGTCGACTGTCAATCTCCTGGTTACATAACAAGTTTCCTGCTTCGGGAAATAACGTTACAGAACGTTCTCGTATTCGAGAGACCAGAAATATTAGAAAATTGCCGTTTGTCGGATTGGAAAAAGTTGACTCAAGTCTAGATTTTATGTGATTGCTATAAATACTTCGAAGTAAAAAGTCACATACATATCTACACAATCTTGAAGTAGGTTGTCATAATATCGGCAGTTTTGCATCTTTTAGCTATTAATCTTTTGAATATACGTCGATTTTCTGAGCTTAAAAGATATTTTTTTGAAAGCTACATATAGTATACACAAAAATCTATCCAGCCATTTTCGGTAGACAGAACTCTTTGTCTACCTTTTGATTAAAAAGGGTTAAAAATAATCCTATAAAAAATTACTTCTACTGTATGAGATGGTACAATTTGCGCGACAACCGTGGCTAACTATTTAACCTGCTCTCCGAGGGAAGTACTTACTGTGAGGGGTCCGAAAAGAAAAAAATTACGCGTAATCCAGGTAATAAGTATCTTGCTGCGGTTAGCAAGCAGAGCTGACCGCAGCAAGCGGGGCTGACCGCAGCAAGCAGAGCTGACCGCAGCAAGCGGGACTGACCGCAGCAAGCGGAGCTGACCGCAGCAAGCGGGGCTGATCCGCAGCAAGCGGGGCTGACCCGCAGCAAGCGGGGCTGACCTGCAGCAAGCGGGGCTGACCCGCAGCAAGCGGGGCTGACCCGCAGCAAGTGAAGCAGACTGCAGCAAGCGGAGCTGACCGCAGCAAGCGCAACTTAACCACAGACGTTGATCGATACGCGCATAGTACAATGATTAAATCATCATGTGCCTAGCCTTTCCCCATCTACGCTGGGGTAGGCTTCCAGTCTGTTCTGAATGTATTTTACATGGAGCGACTGCCTATCTGACCTCCAAAGCGGCAGTCACTAGGTAACACGATACCCCTTAAAACCACTTAAATTATGATTAAAAATAGTAGGTATTAATATGTGTACATACACTGATTTGCAGTCTCCTTTTAGCCAAGTCAAAAGGATAAGTGATTGACTTGGCGGTGAAACCGGCGAAGGAACCAGCTAGAGAGCTGGCAATAGCGAGGTTCGCTATTTGCCGCTTTGTCGATTGGCACTTTTCACCAGTACAGGGTGCGCTAAGTAAGCCCAGGAGGAGGGGCTGGACGCAGCTGAAGATTGCAAACTGTAGGCCCACTTGTGGTCCCATCTAAAAAAGAGGAACAAACTCGAGAACTCATATTTAATTAAACCAGTTACTCAGTGTCATTTGTTCAATGTATTGTTAGACTTAATACTATACCATGGTAGCAAGTTTGCTTTGGTTAAAATTCAATAGTGATTAGTCTTAGAAACGTTTTTTCATATCATGTGAAACTAAATGAAAGCTTGTAAAAAGTTGGAGCTGACCTGCAACAGCGAAGCGCTCAGCCCCTCGTAGAACGCGCGGATTCCCCCGTATCGGTACACAGTCTTGGCTCCTTGGAAAATACTCCTGTACTGGTCCTTCACCAACATCTGACGAACTCGGATCACCTCCAGTGGTATAACCAATGTGGTACAAACGCACCCCGCCAAAAGACCGCAAAAGAAACGTTCAATGTGCCTAAAGTTTTATAGGCATTAATAATACTATAAATGAAGCTTGTGTAAGTGCCTATAAAAATAATGATGGCAATAAAATGTCGGTAATCGACAGATTGCTTATCAAATTCTGATACACATGTCTTATTAAAGTATTAAGGTAATGGCAAATTTTTGCAGTTTCCCTTTTTATAGGTATGTAGGTAATTCGTACAACGTGCTATTTTTCACCTACTTAATTTTCACCTGTGAACCGTTTCTATTAAAGCCCGGCACACATGTAGTTTTGATGACGCTACAACATAATAGAGACCTGCGGGGTACTTACGTAACACACTAACAGTAGGAATGATTTTCATTTTGACAGTTCAACAACATTCATTGCGTTATTTACGTTGTTGTAGCAGACAAATTATTTGAACAAATAAAGCAATAGGCTTCAAAATGATTCAGATTGTGATAGATAGTGTGTTACGTAATTAGGGTGCTGGAGTTGATCTGATGACAATGACGGAAGACAGTTGAGAGAGCTTCTCAACAGTTTACAGCATTGGTTTTGATGAGAACTATAGACTTAACTGGGATATAACTACCATCGCGTATCTGATGATGGACACGGAAGACTACCGAAGGAATTCCTTGTTTCAAGGAACCAGAAAAGAAAAAAAAAAAGCTTTAACAACTAATCAAATCGACGACAAAAGAAATTGAAAAGCGATAAATGAAATAAAACCTTGCAGTCTAGCTAAGACCCTAAATTAATGTATTTAACTTTTGGGTTTCTTTTGCCGTCGGCTTCATTTTTGCGATAAAGTGTATATCATAATCTTAATATTATTAACTTATCTGCGAACCACATTTATAGTTTTACTTACAGGTACTTACGCGGAATCACAGTGGAGGTCAGCTTTGTGCTGATCTCGTATACGTAGAACTGACTGCTCACACCCAATATTGAGTGAAGCTAAAAAATCAGGTAGATTGTTGCCAGACATGCAGACAAACTACTAAACAGACCAAGTAAAACAAAAACAGCAACTAGAATAGGCCTAGTTGCCATGACGGATAAAATATTATTATAAAGTAATTTATTGTTATTCTATGTCATATCTACTGCAAAGGGAAAACTCTACAGAATGCTCCAACATTTTCCTTTTTGTCTCTGAGCTCTTTATGTTACGGACTGGACTGTCCAGCGTGGGCTCCGGACACGAGACCAGTTTGCGAATCAGTTCAGCAAGTCACGAAGACTTCTCACTGACCTAGGTATTCACTGAATTGTCTTTGTATGTGGACATGAAACCAGTGAGGCCCTGTCCATAAGGTGAGGATCAGTACTTTATTTTACTACATAATTTTGGGCTCACACGGCAACTTGACACTTCATAGCATCACATCCCGAGACATTTAAAAGAAAATGTAGTGATAAAAGTTTAAAAGAGTATCCTTAGATTTTTTGGTCATGTTGAGAGGAAGAGTGAAAGGCGATTAACACAAGGCAAATGTGAGTGGAAACACCGGGAGGGAACGCCCTAGAAATACATATAGTGACTTTATTGGTGATGTTCTTCAGAAAGGTCAGGTGTGTAGTACTCGCAATGACGTGCGTGTGAAATGCGTGTATGACCAGATGTAAGAACGTAATCGAAGCAAACGGAGCATGTAAGGATCGAAGCAGGTGGCGTTCCACAGTTTCTGCCTACCACCATGGGAAGAAGGCGTGAGTTTATGTATGTATATCCTGAGAGGGTTTGCTAGACTGCATGTGTTTTAACCGTATGATGGGAAATTGACGTATGGTCCCAAATTTTTACCGTAAATTATCATACTGATCATGGCGTGTGAACAGGGCCTGACATTCCTAACTGAATTGACTGGCAAACTGTAGCGCATGAGAGTATGAACAGTTGCATAGAACGTCGGATCTATCGTAGGAGAGCGTAGATCCTTAAGAACCGTGTTCAATACCGGGGTCTAAAGTTAGCAGTTAGCGTGTTGGTGTCCCTTACACCCGCGGACTTGCCATACCTGTCCTAGACAATGTCCGTGCCAGAAGGCGGTTATGCCTTCCTCCCAAAAAATCCTCCTCGCTATTCTGTACGTAGCAAATCTGTGCTTAGGCCTACGAAGGAGTTGCGACCTGATTTTGATCACGTCCATAGGTTGTGTGATAAACTTCGTCGTGACACCGGATAAGCAACCAACTAATAACTTCTGCTTTTGAGTCATTGAATCATTTGCGTCATACCCCACCATGTTATGTGTAACATGGTGAGTGGGTCCAGTTGGGGGATCCACTTGCGGTCGATTAGAATTATTACCATCTTGCCATCACTCCAGTATGGTGAAAGCGCCAGGGTAGCCCGAAAAATTACAATTTTAATAGAAAATGAACTGAACACGATTAATTTTCATTGGTATAATTTGACATTAGGTTTGACAAGTTTTGATATTTGACCACAGATTTGACTTAGATAAAACACTAAACGATTTGACTGGACATTTGGCGACATTTGGTCACTTTTACAGGTTATACACGTTTTTTTTACTTTTCTATTTACTGGAGGAGAACCGAGTTTCTCTATAGTTTGAGGTTCATTGTCAGTTATGTAATGTTTTGAGAGTCTACATCTTTTATAAATTGTTACAAGTTTTCTGTGTAATCTTGTGTAATAATAATAGTCCTTCAGTCCGTATTTCGGCCATGGCGGCCAATCTCAACGGAGACTAGCCTTCGGCGCGGGCGGCAGATATGTTAGTTAGGGTTTAAGTTATCTGCATATACAATGAGTAAAACATATATATACTAGTGGCTCTGTGAGCTGTAGACCTCGCGAGTCTGACTTTGCATAGTTTAAAACGGAATAAATATTCACCGCGCACCCTAAAACAAAATCCTTAAAACAAAAAAGTCGCGCAAAGAGCGCGAAATGGCTAAAACATGTTTCTTTTTGTTTTCAACCCCCATATGTCCGCCATTTTGAAAAAAAATCGAGAAACTGAGTACACAAAATAATCCATATAATTATCGAACCTGCTTACAAAATTTCACGAGAATCGGTTGAGAAATGCGACCTGTAGAGGAGAACAGCTGGACATCCGCCGGATATCCGGACATACAAAAGCATTTTTGTCCAAGCTGAAACGGAGACGCTTCGCTCGAGCTCGGTCAATTGTAGTTACTATGGACTATAATGCAGAATACCTTAATTTCACTTCTAAAAGAGGTAAATAAACATTAACACTACGATTTATCCCAAGAATATGCTTGTTCACTTAAAAAACATTGTCTAGCCATGAACACTCGGGTACAGAGGGGCTCAAAATATAACAACTAACAAAATGTACCAATAGTAACAACCACGGTGAAGGATCTATTCCATATTATTTCGATTTAAAGCGGAAAAAAGCTATAGAGCTGAATAAAAACTTCGCTTCAACGTGAAAGCACATTTTTTCTTTAAAACTAAATCCAGAAATTCTCTCTTTATAGACGAAAGTACTACTACAAACTCAATTACATAGTTCCATCGGAATATTGCTATCCTATTAAATGAACAAGAAATCTATAATAATGCCTAGAATATTTTGATATAAAAAAGTTACATTGATATGATATGCCTCTCTGAAAATTTCTTTAAAAGAGGCAATCAATATAACGTTACTTTCAAATAGTAACTAATTACTTCATACTCTCGAGCAGTGGTGGGCAAACTTTTCCTACGAGGCGCCAGAAAAATAAAATTAATTTCACGGGGAGCCGGCTGGAGTGAATCACAACAAAAAAAAAAATGTAGGTAAAACTTTAATACGCGAAGCAGATTTGCTTGCAGGCACATTTTGAGGGACTACTTTCCACATATTACATTGTGTCAAATTTAATTCTGAATACCTTAAATAATTAAATACTCATATTATAAAAGAGTCTTTGCTGGCGGGCCGGATTAAAGTCCGTCGCGGGCCGGACTTGGCCCGCGGGCCGTACTTTGCCCATCACTGCTCTGGAGTCAAATAAAAAATAGGGAGAGTTTGTATTCTTGTTGGACATTCTACAGATTATGAAGATTTGGCGATTATGAGATTTGTTACGCCATGTTTGACATGACATGAATTACCTTCCCTCAATTGTACAATTCTTTGCTTATATGTATAATAATAATCATTTAATACAAGTAAAAAGACTTATAGTGTTAGTAACAATATACTTACAAACTATGTTAGTAAAACATTAACACAGAAACAATTTGTGACATCACTGCTGCAAGGTGACAGGCCCAGCCGATACCTTGCAGCAGTGGTTCACAAACGCACAATTTAGCCTGCTTGCTACCATAGACAGGATGATGTTGGTGCTGCCCCGCACCCTACTAACCAGGGATCCGCACCGCTTCCGCATCACAGTGTAGAAGCAGTCAACGCGCGCTTCAGCAAACATCCCTGATGCGCTGCAGTATCGGGGCAACTCCATCAGCACCTTGAATGCGTTATTGTACTGAACACGAAGGGCGCTGTATGATTTCTGAGTATAACGAGCCCACAAACTGCAAGAGTAAAAAGACGTGCAGTAAGCACTAAATATAGTGCGCTTGACCTCTTTAGAGGCACGCCTGAATCTGCGGGCAATCATGGTAGCTCTCACACACAGCGCCCGCCGCTCCCTGTCAATATCCTCATCATCTTTGAGGCCAGTGATCAATAAGTGACCCAGATATTTAAATTGGTCCACCCTCACAAGGGCCTACCGCACAATTTCATTGAAGGTACAGCTTCTGGTTACTTACACCTGGCCCCAAATACCATGACCACACTCTTCTTAACATTATATGCCAGACCATGAAGTCTGGTATATTGCTCGCAAGTGGCCAGAAGTGTCCTAAGCCCGCAGATTGACGCGTTCAGCAGCACCATGTCGTCGGCGTAGCTTATGTTATTAACACACACGCCATCAATATGACACCGGACACGCATGCCGCTAAGCGCGCCAATCAGATCATTCACATACAGGTTGAATAGCGTAGGCGAGCGTCTAGATATTGCAAATAATATTTTATTTCTTTGTGTAGCTTAAGAAATAAAACCTAGTACATTCAAAGTAAAGCCCTGTAATTGTTTTCCTGTAATTGTATTCAATCATGAACGTTTCTGAAAATCACCATGTAAAAAACTAAATCAATTTGTATTAGCTATAAAACGTTTAAGACTTATCGCGAGTAAAGCAGTTGCTTTTACTACTTATCACGGATATGTTACCCCGGTATGGTCTTCTACTCTGTGGTAACTTCACGAATATAAATGAAGCCTTTTCTGTGCAGAAAAAATGCTTAAGACTAATCTCTGGCATAAATCCCTTAAAATCTTGCAGACCTGTCTTAAAAAATTAGAACTCCTAATCTTAACAGGACAATGCAAGCTAGTGTTTTTGTTAAAGAAATAAGAATGTTCTTTATTATTTACAGGTAGAGGCCCAACTAGATTAAGAATGTACACCAAAGTACATCACCATATATTACAAAACAAAGTCCCCACGCCGCGTCTGTCGGTCTATCTGAACGCGCTAATCTCTTCAACTACCTACGGCAAAATCTGTTTACATTTGAAAGCCTACTTCTTGTGGAAGGTTTTATGCTATTTAAATCACGCTACGACCATTAGGAGCCGAGCAAAAAGAAAAAATAAAACGTGTGCGGTCGGGGTACCTCCGCCACGAACTAAGTTCCTTCCGCGATACTCGCACGCACTCACTCGTGTATAATAGAAATAGATAGAGGGAGGGAGAAAGTGTGAATATAATACGCGTTTTTAATACAGAGCCATCTAGTATAAATACTAGTAAGTTTTTAAAAGCTCTCTTAAAGTTATCGCCATCTTGGATTTTCATTTTGACTTCGCTATCGGCTTTATATAATAATAATAATGATTTTTATTTCGGAACAAAGAATCCATAGAGTGTTAGTAACATAATATTAGTAGTCAGATAGGAAACGCCGACCTCATCTAGTTTTAAAATATGATCGACGTGTAAAAGTGTTTGTACAAACCTATTTACAGAAATAAAATCATTTATCATTTATCATTAAAACAAACTTATTATCTAGGGTTAGTACCAATCACCCTCCGCACAAACTGCTTTACAATTGCATAGCTGAAACTCTCCGCCACAGTTCTCAGGATGCGGTTGCGACTGTCTCTCACTCTCCTCAGTAGTAAAGCTGTTTTCCTGCGCACAATCGCGTGAAATACGTCGCTACGAGCTTGCGCAAACATTTCCGACGCGCTACAGTAGCGAGGAAGTCTCAACAATATCCTGAAACCATTATTTTACTGGAGGCGCCAGACATCCTGCGATCTTTTGATGTAATTGACCCATAGAATACTCGTGTACAGACTGACCTGTTTCTAGATAGCTCGGGTCCCACTTCACGCCATTTGCCGCCGACCCAAAGACCATGTATTCACATTTTCAGGGTTCCGTACCTCAAAAGGAAAAAACGGAACCCTTATAGGATCACTTTGTTGTCCGTCTGTCTGTCAAGACCCTTTTTCTCAGGAACGCGTGGAGTATCTAGCTGAAATTCATATCAAATACTTAAGTCTACTGTCCCTTGGAGATGAGATAAAATGAAACTTCTAAGCCAACGTAATCAAAAGATACAGCCGTTTATGCCGCAAATTTTCGACACTCGCAAGGGAATCAAAACCTACAGGGTACTTCCCGTGAACTCAGAATTTTGAAATTTGGTACGAGGCAACGTATAGAATATATAAAGCACAGATAAAGAAAAAAATTGTGAAAAGTATACATTTTTAGCTACATCATATAATAAAAATATTTTTAATAATTTTAAATTTACTACCCCTTACCTCATGGACACGTATTGGTATTATATTGAAATTCATATCAAACACTCAAGTTTATAATACCTTTAAGCTGTAACAAAATCAAACTTCTATGTCAACGCAATAAAAAAAACCCGCAATTTAAGCCGCATATTTTGTAACTCCCAAGTACTCGCAAGGGAATCAAAACCCAAAGGATACTTCCAATCGACCCAGAATCTTGAAATTTGGCATTTAACAACGTTTTATAGCACACAAAAATGAAAAATTCCAAAAACCTTAAATTATTAGTTACATAACATAATAAGGTTCAAATTTAACACTGAATTAGTATTTTTGAACCAGATTTCTAAATAGTGACTAAAAAGCTTTGTAAATAAATAACTTTGATAAAATAACTTTTGTAAGGCTAGTGTAGGTATTTCAGTTATATTATAAAATAAATGATATGTGTTAATATAAAATAAAGGATTACTGAAACGATAAAGAGACCTTTGTCTTAAATGTATGCTCCTCCAGCTTTCTACATTGTAATGTTATGGATTTCATTTAACAATAAAAATATAACTTTTACTTATATACCTACAGGTTTGTACGGAACCCTTGGTGCGCGAGTCCGACTCGCACATGGCCGGTTTTTTCACATTTTATATTAGTCCATGTGGAGCAGCGTATGCTTCACAACTCTCTGATTGCTCCAGCAGACGGACCCAGCAACACCATGTCGTCAGCATAGCTGATGTTGTTAATGCTAACCCCATCAACACTGCATCGGACATACATGCTGCTGAGTCCCGCTGAGCCTGGGGGACGTCAGACCTCCTTGCCTCACCCCGCACTCCAACCCATACGGTTCAGAGAGCGTACCGTCCCATTTCACATGTTTGTTCTGGTTGCCACACCAATGTTGAACAATTCTACATATGTATTTCCGCGGGTATCCCACTGCTTAGCATCTTTTCCCAGAGCACATCATACGAGACAAAATAGAAGGCTCTGGAGAGATCAAGGGAACAGGCGTATACATAATTTTAACCTCACTATTGACTTGACCACCATCGAAAATCATAAAAACTATCTCTCTTTTCAACGCTGCATGGAGGGGCATGACGCATTTTCGCTGCGTAACGATTTCTTTGCTTCTACCGCAAGACGAGTTTCAAAAGAACTTCGTTCCAAAAGTTAGGAAGACGCTAAGCGAAAACGAAGTATCACTGCGGGCGGGTAAAGCGACGCGGTGGGTCGGGAGAACAAGAAATTTTGCGCGGGTGAAATCACGGGCAGAAGCAAATTATGTCATAAATATTGTTTTATCGCTGCAGTTAACTCTTAAAAATATTTCAGAAATTATGGAACTGCCTCTGAAATAATAAATCTAAATTAAATGATCATAGGTAATGCTTGCTTGAGTTTAAATGATTTTTTGATGAAACAGTAAGTGATAAATATTGTTACTGATTTAAAATTAGTTACAAGAAATTGTAAAAATGTTAGAATTACAATTTTGTAATATTCTTGAAAGAGTGTTGTTGTTTTAGTATGTTTACTGACTGTTATATAATCTAATATATAAAATAAATCTCATGACACAGTGTTTGTTATCGAACTCCTCCGAAATGGCTTGACTGATTTTTATGAAATTCTTTGGGTTCATTTGATAGGTCGGAGAATATGTCGTAAAGTTTCATACCGCTGCAGGTGAAACCACGGGGCGCAGCTAGTATAACTATATAATTAATGGTAAGGTGAGTGGGGGGAAGATGAAAAACGGGGTAACACAAAAAGTTGTCCATAACGCCAGACTTAATGCAGTTTTTGCAGTGATGGCAACATTATTAAGATCGCCATTTTGTTACGTCGCACATCTCAGTCAGCGTTTGCCGCTTTGAGTTAATGGTTGTGTGAAAAATGCAAATGTCTGCGCAGTGACTTGTACGCAAATTAATCGAGTGTTTTAATCTTACCCCGTGTCCTGTAACTTTACTTACTAGGTGGGTACGAATGTTTTATTGGAATATCTACTCATTATTTTTAATTCTTAGTTGTGTTATTACATCCAAATATGGATATTTTTCGTATTTTAGTATTTATTTCAATTTTCCATCTTTACTTTTATATTTGACGGGGTAAGAAAAACATATAAAAGTTTCGACCTTACCCCGTTTTCAAAAGTCATACTAATAGACAGATGTTCTCAAACTGTTGTGATAAGATAAGTATACAAAATAAAATAATATGTACCTACCCTTTTATGATTTTATGATGTTCATATAGAATATCGGTTGTGCAAATTTTGAATTAATTAATTTTGTGTATAAGTGATTAGTGATTACATACTGTCTTTGAAATATTTAATTAGAATAAAATTATTGTTTTGTTTCAGCCAATATAACGGATGCACAGTAATAAACTGTCAGCGAGACAAATTCGGCCATTTATATCTAGAAGTACTTACAAATATTATTATTATAAATACCAACTTAGGACTACCGAATGACTATTCAATAAATGCATTTTGCCAATTCAGAATCACCATGTCACGTAACTACGTCCGGAAACCTCTACGCGCAACTTCCTACACTCGTGACGATGTTGCTAACACCATAGGGTAAGTAAAACGGAAGGAATTGAGATTATACGGCGCGGCAAAACATTACAATATACCTATTGCTACTCTTCAAACTCTCTGTTTTGTAATATCTTGGTATTAGGATAGAGTAAAATAAAAATATATATGTGATTGATAGCGATGTTTTATTTTCAGTATAACCTTAAGCAATTAAAGTGGAAAGTTTGAGAACCTCTATGTCAATCTCCCCCGGTTGGGGTAAGATTTAAATATAAAAAAATACAAAAATATTATATCTTTGTTAACTAAAGGTATTTTGACACTTCAGGCAGTTCTCAGTTTTTATCGCACTTCAAACTATAGACTAGTGACGACCAACGGCGTCTGATAATCATTTGAACGATTTTAGAAACTATTTCGATCTTTCCCCATCACCCTTTCGTCTTCCCCCTGTTTCATTCTCGTGATAAAAACATTTTTTTTTTTTTTTAGTGCTTTCGATCAGATTTAACAGGATGTTATCAATATGATAGAAAAATATACTCTTTGCTCTTTACTCAATACAAATAAATTTTTAGCATAAGCTAATATGAACTGTTCTACAAGACTTCAAATACAACACTGCTCATCTCATCAAAAAACCGTTCGATCTTGCCCCCACTCACCTTACATAATTATTAAGTTATTTTGTTTCAGATATTTGTATGTCAGTCCATTGCGAGACATCTAAAGCATAAACCTATTATTAAGATTATTATTGTACCATGTTCTAATCCAAATAAAAATATTCTATTCTATTCTAAACTAAGCGAATTTTAATAATTGCGCTATGTTTATCTACAAAAGACATTCACCACAACTTGAGAAGGATGGACCATTAGGTGCGGTATATGAAAATTCTAATAATGGTTGGACGAATGAAGAACTATTCATGAAATGGTTACAACATTTCGTGAAAACCGCTAAACCGAGTGAGGAGAAACCAGTTTTATTAATATCGGACAACCATTACAGTCATTGTACCCTCGAATCATACAATTTCTGCAGAGAACATTTCATTACTGTGGTGTCCATTCCTCCTCACACATCACATATGCTTCAGCCTCTTGAAGTGGTTTTCTATGGTACTCTTAAGAAAGCTTATAACAGAGAGTGTGATTTATACGTTAAATCACATAATTTACAAAAATTACGCCATACGAAGTCGCTGGGATTTTTAACAAAGCCTATATGAGAGTTGCTTCAGTAGAGAACGGACTCAGTGGCTTTGCATCAACAGGAATATTCCCATTCAATCCTCACAAGTTCAAAGACGAAGATTTCTTAGACGCCTCTGATGTTCCCTGTGTTGAAGAAATTTCTGCCACAATACCAGATTTGAGAGTTATTGAAGTTTCAGATAACCTTTCAACTAACAACATCTCAGAAACAACAGCATTGACTAGCAGTAGGAACGCTTCGGAACCGCAACCATCCACAAGTGATAATACTACAAATTATAACCCAAGTGATGGTATAAATCAAAAGAAGAATAAATCTGACAGTGAGCCTTTAACTAGCGTGCTTTCACAACTAACACCTCTGCCTTACATTGGAAAAGGTAAAGGCAAAGGAAAAAGAAACAACAATCAGAAATCCTTCCTGCCACACCTCTGAAAACGGGTTTTGAAGAAAAAGCTAAGAAACGAAAGGAAAACGAAATGCATTCAAGAGGCAAAGTTATTAAGAAGACAAAAGAAGTAAAAAAGAACTTATTTAAGTCAAGTTCATCTGAAGAATCGGCTGATGAACAGGTTCCTTATGATGAGAGTGGTGATAGTGACTTAGAAAATATTGAAATCCCGTTAAACATCCAGCAAAACTCACAGAAAGAGCGTGATCAGTCTGTGTGTACGATATGCCACTAAGAGGGAAAACCGAGAGAAATCTGGTACCGCTGCCGTCTCTGTGCTGGATGGGCTCATGAGGAATGTACAGGATGTGATGACCCTAGTCGCTATCGCAGTGATTTTTGCATTTAACTCGATTAATACTTTTCTTTGTTATAATTCCGTTGGGTTATTATTTCTAACTTTTAATTTTGTTTATTCTTATTAGTTGGTTAAAGGAGATAATAACTTTGTTACTTTCTTTGTTTTATAATTTTGACTCTTATTCCCCCATGAACCGACTTTCATTTCCCTTATATTTGGGTAATTGGAGTTAAAACTACTGTTTGTTTTTTAATTATAATTAAGTTTATGGTAATTATAGCCAAAAAAGACTTATATAACTCGATACCTGATTAGTTTTAAAAATTAAATAAATGTGAAGGAATTATAAGACTGATCATTAGTGATTACAATAACGAGTTTTCCTTAATTGACTCCCAATTCCCCCAACTCCCCTATCCCCTCCCTCCCCCTTCCTCAGCGACGAATGCTTGTCTCGAACGCATCACGTAATTAATAATGAACAGGGGCTCAATACCTAACATCTCACCGCAAACATAGATAACTAACTCACCAACATTCAAGTTAGGAATGCTTGGAAACATGCTGGTCCTGCTCCATATGAAAAAGTAGAGTCTAGACCAAATGAAAGTGGTTGCCAATTTAATTTAAAAAATTATTATTTTTATGACATTGAGTTTCATTTGGAGCTTACTTTAAACCACACACTGACATATTATTTGTTAAAATCGTCTACTTTTACAATGTTCGCAAATATTTGAGCACCGTGTCGCAGATTAGGACAGATAGTTCACTCGTTCGAGGACACGCATTAACGTGCCTACGGCTCGCGTTCACCCGGGCGAACAAAATCCAGTCGGTTGCCACGCGCCTGTTCGAGAGTACGAACCGCACCCGCGCCTATGATAATGGCTAAATCTCCTGCATATTGGAGTGTAGACGGCCTTTTAGAGAGTTAGAAACATTATTTTTAAATAATTTTGGAAAAACATAATATTATTGGAAAAAAACATTAACTAGCTGACCAGGAAGCACCCTGTATTACATGCTAAAGGAAGCGAAATTTACAATTTATGTACATGTTTTTATAAGGAGTACTTGTTAAAGTTATTTGTTAAATTTAGAATTTTTACGACGCGGGACTATTAGATTTTATAATCGATATTTACGGGAGGGTAAAAAGTTCATTGACCATTAGGCATTTGTGATTTTCAATTAATAAAAATATTGTTGCCAATGTAAAAAAAAACTGTTTTTAAGTCACCCATTCTTTTGTGTAATAATTTCTTAGCTTATACAGCCCTAGCGCTGCGTTCAATGATGCACGTGATCGCCCGACATCACGGCAGACGACATAGTAGATACTCTCGGGCGTCCGCGTAAGGTACATTCTAGCGCGCACGACCGCCTGTAATATTTTTGTAGGTAATTATAGCGTTAGGTATCTATCTTTTCCTATGGAGTGAACTATCTGTCCTAATCTCTATCACAAAATGAATTTATCTGTTATTGCTACATTATGTATTGTTTTTACCTCTTGTGGTATAGTAATTTTATTCTAGGTGCATCGTTTTCACATCATCATCTTCATCATCAGCCTACAGCAGTCCACTGCTGGACATAGGTTTCTCCAATTGCACCCCATTCAGATTGATTCTCGGCAACTAGCATCCAACTGCTACCAGCCACCCAGCGAAGATCGTCGCTCCACCTAGCCTGAGGGCGTCCTACCTTACGTTTGCCGATTCGCGGTCTCCACTCAAGAACTCGTCTACCGCAACGGTCATAGGTTCTACGGCTAATATGGCCAGCCCATTGTTGTCTTCCACATATAATTATATAATTAATGTATACAAAATATTGTCAAACATTTTAAAAGAGTATTTCCTACGAAATGTATGGGAAACCTTTTTTGCGATTTCTGAGTTTTCTAGTACTCAAACCTCAGTTGGGCCAATAGAAGCTTTTGATCCTTATACGAGTATGGAACATGATAGATCGCATAAAGAAAAGTTTTTGTGTAAATTGCCCATTTTTCTGCTGACTGAACATTTTTTTCAAAATCTGTGAATGCACATCAATATTTCTCAAAAAGTTAAGGAAAATCTCCTAAGACCGTTTTCCTGTAGCTACAACGGTTAAGGTAGCTGCCCTTGCTGCCCCTCAAAAATCCACCCTGTATAAATGACTTCCCACGTTAAATTTAGCTTCCAATGGTCTTAGTTTCTGATAGCACCGTATTCATAAAAGCAACTGATGCAAAACGATATGAATATGATATATTATTACACTTAAGGACATAGTAAATTGCCTTGACATTATTGTAAACGAATGTAATGCATTTCTATCAACGGTCACCAGTACAACGATAGAATACGAAGGACAAAACATTGACAAAGTAACAGTGGCAACATTTTCAGGAATATTGGTAGACAGTAAACCCCAAGCCAAAGAAGTGTGAAAAAAATAAAATCTCGTAAAAAAAACTAAGCACTTCTGCATTATGTGATATTCGATTTAAGGGGCCGTGCACGAAATGACTGATTTTGATCAATTTAGTTCATTGTTTGTGAGAAAGGGAAAAGAATTTAAACAAAATTATATGTGATTTGAAAAGTCGACTTCTTTGTTTTGCTTGTGGCTGAAAGGGATTTTCAAGTAAGTTGGTTTTAAGTTATCATGGAAAATCACTAATATTCGCAGCAAGTTTTCCGAAAAATTACGCGAGACTGATGTTTGGTCATCTTTTTACAAGAAACTATTTTTGATTTTGAAAATTAAAACATCATCAACATTATTATATAATTACTAGCGACCCGCCCCGGCTTCGCACGGGTTGCGGTACTTATCTACGGCGTACCCTACCTACCTACCCTACCTACCTACCCTACCTACCTACCCTACCTACCTACCCTACCTACCTACCCTACCTACCCTACCTACCTACTCTACCTACCTACCTACCCTACCTACCTACCTACCCTACCTACCTACCTACCCTACCTACCTACCTACCCTACCTACCTACCTACCTCCCTAACTCCCTACCCTACCTACAAAAAAAAAAAAAAAAAATTAGATGTTGGCCGATTCTCATAGATACCGGATAAGCACAAAAAATTTCATCAAAATCGGTTAAGCCGTTTCGGAGGAGTATGGCAACGAAAACTGTGACACGAGAATTTTATATATTAGATGGTCTATTTGCATGTGGCTGGACCACTTTTTTCAATTTTCATACAAAATATAGCAGAAAAATAATGTTGATAAAGCCTTTTTTTTAAATCGTGTCAGTAATGTATTTTTTCCTAGCAAACTATTTGAAGAAATTCAAAAATCACACATTATTCTTCTTTGCTAGCTATCTTTGAAATAAAACCAAAATTTTATCTTATGATAATACAATATCTTCATTAAGTAAATCACTGGCGAAATAAACTATATTTTCGAGATCGCGAACGTGATGAAACTATTAACTGATGCTGTCACTGACACGAATGGTTTAGCGCCATGAAAACTGTATTTTTGTAATCATACAGACTTAACGTTTCAATTATTTCCAGCTTTCTAACAATAAGATAAGAAATTGACGAAAATGGACTTTTTTCGTGCACGGAGCCTTAAGTAAAAAGTGAGTTCACACGGCTACATATCAAACTATACATTCCAGTATAAGCTGATCTCGCATTGTATAGGATTTCCGTAAAATGAAAGGTCAGCTTATTCTGGGACCATATAGCTTGAAATGTAGCCGTACTACGACATTGGTAGCTTACCACGGTTTAGTGGCATCAATTCTACGATTTGGTATTATATTCTTGGTTAATTGCAGCATGAGAGAACAAGTATTTAAGACCCAAAAACGTTGCATAAGAGCAATGTGTGGCCTGAAAATGACAGACAGTTGTGTACTTAAGTACCTATTTTTAAGTCCCTAAAAGTGTTAACATTTCCGGCATTAAATATTTTAGAAATCGCCTTTTTTCAAATAAAGATCAATTTCTAACAGCGTCAGAAACTAGAAATGGGCCTGTCCGAAGTCAATATAGGAATTTATTACAAAATGGTAGATACAATCCAGCTTCAGTTGAGAAAAGTGTTTTCGACATGGGCCAACCATACCAGAAAATACCAGATATTATTAAAAAAAATCCAATCCATATGTTTAAAAAGAAACTGACAGCCCTATTGCTTGATAAGTGGTATTATTCAATTAATGATTTTTTGAATGACACTGAACTTTAGGTTTAATATTTGACACTGTGTGTCTTATTATTATTATAATGATTGGTTTAAATTCTATAATTTTTTTGACAATTTTTTTGACAATTTTAATTTAACAGACGTTTTCTTTTTAATAAAAAATTTAACTTCAATGTTTGCATGCCTAATTTAAGGTAGATTGTGCAGGGATCACAAAGTTTTGTAAACGCCTTAATTTTATGTACCTACTTTCTAAATAATTAAACTATTATGATTATAGAGAGCGATACTCGCTACATTACTGCGCCAATCGAGTTTAATCCTCCATTACGGGTTCGATTCTCGGGTGGAACAAACACATAGCACACACAACACGGAGTTGGGACCCGGCTCAGCCTAGTATATAACATAAATCACGCCAGTAATTCATGAGGGGTTAGCCAGAGATGTACCTATAGTAGGGTCATATTTCGCCAGTTATGTTTAAGTCCCATGTAATAGCGGCGAGCTTACTACCATCAACCGGGCACAAATCCAGGCTCCGGGCTGTTACTGACAAATTCCTTAAAAAAACCCAATAACACTTTGCCCGAGCTGGGAATCGAACCCGAACCTCATGCTCAGAAGTAGCGCTTGCAACCACTAGACCATCGTAGACAGAAAAGTATAAAATCATAATTTCTTCCACAATTTGACTACTACGAGTACTGTTCTTGTTTTCCATCCTTCCTCAATCTATTGTATTACCTAATCAGAAAATCAATATTTATGATAAATGTGTTTGCAAACAAATAGCTGATACTTCATTAGGTCGGAACCCTTAAAATCATTATAAATATGAATTTCTACTGTTTTGTCATATTTCGTGAAAATGGCCCTGATAACTGATTGATAAGCTATCAATCAGTGAGTTTGTTTTCATGATAAATCATTATCAGCGAATAGTAAAATTCATCGACCAGAATGAGAAAGTTTTCAGGTTACAAAAGAGATTATGAATAAAATGCCTCTTATTGAAAGGACTTTCATCTCCATTTTCCATCTGGAATTTCTCAGTGGCAGCCCGGAGCCTGAATTTATGTTCCGGAGATGGCAAGAGGCTCGCCCTCAGAAATGTGGGCCTGTGCCTAACCCTTCGGGGTTAACTGGCGTAATGGTATGTTATTGTTTTGAAAGGACTTCCGGATCACGTTAACTAAGAGTTATTTTCAGAAGTGATTTTCCTTATTTCGCTAATTAATTTAATAATTGGTTAAGTTTTATTCAATATTGCAACGTTCATCCACCATAATATTGTACTCAATATCAACTGACTATCTGACTATCAAAGCTATGTCGCAGTCACTTTAAAATGTTGCCATTTTGTAATAAGGAAATAATTACTTAAGCAAAGTTGTGCAAGGATCTTTTGACGCGCGGCCGAAAATGGAACTAACCCTCACTATCTTAACCATTTCATAAACGTGTACAGTGCTACTAGTATCTTTTGGCGCCCGAATGATATTGAGAGGCGCCCGCTGTTGGTAAAAGTTACTGAAATTGTTTTGTAAAATCTATTGAATAAACAAAATGGCGGCGTCACTTCCGATTTCGGTCACGCGCCAAAATAATCTTGCATCACTCAAAGATCCAAAAAAAAAATAAACAAAGGACTATCCATGTAAATGAAATGACCTAAACTGAATAGGTGATGAAAACATGAAATGAAAAGTGTAGCGGCATCTACATCGCCATATGCCAGCTACGCGTCACACTGACCTCACGAAAAATCCTGCATCGCGCATATATATGTATCCTACATAGCATACATACAACGTCCCAACGTTGGGCAGTTTCCCCACAGACAGTCGGGGCCACCAGTATAGAGGTATCTCTACGTACGTGAAGTCAGTGTGACGCGTATCTCGCATGTGGCGTTGTAGATGCTATATAATTGAAAACTCAAAAAATTTACGATAACAAGCATCATTCACGCATTGGAGAGAAATCAACAGGCGTCTAAAACACAGTTTTTTTTCAACCTTTTCACCTTCATCCGCTTAGTTAACACTTTCGGGTGATAAAACAAACGAATTTGTATACAAAATGGCCGATATCCGCCTCACTAAACGATGTAAGTAGGTAATATAGTCTATACATTACACAGTTTAATCTATCATCTAATGTACCGAGAGCCCATTAATAGATTGCGAATTAATTTGATGACGCTTTGTTTATGAACGCGGTCAGAACAAAACGGTTATTGAGGTTAGCAGTAGGTAATATATGGTAACGTCGCCAGCACATCAAGTTGCCACAAACTGTCAGATTTTCTCATACGATTTTCAACTTATCCATTAATATTTTTAGGTTTAAAATCGTTTGGAGACATTTGACAGTTTCGTGTAGTTTGACCTGTTAGCGACTGTACATTACCTACTGCTTACCCCAATAA
This sequence comes from Dryobotodes eremita, assembly GCA_917490735.1. Lineage (NCBI taxonomy): Eukaryota > Metazoa > Arthropoda > Insecta > Lepidoptera > Noctuidae > Dryobotodes > Dryobotodes eremita. The sequence goes on along the minus strand of OU823241.1, from coordinate 3,137,111 downwards.
CCTGCAGCATAGTTACCTACTGATGGTTTGTTCATTTTAATTACAGTGTAACCTGGATATGTGGGGATCTCAAGGGACCTAGGATTAATTATCACTTATAGAGGCTTTCCATTTACCCAGTTTCCCAAATAGTCAGGTTTAAAATGACAGTTGTTTTATTTACAGAGGCCCCCGCTAAGACAGGTCGAAATGTACCGTTTTTAATTTATAGAGGTGAAAATGTTAATTAAAAATAGAAAACATACGTGTCGCGAGTTGTCCAGAACAATATTCAAAATAAAAATGATTATTAGTTGATTTACACAGGCTATTAAACTACAAAATCCCAGTTATAGTGGTAAAAATCGAAAAATCTAACAAACGCATTTTCAGCTAAAAAGGTTTAGTTACTTCTAGTAGGTAACAGAGGTATTTCAATGCAAAAGTGTAGGGACCGTATGTAGAGGTTTCCGACATATCAGAACTTAACCAGCATACTAATTACGTAACACACTATTAATCAGAATCTGAATTATTTTGAAGGATTTGCTAATCCACTGCTTCATATGTTCGAAAAATTTGTCCGCTCAACAACGTAAATAACGCAATGAATGTTGCCGAACTGTCAAAATGAAAGCCCTTCCTACTTTTAGTGTGACCAATATCAGCAGCCACTTTCAATTTAGTAAATGTATGTTTTATTTTAATACTTCACAGTATTTTTCATGTCCACTATTATTTTTCGTTTATCATTTAATTTTTTATTGGTGTTAGTTTATATTTAATTCAATATTTAATTCGTAGCATGAAATAACCCATCGTTCGTAAATCACTAGAGCAACTAGACAGTTTATGAAACTTCGCATTTCAAATGAATGCCTGCAACATTAAACCCACACTCCCAACAATTCGGTTAGCACTTCATTCTCATCGCACGGTGTTCCATAACGCACGTGCCTGTATTAATATACAACACTAACAAAATATTATTAATAATATACAACAATATTTAAATATTGTTAATAACATCCGATAAAATCTAAGTGTTATCATGGACGGGGCTTCTGAAGGAGGCGGGGCGAAGGATCCAGCGAAGGTAAGGCTAGACTTTTTTGTTTTTGAAGTGAAAACTTTTTAGGCGCGCTGAGCGATTTTTTGTAGGGGAAATCATAATAATGTAAACAATATACCTGTAGCTATCAAGTATGGCTTGTTGCGCTTGGCTAGCTGTGAAATGATATAATATTTTAATTAATAATTAATTTTAACGTACAGAAATTAAAATTTTTGATACTTAATTAATCATGAATAGTCAAAAAACCACTGTTAAGTATTTTACAGTTTTAAGTTTGCACTGCTGTTGGCATCGGTAGTCCCTAAGACTGCATTTTTTATTATTTAAGGCATCAGTTTTGATTAAGTCAAGGATGAAATTATGTAGGTAATATGTATGGTTAATTTTTACCACGATTTTCTTTGCGAACGTTGTTCCTTGCCGCACGTTTCATTCTGCAGACTTGGCAAATGAGACGTAGAACGAATAAAAGTGTACATTTTGACAGACACGACAAGTTTTCTCTATTATTTATTATTTTTATCAACTTTTAGTTCGCTTTTCTGTGAAACGTAGGTATAGGAAATCAATTCGAGTTTTTGTTTTGATTAAGCGTTTTAAACTTTAGACTTCGTTGGAAAAGCTTGCCGATGCAATATTCCGTACTGTAAAGCTTATTGGTTATTAGTTTATTGTTATTATTAGTACGAATTTTTATCATAACGCATTTGCACACTTGGCGAATGAGAGCTAGTCCGAAAAAAGAGTAGCATTTTGACCGTCACGATACTTTCGCTATAGTGTGTATGTATTTTTAATTTAGTAACTCTCAAACGTTGTTATTTTAATTTATTGTAAATGCAATTTATTTCATTTTGTTACTCTCAAATGTTATAGCACGCCTCATAAGCGAAGCGCGTGAAGAAGTGCTCCACTCCCGCCTTACAAAGAATAAGTAATTCCTTAAGCTAAAAATGTCTCTATTTACTTGATATCGCACTTGTAGAATAATATTAACACACTAACGTCAAAAAAAAACACTAGTTTCAACACTCAAAAAATTATTCTGTGGACGTCCGTGTGTCTGTATGTAAGGATCCTGGCGTAGTCACGATAACTCCCGAAAAACTTAACTAATCGAGTCCATTTTGTTTTAAACGCTTCAGTATTATCGGAAACTAAGGCCTTTCGAAAATCACGGTCTAATTCAATGTAGTTTAATTGAAATTAATAATAGAATTTTTGACAGAATTGAATGAGTTTATGAGGCGTGCACTTTTGGATTTTCCAAATTTATTTTGTTTTATTGTGCCTATTATTTTTTTCATTTACTCTCAAACGTCGTTATTTTATTTCATTATGCCTGTTATTTAATACATAATATATAGCAAAAGGAACTTCGTTCCAACCGGGTGTCCCACGACACCTCGACATTTGTAGAATTATTTTAAAACATAACTTCTGATTTAGTCAAAAAAGGGGGTATCTAGGTATGGGTAATTTTGATGACGATTTTCTTTTATTTTTATCATCTGTTGTTCGATTTTCAGTGAAACCTAACAAGTATTTGATTTGCTAAGCAATTTATACTTTAGACTTAGTTGGTAAAGCTTGCGTATGCAATATTCCGTGCTATAAAGTACATAACATCGTATCACGCCTGTAATCTGCGAAGGGTTAGCAGGTTTTTATCTCGGTCGTACGTTGCATGTTCCTATGCAAGACGGTATTCTGTTCACGACACGTTTGTGCACAATTTATGAGCAGTGACCTAACAAAAGGACCTGCTGTAAGCTTGTATGAATTCACGATAGTATTTCAATCATTGGTACTATGCTATTGGGATGAAAATATGGCCCACGGATAGTTCATAACCTGGATTTAACACATAGGATACTTTTTATCCCGGTCGTACGTTTCCGTGGGAAAATAATATAGTTATGTCTGTGTCTGTCTATGTTGTCCCGCGTTGTTCTTGTGAACTATTTTGATACTGGTTTCACCGTCCCACACTGGTCCCGAATGATAAAAAAGTGGACATTAAGAAATTTTTGACAGAAGGTCAACGGATTCGGCTGATTTTTTTTTTGTAGACAGCTGATGCAATTACAAATCACTTTTATAGCTTGAGTTTTTGCCAAATAAGCCGTATTTTCAGAGAAAAAAAATATTGAAATATTTTTTGTATGAAAGAAATCCTAATTTTGTCTTTATCTTCCAAGATTCAAACGTATTCAAAATAAAACTTAAAGCAGCTTGTAGATATGCTAATTGCTCACTACTTTGTCATAGACACTCTTCTGCGATTTTGTGCTCCTTTTGAGTTACATGCACTTTAAATATTTTTTGTATGACAAAATCCTAATTTTGTCTTTATCTTCCAAGATTCAAACGTATTCAAAATAAAACTTAAAGCAGCTTGTAGAGATGCTAATTGCTCACTACTTTGTCATAGACACTCTTCTGCGATTTTGTGCTCCTTTTGAGTTACATGCACTTTAAATATTTTTTGTATGAAAAAATCCTAATTTTGTCTTTATCTTCCAAGATTCAAACGTATTCAAAATAAAACTTAGCGCAGCTTGTAGAGATGCTAATTGCTCACTACTTTGTCATAGACACTCTTCTGCGATGTTGTGCTCCTTTTGAGTTACATGCACTTTAAATATTTTTTGTATGAAAAAATCCTAATTTTGTCTTTATCTTCCAAGATTCAAACGTATTCAAAATAAAACTTAGCGCAGCTTGTAGAGGGGCTAATTTCTCACTACTTTGTCATAGACACTCAACTGCGATTTTGTGCTCCTTTTGAGTTACATGCACTTTAAATATTTTTTGTATGAAAAAATCCTAATTTTGTCTTTATCTTCCAAGATTCAAACGTATTCAAAATAAAACTTAGCGCAGCTTGTAGAGGGGCTAATTTCTCACTACTTTGTCATAGACACTCAACTGCGATTTTGTGCTCCTTTTGAGTTACATGCACTTTAAATATTTTTTGTATGAAAAAATCCTAATTTTGTCTTTATCTTCCAAGATTCAAACGTATTCAAAATAAAACTTAGCGCAGCTTGTAGAGATGCTAATTGCTCACTACTTTGTCATAGACACTCTTCTGCGATTTTGTGCTCCTTTTGAGTTACATGCACTTTAAATATTTTTTGTATGAAAAAATCCTAATTTTGTCTTTATCTTCCAAGATTCAAACGTATTCAAAATAAAACTTAGCGCAGCTTGTAGAGATGCTAATTGCTCACTACTTTGTCATAGACACTCTTCTGCGATGTTGTGCTCCTTTTGAGTTACATGCACTTTAAATATTTTTTGTATGAAAAAATCCTAATTTTGTCTTTATCTTCCAAGATTCAAACGTATTCAAAATAAAACTTAGCGCAGCTTGTAGAGGGGCTAATTTCTCACTACTTTGTCATAGACACTCAACTGCGATTTTGTGCTCCTTTTGAGTTACATGCACTTTAAATATTTTTTGTATGAAAAAATCCGAATTTTGTCTTTATCTTCCAAGATTCAAACGTATTCAAAATAAAACTTAGCGCAGCTTGTAGAGGGGTTAATTGTTCATCACTTTGCCATAGACACTCAATTGCGATTTTGTGCTCCTTTTCAGTTACAGGCACTTTAAATTTTTCGTTGTCGGATGAGCTTTACTAGTTTTTTGTAGACAGCTGATACAATTACAAGTAACTTTTAAAGATGTATTTTTTGTTAAATAAGCCGTATTTTCAGAGTTAAAAAATTAATTCAGGCGAATTAGAAATAATCTTGTTAAAGATAGACTAAGATGTAATAACATTTTCTTCATTAATAAGTAACTCTTATAAATGTCTTTCTATTAAAAAAAGTCTTATTTTAAATATATCAAATAAACAACTTGGATATCTCAAAACGTGTACAGACATGTTCAGGTACAGGTAATTATATATAATAATAATATTTCTAATCCGCCTGAATTAATTTTTTAACTCTGAAAATACGGCTTATTTAACAAAAAATACATCTTTAAAAGTTACTTGTAATTGTATCAGCTGTCTACAAAAAACTAGTAAAGCTCATCCGACAACGAAAAATTTAAAGTGCCTGTAACTGAAAAGGAGCACAAAATCGCAATTGAGTGTCTATGGCAAAGTGATGAACAATTAACCCCTCTACAAGCTGCGCTAAGTTTTATTTTGAATACGTTTGAATCTTGGAAGATAAAGACAAAATTAGGATTTTTTCATACAAAAAATATTTAAAGTGCATGTAACTCAAAAGGAGCACAAAATCGCAGTTGAGTGTCTATGACAAAGTAGTGAGAAATTAGCCCTTCTACAAGCTGCGCTAAGTTTTATTTTGAATACGTTTGAATCTTGGAAGATAAAGACAAAATTAGGATTTTTTCATACAAAAAATATTTAAAGTGCATGTAACTCAAAAGGAGCACAAAATCGCAGAAGAGTGTCTATGACAAAGTAGTGAGCAATTAGCATCTCTACAAGCTGCGCTAAGTTTTATTTTGAATACGTTTGAATCTTGGAAGATAAAGACAAAATTAGGATTTCTTTCATACAAAAAATATTTCAATATTTTTTTTCTCTGAAAATACGGCTTATTTGGCAAAAACTCAATCTATAAAAGTGATTTGTAATTGCATCAGCTGTCTACAAAAAAAAAATCAGCCGAATCCGTTGACCTTCTGTCAAAAATTTCTTAATGTCCACTTTTTTATCATTCGGGACCAGTGTGCGTCCGCGTGATTAAAGAATTTATTCAGGAAGGTACATATATAATACAGAAATATCGATGTTTTGTCAAGTCGTACAAAAACAGGGGAAGCAGGGGCGGGTCGCTAGTTAATATATAATTTGTGTTAATTAACAACTTATGAATAAGGTACCTACCTACAGTCAACCGCTCGTCTCTGGTAAAAAGAGAGATAGAATAAAGAAAAATACTACATTTTTTTTTTCTGACTTTTGTTTGTTTTTTCGATATTATTAATATCAAACTCAAACTCAAAGCATTTATTTCAATTAAACCATTTACAGGCACTTTTGAATTGTCAAAGAGTCGGTCAGTTAGTCAGAAAGTTGAAGCTAGTTGCCCATTCCAAAACGTAGATCTCTATGGAGAAGAACGGGCAAGCAACTCCAAGGACACTCTTTTAAAATCAAGATATTACAAAATTCTTGTTGCTTCTATATGCGAGAACAATGAAAAAAAAACGCGTGTGGCACTCGGGGACTGCCGCGGTAAAGCTATTGCATAGCATTTTTTATCAACTTATACAATTATAATTGTTTATTTATTTTTTAAATAATGTATGTTTTTTTTTTCTTTGATATTAATTCAAGTACAGTCGTACCATATACAAAAACGTTAAGCGAACGCTCGGCCGAGCTACATGGTAGGCGGAGTGGGGGGTGTTAGGTTTTATTTTCGTTACAGAATTTCTTGATTCGGTGGCTGCGCTAAAAGCCCGCGATAAAAGCTATGCAATAGCTTAAATTTTTTTTATTAAGAAACAATTCATAATATAAGATTGTAATAAAAATAACCCGTAGCAGTTATGAGATGACCAGTCTCAACTGACGGCGCCCGTTCACGAACATGACGCGTGGATCAGCACCATCCAGCTCAACCATTATGTAGGGAGCCGAATGATCCAACACACGCGCCACCAACAGTGAGACATTTAAGCGAGCATGGCATATTCTCAGCTGCCATGCTGTCAAGTCAACATACATAATAATGATATAATAAACGAATCCATGGTACTCACATTTACAAAATTGAAAAAATGCTTCTAAATTATACAAAACTATAGTTTGCTATGTATTTGAGCGATGAATAAAATTTTACTAGATTATAATAATAAAATTTTACTTTTATCTAATATCATACGTAGTCTTAGAACTATTGGCATATCCTCGCTCTTCCTATTTATACAATTACATATCTATTATTATGCAGCTCACGCACATAAACACTCGTACAAGGCCACATATTCGTAGGCCATACACCTATTCTGAAGCGGGAATTGAACCTGTTGCCTTGAGCTCAGGCACTCAAAACGCTATAAAGAAAAAAATTAAAAAAATGATTTATTTGTCACAGAAACACGTGCAAACAAAAAGATAAGTTAACTCGAACACCTAATAAAGAAAAATATACAAAATACACGGTCTTCAAAACTTAGTATTACAGTTTTAAAATTTCTTTAACATTTAAAGTATACAAGATATATTTTCGAAATAAAAAGGATTACAATAAGATTTCTTTTCTAACATAAAACCTTTATAGTCGATAGATAATCTTCTTTTAAGGAATGGCTGAAAAAACTTTATAAACAAACACACTCCTTTTCAAATGGCTGTCTTACTTTTGAAAGAAAAAAAGAAAGAAAATACGTTTATTTAGCACAGACTACAAAGCACACAACACAACATATACCTACAAGTAAAAAAGAAAAATAAAACAAACAAATAAAAAGCCGTCGCCGCTGTTTTGTTTCTGTTTAGTTTTCACAATTATTTCATGATCGATGACGGCTTAGCCATCAAGAAGTCCTGATCTCAACCCGATCGAGCACGTCTGGGATGAGCTTGAGAGGCTGGTCAGAAGCCGCAGATCACCCTCTATCACCCTCAGGGCCCTGATGGAAGAATTGGGAGAATATTCCCCAACATCGCCTCTGAAACCTCTGAGCTCGAGGAGGCAATACCAGCGGGGTAATTACGTAACACACTAACATTAGGAATGGGTTTCATTTTGACAGTTTAACAACATTCATTGCGTTTTTTACGTTGTTGAGCAGACAAATTTTTCGAACACGTGAAGCAATGGATTAGCAATAGTCTTCAAAATGATTCAGACTGTGATAGATAGTGTGTTACGCAATTAGGGTACAGTTATTAAAATGCAAATAAGGCGTAAAACATACTTGTAAATGTTGTTTGAGTTTTTTGACAGTAAATTAAAGAATGGCTTTATTTTTGGTTTTTATCTTTTTAAGTTAAAAACGTTACTAATGTATAATAAATTATAATTTCAAAGAAAGTTGATGAAATTTGCTATAAAACGTTTTTTATCTCAAAACGCTGACCTCTATAGTTTCGGAAATTTTTTAATTTTTAATGTGAGGTACTAAGTTTTGAAGGTCAGTGTAGAACTATGGGCACAGAACAGAAATAGTCGGCAGCTGCACGTCGTGACTGTGACAACAAGGTTTCCACTCAGCATGATGCTGTGCTATGGGAGATCCACAGCACAGCGCTAAAATGACGTACGGAAAACAATTAAGGTTTTAAGATAGGTAGACACATTAGGTAGTCTAACTTCCAAGGTCAATATTTCGTAAAATATTGATCTTATAATTATATTGATCTTATATTCTTATAATAGCTTATAATTATTTTTTCGTTTTTTAAATAAAATTCAGTCTTCAATTGACAAAAAGAATTAGATCTCTATCTCAAGTAGTTGCTGAGACCTCCATGGCCGCGCAATCCTCCACGTTACGTTCGCGCGGCCAACTTAAAACCCTTATAACTTCTTTATTTCTACTTTGACAAAGTTTTGGTTTGTTCCCTTCGATTTTGACAAATTTCGAAAAAAGAATTGGCGAAGTTTTTTTTGTTTAGATAACTTGACGGAGAAATCACGCCAATCCTACCCAGGTTGCAATGAAATGAAAATACAGTTCCAACATGTCTGATGCACGCACATCAAAATTAAACCAAATTACTTTTATACATTAAACAACCGACTAAGTACCAAAATAACTAAATACTTGCTATGTAAACGACCATGGAAGGAATTATAATAACATCGTCAACATACGGAAAGTGGAATAAATACGTAGGTATTATTGAACCTGTCTCAAAACCACTCTACAGAACTTGAGGGACCAAATCAGGAGCGCACACAAACAAACAAAAAAAAACAAATTCAAAATCGGTCCACATTTGATGAAAAAATCAATGAAAAACAAACATACAGATGAACATAGAACCTCCTCCTTTTTTGAAGATGGGTAAACAAGGCATAAGCGAGCGCCCAATAGTTCACTCATTTCTAGGTTAGTATTTTTGCTATAAACTAGTACCTACGGTACTCTCACAGGGTACTTTTATATATGGTACCCTGCAGAAACTTGAACTGAACCTTTTGTTCTATTCTCCCTCATCATTATTCTCCTCTCTTATTCAAATTTACTTGAACATAGACGGTGGATGTGAACTACGCAATAGTTGAAGCAGGAACAAAATAGGTGAACAAAAGTGACAAGCTAATCGTAGTCTGGCGCACAGGCAACTGAAGAAACACGGGTGGGTTTTAGTCAGTAAGAGTCTGACACGCCCTTCCGTTCCTCCCAGAGCGGAAGAAGTCATTTGATGACGTCCCAGCCAAAAAAAAAAGACGGTGCGTCGTACTTTTTGGTGCGATAGGGTTGACAGATTACAAAATGATCACAGCCGATTGCAGTTTCTCGTGTGTGTGTTCGGCGCAATATGTCGTTTTCTTCCACACTTCTCTATTAGTCGTGACCTCGGTAGTCTCCCCTGTCTAACCATATCATCTTTCACATAGTCCTTCCATCGTTTCTTTCGCCTTCCCCTTCACTTATAGCCATCTATCTCCATTCATACTGAAAACTTTCCTCACGACATTTTTCTCATCGAGTTTCCCTTGTTCTATTGTTCCTTAAGTAGGTAAAATTCTATTTATGTCCAGTGTTATTAGTATGGATACAGTAGAAATACAACCCCTTCTATGATATTGACTTTCAGTAAACTATACAGCGTCGTTTAGTAATTATATTTTACCATAACTTAATTGCTCGGTTGTTCAATATATGTACGTGGGACTGGCGACTATTATGAATGAGTATTTCAATGTATTCATTGCCTCGTTGGTTCAGTCGCATGCTCTACTGCTGAGCATGAGGTCCTAGGTTCGATTTCCAGGTTGGGCAAAATGTTATTGTTTTTTTTTATCTGGAATTTCTTAGTAGCGGCCTGGAGTCTGGATTTGGGTCCTGTTGATAGCAATAGGCTCGCGCTCTAGTAAATGGGACTTAAACATAACTGGAGCAGTGGTGGCCCAGTGGTAACGGCCGCGACTTACGATTTGTAAGTCGTAGGTTCGATCCCAGACAGTTGCTTTACTTTGCGTAAATTATTTCTTTACAACTGCTCTCGAAACGGTCAAAGAAAACATCATGAGAAAACAGAACCGGTATGTCCTAGAACCAAAAAATTCGAAGATATGTGACATCCGCGGACCCGCACTGGCACGCGTGGTGGATTACAGCCCACTCCCTCTCACCGAGAGGAGCCTGTGTCCCAGCAATTCCCATCTTTTTGGGCTGATTATGTGTTATATGTAAACATAACTGGCGAAATGTGGGTGTACTATAAACACACCGCTGCCTACCCCTTCGGGGAATCAGGCGTGATGTTTATGTTATGTTTTATGAATAAGTTCTTAATTGTAATAAGGGTCTATCCCTTTCCTTGAACATTGATTTGTATCACCATGATTCTGATCAGTATTTAAGGACTAAAATGAAGAAAACCCTTTGAGTGAGTGTAGTGTAAAAAGTGTAGAAATTGTAGTAACAATGACACACATAATTATTATACCAAATGAACAAAGTGTTTATAAAGAGTGGTAGGGACATTGCCGCGCAACCTGTTAAAATGATAATTAAAACAGAAAATGCTTTTCAATATCTTTGACCGCGTCAAAACTCACAGCATTTATTTCAAATAAACCAATTACAGGCACTTTTGAATTGTCAAGGGGTCGGTCGGTCAGAAAGATGAAGCTAGTTGCCCATTCCAAAGCGTAGTAGGTACCTATGGAGAAGAACGGGCAAGAAACTCCATGGACACTCTTTTAAATCAACATATGGTTACAAAATATTGGTTACATCATTCATATTAAAATTATGCATGTGAGAACGATGCAGAACGTTAAAAGCGTCCGTAATAAAAATACGAAAACCATTCAAATATTAAATTAAATTAAAACAAGCCGTGGGAGTTCAGAAATGACCAGTCCCTACTGACAGCGCCCGTTCACGATCATGACGTATCTAGGTAGGTATTGTATTTTTATATGAAACTGCAGTTTTTTTTTATAACCGACGAAAATTATTTACAGGACCGAATTCATGGTTTCAGTTTGCGAGTCGATGTCCTCCCCCACATCTTTTTTTTTTTTGGAAATCATCAAATGTCCTCTCCCGCTCTGGCCCGAGTGGAAGGGCGTGACAGACTCTTACTGACTAAAAATCACCCGTGTTCCTTCTCCTCCTGTGCGCCAGGGTCACCGTAACTCTTTCGCACAATCCGCGACCCCGGCAGGCATCCTTGCCACCGTGTGTGTATATCTGACTCTGAGAAAGTGGAACGGACCTGTGTAAAGTACATTCAACACTATTCAAAGTTTTGAAACAATAATTATCAAAAAATAAATGAGATTTAAATTGCTTTTTGGTCTTGGCTGGATTGTAATTAAATTATTAAGATTTTTCACCGTATTTGTGTAACATACTATCAATCACAATTTGAATTATTTATGAAGGATATTGCTAATCCATTGCTTCATATGTTCCAAAAATTTGTCTGGTCAACAACGTATATAACGCAATTAATGTTGTTGAACTGTCAAATGAAAGCCATTCCTACTGTTAGTGTTTCACGCAATTACCCCGCGGATTCTTTTTAATGAAGAATACAAACACAAAATCTTCAGGGAAAGGAAACTCCATCGAAGTATGTTAAGTATTTTTTTAAAGAAGAGGCTGTGCGATATTTCTATCTTAACGCTAAGGTGTGGGTTTCCAATTGTCTATGCTAAGCGACGGTCACTGTTGTATTTGATTTAATAAGATAATTTAACCTTTTCAATCCATGTTACTAAATAGGCGGCCAACCCGTCTAGTAAAAATCTCACCGTGAGTACTTAGGCGAAGTGTCAACAGACAGTGGCGTATAGTGCTTCGGACAATAGTGTCAATCCCTAGCTAATGACAGCTCACTTCGAGCTCACATTTTACTTAAGATTTCACGTTGAGATGTTTACAGAATACATCGGCGGGGGTACTGAGTCATTTAATGAAAAGACTCATGAAAGCCTTAGAAATCTAATGGGTTGTTGACTACTAGTACTTATATTAATATTGTTTTACTTACCTACCACCTTCAAGGTTTCAGAGCTCATTGCGAAATAATTTTTATATTGGTAATTAGCTGCGCCCCGCAGTTTCATCCGCCTAAGGGCCCGTTGTTTGATACATAGTTAAACATGACCAATAGTCAATTTAACAATTAGTCACTTGGTAATAGTCAATAGCTGTCAAAGTTTAACTACTCTGTCTGCGCATGGTTAAATTTTATAGCGAATTGACAATTTTTTTAACAGTAATTAGCTTAACCTTTTGTCAAACAACATACTTCTGTCATTTTTAACAAATTGTTAGTTTAACTTACGCATTTTAACTATTAGTGTGTTTGACTATTGATCAAACAACGGGTAATAAGTCTTGATTCCGTGGGAATATCGCGATAACAAGTTTTCTATGTCCTAATCCAGCGGGGTAATTACGTAACACACTAACAGTAGGAATGGGTTTCATTTTGACAGTTCAACAACATTCATTGCGTTATTTACGTTGTTGAGCAGACAAATTTTTCGAACATATGAAGCAATGGATTAGCAATAGGATTCAAAATGATTCAGATTGTGATAGATAGTATGTTACGTAATTAGGGTGCTGGTCATGGTTTACCAATGTGCCAAATTTCATCCCAGTCCGTTAATCCGATTTAGCGTGAAAGCGTAACAAACAAGTAAACATACAAAAATTTTAATCTTTTCTTTTGACAAGCTTTTATTTTTAATTTATGTAGTTTAGTTGTAAATCAAAGCAAAAAACTGGCGTTATAAGGTGAACCGTTCCAGACTCCATTCGTAATGCAATCCTTGACTACTTGTTTGATATTTAATAGTCATTTCGATGAAAATGAATAATAAATAGAAAATATTGTGATTTCAATCATTTGTTCTCTCAGTGATTAAGGTTAATCTCTGCTAGGTTTTCTGTGAAACTCAATCATTCGAAATATTTGATATTTCCATTTTAATTGGAATAAACGATTAAAGGCACCTTCAAACAGGCGCGACCGTTTTTTTTTTTTTATGTGGGATATCATCAAATGACTTCTCCCGCTCTGGGCGGAGCGGAAGGGCGTGTCAGACTCTTACTGACTAAAACCCACCCGTGTTCCTTCAGTTGCCTGTGCGCCAGGGCCACGGTAACTATTTCGAACAATCCGCGACCCCGGCAGGCATCGGCCCTGTCGGACACCGTCAATTGTGCTGACATCTCTTTGAGGCGCGCGTGGAACACGACGCGCCGCCGCCGTCGACCCGGGCCTGGTCCTTACCGGACGGCGAGCTGCCCATTGCTCGCCGTCCGCAAGCCCGCGCCTACGGTGGCCGGGAGTCGGCAATCGAGTCTCGACGCCCAGGGTGTCTCCTCCTGCGGCGACTAGGGGCGCGAGGGCGCAGCGATGTGGCGATGCGAATCGCGCGCTACACAAAGGCATCGCATCTCGCGCGACGTGCAGCGCCTTTGTGTCGCGCGTCGACTGTCGCGCCTGTTTGAAGGAGCCTTTACTCGATATGTTTGATATAGATCAAACATTACTTTATCAGTACGTAATAAAAGATTTACGAAGTTGCGAAATTACTGGATTAATTAATTGATGTGCTACGAAAACTCCTGTGTCTCAAGTTAGGCAATGTTGCCTAAAAGTTAAAACATGGGCATCATTTAATAGAAATACTGCCAAGGTTTTAGCCAAAAATAATAATATTTGATTTTTAATATACGTATATTTGCACCCCTGTTAAGGTATATTTAACACCTTGTTCCGCCGAGTTCATAAAAGCATTTAGGAACGTTAACTGCACACAATTAAGGTTTTATGCCAAAAAAAACTTAACTTTGTAGTTGAAAAAATGTTCTCCCATACATCGATATACGTCACGGTCAATTCTCTAACTGCAAATGTAAGTTTGTAATCGCAAAAATAATATATCTTTGCTGAACTTACAAATTAACGGGTTTCTTCCTTTACTTGTGCTGTGAGACCTTGCTTCTTGCCAAATTTCATGATTCTAGGTTAACGGGAGGTACCTTATAGATTTTCATTTATCTGCGGGTATCAAAATATGTTGCATAAAAATGGCCGTTTTTTATATTGCGGTCATTTAAAAGTTTGATTTTTATAAAGCTCCAAGGGACCGCAGACCTACGTATTTGTTATTAATTTCAACTTGATACCTCCTCGCGTTCCTGAGAAAAAGACGGAAGGACGGCCTACGAAGTGATCCTAAATGGGTTCCGTACCTCAAAAGGAAAAACGGAACCCCAAAATTGGTTTTGTAATACCCTGCTTCAGTTTTTTTTTCATCGAGTAAATAAAAATTTCTCGTGTTTTGAACCGTTAATTTCACTAAAACAAGGAAATATCAATGAAAAAATTTAAAATTGATTCCAAAACGCAAATTCGCAAACACTTTTCACGCTACGCTCATTTCTCGTCCACCTATACTACACCATTTGATTTGATTACACTCCAGCCATGCCACTGAATTCATTACTTCAAATAAATTGTCTCACCATTTTGGCCAAGCCATTATTATGGCTTGTCCAACGTTCAACAAAAGAGTTATGGCAACAAATAACTGTTTGTATTGTCTAGCTTAAGACTAGCAGGAAGATGGGTTTGTTTAATTGGTTCGACTTGTAATTACGACGGAACATTTTTGGGTGAGTAGTTTATGAGGATAATTATTGCCACTTTATTGATGGCGTAATAGTAGTATCTTGATATGTAAGTCAGTCAGTCATTGGCAGCCTTGTTCTACACACTGCTGAGTGTAGGAATTCAGCCTTTTGTGCCACGCTTCCCTGGTCTGTGCGAGTCTCATCCAGGTAATCCCCGTGATTTCTGTTGATCACCCACCCCTGGCTGTCGGTCTGCCAACGCTACTTCTACCTTTTGTTCGGCAACTATTCCGTTTGGGTATGGAAGTTATTATTAGAATCTTGATAGAGAAAAAGAAAGTCGTAAAAAATTATGAGAAATGAGTTTGTAGTAGGTAACTACGTATATCAAAAGTGACCAATTTGAGGAATATAATGAAGCTCAGCTCAGACTCGAATCTTCTCAGATTTCATACTGATCTCCGTAAGTATTTTTAAGAAATAATCTAGAATACCTACAATATGCTCACTTCAATTACAAAGATATGACACCATGCCTCTGTTGAGGAAAAAACATAGTGCAGGTCAACAAGGACATAATTTCCAGTCAAAGAAGGCTCTCTTACTAAAAGCCTCCACAATATTGTCAATACAACATCCAATTAAATTAAGTAATTACATTAGCGAGCAATTCCTGTGAAGGTCTTTGCAAAATAGAGAGGAAGCTACCCTAACGAGTATCAAATTACTATGTCCACTGATAATGTTAATGAACTTTATTTATCACCTCTGCAATTTGTCAGATGCATCATTTGTGCAAGTGATGGATGCTTCCGGCGCATGCAGGATGCGCGTCATGATGACTTAGTTTTGTGAGCTAACTAACAATACCCGCCCCTTCGCTTGTAATCA
Source organism: Dryobotodes eremita (assembly GCA_917490735.1). Taxonomy (NCBI): domain Eukaryota; kingdom Metazoa; phylum Arthropoda; class Insecta; order Lepidoptera; family Noctuidae; genus Dryobotodes; species Dryobotodes eremita. The sequence continues at coordinate 3,121,380 of OU823241.1, read as the reverse complement.
ATGGTGATATTATGCCAGGGCCGTTTTTAACCTATTGGAAGCCCTAGGCACTTTAGGATACTGGGGTATGGAGAATTTAGGATGCAAGAGTGAGCGAAGTGAGCTCGAAATTTGTAGCACCCTGCCTCTGATAGCCCCTAGCTCCGACGTTGGCAAGAAATGGGGCCCCATGAATCGAAGGGCCCTTGGCACTTGCCCAGAGTGACCAATGGACAGGAAGGCCCCGGTTACGTCAAAACATCAAGATGCTGTAACTAAGTAAAATATTAATTACACATAAATCGAATCAAAATCTATTGTGTAGTTAAGAGGATCTCAGCGGTCACACAGGCAGACTCGAAAAGCGACTTTGTTTTTTACCGTCTTCAAAAAGGAGGGGGTTTTTGGTATGTATGTTACGCGATATTCCCAGCAATTGTAGAACGATTTCGAAAATTATTTTCTTTAAAGATTGGGTATGCCTCAGGGGTGGTTCCATATAAATTTTATTAACTTTGCTTCGGTAGTTTTTCAGTTAGCTTCAATAATACGTATTATTTCCACTTATGATGTTATAATACCTTTGTGTCACTGTTATTTATATAGCAAGTAGTGGTATATGAATTTGTGTGGGGTAGGTACCACAACTAAAAAGTATCTATATCTATACATAGTATAAAAAACTTTTTCAAAATAAATCAACCGACTTCCAAAAAAAACACTACTAAGTAAAAAATTACTTTAAGTAATTTCGGAAGTCGGTGACAAAAAACGAAAATACAAAGCCAGAAACACCGACTTCCGAATTTACTTAAGTAGGTACTTAAAGTTATTTTTCACTATGTAGTGTTTTTTTTGGAAGTCGGTTAAAGTTTTTTATACTATTTATAGGTATAGATACTGTAGTAATTATGGTCAATGACGTCACTGTATGTATTGTGGCCACGTAAGTCCATATCAAAGGCTATATTAAAAGCGGGAGAAACTGTAAAGAGTTTAATAGGTACTCGTATATATAAACGCCTGACAGGATGTTAGTAGCATTACTTCGAAAAACGTAATGTTGCTTAACCTACATACCTACCTAATATTTATGGGTCCGATTCATTTCAACCTTGGTGATTGCAACCGTGTCTGCTTACCGTGAGCCCCTAGATTCAGTTACCAGGTCGAGCAATAAGCTCGATTTTACAACATAGTACTTAAGCATAGCTGATGTAGTAAGGCTGCACTACTTAAGCTTTCGGAGAATAGAGGTGTGATGTTAATTAGCTGACTTTCAAATACGGAATCTAAAATCTTTTTGTTTTTCAGCCATCATCGTCAAGAAGTAGCTCTACAGTGAGGGCGGGGTCTCGCTCGTCTCGTCTGCTGCCTCCTATCCCGCCGGCAGATACTGCGAGCTGTTCAGGTAACCATAAGTCATCATAATCCTTCTGCCCCTGTCCCAATTTATTAGGGTAACTGTGAGCATGTTATCATCCTCTAAACATTTCTTTTTTTCAATCATCTTCATCATCATTCACGGCCCGACTTCACGCACTGCTAGGCATAGGCCTCTCTTATATTGTGCCAATCCCCACGATCCTGTGCCAGCGTCATCCAGGTTCTACCCGCAGTGGCACAGAACAGTATGAAAGGTTTGAAGTCCTTTCTTCAATAGTCACCAGGGTAACCCCCTTTCTAGCCATTTCATCTTTTATTCAATCCCTCCGTTTCTTTAGTCTTCCCTTTCGACTACTCCTATAGCCGTCCACATTCATAAGCAAAACGTACAAGGTATCCATGACTCTTATTATCTTAATTAGCATCTAGTATGGCTGGAATTTTTCTCAGAAAACCAGACGGTCAAACTCTGAATGTGCCTTGATTTCTAATTAAGTAAAAAAAGTTAAATATTTGTTGTCACAAATGAGAGCAGCCACAAGAATTTGGTACTTAGATACAGTATTTATTTATTTTTACATGTCTTTGAACAGGACGCGAATTACCCGTCCACCATACTCCTAGAGAAGAGAGAACCTGGTCAAGGTTCCACAGTGGATGTCGCCCGAAGGCCTCCATCTATATGGACTGGTCTGCTGTGAAGACTGAGAAGAAAAGCTCAGGTGAGTCTACTTGTAGATGGGACATAGGTACATTTACGTTATTGACGGAATGTTTGTGTAACATTGTAGTAGGTAAGAAGTGAAAAAAACATTGCCATTTACCAAGCCAGTGTATGATCAGTGAAACGGTGTTGGGGTTTATCAAACTCATACCAATATCCATTTTATTTTTTAATTTCGGGTTGTATTAATAAATATTATAATTGTTAATTTAATAAATTGTATTAATGGTCTACTCCATAGCTCGCTATGTGCAACAATTTCATAGACCGAGATAAATTAACGTTACTAAGCACGCATTTTTTTCTAAGTTATGTTTCCGTCTTTATCTTGCACTTTTCGTTTGACAACAGTGCGGCAGTGACAAGAATAATACTTAGACAAAGTCACGGATATCGATATCTATGGACAAAGCCCATGCTAAGAAATTAACGTTTTTAAATTCCGGTTAGCAATTTAGTTAGTTTCACTTTTGGCCACTGGTTCAGATAAGCTTGAGGCGGGCGTCGTGCCAGCCGACCGCGGAAGATGGAACCGCCCCGCGCGCGCGCTGTGCTTAGGTAGACCACGCCAAAGGTAGGGCCCAAGATGCTTGCCGAAAGTTACGCGACGGAAATTCGGCGTGCTTACTTAAATTACTTTTTGAATGCAAGTCATCAAGCCGAAAATACGTCGCGTATTTTTTGGCAGGTTTGTCGCTACGCTTAGATAAGAAAAACTGCCTCATTGGATCCCCATCTTTGAAATCAGAGAAAATTAGTTTGCGTTGTAGTATCTAGCGAATCAAATAGGATGTGAAAACTCATCAATATCTATCCGTTTCATTAGACAGACGGAAACGGTGTTAGAAAAATATCGAATCAAAATAAATTCAATCAACTTGCAAACTGAAAAAAAAACTTCTTAAAAAAGCTTTCAAATTGCAATACGAGTATTTGGTTTTTGTAAGCTTTTTAATCCTATGAATATTGGAAGCTGAATCCAATGAAAATGGTTACCTATTTTTCGAGATGGTTTTTTTACCTAATGGCCAAATATTTTTAACTGGATATATTATTTTCACAAGCAATATCTCGAGCAATTTGCAACAAATTAAATTACCCAACAAAATGACAATAAATTAAACTTCCTAATGATGTTCCCAGTCTGCATACAAAAACTCAACCAAATATATCTAACTGTTTAATCACTATAGCTAGTCAAAGATTGGCAAAACCCACAGTCGGCCCATCACTACTATACGAGTATATTTAGTTTGTTTGTTTGAAAAAAATCCCATTTTCTATTTCGATGAAAGGATTTATTTGAAAGTTTCAATATACATGCCAGTATTTTCATTTATTGTAGTCTCTGCGTGGTATAATTATGAAATTCTGTGAACAATGGAAACTTAATCCCATACAGTATTTTTCGGAACTGTTTTGTTGAATCGTAATACATTTTGCAGGAACTATTCCGAAGCGCGGCAAGGCGAAATCTATGACTTCATTCAAAGGTATGGATAATCAAATCTTATCTAACGAAATCTTCATTCTGCTTTGTGGAATAAGGCACCTGTCTCACCGCCAACAAGGAAGCAACTAGCTATTGACGATTTTCTCGCTCAAGAAATAGACAAATTGTGGGTCCCGTGTAATTGAAAGTGATACATATATCGCTGACTGTTCACACCGCCGCCGCCGGCGAGTACTCTTTTGTCGCAGCGACAAGAGCTATCAGGGCCTAAGCACACCACCGACGCAAAAATAATGATGGGAAACCGCTTAACAAATTCCGCTAAGAAACATTACTACATTATGTCGCGATACGAGTAGCGAAACATCATGAGAGTCAGTTGAATTGTAGTAATTGGAGCAAAATGTCGTCTCTTTTGACTTAGTTAATACAGCAAAGGTTTACTTCGGACCTCTTAGATTAGTTTTTCCATAACTTGAACATGCAATTTACAAAAAAAAAAAATCGCTTTATAAACTTGTCGACTGCCACAGATATTACGAGTATGTGCGAAACAAACTCGGCACCGCAACAAAATAGCGGGCTGAGCGCGGAAGTGTAACTGGCTTCCGAGCACATCGGTGAAATCACGCAAGAAAGAGATTGAATCAACAGTTTCGCTTGTCGTACAACGGACAAGTCATGGCGGAACTACTGCGGTTTCGCTGATATGGTTTCGCGGCAGAGATGTGGTACCCGCCTCAAAGAGAGTAGCTACGCGCTCAACCACACTCGCTTGGCCGGTAGAACAAACGCTGAGGGACTCGCGCTTGGTACAAATGCATACCAGCGAGTAATCGATCGTCCCTGTCGTGCACTCGCTGTGTATTGCTCGCCAACTAGTTTTTTGTTGCTAGCTGTACTCGGTTCACGTTAATCGCTGGCGGTGGGTGAGTTGCCTAACTGTAGTGTTAAGTAGGTATGCGCCTAAGAAGATGCTAGCAACATTAGAGGTAAGTCTGAATACGCGTTGCTGTTATTTTTCTTTACTGTCTAGATAGCCTTAGACGGTTTGGTAATGTTCAGCATAATAATACCAGCCTATTAGTATCATCTCATACAGAGTAGCCACGAGCATCGATCACCACGCCTGTTCAAGAAGGGCTGGTGATTTTAGAGTTATATTAACTTTAATTCTGGGTTTCCTCACGATGTTTTTCGCCTTCGCCAATGTCCGTAATTTCCAAGATCAACTCAAAAACTACGTCTGAATTGAAACATAAGAGCGCATACGCATATTCTATAGCAAAATCAGCTTATAATGTTTACTGCTGGGACACAGGTCTCCTCTGTGAGAGGAGTAGGCTGTAATTCACTACGCGGGCACAATGCGGGTTGGTGAACATTACATGTCTTCGAATTTTCGGTTCAAGGACATGCCGGTTTCCTCAAGATGTTTTCATGATGCATTCGTTATTTTAATTTTTATATCAGATGCAGAGGAACAAGAAGTGGCTAAGTATTTGGAACACAATAAGGATTTTCTGGACGCTTACGTATCAGAGCGAATACCTGCTGAGGTACTTGAGAAATGGCTACAAAGGAAGACGAAGGGGTATTATGTAAGTAGCTGGAGAAGAATAATTTCCTACTCTGACCGAATTCCAGTCTCGATAACTCATCCCACTATGACATGCACTAGAAGATATCAAAGTGTACAAGTGAGTGCGCAAACAAAGGTGCACTCCCTCTTCCCTCTCTCTCATAGTCCCAAGGGACGGCATTTTGATACAACTGGAGATGAGGCACTAACGCAGTATGTCGCTTCAAAATTGTATGCCTTATTTGATTTTTGTTTGTGTTAGGCACCATACTTTGCATTTCATTTTAATCCATAACTTTCACGTATTATTTTAATCTTAAGGCCGTAACTAACTTGGGGTTTTGATTAAGGCAGGCTGAATTGAAGATAGAATTACTGACAATGTATGGTCGTGTATACAGGGTCAAATTAAATTAGTTAGCGAAAATCCGCAGATATGATGGGTATCGATATAAAAACATGAGAAGAAGAAACGTGTGGGGTCGGGGGACCCTCGTCAGGAACGTCGTTCCTGACGCTTTTTCTTCAACTCCGAATGTACTTCGATATAGAGATTTAGACTGCATGGTGAATTTTGTTTTAATTATCGCAGCCGCCATCTTGGTTTTTTATTTTTACCTCTTTATGGCCTTCAGCACCTTCGAAAACCATGAAAATGACACCCATAATGAATTATTTGATTTTTTTTGCAGCCACCATCTTGGATTTTTATTTTGACCTCACTATTGGCTTCAGCACCCTCGAAAATCATGAAAACGACACGAGTAATGAAAAATTTGAAAATTATCGCAGCCGCCATCTTGGATTTTCATTTTAACCTCACTAACGGCTTTAGCACCCTCGAAAACCATGAATACGACACCCATGATGATATTTTTTTAAATTTTATTCCGCCGCCATTTTGGATTTTCATTTTGACCTCACTATCGGCTTCAGCACCCTCTAAAACCATGAAAACTATCTCGTTCTCTCTCTGTCTCTTTCTATTATGTATATAAAAAGTCTCTTGGAAGGGGCATAAATAACGCTTATTCATTACGTAACGATTTGTAAAATTTTCTATAAGTTTACTCCTACCGCAAGCTGCTTTACAGAACTTCGTTCCAGAAATAAAAACAAAAAATATGAGTTCTTTTTGGGTTCATCGATCGCAGGTAGGTAATGTTGTCTTTTGAAATATCAGTTTAAGAAATCGTGATGGGTATCGATATCTACACACGACAAAACACAGATGGGGGTCAGAATAATGTACTGAATCCATGGTAACAGATTGTGCGTCAACGTCTCTGCTAACCTGTTTACATATTAGTGGCCTTATTAGAGTATTACTATTGTAGAGATTTTTTTTTTAAGATTTTGCCCCACACTAGGATTTTATCCTGTATTGTGGGTGCGTTTACAAACATTCAAACTCACATACACAAACAGCCAGACTCGGAACAACTACTTCTAGGTCATACGAGTACAAATATTTGTTCCGTGCGGGAATCGAACTCGCGCCACGCAGCGCAGCAGTCAATCGCTTAACCACCGCGCCAACCGTGCCGTCCTAGGTTACAGGACCAGTCTATTTTTATGTACAGCAGCTTGTTCTGGTGGTTGGTTCTGTCTGGTTGTGACGGAACTTCGCGTCCACCTTTGCAACTGCACTAAAACAAGAAATCGTACTTCCGCATCTGCTTCCTCAAGTTTTTAACGGAGTTGTAACGGAGGTCAAATAAAGAAAATCGGCTCCAACTAAGCAAATACCCTTTAATATGGCGGATATAATAACTCAGAATTTTAAATTTTTGTTCCCAAATCCCCGCCACTGTTAGTTTAAGTACCAAATATTTAGTGGGGCCGGTTTAATCTAAGAACCACCAAGCAATCGCCTAGAAGGTGACGAAGCCGCAAAGCAGTTTTTCTGTGAAACATAGTCTGCTAGTTGCTGTTACTTGCAGGTCGAATTTTGCTTTAACAAATGTGTATTTAATCTTTTTTTCTTTTTTTCCAACTCTGCCACCACCTCCTCAGATGGCCTCATTTACAAACCTTGCTGTGTAATTGGCTCAGGTTATTTGTACTATGTTGGGGTTATGGTACTAGTAATCTTCTTGCAGATTGCTCCTCCAACTTCATACCATAGAAAAAAGATGACCTGCAAGAAGACAGACGATTCATGCAAAAAGGAGATTTTTATGGTAACCAATAAAATTACGTCTTTGAAAAATGCTTAAGCAAGGTATATCTACCTTATAGGTACCTTTGACGTTTCCAGAATATGTTGCGAGTTCTTCAAGAGGACACCAACGAACACTCTGTCCTCTGGGAGCTGGCCACCTACATCACCAACTCAGTGGGGGTGGACGCTCATCGAGTCTACAAGCTGTACCCTGACCATCCCACCTTTGTGCAGTTCTTCATTGTAGAGGTCCAGGTTTAGGAGTTATTCTCGTATTTTTGGAACGGATTTCTGTTGACTTGTGTTTCTAATATCGATAACTTGTTTACAATTCAATGTTAAGATTAAAATGAGACACCAGCAGAGAGCTTAGACAGAGTAACATTCTATCAGCGAGGACTATGACGGAAAAGTTTGTAACGTATGGGACTGACGTAAACTACCGAAAAGCCTATGTTAATCCTGTCGAAAGTAGTAGGAATACGAAATGCTTTGTAAACGATTGCCACCTGTCTAGGCCCTCATTTTTTTGTTGTCTGACTACAAAAGACTAATCATAGAGAATAAATAATGAGGTTAATAGTCACTTTTAGTTGTTCTTTGTAAAACTAAGAAACTAAGAATACCAATTTAGCACAATAAAATCGCTTTTTCGTTACGTACTTTAGAGAACTCGTGTCAGTACTTCGAAAACACAGGGTGTAGTGGAAAAAAAATTAAGGTAGCTGAATTTCAGGGTCGTTCTCATCTCACATTCTGTGTTCTAGCCATCTCGAGATGTGATAAGGACTTTAGTACGCGCTTACGTTGACAAAGTGCAGCTAGTACTGGAAGTGGCCAAGAGCGGGATATGTCGACGTGTGTCCAGATCTGAAGATAACGTTAGGTTCCCGGACACGCCAGTAGCGTTGTTCAGGTCTTTGAAGAAAAACGTGGTAAGTGTTCTACAGAGAGATTTAAAATACTAATATACGGAGTACCTCTATGTAGTCTGTGGATAGTAAAGAGAGGCTATCAGTAGAAATCTCAAAGAAAAACTGTGATCCTGTCTCAGTGACGCCATCTAGCATAATAAAGAAAAAATTACATAATATACATTGTACACGATACACTTTTACCGACACCAACTTTCGACTATCATCTGTCAGATAGTTTGGCATATTATTTATTTTATATTTAAAGATCCTACTCAGTAAATTATAAAATACTAACGAAAAGAAATAGTAGTTAAGCCAATTCGTATTATCACTACGAGGTTTGCAATACCACAATGTGCAAATCGGTATATTTTCTTCGAAATAATTTTCTTTTGCACACAATGCGATCTGTCATGTGGGGTGTTTTACACGAGACACAACTAAACCTGGGCGAGGTGTGACCTGTACGTGATACCTAGTAGATTATAATGTTGTTCGCTTTGTCCCTTCTATCAGAAGTACATTTAAATGTTTGTGGTGCTCCAAAATCTTAGTTTTCGACACTGTGACCCACCACCATAAAAGTTGGCACATGATTATAATTTCTTCGTATTATTTCATGCAGAAGTTATTTCTTCTCGACCTTCACGCGGGCTATTGTGCAGGCCAAGGACCATGTTAATATTTGCCTCAACAATCATGTACAGCCAATTTATATTTTTAATTACTCTTTATTAATTTAAACTAGATTTTTGATAATAGTCTAGAGATAATGAAAGCAACAGTGTATAATTTGATAAAAATAAATATTATTTGTAGTTTCGGTTGCATTTTTCGCATTCGGTGAAATAGCAAAAGATGCCATTGGAATCTTTTGCGACCTTTCTAAGGCGTTCGATTGCGTAAACCATGAGACATTCTAACTAGAGCACTATGGGATTAAGAATACCGCTCTTGATTTACTAAGATCATACCTAAAAGATAGAAAGGTTAAAGTTCAAGTAAACGGCATGAACTCATTAGGGTCTGAAATAACAATGGGCATTCCTCAAAGTTCGACATTGGGTCCATTCCTCTTTTTAGTTTACATTAATGATTTACCCCAATTACTGCAGAATCAACCGAAGATGGTGTTATTTGCAGATGACACATCATTGATCGTTAAAATAGACCGACGGTCACAACATCTTGACGACCTGAATAACTCTTCTTCAGGTCCAAGATTGGTTTACGGTAAATAATTTGGTAGTAAATGAAAAAAAAACCAAATGCATTAGATTTAAATTACCTAATGTTACAAGTTGCGAATGTGACATCATATTAAATGGAGAAAAACTAGAATTTATTAATCAGACAGTTTTCCTAGGAATCACGCTAGACGAGAAATTACAACGGGGACCGCATATAACATCTCTTGCGGGGCGGCTTTCCTCGGCTGTTTATGCTGTTAGAAAGATAAGTCGGTTAACAGATGTAGAAACAGCGCGTTAGGTCTATTTTAGCTACTTTTAGGGAAATATTTAAAAAGATTAATATTATGACGGTACCTTGCCAATTCATTTATGAAAATATTATGTATGTAAGAAAAAATCTACATCTGTAAATAAGTGTCTGTAAATAGAAATAATTTTAATACTAGAAATAAAGATAAAGTAGATCAACCATTTTTCAGATTATCTAAAGTACATACATCTTTTATGGGGTACTGTGTTTTCGGATAAGGCGGGAGGAAACGCCCGGGTGTTATCATTGCGTGGATCGACCGGAGGACACGGTGGAGCATACGGTGGAGGTCTGCCCGGCTTGGGCGGAGCACCGCCGTGTCCTCGTGGCGGCGATCGGCGGCGGCGACCTCTCGCGTCCGGCCCTGGTTCAGGCCATGGTACGGAGCGAGAGGGAATGGGAAGCCGTCACCTCCTTCTGCGAAGCAGTAATGCTCGCGAAGGAGGAGGCGGAGCGCGAAAGGGAGAGGCAATCTCTGCGCCCTCGCGCCCCTAGCCGCCGCAGGAGGAGGAGACACCCTGGGCGTCGGGAGTCGATTGCCGACTCCCGGCCACCGTAGGCGCGGGCTTGCGGACGGCGAGCAATGGGCAGCTCGCCGTCCGGTAAGGACCAGGCCCGGGTCGACGGCGCGTCGTGTTCCACGCGCGCCTCAAAGAGATGTCAGCACCATTGACGGGGTCCGATAGGACCGATGCCTGCCGGGGCTGCGGATTGTTCGAAAGAGTTACCGTGGCCCTGGCGCACAGGCAACTGAAGGAACACGGGTGGGTTTTAGTCAGTAAGAGTCTGACACGCCCTTCCGCTCCGCCCAGAACGGGAGACGTCATTTGATGATTTCCCACCCAAAAAAGAAAAAAATGGGGTACTGTGTTAAATGTTAAAACAAAATACCTTGTGATTTATTGCAATTAAATGAAAGAAAAATTAAAACTCATATAAAAGTATGCTTTGCAAACAAACATATCACAAATTAGAGGATTATATTCTAGATAAGAATGCTTGGAAACATGCTGGGCCAGGTCCATAGGACAATCTAGGGTCTAGACAAAATCAAACTGGTTGCTAATTTAATTGTTCTCCTCGATCCCGACCAACTTCCCTCCCCAAGAGTGGTAACGGACTGGAGGAAAGTAAGCGAATGCCAACGCATTGCGATTAAATGCGTAGCCCATTTAGACTCCATCCCCGACCTCTTTGACTCTATCGCCGACACGATGGCCGTGATCGACTCATTCACAGAACACGTACAATCTGTCCTGAACGATTGTTCAAGGGAAGTTCCAGTGATGGAAGACCATCTCTGGAAGTTGCCAGACGATGTACGTTAACTGTTGATTAAGAAGAACGCGGCTGTCCGTGCGTACAGCAACTTTCCCTGCGACGCGAACCGAGCCCATATGCGCTACTTACAGCGAGCTGTAAGGACACGTGTAGCGGAGCAACGTAACGTGGGCTGGGATAAGATGCTGAGCGAACTATAGCCCACCCACCTGGCAATCTGGGAACTTTAGAGGAAATTCAAATCCCGAGAAGTAGCCCCCATGCCCCCCCTGATCCGCCCAGACGATACCATCGCTTTCGATGATGTCGACAAGGTCGAATGCCTTGCCGACAGTCTTGAGGCCCAATGCTCGCCCAGCTCTCAACCAGTAGACCAAGCTCACCTCTCTGAGGTGGAAGCTGAAGTCGAAAGAAGAGCTTCCCTCCCCCCCGTAGAAGACCCCAAGTTTCCTCTGCCTTCCGTCACTCCCGACGAAGTGCACGAACTCATCAAGGATCTGAAGCCCCGCAAAGCCCCCGGTTCTGATGGTATCACCAATAGGGTGTTTCAACTTTTCCCCGCCCACTTGATCATGCTTATGACTACCATCTTCAATGATGCCAAGAGCAATAACATCTTCCCCCAAACGTGGAAACAGGCCACTGTCATCGGTATTCCCAAGCCGGGCAAGCCTAAATCCGCTCCCTACAGCTACCGCCCCATCAGTCTACTCAATGTCCTCGGCAAAATCTATGAGAGGCTTATTTATAAGCGTCTCAGAGACTACGCCGAGACAAAGGGTCCCATTCCCAACGAGCAGTTTGGTTTTCGAACCCAACACTCGTGCGTGCAACAGGTCCACCGTATCATCGAACACATAAGCGTCGGTTTCCAACGCGGTCCTTTGAAGGTTACTGTTTTCTTTGATATAGCGAAAGCGTTCGGCAAAGTCTGGCACGATGGCTTATTATATAAGCTACACAAATTCAAAGTGCCAAATCGTCTCGTACTCATTTTACGAGACTTTTGTCGAATCGCACGTTTTGCTATCGCATTGAAGGAGCGCTATCCTTCCCCCGCCCCATTCACGCCGGAGTCCCTCAGGGTTCCGTGCTCGCCCTTCTCATTTTCACGCTATTCACCAGCGATCTCCCTAAGAGTAAAAAGGCTCAGTTGGCTCTGTTCGCATACGATACGGCCATTTACTACACGGGCCTCGGCCACGAGACGATATCTCGCTCTCTCCAAACTTCAGTCGAATAACTCGGTGACTGGTTTAGAAAGTGGAGAATCGAAGTCTATCCCGACAAAAGTCAAGCGGTTCTCTTTTCGAAATCGCGACGTAGCCCCACGCTCCCCCGTCCGATCAGCATGTTCGGCAAGCCTATCCCTTGGGAGAAGCGAGCCAAATTCTTGGGCGTCATCCTTGACAAGCACCTTTCCTTCTCAGAGCACATAAAGCAGGCGCGCTAGTCCGCCTCTTTCCCTCTCGGTAGACTCCATTCCGTCCTGAATGCACGTAGCAAATTGTCACTCAAGTGCAAATTGCGAATTTACACAGCGTGCATTCGCCCGATCATGACCTATGTGAGCCTAGTCTTCGCACAAGCGAAACCCTATCACATCCATAGGATGCATTCCCTCCAAAACCGGTTCCTCCGTAGGGCGACCGGTTCCCATTGGTTCGTTCGGAACGAAAACCTCCACTTAGATCTCAAAATCCCGACCATCAGTCAATTCATGAAACGCCTAACCAAGCGTTTCTTCGATTCCGCCGCCACTCACCGCAACCCTTTGGTTGTCCCGGCCGCCCGTTATACCCCATCCCGTATCAGTCATAACCGCCGTCCGAGGCATGTCCTAGTCGACCCCGATGACCCCATAATCCTCCTCCAGGAGAGTAGTAGGGCCACCAGTACAGTGCCAAATACAGACCGCCATCGTTCCGACCGCGCCGACGAAGTCCCACGCGACGACCCCCCCTTAACCGCCCCCCCCGAACTTTTTTAATAATAATACTCTAAACTTTCGATCCAGCCTGTCCCACCTTGCTGCCCTCTTTCAGTGACACCCTAAGCCGAGGTCCGTACCCCACAGGAGGTACCCTTAACGTGCGGTCATTTAAATATAATTTTAGTATTTAATTTCGCTCCTTGCCTTGTGACTCGAAAAGCCTCCACTTTTCGAGTCACATCTTAAGGCACCCACAGGATAGTTCGGTTAAGTAGTCAGGACCTCAGAGGTCACAACAACGAGTTGCAATTCAATAAAATAAAAAATAAAAAATTCAATTTATCATTTTTAAGACATGTATATTAAATTATGTAACTACATACTTTAACTCACACACTAAATTATTACTTGTTAAAATTTTATAAAAATCATCTACATTTCAATATTTGTAAATATGTATGTGAGCACCATGTATCTATCACATAATTAAAATACCTGTCATTGCTTTATATTTAATTCTTTTTACATATTCTGGTAATTACTAATGTTATTCTAGGTGCATCGTCTTGACATATAATTATATAATTAATGTACACATAATATTGTAAAACATTTTAAAAGAGTAACGGTGGAGTTTCTTGTCCATTCTTCTCCATATGAAACTACCTTTTGGAAGGGGCAACTAGAATCAATTCTATTTTCATGTAAATTTTGACGTTCGAAAGTGCCTTTATGCTTATTTGAAATAAATAATTTGACTTTTGACTTTGACTTTATATTTCTTAACGCTATTGAGCGTCAGGGCAGGTTGCCCAATCTTCTTTCTTTATGAACCAACAGCTTTTGTATACATTCTTCCCTCTTATTTATAAACGTTGCTTATAGTAAGGAGACGTTGAAACCCTCGGGCCGTGGGCTCCGAGTGCCTATGTTTTGTTCAACGAAGTCTGCATACGCCTGTTTGACACTTCCCGTGACCCAAGGGCTGGCTTTTACCTTGGCCAGAGGCTAAGCATTGCCATAAAACGTGGCAATGCCACCAGTCTCTTCGGTACATTACCAGTCGACAACGATGCAGAGGAATTTTACAAAGCCATATTTTAATTTTTAATTAGTTTTAGTCAGGTTAGGTTATAATATTTTTATTTTTATTGGAAATACTGTAATTTCATATTTGTAGGAGACGTTTAAACGTCAAAAATGTTTAGTTTAATAGTTGCTAATCTTTCTTTCAGCAACGTTTATAAATACGGGCGCTTATATGTATAGGTAACAATTAGCCTTGCAATGAGACTTATACAGTTGCCAATAAGTCTTTATTTCATTCAGAAACAGGCAAACCACGTTATGTACCAGCCGATTTTAATGAAGAACGGAAAGACAGCTTACGTCATCGAGATGTGGCGGGTCCAGGAAAGGTTCACCGAGGTGGATGAGCAGATCAGCTCCAACTTCCAGGTCGTCGGTAGTCTGGCGCTGCATTACTGCAATATGTACTTAGATAAGAAGAGGGAGAGAAATATGTCAGATTTCCTTCTGGATGTTGTTAAGTAAGTTACGAGTGGAATTTCACTAGTTGAAGCTCTGAGCTCTCTGCCTCATTAACTAATAATAACACTTCCACTAGTGACAATATATTAAACTTGACTGATCAGCAGTAAAGTAATATCCAAAATAACGAACAGTTTGGTACAAACACACACAGTTGGTCTTGGTATTATGTTTGTTAGCACGCATCACTGCTATTCGCATACTTAACTGAAATCATCGTCGCGAGTGAAATATTTTTAATAAAAGTATCTCTATTGTTTTAATTAGTTAGTCTTGAATACACTCACCACTCTCCTCTCTTTCCTTGCTTTCCGTGATTTTCATTTATCTCTCTCGCAGATTTTTTAATTATTTTAGTTCAAACAGCCAGAGACTGATTGAATTGTTCAAATTCAGCGGTTTTTACTTTAAAAATATCGTGAATATTTCAGAGCAATATTCGAAGAAATGGTGTCTCTCGACCAGCTGATCAAGAGAATCTTGGAATTCGCCCAGCGTCTGGTCAACGCTGATCGGGCTTCCCTGTTCCTTGTGGACTACAGGAACTTCGAGCTGGTCTCCACAGTGTTCGACTTGAAGTTTGAACAAGGACATGACAGGGATATGGAGAAGAAGGAGATCAGGATGCCGATTAATAGAGGGATAGCTGGCTATGTGGCATTGTCTGGAGAAACTATGAACATTCCTGATGCGTATTCAGATTACCGGTTTAACAGGTAAGATCATATGAGGATTTCGATTATTTAATTTTAGTCTTTAATCAAAAGCTAAGGTCGTTTGTTATATACTTGTGATTGATTTCAATAAATTTCCTTTACACCCTTTATCAATATTTTTCTTCTATTTCACAAGAGTGCAGTATTTAGAACATCACAAAAAATACTGGTATTTATCGTTTTTATGAAAATGTTTCAACTTTGATCAAACAAACATCTATTTTTATTGTTGGTCACCGCTGTAACTAAAGTTATTGCTTGTGTAATATTTGCGGTGACCGCGTACCGAAAGGCGCATCGTTTTTAACAACAAGGTGGATCGCTGACCTGGTGAAGGTCGCAGGTATTTGCTGGACGTGAAAAGCACAGGACCACACGCCTACGTCCAGCGGTGGACGTGTTTCAGCTGAAATTAAAATGTTTCGGTTTTCAGGGAAGTGGATGAAGCCACGGGTTACAAGACAATTAGCATCCTTTGTATGCCGATCAAGGTCGAAGGCAGAGTGATTGGAGTGGTCCAGATGGTGAACAAACGGGACGACCACAGCTTCGGTCATGAAGACGAAGTGCATTTCGAAATCTTCTCCACATTCTTTGGTCTTGCCCTCCATCACGCCAGGCTATACGACAGAATTATGAGAAAGGAACAGAAGTACAGGGTAGCCTTAGAAGTTCTCAGCTACCACAATACCTGCAGGGAAAATGAGGTATCCGCCATGCTCGTCAGCAAGGAACCTATCATGGCAAACCTTAACGATTATTACCTGGACCCATACAAGTTAGATGAGTTTGAAAAATGCAAATGCGTGATCAAGATGTTCAGCAACTTGTTTAACCTGGCCAACTTCGATATCGGCACGTTGACGCGGTTCGTGCTCACTGTGAAGAAGAACTACCGTAATGTCCCCTACCATAACTTTGATCATGGCTGGACGGTTGCTCATTCGATGTACGTTATGCTAAAGAATGATCATCGAAATCACTTTAATTACAAAATGGTGAGAAATCGTTTCTTTTTCTGTGTTCTGTTAAGGATTTCTCCATATATTGCATTGTTATAACTCTAACAATAAGATCGGAGTTTAGTTACATATCAGCCACCAAAATTATGTATTGATTGTTCGTGTCTCGTCTCAATCATCGAAAGTGACCAAAAAATATGTGTGTTAGGTGGCTTTTTGGTCTCGTGCAGGACAACTGTTGTGGTCCTGCCTCCAGTGCGAGCCCTCATAACTACTTTTGCATATCCTTCTTTTTCTATATCCACTTCAATGTTAACGCTTGATCAAAATGCCATACCTAACAAATTACTTAAAGTCATTCATCTTCCAGCGGCTAGCCCTGTTTGTGGCCTGCCTCTGCCATGACCTGGACCATCGTGGCTACACCAACAAGTACATGAGCGAGATCGCCTCCCCCCTCGCCGCTATGTACACCACCTCAACCCTTGAACATCATCATTTTAACATCACCGTTACCATACTGCAGCAGGTATTCTATTCTTAAGATTTTTTGAATTTGATTTGATGGCAAAACTAGCTGGCATCCAGATCATGCTGGGAGGCGAATCCCAGAGACGAAGCTGAAAAATGTCATAGGCCTGAAGTGACACCGGCCCTTACCCTTCAAATCGGAACGCAGCAACTCGGCTTAGCGGCAGAAAGAGAAATGGCTGTTGTTATAACTTTTTTGAGACATAAAATAAAATAAAAGTCTATACAAACTAACATATAACTGAAAATTAGCGCTGTGCTGTGGGTCCCCCACAGCACAGCATCATGCTGAGTGGAAGCCTTCACAGTTATAACGTGCAGCTGTCGACATTCCTGTTTTGTGGTCGTGATTATAGATCTATTTTGTTTTTATTTTTCTTTACTATTTCCAAAAGATTCCCAAATGTGCAGATTTTCAAATTATTAGAGCTAATTATCGTTTTTGTATGCACGTGTTTCTGTGAGAAATATACCTATTTTTCTTTCTTTATTCTTTCTTTCTGTTAATTCAATTTCACTTTCAGTTAATCTTTAAGATTAACTGAAAGTGAAATTGAATTAACAGAAAGAAAGAATAAAGAAACTGAGAAACTGAAACTAGAAACTGAACTGACCGATTTCGTCGTAGTATGCAGTGAACTAAGTGCATAACTATATACACTTGGTTCTTAAAACATAAAATAACCCATAAATAGCAAATTTGAGTGATATTTTTTCATTATTCTAGTGATTTTACTTCTACATATATACACACTTCAAAAGTATCTACGGACAAAGCTATAAAAAAAAAAATTGCCCTTTTGAAATTATATAAAAATGTTTATTTAAATTGATCAAATAAAATGTGTAGATCGCCGAAGTACTCTCTGCTTTTGCATTAATACAAATTTCGCGATTTTTGCTTCTGCTGTATTTTTCACCTCAGTTAATCCTGATATTAAAATGTGATAAAAAGATACAAATAAAAGTTTTTGAAGGTTTTTATTGCGTAAAATAAACAATTATTAGTCTGTATTTCAGCCGTTAACATGTATAACACAATCGCAGTGATTGCCGCATCCACCCAAATCACGTTGCGGAATGGCCGCACACGTCTGTTGTAACAGGCGAAAATGATTTTCTTTTGTGTACGGCATCCATATTTGGCAGAGCTCTTCTTTGAAGTATATCCCAAGCGTGCTCAATGGAATTCAAGTCTGGCGATTAAGCAGGCCGTTGATATTAGCTGCAGTGTGTTTGGAACGACTTCGGCAGTGTGTGGACGTGCATCGTATCATGCATAAGCAGAAATGAAGCACCAAATTGGGTCCGCAAAGGAATGACAACATCTGATACAATCGTTTCAGCGTAAATCTGTGCATTGAGATTGCCTCTGATCCAAATCAGTTCGGTTCTTCCGTCGATCCAAATACCCGCCCATATCATGATTGTTGTTGCAATCGGTTAGATTGAATGCCAACCGCAACATAATTGGGAAAAAGCTAGGCAGAGTTACTTAATTAACGTAACGCGATTCATAAAAATCACGTATAAAACAAACTGTGTTTAAAATAGGCAAATTAATAACTACATTAAAGACAAAGCACAATGAAAAGGGCTCAGTTCTTGAAAATCACGGATTCTCAACGACGAAACGGTAATAGCATAATTGCATAACTGTAAGTTATGGAAAGTAGAAAAGAGGGCTTTTGTTGAATGCAATTGTACGAGAAAAATGTCCGCTACTAAACAGCGGACAAAAACGGAGAAAAACGGCGGAGTGCTGAAGAAAACTTTATAATGCTTGTTGCATTATAAAGTTTTCTTCAACACCCTAGTATTTTCCTTGTTGCCAGGTTTATTGAATGACAATCAACGCTTTCAGCACAGCATTAACATTATGGTACCACGATATCCCTTTGCAACGGAGTTTTCGAAATAATTATGCCAATTTAGTCTTCATTTGTATCAAGATAGATCCACCAGACCGGTGAAGGACGGGCGGCTTGAGGGACTGCCTTATGTTATTTTGAGGTTAAAAAGTGCTGATTGTCAGCCTAATTTGAATAAATGACTTTTGATTTTGATTTGTTTAGACATACCTTTATCCTAGACAGAGTAGTTTCATAATCAACTTATAATGTTCCAACTGCTGAGACACAGGCCTTCTCTCTGTGAGGGAGTGAGCAGTAATCCACTACATGGGCCCAGTGGGATTTATTAGATGTGTCTATATTTAATTCCAAGAAATCACGCCGGCAACTGAGAGCGAACCAATACCGTTGCTAGGTGTCCTGTACTTGCATATTATTTGTGTATTTACACACATAATTATGCAGGTACCACCATCCAGCATGTCTGTAGAACTACATGCGTGCATATTATTGCTGGTTTTCTCATATTTTTTTCCATTAGTGCAGTAATATTAGTAGATGCTGGAAAAAGAAAAGAGTTTGCTTGGTTATGATAAATGGTTTGGTTATGTTCAGAGGATGAATGAAAGGCAACTAACGAAACGTCACACGACGAGACGTGTGACATCTACCAACCCGCACTGGTCCCACGTGGTAGATTACAGCCCACTCTCTCTCACAGAGAGGAGGCCTGTATCCCAGCAGTGGGAACGTTATAGGCTGATTATGTATGTGTTATGTAACGAAACGTATTACTTAAAAATATATACATATTATACAAGGCATATGTTAGGGCAAAACCAGGAGGGGACGCACTATTA
Organism: Dryobotodes eremita; assembly: GCA_917490735.1. Lineage (NCBI taxonomy): Eukaryota > Metazoa > Arthropoda > Insecta > Lepidoptera > Noctuidae > Dryobotodes > Dryobotodes eremita. Next base: position 3,101,985 of record OU823241.1, on the reverse strand, counting down.
TAGACACACAGGACATACTGGACATAGGTAGACTGACATTATTGGTGGAGTTCTTCAGATAGGTCAGGTGCGTAGTACTCGCAACTGGCATGCGTCTAAAGAGTTATGAGGAACAGGGTGTAAAGTTCACTCATACTCTATGGAAAAGCGAGGATCCTCCGACCAGACGGGTGTTGTGTCTGGTGGGCAACTGCCCGCCGATTGATGTCGGGATGTTGTATATATGCTAGTTGCGCTGTAAACTCTGCTTGCGCGATGCAGGATTTTGCGTGACGTGAGTCTGACGCGTGGCTCGCATGGGGCGATTTAGATACCGCTACACGTCTATGACCAGATGTATGGACGTAAACGAAGCTAAAGGAGTATGTAAGGATCATACCAAGAGGCTTTCTGCAGTTTGTGCCTCATGGGAAAAAGAGGTGAGTATATGAATATATGTAATACTGGTACTTTACTTTCCCAGGACGGTCACAACATATTCTCTCACATTTCGAGTGAGGACTACAAGGACATCCTGGGATACATCAAGCACTGCATTCTAGCCACTGACCTGGCAGTCTTCTTCCCTAACTTGGCGAAGATCACGCAGCTCCATGAAGGCGAAATAACTCAGTTTAACTGGGATCTAACTGTTCATACGTGAGTTTATTTAAGATACTTATTAACAGTGTCCTACTTAAAAAAGACGACATGACTTAAAGGGGGTTACAAAAATGGAAACATATTTTTAATGCTAGCTGACAGCCAGCCTCCCGTTAGATGCAGCTATGTTTTTTTATTATTAGAAAGGTATTATAATTCAGCTGCATAAGGTTAATAACGTATAAAAAGACATATAAAAGAAAAAAATCATTACAAGTTCATTTACGCGACTGACATATACTTATTCTCCTCACTTGGGTGCAGCAGACTTTTTTGGGGTTGAGGATGATCCCAAAAATCATCGCAGAAGTTTTGGTGCTGTATGAAATTATTATTTTTTTTCTTTCATGTTTGACCTTCTGTCACTTGGATTACTCCTCTTCTGGACCAGCTGGCGCTCAGATCTCTTGTTATTATGATTTTCAGCCGGTATGAAATTACTTCTCCAAACTAACGCCGCCGCCCGAACTTTAATAGGTACCACATCGACCCCAAATAAATTAGGTTGTAGGATGAGGACAAATACTTAGGTACATGAAATATTGGACTGTATTACTGAACTTCAAAGTTAAAAATATCGATGTATTTAATAGAGAATGTTCATAATCGCGATGTACGGAACTTCGAAAGAATGTCTATTCAAACTTCGAAGTTCAGTATCACATTCTTTCGAAGTTTCGTACATCGCGATTATGAACATTCTCAATTAAATACGAGTACATCGATATTTTAAACTTCGAAGTTCAGTAATACAGTCGACATATTGATTTCTCCAAAGTTGTAGGCAGTGGTGTAGTCTCAACTTCAAAATTTACCGGTTATGATAAATTCCAATGTATTTGAAGACAAGCATATTTCCATTAACCGTGCGTAAATTAAAATTGGGCTGCTGTTGAGAATTCCCCTTAATATATATCAACCCAATAACACTTTGCTGACCTGGGGATCGAAGCCAAGACCATACGCTCACCGCCATCACAAACATCATTATTCTTATAATCCAGGGAGTGTATAGTAGAGTGAATTCATAAGTTTTAATGACTTATCACCACACTTTTTTTAAATTGACACAGTGTACCAAACGCCTTATTTCCCTACCTTACCTTATTCAAAAACAATATAAATATGGAATTAATTTACCTGTTATTAATAATATGATTTATTATAAAAAGTACTTAAGTTACTGCTATTCGTGCAGATAAGCATCCAGTTACCGCGAGCTATTAAGCAATTAAATGAAAATATGTTTACAAGAAGAATAAAAAAAACTGTGAATTTAAAGCTGCATGAGGTTTTTCGGCTGATGCCGGTACGCACTAGACAGGGATGTTTTGGGAAGTACCTGCTTCGCATAGGTCGGGAGAGAACGCCCGCTTCTGATGGACTGACTAGCCCTGGACTGCCCCGGCGACACAGCGCAACATTCGTCGGACGAGTGCTGAGCTTGGGCCCAACAGCGCTATGCCCTCGTTGCGACACTTGGTGCGGATGGATGGATCTCTGGCTACCAGCTGTGGTTCAGTCCATGGTCCACGAAAACTCTTGGGACGCTTTTTGCGAGGAGGTTATGCATGTAAAGAAGGCGGCGGGAGGCGGAAGGGAGACAGAGCATACCTCTCATTCCACCCGCACCAGACGAGCAGCCGGGCGCCGAAGGGCGCTTAACGATATCCGGCCACCATAAGGACGGGCCTGCGGTCGGCGAATTGGGGCTGTGTCATCGCTTGAGCAGTCAGGCTCACAGAGTTGGAACGCAGTATGCGCGCCTTACTGGGCAGACGTGCGGTCGTGAGATCGGCCACACTTGGTGATGGGGCCCGCTAGGCATGACGCGCTGATAGCAGTCGGGGGTGCGGTGAATGTACAAATATCTCCCAGCCCCCGACTCATGGTACTAGAAGGAACAGTGGAGTTTTACGAGTAGTTGGTAGGAGTCCGACATAACCCTCCGTTCTTCCCAAACAGAGGGTATCCATAGGGATTTCACCAGGGAAGAAAAAAATAAAATAAAGACTGTTGGTAATTTATTTGCCTTTTAATACTATTGCATATCGGACCTGAGTAGACCGATAAGCCTAAAAATGTTACGTTTAAAATAAGAACCGATGTACTCCATAGTTAGGCAATAAATATATCTTTATCTTTATTAAATCCTTGTTCCTATATTTGTTCAGGGAACTAGCCATGGCAATATCCATGACGGCGGCAGACCTGTCAGCATCTGCCAAACCCTGGGACATTCAGATCAAGACCGTGAAGGTCATCTTCGAGGAGTTCTACGACCAGGGAGACAAGGAGAGAGCTGCGGGCAGGGAGCCGATCCCTATGATGGACAGGAATAAGCCTGAGGAACAACCTTCTTGCCAGGTATGCATCACCAACTCGTAAATACCTACACTTTTGTTAACAATAAACAACTCCGTACGAGCATCGGAAGTTATTCATCCCCAGACCATCATAGAACCTCCATGAAAACTTAGTTTGTGTCGTGATAATGGGTAGTAACCTCTCTCCTCTTCTTCTCCACACTCGCTCCCGATCATCTGGAGCACGCAAACTGATTCGACACTCATCTGTGAACATTACTCGAGCCCATTGCTCATGGGTCCAGCTGGCGTGTGTACGTGCGAATGAAAGTCGAGCTACTTGATGTTGTTTGACAAGTTCTGGACCGCATCCTGGTATACGGGCTGTTATGTTTACTGCCTCCATTCGTCATCTCACCATACGCTCGCTAACATTCACACTTCTTGCGATTTGGAGCCGAGGGCGTATCTCAACAGTGGTAAGGTAGTGGTTTCTTAAAGTTTCCAGGACAATATACCGGACTTTCGGGCCGAAGTGCATCTGGAACCTCCGCTGCCTTGTCTGCGGGAGTAGTGACCTATCTATTTGACCGAGCCAGCGAGAAGCGCGAGCGAAGCGTCTCCGTTTCAGCTTGGGCAAAAATGCTTTCGTATGTCCGGATGTCCGGATGTCTGTTCTCCTCTACAGGTCGTTTTTCTCAACCGATTCTCGTAAAAAATTGTGATGAGGTTCGATAATTATATGGTTTTTTTTTTGTCAATTCTATTTTTAGAAGTTAGAGAGATATGAGGGTTGAAAACGTAAAAAAAAAACATATGTCAGCCATTTCGCGCTCTTTTGTTTTACGTAGCGTGGTTAACATTTATTCAGTTTTAAGCTACGTAAAGACAGACTCGCAAGGTCTAAGGGTCACAGCGCCACTACTAGTATCGTTTCAGGGCATACTCCATTGACGAACGTGGTACGTTAAGTACTACATCTACTTCGCGCTGTGACAATCTTTGGTCGATTAAGGCTTCAGCCTGTGCAACCTGTGCTGGTGTTAATAGAATTTTTATTGGTTATAAACCACCTTTAGTGTTTGAATTAAAAGCACAAAAACACAATGAATGAATCTTTCACAACACACAAATTTTAACTTTCAACTTAGCCGCTCAAGCAACCCGAACTCAAAATTACTGAACAAAACATATGTAAACATGGAACTTTAAAATAAAGTTCTATGTTTTTAACTATATTTTCTTTACTTATAAAATTTCTGTTTTTTAGAGTTTCCATTGCATAGAACAAATTAACTACAAGTCGGGATAAAATTATTTGGTCGTTACCCCAATCAATCTGCAAAGTTACCTGCACAGGTATAATGTTCCCCTTAGTTCCTTCTCGGTTTGCCAATGTCTTGATACGGTTAGTACATCATTACTTCGCTGTCTGCCGAGACTTCAGTTACCTACCACGGCCATCAACTGACGTACCGACCGATCGATAGGCCATTATCTATGTTAAATTGAGATATCATTTGAGATGCAAGGCTCTTATAGGAAGATATGTGACATCCGCCAACCCGCGCTGTGCCCGCGTGGTGGATTACAGCCCACTCCATCTCACAGAGAGAAGGCCTGTGCCCCAGCAGTGGGAACATTATAAGCGGATTATGCTTTATTAGGAAAGGTAAATTTGATGCAATAATTTGGATAATTTGGTGGGTTTAAGGCATAAAGAAACAACTTTTTCTAAGACACTTGTAAATGCAAGCCCACAAAATGCAATTTAAAATAAATGTTTGTTTAATATTTATATTCGTTTCACGCCTTTCAAGTAGGATTATTTATACGAAATTGCGCACGTTCTGCAAACTCAAAAGGATTACAGTACATTCGTAAATAATAGGGGCTCGCCCTCTACTGCCTACATGGGGCTTAAATATGATGGCGAAATGTGGGTGGCTACTATAGGTCACCTCTGCTTAAATCTTCGGGAAAAATAGGCTTGATATTATGATGACTTGTCGTAAACAACTTTATTCATAAGCATTTTCTGAATACCTGAAATAAGCGGCTTATTTATATTTGAAAGCGATGCTATTTTCATGAATGTTTATTGTACCTATCCCGAAACGTAAATATCCTAAAATAATTTATAGAATGTAAAGTCTTTTTTTAAACATTTTGTATTCGGTTTCATTGCAGGTCGGTTTTCTGAGCCAAATCTGTGTTGCGTGCTACAGCATGCTGTACCGAATCTTGCCAAACACTAGACCCATGTATTCAATGGCTTTGAACAACCTGGATAGGTGGAAGGCCAGGGCTGATAAGATCAAACGGAAACTAGCCCATCCGGACGTTGCAATTGAGAGCAAAACCGATGAGGATTCGGAATCTACCGGTGAGGAGCTAGAAGGGCCATTGTCTAAACTTAAGATAAAAGAGGAACCAGCCCACATCGTGGACATGGTGCACGAGAGCGTCTCCTGGGAAGAAGATGTAGAAGATATAACAGATTCTTTGCTATCTTGTGAGTTGCCTAGAACTGCGATCTGGAAAGACAACGATGGAGACAACTGGACCGATGAAGGAGAAGCTAGTGGTAGCTCGCAAGCTAATGTTCATAAGGGCCAGGGAGAGTAAGAATGAATATGCAATCGAATGTTTAAGATAATTGCAAACACATTCGACATTACATAAGGTTTTTCTTTACAATCAAGTTTGCTATCGAAACATTTTTGAATTTTGAGCTAGATCCTGATACTATGATCTAATTAATCTAATTAAAAAAAAAGATTATAAAACCGCGTTCAAATTAGCGATTTGGTATTAGAACTTCACTTCAGTCCGAATAAGTTTCGAAATACCGAAACTGGCTCAAAGATTTAAGTTTGTACCCAATTTAGAAATTTTTTTTTAATGAGACGGCGTTAGTTTGTAAGAAATTTCGCGAGATCGTATTTGGTGGAAAATTATGCACAGACGATCTATTCTGTAAAGATCTCACCGTGAAAACTTAAGTGAAGTGAGTTGTCACCTAATGCTAGGGATTGACACTATTGACAGCTTACTTCACTTACGATTTCACGGTTAGATTTAAAAAAAATGCATTAAAATTCTATGGATCTTAATATCTGTTTGTATTAGTATTTTTTATTCTATTTTTTAATCCCTAGTGGGATTTATAGATGTCCGTAGGTGTGTCCGTGGCATCACAGCGTTATGCTCAGATAGGAGCATTTTTGGCCTCGCGCAGGTCTTTTTTTTTTTTTGTTTATTGTTGTTTTAATTGTTTATTGTTGTTTTAATTGTTAATTTTGTTAGTTTTAAATGCTCCTTTTTTATTTTATTTTTAGTCTTTGTATTTGCTGTGCGTGTTTTAAATAAAATATTTTTCTTTCTTTCTTTCTTTCTTCTTATCTTTCCGTGTCTTTTCACTCAAGGCACACTTTACATTTCTTTACTACCTATCTCACAATCTGAGTACAATTTAATTTAATTTAATTAGTAACTTTAAAATATAGCAGTTTAGAAATCAATTACAATAATTAAAGAAGAAGACAGAAACACATAAAAAATAAAGCTCTGGTTAAACATTTATATCAAATAATACTTTCATGAATCTCTCCCACAGCACTTCTGATATGCCAAAAAAAAAAAGAAACCTTCTACAATTCATCCGCAAACAGATCGTTTGTTGGATTGAATCCAAGAGATCATTATGTTCGGCCAGAGAGCGAGGTACTAGGGACTTAGCACGCGCAACGGTGAGACACAGACGCAGAGCAAACAGCCTGTGTTTTCTGCCGCGACAGTAATTGTCTGGGACAAAGAAGCGAGCCAGCACAGCATGCAGATCAGGCGTGTCAATAGTGCCACGGACCGTAGATTACCTACATCTGGTAGTTCAGTAATTTAATGTAATAATGAGTAGAATTTAGATTTGTTTGTATAGAAATAAGATTTTGGGTAGATCATCTCTTAAACTAGCTGTGGGATAATTTTATCATGATATTGTAATTCAAAATATGGTAATTGTTGTAAGCTCAAATTAAATAAATTAAATGAATACGAGTACGTTTTATTCAAGTAACACCACTCGTAGTTAATCATAATTATGTTCTTAATTCAGTTCTCAAAAATGAAACAGCCATAACATGCAAATTATTATACCAAACAATACTGTTTACTGATGCATAATAGGTAATTATGCATCAGTTCAAACTAAAATTATTGTAGTTGAATTTTATGAATACACAGAATTCCTTATTAATTTTGTTCATCAACAAAACGAAATTCCTATGATTCCTATGAATTTAAATGTAATTCAGTTCATGATATTGGAAACTGTGAGTGTGTTGAAGCTTCAACAAAATTATATTCACAGGAAGCATTCTGATGAAAATCTGCGATGTGTAGTCCACCCGCGGGGCCCTCCTACCCTCTCCTTTGTCCCTCCCGTCCTGCAGGTACGGGATAACTAACTATTCTCGTAGGATCTGATTTTATGTTGCATTTTATTTTGTTGGAATATATAGACAGCTATATGAAATTAATTCTGAAATTATGAATACTGAACTCCTTGCAGGAGTAGACAATAAACACAGTTTGGTATAGTCAATGACCATTGTTTGGTGATCGATGATATTTATGCCGGGTGAAGCCATAATATCACGATAAAAGGATATCACATTAGAAGGAGAAGTACGATTGCGTACTAAAAAGATGCTTCCTAAAGGTCATAGCATATATATCAACTCGGAAAAGGATCGCCACCATCTCGCCTTTCGCCTCACCCTAAAACAGGCGTCAACCTAACGTAAGCATGTAACCAAAGTGGTTCAGCAGCTCCGATACGTCGACTCGGCTACGGCTAGGCGACGCCGCGCTTACGGCTCGCTGACTCCGATGCGAGGCGATTACGTTACGATTCCGATTAGTGTGCGTTGCGGTAGGGAGTTTCATACAAAGATTACTGAATGGCTCGAGTTGATACGCTGTCGATCCCTTTCCGATTTGATACGTTTGCTATTTCCTTTAAGCTACGGTTTCTTAGAAGCGGTGGCCGCCACATAACGGTCACAGTGACGGCTGTCATGAAGATAATGGCAGCGGTGTTTGACTTTACAGAGTCAAAAACGCGCTCTTGGAAAACACACCAACTTACTTTTATAAATACCTTACCTTTCAGTGACGTCATTCGCCGGTAAATTCAGAGGCTATTTTGGCGGTCACCGCTTGTCTAGGAAATCGTAGCTTAAGTAGACTCCCCACATTTCAGAATGAAGTTTTAATCCCCCTACGTTGTCATTATAATATTGCAATGGCAAAGGACACGTTTGCAACTTTGCTCAGAAAATTTACAAAGGGTTGGAGATAGAACGGCAATATTACAGTTGTAGGTAGTTGGTATTAATAATTGTGAGTCCTTTAGGAAATGGCTGCATTTTACTCACAGTTAAAAGCTTAGCTGTCCTGTTAGAATGCCGGTAACTGAAAGCATTTACAGGCACTTTTGAATTGTCACGGAGTCAGTCAGACAGAAATATGAAACTAGTTGCCCATTCCAAAGCGTAGTAGGTACACAGGGAGAAGAACGGGCAAAAAATCTCCATGGACTTAAACTCTTTTAAATTATATTATTACAAAAATATTAGTTACATCATTAATGTTGAACTTATAATTGTATGTGATAACGATTTAAAGAAAAGACGTACACGTTAAAAGCATCCAGAGTACAGCAAAAAGAAACAAAAAATAAACAATCCAAAAATAAAATAATTAAAATAAGTCGTGGCAGCTAAGAGATGACCAGTCTCAACTGACGGCGCCCGTTCACTAACACGACGCATGGATCAGCTCCATTCAGCTCAACTATTTTCAAGGGAGATAAATGATCCAACACACGCGCCACCGTGAGCGAGACATTTGAGTGAGCATGACATACTATCAGCCGCCAGGGCATATTTAAGCCAACGAAAGACATGTTACCCGGTAAATGGTAGCCCTATAGTACATAGTACTCACAGTTGTGCTATGCAATTATATAATACAATGGAGATTGAGTTTTTTACAATTCAAAGATAGTCTTATATCTTCAGCGGCTTCAACAGTATTTTCAAGTGTTAATAAATTAGTTGTGGTAGTGGAGCAGGAGCAGCATTGAGCAAGGCATTTTTATCAGCGATGTAATTCCTTAACTTAAAATACGCCTGCCCGCATAGTGTGTTTTATACAAGATTTGAATTTCGTCTCATTCAGTTGAAGTATGTGGGGAGGTAATTTATTGTAAGATTTTAAACAGTACCCATGAAAAATTAGTCTACTTTAGCCAGTCTGAAGTATGGTTAATCTAATAGGTCTCTATTTCTAGTACTATAATTATATTTTTCCCCTCTTTTACTAAAAAAATGTTATTTTTTTCTTACGTCCATGATGTTTTCATAGATATATTGACCAGGTACCGTCATGATGTTAATATCCTTAAACAGTTCCGATAGAGAATCGCGCCTGCGAACGTTATATATGGCTCTGATAGCTCTTTTCTGCAGAATAAAAATAGACTCGGTATCTGCAGCCCGTCCTCAAAGTAAAATACCGTAAGACATGATACTATGAAAGTAACTAAAATAGACTAGTCTCGTGGTATCACATCACTATATTGACGTATTTATTGACAGCATAAGCTGCTGAACTTAGCCGTCCTGCAAGAGATGTTAAACGAGGACCCCATTGTAGCTTTGAGTCGAGTGTGATCCCCAGGAAAACAGTTTTATCGACGATTTCTAGTTACTCTTGATTCAATACTATCTCACAATCACTACCCTTGACATTTGGCAAAGAAAATCTGATGCACTTAGTTTTTTTTCCATTTAATACTAAATTATTAGCAGTGAACTAATTTGGGACCTGCAGTAGGGCGTTATTTATGTCGTCAAAATTTGTAGCACGTCTATCTACCTTAAAAATTAAGGAAGTATCGTCAGCAAATAACACCAATTTGTGGTTGTTTTTTTTTTATAAATGGAGTAAATCAATAATATCATATCAATAAAAGAGGAAACGACCTAATATCGAACCTTGTGGAACACCCATTTTTACTTTTAAACCGAGTGAATTGACAACATTTATTTGAACTTGCTGTTGTCAATCGTTTAAATAACCACTAAAAGAACAGTAACATCGTCAATACTACGACTTCTGACTACCGATAATGTTTTAATGAGTGAATTTAAGACAGGTAAAAGCAGTATTTACTTCATTATTTGATAGTATCTAAGGTACTTGTGAAAATAAACGTGGCGGATTACCTTACCACGAAATTGTGACTGAACTGAGAATAAAATATTTAATCATATAAAAAAGTTTCTTGATTCTCAGCTATTTGTTTAGGCAGGTTTATTTGTTCAGGTTTATTTTTATTTATATCAATATCCGATATTTTCGGCCGTGAGTGTAACTTAGTATTTTCGAACTTAATACCAGTATTTTACATCATGCGACTGCCTATCTGACCGCTATTTTATTTTTCTTTTCCTAAGGAGCCTATATCTTAAGTTCTCACTCGTTTGTTACTCTACGGGTCACAGCAATGAGGAATAATACCCCACTGTAATATAGTATCAACTAGTACGGAGGGTATTGTGGCTGTTGCTGGCGGCCTTATATATTGTAATGTCAACAGTACACTTAAGGTAATAAATTGTGCACAAATAAATAAAATCAAGTTACACTGGATCGTTTGATCAATTAGCGTCTGCTCTATTCCAATGCAGCGCTGGCTACGGGACTCGATAGAAAAGTGTTGAAACATTGGACGAAATATCGATCCAGTATCAGTGGATTCCAGGGCTGGATTTAAATATTGGATCAATATAAATATACCTTTAATCAAGCACATCATAATATTACTAAGCAATAACCACAAGTTAATAAATTAAAATAAGCGACGGCACAGTTGGCGCAGTGGTTAAGTGGTTGACTGCTGCGCTGCGTGTCGCGGATTCGATTCCCGCACGGAACAAATATTTGTATGACCTACAAGTAGTTATTCCGGGTCTGGCTGTTTGTGTATGTGAGTTTTAAATGTTTGTAAACGCACCCACAATACAGCAGAAATTCCTAGAGTGGGGCAAAGTTTAAAAAAAAGAAGAAAGAATTCACACAAGCCACTATTAATGTTCTAAAACTTTATTTTTATAATTCCTACAAATTCTAAGCATGTTAAACTCTTGCATTTTGTCTCCCTATCCCAATAGTGGCTAGTGTGAAGACGTGTCTATCAAAAGTATTGTCCATCCTGTGATAATCAGCATTCTCTCTTTAAAATTGGCATTATTTATTTTAAAATTAGTTTCATATTGATATTGTATTTGGTTTCCAATAAACGATCAAAGTGATCATATATTTAACCCAGTTACTGGGTACCACGCTACAATTGCTAAGACTGGTTATCCGACTTTTGAGCTTTTAACTCATCATAATCAGCTTATAACGTTCCTACTGCTGGGACACAGGCCTCCTCTCTGTCAGAGGGAGTGGGAAGTTATCCAACACGCCGGCTCAGTGCGGGTTGGTAGATGTCTCAGAATTTTGAGGTTCTAGTACATGCCGGTATCCTCACGATGTATTCCTTCACCGTTTTGAGAGCAGTGGTGATGAAATAGTTTACACAAAGTAAAGCGCCTGCCTGAGTTAGAACTTACGACCTCTACGTCTCGTAATAAGTCGCGGCCGTTACAACCACCACTGCTCCTTGCTCCCACTACTTCTAACTACCCACCATATTTACCTACGTGGTGTATACCATGGTTATTGGTTAACGGTTATGTTTAATGAAACGCTATGTCATTGAGTTATGTAATATTTTTATCAGTATAATGTAATGACTCTTCAATCAAAATCTTTCAAAAAGTCTAATTGTCATGCTTATTCATTGAAGTGAGTAATAAATGTGGCCATGAATATTCTGAGCAATAGCCATTGTTTAATAATAGTAAGTAAGTTCGGAGAAATACATAAGTTTTGTAGAATTTAAGCCATCGTCACGCCTCCTTTGCCGACATCTTGACCCGCGAGATCGTAGAATGATAGGAAGAAGCTGTAACAAAACAAATTAATGATTAAAAATATGATCAAATTACATCAACATAGCGTCACGCCTATATAAAAGTGTGAGGCAGAGGTGTACCTATAGTACGCCCACATTTCGCCAGATATGTTTAAAAGCCCCATGTAGGGGGCGAGTCTATTGCCATCAACCGGGCACAAATCCAGAGTCCGGACTGCTACTGAGAAATTCCAGATAGAACGACCCAACAACACTTTTCCCAACCCGGGAATCGAACCCAGGACCTCATGTCCAGCAGTAGCGCTTGCGCCCGCTAGACCAACGTGCCAATAATCAAATAATCTTTATGAGTTATCGAAAGTCGTAAAAAGGGAGTTGTTTGAAACAGCAATTTGTTCTTTGTTTTCGTACCAAATTTGAAATTACAGGTTCTTAATTCAATAAAATCGTAAGTCGAATAAATAAACACATTTTTTGAGTGATAATAAACTCCAACGTGCAATGTATCGCAGTATGCTAGGCGTCCTGCGCTCCTAATCACAGATTACTGACGTTGCTCAAAAATACGCTAAGCTGAAGTGGGAGTGGGTTGATCACGTCTGCTGTATGTCCAATGAGATGTGGGCCAAAATAGTCACTATGTGGGCCCTGAGATAACTAGAAGGTGTTGCCGCAGGCCCTGTAGAAGATTTAGCCCAGGATTAGAAAAGCTGGAGAGTCGTGAGGAGAGGCATTTGCCCAGCAGTAGGATGACGCAGACTAACAGAAACAGTTATTAAATAGCAGCTTTTAGTGAATTATACAATAGTGTAAGTTGATCAACTTTATTTCAGTACACCTAGAGAATTGTCACAAAGAAAGGTCTTGATGCCCATTATAATTTAAAAAAAAGATAGTCCTCCAGACCGTATTCGGCGCGAACGATATTATAGTGCACAAGTGTGTGCGCAAACACAGGTGTACTCTCTCTTCCCTCAGTCTCACAGTCCGATTGTACGGCACGCAATCCGACACGACCGGCGAGAAATCAGGCGCATAACCCAAAGCACGAGGGTATCACACCGCCAACTTCCAAACTTCGGGCTGTAACGGAAATACCTAATAACACTTTTCCCGACCTGGGAATCGAACCCAAGACCCCATTCAGGAGTCGCGCTTGCGACCACGAGACCAACGGAGCCATCATGCCCACTATACCCGGCGTTGGGAGAGGTCAGGCTGAGCAATAGGATTAAGTACGCACATAAGTTATAACTTTAATGGACGGATGGATACATCCGTGCATTATTTTCCTATACACATCATGCAGGACAGCCACTCAAGTATCGATCGATAGTTACATATACAACCTCCCAAGGTGCACTTCCACATAAGTTCCATGGAGTACGTACCGTTGACAAACAAAATACTTGAAAACCAATAGATATACATACCTAATATATTATCCGGAAATGAAATGAAATGATATTTGTTACTAACTATAAGCATATATTTGATATGTTTTGATATGTGATATATTTTACACTTTTAGACGTCAATTTGTAGTCAATATTTTAAAACTAGATCGCGTCGGCATTTCCTAGCTGACTCATTCCTGAGAAGAAATGCCGAAACAAACTCAGAGGTCATGATCTCTTTTAAATTCCAAACATTATATTATTGGGATTTTATGTGAGTGTAACAATGTAGGACCTTTTGACGAAAGAGCAATTTGCAGCTTCGAGTAGACCTCTCCCGACAAAGGGCATGCATGCATACTCATCGTGTAGCTCAAAGGAAGCTCAATAGATAGATAAGTAATTGCGTCCTTTGCGGAAAATAGTAACGATTGATACAGGGATTATTCTGGAGTTCGATTCGGACGGTACAAAGCTTAGGTGTAGCTTTATTAATTAACGCTTGTGTTTTCGCCTCCCCCTTTTAGCACTTAGGCTGCGAATTCAAAATGGCGAACCGTGCAACGGGGCTTTTAATCCTTTTGAGCGCTGAATCCGTTTAAGCGTTGAGCTACGCTTTGACTAAGGTAAAGGCACCTATTTTCGCGGTATCTTTACTAAAACTCGAAAGTTAAGCATTTATTGTACCCTTTTGAAAGTTTGGTTATTTTTATCAGAAATAACCATTGTTGTTTCTACTCCTGAAATAGACAATAGGTTTGTCTATTCGATCTTGTTGTATTGTAAATTAATTAAATATGAAAAATAAATGACTTTATGCTGAGTAGAATCAGTTGCGAGAGATTATTAATTGTTGAGCAAATTTACTATCAACTGAAAATGTCTGTATCACCTGTATTCAAATCACAACTGACAGTTGCATGAAATGGTTATAACACGGCCAATTGAAGTAAGGTGTCAATTTGTTTAACAATTAATTTCCATGACTCTACATCTTTATTCCTGGAATACGTATGCCAGCTACTTGCCCAAGTTATCACCAATCAGAAGTTGTTAAGGCACAGTGGCATTCTAGGTACTTGCACGGTGTGTGTTGGTACTGCTTAACAGACTGGTCTTGAAGTGGTTTTGTTTGTAACAGAATTTTTGCCGGTGGCGTCTACTAAGTAGCCAAGTAACTGAGAGCAACTTGGATGTACCGCTCGCCGCACCGCTCGCTTCGCTCACTCGGCTCGCGCGGTTGGTCACAGTTCTAATCTAACCCATTTGGTCGGGGTGCCCTGGTTACTGCGACCAACAGTGAGAATAGTCCAGAATCTTAAAAAGAGGCTCTGTTATCATAAAAAAGTGTGCATCATTAGAAGCTCAAAAACTTTTTAAGAGGTCCATTAATTTAAAAAACCGTACGTCATTATAAGGTCAAAAAGTTTTTAGAAGATCAATTACATATAATATGTTCAAAATAAAGCTCAAACGCCCCCCTAGACATCCCGCTGGACGCCTCGCTGAGTCTAATTACTGCATAACCCTTAAGTTTGCGATGGCTCTGTTTTCCATCGGAATGCACAATATTGAAATTTCAAACTGTGTTTGCAATATTCAATACCGAGATTTACGTAAGCTAGCTCTTTTATTAGGAATGCTTTTGCTGAAGCAACTAGCTTCATTCTCTGACAGACCGACCCCTTGACAAGTCAAAATTGCATGTTATTGGTTTATTTGAAATACATGCTTTTGAGTTTGAGTTTAGGAATGCTTTTGATGTGGGCACTGACATTACTTCTTCGTTTGGCAATTGGTTTAACCAAGCAAGAGTCTAGCTGCTAGGTACTCGTAATATCTCTACCACACAGGTATTTCTAAAGGTGTCTCCGGACTAGGGTTGCCACCTTTTTTAAGCAAATAGAGTATATTTACTATTTGAGGTAAAATAAAAATAGTATAGCATCTGAAAATAAAATTTATTATTTAATTGCTCTGTTATTGTTTTCCATAAATATGTTTTGTTGGCTCTAGCTACATCAAAATATTTTTTACTAGTGAATTTCTTAACAGCATCTTTAGTCTCTGTCTTAATTCAAGTATATAAATAACTTATTTTTTATTAAGTTTCAGGAGTTTTGGGAGTCAGGGACCACTTTAGAGAAAAAAATATCTCTATATAAATGCTGAAGTGGGAATGGATAGCACAAATGACACAATTTCGTATACTTATATTCACATCATTAATATTTTGATTAAAAAAATTGCCACTTCTATGATGTGGATAATTCCGGGATTTTTTTTAGAATTATTAACTTTATTTGTTTATTCGTCAGAAAGCTTACAGTGTAATATCTAGGTATATAATTTACAATTAGCGCTTACGATTGCCATTTAGGTACAAGGCTCCACAAATTAAGTTGTCCATATAACTCCTTTAATAAAGTAATTTCTTCATACACGTTTTCCATGTTAGTAGCCACTTCCTTGCTCTGGGTAGCTCTAGCAATCAAAAAGATATAACGCTTGAATTGTCTTTGCTAACGGTAGCTAGGACTGCGTTTCAATTTTCGACTCTTATTTCGATTGCGGTACATTTTATTTAATATTTTTCCAGTTTCATATCCAATGAAGAGATCCTCTTTTACATATATACATAAAGTCACGCCTTCTTCCCATGGGAGTAGGCAGACACTACAGAACGCCACCTCCTACGATCCTTACATACTCCTTTTGCTCATACTGCTTTTGTTCGTTTATGTTCATACATCTGGTCTGATCCTCTTTTCTTATCATTAATTATTTCCTTAGATGGTGCAAAATTGTAATGTTATTCCCTTCTAGTAACTTAACAGTTTTATTAAACGCAATCAGCATGTAACTAAGAAAAATTAAGGTAAACGTCTATCAAGTCATAATTATTAGAATTTTTCTGCAATCATTATTTTTGTAATATCATGAGGCAGTCTTCTTTCATGCTCATAAAATAAGTTCTGATAGCTTTCCAATTTAACAATATTGTATCTCCCGTTACGCAAAAAATAGTTTAACCTTTATTATTTTGTTTCTTTTAGTAAACAATTTAAAAAACTCTTCAAAAGTCAAAATATAAAATAAAGTATTTTCACGTACTATATTGCCCTCATAAAGTATAAAGTACGTGCTTTATTATAAAATACTGTTGGCAACCCTACTCCGGACAGTGCGAGGTATGTCCCGCAAATGAGATGCCTCAGCTTGAGGCATGCGACACATGCGTGGCATACCATTCGCAGCACGTCATTACTCGCACTGTCTGGACGCACGCAAGCTACGGTTTTCTAGAAGAGCTGTGGCCGCCACAAACCGGCAGCAGTGAAGGCCGCCATGATAAAAATTATGGCAGCCGGATTTGACTTTACGGTGTCAAAAACCTTCTCGAGGAAAACACAAAATTACTTTCATAAATAATATTTCAGTGAAGTCATTCGCCAGTAAATTGGGAAACCGTAGCTTAAGACACTTTGTTCAATGAACCTGCGATCAGAATCATGTCACTCTAGTTTCCATCTCCATCACAATAATGTGAGGTTTTACTACTAGTAGCTCAGCTTGTGAGACCCTTTGTTCCTCCTGTACCCAAATACCAACTTAGACCACGACTACACGGATTGTGGCCGTTCCGTCAGCACGCACAGTTTCACATTCTAACTCGCCCTTAGTTCGCGCGCTCGCAATGTTGAATGCGCTACTGGCATCGACACAGGAGTGTGATTTGTTTGCCGCGAAATGGATAGACGTATGTCGTGCATGTTTGAGATTCTGTGAGATGATGTACGATAGATAAGATTTTTATTTTTGTCCCAATATTATTTGATTATTGTTTGTTAGTTTTACTTGATTTGTTAGTTATTTTTATGTATTATGTCTAATTGCTATTCCTTCCTTATTGTAAATATGTCTGTTTTTATTGAAATTCTAATTGTGCAATAACTTGTACCGAGGTCTGTAATGTTGTATTTTTTACCAATAAATAAAATAAATAAATCAGGTTAGGCCACTTTATCGCTGAGCTGAAATGTAAGGAGCATAGGGCAAGCGCTAAATTAGTTTTAATAAGTGGAAAGTTACACAACTTGTGAGGCACTTAACTCTGCTACCGTTTTGTTGACTGAGTAATATTCTACGACGATATAAGTTAAGCCCCATTTACAGGATGCAACTTTCTTGCCTGTGGCTTACAATATAATTGAAGCAAGCTGTCTCAAAACTCTCAACACTGTTTAGACGGTGCAACTTTTATTCTTGCTTCAACTACACACACACACGCTATTGTTGTTAAAACATTTTTTAATTATTTTTATTTTGGTATTTGTATTTTTTGTTTCACGAACTGTGTCCGAAAAACGTTATTTTTTCTTTCTTTCTTCAACTTACGGTATGGCACCGGCAAAATAATCGCTCGTTTTAAATCAGACTTTAGGTAATCTCAAAAGTCATTCCAATACGAATGAAGAAGAT
Source organism: Dryobotodes eremita (assembly GCA_917490735.1). Classification (NCBI taxonomy): domain Eukaryota; kingdom Metazoa; phylum Arthropoda; class Insecta; order Lepidoptera; family Noctuidae; genus Dryobotodes; species Dryobotodes eremita. Next base: position 3,084,103 of record OU823241.1, on the reverse strand, counting down.
GTTGTACAAAAATACTTACAAATCCGTGGCGATCCCAAGTTCCTTTTCAATAAAAGCGGAGACTTCTTTCGTGATAATCTTGTTTTCTTCCACCCCCAGGTTTCCAATAGATTCTAGGGTAGCAACTGCGCCAGGGATAGTGGACTGCCCGCCAAAAGATATCGCACAGTCACCTGACACCACGCAGATAAATTTCTGTCAAAATAATATGTGATAAGAAAATGAGTTAAGAATTCGTAAGAATCTGGCTGTTGATTACCTATTGAGTGATTAAATCAATATTGTTATTAGTAAACATGTTAACTTTTTATTAAGTTTAAGAATAGCTTAATTAACTAACAAACTATTAAAAAGAATGACCTAACCTAACTAAAACTATTAGAAAAATAAAATATGGCGTCGAAAAATTCCTCCGCATAGCTGTCGACTGGTAATGTACCCAACAGACTGGCGGCATTGCCACGTTGTATGGCAATTTCATCAATATTGATGATATTGGCTTCCTGACTTAAGGCTCGTACACACTGGCGCGACGCGACGCTCGACACAAAGGCACCGCGTGTCGCGCGACGAGCGGCGCCTTTGTGTAGCGCTGTCGCTTTGCGCCTGCCTGTGGGAGCCTTTATTTGGGGTCGGTCAGTGTAATAATATATCTATGTCGTTTCCTTCAATGGATAGGTAGTTTAAAAAACATCATCTCAGTTTTCCTTTACATCCTAGCTTTAAAATCACTCAATTTTATTGATCTATCTTTTATTTGGTTTCCTTATTTTGAAGAATGTCACAAAAAGGAAACTTAACACGAACATTAGGTACCTCTCACTTTTAAATGCCAATGTTACCAACAATTTCTAATTTTTTTGATTGGCAATATTCAAGTACAGTACAACTATTTTCTTAATGTCCCTTGGCAAACTTCGTGTTTCGTCAGTCTTCGGATTTCTATCAGTTGCCTTCGCACTTGGTGCAGACCGGACGCTCTCAATTGACTTGGAAGTATGTAGAGTTGTTAATACTCTTTTAACTTAATGTAATTTACTGATAGAAATCCGACGACTGACGAATCACGAAGTTTGCCAAGGGACATTAAGAAAATAGTTGCACGTAAAGTCTTAATTATTTGAAAGCATAGATACGGTGCACAATGTAATTACATTTTAAATTATTATCGATATCACAAAGTTTACTTAGTGCTAGTAAGACTAATTAAGTTTTTATTAAAGAACTAGCTTCTGCCCGCGACTTCGTCCGCGTGAAATTTCTTGTTCCCTCGACCCACCCCGTTGCATCGCATCGCCTGCCCGCGCTATTACTTCGTTTTCGCTTAGCGTTCTTTCTGACTTTTTCTTTTTATTCGGCTCAGCGTGATTTTATGGGCTGATTTTACCAAAGTCAGATATCTTTTATCCGTGGAATAAAATTGACGGTGGACATTCCTAGTATGGAAAAAATTGCAAAAATTCAAAATTAATTCTCAGGATAATACTTATTCTGGTAAAAAAGTTAAGCGAAATTAGCCCCGAATAGCTTTTGCCTTTCTTAAGAGGTAGGCTATCAAATGCAAAAATATTTTTTCAAATCCGGCTGGTAATTCCAGAGAGATTAGCGCGTTCAAACAAACAAAAATACTCTTCAGCTTTATTAATAATATTATTTGCTTATTACTGGATTATTACGAGTATGTGTGATATTACTCTTTACAAGTGACAGCACCAAGACAAAAGTCTTGCTTGTCATAATCTTTAATTTAGAGTGAACTGCCTTTAGGTACTAATTACAAATCGAAGAATGCATTTCAATTATTTTTTATATTTAAGTTATAACCGCTTGGAGCACCCTTACTTAAAAACCGGTATAAAAAAATGGTCTATTGGTATGTACGTGGATGGCTATAAGAGTAGGGGAAGACGAAAGAAACGATGGATGGACTGTGTGGAAGATGATATGGTTCGAAAGGGGGTGACTATCGATATGACGATTAATAGATAAATGGAAGAAAAGGACATGTTGCGCTAACCCCTACCAAATTGGGACAAAGGCAGTAGAATGACGACGGTGGTGAAATTGACAAAAAAAGTAGAAAGAATTCTTAAACAGAAACAAAATACATATTATATAATAATTGTAGTCTTTGCAATATACTCACATCTTCCGGCTTCCTTACAACTTTCGATAACAACGGAATAATTTTATTGACAAAATCATTAGGAATTTTGGCCCGTGGCAAATTGGTTAATATTTTTAAACAAGGCATTTTAAACAAGTTACTGGTTTGCTTGTAAGGAGGCTACTGATGTAAACAGCGATTGATAAGCGGCATTATTGTTACTGATATCAACAGCGGGTGACGTCATTTTTGTTATCAATGTTATTTCAAGTGCACGCTTTATCAGTTATATTTTATTCTTGTTCTGTTTTAGGGATAGGCAGATGTTGTGAATATTTTTTTAAACGTTGCTCCGCTGTTTGGTTATTTATTTTCAGATCATCATCTTCTGATGGCTTAGCCTTTTGACAGCTAATTTTGGGGTCAGCTTCCAGTCTAACCGGATGCAGCCGAATACCAGAATTTTCTGAATCTGAACTATACAACCCAGTTAATAGGTAACACGATAAGCCTTGGTAAGACTGGTTGTCAGACTTTCGGGCTTCTGACGATCCGCAACGACACGCAGATCGACGACTCTAAAGATAGTGTTGCTATCAACTATTATTACCTTATATTATATAAATCAGATATACAGGGTGGCATACATCGACTCGCAAACTACAACTATGAATTCAGCACATGATTCTAGACAACGTAGAAAATTTTCACAGGTTATTAAAAAAGAATTGCTGTTTCATACATTTTAACCGCGTAGGTATTGTACTTATCTAAGAAACAGCAGTTTTTTTTGACAAGTGCCTATGGTAACAGGTTGGGGGTCGATTTATGCCACCCTATATTTAAAACGTAATATGTACATCCTAATCCTAACTAATATTATAAATGCGAAAGTAAGTTTGTTTGTTACCTTTTCACGCCTAAACCACTGAACCGATCACCCTGAAATTTTGCATATACGTTGTCAGGTGTACAGAAACGGATAGAGGGTACCTTTTTTCTCGAAAAAAAAGTACTGTTCCCGAGGAAAACAACAATAATGTTCTTATGATAATAGATGGCGCCACGTGTCTTTCGAATCATGATTGAAATTAAATTATTATAGAAAATTTTATAGTGTGGTAAGGGTTTTTTTTAAATTAAGTACCTAATACATTTTGTGAGTCTATAGTATCGATAGACCGGGTTTTCATCCTCCTAACTGTAATTCCCCGAACAACCCGAATTGATTGTCAAATACTAAATTAACTTAAACAACCAAGTATCTACTTAATTAGCTATCTAACTTCTAAACATAGTTGTATCATTTGTTTAACAAACATAACATTTAAACATAGAGACCTCTCTCTAGTTATCTCCTGTATCAACATGCTCCTGTCCGCACCCCATACATTGTTAGGTTTTGGCGTATCACTTCCAGACATGTCCATCAGCCGTCATATTAGGTTTCACTACCTTTCTATCCGTAATTAATATTATCGTTCATGGAACAGATCAACAAGCTATTTGGTTAGTAGTAGCTTTTGCCCGCGGCTTTGTCGGGTGCAGGGGTCCGAAATTTAGGGCAACTGTTCAAAAAGTCGTATTTCACTTTACAACTTTTTTTTTAAATTTTTATTCGCGTGGCGTAAAAGCCCATAGAGTGAGCCTAAACTTGTTCAAAAGGAGTCTATTTCCCGTACAATAAAACCCAGAAAATTAAGATTCCAATCTATACGGAAGTAAAAATATTCTCTTAGATTGTTTTAAACAGGACAGGCATATTTCTTCTACAAAAAGCATCTTTTATTTATTATTTGGTTCAAAAGGTCTTATTTTTTCCATACTTCACAAATATAATAAAAATCGATTCATTCGATTTTCTTTTTCTGTTTTTGTGAAGTTTGTTTATCATAAAAATACGACCTTTTGAACAGAAGCTCTTCAATTATCCCATAGGGACATAGGTACATTATGTACACTATATCAAGAGCGTGCCGGCAAAATTAATTTAATAAATTGACTTAGTCGTTTGAAAAGACAATAATAGTGGTTCAGAATTCATACTTGCATGGTTTATTATCAATACCGTGTACAGACTTCTACATTGTCTGTAATTGCCTGCTATTTTCATAATTGAATACTAATAATTAGTAGCTGAACAGTTAAGAGGCCGAGTCCAAAATCAGTTGCAAGGTAAGGGCTGAAAAAGTGGGTGACTGAAGACGGGCGTCACCGATATTGGTGATCCAACCGACTGAAATGGGACTGGGTGGGCCACACCTACAGGATGCATCAGGACATACGGGCCAGGGTCGTCATATAGTGGCTGACTAAAGAAGGGCGTCGTTACCGAGGCGGGCCTATAAACACTCGCGCGACAGCCTAGGCTCGTTCTTGACGCATTGCTGGCAGCAGACAAGATTGAATGGAAAAGTATGGGAGAGACCTTTGTCCACCAGTGGGACAGAATCGACTAAATAAAAAAAAGGGCTGCCTTTCAAAGAAACAAAATCCAAGGTTATTTCAGCAAAACTTGTACTCAACTCATGTAAAAAAAAATCTGTCATAATTACCTTAAGCAAAACGGAGGGTTATCACTTCTCAGCTTATTGCCCTGATCAAAGCAGTTTTCCTTTCAGCAAGATTTCGATTTCATAATTAGGTTCGCACTTTGCTTTGTGAGAATAAGCAATATTCAAAATGGATATCTTTAAATTGCATGACAATAACCGTTTATTACTGAGCTGGTAATGTTGGTTGGACTAATGAACTTATGTGAATTAGAGTTGATGAGGATTCCTCTTCCTCATCCTCATAAAGCGGAAGTTCCTCTCCTTTTGCGATTCCTCATCTTCTGAATTCAGTTCAATCTCCATTGAACTTTACGGAGCTGTGCGCCAGTATCTTTCAGCCTCTCCATCAACTGTCCCTAGTGAGCGCCTTTTAAGTGGCGCTGGATTAGTTTACGACGAATTACGAAACTGCCTACCTGGCGATACAGCTTCAAAGTTAATTTTCATTAAATTTAACCTCTCTATTGTGAATTTTAATTATTCAATTGTTTTTTTTTCTTCTAAATATTAAAGAGCCCATTCGCAATCTTTCTATTTTTAATTTTTAATTTGGAATATAAGGTTCTATCTTCCTCATCCGCATCCACTTCCTCAAAACGTATTTCTAATAGTTCCTCATCCGCATCCTCTTCCTCATTACCACTTCTTTATCAACCCTAATATGAACACTAATAGGGTTGAAAATAAAACCACACCTGTGTCCCGACCTAAGCTTACCAGCATACGTCGGGACACAGGTGTGGTTTTATTTTGATAAAAATTTCGGGACCCTACCCAAATCGTTGTAATTAAGCCATCTTTACAATACCAACTATTGTTCCTCTACTTGAATAACGACAATCTGAAACTACCTTCAATTGCATCATGGCGCACTTTGTTTCAAACGTTGATTAAATCCTGCTTAATAGCTCCAGTATCAAAGGTATCCTCCTGCGTAGTAACTCCGTGTCGCTGTGTCAAATATGTCTTTGTCAAAGGGAAATGGATCTGGCAGTTGCTTAATATTGTATTATGTCTCCAAGCCTTTCTGATAAGGACGAATGTACTTGATTTAGAGTATTGACATCCACCATCAATTCACGTTAAAGCTTGATATACAAAGGCTCTTACAAAGAGGCGCGACACGCGACGTGACACAAAGGCACCGACTGTCGCGCGACGAGCGGTACCTTTGTATCACGTGCGATTCGCTGCCTTTGTATCGCGCCAGTTTGCACGAGCCTTAAGGCTCTTACACACTGGCGCGACGCGACGCCCGACACAAAGGCACCGAGTATCGCGCGACGAGCGGCGCCTTTGTGTAGCGCTGTCGCGTCGCGCCTGTTGTGGGAGCTTTTAAGCTCCTAACCTTTGTGTTGAGTGTCCACAACGGAACTTAGCATAATAGCATAATCAGCTTATGAAAGTGTGTGTGTGTGTGTGTGTGTTATAGTTTAGAGTCATCTCAATAACCTCTTTCTGTTTTAGTGTATATATGTATATATATATATATATATATAGTATATATATTATATATAATGTAGGTATATATTATAGTAAATATGTATGTTTGTATATTATAAGTTTATAACCTATTTAGGTACTTGTATACCTATTTCATGTATAATTAATTATGTTATCTTTTTATTTATTTTTATTATTATTAATGCCTGTTAAGCAGAGCACCTGCCATCTTATCTCTACACCGCCCTTGGTTGACTGGTAGAGAATGCCTAAGGCATTAAGTCCGCCATTGTATGTTATTGTGTGCGAGAAGTTTAAATAAATAAAGAAATAAAACTCTCCTTCAGCGGCTTAGTCATAGTATCTAAGCTGGACATAAAAATGTACGATATAATAGCCACTCCGCATGCACCCCAGTGTCACGTCTTTTGTACTTTGTTTCTTTGAAGGTGCACAATAATATTCGATCCCTATTAAATCCTTTTAAATCGCAACTGCAGATCAAAATCACACATGATTTTGATCTTCAAGCGTCCAACTATAATAAATACCATGCCTTTTTATCCAATGTACCCTAGAAACTCTTTCAAACACATTGTCAAGTTCACCCTCTCATCATAGAGCCGGCCGTTGGTCCAACAATAATAATTATCTGTAACGTCATTGAAATCCTCCCTCGTGGACAAAGGACCGTGCGCACAGAAACTGTTTGCTCGCAACATTTTACATGAGTTAGCGGACGACACGGCCGGGTCCAATCAATTGAAACTAGCGCTTTGTCAGGTAGAACTGCAATCAAGGATCCCCCTTTCGGCACGTGCAGATTCAATTATTTTCCCCTTAATGCATATCGTCGTACACTGTCTGCTACCCACCTGGGCTATCCATTGTGCGCACGCCAATCATCCTTGATGTTCGGCTTGTTTGCGAAGTGCAATTTGAACTACTTACGCTCTCACGTGTCATGGGGATGGGAAACTTTTCGCTAATTGGAACTAATTCACCTGCAGGCATACTAATAGGTTTGTCATGGTCATTTGTTTTTCTCATTAGAGTAATGTTTTGCTGCCTGGCGAACCTAACATAATATGATATCCATTTTATTCTCAGTAGGTAATAATTTTAGCGTGGGTAGGTTGATGGGAAATGATACTGGATAAAGGGCCACCCAATGCTAAGAGCCAAAGGTAACTTACATTTTGGAAACATTGCAATACATTGTAGACAACAGTTATTCGGAGATAAAGTTGAAAAATGTTATGAGAATGTAATTTCAGCGGCTCCAATGCCTTGAAACACAGAATTTGGTTGCAAAATATGTCTTAGTTACCTACGATGATGCAGAAAAGTTGTTAAGTAAGCTAAGTTATTTACTAAGTATTTGTTTAAGGAATGTTAGATATTTTTTATACGTTGAGTTTACTTTACCTTGAGATACCTGAGATACAGGTCTATAGCTAGTTCAGATACAATCTAATTATAATATACCTTTATTTTAAGGCCTTAATGTTGCAAATATTTGTGTACATCAATTATTTCAATAAACAATTTCATTTCAATTTCATAATCCGTTAAAATATACGAGGGATTATCAGACGGAATCGCGTTGCACTCAAAATAATTAACGAACTTTTGATAAGCTAATTGGTTCCAGTCATTTACATGTATACCAATTAGGTATCTTTAGTAGGGGAGACTGGGGCTGGCACTCCCCATTGAAACAGAAGGATGTAAAAAAAAAACAATAATGCTCATGAGCGATTTTTTAATTACGATTCATCTGTTTTCACCGGTAATTATAGAGAAGTGGTTCATACAAATTTCCCATCGTCAAAAATTATATAATTCAATTCCATACACACTTTCATCCCCTATATCACCCTTATAAGCTTTTTTTTAAATCTTTCCACAGTGCTTAGTTTTGTTATACTTTAAGAAAAGTGACACTCGCTGGCTGACACACAGTCTAAACCGCTAGGACTAGAACAAGAAGCATGACACAAGAGTTTGAACAAAGAAAAGGATTTATAAAAAGAATCTTGAGTAGATCTGTCCATTAGCGCTCCATTCCTTTATGTTCCATGTTATCCCTAAGCTGCGTAGGATGCAAGATCAGAAAATTTTCCAAGAAATAATATTCCATAAAATAGTTTTCCAAGACACCTTTTAGCAATATTAAATTTCCGAGATACTCTTATTAGCTATCTGAACAATGAAGATTTTCTAGAAAGCTCTCTAGTTTATGGTGCCTTTTAGCATCCTAACTATTATTTTAAATGCGAAAGTAAGTTTGTTTGTTACCTTTTCACGCCTAAACCACTGAATCGATCATCATTAAATTTTGCAATAACGTTGTCAGGGGTACAGAGAAGGACTTAGGGTACCTTTCATCCAGAAAAAAAGTACTGTTCCCGCGGGACATAACAACTTTCGACGGTCTTAATTGCTTTAGGACGCGTGAGGGCGTTACGTTTCTTTCAAATCATGATTTAATTATATTATTAGATACTTTCGTAGTGTGTTAAAAGTAAATTTATTTAAATATAAGTAATACATGTTGTGAGTCTAGAGTGAACTCTAACACCGTTTGACCATACATACGTATTTTAAATGGAGAAGGATTTACAGGATTTTTTACGACCTCCACGTAGGCGAAGCCGCGGGCAAAAGCTAGTTTTAATATATTATTTCCTTTGACACTTTCAAAACAAGTAAGTAAGTATATTTAATAAGACGGGTATGCTAAATGGCTTAACAGTGCCACCTGTAATGTTTGACAACGCAGTTATCCCGTTTAGCTCCGATGTTAAGGATCTTGGTCTACATGTCGACACTTGTCTTGACTGGCGAAAACAGGTCACGACTGTTAGTAAAAAAGTCACCGGTACGTTGCGGTCGCTCTATCGGTTGAAAAACCTTCTCCCATCATACATAAAGGCAATGCTTGTACAGTCCCTAATCTTTCCCATAATTGACTATGGTGATGTGTGTTACTATGACCTGAATGCTGATCTCCTCAATAAACTTGACCGCCTTCTAAATAACTGCATTCGATTCGTTTTCAATCTTCGTAAGTACGATCATGTGTCCGCGCACCGGTTGCTTTTAAAATGGTTACCCATTCGTCAGCGCAGAGAGTTGAGGGCTCTGTCTATGTTGTTTTCTATTCTTGACAAACCTACTTCTCCTTCTTACCTCACTTCACATGTTCAATACTTATGCTCCGCGCATAGTAAAAATCTTCGTTCCACTAACAATCGTCTTCTACGATGTCCTTCCCACCGCTCTGGTTTCATTCACTCTTCTTTCTTTGTCCAGGCGGTCTTTCTTTGGAATGCGCTCCCTCTGAACATCAGGACGGCAACCAGTCGGTTTACTTTTAAAGTGAAGGCACGTGAACATATTCGTAAGAAGTTGGCAGAATCATCCCAGCGCTGATTTGCTGGATTCGTTTTCTCCTCTTCCTATCGTTATTTCTCTTGACTAAGTTTATTTTCGTTATATGTATGTATGTATGTATCTATGTATTAGTATTTATTATTTTTCAAGTTATCTATCCCTTATGTTGCACCTGCCATGTTTTGTCTCTGCATCACCCTAAGGTTGACTGGTAGAAAATGCCTCAGGCATTAAGTCCGCCTTTGTACAGTATTTTTTTTTTACTTGTGCATAAAGTTTTAATAAATAAATAATAAATAAATATTGTTTTCATCTTTTTCGTAGAACGGCTTATGAAATTCAGTTTCCTTATAAACTAGTCTAATAAAGTCATGCTAAAAACATGAAAGGAAGAAAATTTATCCTTTTAAGGTGTCGAGATATAAATATTTACCGAAACCGTACCGTGAGCTCTACGGGGAGACGTTTACTGTAAGTACCTAATAAATATTAGTTTTGAAACAACTTTTTTATCAAAGTATGCGTTTCTTCAGCAATGTTAAAAAAACTACGAAGTTATTAAGCTATTGCATAGCTTTTATCGCGGGCTTTGATCGCGGCGACCGAATCAAGAAATTCCGTAACGAAAATAAAACCTAACGCCCCCCACTCCGCCTATCATGTAGCTCGGCCGAGCGTTCGCTTAACGTGTATGTATATGGTACGACTGTACTTGAATTAATATCAAAGAAAAAAAAATACTGCATAAATAAGTTGATAAAAAATGCTATGCTATAGCTTTACCACGGCAGTCCCCGAGTGCCACACGTGTTTGTTTTTACCACGCACAACTAATTTAAAAAAAAAACCTATGTTCAAAAATTAAACTCCTGCCACTTCTAGATACACGCCAAAAACTCACTGCTGGGTTTAAAATAACAATTTGTGCGTTCAATAAAATAACATAATCCGCAATGGCTTACCAAAATCAATGTTCGCCGGCTTTTAGTTCAATTAGCGTTACCGACGGGCTGGCTAAATGGAAGAGTGCACTTTAATGGATGTTATGTGTATGTATTTTATAGGTGCTTACACAAAGTAAAATCCCCCTTATTAATCCGTGTGATGGTCGTGTGTTATACTTCGTAAAGGGTGAAATTGTAAACACAACACAACTGGCGTAATGTGGGTGTACTATAGTACATTTGTGCCTAACCCTTATGGGAATGTATGCGTGATGTCATGTTATTTCTATATTTGTGTTTTATTTTTTCGGCACGTTTCCCTGATCCGATGTATTAAAGGTGTGCACGCGAGTAGTTTTCTTTAAGATAAAATATAAATTAAAAAAACTTTCTTTAAAAAATAGCTCCTTCGGTACTCAAGTATGGGTGTGCATCGTCGTCCTAAGAATTCATTTATTTAAAGTAACTAAACTACGTAGCAATATAACTTAATAAAATTCCAGGTACCTTTGAGTAATTTACTGAAAGCTAATACGAGAACCAAGGCACTTTACCTGGGATTTTTTAAAACTAATTAAGTACATTCCTATCAGGCGGTGAACTTATTAAAAGCAGTATAAAAGGTATGCCTGTAAAAATATTAAAAGAGTAATAAATTTAGTCGTGGGGAGTCGTGAATTTTTCCATCAGGAATTTCTCAGACCGGGGTCCGTTGTACTCGAATAATGGCAATAGGATCGCCCTCTTATACGGGGGACATAAGCATAGATACGAAATGTGGGTGTAGGTGTAGGTACAGTCATGAGCACAATGGACATCTACATAGTGCTCATGACTGTACCTACACGCACCGTATAAATAAGAAAATCGTTAGTTTATAATCTATCTCGCATTCTCGAGAGATTATAAACTATCGGTAAGTTGTGAACTGCACCAAACGATTTACAATTTAACGCATATTTTTGATAGTTTATAATCTGTCCATGGCTAACCGACAAATTATGAACAGTGGGGTAGTTACGTAACACACTAACAGTAGGAATGGGTTTCATTTTGACAGTTCAACAACGTCTCTGCGTTATTAACGTTGTTGAGCAGACTGATTTTTCGAACTTACGAAGCAATGGATTAGTAATAGGCTTCAAAATGATTCAGATTATGATAGATAGTGTGTTACGTAATTAGGGTGTTGGTGTGAAACTTGCAAGCGACGGATCCCACCTTGCGCTAAAACTACATAGCCAAGAAACTGCGACTAATTTGGAAGTAGCGGTCGCTCGGCACGCCCACGGGTGGTCACAGTTCTAATTTAACCGAACCCATTTGGTCGGGGTGCCCTGGCTTAGTTTCTGCGACCAATCCGGTTACCGCCAAGACCGATAAATCGGGGTCGTTTCACAAGCTTACGGTTGATAAAATCGGACAGATTGTGAACCCTGTCGGTAAGTAGCTCAAGAGGGAGGGATGTGTAACAGCAGTAAATCCTATTTGATAGTACTCATCCATCAAAAGTCAGAACACATGTTTCAGTGGGATTCCACTCATTCACCCCGACTTTTTGAGTTTTTCTGTTAATACGGCGAACTTTTAGTATTTGTCCGCACCCTAAGGGCACAGAGAAATAAGTTATAGCTTCTTCTTCCGTAATATCTGAGGGAACACCGGTAACAACACCCATCCTTGTGATATTAAATGCAGGGATTTATGCAGTGTAACTATATTTGAAAAACAAACTGTTAATCAAGAAAGAGTTAGCGTTCTGAGGGGAAGCGAACTCCACGGACACATGGTTTCTACCGACTGTTGTCACCCTCACGAACAATGTTCGCGATGTTATTATTCTTAAGGAACTTACCAATTTTTTTTTTACCAGCTTTTGTTTGATTCTCTATACAAGAAACATGGACAACATGAGGAGCCTTATCCGTTACGGCGTACTTAATACAGCCAATTAGGCTTTTTGGTTGCTTGCTTGGAAGGGTGGGTGTTAGACTTTCTTCATCACCGGAAGATTTGCGTGTAAAAACTCACGCCCTTATTTGTTTAAACTAGTCATGAGAAGTCACAACTAACCCCAGCTGTCAAAAAACGACCAACTTTATCCTTATAGATTACAGTTTAAATTCAAATGAAAGTACATCATATGTCAATCAAATCTTCCACAGACGAAAAGTATTTGGCAGGTATCAGATTTTTTTGCGTAGGTAATCACAAGCGTCTTGTACTATATCGCCAGATGTTTACGTGGGAACAATAATTAGTATAATCTGATTCCAACAGACAGGCTAAAATTAGCCTGGCCAATTAGAAAACTTTATAAAAATTCTTAAGTTTCTCATGTTAAAAACGGTTGCCAATCCCTTCTTTGAGCATTCACTTGCTAATTTGATGGAAGCCTTGCAAATGATTTGTCTATAAAGAATTTTATTTCGTTATATTCTATAAGATTCCGTCATTTCCGTCTGTTCTTCCGCCCGGATGTCACACAGCCACTTTGCTCGGAGACTTCTTTCCAACATTCGGAAATTGGAAAGTAAGAAAATAGTACATTTTGATACAAGTGGAGAAATTTTGTTATTGCATTCGAGGCGGAATACACATACGAGCCATAGGCGAGGGTGTTATGGAGCGGAGAACTGCAATAACAAATGTCCACGTGTATCAAACGACGTTTTTCAGTACACTTTTCAAGAAATAAAATAAACAACGAAAAATATTTTTGTCATTAAATGACTGAATTTGCTTTTTTGCCGCGCTTTACCTTCGCATGTTAAAGGAGAGGCACAGGTATAAAGCCGCTAAACAGCCTAATATGAAGAATAGAAAATTCAAATATTTTTGAGTTTGGAACACAAATTAATATATTTGATAATTTGTTCATAAACGTATATTTTTTGTAATATTTTTGGTTTTTGATGTTATTCTATTTATAAACATAATTTAAATATTCAAACAATGATAACACCGTAAATACGCATATCTCTTTGCCGAGATTTAAAAAAATACAATCACCGCCGACTCTGCATTGAACTAATTTGGACTAAGTGTAGGTATAGTTATCTGTGGCAATTTTTATTTCCGCACACGTGTTGGTAAATGAAAAAAACGCACGCGTGTGAAATACATTGCATGTTGAACCTAATCGTAGTGCGATAAGAACCAGTTTTCGCGGAAGTGTATTGAAAAAACATTATCGCGGGTGACTCTCCCCAAGTAAAGAAAGGATGAAAAAACTATTCAATGCACATTAACGAGAGGAGTACCTATTGTTGGATCCCATAATTAAAAAGATTATGATGTTTATTAGTGACTTTGTTAATTACGTTAATAATTGTTGAGCTATGGGATATTTTCGGTTACAACCGCAGAAATAACTTTGTATTTCATAATCTTTTCGGAATACTACGAACTTAATACTTATTTTTGTGGTCGATAAAATCTATACTGTGCATGCGTAAATATTCATCACAACTACGGAACCCTTCACTGCTCATCTTCTGAGTTGAGTGAATTCTGAATCTGAAACCTGAAGATGAGTCCATTGAATCTGTGTGGTTCTTTCCTCAAAATACCATTTCAGACACCAATCCACATGGTTTTAACATGATCTGACCAAGATTATGTCTGGACTTTAAAAGAGACTGTGACCTCTGAGTTTGTTTCGGCCTTTCTTCTCAGAGTAGTCAGATAGGAAACGCCGACCTCAGTTAGTTTAAAAAAAATGACCGACGTGTAAAAGTATTTATACAAACCTACTTATAGAAATAAAATAATTTGTCATTATTTTAGTACAATAACCAGAATTATAATGATAAACATGTTGAGTCACCCGCACAATTCCATGTGCTAAAACCGCAAAACGGGCAAAGCCAACGTTTCAATCTCAATGAATCAAAAACAAACCCTGTTCGTTTCCAAACATGCCCCAAGGTCAAAATACATTTAACAATAATGAAGAGTTGATGACTGCACTTGATTATGCAAATATAGCTCCCAGCGAGGGACTGATCAGCCCTCACCCTAAGTATTACGCGCACGATGCGTGCAAAGTTGGTTTTGATTTTCGCCTAACCGGAGTCTGTATGAATTAAGCCTTGTTTTTGTGTTATTGAAATTAATCAGTGTGAAAGATAATTATTTTATTTTTATTTGGGTTTTATGTATGAAAAAGATAGATAACCCATATATTTTCAGAAAGTACGCCTTAAGTCCTTTTATTAGATACCAAACAAGATATCTTTCTATGTATAATATATAAATGAATTGCTGTTCGTCAGTCTCGCTAAAACTCAGAAACGGCTTGACCGATTTGTATTTTGATTTTGTGTTTTCACCTCTTTACTGAGGTGGTTTAAAAGAAAAAAAAATTGGAAAATCCCAAATGAACATTTTTGACAGGACAACGTCTGACGGGTCAGCTAGGTAGGTAGGTAGGGTAGGTAGGTAGGGTAGGTAGGGTAGGTAGGTAGGGTAGGTAGGGTAGGTAGGTAGGTAGGTAGGGTAGGTAGGTAGAGTAGGTAGGTAGGTAGGGTAGGTAGATAGGGTAGGTTGGTAGGGTAGGTAGTGCAGTATAATTCCTGCAATTAGATACTTTTTGTTGTCATTTCGATTAAATTCTTTTTACGAGTCATTCGGTCAGCTTTTTTACGTTTTCGTGTTTTTTTGAAATATTCAAAAATTGACAATTGTTCTGAACAATGTCAAGAAGAAAAAAAATTAACGCATTCTGTCGTTGGAATTCCTACAGAATGGATATTTTATTCAATAATATTGAATCTTTCTTTGAAAGTGAATTTCAAATTTTTAACCACGATATGTGAGTAGTCAGCGGATTCAATCGACTGTACGTTCCCTGGAATTTCTCGTCACCTTTTTTTTCTTTGGTGAGTAATCCCTTTATAAGTTCCGTGTTCTTGTTACTTGTGCCTTCTTCTTTAATCTAAGAAGATTTCCTTTTTCTTAGATTGTTTGAAAGGCCACCTTTTTTGGCCTTACCCTGCCATTTATTGTTCGCCTGTCTTCTTCCTTCGTCTGCTGGCTGCCGAAGTCCGAGCGAGCTTGCGGAGAGAAGCGCAGGATCGTTGCCGAGCAAGGTCGACGACACAGGTGCCTAACGGACACATCAGGTGCTAAATAAGTCATTTGTGTGGCGCAATAACGCCCAACCATCAATATAATAGAAGTGTTCTGTGTTATACCGTCGTGTGACATTTAAATTTTAAGGTGCTTTCCTAAATTCTCAATATCAGATCTTGTTCTCTTTAAAATTTATCTTAACGAAATGAAGTAAAGAAAAACCTTAATCTTGAGCTTATTTGTGTTAAACAATTTATAGAGCGGCATGAATTTCGTACGATTGTAATCGAATTTAAATTCGTCTGAATACTTAAATTCCTAAATATTTGGAAACATCCATAAGTTTTTTCTCCGAAAATCTTGTTGTGATATTTTTTTTTGGTAGCCTTTTACATTTTCCAACGACTGAATATTAACATTTTTTTAATTGTTATTACTTATTTATTTCGGATGGTTTTATTAATAATAAATTTTACGTGTACCAGCTGTGTGAGTTTGATTTTTAGCTACCTCAGTGCTAGCAGCCAGCTCTACGCTGCAATAGGTAGGGTAGGTAGGTAGGGTAGGTAGGTAGGTCGGGTAGGTAGGGTAGGTAGGTAGGGTAGGCAGGTAGGGTAGGTAGGTTAGTAAATAACAAAAACTATGATATAAATGTTTAATATTTGATTAGGCTAATAGTGTCACTCAGTCATTTTTAAACATGTTAATATTAAAACACAAGAAATATATAACAATAAGTGAAAAGTTAGTCAACCAGCCCCGGTCTCCCCTATTGAAGTATGTCTTGGCAGTGGTATTGCTGGCGTTTTCTACAGCAACGTACTTTTATAATAATAATAATAAATAATTTAATACTAATACCTAGCTACACACAATGATTAGCCGTTACGAAAATATTTAGGCTATGAATGTTATAGAAGCGAAGCGAAAGTGGTGTGTAAGGGGAGGACATGTGGCGCTCGGACCTCTCTGCCTACCTGCAAGGAATTTGGTGTAAACATAAATAGAAATAATACAATATTATTGGTATGTCATTTGAATACGTATTGACAGGTCAAATATAAAAATTCGGACATTTTTCTTTGACTTTCCATGGAAATTTACCCCTTCAGCTGACGCGAATTGTATGGGAAGTGAGAAAAAGAGGCCGAAGTATTTGTTTAAACTATCAACACTCACTCAGAATACGTGTCCAAATGACGAACTAATAATATTAATATAATACCTGCATTTAAATCACAACTACTAACAAGTATTAGGTATACCCGTAGATGTACTCAAAGGCGAGTAGTCCGACGTGATGGGATGACATTCATCATTCATGATCATTACAGTTCACAGAAGGCCACTGCTGGACATAGTCCTACCTCACTAATTTTTCTAACGCGCCTCGTCAAAACACGATATTTAGAGAAATATTTTCTGCCTTATTAAAACACAACTTATCTCGAGTACATCACTGTTGCAAATAAACCTAACTTTCAGTGCGGTACGAGGTCGGGTACCAGGTTTCTGATACCAGCACCCTTATTACGTAACACACTATCGATAACAATCTGAATCATTTTGAATCCTGTTGCGTCGAGCATTGCGTCATATGTTCGAAGTATTTGTCTGCTCAATAACGTAAATAACGCAATAAATGTTGTTGAATTGTCAAAATTAAACCCATTCCTGCTGTTTGTGTGTTACGTAATTACCCCGCGGTTCTAATAGACCTGGTACACGCACTTGAAAGAAAAAAATTACGTTCTATCGGAGCCAGGTCTAACCGACCTAGTATATGTTTTTACATAAATCTAGTTATAATTGACGAGACAATCCCAAAAATATATTTGTCTCTTTTCTATGCCGTCTAGTTCCTAAGATATAGCTCCTGCACTTTCGCCCCCGCACTGAATGCAAGGTACGAAGCAGTTCTAAAGTATCTGGTAACGTGTTAAAAAGTTTCTTGGTACGTCAAATTCCAACCTGTCTATATTTTGTTGAGCGAGGGGAAATGTTTTCACAGGCTGGTAATATTTATTAGTGTTTTAATGAAGAGTTTTATAAAAGAAGCAATCTCACTTTTGGAATCCTGGATCATTTTGCAGCCGGGGCTAGCTTTAAATTTAATATCATTTTGCAATAATTAATTAAATTCTCAGTTTCAGTTTCTTTGTCTATTTTGAATTATATTTGTTCCCGTTTTTCAAAAGTAGCCTGCGTTCTGCTTCTAATTGATTTCAGTATTCTAAGATAGGTAGGTACTAATTCTAACTACCCGCGGGGTAATTCCGTATCACCCTAACAGTAGGAATGGCTTTCATTTTGACAGTTCAACAACATTCATTGCATTGTTTACGTTGTTGAGCAGACATTTTTTTCGAACCTATGAAGCATTGGATTAGCAATACGCTTCAAAATGATTCAGATTGTGATTGATTGTGTTACACAATTGGGGTGCAGCTCTAGAGCTGCTCCTCAAACATGCATAGGTTATACCTATATTACGTTTATCTTAGAGTAACAGTTACAGTTACCGCCCATTGTGTCACCCTGTGTAAAATGTCTACATTTATATCTGTAATTTTTATGGTCTACATAATAAAGAGTATTCTATTCTATTCTATTCTGTGTTACGCTCAGTTAGTATGCATACATAGATTGTGATTTGTTCGCAATCGGAAGTCGATTGGTAATGTTTTGTATCTACCATGTTTTGTAAGAAGAATGCATGATTTTTGTCTTTCAGTAGATACAGATTCTGACACAGATTTTTAAATTTTGTTTTTGAATTATGATTTTATTTCATTTGCTTTTATTTAAATTTTATTTTAAACTTGATTTTAAATATTGTTTAATTATTAACTTTTTACTGTTAAACAAAATTTTAAGTAGATAGAGATATAATATTATTAGTTTTGCTGCATAAAACTTGCATAATTGTAACCTCACTGGAAGAAGTCACGGGCTCCTATACAGGTAGATGCTTTGACCTAGTTCTGGAGTCACGGTTCCACATTTTTTCTGTAACCTGTGTTAATGCCCATAAAGCACTTACTATTAAAAATAATCCTTTTGACCATTCCATTCATTAGTCCTAAAATTCCCCTCATAACTAATTTCAAGTTTGTCGTGATTATAAACAAACCATCAAAATGCATCTGATGTTCCAAACGCGGCCGCCATGTTGGGGTGTCTCGACGAGACGTAAACAGAAGGGTCGCTCCCTAACAGCCTATTGACATTGCCTTTTCAATGTTAGGGGTTACCTTTCAATGTTAGGGGACTCAAGGTCAAGGGCGTGTTCCTTGCGATCAATTCAATTTTGTGTTGTGTTTTGTTTTACGTACTCACGGTTACTTTTTGTTGTTAAGACGTTTAGATATTATTTTTAATTTAAATGCAGGTAGGAAATTATTAATTACCGACATAGTTAGCAGAGTAAGCAAGCTGAAGTGGCAGTTATTATGTATGTCGAAGGACCGATGGCCGGTGGAGCAGACGAGTCCTGGAGTGGAGACTGCGTTTCTGCAAGCGTAGTGCGGGCTGCCCGCCCCCCAGCTAGATGGACCGACGATCTTATAAAGGTGGCTGGGATAGACTGGTTGCGAAAGGCGGGTGACAGGATGTTGTGGTGCAGCCTGGGGGAGCCCTATGTCCAGCAGTGGACTGCGATAGGCTGAGTTGAAGGTAATTATTGTTTAAAAAAACATTACTCTAGTGTGTAGAGAACTACTCTTCAAGAATTTGTAACAAAGAAGTGATAAATTGTTAATGTCCATTCACCTTTGGACCGCGTAATGTTTCATCGGTGAATTTGTTTACATTAATATTTATATGAAAATATTAGAAACAATTTGTTGCTCCCTGTATCACTTGTCGGTCTGTTATTGTTATAATGTAGTGTGTGTACGTCTAGTGTATAGTGTAACTAATTATTAATTAAATAGAAACTTGTAAAAAAAAACATAAAAATGTTGTAAATATTTTTTATTTTTTGTTATTCAAAATCTGTGTCAACGATAACATTATTTTAATAATCTGCCAAACGGCATAACAGTTTGCCGGCAGTTGTCCTGGTCTAGAAAAAAATTGAAATTTTTAAAATTAATAATAATGTGCTAAAACTTAATTAAGCTAAGTAAACTATAAAATAATATAAATCTACAGTCGAGATCAAAAATCTTTCCTTTTACAGAAAGGTATTTATGCACACTTGAGGTTTGTTACAAACAGTAACACAGCTATGGACACAATGAGAGATAATGTTTTTGTAGAATTATTTTAAGGTGGTCCTTTGACGTGACATGCGCTATCAATTCTGGCGATATAATTATAGTAATATGCCTTGTATAGTTTACCTATGCTAAAGTTTCATCTCAAAATTCGAAATTGTCTATGAAAATGTAGAATTTATGATAAATATTTAGAACTAGATAAGTACCTACCTGGGTACTTTCTCTTTATTAAATAAAACAAAAATTAAAATAAATAATAACTTTATATCCAACGTAACAAATAACATAAAGGCGATAATTTAATACTAAGACACTATTATTTAACTTGCATAAATCACTGACTATCTCCCCTGGCACTCAAGCTAAGATTAAACTTGTGTTATTACAAGAAAAAAAATACTTGAAATTTTAAAGTAAATGTAAAATCATTTTAATTTTATTTCTTTGTAATTGCAGTGCCCTTACAGGGTTCATGTTAGGTGCTCAACCCCTCCCCCCCCCCCCCCCTTGAATGTAACATCTACTTCCAACATGTGAGCAATAAAATATTTAAGTTGGAGTTTTTACATACCAGTATTGTACTTGTATCAGTAAAAAGTAAAATAAATAGTTAAATCATGTTTCACAATTCTTTATAAGAATTGTTTATAAATGTTCAACATTGATAAATGTCGTTTGGACCCCTTTCATTTTTTCATGACGATTGGAATCCTGTCGTCTACGGTCACGCGATATGCGGTGGGGTGACCTCTCACGCCGAGGTGCCGTTTCTTCGAGGGTGAGATCAATTGGGATCGCTCTTGGAGGCTTTGGGCGTGACCTGACGCGCCGCGCTGGCTGATAGCGATGTGGCGACATGTAATGCCTCCGTGAGACATTGTTTGGTGCCGTTTCTTCTCGGGTTAGATCAATTGGGATCGCTCTTGGAGGCTCTGGGTGTGATCTGACGCGCCGCGCTGGCTGATAGCGCCGCGGTGACATGTAATGCCTCGGTGAAACACTGTTTGGTGCCGTTTCTTCTTGGGTGACATCAATGGTGATCATTCTTGGAGGCTCTGGGCCTAACCTGACGCGCCGCGGTAACATGTAATGCCTCGGTGAGACATTTTTTGGTGCCGTTTCTTCTCGGGAGACATCAATGGTGATCATTCTTGGAGCCTCTGGGCGTGACCTGTCGCGTCCCGCTGGCTGACAGCGCCACGGTAACATGTAATGCCTCGGTGAGACATTGTTTGGTGCCGATTCTTCTCGGGTTAGATCAATTGGGATCGCTCTTGGAGGCTCTGGGTGTGACCTGATGCGCCGCGCTGGCTGATAGCGCCGCGGTGACATGTAATGCCTCGGTGAAACACTGTTTGGTGCCGTTTCTTCTCAGGTGACATCAATGGTGATCATTCTTGGAGGCTCTGGGCCTAACCTGACGCGCCGCGCTGGCTTATAGCGCCGCGGTAACATGTAATGCCTCGGTGAGACAATTTTTGGTGCCGTTTCTTCTCGGGAGACATCAATGGTGATCATTATTGGAGCCTCTGGGCGTGACCTGTCGCGTCCCGCTGGCTGACAGCGCCACGGTAACATGTAATGCCTCGGTGAGACATTGTTTGATGCCGTTTCTTCTCGGGAGACATCAATGGTGATCATTCTTGGAGGCTCTGGGCGTGACCTGTCGCGTCCCGCTGGCTGATAGCGCCGCGGTAACATGTAATGCCTCCGGGGGACATTGTTTGGTGCCGTTTCTTCTCGGGTGACATCAATGGTGATCATTCTTGGAGGCTCTGGGCGTGACCTGTCGCGTCCCGCTTGCTGGCAGCGCCGCGGTGACATGTAATGCCTCCGTGAGACATTGTTTGGTACCGTTTCTTCTCGGTTGACATCAATGGTGATCATTCTTGAAGGCTCTGGGCGTGACCTGTCGCGTCCCGCTGGCTGACAGCACCGCGGTGACATGTCATGCCTCCGTGAGACATTGTTTGGTGCCGTTTCTTCTAGGTTGACTTCAATGGTGATCATTCTTGGAGGCTCTGGACGTGACCTGTCACGTCCCGCTGGCTGACAGCACCGCGGCGACATGTCATGCCTCGGTGAGACATTGCTTGGTGCCGTTTCTTCTCGGGTGACATCAATTGTGATTACTCTTGGAGGCTCTGGCTGTAACCTGACGCGCTGCGCTGGCTGATAGCGCTGTGGTGACATGCCATGCCTCGGTGAGACATTGTTTGGTGCTGTTGCTTCTCGGGTGACATCAATTGTGATTACTCTTGGAGGCTCTGGGCGTAACCTGTCGCGCCGCGGTGATATGTCATGTCTTGGTGAGACATTGTTTGGTGCCGTTTCTTCTCGGGGGACATCAATGGTTATCACTCTTTGAGGCTCTGGGCGGGACCAGTCGCGTCGCGCTGGCTGACAGCGCCGCAGTGACATGTCATTTCTTACGTAGACATTATTTGGTGCCGTTTCTTCTCGGGTGAGATCAAATTGTTGTCGCTCTTGGGGGCTCTGGTTGCGGTTGTATCTGAAAATTACAAGACATAAATCATGGCACGCGTTTTGAAACTTATTGTAACAGTTACATAATGAGTATGGTGTACAAAGCAGTGAATAACGTTAACGGTAATAGGGAACGTTTACTGATATGTTTTTTTGTCTATCAGAAGCGATTTAAGGCTTAGGTTAATAAAGATATCAAAAACAAAAAAGGTAATTTATTCAATATTAAGTAATTTATTTATTGGTAATCAAAAGTTGACTTTTCAATGTTCACGCGACGATGGGCATCTTGACGTGACGTCACAAAATACACATCATGGCATTTGTCAGAAACAAGACAGAAACATAAAATATATTTTCAGTTTTGTTTATCAGAATCTGAATTAAATTACACTTTTTTCAAGAACCTAAACATGATTGTGAGTAATAAAAATAAATTAGGAATACATAAGATATTCAAGCAGAGACCATATCGACGACGAACTACCATTAATATATATATATATTTTTTAAATTTCAACATTATAACATAGTTATTTCTACTTAAAGTTAGAGGTATTCGCAGCAAAATTTGCGTCTTATAAATTAGAAGTTATTAATTTCTATTAGTGTTTAATGGGATAAATTGTCAAATATCGTGTTTGGAGATTTTGCCAATACACGCGAAATATCATTTTACGTCGATTGGCATTAAAACAAAAATATCGAAATTTAGGCAGTTAGGAGTTTATCATCGATATGTGATCATCTGTACAAGGCATAAACTAGTAGCAGCACGGTTATGTGACACACCAAAGTATCTGACGAGACAGAAGACGCCAAAATGTAGGACACCGCATCGGGATCAAAAAGGTGTTTCTCCTCTCAGAATGCATAAATATCGGACATGCCTTCCGTTACAGTTGCATATGTGCCTACTCAGTTCAGTTTAGAAGGATGTGATTGATACCTTGTCATGATTAAAAATATCTGACATCACTTTGGCAGCATGAACACCTGAGAGTATGAAGTTTCAAGGTTTCTTCTCTTTTGAAAATAACATAACATAGCATCACGCCTTGTTTAGCCGAAGGGTTGGGCAGAAGTGTACCTATAGTACACGAAACATGCGCGTCCCGCTTTAAAATTCTACATTTTAAAAGCATTTTTTTTATAAAAGCACCTGCTGCAATTTACTTAGTGCAAAATATTTGTTCATAGTGTAAATGTAAACTCTCTTTTCGAATTTACATCAGATTTTTTACATTATTTGTTACTGAATATTATTTTACCGAAAAGTAACCGAGGTTTGATTCTGTAGCAAATGGAATTAAAACTATACAGGCTGCTGTTTTTTTCCATAGATGGTTAAATATTGATAAAAATGGGATGCTAGCAGCTTTTTTTTGTTCTTCTGATTAAACAGACAGCTGTGCTACTGGGGAGTATGTTGCGCCACTTCTTCACAGCTAAAGCACTATGAAGAGGTGAAGGGCGGGCGTTTTGGGGGACTGTCTTATGTAATTTTGACATTCAAAAAGTGCTGATTCGCAGTCCAGTTTAAATAAATGACCTTTGATTTGATTTTATCGTAGCTTTTTCCTTACATCACGATTTTTGCGTTTGTTATTGCAATATGCCTTTCGTTATTCTCATTTCATGATTACATATTTGCGTAAGCGCACATAAAGTACGTACAACAACAAACGACATATCGTTTTCGATGTGATAATGTAGAATGCACGAAGATTATCTCACGTTCGCAACGGTTCACAAGATGGTGTATGTATTGTGGTCAGTGTGGCAACGGACTTATTGCTCTAGAGACAACTTAATGAGCAAAGTGCTGGTTTAAGAGTGGTAGGGAAGTCACGTTCCAATGATGTTCAGACATGACAAAACATGACAAGACATGACATGACAAAATAGTACACGGTTACCCAAAAGTAACAAACTCACTCGTGGCTAAAAGACTCAGTAGTATCGAAGAGTTAGTAAATAGATTTCGGGAAACACAGACAAGTTATGCAAGTACACATTTCGTAGCAATATGCACAGTGAACTTTGTACCGAAACGTTACGTGCGTTTTCGTGAAATATCAATGCAGTGAAAATATAAGTTTTCAATGGTGAAAATGGAAATTCTTTTAAGTAAAGTAGACCTCGCATTTGCGTTCCCCCCTTAAGGTAGATTGTCACTTGCACGTCATAAAACGACTAGGTATATTTTGTCTACGTGTCTCCACTGCAGCTGGCCACTATAAAAACCTTAGCCAATACAAGCTAAACTATATCAGGCACTACTGACCTTCTTGGTGATTATCCTAAAACATCTGTGAACCAAGCTAATTGATGCATTTTTAGAGATAAATAAATATAT
Organism: Dryobotodes eremita; assembly: GCA_917490735.1. Taxonomy (NCBI): domain Eukaryota; kingdom Metazoa; phylum Arthropoda; class Insecta; order Lepidoptera; family Noctuidae; genus Dryobotodes; species Dryobotodes eremita. The sequence goes on along the minus strand of OU823241.1, from coordinate 3,059,510 downwards.
CATGTGTCATGTGTGTAATAAATGTATCATGTATCTATAGCCATATTATTATCCCCTTTGACCATTGCATAATGGTCATTGGAAGTTGATATCCTGCTTAAGGGATGATGTAGAGAGGGTAGTGAAAGGAAACGTCCCCTAAAGCCAAGCGAACCTGCGGCTATTTGTAACAGACAAATTGAAAAACGTGAGGCTATATGTAGTCGTCGTGGTAATTGCTATGTTCTATATTGCAGGCGTGTTGATGACGTATGATTTAGTGTCGCCGTAATGTTAATAACTTTGCATATTAATCTTTTAATTTAGTTCTTCTAACGTGCTGTTCGGGAGTTTGTTGCGCCAATTCTTCTTTCCAGCTGAAGCACTAGGAAGTGGTGAAGGGAACGTGTTTTGGGTTTGGAGGACTGTCGGTAATTTTGACGTTTATAAATTGCTGATTCTCAACCTAGTTTGAATATAGAAAGAAAGAAAGAAAACTTATTTATTGAGGCTCGCACAGGATTATCACAAACTAAACTAAACACCTAAACAACTTTTGATTTGATTTTGGAATCGGTATGAGGCTATTACCTACTTGTTATCTAAAAGTTAAAAGCACCATGAAGCATGATGATGATTATCAAAGAAATCTGTTGTTTTCAATAACTATTTTGCCATTTTTTATGTAATTTCGTTTCTAAATAGACGACTTGCCAAAAATAGTTCAAAAGGCCGAGCTTATGGCCAGTTTTCTTTATGAAGTACACAGTTGATACATTTATCTTATTTCCACAATTATTTTGCCAACTTTTAATTAAGTAAGTATGTACCTAAACAAAATATTTCCAAACATTGCAAATATGAAAAAACAAGACAGTTTCGAAACACTAACGGGCATGACGAAGTGAACAAAATACGACTGAATCATTTTGTAGGGTATCGAAAATCCATTGCTTCATTATGTTCGAAAGATTTGTCTTCTCATTCTCAACAACGTAAATAACGCAATGAATAATAATAATAATGTTTACTTTATCTCCACAAATCATGTTCTTATACTAGTAATATTACGTTGACAGGTATGTTATCAAAATTTTGTAATTTCTGGAGATCTGGAGTCTAAACTAAGCCTAGGCCTGTATTTAAGAACTCCAGGGCCTCTATTATAATCACAAAGTAAAGGTTGTCAACGTGGTACAATTGATTGATGGTATGTGTGTGTATATGTGTGACTGTGTGAGGGCGTGTGTGCCTACATTTATTGTACATAGTTTCATAAATATAAATAATATAATTATATACCTACATGCGCATAGATAAATAAATATTAATGGGTGCTAATTAAGGCAGCTTCTTTAAAATGTCATTCTCGTCTTCAAATATGCTTAGTTGTCCAATGAATTAATAGTTCAGCGACGACCTTTTAGCGTCTAATACATGCTTTTCAAGCGACCATATATTGTAAAACGAGCTACTGTTAATATGAGGGAGCATGGTGACAATTCTTAAGAAACAACATTTTTGATATGTCTACGCATTGCCAGCATCTAATACGTGTATCAAGTGCATCTATTAAATAATTTCAACGTACTCTAGTTTCATAAAGTGACCTACTTTTTTATAAGTTAGCATAAGTAATTGATGAATGAATCTACTATAATTGAACATAAAATTACTTTATTATTGTCATTAAATAATGGTCAATGAAAGCTCTAATTTCATGTAGTCACCTATCTTATTTATAATGTTACCATAAATTAATTTCGATTATTCCCGATGTCGACCACTTGTTTGGCCACACCACTGGGGGACAAATAGAATACTCTCAAATTATTGTAACCTAACCTCAAAACACTTAGTTGCTTCTGCATCGTCTCCGGTGCTGCGGGGAGAACAACCCTTTCGCCCTTACGTAAAAAAGGATAGGCGCTCATGCTCACCTCCGCAGCTTCGGCTTGCTAGTCGCCAGGCGACCAGCCTCAGCCACTACGGATCTTACGGGTGCCTATGTTTTGTTACAGCAGGCGGGAGTTGCTCTCCCTTCGCGCCTCCGGTTTTTATATACACTCTAGGGGAAGCAGTCAAAAACTACGTGAAGTCGGGGGACCCCGATTTGGTTTTGGAACAGATTCGACCTTTTCAAACCATGAAGTGTCCCCCAGTGGTGGCCAACGAGAATAATTTTAAAAATTGTTTCGCTGTCCCCCAGTGGTGGCCAAACAAGTGGTGGACATCGGGAATAATCGGTAATTGATGACTTGACTATTGGTATAATAGTACTGCTAATTTTCATCAAGAAAGAATTATTAATTTAGTTATTGAATATAAAACTTTGATGGCAAATTTTTAGGCTGGAATTTGATTTTATTAGCAGACAGATGTTGAATCTCTAAAATATATACAGTAGCCCACTTACAACATTAGTCGCTGAGTTATCAATTCAGAAGTAAATATATTTATCGCGAGGTCTAAGTCATATTAATTTACGTTCGTAAATTGACGCTGCTTTTTTGATATTTTGTTGGAATAGTAAAGATGATGAATTATTATAATAGAAGCTGTTCTGTTAACGCGTTGTCCACATACAAAAAAAGACGTTAGGTTGCCGGTGATGAGGAAAACTTTTGTTGCTGCACTTATAATTTCCTAATATTAATTATGTGTAAATAATTGCCAAGCAGTTCTTTCATCTTCAAAATCAAAGATCTAAATCAAAATATTTTTTTTCACATAAATCTACATGGGCACATAAGAAACGTCAGAATTTAGGCGCACGGTTCCAATTGGTTGTTTCCTATGCAGAAGAGCCAGCAAAGTACTCCACGGTTACTCTTTTAAAATGAAGGGTATTTTACAATGTTTCAAATTGCAGTGTTGATAGGCATGGGAGGACAGTGTAGGCCTGTCAACAAGTAATAGGTACTCAACAAAATATAAAAAGGTCTACAAATCTACAGTCTACAAGTTTGGCCTACAACGTTCTCACATTCACAAAATATAGAAGAATCTGCACAAAAATAAAAGCCTATTTAAACCAAATGACATGATTGCCATTACAACTGTTACAAATCTGAATTTAAATCCTGTCTACAAAAGCCATAAGTAAAAAGTTAAAATAAGAATTGGAGGTATATAATGTCAAATAATGTGAAAATTATGTCAAAGAAGAAAATAAAAACAAAAAATCCTTTTTTTTAATAATCTTCCTAATTTGGGAGCAGTTAATAGACATTTACTTAGTTGAGGTACCAGGGAAACCACATGTGCAGAAAGAATTATTGCCAAACTTTCTTGTCTTCAACGTAGTCTTTAATCTTATAATATGTCTTTTTCATAAGGATACGTTTGATGTGGGTTTTGAACTTTCCATCGGTAAGTTCTATAACTGACTTTGGCAACTTGTTATAAGAGCGGATACTGTTTATAAGAAATGACTTGCTTGTTTTAGTTAATCTAAATTTGGGTATCACAATTTCATTTTTACTACGTGTATTTTATATTATGATAAATATTTTATATCTGTAAGTAGGTTTATACAAACTCTTTTACACGTCAATCATATTTTTTAAACTAGATGAGGTCGGCGTTTCCTATCTGACTACTCTGAGAAAAAAGGCCGAAACAAACTCAGAGGTCACAGTCTCTTTTAAACTCCAGACATAATCTTGGTCAGATCATGTGATAACCATGTAGATTGGTATCTGAAATGGTATTTTGAGGAAAGAACCACACAGATTAAGTGGACCTGTCCAGGCAGTGCACGCATTTATCAGTAATTGTGCAGCTTGACTCAGGAAGTCAGGACTTAAGGAAAAAACTGATGGAAATCGCTTCTTATTTTGAAAAGTCTTAAGTTTTTGTGAACATACAAAATACTTTGTAAGATATAGAGAGAAGGCAGAGTTAGTACATCAATTTCTTTGAATTTATTTCTAAGAGACTCGCGAGGACCCATTTTATAGATCGCGCGGATTGCCCTCTTTTGTAAAATGAAAATTGAATCCCCACAGCAGAACGCCATAAGACATAATACTGTGGAAATAAGCAAAGTATACTAACCTAGCAGTGGCTATATCAGTCAACTGCCTTATTTTTCTTACTGCACGTGCAGCTGAACTTAATCTATCCATCTCCGAGTAACTTCCCGTTTGTAGAAGCCACTCAGGTACGGTGAGACAACCTTGTTACTTTACTATCTCGAGGACATTTTCCGTTTCAGTGCAGCTTCGATTATTTTGTTTTTACATTCACTTTTATGACAAGTAGCTATATTGATGATTTTTATTGTTGTGAATGTTGTTGAACTGTCAAAATGCAAGCCGCTACTGTTAGTGTGTTACGCAAATACCCAACAGTTCAAAAGTGTATGGATCTTGATGAACCCTAAGATATGTTGTGTAAAAAAATTTACATACCCGTCGAATTAAACGTAGGCATAAAATTGATATTGACGTCATTTAACCGCGCCGTTACCAATGTAAAATTAAAAAACGTCCCAACACAAAAAAGAGCTGATGACCTTGAAACGGCTGAACAGATTTTGATAAAATATGTCTAAGAATCATCGCTAGAAAACCTGCTTTCAAAACAAAAAAACTGCATCCATATCTGTTTATCCGTTTAAGAGCTAAGGTGCCACAGAGAGACACACATAGCGGTCACACTTACGGTATGATACTCGTCTTTTCGCGTCGGGGGTTAAAAATAGAGGAAATATGCCTGAAAGATGGCATGCGATTACCGACAATAGAGGAGTCTGGACACCGTATTGATGATAAAGCATGCAAGTGTAAATCCTGCACTGCTATTGTTATTATTTTCAAGTTTTTTTATTTTTTAATAAATTTTCTGAACACTCTTTTCGTGCATAGTGTATCTCTACACATCACATGGATCTATCAATAGAATAGAATAGAATACTCTTTATTATGTACACCATAAAACTTATAGATATAAATGTAGAGTGTAGGAATCTGCGTAGCCTTTTCCTATGTTAGGGTCAGCTTCTAGTCTAATCGTATGCAGTTGAATACCAGTATTTTACATGGAGCGACTGCCTGTCTGACCTCCACAACCCAGTTGCTGGGTAATACTATACCCTTTGGTAAGACTGGTTTTAAGACTGTTGGGCTTCTAACTACCCGTAACGACTGTCAAAGATCTGCGAATGACAGCCGGGACCAACGGTTTAACGCGCTTTCCGTGGCATGCCGGAGTCTTGATATGTAATGGACGGTTATCCATCCACGTACCGACCGCGGCAAGCGTAGCTTAACCTTCGATCGAACCGTGCGGCTATTATTATTTAGCGACGAGCCCCTCATGGAATATTATTATAGTGTGGTGTCCCCTAAGCAACGTATTTTTTGATAACGACAATCATAAATTCATAACCCCCATTTAAACCTGCTGTCAACTAACAGATACCCAAGTAGGTGCCAAAAACCACAGACCATACACACCCACACACACACAAACACACAGTTTTATTTTCATAGTTAGTCAGATAATATCATTTCGACGGCTGCAAAGTATATACGGTTATCCGCAAAATCGTGATTTTAGAGGAGAGCGTTTTGAACATAAAACTGTGATAATTAATAGAAGAACATAGCTATCTTCTTCTGTTTTGCAACATTTGGTTAACAGGGAATCGCCAAAGATATGGTTAATGCCAATTACTCTACTAGTATTTCTTTTTTCAAAATACGGTAGATGCCTTTATCTACTTCGTACAAAAAAGTAAACTAAATTAGTCAACTGCCATATATCCGCTTCTACGTGAGACTCCATAATTGCTTAAGCTTATATAATTTTAAATATTAGAACAGATATTACTATTATTTTGTATTTTTTTATGTTAACTGCTACAATAAATAAAGGTACGTAATAATTTTCTTTATTTAACTATTATTTGTAACGCCGACGTGATTTATTATTGTTGTTGCACTAATATAACGCAAATTTAAAAACCTGACGGTTTGGAAATTTACTGCTATCTTTGTTTACAATCGGTGAACGAGCCGATTGTCCGTCGTATACCTACACGGACTAATGGTATAAATAAATAATGTCCGTGTTTACTTCGTCAAGTTGTGAAAAATAGGTGTAGATATCTTCATATACGTGACTTAATATTAGTTAAAATTGAGAATAAAACAGAAAAAAATAATCCTATGATAAAAAAAAGAATTCTGAGTACGATTATAAAAAAAATTGAATTTCGTAAAAAGTGCAGTTGAGTCTTTGTACTTTGCTGCCGTTTATTTATTTAACAAGAGAACAATGGTTAATGATGACTGTTTTAATTACTTAAACACTAAGATGATTTGTGATTATTTAGGTAATATGTGAAGACAGGTCGTTTACTCTTCCTACTAATTGTATTTTTAACCGACTTCAAAAAAAGGACGAGGTTCTCAATTCAACAGCTTTTTTTTTGCGTCTGTTAGCTCATAACTTTTTTCTGGGTTAACCGATTTGGATGATTTTTTATTTGAAAGCTGGTGCTTCGCACGTGGTTCCATTTAAATTTGATCAAGTTCTGAACAGTTGTTTTTGAGTTATTCTTAATACTGCGTATTTTGCCACTTAGTTTATATTGATGATGATTTAATAATTTCCTGTCACTGTTATTTACATATGACGACGGTACGGTTATTTACATATAACTGGTATACGAATTTGTGTGGTGGGTGGTAGGTACCACAACTAAAAAGTGAAAAATAAAAACTTTTTTACAAAAAACAACCGACTTCCAAAAAAAGCACTAAAAAACGTGAAAATTGGTTCGTTTAATTTCGGAAGTCGGTGGACAAAAACAAAAATACAAAAACCAAAGACACCGACTTCCGAAATTAAAGTTATTTTTCAAGGTATTTAGTGTTTTTTTTTTGGAAGTCTGTTGTTTTTGTGTTTATTTATTTAGATAATTTGATCAGGCTTTTGAAGAGTTAGATGATAGAGAACTCACGTAACTTTAACATGGAAATAGTTCTGTGATTTCTAGATATTAATGTTATTACACATTCATTATCTCCCTGCCCTCGTCCCATGTAACTTGTGGTTGGTGCATCACGTTTACTTCTTCTATTCTCTCCTGTCAACCATCATGCTTTCATTTACACCCTTCTCTTTCATAATGCTATCACATGCTGCGACACTTATTTTTTAATGTCGCAGCATCATGCTGTTATAGGGCCTTTTGGGCTCGTACAGGACTTTCCGTTGTTATTTTCATTTTACTTTTGTTTTATTTTTTGTTTAAAGAGTGTATTAGTTTGTGATATTCCTGTGCGAGTTCCAATAAATACTTTTTCTTTCATATCATTCCTCACACAAGCCATCCATGTTTTATTTGGGCTTCCTCTCCCTCTCCATCCATCAATATTTATATTCATCACTCTTTTGATGACATGCACTTCCTTCCTCATCATTATATGCGTCATGTTCGTGAACAGGTCTTGCCGGTTGAAACTGGTCATCATCTTGGTCTTTTATACTACTTGTTGTCAGTCCGATTAATCGTATTCAATACTTCATTTATAGTTTTACTTTAGATTATAATAGTTTAAACAAAGGACAAGCTCCTTCACTGTTAGGGTTTGAGAGTATAGAATTCATAATTCCGATCTGCAATGTGTCCAGATTTAATTTTTCCAACAATTCCACTCTCTCTCTGCTGCCACGGCTTATTTTTATTTTTAATCTTATATTTTGTATTGTTTCTTAATATATATTTTTTACATTGATCTCACATATAGAAGCAACAGGAATAATGTACCCACGATTTTGTAATATCTTGATTTAAAAGAGTGTTCTTGGAGTTTCTTGCCCGTTCTTCTCCATAGATATCTAAGTTTTGGAAAGGGTAACTAGCTTCAACTTTCTGACTAACTGGCCGACTCTTTGACAATTCAAAAGTGCCTGTAAATGGTTTCATTGAAATAAATGCTTTGAGTTTTGAGTCACACCAAGCCAAACGATTTCCTTCCAACTTTTTGTCACTGGCCCTACTTTAAAACTTCCCTAATACAATGTGTAACTAAATCAATACACATTATGGAAGTAGTTTGTTTAGACTCGGTTACTGAATCGTTTTCTGTCATTTTTAATGTAGGTAATTTTTTATCCCAAACCTAATTAAAACTACGTAAATTACAGTCACACTTCCGCTGTTAAGTCAAAACAAACCAAAATGGACGAAGTACCTATTATGCTTGACCCTAAATACGTGTGCGACTGCAATTTTCTCCTACAATCAATAAATAAACATAATAATAAAAAAATGCGTGACTGTCGTGGAACAGTCGGTTGGAACAAAGTTCCTTACGTAGTTTTTTAGTCAATTTGTCAATAATTGGCTATAAAAAAATAAGAGAGTGGTAATATAACAATTTTAGGTTAAAAATAAATTATTCACATTAAAAAGAACTTTATCTGCGCAGCCGGTGCAAACTTACTGGCTGCTTTGAACCAATAAGCGCGTACCTATGACTGGACACAGCATACGAGCTATGGATAACCGACTACACTAAAGAAAGGGTCGTGACGGAAATCTCTTACACTTTTTTTCGCCTAGCCCCCATCTGCCAAGTCCGTACCGTGCGATAAAGAACATCGTTCCAAAAATTCTGTTTATATTATAAAATCAAATGGGGTATTTGATGGTGTGTGTTAATTCCGGAACATGTTGTATACTAATTTCCTAATTAATTAATTCATTTTCATCACTCCACTCATCTCAACATTCTCATCTCCGCTGCATGCAATCTTTTTTCATCCATCTTCTTCACAACCCAGCATCGCGATAAAATCCCGCCGCGATATTCTGTCGTCCGTGCGAACCTAGTATTAGGATTAGTTTCTTTGCTTTCAGTCGTAACTGCGAGCTAGGTATTGGTAACATAACACACAAAGCAACACCTTTTTTTTTCGCCAAAGGGTACATCCCAGGGTTTTTCACAGGTGTACATCATAGTACGAGTACAGCTACATTCTGTTAGTTATGTTTAAGTCCCATGTTATAGGGGGCGAGCCTATTACCATCAACCGAACCCAAATCCTGACTCAGGGTTGCTCTGTCGTGTAGTCGAGGCCTATTTGACGGATAGGGCGGTAATCTACCTCGGTCACCAGGGAGAATGGAACCGGCGAGAGATGTCGTGCGGTGTCCCACAGGGATCGGTCCTGGGGCCGCATCTGTGGGACATCGGTTACGACTGGGTGCTGCGCGCTGACCTCCCTAGCGGCGTCAGCGTAGTGTGCTACGCTGACGACACGCTCGTCCTGGCGCAGGGGAGGTCGCACCAGGCGGCGGCCGAACTCATGACACGCGGGGTTGCGACAGTCGTTGAGAGGATCCGGCAATTGGGACTCGAAGTGGCCTTGCACAAGTCCGAGGCCATGTGTTTTCATGGTCCTCGGAACGCGCCACTGTCGGGTTCCCAAATAACGGTAGGAGGGGTTCACATCGGCGTCGAGTCGACGATGAAGTACCTGGGACTCGTCCTCGACAGCCGGTGGAACTTCGTCGAGCATTTCCGACGTTTGGCTCCCAGACTGCAGCGGGCCGGGGCTGCTTTGAAGCGGCTCTTGCCCAACCTGGGGGGGCCAAACGCCTCCTGCCGGAGGCTCTACGCGGGGGTCGTGCGGTCCATGGCCCTTTACGGGGCACCGGTGTGGGCGCGTTCATTGCGGCTCCGGCCAGCCCGCCGGTTGAACGCGTCCCAAAGGGTCATGGCCATCAGGATGGTACGGGGATACCGCACGGTCTCCTGCGAGGCGGCGAGCCTCCTTGCCGGATTGCCGCCGTGGGATCTGGAGGCAAAGGTCCTCGCGCACGTTTGGGAGTGGCGCGAGGAGGCGAGACGCCGGGGCGTAAGTCCGCTGCCGCGAGAAATCACGGCACAGCGGACAGAGCTTCGGCGGGATCTCATGGCGGCATGGAGAGTGCGACTGTCGCAACCCAGCGCAGGGCACGCCACAATTGCGGCGGTAAGACCCCTCTTTGAGGAGTGGCTTGAGAGGCGCCACGGCGTCCTCACCTTCCGCCTGACGCAGGTCCTCACCGGACATGGCTGTTTCGGGAGGTTCCTGTTTCGTATAAGGCGGGAGGAAACGCCCGGGTGTTATCATTGCGTGGATCGACCGGAGGACACGGTGGAGCATACGGTGGAGGTCTACCCGGCTTGGGCGGAGCACCGCCGTGTCCTCGTGGCGGCGATTGGCGGCGGCGACCTCTCGCGTCCGGCCCTGGTTCAGGCCATGGTACGGAGCGAGAGGGAATGGGAAGCCGTCAGCTTCGTCAGCTTCTGCGAAGCAGTAATGCTCGCGAAGGAGGAGGCGGAGCGCGAAAGGGAGAGGCAATCTCTGCGCCCTCGCGCCCCTAGCCGCCGCAGGAGGAGGAGACACCCTGGGCGTCGGGAGTCGATTGCCGACTCCCGGCCACCGTAGGCGCGGGCTTGCGGACGGCGAACAATGGGCAGCTCGCCGTCCGGTAAGGACTAGGCCCGGGTCGACGGCGCGTCGTGTTCCACGCGCGCCTCAAAGAGATGTCAGCAAAATTGACGGGGTCTGATAGGACCGATGCCTGCCGGGGCTGCGGATTGTTCGAAAGAGTTACCGTGGCCCTGGCGCACAGGCAACTGAAGGAACACGGGTGGGTTTTAGTCAGTAAGAGTCTGACACGCCCTGCCGCTCCGCCCAGAGCGGGAGAGGTCATTTGATGATGTCCCACCAAAAAAAAAAAAAAAAAAAAAAAGGGTTGCTACTGAGAAATTCCTGATGGAAAAACCCAACAATAAGTTTGCCCGACACTAGTGGTTTCCCCCTCTAGACTAACGAGGCGGTGTACCTATAAGTAATTATAGTAGTATCATCAAAACTGCATGAGAAACTGTTTCAAATCAATAAAAAATTGAATTTAAACTGAATAAAATTGCCCACAAGACGATCGCGAGTACCAACGGTATTGAAAATCCTTACATTTTTAGTCTGTTGCAGTCATTCAAACTTTAATACACCGACACAAAATGAAGCCCCTTAAACAAACAACACATTACGCATCGGTGACCTCACATCGCTTCCGAATTTTTGTAGAAAATCTTATTAAAAACAAAATGTATTTCACAATTTCCACCTTAACAAATTTTCCTGTTTCAATACATTTTATAAGCCCCCTCGTTCTCTTAAGCCGCTTACTTCTGAATGAAAGGACGCATTAAACATGTCTCTATAATATATAGAGAGTGCAGGTGCACTCACAATATAAGGTCTTAAAACTTTTCCATGTAGAGTATTAAAAATTCGAAAAATATAAAGTTGGGACTGGTTAAACTAGGAAATCTCACAAATATAACGAGAGAAATAAAACATGTACCTGTCGTCGCAAGCGATTTCAACATTATCAAAATATTACCACCGGTTGGTTTTATAATATTGGTCAAACCGTAACTTAAATTCTCATTGGTTGATCGGTTAGTACGGTGAACGCCGTGAGGTGGCGCTTTAAATTCCCGCCATACACGTGGACAGAATCGATCTAGAAGTCTAGATTCGCATTGCTATAGCCATAGATATCCGAGCTATAGCTGACGCCATATAGTTTAGATCATACGATCGAAACTGTCACGTTCACCGTACAAGCCTTTCTTCCTTGTAAATTACCGAATAAACGTGACTGTGATTTGTGCTTCAATCTACGTTTTACTGGTTTGCCTGAATACCCACCTACCTCATGGAACCCTTACCTAGAGACAATGAAGATGACCCTGTTGTCGCTATGCCCACACTTCCGCCGTCTTCAGTAGTAAGATCAGCTCGGGCGCCTACCACGACATCTATTGACGCCAGCTCCTCGAGCAGCAAAAGCAGATTACCGTGCGCATGATTGAAGCCACGTGAGAATCAACGCTGACGCAAATTTCAATTAAGCTGCCAGAGTTCAACTCGGACCTACCAGTCGTCGATCCACGTTCTTGGAGCTCGATGGCGGACATTTGCCTTACAGAACATCCCATGGAAGGAGGCGCGCTGATTATTTCGCTTAGCAAATCTCTGAAAGCAAGTGCATCGACATGGCTTTCTCAAGTATCACACACTGGTATGACGTGGAGCCAGTTCAAGAACCTGTTTCTAGCACCATATGATTGTGTGGAAAGCTTTGCTACGACTATAATTAACGCCAACAATAGCCAACAAAAGGAAGGTGAAAATTTAGCTGTATACGCGAACCGTTTGATGACGTCACTGCTAGCTAGGAAGGACATGAGGCGCGAGGAGATAGCTATATCGTATGTACTTGCTGACTTATCGAAAATGGATAGTCGAATCAACCGACTAGCTTTTACAACGGAAATCAAAACGAGAACGAAGTTGATCCAAGAATTCAACGCATTTTCGTTGAAGAGAAAACATGATCGACACGTTGACAATTCCACTTTGGATGCTAAATAAACAAAGGCAAGCAACACGCCGTTCCAATGCAATAATTGTCATAGGATTGGACACAGAGTAATCCACTGTCGTTTGCGTAAAAGCAATCAGGCGCTTGCTACACAAAGGACAAGGACCAACTTCTACCACTACGCCTACGTCATCGGATCCTAAGAAAAATGTCACCTGCTTCCACTGTGGAGAACGAGGCCACGTCGCACCTCGCTGTTCAAAGACAAGCAACGCAGCAGCCAGCAGCAACACCAGCAGCTACAGCGGCGGGGCCTGGGAATGAAGAGTCAACTACTGCCAAGTCCAAGGTGTACGCGGAGAGCTAACACAATCCAGTGAGTCGTAAATTTTTTATAACGACATTCAGTGCTGCTGAGTGTCCTTTCGTCAAGCAAAGTATCGCGAATAAATTCTTAGGAGAGCGTTTCGTTGCTAACATACGATTAACAGGCGTTGGTAACGCTCATGTTTATTGTACCGAACAAATTTTATGCGAGGTAGTTATTGACGGAAATTGTTTACTGTTCATTTCTTAGCGTTCCAGATGAATTTATGCCGCATAACGTAATAATAATAATATATATTTTATTTCAGATTTACAAGATCCTTAAGTTGTTAGTAAAGGTCTTAACCTAATGTTAGTAAAAACCACACTTTAAACAAAATTGAATCGACTAACACCTACGTGTGCAGCCGTATCCAGTGAGCCAGCATAGGGCTATGCCACCTATCACAAAATACACTCAGGATACTGTGGGAGCTAGCACGTATTCTACCGAGAGTAGAACCACACCGTTTCCGTAATGATAGGTATTTAAATTATGATTTAAGTGTTACCTTATCGAGAGGGCATCTACTAATAATAAAAACGGTTTCTTGTTTTGCCGCGGTGACAGAAATTAATTTGAGTGCAATTAAAACCGACTTTCAGCCCGCTTTTAAAAATAGTCTTGCGCGTGTGTTGACTAAATTTTCGTTTGGGTTTACCGTTAACTCGGGTAACTACAGGCTAACTACAGCCCCTGCGAACGAGAGGTAGTAACAAAATAAACGAGTTGTTGAATGCAAACATAATCCGACAGAGTAGCTCCCTGTTTGCTAAGCCGATTCTTCTTGTGGAAAAGCGTGATGGTTCGGAGCGTATGGTAATGGATTATCGAGGGTTAAATTCGAATACGGTGCCTGATAGATTTCCACTCCCGTGTATAGACGATCAAATAGCTAGACTGAATGGTGCCAACTATTTTACTTGCCTAGATTGTGAAAGTGGTTTAAATTAGATTACTATCCTAGACCCTGAAGCTGCGGATTGTTCGAAAGAGTTACCGTGGCCCTGGCGCACAGGCAACTGAAGGAACACGGGTGGGTTTTAGTCAGTAAGAGTCTGACACGCCCTTCCGCTCCGCCCAGAGCGGGAGACGTCATTTGATGATTTGCCACAAAAAAAAAAAAAAAAGACCCTGAAAGCATTGAGAACACGGCTTTTGTGACACCGGACGGGCAGTTTGAGTACCTGGCCATGTCTTTCGGTTTGCGCATTGCGCCCAGTGTTTTTCAGCGACCAGTATCCAACGCCAGAGCGTTGGATACTGGTCGCTGAAAAACACTGGGATGGACCCAGAGGTCCATTGGCTTTTTCATATGTGATCCTTTATGTAAATAAAGAAAGAAAAATATTTTATTTGGGACACGCACAAAAAAAGAAACGAAATGACGTTTTTGTACCATTAACCAACGTAGAAGAAGGACGTACTAGGCTACGTGAAGTGTTAACTACTTTGACCGAAGCTGATTATTCACTAAACCTCTCGAAGTGTTCTTTCCTCAAACAAAGATGATTGTTTCAATGTGTATTTCATTTCATTCTAATGTGTATATGTAATTTTGTTTTGTTATTTGTTTTTGATTATTTTAATGTAATGTGTTTTTATAATTTTAATTTTTATAATTAATGTATGGACTATGTCTGAATTAAATGAATTATTATTATTATTATTTTTAAAGAGTTGAGTTTCTGGGCTATGATATTTCTTCAAGATAAATCCGACTAAACCCTCGTAAAGTAGAGGCGCTTAGAAAGCTCTCCTCCCGAAAATTGTTCTCAATTGAGGCAATTTATAGGCGTGGCTTCATATTTTCCAAAATTCGTAAAGAATTTTTCATTCATTATGGTCCCATTGTTTTATTTGAACACCAGTGCCCAATTCAACGGAAAACCTGAGCATGAAAAGGTCAGACAGAAAATTATTTTACCGACAAACCCGTACGTATGATTTGTGACCCAGATCTCACCGTTGAATTACATACTGATGCGAGTGCTGGATAGTTATGATGATATTTTCTTTCAACAAGTTGATGGCCAGTCGCGCGTTGTTGAGTATTATAGGCAATGAACCACAGACCGAGTCGAGATACCACTCCTATAAAATAAAATAAATATCGTTTATTTTCAGGCATCGAAGGCCCATAGCGTGTTGGTATTACCAAAAAAACTTAAAACTATGTTAGTAATAACCCACAAGAGAACAAAAAAAAACGAAAACACAGCATCTAATTAGACGAAGATTTATCAAGCCCCAGGTCTGACATGTAGCTTGATAAACCTATCCGTTGAAGGCCCTTCTAACCTATCTGAAAAAACCTTCAGAATGCTGTTGCTGCTCCCCCTCACTCTGCGTATCATTGATGCCACTTTCTTGCGCATGATCGCGAAGTAATCGTCAGTGTGCGCATCAGCGAACATCCCTGACGCACTACATTAGCGCGGAAGCCTCAACAGCGCCCTGAAGGCATTGTTATATTGAATGCGCAGTGTGTTGTCTGCTTTT
Organism: Dryobotodes eremita; assembly: GCA_917490735.1. NCBI lineage: Eukaryota > Metazoa > Arthropoda > Insecta > Lepidoptera > Noctuidae > Dryobotodes > Dryobotodes eremita. The sequence goes on along the minus strand of OU823241.1, from coordinate 3,044,256 downwards.
TGGATATGATTAGCCAACTGACTGCTGGTGTAAAATATTTGACAAAACGCCTTAAAAAGTGTTGTTTTAACCGGTGCTGCGACCTATGAGTTGGAAACCCTGGCGGTGGCGAAGGTTGTAAAACGTTTCCATCATTACTTTCATGGACGTCACTTTGTAGTTACTTTAGTGAACGTCGTGACGTGGCGCTTTAATTTGCCGCCATAAACGTGGACAGAGTCGATCTAAAAGGCTAGATTCGCATTGCTGTAGCCGATAGCATATGGTATCAACTATATAGTTTAGACCATACGATCGAAACGATCACGTTCACCGTACAAGCCTTTGTTCCTTGCTACTCTTTGTAAATCCTAACTTCCTAACTAATATTATAAATGCGAAAGTAAGTTTGTTTGTTTGTTTGTTACCTTTGCACGCCTAAACCAATGAACCGATCATCCTAAAATTTTGCATATATTTTGTCAGGGGTATAGAAACGGACATAGGGTACCTTTCATCCTGCAAAAAAGTACTGTTCCCGAGGAAAACCACAATAACATCCTTATGATAATAGATGGCGCCACGTGTCTTTCAAATCATGATTGAATTATAACCCGAATTGATAGTCAAAGTCTAAATTAACGCGAGCGAAGCCGCGGGCAAAAGCTAGGTACCGAATAAATGTGACTGTGATTTGTGCTGCAATCTAAGTTTAACTGGTTTGCCTGAGTACCCACCTACCTCATGGAACCGTTACCTAGAGACAATATCCCTGTTATCGCTACGCTCACGCTCCCGCCGGCATACCTTTACCATCATCTGCCTATCCTTTTCCCAACTATGTTGGGGTCAGCTTCCAGTCTAACCAAATGCAGCTGAATACCATTTTTTTACATGGTCAAAGACTGCCTATCTTAACTCCACAATCCAGTTACTGGGTAACACTATACCCCGTCACTCTTGGTCACATAATTATAACTAAATAAAACCATTAATTAAATTTTATACATTATCCACTTAGTATATACCTACCACAAAAGAAAGAAAGAAATGTTCTGTTCCGAAAAATGAACAAAATATTTTAAAAAATGGGTGATGAGGAATGTTTTTCAATTAACAACTAAGTAATGGAATATTTTGCGCCATTTCTGATCCGGCGAAGACTGAGCTTAATAGGGTTTATTTATTATCTAATTGTTTCTAAGTTTATGTCTTAAACGACCGACCAAACATTATTCTTTTACCAGTATTTTGTCAGCAATTCAAGCTCCAACCAATGACTAGAATCTTATTTGCAAATAAAATGATCCGTGATCGTAGACGAATTAAAGATGAAATATCGGAATCCTTTCCAAATTACTTAAACACCGTATTATATTAAACAATCATGTCAATTCACATAATCGACGGAATCTAGAAAACTGCTTCACCGATTTCGATGGAACTTTCACTTGAAGATTACTCCTTCCTGGTTTAACATCACGCTGGCATATAAAGGGGGTCAGCGGTTGTGTAAAAGCAGGATTTCCTTTGGAAACCAGTCGGTAACACGTCTAGGTTGGCCTATGACCCTTAAGTTTATGTGAAACGTGATTATTTAATGGAGACAATCGTTCATCCCGTGAGATGAGAGGTTTCCTTATAACTTGTAAACTGTAGATCATTTTGTATTTTGTTAAGTACCTGGTAGTTGTTGATAGGCCTACACTATCCTCCCATGCAAATTAACACTGTAATTTGAAAACATCGTTTTGAAAAGAGTAACCGTGGAGTTTCTTGCCGGCTCTTCTTCATTGGAACCATGTACCTAGCTTCTGACGTTTCATAAGTGCCCATGTTGGTTTCTGTGTTTAAAAAAAAAACTTCATTCCGTCATATCGCACCTTTATTTCGAAATACTAGATGAATATTTCACGAAATTAAAAATATTAAATAATATGACTACACAGACACCTTAAAAAGAAAACAATAATAATATAACAAATAATCTCAGGAATATCTCTTATGAATTCATCACTTTTTTATTAAGAGGCAAATAATAATGAAAACACCGTAAATTATTTCTCCTGAATTTTTTGGTAATTTTGTTTAAATGAAGGTGCGATATGTATGTTCGTTAAAGACATCTGCTCACAGGGTTATCGTTAATTTAATTGTTAAGCGCGCCTCAACTGTTGTAATTGGTTGGGTAAATAATAATCAGCCAATTAGATCACTTGGCTTGCGTTTAATTTTGACACGTCGTTAGTTGTTGTTCCAGAAACGGGCAACCTAATTGCATAGCACACTTCAACACAATCACAATCCGAGGGTTTGAAGGAAAAATCGAATCCATTGCTGCTTACGTTTAAAAATAAGTCAGGTCAACAACGCACCTCGCGTGCCTCAAAGAGATGTCAGCACAATTGACGGGGTCCGATAGGGCCGATGCCTGCCGAGGTCGCGGATTGTTCGAAAGAGTTACCGTGGCCCTGGCGCACAGGCAACTGAAGGAACACGGGTGGGTTTTAGTCAGTAAGAGTTTGACACGCCTTTCTGCTCCGCCCAGAGCAGGCGAGGGCATTTGATGATTTCCCGCCCTAAAAAAAACGGTCAACAACGCAAATAATGTAATGGACGTGGTTGATCTGTCAATTTGATTTCAATTTGATTTTGATTCCATTAAAACCTCATTCGGACTATTAGGAACATTTTCAAACAAAAAATAGCCAAATCGGTCGAGCCGTTCTCAATGCGCTTGATGCGCTTACCAACGAACAGCACTTCATTTTTGTTTATTTAGATAGAATAGTCCTCCAGACTGAATTCCGGCCATGGCGACCAATCTCAGCGGAGACAAGCCTTCGGCGCGGGAGATATTATAGTGCACAATTAGTGTGTGTGCAGATACAGATGCATCTCTCTTTCCTCACTCTCATAGAGAAGAAGAAGAAAAGATAGAAGATTATGTACCTATTGTTAATGTGTAACTTTATTTGTAGAAAACTAGGTTTCTTTATGTGGTGGAGATATAAATATTATTTATTATTATTTAGAATGAGGACCCACCTAGGAAAAAAGAGCATATTGTAATATATTGTAGCATATTGTAAGGGTCTTTTAACTGCTCCCAAATTACGAAATTTATTTGAAAAAAATAAAAGTTTTTTTTTGTTTTTTTACTTTCTTCTTTGACATAATCTTCACATTATTTGACATTATATACCTCTAATTCTTATTTCAACTCTTCACTTATGGCTTTTGTAAACAGGATTTTAATTCAGATTTGTTACAGTTGTAATTGCTATCATGTCATTTGTTTTAAATAGGCTTTTATTTTATATAGATTCTTCTATATTTTGTGAAAGTGAGAACGTTGTAGGCCTAACTTGTAAACTAGATTAGTAGACCTTTTTATATATTTTTATTTTTTTATTTTGTTGAGTGCCTGTTACTTGTTGTCAGGCCTACACTGTCCTCCCATTATCAACACTGTAATTTGAAACATTGTAAAAGCCCCTTATTTTTAAAAGAGTAACCGTGGAGTTTCTTGCCGGCTCTTCTCCATAGGAAACAACCAATAGGAACCGTGCACCTAGCTTCTGACGTTTCATAAGTGCCCATGTTGGTTTATATGAAATAAAATATTTTGATTTTGATATAGTCAACGCCTAACAACGTACCCTGGTGTTAGTAATAGGCCCGGTGCTACAAGTGGAACGCACATACTCTTTCCTAACGCCTTCAGATTGGTTCAATCATTGCTTTCGCCTTCAAAGTGACTCATCAAATACTAGACCTAAGTAAATGCAAACGAAGACAGGTCTAAAAGCTAGTTAATCATAATTATTGTGAAAGCCTGTTTGTCATTAACTACCCAATTCACTGCGCAATCATTTGCAGAGTATTACGTACTGCAAGGACATACGATATCCTTTCGATAAGTAATTAATGATTAATGCAGATGTTTTCGTTTTTCATTAACTTGAATGTGCCCTGGCGGCTGAGAGTATGTCATGCTCACTCAAATTAATCAGAATGCAATTTTCAACCCGATTGCCTGTGTTCCAAAGAATCAGTTTTATATTTTAAAAAAACAGGTCAGGTGATAGAGTTATAACTTTGAATACAATGCTGTGAATCAATTCGTTCATAAGGTCAAATCATGAAAAACCATATTAAAGTAATATGTAAAGTTATAGTTCCAATGTTTTTGCAGATGAAAAAAAATATGTTTGTGCTGAAATATATAACTATTTAGATAAGCAAGTAGGCTACTTATGTTCCAATTCGGTGGTTTAATATTAACCTGATTTTGTTATAGATTTTAAAACCTCTTTTACTTAAACATGTGTTTTAACAATTTGACCAGCAATTGTGGGTTGCAAAGAGTGGACATTACAGACTTGTGCACAAAAATTACTAAGCGGCAAGTGGACCGTGACCAGCGAGTAGACCGTGAGCCATGTTAAAAACTCAAAAGCAGCTCCGTGATCTGTGACCAGCGGGGTAATTACGTAACACACTAACAGTAGGAATGAGTTTCATTTTGACAGTTCAACAACATTCATTGCGTTATTTTCGTTGTTGACCAGACAAATTTTACGAACATATGAAGCAATGGATTAGCAATAGGCTTCAAAATGATTCAGATTGTGATAGATAATGTGTTACGTAATTAGGGTGCTGGTCAAGACGACCTGGGTGCCTAACGTGTGATGGATTGCTGGGAGGATAGAAATTAGTGGTATCGTATAAACTAATTAATTAATTCAATTATCACCAGAGATCGTAATATGTAGAGTTTATTTACCTAAACTTCGAGGATGGAGTAACATAGAGTGGATTCTAAAATTATTTATTATTCTATTCTTCGTCTAAAATCCCGGAATAATTATAATGACGTTTTATTCCCGGGATTTAGAAACCACGAATTTATTATAAGACTTCATTTATGAAACTTACGTAAAATATAGAAATCGCCGACTAGTTTCTACTTCAACAAATGCATAATCGCATGTCAATTTTGCTGATTTCACGTACCTACATATTCGTAATGCAAAAGAAAAATATTTTAAACTCTATGAACAAAAAAACGAGGTGTAGCGATACTCGGTGACGTCACAAAAGCAATGTGAGGAAAAATACTCGAATCACATACATACATACATTGACACCTTCTTCCCATGGGGGTAGGCAGAAACTACAGAACGCCACCTGCTACGATCCTTACATGTTTTTTTTGTCTCGTTTACGTTCATACATCTGGTCATACACGCACGCCGGTTGCGAGTACTACGCACCTGACCTTTCTGAAGAAAATCACGAATAAGGTCACTATTATGTCCTCGTAGAGCGTCCCCTCCCGGCGCACAGTGGATCGAAACTGCTATATGAGGGACATTCGTTATTTTTTGCAAATTTCATTCTTTTTTAATTCCTATTGAAAGATCTCGTTATTCCGATGAATAATTGTAATTACAAGTTTTCTCTAAAACATATTTTTATCGAAAAAAGTACAAAAAATAATTAATTAAAATAAATAATAAAATTAATATAAATAAAATTTGTATTCAAAACATCAACAAAAAAACAGCTAAACTCGAAAAAAAATAATCACCATCACTGTCTTGTTAAGTGTGTACATCTATAATAAAATAATTCGGCTTCAATTGGAAAAGGCACCAAAAGCTCGACTGCTCCTGTGAGAGGCCCATTTTACGATTTTGTATTGTTTTGAAATTAATATTATTCCTTAATTATAAATGTTTTAATGTTCTGTCTATGATATTATTAACGAAAATGTACTTTTGACTTACTTTTTGTTTCATTTTTCCGAACCTCATAACTCTTGAAAGGTCAACTATGGGCGCGCGCTGATAGCGTAGAATTATAGCCAACAAGTGAAAGAATAAGAATATAGTAGTTTGAAATCCTGGTCTTTCAAGACAGCCTAATTTTTGCAGTTTCTGTTTCATTCCATACAAAGAAATCTGAAATATTTTTTCCGGGCAATCTATCAGTTTTAGACAAAAAATAAAAATTACAATTATCCATCAGAATAACGAGATCTCTCGACAAGAATTAAAAAAAAAATGCAATTTGTAAAAAAATAACGAATGTCCCTCATATAGCAGTTTCGATCCACTGTGCGGCGTTTCCACTCACATCTGCCTTGTAAATACCTTACCAAATACTCGATTCTTGCCATGTTGTATGTTGAATCATGGTTGAATCGAATTAAAATCATAATTATGTTAATTATTCTATTATGAAATTAAAATTAAGAATTTTAATAAAAACGTGTAAATATTATAAAAATAGATTTACTTAATGCAAGGTTATTGAGTCTTTATGTAAGTTTGACGTATTTGAACGCTTTTTACAGGATTTTACAGCAGAGCTAGTGATTTTCACGGAGCTCCGTGCGCCTTGTAATCTATTTACGTTAAAATCCAATACGTTACAATCGATTTAAAAGTAATTTTTATGAACGTACTGGAACATTAAATTTGTTCTTATACTTTTGCAAAGGGGGAAGAGTTTGTAAGGCTTCTGAACGCCAGTAATATTTTCTCTAACGCTGATCGCGAAAGTTTCATTTGTGAAATTCGCCTTCAGCTTCATAACCACGTGAAACATTAAAGTTACAAGCAAACAAACCATAAATACACTAGCATCACTTGTTTTAAATATGAATAATTACTTACGTAATTTTGTTTGTGTTTATCTCCAGTTTCTTATTACTGCACTAATAACCGGTTACAACGGCGCTTCACACAAGATACACGTAATTTGTAGATAATATTATTTTTATTGTTTATTACACATACAACCGTGCGCGGTGGGAAAGAATACACTAATGATGCCTAAAAATGGGGTACCGGATTCCTCCCCTTTCACCCTAGCATTCCAAAAGAGGAGGATCCCGGGAAGAAAGAGACGGATATAAGTAGAGGGCGGGAAACGCCTATCTCAATTAAATAATCTTCGAATAACGGTCAACACAAATCGATGTAATAAAAATGAATTAACATTATTAAAGGAGACCGGGAAATAGTAGTTTACAGATTTACAGCGATATGGTTTTGATATTTATGTAAATACCTATATTTTTTACAAAATCGCCGGCTCAGATTTTGATGCTTCTTTGCAAAAGGGTTTAGATGAGGTATGACTACACAAATCGGAACTAAATTGCTTTTAGTCTATAGACCACTTTCCAAGTTCCTTTAATGATAAATGATTTTATTTCTGTAAGTAGGTTTATACAAACACTTTTACAGGTCAATCATATTTTAGAACTAGATGAGGTCGGCGTTTCCTATCTGACTACTCTGAGAAGAAAGGCCGAAACAAACTCAGAGGTCACAGTCTCTTTTAAAGTCCAGACATAATCTTGGTCAGATCATGTGAAGACCATGTAGATTTGAGTCTGAAATGGTTGTAAATGTTTGACAATCCCCAATGGAAACAGAGGTATGTTATAAGCTTAACGTGTGTATCTGTAATATTTGTGTCTGAGTATCTGTCTGCGCCATCGTAGTTCGCAAACCGCTGCACCGATTTTATTTTGGTTTGAAATGCTGTTCTTTGGCAAATTCTTATTTTAAAATGTCCGTTCTTCATACGGAAAGAAAAAAATAATGAAAAGTGGCCGGGACGGTTGGGAAATTCGGGAAAATGTAAATGAAAATGTACTTTTAGTTTTCTCAAATTTTCAGCTTTGCATAGGATTTTTGTATTAGTTATTGAAATTTGGACAGGACGTCTGTCGGGTCAGCTAGTAAATTAGTACGCTTGATACTGGCGATTTCAGGCCATTTTAAGTCGCTTTCTTCCTTTTCCATTAGAAAATCCAGAAATAATCGTTTGCTGCCATCTCGACGTTTATACCTGGTGTCACGAAAGTGTGCTGAGTTTCGTTTTTTCCAAAGTAAATAAACGCCATCATTATGACGAAAGTGATGAAAGGTGCTGGCAGGGATACAGTCTTGAAGGTCAAACACGCGCAGACTTATCTTGCGCACACTTTACCTACCTACGAAAACTGAAAATATATATTGATATTTGCTTGGCTCAATCCAGACTGTCTTATAAAATGAAATAAATGATGGACTTCTGAATCGAGGGCCAGTTGCATAACAATTACATTTTGCGAACCGGAGCTTAAACGTAATGTATATCCAACTAGATTTTACTCGCGGTTTCGCCCGCGTGGATGTCGGAACATATCACACGGGAACATAGTACCGGGATTAAAAGTACTTAAGAGGTATTATTCCATTATACATTTTTTTCATATAATTTTGGTTTACGCGGCGCACCCCAGTAAAGTCAACATCATTTTCATATTTCAGCCAATTAACACAGAACCTTAACGAATTAGACACCTAAACCTTCCTCATGAATCACTCCGTCCATTGGTGAAAATCCGTTCGATAGTTTTTGAGTTTATCGCGTTCAGACAGACAGACAGGCAGACCCGATGGGGTGACTTTGTATTATAATATGAAGTGATAGTGATAACGTTCCCAGTTTATGAGACGGTAATCATATATGTATATAAAAATATATCACCTCTTTACTGCAAGTTGATTTCGTTAAAGTTTTCGCCAATTTATTGATCCCTGGCGCCATGGCAGCTGTTAAGTAACTTTTTTATTATCGTGCTGACTGGAACTTTATAGTATTTCGCACTTGTTGGTTGCTCGTTGTCGCCGCTGTTATGTCAAATGTTAAAATTTTGCTGACAATTTGCATAACCCTATAACATGCATGAATGTGTTCATCGTTGTAATTTAATTCATTTCGTGTACAAGATGTTTTTGGGAATTACCATAAGTATTAAGCTCGCGCAGACAGGCGCAAAGATGCGACGCGATTCTGGTAGAACAATTCCATTGAAGTTTTCATAGAAATTGTTCGTCTAGAGTCGCTTGGCATTGTCGCGTCGCGCCTGTCTGCGGAAGCCTTTAGCGCGTCAGTGAAGGTACACTCGACGCAGCCTGTTACTGTGCCCATAGAAATGATTATATGTCAAAATAAATACTAACTTAATTAAATTGCAATAAAAGATACGGCAAAGACACAGATGAGAGATTTCATTAAAGAACCGGGAAAAGTATTTTTCATTTGAATAATTCTTTAAACAGATCTTTAAGTGTTTCCATCACAAAAGGGGGAGCGTGTTTAGTTTGAAAAAAGCTTGTCAATTTTGTCCCTTGGGCTAGCTAGACGAAAGAAGTGGGCAAGGCGGAGAAAGCGCGGTGCTATTACGATCCCTAATTACAATTAATTTACGCTGAAACCAAAAAAGCCAGGTGCATTGTTTGTCTTAAGCGTAGGTTTTTATAAAACAATTTTAATTTCTATAAGCTTTCGTATAGATTTTCTTTGCTCCAAATTATTTTTGATATTTCCCAAAACCAGAATTTCTAGTCGTCAGTAAATCTTGCATGTGCCAAACTCTTATGTTAGGAACGCGAAAAATGTCGTATTTAACCGACTTCAAAAAAGGAGGAGTTGTCGGTGGCCAAAGTCGGTGGCCAAAATCAAGATACTAAACCGAAGACACCGACTTCCGAAATTAAAGTAATTTTCCACTTTGTAGTGTTTTTCTTGGAAGTCGGTTGTAGTTTTAGGGTTCCGTAAGTCAAAAGGAAAAAATTATACCTTTATAGAACAGTCCGAAAATTGTTAATTTGTACTTTTATCACAAAAAAATGTGCGATTACAAACTTACTTTTGCAGTTGGAGAATTGATCGTGACGTATTTTGATATATTGGAGAAAATGTATTTTAACTAAAATGTTAATTTTGTTCTTGGGATAAATTCATCCCGACTACGGAACCTCCCATTGTGCGTGGTTCGACACGCACTAGGCCGGATTAAAAAAGGTATTATAGTACATTCACCAACTCATGTTGATGTACATCCGACGATTTACAAGTAAAGCCAATACAAGCTTTTACAGTAACACGGAAATGGCCAATCTTTATTATTATTTCTTTAAAAGTTAACGCTACTAAATCAAGATCGATGGTTAGATCTAAAGGCAAGTTAGCAGTTAAGTTTTTACTTCTGTTACAATTAAAGTAATAGTAGCAGCAGTAGTAGTAACTTACCAGTAACTTACCCGGGCGCCAATTAAATAACGATTCCTTACTAATTGCAACTTTGGTTTATTTCTACATTCCTTTTCGACGAATCCAGGAATAGCCAGGACTCGAATCAACTTAGACGGAGCTTTAAGATCTTTTAATTCGTAATATTTAATTACGAATTAAAGCCTGAAAGTCTGACAACCAGTCTAACGGAGCCATCCAGTAAGATAGGCAGACGCTCCAAGTAAAATACTGATATTCAGCTGCATCCGGTTGGACTAGAAGCCGACCCCCACGTAGCTGGGGAAACGATAGACAGATAGATTCTTTTAGTTACGAATTTAAAGGGCTTAAAGTGCACATTCATGTAGTTTTCTATTCTTGATGGCTTTGGTAATAGCTTGACGAGACTTGTTGTGAATTTTCGCTTGTTCCTGAACTAAGTGCAGTTGGAAGATAATTTTAGGATCATCTGTCTGATTCCCTGTCAATTAGATAGAGAGATTTTATTGGATGTCAAGATACGACTGAACTGAACTTCTATTTTTGATTTTGCATCAATAACTTAGAGATCTTTGATCTAATACTGTTGGATAATACTCGTAGTGATGTGCACTTGTTTAGAGAGTTGTACTTGGATATGTATTTGATTACAGTGATTAATTTGTTATTAGAAATTACGTTAATTTAGGTACAATTTGTGACCGTTTCGTTGTATTTTAATCCTGAAAGTATTTTTTTATGTTTTGTTACCTAGAACCAAGTAAGTATCTAGAACTTCTAAACTCACGATACAGAAAAACCCTAATTTTGTAAGTAAAATAAGTAAGTACCTGTATATTATTTATAATGATGTTTATTTACTTAAACATCAACTTACTCAGTTCTAGACTTTGTTAAAACTACAAAAGTGCCTACCTACCTAATTAACAGCGATAAGAAAGTCTTTACCTACTTACACTTTGAAGAAAAGATTTGCCCATCAATATATTCGACACTTTTGACAGCTGTCATGTTGTTGGCCTTTATATTATGTGTATTTACATAAAGTAAGATGATTTGATTGTTTTGACTCCTAGATTAGTATTAGCAGAACTGTGTGGAAAAGGAAGAGGGGGGCCTTTGCCCAGCAGTGGACAATACAAGTAAGATAAATAGGTTGGTTTTATTGGTGTGATATAAATGAAGTCCATCTCCTTGGAGCCCTAAGTATCCGCATTAGCAAAAGTGTGCGGAAAAAATAGGGGGACGCTTTTGCCCAGCAGTGGGACAATACTGGCCAGGTAAATGGATATTTTTTTGGTACGATAAAGGCAGCACTTTTATTTTTCTGTTTTCTTGGGTGCAAATTCATAAAATAACTTCTCCCGCTCTGGGCGGAGCGGGAGGGCGTGTCAGACTTTTACTGACTAAAACCAACCCGTGTTCCTTCAGCTGCCTGTGTGCTAGGGCCACGGTAACCGTTTCAGACAAACCCGCGACTCTGGCAGGCATCGGCCCTAGCGGACCTGGATTTGTTCCCGGTTGATGGTAATAGACTCGCTCCCTATTACATTTATTTATTTATATATTACATGTTACTTAAAAACATAACTGACGAAATGTGGGTGTATTGTAGATACACCTCTGCCTAGCCCTTCGGAGAATACAGGCGTTATAATAATAATTCTTTATTGACATAATAAGTTACAGAAACTTGTTGAAGCCTCTGACTCCTGAACTAGGTGTACCTGTATGTCAGGAGTCAGCGCCCTCCCATTTTATTTGGCTTAGATACTAATGTCAACATATGAATAGACAAACGTTTGTGCTACAAAATAAAAATTTAAAGAAGTAAAAACGAAACGAATAAAATGCAATAACAGAGATGAAAAGTATGAAAAAATATGAAGTTTGAAAAACATCGAAAATATATTTTTTTTTTTAATTATTATATCGATACTGGAAATATGAAATAACGTAAGGGACATTTTGCCGAAAATGAGTTATATATATCGTTGGATTCGGAATTTCTTGCTCTATCGATTGGTATATTTAAAATCTTGATATCTCAAAGAAAATGTCCCTTACATCACATATTTTCCGCAGGCCCAGTGCATTGTTTTTCTAGAAATTGGCTGTATATGACATTTTAAATTAATATGTTAATAAAAATTAATGTAAGTCACTTTACTCGCAGTATTTGGTATTTACATTTAAACAAAATCGAGTACATTTTACAACAGGTCACATAAGTTATTCCATAATTTGAGATATTTTTGTATTGTCTTATACATTAGTGTTCCCTGAGTAGGTACAAATACCATGTCCCTTACATTACTTTTGGTAAATTATTGTTTAGTCATGAATGGAGTTCAGTAAATAAAAAAATGGTGTATTAGATACAATAATGCGAATCCTAATAAAAATAAACCTTCCATTACGTAAAATATTTGTAAGTAATTCGTATATCTTCGACAGTCGTAGCCACAAATACATTAAATTGTTTTTGGTTTTTGTAACTGACATTCTGGCTTACATTACCTATGTCCCTTACGTAAATTTTTGCTGTAATAAAACACATTATTTTATTAATGTTACTAGAATTGTTATAATAAATGCAAATATGTAGCTACAAAATAATAATATTTAACACTATTCATTTCATAACGATAAAATGTGCTATTTATTGTTAAAGTTACTTTTTGTCATTTGAAACCCACACTATTAAGGTCCCTTACGTTAAATTGTTTACCGTAGTTTATTACACCTGTAGCGGCATCAACATCGCCACATACGAGCTACACGTCACACTGACGTCACGCAAAATCCTGCATCGCGCAAGCAGAGTTTACCGCGCAACTAGCATATATACAACGTCCCGACAATAATCGTCGGGCACTTGCCCACCAGACACGACACGCGTCTGGTCGGAGGATCCTCCCTTTTCCATAGAGTATGAGTGAACTTTACACCCTGTTCCTCATACCTCTATACTGGTGACCCCGAACATGAACGTCAGCGTAGCCTTCGTGCATCTACATCAGTGTGACGTCATCATCACTTCCTTCAAGCTTACGAGCGGCGAGTCACACAGCCAGCCAGCACCCACGGCTTCAACGGGTATCCTGACCACCAGCATGCAGCGACCGCGCATAACTGGTCATCACCCTCAGCCTCATTAGCAACCTTGGCATAGCGCACTGCACTCTCGGCCGGTCCACAAGCAGAGCCTTTAAATCCACTCCTGGTCAACGCAAGCAGTCAGCCTCAACCCGGCGCTGTACCACATCCGACGCACTGGAGCATAACGCAGCGCCACCCCGCCCGACTCACTGGGGAATCTTCGCAGATAGTTCCGACTCACCGCGAACTATGCGACACCCGGTTCCGACTCACTGGAACCTCAACTGGCCCTGGCAAGCATCGCAAGATACAAGACTCAGCCCACGCAAGACTCAGCCCACTATCGATCTCCGGTCTCCGGGGGGGAGTGATGTAGCGGTATCAACATCGCCACATGCGAGCTACACGTCACACTGACGTCACGCAAAATCCTGCATCGCACAAGCAGAGTTTACCGTGCAACTAGCATATAAATACAACGTCCCGACATCAATCGTCGGGCAGTGGCCCACCAGACACGACACCCGTCTGGTCGGAGGATCCTCCCTTTTCCATAGAGTATGAGTGAACTTTACACCCTGTTCCTCATACCTATATACACCGCTGTCGTTTACGTTTTAAATTACGTTTTTAGACGATAGTATTCAATCATTTGTTTTTTAACAGGTGTAATTCTTCTACAAACCATGAAAAACGTGCAATAAATTCATTGGAAAGTAGAATAGAGAATAGCAATACGGAAATGGAGACTCAACCAACGAAAGCAAACGTCGTTATCCCGAATAGTAATAATGAGATGAGTATAAAAAATGATACGGGATATGAAATTATAAATACGTCAACTCCTTCTCTATCTCGATCACATTAATTTTTCATAGAATATCGTGACAGTTTTGGATATTTTTCTTCTGATGGAAACAGCTACGTATCAAATAGTTCCACGTGTATTGCTGAAATACCCTATTCATACAAACCAAATGTTAATACCATTATTGAAAAGGAACCTTTTAACAATAACATAATATTAGTAATAAATGTCACTGCCGTTACTTTTTCAAATCCAATAATTCCAAGCGATGTACATCAACAGCATAAAGACGCAGCTCCGGACATAGCATTGACACTGATATCGCTTGAGAACCATATTCCATTAATTTACACTACCACACAATACACAAAACTCTGCAGTGTCATTTCAATCCAAATTGAATGAAACAGATCATAGCGTTACTTCAGAAGCAGGGGTCCTTAATACATCTACCAACATGCATACTTTTGAACCAGTTGCATCTTCGTCTCATTTGATTCAGGAAGATGATATTTTAAGAAATGAAGATAAAAGCTTTAAAAAGTTTAAGGCTTTCTATTGCGGAAGTAGTTAATTTGTGTTTTTGTTTGATGATTATTATTTACATAAGAAGACTGATTTGTTGATTTTGCATTTTTTTAAAGTGAATGTTATTTTTTCTTTGGACATAAGTCTATTTTTAGTAAACCAAAATAGCAACTTTTTATTGTTTTCGATTTAAAAAAGAATTTAATTATGTTGAACATACACATATGAACACGAACATATAACATAATTTATGAGAGTTAATTACGTTTTTAAAAGAGTATTAGTGAGAACAAATAAAAGTTTTGATCTATTTCATTCGTTTATTTGTATCCTTTTATGTCAGCAACTAGTTTTAAACTACATTGCATAGGCCATGAATGTATTCAATTCTATTTTTTTAATTTGTTAACAGAATAAGCAATACAGAGTACACCATTAAAAGACCTTTACTTTGAAAAACTCTAAATGTTTATTTCCTATAATGTCCCTTACATCAATGCTGTTCATTTAAATCTCAAATTTTGTTAACGTATGTCACCCGTACTCATTATTATTTGACGTAAGGGACATGCTATCTTTAAAACTATAGGCTTTATTAAATGTTTGCTGTTTTAGTTTAAAAGAATGTAGAAATCTAAGAAACTTTGTCCTAGACACTTTTTACATAAAACACATAGTTAAAAAATTATAGTCAGTTTTGTAAAAAATATATCTTATTTTTGCTCTCCTGAAAACCTTCGTTTTGTCCCTTACGTTATTTCATATTTCCGGTATCGATATCGTGCTGTGTATGTGTGGGATGTGTGTAAGTGTGCGTTTGGGTGGGTTCCCGTTCGTGTTTGTGTATGAGTAGGTGTATGAAAGAAAGGTATGTTCTATGTATGTGTTCTTTTGTAGAATGAGATTAATTATTTATTATTTTCTCTACATCCTCATAATCAAGAGTAAAGACCCAGTTCTTTACTTTAAGTTTACATTCGTGTAGTAGGTATTAGCGGATAAAAATTTAAGATTCTATTAATTTTATTGTATAAATATACAGAATGAAGTGCTTTTTGTCGTCTTGCAAAAGCCGTACGACATTGCATAGATTCAATTACGTTTGGAGTTGTTCGCTTATTTCGAAGTTTACTTGGATCATATGGGGTAGATACGTGTATTTTAGTAATTATCTGGAAAATAAGAAGTTGTCTTACTGTAAACACCCGAAACAACTCGTATAACGTTTTGGTGGGAAATCTGTATGGTGTGAATGACATTGTTTTTAGCAAGGACCGTTGCGCTCTTTCCAGACGTAAGAGATGCGTTTTACATGCACCTCCCTCCCTCCCTCGTTATGTTCAGTTGATAAAAAAAATATGTCCATCTCTTTGTATCTCTGACCAGTTGTATGTTGGACTCTATTCCCGCTGCTAGGGGCCGACAATTTTTAATAAAAAATATTAAAATTACAAATAGTTAAATTAGGTACATACTAACTTTAATTTTCTGGTTAATAATATATGAGAACTACAAGTCAATTCAATACAACAATTAAATGATTTTGGGGCAGCATCACCCACCGATATTTTAAGCTTTATTTTTATTAAACGCTCACCAAAATTTCTCTAGTGTTTTAGTGAGATTGGTGTTTAATTTAGTATTCCTACATACTCAACATAATCACGTAAGACTTTGTTCTAGTAGTCCGTTCACGTCCGTGGTGCAATGGTGGGGCTTCGAACCCACGACCTCTCGCCCGCCGATGTCGTAGCCAATAGGCTATAAATAGACGTGGAGCCGCGGCTTGGATGGTGTATAATGTAGGTGTTTTCACTTTTTTAACAGTAAATAGCCGATCTGGGCTTTTAGAATAAGAATAAGAATCATTTATTTGCAGAAAATAGACTGAAAATTAGTATAAATGATGGAACTATGGGAATGAATTTAAGTCATTTGTCTATAAAGTTTATTATCGTACGTTAATTATGGTGGTTTTATGGGGTTAAACTAACTTTTTCTTACCGTGTGACCAAGTTTGAAATAGCGAAAAATCATTTGTTTTAGTTCAATTAGTGTCTATTTTGAATGAGATCTTTGTTAATTTGGATTGTGGATTAGATACTTTAGCTACCACGGTTTTAATGTTCTGCCAAGAATATGCGGATAATAAAGGGGAATAAAAAGAAACTAGACTTGAATTATTCATAACTCGTATATTAATAATAAAACTTAAAACAAAACAAACTTGTACTTTACATCGGCCGAGACTCTTTTAGCATTGAACTAACATTACTATGTCCACAAAACTATTTCAATTTCGATTATTTTTCACTCTAGAAAAATGTTTAGATAATATTTTTTGTGATCAATAAGACATCTTATGTTAGTTCAAGTTACACTTTCTCGCTGACTAAAATTGCATAATTTGATAAGTACATTTGAATTTTGAATTTGGTGAAAAGTAACAATTTCAGAGGAAAATTAATACAATTTAAATCAGCAAACAAGTCAGTCGAAAAAATAATATGTCTTTCAACAGACATAACATAACAATTAACATAAAGCCTCTTTTACCACTTTTGAAAGAATATAAACAAGCAAAAAGTTTCTAGTAAAAGTGTACGTTATTTTAGATAACGCAGTTTATATTGTTTCGAGAGTGTAGAACTTAGATGCATACATGAGTGAATCGGCCATGGGATCAAGCCCATTGTCGGTCCACAAACAATAGACTCCGAGGAGGAAGTGAACTGCGTTAAAATGTATGAAACTATTACGTAAAAATCACTTCCGAAGGCGCACGCAAAGCTAAACACATTTCGCATTCGCAATTTTGGAAAAGAAAACATTTTTGGACACTCGCTTGAGGAAAGCATTCACCTTCGCGTACGCCTGGCACTTATCGACATAAAAATATTTACAAAAATTGGTATATGACGGTAACAAATAGTTAACAAATGACTAAAAATATGTACAAGGAAGGTTTCTTTACCTAAACTTAGTCCCATCCGTGGTGTTCTTCATGGTGTTCGTGGTGGATCGGTACCCAGATTTTCTGCCAGACTGGTTTCCATACCTTCTTCCATGCTGGCACTTCGATCGTCTTCCAGTCAGGTACCTGGATCTGCTTCCATTTCTCTACCCAGATCTTCTTCTGGACTGGTACCCAGACTTCTTTCTTAACGGTCTTCCAGATTTGAACCTTCTCGTCTACCCACTCCTGCTTCTTTTCGGTGACCCACGCTTGTTTCTTCTCTGTCTTCCAGATCTGCTTCCACTCTTCTTTCCACTCCAGCTTCTTTTCCGTCACCCACACTTGTTTGTGCTCGGTCTTCCAGATCTTCTTCCATACTGGCTTCCAGATCATCTTCTTCCTCCACAGGTCGTGGCTGGTGTACTCCCAACCGTGGTCATCCTTGCCGAGGAACTTCTCTCCGGGTACGCCTTCCTTCACCCACGCTGGGACGTGAATTTGTTTCCATGCTGGTACCTGTACTTCCTTGGTATGTGGGACTTGGATTTCTTTCCAAACTGGTTTCCATACTTTTTTCGAGGCCGGAACCTGAACTTCCTTCCAGATGGGCACCTGCACTTCTTTCCAGATTGGTTTCTGAACTATTTTCCACGCAGGTACTTGTTCTTCTTTCCACTGTTGTACTTTCTCAGTTTTCCATGCTGGTACTTTTTCTTTTTTCCATTCAGTTTTCCAGACCAGTTTCTTTTCTGTTTTCCAGATTTGTTTCCAGTCCTCCTTCCATACGAGTTTCTTCTTCCACACTCCCTCCGGTGGTGGAGAGTGCCAGCCTCCAGGGGAGCGTTTATCGCGAGATAACTCAGTGTCCTTAGCCGTCTCCTGGATAGGCACGGCTAATGCTGCGGCACACGCCAGCACAACCCATATCTGCAACAAAGAAACCAGTTTTAACATCCACAATGATGGTTTACTTTCCAACAATTAAGACTTTAACCTCGTATTAAACGGTCAATGTATTTTCACTGGTTTCACTTTTACTGAATTAATTTGAAGTCTTTATTTCTATTGTGTTGCACGTGTTATGTAAGGTGCCTAAATGTAAAGGCTTATTAAGTTAATATATTATGTATTCATGAATTATAATTTACGTCGTCAGGCACAATATTCGATGCAAATCGTCATCACTATTATGAAAATTGTTGTGCACACAATGAATAATAATAATTAATTAAAATGATAGAGTTCTTATGTCTATAATGTTGTTTTTATGCATGTTATTGGTAACTTTAGTAATCGGTGTTGAGCTTTCATAAGTTGTTGTTGCGGCGCGTCGAACATGAATGATAGGCATAGTTACGTATGAACGTAAATGTTATTTAACGAGGCTCGGGTCAATTAATCGGATTATTGCAATTATTATCAGATCACATAACTTTTGAATAAGTATTTATTTAAGTACGAATGTGTGGCCCGATTATAAAAAAATTGCCGATCGATCACTGATATATTTTTGTTTTGATTTATTTTCACGATCGATACATTTATCGGGTCGGAACGAAAATCCGAATTAGATAATGACATTAAATCTGATTTGAAGTCAACAATTTTAATAATAATAAAATCGCGACTTTTTATTTATATTTCCAAAAGTTAATCGAACACTTATCAATATACCGAAAAAAGAACACTTGTTTTTTTGTAAAAAGAACACGATAAAAAATCACTGTCACACACTGCACCCACCGTAATAGTCAGCGTCCTCATTTTGGTATGATGTCCGCCGCGACTGACGATGCTGCGCTTGCGCTGGTTTTTATTAACGGGCCCCTCTCCTGCTCCTGCGACCGTGACGCGAGTAATGCGATGCTAGGTGTCGCAGGGGAGGGTTGAACATCTAACGCAGGTCTGCGTATGCGCCGATTATTATTGTTTTGGTTTTCCTATCATGCGAATAACTCCTCACGCGATTTGTTTTTTTTTTATGTTTGCTTTGCGAAGTGCGATAATTTTTTTGTTATATGTTGGTTCAGATTGACTTAGTAATTTTGAGAGTAAGGGTTTCTTTTAGGAACACTTAGAAGATTTGATCTTTTTCTAAACTAATAAAAACGGGGTACCTAGTTCCCCAAAGTTTATTACTTTTCATGTGGCAAATTACACAAAATCCCAACAATTACGACAAATAGATGTTTAAAAAATGTAAAAAAAATACGCAACCGAGAAAACACAGCGTAACAAGTACTGTTAGTCAAAATACAAGTCAAGGACGTTGACTTGTCATAGAACTCATTCGTATCTTCACTTGACCTCACCGGGTAATCAATTCAATAAACTAGCTGTGCTTTACGATCCTCGTTTTTCGGTGCTGAAATTGTTCAATTCACTTCTGAAACTCAATTGCTTTTCCCAATACGGACTACAGCTAATTTATTCTGTAAAAATCACAACGTGAAAACGAAGGTGAATTGGATCTGTCAATAGTGACAATCCCTTCAGGTGAAATGGTAGCTCACTTCAACTACGTTTTCACGGTGAGATTTTTACAAAATAAATGACTATAGTTTGTTCAATATTGGCGTGATTGTTTACAGAAATAGATATAAACTTAGATCTAACTTAGTAGTATTAATTTTGTGAAGTGTTTTTTGTGCTTGTGTTAATGTTTTTATCTAGTCAGTCGTTCTGTGTTAATTGCCATCGATCATTTATTACTGATGTAAGTAAATTAAACAACACTTTGCAACCTAAAATAGTGTCAAGTTTTGTTAACGTAAATTTAAATCAACAGCATTTACCACTGTCTACTACCCATTCCATTAACTCATAATCGTGTTAATAACAAATGCACTAAGGTACATGTCTAGCTGTAAGTTTTCCAAAAATCATAAAATAAATAAAATCAATACATAACTGAGTAAGTTAACTTAAAATAAGTCACGATAAGTGTAGAAATATGTAAGTAATTTAGAAAGGAAGACGTTTTTTGATGATTTCATCTAACAGGTCATATGTAGAAAGTCAGATAATAGATATGCATCTTAATTTCCATATCTATTATTCAATTATATGAAACAAATATGCTTAAATGAATCTGCCTAACCTTCTCTCAATTATGCAGGGGTCGGCATGCAGTATAACGGGATGCAGCTGAATACCAGTATTTTTTTCTTAAATAAGCTTAGATCAATGACTTATATTCATCCTACATGATTGATAAGCATCAATGATGATTTTTATGGGTAAATGAAGAAGGTTTTTAATATTTACTTAGCCAACACTTTAATTATTATCTCACAACGAACGGGGTATTGTATGTACAATAATATATAGGCACCTATGTATATTGCTTTGAAACACAATGGTAATATTGGAATATTGCATTATTCGTGGGTATGGATTTGGAATTGGAATACCAAACACTAACTCCTAGGTAATATAATATTGTTCAGACTAAGCATACAAATCCTAGGAACTGTGTGATTTAATCTACAGCGCACCTGAAGCACTGAGTCGAATATTGTACACGATATTGCGGTTTAAGCAATCCAATTAACCCTAGAGATGTCTTGGGTTAATTAGTTCCGGTCCTATGATTTAATCAATGTAGACAGGGTTGGTATTTCCTTTGAAACAATGCATACGTACTAGCCACCTTGTTATTAATCATATAATTAGTGACAGGAATGTATTGAATGATTTTGGTATGTATTATTGAAGTTATTGCGATTCTGAACATGAAACATCTAGAGATTATGGGTTTCAAGAGAACTTCTGTAACTACGTAATTGTTTGCTTTCCTCATTGTATTAATATGACCCTGCGTTTACACCAAGGTATATTAATCATATATTAATCTACAGTATGATACTAATGTGAATTTGTGTGTAGGGACTACTGATCCGATTCCCAAAATTCTTTCACTAATGGAAAGCTGTAGTTTTGCCGAGTGTCACGGGACTTCTGGAATATATATTATAATAAAACAAGAAAATTTACGCGGACGAAGTCGCGAGCGGAAGCTTGGTTTGTGTGTATACTAGTTTCGTTTATTGTTTACACCTAAAACAAGTTGTTAGTAGTAAACAAAATTTAAAAAAATGTCAAACAAATATAGACAAATGTCAAAAAAGTGAACAAAACAGTTAACAATAGGTCTGTTTGAAACAACGTCAGTGCAACATGTTTTATAAACGTTATGTTTTTGACATGTTTTTTACAAGACTTGCCGGAAACAAGTGTCATAACTTGTATAATTATGGATTTATATCTACGTGGGGTTAGAAGTACCAATGTTGCAGTTGTGTCAAAAACTGCTATTGAATTCATTTTAGCGTACCTACATCCAAGTTGGTCGCAATTACTTGGCTGTTTATTATATATATATATTCACAGTATTTTTAGTACCTCAAAATATAAATTATTTGAGGTTCACAAAAAGAGGCACAATCATTACATTATTAGAGTGTTCAATAATATTTTTAGGAAAGCAAAATGGAAATTATTTGAAGTTCGATTAAATGCAATCCATATTTAAGCATTACCTTCATCATCATAATTTCAGTTCAGAATTACTAACTGCTGGATACTTCCCTTCTGCCATACTTCCCGGTTCCGTGCGTCTCTCATTCAGCGGGGTAATTTCGTAACACGCTAACAGTAGCAATCGCTTTCATTTGACAGTTCAACAACATTCATTGCGTTATTTACATTGCTGAGCTGACAAATTTTCCAAATATATGACGCAACGGTTTAGCAATATCATTCAAAATTATTCAAATTGTGATTGATAGTGTGTTGAGCAATTAGGGTGCAGATGTTTCCTGTGACTTTGACATCGTCAACACAACGCGCTTTTGGACGGCCCTAAGTATTTTAGTATCGCCATTAGATTTTTATTCAGCTGATTCCGTTTAGACTGGAAGCTGACCCCAACATATTTTGGAAAAGACAAAAATGCACCCAATAATAAAGTTGTACGTAAAGTTAAGATATGTTTCACGAAATATGATTATTATTAAGGTGCGTTGTATCCATGTTATATTAAAAGGTGTGAAATGAATGAATGAAATGTACAAATTTCATACTTGGAGTAGGTATAATAAAATTAAAATTAAATTCAGAAATATTATAAATTAACAAAACAAGTATTTAAAAATTCTGTTAGCTAGTTTAGATAACCCAATATACAACATAAATACACACAATCTTTACTTAGTCAATTTACATTAATTTTATTGTCATTAAGAAATTCATCTACACTGTAATACTTGTGTTAAGTAGGTGTTGTTAGGTATTATCATTCCAAACAGTAAAATTGCTAACAAAAAGTTTAGTGTTCATAGTACTTAAAAGTTGTTAATATTCATGAGTCAACTTTCAAACCCTGGACGAATGTCAATGATTTCAGTTTCAACTTGTAAAAGTATAGTATTTTTATCTCACGAAGCGACGCGCGTTTTACTTGTGGTTACCAAGTACCTATACAAACGCGCTGTGAAGGTGTGTGGAAGCGCAGGAGCTCTCGGTACCGTCCGAGACGATGGCGAAGTCGGCAGTGTGTGTGTGTGTGTGTGTGTGTTATGTGCTCACGCTACTCGTCTTCACGCACACATTCACAGCGTGTTTGTACACTTGGTTACCACAAGTAAAGCACGCGTCGCTATCGTGAGATAAAAATACTGTATCTGTACCTAAGTAAGTAAGTAAAGTACATATTACATACGTATACACTCAAGAGGTCAGTAGCCAGCTGGCCAATCTAACTGCATTGTGTTGAGATCAAAGATCATTGTTGTAAGTTGTGGTCCAGGTACAGGCACGAGCATAAATACCTCCCAATTATGCAAAATACAAAAGCGTTTTTCTAACTCACTCTCACTCACTCACACACTCGCATGCATGCGTGCTGCTTGTTTAATTGTAATTCGCTTTTATTTTTTCCTTTAGTATCTACATTAGTATGTAATCAAAAATATATCAATAATACTTATTTAAGTTATGGAAGAGCGGAGTCTCCAAATACAGGCTTATTTGCTTAAAAAGCGGCGCCAATGTAATTGTTAAAATAATAAAATATTTTTCATTTTTTTTTTTTTTCATAATTATGCGTAAACACTTATTTTATATATAAAATATTTTAGTTTCGATAACACTTACTTTGTTGGTAACACCATACAACATCAATAATTCTGATAAAATCTTTTTGAATCTTGCATAAGTCTGAGGTGTGTATGCTCGTGACTGTACCTACATAGGTACTCGCTACTTACCTGCATTGTTAACGGAATGCAGTAACCAATATATTGGAACGGGGAAAAATTTATTTCGTATTTTGATATACAAATTCAAGACTAAGAGCTCGTGTGGCACCCAAATATAGAGATTTTTTGTACACCCAGACTTTTTGAAATGGGTCAAAACTGTTTTGTGGTTAACCCCCAACTCTTCAGCTATGTCGTAACTACTAATATGCCAATCTTGCTCGACTTTTTCGAAAATGGCATCGACTTTATCCGTAACAGGGCGACCAGAGCGAGCTGCATCTTCGACATCAAAATTTTGGACTGGAAACACTTGAACCAACTTTCTGCTACTCTTGCTGACACTGCGTAAGTTCATAAACGTCACATATATTTTTCGCGGCTTCTGTCGTATTTTGTATTTTGTAATAACACTTAAAAATGTATCGAGTTTCTTCGTTAGATTTACTTATTTTGGCGGACAGAAAAACAATTGAAAAAAATGGCGGGTAATCGTTTTTACTTTTTATTTTTCTTTTTTTAATGTCATCTATTTAATGATATCAAAACCAGCCAGATACAAACAGTACAGCCAAAGAGATTTTACTACAACTTTATACCTTCCTAAAAAATGTTTAAAAAAAGAACACGTCCTATTAAGTTGATCTGTTTACTTGATTTGATTATTATGATGTATAAACGTAAACGAAGCAAAAAGAGTATGTAAGGATCGTAGGTCGCGTTCAGTTGTTTCTGCCTTCCTCCAAGGGAAGATGGCGTGAGTTAAAGTATGTATGTTTATTTGATTTTATTATGTAATCATTATTGTATGTTATGGGAACGTCTCTCTTATTATGGGAAGATTCGGTTAACCGGCTCACTGTCTCATGATATTATGAATCGCTAAATAATATGGCACTTATGCACATATTATTATGAAAATAACGGCCGCACAGGTCGATCGATCAGTTTAAGCTACGCTTGCCGCGTTTGGTCCGTGGATGGGTGACCATTTTTACATACCAAGACCCCTCCATGCCTCGTCATTCTTGGATCTTTGACATTCATTACGGGTCGTCAGAAGCCTGAAAGTCTGACAACCAGTCTAACTACGGGGTATCGTGTTACCTAGTAACTGGGTTGTGGAGGTCAGATACGCAGTCGCTCCAGATAAAATACTGGTATTCAGCTGCATCGGGTTAGACTGCTAGCCGACCACAACAAAGTTGGGGAAAAGGAGGCAGATGTTGAAGAAGCACATTGTTTCACAATAAGTAACCTACTTTTGAGCTCCTTAAGTTCTGAGATGAGCTGGATGATAACTGACCAATGCGTGCACTGACTAGACAGGTCCACTCAATCTGTGTGGTTCTTTCTTCCAAAGACCATTTCAGACACTAATCTACATGGTCTTCACATGATCTGACCAAGATTACGGCTTGACTTTACAAGAGACTGTGACCTCTGTGTTTGTTTCGGCCTTTCTTCTCAGAGTAGTCAGATAGACAACGCCGACCTCATCTAGTTTAAAAAATATGATTGACGTGTAAAAGTTTTGTAAAAACCTACTTACAGAAAAAAAATCATTTATCATTTAACAATTCAATTAAAAAACATCATCAATTTAATTAATCATAATGGTCCTTCCGACTGAGTATTCAGTTGAACTTTACAAAAATAATTAACATTACTCCTTTGTGTCGCACAGTCGGATAAAATGATGACGTCTATTGTGGGTTCACCTGAGGGCTTAAGGACCGGGCACAAGTAAAAAATCATGCTTCATGTGAAATAGAAGTCCTTCAAAGTGTACACGACACACTATCCTTATGTTATCAAGATACTTCGTAGGTTTTCCCACAAACATCGGCTTGCATAAGTGCATTGTCCTTACGCTGACTCATTTGAAACGGAAGACCCTGTCTCCTATGATACAATTTTTCAACCATAAGTATAGGATACAGGATACAGGTAATCTTTTCCACTAAAGTACTAGCTGTATTGTATGGCACAGAGTCTGCTAATCCATAACAGCGGGGTAATTACGTAAAACACTAACAGTAGGAATTGCTTTCATTTTGACAGTTCAACAACATTCATTGCGTTATTTACGTGGTTGAGCTGACAAATTTTTCGTACATATGAAGCAATGGAGTAGCAATAGGTTCCAAAATTATTCAGATGGTGATAGATTGGGTGTTACGTGTTTCTTCCATACTCGATTAGTTGTCATCTCGGTAGTTTCCCCCGTTTTCTAATCAGACATCTAAAATGATTTTAAAGCTATTACAATTCAAGTGAAGTTAACATAAAGAAACAAAAAAAAAATTGTATACCGATAAAGCAGTGCTCTGTGTGGTCAGACACTAGTACTAATTTAAATTCTCACCATTTTATGACTGTCATAAATACTATCCCACCTTCCTTTAAAAAAGAAATACTAGGCTAACATAACATTAGCAGGGACTTCTTAAGCAATTCAAAACTCCAAATACTTAGATACTCAAATAAACTTTAAGTTGAAGACGTATAAAACAGAGCCAAGTCTTCACATTGTACGGTTGAAATTTGAGAGGCCAAAAAATGTAATAATAATAATAATCCTCATTTCACTAACTTATTTAATTAGCTTCGGCCCCTCGTACGCCTTCCAAAGGCCCCCAGGGTCTCGAGATATGCAGAAGATACCAGCCTAATAATGTCCCACGGCAAAGGGCTCTTCTCATGCAGAGAAAGCAAATATAGCTACCTATATTAAGTTAACAGCATCAGATGAGTCGAGTTCTCCTCAAACAGACTGCATACTTAGAATTTGTAATGATATGAACTTTAAATTTAATTAGTAAATTAAGGTAGTTTGAAAATAACAATGCAAATAGAACAACACCCTAATTACTACATCAAAATGAAACCCCTGCATTTTGAAAGGGAACCTTTGCTGAAAGGAAAACATTCTCAGGCACGTATCCGGATGACAGTGATGCGGACGAGTACTTACACACACGCTTTTAGGCTCCCACAGACAGTCGCGATGCGACAGCGCTACACAAAGGCGCCCCTCGTCGCGTGACACGCTGTGCCTTTGTGTCGGCCGTCGCGTCGCGCCAGTGTGTACGGGCCTTTTTAATGTTTAAGATATAATTATTTAATGCCTCATATTGTATTATGTTCGTAACCATTATTGTTACAAATCAAATCAAATCAAAATATTTTATTTCACATAAACCTACATGGGCACTTATTAAACATCAGAAGCTAGGTGCACAGTTCCAACTGGCTGTTTCCTATGGAGACGAGCCGGCAAGAAACTCCACGGTTACTCTTTTAAAAATAAGGGGCTTTTACAATGTTTCAAATTATAGTGTTGATAGGTATGGGAGGACAGTGTAGACCTGTCAACAAGTAACAGGCACTCAACAAAATATAAAAAAGTTTACAAATCTACAGTCTAAAAGTTAGGCCTACAACGTTCTCACATTCACAAAATAACATACTTAAAAAGGTGTGCCTAGACTGTAAAAGTGATGTATATATAATAATAATTGTAAAACTGTTACTGTGTATTTAAGTATTTCTGTTTTGTATAATTTTATGTTACTAATAAAGATTTTTTTCTAAACTAAACAAAAGTTACGTACTCGGATCTAAAGCAGGGTCAAATGTTGTATGTTGTTGTACCCATCATCTCATCTAAACTTACAACCCCACAAACATCATACACACATTACATTAAACATTTTAATAGTATTTTAACCCTCCGGAACGTAGATCCACGCGAGACACAATGGCTTTTTAATTGTTCCTGTAATTACCGCATTCAACCGGTTAAACATAAAGAAATCATTTTAATTTTCTTCTTGAAATTAGGTTCTCATTTGCAAACTACCACAGAACCGTAAAATTTTACTGCATATTATATGAATCGTATAATTACATAAATGAGTGAGAAGCAAGTCGACGAAAGTATCGCAGCACGACTTGTAAATCTCATGAATTTTCTAATTAAAATCATTTGAGCGTAATGAGAGCTTATATACAGCAATGTGGGCCACTATTCGACAGTCAGTTTCATTAGTGTTTTACTCTCATAAATTAAATATAGCTTATCTGTGTACAATACGGCTTTAAACAAAAGCTATAGTTGCATGATTTTCGATTCAAACCGCATCAATTTCATTAGTATTGAGAGTATTGAGTATTTGAGTAGTCCGTTATTTGTTATTATTAAACTGGATTGGAACCATAA
This sequence comes from Dryobotodes eremita, assembly GCA_917490735.1. Taxonomy (NCBI): domain Eukaryota; kingdom Metazoa; phylum Arthropoda; class Insecta; order Lepidoptera; family Noctuidae; genus Dryobotodes; species Dryobotodes eremita. Next base: position 3,016,309 of record OU823241.1, on the reverse strand, counting down.
TCCAAATTAACATGCATATTTTGAAGTAACACGAACGATTTCGAAAATGACGTAGGTACGTAGGCAAAGATCTATAGACGAAACAGTTTTCGAAGATTGGTCAGACGACGATAATCAAATCACACAAACATTCTACTAAATGTTTGTAATAACAAACCAATTTACCCTTTGTGTAACATCATCGAACAATAAAATTATTCCATACCACCATTCACACCATTGTCCAAGGCGACTGTTACTCAAAAATGAATAATTCAAGCCAAGTGTGCGGCTTCTTTAATGTTCTAAATAGTCTCATTACAAAACTATATACTTTGATTGGAATGCTTGTCAATTCCTCCGTGTGACCTTGGCCTACTTTTTGCACGCGGTCAAAAGTGATGGTCGGAAATTTGATTAAGCTTGCGTTTTTTCCGGTGTGGTCTGTGCCCAAAAAAGGATAATCTACGAGGATTTAGTAATCTTTTCAATAAACGGCGAGTCCCAGACTAGACACAGCCTGTATCTTGGTGACCCAAACACTAAGTTCAAGTTAATAATTTAATATGTTCTGTTAGCGCAAGAATTCATAAGTTCATAACTTATATTAACAAAATGTGAGTAAAGAGAAGGTAATTAACATTATTTAAACATTTATTTTAATTACCTTCTTTTTACTAACATTTTGTAAATTTATGCAAAAACAATTACGGTGTGTAAATTTGGGGTTTAAGTGAGTGTGTAGAACTATTTATTTTATCAGAGAGTGTGTAGGTCTGCTATGGTCAGTGTGTAAGTAAGAGAAATTGAAAAGGTTTAGAATCATATAGCTCGATAGGGTGAAATCTGAGTCAGGCTGTTAAAGATGTATTTAATAAGAACAAGGCATGTATAATAATGTATAATTAATTATACTCTAGTCTCGACCGAGAAGAGATTAGTATTGTACATTTGTACTTTCACAGGCATTCATGCACTTAGTTTAACCTTTTTGGATTTTTTTATGTCGTGTTATTATTAGTCTCGCTGTCAGGTTACGGTCAATACTTCATTAATTTCAGAGCTGGAACTACACCTAACAGATATTTTAATAATAGGGTCTACTGAAAAGTAGAGATGAAGGGTGGTTTGCTAATTTCTTCAGACGAGGCTTTCGTATAATTATGACAGAACTTCACTTATAGGTAAGTTCGTTTAATCCCTAATTATGAGGATTTGAAGATAGTTCATGTCGTGGTAAAAAGATTTGTCAGTTAGTATTTTTGTAGTTCATTTGGAATAATTTTAATAGTTAGAATAAGAATTCATGATTATTCGATATTTTAAATTACAATAGTATTTACAATTAAAATATAATAACCTAACCTAACTAAAACTATTAACAAACTAAAAAATGGCGTCAAAGAAATTCCTCCGACTTCTGTCGACTCACTTTTTGTAGTTGGGTTGAATGGCTTCGATGTATCGGACGTTGGTAGTTGAACCTACTTAAGTGGTAACGCCACTAGTGTTGCATTTAATTTATTTTGGTAGTGTACTCTCATTCATGAATGTTGCATATATTGCCGTTACTCATAATGGGTGACGTCATTCGACGATACAATTTTTGTTGATGCCTTTAAGTTAAGTTATTTTTCTTAGGTAGGTTGTATGTCTCTTTAATTAATACAGCATCTGAGTTACTCTAAGTTCATATTTTTTTTAAAAACGGGTCAAATGCGAGTTGTAATTGCGTGGAGAGGGTTCCGTACTACGAATAAATATGCGAACCACCAAAAATATTTCTTGTAAAGTAGGTTGCTAAGACTTACATAACGCTTTCACTGTTAAAATGTTATCAGATCTAATGTAGAGCCAAGCCCCTAACTCTATAAGGCTTAACTCTACAAGGCTTAACTCTACAAACTTTACATTTTGGTCAAAATGTACGGCTTGGCCGTTTCGCGGCCGTCACACAGACACTCCTATGGGCTTATGGTAACAAATTAAGTCACCGGTCTTTAATGTTGTGTCATGCAATAGTTAAATGGAACAGCCACGCCATACATTTTGACTAAGATGAAGGTTTGTGTGCCTTGTAGAGTTAGGAGCTTGGCTCTACTTTAGATCTGATAACTTATTAACAGTGAAAGCGTTATGTCAGTAGGTTGCTGCTTTACGTGAAATATTTTTGGTGGGATTTCATTTATTTTAGTAGGGTGCTCTATTTTATTTTTATTTTAGCGGTGATATTGTACTGATATTACACATACCTACAAGTTAAAATCATAACCCTTAGTTCTAGCATAGTCGGGTAAAAAAGGTATTTCTTGCACGCCAGCAGTTACTTTCTTCACATCCAACGAAAAAGAGTTTCTTCTTCATTGTTTATGTACATGTTAATTTAGCTTGGCGGCTTGGTGGCTCAGTTACGGCGTGATATAATGGGGAAACAGCATAGATATACCGACACTTTTCACATTACAAAAAAGGCTTATAAGAATCCTAGTAAATATAGAAGACACTGACAGCTGCAAACCTCATTTCCATGAACATAAAATACTTACTCTCGCCTGCCTATACATTCTAGAAATATGCAAATTCGTTCAAAATTACCGACACTTTTATACGACAAGAGAAAATATCCGTCAAGATATACATTGCGCCACAAAAATAGGTTAAACTTACCAGGCTCTAAGCTAAAAATGCACTCAACAAGTGCACTAGTCATGTCCATGAAAATATATAAAAAAACAAAAGAAAAATTTAATACATTCATAAATAAATTAAAACGATTTCTATCATCAAAATGCTATTACAATATCAATGAATATTGAAATGGCAAATTTTAAATCACATGTTTTATAAAATAATGACAATATAATTATACAACTAAGTAGTCAAATAAAAGCCCTCTTCCTCTCTCCTACTTTTGTTGTGCCCGACAGCGTCAACAATGGTCATATTTTTGTACCTACCACCTAAGTTCACATGTGGAAGCAATAAATATATTGAGTATCGAGGGTTCCGTTATTTCATTAGGACGTCCGGAACCCTAAAAAGTGTCCTTTGTACTGCAATGGTGTACATTCAATCAATATATACATATAATTGTAAAATTATATTTATTGTAGCAGACTGTACCTATCACACTTTTTTTTAAATACTTAAATAATTATTATCCTTATTTTAAAAATGTCTGACATAATATCTCGGAACCCTGAGGTCCCTTTTTAACCTTTGAATATTATTATTATTATTTTATTACAAAAGCCAATTTAAATGACTGCGTATGTAATATGCAAAAGCTTTAATGGTATAACAAATTCAAGGTCCGTAATACTACACTTAGTTGGAGTTATGTTGCAACAATTACGCGTCTGCCTCCCCTGGGCTCCGGCTGGTCGCATAGCAACACCCAGACTGGACCCAGACTATTTGTAAAATGAATTTATTAATCCTCGGTACTTTGATCGCACCGGGCATTTGCGAAATGCTGCGAGTTATTCGATATTATGTTGTGTTTGGTACCTCAGGAAGGAATTTTAAATCTATCGCTGGAGGGTGCACAAGGATCACAGGCTTGAACAAAGAGCCTGCACGTGACGGGCTTCGTAATCCGGAGCTGAAGTAGGCAAACATTCAACACGACAGACTCGATATTATTACCTACACACATCAAATGTGTCTACAGATCAAGCACGTTTTTGCTAGTTACTAAAAATCAGGTTTTATAATATTTTTTATAACTCCTATCGATACTTTTTTAGTAAATTTCGTCATTTGAAAAGGGAATAGTTTTTTAATTGCGGTAAAAAGATGAAAATCTTCTGTCAAGTACCTATATAACCCTGCCACCGATTTGAAGCCAAATCAGTAAAATTCCGGCAAAATTTCTGAGTGGAATCAATATAAAAGAACGTTATTATGGAAAGAAGACGTCATTTGAGCTGAGAAGAAATTATCAGAGCCGTGGGAATGTTGGAAGTTGGTTATCGGCAACGTGCTGTGGCAATCGCTCTGGGCACTACGCAGAGTGTTCTAAGTCGACTTTGGACACGTCACCGCATCATTGGCAGCGTGGCAGAGCGACGTGGAGGACGAGCTCGCATCACCACACGCAGACAAGATCGTTAGATACAAATTACTGCTTGACGAAGCGTATAATGACCGCGATGATGAATGTTGTTGTTATGTCATGTTACCTAATGGAATAAAACAGAACCCTTTCCGTCTGTCAGGACCCTTTTTCTCAGGAAGGAGTAGAGGTATAAAGTTAAAATTAATATTTAAATACAGTCTGCAGTCTCATAGACGGATAAAAAACTCAAGACGCATCAATAGATAAGTAAGCTTACTTTGTATTATTGAATAAAAAGGGGTCAACAGTGTCTCCAAATGGTTCGTGTAATATAACACACGGCTGCTGCATCGCCAATTTCTTTTTCTTTGGACTTGGCTGGACGCGCTATCGATATTTGTGTCAGTATTTTTTAAATTTATAGTTTTTGGTGTTGTTTTTTAGTCAATTCTTTATTTATTTTTTAAAAGATATTGCTTTAATTAAGTATGTGAATGTCATGCACACCTGTAATTTGTCTACACATCAGAAGTTATACCTATAACGTTTATTAATATATGTAAAATATACTGTTGGCGTCCCTATTTTAAATAAATGAATAAAGAGATACGGTCAATGATTATTATTGCACTTTTTACTAGGATGCCTTTATTCGCATTTCGACACTAAACGCAATTCGCCACTCACTCCGAAACATCAGCGTGTCTTATCAATAATAGCCGTGAAAGACAAACATGTACCAAAACAAGTACGGCTATACACACGTAATCAAATAAAACAAACATGTAAAACAATGAGATGCTCAGCTATCTAAGAGAAAGCTAGTAATTACGTTAATTTTGACGGGAACTCGTGAACCAGTGGGGCCGGTTCCGAAAACGAAGCGTTTTTCTTCGATACTGCGTGCAATAATACGGTTAAAATATATGGAACAGTAGATCTTTTTAAAATAACCGACGAAATTTTTGAACGCAGGGTGGTTCAGAATCATGTAGTGAATCCATGGTAAAAGATTGCGCGTCAATGGCCCCTGCCACCTTGAATACACCGTGTATCAGAAAGGTGTGGTCAAATTTGAGGGGGTGGTACAGACCATCAGACTGAACAACTTCCTCGATAGGACCAATATCAGAATATAAGATCTGCCAAAGTCTACTTGAGCAATCTGCCAGCCTTTACCAACTATGTTGGGGTCGGCTTCCAATCTAACCAGAAGCAGCTGAATACCAGTAATTTACATAGAGCAACTGTCAATCTGACCTCCACAGCCCAGTTACTGGGTGACACGATGCTCTTTGGTAACACTGATTATCAGACTTTTGTGCTTCTAATTACCCGTAACGACTGTCAAATATCTACGAATGACAGCGTGCTTTCTGAGGCACGGAGGTGTCTCGATATGTAATAGATGGTCACCCACTCACGAATCGACCGCGGCAAGCGTAGCTTAACCTTCGATCGGCCTGTGCGCTGTTAATATTTAGCCACGAGACATTCGATGATCGATGGAATAGTATCCATACAGTACCAACGCATACATTAATAGCAGAGGGTCGGCAGGCTAGGTGAAAGTTCACCTCAGACTCATAGTAAAACACCTTCCTGCATGTTAGTTATCTGTTACGCAGCCATCTCGGAAACTATACCTAAATATAAATATTTTATGGCGTCGAACGGCCATCTTAGGAAGCAAAACATTTCTGTGTGTTTATGCCAGAGAACAAATAACAAACTCGCATACATTTCTCAGGTAAATACACCAGATGAAGCTTTAGAAAATTACTGTTACTCAGGTATGTAGCGTCAGGGAAATTAATTGACTACCAACTGAAATTGATCGTGTGTTCTTGACTGTTGAAAGAAATGGCTTACACGACTTATCAATTTGAGTACGACGCGACGCTTTACAAACCCAAACTTTTTCTAAAAGTTTGTGTGACATATTAACGGTCGCGTACCTGTTAAGCTCCGGTTTCCTAAGACTCCGGTGGCCGCCATATAACGCCCAGCCGTCCAGAAAATGAGTGCACCGGAGTTTGACTTATGCGGTGTCAAAACGCTCTATAGGGAAACACACCAACTTACATAAATATATAAATACTATTTCAGTGACGTCATGCGACGGTAAATTGCGGACGCTATGTGACGGGTGCCGCAATTACGCACGCTGTCGAAGAAAAATTCCTAGATTTCTTACGGTCAGCAGCTTTTGTACTTGCGGATACTAATGATATAAAGGGAACTGGAGGATGCCGTATTTCCTCAGGATTTCTTTCTTTAGTGCATAGAAGTTTTGTTTTCACATACATTTGCTTTCTAAATTGAGAATTTGCAGTTTAGGACTTTGCTTTAGTATTACTGAAGGTAATCACCTCTTAATTAAGTAGGCTCAAGTAGGCTCGTGGCTAAATAATAATAGTCGCACGGATCGATCGAAGGATAAGCTACGCTTGCCGCGGTCGGTTTGTGGATGGGTGACCATCCATTACATATTGAGACCCCTCCGTGCCTCGGAAAGCACGTTAAGCCGTTGGTCCCGGCTGTCATTCGCAGATCTTTGACCTTTGACGGTCGTTACGGGTAGTTAGAAGCCCAAAAATCTGACGACCAGTCTTACCAAAGGGTATCGTGTTACCCAGTAACTGGGTTGTGGAGGTCAGATAGGCAGTTGCTCCATATAAAATAATGGTATTCAGCTGCATACGGTTAGACTGGAAGCCTACCCCGACATAGTTGGGATAAGGCTAGGCAGATTGCTCAAGTAGACTTTGGCAGATCTTAACTTCAAATTCTCAATTCAGAAACCGGTTGTCAGTAGCTGCCGTTAATGCAACCTCAGTGCTAATTAAAACATGTCTTTAGCGTTAATTGAAACAGCACTAAGTTCCGTAAAAGGATAATATTGACATTCGTATTCACTGCGTTGGAGTTTATAGGTCATTGTCTTCACTCCTGCGAGTGTTTTACGTCTTAAACGGCGTTTCTTTAGAAGCGTGATTCATGAAATTATAACCTCTATTATTATATATTATTCATATACACATATATACACATTATATTATTCCTCCAGAATTCTTAATAGAGGGTACAACATGGCAGCCTTTTTTTTTGGGAAGGAAATCATCAAATGACCTCTCCCGCTCTGGGCGGAGCGGAAGGGCGTGTCAGACTCTTACTGACTAAAACCCACCCGTGTTCCTTCAGTTGCCTGTGCGCCAGGGCCACGGTAACACTTTCGAACAATCCGCGACCCCAGCAGGCATCGGCCCTATCGGACCCCGTCAATAGTGCTGACATCTCTTTGAGGCACGCGTGGAACACGATTCGCCGTCGACCCGGGCCTGGTCCTTACCGGAAGACGAGCTGCCCATTGCTCGCTGCCCGCAAGCCCGCGCCTACGGTGGCCGGGAGTCGGCAACCGACTCCCGACGCCCAAGGTGTCTCCTCCTGCGGACAATATAGCAGCCTATGACCAGAATTATTGCCATACAAACCAATTTTGTGCCTAGCACTAGTAGAGCATTTCTGCGACCTGAATTGATCCGGCAGACACAGCGACATTAATCAAACTTCAGCTAAATTAGTCAAACATGAGTACTTCCAAGCTCATTGCGGCTTGTATTGTAACGAAATGTAGCCGGAATTGACACAGCTCAAAATTATAATTAGTGACAGGTATGGGGCGTGAAAATTAGTAATGGAAAATTTGGTAGTCAAATCAAGTAGGTACAGTCATGTAAATTGAGTCGTCCTGTGCCAAATTTCGAATATAATTAGTGGCAATGAGTAAGCTACATTGCGGACACGAAAGAGTCAGGAAGGGCCACCGTTGTGAATAGTGATCCGATAGAGAAAGGCGGAACGAAGGATGACACTGTACAGGATCAATAGGCCACCTGTGGAAGGTCACGAGTAGCAGTATGATGCGTAATCGCATAATCGGCCAATAATGATACCACTGCTGGGACACAGGCCTCCTTTCGGTGAGAAGGAGTTGGCCGTAATCCACCACGCGGGCCCAGTGCGGGTTGGTAGAAGCCACATGTCTTTGATTTCTTTTTTCCTTCACATTGTTTACCTTCATCGTTTTGAGAGCAGTGGTGATGTAATAATTTACACGAAGCAAATCGCCTGTCTGGGTTCGAACCTGCGATGTACAACTCGTAAGTCGCGGCCGTTACAACTTGGCCACCACTGCTCCAATATGATGCAACAGTTAGGAAATAATCATTTGACCTGCCGCAGATGTCTTCCGACTGATTATGGAGAGCTAAATTCTACTGTTTTTTGAGAACTGATCTGAATCGATTCGAAATATTCAATACTGCAATGGTACAAATATAAGCCCGCACTGGGCCGTCGCGGCGTGGTGGATAACGGCCCCCTCACTCCCACAGCGAGGGGGCCTGTGTCCTAGCAGTGGGAATAATACATAAGCTTATGCAATGGTTGAACGGTAAACCTTAAATTACTGTTTTCGAAAAATAATGCTGGGGCACTGCAAACTCAAGATCTATTCCCATCCAATACCAAGAGCTAATACCATTTGGTATTAGTTTATTTCCGAATTTATTGTCTATTCCCAACGAGTAACACATTTTTTTAAATAAAAAATCTATTACCCATTCCAAAACGTAGATCTCTATGGAGAAGAACGGGCAAGAAACTCCAAGGACACTCTTTTGAAATCAAGATATTACAAAATCCTGGGTACATTATTCTTGTTGCTTCTATATGCGAGAACAATGAAAAAATATGTATATATGAAGAAACAATTGAAAATATAAGATTAATATTAAAAATAAGCCGTGGCAGTTAAGACATGACCAGTCTCAACTGATGGCGCCCGTGAATTGCATTGTCAGGGCTATTTATCAGTTAGTTTACAACAAGGGAACATGTGTGTGACTCCTGTCATTATATTCGTCAAGATACCGTCATTTGACCGGTAGGTACATTGTTTTAATTACCGGGCGCAAACGCAACATCGTCATAGTACGTGGCAGTGATTGGTATCAGTGACAAGTTAGCACGCGGCCGTGTTGACGTGACACGCATCATGTCTAGGGTTGCTTCAGCTGCTACCATCTTTGACTTGCTTCACCAGTACTTTTAAGATTTAAAGTACCCAAATGTTCGGAGTATTTGAGTTCTTTTCATCCCGGAAACATAGAGATTTTTCAAAGCCACTCGGCGCACGACTTTTTTTCTTACAACTTTTTCGCTTCTGGAATCACGTTAATGAAAGACATTACGTCGTCAAGTGTGATCTTCACCGACTAATCGCTCATTATCGTCATCATCATCGTCATGGTCTCGTCCCATGTTACTTGTAGTCGGGCCAACACGTTTTCATTTTCCATTCTCCCCTGTCAACCTTCACACAATCATTCACTCCGACTAATCACTGTTATGACAAATTGTTTTTGCTGTAATTAAAATTCATTTATTTCAGGTCCTTGACCCATATTAAATACAATAACAATATACAATAATGTCAAATAATGGTGCCGATTCACTTGTCACTAAATTCTCTAGACTAAAAATCACAAAAATTTTGTTTATTCCTGTCAAACGACGATTTCCCATTCTGAAATAGACTAAAGTGACATAACTTAACTATATTTTAGTTTGACAGCACTAAGATGGCACTGAGTTAGTAATTTAGTGGAAATGGTAATTTTGCTATCCCGAATTTGACGTTTTTCATCTAACATTTTGGTTGTCTAACTAAATATGGGTATTTTTAATCGCGTTTAAAAAGGTGTAGAATGAAATTAGTTGCCATGAACTTAAATTCACCATAACACTTCGACTTCAGGTGCAAAAATTGTACGGTTTTTTTTCTTTTAATATTATTTTGTTTATGTCTCGAAAATGGTGTGTCCTATCGCAAAAATAATGAAAGTTTCGACCCTCCCATGATACCCTTAAACCCCTAAAGCTCTCCATGTAGGTAATAATTTTTCATATTTTCCATACAAAAAGTAAAAAAAATCGTATAAAACAAACAGAGTCGCGCCTCCGGCTCTAAAAAAATACACGGGGTAGGGCAAAGAAGTACCACGCGGAGTTGCGAGTGTCAAAGTAAATTTTATTTGCATCAAAATTATTTTAAATATAGAGATATTTTTTTGCAGAATAGCTTTATGATTCTCAAAGCCAAAAGTAAGGAATTTTAGTGATAGTTTAGTTAGTTTATTTCGGTGTACAAGAGAATCGGCACCATTGTCTCATTTTATTCTATTCTATTTTAGATCTATTCCCATCCAATACCAAGAGCTAATACCATTTGGTATTAGTTTATTTTCGAATTTATTTTCTATTCCCAACGAGTACCACATTTTTTAAAATAAAAAATCTATTACTAACGAATACCAAAGCGTGACTTTTTGTACACTCAGCTACACAAAGTTTTATTTAAATTGCGTTTTACCGAAATCTAGGGTAATCTAAATATAGTGTTAGGGTTAATAAGCTGGTCGACGGAGCCCCGCTTCGCGGATGCCTCGACAAGACTTTTATCACGAGTATCGTTCCATTAGCGACAAAATCCGCGACACTTATGTCACGGTAGTACTGCATGCTAATCCTTTGATATATCTATTCATAGTCTCCCGGAAAACACTTAAGCAGGTGCCGCCTACCTTTACACCTAACACTCACGTCACCAGCAGTAACTAAAGTATATTACACAATTACATTATGCACGTGTCAGTTTCCACGACGCTGTTTGCAAACACATTACCCGGTTGTGGTCACTTGCCGACGGGTAACACAAGCGTGGATTTAATTTGAATTGTTTAAGCCTAAAGATCGGAAGTATGGTGTTGGCGAAAGTAAATGCTAGTAAAGCTAGTATTGGATTGGTTATGTCCAAAAACTATTTTTTTTAGCTCTAAAACAATGTATGTTGCAAAGAATGCATAATGTTTTGTGCGTTGTTACTTTGTAGCGGGAGCTAAAGCTTAGGCTGATTAATTTTATCAATAAAAATCTAAATCACAAGTCATTTACACTACTAGGCTGAGAATCAGCACTTTATGAACGTAAAAATTACATAAGACAGTCCCCCAAAACGCCCGCCGTGGCGCAGCAAACCCCCCAGCAGCACAGCTATCTGTTTAGTAAGAAGAAATTGATTGTAGACAGTAGTATGCAAAGTAATTAACATAACGAAACATAAAACATTAAATTAGTTTATTTGCCACATTTAAGCTAGCACACGCCAATATACCAACAAAAACTTAGAACACTACTCAAGTAGAAATTAAAACGTAAACCGACCTTATAATTTGACTACTACTTCTATTCTCTCTTTATCTCTTTGTCAATTCTTCTTCCTTCGTTTGTTTCTTCTTTTCTCTTACAGCTTAATTCGTCCACAACTGAAGTTAGTGACGAAGTTTCCGTCGACGCTAAGACCTTGACTGACAAACTCATTGACCCGCAGATAATCTGTCATTCCGCTCACAACATTCCAAAATGATAAATATCACAACCAAAATACGTGTATATTTAATTTAGAATTATGTAAACTATCACTTAATAGCACCATCAATTTGTGCAAAACACCGTAACGGCTTAATGTATCTAAGCAAAGGTTTGAACTCCCACAATATCTATGGTTACATGGTGGTACCACTTTTCGTGGGCGTCAGTGGGCTTTTGATAGGAAAGGTTACCGATTTTATAGATATGTAGAAATATTGAATGATAATGGAGGCCTATGTGGCTATTTCCAGCAGTGGACGTCATTAAGCCGAATGATGAACGAATTTGGACAAGTCTTGGTCTATCGATCTACCTAGCCTTTTTCCAAAAATGTCCTGTCGGCTTCCAGTCTAACCAAATGCAGCTGAATACCAGTATTTTACATGGAGGGACTGCCTATCTGTCCTCCACAACCGAGTTACTGGGTAACACAATACCTTTGTTAAGACTGGTTGTCAGATTTGATTGGAAATTCTTGGTCACATCCAGAAAATGTTTACCTACATTGAATATTTACAGTGACATTACGATTTTTTTCCAATTTCGTGGATCTTTATGCTGCTCATCATCGTAACAGAAGAGGTTCGGTTGTGGACTACTAAAAATATGAATGGGTTTGTGCCATCGCCTTTTGCACTTTGAAATAAATCCTTTACTTATTTTACCTTTAGCTCATAGGTACTGTCCCGCTGTTTGTGTCCTATGTTGCTAATCATTTTAGAACTTTAAGCGTACTTTATTATAAGGTTCAAAAATTTTAGATACAAACTTTACTTTACTAGTAGTAACTAATTAATATTTTAATAAAGTTTCATGCTTCTAAACCCAGCGGTTTAGGCCATGCATTGAATCTTTTGCCAATAGTGAAGCTGTTCATCTTCAAAAATTTCCTACGTAAAGTATATTTTAATTCTTTATAGACCTTGTTTAAGACATTTGAGGTTGTTGGCAATAGGTTTGCCCCGTATTACATGGGACTTAAACATAACTGGCGAAATTTTAGTGTACTAGCTACACCTCTGCCTACCCCTTCATACAAACTAGAATGATATTATGTTTGTATTATAATTTCTATAAAAATAAATTCTGGGCGTTCCCGAGCGACTGCAGCGGGGGTGGAACCAGCAGCTCATTCGACAAGAGCTGACCTATTTGCCGGTAGGAGGTGACGCGGGGGTGGGGTACCCACCTCGCTCACCAATGCATACGCCCATTTCAAAGTAACACCCATCACCCCCATTTCGACACCCTCACCTCCCCAGGTTTCAGGAATTATGTACTGATAAAAATGGACGCCTACGTAACGGCGTAGTTTCTGCGCAAATAACAAACTAGAATGTTATTGTAGTCACCCTGAGATGTAAAGTTTACAACACCCATTCGATTATTATAATCCATATCATATTGTATGAAATTTTGTGATCACACGATATTATAAGCAAGTTGTCCTGCCGCGATTCTAAAGAAATGCCGCCGGTGTCTTTAATGCTACCTGTATGACGAGATTTCTTTAAAAATACACGTAAACATAAAAGAAAACGCACCGTGAAACAATCAATCAAAGACAAAAACTGGGTCAAATGGTTGTTATTACTATGTTAAAATTACTTACATACGTAAAATCACGCCTTCTTCCCACGGGGGTAGGCTGGAACTACATAACGCCACCTGCTATGATCCTTACATACTCCTTTTGCCTTGTTTACGTTCATACACCAGCGGGGTAATTACGTAACACACTAACAGTAGGAATGGGTTTCATTTTGACAGTTCAACCACATTCATTGCGTTATTTACGTTGTTGAGCAGAAGAATTTTTCGAACATATGAAGCAATGGATTAGCAATAGGTTTCAAAATTATTCAGATTGTGATGGATAGTGTGTTACGTAATTAGGGTGCTGGTCATACACGCACGCCGGTTGCGAGTACTACGCACCTGACCTTTTAGAAAAACATCACCAATAAGGTCACTATTATGTCCTCCTAGGGCGTCCTCTCCCGGCGTTTCCACTCACATCTGCCTTGTAAATACCTTTTAGTAGTCGTCCTTCATTCATCCTCTCAACATGGCCAAACCATCTAAGCATACCCTTTGAATTTGTTGTCACTACATCTTATTTTAAACTGCACCGTTGCCTTGTCACATCATTCTTCAGCCTATCATTCATAGTTACACCACACATGCAAAAAAATTCCATGCATGTTATGCATGTTAAAATTAATAATACCAAAATCACTCTACAAGCATTTAAACTTGCAAAAAAACAATGTTGGTAACAATACAGTAGGAAACGTACAAAAAACAATATCATAAAGAAGAAAAATAATTTACCGATTTAGGGATTCGCACAAAAAACTAAAATAACGTACTGAAAAAAAACCTGCTGCTTCAGTTTGACAACATTTAGAAGTACCATCGATTAACTGAAGAGCAAGTCCCGTATTTTTATGAAACTTCACATTCTAATTTCAGTCTCAATATGTCAAAAGTACCTCTAATTTCCCTTCTTTGTTAAAAAGTTTCTGCCATTGATTGTCAATGATATGATTTTGAACGTTTTTAATTACGGGAATTGGTCTTTTGTTTGCTCTACCGACAATGTCAATAATGGCAATCGCGGATTTGAAAATCGGAGTTTAAACAGGTTTAGGCTCGGGTTCATGAAGTTGAATTGAAACACGGTCAATGAGCAATGTTATTGTATTCCTTGCCTAATTAACTACTCACCCGTGCCTTAGAAGAAAATATCAACACGTTAAGTTAATCATTAGTGTCCGAGCGTAAGCTGCTCCGATTAGACCTCCAAGCGAGACCGCGTCGCGCATCTACCACTTGTCATCAGTAGCCGTTAGCGATAATAATTACCAACATTGTTGTCAGTGCTATCTAACTTTCAATTATGGTTATCTGTGGAAGGTGTGGTGACGAAGTCACGGAAGCAATTCAGTGCCGGGCATGTTGCAACCACTTCAACTTCCCTTGTTCTGGGATCACGGAGAAGGGCTACTGCAAACTCGGGGAGCGCCAAGCAACATGGAGATGTGCTAATTGCAAGGATGCGGGTCATGCAAGTGATGAATTAGATGAAATAAGACAAGATTGATTAAATTAAAAGGGGTATATTTGTTATTGCGGTGTTATGCTCAAATACATAGCAAACTATAGTTTTGTATAATTTAGAAGCATTTTTCGATTTTGTAAATGTGAGTACCATGGATTCGTTTATTATATAATTATGTTGACTTGACAGCATGGCAGTTGAGACTATGTCATGCTCACTTAAATGTCTCACTGTTGGTGGCGCGTGTGTTGGATCATTCGGTTCCCTACAAAATGGTTGAGCTGGATGGTGCTGATCCACGCGTCATGTTCGTGAACGGGCGCCGTCGGTTGAGACTGGTCATCTCTTAACTGCCACGGCTTATTTTTATTATTAATCTTATATTTTGAATTGTTTCTTTATACATTTTTTTCATTGTTCTCGCATATAGAAGCAACAAGATTAATGTACCCAGGATTTTGTAATATCTTGATTTAAAAAGAGTGTCCTTGGAGTTTCTTGCCCGTTCTTCTCCATAGAGATCTACGTTTTGGAATGGGCAACTAGCTTCAACTTTCTGACTAACTGACCGACTCTTTGACAATTCAAAAGTGCCTGTAAATGGTTTAATTGAAATAAATGCTTTGAGTTTGAGTTTGAGTTATTCGATATCGCCAGAGTACAACACACCAGTGCATAACATCACAAGTAGTTGACAACGCAAGAGAGAGAGAGACGACAAACGAAAAGTGCCAGAAGACGATTGCGTTTCGTTTACATTTCTAACAGCAAGAACCCAATCACTATCAACCACATTCTCACCAGTAGTTCCTGTACCGACTACGTTGGAAACAATAATGCGTGAGTTGTCTAGCATCGGTCACGAACTTATTCCTCTCTCCACCCTGGCATCTGAAGTGCAAATCTTACGGCAGGAGCCAACTAATCTCAAGGAACTACCTCGTAAGGTCCTAGCGTTGGACGACTAACCAAATTAGAAGCGGTGCAGATAGACGTAATGCACACAAAGTCAACTATTCTCAAACTTGAGGACGGACATCTGGACATTGATTAGTGGCTCCACAGCAACAATGTTTAAATTATGGGGGTACCGATGGAGGACAGAGATAACCTCTTTGATATAGTTAGTAAAGTCGGTGATAAAGTTTTCTATCCCATTACGTAAACTCAAATTAATTTTGTACACAGAGTACCGACTAACGTATCAATAAGAACATTATTATATAAATTTATTTATTTTATTATTTTTATAAATTTTATTTATTATTTTATTTTATTTTATTTTAATGTATGTTTTAATATTATGAACATCCATGTAAAGTTTTTTCTGACGTACCTGTAATAACGAATATTTATTTAAAATATAATGTAACGAATTTGTGAGCTGTAGATGGAGCTTAGATTTTTATGTCGATAAACGGAAGTCTATATTTTTGTTCGGGTTTGTAACACATTAATTACACACTTTTTAATGAGCTACTTATTTGAAGATATCACTTTCTATAATGTATGAACCAACATTTATCACCAGAATGCTCGAGGACTGCGTACGCATTCTTCCTGCGAAAAATTTCAATGCATGGCGGTTTATTATCATGTACTGAATCCATGGTAATAAAACAGGTTGTGCACCGATGTCCATGCCAAGCCAACCTGTATAATAAACTTTATCTGCCAAAGTTATAAGTTTATTTTTGAACGCTACATCATTAACTGCTTCCTTATCCAAATTTACATTTTTTAAATTAATTTAATAATAATACCAACTCATGAAATTAAAATAAACACATTTATTTAGCAGGGTTCTGTGTGACCTCGCAAAAAAATATTCTTGTTACAAATTATGAGTCAAAAAAGTTAATATATTATTATTGATAAGATCTCTTCGTCTTGTAAGACGTCTTTATTAAATTGAAGTTGAACGCATCTTTTGTAAGTCACAGAAGTTAAATGATAAATGATAATAAACAAACATACACAAACACGTTGTCTACATCTCTTTTCATCTACTCTCCTATCGAAGGTAAGAGATTTCTTTAGAAATAAGCATCACCTTTGTATATATTTTTCCGTTGCATTCTTCTTGTCTGTTTATATGTGTGTACATAAATGGTTAAATAAACGATATTTATTTCTGTAAATTGGTAAAAAAACACGTCAAAGTTAAATTATCTTTTAAAACTAATGAGGTCGGTGTTTCCTGTCTGACTACTCTGAGAAGAAAGATCGAAAAAAACTGAGAGGTCACAGTCTCTTTTAAAGTCCAGACATAATCTTGGTCAGATCTTAAGAGGACCATGCAGAATAGTTGTTAAGATGATCTTTTGAGTCAAAAAATTACCGTGCCGTTAGGGTAGGAAATCGATAGAACTTTTAAGTGGTGCCATACTGTGTATATATTCATTGATTGGCAGGTGGACAAGGGGTGCGCCCCCTTTGCTTTTAGGCACCCTTTGTCCATGGTATGAAATATACGCTTTTGTATTATTTTACAATACAGACCCGTTGCTCTGCACTCTGGAAATTCGAACATATTGGCTGTGGCTGGCTAATTAATTGACACATCCGCCTTTGTGGCTCACGTATGTAGTGGTAGATTAAAAAAACGTCAAAATTCGAAGCCGACTCCCGCACCAAGGGTTCTGTACTACGACACTTATAAAAGTTTATCTTTTTATTATTTTTAATCATTAAGGCGAAGACATCGGTGAAGGAAAAACATCGTGAGGAAACCGGGGACTTATAGTCAATATAAGTCTGAAATCGCCCACCCGTCTTGAGCAAGCGTGGCTTTGCCCAGCAGTAGGACAATAAAGGCGCACGGATTATTTGATAGTTTCAACTAGTTACCTAAAATATTACGCTTGAAAATTTGCGCTGCGTAAATTTTGCGCCACCACGCTGAACGCATGCTTAGTTTTGGGGTCCTCGCTGAGTACGTAACCCTAAAAACTTGTAATACGTTCATAAAAGGGAGACCAACTTTTTTTCATGTCAAAGCTGGCTCTAGCTTTTAATTACTTTCCTGGCTTTCAGTGATTTTGGATATCGATGAATGAAAGCTTTGTGCCTTTGTGCGTTTTTAAACTGCAAAAATTTCAATTTTCGTGCAAATATCCGCACTGCGCACTGGTTTAATTACGCTTTTTCATAGAATTTAGACACAGTCTTTATCATCACGTGAATGTCAGACGATCCAACCTCTTGACATCATTGAATTAGTGCGAAGACTAAAAAGGACTAAAACCTTTTGAGTTATTTTAGTGCAGTGTCAGTGAACTTCAACTGTAGTGCAAGTGTCTATTATAAAGAAGACGCGAATCAAGTGTCTTCCCCTTAACATAGAGTGAATAAGAAATATGTTATTGGATGATTTCTTAATGTTATAGTTGCTTATCAGTTTAAGTTATGTTTAAATTACTTATTAGCTATTAGGCTAGATAAGTTTCAAAAACAGCTACGGAAAAAAGAAAATGATATTTTCAACTCAAATTCTAAAATATTGATTTGCATGTCTGTTGTCATAATTATCATAATCATAAATATTTTCTTATCTCAAAATTATACGACCGGCGCTGGTTGGTAAAATGCACAATATTATATAAGTAGAGTAGTAGCGTAAGTTTTCTGAGGTAGGAGGGTCCGGGATGTCAGATCACTCGGCACCCTGAAATAGGACATGTTAGTTAACAAACGGTTAAAGTCAAGAACATAATGTAAGTTTAAAATTGCAAGTAGGTAAGACCAGTACATACATACAAAACTATGAGAAAAATATGCGAACAATTGGGAAAATTTTAAATTATGTTGACTGATCCTAAAGTATATGTACAATGTGAGTGGAATCGCTGGGAGGGGACGCCCTAGACAAGTAAACTTATTGGTGATGTTCTTCAGAAAGGTCAGGTGCGTAGTACTCGTACTCGCAAACGGCGTGCGTGAATGATAAGATGTATGAACGTTAACGAAGCAAAACGGGTATGTAAGGATCGTAGCAAGTGGCGTTCTGTAGTTTCTGCCTACCCCCATGGGAAGAAGGCGTGAGTTTATGTATGTATTACTACTTTCTAGTTAACAATATTCAGAACATAAAAATTGCAAAAATATAAAATTTAATAAAAGCCTTATTATGTATCTAATACATTATATAGCAAAACAGTCAAATAGATACCTATTCAGTGAAAGAATAAAAAATAAAAATGTGTTATTTTTTTTTATTAAAACGTTAATTTTGTATCAAATCATTTTAGGTCAAAATTGTATCGTGTTAATTTGTAACCGCCAACAAAATAGGTACTAAAATAAACTGGGTGTACAGGGTGGCCTGTAAAACGAAGACCAAAGACAATTTTAAGAAGCCTGTCTCCAAGAGCTTTCCGAAATACTTATTATATTTCTAATCGTTTCGGAAAGCTCATGGGTTCGTGGAAGTTTTTAAAACTGTTTTTGGTTCATTGCCACCCTTTCTATTTTATTTTTTTGAATGACTGAAAATCTGGAAAGAATTTTGTTGAGCAAAAATGTTCCCCTTTTCTAAGTTTTAGTCATTTTGGGTGATGATTAGATAGACAGAGTTTTTATCCATAATAGACTATATTTTAAAGCCCTAATATTTAGAAAAAAATGCGACACAGAGACAGTAAAATAAAAAATATCGGAAGTTATGTGAGAATTTCCCAATTATTTTCTACAAACGTCTAGCTCCTGAACGATTAATAATCGCTGAACATATATGGGGTGTGTTCCGAGAAACCCTGGAATAGAGGATTCTATAACTCTCAGTTGGACCTCGTTTCATGAGCCACCCAGTATAGTCAAATTCTAAAGGTATCTTTTCTACATAGTAAAAAACAAAGTCGCTTGCCGCGTCTGTACACTTAGATCTTTTGAACTCCGCAACGGATTTTAATGTGATTTTCATCAATAGACAGAGTGATTCAAGAGGAAGGTTTAAATGTATAATACATGCATATTGTAGTTGGGGAAAAGCCGATAATTTCAAAGATTTGTAATGTGATGTCGTAAAAAACATATGTTTCTGCGCTTACATTGCAAACGCTGGCTAAACCTTACAAGATAGATCAAAATAATATACTACGGCAATGTATATCTTTAAAAAATCTACATGTAAGTCTGGAGTGGTATATGTCTATCGCCTAAGTATAATCCACAGTATCCATTTTTAACTTTTACATATTACAAAAAAAATATGGGTTATTTACGAAGCCATTTTAAACAATACAGTATTATTCCTTATCCAATTAAATACATTAGATACGTTGTGTATAAATACACAACGTTGTGTGTTGTGTGTAGTTGTGTGTAGATCAAAATTGCCCTTTATGACATACCATTAAAATGAATATCTTAGACAATATCATAGATTCAAAAGTGTAATATCTAACAATGGCTGTCGATATTGACCACTTTGGGTATCATTGGGTAGTCATATTTAAGGTCCAGACAGTACAGCAGCAGCTGGTAAAAACAGCTGTAAATATTGTATATAAAGATATCCTGTAGTATAGTCTAATTATAATAATAATATTATTAATCACTCCACACTGACACCACATTAGTATCTACATTGAACCCGTGCGAAGCCGGGGCGGGTCGACAGTACTTAAACATATAAGTTACCACCAGTAAATCCCTAAAATCTTTTCAAAGATCGATTCGTTTCACTTTTGTAACAGGATTTAACACGACTAGCGCAAACGTGGAAGTACTACAGACCTCTCTCCCCCTTCGGTGAAAATAGACGTGACATTCGTCGGGGTGATTGAACTTCTTGAACGCCTGTGTGGTCTATCACTAGTAAGTATCTACCTGCATGAATGGACTCGTATACAAGTTACTGAATGACGTATAACAGTACTATTGTAACTACCTAAGCCGTAATGACTGGTTCCATAAGTATCGAATGAAAGTGTAAAGAAACCAGGTTCTGGTTAAATCTTAGGCAATCACTCACTAAAAGGATTTAGTAACACTTTCTTCACATTCAGATGAATTTAGAAGGTTCCAACTTTATATCTTACCAGTTTTTCTAACAACATGTTTGAATTGAGTTTATAAAATTAACCTCAATTTTATTTTGAAACGCATAAAAGGCTTTGCGGTAAAATAAAATAAAAATTTCGGGTTTAAGTATGTATAAAAATAATCAAGTCGAAGCATTGAATTTGTACCGTGCCTACACACGGCGGATAATCCATATTTTTTCACGGCAAGAAACACATGTGCGTACAAAGGGCCTAAAGGTGCCTACAGAGTTGCTCGATTTTTAAATCAAAGAAATCAAAATCAAAATATTTTATTTCACATAAACCTTGCGACTTTTCATAAGTGCCCATGTAGGGCACTTATGAAAAGTCGGAAGCTAAGTGCACGGTTCCAATTGGTCGTTTCTTATGGAGAAGAGTCGGCAAGAAACACCACGGTTACTGTTTTGAAAGTTTTACGGCTTTTACAATGTTTTCAAATTACAGTGTTAATCGGTATGGTAGGACGGTGTAAGCCTGCCAACAACTACCAGGTACTTAACAATATAGAAAATGGTTTACAAATCTACAGTCTACAAGTTAGGCCTACAACGTTCTCACATTCACAAAATATACAACAATCTATAAAAAAGATAAATAAAATAATAAAAATAAAACCCTATTTAAACCAAATGACATGATTGCCATTACAACTGTAACAAATCTGAATTAATATCCTATCTACAAAAGCCATTAGTAATAGTAATTGTATAGTAATAGTACTAGTAATATAATAGTAATAGTAATTGCATTAGTAAAGAGTTGAATTTAGAATTGTAGGTATATAATGTCAAATAATGACAATCGACACGTGTTATCAAACAAAATATATATTAAAATTCGGGCTCGTTAAAGGAATCACCTGAATTAATGCTAAAGTAGACTGTGGCTAGTTTTCAACTTCAAATTCTCTAATCAGTAAGTGGGTGATAATCTTACATTCTTCGTTCCGTCGCTAGCGCCGATTTTCTTCCCACAAACGCAACAAAAGTGAAACGATGTATACGTCTATTACGTCCTACATACCTGTGAACTACACTGTTATTACTGCTGACCTTACCGACAGCGATTCGTGGTCGTTAGATGATACCAATCGTTAGGCGTTTTTTGATTTACTGGCGACAAGTCACTTTCTCTGATATAACACGTTGTAAGATTGTGCGTGCGGAGTTTATGAAATAGTTGATTACTGGAGGTTGGTCATAGTGAAGAGTTATGTGTAGGGTACTAGCTTCTGCTCGCGACTTCGCCCGCGTGGATCTCGGAAATTATCCCATGGACACGTGCTACCGGAACAAAATGTCCAAAAGACCTTTTTCAGCACCCTAATTACGTAACACACTATCTATCACAATCCGAATAATTTTGGAGCCTATTGCTAATCCAATGATTCATATGTTCGAAAAATTTGTCTGTCAACGTAAATAACGCAATTAATGTTTTTGTACTGTCAAAATGAAACCCATTCCTACTGTTAGTGTGTTACGTAATTACCCCGCACGATGCCATCTATCTCCTTGCCAAATTTTATCGAAATCCGTTTAGTGGTTTTGGCGTGAAAAGGTAACATACAGACGGAGTTTCTTTCGAATTTATAATATTAGTATATTATGGATAAATAATAATGTTTTTTTTTTCATGTTTACATTTGTGGTTTTGCTTTAAATGTTAAATTATTTTATTTAGGTAGGTTTGTACAAACACTTTTACATGAAAATCATATTTGGTCAACAGATGAGGTCGGCGTTTCCTATCTGACTACTCTGAGAAGAAAAGCTGAAACGAACTCAGAGGTCACAGTCTTTTTTAAAGTACAGACTTAATCTTGGTCAGATCATGTGAAGACCATGTACATTGCATTGGTGTCTCAAATGGTTTTTTAAGGAAAGAATCACACAGGTTGCGTGGACCTGTTCAGTCAGTGCACGCATTTGTCAGTAATCGTGCAGCTCAACTAAGAACTTAAAGAGCTCAACGATTTGACGAACAATACCTACCAAAGAAAGGACATTCGTGTAGGCCGCATAAATTACTCAAAATGCCAGATCATGATTAAAATTCACTGAAAAAAAAAAGCGATGACCCACATAGTCTTCACATTCACAATAATTAAAATAATATCATACTTTACAAAGTAAATACTCATGTCATCGTATATATGAAATTCATCAATGTCAATGTGCAAGTATATAAAAATTCGTAAATAATCTTTGAGGATCATGTAGATTAGCTTTGCTCTATGTATCCATGTTAATAGGTACATATATCACCAGTGTAATGACCACGTCGACTCTTCAAATCAATGCAGGAAAATATAAGTATAATATAGTAGTAAGTAATAGTAAATATAAGTTACCTACAAAAATCCAACCAATATTTTACATTAGTCAATGTAATCTGCATTACTTTGTAATGATTAATAAGGGAACAATTTCCTGAAATAAAATGGTTATTATTATTATTACATGAAGGTACCTGCCCTATTTCCTGCCTTGATCACAATTTATTTGTAGTTGGCGCAGCTATTCTATTACATCCATACCTACATCGTTATTTTCCGTCATCACAGCCTCCCCCTTTCTATCCATATCAAATAATACACCACATGATCATCATCTGCCGAGTCTTTTTCAACTATGTTGGGGTTGGCATCCAGTTTAACTAGATGCGGCTAAATACTAAGTAAATACATAGACCGACTGCCTATCTGACCTCCACAACCCAGTTACTGGGTAACACGACACACATGCACTCGATGAGACAGATTGTCAGACTTTTGGGCTTCTGACTACCCGTAACGATTGTCAAAAGATCTACGTATGACAGCCGGGACCAACGGCTTCACGTGCTTTCCGAAGCACAGAGGTCTTGATATGTAATGGATGGGTCACCCATCCACGAACCGACCGCGGCTAGCCTAGCTTAACCTTCGACCCGTGGGACTGTTATCATTTTGCCACGAGCCCCTGTGTTCGAATAATATACCACATACTCAATCATTTTTGTCTACTTATGCCTCGTCGCCTAACGACATTATGTAACCTCAACAATGTAAATACAGCCTTGAATAATTCTTTGTTTTCTAGACAATATTTATTCAGAGTCAAAACTAGGTAATGATGACATTAGAAATTGTTCTCCAATGATTAATGTTCGTACTTGCATTACGTTAGTCTTTTTATGAAAGCAAGAGTGGACGTAAACTAGTTTGTGTCATTTGTAGGTCGCGAAGACTTTTTTGTGACCAGTTCACGTTGGCTTCTTAAGGCCGCCATGTTGCATTAGGCTTGTTCGACCACCGTATGTCAATTTATGCTGGTTTTATGTGTGCATAGCTTGAATTGTAAGCATATCGGATACTGGTTTTATTGTCAGATTCGTTGGAGATAAGTCATTGATGTATTGCCTGTGTTTTTGACCTAGATTTTTGTATCGATATAATATATTTTGTATTGTACTGATGGTGACTGTGGGACGCCCACTTCATTGATGCAGTGATAACAGTAATTTTGATGGTGTTCTTAATAAAGAGTAGGTAGGTACCTATTCTGTTCAATTGTCTTAGAGGGTAGGATGTTAGTCTGTTGAGAGAGAGGTTGTAAATTCGAACCTTGCCTTTGTACTGTTGTCATCGTTCCTACAAGCTTATTTGGATTTGTTCGAGAAGTAAACAATAATTCTATGTATGTATACTGTTATGGATTTTGCAGAAAAGATCGCGTACCAAATGACAGTCTAATATGATAATGGGGTAAGTGGAGTGTCTACAAAAAATAAGGTTTCGGATTTGAACTCTTTATTCCAATTATTAAGCACTGTAACTTAAAAAAAAAGTAAACGCAAAGAGGTAACGCGATCACGTGATCCTTGGGGTTCATTCCATACCAACGTATTCCTCTTTAATAATTTATTTTATTTTATTTTTCTGAAATTTATATAATTACGCCAGAAATACAAAACATAGGGACATGTCTGTGGTAGATATACATTATTTATCGTAAAAAAATATTTGGACTTGTATCAGTAACCAGGAGAAAACGAGGAATACGTTAGTATGGAATGAACGCCAACGACCACGTGACCGCTTACCTCTTAGACCAGCAAAGTCGGTTAAAGACTACAACACAACTGCATTCGCGTAAATATTCCAAAATGATGGTTGCGTAAAACTCACTTTCTGATTGCGTAAATTTCACTCACAAATTATAATTATCGTTAATATATTTATTAAAAAAATATAGCTAGATAATTTGACTAAATTGTCGGCTATTTGAACCGGTAGAGTTTAGCGGGTCATAGGTAATTATTATAACTAGTTGTATCTCGTGTTGATGTTCGTGATTTATGTTACAGAAGATTACTTTCATTTTTTATTGAGTAGCCAGGGCTGCCTCCCATGCTAAAATAATAATTATCATTTATATTAGGTAATTATTTTGTTCCTCTCTCTGAGGCCCTAATCAAAGGTCCTGGCTCCCAAATTCGGTGGATCTATATTTATCTATTTTTGATTTAATATACAAAAATAAAACGAATAAAAAGACGGCTGAAGAAATATTTAAAACCATTTGTAAATAAGCATAGGAAAAGTATATAAAACGTTTTTTATTCTGTCCTGTGCTAAATTTGCAGACTTTTTGTGAAAATAATTATTTTTAAGCAACACTGTTTGTGCTGGTCATCGGGCACTTCTTTCGTCACCAAATTCAACGCAGCTGCCTTCTGAAGGTCATCAAAATTGAAACAGTTTATTTATGAAATTATTTGCCAGATAAGTAAACCGGAGGTGTTTACACAGAAAGGCATAAATTGTTTATTATCTTAACCTTTGCTTTTTTTTCCGAGTATCTGAAAGTAATAATGGTTTTTACAATATTACATATACAGTTTTACATTTCTTCGCCTCTTACTTTCAAACGCGGAGTGAACTTCACCCCGAAAAAAGTATGGTACATCTGAAGCATTTATTAGTTGTAATCTGGATGCAAATTTACGGAGGCGTGTGTTTGCCATTCAATTTGTCGGGCATTGCAAGAGATGGCACTAGATCCTGCATTTCCTAGTGCCAAACGCGTGCGGACGTGATTCGATATAAACGGACTAAGTCGACGGCCGGACCACACGCGTGCAGTGCAGGGTTTAATAGTCAGCACAGCTTGGTACAGTAATTGTACCTATAGACCGTTACAATCCTTGTTTCTAATTGACGTTATTTCCACTTAAACGAATACCAACTTAATACTAATATAAAGTAAATTGATTTCAGAATAACAAGTATGTGCTATTGCAAAAGCCGGCCAAGTGCGTGTCGGACCGCGTACAATGAAGGGTTTCGTAGTTGGGATGAATTTATTCCAAGAACAAACTTAACTTTGTAGTTGAAAATATGTTCTCCCATAAATCGATATACGTCACGGTCGATTCTCCAACTGCAAATGTAAGATTGTAATCGCATTTTATTTTTTATGTCTTGAAGTTACAATTAACAATTTTCTGACTTTTTATTTTATTAAAACTTTATGCACAAATAAAAAATACAATACAAAGGCCCTTTACTTGGGCTGTGACACCTTGCTTCTTGCCAAATTTCATGATTCTAGCTAGGTCAACGGGAAGTGGCTATCGGTTTGATTTATTTGCGAGTATCAATATATGTCGCAAAAATGGCCGCAGGGATCGTAGACCTACGTCTTTGATATTAATTTCAACTTGATACCTCCACGCGTTCCTGAGACGTCGGGCCTTGACAGACAGACAAAACGTTGGACAGACGGATGGACAAAGAAGAAACCCAAAAAATTGTTAAAATTTTTTAACAAAGCGCAAACTGAACTTTAAGCGTGATTTTTAAAGTTGTTTTTCCACAAACACATAATTGTTACATATTTGGAAACTTAATTAGGAACGCTTTATGTTGCCTGAATTTATAGGTACATTTTAAAACCATGAGCATGACAGACACGTTTTGCGTAATTACCACTCACTGACGAGTGGTGATATCCCTCATATTTATAACATGTGTCAATATTCGCAACAAAAATGTGGTTCTAATTGGGACCACAAAGGTCCCAAGACACTACGATGCCATGTACCTACTTGTATACATATTTTATTTATAATTCAAAAATGTTTTATCTTTTATATTTTCTATTGTTACCATTTCCTCTTAAAGAGAGAACCTGTTATTTTATCTCTTCACCACCCTTGGTTGACTAGTAGAGAACATTAAGGAATTAAATCCACCTTTGTACCTTATTTGTGTGCAAGAAGTTTAAATAAATACCAAAATAGTTTGCAACATGTAACTTTTCAAAGGCCTAACAAACCGACGAACAGTCTGCACGTTGCACTTACGTAACCATGAGTCAAGTGAACTCTGTACCGGCCATAGTTTAATTAAATAGTAAACCATTACATAACGGTATCAAATTTTACGAGATGTTTCCCCATGGTCCGTATCACGCGTTCGCCTATTATGGCGGAGTTTAACACCGTGGCACGGATTTTTGTTATTGTATGTTCGGTATTATGAAAAGTGTGATGAGTGTAGCTCAGGTACGTGGTTACGTCAGCTTTTGATCGCGACCTCTTGCATGGCCGAGTTAAAAGGATGGGTTATGAATCTAAAATCAAAACCCAAATTCATTTCTAAAAACTGGGCTGAGAATCAGCATTTTTTGAACGTCAAAATTACATTAGATAGTCCCTCAAAATTCCCGCCCTTCACCACCTCCTAGTGCTTTGGTTGGGGAGAAGAAGTGCCGCTACAAACTCCCCAGCAGTACAGCTGTCTGTTAAGTCAGAAGAACGGCACAGGCTATGCATGTAAAATAGTTTGTAAGTTAAGTTCTGAGCTAAACTTCACGATTACTGACACATGCGTGCACTGACTGGACAGGTCCACACAAATCGGTCTGGTTCTTCCCTCAAAAGATCATCTGAAACAATAAAGTGCATGATCCTCATATATTATGATCTGACCAAGATAATGTCTGGACTTTATAAGAGACTGTGGCCTCTGAGTTTGTTTCGGTGTTACTTCTCAGAGTAGTCGGATAGAAAAGACTGACCTTATCTAGTTAATTTTTTTTTTACTGTTGAAAGTATTTTTTAAATCAATTTACAAAAGGTAATATTATCTTAAAACATGTAACCCTGTCTAGTCTAGAATACCGAACCGATTTTAACAGAAGACGTGCCGTTTTGCATTTGAAGCACCAGTTACACCAAACTCTCCTGTTTCTAAATGCCTTGTTTAAGCATTTTGCGGACTATTTTTCGTAGTAAAACAATTCGTCAAATGACTTAACAGGACATTTAGAATAAACAAAGTATTGTGAAACTGGCACGAAGTGTCAAAAACAGAAAGCCTTTAAAGTTGGATAGGTGCTGAACCAAAAATATCCTAGATAAAATGACGTCAATATAGCACACGGGCTTGCGTTGACGGCATTATTTGTCAGAGTTAGAATAAAATAAATAATAAATGATTTATTTTAACACTGACGAAACGCTCCTGTCATGGGGTCGAAGTGCGCGGTTCCTTTATAAAGGAAATTTCTCGCGGAGCGGTCGACACTTCATGTGACGGCGCACTCGTTCTGTGGCTTAACAATTATTAGCATTGCTGTTCAACGTGGCAGTGTTGCCAGTCTTCTGAGTACGTCTCCGGATGACAGCGAATCGGAGTACTACGACGCCTTTGTGTACTTTTGTTTGTATTTATTTGTATAGTTAGTCATTTAGCCATTTAATTTAGTACCCGTATAGTTCCTAGTGTAAATAGTTAGTTGTGTTATATTTAGTATATGTATAAGCATTTTAATGTATATGAAATACACATAGACACAGATGCATGACAGTTTACTTTTAAGACTGAAAACGGCTCGCTAGATAAGTGCGAATCAACAGTTAAATGACCTCGTAGGTCAATATACTTTCGCCTATGTTGTGTATGCCTACGTCATTGTACCACACCCGGCACAAACAAAACAACCTTTAGTAGGAAAGTATCAACTTCATAAGAAATCAATTAACACTAACTTTGAAGCAACATTTGTACGGATAACCTCGGTAACAAAAAGTAGGTGGCAAATACTCGTACTTTTTGCCGAAAAGAACAACGTAAATACTACGTTAGGCCGGACGTCAGTAGTAACAAAACCAGTTTAAGCTGGCCTCGTATTAAGGCTCCCACAAACAGGCCCGACACGCGACACAAAGGCACCGCTCATCGCGCGACAGGCGGTGCCTTTGCGTCGCGTGCGATTTGCGCCGCTTGTCGCGCCTGTTTGCAGGAGCCTTTTTACTCAATTGAAACTGCGTACTACGCTGGGCCAGCTCAGGGTCGAATTGTTACCACTGACTTGACATCAGCATCAGAATGCATAGCACTATACATACTCCTATGTTCTACTCTATAAAGAATAAAATTATTTATTTTGTATCTGTTTCTATAGTTACAAAGTGATATTTCTTTTCTTTATTTTGCACTTCGCGCCGTAGAAATATTTTTACAATCTGTCATTTTGTCTTTCGTTTCTTCCGTTTCTACGGTGTTCAAGCTACGGGTGCAGAACTCGTTTGCTATTAATAATTTTTGGTGAATCGTCTGCAATCACTGCGAGCACATATCATACTTCGACGTCAAACCAGAGAATGAACAATATCCTAATAAAAGACAACACGAACCTTGTTAGAGCAGCCAGTCCATTTAAGAACTGTTGTGTTAATTGCAACCATATTGTTTTCAACATTGCTAGTATTTCGGCCACACTTGGAAGGGGCCTGGTCAGGTGTGGTCGGCAAAAATAGTTTACACCATGGCCTGGTACTGTGCTATTCACTCAAAAATATGTTTGTCACGTGCTGTGTTTGATGTTTCATAGCAAGTATTGTCTGGACACTCATGTATTTCATGTGCCAGTGTGAGAGCTAAGGGGGGAATATTGTTCCCCCTATTGTTTCACTTCCTGTCCGATTTTTTGGGCGTTGCTCATTGAGGCTATTCATAGTAAGAGAGAGCTAATAAGATTAATCTAGCCATGCAACAAATCTTCACGCTTGCTTGACAACCCAAGCAAGCATAAAGATTAATAGGATTAGAAAAAAAAGTTTATTTAACGCGTATTTTCAAGGCAAACATAAAAAAGAGAGGTCTCTCCCAACGCGGTCTACATACATTGGGTTCATGGAAAGCTGTTATGCCATACCTGAAACCTAGTACTATAAAGGCTGCGCAGTGTCACACCTCCGCGATGCATTCTCCGTTACACATATGTGCGTGGACGAATGAATACAATAATATGGAGGAGATAGTAGGCAAGTTATCTGTGTCAACCGCGTGTCACGACGATCGTCGCATACGCAAGCCGATGACGTATAGTCACGAGACACAATCAGGATATTACGTTGGTGGTAATAAGTGGACGTATTCATATTATTTTCACAACTAAAAAGTTGTTCTTGAAAGGAAATCGGATGCGCTTGAGAATGTAGGTCTGTACCTACAGTTGAAGTTTTATGCCATACGCTAAACAGCATGTCCAAAAAATAAAACTGGTGAGGTACATGAAGAAGAAAAACCACGGTTGTGGACTGTACTGCTGGCAGCATTATCATCACGTCAGATTTTATAAATTTAGACCTCAGACCAATGAAAAAACCGGCCAAGTGCGAGTCGGACTCGCGCACGAAGGGTTCCGACCCATTATCTATAAAAACGGCAAAAAAAACATGTCTGTTGTATGGGAGCCCCCTTAAATATTTATTTTATTCTGTTTTTTAGTATTTGCTGTTATAGCGGCAAGAGAAATACATCATCTGTGAAAATTTCAACTGTCTAACTATCACGGTTCATGCGATACAGCCTGGTGACAGACGGACAGTCAGCCGGACGGACAGCGGAGTCTTAGTAATAGGGTCCCGTTTTACCCTTTGGGTACGGAACCCCAAAAATCAAGACTTAGCGCTGTCAACAGTGACGTGAGGCCGGTTTCGTACATATGAGTGCACTTAGTGAGGTGTAGTTTGGTTTTAAATGTGTGCGTGAGAACGTGAATGCACAGAGCAAGGTGTAGTTTTGCATGCTTCACTGTATTGTTTGCAGCGCTGTATCTTGATTTTTTATTTGGTCTGATGTATTGACTTTCAAAATCTGCATCAACAAAATCACCTAAATTCAACCATCACAAAAAGTGCTGTTGATATTCTTAATAGAACCCAATCATGTTACATGTTCATTGGAACTATTCCGAGACTGCAATACTGATAAATTAATTCACTGCACAAGATAGCAGGGGTAGTGGAAAATCTATTTTTGGAACTGAGAGAAGCATATACTGATTGACACGTTGGCATCTAGATTTGTTGGATTAAAACTGAAACATTGAAGCCCAAAGTTTCGCGCCGAAGCCACTAAAGGCTGGTGTAACCTGTTTGATTTTATCAACGATATCCAACGCAATGTTGGATAGACTGTGTGAAAGATGATATGGGTAGACAGGAGGGGATATACACTGTACACAAATTGGTATGAAGGTAGAAGGATGGTGATGATCAAGTCCCTCAACGAAAAATTACCGTTAAACCAGCGCCATGTATCTGTTTCGCATAGTGTCACAGCATTATGCTGAGCGATGGCCGTTTTGCGTGGATGCGACATATATTTCCACCTATCTTTTTGTGTTTGTTTTTACTTTGCCTCATATTTAGCGCAAATAAATGTATTATCTTTCTTTAAGATATTTTTGCAGGTCACAAAATTGATTGCATAGAATCTGTTCCGCTTAATATTTAAGCACATTAAATCGCAAGTAATTTAACCGACTGTGTAAAATGTGTAAATGTATGGAAGCGCGCTATTGGCCATAACCGTGTGGAAAATCACCCCGGGTGTAACGCCAATAAGATCCGGAGAGTAACATTATTAATATCCTCTTCTAATTAATTAGGGATGCACTTGGCCTGTACAGCACCCTAATAGAGTAACACGCTCTCAATCATAATCTAAATCCATTGCTCCATAATATATATTCGGAAAATTTGCCTGCTCAACAATATAACGCAATGAATGTTGTTGAACTGTTAAATTGAAAGCTATTCCTACAGTTAGTGTGTTACGCAATTACCATGCTGATTAAGGATTAAAGATAATGGGTTATCAGTCTGAGTGCTGGTACCGGATTATTCGTGGGTGTTCCTATTTGATTTCCGTTTCGACTGTGATGTACCTATTGCACATAAATTCAATTAGGTAACGTGGCAAGGGGAGGCGTTCCACCCGGCAGTGGGTGATTTCGGGCTGAATTGATGATAAACGTGAACTTATTGAGCTTATAAAGTACGGAGAGTATTCAAGTTACAATGATTTGTTGAAGAGAAGTTTGCTGTGTATTTATGTTGTCTAATTTTGTTATTTTTATCTTTTCGTAAGCTGCGCCGCGCCGGTTGACGTCATTACGTCAACACTGGCTGGCGTTGAAAACCATCGCTGGGGCTGTCTCGCATAGGGTCGTAGCATTATGCTGAGCGATGGCAGTTTTGCGTGGATGTGACGCATATTTTCCCCCAACTTGTTCTTTTTGTGTTTTTTTTCTCTGCGTCATGTTTGCCGCAAATAAACGTAATTTGTTTCTTTCTTTCTATTTCTTTAAGAGATTTTTATCACGGAGGTTGTTCGGGGAAGTGATGATAATTTCTGCGAGTTTCATTTCACGTCTTTTCTGTTAACAGTATTTTTTATATTTTTTATTGGCCTATACCTTGCTACTGCTGGGCAAAGTCTTCTCCCAAGTCCTTCCAGGAATTCTTTTCCCGCACCATCTTGAACCAGTCCTCGTAGAACGCGTCCAGGTGCCGCCACCTCTTTCTGGACCAGCCTCTGCGGCGCCGTCCATCTTCAGACACTGGTAGTATTGCGTCAATTTAAAGTCAAAAAGTTACGATCATCGAAAAAAATATGCAGTAGAATTGCTCTTCATGCCGGTTCATTATTAATCAATGTGTCTCTTAAAATGTAAATGGAGGACTACTCGAATACTTTTAAAGCCAAATTGTTACCTCATAGTAAAACTCTATGATGCTACACTTGTTCAATCACTTAACTATTGGTTTCTCTTTCTGAGAGTCCCATTCATATCTGTCTGGTCATGCCCCAGCCGCATACAAAGCGACCGAATTATTTTATATTAGGCTACCGTTTTACCTTTTCTATTACATTGTATACTTGTTTTCTTTTGTTACTTAGTATCACGTTTTTAACATTAACGTGTTTCTAGCGGTTATAGTGTATCAGCTAAGTTAATCTGCCTGGGTCGGAACATGTTTCGGAATTAACGCACACCACGAAACACCCCAATTAGAATATTATGTTATATTATAATTTTAGTACATACACAGAATGTTTACTATTATGTATATTTAGTAACTTAGTTAGTTGTGGGAGAAAACTGTAATCTACATTACAAATGTATGCACGCACACAGTCGCACACGTATACTGGTCTAGCGTAGTAGGCACTTCGTCCATTTTGTATGTACAGCGGAAGTGTGATTGTATTTTACGTATTAAGGCTCGTATATACTGGCGCGACGCGACGCGCGACGTGCGGCGCCTTTGTGTAGCGCTGTCGCGTCGTGCCTGTCTGTGGGAGACTTTAAGGCTCCCACAAACAGACGCGACACGCGACGCGAACCGCGCGCGGCACAATGGCACCGCTCGTCGCGCGACAAGCGGCGCCTTTGTGTCGCGCTGTCGCGTCGCGCCCATCTGCCTCTGCATCGCCTGTATAGTTTAAATTATTTTTGCGATAAAAAAGTACCTATTTTAAAAATGACAGAAATTAATTCTTGTGTCGATTCTGAACAAACTACTTTCATAATGTGCATTAATTCAGTTACACATTGTATTGTTATAAGGAGATATGGGAAGGGTTATACTTACAGCCGAAACTAAAGGTATTGATAGTAAAATAGAAATAATAATAAATAAAAAAACCGGTCAAGTGTGTGTTGGAGCACGCACAATGAAGGGTTCCGTAGTGTGGATGAATTTATCCCAAGAACAAACTTAACATTATGGTTGAAAAACATGTTCTTCCAAAATTTAAGTTATTTTCCACGTTGTAGTTTTTTTTTTTGGAAGTCAGTTGTTTTTTCTTTTTTCACTTTTATTATTGTGGTACCACACCCACACAGATTCGTAAACCACTA
Organism: Dryobotodes eremita; assembly: GCA_917490735.1. Taxonomy (NCBI): domain Eukaryota; kingdom Metazoa; phylum Arthropoda; class Insecta; order Lepidoptera; family Noctuidae; genus Dryobotodes; species Dryobotodes eremita. The sequence continues at coordinate 2,982,457 of OU823241.1, read as the reverse complement.
CTTGCTATGTAAATAACAGTGACAGGAAGTTATCATAATATCATCAACACACTAAGTGGAAAAAATGCGTATTATTGAAGCTAACTGAAAAAACTACCGAAGCAAATTTAATACAATATATATGGGACCACCCCTGAGGCAAACCATATCCATAAAAAAAAATGTTGGAATCTATTCAGAATTGCCGGAGATATCGCGTAACTAACATACAAAAAAAAACATAGACGAAATGAGAACCTCCTCCTTTTTGAAGTCGGTTAAAAACTTAGGATTGTCTTACGATTTCAACGCAAATGAATCACAGGCAGAAGCTATTTATAATAATAAAAGACAAGTTGGTAAGTATCTACCAAGTATTTGTTAAAATACCATTGCATTACCTTCGCAGATTTTAACGTCTTTCACGCAATGTTCCTAATAGTGCTAAATAGTCATAATCATTGCAAAATACATTTACCGCGTTCACAACTTTTATTTTGACAAAAAAAAGTGCATTCTCACGCTGCGTAAGTTTATTTAGAAAGATATAAAGGGCCTAAAGCTCCCGCAGACAAGCGTGACGCGACTCTTGTAGAACAATTTCCATGTAATACAATTTCCATGTAATTTTCATAGAAATTGTTCTACTAGAGTCGAGTTGCGCCTGTCTGTGGGAGCCTTAAACAAACAAACAAAACAAAACTGGCGAAATGTGGGTGTGCTATAGGTGCACGTCTTTTTTTTTTTTTTTTTTTTTTTTTTTTTGGGTGGGAAATCATCAAATGACGTCTCCCGCTCTGGGCGGAGCGGAAGGGCGTGTCAGACTCTTACTGACTAAAACCCACCCGTGTTCCTTCAGTTGCCTGTGCGCCAGGGCCACGGTAACTCTTTCGAACAATCCGCAGCCCCGGCAGGCATCGGTCCTATCGGACCCCGTCAATGGTGCTGACATCTCTTTGAGGCGCGCGTGGAACACGACGCGCCGTCGACCCGGGCCTGGTCCTTACCGGACGGCGAGCTGCCCATTGCTCGCCGTCCGCAAGCCCGCGCCTACGTTGGCCGGGAGTCGGCAATCGACTCCCGACGCCCAGGGTGTCTCCTCCTCCTGCGGCGGCTAGGGGCGCGAGGGCGCAGTGATTGCCTCTCCCTCTCGCGCTCCGCCTCCTCCTTCGCGAGCATTACTGCTTCGCAGAAGGAGGTGACGGCTTCCCATTCCCTCTCGCTCCGTACCATGGCCTGAACCAGGGCCGGACGCGAGAGGTCGCCGCCGCCGATCGCCGCCACGAGGACACGGCGGTGCTCCGCCCAAGCCGGGCAGACCTCCACCGTATGCTCCACCGTGTCCTCCGGTCGATCCACGCAATGATAACACCCGGGCGTTTCCTCCCGCCTTATACGAAACAGGAACCTCCCGAAACAGCCATGTCCGGTGAGGACCTGCGTCAGGCGGAAGGTGAGGACGCCGTGGCGCCTCTCAAGCCACTCCTCAAAGAGGGGTCTTACCGCCGCAATTGTGGCGTGCCCTGCGCTGGGTTGCGACAGTCGCACTCTCCATGCCGCCATGAGATCCCGCCGGAGCTCTGTCCGCTGTGCCGTGATTACTCGCGGCAGCGGAGTTACGCCCCGGCGCTTCGCCTCCTCGCGCCACTCCCAAACGTGCGCGAGGACCTTTGCCTCCAGATCCCACGGCGGCAATCCGGCAAGGAGGCTCGCCGCCTCGCAGGAGACCGTGCGGTATCCCCGTACCATCCGGATGGCCATGACCCTTTGGGACGCTTTCAACCGGCGGGCTGGCCGGAGCCTTAGCGAAAGCGCCCACACCGGTGCCCCGTAAAGGGCCATGGACCGCACGACCCCCGCGTAGAGCCTCCGGCAGGAGGCGTTTGGCCCCCCTAGATTGGGCAAGAGCCGCTTCAAAGCAGCCCCGGCCCGCTGCAGTCTGGGAGCCAAACGTCGGAAGTGCTCGACGAAGTTCCACCGGCTGTCGAGGACGAGTCCCAGGTACTTCATCGTCGACTCGACGCCGATGAGAACCCCTCCTACCGTTATTTGGGAACCCGACAGTGGCGCGTTCCGAGGACCATGAAAACACATGGCCTCGGACTTGTGCAAGGCCACCTCGAGTCCCAACTGCCGGATCCTCTCAACGACTGTCGCAACCCCGCGTGTCATTAGTTCGGCCGCCGCCTGGTGCGACCTCCCCTGCGCCAGGACCAGCGTGTCGTCAGCGTAGCACACTACGCTGACGCCGCTAGGGAGGTCGGCGCGCAGCACCCAGTCGTAACCGATGTCCCACAGATGCGGCCCCAGGACCGATCCCTGTGGGACACCGCACGACATCTCTCGCCGGTTCCATTCTCCTTGGTGACCGGGGTAGATCACCGCCCTATCCGTCAAATAGGCCTCGACTACACGACAGAGGTAGGTCGGCATCCGGTGATACCGGAATGCCTCCCTGATGCAACTCCAGGGCAGGGTATTGAAGGCGTTGGCGATGTCTAGAGACACCGCCAAGACGACCCCACCCCGGGCCACAGCATCCCCCGTCGTGAGGGCTCGCACGCGCATGATGGCGTCCACCGTGGAGCGCCCCCTGCGGAAACCAAACTGGCTCTCCGCCAAATCCGGCCCCACCCGATAGGTGCACGTCTGACTATCCCTTCGATGAATACACGCGTGATGTTAAGTGTGTGTGTATGTGTGTTATGTGTGATAAATACTATAAGAGCTGTTGCCGTTGACTTTGTTTGCTGATACATAGCTACATAAAGGCTCCCGCAGACTGGCGCGACGCGACAGCGCGACACTTAGGCGCCGTTTGCAGTGCAGCAGCAGCAGTGCTTTTGTATCGCGCACTATTCGTGTCGCGTGTCGCGTCTGATTGTAGGAGCGTTAAATCGGGTTTTAAAACAACTATCACGTAAAAATTGAAGTTGGATGAAAATTGCTTACTAGTCATAAACGCTAGATTGTATTTAATTATTGAGAGCCTGGTTATTTTAAACAAAAACTTAAAAAAAAAAACGGGTATAAGCCTCTTTTAGTCTATTTAAAATGATATGTCTGATTGTGCTTGTCAATCAGTACTTAAAAGAACCACAAAAAAAAAAAACCACTTTAAAAAGTACTTGTCTTTGTCGAATTATTAAACAGTTCGATTTGTATTCAAATTCTTTTTAAATATTATTTTTATGGTCTTTGTTTTGGCCTCTTTATTTTAATGCTTGTACTATTGAAAATAATAGATAAGTAAGTAAAAACAAATATATATGTAAATACCTCCTCGTTTTCATGAAGAAACCGTGGCGTACAAAAAATTGGACATAATAAAAACATTAAGTGCGCACCATTACCATGACTTGCACTACACAAGTGCTAACATGTGTCGCAAGCGCAAACCATTGCTGACACCTCCCGCGAATCAAGTACATTCTTACTTAATTGCTGGAAATATTCCGGTCAATACTGTTTAGATGATTTTTAGAATGTTATGCTGGTAAGTTAAGTTAAGTAACTTTAATCATGATGTTGGGTTCATTTACATCACGAACGTAATGAAAAATTCCATACTTATATTATAAATGCGAAAGTAACTCTGTCTGTCTGTCTGTTGCCCTTTGACGCCTTTTTATCAGCTGAACGGATTTGAATGAAATTTGGCACAAGGGTAGACCATGACCTGGGTTAGGACACAGGATACTTTTTATCCCTGGTAGTACGATCGCGTAGGATAACTTCCGATCTCCACGCGGTCGAATCCGCGGGCAAAAGCTAGTATAAAACAACTAAGTAACAGGCCATGGTTTTTGCAACTTGACCTACCTATGGTTTCGTGTTAATTAAAATGGTACAGTGCACTAGAGACCCTTAAGTAATTAGCAATATAAGTGAAAAAGTTGACTGAGTGAAATTGACTTACCTAAACTTAGCATAAACACTCTCAATTGTGATATTTTTAGCTTTTCTGCCTGAACACTGGAAACAACGACACCTGCTGGCCTATTGTATATAGAACAGCTACATGAAGCAAAATTTGTTGTCTTAACATCATTATGTGAATCATCATAATCATCAGCCTACAGCAGTCCACTACTGAACATACGCCTCTCCAATTGCACGCCATTCAGCTCGAGATTCGGCAACTCTCATCCAGCTACCAGCCAGCCTGCGAAGATAGCCGCTCCACAACACACACATATAAACAGACACAAAGAAAAGAACAGAAAAAAATACGTACAAAGGTGATGCTTATTTCTAAAGAAATCTTTTCTAGTGACCTGCGATAAGAAGGTAGATAAAAAGATCTTGTCAATACCGTATGTACGAGCTGAAGAGAAAATTAAAAAGTACTTACATAAAATTAAGAAACAATTCAAACAAATACTATAAGAAATGATGTGAATATTTTAACAAATACAAGACTTAAATAGAAGAACTCAATACAGTGGTTCTAGGTCAAGTAGAAAGACTTAGAAATTCGTAGAAAAAACATAAGACTCCTAAATATAATTTACGCAACACTTAAAAATACCAAAATACTCAATGACTATTGAGTAAAGATCAAGATGAATCAGCCTCGCCGGTCAAATGTGCTGAATCATAATTTGGTACTAACATTTCATAATATAATCATAAATTTATGCACTTTTTTCTAATAGATTAGCAATATTTAATGCCAATTATAAGCCAAGTGCATTTGCTTAATTTAGTTCAAATTTATTAGGAAATCGCAGACTTGTTAGGCCAACAGCTACATGGACTTGAGTTCAATGTTTATTGTATTCAAATAAAGATACCAACCAACTATCAACACGTCTCGTTTTTTAAGTGTAAGCGGACTGTGTCTGTCTATGATGATGAAGATAATTGGAGTATCGTATTACCCAGTAACTGGGTTGTGGAGGTCAGATAAGCAGTCACTCCATGTAAAATACTGGTATTCAACTGCAGTCGGTTAGACTGGAAGCCGACCTCTGTATAGTTGGGAAAGGCTAGGCAGATCATGATGAAGACAGCAGATCTGTTCATAAGGATGCCAGTTATCAGTCAACAAGTCCATACATCATCTTATTTATTTATCTTGGTGTCTACCTTGAGTCTTCAAGGTCTGCATATAATTATGAGAAGTCAAATGAGGGAGCTTGATTTCTGAAGATTTGCTAGCTTGTAAACTCTTAAGCTTTTGCAGCAATCTTAATTAAATAAGAAACAGGAAAACACGTGAATATCATGGGTGTGTTGCCACACAATTGAAGCAGTATCTGATAATATTGCTTGAGTACCAGCCAAAACATTGGCCAGTCCAAACTTCAATCCATGAAAAATTACAGGCTATTGAGAAAACTACGCCAGAATCTCCACTCATTACACTACTGATGACGCCGGGTCCAAAGTCCAGCATAGACTTCCATGAACTCTGTGCTCACGAAATTATGTAAGATCGGTTAGAAATTGACGGTAATTTCTGAAGTGTAGAGGCAAATAAAATGCTTAGAATATAAGAGTTCAGAGGAAGTTGTGTATTTTTCGCTATTACAAGATGGAATCTTGACTGACGATGTGTTAATTCAACAATTTGACAATTTGCATTTGGTCAAGGTCTGTTGATTTTAATTTAGAATTTACTTTAGCATTATTAGCTGAATGGCCAGTTTTCGCTGGTTTTAATAATCCCGCTGAAATTACAATTAGTGATCTGAATCACTAGGCAGTTACCCCTTTCAGACTGGCCAATCTTCTCCCTTTATTACTGGCCAATCTTCCCCCTTTCTGACTGGCCAATGTTTCAATTTCGCGGTTACACGAAAAAAAAAGATAATTTCTGATATTACTAGCTTCTGCCCGCAGCTTCACCCGCGTTGACGTCGGAAAATATCCAACGGCAACGTACGGTCACCAAAAGCGATAAGTAACCAGGGTCGTTGGATATAGTTGAAGTTTAGTAAGAAACCGATGGATGTTTTCGAATAAAATTAATTAATTTAATAGAAAACAAACAGTTAATTTATCAAATTAAATTTCAAAATCAAAGTCAGTTTCTTACTAAAATTCAACTGTATCCGACGACCCTGGTTGTTTATCTTTTTTGGTGACTGTAATCACTACCAGGATAAAAAGTATCTTACCTACTAACCAGGTCATGGTCTTGTACGGCATCTACAAAACGCCACATGTGAGCTACGCGTCACACTGACGTCACGCAAAATCCTGCATCACACAAGCAGAGTTTACCGCGCAACTAGCATATATACAACATCCCGACATCAATCGTCGTGCAGTTGCCCACCAGACACAACACCCGTCTGGTCGGAGGATCCTCCCTTTTCTATAGAGTATGAGTGAGCTTTACACCCTATTCCTCATACCTCTATAGTCTACCTATTTACCAAATTTCATCAAAATCCGTTCAGCAGTTTAGGTGTGAAAGAGTAACAGAAAGACAGACAAAGTTAATTTCGAATTTATAATATTAGTATTGATTAGTAAAAGAGTAGTATAAAGGATGGCCGGACATCCACGCGCAAATTGTAGCTATAAGTTCCGCACATGATTCTAGACCAGCTAACGTAGACATTTATGGTGCGTTATAAAAAAAATCTGCTGTTGCATAGAATAGTGCAATACCTGCGCCGTCAAAATGTATGGAACAGCAATTTTCTTTTTTAATAACCTACGAAATATTTTAATGCAGGGGGAATCAGAATCATAAACTGAAACCATGGTGTATCAGGTTGCGCGTCGATGCCTCTGCGACCCTGTATTACGAGTATTAGTATGGATTACATATGTAGAGACGCTTAAGTCACCAAGGCACATTGCACAAGGATGCCTTTGTTACCCAACACACGATATTCCTCTACACATTCTTTATTTAATGATAACCGTTACAAATCACACCTCCTATGGTCGACCTTCGCAATCCTTAGAGAAAACACATTTTCTCGGAATATTGACCAATAGCTGTGAGGTTTAACGGCGCTTTTTATGGTCACGACTTAGATTGGTCATTATTTGGATTTCTGATTCCATGCGTCATCATTTTCCTGCCCTCATCCAAATTTATTTGGGGCTGGTGCATCCTGCTTTTTCCTTCCTTACATCTCTGCTTGCCATCATATCAGTAGTCACCTTCTTGTCGATTCCAAGTTGTTGAACCAGAGAAGTACTGTTTGGGTCCTGATATAAATATAATATAATGACTGGACAGGTCCACTCAATCTGTGTGGTTTTTTCTCAAAAGACCATTTTAGACACAAATCTACATGGTCTTCACATGCTCTGACCAAGATTATGTCTGAACTTTAAAAGAGACTGTGATCTCCGAGTTTGTTTCGGCCTTTCTTCTCAGAGTAGTCAGATAGGAAACGCCGACCACATCTAGTTAAAACAATATGATTGACGTGAAAAAGTGTTTGTACAAACCTACTTACAGAAATAAAATCATTTATCATTTAATAGGATTCTCATGAATCAAAATCATTTTGAGTATTTGAAATGGTATCAAATTGAGCTAGTCTTCGCCTATCAAAGGAGTGATTTACTTTCGTGATAACTTTATAAGGTGATCACAGGTTTTATTTTCCAGTAGGTACTTATGTAGATAATTGGACACTTTGTGCACATTATATTTCCCTGCCCGTATTTATCTTCATCTGTTGAAACTGGAACCGTTTCAACATCATCAGCTAAGCTTAAAAATGGTGTGTACACAACAAAGTACTAGGAGTTCATAACGTCAAAGGTACATCAATATTTTGCAACGATAGCATCTTTATGAAATACTTCTATATAGAAAAGTATGGTGTAACTTGTGTTGTATCTTATGATAACTCGTGTTATTCGATAGTACTCCAAGTTACTTCATATGAAGCAAGAGCTTATTGGTCAAATGCTGTTCTATGACTATTTTGTTTGCATAACGTGGCTATTTTTAGGCCTACTCCGTTATTTGTAATGGTTGTCCCTATAAATAATTGTGGGTTCTGTAGAAGTAAGGTATTTTAATTGCTGTTATAGTATACATATTTATTGGAAAGTTTCACCTTTTTATTCAAGTTTTTGGCTTAATTAACTTAATGATAGTACTTAGCGAGCCACACGACGAGGCATACATTTTTAGCACCCTTCAGTGTCCAATTACAGGACAAAAGTCTACCTTCCCTCTTATTATTTATCCCCATCTATCGCTCCCTATCTTGCTCCAATCGCATGGAAAAGAGAGTACCGTACGTTTTTTTTGCTATCATTAAAATGTTGTAAGTACCTACACCCCTGACTTCATTATACATATGCCAGTAAAGGCAGGGATTATGGTCTTCAATCAAGATCATCTGATTGTAATAGTGGGGATTATTCAATAGCAAATCATGAATCTGCCGCCAATTAGTTCATGCAGTGGTGCCAATCCTAATCCGATTAGCTGAAATTGTTTCACTTGACTAAATAACCTGAAGGTACTGTTTGATTGCTAGTTATCCTTTGAACCTGAAATCTATTAGGTTAATCCTTATTACACGTTATTCCACATTCTGCATGTCTAGCTATACGAAATATTTTTTTGTATGGGGTTTGTGTTAAGGCTGTGTGGGGGTTGTGCACGAAACAAAACCATTTTTGTCAATTTCTTATCTAATTGTTGGAAAGCTGGAAATAATTGAAACATTAAGTCTGTATGATTATAAAAATACAGTTTTCGTGGCGCTAAACCATTCGTGTCAGTGACAGCATCAGTTAATAGTTTCATCACGTTCGCGGTCTCGAAAATATAGTTTATTTCGCCATTGATTTACTTAATGAAGATATTGTGTTATCATAAGATAAAATGTTGATTTTATTTCAAAGATAGCTGAAGACTTTCAGCCACATGCAAAACAAAGAAGTCGACTTTAGAAATCACAAATAATTTTGTTTAAATTCTTTTTCCGTTTCTCACAAACAATGAACGAAATTTATCAAAATCAGTCGATTTCGTGAACGGCCCCTTTTAGCAAATTCTCTTGTTCATATGATCATGGTGTTTGAAGCAGTTATTTTATTTTTTTCAGTTTGTCCCATAGTAAAAGGTGTGAGAGCAGTGGTAATGGCAGCGACTGACGTTTTGTACGTCGTGGGTTCAAACAGAAGCAGGCACTTTACTTTGTGGAAATAATTTCATCACAAATGCTCTCAAAACGGTGAAGGAAAACATCGTGAGGAAAGCGGCATGTCCTGGAACCAAAAATTCGAAGGCATGCAACATCTGCCAACCCGCACTGGGCCCGCGTGGTGGATTATGGCCCACTCCTTCTTATAGAGAGGTGGCCTGTGTCCCAGCAGTGGGAACATTACAGGCTAATTATGCAAACAATTGTTTATTTAATTTATGGAATTAGTAAGTACTATTTCATTTAAATCCTTACAAAAGCACAGTGACTTATTAAAGCCTTTTTATACACTGTTTAATCACTGATAAGGATTCAATAAAAGCCATTCTTATTATTTCTTAATATTATCCTAAAACCAGATCAGATAAAAGCAGCCAGTGATTATGTCACGTTAAATAACAAATCCTTCTTTAATTGCGTGCACGCACCGTATGACGTGACACAAAAATTGTAGCAACTCCAAAACTCCAAAAACCGGCCGGTGAGGTAGGTAATGTTGATCTGTTTTCTGCATGTCACTTTCTCCGTAGCAGGTGATATAATAGTGGAACCTTGTTGTGGGTCGGTGGGCACTTGTTACAGTTTCCTTAATGAGTGTATCGTGATGTATTATCTCAAAGCTCAGTTTTTGTTATAAGATTATCAAGCATGTAGTCGTTTAGTGTGTTAACTGCCTCCTTTCTCTAGTTTCCGCATGCGCTACGGCTGAGCAGGAGGTCCTGGGTTTAATTCCCAGGTTTCAAGTGTTATTGAGTCTTTCCATTTGGTATTTCTTAGTAGCAGCCCGGAGTTTGTATTTGTACCCGGTTGATCACAATAGACTCGCCCCCTATGACATGGGACTTAAACATAACTGGCGAAATGTGGGTGTACTATAGGTACACCTCTGCCCAAACCTTCGGAGATTACAGGCTATGTAGTTGTATCAAAGCTGAGAGGCGTTCTCAGTATTTTTTTTACAATTTATTTATGCTCTATTCACATTGTGACAGTCATCCGCAAATAGTAATCACTATACAGAAGACCTTTACGAAATTATGACAATAATAAATACTGATTCTGATTCTGACCCGAACCCTACCTGCATATCACACTATCTATCACAATCTGAATCATTTTGAAGCTTATTACTAATCCATTGCTTAATTTTATGTTCGGAAAATTTGTCCGCTCAACGACGTAAATAACGCAATGAATGTTGTTGAACTGTCAAAATGGAAGCCGTTCCTACTGTTAGTGTGTTACGCAATTACCCGCAGTATTTAAGTCCGCGGTGTTTGTGTTTCCCTATTTTTATAACAGAAGCCTTAAATTCTCGAAGGAATATTATAGGCTATCCTGGTAAATTGGGAAACGTGCATCATCGTCGATCGCATCATTACTTACCATCAGGTAAGATATTGGTGAAACATCATAACAATAAAAAATGCTCCATGATTTTTCAAAAAGGGGAAATATTTAACTGATCCTCTTAAAACGTATTAACCTAATAACGAAAAATTCCTTTTAAATTAACGAACCTGAAAAATATTTTAAGCTTTCTAATGAAGCAAACTTTTTTAAAATAAATGAGCCTTTTTTTTATTTTCTGGCTTTTTATCACAGTTGGTCGCAGTAATAGTAACTAAGCTAGGATACCGCGACCAAACAGGTTAGGTTAGGTTAGGTTTCGCGGGTTGCGGAAGAATCGTACGTTCCCGCGACCCTCAGCGTAGGTGTGAGACGGAACACCGGGGTGGTTTTTAGTCAGCGCCCCCCCGGGGTGAAGGACATCCATGAGGATTTTCCAACCTGGATCAAAAAAAAAAGGTTAGGTTAGGTTTCGCTACATCTAAGTTTGTTGCAGCTAATTGGCAATTTAGTATTTTTAGGTCCCCCATAATAGGTTTTATTAGACGTTAGGAAAAAGAGGCGCAATCATGTCTTTTCAAAGCACCTTCAGTAGGGCTTTTCTGTAACCCTAAAGTAATTGACCAAAATTAATGACAGTCTACTGGAAAAAATCTCACAAAAAGTGTCTTTTGTAACATAGCATCACGCCTGTATTCTCCTAAGGTTAGGCAGAGGTGTATCTATAGTAGGTACACCCACATTTCGCCATTTATGTTTGCCATCAACTGGGCACAAATCCAGGGGTAGTTACGTAACACACTAACAGTAGGAACGGGTTTCATTATGACAGTTCAAAAACATTAATTGCTTTATTTACGTTGTTGAGCAGACAGATTTTTCAAACATATGCAGTAATGGATTAGCAATAGGCTTCAAAGTGATTCAGATTGTGGTAGATAATGTGTTATGTAATTAGGGTGCGGGTCCGTACTAAGGAATTCCAAATGGAGGAACCCAATAACAGTTTGCCAGACCTGGGAATCAAACCCAGGACCTCGTGCTCGGCAGTAGCGCTTGTGACTACTTGACTAACGAAGAGTCTATAGTAACTATTTACACCCACCATATCGTGCTATTAGTACAAAATAATTTAAATACAATGTATATAAGCTACCTATATTGAATGACAATATTTGAGTAAAAAGTCGCACACGAACGCTAAACGTTTGTCGATAAACATCTAAACTGGTTTATTTTGGTTATTTGTAAGCTTCCAATAGACGTGACAATGTTCTGCTAATCAGAGACTTAAATATTGATATTTTGTAAGTATATTTCTATATTATTACGTTTCAATAGGCAAAAGATTCGCCCACTATCGGTTCGCGCGTTTTCTTTGTGTTTCTCGAAGGTTGGACAAGGGCGTTTCAATACAAGAGAAAGCCCACACACGGCGCCAATTATATCTTGAGATATTATTGGCGACATGTGTGGGCTTCCACGTGTATAAAAAACACCCTTGTCCACCTTCGGGAAACAAAAGCGAGATTTATATATTTTCTGTAGCATTTTTCTTTATACACAATCCTCCCACTGATCCTCCGTATATACGTTCATGAAATATTATAAAACGTATCGTGTCCGTCTATCCGTTACTGCTATTACATATCGACAACCACACGACCACTTCATGTGTTTTTATTGTAATGATGGTCTCTGGCAAGGTTTTGGAATAATATTATGATAAAGAGTTAAGCTTTCCTAAGAAAAACGGAACGGTCACACAATAACAGCTATCCAAATACGGAGCGTTTTTGGCGCCTTTAAATTATATATTGGTGAGAATTATTGATTTTCATGACGGCCGTTTAAATATGACGGATCCGCTTTCTTAGGATATCAAAGCTTTACAGACTAAGCTAGTAATTGATTAACAATAGACGATAATTAAGAAAACAATTGTCCAATCCAAATGTCATTCGAATACCCGAATGCAAGCGAATGACCAAGACTAATTACACCATATAAGCTCGAAAAACTGTAAATAATATTTCAATTTAATTAAATAAGACCCCATAAAACTGCTTTTAGTATGTCAAAGGCAGTTTTTCAAAGCGAGCAACGAGCTTTGAGCTTTGATCTGGCGGGTAGTGGCAGCTAGTGACGTGTATTGGCGTGGACGAGGACATAGAAGTGCATGACGTAAAACTTTCAGGAACCTGCCAGAGGCATGTACCCATTTTTATACTTCCAAAGTGCCACTCAGCAGTTTAGTAATAGAACTTTGGAAGTTAGAGCGGTGAAGGCTGCAATTTATTAAGGTTTAAAAGTAATTTGCGGTGCATTAAGCTTGGTAAGTGTTTTTTTTTTAATATAGCCCCAAACTATTGTAACCACAAAGTATTTTACTTCTACTTTATTCATTTTATGTAATCAAAAGAGAAGAGCTCCTAACCGCTATTTGTTTTCCGAAAAAATACATAAATCTTAAGTGACCATGACCAAAGACCATGTGATTGTCTTTACTAATACGACGAGGTCTAGCAGCATGGTCGCATGTCAGTGTACTGAAAAAACTTGCTACATAAACCAAAATTATTATGTCACTGATGGACAAATTGGTTCCTAGTGTACCTGAGCAAAGCATAAATCAGCCTACAACTTTCCAACTGCTGGGACACAGTCCTCCGCTCTGTAAAAGGCTGCGATATAATCCACCACGCGGGACCAGTGCGGGTTCGTAGTTGTCACAAATGTCTTCGAAGTTTTGGTTCTAGAATATTACGATTAGATATAGATAGAACAGACGTTTTATTAGGATGTGTTCCTTCATTTTGAGAGCAGTGGTGCTTGCCTGGGTTCAAACCCACACGACTGATAGTAAATAATAACGACACGTAAATTGAGGCCGCTACCACTGGACCACTATTTCTCAGTTCTTATGTGCGCACTGTCTTAAACAAAGCCACGTTTAAACGATGTGTGAAAGTTTTTTAGTATGAGTATTGACTTGGCGCAATGCATAGCCGTAAATACTATTAACAAACCGAGCCCATTATGTACTACAACTAACAGTACCTACTGTTGACTCAACCAATTGAGTCGTGGACGGCCCATGACACAGAATAGATATAACATGGAGACTAGACTACGCGTGGATTCCGCTGTTTATTATGTTGAATAGGTTCGCATCTGGTACTAAGCGGTGAAGTGGTCGTTGATGGTTGATCGCAACGATAGGTCATGGTCGAGCAAAACGAAATGATAGTGGACTGTACTTATAACAAGAATAAAAATAAATATAATAAAATAATATAAAGATGAATTACCATCGTAATAAAAAGCTGATTTAAATTTAATTTTATATTTATTTTCATTTAAAATAAAATGGTGCATTCTTTTCAGAAGTTCCTCACCCCTTGGCCACGAACTACATTCTCAAGCAATTCGGTTTCGACTTGCAGAAAAAACAAATGCAGGAAGTTGTTTAGAGCATGCCACGGTAATAGGTGACACACGCGAGTGTCGCTTGACGCAAGTCGCGTCGCAATGCCCGAGGCCGTGAATGGGGCCTGCCGTAATTCATGCGTCACTGCAAGAGACGCAGGTTGTATGGGATCAGCGGTTATCTAGTCTATAGATCGGCCGATTGCTTCAATTTCGCCATTACAAAAACGCCAAATATTTGTAGATTACCTGCGCCACTTGAATACGAATGACAGTCTGATATCTAATTAATGGCTAGTATCATTCGCACATACGAGGACAGTTGGTACACCTAACAATCTATGGATAAACGACATCAATCAAATAGCAGGCAAAAGATAGATGCACATACGGAAAGACCGAACTAAATGGAAAATACTAAAGGAGGCCTTCATCCATGATGGGGTCCATATCTCAAACCCAAATCTTGAAACTACAAACTAAATATACCTACTAACAATTAGGTGTAAGCAAACTAATAAACCACAAACTAACATTTATATTATATGAAGTGCCAACTACTAGAGAGAAATCAAGGCTTATTTATTAATATCGTACGCACAATGCACGAAGTTAAGTCTCTGGTGAATAAATCTTCTCGTACACTCTACGCCTCAACAAGATGCTTATTTTTCTTACATATCTGTCTTTGCTTGATCTCAGCGGGTCGTCAGTTGGATCGTCCCATTTAATAGTGTCAAGGTGATAAGTGTTTTTCACTGGTTTTACGTATGATATGAATGTTTGGGTGGTCGTGTTTGTGTGTTTGACTTTTTTGGCAGATTTCAATAAGTCAGTTTAAGTATTAGTATCTTCTTATAAAGAATTACTATTTCGATAGATTTTAAATGGATGTAAAGCTATCATTTCTTTCTCATTGCTCTTACAATGACGAACTGGTCACGTCTTTTCCCATCGACTTTGCTTAAGTACTTTCAAACATCCCTATACTTGTGTACGATTCGCACTGCCCAGACAGTTAGCCCCTATCAATCTCGCTAACTAGCAAATCCTCTTACCACAGCATCAGTTGACAACACTTGTCTACACGAGGGCAATATTTACTGACCGCACTTTGACTTAACTTTATTAAATAAGTTCAAACGAATATGAACATTATCTGTATCAAAATAACGTCCTTATCTTAAGATATTACATATAGAGATTTATTCACATTCTCTTAGTCGAATATGAACATTATTAACACTTATATAAGGTTCATATTCGTACAAAATACCTATTTTACATAGCAAAGTATAGGTTCTGTGAATTTCGCCCAGACTGACCTTCGATGCACCATAAGACTGAGATCGCTCCCAAGAAATTAATCGAAACCTATACAAAGAAACTGGAAAAAAGTACGTTAAAGCAGTATAAAGCGAGAGGAGTCGTGTTCAAAACCGGTATTCTACTAAAGGGTCTTAAAGCAAGTTCAATATTGAACCGACAAACATTTGTCGACGCTACCGTGACTCGTGAGTAAACATTTCGCCGTGGTTTCTTTTCACACGTCTGGGAAGGTCGGAATGACCAAACATGACGTGTGTTTTTGGTGTTTTATTTCTAACACCTAAGATAGAGCAAATAATAATAGCCGTACGGGTCAATCGAAAGTGAAGCTACGCTTGCCGCGGTCGGTTCATGGATGGGTGACCATCCATTACATATCGACACTCCTCCGTGCTTCGGAAAGCACGTTAAGCCGTTGGCCCCGGCTGTCAATCGTAGATCTTTTGACAGTCGTTACTGGTAGTCAGAATCCCAAAAGTCTGACGACTGGTAACTGGTTTGTGAAGGTCAAATAGGCAGTCGCTCCATTTAAAATACTGGTATTCAGCTGCATTCAGTTAGACTGGAAGCTGAACCCAACATAGTTGGGAAAAGACTAGGCAGATTGATTGCTTAAGATAGAAGATAGAGAAGAACAATTAGTATTTCTCATTGATAGCTGATCTTACTAAACAAATGGAATCAGACATATTAGTCCATTACCGACATAGCCTGCAGAGTAAGCAAGCTGAAATGGCAAAGGGTTGGCCATGTTTGTCGAAGGACCGATGGTCGGTGAGCAGACAAGTCCTGGAGTGGAGACCGTGCATCGGCAAGCGTAGTGTGGGTCGTCCCCCAGCTAGATGGACTGACTGGATGAGGAAGGCGGAGGGCAAGGTATTCTGATGCAGCCTGAGAGAGCCCTATGTCCAGCAGTGGACTGCAAGAGGCTGAGTTGATTGTTGTTGAAACAGGGAAGATAAACCGAGCAGCGGAGATGATACTTATTGCAACTTAGCGCATTTTATGAATCTTCATTTGATATTTCTGTGTTCAATGGTTTATGTGGATTTTGCTACATGTATGGCGCTTTGTCTGACTGTCACAATGTAGGTATTATGTACAGTCAAACAAACTATTTGGTACAGAGACAGCTGGCATATGGTAAATAATTTAATTTTATGTTTTGTGTTCCTTCGTTTTGTAATATTGATAACTTTGCATATTATTTCATAGAATCAAGTTCTGCTAACTTAACAGACAGTTGTGCTGTTGGACATTTTGTTGCGCTACTTCTTCTTTCCAGCTAAAGCACTAGGAATTGGTGAAAGGGGGGCGTTTTGGGGGACTGTCTTATGTAATTTTATCCTTCAAAAAGTTCTGATTATCAGCCTA
The DNA here is from genome assembly GCA_917490735.1 of Dryobotodes eremita. NCBI lineage: Eukaryota > Metazoa > Arthropoda > Insecta > Lepidoptera > Noctuidae > Dryobotodes > Dryobotodes eremita. The sequence goes on along the minus strand of OU823241.1, from coordinate 2,965,853 downwards.
ATTCAAATTAATTACTTTGATTTTATTACTAAATTATTTTACATCACTCTCTTAATTATGTCAGATAGGCAGTCGGTCCATGCAAAATACTGATATTCATCTACATCCAGTTACACTGGAAGTAGACCCATTTTTTTTTTTTTTGGGTGTGATGTCATCAAATGACCTCTCCCGCTCTGGGCGGAGCGGAAGGGCGTGTCAGACTCTTACTGACTAAAACCCACCCGTGTTCCTTCAGTTGCCTGTGCGCCAGGGCCACGGTAACTCTTTCGAACAATCCGCAGCCCCGGCAGGCATCGGTCCTATCCGACCCCGTCAATGGAAGTCGACCCTGGAAGTTCTTCAACGCAGTTGGGAAAAGATTGACTGTTCAGGCAGATTCTGAGGCTGTTTCTGTGTAGGCAGATTAATTGTTCTTAGGTATGTCCGAATACAGTCTGAAGTGCCAATGTTAATTTGTCTGTTAACTGCCTATTTGTCGCGCATCTAGACCGTAATATAACACTAACAGTTGGTGTGTCTAGAGCGGGCCGCACTAAGTTTGTTCAGAGATTCTTCCCTTTTCTTGGTGCCCATCTTTACAATAAGATTAATCTAATTCTCAACACGTATCCCCTTACCAAACACAAATGTAAAACATCTGTTACAAATTGGCTCATGGACTTGGACTATGCTAATACCGAAAAGTTACCACTTGTCCAGAAATAACAAATTTGTTACGATACACATTATACACTACACTACACTTCACAACACTCCTACATCTTACACAACACAACACTTATCATATCTCTCAAAATCGTCAAGCTGTAAATAAACCCTAACTATCTCAATAATTTGTTATTATATTTTTATTATACTTTGTTTTTATTTTTTAACATGACTTAATTGTGGTCTAACTTTTTCAGTACTGATGTATCTTAGTTGCTCCTTAGCTAAGTAAGAGTCCTTGTTATGTTCATTGGAAGAGTACTGATTTTCAAGATACATTTTTTACCTAGTTTTGAAACCAGGAGTTCATTTAGGTTAGATGCCTGTTGTATGTTATGTTTTTAGTATTGAAACTGTAGTAGGCCAAGTTCTGATTTTGTCCAATAAACGTTATTATTATTTCCTTTATTTCATTATGTACATATAAATTATATTTTTAAATATTAGAATATAAAAAATATAAAAACATTTAAAATATAAAGACAGGGTCTAAGCTACCGGCGGTCAGGGCATAATATTATTATGTCATTTATTTATTTACATACTTATTAAATACATTTTAAATATTTTTATAAAAACATAAAAAAACATTTAACAATATTAAAAAATAGTGGTCCGCCGCTATCGGGAGCAGGGTCCAAGCTACCGGTGGTTAGGACTCCAGAGATAGGAACCTCCTCAGAATGCGAGCCGTATCTAGGAGTACTGCCTTCTGGATCAGGCTCTTGATCCAACCGTCTAACGAGTGCCTCGAGAGATGCTGGTCGAGGCTTTCGGCCATCAGGCCATATTATTATTATTATTATTATTATTACTAACCACTTGACTCTAAAAACTAGGCATTACATGGACAGATGTCGTTACCCAAGTAGGTACTATAAGTCGAGTTACGTTAGGTTGGGTAATGCCACCTAAACCTCATTATGTCGTGGTTGTGACAATTTGGTTTGTATTATGATCACGTTGTGCAGCATCGCTTTCTATAATATTTGATGGATTTTATGTAGTGCCAGTTTATTGTTCGGTAGTTTATGAAAAAAGCATTGTAGGTATGGCACCCAAAATATACAATAAAATACCCAGGTGCATCAGAGAAAAAAATGAGTTAAATGAATTTAAAAAATCGCTGCTGAAATTCCTGACACAGAAGGCATATTACTCAGTACAAGAATACCTAACCGATTATAATTTGAATAAATATTCAAATAAATTGTAGATAAATATGTGCTTTAATAATATTAGTAATATTTTAACATTTTTTTCAATTTAATAATAATGTAATTATCTGCATGTAAATCATTTAATATTGTGTTACTTATTTTTTAATTTAGTTGTAAGGACATTATAAATAATTAATATTTGTATGCCGCTATCGGCTAGACATGGCGAACTTATATTTTATTATGTACACCTTTTATATTACCTATGCTCTACAAATAAACATTTGATTTGATTTGATTTGATTTGTAACTTCTCCAATGCTCTGGAATCTAGACAGGAATTAGATACAATTTAGGGACGGCAATACGACTGCAGTAAATTAAACTTCCTGTGTGTAATTAATGATGTTCCCGATCTGCATACAAAAATTTAATTAAATATATCTTTACTATAACTAAAAAAATTCAAAGATTTAAATTTTCAGTCAAACATTGGCAAAACCCATCGTCGGCGCATCACTACGATTTGGTTTGTTAGACAAAAATAAAAATAAAATATTTCGAAGAAATCAGAAATCATTTATTTTGCAATGAACGTGGGTACAAAATGAAAAGTGAAAGAAAGGATTTATTTGATAGTTTCAATATACTCCTGTGCATTAGTATTGCCATTGTTTTCATTTATTATCGTCTCTCGTCTCAACATTGTTTACTGAATTATGAATCAGTCTTATTTTTCTGTAATCAAAGTCCAAGTCAAAATCATGTATTTGCTCTGAATTAGCATAAGTACGTACTTATTTGATATTAATGGTACAAAAGACGGTACATATGTTAGTGCAATGACATGTCATTGTGAACATAATATGGAATATTATCGATTCCCGGATCAGGCAAAGGGTTTTCTCATCTGAAATTTCTCAACCCGAAGTCAGGATTTGTGCTCGGTTGATAGCAATATGCTCGCCCGCCTATTACATGGAACTTTAAAACATAACTGGCGAAATGTGGGTGAACCCTTCGGAGAACACAGGCGTCATGTAATTTTAGATCTTAGTTGGAAGCCGGATTCACGGTCCAGGATGGACTGGACATCCTAACTAAAGAATCGTCAATCACTAGACCCAAATCAGATACCAAAGAAAAAAACAGCACATTAACTTCACATAAACAACAAATTAATATGTTTAACATATTTCCACACCACACAAAGCCTTTATTATCTAATTTACGTATAATATAATGACAATAAAAACGGTCATCTTTACCATAATCCGATGTTGGAGTTAAGGCTCCCGCAGACAAGGGCGACGCTACAGCGCGGCGTGACTCTTGTAGAACAGTTTCTATGAAAACTTAATAGAAATTCCTCTACCAAAATCAAGTCGCACCGTCGCGTCGCGTCTGTATGCGGGAGCCTCTAATATTCTTATCTGCATAAGTATGGGTTATATTAAGTAATACATTTCCCTAAAGAGGTTGATGTAGGAGGATAACAATACTGTCTCTAAACAACTAACAGTTATTTCGTCAGATAAAGGCAAATATTTTAATTTTTAAAACTTGGGTTTTTATTTCTGAAAGTGTTTTCTGACTCGTTCAGAGAAGACGTGGTCGTTAGGGAGAAAACAGCGGAATACGTTACTATGAAATCATAGTAAATGTATTCCGCTGTTTTCTCCCTGTGTGTTTTTTTTTTTTGGCGTGATTATATTAATTTTAGAAAGAAAAAAACGTCCACAGGTCACCGCCTTTCGACCTCTTAACCTTTCGATTGAAATTCGATTAGTGATTGGATTTGTTTGTTCATTCCCTTTCCACCGTCTACCTCATCCATCGTTTCCCTCTCGACCTTAATGCTCAAGGTCAAGAGGTGACCCAGTCATTCAACAGCGACCCTCTCCAATGTAAAATGTTTTACTATTTGTCACGGTAACTTGTTCCAATGTATCGTAGGTCATGTCCACAACAAGACGTGACACGTGCCTCCTTACCACTTTGTCTTTTCTTTAATGCGTAGCTTCATCATTTAACTTATTAAAATGTATCATTAATTTTAATGTATACAAAAAGAGAGGAGAAAAACTCATAGGGCATAAAAAAAATCGTCCGCATCGCTGTCAACAGGAAAAGTGCACAGAAGGCCGGCAGCATTGCCACGTTATATGGCAATGCTGCCAATGTACATATTATTATTTTAAGACTGTTAGGTTATATATTAAAACGAATATAAACATATTATGAAGTTTGAAAATAAATACATTACTTACGTATATTTTAATCTTTCTTTCCTTTTTTTTTCTTTGTCTCTTTTTTTTCTTTCTTTCTTTTTTTCTTTCTTATCTCGTATATTTTTTTTAAATATTTCTTAATAAAGTCAGATAAAAAGTGATATTACTGATGAGTACAGCGTCTTACTTTCACGCCCTCTCGATGTGAACATCACAATAAACAGCTTATTATGTAGTCCACGACCTTCTAATCCACCTATTGTTGCGTCTAAGCCTGAGCTAAACAATTTACTTACCATAACGATCACTAAAACTACTTTCACGTGATCTAAAGAATTCGCCACACCCAAACAACAACGGTTTTGTAAGAAAAAGATTATACTAGAGCCAAGAATATTTATATAATTTGAATATAAAATTATATACATGTAATATGCATATTAATGTGGCGCCAACATAGAATATTATGTGTGAGGGATAACCCGTGAACTTTGATGATATATATTTGGTTTTATATAATTTTAATGGCGTGGATTGGAAGGTTATTGGTATAATCAATCATTTATGTCTCGATTGAGCCGTTGCGAGTGATGGTAAGTACTTGACTACATCCGGTGTTCCATGGAAGTGTGTTAGCTCGTCAGCTAACATTTTAACATCACTAAAATAAAAATAAAAATATTTTATTTCACATAAACCTACATGAAACGTCAGAAGCTAGGTGCACGGTTCCAATTGGTAATTTCCTATAGAGAAGAGTCGGCAAGAAACTCCACCGTTACCTACTCTTTTAAAAATAATTAACTATTCTAATATTTCCAAATTACAGTGTTAATAGGTATTGGAGGACAAGGCAGGCCAAAAGTACCAGGTTATAACAAAATAAATAAAAAAGAATAAAAAAAAGCCTTTATTGCGGCTAGTTTATAACATATTAGACGAAAAAAAGAGTTGAAAATAGAGGTAAAAAACTACTTAACTTGACTTAAATCATATTCTTGGCATTCGGTCGGTCTCCCCTCTTAACGGCTTGTCTTTTGACAACGACCTCCTCTAAGGCTTTCCACTTGTTTCTGCCCTTGCTGTACGTAACCATTCTGAGCCTACTACTTTCTTAAAATTATCTTCCCATCGCTTTAACTGTCTTCCTCTACTTCTTTTGCTTTTTCTCAGTTATTATTGTTGTCCATTTCTCTTTCTTTTCTCTCAACATATGTCCCGTCCAGCGCCGTTTCACTTTTCTACATATTGTTTGGACTTTTTCGAACTTAGTCTTTCCTTTTATCCTTTTTAACTGAATTCTATATTTTCTCCACACGCCCAATACGCTTCTTTCTATTCTATTCTGGCATATATTGATTTTATTTTGTTGCTGTTTAGTTAAGGCCCGAGTTTGGCAAGTGTATGTCATCATGGTAGGATACAAGCATTGAAAACTTTTCGTTTCTCCGACATTGGCATCTCTTTATTTTTTATTATTTCGCTTAGCGACCAAAATCTCTTCCAAGTGTTAGCTATTCTTTTTTCAATTTCTGTCTGCATGCTCTCTGTTGGTGAATTAATTGCCTTAAATAAATACCTGTACTCATTTACGCATTCTAATTCCAGATTATTAATTCTAACAGCCTCTTTTTGTGGCAAATTGCTCATTATTTTTGTCTTTGTTTATCCATTGAGAGACCTAAATTTGCACTTTCGTCTGATAATTGTTGTAATATTTTATCTAAGATCTTCGGACATTCGGAGAAAAGTATTAAATTGTCAATGAATCTGACTTATATTCTCAATTTCTCTCCATTCACGTTAAGTCAGAAATTATCCCAACCCAGTCTTACAATGATCATCTCCAACACAGCTGAAAATATCGTCGACAAAATAGGGTCACCTTGACGGATGCCTCTTTCAATTGGTAACTCGTCGTCTGTGATTTCCAGTTTCATTTGAGCTGTGCTTTTCCCGTAAATGTTCTTTAGTATGTGTATGAACTTTCTATGGAACCGTTGTCGCTCTGATGATTCCCTTATATATTGGTATTCCAAGGAAACACAATAGATAATGGTCAACAAATCGACAGTCTACAAGGCCTACGACGTTCTCACATTCTCAAAATAGAAAGTAATGTTTATAAAAGACATGGTCTATTACGAGGTAGCTTGAGCCTAAATTAGGCTTTAATCTTGACCATAATATGACAGAAAATTCCACCCACTTTAAGTATCTTCAAGATGCTCGCTACTAAAAAGTCAGTGTGGGACTCATATGCCATTTCATAGTCTTCACAGAAACAGTCATTAGGTGTGTCAACCTGCTAATGAAAATGTTAGTTACAAAATTCAATCTTAATAATGTACCTTAATAGCGGAAGTTAGTAAAGGAACCATGCAAGGATCGTTTACTCGCGCTCTCGGCGGCTCTGACGACCCCGAAAGCTATGTGGCGTGAAGAAAATGATTTACTCGTTGAAGAAACATCATCTGTGTGTGTCAAAACAAATTAACTAATTTTAATTGGAACGACGTTTCATAAAGCACGTTATACTTTGCACACAAGGCGAATGAGAGCTAGATTGAAAAAAGCGCAACATTTTGACCTGAAGGTCAAAAAAGCACAAACATACTATAGTAAAAGTGTCGTGGTCGACACTTTTACTTGTCTTGTGACTTTTAAGTGTCGTGCTCGACACATTTACTATAATGTGTTTTTCTATTTTATTTAGTTACTCTTAAACGTTGTTTATTTATTTCACTGTGCCTGTTGTTTAATTTCGTTCCAACCGGGTGTCCCACGACTCCTCTCTTACTCGTCTATTTTAAGGTTTTCTTTTGTAGACTACCAATCGTTGAGCTCCTTAAGTTGTTAGTTGAGCTGCACGATTATTGACAAATGCGTGCACTGACTGGACAGGTCCACTTAATCTGTGTGGTTCTTTCCTCAAAAGAACATTTCAGACACCAATCTACATGGTCCTCAAACAGTATGTCCGAATTTTTATATACACGTTGACATTGATGAATTTTATATATACAATGAGATGCGTATTTACTTGTAAAGTATTATGTTATTTTAATTATTGTGAATGTGAGGACTATGTGGGTCATTGTTTTTTATTTTCTCAGTTAATTTTAATCATGATCTGGCAGTTTGAGTAATTTATGCGGCCTACCCAAATGTCCTTTCTTTGGTATTGTTCGTCGAATCGTTGAGCTCCTTAAATCCCTGAGTTGAGCTGCATGATTACTGACAAATGCGTGGACTGACTGGACAGGTCCACTCAATCTGTGTGGTTCTTTCCTCAAAAGGCCATTTCAGATTCCAATCTACGTGGTCTTCACATGATCTGACCGAGATTATGTCAGGACTTTAAAAGAGACTGTGACCTCTGAGTTTGTTTGGGCCTTTCTTCTCAGAGAAGTCAGATAGGAAACGCCGACCTCATCTAGTTTAAAAAACATGATTGACGTGTAAAAGTGTTTGTACAAACCTACTTACAGAAATAAAATCATTTATCATTTAAGGGAACCTTACAATACTACAATAGCGAGCGTAGTCCTTAGAAAGTGAATATTGTAAAATAGAAATTCTTATTCAATATTGTACTATCTATCCAATTAACCAAGACAAGAATACCATCGCAATAAATATCATCAAAAGGAGAAATCTTTTAAACAAAAGTGCTGATTAAATCTATCCGTTACTGATTTGTATCTCGAAATCAAAACCACTTAAAATAAATAAAAAAAAATCATCGTCCAACGGATATCTTGTTTTGATTTTTAATGCCCCTGGTAAATGAATTGGCAATTGTGCAATTCTAAGCAGAGAAAATACACCCACCCATGTAATAGAGGGCATACCTGTTACCATCATTCGGGCACAAATCCCGACTCAGGGCTGCTACTGAGAAATTGCAGATGAAAAAACCTAATACTAACACTTCACCACTACTGCCTAATTCTTTGGGGATTCAGGCGTGAGGTTATGTAATGATATAATTAACAGCCAATGAAAGGATGAGCAGGTATGGAAGATGTTGACACATCGTAATATGATACTTAGCTACAGTGTGGAATACGTCTGGCGCCATCGTGGCAGGCTTGGTAAAGTAGGGTCTATAATAAGAAACCAGTGTCGTGAAACAGTAGCTTGACTATTTTGTTTCGGGCTATAGCAAGTAACACCAGCGGGGTAATTACGTAACACACTAACAGTAGGAATGGGTTTCATTTTGACAGCTCAACAATATTCATTCCGTTATTTTCTATGTTGAGCAGACAAATTTTACGAACATATGAAGCAATGGATTAGCAATTAGCTTCAAAATGATTCAGATTGTGATAGATAGTGTGTTACGTTATTAGGGTGCTGGTGTTTGGAAAGCTGATAAATTCTGCTAACAAGCTGTTAACTGCTCAGATTAGTTGACTGAATTAATTGTTATTATTTCACTATAAATGACAGCGTGTTAGTTAGTAGCTCCATAATGTAAACTCCGCTTTAGTGTAATTAATATGCTAATTAATTTCTTAGCTAACTATGGAAAGATTTTACGATTCTTCAAGAGATTATTTTCTTGTTTATTTATGTTAAAAGAGTTACTACAGCCTGTTTCACTTACAACTTGTACAATTGCTGCTGGATAAATTGACTTAGCTGGCAGATTCTTCATCATCATCATCACCGTTGGCTGCTTTGTTCCCCCCACTGCTGAGTACAGGCCTCCTCCTCTGTGCCATGCTTCTCTAACCCGTGCTAGTCTCATCCAGGTCTTCCCCGCGATCTTCTGTAGGTCGTCCACCCAGCTGGCAGATATGTTTTTTTCTTAGGGTTTGTCTGGTAGCTAAGTATAGTGTTTATTAGGAGACTGTGAAGCAATCCCTTAGTCGATATTTTTTTTATAATAAACACTTGATTGATCAGATTATTGTCAGGTACGTCAGTGATAAAAAATCCGGTCAACTGCGAGTCGGACTCGCACATGAAGGGTTGCGTACCACCGAACAAAAAAAAAGTTTCTTGTTCCTTTAATTTTTAACTTTATTGTATTTTGATTATTTGTTGTTATAGCGGCAATAGAAATACACACTGGAAATTTCAACTGTCTACCTATTATGGTTCATGAGATACAGCCCGCTGACACACGGACGGACAGCGGACCTTTAGTAATAGGGTTCCGTTGGCACTCTTTGGGTTCAAAACCCTAAACACCAGTGGAAGCTAGCCTATTATTCTATTGAAAAACCGTACTACGCTAGGTCAGCTCTAGGTCAAGGTGACGTGACATGACGTGCGGCCCACTGTACCTATCACAATAATTTATTTTTATTCATCTAAATGGCGTTTCAACTTAGCATCTAATTATACTACGCACTTAAGAACATATTGGAATGTTCATTGACCATTGAAAATACATATGTTTTGATCAAGTGGGGTGGGACTGCAAAATCCGGAAATAGGGGTGGGCTGAGCAGTCGAAACACGTGTCCCAAAGGACAAATATCGAGAACCTTGAAGATTTGCACACAGTTCAAATAAACTGCATATACTATACTACATATTTTAAATTAAAGGCACCGCATGTCGCGCGACAAGCGGTGCCTTTGTGTCGCGTGTCGTGCCTGTTTGTAGGAGCCTTAGAGTCTATTTTAGTATCTGTCTGTATGACTGCATTGTTCTCCTAAACTTTGCAACGGATTTTGATGCGGTTTTCATCATCAATGAGAGAATTTATTCCGCAAGGTTTATGTTATACTTATAATACCAACATTATTATTTAACTTACATGTAATAGTAATATAATAACAAATGTAAAATTTTAATTTATATTTAATCGGACTTTATGGATCAAGTCATCTGAAATACTTACTACTGTTTATTTTTTTAATGAAGAAATCTCGACGTTTTGTCAAGTCGTAAAATCCGTGCGAAACAGGGGTGGGTCGCTAGTAAGTAGTAATTGGCATATTTCCATTCGTAGTACTTACAATACAGCATGAAAATAAAAATTACAGGAAGGGGTCTAAAAGAAAAAACACGTCTGCACACCTACGAGCTATTTATTCAGAGTAAACTTATTAACCGACTTCAAAAAAGGAGGAGGTTCTATGTTTCTCTGTATGTATTTTTTTTTGCGAGAGTGCGGGACTCCAAACTTTTTTAATTGACAACGAAACAGCAACCTTACCATCTTTTGACGCGGACGGGCGAGTCTAACGATTTTAATCTTTACCAAGTACAGTGATCGCCTGACCGGCACGAATCTTGAGCGCTCGATGAAAGACTTAGGACTTTTTTACTATATAGGTTCACAATGCGCAAACGGATCCCCACTTTTAAATTGAGCGCTCAAGATCCGTGGCGGGCAGTATTATAATATTGATTTTATTTCCATAATCCTAATGATGAACTAGTTACTTTCTGTTTATAAGTTGTAAAATTACTATTTTTTATCAGATATCATAGATTTAGAGTCACGAGACGCTAAGAAGATAAAATATGCATTAATTTACATTTTTCATACATATCATTATCTTTTAGATAACCCACATATGCATACAATGAGGAATACAATAAAAATAATACAGCACAATAAATATTCCATTTCAATTCGAAATACACGAATTAATTGTATTAGAATGAAAGTTCTTGAATTTTTAACTAATAGTTTTCAATCTTAAAAACATCGGTTTAAAACTCATTTTACCTTAACAAGAAATATTAAGATTTTACTGCAACTTTTAATGATTTTCAATCTTTTGATGCAAGAAATAAGGTGTATTTTGGTTTAATTCAAAACTAAAATAAAGAGTCCCATAATTTAATAACAGCACTAAAATGTATTCTATAATTTTATGACACTATAAAATTAATCTTCTATTCTGATACGAGGATGGAAAATAAAGTGTTAATTTCAAGTTTCTTGGTTACTATTGTTCCTGTACTTATATTTGAAGAAAAGGCCACGCCCCGCCCCTCTGCGTAGGAGTTGACCTCTGACGAAACTGAAGCAAATTCCGCGCGGGAAGCGGGACAAAATTCGCTCTCGCCGATTGTTTCAAATAACTTGTATGGAGGTGACTTCCTAATCATTAAAACAACCGACGTAAGCAGTCGTGTCCCGCGTCCCGCGCGGGCTTCGCCTCAGTGTGACCAGCAGGGTAATTACGTAACACACTAACAGTAAGAATGGGTTTCATTTTGACAGATCAACAACATTGATTGCGTTATTTACGTTGTTGAGCGGACAAATTTTTCGAACATATGAAGCAATGGATTAGCAATAGGCTTCAAAATGCTTGAGATTGTGATAGATAGTGTGTTACGTAATTAGGGTGCAGAGCTTTGATTGGCAACAGGTTCCTACAAAAAACCACATCTTCGATCACTAATCCGCTGAAAACCGTGGTGATTAAAATTTACTAAAAGTATTAATGATTGTGCGTTTTTCACGTTACACTTGGCAGAATAATATTTTCCTAGGCTATATTAGCTAAGTAGTACGGACATCTTTTGTCAGATACAGAACTAACAACGACGTTATACTTTACCGTTAGTTAGTGGTGTGATTTGTTCCACATTCGTCTCACAAGGTTCGCCCCAAATAATTAAGATATTCCTTGTTCGTCCCATATTTTATTAACATAAAAAAGTGATTTTTTTAAACCAGCGATCAACGCGGTCTACCACTACTTATCAATCAATCTGCCTATTATTTTTCTAACTATGCTAGGGTCGGCTTCTAGTCTAACCGGATGCAGCTGAAAACCAGTATATTACATGATACGACAGCCTATCTGACCTCCACAACCCACTTACCTACTGGATAACACTATAGCCCTTGGTGGAATGGTTATCAGAGTTTTGGGCTCCTGACTACCCGTAACGACCGTCAAAGATCTACGAACGAAAGATGGAACCAAAGGCTTACCGTCCTTTCTGAGGGGTCTTGTAACGATCAACCCGAATTTTATCAAGTCACGAGCTCGACCTAAGTACGGTGAAGGCCACCCATCCACGATCAGACCGCGGCAACCATAGCTTAATCTTCGATCGTACCGTGCGACTGTTACTATTTAGCCACGAGCCCCACACTACCGCGATTAATCAGTGATGACAATAAAATTAACCAGCAGGGTATTTTACACCTATCACTCATCTTATTATTTATTGCCTGGAAATTAAATTCAAAAGTCAAGTAGTTGTCGACAAAGCCCGGAACACGCCGGGGTACGGAGCGGAACACTTAAATAAAAACTGGAGAACTCAAGAACAATGCATACGGCCTTGTGTGCCTGACTCATTAAAGATCGGTGCTCACTTACGCGAACGCGCGAATGGCTCTATTTCATTTAATTTTATACAGGATGGCAAGGCTCGACGCGCAAATTGTAACCGCGAATTCAGCACATGATTCTAAACCCCATAACATAGAAATATTTCGTCGATTATCAACAAAAAAAAAAATCTGCTGTTTCTCACTTTATTTTATTTTTATTATTTGCTATTATTGACTAATTACGGCACACACAATAATAATAATAATAGTAATAATAATTTCAAAGGTCTACGTATTGCTGTTCAAAAGATACAGCCTTGTGACAAACGGACGGACGGATAGCGGATAACGGTCATAGGGTCCCGTTGGCACCCTTTGAGTACGGAACCCTACAAATTAAAAATTCATTGCAAATGTAATAAATCTTAAGAATATGACAACATATTTACAGACAGACGACAGAAACATAAGCTTTGACTTAATTTCCAATCGATCAACAATAGTTAATTTAAACTTTACAAGTTAATCGTTTACGAGATAAATCTTCAACGAGTAAAGGTTGAATAACTAATCGATTCTAATTTGTTTAAAAATATCTTACGGTGGCCCTGTATATATTTAATTAAAAATATGTAAACTTTTCTAGCATAAACAATTTGCGGCATTTGAGGTGCAGCTTTGTGCAAATTACAAACCACTCCTTTTAAAAATATTGATTAATATTGAGGTCAACAAATTGAGCAATAGCATCTTAATAATGTCTGGCGTTTTGAGTATAATTAAAGACTTTTAGTTTCTAAAACTATACTGATCATGTTCCTGCCCTGTCCCATGTTCCTTGGGGCTGGTGCAACCCATTTTCTTCTTCCATTCACCGCTGTCAAACATCAGGCTGTCATTCTCTCCCTTCTATTTCATATCATTCCTCACACAATCCATCCATCTTTCTTTTGTCCTTCCTCACCCTCTCCATCCCTAAACATTTAAATTCAATACTTTTCTAGTCACATGCGTTTCTTACCGCCTCATCACATGCCCAAACCAAGAATCTTTGAATCTTTCCTAAACCATACTAAAAATAAAAAAAATATTTATTTGCCAAATCAATACAACAACTTTGCACAATTCTAGTAACTTACAAATAAGCGATAAAGGTAGCTACAATATTAGTTTGGTATGTACTCGTATCGGTACGTAATATAGTTATTAGCACGGAACTGCGGGGTAATTGTGTAACACACTAACAGTAGGGATGGCTTCCACTTTGACAGTTCAACAATATTCATTGCGTTATTTACGTTGTTGAGCTGAAAATTTTTTCGAACATAAGAAGCAATGGATTAGCAATAAGCTTCAAAATGATTTAGATTGTGTGTGTGTTACGCAATTAGGGTGCCGGTTCACTGTGTTCCCCGTATTAGAATAAACTGTATTACGGTGGAACAGTTTTCCTCCCTCCAGTGTCATACTGTTGCAGTCCTCAACACCAAAATAAGAGCTCTAGGATCTTCGGTGGCACCAGCATTCTGTGCTACTTCTTATTTGCTTTTGCACAAGTTCCTCAAACCGAATTACAATGATAAAATTATTATAATGGTGTCCAAGTCATAGTAATGTATAATCAACTACATTCGCATTTATTTTTAAATAATACACGTATATTAAGAGCACATCATTATTAAAGAATAATCCAAGTCAATATGCAAACAACATTTTTCATAGCGAGAGGTGCTCATATCGAGACCCCTTCGTTCCTCGGAAAGCACGTTAAGCCTTTGGTCCCGGCTGTCATTTGTAGATCTTTGACAGTCGTTAGGAGTAGCCAGAAGCCCAAAATTCTAACATGACAACCAGTCTTACCACGGGTGTCGTGTTACTCAGTAACTGGGTTGTGGAGGGCAGATAGACAGTCGCTCCGTAAAAATACTGGTACTCAGCTGTATCCGGTTAGACTGGAAGCCGACCCCAACGTAACTTTGATAAGCCTTGGCAGATTGAATTTTGAATTTTTATCATAACAAAATTAACCACCCTCGATATTCCAGTCCTACACCTCAATTGAATTAAGCCAATCACCTAACAGCAATTTTCAATACGTAAATCAATTACCGTAGGGCAGACCAGCAGGATGTCTGGATAAGTAACTGTTTTTTTTTTAATATCGTGTGAGTCAAACTGCAGCTTTACAGCAGACAGTTTGCGTGTCGATCGTACGATAAATCTGAGTCTGTCAGATTAGCGGAAACCAAAGAGAATGAAGACGTGTAGGGTTTGTGTTGGGAGCCTTCATTACTAGGTAATTACGATCAGACATCATTATGAGAAGATACATACATACGTTAACTTATCATATAATCACATATAATTATATTATTAATGTATACAAAATATTGTAAAACATTTTAAAAGAGTAACGGTGGAGTTTCTTGCCCATTCTTCTCCATACGAAACTACCTCTTGGAAGGGGCAACTAGAATCAATTCTATTATCTTGTAGATTTTGACGTTCAAAAGTGCCTTTTATGTGCCTATTTGAAATAAATGATTTGACTTTGACTTTACATTGTCAGTAACCAGTTGCCGACGTTTTAGTTTAAATAAAAGTGAAATATCGTTTGCAAACAACACTATATCCTTTTTTATGTTTATCCTTTAAGAGGTAAGGCAAGTCATTTATATAAATAAGAAATAAAAATGGACCAAGAATTGAGTCTTGCGGACCCCTATTTTTGTTATAGACCCAAGTGATCTTTTTCCGTTAAAATTAACTCTCTGAACCCTATCACTTAAGTAAGAAGTAAGAAGATCCAGAGCGGCGTTCCAGATTCCGTAGTGGTGCAGTTTCCGGATTAATGTTCCATAAAGAACACAATCGAATCCCTTGGACGAATCGCAAAAAACGCCCAAAGCATCGCATTTGTCCTCCCACGCATTATAAACATGTCCTAAAGGTTCAACTCAGTAGTCGAATGACCCTTTGTAAAACCGAACTGTTTAATATGCAGTAATGTGTGTTTATAAAAAAAAACACTGCATTTGATTTAATATAAGTTTTACAATTTTTTTAGAAAAGGTTACTGGTAAATAATCAATAGGGTAAACATTTAAAGAGGAAATATTTAAACATATTTTTTGAAAATTAAAATTATATTAATAAACTACGGACTGGATATACGGCTTATGCATGCAACAAAGGATTAACTTGAATTACACTTGACTGTATATATTCCTTATTATCATAAAATTAATAAATATTGTCTACCGCACCTCTTCCAAAGAAAAATTCCCTTGCTTCGCAAATCAAGAGTTGTATCACTGAGTAAAGTCATTATCGGTGTGAATCCAATCAAATCACTCGATTGGAATAACCCACTGAAGTGAAAACAACGTCGACTTCCCATAACTTACTCTTATACCTCTCAAGTTCTTATTTTCATCCAATTTGCATAAACTGAATGATAAAAACAACAAGTCATATCCAAAAAAAATATGTCTGTCCGTATATTTTTTTATTAACTGCTTCAATCTGTAAGTGTTGCTATAATGTTGGATTTACGAAATATGCAATATAATTATTGATAAGTAAATGTTAAGGACGTGAGAGAATAGTTATTTAGTCATGAACATAAATATTGCCTAAAATTACCTGAGATATGATTTTGCTAAAAGTTTTGCATAAAACGTGGGAGCGTGAAAAGTTTCGAATCTATCTTTTACTGCTGCACAATACTTTCAAACAATTTTAGATAGTAAGGTCAATTTTTTTTTAAATATATAGCGCTGTTTAAAAAGCAAAGAAAAACTTGCATTCAGAATTTATTGCCACATTATCTACTGGCATTTCTTTTTTCCTAATCAAGATAAAAGATAAGTTAAGAGATACGCTTCGGAACGTAAAAAGTCTAAAGTTCGAAATCATAAAGATTAATTTCCAATTTATTTAATTTAAGAGTGTATTTGAATCTTAGGGGTAGGAAGACCCTCTGTCGTGTTGTCGAGGCCTATCTGACGGACAGGGTCGTCATCTACCCCGGTCACCAGGGAGAGTGGAACCGGCGAGAGACGTCGTGCGGTGTCCACAGGGATTGGTCCTAGGGACGCATCTGTGGGACATCGGGTGAGACTGGGTGCTGCGTGCCGACCTCCCTAGCGACGTCAGCGTGGTGTGCTACGCTGACGACACGCTGGTCCTGGCGCAAGGGAGGTCGCACCAGGCGGCAACCGAAGTAATGACACCCGGGGTTGCGACAATCGTTGAGAGGATCCGGCAATTGGGACTCAAGGTGGCCTTGCACAAGTCCGAGGTCATGTGTTTTTATGGTCCTCGGAACGCTACACCGTCGGGTTCCCAAATAACGGTAGGAGGGGTTCACATTGGCGTCGAGTCGACGAGCCTCCTTGTCGGATTGCCACCATGGGATCTGGAGGCAAAAGTCCTCGCGCACATTTGAGAGTGGCGCGAGGAGGTGAAACGTCGGGACGTAACTCCGCTGCCGCGAGAAATCGCGGCACAGCGGACAGAGCTCCGGCGGGATCTCATGGCGGCCTGGAGAGTGAGACTCAGTGCTGGGCACGCCACAATTACGGCGGTAAGTCCCCTTTTTGAGGAGTGGTTTGAGCGGCGCCACGGCATCCTCACCTTTCGCCTGCGCAGGTCCTCACCGGACATAGCTGTTTCGGGAGGTCCCTGTTCCGGATAAGGTGGATTCGCCTGGAGAACACGGTGAAGCATACGGTGGAGGTCTGCCCGCCCTGGGCGATCGGCGGCGGCGATCACTCGCGTCCGGCCCTGTTCCAGGTCATGGTACGGAGCGAGAGGGCATGGAAAGCCGTCACCTCGCGTAATGCTCGCGAAGGAGGAGGCGGAGCGCGTGAAGGTGAGGCAATCGTTGCGTCCTCACACCCCTAATCGCAGCAAGAGGAGACGCCCTGGGCGTCGGGAGTTGATAGCCAATTCCCGACCACTGTAGGCGCGGGCTTGCCGGGAAGGACCAGGCCCGGGTCGATGGCACGTTGTGTTCGACGTGCACCTCAAAGTGATGTCAGGAACAATTGACGGGGTCCGCTAGGGCCGATGAAAGAGTTACCGTGGCCCTGGCACACAGGCAACTGAAGGAACACGGGTGGGTTTTCGTCAGTAATAGTCTGACACGCCCTCCGCCTCTCCCGCCCGGAGCGGGACAAGTTATTTGATGACTTCCCTGCCAAAAAAAAGGGGTACGTAGACCTTTCGAAAAACACAAAATATATTACTGTTCTTTAATTAACTGACCAACACCGCGTAATCAATAAACTACTACTGGTGGCGAGGCCTTGATGAAAAACTTACTTTTAAAATTTAAATAAACTCTCGTCTCAAACAAAAACCTCTTCAAAGTAAAAAATAATATGTATTGGCTCTTTGAAGCTTAATAGAAGTTGTAGGTAATAATTTTGTTCCAAGCTTCGCTGTCGCATCGGGGGACGACTAATGGAAATAGGAAGCTAACAGCAGTCCTTTACCCCTCTGTTTGCGTTGCGGGTTAAAAAACTGTGAGGAAATTATAAAATAGAGAAATATTTTTTGATTTTTCAGCCCTAAGCTGAAATTAACTTGCAGTTGAAAACACAGGACAGAATCTCTCGTTCAATAAAAGAGTCTTCATTCAGTACTAAAACTGTCAAAACAATTTGCTACGTGACCAAAAAACTAA
This sequence comes from Dryobotodes eremita, assembly GCA_917490735.1. Taxonomy (NCBI): domain Eukaryota; kingdom Metazoa; phylum Arthropoda; class Insecta; order Lepidoptera; family Noctuidae; genus Dryobotodes; species Dryobotodes eremita. The sequence goes on along the minus strand of OU823241.1, from coordinate 2,947,787 downwards.
ATACGACTTTGGTATTTCAATGGCGGAATATTGGGGAATCCCTGTACGCCGTGACCGTGACTGTTTCAATGAAATTCAACACAAGGACCTGTTGTGATAACTGCCGAATGACGTATCGTACGCCGAAAGAATTACTGAATTATAATTTATCAACCAAAGCAAGCTGAGATTCAAAATAAAAATAAAATATTTCACATAAACCTCCATGGGCACTTATGAAAAGTCAGAATCACGGTTTCAATTAGTCGTTTCCTGTAGAGAAAAGCTGGAAAAAAAAACTCCACGGTTACTATTTAAAAAAATATTGGCATTTACTATGTTTCAAATTACTGTGTTCTCTCAATTCTTTCCCGTCCTTATTTGACTGACTTCAAAAAAAGGAGGAGGTTCTCAATATTCGACTGTACTTTTTATTTTATATACATGTTCATATTATTATTAAGTCTATTAGCGTAAATATTATCTTATTTGTAAATAAATAATGTTAATTACAGTGTTGATAAGTGATGGCCAACTAATAGAAACGTCTATGAGTCTTTAAGGCCTTCAACATTTTCACAATCACAAAATAGAAGAGAATAATATTTATAAGTTATATAAAAAACAAAATTGGGTTGGGATTGCGTTTCATACAACATAATCTTACTTGTAGTAGGCCTAACTTGTAGACTATAGATTAGTAGACCTTTTTATATATTTTTTTTGTTTTAATATTTTGTGGAGTGCCTGTTACTTCTTGTCAGGCCTACACTGTCCCCCCATTATCAACACTGTAGTTTGAAACATTGTAAAAGCCCCTTATTTTTAAAAGAGTAACCGTGGAGTTTCTTGCCGGCTCTTCTCCATAGGAAACAAACAATTGGAACCGTGCACCTAGCTTCTGACGTTTCATAAGTGCCCATGTTGGTTTATGTGAAATAAAATATTTTGATTATGATTTTTTTTTTACTCTTATAGGCAGGTTACATCTAGGTCAAAATGTATGGCTTGTTCATTTCGCGACCGTCGCAAAGACGCTCCTATGGGGTTATAATAATTAAGTCACTGGTCTTTAATGTTATGTCATGCAATAGTTCAATGGAACGGCAGCCACACATTTTGACCAAGATATAAGAATTGTAGAGAAAAGCCTTATAGAGTTATGCGCTTGACTCTACATAAATCCGTTAACTTTTTAACAGTGAAAGCGTTATGTAAGTCTTGGCAACCTACTTTACGTGTAATGTTTTTGGTGACATTTCATTACTTTTGTAGGGTGCTCTATTTCTTTTTATTTTAGCAGTGATATTGTACTGATATTAGACATACATGTTAAAATCATGACCCTTAGTTCTAGCATAGTCGGGTAAAAAAAGGTATTTCTTGCACGCCAGCAGTTACTTTCTTCATAGCCAATGAAAAAGAGTTTCTTCATCGTTGTTTATGTACATGCTAATCTAGCTTTAATAACAAATGGAAGTAGGTATACCTATAATCCGTAACACATACAGACTTGCACCTCCCTCTAAGGGGGTGCGAGGGTGGAAGTCACGGTTTTTTTTTCTTGTTGTTGTCTGTGTGCAAATCCTAGCTGCATACCAAATCAGGGCAGAGAGAGGTCCATATAGATTAGTGTCTGAAATGTCGTTTAATTTAAGCAGAGAGCTAGGTTTCCAAATTATCATTTGAAAAAATATAATTATTACCATACATATAACTATCAATCATTCTTCTTCCGGTTTCTCATGAATATACAGTCGTTGTCGTATTCCTTCGCTTTGAAAGGTTTCCTGAGAAATAAATCCTCTGTAGAAACGAACTGGTTTTTTTGTTTTTTTGAAACGCAATTACGTAAGTAAGCAAACGAATTGTGTTTTCTGTGGAAAATTATAATTATAGGGTATCTTCGTATTGAAAGAATTATGAGAAATGGACTGTCAATTTACTTAATTTACTTTGATTGATTGTATTGTGTCATACAAATAAATAAGTAGGTATGTAGGTAAGTGGATTATGGCGCACTTTCTCTCACAGAGAGGAGACCTGTGTCCAGCAGTGGGAACATTATAGGCAGATTATGGTTATGCTAATTTTTTATTGTTGGTATTATTGTAGAGAAGAAACCGTTGTCCAAAAAACTTTTGTAAGGTGGATCGGAAAGGTTTATTGTTAATTATAATTTTCAAAAATAGGACATAGACCAAACTTTCCAAGTCAATTAATTTTACGCAAACGGATCCTTGGATCGAAAAATGGTTTTCACAGACCCGTAATATTTTTGAATGACCTATCCAACGATACACTACACCATGGAATAGACGAGAAAAAGAAACATCCCCACTTTACGTGTACAGGAGGTACCCTATAAACATTTTTACCCTATAACCTTTAATCTTTAGCACTTGGCCGGCGTGATTAATATGTATATCCATGCCAAATTATAGGTTTCTAGCACTAAGAGTCTCTGAGCTAAGCTGCGGGCGGACGGACAGACGGACGTGGCGAAACTATAAGGGTTCCTTTTTGACTACGGAACCCTAAAAATCGCTGTCTCTGATTTTTGAATTAAGTTTTTAGGTGATTTTTAAGGCTACACTTAAGTGCGACTGCTTTGTGTATAACTGCCTCGAAGGTCTGGTGGTCAGCCTGGTTGATCACAATAGGCTCACCCCCTATTACATGGGACTTAAACATAACTGGCGAAATGGGGATGTACGTTGCATCTCTGCCCAACTCTTCGGGAATCTCAGGCGTAATATTATGTTATGTTACCAAAGTGCGACAAGTTTTGGACAAGTGGAAGCACCAACACCCTATACCACATTCTTGGATAGCTAATATTCACCAAAGCATGATCTGTTCTCACGCAGTTCTTGTCGTTCCCATGGAAGGTTAGCAGCAAACTATAATGTAGTAATTTATAATAATAAAAATAATTGATTTCAGAACATAAATTCCATATAAAATTGTTAGTAAAGCTTAAAACTATGTTAGTAACTTATACCTACTTATTCAAGGTAACCATTTATCTAACATTAAAAAGGACACCACCAGAACTGTGTACCTTATTCCAGTGCCCCACAATAGGACACTCAACCCTTTCTGTTATGGTGTTTAGAAAGTCGTTGGTGCTGCCCCGCACACGATGCATCAGGGAGGCCACTCTCTTGTGCACTATTGCCCTAAAGAACTCGATGTTGGCCTCCGCAAACATCCCCGATGCACTACTGTACCGAGGCAACCCCATCAGCATTCTGTACCCATTATTGTAGAGGACCCGCAGGGCACTGAAAGCTTTCTGCGTATAGCGGACCCACAGGCTGCAGGTGTACAATGTCTGGCAGTACGCCAGATGCTGGAAGTGGCGTATTTGTATCTATATCGCTTTTCGTATCTTTCCGAATATCCGCGTTTTTCTCTACTACACAACGGATTTTGATAATTTTTTCATTATAAGTTTGAGAATTTATTCCGGACCCTGCGTCCTAACTGAAAGTCGCGCGAATAAGCGATTACGCGATCGTTTACCTGGAAAATGACTAGATTGATCGTGCGAATATGTCATATTTATATAAAACAGCGCGACGTTCGCTTTTGGTTCAGACTCGGTTGGCTGGTTTATATCTACATAGAATACTATACATTACCTAATAAAGTAATATCTATGTTGTTCCAAGTCGTAAAAACCATGCAAAGCAGGGGCAGATTGGTTATTTCTAAATAGCAGCGGGCCGTTTCGTCACATCGGCATCATGATACCGACACACGACCTAAGGAAAGTCTACGAAACCTATAATACCATTAACCTTATGGCCAATTGCGGCGTTGTCCCTCATTGCGTATGCTGGGGCCCATGAAATGACCATAAAATAAACGATAACCACACCGTGTTGTAAGTCAAGTGTATGTGCGTTTTAATAAGCTGTCTGCGTCCTATTACACAACGCGTCAAGCGTTTTCCAGAGAGAAGAGGTTTGTGTTTTAAGGTTTCAATTCGGACTGATTGGACTGATTGGAGTCGTTATCTGCCTGGTTGGTACGGTGGTCGCAAGAGCAACTGCTGAACATGACGTCCTGGGTTCGATTCCCAGGTCGGGCAGCGAATTATTGTTTTTTCTCAGTAGTGGTACTGAGAAAAAACCCTGGCCCGGAGTCTGGATTTGTGCCCGATTGATAGCAGTAGGCTCGCGTCCTATTACATGGGACCTAATTATAACTGGCGAAATGTTCCCACTGCTAGGACACAGGCCTATTTTCAGTTGGAAGTAGTGGGCCGTAGTCCACCACGCGGGCCCAGTGCGGGTGGTCTCCTTCGGGATAATCGAACAATATTTTTCAAAGGACCGAAAACCGTGATGCTTTATTTTTATTGTTTCAGAAAGTGGCAAATATCCTGTCTGCTATTGGAAATTTCCTCGTGGATAATCCCAACAACTCTTTGCCTAGCCTCGGGATAGAACCCAGAACTCCACTTCAGGTCACGCTTGATTATTTAACCAAAAAAAAACAGTCTATTCAACTACGCATCGTCATCTGTCGACCTTTTCAGTGTCAGGGTCAGTATCCAGTCTTACCGGATGCAGCTAAATACCAGTATTTTACATGGAGCGACTGCCTATCTGACCTCCACAACTCAGTTACTGAGTAATACGAAACACCTTGGTAAGACTGGTTATCAGACTTTCGGGCTTCTGACGACCCGTAACGACTGTCGAAGATCCACGAATGACAGCCGGGACCAACGTCTTAACGTGCTTTCCGAGGCACAGAGGGGTCTTGGTATGTAAAGATGGTCACCCATCGATGGACCAATCGTAGCTTAACCTGTTCAATCGACCCGGCGGACTTAGCCACAAGCCCCTCAACTATGCATTTAGACAAAATAGACGACTTAACCTCAATACGTAGAGAAAAGACGATTGCCAATATTGTGACAGGCCAATTAGAATGCTCTTAGCAAATTACCTACTAATATTATATAACACTATGTTATTTCATATACAATTTTAATTTTGTATCGCGGTAGGTACATAAAATGTCATCTTTTCGATTTATTATGCCCCGTTCTGATCGAAAAGCGGTGTAATGTGAGTCGGACTTGTACAGAAAGGGTTCCGTACCACCGCACAATTTTTAACTCTACGTACCGAAAAAAAACACATTTCTTGTATAGGGACCCTCTTTAATCTTTTACTTTATTTTATTTTAGTTGTTATAGCGGCAATAATAGTACCCACTCTGTGAAAATTTCAAGTGTCTACCTATTATGGTTTATGAGCTACAGCCCGCTGACAGACAGTCGGACGGACGGACAGCAGGGGCTTAGTAATAGGGTCCCGTTGGATACAAAATTATTTTGAAAATGGTCTTTTGTGTAAATACTAAGGAGGATTTTGATTTCTTTTTCCATATTTATTTTCTAATAATTCTTTAAGTAAGTACCCCAAAAAGAAATCATAGGGACATGACAAAAATATTTGCTCTAGTATCATTAACCAGGGAGAAAACATAGAAATGCGTTTGTATGGACACACGCCAAAGACGACGTGACCACGTTTCGTCTTAATAAATAAACCAACTGTGTAAAAAATAAAAACCAACAAACAAAATGTAAAAAAATAAATGAACTATGACGAATAAAGACTACCTAGATACATAATTATATTATCATAATTAAATATTGTAGATGTCAAGAGACTGCAAAAAAATATTTAAATTATGGACGCCTTATAATGCTTGTCCTCAAATTAAAATTCAAATAATTTATTACTCTTCTAACACAATGACATCATAATATTTGAACAAGCCTAAAAACTGCGAGACATTACTTTGTGAGAGACTGGTGGATGCATAAGGAATACCTGTACAGCATATCGCCAGGTTCCAGCTCTCGGTGTGTTAACATATTTAGTTTTAACTAGCTGACCCGACAGACGTTGTACTTACTGTCCGAATTTCAATAAATCATCCAAAAACAGGCTCGATGGTTCAAGCCACGTCTAAAGAAAACCTTGTTATTTAATACATTATTTATATCTGTATTTTTATGATGTACATAATAAAGAGTATTCTATTCTAATAAGACCGTGTAGTTTTAAGGCTCCTGCAAACAGGCGCGACACGCGACGTGACACATAGGCAACACCTGTCGCGCGACGAGCGGTGCCTTTGTGTCGCGTGCGATTCGCGTCGCCTGTTTGTAGAAAGCCTTTAGTCAATTACTAAATCCAATATATTATAATTACCTATTTTATGTTTTATTTGAAATGACAACCCGCGTAGTTTCTCTCCCATTGATGTCTATATGAGCTTACATTTAAGTTTGAACAATTTTCTTTTTTGAGTATTTCTTTCATTTTATAAGTTTCTACCTCCTACCTTTAATTTTCTCGCTGAAATGTTTGACTTTGATCTATTATAATATTTAGATACCACTCAGGTTCCAGCCGTCCTATCGATCCTTATCATAATCACCCTATTAGCAAAAAAAAGATGAGAGGTATTAGATCGTCTAGACGGGCTAAAAATAACCTTCACAGGCAGTTTTCCATAGAAACCTTACCTTATAAAAAGTATTGCGCTTTTGTTCGGATAGATTTCCCTCCTCTTCAAGGAATTTCATCGTTGAAAATAATCATAATATTTACTTGATAAAATTCTTCACTCAGGTACTAATACTGCTTAATTGGATCTTAACGTTTCTTGGAAGCTACATATTAAAAATTAATAAATAAAAACCGGCCAAGTGCGAGTCGGACTCGCGCACGAAGGTTTCCGTACCATTATCTATAAAAACGGCAAAAAAATCATGTCTGCTGTACGGAAGCCCTCTTAAATATTTATTTTATTCTGTTTTTTTGTATTTGTTGTTATAGCGGCAATAGAAATACATCATCTGTGAAAATTTCAACTGTCTAATTATCACGGTTCATGAGATACAGCCTGGTGACAGACGGACAGACAGACGGACGGACAGTGGTCTTAGTAATAGGGTACCGTTTTACCATTTGGGTATGAAACCCTAAAAAAGAACCTAACAGACATCGAAATACAGTTCCTTTTACAAAACTGACAACTATAAGACCCACTTGCACCGCCAATCACTAAACACGTCTCGCGCTAAACGAGTTTGAAACATCATTCTGTCTCTGTCATCTTCAAACATTTGACAGAAACAGAATTATGTTTTAAACTCGTTTAGCGCTAAACGTGTTTACTGATTGGCGGTGCAAGTGGGCCTTAGTCCGGTCTTGGGTTGTCAATTTTGTATTAAGAACTTTACTAAAGTCGACATAAAGTACGAATTACAAAAACTGGCTCGAAGGAAACATGACCTAACTTTAACCCTAGCCTAATCAGGCTAAAGTTAGGTCGTGTTTTATAATAAGACGGTCTGAATTCGTTTCGCCCTTTCTTGTCAGAGTAGTCAGATAGAAAATGCCGACCTCATGTAGTTTTTAAAATATAATTGACGTGTAAATGTTTATAAAAACCTACTTAGAGAAATAAAATCACTTACCAATTATTATTATAAGCATATCTGAGTGTTTTAGACCTCTTTGGTTAGATTTAGCGTCCATATCGGTGCCTACCCCTCATCATCTGTCTAGCTTTTTCTAACTTAACTACTAAAGTCTACTTGAAACTGTACCCCAATTGAAGCTTAGAGCCTAGCTAATAAAATTTGCGAAAATATTGTTATTTGATTTTAAGTTTGATGAGATTAGATAAAATAATGGTTCTTTAGTTAGGTATTACGAATTTTATTATTTTTAAAAAGTGTGAAATAACAAGGTTAGCCATATTTGATTATTCGAAATTCAAAATAAATAAATTCTTACCTATGTACTATTGACACTGATGTCATCAATATAATGGCACTAAAGTGTACTTGAAACTCTATCACAAATCAAGCTTGTATTAAATATTATGAAAAGAATTCGTATAAAAACATTTTGATAGAAAACGAAACTAGAAATAGATATGAAACTATTATTAGTATTTTTATGTTATTTCAAAAAAAATACCTTAATGTGAACTGCATGTTATAAGTATATCCAAGATGTAAAATCTAAATATTTGCACGGCTGAAATACCGAATGGTGAAACCCTTATTAAGAACTTATGTTAGCTACCTATATTTTTGCAAATAAATATAAATTTTAATATGAAAATCAAAATGTTGTAAGTATAAATTAATATAGTATTTAATCAAGATTAACGCTGTATAGAATTAATCTTAAAACGATAAAGTTCCAATTAATAAGAATTAAGAAAGGATTTTTGCTGGCTCAGAAATTCCGACAACATTGCGAAAAAAATATTACTTGAACTTATAACTTTGATGATGTCAGATAAATGGCTCTTTAGTTAGGTATTATAGATTTTATTTAAAAAAACGTGTGCTATAATGTGCTAGATAAATTAGTTGGAACTTAGCCGAAAGTGGTAAAACATGTCATAAATACATTAACAGTTCTCCTATTGACTATAGGAGACTGACATTTTGATTTCTTTTAATTATTCTTCTAGCTTAAAATAGAAAACACACAAATCTAAATATACACACTTTATAATATAACCAAATGATGATCAAAATAATCAATAAGTACGTATCCTCACTTTACATAATCATACGCACACCCTAATTGAGTAAAACACTATCAATCATAATCCGAATCATTTTGAAGCCTATAGCTAATCCATTGCTTCATATGTTCGAAAACTTGTCTGCTCAACAACGTAAATAACGCAACGAATGTTGTTGAACTGTCAAAAAGTTGAAAGCTATTCCTACTCTTATTGTGTTTCGCAATTACCCCGCGGGGTTTATAATCCTATCTATTATATAGCTACTAGCCTCTGCCGGCAACTTCGTCCTCGTGAAATGTCTTGTTTCAACATATAATACGAGTACATATCCTATAATACTCGGCAATACTGTAGCTTGTCATAAGTGATAGAATTTTTGGTATCGGATCATTTGTTCCGAAGATTACCTCATGCACACTCTCAACTTTGACCTGTTAATAATATTACTAGCTACACCCCGCAGTTTCACCCGTATAAGCCACGATTTCTCGGGAATATCGGGATAAAAAGTATCCTATGTCCTAATCTAGGTCATGGTCTACCCATCTGCCAAATTTTATCCAAATCCGTTCAGCCGTTTTAGCGTGAAAGCGTAACAAACAAGCATACGAAAAAATAAAATATTTTCTCTTTATGATCTTAGTTTAGATAATACAGAAGTATATAGCTATAAATAGATTGGTATATGGAATGCGCGTTTACATAATACCCACATGGCAGTTAAAGAAATCGCATATACAATTCAGTTGATTGAAAGTCAATCAAAACATGTTTCAAAGACGTAGCACTTTTACCAAATATTAAATTGGTGTTACTCAATAGTTATACGAGTAGGTGTACAGAGACCTTGTTGGCTGGGTAATAGTAGGCTTAGAGGAAGAATGGAAAGGTGTTAAAAAAAGTCGAGGGGTGACGTGGGACACCCGGTTGGAACAAAGTTCCTTTTGCTGTATAAATTACTAGCTTCTGTCCGCGACTGCGTCCACGTGATATTCATTGTTCTCCCGACCCACCCCGTCGCATCGCATCGCCTGCCCGCGCTATTGCGTCGTTTTCGCTCAGCGTTCTTTGTGAATTTTTGTGTCGGCTTGGTTCCTAAGTGTCCTATCGTGATGTTACGTAGCTTATAGCCTTCCTCAAGAATTGGTATATCAAACGCAATTTTTTTTTTCATATCCGAGTTGTACTTCCAGAGATTAGCGCGTTCAAACAAACAAACAAACTCTTCAGCTTTATTATTAGTATATATATACAGGGTTATTGGTTGTATGTCAGCAATACATTAAGGGGATGCAGGAGAGGTCATTTGTAACAAAATTACCCCTGATGACCCCTAGGCAACTGTCAATCATTTTAGAGTAATTAGTTTTTTTTTTTTTTTGCGGTGCACAACTATGAAAATTTATTAAAAAAAAAGCAATGCATAATTTTTATTAATTATTGTTATCTGCCTCTACTTCAATACATAATAATCAACCATAAAATGACAATTATGTTTAAAAGTTTTACAAATCGTTACAATTTCCTATCACTTTAAGCAGGTTATTTGACTAAAATAGTTGATTTCTGAAAACAAAAACACGGATGTACTTTATCGGCAGAACATTCCAAAAACAGGTACAACTTAGCTATCCAACGAGATACAACAAGATACTAGATATCTTCAAAAAAACATAAAATGTCAAATTACTCGAAAATGGTTGACATTTGCATCAGGGGTCATTCGGTTGCAAATGAGCTCTCTTACATCCCCTTAATGGATTTCCGACATATAACTAATAACTCTGTGGATAGATGTATTAAGTAGAAAGCACAATGAAATAAAAAAAGTTTAAGAATAAATACATGAAAAAAAGCTATTGCATAGCATTTTTTATAAACTTATGCAATTATAATTATTTATTATTTTTTTATTTATGCAGTATATTTTTTCTTTGATATTAATTCAAGTACAGTCGTACCATATACATACACGTTAAGCGAACGCTCGGCCCAGCTATGTAGCTCTGTAAATAAAACCTAACACCCCCCACTCCGCCTACCATGTGGTAGGCGGAGTGGGGAGTGTTAGGTTTTATTTTCGTTACGTAATTTCTTGATTAGGTCGCCGCGCTCAAATCCCGCGATAAAAGCTATGCAATAGCTTAAAAGAAACCAGGCACAATGAAATAAATTAACAACGTTTGGGGGCAGTAACAAAACAAAACGATCAAAAAAGTCAAAATGTTACACTTTTTCCGGTCTAGCTCTCATTCGCAATGTGTGCAGAGTATATCGTGCTATTTGGAACTTAGTTCCAAAAGCTGTTAATGATTTTAAGGAACTAGTTTGCTTTCAGGACGTAAGGCGAAGTACTATGGAATCGAGAAATATCACGGAAGTGTTTTTCTACCACTTTTTGGATCAAAACGGTGAAGGTAAACGTCGTGAGGAAACCGGCATTAACTATTTAGCGTAGTGCTAAATAGCATAATGATACAGAATATGGAAATAAATGGCGAGAATTATATGTGATAGGAGCAACCGAATATTATCAAAATCAAAGTCAAAGTCAAATCATTTATTTCAAATAGGCACATAAAAGGCACTTTTGAACGTCAAAATTTACAAAAAAATATAATTGATTCTAGTTGCCCCTTCCAAAAGGTAGTTTCGTATGGAGAAGAATGGGCAAGAAACTTCACCGTTACTCTTTTAAAATGTTTTACAATATTGTGTAGGTTCACATTAATTATGTAATTATATGTGAAGAGGATGCACCTACAATAAAATTACTATACCACAATAGGTAAAAATAATTAAATATAATGCAAAGATAGGCAAATTAATTATGTCATAGATACATGGTGCTCACATATTCACAAATACCGAAAAGTAGATGATGATGTTGTTGTTGATGTTTGTTTGGTTCTTGACAAGCGTCAAAGGTAAAATCCTAATCCTAATCCTAACTTTATATTTATCTAATATATAAAATTCTCGTGTCACAGTTTTCGTTGCCATACTCCTCCGAAACGGCTTAACCGATTTTGATGAAATTTTTTGTGCTTATCCGGTATCTATGAGAATCGGCCAACATCGATTTTTTTTTTTTTTTTGTAGGTAGGGTAGGGAGTTAGGGAGGTAGGTAGGTAGGTAGGGTAGGTAGGTAGGTAGGGTAGGTAGGTAGGTAGGGTAGGTAGGTAGGTAGGGTAGGTAGGTAGGTAGGGTAGGTAGGTAGGTAGGGTAGGTAGGTAGGTAGGGTAGGTAGGTAGGTAGGGTAGGTAGGTAGGGTAGGTAGGTAGGTAGGGTAGGTAGGTAGGGTAGGTAGGTAGGGTAGGTAGGTAGGGTAGGTAGGTAGGGTAGGTAGGTAGGGTAGGTAGGTAGGTAGGGTAGGTAGGTAGGGTAGGTAGGTAGGGTAGGTAGGTAGGGTAGGTAGGTAGGGTAGGTAGGTAGGGTAGGTAGGTAGGGTAGGTAGGTAGGGTAGGTAGGTAGGTAGGGTAGGTAGGTAGGGTAGGTAGGTAGGTAGGGTAGGTAGGTAGGGTACGCCGTAGATAAGTACCGCAACCCGTGCGAAGCCGGGGCGGGCAGCTAGTATTTTATATATATAAGTATATATATCCTAATCCTAACTTCCTAACTCATATTATAAATGCGAAAGTAATTTTATTTGTTTGTTACCTTTTCACGCCTAAACCACTGAACCGATCATCCTGAAATTTTCCATACACGTTGTCAGGTGTACAGAAACGGATATATGGAAAAAAAGCCGCTTTCATCCCGAACAAAAGTACTGTTTCCGAGGAAAACAAAATTACATTCGTATGATAATAGATGGCGCCACGTGTCTTTCGAATCATGATTGAATTATAGTATGGTAGAAACTTTAGTAGTGTGTTAAGAGTTTTTATTTAACTACTTAATACATTTCGTGAGTCTAGAGGGTCGACAGACCGGTTTTTAATCCTCCTAACTTTATTATATTATTAATTATTTCTTTATTGAATTTAACAATCAATTCGGGTTGTTCGGGGCATTATTGCCCCGAACAACCCGAATTGATTGTTAAATTCTAAATTGACGCAAGCGAAGCCGCGGGCATAAGCTAGTTTCTTATATAAATAAGAAAAGTTACCTTTGGCTTAACTAAAAGAGTAATTATGTTGTTCGCCACACCTACATACCAAACAGACTGGTCAACGAAGTACTTGAACATGAATTATTACTTTGTAAATTTCTATAAAATTTAGCCCACCTGAATTAGGCAGATGTCTTTGTCACAGTCAACGTGGATATTGCATGCAGAATGTAATTAATCAACATGAAACACCCCACTAGTTCTACAGTCCACGTGGACTAAGCTCTTTGAACAATCCCATTGGATAGCCTGGCGCCCCTAGGCTTCTTAATGGATAACTCCTTTACCCGTCGACCAATCACAGCGTTCGATGCTTAGCCACGGATGCCTCCTTTGTGTTAGCGACAACTGACACTAGTAATGACGAGGAAAGGGGAGCATTGAGAGATTATTATAGTAATTAGATACCAGATTGTAATTATGCAGTATCTGCTCCACAATATGTCTAAAACATCACTGGACCGGACACAAAGGATTTAAGTTATGTCAAAGATTATAAAGAAATAGATATGCTTTTGGGCGCTTTGATACTTTTAAAAATTCCATTCAAATTTACTTTTAATTTTTAAGGACAAGATGTGTCCTCTGCTGTGTCTTTAAGTGGTATAGTTGTTTTGTTGACAAATGGTAGTCTTTTCGGAGAATTTTTTAAGTTAAGTCACATTTTCTTGTTTTGGAACCTATTATAAACTATAACCCAGGTCCAGTTGAAAACCAACATCAAGTGTGTAGTTGTCTGGCATTTGTGCTGACCTGGGCTTATCTGGCGCAGCCAAGAAGCCCACAATACTTAACAATTTTTTCGTTTCTGTTTTTTTGTATTGTGGAAGTTAATTTATTTTCGTATTTCTTTCTAACTAAACTTACAACGTACTCATGTGCCACATCCACCACCGATGCATCTGTGATTTGGTCATTTTGTAATTATAGAGACTACAGTACAGTAGGTATATGCTCAAAATAATTATGGTTTCTGATTGCATTTGCGACACACGGTAACTTGGAGCAGTCAACTCAACAATGGCATGAAACATATTCCGTTTTACGATGTGAAATTAGAATAGGGAGTTTTTAATATAGAAAAAGGGAAATAAAGTACGAATTTCGTAGTGATGTTTGTCCTCTAAACTTCACTTTGAAAGCCGAATTATTTTTCAGTCGTTAACTTAAATAAATAGCTGAGACATGTCCACACATCGGAATCAACTGCTGGACATAGGCCACCCAAGTAGACTGACTCCATCTACCACTTGAAGCTTTGCGACTTACCGTACCCTTGATTCGAACGTCGATAGCCACCATGTAATAATACCTTATGTAAGAAGATAACAAATTCCTTTGTCAGTAGTTTGTCATTGTCCAACATCATGATTCTGAACCGACTACTAAAGATCATATGACAATATTTCGACATAAGTGGGTATCTACTTTCGATAAATATAAATACTATGACGTATGGAGGAATAAATATGCCATAAGTTTGACATATTTTCTATACAAAAGCTGTCAAACCGCATGTTTATTCTGAGAGTACGGGCCCATTAAGACCATTAAGGTCCGATTAAATAATCCTCCCTTAATGGTAATTTGATAAATCATAAATGATTTTATTTCTGCGGTTTGCACAAACACTTTTATGCGTTAAAGTAAATTATATTTTAAAGCTATATGAGTTCGGTATTTTCTGTGACTTTTCTGAGAAGAAAAACCGAAACAAACTCAGTTATGTGCAGAAATTCGTTACACAAAAGAGACGTGTTGCTGGGCAGTGTTTCGGGTTATTTAATAACTTTCTTAGAATTAATCTCTACGATGAATCTAAAAGCAACATTTTTGGGAATGGACTATTCTCTTTTTGACTTTCAAAGTGCCTAAACGAAGTAATTAATAATGAATTTTATAATACTCGATGCGTTTTGGTGTTGATTTGTAAGAATTTCACAAAACCGTTTCTAACAAACGTTAATTGAGTTAAAGCCCGAATGTAAAAACCTGCACAAAAGTTGATTGGCGAACACGAAAATAACTAGTTTTTCCTAAAAATCCTGGCTATTTTCGAATCGCTTTTGAAACAAACTGGCAAAAGGGGTGTCGTCGACATGTTTCAACGACCAAGCGAATTTAAAGTTGGTCTGAGCCCTAGCGGGCAGTAGCGAAATACAATCAGTGCACATGACCTTTACGTCAATGAAAATTGAAATTTTCGGTGCATGCTGTGTGCTCTCCCTCTAGGGCCTTTTTAATTGAGAGAAGTTTTCGGAAACTAATTTAAACACTTTTTTTTGATGTTTTTAACGTTGGTCGGTGTTAAAAATTACGAGTGACAGACTGACAGTCTTTATTACGACGTATGTTGAAGACTATTTTAGCACGACTTTATTTTGTGAATAATCAGCTAGCTCGTCATGTTGCTACGGGAGGAATGAGGAAAATGTCGTGAAGAAAGTATTGATTATTAATGTGGGTGGCTATAAGAGTAAGGGAAGTCTAAAGGAAACAATGGACGGCGTGAAAGATGATATGGCTAGAAAGGGAAAGACAACTTAGATGACGACTAATAGAGAAGTATGGAAAAAAGAAACACGTTGCGCTGACTAAGAGTGAAATAATGATGAATAAAGCTGGCTTCCTTAGCAGCTCGAGAAGGAACAACAAGGAACAAGGTACAACGAAGCCTGTTAGCGAAAACAGTTTTTTTAACCTTTCAGCAAAGCTAATTAAAAAAGTATTTCGAATTTTAGATTAACATAAAACTTGTCGCTGTCTCACAAAAATTGGCCAATAAGTATTGACACAATGTTTGAGCTTGACCACACAATTAATACGGTGAACCGTACTCGGTACGTCTCATTCATGTCATTGACCACATAAACCAGATTTGAAGATATTAAATAGCTGGTATTGAATGCAATAAGTTTATGATGCTATGTGGTAATGGCCATATAAAGACATAAAAGCTCTAGTTATTGTGAGTAATGACAGTAAAATATATAATCGACATTAAACATGTTAATAGAGATATCAACTTTAAGAATCGGCTTACTTAAAGCTACGCTAAAGAAAGATATTATAAAGTTACTAAACAAAATTATGGTGACTACTTTTTAAGTAAATCTTTTAGTCTTTAAATGTCGTATTCATTCCTTTACAAATAAATAAAGAAAATATATTTATTGGTCGATATCCGTGATTGGGACTCACACAGAACGATCACAAACTAAACTAAATACAATCATAGAAACAAAAAAAAAACAGTCGTATTGAGAACCTCCTCCTTTTTTTGAAGTCGGTTAAAAAAGGTATCTACATACTTTGATTTCGTTGTTGAAGAACTTAAGGTGTTAAATTCCTGTTTTGTTGGTTCTTATGTTCTTTTAATGCGTCAATCGTAATCATCATAATTTTTCTAGACATAAGCCGCCCCATTTAGCGCGATCCTAGGCTACTCCCTCCAGCTGCTACCATCCAACCTCCGAAAATCTTCACTGAAGTTTTTTTAATATACCATAATTTATATTGCCAGCCAAGTTTATTAGCAAAAAAACATCTTCACTATCGCCTGTCGTACAGTGCACCACAGTCCTTACCACTCTTATGGCACAGTTACGTGATCTGACCGCAGGAATTCGGTGGCTGACCGCAAAACGTTTGTTTGTTCTACATACATTGTCAAAGGTAATGACGCTTTCATGCTGTTTAGATTCTTCGTAGCTTTTTGTTGTTGATTATACAACATTTTAAATAATTATACATCATTAATTATACAAATTTTAATTAACTATATATCATTTTAAATTCTATTGACTGCCTCATTGGTCTAGTGGTCGCAAGTGCTACTGCTGTGCAAGAGGTCGATTCCCAGGTCGGGCAAAGCGTTAATTGGTTATTCTATCAGGAATTTCTCAGTAGGAGCAGTCTGGATTTGTGCCTGATTTATGGCAATAGCCTCGCCCCCTATTACATGGAATTTAAACATAACTGGTGAAATGTGGGTGTACCTACACCTCTGCCTAACTCTTCGGGTATTATTGGCATGATGTTATGATATTGATAATATATTTTAATTGTTGTAATATTCCACTGTTTGATAAAGACCTCTCCTAGTCCTTTCAAGTACTCGTTTCCTGCGACACCTTGGTTTTTGCCACGTATTTTCTAAGCCTGGACGTAATTCATTAAGTTCATGCTCAAGTTGCAGGGCAGTTGCAGTTTAGTTACTTAGAAAATAAGTGAATAATAAATTGCCAGCAGATCATTTTATATGGTACAAGCCACCTACCTCTGCTTCCCATGGGTGCAATGTACCTAGTACTGATGTAACGACATGTCAAAACAGAGATTTCTGTGATAACCCTTCCGCTAAATCTAAGTTCAATATTAATGTATTACACATACATCTTCCGGAGTAAAATCTCTAAATGATGGTGAAAACCCACGGAGTACAACATTATCCGCTGCGTGGTTTAGAAGAACAAGGCGGTCAAATAATTTATTTCAAATAGGCACATAAAAGGCACTTTAAACGTCGATATTCACAAAAAAAAGTGATTCTGGTTGCCATAGATATCCGAGAGATATGCCTTTACTCTATATTTGCTCAAGTTTATGTGTCGCCACCTTTTCCCCACTCCTGAAACTCTCACATAAACAAAAGAAATAGATACGGCACACATGATGCATTCTTTGCACACAAACAAAAAAATATGCGTAACACTTTTGTGCTATTTTATTGCACATATGCTCAAAAGGGGCGGGCACTAGAAAGTATAGATACAGTCACTGAATGCACACATGTAACTCTAGCATCAACTAGGGAAGAGAGGTTGGTATAAATATGTGATCGATAAAAATATCGATGAATACCGACTGCAAAAAGAGGTGTTTTTTGGACGTATTTGGTACCGTTCTTTTTTTCTGCTTTTCCATGTGGAATATTAAAAGACCAATAACAACAAATCAAGTAAAAATATAATATTTTCGTTTGCGAATAACATTTAAGTAATTCAGTTTCTTCAGTTTCTCCCTTACTCAGCCCCGGATTTAGATTTTTTTCGAGGCGGGGCAAAAACTGCAATCTGCCGCTCCCCGCCCCGCCAATCCTTTAACGTTTTACATGAATCCTTATTTATTTAAATATACATGGACATGTCGAACAATTATTTAGGATAGGACAGGACATATTTGGAATAAATCGTGAGATTATAGCATACTAGCTTCTGTACGCGACTTCGTCCGCGTGAAACTTCGGCCCCCGACCCACCGCGTCGTTGCGCATCACTCGCCCATGATATTACTTCCTTTTCGCTTAGCGTTCTTTCTGACCTTTTTTCTTACTGCTCGGTTTCTAGGGTAAGGTTTCTACCTTCTTCAAGAATTGGGCTATCAAATGCAATAAGATTTTTTCAAATCCGACTGCTTGTTCCAGAGATTAGCGCGTTCAAACAAAAAAAACTCTTTAGCTTTATTATTAGCAGAAGATTAGAATAAAAATTTTACTCTTTGAGCCTTTTGTTTTGCAAAAAAATCGATGGCATTTTCATAATTAATCTGATTGTCATGATTTTTGATTGCTAAGATCACACCCGACTTATGCAGAAAAGCTTAACACCAATTAAGGCAATCTAGAATGCACCAGCGAGCGGAGCGAGCGCGAAAATTTTAGCACTGCCTCAAATAAGTTAGATTTTGTAAGTCCGAAAAGTTTTAAGAATTAAGAGTCGCTAGGCTATAAGAACGAGCAAAGCGAGCTCGAATATTTTGCCAGAAAAATATTAGGTAAATTTTATCGATCGATAATGCTCCAATCCAACGGCTGCGCCAGCGCTCTGTGGTAAAAACTTAAAGGAAATCGTGTCGCCTTTCCGCATAAAGGCGGCGAAATGGGCGGGACGCCCGGCGCCCTCGCTAGGCGATGTAAAATTTCTAAAATAAAGGATTTGTTCCTTAAATTTTTGGCCACAGAGGTGACAGAAGCGCTCATCCTCCTCAGGTTCGCCACGGCATAGATCTGTTGCAAGAGATGGAAAGCTAACCTTTTTGTATCGCCAAATAAAAATGGAGCATGTGTTTTAAAAACAGAGAGTTTCTGGTAGAATTCAACTGCTCCGCCCGCAACCCGCTCGCACCGTTTGACGATCTATGCCTACGCTAATCACGTAGTGATTTTGTCAGTGTGCCACTCGCAGAGAAAGATAATAAGTGCTGCGCATCTCACTTATCGCAGAGTTGCGGTGCGCTGAGTGGTGCACTTGTTTGCCACGCTTAAATTTGCCTTTCCCCCCTAGATCCGGGGCTGCCCTTACTTAAAATTAAAACTGTTCAACTATCGCACATAAAAGAACAATTAAAATAGGTACTTATTGAACATTATATCTGTCGCTTTCATAATTTAGTTGTTACATTCTTAGCCAAAAAATGTAAGCAAATATCAATATGTTATTCCATCACACATTTTGTCACTTGGATAATATTATTATCCATCGGGGTCTTGCTCAAACTGGTGAAAATCAGTCGAGGAGAAAATATTTGTATCGACAAAGTGTCTAAGAGCTTTTGGGACTAGCAACGTCTTTATGGACTTTGAAGTCACTTGAAATTACCAACCAATTATTTTCTCTGCATTTTGCATCTACCTATTTATGTTCAATTTCTGGATCTATCGGGAAACTGATATAAAATGTATTAATTCTCGTTTAAGATTCTTAATACAATTTCTTATTAGAGCAACTAACAATTATCGATATCCATATCTCAGTGCTGCGCACCACTAATGCATCGTTTTGACATGCGTCAGTCATTAGGCAAAGGCTGTCGCATGTCAAAAATATTTCACAACTAGATAATTTGTAAAATACTTAAATATTATAATTAATGCAGTGATTTTTTAGTTACCGGTGGTAAGACAAACCACTTGTACTAAGGTTTGTTGTAATTGTGCTATATTTTCACACAAGGACGGAACAATTCGGCATTTCGTAAAAATACGAAATCACACTACACGTTCCGAGGCAAACATATGACTAAACGGTGCTCACTGCAGTCACGCGTATTTAAGGTCAGTTCAACCCAACGGAGGCGACATGCGCCACGCCTCCAAGCCATATCCCTCGATATCCGTGCTGGTTGCCCTTTCCAAAAGGTAGATTCATATGGACAAGAATGGGCAAGAAACTCCACCGTTACTCTTTTAAAATGGTTTACAATATTTTGTATAGGTACATTAATTATATAATTATATGTGAAGACAATGCACCTAGAATACAATTACTATACCACAATAGGTAAAAAGAATTAAATATAAAGCAATGACAGGTAAATAAATTAGATATGTGATAGATACATGGTGCTCAAATATTTACAACTATTGTAAAAGTATATAAATTATTTAGTGTGTGAGTTAAAGTAATTACAGATTGCAAAATCAATGTCATATAAATTACAAATGAGCAACCTGTTTGATTTTGTCTAGACCCTAGATTGTCCTATGGAGCAGGACCAGCTTGTTTCCAAGCATTTCTTTCTCGGATATAATCCTCTAATTTGTAATAACTATGCTTGTTTACAAAGTGTACTTTTAATATGAGTTTTAAATGTCACACAGATAGTCAAGAAAAGTGACTTTATTTTATACTATTCTAATAGAATTATAGATGGAGAGTACTATGTTCATCAATAAAGTTTTAGTTTCATAAGAAAGCTATGAACGGTCTCAGAACAATGGCTGTCCAAATACAGATATATTGACACCCTAATGTCAGATACTGGTGAAAATGACAGATTTTCATGATGGCCGTTATGAGTCAACGGAACCGATCTCCTAGGAAACCGTAGCTTTAGGCTTTACTACTATCCATTAACTACCAACCATGATGAAGCTGAATCATATATTCTGAGCCCAAAGGACACCCGATAGTGCATTATTACACATCCCTCTAGCCGTCAACTTAGACACATTGTTACTCACTACAAATAGAACACTGGTTAGGGGAAGTTCCGATCGGTCAGATCCTATTCGAACGCCGCCTATCCATTGCTAGTTTCTACTACTTGACAGGCCAAACCCGATCTACACTGTCTATAATAGAATCATGTATGATCCTATTTTTCTTTAGGATAAGGTCACAACAGATACACCTTGTAAAAAAAAAATGAAAATAGAAAAGAAAAACAGAAAACATTTTATTGTTCAGGTAACACAGTAAGCAGGTTCTCAGGTTTGCAACAAGTAGAGACGAGATGAGTAGCTTAAAATATTATCGCTAGGTTACAAGTATTAATTACCAGTAAGCCCCAAACTCTGTTTAGTTTGGGACTCTGTATTTGGGCTCGGGATACGAATTCCAAAGTGGAGACAAGAGAGGTGATTTCTGGTGTGGTGTAGCACACCACACAATACACACACACATAATGTGTGGTATGGGTTAATGTGTGGTCTTCTTCTTTTCGTATTGATGATACGCGTCCTCGTCGATTTTTTTTTATACAGGTTTAGCCCAGTAGGTGGCAACGTTGATTGCGGCATCAGTGGCATTCTTTAGGTCATCCGAGGTACAGGTGAACCCGTTCGGGCACTTAGACCCCTCCAGCAAATGGGGCATGATCCGATCAAAAGCACCACACTCGCTCTGGGTGTTGGATGTGTGGCGTGGTGTGTGAAATAGGTAATAACAATGATGTTAAAGTGGCTTTGCCATCACGGTAGAGCTCCGGAAAGGTAAGCGAGACGTCGTGAATATGGAACCCAACCCGATGTCATTGCACTATTTAATTCATGTCAGTTAAATAGTGCAATGGCATCGGGATGGGTTAGGTTAGGTTAACTACTGAACTTCTAGCTCAAAAAAGGGTTAGCAAGAATACTATTGTAATGTGAAAAATACATGTCAAGTACAATAAGAAAGTAGAAATAATACGTCTCATGGTCATTATCCTAATCCTAACTAATATTATAAATGCGAAAGTAAGTTTGTTTGTTTGTTACCTTTTCACGCCTAAACCACTGAACCGATCATCCTGAAACAGGTATACAGAAACGGATATAGGGTACCTTTTATGCCGAAAAAAAGTACTGTCCCCGAGGAAAACAACAATAACGTTCTTATGATAATAGATGGCGCCACGTGTCTGCCGTATCATGATTGAATTATATTATTATAGAAACTTTAGTGGTGGGCTAAGAGCTTTTTTATTTTTTTATTTAAGTACCTAATACATTTTGTGAGTTCAGAATAAATTCTAAATTAACGCAAGCGAAGCCGCGAGCAAAAGCTAGTTAATAATATTATAAACAGGTAAAATTTGTGAAATTGTATGTAGAGGGAAAGCTTCGGAACTACTGATCCGATTCCGAAAATTCTTTCACTATTAGGAAGCTACAGTATTACCGAGTGTTATAGGACATAGTTTTAAATGTTGAACAAGAAATTTCACGCGGACGAAATAGCAAGTAGAAGCGAGTCTTCTTTGAAAGGGATGAGGCTTTTCGGGCACCATAAAGACAGCCACATAACAGACCAATATTGTAAGTCTTTTCACTAAACATTCACGATTTTGGTACCGTTAAGCCGTTCAAACCGCAGGAATGTAGCGGTAAACCGCAAAGCATTTGTAATGCTCGTAGTTGAGTGTAGTCGAACACTAGATTATATACTCGTACTTAATTGAGTCGTCATCGCTTTTTCTAACTAGTGTTTTGATTGCGATAAAACCGGTTTCCAAATTGCAGTCCATTCAACTGTTTTTTTGCGTTTGGTATGTATCTCGTACGGCAACGTCAGGTTCGTCATTAGGTAATGTGTCTGATTAAATTTTTCTTGTCTTTGAAGATGTGTGCCCGATGGGATCGGCAAAAGTTATGAAATTACCAATCAGACTGTTATCCCCTATTTAACTTGGTTAGGGGGTTCACCCCCAAAGTTAAAGGTCTAAGTTCCTTCCAGAATGTTAACCTTGGTTGTTTATGGAGCTATTGCGCAAAATTTCGTGCTCCTAGACCCAGCAGTCTGGGCTGTGCATTGTGCGTTAGTGAATGTAAGATTTTTTATATTTGTCTAAAATACAGTTCACATTTTCTCGAAAACAATGGACTTCCCTGGACCAAAGCTGAAGTCACCCTGAAGAAAATAGGAAATGTAACCTTTTATGCGTGAGTTGTGTATAATTCAACTGGGTAGAAACCAAATCAAAGAGCAAGCAGCTCGACCTTCACAGCAACTAGCTGATTTTCTTATAAAAATAGTACATAATTAATCCACAAGCTTTTAGTGCAGCTAGATTTAATCACACACTACCAAGGTACCTTTGTATTAATACTGTGTAGTTGTAAATAAACTAGGTAGTTAGGTACTGACAATTTCGTGGTGTATTCAGCTCGACACGGAAGAGGGAGGAAACGCGTGTGACTTAAAAAGTGATCAATATAAATGTTGATGAATGGAGAGGCAGAGGAAGCCCAAAGAAAAGAAGAATAGATTGTGTGAGGAATGATTAGAAAGAAAAGGGAGTGTATGAGAGCGTGGCGGTTGACAGGGGAATGGAAGAAGGAAACGTGTTGCGAAGACTCCAAATCACACGGGGCAAGTGCAGGTAGCTGATGATTCAGCTCGACGTGATCATTGGCTGACATTTGCATCTGGTCAATCAATAATATTCACTGGTGCAAGTGACAAAAAAGATGCGGCTTCAAGAATAGAGGCAACTTGAGAGAAGATGGAATACTGTGCAGGATGATGGCAAGAAAACAAGTGAACAAGGGATGATAAGCTGATTGATACATTATCATTATCGGTTTTTCTCATCTGTTTTGGGGTCGGGTTCCAGTCGAGCCGAATGCAGCTGAATACCAGTGTTTTACATGGAGCGACTGCCTATCTGATCCGCACCATCCAGTTACTGGGTAACAAGATACCTCTTGGTAACACTGGATGTCTGATTGAGGCGTATACGAGAAAAAGACCTACTCGCCTAGAAGACCCGGAGGATGATGCTCAAATGATAAAAACTAAAGCCAAAAAGATACGGTAGCTTTAATAACATAGATTTAATCAGGGTTACACAAACAGGCAGCTCTTTCATACTTAATTGAATGATAACGAAAACTACCATTAAACAAATTATTTCAAACAGCAGTCTTTCTGCTATTCTCCTCTAGTTAATGTAAAAGCTAAGATCCTGCGGTAGCTTCTAGGATATAGTCCGACTGCCGTAAATGTAAGGTCTACATTTCTTTGACTGAAATATTTCTATAAGAGCTTCCACTAACGGCGCGGCGGTCTGGATATGGGATGACATCTAGATATCCGCGATATCAACACTAGCTGCAGTTGATGCCATTTACGTCAATATGAGTTACATAAACACGCAATGCGAATTATACTTAGTTAAATGACACTTGATTAGGTTTATACCCTCATCTGAAACCATGTATTGAAGAGTTAAGACAACTACTCGATGGCACTGAGACTTGTAAGGCAGTGCCTTTCTTGTTACTGCTCTGTCACGTGTCTCTGCGCAGTGTTTGAAAATAACCTTCTAAGTACCCGATGCACAAAGACGGAAGGATACTCGAGATGTGAAGTAATTTGTAGCTGTTTACAGATATGAAATGTTCTGAAGGTCTTAGAGGCGCAACACACATGTTCAGCTCGGCTTGATTCGGCACAGCTGGATGGGCAAATCGAGTATATGTAGATATGATTGTGTTTAGGGCTCGTGGCTAAGTAATAACAACCGCAAGGGTCGATCGATCAGGTTAAGCTACGCTTGTCGCGGTAGGTCCGTGGATGGGTGATCAACTTCACATACCTCCGTGCCTCGGAAAGCACGTTAAACTGTTGATCCAGGCCTTCATTCGTGGATCTTTGACAGTCATTACGGGTCGACAGAAGCTCGAAAGTCTGACAACCAGTCTTTTCAACGGGTATCGTTACAAAGTAACTGGGTTGTGGAGCTCTGATAAAATAAAAAACTTAAGTCACTCCACGTAAAATACTGGTATTCGACTGCATCCGGTTGGAATGGAAGCCGACCCCAAAATAGATGGGATATAGGCTTAGCAGATGATGATGTGTTCGGGATAAAGCTGCTCGACTTAGATCGAATTGAGCCGAGCCGACATGAACATGATCACGAGGGCAGATGTCGAAAAGAGTTTCGCGAGCCGAATGAAAGACGTATGTGCAGTAAGTGATTTTGGTTCAGCAAATACTGCCGAATCGAATGTGTATGTAGCAACTCATAGAGATTGAATGAAAAACGCCAGGAAGAACGGTGACGGTGAGTTTAAACTTCAAATATTAGCATGTCAAATATTGAAAGCAAGTGTCGCTTGTTTTGAACAGCTTGTGGTTACAAACAACATGCCTGTATTTGCTGATCACTTTCCCTATTTGACTTTCGAAATAGTTGTTAAACAAACTTGTAGCGGCATCTATCATCACACTGACGTCACGCAAAATCTTGCATCGCGCAAGCAGAGTTTACCAACTAGCATATATATAACGTCCCAACATAAAACATCGGGCGGTTGCCCACCAAACACAACACTCGTCTGGTCGGAGGATCCTCCCTTTTCCATAGAGTATGAGTGAGCTTTACACCCTGTTTCGCAAACCTCTATAAACTGAAGACAAACAAACATAATTAAGGTTTCCTGGTGTTGAGTTTGTTAGCTAATTAAGCCATCCCGGTCCCCAGGTCGTGCCAGATTGCCGTTGGATTGGACTAGGACAGTGTGGGAAGAGGGAGTGCATCTGTGTTTGCGCACACACTAGTGCACTATAATATCCTGCGTTCTTGCCTTATCTTCGTGAGATTGTCTGCCGGTACAAAAATTCGGTCGGGAGGATATTATTTTATATTATTTAACGTCTTACGAGGCTCTGGACCAATGAAAGATAATAGTACGGATTCATACGTATTTTGGCTGTGTGCAAGCAATAAGACACAGCTATTAGAAAAAAACCGGCCAACTGCGAGTTTGGCTCGCACATGAGGAGTTCCATACCGCAAGGCTAAAAACGCAAAAAAAAAACACGTTTCTTGTATGGAAACCCATTCATGTTTTAAGTTTTTTTTTTTAAATATTACTTGTTGTTATAGCGACAATAGAAATCACCCTCAGTGAAAATTTCAACTGTCTACCTATTACGATTCATGAGATACAGCCCGCTGACAGACAGACGAACGGACGGACAGCGGAAGCTTAGTAATAGGGTTCCGTTGGCATCCTTTGAGTATGGAACTAGGGTTCCGTTGGCACCTTTTGGGTTCGGAACCCTAAAAAACAATACGAAATGGAAATGTGCAGGTGATATAGTGCGCTTGACCGAAAGATGGGGCAGAATGACGGAATATAATGGAAGTTTCTGGAACCTCCCCTGCCAAATGGATAAACGACTATGTAAAGGTGGCCTAGGCAGCCGTCTATAAACCCTATAAATCCACACGGTAGACACCTTTGTCCAAGAACAGATGCATTAACCATGTCAGGAAGAAACATTACTGGTCTAGTGCTCACAAGCACAACTGCTGAGTATGAGATCCTGGGTTCGATTCCCAGCTCGGGCAAAGTGAAATTGAATTTTTCCATCAGGAATATCTCAATAGCTGCCCCAGCCCAGAGCCTGGATTTGTGCCTGTTGGTGGCAATAGGCTCGCCTCCTATTATAAGAGAATTCAAAATAACCGGCGTAAATTGGGTGTATTTTATGTACCTACACCTCTGCCTAACGGTTGGAGGAAGTACAGGCGTTATGTTATGTATGCCTATTGGTTTCCAGAACCAAACCAACCACAACACTTCCACATTTCAAACACAGAAAGTCGTATTCGCCATGCGATTTGCGTGCGTTACATAAGCGCACGTGAAGGAACTTATGCCATTCTTCCACGGACGACCTATCGTATCCTCATCATAATATTAATTAGGCGATAAGTGTACATTTGTCTGTGAATACACGAACGAGAAAGGAAGAGGAATTTGGTGCATTTAAAGTAAAGCAAACCCTATTCATGCAATTTTTTTGAGAAATATCGAAGTTTTCGAATACCGACTATATGGCGATACCCGTCATAATAGTTGAATAAGTGCAGGTAATCCATTTCTGTCACCGTAAAGCCGTCTAAAAGGTATCGTAGCTGTTATTACAGTAAAATAAAGTGCAACGACATGTCATAGCGTGTCCATAGTGAGGGAAAGCCATTAGTATCAAGAACAACGGTCTAGCTAAGGTAAATACGGTGTATTACTTCAAAAGGTTGTTAATGGGTTTT
Organism: Dryobotodes eremita; assembly: GCA_917490735.1. Taxonomy (NCBI): domain Eukaryota; kingdom Metazoa; phylum Arthropoda; class Insecta; order Lepidoptera; family Noctuidae; genus Dryobotodes; species Dryobotodes eremita. The sequence continues at coordinate 2,920,828 of OU823241.1, read as the reverse complement.
CAGCTACTGACAGGTTATAAGTGCTGTTGTAGATGCATCAGTGTCAGGAAAATTATATGTTAAGCCTGGACAAGAGTTTCCAAATCGAACCTAAATTGCACTATGGTCTCGTATAGTTTTATTTTTCAGAAGTCTAATTATGTTTATTTTCACTTTGATCAAGGCAAAACATCGCGAGGAAACCTAAACTTATAATTAATATAAGTCTGAAATCGCCCACCCGTCTTCAGCAAGCGTGGTGATCAAAGATCCTGCCTTCTCTGTATGAGAAGAGGCCTTTGCCCTGCAGAGGGACAATAATAGGCTGGTATTATACGATAGATATTTTACTTCTTTTATAGATTTTTTTGTACGGCACCTGTTGATCGTGCAGATAAAAGTTCTTTTTTTAGTTTAGTGGGAAAGGTCCGGGTCTTTTTCTCTTTTTTCGCTACGAAATTACTTAAAGCAGCTTACGGATAAAACTTTGCACTAATCAACAAGGTGGAAAGCAGATCTAGGATGTGCCAGAAGTACATATTATGTGTATCAACAGAGGATGGACTGTCTACAAGATGATATGGCTAGAAAGGGACCATAGGGCTAGGGGGATGATAGGGCTAGACTGAGATGACGACTAATAGAGAAGTATGGAAGAAAAAGACACGTTGCGCCGACCACGAATAAATTGGGATGAGGGCAGGAGAATGATGATGGTGGCGAGTCGTGAAGGCTATTTTAATGCACCAGCCTGCTATGTTACGCGTGCTGGTAAAAGTCGACATACGATGACACTTACGCATAAGTCATGACCTAAGAGTGCGATGGTCCGTCAGTGGACGTGATCGCCGGAGTAATGTCGTAATAGGCGGGGATTATCGCTCAACATCAGTTGAGAGGTTATGAAGTTCCGTTACTGGCGCTAAAATGATTTAAATTCACGTATTTATTACCTGACTGCGGGGCTGCAAAGACAGAGTTATGTTTTTTACGCATTTATTTGTAAGTGGGATTCTTTCTACCTAAGGATTCTATCGGCTAGATGGATTTTAATACAATAGGTGTCTATCGACACTTCTAGAACGCACGATCTTTACAGGCTAGGTTTTATTTTTATAAAATCAAAATGGCGGATTAAAGACGTCGATTAGGAGTGTTGAAAAATTAAGTACCTACCACTATCCTGTTGGATATCAAAATAAAAGGCTTCAGGAGACCATTAAAAAATAATATACCTACGAAAAGGTTAAATTAAAATTATATTTTAAATATACATACGAGTATTATATTAAAAAAATAACAAAATTGTTGCTTGTGCTTGTCTAAACGTCATTTCATTTTCCTTTGTGGATATTGCTCGCAGAACAGATAGCCGATTGGGCAGAATAGTTCTGTAGTGGCGAACTGGCGACCGCGTACCGAAAGACGTAGCGTTGGAAGCCCTCCCACAAGGTCTGCCAATGACCTGGTGAAGGCCGCAGGAATCCGCTGGATGCGAGAAGTACAGAACCGGTCCAAGTGGCGGTGCTTGGGAGAGGACTATGTCCAGCAGTGGACGTCTTTCGGCTGAAATGATGATTATAAGCCTTTGTAAGACGTAGGTTGTTGAACAAAAGAAACACATGGATCAAGCATAAATTTTCTTACATTGGCATTGGGTTGATATTTCACTTACAAAAGAAAACTTCATAGCTATTTTGCTTAACAAAACAACAGCTTAATTTATTTAATCGCTATGTTAATTCTTATATAATGTTATGAAGCTCGTGGCTAAATGATGGCCGCATGAGTCGATCGAAGGTAAAACTACGATTGCCGCGGTCGTTTAATGGATGGGTGACCAATGCGATCATTTATTACATATCGAGACCCCTCCTTGCCTCGGAACGCACGTTAAGCCGAAGGTCCCGGCTGTGATTCATTGATCTTTGACATTCGTTACGGGTAGTCAGAAACCCGAAGTCCGACGACCATGACAGTTTTACCAAGGGGTATCGTGTTACCCAGTAAATGGCTTGTGGAGGTCAGATAGGCAGTCGCTCCATGTAAAATACTGAAGCTGCTTCCAGTTAGACTGGATGCCGCCCCAACAGAGTTGGGAAAGGCTAGGCAGATTGATTAACTTTTATAAGGAGTAAGATGTCACAACAAGATGGTAATTTTTGCTTAGTATCGAATATTCTGAACCCTAAAATAAATATCGTCCGAGTAACGCTTGAATAATGTGTAGCATCAGTCAGGGGCGATTTAGTCAGTCCAAAGATAAAGCTTGCCCATTCCAATGCTTAGGTTCCTCTGGAGAAGAACGGGTAAGAAACCCCATGGACACTTTTTTAAATCAATTTTTTTTGTTACATGTTTGTTACAATATCATTCATGTTGAAATTAGACATATTCATTTATAAGTAACGTACCTTCACGACAGTGATAAATAATAAATGATTTTATTTCTGTACGTAGGTTTGTACAAACACTTTTACACGTCAATCATATTTTAAAAACTAGACGAGGTCGGCGTTTCCTATCTGACTACTCTGAGAAGAAAGGCCGAAACAAACTCAGAGGTCACAGTCTCTTTTAAAGTCCAGACATAATATTGGTCCAAGACCATGTAGATTGGTATCTGAAATGGTCTTTTGAGGAAAGAACCTATCCAGTCTGTGCACGCATTTGTCAGTAATCGTGCAGCTCGACTCAGGAAGTCAGGACCTAAGACGATGATTAATACAACCTCTATATCATAAAAAATTACATTTACCTCATACTCGTAACCTAAGTATACTTATCATGTCTACACATTATAAACCAGCTTCTTTCCGCGACTTTGCCCACTTCAAATGTTTTATCCTATAATACTCGGCAATACTGTAGCTTCATATTAGTGAAAGAATTTTCGAAATCAGGTCAGTAGTTCCCAAGATTACCTCTATATACAAACTTACAAATTTTACCTCTTTATATTATTATGTATATAGGTTCAAATTAAATTAGCTAGCGAAACTCCGCAGACGTGATAGGTATTGATATATAAACATGATAAAAAACAAAACTGGTGATTCTTTTGTGGGTTCATTAACCGCAGTTAGTGTTGTATTCAATTGAAATATCAGTTTAAAAAATCAGTTTTAATTTGTAAAATTCACAGACTTGATTGATATCGATATCTAATCACGATAAAACATATTTTACAACTGATTTTTTTTGCTTCATTTCACAACACTGCCAGCGGTCGTTGAACCCTAAGAAAAAAACCTCAAATTATTTTAATTTTATCGTGTTTAGATATTGATACACATCAAGTCTGCGGAGTTTCGCTAGGTAATTTAACTTGACCCTATAGAGTATAAATAAGTAGGCTATGAGTGGAAGAACCCAAAACACCCAGATGAAGAACAATAACACAAAAAAATGAGACGAAATAGTAGAAAAATTTAGTTAATTTGCCTCAAAACAAACTCAAGTTCTCCTGTCAATGGGATCTATTACGTTGTTACACAACAGAGCGTGTGCGCACTCTTCTGTGGTGAAACTTTTGCCAATTTGTATACTAGTCGGCTTATTCAGATCGAACTACTCGTTTCACTTACACTGCCCAGTGATGTTATTGGCACAATTCTTCTGTTTAGGGTTCTGTGAGGATCTACGTAAGCACTTACACAAAATCACAAGACTTGCACAAGATTTTTTTAATAATAAGTCATTTGTGGTGTCCTGTTTTCGTTATTCAATAGCTTAAGAGTATGGGTTCCAGGATCTTATTGTAGGTATCAGCATCGTCATCAGCCTACAGCAGTCCACTGCTGGACATGGCCTCTCCAATGAGGGTTATCGCGCTTGAGTTCGCCGCTAGAGGCTTTAGTATAGAGTAAGGTCTCTAGATGTCAAAATATGTACTGAACGTTCACTGTTTGCGGGATTTTTTATCACGGATTTTAACGAATGATTCATAATAGCTGTAATGGTTGTGCCATTCTTGATTATTTATGGCTTAAGATTTTAAGTAAAAAGTTAAGATCTAACTTGGTAGTACTTGAACGAAGAATAAGATTTGCCTGCTTCATGCTTGCAAGTTTTAGGAACATTATAATCTAAATAATAATTTGAAGTTTTAAAATATATATAAAAATATCCAAAACATCAAATAAAAGTACTGCAACAGGATCTTACTCGACAGTGGCGCCAACTGGTGAGCACAAAAACGATAGCCCCCATTGCACGCCACTCAGCTCAATTCTCTAGGTGCTACAAGGTATAGTATTGTATGTACTCGTATGTACAACTGTATCATTTTGCCGCTAATAATCAAAATTAACCAACTCTCACAATGTTGTTTACTCCACATACTCAGCTAGCGTTAAGATACAATACGTAATGTAAATAGGGCCGACGGGCGCCCCCGTTAACCCGAGAGATTACCTCGATGCACGACCCGGCCATCGAACCCACGACCTTTGCAAAGAAAGTCGCTTTATGTAACCAGTGCGAAGCGCAGGCGCACATCTCAGTTTAACCATTATTTGGCGGTTATTTATGTGTTATTTACTCAAAAAATACTGGACAGATTTGAATGCGGTTTTCTATAAAAAAATGCGTATCTTTTTAGCTAGATATTAACATAAAATCCATCGACATGTGTGCAGCCGTTCAAGAGATGTGGCTGTATTTGAAAGTGCGAATTTTAATTTATTTATTGCACCTGGCGAGGTTGTGTCCGTGGCATTAAGTTTTCTCATTATAATTTATTTGTCTGATTGTCTGTGATCGTATTGATGACATAATAGTGTTCGGGTTGGAGAACAAAGTTTTGATAACTTTTTGTATTCCGCAATTAATTTTTTATCTAAAAATACATGTGTTTTAGAATAGTTTTCTGCAAATAAAGTTGGTTCTCTATCTTTTTCAGGTTTGAGATGGCAGGAAGATAGGCTACTGACAATTTTAAGTAGGTAAATGATACATAATTTCCCTATTATAAGCCTAAATAGTGTAGTTTTAAGGAAAACAGCAAGTTTTATAGAGTGAAGAAAAGCTGAACTTTTACGGAGCCACAACTGTAATTTTCTTTTAGCTGCTTACTGCAATTGGCTCAACAACAATCAACATTATTTTTAAACATAAATACCTTGGGACCTACAAATGTACATCAGGAACCCAGCAAAAACTCCAAGTTAATCTGTCAAGTAATTTTCAAGTTACGAACACGTATTGCACATACAAACAAACGTCGAAAAAAAGTACGGAACATTAATCACGCAAGGTCGACGAGACTTGACCGGTTTTTAATAACTTCTTAAGCTAAACAGCTTCAAGAATTTAAAAACGAGAGAGGTGCATCTGCAATTTGCAAAGTGGTTTTGCAATAATTTATTTGATTTATAGTACACATACTTTTACATGGCTTCGTTTGCATCACTGTCTGACGAAGGAGACCGTCTTCTACTCACTTGGATTAGTGACGCCATTTCAAGAGTCCTACATAATCATATCTTTACTAATCAAACAAGATTGGCATGTATGATGTAGACGGAGCGATAGTTGTAACAGCCAATTATATAATGGCCAAGAGCGTCGATCAAAATCTCTGGAGGCTATCATTGGCCCGTTGGGTCATGGGCTTGATACAGAAAGCAGCTCCTGGAAACGGTATACGTGAGGAGGTTCCTCTCTCTAGAGCACTGACTTCTGGTAGCTTGGACACTTGCTGCGTGGTTACTTTTTTTAAAGCTTTTTAAATAAATAGTTCTTTAAAAATAAAATAAAATATTTTAAATTAATTCCTGTTTGGTTATGAAAATTTCTAACCCAACTATGAGGTGAAAATTATAAATATACTAGCTGCACCCCGCGGTGTCACCCGCAGCGGTATGAAATATACTTTACGACCTATGTTAAGACCTACCAAATATACACAGAAAATTTCATAAAAATCGGTCAAGCCGTTTCGGAGGAGTTCAATAACAAACACTGACACGAGATTTTTATATATTAGATAAGAAGTACCTATCGTAAGTATATTCCAGTTGCATAGCATTCCATTAACATTGCACAAAGTTAACATTTCTAACATATGAATGTAACGCCACGTTTACTTAATAACACGTACTAACAACATTATCTTTACGACTTATTTCATTATAGTTAAGTCGATACAACTTGACCCAACTGGTTGCAAAACTTAGTTTTTAACCATAGACTGAGTCTTCGTCTTCTTTTTGTTTCGACGGTACATCTATGTTGTTTATACTGTTTGGGTCCAGTAGGTGGCCACGTTTATTGCAGCATCAGAGGCCTTGTTTAGATCATTGCAGGTAAACGGACATTTGAGACACTTTAATAGGTTGGGCATAATTTGTGACTTAATGTTGAAGATTCCTGTGATAAAACAGATATTTAGTCCAGGCTACCTATGAATATATATATATAGCAATGGGCAGGTCGCCGTCCGGTAAGGACCAGGCCCAGGTCGACGGCACGTCGTGTTCCACGCGCGCCTCAAAGAGATGTCAACACCATTGACGGGGTCCGATAGGGTCGATGCCTGCCGGGGTCGCGAATTGTTCGAAAGATTTACCGTGGCCCTGGCGTACAGGCAAGTGAAGGAACACGGATGGGTTTTAGTAAGTAAGAGTCTGACACGCCCTTCGCTCCGCCCAGAGCGGGAGAGGTCATTTGATGATTCAAAGACACACAAAAAAGAAAGCTACCTATGAAAAATAAACGCAGCCTTTTCTTTTAATAAGTACGTGCTAACTTTCCTAGCAGATAATTTCAAAGTCGCTCCCATTATTTTTTACCATTTTATTGCCTACAAGCAGACCGGACATTTCATAGAATACTGCAGATAGGCTGCCTGCTTGTTTATAACCGAATTTGAACCGAAAGAGCATCTTTTTATTTTATACTAGCTGACCCGACAGATGTTTTTCAGTCCAAGTTTCAATAGTTCATACAAAAATCCCATAGAAAAGAGGACTTTAGTTATTCCCGAATTTGAAAATTCGTCTCGAATCTTTTCCAGGATTTATTTCCATGAAAACCTAATTCGGACTATTAGGAACTTTTTAAAACAATAAATTGGCAAATCAGTTCAGCTATTCTCAAGTGATGCACTTACCAACGAACAGCGGGGTAATTGCGTAACATACTAACAGTAGGAATGGCTTTCATTTTGACAGTTCAACAACATTCATTGCGTTATTTAAGTTGTCGAGCAAACAAATTTTGTCGAACATAAGAAACAATGGATCAGCAATATCCTTCAAAATCATTCAGATTGTGATTGATAGTGTATTACGTAACTAGGGTGCAGCATTTCTTTTTTATTTAAATATAGATAAATTCAAATCAAACTCTCTCGACTAAAAAAATAATTCTGAAATAATCGTGTTCAGTCTCAGACTGAATAAATCATGTCTTGCAACAAGGCAGGAAAACTTCAACTTTAAAACAAAACCCAATAAATCTGTATCGAGGGCAATTTTTCACATTTGACATCTCAAAATAATAACCTGACACTCAAAACAAATGCTTCTTGTCAAATAAAAAATCTGCCAGAGCCATCAGCCGTTTGTTGTGTATATCGCCAATAAATCGATTATAATCTCGTTTTATAATCGATTAGAAATCTCTGCTCGGTCACTCGTTGTTCACTTCCTATATCGTTATGTTCCCACAATTATCTTAAGATCATAGATTAATAGGTAATTAATGCAGACATGACAGTTGTGTCTAGGAGTATATTATTTATAATTTTGTTTCTCTAACGGTAGGTATATTCGATGGTTATACTTGTGGCTAATTAATAACAGCCGTATGGGACTATCGAAGGTTAAGCGACGCTCGCCGCGGTCGGTTCGTGGATGGGTGACCGTCCATTACATATTACATATTACATCGCCTCTTTACAAGAACAACGTGATATTTTTTAAACCACAACTTTACAGGAGAGCAATTTTAAACATTTAAGCGTTGATAAATTCTAAAATATTGATAATTTTACCGTCGGAAAACAATTAAATTGTTGCGGTAATTAGTGTGCTTTCTGAAAATAAGCATAAAAAAACTCAGTTCAATATGAAATAAGTAAAAAAACTTATTTAAAAAAACAGAGACACACATGTCACGTTTTTAATGAAAATATGTCACAAAATGCTTGAAACATATTGATATATCACATTGAAGATGTTAAATTTAGGTGTAAGGCTGTGTGATAAGTTAAATAAAACACACTATCAAAATAAAGACTTTGTATTTAAAAAACACAAATTTACGAAAACAATGGCTTACTTACACCATGAAATTAGTTTAAGGCACAATAATCAACAAGAGATCAATTAATCACATAGTACTTAGTTCTCGCTTTAATTAAAATTATAAGGTAACTAAAAAAATTAATTTCATACAAATAAAGAAAACATAAAGTTAACTATACTTAAAGTTATCTAATAGTAATTAACGTCTTCTAACACAATTATGGCACCCAGTTTTATAGTACTTAGAAATTCAAAATAGGAATATTGCTATCACCCTTCAGAAAACATAGAATCACAAATTCTCTTAATACTAATAAAAACACTATCATTTTAAATATAGCAATTTAATATTTCAAAAAAATACAATTCCAAAAATCCTTGTACTTAATCAGTCTTATTACAACGATTCGTAAAATGGCTTGTGGTATCAAGGAATGAGGTTTTTATTGACCAAATCCATGAGATCAGCTTTTTTCTCTCTGCTAGTCCAGCTTTTTGAAGATAGGCCTTTTGCAAATCTAAATTAATGCTTTGGCTATTATGATTTTTTTTTTTTTCACCACTATAGCTTTCTTGAATAATTCGTCAGCGTATGATTCTTTAAAAAATATGGCATCGGGATCAGAGCTTTGATCATCTTCAGTCCCGCCAGTTTCACAGAATTATTTTCTTCATCTTTCATTATTGCAAAGTTCATTTGAGTGCATATACTTTTCCAATCAAAAAAATCATCAAAGCACATTTCATTAACATGAAATGGCTCGCTATTTTTCCGTACCGCCTTTATAGCCCCGCTAAATGGGTCAGGTGAATACATTGGTCCTGATCTCAGTTGCCTTTTAACTTCTCTCTCTATTTGAGAGTGAGCTGAATCGCCCTCATTCTGCGTATGTCCTTTAACGAGGTATTTGTGTAATTGATCTGAGAAGAAGAAGAAGAAGGTTTTTAAGAATTTACAAGAAGGTTTCAATTCACGACTTGGCATGTTTTTTTTTTGATTTGGTAGATTGATAAGGCTTCCCACTATTTCTCAGTCGTTTAGCTACATTGACATTTAAAAAAAATTGTTTACATAGCAAATTTAAAGCTAAAACCGTACTAATTAAAACTAACCGTACCGTATGTTTTATAATCAGTACTGGTTTTGACCAATTTATATTTTGAGCATGTACACAAAGTCTATATTCGTATACAACGTGAACACCAAAACTACTGTAATTTAGTCAAACCGCAACCCAACCGGAAATTACTTATGATATCACTTCTGCTTATTACTCTAATCTTTGTCCCACGCGTGGGAACAAAACGTACTTGAACTTACTTTCGATTGTCGATCTCCCAACAATGATGGGAAACTGTAACTGTCATCCTCAAACAATTGTCGGCTAAGTGCAGTGATTTGTTGTGTGGCAAAGTACTGGTTTGTGTGAAAATTGTGCTGATAGCCAAATGTGTTATGAATGGGGGCTTTCCATTGGTCGATTTTCGCCGTGGAATAAATAGCCTTAAAAGGGCGCAGACACTCCTTTTAAACATTGGAACTCTGTGTCTTTAGTGACGGTACGTGGGGGTCATGATTTACGATAAGTTTTCATGTTATACTCGTAATAATTATGCACAGGAAAAACAAATTCAATGCTTCTTTGTATAAAATGCCAGACAAAACCTACACTCTCAAATCAGTGTGGCCCTTATTTGGTTGTGTTATAAAATATGTATTGAAATATAATTGTAACTATTCAATCAAAATCAAAATTCATTTATTCAAACTAGGCTGGCAATCAGAATTTTTTGTACGTCAAAATTACATAAGACAGTCCCCCAAAACGCCCGCCCTACACTACTTCCTAGAGATTTAGTTGAGAAGAAGAAGTGGCGCAGCAAACTCCCCAGTAGCACAGCTGTCTGTTGAGTTAGAAAGAAGGACTTGGTTTTATAAATTAATATGCAAAGACAGTAAGATTACGAAACATAGATCATTAAATTAAATTATTTGCCATATTATGTCAGCTAGGAGCCTAGGACACGCCAATATACGAGTATCAACATAAGACAGTTCGATAGAGCAACTCTTTGATCAGTTTCACGGTGGAATTTTGTCACCAGCCAGTACGCGGCCGGCCGCACGCCGCGATTACGTATTTAAACGGTCGTTTTTTTTTTTGAGGGCAGAAGGCGACTCAAAAGTATAAGAAGGTATTAATAAGGTAGTTAGGACTTATTAGAGCTTTTCACAAAAAAGTTGGAAAATTGGAGATTTATCGGTTAGTGTGTTTAAAAGCTTGGTTTATTTACCTATACATGCTTGAAGCACTTTTATTGGTAGTAGTGCAAGAAGCTCTGATGGCTGATTTACTTTAGTTAAGTAGCGAGATAAATTCAACTAGGCCGAGTTGTGCCAAAACGTCAGTCCAACAGTGAGAGTTTTTCATTGTGAAGTGTCACGTACAGACGTCAAGGAACTTAACTCGCTATATTTTCTTACGGTTTTTGTAATGTCCTAGTCAGTGTTAGCACCCTAATTGCGTAACACTCTATCGATCACAATCTGAATTATTTTTTAAGCCTATTGCTTCATATGTTCGAAAAATTTGTCTTCTCAACAACGTAAATAACGCAATAAATGTTGTTGAACTGTCAAAATGAAAGCTATTCCTACTGTTACGCAATTACCGCGCTGTATGCGTTATGCAAGCGTACCTCAGGACAACCCTCGGTTGGTGTATGACTATTGCAGGATATTGAAACAAAGATATTGAACTAAGATGGTGGCTAAAGTGGACTGGTTACCTAGAACTATGGAAAGACTGGCCCTATTATTATAATAAGTATATAGAGGTATGAGGATCAGGCTGTAAAGCTCACTCATACTCTATTGAAAAGGGAGGATTCTCCGACCAGACGGATGTTGTGTCTGGTGGGCAACTGCCCGACGTTTGATGTCGGGACGTTGTATATATGCTAGTTGCGCGGTAAACTCTGCTTGCGCGATGCAGGATTTTGCGTGACGTCAGTGTGACGTGTAGCTCGCATGTGGCGATGGAGATACCGCTACAAGTATGTAAATAAATTAAATCCATCAGGTATTATCATACCACGGAAATGGTTGATATTCAGAATGCATTTTAATTACAAATTACAAACAATAAGAGGAAACTTGTAACGACATTATTTAAAATGTTAATTTAAAAACCCGTGGGATAATATTTTTGGTATACTAACTACGTAATATTAATTATTACTATGTGAATATAATCTGTCTTCCTGAATGCAAGCTCGAGATATTTCTATGATTTATAAACTATTGGTTTAATTATCATCTAAGACACGATTTTTTTAATAAACTTAGACTATTAGTGTAGATAGTACACATTTACAAAACCATTAATAACATCAACATCTTGATTTTAAAACAAAAATATTAAAACACTCAATACAAAATTTAACATTAAAATAAATAAAATTTAGACATATTATTATAATTATTTATTTCGTTTGTAAAGTATCAACTACTGTCATACTTTATTCACATTACAATCTAGCCTATAAGCTACTATGTAATTTAAATATAACTTAAACTGCTATAGGTACTTCATTTGAAATAAGATTAGAAATTTAAATAAATCTTTTTTACAGTCCCTTCAACTGATTTTGATTTCTATTCCGTAGGCATAAGGATGTCATTCAAAGCAAAAAACGTGGTTACAATACCAACTGTTTACTGCACCTGCCATTTATCATGTCACCAACGCAATAGAAGTCAAAATCGGTTGAACGGACTATGAAAAAGGTTTATTTAAATTTCTAATCTTATTTCAAATGGAGTATAAGTAGCTATAAAATTAAGAAATGACTCAATAACGTCTATCTTGTTCACGCTATGTGCAAGGAAAAACACTTCACTTAAATCATCTTCACGTTTACAAAAACAACTTCTTTATAATAATCAGCACTTGCACTGCTTAGGGATCAATCAGCGGGTTTCCTTCTCCCCCCTCCCAGGAGGGGGTATAATGTTATCTATCCCATGAATATACCTAACTCCTAAACAGGTAGATTATATAGGAAGGTAAGAAATCTCTTCCTAAAAAGAAGTATCTATGTACTGACACGATAATAACTCGTCACTACACTTCAGACAATAGCTCATCAAACATTAGCCTTAAGAACAAAACAAACCTACAATAGTGTTAAAGTAAATATATTACCGCAGAAGGTTAAATTAATTTATTTAGGGTTACCGCAACATATTCTTCTTTCATACTATTAGCCGTCATCTCAGTAGTAAACCTGTTTCTAGTCATCGACATTCATACTCAAAATTTTCATCATGACATTTTCCCCATGATATTTTCCTCATGATATTTTGCTCATGACATTCTGCTCATGACATTTTCCTGAGCCTGCACAGCATAATAACAATGATACTTTAAAAAACAATTATTTTTTTTGTGAAGCTTCTTAGGCGGTGATTCAATAATTAGACTAGAATTGGGAGTGAAATTTCAATGATTCGTCACGTTTCAGCATATTTAAAAATCCAAAGAAGAAAAAGAAAGAAAGGAGAGAGAGAGAAGAAGGATCTAACTCTCTCTGTCTGTCTCATTTTATCTCTCTTATTCTTTATTTTTTAAGAAGTTCCACTTCTATCACGGTTACGGTGCTGCGCAATATTTTTTTTGTTGACTTTCAAGGAAATTATCCTAAGGACTCATCAAGCATCGTTATTGAGACACAATTGATTATCTATTGTTTTGGCCCTCTAGTGGGCCACCTCGGTCCTGACTAAAAAAAATTGTAGTCCGCCGGTAGCGGAAGCAGAGCATTATTATTATTATTATTATTATTAGTTGTGATGATCAGAGAGCAAGCATACTAGTAAACGTGTACTAGTTGAGTTTAACACTTTCCTTAAATAAAGTCATCGAATAAAAAATACATTATTCGGGTATAATTAAATGTGATATGGATAGAATAAGGATGGGTATCGAGATGACGACCTATAGAGAAATATGAAAGAAAAATACATGTTGTGCTGACCCCATATAAATTAGGATGAGGGTAGGAGAATGTTGTCAATTCGGGTAAGAGTGGTTCTCAATCTATGTCATCTTAGCCTAGCCTAGTTTGCCTATTCAGCTTCGAGTCTAGCTGGATGCATCTGAATACCAGAATTGTATCTACACATATAATCTAGGGAAAAAAATCAGGGATATATATGTAAGCAAATTGATTACCTACTTAAATTTTCCGTATATTCAAATCAGAACTGACTGTTAACTGCCATTCTTTGACAGATGCAGATGGATGAAATGGATATAACACGGCAAATTGAAGGATTGTGTCAATTTTCTTAACAAGTAACATGACCGAATAAGTGCAAAAATGGGTGCAGAGATGTTTCGTTGTAATATACTTATTCCACTTATTATAACATCAGATAAACATGACCCTTTTAGCAAAGAAATGTGCAGAATTATATTACTCGCTTCGTTTGAGCAAGTATTGAAACAGTACAAATTTAATGCTTTTGTAAAACATACAGTCAATCAAAATAAGCTAAAACACATCTCGTAGTGAGCCCCTTTAGTAGATTTTTTAAATGGATGTAACAATAATAATCAATATACTAATAGCACCAATTTGGCAAATGTTCATATTGTATAATGGTTCGTTGTTAACTGTACCCGAGGGTGCAACCCTTATGCTTGCGATAATTCCTTAGCCCTTTCAACAGTCACGGTAGGAGGTGCTTACATTATCCAAATCCATCATGGCCGTTTGTTACTAAACTTGTTTTATTGTACAGTAAATACATGTTCACGTACGGGTCATGTTCATGAACGGGCGCCGTCATTTGAAACTGGTCAACTCTCAACTGACAAGTGACAACTCTCAACAACTTCAATCTTATATTTTGTTATTATTAAACCTATTATTATTATATTATTATTGTTGTTACTTTGTTTTTGTTTTGTTTTGTTCTTATGTTTTGTTTTTTTTTTTAAATATATATTGTTGTTATATAAAGACGCAGCGAGAATAAATTTACCCAAGATTTAGCAATATCTTGATTTAAAAGAGTGTCCTTGGAGCATCTTTCCCGTCCTTCCTCATAGAGATCTACGTTTTGGAATGGGCAACTATCTTCAACTTTCGGACTCACTGATCGACTCTTTGACAGTTCAAAAGTGCCTGGGAATAGATTAATTGAAATACTCGTATATGGTTTGAGTTTGTTTATTTTGCTGAGGACTAAAAGTAAGCACAGTGGGTTGTCTTATAGTCCAAGGCGACCATTTCCAGACAACTTTGGTTGGAATGAAAGTTAGAAGATTCACGGTGCAATCATATTATCACTATCATTCAATAATAGTAAAAAGGAAATAATGTAATTGGCAAAGAATTAAAGTGCAAAAGTAACTCTGTCTGTCTGTTACCTTTTCAATCCTTAACGGCTGAAATTTGACACACAGGTAGACTATGAGCTTGGGCACGCCGCAATTGCGGCGGTAAGTTCCCTCTTTGAGGAGTGATTTCAGAGGCGCCACGGCGTCCTCACCTTCCGCCTGACGCAGGTCCCCACCGGACATGGCTATTTCGGGAGGTTCCTGTTCCGTATAAGGCGGTTGGAAACGCCTGGCTGTAAACATTATGTGGATCGGTCGGAGGACACGGTGGAGCATACGGTGGAGGTCTGCCCTGGTGGGGCGGAGCACCACCGTGTCCTCGTGGAGGCAATCGGTGGCGGCGATGTCTGGCATCCGGCCCTGGTTCCGACCATGGTACGGAGCGAGAGGACATGGGAAGCCGTCACCTCCTTCTGCGAAGCAGCAATGCTCGCGAGGAGACGCCCTGCTCGTCGGGAATCGATAGCCGATTCGCAGCCACCGTAGGCGCGGGCTTGCGAACGGCGAACAATAGGCAGCTCGCCGTCCGGTAAGGGCCAGGCCCAGGTCGACGGCGAGTTGTGTTCCACGCGCGCCTCAATGAGATGTCAGCACACATTGACGGGGTCCGTTAGGCCAATGCCCGCCGGGGTCGCCGGTTTGTCCGAAAGGGTTACCGCGGCCCTGGCACACAGGCAACTGAAGGAACACGGGTGGGTTATAGTCAGTAAAAGTCTGACACGCCCTCCCGCCCTGCCCAGAGCGGGAGAAGTTATCTGTTGAAATCCAACACAAAAAAAACCACTGGTAGGTAAGCTGCTTAAATAGTGAAAGATTTATCGAAGAAGCAACTGGAATGCAATCTTATTAGACATTTTTATTTATTTAACGTAGCCTATAAGTAACGATCGCACTACTGGGACACAGGCCTCTTCTCTGAAAGAGAGAGTGGGCTATAATCCACTATGCGGGTTCAGTGCGGGTTCATAAATGTCAAATTTCTTCGAATTCTGGGTTCTAAGACATAGCGGTTTCCTCACAATGTCTTCCTTCACCGTTTTGAGAGCAGTGGTGTTGAAATAATTCATACAAGGCAAAGTGCTTACCTGTGTTCGAACCTATGAACAACTCGGAAGTCACAGTCGTTTCTACTGGGCTACCAGTGACGCCCACTGGTCCTAATTTATTTATTTAGAGATTATGAAATATTTATTATCAAGGATAAATATTTTATTCTAACTTTAGATTTTGAAAATCTCATGAGCAACACTTCTACATTTTCTTTATCTTGTGGTTTTAATCCATTGTTAAGAACAAGAACATCGGATAATCCATTTTCTTGTGATTGATTTATATGTTATGCTGTTTCCAGGTTAGAATAGTTATAGTTAGTGTGAATGAAAAGTGAGCAACTTACGTAAGATTGTTACTTTCTGTGATATTTATTGTGAAGGCTGTATATAGTTTCCTGTCTATTGATAACGCCTTATTATGAACGCCCGAAGTAAACGTACCAAATTCAAACGATTTTTTATCGAAATGCAACAATCCTGTAGCATTTTGGTTGGTGGTAAGCGCAATTATACTATCACCCATAGATATGAATGAAGTCTTAAAACAAAATTAATATTTTGTGCTTTTTTCAACATTAAAATCACTTGACGTTAGGTTACGTTTACTCCGTGCGTTCGCGCTACACCCACAGGACTAAACAAAAAAAGGCCTTGAAGGCCTACGGCTACAGATTACAGACAACCACACAGCGAACACATTTACGTGGTTTTTAAAAAACTAATTGCGCCCCACGATTTCACCCGCATAAGTCTCGATCCCGTAGGAATATCGGGATCAAAAGTGACCTATGTTCAAATCCAGGTCATGGTCTGTCTATCCATGTGCCATCCAAATCAAAAATCCGTTCATCCGTTTTAGTGTAAAAGCGTAACAAACAAACAAACAAAAAATCAAATCTTTTCAGTTTATAATATTATTTTAGTTAAAGAAGAATAATCATCACCTGCCTAGCCTTTTCCCAACTGTGTTGGGGTTAGCTTCCAGTCTAACCAGATGCAGCAATTTTTTTATGGAGCGACTGCCTATCTGACCTCCACAACTCACAGCCTTATAACCAGGTACTACGATACCCAATAGTAAGACAGGTGGTCAGACTTTCAGGATTTTACTACCCCCGTAACGACTATCAAGGATCTACAAATGATAACCGGAACCAACGGTTTAACGTGCTTTTCGAAGCACGGATGGGGTCTCTACTTTATGTAATGGATGATCAGCCATCCGCAGACCGATTTCGGCATGCGTAGGTACCTTTGCTCGACCCATTTTTTTTTTTTGGATTTGAAATCGTCAAATGACCTCTCCCGCTCTGGGCGGAGCGGAAGGGCGTGTCAGACTCTTACTGAGTAAAACCCACCCGTGTTCCTTCAGTTACCTGTGCGCCAGGGCCACGGTAACTCTTTCGAACAATCCGCAGCCCCGGCAGGCATCGGTCCTATCGGACCCCATCAATTTTGCTGACATCTCTTTGAGGCGCGCGTGGAACACGACGCGCCGTCGACCCGGGCCTAGTCCTTACCGGACGGCCAGCAGCCCATTGCTCGCCGTTCGCAAGCCCGCGCCTACGGTGGCCGGGAGTCGGCAATCGACTCCCGACGCCCAGGGTGTCTCCTCCTGCGGCGACTAGGGGCGCGAGGGCGCAGTGATTGCCTCTCCCTCTCGCGCTCCGCCTCCTCCTTCGCGAGCATTACTGCATCGCAGAAGGAGGTGACGGCTTCCCATTCCCTCTCGCTCCGTACCATGGCCTGAACCAGGGCCGAACGCGAGAGGTCGCCGCCGCCGATCGCCGCCACGAGGACACAAGCCGGGCAGATCTCTACCGTATGCTCCACCGTGTCCTCCGGTCGATCCACACAATGATAACACCCGGGCGTTTCCTCCCGCCTTATCCGAAACAGGAACCTCCCGAAACAGCCATGTCTGGTGAGGACCTGCGTCAGGCGGAAGGTGAGGACGCCGTGGCGCCTCTCAAGCCACTCCTCAAAGAGGGGTCTTACCGCCGCAATTGTGGCGTGCCCTACCTTTGCTCGACCCATGTGACTGTTATTATTTAGCCTTGAGCCAAAAAATAAATAATAATCATTGAACGATATTTTTTCAGTCATCCTAATCAACTTTTAAAATATTGAGTTTATTTTAGCAATAACTTTTCACAAGACTTTTTAAGATTGACAGCAAAAGGATCTTTGGCTGCAAATAGTAAAAAACCTCCACCCAAGAAAAGAGGTTTTTAATGACATAGCGTCTGCTGCTGCTGTCAGTGGATCCCACTCAAATACCAGTTCGTAAGATTTTAAATAGATTTACCGGAAATTACTTACCATGTATGTGTCTGCAGATGATTTTAAAGTGTTCAAAATGTATGTAAAACAGGAGTTAATATCCGAACGCTTAGGAAATGAACCAGACAACTTGACACTAACGAGAACTTCTACGTCAAAGCAGTACCCTCATAACACAGTACGATACCCATTCCCTGCAGATAAACTTCGCAAAACTCACTGTAAGTGCTGAATGTACAGAAAGCCGCACGTCAATGGTAACAATCAATCTGCCTAGCCTTTCCGAAAAAGGTAAAAATAAAAAAAAATGTGTTCGGCTTCCAATTCAACTGGATGTAGCTGGAAACCAGTATTTTTCATCGAGTGTCTGCTCATCTGACCTCCACAACCCAGTTACTGGGTAACATGATATACCTTGGTAAGACTGGTTGTCAGACTTTCGGGCTTCGACTACTTGTAACAACTTTCTAAGATCTACGAATGACAGCCGGGACCAACAGCTGAACGTGCTTTCCGAGGCACGGAGGGGTCTCGATATGTAATTGATAGTCACCCATCCACGAACCGACCGCGACGAGCGCAACTTCACCTTCGGTCGACCCTTGCGGCTGTTATCATCTAGCCACGAGCCGCACATCAATAGTAACACTAAAGGAGTAGCCATACGTTCCGCCTGCTGAAATCTTCCACCTGGACATGAATTCCTTTGGCTAACGCGGGAGTCTTTAAACAGACTCCAGACCCAGGTTGGTCGAAGCAAAGAGAACCTGTTCAGGTGGAGATTTAGAGATGAATCTACCCAAATGTCAATGTGATGCTGTTCCACAAACGATGGAACCCTTAATAGTCCTACGTGTCATGTTGTCTGCACGTTTCAGGAACTGATGAACGCTACTGATGGCTTCAAATACGTAGCCGAATCTCTGGGCCGACTCCATTTAGATTGCCCTCAACACGCAAACAGGAAGAATACACTTAGAATAGAATAGAATACTCTTTATTACGTACAACATAAAAATTACAGATAAAAAATGTATAAATTTAAGATAGGGTGACACCATGGGCTTAGTTGCACTTAGTTTTGACCTTGAGGTGGATTAGCGTAGTACGGAGATTCTATAGAATAAGGGGAATTAAGACTACATAAATACGAAAAACTTTATTCCGTCAGTCACAAATACAAATTTCTAAAATATTAAATACCGATTTTCATAATTCCGAATGGTTAAAAATTCCTAATATAACAAGTCCGATTTATCATTAATCTTATTTTTATAATTCCGAAATTTCAATATTCCTAACTTTTATAATAACTATTCTCGAACTACCGAGTTTCAACATATCGAATAACAAAAAATAATTCTAAACGTCAAAAATACGAATTCTGATTATTAAAGTACCGATTAATTAGAATTCCGAAATAAAAACGCCTTGTAAATCTGTAACCTAACCTAACCCAGATGATTCACCAACAATAGACGGGATCTGGCGTTAATTGCCACTGTACGGACGTAACCTAACCCAAAGGATTCAATAACAGTCGATTGTACCCGACGCAGGCTATATATAAGGAGAAAAAGAAAACACAAAAAAATAATATTAATACACAAATATTAATAACAAAGTAAACGTTTTTAAATTACATTAAACGTTACATATTTCGAATTTTTGAATATCATACTAATTGAATCAGAATCCTAAGTTTAGCAGTTCGTTAAAAATCGAATGAAAATCGGAATGTCGTTTTTCGGACCGAGAACCCATCGAGCATTTGATTCTTCGAACGTATGAAAATAGGATAACAAACAAATCGCATTTACGACTTTCGGTAAAATAAACAATAGACATTATAATTTTTAGGTATTATGAAATTCGGACTTTTGAAAATCAGAACATCGAAAACGGAATAAAATATTTCAGAGTATTTGGGTGTTCCCATAGAATAAGAGGCCGGCTTATACGTGCAGCTTACTGTACCTACCTGCAAGTGCACGTCGCCGCCGAAATAAATTATGCTCTCAGACGATTTACCTGCCAGACCCAGACGTGTTAAACCCCGAGCTTGTTTAAATTAACTTGTAAGGTTACCCAAGAAACATAGTTAAGTTCAAATTAATTGTTTACATGATCCTTTCCCCTCTTTTTATCTACATGTGCATATAAAAAAGAGACATTTAAAAGCATGTTTGAAAATTTTAAAAAGTTTTAAGCATATTGACACCCTACGCCAATTTGCCGTATAGCCATTTCATACAACTTTCAAAGAATGAGAGTTGTGATTTGAATATGCGGAAAATTTAAGTTGGTAGTATTTTTCCTTGATAATTAATTTCCCTTTGTATACAGGTCGGAGACCTCAGGACGAGCTGCTTCTCACCCGGACAACTGTACGTCGCTTGCTCTTGCATCACCAGTCCTGACTCTCTTCATATTTCTGCTGAGACCATGACCGAAGTATCTCCCAGTCGTAAGAATAAATAATCTTTATTATTAACATTAATTAATTTGCTTACCTTTATACAATTATTACACAACTAACTATTTACACGAAGTACTAAATTAAATGACTAACTAACTATACACATACATACAAAAACACAAAACAAAAGCACACTCAGGCGTCGAAGTACTCCTCCGTATTGCTGGCATCCGATAACGTGCTCAGAAGACTGGCAACATTGCCACGTTAAATGGCAGTGCTAATTTAATTCCCAAAGCACGAGCCAGCCATCTGGTCACGTGAAGTTTCGAGAAGCACACTCGGGCCCAATGACCCGAGCGTTTCCACCTCAAAGGAATCAGATGTAGGAACGTTTCGAGAAGCGCACTCGGACCCCATGACCCGAGCGTTTCCACCTTAAAGGAATCAGATATAGGAATGTTTCGAGAAGCGCTCTCGGGCCCCATGACCCGAGCGTTTCCACCTTACAGGAATCAGATGTAGGAACGTTTCGGGAAGCGCACTCAGACCCCATGACCCGAGCGTTTCCACCTTGAAGCAATCAGATGTAGAAATGTTTCGAGAAGCGTACTCGGGCCCCATGACCCGAGCGTTTTCACCTTAAAGGAAGCAGATGTAGGAACATTTCGGGAAGCGCACTCAGACCCCATGACCCGAGCGTTTCCACCTTAATGGAATCAGATGTAGGAACGTTTCGGGAAGCGCACTCAGACCCCATGACCCGAGCGTTTCCACCTTAAAGGAATCAGATGTAGGAACGTTTCGAAAAGCGTACTCGGGCCCCATGACCCGAGCGTTTCCACCTTAAAGGAATCAGATGTAGGAACCTGAGGCAGTATCTTTCTCATCTTCAGTAAACTGTCACTGACAAGTAGAACCACATTGACATCTTCCTATCTTAAACACTACGTAGTAGTTTGTAACTTTGATCTTAAGTATTGGTTAAGAATACGAATAATTTTATTACTGAAAATACAGCTTTTGCCAGATGTAAAAATTTATGGTTTATGTACAAGCGTCAGTACATCTACCGGTCCTGTGCTTCTCGCATCCATCGGATTCCAATTATAGCCTCCACAAGGTTATCGGTCCAACTTGTGGGGGCCTTCCAACGCTGCGCCATTCGGTACTGGGCACATTGCTCGCAAAACGGATAGCCGATCGAGCCGAAATGTTCTGGAGTGGCGACCGCGGACGTACCTACACCAAACTGATTCATCCGCGTACCGTTTAGCCACAAGCCCGAGCATGATTAATTGACCTACTAGGTACTTATCAATCAATTAAAATTAAATACGCTAATCTCAATAAACGTTTCCGGTTGGATAAATTTATACGAAAAACCAGTCTAGTATCAGTAATTTAATTAGTGTTTCAATCACACAGTCCGCCATATTAATAAATGTACCTTAATTATTTTGTCTATAAATTCAGTAATTGAATTAGCCAAATTAATAATCTGACTTAAGAATCTAACATGACTGCACTCTGAGGTTTGTACAGATAATTCTAATAAACTGTGAATAAATACTGTTTAAATTAATTAAAAATTATGGACCATAATAATTATGATACGGAGAAATAAAACTGAATGAAACGAAATTAATGGATAGTTTATTTAGTTTCCATTGTCACTATCCTCCTGCTCTCAACCCAATTTAGTTGTGGTCGACGTAACGTGTCTTTTACTTCCACACTTCCCTATAAGTCGTCATCTTGGTAGTCACACCCTTTCCAGCATTATAATTTTTCACACAACTCATCCATCGATTCTTTGGTCTTCCCCTACTCTTACAACCATCGACATTCATACTTTAATTTCCCTCACAAAATTTTTCCTCATTCCTCCGCTTCACAATCCCATACCATGGCAACCGATTTCCACACAACATTTCAGTCATCAGTGTCAGTTTCAGACTTGCATTTGCTTCTCGTAGTAATTCTCCATAAATAGTCGTCGTATCCGATCCATCAGACGTCTTTAGACCGATGTGATAGCGAAGATACATAAACAACGTGAGTAAACAGGTAAAATACATAGTAATTCTTTGCCAATTAATAAAACATTGATTAATGCATAGTCGACCTTTTATTGCTGCATCACCCTAAGTTTGAATGTCATTTACACGTCATAAAACGACAAGAGGGGCTAGACAAAGTGCCATTCTATCAGTGATACTCGTAACGATGATGGAAAGTCATGAATGTATGGGAATAACATAAACTACCGAAAAGCTTATGTCTATCCTGTTATTAGACGTTTTAGAAATACGAAACGCTTTGAAAGCGATTGCCACTTGTTTACGACCTCAGGTCTACTGTCGGTGTAACAGCTATAGTTTCAACATTACTGAAGTCTCCATTCACTGCGAATTGTTGTCAAAAAGTTGTAAAATAATAACGAGGTTGAATATACGAGTCTCTTTTGTTTGCTACTGCGTATTCTCTGCCCACTATCTAAAGCTAATCTTATTTTTTATTAACACAATTATATTTTTCCGCGAAGCCGTGTATCTTCCCACTGTTCGGAAGCAGAGAGAGTTCGTTGAAGGAAACAAGTTATTAAGATAATAATATCTGCACTAATTAGACACCTTTTACTCTCAAGACAGCTTGTTAATTTTCCTCAATCTCTCCTATAGTACCTATATGTACCGTCAAGTAATGCTGAGCACAGACCGGTACCTCTTACAAAGAAAAAGAGGGGAAAAGGGGTCGTGTTATACAAGTCACCCAAACAAAAACAGTAAAGTTACGCAACGGGAAACCTGTGAAAAATATTTCCAAAGACATTTTTTGTTAAGTGTTTCGACATTCGTTTGGTTATGAACGATTGACGTCAATTATAAAATTAGAAGGAAGATACTCCAAAGTGCGTCAATGAGGGTGGTGGAGTCACGTGTTACGAAAAGTTGGTCTGTTTTCTCGAATAACAAAGGCCGGCCGCAAATAAAAGAAAAAAGATGTTATTCAACACAACCTTGCTGAAACAGTCTGAGAATGCTATCGCACATTTTGTTAGATTGACTTCTGATTTGTGAGGGGCTCGTGGCTAAATAATACCTAGCCACACGGGTTGAACGATAGTTATTTCAACTCTTTACTTTTGTAGACATGATTTTAATTCAGATTTGTTACAGTTGTCATTTCATTTGGTTTAAATAGGCTTTTATTTTAATTATTTTATTTATCTTTTATATAGATTCTTCTATATTTTGTGAATGTGAGAACGTTGTAGGCCTAACTTGTACGAGTAGACTGTAGATTTGTAGACTTTTTTCTATTTCGTTGAGTACCTGTTACTTGTTGATAGACCTACACTGTCCTCCCATGCCTATTAGCACTGTAATTTGAAACATAGTAAAAACCACTTATTTTTAAAAGAGTAACCGTGGAGTTTCTTGCCGGCTCTTCTCCATAGGAAACGACCAATTGGAATCGTGCACCTAGCTTCTAACATTTCATAAGTGCCCATGTAGGTTTATTTGAAATAAAATATTTTGATTTGATCTGATTATAAGCTATGCTTGCCGCGGTCGTTTCGTGTATGGGTGAGCACCCATTACATATTGAAAACCCTCCGTGTCTCGGAAAGCAAGTTAAGCCGTTGATCGCGGCTGTCATTCCTAGATCTTCGACAGTCGTACGAGTAGTCAGAAGCCCAAAATTTTGACAGCCAGTGTTACCAAGGGGTATCGTGTTACCCAGTAAGTGGGTTGAAGAGGTCAGAGAGGCAGGCGCTCTATATAAAATACTGGTATTCAGCTGAATCCGGTTAGACTGGAAGCCAACCCCAATGTAGTTGGGAAAAGGCTAGGCAGATTGATTGACTTCTGAAATGTGAGAATGTTATCAGGAAAATTTTGAGTATGAATGTGGAAAGTTATTAGAGTAGGATTCCGTACTAGTATCTTGTCAAATCTATTACAAGATTCATATATTATTTTTATTCTATAATAGCCTAGATGGCCGTGAAATATCAGGTTTTAATTGTGGCGCTAATAATCAAAAATGTTCTTCAAATACCATCATAAAGAATTCGTATGGTGCTTCTTCTTCATGTTTCTGGTACGATAGTATTTCAGATCTTGTTGGCCTAAAATTTCGCTACTTCTACGGCGTTGTCGGTGGCAGCGCAGAGTTCACTTTGCCTGTATGTTTTGGGACACAAAGGGCAGGATAGGAGGTGGACCATAGTTTGCGACATAGTTCCACAAACTGCCGCCGTTCCGTCGGGGAAGCTCCACTTTACCAGATTGGAGTTACATCTTCCCACTTGGATCCGGATACAGATATAGGACTTCCATGTGGACCACGAAAAGTTGCACCCTGCACAAAGATGTTTCTTTGGTCACAAACATACTAATAGATATAATTCATCCAGTCTATTACAAACAAATTCGTATGCTGTAAACTATGAAGTGAAAGTGATAGAAACTAAGATATCAATAACGAATATTTCCATCGTTTCGAATTGATGTGATGAAAATTACTTGGCATACAAGTTGAGGGCTACAGTTTCGTGCCACATTAGATTCATTGCTTTTTATAGAAAAATAATAGGTATTTATTGACTCACACTTGCGAACAATATAACCTGTATGGCGGTAAATTGATTGGAAGACCTCTAAAGTTAGCAATTATAATTTACATAATTATGGGTAAACTATTTGTTTAGCTTTAATGTTTGTGCATAATGTTTCCAATGTTTGAAAATGATCACCTTTATCTATACATTCTTCTTGCTTATTTATTCTTCATTACCTACATAATAAAATTGTATTTTTTTTCACTGATAGACTATGCACGCAATTAAATGTGCAAGCAGAAAAATTCGCCAACTTACCGATACGCCAATATAGTACTTAAAATGACGTGACTTTGGAATTCAATTAAAGAAAAAAATATCTAACACCTCTGCCAAACATACGTCAAACATGACCATCACTGCTTTTGTTTCAACAAAATTTAAGTAATTGGTAAGTTAGCCAGCATTGTGTAGCGTTCACTGGCCAACATTTGGCACGGAGGTGTCTGCATATTTGTGTATTGTCGGAATAAAACCAGCAGTGAAAGTCATGTGTTTAATCGATTGGAGTTATTTCATGGTGCATGTAATGTTTGGGTCAATTGATCGATTGTGGGAACTTTACTGTTTATTTATTATTAAAGATGTTTTGGTTACACTGTATGATTCAACATATTTGGGTTTCTAGGTCCATGTTTAGAAGATTCTTAATAACGATACGTAATATTATTATGTAAAGCAGACAGACCATTCCTAAGCTTTTTAACCCCCTTTTTTGTGTTAGGTTAATTTATTTGTATTTTTAAAATCGACTAAACTGATATATCGATTATTGAGAACTATTATTTATGTGGCAACACCAAGCGGTGACAGTTGACAAGTGGTCAAGGAAGGCGCGATCCGGCAATCGATTCGTGCACTAGGTTTTGTAGCGAGCTACGAATCGGACAAACTAAAGTAACTGCAATCGAGAATTCTAAATAATTATAGTGGCTGGTTGATTGTAGTTCCAAAGATTTTTGGATTGGAGTAATTAAATAATATTTTTGTCTATCTAAGGAGTTTTATTACACTTGTTTTGGTAATTTCATCAAACAAAACTGTCGGGTCACTGATATCTTCAAGAGCGATGAAGACCACAAATCGTCCAATAACGAAGAGCTACCGATATTGATATCTATAAAAATAATAAAATAGTAATGAATTGAAAACTGTAAATTTAATATTTTTGAAAAAAAGTAGGTAATTGCTTCGAGTCTGATGCCCGAAAATATAGTTTTTCTAATTTATGTCCGTTTGTCTGGATAAGTTCTGGATTGGCGCAAAAACAGCTGAACAGATTTGGACGAAATTTGGCACACAGATAGTTTATAACCTGGATTAACACATAGGGTACTATTAAACCCGGTAGTATGTTCCCGTGGGATATTTTCCGACATCCACGCGGGCCAAGCTGCAGGCAAAAGCCGTAAAACATAAAGTTCTAAAGAATGGCCACCAACACACTTCCAAGAATGACTAGAAGGATTAGTTAATGCTCAATCCTTTAGCCAAGAGTGAGATGACAACTAATGGATAAGTATGGGAGAAGACATTTTGCGCTGACCACAAATAGATTGGTTTGTTCTCTCTAATAGATTGGTTCTCCAATCTGATGTCTGGAACGCTGCAGCACCTTCCTTCTTCATTACGATTCTAAAGAGATATTAAGATGCCAACAAGCGCGTTGTACGGTGTGTCCTATTTGTCATAATAATATTATTTGATAGAAATTTTCTGATGCTGTGGCCAGGTATTCTCACAAGGGAACAGCTCTTTAACGATACTGAGGGCCTAGGCAAAGTAACCTTCGATTAGCGATGACGCTAGTAGAAAAGCCAAAAAATGTATGGGGTTGAAATAAGCTATCGAAATATCACGTGATCATAGGTCAACGAATAGAAATTAGCTAGACAATGTTAACATCATTCGATTCTATGAAACAAATTGAAAGCGTCGAACGATGACTTCCATAGAGATGCGTAGCCAAGTGGCACTTTTTTGACAAGCGTTATCGCTAGTATTCGATTCTTGTGATGGAAACATTAAAGTCAAAGTCAAATCATTTATTTCAAATAGGCACATAAAAGGCACTTTTGAACGTCAAAATTTACAAAAAAATAGAATTGATTCTAGTTGCCCCTTCCAAAAGGTAGTTTCGTATGGAGAAGAATGGGCAAGAAACTCCATCGTTACTCTTTTAAAATATTTTACAATATTATGTAAGTTCACATTAATTATGTAATCATATGTGAAGACGATGCACCTAGAATAAAATTACTATACCACAATAGGTAAAAAGAATTAAATATAATGCAAAGGCAGGTTAATTATGTGATAGATACATGGTGCTCACATATTTACAAATATTGAAAAGTAGATGATGTTTCCAAAATTTCAACAAGTAATAATTTAGTGTGTGAGTTTAAGTAGTTAAGTACATAATGTAACAATCAATGTCATAAAAATTATAAATTATACAATCAAATTAGCAACCAGTTTGATTTTGTCTAGACTCTAGATTGTCCTATGGAGCAGGACCAGCATGTTTCCAAGCATTCTTATCTAGGATATAATCCTCTAATTTGTAATATGCTTGTTTACAAAGTGTACTTTTTATATGAGTTTTAAATTTTCTTTCATTTAATTGCAATATGTCACAAGGTATTTTGTTGTAACATTTAACACAGTACCCCATAAAAGATGTATGTACTTTAGATAATCTAAAAAATGGTTGATCAATTTTATCTTTATTTCTAGTATTAAAATTATGTCTATCACTTATTTTATTAAAAAGATGTCGATTTTTTCTTACATACATAATATTTTCATAAATGAATTGACAAGGTACCGTCATAATATTAATCTTTTTAAATAGTTCCCTAAGAGATTCGCGACGACATAGATTGTAAATGGCCCTGACAGCTCTCTTTTGCAAAATGAAAATGGATTCAATGTCAGCAGCCCGACCCCACAGTAAAATGCCATATGACATAATGCTGTGGAAGTAGCTAAAATAGACCAAACGCGCGGTTTCTACATCTGTTAACTGTCTTATCTTCCTAACAGCATAAGCGGCCGAGCTTAACCGCCCCGCAAGAGATGTTATATGGGGTCCCCATTGCAATTTCTCGTCTAGCGTGATTCCCAGGAAAACCGTCTGATTAATAAATTCTAGTTTTTCTCCATTCAATATGATGTCACATTCGCAACTTCTAACATTAGGTAATTTAAATCTAATACATTTGGTTTTTTTTTCATTAAGTACCAAATTATTTACCATAAACCAATCTTGGACCTGAAGAATAGAGTTATTTGCATCGTCAAGATTTTGTGACCGTCGGTCTACTTTAAAGATCAATGATGTGTCATCTGCAAATAACACCATCTTCGGTTGATTCTGCAGTAATTGGGGTAAATCATTAATGTAAACTAAAAAGAGGAATGGACCCAATATCGAACCTTGAGGAACGCCCATTGTCATTTCAGACCCTAATGAGTTCTTGCCGTTTACTTGAACTTTAACCTTTCTATCTTTGAGGTATGACCTTAGTAGATCAAGAGCTGTATTCCTAATTCCATAGTGCTCTAGTTTCAGCAGAAGTGTCTCATGGTTTACGCAATCGAACGCCTTAGAGAGGTCGCAAAAGATTCCAATGGCATCCTGTGCTCCTTCCCAGGCGTTAAAAATGTTCTTTAGTAGGGTGACACCAGCGTCAGTGGTACAGCGCCCTTTGGTGAAACCGTACTGTTGTTCATGAAAGATGGAATTTTTATTAAAGTGACGTAACATTTGATTAAGCATTAACTTTTCAAACACCTTACTGAGAACTGGCAAAATTGACACAGGCCTATAATTGTTGGGTTCTTTACTATCACCGGATTTGAACAACGGAACTACTTTACTGTGTTTCAAAAGATCCGGAAAAACTCCTTGGTCTACACTGGTGTTAAATATGAAAGCTAAATAGGGAGCAATGGTTTCGATGAGAGATCTACAGACTTTTACAGACATTCCCCAGAGATCCTCTGTTGATTTAATTTTAAGATCTTTAAAAGCTTTTATAACAGCTTGGGGGTTTGTATGCTGAAACCTAAACTCCAAAGGGCATGCCTTGACATTCTTTGTAAGTAAGGCAGCAGAAAGCGCGGGTGAGGAATTTAAAGCTTCAGTAGTTTTAAGGGGAATATTAGTAAAAAAGTTTTCAAATTCCTGAGCTATTTCTACATCAGAGTTGATGAGGCCATGTGCAGTCTCTAAATTAAATTCTGTATTACGCTGTTTTTTCCTGCCTGTTTCATTATTTATTATTTGCCAGGTAGTTTTTATTTTATCATCAGCTGATTTTATTTTATTGCTAATATAAAGTGCTTTTGCTAGTTTGCACACACTTTTAAAAGTTTTTGAATATTTTGCAACATACTGATGAAATCTTGTATTATTCATATGTTGCTTTAGACCATAAAGTTCAAATAGCTTTTCCCTGCTTTTACGAATACCTGGAGTCGCCCAATCACTAAATAAAAACTTTGTGTAAATAATTTTAGTCTTTAGTGGAAAAGTGTCATTAAATTGCGTGTTTAATAGTGAAAAGAACTCGGCGTAGAACTCATTTGGGTCACCTACATTATTAAAACTTTGATCACATAATGTACTGGCTAAAGAATTATTTAATTGCTCTAATTTTTTACATGTAATTGGCCTAAACCTTATTTGAATTTTTTGTAAAGGCATGTAGGAGCAAAATGTTACTGTTTGGCCACTGTGATCAGATGGCAACTTATTTACAATTTGTTTGTGTAAATAATCACAATTACAAAAAATATTATCTATACAAGTGGCAGAAGAAGCTGTCACTCGGGTTGGTTCAATAAAAACATTTGACAAATCAAATGACCCGAAAAGATTTAATAATCTAACAGTATTCGAGTTATTTTCTAATAAATTAATATTAAAATCTCCACATATGACTATTGACTTACTACTAGTACTTAGTTTCTTTAACACATCTTCAATTACAGAATCAAACACAGATAGATTCTGGTAACTTGGAGGTCTGTATACACATACTATAACATGCTTATCAAGCTCAACACAGGACAATTCAATGGTGTGCTCGACAGACAGTCCGATGACGTCTTTTCGTTCTTTCGATTTAATTGAATTTTTAACTAATATTAATGACCCGCCATGTATCATACGTTTTCGGCTGAAATGGCTAACTACACAATAATTTTCATAATTAATTGACATTACTTGATGATCTTTTAACCAATGTTCTGTTAAACAAATGACATCAAACTTAGTATTTTCTAAAAACAATTCTATTTCCAGTAATTTGGAAGCGCAACCTTGGATATTTTGATTAAATAATTTTAAAGTATGTTGCACTCCCTTTGGTATTTTATTATTATGAGTTATATTGCCAGAAGATACCTTTTTATTATTCTCTAATAATAATAATAATTGGTTACTTGAAGGGGTAACTTCTGTTGTCTTACTGACTAGTTTAAATGATTATCCGGAGTGACCTCCACAACTACAAATGAAGTGTCTAGAATGCCCGTACCAGTTCCAGCAGGAAGAGAATACCCTATCTGACTGGTGGTGACCTCCAAAGATGTTGGTATTATAGGTGGATTCTCCTCCTTCGTACAGCATGAGGATTCATAATTAATCACTATGTTGTTAGTATGACTAGGCAACACAGACTCGTCCCTAATACTAAAAGTTGTTATATTATTTATAACCTCATTAATACTATATGCTATCAACATAGCAATCAGATGTCGACATTCCCAAGACAGAGATAGAGTTCTCTGAGTTAACTTAAAACCACTAACAAACTTGTTAGTGTCAAAATACAATAACTTGTCACTATGACAACATGTCAGCTTATGAATTGTATTATTCAACTTATAAATATAATTATTTTCGTCATCTGATAAAGTATCAGAGTAAGGAAAAGCACACAACATCAGCTTTCCTACATTTAACTTTAATAAGGTGTTTACACCATCCACTATGTCCTTTCTGGTAATACCAGTACTATTACCTAATAGCAAAACCATGCTATAATAATTATCTAGGTTTGAGTTTGCAATTCTTTTAATCATTTGTTTAAAACTTATGTTATGATAAGTATGATTGGTAAAACTATGGCTAAGGTACTTGAGTAAAATTTTTCCAAAGCCAGAACCTAATTCGTCACAAAAAAATATAGATTTATTTTTCTGTGTGTTAACATAAGTCTCTGCTGGAAGAGCCAACACCGGAATGGGCAAGTCCGGCTGAGGCTGAAGAGGTTGTGGTTGGTTGGTACAGCTGCATGAGTGATTATTAGTCAGAGACTCATACCTCTCAGCATTGCACTTCACCAAATCCAGTAGTTCCCCAGCCTCAAACATGCGGTCACTTAATTGTTTTTGTGAAGTCTCATATTTTTCAAAAATATCCTTCAGCAAATGCTCCTTGTGTAATATATCATTATAGAGGAGCTGGATATCAGTGTCATACTTTTCCCTACATTTATCTAACTCAATAGTACAAATATTTAAACTTTTTGATAGGACAACACGTTCCTTTCTAAGCGAAAGATTTAATTTTAAGAGATTTTGTTTCTTAATTGCTCTCTGTGACCGTTTAATTAACTTATTGATTTTAATATATTTCTTCAATTTGTTGTGACTCATAACAATAGGACATAATGGTATGGTATCATCACCAGTCAAATCTATCATTACAGCTGGCTCACACACTGATTTTGACACACTACCTACTAACTTATCAAATAAATTACTGGTTCTAGCAACCTGCTTGGTAACCTTTATACACTCTGAGAGCGATAGTGCCTGTTGGGCTTCACACAATTTTTGTTCCAGTTCTGTTATTCGATTCAAAGCCAGTTCATGGGTGTCACTGCACTCCTGAAATGTTGACACTAGATGTTGTAGTTCACTGTGCTGATCGGCTAAGTCCATGTGTTGTATGTGTAGGTGAGACAGCTCATTCTTGAGGGAGGTGTTTTTTAAATTAATGTTTTCCACTTCCACTTCGCTGTCTTCCCTTTCCTGGAGCAGCTGTTTGCACATAGCTTTAGAAGCCTCGAGTTCCTTCAACGTAGCTCTTAATTTTGCTTCCATCTCCCTGATTGTCGCACTGCGGGTCATCATTTTCTTTGAAATGTCAGTGACCTGGAATGTGTGAAGATAAGCAGCTAAATAACAGTGTAAGAAAGAATGTTCTAATATTTAGATTAGAAGGAGGTAGAAGAGAAAAACAAAAATAAAAATTAAATTAAGTTAAAAATAAGTAATGAATTGTTAACAAATAGATATTACAATTAGCGAAAGCGATAGCG
Source organism: Dryobotodes eremita (assembly GCA_917490735.1). NCBI lineage: Eukaryota > Metazoa > Arthropoda > Insecta > Lepidoptera > Noctuidae > Dryobotodes > Dryobotodes eremita. The sequence continues at coordinate 2,888,463 of OU823241.1, read as the reverse complement.
ATTGTAGAAATAGAATCGCTCCGAAGCGAATGCCATTTGTCTAGGCCTTCTGCTTTCGTCTTTAACATGATGACCAGCAATAACGGATTTTATTTGTAACGGATTGTTTTTAAAAAGTTTTTATTTTTATGCTTCAGGATGTCCTAGAATCCTTACTAGCATGGCTGCCGGACTGTAAACAATGGTGGCTTCACTTTCACTGAGAGGTCAGAGACTTGCTTTATGATACTGATATTATCGCGATTTATACCTGGGGTTAAATAAAGTCAAGCTGGTGATCGACAGTATAATTTAATTGAAATTTAAGCTGTTGTCAACGGTATATTAACTTTTAATGCTGTATTTTAAAGTACAGCACAGTATTTCCTTCAAACTAAAGAACTATCAAACTAACTGATTCAGATTCAGTTTTTTTATAGTTTATTTCTCCACCACATAAAGATACCATGTTTTCTACAAATTAAGTTAAGCATTAACATTAGGTACTGTCAAACGGGGTGAATAGGGATGCAGGGGTGAATCAGAACGAAACTTTAAAAGGGATTTTAACATTGAAATAATATAGTTTGTCGCCAACAAGGGCACTTAATCGTTAATTACAATACAGTAAACACATTAGAGTAGTTTTTGGCAACTAACTATATTATTTCAATGTTAAAATCCAATTTCAAGTTTCGTCTCGATTCACCCCTGCATCCCTATTCACCCCGTTTGACGATATTTTTTAAGTATAATAACATTATTCAGATGGAAAAAATGCTGTTCTCATAACTAGGTAAATGAATAACCTGTATTATTGAGTAACAATCCCTGTCCCTGTACGTCACACTGTTAAAGTTAGTACAAATGGAACCAACCTGTAATAACTTACTGCAAGATAAAGCAGATTCTCATAACAGAAAAGGAACGACCATACAAAACCAATAATAAAATAAATAATAATATAATAATTAAACAAATAATAATAAGTATTTACCTGGTTTACTTGAAAAGGTGTTAAAAGGAAGTTCAAATACATGTGAGCAATAAATATCCCAAAGATATTGAGTAGAATTATCTGCGGTTTGCGGCTTAGACACACGGTCTCCTGAGATATCGGGGGTTCAAATCCGGATGTGTACTGTGACCAACTCTACCTGATCTTTATATACATACAAACTCGTACACAAAGCTGACATTTACGTTAAGTTAATAGACTTTGGTTATATATTAAAATTGTATATGTATTATAATTTTCTGAACTAATAATTTTATTTTGTTATATTGATGTGTCGCATTTTTTTCCATCATGTACAGTTTTCTGTAAAAAATAATTAATTATTCTTTTGCCGCTATCCCAATTTATTTGGGCTCCGTGCATCATGTGTTTTCCTTCTACACTTCTCTATTAGTCCTCATGTCGGTAGTCACCCCTTTTCTAGTCGTATCATCTTTCACATAGTCCATCCATCTCTTCTTTGGTATTCCCCTACTCTTGTCCATCCACATTCATACTCAAAATTTTCCTCAAACCATTGTTCTCATTGCTCCGCATCAGATGCCCATACCATGACAACCGATTTGGCGATTTCCACACAACTTTTTAGTCACCGGTGTTACTTTTAGACTTCCTCTTATATATTCATTTCTTATTCTATACATTGGCGTACACCTGTTAAAAAAATATTATTATCTTGTTCAACTTCAAGTAAGTATAAACAAACAAGTTCTTAGAGATTTTCCATGTCTGAGAATTATGGTTGTAAACAAACGCCGAGATATAAATAGTGAACTACTTAGTGCGGCAAACATTTCTTCTTTCTCTCTATATGATTGATATATTTTTCTTTTTATGATTTAACTTGTTATTCCAAGGAATTGAATATTAGGTAGCATCCAATAATGACTTTGTTAAGAGAACTCATTGTAGAAAACAGTGGAAGATCGGTCAATTATAAATATTAGGCTCATTAGCAATACTTAGCACAATAAATTGCCAGATGTAATAAAAAATTTGAATGTTACACAATTCAAAAAAAAATTAAAACTGTTGTTAATTGAAAAATGTTATTATACGATTGATGAATTTCTGAATGATAAACTAATGTAGACTTATTTATTTATTTTTGACTGGCGAATACACACAATAGACAATTTCTAGTAGAATATTGAGAGCAATGGTAATTTATGATATGATTATTTATTTAAGCATTGACTGTAGTAATTACTTCATATTGTGACATTTTATAATTTTAGTTTTTTTTTTTTCAATCATCGTACTATTAATTTTGACATAGAGAATAGAACAAACATACCTACCAAATAATTTGTGTTTACCTCTCGCATGATTTATATATTTTCTTTTTATTATTTCGCATGCAACCATATATTTGTACGCCTCTTGGCATAACATAGCGACCTATTTTTAATTTAACAACTATATTCATTACCTATGTTACACAAATAAAATTGATTTTGATTTTGATTTTGATTTAGGTGAATTTGGTGTTATTGTTTAGATGGAAAAATGTTAGCAAAAAGTAGTATAAGTGTACTAATTATGTCATTCATTAGTAAAATATGGACCGTAGTCGCTCCAATTAAGTAGTATTAAAAGCGAAAATTAATTGATTCCAATTTAAGAGTTGTGTAAACACAGCGTCCCATAAAGGCTTGACAGAGCCACAAATTAAACAATAATAACTATATGTGATTATGAGGTAATATTATTATAATATTTCATAGCCCTGTCAATTTTTTTCTGTAAAATATGACTCTCATTCACCCTAAAATAAGTGGAAAACTGCTTCAATGGATCGCGTTGGGGTCAAATTAAAAGTTGCTATGGTTTCGTTCCCAAGCGGAGTACCTATAACCTAAAATTATACAAACCGCAGCTATGTATCAGCAAGCTACTTGCTGCTCGCTAACTACTTTACAGCAAATTTTGTAAAAGTCGAGGGGGGCAGTCCCTCTCGACTTTTACAAAACCTTTACTTGTGACATGACGCATTAGTGTCAGGGGTCACTATGATCTTTTACCGTATATAGGTATCTACTAGCTGTCTGTTTCACCCGGGTGATGATTCCCACAAGAAACCGCACATTTCACAGAAATAAAACAGCCACACGGGTCGAACAAAGGTTAAGCTACGCTTGCCGCGGTCGGTCCGTGGATGGGTGACCATCGATTCCATATCGAGAAGCCTCCGTGCCTAGGAAAGTACGTTAAGCCGTTGGTCCCGGCTGTCATTCGTAGAGCTTTGACAGTCGTTACGGGTAGTCTGAAGACCAAAAGTCTGACAACCAGTCTTACCAAGGGGTATCGTGGTTCCCAGTAACTTCAGGGTTGTGGAGGTCAGATAGGCAGTCGCTCCATATAAAATACTGAAACTGCTTTCAGTTAGACTGGAAGCCGACCCCAACAGAATTGGGATAGGCTAGGCAGATTGATTAAATATTATGAGGAATAATATGTCACAACAAGATGGTAATTATTGCTTTGTATCGAATATTCTGAACCTTAAAATAAGTAGCGTCCGAGAAACCCTTGAAAAACCTTTCGCAAATTGTAATGTTAATACGTAGCATTAATCAGGGGCGATTTAGTCAGTCCGAAAGATGAACCTTGCCCATCCCAATGCTAAGGATCCTCTGGAGAAGAACAGGCAAGAAACTGATGGTTCCTATATTTCAATACGTTGGTTTCATGCGGTTTCCACAAAGAAAATCTCTATGCCTATCCATCATCCCCTTTGTCAGGTAGAAGGTTATGAATGACGATGACAGTTTCACACACATTCTTGTAACCTTTCGTCACAGGTCAGCATTGCATTGCCGACTAAGGGAAGACTAAAACTTGTCGGAAGCAAGAGGTCGTGTGACGTAATATTGTGATCGTATCGCCAGTACAGGTAATTGCAGAAATGTTAGACCATTAAAAAAGTATGTTTTTTTTATGTTAAATACAAAATAAAAGTTGTTTTTTTTTATGTAATGAAAAATAAACGTGGTTTAAGAGGGCGCACACCACTCCAGTAGCGCCACTCCTTTAAAAAAATCCTATCTCGTGACTGAGAAGGAATTTTGAATAACGGCTCAATAAGCAACCTCGGTAAGTGTGTTTAGAATTTTCTAATACCTTTTATAAAGTTTCATATTGAGACACGAAGCAACAAAATGCGATCTAGAGGAATGTGGCCGCTTTTCTTTGTGTGTGCGTGTGCGCCTCTTAAGGTTTTATATTATTCGGAATCCTAAAATGACGAGAAAATCAGCCTTGATAATGAAATAAACATTAGGAGATAGATTAGTGCGCACTTCTTTGTGTTGTTTTTTGTCCAGAGAAGTTGTACAACTACTTCTTTTGTTTTTATCAAGATATTTCAAGTGAACGGTTTGTAACCACTTGCCATTAGAATGGCTGTCTATCATTTAATGCTTTAAAAAGGTAAATTAATAATTTTAATGCATTACATTTGGTTATAATCAAGTAGCTGATTTGCATCCCAATTGTTCTTTTGTCCGACTGTCCGTCCATCCGTCTGTCCTTTGCGACTATTGTTCACGTTAATATAATCATCAGACTAGCGTTTCCCAATTAAGCGCCTGCCAGAGGCACTATGCGGCAGACCAAATGTTGTGATTATAACGACGCATCATCATTTTGAGCCTATGCCTCGATAATTACAAATCAAGGAGACAATGGAAATCCATTACGTCCTTGATGCGGAAAGTGGAGAGAACTGAGCATTGTGGCGCAACGTGGTAGATAGTACATAGGCCTATGTCCAGCGGCTGTGAAATGAGATAAAATGAGATGATTGAAAAAAAGATGATCTAAGTTGCTTTAAAAAAACCTTTTGACAGTTCAGAAGTCAAGAGTCTTTAAATATAACATTTTATAAAATATTGTTTCTCAGATTGTGATTTTTTGTCATATTGTCACCCATTATGATGTTAAAACCTATACAAGCCTTTTGGCAAATGAACTAGATGTTATAAAAATAACTTAACGTTGACATATTTTATCTGACGCAAATAGAAGATTCATCATTGACTGAAGTAATTTGCTTATATATTTTTCAATCCCGTCTAAGGCCCTAACAATTATAGATATTATTTTCTCTACAAAGACCTCTTGAAGAAAAATTCTGTTATCTAGCAGGTAAGTAACATAACGATTTTATTTACCTCAGTTTTGTGTTTTTCTCACTTTTAGACATTCATCGAATGGCATTTAATCATTGCCTGTTTGATTTCCAGCACTGATATTATTGCTAAACTGATGATGATTTTCTGGAATAATTCATGAGGATCCTACCCAGTCAATGACAACAACGCAAGTAGAGAGTAAAAGTAAATATTAGGGTCTAACACTTGTGTTAATAACTGTACATCTGTAATCCCAACACCGTCGATGAGGAGAAATTGTGCGAATGTCGTGAATGGAATCAACATTACATGAAGTTTAGCGGATCAAGCGGTGAGAGCGAGCGGAGTGAGCGGATTGATCTGAGCGGTAAGTTGCTTTCTGAAGCGAAACGCAGCCAAAAATGAATCACTTAATTCATAAAGGTGTAATGACATTTAAATTACTCGTGCGTGCGTTTGGTTCTGGTTTTTAACAGCCTTCCAATATTTGTATGTTTATAACTAGGTTTATTTCAGTTAAGGGACTAGACTAATTACAATCATTTCAGAACTATCAGTATAGACATAGGTTTTTTCATGAGAAACTAAAATAAATATTGATTACTATAAGAGTAGTATTTTTATTCTAGTTGTATCATCTTCACGTTGAATAGAATAGAACACTCTTTATTATGTACACAATAAAAATTACAGATGTAAAGGTAGAAATTTTACATAGGGTGACACAATAATTATTATTATTAGATAATGTAGATAGGTATAAAAAAATACCTACTGTAAAATATTTTAAAAGAGTAACTATAGATTCTTTTTCACATTCTTCTCCATACAAAACAACTATTTGGCGTCTAGAATCAATTGTATTTTCTTATAAATTTTGACGTTCAAAACTGCCTTTTAATGGCCTACTTGAAATAAATGATTTGGCTTTGACTTTAAAAAAATTCAGTTCAGTCAGTCACAAACCCACTTTATCTTATGACTTGTAAAGAAAAATATATTCCTTGATGCGTACTTACGCAATGCATTCAAGATTCTAAGTCGAGTTTACGCAACGGCCGCGCGGCTCATATTATAAGTACATGATGAGTGCGGACTCTGGTGCACACCGGTAGATCTGCGTAGTTGATTAACAGCAGGCCTGGCACCACTGTGACGTAATAGCGAGGATTTATTTAAAGAATACTGGTAATATCTACCTACTTTTATTCCTGCCGCCCTATTCTGTAAAAAACTAGCAAAGTTTTCGCGGTGACCCCTCCATCGCCGCGGAGGGAGGCCTAGGTAACGCTAGCGTGATGAACTGATTACTTATTTGTTTATTGTTATGGCACTTCAATGACTTACTCACTAAACATATACAAACAAAAACCTCATACAGTTTTAGGTATTGTGAATTCGTCATTTACAGAAGTGCACAGCACTAAACTTAGGAACGTTTATGGGAGATTGGTCGGAGATGGTGAGGAACAACGAGCAGCGGATATCAACTATGGAGAGACTTGTATTAGTGGGGAAATACAGGTTGAAAAAAACCACATGCAGTCTTGGGGACAGAAGTGAAAAATCAGATAAAGAATCATAAATACAATTTGTAAATTAAAATTATAAAATTAGATATTGTTTTGAATGCTGGCCAAGCGCCACACGTCATACGCATAGTTGCAGACATACCGTTACCATTAGAATGTTGGTGACGCGAACCCATAAGATTTTCTCCTATCAAAAATCGCTCAACGCGCGTACAGAAGTTTTCACGTGAATACCTTTCAACTGTGTTAAGTATGCTTGAGCTTGTCAAATTGCCATCGAAGTGTGACCAATTTATCTCTTTATCGAAGATTTGACAGGTTTCCTGTCTGGCTAATTAATTATTCCATTTAATTTACATCTTCATTTTGAGAAGTTGATAAAACTTGCAATCCGAACTGAATACTGACTTATTTTCTTTTGAGGAACTTGTAGAAAACTCATTTTCTTAGCCTTCTCTGTCCTATTCCTGGAGAAACGCCTCCCTCTAAAGATTCCTTCCATCTTTAGCGAGCTCGCGCGTCCTCCTTCCAGCTTTGACGGCACTTAATTAAAAATACTAAGTACCTACGACTTCATATTTTACTTTATTTATATCAAAGGCAGAGACAAGACTAGTAACGTTAAACTCTCTGCATAAAACTAAAAACGTGAATACGAGAAACAGCTTTTTCAGAAAATATATTGTTTTTCTTTTGAATACAGTCTCAGACAACCAATACAACGTTTTGCCATTGTCAAGTATATATTTAGATGTTATTGTAGTGGAAAAGCTCGAGACAAAATATTGAAAACACGCAGTTTGCAAAATAGTTTTCTTTAACAATTCTTTGGAAAAAGTATTTTACAAAACACTTATGAATTATGGGAATTATAGTGTATTAGCAAAACGCCCCGGTTTCGCTTGACTGACTAAAATATTAAAGACAAAGATCATTTCTGAAGGAAGATTTTCATTCGTTCAGAAATTATATTTTATTGAAGGTCAAATTGAATTCTACAGTATTCTGGTTCACTCAGAAGATTGATAGTGGATACCGATTCTAAATACATAAAGTACTTTTTAGACCTTATCTGGACAAACTGACAAACAGACGCGACATCAATACCCAAGGTATTTCGATGTTTTTCTTAGATGATAAATATGTTTACGTATTATTTGCGTGTTGGCGATGAAAAATAAGGCGATTATTATTTATTATTAGACTAGAGAGCCAATTAGTAACATAACCCTTATTGATTTGAAGGGTGTAGGTTGTTGTTGATGAAAACAAATTATTATCTACCTACCTGTTATGAACTTCGTGCTGGCGTCTTAAGGTCACCTTGCTGAATTGCTGCCTACTCATAAATTTGTTAGGTTTATTTATCAACTGCGTTGTTGTTAATGTGCGCTTCAATATTATTTGACGTGACAAAAAAATGTAAGGAATTACGTGCTCGTTATAACGTTATCGTGGACGGAAATTTAAAAGCGTCTTCATATATTTCCATACATTTTACTTCCTTGTGTTATCGTAATGCCGTGACGTCATAACATCGTCACTTTAGAAATTATAGAAGTGCACATTAAGTACGACAAGTGAAATTGCTGTCCAAGATTATAAAACAGTCAAAGTCAAAAGTTTATTTGCAAACTAAGTGTACATTTTGGTGTTATTTTATAATGTAGGTACTTACAACTTCGCGGCCTAGTCCAGGCATCGCACATTTGAGGGTTAATTAACATTAATAATTAAAATAACCATGCTATCGTCACGATTTTACATTAATAATTTCAATAATTTAGTATTACTCATTCAAATAATAATATATACACATTTTTATAACTCAACAATAATATAAATACATTTTTTATTAATTGGATCGCCTTATTCATTTATTTAGAATAGGAAGTCATGTAGGTAGTGGCGTGAGTGTGTATAATGACGTGTGTGATCATTCCTAGGTCTGTGTGATGAAACTGACCTAGGAATGATATAGTCAGACGGGAACTGATCTAATGGTGCAGTTGGTATGATAACATGACAAATATGTCTGCCTTATCGAGGCTTATGTGGACGATTCCTTAATTCCAGGTAACACGCTTATGGCATAAATTGTTGCAGCTGCTGCAATTTTTCCAAATCTGGTAAGTGGCGCTAAGCGGCATTGCGATTGCACTTGCTTACCAACATCTAACCATCGAATTGTATGAGTTACATATTGCGATAAAAAATACTTCCTTATTATCTTCAACTCCTAAATGGCTACGTAGGCTAATACAGCTCATCGCCACTTCTTGTATTGATTAAAAATAAATTTGTTAATTAAACGTGGTCTGGTGAAGTGTATCTACCTCCGCCTTACTGAAAATCAGATATTTATCTATCTCTACCATACTGAAAACCAGTTCATAAAAATATCCATAAAATAAACGCTATAAAAACAGTGTCCAAAACGGCAATTTGCTTTGGAGCCTTTGAGCGGAATATTCTCCTGCATATAATAATAATAATAATAAAACTTTATTTCGGGTGGCATAGACCCATAGAAACCTTAATCTAGTACCTACATTTTTATTTGACATGTCTTGCTACACCTACACAAGACATGACCCACTGATTTAGAAAGGGACAGTCAAAACGTACAGCTATTGCGTTCAGAATGCCGTTGTTGCTACCCCGTGTACGGGCCAGCAGGGAAGCTGCTTTTTTGCGCATGATGGCCTGGAAACCATCAGTGCGCGCTTCAGCAAACCCCCCAGACGCGCTGCACCGCCACGGCAGACCCAGCAACATCCTGAACGCATTATTGTACTGAGTGCGCAGGGCTCTTTAGGTTCGCTGCGTATATCTCACCCACAGGCCGCTTGAGTAGAAGGACTGACAATAAGCTTTGAATAGCGTAACCTTCACTTCTCTCGTGCATCGTGTGAACTTGCGTGTGAGCATATTAGCTCTCACCGCCAGAGCCCTGCGCTCCCGTTCCATATCCTCATCGTCTCTGAGGTCATCTGTCACAATGTGACCCAGATATTTAAAAGCTTGAACCTGCTTTAGGGCTATTCCATTGAGAAATACAGGAGGCACATGGGTAGGCTGTTGTTTACCTGATTTAAATACTAAAATTTCACTCTTTTTAGAGTTATATTGTAACCCATGTGCCTCCACGTACTTCTCACAAATAAACACAAGTTTCCTTAGCCCGCTTATAGAGGGGCTCAGCAGCACCATATCGTCTGCATACCTAATATTGTTAAAACAAGTGTCATCAATGTGGCAGCCGACATGTGTGCTACTGAGCCGCTCGACAAGCTGGTTCACATAAATGTTAAACAATAGAGGTGAGTTTAAACCACCTTGCCTAACGCCACCTTCCAATTTGTACTCATCCGACAGCGCCCCTGCCCACCTCACCTGGTTTTTCTGGTTTGCATACCAATACCTCAGGAGAGAGATACACTCCCCCGGCACACCCGCGCTGCCCAACTTGTCCCACAGAAGGTCGTATGCGACACGATCGAACGCCTTTGACAAGTCTAGGAAGCACGCGTATACCGGCGTCCTTCTGGCTGTGTAGTACCCGACAGCATGCTTTAGACTTAAAATGGCACTCTCAGGAGACAACCCTGCTCTGAACCCAAACTGGGCATCATGCATATGGTCAAGCCGCAGTCAAAGGATAAACTTAACGAAGCAAATATAAAAATGTTGATTACTATTTGCTTTGCTGGCAGATATCCAGGCTTTTGATCATCCATGCGTAGCAACGTTATTAGTCAATATTGATTGCAACCGCATAAAGGTCGCCACACACGTATGAGGACTGCACTTATCAGCATCGCCTCAGATCGAGTCGTTTAGTATTCTTTCGATGAAACTCTCCATTCTGCAAGGCACACTTATAAGCATCGTAACAGCATCGCCTCGGCTCGAGATTGGCTAATAACCAGCAGTCACCGACCTTACGGCGGAGCGACACCTCTAACAACTTGCTGACGCCTCGGCAATACTTTGCCGATCTGGTTACGTGCATACGTGGGGTTGACACCCGGTTGATGACAAGCCGGTGAGCCGAGACGATGCTGATCCCGTTCAGTGCTGATAAATGTGCGTTGACCTTAATATTGTAAAACAGAGGGGAAAAAGAAACCTCAAAGCGAAATATTCATTCCATGTTTGCTCGATGACAACTCCATAATATTTGAATCGGTTTTGGTATTAAACTTCATAAAGTAACGAATTGAACAGTCCCCGTTTGCAGGGGAAAGCAAATATTAGTATTTGCATTGGCGTTTCAAAGTAAGCACAGATAAATAAACCGAAATTTTTTATGTAATTTGATGGCAGAAAGCTGATAACCCTTACTTATGCGATGATCGACGTCTGTTATTATAGAGATCTGCAAAATAAAATATAAGGCATCATGGTCCTAGTTTATCAAGTTTCGTGTGAAATCGAGTTACAGCTATATGAATATAAACTAACATTGCACCTGTACCCGGCCACGCCCTTTATGCGTGGAGGCTTTTAGTTAGTTTTCGTTTTTATTTCTGCTTGATTAGTTTTCAATGTTTTTGTTGGTATATTGGCGTGTGCTAGCTGTCATATGGCAAATCATCATCTGCCTAATCTTTTCCCAACTATCTTGGGGTCGGCTTCCAGTCTAACCTGATTCAGCTGAGTACCAGTATTTTACATGGAGCGACTGCCTATCTGACCTCCACAACCCAGTTACCGGGTAACACGAAACCCTTTGTTAAGACTAGCTGTCAGACTTTCGGGCTTATGACGGCTCGTAACGACTGACAGATTCACGAATATCAGTCGGGACCAACGGCTTAGCGTGCTTTCTGAGGCACGGCGGGGTCTTGGTATGTAAAGATGGTCACCCATCTACGAACCAACTGCAGCAAGCGTAGCTTTGACCTGATCGATCGACGCGTGCTGCTGTTATTACTTGGCCACAAGCCCCTAGTCACCAAACCATATGAAATAAATAAAATGTCATAAGACAAGTGTAGTCGCAATTTTGTCAACAACTTAAGTCAAAACTTCGGGAGCGTATTCAGGGAAAGAGGTTCCATGATTTAAGATACCTACTCCAGTGAATTGTCTAGCTTAAAATTCACGAGGCACATGACAGTAGATAGAGTAAAAATGTAGTACCTATGGCACGAGAAAACTCAATTACTTTGAAACCTATCAAGGTTCTGAAAGTTCTGAGACTTGAATAAAAATTCTAGAACGAGATATCCGTGAGGTTGCAAAGAAACCTGACAACCTTTAACTACGCAGTAAATAAAACCAAGTTCTTTAAATTTTCAAACAAACCATACAAATACGCCATCAAACGGAGGTATTCAAAAGCAAACTTTTGTGAGGTTTCTCAGCGCTCGTTGGCCCGTTTTACAATTCTATTATTTTTTGCTTTGTCCGGGGCAGCACAACAGGTTATTGGAAATGTGAATTTTGCTGGTTTCAACAACTACATAGGTATGGTCTATTCTAAAAGTATGTGATGAAAATGTAAACAAATTGAGCAAAAGCATACCTGTGGATGCTAATTTGTAGTGCCACTTACTAATAGAGTGCTTTGATTTGATTATTTGAAACCAGCCCTATTTGAAATCACCTTGGATACTGATATGTATTTTTCGTGTGACTATTGTTAGGTTTGTAACCTGAGTTGCCGTCGAAGATTTTTGAATGACGATGTAATAATGTTAATCAAACAATACCAATTAATTGTTGGAAAAAGTCGGGAGATATAAAGTTAAAACCTTTTTTAATACAGCTGATTTTATTACTAATTCCCTTTAGTGAGTGATTAAGTAAGAATTTAACCCGAAAAGGATTTGTGTACGCTTTCATCACATAATTTTGGAACAGACAATAGAACTCCGACCAAGCTATTTGAAAAGGGGTCCTATGAAAATTTTCTCTCGGAATAAAATGCATATTTTCTTTGGCTTTGTCAGTTCGTCCGTCTGAATTCTATCTACCTTTGTTATGAGGAAAATTCTTTATGAACCGGTTAGTGATACACATTTCATGCAGATAACTTTTACTGCTTTATTTGTGTAATGAATCGTGGAAACCCTCTGACCACCAACAGTGAAAGGGTTTATCCGAACCAATCGAATATCCAAAAGGTGCATTTCATTTTTAATTTATAGATATCATGTTTTTTGGCTAGATTTGAGTAAATTTCAGTCTATGAGAGAAGAACCACAGGCACAGGTAAGTTATTATCGAAGTGTGTGTGTGTGTGTTTTTTCCGTGTTTTGGGTCTACTTTAAATATCAATCGGAGGTTGATTTTATTAAAAGTTGGATAGAGTATTTTATACCCCAAATTTAAAAAAGTCGCTTATTAAAGTCTTTATCTGGATTATATTATAACACACTACTCACAAAAAATTGGGGGAATAGAGAAACAACTTTCAAATCGCAATATTGAAAAGAAAAACCTACCAATTTTTCTCAACATGCTTGGAAATTCGAGCATTATTTTAACAACCTTCTTCGAGATAAATCGAAAATGCTGTACTGGTCAAATACATGCGAGCAGCGGCCGGCAATGTTAGTATGAAAATCCATATCTGTCGTGTTTAGCGGCCGGCTAAATAAACTATGAAAACTCATATCTGTCGTGTAATTTAAAAATGGAACGAACTTTTTACTTCGCCCCATGGCATCCAAGGAGGTAACTTATCAAAGATTTTATTTAAATCTCGAACTGGCTTAGCAATTAGAGTTGGAAAAAGAAACAAATGAACATATTGGCGCGCGAAAAGTTGTCGTTGTTTGTCATTGATTCTGAAATTGATAATTAATTTACTTAGTTTGAATTGCCGCGCATTATTGGGAGAAAAGTACTATACAAGCCTTGGCCGCAACCAGACATTTATGGACTCACGAATGTGTGCCTCGGCTTCGCCTTGGCCCAGTTTTGACATGTGATTTCGGTGGCAGCAAATTTATAAAAGAGGGACTCATTTATTTGCAAAGTAGGTAACATTCGCCCTCTACACGGTGTTTACAAACTAGCGTCTGCCCGCGACTTCGTTTGCGTGTAAATCGTAAGACACCTTTTACTAAAATAACAGCCAGATTTTTGTAAAACTATCCTGTATACTACATTTATATTTTTGGATTCAGCAGCCAAAATTTAAAGAAAGTCAGGACTGGTGACGCCGGAGCAAACGACGCGGTGACGTATAGTTGTCCGTGTGAGAAGCAGCTCGTCCTGAGGTCGACACCCGCAGCCTTCAGTAGTAATTTCCCATTGCTTGCGAAGTTTTTTGTTTTTAGCGAATTAATGAATGCCTGCGTTTCTGTGTATACTTACTACGTTATGGAACAACACTGATACATTGACTGATGCTTTCTTACAGATTACTCCTGACGAACAGCTGTCACTAAAATAATATAACAGTAGATTGTAAACACACGGGATTTCTCATAAACGGTCACCTAACCATAGATATTTATTTTTATTATAACCAAAGATGACAGAAGAGGCCTAAACTTTATGTTTTTTTGTGTACGATTTGCTAACTATTATAATATTTAAAATAGCATAAAAAAAAGGAACCACAAAAAAAATCAATGGGGTTTAAAACTGAAAGCTCGCCATAGATGGCAGCACAGTTCAACTTCTACAAATCGCCATTGTTTTGTTTATCTTTACTTTTGTGTCGATCACAAATTAAACGAAAACTAACTTGAAGTGTAGCGCTATTAAAACACGAGCTAAGGAAAAAGGAAGCGTCTATCACTGCTAAACAAGCAGCTTTAGTGGAAAGACAATAAATTATGAACGTTTTATAACTTATAGGTTATCTTGTGTTAGTTAACTTAAAGTTCATTTTTTGCTGAAGACTGGAGGCGTACGACAGGAATAACTTGATCGGAGTTGAAAACCAACTCGAGGATGATCTTCCTGACTGAATAACTTCAGAGATGTTAATTCTAGCACTGATCTAATATGATAATATAAACACACACACACACACCTTTACTATAATTTACTTACATAATATTTATACCACGTGCCAATACTAGGTAATAAAAATGGACTGTTCTCTTGGGAGCATCACCTGTATACGAATTTCTGCCGTCAAAGTCCTCAGGTTTAACAAGAATAGCACATAGTCTCGAAGAAAAATCGGGTTTCTATTTTATTTTTTGAGAGCTTCCTCCCACAGTTTTCATCTTTTAACATCTTTGGAAAATACATAGGTCCCCGATTTTTTGCAGTCAACAGCTGCGCAACGGGGAATATTTATTAATTATGCGTAAAAGAAGTCGCTTGTTTACCAAAAAAAAAAATATGGATAGTGACAGCTAGCTGACAAATTCTTGGACGTAGGATAGCAACGACATCTGAAGTGAGCAAGTGGCAGTTTTTATGCCCATTGTTGGGAATCGAAGTTTAAATAGCAGTCATCTAACTCCTAAGCTATTTGCTTTGTTGAAAGTTGGCTAAAATAGCCGTTCTTATATTATGTCATGATTGACTGCACAAAGCGGGATGATAATCATTTAAAAGGTTAAATCTATAACTATCTGTAATATTTTGTCTCAACTTTTTACAATTTGCGGTAAACTATAGAAGAATACGAACAAATTGCAATATTGCTCATCCCCCATAGCAAATAGCGTGATAATTTATAGCCCACAGACTGACCAAACTTAAAGAGAATATCTATGCAAAATTTTAACATAATCTATCGGGTAGTTTTTGCGTGATGCTGGAACATACATTCAGACAAACAAACACATAAACAGACATAATTGTATGCAATCATAATCATCAAATATAGACACTTGTAACAAAAGAAACTGACATCCGGCGAGCTAAATTATATTGAGATTTATATCAATTTGATTTCCATTATCCGTGTTTAAGAAGCACAACAAATAATTATTTGATATTTTTAAAAGATTTGCCGTATTGTAATACTTCCTTTAAATTTTTTACGTATTATTCATACTTAGATTAGATTGAATCCTCACCTTGTAAGTATGTTTCCACGACCATCGAGCAATAGTATTTTATCTTAAAAAAATATAGTCAAAGTCAAATCATGTATTTCAATTAGGCACATAAAAGCCACTTTTGAACGTCAAAATTTCCAAAAAAATAGAATTGATTCTAGTTACCCCTTCCATAAGGTAGTTTCGTACGGAGAAGAATGGGCAAAAAGCTCCACCGTAACTCTTTTAGAGTGTTTTACACTGTTATATAGGTACACATTAATTATATAATTATAAGTGAAGACGATGCACGTAGAATAAAATTACTATACCACAATAGGTAAAAATAATTAAATATAATGCAATGACAGCTAAATTAATTATGTGATAGATACATGGTGCTACAGGTGATACAGGTTGCAATCATTCAATTCCCTAAATTGACTCTTGAATCCTCGTATCTATTCAAAAATATTTTAAATTAAATGGAATTCCTTTTCTTTAAGACCCACAGTACCTACATGCTGTTATTATTATTCTACTTAAATGCTATATATAGTATTTACAAATATTATTTTTAAGGCGCCTTTGAGGAAGAGAAATGAATGTTTATTTTTTATAGTAATGGGTCTTTCTAATCTTTGCATCTTCATAAACCTAAACCAGCACCACAAAATAGCCGTTCCGACCAACGCAACATCCCGACATTGAACTAGAAACACAAATCACAATTTAAACTGAAATTATCTTATTTCCATCCAATCAGAAAATGTTACTCCACCCCCAACAACAGACGCATCTCTATCTCTTCTATATATCTATCTATCTTCTATCTTCTATTCTTCTATCTTCTTCTATCTATCTATCTATCTAAGGGCGAATTCCACGAAACTTTTATACCTAAACTAAGTCTTATCCTGAGAATAAATTTTGAATTTTTGACAGTTTTTTCGTACGACGTCTGACAGTTGTATGTCAGACGTCAATTTTATTCCACGGATAAAACATATCTGATTTTGGTAAAATCAGCCGCTAAGTCGCTGTTTTCGGCTGTTTCTTCGGTTACTTCTTCTAAACCACGCAACGGATTTTGATACGGTTTTCATTATCATTTAGAGAATTTCTTCCGAAAGGTTTTCCGATATGCAAATAGTAAAAGCAGAGAAAAGCCGAGAATTTGAAAGATTTGTAATGATGTCATAAAAAACATATTTTTGGGCGCTTACATTGCTAACGCTGGCTAAACCTTACGAGATAAATCAAAATAATGTACTTCGGAATTATATATCTTAAAAAGGTCTACAGAAAAGTCCGCGAAGATATATGTTTATCTCCAAAGGATAACCCACAGTAACCATTATTATCTGTTACATGTCACTAAAAAATTAAGGGTTATTTACGAAGCTATTTAAACAACACAGTATTAATCCTTATCCAATTAAATACGTTAGATACGTTGTGCATTTAATGTAGATCAAAATTGCCCTTCACAGCATACCATTAAAATGAATATCTTAGAAGATATCACAGATTTAAAACGACTAATCGCTCGCAGCGATACGGGCGGTCGGCCGGCAAGCACCGAATGAAAAAACAGCTCTAAACATTGTATATAAAATACATTATATAGTTATACAACCTCCGTCACATACACAGTACACCCTGCAAAGCCGGGGCGAGATGCAAGTGTACATAAAGGTAACATTCAATTATGTGCTGGCTATGGCAACTTAATACCAACCCGGGGGAACTCAAATTGCAACCGGGTAACAAAAGACTGCGTGTCCATCAAATGCATACTGCTGTATTAAATTTTGAAAGGGGTCTGTATGATGTAATTTTGGCACAGGAATAGTCATTGAACAGAGACTAAGCTTTATGCTTTTAGTATTGGGTAATTCAATTTGGAACTGCTCAGTAGCAGCCCGGAGTCTGGATTAGTTCCTGGTTGATGGCAATAGGCTTGCCCCCTATTACATGGGACTTAAACATAACTGGCGAAATGGATGGGGTATACTATAGGTACGTCCTCTGCCTAACCCTTTGGGAAATACAAGTGTGATGTTATGTTTTATTTAACTAAGCTTTTATACAATCGATTAGAGTTGCTAAAACATCGCTAGGTGTCATCGAAATTAGAACAAGTAGTATTCTGCAAGCCATTTTATATTTTTTGCATAATTTAAGGTGTCAGGAGACCAAGTCAAAGCGTTTCTTTTTCGTTGAACTATGAACGAATTTGAATTGAGAGTGTTTTGTTGCAGTTTGTGCACGACTATAGTTTTCATAGCCTAGTAGTGTGACTTGACTGGTCTGCACCATTAAACTTTAAACTTAAATACTCGCTGACTGACAACTGTCGCAGAAATCAAGCTACATTTTATTACTAACTATTCTATGGCACGACTAAAAAGACCCACTCGCACCGCCAATCGCTAAACAAGTTTAGCGCTAAACGAGTTTAAAACATAATTCTGTTTCTGTCAAATGTTTGGAGATGACAGAGACATAATGATGTTTAAAGCTCGTTTAACGCTAAACGTGTTTAGTGATTGCCGGGCAACTGGAACTAAGTGCGTAAACGGGCAAAATGCTCCCTAGCCGCACGCGACGGGTGAGATTAAACTCGATTGTAATGAAGTTAGGTCTCTGTTCAATTATATACTCATGCCCTACCGGTTTGCATTACTAGGATACGTGTTTATCAGTCCATTTTGAACTATATTTATTTAAGATAAAATTCATTTTAGTAGAATGCGTTGTAAAATAATTAGTGAGAATATAGTAGGTCCATTATCTGTAGGTGTACAGTGATCGAGGGGTGTCGAAACCACTCTGTTTGGGGGGTACTGCCAAGCATTTATACCTGCAAACTATGGTCGACTACACGCAAAGGGATTATAGCGCATTACGTATCTAACACTACAACGTGTATAGGACGTTGTTGGGGTTGCCATGACAGTGTATCGCATCAGAATGTTCCCTGAGGCGAGTATAGACAGTATTTACGCAATCATGCGTACGCGTGTCGCCACCCTGTTTGGGCGGGTGTGGGGTAGCACCAACAGCCTCTTGGTCACTGTGGCCGATAGGGTGGTGGTGGTGGGTAGGTCTAATACTCATGTCTTTTTTTATGTTTGACGCAATTCCGACCCCAAGGTACAGGCAAATGCTAGTTTGGGGGTCACCATCGAATCAATTCTTGTAGAATTCGATTATTTATAAATAAAATTTGAATTTTTGTACCTACTGCAGCGTAGAGCTGGCTGCTAACACGCCGGGGACTCGTACCCCGGCGTGAGGTAGCTAAAAAATCAAACTCTCACAGCTGGTACACGTAAAATTTATTATTAAAAAGAACATCCGAAATAAATAAGAAATAAGTCAAAAAATGTAAATATTCAGTCGTTGGAAATTGTAAAACACTACCAAAAAAAAATATATCACAAGAAGATTTTCGGAGAAAAAACTTATGGATGTTTCCAAATATTTAGGTATCTAAGTATATAGACGAACGATTGCAATCGTACGAAATTCGTGCCGCTCTATAAATTATTTAACACAAATAAGCTCAAAATTAAGGTTTTTCTTTACATAATTTCGTTAAGATAAATTTTAAAGAGAATAAGATCTGATATTGAGAATTTAGGAAAGCACCTTAAAATTAAAATGTCACACGACACTATCACACAGAACACTTCTATTATATTGATGTTTAGGCGTTATTGCGCCACACAAATGACTTATTTAGCACCTGATGTGTCCGTTAGGCACCTGTGTCGTCGACCTTGCTCGGCAACGATCCTGCGCTTCTCTCCGCAAGCTCGCTCGGACTTCTGCGGCCGGCAGACGAAGGAAGAAGACAGGCGAACAATAAATGGCAGGGTAAGGCCAAAAAAGGTGGCCTTTCAAACAATCTAAGAAAAAGGAAATCTTCTTAGATTAAAGAAGAAGGCACAAGTAACAAGAATACGGAACCTATAAAGGGATTACTCACCAAAGAAAAAAAGTGACGAGAAATTCCAGGGAACGTACAGTCGATTGTATCCGCTGACTACTCACAAATAGTGGTTAAAAATTTGAAATTCACTTTCGAAGAAAGATTAAATATTATTGAATAAAATATCCACACAATAGGCATTCCAACGACAGAATGCGTTGCATTTTTTTCTTCTTGACAATGTTCAGAACAATTGTCAATTTTAAAATATTTAAAAAAAAACGAAAAAAGTAAAAAAGCTGACCGAATGACTCGTAAAAAGAATTTAATCGAAATGACAACAAAAAGTATCTAATTGCAGGAATTATACTGCACTACATACAATTTGTCTGCTCAAATCTTCTTTAACCCAACACCCGTGGCATGATGAAACATGTATAAACAAGCGTCCGCGCAGCAGAAACAATAGCCTTGATTCAGATGACATCACAGCTTCACAACTCAGGGAAAGGGTAATGTATTCAGTCGTGGTTTCACATAAATGATTTACCTCATTTACTGAAAAACCGACCACAAATAGTGTTATTTGCTGGTGACAGATCACTGATTTCTTAAATAAACAGACATGCACAGGAGTTTGACGACGTAAATAACGCTATGCTTAAGGTCCATAATTGGTTTACAGTAAATCATTTGTATTAAATGAGAAAACTAAATGCATAAGATTCGCGTTAGCGAATGTTAGAAGTAGTACCTAAATGTCACGTTGTAATGAATAAGGAGATACTAGAATTCGGCGAAAATACGGTTTTCCCGGGGATCACGCTTAACTCAAAGCTACAGTGAGGTCCTCACTTGGAAATCCGTCAATTAACAGAGGCGGATACCGCAAGGCTAATCTATTTTAGTTACTTTCATAGCATCATGGCTTACGGTATTCTACTGTAGGGACGGGCTGCAGAGATTGATTCTATCTTTAGTCTGCGAAAGACAGCTGTCATAGCCATCTACAACCTCCGCAGACGCGAACCTCAAAGAACATCATGACTGAACCTTGTCAATATGAAAACATTATGTATGTTCGAAAAATCGACATCTTTTTAGTAAGGTATGTAAGTGACAGGCATAATTTCAACACTTGAAATAGCACGGAATAGATAAATAAGGTACTTGTATTAGTATTAATATATATGAAGATATACCACTGCCTATGTCCCTATGTTTTGTTTTGTGGCGTAATTATATTAAATATAGAGAAAAAAATATATAAACGCCAACGACCACGTGATCGCGTTTTCTCTTAAGACCACAAAGATGATGAGTTAAATTATTCAATTTTAGTAAAAAGCATTTTGCAAATAATGCTACTTCTATACCTATTTCGATGATCCTCAGTCTAAATAAAGATAAAAATATTTATAAAGAAAGAAAGAAACTAAGAAAAATATCTTATTTAGGAAAATTGGGAAAAATAGATATAAAAATAAAAAGGAGCATTTAAAACTAACAAAAACAACAACACACATACACGTACATGTTTCACTTATGTTCCCCAGAAACAGCCGCAATTTTTTTGCTAAAAGCTGCCCTTTGAAGCCAGACTTTGTCACGGCAAAATAAAATCAAAAACCAACAATATTGGTAGGAATTTTGGTAGCAGGGGAACGAGGGGCTTTTAATAAATGCCCACGTCGATACATAAACGCAGGAACGCAAAAACGTAAGGCTGTCTGTCTATTTTAGCGGATATAGCAAGGCTACGAGAACACTAATAGATTCCCGGTAAATTAATTCCACGCCACACGACCATTTCTCTTTTCTCGCTTAGTCCGCTCAAATGGACAGCCAGCCTGAAGGCCCGTCAATATTGCGGCTGCCACGAGCATAATTTAATCAAGTCCGTGGATGGTGTCCTATGTGCAGCAGCGTTTGTGTTGCACCGTGGCTTTCAGTGGACCCCTCTGCGAATGCGCGAGTCAGTTTTGATTACATCCTTTGAAGGTAAAATATTTATTACTTTGAGTTCTATTTGGTTCGTGCCTTTGACTGGCGTCTGTTTGTTTTGTAGAATATAAACATAGAAACAGATGGATAGACCTGCGATTTTTACTATAAAAGTATTCTGATTCATATTTTTTTTAACCCTGTTTTAGCTTGTTATGTTTTTGCTACCGTCTCGTCAAGCCTTATACCCCCATGGTAATAATAATATTTTTTTAAACGTTACTTATTGACGTTTAACATTCGCAATTTTTATTGTATACTAATTACACCTATCCTATATAACCACCGACGACCTAGAGTCGATAGACCCCTCATATATAAAACCCCATCCGGCCGTTAGGATGCTTCGAGGGTATAAAGAAACCCACATACAAAAATACATAGATACGCGTGAAAAACATAACCCTGTCTTTGCTGTCGCGCAGTTCGGTAAAAAACAAAATAAAAACAAATATTCAAAAGTAAAAATCAAAATAACGACGCAGAGTTTCCGATATTAACAATTGTCGGTTTTCAATAAAACCTGCGTGGATGCGCCGGCGTCCATTGTATTGCAAACCATCACCCCTGAAGTTATTAGCAGTAATGTTTTCGCCCACATCCGCTACAGGGCCCGTGAAAATCTAGCAACATGCAACGCCACGTTATATGGGTATTGTCTATGAGTAACGAAATAACCAACCATTGTCTAACGCGCACATTCCACCAGTACTCCATACGTCCACCAAACAGTGGTTTGATTTTAATTGGACCGTCGCGTCGGAAGTTAACCGACTTCCAAAAAGAAACCCTTCAATTAAAACAATATGCGAAGCCTTTTTTTGGTAAAGGGCACCTCTAGCAAAAATTGTATTGTCATCAAATAGAACCAGCGGGGTAATTACGTAACACAATAACAGGAAGAATGGCTTTCATTTTGACAGTTCAACAACATTTATTGCGTTATTTACGTTGTTGAGTAGACAAATTTCTCGAACATATGAAGCAATGTATTAGCAATAGGCTTCACGATGATTCAGATTGTGACTGATAGTGAGTTACGCAATTAGGGTGCAATAGTGTCTACCGATAAAGTTCATCCGAAAAACATCCACACATCAACGTCTTCATCGACCGGTTCATAGACGGTTAACGGTATTGAAATCGTTAGGCCAAGAATATCTATCTATTATAAATATTGGATCGCCGCCGACAGCGACGTCTCCCCTCTCGGAGACGGGCGCTAATGAATACAACACAGTTTTAAAAACTAACTAATTATACATTAGTTAGTTTTTTAAAAAATTAAAAATATATAATATAATTAAAAATAAAATAAACAAAAATATTGTAATCCTTGTTATTTTGTTCCAATAACATAATTGAATTTAAATTTGAAGAAGAAGTAAGTCAGCTTACAGGAAACCATCTTAACACAATATTTAATAAGTAAAACTAAATTAAACCTTATAAAATTATGCACAAACTAAACAGGTTATTATTCGTCACCCTAACTCTTGAAACGTAAATAATAATTAAGACAACTTATTTAATTTTTTATCGACCATCTTATGGATAGGAGGTTTTATTATAAATAGGGTAATTCCAGGGGTAATCGCCCTTATAACCTTAAGGACCTGTTTTGAAGGAATTTGACAGGAATAAAAAATGTAACTGCAGCGAAAACTGAACTTTAATTATGTATAAGTCATATAAAACATTAACGAAAAATCAGTTTAAAACAAACAAAAAAAGTCATTTTAAAATAGGATTGCCCATCTCTCCCGGAGTGTCCGGGGGTGATGGCCATAGTGGTCGGAGGAAGATGGCCAGGACTTTGGTTGCCTTTGCCTTTGCCTTTGACAAATCTCCTTTTCACTTATTACCATAGTTGGAAAAAACTCGCTGCAATTTTCATGCAGCCAGAGCGTATAAATATTGCATTGTATCCAGTCGTCGATTAGTTGTTTCTTATAATAATTATCACTGCAACCTCTGCAGTTATCTTCTTCTCTGTTGTCAGATCCACTTTCAGAGATATCACTGAAAACAATGGAAATTTCTTCGCAACTGCTATCTGAGATCCTACAAATTGCCTTACGTTTCTTAAGTCTTGTTATGCTGAGTATCAGTCTTAATATTTTTTTATTATCTCTGGCTTTTTAAACTTCTCCTCTTTCTTAATTTCTTTTTCTTTTATTTTTCGTTTTTCAATATGCTCTTCAGACGTCAAAAGAATGGTTACTTGCTTGGCCCGTTTACGAACTTCGTTTAGTTTTACAAGCAGTGGTGACACTTCGTTCAGTTGTTTTCTTGGACCATCGTAGATAATAGAGATAGATAAACCGACATGATTCCTTTTTGCACTCCTTCCATAGCATTTTTCATATCTTCTTCGCTCCAGGCACCTCGAACAGCAGCCGCCTTCCGCAAATAGTGGTTAGGCATCTGTAGAAGATATTTAATATATTTTAATTTTCTTAAATAGGACATAAACTTTTATGGCTATCTTTCCCGGAAATAATGTGGACACCTCTCCTGATTATTCGAGTGAGGTGGCCACAGATAATTAAAGCAACTTCTTTTTTTAAGCAGCAAGTTTTGTTTAATTCTTTATACCTATTGCGGTATGGTAATTTTATTTTTGGTGTATCGTCTTCACATATAATTATTTATTTAATGTATACATAATAATATTGGAAACATTTTAAAAGAGTAACGGTGAAGTTTCTTGCCCATTCTTCTCCATACGAAAGTACCTTTTGGAAGCGGCAACTAGAATCAATTCTATTTTCTTGTATATTTTGACGTTCAAACGTGCCTTTTATGTGCCTATTTGAGATAAAAATTTGACTTTGACTTTTCAAAATTTTGTAATTACTTTTGAGGTTATAAAAGTTAAAGTTAATACCTACTTCAGAAAGAAAGTGCGAAAAAAAACCAAAACTTTTAAAACCTTTTTGAAACCCTTAACATGTTTATAAAAAACAAATTCAAATTACTCACCTTTCCTTTCTTCTTTTGTACAAAAATCCACCAACATTTGTTTCCGTTTCCGAAACGAAGCAAACTAAATTGAAAGTAGGCACTCCGTTTATTATTAGTTGAACTTTTTTATATTGGTCATCTTTCCCGTATGACCGTCTCCCCCGGAATTACCCTAATGATCTTTTACCTCGACAGTTGTTAATTAACACTCGTATCGTTACATAATTCGAATCCATATTGTTTTCCATTAATATCTGACCTCGGGCGGTGTCGGGTTGGATAACTAGTTTACATTGTATCAACTTTCGCTGTTTCTTCGTCTGCCGTGGGGTCCGCGGAATGCGACCATAGTATTATTTTAATAATAATACATTCTTTATTCCGAGTAACTATGAGACTCATACAGTGTTAATAAACTGTTTGGCTCCAAAAATATTAAAAAAAAAACTTATTAGGTAGATCTAGACGCGCACCGCAAGGGTTGGATCGCGGTGATCCTGGAAAAGGATGCTTGGAAGGATTCGGGGGCGAACTTTGCTCAGCCGTGGGACAGTGTAGCATAATCAGCCTATAATGTTCCCACTTCTAGGACACAGGCCTCCTTTCACTGAGCAGCTAAAATAAAAAGTAATGAAAAGTGCCTAGTTTATAGACAAAAAATTTAGAAACAGTTTTTATTATAACTAAAATCTAGATTCGGGAAGTGATAGGTCAGCCGTTAGCAAAGGTAAAGTATTCCTAGTATAGTGTAGAAGTAGTATAGTGTTCTAGTGTAGTATAGTAAGTATAAGTAGTTTACCTTCAAACTGGAACACGACAGAGATAGCTAGATATCATGGTGGTACTTTACTGAACAAACACTTTAACAAGGAGTTTAACTGCCACTTAAAAG
Source organism: Dryobotodes eremita (assembly GCA_917490735.1). Lineage (NCBI taxonomy): Eukaryota > Metazoa > Arthropoda > Insecta > Lepidoptera > Noctuidae > Dryobotodes > Dryobotodes eremita. Next base: position 2,863,032 of record OU823241.1, on the reverse strand, counting down.
TTCCTGTGAGAACTACTGTGTACAATCAATACTTGCTAACAGATTAAGTTAGCTGTAGGCACTGAAATAAAAATTATTGATAACTTTTCAGAACTTCGGTTATTAAAATCTCATATTCCGAGTGACCTGTGAGGTATCAGTAGGTAATGAGACTTTGTCAATTTTATCTTAAAGTAAAATAAATAAATAATTCTTCTCAAAATCACCACACTTCGTAGAACGATTGCTGATCGTAGTCTCTTGTAATTATAACATTTATTTGGCATCAGTAGACGGACATACCGTTTTATTTATAAGCTAGAAGGCCGCTCCCCATCCCCTCAAGCCGTGTTTAATAAACCCCATTTACTTAACAATAAAACCATAGCCTAAAGGAAAAGTTAATGCCACAAATAAGATGTTACAAGTCTTCCATTTAAAGATGAACAAGCCTTAAAAACATTGTCATTACCAAGATCTTTTTAGTCCAAAAGTATTCAACATACAAACAGAAATTACAAATACTGTACTCATATTATGGTCTGTGCCCTTATCTGTGACAATAAGCGGCGGCCATCTTGGTCCAACTACAATGAATGACGTGACGTAACGCGTTTGCAAAGGGCAGAGAGTACGAAACTCGAGCGAAACAATGCTTCTGATGAGCTTAATTATGGGGCTTGTGTTACGTGCAAACTATCTTTTATATGTGTGAAGTTATTCTTTTATGTAATGTTTTGGTTTTGACTTAACACGTATCTAGTTGATAACAACGAAATAAATTAACTAAAACAGTTCCGTAACTTTCTAACCTCTAAAAGATTGAAACACGACATTTTCGCTGTATTTCAAGCACCAAACCGCATAGGTTAATCGAGCTAGAACAATATTTGTTTAGTTAAAAGTAGATGATAACGCCTTTGTTAAGTGATCAATAAAATAACAATAACTTGAAACAACCTTACCTACTCCATGCTGTGTTTTGATAGGTTTTCATTTAATTTATGTTAATTTTCAGTAACGAACTCAGCAATAAACCAACATTGTATTTTACGGTGCCCTGACAGGGTTCATTTACAAAAATTGACAATAATTATCTATTGTAAAATCTGCTGTGGATGAGAGCAAGGGAACAAAATTGTTCCAAATGGCCAATTTATGTATATTTCACAGCTACTTGGAGTTGAAGGTACATAAGAATTAACAACAATGTGTCCGAAAATACCTAATGATACATTTTAACGGGGTCTACTGCAGTGTGAATAGTCTCCAATTAGAGGCGTCAGTCTGTCCGCCATGCCATAAATAATGCCATCAGTTCCAATAATAATTATGAGCCCACACTTCGATTAAGGCTTGGCGGACAAAGGACACATTTATACTCTGTTGGAGTAAAGTAATCCATATTTAACCTCGTAAATTTTAAGCATCAATTATTCTATGTACATTAAATTCACGAATATTTTGAAATGGCAATAAAATAAATGATAAAGTACCACACAATGTTGTAGGTCAAGTATATGTGCGTTTTAATAAGCTGTCTGCGTCCTATTACACGTGTCTCGCGTTTTCCAGACAATAGGTTTGTGTTTTAAGTTTTTTTTTTATTAGGACTGATTGGAGTCATTGACTGCTGTCTGGTAGTCGCAAGAACTACTGCTGAGAATGAAGTCTGGGTTCGATTCCCAGGTCGGGCAACGTGTTATTGGGTTTTTCCATTAAGAATTTCTCAGTGGCAGTCCAGAGTCTGGATTTATGTCCGTTTGATGGCAATAGACTCGACCCCTACTACATGGGACTTATACATAACTGGCGAAATGTGGGTGTGCTATAGGTACACCTCTGTCTAACTCTTCGAGGATTACAGGTGTGATGTTATGTTATTATGTCAATTGATTTGTTAACCGACTAAGGAACTGATGTTTGATTAACCAACCCCATCTTTTCGAAATATCAGCGTCTGGTAAAGCTCACAAAACCAACAACAAAACCTCCCAAAGGCTTCCTTCAGAAATAAAATCATGTTACAGGAAGATCCTATTTGTCAGATGTACTTATCTATAGTTCACTCCTTCTGCATTCACATCTAACACAATTTATGATAAAGTACATTATAACTCAGACAGACGCGGATGGCGAGACTACCCCGCTGATCGATTATATTTTAACTGACGTCGCGACTGCAATTTCCCATATTGCATTTTATTCTCGGGAAACTATGAGATATATTAGAAAAGCTCGTTGAGAGCTTGATGTTGTATTCATTCAAAATTATAAAAGTACAGATTTTCTGAATTTAGTGGAGGTGGAGCCGAAAAAAGAAAATTGGCACACAAAAGTACTACAACCCTGTCTGTTTGAAGAGTATGGGGTGCGCGCAGCTCGGTGTAATTTAGTAAAAATACAGGTCCTTCAGTCATTTCATCCTACATTCTTCCAGCCGATGTTCGTCCACTACCTAAGATTTCTAATCCCTCTCCCTACCCACTTCCGCCACATTTCAATTCTTCCCTTCCTATCCAAAGTGCTGGAGGTTTGCGTCCACAAAGAATTCTCCAATTTTGTTCATCGTAACTCACTCATTAGCCCTCCTTACAGGACTGTTTCTGAACAACACAGTACTGTTTCCGCCCTCCTTAAAGTGACTGGCGATATAAGGGAAGAACTGGAAGACACCAAAGTTACTGCACTAGTGTTGGTCGATTTCTCGAATGCCTTTAATACCGTCAGTCACGATATCCTGTTAGCCATTTAGTCCTATGTTATGATCTCTCCCGAGGCACTGTAATGGTTCACCTCTTATCTTCGGGAACGTCAGCAGTTCGTCCATATTGGGGATTCTTCATCATACTGGTGTAATTTGAAAACTGGCGTTCCTCAAGGCGATATTCTTTCTCCTCTTCTTTTTTTATTTTTATTAAATCTTATAACGTCCGGACTTCAGTGTACGAATCATCTGTATGCAGATGACTTGCAACTGTACTGTTAAGGGAGGGTTGAAGAAATATTTGAAGCTATCGACAAATTAAATAGGGACTTGATAGCCATAAAAACCTGGTCTGATAGATTTGGGGTAGCAATAAACCCAAATAAGTGTGTCAGGTGATCATCATCGGTAGTTCTCGGAGTATGAGTAAGTTGTATGGTATATTTGTTTTTTGGTTGTGATATCATCAAATGACCTCTTCCGCTCTGGGCGGAGCGGTAGGGCGTGTCAGACTCTCACTGACTAAAACCCACCCGTGTTCCTTCAGTTGCCTGTGCGCCAGGGACACGGTGGCTGTTTCGAACAATCTACGACCCAGGCAGTGTATGGTACAACCTTGCCACCAGTTCTCTTCAATGGTACGATCGTTCCATATAGTACTGAAGGGAAGGACCTAGACCTGCACATTGATAGTAGGTACCCGCAACAGGCGTACTCAAGTCTTAAGAAAAATTTATTACCATCGAGTACGAAGACGATGCTTGTGCAGTTCTTAATTTCCCTGTCTTCGACGTGCTACTACGACCTGAATGCAGATCTCTTCCATAAACTTGACCGTTTTCTCAATTACTGCATTCGTTTCGTTTTCAATCTGCGTAAGTACGATCATTTTTCTGCGCATCGGTCGCTTCTAAAGTGGTTGCACATAGCCAACTCAGAGAGCAAAGGGCGTTGACTAACTTGTTTTAATTTCTTGACTTCCCACTTCCCTAGTTATCTAGCCCCCCACTTCTAATACATTTGTGCCAACCACAATAAAAATCTTCGTTCATCAAATAATCGCCTTCTTCCATGTCCCCCTCACCGCATAGACTTTATTCACTCTTCCTTCTTCGTTCAGTCTATCTCTCTGTGGAATGCGCTCCCCCTGGAAATCAGGATAGCAACCAACCGATTATCATTTAAAGTAAAACTTCGCGAGTACATTCGTAAGAAGCAGGCAGTATCTTCACAACGTTCATGTTTTTCCATTGTTTGTCTTATTAGTTCGTAATATATTCGTGTATTTATGTATATAATTTATTTATTTGTGTTTATAATTAGGTATATAATATATTATATTTATAGTTTTAATAGATTTCTGCATAACTTTATATTTCAAAATATTTATTCCTCTTTTATTTTCCTACCTCCATTCCTGTGCACGTTAATCCTTAGTGTAAGTGATGTGAGAAATTTATTCACAAAGCCAGCCCCACGAACCATTCGATGCACGCTACCTATTTCAGACCTACAGCTGATCAAAAATGCATCGCTCTCCACACAAATGAACTAGGCTAACATTTTATCCAAACAAGGACGGGAAGTGATCAATTTAAGCCTACTATGACCATATTAAATACAATGTTTACCTTTGGACACCCAGCTTTAAACGATTGAGCTATTTTTGAGTTTCGAACTCCATTTCAACCACGTTTTAATTACAAACACTGACGTCAAACCCGAGTTTAGAATACAATAACTGGCGTAGGTTTGGGGTTGACATCAAAATAGAACTTGTTTTGAAATAAAATAGTTAGTGACGCATTAGACAGTCTTTTGTAACTGAAACATAATACAATATCTGAGATCACTGCTTTTTATAGAATACTAGCGACCCGCCCCGCCTTCGCAAGGGTGCAATGTAGATACTAATGTGGTGTCAGTGTGGAGTGACTAATAACATTATTATTACGATTCGACGGGCTATCTTTATATACAATGTTTACAGCTGTTTTTACCTGCTGCTGCTGTGCTGTCTGGACCTTAAATTGGACTACCCAATGATACCCAAAGTGGTATATATCGACCCCCATTGTTAGATGTCAGTACACTTTTAAATTTGTGATATCTTCGAAGATATTAATTTTAATGATATGCAGTAAAGGGCAATTTTGATCTACATTAAGTGCACAACGTTTCTAAATTATTTAATTGAATAATAATTAATACTGTATTGTTTTTATTTTTTTGTAATACGTAAAAGATAAAAATGGTTACTGTGGGTTATCCTTAGAAGATAGTCATATAACATTCTGGACTTTTTTGTAGATCTTTTAAAGATATATAATTCCGTAGTACATTATTTTGATGTATCTCGTAAGGTTTAGCCAGCGTTTGCAATGTAAGCGCACAAAAATATGTTTTTTATGACATCACATTACAAATCACAATATGCATGTATTATACATAAAAACCTTCCTCTTGAACCACTCTGTCTATTGATGAAAACCACATTAAAATCCGTTGCGTAGTTTAAAAGATCTAAGCGTACAGACACGAAAAGCGAGTTTGTTTTATACTATGTACTCGTAGAGATAATTATATTAAATAGTATAGTGACGCGATTAATCACGTTCAATTCCCAGGCAAGTCCAATGCAATGATTTCTTCTGGGGATCTACTCTCTAAGCATGATAACCGTAATTTTGACCGACATTACGGGCGTTTTCTACTCCGTATAACCTACAGACTTAAGATTAGTTTGGGTCCCCGACCTAAGCACGAATGACACCACGATGTGACAGCTGTCCCTACTCGCGATATGTATTTACCTGTCCGAAAAAGTTAATTCATCGGGTTTAGAGTTCACTTCAAAGTTCCAAACTACTTTCGGCCGGCCCGTATCTTCGTTGACAGACTTAGAGGGTAGGCCCCCTGGTTCGGCTTCAAACATCGTCTATACATAACATCAGACTTGTTTTCACCGAAAGGTTAGACAGAGCTGTACATAGTACACCCACGTTTCTCCAGTTATTATTAAATGAACAATGTTACGAAAAGGTTATTTTTTCTTTTCTTAGAGTTCGGTGCACGTGTACTTGATTGTTGGTGATTGTGTTTTGTACCGATGTTTACGCAGTTTGTATTTTTATAGGACGAATGACGCACTTCGGGAAAACATTCACTAGACTTTGTTGGGATCAGAAGTTTTTGAAATCATAATGCTGGCTTTACACTCTTGCCAACTCTTTGACCACCAACCAAAGGGCGTTTGCGACAAACGCTTGCAATGTATTCACACGTTTGTGCGCGTTTGGTATCGCTCGTGGCCTCGTGATCGACAGACGCGAACGGATATGGTTTGATATGATCGGAACGGATACATTAAACAAGTAGTGAAGGCTTCGGAATGAATCACCAGATGCTAAAAATCTTAGTGTTATGGCGAGACGATATTTAGCTGGTATAGCTTCTCTGAAGTCTGTATCTTGCTTGGAAATCATGGATGATATTTTGTTCATCAAAAACTCGCAATCAACGTAACTCATACGGCAGAAGTTATTGAACTCTCCAGATGGTTTATATAACAATTCATTAAATTTGTTTTCCATAAATTGTCTGTAACAAAACAGCATCATATTGTAACTATATTGTAGGTACACCAACAGTAACCTTAATGATAAATTAATACGAATATACATAAAAATAATATTAATGTTATTGCCTACTATCTCACATTAGCCAGTACTAAAAATCTATAACAAAAAATTTAATTGATTTCTAATATACAGGCTGGATTTTTTTAACTATACCTGCAGGCTTAGCACGAGTACCGTTTTGTCGACGGAAGAATAGTCAAAAATGACGTTCCGTGAAGACAGTACGACGGCAGCAAAGTATAAAGAGTCATCTGCACTTTTACGAAATTCAATAGTTTATTCACGTTTTTGTTTTATTTTGCTTATATCTCGAAAATGGTGTAACCCTTAAAACTCAACACGTAGGTAATAATTTTTCACATTTTCCATACAAAAAGTGAAAAATTCCATTTTTCCATTCCATTTTTAAACTTTGTGACCGTCGAGTAAAAAGTTTTCTACTGTCTTTAGCATGGCGATTTCAAAATCAAATTGTCTTGACTACCTTAAACAACTCTCAGTTGTCAGTGTGATTTTGGGATAAAAACTTTCTTCTGAAAATGTCTACATAAAAAAGGACCTAGACAACGATCGGTAGAAATGAAAGACAAAATAACAGATTGGAGAAGAATTATAATATAATTAGAAATATACGGTGCGATGTCAAAAATGGAGAAACGAAATGTCACTTTGTATAGAAATAGCTATCTCTATTCTTCCAAGAAATATAAACCGTCATGCTAAGCCTGCTGGAGAGAAAGTGCTTTAAATACTAAAGATCTATCTATCTTCAGTGCCTATCTAAATCACAAGTATGATAAACAAAACGCAATAGCCGAACCAAGTTCGGTATCTGTCATGCTTGCCTGTTTGGAGCAGAGCGCACTGACTAGTAAATAATTCCCAACTGCGAGCCTAGCGTTTGTATTGCCTTGACGTTTGTGGATCCTTACTGAGACTTGACAAACATGTAAACTTAAAATAAGGTTTCGTAGCAATACTAAAATTGTTTTCTCGAACACCTACGTACTATATTTATAAATCTACCTACGCTTAAATTTTAATTTCTTTCCGAACCTACACCACGAAATATTACTGCCAAACTGACATTTCATGAACTTGCAACAAATTTTTTACCATCATCATAGTTATGAGCCTGAAATCACCCACTGCTGGGGTATATGCCTTTTCTGTCTGTCATACTTCCCGGTTCTGTGATTTTACACTTAGTTGCCACAAAAATACTACCACAGATCAAGCCCAAAATCTACCACTGCGAAACGGAGCGAAACGAACTCAATGACAAGTTTCATAAGCAGTGACCGAGCTCGCGCGACGAGCCCAATTCAATTAATTTAGTCGCCCCGTACTTTTCACGTAGGGGTTGGTTCTACAATCTAACCAGTACCTTGTTATTTTTAACAGACTTCAAAAAAAGGAGCCGGTTCTCAATTCACTTGTATTTTTTTTAAATGTTTGTTACTTCAGAATTTTAGCTGTCCGATAAACCGATTATAAAAAATATTCTTTCGTGTGATAGGGTTTACTTATAGGGTGGTCACAAATTTGGTCAAGTCCTGATGAGTGATTTTTTTGTTAGCTTTAATAATACATATTTTTGTTCCATTTTTGTTTAGTGTACGTTGATGATGTTATACACGGTGACATTTGAATCACAGTTTTGCTAAATGAAATGTTGTTCAGATCATCGTCTACTACCATAGCATAGCTGGTTCTATAGCATCAAACATGTTATTAAAACAAACTAAACTAGGCGTTCTCAAATTAGTCTTATATTGCTCAAACCTGTTCAAATATTAGCCGTAACATCAAAGTACTCATCGCGGTAGCGTAAGGCATTCAAAAGGAGTTCACGTGCACTACAAGGATGTCCGGCCAATGCGGGCTGAAATGCAAATAAATAATTAGCCAAGGACATGCCATCGTGCGAAATACCGCTCCGCCCATTTCTTTTGTTAAATGCCACGGCCACTCGAGCCGCCCGGGCGGTAGCTCTAACCAGCCTACCGAAATCTTTCGAGCGAGTGACGCGTATGCATCTGATGTATTTACGTCACAGGCATGCATCGCACGTTTTTTGTGAAAATGAGTTTATTTTTGTGAATGTGGAGTGTTTGGATATGGTGCATTTTAACGCAATTACTGGTGACAATCTGGCGGAAGCTAGGCACATGTACTCTTAACCAAAATTGGAGTAAATGTTGTCTTGGTGCACACGGAGCTAACCCGGTTTTGTGGTAAGTTTTGTTTTTGTCTTGCTCCTGTAATATCCCAATAAATAAATAATACCTAATAATGTCACGTTAGATACAATACTGGTAGGTACCGAGTATAATACAGGAAATAAATAAAACCATATCTGATAGTACCTACCGTAAGTTTGCACCTAGAATGAAATGATAAAATGAATGAATGAAAAATTATAGGTCAGCCACCTCGCCGCGTCGCGGCATGCATAGCCAGAAAATATCTACCAAAGTTTACCATAGCTAAAGCCATACCAAGCCATAAAAGTCTGTTTTAAAGTGGCCACTTATCAGTGATAAAATACCTACCGAAGTTAAATTTTAACTTTGGTATTTTCTAGTAAGACGTACAAAAATAAGTTCTTACTATTTCGTGGAGACCAGGTACATTTCCATGTAGACAAATTTAATGCCGTGTCCCGTGCGTGAGCCGCGCGCAGAGTGGCAGTTACCTACTTTAAGACGCGTGCGCCGCAGTGTCTGTGTTGTAGGGAGTAACGATAATCCCGACCTTTTAACTTTTAACTTTTTGTGTTTTCTCGAAAAACAATAACGTTTTTTTTTGTTGAATGCTATATAATGGTAGTAGACCATGGTCTGCACAACGTTTGTTCTAGCAAAATTGTGATTAATTGTCACCGTCTATAATAATAAGTTCCTGTCACTGTTATTTACTTAGCAAGTAAAGGTAAATTAATTTGTGTGGGGTAGGTATCACAACTAAAAAGTGAAAAATATATTTTTTAATACAAATAAAAACGACTTCCAAAATAATACCTACAACAAAGTGTAAAATAACTTTAATTTCGGAAGTCGGTGGCGAAAATACAAAACCAAAGACACCGACTTCCGAAATCAAAGTTATTTTTCACTTTGCAGTGTTTTTTTTTTTGGAAGTCTGTTGTTTTTATTTCACATCCTCTAAAACGGTTGAGAACAGCGGTGGTCCAGTGGTAACGGGCAGACTTACGTGTCGTAGGACGGGGTGCGAACCCAGGCAGGCACATTACATACTCTGTGTAATTTATTTTATCACCACTGCTCTCAAAACGGTGAAGCAAAACATCGTAAGGTAACGGGCATGTCTTAGAACCAAGAATTCGGAGACATGTGACCCGCACTGGGCCCGCGGTGTGGATTATGGCCCTCTAGGCTTGTGTCACGGCTGGGAACGTTATAGGTACATTATGTATGTAATACGGCTAGTAACTAGCACTTCTATAAGGGATTGGACTGTAATTGAGGGTTGCGGGGATGTGAAGCATATTTTCCCCCAACTTGTTCTTTTATGTGCGTGTTTTTTCTTTGCGTAATGTTTTATCGTAAATAAACGTATTTTGTTTCGTCTTCTTTTCTTTCTAGGGAGGCTTTTGTGTAGCAATTAGAAAGGCCCTTAGGCGAGAGCAGTAGTGGCCCAGGAGTATCGGCCCCGACTTACGAGTAAAATTTAAATTTACTTTGTGTAAATTATGTCATCACCACTGCTCTCAAAACGGTAAATGAAAACATCCAGAAGACATCGGCAAGTCCTAAAACCGAAAATACGAAAACAGTAGTACAGTAGCGAAATAAAAAACCCAAAATAACTCAATAGATTGCTATAGGACATGGAACTCAATAAAACGTAACATCACACCTATTTTCCACGTAGGATTAGGCACAGGTGTACCTTTGTACACCCACATTTCGCCAATTCAGTCACATGTAATAGGGGACGAGCCTATTGCCATCAACCGGACACAAATCCAGACCCGTGCCGCTACACAACTAACTCAATATGTGCACGTCTATCACAAAATTCCGTGAATCCATCTCCTAGCAAGTATTCAGACTCGGCCAGCCAGACGTAATTCGAAATGAATCTAGTTTTAGACTAAATTGGAAACTACAGCCATGTCCCTTGCAGTATTTCGTTTATCCAACAGGGGGGGCAGGCCAACGCACGTCAAAGGTACCCATTTGACATTGACTGCGCCTTTATTCAATAGCTGTTAAGGGCCGTTTTCGTAGTTCAAATTTTACTACACGGTTTGCCGTACAGTCTAAAAACGTAATTACGTTTAGGGTCTGCAACTGCACTAATTTGAATAGGTACACACAGTGTGCGTTGTTACGGGCCGGGAGTATGCGTACGCGCCACCTTTACGAGTGACTGGCGAAAAGTACACAAGTCAACTGAGATTTTGGTGAAATATAAATTCGTTCGTCGTTGTGCTGACAACGATAACGATTTTTTGGTGTGAAAGTTAAGTGGCTTTTGGTAAAATTAATAACAATTGCATTTAATTTAATTAACACTAGGAGTAATGCGATTTTTTAACTGACCACAGTTATTTTTGTTCAATTTGAGGGAAAGTGGAGACAATCGACGAATGATAACTAAAACATGAGACATATGCTTTTGATTACAAAGTATTTAAAAACCGTTGAAAAACTGCGTCAATAACAGTACCACTGTTAGTTGTCCAAACATTTCGATCTGTGTTCATTTCGTGCTTGAGTTCATCATTTTAAAAAGCTATGAGCGGCTCAGCTTCTGGTGAACTGAAGTTTGCATTAAAATTACCACTTAATAGGATTTGTAAAACAACTTTAATTTTGTATGAGAAAAACATTGTTCCGTTTCGTGTTACCGATAGAATAACTGTGTTCGCACAAGTTGGTGACAATGTTTAGTCAGCGTCGCGACCGCTTTAGAGCGGCGGCGGCGACTATCAAACCAACGGAGGTAAATCTGTCATAACTTCGTCATTTATGAACATATTAAAAAAAACACAATGCTGCATTAAATGCCTAGTACGATTTTTAAACATTATGAAACAAAATACGGAAACTTCTTCATTGAGCAGCGACAGAAATTAACCTCAAAATTGAAAAAAGCTAAATACTGAAATAATTATTCGAATAATTATTAATTATTACTCACTTGCATTTTTTATCAATGATTCGCACTTTTTTCAGACACTGATTTTCAACACAGTAAACACATATGTTTTTATTAATATAGTTAGGTACACATTTAAATTAGCATATATAACAGCACACTTTATACACAACACTGTAGGTTAAGCGCATAGCTGATGCGTTCTCCTTCTCTATTTCCCTTTCTCTTTCTCATCACACACACGCACACACTGTTGACTGACAGTACCAACCTCTCGGAAAATTAGTTGGTACCATCTGACGGCCAACTCTACCACCGCGCGCGCTCATTGGCCAAATCAAATAGCGCGCGGTTGCCCGGCTTCCTGTTACAGACTTCCGTCCCTTTTCACGAAATCACTCCCACAGATTGCAGGAAAGCCTAAGGAAAGATGTTACAAATCAAAAATGTGTCGACGTATGTCGAATGTGGCGACGTCACCAGGTCGCGCTGCCAACTAAATGTATACAGCTAAATAGGGGGTGGGTCACGTGGCATCCGCTTAGTGACGCAGCCAACCATACATTTTGATGGCGTCACGACCCGGCTGCGCCGCGCGCCGCGATGGTTTCCCGGTGAGGTGTAGCTCTCATTGTTAAAAAACCTTTTAAATGGGGCGTGACAACTTCGTTACAAACGCTTAAGTTTGGCCAAAATTGAGAGGCCAAACTAAAATAGGACCCACCTCTTCCTTTTTTAAACGCCGAATCTCAGTTTACTTGCAAATAAAAATGTGTTGCTTTTTCGCTGGAATAAATAAACTATTTAGGGAGCCTGGGTAGTGGATATTCCACTATTCAGGCTCCCTAAAAGGTTTACTTTAGCAGTACTTTGATACTATATACTGTGTACTGCCCAGACAAACCAAACAAGTCGCGTAGCACTGCCTGTTGCATACTCGTACATTCGGTAAACGCTTTTACTAGCCCTAAGTGTGTTTAAAGCTTTACATAGGGGGAGCTGCCGAGAGACGTAGTCTCGGAAGCTTGTAAGAGACATATTATTATTACCTCAAACGAAGGAGTTTACCACCCCATCTTGGATCTTCACCCTGCATACTTTGTACCTATTGAGTAAGTATACTATTTCTAAGTACATCGTCTTCACAGAATATATTGAACAACATTTTATAAGAGTAACATTGGAGTTTCTTGCCCATTCCTCTCCATACGAAACTACTTTTTCGAAGGGGCGCCTAGAATCAATTCGATTTTCCTGTAAATTTTTACGTTCTAAAGTGCCTTAAATGGCCTAATTGAAATAAATGATTTGACTTGCATACATATAGGGTGTTAAGGACATCGCACGCGCAACCTGTTACCGTGCATTCAGTACAAGATTCTGAACCGCTACGTTGAAATATTTCATGGGTTATGTAAAAAAAAAATGCTTTTCCATACATTTTGAGCGTTAGGTATTGCACTTTTCTATGATACAGCTGTTTGTTTGTATAGCATTTCGCGTTGAATAGTTTTGAATGGCACCGGGGGCGTCCCGCGCCGGCCGGTTCACGTTGCTAGACGATTTTTTTCCCACTAGTAGATTAGTAGCCGACCTTGATCGTTGCGATGAATTTGTGTCGTTATAATAACAAGAAAACAAAGAAAAGACTAACGATATAGATGCCTCTTAAGCAATGGATTCCTAGAAGAACGGTTCCATCATAATATTAAAACGGTCGTCATGAAAATCTGTCATTGTCATCAGTATTTGACATTAAGATGTCACAAAACGCTCTATATTTTGACAGTCGTTATTGTGTGACCGTTGGCCGCTTTACTGGTTAAAACTGTAACGCTAGAAGGCCTCTAGAACTTAAAATAATATGTTAAAGGATTCTAATACGGCCTCTGAATCATTTGGAAATTATTTTATCCATCTACCTGCTTTCTTTCGTCTCTAAAAATTTAAAAACGAAAATCGTGGACACCATGATAAGTTTCAAGCTTTTTTTACTACTTATTCCAATTTTAATTTTAATTAATTTGGTTCTTTGTTTCATCAGCCAGTACTTAGAGTCAAAGTTATTAACTTTGTGCTCTTCTCGCTCCATGTATTTAACACACCGTGTGGTAAATTTTCCGTGATTGGCGGTTCGGTAGACAGCCGTCAGTTCGGCGGAATATAAGTTTTGCTCTCATAATCTAACCAACAGTTTAAACATGGTGAAAACTGTCTGCGTTAAGAGCGCTGCATTGTTTGTAAAAACGAGCAAGTTGTTAGGGATATTATGTGTTATGTTTATTTATTAATCTGTGCGCACAAAAAATGTTTTAAAGGTCGACTCAATGTTAATGGCATTAAAGGCACTATTTTGTTGCTGCTGTGATTCTGCATAATCCAACTGCTAAACTGGCTTTCTAGGGAGGTGTGATTTAATTGAGCTTAAGCAGATTTGCGTTCTCCATGCGCCTCAGCACAATTTAGATAAGAAAAGTGTCAAGCTGAGGACTGACTGTCCAAGGTGCGCCGAAAGAGAAGTGTCACCAGTCGCGGTAGCTATTTTAATAACACATTTATTCAAAAAAGACAACCTTTTGGTCGACAATACGTAAGTGTTAGTAGTACTGAATGCTATTTTAGTCCTAAAGTAAATATTAAACTTTGCTACACAATGTCGCATCTTGCCAAAACAATCGCCTTCCTTCGAATCATTTCGTTTTGTTGATTCCTTTTGCTATTAAAGCAGCCCTGTATTAGACTTGACATTGTGTGGTTTCTTTTTTCTAATTTGCTATCGAACCTAACAATAATTTGCGTATGTTACTTGTCTTGAAGCTAACACAGGAGTATTGCAGGCAAAACAATGGTCTTTTGTAACGCATAAACACATGACAGTCATATTTCCACACACACTTCATGTCATGTGTTTTCTCATAGTTTTGTCAAATTAAAAACTCATTTTCAGAGGGTTTCGAACCTTACCCATTTAAATCGAGGACATTATAGGGACAAATAGGAAAACTTTTACTAAAACTGACTTTATTGATACGTTAGTTTCATAAAACTCATAATAGTAGACTAAAAATCATAGACGTATTTCATTTGTACACAATTTTAATTCAAACAACAACTTTGTGTGTAGAAATAGCTTTTTATAGTAGCTACTTAAATTGATAACTTATTGAAATCAGTACAATGTACACGTACCTAAAACAAAATCTACTTACATAGGTAGTAAAAATCATAAATTCGCAGACAGACGTCACTCAGCCTAAACCCCGTAAATTTTGCACACGAGTTCCGTGCATACCAAAAGTGCAAAGGATTTTCGAATATTCACTCTCAAGACGGGTGTATTAGGGGAGTAAAGTTTGTGCGCAAGTTCGCTAACTTAACCAAAAGGAAATCTCCTCGGGCAAACGGCTACTAGAGCCTATGCTAATAAGTATTATAACGAGGTAAAATTTGTTTGTTCGTAAGTTTGAATGTAGGGGGGTAATCTCTAGTACTACCAGTCGGATTTGAAAAATTATTTTTGCACTTGATCGCCTAATTCGTTAAAAAGGCTATAGACTATTTAACATCACGCTAGGACCGCAAAGAGCCGAGCAAACAGAAAAAAAAACATAATCAACGCTAAACGAAAACGAAGTATTAGTATTTAATAGCTAGTATTTAATAAGTAGTATTTAATAAAATAGCCAGGCGACTACAAAGGTGTAAAGCTGCTTCGAAGTATTATACACTTGGGAGCAAATAAATCGAGCCACTTCCTTTTTCACGCATTATGGTAATTATTTTTGGTATTAAGGAACGCATCGATTCGAAACATATATCGCCTAAAAGGGTATTTAATAACCTTTACAATGAGGGTAGTTAGTTGTCAAAATTTCATTTTTATTAAAGTTTAAAGGGTAGAATAAAATTATCGCATTTAATTTGCTTATGACATTTTTATTGTACTCTGTTAAGAAAAGATTAAATTTGAGGTTTTTGTTAATCATACCCATATTACTTGTTATTGTTGTCTTTATCTGTGTCTGTGTAATCAAAATAACCTGATAAAATGGATACTACACCGACGGAAGCTGCCCAAGTTGTAGCTTTACTTGAGGTTGGACACGGACAACGTGAAGTGGCACGCAGACTTCATTTGAGTCGTTCAAAGGTACAGCGGGTATACCGCAGGTATCTGGAGACTGGTGCTTTTGTTCGGCGACCTGGAACTGGCCGACCACGGGCAACAACAGAACGTGACGACCGCTTTATTGCAACCAATTCGTTGCGCGACCGTGGACTTAATGCTGTTCAGCTACAGCAAGCGTTACGTGACGTTCGAGGAGTCGCAATCAGTAGGTGGACAGTGAGACGAAGACTAAAAGAACGAAATTTAACATCACACAAACCAGCAACTGGCCCAAAATTGACTGTAGCTCATCGCCGATCTCGCTTGGAGTTTGCTCGAGAACACATTAATTGGACGTTAGAAGACTGGAGGTCAGTTTTGTTTTCTGACGAGTCAAGAATCTGTCTTTTTAGCAATGACGGGAGAAACCGAGTGTATAGACGTCCTGGTGAAAGATTTGCCCAATGTTGCATTCGAGAAACGGTGAGTTTTGGTGGTGGTTCTTGTATGGTGTGGGGAGGAATTTCTCTAGACGGAAAAACGGAACTTGTCTTCGTCGACCCCGCCAACGATGGCAGTGGTAGACGTGGATTAACAGCTGACCGATACATAACTGACATTCTTGAAAACCACGTAATGCCGTATGCTGGTTTTGTCGGAGAAAATTTCTTGTTTATGCATGACAATGCGAGACCTCATACCGCGCAGATCGTTACGGAATACTTGTCTGCGATCGGGATTCAACAAATGGTATGGCCAGCACGAAGTCCCGATTTGAACCCGATCGAACACCTATGGGACGAGCTAAAACGGAGAGTCCGAGCCAGGGTTCCCGCTGTTTCATCCATTCCCGAGCTTAAAGTCGCTGTGCTTGAAGAGTGGGAGAACATACCACAATATGTCATCGTAACGCTGATCAGATCGATGACTAATAGGCTACAAGAATGTATCAGGGCCCGGGGGGGTAATACCAGTTATTAAGAATATTTTTTTTGCAATAATTTTGTTTTTTATTGTTTTTATGGACTGTTTTAGCCCTACTAAATTTTCTATCAAAATTACCATTTTTCTTGCAGAGCCAATAATTTATCATTCAATAAGGTTATTATTCAATAATTTACCCTCATTGTAAAGGTTATTAACTAAACTTTTAGGCGATATATAGTTCGAATTGATACGTTCCATATTACCAAAAATATTTACCATTTTACGTGAAAAAAGGTAGTGGCTCGATTTATTTGCTCCCAAGTGTATTTTATACTATTTCGACCGTTGTTGCAAAGTAATTACGTATAGTTTGAAATCTCATCGTGCGTAACGCTTTGTAAATCTATAGTCGTTTATATATGGTACTGTCGGCCATATTTTCCCGGGCTTTCCAGGAACTGAGCTCGAATGATAGAACCCCCGTTGCACCGGGCGACGGGCTGCGCCACCCACCGCCCTACACCCTCCCACCCCCACAAAATCCCTGGAATCTGAACCGATCTCGTTTCTACGTACCAATAATATTGAAAGGCTTGATATAATTTTAATACATGGTAGGTTAAATGTAACATTGCATTTAATTTCCAATTATATATATGTATGTCTCTGACAGTTTTGTGAGGGCTGCAGTGAAGCGTTATCTTGATTCAACTTTGAACTAATATATTTTCACGTCAATTTTTTTTTTGCGGTCGATCTATTTTTTTATGCACACTTCGTTTCATTCTTTATTTATTCTAAAGGTAATTCCGCAGAATGCTGATTTTTACTAACTTCTTTTACTTCATCCTCTATTCCATCTCGTAATACTCAACATTGGACAAACAAACTTGTACAGTCCACTGGTCACCTAGAATAATTTCCTGATTGACAAAATATGATTTCCATTTACTGTGTTTTCCGCTGCACTAGTCGTCCGACGTCAGTCCCTTAGTAAGGTCCCCTATTCCGCGGGTTTCGGAAGCCCCCGGAACGCGTCGGCGTGCAGAATCACTATGAAGGTAGGAAAAAAGTTTTAAGGATAAATAAGTGTTGCTTATTTATGTTAATTAACGCCCGAATCCGGTTCACATAAGGTGGCAGTTGATCGGCTGAAGTTCGTTCTGCGGTGAAAAGGTTGAAGGCAGCCTTACTCCGCGACTGCTACACGAGAACGGTATGTTTTCCTTAATTTAATTGATCTCAGTATGCGCTCCTAAACTGTGTTTGTAATACGCAAATCAGTCGTAACTATAACGGGTTGTACGCCTACATTGTTCAACTGAGGGCTAATTTCACCAAACTTTTATACCTAAAATAAGTCATATCCTGAGATTCTTTTTTAAATATTTTTACAGTTTTTCTATACTAGAATTGTTAGACGTCAATTTTATGCCACGGTTTAAAGTTATCTGAATTTGGTAAAATCAGCCCCAAATCGTGTAATTAATAGACTGGTATTTCGACATTCCAATCAAGCTGCCGCCATGCATTCCCCGTTTAATTAAATATTTATGTCAGATTCACTGTTCATTGAATTATGTTTATTGGCACATGCATGTGGTTAACATTTTCTGTCTAGGGGCGAAAATTTGCCGACATTCTATGGCAAAAATAACCGCCGCGTATATTATGGACTGGAGTAACCGCCTTTTAAAATATGACGCGCAAATACGCCATGACGCAACTTACTTCGGTAAATGTAGGTACATTAATGAGCGTAGGCGGGATAATAAGTTCAGGAGCTAGCAATCGAAAAGGCCTATGTCTAGCAGTGAACTGCTTAAACTCACGGACTTGTTGCACCTATATTAAGATATGGTATAATATTCTGGGGCAACTCGGTAGACAAGGAATTTGTATTCAAAGCCCAAAAGAAATGCATCAGAGCAATGTGCCATCTAAATAGTACTTCAAGCTGTTAACATACTTTACTCATTTAAAAATTCTAACATTACCTTCCTTGTACATATACGAATTAAATCATTTTGTAAAATCAAATCCAAGCTATTATAATACTGCTTCTAAAAGCTATTATAGACAATTGCGTGACAAAAAAAGTCTAGACGTAGAAATACCGTATGGAAAAACGGCATTACTCAATAAAAGTATTATTTGTATGGCATCACTGATTTATAATAAATTGCCCGATGACATCAGAAAGTTACCTACTCATGTATTTAAGGAGAAATTACATAAATTCCTAATTAAAAAATGTTATTATAATGTAAAAGACTACTTCGAAGATAAAGATATTGTATTTTAATTAAAGCAAATATTTGTAAATTAATTCAATATGATAATAATTACAATCACTATGACATTATTAATTTGCTTGACATTACTGTTATAATTTTATTAGTTCAGATTTAATTTAATGTGTAACGAAATTTACTATCTATTTATTTTTTCTATGACATTGTAATTTAAGAAGAAAACTGATTAAGGATAATTGTGTCACATTGTTCCCAATATATTTGCACACCGCACATGGTTATAACACAGTGTACCTTATAAACCTTGTGTAACATCCTCTGAACCTGTGTTATGCAAATAAATGATTTGATTTGATTTGATTTAAAACTGATAATGATAGAAATACAATATAATACCTATCTAGGTTCTCTGTGAAAGAACATGGAGCTTTTTTTAAGTTATGAAGATTATTTTCTGATACTACGATAGGTGACATTAATTTAAGCGTCGATTTTGGAATAATTATTTGTTTGTTTGACGTGATAATGTCTTTACGCTCGTTATACTGGTGGTAAGTTCAAAACAGGGTCAAATTAAATTAGCTAGCGAAACTCCGCAGACGTGATCAATATCTAAACATGATAAAACAAATAATAAATAAATTTGATGTTTTTTTTGTTGGGTCTTCGACCGCTGTAAGTGTAATAAAATTAAATTAAATGGTTCTATGTGACGTGAAAGGTTCATCACTTTTAAATGAGTTGCCAGTTCACAAAAGTGTTGTAGAGGGTAATATTAGGTCTTTACCTATGAAATTGCCATTCTGCAGTACTGGCCATTTCAAATCAAAATAATTTTTGTTTGGCTATGAATTCTAATTTCTAATTAATTTTATTTTAAAAACATGGAATTCTTTTTTCAAATTTATTCATTTGTTTATGGATTAGTGTTACATTTTCATCGCATTTCAATCTTTTTCGTCATCATGGATACGTTAAAAATTCGAGTAATTATGGAATATGAGTACCGTCGTGGCAGCAACGCGGCACAAGCGGCACGCAACATCAACGACGTTTACGGAGCTAACTCTACAAACCAACGCACCACCTGTTATTGGTTTGCTCGCTTCCGTTCTGGAAATTTCGACCTGAAAAATGAACCTCGCGGTCGTCCGAAGACTTTGGTCGACAATGACGAATTAAAGGCGATTGTGGAAGCTGATGATACACAATCTACGGCTGAATTAGCAGCAGCTTTCGACGTTAGCGTCAAAACAATATTGGTCCATTTGCGTCAAATTGGCAAGGTAAAAAAGCTTGACAAATGGGTGCCCCACGAACTCAATGATCGCCAGCGCGAAGTACGCGTCGAGACGTGCCTTGCACTGCTCAACAGACACACAAATGAAGGAATTTTGAACCGCATTGTTACCTGCGATGAAAAATGGATTCTGTTTGATAACCGTAAGCGCTCAGCAAGTTGGTTGGATCCTGGTTCAGCACCTAAACAATGCCCTAAACGAAAACTTACCCCTAGAAAAGTGATGGTCACTGTTTGGTGGTCTAGCGCCGGTGTGATTCATCACAGCTTCTTACCAAACGGGGTGAGCATTACTGCAGATGTGTACTGTGAAGAACTGAACACAATGATGGAGAAGCTGGCGCATCTCCAACCAGCATTGGTCAATCGCTCGTCTCCGCTGCTCCTGCACGACAACGCGCGACCTCATACTGCACAGCAGACGGTCTCCAAGTTGCAAGAACTGGGGTTGGAAGCTCTCCGTCATCCGCCCTACTCACCAGACCTTGCGCCTACAGACTACTACTTTTTCCAGAATTTGGATAACTTCTTGGCGGGAAAAAAATTTAATACCCGAGAGGCAGTACAAAATGCCTTTGAAGAATTTGTTGCCTCCCGTCCAGCTGATTTCTTTAAGAAGGGCATCAATAAACTGCCACTGCGATGGCAAAGATGCATTGATTGCATGGGTGATTACTTCGATTAATACAAATAAAAAATTCATGAAAAAAATTCGTTTAAATTTTTTCATACAAAACGGCAATTTCATAGGTAAAGACCTATTATTTAGCAGCATTATCGTCGGCTTAAGTCTGGTGCTTTATTGATACACCCTCGCCACCCTTCTATTAAAAAATAAATCATCAATTTAACGAGGCATTTTATAGAGCTTGTTGAATTATACACGCTTTGATTTTTAGCTGAATTTCCTTGTAATATTCACAAAATTGGGGTATTAAAGCAAAATCCTTTGAATTCGCTGATTTTTATCTCACGAGGCGCGTGTCACCTGAGATCAAAATCAACTAAAGTTGTGGTAACAAAGTGTACAAACATGTTGTAAATGTGTGCGTGAAGACGAGTAGCGTAAGCGCATGATACACACGCACACATACGGTACGGTACCGAGAGCTTCTGCGATTACCCACACATTGACAACGTGTCTGTACACTTGGTAACCACAAGTAAAGCGCGCGTCGCTGCGTGAGATAAAAATACGTTAGGTGGCTGTAATTGCCACCGAGGATAATAGGGAGCTACGTACACGTAGAGATGAGGTTATAATGATGCGTTCAGTCAGTTTGCTGGAGTTGTTAGGAGGTGGTATTTTATAATGGTGTAAGCTTACCTCAAAGAAACCTATTCATGACAGAGTCATCGCGGTCTACCTCATCTATTTACGATACTTTGTTCCGACTGGTCCAATTACTTAGGTAGGTATTATCTAAAACACTTATGGTTTAATTCCGAAAAACTGCCGAAACAAAGAGTTAATGTTGTATTTTGACCAGAATTTAAAAAAAAACTGTTTAGTCACAAACATAATAGTTTTACAAAATATATTACCTCTGCCAAAATGCGAAGTAGTTTGTTGGCAGAGGTAGCTCCTTTTTTATACATATTATACATAATTTATTACTTACAACACTTGTTCATCTATTCTACAGTAAACCATTCATGCATTCTTTTTATCAAGTCATTTTATGAGCAACACAGAAACTGACGTGTGTACTTTGATATTTTCTACAGTGAAACTTTGACAAAAAATATTAGACGTACCTCTTTAATATTTTTAATCATCATATTTTCAATCAAAATTTTTTAATCATGTATTTTATTCTTAAAAGAGGTTTTTGTGATACAATTGTATAACATCGTCTGGAAGGTTATGAAAAATAGTACATAAGATAGGTACTTACTATTAAAAAGAATAAAAATAATAATATACACTGCATAAACTTCAGCATCGCTATCGACTGGTATTGTAAAAATAGTTGAATCAAAAAAACAAATCTACAACTTCGACCTTAATAGTTAGATATTTAAGTATTGCAAGTGGGGACTACAAATCTTTTCTATTGTTCCTTTGAGATCTTGTGTATAATATTGTTTTTAAATTCATCACTTCAATACTGTTCTAAAGCTACAGACAGCCGGAAGCATGACATTCCACAAATAAGTCTTCGTAACACACTTAGGCCCACTTCCACGTTTAGTCGGGTTAAATAAATAAATATAGAGTTTGTAAACTCGGAGTTATCATTTTAACTCTTATTACACGTTGCGCCACTAAAAAGTAACACTGGGTTAGTGAACCTAATATTTGTGTTTTTTGAGTTGGGAACATTGCAGGTCAATCTACGAAACATAAAATAGATAAATGATAAATGATTTTATTTCTGTAAGTAGGTTTTTTTTTTTTTTTTCCATTACCCTAGGGTTCAAAAATAGGATGGACCCTAATCTTATTACAATCTAGCCTTATAAATAGACTAATAAGTAATTTAATTATAACCTAAGCTATTAAATTGTCTTTACTAAGAATGTGTCCAATAGCACTTTTCTTATTGTCTCTATTAAGGCGAATACACTTTGTTCTTGTGTTTGCTTAGCACTTTTG
The DNA here is from genome assembly GCA_917490735.1 of Dryobotodes eremita. NCBI lineage: Eukaryota > Metazoa > Arthropoda > Insecta > Lepidoptera > Noctuidae > Dryobotodes > Dryobotodes eremita. The sequence goes on along the minus strand of OU823241.1, from coordinate 2,840,386 downwards.
TACTTTACACTATTCACTAACACTAAACACTAGTTCGAACGGTTTTGTTCTTTTTAGTCTTCTAACTTTGTTTGTGTGGTCGAGGAGCTGGATTGCCTCGACGTTCACATGCTGATGAAGTCTCTTTTCGTGAGCTTCTGCAAGTTTCTGGATCACGTTTTCGATGAACTCAACTTTTAGGTCCCGGTGGAGGTCATCATTTCGTATGTACCAAGGTGCATTTACAATTTCCCTTAGCACTTTGTTCTGAAATCGTTGTATAATTAATATATTGGTCTGTTTGGTGCAGCCCCATAGCTGAATACCATAAGTCCAAACTGGCATCAGGACTTGTCTGTATAGCAACAATTTGTTTTGCACGGACAGCATGGAGTTTCTTCCAAGCAGCCAATACATTCTTTTGAATCGGAGGTCGAGTTTATCTTTTTTCTTCTTGACGTGGGCTTTCCAGCGTAGCTTTGCGTCAAGGGTCATACCGAGATACTTGGCTGTATTCTCGTATGGGACTTGTTTATTATTAATGTAAACTGGAGAATGGTCTTGTTTTTTGTTGGTAAAATCGATGTGAACAGATTTGGATTCATTAAGTTTAATCCTCCATTTTTTAGTCCAGTCATAAACTTGATTTACAGCCATTTGAAGCTTTTCTACTGCTTCTTCGTGGCTGTTTCCTACAGCCATTATGGCTGTATCATCAGCAAAGGTCCCAATCGTGTTTTGCTCTAACTCAGGAATATCGCAAGTGTATAGTAGGTACAGGACCGGGCCTAACACACTTCCTTGCGGTACACCAGCTTCAATTTCTTTCAGTTCTGAGTAGGCGTCTTCTTGTCTTATTCTAAAAACTCTGTTCAGAATGTAAGATTCTAATATGTCTGCAAACTGCTTTGGTAACAGGCTCTTCAATTTATGTATAAGGCCTTCATGCCATACTTTATCAAACGCTTGCGCTACGTCTAGGAATACAGTAGAACATACTTTCTTGTCTTCAAGGGCGTTTTCTATTACGTTTGTGATCCTATGTACTTGATCGATGGTAGAATGTTTTTCTCGAAATCCAAATTGGTGCTCTGGTATTATGTTTTTGCTATCTATTATTGGTTTAAGCCGTTTGAGTAGCAACTTTTCAAATAGCTTGGACATGATTGGTAGCAAGGAAATAGGCCTATAAGATGATGTTTCGTGAGCCGGTTTCCCTGGCTTAGCTATCATTATTACTTCGGCCACCTTCCATAAGTCTGGTACATATTTAAGCCTTAGTGCGGCATTGATTAGAGTCGTTAACTTAACCAGACCCTTTCTTGGGAGTTTATGAAGTACTTCTCCTGTTATTAAATCGTAACCTGGTGATTTTCGTGTATTTATATTACGTTTTATTGCTCGTGCGACTTCTCTCGATGTTACCAGTTTTATGGTAACTTCATTTTCTGATGTCACCATATTAACCAAAGTGTGATCTTCAATGATTTCCCCGTCGTTTGGTTGAAAGATATTTTCTAGGTGCTCTGCAAACCTCTTTGCTTTTTGCTCATTAGTAACGGCCCATTGCCCATTTTCACATTTGATAGGTGGGATTTGGGTAATCGGCGTTTTTAGGTGCTTAGTAGCCTTCCAAAGAGAGTAATCTGTCCTTTGGTCGTTACTTAGGCTCTGAAGATAGGTTTTGGTTGAGTCGTCTTTAAATTCTTGGATTAGTCTTTTTACTTTTTTCGTCAGGTTATTTAGTTTTCGTTTATCATCAGGGCACCTAGATTGATGCCACGTTTTTCTTTGCCTTCTTTTCTCCATAATGAGTTGCTTGATTTTGAGCGGGTATGTATTTCCTTTCGTCCTCTTGTTGGAGTCGGGTGTATTTTCCCACGCTGCTTGCTGGATGTGCATTATAAACTTTTCTACTTCGATGTTTAGATGTTCGGAGGTTTTTAGTGGTATTTTAAGGTTTATTTCATCATTCAATCTGGTCTTGAAGCTCTCCCAGTCTGTACACTTATTAATGAGAGTAGGTCTGGTTTCTTTATACACAATGTTTTCGCAAATTTCTAGATAGATTGCGGAGTGATCTGAGTTCATATCATAGCTTTGACCCGATTTTATGTAACTGGTTGATAGATCCTTGGTTACAAAAAAATCTATTAAGTCCGGAATTTTATTTGGATCTGTTGGCCAATAGGTGGGCTTTCCAGTTGATATGACATCACATTTCAGCTCTTTTATGGCATTCAGAAGTTCTTTGCCTTTAGTAGTTGTTAGTCTGGAGCCCCAATACGTATTTTTAGCATTGAAGTCACCTCCTAAGATAAATCTACTTCCAAGACGAGTTAGAAAGCTCATATAGTGGTCTTTTTTTATCATATACCGAGGCGGGCAGTAGATGGCAGATACTGTTATAGGGTATTTTTTTGTTTGTAGAGAAATCGCCACAGCTTGGATGTCTTTTTCTTCATATTTAAACTTTTCATAGTGCTGTAGGTTTTCTTTTACAATAATGGCACTACAGCCTCTTGCTGAATTGTCTGGATGAAGGGCATGGTATACTTTGTACCCTTTAAACTTAATGTGAGATTGATTTGTGAAGTGTGTTTCGGATATCAGGCACACATCAATTTTTTCTATGTCCAAAACTACTTGTAACTCGTTCTGATGTTTTTGTAACCCATTTGAGTTCCACGCCATAAGTTTTAGTGTAGTATTCATTTTTTTGGCTTAGAAGTAGCAGCTTTGTTGCTATTTTCAATTTTTTTCAATCTTTCGTCAAATGATGACAGTAACTTTAAGATTTCATCCAACTTTTTGTCACTATTCATATCAACCAAAGGCGCCTTGGCTATGCCTGTAGCTACTTGGGCATAAGACACGTTTTTAGTTGTAGTTTTAATAGTACTTTGACTACGTTTATACTGGCTGGGGTCTACGACTCTTCCAGTAGGTGTATTTTGTTGAGGGGCAGTAGTATTGCCCTTTGATTTTTTGTTTCGAATCTGCTGGATTTCTTTGGCTACGATACATCCCCTGTAGTTAGCTGGATGTGGAGCTCCACAGTGGACACACTTTGGTTTCTCTTCTTTTGATTTTTTGCAATCCATCGTCAGATGTTTGCCTGTGCATTTTACGCACCTCGCTTCTTTGGAGCAGTACTTTTGCGTATGGCCATAAGCCTGGCATCGATTGCACTGAGGTACCAGTTTTGTAGATTTTAGCGGTTGTATTTCTACATTACATCCCAATACAGTTTTGATGTTATATATTTTGCTGGTTTCTTCCTCATTTGAAAATGTCAGCATGAACATGTTGAGTGGCTCTTTGGTTTTCCAGCTCAATTTGTTGACTGCTTGTAGAATTTTGTAGCCTTTGCCACGCAAGTCTTCAACAATTCTCTCCGGAATGCATGTGAAATGCAATTTTTTTGCCATAACTCTAATTGGCCTTTCTTGCTTGTTCTCATAGGAGTGCCAAAGGCAATTGTTTAGTGAGAGAGCCTTTGTAATTGCTCTGTATGAATCTTCGTTTTTGGCATTTACTTTGACTGTATCGCCGTTCATCATTTTGATGCTGAACGCGTCAGCTGATTGACTCTCAGAAAGAAAATCAAAGAATTTCTGGTAGTCCTGGATACCATCGACTACAATAGGTGGTGGCAAAGGAGTTTTAATTGTTTTTTCCTTACCTTTATGCTCTTCACTTCCGTGTTCATGCAGAGTGGGTTGGGCGGGAGAGGTGTTCAATTTTCTTTTCTTCCTGCTTTTTTGCCTTATCCATCCTGTTTCTCGAGCTAGTTCTTCTTCGTCCGTGGTATATTCAACACACGGAGGAGCAGTCTCAGTGGCGGTTGTAGTATCTGATTTCGGCGGGTTTTCCACTTGAAGTTTCAGCTGTTGCTGGAGATTTTCTATTTGACTTTTTAGGTCATTTAGGCATTTTTGCAGCTCTTCACGCTCTTTTCGTTCTTCACAAAAGTGCTTGTACAACAGATGTTCTGTTTCTGTTTTTAAGTTAACACTAATAGTGTTCAGTGTCGGGTTTTTCGAACCCATTGTAGAAGTTAAGCGAGGGTTAACTTCGCCTTAACAAAAATATTCGCTGACAGCCGTCAGCATTACGCAATAACTAGGTCATTGCGGTGCATCCGACTGGACGGCGATATTTTGATGTGTAAGCACTTTTACACTGTGGTACGCGCGCGGTCGCATGTAACACAACTGCTCTAAACAAAAATCGAACGCGAATGAGTAAGTAGGTTTGAACAAACACTTTTACACGTTAATCATATTTTAAAAACTAGATGAGGTCGGCGTTTCCTATCTGACTACTCTGAGAAGAAAGGCTGAAACAAACTCAGAGGTCACAGTCTCTTTTAAAGTCCAGACATAATCTTGGTCAGATCATATGAAGACCATGTAGATTTGTGTCTGAGATGGTCTTTTGAGGAAAAACCACACAGATTGAGTGGACCTGTCCAGTCAGTGCACGCATTTGTCAGTAATCGTGTAGCTCAACTCAGAACCTAAGGAGCTCGACGATTCGACGAACAATACCAAAGAAAAGACATTTGGGTAGGCCACAAAAATTACTCAAACTGCCAGACCATGATTAAAATAAACTGAGGAGAGAAAAAAAAGCAACAATGACCCACATAGTCTTCACATTCACAATATTAAAATGATAATCAATGTAGCCTGAATGCTACTCGCATTCACAGACAGTTTTCTCTTTAAAAGTCATCAAAAATACCATAAGTTATTATCGATATCCGTGTTATATTATATAAGGACATCATTAATTCTAAAACACTCATTCACAGTATAAAATGGATTTTTGCTTGGGGGTACATTGAAGTGGCTTAGTTAATCGCAAGCCTTATTGTCATCCAAGTAATCTTTAACTTTATAGAAACCTTTTTGACAGAGTTTTTTGTTTAATAAATGATTTAAATTTATTGAGGCTCAGTTCTTTAACAAGACTTGGGAGTTTGTTGTAAAAACGTATACTTTGGCACTTAAATGAATTACTAATTTTTTGGAGCCTAGTCGAGGGCACAATAAGTAAATCTTTGTTTCTAGTATTTATGTTATGAACGTTGCTGTGTTTGAAATATAGATTAATATTCTTTTTTACATAAATCAGGTTCTCATATACATATTGAGATGCGACTGTCATTATGTTTATTTCCTTAAATTTATCCCTCAGTGAATGCCTACAACTAAGGTTATAAATTGCTCGAATGGCTCGTTTCTGCAGCACAAATATAGCCTGAATGTCGGCTGCATTTCCCCACAGCAAAATGCCGTACGACATTACACTATGGAAATAACTAAAATATACTAATCGAGCTGTTTCGACATCAGTCAAATGACGGATTTTATAGACCGCGTAGGCTGCAGAGCTTAGCCGCTTCGACAATTTGGTTATATGTGGGCCCCACTGTAGCTTCGAGTCCAAAGTAATACCTAAGAACACAGTGGTGTCCACGAGATCCAATTCCGCCCCATTAACTAGTACATTGGTTTTCACCTGCTTAACGTTAGGTGTCAGAAATCTAATACATTTAGTCTTTTTCTCGTTTAAAAGTAAATTATTAACACTAAACAGTAACAGTGATGTGTCATCTGCAAATAACACTATTTCAAGACTATTCTTTACAAGGCAAGGTAGATCATTAATATATACGAGAAATAAAAAAGGGCCAAGAATTGAGCCCTGTGAAACTCCCATAGTGACAATAGAACCCGGGGATCGCTTGCCGTTAACGTCCACTCTTTGGATCCTATTATCCAAATAAGAGATAAGAAGATCCAAAGTAGTGTTTCTAATACCATTAGTGATGCAATTTCCTGACCAATGTATCATGAGAAACACAATCGAAAGCCTTAGACAAGTCACAAAAAATACCTAGGACATCATGCGACTTTTCCCAGGCCTCAAAGATATGTGCAAGAAGCTCAACGTTAGCGTCGGTAGTAGAGCGACCCCTTGTGAAACCGAATTGTTTACTGTTTAATAATTTAAATTTAATAAAATGTCTTTGTAATTGATCTAGCATCAATTTTTCAAATATTTTACTGAAGGTGGGTAGCACAGAAATCGGTCTAAAGTTCGTGGGGTCTGATGTGCTGCCCGATTTAAACAAAGGTATTATTTTACTACTCTTCATTAAGTCAGGAATTACACCACAGTCAATACATTTATTAAATATAATTGCCAATTCAGGCGCTACAGTGTTGATGATACATTTTGTAACCTCTACGGAATTTCCCCACAGATCAGCAGTTTTTTTAACATTAAGTGTATTGAAAGTTTTAATAATATCTCGAGCACTAACATAGTCGAAATTAAATACATGGTTACAAATATCAACATTTTCTTTCAATAGGGACTCGGCAACAGTAGGTGAAGAATTTAAAGTTTTTGTGGTTGAGACTGGAATATCGGCAAAGAAATTTTCAAAAACTGAGGCAACTTCTAAATCTTTTTTAATAACTTTATTATTAATATTAAGGCTGTAGTCACTACTACGCTTTCTGTCTCTTCCAGTCTCATTGTTTATAATTTCCCAAGTCGTTTTTATTTTATTTTGACTGTTTTTAATCTTGGAGCTTAAATACCGACACTTAGCTTCGCTACAAACTTGTTTAAATAATTTGGAATAGTTCTTAACATATTGATAAAATTCTTTATTTTTATTATAATTTCTTTCTTCATATAGTTCAAAAAGTTTGATTCTACTATTAAATATCCCTTTAGTTGCCCATTCACTGAAGGTTGCAGATCCATTAACTGAGATCTGCTTGGGTATAAATGTTGAATTAAATTCTGTACAATACATGGCAAAGAAAGAATTGTACAGTTCATTGGGATCATCACTGTAAGGCAAGTAGGGTAATTTACTACTAAGTTTATTTTTAAAGTTCTCCAAGCGACCTGCAGTTTTTGGCACTACAGTGATATCTTTCTTAGCCACTTTTTTATTTTGCTTACTAAATGTAATCAGTTGTCCGCAGTGGTCAGAATCCAGTTGGCTTATAATTTTTTTATTAATAGGTAAAATGTCAGTAAATATATTATCTAAACATGTAGCTGAGGTAGCAGTTATTCTAGTAGGCTCCAAAAATAAATGATTAAGGTTATATGACTGAAATAAATTTTTAATTTTTAGGCACAACAATGAGTCCTCTAATAAATTGACATTAAAATCACCGGATACAATTATATTCTTTCCTAATTTACCAAGTTTTTGTAACACATCATCCATGATACTCTCAAAGCAATCATAAATCGATGACGGAGGCCGGTACACGCTCTATACAACAAGCCGCTCCAACTCCACACAGGCTATTTCTATAGGCCGCTCAACAAAGAGGCTTACAATATCCTTACGTTCTTTGAATTGAAGTAGTTTATTTAACAGTATCAATGAGCCACCATATATTGCATTTTCTCTGCTGAACGAACTACCAACCTGGTGATTACTGAAATTAAACATGAACTGATGGCTTTTTAACCATTGTTCTGTAATACATAAAATATCAATGCTGTTACAGTTCATGAATAATTCAATTTCAAGGTCTTTTTTCAACATACCTTGAATATTTTGGTGCACCAGGTTAATTGTGTTCGAACTTATTCTGACATTTTGATGATTTGGACTAGTATTTAAATTTAAATTATCTCCATTAATAATGCAAGAGGTTTTCTCTATTGTCTCAATTTCTAATGTAAATTAATGTCAGCTTGTGTAGCCAAGTTATTGGCTGAATCAATGAAAATGTCAGGTAATTGCTCAATAGAAGCAACAGTTTTATTAGCCAACTTCTTGGCTGAATCATTTAAAAAAAAGTATAGCGCCTAAGCTATTTGTCTTTTCAAACATTTTGATAAATACAATTTGTATTTTGTCACACATAAATATTTACTAACATACTTGTTAGAGTCAATGATATGAAATTTATTATTATTTAATGTCACATTATTTAACATTATATTTAATTTGTGCATACAATTATTTTCTTTCTGTGGCAAACTGTTACTATAAGGAAATGTAAACATAACAATCTGTTTTAAGTCTAGCTCACATAGTTTGTTAATGTAATGGAGCAGACTGTCCTGATTCACATTTCCTCTGTTACTAATTAATATTATTAAAGTTGTATCCTGGTGGAAATTTAAACTAATAATCTTTCTCATTATATCCACATAACTTAAGCCAGGCATACAATAATTGGTAACTGACTGTCCCTTGCAAATATTTGATAATAACTGGCCCATGTCTTTCCCAATTTCATCACTAAATATCACAATATCACTAGTTATTTGGGTTTTTAAACAGTCATGAGTTTTTACATTAGCTTTAGCTGGTTTAAGGGAACTATCAGAGATATAATTTTGTTGCAATGAAGTATCACATGCCGGCGTCAAACAAGCCGGTGAGGACTGACTATGGGACAAGCTGTTGTTGGTCAATGATTGTGATCTCTCACACGAACATGAACTAGCACTCTCTATTAACTCATTCATCGCCAGCATGTATTCCCTCATTTGCATTTCAGAGATTTTGTATTTATTGGTCATAGATATTAATTTTTGGTTAAGATTTTCTATTTCAAAATTTAAATTTCGTGTGTCATTTTCATATTTCGAAGTAATGTTTTTACATTTTAGAGAATAAAAATCTAGTTTATCTAATAATGAAAGGCGTTCCCTATTTAATTTAACATTTTTTATGAAGAAGTTCTGTCTATGAACTAGTTTTTGAGTAATAGAATTTGCAATGTCTATGCCTGATAAGTAATCCGCCCAAAAATGAATGAACGAACAATGAACGGAAATTGTATACGTACTCGTATCTCTTTTACACAACATTACGATACGTAATACTTTCTTGTCTTTGAATTTTATACCATGACATTTCATTTTAATCATATTGAATGTGGTTTCCATGGAGCTGGTTTCCATAGCACTGAGCTATAAAGCCTCGTAACCAACATCATCGCGGTCATTGTACAATTTCGTCGAGCAGAAATTTGCATGTAACGATCTTGTCTGCGTGCAGTGATGCGAGCTCGTCCTCCATGTCGCTCTAATATGCTGCCAGTGATGCGGTAACGTGACCAAAGTCGACAAAACACTCTGCATAGTGCCAAGAGCGATTGCCACATCACGTTGCCAAGAAGCACCTTCCAACATTCACACGGCTCTGATAATTTCTTCTCGGCTCAAATGACGTCATCTCTCCTTAATAACTTTATTTTGTATTGATTCCACTCAGAACTATGGCAATATTCTTACTGAATTGGCCTTAAATCCGTTGCAGGATTATAATTATAGGAATAAGACTTGAAAGAAGATTTTCATCTTATGACTGAAATTCAAAAACTATTCCCTTTTCAAATGACGAAATTTATTAAAAAGTATCCATAGGACTTACAAAAAATATAATTAAAAAACCAGATATTTAGTAACTAGCAAAAACGTGCTTGAGACACTTTTGATGTATGTCAAAGACAAAACATTATTTCTACTTTATAGTAGAAATAATGCTTTGTGCCTTGTGACTGCACTTCTTTTCACTTGCACTTTTGAACGTGAAAATATACCTACAAAAATATAAATATAATTGTTCCTACTCGCTCCTTCCAAAAGGTATGCACCACCAATTTATTCATCAAAACTACCACATACACATTGTTGGAAACATGGTAATAACCTGGGTTTTAATAATTTACAGAACTACCACTTCAGTTAGGTAAACACCTTTTACCTACACGCGACTCGTTGCATTGTGTTCTAATGAGTATTGTTGCTATACGTTATTTGTTAGGCGCTCTGTTTCCGTCATGTTATTCTAATTGGCCCATGTTAAGGAAACACATGAAAACGTGGCCGCAGTCAACTATTATAACTGTAAATACACCACACTACACCACTCTACCTATATCCGTTTATAAGGGTTCTGGGACAAACAGACGTACGGGCGTCGACCACTGGATAGGTGTATGTTAATTACTATTATTGTTATGTTTAATATATTGAATATTGATAGTACCTATGGTGTTCATTTTAGTAGGTAGCAGTAGTTTCACGTCGAAAAATTTCTGTAAATGCTTTATAAAAACTAATATTATTAAACAGAGAAAAGATTTTATTTTTTTAGGATTGTTTGTTACGCTTTTACGCTAAAACGACTTAACGGATATGAATGAAATTCGGCAGATGGGTGGACCATGAACTGGATTAGTATATAGGATACTATTTATCCCGATATTCTCACTAAATCGAGACTTATGCGGGTGAATTCGCGAAGCGCAGCTAGCTCATAAATATTACCACATTTTATGCAAATTAAGATAGTACTTACTAACCGATAATGACAAGAGGGAGTTTACTCACAGAGGTGAGCAGAGATGCACATTAGAGAAGGTTTATCGGAACTAAAACCCAGGTCGAGTGGAAAGTTCCATAATAAGGTTTTCTAACCCTGCGCTTATCGAAGCAATGGAAGTAACGAATCTGTGCTATAATTTCCCAAGACGCTATAAAAAGAAAATATTGTATTAGAAACGAAACTACCACTACTACTAGGTTTACCTATGTGGGGGAAATACTGATACTACAGCAACAGAAAGCATAAGCATATTTTAGGAACAACTTCATGGTGTGCTTGACCGCTAGACTGTGGCTATCAAAGGTATGCCACCGCCGCGGCGCCGCTGAGTAAAGGCCTCCTTCAGAACGATATCGATGTGTTACAAAGAGATGACACAGCACTCCAGCAGCAGCACACATGAAGTGTGTAAGACACTTTCAATCACAATCCGAAGCATTTTGAAGGAACTTGCAAATCTATTGCCGTTTGAGGAGGATAAAGGATTATTTATTATGATGTTTCAATAATTCGTTAATAAAGGCATTGTTATTATTGTAAGTGTGTTGCGCAATTATCTCGCAGGTGCCCCTACCTAGGTACCGATATGGTAAAAAAAAATCTTCAATGTCTAAGCTTAACCTTCAGTCCCTTTTCTTTCAAGAAGCAGATCATTTCAGAAACATTGAATCAGTTAAAAATTGCCAAAATGTGTCCGATTCGTAGGTACATACAACCGTACACCCTTGTTCATAAAGGATCTGAACAATAATTGTACAATGCTTTGAGCTTCCAGTGCTACACTGCATTCTGTGATGCGAATTAAACCCTTGACAACGTCGACGGAATATTCAATATTTCGACAATGGCTCTTTGTCGATATACCCCGTAATTTTTGATGAAAATGTAATCCCATCACTATATCGCTTTTATTATGAAACATTTCAATAGTTTCCGCAGTGAACGGTCAGAATATTAAATAACCGGTGCGGTGCACTCCATGATATTAATTAAATTCCACATAGGTTTGGTATTTATATGTTACCGTCAAAGGGTTGGATATATTATGATTTAAATAATGTTCGCCTTTAATGAATTATTGTGGTGGTTTATTTACTTGTGGTCTCGGACGGGGCGGGCAGGGATCCTAAACAAACTAAGATCTTTGCAGTGTGGCTGGTAAAAGATGACTGAGACTAAACGGGGGTGGAACTCAAGTGTATCGTGTGGACTGCTATAGACAAAGGTACACCTAAGATGACGGCAACGATGTGTTTTGGTTCAAAGTTATTGCGTTCTCTTCGATTTGTGCACTGATCGTGAAAGAAAACATAATAGTCAGACGGATGAAAAAGAATACAACAGAAAATCAAACACAAAGCCTTCAGATATGGACACAGTGTCGGCGTTAGGGTAGGGCGCGGCTAGGCGACCACCAAGAGGTGAAGGGGGGCCTTAGGGGCTGTGACTAGGGCGCCCTTTCACCTCTGGTGCCTGTAACTTTTTTTTTACTTCGTTCGCAATCAAAAAACCAACTTGCTCTTGCATCCGACATTCTCTGAATTCTCAAATTTGCCTCCATAAGCCGGCAAAGTAACTACTATTTGTTTATGAATAGACAAAAGAAAACCTAGGCGTAGTGTTGACATTTTTCGCCCCTCTCTACGCTCCAAGAGGGGAGAGGGGCGCCACCGAAATTTCGCTCAGGGCTCCTGTAATGTTAAAACCTGATGGACCCTGTCAAGAGTGACGGCTTCTGTTTTATTACGGTGAAGGAAAACATATTAAAGACATCGGCATGTACTAGAACCAAAAATTCTAAGACATGGACATCCACAAACCTTTATTCCAAATACACCAACTCCATGCACTTTTGAATTGTCAAAGGAGTCGGTCAGTCAGAAAGATGAAGCTAGTTCCACATCCCAAAGCGTAGTAGTTCTATGGAGAGGAACGGCCAAGAAACTCCATGGACACTCTTTTAGATCAAAATATTAAATAGAAAAAAGAATATTTTTGTGTCACCAGACACTGCACTTTTCTGATATTGATTATTAAATGTCCAGTTGAAAATAGGCGTGTAATATAAAAATGGTACTATAGGTACAGGATGACAGGGATGTCCACGCGTAACCTGTTACCATGGATTCAGTAAATGATTCTAAACCCCCCTGCGTCGAAATATTTCGTCGGTTATCAAAAAAAAATCTTCTGTTTCGGAGAAAAGTGCATTGCCTACGCAGTCAAAATGTATGGAACAGCAAATTTTAAAATGTCTACTTTCTAAAAAAACAAAATTCTACCCAGGGGGGTACTTTCTAAAACTATGCGCTGAATTCATGGTTATACAGTTCGCGCGTCGATGTCCTTGCCACCCTGTATACAGGTAGGGGCTGCGTTCGCTCGTATATTTCACAATGTTGTGTTATTCTATTTTCGAACTTGAACGTGGGTAGTCTGACATTAATGCTATGTCGAAGCGTGGGTTGAACTGTTCGGAATCGCATTAGAGGTGCTAGGTAGCCTGAAAATAAATTACCTAGACGTTACAAGATCGGAAAATCTCTGAAACGAATAAATTATACAGAATGAAGAGCACAATACGACAGTACCATTGGAATATGCCAACTTTGCCAACCAAGGTATCTTTGTCCAGTATATATAAGCAAATATAAATTTATTTTAGGGCAAAGATACTTTGATTGGCAAAGTTGGCATCAAGGTATCTTGGCCCTAAAAGCAATTTATAAGCAAATGCGCTATATTTGCTTATAAATGGCTTGGCAAAGTTGGCATATACCACCGGTAAATTAAGCTTCGTATATTAAACTAATTACGTTCCCAGTCTAGAAACAAAAACCAATCGAATACGTATAATTACATGTAGCGTATAAATATACAGCGGTCTTGCGTTGTGTGAATGAAGACATGGAAGATGGTGATGCTCCTTGCAAAAAGATGCTCATGTTAGGGGAACCGAAATACTTCAGTAAATTTCAGGAAGATGGCGTTGTTTTCAGTAAGTAAGTTAGTGGGAAACTCAACAAGTACAGCAACAGTTTGCGGCCCTCCTCTCTAGCTCATGTTGTCTCCTTTTTATTATCCTTTGAATGTTGGAAAACGTCGGTCTTGTAGCAAACGTGACTGCTGCGCTGGGTTCCTCAGACAAAAGAGTCGGAACCCAAAGTCGGGCAAAGTGACTTTGGGTTTTCCCATACGAATATTTTCTGCAGTAGCTGCCCGGACCAAAAATTCTGTCCTCTTTAGCATGTGAGTAAAACTTAAATGACTAAACGTGGAATGTACACTAACAGTTTTGGAAAAACTACACAGTAACTCAGAAACTTAATAATTTAATAATCGAGTCGGTTTTCAGTTTCATTTTAGGAAACTAACAAACTCCTCAAGCAAAGTCAAAAAAAATATAAATGGGTCCATCACGCGGGCTTCCTCTACCAAATGAAAAAAAATCACGTAAATCGGCCTAGTACTTAAATAACAGATCGTTCTGAAGTCTGAGTCCCAAATCTTTATAAACTCCAACCCATTAGTTCCACCTGTTGAAAATCTGCCATCGGGACATGAGTTGCCTTAGCGTACCTGGAGATCTTTAAATAGACTCCGGACTCAGGGCGAAGCAAAGAAAAGCTACTCAGGTGGAGACTCACAAATGACTCCGCCTTGGAGTGTAAATGTGGTGCTGTCCCAGAAACAATGGGGCACTTAATACGTGTCCAACTGGTCCTGTTATCTGGACGCTACAGGACCTGACGCTACTGGAGGTACCAGGCTCGTAGCCAAATTCTGGGCTGACTATGTGCATCGTCATCGACACGCTAAGAAGAAGATTTCGCTATAACACTTAAAAAACAAGGCCCTATACTATTTATTATCAGACAAAATAATGCACGCATCTACCGCCATTTGATTTGCACCAGGGTCCCTAATTTTCCAGTTGTTTAGGGGATTCGGTAATTGCGTAATAGGTACTTGGTGACGGACATTCTACTTTTCTATATGCTACAATTGCAATTTTTGTTTTAAAATGTTCGCAATACTCTGAATTACATTTATAAGGAAAGAAAAAATATCAACATTTCCGAGAAAATGTCCAAATTCGGGTAAAACTGAACGTCCTTTTTCCATGGGATTTTTGTATTAATGATTGATATTTAGACAAAACGATGTCCGTTGGGTCAGCCAGTTTTAAAATAAAAGTACCAAGTAATCCTTTATTCAAAAAACTATACATATTATACTAAGTATACATTTTTCGCATTAAAATAAAATAAAAAAATATTAAAGAAAATAAAAGTTAAGTAAAGAAAGTTTATGCCTATTAAATGGATTTGGAGGTCGTTTTAGCAAATTTTCTACAAGTAGTCCCAAGCAGAAACAAAAATACTTTTCAGAAAATGAAGTTTGATTTATTGATTAACGATTTTTTAACCCATCTGGACAAACACACGACCATATTCTCAATTAGAACCTAACTAAGTAAGAAAAGAATAGCATTGTCTCATGCATAGATATCCGAGTCTCATGAAAGAAAACCTTTCCCTAATTTTCCTCTTAACCCAAATAACAAAACACTCTCTCAGAGTTTATAGAAAACAAAACATCACAAAATAGAAAATTGATCCGTCTCATGGAAGGCTAATGGGAAAATGATAAATAAATCTTCAAATACCGCTTTTTACCCAATGATACACGGTCTGATTGATAAACGAGAAAAGTACATCAGCGAGATACTGAACTTCTCAGATTGCATTCATCTTAGTTAGACGATGGAGGTAAATAGCCTACCCCTTATAGGTGGCAGTTAATAATTCGAACCAGTATTGGAGAAAATGGAGACCAAGATCAAGGTGATGAGGTTTAAAATCCCTGCAGCGCAGTAATAAAATTGAGGAAAAGAAAATGTCTGCATCTGATCCCAACTCATCAAAACAGAATAAAATATTTAAAAATCAAGAGTTTTAAGACGCGGTACGTCACTAGTAGAGCTTAGAAGTATAGTTTTTTAAGATTTTTTCGGATACCTGTAATGCCGTTTAAATGGGTTACCTACATTTATTTGTATTAAACATGACGTGTAATCATACAATATCATAGGATAGCATTCCTGATGTAAAAAATGTGATTAAGTCTGCATAGAAATACTAACTCACGCATAATTACAAAAAAGCTTAAGCAAAGAAACGTCAATCGAAATCTATATCTACATTATCACAGGTATTTTCAAATTATCATGCATACCTATGTCTATAACTAATTATAAATTAAATAGAAACACGTACAAATTATTAAACAATATGCATTGTATAGTTTATGCTAAAGATTTATTTAAAAAAATTAAAATACACATGGTGATGCAGAATTTGTTATAAATATTTAGAACTAGATAATATCTCTAGGTACTTTCTCTTTATTAATCTTAAATTGAATTTACTTAACGTCATTTTAATTCTTTGTAAATAGCTGTGCCCTTACAGGGCTCGTGTCAAGGGATGCACCCCTTTAATGTACCATCTACTTATCTCATGCGTGCAAGATTTCATTTTGAGTTTGATTTAAAAGACATTCACGAAGAAAAATATATTTATTTCAGCCACGCGAAAATCGCTCTTCAATTAAAACAACCCTTCTAAATTTGTGTTTTTTTTTTCTGTACCGTTGTGTCCGTTTCCAACCAAATGTTGTCAGTATACCTCTCAATTAGTTGACGTAATATCCTTTTACACAACTGGCGTAGTTAGAAAGCGGATGTGCATGCAGGTGCAGCATGACTAATTTAAGTAATGAGCATTTTTCCCTGGCACATTATTTACTATTAACAAGGGGACTTTGACAGGTAATTTAGGGATATTGTTAACCGCAAAATGAGTGCCTCAATACTGTTCCCATAAGTACCTGATGAAAATGTAAACAAAGGGTTTAGAAAACGTGCCTGTGGGTGCCAATTTGTAGTGTCACTTACAAATTGACTAATTTGATGTTATTATTTGAATACATTCTAATTTAATTGACTTTACAGATGTTTTCCATTTGGCAATTGAGGTTAAAATATAGCCTCCATTTTCACGCCACCTGCTCGAAAATATCAAATTATATGACATGAAAACCTAACCTAAAAATCCCATTATAACCCCCTGGTCAATAATGTGATTTAAATTTGGTACCTCAACTGAAAATTCTTCGGAAAAAACTGAAATCGGAATTGCTTTTTATTATATCGCAGAAGGTGTGAATAGAAGACTGTCCTATTTCGTCGACGATTTTTTGTCTACAATTTTATTAACGTAATTCAAACAATAATTGTAGGAAAAAGAGGTGACATATAAAGTTGAAACCTTCTTAATACCGATGAATATGTTACTAATTTCCTTTAGTGAGTGATTGCGTAAGAATTTAACATTAACAGTGTTTATTTACACTTCCATGAGATACTTATAGGAATAGTAGTGAGGTACTTAGTTTGCGGTTATTACTTAGATAAACTGTTGGACTTTTGGAAAAGACCATAAGTACCTACATACTTTGCCGTTACAGTGTTGGTGCGAAGTTGAGCGTTGTACAACTCTCTGTCAAAAGGCTCTTCAAAGTTCACATACACACCCCATAACATGAGTTTTCCACCTTCTAAATCCAATAAAAACATAGTAATTAATTATATCAGTGATTTTTTCCAAAAAATATGTGCCAGTAAAAAGCAATTTCTCCAAACTAATCAATTTCAGACAGATTTTTTAATAAAATACCACTTCAATTTCATAGCAGCAATTTAAATAAAAACATACGAGATATTTTCTATTTAAATCTGCGTTCATCCGAATGGATAATTGGACGAAGTACCTATGTAATAACAATGTTCGAATCAAAATAATGATCCATTAGCAATAGCCCTAGCGAGTAGTTGCCCCCCTCGTCAGATTGCATGTAGGGAGATGAGGATTAAAAATAATAGTGCATCCATCGCTCCGAATTAACCCAAAAGAGTCTGTAGCAGACAGCGGTGATTTTATTAAAATGTAAACCAATGTATTATTTAGACGTGGTCCTTTCAGCGCAATAAATTGTGCACACCACACACCACCACCACGACAACACAGCTGCGGGTTGCATGAATGATTTTTATTCTAAATGAATTGTTTAGGGTCACGTAGACTCACGCACATTACAGTCAAAGAGTGTCTCTTGTGTCTAGAATATTGGACGCAAGAGACACTCCCGAATAATTGAAAGGATGCGACTTACAATAGTAAGTCGCATCCTTTCAATTATTCGTGAAAAGAGAATAAGATGAAGAGGGTGAAATATATATAAACTTAATACAAAGCAACAGTTTATCTTTTTAAACAATTTGCATAAGCATCATTGTACGTACTTCATTCAAGAACACCCAGTTTCAAGATCTTCAAATATCGAGGTCGAACAACCATGACATAGTCGATGTGCTTTTGTTTCATTTCTTGTTTTTCGTCTCAAGGGGTTAACCGTTGGACAAATAATAATGGAGCTGGTAGAAAATTAAGGAGAGACGTCCCACGCTTGCAAACATAATAATTAAAGTCACATCAACTACGCGTCGTTGCTTCGCACGGTGCATTGCGTCTTGTTTGCGTCTTGTTATACAGAATAATAATCACTTAAGCTAAGATTTATGAATAATACAAGCTTTCACCAGTATGTTGCAAAATATTCAAAAACTTTTAAAACTGTGTGCAAAATAGCTAAAGCTTTTTATATTAACAATAAAATAAAATCAACTGATGATAAAATAAAAACTAACTGGAAAATAATAAATAATTAAACAGGTAGGGAAAACAGCGTAATACTGAATTTAATTTAGAGACTGCAAATGGCTCCATCAACTCAGATGTAAAAACAGCTCAGGAATATGAAAACTTTTTTGCTAATGTTCCCCTTAAAGCTACTGAAGTTTTAAATTCCTCAACCGCGCTATCTGCTGTCTTACTTAGAAAGAAGGCATAGCCTTTGGAGTTAAGGTTTCAGCATACAAACCTCCAAGCTGTTACAAAAGCTTTTAAATATCTTAAAATTAAATCAACAGAACATCTCTGGGGAATGTCTGTAAAAGTCTATAGATCTCTCTTCGAAACCATTGCGCCCTAGTTAGCTTCCATATTTAATACCAATGTAGACCAAGGACTCTTTCCTGATCTTATCAAGTGCAGTAGAGTAGTTTCATTGTTCAAATCCGGTGATAGTAAAGAACCCAACAATTATAGGCCTGTGTCAATTCTTCCAGTTCTCAGTAAGGGGTTTGAAAAGTTGATGCTCAATCAAATGTTACGCCACTTTAATAAAAATTCCATCTTTCATGAACAACAGTACGGTTTCGCCAAAGGGCATTGTACCACTGACGCTGGTGTCACCCTAATAAAGAACATTTTTAACGCCTGGGAAAAAGCACAAAATGCGTTTGGAATCTTGTGCGACCTCTCTAAGGCGTTCTATTGCGTAAAACATGAGACACTTCTACTGAAACTAGAGCACTATGGGATTAGGAATAGGTGTTATTAGCAGATGTCACATCATTGGTCTTTAAAATAGAAAGACGGTCACAAAATCTTAACAACGTGAATAACTCTATTCTTCAGGTCCAAGATTGGTTTACAGTAAATAATTAGGTACTAAATGAAAAAAAGACCACCAATTACATTAGATTTAAATTGCCTAATGTTAGAAGTTGCGAATGTGACATCATCGTTGATGATGACGATGGCTTGATACTTATAGTGATGTTATAAGCAAACTTAGGCAAAAATAAAAAAGAAATACAAATAATAGGTCTTTACCTATGAAATTGCCGTTTTGTATGAAAAAATTTAAACGAATTTTTTTCATGAATTTTTTATTTGTATTAATCGAAGTAATCACCCATGCAATCAATGCATCTTTGCCATCGCAGTGGCAGTTTATTGATGCCCTTCTTAAAGAAATCAGCTGGACGGGAGGCAACAAATTCTTCAAAGGCATTTTGTACTGCCTCTCGGGTATTAAATTTTTTTCCCGCCAAGAAGTTATCCAAATTCTGGAAAAAGTAGTAGTCTGTAGGCGCAAGGTCTGGTGAGTAGGGCGGATGACGGAGAGCTTCCAACCCCAGTTCTTGCAACTTGGAGACCGTCTGCTGTGCAGTATGAGGTCGCGCGTTGTCGTGCAGGAGCAGCGGAGACGAGCGATTGACCAATGCTGGTTGGAGATGCGCCAGCTTCTCCATCATTGTGTTCAGTTCTTCACAGTACACATCTGCAGTAATGCTCACCCCGTTTGGTAAGAAGCTGTGATGAATCACACCGGCGCTAGACCACCAAACAGTGACCATCACTTTTCTAGGGGTAAGTTTTCGTTTAGGGCATTGTTTAGGTGCTGAACCAGGATCCAACCAACTTGCTGAGCGCTTACGGTTATCAAACAGAATCCATTTTTCATCGCAGGTAACAATGCGGTTCAAAATTCCTTCATTTGTGTGTCTGTTGAGCAGTGCAAGGCACGTCTCGACGCGTACTTCGCGCTGGCGATCATTGAGTTCGTGGGGCACCCATTTGTCAAGCTTTTTTACCTTGCCAATTTGACGCAAATGGACCAATATTGTTTTGACGCTAACGTCGAAAGCTGCTGCTAATTCAGCCGTAGATTGTGTATCATCAGCTTCCACAATCGCCTTTAATTCGTCATTGTCGACCAAAGTCTTCGGACGACCGCGAGGTTCATTTTTCAGGTCGAAATTTCCAGAACGGAAGCGAGCAAACCAATAACAGGTGGTGCGTTGGTTTGTAGAGTTAGCTCCGTAAACGTCGTTGATGTTGCGTGCCGCTTGTGCCGCGTTGCTGCCACGACGCTACTCATATTCCATAATTACTCGAATTTTTAACGTATCCATGATGACGAAAAAGATTGAAATGCGATGAAAATGTAACACTAATCAATAAAGAAATGACTACTTTTAGAAAAAAAAATCCATGTTTTTAAAATAAAATTAATTTGAAATTAGAATTCATAGCCAAACAAAAATTATTTTGATTTGAAATGGCCAGTACTGCAGAACGGCAATTTCATAGGTAAAGACCTAATATTAATATAAAAAAGGTTGGTTGCGGGTCACCAACAATCATATTGAATGGAGAAAACCTAGTATTTATTAATCAGACGGTTTTCTTAGGAATCACGCTGGACGAGAAATCACAACGGGGACCTCATATATATCTCACGGGGCGTCTAAGCTCGGCCGCTTGTGCTGTTAGAAAGATAAGACAGTAAATAGATGTAGAAACCGCGCGTTTGGTTTATTTTAGCTACTTCCACAGCATTATATCATACGGCATTTTACTGTGGGGTTAGGGCTTTCAGAGAACTTTCAGAGCCATTTATAATTTACGTAGCCGGGAATCTCTTAGGGAACTACTAAAAAAGATTAATATAAATGACAAAAAGGACACTTAGTAAACAAACATATCGCAAATTTCAGGATTATATCCTAAATAAGAATGCTTGGAAACATGCTGGTCCTGCTCCATAAGACAATCTAGAGTCTAGACAAAATCAAACTGGTTGGAAATTTAATTGTATAATTTTTATGACATTGATTTTACATTCTGTAATTACTTTATCTCACACACTAATTATAACTTGTTAAAAATTTACAAAAATCATCTACTGTTACAATAATGGTAAATATGTGAGCACTATGTATCTATCACTTAATTAATTTACCTGTCATTGCTTTATATTTAATTCTTTTTACCTATTGTGGTATAGTAATTTTATTCTAGGTGCATATTCTTCACATATAATTATATAATTAATGTATACAAAATATTGCTAACCATTTTAAAAGAGTAATGATGGAGTTTCTTGCCAATTTGTCTCCATGCGAAACTATCTTTTGGAAGGGGAACTAGAATCAATTCTATTTATTTGTAAATTTTGACGTTCATAAGTGCCTTTTATTTTGAAATAAATTATTTGACTTTGACTTTATTTCCTAGAACAGCGGTGGGCGCCACATAGCGTCTGCAATTTACCGGTGAAAGAAGAGACTGAAACATTATTTATAAAAGTAAGTTGGTGTGTTTCCCTAGAGAGCGTTTTTTGACACCCCACTGTCATCGTTTCCATGACAGCTGTCATTAGGGCCGTTGTGTGGCGACCACCGCTCTTCTAGGACACCGTAGCTTAACAGATATTAAAATTAAATAAATAATAAATAAATTTAAAAAATCTATATTTTTTACGAAGGAGCACCTCTAGTAGTTCTTTGCAAACACACTCCACGAATTTGATACTAATTGAAAGCACAACAACGACCCTCCATCGTGAACGCTAATTTGATAGGCTTCCCCCGCTATGTTTCCATACGAGGCATCCATTCTTTTTGACCGAACAACATGAACTTTTTGACTGAATGATTTCCAATATTCGCCTCTATAGCTACTATCCAATTAACGTCAAGAGCTCGATGCTATCTAAATGCATAACAATGTATACAACCACTTTTTGCGTAACCAGGATCTGGCTAATTTGATTGGCCTAACTGTCGGTCTGGTTTTTCATTTCCATCCATTTGAACCTATTATAGCTGTCGAATTCAATATGGATTAAGAGAAGAAAAAGTTTGTCAGTGCCTAGTACCTAAGCTGTGTGACCATCTCGTCAGTTAGGGTCGTGCGTCGGTAAATAATTGTAACATTTCGTTTCAACAGGGTCACTTTATAAAGCCTACTTCTCAGTAAAGGCAAGTATAGAAGATTAAAAAATAAATCTGTTATACAGAGATTCATGTATATACATCAATATTAATAAAGTATTTTTTCACTTCAGTAGCTCAAACATGTAGGTTTTGCTGCCTGAAATCAGTGAGCAAAATCGCATTTTGCTCACTGAGTGAGACCAAGTAACTTTTTAATTATTTTTTTTCAGAAAGCCGCGAATATCTTATTCATCCTTGGGTTAATCATAAAATTCGAAAGATTCACACTCTATCTCTTTCCCGCCATTAGAAAGAGAGAGAGACAAAGACGAGCCCTTTCGAAGTTCCGATTTTGAATTCGACCTCAAAGACAAACACGTTCGGAATTTCGTACTAACTAAAGAAATTTTTCAAAAAGATAATTATGTCTTTTAATGTAATTTATTGAATTTTTAACTTATTGTTGTATTTAAACGAAAATAAGTATTTACTGCAAATAAAACTGATATTTAATATGTACATATTTATTTCTAGTTTCAATAATGTTACGTAATATATTTTGAATAATAAAATATCATGGGTGCTATTTCCGAACACGCCTTAATTTAAATAAATGAGCGGGTTACTTTTAATTTGCAGAATTGTAGTAATTTTACTTTTAACTTTTAAAATGTTCCATTTTATTGAATTGGTACCTCTACCTACAATCTTAATTATTTTGATTCACAATAAATAGTTATTTCAATCTATTCCTGTTTATTATTTTATCTCCTAAAGTGTACTCGCTGCTGAAGTGAAAAGTTATGTGTGTTACACGAGAGCAAAGTTTTTTGCATCTCGTGCCTTTGAATCCCTCGCCACACTCAGGATTCAACTTTAGAATCACTCGCTGCGCTCGTGATTCAATCGTTGAATCCTTCGCTTGCTCAGGATTCAAAATCAGCACTCGCAGCAAAAAACGACTTTGCTCTCTTGTTGCACAAATAACTATTTCGTATGGCTAATATTTTTGGCTTAAAAAAATTTTTTTACCAAAACGCATTATTTTGGCTAATATTCCCTACTCCTAACGGTCCTACTACTAAACGGTTTTGGAACTTTGAAAGATTTTTACACTGAAAAATTTATGGTTAGAAGTACTACAAAAATATAACAGCATAATGTAAATCAATCAACATTTGCAAAGAAAATATCCCCATTTTGAGATAGAGGCTCAGATAAACTTTTCGTCGTGGGTGTCGTTTTTATAGATTTCGAGAGTGCTAAAACCGATAGTGAGGTATATTTTCGTTATTAGTGACCTCGAAAACCATGAAAACGACACCCATGAAGAATAATTTAAAATTTTCGCAGCTTCCATCTTGGATTTTCATTTTGACCTCGCTATCGACTTAAGCACCCTAGAAAACTATGAGGATGGATGGATGGATGTTTGTTACTCTTTCACGCAAAAACTACTGAACGGATTTGGATGGAATTTGGATCACAGATAGTTTATAACCTGGATTAACACGTAGGATACTTTTTATCCCGGTAGTATGTTCCCGTGGGATAATTTCCGAGTTCCACGAGGGCGAAGCCGCGGGCAAAAGCTAGTAATTTTTTAAACTAGATATTGTATAACCATGGACCATTTGGCAATTATTAGCAGATCTATTTATGAAAGAAAATTCGATCTAAAGAGTTAAAAACAGTTTATAAGAAGCGTACACAGTTGCGTATACGCTTCTTTTAAAATAAAGCAGGGAGGACGGTTTTCGCATTTAGACTGTTACCTCTGGCGTCCGATTAACTGTCAAAAATGGTGGATAGTACACCATATTATTATTTGCACAATACATTGTTGTTTTTATTACCTTTTTGAAGCAATAAAGCATAGCATAGCACGTGGTCAAAAACTGCATATAATGTGGTCGTAAACTAAAAAAGCTAGCATTTCATGTTTTACGATTTAATCGTTTCTCAATTTTTCACTTCTTAATTAAATCTTTATATCTAGTACCTAGACAAATAAAATTTTGTTCAATTTGTCAAGAAATAGCCCTCATTATAGTCGAAAATTAAAACATGTTCAATTTAATCATGAAATGAATGAATTCGTTTATTTTCAAGCGCCCCGTTCTCATTAAAACAAGTCATAATTAGAAGCGGTGCAAAACATTCACTGTTTAGTGTATTTAATTCTATGTTACGAGAAAATAATTGCCATGATTCAAACTATATGAGGAATAAATCGACAATGTTTAATGGCACGTATCTATCGAATCGCACTTGAGACAGCTAGCTAGTCCATTTAAAATGATTGTTACTGAAGTAAATGTCACATTGATTGTGATTTTATGTACAATGAGCTTCGTTTTCAATTAGACGATGTGACACATGTAAGTTATTGATTGAAAATTTTATACAGCTGTAATTGTTTACTGCCTATATGTTTTATGTGTACTCTTCTACAGGATGGAAATGTCTTCCGCGGTTTGATTCTATTTGAAAATAGTGAATCACCCGAATAAAATGACAAATTATAAAGTTAATGGTTTACTTTCTTTTCATACAAACTGAATGATAATAAAATATCTGCATTACTTGCACCTGACTTCAGACTTTCGAAAAGCGTTCTACATTATCACCATTGAAATGATTACTTAAATATTTATTTTGTTGTTGTCTTGTTTCGAAGTTCAAGCTAAACAAGCAAGTGAACTAGGCATCATTTTCTTCTTCGACTTAGGTAATCTTCAAACAATATCATACCAATATTGTGACGTTGCAAAATCAATAAATAACGCAACAAGTAGCGACATCTTGTGTCAGGCATTGACATGGCTGTCAGCGTGTTCTCTGTAACACCAGAGAAATTATGTCATGTAAATTATATACAAGAGTATTAGTTAATTTAAATAAATAAACATACAGACATAATTTCCCACATTTTATTTAAAACAATACCTAAGAAATGGAAAATAACCAATAGACAAGAATTCTATTTAGTCTATGGTAGTGGAAGCTTCTCGAAGGTTTGTGACATTGATCCGGCATGGGGAAGACCCGCAACGTGTGTGACACGGTACGAATAGGATTTGGAATAGGGACTTAGTTCTGGAGGAACAGACTGTGTCCAAATAACCCGATGGGTTTCCAATAAGTCCCATTCGAAGCTGAATCCGGTGAGTGTTCAACCGTATTCTTTGTTCATGCGGGATGGCGTGGCTCGTACATGTGATTTCTGACACGAGTGTATTGTTACAGGTCTGGCTGTTTATGCTAGCCTTTTTTCTCTTGTATCTCTGATACATAATTGAGACGTGATGCTTTGGAGTAGCCCCGTGGTCTGATGATTGGAATGGATCCGGGTGCAGGCAACCTTTGAGGCGTGGTCATCCGTTTGACAGGAAGGCTTTACTTAACCGATATCGGTGATGAGGGAAGTTCGCCGCTCCAGGTAACGAAGCGTCATTATAATACCCGTAGGCCACGTAACGTGCAAACACAGGGGTATCCTGTGTTTGATGCCAAGGGTCGTAGTCCTGTCAAGTGAAGGTCTAAGTACTGAGAGATCACCGAGAATAATCGGTAAGGTAGCGATTTAGTCTAGGAGAGAGTTAGGCCTAGTGTATGGACTGGGTGATGAGACCAGTTGCCATAAAGTGTTGTGTCGGGGATTGCTTAGCATAATCTTATGTTCCCGTTGTTAGCACAACCTTGATAGGTAGGTACTTGTATGATTGAGCTAGTATCTATTAAGTGGTTCACCTCACGGATTCGCTATAGCGACTCTGAGTTATTGTAATAGTCTCATTGCAGGTGAACACACCAATACAACTAGACCCGAGACTGGTTGTACTGGTGTGGAAGCCCAGGTGTATGGGGGAAGGTATGTGGCCAGCCACATTCAATATTGTGAACCTTCAATAGTGTGTTATTATAATAAACATTGCATTGTGTAAGAAGGTACTTGTTTAATTGAATCTTTCCCTAGCAGCTTATTATACCCTACAAATTTACTTTAGCACGGTGGTGAGTAGTACAACACCGAAGGAGACAATCAACATCCAGTCTCCTAACCAATTCTGTACAACACCAAGGGCCGGGTTACAATATCTTCCGATCAAGCGGAAGGAAACCGGGCGAATGGTACCGAATTTATCAACAAACCTAATATTCTGATAAAAATCAGCGAAACAACTCTCAGTCTCCAACTCTCTCTCCTCAAAAACACACACTTCCGCGACATCTAGTAATAAAATGCGGAAATAGTATATCAAACGAACTTGGTATCCATAGCAACAGCAAGTATAAAATTTCACTATCACCGACAGAGGTCAGTGACATGATGGTATTGTCTCAGCCTAACTAATTTGGCCAATACTTTTGTTGTTCATACTGTAGCGAAATAAAAAAGGGATTCACCACATACACACGTATAATTTTGATAAACAAAAAATACACCAATATAAAACAGGTAAAAAAGATAATCAAAATTTTTGGGATTACAATCAGAAAAATGCAGAAAGTGTTGTTGATAATGCTTCTTATATAAAAAAAAATATTACACGAGAAAAACTTAGATGCGCAAGATCGATAATACCTTTAGTCTAGTATTCGCAATACGTCCTTAAGAGCCTGATTGCAACCAGTAGTCTAGGACACGCACGTTAAATATAAGGTTTATATTGTCTAGGAGACGGCGCTTAGTTAGACCGTGGTCATGGTAAGGACTTAAATTAAACAGAAAAAGAACTCAGAGTTTATAATTGATAACAAATAAATAGGTGGTAAAATCCTACGATCGTCACCACGATCGTACGATTTTACCACCTATTTATTTGCCCGAGTCGGGAACAAGGATACAAATAGTGCGTAGTATCATTGCGAGTCGTGAGATTGCTTCTTACGACTCATAGGCTAGAAAATTAGCCCAGGGGGATGAGACGGAAATTCGGCTTGATAAACATGGTCAATACCTAAGACAAACAATAGCAGATGGAGACCATGCTACAAGCAGAATTTATAATTATAAAGAAGGTGTGAGAATTTACGTATCGTTTTGTCGAAGATAGGATTCTTATTGTTATAAAACACTCCAAGCAAAGCGTTCACAGAACGTTTCTATGACAAATAAATAGAATATGGAGACAAAAAGATAGAGCTTTCGATAATTTTAACGAATAAGAAAGAGTACATACCTAGACGGAATATCTAATAACAACACTGGGTAATCTGACTGATTAAATACACATAAATATTATATATGTATTTTTTACATAAGTATAAGTTATTAGTCCTTGTTTATTATAAATCTATTCGTGAGGTTTTGTAATTGGTTTTCTGGTGACTATGGTTTCCTTTTATGTCTGTTTTTATTAGCTGTAAGTGCTACATGTACTAAAATAAAAATAAAAGTATATTACTAGAAGAAATGTTGGCTTAAAAAAAACTTTTTTACAAAAATAACAACAGACTTCCAAAAAAAAACACTAAAAAGTGAAACATAACTTTAATTTCGGAAGTCGGTGTCTTTTGATCTATATTTTAGTTATTTGCCACCGACTTCCGAAATAAATTTTATTTTTATTTTGTAGTGTTTTTTTTTTAAGCCACTATCAGCTCCATTTCACCATATGCATTGTGGCCAGCATAAATTGCTTAACAACCATATTAAAGTAATCGAAGCGCAACCCGTGAAATACTTATTATGGAGTAGTTCCGGTGGCCACCTCTGGTCTTCATCATCAGTTCCACTTCACCGAATAGTGCTTTCCGAACGCAAATGCACGAGTATAAAAAATACCCAAATCGCTATGGGTGTGCTTATAAAATTTGAGGGTTTCCCTCGATTTCCATAGGATCCTTTCATCAGATTCTGACTTGGTGATACTGTGACCACCCCGAGAGCATACCCTTTTAAACAAAAAAAATATTTTCAAAGTCGGTCCACAATTGACGGAGAAATCGGTGAACATACTTTAAAAAAAAACATACATGCAGCCGAACATGTAACTTCCTCCTTTTTGGAAGTCGGTTACAAAATCACGAACAACCCATCAGGTATAAAAAAAAATCTGTAATGACAACCATTGTAAGATTTTTTTTTCTTGTCAAAACCTTGAACTTCTAAATTCCAAAAAATTAAGAACAACTTTAACTGCCGGTCAAGAAAAGCTTAAAACAAGTTGAATATTTTTTTAAAGCTAAAGACGTATATTACGAAAATTTTAATTCAAGAATATAATGCTCAGTTAGAAAGATGAAACGTCGTCAACGTCTCGATCGGCCTGTGCGTTACAACGCTTATAATTCTGGAAACAAAAATCCTTTTTGTATATTTTTTTAATAAGCTCATAAGTTAGTTATCATGCTATGTGAGTTCATAATCTGTTATGTTTGGTGACACGTCGGATATAATGTAAACCAAGTTGCAAACAATTTTGCCGCACGGCGGGCGGTTGTACGCTTTTCACTCAGTACAAACCCTAGTAGGTTCCTATGGAGAAGAACGGGCAAGAAACTCCATGGACACTTTTCAAATGAAGCTTGATTTTTCGGAAAATTATAACCTTGGATTTTTCAAATCTCGAGTGATTAGGTTACTTCTAGGTAAGCGAGCTCAATCGTCGAGCGTATCATCCCTTACTTTTAAGTTAAGTGAAATAGTGGTCAAACGTGCGCCTGCACATAAATAATTCGCACACTTGAGATACAGATTGATGCATACCAATGATTTGATCCCCGTTGATCAAAACCTGCTGGGCTGCTTTGTTCCGAGCTGAGAAAATAGAACCCCTTTCTTCCCGTGAGATTTATCTTCAGTTAAAAAAGATGCCTGGTCAACGCAAGGCGTGTTGATTGCAACTTGTCTTTGGACATTTAGTAACGTGAATATTAACTTAATAAAAACTACTGCGGTGAGCAGTTCTATAATCGTTAAGTCATCACATTTCGCATCGCATCTAAAATAACTTAGAAAGAGTAAACTCCTCCGTATAATCTACTTAATTCTGAACACACGCATTTAATTGGATATTAGATAACATTTTCCTAAAGTGTTTGTAAGAAATAACGGCACAATGGAAAATTTCGGTAATTAGAATAATGTCAATGATAAAATAATAACAAATGATTTAATTTCTGCAAGTAGATTTGTACAAACACTTTTACACGTCAATCATATTTTAAAAACTAGATGATTACAAACTCAGAGGTCACAGTCTCTTTTAAAGTTCAGACATAATCTTAACAAGATCATGTTAAAATAGATATTAGCACAAATTAATACCAATCCAACGTTGTTGTTTTTTTTATTTGTAGGCAAGTATATCTCGCAAATGCAATGAACAATAGAATAGAATAGAATATATTTATTGTAAAACATGAGTATACATCAAATAATATGTGCAAGGTCTTAAAATAACGGGTAGATCTGCATGTTTTGCCATATTATGGCGTACAAAACAACATAATTTTGGTTTAGAATAAACCATAAAAGATTTGAGTCTCAACAACAAAGTATGAAATTAATAACTTAATCCTAATGCTAATTAATAAAGGGGAGAATATTGTTTTTACAGCTTTGAGAAAATTTCTTAACTATAGGAATCTATTTAATTAATTGCGTTCATTTAAAAATTCCGATATGAGATATTTTTTTAAATGTATTTTAAACAATCGGAGACTATTTATATTGCATGCATTGCTATCATTAGGACCAGCCTCGCTTGCCAGTTTTCAAAGACCATCAGGTCAGCAGTAAAGAGCCTGGCCAACCTCCAGCGTCGCACAAACGAACATCATTTCCACATTTCCACGTCCGGCTCAGTTATGACTGTAATTACGTATTTGCTGTTTTTTTTTCTTCTAACTCTTATAGATAAACTTGACATGTACTATTGGCTGGATTACATTTGCTAGTTAAGTATCAATTAAGTTCTTTGATGTTAATACGTGACTCATAATAATGAAAAACTGTCAATTATGGACTGACGTTTTGACATTACTGTTTCTACTCGGTAGATCTAATGCAAATTTAAATCGCCCACATAAAGAAGAGCGGTAGCCGACGTATTATAAAATCTGCCATGAAAATCTGCCATTTGCACTAGTATTTGACATTAAGATGTCAAATAATACTTCAGTATTTGGACAGTCTTCATCGTGTGACCGTTCACCGCTTTCGTATAGCAAGCCAAAGCTTTAGGGGCCAAAATTATTTGACAGATAGTCAGTTAACTGCTGTGATCGGCTGACTGAATTAACAACAGTCTATAAAATCACTTGACATGAGTTCGACAGTCTGTCAGATATTTTTTGTGTGTGCTTTTCGAAAACTGAGTGAAAAATCACTGGCCAAGTTTTCACTGGGCAGAAAAATGCGCCGCCGTCCGCCGTGCGGCATACTTGTTTGCAATTTGGTTAACATTACACCCGTGTCACCAAACGCAGACCAGACGCGCTCCGCGTTTTATGAAGCTACAAGTACGCGGCGCGGTCGACTTATCGGACCAAATCAGTGGCACTGCCGCGCGCCGCCGGCCGGGTCGCACGTTAGTTCGATGCTCAATCACGCGTCGCGCCGCGTCGTCCATTCGTCGCTCAAAACAAGGATCCGAACCTAATGCTTTTCACACTTCCAACGGACATCGAAAGGTAAAGAAATCCACGTCTACCTAAAAGTAATTAGGTAGGTATGTACCTATCAAATGTTTATATTTGTTATTTCTATTTATGTCACCCGTATTTACGTAGTTAGAACGTTAATTATCATTATTATGATATTTACAAGTTCTGTTAACAAGGTCAGGTTTAGCTTTGATAAGTTGAGGTAGGAAAGTACATTTTAATTTTTTTTGTTTTTTTGTTTTTGTGTGTACCTACCATGGACTAACGTAGTAGTGGTAGTGGTAGTGGTAATGGTAGTAAGATTTTGATTATGTAGACAACCGGATACTTGTGTATACTTTTTTATTTGCCCAATTACGTAGTTACTTAAGTACCTAGCCTAGGTTTATTTGAAACGTCATTTGTTCACAAACGTAGAGTAATAGGCACATAACTGGTATTTAAATATTCAGATTAATTATTATTTAAAAGAAGACAATCCTAACGTAGTCAGAAGAGATAAGAGTTACGCGATAAAAAGAGAGGCAACTTCTACATAGCCAGTTAACTAACTTATGAACTTAATAAGAAATTATGTAAAAAGGATATGTGGTTCATGAGTTATGCACGTTGTAACGCACCGAGAGACGTTCAGTTTCATAAGGACAATTACAGTAGTTATACTTTAGAGAACAAAAGTACCTACATACGTATATATAGAATGTAGGTACATCTACCGGGACCCTAGGGCTTTGCAGATCAATTAATTATTCAGAGTTCATTTTGTGCCTATTTGCGTTTGTGCTTTAAAGGTGTATGAGTTAAGCTAAATCAAAGCAAAGCTACCGCCAGCCGGCCCCTTCTTTGTTACGAAAAATAAAGGTATGAAACTTTTGCCATTCTTTAGTAACTGGACTCTGTCACGTGTATCCGAAAAAATCTTCCTGCCTCTTTGGCTTTAAAACTTATTTGCGTTTTATTTTTTGAACTCGACGGACGGCGTAATTGCGTAATACTCTAACAGTAGGAATGGGCTTCATTTTGTTGCGTTATTTACGTTGTTGAGCAGACAAATTTTTCGAAAATATGAAGCAATGGATTGGCAATAAGCTTTAAAATCATTCAGATTGTGATTGATAGTATGTTACGCAATTAGGGTGCTGGTCTAGTAATTTATCCTTATTTCTAAGGGACACGATGTCTCAATTCTGAAATAAAGGCCAACTATCCCCTATTTAAATCTGAATATTTCTAATAGCTTTGTTCGCGCTTGGTGACGCATCGCAGTTGTATGAGCCCCCTTGACATACAATACTGAATGGACCTCATATTTCTATACCTAGGGCTATTTAATGAACTGCTTTTAACAAGTACACAATATGGCGCCCTAAACCGTTATTTTAATATGCGAACTCCTTTTTGCTTCAAACGTGTAGGTACTTCTTCATGTTCTTTTTACACAAAAACTTGGCTGTAACTGTAACTACTCAATATTGAAGCAAAATGGATGAAAACTAAACTTTGTAGCGTTTTTATTGGAACTCGGCTGTATATTTTGTATTTTGAGTTTTCATCTCCCACCATTTCGTATACTTGTACGAAATATATATATATATATATATACACTATATACTTATACCTACCACTACTTGCTATGTAAACAACAATGACAGGAAGTTTTATAACATCATCAACATACACGAAGTGGATTAAATACGTATTATTGAAGTTAACTCAGAAACTGCTCAACCAAAGTTACTAAAATTAATATGGTACCACCGAGCAACTTTCTTCTACCAAATGAAACAATTTTTTTTTAAATCGGTCCACTATTAATGAAAATATGCACTTGTTTCTGTGACAAATAAACCTTTTTTAGGGTTCTGTACATCTAAATTAAAAAACGGAAGCCTTATACATTCACTCGTGTGTCTGTCTGTCTGTCTATCCGTCTTTCACAGTCAATTTGCTCCGAACCTACTGGACCGATCAAGTTGTTTGGTACACATATAAATTTCTTGGCCCCAAACATGGACGTGTAACGTAAACAAATTAATTTTGAATATAGACGTCACTTTTAGGGCAAACTAGACAATTAAAAACAGAATGTTTGCAAACTGTACCGTGTTACGTATCAAATGAAAAGATTTGTTGTGAGGAACTCAAATATACTTTATGTATAATTTTAAAATAAACATTTTTAAAGGTATTTAAGAAAATGTATGAAAATTGACCATTCCCCCTTTATCTCCGAAAATACTGACCCAAAATTATGAGAAAAAAAAAATACAGAAGTCAGTTCTTTATTTACAAATTCCAGGAAAACCTATAACAAGCCTATGGTCTTAAAATAACAAGATAAATCTTTCAATATTGTGGCGACAAACTTACTTTTGCAGTTGGAATGTATGGAAGATTATTCGTAGGGAAGAACATGTTTTTCCTCTACAATGCCAAGTCTGTTCTTGGGTTCTTGTTTGCCAAGACGAGCCAAAAACTAAACGCAGGAGCTCTACCTACCTTTTCTCAAAACGTTTCGTCGTACTTTCATACCCTCATAACTTCAGCCTGGATTATGATAGATAGTTCAAATTCTCAGGATAAAATGTAGTTAACAGACTTATAAAACCCATCTAGTTTTATTTGTCTAGCTTTTATACTTTTATACGTCGACTTCGTCACTAACTGACTCACTCACTTACTCATCAAAACCTTTAGGGTATTTCCAGAAGTCCTAGAAAGCTGAAAGTAGGTATACACTGCGGCTAGGATTTGCACACAAACAACAGCAAAAATATATTTTTTTTACCATCAATCCTCCTTAAAGGGAGGTGCAAAACTGTATTTCTTGCGGATAATACGTGTACCTACTTCCATTTCGAAGAGGAAACCTTTTTTCGTTGGCTAAGAAGAAAGTAACTGCTGGCTTGCATGAAATACCTTTTTCACCTGACTATGCTAGAATGAAGGGTTATGATTTTAACATGTATGTGTAATATCAGTACAATATCACCGCTAAAATAAAACGAAAAAGAGCACCCTACTAAAAGAAATAAAATCCCACTAAAAACATTTCATGTAAAGTAGGTTGTTAACAGGCCGTAAATTTGTATCAAGATTTGTTCAAGGTGTATTAAACTTTGTAGAGTTAAGCCTTGTAGAGTAAGGGGGCTTATTGGCTCTACATTAGATCTGATAACTTTTTAACAGTGAAAGTGTTATGAAAGTCTTGGCAACCTACTCTACATGAAATGCTTTTGGTGGGTAACATATTCATCATGCGAAACCCTCTCCACGGGAGTTCAACTCGTACTACACCGGTTTTTTTTCTTTAATTTTCTAACCTTTCAAAAACGAAACGAAAAGGTGAAAAATTCAGAGAAAGCCACTTAAAAAGGTGACGGCAAAACTATTGCGGACAAATCTCTGTGTATGTTTTTGATAGCAACTAGTAAATGTAAACTGAGTGACAAAGCGCTGTATCTAAGTAGGAAAGTGCATGTCAACTCTAAAAGGTAGTGTCGGACAGTTCCAGACACTTCTCTCGAGAGTCTTCATCCATTTCGTGAGTGCGGCCTCTGGTAGGCTGCACTCACGTAATGGAAGGCATTAGAAATACTTACGAGTGCATAAAGGTTTGGTTTCTTAAGGGGGAAGCCCCAAGGTAGCCCGCGAAATTCAAATCTTCTTACGTTTTTTGCAATTCGCAGGTCAGTATCAGGTTGTATGTTGATCTAAATATGATTCGCGGCCGTAACAAATATGTATTTATAGAATTATAATCACAAACATCATCAATATATCTCTATAATTCATATTACCCTATTGAACGTCTATTTCATGAAATCTTAACATTTGAAGCCAGTTCTAACTTAAGGAGTTGTATTGCTGATTCTAATGATTATTAATTCTGTAAAGACCTATTTGTTACGGCCGCGAATCATATTTTAATCATCATACAACCTGCAACTGACCTGCAAATTGCAAAAAACGTAAGTAAAAGTGAATTTCGAGGGCTACCATAGCGCATCCCCCTTAAGCAAGCGGTGAACGGTCATACAGTAATGGTTGTCTAAATACTGAGCGATTTTTAACACCAAATATTGATGAAAATGACAGAATTTCATGATGGCCGTTATAATATGACGTAACCGCTTTTCTAAGAAACCAAATATTAAAACTCGAATACCGCTGTAGCGGCATCTACAACGCCACATGCGAGCTACGCGTCAGACTGTCGTCACGCAAAATCCTGCATCGCGCAATCAGAGTTTACCGCGCAACTAGCATATATACAACATCCCGACATCAACCGTCGGGCAGTTGCCCACCAGACACAACACCCGTCTGGTCGGAGGATCCTCCCTTTTCCATAGAGTATGAGTGAACTTTACACCCTGTTCCTCATACTTCTATACTGGTGACCCCGAACATGAACGTCAGCGCAGCCTTCGTGCAACTACTTCAGCGTGACGTCATCATCATCACTTCCGCAAGCTTTAGAGCGGCGAGTCACACAGCCAGCCAGCACCCACGGCTTCAACGGGTATCCTGACCACCAGCATGCAGCGACCGCGCATACCTGGTCATCACCCTTAGCCTCATCAGCAACCTTGGCACAGCACACTGCACTCTCGGCCGGTCCACAAGCAGAGCCTTCAAACCCTCTCCTGGTCGACGCCAGCAGTCAGCCTCAACCCGGCGCTGTACCACATCCGACGCACTGGAGCATAACGCAGCGCCACCCCGACTCACGGGGGTACCACCGCAGACAGTTCCGACTCACCGTGAACTATGCGGCACCCGGTTCCGACTCACTGGAACCTCACCTGGCCCTGGCAAGCATCGCAAGATACACGACTCAGCCCACTATCGACCTCCGGTCTCCGGGGGGGAGTGATGTAGCGGCATCTACAACGCCACATGCGAGCTACGCGTCAGACTGTCGTCACGCAAAATCCTGCATCGCGCAATCAGAGTTTACCGCGCAACTAGCATATATACAACATCCCGACATCAACCGTCGGGCAGTTGCCCACCAGACACAACACCCGTCTGGTCGGAGGATCCTCCCCTTTCTATAGAGAATGAGTGAACTTTACACCCTGTTCCTCATACCTCTATACCGCCATAGTCCGTATGAAATCTTACAACCGTATTAAGTCGTTTTCTCCAAAAAATGCTCTCTCAACGACTGCTATACTCTGCGTAACGACACAAGGAATTCCAAGAACTCAATTCGCTTTTAGATATCGACGTTTCACAACCTTGAAATCTAAACTAGTGTTATAAAGGTGGTCCCTTTTGTCATAGGTACGTATCTATATGTTATATAATTATATATAGGTACTAAAAAAGCTGAAAAGTTTGTTTGAACGCGCTAATCTCTTAAACTGCAAGTCGGATTCGAAAAAATCTTTTTGCATTTGATAGCCCAATTCTTGACGAAGGTTATAGGCTACGACATTAAGGAGCAGTGCAAAAAGAAAAAATCAGAACGAACGTTAAACGAAAACGAAGTTATAACGTGGGCGGGCGATGCGATCCGACGGGGTCGGACGAGGGAACAAGAAAGTCCACGCGGACTAAGTCGCGGGCAGAAGCTAGATATATTATAAAGAAATAAAATAATAATGATAATAATAAAAATAAATAATGTATGGGAGAGGTAATCTCTGGAAGCACTGATCCGATTACAAACATTTTTACACATATAGAAACATACACCATTTCCAAGAGCTACCTAAAATATAATATAATATATTTTATAGTACCTATTACACAGAAGGACAGGGACATCGACGCTCAACCTGTTACCTTGGAATCTATACATGATTCTGAAATTGATGCGTTGAAACCTTCAGTCGGATATTTAACAAAATATTAACTTTTCCATACATTTTACCGCGTAGGTATAGCACTTTTCTATGAAAATCCTGATTATTTTTGATAAACGCCGAAAAATTTCTACGCCACGCGCAGTCTAAAAGTGTTCTATAAATTTTCCTATCATTTATTTGAATTTAAATGAATCCGAGCAAATTTTTGTACCGTAAAATTACTAGGGAGCATTTGATTTAAGAAGTTATTTTAATGAATCGTACCAATACCGTTTTTGTTGACTTTCTAAGCTCCCAAAACTGCCTTTCTGATTTCAATGATAAGATAATTTTACAAAGAACAGAGTTATGTATATAAAACTTATGTTTGGATGGGTTTTTTCCACATAAGTCTGTTATACGGGAATCATTATAATGATTGTAAAATTTTACAACTTACAGGTTTATTTATTTCTAAACTCGTGTTTCAGAAATGGTATGAAATGCTGAAAAAAAAAAACTGAAATGCTAAGGTGCCAACCTTATATTATGCCCTTAATGTATTAATATACCATGTATTTATTATGACATGCCTTACGTTATGCCGAACTCGTTGTAACTGTACGATACATTTTCACAGGCGAATTCGCAAGTACAAAATCAAAGCTTTTGCACCGCGCAAATGAAAATTTTAGGCTTCTATCAGGTTTTTCGAAGGGAATATTAATAATAATGATTTGTCTTGAAAAACACTACCATCTATTTCCGCTATCATGCGTTTGCGCTTGTGAGGTTTTTTTATGACGGCAAGAAATAGCACAATATTTTTTTAGCTCAATTTCTTTTCGTGTCAAATTATTTCAACACACTGCAGTGGCTTGCGGAGTGTGATTTGTTTCTCGTCAAGAGTTGATTCAGAATTTACAAGATCTACCTGCATCTTCATCTTTCTAGCCTTCCCAAGTACGAGTATGTTAGGGTCGATTTCCAGTCTAACCGGATGCAGCTCAATACTAGTATTTTCCATGAAACGACTGCCTATCTGACCTCCACAAACCAGTTACTGGGTAAAACACATCTACCTGCCTCTTATCGCAGTCAAAATATTTCCCTTGATTTCTAAATCTCTGTCTATAGAATGCAAAAACGTTTATAAGTGGCATCTAATTTATTATATAAATATAATTTTGATGTGAACAAACAGTAGGACTAGCAGATGACAGTGCATTATATTTTCATAATAATGAAAGCAGTGCATTTTAATACAGTTGTCAAAGGTTGTCTTTAAAAGATCGGTTTTAGCGGTAAGACCGCCCATTATGTCAACCTATGTAAAATTTTCTTCATTTTTATATCTGTAATTTGTACGGTGATTCAGAATAAAGAGTAATCTATCCGTCACGTTTATTATTAGTACTCACTGCTATCGACAAAGTTTTTCTAGACGAGGGAAAGGGACAGGTACAAAGCTTGACGTAAAACTCTTTTGTTTTCGTATATTTCAAAACAGCCTTTGTTACAAAAATGATGTTGAAATTGCGAAGAAACTTTTTAAGGCTTCAGTTTTTATACGAACACGCAGCAACAGGTAGTGTACCTCACAGGAAAGGGAAAAAAACTCTTTACAAACCCGCTTTTCTAAGACTTTTTTATAAAACGTGACTCGTTTTCAACCCCTTGGATGTTGTTGGCACACTGGCTTGCTTAGAGGAGCTTTTATTGGTATTTTTCGTAATAGTTCGGTGGTCTCGTGTTAGTGTGACGTACGTCCTCCCTCTGAGAGCTCTAAAGCGTTACTGACGTTTTGCGTTCGATTCGCCACACTCCCGCCGTCGGCCACGGTCTGTCGTAGTGGATGCACCGCGTTTGCACACAAGCTACCAGCTTTCCCGGCCTGTTGATTTCAGTTTATCGCATTCCCTTTCAGCTGGTGCTACGAGGGTCGTGTCAGTGAGTTTTGTGTTAATTTGGTCGAGTTTATCTTTTGTATGTCTTACATTATCTAAATCAAGGTAAGTTTGCGTTTTTTTGTTGTTTTTCTTCTCATTGCGATTGATTTTTGATTTGGTTCTTCTTTGTTATCACTTTTATGTTCAATTTGTTTATTTTTACTCGGCTAAAGACAGCTAGACCCCCATTAGGGGCTTATTTTTCCAAAATACAGCCGCTAAAAGATGTAACGTCATATTGGAAAAATCGAAAGTATATCTACCTATAACATAAATAGCAAAAAACTACAGTACCTACATTGAAAACGTATCAAGGATCTATAAACTTCTCTTCACACCCGTTGAAATTATCAGATCTTCCGGAAACTTTTGCGACGGTTTCTTAGTATCTAACATTAGTTGGTAAGGTGTGATAGATGTTACAGTGCATTAGGGAAGTGTCTTTGAAGGTACATTTAGTAATTATGTCGATTGGAGCTCGGTTTTGTTTTGTGATGTTAATTCAAAGTTTTGTCGCCGAAATTGAGGTTGTTTCCCCTCACACAACAGAGCCCAAATACGTGTCCTCCCTGCGAAAAGAAAGGTTCAAGGCAATCCTATGCAAAATCTTACTTGTATAGTATAGTATCCTTCCTTCTTAGAGACAAAGGTCTATTTTGGTACAAAACATCGTTTGTGGACTAGCGAGTATTTTTAGAACCATCATAATTTGCAAGACATTGAAATGGCTGCAAGTGCATAGATAGAGTGCAATGTGAAACCATTTGGCTGAAAAGAAAATGTGAAAATCTACCATTTTAGATTTGTAAGTTTTAGACATCACTGATATCGGTGATGGCAAAATCGTGAGGAAACCTGCACTTGTAGTTAATATAAGTCTGAAATCGCCGACCTGTGTTGAGCGAACTCGATGATCAATTCTCGTGCCTTCTTTGTGTGAGAAGATGCGTTTACCCTACAGTGGGGGACAGTAATAGGCCGATATTAAATATTAATTAATGCGTCTACTGCCAGTTTGCTGACTGTCTTATATCCTTACTACTGCATGAACTATTTTCGTTATAATTCGTGACAATACGAAAAAGGAAAATGATATTGACGATTCTGACACAAAACTTATGAAAATCATGTGTAAAATTCAGTACATAAGAACCTATGAAAGGTTTTGGTAAAAGGAAACACTAAAGACAATAAAACTGACATTTGAAACTGTTCCTGTCGATAGAAAAGAATATGTATTGAGGAGTGTAACTCCTATATATATTTATTTTTAACAAGCCGCCCCTGCTTCACGTGGGTGCATTGGCAACATGTTATAACATGTTGCCAATGCATGAAATTTCGATGATATATCATCGAAATTTCTGTGCTATGACTAAGTTAAATATTAATGTAATACAGACATAAACCTTTCGGAATAAATTCTTTAAATTATGGTGAAAGTCGCATTAACATCCATCGTCTACTTTTGAAGAACTAAGCAATGACACACACAGATACGTAATGTCTCTTTGTTGTAATAAGTGTTCAACTTCTTCAGTTCGCCTGCAAGTCTTTATTGAACGAAACATTATTTGCAATAAATACCTGTTAAATACACAATTATCACCAATATAACTAACTAACTAGTATTTTTTAGTAATTTATTTCAAAAACATAATTTTCGCGGAGTGTGTGGTTTTCTTTTTCATTGAAATAAGTTTAATATTAAAGAAACTTCTTACATTAATCTGTTGCAAATGATACGAACATTTCTAAAGTAACAGCGGGTTTGCGTAACATATCCTTGCAATCCCAACTCAATTATTTTTGACAATTTAACAATATTCATTGCGTTATTTAAGCTGTCGTCGAGCAGACAAATTTTTCAAAACATCTGAAGCAATGGATTAAGCATATCCTTCTAAATCCTTCAGTTTGTGATTGAAAGTTTATTACGCGTATTTTTTTACTGAAGTTAGATACCGTCGGAAGATACATGCAGCTATTGCTACCCTTGAAAAATCAAAATCATTCTTAATAGATAAGTGAATCTACAGTACAAAATTAAGGTGTTGTTTTGTCATACATTATTACTATTACACACACATTTTTATAGATTTACTTAAATTCAACTGTTTTTTAAAGTTATGCTTTCCGTTTTATACTACCCGAATACTACTTATTCGTTTTAGTATGGTACCTGAGTATATAAAAATGTACTCTGTGATGGTACCTAACATTTATCTTGGTTTGAGCTGTCAAGTTACTGAACACGATTAAAAGTCCATTTTTTTATTGTCTTTGGAACACTACACTTTATTATAGACCCCTATTTCTTGTTATCTTTCTACATGCTGATGAGTAAAGCCAGGGTTTCCTAGGAAAGCGGTTCCGTCATTATTTTAATGGCCGTCATGAAAAACAGTATTTGACATTATGGTGTCAATAACGCTCTGTATTTGTTTTGTGATCTTTCACGGCTTTCATAAGAAACCCAATTTTAATCCAGACTTGATGCGAAACATTTTTCTTTTATTTTCACGACTGGTTAATCCACACATATAGAAAACCAGTCCTGTATACTTTTTAAGACATTTAATAAACACTATTCAGATTCCCGTTCATTAAATTCATGAAAAAACAGGAGAAGTAATCTACGAATTATCTACGAATTTGTTAAAAATATTTTATCAATCTGGTTACCTCAATATAAAATATTAAGAAAACCACATTTAGGTGAAGGAAAAAGTAGTACCGAAAAATATTATGTGCTCATTGTTGATTTATTAAAGAAAATAAACATCCGACGGCAAATGAAGTTATGCGTGAAAAGTGAATTACACTCGTAATGTAATTTATCTGTACTGATTTTATGGTTTTAAGAGTCAGATAGAGTGTTTTAATTATAAAATTATGCAAAAAAGAATCACATAAAATGAAAAACTCGTAAAAACGAATTCGATCACCCATTTTCTTTGAAAATCTTATCGGATAATTTTCAGAATTTCATGAAACGGTGTTTTGTCCCTATCAGGACAAATCGGAAAAGGAAAATCTATTATTTCGATATTATTCGTGAATCACAATTTCAGAACACTTTTAAATAAAATAAACTTTAATTAAACTTCTCGGCTGGACTAATTTAAGCTGTAATCAGTTCATTAGGAACTATATAACATATTTTCCATGTATTTAATTATATATTTTAGTGAGAAACAGAAGTTTTATCTAAGTTTGGAAGGCGGGCGTCGTTTTTCAGTGGCTTTCGTGTTTTCTTGCCCGAAAAGTATATAATCATGTCAATTAGATTTTTTTAGACACACATAATAAGAAAATATTGTAAAATATATTTCAGTTAATTTTATATGATCGATGTTCAGTTCCCGACGGCAAGCTGAAAATACTGAATAGTTCAAAAACTTTCAGGTTTTTTCACGAAAACTTTATGTTATAATAATATAATATTATTTTAGTACGTTACAGTGGTCATCAAATTTAATTTTATGAATTTCAGGAATTTTCTCTGAGCGATCCGCGCAGATTCTAAGTCCGAGAATTTCAAAAGTTTCAGGACAATTATTTTTTCATGCCTAAGTCAATAGATTAGCTCTAGGTTAGATAAGAACACAATTAAAAAAATAACAAAACCTGAAGAAAAACTTAGACAAAGGAAAATTTTAGTCATAAGGTTCTATTTCGAGCGAAATAATTTTCCTGGAATCCTACTGGTGCATGGGCATGGATAAAATAAGGGAGGGGATTTCGCAGTGGTGGGGATACAGGCGTAGTAAAGACCAGAATCGGACAAACTAAGTCCTTACCGGAAAATTTAAAAATTAATAATTTGGTTTTTTAATTGTTTTCTTACTAGCGGTGTATTAGTACAGTAAAGGTATAATTAATTCATCCGATTGTGTCGGGCGATTAACTAATTTTAATTAATCTATTTGAATTAATGTAGTTTTTAATTTAAAATCAGGAGAAACCACCCAAAACTATGCTGATTAAATGTTATCTACTGCTATGTTTATTTTACGACGAAAATAATTTAAAAACCTAGCCAAATAAAAAATTGGCAGATTCACAAATTTTTATTTTCACCGTGGCAGTAGGTACCTCGCGACCCATTCCACAGCCTCCACCCCTTCAGTTGCGTCTGTGTGAGTTTCTCCCTTACCACCCCCTAACTATAAAAGCTCTCCCTCTGGGACCAGTGCCGCACTGAATCAGAAGACTTCTTACTAGCAACAACAGTAGTAACCACGGTCGGCAAAACAGTATCGCCTGTAGCCCGCGGCGAGAGGCCGCGCCGCGTCGCTCCGCGTTTTCTAAGTGATAGATTGCCAAAATAACAAATATTAACCTCTTTCTGAATTATAAATTGTAGCTTCATAAAAAACCCGCGTTTCTTTCGTGTGAAAATGTTCCTGCATGCCTAGCGACATCAGATTTTGGTAAGTAAAATTACTTAATATTTTTTTGTTGCTTATTTCTTGATTTTCCGTTTTTGTTTTTCGCAATGCTTTTGTTTAGGTTTTTAGACTTATTATTTATGGGGTTTTCGAGACTGATTTATTATTTCTTGCTTAAATTCATTTTATGTCTTCTGTTTAATTTTGGGGTGGGATTTTTCTTCTATTTCTTTGCATACGAATTTTAGTTCTTTGCGTTTTTTTTATAATTTTTTAGGTACTGATGGACATTTTTGCTGAAATACGGCGTGAAAATTTTTCTAAGTCCTTAAAACTTTAATGTTCAAATATCAGAACAAAAAAATAAAAATCTTATAAGGAACATTAAAACTCGTTCATCGCAACGTTTCATGTTCCAGTTTTACATTTACACTTACAAATAGAGCGTTTTACAGGTTTTATAGATGCGGAAAATTCCCCGACGGGGTGCAGCGCAACGGAAACTGTTTTTCAATTTTTTCGCAGGAACGTTTTCTTTTAGATGGCGTTATCTAACTTAGTAATAGATGCAGCGGTAAATTCTACTAACAGTTAGAGCGCGAATAAAATAGGAGTTTTATGACTTTTCCTAAATCGCGTTTTATGAACAAAGAACTTCACGTTATCTCGATAAAACATAGAGTGCGTTTAATTGATTAAATCACAAAGAACTAGCGTCTTGTCGATAAATGATTTCTGTTTGATGCAGAGGCAAAGCAACAGTCCAAAGCCGAATTAAATAGGAGTTCTTGGACTTTTCTTAGACTACGATTTATTAAACTACAATATTAACTTCTTGTTTTCTCAATAAAATTAATTTAAATCTGAATTAAATCCGGGAATTAGCGTGAAGTAGCCAATTTCAATACAGGCAATACACACAAAACATATTACACATTTTTGCATCTGAAAAATGCTAATAAATTCTTCTAACTGGTCAAGTCTGACGAAAAAAAGAAAACTCGAGACTTTTCCTAAAAAACTTACAAGCTGCAAAAAAATCTTTGCATCTCCTGAAAAAATTACATAAATCTGAAATAAAACAAACACTTAGGAGCGAAAGACCCAATATTTTTAGAATCTCAATCTATGACACGATTTTTCTGTAGGCACATTAATAATGTTAATAAATTCCGCTAAGGTATTATTAAAA
This sequence comes from Dryobotodes eremita, assembly GCA_917490735.1. NCBI lineage: Eukaryota > Metazoa > Arthropoda > Insecta > Lepidoptera > Noctuidae > Dryobotodes > Dryobotodes eremita. The sequence continues at coordinate 2,796,370 of OU823241.1, read as the reverse complement.
GCTTGCGCAAAATTTTTCTAAGTCTTTAGGACTTAGAAAATATCGCGAATCCTTTAATGGCAGTCTACTAACTGGCCAGACAATTCTACTCAATGATAAAGTCCGAAAAAAAATAAAATTCTGGGCTTTTTCCAGGTTGCGATTTATTAAACTACAAAGAACTTGTCATTTTAAGACATTTTTTTAAATCTGAAATAAATCAAAGACAGGGCGAAAGAGCCAATATTTTCAGAATCGCAATTTCGTTACACGATTGTGTCTGTAGGAACAGATAAATTAGTTTTAATGAAGTCCAGTAACTTATTATTGAGCTTGCGCTAAATTTTCTAAGTCCTGAAAAGAATATTTTAAAATATTTCAACCGAAGTATTTTTGTTGTTAGAACTTCCTCGTCATCATTTTTAGTTTTTTCACTTTCCGCATTTCCTCTTAGAAATAAACTTTTTTGTTAGATTTTATAAGAGCGCAAAAATATTTTTTTCAATGGTGGCGGCGCGCGGCTCAGCGGCGAAATTTTCTATGTGTTATTTTTTGCAGGACTATTATTTCCAGGGGTTTTAAATTAACTTATGCCTTCTGCCGTAAGTTCTTTGAACTAGTTAAGTCCTAACAATAGAACATTCTGGACTTTTTCTTAATTGGAATTAATTCAACTATAAAGAACTCCTCCTTTTTCGATAAATTATTGAAACCTGAATTAAATTAGAGGCTTAGCGCGAAGGAACCAATTTTCAGATTCGCAATTTATTACACGATTTGTCTGTAGCAACAGAGAAATACATTTTAATGAACTTCGTTAAATTATTATTAAATTGTGCATTTTATTTAAAGTCATACGATAAATCGCGAATCCTATAAAAAAATGTCGTAAGTGTCCTGAAAAAAAAATGTATCAGATCGAAAAAAAAAGAAATCTTACAGAATATTAAAACTTTTTCATCACACATAACGTTTAGTTTTCACTTTCCACATTTTTTTTTAGAAATAACGTGTTTTACTGGTTCTATAGGACCAGATTTTTTTTTCTTACGGAGCTGTGCGACAAATTATTCTGTGTCATTTTAACGGTTTTTAAATGTATCTGACGCCTTCCGCCGTGTGTTCTTTTATCTAAAGCACTTTGTTTTTGTTACAAGATTTTTAATCTGAAATTAATCAAGGACTTAGACTCAGGGTGAAGGATACAATTTTCGGGATCGTAACTTATAAAAGACAATTTTTTTTCAATTAAACAATAGAATATCTCGTGACTCAATTAGATAAAATCGTGTACCAATCTATTTTAATTACTTTCTTGCACTGCAATTTTTTACTTGGCCTCGATTTGTTTTGCTGGCTCTTACTCTGCAATATTTTACTCTTTGCTTTTGGCGATATTTTACTTTAACATTTTGGCAAGAATTCGTATCTCGGGTTTTTCGTTTATTAGGTAAGTGATAATAGGTTTTTCTATTGGGAAAATTCTCGGTAAATACGGAGTTGGCGCCCGGTAAATGATAAGCTTAGTTAGTAGGGTCCTAAGTTCGATTCCTGGGTCATCTAAAGTGGTATTAGGTTTTTAGGTAGAGTTTAGCTTTTTGCTCGGAGTAATAAATTTGACTTTTATTACACGGAAGTTTTTAACACAATTGGCGAAATATGCACTTACGCAATGTATCCGTTGAGATCTCTGAAAGTATTAGACGCAAAAAAAAATTGTCCTATGGAACTATATAAAAAAGGTGAATTTCTGCCTATTCCTTTGTATAATATCGGCTTGATGTAAAGTGTGTAAAATTAAAAAAAAACATTACTATCGTCACTGACAAATTCGCATTTTTTCTTTTTTTATAACTTCAAAAAATATAATTGCTCCTGCTCGCATACTCGCAATAATTAATTTGTAATCTGATTAAAGGCACTAGTACTGGGTACATTTATTTACACTAAAGCCAGAAAGTCAAAGTCAATGTCAAAGCATTTATTTCACTTAAAGCACTTTTGACTTGGCGTTTCTCTTATTCAATTTTGACTTTACTTGCGCATGCACTCTTGGGTCAGTCAATACTGACCCCACTCCCTTGGGTCAGTCAAGGTCAGTCTATGTTGACCCTAGTCCCTCGGGTCAGTCAAGGTCAGTCAATACTGACCCCAGTCCCTTGGGTCAGTCAACGTCAGTCAATACTGACCCCAGTCTGTTGGATCAGTCAATACTGACCCCAGTCTGTTGGATCAGTCAATACTGACCCCAGTCCCTTGGGTCAGTCAAGACTGACCCCAGTCTGTTGGGTCAGTCAATACTGACCCCAGTCCCTTGGGTCAGTCAAGGCTGACCCCAGTCCCTTGGGTCAGTCAAGACTGACCCATAAGCTGTCTCTAGGGTCAGTCAAGACTGACCCATAAGCTGTCTCTTGGGTCAGTCAAGACTGTCTCTTGGGTCAGTCAAGACCTACCTCTGTCTCTTGGGTCAGTCAAGAATGTGCCTCTGTTTCATTAATTTAATTTGACTTGTGCATACGTGCCCTCTCGGTCAGTCTTGTCTGAGCATCTTGCTCATTCATTTAACTTATAGTCGACTTGTGCACGTGCATGTGCCTGCATGCACTTTTGGGTTAATCTTGACTGAGCATCTGACTCATTCATTTAATTTTGACTTTACTTATGCATTTGCAACCCTACATGCGCTCTTTGATCTTGGGTCATTCTTGACTTAGCATCTGTCTTATTTATTGTACTTTTACTTAAATTGTGCATGTCCAATTGTGCATACACTTAAGTCAGTTTGGATTTATGTAGCACCTGTCTCATTAATTTAACATTTAGAATTGACTTGTAAACTCAATGTTTCCTTAACTTAATAAAGTTCTGACTTGACTTTACTAGGTTTTTCTGACCTAGCTTCTTTTGGCCTTAATTTTTTTTTTTCTAACTTTCACTTTATCTGCTTTTAAATCAATTTGTTCATCGCAGCTAGGCATAATCCAACAACACAGGATTGTTAACAGGCCAGACTGTCCTATACAATGGCGCTGGGTAGAATTAGCTATAGGTACACGAAGATAATTATTATTAGGTGTACCTATGGTGCTACCACACTGAGCCACGAGGGCGGGCTTGGGCAATTTAACTGTGTTTGTGTCCTTACTAACGATACTAATATACTATAAGTCCTTTCTGTTACTAACCCGTCACTAAACAACATATGGACTGTTCATGTATGTGTTCATTTCTGAAATAAAGATTTATTATTATTTATTATTATTATAAGGTTCTTTTTGGTTTTTTGTTTTTTTTTTTGTGTTTGTTTGATTGATTCCTATAACTGTAGGTACAGACTTTCACAAGGGGAAATTTTATTTTCTACATGTTTAGGACACTCAATTTAATTTCCTTTTTTTAATTTTTAATTTTTTTATTTATTTAAATGCCTTTTGGCAACGAACCTCACCAAATACCAAAGCTATTTCAATTGCTAATGAATCTAGGTATCTACAGGATCATGTTGATAGATTTTAACTTCACGTCTTTATAAGGTACCACTGAAACTCCCTTTATTAAGAAATATTGTTTTAACGGCAAAAGATAGATATCCGACTTATTAGTCGATTCGCTTGAATTTACTCGCCCGAAACTTTTAAACATTATTCATATTATTTTCTGTAGGTGATTCGCACGAAGTTAATATTTGTGGGCGGATCGACAAGTCCAGAAATACATATTAGGCAATGGGTACGTTTTGAATTTAATACAATAAAGTAAAGAAAAAAGTAAACTCTAGCGCATAGAAGTGATAAGAGTAAAATATATTGAAATAAAATGAAACACGTAATAAAACATATCTTTATTAAAATATTAAAACTTAGAAATATTCACATTATTGATCTACATATATTCACAATATTGGTTTAAATCCGATTAATTTTGCTCGTATAGCGTCAATGGAGCGTCATTGTTACCTCACAACACATAGTAAACATATAGCTAAACGGAATGATAAGAAAGACTCGCTCAACAAGAGTGAGCGATATAGCGTATAGTGCTTTCTCTTTCACTTTTTCTTAGCATTACCTATGATTCGCTGTCTCACTCATATTGTTTGTATTAATTCATTAATCATACGGCACATTTTAAGTGATAATTACTTACATACACTCACGGTCAAATAATACGGGTCGGTGACGAAAATCCCTGTAACTTGCAAATTAAAATTGGATCATGCATGAAACTAACTCTATATTACAGAGAATTTTAATACCTTATTAAATTAATTTGAATGATCAGCAAAGTTATTTAAAAAAAAAAAACAAAAAAAACACAATTCGCGGTTGATTTATTTTTGCTTGATTTCTCACTTTTGTTTTCAATCTGTCAAAATCAAAATGATAAAAGGCGGTCGTCTTTCACCATCATTATTGAATTACTATCATGTCGCTAATACCAGAAGAATGTAGACGCCATTTTCGTCTTTACCTAGTAATTTTGACGTTTTGCAGATGTCACAACATGTGATTAACTATGTCGATGAGAAAAACGCCGTTCTCAAAATGTCTAATTAGGTACAACCAGCGGTATACAGTTTCAGTTAGATACAGTATCCATACTATTATTGCAAATGCGAAAATAATTTGTCTTTATATCTGTTAACTTTGCAAGGAAAAGACCGCTCAAGAGGCTTACAACAGCTAAAGCGCGGTCACTGTCGGACTGCATAGAAAAGAAAGAGAAGCGCGATGACACAAAAAACGAAAAAAACAAAACAAGAATCAAAATACGAAGCAATTATCTATTTACAAAAAATCTACTGATTGGATTAAAAAATTAAAACACTATAACGTTAGTATGTTGCTTGTAGAATAATCTGACAAAAAATCAGAATGACTTAATGCATAGTAGTATGGTTTTTAATCGTTATAAGTAAATTATTTATAATATAATAATAATAATTAGTATTATGTTTTCAACACACTATCTAATTAGCAAATATTCTGAAGAATAACATATATTTTTCTGATTTTGATTAGTGCAGTGGATCATATACTTTTAGGCATTATAAAACTTACATTTAGGTCCTGTAGTCCCCTTAAACGTTTGTTATGACATTTGACAGATAGGTAGCCTGTAGAAATACATCGGCTACTTTAAATACTAGATATTTGTATTAAAAAAATATAAAATTCAAAACACACGCAGACAAAGTTGCGGGCAACAACCAGTGTCACTATAAAGCTGCAATAAAATTTACATGCTTAACTATATTTACCATAATGCAAGTCAGCAACAGTCCGTTTCATCTGTTATTTCCCTCATACACAATTTAATTCAGAATTCGCATCCCAAGCCGGTTAATAACACGACTACCACCCATGACAGTTCAATGTAACTTCGCCTTGGTACTTAAGGGACGGCGTATAACGTAATTTGTCAAATGACATGGTAGGTACGCTTGGCCGGACCGTCACCGGTTTTAAATTCTATTAGATTTTGCCACCCTGGTACCGCGCGAACTTGATAATTGATTTAGCAATCAAGTGTAGGACATTGTTTGGTGTCCACTGGAACCAATTAGTGAGTAAGACAGTGTAAATTGGAACTGCTGGCTATAAATTTAATATTGAACATTAGCTGAGGCAGTCATCTGATAATACACTTGAAGTCACATTCACTCTGACAAAAATACTTGTTTTTTAATTGTACGTCCTTTTAAAAGATCCTATATGTAACTGAGTAGAGTATTATTAGGTAATTATTAGTTAATCGAAGTCACTTAAACTAAAACGTAGGTTCTATAAATAAAAGACGACCATTGACCTAATTACATTCCCTCGGGAAATCATACAAAAACTATAACCTACTGTGACCAGGTATAGTGTAATTATTTTATTTCTTATTTTTTTGTTTATTTAAATTTTCGTATGCTACACTGTTTGACGTCATCACGTCAACGCCGGCTGTCGCTGAAAACCAGCGCTGGGGCTCTGTCTCGCATAGGGTCATAGAATTATGCTGAGCGATTGTCGTTTTGCGTGGATGTGACGAATATTTTCCCCCAACTCGTTCTTTTTTTGTGTTTGTGTGTTTTTTCTTTGCGTCATGTTTACCGCAAATAAACGTATTTCCTTTCTTTCTTTTCTTTCTTTCTTTACCTGAAATATAAAATAAAACTATGGAACAACTAACCCAAATAGAAATAGAGCTATGGTTGTTGTTTTTACTTTATTAAAGTTCTAATACAGACACCATACGTACCTATACAAAATCCTGCACATTCCAAATTCAGCCCGGACAGGGCGTTAATTACAGTAATTATTTGTTCTATAAAGTAAGGCTCGATTGCTATTCTAATCGTTTGAATTAAAACATACGAACCGTTAAAACAACGACGCGTATTTGGAAATAGGTACCGAGCAATTAACATTTTATCAAACCTTCAAAATGTACCAGCAGTTACAGGTTCTCTAGAAGATACCCACACACAAAACATTTCCATTATATCGATGGTCAGCTAAAGCCTTTTAAAATAAAAACTCCAATGGCCTTGCAAGGGAAATAATAAATTCATATCAGCATAGGTACTCCATATTTTATTTGATTAAACCGCAGAAATTAATTGGCGAATTGAAAGACTTTGCGGTTTGCATTCTAATAAAAGACTTTGACCACGATTGGAATATCAGCCCATTATGGTCATGAAAGGAAAACTGAATCAATTAGTTATCGAACCACAGGAATGAATTGGCTTATTGAAAGATTAAGCGATTTCATTCTAGTAAAGGACCAAGATAGGATTTAAAGTTTTTCTTTTAAAAGTAATTATTGGCTGAATCCTACAGATAATAACATTGGTTCGCCAAAGTGGGAATTACCTTTGGCTTCCTCTTTGATTGATTTAATAAGTATTAAGGATCGGATTAAATAATAATGATTAGAGAACTCTTTATAGGAAGGCAAAAACTGGTTTCCATTGTGTTTCTTTTGTAACCATTTGTTATATTCTGTCTTTTGTTCATTACCATAACCAACAACAAAGCATCTTTATTTTGTATCATCTGAATTAAGTGCATCTTGAAAACTTTTTACAAAAATAAAAACCTACTTCCAAAAAAAACACTAATAAAAAGTGAAATATAACTTTAATTTTGGAAGTCGGTGTCTTTGGTTTTGTATTTTTGTTTTTTGCCACCGACTTCCGAAATTAAAGTAATTTTTCACGTTTTTGTGTTTTTTCTGGAAGATAGTTGTTTTTTTTTGTAAAAAAAAATATTTTGCAGTTTTTAGTTGTGGTACCTACCCCACACAAATTCATATACCACTAGGTACTTGATATGTAAATATCAGTAACAGGATTTTTTTTAAACATCATCTGTACATAATGCTTAGCGGAAAAAATACGCGTAATTAAGGATAACTCAAAAACTACTGGTCAGATCTGGATCAAATTAATATGGGACATGAGAAGCACCAGCTTTCAAATAAAAAAAGAATCATCAAAATCGGTTCACCAAGAAAAAGTTCTGATGTAACACAAATAAAAATGAAAAAAATACAGTGGAATTGAGAACCTCCTCCTGTTTTTGAAGGCGGTTTAAAAATTACTTTCACGTTAGTTCCTTTGTTTATTATCTACTTAATTCCTTCATTCTGACGGACAGACAACGGACACCCTAAACCTCTGTATCTATAAGCATCAAATTTTGCACAAGAGATTTTTTGTGACGACGGTGAGCACTCAGGAAGTATTTTCGAAATTTCACCTCTATATGGGTTAAATACGAGATGTAAGTTTATGCGGTATTTCGTCATTTTTGCCGTTGAGAAATCACCTCGGGGCTTGTCTAGATACAATTCATTATGAATTTTATTGTCATTTTATTCATGATTCTAACATATAACATAAACTCACGCCTTCTTCCTATGGGGTTAGGCAGGAACTACAGAACGCGACCTACTTTCTGCCATCTTTACACACTCCTATTTGCTTCGTTTACGTTCATACATAGTTCATATTTCGTTGTTGTTTAGAATAGTTACAAAAAAATGCTGCGTTTTGCCTGTTTACATTATAACTTCAATTAGTAAGCTGATCGATAGTAAACGTTCACGTTACGTTCGTTTAGTGAAATAGTCTCGTTGTCCAACCTGAAACGGTTGTGAAACGGTTTTGAAAAGGGTCATAACTTTATTTTGATAAATGATAAATGATATTATTTCTGTAAGTAGATTTATACAAACACGTCAATCATATTTTAAAACGAATGGTGTCGGCGTTTCCTATCTCACTACTCTGAGAAGAAAGGCCGAAACAACTCAGAGGTCAGTCTCTTTTAAAGTCCAGACATAATCTTGGTCGGATCATGTGAAGACCATGTAAATTTGTGTCTGAAATGGTCTTTTGAGGAAAGACCACACAAAATGAGTGGAATTTCCGAGTAGGGTGAGGCACATGGGTTGCAGGTTAATCCATCGAAGACTCAGGTCATTGTTGTTGGCAGCTCAAGGATGACACCCAAGGTAAACTGGTCACAGCTTCCCCAGGTACAATTTAACGGAAATGCTATTCCAGTCAGCGAAAAGGTTAAGAACCTTGGGGTTTGGATCGATAAACATCTTTCTTGGGGTCCTTAGTTGCAGGACGTAAGTCGCAATTTTTTTGCATCTGGTAAGTCCCTGAGACGATTGCGGAACTTTCTTCCAACTGCCACTAAAACTGCGCTTGCACAGTTCCATTTACTTCCCATCCTTGACTACGCTGATGTCAGTTATCTCGATCTCACTGAGGCACAACTAGATAAACTTGAGCGACTTCAAAACTTTTGCATAAGATTTATATTTGGCCTGTGCAAATATGATCACATTTTTGAATTTCGTACAAAGCTCAATTGGCTTCCCATACGTCTTCGCCGGAATTTTCATATCTTGTTTCAGCTGTACAGTATTCTGTTCAACCCTAAAACCCCTCTTATCTTAAAGAACGTTTCAAGTCCCTTCATGACACACATAATAGATATCTGAGGTCATCGGAAAACTTAAGACTAGAGATGCCGATGCATTCCACCAGTTTTTATGACAAGTCTTTTACAGTTCAAACAGTACGGTTATGGAATGCCTTGCCCGATATCGATACCGATATCGATAAGGCGTCCTCAATCTTTGTCCACTTTTAAAATTATGGTTAAAAAACACTTCCTCTTTCCTTAAACATCATCATTACATTTAGTTTCCTTGCTCTTGTTTCATGTTTATTATTGTATATATTATATGTAGATAAGTATATGTTTTATGTATGTATTTGTTGATTACCTGCATTATTGTCATTATTCTCCCTTTAATCCATCCAAAAGTTGTCTGTAAAAGATCGCTATTAGCGATAAGACCGCCCATTGTGTCACCCTGTGTAAAATGACTACATTTATATCTGTAATTTTTATGGTGTACATAATAAAGAGTATTCTATTCTACATTCCCAGTTGAAATGAAGGTTAGGACCACCTTACTGATTTCTTAGGGCGAATTTCAGCAATGTAACTGAACCCGTCCAGCACATCGAAACCTCGTTCAAGAGATGTTAGTATCATTGTTGTTGAAGAAAATTGACACTAACATGCTTTCTTGAACAAAGTTTAGGTGTTAAATGGTCATCCGCAGCGCTGTCGACTGGTAAGTAATGTATTCAGGAGACTGGCGGCATTGCCACGTTGTATACCAATGCTTAGCCTTCAGCCCTTCATCTCGGCGTTTAAAGAAAGACAAGTCATTTGCACTATGCGAGACTACGATAGAATGGTATAAAACACGAACATTATCGAACTAAATATTTACATCATCTGATATACATCGTTAATTCATCAACCTAGCTATTTCTCAACAATACATAACACAGTGGGATAGGCTTGGTTATAATAATATCATTATTCAAACATTACATTGTTCTATAAAGTATGTACATTTAAAGACACAGTCTTCTACATAGTTGTCAAAACAATCACTGATGTATCCGTACGTTTCTTTGTAGTATCAATAGACACTTGCGATCCATTTACATCGTATACAGGCGTCTAACAAACCAGCCACTAACTACTTACTTTGATTTTATTATCCTCAGTGTGCGACGACGAAAACAATTTTAATTATAAACATTCTACCATTCAACTATTTATGTAGTTCGTTTACGCGTCAAACCCATTAAGACTAGCCATAATAGAAGCAAGAAAACTAATGACGTCACATTGATTTTAAATATCGAACATAACAGTATCATAGACAAGTTTCTTTTTAAATTCGGCGTTTCAAAGTTGCTAGTGTTACAAATTAAATGATCACATTCATTTTAAATATCGAACAAAACAGTATATTCGACAGTATGTTTCTTTTTCGATGTCGAAGTTGCCAGTGTTAACAAAATAATAAAAGATGAAATACAAACAACTCTTCTTTGCTATCAAGCTATCAGTAAAAATCGTTGATATTTCGAAAAAAAACACTTTTCGCACAGTTAGCTTGTTTGGTCATGAATGGTTTAGTACCTTCTTCACTACGGTATAATTATATCATCCAAGTACATTTCTTCCGATTCTGGCTTGAAAAGTTAAAGCAATAACTGCTAACTAGTCTCTTGACTAGTACAATTAGTATTATGTAAGTAACTGAATGGATTGTTTAGACCTGAGGAGTGTAATTTAACCCTTGTTTCTTTGTTAGTTTAGATGAGTAAGCAGAAGGTATAATGATGAGTAGGTAGGTAGGTAGTACCAGTAGGTACATGTTTTTCTTTGTACTTTTAACGGACATAGGCAAAAACTAGAGTCCAACCAAGGGCTATCGTGTTACCCAGTAACTGGGTTGTTGCGGTCAGATAGGCAGTCAATCCATGGAAAATATTGGTATTCAGCTGCATCCGATTAGACTGGAAGCTGACCCCAACATAGTTGAGAAAGGGCTAGGTAGATTGATTGATAGATAAAAACTAGAGAACCCCAAGTGCAATAATTAGTAAATCATTGGGACATACGACAATTTATTCTCAATAAGGTACCTGTACCTACCTTTTATAAGACTGAATTAAGTCATCCTTAATATTATAATGTCTACAGTTCTGACACTTCTTACAGAAAAGCGTAACAGAAATCCGTAAAAAAAAACATTTAATTTGTAAAATGGCGTACCAACTAAACACATACACAGCATTAACCCGGTCTTTAACATTATTTTAGATCTCGCATCTATCTTAATTATAGGAAAACACGACACTATTAACTAGCGTATTTGTACATTTATCATTTTATCATTTATCATTATAAATTTGTAGTTCCCACAACCAGGCTCAAGAAAATAAGTGGTGCGTTTAGATGCCAATGTATACGTTTTTATAATAAACTTCCTAGCCACATTCAAGATCCAACCTTTAACAAGTTCAAATCTTTTATAAAGCGGAAACTATGCCAGAAAGCCTTTTATACTGTGAAAGACTGTATTGAGGACAAAAAGGCTTGGAATTGAGCTGCTCCAATAAATTTACACGGTGAATGTTGATTTTATTTTGCTAACTATTTTCGACATGAATATTTACTGTAAAAAGTATTATATTATTTTCATTATTGTGAATATGAGGACTATGTGAGTCATTGTTTCAGTTTTATTCTTGGTCTGGCAGTTTAAGTAGTTTATGCGGCCTACCCAAATGTCCTTTCTTTGGTATTGTTCGTCGAATCGTTGAGCTCCTTAAGTCCTGACTTCCTGAGTCGAGCTGCACGATTACTGACAAATGCGTGCACTGACTGGACAGGTCCACTCAATCTGTGTGGTTCTTTCCTCAAAAGACCATTTCAGATACCAATCTATATGGTCTTCACATGATCTGACCAAGATTATGTCTGGACTTTAAAAGAGACTGTGACCTCTAAGTTTGTTTCGGCCTTTCTTCTAAGAGTAGTCCGAACGCCGACCTCATCTAGTTTGAAATATGATTGACGTGTAAAAGTGTTTGTACAAACCTACTTACAGAAATAAAATCATTTATCATTTATACAAAATAAAAAATGATTATTACAAACGTAAAAAAAAATATCATCATCATCTACCTGCCTTTTCCCGACTATGGTGGGGTCAGCTTCCAGTCTAACCGGATACAGCTGAATACCAGTATTTTCAATGGATCAACTGCCTATCTGACCTCCACAACCCAGTTACTGGGTAATACGATACCCCATCAAAAATCATCATCATTTTAAAATATAAAATGTGAACAGATATTTTTAAAAGTCTTCTATTAAGTTTATTGGGTAACTAATAATTCCAAGAGTTTTGGCTAGGTTTAAGAAATGAAAAAATGTGCCTTCGCCGGTTATCATGTTATTATTCTATTATTATAAGCACATTAGATGTCTTTGTGATTATTACAAACATTCAAGCTCATTCAATGTTAGTGACGTCATGCTATTGTTAAACAGTGCAGGTGACTACGCATTGTTTAAATTGATCACTTGGTTAACCTATTACATCTACGAGTATGAGATAATCATTGTGTAGTTCAAATCGATGTGAATAATCTTTGCACATCAATATCTCTTCTCTCCTCTTCACTCTCTCTCTCCTTCAACCCGTATCCAGCCAATGCTGAGTGTAGGTCTCCTCCATTGCACGGGTCTTGGTTTTCCCTCACCAACCATTACTACTTTGACCAGCTCGTTGGTTCACCTGCCTTCGTTGTCTGCCTAAACTCCTATGGTCAGTTCTGGATCTCCACTCTAACATCTTCTTACTCCGCATACCATCCAGTCTGCAGCATAAGTGGCCTACCCATTCCACCCATCAATATAGTTGGGTCATATTTACCCCTTTTAGGATTACACACATCGTCTATTTCGCTGTGGAAATTCACGACATGATAGTTGTGGCAAACCACAAAAAATAAAGGGTCAAACTTCACCTATAGAGAGGGTTAGAAACAATGCATTTCATTTTAATTAGTAAAGAAAAATGATTGAAACTGCCCGGGTCATATTGACCCTATAACACAGCTGGGTTAAACCAAAAATAATATAATACAAAAACTTCTAAACTGAAAATAAGTTATAATTAGTAAAAATATATGTAATATCAATCATTAGGCACCTACTAGAAAATAAGGATTTTACATGCATCCGGGTTAATAAATTAAAACGCAGTTCCAAAATGGATTTAAAGTCCCTTTGACATTCGATGAATAAATAATAAAAGCCTGTATTTTTGTGATTGCGTGCCAACGCTTTTGTTTTCTGGTGGGAAATCATCAAATGGCCTGTCCCGCTCTGGGCGAAACAGAAGGGCGTGTCAGACTCTTACTGACTAAAACCCAGTGTGATTTTAAATAGCCTATAGCCTACCTCAAGAATTGGGCTATCAAATATAAAAATAGTTTTTGAAATCCGGCCGGTAGTGCCAGAGATTACCCCCTACATACAAACTTACAAACAAATTTTACCTCTTTATATTATAATATTAGTATTAGATAATAAAACTGAACAGTTTGTTTGTTTGAACGCGCTAATCTCTGGAACGACCAGTCGGATTTGAAAAAAAGTTTTCCATCGTATTTACCATAGTTAGACCGTTTTTCTTGTTAATAATGACATTCCTTCGCCATTGACACGCTACGATATATCGTTGCAGTTTACTTTATTGTAATAACAGCTATGTTTCCTTCTATACGACCTCATGGTGGCCGTCATTGATTACCCACACTTATTCAGCGATTGTGACGAATAGCGCCGTTAGCAAACATGGCTTCCTAACTGTACGTATATTATAGGAATTAGTATGGGAACTAAGTAACAATCTAAATATATAAAACAAAGTCGGGTTAGTTACATCACTTATAACTCAAGAACGGCAGGACCGATTTTAATGATCTATAATTGGTTGGATTCGTCTGCGCCCGGAATAGCAGAATAACTAATAAAATATCGGAAAAATTTACGGAACAAAATATATAAATATACAGAAAATATTTTTCAAATAAGTTAGGTTTGGAACTCCGCCATCTTCGACAACTGACAGCTCAAGCCACAGACGCATGATAACAACTGTCAAATCGAATTACAACCGTTAAATCGAATTACAACTGTCAATTCGTTTGGTTTCAATCATTCCAGATTATTCGGTCAATCAGTCATCCGACCATAACATTGACGTCGCGAAAATGTTTTTTTTTTGTTTCATGTTGTGCGAACACTCTAAAATACAACGACTGTTTTCAAATGTCTTATTTGGGGCAGAAATTATCGGAGAACACGGATTTAGTCCGATATTCAACGTAATTTACATTAAATAATGTAAAAGTTAATTTTCCTTAAAAGAAAAGATTTAAAAAAAAATTGCTCAAATCTATGTTCAATTATAGGTGCAAAAGTTTTGTTGGGTATTTGTCTCTAATATAAATAAGGTATGCAAACATTTAAAAAAAAATGTGATTATAAATCAGTACCTAATACTAACTTCGCTTTCGACTTGACAGCTTCAAGGCTAGATTGACCATCGAATTGGATCATTGTAAAATACACGATATTGTGCTTTCACGTCGCGATTCTGGGAATTGAATTGAATTCCCGAACATCATTGCTAACCACAAAAATAACAAATGGTTGAGTGAGCGAGAAATTTTGGTGGCTAAGAACAAAGATCTGGATGACGTAAACTTTGTAATTCAGAATCAAATCGGTGGTAATCTGCATTCATTCAAATCTATTGACTGTATAACAAACGAAGACGAGGCCACCAACGATCCAACTGAATTTTTAAACTCCTTGGATGTGCCTGGCTAACCCCCGCACAATTTACAACTGAAGGTTGGCTCGGTAGTCATCATGCGTCGAAATCTAAACCAACCAAAACTATGCAATGGGACGCGTTTGGTGATAAGGAAACTGATGGTCAATGTGATTCACGCGACGATACTCAAAGGAAAATTCAAAGGTGAGGAAGTTCTCATTCCGAGGATTCCGATGATCCCAACCGATATGCCCTTTGAGTTTAAACGAATTCAATTTCCGATTCGTCTTGCATTCGCCATGACGATTAACAAATCACAAGGCCAATCCTTGAGTGTTTGTGGTCTGAATCTAGAAAATGCATATTTTTCTTATGATCAATTGTACGTGGCATATTCGCGTGTCAGCAAACCTTCCGCTTTATTTGTTCTTGCGCCTGATAACAAAACGAAAAATATCGTATATTATAAGGTGAACTATTATAACTGAACAGAATCAACCCGAGTGCAATCCATGCAACAAAATATATGTAGCTTCAATAAAGCAAATATCTTGCTGACACGCCATTCAAATAATTGATTTTTGTAGTTTTATTGATTTTTTATTTAATATCCTAATAGACTATTGAACTTAATAATGTTTTTGTATTCATTTTATTACGTTAATAAAATCCAAAATTACGTTTAACTAAAAGTTAAAACGATATTCATTGACTGTTAGCCGGTACGAAGTTCACCGGGTCAGCTAGTTTACGATAAAAATATAATAAACTAACCTGACTAAAACTATTAACAAACTAAAATATGAAGTCGAAAAATTCCTCCGCATTGCTGTCGACTGGTAAGATATGGCGGCATTGCCACGTTGTATGGCAATGCTTAGCCTATGGCCAAGGAAAAAGCCAGCCTTTAATTCAATTTATGACAATAGTTTCCCTTCAAAGAATAAACTTCAAATTAAAACTGAAGATCGTTTCTTTCTTTCTGTGACATGTTTCTTGTTGATATCATTGCATATATTTCGCGAATATTTAAGGAAAGGTGGTCATCGTCATCATTCCTCCTGCCCATAAGGATCGGCGCATCATCTCTTTTTCATCCATACTTCTCTATCAGTCGTCAACCCCTTTCTAGCCATATCATCTTTCACACAGTCCATCCATCTTTTCTTTGGTATCCCCCTACTCTCATATTTATGATGAATGAAAACTATGATATGTAAAGCAATATACTGATAATAGGTACCTATACCTACCAACTAGACTTTTTAATTTTCGATAAATAATGCGGAAGGGAGATTCTTTTTGGATCTGGTTCGAGGTGGCGCGACAAATGGGTTCCTGGAATGTCTTGCGGGAGGCCTTTGCCCAGCACTGAGACAGTATAGGCCAATAATTCGGTTGCAAATGACCTCTCCTACATCCCCTTAATGGATTGCCGACATGTAATCAATAACCCTCAAGTGAAATAAGAAAAAGTGGGTCAAGAATCAAAGACAGTAAAATTCTAGATATAAATAAAATCCCCAGTTCACAGAAATCATTAAAATTGCATACCTACGATAAACCTCCCCGAGTAAATGACGTTGCGTCGTCGAACTTTGACATAAAATTCTGAACGACTGAAGTAAAAGTTAGTTTAATTACAATGATTTGTAGAAACGATAGTTTCAATATTTTAACATAAACCTCGTCGGAAGGTTATTTTAGTGAAATAGTACCGGAAATATCAAATTGGTTTTTATCAAAAATCTCCGTCAGTGTTGTGTATTTATCGTGTTTTGGAAGTTCAAAATCTTAACAATGTCTCTCTTAAATGAGGAAATAATTCTGTTACTAGTACTTCTAATCATACTTGACTTTCTGAAACGATAATATTCGTGATTTTAGTGCTAATATTCCATGAACGATTGGTCGAAGCACTATAAAATGCTAATAGGCTCAATATTTGCAAAATTGTGGACGTTTCATGTCAGTTTTGAATCGGTGAATCTGAAATGGGACTTGTTGCGATATTTAAACGATGGATTATTTTATTTAAAAGGAAATGGTAAGCCAGAAATTGATTAAAATTTTGTTTTGTTTATTGTGAATGTTTTGCTAATTTGACCACGCAATGTTTTATCGCTTCATGTCAAATACTGGTATTTAGCTGCATTCAGTTAATTTGGAAGCTGACCCCACCGTAGTAGGGAAAAGGTTACGATAAGAATAATTATGAAACATTTATTTTCTGAAAATACATGTTTTACCAGATGTAAAAATTTGTAGTTTATGCACGGTCAATATTTTGCCTGTTTACCATGCAAATTAGTTTTACATTATAACGATGACCACACAATAATCAAAATTAAATGCAGTGTGTTAAATGGTCTAGGTATTCACTAAATTACTACCGTAGTACTAATTTTGCCATAACACTGAATCAAGACTACTAAATGGAACTATTTGAATTACGAATGTTTGCAAATCTACTAAATAAACATTTTTATCTTTTATTAGCAACTGGATTCTATTTTTAAATAGTTACAAAATTAGGCCGCAATGAATATACGCTTCCCATGTAATGGATGCATTCGTCCATAGTGAAATATTTCCTTCTGGTCAGTTTGTTTTTAAAAGGCGTTTTTAAATTCAATTCAATTATGTCTAATGATTTTCGAAGCCATCTTGAGACGGTTTTTTTTAATATTGAGTATAATACTCATCTTTTGTGTCTGTTCCCTATTTAATACCGTTAGCTGACCTTTATCCCATATCAAATAAAATTTCGGGTTTAAGGAGCAGCTGTATTTTGTAACCAGTCTACAATATTAATATAAGTTGGTATCTAAAGGAGATCAATATACACCATTTTTTTTTAAATTTTAGAAATGATAATCTTAGTGACCTGAGACTTAAGGGTAAAATCAATAGAGTAATGGTAAAAGATCTCTAAGTTCAAGTATATTTTACTGTCCTACATTGTAGCTCGCGGCCTGGAGCGCTCAGTTTAGTTGACAGTTCCTTAGCCATGTCTCACAAACGCGGGTACCTACTAACACTCTTTAGTAGTAAATTAACCGATTTTGTAGGCCTCATCCTGGAATTTGTAGTAAACCCTTAAAAAGCTACAGGTCAGGTGGCTTCTCAATTCAGGCGTCTGAATTAAGGAGCCATCTTAGAACTCAAGAACAAGAGGATGGATATTTTTGAAAATCTATAGATCGATCTAATAGTATTTATGCATAATCTGTACAAAAAAAAAATGGGTTTTGTAAAAATCCATAAACACCGCGCTGTTTCTCGGAAAGTGTTCAGCCATGTTTAGTATAATTTAGTAGTAAATGTAATTCTATGCAATGAAAATGGAATGTAGCACTTACACAATGAAAATGGAAATACTACATAATTTCGCTACTACAACACATCTTACGTGGCTCCGCAATCCAGACGTTCTTTAGGAAATATATATGAATGTACCTAATAAAGCAGTTGACCAAATCTGGTCACAATAGCACAGATATTTAGTAGACAATTCTACTAAACATACGTATAATCCAACACTCTACAAAGCCGGTATTTCAGAAGATATCAATAATTTAATAGTTCCTGAACATGTTTGTGTATAAGGTAACCGTAAATAACTCAGACTATGATCATAAATAGAGTTTTATTTCCACATAAATCATTCTACGGTATGAGAACGGTCTACGTTCAAACAGAAGGAACAAACATAAAAGTATTTTCTAAAGATTAAAAAAATGATAAAAACTGCATTTTAACGGTTTCTTTTGGTAAAAATTTGCAGACCAGCCTAATTTTTTACGCACGCACAAAAGAAATTGTATAACAATAACCAAAATATTTTCATATATATATCCGAGCTTGAAGTCTAGACTCTATTGTTAAACATTATTATATCGTTTACCTTTTTCATACATAAGTTAGGTATTGTATCCCTTGTCTTAATAATATTGAGTTCTTTACTTCATAATCCAACTCTGAGATTGTTAAGCTGTTTTAAATTAAATACTTTATAACTAGGAAATTTTCGACTTCCTGAATTGACTGCATCTTCGTATATAAAACTAGTTTGGAGTTGCATGTGACAGCTTGGACGACATAACTTTAATTAAGTTTGAATTTTCTTACTTACTCTAGTGTTTAAAAGACACTTGAAATTTTAAAATCTAGTCCTAAGACTGGACCTTCTTGACAGTTTCATCTCCTGTCATAATTATCAAGATTGTTTAGAAATGTTTATTTTGGCGAATTTTTCGTTAGAGATAATTTTCTCGCGAAATGTGAGTGTACCTTACCTACTCCACACCACGTCATAACGTATGACGTATGGCCACAATTACAGTTCGCGTAATATTAATGTTAAGTTATAATTTTAAGTTTAAACTTAATAAATTCAAGGTAACTAACTATATTTTCCTTTTCCCAGCTTTAGAATGTTTCACCCCAACGCCAATATTGGTCGAGCCTTCAGCGGCCGTATTCTCGTTCCGAGGAAGAAAATTGCTGCCTGCCTCGTGATGTTACTCTTTGCGGTCTTCAGCATAACCGTCTTCTCGTCATCTAATGGTAAGTCCTAAGATTAAGACGATAATCATTCTGGGATTGGCTTATTTGAATTTGGAATCTCAGATAATTAAGTATCAAGTTCTGAACACAAACTCAATTGCATACATGAGAAAGTTCAAATTCCATTGCAACCAAAAATTTTAATTTTTTTTATTACAAGCGGTCAAAAAAAATCAACTTGCCAATGAAAATGAAAATGTTTTTATTTTTACTATTTGAACAAGTAAACCTTAGCAACTAGTCCTTTTAAGCAGATAAGCCGTTGTTAGGAGACTTCACTCCTCCATAGAATTTAAATAAGTTTAATTTACTTGTTTACCTTACGGAAGACCTTGGATCACTTAATGCTAAAGTAGATAATTGATCGAGTGTCAATATAAGTAAATTATCTGAGATTGTGCATTCAAGTATTGACCGATAGTGGGCCCTCTTTTTCTGCTTTGCACGTCCTATTGCATATACTGTTAAGACTACAGCACACTCAGCACACCTGATGCCATCCCAACAGTCCGTGACTTTTCATATATGTGGATGATTCGTGGCCAATGAGCGCTCATGTGTGTTTCGTGGTGCTGTAAGTCTTTCAGCTCATATTAATCCATGTTTATCACACCACGCTTAAAGGACTTTGAAATAGATTCAATGATTTTTTAGATAGCATCAATTTGCTTTTCAGCCCTACCATTTTTATTATTTCAAACTAATTAGTTGTTAATAACTACTTTAGTGCAACACTCGATGCCAGCTTAAACAAAACCATGGCTTATAGAGATGAAATGTGTCCGATGAGCATACGTTATATCTTATAAGTAACTGTATATTTCCGTATTTCACGTCATAATTAAATTAAAGGAAAGTATGAAGGTAATTGTAATATCTAAATACAAACAGTTCCTCTTGTTTACATGGCATCATTTTCTATTAACCCTCACCATTTTTTCATTTCACACATTCATATCACGCCTGTAATTCTTGAATAATTTACTAATAACCAATTATATGCTTTATTTGTATATCCTTACGTTCTAACATACCTTGAGAGATCACTGGTAAGTGGTAAATGATTTAATTTGATTTCAAAATTATGTGGTGTTTATAAAACAATGTATGATTTTCAATGTTTGGGTTATTATAACGTGTGTGCTGTGTACTACAGTAGACCGCACATCAGTGGTAACAAAGCCAGTGTTAGCTGGCCTCTTATTATTTTGAAGCTACTGCGTTAAGCCAATATAAGATCAAAGTGTTAACTCTGTAATGCGGTCGACTGTACATTTACCTAAATATTTATGAAAGTGTTTTACAACTGTTCTACTCTAAACTGATTTCACCGTCTAAACTGATTTGTGTACTGTATTTGATTGTATTATGTACATACAGGGTCAAATTAAATTAGCTAGCGAAACTCCGCAGACGTGATGGGTACCGATATATAAATATGACAACATAAAAAGAAATGTTTTTTTTTTTTGGGGACAGCGATCGCTGGTGGGTTTATTACTTGAAGTATGAAAAAATCTGTTCTTTTTTGTTTTATCGTGTTTAGATATCGATACCATCACGTCTGTGAAGTTCACACAAAGAAAACTGAGTTTTTAAACTGATATTTCAAGTGACTACAATACCTACCCGCGGTTGATGACCCCAAACAAAACCTCATCAATTAATTTCCTTTTTATTTGATCATGTTTAGATATCGATACCTATCACGTCTGCGGAGTTTCGCTAGCTAATTCAATTTAACCTTGTATACCCTTCAAGAGTGTGGTTACTTACGTCTGGCGTACCCTGAACAGTTATCCTTGCTAAAACCAGCTGACTAGCAATCACTTATTACCAAAACATGAGTTATTTTCGAATCATTTTACGTTGGTGTGAAAGAGGAAGCTAACAACAGAAGGTATATAGAATACTCAGTCCACCGCCAAAAATACAATAATTGAGCGTAGTATTACGCAGGACGATGTATTTTACCTAAATGGTATGCACATTTAAAAAAAATATAGTTATTGTCAGATTTCATAAAGATTAATTTTTTATTCATCGACCAGACAGCACCTGGTTACTGAATCATCCCAAAAAATTGCAATAATAACTAGTATTTTTCCTGTCCGTATGTCAAAAGACACGCGTGCCTTTGTATTAAACATAATTGGTGTAGCTTACATTGTTTCAATGAATCGGGAAGATGAACAGTAGGTAGGAATCACCGGCATTATTATGATAATTTGCGATTTTTGATCCGATAGTTTTGAGAAGGGATATCTACCTTATTTAATACCAGTCTGCAGAAATCTTCCCTTTTTGAAGGACAATAATAATGACAGAACCAGTTTTTGAAACTACCAAGACCACTACCCTACCAGAACCAGAACCGGTTTCAATACAACGATAACCCTTCGGAGATCAAAAAGTATTATTTGATTTTCTCACAAAAGCTTAAATAAAGCGAGCTTTCATGGGCAGAAATAAAAGCTCTGTACCTATGTGTATTTGAATAGTATCACAATCAGCCTATATTGTTCCCACTGCTGGGACACAGGCCTCGTCTTTGTGAGACTGAGAGGGAGTGGGCCGTAATCCACCACGCGGGTCCAGTGCTGGTTGGTAGATGTCACACGTCTGGATACGATTGAAAACATATTCGCCATGTTGGATGAGTCTGAAAAAGGATACAGATTTAATCGTACTCGTTCTTTTTTTGTATCTGTGTGTGTTTTCTCTGCGCCATGTTTACCGCAAATAAAAATATTTTCTTTCTTTCTAATTTTCACGACGAATTTTTTGGGCTTTGTGTTTACTTAGTCACCTAACAAATATATGACTAATGGTCCTCCTTAAACATTAATTACGGAAATAATTTAACTCGGTTCCATAAAACAATTCAATCGAACAATTATCGCAATAACAATTTAATTCGAGGTATCGTCCTAACTCATCATCATCATCACCATCCACAGCCCCACTTCCCCCACTGCTGGGCTTAGGCCTCTCTTTTCTTGTGCCAATCCCCGCGCTATTGTGTTGGCCTCATCAGGCTCTACCCGTGATGGCAACAATGTCGTCCTCACTACCTCCTCAATAACTTGTAAAATTAGACCAAACAAACAGTATTTTACTATATTTCTGAACTAAAAGAAAACTCCATATACAGTTGATTGAAATCAATTATGTATGAAGTGTTTTTAGAGCTAATTTACGGCAAGCTCTAATTATTATCGTGGTTTCTTTCTCTCCATAAAGCCTGACTGAATGGCCATAACATGGTGTAGTTTTAACAATACCTATCGTTCATAATTATATTATATTTAAATCGTCATTTTAACATACATTAATAAAAGTTACTTGACAGAGAAAAAAAACTTATCAATTTTATTTAAACTTAGATATAACTGCATCAAATTATCATCCCCTGACATCTTGCTGTTGTTAACACAATTCTTAGTGATCAATTCATTAACAAAATACTAAACAATAATATTGGATATTATTGCAAAATATCGAGTTCTTCACCGCAAAAATATAACGTATACTTCATAATGAAATTGTTCGGACCAAAGGAGTATTTCCCACGACAGTTTTCTTTGAACATGCTATAACGTGTCATTTTGTTGGCAATAAACTGGTCATTAGAACGGTATCGGACAGTTGATGGATTACCATGAATTATACCACACTGCAGCGCAGTTATCGAATAAAATATCAGTTTTCCTTTATCTTCATTGCGAAGGTCTTTTAATTTTCCTTACCTTTCAGAAAATTAAGTGATAATGGGTGATTATTTCTTGGCTAGGAATGATTTTTTTTATTTGACATAATATCACAAGTCAGCAAATTTTAACTCTTATTTTCCCCTTTTGGACTTGAATGCTGATCTTGGGGTATTTTGGTGCACTGATTACGAATACCTAACAAAACATAAATCAAACACTACAAAATATACAATGGGCGGCCTTATCGGCTTCTGAGATCTCTTCCAGGCAACCTTGGACTGGACAGTGATTTGCCTGGACATAAAATGGGGCTGTCATTCAAACTTTAAAACTCAAACTCAAAGCATTTATTTCAATTAAACCATTTACAGGCACTTTTGAATTGTCAAAGAGTCGGTCAGTTAGTCAGAAAGTTGAAGCTAGTTGCCCATTCCAAAACGTAGATCTCTATGGAGAAGAACGGGCAAGAAACTCCAAGGACACTCTTTTTAAATCAAGATATTACAAAATCCTGGGTACATTATTCGTGTTGCTTCTATATGCGAGAACAATGAAAAAAATATGTAAAGAAACAATTCAAAATATAAGATTAATAATAAAAATAAGCAGTGGCAGTTAAGAGATGACCAGTCTCAACTGACGGCGCCCGTTCACGAACATGACGCGTGGATCAGCACCATCCAGCTCAACCATTTTGTCGGGAACCGAATGATCCAACACACGCGCCACCAACAGTCAGACATTTAACACAGTGAGACGTTGGTGCAAATAATAAGTACCTATACAATACACTAAAATAGATACACAAATATATACATATAATAGATACATAGATACATACATACTAAATATATAATCTACGAAAATAAATAAAGAATATCGATAATTACAGTTACGAGAACAAATCACAACGACAAGTAATATTCCTTTACGAGTCTTTGAAAACACAAGTTAAGAATCTGTATGTCCTTGGATTTTTTCTATCAACATCAGTATTTTTTTAGAAAAATCCCTTTGTGTGTATTCGCAAAAAACATCTAACTTTACGAAGTTCCTTTTTATTACAATTAAGAAATAATTACATGAGTTTAAAACATTAAAAAATACATTTAAGGGGCAGTAATAAATAAATTAAAAATATTAAATACTTTTGTGGTATCTTGCTTTTTTTTCACCGAAGCTTCGGATTGTGAGAAAAAAATAACTGTAGCAAAAATACCAGTCTTCAGTGTGATTCTTAGGTTCTCTCCATAACACAGACGAAAGGAGGAGAAAATATTCATCGGTTTCTTACTAAACTTCAACTATATCCGACAACTCTGGTTACTTATCACATTTGGTGACCGTACATCACGTGTAATGAAAAGTTATTTTTGAAAACTTTAAATTCATAATATCTCTTGATAGATTGAAGCGATTGCAATGAAACAAATACTAAATGTACTCGAAATGACACCCAATATTTAAGTATAAAAGTCAACCATATTGCTTTTGTACTTTTTACGTGATACCTGTTCAAATTAATCTCTCACATCCAAACAGACAAACCGATAAACAGAAAAAAAATTAAATTGATAGAAATGGGATCTGTTGGTTATCCTCTAACAACCCTAAATTTCTTTTTTTTTGTTAGTATTTTCAATGCACGGAAACGCCTCGTCTACAGATTTGTATAGATGTACTTTCCTAGAGATTTCAGATACATCGTAGTGTGTTTAAAAATGATTTTAGAACGGCATTTTTATCAAAGATATTGCAAGCATCACTAACAGTTTCCCAAAAAATTTCGATGATAGACAGACAATTATTCACAAAGCAAACATTTTGCATCGTGCTAACTTGACCATGACAGTAGCAACCGCTTGCTAGCTAATAAAACTGTAGCCAGACCAATCAGCCGACGAATTACGGAACCTTCTGTCTTCAAGAACCAAATTATCCAGCTTCACAATCTAGACCAATTTCATCGCGGAGCTAACATGGTAACTTTAGGGTCATAGACTGTTAGTGCAACTCACTATGGCCTGCCTAGGGAATTCGCGGGAATGTGTTGACTTATAAGTACCATGCAACACAATCTTGCGAAATCCTAACAGGACATAAGTATTTCAACGACTAACAGTGCTGGTGGCCCTAAACTCAACACGCTGATCTTCCGACATCACTTTGAATTCCGAACGATGAACGCTATAATTTCAAACACATGACATTCGCGGTCACTTGAGTGAGTTTCGATGTGAATATACCGAATCGCGCTTCGCAGATCTCCACACAATATTGCAGTTTTTATCTGGCAGCTGACACACTTAGTTTTGAGCAGTAACCTCTAGCTAATAGCACTACAGTAACTTTAAGGTCTTATATCAGATTGTCACTGCGTAACCCAGATACAATAAATAATGCGCTAAAAGTTGGCAAGATGAAACCTCGGCGTCATAATCTATACATCTATACAAATAAATAAAATTGCGAGTGTCTGTTTGTAATGCCAAAATAACAAACTTTTACTAAATGCATATGAAAGTATATACGGTACTTATAACAAAAAAAACAATTTTTAAATTGTTTGTCTGTCTGTCTGTTTGTTCCGCCCAATCTCCGAAACGGCTGGACCGATTTTGACGGGACTTTCACTGGCAGATAGCTGATGTTATAAGGAGTAACATAGGCTATTTGTCAGGGTAGCACCAAAGGAAGATACCAAAGAACCAATGTGCAATGGTGTGTTACGAAAAATTTAACCTTAAACGTAAAAACTTGGTTAACGTCGCCCATAATCTGCATGTTACATTAAAACGCTCGTTAAAGTAACGTTAACGTGTTGTGTCTGCTAGACGTCTCACTACACAATGACGTCACGACAGTGAACTAGACGATACCTGACGCGCGACTAACGATGGTTAAGAATAAACAAGTGTTCAACTGAGACACAGTTGAAGCTAGGAAGAAGATGTATTATTATGAGATTTATGAAATAAATCTGGACTAAAATAAGCGATTTTGTAAAAACATATTTTCTAAAAATCGATGAAAAACACTACGACTTCTCTATGGGATATTTTAGTCACGATCAAATTCGTCGTAGCTAAGAATTGTAATCGTCTTTTAAGCCAAAAACCAGCCAGTTTTGTTCATCGGCTTTTTCTTCCTCTGTTTCACGCTGTCCCTCTCGGTCCTTTCGTAGTTAAGTCTTAATAAACTCTAACATTCCCTTTTGAGCCCAACTTTTTCTCAATGCTTTGGTGTCCAACACTAATTTTCAGCCCAAAAAATCTTTGTACCGTTTCTTGCCAGTAACATTTCTGGTATCGTCACAAAGCATAGCTTTAGTTGTAAAAAAACTTGCCTTGTCTATCCAATCGTTAACTCTGACATAATGTGTTAGGCGCTGGAAGGACACTGCTCGTGTCCGCATCTATTTTTAGTCTATCAATACCTTTATCAAAAACAGGGCCTGCAGTCTCGACAAATATAACGACAAAAATCGGTCCTTTAGTCTAATCGATGTCAAATTTCTTTAATAGATTTCCAACCTTATGCTTTCGAAATAAAGTTGAAATTCTATTAAAGGAATTTGACAACGATACGACTTAGCGACGGATTTTTGTCGCTGTCTAATGTCGAGACTGTCGGCCCTGGTCATATTTTGAAAACAACTGTTAGGACTATTGAAAATTGTATCTAACTTTCATCATGAATTCACAGACGTATGAGGTCGGGGATTTCTCCAATATTAGACTCTGTTTCAATCCATCTTTACTCATGGTTTAATGCACGGACAGACCACATGCTGGCATGCCCACAATTATAGATGAAAGTAATATGGTTGATTAAAGGTTCTAACTCTGAATAATTCCCGCAAGCAATTTGCAGTGTCGCGTCGTGTGAATTGTGTTTATTGATTCAACGTGGATATTGCGTTTTCCACACGATGTGATCAATCGAGGATATCGATGGTTAATTGTACTTATTTTAAAATGAATTTGGAAATTGTGTGCTTTATACTAGTCACAAAATTCTTTAATTTAGTTAGAATTGCACTGTATTGTTAATGGGTAGAATGCTGGTGCGTTGCGTTCATGCTTTAGGTATCTCAATTAATTAATTTAAAAGGAATGGCGTGATTGTTATTTTTAAATTAAGTAAATAAATCTCGGTAACTGTATCATAAAAACCTAATTATAGAAAATTGGCAAAATCCGAGAAGTTACAAACTCTCAGCGGCAATTAAAGTACTTACTGCGAAAATACACCCCATAATACAGAAATTCTGGCTATGGAGAATTCACACTGATAATTATTTTATGTAAGAAAGTTATATCAAAAGTATAGCTAATTTCAAATATTCACGCAAGCTTAGTACCAAAGCGATAAACAAACAGCTGCTCGAATTTCTAATATCTTGATTATTTTATCTTCTGGAGCTACATTTGAATACAGAGAGAGTTACATTTTAATACGAATTTGTAGTGCACTCCGTGCACTGGTGCAAATTGATTTTGCTGCAAAATATCACTCAATGTAACTTTGTAAAGAGTCATATTATGCAGAAAAACTTTAAAATAAAACAAAACCGGTCCTGGTCGGACACAAAGTACAGAATAAATGTACCTAGTTAAAGAAATCTAGTTTTATATAAAAATATAGCAAGCAATGTTGTTAAATATTATGATACCCTCGAAAGAAGGCGTTATCATCTCATCAGAGGAATAACGTAAAAACCGAAGGGCAAATTATTAACAAATTGCTGGATATACTCAAAGGAAACAACAAATAATTGTAACACATATTTCGGCAGATGACCGTATTTATTTTGTCTGTAATAAAATTACAGAAATTAACTAACACAATGGTGAATATGAGCACTGCCCAACACTGCCTACAATGAAACGATAAATACAGTCACCTGCACGAAGCTTTATCTTACCATTTATTCAACAAGAGAACAGTATCCGGACGTGGATATGACACCCTATGTGTTACTAAAACACTGTTATATGAAGCAAGAAAGAAGGATCTACAATGCCTTACTAAATCTTAAGCTTGACACTGTTGTGTGCCCTGCTCAAGTGAAAAAAAAAAATTGCATCATCATCGAGATATCTGCCATTCGCTGTGAGCAGGATATACATGACATGTTAATAATAAGTAAAACATTCCCTGTACATCCGAGCGCTGAGTGATCGGTGGATTTGCATCATGCAGCTCGCGGAGAAAAAAATATCCACACCCCAACACTTCATCACAAGTTGCTACGCTTTCAATCCGACCAAGTGGTAAACGTCTGCACACCTTCTTTGGTGTGTGGTCTCAAAATCGTCTTGTTTCCTGCCCGTCGAGCACCACTTCCCACACCCTCAAATACTACAATGAGGCTGACGACAGAGCTGACCAAGTCGCAACGTACTGGTGTACTGGTCGAACACAATGTACAGAAGAAGAAGCACGCAGTTCCAGCACCGACAAGTAGTTAGTTAAGTTTAAGTTAGTTTTTAAAGATAATAGTCTACCTAACCGTACTTGTTACTTCTATACTTTGGTACATCCGTACTAACATTATAAATTCGAAAGTAACACTATCTGTCTGTTACATTTTTTTTAAGAATTTTAATATTGTATAGCTGCTAGCCGAATTTAGAATCCGAAGAGTGTTTGATCTTATGCTGTTAAGTATTGTTACGATACAACTTGACCTTTCGATTGCTCCTACTAAGCAGCACCCTAATTGTGTCACAATCTAAATAATTTTGAAGGATATTGCTAATCCATTGCTTCATATGTTGGAAATACTTGTCTGCTCGACAACGTAAATAACGCAATGAATGTTGTGAACTGTCAAAATGAAACACATTCCTGCTGTTAGTGTGTTATACAATTACCCCGCTGGAACTAAAATGCTGTGTCACTAATGTACCTATCTCATTTTTGACAAACAAAATCGATTGATGGCTTTTCATTTTGCTTGTTGTTTTAATAATACACATCAAACTTTGTTCGTCAAGAAAGTTTTTGTGACACTTATTTATTTGACAACTAACACAATATCTTTGCATTATTTTCTTGTAAAGCGTAGTATGTTTGATGGTTTTATATACCTACTTATTATTGTTTAAAATAGTTCTGAAAGATTCTTACGATAATTATTGTGAATGTGAGGACTATGTGGATCATTGTTATTATTTCAGATAGACTTAATAATTGTCTGGCAGTTTGAGTACTTTTTGCGGCCTACCCAAATGTCCTTTCTTTGGTATTGTTCGTCGAGTCGTTCAGCTCATTAAGTTCTAAGTTGAGCTACACGATTATTGACACATGCGTGCACTGACTGGACAGGTCTACTCAAATCTGTGTGGTTCTTTCCTCAAAAGACCATCTCAGAGACTACTCTGCATGGTCTTCACAATTAAATCTCAAGAGAATGTCTGGACATTAAAAAAAAAGAAAAAGAAAAGTACAAAAAAAAAGAAAAAGAAAAGTGCAAAAAAAAAGAATTTAAAAAAAGGAAAAGAAAAGGTAAAAAAAAGCAATTAAAAAAGGCAAAAAAAAAAACTGAAAAAAAAGCAATAAAAAAAGAAAAAGACTGAAAAAAAGCAATGAAAAAAGAAAAAGAATGAAACGAAAAAAGAACATAAAAAGAAAAAGACAAAAAAAAGAAAAAGAATAAAATGAAAAAAAAGCAATTAAAAAGAAAAGATCGAAATGAAAAAAAGCAATTAAAAAAGAAATAAGCTAAGTGTTTTGTTAAAATGTTTGTTATTTATTGCTATTATAGATCGAATTATATATTTTTGGTAATTTTATGCATAATCGACCTCGTAGTTACATTACTAGGTAAGATTGGATGTCACAATGTTAAGTTAGATAGTTTCTCTACAGCATAATAAAGTCAAGTGACTATAACTGAGCATAGTTAGTTAGTCATTTAATAAGTACCTAGACTAAATAGTTGTATATTATATTGTAAATTATAATACTTTAATGTATATGGAATAAATTCCATAGATTATAGTCATTTAGCAAATATAAAGCAACCTTGTACTTGTTATCTCTCGATTGCACCTTCTAACCTGTAACTAATTTTCTATGTAAATCATTTTTGACAAATAAAATCGGTTGTTGCTTTTATTTTGCTTACCGTTTTAATAATAATCAAATCAAACTTTGTTCCTCAATAATGTTTTTGTGTAATTTAATTGACAACTAACAAAATATTTTTTGCATTAATTTCTTGTTATGCAAGTGTTATACTGTACGGGATTATATGTATATTTATTAATGCCAGTTCCATAAAAATTGTACGATAATTATTGTGAATGTGAGGACTATGTAGTTCATTGTTATTATTTCAGATAGACTTAATAATTGACTGGCAGTTTGAGTACCTTATGCGGCCTAGCCAAATGTCCTTTCTTTGGTTCGTCGAGTTATTCAGCTCCTCAAGTTCTAAGTTAAGCTACACAATTATTGACATATACGTACACTGACTGGACAGGTCTACTCAAATCTGTGTGGTTCTTTCCTCAAAAGACTATCTCAAAGCATAAACTGCATGGTCTTCACAATTAAATCTCAAGAGAATGTCTGTACATTAAAAAAAAGAAAAAAGAATGGTAAAAAAGTAATCGAAAAAAAAGTTAAAGAAAAGGTAAAAAAAAAGCAATAAAAGAAAGACTGAAAAAAGCAATAAAAAAAGAAAAAGACTGAAAAAAAAGCAATAAAAAAGAAAAAGACTGAAAAAAAACCGATAAAAAAAGAAAAAGACTGAAAAAATAGCAATGAAAATAAAGAAAAAGATGAAATGAAAAAAAAAGCAATTAAAAAAGAAAAGAGTGAAAAAAATACCATTGAAAAAGAACTTAATTATATTAAGCTAAGTGATTTGTTAAAATGTTTTTTATTTATTGCTATTATAGATCGAATTATATATTATTTATGGAATAAATTTCATACAATTTGGCAAAAAAGAGTATGATGCGATGACAGTCAAAACTAAAAATATATTTGATATACCGACCGGTTATTATCGAAACAGTCATCGTTATATCGACTTGTATTCTAAAAATAACATATATCTAAAATAAAGATTTTGGGTTCATAGTATTTCGTGCCTTAAACTACTTACACATGCCTTAGTGGCGTCCTCAGTTTTTCCACACTCTTTTTTGCCAAGCTGTAATTTAGCAAACATAATGCAACCTTGTACTTGTTGATCTCTGGATTGCTCGTATTAATCTGTAACTATTTTTGACAAATAAAATCAGTTGTGGCTTTTAGTTTGTTTATCGTTTTAATAATAATCAAATCAAACTTTGTGCCTCAATAAAATATTGTGTTATTTAATTGACCACCAACAAAATATTTTTGCATTAATTTCTTGTTGTGCATGTTTTGTACTGTATGGGGTTCTAGTTCCATAAAACCGTACGATAATTATTATTGTGAATGTGAGGACTATCTAGGTCATTGTTATTATTTCAGTTAGATTTAAAAGATGTCTGGCAGTTTGAGTACTCTATGCGGCCTACCCAAATGTCTTTTCTTTTGTATTGTTCGTCGAGTCGTTAAGCTCATTAAGTTCTAAGTTGAGCTACACGATTATGGACACATGCGTGCACTGACCGGCCAAGTCCATTCAAATCTGTGTGGTTCTTCCCTCAAGAGACCACCTCAGACACTAATCTGCATAATCATCATAAGGACTGAGCTTTACGAAAGAAGAAAAATTATAAAAAAGAAAAATAAACAAAATTTTATAGTGATATTATAGTTCAATAATAAGTCGTATCGTATGTGAATTAAATAGACAGTGAACAAAATATTACAACAACAAAAACATTATCTTTTTCCGTTCATAAATGTTTAACTCCAACATTTGTGCAAGATGTGCATATTAGACTCGCACAACCGCTGATTCTACATTATCTGTGGCGTAATTTCACATGAAATAGTCTGACTAATTCTTCTGTGGAACAAATTTCCAAAGTTTTAAAAACTTGAAAATAAATAAAGGAAGGTTTTTTAAAAAGGCATCCCCAGAAAGGATTAAATGGAAGATGAAAGTTTGTATGGAAGTTAGAAAGAAAAAAAATACGTTTATTTGCGATAAAAAAGACGCAGAGAAAAGAACAAAACACAAAAAATACCAAGTTGGGGGAAAATATGCGTCCCATCCACGCAAAACGGCAATCGCTCAGCATAATGCTACGACCCTATGCGAGAGAGAGCCCCAGCGCTGAAAAAAAATTCTGCTAATCCATACATTATGTCGAGATAAGCGAACATAAATGTATGGATCAGCAGATTCTTTTGTCGCGATTTCGTGGTTCGTCTTATAGTAAAAGTAATTTATATTGATGTGTAAAATGACCCCTTTTAAGGATTAAACGATCAAAATGTAACGGTGTATAATGGGTTATTAAGCCCCTTAACATGCGGTAGGCTGTCGACGGCAGGTTTGTCATTCAATAACATAAAAAAACCATAATTATAATATTTATTATTCAAAATATTAACAATAATATCTACTAACTAGACAAGTGATGTTGGAGCGTCGGGCGTTGGTCGATCTTTTAATATTCACTATCTTAAATAATCATGGTTTATATTTATTTATTAGTGTATTTTTTTTCTAAACTATTTATTATGGCTTAATTTTATTCTATTTGTAATTAATAAAATAAAAAATCCCCTAGTAGGATTTATGGATGTCCGTCGGTGTGTCCGTGGCATCACAGCGCACAGTGGATCTAAACTGCTATATGAGGGACATTCGTTATATTTATACATATATTTTTTTTATTCCTGTCGAAGGATCTCGTTATTCCGATGAATAATTGTAAATTTTACAAGTTTTTCTCTAAAACTGATAGTTTGCCCAGTTTTTTTTGCCTTTGGAATGGAAAAGAAACTGCTAAAATTTGGCCATGACTTTTTTAGATTTTTTTCCCATTTTTCGATTTTGTATTATTTTGAAATCAATATTATGCCTTAATTATAAATGTTTTAATGTTCTATCTATGATATTATTAATTAACAAATCGGTTCACCCAGAAAAAAGTTCAGAGCTAACACACATAAAAAAAATACAGTTGAAAAGAGAACCTCCTCCTTTTTTTGAAGTCGGTTAAAAAGCACTTTTGACTTACTTTATTTTTATTTTTCCGAGCCTCGTAACTCTTGAACGGGCAACTATAGGCGCGCGCTGATAGCGTAGAATTATAGCCAACAAGTCAAAGAATAAGAATATAGTAGTTTGAAAGCCTGGTCTTTCAAGACATGGCCAAATGTTTAGCAGTTTCTGTTTCATTCCATACAAAAAAATCAAAAAAGAAAACCGCCCAAACTATAATTTTTAGAGAAAAACTTGTAATGACAATTATTCATCGGAATGACGAGATCTTTCGATAGGTATTATAAAAAATGCAATTTGTAAAAATTAAACGAATCTCCCTCATATAGCAGTTTCGATCCACTGTGCAGCGGGCCCTATCAGAATACCAGTGTTGCGGTATTATTTTTATTTTTATATCGCAGCATTATGCTGAGATAGGAGCCTTTTTGGCCTCGCACAAGTCTTTTATTTTTACTTTTAATTTTATTGTTATGTTGTATGTTTTATTGTTAGTTTTAAATGCTTCTTCTTAATATTTTTTATTATTAATTTTAGTTTTATGTTTTTGTTTGGATTTCCTGTGCGTGTCCCAAATAAAATATATTTCTTTCTTTCTTTCTAATTTTGAAGGATAATCCTGTCCGGAATCGTTACTTTTACTCGTCTCTTAAAATTCTTCTTCCCTCGTATCACCACGAACTATAATTATGCGATAACTTATACAGTGGTGAAAATGTTTGCCAGTCAGCAATTGGCTGCTAAGGGCTGCTAAGGGTCAGCCGGCTGCACGTGACAACAATCCGGGAGGCACTTTTTATTCACCTTTATACACGGTGTAATGTACATCTTTGCCTTAACTGTTACCATAAATTCAGCCCGCGACGATGATTACACACAATATAATATATTATGGATAGTAAATTTGTTAATTGATGCTACTCGTAATTATCTATGTTTCTACAAATGAGTCAAATGTAATGTACGAGTTTGAGGGATTAGGTACATCTCTGTAATGTTACAATAAAGGCGTATCTATCCCCTTAAATTTGTGTTTATATTTTTGCAACATTCTTCGTGATTTTAATGAAAAACATCCTTCATTAACCAGCTGTATACCAAAATGTCGTGAAGATACTATTATTCTTGAACTCTCTATTTTTCTACGTCTTCTTTTCAACTTATTTTGTGCTCGTATATATAGGAAACACGAACACAGAAATGTGTCCATACCATCCAAGTAACTGAAATGAAAATCGCAAGTAGTACAAAAGATCTTAATAAATGTAAAAGATCTGGCAGTACTACTGATTATTAATTTATTCGAATATAAACTCAATTTATTAAGAATTTTAATGAAATTTATTTAAAAATTCAAATTAAGTCTTTGGCAATTTTGCAATGAACAGAATATTTTATTTTTATTAGTTTTTGTTATTATTGTTGCCTTGGCTTTAGTATGGACAGTCTTTTCAATTTTACTAACCAAAATGTTGTCTTTTTTAACTAAATAAATGTATGTATGTATGTATCATTCTGGCAAGAGGACATGCAACGTCTTCAGCCCGGATCCGGCGAAGTGGAAGTAGACAACGAAGGCTGAGTATTTCCGTTTTGGTCCCCCAAAAACGCTTTATCAGTAGATCTAAATGCGCGTCGAGCCGATTTGGGTACCAGAATGGCATTACTTGCAATTCTGACTCTATCGCGTCGTGAGACGGAAGAAAGAAAAACGGAGAAGTCATGGGAGCATCATCTGGTCTGCTTATTAAATACGTATGTGTTTCTGTGAATAGATTGACACACACAACACACACACATGCATACTGTACTAACTACCACTTAACTTTTTCCGCCTCTTATGTATTTTCTAACTTTTGACAAATTGTACATGTAGTATATTAATTGAACTCATAGGCACATATATAATACACGGTCAATCTCGATCGCAAACCGTGATCGAATTCAATTATTTCGATCCAGATATGCAGCCCATCTGTGTAGATTGGCTGTAATGAAGATACAGATGGTTAACTGTGTAATCATTCATCTTTATAGAATAAATCGGTATCGCGATGTAGATTAGCCGTGTAAGGGCGAATTTCACGAATGAAACTGAATGCGCAATATGGATGTGGAACTTTTCTATGAAATAAATAATTGATAATCGAACAACATAGTGTCGACGCTGCCTTATGTGGCCCAGTTTTTGATCGCTAATGCTCGTGGACATTTGCTACCACAGGTTTGGCAGTGATTTCATTCAAATCAAAAATTCGAAAAATTTTGCATCCCGCCTCGTATTGGTTAGACTTTCTTTTGTCCATTTATAGTATGAATTATTGGTCCATGGTTTTTTGAAGTACGGTGCCATGCCATGAATATGTTATTCAAAACCCTCTTGCCGATTGAGGCCATAGGCCGGTGCTTGTTGCTTGCTGACTTGGCAGTCCTCCTGACCAGACGGGCTCCCAAACACCGCGGGTTCTGGTACCCCCCACCACCTTGCACCTTAGTTGTAATGTATTGACACTGGCAGCTCTTGGACCCGATTTAGACGTGCTGATCGTCTTCAGTTTCATTCGTAGACCATATTTCATTGGTGAAATTCGCCCTTAAGGTACGGCCATACCAACGCGTTTAGCATGCGTCCACGATCATTTGTTCTTTATGAAGTTGTGGGTACTGGTTCGCACCGGTGCGTGTGATCGGTGCGATCACATCGAGCGCATTTGTTTGGCCGTACCTTAATGGGTGCCATATGTGAACGAATCTTAACTGTATTTTGTTCTTGCAGCACGTCTTCAGCGCGAAGATCGCATGGAACGATTACTAGCGAACTTGCAGTCTCATCTGCAGTTCCTAGAGGCACAGTACAGAGGAAGGCAGGAAGACGTCATCTCCTTACAGGTTATATATACTTAATATTAAATTAATTAAGCGTCGTGGTGGTGATCTCAAGCGACTGCAGAGTGATCCTGGGTTCGATCCTCAGGTCGAACAGTCTTGAGCTTTTGCTCTAGGCATGTCTCAGGAACAGCCCGGTGTCTGAATTTATATTGCTTGCCTCCTTTGAGACTTAAACATAACCGGTGAAATACGTGTGCACTGTAGATACATACCTGTGCCTGTCCCTTGACTGGTATGATGTTACATTTATGTCTTTATTTTTGGTATGAATGTATAATTCATACTTAGCTACAACAGCAGTTTCGGCAGTTTGATTCTGCAATGAATTTGTGATATGACTAAAACTTTAGCTTTAGACATAAATATGAGAAACAAATGTAATCTTATTCATGCATGAAAAAACACAAAATAAAATTAAGTTCTTAGCCCTTTTATCTCTCGGTTTTCCTTGTTGATAGGATTATTCGAAGAAGAATTATGGGCATATTAAAGAACTACTTCACCTGGTGCAAGATTTCAATGGTCTTGTGCCTAATGAGGGTAGATCATATTACCTTTTATTATTTTGTTACTCTTTTACGTTGTAAAGTTTTATTTCAATAGTCATATCGAAATCTTTTTCACAGGCGAAAATGTTTTCCGACCGTGGTAATAGTTCATCAAATCACGTGACTTCTCTGGATACACCTTCGACGACCGTCACTCCTGCAGTATTTAACCTTCTAAAGAACATGACAGGTAAGTCATAGAATAACCCCCTTTTTAAACAATTTGGTTATTGCGAAATAATCTGTAGATAGAATCAGTAAATTTCAATCACAATCGTATAATTTTGGACAGGGATCCGCGGATTCCAATTTTTAGGAAATTAAAACATTTTAACTCAATAATTTTCTAGATAGCTCAACTTATTGAAATGATCAACTTTAGCACATTAAGATAAGATAAGATAAGATAATGATTTATTTCTCACCACAATATGTAAGTACATTTTCAAATTATTAAGAACAATACATAATTGGTTTAATTATACTGTGGGAGACTGGTGCCTAAGCTAGGCGTAGGGCCTGTATTTCAGGACACCAGGTCGCCACCCCTTTGGAAGCGGTTACATTTAAATCAAATATGCGCTCGTACACAAATGCGGTGTTATATAAAATCTGAACAAAGTATTACACTATCGGTTTTTACTTATTCTAGGGTTAGTATCTGTATGTGTGTGTGTAGTAGGCTGAGTGTGTGTGTGTGTGTGTGTATGAGGCTGTGTGTGTGTGTGTGTGTGTGTGTGTATGAGGCTGTGTGTGTGTGTGTGGGTGGGAGTGTGTGTAAGGAAATATGACGGGAAAGCTGAAGGGCTGAATGGACAGAATGGTGAGATGTATAAATATAGTACTTATTTTTTTTTTATTATTATTATTAAACTTCCACCCATATGCGATTAATAAGTAAAAAATAAAGAATATGTATAAATAATGTTTGTATTCAAATAAGCAGGTTATACCGGGGCAGCTAGAAGTTTTTCCGTAGCTTCATAACTTAATTCCTGGAGCCAGCTCCCAACCTTCATTTTACACTTAGTTTTGGTGTGGTCATAAATCAAGAGCGTCCTATTTATTTTATTGTAGAGAAAGCGACCAAGGTAACAAAAGAAACGTTTGGAGAACATTGTAGTAAGTCGCTTTCCGTGGCGATCTACTGGGTCATAACGTCTTTTACTTCGTAACAGCGAGAAGTTGAAGGTAAGGAGTCCATGCTGTTTTAGGGCCGTTTGTAGAACAAACAGCTGACGTACAGTTAGAACTTTAGCCTCTTTGTATAAGAGTGCTGTGGGATATCGAAAAGGTAGAAAAGAAGATACCTTTAAAATAGCTCTCTGTGCTCTCTCCAATAGTATAATTGTGGATTTAGGTGCACCGCCCCAAGACGTTATACAGTAAGTTAATAGGGACTGGGCGAGGGCAAAGTAGATTGATTTCATCAGCCTGTTGTCAGCCACATGTCGTAGGGTTTTAAAGACAAATATTAGTTTACGCAACCTATTGCTGAGGGTATTGATGTGTTCATGAAATCTCAAGTTGCAATCCAATATAATTCCTAGGTACTTCACACTATTTGCTTTTTGTAGGCGGGTGCAGTCACAGGTGTTGTCATTTTGGTAAGAGCAGAAGTGGGCAATTATAGAATACAACGGAGTCGTTTGAGTGTTGTGTGTGTACGACTTTAAGGAAAATGCAATATATTTTGTTTTATCCGCGTTTAGTGTGAGAACATTACTATGCAACCAACTCATCACAGTGTCAAAGCCCATCTGAGCATGCACGTAAACTTCATGCCAAGAATTTGCGCTAAAAAGAAGGGCAGTATCATCTGCAAAGGTTATAATTTTACTCTTGGGGATGGTGAGCATACCCAGCTCGTTAATGTATATGAGAAAGAGAGTCGGACCGAGTACGCTACCTTGTGACACACCATAGGTGACGGTGCACTCATCGCTCATGATATCATCGATCTTAACGGACTGGGTACGCTCACTCAGGTAGTCCTCGAAAAGTTTAAGTTGAATCCCCCTTATGCCTATTCTTTCCATTTTGTGAATAAGGATGGGTACAGAAACAGTGTCAAAAGCTTTGGCAAGGTCCAAAAAGATACCCAAGACTTTCTCCCCCCCATCCATGTTAGTGACAACATAGTTTGTCAGATCATGAACTGCATCGGACGTTGATTTGCCAGCCCGAAAACCATATTGTGAGGGTGACAATATTTTAAACCTTTCTAGGTAGTCAACGAGCCTATTGTTCATGATCCTCTCTAGTATTTTAGATAGGGCAGGAAGGACAGCAATAGGTCTGTAGTTGTTGACACTGTTTCTGTCCCCACCCTTGAAGATAGGATGGATAATGGATTTTTTAAATGGTTTGGGAAATTGGCCTGATTTGAGAGCGAGATTGCAGATGTATGTAAGTGGCGGTACAATTATGGACATGTGAATTTTTATAAGCCCATTAGAAATATTATCCCATCCCACAGCACAGCTGTTACGAAGGGATGTTATGAGATGAGCAACTTCATTTTCATCCGTCGGCAACAGCGACATAGACTGTAAAAAGCTGCTGTTGATAGTCTGTATGATTCGTCAGTTGACCTAGAAACTCTCTGTTCCGCGAGATTTTTACCGATTTCTGCAAAGAATTTGTTGGCCTGGTTAACGGATTGCAGTGGAGTAGCTGACATATGTAATAAGTGTGAAGTGCTGTCTTTCTTAGGAGTTCTATTGGATATTTTGTTTATAGCTGCCCAGATTTGTTTGGTGTTATTGCCTGCGTTGTTAATTTCGTTTCTCTCAAATTCTAGTTTAGTCTTCCTTAGCAGCTTGTTACAGTAGTTTCTGTATCTAGTGAAAGTAGTTCTTAAAATTTCGTTGTCAGGTAAGTTTTTTGCTTTTTTGTGTAGGTTGTCTCTATGCCGGATACATCGTAGTAAGCCCGGTGTGAGCCAAGGCTTTAGGATATTTTTCCGATTTGATATTTTAACAATTTTTGTGTTTGAATCAATCACATGTGTTATAAGGCTGATCATTAGGTTTGCGGCTATGTGAGGGTTTTCAGTGTGATAAACTGGTTCAAAGTCATTTTGCTTTAATGCACCGTCTAGTAGATTGTAGTTGACTCGGATAGCCGTTTTATTTGCAGATTTTTTTTTTTTTTTTAACTAAGAATAATAAAGTGGTGTCATGATCAGTCAGTGCGGAGTGGGCAACATAAGTTGATGCAGGTAGGGCACTTTTAAGAATAAAGTGGTCAAGGCACGCTTGTAGTCGCGTGGGTAGCGTGTGTGCAGGCAGCAGACCATGTGAAGCTAATAGATTGAGGTAACTATGTTTGGTTGAGTCAAGACACTGATCATGAATGTTTATGTTTAGATCACCAGTAATAATTATATTTTTATAGTGTGTGATGGTGGACAGGATCGTGTTAAGTGAGTTCAGAAAGTTAGTAATATCTTTGAAGGCCGGACGGCGATATATAGCCAAAAGGATAGTGCTGGCGTCGACTTTTATTAGTAGACAGTTAGCATCCTCAATCAATGGTTCTGCCACGGATACTTTAAGATTTTTATGGACGTAAACAACTACACCCTCATTTTGTGTAAGATTGTTATCAGTTTTGAAGTAGTTATACCCTTGTAGATCTGGGATGTAGTTAGTATTAAGAAGCCAGCATTCGGTTAACGTTATTAGGTCCCATTCAACCTTTGTTCTAGCAAGAACAGTGTGTAACCCTGCCATATTCTTTGTTATGCTTCTAATATTTTGGTTAAGGATTTTAAGTGATTGATTAGGATTGAGGTTGGGTGGTATGCAGTTATTTAAATCACAGGTGGATGAATCCGACACGGAGACAGAATCTATGTTGTTTATATTATTACTCTGTGTATTATCGAATTATATTTAATTTTTATCAATATTTGCATTTTTAGTATACTACTGAGTTTTAAGCGAAACATGCTAATAATACTATTATGGCATATTAGGACGTGATTAAATAAAGAAACCAGGATATAATTTAACGCACAGGCTTTTATTTCATATGTGTGTTGTGTATTTGAAATAACCTTCAATAATAATATTGTGTAGTTTGTGTGTGTAAATAGGTGTGTCAGACAATTTTGTATGTAAGTGTAGATAAGTAGGTTAGTAACTAATTTGTGTATTACATTTGGAAAAAACAATGATAAAAATTGTAGTGTGCAGTTAGTATTTTTACATAAATGTTTAAGAAAGCTTTGTAGATATTTATAAATAGGTATGTTAGAAACAAATCTTAGCATAAGTACATAACATATCCATCGGTAGAGGAAGACATTTTTAAATAATATGGTACGGCTAGGTAGAATGGTTACTAGTCATTTAGTTTTCTCTTGACGTAGTTTAGCCAAGTCTTCTTCGGATTTTATGAGCCGGCTGGGTATCCCCTCTTTTTCGCGTACGTATACTTTGCCGTTTGCAGTCCAACATTGTTGGTACTCACTGCTTTTTATAAACTCTCTGGTAAGATAGTGCAGGCGTTTTGCTGTGGAAGTTAAGGCTTCTGAGACGTAGATCGGTTTCTTAGGTCCTGGAGCTTGCAAGTGGGTAGTATTAAGACGATTTTCTATATTTTGTTTGTTAAAGTTTTTAGTGGATAGTATAAATTGTTCTTTCATTGATGTGGATGAGAATTCAACAATGATTGTGCCCATTGTGTCTTTCTTGGGTCTCAAACGGAAGATATTTTTGACCTCGGAGGGTGGCACAGGTAGGTTAATAATAGTACCGAGTTTTTTAACTAACCCATACAGAGTTTCTTTGGTCTCGAGGTTTGAAGTTGGGATATTTTTTATTTCAATTGTTGCAGCCTTAAAGTTTCTCTCCAGATAATCTACCTTAAGTTCAAGTGTTTTAATAACTTTTTGGTTGTCTTTGCACTCCGTCTGTAATTTATTTATTTCTAGCATGGCATCATCGTATTTATCGGATAAAAATTGCACAGAGTTTTGAATTTGAGTATTTTGAGTTCGGATTTCATCATTCTGAGTTTGAATTTCTATGTTTTGCTGGTTACGTATTAAGCTGTTTTGAGACCTTATCTCCTCAAGGGCTGAATGTAGTGTGTCAATTTTATTATTGTGATGTTTTTGTTCAGAAATAAAATCAGAAAACATAGACTTCATCTCCTTCATCATAGACTCTAAGCGTTGCAACTCAACATCATCACCCCGCTTTCTTTTTCTCCGATGTTGTTCATTAGTTTCTATATCGCAACTCGTATGTAAATCAGGATGCAGTTTTCAGAGGTGAGCGGATCATTTTTGGTGTTAGGTTTGCTAAATATTAGCTCAGAAATAAGCCCAATTCGGAACAAAACCATGTACTTAGTGTATTTTGTTTAGCTTATGAATAAGGCACTTTACTCACTCAGTAATCACATCAACTTATCGTACAGTCCTGTGTTGACTACACCTTCTTATATATTCGGTTCCCAAACAACAGACGAGCAACAGCTGATTGACGATTTGAGGTTTATATGTAGATTTACCTTATAACTAATGTCGTGCCAGTTCTTGCCAAGGGTTATTGCATTGCCCGGTAACCAGCACCCTAATTACGTAACATACTATCAATCACAATCTGAAACATTTTGAAGCTTATTGCTAGTCCATTGCTTCATATGTTTGAAAAATTAGTCTGCTCAACAATGTAGGTAACACAATGAATGTTATTGAACTGTCAAAATGAAAGCCATTTCTACTGTTAGTGTGTTACGCAACTCCCCCGCAGTTCTCAGAATTTCTTAAAGGACTGGGAAAACCTTAAAACCTTTTTAAACGAAGATAACTATACTTGAAAATAAATCCCTATAAGCCTGTTATCAGGTCTTTAATATACTTGAAACTACTTGCAAGGTTCTATAAGATTCCAAAGACTGTACAAAATGATAATATCTTAAAAGGATTAGCGTAACACACTAACAGTAGGTAGTGTGTTACGCAATTACCCCGTTGCGCTTTTTTTTTTTTTTTGGTTGGGAAATCATCAAATGACTTCTCCCGCTCTGGGCGGAGCGGAAGGGCGTGTCAGACTCTTACTGACTAAAACCCACCCGTGTTCCTTCAGTTGCCTGTGCGCCAGGGCCACGGTAACTCTTTCGAACAATCCGCGACCCCGGCAGGACCCCGCTGCGCTGGTTGTAGAGCTCAGATAGGCAGTGACTCCTTGTAAAATGCTGGTAGTCAGCTACATCCGTGCGTGTGTATAGGGAATTAAGAAATAAGTTATATGTCAGTGGATAGAATAGACATCTAAAAGTTCTAGTATGGAAAAACTGTCGAAAATTCAACATTTATTCTCAGGATAAGGCTTATTCTAGGTATAAAAGTTTGGTGAAATTCGCCCATAATCAACAAAATGTTTAAATAAATCTAAATCATCCAATACTTACTGCTGTTATACTAGTAAATAACTAGTTGGTCTTGTGATCGCAAGCATGACTGCTGAGCATGGGGTCCTGGGTTCGAATCCTGTGTCGGGCAAGATGTTATTGGGTTTTTCCATTACAAATTTATCAGTAGAATTTGTGACCTTTTGATGGCTTTAGACTCGCCCTCTATTACATGGGACTTTAACATGACTGACAAAATGTGCGTGTACACTTCTGCCTATCTCTTTGGGGAATACAGGCGTGATGCTATGTATGTAAATAAATATCTTTCTATTTGATGACAACTACATTTTACGAATAAATACAGTTAAAGAGTTTCAGTATGGAAATGGTTTCATTGCCACACGCTCCGCTCATTAGCACTT
Source organism: Dryobotodes eremita (assembly GCA_917490735.1). Taxonomy (NCBI): domain Eukaryota; kingdom Metazoa; phylum Arthropoda; class Insecta; order Lepidoptera; family Noctuidae; genus Dryobotodes; species Dryobotodes eremita. The sequence continues at coordinate 2,753,007 of OU823241.1, read as the reverse complement.
GCATATACTAATTTAACTGTCATGCCTTTGCAATGTTTCATAATAACATTAAATCGTTTACAAATAAACTAATATTTGACCTACTCTTTCTCTCACTATTATTATCAGTTTTAAATGTTTCTTTTTGTAGCTTAGACCTGAGTTCAATTCCCAGGTCGGCTAGAATTAGACTTAAATAAAAAAAAGAAGTTAAAAACCTTTTTAAATGCAAGCTTTTATTGAACTAAAAAGTACTAAATAAAACTTACGTTAACATAAAACTTTAATATTTTCTTAAAAGCGGCTTATCTTAAAGTGTAAGAAGGACGTTCACGCCTCAAGCTTTTAAGAAAATATTAAAGTTTTATGTTAACGTAAGTTTTATTTAGTACTTTTTAGTTCAATAAAAGCTTGCTTTTAAAAAGGTTTTTTACTTCAATTTTATTTTATACTTTTTAGCATTAGAATTTCTATAGATAACCGTTCTATCACCTTCTCTTTAAAAGTACTTCTAAAGACAAATCCAAAGAACCCAAACGCGCCTTTACACAAGTCATGGTGAGAAGCCATTCGAGTTGCACTATCCAAGTCATGCCATACTTTAGAACGGGCTATCATCATAATTTTATGAATACTTATACAACATTTCGTGCCTGTGCACGTATGGAGCCAGTTCTGGGTGCAGCAGCCAGATCATGGTAAACTTTAGAACGAGCTATCATAATTGTATGCGTATATAAAATTTTGTGTCTCTGCTATTGACCGTTGAGGAGTTGTCTCGACTGGAGCCAATCCTGGGTCCAGCAGCTAGGTTATGGTAGACTTTAGAAGGAACTACCATAATTAAACGCGTATATTAAATGTCATATCTGCACCGTTGACCGTTAAGGAGATTCTTCGTCTGGAGCCAATTCTGGGTGTAGAATCACAGGTCATGCATCATAAAAATACATTGTCTACAAAACAGAATCAACGTGTGAAATTTCAACTCCGTAGGATAAGAGTAAGTGTTTTTTTTTCAGCTTACACAAACATACATACATTGCAAGTTAAAAAAAAAAAAAAAAAAGCTTGTAATTTATGGAACATTCGATCTATTTTCGTAACCTAATATCACTACGAATAGAAACTATTGTAATAATATCAATCTTATCGGGTGACTAATTGGTTGTTTACACATTATTATTTTTGCGTGTGTTATTATATTACAACTACGATTAAACAAGACAAAACATAGTTTGTTATGAAAAATATAAGAGTATAGTATGACAATCTCCAAGAATCCCAATTATTTTTAGCTAGCAACCCGCCCCCGCTTCGGACGGTCGTATTGGCGACAAATCAAAACAAAACATTTGGATTTCTGTGCTCTTCATCTTTAATTAAGAGCACATCATTTTTTTTTCTTGACACTACGTCATTTAAATGTATAGTTTAGGAGCTTGCGCGGGTTTAATCATTGCGCTAATACAGTAATTACGGCAGAATAGCGACCGTTCATTAGACTACGTAGGGCCCGTCGTTTGATACATAGTTAAACCTGACCAATAGTCAATTTAACAATTAGTCAGTTGACAATAGTTAAAGTTTAACTACTCTGTCTACGCGTGATTAACTTTTATAGCAAACTGTCAATTTTTTTAACTGTAGTTTGCTTAACCATTTGTCAAACAACATACTTTTGTCATTTTTAACAAATTGTTATAAAATGATAAATGATTTTATTTCTGTAAGTTGGTTTAAACAAACACTTTTACACGTCAATCATATTTTAAAAACTAGATGAGGTCGAATCAAAAAGTTAGGTTAGTTTAACTAACGCATTTTAACTATTAGTATGTTTGACTACTGATCAAACAACGGGCTCTTAGTGTAGTTTGGTAGGCAACCCTACATGTGTGAGCCCTACTCGCTCTTAGCCGTTTTTTTGGAACTCGACACTTTACAGAATATTTTACAAAACTCCTAAACTAATAATGATCGTTACGATACTGCCCATAATCCAATAAAATTAGGGTCAACGCAGAACGTATTTTCTTTCATGCATCTCTATGAGCCATCATCTCGGTGATTCCTTTATTCCTAGCCATAGCATTTCGTCAACTAATAATGACTTTTAAATCTAGTTCTGAATTTACGGATTATTTCGTAATAATTCTTAATGTCTACACTTGCGATTATTTAATTAACATTGCCTTATTATCTCATTAATCATGAATCAGCCGCTAAGTATTAGATTTTGGGTTCGATTCCCGGATCTAGTCATATGTGTCATGGTTTGATTATTCTTTGAGGAAACCGCCTGAATGATACTCTTTTAAATTAGACTCGAAAAATGAACATCGTATAGGACATGACTTTTAGTATAACTTGACGAGGGGAAATTCGCTGTACCATAATCAGCCTATAATGTTTCCAGAAGCCTCCTCTCAGTGAAATCCAGCAAACTCGTGGGCCTAGTGTATCGAGTACTTCGAGTTTTTGGTTCGAGGACATGCATTTCCATGTATTTTACCAAAATGGATTATTGAACACCGCGACCAAACTACCGGAGAGACTCAGATCATTTTATACAAAACCAGTTTTCAGGTTTTCAGTTTTTATGTTGCCTCCGAAATACGGGCAGTAATCTGCGTCATCGCAAAAAGCTTTTCAAATTTCATCCCGAGAACACGCGACTTTGCGACCAGCACCTACTACTGACCCGAACAAATGAAATACTCATGAGTTCCTATTTACCATCAGGGACCAGAGCGGCCTCTGGTGTCTACACCAAGCACATACAACAGCTGAGGATTCCATTCGTCTACCAGCTCTTGCCGCACTTGATGAATGACCCGAATAGCTTGAAGCCCGCATACCATATGAGAGGAGGGCGCCACTTCTCTGAGTTAGTCGTGGGCATACCGACAGTGAAGAGAGATAAGGAGAGCTACCTAATGTTTACCTTGACTGTGAGTATTCATTTTTGTCTTTATTACCAAGAATTGAGGCTCACTTTTCAGGTTATGGAGACCGGCTCCCGTTAGTAAAAGATGGAGTTAAATACTTTTTCTTCTTCGGAATTCCCAATATTAAATATTGTTATGATTGTAATGTATACTTATATCAATAATATTATAAAGAGGTAATATTTTCTTGTTTGTAAGTTTGTATGTAGGGGGGTAATCTCTGGAACTACCGGTCGGATTAGAAAAAATAGTTTTGCATTTGATATCCCAATTCTTGAGGATGGCTATTTAACAAAAAGCAAAAAGAAAAAAGTCAGAAAGAACACTAAGTAAAAACGAAGTAATAACGCGGGCAGGCGATGCGATGCGATGGGGTGGATCGGGGGAACAAGAAATTTCACTCGGTAGAAGTTGCGGGCAGAAGGTATGATCTATAAAGCAAACAATAACTTGTTCATGAAAACAATCTTCTAATATCAAAAGAGACTATTTAATTTAATTTGGATTTGTTAGATCTTACTTGTTTTCATAGTGCACTATCAAGCACCCTAATTGCATAACACATTATCAATCACAATCTGAATCATTTTGAAGGATATTGCTAATCCATTGCTTCATCTGTTCGAAAAATTTGTCTGACCAACAACGTAAATAACGCAATGAATGTTGTTGAACTGTCAAAATAAAAGCCATTCCTACTATTAGTGTGTTACGCAACTCCCCCGCCGTTCTCAGAATTTCTTAAAGGACTGGGAGAAGCTTAAAACCTTTTTAAACGAAGATAACTATACTTGAAAAGAAATCCCTATAAGCCTGTTATCAGGTCTTTAATATACTTGAAACTACTTGCAAGGTCTGATAAGATTCCAAAGACTGCACAGAATGATAATATCTTAAAAGGATGAGCAAAATGGTTTATACAAGGTGGTATAGAAGTATGAGGAACAGGGTGTAAAGTTCACTCAAACCTCCATTTAAAAGGGAGGATCCTCCGACCAGACGGGTGTTGTGTCTGGTGCCCACCAGACACAACACCCAGCACGGGAACCCTTTGTACGCGAGTCCAACTCGCACTTGGCCGATTTTTTTTATAATATGTTGTCTTAGAAAATTACGCTGTTGTCTTTATTGTGAACTAGCTTCTACCTGCGACTTCGTTCACGTGGAAGTCGTAAGACACCACAATATACTGAAATAACAGCTATATTATTAAAACTTCCCGTTTGTAGTTTTTGTCTTGTTTGGTTTTGGTTTTGGTTGGTACCCAACATATAAAGAGAGTCAGGACTGGTGACGCGGGAGCAAGCGACGTATAGTTGTCCGTGGGAGAAGCAACTCATCCTGAAGTCGACATTCGCAGCCTTCAGTAGCCATTTCTAATTGCTTGTTTTTAATGAATTAATGAACGCCTGCGTTTCTGCGTATACTACCTAATGGCACAACACTGATACACTGACTGTTGCATCCTTATAGATTATTCCTGACGAACAGCTATCACTAAAATAATATAACAGTAGATTTTAAGCACAAGGGATTCCTTAGTAACAGTCACCTTAGCACAAATATTTATGTTTATTATAACCATAGATGACAGAAGAGGCCCAAACTTAATGTTTTTCTAAGTACGTTCTACGAATTATGACATTACATGATATATTACAAAATTTAAAAAAAGAAGCACGTGATATATCAACCATTGGTAATAGAACGTTTACAATGCAGTCGCCGAACCGCTAAGCTATTTGCATTGTTGAAAGTGGACTAAAATAGCCATTCTTATATATTTTATGATTGACTGCTTAACACCATAAAGGTATACAAACCTTAGTTGGTCCGATAGAGTTTTTTGATCCTTATACGAAACTGGATCGACTGGCATCAAAAAGTTTTTGTGAAAATTGATCATTTTCTTGCTGACTGTATATTTTTTTCAAAATCTGTGGATGTAGATGAAAATGTTTCAAAAAGTCAAGGACAGTCTCCTAAGATCGTTTTCTTGTAGCGAAAACGGTTAAGGTACCTGGCCTTATTGCCCATCTCAAAAATCCACTCTGTATATGTTAAAATTGACTGCTTAGCTCCATAAAGGTTAAATCTGTAACTATCTGCAATATTCCAAGCTTTAGGCTCGTCTTTTAATGATGATTTAATAAGTACCTACATAATTTCTATAATGTAATGTTGATGAATATTATCACAGTTTATGCACCATCTCTTCCTACCAATTTGTACGCCACGATATGCGGCTGAACATGTTAAAACATTTTTTATCTTTATTATCTTGCATGCAATGTATCATGTACACCATGTTTAAACAAATAAAATTTTACTTACTTACTTTTTGCAATTTGCGATAGACTATAGACGAATACGAATAAATTTCAATATTACTCATCCCCCATAGCAAATAGCGTAATAATTTATAGCCTTCAGATTGACCAGACTTATAGGGAATATCTATGCAAAATTTTAACTAAATCAATCCGGTAGTTGTTATCTGTTTTTCTGTTTGTCTGAATGTATGTATTCAGACAAACAGAAAAGCAGACAAAAAATCTAAAAATTAAACAGTGTCATTGGTTATATATCGGCAATCCAATAAGGGGATGTAGGAGAGGTCATTTGTAACAAAATGACCTCTGATGACCCCTATGAAAATGTCAACCATTTTCGAGTAATTTGACATTTTATATTTATTTGCGGTACACAACATTTAAAATTGATTTTAAAAAAGAATGCATGATTTTTTAAATTATTATTATCTACTTCTACTTCAATATATACTAGTCAACCATAAAATGACAATTATCTGGAATAGTTTTACAAATCGCTACTATTTTTTTATTTCTATAATTTCGAGCAGGTTATTTGACTAAAATAGTCGATTTCTGCAAAAAACATCGAATTACTTTATCGGCAGAACATTCCAAAAACTTTTACAACTTCTCAAATATCGAACGAGATACAATAATATACCAAATATCTTCAAAAAAATCTGTTAAGTTACTCGAAAATGGTTGACATTTGCATAGGGGTCATCAGGAGTATTCTGTTGCAAATTACCTCTCCTACATCCCTTTAACGGATTGCCGACACATAACAAATAACCCTGTATTTAAGACATTAGAATCGTTCCTAGACCCCACAAAAATTACACTTATTATTACATTTATATCACATTTATAATTACATTAGAAACACTGTTCAGTTTTGACTTCGCGACGATTTTATTACATGTATAGAAGATGCTGAATATTTTTGATAGTAGCCTAAAACCCTACTTATGATACTAACCTAGCAAATTTCCACAGCACCTCGTCAATGGACTGACTCCAGCTGATGTTAACAGTACTCTCATCGTTGTCATGATTGGTGAAACGGACTTGGAATACGTCCTCAAAACGGCTCGGCAGATAGAAGTCATGTAAGTTTTACTCTATCTACTATTATAAATATTAGATACAACATTTGACAAAAGAGATTAGCATGCAGGTTAACTCCAACGAATTTTTACCTACGGTGTGTGCTGAATATTTCAATTCGTTGGCATCGCTCTTTTGTTTGAGTATGTATTAGGTTACAAAAGTATTTTTTTTTCAAATAACTAGATAATATTAACGACGTAGTGCTTAATTTATCCGTGTTTACTTAACTCTTTTGTTGTCTGTACTGTAATTTAAGCTATTTCAGTGTCATAGACAAAGCGCTTCAAAAACGGAATATCGTTATGCTTTTTTAGGAAAACTTCGGCCCTCGTTAATATTATTCTACCTTACTTCAAATAGTATTTGTGCGGGGTGCAACGAAAAACAAAATAACAACAATTCAGCTAAGCCATTGTAGTTACGTTCTATCCTTTGTGTCCTTCAGATGGTGACTTAAATCTCAACAAGGCAATGTTTTTTTTTTACCAAGTCTCATTTTAATTTAGGCTAAACCAATCAAATGTAATTAAAGAAGGATACGGCCGGTTAATAATAATACGCCGAGCTGTACTTATAAGGCCTACGGGAAGTGTTAATTTCTGCTCGTCCTGATTTCTAGATCTAATAAAAGTAAACCAGTTTAAATAATGTAATCTGCATTCGACAAAAGACGTTTATGATTAACTTTATGTCTACTACAGAATACCTCTGTAGTAAAATTTTTACATTCACTCACTAACAGGCAATACGCAGCCTTAAACGCTATGTTTAGAAGCATGAAATTTGCACAAAAGTTCTTTATATAACGAAAGTGAACACTAATGAAGGATTTAGACAAGTCATTACCTAAAATTAAGTATAAAAGTTTGTATAGAATTTTGTCGTTGTCTTCATTTTTAGCGATGGGAAATCCCATGGGACACGGCTTCTTCTTAAATGAAAAATAAATAAAATTTCGTGTCTTTATTGTTGACCGTTAAGGAGCTCCCTCTTTTGGAGCCAATTTTGGGTGTAGAATCAGGTCATGCATTATGCAAAAATGCATTGTCTTCGAAACAGAATCAAAATGTAAAATTTCAACTCCGTAGGATAAGCGGAACTGTTTTTAATTCAGCTTGCAAGATTTGACTTATACATACTAACTAACAAGGCAAAATATATAAAAGCTTGTAAAAACAACCTGCCTGAAATAAAAGCCTTCTTGTTGTTTTTAACCTAATAACGCTCAAACCGGCCGGTATCAAATGAAACCAATAATAAAGCGTGGGCTCCTCACGTCTATTGAGCTTGTACTGAGTTTAATTTCCGTGTCAGTGAGAGTTCTGTATGGACACAAATGTTGCTATAGAATCTAAAGTCTGAACAATTGTGTTTGTCTTTTGTTGATATTGACATTCGACGCGGTGGGAAATGCTATCTAGCTTTGAACGTGTTGGGCAAACCAGAAGGTTTACATTGAAATCGGATGATTACTTAGGCCCGTCCTCCAGGCACACCCAAGTACTAAGAAATATTTTATTCCGAATTTCGTTGTTCCGATTTTAAGAGTCCGAATTTCGTAATACCTAAGAATTATAATGTCTATTATTAAAAATCACGAAATTTATTTTCTCTAATGTCGTGAATACGATTTGTTTGTTTTCCGATTTTCATACGTTCGAGGAATCAAATGCTCGATGGGTTCTCGGTCTGAAAAACGACATTCCGATTTTCGATACTTCGAATAAACTGCTAAAATTAGGATTCTGATTCTGATTTAATATTCAGATAAGCATATAAATTCAAAATCTATAAGAAATGGTTAATGTTATTTAAAAACGTCTACTTTGTATACTTTTTTGTGTTATCTTCTTCTCCTTATAGAGCGTGGCGCTACAATGGCGACATTAATTAAACACATGGTAGGGCTAGTGGATAGTAACAATAAAAAATATTCGTGAAACACAAACTACAAATACCAAAAAAAAAGTGTTAATTTTTTAACACTTTTTCACTTAACACTGCTGTGAGGCACACATTGTTTTTTAACAATGTGTGCCTCACAGCTGCGCCAAAAAGGTTAATTTCAGCATTAATCAAATCAAATCAAATCCTATTTAAGGAATACACCCATATTGAAATTAAACCAAATTACAAACTAATTATTAAAAAATAAATTGTTAAATGAATACAACAACTTTCTTATTTCATTTTTATTGTTTCTGGCCACTAGCCCAACCCATTTGTTAAATTAATGTTGCCATTATAGCGCCACGCTGTATATACTTGCGTCGGGTACCATCTACTGTTATTGAATCCTTTGGGTTAGGTTAAGTTAAAAGAGTGGCTATTAACGCCAGATCCCCTCTATTGTTGGTGAATCACTTGGGTTAGGTTAGGTTAGAACTGTGACCATTAAAGCGCGAAGGCGAGCGAGCGAAGCGAGCGTGGCACGGCAGCGGCCGCAGAGCGTCAGATCCCCTCTATTTTTGGTGAATAATTTGGGCTAGGTTAGGTTATAGAAATGTGACCATTAAAGCGCGAAGGCGAGCGAGCGAAGCGAGCGTTGCACGGCAGCGGCCGCCGAGCGCCAGGTCCCCTATATTGTTGGTGAATCATTTGGGTTAGGTTAGACCTGTGACCTGCGAAAGAAAATATTTTTATTTCTTTAGTTTTACAAGGCGTTTTTATTTCGGAATTCTAATTAATCGGTATTTTAATAATCGGAATTCGTATTTTTGATATTTCAAATTACCATTAAGTCGGACTTTTTGTTATTCGATATATTGAAACTCAGTATTTTGAAATAGTAATTATAAACGTTAGGAGTATCGAAATTGAGGAATTATAAAAATAGTATCAATGATAAATCGGTGTTGTTATATTAGGAATTTTGAACCATTCGGAATTATGAAAATCCGTATTTTGAAACTCACATTTGTGACTGACGGAGTAAAGTTTTTCGTATTTATGTAGTATACCCCCGTCGTCCACCACGCTACTAAAAAATTAACAGAACGGATTATTGATAAAAGTTATTAATTAATTGTCGCCTCCGAGTCGCATGCGGTGCAAAGATTTGTTTAAAAAAATATATTTATCTTATTTTAATTAAATGATCGTTAATTTTATCGCAGCATAATTTTCAGAATCTAATCGAAAGCAGGACGCGAGATTAGCACGACGGATCACCATTAAAAAACTAGTGCTGTGACATTCTGGCCACTCATTGGTGATTTGACTTACTAACTGGTTAGTTCTGAGTAGCGTCGTGGACGAGGGTCCTTATTGCCAAAATCTATTTGAACCATTTCAGGTTCTTCCTTTAATTATTGCAACGATGAAAAAGTCCTCAAAATCTGAATTGTTCTGTACAGGTTCCCAAAGCACGTAGAAAATGGCCTTATAGAAGTCTTATCACCATCAGAAGCTTACTATCCGAACTTTGACAGTCTTCCCGTGACCTTGGGGGACTCCCATAAAAGAGTCGCATGGCGGACGAAGCAGAACCTGGATAACATCTACCTCATGGCCTATGCACAGTCTAAGGGCACCTTCTATCTCATGCTAGAAGATGATGTCATCGCCAAGAAAAACTATGTTCAGGTGAGTTCGATTGTCTTTTTGTTTGCTAGATTACTTACGAGTTACTCGATCCTTATTGGAGTTATTATAACATGTATTTGTATTGGTAATGCACTGTTATTTTATGGTGTCTTATTTCGTCACCTACTCTCTCTCTCATGGGATAAGTTCAGACCTTCAATCAACTTAGCCTACCGCAGTCCACTGCTGGACATCGGCCTTTCCCGGACAGCGCCACAACACTGTACTCCGTCTTCCGTATCCAGTCTGTCCCTGCCACCTTTTTAAAGTCTTCGGTCTATCTAGCTGGGGGGCATCCCACACTTGCCGATATGCTAGTTCAAGCCTTGGAAGAACTATAAGCCGTTTTATCGAGCCGTAATATCTAAGGAGAAGATTCACAGATCGCGCTTCGATTTCACTTTACTAGTAAAGCGATGGGCACGAACGTATTTGAATATTATTTTATGCAAGTAGCATGTACTTAGTATTCTCTTCCGTTTGAGTCGGTTACTTTAACTCTGACTGCGCATGGTGGGGACGAAGACATTTTGATAGCGGTGACTCTAGAAGGTTTTCTTAATGCAATGTGCATTAAGAATAGAAAAAATACTAAAAGGTACAGTCAAATATAAATTTAAAGGCATGGCTTGTTGGGATTTTTTTCGATTATTTCTTTTAACCGACTTCCAAAAAAGGAGGAGGTTCTCAATTCGACTGTATTTTTTTTTTGATGTGTGTTACCTCAGAACTTTTCCTAGGTGAACCGATTTTGATGATGATTTTTATTTTAAAGCTGATACTATTCATGTGGTCCCATATAAATTTGATCACGATCTTACTAGTAGTTTTTGAGTTATCCTTAATAATGCGTTTCCACAATATTTTCCACTTATTATACCTATCTATATTAATGATCTTTTAATAACTTCCTGACACTGTTATTTATATAACAAGTAGTGGTATACGAATTTGTGTGGGGTAGGTACGACAGCTAAAAAGTAAAAAATAAAATCTTTTTAGTGGCAAAAAATCGAAAATACAAAACCAAAGATACCGACTACCGAAATTAAAGTTATTATTTTTGACTTTGTAGTATTTAGTTAAGCCAAGTATAATAATAATTAATTTTTAGACCAAAAAGAATAAACATGTTACACAATTTGTCTTACCTACTCAGGCTTATAGTAAATCAGTTACAATTGTGTCTTATTAGCATCTGCTTCAGAACTATGACTATAGCCTATGTTTCAGCTCGTATCTTAGCGAATTTTAATGTTATTTCTTCAGAATCAGGGGTTTTTGTAAAAACGTCATGGTTCCTGTGCATTTCTGTTGTAAAATATTCTTATTGAATACCTGTATTTCTTATCATAACTTTCATGCCAATGGTACACTGTTTAATAATATCTTTTTCACTCCTCTTGCTCATAAAGTCCGTCATTGTAACGTACCAGAGCGGGGATAAAATTGCATATTTTCCTCTAGGGCAAAAGTTTTTGTCTTTTACCAACGAGCCTACAAAAACGAAAAGTTTTTATTCATAAGTAGAATAATCACGAATAAAGACTCGACTTATTACTGTTTCGTAAAAAAAGAACATTTTATTTTTGAAAATGGAACTAAAAGCATTAGCAAGCAAGAAGGTGCATTGCGTTGCGACTACAGAAAAAATTAAAAAACATAAACTATGTAATATTTTATTGGATTATTTTATTTTCTCGTAATAGTAGAGAAAAGTAGAGTGTAACACACGGCGCTAAAAACCCATTATAAGTCCGTTTCTATTTACTCCCTCGCTAAAGCTCGAGAGTAAAACTACCTCGTATATAAAGGGTCATTTTAGCCCCTTGTATAACAATCTACTAATAGGACATACATTTTCAGTTAAGACGTTTTTTCTTTCGCCTGTCTTTGATGAGTACTTGGCTTTTTAAAGGATTTAGAAATATGTACAACAATAATAGTGTTCCTTCTTCTTAACAGACTGCCCCGTTGGTCTAGTGGTCGCAAGCGCTGAGCTGAGCATGCGGTCCTGGGTTCGATTCCCAGATCGGGTAAAGTTTTATGGGGTTTTTCTATCTGGAATTTCTCAGTTTGTTGCACTTTTCAGGCGTAGTATTTGTTTATATGTTATTTTGTCAATTTTTCAAAAGCCATTTTTATCATACTTGTCCAGGAAATAAAGCAGTTCACAGCATCGACCACAGTGGCCAACCCTAACTGGTTCTTCATCGAGTTTTGCAATGTGGGTGGCATTGGCAAGCTATTCCGTTCAGCGGACCTGATACACTTCGTCACCTACGTGCAGCTTTTCTATAGCAACATGCCCATCGACTGGCTTCTTGAGAGTTATCTGGCTGACCGGACGTGCACCATTCTTAAGACTTCGGTAATTTTTTTTAATAATATGTATATTATATTCTGAAGGTATAATTCCGGAGGCGACCATAGACCGCAAACCGCAGTAGCGTTGACTGGTATGTAACAGGCGGCAAAGGCGCCATCTACGGAAGTTTTTATAGAATTACATAGAAAGCGGTAGTGTGCGGTCTGTCATTGTGATTTGCAGTCTGCGGTCACCTTCGGGATTATGTTAATCAGTGTTAGTTTTAGGTTTTTGTGTTTTCAACCTGCGCTGAGTGAATGCGACTGCTGACTGTGTATCATACTTAGACTATTTTGAAATTTTAAACAATAGAGAACATTAGTGACCAGCAGGCTTAGCACGAGCACCGTTTTTTCAACGGAAGAGTAGACAAAAATAACGTTCCGTGTAGACAGTACAACGGCAGCAAAGTAGAAAGAGTCAACTGCACTTTTTACGAAATTCAGTAGTTTATTCACGTTTTTCTTTTATTTTACTTATATCTCGAAAATGGTGTGTCCTACCGCAAAAATAACGAAACTTCCGACCCCCTTAAAAAGTGAAAAATTCTGTTTTTCCATTCCATTTTTATACTTTGTTGCCGTCGAGTAACAAGTTTTCCACTGTCTTTAGCATGGCGATTACAAAATCAAATTGTCTTCACTACCTTAGACAACTGTCAGTTGTCAGTGTGATTTTGACAGTTTGGGATAGAAAACTTTCTTCTGAAAGTCTACATAAAAAAGGACCTAGACAACGATCGATAGAAACGAAAGACAAAATGACACAGGTTGTAGAAGGATTTTTACGGTGCGATATCAAAAATGGAAAAACGAAATGTCACTTTTTATAGAAATAGGTATGTCTATTCTTCCAAGAAATAGAAAGCGTCATGCTAAGCTTGCACGACATTTTGCATTCGCAGTCACACAGTATTCATAAACGTACATTTTCTAAGAACGCTGTAGTCGAATTTTTTAGCTACAGTGATTTGAGTGTACGGAGATAAAACTCTTCATAATCGTCCACTACCAACTGCAACGCAAAGATATTAATATTTTTGCGTTGTGAACCGTGTGGACACAATTATTTTGTTTAAAGGTGCTGTCCCCACTGCCACGCACAGGATAGGGATCCAAAACACCGCGTGGTAACGCGTTTTCATTGAGTTTGTGTATAAATTATTACGCGTGACTGGGTAAACGACGCCTAAAGGTCACCACAGATAGAGCAGCAAGATGTTCGAGAAGTTTTCATAGATTAATATTGATAATAAACTAATTTCCAAAGATTTGGAATAGCGTGCAAGATAAAATTCTGCGCGGCTTGCGAATGTTACTCGCAGCCACGTTCTTAAAATGTTCTATTTTTTTCTTTATTTTGACGTCTTTGAAAAATATCATACAAAAACCTTATTCCTTAGCAATATCAATAGCTCTATTAATTATCGATACCACCCTCGAACACCTTCCAAGCAAAGGTACTACACAATAACAATATTACGAGCCATTCAAGAAACTAACAGTAAACACAAAGGCGTATGAAATGATAAAATCTAAATAATGTTGGTCCGCCACACGCCGCAACGCAGTGTGTCCTCCACGTCTCGGGGTTCACACCAGCGCCCACACCGCCGCGCGCCGCCCCTATGGTGTCGCCAAGGACCCGTTCACGGCCTCGAACGGTGCGACTTGGGACGCGACTTGCGTAGTGCGACACGCGCGCGCTTCACCTGTTTCCGTCTTTCTTACCACATGTCGTTAGTCGAGGTTGTCGCTTCGAGACACGTGGTAACGATGTACACGTATAGTGCATTCTAATTTAAAGCTTTACTTGATAACCCTCACCCATTGGAGCGTAGCTATGTCTCCACAAAAAGGGCCTAGTTGAGGTTCTGTTCATCATTATACTGTGACGAGACTGATGTGAATGTTGGCGCGCGTCCACTGCGTCTGCCGAGTTTACGCGACGGATTTTGTTCAAGCAGTTGCCGCGATGTCTGTGCTGACCCTAAGATTGATAAGACCTATTGTTTCTTTTTATAGATTTGACTATTTAATAATAATTATAATATATTTATCTGTTATGTCAGAGAAAGTGTTCCGTGGCGAAGGAGGCGATTCGGCCGAAATACAAGTCATCTTTATTCCAACACATCGGTCTTTACTCATCACTGAAGGGAAAGATTCAAAAGATCAAGGTGGGTACAGTTTACTATTTTGCCAATTTTTTTGGAATTTGATAATAAACTTTTCACTTGAAGTCTCTGTGGTTTGTTGTACCTACTTTATAAAAGCTCTACTAGCTGTTTTTTTTTTCTATGGATTGTTAATTATTATTATATTAACTAATATTTTTAAGCTATTGCATAGCTTTTATCGCGGGCTTTGAGCGCGGCGACCGAATCAAGAAATTCCGTAAAGAAAATAAAACCTAACACCCCCCAATCCGCCGACCATGTAGCTCGGCCGAGCGTTCGCTTAACGTGTATGTATATGGTACGACTGTACGAAGTACAGCTCGCACGGATCGAGACGAGCTGCTCCGAAATCGGACGAATACGTAAGCAGCTGTTTATGAGGAAGTATATAGGTGTATAGGTATCTATCATATCTTTATAATGTAAAAATAAAATAAAAATCTTTACTCACCGCATAAAAATAAAGTATCAAATATTTTATTTATTTATTTATTTTATTATTTATGTACACACAGTAAAATAGATACAAATACGGCATATTAGTATTAAGTACAAAGGTAATGCTAATTTCTTAAGAAATACATTTTAAACGATATATACGAGTATATTATTATATTTATTTTATATATTTTAAACGATATTAACTTCTCATTTATTCCATAAAAGAAAAACAATTGTTTTCTTATCGGTCACCACGCTCAAAAAGTGTAACTTGAATTAATATCAAAGAAAAAACTTGAATTAATATCAAAGAAAAAAAAATACAGCAAAAATAAATAAATTATTATAATTGCATAAGTTGATAACAAATGCTATGCAATAGCTTTACCGCGGCAGTCCCCGAGTGCCACAGGTGTTTTTTTTTATCATTTCATCAGTAATAATGTTTAATATTTGACTTTGAATTTTGACTTTAATATTAGAAATACTTTTTTTATATGCTTCTCGTGGCTGACGATTGAGACCAACCTTTTTTTTTATTTTTGTGTGGTAAATCATCAAATGACCTCTCCCGCTCTGGGCGGAGCGGAAGGGCGTGTCAGACTCTTACTGACTAAAACCCACCCGTGTTCCTTCAGTTGCCTGTGCGCCAGGCCCACGGTAACTCTTTCGAACAATCCGCGACCCCGGCAGGCATCGGCCCTATCAGAGTCCGTCAATGGTGCTGACATCTCCGTCGACTCGGGCCTGGTCCTTACCGGACGGCGAGCTGCCCATTGCTCGCTGTCCGCAAACCCGCGCCTACGGTGGCCGGGAGTCGGCAATCGACTCCTGACACCGAGGGTGTCTCCTCCTGCGATGACTAGGGGCGCGAGGGCGAAGCGATTGCCTCTCCCTTACGCGCTCCGCCTCCTCCTTCGCGAACAATACTGCTTCGCAGAAGGAGGTGACGGCTTCCCATTCCCTCTCGCTCCGTACCATGGCCTGAACCAGGGCCGGACGCGTGAGTTCGCCGTCACCGATCGCCGCCACGAGGACACGGCGGTGCTCCGCCCAAGCCGGGCAGACCTCCACCGTATGGTCCACCGTATCCTCCGGTCGATCCAAACAATGGTAACACCCGGGCGTTTCCTCCTGCCTTATTCGAAACAGGAACCTCCCGAAACAGCCATGTCCGGTGAGGACCTGCGTCAGGCGGAAGGGGAGGACGCCGTGGCGCCTCTCAAGCCACTCCTCAAAGAGGGGACTTACCGCCGCAATTGTGTCGTGCCCAGCGCTGGGTTGCGACAGTCGCACTCTCCATGCCGCCATGAGATCCCGCCGGAGCTCTGTCCGCTGTGCCGCGATTTCTCGCGGCAGCGGAGTTACGCCCCGGCGTTTCGCCTCCTCGCACCACTCCAAATGTGCGCGAGAACCTATTGCCTCCAGATCCCATGGCGGCAATCCGGTAAGGAGGCTCGCCGCCTCGCAGGAGACCGTGCGATATCCCCGGACCAGCCGGATGGCCATGACCCTTTGGGACGCGTTCAACCGGCGGGCTGGTCGGAGCTTCAATGATCGCGCCCACACCAGTGCCCGGTAAAGCGCCATGGACCGCATGACCCCCGCGTAAAGCCTCCGGCAGGAGGTGTTTGGACCCCCCAGATTGGGCAAGAGCCGGAAACGCTCCACGAAGTTCCACCGGCTGTCGAGGACAAGTCCCAGGTACTTTATCGTTGACTCGACGCCGATGTGAACCCCTCCAATCCTTACTTGGGAACCCAACAGTGGCGCGTTCCGAGGACCATGAAAACACATGGCCTCGGACTTGTGCAAGGCCACCTCGAGTCCCAATTGCCGGATCCTCTCAACGACTGTCGCAACCCCGCGTGTCATTAATTCGGCAGCCGCCTGGGGCGACCTCCCCTGCGCCAGGACTAGCGTGTCGTCAGCGTAGCACACCACGCTGACGCCGCTAGGGAGGTCGGCGCGAGGCACCCAGTCATATCCGATGTCCCACAGATGCGGCCCCACGACCCATCCCTGTGGGACACCGCACGACATCTCTCGCCGGTTCCACTCTCCCTGGTGACCGGGGTAAATGACGGCCCTATCCTTCAGATAGGCCTCGACTATAGGACAGAGGTAGGTCGGCATCCGGTGATACCGGAGTTCCTCCCTTGTACAACTCCAGGGCAGGGTATTGAAAGCGTTAGCGATGTCTAGAGACACCGCTAAGACGACCCCAGCCCGGCCCACAGCATCCCCCGTCATGAGGGCTCGCATGCGCATGATGGCGTCCACCGTAGAGCGCCCCCTGCGGAAACCAAACTGGCTCTCCGCCAAATCCAGCCCCACCCGCACCAGCTGGCCGACGAGGCGGTCTGCAATGACTCTTTCAAAGAGCTTGCCCACCTCGTCGAGCAGTACGATGGGCCAATAAACGAACGGAGAGTCCGCTGGGCGCCCCGGTTTCTTAATGAAGACCAGTTTCCCCGTCTTCCAACGAAGTGGGAACTGGCCGTCCTCCAAGCATGCGCTTAGGAGCCCTCTTAGTCGAGACCCGAGAGCCTCCAAGGCCAGGACCCAGGCTTTTCCAGGTAAGCTGTCGGGTCCTGGGGCGGTATTCTTGGCACTCAGCCTACATACCGCCACTCTCAGTTCTACCTCGGTCACCTCTGGAGCATCGTCATCGTCGGTTGTGTGGTCCACAGTTGGCATGTCCCATGGGCGGAGTTTCTCCCGCACCACCTTATATCGGCGTCCGCACGGGTCCCTGTTCAGAGTCCCCAGCGACTCCTCACGGGCCAGTCCTCTGGCCCGCAGGATCTCCGCTCGTAGGGCGGTCTTCGCCGCTCTGTAACCCTCGTACAGCTCCGCCTGAATGGCTTCCGTATCCGGAGGGCGGATACGGAGCCTGCGGAGCCTGGTGTACAGGCGTCGCGCGGCAACGCACGCCTCGCGCAGCGTCGTTAACTCCGGCGACCACCAGCACACCTGGCGCCAGGCACGTCCGGGCTGGGCCCGGGGCATTGCCAAGTCACATATCTCGGACATGGCCAGAACTACTCCGCCTCGTCGATGATGTCAGCAGGCCTGTCCGGTGATGACACCCAGGCCTGCACGATCGAAGCTTCCAGGAGTAGCTCCCGGTCCAGCTGCTTCAGCGCCCACCGCGGACCACTCGGGGCCTGTCGGACCAGCGCGCTAGAGGTCTGGGTGGTGACGTCAAACCGGATATACCGGTGCTCGGAATACGTCTCCACCCCCTCGATGACGCGCCAGTCAATGACACGCGGTGACAGAGCGAGGCTGGCAAACGAGATGTCCACCACTGACTCACCCCACAGCCGTAGACACGTGGGGCCAGAACCCCGGTTTAGGACGACCAGGCCTGTCTCCAGAGCCCAGTCCTCCACCATCCTGCCCCACGTATCCGTATACCGGTAACCCCAAGCCGTGTTCTTGGCATTGAAGTCCCCGAGTACGAGCATGGGGAGGGCATGGTACCCATGGGCATGGGACTACTCTCAACTCCGCAAGGGTGTGGTGGAACTCGGCGTGAGTTCGGTTCGGGAAGAAGTATACCCCTACCACAACAATCTCCCCGAACCGTGCTGCCACGCAACCCCGTCCCCTCTTGACTGTCTCAAGCGACGGGGTACTGGCGGCGGCCGACGAAATTAGGGTCACTGAGTCGCTCAGGTCCTCCACCCGGTCATCCCTGGGCGGGACAAAGTATGGCTCAGCGACCACGGCGATAGTAATCGACCACTGCGCCATGCTCTGGATCAACACATCCTGGGCAGCGACGCAGTGATTGATGTTCGCCTGGAGGAGGCGTAATGGGGCCATTACTGGCACTCCATATCAGCCCCCTCCCGAGCCCCCTGTTAGGGCACTGCCGCAGTGTTTGTGGCAGCTATGACAGTAGAAGCGGCAGCGGCGGCGGCGGCAGTGGCGGCGGGTGCGGTGGTGACGGCGGTGGCGGAGGGCTTGCCCCTGCCCCTGGCTTTGGCGGGTGGAGCGCAGGCCTTACTCCCAGCCCGGTGATCGGCCGGCTTGCCAGCTGCCGCACATTAAAAGCAGTGCAGCGTGGCATTGCACGAGCCGGCCTTGTGATCGGGCTGACCGCAGCGGAACCAGTAATAGCTGCGGTCTACCTCCGAGGTTCATTGCACTCCCACGTGGTTGCCCACCTGGCAGCGGAAGCACCTCAGAGGCCAGCAGCAGTTTCACCTGCGCAGAAAACCCAGCCCACCAGGAGCCTTCGGCCCTCCCCGGCAATTTTTCTGGCCGCCGATACGGGGCAGCTCACCGTAATGGCTTGCATCCCCGCGTGGTCAGGACGGATGGTGCCCGCCCTAACCTGCTCGGCAGAGCACCCCCCCAGTCCTAACGACGGCGGCCACTACCTCAGCCTCCGTCACGCAGTCGTCCAGGCCCAAGATGCGCATGTCAATGCATTTGGTGGGCCTGGATACTCGGACCTCATCCGCATTTAGGGACGCTCTGAGCCTCTCGGCCAGAGCGTCAGCGGTCGGGCCGCTCGCCACACCTCCAGAATCCAGGCCCCAGTCACAGTGACCCTCACCCGGATGCCATTGGTGCCGTCTAGCTCCTGCAGGTTCACCGCCGCCCTCGCCTTAGTGAGCACATCGCGGAAGGACACGCCCTTCTTCTCCGCTTCCGGCTGTAGTGTGATCACTACAGCTGCGGACTTCGCTCTTTGTGCCGCTGCCGCCTCTTCTTCCTTTTAGCCGCCCTTGAGACCTTACCCGCCTTCCTCTTCTCTCCGGCTACTTGCCATTCGGCGTCGACCGGAGGAGCATTAGGAGGCCGGGGGGGGCGGCCGACTCGCCAGGACTGGAGACTTCGCCGCCTGCGCAGCCACCCCGCCCTTCTTGGGCTTGGGCGGCGCGGACTTCGATGGGGCCGGCCCCGGGGGTTTCGGCACGGACCCGCCTTTAGACCGCCCTGCCGTTCCTGGCTTGGTCGCAGCGGAGGCAAATGATACCTGCCAACTCGAAGCTAGCGGGGGATGCAGGACAATGGCCTCCAGAGCGGAAAACCGACTCTGGAAGGCAGCCAGCTCAGCTCAGCCAGCGCAGGGTCAGAACCCGGTCTTCAGCAGGTATCGGCACCGGTCGGCCTTGCCCATGGTGCGCTCCCTCCTGCGGCACTTCCCGGGGGCCGGCTGCTCAGAGGCCGGCCAGGTCCGCTCGGAGCTCCTCATTCTCCTTTCGGAGAAGCTCCATGGCGGCTGTCAAGCGAGCGACCTCAGCCCGCATCTCGGACATTCCGTCCGACGGAAGCCTAAGGTGAAAGGCCTCCGCTGCCGCCATAAAACAGGCCGTGGCAGTGGGTATGACCTTATCTTTAGAGGACTGAATCCTCTTCATAGCCACAACACTGATCGCAGCTACCACGACCTCCTCAAATCTAGCCACTCACTCCGACTTAGAGCCGCCAGCGGCGTTCAGCTCACAGCCTGACGACTCGGAGATGTCCGCCCTGCATGGCGTGTCCTCCGCGGCGAGCCTATCAGCTCGCTGGTCCGGCTTGGCTGGGCTGGTCCGGCTCGGCTCGCTGCCCTCCTGAGTAGTGAGCCCTCTGCCCGCACCCTTTTCACGAACTCCCCTCCGCTGGCAGGTCTTCCCGATTTTTCGGGCGGAGCTCCACCCGCCATCAGAGGACGACCCCTGGCCTCCTGACCTCCTGGTTTGGGGCGCTTCTGGAAGAGCCTTCGGTTCTTCCCAGCATCTCCCATGACCACGCGCTCCGGGCTCTTGAAAGAGCCCTTCGCGCCAGATGCGGCGTCGGACTTTGACCCCGCATCACTCCCCTCCTCTTCGCTACTTTTTGGTTGGTTATTTTGTCCCTAGGCAAGTGTGCATTTGTAACCCAACCAGAGGGTCCAGTGGTACTCTGGCTGGGGGTGGGCTAGCGACTGATGCGCCACCTACAACTGGAAAGTTGTAGATGACACTACTCCTCAGCCATTCGTACCCTCGCCGCGCACCAGAATTTGATATTAGAGGATTTTTTATAGAGGTAATCTTCCTCGCGGTCCGGGCGGTTAAGCCAAGATTCTCGACCCCCGTCAAAAGTCAGAGACATAACCTTGACAATCTTCGGGGCTGCAAGACTAACGGTGGCAGAAGGACCAGACTCCTTCCTGCTTGCCCGGCGGCAGGGTTACTGCACACCGAGCCCGCTTTTACTCCGCCGCTGTGCGTCTCTGCTCAACAGAGAGACACACGTTGGAGCGTTCCTCCGACAGGATATTAGCGTACGGGCAACAAGACCCCTTAGGCACACAGTACCTAATGGGGAGTCATTGCCCGCACCGCAGGGTGCACCGTCCCGCAGACTGGCCTTTCCCCCAGACGCATCCAAGGGAAACTCTAGCCCACGGAAACACGGGGAGATTTCCTGTCCTAGCACCCCGACTGAGACCACCCTGTGGTTAGGAAATGCCAAAATAGCTTATTTTTGTACGCCAAAGCTTAGCTATTACCGTACCAGACCAGCCAGATTATCTACCATGACAAAATATTGTTAGTTATTAAACGTACGCAGATTATCTTCAAATATTCCTTGACTTTGCATTTTCATTATTTGTGAAAATTTCTTCGCATGGATTACATTTGCAATTTATATAAACGTTATTTTAGATATCTTTAGTTTTGAAATTATTTTCAGGATTCACATTTTGGGGCTGTTCCAACGTTCTACCCACACACTTCGAACCCACCTCTTCAGTCCCTTAAAACCGATATTTCGGTACGCCCAGGGCATCCGTTGAGAGCTGCGTATGAAGGACGTTCGTTCTTCTGGGGCGAGAAGCCGAGGAAAGGCAATATCGTGGAGTTTTGGTTCGAAAAGCCAATCGTTCTTGCTCAGTACGTACCTATTATATATGTAGTGAGTTACTTTGAATAGTATAGTTACAAATAGTTACAAACAATTAAGTGGAATCACTTGCGGCTAAATTATTTTTTTGGCGTATGATGATTTTTAACATGTCATACAGTTATGTAAATATAACAATGTTCACAACGAAAGACAAACATTGTTGAAAAAATTTAGCCACGAAGATTTTCATGTAACTCCCAAATAAAATAAATATGATGAAATCGCTTCCTGCATATGCTCGCTCCAACACTTTGTGATGACGTGAAAACCAATCTGAGGTTGACATTTGGTAATCGATTACCCAACTCACAACTTACAATCGTTGCTGAATTTTCTTGAAATCATTTGTTTCAGCTACACATTTCGGAGTGGGAATGTAGACCATATTAAAGATAAGTTCTACGATACCACTGTGGAAGTGTTGCCAGCCAGAGGTAACATGACCTACACACCGATTAACACCTTCGATGAGTTTGGTCTCGCCGAGGGACACTTGGCCATGGGATACATCACGGCGATCCGGCTGAAAGTTAATAAAAACAGCAGTTACTGGGTCATACTCAGTGAGGTAAGATATTTTCTTTAAATTGTGTCATCTGTACTATTGATTTGTATTTGTCTCATTTTGTGTCCAGCATTTAAAATCTCTCATAACAACACTGAGGAAGGATGAAAGTACTTTACGGATAAAGATTCATTAAAATAGCAGAGTTTTATTGATATATTACAACAGTTAACAATAACGATACGAGCCCAATATATCACTTAAAAGTTACATCGTTGGACAATTTATTTTCAAGTGATGTCATACACATACAAATGCCATTATTATGACTGACTCAGCACGACACACCTCATAAAACTATGAAAGTGTACAAAAGTAAAACCGTGTTATAACAACTTTTAAGCTATTGCATAGCTTTTATCGCGGGCTTTGAGCGCGCCGACCGAATCAAGAAATTCCGTAACGAAAATAAAACCTAACACCCTCCACTCCGCCTACCATGTAGCTCGGCCGAGCGTTCGCTTAACGTGTATGTATATGGTACGAGTGTACTTGAATTAATATCAAAGAAAAAAAAATACTGCATAAATACTGCATAAATAAAAAATATATAAATAATTATAATTGCATAAGTTGATAAAAAATGCTGTGCAATAAATAGCTTTACCGCGGCAGTCCCCGAGTGCCACAAGTGTTTTTTTATGCCAAAGTAAATACCTATGATCACAACTCACATGAAGAAACTGACAAAATCGTAGCAAATAATTCGTTGGCCATTAAAAATTAAAACAACAATTTTGACGTCCTTAGATTCTCTTCTATAATAACTTTGTAACATGTTGATCGCATATTCGCCGAAACGTGCGAATATAATAGATTATCATCTGACCTAAATACTTGTAGGCAAACTCCCAAAATATTCGTGATACGTCATCCTAAAATTTTGTTCATAGAGTGATAAAAACGAACAAAAATGGCGTAGTTAGCGACATCTGTTGTAATTCGTGTTAACTTCTTCATATGATAATGGTGATGATGTAGTAGAAATAAATTTTACAATTTATTATAGCAAAGAGATAGCATTATGCATAATAATTGCATTATTGACGTCAGTTACTCGCTAAATATGAAGCCTTTATAGTATGATTGATCTCGTTTTGATCTCGGCTGGAAACGAAATCGAATTTTGGCCTTAATTGCATTTTCGGCCGAAAAAAAAAACAAAAAAAAAAAAATCTTTTATTTACAGACTACATAGGCCCACATTATGTTAGTGACTAAAATTATCTTACAAACTATGTTAGTAAAGGTAGAAAGCAAAAACAAAATAAAAGTTAAAATTAAATCACACACAAAATAGTTTCATCAAGCCCCATGCAATACATGAAGCTTGATAAATCTACCCATGGTAGGGCCATCCAGCCGTTCAGCAAACACCCTCAAGATACTGTTGGTGCTTCCTCCCACTCTGCGCGTCATCGACGCCACCTTCTTACGCATTATTGCAAAATAGTCGTCAGTGTGGGCGTCGGCGAACATACCTGACGCACTACAATAGGGTGGAAGCCTCAACAGCACCCTAAATGTATTATTATATTGTATTCGCAGGGCATTGTTTGCTTTTTGGGTATGATTAGCCCAAAGGCTGCTGGTGTAAAATGTTTGGCAGTAAGCCTTGAATAGGGTAATTTTTACTGGTACTGAGCAACCAGCAAACCTTCGAGCCACCATATTTCCCCTCACAGCCAATGCCCTGCGCTCCCTTTCCATATCTGTGTCGTCTTTCAAGTCTTCGGTGACAATGTGGCCCAGATATTTAAACTGGGTTACTCTCTGTAAAAGTGAACCGCACAGCGTTACCGGAGGAATAAATGATGGACTTTTATTTCTACCCCTAAACACCAACAGCTCACTTTTCTTAGGGTTGTACTTTAGCCCATACTGCTCGGCATACCCCTCACAAATTGAAAGCAACTTTCTAATTCCACAGATAGATGGGCTCAGCAACACCATGTCGTCTGCGTAGCTCAAGTTATTTAAACTAACTCCATCTATGTGGCATCCGACATGTGTGTTGCTGAGCTCAACCAGTAATTTATTAACATAAATGTTAAAAAGTCTTGGGGAGGTAAGACCACCCTGTCTGACACCACACTCTAGTTTGTAGGGGTCTGACAGCACATTTGACCACTTTACAAAGTTTCTCTGATTATCATACCACATAGATAACGTGAACACTAACGAATCAGGAACTCCCGCCTCTCGAAGCTTTCCCCACAGGGCATTATAGGAAACCAGGTCGAAAGCTTTTGACAGGTCCAGGAAACATGCATACACTGGTGTTTTTCTATCAGTATAATACTTGACAGTATGCTTTAACGCAAAAATGGCACTCTCAGTAGACAACCCGGCACGAAAACCAAACTGTGAGTCGTGTAACTGGGTATATCCACCGAGGTGGGCGTCAAGCACACAGTCAAGTACTTTGGCTATAACAGTTGCCAGTGAGATAGGCCTATAGTTACCCTTGTCTGCTATGTCCCCTGTCCTGTCTTTCACAATAGGTATGACTACTGTATCAAGTAGCTCTTGTGGTAAGTGGGAATGTCCCAAGCATAGATTGAAGAACATAGTCAACACTCGCGGCAGATGTACACCAGCGTTTTGAAGATGCTCGATGCTGAGCCCATCGTGACCAGGAGATTTACCCCTCTTCATACATTTAATAATAGATTTTATTTCTTTACATGAAAATCGAAGGGGTGATCCTGAACGACAGTGCTCAGCATCGTTCCTCCTCGACACTGTCTCGAGAGGTGAACTCATTTTAAAGTGTTCTTTGAAGATATTCGCTATCTCAGTGCAGTCATTCCTCCCCTCCACGCTAACCGAAACACTTGGGGTACTATTATTGAGTATTTTAGTACCTTTCCAAAATGACGTGAAACTTTTTTTTGAATGTAATGAGGCTAGAATGTCCATTTCAATTTTGTCTTGGTTTTTAATACACCATTTTAATTTTGATTTAAATATTTTTCGCGTTAATTTCTTATCTTCAAAAATAGGCCCGTAACTAGGTTGACCGTGCGACATCCAATTTTTAAACTTAATCTTTGCTCGGGTGTGAACTTCTTGTACATGTTTGTTCCAGCCCTTTATACCTTTATTTTTTCCTATAATGCCCCGTGAGGTCCTACTACTACTGGCAGCCTCACTTAATACAGATACAATATTGCCATACATTTCATCCAACAGAATTTTATGGTCGAGCTTATCACAATATTTATCCGCACACAGTTTAAAGTTTTCAGGGAAGTCTATGCTCTTTAATTTATTATTACACTGCCACAAGTATTCATTTATTTCTTTTGAGGTTCTTTCACCCCAACGTATGTCATTATATATTTTTTTAACAAATGATTTTACTCTAATTATATTAATATCACATTCCAATTTCAATGGAAAGTGATCTGACCAAAAAGAGTCATAAATCACCTCAATGTTAACTATTGTTTTCGATGCCGACTGTGTTACGAGACAGTGGTCTAGCCATCGTTTACACCCATGTGAGTCACTAATAAAAGTAAAAGTAGGCGACAACATGCCGAGATAATTGACGTCCGCACATAATAATTCTTGCTCATTACAAAAATCAAGAAGTTCATTATAAAATGACTCACCTGGGTGCGCGTTAAAGTCCCCTAGTACAAACACTGATTCAATATTATTACTTTGTATCATTGAGTACATTTCACTGAGACATTCCGTAAAGTCTAACAAGTTTTCACTACAGTCCGTTGGCATATACATATTTATCACCATAAACGATCTGTTATTAACCACTACTTTGACTGCACAGATCCTATTATTATTACTTTGCACTACCGACACGTGATTAAAAGCACTTTTTCGCCACAGTGTGGCGACACCACCGTATGGTCTACCTTTGCAAATACCAGCAGACGTGTCTATTGAAGACTTCGCAGTGTAGCTGAATTCTTGATCTATGCTTTCGAGAAAGTGTAAATCATGTGGATATAGCCAAGTTTCTTGTAACAAGACTATATCAGCCGTCCTACACAGTGAGCGCACGCAGTTCAGCGATCTCTTCACATTTTTACAGTTAAATGTTATTATATTCATTTTCGAAGCGCTATCCATTATGTGTGGTTTTTAATTTCATTGCTCTGAGAAACTATCTTGTCCTCTTCTCTTCTACTTTTGAAATGAACAAAACGTCGAAATGTGATGCCATCTGGCCACATCTTGTCATCTAGAAACGTTTCCAGCTTGTTTTTGTTTACAAGTAATTTAAATGCATTGTAAGGCCTCTCTTTCTTCATTGTTATTTTCTCCAGCGAAACCACTTCCGATGTTTTATTTTTTATATACAGACAGATATCATTTTCTGCCGTTTCCTTGTTTACGTTAGAAATAAACAAAGGAATTTTTACTTCAGCTGCTTTAAACTTTTCAGAAACGTCCGTGGTCGCTATCCCCGTTTTACCAACAAACCGATTTCTAGTCCTTCTTTTTTGGACTGTTATCCATTCCTCATTTGTTTCCTTATGTTTTTTCCATTCACCTTTTCTCACAATGTCCGCCAAGGTGGGCTGTTTTGTTTCAACAGACACTGCATGACACACAGCTGATTCGGGCATCTTCGTGCAAAACTCATTTTCCAAAAGAGTCCAAGAAAAAGAAAAAAGAAAGAAAGAGTCAAGAGAAAACCGAAATTAAATTGCATAAAGTTTTTTGTTTGTTGATACGCTTTTCTTTGGTAAAAGTAAAAGAAATGTAGGGTCAACTTTTAATCATTATATTTTTTTGCATTTCTTGGAGACATAATAATTCTATCAAATAATCTGATATTGAATTGTGCTTTTAGTTGTCGTAACAATCGATTTCCTCAGAATACGCAAATTTAAAATATTGATTTGCTAGCACTCCACTTCGGTCGGACCCTACCTATTCACCATCGAAAGAAACTCAAACAAAACATATATATCCACAAAGCTTATCCTGTCAACATAACATATGAAAATGTTTTCTATTTCAGATCGAACTGAAAGAGTATCAGCCACCGGAAAAAGGTAGGTGACAGATAACCACAACACCCTGGGACCGGATTCTGCGGAACCTGATCAGAACACCTATAATGTGAGCAGTCCAAGGTAGGAGTGGCTACAAACATAGATATAAAAACATGTATTTTAGATCATAAGACCATGTATCTAGAACATAAGCAACTATTTTAAAATACTGTAATTTTAATCACTGACTTATATAACACGTATGTTACAGTTACTCCATATGACTTAATAATCTCGTAATCATTTTAATATTAGTAAACGTAAATGTATATGCTGCTAATATAGAGTTTCTTCGTTTCTATTCTTATATGATTTCATCTTGAATCAAGAAAAGGTCAAACGTCTTCCAGTACCGTCAGTGTGGCCACAGATGCTGTGCTTTCGGGGAGTAGATGCTAGTTTACTTAGAAATGTGTTCGATTATAAAGTTCTTCCTTGAGCTTCGAGTGGTGCTATCCCGAAGCAGAGCCTCGGTTAAGGCTCCCTTATATTATGTTGGACACTATTACTTTCCGTTCCTTGTCGCTCTCCTCTACAGTTTTGTAAAAAGCTATTTCCTCTTAATTTTTATAAGCACCGTTTACATTGTAGATAATAATAATTTGTAATGATTTCAAACTCCTTTGAATTAGTTCTTTGTAATACGAACTTTCTTATTAAAAAAACCCCCAAGGCATAGGCAGCACTCGATCTCCCTTGAACTCTAATTTATATCTAGAGTTACATCTAATTATTAAGTGAACACAGATATTTAAAGGTAATTTTAGGACTTAAAAAATGCACCTCATTGCTTTTTTGTAAAATAGAACTTGGTTTATCTAAGGGAGGTGGCATTACAGTTCCTTGCCTGAAATTGCTACTCGCGTTGCGTGGCGAATCTCAATTCCAGGCTAGACAACCGCCAACTGTGCTGGAGTTATTATCGTGCACAGGTGTCATAGTCCGATGGGACAGCAATCCGACACGCCCAGGGAATGAACAGGCGCATGACCAACGGCTTTAAGTCCTCTCTGAAGCACAGAGTAGTCTCGACATGGGTATGTAAAGAAACAGTCCCCTATCAAATCTATCATTCAAGGCAAGTTGTTTTAGGTTTCTCATGACTAGTGTAATCATGTAGATGTGTGTGACTTCCGACAATATGCCGCTTTCTGTGCCTCCTTTTGGGGAGTAGTATAGACGCGCGAAGATAGGTTTGATATAAAACTCGTATTTTATGTATTTGATATTTCTATAGTAAGGTTATTTGATGCGCAATTCTATTTCATGACTTGCATCTGCATACTCTTATTTTACACGTAATTCCGGGTGGATGCAATAAATACAATCCGTGTCGAATGTTAGGCCGGATTCACCTTACTGTGTTGTGTCGTGTCGTGACGCCTTCTGTCGCAGTGTTAGCCAATCAAAACTCGTTGTGATTTGACGTAGTCCTAAACAGATTAGTTTTGTTGGTGTATCCCGCGTCACGACACAACACGACTTAGCGTGGTTTGACTGAACTCGATGCTATATAACTAATTATGATATTTTTTAGTAATAGGCTTACCATTTTGATTGCTTGCTATTGTGTAGATAAGTTAGGTATACATATTATAATCGAAATAATAATAACGAAATTTTTACAACATTTTATGAATATTTATTACTAATAAATCTTTCAATAAGTGCATTTAAAAACTTCTCAGTCGTACTATAGTCGTATAATATTGTAGGTTAACTTATTTATAAAATAAGAAATTAAGTACTTAATATAATGTCTTTTATGTAAATTAATAAACCAAACATTCACCAAAGGTGTTCTTCTGGTAGAGTTTTCTCTCTCATTAATACTTAAATGAGAAATGATAAATATTAATATCGTATACGTCGTTTGTTACCCGTACCAGCGACATGAACCAACTGTAGAAAAAACTCGTACATGATAAGTGCGAGTCGATACAATACGACCTACCAGGAAGTTGATATCAATAAGTTTAATACTGGAGTGAGGAAATTAAAAAGACTGTTCCAACCATTTCGACGACTTAAAATAGTCTCAAATTTAGTGTACGTTAATTTAAATCAATAATATTTAATATTGTCTACTAATAATCATTCGTTCACCTATTCATGAAACGATAACATTAAAGTAATAAACTAATAACATGAATATGTTCTTGTTATTATCAAATTCACTATTGTACATATCTAGCTGTAAGTTTTCCAAATAGCTATTCTAAAAAAAAATGCAAATGTACTCATTTTACATGCAAAAAAGTTAATAAAACAAGAAAAAAAAAACATTATAAAAATCTAAATAGGTAGAAATACATAAAATAATACGTAGATATAGAAATTATTATAAGTATCTACGTAACGGAAGACATTCTCGTAAGACATTTTAAGTAACTATTACATAAACTAGCGCAAAATTAATTAATAATAAGAGATAATTCTAACAATTAAATTATAAATTCGCACAACATCGAATCTTAATATAAACATAATCTATACAAATACATACAATTTAAGTGTCCGTTTGTAATGTCAAAATAACAAATTTTTACTAAATGCACATTATTGTATACAAGGTACATATTATGACAAAAAAAACAATTTTTATTTTTTTGGCAGTCTGTTTGTTCCGACTAATTTCCGATACGGCTGGACCGATTTTGACGGGTCTTTCACTGGCAGATAGCTGATGTTATAAGGAGTAACCAAGGTTACTTTTATTTTAGAAAAATAAAAAGGAATTAGTTATGAAACACTTTATTGTTTTCCAACATCCACGCAAACAAAATTCGCCGGCACATCTACCAGCCTGCTACTGCCAGTGAAAGTACTGTCAAAATCGGTCCAGCCATTTCGGAGATAGACTGTCAGACAAAAGCACAAAAATAGTTTTTTTGTTATAAGTACCGTATATACCGTACTTTAATACGCATTTAGTAAAAAGCTGTTATTTTGACATTACAAACAGACTTCAATTTTATTGATTTGTATAGATGTATAGATTTATTATATTCATCAAATATTTTAAGCGAAAAACGGCATTTACGCATTTCTAAAATGCAATCAATAAGCCCGTTAGCTTGATTCTTAATAAGTCATTAATTCAAAATTTGTATAAATATTGGATATATTTAGTCAAAGAACAATCTCCTGCCATGTTTGGACTTCAAAAATCTAATAAAACGTAACTTGATGAGACATGTCATAATATGTATATTAAAAACTGAACTTGGTATGGCATTCAATATATTTTTAAAAGTACGTAGAAAAAATTAATTACCTCAAAATTAACTCAAAATGTTTTTAGTATATTTTAAATCTGTTGATCATGTCATTTTGAATTAAGATTTATTTCACTTAAAACTAGGTATGTAGAGAACGGATAAAACCAAAATGATAAAAAACTGCGAAATAACACAAAATTGCACAGAACACAGTCATTACCAAAATGACAAAAGAAAAATGTCAATATTTTGTTTACATTAACTTGTCAAAAATAGAGTGGTCTTTTACTCGATCGATTTACGTCAGTAAGTACCGGTTATTAAACACTAAATCATGTTTTTAATTCATACATTGGCTATATTAAAACATTTTACTGATCAGCAATATCAAATTCTGCTAGTGTTTTCTTATTTCAATAATTAACATGAATTTATTCTGAAGATGATCTATGATTTCCCCTGCTTTTAAAAATAAATTAATGACTTCCAATAACTGCATTTACAATGCACCTACTGCTTTTGGTAATCGTCTCATCTCGGAAACAAATTCTGTTTTATACTAGTCCAACATGGCCATTGTTCTTTCAAACATTGCTACTCTGTGTACCTTCTGACGCAATTCATATTACCTCGCTAGCTCTATATTATTAAAAATGATAAATGATTTTATTTCTGTAAGTAGGATTGTACAAAAATTTTTAAACGGCAATCATATTGTTTAAACTAGATCTGGTCGGCGTTTCTTATCTGACTACTCTGAGAAAAAAGACCGAAACAAACTCAGAGAGTCCCTTTTAAAGTCCAGACGTAATCTTCGTCAGATTATGTGAAGACCATGTACAGTCAGCGAAAGAGATAAGTATGCAGAGTCGCCGGATATAATTGAAATTTAGTAGGAAACCGATGAATATTTCCGAATGAAATTTAATTTGATAAATTATCAGTTTGTTTTCTATTAATTTAATTTAATTTACTTTAAAAAATTACCAAATTAAAATACGGCAACAACTTTTTTTTACTAAAATACGTCTTGCACAATAACAGCACTGTCACAAAGGTACATAAAGAAATTATAATTTCAAAATTTAAAATAAAACTTAGTTGCTAAAAACGAGAACAAATGTAAAGCTACCTGGAAGATTATAAAAGATGAGCTTAATAATACAAACTCTAAAAGTAATATGGAGAACATCAAAATTAACTATACATTAATTTCCAACCCAGTTGAAATAGCATCCGCTTTCAATAACCACTACATCAATTCAACTAATGAATTAATTGATACAAACCTTAAAAGTAACTCTGGGAAAAATGTAAAATCGCCGAGAGATAAAAACAGGTACCTACTGATCCTAAAAACGCTTCGTGAAAATCTTAAACATGCTTCATCGTACTTGAACGTACATCGAACAGAACTTGTCACGGATAAACATAAATTAAAACATAACGTAAAAAGTCGATTAGTCTAGCTTCTTATCTTTATTAAATATTAAAAATTCTGTTGGAGTTCTTCGTATTTAATCATAATGATAGGGTAGGATAATTTAAAATAAAATATGTAACGTAATAACATAAATTATTTTATTTTATTTTTAATTGTAGGAATTTTTCGACGCTATTTTTTATTTGTTAATAGTTTTATTTAGAATAGGTTATTATATTTTAATTGTAAAAACTATAGTAATTTAATAAAAAATATATATAATACAATATATAAGATTAAAAATAATTATAATCAGGCTACAATGGTTCTTAATATTGTGATAATATAAAAGTGCTGATTCCCCTGGCATCCAATCATTTATTGAAAATTACTTTTGCACGATATCAATGAATTCAATATTCTTATTAATTAGGTAGGCTATCAATTAATTAAAATGTATCGCTAGTTTTATATCAAAAGACATTTTTGCTTAATTTCAAATAAAAAATCAATTAAATCATAATTCAATGATCAGAACATAAATGATAACCATACAGTTGCGATCTGGCAGGGCAAAGGAAGACTGACGAAAGATTCAATCACAACAGGATTAATACAAAAAACAACAGATAAAAACAAGTTTTACTTGCTTAAAAAACCGGATTATTTTTGTATTCCCTACTTTTATCTTTCCATATTCTATTGATATGATGAGTAGAAGTAGACACATCTTCTGTGCCTTCATGCCCTTATCGAGACCGAACCATTTCAGTAATTGGTATTTTATCTTTAAGCAAGATGTCTTTGAAGTCATTGTATAGTTGATATTAGAAATAATAGTTAGTTAGGAGCTTTAAGCCGGATTATGTCCCACCATTCGAGAAGATATGATTGTTTTTAGTATTGTTGCTTATTGCACGGTATTTATATAAGTTGTATGAATTTGCCCAAGTTTGAGTTTGGGATTTTTAAAATTTATATTGCAATTCGACCCCTTCCCATGATTCGACCGTTTGCGTTCTTTTATTTTATTTTTTTCTTTCTTCGTTCAACAACAAAATGTCCTGCACCAATGTAAATAATGTCTTTAAATAGAAAGGGTATATCATAGGGTCTAAAAGTTAGCCTTAGGGTTATTTATATCTTTTGTTTCATATATTTTGGTGTTTATATTGTATCTCTTCGCTTTATGAAAGAATTGTAATTTTGTCTATTTAGCTTCATTGGATCTCTATGGTTGTAGTGATATTAATCGTAAAACGTCGTAAGTTTAAGCATATACATTACGTGGAACTAGTACCCGCATTATGGCATAACTGTACAGTGTCGAGGCTGCCTCGAACTGACAAAATGTTGATCATTCCCCACACTATAACGTGGAGTATATATTATGCCAAAGATCCGAAATGGATATTAGTGGATAGTAAGTAGTTTACAGTCCAAGGCTGCCTCGATGTGATAAAAAATTGAAGGGTGGATAATTTTGGTGAAGTATTTTGTAATTTTAAGCGACTATTTTAGGTGGACAAGATTGTAATATCTTTAACATTAATTTCCATGTACGCCGTTGTGTATTTTTCCATTTACAGAAATGTTAAATTTAAGGAACACGTATGATAATCATAATAATTATAATGGGTATATTTGACAGATTTACTAAGTCACTTCAGTAAGTACATTTTTACAATAGGTGGAAGCGTTAATTCCGCACAAAATTTACTTTGGCATGCGGCGCCAGGGCACGTAAAGGACTTGAATAGTTCGTGTACGTATTATAAATCATCAAACCAAACCAATAGATAAACCAAATATTACCCTAAGATTTAGATATTAATTAATATACACGTTTGTAAAACGTTTTGCATTTAAAAACCAAGGATATTCGATTTACATCCTTTTTCTAATTATTATAAAATAATTATAATTAAATTATAATATTATAATTGTAGAGGTCTTTAAACTTTAGCATGTATTTTACAAAGTTATGATGCAGCGAGAATTTTCTTTATATAATCTGCTCCCTTTTTCGTTGAATAGACTCAATCTATGAGATTTCGCAATGTTGCATATTTTAGGAATTATCGATATTTACATAACCTTACTTACGCCAAACAAAACGAGCTCATGAATCTAAATCACCGATTCATTAACTATGCCATCATTTCCTCTGTTAGTTATGACCATTTAAAATATAAATTATTATTTTTAAACCACTGGTATTGACTATCTTGCTGGTCATCGTGTGGTTTCGGGCTGAGTAAACCTAAAATATTAGGAGACGGTGCTATTCTTTAATTCAATAGTTCACCAGACGGCCTAGACAAATTTACATTCTAGCAGCAATAACAATAATGAATAACCAAAGATTTAAGGGACTGATAAGGTACCAAAAAGCAACAATCACGTTAAAAGTCGTTATAGAAATACGAATCGCTTTGGAACTTTCGTTTTTTGCCATCGACTTCCGAAATTAAAGTTATTTTTCACATTTTTTGTGTTTTTATTAGAATATATTTGTTTTTTTTTTTTGTAAAGAGGTTTGTAGTTTTCACTTTTTAGTTGTGGTACCTACCCCACACAAATTCGTATACCACTACTTGCTATGTAAATAACAGTGACAGGAAATTATAAAAACATCATCAATATAAACTAAGTGGAAAAAATACGCAATATTAAGGATAACTCAAAAACTACTGATCAGAACTTGAGTAAATTTATATGGGACCACATGAAAAGCACTAGCTTCCAAATAAAAAAGGAATCATCAAATTCAAATTCATTCGATTCAAATAAAAAAGAATCATCCAAATCGGTTTACGTAGAAAAAAGTTAAGAGCAAAAATACAAAAAATAAAATAAAAAAACACAGTCGAATTGAGAACCTCCTCCTTTTTTTGAAGTCGGTTTAAAAAATGGACGAAGGCAATTCTCACGCATCTCGCATGTGACATTGTTGTTCGACTCGTACTTTTCCCTCGTAAAAATCAAGTCAAGCTATTCTCGCCATGTCGATTCGAGCATTTCTCGCAGGAACGCCACGCGACATGTCTTAGTTTACACGCGACATGCAAAGAGTAGTCGGGACCAGTCGACACTTCCATGACGTCATGTCGACCGGCGTACGAACGTCAATCAGACTTGTTGTTTCAATCATGATTGTGTCAATTGCGGAATAAAATAATAAATATTTTTTAATAAAATGTGTTACGAGTTCATAAACATCTTAGACGACGCTACGATCGCCACCACAAGGTAAATTACCCGAAGAAAACTTCATGCCTCTGCCAAAGTTGTCAACTATCCACTGCTTGTGCGGCGACGATGGATGAGACACATATGAGATATAGAAGCTGAAGACGCCTACTTCTAAAAGCATTGAGGTTTAAAACCAGTCAAGTGGACGAGGACGGCTTTACTCTGGTTGAGGGCAAGAAAGGTCGGTCACGTCGCAACCACAACAAACGCGGTACCGGCGTGGTACCGTGTTAAGGGACTCATTGGCACAGAACACTATTACTCCTACTCATAGGGGTATAACTTGCTCATGTGGTCAAGTACTACTGAGGTATCCCATATAATGGAATACTTCGGCAAAGGGGGCTGAAGACGGAATACTCCCTTAAAAATCTTTTAATTTTGTCGTCTTTTCCTATATTATTACCCATCAATAGGGCTCGCACAGATCGACAAGAGTTTAAAGTTCCATATTGGAATCCCTCTTCATAAAGTTTGTTAAGAAAATAAATAATTTGTGGGACCGATGCACTACACAAATCAAAATTATTATTGTTACTAAAGTGGAACCAATGTTTTAGGTAAACATCACATTGTTTAAAAGAGTTGTCGCACAGAAGGTCTCATAATTGCGGTTGGGGCTACACTTCTCCTTAACAAAGCTGTCCGCACATAATCCCTGCCACCTTGGTGTGCATGTTGGAATTGCTAAAATGGAAAGAAAAACACTCAGCAAGCGAGTATTTTTGAGCTGCAGTTCTCACCATCCTCCTGCATATTTCCCGGTTGGACCCACAGATATCGAGAGAGAAGGAGCTAAGGTCAAATCAGTAATGATGGAAGGACGCTGAAGCTGTCGCGGATGAAGTCGAGCAGTACCTACTACAAATTTTAAGTCCTATATCCTCGAAGCTCCCGCGCTGCAAAAAGCTGTTGTTCTTAGCCCACAATTTTGTCCAGCAAGAATTGCGTGTAAATGTTACAGGGAAGCAAGATCAAGCCCAAGTGTGGTGTGATAATAATTATGTTTTTAGTGGTTTAAGCTTAATGTATGTATCTCTCTGTGATGTATTTATGTAAAGGGTCTTTTGAAACCAGAATTATGATATACTTACCTATGATTATTGTATTACAACAGGGCCATCAACATGATGCAGAATTTCAAAAGCATTTCAAACAATAAAGATTTCAAATATGTTTTATTTTTTTTCAATATGTAACTTATAATTAACAAAAATACTGTGCCTATACAATACATTATAAGAATCACTAGTTTACATGATTAGTCAGCGTCACGTGTGGCGCGATCAGTAATAGCCAGCTTAAGATCGCCGGGACCATTATACCTCTTGCCCAAAGTCTTCATGAATTTCAACAGACGTTCGTCAAGCACTTTCATCACAAACAAATTGAAATTCGTGTTGTGACAAGACCCTTTACCCTTTACCCTTTAGCCTTTACCCCCTTTTACCCCTTTTTTCGCTTTACTCTCAGGGACGAAATTTGTATTCGCGAGGATTAACAATCTTTTCAGACTTTTTAGAGTAATGTAGCCGGAACACGTACATACAGCTGCGTCATTGGAACGGTAGGACGCAGCAGCCATTCTAAGAGCATTCTGAGAGCCGGTGACTCGGTCCGGTCGTTACGACAATTACGCTTCCTCTTCTCCATCTTTACAAGCCTTAATGTTATTTCGGTAGTCATCAGTTTACTTATAAGTATCACTCGCATTCATTCATTCACCAATGTAAACAAACAATTAAATACGAGTATGACTTTAATTTGACGTGACAAAAATCGTTGACATTGACAAATCAGTATCAGCCATGCATTCCGTTGTAGCAAAAAGAACTTATTTAAATCTATACTAATAATAAAGCTGAAGAGTTTGTTTGATTTTTTGTTTGTTTGTGTGATCGTGCTAATCTCTGAAACCTTGGATTTGAAAAATTCTTATTACATTTAATTTCAATTCTTGAGGAAGGCTATTTAACATAACGCTAGGATCCTTAGGAGCCGAGCAAAAAGAAAAAGAGTCAGAAAGAACGCTAAGCGAAAACGAAGTTATAGCGCGGGTAGGCGATGCGATGCGACGAGGTGGGTCGGGGGAACAAGTAATTTCGTACACGGTCGAAGTAGCGACCAGAAGCTAAGGTTAATAATACAATACAAATTGAGTTACGAAATCAAAAATGTATTATTTGATAAACGTTTATGAGATAGGTAGTGCTCAAAGCATTTTTTTTGACTTAGAATTCATTTTTAAAGATTGTGGTTGATTTCTAAACCAGTCAAGTGGACGAGGAGGGTTTTACTCTGATTGAGGGCAAGAAGGGTCGATCGTGACGCAATCGTAACAAACACGGTACCACTTCTGGAAGCGAGGATTTTCGAGTAGCACTGCCCACATTGCTCCTGTACATTTCCCGGTTGGATCGACAGACATCAAGAGAGAAGGAGCCAAGGTCTAATCCGGGCCGAAGGAGGGACGATGCAATCGAGCAAGACTACAAATTTCAATTCCTACATCGTCCAGGTTTCCGCGCTGCAAAAGGATGTCGTCCTCAGCCCAGAATTTTGGCCGGCTGGAGTTGTGTATAGATGTTACAGAGAAGCATGACCAAAACTAGACTCCCATGAGTGGTGAATACGTTTTTGTGGTTTATACTTGGGTGTGTAGTGGATTTATTAATGAGTCTGTAAGGTATTTATACAAAGGTTCTTTTGTCACTAGAAATAAATGATATACCTACTCACCTATTATTATAGTACCACCTACAGTACCACTAACATGATAAATAAATAGTGTTTCAAATGCATTTCAAACAATAAAGATTTCAAATATTTTATTTTATTATTTTAAATGTAAAACTGATATATAACCTGCTATATATATATATATATATATATATATATATATATATATATATATATATGTGTAGGATCAGGATTACCGAGAGGCATATTGTCAGGATTTGGAGTTCCCATTTTATTGGGATAAACAAGACTGTATAAACAATTACAGGGTTTTGATTATAGTAGGT
Source organism: Dryobotodes eremita (assembly GCA_917490735.1). Classification (NCBI taxonomy): domain Eukaryota; kingdom Metazoa; phylum Arthropoda; class Insecta; order Lepidoptera; family Noctuidae; genus Dryobotodes; species Dryobotodes eremita. Next base: position 2,714,659 of record OU823241.1, on the reverse strand, counting down.
ACAGGTAAACCGACAGTTTTGTCGGGAGCAGGGGCTCTTTATTGAGTCGAATCCGAAAATCGACTGACCCGCACGCCGAGTGCACGCTATTTTAAAAGACTATGCCCCCACCTAGCAATCCCACCACGACAACTCTGTCCGATGACGCACGGAAGTACGCCACGTGTTTACTTGATACAAAACACTAAAATGTGCTAAATCTAATAAGACTTACATTATAAAGTAATCAAATAATACAAGAATAATTGTCTTAAATAAACAATGGTGAATATACAAAGTAAATCATTTTAAAATTAAAGTAACATGTCATCAATTGTCTTGAACAAAACCATCGGTTATAATTATCGAAATAAGTTGCCAAAAATCAATTAGTACGTACACTGAGTACTTAATAAATTATGTTCCGATTTATTAGACAGTAATTGATAGTAAAAATCACTTAAATAATAAGAAAAACAAGTTATAACAAACTCTGTTGACTACCCACAATTGTAATTGACAATCAACTCCGACATATATATATAAATATATAACAAAAATACTATACGTAAACAATACATTATAATAATCACAAGTTCACACAAATAGTCGGCGTCATGAGTAGCGCCGAGTCGCGTGCTGTCCGCGAACTTAGGGATCGCCGGACCATTTCACCTCTCGCCTAAAGTCTTCATGAATTTCGACAGATGTTTGTGCCGCACTTTGACCACAAAGAAATTTTAATTCCTGCTGTGACGAGACTCCTAACGCGACCCTTAGGGTGAAATTTGTTTTCGCAAGGATTTCCCAATAATCTTTTGGACCTTTGTAAAGTAATGTAGCCGGGACACGTAGCTACAGCAGCGTCGTTGGAACAGCAGGACGGTCCGGTTGGTGCAGTACCGAACTCTTTACGACAACCACACTTCCTCTGCTTCTTTTCCATCTTAATAAGCCTTGATGTTATTGTGGTAGTCATCAGTTTACTTAAAATATCATTGGCAGTCATTTTGTTTTTATTTAATTAATTAATTTATATGTAAGTAGATAACCAATGTAAAAAAACAATAAAGGTATGACTTTAATTTGACGTGACAAATATCGATGACAAATCAGCATTCCATTGTAGCAAATACTAAGGAGAACTTATATTAATGTTAATAATAAAATAAAAATGGAGTTACGAAATCAATAATGATGATGATATTGATAAATGTGTATGACATACGTATATAATCAAATGCTGCTCAAGCCATGTTTTTGACTTAAAAATCATTTATAAAGATGGTCAAAAGTGCATTAACGATTGCGTCAAAAAAGTAGTATCGTTATGTGGAATGGATTACTTCGTACGACGCATAATGGCAACATTTTTGTCCCTAGACTCGATATTTACGATCGACTTGTAGTGAGAATAGAAGAAACGGGATAATGTCACCATTTTACAAGCGACATAGAGAGACGAGCGACAATGACGAATGCGTCATCAACGAGTGTAAACGCGAGAATTGCCTTCCAGATGCTGGCTCTGCAATTTGTTATATCCAACCTTCATTAGTTATATAAAAACAATCATCTCTAGATTAACTTTAACTAAATCACTTAGGGCCGTAAGATCAAACGTAGTTTAAACCGCGGAAGAGAGTTTAATCTCTGGGCATCGATTATTTCGTAAGATCAGTGGTAGTTGATCGATTATTGGCAGATTAAACCATCGATTAGTTTAAACTGATCCAAAGGCATGGTTAAATTCCTTCGAACTTCAACTTTCCATTGAAGAACCGAAACGGAATACGGCTAGTGTCAAAACTCAAGCAGGCAAGCAAGTAGAAAATCTGATTTCGGGGAAGAAAATACATATTTTCGGTACTCAACGTTGCGTTGGCTTAGCTGCCGCCTTATCACACTCAAGAGTAAATTCACAATATGAAAATTATCAACTCGTTGCTCAAACTAAACCAAACGCACCATGTAGCGAAGTAACATCCAACTGCAGAAATGTAAAATTAACAACAGACGATAAAGTTGTAATTTGTTTAGGTGAAAATGACCGTAGCATAAATATTATCTTGTCTCAATTGAAAAATATATTGGATATATTTAGTTGTAATACTGTAATTGTATTACATGTTTAAAACATGTATTCCTCAATGTCAATAAATTAAACAATTCTATAAAAATGTATGTAGTAAGTATAAAAAATGTCACTTTGTAAAACAACTAAGCACCGAATTGTCTGATATGTGTAAGTCAATTAATTTTGTTATAGATTGTAATGACTATAATGATAAATATTTGAACCCTACTGAAATTCGAAAGAGAATAGCAAGTGGCAAATCAAGTTTCAAATTGAGCATTGGTATACATGAAACAAAAAAAGGGACAATTCCCTACTACTTTAAGAAACAAAGTCGCATTGAAACTGTCAAACATCCTAAAAGCAATAACTTTACGGAATCCAATACGAAGGTTAGGAAAGGAATTATACCGTACTATTTTCCTGTTATAAATAAGAACGACACATTTTTTCGTACCTAAAGCCACCAACAAATCGCACTATTTTAAAATATTACATCAAAATATCGCCAGTGTTCTATCCAAACAAGAACTACTAGAACTAACTATTCAAGAACTAAAGGACGATAATAATGACCCAGATGTAATATGCCTATCTGAAACTTTTATAAAAAAAGGTTTGGACAATTATGTAAAAATAAATAATTATGTAATGGCTACTAACTTCTCTAGAGAACAACAAAGGGGTGGCACTTGTATATTAGTAAAAAAAGAGCTAAATCATAAAGAATTGTCAATAGTTAAAAACTACGCCTCTCAAAATACGTTTGAAGCCTGTGGAATAGAATTAATGTGTGGTAAATTAGTTATTGTATGTGTTTATCGCACTCCTAAATCTGATCCAACACAGTTTTTATTAAAATTACACAAACTTTTGCACGATTTAATAAATAAATACAAGTCTACAGTTAATATAGTTATAGCTGGTGATTTGAATATAAATACACTAAAAAAAGGTAACATTACAAATCGGTTCCAAGACTTATGCAATAATTATAATTTGAAAATGCTGATAAATGTTCCTACACGTAAATTGGCTTGTATTGATCATATTTTGAGCAATATTTCCAATGCTACTGCAACCGTACTACCGTTACATCTCTCAGATCATGATACAGCACAAATGCTTAGCTTTCCTTCTCAAAATGTACCACAAAAAGCATCAATACACTATGTTTATAAAAGAGATTACAACCTAGATAATATCCGAAAATTCCGGGAATGCTTACAAAGTCTTTGCTGGTCTGATATATATAAACACAGATTCAAATTCTGCCTTTAATGATTTTCATGATCTGTGGTGCCTCTTTTACAATCTCTGTTTTCCTAAGGTAAGAGTCAGGGTCAACAGTACCGCTAAAAACACCCAAAAGTGGATAAGCAAAGGTCTTAGACAAAGTTGCAAAACTAAGCGAAAATTACGCTATGAATTTTATAAAAACAAAAATAATACTAATAAATTAATATATAAAAAATATTCCTTTATGCTTAAAACATGTATTTACAGCTCAAAAAAGAATGCGAACATAAAATATATAGAAACACAAGATAACAAATGTAAAGCCACTTGGACTGTCATCAAACATGAAATAAATAAAAATACCACCCCTAAAGATAATATAGATGCAATAAAATTAAATGGTATTGTAGTTACAGACCCTGTAGAAATAGCTTCTACATTCAATAACTATTACGTGAATTTGACGCAAACGTTACCGCAAGATCCAGCTGTTCAAAATTATAGGCAAAATAGATGTGTCAACTCAATGTTTCTTAAACCTATGTCAGAAAACGAAGTGCGCCTTGAAATAATGTCCCTGTCCAACACTAGATCAGAGGGCTATGACGAAATTAGTACTAAAATCATAAAACCTTGCTGTAATGAATTGACTAGTATTTTAACCCATTTAATAAACATGTCTTTTGCAGCAGGAACATTTCCCGATAGGTTAAAATTATCAATTATTAAGCCGTTATTTAAAAAAGGAGATAAAAGTGATATTAGTAATTACCGTCCAATTACATTGATACCTATTTTTTCAAAAATGTATGAGAAATGTATGTATAAAAGGCTAATAGAATTTTGCAATAAATTCCAAATAATAAGTACTGAACAGTATGGATTTCAAAAAAAGAAATCCACATCATTAGCTATTTACTCTCTTATGAAGGCAGTACTCTCAAATATTAATAATAATCATCTGACTACGGGACTTTTTTTTGATTTATCAAAAGCCTTCGATTTTGTGTCGCACAGCATATTGTTGGATAAACTAGAGACTATTGGGATTAGAGGACCTGCACTTGAATGGATATCATCCTATTTAGGCAATAGACAGCAACGTGTCATTATTAGTAAAATTAACAGTAATAGAGATATGATACCATACTCATCAGAATATAAGCAAAATAAATGTGGCGTTCCGCAAGGAAGCGTGCTTGGTCCAATATTGTTTCTTTTATATATTAATGACATCATAAAAATAACCAATCATAAATGCATATTATTTGCCGACGATATATCAATCATAGTGACATCAGATAAAAAGAAAAACAAGACCGACCATGAGTTTGACATAAATAATACAATAGACAAATTACTGCTTTGGCTTGACATGAATAATTTAAAAATAAATTTAGATAAATCTGTTTACATTCAATTTAATCAATCAAATAATAATAAAAACCATTGAGCTTATGAATTAATCGATGATCAGAGATTAATCTCTCTTCCGGGGTTTAAACTACGATTGATTCTACGGCCCTAACCCGATACTGATTCGTCAAAGTTGATCGAGGGTTTAATCTTATCTACGTTATTAGGTATCAGGACTGATCCACCATCCATGTACTACGCTGGTTGATTAATATCCCTGATGCGACCGCTACAGTAGATCGTGTCTCTTGTAGCGGTGCATGAGGGTGGGGTGCAAGGGGGAACGCATACTTACTAGTTTTCCCAAGTCAACCTCACCTGCGCGTGGTGCACCCCGCCTAGACAAGCGAGGCTCTGGCGACCGACAGATGGCGGTATATCCATCCAGCAAGCGGAGACCAAAGATGGTCCGGGAGCTCTGGCTTGCTGATCACCAAGCCACCACCTTTAAGGGCTTGGGCAGCCGCTATTTAAAATCATCACTAATTAGAACGACTTCTTTCTTACTTCCGTCTTCTTTCCTTCTGATGGTGACAATAAATCTTCTTCTTCTTTATTCGAAGTTTAGTCTATCGTTGCTCTATCTTTCGTAAGTTGGGATTAGGCATGGAAACTGTTGTGAGCGAGAAAATTTTCAATGCTTGGTACTGGAATATTTAGTACATCAAAACACTCGGGGAAAAGGATCATCCTAAAAAGATGAATCCCTGGATTGCGGCATATTGAAACGATTACTTTGATTTCAGTTCTAATTTGCGGCCATACAGTTTGTTAAGTGTCTTTTTTTCCCTTATTCATACTTTCCAGCTGTACCCTCTTACGTTTGTTCTTATTTTAAACGTAGTCGTTTTTGTTTTTAATGTATAGTTTTCCTTCTACTCATTTCAATGATTTTTACGTACTATAAATTGTTAGTACCTTACTTTCTTAAACATCGTTTAAAATTTTTGGATAACTTCCCTTTTAAAGATTTACATATCTTATTTTCTCAACGCACAGCAAATACGGAATCGACAAATAATCACGATGCGATGGCTCTCTCGATTTTCCCAGATTTACACCAGACGCGCACAAAGTATCCATAAGTAAGTATCCATTTCAGGAAGCTTAAAATTTTTGGGGCCACCCTGTCTTCGTTACACCTCCGTAATCGGAAGGCGTTATGTGTCATCTCGTCTTGTTTTAATAGCTTCCTTATGTGCTGTGCCAAAGACGACTTAATTCGTATTTCTGATCTTGGTCCTATTTCTCGTTTGTATCCCTTCTATTATGTTGAGTACTTAGCTTGGCAGGGTGTATCTGTACGGCGTCACTTCTGCATTCTACGTTGCAAACCGCTACAAGTTACATTTTCATCTTACTTCGCCTTGATGCTTGAGGTGATATGTCATTGTTACACTGTTTTACCACCTGCCAACAACATGAATGCCATCGATAAGAAGTGCCAAACGAAAACGTCATGCCTCGCCTCTAATGAAAAAAAAAAGGTTTCTTTAACTTTTTCTAACCTACTTTTAACGATCTGTCCAAATATCAAAATTGCCTTTTCATTTCTATTTTAGTATATTATGATAGTTTTTTTAGTTTCCTTAATATTATTTAAAAAGGGGTGTAAGGGGGAAACGCACAACATCCAGTTTCTTCAAAAGCCATCCTCACCTGCACGCGGTGCACCCTGCTGCTACCGATGAGGCCCTGGCGTCAACAGATGGTGTGTATAACCATCTCCTACTGACTTGACTATCCCATTTCCCCGACGAATTGGGGCAGTTAGGAAAGCACAACTTATCATTACTTCGGTTTGGTTCTTCTGATCACGGAAATACTTACGTGATTTTTTATTTCCATCTTTAAGTTTTATCAGTTTATATGGATATCAGTTTATCAGTTAAATCTGATGTTCAGGTTCTTAAAAATACTTATGGACTATTATTAAAGTTATTACGTCTTTTAGTTTAGTATACGTGGCCACCTGTGGATTCATCACTCGCAAAAATATGTAATCGTTTAGATGGTTGCTTTCCATCCAGTTGAAAGACATTCGCAGCCGTATCAAAGCGTCTGTTAGCGGTCAGGAAGGCCTCCAAATTTCCACAGCACCCCGGTTCATTTCATTGTGTAGGTACATTCGTCTAGAAAGTGAATCATACTAAGCACAGAGATTTGTTACCTCTAGGGTGTGCAGCTCGTGCCTCATGTTACTGCAAAGTCTCTAAGTGGACTGTTGGTGAACAACAAGGTACTGCACATTGTCTGGGGTAAATTACCGCGAGACCTGTTCAAATATAGATTTCACGGTCTGATCACCAAGTCTTGTGAAGAAACTCGGCGATTGCAGTCTAAAAGGTCTGTCAGACCCAACTCCGCAGCTGCAAATGGGCTGACTCTGCTGATTGCCATGAGTGCATCCTAAGGCTTGATGGTTATTGATTTATGCTTGAGCTTTAGAATTTTATTCGCCATTAGATTGCTAAAATTGCCACATTTCGTGGCTCCAGGTTCACACACGATCTAGTGAATCAGGTTAAGATTATGAACGAGACACTTCGTTGGAAGTGAAGTTACTTGAGAGAGGGGGTAGTGCACGAAATCCACCTGGTTTCTCGATATTTTGATAAATTTCTTGATTTTTCTTTACCAAGCGGAAGAAAGCATTTCTGAGAGGCGTTTCTAGCTCAGGCAATTTGGGATCGGCCGAAAAAAGATTCCGACAATATTTCTGGAGTTCTGAAAGATGACTTTATGAATTTTATCTTATTCTTTCTTTAGCAAGGGTGATGTGGATCTTTCGGACATGCTAGTGACTCTATATCGGACCACATATAAAATTAGTCCTTGGAACACACCCATATTATACCAAATGCTAGATATTTGTAATAACAATGCCTGGCTCCTTTACCGTAGAAACTGTAGTCGCCAAGGAGTGCAGCATATAAACTTGAAGTCTTTTCGCCTTCAATTTGCCAAAGCATTCCAACACAAAGGGAGATCTAGAGCAAGAGTTTCAGGTCGAACCGATGACAGTGTACGTCATAATGGCGTTATTGGTTCGGGAGATCAAAATTTTCTTACATGCGTTTTATGATTGGGCATTTAAGCCCATTTGGCCACATTTAGGCCCGCTTGGCCGCATTTGGTTGGAGTAGGTATTGTAGTTTTGTATGGGGCAGCTGAAATTTTTTTGCGATTACGATGTCGGTCCTATAGAAAGTTGCTCAGTTTGATGGTTTGTACAAACACATGAATGGAATTCTAAGCCAGCCCGGTGAGTTCCACCGGTGGCGACAGCAGCGTCACCGGCGCGGGAGAGCTGGCTCTGCTGATCACGAATTATCATTACAGAACGTTCGTGAGTTTTAACTATTTAGTTCTATCCTTTTATGTAGTTCAGCAGTGCCATTCACAAACATCCGATTCGCTGTCGGATTTGATTGCAAGGTTCGTTTAGGGGGAACGCTACAGAATGGTAACTTAATGGTAGAAAATGTTTAAGTGGTCGTCTTCTTCTTTTCGAGGCAATGGTGCCGATTCTCTTGTCACAAAATTCTCTAAACTAGACTAAAAATCACCAAAATTAAGTTTATTCCTGTCAAACGACGATTTCCCGTTCTGAAATAGACTAAAGTGACACAACTTAACGATATTTTAGTTTGACAGCACTAAGATGACACTGAGTTAGAAATTTCGTGAAATTGGCAATTTTTTTATTCAGAATTTGACGTTTTTAACCTAAAATTTTGGTTGTCTAACTAAATCTTACTATTTTTAATCGCGATTAAAAAGGTGTGGAATACAATCAGTTGTTATGAACTAAAGTTCACCACAACACCTCGACTTGAAATGCAAAAACAGTATACTGTATCTTATTTTTTTGTATTTTGCATATATCTCGAAAATGGTGTGTCCTATCGCAAAAATAATGAAAATTTTGACCCCCTTAATAGAACTCGTAAACCCCTAAATTTCTACATGTAGACCTCATAATTTTTCATATTTTCTTTCAAAAAGTGGAGGCTGCCCAACATGCGCGCCTCCGACTCTAAAAAAATTCACGGGGTAGGGTAAACAAGTACCATGTGGAGTCGCGATTTAAATTTTAGTTGTGTCAGAATTATTTTTAAATTTAGAGATTTTTTTTTTGCAGAATACCTTTAAGATTCTCATAGCCAAAAGTAAGGAAAACAATATCCTTAAAACAAAAAGCGCGGCTCAAAGCGCCCGAAATAGTGTTTTTTTTTTTTACGTTTTCTAGCCGCATATCTCCGCCATTTAGCAAAATTTCTAAAACCTGAATCAACGAAAAATATCCATATAATTCTCGAACCTACTCACAAAATTCCACGAGAATCGGTTGAGAAATGCGACCTGTAGAAGAAAATAGCCGGACATCCGGACATACGAAAGCATTTTTGCCCAAGCTGAATTGAGACGCTTCGATCGCGCTGCGCGCTCGCTCGGTCAGTAATTTATAGCGTACCCTATACGAACCTTGCAATAGAATCCGACAGCGATTTGAACGGTTTTGAATAGCCCTGCAGTTTTAATTTGTTGAATACTCTTCCAAATACCAGTATGAACCAAATTGCTCTTTTATGCTGCGAAGCCTGCAAGGCGTGGTCCCCTGTGCCTTCATCACTCAAAAAATCGTTTGTGATCGTCTAAAGTGGACGTGCACCTGTCAGCACCGCATGCGCCGCAATTGAATTCTTTTGAGAAGTTGTATACAACGCGCAGTCGCACACCCATTCGAACCGCAGTCGCCGCAGTATCCAAGCGGCCGAATACCACCCAGCCGCAGCTGAAGACGCCTACGCGGCGCGGTTGCCGTCATCATTCGCCTTCATCAGCCGTCCGAATTTGATGCGGTGACTGCGGTGCGGACAAGTACGCGTTCGCCTTTAGATGGTTGCTTTCCATCCGTTTGAAAGACATTCGCAGTCGTATCAAAGCGTCTGTTAGCGGTCAGGAGAACGCACAGGAAAGCCTCCAACAACCTAATTGCGTAACACGCTTTCAATCACAATCTGAATTATTTTGAAGGATTTTCCTAAGTCATTGCTAAATATGTTCGAAAAATTTGTTTGCTCTACAACGTAAATAACGCAATGAATGTTGCTGAAATTTCAACATGAAAGCCATTGATACTGTTAATGTGTTACGCAACTACCCCGCAGGTTTCCACAGCACCCCGGTTAATTTCATTGTGTAGGTACTTTCGTCTAGAAAGTGAATCATACTAAGCACAGAGATTTGTTACCTCTAGGGTGTGCGGCTCGTACCTCATGTTACTGCAAAGTCTCTAAGTGGACTGTTGGTGAACAACAAGGTACTGCACATTGTCTGGGGTAAATTACCGCGAGACCTGTTCAAATATAGGTTTCACGGTCTGATCACCAAGTCTTGTGAAGGAACTCGGCGATTGCACTCAAAAGGGTCTGTCAGACACAACTCCACAGCTTCGAGTGGGCCGACTCTGCTGATTGCCATGAGTGCATCCTAAGGCTTGATGGTTATCGTTTTATGCTTGAGCTTTAGAATTTTATTCGCCATTGATTTGCTAAAATTGCCACATTTCGTGGCTCCTGGTTCACACACTATCTAGTGAATCAGGTTATGATTATGAACGAGACACTTCGTTGCAAGTGAAGTTACTTGAACCAGGGTGTAGTGCGCGAAGTCCACCTGGTTTCCAGGACACCTGGACAGTTTGATGATTTTCTTATTTTTTCATTAACAAGCGTAAATGTGGCACTATGGAACATAGCATCCAGAGTGTGCGGCAGCAGTTCCCTGTTCTTTCAAAGTCAATTGAAGAACACCTTACAAGTCCTAGCATTCTTCGAAGTTTAGACATTATTTTTGTTTCAACGTTGATAGTCTTTAATAGTCTGTGAAAAACTTACTGTCGTTATAAGAAAAAAGTATTTCAATAATCTTCAAATGTACTGTGCCTACCAATTCGTCGTATTTGATCAGGTTGCCTCTTAAGTGAGTAAACGTTAGGATTATTAAAATCTTTTTCTTACAAGTAATTGACTTAGCTCATCGAAGCGGCTCGTGCTGTGTTATTTATAATATTGGTGCTAAGTTTGTTTTAATATAATAATATAATAAATCCATTTATTTCAGATCCAGTCCATAAACAAATAAAAAAATATTAAATACATTAAGAATTAATTAAAAGATTACAATTAGATAAATATTACAAAAGTCATCATTAAAAACATTATAAATTACAATTTTACAATAACAAAAAGATTAAAAAAGAAAATACACATATATTTCATCTTAGTCTAAATTTAGGTTTGGATCCGGAATGCTCAACATGCAGCCTGGTCCAGTACTGCATTATTGGGCAATCCAGATCCAGATCCATCCTCCATGCGAACAGCTGAAGGTATCTGTTGGAACTGCCTCGTATGCGGCGCATCAGGGACACAACTCTCTTCCGAATAATCGCGACAAATCCATCTATATTTGCGCCCGCAAACATACCTAACGCGCTACAGTAGCGAGGCAGCTTCATCAGAGCCCTGAAGGCATTATTGTAGAAAACACGCAGGTTTTTAAATCAAACAGAAATTTTGAACAAACCTGGGCGGACGACCGATTGTGCGAAAACGTTCTTCTTTGTCGACGTTTCCATGGCTGTGCGACAAGACGTGGTCGAGCGGCAAGTCGTGGTCGTGGCCGCTTAGTGCGCAATACAGTTATTTCTTTTAAGTGCTACTAAAGCAAATGAAATACTCTAACAATTCGAGAACATAACCAAACCCTGTTTTAGAATACTACGACTTCGAAGTTAATTCGTTTCAATTGACATGATGGCTAAACGGGAAAATGTGCTGTAGCAGATGTCTGGAGCTAACAATTTTGTGTACGCCGAAGGGCTTTCACGATACTACATCTGCCCAAATATCGAGATTCATTTTATGAGCTCTATTCGGGCCTGTGTTCAGAAATGAACATTTATGGAATTGTGAACTAATTGTTCAACAAGCCACATCATCTGCATCGAAGAAAAGCGACTTACACACCGAACGCATGTCAGTCGCTAACCGTACGAACGATACGCAGTTTACTGCTGTTCCATACATATTCAACTTACCATTCAGAGTTTTCAGTTGAAAATACGCTGTCACGCTATGTGTTTCGAGTGTAAAAAGATCCTTAACGTAGCCGAAATTAATTTGTACTCCCCGACATTTTGATCATTCTTTTGTACTGATTTATACCTGAGAACCTTCTGGTTATGGACATATTGCAAAATCCACCTATTTTTATCTTTTAAGAAAATAAATTTCAATATTTTAACTTTAATTTAAAAACCCCCATAACTCCTGCACAATATTTTGTGTGCGTTACATTGCGCGCTGACGTAAACAGCGATTTTTCACACCAAAATAAAGGTTGTTTCCCAGCAGTGATGTTTACTCTATTTTACTTATATAACAACTACGTGATGGGTCTTTTTACATCCTGTATGTGTACAGTGAGCCTGCTTACAAGTGTCGGCTGACTATAAGTTTGGTGCGTACGCGGCCTCATACCGCAATGATTGCAGGGATAGTTTTACTGACCACCGATAACAAGATGCTTGTTGAATGATCGAGCCCTCGGTGCGGTAGGAGTCAAGTGCTCCAAGTATTTGGCCCTACCACGCCGTGTAGCCAGTACATCCGAGGCTACACGGCCCCCATGACCACACTCGTCCCTCCGTGGGTGTCGAAAGACTAAGGGAGATAACAAGTGGATAGATAACAGCATCCATTTGTTAACTGATAATACCTCAGAATTTTTCCCGAATTGTTGGTATTAGTACTGAACTACTGACATTTGGGACAGTCCATCTTTTGTATTAGACGACTTTCCTGTTTCCTTCTATTAAAAACTTTAAGAAAAATATTAAAATGTCGTCACGCCTTTATGCCCGAAGGGTTTGGCATAGTTCTTTTTTTTATTTTTATTTTTTTATTTATTTGCATGAAATATGGTTACACGAGATGACTTTAGAATACTTAACACAAAATAAAATCTAAAAATAATAACTACAAACGACCTATAAATAATTGTACAATTAACTCTGTCTAACTGTCTATCTATAACTAATTACTTTAATAATTAGCAATGCATTAGCCAACTGACCGAATTTCTGACACGGCGGCCAATATCAACGGAGACTGGTCACTTGAGGTTTAGTTGCCAAACACAGGGGCAGTCTATCTTCCCTGAAGGTGATAAATCAGGATTGAGAAATATCAATTTAATAACAAATACTATTCTGCTTCATTTTCCTCAATTTTCGAAATAGCGTCGGTATTAAAACAGAACCCATTACCTCTAAAATATTATGCCAGCTGCTATGGGTACTTCCCAGGAGCTCCAATTTTTTTTTAATGTTTAATGGCTAGGCGATTCATTAGCTGACTCCGAAGTTCAATCGCTGGCCACAGACTTCAACTGATCAACTTCCGGATCGTCTACCGGAGTATAAATTTAAAATAAATGATGTATCAGATTGCTTATGAAAAAAACTCTAAAAAATAATCTTTACAGTGAGTGGCACATTCCTATTCCTGTTGAAAGCCAACGTTAAGCCTATGGTTAACGTAGGCTTTCAACAGGAATACACTCTAGAGATCGTTTTGCATCTATATGCACAATGATCTCTAGAGTGTTTAGCACATGCCTGCACCAGTTTGAAAGCCTTCCCAAAAACAAAACGCGCCCAGATCCACTACCGGAATATTTCTTGTTCTCACACAAGTCTTGATCTTTATTCCACAACAAACTTCTCATTAAGGAAGGACGAAACGTCAACTTCGTCACTGTTTGCAGTGATCGAATGTGACCTGAACGCCCATTGCATTAGGAACCGCTGGGTACTTTTAATCAAACTTTAATTAATAGATAAAAATTAACTTTAAGAGGGCGCAGCAAGACAGAAAAAAATCAAGTTTCACCCGCGCCTCTTTGCCTACCCCTCTCATCAAACACGACAAAAACAAAACACAATCCCTTCCCGCCAGCAGAAACTTTTCGCCCGGCGTATATTTAGGCATTTGAATTTGAATCTTGTGTGTAGAGTGTATACGCAAAATAATCAGATGAAACTGTTTTATTCAATTTACCTATGTGTACAAGTAGGTATATTATTAAATATTATTGTATGTCCGTGAATCTGTTACCGATGCTGGTGGGATGTTAGATTGGAGATTAGACTGACTTAAATGAAATAAAGACTAAATGTTACTTCAAGATCCGGCCTATAAATTTTCGATTCCGAATTGAAAGACAAACCTAACGTTGTAGTTGAAAAAATATTGTTCCATACATTATGCAACATAACTACAATTGAACAATTTTCAGATACTTTCCTGTACCTATTCCTATACCTTGCTTCTTCTCAAATTTCATGATTCTAGGTCAACGACATGTATCTTATGGGTTTTAATTTATTTGCGAGTGTCAAGATATGCGAAATGAATGGCAATTTATGCCAAGATACTAAGTCAACGTCTTGAAGCTCGTTTTTTTTTACAGCTCCAAAGGACCGTTTATCTAAGTATTTGATATCAATTTCAACTTGATACCCCCACGCATTCCTGAGATAAGCGGTCAGATAGATGGATAACAAAGTGATCCCATAAGGGCTTCGATTTTTTTTTATTTTGAGGTACCGAACTCTAAAAAGCAAAGCAATTCCATCAAAGAACTATAATACTACATACTCATGATACTACCTACGTGATGATGAAAACAATTTTGATAAAATTGCTTTTTTGATGATATAAAAGCGTATAATTATTATCACATCACTTACCTTCTGCTTTTTTACTTTGAGAAAATGAAATCAATTGAACAAAAATGTCAATAAAATAAGAAAATAAACATTCGCAAATAAATTAAAATCCATATGATACATCCCGTTGACCTAGAATCATGATTTTTTGGCAAGAATCAAGGTCTCATAGCACATATAGGTACCTCGAATGGCTTTTCAATTAAAATATTTAAACGAAGTATGACCATTGTCCACTCCCTTTATTTTCAATTAAATTCTTCAGTAGGTAAAACATCTGTTTATTATGCCTATACTATACGCTAAGCTTGAATATTCATAATCTTAGATCATAGTCATGTTTTGGAACTAGAAACTCAATGCTGGCGTGACAAAGTTCAAATTCCAATGTAACCAAATTTTATTTAGGGCCTTGTACAAGTTGGACGTCACGACGTCTTCATGGAAACCAGTGTTAACCAAGTAAAAAAATATAATGGTATATCGTGGATATTGCATTGCAGGATCGTGCAAATTCAATTAGCAACAGTGTTACCAAGTAAAAAATTATATTGGTATGGTGGATCTTGCACTGTGTTGTACAAAGTCAAATGGCATGTGTCATGAAAACCTATCCTGCGTGGAGCGCGAGTAGAAAAAAGTCCTCGCCGAAAACATATGTGAAAAACAGGGCAATTTCGGAACAAATAACTAGGGTACATTAGTCGGCTTTACCGACAAAATAATTGGCATCTATTTATATGGGTGCCAAAGAAAGTCGAAAGTTTATTAGGTTCCTCTTTTGTAACTGTTGAAACTTTAGCTTTGAAAAGCAAGCCGACAGTCCCAAACATTGTGATCCGTCACAATCTTTACTCATCCCCAACATAAGAAGGGATCTAGTCACGAGAACACTATCCGTATGAAAACTGTCATGTCCCGTGCACACCGTTTCGTACTTGTATCCGCAATAAACCCTATTTTAGTTTTCCGATTTATTTATTTTGTAAACTCTAATAATATAATTATACCAATAACCTGCCCATATGTTAAATTTTGAGTTTCAACTTGATTCGGGGGTTTTGGTCAAAAGCCGCTCGAAATGGGTCGTCTAAGGTTACCCTTACACGAAGTTTGTCAAAGAAAGTGGGAGTAAACGAATTTGGTTCTTTATTTAATAGTAATAAGATCTAAAATCTCCAGCACGAACTCTATGTTGTAAATTTTCTCCGCAAGCAAATTGACTGAAGTGGAGAACAATGGCGCTAGTTGTACTATACCAGTCAAAAATCTGTCAAATAATTGTATGTCATCTTGAGTTTTCAAAATATCAACATTGAATTATTATAATATTTTAATTTTATAGTTTAGCCGTGGTATTTATTTAGTTTATCAATTCTTAACGATTTTAATAATCGTTTCGGAAGTGGTTTTAGTGATTTTTTCATGTTTTGTATTTCACAGTTTCATTCCAACAATGTGATAAATTACGAAAATATTATTTACGCAAATAAATTAAATCGCAGAGCAGCAGAAAATTCAAGCGCAGTCCTCTCGTCTCAACAGAGCGACGGCCCTATATAAAATGTACTCTGTGGCGACGGCGACTGATTTGTGAAACAAAAATATGCTTGAAGTTCCCGCAACGTGCGACGGAAGATGACTTCTTCCACGAACTAAAAACGTCGTAAGTGCTTAAAGCTTGTAGTCGTAATAATACCAAAAATAAAAGGAATTTCAAAAAATGCCTGCACAATTTTTTTCGCCTTGTCTTGATACAGATAATCATTAAAAAATTATCCTATTAGTCATTAGCATATTAAGTACAAATTGAAAAAACGTGAAAATTAGGGGTAACTTCGTGATGTTATTTTATCGAGAAAATTTTAACGTATTGTGTTTCTGTTCCACAAAAAGTTTCAAAATATCATGTAGTTACTCATACTGTTTTTATTTTATACCTAAGTCTTATGAATTTCATGAAAAATTAAATTGAAGATAGGCGATTTTGGTTACTACCCGCTCTTAATTTACACACTTTATACTCCATTTGAAATAAGATTAGAAATTTAAATAAACCTTCTTTACAGTCCGTTCAACAGATTTAGACTTCTATTGCGTTGGTGGCATGACAAATGGCATCTGCAGTAAGCAGTTGGTATTGTAACCACGTTTTTGCTATTAGTGTCATCCTTATGCCCAGGGAATAGAATTCAAAATCGGTTGAACGGACGGTAAAAAAGGTTTATTTAAATTTCTAATCTTATTTCAAATGAAGTATAGTTGACAGTTACTTTAGTAATATTATGTAAATAAACAGAAACAACACTGATGTCTGATTGCCAAAAAGTGCTTACATTTTTTTAGTGAAAACCAAGTTATTGCAGTTTGTTCCAACCCTTACATTGGCAAAATAAAATTCATCATCATTTGGATTCCGCTCAGGGAGAACATGGTGCAGATAGTCCACAGCACCTTGATTTATTTGGTGAGGTTTTATAATGGTCAGAATATCTGATAAGAATAAAAATTGCACATTTGATTCCAACCTAAATACGTTACGCCGCCGCCGGTGACAACAGCAGCGTCACTGGCGTCGGGTTGGGAGGGATGGGTAGGCTGCTGGTCACGGAGTACCCGTTACCTACAGAACCTTCGTGAGTCATTTTTAGTCTTCTTTAGTTCCACTTTAAAAGTTCAGGTTCCCAAAAATTTACAGTTTGACCATTACAAAAATAAGTCAAGTTTAAGTTTGAAAAAATATATTAATAAAATTCACCGTTCTGAGTAAGATTACTAGATTATCCTGTCAGCCACTAAACTGCATTGATCGTTTTTGAGTATGATGGTAACGATATATGACGTGTTTTCCATCTGTTTGAATTGAGTTGATAGGCACATGGAGACGTCTGTTAGCGATTAGAAGACAATGCAGTCAAGCCACCAAGTTTGAATAGTTTTGTTTAAGTTTAGGAATTCAATAAGGTTGGAGTTTTTGTTACCCCTAGAGTGCGTGGCACGTACCTCTAGTTATATTATAGTCTCTAATGCATTTTTCACACAGAGGTGGTGGTGGTAGCGGTAGTGGATAGTTTGATACTAATTATAGTATCTAAAATTATTTCAGATAGTACAGTTACTATCAAACTGTCCGCAGAGACGATGTAGATGATGAATGATGGTGATAGATGCATAATGGATGCATCATCATCATTCATGATCTACATGTCTTTGATTTATTCACCTTTGCGGTGGGGTGGGTCAGGTTATTAAAAAGGCTTCCATTGAGAGTAAAACTTTTATATTTTTGCCACATATTTCACAAAACATGAAGTCTATGTCGGGGCCTCTTGGCAAGCTCCAAGAGTATATATGTTCTGTGAGCTCCTATCGTAAGTGTCAATCTGTCAAGCTGCCACGTTAGTAACGTCCGCCGCAGAGGTCTGCAAGGACGGAGGAGTTTGCACCGGTATACCTTCTTTTAAGATCACTTTTTGCCAGTCCTATGTCCGTGGCCGGTGGCGACAGCAGCGTCACCGGCGGAGTTGGGCTGGACTACTGCTGATCACGAGACACCGCTTTTTGGTGAACTAGTGATTCCTTGGTTTCCTAGTTTGAGTCTTCTTCTCTTTTTTATAGTTCTATGAGTATATATGTTCTGTGAGCTCCTATCGTAAGTGTCAATCTGTCAAGCTACCACGTTAGTAACGTCCGCCGCAGAGGTCTGCAAGGACGGAGGAGTTTGCACCGGTATACCTTTTTTTAAGATCACTTTTTGCCAGTCCTATGTGTGTGGCCGGTGGCGACAGCAGCGTCACCGGCGGAGTTGGGCTGGACTACTGCTGATCACGAGACACCTCTTTTTGGTGAACTGGTGATTCCTCGGTTTCCTAGTTTGAGTCTTCTTCTCTTTTTTTAAGTGTTATACTAATCTTCAATAATTTTTTTACTACTAATCTTATGTTTCCTCCGTTTCCTTCTTCGCCTAGTTTCACGTATTTATCTTATTATCTTAGCTCTTTTCTGTTTTATAATATTTTTCTACTTTTTTATCTTCTTGATTTGTTCACCAATTTTATCATCACCTCATCGTTTCACTTCTCGCTGCATCATAATTTTAGGAATAATCCTTTAGAGATCTTGATCTGTTTGACTCTTTGGAGCCAAATAACGTTGAAGTTAACTAAACTTTCGGTGTTTGGAGGACAGGCAGGATTTAAATCGGACATTATTGGAACTTAGATAATATTATCATAGAATAGGTACGACTGAGATGTTAAAATTAAGTTTAGTTCACATCATCATAGACAATATTTGGCCGGATTCAGAGTTAAAAGGAAAAAATATTAAATGTAACCGCTTTTTGGTTTTAATCTATGTTCTTAAATATGAAAATTGTTAGTGTTTTTTTATGTTCTTAAATATGAAACAGCTGAATGGCATGGGCGTATGATATTGCGGGGATTTATAAGCTGTGGCTGCCTTAATTCATCGTCAGTAGAAACCATAATGTTGAGGTCATGTGACGTTGTTTGCGCTTGTTTGATCATCCGGAGGTGAGAAAGGCAGCCACAGCGAATGGCGGTTAGCAGAGGACGAGGCAGTTGGTAGTAATTGCAATAATATGCCATTTTTGCAACGTCATTGTTAGCTGTTATGTTGCACAGCATTTATCATAATTACTATCATAATATATTGGATGTTAAAGTGTTTGCCATCAAAAGACAGCTGTTATTTGGAACTCTTTAATTGTTACTTGTTGCCAGAGTTCAAGACGAAAGGATTGTATTGGAGATCTGTTCCTATGGTAAAATAGTGTGAAAACGGAGTTGTTGGAGTGGTTTTGATTGCACACTATTTTTCCTATGGGCTGCCCTCGCCATGCATTCAGCACCTTATTCAAAATATCAAAATGCATGTCCATCATTTAATTATAGTCAAATATTTAAACATTATAATCATATTTTAACTTTAACCATAATTGTATCTATTTATAAGCCACAAACGGACTGGATCTGGACCGCCCAAGAGCCATCAGCAGACCTACGATGCAGTATTTTGGACCTCCATACAATAGGCTGGCTGTCAATATACAGTCCGGTGGTGTGCGATTTTAATCTCGTGTGGTAGTCTGTAATTTTTATTATTATGTAGGTATTAGTATGTAATACTGAGACCGCAAAATAATTGTTTAAGACTAATAGCGGTAATTGGTTGAAATGCACCTAGCAACGAATTGAATGTATTATATGAAGGCAGCGCAAGGGAACGCAAACGAAAACGGGTTAGCGTTACGATGGACGTGCAGCTCACTACTATGTTCTGTTGAGGAGGTGGTAGACACTGGCGTGTAAGGAAAATTATGGCCGCAGTCAAATGTAGCACAAACCATCATTCGTTCTTCGATTTTCCTTACTTTTTTGCTTTAAAAAAAAAATAGCACTGTTTTGCATTGTAAAAACTATTATTTCAAGATAACATTTTTAGGTATAAGTAGAAAGACCGTTGAAGTTGTATTGTCGTAAGGAAACATCTCAGTAATGACTGCACGGCAGATCGAAGAAAATGTTAAAAGAAATTCGAAGTTTGCATTTGTGTTCCATTGCGTCTGGTAATAGAAATTGATGGCAAAATAAGAAAAGAAGGAAAGTATTGTAAAGAGTATTAGTTTTAAGTGGAAATTTTGCCTTCTCTTAGATATTATATAGGTATTATAATTCATTCATCTCTCATTAAAACCCATTCATCCATATTTGATGTGTTTTATTGCTCCCTTGCCCTTTACAGCTCTTCGTGCTTAAAATATTCATCTAGAAGAATCCAGAAAGAGAAAGAGGTATGTGTTCTACGTAAGCATTATTTAAAACATCTTCAATAGTCCTTCTCCATCACGGCTGCCCCATATACAGGGTCAAATTAAATTAGTTAGCGAAACTCGAGAGACGTGACGGGTGCGACACCTAAACAACAAGTATGAGTTGAGATAATCAGCATTTTTCTATTTTATCATTTTTAAATATCGATACCCATCACGTCTGCGGAGTTTCTCTAGCTAATTTAATTTGACCCTGTATACTTCAACTGAATGAGACAGTCATGCAGGAAAGCTATGCTATATAGACGGGGGATTACATCATGCTTAGTTCAATGCTGGTCCTGCTCCACCATCACAAAGGCGCGTAAACTAATATTGATTAGCATTTGAAAAAAACAAACGACCAGTAGGCCACATTAGCACTAGATCGCAAACACTGGAAGGCATGGAGAGAGGCCTTTGCCCATCAGTGGGATGAAAATACTGTTGTAGCTGATGAAGATTGTAATAATATTTTTTCATTATACATATAAATCCAATCTCTTTCGTATTATATATATATATATATATATATATATATATATATATATATATATATATTATTATATATTATATATATCATTGCAAAGCACGTGTGAGTACTATCCATATTAATATTATAAATTCGAAAGTAACTCTGTCTGTATGTTACCTTTTCACGCCTTAGCCTACGTTTTGTCCCGGTAGCATGTTCCCGTGGGATAATTTCCGACATAACGCGGGCGAAGCCGCGGTCAGAAGCTAGAGTACCTACTATAAAATTACCAGTTACTGGGTTTGTCTTTCATTGACATGAATGTGCCCTGACGGTTGTGAGTTTGTCTTTCATGGACTTGAATGTGCCCTGGCAGTTGAGTTTGTTTTTCATTTACTTGAATGTGCCAGGGCAGTTGAGAGTTTATCCTTCATTGACTTGAATGTGCCCTGGCGGTTGAGTTTGTCATGCTCACTCAAATATCTCTCCGATTGTGGCGCGTGTGTTGGATCATTTAGTTCCCTTTAAAATGGTTGAACAGAATGGTGCTGATGCATGCGTCATGTACGTGAACCGTCAGTTGGGATTGGTCATCTCTTAGCTGCCACGGCTCTTTATTATATATTTCTTTTTGTTTCCTCTCTTTCTACTTCGTTCTCACATTATAACAATTTCAACATGAATGATGTAATCAATATTTTGAAAAAAAAAAAAAAAGAGTGTCGCATGTTTTCTTGCCCGATCTGCCCGTTCATAGGAACGTACTATGCTTTGGAATGGTCAACTAACTTCATTTTTCTGACTGTCCGTCACCAGCTAAATTGTCAACTCAAAAGTGCCTGTAAATGGTTGAATTGCAATAAATGCTTTGCGTTTGATGAAAAACCCTATAAGGGACAATTTTTTTTAAGACCCATGATGGTACAAATACTTCTAATGAATAAAACAATTTTGACATAACACGTATATTATTTATTCATCCAACATCAAGTCACTTGAACAATACAGTTTTGACATTTCTTCTCATTATCCTATCTAATTGATTCAAGTACCACCTTTAACATCAAGACTGTTTAATAATGTAACATTATTTAAATAATAAATATATAGGAAATCCAAATCCCTGTATTCATAGAACTAACGAATGTTGAGCAACATTCTTGTGGCAACATGTTTTTGTGTTGCGAGCAACATTTTTCCATGTTGCCATTCGGCGAGCCGAAATATCAGAAGAACAATAAATTGTAGTGTTTGGACGAACCATTTTAAAAGACAGCATTTATGCGGGTCTAGCTGTGTGGACAGGAAATGTTGCTGGCAACAATGTTTAATGACTGTTGCTCAATTTTTCTTTCTTAACAAATTGGACCACATTCTTAAAATCTAAATGGACAGAAACATGATCTTATATTTTATTATGGTCGAGTTACCTCGCGTCCTAACCAAAGCGATCGGTTGTGCGAATACGCGACCTTCATTTTATATGTCAGTCATGTGTAAGGAACACTACAAGGCGCGCCCGTGAACAAAGAATATGCATTCGGGTTCGCCGAACATAGTGAACGCGACAGTCGCGTGTTTGCGCGAATATAGTTTTGGTTAGAACGCGGCCTTACGGTAGGGTAAAGGTACATATATGCTGGGGTTTCTTCTGTAGACATTCGTTTTTGATCTTTACTTAACATCGAAAGTGTATAAAGTACCATAAAGTGATTGTTGATCCACTATTTAAAATTGTAACGGATTCTTAGATACTTTTTTATGCAAGAGAAATTCTACCAGGTATCTAGTTAATTTTCGACAAATAAACGTATGTAAAATCAGGGAATAAATTTGTCGGACAGGGAAATAAGTTTGTTAGTCAGGGAAAATAATTTATTAAACAGGGAAATACATTTTTCAGTCAGGGAAATTAGTTTGTCAGTCGGGGAAATTAATTTATAAATAAGAGGAATCTGTTTTCCAGTCAAAGAAATTAATTTATCAGTCAAGGAAATTAGTAAATTTATCTAAAGCTGCGTATTGTACACACATCAACAGTATCTAGGGATCAAGTATTTAAAAAATATTTTTTACTGCCCTATTAAAATTAAATAAAAGCGTCTATTTAGACTAATTAAATAAAATGTTTTCGTATGTGTAGATCGACGAAGTACTCTCTGCTTTTGCCTTATTAAAGGCTTCTCGCGATTTTTGCTTTTGCTGGATTTTTCACCTTGTTAATCCTGACACAAAAATTGATAAAAAGATAAAAACCAAAGGTCTTAAAGATTTTTATTGCGTAAAATAAACAATTGGCAGTCTGTATTTCTGCCATTAACGCGAATAACACAACCGCAGCGTTTCCGCATACTCAATATGAGTTCATCCAAATCACGTTGCGGAATGGCCGCCCACGTCCGTTGTAACAGGAAGAAAAGATTTTCTGGTGTGTGTGCGCCATCGATATTTGACAGAGCCCTTCTTTGAAGCATATCCCATGAGTGCTCAAGGGGATTTAAGTCTGACGATTGAGCGGTAGAACGGATCTTATGAAACACAGTAAAGTAGTTCCATTGTTCAAATCCGGTGATAGTAAAGAACCCAACGATTATAGGCCTGTGTCAATTCTGCGAGTTCTCAGCAAGGTGCTTGAAAAGTTAATGCTTAAACAAATGTTACGTCACTTTAATAAAAATTCCATCTTTCATAAACAACAGTACGGTTTCACCAAAGGGCGTTGTACCACTGACGCTGGTGTCAACCTAATAAAGAACATTTTTAATGCCTGGGAAAAAGCACAAGATGCCATTGGAATCTTCTGCGACCTCTTTAAGGCGTTCGATTGCGTAAGCCATGAGACACTTGTGCTGAAACTAGAGCCCTATGGGATTAGGTACTCGTATACAGCGCTTGATCTACTAAGATCATACCTGAAAAATAGAAAGCTTAAAGTTCAAGTAAACGGCATGAACTCATTGGGATCTGAAATAACAATGGGCGTTCCTCAAGGTTCTGTACTCCAATTACTGCAGAACCAACCGAAGATTGTGTTATTTGCAGATGATACATCATTGATCTTTAAAGTAGACCGACGGTCACAAAATCTTGACGACGTGAATAACTCTATTCTTCAGGTCCAAGATTGGTTTATGGTAAATAATTTGGTACTAAATGAAAAGAAAACAAATGCATTAGATTTAAATTACCTAATGTTAGAAGTTGCGAATGTGATATCATATTGAATGGAGAAAACCTAGAGTTTATGAATCGGACAGTTTTCCTGGGAATTACGCTAGATGAGAAATTACAATGGGGACCCCATATAACATCTCTTGCGGGGCGGTTAAACTCGGCCGCTTATGCTGTTAGGAAGATAAGACAGTTAACAGATGTAGAAACCGCGCGTTTGGTCTATTTTAGCTACTTTCACAACATTATATCATATGGCATTTTATTGTGGGGTCGGGCTGCTGACATTAAATCCATTTTCATTTTGCAAAAGAAAGCTGTCAGGGCCATTTACTATCTTCGTCGTCGCGAATCTCTTAGGGAACTATTTAAAAGATTAACATTATGACGGTACCTTGCTAATTAATTGATTAAAATATTATGTACGTAAGACAAAATCTACATCTTTTTAATAAAATACGTGATAGACATAACTTTAATACTAGAAATAAAGATAAAATAGATCGACCATTTTTTAGATTATCTAAAATACATACATCTATTATGGGGTACGTTAAATGTTCCAACAAAATACCTTGTAATATATTGCAATCAAATGAAAGAAAATTTAAAACTCATATTAAAAGTACACTTTCTAAACAAGCATATTACAAATTAGACGATTATATCCTAGATAAGAACGCTTGGAAACATGCTGGTCCTGCTCCATAGGACAATCTAGAGTCTAGACAAAATCAAACTGATTGCTAATTTAATTGTATAAATTATAATTTTGATGACATTGATTTTTACATTATGTAACTACTTTAACTCACACGCTAAAATATTACTTGTTAAAATCTTGGAAAAATCATCTACTTTCAATATTTGTAAATATGTGAGCACCATGTTTACACATACTTAATTTACCTGTCATTGCTTTATATTTAATTATTTTTAACTATTGTGGTATAGTAATTTTATTCTAGGTGCATCGTCTTCACGTATAATTAATGTATACATAATATTGTAGGACATTTTAAAAGAGTAACGGTGGAGTTTCTTGCCCATTCATACGAAACTACCTTTTGGAAGGGGCAACTAGAATCAATTCTATTTTCTTGTAAATTTTGACGTTCAAAAGTGCATTATATGCCTTTTTGAAATAAATGATCTGACTTTGACTTTGACTCTGACAACATCTGATACTATCGTTCCAGCGTAAATCTGTGCATTGAGATTGCCTCTGTTCCAAGTCAGTTCGGTTCTTCCACCAATCCAACTACCCACCCATATCATGATTGTTCCACCACTGTAAAGATGGACTCCTTTCATGATTTTAAACGTTATTGGCTTGCATATGTCCTCCAATACCGTGTTTGTCTAGTACCTGCCCTCATACCAAAGCGAAGTTCGTCAGATAAACACACAAAATGCCACTGTTCTTCTTCCTAATCAATTCTGTGTTCACGAGCACATTGTAAATGAGCTTTGCGATTACGGGGCTCAATAGGTGGTACATGTAGCGGCCTGCGGGAACGGAGATTGACTTCATGCAACCGATTTCTTATGGTTTGATCGCTTATTAACATATCTGAGCTCTGAATCCTCGTTACCAACATCATCGCGGGCATTGTATGATTTCGTCGAGCAGTAATTGTTTAGAGGTATTTTATGGATCCAAAAGGTAACACGTATTTCATATTGAAAGATATATTCGTAATGTTAGGGCAGGAGTAAGCAAACAAACAGAATGTTATAAAAAGTAAAGATGATGAGGAAACCTCCTTTAACATCCTCCCGTTTTCAACAATCTTTATAGTATAAGTCCCACCATTCCTGAAATTAGTTCCAGTCTAGGTTTATGCACAGGCTTAGTCAAAATATCAGCACATTGGTATTCTGTAGGAACATACTTCACTTGAAGTTCATTTTCAGTAACTAATTCCCTAACATAAAAATGCCTTATAGAAATGTGCTTTGTTCGACGATGTAGCTCTGAGTTTCGTGAAAGCTTTATAGCAACATCTTTATCGACTTGTAACGTAGGGACTTCTATCAAAGTAGTAATTTAATTGAAAAGTCTCGTCAGCCAAACAATCTCACGAGCCGCTTCACTAGCCGCAACAAGTTCTGCTTCGGTACTTGAAATAGCTACAGAAGTCTGTTTACGACTTGCCCAAGAGATTACTCCGCCTGCATGCATGCATAAGATTCCAGAAGTAGAATGTCATGTATCAAAATCTCCACCATGATCAGAATCACTAAAGCATTCTAAGATTCCAGTTTTGTATCTTTTTTGTATACAATTGCTGTATCTAGGGTTCCCTGAATCTAGCGAAGTATTCGTTTTACCTTGCTAACATCTTTTCAAAAGGGATTTATGATTTTTCTTGATACGACACTAATAGCGTATGATATGTCTGATCTAGTACCTGTCATTAAATAAGCTAGCGCACCAACGGCTTCACAATAAGGAAATTTAATCTCATCCTCCTTTACTGAGCATAGTTGTACTTCTTTGATGATTAGAGTACTAAAGGCTTTACACTCACTCATTCCAAAGCGTTCCAGTATCCTTTTAGCATAGTGTTTCTGAGAGACTTTGATGGAATCATCGTTGTTGTTGAAGATTTCCAAACTCAGAAAGTAAGAGGCTGGTTTTCTGGTTATCTTGAAGTTTCGTTTCAATTCTCCCAAAAAAAAAATCAGATTCCTTTGGGTTTGTTGAAACTATAAGACCGTCATCGACATAGAGTCCAAAAATTATTTTGGTGTTTAGTCGGTTTCTAATGAACAAACATGGATCTGTGTCACATTGTTTGAATCCTAAAACTTTCAAATAATCAACAATACATTTGTTCCAACATCTTGGAGCTTGTTTGAGACCATATAAACTTCTCTTCAACTTACATACTTTAGTCGTATCATCACTATATCCTTCTGGTTGATTCATGTAGATATCTTCATCTAATGAACCATCCAAAAATGCAGTTGCTACATCTAATTGTCTGAGGATTAATCCTTCATTTGCAGCGATGCTAAGAATCGATCTTACTGTGGCCATTCTAGCAACAGGACTAAATGTGTCACTTTAATCAACTCCTTTCTTTTGTGTTTAGCCTCTTGCTACTATTCTTGCCTTTTATTTGTCAAGGCTTCCATCGGCGTTGATTTTCACTTTGAACTTATAAGAAATCAGTTTTCTGTATTTTGGTTTATCCACCAAAATCCAAGTTACATTCTCTTTTAGAGATTTTAGTTCAGTATCCATTGTTTTTAACCATTCCGCTTTCGGAGGACTTTTCATTACTTCTTTGTATTGTTTGGGTTCATCAAAAGCACTAACAACAGTAGACACAATAAAATCTTTAAATCGTTGTGGTGGTCGCAATGCTAATCAATCTCTTAGTACACTTATCACAGAATTTTCATGTTCATCATCATCATCATCATCATCATCATCTAATTCTAAATCAATATCTGATGATTCAGGCGTAATATAGGACGCATTAGATTCTTCTTCATTTCTACTAGGTTCGTCCGATATTGTAGGCAAATTAGGAATTGTTTCTTCAAATCTCTCAGCATCATTCAATGTTTGAGGCACACCTGAAATAGTTGCGTCTAGTAAAATATTCTCCCTTACATCTAACATTGGATGATTTTCTCTAGTTTTAGGAAAATGGACCGCCATCTCAACCACTGGACTTTTTTCTTTTATATCAGGAACATCTGACTCCAATCCAATAGATCTGATGACTGACTCGTTAAATATTACGTCTCTTGACCGTGTCAATGTTGGATTCGATTTATTGTCTAAGGTCAGTAACTGTTAACCATCATCACCATCATAACCAATGAGAATACATTTTTGAGCTTTTCTGGAGATTTTCGTTCTCTTTGCTTTTGGAATTTGTGCATAACATTCAGTGCAAATAATTCTCAAATGTTTTATTGAAGGCTTCTTTGTAAATCATAACTCAAATGGTGATTTTCCTTGTATAGAAGTCGGTCCAGTTCTGTTCAAAACATAAGCAGCTGTGTTGATAAGCTCAGACCAACAGGAGAGTGGAAGCTTTCGTGGGCGTGCATCAAAGTACGAGCAACTTATACCAAAGTTCTGTTTTCTCTCTCACTATACCCGTTTTGTTCCGGCGTATAAAGCATTGTTAAATGGTGTTAGATGCCATGATCAATCAAAATCTTCTTCACAGCATTATCTTGGATTTCTTCTCCATTATCACAGCGAATTGTCTTTATAATGTGACCAGAAGTCTTTGTCTCGTTTATCATTGCAACAAGTTTATCCTTCACTTCAGACTTGTGCTTAATGAAGTAAACATGACGATACTTACTGAAATCATCTTTAAATAATACACAATAACGAAATTTTTTGAATGAATTGGGAAATGGACCACCTGCATCTGTGTGAATGATCTCTCCTGGTGCTTTAGCTCGCTCACTTGTTCCAAATGTATATCTATGTGCTTTACCAAATACACATCCTGTAAATAATTCAGAATCGAGTTTTACTTTTATACCAAGTTCATTTTCAATCAATTCTTTGACGTGTCTTTTATTCTGGTGAGCAAATCTTTCGTGATAGAGTTGTAAAATATTTTTTGTTGACAGTGAGTTCAATTCAGGAGATGAATTTATAATAGTCATTAAATTTAATTTGTAGAGTCTTCTATTCTTGACTCTTGTGCCAATTAAATTTATATTTCCATCAACTGTCAATTGACAAAAATCTCTTTCAGATGTGAAGACACTTTTCTCAAGTTTATCTTGAGCAGCAAGTACAGGAAATAAGTTTTTCTTTATTGCTGGAACATACCATACATCACACAGTCTACTGTTTCTGTCTGACTTCGAACGTCAGCTATCAAATCAACTGTACCTCTACCAATAGCTTGAATTGTTGAGCCATTTTCTGTTGTTACTGTTTGATTATTGCAGAAATGTTGAAAGCTGGAAAATATGTCGTTCCGACAGGTGACGTGACTTGTAGCACCATTATCAACAAACCAACTGTCAAGATCTCCTACAATAATACTAGCAACCTCATTTGTATCAACTTCCATCAATGACAGGGTCAGATTAATACCAATTGCTAGCTTGGCTTGTCGATGGTACATGTGTTTTAGGAGGTTTCTAACTAAAAACTATTATATATATACTAACTATTATATATAAAACTATTCCTTTCCTAACTTTGCAAATGACGAAATTTACTAAAAACGTATCCATAGGAGTTACAAAAAATATAACTATAAAACCAGATTTTTAGTAACTAGAAAAAAACATGCTTGATCCCTAGACGCTTGATGTGTGCATAATCGTTTTAATACATCAATTAATATTAAAATTTTAAAGCTTGTCAAGACAGCCTCGTTGGTCTAGTCGCCGCAAGCACGAATGTTTGTCTAGGGTTTGAACCCCGGGTCAGGCAGTGTTATTGGGTTTTACAATGTAAACTTAGTAGTAAGTCCTTTAATAATCTTCCAAGACTAGAAAATATCTAGACATTTTCAACCGCGCGTCTGTAGAAGTAACATTGGCAGACACTCATCGGTATCTAGGATGTGTATTCAGTACAACGAGCTGAATTTGAAACTATCTGATTTTAAGGTATTCAATGGTTCCCTACCGGTGTTCAAAAACCTCTTGCGAAGTCATTTAAGTGGTCAAAGTTAAGCTTATTTTGTATTATTGGTAATTATGTAGACTCAGAGCTTTTCTTTTTTTCTGATTTTAGTCTGGAATCTAATCTGTTTTCTTTTTTTTATTCATAATTAATAATAACACAATACACATACACAATATCACGCCTGTATTCCTCGAAGGACAGAGGCAGGGGGTAGGCAGTTGGGGATGTTTATTTAATTAAGTATGTAAGAAGAAGAACAAGAATTATGTGAAAGTCGTGTACACCTGTAACTGGAATATACATACCATAACATTGCGCCGGTATTCCCGAAGGGTTAAGCAGAGTTGTACCTATTGTTCACCGAAATTCGCCAGTTATGTTTAAGTCCCATGTAATAGGGGGCGAGCCTATTGCCTCACTACACTAGGTCTATGCTGCGACTGAGAAATTCCAGATGGAAAAACCAATAACACTTTGCCTGACCCAGGAATCGGTCGAACCCACGACCCCTTGCTCAGCGGTAGCGCTTGCGCCCACTAGACGAACGGAGAAATCAATATATGTATACGTACTATATGCTGTTGGCGTACCTACCTATATTTAAATAAATAAAAGTAATCTTATGTAATATTAAAGCTAAATATAAGGCTTAATTATCTGGCTGGGTAAGTAAAAGATACCGTTCCCTTTTGAAGATTACATTTTATTTGGTTGAACCGTTATTGAGGTAAATAACTACAAACGTTAAAACAATGACGTTAGGCTACAACTACATACACGTATAACATCAAATATTCATAGTTCACATCGATAGATTAAAATCTGTAGAATTTTAAAAGAGTGCAGCAATTAATCTTAAAATTATATAATATTGTATATAATTATGAACAATACTCGTCAGTTTCTAAAATTGGCACATTGTCTCAATATTGTATGACATGGCTGTAGTGATAAAAATGACGCTCTAAAAATCTGTGCTTTATCTAAAACTTGATGTGCCTTATTAACAGTCAGGTACTGAAATTATTCTAATTAAACAATGTTCCAAAAGTGTAGATAATAATACAATTCGTTTCATTTCACTTTCATATATAAAGTTCTGCCTAATCCTAGGTCAGTCATCGATCTCCCATAGCTAAAGTTGAGAAAAAATAGAAGGTACAAGAAAAATGGAAGTGTTCACTCTTTGGTAACTTGACTGGTAATAAGTACGACTGATGGCTGACCCCAACATAGGTGGGTAAATGTTAGGCAAATGTTGATGACTGTAAAGTCCATAATTTTTTTACTCTGAGCCAATATTTCAGTATTACGATTAAATTTTTTGAATATTCATTGAAACAATTCAATCGAAAAGCATTATAATAAAAAGCTCATCTTTTTCTTTAAATGAAGACTTTGAGCTTTTACCTCTACATAACTATAACTATAAAAGAGATTAATATCTCAGAAAATGGACATACCTACAATAAAAACCGATCTAAAATACTCCATTTAATATTACGAGATATCAATACAAGTAAAATAATATAGACGGAAAGAGAGTATTTAGTCACACTACTACAACAAAATACAAGGTACTTAAATGGACCTATGTATTACTACACATTTAAAAATACAAATATGGAATGTATGAAAATATTGAGGTGTAACTTGATTGTGGTCGATTGACGTCGAGCTATCGACATATTTACACGTCATTGATGATAACCCCATTGGATCGATCGGAACTTCAGACGTCATCAATCGACCGCAATTTAGTCGCAACTTACTACGATAACAATAAATATATTAAAATTCTCTTGGAAGTACTAGAGCTTTGAAAGGAGCAGCGGAAGGCGTTGCTCCGTCTACATGATCGAGAGATGGCAAAGGCTCTTCGGGAGCCGGTAAGAAAGAGAATCTCTGTAACATCGTCGTTGTGAAGATAAAAATGTTACATTTCGCTAAAACGTCGCCCATACATCTATGTTTGGCTAGTCCAAATGGAAAGTAGTGATCAGGAAGACAAATCTTTCCCTCACATAGGAATCGTTCCGGCTTAAAGGAGTAGGGCTGAGGAAACATGGCCTCGTCCATCAAGATATTCGTGAAGTTGCTGAGCACCATCGTATCCTGAAACGAAGAGACGGTGGTAAGATACCAGTTGATAATATACAGTAAGGCCGACATTAATAAACGTTACTTCGTATCATACTTTTATTTTACCAGTTTCTAATAACGTTATTTACACTAATGTTGATAACGTTATTAGCAAACACTGGTTAGCTAATCTATTCCTAAATCCTATCCACTGCAGCACCTGTAGCCATAACCTATAGTAGTTAGAAATGGAGATTTTGTGAGTCCCAGAGTAGTGATTCAAATTGTCTTGGAACTCTTAACGAGAATAACAGTCAAGGATTGGGAAATAACTATCCATAGTTTTAGAAAAGTTAGCAAGTAGAAAATATATCTTACCTCTGGTATGAAGTAACCAGTCAGCCAGGTATCTCTCAGAGCTCGATGTGGAACTCCAAACGTTCGTCCCATAAAATGCCGTACACATTCGTGCACTATGGCTTCGTTGTACGGCATACTGAAGAAGGAAAGTATTATTTAATAGGGTTGTTTGCTGGAAGCTCCGCCACGAGAGAACGCTAAGTATTTGTCACTTGACAAAGTAATCTTGAATGAAAAGCGACCAACCGGCCACAAGACAATACAGTAAGCACTATCTTGCGCAAACTTTTCAGCAAGGAACTCTAATGGAAGCTGAATAAAATAGAAATAACAAAACTTAGCGCTATCTACGGATAATCCACGAGAAGAGTTAGCATCTAGCATATATTACAACACTATTAATGATTCAAGTTAATCTTAGCGTAACTCCTTTTAACGGTTTAACAATCCAATATCAGTAGGGAATAGAGAAGAAAATATTGAAAATACTGACAATATAATTTTTTCACTCCGATTAGCTATTAAGTATTGGTTAGAATATTTTCATACTGGTTCCTACGATAGACTAAATTATAGTCCAGGCATGTTGTTTTATTTAATAAACACGACATACTTGGGACGATCATCCAAGTTGGGCGCTCGATCTTTGCCGACGATTCTATCAATCTCTTCCTGAGCCTTCTTCTGTACCTCCTGCTCCCTCACCAGGTAACTGAAGCAGAAACTCATGCTCTTACTGGTCGTCTCCGTGCCAGCCATGAACATATCCATACACATTGCCACGAGCTGACCTTCAGAATAAGTGTCCACTTCTCCTCTCTCCTTCAAAACTCTTACGTACACATCCATAAAGTCCCTATCCTCTTGAGAAGAATCAAATCGGTCTTTGTGTCTCGCCAACTCGTCCCGAAGAAACTTCCAAATTCTTTTGTGTGTTCTAATAAAGTCTTTGTAACCCGAGAGAGTGGGGGTCACAATGCTGAGGATAGGAAAATGACTGAAGAGAGTGCCGACCATATCTACAGCGGCGAATAAGTCAAATAAAAGGCTTTGAAGTACCTTCATTTGAGGATCACTAGGCTTATACCTGATTCCCGCCATCATCGTCCATAGAGTGTTTAAAATGTAAACATTGAAGAAATTATGCATCTGAATTACGGCTGTTTTGCCATCACTGTCACCAACTATCTCAAAGACGTCGTGTACCATATGAGATGCTTCTAACCGGGCAATGTCCTCCATTCCTCTTCTTCCAAAGCCAAACTCCTTCAAATGCCGTAAAAGGAACCTCCTCTGTTCTTTCCATAGCTCTCCATCAGTGAGTAGTACGCCACGTCGTTCTCCCCAAGTTCTTGTTTGATAGAAGATTCCTTTCGGTCTACCATCAATGTCTTCATTGAAAAGCATCTCTTTGTTGGCTTCTAGACTGTTCACCATCACGATTCTATCCTTTCCAATTCTAAGACCAAGTAGTGATCCATCATTGGAGTAGGCTAGAGAGAGTTCCTTTACAGCTTTGTACAAGTAACCTGTTTTTTCTCGAAGTTTGTACACTTCGCTTGCACAACCAAGGATTGGAACCCATTTCGGGCCCGGAGGGAACTTCTTAGGCTTACGAGTATCAAAATATAGATAAAAGCAGGCCGCTACCACTATAGTCAGCGCTGCTAACCACATCTGAAACAACAGGAAATTACCAAAATTAATGTTAAGTAAATTAAAAAATATTAGTAAAATTGCAAAGCGTAAAACATTATGAAACTTAGACAGAAAAATATCGCATATCATCTTCGATCAAGAATACCTACACTCTTGACAGAGCTAGCTTAGCACTTAAATATAAACAATTGTCAGTATCTTTGCCAGAATATACCTAGTTTAAATTATCAGTTATTACGAATTAATTCAGATAGCAATATATATTTCGAAAATTCTACTGCTATCGATCAATAGGTTTTCGGAATCAAATCAGTCGCCGGCGCAATGCACCACGTAACACTTCCAGCCACGCGTGTCTACGAACTAGTGCGTAACATGTTACGTTGAGATTATATGCGTTCGCGTGTCAAGACACTAAGAAAGAGAACAGGCACGTGTGTGCTACAAACGTACATTAATTAACACGTGAGTGTTTCCGCAGCAGATAGGATAATGGGTTAGTAATTTTCGTTACTTGTGGTAATGGACTCCCTATTACATGGAACGTAACTTTCCGAGACCTACTGACTCCCAAGAGAGTCACGAACAATACGATAATATATTTAATTGAGTGGGATCATTAGTCAAGGCTTGAAAGGTTAAACTTAACCGGCCATCTATAAATTGAGTATACACACACCACTTACTGGTAAACCCTTCGGGAAAAACGCAAAATACCTATTATCATTTTCTTTTTTAATCGTACATTTAATAAGTACTTTACTTTTCCTCTGAAACAATATAGCAAAGCCTTGAGGAGAAAATACATTTTCAAACTATTTCATGAGTCACTATAGTTATTTAAGTACTTAAATATTGCTTTTCGAGAGATTCTTCGTCGTTTGAGCATGATATGTACCTACCCTCCTACTCTTAGTGTAGGTAAAAGAAGTGTGTTTTATTAACCCTTACAAGTCCTCACCTCCTTTCGAGTATATTGACACTAGTAAATCTACGTGCTTACCACCTAAGGTTAAGTTATCGCAGTTTGCTGTTACTGCATTGCTAAGACATAGATAGTAACAGTTGGCTTATTTATTGAAAAATAAAGAATATTGGCCTGATTATGACAGGCGAAATTCTGCTTAGGTATGAAAGGCACAGCAAAATAATATAAAAATAATAATATACACACCAGTAATACTTAAAAGATCAAAGGTAAGCATTAATGCAGAAATTATGATATCTCACTTAATTGATCAACATTCTTTTCGAAAATTGCTACCAGTAGCGCCATCTATCTACAGTCGACTGAACGACAAAATTCGAGACTAAGTAGTAGGAACAAGGTCTGCTTTTGCTTGCCGAAATCCAATGTCCCTAGTCTTGTTATCCGCTGAGAAAGGCACAGCATAAAATAATCTGTAAAACTTATA
This sequence comes from Dryobotodes eremita, assembly GCA_917490735.1. NCBI lineage: Eukaryota > Metazoa > Arthropoda > Insecta > Lepidoptera > Noctuidae > Dryobotodes > Dryobotodes eremita. The sequence goes on along the minus strand of OU823241.1, from coordinate 2,679,519 downwards.
AGACCAATACAAACGCAAGCATCAACAAAAGAAGTAAATTATTTATAATATTTTATGAATTGCATTCTCTTCCAAAACGAAAATTGAACATAGTGGTGCCATCTATCAACAGTGGATTGAACTTTGAATGTCGTGACCGGTACAAGGGCTGTTTTAGTTCGCCGAAATCCTACGTGAGGGACGTAGGATCTCGTCTTATTTTCCGCTGAAAAGGGCAACAGCTTAAAATCATCTAAAAAACATAGAAAACCAAATAGAAAGGTCAATATCATATAAGGGGAATCAATAAAGGAAATAAATTAAAATCATGAAATTGTACCTATTTAGTACAACTGGAATGCTTACAAGCACCGGAAAGCCGGTCTTGAAACAGGAAGCCTACTGTATTGTGTCCTTGTCTAGTAAGGTGACCATACATTCACCTGAAAAGTAGAACACGAAGGAAAGGAAAGAAAATTAGATTATTCATGGAATGTAGGTTAAGTATGGATAAAATATTTTTGATTTTTATTTACCAAGCAAGTAATTAGGTTTAATGACAACGTATAGATACCTACGAGATTGAATCTTGTCGAAAGACGTATCTCTTATCACTAGTAGTACACCATTCACTTCTCTATCTCTACATAGTCCCTACATAGTAAAAAACAAAGTCGCTGTTCTTGTCTGTACGATTAGATCTTTTTAACTACGCAATAATGCGGTTTTCATCAATAGACAGAGTGATTCAAGAGGAAAGTTTATATGTATACTAGCGACCCGCCCCGGCTTCGCACGGGTTGCGGTACTTAGCTACGGCGTACCCTACCTACCTACCCTACCTACCTACCCTACCTACCTACCCTACCTACCTACCCTACCTACCTACCCTACCTACCTACCCTACCTACCTACCCTACCTACCTACCCTACCTACCTACCTACCCTACCTACCTACCCTACCTACCTACCTACCTACCCTACCTACCTACCTACCCTACCTACCCTACCTACCTACCCTACCTACCTACTCTACCTACCTACCTACCCTACCTACCTACCTACCCTACCTACCTACCTACCCTACCTACCTACCTACCTCCCTAACTCCCTACCCTACCTACCAAAAAAAAAAAAAAAAAAATATATGTTGGCCGATTCTCATAGATACCGGATAAGCACAAAAAATTTCATCAAAATCGGTTAAGCCGTTTCGGAGGAGTATGGCAACGAAAACTGTGACACGAGAATTTTATATATTAGAATACATTCATATTATAGAATAGAACAGCCGATAATTTCAAGAATTTGTAATGTGATGTCGTAAAAAACATATTTTTGTGCGCTTACATTGCAAACACTGGCTAAACCAGTGACCATATCGTTTAAATGTCAACGTTTAATGATATGTCAGTCGATGTTTGGCCATATATACAGGGTGGAAAAAATCAATGGGCCCTGAAGGGAAACTACTTTAAATCCTTTAGATAGATTATTTTACTTAAAGGAAACATTCCTTTATTTTTTTAAAGAAACAAAACTGTATTCACAGATTTCTCGACAAGCTTACCTAAACCGGGAATCGAACCAACTAAAAATTCAAATAATTAACACTCGCTATTTTATTTCACTAGTCGATACAGTCAATGTTAAAGATAAAATTTCTCCAAGAAACATTAGGTCTTACACTCGTCTGGGCCGGCAGTCTCGACATAGATAGCGACAAAAATCGGTCGTTAAGTCTAATCGATGTCAAATTTCTTTAATAGGTTTTCAACCTTATGATTTGGAAATAAAGTTGAAAATCTATTACAGGAATTTGACATCGCTACGACTTAGCGACAGATTTTTGTCGCTATCTAATGTCGAGACTGGCGGCCCTAGACTATTTTTTATGGGGCCATGTAAAAAATGTTATTTATAAAAAGTCTTATTAGACTGTAGAAGAGCTAAGGGTTGAGGTAGAAAATGTTGTTGGAAGCATACACGAAGTGAATTTAATAAAATACTAAATTTGTGTAGGTATCCGTAACAAGGGGTCTCATTTCGAACAACTTATCAGTAAAATTATTAAAGTGTATCAAATTGTAATTTTAAATAGTTCAAGTAACTATGTCATGCTATGTAATAATTTTCGTTCATGTTTACGTGTCCTTCGTATTAGAATTATCATAAAATAAAATTTATGTTAGATTTCATGATGTTTTTTTTTTTTTTCTTTTTATGTTTATTACACAGATTTTATCCTGAACAATAATCCTATCGATTAGTAGAATAAAATAGCGAGTGATTATTTTTTGAATTTTTAGCTGGTTCGATTCCCCGTTTAGGTAAGCTTGTCGAGAAATCTGTGAATACAGTTTTGTTTATTTAAAAAAATAAAGGAATGTTTCCTTTAAGTAAAATAATCTATCTTAAGGATTTAAAGTAGTTTCCATTCAGGGCCCATTGATTTTTTCCACCCTGTATAATTAATGTGGGGTATTCATGGTTCCGCTTCATGAAATGATCAATTCGATCAAAAAATCGCCAAAGTTTCTTTCGGGATCTCCTAGTAACGTTATCGTTTTAGTAAGTTGAAACGTGTTATTTAAGATACATCAACGGATAATCTAACTATTTTACGATATGATCACTAATGTTTGGCCACACCATGAAGTCTGATCGTCAAACGTTGAGGATTCAATGATCTAGCCAGACCACATCTTGATGTGACCAGCTGTCGATGTTCTATTTCATAAAATACAACCATTTCAATGGTCGAACACTTCATGAAATGATCAGTTCTAAGATCGCCACGATATTTACATTTATTAGAAACCATTTTTTTTACCGAAACAAGAATTAGAAACAGTGCCATCAATCAACAGCCGCTTGAACTTCGAACTTCGTGCGTGACCCACGACATTTCCGTACGCGTTTTAACTGGTAATGCTTCAGCTACATTATCGCGATAAAGCGAACTACGGTTCGCGCACTTTCTCTCACACACTTCTCGACGTCTTGCTGTACAACATAGAGCGCGCGAAGTGCTGTTCGCGTTATCGCGACTGTAGCCGTAGGAATCGTCATCCGGACCTTCCATTTTACGCTACAAACGAATAGATGGCATTGGCTGTATCATGTTCAGAGAAACAGTGGTTTATGAAAATGAAGTTTAAAGTATGTCTTTATATTTTAATGTAATTTACAATACATCAATAAAATACGGATTGTGTTATGTGGGTATAGAAATATACCAGCATTTTTTAAATTCGGTGCAAAACATTTTTTTTTTTCAATTTAGGTAAGGGTTTCTGTTCTTAGCTTCTCACGACAGATTTTATTGTGAAAGACTTGCCTTAGTCAGGCGCGAATCTAGATTTTTCACAAGGGGGTAAATGTTTATCCCTGAGAAAGGGGGGGGGGGATTTATCAAGCCGTGACAGCTTTTTTAAAACAAAACCTTTGGCACCTATTTTCCCTAAACTCAACAATGTGCCCCCCCCCCCCCATTTTAAGAATGACTACGTCTTATCTTAGGTATTAGCTTAGTATACTGTACACAAAGTAAAAATACAAGTTATAAAACTGTGTTTATGTCTATAATTTAGAGTTTTAGCCTCAGTTTGGTGGAAGCCCAGGGAGGGGGCAACTGAACCCGTTGTCCCCTCCTGTATTCGCGTCTGGCCTTACTGCACCTAATATATAACTATGCAGTTTTACGTAACTTCGGTTAAAGGTCATGATTAACGCACACAAGACAAGTTGACAAGAACAAGTTGTTTGAAACGTTTAGTTATCCAACAGACACCTATGACTTGTGTCTAAAGGCTTGATTGGCGCAGTCGCTAAAGTAGGGTTTAAGCCAGGACCTTGATTCCGCTCATTTCTGGTTTAAATGTAGTGATAAATGATAAATGATTTTATTTCTGTAAATAGGTTTGTACAAACATTTTTACAAGTCAATCATATTTTTTAAACTAGATGAGGTCGGCGTTTCTGAGAAGAAAGGCCTGAAACAAACTGAGAGGTCACAGCCTCTTTTAAAGTCCAGACGTAATCTTGATCAGGAAGACCATGTATATTGGTATCTGAAATGGTCTTTTGTGATTATAGAAATACTTTACACGAAGCAGTGGTTGGGATGTCGTGGCCCAGTGGAAACGGCCGCGACTTACGCTGTGTAGGTCGTAGGCTTGAACCCAGCCACGCACTTTATAACACCAGCCTATTATTGTCCCGCTGCAGAGCAAACTCCTCTTCTCACACTGAGAAGGCATGAGCATTAATCACCACGCTGTCTCAAGACGGGTTGGCGATTTCAGACTTATATTAACTATACAAGTCCAGGTTTCCTCACGATTTTTTCTTTTACCGATGTCAGTAATGTCCAACTTAAAGTAAATATTAATTGAAAAAGCCACATTGGTATTTGCCCGTATTTGAATCCACAATCTCGTGCATGACAAGATTATCACGACTTGACATATAGGTACAAAACAACAATACCTAATAAAAATCAGTGCTTCTGTAATCATGACGCGTAGCGGAGGCATTTGGAGGTACAGACGAACAAGGTGCTTGATCACAGCCTCACAGCTAACTTGGAACTAAATATTAAAACAATGTTGTATAATTAGTGTATTGAGTAAGAACTTAGTCAATTCTTTTATGGTACCGAAGCACGTAACATAACATGACGCCTTGTTTTCCAGAAGGGTTAGGCAGAGGTGTTCCTCTATAGTCGGTACACCCACATCTCGCCAGTTATGTTTAAGTCCCATATAACAGGGGGCGAGCCTGTTGCCATCAACCGGGCACAAATCCAGAGTCCAAGTTGCTACTGAGAAATTCAAGATAGAATAACACAATAACACTGCCCGACCTGGGAATCGAACCCAAGAACTAATGCTTAGCAGTATAGTGCTTGCGATCACTGGACCAACGAACAGTCCTAAGTTCCTATGCGGATGCCTAAAAACGACTACTTCCTGAATTTTTATTTTTATTTAGTTTAGTTTGTGATAATCCTTCCTGTGCGAGTCTCAATAAATACTTTTTCTTTCTTTCTATATTAATGATGGGCAAAACTTTGTCCTATAATGACACCTACCCGCTTACTTGTATGATTGGTAACTTATCCTTATCATAGAAGCGGGTTGCAAGCGGTTCTTGTCTTATCAATGAGAAGACATAAGTAGTTGTTACTACCTATTTGATATTAGAAAACCTCATAAAAGTAATTGTTCTCAAACTCAAACCATTTATTTCAATTAAACGATTTTCAGGCACTTTTGAATTGTCAAGGAGTCGGTCAGTCCGATATTGTGAAACTCGTTGCCCATTCCAAAGCGTAGGTTGGTACCTATGGAGAAGAACGGGCAAGAAACTCTATGGACACTCTTTAATAGTTATTTTATATCACGAAATGACGCACGCTTTGCTTGTGGTTAACAAGTGTACACATAAGCCGTGAATGTGTACACTTGTACACCCCAAAAAAACAATTAATCTTTTTTTTTTTTTTTTATCGTATTTAGATATAGATACCCATCACTTCTACGGAGTTTTGCTAGCTAATTTAATTTGACCCTGTATGTAGGGTTAATTGGGTATTCCCAGTAACAGAAGTATTGCAGTGCAAAAGTGTGGGCACCTCATTGTATCAGTAGTGGATGTTTCTCACTTATCGGGCCACTTAACCGTTACACTGTACGTTCTATACCAAAATCTATGTCAAACGCATACACAACAAACCAGAACACAGATCAACAAATGCTTTGCCACAACTAAGCAATAAAAACAAACGACTTTCTTAAAATGAAAACACGGAAAATGCATTTCGCGTTGCACTAAAATGTTACGTAAAAGTTATTTACCTTGTGTGTCGGTCGGCGTGCAAGCTTTCACTGTAGCGTGTCCGGAATTGCACACAGTATAAGCGCACCCCGCCAATTGCACCGCTGCAGTGGGCGCAGTCATACCGAAGCGTAATGTTTATTAGGTATTAGATATAATTATGTCGGAAATACGTTAAATCAATCGTTTTACTTTGACTAATCGGGACGTCAGAGCCACCAGGCGGCGCTCGACATAGTCTCCAACATAACGCTCGACCAGAGTTAAAGCAGAGTTTGTCGGTGGCAGTAGGCAGTACTCGTACACACGTTTAGAATCTGTCGCGCGTTCCGTATAGTTGTGTCGTGTATGTAGAGCTATACGATTTTTTTTCCATTTCCTACGAAATGTATGGGAAAAGTTTTTCAATATCTGACTTTTCTAGTACTCAAACCTCAGTTGGTCCAATAGAGGTTTTTGATCCTTATATGAAACATAATCGAGTGGTATAAAAAAAAGTTTTTGTGAAAATTGGCAATTATCCTGCTGACTATAGCTAATTTTTTTTTTTCAATATCTGTGAATGCAAATCAAAATTTCTCAAAAAGTTAAGAAAAGTCTCCTCAGACCGTTTTCCTGTAGCTACAACGGTTAAGGTAGCTGCCCTTGCTTCCCCATCTCAAAAATCCACCCTGTATAAACTCAGAAAATACAACTCACATTATTACTTTCGCGGATTTTAACCCACAACCTCGTGCATCAGAGGCGAGGCTTTATCCACTGGGCCATCCCGACCTGCTTCCTCATAATGTAAACACACCGTGAGAGCTGAACTACTTATAGTTTGTTGGAAGAACCTAGTTCCTTACCTTATTGTTCCATATTTCTTAAAGTAGGACAGTAGTGTCGAGTGTGTCTACAGTTGGCATTGTCCCACACTGCCATATCTGGACCATATGTCAAGACACAGGAAGTTTTCTATAGTCGCTTGAAATCGGAACAAACGGCGTTTATCGCGGTGGTAATTGGGAGATGCTAATGTTGAAGATTGTTAAAACTATCTTTGCATTGTATAAAATCAATCTCTTATTATTGTATAAATGCATACCACATGTGTGAGTACTATGTACCTACTAAAAAGCTACCATTTATTGGGTACGTCTTTCGTTAACTTGAATGTGTCTTGGCGGCTGAGAGTATGTCATGCTCACTCAAATGTCTCGCTGGTGGTGGCGTGTGTTGGATCATTAAGTTCCCTTCAAAATTATTGAGCTGAATGGTCCATACGTCATGTTCGTGAACAGGCGCCGTCAGTAGGTATTTTAATAACTGAATTGAATGTTTTTGTTTTTATATTTTTTATTACGGTCACTTTGAACGTGCACGTCTCTCTACATCGTTCTCACATGTATAATTTCAACATGAATGATGTAACCAATCTTTGTAACAATATATTAATTACAAGAGTATCCGTGGACTTTCTTGCCCGTTCTTCTCCGAAGGTGTACCTACCTACTACGTTTTGGAATGGGCAACTAGCTTCACAATGTCTGACTGACCGACTCCGTGACAATTCAAAAGTGCATGTAATTGATTTATTTGAAATAAATGCTTTGAGTTGAGTTTGAAATAAATAATCCCAGTTTCGAAAGTGAAATTTTCTTTAGGCGCTTTGAGCGATTTTTGGTAGCGGAAAATCGAAATCGGTTGGAGCATTGTAGCTATAGGGTGACTGTTATTTTATATTTTAAAGTATTCACTTCAGTCGACAGTCCTCGTGACTGCATAATAATATTGTTTTTCTTTAAAGTACTGGTAGTGCCAGACATTTTAGAATTTAAGCTCTAAATTGATTCATAAGTTAATAAATTAACTTTTTTTAAATAAGTTTTATTGAGTGTCTCTGTTATTATTATCTTTGTTTTGTTTTTTTTTTTATATCTTGGTAACCACTAACACTAAATCGTGATACAATTTAAAAAAAATATTGCCTTTTATTATTATGATAGTGATGTTGAAAAAAGTAACGGTGGAGTTTCTCGCCCATTCTTTTCTATGCGAAACTACCTTTTGGAAGGGACAACTAGAATCAATTACTTTTTCTTGTCAATTTTGACGTTCAAAGGTGCCATTTATGTGCTTATTTGAAATAAATGATTTGACTTTGATAAAAAATAATATTACATGTAAATATTGAACTGTTTTAGGATTCCAAAAGGATGATTTTTTTAGAACATGATAGCCGGAAAATTGCGAGAACGCGAAGAACAACGAACAACTTGAAAGCATGTAATTGCATTCACTTCATGTTACATGTCGGTGTAAACGCAGCCCAGTAGGGGACACCGGGGCTGCTTGACTAACTTCACTATTGGTCTATATTTCTTGTGTTTTAATATTTTAAAGGCATTGCAATCAATTGGCATTTTGTGGTGTAGATTAGTCAACAAGCCCCAACGACATGTTTTTGTTTGATATCCTGGCTTACTGCGATTTAAAAATAACACTGTGTTATATGGTCCGCGAATCTTAAGCAATCTTTTGTATTACAAGGATAATAGTCTATTCATAATATAATAAAATAGTAACGAAAAAATGTTACCCGTTTGAATGTTTTTCTGGATGTATGTTCCGAATTGGTGCAAAAACGGCTGAACGGATTTGGATGTAATTTGGCACACAAATAGTTTATAACCTGGATTAACATGTACGGTACTTTTAATCCCGGTAATACGTTCCTGTGGGATATTTTCTGACATCCACGCGGTTGGAGCTGCGTTTAAATCATAATAAATCTGCAGGCATCACCAAAAAGAGCGTACCTACCTACGATAGCAAAATTTCACTTTCGAGTTTGATAAATTTAAATTAGGTCACCTACTACATAATACATTTAAACGGTGCGTGACTGCGATGCCGTACTTTGCACAAATATGGGGGTACCAAGATGGATCATCGAGTGTGATTAGGACCCCAAAACTCGTACCGCTAACGAGTTTTTGGCAGCAAGTCTACCTACCCCTATAGGCAACCAGCCCCGGTCTCCCCTACCTAGGTACCGTTAATACTTAGATGCCAAATATTACAGACGACGCAGCTTATAGTGAACTGTTCAAAGTTCGATTTCCGGATGAAGTCGGAAGCTATTTCCATTATAGGAAAATTTCCTGCAAATAAGGAACATTTTGATTTCTAGCCTGCTGTAGTGTAGACAGCCTTTGAGTTGCTTTTTACCCGACTGCGGCGGAACTTAAAAAGAGAGTAATATTTTCGGTTGATACGATTAAGGACATAACTTATTTGGCAATCACCAAAATTAAGGTACATATTACTATTTTATTGTTTCAAACTCAAACCATTTATTGTAATGAAACTACTTACAGGCACTTTTGATCGCTTTTATATGCCCGGGTTACAGGATACTAGTTTTTGAAGCTAGGATAGCAAAGATAGTGCTAATAAACTAAGTAGCAAGCCAGTCACTCTAGCCTCGTGTAAATGATAAATGATTTTATTTCTGTAACTTGAACAAACACTTTCACACGTCAATCATATTTTAAAACTAGGTCGGTCGGCGTTTCCTATCTGACTACTCTGAGAAGAAAGGCCGAAACAAACAGAGGTCACAGTCTCTTTTAAAGTCCAGACATAATCTTGGTCAGATCATGTGAAGACCATGTAGATTTGTGTCTGAAATGGTCTTTTGAGGAAAAACCACACAGATTGAGTGGACCTGTCCAGTATACAGAGCTATCCGCATTTTTAAGCTAGTACGCTAGTGAGAAAGATAGTCAGCTAGTATAATAATTTTAATAGAATGGGGTTCTATTTTTGAGCTAGTAGCGCCCCTGTCCACCCATTTTACTGTCTTGACTTATGTACTAGCCTCGTGTGGCCGGCGAAGGTATCCTATACCCAATCGGATCATTTTACTCTACAGACTAATGTCCGAGATACACGAGGCTAGGATTTCAAAGCTAGGATAGCAAGATGGCACCTCGGTAAACTCTCCTGGCTTGGCACATGCTAGTGCTGCATAGTCAGCCTATAATGTTCCCACTGCTGGGACACAGGCCACCACTCTTTGAGAGAGAGTGGGCCATAGTCCACCACACGGGCCCAGTGCGGGTTGGTGGATGTCTCATGTCATCCATGATGCAAGATAATTTTAAAACAGTACCGTACAACACGTGGTTGTGGTCAAAAAAACAAAACGCGTCCTCACTGCACACTAGTCAATCCAGGATCCACACAAGCCAGGATAGTAAAATATTTGCTCAAAATATAGAATCCCATCCTATTAAACTATCCTAGCTTGAGACACTAGTTTACTAGCTTTCTCGCTGGCTTACGAGCGTAGAAACGAAGCTAAGTCTGTATACACGATGACAGAGTTATTAGCTTGTTAGCTTACTAATCTGGCTTGAGGAACTAGCCTCGTGTACCTGGAAAATAAGTCACCGCAATGCTCTTGGCTTAAAATTTACTAGCATCGTGTAAACAGCGGGGTAATTACGTAACACACTAACAGTAGGAATGGGTTTAATTTTGACAGTTCTGTTGAACTGAATGTTGAATGTTGTTACATTCATTGCGTTACTTACGTTGCTGAGCAGACAAATTTTTCGAACTTAAGGAGCAATGGATTAGCAATAGGCGTCAAAATTATTCAGATTGTGATAGATATTGTGTTACGTAATTAGGGTGCTGGTCTAGCGTGGTGCCCAGGCAGGCTGTTAGTTAAGATATTACTTGCTTGCTATCCTAGATTAAAAACTAACCTCGTGTAACTCGGCATTAGCAACAAGACCGCTTATTGTATCACCCAATGTACCTAACATTTCTACATTTATATTTCTAATTGTATGATGTGTACCTAATTTTATAGAGTAGGTGGTATTCCATCTATATTTTTTAATGTCAAGTGGTCGGTCAGTCAGAAAGATGAAGCTAGTTGCCCATTCCAAAGCTTAGTAGGTACCTATGGAGAAGAACGGGCAAGAAACTCCACGGACACTCTTTTAAGTCAAAAATTTTGGTTACATCATCCATGTTGAAATTATGTAATTAGTAGGGTTTAGTTCCCTCTTCCCCTATGCGTTTATACCTACAAAAATTTCCCAACTCTTCCCCTGCGATAAATCGATGCAATTTTTTTTAGTTTATGTTATTAAAAGTACAGTCTCATTGATATTTATTTGTTTGAGCCGCCTATTTAGGTAGGTAGGTCCAGAGAGCCGATGTAGGGGTAATCAGTAACACGCCTATTATTGTGATTCATTATCTCATCAGTACGTCAACCTAAAGACCGTTCCCACGGAGACACGATTGCGCGTAGGTATGTCCATTACGTACATTGGGTACATAATATGCGAATGCCGTATTTGCATCGGATAGCAAAACATTTAAAAAATTAAGTAGAAGACCTACGTTTGTAGGTAAAGTCAGGGAAATATGTTATTTATCAAATTGACCAACACGTTCTTACTTATGTGTATACCAAGCACAGCTGTCATTCTCTGACAGTTGACAGCAAAATGGCGAATTTTGTTTATGTGATAATAATTTCTCTGACTGTACATTTGTCGTAAATAGCGCCTTACGACCCAGATTTTTGATATTGGTCTTTATGTGGTTCAATCAAATCAGCCTATCGCTGTCCACTGCTGGTCAGTGACAATAGCATCCTGAAAACAGTGGTGGAGAGTCCTTACTCCCCTTTTCTGAGGCACTATGTGGGGAGCATGGTCAGGTAGCATATTCCTTGCTTTGTCGTTCTCTGCACATCCTGCCGCCGTCACCAGCTACTCTTATCTTTGTTTTGTGTACTACTAACACTAGTGATAAGGTATTTTATTTACTAACAAATTGGACCATGTTGTTGTCCGAAATTAATAAATAAATAGGCCTCTCCCAGGCTGCGCCACAAGGCTGTCCTCCGCCTTCCCAGCCACCTTTTTAAGGTCGGGGGGCCATCCAGCTATCGTTTACGTGGTAAATCAAATTAGAATCACATACGGTCAACCATGTCAGTGCAGAAACTCATACATGACTCCACGGACGTTAAACCACCTCTAAATGTGTTATGAATGATCGACGGTTTTACCGACAAATGACGTCACTGAAAATTAATTGTGAATGTAGGGTGATATGTTTTCTTGGAGAGCGTTTTTTGAAACAGTAAAGTTAAATCCGCTGTCATCAGTTTTATGACAACCGTCGCTGCAAACGTTATGTGGCGGCCACCGCCTTCTATTAAACGGTAAATTTAGCCTAGCGTTGTGAAAATATTATAAATGATTTTATTTCTGTAAGTAGGTTTGTACAAACACTTTTACACGTCAATCATGTTTTTTAAACTAGATGAGGTCGGCGTTTCCTATCTGACTACTCTGAGAAGAAAGACCGAAACAAACGCAGAGGTCACAGTCTCTTTTAAAGTCCAGACATAATCTTGGTCAGGTCATGCGAAGACCATGCAGATTGGTATCCGAAATGGTCTTTATATTTATCGTTCTAAAGACTTTTAAGTTACACTTGGTAGGTAGGTAGGTAATTATGTGCGGTTTTTTCCTCAATTAAAGGTGCCCCAAACTCAAGTGTAAAGACTCCCGCAGAAAGGCGCGACGCGACTCTATTAGAACAATTTCTATGAAAACTTCATGGAAATTGATCTAGTAGTGTCGCGTCGCGCCGGTCTGCGGGTGCCTTAATGGTGTGTGATGTGTGTTCCTGTATTGTTATATTTTTTAATACGCAGTGTCGCTAGTTTTCAGATGTTTCTGGGTTCGTTCCCCAGGTCAAGCAAAGTGCTACTGAGTTCTTCCATTCGTTTCTTAGTAGCAGCCCGGAGTCATAATTTATGTCCGGTCATTACTCACTTGTACCTCCTATTACTTGACCAGTAGGTAAAGTGGGGCACCGATTATATATATCATCATCAATTCAGCCGCAAGACGTTCACTGCTGGACATTAGGCCTCCCCCTAACACCGCCACTTCAATCGGTTCTGTGCTAAGTATTGCCATTTTTTTATTCATTTATTTATTTCTTTAATTAAAATGGTTTAAAAACTATCACAGAAATTAAAGACACAGTTTGTATTACGCACATAAAAGAGAAAATAAAAATTCATCAAGTTTAGGTAAAACGTTAACAACACTTTCATACGTCTCTTTCCCAGTACTTCTGACATGCCATTGCCCGGGCAAAATTCCAGACTCTAAGTTGCTACTTAGAAATTCCAACAACAACTGCTCCTGACCTTAATGTACCTACTCTGCGGAAAAAATGTGGAACACGATGCAACTACTTATTTTAACTAAAATTAAAGAAAATAAAAAATCTGACCTACTTACAACTTTTGATTCCGTACTGAAATAAAAATATCGCATCAAGCCTGCCAATAAAGGCTCCCACAGACAGGCGCTATGCGACAGCGCTACACAAAGGCGCCGCTTGTCGCGCGACACGCGGTGCCTTTGTGTCGGGCGTCGCGTCACGCCAATGTGCACGAGCCTTTATGAATTTATTTGCTCTTATAAATGTGTCGCTGGTTACTGTCAAACACAATCTTTCAAGAATGTCCTAGATTTGATTGAATTGACTGCCTTCGTTGGTCTTAGTGGTATGGATATTTCAGGCAAATAAATGAATTTAACTATCTATCAAGCGCTACTGCTGAGCACGAGGTCCTGGGTTCGATTCCCAGGTCAGGCAAAGTGTTAATGAGTTTTTCCATCAGGAATTTCTTAGTAGCAGCCCAGAGTCTGGATTTGTGCCCAGTTACAACCTCCGGGAGGTTGCAAGTTTTATAGTTGCATTCTGTGCAGCGTTGATGGAGACTTTTAATAAGAAGAAGAAAAGACTGTGGGTCAGGAATTGGTTGACGAATCGACCGACTCATGGTCAGCGTAACCTACTTCGTGAACTGAGCCTGGAACCTACATTTTATACAAATGTCCTGAGGATTAATGAAGAGGTTTTTGAGAAAATATAATTTTGTGCAATATGCTAGCCAGTGTGAGGCAAGAGACGCTTTAGAAGAAAAAAATTAATACTTAAAATCTAAAAACCAATTCACTTATATTTAAATAAAACATATAATATGAGAATTTACTAACATACTAACATATCACTAAAATACACAGTACCTACACTCGAGAGCAATAAATCCGGGTCACTTAAAGAATCCTAAAAATCTCGGAAGCTAAAAATGCTAGGTTAATGCAATAAATTGTATTTAATAGACAATGTAATACTCCTTAAATGAAGGTATTAAAACTTCTTAGTTATTGTAAAGTTATATCATAAAAAAATCAAATTTGAAAAAGGGCCACTTTCGAAGATGGAACTACGAAATTACAGCATTTGGTTTTGCTTTTGTTTGTAATCTGTCATTTATGTGGGTACATAAACCATGTTGATAGTGCTCTATATTCATTATTCAAGCTGAAATTATGTCGCTTACGCCTGAAGAATGCACCAGAATACTTACAATGCTGGAAACCGGCCGGAGTCAGCGCGATACAGCCAGGACTGTCGGTGTGTCGCTGTCAACAGTACAAAGAGTTCTCCGACGTTACGAAGAAACTGGTTCTAACCTACGCAGACCAGGAACGGGCAGAACCAGGTGTACCACAGCACGAGAAGACCGATACTTGGTGAACACCATGCTTCGAAATCGCTTTCTCACAGGAACTGAACTCACAAATCAGTTTCGACGCCTCGGAGGAAGTAACCCAAGTGCATGGACAGTAAGACATCGGCTTGCTGAATCTAACTTAAAACCCCTTAGACCTGCAAACGGCCCTAAACTGGAGCGTGGGCATCGTATTTCAAGACTAAGATATGCCCAGAGCCACGTAAATTGGAGTATTGAAGATTGGTCAAAAGTTATGTTCTCCGACGAATCAAAATTTATGCTCTACAAGCACGATGGAAGACACAGAGTGTATCGAAGACCAGGGGAAAGATTCAAGCAAGCATGCATCGAAGAAAAAGTAGCCTACGGTGGTGGGTCTGTACTTGTGTGGGCCGGAATTTCTTCTGAAAGTCGCACAGAGCTGGTGATCATAGAAAACGGCTCTTTAACTAGCGTAAGATATGTGGAAGAAATCCTCAATGATCACGTTGGTCCATTTATGGTCAATTTAGGTGAGGATGCTATATTTATGCATGACAATGCCCGACCTCATACAGGTAGGATTGTGAATGACTACCTTCAAGAGATGAACATTACTCGTATGGAGTGGCCAGCGCGCAGCCCGGATATCAACCCGATCGAGCATGCTTGGGACGAGCTAGGCAGATGCGTAAAACAACGAAACCCTCCCCCAATCACGCTTCGTGAGCTCAAAATTGCTCTCACAGAGGAATGGGAGAATATTCCCCAAAATCGTATAAGGAACTTGGTGTACAGCATGCCAAACCGCGTAAACGCAGTAATGGAAGCACGAGGAGGCAATACGAAGTATTAAAATTCAAGAAAATCGTAATAAAGTTCAAAAATTTCATGTTTCCTATTTTTGTTTTAAGGAGAGATCAGCAGTTTTTTTCTTTATGTAATTTTGTGTTAATAAAATGTATGGTGACTCATATTTTTTTTACTTATATTTAAGGAGTATTACATTGTCTATTAAATACAATTTATTGCATTAACCTATCATTTTTAGTTTCCGAGATTTTTAACATTCTTTAAGTGACCCGGATTCATTGCTCTCGAGTGTATTTTAATACCTACTTATTGAAGAAGTAAACAGCGAGTTTGCCAAGAGTGATTTTACAAAGATTAATGCTTTTTGATTCTTATCAAAATGAGTTAAAATAAATACGGTCTTTATACGAAAGTCAAAAGACAGAATTAGTAGAATTAGACAGAAAAAGGGAGGAGAGACATTTGCCCAGCAATACAGGATAGTTAATTAAAACTCAAAAACAAAACAAATAACTATGTGCGAGCGAAACTTCGTGTCCTGGCGGGCCACTTTTTGTTTAATCTTATACAAATACATACATACATAAACTCACGCCTTCTTCCCATGGCGGTAGGCAGAAACTACAGAACGCCACCTGCTACGATCCTTACATACTCCGTTTGCTTCGGTTACATTCATACAACTGGTCATACACACACGTCGGTTGCGAGTACTACGCACCTGACCTTTCTGAAGAACATCACCAATAAGGTCACTTTTTGTCCTTCTAGGGCATCCCTCCCGCTGTTTCCAACAAACAATATGAACAAAATATTTATGTAAAATACGAAGGAAATAAATAAGATGAAGGTGTTGGTGGGGAGGTACTTATTAGTGTCATACAATAGAACTTCGTCGTTGGGCTAGTGGTCGTAAGCGCTATTCTTAAGTATGAGGTCCTGATTCGATTCCCAGGTCGGGCAAAGAGTTTTTGGGTTTTTCCATCAGGAATTACTCAGTAGCAGTCCGGAGTTTGGATTTGTGCCCAGTTGGTGGAAATAGGCTCACCCCATTTGACATGAGACTTAAACATAACGGGCGAAATGAGGGCGTACAGTGTACACCAAACCTCTTATATAAACACTAATAAATAAAATTGAAGCGTCTGTTTGTAATGTTAAAATAACAGATTTTTACTAAATGCATATGAAAGAATACAGGGTGGCAGGGACATCGCCATGCATAGGGTTTTTTTTTTTTTTTTTTTTTGCCTGTCTCTCTGTTTGTTCCGGCTACTCTCCGAAACGGCTGACACTGGCAGATAACTGATGTTATAAAGAGTAACTTAGGCTACTTTTATTTTAGAAATGAATTAGGGTCCGCGCAACAAAAATAGAAAACGCGTTAAATCCGCATTCACGTGAGTGAAGCCACGGGCAGAAGCTAATTTCTGCTTTATTTACTGCTACATTAATAATACTCGCTATCATGAATCCTCCATCCAAGCGTGGTAGCAATTTATTCTTATATCGTGTTACCTACCGTCTTTTAGAATACAACGTTGCGTACGGTTTAGTCACAGTATAATAAAGTAAGCAGTATTACGTCTTCATACAAAACTGCCGAAACTGGATGGATGGATGGATGTTTCAATTCATCAACATTGAAACCAGAAATATATTTTTTAAATTACCAGCGTTCTAGGCAAGGTAAACCTATAAAAATAACATTATTTTTAGTTTTTATTTATTTTTGTGTTATGAAGGTATTTGTATATTTATTGAAGCGTATAGAGCATAACTTAATTGACAGGTACATAGTAGGGGGTATATTTATTTTTCCATGCGATCAATGCCCGAGTGAAGAAACAAAATATACCTATACTAGCTTCTGCTCGTGGCTTTGCCCGCATGGATTTCGGTCTGAAACCGAAAGTCTTTGTCGTGGGTCTCGCAATACACGTTCGTGAAATCTAAACTATTCATCCAAATGATTTGGTGTAAAATGTAATTTTTATCAACATAAAATTTACCTGACGATAAGCAAATTTATTTCGATTTGGATTTAACATTACTAACTGAAATTACCGTAAACAATGTTTTTTTTATACTGCTGTCTTATTTTCATGAATTAACCTGAGCATTTAGATATTATGTCATCACGGACTTTTTATAGGCTTTTGTAACTTTTCTATAGAAAGTATTTTATTTTTGAACCTGAATAAATGGATAATATCTATTTTTATTTCATACGGCAGAACTGCTTTGACTGATATGCCGAGATGATTTAGTAAACATACCTAATACCACAAGCTACCAGAGTTGTGAAATACATTTTAATGTACGGACGACGACACATCAAGCTATACATTTCCTGTATAAGCTGTCTTCTCATTGTACGAAAAGCCTATACAATGCTAAAACAGCAGCGAAAACTGGAAATGTATAGGTTGTTAAGTCGTTGTATGTACAGGACATCTTACAAAGTACAGTTTAAGAAGGTTCCCGAAAAGAAGACAAACAAACTCAGGAAGCACTGCACTTTTTAAAGAAACAATTATTTTTTTTTGTTTGGTAGAATATACCCTTTTAGTATCTATCAGAAAACCCCAAACTGCGCAAAATTATAGGTGCCGAGACAAAATCGCCAAAATTTATTTTCGGCATTGGTGGGATAGTGGGAGTATTAAGGGTGAGGAAGAGCACGTGACAGATATAAATTTGTTTCCAAGTAATAATATCATGGCGTAGTCGACGGAGAATTAGTTCGCTCGCTCTTGCATCCTAAGCTCTCCTAGTAACAATAATAACATTGCCTTTGTACATACGATGAGTGACAACTGTCAAATGTTAGCGTCACCTACGTTCGATTACGTTTCGTTACAAGAAAAATATATAAAAATTATAGTTTTATTTTTTGTATCTACTCTTAAATGATCGTGGTGGATCTTTCTAACTACAAAAAATAAAACTTTATAATGTTTAATTATATTATTTGCTTCATAATTGAGTTTATTGCGGTAGCAGCTATTTAAAAATTAATCGAAGGTAAAAGCTCACAATATTTATACTAAAAGCCATTCAAACCTGCTGTCACTTTGTATGAACGTAAAACGGAACAGCCTAGGACTGACATTCTTACATTCTGTTGTAACTGTCAATTTTATTACGTAAATAAGTTGAATATTTTTATATTTATGGATAAAATCCAAAAATATAAAGATATCCAACTTATTTTCTCGAACATTATGCGTATAGGCCTATGGCCGCATCAATTTCACAGTGCACAAGCACTGTGAAATTGATGTATTTCAAGGAAACTGCCGAGACGTAATACTGCATACTTTATTATACTGTGGTCTAGTGAAAGCGATACTAGATGGCGCTACGAGTCTTGATAAATGCTGATTTGTGCTAAATGTATACATGGGTGAGTATGTCTTTGTATTCAACTAAGTGTAGAATATATTTTATTACCCTCATTACGGCTCCAAAATAACTATATATTTACCTATGTATTATCTATGGTAACGTAAAATATCGTCAAAGATCAGCTAACTTGGGACATTGTGTAAGTACATAGTTCTCGTACCTACTTACCATGATTTTGTTTAAATGACACTGAAAAGCTATAATATTAACAATTTTAAGCGTTGATTGCAATTTTTATAAGATATACACGAAGCAACAAAATAGGTACGATCTAGAGGAATGTGGCCGCTTTTCTTAAGATGGAATTTTGTTGCTCCGGGTCTCATTATGAAACTTTATAAAAGGTATTAGAAAATTCTAGACACACTGACCGAGGGTCCTTACAAGCCGTTATTCATAATTCCTTCTCAGTCAAAAGATAATATTTTTTTAAAGGAGTGGCGCTAGTGGACCATTTAGCGCCCTCTAACAGTTTCGTTCCGATTCACCCCTGCTTTCATAATCACCCCGTTTGACGGTATATAGTGTTACAAATAAACAACAGATGGCGTTACGAGTATCGTATCTTAGATATAAAACTAACATAATTATTGTACACTGTTCACCCACATTTCGCCCGTTATGTTTAAGTCTCATGTAAAAGGGGGTGAGCCTATTGCTACACAAATTTGGCAAATATTGGGCACAAATCCAATCTCCGGACTGCTACTGAGTAATTCCTGATGGAAAAACCCAATAACTCTTTGCCCGACCTGGGAATCGAACCAGGACCTCATACTTAAGACTACTGGACCAACGACGAAGTTCTGTTGTATGACACTAATAAGTACCTCCCCACCAACACCTTCATCTTATTTATTTCCTTCGTATTTTACATAAATATTTTGTACATATTGTTTGTTGGAAACAGCGGGAGGGGATGCCCTAGAAGGACAAAAAGTGACCTTATTGGTGATGTTCTTCAGAAAGGTCAGGGGCGTAGTACTCGCAACCGGCTTGTATGTATGACCAGCGCGGTAACTGCGTTACACACTAACAGTAGCAATGGCTTTCATTTTGACAGTTCAACAACATTCATTACGTTATTTACATTGTTGAGCGGACAAATTTTTCGAACATATGAAGCAATGGATTAGCAATATCCTTCAAAATGATTCAGATGCTTGATAGTGTGGTACGCGAAGGGTGCTGAATATATGAACGTAAACGAAGCAAAAGGAGTAGTAAGGATCGTAGCAGGTGGCGTTCTGTAGTTTCAGCCTACCCCCATTTCGTACAATGACCCCATATTTTCTATAAAATGTCACTAACATAACGAGACTAATTGTGAAAAATCGATATGGAAAGCATACAAAATTATATGGCTGGTAGCTGTTTGACCCCTTTCCGTGGGTCCTATAAACTTTAATCAGTAAGTAATTAAGTAGGTAGTAATATGTTTTCTGATAAGATAAAAACATTCGCTACAGTAACGCCTAGTGTAAGTTGAGATCCGAGATTTACTAATATGCAGGTGGAAGCGGTTTAAGATAAATTGGTGTACGTAACAAAAATGTATGTTTCTGTGACAGTTTGTTAGAATATGTTACGGTTTTAAATTGGTTGACGAAAGTCAGTTTTCTCCTTTTATTATAAATATTAGGAAAATTTATATTGTCTGTATATTGGAATCAGAACTGTCGATTTTTGACGGTTGTAGATGTGGCTTTAACACGGAAATTTGACGTAGGGCGTCGTAAGGTGTCATTTCCCTAAATGTATCTTTAAAGGCTCCCACAGACAGGCGCGACACAAAGGCGCCGCTCGTCGCACGACACGCGGTGCCTTTGTGTCGGGCGTCGCGTCGCGCCAGTGTGTACGTACCTTAATTCCTGAGTTTTCAGATGCTCGAAATATTGTCTTTATTCTTATGTTCAATGACCGTTCATATTCACGAACGATACCTACTTATGTTATTAACACTAAAACCATTTCTGTAACTTATCATATTATAGACTAAAACCTGTTACTTATGTTTTTATCTACATCCACAAAAAGGTATTAAGGCTCCCCCAGACAAGCGCGACGCGACAGCGCGACACAGAGGCGTCTTTTTATTTGATTGGGAATGCTTGCGCGGTGGTTCCATATACATTTTATTAAGTTTGCTCTAGTTTTTGGGTTAGCTTCAATAATACGTATTTATTTAATCCACTTTGTTTATGTATGTTGATGATGTTATAGGTAACACTATCTGCCACTTTGGTTTACATAGCAAGTAGTGGTATATATATATTTTTACAGACGAAGTCGTGTGGGGTAGGTAGGCTAAAAGGTAAATGATATTTTTTTTTCCAAAAAACAACCGACTTCCGAAAAAACACCAGGCTGAAAAAGAAAATACAAAACCGAAGACACCTACTTCCGAAATAAAAGTTATTTTTCACTGCGTAGTACTTACCTATTTTCTAAGGCGGTTTTTTGTAAAAGAAAACATTTGTTACTCTGATACATTGTTAATGGGTACGTATTACAATACCGAAATTTAAAAGACCGTATTTTAAAATACCTATGGATGTAATCCCGAAAAATTAAAAGCCGAATGATTGTTTGGTCGAAAGTTTTAAATCCCGAAAGTTCATTTGCCCGAAAGTTTAAAATCCCGAGGATCCATATACCGAAGCTTAAAATCCCGAAGTTCTATAACCCGAAGTTCAAAATCCCGAAATTACATCCCAAAGCCTAAAATCTGTAAGACTATGATAAAAAAGGAGCAACCACCAACAAAAAGGAGGACCAATAACATATAATTAAAACAAAAGTTTAAATGATAATCAAACGTATAATTAGGAAAAAAAAGAACACTTTATTACAAATTAAATTATCTAATGATTTTTTAAGATATTTGATATTTCAACTATGTAGGTATGAAATACCTAATGGACGACTCGCCTACAGTTTATTAAATTTAACGGATAATTAGACAATCGTGAAAACATTTCTGCGAGCAACTTGGAAGAAGCGCTCGCCGGCCGCTACCGCGGCACCGCTCGCTACGCTCGCTCGGCTCGCGCGCGGTTGGTCACAGTTTTAACCTAACCTAACCTATTTCACTCAATTCAAAATGACGAATCATACAATTTGCCTGCGAGTGGATAATTAGCCAATGGTAAAAACATTTCTGCGGCAGATTGTATGATTCGTAATTTTGAATTGGGTGAAATAGGTTAGGTTAGGTTAAAACTGTGACCAACCGCGCGCGAGCCGAGCGAGCGTAGCGAGCGGTGCCGCGGCAGCGGCCGGCGAGCGCTACTTCCAAGTTGCTCGCAGAAATGTTTTTACCATTGGCTAATTATCCGTGTTTTCGCAATATCCCCAGGATTTTCGCGAAAATTCGAATTAGCAAATCATCCAATCGACATATACACAATCTCCAGTAAATAAACTCAAAACCACAGATTACGTAAACGTCATAACTGTGTTGTAGTACCATCTATGAGTAATCGCGGTAACTACGTCGCCGCTCTTTGGGATTCCATCCATCGGTATATCGTCCATTCGGGATTTCGTCCATTCGGGGTATCATCCTTTCGGGCATATGGACATCGGTATTTTATGTTTCGATATAACGGCTATCGGCATTTAAAACTTTCGGTATTTTGAATTTCGTTGTTTTGGACGTCGGTATTTCAGTCATAGTTATT
This sequence comes from Dryobotodes eremita, assembly GCA_917490735.1. Taxonomy (NCBI): domain Eukaryota; kingdom Metazoa; phylum Arthropoda; class Insecta; order Lepidoptera; family Noctuidae; genus Dryobotodes; species Dryobotodes eremita. Next base: position 2,657,190 of record OU823241.1, on the reverse strand, counting down.
ATGAAATTTCGGGATTTTAATACGTACCCTTGTTAATTTATATTATTGTGACTGTTATGTAATACATAATATACAGCGAACGGAACTTCGTTCCAACCGGATATCCCACGATACCTCGCGTTATCTCTTAATACAGCTCTTGTATTAATTTAATTTGTTAATTATTGTACCTATATCGACAACAAACTTAGCTTTTACCTACAACGTCAGTTTCTTCTACTCTTACCCAATGCTTTTCTTCACCTTTTCTGGTAAAATAGTTTGGATGAACTTAGTAAATGCTGCCGATCTATCCTGTATAATAAATCTCACCGTGAGTATGTAGGTGATTTCAGCTTCAAGTGAGCTGTCAATAGTGTCAATCTCAGGCATGACAGGTGGAATGACAGCTCATTTCAAGCTGACGACAACCAAGTTTTCATGGTGAGAATTTTACAGCATACCTACTTGTAGTCGATGCACTCTGAACTGTCCACCATTTCCTGACTGGTTAATATGTTGACCAAGAATATACAAAAGGTATTTTACTTAAGTATGCGACATACCGACGGGTTGTTAGCACAACAATTAGGATATGTTCTCATTCTTAAATACGATGCTTATGTCAACACACACATATACTCGCGAGGAAACGCTAGCCAAACAAAACTTCTTAAAAACATGACGGCTTTAAAACAATCACGATATATTTAGATATAAAATCGCCTGTTCACAGTCAGGCTTTTTGAAACTTTTACTAAGTATGATTAAAAGTTTGCGCAATTTGTATTTTTTTTTCTTGCTTTGGCCAAAATTTTCGTAGTGTTTGAAGTGAAGAAAAATATCAAGAACAAACCCAAAAAATCAAACACATTAGATTACGGTGAACTAGCGACCGGTCTGCTCGCACCGTTTTTACGACTTGGAGATTTCTTTATTACTATGTAAGTTTAATATTAATTTATTAAGTATACACATAAACCTTTCGGAATAAATTCTCTAAATGATAGTGAAAACCGCATGAAAATCATTTGCGTAGTCTATAAGAACAACGCGGTCACACAGACAGACACGAAAAGTAACGTTAATTTATAATATGTACAAATATAGATGATTACATAAATATGAGGATCAAAGAGACGTAACTATGGCCTGAGGATTGTGGTGTGTAGTCTGTTTCGTAATATAATGATGGGTTCACTCATCATATATACAATGACATGAGTATTTACTTGTATAGTATTATGTTATTTAATTATTGTGAATGTAAGGACTATGTGGGTAATTCCTTTCTTTAACTCATTTAATTTTAATCATGATCTGGCAGTTTGAGTAACTTATGCGGCCTACCCAAATGTCCTTTGGTATTGTTCGTCGAATCGTTGAGCTCCTTAAGTCCCGACTTCCTGAGTCGAGCTGCACGATTACTGACTTGTGGCTGTGGTTGGTTGTGTGGTTCTTTCCTCAAAAGACCATTTCAGATACAAATCCACATGGTCTTCGCATGATCTGACCAAGATTATGTATGGATTTTAAAAGAGACTGTGACCTCTGAGTCTCTTTCGGCCTTTCTTCTCAGAGTAGTCAGGTAGGAAACGCCGACCTCATCTAGTTATAAAATATGATTGACGTGTAAAAGTGTTTTCATTTCCCATACACGGAAAGTAGTGTTTGTTTGATCCGAGGAGCGGGTGGAAGACGCTGCTCCCCGTCTTAGGGCGGGAAATACTCATAGTAATTGCTTCCCTCTCTAGGGCGGGAATGAATTTAAAAAATAGAAATAAATTTGGTTAGGTAGTCGGCTACAAAAGTTTTTACATAATTAAGTAAAATATCGATTAAAAGAAATGCCGGGGGCTTAAAGAGTATATATAAACAGCCAGTGTGAATTAAAAAAATACCTATTAAGGGAGATGCGCTAAGGTAGCCGCGAAATTCAAATTTACTTACGTTTTTTTGCAATTTGCAGTGACCAAAAACATAACTGACACAGAGCTGCAATTTGCAAAAAACCAAAGAATACCTATTTGAATTTGGCGGGCTACAACTGTGGATCCACCTTAAGCGGGACGGCCCACGGCGGTGACGCGGTGTGTTCCATATTTAAAATTTAAAAAAGACTATGTATTTTGGCGGGATACTAACTCTATAAGCTTTCCTAAATTTGTTTTCTTCGTACTAAAGAAACTAACCGTGACATTGACTGAATTCACAAAGAGTGCGAAGCCACAAGAAAAAAAATACTGTATGCTGTTCCGAAATTCAAAATATCAGTTTTAGAGACTAATATTTGTTTAGAAATGAGTCTCATGCATTAATTATTAATAGACATTTTAGAAAAACTACTCTTTGTACTTTCCTTAAATTCGAAATGAAAAGTAGAGTGTTTAACACGGGTGAAAGTCATCAATTCCTACTCGGACTGTAGCCGCCCTCGCTACGCTCGGGCGTATAAATACCTCGTCTGGGAATTGATTCCTTTCGACCCTTGTATAACAATCTACTATTTTACAAACCTACCTACGGAAATAAAATCATTTATCATTTATTCATCAAGGATGAATGACAGCCACCATAGATCAACCTGAACGATTAAGGGCCCGTTGTTTGATCAGTAGTCAAACATTCTAATAGGTAAAATGCGTTAGTTAAACTAAGAATTTGTTAAAAATTACATCAGTATGTTGTTTGACAAATGATTAGGCTAACTATAGTTAAAAAAAAATACAATTTGCTATGAAAGTTAACCATGCGTAGACAGAGTAGTTAAACTTTAACTATTTTCAAGTGATTAATAGTTAAATTTATTATTGGTCATTTTTGACTATGTATCAAACAACGGGCCGTAAGTAACAGTTACTGGAGTTTATAACGCTATGATTACCTGCCATACATATTTGTATTGATCCATTGTTTGTTAAAATTTTAGTAATATTCATCTACAGTTCAATATTAGTAAATATGTGAGCATCATGTACGTTCTTTATTTTTTTTTTTGTCTGGGTAACCGTCAAATAACCTCTCCCGCTCTGGGCGGAGCGGAAGGGCGTGTCAGACTCTTTCTGACTAAAACCCACCCGTGTTCCTTCAGTTGCCTGTGCGCCAGGGCCACGGTAACTCTTTCAAACAATCCGCGACCCCGGCAGGCATCATCATGCACCTATCATTAACCTCATGCCATGTGTTATTGCCTTAAGTCTCCTTAAAACAAGCGCGACACGCGATGCGAATCGCCCGCGGCACAAAGGCACCGCTCGTCACGCTACAGGGGGCGCCTTAACTCGCGTACGATTCGCGTCGCGTCTCGCGCCTGTGAGTTGGAGCCTTTATTTGCAAATACTTTATACCTAGCTATTGTAGTTGGTAGGTTGTATGGTAATTTTATTTTAGGTAAATACATCGTCTTCACTTAATTATGATTATCTATTTAATGTAAACCATTTTCTTTTAAAGAGTCCTTCACCATTCGTATCCTTACGAATCCTAGAAGGGGAGATTATCTAGAATCAATTATTCTTAGGGTGCCGTAGCTCAAAAGGAAAAAACGGAACCCTTATAGGGTCATTTCATTGTCCGTTCGTCCGTCTGTCTGTCCGTCTATCAAGACCCTTTTCCTCAAGAACGCGTGGAGGTATCAAGTTAAAATTACTATTACATACGTATGTCTCAGTACCTTGGAGCTCTAAAAAACCATGACGTATATCGATGCACGGGAGAAAATTTTTCAACTAAGAAAGTTAAGTTTGTTCTTGGGTTAAGTTCATCTCAACTACGAAACGACAGGCACGTGGCCAGATTTTTTAAAATAATTTGTAACTTTCTAAAGTGGCTTTTAATGGTCTAATTGATAATAATTATAGGTAGGTAAGTAGGTATACGAAGTTGGGGCAAATGTACGCAGCCTGACTAAGGTACATTTTAGCTTAAGAGCGGGTAGTAACCAAAATTGCCTATCTTCAATTTAATTTTTCATGAAATTCATAAGACTTAGGTATAAAATAAAAATAACATGAGTAACTACATGATATTTTGAAAGTTTTTGTGGAACAGAAACAAAATATGTTAAAATTTTCTCGATAAAATAACACCACGAAGTTACCCCTAATTTTCACGTTTTTTCAATTTGTACTTAATATGCTAATGACTAATAGGATATTTTTTAATGATTACTTGTATTAAGACAAGGAGAAAAAAATTGTGCAGGCATTTTTTGAAATTCCTTTTATTTTTGGTATTATTACGACTACAAGCTTTAAGCACTTACGACGTTTTTAGTTCGTGAAAGAAGTCATCTTCCGTCGCACGTTGCGGGAACTTCAGGCATATTTTTGTTTCACAAATCAGTCGTCGTTGCTCTGTTGAGACGAGAGGACTGCGCTTGAATTTTCTGCTGCTCTGGGATTTAATTTATTTGCGTAAATCATATTTTCGTAATTTATCACATTGTAGGAACGAAACTGTGAAATAGAAAACATGAAAAAATCACTAAAACCACTTCCGAAACGATTATTAAAATCGTTAAGAATTGATAAACTAAGTAAATACCATGGCTAAACTATAAAATAAAAATATTGTAATAATTCAATGTTGATATTTTAAAACTCAAGATGACATACAATTATTTGACAGATTTTTGACTGGTATAGTACAACTAGCGCCATTGTTCTGCATTTCGGTCAATTTTCTTGCGGAGAAAATTTACAACATAGAGTTCGTGCTGGAGATTTTAGATCGTATTATTATTACATAAATAACCAAATTCATTTACTCCCACTTTCGTTGACAAACTTCGTGTAAAGGTAACCTTAGACGACCCATTTCGAGCGACTTTTGACCAACCCCCAAATCAAGTTGAATCTCGAAATTTAACATATAGGTAAGTAGGTTATTGGTATAATAATATTATTGGAGTTTACAAAATAAATAAATCGGAAAACTAAAATAGGGTTTATTGCGGACACACGTACGAAACGGTGTGCACGGGACATGACATTTTTCATACGGATAGTGTTCTCGTGACTAGATCCCTTCTTATGGTGGGGATGAGTAAAGATTGTGACGGATCACAATATTTGGGACTGTCGGCTTGGTTTTCAAAGCTAAAGTTACAACAGTTACAAAAGTGGAACCTAATAAACTTTCGACTTTCTTTGGCACCCATATAAATAGATGCCAATTATTTTGTCGGTAAAGCCGACTAATGTACCCTAGTTATTTGTTCCGAAATTGGCCTGTTTTTCACAAATGTTTTCGGCGAGGACTTTTTTCACTCGCGCTCCGCGTTTTGCCACTAGTGTAGACACTACTCTCCGACTACGAGGGCGGCACTGAAAATTTCGGGAATCAAGGAAATGACAACATTACTATTTAAAAATGTATTTATTGCTTTTCGAAGTATTCTCCGCGAAATTTGACACATTTTTCCATACGATGGAACCAATCATTGAAGCAACCATTCCATTCGGAAGTTGGGATCTCCAAAATAGCCGTTTTGTAGGCGTCCACAGCTTCTTCTTCTTCTTCACTTCTTCTTTTTCTTCTTCTTCTTCTGAAAATCTCTGTCCACGCAATTTATTCTTTTAGGGAAAGTATAGAAATCATTAGGGCTTAGGTCGGGGCTGTACGGCGGATGGTCTAACAATTCTATGTTTTATTGCTCTAAAAACTCTTTTGTTCTGTGCGCGGTGTGAGAACTCGCATTGTCGTGATGGAGGATGATGCGGCGGTTGCAGTTCTCTTTACGGAGTTCAGAAACGACCTGTGGCAAACAAATGCTAGCATACCATTCTGCATTAACCATTCTTTGTCCCTCAAGAGGAATAGTCGTAACATGGCCGGTTTTGGAGACAAACGTGGCCACCATTTTTTTTGCAACACTCCGTGAACGAACAATTTTTGTTGGCTTTAACTCATTTTCGAACACCCAAACTCGTGACAGATTTTTTGTTTCGGGTTCGTACGCGTATATCCAGGATTCGTCACCTGATACGATGTTGTATACAGCATTTGAGGATCCTGCGTGGAATATTTCGAGAGTTCTGACGCACCAAGTAACGCGAGCCGCTTTTTGCTCTTCACAGAGCGAATGCGGTATCCATCGGGAAAACAACTTTTTTACACCTAATTGTTCATGCAAGATTATTTGTATTTGACTCATGCCAATGTCTAAAGTTGCCTGAATTTCGCGGTATGTCACATGTCGATCTTCCTCAATCAGCTTACGCACAGCATCAACGTTTTCTTGGGTGACTGCAGTTTTTGGACGACCTTGACGGGGATCATCACTGAGCTTGACACGTCCACGTTGAAATTCAGCAAACCAGCGATAAATTGTGGTTTTGGATGGGGCTTCATCACCAAATGCAGAAATCATTCGGTCAACACACTGTTTTTGTGTTAAACAACTTTGAAAGTCATAATAAATCATCGCTCTTGAATTTTCTCGAGTCAATTCAATTTTCTCAACGACTAAACATGTTTGAAAAAACCTTGTGACAAGACCGAGAATCTTTTTTTAAATAAATAAATGGTATTCGATTTTTAAAACCAAGGAGTTTTCAATTAAAAAGATTTTAATATGACAGGAACAGTGGAAATATTCCATTCCCGATACTTTTAGTGCAGCCCTCGTATAAGCGAACGTAGTCTGTGCCACGGAATACATTTTATAGTCTGTGCTAGTATATAGTTATCTGTGGACACCACCAGGCACCTACGAATATAAATAAATAATACGCATATTCATATACGCATTTCTGTTTAGTGTTTAGTGTTTACTACCCAGTGGGAAGAAATTAAGATGCAGGAGGAGCAAACCTGGGATTTAACGCATTCCGACTCGGACAGGTAAGATTCGAAGGAGATAAAGGGGGAAGGTTCCTTTTAACCCTTAATTACTTACACAAAGGAAATCATGTATGTAGAGACCCCAATTTGTAGCGACAAGTTGTAATGGTTTATTATTCTCAATGACAGAATGTAATAGTTCATAAGAAAACTATTATTTTAGTTCAAGTTTTATTTATTATAATTTAATAATAAATAAAACTTGAACTAAAATATTTCGGGACCCAATAAAACAAAAAACAGAGACTTCCAATTTAAGACACGTTTTTGTGAGATATTAAGATCAAGGATTAATATATTATAGTTCATATTACCGCTCAACTCAATACCAGCTTGTGGCAGCAAACTCAAAAGTCGCAACATCCTACAGTTAGCTAACTTGTAGAGATTTATGCAAGAATGTAAAAATACTTTAAATTGACTGTCAAATGATGAATAAATACAAAATATGAGTAACTTACCATGCTCAATAAAGTTATGTAGTTACTCACATCACACATGGGGTCATGGGTCAAGTGAGCGGCAACGCATCCTGCAGCTGCAGCAGCCTAAATGGTTCTAACGTATAATCATTGAGGTGCATTCTGAAGCTACTGGGAATGCCCGGTGGTTTCAATCAATGCAATAACTTTTATTTGTTACTAGAAAGTGTGGTAAACCCATGAAAGTAATTAACGAGTTGCCCTGCAGACAAACAAAGGGGCCTTATTATTGTTGCTTGGAAACAAATTTAGACCTGACACCTGATCATCCGCACCCCTATTACTGCCAGTACCCCAGCAATCCCGAAAGAAAGTTTGGTGATTTTTTTCTCGGCACTTATGGTGTTCGGGGTTTTCAAATATACACTAAAAATGGTATAGCTACTATGAAAAAAAATCCGGCTGTTCAAGTACAGTGTTTCATGAAACTGCTGCTAAAATTACCAATATTTTCCTATATTACCATGGAGCAAAGTACTTTAAACAAAAAAAGCTTTAAGTGCTTTTGGTTAAGTACTAGTATTCACACAACTTAGAAACTAGTTTTACTACTTATATCTACCAGAAAAACAACACAAACTATTTATTACTAGCTGCGCCTTGCAGTTTCACCTGCATAAGTTTCGATCCCGTGGGATCATCGGGATAAAAGTGTCCTATGTCCTACCCAGGTCGTGATCTATCCATGTGCCAAATTTTATCCAAATCCGTTTAGCTGTTTTAGCATGAAAGCGTAACAAACAAACAAAACATAAAAAATCAAATCTTTTCTCATTATATTATTCGTTTACGAGTATAGATAGATAGGTATCCCAGTGGTGCTGTCCCACCTACATGCTATAATTTTCAGGATGCTGATAAAGCTAAGCTATTCTGTATCTGACACTAAATACAGTAACATTCTGGTGCCATTCTATAACATCATTTCACATAAACAAAGTTCAATTATGTAATCACAGGCAAATAAGAGACTTCTGCTAAATCTTTGTGATAAGTAAGCAAAATCATTCCAATTCAAATATTTAATTTCACATGAACCTATATGGGCACTTTTGAAAAGTCAGATGCTAGGTTCCAATTGGTTGTTTCCTATGGAGAAGAACCGGCAAGAAAATCCTTGGCTACTCTTTTATTTAATAGAAGTGTTTATATTGATAAATGATAAATGATTTTATTTCTGTAGGTAGGTTTGTACAAACACTTACACGTCAATCTTATTTTTTAAACTAGATGATGTATTACACTGTTATTAGGTACTGTGTTCTTAAATTAACAAAATAGATAAGAAGCTATATTTACAAAAGAGTAAATATAAAACCCAACTTTCAGGATTTACAGCCGTGATATATATTAACTAAATGACACGATTGTCATTGCAACTGCAACTAACGATCTGAACGGATGTAACGTCATAATTTGTGACCACTTGCTGTCAAATGGACCACCAGAACTGAACGCCTCAACTGACAAATGCGTGCATTGACTGGACAGGTCCACTCATTCTGTGTGGATTTTCCTCAAAAGACCATTTCAGACAAATCTACATGGTCTTCATATGATCTGACCAAGATTATGTCTGGACTTTAAAAGAAACTGTGACCCCTGAGTTTTTTTCGGCCTTTCTTTTCAGAGTAGTCAGATAGGAAACGCCTCATCTAGTTTTAAAATATGATTGACGTGTAAAAGTGTTTGTACAAACCTACCTACAGAAATAAATCATTTATCATTTGTCATTTACCTGCAATCATGAATTTTTTTATATTACAGTGAGCTCAACAACATATTTAACATTGGCGAGGAGTTTCCAGAACCAGTGTGTGATCTGGAACAAGGTCAGTATTCTGCTATTTTTGACTTATTAGCAGATATGAGTGCCTAGACAAAGAAACATTCGATTAGCGACGACGTTAGTACAAAAGCCAAAAAATGTATGGGGTTGACATAAGCTATCGAAATGTCACGTGATCATAGGTCAACGAATAGAAATTAGATAAACAATGTTAACATCATTCGATTCTATGAAACGAATCGACAGCGTCGAAAGATTACTTCCATAGAGATGCGTAGCAATGTGGTACTTTTTAACCGACTTCTAAAAAAGGAGGAGGTTCTCAATTCGACTGTTTTTTTTTAAATGTGTGTGTTAGCTCAGATCTTTTTTCTGGGTGAACCGATTTGGATGATTCTTTTTTTATTTGAAAGCTGGTGCTTCACATGTAGTCCCATTTAAATTTCATTAAGTTCTGACCAGTAGTTTTTGAGTTATTCTTAATACTGCGTATTTTTTCCACTTAGTTTATATTGATGATGTTATAATAATTTCCTGTCACTGTTATTTACATATCAAGTAGTGGTAAGTATAAGAATTTGTGTGGGGTAGGTACCATAACTAAAAAGTGAAAAATGTAACTTTTTTTTTCCCGAAGTTAGAGTTATTTTTCTCGTTTTTTGTTTTTTTTTTTTGGAAGTTGGTTGTTTTTTGTAAAAAAGTTTTTTGACAAGCGTTATCGCTAGTTTTCGATTCGTATGATGGAAACATTAGCGAAAGCGATAGCGATTGTAGAAATAGAATCGCTCCGATGTGAGTGCCATTTGACTAGGCCCTCATATCAGATGTAAACAAATGGATCAGAAAATGTACCTGTAGATAGATGCCCAATTGTGGTGCCACTTACAAATTGAGTGCTTTGATTAATTGAATACTTAAACCCAAAATTCAAGTACAATTTTAATAATGTTAATCAGTCAATAATTGTCAAAAAAGTGGTGGCGGTGACATATAAAATTGAAACCTAATTAATACAGATAAATGATAAATGATTTTATTTCTGTAAGTAGGTTTGAACAAACACTTTTACACGTCAATCATATTTTAAAAACTAGATGAGGTCGGCGTTTCCTATCTGACTACTCTGAGAAGAAAGGCCGAAACAAACTCAGAGGTCACAGTCTCTTTTAAAGTCCAGACATAATCTTGGTCAGATCATGTGAAGACCATGTAGATTTGTGTCTGAGATGGTCTTTTGAGGAAAAACCACACAGATTGAGTGGACCTGTCCAGCCAGTGCACGCATTTGTCAGTAATCGTGTAGCTCAACTCAGAACTTAAGGAGCTCAACGATTCGACGAACAATACCAAAGAAAAGACATTTGGGTAGGCCACAAAAATTACTCAAACTGCCAGACCATGATTAAAATTAACTGAGGAGAGAAAAAAAAGCAACAATGACCCACATAGTCTTCACATTCACAATATTAAAATGATTATCAATGTAGCCTGAATGCTACTCACATTCACAGACAGTTTACTCTTTAAAAGTCATCAAAAATACCATAAGTTATTATATAAGGACATCATCAATTCTAAAACACTCATTCACAGTATAAAAATGGATTGTTGCTTGGGGGTACATTGAAGTGGCTTAGTTAATCCCAAGCCTTTTTGTCATCCAAGTAATTTTTAACTTTATAGAAACCTTTTTGACAGAGTTTCTGTTTAATAAATGATTTAAATTTATTGAGGCTCAGTTCTTTAACAAGACTTGGGAGTTTGTTGTAAAAACGTATACTTTGGCACTTAAATGAATTACTAATTTTTTGGAGCCTAGTCGAGGGCACAATAAGTAATTCTTTGTTTCTAGTATTAATGTTATGCACGTCGCTGTGTTTGGAATATAGATTAATATTCTTTATTACATAAATCAGGTTCTCATATACATATTGAGATGCGACTGTCATTATGTTTATTTCCTTAAATTTATCCCTCAGTGAATGCCTACAACTAAGGTTATAAATTGCTCGAATGGCTCGTTTCTGCAGCAAAAATATAGCCTGAATGTCGGCTGCATTTCCCCACAGCAAAATGCCGTACGACATTACACTATGGAAATAACTAAAATATACTAATCGAGCTGTTTCGACATCAGTCAAATGATGGATTTTATAGACCGCGTAGGCTGCAGAGCTTAGCCGCTTCGACAATTTGGTTATATGTGGGCCCCACTGTAGCTTCGAGTCCAAAGTAATACCTAAGAACACAGTGGTGTCCACGAGATCCAATTCCGCCCCATTAACTAGTACATTGGTTTTCACCTGCTTAACGTTAGGTGTCAGAAATCTAATACATTTAGTCTTTTTCTCGTTTAAAAGTAAATTATTAACACTAAACCAATGTACTATTTTAGCGATAGCATTATTTACATCATCAGTAATTATCTGTTGTCGTTTAAGCTTAAATAAAAGTGATGTGTCATCTGCAAATAACACTATTTCATGACTATTCTTTACAAGGGAAGGTAGATCATTAATATATACGAGAAATAAAAAAGGGCCAAGAATTGAGCCCTGCGGAACTCCCATTGTGACAATAGAACCCGGGGATCGCTTGCCGTTAACGTCCACTCTTTGGATCCTATTATCCAAATAAGAGATAAGAAGATCCAAAGTAGTGTTTCTAATACCATAGTGATGCAATTTCCTGGCCAATGTATCATGAGAAACACAATCGAAAGCCTTTGACAAGTCACAAAAAATACCTAGGGCATCATGCGACTTTTCCCAGGCCTCAAAGATATGTGCAAGAAGCTCAACGCCAGCGTCGGTAGTAGAGCGACCCCTTGTGAAACCGAATTGTTTACTGTTTAATAATTTAAATTTAATAAAATGTCTTTGCAATTGATCTAGCATCAATTTTTCAAATATTTTACTGAAGGTGGGTAGCACAGAAATCGGTCTAAAGTTCGTGGGGTCTGATGTGCTGCCCGATTTAAACAAAGGTATTATTTTACTACTCTTCATTAAGTCAGGAATTACACCACAGTCAATACATTTATTAAAAATTATTGCCAATTCAGGCGCTACAGTGTTGATGATAAATTTTGTAACCTCTACGGAATTTCCCCACAGATCAGCAGTTTTTTTAACATTAAGTGTATTGAAAGTTTTAATAATATCTCGAGCACTAACATAGTCGAAATTAAATACATGGTTACAAATATCAACATTTTCTTTCAATAGGGACTCGGCAACAGTGGGTGAAGAATTTAAAGTTTTTGTGGTTGAGACTGGAATATCGGCAAAGAAATTTTCAAAAACTGAGGCAACATCTAAATCTTTTTGAATAACTTTATTATTAATATTAAGGCTGTAGTCACTACTACGCTTTCTGACTCTTCCAGTCTCATTGTTTATAATTTCCCAAGTCGTTTTTATTTTATTTTGACTGTTTTTAATCTTGGAGCTTAAATACCGACACTTAGCTTCACTACAAACTTGTTTAAATAATTTGGAATAGTTCTTAACATATTGATCAAATTCTTTACTTTTATTATAATTTCTTTCTTCATATAGTTCAAAAAGTTTGATTCTACTATTAAATATCCCTTTAGTTGCCCATTCACTGAAGGTTGCAGATCCATTAACTGAGATCTGCTTGGGTATAAATGTTGAATTAAATTCTGTACAATACATGGCAAAGAAAGAATTGTACAGTTCATTGGGATCATCACTGTAAGGCAAGTAAGGTAATTTACTACTAAGTTTATTTTTAAAGTTCATATTCATATTCATATTTATTTATTTGCGTTCTACAAGGTAAAAAGATGATAACAAAAGCTTAGAGCTAAGAGCCGTTGTAGACCCTGTAAGGGCACAGCAAAATAGTTTTGTTACAGGATAAATAATTCTTAAAATCTAATTATTGTTAAATTTAAATTTAAATCAAATTATACATTAAAATTAAATCATTACAATCATAACAGTTAACAGCAATAACATAAATAATTCAATTAGTAGTTATATAATAATTAAATAATTAAAAATATCTTATAGTCTTAGTTATCTTATAGTCTAAAATATATATTATAGTCTTTCATTCAAGTATTCCTTCACAGTATAATAGCTTTTATTTAATAGAAATACTTTTAATTTATTAACAAAGATGTTGTATTTATGCATATTTCTTATATCTTCCGGTAATTTATTGTATAATTTTATCGACATGACATAGGTACTTGAGGAGTGCAATTTTAATCGGGATGTAGGGATGTTTAACCTATTTTTATGTCTTAAAGTAATGTTAGTTTGTATGTCTTCTCTTTTTGAATAAAATTTCGGGTATGAACGTACGAATTTACAGATTTCGAAGATGTAGATACAGGGTAGAGTTAAAATTTTTTGTTCCTTAAAGTGGGGCTTACAGCTATCTGTTTGTTGAATATTGACAAGTATTCTAATAAGTTTTTTTTGTAGGGTGAATAATGTGGGTGATTCTGTGCTATTTCCCCATAATATGACTCCGTATTTTAGCCATGCGTAGGCATATGCATAATATGTTACCAACGCAGTATTTATGTCTGTGGTTTTTTTGATTTCCCGAAGGGCGTATGAAAATGTTGATAATTTTACCTTTAATTTTTGTATATGCGACTTCCAGTTTATATTTGTGTCTATGTCCAATCCTAACAGGGTGAATTTATTTACTGTGTCTAGTTTATAGTTATTAAAACTGAAGTTTATAGGTATAGGTTTTTTTTGTTGAAGTTCTCCAAGCGACCTGCAGTTTTTGGCACTACAGTGATATTTTTCTTAGCCACTTTTTTATTTTGCTTACTAAATGTAATCAGTTGTCCGCAGTGGTCAGAATCCAGTTGGCTTATATTTTTTTTATTAATAGGTAAAATGTCAGTAAATATATTATCTAAACATGTAGCTGAGGTAGCAGTTATTCTAGTAGGCTCCAAAAATAAATGATTAAGATTATATGACTGAAATAAATTTTTAATTATAAGGCACATCAATGAGTCCTCTAATAAATTGACATTGAAATCACCGCATACAATTATATTCTTTCCTAATTTACCAAGTTTTTGTAACACATCATCCATGATACTCTCAAAGCAATCATAAATCGATGATGGAGGCCGGTACACGCTCAATACAACAAGCCGCTCCAACTCCACACAGGCTATTTCTATAGTCCGCTCAACAGAGAGGCTTACAATATCCTTACGTTCTTTGAATTGAAGTAGTTTATTTAACAGTATCAATGAGCCACCATGTATTGCATTTTCTCTGCTGAACGAACTACCAACCTGATGATTACTGAAATTAAACATGAACTGATGGCTTTTTAACCAATGTTTTTGTGTGTGTGTTTTAACATAAAATATCAATGTTGTTACAGTTCATGAATAATTCAATTTCAAGGTCTTTTTTCAACATACCTTGAATATTTTGGTGCACCAGGTTAACTGTGTTCGAACTTATTCTGACATTTTGATGAATACTACTTCCTTTTAGTAAGTGATTTATTCACTAAAGGAAAGTATGTAGTATTCATCTGTATTTAGAAGGTTTCATCATTTTGTCACCGAAACCACTTTTTTCAATAGTTAAGAATTTAACCTGAATAAGGTTTGTTTACAATTTCATCAGGTACTTTTGGAACAGACTATAGCTGGCAACAAGCTTCACACTCAAACTTTATGAAATGTTGCCAGCAGCATGTTCCTCGCTAAGACCTGTTGCGGAATCAATGTTGCCAATCTTTTAGCTGAGGGATTGTCAACCTTACTCATCAAGAGATTGGCTGTTGTGATTTCAGTCTACCAATCACAGCAGTCAATATGACTGAGAATCTATTAGCAAATTATGTCTCGATTGGCCTTACAGAAACATTGGATCTTTAACTGATGTTTGCATTTTTATTTTTGTACTAGAGAGTTCACCTTAGGTACCCAAGATTCATACAATTTTTGAAGCTATTAATTAACTTTCTTCGTGCATAAGTGTTTTCGGTTACGTCATTCATTTTCCAAGCACTTCCAGCTAATACTTGACATACCTATGTAACTTCAGTGACAACGTCATAATCTGGTACCATGGAGCTGGTCTGATGATGAAGCCCTAAGATTGCCATAGGAACTCCTCAACCAAACAAGTTAGCGCCCATTGCATATGTTTTGCCAAGTGCCGTTACTAAAGGTGGTGTCCAGGATCTGATGATGAGGCCAGCAGGTTGCCATAAGAACTCCTTAATTAGACAATATAGCCCCGTTGTGTTTCGGCCATTTGGATTTGACTTGAAATGTATGTTGTAGATAATTTACCAGTGAATAAAACAACGCCAAATGTTGGCAACATTATTAGTTTAATTGTAAAAATTACATAATAAATAAATTTTGTTCTAAAACTTTTACCATCCAAAAAATTTTCATTATTTTGTGTGTCAGACCAAAAAGACGCAAATTCGTTTGGTCTCTTTCCATTTCTCCATTATGCGTTACCGAATCCTAGCAACCGATGCATTGACCAGCAATATCCCCCACAGAGGACCACGAGCTGGACCCGCAGCCACCGGACGCCGAGCCCTCGTCGCGACCAGCCTTCGACCGCAACCAGTTCCGGCTGCCTTACTGGCCCCAACAGCTCTGGAGGGAAGACGAGTCTGCAACTCTGCGTCAGGCTCCCCGGCAGGTGAGGTTATCAGATACACATATATACGTAACAATCGAGAATGTCGTGATGGCCGAGTGGTTCAGGCCTCGCCTCATGCACGAGGTTGTGGGTCCGAGCAAATGCCTTTGTGACTTTTTCAATTCATATGTACATTCTGAGTCTATCTTGGACATTACTGACATCAGTGAAGGGAAACACCCTGAGGAAACCTGGACTTATAGTTAATTTTAAGTCTGAAATCGCAAACCCGTCTTGAGCAAGCGTGGTGAACAGTGCTCGTGCCTTCTCTGTATGAGAAGAGGTCTTAGCGCCCTGCGCTGCAGTGGGACAATGGAATAGAATATTTTTATTTGTTTACTTAATATCTGGTATTAGTAGGTACAGACAAATTAACACACAGATAAAATTCAGCGTGGAAATGCATCCACCTCCGCAACATCGGGGTATCCCACCGATCTGCGAACAGACTGAGAATACTGTTGGTGCTTCCCTTATTCAATCTCACAATTATCTTTAAGGTCTTCAGTGACCCAGTGGCCAAGAGCTCAAGGATCAGCTGGTTCATGTATAGGTTGAAGAGCTGGGGTGAGCTGAGCCCCTCCTGCCTCACCCCGCACTCCAATCGATATACGTCCGAGTGCGAACCAACCCACTTCACGCCATTGCCTTGACTACTGTAACAGTACTTAAATATTTACACTATTTCAGGTGGTAACGTAGCTTCACGTTCTAGTTTACGCCACATAACATCGTAACATACGAGATCGAATGCCCTTGACAGATCCAGAAAACAGGCAAAAATTTGTCTTCCTGTCTGTGTAGTCAGACTGTCCAAAAGTTTTGCTATGACAGTGGCCAGAGAAATGGGCCTGTAATTGGAAATATCAGCGCCATCCCGTTTTATTTTTCACAATAGGCACAATAATAGGCTGGTATTATTATTATTATACATACATAAACTCACGACTTTTTCTCATGGGTGTAAGCTGAAACAGCAGAATACCACCTGATACGACCCTTGTTTACTCCTTTTGCTTCGTTTTGGTTGAACATACGCCGTTTGCGTTCGTTTTTTTATATTTAATATAAATAATATTTTATAATAAAATAACACAATTGAATATTGTCAACATAAAGCTACAAGAAGTGGAAATTTAGTTTCGAACTCACAACAATATTGACATAGTTTCACTGTTGCAACCACTAGACGAAATCCACCTAACAAATACTGTAAAATTTACAAGTCCGTCAGGTAACGAAACAGTATTCAAAAGCTTACCTACCCTAACGTTACGTGTTAAAGATCAAATTGGCATAACGGTATTCTGTACTATTTGTCTACCTTGAACACGTCGTTCTAGTTCGTTAAACTACGTATCGAATAACACTTATCTACTGCTAATTGCAGAAGGTTCCAATTCGTCTAACTTTTAGTGGGTCAGCTAACGGCAGGGTGGTAACAGCTCGAAAGATTTACCGTGGCCCTGGCGCACAGGCAACTGAAGGAACACGGGTAGGTTTTAGTCAGTAAGAGTCTGACACACCCTTCCGCTCCGCCCAGGCCCGGAGAGGTCATTTGATGACTCCCCATCCAAAAAAAAAAGCGTGGCCACAGCTATTACCCACTGTACTTAACAATTTGTTATCGCGCTCTGGATTTTCAAGACTCGGTGTTAAGCCGAGCACTGAGACTCCAACAGAGAGCATCCCAGCGAGTCAAAAAAATAAACTTCTGGTGTTAAGCAGTGCGTTGATAATTTAGTGCGCGATAAAAAATCCCGTGCCTAATTACAACTTTTAATATCAAGAATATCTGAGTAAAACCGCGGACAGACAGACGGACTCGGCGGAACTATAAGGGTTCCCTGTTTTACTAAGGAACCTTAAAAGTTATCGACATAATTTGGGGTTGTAAAATTAACCACAATTGGCAAATAAAAACATCTTTAAGGTGATTTAAAATTAGAATTTCTGGTTTGATTATTCAAATCGGAGCACTCGTGCGTTTGCTGATCCATGTGTATACCTATATTTTCATCAGATACTTTTAAAGCTACGGATTCCTAGACGAGCGATGGCCGCCACATAACAGCGGCAGTGACGGTATCAAAAACGCTCTCTAGGAAAACACACCAACTTTCATAAATAACGTTTCAGTGGCGTCATTAGAGGGTAAATTGCGGTCGATAATGGCCACCGCAGCCTTAGGAAACTCTAGCTTAAGCCTAGTATCGCCAGCCGTGAGCTCTTCTGGAACTTCGAATTGACCACTAACCGCATGCCGGTCACTAATATATGCATGCGCAATTTGGTTTCCAAACATGTAGTTTCCAATTACTTGTTTTTGGAAAAAGATATTTAAAACACACAGAATAAAGAGGCGCCCGTCATACTAAATTAACTAACAAACAATTCAAATTAAATTCCTAACCTAACTAAAACTATTAACAAACTAAAATATGGCGTCTAAAAATTCCTCCGCATCCCTGTCGACTGGTAATGTACCCAAGAGACTGGCGGCATTGCCACGTTGTATGGCAATGCTTAGCCTCAGGCCAACGTAAAAACCAGCAGTTGGGTCATGGGAAGAGTCAACCAGCCGTTTGGAGATTTCGTTTACAATAATATAAATCTGATATTTGTTTTAAAATGGAAATATCATCAATTGTAGACTTTAGTTAATCCCGAAACGAAGCTGTGCCGTTACGTTGCTGATAAGTGTGCGTTGCAGAGTGGAGTTTCATAGAAGAAATTCTGGGCGGCTCGAGTTGAGGCGATCCCGAGATGTGTGCCGGTGTGCGATGAGCCCTATAGATATATCATTACGCCTGTTTCCCCGAAGGGTTGGGTAGAGGTACCTAATATAGCAAACCCACATTTCGCCAGTTATGATTAAGTCCCGTGTAATAGGGCGCGACCCTACAACCGAGCACAAACCCAGACTCCGGCTGCTACTAAATACCAGCACTGCAGTATTTATTTTTGAAATATCGCAGCATTAAGTTGAGATTTACCTTTTTGAGATTTACCTTTTTTTTAACTTTTTGGCCTCGCACAAGTCTTTTATTTTTTCCTTGTTTGTTGTTAGTTTTAAATGCTCCTTTTTATTTTTAATGTTTGGATTTCCTGTGCGTGTCCCAAATAAAATATTTTTCTTCCTTTACTGCCAAATTCCTGATGGAAAAACCTAGTAACACTTAGTCGGACCTGGGAATCGAACCCAAGAACTCATACTCAGCAGTAGGTCTTGTGACCACTAGCCCAACGAGGCCCTTTATGGAGGACAAGCCATGAGCCCGATGGGATTTCCACTCGGCAAAAAATTTCGAACTTTCATACAAACATTCAAGGAGTTTTGAAAATTCATTCTTAGTGCTCACCTTAGTTATATTAGACACTTTCAAAATATTATGCTTCTAGACCTAGCGGTGTAGGATGTGAGTTGTTAGTTAGTAAATTAATGAATTTAAGGTTATTACTAATGTTCTGTAGGAAACTCGGGCGTCCAGGGACCGCGAGCCCTGGCACAGACCCTGCCATCATCATCATCACACATGTTGTTCAGGTAATATACCGTTTCTTGATTTTTCGTCTCTTTTGTCTACATACATTATCGGAAGAAGCATGAGATGAGAAGGACAAACGTTAAAACTAAGGGGCTATGTTAATGTGCTCCTAAACGGGTAACGCACTGTCCTCCCATACCTATTAACACTGTAATTTGAAAATATTGCCAATTATTTTAATAAAAACATTTTTTGCAAAAAAACAACCAACTTCCAAAAAAAACACTAAAAATAACTTGAATTTCGGAAGTCGGTGTCTTTGGTTAAGTATTTTCGTTTCTGACCACCGACTTCCGGAATTAAAGTTATTTTTCACGTTTTGTATTTTTTTAGTTTTTTGGAAGTCTGTTGTTGTTTTGTAAAAATATTTTTATTTTACACTTTTTAGTTGTGGTACCTGCCCCACACATTCGTAAAACACTACTTGATATGTAAATAACTGTGACAGGAAATTAGTAAAACATCATCAATATAAACTAAGTGGAAAAAAAATACGCAGTATTATGGATAACTCAAAAACTACTGGTCAGAACTTTATCAAATTTAAATGGAAGCATGTGAAGCACCAGCTTTCAAATAAAAAAAGAATCATCCAAATCGGTTCACCCAGAAAAAAGTTCTGAGTTAACACACATTAAAAAAAATACAGACGAATTGAGAACCTCCTCCTTTTTTGGAAGTCGGTTAAAAAGAGTAACTGTCGACTTTCTTACCAGCTCTTAAACGACTAATTGGAACCGTGCACTTTGCGTCTGACGTTTCAGAAGTGCCCATGTATGTTTATGTGTAAATAAAATATTTTGAATACTTTTAAGTACTGAAATATATGGCTTTAACATTTTCAAGTATGGCCCGCCAATACCGGCTACATTTTTATCGGCAAGTCGTATTTAATCGAACCTCAAATGATTCCCATTTTGCTTTCTTAATTTTTTATTGAACTTTCTAATATAATGATTGGGCTCCTTTTTTTGTTAACCTCATATAATTCCTATTTTGGGGTCTTAAAAATACTAAATACACAAGTAATTCTGACCAACTTGGATCTACAAGTCTGTTTGTCACAGTTCTAACCATTTAGTCGGGGTGCATGCCCTAGCTTAGTTACAGCGACAAATTAAGGTCGCGCTTGTTTAGTCAAGTTTCAACCTAACTTAACCCCTTTGGTCGGAGTACACTAGCTCGACCAACTGTGAGAAAAGGCCAGAAACTTAAAAAGAGGCTCAATTATTAAAAAAGGGTCCATCATTGGAAACTCAAAAAGTTTACAGAGATTCATTAATGAAAAAAAAAATGTTTGTTCATCATTAGAAGTTTAGTAAGTTTTTAGAGGATCAGTTAAATATTTCCCATTGTTTTTTCACAAAATATATTGCCCGGCAAAATTTCAACAACACTGCGGCCCGTAGTATTTGCGTTTACACGGGCAAAAATTATTCAAAAAGTGTTGAAGCAATACCTACTTGCTTTAATAAGCAATAGGTTATGAATTGCCGGGTCATAGTTAAAAATAGAACAGCCTACCAAGACATTGCTGAGAAAAGATGGCCCGTTTAGGAGCGCCGCTAGCCCAGAACAAAGGCCCGGTGAACAATCATCAATATGAGTAATTAATTAATGTATATTTTTGATATACACTATGCACGATATAATATAACAGCTAGGGTTATTATTTATTAAGCAAATTGTCATCTTACGTCAATTTGCTATATTATAGCTATTTCATACAATTGTCCAAGAGTGACAGTTGTGATTTTAATACTCGGACAATTTGAATTGGTAATCAATTTGCTTAATAATGAATTTCCCTGACTAGTAGTCAGGGAAATTAATTGCTAATACATATCCTATTCATAAGTGCCTGTGAATAGAGTGTGAGTTTGATGATAACATTTATCCCAGTAAGCGGGTTCGGGGTGGCGACGCGGCGGGGGCCCCGGGCGCCTGCCGAAGTGCAGCAGAGGACCGAAGAATGCGTGCACCATCAGCCCGCGTTCCTGTCGCGCCAGGAGGAGAATGCAGCCACGTATGGGTACGGGGTAAGTTCCGGAGGTGGTTCTTCTTCAGCCTTTCTACCACCGCTGTCGGGTTAAACCGTTCAGTAACTAGTGGATTTGGATGCCAGGTTAGGCGTCTCTCGTGTTGTCATTTGTACCGCTAGATTTCACGAGTTTATTGATGGCATTTGTAGATAGTCGTGGATTTCGTCATTCTTAGCAAACCAAGGTGCATTTGCTATTATAGATCTTGGGATACCCTTTTGGGCTCTTTGCAAGCTGAGTAAGTGGGTTTTCCTGGCAAAGCCCCACAATTGGATCCCATACATCCATATCAAAGTCCACAGCACAGTATGCACACTGCTCAGTCTCGTGTGTGCCCCCATGGCGTATGGCTGTGTTTCGTACATCTAAGTCAAATTCGTAATTGCAACTAAGTACCTACCTAGTATAGACTGTTGTTTTTACTAATAGTGTACACGCATAAATAATGGTGAAGATGAGATCATTAAATGCAAAAGACCATGTGAAGCAGTCTCATAAAAAGTGCGTTATAAGAGCATACTTTAAAAACAAAAAGGGTGAGGATGGGTGGGCGAGCCGTGCGAGGAGACGCAACTCCCAGCCCGGTTTGCAGCCTAGCTCGCCTAGTCTTGAGGAACCGAATATTACATTACCCCTACCTGATATGAACAGAAAAATGGTTGTTGTCTACAAAATGAAGAAAAGCTAAGTGATTTGGCCGATTTTGTTGATTTCGTATCTGAAAAGTGTGGCAATTTGTTGGAGTACCAGAAATTTACGGAAACAAAAGTCAAACCCTAGAAAACACGAAAGCACACTTGGAAAAGTTTAACAAAACACTAGAATTGAAACGTGTTAATGAGCGGGAAGAGAAAGACCAGAAGAAAAAGGTGGAATTAGCTGGATTGGAGAAAACAGAAAACGAAGTTGTTGCAAATATAGTTGCCCAGGTTGCTCAAT
This sequence comes from Dryobotodes eremita, assembly GCA_917490735.1. Classification (NCBI taxonomy): domain Eukaryota; kingdom Metazoa; phylum Arthropoda; class Insecta; order Lepidoptera; family Noctuidae; genus Dryobotodes; species Dryobotodes eremita. The sequence continues at coordinate 2,634,879 of OU823241.1, read as the reverse complement.
AGCTCCAGAGGGACGTTAGTTAGATTGAAAAACCAGACGCCGAGAAACCTTTGCCAGTAGTTATAAAGATAGAAAGTCGCTAAAAACGCTGCACCAATGGCGAAGTTTATTCACTCCCGCACCCTAATTGCGTAACACACTTCACACAATCACAATCTGAATCATTTTGAAGGATATTGTTAATCCATTGCTTCATATGTTCAAAAAATTTGTCTGCTCGGCAACGTAAATAACAATGAATGTTGTTGAACGCCATTTTTACTGCTGGTGTGTTACGCAATTACCCTGCCGACTCCTAAATCGAGCTACCGTGCATTTTTATGTTTATAGGCCTAAAACATCAAAATAATGGATAAGTCAGAAAAAACGTTTCTATGCAGTTTTAAAGCATACATACTGGCCATCAGTACGCGGTTCGGTATCATCATTGTTCCAAATTTGAATTCACGAATTTGAAAAAGAGAAGAACATCGAAGTTTGGTCGCTCTTAATGAAGCAACAAGCTTTGATTAGAGCAGAGCATCTATAAGTCATTCGTTATTTCGTTAATTGTTTTGTTTTGCATAAAAAGAATATAGAAATCGGTTTTCCTTTTTAATCCTTTCTGACTTTTAAATTACGAATACTGCACCTGAAGTAAGCAAGCCGTGGCGCTGGTTCAGTCTGGACTTGCTTAGAGAAACGTAAGCGTACAACTTCATGCAAGTCGTTCTGCCATTCAATCTATGTAGTATCGATACCTGGAGACTGGCGGCTTCGTACGCCGTCCAGGAGTACCGAAAAACCAGGTCACTAAAGCACGAAAAGATCGACTTATCTTTACCACCAGCCTGCGTAATCGTCACCTAACCTCAGTACAGGACCAAGAATAGCTTCGAGATTTTCATAGACTGACTGTTTGCGCTCAAACGTTAAAAGGAGACTCGAAGAACGTGGCCTGAAACTTCATAAGCCAGCCAATGGTCCAAACTGACACGAGCTTACAGAATGGCGCGCCTACAGTTTGCACGCGTACATTTGCATTGGACTCAGCTCAGCAGATGAAACCAGTGGAATGAAAAAGCGTTATGCCCCCTCCATGCGACTTTCTCTATCTATCTGTCTCTTTCTATTATATAAAATGGAAAGAGACAGACAGAGAGAGAGAGAGAGATAGTTTTCATAGTTTTCGAGGGTGCTAAAGCTGACAGTGAAGTCACAATGAAAATCCAAGATGGCGGCTGCGAAAATTTTCATCATGGGTGTAATTTCATGGTTTTCGAGTTTTCTAAAGCATATAGTGAGGTCAAAACGAAAATTCAAGATGGCGACAACTTCATGAGAGCTTCTGAAACTTATACCGCTCTGCTCGGCTCTGTATTAAAACCGCGTATTAATTTCACACTTTCTCTCTTTGTCTCATTCTATTATATACGATTGTGTGTGCGAGTATCGCGTAAGGAACTTCGTTCCAGACGCAGATCCCAAAAACGTACACATTTTTTTTGTTTACATTTTGTTGTACGTTGCACTATTACGTAATAGTTAGTAGAACGTACACAGAATAACATTTTAGTTTAGGCCTTTTCTGTTATCTATGGGAAATTGCTACTGAAGTCGGGTGTCAACCTCAGAACGAGCTGCTTCTCACACGAACAACTGTACGTCGCTTGCTCCTGCGTCACCAGTCCTGACTCTGTTTATTTTGGCTGCTGAGACCAAAACTACAACCATAGTAAACATGGGTTTTTTTATAAAAATGTACCTACTTGTTATTTTAGTATCTTGTGGTGCCTTAAGACATCCACGCGCATGAAGTCGCGGGAAGGAGTTAGTTAATTATAAAGTGTGTGTGGGGAAATATCGTGAGAAAACCGGCACGTCCTAGAACGAAACATTTAAAGTCATGTAACACCCATCACTTGACACAGATGCTGCCGACACCGGCGGACTGGCTGCCGCAGCCCAGCTACCCGTCGCGCCAGGAGGAGTATGCAACCACGAACCGGCGTGGCGTAAGTAACACAATCTACACTTATCAAAATTGGATCTAACGCTGCCATCTTGATTTTTCAATACATTTCCCAAAAAAATCGCACAGATGTTTATCAACAGCGCCCCCTGTCAATGTTACTCGAGCGCCAATATATTATTGTAGTACTTTACTAGAAAAGGTATGTGCATCGGCAATCATCGTCTATCTTCAGAAAAAACGAAAGTGCGTTTTTGAGATCTAATATAGAGCTTTTAAAACCATATAAGTACTTACCTATTTTGTATTAACATGGGTGCATCGTTACAAAAATATATATTAATAAATCTATGCAATTCCAAAAATAATTTTCTATTCTTTTGAGTGACATATGACAAGGTGCGACCAGACTAGGTTACTAGAGAAATAGAAAGCTTGATAAAAACGCACATTGATAGGTGTACTATTGTCTGTTCCAAAAGTATCTGATGAAAGTGTCAAAAAACCCTGTTCAAGTTAAATTCTTACGCAATCACTCATTAATGGGAATTATTAACACTTTAATCTATGTTAAGAGGGTTTCCATTTTATATCCCACACTTTTTCCAACGACGAGCGAATTGTAATGAAACTCAATTTTTTGTTGATGATTTTCCATCTACAAAACATGAAGCTATAAAATTAACCTCAACTTTCAAATGCAAAACATATTTATGGTGATTTAAAATTACAATATTTTGGGTTTAAGTATTCAAATAATTGATCGTTAGGTTTGAATCAAACCACATATTTTGTAAGTGACACTACAAATTGGTATCGCCAGGTGGGTTTTCTGATTCATTTGTTTACATTTCCATCAGATACTTTTGGAACAGACCATACGATAGAGCGCGGCAGTACTAAAGTTAGCAGCTTAGTCTTTTTGGAGGATTACTCTGAGGCACAACGTCCGTGGTAATTCGGAAACACGAAGATTATCAAAGCGCATACCTGCACCCTACTTACGTAACACACTATCTATCAAAATCAATCATTTTGAAGCTAATCCATTACTTTTTATGTTCGAAAAATTTGTCTGCTCAACAACGTAAATAACGCAATGAATGTTGTTGAACTATCAAAACGAAATCCATTCCTACTGTTAGTGTGTTACGTAATTACCCCGCTGTTCTGGTTTCACCGTATAAGTATTATTTTGGAAAAACTTGACACGAAACAGTGGTTGGAGCAGTTGAGGCCCAGTGGAAACGGCCACGACTTACAGGTTGTAAGTCATAGGCTCGAATCCAGTCAGGCACTTTATAACACCAGCCTATTATTGTCCCGCTGCAGAGCAAAGTCCTCTCTCACACTGAGAAGGAATGAGCATTAATCACCACGCTGTCTCAAGACGGGTTGGCGATTTCAGACTTACTTCTAGGTAGCTTCTGCCCGCGACTTCGTCCGCGTGGAATTTCGGCCCTCGACCCACCACGTCGCATCCTATCGCTGCGTGCGCTATTACTTCGTTTTCGCTATGCGTTCTTTCTGACTTTTTTGTTTGCTCTGCTCTTTAGGGTCATAGCGTGATGTTCCTCAAGAATTGGGCAGCGGGCTATCAAATGCAAAAACATAAGTGCAAATCCGCCAGAGATTAGCGCCTTCAAACAAAACAACAAACTCTTCAGCTTTATTACTTGTCTATAGATTAGTATAGATAAAGTCCGTGAAATAAAATATCGTACAAATATTTAAAGTCATGTAACACCCAGCACTTGACGCAGGCGCTGCCGACACCGGCAGACTGGCTGCCGCAGCCCAGCTACCCGTCGCGCCAGGAGGAGTATGCAGCCACGAACCGGCGCGGGGTAAGTAACACAATTTACACTTATCAAAATTGGAACTAACGCTGCCATCTTGATTTTTCGATAAATTTCACAAAACAATAACACACATATTTACCAACAGCGCCCCCTGTCATTATCATTCGACCGCCAAAAGATGCTTATAGCACTTTACCAGCAGGGCTAACATGACCACGCGGCAATTGTTCTCTCTCGCGTCGTCGATGAGATATGTCTATTTCTGTCACTTTTATCGTTTTCTGACAGCGCTGCCATACAAAATAATCGACTCGTTCTGTCAAAATTGATAATTTCTCGACAAACCCTAACATGGCACCTAAGTTAACTCGAATTTTGACAGTTCAACACGAGATAATCTCCGATTTTTTTCATATTTTGTCGTCTTCGATTTTGACGACGAGAGGAGTAGTCAACATTATGATACAATAAAAAAATAAAAAAAACATCCAAAATAACATGGCAGTTTCATAATTATACTTATTTTAGGCATAATTTTATTTTACAATACATTAATAATTAAAATACTTAGTTTTAAACTATTATTTATATTGGGATGAAGTTCCTTTCGGCGGGCGCGAGAGAAACTAGTGGCAGGGAGAACTATTACGTAGATGAGCATCACTTTCAGTAATAACCAGGCACTTTACCAATTATGGTGATTAACGAAATCTAGGGAGTTATGGCTGTGTACCAACATCAAACCTTCGCAACATAATTACAAAAATAGCCAATTGGTGAATAACAACGTTTAGTGTTTTAAGGTTAAAATAGCGAAATCAACACCAACTTGCATATTTATCTGAACGCCAGTCATTTGGTAAGTGTGGTGATTAACAAAATTGTAATATCATGTGTTTTTATCGTGATTATTATAATATCAACCTTCGCTTTGTCAAATTGTGATAGTCGGCCATTTGTCATTTGTGGTGATTATCTAATTCTAGTGAGTATATTATGTGCCACAATTTTTTATTTCCGGCGTTTGGTATTTTAATTTCGGCATACTACAGAAATAATTTACATTTAATTAAAAAGTCTGTTACAGAAAAAACTAAACATAAATTGAGGTGGACGTAAAATCAATATAGTACATACTAATTCCATGCGTAAAATCGGATGAATCGTAACCTCAAGCCGTTGATGCTGTGATAAAAATTATTTGTTTTTAATAACTTGCTTTTGCTACATTGGTCTCTCGTCGCTAGATAAAGAAGTGTCCAAATGCCTTTTTCGAGTTTACTCGACGTCAGAATCGTAGACAAATTTCGACGAATTGAGAAAGAGAGCGATCTTTCGCTTGTCATGTTAGCCCTGCAGAAAATGTATAGGCTTCAGCAATCATCGTCTATTTTCGGAAATACGAATGCGCGATTATGAGATCTAATATAGAGCTGTTAATATAGAGCTGCTGTTCCAACAGTGCATTATAGAGTTATTATTCTATGCGTATTGCATGCTTTGTTGATTTCTCATAGGCAAAAATTACAGATTTTCGTCCCCTATTATTTCTTATTCCTTACGGGGTGAATTTTCAAAAATCTTTACTTAGTGCTAACCTTCGTTATAAAAGGAACTCTTGTGTAAAATTTTATGCTTGGCTTAGCTGTGCGTTGTTCGTCAGTGAATCAATGAATTCAAGTTTTTTATAACTTAGAATGTATTTTATTATAGTTGGTGGACTTCTTACAAGGGGCACATGCGGAGGCTCTGCAGTCAGCAGAGATAGACCTCACACAAGGTAAATATTATTTATTTATAGCTTATTCCCGCGGCTTCGCCCGCGTTAAGGTTGGGAATCGACAAGTCGGCCTTTACAACCAGCTTCAAACTATATTTTATAGATGAATGTAGGTTGTACAGGGGGTGTTCCGGAATTGGTATTTTAAGAGGAACCGGGATTGCCTCTATGTGCTGATGGTGATCACTGGGGTGGTTTTAGTGAGGTAAAAATCCCACCAACCCCGACCTCCCTCCCCAGAGGTCGGGTGCCTTTTGAAGGTAACACCCAGAAAAAAAAAAGAAAAGAATAACGTGCACAGGTGATACAGGAAGTCAGTAATCAGTTGTAGTCTAAAATATACGCAGTGTCAAAAAGAATTTTGATGATTTCGCTGTTCTCATAAGCCAGCTACTTTTTACGACTCGTATAATAATTTTAACAGAGTGTTGGCTTAACCACGGGCACGCCTGTTTTGAAATTAATAACTACGATTATCACTGGTCCAAAACGTACCATAACCAAAATGGTGGAATAGTTTTTTTTCTAAGTTTCCGAGGAATGTAAGTCAAGTGTTTTTTGTACCTCCATTTTGTAAAAATTTCTTGTTTAACAGGTTTTAGGATTATAAGTAGCTTATACCGATCTTGGAAAAAAATTGAACATGCCACATACGGCTACGTACGCCTCTAGGGCCCGTTTGTTAATCGTCGAAGGACGAACACAGCGTCAGGAGGCTGCTATCCTCAATGTACGGTCACCAAAAGTGATAAGTAACCAGAGTCGTCGATATAGTTGAAGTTTAGTAAGAAACCTATGAATGTTTTAGAATAAAATAAAATTAATAGAATACAAACAGCTCATTCATCAAATTAAATTTCATTCGAAAACATCCATCGGTTTCTTACTAAACTTCAACTATATCCGACGACCCTGGTTTTTTATTTGTTTTGGTGACTGTACCTCGTAAAACCTGAAGAATTGCTGTAAATGAAAACACGAGACTCTTCTTTACATGGGGCGACATTCACAAATTGGCAGAATATGGTGCACCAGCGGCCACGCAGACCACTTCACCATGATGACTGTAAGAAAAACCGATTTCTCAAACCCAATAACACTACTCGACCCGGGAATCGAACCCATGCGCAGTAGTAGCTCTTGCGACCGCTAGACCAAAGAGACAGTTAGTTAAAGGTATTTCAATTTTACCTTGTATAACGTTGTTTCCAGCAGAATATCCTAACAACGACTCGCCGTGGATGTTATCTGCGGGTCAGCTGGAGTGCGCCGTGCAGCGACACCAGTACGCGCTCACACTCCTGCGCAAGATACAAGCCCAGAGAGAGAGACTGGTAAGCACTACACACACGCACGTGCTCACAGATACTTCTGCAAAGCGCTAATTTTGTCTCCATAAAATGATCATGATGCCGATGCTATTTATTTTTATATGAATAGTTAGTTTACACCCAGAAAACACGCCTCAACATCACCTTATAATTATTTGGAATCTTTTTAAAACTCAGAGAATATAACACTGGAGAATAAGCGCAATATTCTGAACAAAAAGTTCTCACTTTTGGCAGGAGATGAAGTAGCTACTACAAAAAAAAAATGCTGGCCCGAAATGTCCATAACTATTTTTTTAAATCGTTTTTGATATTCATTCGGAATTTTGCTTGAATCCATGAAAGAAAGCCGCTTATGCATAAAATAGTTAAATTTTAATAATAAGAAAATATAACATCAATTAAATAAAAGTAACAAAATGTATAATAATCTCAATAAAAAAATTATGTTTAGTTAAAACAAAATAAAAAGATGTTCAAATTATAAAACTATTTGAATGGAAATGTAAAACGTTGATCATTAAATAAAAAACATAAGTTATTAAACACCAAAAATTACTAATTTGTATTATAAAATTATCGACATGTCAATTTTGGTTTCAATTTCAAACATGACCCCTATGGTAGTGTTGTTAGCATTTTTACTAAAAGACATGTCAATTTTGCTGATTCGATGTATATTTTCATAATGCTAAAGAAAAATATTTTGAACTTTATGAGCATAAAAACGAGGTGTAGCGAGACTCGCTGACATCTCACAAGCAATGGCCGAAAAATACTCGATTCATGCCATCTTGAATCATGTTTGATTAAAATGAAAAATCAAAATGTATTATGAGGTTCGGCTTTTGAATTTCAATTAAAACATATTTACATAAAGAATGTTATTCCGTCTTTAGGTAAGTTTGGACGTTATTGAACGCTTTTTACATGATTTAACAGTCCAGCCCGGTATTTTCACGAAGCTTCGCGCGCCTTGAAAACGATTAGAAAGTAAACAAAGAAACATTAGAATCGATTTGAAAGTAGTTTTTATGAACGTTTAGAACATTTTGTTCTTGTACTTTTGCAGAGGGGGAAGTGTTTGTTAGGCTTCTCCAGTGTTTTATTATCTACGTTTGAAACCTTAAAAACCGTTATTGTGTCTTAATTTTAATGAATTTATAAGTTTGAATGTTTTTTTTTTTTTTAATTTACCTTTGTATATTGTCCTGTGCAACGAAGATCTCCCCTATAGATTTATAATTTTCTTAAAGTTAACGATTTCTTTTTTAAAGATGATTGTTATTTAATTAAAATATTTATTTTATAATTTGATTTATGTAGGTACTTCCGTTATTTAATTTGTTATAATAGTATTATTTTGGTGTGTATTTGAATCTTTAGTTACTAACATATTTTAAGTACCTATATAAAGTAGAAAGTAACTATACCTACAAAGTACAAAGTACCTACCAAAAATATGAATCACTGTCTGAATAAAATGATTTTTATTTATATCTACTAAAAATCGATTTTGTCGCCCGGCTGTGTTCTATCATGCCGACCCGAACATGCAATGATATTATAAGTAAAATGAGGTAGTGTGCTACTTACATAGGTTATTTTCTCAACATTCGATATTTAAAATAAAAAAATAACGACACTATTGTATCGTACACGTAAAAAACGTAATATTGCAATGTCAAACTATAGATGTCAAGTGGAAGTAGGATGTCGCTATTATCGGGAGCGAAAAAGAGATAAACATATTATGACGCTTCTGTTGACGCCGTGTCGCGTCGCGTCGGCGCGACGCTGGGTACAGGTATGCTACACAATCCAGTTTTAACCTGCCACTTTTTACTGAAAATATAATTGCGAAAATGTGTGTGACGCCTCTGATAAAACTGTTTCGTCTGCAGTCGTCTCACTCACTCCTATGTCCTCCGATGCTCTTTGTGGGCCACTCAGACGGCGTGCTGCCCGGCTCACACGTCGCCGGATCCGACAGGCCACCTGTGCCGGAGCGAGGACTCGGCCGCGGACGCAACCGCGGACGCATGCCGCACGTACTCAGGGAATTTGGCATCGGAAGGGGCCGCAGACGCATGCATCACGCAGCCAGGGATTTTGGCAACAGAGCATTTTAGAAGACTTAACCGTTATAACTGATAATAGTGTAGTATTTTTATCTCACGAGGCGACGCGCGCTTTGCTTGTGTTTACCAAGTGTACAAACATGCTGTGTATGGGTGTGTAAGACAGAAACAACGGCGAAGTCGGAAGTGTGTGTGTGCGTGCGTGCGTACGTACGTGTGTGTGTTACGTGCTGACGCTACTCGTCTTCACGCACACATTTACAGCGGGTATGTACACTTAGCAGTGGCGTAACTATACCATCTGAGGCCCGTGGAAAACTCATTGGGTGGGGCCCAGTAAAAATTGTCACTTTATAATTTAATTTTAATAAATCACTTAATTAATTACCCAACAATATTACTGTGCGCATTTTAGTTAAATATATAATCAATTTAATTTTCAAAAGCATAGGTATTACATATCTATATACTAATAATAAAGCTGAAGAGTTTGTTTGTTTGTTTGTTTGCTTGAACGCGCTAATCTCAGGAATTGGTGGTCCGATTTGAAAAATTCTTTCAGTTTTAGATAGCTCATTTATCGAGGAAGGCTATAGGCTATATATCATCACGCTAAGACCAACAGGGACATAGCACCAATGAGCAATGTTTCAAAATCGTGGGTATTTTTCCTTTGGGGAGCTTCCGCTGCGTGCGCTGCGTAAACGGTTAAAGTTTCGCAAAAATCATGTATTATAGAATTGTTCCCCTTTAAAAGTTCAAAAAAAAAAGTCTGCGACAGCTTATGTCTATCTTTTAAGGTTGGCTCACTATAAACTTTTTTATGCTAACCAAATTTGTTCTAAAATAATGCATTATTTGCGAAGGTGTTTTTATAAACATGATATTAATCCTTATCCAAATAAATACGTTATTCATCACAAGTATTTAAGTTAAAACAAAATTGCCCTTTACATCATTTGATTTCAATGAATATCTTAGGAGATATCGCAGTTTTAAAGTTCCACTCTTGCACGGAGAAAAGATTTCTTGAAATATTCCAGCAGGCTTAGCACGAGCACCGTTTTGTTGACGGAAAAATAGACAAAAATGATATTCAGTACCCAGTAAAAAATTAATCAGTAACCCAGTAAAGTTTCTAAGACCTTAATTTTTTTGTTGTCCTGGAATTTGTACTGGGTAACCCGGTAAATTTTCTTGAATTTGCGCATATGGTCCCGCGTTACTGCAGAGCCCCAGTAAAAATTCATAAACTCCCCAGGAATATTTTAACAAATCTTTTCTCCGTGTACTGATAAAAGCATGAAGTAGGTACCTAAAACAGCTCCTTAACGTACGTATTATTTAAATATATTTTCACCCTCTACGTAAACGAAGTCGCGGGTTAAAGTTAGCGTTAGCCCAAAGTAACTATTCCACGCGGACGAAGTCGCGGGCAGAACAGAAGCTAGTTTATAATAAAATAACAATTTAATCGTAACAATATATTTATTAATAAAATTCTTTCTCTGAGCTTTCTGTTCCGCAAAAGTATCAATAATATCTTCAAAGTTTATAGATCAGCGGGGTAATTACGTAACACACTAACAGTTGGAATGGGTTTCATTTTGACAGTTCAACAACATTCATTGCGTTATTTACGTTGTTAAGCAGATACATTTTTCGAACATATGAAGCAATGGATTAGCAATAGGCTTCAAAATGATTCAGATTGTGATAGATAGTGTGTTACGTAATTAGGGTGCAGGCCGTAGAATTTTCAGTAGATAGAAATAGCTAAGTTACGTAGCCTGTCTTGTCCCTTAGAGTTCCTTAATTGATTTTAAATACTTAATTTTTTTTTTTTTGTAAATTTTGTTAAAAATGTTAGGTTACTTCTGAGCTCGCGGCCTCTCGAGCCGGAGGCCTCGGGCCGGTGGCCCCGTAGGGCCGAGGGCCCGTGGTATTTTGCTAACCCTGCCACCCTATAGTTACGCCACTGACACTTAGCTACCACAAGTAAAATACTGGAGGGTTCCGTACGATAATTATTTTACCCACAAAAACACTTCATGTAAACTAGGTTGCCAACACTTACGTAACGCTTTCACTGTAAAAAATGTATCAGATCTAATGTAGAGCCAAGCCCCCACCTAATGCTGTATGCATTATGCTAGCATAATGTATGGGGTTTTCCCCAACTAACAACTTCGACCTATTGGTAATGTATGACATAGTTACTTCGCCATTAAGCTGTTGTTTTAATTAAACGTTAATTTAGTTATATGTTCATAATGTATGGGGCTTTCCCCAACTAAAAACTTGTACCTATTGGTGATGTATGATATTCTTACATCGCCGTTAAATTATTAGACGTATAAAAAAATTAAGCGACTGTTTAAAAATTTGCGAATAAAAAAAAATATGATAACTATGATAAGTCATCATCATAATTCCCCTGCCTTTATCCCAATTTATTTGTGGTCAGCGCAATATGTTTTTTTTTCTTCCACACTTCTCTATCAGTCGCCATCTCGGTAGTCACCCCCAACCATATCATCTTACACTCGTTAAATAATATCACACAAAAAATTATGATTTGTATATTTCGAAAAAAGTTATAACTGGTATCAAATATCTCATAAAACTAGGTTGCAAATACGAATTTGAAAATTGTGATCATAGCACATGATTAAAAGAAAACACAAGAATAATGTTTATTAGTTTAAATGTATGTTGTGTGTTATTTATTATTAATATAGCACATGATTTAAAAAAAATAAGAATAATGTTTATTAGTTTAAATGCGTGTTGTGTATTATTTATTATTAATACAGTTAGGTTAGGGCGTGAAAGTTTTTTTTTTTTTTTTAAATGCCTGTCACCTGAGTTGTCATCCCTGGGCTTTACTTATTTTTTTGCCTTTAATTATTAGAGCGGTGTGTAACCGCACTTAGAATAGAATACAATAATTTATTTGTGAAACATAGGTTAGGTGCTAGTTTTGAATAATATTCTCTGTAGTAATCAATGTTTATGAATCTAATCATATTATATTATGTCCAAATTATAATTAAGTATGGGGTTTTCCCCAAATAAAAACATGTACCTATTGGTAATGTATGACGATAAGTACTTACTTCGCCATTAAGTTAGACGTAAAAATTATAAACGTCTGTTTAAAACATAGCGAATGTTTAAAACAAAAAGATTATTCATCATCATTCTCCTTCCTTTATCCCAATTGATTTGTGTTCGGCGCAACATGTATGTTTCTTCCATCCTCCTCTATTAGTCGTCATCTCTGTAGTCACCTCCTTTCTAATCATATCATCTTTCACTACATATAAAATAACACCCAAAAAAAATATGATAAGTATATTTCAAAAATTAAAACTTATAGGTATAAAATATCTCATAGAAATAGGTTGGAAATGCGAATTTGAAAATTGTGACCACAGAACATGACGAAAAAATAAGTATTTTTATTAGTTTAAATGCATGTTGTGTGTTATTTATTATTAAAATAGCACACGAAATAAAATAAAAATAAGAATATTTTTTAATAGTTTAAATGCATGTTGTGTGTTATTTATTATTAATATACCACAGGATTAAAAAAAATAAGAATAATGTTTAGTAGTTTAAGTGCATGTTGTGTGTTATTTATTATTAATACAGTTAGGTTAGGGTATTGGATGTTTATTTTTTATTGCCTGATACCTGAATTGTCATCCCTGGGCTTTACGTATTTGTTTTGCCTTTCATTATTAGAGCGGTGTGTCACCGCACTTAGAATAGAATACAATAATTTATTTGTGAAACGTAGGTTATGTGCTAATAATAGTTTTGAATAATATTCTCTGTGGTAATCAATGTTTATGAATCTAATCATATAATATTAGGTCCAAATTATAATTAAGTACTTATGGGGTTTTCCCCAAATAAAAACATGTACCTATTGGTAATGTATGACATAAGTTCTTACTTCGCCATTAAGTTAGACGTAAAAATTATAAACCGTCTATTTAAACCAGCGAATGTTTAAAAAGAAAATGATTATTCATCATCATTTTCCTTCCCTTATACCAATTTATTTGTGTTCGGCGCAACATATATTTTTCTTCCATCCTCCTCTATTAGTCGTCATCTCGGGAAGTCACCCCCTTTCTAATCATATCATCCTTCACTACATATAAAATATCACCAAAAAATTATGATAAGTATATTTCGAAAAAGTAAAATTCGTAGGTATCGAATATCTCATAGAAATAGGTTGGAAATGCGAATTTGAAAATTGTGATCATCTTTAGGCTTTTGATTTTTTTAAATCAGAATAATGTTTAAGTATTAGTTTAAAAACATTGTATGTGAGTGGTGTGTTTTTTAATAATAGCTCACAAAATGTTTCATAAACATGTTACATTGTAAGATTAGTAAATGTTAAGACATTATTTATTATTAATACAGTTAAGTAAGTACATTAATGTTATTGTTTTTTGTTAACTTTCGGATCTCACGGTATTACAGACACAGTAGAACTAATAAGTATAGAATACTCATAAGTATAGATAAGATTTTTTGTGCAATTAAATAAAACATTAAATGGAATTTGCCGTTTTATTGGTGTATACATGTGCCTGGTGTATAGGTATGTGTGCCATGTGCCTGGTGACTGGTGTTCGTGGACCCCTCCACGCTAACCCTCTCCGCCCCCCGTGGACCCCACTCCGCCCCCCGTGGACCCCTCTCCTCCAGGCTAAGTAATAACAGCCGCACGGGTCGATCAAGGTTAAGTAACGCTTACCGAGGTCGGTTCGCGGATGGGAGACCATCCATTACATACCGAGACCCCCTTCGTGCCTCAGATAATATGTTAAAGCTGTTGATCCCGGCCGACATTCGTAGATCTAGTCAGAAACCAGAACTCAGGAAGCGACCGTACTTATCGACTTGTAGGCTTGAGTCGATCCCGTATCACCACACTTAAGCTATCGAAATTTCTGCATGATGCAAATCGTTCAAACCAAAACGTGACAAATGACTGCTTTTTCCCTTTTACTGCATGGACATAAAACTCTTTCTGACTGACTCAAGACAATTCCGCGTGGTGTGGTCACTCCCTAAATGGGTTGTGGTCAGATAGGCAGTCGCTCCATGTAAAATACAGATATACGGCGGATATATTCAGCTGCATCTGCGGGGTAATTGCGTAACACACTAACAGTAGCAATGGCTTTCATTTTGACAGTTCAACAACATTCATTGCGTTATTTACGTTGCTGGCAGACACATTTTTCGAACATGATCATGATGATGATGATTTCAAAGATTAGCAATAGGCTTCAAAATGATTCAGGTTGTGACTGATAGTGTGTTACGTAATTAGGGTGCTAGCTGTGTTAGTTCTAAGATGAAAACAGTCAGATCCTACATTTTTTTTGGGTGGGTAATCATCAAATGATGTCTCCCGCTCTGGGCGGACCGGAAGGGCGTGTCAGACTCTTGCTGACTAAAACCCACCCGTGTTCCTTCAGTTGCCTGTGCGCCAGGGCCAGTCGTCAGTCAGATCATACCTGACTGCAACTTAGACCAATCTATTTCATTCTATCTTTCTATTGGTACCTGCCAACAGTTTGCTTGCAGCAAATCCATTGAGCACTGAATATCAAGTTCCATAAACACGTCACCAATGGCCAATCTAGATGTTATTTATCTGCAAGCCATGCAGGTCAGTATGAACATATCTTCATCTGCCTTATCAAACATTTGAACCTGAACATGAACAATCTCAGTTTTTGTTGTTCCATTTACCCCACACAACATAAACAGTTGTGTATTCTCTTAAACAGGTCACTCTGTTTGTAGGAGCCTTAATATGGCCCTCGCTCACTCCAAAAAGCTATGATGTTTTACAACTTATTAGGTTTCCGTACCCAAAGGATGCCAACGGAACCCTATTACTAAGGCTCCGCTGTCCGTCCGTCCGTCTGTCAGCGGGCTGTATCTCATGAACCGTAATAGTTGAAATTTGAAATTTTTACAGTGACAAAACAGTTGAAACAGTTAAAATTTTCACAGTGTGTATTTCTAATTATTGCCGCTATTACAACAAATAATAAAAATAAAATAAAGTTAAAAATTAAAGTGGGTCCATACAAGAAGCGTGTTTAAAAGGAAAATGTAGTGTTAAACATTGTACGGTAGTACGGAACCCTTCGTGTGGTAGTCCGATTAGCAGTCGGCCGGTTTTTTCTTATTTTCCACAACTTACATTCTTGAAAATATTATACTTACCTACATAGGTACTTATAACTTTTTCTTAGTTATGCAAGTTCTGAAACAGGTCCTACTCGATAATTTTACGACAAGTTTAGAACACCTTTGCAATTTATTTTATAAACATTAAAGCAATCAGTTAGTCTACGGCATTGTTGCAAGTAGGCCGCGGCGCGACGGCGACAGAACAGTACGGCAAAGGTGAAAATAGAGAAAAAGTTTTTGGATGTGAAACATCTATAGCCGCGGCTCGCATGCCGTGGCGATGCGCCGCCACGCTATATTTTCTATACAAAATAATTTCGATGTGTCACATCTGCCAGGCGTCCCGCGACGGCTCAATTTTTTTATGTAGAAGTAAGTAGGTAATTGCACGAATCATAGCTGGTTACCATCGAGTTAAATCTCTCAGAAACATAAAATATTCTAAACCTACTTTCACTCCCTAGACATGTTTAATCCACCGGTAGACCACAAATATAAAAGTAAATTTAAAAATATACTTACAAAAAAACCCGTTTGCGTATAAAGTCAACTTTAATAAAGATGGAAACAAGATGACATATTTGTGTCTACAATCCCAAACCCCGTAAGTACCTACATTCTATTTTATACACCCCAAAGCTGTACAATCTCATACATCACTCCATCAATTAAGACGAATCTAACAAAACCTCCTATATGTTAAAATCCATCAACCCGTTTAGGCTACAGAGCGAGCCAAAGAAATAAACATATTAGGTCGGGGTAAACGTTCTTTCGTATTTTATATAAAAATTCAAGATTACGAGCTCGTGTGGCACCCAAATATCGAGCTTTTTTGTGTACCCAGACTTTTTCAAATGGGTCAAAACCGTTTTGTGATCAACCCGTAACTACTCAGCTATATCGTAACTACTAATATCGCCGCCCTTGCTCCACTTTTTCAAAAATGGCATGGTCTTATCCGTAACAGGGCGACCTGAGCGAGCTGCATCTTTGACATCAAAATTCCCGGACCGAATACGCATGAACCAACTTTGTGCTAATCTTACTTATGCTGCCGTGCTAAGGGTAAGAGCAGTAAGTCGGAAATTTCAAAGTTGAGAAAATGGCGGTCAAAGTTATCGATTAAATTTTTACTTACTTCTACTTTAACTTACAAGTTTTAGTAGGTCTGATTTTTTCAATATGTAGCTTGAATGGAGTTCTTTCATGATACCAAGTTAATAATTGCTATTTATTTATTATAATATATTTTATTGACGAAAACTCCTATTATGTCTAGTACGAGTTAACTCTATTTATACTGATTGCTTAGAATAATCGCAGTAAGTACCCTAGTTGCTGCTTTAATGCTAAGTATTCCATACATACGATATCTACATTTTGTATGAAATTACGTGTCAGTTTGGGGTCAAAAAAAGATAAGATGTTAGCTAAATAGTATGATTGATTATATATCATTTAAAAGATCATTTATTGAGAAATCTATGCATACCTTGAAATGTAGTGAATTACGTACAGGTTTTTTCGTACAAGGCTCTGAAAGTATATAATTAAAGTTAATACCGTTTAATTTCTAAAGCATTTTCGTTTTGTTTTTTGTAAGTAACTTACTACATTTTATACCTAAATCTATTTATTTATTATTTTTGTTTAATATGAAGTGAAACGGACTAAGTTAATGAGTGTTTGTACTTGTTGAAATGGTAGCAATGAGTAATAAATAAAAGAATATTTTTAATTACAACAATCAAAACTTTAATTGTTCAAAACTTCTTATCAAAATTACAGACACAATAAACTTACACTATTTTAAACAATACTTAGAGCCAATAGGTACCTACTCCTGTACCTATTCCTGAAATATTATAATCAGTCTTGTAATAAAATCTGCAACTATAAATGCTCATATGGAGTTTTATGTTAATAATTCAAGAAAAAAGTACCAAAACTAGCTAATATATTAGCAGTATTTTAAATGCAGAGAGTTAGCATTAATTATTTATTAAAAAATACTTTAAAACTAAATCATGTGAACACAATTTGAGATCAAAGACACATTATTATGAAATCACAAAAGTGTTATACTTATTCTAAGATTTTTGAACAGTTGTACTTACAGTACAATAATTGCGTAGGTAACAGTATATTATAAACACTTTTACAAAAAAAAAACTATTCGATGTTAGTTACGTGTTCTGACACCGGTAAGTTTAACCAAAACCCTTTTCTAATATTTGGCATTAAGCTCAATAGTTTGCTTATAATCTCATCTTTGGTCGACTTTGGTATTCCTCTAGCAGATATTTTGTTTTATATTCCGGGAACTGTTGATGTTTAAAAATGTTTGTTTGTAGAAAGTCCAAACATTGTTCTTCTTCCGCGTCATGATTGAGCTTATATTTGAGCTGATACTCGCCCCGATTTGCTATTATCACCATTATATTTTTAAGGTAAACTCTTGGTTCAATTCGACGTATCTTGTGTTGCGAAGATAAGTCTGTGTAATTGGAAAAATCACCGAATTCCATTGATTTTGCAAAACACTTTTTAGAATTCGCTTGCTGTACAGAATCAACAAAATCTGAGAAATCATACAGTTTTTGTTTCCTTTGCATAGCTTGTTCAACCTGGTGGTGGAAGCTGTCGGCTGACATGAAAGTGTGACCAGGCTCAAAGTATTTTAGTGTAATTTTTATTGCATTTATATGCTGGCTATTGATAATGCCAATTCAAGAAACTGAAAAGAGCCCAATTTTTGTTTTGGGCGCAACAATTATCCATCCATATTACTATTTGCTCAGCATCACGTTTATGTAACAGAAATGCATTAATTGTGGATATAATGTCTTCCTTCTTCCTACCGGAAACACTTTCGTTCCAAACAGCTGCAAATGGTATATTGTTACCTTTTTTAGAACTACCTAAAGGTACGAAACTTTCGTGGAGCACAATAATACGTGGACAAAATATTACACGTTTAAATTGATCCATCCGAGGTAGCATGATTATTTTTTGCAGATCGACCGAATAGTAAAATGTATTTGTGCTGTTTTCAGATTCACTGACGTCTGTTTTGTACGCTTTACGTGCTGCCTTGTATTTGGCTTTATGAAGTATATACTGCTGGCAGAAATCACAGTCTTTGTCTGTATCTGCATGATTTTCATGGTGTCCTTTGTACTCAGCACAAACTTCGCATTCCTCGTTCCCCAGGGGAGCAAAAGATATACTCATTTCATCTCGAACGACCTTTCTATAGACCTCGAAAGAAGCAAACTCTTGTGGATAGCTATCACAGAAATCTTGATGCATTAAAGTTATCGTTATATTGCTCGGCAAATACAAGCGATTGGGGGCGTGTTCACGCCTGTAATGTGAAATTACAGGGTTATACTTCATAACATGTCCTTTTATTAATTCTCTGTCACATTTAAGTATTCTATCGTGTTGTCCTCTTTGATCATTTTGTTTGTCTATAGGTCTCTTTAAAGCTAACATCAGTCTTTTGTCGTGTTTGGCGTTGTATCCTAAAGTCGTTAAAAAAAAAGTTTTGCACACCTCTACTTGGGTCTTGTCCTTATAAAAAGTATAAATATAGTTTATGGTGCGTTTCGGGTTTTCAGCGTTTGTAACTGTAACGAAAGGGAGGCGAGTGCGAGCGCCGTTTGACTTCCAGCTCCCCTCTCACCCACCCCTCTTGCCCTGAACGTCTATATTGTCTTCGTAAAAATGAATACCCAGTGCAACTTTCTGCAGTTATTTAACAATATTTATTAATGGATACTAGATATGACCGTGTTACGAGCTCACTTGCAAGCTCAGCACATCGTACCGACAAAGTGACCGATGGTATTACGACACCGCGCTTCCCACGTTACCGACTATTGTCATCGCCTTTCTTTTACCTAACTTCGGTGGGAACGGACACTGATATATTAAACCTAACTAATAAGAAATCTATTTTATAATTATTTTGTGAAATTTGCGAACTTTCAAATATATTTCGTAACCTACAAAGGACATATTTTATTGGAGAGTTTCCCGACACACGCCCCCACACATATTTGGCGCAGTCGGAGCTCGTCACAGACTTAAGGTGTGGTGATGTGAAATACCTAAAAATCAGGAAAACGCCGCATCAACCGTCTAGACGAAGAACCTATTGGAGGCCTGTCGAGGAAGCTGTTGCTACGAAGATTAGGACATCCGAAAATCGATAAAACAACGATCGCAAGCAATGCTACTCATGTAAGTACATAAGTCCTATTGTTGGTTGTTATATTTCTAACGCAAGGTACTATAATTGTCCAAAATTTTTCACCCACGTAGTAATAGGGACCTTAGTCTTAGTAGGCGCAATCAACTCCGAATCGCGCGAAGTGACGCCTTTCGTAATTTAGAAGATATAACAGAACATTTTGAAACCATGACAGAATCGAGTAGTAGTTTTAAACTTGACATGAATCAGATAGATTTATCAGATAAGATTTATAAATCACTTAGACTAGTTCCGGAATTTGACGGAAATCCTAATGTTTTAACTAGATTTTTGAACTTGTGTGATCAGTTAGTGCTCAATTATATCAGTCCAGAACTAGGACATCAGCTTTCGAACTTATCTTTGATCAATGGGATTTTAAACAAGATTACTGGTAATGCTGCACGTACTTTGGCAACTAACGGAATTCCAAGTGACTGGAATGGTATAAGATCAACCTTAATTAATACATTTTCAGATCACAGAGATGAATCGTCGTTATATACTGATCTTTCTCTCTTAGTTCAGGGAACCGATACGATACAATTATTTTACGAAAAAGTTCAACATTTATTATGCACAATTATGACGTACGTCGAATTACACGAATCCATAAAAACCACCATAGAATCGAAACGAACTCTTTGTAAAAAACTAGCTTTACAGAGCTTTTTGAAAGGTTTAGAAGAACCACTAGGGTCTAGGATAAGATGTATGAGACCTTCAACTCTTGAAAGCGCTCTTGAATACGCTCAAGACGAATTAAATATATTATATCTACAGAAAAGAAATAAATGTGTACCATCAAAAGGAAAACTCCAAAATTTTGAGCAGGTTAATCCTTCTACTTCTTGGTCACACCCTAATTCTCGTTCAGTGAGGCCAGAAAATCAAAATTCAACATTTCAAACATGCCCGAGACCTCAAATCCAGCCTTTGGTATTTCAATATCCACAATATCATGCAAGACCAGATCAGTTCAGGCAACCCTATCCGAGACCTACAAAGACTCAACAAATGTTCAGAGCACCCCCTACCAACATATCAACTGGATTTCGAATCCCACTACGCCAAGCACCTCAGAATAATTATCCAAAACCTATGAGTGGCATTAGTTATCCTGTCGCGCGTATTCTGCCTCCCACGAACTACAATGATAGACACAGGTTGGCGCCGATTAATATTCCACAGATTAAAGAAGCGAACTTCAACGAATCTGTTAACGATACTTATTGCTACTATGATTGCAATATGCAGAACACTGATGTTTCTGACACAAATACGAACTACCCTAACATTTTCTTGAACAACCTTGACGTTGACAATCAATCTTTTGATATCCAAAACCATCAGAATACAAATTTTTACCCAACCTTGGAGAAAAATGCCCCCGAATAGAACTAAATATGCATGGCAAACGCCATTTACCCTATATTCAAATAAATGATCCACCAATAAAACTTTTAATCGACACCGGAGCAAATGAGTCCTTTATAAGCCCGGAAGCTTACGAAAAATTTTACCCGCATATCCAACTTAATTATGAACCTTTTTTGGTCACAAATACCCACGCGACTACCCAAAATTATTACTCGTTAACTGTGCCCTGTTTCGATGAAGTTAAAGATAAAATCCCGATAAAACTATACCTATATAAATTTCATAATTTCTTTGATGGATTGATAGGTTGCGAACAATTAAAAAAATGGAACGCTAAAATCGACCTTGCTACGCATACGCTAGAGACTAAACTCACTAAAGTTCCTATAATTTTATATAATCCTAGATGCTTAAACTGTTATCAAATTACTATACCAGCACAAACTACTCAGTTAATCAAGGTGCCTACAAATATTGCGCAAGGAGACATTTACATTGAAGAACAATCAATTTCTGATTGTTACATCAGCGAATGCTTATCATCCGCTGAAAATAATCATACTAATGTACAAATTTCAAATCCGACGGACAATGACATTGTAATTTCTTTAACAAAACCTATCTTCGCACATATTTTTAACGAACAAACAATGCCAGTAACTCGAACATTAGACACGACCGTGAATACCGATATGCGAACTCAGCAAGTCTTATCGCACTTGCGTATAGAACATTTAAACGCAGAAGAGACAGTCAATTTAATTAATCTTTGCAAAGAATATGCTGACGTATTTTATCTTGAAAATGAACCACTAACCTTTACCAACGAAATCAAACATCATATCAGAACCGTAGATGACAGGCCGGTATACAGCAAAAGCTACAGATACCCGTACGTACATAAGAAAGAAGTACAAAACCAAATAGAATCAATGCTACACCAAGGTATTATTCAACCATCTTCATCACCTTGGAACGCCCCAATATGGATAGTACCAAAAAAAAGTGACGCGTCTGGCAAAGTTAAGTGGCGCCTAGTCATTGACTTTCGTCAACTCAACGCAAAAACGATAAATGATAAATATCCGATCCCAAACATTAATGATATTTTAGACAAGTTAGGCAGATGTTTATACTTTTCGACATTAGATTTAAAATCTGGATTTCTACAAATTCAGCTAAATCCGTCCGATATTCCAAAAACGGCATTTAGTGTAGAGCAAGGCCATTTTGAATACGTTAGAATGCCCATGGGATTAAAAAATTCTCCGGCTACGTTCCAACGTGTGATGGACAATGTCCTTCGCGGATTACCAAATTGTACCACATACATGGATGATATTTTGGTATTTTCGACGTCCTTGCAAGAACATATAGTTAATTTACGCGCCATATTTGAACGTCTTAGAAATTCAAATTTAAAAATTCAGATGGATAAGTCAGAATTTCTCAAACACGAAACGCCCTATCTTGGTCATATAATAACTACAGAAGGTGTGAAACCAAACCCGGATAAAATATCAGCTGTCGTAAATTATCCGATTCCGAAAACCCCTAAGCAGATTAAAGCATTCTTAGGTTTACTTGGTTATTACAGACGTTTTATACCAGATTTCGCACGTGTTACTAAACCCTTTACGTCCTGTCTTAAAAAAGGCGCTAAAATTAATCTGACTCCAGAGTATCTGACCTGCTTTGAACACTGTAAAACTCTTCTTACAAATGACCCTATTTTAACATATCCAGATTTTTGCAAAGAATTTATTTTAACCACAGACGCCTCAAACGTGGCCTTGGGAGCAATACTTTCTCAGGGACCTATCGGTTCTGATAAACCCATAGCCTACGCGTCTAGAACTTTAAACGATAGCGAAATTCATTACTCCACGATTGAGAAGGAGTTACTCGCAATAGTCTGGGCTACAAAATATTTCAGACCTTACCTTTTCGGCAGAGAATTTAGAATAATAACTGATCACAAACCTTTAATCTGGCTTATGAATCTTAAAGAACCAGGTTCACGCCTCACGAGATGGAGACTGAGGTTAGCAGAATATGATTATACTATTGTACATAAAAAAGGTAAAATCAATACGAATGCGGATGCTTTATCACGTATCCAAATCAACCAAAATGAAACTTTGTCCTTGTTCGTTAATCACTCTGAAACGACAATCTCTGATACATCTTCTACATTAACTGCTGAAGGTAATAGCCCAAAACATTCAGCATCAACCCTCACGGCTCACTCAGTTATTGATGGAGGACCGAATGACCCACAGCATCAAGAAGGTACAGCCTCGCCACATATTGAAACCATACACACGAGCTTAGAAAACCCTGTTTTGGAAATTCCAATATCGGACGAACCTTTAAATAAATATAAGAGGCAGTTAGTCATTAATATAATAAATGGTAACCCTAAAAGTAGACCAACGACAACTCAACCTTTTCAGTCTTTTCAGAAAACTACTGTAGACATTAACGAACATAGCATTGAAGGAAGTCTTATTAACGTTATAAAATCTCACGTCGATCCAAAATTCCGGACAGCAATTCTTGTAAATCCTATCGGAAAAATGTTGAGTATCATACCAATTTTACAGCAAACTTTCGAAAATTCATCCATGAACTTAGTTTTAGTCAAATATGAAGTACTTAACGTTAATGATCAGTCGAACCAATTGGAAGTAATAAAAAAATACCACGAAGGCAAGACCAATCATCGCGGAATCAACGAAACATATATTTCGCTGTCACAACGTTACTTTTGGCCAAAAATGAAAATAGATATTACAAAATTTATAAATGAATGCAATATATGCAGATGTGCCAAATATGATCTAAATCCAATACGCCCGCAGTTCAAAATTGTACCTCCACCAACTCAACCGTTCCAATTAGCACACGCAGACGTTCTGACTATTGACCATGACAAATACTTAACTATCATAGACTCATTCTCTAAATACGCTCAGGCGTATCTTTTACCCGATTGTACTGCACCCAATATACTAAAAGCCTTTTTAACTTATAGTACTCATCACGGTTTTCCTTTAAATATAACTACGGATCAAGGTACTGAATTTAAAAACCAAGTTATGTCAGAATTTCTACGTTTGCACAAAATAGAACACCATATGACTAGTGCCTATGCACCAAACGAAAATGGCATCATAGAACGTTTCCACAGCACGCTTTTGGAACACTTACGATTATTTAAAATTCAGCATAAAAACGAACCCATCCGAAGTCTTATACCATACGCGTTAATCGCCTATAATAGCTCTATCCACAGTTTAACTAAGTGTAGACCATTTGATGTAATTTCTGGACATTTCGATCCTCGGAATCCTATTGATTTAAATACGACAGACCGATATCTTCAAACTTATATTCAAGAACATCGTAGTCGAATGGAAACGGTGTATAAAATTATTCATGATTCTGCATTATCCGATCGTATAGGTATAATGACGCGGCGTAACGCTGATAGGGAACCCGTTTTAGATTGTGAACAAAATCAAGTCATATATATACGAAATCCAATGGCAAGTAGACAAAAATGGGCACCTCGGTTTATTCAGGACAAAGTAGTTAAGAACTTACCTGTACATATATACACCGCAAAAAGTCGTGGTCCGGTCGCAAAATCACGGTTGAAAAGACCACCGAAGAAATGACATTCTTCATATCATTGTTACAGGTACTTATTGTCGCTACCGGTTTTCCTAGCTGGTGCTCAAGACATACGTCTTGACAGCCTAGACAATGGACCTGGCATACTACCATTTAATCTCGGCGCTACCAAAATTATATCTCACTTCCACACATTCTTACAAGACATTGACCTTGAAAAAATTGAGTCACAGGTAAACACTATCAAATCCCAACTCGCGATCGCTACACATAAACTATCACATAGGGACAGCGCTCTTTTCAACCTTCAGATTAAACATTTATACATAAAG
The DNA here is from genome assembly GCA_917490735.1 of Dryobotodes eremita. Lineage (NCBI taxonomy): Eukaryota > Metazoa > Arthropoda > Insecta > Lepidoptera > Noctuidae > Dryobotodes > Dryobotodes eremita. Next base: position 2,610,079 of record OU823241.1, on the reverse strand, counting down.
TTAGATAGAGTTTCGGTACAGCTAGACACATTTAGGCCAACCAGAGTTAAGAGAGGCCTGATCAATCCAATAGGCACAATTATCAAAAGTATTTCTGGAAATTTAGACAACGATGATGCTCTGAAATTTGAAAATGCATTACATACCTTAAGTAAAAATGATCAAACTTTGTCACAATCATTTAACAAACATATTACTTTATATAAAGAAATGTCGATTCAGCAAAACCAGATAATCCGCAATCTTTCGATTAATCAACAAAAATTGGAAAAAGCTCTTTCTTATGTCATGAATATGACTAATAATGATAATGAGCGAATAATCCATTACACTCATCTTGTGCAACTTTTCGTGATTCTGACCGAAAATGTACAAGAACTACTGAGTGAAATTAGTAGAACAGAAAATATATTAGCCTTTAGTCGAGATAAATCAGTTCATCATTCCATACTTTCTGTCAAAGATCTTAAAAATATGATAAGCCAACTAAAACGTATTTATAGTTCCGACGAAATAATTGACTTAAATATTAGAAATTATTATGAGATTCTTAACTTAGCTTCATTTTTTACCGAGTCCACAGTTGTAGTAGTCATAAAGTTTCCTATTACATTTACTACTGAGTATCAGTTATATGAATTATGCCCCGTTCCAAATAAGAATAGCGTAATTATAGTACCACCTGCACCTTATATAGCATCCAATTCTCAGGAATTTGTGTACATAGAGGCTGAATGCCCGAAGGTCAATTCCTGGCACCTATGCGAGCAGAGGATTGTTCACCAAATTATGTCAAAAATAGATTGTATTCAAAAACTCATACAATCTCAGGAGATAGATGGAACGTGCAGAACCACGCCTATCTCTCTGACCAAGGAAGCTCTGATTGAGCTAGACAGCTACCATTACATAATTTCTTTCCCCAACAGTACAAAAGTTAAACTATCCTGTGGCAAAGAACGATATCAGATGTTACAAGGAAGCTTTATGGTCACCGTTCCTCAAGGTTGCAAGATAAAAACCCCAGAGATTAGTATCATCAATTTGGATAACAAATTAGTTGGGCAACCATTAGAACTCATGGCTCTACCGCACCATGAGATATTAGCGAAGACACGCAGTTTTCATTTGCAGACTACAGATCTAAGCAGTCTTCGTGAAATTCAGAACCAAATTACCATGCAAGACGAAATAGAAGTTGAATCATTAGACTCGATTGGAATGTACCATACCACAATTCCATTTTATATACTCATACTATTCGGTGCAGGCGCACTGAGCATCTTATATATTATTCGTCGCCGCCGTCAAGCTGCGAAAGTGAATATGACAACTCCAACCCCTAATACCGAGTTGACAGAAGATGAAAAAAGAGCCGCAACTTTTGGCGTCAAGGTCACCAAATAGTTGCTCATCTGGCAGGGGAGGTGTTACGAGCTCACTTGCAAGCTCAGCACATCGTACCGACAAAGTGACCGATGGTATTACGACACCGCGCTTCCCACGTTACCGACTATTGTCATCGCCTTTCTTTTACCTAACTTCGGTGGGAACGGACACTGATATATTAAACCTAACTAATAAGAAATCTATTTTATAATTATTTTGTGAAATTTGCGAACTTTCAAATATATTTCGTAACCTACAAAGGACATATTTTATTGGAGAGTTTCCCGACACACGCCCCCACACATATTTACCGCAGTAGACTGAGTTATTGTTATTTTGTTTTGTCAATAAATGAACAAATTAATTAACTTCGCTAGTTATAAGTGTAGTTTCTGTACTTACTGCTGATATTATTAGTGAGATAGTGAAAAAATAGTAAAAAAATGCCTATCGTTACAGCAGTACGTGGGGCCACTGCTTATATACTTAGAGATAAGGTAAATCAGCTTACAAAGTATGCTTGACATAAAAGCAGTAAGTGTGATTACTGCTGATATTCTAAGTATCCAATACTTAAAAGTTTTTAATTACGCTCATTTACACAACAGTATGTTCACTTACTGTTTTTATTATTAGCAAAATAGAATAAAAATGTCGGAGGTACACTAATTACCGTGAAGTAAGTATATTTCCTACTTTTATGCTAAGTAAAGAAAATCATTTCATTGACTTACTGCTGTTATGCTTAATGATATTTTTAGGTTCCAGTGAATATAGAAAAACGGGAGTAAGACCAGTTTATAGAGCATTACGTGGCGATCCAGGATAGGTACTTAACTCATTTTTGAAAAAAATCGACTTGCTGCCCTTACTGTTAGCGCGGCAGTATGTACACTGCGTTATGTAAATATACGTCAGATATTTTTTCGCGGCTTGTGTCGCATTTTTCCCTTTTTTGGTAACAAAACTTCCTAACGTATCGAATGTCTTCGTTACATTGACTCGTTTTGGCGGACTATATTCGTGACGGAAAAAAAACAATAAAAAATGGCGGGAAATTACAAACAGCACAGCCAAAGAGATTTCAATAAAACTTTATGCCTATAAATTACCAAAATACTTTTTCGCCGACCTACATACATAGGTACTCTAGAAAAAAACTACTTTCCTTCTGTGGCAGTCGAGTAAAAAACGAATAATAATTATGTTTGCATCGTAACGTAATAGTAATAACAGGAAAATAAAAACACCAGTATTTACATAGCTATAGACTCAGGAAGTGTAAATATTCGCAGAATATTTTATTTCATGATTCAACATTCTGGCTTAAAATACTAGAACCCAAGCACCCAACTAAACCTCTGTGTGTCACTCTGGATACGTTCCGAATTGCACTGTTATCGCTTTGAACGTGTTTACAAACGCACCCTAATTACGTAGCACAGTATCTTTCACAATCTGAATCATTTTGAAGCCTATTGCTAATCCATTGCTTCATATGTTCGAAAAATTTGTCTGCTCAACAAAGTAAATAACGCAATGAACGTTGTTGAACTGTCAAAATGAAACCCATTCCTACTGTTAGTGTTACGTAAACACCTGCCTTTCCGAATTACCGTGAGCGCGATAACGATGTCCCGTGAATCGTCTTAGATGACGTCATGATATACGCCACCTTGTGATAACGTCGACTATGCCTTATATTAATATCATCGTGAACGATGTCTAAAATGACAGTTGTCCGTTGTGCTGTTGAGTTGTTTTGAGTCGCATCTTTGGTCTTATACATCTCTACCAATAAAGCAAAAGTGCCAACGCATAGAACTTTCATTTTCAAAAAAATATCCTGGCGGTCTTTCGTTCTTGTGCAAGGTTTGAGGTTGACGTTCAGCAAGCACTGTGAGCGCATTCATGAGCGTTCTGAATTGTTGACAGCTCTCAGCTGTCATAATCCTGATATATAAATCGGAACGCAAATTATTGATGTGAGCGGCTATGGCGTAATTCGGAATGCAGCCTCTGTCAGTCAAAGTTGAAACTTGAAAGTAACAGTACGGTTCTCGAAATTCTCTCGATTCCAGTCGATACTGTGGTGAAAAGTTGTATTTTTTTATAAAACGGCAAATTTAAGCTTTCAAGCTGGCTAAAACAGGAAAAGATAGAGATATGAGCTGCCATGACTTTGGCCCCGATTCAGGGGGCAGAGTGAAGGTAAGTGACTGTACGAAACGAGCTTCGGCTATAGAAATTTGCTATTGTTTTGTCAATTAATTGAATAAACTGCCTTTGTCCATCCCGTATACCACTGTAATAAGATTATAAGCCTTATATTTATAAATACACTTGTATTCAGATAAATTCCGCAGTATGTACGGCGAGCACCGTATGTTATTGTGCAATTTATCGATCGGTGGTCGGCTACCCTACCGCTCCTACACATTACTTTATCTGTACGATATTATGTCGAGTTGAAATACATGCGGAGATCATTTTAAGGAAAATTCCGCAGTATTTACTGCGATTACCGTATGTTATTGTTCAATTTATCGATCGATTGCCGACTACCTACCGCTCCTATCAACTACTTTACGCTATTTGTACGATATTATGGCAAATTGAAATACATTATTCATATCATTTCAGGGCCTACAGGTAGTAAAACCTGTAGTATTTGGGAATATAGCCCGATACTTTGGGAAGAAACGTGAAGAAGATGGACACACGCATCAGTGGACAGTGTATTTGAAGCCGTTTGCCAACGAGGACATGTCTGCGTATGTCAAGAAGGTCCACTTCAAGCTTCACGAGAGTTACTCGAACCCCAACAGGATTCTTACAAAGATGCCATATGAGATAACCGAGACGGGCTGGGGCGAGTTCGAGATTGTCATTAAGATATATTTCCTCGATCCTAATGAAAGACCTGTAAGTGTTTGTTAAACAATATGAATGATAAGAATAATAGTTTTGTTACCATCATTCCATCACTTTAAACTGATTACTTGCCTTATTATTCTTATTCACACATCACTTTTTTAATTATGCAACAAAATATTCAATTTCAGGTGACGCTGTACCACATCCTGAAGCTATTCCAATCTCCACTGACAGTGGGTGGTGCGCCCCAAGTGGGTCGGACACTTGTCAGTGAATCGTATGATGAGATTGTATTCCACGAACCTACACAGCTGATGCAGCATCTGCTTAACAGCGTCAAACCTATTACCAACGGGCCCTGGAACCACAACACTAATTGTAAGGTTTATCCCTATACCCTTTACATTCCATTTTAAAAACAATTGATGCACAGCGCTATGCATTGCAAGAAAGAAAAGTAGGTACAGCTCGATTCAAACTTTATGGCAGCTCTGAAGTACTTGCTGCGCAGTACCTCAGCCCTGCTGACAGGTAAATTTGTTACTATGCAGCGACTCTCCTCATGTTCCGTGCCAACATAAAGTGAATCGGGCTGTATGTGGTATATGAATGAAATTGTTAATGTTATCTTTTATTTTGCCAATGCAGTTTGTTTGCAATGCGAGTTTTAATTATTCATTGAAATTAATTTTTCTTAATTACAATGCTTTAAAATGTCTACTTGTGATGTTAAATTGTAAAGTAAGTCATCCATGACAGGGTAGTTAAGATTCAAAGAGCTATGACAATTATGGTGATGCGATGATTATCATGCTTTGGTAAATGTCCTTATTCAAAACAGCTGAGCCAATTTTTATGCAGTTTACATCGGTGTCACTTCTAGGTTCTTAGTTCGTAGAAATGCTTTGCGGTCATAGGCAAATTATTTATTTTTTGTTACAGTCGAGGAAAAGAAGGAGAAAACGCTACAAAAGATAGTAACAGCCCAACCGAAGATACGCAGTGAAATATGTGAACTTAAAGAGAGACTGCAGCTTGCTAAGGAAACCGTGGCCAAGTTTAAAGAAGAAATTGCCAAAATACAGAACAGCAGCGGTAGTAATATGTTCACTGGTATATAAGTTCAATGGAAGGCTTTTTCAGTACCTATTATTTAATGTTTAAGTTTCTGTCCCTTTGGCTGGAGTCTCCTATCGACTCATTAAGTCATTGACGACACCTGGCTTCAGCATCAACAAGTTAAGGGGGATGCGCTAAGGTAGCCCGCGAAATTCAAATTTACTTACGTTTATTTGCAATTTGCAGGTTATTGTTAGGTTGTATGTTGATTAAAATATGATTCGCGACCGTAACAAATAGTGCTTTACAGAATTATAATCATTAAATTCAGCAATACAACTCCTTTTGGCCTCAAGTGTCATGACTTCATGAAATAGTCATTCAATAGGGTAATATGAACTTAGATAGTTGTATTGGTGATTTTTATGATCATAATTCTATACATAAATATTTGATACGGCCGCGAATCATATTTAAATCAAACATACAACCTGATACTGACCTGCAAATTGCAAAAAAACGTAGAAAATATAAATTTGGCAGGCTATCTTGAAGCTTTCGCCTTAACCAAGTATATTTTAAGTTGAGCTAATGTTTCTTAAGACTTAGGTGGCTGCCACAAAGCGCCTGCAATTATTTATCGTTGAATGAAGTCACTGAAACATTATTTATGGAAGCAGGTTGATGTTTCCCTAGTAGTAGGGGAGCCCACGATGCTAAATGGGGATTTACTCGAGCGTCGTAGAGACCTATTGGGTTGCAAAGCTTAGATGATAAGAAGAAAAAATGTTATATGATATATACCTTTACATCGGTGGGGGAAGCGGCTATAGATTTTTAAATATGTAAAAAAAAACTGTTGCATGGACATCCTCGAGCGCGTCAGATATTGATAGCATCAATGCCCTACGTATTTTTAATAATGTACGTATGTTAATCTGATCGTTTGCATGATGCGGGTGGTTGTATGTAAGGGTCGAAAATGAAAAAAAAAAATTTTAATCGAGCGCGTCAGATTTTCTAAGGGAGTGTTAAGTGCACAAAAAAAAAGCTCTCATTCACTAATCTGACGATTTCGATTGGACGCAAACTCGCGTCCATTTTCACAATGTGCAAAAAAAAAATCGCCATTTTGAAATACTCAAGCGCGTCAGATTAAGATATATATGGTTCATCTTTATGTTCTAAACGTACTGTCTCATAATCTGACGATTATCTAGAGGGATTCGCCTGATCTGACAAAAAAAAATTAGAAAAACGGTTCACCTTAAAGGCCATCCCTGCAACTTCCCGCTAATTCCATTCCTGGGCGCTTAAAATTGTACTTATGACATTTTTGAGCTCATAATATAATTTATGTGATATTTTGAGCTCGCTGAGTTCAAAGAAATAATATTTCTATGCATTTGAGCTCTCCCAGCTCGAAAGTCTGATAGAAGTTTCATAGAACACTATTTTTGGAATTTTTAAACCGCAATAACTTTTGAATGGATCAAGCAATTTTGACGCGGTTGACGGCATTCGACGCAGTTTTATCATCCTCATAAGTAATTTTGCAATTTTAATTGATCGAACCAAACATTTCGGAGTAATCCCGAAAAAACACTTTTTCGGGTTTCTTTCGTTCACGATATCTCTCGAACGAATCAACCGATTTTGACCAGCTTGGTGGCGATCGACGTGGTTTTTCAAGCTCAAAGGCGGATTAGTTTTTGAAGTTGATCGATAAAGCCGTTTAAAAGTTATTCCAAAAAAACCACCTCCAAAAAAAAAAACTTATCTTTTTTTGAGATTTTTCAAAATTTCTCAAAATCTATCGGACCGAATCGGTTCAAATTCACAGGAAATCTAATTTTGAGGGAAATCTTTAGAACGCCGTTTAGTAGATTCCGATCGGTTTAGTCGTTCAAAAGTTATAAGCGCGTCACATAGTCACACACACACACACACACATAGATACAGACATAGTGACAACATCGCGGGGGTAGTCAGGGAAGCTTCCTATGACCTTAATATTTATAAACTTTAATTCACACAAATAATATTAAAATAGCAAAAAAAGCCAAAACGTTGGAAACACGTTGTAAACAGTATGCCACGAACGAGTCTTTATGATCAGCTGTGATGGCGTTATGGCAGCAGAAACCAGAGTGGGGACGGAGTGAGAGAGTAATAGATAGAGAAAGAGTAAGAGAGGAATAGAAACGCGGAGAAGGAAATGTAGGCATCACGCCGCTGCACGCATTTAACTTTATCGACGAATTTTTGTTATTTCGGCTTGCGGAAATCGTCAGATTATATATTTTTCATTATTCTTGAATTATTTCCTTCAAAATAAAAAAAAAATTTGCTACGCTCGAGAATGTCGAGATGACGTTTTTTTTTTTACAACTTTGTTGCCCTCCCCTTTCTTTACGTCACTCTCAAATTGTCAGATTAGTGGAATATACACTTTTTAGGATGTAATTAACTCACCCTACCTTAATCTGACGCGCTCGAGAATTTCTGATGGTCAATTTTTTTTTACTAATCTGATCCTGTATTCTTCACGGGCGGCCTTATATATGGGCCTCATGTTTTGTGGAGGTACTTAACCGGGTACAAGGTATCCCCCTGTATATTAATCTGCCGCGCTTTAGTAAATCCCGAAATCCCCGCTTGGGCTCCCCTACTATAGAGAGAGTATTTTTTTTAAACTGTAAAGGCAAACCCTGCTGCCATCCTTTTTACGATGGTTGTCATTGCGGCCGTTATGTGGCGGTCACCGCTGTCGTAGAAAACCCAAGCTTAAGCGTTTCAAAGAGACTTCCATGCTAAAAACCTTGACGCAGCCTACGACAAAGAAGATGCTGTATGCGTCCGATGACATCGATAAGAGACTCCACTCTCGTAAACCTTGAGGATCGTGAATCCTCATTTTCTAGATAGTGCTTCATCTCCATTTGTATTAACGGTCTGCGGCTTGATCGAGTGCCACATTTCCTGGCACTTCCAGTTGTCAGACACCTAGAATTATCTCTGGGCTTCACTTAGTTTTTCCTTTCACTATTAGAGCGGTATGTAACTGCACTTAGTCTCTCTCGATGATTAAATATAGTTTTTTCTGCCCATGTGGTATCTACATTAAAATATCGATGTTAGATTGTAGTAATCAATATTTACGAATTTACTCATGTATTCTTAAAATATGGGGTATTCCCCGACTGAAAACTTGTATTGGTAATGTATAACATACTTCGCCATTAATTTGAGACGTATTATAAATACTTATATGCGACAGCGGAATTGCGAATGTTTAAAAAAATGTATAAAATAATGAATTGTGTATCACGAAAAAAAAACTCGTATCAAATATCTCATAGAAATAAGTTTCAAATACATATTTAAAAACTGTGTATCATCTCTCGGTTATTGTTTTTTTTAATGAATATGAATTATGTTTATAATTTGCTTAAAAACATGTTTTTAGTGTTGTGCTACTTTGGTATTAAACTTCAACACACATGTGGTGCTTACAACATTTTTCATAGGCAGTAGGTACTAAATTATTATGTTATAGTCAGGAAGGTACATTATTAATAATATGTTTAGTTAAAACTTTCAGATCTCTCGGTATCTCATACTTTTAGTTCAGTTCGCAGCTTTTTCTACATTTAGTTATTTAAGTTTGACATAGGAAGAACATTCCTAAAATTGGATACTCATAAGTATAAGTTGTTTGTGAAATTTAATAAAACATTAAATGGAATTTGCGGTTTTATTAGTGTATGTTTATACTTCCGGACTGGTGTTCGTGGAGGGGCTCGTGGCTAAGTAATTACAGCTAGACGGATCGATCGAAGCTAAGCTACGCCTGGCGAGGTCAGTTCGTGGATGGGGGCAATCCATGACATACCCAAGACCTGACACTCTGTGCTTCGGAGAGCACGCCCAGCTGTCATTCGTAGTAGACATGGGCAAAACTAAAAAGTATCACTAAAAAGAAAAGATTGAAATGTATCTTTCGATCACTGGGATATGTATCACTCTTTTGTATCTTTATATCCTTATGTATCAGTATCAGTTGCTCACGCCCGCGCGCACGACACCCAGCGCGTTGCTCTGTGCTGCTCACTCACTCAGCGTGGTTCGCTTCAGTAGTCAATAAATCAGTAAGAGCGATAGATATGTTTGCACTTTGCTTGGTCTTTACATTATGTATTAGGTATCTATCTGATTTTTTGAGCTGCTGTTTCTTTCTAGGTATCTATTTGTTGTGTATGATTGATACATAATAAATAGGTATTCGAAAAATTAACTTGAATTTTTAGTTTAAAATAATTAAATTAATGATTAGCGAATATAACATTATATGTATAGGGTAGATATTGTTTTTATTTATTTGTAGAAACTATATATTAGGATTTATTCTACTGATTTCCCTTCATTCTTTTCCAGGCTTAGACCAAAAGCTTAAACAAAAAAAAAAAAGCTTAGCAAAAGCTTAGGCTTTACCAAAAGACGCCGTGAGTGAATGAGTTGTAAAGATACACTGATACAGTGATACATTCGGATGTGAACGGATTTAAAGAGTGATTGATGGAAACTGAATGATTCATATCTTTTGTATCTATCTCTCCTGAGTTACCCATCTCTAATTCGTAGATCTTTGATGGTTGATACGGGTATTCTGATGCCCGATACGATAGCCCTTGGTAATACGATAGTATTACCCAGTACCTGGGTTGTGGAGGTCAGATAGGCAGTCGCTCCATGTATATACTGGTATATTGCTGCATCCGGTTAGACTGGATCTACAGACTGGAGTTCTTTTAGTCTTTTTTAAGAAAAATTGGCTAACGGAAAATTCCCATTTTGATCTTATAATACCTTTTTCTTTTCTGTGGGAAAATCCTCATGGATACCCTTCCTTTGGGGAGAACTGAGGGTAATGTTGAACTCCTGACTAAAACCCCACTGTTCCCTGCACTACCATGAGTCGGGGGCCCGGGAGATACTTGTACGTTCGCCACACTCTCGACTGGTATCGTTGGCCATGTCTGGCGGGCCCCACCAGCGGCCGTCACGACCCACATCCTCCCATTAAGGCGTGCATGGAACACTGCGCCACCACTTTGGGATATTGTATTACTTACTTATTCAATGCTATTCATCTTATTTACCTTCCAACTGATTCTCTGACCTCTTGAAACATCCATTCATCTTTCACATCGAGATTCGATGTCTACTACAGCTAATAATTGCCAAATGGATTATGGTAATGTATATTCTTTTAAAATACTTATTAACTATTCATTGCGGCCTGTTGTACCACCTTTACATAAAAATAAAAAATGGCGGTTCATATTTTATTTACTACTAGCTGTTCGTGCCCGGAGTAACCCGGGTGAATTTTCCGACTGTCCCGGTGGATTTTCCAAAAAAATCTTTCATAGTTACATACTTTGAAACCGGTCGAACCCTTCTTATGCATGCGGCAATTGATTTTTATATATATAATAAATGTTGCAGGCCGATTGTATGATTCGTCATTATACATACGGCGCCGTCAGTTTGCATACTGTCGCCGTTATGTATAATGCCTAAGACAAATTGATCACGCTTATCGCACCCATTTCTTCAAGAGTCCTATGTTAGGGTTACCACGATTATTAACAAATTCGGCAGTAAAAACTGAGCAGTAAACTAAATAAAATTGAGTCATTACAAATATTTAATTGGGTAGGTATTTAAATAAATATTAACCAGTAAAATAGCTTACAGGCGGTTGCGTGTGGGCAGCTAACAAATCAGAATTCGTCGGTAAGAATTCTACCTTGGAAGTAGCGCTCGCCGGCCGCCCCCGTGGCTCCGCCCGCTTTGTTCGCTCGGCTCGCGCGCGATTGGTCACAGTTCTAACCTTTTTTTTTTTTTTTTTGTTCCGGGTTGGAAAATCCTCATGGATGTCCCCCGCCCTGGGGGGGCGGAGGGGTCTGTCAGACTCTTACTGACTAAAAACCACCCCGGTGTTCCGTCTCACACCTACGCCGGGGGTCGCGGGAACGTACAAATCTTCCGCAACCCCCGGCCGGTGCCGGCCCGCCTCTGCGGGCCCCGTCCTGTCGAGCGGGGGGAGTGAGGTGTTTGACTCCCCCCGCGACGTCTAAGAGGGGCGCGCGTGGAACACTACGCGCCGCCACCTCGGGTCCTGATGTATAGGGGGCGACGGACGTCCCCGAGTCCGTCGCCCCTGGACCCATTTAGGGGGGCTGGAAGAGGGCGTTGTCCGCCCTCCGCGGACGCCCGGTGCGCCTGCTGCGGGCCGGGTGAGAGGATGAGATCTCTCGCTCCCTTTCCGCAGCCTCCTTCTGCGAGATCACTGTTTCGCAGAAGGATACCACCGCGTCCCAGGACTCCTCGCCGCCGACCATCGCATTCACAACGGCCGGCAGCGAGAGGTCACTGCCTACTCCTGAGATGAGGGCACGGCGCTCACAGTTCTAACCTAACCTAACCCATTTGGTCGGGGTGCCCTTGGCTTAGTTACTGCAAACAATTTGGCTCGCGCGTGGTTGGTCATAGTTCCAACCTAACCTATGAACTGTCGAACTATTTACGTAATAATTCTCGTAAAAATTTATTACTCTTTATTCATTAGCAGGAGTCCGCCGAACGTCTGTTTGCATGGACACTTGAGCGTGTTTTACGAGCCGGATAACCTCCAAATTTTTTCTCTAGTCCACGGCTGTTTTAATGATCCAGGGCCGACAGTCTTGACATTAGATAGCGACAAAAATCTGTCGCTAAGTCGTATCGATGTCAAATTCCTTTAATAGATTTTCAACTTTATCTCCTAAGCGTAAGGTTGAAAATCTATTAAAGAAATTTGACATCGATACGACTTAGCGACAGATTTTTATCGCTATCTAATGTCGAGATTGCCGGCCCTGATTGACATTCGTAACAATTGTATAGAGTACAAGTCTTTGTAATCATTTGTTTCATACGGGACACACTTGTTTTCATCTTATTTTCGGAAACACTTGTACTACTCGACGCCATTTTTAGGGTTTCGTACCCAAAGGGTAAAACGGGGCCCTATTACTAAGTCTCCGCTGTCCGTCCGTCTATCACCAGGCTGTATCTCATGAACCGTGATAGTTAAAACAGTTGAAATTTTCAAAGATGATGTATTTCTATTGCCGCTATAACAACAAATACTAAAAAACGGAATAAAATAAATATTTAAGGGGGCTCCCCCATACAACAGATATGATATTTTTTTGCCGTTTTTATAGTTAGTGGTACAGAACCCCTCGTGCGCGAGTCCAACTCGCACTTGGACACAACTAGAATTTATTAATCAGACGGTTTTCCTGGGAATCACGCTAGATGAGAAATTACAATGGGGACCTCATATAACATCTCTTGCGGGGCGGTTAAGCTCGGCCGCTTATGCTGTTAGGAAGATAAGACAGTTAACAGATGTAGAAACCGCGCGTTTGGTCTATTTTAGCTACTTCCACAGCATTATGTCATATGGCATTTTATTGTGGGGTTGGGCTGCTGACATTGAATCCATTTTCATTTTGCAAAAGAGAGCTGTCAGCGCCATTTACAATCTACGGCGTCGCGAATCTCTTAGGGAACCATTTAAAAAGATTAATATTATGACGGTACCTTGCCAATTCATTTATGAAAATATTGTGTGTGTAAGAAAAAATCTACATCTTTGTAATAAAATAAGTAATAGACATTTTTAATACTAGAAATAAAGATAAAATAGATCAACCATTTGTTAGATGGTCTAAAGTACATACATGTTTTATGGGGTACTGTGTTAAATGTTACAACAAAATACCTTGTGATATATTGCAATTAAATTAAAGAAAATTTAAAACTCATATAAAAAGTACACTTTGTAAACAAGCATATTACAAATTAGAGGATTATATCCTAGATAAGAATGCTTGGAAACATGCTGGTCCTGCTCCATAGGACAATCTAGAGTCTAGACAAAATCAAACTTTTTGCTAATTTAATTGTATAATTTATAATTTTTATGACTTTGATTGTTACATTGTGTACTTAACTACTTTAACTCACACACTAAATTAAGGGTATCATTTAAGCTATTACCAATTTAATTAGTTTTGTGTTTCTTAAATAATAGGGTTTGTCCTCCAAATAGTAGATCTGTCACCAAAATGTAGTCACCAAACAATGCAAAATCAGTTCCACAATAAATCACCTAAAATCCTGAGATATAAGGTCTAGTACCAAATAAATGTTTTTGTATGTATTATATTGTGTTGCTAACAGGCACCGAGCCTTTGTTTCGGCGAGGCCTCCTATTTCTGAATGGCGATAGTAACGATAAGGCGTAGTCGACGGAGCCCCGCTTCGCGGGGCTCCTACTTCTGGGTGGTTTGAAAAAAAATAACCACGAAGGGGATGGCGGGGTCTTCCAGACCCCGCCATCCCCTTCTAACCTAACCTGTCCGAGTCGAGGTGCCCCGAGTCTCGAATTAATTTGATAATTCATACCTGGGAACAATTTTTGTTTATCTGAGAACGAAAATATTTCGTGGCGATATAATAGGGTTTGTCCTCCAAATAGTAGATCTGTCACCAAAATGTAGTCACCAAATTTATCTGAGAACGAAAATATTTCGTGGCGATAGATCTATTTATTAGGTGATACAACTTGGTGACAAATATAAATTTTGGTGATAGAAAATATAGTTCCCCTAAATTAATACTTGTTAAAGAAAATTTTGGAAGCACCTCTACTTTTGAATATTTGTAAATTAAATATGTGAGCCACATAATTAATTTACCTGTCTTTGCATTATATTTAATTCTTATTACCTATTGTGGTATAGTAATTTAATTCGAAGTGCATCGTCTTCACATACAATTACATAATTAATGTGAACTTACATAAAATTGTAAAACATTTTAAAAGAGTAACGGTGGAGTTTCTTGCCCATTCTTCTCCATACGAAACTACCTTTTGGAAGGGGCAACTAGAATCAATTCTATTTTTTTTGTAAATTTTGACGTTCATAAGTGCCTTTTATGTGCCTATTTGAAATAAATGATTTGACTTTGACTTTGACTTGGCCGGTTTTTATTAACGTTAGTCTAGCAGACATTGACTAATTGGATTTACCGGAGTAATTACGGAGATGCCATCGGGATAGGATACTACTAATTATAAACTAATTAGAATGCTACACCTAGACAGACTCCATTGATTGCTTGCGACGTATTTAGCAAATCGACAAGATTAGATTTGACAGGTATGTAGAGGAATACATTCTGAACGTGAAAATTCGGACACATATCCACGTATTTATTGTGAAGTTCTTGCAAATAAAGTTATAATAGTTATGAATGTCTCTACCGCGCAATATGAAATTTGATCTACTTAAATTTTCCCGAACCACTCGGCAATTTCTTTTAAATCCACGTTGCTTTTCGCAGCACGCGATAGATTTTTGCAGGCGATTAACTGATATCGAGGTTCGATTATCGGTTCGACGTCGGGGACTGAAAATAATATTGATGAACTGTATCGCCAAACCACACTTATATAAATTTTGTTTCGTTGAAATCAGTGCTCTGAGTGGAATACCCAAAATATGGGCATTGTGACTTATTCAATTCATATGTTCTTTCTAAGTTTATCTTGGGCATTACTGACATCGGTGAAGGAAAAGATCGTGAGGAAGCCTGGACTTATAGTTCATTTAAGTCTGAAATCGCCAACCGGTCTTGAGCGTGCGTGGTGATCAGTGCTCGTGCCTTCTCTGTATGAGAAGAGCCATTTGTCCTGCAGTGGGACATAAATAGGCTGGTATTAATTTAAACGAATATTGTTGGGACCGATCAGTATTAATAGTTTTACCTTAATTTTCTTAGAGTATTAATTAAAAACCAATATCTTATGAACCGTGATAGTTAAAACAGTTGAAATTTTCAAAGATGATCAATTTCTGTTGCCGCTATAACAACAAATCCTAAAAAACAGAATAAAATAAATATTTAAGAGGGCTCCCATACAACAGACATGAGATTTTTGCCGTTTTTATAGATATAATGGTACGGAACCCTTCGTACGAGAGTCCGACTCGCACTTGGCCGGTTTTTGTTGTTTTGTTTAGCACCGGCTCGTGGTAGAAAATAGAACTAGTTGAATCAATTCGCCTAGGCATTATGTATACGGCGATCGAATCATTAATTATATTTCAAGGATTTTTACATAACTCCTAGGCGTTATACATTTTGAAAGAAAGAAAATACGTTTATTTAGCACAGACTACAAAGCACACAACACAACATATACCTACAAGTAAAAAAGAAAAATAAAACAAACAAATAAAAAGTGTAAAGCACAGTGTGTGTGTGTTTGCTTTAGGCATTACACATAACGGCGACAGTATGCAGTATGTATTGTAGCAAGTAACTCAAGTAAGCAGTACGTAGCATGTAAGGAAAAGAGATTACGAGAAAACTTAAGGTAGGTACATCGGATATAGATCTATTTATACTAGATACTCAATACTATTTACAATACTAGATACTATTTACTATTTGGTGACACATCGTTGCGAACATGCAGTGACAAGTCGTAGCGTCGTCGCGTCGGTCGTCGGCTACGATGTCGATTCCTACTTAAAAGTTTAATGGACGTGCCCCAGTAATCACTAGTGTGATTACTAGACTTAAGCGAGTCACACACAGGCACAATACTACGCAGATACGATAGTATACGAGACGATACATTCACGCGAAATTCTTCAAATTGAATAGACTGTTTTTTGGTGCGGATTTTTTATACAGAGTGTTACAATGAGTTCGCGTTTATTGCTTCTGGATTTACTAGACAGCTCGTCAAAAGAGGATTCTGATTTTCAATTTGATGCACGTGTTGCGTTAGAATGTACTAAAAGCCGAAGAATTTTGATAGAACGTCATAAAGCTTATAAAGGACCGAGGCGAATTGAACATCTTCCAGGGTCTATCAGATAACAAACTTACAATCTATTTCCGAAATCCTAGGGCAACATTTATGGCGATTCATGATTTTATTAAAGAAGATATTTAAAAAAATATACTAAAATGAGCGCAGACCGCGCGCCTCTGCGCAACCGCCTGTATTTACCTGCAGGTAAAATATTATGTCATATTTGTATCGGCAGATGTTATCTGCAGATATATTTGTATAGGTACGCAGATATGAATGAATCATGAATGTATCGTTTCGTATATTATCGTATCTGGCTGCGTAGTGTGTGATACTTTCAGGTAATTAAGTTTTTATACGCAGATAAAATATTATCGTACCTAACTGCGTAGTGTGTGACTCCCTTTAGGTGTGTTAAAAATACAAACTACATCACGAGGTGTTACATGTTCGAAGCTAAATAAACGACTACATTCAAGCACACTACTATGCAAAAAGTTTTCAGCTTTAGACGGGGACGAATTTAAGGAGCGAGTCGTAGCTCAGCTGCAAGGGACACAATCACCATAAATAATATAGACCAACGAGCCAAAAAAAAATGCAGTGAAAGTTATGCGTGAAGTGCGCCGTCGTGCGTAGGTTCCACAACGAGCAAAGCCGCGGGAAAAAATATTCAATTAATTTTCCAATAGGCATTGACAGCTCCCAATGGCCATCAAGCACCATACAGCCCAGCCATAGATACGATGATTGGACTCACGGCCTAACGAACTTACTCGATGGGCCATTACATTTTCCGAATACAAAATCCGACCGCGCAACGCCATTTAGTTCTCCATTTCAGAAAAGAGCACCCCAATACTTAGTTGTTATATTTAACGTTTGACTTTGACCAATAGCTTCGACGAATGTTTACAATTTGGCTGTAGGACCAACTTGCGCCAGGCGGGACTCATGAGTTCGAGGCAAGCAATGTTTGTTTACACTTTAGAGTTACTGGAATTTGAGAGCTTATTTTGAAGAAAACAGGCTTGCTCTAAACAGCTAGGTACCTATCAGTAACAAGAAAATTAATGTGCATTAGTATTATTATACAACTAACTATTTTAAATTCATGAATATTTATTTGCATTCCATAATGTAATTATGATGTTTCATGTTATGGTGCAATTATTCTGGACCCTATCGGACCCTTAGTTGTTTGACACATTGCCAAACGGTTGGTCGACTCTTCACTTGTCCAGAGGGCTGGCATAGTTTTTGGCCAAAGAATCAGCATTGCCGTACAACTTGGCAAAGCTTCCAGCCTTTTGGGCACTCTTCGTGTTGACTACGATGCCGACCAATTTTCTGATGCCCTATGATTATTTCTCCTCCCCTTTTTATATACTTGTACATATTATTATTATTATTCTAAAGCTTGAGTGATCCAATGATATATGATAAATGATTTTAATTCTGTAAGTAGGTTTGTACATACAAACACTTTTACACGTCAATCATATTTTAAAAACTAGATGAGGTCGGCATTTCCTATCTGACTACTCTGAAAAGAAAGGCCGGAATAAACTAAGAGGTCACAGTCTCTTTTAAACTCCAGACATAATCTTGGTCAGATCATGTGAAGACCATGTAACCAGAGTCATATTTCTACCAGCTTGCATGATGTAAGGTTTCCTTTTGCAGGCAACCTTTACAGTACTTAAATTATACAACTAACTAGGTTATACATAGCACCAAGATGATTATTAAAATGGTAAAGAATGATCTGAAATTTGTCACAAAAAAGGTACTAAATCGCGTTCTCCATCAGACTAAAGGACCATGTCCCATTTGGCTGGTCTAATGGTTTCGAATGACCCAATTACGTTCCAAATGCAAATAGTCCAAACCGCTGTTCAATAGGTGCATACACATACGAAATTTTAATGAGTTTCACACACAGAGGCTAACCTATCTTATAACCCCGGCATTGAGTGTACCTACCCTTTGCAGAATTTTGTTGGATCTTTTTCGTAGTTCAACCCGCACCGGACCGCGTGGTGGTTACATCCCGCTCCCTCTCACTGAGAGGAGGCCTGTGTCCCAGCAGTGGAATGATAAAAGGCTGATTACGCCGAATAATTACCATTTTGTAAATTAATAATTGTACTAAAAACGAAGCCAGGAAACTTCTTATCAGCTTAATTGAAGCTTGACCATTTGACATCGAGCCTTTGGAAACCGGGTTATTCCTACAAAGTATAATACATTGCACATGGAGTAACTTTAAATAATCAGATTGTAATTCGAAAATCGTGTATCCGCAAGCATATAGTGCGGGACGCCCCCCAGCTAGATGGACCGACGACCTTAAAAGGTGACTGGGACAGACTGGATGTGAACAGGGTGTAGTGGTGCAGCCTGGGAGAGGCCTATGTCCAGCAGTGGACTGCGATAGGCTGAGTTAATTGATTAATTGAATTGGAAAATAAAATGCAAGTAAAAACCTTTTTAAAAACAAGCTTATCTTCTACAACTTATCTTAACATAGATCTTTAATATTTTCTTAAAAGCTTGCGGCTTATCTTAAAGTGTAAGAAGTACGTTCACGCCTCAAGCTTTTAAGAAAATATTAAAGTTCTATGTTAACGTAAGTTTTACTTAGTACTTTTTAGCATGAGAATTTGTTTAAGTATCCGTTCTATCACCTGCTCTTTAAAGGTACTTGTAAAGACAAATCCAACGAACCCAAACTCGCCTTTACACAAGTCATGGTGTAAAGTCATCCGAATTGCACTATCCAAGTCATGCCATACTTTAGAACGGGCTATTATCATAATTTAATGAATACTTATACAAAATTTCATGCCTGTGCTGTTGACCACTGGGGAGTTCTCTCGTATGGAGCCAGTTCTGGGTGCAGCAGCCAGATCATGGTGAAATTTAAAACGAGCCATCATAATTGTATGCGTATATAAAATCTTGTGTCTCTGCTGTTGACCTTTGAGGAGTTCCCTAGACTGGAGCCAATCCTGGGTGCAGCAGCCAGGTCACGGTGGACTTTAGAAGGAATTACCATAATTAAATACGTAAGTATATTAAATTTTCGTTTCTGTACCGTTGACAGTTAAGGAGTTCCTTCGTCTGGAGCCAATCCTGGGTGTAGAATAAGGTCAAGCATCATAAAAATACATTGTCTTCGAAACAGAATCAACGTGTGAAATTGCAACTCCGTAGGTCAAGAGGAAGTGGTTTTAATTCAGCTTGCAAGATTTGACCCGAACAAACTTACATCCAAACATTGCAAGTTAAATAAAAGCTTGTAATGACGACAAATAGAAAAGTTGCTTGCATCTACATGCCAATGCAAATTAAAACACTCAAATATTCAGTCGCAATTTGTTATTTAAATACCGCAAAACTCACTCTTTGGTAAAACAAGTGCAATTCGTTACAATTAAAGTTATTCTCAATTCAACTACCGCAAAAGCACGTTATTAAAATATTCACATGAAGTTGTGTATATTTTAATAATATGCTTTTGCAAATTGCGAATATGCGAATCGTAGCAAAAGGCAAGCGTCGTTTTACTTAATATAGTGTTTCCAATTTATATTTGTAGGTACTAGCTTTTGCCCGCGGCTTCGCCCGCGTGGATTTCGAAAAATATCCTAAGGAAACGTACTACCGGGATTAAAAGTACCCTATGTGTTAATCCAGGTAAACAATGTATTAATATCATAACACATTGGAACACGCCAGGGCCGGCAGTCTCGACATTAGACAGCGACAAAAATCGGTCGCTAAGTCGTATCGTTATCAAATTCCTTTAATAGATATTCAACTTTATTTCCAAAGTATAAGGTTGAAAATCTATTAAAGAAATTCGACATCGTTTAGACTTAACGACCGATTTTTGTCGCTGTCTAATGGCGAGACTGCGGGGGCAGGGCCAGTAAAGCTCCCAGACGGCATGACTTTTTCCGACATCTTCAACAATCATCGTCATATTTCAGCCAATTTACACAAAACCTTAATGAATTATACACCTAAATCTTCCTCATGAATCACTCCGTCCACCATTCGGTAGTTTTTGAGTTTATCGCGTTCAGACAGACAGACAAAGCGGGGGGACTTTGCTTTTAGTGACTAGCTGTTGCCCTCGACATCATCTGCGTGTATTTTGTACAAATTTCCCGGATTTCTTGTCCAGGCCCTAGGCTACCTGGAACTTATCTGTCGAATTTCATAACGATCGGTATGGTGTGTTAGGCGTGAAAAGGTAGGTAACAGACAGACAGCGTTACTTTCACATTTATAATATTACTTAGTACTTACGTATTATTTTACTGAAGTATTCACGAGTAACTGATGTGTGGACGTAATTAACGTAAGTTTATCCTGCCAGTGATAACAAATCCTTTATGAATACTTACTGCCCTGAAAACGGTGAAACGAAATTGTTTATTTTGTAAATGGCTATCGGAATCACTTTTACACGTCATATTAAAAAATAAGGTCACATTTACTATCTGACTACCCCTGAGAAGAAATGGCGAAACAAACTCACGGTTAAGGTACGCAGGAATGGACTTCTGCACATCATATTCTGTGGGGTGAACGTGTGACAAATAGTTATTAATTCATTATTTACCTATTCAGGGAAATTTATTTTTTTAGCTAATTGGCTACATATTTAAATAGTTAGTATTTTCAAACCACAATGTCATTCTTTGATAGTATTATAAAATGGCTATGACACGGCAAATTGTTGTGGTGTTTCAATTTGATAAAGAATTTGTTTGCCTGACACGCAACAGACAAAGGAAATAAGAATACAAGGAAAACTGAGTAGGTAAAAATGGTACTGAAAATAACCGCCAGCAGACCTGCGATATTAGGTATATCATTACTAGCTGCGCCCCGCGGTTTCACCCGCAGCGGTATGAAATATACTGTACGACCAGCCTATTCTCAGACCTACAAAATATCCCCTAGCCGCCGCAGGAGGAGGAGACACCCTGGGCGTCGGGAGTCGATTGCCGACTCCCGGCCACCGTAGGCGCGGGCTTGCGGACGGCGAGCAATGGGCAGCTCGCCGTCCGGTAAGGACCAGGCCCGGGTCGACGGCGCGTCGTGTTCCACGCGCGCCTCAAAGAGATGTCAGCAAATTTGACGGGGTCCGATAGGACCGATGCCTGCCGGGGCTGCGGATTGTTCGAAAGAGTTACCGTGGCCCTGGCGCACAGGCAACTGAAGGAACACGGGTGGGTTTTAGTCAGTAAGAGTCTGACACGCCCTTCCGCTCCGCCCAGAGCGGGAGACGTCATTTGATGATTTCCCACCCAACAAAAAAAAAAAAAAAAAGACCTACAAAATATACAAAAAAAATAATCATAAAAATCGGTCAAGCCGTTTCGGAGGAATTCGATAACAAACACTGTGACACGAGATTTTTATATATTAGATTTCTTCGTAATTAATTTAGATAATTAAGTATGTGAAGTAGGAAATGTATAACAGTTTGAAAAGATAATATAACGTCAAAAAATGTCGGGGCTATAAAGATGCCTCATCTGCCTAGCGTTTTCCCAGCTACACACAGCATGTGTCTAGGGACGTTTTTGCTAGTTACAAAAAATCTGGTTTTTTAATTATATTTCTTGCAACTCCTATGGATACATTTTTAGTAAAATTCGTCGTTTGAAAAGAGAATAGTTTTTGAATTTCGGTCAAACGATGAAAGTCTTGTATCAAGTCGTATTCCTATATAATCCTGCAATGGGTTTGAGGCAAAATCAGTAAAATTTCTGCCATACTTCTAAATGTCATTCACATGTCATTCCGTTCGTTCGTGAAACAACAGTGGCTAAATCCGACCGCAGACAACTGTCAACTTGACAGATTTTTTTATTAAGTAAGGTAGTTGTGCTTCTGCCGATGGTAGAATGCCAAAATAGCGTGCTTTTTATTATGATAAAAGTAATTTTATTCTCGTCCCCGGGTAACCAAAAGAAAATTATATAAATGCAATATTATTCAATGTAATCTAGTATATTTTATGCCACTAAGTGTACCTCGGTACTTTGTTTGGGCAAAGTTTGGTGCTTAATTTCTGCATGATAATGCACGTCGACATACTGCCACAGTCATTTCAAACATACTTGCCGCAGCTAATATCAAAGTCCTACCATAGCCTGCTCTTTCGCCAGACTAGAATACCATTGAGCACGCATGGGATAGGCTTCAAGGAAGACCTCTGCCAAATATGGATACCGTACACACACCAGAAAATCTTTATTAATACACTTCCTCAAAAACTGGTTCTTATCGCACTACGATTAGGTTCAACATGCAATGTATTTAACACGCGTTCGTTTTTTTCATTTATCAACACGTGTGAAGAAATAAAAATTGCCACAGATAACTATACCTATACTTAGTCCGAATTGGTTCAATGCCTATAGTCGGCGGTGATGGTTTTTTTTAAATCTCGGCAAAGAGATATGCGTCTTTACGGCGTTATTATTTTTTGAATATTTATATTATGTTTATACATAGAATATCATCAGAAACCACGACTATTACAAAAAAAAAATACGTTCTTTTTTTTTTCTTGTGGTTTCGCACTGTTTGTGCATTCAGCCAAAGCCACAATTTAAAAAAAAATACGTTTATGAACAATTTAACATTTATTTGTGTTCTAAACTCAAAAGTATTTGAATTTTCTATTTTTCATATTAGGCTGTTTAGCGGATTTATACCTTTGCCTCTCGTCTAACCTGAGAAGGTAAAGCGCGGGAAAAAAAGCAAATTCAGTCTTATTTATTTAATGAAAAAAATTTTTTCGTTCTTTTATTTTATCTCTTCAAAAGTGTATTGAAAAACGTCGTTTGATACAAGTGGACATTTGTTATTGCAGTTCTCCGCTCGATAACACCCTCGCCTGCGGCTCGTGTGTGTATTCAGCCTCGAATGCAATAACAAAATTTCTCCACTTGTATCAAAATGTACTATTTCGCCTGTTGCAATGGACGTGGGCGACCATTCCGCAACGTGATTTAGATAAATTCATATTGAGTATGCCGAATCGCTGCGATTGTTATACGCGCTAAGGGCGGAAATACAGACTACTAATTGTTTATTTTACGCAATAACCTTTAAAAACTTTTATTTTTACCTTTTTATCAAATTTTAATGTGAGGATTAACTAAGGTGAAGCAAAAATCGCGAAAACACACAGCACTTCGTCGATCGACACATACGAAAACATTTTATATCTAATTTAAATAGGGCAATAACATATATTTTTTAAATCCTTTGATCCCTGTGCACTTTTGGTGCATGTTGGGGTCGGCTTCCAGTCTAACCGGATGCAGATGAAAACTAGAATTTTACACGAGGCGACTGCTTATCTGACCTCCACAACAGTTACTGAAACACGACACCCCTTGATAAAACTAGTTGTCAGACTTTCGGGCTTATGACTACCAGACTGTCAAAGATCTACGAATCGAGTCGAGCTGCACGATTACTGACAAATGCGTGCACTGACTGTACAGGTCCACTCAATCTGTGTGGTTCTTTCCTCAAAAGACCATTTCAGATACCAATCTGCATGGTCTTCGCATGACCTGACCAAGATTATGTCTGGACTTTAAAAGAGACTGTGACCTCTGAGTTTGTTTCGGCCTTTATTCTCAGAGTAGTCAGATAGGAAACGCCGACCTCATCTAGTTTAAAAAACATGATTGACGTGTAAAAGTGTTTGTACAAACCTACTTACAGAAATAAAATCATTTATCATTTATAATCACGTTTTCCGGGGCACGGAGGGGTCTCGATATGTAATGGATGGTCACCCATCCATGAACCGACCGCGGCAAGCATAGCTTAGCCACGAGCTATGATAACTACTCTTTACTAATTAGGGAGGTAAGGTGGACAACTTTGACGAAATTGGTTTCTAGCATGTTTATGTAGGTATATAAGCTTGCAAGGTCCTATAGCCTGAGCACCGAATAAATTAAAGATTCAATTTAAGATTACAATGTAGGTTGCACGTATTAGGTCAATCTGCCTTGCCTTTTTCAAACAATTTTGGGGTCAGCTTCCAGTCTAACCGGGTGCAGCTCAATATCAGTAGATACACCTATTAGGTACCTACCTATTATTTATTCACTTATAGCGAACATAGAGCGAGCCTAGCTCATAATTGAATTTTCGTCCAAACCTTTGAAAATAATACCACGTGATTTTATTATAGGACAAAAATAATTCGATTACAATGTCACGTTACAGCTGATCCTTGGAAAACCCTTTCACGTCGAACGTCGTCTTTGATTGGCAACCTTTGTAACAACACCAATTTTACCTACAGTAGAGAAATAACCATGAATCAGTTTCAATTTGGTCTCACTGCTAAAAATACATGATATATTTTTAAATAGATTCATGAAAGTAAAAATAGCCTTTTGTTAAATTTCAGAGGGAAAACCAACACTGGCCAATAAATAAATTTAACACACGTCACAGGCTATTGTTGGTTTATCCCTCTGAAATTTCACAAAAGGCTATTTTAACTTTATTTATTTTTGTTTGATTGAATAAGTACTTATAACCAAACGAAAATAAATTTAACACACGTCACCAGCTATTGTTGGTTTCTCCTCTGAAAATTCACAAAAGGCTATTTTAACTTTATTTGTTTTTGGTTGAATACAATTAAACAAAAATAAATTTAACACACGTCACCGGCTATTGTTGGTTACCCCTCTGAAACACAAAAGGCTATTTTAACTTTAATTAAAAATAATAAAATAAACAATAAAAATTGGCAAATAATAATTTGGTAACCAAATATCAAACATTTAAAAAAATATTATTGCAACAGAAAACAGCACCCTAATTGCTTAACACAGTTTCTTCACAATCTAAATGAAGTATGTTGAAGGAATTCCCTAATCCATTGCTTCATAGGTTTGAAAAATTCGTCTGCTCGACAACGTAAATAACGTAATGAATGTTGTTGAACTGTCAAAATTAAGGCCATTCCTACTGTTAGGTAGTGTGTTACGCACTTACCCCGCTGTACGAGAGTACGTGTTTGTTTGTGCGTTGCTTTGATTAAGCAGACACTCGGATATTAAGCCCCAGTTCACCGAGCGGGGCATTAATTAATCAATGTAAGTATAAATTATGTGAGAAGGGTAGCGTTTTGGCTACGTTGGATTTTGACGCAAATTAATTAGCGATGATTTTGTGATTGTTTGGTTATTTTAATATTATCGATATAAAATTATGTCTTGTTATGCAAATTCACAACTTGGAAGAAGTAGACTGCTGTAGGCCGGATCAGGGGCACCGACTTTTAGAAAACGTTGTTGCTCATATTAATGCCCATAGATGGGGGAGGGGGCCGGGATGTCTTTTATAGCCTACTTCCTTGGCTTACTTAGCATTCTTCTTCTACTGGGCAGTGGGCAAGGAAGATTTTGTATTTTAGGTAAAGTAATGATAAATTGATAAAGAATGCAGTAATATTATTTTATATATTAAGTCCTACACTTTAATTAAGTTTTACAAAATATATATAATGAAAACAATCTATCAAACTATCCCAAAAACAAAAACAGTTTTTTTCACATGGTTTAGTTGTTGTAAACCGTTTTTAAATGGATCAAGTAGTAGTAGGGTACTGTGTTTTGGTCTTGAGCACTAGACAAGAAGTTGTTGTGTCAGGAATTGTTTATCAAGTTAGCACTTCTTGTGGTTCCTGGAACATAATGAGCGTCTTGCCATTAATTAGTCGGCGTTGAAACGTTAAGCAGTCCTTGTAAAGCAATGTTCAATGTGCAATTTTATACAGTGCGGTCTATTTAATGATTAATTGATCGGACACGGCTAATAAACGGATGGAGACCGGTCGATTAATAAGTAAGGTGTTTATCATGGCAGTGATCATGGCTGTCTGTGGGCAACTAAAAACGTTGATAGTCCACAGTCGGGCTGTGATGAAAAGATTTAGGTACTAATCTGCAAAATTGCTAACCTGAGGGGTAATTACGGAACACACTAATAGTAAGAATGGATTTCATTTTGACAGTTCAACAATATTCATTGCGTTATTTACGTTGTTGAGCTGACAAATTTTTCGAAAATAAGAAGCAATAGGTTAGCAATAGGCTTCAAAATGATTCAGATTGTGATAGATAGTGTGTTACGTAATTAGGGTGCTGGGGGCCTACTCTCTAGGTACGGTAACAAAGATACGGGCCTGTCCGAAGTAGTTCGATGCTTAGAAGTGAACACTACTCCCGATTAAAAACCTTTTTCGGACGGGCAAAAACACATCGGGAGTAAAGACAATTGTCAAATCGTATTGTCATTAATTTTTATTTAACCATTTATTTATTTAACCATTTATGTACACACATAATAAACAGACAGGAAGAAAGGAACTGAAAAATACGTACAAAGGTGATGCTTATTTCTAAAGAAATCTCTTCCAGCATACCTGCGATAGGAGAGTATATTAAAGAGATGTAGACAACGTGTGTAAGAGTAGAAGGGAAAACAAAATACATAAAATCTTAAATAATTTTCCAATTTAAATATAAACATACAATATGAGAATATACTTACATACATACATACTACTAAAATAAATATCACTAAAATATATAACAATATAATGTAATTCAAATAATAAATACATATGCAATTATGACAAAGTGGAAAGATAGTGTCTTTCACTCTACTTTTAAATACTCCAATAGTTTGGCAGTTCCTAATGTCAGGCGGAAGTGAATTCCACAACCGCACCGCGTGCGCAGTGAAAGAGTAGTAGAAGTCGGTTGAGTGGGGAGGGGATTTTTAGTTCGAGCCCCGGACAAATCTTATGTCCTTAAGTGATTATGAGTAGGAAACGCCCGTAACTTCAGCGAAACAACAAACTTAGTGCGAAAAAAAGAATTACAGCAGATTGATGCAAACATCAAAATAAAAAAGGTCTACAAAAAACTCCGTTGAAATACGTGGAATCTAGGATCGCAATTTTATTTGTATCAATAAAAAGCGCCCTTTCAAAAGTAACAAGAGTCCACTTTAAAAGCCAGAGCAAACTAAATATCCGAGTTTTTTTAAATGGTTTGTTATTTCGGGAGTGGTCCGAGGGCTGTCAATTACTACTTCGAATAGGATTGGCATGGCTGGAGGTTTCGAATCGTAATAGGTCGAATGACAAATATTATAAAATAGGGTGAATATTTTTGTCTGTGTACGAACGTAAAAATATTGGAAGGGCAATTTTTTTTTGACTTTGTTGCTGTTACGTGGTCGTACAATGAAAGGCGTATTTTATATTGTAATTTACCTATACTAGAAAGGTTTAGGTAGTTAAATAAAGTTAAACACATCGTAAAAAGTGTTTTTTAATGTGGACAATTTCTTGTTTAAAAATACGTTGCAACAAAATTAAATTTGTTTTCGATTTATACGATAGTTTCCTCTTTTATTAATGTATGTTAGACTTTATCATTTATTCGTAAACTACTCTTCGTAAAAGTAATTGCTTGAGCACAATCTTTTTGTTAGATTTATTAAATAGTATAATATTTTGTAATCTGTCTATTGTAAAGAGCCCAAAAAGACAGGTTCCCTAATCCTTTCAGAAAATAAAACGAATTAGATAACATTGCTAAATTGAAGGGTACACCTGTGACGTAGGTAGTATGGCAACTGAAGTAGCAGGTATTATGTTTAGTCGGTTAACCAGACGCCTTTTATGTGGGGGATGAATTAGCCAAGGAAAATGGAGTCACAGTATTGCGGCTGCCAGTCTGCCACCATACCACTGTGAGCCCAATCCAACTGAGTTAATATCGGCTCAAGTTAAGGGGTTTGTAGCCCAACTGTCCTAAAAATTCTTTTGCCAGAGGCTTTCGCTAATGTGACTGCTGAGAATTGGAAAAAATACGAGGATCATGTAATAAAAGAAGAACAGAAAATGTTTAAATTAGACAAAATAATTGATACCACTGAACGCTTTATTATTAATGTGACAGATAGTTCCTCAGATTCAGATTCCGAATAGAGCCTATTATTATAATTATGACTAAAAATAATATGACTATAACATTTCAATTAAAGGCTCCTACAAACAGACGCGACACGCGACGCGAATAGCGCGCGACAGCAAGGCACCGCTCGTCGCGCGACGAGCGGCATCTTTGTGTCGCGCTATCGCGTCGCGCCTGTCAGTGTGAGCCTTAAAACGTTTAGTATCTATGAATCACGTGTTTTTTTTTGTTTACCTTTATTTAACAAACGAAACCTTTCTAGTACCTATATTATTATTTCTAGAACTCATGCATACACATTTTACATTATGACGCGCTCTGTCAGATCTCCGAGCTGAGTCTCTTTTACAAACTTTTATTTAACTTGCAATGTTTGTATGTTCTGGTCAAATCTTGCAAGCTGAATTAAAACTACTTCTTGTCCTTCGGAGTTCTACAGTTCTACGGAGTTCTACGGACTCTACAGTTCACCATGATCTGGCTGCTGCACCCAGAACTGGCTCCATACGAGAGAACTCCCCAGTGGTCAACAGCACAGGCATGAAATTTTGTATAAGTACTCATTAAATTATGATGATAGCCTGTTCTAAAGTATGGCAGGACTTAGATAGTGCAACTCAGATGGCTTCACATCATGACTTGTGTAAAGGCATGATAATACCTTACCTAATTATAATTTATCCAAAAATTGGTTAAAGATAGAAAGATAAGAAAAACAAAAACTGCTGTAAAGTTTTTTGTTTTGCTTTTAGATTTCCGAAAGACTAGAACCGAACAAATGAAATAAAAATTAAATGACAATAAAAAAAAACGTAATTAGATGACATTAATTTCACAGAGTAAAGGCTCCCAGAGACTGGCGCGACGCGACAGCGCTACACAAAGGCGCCGCGCCGGTCGTCGCGTGACACGCGGTCCCTTTGTGTCGGGCGTCGCGCCGCGCCAATGTGTACGAGTCTTAATAATCAGTGATCGGAATAGGTAGAGGCTAATACACCTAAAGTTCGAAAAAGAACAGAGACAAAGTGGAGACGCCTTACGACAGAAAATTTTTACGGGTTTTTTTTTTTATTTGTTCCGGGTTTTTGAACATTACTTAAGTTCAACTAAAATTAATAAACTAAAACAACTATCCAATTCATTTCCAGTTTCTGTTTAAAAAAAAGAGAATGCACGATTTTTCTTGTTTAAAAAAAGTAAAGGTCTTGTCTTCGTTTGAACGATGTAAGTAAGCGCGGAAGCTAATGTAATTTACATACCAGCTTTAATAATTATATAATTAACAAGGTAAAGGTAAAAAAACAATTTTATAGCTTTTCATACCATTTATCGACGCTTGGAATGCGAAACACCCCTCTACCCCTCAACCCTTTTATCATTGTTTACCGACAAACAAAAGATAGAAAGAGACAGCAAGTTTTGGCTATTCTGGGAAACGAAAACATTAGGCGGACCCGGTTCTTTACCTGCAGGCTTAGCATGAGGCTTTCTATTTCTTGGAAAAATAGACATAGCTATTTCTATACAAAGTGATATTTCTCCATTTTTGACATCGCACAGTAAAAATCCTTCTACAATCCGTCATTTTGTCTTTCGTTTCTACAGATCGTTGTCCTTTTTTATGTAGGCTATTTCTGAAGAAAGTTTTCTATCCCAAACTGTCAAAATCACACTGACAACTGAATGTTGTCTAAGGTAGTGAAGACAATTTGATTTTGTAATCGCTGTGCTAAAGACAGTAGAAAACTTTTTACTCGACGGCCACAAAGTATCAAAATGGAATTTTTTTAAATTTTTGTATGGAAATTGTGAAAGATTATTACCGACATGTTTAGTTTTAGGGGTTTAAGGGTGTCATAAAGGGGGTCGAAATTTTCTTTATTTTTGCGATATGACACCATTTTCGAGATATAAGCAAAATAAAATAAAAACGTGAATAAACTACTGAATTTCGTAAAAAGTGCAGTTGTCTCTTTCTACTTTGCTGCCGTCGTACTGTCTTCACGGAACGTCATTTTTGTCTATTCTTCCGTCGACAAAACGGTGCTCGTGCTAAGCCTGCTGAATTAATAACAATAGAAAATGTATCTCCTGGTTTTTTGAGAACGTTCTCCTTGTTTTTAAGTCGGTTAAAAAGGAAAATGAATTCAATTAGTTTACTGTAGTAATAACATTAATATTAAATGTACATAAGTGATGTCCTGAAACTCGGAACATATATGCCGAAAAAAAATTGTCGTAAGGAAGTCTCCACTTTTTTGTCTCTGTTCTTTGAACTTTATCTATATTAGCTCTACCTATTCCGATCACTGGTAATAATGAATGTTATTGCTTTGTTACATTACACTATCATAATATGTTTAGCGATACTTAGGCCTGTAGTACAGAACGTCACTCAATACTCAAGCATTACTTAAAACTAGATTCGAGCCATTTGATTGGTTGAAACTAGTTTTAAGTACTTAGTCCTTGAGTATTGAGTGACGTTCTGTAATACGGGGGACTTAGTGAATTCCAAAATACGCTTTGTTTTAGTTGAGGTCGTTTAGTTGTCATTAGGGGTAAAATTATTTTATCAGGCAACATTCTTATCGCTGTCAATGTCACTTGATGTCACTCACCCAATCACCGCCCTGCTTCAATCAATGTTCAGTGAGGCATTGTATAAACAAGCTTTCGTTTCTGAAAGCGGTTCCGTCACATTATAACGGCCGTCATGAAAATCTGACATTTACACCAGTATTTGACATTCAGTCAAACCCCGCTGCCCAAAGATTTATCGCGATGTACTCGCCCCGTTCTTAGTCACGCGAAAAAGTGTCCATACTGAGAAGAGTGAGCTCACACATTATTAAATAGCGTGTCCATGACAATCAAGTCAAGTTACTGCGTCACTGTATATCAGTGGTGTCAAAACTAAACAGAAATGCGACTATCTTTTGACGCGGTGGGGCGAATCTAACGATTTAAATCCTTGCCACTATCATCATTTTCATAATTTAAGTCGTTTTCGTTCTACGGCCGTTAAGTACGGCCACCGTTCTTCTAGGAAACCATAGATTAAGTATTAGGCACGGCTTTTTTTATTAGGTTCTCTACATATTTCGGCTTTCATCAAAAATAGATTTTTCATCCAAATGCCGATAATTACGCTTTCGTATACAAACTTTCTAGCCGAATGAAATATAAAACTTAAAAAAATCTAAGTAAGTCAGTGGTGCCGAATTCTTATTTTTGGTTAAGAGAATCTTAAAAGCTACGCTGCTGACAAGATTCTCTAAACATAAAAACAATTTTGACACGACTATAATCGAGTTTGACAATCGCTAAGTTGCGTAGACCATAGACCAAGATTTTTCGGAGAAAAATAAAGAAAAAGAATATAAAAAAGTAAAAAGAGTGAAAAAAAAGAGTGAATGAATAAAAGTGAACGAAATGATCCGAAGTGCAAACAAAACCAAAATATTTTTTTTAAATTGTTTATTAATAATTATTAAATGAAATACAGGGAGCTTAATCACGGTGTAGAACTATATTAAGGTTTATTTTAATAAATTAAGTTGCAATAACCTGCGGGGTAATTGCGTAACACAATAATAGTAGGAATGGCTTTCATTTTGACAGTTCAATAACATGCATTGTGTTATTTACGTTGTTGAGTAGACACACTTTTCGAACATGAAGCAATGGGTTTTAAAATAATTCAAATTGTGATTGATAGAGTGTTACGCAATTATTGTGCTGTATTCGGTAACGTATGAAATTCGCAAGCTTCAACCTTCGGACTTCGGCGTCATTTTTCCGGTTTGCAATAACAAAAAAAAAACATTAATTTGATTAAAATCGACAAACTACACCATTTAAAAGTTGATTTAGGTAGGCGGTAGCATAATTATCACTATCAAGCAGAGTAATAAAATCTAATCCTAACTTTCTAATCCTAAACAATAATGTAAATGCAGTTGTTTGTTTGACACCTTTTCATGCCTAAACCCCTGAACCGATCATCATGAAATTTTTCATATATATAGTCAGGAGTACAGAAAAAGACATAGGGTACCTTTCACCCAAAAAAATATAGGTTACTGTTGCCGAGGGCAAGAACAAGAACTGTCGTCGGTCACAATATTGCTTTAGGACGCTAGATGGCGTTACGTGTCTTTCAAATCATGACTGAATTAGAAACAATAATACTGTGTTAAGATTATTTTTTTTAGAATCTAAGTACCTAGGTAATTCGTCTTATGTGAGTCTAAAATGAAC
Source organism: Dryobotodes eremita (assembly GCA_917490735.1). NCBI lineage: Eukaryota > Metazoa > Arthropoda > Insecta > Lepidoptera > Noctuidae > Dryobotodes > Dryobotodes eremita. The sequence goes on along the minus strand of OU823241.1, from coordinate 2,577,478 downwards.
TCCACCACCGTTTGACCCAACACCATGATAGTTGGCACATAGGTAAGTACTTATACGAGTATAAGTATTTTTAATGGAGAATGATTTACAGGACCTTTTTTTGACTTCCACGCGGGAGTAGCCGTGGGCACAAAGCTAGATTACTAATAAAACTTGATCTCCAGAAAAGATAATCCGGTTTCTCGTTCAGTACCTAAGTTGAAAATCTCCGGTATTATCGTCGCCGTAGGAAAGTCCTATCAAGGACATCTTGTATTTGTCTGAGTCTTTCTGTTTGTTTTGTCGTGAATCGACAACAGCTGCAATCACATAAGCTTCCATAATGATTTTCAAACTCAAAAGCATCCAAACGTTTATAAACTTGTAGCTAAATGTGCTTTGTACATTTTGGTTCATACATAACAACTAATTTTAATCAACACTTTTTTAACCGCGAATAAAAAAAGTCTGATTTAGTTTGAAAATCAAAATTTTTGGTGAAAATCGTCAAATTCAGAATAGTAAAAATGCCATTTTCATTAAATTGAATAACTAAAATGACATTAGTGCTGTCAAACTATATTATAGTTAAGTTGTGTCACTTTAGTCAATTTCAGAATGGAAATGTAGTTTGACAGGAATAAACAAAATGTTGGTGAATTTTTGTCTAAGTAGTTTAGCGAATTTTGTGACAAGCGAATCGGCACCAATGTCAGATAACTCGTTTTAGTGCCTTTGGTGGTTTTAACTGCTAAGTGTAAACACAAAACATCGTTTATTGTATACTTAAATCTTTAAAACTATGAATTTAAGTTGTCCGTAGTTTTACATGAAGTTAAGGTTTAAGTCACTACGAGTACCTGGTTGGTTTAGTGGTCATGTAGCGGTATCTACATCGCCACATGCGAGCTACGCGTCACACTGACGTCACGCAAAATCCTGCATCGCGCAAGCAGAGTTTACCGCGCAACTAAGATATAAACAACGGCCCGACATCAAACGTCGGGTAGTTCGCACGCGACTCAAAGGCACCGCTCGTCGCACGACACGCGGTGCCTTTGTGTCGCGTGCAATTCGCGTCGCGTGTCGCGCCTGTTTGTAGGAGCCTTAATTCTGCTGAGCAATTGGTCCTAGGATAGATTCCCAGATCGGACATAGTGTTATTGGGTTTTTCCGTCTGGAATTTCTCGGTAGCATCCTGGACTCTGGATTGGTGGCAACAGGCTCGGCCTCTCTTACTTTGGACTTAAACATAACTAGCGAAATGGAGTGTACGTACTAGGTATTTATAGGTACACCTCTGCCTAACCTTTCGGGGAAACAGGCGATATGTTATGTTAAGGTTAAAGCGTCACGTTAACTGTGAAGCATTTAGTAATGCTTAATTCAAGAGCTTTTTACTGTAAGTTAGTCTTCAGTAACACTAAAAATAATATTCAGTTGGAGGATTTTTTTAAATTATTTACAAGCTTTTGCCCGTAGCTTCGCCCGCGTGGGTGTCGGAAAATATTCTAGGGGAACGTACTCCGGGGTTTGATAAACAATAAATGATTTTATTTCTGTGAGTAGGCTTGTACAAATACTTTTACACGTCAATCATATATCGAGTACTTCAAAGTACCCTAGAAGATTAATAATTCCGTAATTCATTGTTTTATAGGTTTTTCTAATCATTTTTCATTTTGGATGACACCATAGAATCTATAATGATTTAATGTTGGTTAGCAAACATTCTCAATATTTTTTTTGCTTATTATAATGTTGTGGTAAGTTCTTATATAATCGTTCAATAAGTCTTACCCATAACGGGAAAAATAACTATAATAACTTATTTCAATATAATTCTAAAAATCAAATGACAGGCCCAGAATTTTACTGGTTTGAAACCTAATTTTAACGACCGCTACCTACAGCGTTTCCTTATACAGTAAGAGAAAAATAACCTAATTAACAATAAATAAATAATACCTAATAACTAAAAATTGTAAAATAAAAATATTTAATAAAAAATATCAAGAATCCCGATTTCGTAAAAAGTGAAGTCCGACTGCATGCGATTGTACAGCTTAGGGTGTACGTATATGGTGTGGGATTGGAGACAGAAATAGATCATCATGTTCCACCTTTAAGGCTCGCACAAACAGGCGCGACGCGACAGCACGACACAAAGGTACCGCTCGTCGCGCGAGACGCGGTGCCTTTGTGTCGCACTGTCGCGTCGTGCCAGTGTGTACGAACCTTATAAAAGTTCACTTTAAACGCGGTCGAGATTTTGATTTTTTGAATTTACTTTTGTTTATAAAGGGTGCTTTAAAACATGCCAATCAAATTAAACCCGTTCATAGATCTTTATTTCGTGTTTTTCACTTCTATGACTTGTAATAAAATGCAATACAAATATATCAATATATCCTTCAAACACGATTGGCTTCCGCTTTATTTCAGCAACTTTAGAATAGAATAAGAGAATATATTTATTTAACATAAAATATGTTACATAAAACGTCCTAATTATAAATAGTTCCACATATTTTGCTTACTTACTTCAGCATACAAAAATACCTTAAAATAAAATTCTAAACAAAAACACTTCAAGTATGACTAGGTACTAAGATCACATGAGATCTGAAAATACTTTAAATTTATATTATGTTACTAGTGAGATCGATAACGATATTTTAAAGGTTTTTGTGAATATTTTAATCATGAAAAGAAATAATCATTACAGCCCTAGGGCGACACGGAGGGGTGGCGGAGTGACGCACTGGATGACGGCTCGTGCCACAGTGTCCGAAGTGGGTCAATTTGTAGACTCTGACAATAAGGGCCACAGTTTTATTTTTATAGCCACAGGGTGTTTTCTTTTTACTGATTTTAATAATAGCAAAGTGCGTCATACTATTGAGGAGTGTTTATGGGTTTGTACACCAAATGAATTTTATCGGGGTTGGCATCAAACAGTATAGACTTGAACTGACACACTGATTCTTTCGCGGGACTTTATGAGCGGCCAACTCGTCATACTTTTCATACAAACGCTCGTAAGTGATTAAGGCGTTGTAACACATCTTTCTTTGAAATTTTGAACTAATAGGTATCTTGTGCACTTTATCTAGATTTCTATGCAAGCAAAAAATCTAAATTTGGAGAAACAAATTCAGTATAAGCCTCCAAAAATCTGCTTTTTTGCACAAATTTTACTTGTACATTGGCCGTTCACAATGTACTCATAAATTGTAAAAGTAAGAAAAAAGCTGCATAGAAACCTCGCATATGTAATGGAGATACGAAATGATAAAGTTTTTTCCAAAAACTTGTAAGGCTTTTTCAAAAACCCGAATTTCCTGGAACAAGTTTTGTGAAATGACCGTGCGCTAATTTTCTTACGATGTTATCGCGTTCTCACTCTTGCTTCTTTTTCACACATTGCGTTGGATGAAACCACAAGCTTTTCAATCATGCTCGTGTTGACGATAGACGGACCGGGAAAGGCTCTCTTAATGTGCTATGTTTAGGAGTCCTTAGTTACAAACACATACATAAACTCACGCTTTTCTCCGATGCGGGTAGGTAGAAACTACATACAGAACGCTCCTGCTACGACCCTTACATACTTTTCTTACTTCTTTTACGTACATATATACATCTGCGGGGTAATTACGTAACACACTAACAGTAGGAATGGGTTTCATTTTGACAGTTCAACAACATTCATTGTGTTATTTACGTTATTGAGCTGACTAGTTTTTCGAACATATGAAGCAATGGATTAGCAATAGGCTTCAAAATGATTCAGATTGTGATAGATAGTGTGTTACGTAATTAGGGTGCTGGTTACACGCACGCCGGTTGCGAGTACTACGCACCTGACTTTTCTGAAGAACTTCACTAATAATGTCACTACAATAATGTTCTTCTGGGGCGTCCCGGCGTTTTCGCTCACATCTGCCTTGTACCTTTTGTTATATTCGTTATTTCCATAGCGTTATGTCCTACGGCATTCTGCTGTGGGGCAAAGCCGCTGATATTCAAAAAATATTTGTTCTTCAAAAAACGACCTGTTTGAGCATTTACCAGCTAGGTACCTACTAGAGTTCCTCTGAGAGATTTTTTTATAGATCCTAGCTGCGCCCCGCGGTTTCACCCGCAGCGTTATGAAATATATCTACGACCTATTCTCAGACCTACCAAATATACACAAAAAAAAAACATAAAAATCGGTCAAGCCGTTTCGGAGGAGTTCGATAACAAACACTGTGACACGAGATTTTTATATATTAGATTGGTAATCTCACGGTGGCATCACAATTCATCTTCGCGAACTTGTATACTAGGCAAAATATACACATATATACAAAAAAAAAAAAATGCGATATTCATAATATTAAAATTCTAGAAATAAGGTCAAACTGCTTGCTTCCTTTCACCGGCTTCATAAGGTTCATAACTAATTTGTTGGGCTTGGTATTACCTTTTATAACAAGCTTCCCTCTTCTTTGCTAGACTAACCTTTTAATGCGTTTAAAGCTAAAGTAAATTCCAACCTTTGTTCAAAGGAATACTATTATATCCAAGCAACTAGGCAACTGATTTTGTGATTTAAGTAGTCTTTCTACTTAAGTGATAAAAACACTTGGTCGCTGTGATTAACTCAAGACAATGTTTATGTTCTTTCTTCAGAATCAGCTCACCTACTGACAGGATATATGAGTGCATATTTATTTATTTTATTTGACTGTATAAGGCAATTTAGTTTAATTTTATTTACATTGATAAATGATTTTATTTCTGTAAGTAGGTTTGTACAAACACTTTTACACGTCAATCATATTTTAAAACTAGATGAGTTTGATGAGTTCTTATCTGACTACTCTGAGAAGAAAGGCCGAAACAAACTCAGAGGTCACAGTCTCTTTTAAAGTCCCGACATAATCTTGGTCAGATCATGTGAAGACCATGTAGATTTGTGTCTGAAATGGTCTTTAGAGGAAAAACCACATAGAATGAGTGGACTTGTCCAGTCAGTGCACGTATTTGTCAGTAATTTGTCATTTATTATTGACATAATCTACTCATTTCAATGTATGTTTATTGAGTTGTATTGCAATATGTGGTTAGCTAGCGACTGAAGCAATTGACTATATTATTCTTGCCTGAGCAACCGGCAGCAAGTTCATCACGCTCCTTTAGATTTCACTGCTTGCGATAGCTTCGGGGGTCGGGTTGCCTCCTTCCCCAAATACGGTGAGGGGCGTGATGGCTGATCTTTGGATTATGCTCGTGAACTGGTGCTGCCTGTGTTGTTAGATCGTCTTGCTGACCATGGTTTTGTTATTGTTATTAGTTATTAACTGTTTGTTTATTTTACTTCGAAGGTCGTAGTTTATCATTTGTGACTTCAAGTTACAGCTATATGAATATAATGCAGCATTGGATATGTAAGCGGCACGCCCTGTATGCCTGGAGGCTTTTATTTCGGTATTAAGTTCTGTTTATTTATTTTATTATTGATTTTTCGCTTGAGTATAGTTTTTAATGTTTTTGTAGGTATATTGGCGTGTGCTAGCTGATATATGGCAAATTATTTAATATAATGTTTTGTGTTTCGTAATGTTAATTACTTTCTATTTTATAGAATCCAGTTCTTCTAACTGAACAGACAGCTGTGCCGCTGGGCGTTTGTGGCGCCACTTCTTCTCCCCAGCTAAAGCACTAGGAAGTGGTGAAGGGCGGACGTTCTGGGGGACTGTCTTATGTAATTTTGTCGTTCAAAAAGTGCTGATTCTCAGCCCAGTTTGAATAAATAACTTTTGATTTTGATTTATTTGCCTTTCATCCTCGTCGTTAATTACTTAAATTATATGGCGGAGAAGTGATGGACCAGTGGAAACGGCCGCGACTTCCGAGATTTAGTTCGTAGGTTAAAACCGAAACGGACACTTTACTTTGCGTAAATTATGTCATAACCACTGCTCTCAAAACGGTGAAGGACACATCTTATGGAAACCAGCATATCCTAGAGCTAAAAATTCGAAGATATGTGACATTTACCAACCCGCACTGGCTCACGTGGTGGGTTACGGCCACTTCCTCTCACCGACATACATAGGTACATACACAATCTCACGCCTTCTCCCCAGGGGGAAAGGCAGAAACTACAGAATGCTACTTGCTACGATCCTGACATACTGACTTTGCCTCATAGCACATTAAAGCGTCAATTCTTGTAATTTTAAGAATGGTCAAAATTAAATCTAGAATCTTCTCAACCTGTAAAATATATCTCTAATTTATCTACATTTTTGACAAGTTTTAACATTTATTTTCGCTGTGATAAGATGCAAACCTGGTTTTTGAATACAAGAATTGGCCTTCAAATGATATCAAACTTGACCTTTTCCTTTATAATCAAAGCTCCATATTTAATAGGTATCTACAACCTCCATACATAATTGATATCTAAAAACCTCTCACGTAATAATTAGAAAATACTATTGTATGTTTAAGTATTTAAATAAGCTTCATTTTTTTTTCAGAACGTCTTTAAGACCCTCTGAGATTCGCTGACGATCTCATAATCATAACAGACAACCCAAATCACTTGCAAGTAATGTTGGTAACAACCAAGTAACTAGATGTAGTAACGGAAAGTGGCAAAGTGGAACTACAGATTTATATCTCGAAAACTAAACCACATTAAATGATCAACCACATAGAAACGCCCATCAAAGTCAGTAATGATACATTTGAATAAGTAAAAGAATACGTTTACCTGGGCCAAACGATTTCCCCTGCGCAACTCACATCTAAAGAAATAAAAAAACGGGATAACCGCATCGTGGAAAAGATACTGGTCGCTAAAAAAGTTACTAAAAACCCATTAATGCCACTCAAAGTAAACAGGCACATATTAATTCCTGCATTCTTCCCAGTATGAGCTACGGTTGCCAAACGCGGCTCCTAACTAAAGAAAACATAAATATATTGGAAATATGTCAAAACAACATAGAAAGGAGCACGCTACTCGTAAACATAAAGAAAAAAGACTAAGTAAATCTTAATCTTTTAAGAGGACAAACAATGGTATCACACGTGACTTACACGATTAAAAAACTAAAATGGAAGTGGGCAGGTCATGTCATTAGGGATAAAAACCGAAGATGGGCCAGATAAGTAACAGAATGGTATCCCAGAGAAAGAAAGAGACAAAGAGGAAGACCATTTCAAAGATGGGAAGAGCTCTTGAAAACTAGTGCGGGAGGGGACATGGAGAAGAAAATACCATGACCGTGAGCTATGGAAAAGCCTGGGGAGGCCTATGCTAAAGAGCAAAGCAAACTGGTGTTTAAACCTTTAATATAAATAAATTGTTAAACTAGTTTTAAGATTGCTAATAAAGGCTATTTGAATTTGAATTAAATAAGCATGAAGCTCAAGTTGCAAAGGTCAAAGTTAACACAACTTGACAACAATGGATTGGATCGAGTGGAATAATAATCTGGTAGAGAAAAGTTGTGTCTACTATTATAATTTTTATTTACTTAGGACCTCTGTTCGTTAGAAGATACGCTTTGTATTCATTAGTGTTGCCAGGTAATCAAATCAAATCAAATATATTTATTTCGGATTCAAAAATGACACTCATAAGTGTTAGTAACAATAAACTTAGCCTAGTGTAGCATGCCCCGGGCTGAGCGCCCATCGCATGAACACTCATTCACTATTTCAACAGTGGAGAATTCCACCTGTTTGCCAACGCGTCCAGCACCCTAATTACGTAACGCACTATCTATCACAATCTGAATCATTTTGAAGCCTATTGCTACTTCATTGCTTCATATGTTCGAAAAATTTGTCTGCTCAAGAAGGTAAATAACGCAATGAATGTTGTTGAACTGTCAAAATGAAACCCATTCCTACTGTTAGTGTGTTACGTAATTACCCCACAGGATGCATGTTTGCAGTGCCACGCACGCGTCTGAGCAGCGAAGCGCTTCGCTTACGGATGATTGCATAAAAGCAATCAGTGTGCGCCTCAACAAACATAGTCGATGCGCGTCTGAAATTGCGTTCCTGACGGGGTTTACCCGACCGCATACATTTTTTTATTAAGAAGTCTTTACTTAGCAGTCCAAATTCAGGATCATAATTATCTAGTTTTCTTCGTCTCGAAAACCATGTTAAGCCGTTGATCCCGGCTGTCATTCGTACGTTTTAGACAGTCGTTATGGGTAGTCAGATGCCCGAAAGTCTGACAACCAGTCTTACCAAGGGGTATTATACAGATATAAAATGTGGGGGTCAGATAGGCAGTCGGTCCATGTTAAATGCAGGTATTCAGCCGTTGCCGACTCTAATATAGTTGTACAAAGACTAGGCAGATGAGGAAATGTATTATGCTGTTTTCAAGAACAATAATCTCTTCTTGTGTTCAATCAATGTGGGTAATGGGGCTGACTGTACCTGCGTTACACGTAGCTACTGTAGGTACTTACGTACCATTTCAAGTGAAGTCTCCCTTCAATGGGGGCTATCGTTTTTGTGCTCACCAGTTGGCGCCACTGTCGAGTAAAGTCCTGTTGCAGTACTTTTGTTTGATGTTTTGGATCATATTCATAATATGTTTATTTTATTACATTTTAAAACTTCAAAATAATGAATATTTAGATTAAAATGATTCTAAAATTGGCAAGCATGAAGCAGACAAATGTTATTCTTCCTTCAACTCCTACCAAATTAGATCCTAACTTTTTACTGAAAATCTTAAGCCATGATTAATGAAGAATTGGACAATCATTCCAGCTATTATGAATCATTCGTTAAAATCCGTGATAAAAAATCCCGCAAACAGTGAACGTTCAGTACATATTTTGACATCTAGAGACCTTACTCTACACTAGCGCCTCTAGCGGTGAACTCAAGCGCGATACCCCTCATTGGCACTGTACCTATTCAACAGATAGGTACCACTGAAACGTGGTCATCTCCACATATTCGGGTCGGGTTAATTCGGCACAGCCAGGCAGCAAAATATATGTGACTAGCTGCGCCCCGCGGTTTCACCCGCAGAAATCTCGATCCCGTGGGAATATCGGGATAAAAAGTATCCTATGTCCTAATCCAGGTCATAGTCTACCCATGTGCCAAATTTTATCCAAATCCGTTCAGCCGTTTTAGCGTGATTGAGTAACAAACATCCAAACATCCACACTTTCACATTTATAATATTAAGTAGGATTTTGCAGAAGAAAAATCTACCGAAATTTTTGACCACAAGGTTTTCAAATTTGTTTCGAATTCAAAGAAGCCGAGCCGAGGATGTAGCCTCGTTAGTTCGGTGTCCGTGTCAATCCATTTGTTACTGAGTTTCTCGCGCTTTTTCGAGCGCGTACCTAATGAAAATGCACACGTTGAAAAACTTTCGAAGAATTTCACTTAGTGTCCTGCTGAAGGTGCTGGAGGAAATAGGGTTACCTTCTATTCCATGAATTCCATAACCATAACGTCAATCAAACTCAGAGAACTTTTGTTATAAAAGAAATGGACGAACCGTGATTATTTCAGGTTGTTTTAGGCTAACAAGAATCCAATTTTCCGTATTTTTTATAGATTTTCTTTAGATTCTATTTTTTACGTGCCTATGATGTTTTTCCAGCGCGATAGTCCACTTTTAATCACTTTTTTGCCTTTTTAAGTTTAGCAAACGGTTTTGCTGAAGCATCAAATAGTGTTTCCCACGCAGAATAAAAACGCCGTCCAACATTAATTTATCAACCATATTTTTGAGATAGTTTCCTAAGTAGTGTCAATTGTTATACGCTTATTACTTGTAAGATATGTTTTCACTAAGTGTATTTAAATGCATTCAATGAAACATTGAAAACAGCGCATCCAGATGTTAGTCTGATCCCGCTTTGTTTATACGCGTATTTTATTCAGTTGCACTGAAATAATATCTAGTAGGTACTTTTTTTGTGATCGATTTTTCACCTACTTCGTGGTATTTACTTGAGTACAAAGCAATGCAATTATTATTGACTGTTTAATTATTTTAATTAATTTGATCATCGTTGCTATCGGAACATGGCTCATCTATACATATAATAAAATCGTAGCGAAGTCAAAACTGCACATTTTTGTTTTTACAAATTTTTGAGAGGTCTGTGAACGCTTCTAATGCCGAAAATTATTTTTTTGTTTTTTTCTCTGTTTATCTGTTACGTATGTTCCAACATCACGCAAAAACTTCCGGATAGATTTTGTTCAAAGGATGTCACCAGAATCTGCCCAAATGAGGTATCAAGGTACACTTAGTGGCATAAAATACACTAGATTACACAGAATAATATTGCTTTTATATATTTTTCTTCTGGTTACCCGAGGACGAGAATAAAATAGTTTTTAACTTTATAAAAAGCAAGCCATTTTGGCACTCTATCATCGGCACAAGCACTACCTACCTTACATATTTAAAAAAAACTGTCAAATTGACTAAAGACTATTATGAAGCATGAATTTGACAGCTGTCTGCTGTCGACTTCTTCAGCCACTATTGTTTCACGTTTTCATTTCGAAGATTTATAAATAATTCAATAGATATAGATATTTTCTATAAGTCTGGTCAGTCTGTAGGCTATAAATTATCACGCTATTTGCTATGGGGGGTGAGGAATATTGCATTATGATCGTACACTTTTATAGTTTACCACAAATTGTAAAAGGACGAGCCCAAAGGTTAAAATATTGCAAATAGTCACAGATTTGACCTTTTAAATAAGTATCATCTTGCTATACCTTTTTGGAGCTAAGTAGCTATCATGATATATAGAACGGCTCTTTTAATGGACTTTCAATAAAGGAAATAGCTTAGCGGTTCGAAGACTGCCTTGTAAACCTGTGGTTGTAAGTTCAGTTCCAAACGATTGACAATTTTTAAAAATTATGTTATGTAATATGATAGTTCATAGAATATACACAGAAGAACATTAAGTTGAAGCTTCTTTTGTTATCTATGGTTATAATAAAAATAAATATCTAGGGTTAGGTGACTGTGAATGAGAAATCCCGTGTTTACAATCTATTGTTATACTATTTTAGTGAAAGCCGTTCGTCAGAAATAATCTGTAAGAATGAATTAGTCAGTGTATCATTGTTGTGCCATTAGGTACTACTCGTATATGCACCAAGGAACGCAGACGTTCATAAACTAAAAACGAAACACTTCGCAAGCAATGGGAAATTACTACTGAAAGCTGCGGGTGTCGACCTCAAGACGAGCTGCTTCTCACACGGACAACTGTACGTCGCTTGCTCCCGCGTCATCGTCACCAGTCCTGACTCTCTGTATATTTTGGCTGTTTATACCAAGACTACAAACGCAACATGGGATTTTCTTAAAAATGTGGCTTTTACATTAGTTTATTATACTGTCTTACGATTTGCATGCTAACGAAGTCGCTTGTTACTATTAATAAATATTACATATTTATTTATTATATAAATATTACTAGAATTTATCAAAAATTCTTAATTCCAATTTCTATGAAAAAAAAAATATTCCACTTGGAATATTACTACTTATTAGGGCTCATCAAATACACGTGAAGACGTACTTTATGTCTAAGCCATAATATTTTATGTTTTTTTTTGCTTTTTTTTCATTCTGTTATCGTAGTGTTTCTTACGATGTACTTTCGTATTGAAACTTTAATAAAGTTTTAAGCGCGGATCATAGAGTAGACTTAATAGGTAGGGCTATTTACATTTTAGTCTAAGATTTCGAGTGATGAGATTTTAGGTATTGTGCACGGTCAAATTAACATTAAATTAAGCATGTAAGATTCTAAATAGAATTACATCAATTTTTTTTTATGAAATACAATTTTTTTCGTACTCTCCAGTAATTTAAGGGCCATAAACCGGAGACGATATACCGACTTCCCAAAACTCTTCTGAAACAAATCGATCCGTCAAAGAATTATAAAATATCGATTCCTTTTTAGTCTATGACTTATTCCCGTCACACAAAAATTGGACAGTGACGTATAATAACTGTAAATCTCCCTGGCGTCTTGTCTTACTACTTACAAATCCCGGTTGATCATGACCAGGATAAAGGACGAAAAAAGAGAAAGGTAACAGATGCCCTCTCTGTCTGATATACTCACTCTGTGAGTTGCGGGGGCGGGCGCGCGGGGCAGAGTTGCAGCGCTCGACCGACTCGTACATTGGGCTCAGTCGTTCGTTAGCCACAGTGGGGGCACGTCGCGCCGCGCGTTAAATTTCATTCGATCGGCATCACATGTAAGTGCGATGGACGTACTCCCAAGCGGTAACTTATTCCGCGAACTGCAGGACATCACTGACACCGGCTTCTTCGAGTTTAAGCTGTCTCTGGAAGACTACTGGCAACAGGTGAGGGCTGAGCGATCTTAAGTCACCACAGCACCAAGCTAAGCTGGCGATCTGTTGAGGCTGAGCGTAATTGTTAAACAATTCGAGTTTTCGAGCCGACACCATTGGGATGGGTTCGCGCCTGCGTATAAGCAGCGGTCGATTTTCAGTATAACCTGAAATTTCCGTTAAGTTTAAGGCTCTGCGTTATAAATCGTTTGAGTAGTTAACATTCCATGAGCGGTTACGCCATTACTAAAAATAAAGTATGGAGAAGTTGTAGCTGCTAGTCGAGGCGTCCCGGTGCGTGAATCCGGCTGAATACAACTTTTGAGTGAGTTTTGAATAAGTTTGTAGTATGCCGCGAATGTATGGTTCCTGGAATGGAAGTTTGGTGAGTGTCAGCGCGAGGTTCGTGATGTTGTGGCCGATGAAGACAGGACGTTCCCTTTCGATGGGAATCAATCGATATTATTCAGTTTCACTTTCCTCCTACTTTATTTTGTTCAACGCAGCATTCCTCAACGGTTATTTATAGTTTGTTTACGTTAAAACTTTTGTTTTTGTTTTATTTTGTTTTTTTTTTCTTGATATCTGTGCATTTTAACTGAGTTTTGTGTTGTTTATGTTACTGGCCGGTGGCTCTATGATGCAATGCTATGGTTTTAAAACTTTTTTTCTACTTAATTAATGATTTTTGACGTTTATTTGTTTTTTTTATCTTGTGTTTTGAGGCTAGCATGACGTGTTTTCACGATTGTCAATTGAATGAGCGCGAGTACACGAGACAGTCGATTACGTGTCTAGACGAATTAATAGTCGACTATTTTAATAGTTTTTTATCCTTTTACCACGGGTTAGCGACAGCGTCAGCGAGGTAGGTGGAGTACGCTAACTTGATTGATAAGCAATTTGGTTATCAAGTCAAATTTTCCTTGGAGACACTACGCAACTATCATTCTTTTTCAGTCGTATGAAATACATATGAATATATGTATAACCCGGCAAATTGACGTAGTGTGTCAATCTGCTCAACAATTAAGTTGCCTGACTGTACAACCACATTATCTAGAATTTATTCATATATATATAAAATACTATCTTAGGTGTTAAACTGTTAATCCTATAATCACGTTGCAAATTTCAGCAAAACAACCATAATCGTTTGATTACTACAGATAGCCATAAAAATCTTTACAACAGTAGTTAGGTATGAAACTTTGAACTATACAGGATATTGTTTATAAAAGGTACGATTTGCGATTAACATTAACAACTTTAATAATAGCGCAGTCGCAATGTTCGTAACAACTTTTTTCGAATGAACAACTAAACTTTTTCATGTGAAAACAGAAACCGAAGCTATTTTTGAATATTTTTTTTCTAAACGTCCCACAAATTACTCCGTTACCGTGGGTGCGTTTAACAACTCCTGTTTGTTCCGAACGGGAATCGAAGTATCAACCGGCGACCCTTGCGCAAAAGCAGATCACTCAACCACTGCGCCTCCAGGACTTGTGGTCTTGTTGAATTCACATTTACCCCTTCATGACTTAGTTTAAACTACATAATTTTGTAGTTTACTACTAAGACCGTTTTTAACATGGTCCCGACGGATACATCGCACGTGAAGAAAAATATCTGTCGCTGCTTTTTGCTTTTATGTATTTTATTTTCTCTTTTACTTTTACACACGCTATCTACATCTCTTTATATATTTTCCTATCGCAGGTATACTGGAAGAGATTTATTTAGAAATAAGTATCACCTTAGTACCTATTTTTCTGTTCTTTTCCTCTTGTCTGTTCATATATTGTACATAAAAGGAAAAAAAAATAAGGAGCAACTTTAAATATGGAACGCTGAAAAATATATCTTTTTAAAAAAACGTCATTGTTGTTTGTTGTTTTGTAGTTGTCATCAACGCTGAATAACTTGAAGCCACCTTCTCAGTTATAAAGTAACATCCAGGAACGGGATCCATATTTGGACAATGGTGGCCAACATCTAAGAAAATTATCTCTATCTAATATTCTAAATAATGGTAAAGGAAAAAGTATATAACATATTCCCTGAGATACGACAGTACCTAAGTCCAGCTTGAAAGTTATTTTCCACTACAAAGGGACAATACTTTGTTTTTATTATTCCAAAAATAGTTTTACAGATATTTTTCCACCATATGGATATGCAAAAACTGTGCAATACAATAGAATAGGTACCTACTTAACTTTAATGGAAAATCTTACCTGTATCCTGTACTAGTTGATAAACTGTATCACAGGAGACAGGGCCTTCCGTTTCAAATGAGATAGTACATGTATGCCAATGTTTGTAGGAAAAATCTTAAAGGTAGTGGATACCTTCACCACAGTTCGATTTTAAGTCAAAGGTACCTGACGTGAGATCTGAGACAGAACATATTTACCATCTGGTGACGATAAAGGAAGCAGACGTGAAGTACACAGGTGCAAGCAGTTGTCTAACCATCTGGAATAATGCTTTCGTCACCTTTTAGGATGCGAGAAAAGAGGGCAGGGAATTTTAATGTCGTTTGGTAGCCCAGAACCACTTGGAGACTGCGTTTTAGTGAAATTAGATTTTTTCTCTTTTATCGGCACGAGCAGTTAATATGAAAAGTAGCTCGAAATGGTATATATATTAGGCATTTAGCAAGTTGGTACATTTTAGGAAGTGCCCGGAGTGCACCGGACGTAGTCACGAGCAATAAATATGTATAGATAGTAAATACACGTAGCAAAATTCAGAACAGATTTTATTGTGTAACTTTGAGATAAGGCCTATTTCAACTCAAATGATTCATTTCAATTCAACCAATCACAGGCACTTTTGAATTTTCAAGGAATCGATCAGTCAGAACGATGAACCTAATTGCCCATTCCAAAGCGTGGAAGCTACCTATGGAGAAGAACGGGCAAGAAACTAGATGGTGTTCGTAACAACATAAAATTGCAATCAATACAGTAGAAGAAAATGCCTTTTAGAAGTTGCTAAAATGTAAACATTAGTGTTCGAGACTGTACACAATTATCGACTCTTGAAGACTATTCAAACGCACGGAATGCACCCAAGTGTCACTGTATAGATTGTTTAAGAATTCATCACGCATCGAAATAGGGCGAAAACTGATACTAGGAGTGACAACATAATAATTTCTTTGAATTATTTAACAGCTGATATCTGTAAATTATCTTTACTGTGCCGTTGTTCAGCTTATCGCATTCACGTTTAAATGGGCTAAATTGTGCATATCAATATTAAATACCTACTATTATAGCTCTCCGAGAAATTGATTGTAACTTGGAATTAATTGTGGTAGGTATAGAAAGTATACATATAGGACAGAAACATTGTTAAATACCAGTAAATTATTCCCTTACACGCCTAAATAAACTCACGAAATTCAAAATTCTTTCATATCTTCTCCTTTCGTGACGTAACGAGATGAATTTATAGTTCTTAAAAAGATTAGCCAAAATCCACCACATTGTGCCAAACATGCAAAATTTTCATCACTATTCGATGCACAATATTTTACTATTCATTCGAACAAATATAAACTTCCGTGTAAACACGCCGATGCTCGTACAAGCTGGCTGACCTGTAGCTACATACAAAAAGATTAACTTTACGCTTTAAAGCAATTTAAACTGCTAAAATATTGTGCTTCGAAGCGAAAAATGAATTTGTTTTCACAAAAATGGATGTCGCTTTCCAATCAACGATCCAACGATATTCACGCCGATGTAAAAGACCATTTCCCATTTACCAACTTATTTTCATTAAACGGTAGTAAATTACTGCAAAATTACAGAGAACTTTTAATTTATAAAGTCATGCTACTGTGGGTATTAATATTTACTCATGGAATGAAAACTAATTAAGGCTCCCACAGACAGGCGCGACGCGACAGCGCTACACAAAGGTGCCGCTCGTCGCGCGACATGCGGTGCCTTTGGATTGGCTTTGGATGGACAGAGTGATTCATGAGGAAGGTTTAAGTGTATAATTCATTGAGGTTTTGTGTAAATTGGCTGAAATATGACGATGATTGTTGAAGATGTCGGAAAAAATCATGCTAACCTGGCGTGCGCTCCGTAAACAAATGGAGTAATATGAAATAAATTATACTTTTTATCCCGGTATTACGTTCCCGTAAGATCATTTCTGACCACCACGCGGGCGAACTCGCGGGCAAAAGCTAGTCCAACTATAAAATTGGCTTCAGTAATGAAATTCGAAATGCATACTTCAAATTCGCAGTCCACCACCACACTCAGCGATCAAATATTTGAAATAATTTCGTCTGAAATGAATGTTGGGAAATGAACATGCCACAATTATTCAGTTAATTAACACGTTAACTGAATAGTTGTCCCATGTTTATTTCAATTAATTGATATATGCTAATAATAACATATTATACCTCTTAGTTCAAGCATAGTCGGGTAAAAAAGGTACACGCCTGCATCAGTTACTTTCTTCATAGCCAACGAAAAAGAGTTTCTTTTTTGTTGTTTATACACATGCTAATCTAGCTTTCATAACAAATGGAAGTACGAGTAGGTATACCGATTATCCGAAAGAAATACAGAATTGCACCTCCCATTAAGGGACGAATAAATTCATTTTGCAACATGAAAACATTAAGCAACTTTCTATAACTTTTGCGGAGCTAAACTGTATAACTTTTGATATCCGTTGTTGCTCTATCACTCGCAAACATTGTTCCACAAAAAGTAACTCCGGTGTGGAAGCACAGTTTGTACAACAATTTTCATCGAATATTTTTCATTGCCGGACGCAATAAATAGAGAAAAGGATACCTATGTAAAACTAGAATGAGCCCGCGACTTCGGACGCATGAATTTTCTTGTTTTAACATAAAATACATCCTATGATACTCGGCAATAGCTTCCTATCAGTGAATGAATTTCCGTAATCGGACCAGAAGTTCCAAAGATAACCTCCTACATACAAACTCACGAATTTTACTTCTTAAAGTACCATAGATATAGGTAATTAAAGCAGGTTCGACCGAGACAAGTGTACCTACCAACTATTTCTAGCCACAAACGGGTCGACTTCGAACCGAGTGTACCAATACTTATGGTGCCGGAAACACTGCGTAAACATAGTTATTTTAAAACTTAGTTTATAGGTAAATAGTTATTGTTTGGACTGAGAGTTAGTTGCGGTCTTCACGGTCCATTACGGCCAGTGGGTCGGCAGAGTTCCAAGGTCTTGGCAAGACGCATGTAGAAAATGTTATTACTATTTATTAGGCACAAACATATTTTTTTTTAATAATAATATGTGAAGATTGCTCTACTCAGTATAAAAACATATTTTTATAATGCTTGAAGATCAAAATTTACATTCAAACCAATTTATACACTGATCAGGAAAAAATAACCACGTAAATTGAAAGACAAAACCCATCTCTTGATAGATTGATGACTAAATTCGCTTAAATCGAAGATAAATCAATTACTCTCCCTCCCGCCGCAGGGTTAAAGTATAAAGTAACCAAGTCTAGCACACCAATTTAATAATCAGTACACCAAGAGAATACCGTTAAAAGCTGGGATACTGTGGCACATAGCTTGGCGTAAACCTCGTTTAGGGCACCAATTTTGTGTGCAAGGTAGACGGAATTTCAGCGAGAATTTGCGTTATCAATAGCTGGTCAATTCACTGCCTTTGTGGACATTGTGTACAAGCGACATATTATGTCGCATGAAAACGATGCGCGCAAATGGACAAATAAAGACAAATAGGTATAGAACTCTACCGATAAAAAAGAGGCAATTTTTTGTTCTGATGTTGTCATGTATTATTCTTGGCTGGTCATCCATTTGTTCTCAGTCACCTCAAATGAAACGGTTATCGATAAAACTCCGCTTACTGACCCCAGTGAGGCAGTAATGGGAAAATTGCAAAAAAATTACGGTAGAAACATTTATTAAGACGCCATGTTGCATTTCAGCCGGGATATTGGCGCTACTTTTAAGAGTTAATTGCTTTTTTAATTATAACAGATTA
Organism: Dryobotodes eremita; assembly: GCA_917490735.1. NCBI lineage: Eukaryota > Metazoa > Arthropoda > Insecta > Lepidoptera > Noctuidae > Dryobotodes > Dryobotodes eremita. Next base: position 2,559,040 of record OU823241.1, on the reverse strand, counting down.
AACTATTGCACGGGAGTTTATCGGTGTGCATTAATTATTAAATTATTATTTTATGTGAAAACGACTCAGTGTCACAGTAGAGTTCTACTTGATATTCCGCAAATTAACTTTAGTTATCATCTAATTATTTGCTAAAAATGTTAATTTTGTTAGAGATTTCCGTCAGAGTATGTCACGTTGACGTAGGGGACTGCTATTTATGTCCATACAACTAATTATCCATAGCACGCCCTATTTAACACACCTGCAAAACGTTGACCCCGATTTCACCCTACAATCCTGAAAAAAATTGAACTCTGACCATTCGTGTTCTTGTCATGAACCAACAAAAAAAAAAAAACTGTTACTCTTGCTGTTACAACATAGGACAGAGCAATGTTAATTAAAGTTAATTTGGAGCAATTAGTAATAGTCAGTAGGTACTGTGGATTTTAGAAGTGTTTACTTTTACGTAATTTTGAACTGGGATGGTCAGTTATAGAATGCATTGGACAGTTTATTATTTCTGATCGATTTTTTCCAGTTAGTTTATGATTATGAATAAGTCTAGTTTACAACTAGCTGTGTCCATAACTCCTCTGACCTGGCTATACAATTTATGTAAATAACAATAATATCAATGAATTTAAGGAAAAATCACGCGTTAAGGCTCGTACACACTGGCGCGACGCGGCAGCGCTACACAAAGGCGCCGCTCGTCGCGCGACACGCGGTGCCTTTGTGTCGCCTCATCGCATACGATTGGCGTCGCGTGTCGCCTCATCGCATGCGATTGGCGTCGCGTGTCGCGCCCGATTCGCGTCGATTGTCGCGGCTGTTTTTAGGAGCCTTTAATGGTCAGACGGCGAGACATTGCATTTTATAAAGAGTAAGTATTTATTTAGGATTAATTAACGGAATGCTTGACACTTGCAAAAGCTGACAACATGCTATTTTATAAGAGCACAAGCCGTATATTTAACCCCTTCAGGGGATGTTTTTCTGAAATCCTTCGTAAGTAGTCACTTTCGCTATGTAAAGATCTGTTGTGCTCAATTTCATGCTTCTAGAGCGAGCTGTGAAGACTTAACTTTGTCTGTCAGTGAATGATTGAATGTATTAAGTAGAAGATTCATCTATTAGCGTTTTGCTTTTCACTTGTTTTTCTATAGGAGTTTTCCTTCCCATCAATTTCTTTTTTACAGGACTAACTTTTCTGTCTCTGCTCTGAGGTAAAACAAACTATCAATGTAAACGTTTCGTTTAGGTAACAAGTTAACACGACGGGATCGTTTGTCGGTTTGTTTGTAAACACGACCGAGCGCCACATTCCGTGGTGGGAATGAAGGAAAATATCGAGTTTGTTGATGAACGTTGAATACAGAGAGCGAGCCTATTTCAGTAAAGGAATATTCCGAATAGATAACACGAAAGGTAAAAAAAAGATTATTAAAAGACTACGTTTTAAACTGACTCGCCGGAGAATTTAAAGTTGAGAACTTAGCATTACTTAAAGTAATGCTAAAGTAGAGTTTGTTAAAGGCGAAATAAGACAATTCTTTGCAAAAAAAAAAATAATAATTTCGCGGCCTTCATAATGCTAAAGTACAGTTTATCAGTTTCATGGCTATAAGAGTAGGGGAAGACCAAATAAACGATGTACAATCAAATTCTGAATTTCAGATTCCCAATACAGAAACCTGGTGTTTGAATGGAAGGTTAAATGAGACTTGCGATTACGGCAGGGTGTTAAGTGTCAGATGCGTGAAAATTGAGCAGAGACTTTTCAAAATGACGTAGGTCTTAAAAATATATTAATTTAGTTAGTAAATAGACAAAGACCAACTGACTAATAGAATAAAAATGGTAAGATAAGAGAGAAAGGCAATAAACTACTTAAACAATTTTTCATTCGAATTTAAAATATCAAGACGACAAAGCACCTGAATAGATATTGACCTCCTGTAGGAATGAACTCAAGTATTACCTACGAGTACCCTCGTAACGGTGGTTAGGCATGTACCTACGTAAGCAGAAGTCGCCAGAAATTGTATCCGTCCACTGTTGCGAACACGGGAAACGGGCTTCAGACACGCAAGTTCTTACCTATTGATTACTTGAACCATGAACTTTCTACACCGAGAAGCTATACATCTATAGATGGTATTAAAACTACTGACACGCCACGAAGCCTCTAGAAGTAGTTCAAAATCAGCCGGTCTATACTGCAAAAATCTCAACGTGAAAACTTAGGTAAAGTGAACTTGAACCACGAGCATCACCACCTGATGCTAGGTATTGACACTATTGGCACCTCACTTCACTTAAGTTTTCACGGTGAGATTTTTACAGAATATATCGGAAAAAGACGGGTAAGGTCATTTGAATATCACTGACAAATCAAACGTAACGATACAGATATGAAACTAACAGTACAGACTAATAAAAGTATCGAAATTCGAGTATCGAGACCTGTCGTCCACGACACAACTCAAAAGTAATCAGTTAAGGCTCTCACAAACAGGCGCGACATGCGACACAAAGGCACCTCTCGTCGCGCGACAGGCGGTGCTTTTGTGTTGCGTCGCGTGTCGCGTCTGTTTGTAGGAGCCTTTACAAACTAATTTGTGATTGGTTCCGTCGGTTTCGGACCGCCATTTTTGGAATTTGAGCTATGACATTCTGGGTACTTATTGGAGATTTGAGTTTCTGACACGTTACTTTTGAGTATTGTCGTGGACGACAGGCCTTAGTGTGGACATAACTCAGGTTTAGACCTAGATACAACTCGAGATAGTATGAAGCCTCTTATCCAGTAGGCAACATTTGACGCGCAAAACGTGACGCTCAACATGTTCGGCAACGTTGCCCAACAGCGCGCGACGTTACTTTGCGCGTAACATGACAACGTTACTAAACAAAAGTTCCTCGTTACCGTTCAACATGATGAGCAAATTGTTGTGCATCATGTCGCGCGTCAAATGTTGCCTAGTGGATACGAGGCTTGAAACTAGCATATAATGTAGTTTCCAAGTTTTCCTTACAAATGAAACGTGATACTCCTAGTTTGAAGCTTTTCCCACAATAGGTTTATCAAACAATTGAACACTCACAAGCGCTGAAAAGTTTTAACTGCATTTGACATTAAATGAAATGATGTTTTAAGGAGACTACATTACCTAAACGCAAGTTTTATAATGCCTAAAAGTATATGATCCACTGCAGTACACAAAATAAAAAAAAAATGATATTCTTCAAGATATAAGTATCCTAGTTAGATAGTGTGCTGAAAACATAATACAACTAATTTGATACGATAGAAAAAAATCACGAAGATACCTCTAAAAATTTATTTTAACGATTAAAAGCCATACTAGTATACATGCAATCATTCTGATTTTTAGCAATATACTAACGTATTAAAGCTCCCACAGACAGGTGCGACGCGACAGCGCTACACAAAGTCACCGCTCGTCGCGCGACACGCGGTGCCTTTGTGTCGGGCGTCGCGTCGCGCCTGTGTGAACGAGCCTTTAGTGTTTTAATTTTTTTGTCCAATCAATAGATTTTTTGTGGATAGAAAATTGCTTCATAATTCCCCAGCTTTGTGTCATCGCGCTTCTCTTTCTTGTCTACGCCGTCCGACAGTGACCGCGCTTTAGCTGTTGGCAGCCTCTTAAGACACTTATACACGTCAATAAACACTATTAGGTATACATAGTTGGAGTGCAAATAATCTCTGAATAAAGGCTCGTACACACTGGCGCGACGCGACGCCCGACACAAAGGCACCGCTAGTCGCGCGACGAGCGGCGCCTTTGTCTAGCGCTGTCGCGTCGCGCCTATCTGTGGGAGGCTTAAACTTAGTTCTATAGTTTCGACTTGATTTAGTTGTTACTAGTTATATTCGAAATGGTTTTCGGTTTAACTTTAGCCACATTTCGAGCAAGATGTCATACGAGTTTTCATGTTGAACTTTTACCTAAGAATAATTCTCTTGTGTGATGTTGCTTAGAAATACAAAAAAAAAACCTGACAATCTTCGTACATTTTCATCACCCACTGTCTTTTTTCCCAACAAGTTTGGGGTCATTCACAACACAACGCAATTTTAATAACATCCATGTTGAGCCAATATTTCTTAAGCAAGAGGAGTTGTGAGTTGAATGAAGTTGGAGTGCGAGTTTGGAGTTTCTTGCCCGTTCTTCTCCATAGAGATCTACGTTTTGGAAAGGGCAACTAGCTTCAACTTTCTGACTAACTCACCGACTCTTTGACGATACAAAAGTGCCTGTAAATGGTTTAATTGAAATAAATGCTTTGAGTTTGAGTTTGAGTTCAAGTGTAAATCTTATTAATATCTAAATAACACCCCCAATTAAAATAATCCTAAATTCAAATCACTCATGCACTACGCTAACGCTTACCCTAGGAGAAAACTGCGGACAATGCTTACCTGAAGACAAAAAGATACACACAAATAATTAAATAATCATTATATATTATTACTAGCTGCGCCCAGGGGTTTCACCCGCATAAATCTCACAACTTTCGTAAAAAAAAAACCGTAAGAACCTTCTGCAAAGTATTAGAAAACTATTCAAAAAAAGATGGACGAAATCGGTAGTCTTTCTCAAGTTATGGCGTGACCAAGAGAAATTATTCATTTTAATATATATAGATTATCAAAAACAACCGACTCCAGAAAAACCACTACAAAGTGAATGTATAAAGAATTATTTTTCTTTTCTTTTAAATAATATTTCGTAATTACAAACATGACACTCATGGCAGTTTCTCAGTTAAAACTTATTCTTTTGATTATTTAGCTCAGGTAGTTTGGGCTAAATAATCTTAATTACCATTTTTTTTTTTATTAACTCGAACTTCTGCTTGAAACAAAATTTAAATTATTTCTAGGTGATTTTAACTTTCAGGACATATAATGCAAGTTCATTAGTGAACGTATAAGGTTATTCAAATCACAAAATATAACCAATACTCGTACTGGAGCTGACTCCGGCAGCTCCCAAAATCAGGACGAACACACGAGCAGTAACTTTGTTACACTATGTTCTGTACACTACGTGCAGGCCCTGCAGTCTCGACATTAGATAACGACAAAAATCTGTCGCTAAGTCGTATCGATGTAAAATTCCTTTAATAGATTTACAACTTTATTTCCAAAATATAAGGTTGAAAATCTAATAAAGGAATTTGACATCGATTGGACTTAACGACCGATTATTGTCGGTATCAATGTCGAGACTGCAGGGCCAGGCCCTGCAGTCTCGACATTAGATAGCGACAAAAATCTGTCGCTAAGTCGTAACGATGTCAAATTCCTTTAATAGATTTTCAACTTTATTTCCAAAGCATAAGGTTGAAAATCTATTAAAGAAATTTGACATCGATTGGACTTAACGACCGATTTTTGTCGCTATTCATGTCGAGACTGCAGGGCCTGGGCCGGAAGTCTCGACATTAGACAGCGACAAAAATCGGTCGCTAAGTCGTATCGTTGTCAAATTTCTTTAATAGATTTTCAACTTTATTTCGAAAGCATAAGGTTGAAAATATATTAAAGAAATTTGACATCGATTAGACTTAACGACCGATTTTTGTCGTTATATTTGTCGAGACTGCAGGGCCAGGACTGTCGAATCCTATTAACATTTGTATTACGAGTATAGGTAGAATTGACGTCCCATATGAACAAACTAAATTCCAAATTGTTTCATAGTCTGTAGCGAAGTGCTCTTAAAAGTTGCGCTGGCTACTGAGTGTCAGTTTAAAAGTTGTAATAAATAGGAATACCATTTTTGTACAATTTGCAACTAATTTTGTAAGCTGATGTTCGAGTTTTTAATTGTTTCTGCATTTCTGTCTGCCTGCATGGACTACCCGCGAAATATATAAATGAAATACAAAATCAGTTTCCAGGATGGAACTCAATAATACTGTAGATCACAGAACCTTTCTCTGACTAAGTACTCTGATTCCATTATGATATTGATTACAATTCCCAACAATTTATTATTAAAGATTAATATTTGCGAAAGATGGAAAATAATGCAATTTTAATATTGTGGCTAAAAGCATAACAAGTAGTCGTTGTGTGGTGGCGAGGCATAAAATGCAATTAACAATGTGGTAGTAATTACTACACTGGCGTGCAATAAAATCGACCCACCCCGTGCTCGTCGATTTGAAACAATATAATTCAACAAGGTTTACTAACAATAACCTAATATATTGTATACTAAAACCTTCCTGAAGGTATGTAGATTATGTTAGTTAAAGAATTATCAAAACTGATTTACAAGTTTATGAAGAAATCACGAATAAAGAACCTCCTTTTTTGAAGTCCGTTAAAAAATAAAGTTACATTTTTATTAAACGAACATTCATGAACAAAGTTAAACTTTTGTAAATTTCACTGGCAAAAAAAAGTCACGCACTTTATCCGAGCAAAAGTGAGCGATGTGGACAGCTGAAGAATCGAGTCGATCTTGGCAAGAATATTGCTTTTAAACAAATATAGTGTATGTGCAAATAGACTGTGCCTTACCTACCTTCACACAATATAAATTAATAAATGATATTCATTAAGATTTTTGAGATAGCGTCTCTCAAATTGCGAGCACGGGGAGGGCGACTTTTTTGCACGCAAATGTAGTTAGGTAACGACAACGTGTTTCTAGCTACATACATTAGAAGAAAATAGTTTCTATAAATAACATAATTTAAATAAAATTTACTGGGGAATTCTTAACTGGAATTGGTATGAGGAAATTATTTCTTTGTGCTACCGGTTTTTATGCAAAAAAAACCGTCTTTTCCTTTTGAGTTGTTTTGGTGGATTTCTGCGAATTGGATGAATGTGTCATCTGGCTCTAACCTTTGATGCTGTAGTCGAATAAAGCAACAAAGTTTATGCAATTAAAAAACTCATTTACTGGGGACATCATCAAACCTAACAAATAAGCTATAGAAAAACCAACTTCACGCTTTGGCGTGAAATAAAAATATTGCTTTAGAAAACTATATAATAGGCTACATAATTGGCATGCCAGACAGGCTGAAGTCGAGAGGACCAGCCTTTATTTTTTTACGTTTTGGTTGACGTCCTAATCCGGATTCATCCGGCGGGCGCGATGATATCGGGCCGTGTCAAAGGCTGTCAATATCAACACTGTTGTTCCAAATTTTGTGCATAACAAGCAGTGGTGGTAAGGGGCCATCCATAAATTACGTTACACTTTAAGGGGGGGCTGGGGTCGGTCGACGAAGTGTGACATTGTGTGACAAGGGGTGGGATGGGTCCTAAATTTCGTGACATCACATTTCAAAATCTAATGTTATCTAAGTATTAAAACACGAAATTTGAACTATTAACTAAAGCCTAATCAAAGCGCTTCTAGCCACAAAATTGTAGTTCTACAATCTGAACTCAATAGCTTGATGTTGACACTACGAATATTCCTGACATTAACAACCAAAACGAGAACGAAGTGACTGCTATACTAGTTATAAATAATTTAAAGAAGTGGGTTCAAAGTCCATGGACTCAAGATGATTAAGTTTGTATCTTTCATTAATGTAATTAATCGATTATTGTTTTGTACATTTTTTCAAATGTCTATTTTCATGTTGGTTTTCTTAATAAAACTTTTTTAGAAAAACGAAACAACCGACTTCCAAAAAAGAAATACTACAAAGTGAAAAATAATTTTCACTTTCGGAAGTCGGTGTCTTTAGTTTTGTATTTTCGTTTTTTGCCACTGACTTCCGAAATTTAAGTTATTTTTCACTTTTTAGTTGTGGTACCTACCCCACATAAATTCATATACCACTATTTGCTGTGTAATAATATACAATTGTTTTTTTTTTTTTCGTTTTTTTTTTGTGGGTCGGTTTGGAGTTTGTCTGTGCTACAATAGCATAATGGTAAGTGCTCATTACCTTTTACAAAATATTCCTTTTCCGGATGCAGTCACGTTAATTGTGAGGAGTTCTCCTGGTACTTCACCATCAGCTCTACTTCACCGTATGCATTGTGACAAGCATAAATTATTTAGCAACCATATTAAAGTAATCGAATCGCAACATTCGCAACCGTGAAATACTTATTATTGAGTAGTTCCGGTGGCTTCGTCATCTACATATAGTCTTCATCATCAATTCCACTTCACCAAATGGTGCTTTCCAAGAGCAATTGCATGAGTTACTATAAAAAATACATAAATCACTATAGGTGTGCCTACAATAATTGAAGAGTTCCCTCGATTTCTCCAGGATCCCAGCATCAGAACCTGCTGATAATGGGACCACCTGGGAAGTATAAACCTTTTGAAACAAAAAAGAATTTTCCAAATTGGTTTAGTCGTCTTCGAGTAATCGGTGAACATACATAAAAAAAACATTAAGACGAATTGAGAACCTCCTCCTTTTTTGAAATCGGTTAAAAATAATTTAAATGGAAATAAAAGTAATTGCTGTTTTAATTTAATAATTTTAGATGTAAAATTGCAAAATATGTGACGTCACACTAGGGGGAGGAGTCTCATAAATGTGACCAGCTGTGACAAGTTCGGAGGGGGGGTCAAAAAATCATGAAAATCGTGTGACGTAATTTATGGATGGCCCCTAACATGCAGAAGTTTAATTTAATGCCGCTGAAATACATCCTGACCTCGAGTTTTTAAAATAACATTAATTCGAAATTCCGGAATTCCTGTAGGACCGTTGGATGACTTATGGCAGATACCAGATAATTATTTTCACAATTTCGACATCCATAAAGCGTTCCACGATGCTCTCTCTCAGCTTGTTTTTAGTGCGCTCGTTATTGCGAAGAACGAGCTAGGAAAATGCAGGTCCAAAGTTAGCCAGAAATATTAGAGCAATTTCGCAAGCAAAAAATATCCACCCTTGCAAAGTTAAATGACAGGGGTACATGACATAATAGGTGATTTAATTTTGCATAAACTTTCGTTCAAAGACAAAATTTCCTATTACGTAAAACCTACCTGGAATTAAATTGAAACTTCTGAAAAGGTTTCTGAACTCTGAACTCGTTGCCACTGTTCTACGATGCTTTGTTTATTTGATTGAGTTCAAGTTTACGCGTGAATGGCGTTTGCGTGGCTTCCTTAAAGAATTTTAGAGTTGTACGTTACTTGATCATTGTTCCAGAGAGGGCAAACACCTCTAGTTACCCCTCGGAGTTAAATATTAGGTAAGTATGGTTAGTTGTAGCAGGTTAATATCGACTACCGTCAGAATTTTAAGGTTTAAAAAATCTTGGCCGTTCTTGATTTTTGCTTACTTTTGAATCGTCAGGTAGAACGTGTACGCGAAATACGCGCTTTTACGTGGAGTTGCGGACACTAGCCCGTGTTACCTTGACTACATAGCTACGTGCCTTCGTTTTATATTCGCGAAACTGTAGGGAGGGGCAGAGTCAACATTAAACCAACGACATACTCTAGTAGATTGTAGTTTAGTCAATAATATTCTATTCAGAGACACCGTCAATAGTCGCTTTACGGGCCGTTTCATGATCTTTTGTTCAAATTCATATTGTGCATAAACCATCCAATGTGTTGCTCGCACAGGCTCACATCGCTCGCAGAACAGCCGGTCTATTCTGTAAAAATGTCACCGTGAGATCTAAAGTGAAGTGAGTCGTCAATCCATCTGATGCTAGGGATTGAAACTAATGACAGCTCACTTTAAGCTCACTTCACCCAAGTTATCACGGTGAGATTTTTACAGAATAGATCGGCAGATGGCCGGTGGGGCGGAAAGGTTCTGGAGTCGCGACCGCGTACCGGAACACGAAGCGTTGGAAGGCCTCCCATAAGATGGACCGATGATCTGGTGAAGACCGCAGGAATCCGCTGGATGCGAGAAGCGAAAAACCAGCCGAACTCGCGGTGCTTGGGGGAAGCCTTGGTCCAGCAGTGGACGTCTGTCGGCCGAAATGCTAGACCAATGTGTTTGGCAGTCGAGTAAAAAATAATGTTCGTAAAAACCTCAAATATAAAGTTTTCATAAACACAGCGCAAGATTCTCGTTCCTTGGCGCTTAAAACTAAAATTAGAATCCAAATAAACCATCAGTTGATTAGTCTAGACAAAAATGTAAATACAGAAGTTTGTAAACGACACATGTGGTAGAATATAAACCGAAAAAAAATACTTCCACATATTTGGTGATGACCTTTAAAAGGTCAGCTGACCTATTCTGTAAAAATCTCACCGTAGTAACTTAGGTGAAGTCAGCTGGAATTGAGCTGTCAATCGTTTCAATCCCTAGCGTGAGGTGGAATAAAATTTAATTTCACTTTAGTTTTCGCGGTGAGATTTTTGCAGAATACGCCGGTCAGATGCATAGTTCTCGCGACCAGGCCCTGCAGTCTCGACATTAGATAGCGACAAAAATCCGTCGCTAAGTCGTATCGTTGTCAAATTCCTTTAATAGATTTTCAACCTTATTTCCAAAGCATAAGGTTGAAAATCTATTAAAGGAATTTGACATCGATACGACTTAGCGACAGATTTTTGTCGCTATTCATGTCAAAACTGCAGGGCCAGCCCGCGTGTATTACCACGAATCAAAAGGAGTACGTAAACATCGTAGATCGTGGCGTTCTGTAGTTACTGCCTAGTGCCTATCTCCACGGCGAAAAAGATGAGAATTAATGTACCTACAGTCAGGGTAATTACCAGTTTATCAAATGGAAAAACTACGCCGATTTGCCATGTTGTAGCCATTTCATACAACTGACTGCCAAAGAATGGCAGTTGTGATTTAAAAATTAAGACTCTTTCAGACAGGCGCGACACGCGACGCTAATCGCACGCGACACAAAGGCACCGGTCGTCGCGCGACAGGCGGTGCCTTTGTGTCGCGTGCGATTAGCGTCGCGTGTCGCGCCTGTTTGCAGGAGCCTATACGGACAATTTAAGTTGGTAGTCAATTTGCTTGGCAATTAATTTCCCTTACCTTAACTTATAGTACCTATATATCTAGTGTAAGTATGTATTGAAGAGGTACAAGTTCCCAACGGAAGGGTTAAGGGACGCGTAAAGGCAGGAGCCGATCAATATTTGCCTGATTTTATTTGTGCCAGAGATTGGGTTCGAGCAAATAATATATAGGTACCCAATTTTATTACTTGAAATTACAATGGCTTGTGAGAGCGGCGTTGAGTTATAGAAGGCGGGTTCGTCCACGGGCATTTGATAAAGTAGTCCAAAGAAATATTCGAAAGCTGTATTTGTACTAGGAAACAGATTTTAATAATCTAACTGATAAAATCAATCTAGTTTACTAAATCTCCGAAAAAAATACTCCTATTAGGACCAATCCATACATACAACATGCCTCAATGATGCTGCGTCAATTCGAAGAAAAGCTAGAATAGAAACTAATACATGTCAGTGGTAGACAAAACCAGGTGTAGGGGTTTTCTTGTGAATTTCCAACTAGCCGAATGTGTGAGGAAAGGTATTTTGCGACGTTCTATAGTCGCACGTAACTTGGCAGGTGGTGTAGTGGGATTAAGTATGCGCAATATGCGCATGTACACTTAGTGCAACAAAATACTGGTCACTTTTAATGCTTGTCATCATTCTATGGTTATTGCCATAATTTATTTTTAAACATGTCTGTTTCGAAGAAAGTTTAGGAAAAGAAAAACGCATCTAACGACTCTTGTCAAGTTAATGTACCTGTGGATGGCAACGCCTGTTGTCTAAGGCTTTGTGGTTACACCGAATTCCTGGAACCCTATGCCTATGTAGTCCCGGATGAAGCCAAATACCTATAGGAATGTTCATTTCTCTGTTCTTCTGGGCCTGAAACCTGGAAAAAGGAATGTCCGACTTAGTTGTAAAGAGAAACAAACAATACAGCTTGAACTATTGCTCCAAACATTTTCTATGAATATATGGCTCAAATTCCAGGTGATTTTTTCATCCTAATCTTTTAGAAACTATGCCATATTCACGCAGGGGTTGTAATGACCCAAACGCAGTAAATAAAACGTGGTGGCAAGCAAACTGTTCTATTTTTTGCTGAGGCAATTGGCGCCGAAATACGTCTTGTCTCATAGCAAGAATCTGACCAGTTTTTTGTCTACAAGGGAAAAAAAACTGAATCATTTCTAAAAGAGTAAAAAGAAAATATAATGCGGTTACCAAAAGTGGAACTCCGCGGCGCCCTGGGGTCTGGGAGGGCGGGAAGATTACTATACCGAACTTAAACGTCCTTCAGAAAGGTCAAGTGCGTAGTAAGACCGGCGCGTGTAACACCCTGCGTATGAATGGGAATGTAGACGAAGACACGGGACAAGAAAAACGTAGCACGGCGCTATGTGGCTTTTGCATACCCCCACGACCAACAGGCGGGAATCCTTTTACATTCAGCTAAATTAATTATTAATAAATTAATATCCTACGTCAATTTGCTTTGTTACTGTCATTTCAACTGTCAAATGATCACGGTTGCGATTGAACTGTTATTGGCATCACACACAAATTCAATATGCAATTAGGCAATACCATAATATAATTTCAATCCCGGTATTTACGGGATTGACCTTTCTTAACCCCGTGGGATCCAGGTATTTGCGGGATCCTGCAGGGTGGACGTTGACTTCTGAAATTAATCATAATAAAGACCTCATTTTAAGATTTTTAACTTAAATTAAACAAGCTTCTTGGTATATATTAAACTCTTTATTAATATTTTTTTACATTATGACATAGTAACATAATATCACAAGAAAACTAAATATTATTTACAAAATAACTGCGCAAAAAAGTTAAAGTATTAATTGCTTCGTCGGCTAAAAGGCTCCTAACCGTACAGGCTAGGTAGCCAGCAGCAGAAAAGGCTCGTTCTGCTTCTACGCACTAGCGTAGAAGCAACAGCAGCAGCAGTTCCTACTAAGGAATGAATTAAAGGTGAATTGAAACCCTATGTGACATTCTTTTTTCTTTCTACAAATCCAACCGACTCGAAACAATTAATCTCCTTGTTCATCAAAATTGCTATTGTCACATATACAATCACAAGATTGCTATTGTCGGATCTAGGTTGGGGTGGTGTTCCTGATCCAGAACTTTTCACTTTGGTCCTAGGTCAGTTCGAGTTCTTCTTGAAGTGCTGATTAACACGATAAACTTCGTTTCTTCGTAATCCCGCTATTCCTGCGAGATCCCGCTCAATTTTCGATCGGGATTAGTCCTGTATAATGTACGCTGGGTCCCGATATTTCAGGATACAGGTAACCCTATATTTCTGGATTCCGAAATCCCCGTATTGCATTCTCTATATACAATATGAAAGACAACTAACTGTTTACAAATAATCCATTCTGCTAGGTACACAATTTAATGACTAACTGACAAATATGTGAATACAAAACAAACAAAACACGCAAATATGGTTCACAAAAAAAAAAACATGTTCATACCCAACTCCGTACAAATGAGACATTTTTGAAAAAAAAACAGAAAGTACATATAAATACAAGACGAAAGGACAATGTGATTGAATCCACATACATTTTAGTCAGTTTGCTTTACTACTAAATTCCCTGTTTCAGCAAAATCCAGGCTTTCTTTTACAAACAGGAGAAAAGAAAAAGAAATGTCACGATTTGCCAAATATTATGATCTAATAATAAAGAGAAACAGCTCGTCACCGCAATCAGCTGATTACTACGTCCACTTATCACTAGGTATGATAAGAGCTGATAACGCGGCGAATATTTTTCATGATAAGTGTTTGTGTTCGAAATGCATGTTGGTACCCAGGCTGTTATCAAACTGTGTTACTTATATCAATAATAAATAACAATAAATTGAGTTAACAGAGTGGTTGACAGTAGTGTGGCCTATGCACGTTAAAACATACTCGGTCTTCTTACAAAACAATGTTTTTCTTTAGACATGGTTTAAACCACCGAGCCCGTTTTTCAAATAAGAACCTAACAGAAATCGAAATACGATTCCTTTTACAAAACCGACAACTTAGCCCGGTCTTAGGTTGTCAATTTTGTATTAAGAACTTTACTAAAGTCGGCATAAAGTGCGAAATATAAAAACTGGCTCGAAGGTTTCGCCTCGGGCTAAAGTTAGATCGTGTTTTGTAATAAGACGGACTATGTTTTTGAATGAAAAGTAAGTTATAGCCCGATTTAAACTTTATGGCGGCTCGGAACATGAGGAGAGTCGCTGCGCAGTAACAAATTTTCGTGTCAGCGGGACTGAACACACTTAAGAGGGCCTCGACAAATGGCATTCGCTTCGGAGCGATTCTATTTCTATAATCGCTATCGCTTTCGCTAATGTTTCCATCATACGAATCGAAAACTAGCAAATAACGCTTGTCAAAAAGAGCCACTTTTTTTTTTGGTTTGTGAATCTTCGCATGACGTCTCCCGCTCTGGGCGGAGCGGGAGAGCGTGTCAGACTCTTACTGACTAAAACCCACCCGAGTTCCTTCAGTTGCCTGTGCGCCAGGGCCACGGTAACTCTTTCGAACAATCCGCGACCCCGGCAGGCATCGGCCCTTTCGGACCCCATCAATGATGCAAAAAGGGCTACGCATCTCTATGAAAGTAATCGTTCGACGCTGTCGATTCGTTTCATAGAATTGAATGATGTTAACATTGTCCAGCTGATTTCTATTCGTTGATCTATGATCACGTGTCATTTCGATGGTTTATGTCAACCCCATACATTATTGACTTTTCTACTAGCGTCATCGCTAATCGAATGTTACTTTGTCTAGGCCCTCAGAGTCGCCATAAAGTTTGAATCAGACTGTATCGTTCGTTTTCCCCACTCTTTTTAACCCACTTCAAAATGGAGGAAGTTATGTTTTATACAAAAAGAGAACCACTTGCCAGAAAAAAACTTGCAGAGTGCGATGGAATATTATTATTTCTTAGGTATCAACTTTAACATTATTAAGTTTACTGTAAAACTATCCGATACTGTTTGCCTTTCAGGCTCTCAATCAAAAGTATTATTACCCTTATCAGAAGAGATTTTCGCAAGTGGATCTCCAGCGCACTTGACACAAATACCTAATTGTGTAGAATCATTATCTTGCAAGTGCAAATGAAGGCCCAATAAGAACTATGTAGATGTACCTGCTTGCACCACCGACCGATCAACTACCTACCTACATAAAAAGGTTTTATTCTGCATGACACTCAAGCTGGCAACATCAATCTGATGATAGCTATGAAAACTGAGGACATGAAGAAAAAAAAACTGCACGTGCAACACCCTACACGTGATAGAAGTGAACTTCTTATAAAAAAACCCGTGTGGCACTCGGGGACTGCCGCGGTAAAGCTACTGCATAGCATTTTTTATCAACTTATGCAATTATAATTATTTATTTATTTTTGCAGTATTTTTTTTTCTTTGATATGAATTTAAGTACAGTCGTACCATATACATACACGTTAAGCGAACGCTCGGCCAAGCTACATGGTAGGCGGAGTGGGGGGTGTTAGGTTTTATTTTCGTTACGGAATTTCTTGATTCGGTCGCTGCGCTCAAAGCCCGCGATAAAAGCTATGCAATAGCTTAAAAATAATCAGAGAGAGAGGTTTATATCTTTCTTCTCTCTCATTTTACGAAATGTGCCTGAACGTGACGCATCCTTGAAATTTCACTCTTAATAATTCTCGTCCAATAATTAATCGAATTGCCGCCTAAGAAGTTTAACTTCAATATACTTCAATATATATGTATAAAAGGGGCCTTAAAATGTCCTGAAAGTAATTAATAATACTAATAGTATAGTGTTTTCTTTCCCTCAACTCTCCTCTCAGTAAGAGAGAGTACTAAGGGCGAATTTCTTCAATGAAACTGAACGCAATCAGCACATCAAAACCGCGTTCAAGGACGAAATCTACCACTCGGGGCAAGTGCGGGTTGACCTGACCTGTATATCAGTGACTAAAAACTCATCAATGTCAGTTAGCCACTACACGAAAATGTAATCAATTGAAAGTCACCTTAATTGGGCGCTCTTAATATTGGTAGGCCTGTTAGAAGTGAAGAAATATTTTTAAAGGAAAAGTAGCAATAAAAAAGTCACGGAAAGGCTCCCACAGACAGGCTCGACGCGACAGCGCTACACAAAGACGCCGCTCGTCGCGCGACACGCGGTGCCTTTGTGGCGGGCGTCGCGTTGCGCCAGTGTGTACGAGTCTTGATAATTTTAAAAGTTTATTTTCTTGGAAAGTATATTATGCATGAGTTTTGACCGTGGGCAGTGTGGAGGGCTAGTCGAACAAAGTATCATTTGGTATCATAACATTTCCAATCGCAAATGTTGCGGATAAGTGCGGGAAATGTCATTTAAAATATATTATTTACCTGGTTCCACGGTTATCTGGTTTGGTGTGGTGTAAAATAATGCGTTGCTTTTTTATAATTTTACAGTTATTATTACTCATTTTTTTAAATAACTCGCACTTGACCAAAACGAAGTTTGCCTAAAGGCTGCCGCAGACAAGTGCGGCGTGTCTGTGGAAGAACAATTTCCATGAAGTTTTCATAGAAATTGTTCTACTAGAGTCGTGTCCCACTGTCGCGTCGCGCCTTTTTGCCTTAAATTGTAGAATCTGAACGAATTCCTTTTTCGGTTTTCGTCCAAAAATAAAAATTTTCGTTTTCGGCTGCAAACGTTCATTTACGGTCGGACTATACGTACTGCATAATTGTTATCATGAAAGAGATTAGGGTTTCCCAATAATCTCCGGTTAAAAAAAATACTGTCTAATTCTCAAAGTGCAAATGAGGATCTATCAATACGAAAGGGGAAGTGGGTAGGTACTAGTCTGTAAACCAGGTTCGCATATTTTTGGCTCTTCGTCTGTGTACAGAACAGCTGTAAGAAGCGTTAAATTATTCAACAATTCCGAACTAATAAATCAATCTTTCCTGTTTATTGTATTAACAGTAGTTGAATAGATTTACCTATCGCTCGGTTTGCAGTAAAGGGAAATATTATTGAGTTAAAACAATGGGAACATACTAGAAGTATTGACAATAATATTCACTGAGCAAAATAGCTGGTTTTCACACAGATTATGTAATTATTTGTAAGGCCCGCAAATAAGGAAAGTCTGGGAAATTAATTGATTAGCAAAATACTACCAACTTAAATTGTCAGTGTATACAATTTTTTTTATCTCAACTGTCATTCTTTGACAATTGTGATTTGAAAAGGCTGGTGTCAAGTTGCTTGAGAATTAATTTCCCTGACTACCTATTATGGGCCTGGGTGATGTGAAATGTGAACTTGCTAAACATACAGGACATTGTCAAATGAAATCAAATCATTAATTTTTTTGCCATCATGGGTAGGGGTATAGATGTTATACATGTTTTGATAATGTTCTCCATGCTCTGCCGTCACTTGGGCATGCAAAATTTTAGACACAAAATAACTTGTACTTTCCTACAAAATTCAACACTTACTTGCTTGCTTCCAGCATAGTAGTATTTAGTATTTATTATTTATGGATACGCAGTAAAATACATAGATATGATACGACATATAACTATTGAGTAATATTTCTTCCAGCAGACCTGGGAAAGGAGAAATGACAAAAAAACAACCAACTTCCAAATAAATCACTACAAAACAAAGTGACAAATAACTTATAAGTCTTCAAATATCGGAAGTCGGTGTCTTTGGTTTTGTAGTTTCGTTTTTTTGCCACCAACTTCCGAAATTAAAGTTATTTTTCATTTTTTTGTGTTTTTTTGGAAGTCGGTTGTTTTTTCTTGAACAAAAGGTTTTTATTTTTCACCTTTTAGTTGTGGTAGGTACCTAGTGTACCTACCTACCCAACACAAATTCGCATACCACTACTTGCTATGTAATTAACAGTGACAGGAAGTTATTAAAACATCAATATACACTAATTTCTCACAACGCATTTTACACTTTTTAATTATTTTCTTTTTTTATATTTTTTTTTTACTTGTCGTATTGCTGTGTTGCTGCTGTGTGCTGTGTTCTGTGCCTTTTAGTCTGCTAAATAAATGTATTTTCTTTCTTTCTTGCTAGGTGGATAAAATACGTATTATTGAAGCTAACTGAAAAACTATCCAAGCAAAGTTAATAAAATTTATATGGGATCTCCCCTGCGGTATACCCTCTCCATTAAAAAAAGAATTTCCGTAATCGATCCACAATTGCCAGAAATATTGCGTAACAAACAAACAACAACAAAAATACAGACGAATTGAGAACCTCGTCCTTTTTAACTCGGTTAAAAAGAAATGTAGACAATACAGAGCTAGAACAAGAAGAGGAGCGATTTTGACATAATATAATATCGTTAATTATCTTTAACAATTCTGTCAATTAAAAGACAAACATAGACTCGAGGGGTCAGATAACAATAAATAACAAATGACCTTAGACGATATTATTAATAAATGATTCACCATCCGATTATGCTGAATATAATAATATCATTATAACTAGACAGTTAGCGCATGTGCTAGCCATCAGGAAATGCCCTCGATTGTGTATATAGATGTTTGTTAGTCAGTCTGTATGCATATATGTACTTTACTTTTATATGTATTGGAGATTTTTACCTAGCCGTGTGTACGTAATAGGTATAGGTACCTGTAAATTTGTCAAGATAGTCTAACTTCCTACTAATATTATAAATGAGAAAGTTTGTGAGGATGGATGAATGGAAGGATGGATAGATGTTTGTTACTCTTTCACGCAAAAACGGCTGAACGAATTTGTATGAAATTTGGCACACAGACAGTTTATAACCTAGATTAACACGTGAGGCCCTTTTTTATCCCGGTAGTACGTTCCCGTGGGATACTTTCCGACCTCCACGCGGGCGAAGCTGCGGGCAAAAGCTAGTATATTACAAAGAGATAAGATTGATTTTTTGTATGTTTGTTTGTTACGCTTTTACGCTAGAACGGCTCAACGGATTTGAGTGGAATTTGGCACATGGGTAGACCATGACCTGGATTAGGACATAGGATACTTTTTATCCCAATATTCCCATGGGATCGAGACTTATGCGGGTGAAACCGTGGGGCGCAGTTAGTAAACACTAATACAATAATTTTAACCTTAAAATTTTGGCTTGGTTTGTTTCCATTTGGATTTTTTTTCCAAGAATATAAAAACAGGAAAGTGATCGTATAAAATAAATTGTATTTCGGTAACACGTAAAGTCAGGAAAATTGATTGCTTAGCAAATTGGCTATAAACTTAAATTGTCCGTATATTCAAGTCACAACTGTCACTCTTTGACAGTTGTATTCAATGTAGCACGGTAAATTGGCGTAGTGTCTCAATTTGATAAACGATTAATTTCCCTGACTGTAATTATGAAACATTAATTTATGTCTGTAGTCGATAATGAGTTTTATTATATACTACATACCTACGTAATTACTTTTAGTTAATTAAAAACAACTTGAGTGGTCAAATGAGTCGGAAGAATTTTGTATTTGTACATATTATTTTTGTTCCTTGCTAAAATATATACCTAGATTTACCATTAGCATTGGAACAGTACATAACAAGGCTATTGTTATTGTACCAGTACCTAAAGCAGCTCCAAACTAGAATATATTAGGTACCAGCGACCCGTCCTTGGGGAATTACTCTCTAAGCACGAAATCTGTAGTTTCGGCCAAAGTCGGGCGTCTCCAACTCCGTATCGCCTACGGACATAAGATTAGTTTGGGGCCCGAACTAAGAATTAATAATAACGCGATTTCGCAGTTGTCCCTACTCCCGATGTGTTTTTGCCCGTCCGAAATAATTTAATATGGTAAGTGAGTTCGTTCCGAAGTATCGAACTATTTTCGTTGGGCCTGTATCTTTGTTGACGGACTCAGAGAGTAGGCCTCCTGCTTCGCACGGTTTCTAGAACTTGACAAAACATCGGGATTTTTTTATTATGTGTGTGTAAGTTTAATATAAATGTTTTATACACATAAATCTTTCGGAATCAATTCTCAAAAAATTATGGTGAAAACTGCATCGAAATCCGTTGCGTAGTTTAAAACAAAGAAGCAGTCACACAGACAGATACGAAAAGCGTCTTTAATTTGTAATAATTATGTAGTTAAATATGTAGATATTATATTTATGTGGGAATGGTATCACGATAAACATATATTATTTAAAAAAAAAACATAAAAATAAAGTAAAAAAAAACGCAACTGTCTTGGCAGTTCATTGCTCTGCCGAAAAAAAAAAAAACTAATTCCCTATTCCAAAATTGAAAATAATTAAAGCCGTTATAATACTCGTTACCGTTTGGATACACAACAACAAAATTAAAAAACTATTCACTCAATTATTTCTCTTAGACTGAGCGAGTAAACTTAAACAGGGGACTGTCAGACTGTCACCTATTGAACGCGTCAGCTCACTATCTAACCTTGAAGCTTCTCTATACACGAAGCAACAATGGTTTACTGAACAATTAACAGTGACATCTTTCTTCGCTTTTCTATCGGATATGTTGTATTCAATCAACCTGGCTAGTCTTTTCTCAACTATGCTGGGATCGGCTTCCAGTCTAACTGGATGCAGCTGAATACCAGTATTTTATATGGAGCGACTGCACAGCCCAGTTACTGGGTAACACGATAGCCCTTGGTAACACTGGTTATCAGACTTTCGGGCTTCTAATTACCCGTAACGACTTTCAAAGATATACGGATGGCAGTCGTGACCAACGGCTTACGTGCTTTCCGAGGCACGGAGGGGTCTCGATATGAAATGGATGGTCACCCATCCACGAACCAACCGCGACAAGCTTAGCTTAACCTTCGATCGACCCATACGGCTCTTATTAGTTAGCCACGAGCAACAGTTTTATGTTGCATTGCATTTTCTAAACCCGACATGTTTACGGATGAGTTGTAAGTTCAAACAATGGGATAATTGTGTAAGAAACTAACAGTAGGAATGGCTTTCATTTTGACAGTTCAACAACATTCATTGCGTTATTTACGTTGTTGAGCAGACAAATTTGTCGAACATATGAAGCAATGGATTAGCAATAGGCTTCAAAATGATTCAGATTGTGATAGATAGTGTGTTACGCACATTACAACCGCGTCAGGCCGCAGCGGTACGCATTTCAATACAAAAAACCGCGGTGCGGACTGCTTATAGTGTGCGATGGTTCATGCAAAATGTATGAAGCTGGATATTTGCATTGCGGTGCGGCCTACCCTTTGCGTCTGCCTTTAGAATGACTGAAAACATCGTGGAAAACCTAGCGTACAGTGTTTTCAAATCAGGCAGTTGGTAGGTAAGTAATATCGTTCATGACTAAGCATTGTTCTAAAATACTGGCCTAAAATCGTTAAAAAATCTGTTTGAGATCAATGCTTGTCCCTTCTCTATATGAGAAGACACATTTGCACAACGGAAGGAAAATCGGAAACCTTCACATCATCCCTTAAAAAATACTACAAGAAAATGTTTCTCATAGTTTGGTTTTCAGCCTAGTAATGAGATAAAGTACCAACATTTTGCACAGCAGACAAGAAAAATGTACTTTATTTGTGTAAACTATCATTAATATTGAAGTACTTCGCGCCATCATTGTTGTTTCAATGTTCCTTTGTTAACTACAAAATGCTTTGAAACTACACTGGCGTGCAAAAAAGTCGGCCCACTCCGTGCTTTCAATTTGAGAGACGTTATCTCAAAAATCTTAATGAATATAATTTATAAATTTATATTCTGTTAAGGTAGGTAAGGCACAGTATATTTGCACATACACTATATTTGTATAAAAGCAATATTCTTGACAAGATCGACTCAATTCTTAAGATGTCCTCATCGCTCACTTTTGCTCGGATAAAGTGCGTGACTTTTTTTTGCCCATGATATTGACAAAAGAATAATTTTGTTTATTTCTGTTCGTTTAATGAAAATTTATCTTGATTTACTAAAGGACTTCAAAAAAAGGAGGTTCTTTATTCGAACCCCCATGTTTGTAAGTTCGTGATTTCATAAACTTATAAATCAGTTTTGATAATTCTTTAACTAACATAATCTACATACTTTCGGGAAGGTTTTAGTACACAATAGATTAGGTTATTGTTAGTAAACCTTGTTGAGTTATATTGTTTCAAATCGAAGAGCACGGGGTGGGTCGATTTTATTGCACGCCAGTGTATATATATTGTATTTTCAGTCTTTGTTTATTAAGTTTTAGTAAACCTATACTTATTACAGGCAATCTTTAGGGACGTCTTGCGACGACGATAAAATCAACTATGTAATAGGAACGACTTAAGTAAAGTCTGGGAGTTTAATTGTTTACCAAATCGATTGCAAACTTGGCCGTATATTTCAATCACAACCGTCATTCTTTGACTGTTGTATAAAATGGTAACACACATCAAATTGACGAAGTGTGTCAATTTGATAAACAATTCATTTCATTATAACACGATGACTTTGACATTGCCGTAACTAAGACCCACTTGCATCGCCAATCACTAAACACGTTTAGCCATAAACGTGCTAAACGTGTTTAGTCATTAGCGGTGCAAGTTGGCCTCAGTGGTAATATGTTTACGTAGTTTAAGTTTCAGGTACTGCATATCGTACTCTGCTTTATGATGAACTGGCTACTGCTCGCTACTTTGTCGGCGTGAAATTTCTAGTCTTAACATAAATATATCGGCAATATGTACCTTCCCATTAGTGAAAGAATTTTCGGAATCGGACTAGAAGTTCCAAAGATAACCCCCACATACAAACTCACAAATTTTACCTTTTTATAATATTAGCATATATTGATTATATTGAACTAGCTTGAGAAAATATATCTGTCAAAGAACATATCGCACACCTAGTTAAAGAGTAGCACAACTCAAAATACTCATCTTTTTTCGGGAACAGCAAAAACGTTTTACACGTTTTTTATTTGACCAATTTAAAATTGTGGTTGTATGATGTATATTAATTTACTGGGATATTAATTTGCTCTATTTATATCTTAGTAAAATAATATACAACATCATACAGATTCCGATAATCTAAATAACTCGATTTTGGATTATTTTTACTTGTGCCACCCTTTATCTAGGGTGTGCGATAAATAGATCGAATCACTGTTGTATTGTTCTCGGGTAAGTGCACTTACGGAGCGTGGACGGACAGACAGGAGACGTAGCATTTATTACACATTGTTATAACTAACGACTTTTAAATAGAAATAATACGAGATGAATTAATTTGAAGCTAGTTAATACATTATTTATTACCTACTGGGGAAGCTGATACTGTTGTCTACCGAAAACAAATCTGTAAGTTGAGAGGACATGGCCTTATCTGCACGCTTGTTGGCTGGAGCATTATAATTATTATTATTTCGATAATAGGCAGACAGTGAGGTTGTAAAGATATTAATTTGTAGCAGAGGATGCTGTTTCACATTATTTACAAAAAATATGGCAAAAATAGAACTTTGCAAAGAACTTCTGTTTGCCTCTGTAAGAAATCCCGTAATTGGTTCATTGTATAACCAATTGCCTATTCTGATACAGAGAAGAAAAATTCGCGCACAGGGCAAGATAACAATAACGCTTTTTACTACGAAACTACTTATACTTGTCCGTGGAGTTTCTTGCCCTTTTTCTCCGTAGGAACCTTCATACTATGTTAGAACAATTTAGAATAGGAAGAGAAGAATAATTTGACATTCTAGGTCCTATGTCACCCGCTGAACAAAAAAGAAGGCTTTATCTGTCAGATAAAACCAGACACAATGAAAGAGTAAAGCGAAGTCTTTTTTATCACAACGCTGTTCGTCAGATAACTTGGTCAAGTTATCCGGAAGTTGCAAAACAAGTTCTTTACAGTAGTCAATAAAGTTTAAATTTCATCACGTCTTAATCCCAATACAGGCTCCTTCATTGAAATCAAACAGTAATATCAAACAAACGCGCATGATTCAGTACCTAATACTGATTCACTGTCCGAGCATGTCACAGATAAACAGTCGACGTATAATTATGTCCTGTGCCAATGTCAAATAAAGGATAAGCACACTGTTCTGATGTTAGTTTGAATGTATTTGTAATTGCTTATGAAATTGTGTACGTTTGGTACCTAAGTAATACAATTTCCCCCAGTGCTGGGCACGCCACAATTGCGGCGGTAAGTCCCCATTTTGAGGAGTGGATTGAGAGGTGCCGCGGCGTCCTCACCTTCCGCCTGACGCAGGTCCTCACCGGACAGCTGTTTCGGGAGGTTCTTGTTTTGGATAAGGCGGGAGGAAACGCCCGGGTGCCACCATTGTGTGGATCGACCGGAGGACACAATACAGTGGAGGTCTGCCCGGCTTGGGTGGAGCACCGCGGTGTCCTCGTGGCGGCGATCTCTCACGTCCGCCCTGGTCCAGGCCATGGTACGGAGCGAGAGGGCATGGGAAGCCGTCACCTCCTTCTGCGAAGGAGGAGGCGGAGCGCGTGAGGGAGAGGCAATCGTTGCGCCCTCACGCCCCTAGTCGCCGCAGGAGGAAACTCCTTTGGCGTCGGGAGTTGATAGCTGATTCCCGGCCACCGTAGGCGCAGTGTTGCGGACGGCGAGCAATGGGTAGCTCGCCCTCTGGTAAGGACCAGGCCTGGGTTGACGGCGCGTTGTGTTCCACGCGTGCCTCAAAGAGATGTCAACACTAATTGACGGGTTCCGCTAGGGCCGATGCCTGCCGGGGTCACGGATTGTTCGAAAGAATTACCGTAGCCCTGGCGCACAGGCAACTGAAAGAACACGGGTGGGTTTTAGTCAGTAAAAGTCTGACACAATTTTTGATCACCGCTGTAAAACACTTCTAAATTCATATTTACCTACAATTAGTTACTCTTCCATTCAACTTTATGTTGTATTTAGATCAATGTTCGTACCTCTCTATATGAGAAGAGGCCTTTGCCCAGCAGTGGGACAGCGATATAGGCTGGTATTATTGATATATCATATTTTTTATATGAAAATTAACGAAAAACATCATAAATTGACAAACAATGAGGCGAATATGTACAATTGAAATGTAACCATTAGAGTAGAAATAGTAATTAAGATAAAAATCAATAATAGATACCAACTAGTACCCAAAGATCTTTCAAAAACTTGCCTGAAGGCTTAAAAACAAACTAACATACCCAGCAACACACTTCGACCTAAGCAATGGACCTAAGTAATTAAAACTTGTTCCAGCGATCAACAACAGCTCGTGCCAGATGACAAGTACCAGCAAACGTAAACAATCAACATTCATTTCAAACTTATGCCCGATGCACAACTCATCTCAGCAAAAGTTTCAAGTAGATGTTCGTCGTTTTCCTTGCGCTATGAAAGCACCGAGAATTGGACCACAGACTGAATTAGTCCAGTAGGTTAATTTATATAGGTACACGAAACAATCGCTGCAGGCAAAACTTCCTTGAATGAAGTCACTTTCTGCGGTTGGTGACGCATATTTTTTTTTATAAAAACGTCATACTGTGTGTATTTCTGCCGCTTTTCGAGGTGTTAACGTCATCATTCATTTATTTATATAACAATTGCTTGCTGCACTTACTTGCATTATATTTTTTTTTTAATGCATAGAATGTGTGTTTACTTTTGTATCTACGAGAAATGACTTTTTAAAACTACGTCCATGTCGAACGTGCGACCGACTGTTTGTGTAGTAAAAATAATGTATAATTCTTAACAAACGAGTGTAGATCGAAAGACGCATTCAATCGGATCTGTGTTTGTTCCTTTTGACCTAAAACTTGGCGGCTATATCCTCATCATCTGAAACATTCTCCTGCCATTATTCCAATTTATTTGTCCCCTACGTGTCGATTTCCCTTTGACTTTGTGAACTGAAAATGCGCCGCTAAACTTGTGACACTTAAATATTGTGTCATCCTAATTCCCTCGTTCTTATCTCAATTTATATTCGCGGTCGGCGCAACATATCTTTTTCTTCCACACTTCTCTATCAGTCGTCATGTCGGTAGTCCCCCCTTTCTAACCACATCATCTTCCACACAGTCCGTCCAACGTTTGTTTGGTCTTCCCCTACTCTTACAACCATCCACATTCGTACTCAAAACTTTCCTCCACAGTTGAATATTGTGAGATGCCATAAAATTACAAGATGATATTTTTTGCATTCTTGTCACGAAGATCAGTTTCCTGCTATAGGCTCCTTCAAACAGGTCCGTCCATCTGTTCCTTGCACCCTAAAAATTTGGTGGTACAGTCAGGTCAGGTTTGGTGTCAGGTCAGTATGACAATCTTCAACATTAATTTAAACTGTATTAATTAATCCTCGTTGCAAGAAGTTGATCTTCTCTATGATTTTAGTCTGTGAGGTAATAATAAACAACGGAACCGTTTTATTAACAAGAGCTGCGCTCCGCGGTTTCACCCGCATATGTCTCGATCCCGTGGGAATATCGGGATAAAAAGTATCCTCTGTCCTAATCCAGGTCATGGTCTTTTGACCATGGACTTTTCATCCTGGATCGCAGACGAAGTCGCGGGCAACAGCTAGTTTCCATATAAATCAATTGGTATGTAAGTCGGAGCAAAAGTTTAACCATTGGAATGTCTTAAGAGCGGGTAGTAACCAAAATTGCCTACCTTCAATTAAATTTTGATACGATTGTTCATGAGAAAAATACACTCGAAACGACGATAAAATATAATCGTGAAAACCGTTGAACGCTTCTAGTAGGCGATCGTTTGGCGAGTTAATATACCTAATTGAGTAAACCGCTCAAACAGGATACATTACCATATTTTTATGTCAATCTTTTAGAATAATCTTTTGAGTGTGAACGGAGCAAACTGAAAATAAAACGTTCGCACGAAAAACTAAAAAACCGGCCAAGTGCGAGTCGGACTCGCGCAAGAAGGGTTCCGTACCATTGACTAGGTAAAGAACAGTAGGTACACAAATTAGGTGCCTACCTGTTACTATTTATTGATATCGAGCAAAAAATGGCGAAAAAATCGCGTTTGTTCTATGGGAGCCCCCTTAAATATTTATTTTATTTTTTGTTTTTTAGTATTTGTTGTTATAGTGGCAACAGAAATACATAATTTGTGAAAATTTAAACTGTCTAGCTATCGCGGTTCTTGAGATACAGCCTGGTGACAGACAGACGGACGGACAGACAGCGAAGTCTTAGTAATAGGCTCCCGTTCTTACCCTTTGAATATTTTACGTAGGTTTTACTTTTTAGGGTTCGGTCCTAAAAAGTAAAAAAAAAAACTACGTAAAATATTCAACTCGAATACTAGCTAAAGCGATACCCAATGTAAAAACGCAAAAAAAATATTCAGAATGTGAGATCAAATTCCTGAAAAAATTACGTAAAACGCACACGCTACGACATATCAAGCTATAATTTTCCAGTTTTAGCTGACCTCGCATTGTATTGGCTTTCCGTACAATGAGAAGTCAGCTTATACTGGAAATGTATAGCTTGATATGTAGTCGTGCGTACAAACCGGAAATAGTAAAAATCATGGAAATAGTTCGCTCACATCATGTTGAATTTGGACATGGTTTGTGTTTAATTATTTATACAATTTCGTATATTTTATATCGGAATTAACAACACCAACCGTTTTGCGGTATTTATTTATTAATGGGGTGATATATTGGGCATAGTGAACTAGTGTCAGTTTCAGTGTCGAATCGGCAGAATACGCACAGAATACAAATTCCTTCCAATTTTTATCGATATAATGCAAATAGTCTCCAAATAAAATGGTAATCACAGACGGGCAGACGGACATGACGAAATATTATAAAGGTTTGTTCCTTTTTGGCTACGGAACCCTAAAAATGGAACAAACATTTAATAAAAATGGTCTGCTCATTTTTCAGATAGCTAGATCAACGAATCAGAAAAACTAGAATGGTTTTTAGAAAGTAACTATAACTCGCAAAATGATAGTTTGAAGTTCAAACAAATAACACAAATAAAAAAAATACTAATAAAAATAGTACAAATAAACTAAATCTGAGCGCGTAACATCGAATGTTGTTTAAGTAGGATGACGAAGCTACGCGCGCTTTACTTGTGGTTACCAAGTGTACAGACACGCTGTGAATGTGTGTGTAAGCGCAGGAGCTCTTGGTAACGTCCGAGACAATCGCGAAATCGGAAGTGTGTGTGTGTGTGCGCGTTTTGTGCTGACGGTACTCGTCTTCACACACTCATTTACAGCGTGTTTGCACACTTCGTTACCACAAGTAAAGTGCGTGTCACTTCGTGAGATAAAAATACTATAACGGAATGGGATTTGCTTATCAAGTGCACGGATTCATTAGATAAAACAAACCAAATAAACTCCTTTTTGATTTTATTTTTACTGTAGTAACGTTGGTGACGCTTGACGGGGGCGTCTCATCGGTTAACAGCGTGTGTCTGTAGCACATAGGTAACTACATCATGAAAACTCTCCTCTTCTTAGCACGTCGACGGCAATCTAATTGGAGTCGGCCCGGAATTGGCTACGCGTTTGATGCCATCAGTAGTGTCCATCAGTTCCCGTAACGTGGAGACAACAGGACACGTAGGACGCGATATTGAGTGTCCGATCGTTTGTAGAACAGCACCACAATTTAAATTTATTTGTAATTACTAGCAGCGCCCCGCGGTGTCACCCGGCGCGGTATGAAATATACTTTACGACCTATTCTCAGACCTACCAAAGTTACACAAAATTTCATAAAAATCGGTCAAGCCGTTTCGGGGGAGTTCGATAACAAACACTGTGACACGAGATTTTTATATATTAGATAGAATAACGAATTTCATAATACTTATAGTGACGTTTCACGAAAAACGCTTTTTCAAAGTGATTAATTCTGGGCTGAAACTGAAACTATACACATTCTATACACTATCCACCCCTGTTTTATTACTAAACCCTTTACATTACACCTTGTTTATGTACATAGGTCTATTATACCATTCCCATGTTCACCTTGTCTATCACTAACACCATGGACGTAGAGGGTCATATTATGTTGTCATGCGGGCGATGACGTAACATGGGGGATAGCCGGTCCCCAAACCGTGTCAATTGTATTACACACGGATTAAACGTTCCTAGTATAGTATGTTGGACATTGGACCCAATGTTGGAATATCTTTTAAAAATGTTTATTGGAAACGACGGTGGGAGTTTTATCCAAAAATTTGATAGCTGTGATAATTGAAAAATATAGGTTTTTATACAAAACTGCTCCTTATTAATTAAGCTAGATTCTACAGTAACAATCTAGATCGTAAATGTAGTGATTCGTGAACAAAAGTTCGTTTCGGTTTTGGCGTTTTAAATTGAAATAATTTAATACGTTGGGACTATTCATTAAACGTGAACATTTTGTCTTTTTTTGTTCGTATGAAAATTAAACGATTATGGCAATCATGTTGGTTAATATAGTCCATTTATTACGAAACTATTATTTATTGAAAAATACTTAACAATACTCCGAAAGTCACCTGTATTTCTCTTCTTCGGTACAAAAAGCGGAGCATTATAGTCCCCAGCAACAAAGTATAAAATATAACCATAAACCCAGTAAAAAGATAATAGATCGTATTGAAGAGCACTCTATCTCTACCCAATAATCACTATATTATAAAACAAAGTCTCCCGCCGCGTCTGTCTGTCTGTAAGCGACAAACTCAAAAAATTACAAACGGATTTTCATGCGGTTTTCACCAATGGACGGAGTGATTCATGAGGAAGGTTTCGGTGTATAATTCATTAAGGTTTTGTGTAAACTGGCTGAAATATGACGATGATTATTGAAGATGTCGGAAAAAATCATGCCGACGGGGTGCTTTATCAGCGTGCACCGCGTAAAAATAAAGACATACAGATGACACAGGTACTTACTTTATAACTTGGATACTTAAAATCCCAGTAGTATGATCACGTGGGATATTTACCGACATGCACGCGGGCGAAGCCGCGGGCAAAAGCTAGTATATTACAAAAGAAATAGTTTATTGAAACGTCGGCTCTCAATCTAAATCAATTGATATGATTATCCTCAATTTATCATCCAATAGGAAATACCAAACGCCTAAACTTTCGGAAGACAAATACTCAAATTAAAAATCTTGCCTAGTTCGACTCGCGTACCCGTTTTGTGTCATAGAGAAGGTTCAGAGGTTTTAAATTCGAATTGGAAACAAAATCCAACTCGAATCGTTTTAGGGAGTAAGAATCCAGGTTCCTCGTGTCTGTTTTGAACTAAGTACGATAAAAAAATAAGTAATTAAATATTTGGTTATTAATTTATTCTTTCTTTCTTTAATTATTTTATTCAGCCTTCATGTGACAGAAAGGGTTTGATTTTGTCTGCGGCACCGGAGCAGTAGGTCTAGTTCCCAAGCACAAAATACGTGGTTTCGGCCGTAATTACGGGTCATTTCATTTAAAATTAAAAGATCCCAAGACTTACGGGCGTAGAACGTAGGTGAGAGGTTCCGTTTGCTAACCTAATCAAAGCGATCACGAATACATGATCGTTGCGTTATTATTATGTCACTCACTCATTTGTTCGAAAAACCAGAACCCTGCGTTCTAACCAAAGGCGATCACCGCACATTACCGCGATCGACGCGATCGTTTGTATGAATTATGAATTTATGACGTACAAACGCGACTTGATTGATCGCGCGAGTACGCCATTAGTTATGAAAGAGCGCGACGATCGCTTTGCGTTACGAGTGTTAGGACACGGGGTAAAAGTATCCGATTGATAAAAAGTATTATAAAAAGATCAATGAATTCCAAGCAGACTGCTCTTCTCGGAATTAAATGCAATGTCGAAGTCAAAACTAATAAGCATTATTACCACAGATTATTACTTATTCTAGACATTGAAAGAAATAAAGAAAGAAAATAAGTTTATTTGCGGTAAACATGACGCAGATACAAAATACAAAAAAGAATGAGTTGGGGGAAAATATGCGTCATTGCATTTTATAAGTTGCTTTCCCTCGATCGTAACCGTAAACCAATTAGTTTTTATTGAATGTTAAACCACAAAGGAATCTTTTTCAACGATTTCGTAGAATTCAATTAGCTATTACTTAGTGATATTAAAAACCAAGAGTGGTCGCAATGATGTTTTTTGTATCAGATTCAATTTCGCTCAAAGAAAGAAAAAATTGAGAAAATAAACCAGGTTGAAAGCGAAAATTCCGTAATATTTTAATGAATTTACACAGTATTTTATGATTTATGAGAACTTCCTCGCCTTGAGGCTCTTAAGCTCCTTTGAACAGGCGCGACACAAAGGCATCGCTTGTCGCGCGACGAGCGGTGCCTTAGTGTCGCGTGCGATTCGCGTCGCGTGTCGCACCTGCTTGTAGGAGCCTTTAGCGGGAAACTGATCTACGCGACAAGAATGCTAAAAATATCATCTTGTAATTTTATGGCATCTCACAATATTCAACTGTGGAGGAAAGTTTTGAGTACGAATGTGGATGGGTGTAGGAGTAGGGGAAGACCAAACAAACGATGGATGGACTGTGTGGAAGATGATATGGTTAGAAAGGGGGGAAACTACCGACATAACGACTGACAGAGAAGTGTGGAAGAAAAAGATATGTTGCGCCGACCACGAATATAAATTGAGATAAGAACGAGAGAATGAGGATGACACAATATTTAAGTGTCACAAGTTTAGCGGCGCATTTTCAGTTCACAAAGTCAAAGGGAAATCGACACGTAGGGGATGTCCGATTTTAGGATCCCCTTTCGCAACTAATCCCAACCGTGTCGGGGTGTAATATTCGCTTCACATGTCGACTGAAACTGTTTTTTTTTCTTGTATTATTTGCTCTTTCGGTGAAAAATTCATCCGGGCTCGATTTTAATCCCACTGTAATGCAGTTTTCATAGAGCCGCGATGACTTTATGAAAACGGCAGCGGTTGTTTCAAAATAGAAGCTTTTTTTTAAAATTGATCGCTGTTTATTTGGTTTTTTTATTCTAAACTACTTCGAGGATTTTGATGTGAGTTTATGATCGTGAAGTATATTTTATATTTCGTGTTAATTAGCTCTCATGCGAAGACGGAGCAGCTGGTCTATAATGTATAAAACCTCACCATGAAAACTAGGTGAAGAGAGCTTGACAGGTCACTTCACCTATGTTTTCACGCTGGGATTTTAACAGAATAGGACTGCTGATATACTCTATGAAGTAAATCGGCCTATAGTCTTTTCAAAACACGAAAAAGCTGAACAGTAAATAGGTAAATAAAATATTTTCAAACCCCAGAGGTAGTAACTGGCCGGGTCAGCCGTTCGAATACCGACGCCGGTTCTAACGAGAGATATGAAGCGACTCGTGGACTTGCAGGTGACACGCCGCACACAATAGATGAATGACAGCTAAGCATGCGACTGTTGCAGGTTACCATCCACCATGACCCGCTTTCCTTATTTTTAACCGACTTCAAAAAAGGAGGAGGTTCTCAATTCGACTGTACGTTTTTTTTCTGTCTTTGTTTGTTGGCACAGAACTTTTTCTTGGTGAACTGATTTGGATGATTATTTTTTTATTTGAGAGCTTCACATGTGGTCCCATATAAATTTTATCAAGTTCTGACCAGTTGTTTTTGAGTTATACTTAATACTGCGTATTTTTTCCACTTAGTTTATATTGATGATGTTTTAATAATTTCCTGTCACTGTTATTTACATATCAAGTAGTGGTATACGAATTTGTATGGGATAGGTACCATAACAAAAAAGTGAAAAATAAAAACATTTCTACAAAAAAAAAACAACCGACTTCCAAAAAAAAACACAAAAAATCGTGAAAAATTACTTTAAATTTTGAAGTCAGTGGCCAAAAACGAAAATACAAAACCAAAGACTTCCGAAATTAAAGTTATTTTTCATGTTTTTTTGTGTTTTTCTTGGAAGGCGGTTGTTTTTTTGTAAAAAAGTTTTTTTCAGTCTTTTCTCAGATTTACTGTCTCATTGAAACATATGGATAGTTTCTGCTTCTGTTGAATTTACTGAATTTATTACGATTCTTGTGGCCTTGGTAGTGGCAATATATTTTGTGGTGTTGGATTATGGTGATATTATTCAATTATTTCATGTTTCTTTCATGAAGCGTTTTTGCAATACCTGAATAGGAATTTAGCAATTTTCTCACTGTCATATTATTCAGATTTTTGTTTAAGCTTAATTTCGTTTTATTTATGTAAAGGGTTACTTGCGTAACCTTGAAAATATTTGTACTAATAACTCCGAATCAACGGATGGTATGATCTAGGTCCTAGGGTGACAATTACCTAGATATCTAAGTTCTCCTTTACATACAAGCGGTCATAAAAATATGTTCAAGAATGACTTAAATAAACATTAGTCATTGGTGTGTATGTTGGCATTTTGCAATGCACTGACTCATCCGTACCTGCGAAGGCTTGCATTATTATACGATGTTTTAAATTGAGGTTCGAAAAT
Organism: Dryobotodes eremita; assembly: GCA_917490735.1. Taxonomy (NCBI): domain Eukaryota; kingdom Metazoa; phylum Arthropoda; class Insecta; order Lepidoptera; family Noctuidae; genus Dryobotodes; species Dryobotodes eremita. The sequence goes on along the minus strand of OU823241.1, from coordinate 2,525,465 downwards.
CTTTGAATTTTACATGACACAACGGTCGTTTTAGTTCTTTATTTCATGAGAAATTTCGGGTTATTAATGTCCCGATATGTGTAAGTATTATTCTGGTGTGATGGGCTGGCATACTTTAATAACACTTTTGTTCATTCTGTTTTTTGAGGAGAATTGTCCCCATGAGGAGTCGTGTACTGTCCTTTTACTCCTTATTTAAAACCTACCGAAAAATTACCATTATATTCTACAAAACTAAGTAGAAAAAGACTGGCATAGTCATCTGAAAACCTTTGTAATAGAAACAGCAGGGTAATTGCGTAACACACTACCAGTAGGAATGGCTTTTATTTTGACAGTTCAACAACATTCATTGCGTTATTTATGTTTTTGAGCAGACAAATTTTTCGAACATATGAAGAAATGGATTGGCTTCAAAATGATTCAGATTGTGATTGATCGTGTGATACGCAATTAGGATGCTGTTGTAATAAGTGTATCCGCTGTCTAATTACACGTTAGCTGTGACTTAGCCATAGATTTAATTGCCCTTCAACTTTTGTTCTTGAATCATTAAAGACCTATCGTAGGCAGAACCTGCTGGCGCCAACTAGTTCTTATACAATTCAACTAGTCTGCAAGCGCGGTTAGCCCAAGTGTGCACGGGCGTAAAATATCGCGGGGGGATTTTATCGCGCACTGGATTTTCAACTCTCGGTGTTGAACCTAGCATTGAGAATCCAACAGAGTACATCCCAGCGCGTCGAAAATACTCACTGTTGGATTTTCAACAGTCGGCGCTAGCAATGCGTTGAACATCCAGTGCGCGAAAAAATCTCGCCGCGATATTTTTACGTCCGCGCGAACGTGGGCTTAGCGATCAAAAAGCCTTGAGGCTTTTTGATCGCTAACCGCGCTGACAGGCTGCACCTAATCGATGTCCGTATTTTTTTTATTGGTCCTTGTATTTATTATTTATCGTTTTGTCTACAGGTAAGCATCGACCAGGGTATCTCCTAGGGTAAGCATATAAGTAGTGCATGCGTGGCTTGAATTTAGATTTATGTGGGACGCTGAAAAATTTACTGTTCAACCAGATTTTGACTGATGGTATAAATATGGATGTTGATAAAATACCCCAAAATTGTTGGAACAAAGTAGACATGTCCTACGGTGGGTGATGAAAATGTGAGTACATACCTACTGAAACAGCGAGGTTCTTGTTTTTTGCATATAGCAAAAAAAGCCAAGAAAAATTCTTAGGTAAAATTCAACATAAAAGAAGGTAAGTCAAGTGAAATTGTTCGCGTTCGCGCATAATTGCTACCGTCAAACGGGGTGAATAGGGACGCAGGGATGAACGAAACTTTAAAAGGGATTTTAACATTGAAATAATATAGTTTCTTGCCAAAAAGGATTCTAATGTGTTTACTGTATTATAATTAACGATTAAGTGCCCTTGTTGGCAACAAATTATATTATTTCGATGTTAAAATCCCTTTTAAAGTTTCGTTCCGATTCAACCCTGCGACCCTATTCACCCCGTTTGACGGTATCTGTAGTTTTATTTGATTTAGATTCTGAATTTATTATTTGTTTGTTTGAAGAAATTAAGCGAAGGCCGGCAAAGTTCTATATGTGTCGTGTGTTAAGTGAATGGCAGCGATTTATGTTAGAAATTACTTGTTTCTTGTTCTTGAATTTTATGTTATTATTAGGGAACCACGGAGTTAGGAGACTCCTTGGCGACCGCTGCTAGATGTTGCATTGTCAACACTTTCCATACTAACCAAGCGTGTCACCGTTTACGAGCACTAGGTCACAAGTGACGTATTAAAAATGACAGAAATTGTGCGCTCAACGCACTTTCGGCGCCATGAATTTTAGTAGCACTGTCGTCTAGTTAGTAAGTGCCGGCGCGGCGCGCGGCGATTCCGAGCGCTGTGGATTCAACCTTCTATAAAAAATATCGCGGAATTTTATAAGGTTCGTCATTTTTCTTTGTTGAGTTAATTAGTTTTTTATTAAGACTGCTTTTCCTGATAAGAAATTGAGGACTTGCTATAGATTTAGGTCTAATATTCGTTTGCGTTTGGACGTATCGTTAGTTATTTTGTTTCCCAACCGAATACCAAAAGTTTAGGGCCGAATGACCTCTGCATTAACCGCTATCCGGATCTAAAGATTTTAGATTTTTTTCCAATGAAAAAACTGCTGCAAAAATGAATAAATTAGATATAAAAATATTGCGATTTTTGCGAATTAAGTGTTCACATTCAGCAAAAAAGCGAGAATATCAGTCACCTTTATATTCAAATCGGTAAGCCGTCGAGAATGACACCTACCATGAAGTTTGCAACCCGATCATAGTAATTACTTCAGCCAATACATGCTGGCTGGAACTCTTTGACATGACACCCAACCTACTATCGATCTTATCTTCTTCCGGACATGGTTGAAGTTTGTTTGCGTCTGGTTTGACAGGTAATTGTGAGTTGAAGAATGCATTTTAAAAAGTTGGCATAGTGTTGCGCTGACCTTGCCGGTTCGTCATGCAGTTTTGATAGTAAGAACGGTACATGACTAACGGATGACCATGAAACACTTGTCTCGTTTTAAGTTACGTCTGTCTTTTACAAATGCAATAAACATTGTTATTTTTTGTTAGAAACTGCTGAATGAAATAATATAAAGTGGTATCTTTTTAGGTTCCAAACCAAATGTTTTTAAAATTAGATACCAATTATAATATGGAGTATTTGATAACATCAAAATTATCTAACGGCTAATATTTAATATACCTATACCATTATGAAAACAAATATTGTTTGTGAATTTGTAAATTGAAGTCTCTTTTGAACATACTTAGGTTCACTATACGTTATTACTAGGTGCTTTAAAATGTATGAAAGAAAAATCTAAATTCTTTTCACGTTCGTGCCAATCTTAAAGATAGCACTCGATGTATATATTATTGTGTTGTACGTTTATACTTACAAAGACGCACCGAGATACGCGTGGGATCGCGCCGGCACGAGGATATCCCGCTCCAGCCAACTTCCTATATCTCTAGAGCGTAATTTGTATTTCTCACAAATCTTATTTTCACTTCAACTATTCCAGATATTATATTTACTCAAATAATACTCATCTATTTCAGGTGTTAGGACGCAGCACAATAAACGCATAAAATAAATAGATTTATTTGAACAACACGAACTCAAAATCAAGAATATTCTAAAACACTATAATGGCCTGCATCCAAGTATCCAGAAAACAGGAGATGCTTCACATTTCTTCCTCTGCCATAGTCTATTGGTTTGGAAGAGTCTCTGTGGATTTTGAAGGTGTATTGTGGGTACAGTTCGCTGACGCAGTGCAGTTCCACATGACCAGCGTACTCTCCATCAGTCGACATCAATCTCCTGTAGTCATGAGCAGTATACATATGGAACCCGTAAGATCGGTCCCCAATGATAAAGTCCTTATACCGATGCCAATGTTCCACAATTCTCTCTACTACAGCGAGACGAATCTCTCGATGCCGGTCTTGGGTTCCGTAGATGCTGTAGGAAACAGAACGGAACAAACAGTTGCCATCCCCCCGAATAGGTATCACTCTGCGTGCCATTCTCTTTCTCCGTCGTCTTTTAGGCGAATTTCTTCTCGACTTCTTCCGGTCGATCCTCCGGTATCGGTACCGACTCATTGATGTTATCGCACATCATTAGTTCGGGGTGACAGGTATGGCGGTTGCAAATATTTTTTCGAAACCCGGCTTCTTTTGGGGCCTTAATGAATAACGGTAACACAGGGAATAAATGAGGTACTATGATTGTCGAGTAAATTTTTTAAAATTAGAAAAATATCTTTTAAAATTTCGCGGCCATATTGAAATCAAAACGCGACTCATTAAATTTTGACAGATTTCCTATTTATTTTCTTTATGACTTTGGTTACGGACACTCTTCCGTAATGATTTATATTATGACAGAATTGACACTGATTCATAATATCCGTCATAGTTTAAAAATGTCTACGGAAATCGCGCTTACTTTAAATATATACGAAGGAGGAAAATGTCACTACGATATTATTGAGGCAAGTTTATAAAAGTATTTTGAATTAAATTACAAATATTTCGTTTGCTGTTATACAAATAGGAATTACCAATTACCATTTGTAAGAACTGAACATTATCTTTTTATATTAATTACTTGGGCAGTGAAAAATCAAACGATCGTAATCTTTAGATTCCTCACTCATTTCTCATCCTAGTGTTTTATTTTGCTGCTAGGTTCTATCTTGCGTATAGTACACACGACTACATATCAAGCTATACATTTGCTGCATTAGCTGTTTGTACTTTTCGTACATTGAGAAGACAGCTCCTCATTCATTTCTCATCCTAGTGTTTTATTTTGCAGCAAAATTGTATCTTGCCATTAGCTAGCACACACGGCTACATATCAAGCTATACATTTGCTGCATTAGCTGTTTGTGCTTTTCGTACACTGAGAAGACAGCTTATACTGGAAATGTATAGCTTGATATGTAGTCGGTAATTATAGCATTCACTGCTGGCCGCCGCATTTTCATATTGATCAGGCTCTCGAGGCAAACGAGTGACCGCTGTTTGTAGTTTTCTGAAGGACACTGCCCTCCATTCTTCTGACATTTTCCCTTTAGTAGCTTGTTATGATACCCAAGGGAGGGAAAGGGGTTTGCTTATTTTACTTTACCATCATCAGTTACGTAGCAAGTTTCATGTTCCACGCGGTCGGACAGGACTGCCGTCTGACCTGTATAACCCCAAGGGATGGTAACCTCATCCATTCAGAATAATCCTCTTATGACCACTTCGCAAGACTCGGCAATATTCGGTGTTGTTCGGCTTTTCAAAACGTATTATAAAAGAGTGTAAGAGACCAAAATGGATTAATTCAATTAGTGGTATTGATTTCATTGGCGCACGCGTAGCGTTACAAAAACAAAGGTTGCTTCGATGTATTTGATCTAGAGTCGTTAAATTTGAGAACTTGTCTCGAATCATAGAACAGAATCAATAAATTATATTCTCTCACAGCCAACTCACGTAGGTATATCAGAAATGTTGACCTTCAAACGTGAATTTACATAGAAATACCATCTTGATACTCTTATAATAATCGTGCTAGCCTTTCATTAAGTATTACTCTCCATAATAAAATCTTGATAAAAGAAAAAAATATGGGGCCATATTTTAATGGACTGGCGTCCATTGTGCGCGACGATTCCTATTATTTAATGGGACATTACGCCATAATAATGTGACATAAGTATCTAAACCACTTGAACCAGACGGTGCGTGTGAATGAACTTAGCTGCTCAATGTCATTCGCGAAACTGGTCGATACGGATTGACCATGGATTGACAGTGACCTACCGAATAGTGATAGTGTCTTCGGCAGACTTCGGTATCGTTCGGCGCTCCAAACCCCCACGAACGCAAGTTTGAAGCAATTTTAAACGTTCGGGCCGCGTGCTCGGGGAGGTCGGGGAGGTTCGGGCAGCCGAGCTCACCCGAATTAAAGTTTACTTATTAATTTAGTTCGAAAAGTAGTAAATTAAAGTAGGTGTGTGTGGGTAAAATGTATTGGAATTTATAGCGTAATCCAAGAATGTGCTTGGTAGTAGATTACGACATAAAGCTGACAATATTGATTTTGGGCCAAGAAGGTTCAATTTTATGGAGATAGCGTCTCGCTAAGCATTTACAAAGGAAACTTGCTGTATGAAATTTTTCCCGATCGGTGCAGTGACTCAAGTGGCTGAGCTGCGGGGTAATTACGTAACACACTAACAGTAGGAATGGGTTTCACTTTGACAGTTCAACAACATTCATCGCGTTATTTACGTTGTTGAGCAGACAAATTTTTCTAACATATGAAGCAATGGATTAGCAATAGGTTTAAAAATGATTCAGATTGCGATGTATAGTGTGTTACGTAATTAGGGTGCTGGTGTTCTCAAGCACGAGAGATGGCCTGTTAGGTAATACTTTCGAGTTTCTTTAAGCACATAAGCAGATAAAGTAGTCCGCAATTAGAACTGCGCTGATCGCAGAATCTACGACAGTTTCATTATAATTATGACAACTGTCCAAGAATTGCACCCAAACTGCTATATTGGACCAATTGGCAGTCCAAATGCAGACCGTCTGTATGTCCCACAGGAAAGTCCGATGATCGGAGCATTCGATTTTATTCGGTCCATTGAATTCCCAATCCGATGTCACGCCATTCGCTTTGGCGACTGGCGTATGTAACCCAATAATCGCGCAAGTTGCCTTGTCTGGCTAAACGGACCAATTTCCCTCGATCAAAACCGGACCTATGTTTCCCCAACTGATGCCACTAACATCTAAAAAAATAAAAAACTCGTAAAGCGCGCCTAGGTAACAAATTACCACAGATACACACGCTGTACCAAAAATAATGATGAGTTGTCCATAGTCCCCAAACCGGTACGAATCTCCCATCTCTCTCTGCTTCATTCGATCGGAAGGTGATGGAGCACATCGAGCAGTCCTACGCGTTCGGGTAAACGATGAGTTACGTAACGGCTGGTAATATTTACCATTCACTCCCAGATGGTTTGTGGTCTCTTTAGTGTTTATAAAGTGGAATAAGTAGAATTCTAGGTCAATTATGACGGTAATGGTTGAAAGAAAATTGATTTAGAAATGCTAAAACGGAGGCGGATTGGTTTTCAGGGATGTCTAGACGGTTGACGCAGTTTAAGATCGATGGGTGACTGCTGCACTACTCTTGTCTATGCTCCTGTTATTTGATCTTACAATTTGTTTTCTTTATTAATTAACAAGGGATGTGTTAGGCTCCATTTTCCGATAGAAAAAGATATTTACTGTGCAGAATTTTCAGCACAAAAACTTGCAGAAATGCCAAAAGTTTCTTATGGTTCCCTGAAAATTAGCATCACAGCAATCCCCGCGACCCCAGTCCCATAAATCAGTAGTGCAAGTCCACACAACAGATATCTTTACGTGTACAACTCGCGATGACCGCACAATCGGTCTAAAGGCATTCCACACGGTATGAATCACCGCTGCTAAATATTTATGTATTTCGTCCGTTGGCATGTGTTGATAAAAAGTTTGAATCGTGTTGGAAAAAAAAACATAGGTAGAACACCATCCGTTGAGTTTTAAATTCAAATATGAATTCACGCTTGTTTGCCTCAAAATGGTCAGCAGCTGAGTATTGTTGCACATGTACCCCATGTTGTGTTTGCTTGTGTGTTTCCGAAACAAATTGCCTCGCTATAGTCAGTTCGCTCGACAAAAATCAATATTTTAGCCTACCAAAATCTGAAGTTCCCAATCAGCGCGGTATTTGCGTAACACACTAACAGTAGGAATGGCTTTCATTTTGACAGTTCAACAACATTCATTGCGTTATTTACGCAAACAAAGAGCGTACACGCGGGCGAGTTACGTTGTTAAGCTGACAAATTTTTCGAATATATGAAACAATGGATAAGTAATATCCTTCAAAATTATACAAATTGTGATTGATATTGTTTGACGCAATTAGGGTGATGATTTTTCCAATCTACGCGCAGCGTGTGCTGTAGAGTTCACAATTAGGCTACCCCGCCAAAAGGCGTTCCAATTTCACTTTTTTCTATAGATCCCGAAGTCCTGTTGGTGACAGATAATAAGCGCTTCGCTTCGAAATTCCACTCCGATTCCCAGCGCGAAGAAATGTTTGTATCTCTGTGGATACCTGATATTGCTAGAGATGCACCATAGAACTGACCTGGCCCAAAATGAATCCTTTGACTCATTGAAATGGTTTTTAAACCGTTGCAATGATTCTTCTATCAATAGTTCCATGGATTCAATGCTTGTTATCAAAATAATTTCAATTACTTATCATTTTGAGAATGTTCATGAAAATGAATTTACGCGAAAATCAACTCTTTTTGCTAAGAGAAGAGTCTCTTAGCAGAAAAAGTTGTTATCCGCAAAAATAATAATAATAATGAGATGACGCAATGTTTTCGGCGTCTGCCGAAAACATTGCGTCATCTCATTCATAAATTATTTTCTAGGTATATAAATTATTTTAATCTGTTACCGCTCCGGACAACTTATCAAACTGCACTGTTCCAAATGGATAGTCCCAAAAAAGTCCACAACTAAAATCCTGTACCCACAATTCTGCCGACCCCGAATCCAAAAGTGAAAGTATTATACCCAATTTGCCGATATCAACCGTCATCTATTGTTTGAAGGTCATTGGCATTACGTAACGCTCATGTGTCGGATGTGTTGATATCTAGACATATTATGACACTGTGTGTCTGTGTTCGTGTGGGGCACAGAACTGTCGCCCTTTATGCGGTCTGTTGCTCCCGAACAGTAATTGGTCTACGTGGGAAGCCTCATTTTAGCTTTCTGAAATCTTATTTAAGGCTAAGTTGGCTGCCTTTAATTTGGTTTACTTTATCTATTAGTTCTAAACTTGCAATCACAAAGCTGGGACCTGTGCCATTTGGCAAAGGAGTTAATCCCTTCTTATGCTGACAAATTATTAACTTTTGGTTAGGTACTATTCTGACCAAACACACCATCTACAAGAGAATTCACAGCAAAATGTAAGACTACTGATACAGCAAGCGCTTGCAATCTCGCAACCAACCGCAGAATAGATCTTGAGGTCGCTTTGCCCGTTCATTTGATGTTGCCAAACCTCAAATTGATCCCAATATTCCCAATCATTTTGGTTCTATTATCTCAGAAGCTACCCACAAAGCATTGAAAAAAAATTACCTGTAAGAATATGTACTTGTTATTTTTTGTGTTCGTGTTTTTTCTTATTTCTTTTATCTTCTTTCTTCGCAAATAAATGTAAGTATTATATTTCTTTCAGTCTTTCTTTATCAGTAAGATGAATAGAAAATACATAATGTTATTGTAATTTGGAACTAAACAAGTATTGACATACAGGTTAAGTAAACAATGTTAACACAACTAGACTTGACACACGATTCTATTTTGACGTAAACTATCGAGGTTCACGCCTGGCACTTTGATCACGTTAAACCCATAAGCCTATAATGGCCATTTAAAGGGAACGGGTACCTGAAACTCGGGGCAATAACGACTTTAATTACAGCGCAGGCGAGCCTCTCCAGGGCAATCTAGGCTAACTATGCGGATAACCTGCCATAATTATCCCTTCTGTTTGTATGAGCTGTACATCGACCCTGTCAAAATTTGCGTTGACAGTAATAAACCGGTTCATTGACCTATAGGTTTTGCGTTACATTTGATAGCTAGACGAATGCCCAACCAAGGTAAGTATTTTTTTTATACGACACTGTTGGTACGTAAACATTCATCTTGAGTGAAGGGAGGGTTTCTTCGTAGATAAACTTGTTACATCAAAAACTTATAATGACGAAATTATACTAATTTTCAATACTTATCACAAAGGACCGTGAGGAAGGTTGTGTTTAACCCATCTTGTAACCCTATGTAGATATAAGTGGTAACACTTCCCACCCCCGAAAGTGATAAAGGCTCCTGCAAACAGACGCGACACGCGACGCGAATCGCGCGCAACACAAAAGCACCGCTCGTCGACGAGCGGCGTCTTTGTGTCGCGCTGTCGCGTCGCGCCTGTCTGAGGGAGCCTTAATGTGGTTTATAGATAAAGACTGGTTTCCACCAAAACAGAGAAAAATTCAACTCTCGATTGAAATAAAATATCATTGTTTGCGTTATTTTTTTGCGTTGGTACACTTAATACGAATGATTGCACCTAATATTGCAAAAAAATAAACATTCATCTTATTCGAAAAATGTTATTCGTTCATATTTTTTATTACTAGGTACATGAAACGTTAGAAAGGCACCTTCAAATACTTTATACAACAAAAAAACATGTTTTTATTGGATTCGACGAATGAAATAGATATTGAGAACTGAGGACGCTGCACGTGAAGTTTATATATCCATAATTGTAGCAAAAAAAATTGATATAAACGTCTGTATCATCCTTCGCACCGATATATTGAACTTTTCTGTGTAAATGCTTTGTTTTTTTTTTCCGAATCGAATTCAGTTACTATTGTGGCTAGTATAAAGATAAGCAGCCTACAGAGTTCCCACTGCTGGGGCACAGGCCTCTTCTCTGTGAGAGGGGCTGGGGCATAATCCACCACACGGGCCCAGCGGGCTTAGTATGACGCTTTCTATTTCTTGGAAGATAAGACATAGCTATTTCTATTCAAATTGAAACTTGTCTAAGGTAAGTTAAGACAATTTGATTTTGTAATCGCCATGCTAAAGACAGTAGAAAACTTTTTACTCGACGGCCGCAAAGTATAAAAATGGAATGGAAAAATGAAATTTTTCAGTTTCTGTATGGAAAATGTGAAAAATTATTACCTACATGTAGGGTTTTGGGGGCATTAAGGGGGTCGAAATTTTCATTATTTTTGCGATAGGACACACCATTTTCGAGATATAAGCAAAATAAAAGAAAAACGTGAATAAACTACTGAATTTTGTAACAAGTGCAGTTGACTCTTTCTACTTTGCTGCCGTCGTACTGTCTACATGGAAAGTAATTTTTGTCTATTCTTCCGTCGACAAAACGGTGCTCGTGCTAAGCTTGCAGTGCGGTTTGGTGGCTAAAGATCATGCCATCAATGAAGACGCGCCCCACAATTTTTTGGTCGAGGGGGCCGCTGGTTCTGAGGAGTTTGATCCGAGCGTCAGTCGTGAGCCGTCAGCGGTTCGATGCCCGAGTAGCATAGCTCACGTTGCGTAAATGCAGACCAAGCCCTTTCCAACTATGTTGGGGTCGGCTTCCAGTCTAACCGGATGCAGCTGAATACCATTATTTACTGACTATCTGACCTCCACAACTTAGTTACTGGGCAATACGATACCCCTTGGTAGGACTGGTTGTCAGATTTTTGAGCTTCTGACTACCCGAAACGACTGCGTTACGGATATTCAAAGCACAAAAGTCTGTTCATTTACAGTTCAAAGATCAACGAACAACTATTATAAACTATCTCTACGCAAAAAATGACATCGATCCGTTGCTTCGTTGCGCAAGAGAAGGACAAACCTACAAACAGTTTCATTATAATCTTCAGTAAGTCATACATTTCCAACAGAGGTGTTATTGGAAATATTGATAAACCACCAAACAATATTAAATTGCGAATACGAATTAATCTTTAGAGCTTCATCCAACCATGTGTGTCTGGTAAAAGCTTTCACGTCTTAATCCATGTACATACATGTTCACAACACAACGAACACGACGCGCACTCATGAGCACAACGCACACATTCATCACACAGATACATAAGGATCGATTTGGACCAACAAACGAGCGAATGCTTATTCTATCTCCACTTTGCGGATACTCTTTGTCTAAATGGAATGGGAGTATTATTTTGTTGGTCTACCAATACCTACATAAATGTTAGGGATGTTAGGAAAGGAGTGTTCTTACCCTTGCTTTGGTTCTGTCTTCGTTTGATCTAAACTAGCGGTTCCCAACCTTTGATCTAGAGATCTACGTTTTGGGAATGGCTTTCTGACTAACTGACCGACTCTTTGACAATTCAAAAGTGCCTGTAAATGGTTTAATTGAAATAAATGCTTTGAGTTTTGAGTTTTGTTTGACCAGGGACCACTTTAATTTCATTATTAGTATTATCAGGGACCAGTTTGATTTCATTATTATTAGTAGGGACCACAAGGTTAAAAAATAAACTATCAATCTAAAACATTAATCGAAAAGTTTAACAAACGTAATCGTCAAATTAAAAAATAACATTAGTTAACAAAACACTTAATTTTTAAATTAATAATTCAGTTCGCATCAATGAGATTTTTGAGCTAGCGATTTCTCCAATTTTAGTGTATGAAATTGTTTTTATACACCAGAACTGCTCCAAAGAACGAGATTCAAACGCGTCCTTACAGTTTCTATAATTTTGTTGGAAATTTTGCGCGAACCATATTTTAGCTTTTGCAGACCACTGGTGGTCGTCGGACCACTGGTTGGGAACCACTGGTCTAAACCAACAGTTTAGGTTGATTGATTGTTGCTAATTAGTCGTTACTAATTAGTACCTACAGCAGTTTAGGACTGCTGTAAGCTGATGATGCGTTAGTACCTGACACCATTGCTGGGAATACGTATTTGGTGAATTATCGACGACTACTTGACCTTGCAATATGAGCTGATCAACGTTCTCGTGTTACTTACTAAGGTACATAAACATTTATGTTAATTCTTGTTTAGAACCTAGATCTCAATATTATGTAAAAAGTAGAAGCCAGTGTCAAAGTAGAGTCAATGAGGAAAGTCGTTTAACACTTATAGTACAAAAGAAAAAAACTGCAGCGATTAAACATGAAAATTACACAAGCTACTAACTCATCATTCTACTGCCCATATTCCAATTTATTCGTGGTCGGCGCATCATGTCTTTTTGTTATTTCATACTTGTCTCTATCAGTCGTCATGTCGGTAGTTTCCCCCCTTTATAACCATATCATCTTCCACACAGTCCATCCATCGTCTGTTTGGTCTTCCCCTACTCGTATAGCCATCCACATTCGTACTCAAAAAGTTCCTCGCTACATTTTCCTCATTCTAACTTTTACTATAAAAAGCTGAAATCTGAAAAGCAGAGGGTAAAGGCTCCTAAAAACAGGCGCGCCACGCGACGTGACATAAAGGGCGGTGACCTTCTGTCGCGTGCAATTCGCGTCGTGTGTCGCGCCTGTTTGTGGAGCCTTTAATTGTTAATTTAGATGTTTATGTCAAGTACATCAGTTGCTGACCGTACCACAAACAAAAACAAAAGATATCCTTCCTCAAATCTTAATAATACCAGCCTATTACTGTCCCACTGCAGGGCAAGCATTGATCACCACGCACGCTCCAGACTGGTTGGTGATTTCAAACTTATATTAGCCCAGGTATCCTAACGATGTTCCTCAAATCTTATAATATCCTACCTCAACGATCTAGTAATAGTACGCAGAACTAAAATAGTTGTCAAAGTGTAGCATCATTTAATTTTGTTGGAAGTGATCGTTTTTATAAATAACCCGTAAGCCGTCGTACGGTGCAGCGGGACTGCGGGCGGAAAGCCGGTCGTCTGTCGTAGAACATTCATTAATGAAATGGTGAATGAACGCCACAGAGCACTTATCGATAGAGACCTCATAATAATAATATTGTTTGCATTTTATTTATGTAAACCAAGCTTCTGTTTTATTTTATTTATAAAGATAACAAAACATATAGAAATAAGGTTAGTTGATCAATAAGGTTAGGGACACAGGCCACCTCTCTGCGAGAGGGAGTGGGCCGTAATCCATCACGCGGGCCCAGTGCGGGTTGGATGTCACATGTCTTCGAATTTTTGATTCTCAGACATGCACATGCCAGTTTCCTCACGATGTTTTCCTTCACCGTTTTGAGAGCAGTGGTGATGAAATAAATTACACAAAGTAAAGCGCCTGCCTGGGTTCGAACCCACGACCTACAACTCGGTAAGTCGGAGCCGTTACCACTGGGCCACCATCGCTTAGAATTATTAAAAACCTTTACTAAACTACTAGAAGTTATTCAAATAGAAATGATTGAAAGTGCTTGTTGGCCTGATTAGAATAACTTAATGAAATAAGAACTAGATTTTTTCTAATTTCGAAAACAACAAAACTCTAAAGGCTTCTCCAAACAGGCGCGACACGCGACGCGAATCGCACGCGACACAAAGGCACCGTTTGTCGCGCGACGAGCGGCGGTGCCTCTGTGTCGCGTCGCGTGTAGCTTTTGTTTGAAGGAGCCTTAAAACATACTCTGAATTTCCCACCTTATAGGTTCTTGACCCAAAAATATAAATAACTGGCTTCTCCCACATGACTGTAGGTCGTGCGTCAATCACAGTTTAATCTATGGTCTATGGTCAAGGATACTGCAACTAAAGTGTCATCAGAAGTGACTGATTGGCCAATGGAGTGAAGTGTTGTCCTAGGGGTCGATGACCAGGATAGTGTAGGCAGTATCTAGTACCCATGGTCGAAACTAGATACTGACTGGACTGTTCGCATAATTGCTCTTTTGTCATGATCCTTATGTGAACTGAATTGTGGTACCAGCTTTATTCATTCTTGTTTCTATTCAAGCCTCTATGGGTTACTATTGAAATGAACGTAGGCTATTTTTCCAGCTCAAACAAGGGAAATGCTAAGAGTTAGGCGTTTCGTGAGCTGAGTTTCTTTACTACTGTAACATGAGTTTTGTCTGAATTAAATGAATTTTATTGTAATCCATTTACTGGGTAATATTATTCCCGCAAAGATTCCGCCGTTGGAAAAATCAACCTTTCGGAAGGAAAAAAAAAATATATTTAAGTAGTATCATTATTTATGTTTCCAAAAGGTTGATTTCAGAATCTTTTATCCGTGGAATAATATTCTAACTAGTATGAAAAAGTAAAAGTATGAAAAAAACCCGAATTTCTAAATTATTCCTCAGATAATCTGGCGTTGGTGAAAACAGTCCAAAATCTCTTGAAAAATATGTTTTATCTATTAATCAACAATAGGTAGATTCCTGGCTGAGTTTCTTTTTTGTTAGTTTTGTGCTCTCATGTAGCTTTTTGCACAACTTCACAAAAGACAGATATAAATAAGTTTATTATCTTCAATATTACGAATAATAAACTATCCTCATTCAACATTACAAATCAGTTACAAGATTATTTCGTACTTCCACGGTGACTACCAACTTTTCCAAATTGCAGCGTTGAAAATATTGTATCAAAGTTTTCAAGCGACGCGACAAAGACCTACCAACCGTACACCGGCCTACGGCGCATGCACGGGTACAGTTTGAGCCCCTTCCTGCACGGGTACAGTTTGAGCCCCTTCCTGCACTGATTACCCCACAAACATTTGGAAATCCACGTGGCAAGTTAATTGAATTAGTTAACCTTTTCACTGATGAGTACTTGTGTTGCTAATTGGCAGGGAGCAAGTGGCACGGTCTTGATTGCCTCGAAATG
Organism: Dryobotodes eremita; assembly: GCA_917490735.1. NCBI lineage: Eukaryota > Metazoa > Arthropoda > Insecta > Lepidoptera > Noctuidae > Dryobotodes > Dryobotodes eremita. The sequence goes on along the minus strand of OU823241.1, from coordinate 2,510,366 downwards.
TTTTGCATTCACTCGAATAGCTTCTCTTTCCTTATGAAATAATTGCTTCTGGCCGCGATTTCGTCCGCGTGAAATGTATTGTACTACCCCGTCCCACCCCGTCGCATCCCATCGCCCGCCCGCGTTGTTACTTAGTTTTCGCTTAACGTTCTTTCTGACATTTTTTATTTCTGCACGGCTCCTAAGGGTCGTAGCGTGATTTTAAATAGCTTACAACCTTCCTCAAGAATTGGGTTATCAAATGCAAATAAGAATTTTTCAAATCCGTAAATGTTTTTTTTTGTGGTGTCGTCGTGTCGCGTGTCTGGTCCTCATACTAGTACTATAGTTAGGAAGTAGGGATATAGAGTATGTAACATATCTGTAAAATGAGGATAAGTCCCTACTGGATACTAAAATGTGGGCTTTCGTATTTCCCAAGAGCTTCGATGGCTCTTCTAGTTATTTTGTTTTAGCTTTATTTATTCTTTATTTTCTTCCACAAGTAACAAAATATGTAGGTACACAGTTTATGTTGAAAAAAACTTTGACGATGGGAGACAGGAGCCCATAAGTAAAACTGTGCTACGGTCTCCTGTTATTATTATAATATTAACTCGTTATTTCTAGCTTAAGAATACATATGAAAAAAAAATCCTAAGTAGGCAATATACTTTAACATTTTGAATTCTACAATCTGTCTCTCATTTACGTGATGATTACTTTATTACGGTAATTACCATTAATCTCTCAATTTACCAGACTCCAATATTGTCCAGTATTCAAAATTTTCACTGCAATAACTGCATCAGAAATATAAAGTCACCGAATGGGCAGAGTTACCAATGGCAATGAAATCCTTTGTTATATTTTATCCGAATTAAATGGCCGCGAGGTGAATTGGGGGTGAAAATTGATGTGATGTAGATAAATAGAAATGTTTTTTGATGAAGCTGGTAAAAGAATATTGGTTTGCATTTTAATTGGGTTCAATTTGTTGAGCAGCATTCGGAAATTCGATTACCTAATCAAATAGCTTGCCAACAGTGATTAAGCTTGTTATTGCATTCAAAAATTGATTTGCGAAGAGAATAGACAGAGCAATGAAACAGAAAATCAGTAGGATATTAATAAACTCCAGGACCCTCCCCTCCAACCACTATAAGGGTAGCTCGAGCGAGCCCACTTGTCTATATTAATTTCACTCCGAAACTAGGAAAAGCCCTTGAAAAATGCAGCAATCACAGAGGTGGAAAAAAACTTTAACCGTTGCGTTGCTTCAGAATTTCCTCTTGAAGACCTACAGTTAGTTTATGATTATGCAATTTAGAACTAGACAAAGTAGTTTCACAACGCTTTAAAGCGGAATGCAATTCCCCGCGTCATTTTTTTTTTCAGTAGTATGACGGTTACCCCTTTAGGATGATATGGGGATGAACTGTCCTTACAAATCCCTGTCCCCGATGATTTGGGGTAGTTTCGAACTGTCGACTAGTCACACGTGTGTTTGATTTTTGTAGGTGCCACACCTTTGGAAAACTCACATGGAATGCTGTGGTGTTAAAATTGCGTGAATTTGGTGCTATTGTCATCAATCGGGTACAAATCCAGACTCCGGGCTGCTACTGAGCAATTCCAGATGGGAAAACCCAATAACACTTTGCCCGACCCGGGAATCGGACCCAGGACCTCATGCTCAGCAGTAGCGCTTACGACCACTAGATCAACAAGGCAGTTAGCAATGAATTAGTGTATTTTCTATTTTTGTAACTAGTTATTATGACAATTACCCCGAAAATAGTGATACTTCTCATGGACATGGTAGTAGAAAGCAAATAAAAACATATAGTAAATCAAACAACAAAAAAATAAACAGGGGAAACTGTAATTAAACCAGTTTAATTACTACTAAGTATCAACATTCGAACCCCTCACTCGTGACAAACGTAATTGGAAAATTAGGCACCTGTCCTACCGCGAGTAGAGCGCTACGAGCGACTACTCGGTGCTATGCGTATGTACCAAGCGTAAGTCTCTCAGCGAGTGATGTGCACGTAGATTGAGTGATCCTCTCTTCAATCTTAATTCAATCGGCTAGCGTCGCTGAGCGAGTACTCTCTGATATCTCTTGTCGCTGCGACACACGAGTACTCGCCGGCGGTGTGAACAGTCAGCGAATGTATCTCTTTTACTTACACGGGACCTACCATTCGTTTCTTGAGAGAAAAAATCGTTGATAGCTAGTCGTTTCCTCGTGGCCGGTGGACAGGTGCCTTATTAATACTGTAGCCTAAAGCCCGTTCAAAGGGTTACAAACACGATTTTATAAACGTTGTTGCGTACAGCCTTGCCCTCTGTCACACCACTTGCACTAAATATAAGGGCAGAGACTATTTATAACAGGAAACACCACGGCACGCCATTACAGTAGGTAGGTATGAGTAAGGGTTTATTCTGACTAAGCCTTTAGCAGCCGTGATTGATCAGCGTGTATGTCTCTCAGAAGTCTGCAACTATTCCGCCTTCGGAATAATCCTCTGTCTCAACTGTTTGTGGCATTTCAGACCATTTTTTCTAATTATGTCGAACCATCTTATATATAGATTTCAGAAGTTTTTCTAATGATGTTAAATTATTTTATAAGAGAACTGGAGAACCCAAATGCATCGTCCCATGTGCAGCTCGAGACATGGACAAAAAAATATATCTTTTAGCAGTTTTACATCTATCTGGGCTCTAACTTTATTGTTCAGTTTCACAGTAAAAAATGTTTTATTTTATTTACGACAAGCTACTTTCCTGAGCTGCAGACAAGCTTTGTATGCTACCCGGTATGTCCTGTCTAAAAAGAGAACACGCTTTTGGGACGCTTCGTTTCGCAGCAGGGAAAAGACAGAGGGGGTCAGTGTGGGGTGGTTAGGTAGGTATACCTATGTCAGCTTTATAGTCACTGTACTGACGTGTCTTGTCTTTGAAATATTACCTTTATAGTATTGAAAATAATTCACTGACCCTCTTAATACTTATTGACCTTCTAATGATGCACACTTTTTTAAATTAATAGACTTCTAAAACTTTTTAAAAATAATTGGGCCCCTTTTTAACTTATCAGCTTGTCTCATAGTTGGTCGCAGTAATTGAGCTAGGGCACCCCGACCAAATGGGTTAGGTTAGAACTGTGACCAACCGCGCTACATCCAAGTTGGTCGCAGATACTTGGCTATTTAGTACTTTTGGTACCCCAAAATAGGGATTATTTGAGGTTCACAAAATGAGGCGCAATCATTATACTTTTTAGTGTGTTCAATGACATTTTTAGGATCGCATATTGTAATTTATTAGAGGTTCGATTAAATACGTGCTTTAAAATATTAGGTTATAATAACGTCAATCCACTTTGGCGCGTTCTTTACCAATCGTGATGTATGTCAATTAGGAGACCTAATATTCGAAATATGCTTCAAATATGGTCGTACAAAAATAGAATTCTATTGTTTAATTGAACAAGATGGCAGCTGGGCGCATAATTAACGTCCACTTAGGAAAGAGAATTATTAATTAGAACTTTGACTGACAGAAGGCATAACGAGTGAATATATTGGTATGCATTTATTATAGGCATTTATTTAGTATGTATGTAATATAAGTTATACATAATTATCTCGTATCGGTACGAAATTTATGACATCGCCTAACACTGGGTAGTCAATCAGTCAACTGTCAAGAATTTCCAAGTTTATTGGGGTCAGCATCCAGTCTGAACGGATGCAGCTGCCTGCCTGTATTTTACAAGGAGCGACTGCTTATCCGACCTCCACAACCCAGTTACTGGGTAACACGATACTTGCCCCTTCGTATAGGGAGACAATCAATCGCCGCTATTACCTACAATTGATTCATGAAGATTTCAATTTCAGAGTGGACTGTACTTTCAGATTGTTGACTTCAGTAAATAGGTTTCCATTACTAAGCTAGGCTTTTGTTCAGCTACTCCAGTTTTACTACTACTTCTTGAAAGGTTAATTTACTGACATCTAATAATTGAAAATTTCCATTTGACGAAAGTGTGGGGTGCTGCTGTAGCATGCAATTTTATACATGCAGTAACGTGTTTGGGACACTAACTATCTAAGCACGAAGCCCGTATTTTCGACCGAAGTTACGTGCGTTTCCTACTCTTTATCATAGTTCGGGGCTCGAACTAAAAATGAATGTCAACACGATTTGACAGTTGTCTCTACTCCCAATTTGTTTATACCCGTCCGATAAATTCAATTTTCCTTGTTTTGGTGGATCATTTACATTCGGACGGGCTCGTATCTCTATTGACGGACTTGGAGAGTAGACCCCCGGGTACCGAAAGTGGTAGGTAGGAATAAGATGTCAGTCTCACGCACACGAATATGCACTTAATCAAATTCAATTGCCAGGTCTCGTTGCCTTTTCACGTCCAATTCTACTCAATTATGCTCCTATAGATCATTCAATTGACGCAACTAGAATTTGTTAAGGACTTTAAAGCAAGGTGCCTTCTACTATCTAGCCGAGGTAGGTACGGCAGAAAGTCAACACAGGCTCCGGACAGCCAATTTTAAAGCGTATCTCGGACTGTCGCAAATAAACGAAATTCTCCGTTTTCGAGTCTTCAGGCAATACAGGAATTTCGCAGACTGTTTGCAGAACTGTAGGTATGAGGACGATGGGACAGGCTTTATAAAAGCTGAGCTAGTTTTAGCTCAAGTATTGGTTGTGTGTTTGCGGAGCTAGATACTGAAATACGGTCTGGATACTTCGTTTTCCAAGAGCGTTCGTTACTAATTTCAGTTTAAAGTAATGCACAATATTTACCCTTTCATGCCCGCTCAATAATCCTGTTTTAAACTTTACCTAGCTATCCAGTTTTTTTTATAATCCAGGCCTGGACAAAGGCATCAGGCGTCCTGTAAACAAAATAGGTCATATTTTTCAATATTTCACAAAAGATTAATGGCAAATAATTGGTTTTCCCGGCATTGTCCCGCAGCGGCAGTGCAAATATTTGTACATCAGAAATAATTGGACAGGTAAATAAAATTGAAACCCGAATGAAAAACAACAAAAATATTTTATTGTTACAATGTTGTTATGCTGAGTATTAAGTTCTGTTTACTTTTTTATTTTTGCTTGAGTATAGTTTTAAACGTTTTGTTGGCATATTGAAGTGTGCCAGCTGACATATGGCAAATAACTGCTTTAAGAACTTTATTATTCCTCATTCAGATATAACAATCATATACTTACTGAGAAACTAAATTTACATAAAATGATTATGAGCGTACAAAAACGACGTAAAATAGGACAATAGTGATTAAAAAAATGTAAAAGTCAACTAATCACCAACCAAGTAAACACGGATCTAAAGTAAAAGTAGATGTTTTACTAGATGTGGATTACATGGCAGCGTACTGACTAATAAGCTCTTTTATTTTTATTTTATTTGTTTGCATGAACCCTTGCTAAAGCTAGTATTTTGATATTATTATTATTGTTATTGACTCATTCCATAGGATTTAAATGTAAGTTCTTTTTTAAAACAAGATATACTTTTCGCTTCTTTTTAATATATCCATGGGTATTTTATTGTACATATTAACACCTTTTAATTCAATTACTCTTTTCCCGTAATTAACTGTTCTGGGAGGACGTATTACTAAGTAATTGGATATTCGTTGTTGAAATTTTTGTATATGATGTTTTTTTTTTTTGTGAAATTTAGTGTTGTATGATTATCTTTGCGTAATATTTTTCAATATATTGCAGCGTAGAGCTGGCTGCAAACACGCCGGGGACTCGAACCCCGACGTGAGGTAGCTAAAAATCAAACTCACGCAGCGAATACACGTAATAATTTATTATTATAACAAAAATCATCCGAAATAAAGATTAATAGAATAAAAGCCAAAAATACTAAATTAAAATTCAGTCGTTGGAATTTTAAAAGGCTAAATGCTAAAAAAAAATATCACAACAAGATTTTCAGAGAAAAATCTCCTGATGTTACCAAATATTTAGGATCTTAAAAGTATTCTGACGAATTTAAATTCGATTGCAATCGTACGAAATTCGTGCCGCTCTATAAATTGTTTTACACAAATAAGCACAAGATTAAGGTTTTTCTTTACATAATTCTTTAAGATAACTTTTAAAGAGTACAAGATCTGATATTGAGAATTTAGGAAAGCACCTTAAAAATAGAATGTCACACGTCGGTGTAGCACAGAACACTTCGACTATACTGATGGTTGGGCGTTATTGCGCCACACAAATGACTTATTTAGCACCTGATGTCCAAGCTACTGGACCTGTGTCGTCGACTTTCCTCGGCAACGATCCCGCGCTTCTCTTCGCAAGCTCGCTCGGACTTCGGCAGCCGGCAGACAATGGAAGAAGGCAGGCGAACAATGAATGGCAGGCTAAGACCAAAAAATGTGGCCTTTCAAACAATCAAAAGAAAAAGTGACGATAAATTCCAGGGAACGTATACTCGATCGAGATATCCGCTGAATACTCACATACTAACTAATAACTTCAATTTCACATTCGAAGAAAAATTCAATATTATTAAAAAATCATAACAATTCTCTTGGAATTCCAACGACAGAATCCCTTCAATTTTTTTCTTCTTGACATTGTTCAGAACAATTGTCAATTTTTGAATATCCAAAAAAAACTCGAAAAAGTAAAAAGCTGACCGAATGACTCGTAAAAAGAATTTAATCGACATGACAACAAAAAGTATGTAATTGCAGGAATTATACTGGAATACGATTATGTATAGTCCATTATATGTTTGGAAAATGTTCATTATTTTTGTATCTTTATATATTTTCTGAATTGACGTTCGAAATTTGAAATTAAATAATATTTCGATTAGTCTATTTTGTGTTGTAAATCTGTATTGTGTTTAATACAAAAAGACTTTTGATTTAAGTAATGTTTCCAAACGGCTATATAGGATTTTCTCGAAAATGTTTGAGATAGCAGGTAGGACAGAAATAGGACGCTAGGTACAAGGACCAAGGACTTACTTCTAGACTTGTAAATAGGGACAACTTAAGAAATTTTTTAGTCATCGGGAAAGTACTTAAATCTAAACAAACATGCTGTAAGTTCATTAGCAATAATATTTTTAACACAGTATTAAAGATTTTGTACTTATGCCATCAATGCCAGAACTAGTATTTGGATCTTATCCGTCAATAATTTTGAATTTAATTTAATGATTTGTGTTTCGTAATGATAGTATTGTATCTCCACGTTCTTTTGAACAGACATCTGTGCTGCTGGGGATTTTGTTGCGCCACTTCTTCGTCCCAGCTAAAACACTAGAAAGTGGTGATGGGCGGGCGTTTTGGGGGACTGTCTTTAATTTTGACGTTGAAAAATTGCTGATTCTCAGCTTAGTTTGATTAACTGATTCTTGTTTGAATTATCGAAACATCATTAATGAGGATTCGTTTTCAATGTTCCATATTTTTTTTTTTTTTAAGCTTTGCCCCAAACTAGGAATTTCTCCTGTATTGTGGGTGCGTTTACAAACATTTAAAACTCACATACACAAACAGCCAGACCCGGAACAACTACTTGTAGGTCATACAAATATTTGTTCCGTGCGGGAATCGAACCCGCGACACGCAGCGCAGCAGTCAATCGCTTAACCACTGCGCCAACCGTGGCGTCCATATTATTATCCTATTGTCCTGAGTCCTGAATCAGGCACCGAATACTTCACCTTAGTTCAGTTTCTATGTATACTATCGTCGTACCGCTAGGCATCCTGATTAAGAAAGAGAGATGAAGTTTAGCTTAGCAAAGCTGTAAGCTGTAAATTAAATCAAGGCTCCAAGTGCTTCGGCGTTTAGTTTGAAATATTGAACACTTTGGTGCAATTTTTGGGAAAAAGTGAATTGGCTTTGCTTTGTGACTTCTGCAGCTTGGTTTGATCGAGAGGCGAATTCGTGTTCGTAACTGGGTACATTCAACTTCATATTATTATTTTTAAAAGCATTTCTGCTCTTAAAGGTTAATTTACTGGCATCGATTGAAGAGTTCCATTTTCAACCTACGAAGGTCTTCATCAGATGTTTATCTCTGGGACTAGCAAAACGGACCATTACTAACTGTTAACCACTGTAAGGTTTACCTTCCATTAAGTGGAAAATATGAATATTAATTTTCATTCCAGTAAGATAAGGATTTTACACTTACAAGACTCTTCGTAGGACATTCTATGTTATGCATCGTGTTAGTCGCATTTGGAACGCAATTCCGAATTTAAGAATTAAACGTCATTGCGCCTGCGTCAGGGCAGACGTCTGTTATTTGCCCTGCTTATTGGATTGGGTTGAGCACGGTTGAGTAGGCTCAATTTGCTTATATTAATATTTGCGCAATAGTCGTGTGCAATCAAAATTTCACCCTACGAAAATAGGGAAATATTTTTCTGAAGTGAGTTTCCAGAATTGCCTGGAATTCTCTAAAGTATTTCAGTAAAATAATATTTCTGAAATAACACGTTATTGCAATATGTTTGTCGGGCAACTTTACTTCTTTTTTGTTCAAAATGTATTTATTTACGTTTATTACAGATTCTACAAATACTATTGATAGTATGTACATCTAATACGTATCTAATAATATCCCTACAAAATGGTTGAGCTGGATGGTGCTGATCCACGCGTCATGTTCGTGAACGGGCGCCGTCAGTTGAGACTGGTCATCTCTTAACTGCCACGGCTTATTTTTATTATTAATCTTATATTTTGAATTGTTTCTTTATAAATTTGTTTCGTTGTTCTCGCATATAGAAGCAACAAGAATAATGTACCCAGGATTTTGTAATATCTTGATTTAAAAAGAGTGTCCTTGGAGTTTCTTGCCCGTTCTTCTCCATAGAGATCTACGTTTTGGAATGGGCAACTAGCTTCAACTTTCTGACTAACTGACCGACTCTTTGACAATTCAAAAGTGCCTGTAAATGGTTTAATTGAAATAAATGTTTTGAGTTTGAGTTTAAACAAAAAACAAAAAAAAAGGAAAATAATCATTATAGGCCATCAAAAAATTCATCCGCATCGCTGTCGACAGGCAAAGTGCCCAAAAGGCTGGCAATATATAATTATTTCAATCAACATAATTAAATCAGTAAATTGCATTGCACGTGTTTCCAATTAAATTTCTGAGTGCTTTACAAATATTTGTTAAATTAGATACTACAGCTTTAAACGAATTATTTTTTTTATTCAATTGTAATTTTAATGACATCTGACATTTTCACTGTACCAGCTGAATTTCAGCACAAACTGATTACACTTTCAGATCACGAGTATTATCTATAATTTTAGATAAATTACTCTCATTTGATTGGTGACTTTGATTCGATTCTCAATTACCTACATGTGTAATAATTTTCGATTCGATATTGTAGCGTATGAACCTGTATGGGCAATAGGGATGTTGACAATTTTTCTATTTTAAACTCTAAAAAGCATAGTTTACATATATAGTACAAATAGTATTTAAAAAAAATGTAAAAGCTTAAAAAATGCCAAGTTGTAAACGTTTTAAAATAACTGCTTGACAAAGACGGCATACTATCATCGAAGTGACGTCACGATGGTAGGCTGTGTGCTGGGAAAACAACGGTAGGATTAATTTCTATTTTATTTCAAAGTTTGTTTAGTACTTTTGACACTCTAAGATATAAACCAGGGATTCAGAAGGCGGGGGGGAGTGCAATTCTGAAGTGAAGTGTACTTTTGTGTGATATTTTTAAAGTGTCTTTCTAGCAATATTTTATACACAGTAACTTTTCTGTATGAGAAGAGGCCTTTGCCCAGCAGTGGGACAATAATAGTTGGTTAATTATTATTACTGTAGTATCTTCTATTCCAAAGTTTTCACTCGGAACAGGTGATTTATTTCTTCGTATTTAATATTAAAGAAGAAACTAAGCTTCGAATATCTTTTTGACAATGTAGGAGTACTTTTTTCTCCTGCTTTGCTAAAAGGATATTCGAAGCTTAGTTTTGTTGTATTGTTTATTTCTATCTCAACAAACCACATAAAAAAATATGCTTACTTATTTTTATTTAGTAATCCCTACCCACAAAAGCAGCTTAGCCGGAGAAAAACAGGTTTATGCGTTTTACCAACTGTTGAATAAAGTTTTCAACTTCAAAGTAAAAACTGTTATAATCACCGACTGTAACAACATTTTTCATTGATTTCACACATCACGCCTTCTTTCCCCGAAGAGTTAGGCAGAGGTATACCTATAGTACACCCACTTTTCGCCAGTTATGTTTAAGTCCCTTGTAATAGGGGGCGAGCCTATTGCCATCAACCGGACACAGATCCAGACTCCGGGCTGCTACTGAGAAATTCCAGATAGAAAAACTCAATAACACAGTGTCCGACTTGGGAATCGAACCCAGTACATCATGCTCTGCACTTGTACTATTCTGGAAAATCTCACCGTGAAAACTGAGGTGAAGTGAGTTTAAAGTGAGCTGGCATTCTATCTGTGTGCTTAGTGTGAGTTTTTTTAACTTCACCATCGCGTTAGAGTATACTCAGATTTACATGGCGCTGAGTTAGCGCCACCTGGTGCCACACGCGAGAACAAACGATTGTGAGTGTAGGTTTATTATTTTACTTTGTAGTTGGTGACTATCGATTCCCACTCGAAAGTGAGCTCGTAAATTAGCGTGACTCCGTGTTATCGCGAGTGTGAGTTACAATTTCGACAGTTTTGACAGCTTGTTTGAGAAACTTGTTCACTTTCGGATAAGTAAAGTGTTCACTGAAGGATTTGTAGTGAGAGCCTTGTGAATGTGGTCAATTATCAACATTATTTTATTTTAATTCGTTGTGTAGATTAAAGATAACTATGGCATCACGATTATATTTTGTTTGGAAGATGTTTGAGACCGCTAGGGCACAAGATGAGTGTAATTAGGTACATGTCCTGTGTTCGTGCAAAAGCCCGTACTTCTAAAGATCCCCTAAGAGATCTTCCGGAGGCCGAATTTAAGAGAAGATATCGGCTTGCGAAGAAAGCGGTCAGGTTTTTTATGCCGAGAACTGAGACAGCTGGCTGGTTTAAAGTCTTCTGAACGGGTAACCTTGGAAGATAAGGTACCATGTATCATAAATTCATAAATGTCGCCGTCATAACAAATTGGGACGAACTTGTCTTCATTTTTAATGATTAGAAGCCAATAGTAATGCAAATCACACTAGCTTCAAACATACACGAAACATAAACAAACAAAGTCGTTATAACCAACACAATTTTGATATACAGCCGCTTTCATTATGAACACTTAATTTAAATGTCATTCTATTTGGTCGGTTTATCGGACGACGCGTACGTGACATCAACATAAGAAAAATAATAATCGCAATTCACGGTGACTAAACGCGTATTGGATGGTTAGGTTTGACGGTAACTCGCACTCGCTTGCACACGGTTGTCGATGAGTTTGACGTTAACTCGATTTACGCGATGGTGAAGTCATTCGTACGATGTTGTTAAACTCACACTAAGCATACTGATGCTAGATATTGACAGCACACTTAAGTTCACTTCGCCGAACGGTGAGTTTTTTTTTTATAGAATAGCATTACTGTAGCGGTTGCGACCCGAGGCAGTCAACGAGGCATTCGATGCTTATTCCAGATGAAAGCTAACCTGCAACCTTTTGAGAAGAACTTGAAAGGAATCGCGATATTGCTGTCTTGTTGACTTTGACTTTCAAACTGAATAGTTATGAAAATATATATTTAAGCGCAGCACTTTACTTTGTGAGTTTATTATGCTTTCTTTGCGATGAGGAGCTTTAACAGAAATATAAATATTTGTTTATTTTTAATGCAAGTCTTGTATTTCTTCCTATTGACTTGTAGGTAGGGATTCTGAGGTGGTGTTCTCGTTTCATTAGTGTTCTATGTAGCAAATGCTTTTTTGGGAAGCCCTACCATAAATGCCTCTTAAATGTCTAAAAACGCACAACTAATATAATACGTATTAACTAGAACTAGTAATTAAACTAAAGCTAAAATATTTCCCAAAGCCGTACAAAAATGTATAAAGTATACACAAAGCCGACACAGCGCTGCATTTCGTCCGTTTTTACGCTTGGCGGTGTCAGAACCAATAAGGCTCAATTTGTAGTAAATGTTTACAGCTAATCAACGAACACTTTAAAGAGAATGGTTGTTGAGCGGTTACACTATGGTTTTTGGTGGCTAGGTTTGGTGTTCACAATGCCTGTGTTTTTGGAAGCATAGGCAAGTAATGGATTGGTGTTTTAAGCCGAGTTTCAGCAATAAACCGCCGTGTATTGTGAAAAACACGGCTTATTTTTCGAGTAAAAGCCGACAGAAAATGAACAACTTGTGTTCTTGTAAAATTCAACGTTGATGGTTTTATTTTAACGCTATGTTTTAATGCTAACAGCTTTTATCCATCTTTAAATAATTTCAGCACCGAGCCATCTGAACACAGAAGCGCTAAAAGCAACATAATTTGTGTCCAACAACGTTTAAATGAACACTAAATAAACGTAAAACGGGAAGCAATATTGAATAGTAAATATACTAAACTTGGAGGCTTTAAACTTGCCGGCACTTCACGGTGGCAACGCAATTAATTCGGTACGGCACTTCCAATAATTCAACGTGAAACCATAATCGGAAATCGGGAAATCGGCTAATTAATTTTGCTGAATACACTCGGTAAACACCACTGGTTCGACGGTTTAATTTAATTGACTGTGAACATTTCCTATCTATATTACCAAAATATTATTATTCCATTGCAGGACAAAGGACTCTTCTCAAATAGAGAAGGTACGAGTGCACCATATACTAAGTGCAGGTTTCCTCACGACATTTTCCTTCATCGCATGTCAGTAATATCTTTAGAAAATACTTATTATGATTTCACATAACATTACGCCTATAATCCCGGAAGGGGTAGGCGTAGGTGCAGCTATAGTACCTACATCCATATTTCGCCAGTTATGTTTCAAGTCCCTTGTAATAGGCAAATAATCCACCAAGCACAAATCTAGATTCCGGGCTGCTACTGAGAATTCCTGATGCAAAAACTCAATAACACTTTGCCCGACGTGGGAATCGAACCTATGACCTCATGCTCAACAGTTGCGGTTGCGACTACTAGACCAACGGGGCAGTTACCCGGTTGTTTCGGGCGTGATGCGCGTGAGACGTTATGGTATGTTTTATAATATGAATTTTAAAAAGTCACATTGGTACGGGCTATCACAACATCCTCATTCAATATCTAACTGTAGGTGTATTCATCAACTCTAGTCGATGTATTGATAATGTAATCTCATACCATTAACCCGCGGTCGTATTCACCTGAGCCGAGATGTCTGGCACAAAGGCCAATCAAGGAGATAGGAGATGGATACCATCTCCGAACGTGTGTGGCTTACTTGATTGGCTAATTGTTTCTGCACTGATCGAAGATGGGTTTGACATGTTAATTGTAGATAGCAGCTTGACACAATAGCTTGATCCCTTTCAGCTAAGGGGGATATTATATTTTCATTTCCCTTTTGTTTTATTTTTTATTTGTTTTTATGAGTGTTTAGTTTGTGATAATCTTGTGCGACTCCCAACAAATACTATTTCTTTCTTTCTTTCTGTATCCGTTGGACGCTAGAACAAGCGAATTGCATTATAGAGGCTCACACAGGTGTGAGTGCTGTTTCTCTCAAAGCCGATATTTTTCTGCAACTCGAGAACTCTATCGGTGAATCATATTACGGATACATTTCTTTGGAAACGAAACTTGCTTCCAATATTATAAACCTATTTTCGTTAATGTCATCGCAAAAGCGGGAAATAAATAGTTTGTCCAAGATTTTTCGTTGCACTTTTCCATTGCTAGGTTGGTTTCTGGGAAAGTTCTTTGATGTTATTTTTCGCCTTCTTTCTCAATTAACAAATTGGATTTTATACTCTTAAATGCATTCCTAAAATCGAAGTGTCCAGAAATAACTAAAAGAAGTCGCAATTCTACAATTTCTATATTAAGATACTCCTGCCGTTTTTATATTTTTCCGGGCACTCATTAATCCTTTGGCAGTACCACGAGCTTTAATTCTTTGGAGCATCATGGCGGTGTGGCGGCCAACCGCATTCCAACTTCATTCCATTAATTCCCCGATAATGGTTGCTTCCATTTCTGCTCTGTCTGGTAAAACTTTTAATATCAATGCTATAGCGACCGTTCCGTGACTCAAGTCTTTAGACAATATTAAAGAACGTAATAAAGTTATGAATTTTGCAAAGTGCTCATGACATTTATTGGTCTTGTTTGATCGATTCTGCAATGAGGTCGGGTCAAATAATGCGTGACTTCTCCCTGCCAACTAAATAGGCTCGTATTTTTAGGCTGGTTGTCATACGAATTTCTATCACAGATAATTGGTATACGTCGGCGATTCATACCCGATATAAAAGGGTCAAGTGCACTCGAAACTGAGTCGGTATAATATGGACGTGGACGAAGCAAGACCACCTATATCCAAGAAAAATCGGCCAAGTGCGTGTCGGACCACGCACAATGAAGGGTTCCGCAGTTGGGATGAATTAATCCCAAGAACAAACTTAAAATTGTGGTTGAAAAACATGTTCTCCCATACCTTCCAACTGCTAATGTAAGTTGGTCGATTATTACTCGTTAACTTGTAAAGCCTGCTTAGCTATGATAGTTTTCCTTTTAATTTCGTTATATACAGAATAATTTTTTAACCAGTGCGCAAGCTGTAACCATGACTTCAACACATGGTTCCATACCCCCTAGCGTAGAAATTTTTCGTCAGTTATATTTTTTTAAATTAGTTGTTCCATACATTTTGGCCGCGGGGGTATTGCACTTTTCTATGAAACAGCAGTTTTTTTTTTTTTGATTACCGACGAAGAATTTGTGCGCTAGAGGGTCTTGAATCATGTGCTGAATTCACACTGGTTAAAAATGTATCCTGTATACTACTGCTGTAATTGTTTGCACATATTCAAAAGCTACCATTTAGCTGGCAGGGGACACTTGACTCATAACAAAAAATTGCTATTTAAAGCTTAATTTTACGCAAACGGATCTATGGATTATATGGTTTTCACAGACCCGTAATATTGCTGAATGGCGTATCCAACGATACCCCACACCATCGAAACCACCTCACTCACAACTCTCTCAACACACCATCAAAATACATCCCCAGTTTACGTAAACAAGAGGTAACAAAAACTTTTTTTTTTTCATGATTTGTTTTACCACTTTGTCTATCGATGCCAAATTATAGCTTTCTAGTACTAAGAGTCTCTGAGCTAAGCTGCGGACGGACGGACAGACGGACATGGCGAAACAATAAGGGTTCCTTATCGTCTACGGAACCTTAAAAATGCATAAGTTTCTAGTGAGATTATTATATGTCTATGGTATATTTTTGTCAGTAACTCAGTCTACCAACCACTCCCACCATAGTCCAAGGGGTTTAATTAAATCCTAGCTTGGCAACTTATTAGTCATCTCATTATTTTTAGGGTTCTGTACCTAAAGTGTAAAATGGGACCCTATTATTAAGACTCCGCTGTCGGTCCGTCTGTCTGTACGTCTGTCACCAGGCTGTATCTCATGAACCGTGATAGTTAGACAGTTGAAATTTTCACAGATGATGTATTTTTGTTGCCGCTATAACAACAAATACTAAAAAACGGCATAAAATAAATATTTAAGGGGGCTCCCCCATACAACAGACATGTTTTTTTTTGCCGTTTTTATAGATAATGATACGGAACCCTTCGTGCGCGAGTCCGACTCGCACTTGGCCGGTTTTTTATTAGCGTTAGTCTAGCAGACATTGACTAATTGGATTAACCGGAGTAATTATGGAGATGCCATTGGGATAGGATACTACTAATTATAAACTAATTAGAATGCTACACCTAGACAGGCTCCATTGATTGCTTGCTATATTTTTAGCAAATCGACATGATTAGATTTGACAGGTAAGTAGAGGAATACATTCAGAACGTGAACATTCGGACAAATATCCACGTATTTATTGTGAAGTTCTTGCAAATAAAGTTATAATAGTTATGAATGTCTCTACCGCGCAATATAAAATTTGATCTACTTAAATTTTCTCGAACCACTCGGCAATTTCTTTTAAATTCACATTGTTTTTCGCTGCCTGCGATAGATTTTTGCAGGCGATTAACTGATATCGAGGTTCGAGTATCGGTTGGACGTCGGGGACTGAAAATAATATTGATGAACTGTATCACCGAACCACACTTATAAAAAAATTGTATCGTTGAAATCAGTGCTCTGAGTGGAATACCCAAAATATGGGCAATGTGACTTTTTCAATTCATATGTTCTTTCTAAGTTTATCTTGGGCATTACTGACATCGGTGAAGGAAAACATCGCGAGGAAACCTGGACTTATAGTTAATTTAAGTCTGAAATCGCCAACCGGTCTCGAGCGTGCGTGGTGATCAGTGCTCGTGCTTTCTCTCTATGAGAAGAGCCATTTGCCCAGCAGTGGGACATAAATAGGCTGTTATTATTTTGAACGAATATTGTTGGGACCGATCAGTATTAATGGTTTTACCTTAATTTTCTTAGAGTATTAATTAAAAACCAATATCTTATCTTACTGAATATTATAAATGTGAACGTTTGTTACGATGGATGGATGGATGGATGGATGTTTGTTAGTCTTTCACGCAAAAACTACTGAACGGATTCGGATTGAATTTGGAACACAGATAGTTAATAACCTGAATTAACACGTAGGATACTTTTTATCCTGGGAGTACGCTCCTGTGGGATAATTTTCGACATCCACGCGGGCGAAGCCGCGGGCAAAAGCTAGTAATTTCATAAATTCCATCAACTTTACCCGGACCGTTGGGCAAACGATGTTACTTTGCCTTAAGTGAATTATGGTCATGGTGTTGCCTTTTCTAATGTTTAAAGGGTTGCTTCATAATTGGGAGGAAACCGGCGGGTTCCCAGCTAAAAGCCCTGTGATGTGATTTTCTACTTAATGGAGATCGGGTAACGTATCTACTCTTCATGGTCTTATTTATTGAGTATTATCGAAGCAGTTACGGTTTGTATGGACTAGGTTTTAATCAATCTGCTTCAAAAACAGCAAAAATTAATAACATTATGGATATTGAGCGCACATATTATTGTAGTTTTCAGCAGTTTCATCGCTTTTTTTCTCACTCCATTCAAAAGGTACATCGTGGTAAGCGTTGCGATGCTGATTTTCAGCAGTGTGTCGTTTTGGTGATTGGCATATCCTACTAGGGTCCATATTTTTGTAGACGGTGCGACGAGGCGATGAACTTTTTGACCGGGCTTGTGTCAGTCATAATTAATAACATTATTGTCAAACTGGGATGTGTACAAACAGTAGCAAAGGCCGATATTTTTTTGCATAACAAAACATTGTTGATTACCTACACTTAAAACACCGGTGTACTTGTTTTTTTTTGTTTGTGTTTTTTTTGCTTCACAACGTCTTCAAACCTCTTTGCATTCAACCGCAAATAAACGTATTTTCTTACTTTTCTTTTCTTCTTTCTTTCAAAGGACTGAATTACGAAATATCTTAGAATAATCCTAAGAGTGCTTTCCATCCCCGAAAGTCGAGGAATTTTCAGAATACGTCACTTTATCTCAACATACCGAATGTACTGAAATGTATGCTTCTGATATAAGTTTAATCAACTCATGAACTTGAAAGTTTTAGTACATAGGTACGTAGAAAATTACATACGTAATTTACTGTAAAGATTTTCGGTATTAAGTTATCAAAGTTAAATTGAAACTAGTTTGTAATGTTACTTAGAAGCAAATATGTTTTAAGTACACCTGAACTTGTGAATACATATTTGTGTGAATACTCTGTTCTGGAAGATATTCTGTACGACTGAAATGGAAAATGATTCTTAGCGAAACTTCGTAAAGGTCATATTCGTGTGTTTCAATTATTCAGAAAGTTATATTTCGTAGACGGATTGCTCGGGTCTCGGAAATAGGGTTGCCAACTGTTTTATACAAAATGAGTATGGAAACCAAATAATGTATATGCAATAAATGAAACCACATACTTTTTATCGCCTTTGCTGACGATATCAAAAAATTAACGAAATCGTCCAATAATTATGTCAAAAAGTAAAGTTAAAATTTTGAGCAAATTGGAACACTAGAATTGTATCACTAGGTCAATGATTCAATGAACTTGAATCCTTAAACATGGAAAAGCGACGTTGCCACGCAGTGCAAACTATCACGACGCTGTTACGCATTTAACTTATTTGCTTAAAATGTAAAATCGGTACACCTGAACGACAAAGTACGAAGGTACGTTAGGAGTGTTTATTTTTATAGTTTATATTTGTTTTCTTTTTGTTCTTTTTGTGTTTGTTTGTATTTTGATAGTTATTTAGTTTGCTTTTTTTATCGGTTTTTAAATTTAATATAAAATTTTGCTATACTTCTGTGAACTGGTATTACTTGTGGTTTCATTTATTGCATACTAGCTGCGCCCAGCGGTTTCTCCCGCATAAATCTCGCAACAATCTTAATTTTTTTTCCGTAAGAAGCTTCTACAAAGAATTGAAAATTATTTAAAAAAAAGATGGATGAAATCGTTCGGTGAAGTCGTTCTCAAGTTATGGCGTGCCCAAGGGAAATAAGGATTCATTTTGATATATATATAGGTATGTGGTTTCCATACTGTATAGTATTTTCGAAGCCAATGCCTGTAAAAATACAGTAGACGACGAAAAAATAAAGAATCGGTAAAGGTTTAAAAAAATGCGTATTTTTTGCTTCTTTGAGACTTTATTAACACGTTTTGTTTTTTATTTGTCTCATCATTATTATTACATTCTAAATTAAGGTTACAAAATCATTATTTCAGCTTTTATATTGCGCTTATTTCGCCATTTTGTATTCAAATGAAAATATTGTAGTTTTGCCTAATATTATATTATAGTTTTAAATATAGTATTTATGCCTCTAATTAGTAGGATACTATCTTTATATATATATATATAAATTACGTGTCACGTTGTTGGTCCGCGATGGTCTCCTAAACTACTGAACCGATTTTAAATTTGATTTGCACACCGTGTGCAATTTGATCCAACTTGAAAGATAGAATACCTTACATCTCAATTTATAATTGCAATATTATTTTATTGCAAATTATTTGTCTATTATTTGACAGTCACAATTATCTGTTAGCTCCAAACGATTCTAACAGATGGCGATATCTGTTGACTGGATTGAGTAAGTATTCAATAGATTGCGCTATGTTAAAAATGCAAACGTTTCATATAAGCTACAATTTAATAAAGAGAAAAGATATGATTGTTTGTTTGTATTGAATAGGCTCCGAAACTACTGAACCGATTACAAAAAAATATTTTACTGTTGGGAAGCTACACTATCTCCGGGTGACATAGGCTATATTATATTATGCTTTGCTACCCGGGCGAAGCCGGCGCGGGTCGCTAGTATTATATAAACAGTAGGGTTGGCAACCCTACTCGGAATTAACATTGTACATATTCGAAGCTTTTACTTATTTATTAGTTTTACGAGCTTTCTTCAAAAGTGATGAATGGCATTTGGTTTTGTTAAGGGTCCCACAGACAGCGACGTGACTCTAGTAGAGTAATTTCTAAGTCAATTTCATGGAAATTGTTCTACCAGAATTGCGTCGCATCATCCCGTCGCGTCTGTTTCCTTTATCCGGGATTCTGTTTGGAACCGGAGATTTGAAAGATAAGCGTTGTACTACGCTTTGGAATGGTCAACTAGCTTCATTTATCAGACAGACCGACGCCTTGACAATTCAAAAGTGATTGTAATTGGTTTGTATGAAATAAATGCTTTGAGTTTGGGTTTGAAAATACTATCGGGTCATAAAAATACTAGGTTCTCTACCTAGGTGAAGCACGGGGATCATAAGGTTCCGTGTTCCAACTGATGATCAGTAGAGTAAAGTAATTAAAAATAATACATAATTTATTATTTATTTAAATTTCTCGCACATAATACCATACAAAGGCGGACTTAATGCCTTAGGCATTCTCTACCAGTCAACCAAGAGTGGTGTATAAAAATAAAAATAATAAAAAATATAAAAAACCTAATTAATTATAAATAAAATAGGTATACAAGTACCTAAATTGGTTATAATATATATATTTAATATAATATACAAAAAAAAACAAAATATACCTACATTATATATAATATAATTATATACCATATATATACACAAAAAGGGAAAGAGACAATTGAGATGACTCTTCGCTATTTATTTAGAAAATAACTCTGCAATCTAATGCAGCTCTAATTTAATATGTAATCATTAGGATTTATTTTAACGCATTTTTTCCAAAAAATAGCACAAATAAATTTCATTATTAATTAATTGCATTTGCGAATCTAAAATAAAATGGTCTGTTTCAAGTGTTCTTTGCGGCGTTTAGTTGGAGGTAAGTCTAGAAAATCGGGATTTAGTGGGATATCACTGTTAACAGTTTATTTAGGGTAACATAAATATGGTTTTTTGAACTCTTCAAAGAAGAAAGTGCCTAATAAAGTAATAATTAACTTTAAAATAAACACATTACCTCTTTTGCGTCGCGATTTCGGGTAAAAATACCGCGGAGGTAAGGCCTTGTTATAGACGGGTAAATGAAATAAATGATGAATGAATGAATGATGATGATTTATCACCCACAGATTGTTACAAACGCAAATAAATTCCTAAAACCTGCAGACATTTTTAGTTTTTACTTATGACTTGTTCTACTACAGATCAAAATTATAAGGACAATAAATTATGCTTAATTACTTTTAACGATTCCGATAACAGTCGGTAGAATAGGACCTGTATCTTAAGGCTCCTTCAAACAGGCGCGGCACGCGACGCTAATCGCACGCGACACAAAAGCACCCCTCGTCGCACGACAGGCGGTGCCTTTGTGTCGCGTTTGTTTGAAGGAGCCAGAGTCACCGCATAGATCAAAACGGAGCGGTTCAAGCACACGGCATGAATGTCAAATGTCAGCGTCATTTAAAGTCATGAGTAATCGTAATGTCGGGAGCAAAGATCAGCGGTACATATTAGTGAGTAATGCCGGGATATTTATTGTTCACTAGAAATGGAGAAGAATGTAATGTATTGTCGACTTCGATTATCACGCTAAGGTTGAATGTCACATGCAGTTCATAAAACAACAAGGTCTATTTGTCTTAGTGACGGTTTAAAAGTGGGAATTGTTGTCCAAAGCGATAAAACAGTCCAGGATAAATGCTCTAAACATTACGGCGTTTCCTGCCAACACCTGGCTCTGGACAAAAATATCGGGAAGAACAGACAGTTCGAAGTGATTTATTTATTTATTATACCTTAAAAGCCCACGTTCGCACGGACGTAGAAATATGGCGGCGGGGTTTTATCGCGCACTGGATTTTCAACTCTCGGCGCTTAGCAGAGCGTTGAAAATTTTTACGTCTGTGCGTACGTGGGCTCACAGGCCCTGTAGTCTCGACATAGATAGCAACAAAAATCTGTCGCTAAGTCGTATCGATGTCAAATTTCTTTATTAGATTTTCAACTTTATTTCCAAAGCATAAGGTTGAAAATCTATTAAAGGAATTTGACATCGATACGACTTAGCGACAGCTTTTTGTTGCTATCTAATGTCGAGACTGCCGGCCCAGGTGGCGGAGATATGGGGGTTGAAAACGTTAAAAATAACATATTTCAGCCATTTCGCTCTTTTTGTTTTAAGATGCGCGGTGAACATTTATTAAGTTTTAAACTATGCAAAGACAGACATGCGAGGTCTACAGCTCACAGAGCCACGAGTAAAAACTACATATATTCAAAATAAACTAAGCAAACATAACACCCGTACAGATGACAATACCGACTAAGAAAATTATACATAGCTCAATGAAAAACCCCTTTAGTTTCACAAAATTCCCATTCTCATTTCTCATTTTTCCCCATTGATATAATTACAGTTTTATTTTCATGTTACGTTATGATTATTTTAAATCGTCTGTTCGACCCAATATTTTATTTGCTGGCTGTACCCCGTGAACATGCATTGTACACAAAATCAATGCGTTAAAGCAACCGCAGACAGGTGCGACGCGACAACGCGACGCAACTCTTGTAGAACAATTTCCATGAAGTTTTAATATAAATTGTTCTACTGGAGTCGCGTCGCGGTGTCACGTCGCGCCTTTGCCTCGCCTTGACTCGAAGTGTGCATAAAGGAAGTTGTTTTGGAAATTGCAGAGATTACAGCCATTCTATGCAAGTTTGAATATGAAAACCAATTTCGAGGCTATTTTGCTCGTCTAAATATTTGCACCGTTCAAAGGATTTTGCTTACCTCTGTTATCGTAATAATAACATTACGCCATATTCCCCCGAAGGGTTGGGCAGCCATACAAGTGTAGTACACCCACATTTCGCCGGTTATGTTTTAGTCCCATGTAATGTAAAATTGCATAGCACATGTGTGAGTACTATGTATTTACTACAAAGCTACCATTTACTAGGATCATCTTACATTGACTTGAATGTGCCCTGGCGACTGAGAGTATGTCATGCTCACTCAAATGTCTCGCTGGTGGTGGCGTGTGTGTTGGATCATTAAGTTCCCTTCAAAATGGTTGAGCTGAATGGTGCTGATCTATGCGTCATGTTCGTGAACGAGCGCCGTCAGTAGGGACTGGTCATCTCTTAGCTGCCACGGCTTATTTTAATTTAAATTGTTTTTATTTTGTTTTTATCCTTTTTAGTACGGACGCTTTTAACGTGCACGTCTTTTTACAAAGTTCTCACATGTAAAATTTCAACATGAATGATGTAACCAATTTTTTTTTTAACTTTATGGTGATTTAAAAGAGTGTCCATGGAGTTTCTTGCCCGTTCTTCTCCATGGGTACCTACTACGCTTTGGAATGGGCAACTAGCTTCATTTTTCTGACTGACCGAACCCTTGACAATTCAAAAGTGCCTGTAATTGTTTATTTGAAATAAATGCTTTAAGTTGAGTTTGAGTTTGAGTAACAGGGGACGAGCCTATTGCCATCAACCGGGCACAAATCCAAACTCCGGGCCGCTACTGAGAAATTCCAGAGAGAAAAGTCAATAACACTTTGCCCGACCTGGGAATCGAACCCAGGATCTCATGCTCAGTAGTAGCGCTCGGGACCACTAAGCCAAAGAGGCTCTGTTATCATTTTGCCCGTAATTAATTTAACCTCTCATTTATGATGATATTAAATCGACAATTAGTGTAGGTTTCGTTGCAGAAAATTGGACGTGGTCACAAATGATGGATCGTTTTAATTATGTTTGAATATGGCGGATTAATAATTTCGTCAAAACCGACTCGGCTGGGCAGCGTTCGGGAAACTACGCAATATCTTCTCGTCTCACATACCGCAGTGTCTCAAGATGAAAGACTTTGACCAGTGCGTGTTGTCACTGATGAGCTATATCAATGCAAAATGGTCGCTCACTATTAGAATGCTAAAAGTCACCCAAAGGGCAATGCAGAGGGTTATGCTTCGAGTTTCCCTACGTGACCGAATCAGAATGACATTAACATTTAGTTTGTAAAATATTATATTATTTTAATTATTGTGAATGTAAAGACTATGTGGGTTACTGCTTTTTTTATCTTCTCAGTTAATTTTAATCATAGTCTGGCAGTTGGAATAATTTTAAATTTATTCGACCTTCACAAATGTCCTTTCTTTGGTATCGTTCGTCGAATCGATGAGCCCCTTAAGTTCTGAGTTGAGCTGAACGATTACTGACAAATGCGTGCACTGCCTGGACAGGTCCACTCTATCTGTGTGGTTTTTCCTCAAAAGACCATTTCAGACACAAATCTACATGGTCTTCACATGATCTGACCAAGATTATGTCTGGACTTTAAAAGAGACTGTGAGCTCTGAGTTTGTTTCGGCCTAAGTCGCTAAGATTAGCACTTATGTCACCAAAATGAAGTCCCTATCTCTGACCGTCAAAGCATTTTATTTTCGCCCCTACTCCAGCAGCTTGCCTTCACAACATGACGATTGACCTCAAGATTTGCTCTCAATTTCGTGAGGGTACCAATTAGCGGAGCTAGGAGCGAGTTAGCGACAATCTTGGCGGGTCGCGACCTCTCGAGTGACTCAGATACGAGCATACACCGACTCCAGGAAAGTTCCTGAATAATAAGTGGCTCTGTTCGTGCATTCAATCTTTAGAACGACGCGGAGCGATAAGACTGTCATTAAATAATACGAATGTTGATTATGTTGAGTTCGGTAATTATTCAGATGTAAACAAAACTTGTAAATGATTTCGTGAATTGAACACGTAGGAAGTTATATTTGATGAATAGAATATGAAAAAAATAATTTCCCGTTCTGGATCCAAAAGTAAACACCTATCTAAAAAGAATTCTTTGTAAACTTCTTCTTCTTTCTTTCTTTCTTCAGCTAATTCCGTACGCCACATTTACCAACAAATTGAACATCTAATTTACCTCTAAACTTCCACAAACCTGTCTAAAACAGCGCTGTTAATAATAGATGGACCACAAGTTCTCAGTGTCAACATAATCACCTCGTGACAAGCGGTCAAGTGTAAGGTCACAACCTTCGATAGTGATGCTGTTACATAAAAGTACATTAATTTTATCTTTAATACTGTAGATGAATTAACAGAGGTCGGTAATCTGTATGTTTTGTTTTGGATGCTGTTGGAGAACAATATGGGTTGAATGAGCCTTATTGGCACCGGTGACTGATGAGTTGTGTGGAAATTGGTAATCATGGGATGGGCTTATGATGCAGAGGAATGAGGAAAATGTGAGGAGAGTTTTAAGTATGGATGTGGAACGCTATAAGAGTATGGTAAGACCAAATAAACGGACTGTTCGCAAGATGATATGGCTAGAAAGGGGATGATAACGGAGATGACGATTAATAAAGAAGTATCTGAGAACAAGACATGTTGCGCCGAACACAAATAAATTAGTATAAAAAGAATTATGATAATGATCCTAAGGGCTCCAACAAACAGGCGCGACACGCGACGCGAATCGCGGGCAACACAAAGGCACCGCTCGTCGCGCAACGAGGGGCGCCTTTGTGTCGCACTATCGTGTCGCGCCTGTTTGTGGGAGCCTTAATTCAAGCAATGAAGACATCTCTATCACTAATTTTAATAAGGTTTTAGGTATTATCCTAAGATTTTGTAATCTTTTTTACGTATAATAAGTGACTTATTTTAATTATCACGATACAATTATCTCAGAAGTCTCACATGCACATAAACTACATGCGGAAACCCTACTGTTATGTAACAATGTATTGTGCTCGTTTTCTGTTAGATATTATTGTATTCTTTTCATTTCTACGTTAATGAATGGAGGGACTAAAGGTCAAACCATTGAGAAAAAATATCGCGATGTTTCTAAAACGCTGCATTATTATGATTGTACGACTATCGTAG
The DNA here is from genome assembly GCA_917490735.1 of Dryobotodes eremita. Taxonomy (NCBI): domain Eukaryota; kingdom Metazoa; phylum Arthropoda; class Insecta; order Lepidoptera; family Noctuidae; genus Dryobotodes; species Dryobotodes eremita. The sequence continues at coordinate 2,484,729 of OU823241.1, read as the reverse complement.
TACTACAATCTGCTCAGATTGTATAGATAGTACAATAGTAAACAAAGTTATCGGAATCGTGAGTCAAAACAAATACAATGTACTGAGTACTAGACAAACAATTTGAAGGTACCATTCATAAAACGAACGCCGCATTACTGGGAAATCCATGAGTCGAGCTCCTAGACTAATTCTAACTCCTAGAATTGTTGAATCAGTAATATCTACGTAGAACTTCTCACATACAATAACCACAGGAATAAATAATGGTATGGTAGATCACTTAAGCAGTGCCTCATCTTAGCAGTGCCTCCGCACCTATACACCGTCCAGCTTAATCTGTATCTCCAGCAATTGGTTACGCGATTAAAATCGTGTTTCTGTCGTGTTTATTTTGCCTAAAAAGAGAAAATTGATGTCCACTTTCGATTATTGTTAGGCAGTGCTCAAGCAACCCCTTAGATACCGGTTCTCAGTATCATCTCCTTTAATAAATGCTCTATGCGGCCAAAACCTCACATATCTACTCCAAGGAGTCAGAAACTTAATAAAGCCGTGTCCTCCTCAAAGGAGGAAGCAGCGTAAATCAAATACAGCTAGCACTCACCGAGTAAATCTAGTCCGTTGAGGGTTGCCGGGTTGTTGAGGACAGTGACGATGCTATCGACACTATAACTCAGGACGATGACAGGAACGTAGGTTGATGCCGCTGGTTACGACGCTTCGTACGCGTATAATCTGTATACATTATTATTATGTGCCGTATGCACTCATTAGGCTCTTTGGGTATGAGCGGCTCTTTTTCCGGATCCGATCGGAACCGACGCCAAGCATCACGGAGTGAGCGTATGATCCGACGGAAGCCACGGTTGGGAGGTGGAGCGTCCGCCATTTTAATTTTTGTTTCACACGACGTAAAGTTTTTGAGTTAGTCTGTGGACAAAGAAAAGTTGTGGTTAATGATTTAATTGTGAAAGAGAAAGGGAAAAATTTATGCGTTTATAGGCATCCTTCTTCTCTTTTCGAGTCGGTGGTAAATAAATGTATTACAATATGTCAAGTGAGTTGGGCCTACGCCAATCGCGGCATCATTTGCGTGCTGGTGTATGCACATTTTGGACTCTGCAACATACAGGACATGGTATGGTCCGGGGCATTTGCACTTGGTACGGTTTATTGGGATATATACAAATAAAACACCTTGAAAGTAATAAGGTAGGTAATATGCTAGATACAAAGGAGTACGTAGTGATAGTGGATTGAAGAAGACAGATAGTGCTACATGGTAAAAACAATACAAGATGGATAACTAGCATATTTCTACTCTTATAAGGCATAGGTAACAATATGTTTATATACCCAAATCAAAGCATGGGTTACGATATGTTCAATGTCCTTGAACATTAGTCACACCTGTTTTTTATATTTCTATCGTCATACGCATCTTCATGTACCTACCCCTGTAAATATTTAAAGGATTTTTTAATATTCCAAAATAATATGAGCATAAACATTTGTAATCGCAAACCAAGCACCCGATGCCGCCCTAAATTTTGGATTAACCCCATTAAATTCTAAATAGACACTTAAGTGCCATAGAAATAGATTTTTAGTGCTACTAAAAACAACATGTGACGCTGTGGCACTTGAATTGAAACGTCAAAAGTGCCAATAAAATCGTATTAGCGAAGAAATGTCGTATTTTACATTCCGATCATGTTTTTGGTTGCTTTTATAGGCATATTTGGGGATCATTTATACCCTTTCTTTTCGGAAGAAGTAAATAAAATATTGAGACTATTCTGATGCTTAAAAGGGCTCAAAAAACCTATATGTGCAACTCAATCACGGACGATCGACGTCGATATCGTCGCGTCGCTCGCCTATTGTGTCACCTCATATTATATTTCAAAACATGGCACAAAATTGAGGCGAAAGAAATTATTCCAACAGTTGAACAAAAAGTTTTCAGTACATTAGCGGATAGATTCAAGTACCTATCACAATATTTTCTACCTTTAAGTCTCTCTCCTTTAACTACTCCCGAATATGTAAAGAGTCTTAGGTCCCATAATCCTTCCGTGATCAATAAGCACATATGCTTCCAATATGGATATTTTAATGGCCCAGCATAGAATGTTATAAACTATGGGTTATTAATGGCCACGTGGAATAGGATATAGGCTATAGGTACCTGCCACGTGTCTGACGTATTGTTGATTTTGATAGATTATGACAGAAGAGATAGAGAGATATAAATAGGCCTGCGTGTATATTTTAATCTATATATATGAAAATGAATCCCTATTTCCCTTGGTCACGCCATAACTTGAGAACTATTTTACCAATTTCATCCATCTTTTTTTTAATAGTTTTCTAATACTTTGTAGAAGGTTCTTACGGAAAAAAATTAAGAAAGTTGCGAGATTTATGCGGGTGGAACCGCTGGGCGCAGCTAGTATGATATAAGAGATACAGGAAGGGATACTGTTATCATTCACCGTAACAATTCGCACATATTGCAGGTTTTAGCAATTAGCTCATATTGCAGTTTTGGAATAACTTACACACAATGGTTACAACTACCACTCATTTTCATTAATCTCTTAGTCTGTAATTACCTATTTCATCCCTAAAGCCTCATTCACACGATGCAAGTTTGGTGAAGGCAACTTATGGTATGCCAAAAAAATATAAGCAATTAAATCGCCCCGTGTATGTCAGGATTAAGGGGCCGTGCACGAAATCGACTGATTTTGTTAACTTTTGTTCATTGTTTGTGAGAAAGGGAAAAATAATTTAAACAAAATTATTTGTCTAAAAGAAAAATTACGCCAGACTGATGTTTGCTCATCTTTTTACAAGAAGCTACTTTTGATTTAGATTTTTACCTATTACTTACCAAACCATTATAAAATGTAAAAATCACACATTAGTCTTCAGCTATCTTTGGAATAAAATCAAAATTTTAAAATCAATGGCGAAATAAACTATATTTTCGAGAGCGCGAACGTGATGAAACTATTAACTGATGCTGTCACTGACACGAATGGTTTAGCGCCACGAAAACTGTATTTTTGTGATCAGAGAGACTTAATGTTTCAATTATTTCCAGCTTCCTAACAATTAGATAAGAAATTGACAAAAATGAGCTTTTTTCGTGCACGGAACCTTAAGAAGTCGGTTAGTTAATTAAGGCCAGAATTCTATTCTCTCTTCTTTCGTTTTATTTGATGGAGATGGAAACAAGCAGGCAGCCTCCTGTGACAAAATATAAAGCTGAAATGCTATTTATCATGCTATTCCATTTTCTACGTCCCAGCTAGACGTAAAGTTCATTTCACACTTTAGAAGCCATTATTGCATTCTCTTGAAATCCAATAACTTAAACACTTCAACTCTTCAACATAGTGAGTAAAAGCTAGAGTATTTACTGAGTAAAAGGTTGTTACGAAATATTGCTATGAAATAGTCCTAGATGTAACTAAATAGAAACATAAGGCTTGTTATACAATGGCTAAACTTAATTTTCTAATATTTGTGATTTTTTATGTATTTATACACTTATTTATTTATTGTAATAAGTACCTACTTGTAATAGGACATACATATTGTAAAGGATTTAAAATAAAACAAGGCAAAATTAATTTACCGTAGTAGGTCTCATATTAAAAAAGCTTTCCAAATTTAAAACAATATTTAACAAATATTTTGAAATAAAAATAGCGTGATCTGTTCTTTATACATTTAAAAATTTTAACAAAACTTTAACTTAATGAATCACATATCGATTAGCACTTTATCAATTTCTTCCCAAACACCCAGCTTTATACTGTACTTTTTCGAAACGTAAAGAAATTCATTAAAAAAAAAACGTTACTAAAATTGTAATGAGAATTAGACAAAAAAGAGTTCTAAGAAGTCAATAGTTTGTTATATCCTAAAACTACAAATAATATATAAGTTTAAATGTTCGTACAAAACAATTCTTTTGTAAAAATGCTATAACGTTTCCTGTATCGAAAAAGTAGTAACACAACACGTTCATTACTGATTTTCACATTAAAAGTTAGCGGAGAGGCCAGACCAACCACCAATCAGAAAGAATCTAGTATTGTCTGTGTTAAAATTGTACGGAGGCGTTCAAAAATTACGTTTAAGTAGAAATAAAACGTAACTAAAGGAATAGTAACTAAAAAGTTAATGGAAACGACTCATTCTGTTTTTCGCATTTTTTATTACGAAACCCCATACAAAATCACTTTAATACAGAAACTACATTTAATCAAGGTCTGTAATACTCAAACATGCACAATGTTAACGTGACATCAAGTAATTATTTTATGAAGCGTAACACGTATGAGATAGGTAAGGTTGCAATTAGATTTTTGTATGAATGGCAAAAAACATAGTTTTAAAAAAGTTTACTAAAAATGACTTTTTAATAAGATTATACTATAATATTCTTCTTAATTTTAAAGAATATTGTAAGTATAATTAAATAAAAACATTGTAACTTTTTTACTATTTCGAGGCACCCTTTTATTCCACAGATGTATATTTATTTTGAGAAAATCTTTATGATATTTTATTATAATTTTGTGTCCACACAGTGCATGAACATGCAAAACGAATCTGGGAGGAAATAGCGAGTTTTACATTTCCTATCGTGAAGTATTGAATGGATGCAGTGAGCTGTGCATGAAGTTGCGTTTGTGATATTTTAAAATGCTGGGCCCGTTGTTGTGTAAAATTTATTGAAGGCTCATCGACTTAAGGGGACTACAGGACCTAAATGCAAATTTTATAATGCCTAAAAGTATATGATCCACTGCAGTAAATTAAATCAGAAAAATATATGATCTTCTTCAGGAAATATAATAAGTTAGATCGTGTGTTGAAACTTAATACAACTAATTTGATACGATAGAAAAAAATCACGAAGACGCCTCTAAAAAATTCTTTTAACGATTAAAAACCATACTAATATACATGCAATCATTCTGATTTTTCGTCAGATTATTCTACAAGCAACATATTAACGTAATAGTGTTTTAATTTTTTAGTCCAATCAATAGATTTTTTGTAAATAGATAATTGCTTCATATTTTGCAATAAATTACCAGCGTTGTGTCATCGCATTTCTCTTTCTTTTCTATGCAGTCCGACAGGGACCGCGCTTTAGCTGTTGTAAGCCTCTTAATGCTTATAGGTAGGTACCTTACATATCGAGGGGCTCGTGGCTAAATAATAATAGCCGCACGAGTCGATCGAAGGTTAAGCTACGCTTGCCGCGGTCGGTTTGTGGATGGCCCATTCATCATAAATCGAGACCAGACAAACAAGACATAGGAACATGATGGCATGGACATCGACACGCAAACTGTAACCATGGATTTAGTACATCATTCTGGTACTTAAATGGTTCAGAATGATTGTGTTGTTGTTACTCGTCGACGTTCCTGCCGATCTGTATGTAAAATACTGGTATTCTTCTGCATCCGAACCGCGCGTTCGACGAAACATTCAGTGGGGGCTATCGTTTTTGTGCTCACCAGTTGGCGACACTGTCGAATAAGGTCCTGTTGCAGTACTTATTTGATGTTTTGAATATGTTTAACTACTCTTATATTCATATTATGTTTATTTTATTACATTTTAAAACTTCAAATGAGTATTTAGATTATAATGTTCCTAAAATTGGCAAGCATGAAGCAGAAAAATCTTATTCTTCCTTCAAGTGCTACCAAATTAGATCCTAACGTTTTACTTAAAGTCTTAAGCCATAATTAATCAAGAATGACACAACCATTACAGCTATTATGAATCATTCGATAAAATCCGTGATAACAAAACTCGCTAACAGTGAACGTTCAGAACATATTTTGGCATCTAGTTACCTTACTCTACACTAGCGCCTCTAGCGGCGAACTCAAACGCGATAGCCCTCATTGGAACCGTGCACCTAGCTTCTGACGGTTCATAAGTGCACATGTAGGTTTATGTGAAATAAAATATTTTGATTGATTTGATTGATCCGCTTAGACTGGAAGCTGACTCCTACATAGTTGAGAAGGCAGCAGAAGCTAGGCAGATTGATAGATGCACAGAACAGATCATAGAGGATATAGGTACTTTATATAATTTAACCACTGTTTAAATTCACTTTGCTTAATGACATTCTATAATAAAAACATATCTACTAATTAAGTCGTTGTTCAAAGTCACTTTATCTGCAAAGGAAACGTGAGAACGTTACCTTGCTAATTTCCTAGTCTCCCATTTTTTGCCTTCACCCCCTAATTGAGCTGCATGCCTTGTAAGTTCACCCTTATTTTAGTTGGCAACCAGTACCCGGATACCTAAGTATGTATATAACATGTAATTATGATGAGAGAATGCATATATATGTTTTAATATTTTCTTTTACGGAACTAAATGATAAATTATTTTATTTCTGTAAGTAGCTTTGAACAAACACTTTTACACGTCAATCATATTTTAAAAACTAGATGAGGTCGGCGTTTCCTATCTGACTACTCTGAGAAGAAAGGCCGAAAGAAACTCAGAGGTCACAGTCTCTTTTAAAGTCCAGACATAATCTTGGTCAGATCATGTGAAGACCATGTAGATTTGTGTCTGAAAAGGTCGTTTGAGGAAAAACCACACAGATTGAGGGGACCTGTCCAGTCAGTGCACGCATTTGTCAGTAATCGTGTAGCTCAAATAGTAAGCGAAGGTATACTAAAGAAAAATCCCCTGAATTTTCCTATCTTCGTAAATCTTAGGTTTGTTACAGTTGATTCCCTGTGCGAGTCCCAATAAATACTACCTATTTCTTTCTTTCTTTTCTTTAAACTAAACTGTGCCTTACTGTGAGATATAGGACAAGACATTATCCTGACGTTTTCGAACAAACCTTCAACAATACCGGAATAGGTTGGGATACGTTCAAATATTTGTGATTTACTTAAATAGTCTCCAGACCATATTTCGGTCATTGCGGCTAATCTCAACGAAGACTACCCTTCGGCGCGGGAGATATTATAGTGTGCGCGCAGACACAGGTGCACTCTCTCTTCCGTCACTTACATAGTGCGATGGGTCGGCAATCTTACACGACCGGAGAGAGATCAGGCCCAGGACCAAGTGTTTAATAACGTACTTTCTGAGGCACGGGGGCATCACACCGCCAACTTCAAAACTCCGGGCTGTTACTGAGAAATTCCCAATAATGCATTGCCCGACCTGGGAATGGAACCCAGAATCCCACGCTCAGTGTTGCGCTTGCGACCACGAGACCAACGAGGAAGTATAGTGATTTACTTATATGCAAGTGGTAGCTACAAGCGTTTTTTCTAAACGCCTAATTATGCGTAGGACTCAACAACAGCCCTATAATTGTCATAAAATAATTATGAAAATATATTTACCAATTTATTCTATGAAAACAAACTATTGTTATAGCAACAATCTAATTGTTATTGTACTAGGAAAAAGTCGCAAATAACTATGTTAGCGGATGATGTCAAACATCCAATTATGTCGGTACATAGGTAATATTGCACCGTATCATCCTCCCGGTAACCGTAAATCCGGTTGATGTGGACCGTATATCCTTATATCAGCTCATAAAAGGTTTTATACATACATATCTATAATAAATAGTATAAAACAAAGTCGCTTTTCGTGACTGTGTTTGACCACTTACCTCTTTTAACTGCACAATTGTTTTTAATGCAGCTTTTACCACATTAGAGAATTTATTCCCCAAGGTTTATGTCTATAATAGATTGATATTTGACTGGATATAGAACAGATATCTCGATGTTCTGTCAAATACTTAAAACAGGGCAAAGCAGGGGTGAGTCGTTAGTAATAAAGGGTGTAAAAAGCCACTTAACGAAGTCGAGAGTCACTTGTAGTCCCCGTCATTGTATTTTTTTTTGTATTGGTCCATACTTGGGAACCTTCTGGTCACGGAGATATTGCAGGTCAAAATCCCAACTTTTACTGACTTTTTTACTATTTTATATTTTTATAGTTCTACGTCACTTTAGAATATAGGCCTCTTCTCTTATAGAGAAGGCACTTCAAAAGCAAAGCAGTGATTTTGACCAATTTCAAACCCAATTTCAGTTTCTAAAACCCATTTTATTTCCACTCATAAAGGAATATTAGATTAATTACATGGATTTAGGCTATTCAGCTCACCATAACTTAGTTTTCTGCTGATCCCCTCAACAAAACTGGAAGATGCAAAGTGAATGGTAGTTAAAACTATTGGAATGCCTTGGCAGTAACTCTACAAAGACCGCGCGTGTGATAAGACGAGGTATTTAGCAGTAACTACGTACTCAGCTGTAGGTAGGTGTGTTGGTACCTGCATTATACTGATTGTCAGTAGTGTAACTGTGTTTTTATATAATACTAGCTTTCTAGCGGCTTCGTCCGCGTGGAGTTCGGAAATTATCCCACGGGAACGTACTACCGGGATTAAAAGTATCCTACGTGTTAATCCAGGTTATAATCTATCTGTGTTCCAAATTTCATCCAAATCCGTTTAGTAGTCCATCCATCCATCCTCACAAACTTTCACATTTATAATATTACTAGCTTTTGCCCGCGGCTTCGCTCGCGTTAATTTAGACTTTGACTATAAATTCGGGTTATAATTCAATCATGATTCAAAGACTCGTGGCGCCATCTATTATCATAAGAACGTTATTGTTGTTTTCCTTGGGAACAGTACTTTTTTGCGGGATGAAAGGTACCCTATGTCCGTTTCAGTACACCTGACAACGTATATGCAAAATTTCAGGATGATCGGTTCAGTGGTTTAGGCGTGAAAAGGTAACAAACAAACAAACAAACAAACTTACTTTCGCAATTATAGTATTAGTTAGGATTAGGATTAGGATGCAAAACAAGCTACACTTTGAAATAAGCTAGAAAATAAAGGTTTGATTTCAAATCCAAACAGGGAATTGTCATGGCTGGTCTATTTTCATTCACAGAAAATAGTTGCTGTTTTAAATGTCCTGCCTAGGATTTGCATTATTAATACCAGCCTATTTATGTCCCACTGCTGGGCAAATGCCTCTTCTCATACAGAGAAGGCACGAGTATTGATCACCACGCACGGTCAAGACGGGTTGGCGATTTCAGACTTAAGGCTCCCACAGAAAGGCGCGACGCGACAGCGCGACACAAAGGCGTCACGTGTCGCGCGACGAGCGGCGCCTTTGTGTCGCGCACGATTCGCGTCGCGTGTCGCACCTGTTTATAGGAGCCTTTATACTAACTATAAAGTCCAGGTTTCCTCACCATGTTTTCGTTCACCGATGCCATGATTTGAATGAATAGTATTTATCGGTCCTAATCTAAGACAGTACCTAATATAGATCCAATTATTTGCAGTTCGTTACTACTAGTACATGCACCACTCACTTGAGAATATGCCCAACTTACCGCTTAAAATCGGGCCAAAATATTATTAACATCTGTCAAAGAAAAAGTCCTGCGAATAAAGAACGCAGGAACACAAAACTCAAAGGACATTCTCTAGTCCATAGACGCATAGTTGAGTCAGCTGGAAACTACTCAGCTAGCGCAATAAAGCGCTCAATAACATACCGCAGGTACTTTGGTAGCGTTTGATTCGCTCGCCTTTGTGGGGTAGGCAGACTAGGCAGAGATGCCACAGGTTGCAGGGGATTTAGTAGAATTTGAAAAGAGTCTTAGTGGTAACGTCAAACAGGGTGAATAGGGATGCTGGGTTGAAACAGAACGATACTTTAAAAGTAAATGATAAATGATTTTATTTCTGTAAGTAGGTTTGTACAAACACTTTACTTTTCTTTTTTTAAAGTACTTTTCTAGTACTTTTCTTTACTTTATTTTAAAGGGATTGTTACATTGAACTAATATTGTTTGTTGCAAACAAGGGCACTTAATCGTTAATTATAATACAGTAAACACATTAAGAGTCCTTTTTGGCAATAAACTATGATTTCAATGTTAAAATCCTTTTTAAAGTTTCGTCTCAATCCACCTCTGCATCCCTGTTCACCCCGTTTGACATTACTGTTTTTGAACAATAGGGTTATTTATAGCAGAACGTCGATTTTTGAAGGTATTTCTCGGTCGATGTCAAAGTTATAAAAACCCGTCGATCGAAACCAGCGGCTATATTATTCAAGATTATTTCAGTTGAATTTAATTCATAACTTATTCAATCCCCATTGAAAGATTATTTTTAATATTATTATTATTAGTAACAAAATAAATAAATAATTCCTTATTCCACCAAAAAACTCAAAACATAAAACCAATTTTTTCTTTCAAAAGCTAGTATTTTCTACAATATTCTTATGACTAAAAACATGAAAGGTTCTTTCAAACAGACGCGACATTAAGGCACCGCCTGTCGCACGACGAGCGGTGCCTTTGTATCGCGAACGATTCGCGTCGCGTGTCGCGCCTGAAATACCCTGACTCCTAAACTAGATGTGTGTTCCTGTGACTTGAGTCAGATATACTTTAGTGATATAAAAAAATACAGAGTCGCTCCAATATACATGTATAAAACTTCGGAATATTATCGTACTCTAGTTGCTAGTGTCAAGTTGGTTAGAAAAAATATAGGTGGTAAACAGCGCAGCCTTAACTATTCATTATACAGGTGACGATCTCAGGGGCACTAGAACGATACGCCCCGCTTATTGCAACGCCCATAAACGACAGATCGATAAATAATAATTGTGCGAACGATATACAGGGTGGATATCGACGCGTAACCTGTCACCAAGAATTCGGTACATGCTTCTGAATTGCGTTGAAATTTTTCGTCGGGTATAAAACAAAAATTTACTGTTTCATACATTTATGGCCGATTCCTATAATTTACGGGCCGTTATTGGTTAAAATTAAGATTCTTGTATCTTTATGAAGCAAATACTTTATAGCTTTGCATAGTTGACCCTCCCATATGGAAGTAGCTATCACAGGTAAAATTAGCTTACGATTCTATTTATATGCCCAGTTTGGCAATAAAAAATGCTACCATTGATAAGCAAAACAATTCGTTTTTTATTTATTACAGCGACTGAGCATTAGACCGCGTCAGTATTGGACGTTTCTATGAAGCAGCAGATATTTTTTTTGATAACCGACGAAACATACCCATGCAAAAAAAAAAAAAAAAACTAGAATCATGTGCTGACTTCGTGGTTACAGTTTGCGCGTCAATGTGATGCCTGTATGTTGCAATATTTGGTACATGTACAATTTGATATGGTTAGTCCTTTTTTAAAGCATTTCATTATCTATTCCAAGTAGAAATTGATTTCAATTTTGTTATTTGTTGATTTTTACGATGAGCTGAGCTGAGCCACAAGATACAAGCGACGCTTAGTTTGTGGCTCACCGAATAGAAAGAAAGAAAGAAAGAAAGAAAATACATTTATTTACGGTAAACATGACCCAAAGAAAAAACGCAAACAAAAAATAAGGAGTTGGAGGAAAATATGATAGGTTTATATATAATATGTTTTAATTATTGCACTGTTACTTTCTGATTATTAAACCATATTACTATTAAAATAGGCTCGCCCCCTGTATATGGGACTTAAACATGACTGGCGAAATCAAGAAATGTGGGTGTAGTGTAGGTACACCTCTGCCTAACCCTTCGGAGAATACATGCGTGATATTATGTTATTACTATGAAAAGTTATTATTGTGCTGTGGGTAAATATTGAACCCTAAAAATCTCCATATGGCTGATCCATACGTCATGTTCGTGAACGGGCGCCGTCAGTAGGGACTGGTCATCTCTTAGCTGCCACGGCTTATTTTAATTTAATTTAATATTTGAATTGTTTTTCTCTTTATTACGGACGCTTTTAACGTTCTGCATCGTTCTCACATGCATAATTTCAACAAGAATGATGTAACCAATGTTTTGTAACCATATTTTGATTTAAAAGAGTGTCCATGGAGTTTCTTGCCCGTTCTTCTCCACTACTCCTACTACGCTTTGGAATGGGCAACTGGCTTTATCTTTCTGATTAACCGATCCCTTGACAATTCAAAAGTGCCTGTAATTGGTTTATTTGAAATAAATGCTTTGAGTTTCAGTTCTCAAACCAATCAGGCTTTTGGTTCTCCAAAAACTGTAAGCTTTAGCATATGAAAGGTTGGCAAATTTGTTTCACTTTTTATAGAATTGACAAGGCCAGGAATGGATTTTAAAGTACTTTCACCACTTACCTACATACATTATAAGTAACTAACTAGAATATTACCTAGGCAAACTGCGTCATACTGGAAAAAAAGGCTCAAAAGACACCGAAACACTATTCTCTCATTCAGTATTATGTCTACTATTGTTTACACGAGTAACACAAACAACACGAACACACAGTCATGACTGTTATACAATTGATAACGAACTCTTATCAGAGATAACCTTATCGGTGTGACGTCACGGTCGGAGCGCGACTCTTCAGTTGAGTGCGAAAGCGTTACGAAATGCGCATCGCCGCGGGCGCACTCGCGTGAAAAGAAAAGTTATGATGCATTGTCGGAATATTCAGAGAATAATGACATAAAACGCCTGATTTTCTTTGAAGGGTTCGGCAAAAGTGCGCAGATAGTACACCCACATTTCGCCAGTTATGTTTAAAGGCTCCCACAGACAGGCGCGACGCGACAGCGCTACACAAAGGCGCCGCTCGTCGTGCGACGCGCGGTGCCTTTGTGTCGGGCGTCGCGTCGCGCCAGTGTGTACGAACCTTAAGTCTCGTGTAATAGGTGGCGAGCCTATTACCATCAACCGGGCACAAATCCAGACTCCGGGCTATTATTGAGAAATTCCTGAAGGAAAAACACAACAACACTTTGTCCGACCTGGGAATCGAACCCAAGATCTGCTCAGCGGTAGAACTTGCGACCAATACTTACCAACGTGGCGGTCAGACAATAAGGCAAAGAATAATCGGGGGAAGGTAACGGCGCGATTTTCTTTGAGTTCCATACCTTTCAACTAAATGCACGGGCTATAGAAATAACATATACTCGTAGTAGCAATATTTTGATTAAAAAAGTGACCATGGAGTTTCTTGCTCGTTGTCCTCCATAGGAACCTATTACGCTTTGGAATGGACAACTAGCTTCATCTTTCTGACTGACCCCCTTGACAATTATAAAGTGCCTTCAATTGGTTTATTTTAAATCAATGCTTTGAGTTTGAGTTTAATTACCTCATCATCAGACCAAATCATTAGTACCTAAACGATAAAATAAAAGATAGCCTTATTTTCTGTTAAATGGTTTTCCTTCCGTTTCCATCATCAGACTTGCTTTAGTATAGGTACAATAATTTACCTGTTAGGCACGAAGCCCGTAGTTTCGGCCGAAGTTACTGGAGATTTTTACTCCGTATCACCTAAGGACATAAGATTACTTCGAGGCACGAACTAAGAATGAATGACAACACCATTTGACAGTTGTCCTTGCTCCCGATGTTTTTTTGCCCGTCGAAAAAGCTTAATTAATCGGGAGTAAGGTTAATTCTGAAGTATCGAACTACTTTCGGACGGGCCCGTATCTTCGCTGACGGACATACAGAGTAGGCCCCTGTACCGTATTGACAGAAGAAAAGACAACATCAGTAAACGCATCGCATTCTACAAAGGAAATATTTACCAACATAGCGAGGCGCAATGTTTTTTTTAAAATTTTCTTTTATTGCTTCATATTTCAACCTTCTAGGTAAATATCTAGAAGTTTTTCCAGTAGAGACTGCGTATCAGCATGCGTAGTGTGGGACGCCTCGAGCTAGATGGACCGACGACCTTATGAAGGTGGCTGGGACAGACTGGATGTGGAAGGTGGAGGACAGGGTGTTGTGGCGCAGCCAGAGGGGCCCATATCCAGCAGTGGACTGCTTTAGGCTGAGTTGATTGATTTCCAATCGTTCAAGTGACAGCTTGTCAGGCCGAGTCGTGTATTATCACAACAAGGTATTCTATTCAATGACTTACAACTCGGAAACTCAAGTAGAAACACTTGCTTTGGTCGCATTCCTGTGGAAAGCGTTTTCAACGTATTTGATATTCAAAACAATCATAAAGGGCGTAAGTATTTAATTAGTTAGTTTCTTCTGCCCGTGATCAAATTTATATAACTATGTTGTTCAAATGTTGTTGTGTGCTGTGGAAATGCTTTCCGTGCGAAGCATGTGTGGTGTGACTATGAATGATAGGCTGAAGAATGATGTGATAAAGCAACGGTGCGGTTTAAAAGAAGATGTAGTGACAACAGTTGAAAAGAGTATGCTTAGATGAAAGTGTATATTATAATTAATTTTACTCACACTTCATCATTATAATTATATAACGGACAAGTAATTATATAATCATTTATTTTTCTAATTATGGGTCTTCACGAGGGTGGGCGCTGGTACCTATAATTACTAGATATTAAGTTAGCTTAGCTATTAGCTGCAACTCTAACATGTCACTTTACTTACCTTAAGGCCTATTTTTATTGTAAACCATATTAATTATTACTTGAAGGTGCAAATAAACTATTTCTATTCTACAATTTTCAGTTTCAATAATTCATTTGTGGTTTTTTTAACTCTGACAATCGCCTGGGACCATCAAGTAAGCAGGGCGAACCACTTAGGAAGACTTTTTAAAAAGGCTGTTTGCGAAAATTCTTTCCTGAAATTGAAAGTGTGTTATTAGTAATCATCGCTCTCGAATAAACAATATTCATACTTGGCATTTCTAGGAAATCACGTAGCTACTTGGAAAGTGATTTTTTTCACGATTTTATTGGTATTGTTCCGTCGCACTCCATAGAAAAAGGAACTAAGCTAAACAACAGAACAACGGATGCAGGATAGAACTTAACGAAACAAGAACGGGGAATTGGCTACTTCAATATGAACAATGGCTCCCGGAAAATGTTTAGTTATATCCCGACATCCGAATACCGGGAGTTTGGATATAGAATATCGACACTGATTGCCTGAAAACTTTTTGCAGCGAGATATTCGATCAATGTGTGATTGTGTGGCTTACTTTTTTATTTAGTTCCGTGTTTATGAAATATGTTCTATCAAAACCCTCTAGATTTGATTAGAGATTAAATTAGAATGGAGTTTCTTACCCGTCCTTTTCCATTCCATAGGAATCTACGCTTTGGAACGGGCGATAAATTCTCTGACTCAAAATAAACCATGCACAGGCACTTTTGCATAGTCAAAGAGTCGGTCAGTTAGTCAAAAAGTTTAAGCTGGTTGCCCATTCAAAACGTAGGTCTCAATGTAGAAGAGCGGACAAGAAACTCCATGGTTACTCTTTTAAAAATAATTGGGTTTTGCAAGGTTTCAAATGACAGTGTTAATAGGTAAGGACGGCAGTGTAGGCCTGTCAACAAGTACCGTGTACTTAAAAAAAGTAGAATATGGTCTACAAATCTTAAGTCAACAAGTTAGGCCTGCAACGTTCTTACATTCACAAAATATAAAATAATCTATATACAAGATAAATAAAATAATAATAATAAAAGCCTATTCAAATCAAATGTCATGATTGCCATTATGTTACAACTGTAACAAATCTGAATTACTATCCAATATTGCCTGGCCAATGGGTAGGAAATAGTCGGGCAAGCCGGGAGGGCCGGATTTGTACCGCATCCGTCCCATCACGTGTCCGTTGGTGTGTGGGCTGAATTTCCTATTGGCTTGTTTGCGAATACTGTTAATATTTTGAATAGGAAATCGACATCCATTGTTTTTAAGTGAAATTTATGTTTTAACTTTGTTACTCTACAACTTACTAACAATGAATGTACTAAAGTTCTTATTTTTTAAATATTTTTAATTAAGATCGACTATTAAAAACAGGAATCATGAAGGTTCTTTACGGCTCTTTTTCTTAGGATCAATAAATTTGAACCGTGCACCTAACTTCTGACGTTTTCTGTGCCAATGCGTTTTTTTTAAATTTTGTTTTCTTTTCCTGAATAACTAACTAGTAGAAATAGTATACTTAACATAACGTTTTTATTTCTTTATAAAACAAAATCGTTTGTTAAAGTACACACTAAATACTTCTAAATTCATTGGTGATTTTGATGCGGTTTTCACCATAGTTGAGAGGTGACAAAAAGCATTATTCCCACGTGTGACGTTAGCACTAGTTTTTTTTAATACTAATTACAACATTCCGGTAATTATTTGGCGGTTTTGCTCACCGGAGTTAGACACGTTACCCGCCGTGACTCTGTTTTCACTCCGAAGGGAACATATGATCGAAACTGTTGATAAAAAAGGTTTTTTCTATTTCGAAATGGCTTTCACAGCTTCGAATAAACCTTGGATAAAAGCGAAAGGCATATTCTTTATGGCACGTGGTTGAAAAATACCAATATTTGTTTAAGAATTCAATTATGAACACCTACTCACTCACTCACTAAGATTCTTTTTTCTTTGTTTCAGGTAAATTGAGCTTTGAAGTAATTATCTCTTCAGGTAGTTGGGGAGGAATGTAAGTGGTTCTTCTGCTTGAACCATGGACAATCTCCGGGATGGATCAAAACATCGGGAAGAATCGAAAGACCAAGAAACATCGAAATATCGGGACAGATCGAAACAACGCGATAGATCGGACCATCGAGATAGTTCGTAACATCGAGAAAATTATGGTAGTTTGAAACATAGTGATAGTTCGGAGCTTTGGGATAGTTGGGAGCTTTGAGATAGTTCGAAAAATAATGATATGTCGTCAGTTTGGGGACGCGTGAATCGCATGAAAATAATTAAACATCGGGAAACACCTAAATATCGGGAAAAATAGAAACATCGTGATACTTCGTACCATCGGGATAGTTTGGAGAATAGTGATAGTTCGGAACATTGGGATAGCTCAGAACATCGGGATAGCTCGGAATTTCGGTTTTATCCGAACGTCAGGAACGGAAAAATCGGAGAAATACGTCAGAAGCGAGTCGAAAATCGACGTGAACCGAAACAAGGAACCGAATAGAAAACAACGGATGAACCGGAAACACCGGATGAATGGGAAGGTACGGATGAACCGGAAACACCGGATGAATGGGAAGAAACGGCTGAACCGAAAGAAACGGCAGAGCCGGAAGGAACGGATGAACCGGGAGGAACGGATGAACCGGAGGAAACTAGTGAACCGGAAGGAACGGAAACAGATGATGATAAATATAAAATAGACGTGACTAAACATAACCTGCCAAATAACGGTATGATTTTAGGTTCAAAAGGATGTAAAGAGGTAAGTTGAATGTTTTATTAAACATATTTTTAGGGTTCCGTTCCGTGCCCCCGAATGAAAACGGAACCCTTATAGGATCACTCGTGTGTCTTTGTCCTGTCACAGCCGAGCTGTTACTCCGAATCTACTGCGCCAATTAAGTTGAAATTTGATACACTTAGCATCTGGGATCCAAACACGGCCGTGAAAGGTAAAAAAGTATTTGTGGGGCAACGAGGAAAAATAAAATAAAGATTTTTATAATAAATACTTTTAAACTTATAAATTTACGAAAATAGATGGAAATTGACTATTCCCATCCCTTTATCTCCGAATCTACTGAGCCAAATATATTGCAAAAAGAATACAGAGAATGGTTCTTTACTTATCGATTACAGGAAAACTTATAAGAAGTCTGTGGTTGTAAAATAACTTGGTAAATCTCTGAATAATGAGTGTACAAACTTAAATTTGCAGTTGGAATGTACGGGAAAACATGTTATTCAACTACAATATTAAGTTTGTTCTTGGTACATATTATCTTAAGATAAAAAGAATCGGGCGGGGCCTTGTCGGGGTACACGGTCGTTGGTTTAGCGTGAAACGTCTATGTCAGCGAGACACTTTTAGTGTAAAGAAAAAATATAATATACAACCGCCACTGGTACCATAGTATTTATTTCGATAAATATTCGTCGAACATTTTGTTTAATATTTTGAACGAGTTTGAATAGTATATAACAGATGCTTTTGAAATGGTAATGATTTTTTATTAAATTAGTTAAATAGGTATTTTATACATAGAAAAAGGAGAAAATAGGTACTTACCTAATACCTATTGTGTGTGAGTTCCAAAACGGAAATTACTTAGGTCTCTACCCTAAAATAACAATTTATTATTTTCTAACAAATCTTAAATACAATATGCAATCAAACACTTAAATACAGGGTGGCAGAGACATCGACGTGCAAACTGTAACCATGAATTCAGCAGGCGATTCTAGGCCGTAGAGGGGAAAAATTTCAACACAGGGGATTCAGAATCATGTACTGAATCCATGGTAACAGATTGCGGATCGATGTCGATGCCACCCTGTATATATATTATGTAAGTACAAGTATACAACGGAAAAAAAGGAAACAGCTCATTGGGGATTAAAAAATTCGCTCGCATCACTGTCAGTGGGAAAAGTGCCCAAAAGGCTGGCAGCGCTTCCACATTGGACGGCAATGCTGATTCTTTGACCTAAATATAGGCCAGCCCACTGGTCACGTGAAGAGTCGACCAACCGCTTGGTGATGTCCCGAAATAATCGACAAGCACTCGGACCCCACGGTCCTACTGTTTCAACCCCAAACGGCTCAAACATATAGCTTCCAATAAGGTTGTTATATTTGCGCCGTTTGATGTTTTCTCCACCAGCAGCAGCCGCCCCAGTACAGTCTGCTGTTCTAGGAAGACCGAATGGTGCAAGGATGTCGGCACAGGTTGCATCCCACACCAAAGGCCTACCCAACTTTCAAGGAATATAGTAATTCCGACTGGCCTTATAGCGAGCCGGAAAGTTGTATGCTGCCTATGTTGGGTGACGGTAGCGCCTGAAGCCAGAGGCCTGACTCCCACTCTCTCACAGGCAGCAGGCGGGCATGCTCAGCAGTATGGTTAGACGTATAAATGAGGTTATTCCGTACCAACCTGCAGAGCGGGTTATCCGACTGTCTCTGGGAAGACGGGTTGTTGGGCTGAACCGTATCTGGACAAGCCACCTTGCCTCGCATCACTTCGACTAATATTCATGTTCCCCATTTCGAAGACTGAGGTGGTATTTTCACTCGTTATGTCCACTAGTACAGGTAACAGGTACAGCAGCGGTAGAGGTGCTCGCGGCGTCGTCGGCGTCGTTCACAAAGCGTGCCTTGCCACGCTCTCGCTCTTTGCGACGTTCTCGTAACCGTCTCGGCCGCTCGGTGCCAGACATCGGGGTGCCTGTGTATGGCCCATAGCCTTCTCTATCAAACACTCACGGCTCTTGCACGGGTTGAGGTTGAGGCCGACTTAATTATTATGGGATTTCAATTCTTCTCTAGAGACTTATTATTATTTTTACGTATATAAATGTTACAAAATACACTTACTATTGCTTAAACCAATTTGTCTAGAGAAAATATAAATCACGTGTATCACATCGGATCGCGAATACGTATGAATCACCGCGCTATCACATGAGGTAGTCTGAAAGAGAAGGAGCCAGAGTGCAGGTTTTGGTCAATCTACGCGGTGCCTCTCTCGCCAACCCACCAGCACCCGAAGCAAAGTCAAGGTTGTGTCAGCGACCTGGCTATATAAGGTAAATAATTACACTGCACTTAAGTCTCTAAGATTGGAAATTGTTAAGGCAAGACGATAAATACCGTTTTGTTACGGTTCACATTTCTGTCCAGTAGCCGTACTATGAGGTGTTAATACCATCATGGTTCCATTGCGAAAAAGGGATAGTGCTATCGGTCATATATAGCTCCGTCTCTCTTTCACGCTGGAACAATGATGGTTTTAACACGTCATAGTAAGGCCACTGGTATAAACATATAGTTGTCTTGGTGTAAACGTCTTTAAAACATTTGGTGATTTTAAAGACGTTTCATGTCAAACCATGGTACATAATAAATTCATCGTACGGAACCCTCACCACGCGAGTTGAACTCGCACTTGTCCAGATTTTTGTTTTCAACGTCTCACGGCGATCGTCGCTTCTATTAGTGTAATTTTTCAAATCAGATATGTCATTGATACCTTTTATTATATTTATTAACAGCTGCATTACCACGTTGAATGGCAATAGATACTTATATAAAAACTTAGCAGAACATATTAATGTATACCACACTAGCTTTTGCCCGCTGCTTCGACCGCGTGGAGGTCGGAAATTATCCCGAGAGAACAATTGCCGGGATGAAAATGATCCTTTGTCCTAGCCCAGGTCATGGTCTACCTGTGTGCCAAATTTCATAGAAATCCGATCAGCCGTTAAAGCGCGATAAGGTAACAGACGGGTAGTCAAAAGCCTAACCATCTTATTCATAATAAAGACATTCCCTTCATAAACCTATTTTAGCTTTCGAACTGTTTTGTCCCTTTCTGTCAAGTTAAAATGAAGTTTGACAGAACGGGACAAAACAGTTGGATAGGTTTATTAAGCGAATGGCTTTATTATGAATAAGACGGTAAAAGTCTAACAACCAGTCTTACCAAGAGGGAACGTGACTGACTGGGTTGTCAGATAGGCAGTCGCTCCATGTAAAATACTGGTATCCGGTTAGACTGGAAGCTGACCCCAACATAGTTGGGATAAGGTTAGGCAGATTGATTTTTATTGAACATATAAATAGTATTGATTTCCAATATTTACGCCCATTTACGCCGACATACCGAGTTAGCTACCTGTAAAAGGCCTGTATAAATCTTTCCCTGTTTAATGAACCATGCAACTCTGCTCACCTCGCATGCTCTAACAGGCGTGCAGTCGGCTGCTTGCCTTACATTATATTCACCCTCTTTTTTCAATAACCAGCGACAGTAAACTATGACTTTAACTGCGGATATAAATCGAATCGAAATAGTTTTTCAGGCATATAATGCAAATAGTAACCATGTTTTATTCGGAGAAAATTGTCGTGTTTCTTACGATTTTGTTATGTGAGTTCCAGTTGTATAATTTCTTAAGTGTTTCTTCGTATTAAAGGATGGATATTTTAGCAAAATTCAACAGGGTTTGAGTTTTTATAGTTTCATTTTAAATGTTTAACCATACAGTGTCATTAATGGGGGGTAAACACAGGGCCGATGAATGTATCAACGCTTGGGGGAAATATATGTCCAGCAGTTGACGTCTTTCGGTTGAAATGATGATGATAATTCTGAGTCACTCCGTGGGCATTCAAGTCTTAGTTCATCATCACGTTGCACAAGTCTGTTATTAACATTCTCAAAGTTAAGAGACGTTTGCAAAACAAAATAACTTCGTATACTGCTAATAGACTGACTCGAAACTCATTCAAATAAAAACCAAGACTAAATTAATATGTAGGTCATCCAAATGTTATTTGCGTCCCAATCAAATAAACAGCAAAGGAGACGCCTACGTCTCCTGTTTTGAGGTTTCCAACTCTGTTATGACTTGTTACGATATCTCGTAATAGGTCGAAACCTTAAAGCAGAATTTAAAAGAAGTCATTAGTCCAGAAAATAATGCGTTAGTTATGAAAGAAACCTAAGGGCGCCAATAGAAAGGCAAGTCCGGTGCGGTAACGACGCAAGATTTAAGCAATCCAGTAATAGGTATATTATGTTCTAGCTGACCCGACAGACGTTGTCCTGTCCAAAATTTCAAACAAAATCCCTTAAAAAAAAGGCCGTTCAGGTTTTTCCGAATTTAAGCACATTCCGGGAAATTACGGCCTATTACGAACATTTTTTTTTTAATAAGTTGTTATGGAGTCTGCCGACAGAAGTGAAGACCCCAAAATGTACACAGGCCCTTGTGCGTCGTCAGTCTGGCGCAACACGTCACATTCGCATGTCGGTGACGCGAACCCATAAGTTTTGCCACTACCAAAAATCGCTCAACGCGGCTAAATAAGTTTTCACTTCATAAATCGGTCCTACCGTTCTCAAGTGATGCGCTTAACAACGTACAGCAATTATTTTTTATTTATATAGATTAATAAGACCGATAGTCTCATGGAGTCCTTTCTACCCTAGCTTGAGACTTGCTATGGCCATACCGATAACTTCCTTATTGCCAACCTAAAAGTATTATTTTCGATACAGATACAATTTGCGGAGCTGCAAGAAGTCGAACGGCGGACTCGGTCTATTTCCAAATTCTACCTAATAAAATGCAAGAAACACGTTATAATGGGGATAACTATGCGGAACCAGAAGACATCGAAGTATCGAGCAACGACACTATTCTGTTTGACACATTCGTTAGCGTTCTAATAGAAGTGTCCACTGAACAACTGAGGAACGTAAGGTCCAATGTTATGAATAATTATGATCTATATCGTGCTGATATAGCAGATATCAAAAAAGCATTTAATAACATCGAAGAAAAATACACAGAGATAGTTAATACTAAACTTAGAGCAATGCTTGAAGGGAAACCAATAAATGTTACAGATCACTTTATGATAGATTTCATGGATGTTTCAAATTATATACTGGAAAAGGTGTTGAGGTACCATATAAAAAATGTGAAGGGGAAATTGATGATGCAGACGACATGGTTACAGCAGACGTTGAAGGAGAAAATAATGAGACAACAGACTAAAATTTCTGTCAATTTTATAGAAAACAACATCTGCGATACTCTACAGATTTGTAGAGACAGATATTACTACAGTGACTATTTAATAGATTGGTGTCGGAATCTGATGAACGTAGCGCCGCGAGACTTGAAGCGATTCTTTGTGCCGGTTACAGAGGTTTTGGAAAACCACAAGTTTTTTATAACCTCTAACATGAAGTTTCGACAAACTATAAAATACATAATCAATGCTGACCCCGTAGTTAAGAGGGATACTCTCGACTTTATAGACGAGATTTTGACGAATCCTGACAAAATTTTAAAATTAGCTCCAGATCCTTTGAAACCCAGTGTGACGCTTCTGCGCGAATTATTCAGTGTCATAGACGGAGTGTACGATGTTAATGACCATAACATAGAATATTTGGAAAACATAACTGAAATGTTAAGGGATTGGACAGAAGGCAAAAATTTCGATATTCATAAGGTATTAAATGCAATAGTGGAAAACATGAAAGTTAATTTAAAAATATGGCCTTTAGACATCCAAAATAAAGTATTTTACGTGTGGTCTGAAATCTTAGTGTTGTAAATAAATATTTTAGTAGGATTTTTATATATGTTATATAGTTTTTTCATAACAAACATAAAGTACAATCTAAATTGTTTTTCCATTCGTTTCCCGATACTAGTTTAGACAAAGATTGTGAGTAGAGAGTTTTATTCTGTAGTAAGCAACCAAAGAATCGCGATTTTGTAAGGATTTACATGCGTTTTCACCTTTTTATTAATGAGTACAAGTACAATATAATTCTTGCCGAGTGCATAATTATAAATTATATTGTTCATTACATAACATACTAGTCGGCTTGGTATCGTGGTAATATTCTCCTATGTTGCCATAAGCTCAGTCAATAGTAGGTAATTGTAAAGGTTCACCTACAGCTGCATTTTATCCGCGTTCGTTTTTACTTCATCATTATGGAGTAGCTAATAATTAACGTGGATAATTAGGTTTCAAATAACGTGGTATTACTATGCACCAAGGTTTAATATGCGATCTACCTTGTTTATAAGCAATGTAGCAACACATGTGTCATCTGTTGTGATAAATTTTCTCGCTGCAACCCATGTCTTGTCACGAACGGCAAACCGTGCCAGGTTGCGGTAATAACCCAAATACAGCTTTGGTACGAAAGTTTCATAAGAAACGCTGACATTTTGTACCTAACCATCATTAAATAAATCACATACGGTGTCTTGGGTTGTTGTGAAATGCTGTGAATCATCTCAACAGCAGGTACTGTTACTGTGTCATGTCTTCACTCTTGTTTTTGGTAAAAAGTATACCGGGATAAAACAAAGAGAATTTACAACGTATAATTTCGAAAGAAATTCACAAGACATACTCGTAACTGCCAAAATTTTAAAATACTTCGCGTTTCTAAAAGTTCAAAAGCTGATTTACAAACTAAATGACACTGTGTTCATCAAGTAAATTAGCCTCGAATGTGTATCAAATGATGCTATGCTATTGCTATTCACCACCCGCAAACACCACGTACTCTCTTCACAGTTTGCTAAGAAGTGGCGCACAAAATTCCCTAGCAACCCGTCTCTATCTGCTTACTTTTGAACATCTTATCCAGGAACTTTTAAACAAAACTCCAACGCAAGGCAAAAACACACGTGTAAGTATTTTCCAAGCGTTTAATGGAAACATTTTCCCATAACATTATGGGTAAACAATAGGTGATCTCACCACAGTTTCATAGTTATACAACGCTTCCTAGGAGTTACGACATTATACAATATTGTAGTTACCTGTAAGTAAAACAACGTATGTTGTTTCACATGCCTATGTAAGATATGCTTCTTCATTATTGTGGTGAGCTCGACCAGTGTGCCTTGAAGTTGAAAACAAGATAGATCTATTTTGAAAACATGATAATATGCTAGAGTAGGAAACGAGGTCAGTTCAGGAAACTTAGGTGGTCGGGAAAAGAAAACACTACACACAAGATTCAAATTCAAATGCTTAGATATACGGCGGGCGAAAAGTTTCTGCTGGCGGGAAGGGATTGTGTTTTGTTTTCGTCGTGTTTGATGAGAGGGGCAGGCAAGGAGGCGCGGGTGAAACTTATTTTTTTTCTGTCTTGCTGCGACCTCTTAATAAGTATACTTTCATTATCTTCCTGCCTTGTCCCTTGTTACTCGTGGTCAGCGCAAAACGCTTTCTTCCATTCTCCCCTGTCAATGGTCACGGTATCATACAATCCCTTCTCTTTCATATCATTCGTCATACAATCCGTCCATATTTTCTTTAGTTATACTAATAGTAATGAATAATACAACCGAAGTGAAAATAATAGGTAAGTTATATGAAAAACCAAGGTATTTCGGGACCTCTAGGAAGATCTAGGCATTAAAACATACGGCTGCTTGACAGAACGTGGGTAACTACACTCATGTTATGCCTTTTATAGAAATGACGCACCTCTTGCCACACTGATTCGGTGACCGCAGAAAATCCTTTATTATAATGACGTAAAGGGTCACTAATTAGCAAAAGGCATCCCGACATTCTTACACATCGTATTGGCAGTTGCATCGCCTTTTTCATCTCAGCCTGTCGTGGCCTGCATAGCCTTCGCATAATCAACAATATTTTCCTACACTCCTGCTTCATTATTTGAACTACCAAACACTTGCCTTCCTGACGTACCAATAAACTTCGTCATTGAAAACTAAAATAGACACTATGCAAACAAAGTTATAGCTAGCCCTTTGACTGCCCGAAGAATTCCAACTTTACAGTCTTCATTTTACAGTTCAAATTCGCTAGTTACGTCATCGTCAGTCAAATCACGTTCGGAGCATACAATAGCAACGATTTGTATGTATGTACCTGTATGGAATGTGTTCCATACATCCATTGTATGATATGATACGGGCTACTCGTAAGTAATAGCGTTGATGACTGTTATTATGATCGTTGGATATGTCATTGCCCTTTGGTTTGAGTTATGATGGCGATAAGAAATTTGCATAAATTTGACAACAAATCCAGTTACTGAAAACCTGAATCCTGTTTTATGTATAAATCAAAAGCCAAATTACCAGACAAGAGGTCCGCCAAAGACGTTATAGAGAAAAAAATTGTTCATACAAAAAAGAACAACCGACTTCCAGAAAAATCACTACAAAGTGAAAAATAACTTTAATTTTGAAAGTCGGTGTCTTTGGTTTTGTATTTTCGTTTTTTGCCACCGACTTCCTTCTTCCTTTTTTTTTTTTTTTTGAAGTCGGATGTTTTTTTTTTTGTAAAATTGTTTTTATTTTTCGCTTTTTAGCTGTTTACCCCACACAAATTCGTATACCACTGCTTGCTATGTAAATAACAGTGACAGAAAGTTATTATAACATCATCAATATACACAGTGGAAAAAATACGTACTATTGAAGCTAACTGAAAAACCACTCATCAGAACTAGACGAAATTTATACGGGATCAATCTGAAAGTATATCCTTTCAGATAAAAAATGAATTTCCCAAATCGGTGTATAAATAACGGAGTTCAGAGGTCACAAACATAAAAAATAAATATGAATACAACCAAATTGACAACCTTCACCTTTTTTGAAGCAGGTTAATAAAAATTGTTAAGTGTTGAAATGATCATCAACATAGTAGATTTAAAGCCTCTACAACTTTTTGGTCGTATTACTATAAATAGTAAACCTCATGAGCAATGACCACCCTCGACAGTCTGCCCCATCACCATCTTTCTGACTTGCTTATATCTTTACCACGGCATAAGTTCAATAAATAGGTCATCTAGGTACGGGAGAAGAATTTAATAAATGATAAATGAATGAAATGATAAATGATTTTATTTCTGTAAATAGGTGTGTACAAACACTTTTACATGTCAATCATATTTTAAAAACTAGATGAGGTCGGCGTTTCCTTTGAAGTAGCTTAATTAATCCCAAGCCTTTTTGTCATCCAAGTAATCTTTAAATTTATAGAAACTTTTTTTACAGTTTCTGTTTACTAAATGATTTAAATTTATTGAGGCTCAGATCTTTAACAAGACTTGGGAGTTTGTTGTAAAAACGTATACTTTGGCACTTAAATGTATTACTAATTTCTTGGAGCCTAGTCGTGGGCACAATAAGTAATATAATACTTCGAGACTGTCACTTTTAACAGGTACACAAAGACACCTACGCTCCTTGTAACTGGAATCGTTTGAACGACACTTTACAACTATTATGTTGTTAGCATCAACTCGTCGAGCAGTTCTATATTTAGAGGTGGACGTCGAAGTTCTGTATTGTTGTGATTGTTACATAAACGACCTGAAAGGACTGACAGCCTATTGAGTTCAAATTGCGTTGTTGAACTAAGTAAACGAAGAAGCTTCCAGTAGGTAGAATGTTAAACATCTAGGTAAATGATAAATGATTTTATTTCTGTAAGTAGGTATGAACAAACACTTTTACACGTCAATCATATTTGAAAAACTAGATGAGGTCGGCGTTTCCTATCTGATTACTCTGAGAAGAAAGGCCGAAACAAACTCAGAGGTCACATTCACTTTTAAAGTCCAGACATGATCTTGGTCAGATCATGTGAAGACCATGTAGATTTGTGTCTGAAATTGTCTTTTGAGGAAAAACCACATAGATTGAGTGGACCTGTCCAGTCAGTGCACGCATTTGTCAGTAATCGTGCATCTAACAAAACGAAGAAACTTCTAGTACTTAATAATACATTTATTAGTAAGGGGGTTATAAGGACAGTTACAATGCGAAACGATTTTAAAGAAAATGTTGTATGTATAGAAAATGTATCGATGTTCAGTAACGAAATTATGATTGGCTACTTAAGGCGCTGCCCAAATGTAGGACACCGTAAAACACTCAGATTTTTTTGTCGCACAGTTGCCTGTGTTGGTACATATATTACAAGCCAGAAAGATTGAGTGTGTTGTCAAATGTTCAAAGAAAATACTTATTCATAAATATTTTATAAAAATAAAATAGTATCATGATAAAACAATCGAAAAACAGAGGTAAAAAAAAATTACCGTCGCATAATTCTCAAAATTTTGAGCGTTAACTATCATATTTTATTATTATTTATTTAACTCTAACACCAATGATCATATTGTTGTTAGTTACACTTATAAAACTATGTTAGTAACATTTCACGTTAAAATGACTTAAAAAACATAAAATTTAAAAAAAATATACAAAATAAAACTAATTCAAAAACCTTTAATTATATCCACTTCCCGATGCACCAGACCTGCAGCTGTGCATACGGGTCCAGTGCCCCAGGAACGGGCAATCAGGCTACTTCGCTATCACCTTTAAAGTTCTGTTGGTGCTGCCTGGAATCCTTTGCATCAGGGATGCTGTTCTTTTTCGCATAATAGCTTGAAAGCTATCTGTATCTGCTTCAGCTAACATGCCCGATGCGCTACAGAACCGCGGGAGCCCCAACAGCACCCTAAAAGCGTTATTGTACTGTACACGAAGAAAGTTGTAGGCCCTCTGCGTATGTCTATCCCACAGGCTGCACGTGTAGAAACACTGGCAAAACTCCTTGAACAGAGTGAGTTTCACTTCTCTAGTACATCGTGCAAACCTACGGGCCAGCATGTTACATCGGATATACAACGCTCGTCGCTCCCTTTCAATGTCACTGTTATCATCCAAGTCCTCATTTACTATGTGGCCAAGGTACCTAAAATACGACACTCTGTCTAGGGGTACACCATAAAGAAACACCGGAGGAACTGTATTAGGCTTTTTAGTACCTACCCTAAACACCACAAGCTCACTCTTCCGCACATTGTACAATAAACCATGAGACGTGGCGTATCTCTCACATATCGCAAGCATCCGCCTGAGTCTATCAATCGAGGGACTCGACAGCACCATATCATCTGCATAACTTATACTATTAATAATCTCACCATTAATAGAGCATCCGATACCAGTGCTGCTGAGCTCCTCGATCAAATTATTGACTTATAGACTGAAGTGCGCCGGGGAAGTCAAACCTCCCTGTCTCACCCCACACGGCCATACGCCAACCCATACGCCCCAGACAAAGCACCCGACCATCTGACCTGGTTGATTTGGTGGTCATACCAGTAGTCTAAGAGTTTAATGAGCTCATTAGGAAGACCACGCACGCTACTTCGACCATAAGATCTTATAATTAACCAGATCAAATGCCTTGAAGAGGTCCAAGAAAGCAGCATACACAGTGTGTTTCTTTCTATTAGTATAGTACCTAACCATGTGCTTGAGCGCGAGAATAGCAGTTTCCGTGATTGAGCTGCCTAGTTACTATCCACGGTTCTGGACCTTTGCAGTTACAGTGGCCAACGATATTGGCCTAAAATTATCCTTGTCTGAGACATCGCCGGTCTTGTTCTTGACTATGGGCACAACTATCGTCTTCATCAGATCAGCCGGTAGATATGAGTGTCTCATACAAAGATTATACAGCATAGATAGGTCTCTAGGGAGATGCGGACCAGCATATTAAAAATGTTCTATGCTGACCAATGTTCTATGTTGGCATCGTGACCTGGAGATTTGCCCCTGGTCATTAACCGTATCATGCTCCGTATCTCTTTTGATGAGATATTAATCAGAACACCAGACAATCTACTCTTAGCGACATAAGCCCGTTCCTCCGACTGAAGCCGCGAAGTTACTCCAAAATGCCCCCTAAACTTATGTAATGATTATAAAGGGAATTCAATCAACTAAAGAAATACCTAAAAATTATTCCACTGAGCCGTGAATTTATTTTTTAATTTTGATCAAAACTGCAAATTACTTTTATTTGGGTGGTCATTCGATTCAACTAACATCAAACGGATCGCTGTTTTGAACCCTATTTGTTGCCGCGATGCGCAATTACCTAAAATGTCAATTACCTAAAATTTGCTTCTTATCGCGCCTTAATATTCGCAATCCTTTGAGTACAAACTAGGGACCGAATTGTAGGGGGTACAAATAGATAGAAGAGTTTCCAAAAATATTTTGTGAACATTTTATTTTACATAAAAATTGTTTATTCTCAGACATAATAATTTCGTTACCGTAAATTGTTCGTACATAATCGTAATAATTTATTTATTCGTGATAAAAATCACTTCACGTGCTTATTCAGGTCAAAGTCAAGTCATTTATTTCAAATAGGCACATAAAACGCATTTTTTGACGTCAAACTTTATAAGAAAATAGAATTGATTCTAGTTGCCCCTTCCAAAAGGTAGTTTTATATGAAGAAGAATAGCCAAGAAACTCCAGTTACTCTTTTAAAATGTTTTACATTATTTGTATACATTCATTATATAATTATGCATATGTGAAGACGATGCCCCTAGAATTAATTACTATACCACAATAGGTAAAAATAATTAAATATAATGCAATGACAGGTAAATTTAGTATGTGATAGATACATGATGCTCACATATTTACAAATATTGAAAAGTATATGATCTTTCTAAAATTTTAACAAGTAATAATTTAGTCTGTGACTTAAAGTAGTTACAGAATGTAAAATCAATGTCATAAAAATTATACAATAAAATTAGCAACCTGTTTGATTTTTTCTAGACAGATTGTCCTATGGAGCAATACCAGATAAGAATGCTTGGAAACATGCCAATCATTCTTATCTAGGATATAATCCTCTAATTTGTAATATGCTTGTTTACAAAATGTACTTTTAATATGACTTTTTAATTTTCTTTCATTTAATTGCATCACAAGGTATTTTGTTGTAATATTTAACACAGTACCCCATAAAAGATGTATGTACTTTAGATAATCTGAAAAATGGTTGATCTATTTCATATTTATTTCTAGTATTAAAATTATGTCTATCACTATTACAAAGATGTAGTTTTTTTCTTACATACATACATAATATTTTCATAAATGAATTGGGAAGGTACCGTCATAAATTAATCTTTTTAAATAGTTCCTTATGAGATTCGTTGCGACGTAGGTTGTAAATGGCCCTGACGACCTCTCTTTTGCAAAATAAAAATGGATTCAATGTCAGCAGCCCGACCCCACAGTAAAATGCCAGACGATATAATGATGTGGAGGTATGCAGGATACCCATTATCCACATACACACCATTCACACACGAAAGTCATCCCAAAAATTTTATGTTCCTTGTTCAAGACCCGTTAAACAAACTTTAAGTAATAAATATTCAAAATAAATAAAGTGTTACCCACATATATTTCGGAAATGGTTTTCCGAAATTAATTGGTTTTCACAAGAACGCTTGTATTATTTCTTGAAACTTTTATATAGGACTAGCTTCGGCTCGCGGCTTGGCCCGCGTGGATGTCGGAAATTATCCCACGGGAACGTGCTACCGGGATAATTAGTATCATATCATCCAAATCAATTCAGCCGTTAAAGCGTGAAAAGGTAACAGACAGACATAAAAATGCATTAAATCTTTTTAAATTGTTATTAAACAATTGCACAAAAATTTCAATAATCCTGTGTATTTTAAAATGATCCGCTATTTTACCCCCTTAGGGGATGATTTACAAAAACGCTGAAACAAATTTGTATTTCTTACCAAAAGCATAAAAAAAATCATTTCCCTAACTTAGTTTCCCATACAAACTTACACCCCCTGTATCACCCCTTTTGAGGATTATTTTTGGCACAAAATGAAGCCTACGTCCTGCCCCAGAATGCTATCTATCTCCTTGCCAATTTTGATCTAAATCTGTTCCGTGGTTTAGGAGAGATAAGGTAACATACAGACAGAGTTACTTTCGAATTTATAATATTAGTATGGATAAGAAACCCAAAGATGAGAAATGAAGAGGTATTTAATTAATCACCCCGCTGCAGGGTAAAATCCTCTTCTCACGCAAGATATAATAATAAGTGCATAATTTAAATACTGCAAAGAAGAAAGATAACACTTTTTTAAACTCCTATTTTCTTTAAAATTGTAACTTGTGTCGTATGCTAGCGCGAGTTTCTAACTTAATAACACATGTACATAAACTCACGCCCTCTTCCCAAGGTGCTAGGCAGAAACTACAGATCGCCACCTGTTATGGTCCTTACATACCTACTCCTTTTGCTAATTTTTTTACACAAAAAACAACTTTACAAAAAAAAGTAACACGTTAGCCATTCATGTTTTTTCTTTAAATAACGAACATCTGTTGCCGCCAACATAAAAAAAAAACTATTCAAATCTTGTTCCGAAATAAAGTAATATAGTTATTTAATATTATACCTAAATAATAATATAATCTTGCTGTTTTTTTTTCGCATTCAAACTTGCCTCGCGACATTCCTGCATGCTGGTTACGTCAGCGAACGTTTACCGGTAAGGCAGGTTACACACGAGCGATTAAACGCTATGTGGCACGACAATCGGCAGTCGTTATGGGCGATTATCGGAATCATATTGTTTATTGGAGCGTGGTTCAGTTTGCTAACATTAAAATTGATTGTTTGTTAACAAAAACATAACATCACGCCTTTAATCCCCGAAGGGTTAGGCAGAGGTGTACCTTAGTACACCCACATTTCGCCAGTTATGTTTAAGTCCCATGTAATAAGGGGCGAGGCTATAACCAGAAACCTGGCACAAATCCAGACTCCGGGCTGCTGCTGAGAAATTCCGGAAGAAAAAGCCAATAACAATTGGCCCGACTTGGGAATTCAACCCAGGACCTCACGAGGTGGTCAAATGATTGTGAATGTTTTTTGTAGAAAGTAAAGTTGTTTTCTTATCATCGGTATCGGATAAAACCACTTATGTTTGAGTTTTATTTAATTCATTAATTCTTACCACCGGCCTTGAAATAATTTAATCTTGATTTATCTTGGATCTAATCTTGAAATAAATGACCACAAACAAATAATAACTTTACTTATTCAAAGTATGAACGTAAACGTAGCAAAAGTATGTAGGTAAGGATCGTAGCAAGTGGCGTTCTGTAGTTTCTGCCTACCCCCATGGGAAAAAGGCGTGAGTGTACGAATGTAAATCATATGTTTATTCAAAGTCATAAATTGACAGGAAACACATTAAATCACACTCACATCGGCTTAACAATCACATAATCAATTTACCTGTCATTGCTTTATATTTAATTATTTTTAACTATTGTGACATAGTAATTTTATTCTAGGTGCATCGCCTTCACATTTAATCATATAATTAATGTTAACAAAATATTTTAAAAGAGTAACGGTGGAGTTTCTTCTTTCCATTCTTCTCCATACGAAACTACATTTTGGAAGGGGCAATTAGAATCAATCCTATTTTATTGTAAAATTGGACGTTCAAAAGAAATAAATGATATAATAATGATGATTTGACTTTGACTTTGAAACAAAGTAAAATAAGTCCAACCTGTTCATTAAATAAAAGAAAAAATATAGGCAAAATTGTTCAGCTTTTGCCAGAGTTTCGATTACGTAATATAATAGGCGTATGACGTAATACGTGAGCCGTACACGAGTCAGTAATTAATTAATTAATTAATAGGCCCGTTAAGTACACCTTACGGTTAATCGATATTGTGCCAACAGCCTTATTATGTTCGCACTATAAATCGTTGTTGTATTCAAACTGCTTCGGTCCTTGTTTAATATACTGCAGCAGTTTAGTATAATGTCTGAATGCCTGAAATTCCATGTGGCCGTAGAAAGAATAGCATTATCAGCCTATAATGTTCCCGCTGCTGGGACACAGGCCTCCTCTCTGTGAGAGGGAGTGGGCCGTAATCCACCACGCGGGCCCAGTGCGAGTTGGTAGATATCACATGTTTTCGAATTCTCGGTTCTAGGACATGGGATTAGCGTTGGTGTCGAAAGGTCGTCCTGGTTTTTAGTTAGTCCCTTTCAACAATTCCTGCGTTTAATTCAAATTCAAAATATTTTATTTCACATAAACCTACATGGGCACTTATGAAACGTCAGAAGCTAGGTGCACGGTTCAAATGATCGTTTCCTATGGAAAAGAGCCGGCAAGAAACTCCACGGTTACTCTTTCAAAAATAATTGGCTTTTCCAATGTTTTCAAATTACAGTGTAAAGTGTTAATAGGTGTGGGAGGACAGTGTACGTCTGACAATTAGTACTAATTGAGAAAGGAAAGGCAAACTAGGGAATCTATTTTAATTATCAGATTTTTGCAAACGCCGTTTCCTTGAACCACCATCCACCATCTAAACAACTCAGAAAGTTATTGGTTAACTTTCATTTATTTTAATTTAGAGATAGACAAGACTCAGAATAAGCAAGCTGAGGTGGCCATGAGCCGGCCATATTAGCCGTAGAACCGATGGCCGTTCGGGTAGACGTGATCTCGAATGGAAACCGCAAATCGCCAAACAGTAGGTAGGACGCCCTCAGGCTAGGTGGAGCGACGATCTTCGCAGGGGGGTTCAGCTGGATGACAGTTGATAGGAATCGAGATGAGGGGTGCGCTTGGAGAGGTCTACGTCCAGCAGTGGGCTGACGTGGGCTGGGGAAGATGACAATGACACGCTTAAAATATTCTCATTGTTTATCGCCACGATTAGAAGGACTGGTGATCGCATTGTAATACAAATGATAGCAGAGTTATATTTAGATGAAATAGGTATAATAATATACTAAGCTATTCGCAGCGTCTCTGGCCTTGACCGAACCTCGCGATTAGTAAAGATTGGTCACATTATGACTAACAAACTTTAAATGCTAATGGATTCCTATCTAAATACTTATAAGGAAGAAATAATATACCACGGTGTTTTATGGGTACTTTACTCTTCATGATCAAAATCAAAAAACGGGTTTGAATCCAAATTTGACATATACTTAACCACCTATTTGTTTATCTGCCTTTTTTCTAACAAATGTATGAATATTGGTCCATTATCAGCCTAAAATGTTCCCACTGCTGGGACACAGGCCTCCTCTCTGTGAAAGGGAGTGGGTCATACTCCGCCACGCGGGCCCACTGCGGGTTGGTGAATATTATACTATCCCTAAAATCCAAACGGATTTAAAAAAAAACCCGTGTTACCATCTATAATTAACCAATCCAATGGCATTATTTATTAATAGAACATTATTTTTGAATGCCCAACAAACAAAGGAAAACGTACTGAAATAAGCGTACCTACCTGCGACCAGATAGTTTGCACATTGTTTTGTTATCTGTAACGGTCCGGTGTCCACAATACCTCGTCCAAGCGTGTATTTTGCACGAAACAGAATACAGGGATAGTTCAATCAATCATAAAGTGTCGTGAAGGCAACTATCGGGATATATCGACCATCAATCACATTCCAAACGTTGTTTGTAACAATGTCTTCTCACAGCATATCATTGTATCAATCAATTTTATTGTTAAACACTTATTTTCAGGGATGGGCCGAAGTTCGTTTTACATTCGGTTTAACCGAACTTCGGGCGTTCGGCAAAAATTCGGTTCAAATGCCGAACATTCTTTACTAGTTAGTGGCTCTGTGAGCTGTAGACCTCGCGAGTCTGTCTTTGCATAGTCTAAAACTGAATCTAAAAAAAATGTTCACCAAAATCCTTAAAAGCCGCAAAGAACGCGAAATGGCTGAAATATGTTTTTTTTCTATGTTTTCAACCCATATCTCCGCCATTTTGAAAAGTTTCTAAAAACTGGATCGACTTAAAAAATCCATATAATTATTGAACCTGCTCACAAAATTTCACGAGAATCGGTTGACAAATGCGACCTGTAGAAGAGAACAGCCGCTCATCCGGACATACGAAAGCATTTTTGCCCAAGCTGAAACGGAGACGCTTCGCGCTCGCTCGGTCAACCATAAAATAAAATCATAAGCATTACAATATTTTATTGTTTGTTAGTTGTTACTTATTTAACGCTTAAAATCACTACTTGATTTAATTGAAATATTACTACCTACTAGTATTTAAAATTAACCAAGGGCAGGTTATGGTGCAAACACACCAAGGATTCTGCGTTATCTGGCAGGAGTCTATTACTTTTTGTTCGTATACTCCTTGTGAAAATAATCGAAGTTTGGCCGAACTTTTTATTTTCACCGAATGTCGGCCCATCCCTACTTATTATAGTCAGCATAGCCCCTAAATCATTGGGTTGTGTTAAGAGGGGGGTTGTCTAAAGCAATAAGTCAGTCGTAAATTCGGTTTTTCATGAAATTGACAAGAATTAAGTGGGTATGGGTATACAATTTAAATAATATATTTATGTAACGTTTTGTGGAACAAAAAGATTAAATAAAATGAAAAAAATCTCTACAGAAAAATTTCACGAAATTACCTCAAATTTCCACGTTTTTTCGATTTGTACTCAATATGCTCAATCTGATAGGATAGGTACTTTGATATAATACAAACACCCTAATAGTGGCTACACTTCGTATCTCGAGCAGGCAGCCCGTTAATACCTTTACAGTCTCCCCAAGGATGTGCATTACAGGCGTTGCACAGGGGAGGTTCCGGAATTGGTCTTTTAAGAGGAACCGGGACCACCTGTATGTGCTGATGGTGATCACCGGGGTGGTTTTAGTGAGGTAAAAATCCCACACACCCCGACCTCTCTCCCCAGAGGTCAGGTGCCTTTTGAAGGAATAAACCCGAAAACAAAAAAAAGGGCTGATATATATAGCCAGTTATAAAAAATTCAAAAAAACTGCTGTTTCATAGAAAAGTGCAATACCTACGCGGTCAAAATGTATGGAACAGCTAATTTGTTTTTAGAACCGACGAAAGATTTCTACTTAGGGGCGTTCAGAATGATGTACTGAATTCATGATTACAGGTTGTGCGTCGATGTCCCTGCCACCCTGTATAATTCCCACTGCATTGAGCTACTTATCCATATAAAGGTTGTGCCGATACGAGAAAGTTTCTTTTATACTTTATCTTTTCATAAAATTAGATCAATGCAAATGACGACAACAAATATTTAAACTCAATCGCAAACTCAAAACTATTTGAACTAAACCAATAACAGGCACTTTGATTTGCCAAGAAGTCAGACAGTCAGAAAAATTAAGCAGTTGCCCATCCCAAAGTTCCTATGGATAAGAACGGGCATGAAACTGCATGGAAAATCTTTAAAAATCAAAATTTCATTGACAAGTAACGACTTTAATGGGTTAAACAAAGTCCAATTTGAACTTAGTCGCAAAAAATCACCTTATAAAAAGGTCCCAGAGTGGTCATCGTTTTTATGAGGTGATGGTCCGTATCACACGGGAAAACTAGAAACGGTGCGAAATCATGCTCGAATGACCATGCATCTCTATAAACACGAGAAGCGTGACGACATAGTTTGTTTGTGTAAACAGAACGGGCATCGATACATTCGATACTATACTAGTGATTAATACTATACAGTCAAACGTACTTTCAACTGCACGCACATGGTTACAATTTTACGTCGGCACCGTCTGCATTTCGAAGCAGAACATCGGTTTTCGTAGTTCAAAGTATGACTTCTGAC
Source organism: Dryobotodes eremita (assembly GCA_917490735.1). NCBI lineage: Eukaryota > Metazoa > Arthropoda > Insecta > Lepidoptera > Noctuidae > Dryobotodes > Dryobotodes eremita. Next base: position 2,447,582 of record OU823241.1, on the reverse strand, counting down.
GTAAGTTGACTGTACATCTATCCGCGCCATATGCAAATCTCCGCGATGACTCAATGTAGGTTTTCAGTCCATGGCCGTTGCAATTTTGTATGTTTTTTACACATTCCTCCTTACAATATTTTTATATGGCAACTCTTGAGTCAAATGTCACTTTTTATATGATAATACTTGTGCAAATGTCACTTGGAACCCACGTTTTTTTTTGTTAACTTTATGAAATCTTTGTTTTTGTGTGATATTGAAAGTTGGAATATATTGTATTCAGGTAATCTGATTTATCAAAATTCAAGCTGGTAAAAGGAGTAAGTACTTATCTATTTAAGGATCGTGACAGGTGGTGTTCTGTAGTTTTTGTCTACACCCATGGAGCAGAAGGCGTGAGTTTATGTATTGCAGTATAATTCCTGCAAGTAGATACTTTTTGTTGTCATTTCGATTAAATTCTTTTTACGAGTCATTCGGTCAGCTTTTTTACTTTTTCGTTTTTTTTGAAATATTTAAAAAATTGACAATTGTTCTGTACATTGTCAAGAAGAAAAAAATGCAACGCATTCTGTCGTTGGAATTCCTATTGTGTGGATATTTTATTCAATAATATTTAATCTTTCTTCGAAAGTTAGTTTCAAATTTTAACCACCACTATATGTGAGTAGCCAGCGGATACGTTCCCTGGAATTTCTCGTCCCTTTTTTCTTTGATTGTTTGAAAGGCCACCTTTTTTTGGCCTTACCCTGCCATTTATTGTTCGCCTGTCTTCTTCCTTCGTCTGCCGGCCGCAGAAGTCCGAGCGAGCTTGCGGAGAGAAGCGCAGGATCGTTGCCGAGCAAGGTCGACGACACAGGTGCCTAACGGACACATCAGGTGCTAAATAAGACATTTGTGTGGCGCAATAACGCCCAACCATCATATAATAGAAGTGTTCTGTGTTATACCGTCGTGTGACATTTTAATTTTAAGTTGCTTTCCTAAATTCTTAATATCAGATCTTAATCTCTTTAAAATTTATATTAACGAAATTATGTAAAGAAAAACCTTAATTTTGAGCTTATTTGTGTTAAATAATTTATAGAGCGGCACGAATTTCGTACGATTGCAATCGAATTTAAATTCGTCTATATACTTAAATTCCTAAAAATTTGGAAACATCCATAAGTTTTTTCTCCAAAAATCTTCTTGTGATATATTTTTTTTTTGGTAGCCTTATACAATTTCCAACGACTAAATATTTTAATTTTGTGACTTATTTCTTAATTATTTCGGTTGTTCTTTTTATTAATAAATTTTACGTGTACCAGCTGCGTGAGTTTGATTTTTTAGCTAGCTCACGTCGGGGTTCGAGTCCCCGGCGTGTTAGCAGCCAGCTCTACGCTGCAGTATGTAGGTTGATAAAACTAAACTATTCTATGATTTGTCTATTTATAGTTTCAACTAAAAAGATTAAAACGTTATTTCAAAACATACACGTAAACAGAAATCCTCTCAATCCAGCTTCCGCTATGCTCGATACCCAAGCATCCTCATTTCCATTCAATAAAGTTCCAGTACACCACTTGCTACATGAAATTCTGACAGCTATTTGCTCGCTCAAAGGACCTTTTGATAATTCCAGCTGGTCAATAGTAAATTAACTGTTGCAAATCGAAAGCATCGGGCTTCAAATTCCGAACTTATTGCAGCGCTCCAAAAGCAGGTAAATTTCATTCATTCCCTTCATTCACTTTGACGTCAGTTCAATGCTGTTCGGTTTTAGAAACTGAGATTAATTAAGTGCGGATCAGTTTGTATGCTGTGATTGGTTGAAACGGGATAGTTTGCAACTGTTTTGCGTTCGCACGATGACATTTCAAGCTATACGTTTTCAGTATAAGCTGACTTCTCACTGTACGAAAAGCCTATACAATACAAGGACAGCTAAAACTGGAAATGTAAATGCTTGATATGTCGTCGTGTGTACACTGGCGTGCATTAATCGCTTTGTATTGCAGACCACACGGTGTGTATACACTAGCTAGAGAAACTTAAAAAAATATATGATACTAGCTTTTGCCCGCGGCTTCGCTCGCGTTAATTTAGACTTTGACTATAAATTCGGGTTATAATTTAATCATGATTCGAAAGACACGTGGCGCCATCTATTATCATAAGGACGTTATTGTTGTTTTCCTCGGGAACAGTACTTTTTTGCGGGATGAAAGGTACCCTATGTCCGTTTCTGTACCCCTGACAACGTATATGCAAAATTTCAGGATGATCGGTTCCGTAGTTTAGGCGTGAAAAGGTAACAAACAAACAAACAAACTTACTTTCGCATTTATAATATTAAGTTAGGATTCTGTCTGTTGCCCGTGACTTCGTCTGCGATCCAGGATGAACAGTAGCCTATGTCCTTACCCAGGTCATGGTCTATCAGTGTGCCAAATTTCATCCAGATCCGTTCTGCCGTTTACGCGTGAAAGCGAAACAAACAAACAAACTTACTTTCTCATATTATAATACTAGCTTCTGCCCGCGTCTTCGCCCACGTGGATATGCTTTTGGGACAGAAAGTCCATGTCCTTCCCCAAGATGCCATCTATTTCCTTGCCAAATTTTATCGAAATCCGTTGAGTGGTTTAGGCGTGAAAAGGTAACATACGGACAGAGTTACTTTTGAATTTATAATATTAGTATGCATTAGTTAGGATTACTTTCTTATAAAACTCCACAATAATTGTTATCAAGATTAACTTATAATTGATTCTTTATTATTTAGTCAGAGGCAATAGGTCTTTATTTTTAAAAGAAGATGGGCCCTACTGCATGAGATTGGGTGTGGGATTAGACACAAAAAAATATATATATATATAATAAAAAAAAAATATGTCATCTTGATTCCATCATTTTTAAAGTTCACTTTTTATGCAGTCGGATTTTTGTTTTTAGAGATAAACTTTTTTATTTTACACTTTTTAGTTAGGATTATTTTTCTCTGGCTGTATTCAGTAAGGGTATAGGCAACGGTCGTTTAAATTAACTTTCAATACAGTAACATTCTGGGTTTGTCACTCGATTTTAAGAATTAAGTATATTTAATTATATTATAGGTCATATTTTTCACGTTAATAAGACCTATGATACGATTATATAAGAACTTTATGACAGCTTTATTGAATATTAATTACTGTCATGTCTTTAGTGACACAAGATTAAGACAAATCGATTGATGTAAGAATCATCAAAATTGGCCCACGCGTTTGCTGTCAAGAGCGCCACAAATGAACAAACATACATACTTACATAAATACAAATATTTATGTTTATTTTCGGGTTCAAATACAAATATTTATTTGGCGCCACCTGTCAATTTTGCATGACCTATCTACACACGTTCAAAATCACGTTGAATCTGTCGAAGTTACAAAGTGGTTTTGAAAGGGAATTGAGCTTTTTAATGCTTTTAGCCCACGGCGGGTATCCGGCCAGTGCGCAAGCCGCCACGTAGGAGATCGTGCGATACCCTCTGATGACTGACGGCCATCTCTCTCTATGCGAACCTAACCTAAAGCTAGTCATTAAAATCCGCCGGGCATTAATATTGTACTGGATTTCATTATAACCCGCTGGTGCATAATGTGATTTGAATTAGGAACCTAAACTACATAATTTGTATGAAAACTTTTACCACAAAAAACCTTTTTTCTCTTAAAGTACAGCTCGACCAAAGAGTTTTCACTTCATAAGTAAGATGCTGGTAGGGATCTTGACCGTACTTCCGGGATTGTTCTGATAGCCGTGGAATACCTGACCACTCCTCATGAATCTCAGGATATGTTGCCCCCTTGTCGCTACGTCACTATGTGCTTATGACCGATTCCGGGGGCCCATTATTGATTGTGCAAGTCATCCCCTGCTATTTTATCCGAGTAAATATAAAACATTGGTCAGGCAGGGACTATAGTCCTTCCATAGTTCTGGGTAACCAGTCCTCTTTAGGCATCAAACTACATAGACCAATACCTTTGTTTCCATATCCTGCAATAGTCCTACACCAACCTTCGCGGATTGTTCGAAAGAGTTACCGTGGCCCTGGCGCACAGGCAACTGAAGAAACGCGGGTGGGTTTTAGTCAGTAAGTCTGACACGCCCTTTCGCTCCGCCCAGAGCGGGAGAGGTCATTTGATGATTACCCACCCAAAAAAAGGGGATGCAATCATTAAGTTAGAATTGGCGTCAAATGTCATGATTTTATGAAATAGTCATTCAATACAGTAATATGAACTTAGTATTGCTGATTCTAATGATTATAATTATGTAAAGCCATATTTCTTACGGTCGCGAATCATATTCTAATCAAAATACAATCTGACAGGGACCTGCAAATTGCAAAAAACGTAAGAAAATTTGAATTTCGCGGGCTACCCGGAAGGTTCCGCCTTAAAAGGACAATGACATTACATTACACCACAGATAAACATTACCATTCAACTTCATTCGATAGTCATTCACCTTCATTACTGCCATAGTACGATTATTAGCAATAATTCAGAAGTAGGCCTGCTTTTGAACTGCCTGGAAATTGAATATATTTTAAAAGCTTTTAGTAAGACCCCTGTTGCATGCCATTCGTTCATCCGTGACACGACCACACGACCACTAACGAATTAAATTCCTTGCGCTATCGGATTAAATTATTGTCCGTTTGATTTTGTTATTTGGTGGAAGGAATAGACGCAATTCAGTGGTTGGAATTAGAATGCTATGAGGAGAATTGTATGGAATTTCTGTGCAATAATAGGATATCGTTTCTAGAAGTTCCTTGTTGTCTTAATCAAGATATCACCTTAATTTAGCGACTAATAAATCATTTTTTTTTCTTTGCGCTTTTTTAATCATAAAAACGCAAAGACCAACGTAGACACACAACTTAATGCAAGAGAGCTCTGTAGGTTAGGGAAAAAGAATCTTAAATATAGAAAAATATTTAAAATATTGTTATTGATGGGATTACGTTCCAACTTTTAAATCAGCCAAGAAACAAAACGAATGCGTTTGTTTCAATCTAAAACACACCATATTCAAAATAACCCATATTGCCGAGAACCTACGAGTTTAAATGTGCATTTTTCAAATACGAACCAACAGTGAAACACATGTTCGCAATTTCCCCCCTCGCTCTTAACCCTTCATAACCGCGTGCTCAGCGTTGCCCGACACTACTGCCTGGATTGCTCGTCGGTGAATATACAATATTACTATTTATTTGCCCTTCCTGGAACTCGGCCGGCCCGTTGGCCGATAAACCGTTGGGATGTAGCACTGTGTATAAACGTGTTGAAGGACAGATTGTGCCACTTTATTGCACCGATGTGTAATCGAGTGGAATAATGAGGACTGGTGATGTAACGTCCGTGGATATACATGCTGTGGTGGCTTTTATTTAACAATTTATGTACGTACAGTTCGCGCAAAACTTTATGCGGTGTGCCCGCTGGGATATTTACTATAGTTACGCACACAATAAGCCATGGGCGGTGTGCCCGATGGGATATTTACTATAGTTAGGTATACAAGCCATGTGCGGTGTGCCCGATGGGATATTTACTATAGTTAGGTACACAAGCCATGTGCGGTGTGCCCGATGGGATATTTACTATAGTTAGGTACAGAAGCCATTTGCGGTGTGCCCGATGGGATATTTACTATAGTTAGGTACAGAAGCCATGTGCGGTGTGCCCGATGGGATATTTACTATAGTTAGGTACACAAGCCATGTGCGGTGTGCCCGATGGGATATTTACTATAGTTAGGTACACAAGCCATGTGCGGTGCGCCCGCCGGAATATTTAATTTCCATCGGCAACTTTTCAGGAGCCTTAGGGGATTTTCCCAAAAAAAAGAGATGATTATTTACTAATAAATAGAAGACTTAGTAACAACTTGCTCGTTTCAATAATTACGAAATTCCATACAAACTCAACCACTATTTAGGGGATGAATGTTCAAAAATCGTTTCTTTAGTCCTCACCATCGTTTTATGCAAAAATTCACATTTCTTGACCCAGCGGTGTAGGCGGTGCGTTGTCTGTCAGTGAATGAATGAATGAATTTAAGATTATTATTAATTCAATTTACGTGTTCGCAATCACAAATCTATAGGTATGCGGGATTTTAATACTGTAGGTACCTACAATATAGATCCAGAGATACTGATATAAGCTAGGATGTCTGCATGCGACAAAACTCCTGCGAGAAATGTCGGCGTTCCCCGATAGCAACTTGGAAGTGTGAGCTGCGAAGCAAGTGTACCAACTAAACTACTGAACACTCTGTATGACATTCCGCGTAGAAATTCCAATGGAACTTGTAGTGTGTGTGTGATATCACTTACACACACACCTGCACCCCATTTGGTTAAAACCCTTTCTATCACAATTCAAAGGATTTTGAAAGAAATCCCTAATCCGTTGCTTCACATGTTTGGAAAGTTCGTCTACATTCGATCTGCTCGACAACGCAATGAATGTTGTTGAACTGTCAAAATGAAAGCCATTGCTACTGTTGTTGTGTGTGTTACCTACGCAATTACCCCGCTGACATTTTAATTATCCTAGTGCATAATTTCATTTCAATATTAATTTTTAATTATAAATACGTCACTTTGTTTATTTTACCACATTTGACTGGTAATAAATATAATGGTACTGCATAAATTAATTTAATTTTTCAGCAAAATTTAATAACCCTTTCTATAAATATACTGAAACCCGGAGCTTATTAATATTTACAATGACATATACTGTATATTATTTAAGCAAATAATGTGGGACATTTCAGTATTGCGTTATTTAAACTTCTATGGAACATATTCCGTGCACAATTCCACAGATGTAATTCATACTATGTTTCTCTTTGACGCCGTGCGGTGTGAATGTTGACTTTACTGCTTAGTTATTACCTGGAAATGACAATGTTTAATGTATGCGTTTAATTTTACGTGTATGTAGCTCTTGCCATATGGCCATAATTCAAATATGCACGTAAAATGAGTTGCAATAAGCACGAAATAAAGTTTTGTTTAACTGGTAGTACAACGTGCAAACCGGATTAAACGAAATTATGAGATTAAACGAACTTACCTGTAAGCGAAGTTCTATCTCAATTATACGAAGCTCCTTGTCCGATACGGTTTAACAGTGTAGTGTACGTCTCGTGCTCTGGCGCCGCCACAGTATTTAGAGTTCCCATGCAAAGTAAAAAAAAACTCTGCGTATTTCTGAACGAACCTGTCAACTTTATTTCGTTTGAAGCACGTATCATGAACAAAAACAGATTTCTTTAAGTTAGGGAGGGTAAACGTTTACATTGGGAGGGAGTCCCTTCTCGCACAAGGAGCTTCGTATAATTGAGATAGAACTTCAATTACAGGTAAGTTCGTTTAAACTCATAATTATACTCTCTCCTTGTCCGGGACGGTTTAACTGTGTACCTAAATGTTTAAAGTTAACTTGTGTATGAATTCATTCATACACAAGTTAACTTTAAACATTTAGGCTGTTGTAATAAAAATAAAAAATAAATTGGAATTACAAAACAGTATCTTAAAGAAAGGACACATATGATGCACAAAAATCTCGCGAATCACGCGAGTCTTGTGGAACAATTTCCATGAAGATTTTATAGAAATTGTTCTACTAGAGACGCGTCGCGCTGTCGCGTGGCACCTGTTTGCCTTAACACTTTTTCCATACGTAAAGATTTCTACCAGTTGACTCCTACCGCTAGCGGGGTTAAGGAACTTCTCTCCAATACCGAAAAAAGGCACACGCCGCTTTAAAAAAAGTTTTCATGTGTCATAGCTACAGTCAAGAAATAAATATGTTAAGCACCTTACCGTCAATTTTTACTTGCACCTTACTATTTTGTCCGACCACGTCAATGTCAACATTTTGAATGAAAATGACAGTTCGAAAAGGTGACTTGCGCCATCTATGTGGGAAAAAAATAAGTTTGATAATTACTTAACTTTATCACTCCTTAACCGTACTTCCGCAATCAGTAGTAACATTTATTAATATCCGTAACTATTCACGAAACAACGAACCGTATACAAAATTATCCTGTTATCAATAATAAATTGGATTTTCCTCATTAATATGGTACTTAATTATCCTTGTTTTACAGAGTTCTTTACGGACACTACGATTTAATTTAATTGTTGTTTCAGCAGCACACGATAGGTGTTGAGAAAAACGAAAACAGATTTTAATTGAATATCTGCATCATAATTAAAAAAATAAAATTAATTGCGGCTCGGTTGGCTCAGTGTTTAAGCGATTGACTGCTGCCCGGCGTGTCGCGGGTTTGATTCCCGCACGGAACAAATATTTGTATGACCTACAAGTAGTTGTTCCGGGTCTGGCTGTTTGTGTATGTGAGTTTGAATGTTTGTAAACGCACCCACAATACAGGAGAAATTCTGTGTGGGGCAACGTTTTAAAAAAGAAAAATTATCCGCTTCTAAAACATTATTTTCTTCTGGAACAGTCAGATAAAAATCGGTAAATAGGTGTACTGTTACTGTTAGCCTATCATCCCACTGCTGGGCAAAGGCCTCTCGTCATGACTTCCAGTGCTTGCGATCCAGTGCTAACGTGGACCGCCGGAGCTTTGGTGAGTGAAAATTACTGTAATTGGTAAATAAATTGATAAATTGCTATCAAAATTCGTGGGATTTGTGAACGAAAGGTTTTCTTTCCAAATTATGTTCTAAGTTAGTATTCCAAACGACTTTTGAGTGTTTAACTTTATAAGAGCTGTTACTTCCTTACTAAATTCCTATTTAGATTCTACATAGGTCACCTAATCGATCCCGCCGATTCTAATTTAAAATCAGACGCGTATCTAGTAAAAGGGACGATACAAATATAAATCTGAAATCTTTTTACGATTCAATGTTTTTACAAATGACCATTGCTTATTTGAACGCTTGCCAAATGACGTTGATATTGGAGGATCATAAATAAAAAATTATTACAGACCATGTTCTAGTAATTTTTCCGTTGGTGTATGTGAAGTGGATCAAGAGGCCATCTTTGGGAAACCTAGAGTCTACATGAACATCATGCCTGTATTCTCCGAAGGGTTAGTCAGAGATGAGTCCTATACTACACCCACATTTCGCCAGTTATGTTTAAGTCCCATGTAATAGGGGCGGCTTATTGCCACTAACCAGGCACAAATCCAGACTCGGGGCTGCTACTAAAAAAATCTAGTAAAAAACCAATACCACTTGGCCCGACCCGGTAATCGAACCCGGGACCTCATGCTCAACAGTAATACGTGCGACCGCGACCAACGAGGCAGTCTAGAGTTTAAAAAAGGTTTTTTAAAATAGTCTGAAATCCCAAACTTGCAGTGCGATAACGGTATCGATCAGCGCTCCTTGCTTTGCTTTATGAATGATTTGATATTTACAGTAATAATAACCCGATTACCGGTACGTTCTAAGTTCATCTTGGAGATCACTGGCATTGGTGAAAAACATCTTGAGGAATCCTGGACTTATCTTCTATAAATAAAATCAATTGCCAAAAATGTTTGTCCGCGCATCACTTCAAAGCGGCAGCACCTATTTGACTAATTAATTATATTATTGGCTTATTATTTTTTGTTGTGTTTGTAATTGTCAGGATAAGGTTGGCATGAAAAATTTTTTTGGGAATATCCACCGGGAACGTCGAAAATTTGGATGCTATTTTTGTATGAAATTCGCCCCGAGCGACGCGCGACGCCGAGCGCGAACAGCTTGTAAATAAATAATAAGTATAAATCTGAAATAGCTAACCCGTCTTCAGAAACCGTGTGGAGATCAATGCTCGTGCCTTTGCCCTGCAGTGGCAAAGTTACAAGCTGGTATGATTAATGCAGACTGGCTGGCTGATGGCTGGCTATATGGGGTATATCCGTTTCACCCGTTGATGTACCCCACTCTGTTTGTGCTCGGTATGGTCGGGTAGAACCAACTGAGCGTACCACGGGAATTCACGCTTGTCGCGTATCTGGTTAGGTTACTTCGTGGCATTGAGCATAACCCAGGACTACTGCAGCGCCTGAGTGTATGTGTACCAGACCGCTATGTGTGGAGGCGGCGCCGCCCGCCGCCGCTGGCCGTGCCAATTTCCAGGACCAACCTTCTCGCCAAAACACCATTGACCCGAGTTCGGGTTATTAACGATCTTCACATGAAGATCGATGTATTTACATGCCATTTGAGCGAATTCGCAAAAATACTGTTGTTTATTTTGTTTTATATTGTAGATTAGTAGGCTTTATGTTGTTATTTTTTATATTTTAAATATTCATAGTTTTAAATTGAAAGTTAATTTTAAGATCGCGCTTTCGCATTAGGTATACAGCTGTAATGATAGTTGTAAGGGAGATTTTAATAAATAAATAAATAAATACCCTTACTAAAGATTCTAGGTCATATAATGCTTTGTTACCTATTAACTAAAGCGTGAAATCGTACAGCTTCTAATGATCCGAGCCTAATAATACGTTTGTGAATTATGTGTTATGATGAATGATCTCCTCGACACTTGTGCATTCCTGGTACTTCGGTCTGAGCGCGAAATATTTAGCACGAATTAATTACTCTCCTAATAAAGCTATACCAATGAACGTCAGTCTCGTTAGCAATTAGAATCGACTGTTAGTCAGACCAATTTTAGTTTCAAACAAATATCTTTTAGTGGTAAAATATACCGGAGCTGCGGGAAAAATAAAGCCCTTAACGTTACGAATGTCAAAGGCTTGTCGTGTTCGAAAATTGAACTGATTCGAATGTTCCGTGGAGTGACCACGGACGAAGTCACGCCTCCCAGTCTAAAAAAAAGGCATCGCTTGGGAACTGTCCGTTCCCGAACAAACGAAAAATGGCCAAATTGACTGTCGGATTCGTTAGCGCAGGCTTGTGTGGCGCAGACAAACGCTATTCAACTATAAAAAAGTGTCTACTACGTATGACTTTGCGCCCCAATTTTGAAGTACGTGAATCGGATTGGAGTTTTTATCTTCCCATTTCAAATTGCCGATCAAATGTTTGTGTTTCTATAGGTAAACGTATAATAAATATTTTTTTTTAGTAACGCCCGTAATATTACAATTTGCAATGTTTTTAACAGAACTATTTCATTAAATGATAAATGATTTTATTTCTGTAAGTAGATCTGTACAAACACTTTTTTTGTGTTTGTGTGTTTTTTCTTTGCGTCATGTTTACCGCAAATAAACGTATTTTCTTTCTTCTTCTTCTTTCTTTCAAATTCGGGGCTGTTACTGAGAAAATCCTAATGGAAAAACCCAATAACACATTGCCCGACCTGGGAATCGAACCCATTACACGCTCAGCAGTCACGCTTTCGACCACGAGACCAACGGGCAGAAACGTAGGTACACATTTTATAACCAACATACTTTTTGGAACTCCCTTAAAAAGAGTATACAGGTACCCCATTATTAGCCCATTACCTTCAGCATAACGTTGACCTATTTTCCGCTCCTCTGAATTTAAAACCCCTCGGCGTCCGCGACGCGATCGATACAGTACAAAAACAAAGTACGTTTGCTACCCATATACAGTAGATCAACATGTTATGCCCATTATGAATTTTAATGACATCGTTTAAATCGGGAAACTGATGCTTTAATTTAAAAGATTAAAAATAAAATAAAATCATTTTATTTCAGGCATACTTGGCCCATAATATTGTTAGTAGAACGACTTAAAAACTATGTTCAGTACATTTAAAAAATAATGTATGTATTTGCCGCCCTCTGGGGCCCCGGGCACACGCACTTGTGCTGTGGCTGAGCACGCTCGGGATGGTGTTGGCGCTCCCACGCGTGCGGAACATCAGCGAAGGGATGCGGCGCCGCAGCACAGTGTGGAAACCGTCTGTGTTCGCGGGTGCAAACATCGCAGACGCACTACAGTAGCGTGGGAGCCCCACCAGCACCCTGAACGCGTTATTATATTGTATTCGGAGAGCGTTGATGGGCCGCTGCCTGTAGTTGACCCACAGATTGCAGGTGTAGAGTTTGCCAGAATGCTTTAAGCAAAGTGATCTTTACCCTTAAACTACACCTCGCAAATCTGCGTGCCGCCGTGTTACAGCGGACCGCCATCGCTCTCCTCTCCCTTTCTATGTCCACATGGTCTTTTAAACCCTCGGTGACCACATTGCCGAGATATTTAAACTCTCTCTTCGAAGAGCGAAAGTTATTTTTTTATCTGTATTGTTTCGTTTTAATATAATAATGGAATAAGTACGTAGATTATTTTATATTCATAACGGTAAAGTTACAGTTGAAGCCTCGTACGTTATTTATTGAATCACATAGTCTAGACATACAAGATTCATTTTGCGACTTTACTTAAGCGTTTAAATATTTAGCTACAGAGATACGATGTTGATTACTCAATTCTCCGAAGGTATAGAGCTATGTTTGATTTGATGCATCGCTGAGATTCTATCGGTTCGTTGATTGGTACACTGGTTCAACAGAACTCCGCACACGACTTAACACAGAACATAGAACTCAACAGGACGAATTAAGTCTCAATTACTGACTTAATTCGTCCTTTCTTTTATGAAGTAGTAAAAATAAATGGAGATAAACATTGAGGTGATAATTATGTTCATTCCAGGAAGGTTCATATTGTTTGAATGTAATTAAAAGTCATTTAAAGGCTTTTTAAGAGCAATAGTTTTAGGAAGATAATAATGACGTCAATGCTTTCGTCAATTACCAAAAAGATAATGCTTTCGTCTAATTATCTCGTAAGGTTTAACCATCACATTTTTTATCCAAATGGGTTCAGTAATTACTGAGGCTCAAGAATGTTAACATGTTGTCTAAGGATTTTTTTATCTGTATTGAGAAATGGTGCAACGTACTTGTCCCGTTAGAACGCAGTTCACAGCATGAATAACATCTGCGTAACCTAGTTACATGATCATTGAATTGCAATCGGATGAACTAAAGGTCTGAACTATAAGTACACCTTTTCAGCCTAACCCTTCGGGGATTACGTAATATTATATGTTATGTAAAGGCCCGAAAAATTTAGTACCAAGCTGACAACCTCCATATTGTGATGTGTTTCTGCGTCAAAGAAACACTGAACCAGCACCCTAATTGCGTGACAATCTATCACAATCTGAATCACTTCGAAGTCTATTGCTAATCCATTGCTTCATATGTTCGAAAATATTGTCTCCTCAACAACGTAAATAACGTAATGAATGTTGTTGAACTGTCAAAATGAAAGCTATTCCTACTATTTGGTGTTACGCAGTTACCCCGCAGCTTCAGTCACCGGTCCAATATGCATTGTAACGCGCATGAACAAGGTTATAAATTCAGGCAGTGAAGTAACCGTTTTCTGATACAGGAAAGTATTTATTTATTTAAACTTCTATCGGTCAACCCTCATCAATATTGTTATTTGATTACTGGGGGTCTTTGAGGACGATATTATGAAAGAGATGGAGGGAACAGAGACAATGATTGTGTATTAATTTTGAATTAGAACTTGTTAGTGGGAGGTTTCTAATTTGATATCTTGAGAGGACTTTCCTAAAATTAAAAATGTCGATTCTTTTGACGGCTGTTGTTATTATTTGATCAGCACATAATATCAAAAATGTAATCGCGCTTTTCAAAATATAAATCCTGATTTTCAGAAACTGAGCAAGAATAAGAAGTATAAAAAAAGAAAAAATATCAGGAATTAGTGTCTCCCTTTGTAACAAACTCTGAATTCTGAGTACCTAACTTTGGACGATGAGTTTCTTGTCGGCTCTTCTCCATATAAACCCTGCACCTAGTTTGAGACGTTTCATAAATATGTGGTTTGTATTTTTTTTTTGTGTTTAGTGCGCTCTGTTCTTAGTTTGTTTAGGGCGCTTTAGGGTTAGGGATCATAATACACAAGACACTGTGGCGATGAAAATCGATAAATGTAATAATTGAGCGTTGCTGCGAATTCTGAAGATGTTTTGGACTCAAGCCAACTTCATATCGACGGGCAAAATGTTATAGGGTGTGAGGACATGTAACTGTCTACATTAATAATATATTTAAGAATGGACAACGACGTTACGGGTAGTCAGAAGCCCGAAAGTCTGACAATCAGTCTTACCAAGGGGTATCGTGTTACTCAGTAACTGGGTTGTGGAGGTCAGATAGGCAGTCGCTCCATATGAAATAATAGTATGCAGCTGCATCCGGTTTGACTGGAAGCCGACCACAACAAATTTTGAAAACGGCTACGTAGATGATGACAGTGGACAAAGTAAAATAGAAAAACTTCACCACAATCGCTTTCAATTTTGACCATTCTGCATTGCGTTGGTCTAGTTAACGAAGTTGTTCTACCTGTATTTTGTCAAAAGGAAAACTCGATGTGAAAACATTTGCGTCGATTGTTTAAAACAAAAGAGTTCCATTTAATAGTGCGGTGAAAATTCTTCAATGATTTTCAATTTGCAAATACCGTTTATGATAGCTGCAGTACGGAACCGGCAAAACGCTTGAGATGTTTTTCTTAAAACTCATTTCCCGTATTGGAACTCTCAACAAATTAGTTGAAGAGGAAAATGGAAGCTGATGGAGAGAAAATAATTTCCGCTGTTTATTGAGGCAGGAAATAGACGAGATGGTCAGCTCCGACAAATAATTATGCAGTTAAATAGATCGCCCGATGACGAGTGCTATTGGAAGTTCTTCGGGAAGGACGGGTTTGAGTCCTGCGCGTCGCGTGTCGCGCCTGTTAAATGATAAATGACTTTATTTCTGTAACTAGGTTTGTACAAACACGTTCACACGTCAATCATATTTTAAAACTAGATGAGGTCGGCGTTACCTATCTGACTACTCTGACAAGAAAAGCCTAAACAAACTCAGTCTCTTTTAAAGTCCAGACATAATCTTGGTCAGATCATTTGAGGACCATGTTAGATTGGTGTCTGAAATGGTATTTTGAGGAATGGTTTATAGGAGCTTGCACATTCATGCGCCATCGCCTACTGATTGAAGGTCAGTTGTGTTTAGCCACCGTTTCTTGTACAATGCGACAAACAAAAATATTCTATTTTTTCGTGCAAATTTGAACTTTATTGCCGTATATCATTACGGCACTGTGAGTCCGTGACCGAAAAGAGTTGCATCCATCCGGAAGCACTCAAAGTTCGACTGGCACGACTCCGGGCGATCTATCATTAAAATGTTTAAATATAATGGATTTGCGCTGGCTTTAACAAATTTAATAAAGCCCTTACCCCTGTAGTGCCCGAAGGGTTAGACAGAATTGTAATTAAGAAAATTATTGTTAAGCAAATTGACTACCAACTTAAGTTGTCTGTCCGTAAATTCAAAACACGACTGTCATTCTTTGACAGTTGTCTGAAATAGCTATAACACGGCAAATTGACGTAGGGTGTCAATCTGCTTAACAATAAATTTCCCTGAATGTACACCCACATATCGCCAGCTACTTTTAAGCTCCATATAATAGGGGGTAACAACACTAGCATAATCAACCTATAATGTTCCCACTGCTGGGACACGGACCTTCTCTTTCTGTGAGAGGGAGTGCGCCATAATCCACCACGCGGGTCCCTCACGGGTTGGTGGACGTCACATGGCTTTAAATTTTTGGTTCTACATGTCCTAACATGTCAGTTTCCTCACGATGTTTTCCTTCACCATTTTGAGAGCAGTGGTGATGAAATAATTTACACAATTGTAAGGTGCCTGCTTGGGTTTAAAACCACGACCTACCACTCGTAAGTCGTGGCCATTACCACTGCGCCACACCTTTTTTTTTTGTGGCTGGTATATCATCAAATGACCTCTCCCGCTCTGGGCGGAGCGGAAGAGCGTGTCAGACTCTTACTGACTAAAACCCACCCGTGTTCCTTCAGTTGCCTGTGCGCCAGGGCCACGGTAACTCTTTCGAACAATCCGCGACCCCAGCAGGCATCGGACCTATCGGACCCCGTCAATGGTGCTGACATCTCTTTGAGGCGCGCGTCGACCCGGGCCTGGTCCTTACCGGACGGCGAACTGCCCGTTGTTCGCCGTCCGGCTGGGCCACCCCTGCTCACCACTAGCGTTATAGTGAAATATAAACATCATATTTCGAGGTAAATGGAAATACCTGGTTGTCCTAAACCGTGTAATAGGCCGAAAGAGGCGATCCGCTTGGCCTACCACCACCAGAACCGTAACCAAAACCCCATTGTGAGCCATCAGAGCGGTGATGACGTCACGCCCACAAAACCCACATTGTTTGAGCGCATACCGTAATATCACCACAATTATCACCAGTACTGGGGTACTGAGGCCCTTTGTCAAAAGTAGGGCTATCAAAGGTAATTGAGCGTGGCTTGTGGAAGTGGGGAATACTTTGCTGTTGCTTTTCAAAATGTGGTGGTTTTTTTTGTTAGGGCAGGAAATGTGACTTTTTTCGAGTAACAGATATTGTAACTTCTGTATCAATTAGACAACGTAATAATACCCAAAGTGATAACTAGAAAAGACAAAGTTCAGTACGGGAATCAACGGGACATGATGATGACTTGAAGCCAAAGAAACTAAATTACCTGGTGGCTAAGTATTTTCTGATAGTTTTAATTTTGTGCTCCTTGTTACTGTGCCAAATAACCGTTTTTTCTTTCAAAAATCCACGAAAATTATGAGTATGAAAAACCTGAACTGCTGTAAAGTCGATTAAAATGGAGTTAATAAAACACCCCAAGCAAGGAAAAATAAACCGGTTATTAAAAATCGGTCATTATTTCAAGCAGAATCTATTGTTTCAACTCAGAGCCAGCCCTAAGCATACTATATATATACAAACACGCGTGCCTACTATACGTGTGTACGTGTACGTCACGATGAGTAACCAGTGAGTCATTGATAGCTAATGTAAACAAAGCAGTTATTTGTTTTGTTTGTTTATGCCTAATGCGCGCAGTCTCTGCGAGGACGCAGTGTAGTGTATACTATGTTTCTGTGCCAGTTTCCAAGGGAGTAAACAACTGTGTTGCTAAAATAAAATACCAAAATCAAAATATTTTATTTCACATAAACCTACAGGGGCACTAATGAAACGTAAGAAGCTAGGTGCACGGTTCCAATTGGTCGTTTCCTATGGAGAAAAGCCGGCAAGAAACTCCAGTACAAATAGTATGTAGAATATGTTTGATAGGATAGGAACCGAATATGGAGCGACATTTGAGTTTACATTTCCAATTATTTACATTAAGGTTAAAATAAATTTTGAATTTCACTTTTCAGTAATGGCGGGTTGACTTCGGATAGGCAGGCTTCTCTAGTAGTAGAGTTCCAAAGTATCTAATTTTTATCTAGTTTTAAGTTTTTTTGACAAAACAGTACAGTCATCAGCAGGTCAAGCTACACGAAATTGTCAAATTCTCCAAACGATTTTAAACCTTATAATTGTGATGGTTAAGTCAAAATCGAATGAGAAAATCTAACAGTTTGTGGTAACTAGATGTCTGCCTTTGTATATACAGATACAGAGATACCTTTTTTGTCAAAAGTTGTCATCATCACGACTTTAATTCCGAATGGCCAACTATCTCCACCCACATTTAACCAGTAGGTAGGTGATATTATAACAGTAGGTAAGTTACAAAACAAAAAATCCGCATCGGAAATTGAACATCCATGGACGTAACCACTCATCGACATCTCTTGCCAAACAATTAATATTTTCACTCTCCCCCGAACATCGATATAAAAATGCATTTCCCATTCCCCAACCGTCAGTATCGAATGATAAATGACATTTATTAACTTCTGTAAATTGGTTTTATGAAAAACTTTTACACGTCAAAATATATTTTTAAAACTATATGAGGTTGGTGTTTATAACCAAAGAGCAAACACCGAAAGAAATTCAGGGCCCTAATTCACTATGACCACTTAACGATTCCTTACTTTGAAATTACGTCAATTCCTTATCTAACCACGACATCTGCTAATAACGTATTCTCTATGATACAATAAACGAACCCGTTTCTACAAGACACGATATTGACGTGGTAAGATTACGCGGGAATAATAATTACCATACCGAATTGGGGCCATGTCAGTCTCTTTTAAAGTCCAGACATAATCTAGGTCTGATCATAATTGAGAAGTATGCAGATTAGGATCTGAGATGAATGGTGTTCATTCTGCATAAGCATTAACGAAAAAATTGCATGGCTTTGGTATGCAGATGCATGCGCGTGAGTTTCAGATTGCCTGGTTCGTAGTTTGATTGCAGCTTAATTTAACCGCGTGGGTTTGTAAATTTTTAGTGTTAAGGCTCCTTCAAACAGGCGCGACATGCGACGCAAAACAAAGGCACTGCCCGTCGCGCGGCGAGTGGTGCCTTAGTGTCGCGTCGCGTGTCGCGCCTGTTTGTAGGAGCCTTTGTGTCATTTAATTGAAAATATTGGTATGATATCCATACTAATCCGTACTAATAATGTAAATGCGAAAGTAACTGTTTATCCGTTAGTTTTTCACGCGCTTCAGGTGAATCCTCAGTTGTAGCCCGCCAAATTCAAAGTTTCTTTGGTTTTTTGCAAATTGCAGCTGTTTTACGTCGTGTGTTGATCAAAATGCGATTCGCAACTGTAGGAATAATACTGAATAATAATCATCAATTTCATAACAATCGTCAAACTTTGGAAATTTGTTCCACCTAAGAGTTTTCATATGAAATATTCTGCAAAATACCACGTAAAACAGAGCTGCAATTTGCAAAAAACCGAAGAAAATTTGAATTTGGCGGGCTACAGCTGAGGATTCACCTTAACGGCTAAACACACAGGTAGACCATGACCTGGGTTAGGACATGATACTTTTATCCCGTTGTAAGTTCCCGTGGGATAATTTCTGACCTCCACGCGGGCGAAACCGCGGGCACAGCTAGTCTCTGAAGTTCAAGTGCAAATTTTTGGAACGAAGTTCCTTGTCGCTCGGTACGGACTTGGTGGATGTGGGCTAGGCAAAAAAGAGTGGATGAATTGACGGTTTAAGTGTGACGGATCACGACCATTTCTTTATTTGTTTGGTTGAACGCGCTAATCTGAGGAACTTCTGGTTGGAATTGAAAAAAATCTGTTTGTGTTGGATAGTCCATTTATTGAGGAAGGCTTTAGGCTATACAACATCACGCTATGACCAATAGGAGCGGAGCACACATGAAAAATGTTGCAAAAACGGGAAAAAATATTCCTTTTAAGAGCGTTCGTTGCGTGCGCTGCGTAAAAGTTACGCAAAAATCGTGTATGAAGGAATAGTTCCCCTTTAAAAGTTCAAAAAAACCATGAAACTCACGTATTTTTCATGACAAATGGTAAAAGGTACCTGGAATTAAACATCTTGTTTAATAACAATTAACCTGTAGGTATTCCTACATTCTATGCAAATTAACATTTTATATATCTATTTCAAGCATGCTCACAATAATATTAACAAAACTTATGATGGAAGGCGTACGAGATGCATTTAGGTACTTAAAGTTTTTGTTCCTTGTTACTGATATTGTATATTTTTTTTGTTTCAGGTAATTATATTGCGGGGTTGTAGAATATGGGTAAGTATGTAGACATATAGGCAGTGCTGAGCTGAGTTCCCCTGATCCGCCCAACAAAGCCTAGCTGAGCGGTATTCTTTAGCTTACGTGACCTAATGCAAATACTTACAATGTTATATTCATTAAACACTACATCATAGATTGGTGAATGTTTCTGGATTAATCTGGATTTTGGTTTTCACTTTTCCTCAAAAGATATTTTTTTTTCCAAAATACCTAGACTTTGATTTTCCCTATTCTTAAAAATTAAGAAGAGGGATAAACTTTACCAATGAGACCAGTGTGATACTGTGGAGTAATTGATGTTTTTCCACATAAATTACTTTGATTTATAAAGGCTGCGACGCGACAGCGCGACGAAACTCTTGTAGAACAATTTCCATGAAGTTTCCATAGAAATTGTTCTACTTGAGTCGCGTCTCGCTGTCGCTTCGTGCCTGTTTGAGGGGGGAGCGAGTGTCCATGGAGTTTCTTCCCCATTTTCTCATAGGAACCTACACTTTGGATTGCTACTTCATCTGTCGGACTGACTGACACCGTGATGCTCCAAAAGTGCCTATAAATGCTTTGAGTTTGAGTAAAACTGCACTGCGTCAATTTAATAAATTGATGTCGGCGCTAAGTAACACATTAGTGTTACTCAGCACCGATACCAATTAATTGGTTTCAAGATGATTAATGACTGATTTGATTGTATCGAAGTTTATTTCGATTTCGTCATGATACTGTCGAAATTGGCATCGCCAGTTTCACCATCATACACATTGTATGTTAAAAGTTTCGGTTGAAAATCCGGGCTTACTAATTTCAGGCTAAAGGCTCATATCATTCCTTCAAACAGGCACGAAACGCGACGCGAATCGTGCGCGACTCAAAGGCACCGCCCGTCGCGCGACACGCGGTCCCTTTGTGTTGCGCGCGATTCACGTCGCTTGTCGCGCCTGTTTTAGGAGCCTTAAATCAGACATATTGTCGGTGTACCCGAAATTCGTACGTGATTAAAATCACGGACCCTGGCTCTTGATTATTCGGTTGTGCTATCATTCTAGTATATCACACTGTGGCGGCATCTACATGCGAGCTACGCGTCACACTGACGTCACGCAAAATTCTGCATCGCGCAAGCAGAGTTTACCGTGCAATTAGCGTATATACAACGTCCCGACATAAAAAATTGGGCAGTTGCCCACCAGACACGATACCAGTCTGGTCGGAGGATCCTTCCTTTTCTATGGAGGTTTGAGTGACCCCTGTTCCTCATACCTACCTCTACAGGATAAGTTTTTAACCAGTGCGCACACTGTAACCATGAATTCAGCACATGATTCTAGACCAGAAATTCTAGCTCAGAAATTATTTGACGGTTATAAAAAAAAAAAAAACTGCCGTTTTATAGAAAAGTGCAAAATGTATGCAAGAACTAATTTAAAAAATTATAACTGACCAAAAATTTCTACTCTGGGGGTATAGAATCATGTGCTGAATTCATGGTTACAATTTGCGCACTGGCCAAAAAAATCCTGTATAACGCTACTGACACACACACACACACTAATGAATAATGCTTTTGCTATTCCACAGAGAGGTAGACCGTTTAAATTTCAATGTTGTCCCTTCTTTTGTTTGTGTGAGCATAGC
This sequence comes from Dryobotodes eremita, assembly GCA_917490735.1. Classification (NCBI taxonomy): domain Eukaryota; kingdom Metazoa; phylum Arthropoda; class Insecta; order Lepidoptera; family Noctuidae; genus Dryobotodes; species Dryobotodes eremita. The sequence goes on along the minus strand of OU823241.1, from coordinate 2,426,281 downwards.
TAGTGCCGTGATAAAAATATTAGCCGGTTAGCAAGGTGATTACCGACTGCCTAGGATGGACGTGGCTTAAAAATCCTTTAACTATTCGGATATCAATTTGAGAGGACTTGATTGAAATACCTATTGTCAAATTGTCAATAGAACTTTAAAAGTGGAAATGTCGGTGCACCAATACTCTGTCATAATATCTTTAAATAAAAGTTACACGAGCATAAATATTAACGGATAAATACGAACGTTACAGCTCAAACAATTCTAGGAAGGACTAAGAAACTACGAGAACATAAACCAACACTGCATTGAGTGATGTAATTCAAAGAAATCCTTTGAAGTTTCAACAAGAAACCTCAATTTCGTACCATATATTTTGATAACATTTCGTACTGTGAAGGATTTGGAATGAATGGTGTCTCTTAATAATGCTAGGTACACACGTACCAACTTAAGTCGCTTTCGACGCGCTTTCAAAATCTCACATCCACAAACAGATTTTGACAGCTTATTTGTCTGTGTATCTTAAACTCTGTGGGTGGACTTAAGGTTTTGAAATCGCCAGCAAAGACCCTGGCGACGTAAATCGCTGCGTGTGTACACCCGGCTACATTTCATGCTATTTATCCAGTATAAGCTGATCTCGCATTGTATAATATTTCCGTACAATGAGAGGTCAGCTTATACTGGAAAAGTATAGCTTGATATGTAACCGGGTGTACCTAACATAAAGGCTCCTACAAACAGGCGCGACACGCGACGCGAATCGCACGCGACTCAAAGGCACCGCTCCTCGCACGTTAGGCGGTGCCTTTGTGTCGCGCGTCTTTGAAGGAGTCTTATGACGAGAAGTCTCAATAAGATTTTAAGTCTTTCTTTCAGGTTTCTACTTTTGAAATACGATTTGAAATTGAGGTGGGTTTTCTATTCATGTAAGTTTTATGTCTGTGAAACTGTACAGTTGTGAGCAATACGGTTTAAGGCGTGGTAAGAAGCAAATTTTTAGGTAATTGGCAATAGCGCATCGCGGCAACAGATAGGTTCAAAACAGGGATGCGTTTGAAGTTGCATCGAATGACCACCAAATTTTGCAGTTTTAATTAAATTAAAAAATAAATGCATGGCTCAGTGAAATAATAATTTAGGTTGATTAAATTCCCTCTATTATTATCATTAAATAAAATATTATGATAGTTTACGCTCAAAATTTTGATATTCTGCGCCGAAAATTTTTTTTTGAGTTCTGTTTTATCATGATACTATTATATTTTATTTTATTGAAATTATTTGGAATAAGTCTTTTCTTTGAATATTTGACACTACACTTAATTTTTTCCTGTCTTGTAATATTTACCAAAACGCCTAACTATGCGAAAAAATACTGAGCGTTTTACGGTGTCCTACGTTTGGGCAGCGCCTTAAAATCTACGAGTACGTTTGATGTTCTACGTTGTGGAGCATTTGAAATAGCGGTGAGAGTTTTCTAAAAATACTGAGGTACAATAGACTTGTTAGACATTTAAATATGAATCGAGTCACCAATATTTTCAAAAATAAACCCCCAAATCTTTGATTGATTCAGCTTGTCGTAGTCTACTGCTGGACATAAGCCAGTCCCACTAAGCGATAGATGTGAATCTTATTCTCACAGACCAGGGAAGCATGGCACAAAAAGTATCAGGCCTATACTCAGCAATGGGGGGAACAGAGCTCCAATGATGATGATGCCAAACATTTTAGAAGACAAACAGATGTCCTTTGTCCTTCGCAGATCCTTCTGTATATCTACGATATTTACAATGGCACTATTTCTCGTAAACTTAAGCGATATAAAATGATTCATAGCCACGATTTCATTGAGTACAAGAATATCTGCGAAGCACTGACTCACAGCGACAGCTGATTGGAGGATGTATTGAAATTATCATTTATTTTTGTTATGGAATCTATTTGTGTAGCCACTTATGCTGTTGCGAGAGAATTTAAGAGTATTGAAGAAATTAACGGCAAATGTGATGGTTTATAATCATATTTTCCATGGTATTGTCATGTGATGCGGAGGCATGAGGAAAATGTCGTGAGGAAAGTTTTGACAGTCGAGGAATGAGGAAAATGTCGACAGAAAATGTCGTGAGTGAGAGAAGACCAAAAAAACATGGGATAGACTGTGTGAATGATGATTTGGTTAGAAAGGGAGTGACTATCTATATGACGACTGATAAAGAAGAATGGAAGAAAAAGTTATGTTGCGACGACCACAAATAAATTGGGTTATGGGCAAAAGAATGATGACGATATATATATTTTTCAGTAACAGGTAATTACTAAAAATGTAATGAAAAAAAAAAACTGTTCAGCTGTTTGGGAGCTACGATGCCGCAGACAGATACACATGTTAAACTTATCATACTCCTCTTTCTCTGTCGGGGGTTAAAAATTAAACAAAGGCACCTATTTTGAAAACCCTTTCAGAACCTTTCAGACTTTCAATTATTTTCGTTTTAAAGAAATGCAGCAGAACAATAGCAGATAGGTCGGGGCTCGGGGATTGTTCTTTAGTAAAGAAAACATCAGATGCGGAACCCGAAACAAGTGCTCTCAATTTCAAGCATGATGTGATGGCAAGATGAGAAGCTCTTCATGAGTGCTCTACAGATTGGTAACTAGAGCAGCTGGAGCAGGGAATTGCAGTGCATTTTATTTTGTAGCTTTAGCGTTGGATAATGAAGCTTGCTCTAGTAAACATAGTGATGTTCGTGACTCGATTGCTCTCCTACATGTTCTATGATCACCAATTTCACTACGTTAAGACCCACTTGCACCGCTTATCACTAAATATGTTTAGCGCTAAACGAATTATAAACATCATTCTGTCTCTGTCATCTTCAAACATTTAACAAAACAGAATTATGTTTGAAATTCGTTTAGCGCTAAACGTGTTTCGTGATTGGCGGTGCACGTGGGCCTTAGTGGTTTATCTGGAGACTCAGGATTTATTAGACATTCACACATGCTGACCGATTAACTTATCTTGCGTTAGCACAAGTAATAGGACAAAATTAGCAAGTGTAAAGTTGCATTGGATTAGACAGCAGTGGTGGCCCAGTGGTAACGGCCGCGAGTTACGAGTTGTAGGTCGCAGGTTCGGACCCAGACAGGCGCTTTACTTTGTGTAAATTATTGAATCACCACCGCTCTCAAAACGGTGAAGGAAAACATCGTGAGGAAACCGGCATGTCCTAGAACCAAAAAATCGAAGATATGTGACATCTACCAACCCGCACTGGGCACGCTTGAGGATTACGGCCCACTCCCTCTCACCGAGAGGTCTGTGTCCCAGCAGTGGGAACATTATAAGCTGATTATGCAAAGTTAAATAGATTAGCCAGTCAGCAAGTTGGTAGCGTGGGTCACTGCCCAACACGCTAAGCAACCTGACCACCGTAGAACTAACAGATAAATGAAAGATTGTAGAAAGATTTGTGCGATATAAAAAAAGAAGTAGAAATTTCACTATTTATGAGATAATTATGTATATTCGTCATAAAGTAGAGATAGAGTGGTCAGAAATCGCGACAGCATGTGCCTGACAATTAAGCTGATATCACACGTTTCCCTCGAGTGAATATTCATTTTAGTTTCATTTCACGTTCTCACTACGCCGACAAAATTACACAGGAATGGACGATCAGTTATTTGCTTCTTTCATTTAATTTTTCGAACATTCGGTTGGCGAGTGAAAGATTAAAGATGTTCGAGTGCCGAAATCCAAGACCGTTGGATCGGTTCGTTAATGTATTTATTTTTTATTCATTTTGTGTTCAGACGTTTATACTTTGGACTGGAGCAGCCGACGCCTAGATATCGTATCGTATGCACTAAGGAAAAACTATTTATTATATTTTTCAACGGGTATGAAATTATTTGTTCAAGTAACGTCACCGCCCTTGCTAAGATGGACAATTGTAGTCGGATAAAAAGTAAAACGTCTGAAATCTGCTTTAGTTCAGGCACTCATGGACGCTCTTTTATTGCTACCCTTAAGGAAAATCCTCAGTTGTAGCCCACCAAATTTAAATTTTCTTTGTTTTTTTGCAGCTCTGTTTTAAGTCAAATGTTGATCAAAATGCGATTCGCGACTGTAGGAATGATATATTTACTGAATAATAACCATACATACATTGGTTCCATCTAAGAATTTTTCAGAATATTTCATATGAAAACTCTTATGTGGAACAAATTTCCAAAGTTTGACGATTGATATGAAATTTAAGATTAATATTCAGTAAATATATCATTCCTACAGTCGCGAATCGCATTTTGATCAACTTTCGACATAAAACAGAGCTGCAATTTTCGAAAAACCAAAGAAAATTTCAATTTGGTGGGCTACAGCTGAGGATTCACCTTAAATAAAGCACCTTCTGAACGATATGCCAATCAATGCCTTTTCAAACAAGATTAAATCTCAGACACATTTAACCATGCAGTGCTTTGTAATGAAACAAAATCGATTTACATAAAACTTGAATCACGTAGGATCGTACGTAGTCCCTAGAGGGATAAGCTGATATTTATACGGTCGAACGTTTGTATCTAATCTCGAGGGAGAAGGGATAAAGACATGGCGTATTTATGGTTGAGATGGTTTTAGACATTTTAATTTTTTTAAGTAACAGACTAGAAGATTTAATCCGATTCCTTCTTTATATAAATCTTCAATAATAATTTATAATATAATAAATGTGGAAGTTTGCACGTTTGGGTATTTGGATGTTGGTTACTCAATCACGCGAAAACGGCTGAACGGATTTGGATGAAAAATGGCACACAAATAGTTTATAACCTGGATTAACACACAGGATACTTTTTATTCCGGTAGTACATTCCCGTGGAATAATTTCCGACCTCCACGCGGGCAAAGCCACGGGCGTAAGCTAGTCTTCAATAATTGGAACAGGAGAGTTTGGAATTCCAAGAGAAAAGATGTACAAAATCCGAACTTCTTTAAAGCTATAAGTCATACTTTACCCATAAAGGACTAACACTTCACTTCACAAGGTCTTAATCTTTTGAGGGCAGACAAAATGTCGTCGTCAGCGATAAGGATCGTAGAAAAGTAAAAAAATGTATGGGATTGACATTAGCGAGAGTTATCGATCCCTTTTGTTACACCTACCATGTTTTGTCTCTGCATTACGCTCAGGTTGACTATTAAGTCCGCCTTTGTAAAGTATTTTTTCACAAGCGCATAAAGTTTTAATAAATAAATAATCTGCTGAAAAGCTTATGTCAATCGCGTTCAAAGTCATTGCAGAAATACGAAACGCTTTGACAACGATCGTCACTTTGTCCACGCCCTCTGGAATACTTTCCTTTCACAGAGAAATTCTTTCCTCACATAAACAACAGCTGTGTTATTCTGATATTACTCAAACAACGTGGATGGACTCAAATTCTACGGCAAACTAATTAGCCCCTGTACCGAACATTCACTAATGACTTTAAATGTTGAAATAGCTACAACTGGTTACTAGGAACACAAGAATGCTTTGTACTCTGTTATGAGAAATACCCAAATTATTAACAGTTTGTACATGTAGTAAACTTTATGTAACTGCTAAATGTACTGGAAAAGAGTTGGACTGTTCTTGAAAATTGTTCGAAGGTCTACACTGTGAGGGTTTATTAAGGTTACTCTAATTGCAGGTCAATATCATCTAACGAAGTCCATAGTCGAACTTAAGTATTAAAATTATTGGTTCTTGAGTACATAGGTACTTAAGAATTTTGATTTAGATATTTCTGTAATAGATAAGGTATAAAACTAGTTTCAGGTAACTGAATTGTAAAGTAAATTGCATTCTTTTGACACGGTAAATTGACGTCGAGTGTCAATTTCCCATTGTGTGGGCATCTGAGTCCGTGCTGGTCGTGGTAACGTGTTCATTTTAACAATATTAAAAAGCAGCTTAGAAATGGCGAAGAATACACATACATAAACTCACGCCTTCTTCCCATGGGGATAGGCACAAACTACAGAACGCCACCTGCTACGATCCTTATATAGTAAAAAGAAGAATAAAATAAAAGAAAAAGAATATTAACAGGAATAAGAATATTAATTATTATACTAATGCAGGAATGGAGTTAAGTGCACTTATTTTAATATATAGTATATTGTTATTTGCATTCTTAATTAATGGAAATTAAGAAAGCAAAGGTCACCCACTGGTTACGGCCCCGACTTACGTGTCGTAGGGCGTGGGTTCATCGAACCAAGGCAAGCACATTTCTTTTGTAATTTATTTCATCACCACTGCTGTTAAAACGATGAAGATAAACATCTTGAGAAAACTGGCATGTCCTAGAACCAAAAATTAAAGGCATATGCCATCCCCAACCAACGCGCGCGTGGCTTATGGCCCCCTCCCTCTCATAGTAAGGAGGCCTGTTTCCCAGCAGTGGGAACGTTGCAAGCTGATTATGTTACTGGGAATAAAGAATTCATAATAATGGGTATGTCGAAAAAAAACAAGAAGGATATTTACTGCAGAGATTCTGTTCGTCGAATAATAATAAGCGAAGCAGCGTTAAGATATTATTTTACGCATATTTACAACATGACGCGTGCATGAGTAATGCAGATATTCAAATAGAGACAGACTGGGATCCGTATTATTATTGCTCAATTGCTTCAACTTTCTGACTAACTGACCGAGTCCTTGACAATTCAAAAGTGATTTAATTGAAATAAATCCTTTAAGTTTGAGTTTTGAGCTCATCTAACTGAAATCCAAGTTACATAATATTTTCTAAAGTATACGGTTATGCAAAGCTCCATTCATGATCATAATGGAGCTCAATATCTCGCCCTGAGGTATCAAAGAACCGGCAGCGATTGTGTTGGAGTCTTTGACTCAAACAGCCTGCTGTCGATGCCGCCGGTAGTTAATTCAATAGCTAGAGCATTGGATTGAAGCCGGCGACAGGTGACACTAACATTGTAAATAATGTACGTAATGCTCGCAATATAATATATAAATAAATTTTAAGAATGCGCATCACAAAGAAAGATGAAAGAGGTAGGACGCCTAGCAACAAAATAATTCTCCCCAAATAAGTGCTTTATTTTTTCATTTGAGTTCTTAATGAAATTAGGCACTACTAGTAGGACTTCAGGATCTAAAAAGTAAAGTAAAGTACTCGAAACTAAAGTGATTTGATCGATTTGGGTATTCAATGATAAGGGACTAGGTTTGTACTAACACTTTTACATGTCAATCAGATTTTAAAAACTAGATGTGGTCAGCGTTTCCTTTTATCCTATCATACTACGTAAGAAAGGCCGACAAAAACTCAGAGGTCAAAGTCTCTTTTAAAGTCCAGACATAATCTTGGTCAGATCATGTGAGAATAGTGTAAAAGGTCTTTTTAGCAAAGAACCACACAGATTTGAGTGAACCTGTCCAGTCAGTGCACGCAGTTTTCAGTAATCGAGCAGCTCAACTCAGAACTTGAGGAGCTCAACGATTCGACGAACAATACCAAAGAAAGGACATTTGGGTAGGCTGCATAAAGTGCTCAATGCGCCAGACCAGGATTAAAACTAACTGATAAAAAACAATCTCCCACATAGTCCTCACATTCACATTTCCTTTTATAACTTCAACTTATATTAAATTAAATCAAATCGGTAAGACCTACCATAGCGTTATGATATTAAGAAGCGTTTTATGTAAAAGCATTGTTTATTTCTAATCCGCATATTGTCCTCAACAAAACATAACCCAAGAGAGGTTAGAAACTCTAACCCAAGTTATATCGTCGAAGAATTCTTTTGACTGCAGGAAATTCCTCACGATATTATAGCTACAGTTGACCTGAACCAATTTTGAAAATCTGCCATCATTTTATTATTTCTTCCACAAACATGTTTACCTGAGAATATTTAAAGCTCACGAAAATGTTTTGCTTCGTGGAAGGTAGAATTATTCTCAAAGGTTTTACGTCGCGCAAATAATGGTTAGGCAAAATAGCTGCCATGCGACACGAGAGGCGCTTAATTATTCCACTACGATGCTGCAAAACTTATCAAAGAAACTTTGTCACAAAGGCAAAATAACGACAGAGTTATTTATGAAAGGACTAGCTTCTGCCTGCGGCTTCGCACGCGTGGGTGTCAGAAATTATTCCACGGGAACGTGCTACCGGAAAAAAAAAGTAGTATATGTCCTTCCCCAGGATGCCATCTATCTCTTTGGCAAATTTTATCCAAATCTGTTCAGTGATTTACGTGTGAAAAAGTAACACACAGACAGAGTTACTTTAGAATTTATATATTAGTATGGATAGAATGTCAATTATAATATCGTTTTCTTTGGGGTCTTTTTTCTTATTAGGTGAATGGTTTTTCTTTGTAGCATCTGTGTGTGAAGACTTGTATTTACTTTTGAAGGCAAATTTGACGTGTCTGAGGATTTTTCGACACTGAGTCTTTACGAAATATGACCATTGTCACCAGACTCAATAATTGTATTTGGGGTACTATAAAAGGCCCCCAACTATTGACTGTCAACCTTGCTGACTGGGCTAATATTTGGCCTAGCTACTATCATATTATAAGAAGTTCGTTCTAGTATCAAAGAAATAGGAACATACAGCAATTCTTATAAAACCCCAATAGATACCTTAATTAGGACACTCATACAAGTGTGCTAGTGGCAATTATTTCACTGCAGCTAGATGGATTTGTCCTTACGTCAATACGATGTTTGCAGACATTTATACTTCAATCCTACATACACAAGCTATAGTGCTAGGCGGTGAGCTGGCAACGTCTTTCATTCATACGGAATTACTGTAGAAAAACTTAACCCTCTCTCTGCGGCTGAAACTCGCAATGCGCATTCGGGTAAAAATGGAAAATATTTTATGTAGGTACGTGACTGTGTGTGTGAATTATGCGTTTACCGGTTACGATAGATATCGACGACGAACTACCGATATCTTCTATCTAGAAAATTTAGAAAATTTCAACACAATAACATAGTAGTTAATTCTACTTAAAGTTACAAGGTATTCACAGCAAAATTAGCATCTCATAATTTAGAAATTATTTCCTGAAGTGTTTAGTGGGATAAATAGTCAAAATATCGTGTTAGGAGGTTACTCCAGCCGGTACACGCGAATTAGCATTTTACGTCGATTGGCATTACAAAATATAAATCTAAAGAAAGGTAGTTAGGAGGTATTAGTAGTTCATCGTCGATGTGCTGTTTTTGGTATTGACATTTAAGCTGTATGTGGAGCCCTAAATTAGTGATGATCATTTATAGGCTGGCAAGCTCTGTGTAGGTGCGATAGGATTTTCCTTCAGCAAAAATTATGAACATCCGTCGACTTTTATTCCATATTTAACTCTTTTAGGGGATGAATTTTTAAATCCTTACTTAGTGCTCATCTTTGTTACGTAAGGCACTATGTACAAAGTTTCATTCTTCTAGACCCAGAGGTTTCGGCTGAGCGTTGTCTGACAGTGAGTTTAAGATTTTTATTAAACAAGTAGATTTGACATTTACCCATTTATTCTTAATCACACTAACATTATTTTCAGAAGTAGTGTATGATCAAAGTAACACTTATGAGCCCCCTTGCATTTGAGTTTGACTACAATATGTTTTGCCGAGTGGATGAACGTGGATACAGTGGTAAGGATAATGGACGAGAAGCAATGAATATTATGCAGAATAAATTGGTATACTCCATCCAATTCTAAGCATTCTTATACCTCTGTAGTTACCATCTATTATCAGAAAACCAACTTCATATCAGTATTCGAATGCCTAATTATTAATAACATCCAATACACAAACGTCGTACTTATTCGAAAAGGATAATTTTTCTTAAATTTTCCGTCTTGCTCTATCTCTTGCAAATATAAATCTCTCTTCTTGTCCCTCCAAGTACCGTATGGAAACGGATGATGTTCAGGGGTCATTACTTTAAACTAGCTTTTTCCTGTTGATGTTCTTGCGCGAATCTGGGAATGTTGTGATAGTAATGGGGCTTTTTATACAGTACTACCTTTAGTATAACTTTTATCGAGGTTTCAGCGGCTTTTCAAGAAAAAATGAAAAGCCACTGAAGCCACTTTTTCGGGGAAAAGGAATAAATAATTGAAGTTTCTTTGAAAAAGTAAATATATATATATAATATTGGCTGAAACCTAATTCTATCTACCCCTTTCGTAATCTCGGCGTTATAAAATGAGCTAGGTAGACAGCAAAACCGCAAAATGGAGTAATTTTTCATGCGATCAACGCTTTTTATTACATTCATACAAAATACTTTCAGAATTCTTCGACAAAGTTCCGCAAAACTTCGTAATAACCAACAACGAGAGGAAAGGACAACAAAAGAGTGTTATTTTTCGTTTTATCTTTGTTTGTTGAGAAGTATTTTTGCGGTTTTTCAATAAAAAACTTCTTGAACTAAACGAAAAGGTAGTAAAAATTCTTCAAATGCTGAACCAATCATGGAGTTTCGTAGTCCCGTTTCTAAGAACAACAAAGTGAATCCTTACAATTTTTTTCAAGTTCTGGTAAAACATTAGATTTTAAAAGCGTACACTTAGACTATGAAAAGCTTCAGCACTTTGCCAATAACTAAGTACATTCCATCCGACGTGGCGTCGCGGGCAGGTGTCATCTTTTAAAACTGCTAATGGGGGCAATACAGACGCGGTGAAATATAACATTTCTTGGACATTGCAAGCAGAAATAGACCCTAAAGAACCTTTTAGTTTCAAGAGTTTTAATAAGGGCAGAAATGTACTGACAGACTGAAATCATAAACCACACAATACAGACAGCGGCAGTGACACTAAGAACATCCGAAGTGATATAAGTTCACTACTTTAGTGTGAAACAACTACAATTTATTAGAGCACGATCATTAAACGTATTGTCATCAGAACATAAGTACCTATCCTTCATGTTCCAAAAAAACCATCTCAATCGGATCACAGAAATAAAGAAAAAGAAAACGATCACAAGAGAATCAATATGAAAAATCGATCACAAGATTCGAATGTAGTTAGACAGGTGTGACAGTGTCCTATTCAAAATAACGCTATTTGAAATACAAAACGCCAGTTTAAAAACAACTCCCTATAAAAACCACGCCATTTTTACCCTCTAAATAAATATTTGAATAATAGCTATTCAAATATTTTTTAATAGCTTCGGCCCGCGGTTTTACCCGTCTTGATCCAGTGGGAATATCAGAATCAAAAGTATCCTATGTCCTAATCCAGGTCATGGTCGATCCATGTGCCAAATTTCATCCAAATCCGTTTAGCCGTTTTAGCGTGAAAGCGTAACATATAAACAGCATTAGGATTAGGATTGCATGGTTAAAGGCTCCTACAAACAGGCGCTACACTCGACGCGACAAAAAGGCACCGCCTGTCGCGCGACGAGTGGGTCTTAAAGTGGGAGCAGCGTTTGGGTTGCCTGTGGGTTGGTATTTGGTAAAGAAGTAGTAAAATCCCGTAATCCCTGAAGCTTTTAAATACAGTACTATCAGTAAATGTTATTTTCGTACAGCATGTAAATGTCATTTGAATACAGGTTTTAACCGATGATATTTCACAGAAATTCCATTAGGACACCTATGGAAAGACGAAAATTCAAACAGGCTTTTTATCAAGAATTCCCATTAAAATTTTGCCGTGAACTGTTATTATTTTACTATCTGGTTAAAGATTAATATTTTCGATACACACGTTACTGTACAGACACGTGGTATTGTACGGTTTTAAATAAAGGCTTCGCCCGGTAAAATTTACCGGGCGAAGGCTTTATTTAAAACCGTGTGAAGCATGTGCAGAAACCGCGAAAAGGTAGATAAAGAAAAATGTATGAATACGAACACAGAAGAAAAATATTTTACGTTGGTCTACACTTTTCATCCCGGGATTACAAACAAACAGTCCCGGGGATAAACGGATCCCGAGAGAGTGGTATGTAGATAGAAATTCAAAAGAGTCGCTGATTGGGAAGTTGTTTGCTTACCTCGAAAGGGGGGATAATCGAATTTAACGTTAGTCAACGGAATCTTTCCATTAGTTTGTCATTCTGTGAAATAATTTAAGAGTAATTGTGTTGTCTGGTTTCGCTTGTTTTATTTTCCAATAAAATTTGCGAGATTTTATTCTACTTCGACAACCGCAGAAGACTGTAAATGACGATGTTGACAAGGGTTGCAGAATATTTAATACCTGTTTTTTCCTTAATAAACTTCCAGAACACGTGCAAACGTTTTTCAAAACGAGTTCGAAAAGTTTTAATTACAAATCAAAATGTTTCCTTTCAAAATATTTCTCCTAATGTACGTAATTATGGTTTTGTAAAATGTAAATGAACGGCTTGCCAGCAACAGAGAAACCCTGAGAGTTTTTCGTTGTGTAGCTAAAGCTAAATTGTGAATAGGTTAAGTGTTTTAGAAAAAAAAGAAGTATCATCTACCTAAAAAAATTATCGTCACAAGAAGCATTCATAAGAATTTGGTACATAACTACTACATTAACTATTTATTTCTATTTTTGGTACCGAAACTAAGCCAGAGGTAAAGGGAGTATACATTATGCTTTCAATATACCTAATAACTGATTCATAAATACTTTGAAATAAGACTACAATAGACCTTTAAAACTTTTCATAAATTACTAAGGTACAAAAATAATTTGTTGCTGACATTTTAACTCAAAACCTAAAAGTCAGTCAAGCTCCTTTGTGCATTTGACAGGTTCCGGGAAAACATCATCTCGGACAGCTGTCACTTCAGCAACGTCCCCATTTGAGGCGATATTATCGATGCAAGCCGAAACGATTAAATTTCAATACATTGTTGGAACATCTAGCGTAAAGATGTTCAAACAGCTTCTGAGGTTCAATCCCCGTATTTTTAATAACGTTCGCAATCTAATAGGCGTCAATATGTCAAAAACAAAACTTGTAAAAAACCAACCGTTTTGAAAAAAAATCCGATTAATTATCGCTGACAACATTTTGTACGTTTTTTTTTAAGTACGGTCATTAGCCTTATGATGCCTGTACTATTTTAAAACAAGCGACACAAGTGGTCTAAATTGAACCTACATCAGCTTTATTACAAGCTGTCAAATGTAGCCCGAACATGCCCAAAACACTCCTCACGTATTGTGTCTGACTGGTCCAAATGGGGCCAGACAAACCAAGTCACTCACCATGTCAATTGCGCACTCTAAGAGATTAGTCATTTTAGGACTAACTGCACCCTAATTGGGTAACACGCTATCAATCACAATCTGAATCATTTTGAAGGATATTGGTAATACACGGCTTCACATGTTCGAAAAATTTGCCTGCACAACAACTTAAATAATGCAATGAATGTTGTTGAACTGTCAAAATGAAAGCCATTCCTACTGTTAGTGTGTTACGCGATTGCCCATCTGGTGTGTTTCAGGTATTTGTGGTCGAGGTGAGTTGGTGTCATGCACGCTACTCTTCGACTAAACTCAGTGATGATTATTATATCGTGTTAACACTATTATTAAGTAGTTGTATTGGCACACTAACGTAATATAAAACATATTTTCCTAAAGTAATCAGGTGTTAAAAAATATCAAACAATTAATTACAGCAATATTTCCGAACTCTGCTTAAGCTATACGTTGGCTTGCACCGATCAAAAAAAGATTAATCTAAAATGAGATGGTTAATCAAACCCACATCTGTAATCTGTTATTTGTAAACACAAAACCGCTGAGAACGTAGTCGCGAAACGGTTCAAGCACGATTGACGTAACGGACCGAAACGAAACGGGTCGGCATTGATACGATCAAGAATTGAAAGGAAGCGAGGAATTTAAAATTCCGGAGAAACTGAATGAAGGACTGGTGGCCGTGGATCATTGTAGTCTGTTTTATCTGATTGGGTAATTTGTGGTCAGATACGTGTAGGTAGATAGATATACACGTGTAGGTAGATGGATATACACGTGTCTGGATTGAATAGCTAGTGCCAAAGTGTAGAACGTTTATTGCGATAAGTGGTCGGTGAAAGACCTCTGAGGGCTTAAAAAAGTGGCAAACCCTTTCAAGACGTTTCGTACCTATTTATACAACGATCCAACGGGATTAAGGCTCGTACACACTGGCGCGACACGACGCCCGACCCAAAGGCATCGCGTGTCGCGCTATGAGCGGCGCCTTTGTGTAGCGCTGTCGCGTCGCGCCTGTCTGTGGGAGCCTTTAACACATAGTTTTTGCTAGCTTATGTCAATCCTATAAATTTTTGTCTGTTCATTCATCGTTATCGCTGATACGACGTTACTTTGACAAAGCTCTCCGAATTGGAATGAATATTTTTTTGGCTAAAATGGAGTCTATTCCTAAACATTCATCACGATTCCAAAATAATATAGGGAACAGGCATCTTCAATGGGTGTCTTATTATATAATTCTAGCATCTTTCAGTTTAGCAACTGGTCAATGAACATCAAAAACAAAATCACTATACTTTAAACAGCGGCCTCCCACTCCCAACCAACGATATGCGGTAATGGAATACCTACTCGATCGATATCTAATATCGGAAATTCTTCAGCCACTGAAAAATATTCTTCCGCTGTTAAAAATACGAATTACACACATGGTCCAGTTGTATCGTTCGCGTACATTTGGCCCCGTTCCGACCGTATTCGTGCAATAAACTCTAACCTAGTCAGTATCGCCGTATTTTTAGATCCCATGCCCGAAAGCAAACCGTGTCGGTGAACGGAATCCAGAGTGCTGCATACGGCTATTGAGAAATGAATGTACGATTTATTCCGTCGATTAGAGAAATGTTGAAATCTTCCCGTGTCGACAGAGAGTCAAGTATTTTTCACTCTACTCCCATAGTTACGTTGATGGAGACCTAAAGAAACTACGGGAATTTTATGACTAAACATATAAAACCGATGTCATCACTAGTAGACTTGCAAAAATTCAATGCCAACAAAGACTGTTCACATAATTTGAACTTAATTCACCGTTTCGGACAGAAAAACAATAAAGAATTGTATTTTTTGCGAACTGTGTCGGAGAGGAAATCCTCTACTTTATAATTAACACAATCTTACCTTCTGAGGATAATTAAAGAGCGGAAAGTGTAATGTGTCAAGTCACAAATAAGTTTATGGAACCGTTCCTCTGGTCGTCATATCGTTGTATCACCAATCCGTTTGCCAATTATATCTCGGTTTTTTAGACTTGACAAAACATGAAGATATATTTGTTATGTCTAAGGGCAGATTGTACCAAAGTCAGATATCTTCTATCCGTAGAATAAAATTGACGTCTGACAGTTTTAGTATGCAAAAACTGTCAAACAGTCAAAACTTATTCTCTACGCCCCTAGTCGCCGCAGGAGGAGACATCCTGGGCGTCGAGAGTCGATAGCCGACTCCCGGCCACTGTAGGCGCGGGCTTGCGGATGGCGAGCAATTGGCAGCTCGCCGTCCGGTAAGAACCAGGCCCGGGTCGATGGCGCGTCGTGTTTCACGCGGGCCTCAAAGAGATGTCAGCACCATTGACGGGGTCCGATAGGGCCGATGCCTGCCGGGGTCGCGTATTGTTCGAAAGAGTTACCGTGGCCCTGGCACACAGGCAACTGAAGGAACACGGGTGGATTTTAGTCAATAAGAGTCTGACACGCCCTCCCGCTCCGCCCAGAGCGGGAGAGGTCATTTGATGAATTCCAACCCAGAAAACAAAAAAGGATAAGACTTATTCTAGGAATAAAATTTAGTGAAATTCGCACTTTGCGAAATATTTATGTAATATATATATGTATATACACATAATCCTTTGAGAATAAGTTCTCGAAATAATGCTACAAACCGCATAATAATGTTGCGGAGTTTAAAAGAATAACATGGATACTAATAAGTAATAACTGAAGAGTTTGTTTCTTTGAACGCGCTAATCTCTGGAACTACCGGCCGGATTTGAAACATAATTTAAAACTCTTTGTGGGATCATTGACCGCATTTTGTGGATTCATTTGAAATATCAGTTTAAAAAATCAGTTTTTTCTTTGTGTAAACTTAACAGACGTGTGTGATATTGTGGTATAGTATTATCTAAACACGATGAAACATATTTTCTCAACTCATACTTCCAGTAAAAACACTATCAGCGGTCATTGACCACTTAAAAAAACATCAAATTCTTTTATATTTTCAATTTATCCTATTTATATATCCATACCCATCATGTCTGCGGAGTTTCGCTAGCTAATTTAATATGACCCTGTGTCGTATAATAAAGCTGAAGAGTTCGTTTTTTGTTTGAACGCGCTAAACTCTGGAACTCCCTGTCGGATTTGAAAAAATATTTCTGCATTTGATAGCCCAATTCTTGAGGAAGATTATAGACTATTAAACATCACGCTGCGGCCCTTAGGAGCCGAGCAAAAAGAAAAAAGTCCGCTAAGCGAAAGCGAAGTAATAGCGCGGGCGGACGATGATATGCGACGCGGTGTATCAGGGGCAAAAATTTCGCGATAAGTCGCGGGCATAAGCTTGTAAAATATAAAAGCACATGCTTTTCTCACATGTCCATCGCCAGCTGTATTTGCATATCAAAGCCTTCTTCAATCGATTCCTTTTACAAAATACGTGTAGTATCAATTCTAAAGTAGATACACGCATTAGATACGCCTCTTCGACAGGCATTGTATTGAAACAGGGCCTTTTTCATAGAACCACAGATGTTTTCAACTGGAGAATTATCATTATCATTTGAGAAACATCGTTATGCAATAAATATGTTTTGAAGCCATGAGGAATTCTTATTGGCTCTGTAATACTTATCTCAGACTTTTATAGCTATTTATTTATCAACTCTGAATTGTTGCAGATACAGGCCAAAGTAAACTACTTGTTTTGCCCGAGAAGGCTCATAACGTTCTCAATATATTTGAAGTTACAAACTACGTGAAAAATCATTGTAGAATGCTATAATTGATTGAGTAATGTATTGATTGTATGGCAATGAACGCTGAGATGATGGCTGATAGAGGTGTATGGAAGAAAGAAAGAAATAAAGAATTAATAAAGTTTATTAGGACACAGTTAGTGAAACACAAAATATAAATAATAAAATACAAAAGTGAAAGTAATGTTTAACAACAACAGTGTGTGCCTCACGGCTGCGCCAAAAGGGTTAATTTCACCATTAATGTCACACAGACGTTGTCTGACGCTGGTTTTCTAATGAACCTTTAGGGACAAGTAACGGCGAGTAAAAACAGTTTCAACATACCTAAGTAATACATAATTTTTGTACTTATAAATAAATGAATAAACTAGTAATTAAATATAATTACAAAAAAAAAAAAACAAGAGCTGTCTCGGCAAAACCAGCACCCTAATTACGTAATACGCTATCTATCACAATCTGAATCATTTCGAAGCTTATTGCTAATCTATTGCTTCATAAGTTCGAAAAAATTGTCTGCTCAAGAACGTAAATAACGAAATGAATGTTGTTGAACTGTCTAAATGAAACCCATTCCTACTGTTAGTGTGTTACGTAATTACCCCGCTGTTCTTAGCGATTAGCTAGATTGATCCGTGCACGATGCACTCACAGAGCGCCACAGGCCGCCGCGCGCGGCGAACAATACACTCACTGTTATTTGGCTTAACGACAAGAAAAAATATACAGTGGGTTCTTTGAATAAAAAAAACATGTTTAGTTATAATAATAATAATAATAATTAAGATAAAAACCAGTAATAAATAGTTAATCTAATTCTAAACGGGGCAAGTGAAGTACATACCTACAAAAATAGATGAAGTAGGTACAATGTTAAAGGCTCCCGCAGACAGGCGCGAAGCGACGCGCGACGCCGAGACGTAGACGATGCGACCCGATTTTGGTAGAACAATTACCATGAAGTTTTTCTAAAAAATGTTCTGCTAGATTTGCGTCGCGCTGTCTGTGGCGTCTGTCTGTGGGAGCCTGAATAGAAGAAGGTAAGCGTCATTTAATACGATAATTTTCTTTTTGCTGATTATAGTTAGTTTCGTGTTACAAAATAACCAATTATGCTCCTTTTTGTTTTAATTGTGCATTTTCGAAAGATGCGTCTATCTATATACAACAAAAGTATCGTCTTCGGCCATATTCGAGCAAGATTTTATTGAAAAAAAGAGGGTGTGATGCGATCTCGACACCCGCCGGCTATGCGTCGCAAGTAGGCCAGGCACAATGGGTAAGTACAAAACCAACGCGTTAAGATTGAACAAAGTTCGAGATGGTGATGAAAAGAGGAAATAATGTATCCGTTTACTAGAAAGGATTTAATACGCCAAATAAATAGGGATGAGGGCAACAGGATAGTGATAACTGAATCGCAATCATAGCTACATGTTACTACTATAGAACCTATTTAGATAGTTTTGGCAGCCAACCCCAATTCTCTGGAAGCGACACGTGAACGAATACATCACGTCGGTGTTAGTGAGATAAGCCGGTCAGCAGAGTTGTTAATAGGGCTGAGAATACAGGGCGCGCACGACGCGCCACGTGGGGCTATGTTAATCCCATTAACAATTAAATGTTGGTTAGAAAATGAAAGACTAGCACCCCAATTGCGTAACACACGTTCAATCACAATCTTTTTGATGGAAAATTAGAAAATATCGTCTGCTCGGCAACGCAAATGACGCTATGAATGTTGTTGAGTTGTCAAAATGAAAGGCATTACCATCGTAAGTGTGTTACGAAGCGCAATTATTATTATTATAGTAATGTGCAATGCTAATGAATGAGTGTTTAACCATTAAGCAGTGGAAAACCAGTAAGAAAAACTAAAATATAATTAAAATTGTTGATTAAACCATTTCAAAACAAACCGTAATAATAACTAGTTCACATTATTACATGAAAATTAAAGCGTACAAACTCAAAGGTTACAATTTAAACGTCCACTCTTGCAGTTTACTTATCGTGAGCAAGATCGTCATTAACCTATTTCTCGCCGGCTCTTGGACTAGCTGCGAGCTACGATTATACAAAGTAACGTTAGTGTAGTACAGGAGCTGCTGCGTTTATTATCAAAGAAAATGTTTTTCTTTGACTAAAGAAAAACATTTTCTTTGTCGCCGTTTTTGAAATGCGATTAAGGCGCTGCCCAAACGTAGGCCACCGTAAAACGCTCAGTTTTTGTCGCAGTTAGGCGTACTTATTGGTACATATTACAAACCAGAAAAAAAAAATGCATTGTCAAATGTTAAAAAAATAACTTATTCAAAAATATATCATAAAAATAAAAAGTCAGAAATAGTAAATAAATAGTGATTAGATAAATAGTATCACGATGAAAATATGTAAAACAGATATCAACTTTTTTGTCTCATAATTCTCAAAATGTTGAGCGTATACGATCATATTTTTTTTATTTGTTAATTAATAATAAAGGGAAGGTAATGATAACAAAGGGAATTCAATCAACTAAAGATATAGGTACCTAAAAATGATTCCACTGAGCCGTGCATTTATTTTTTTAATTTAATGAATACTGCAGAATTTGGTGGTCATTCGATTAAAATAACATCAAACGCATCGCTATTTTAAACCTTATTTTCTTCCGCGATGCGCTATAGTCAATTACCTAAAAATTTGCTTCTTTCCGTAAGGCTCGGTAAGAAGCAAATTTTTGAAAGCAAATAGTGAAAGAAAACTCGAGCTTCTTTCTGCTTCGACTTAAGGCTCCTACAACAGGCGCGACACGCGACGCGAATCGCGCGCGACGCAAAGGTACCGCCCGAAGCGCGACGAGCGGCGCCTTTTTGTCGCGCTGTCGCGTCGCGCCTGTCTGCTGGAGCCTTTATACATCTCAGACTTAGTTTTATTTATCCTACTCCTATAAGAAAATACCAAAATATTTAAAATAAAATGCCATTATATTGTATTGATGAGAGGATGAATGAAAGGCGACTAACAAAAGGTATTTACAAGGCAGATGTGAGCTGAAACGTCACGAGGAGACGCCCTAGAGGACATACAGTGACCTTATTGGTGATGTCCTTCAGAAAGGTCAGGTGCGTAGTACTCGCAACCGGCGTGCGTGTATGACCAGATGTATGAACGTAAACGAGGCAAAAGGAGTATAATCTAAGGATCCTAGAAGGTGGCGTTCTGTAGTTTCTGCCTACCCCCATGGGAAGAAGGCGCGAGTTTATGTATGTATGATGTTTTATGTTTTCTGTTTCGTGTAATTACTAAGGTAAGTGATTAACTGGGTGGTGGGGGTCAGATAGGAAGTCCCTTCATGTAAAATACTGGTAATTAGCTGAATCCGTTTAGACTGAAATCAACCCCAACGTTACCTATGTTGGGGTAGGGAAGAGGCTAGGCAAAGGATGATTGTTTTGTGTAACATTTTAACTAATTATGTATGGCGTAAGTAGGCTAAAAGTCTTTCTATAATATACATATTGATAAAAGACAGACCATGTTCTTCTAATCAAAATCCGCTGCCCATAAAAACTTTAATAATCAATTTCGCATTGAAAAATAAGTGACGGCAAAACTGAAGAAAACTCTTATAAAGTAGCTGCGGCCTTTTAAATATCTTGCCTAGGACCTAGACTAATGGGTAAACTTCGTCTTTAATATTAGGTCTTTACCTATGAAATTGCCGTTCTGCAGTACTGGCCATTTCAAATCAAAATAATTTTTGTTTGGCTATGAATTCTAATTTCAAATTAATTTTATTTTAAAAACATGGATTTTTTTTTCTAAAAGTAGTCATTTCTTTATTGATTAGTGTTACATTTTCATCGCATTTCAATCTTTTTCGTCATCATGGATACGTTAAAAATTCGAGTAATTATGGAATATGAGTACCGTCGTGGCAGCAACGCGGCACAAGCGGCACGCAACATCAACGACGTTTACGGAGCTAACTCTACAAACCAACGCACCACCTGTTATTGGTTTGCTCGCTTCCGTTCTGGAAATTTCGACCTGAAAAATGAACCTCGCGGTCGTCCGAAGACTTTGGTCGACAATGACGAATTAAAGGCGATTGTGGAAGCTGATGATACACAATCTACGGCTGAATTAGCAGCAGCTTTCGACGTTAGCGTCAAAACAATATTGGTCCATTTGCGTCAAATTGGCAAGGTAAAAAAGCTTGACAAATGGGTGCCCCACGAACTCAATGATCGCCAGCGCGAAGTACGCGTCGAGACGTGCCTTGCACTGCTCAACAGACACACAAATGAAGGAATTTTGAACCGCATTGTTACCTGCGATGAAAAATGGATTCTGTTTGATAACCGTAAGCGCTCAGCAAGTTGGTTGGATCCTGGTTCAGCACCTAAACAATGCCCTAAACGAAAACTTACCCCTAGAAAAGTGATGGTCACTGTTTGGTGGTCTAGCGCCGGTGTGATTAATCACAGCTTCTTACCAAACGGGGTGAGCATTACTGCAGATGTGTACTGTGAAGAACTGAACACAATGATGGAGAAGCTGGCGCATCTCCAACCAGCATTGGTCAATCGCTCGTCTCCGCTGCTCCTGCACGACAACGCGCGACCTCATACTGCACAGCAGACGGTCTCCAAGTTGCAAGAACTGGGGTTGGAAGCTCTCCGTCATCCGCCCTACTCACCAGACCTTGCGCCTACAGACTACTACTTTTTCCAGAATTTGGATAACTTCTTGGCGGGAAAAAAATTTAATACCCGAGAGGCAGTACAAAATGCCTTTGAAGAATTTGTTGCCTCCCGTCCAGCTGATTTCTTTAAGAAGGGCATCAATAAACTGCCACTGCGATGGCAAAGATGCATTGATTGCATGGGTGATTACTTCGATTAATACAAATAAAAAATTCATGAAAAAAATTCGTTTAAATTTTTTCATACAAAACGGCAATTTCATAGGTAAAGACCTATTATAACTTGCAAACTACTTACATAGTTTCCAGCACCAACTTCAAGAACAAAGTCTAGGAGAATCAGAGGCAGTACCAATGCACCACAAAGTATGATTAATAAAATTAGGAACTCCGACTAGAAAAGGAAACTCAGAAATTCTAGTTTGGACAGTCGTTTTTTAGGGTTTCCGTACCCAATGGGTAAAACGGGACCCTATAACTAAGATTCCGCTGTCCGTCCGTCTGTCACCAGGCTATATCGCAAAAACCGTGACAGTTAGACAGTTGAAATTTTCACAGATTATGTATTTCTGTTGCCGCTATAACAACAAAATTTAAGGGGGCTCCCATAGAACAGACATGATATTTTTGCAGTTTTTATAGGTAATGGTACGGAACCCTTCGTGCGCGAGTCCAACTCGCACTAGGCCGATAATTTTTTTTGACAACTTTACCTGTAGAACAGATTACGAAGGACTAACTCGTGGAAATATTGTCAAGTACCGATATTGATAAAAATTAAGTACAGTTGGTAACCCGTCGTTAATATAGCTAGATAAATATAGAGTCGGTCTAGTACACTTGCAGGTCGCTCGCAGGATCTTTCATAACATTTCATGGCTCCAGTCATAAAGGCTCTTAAAAACAGGCGCGACACGCGACGCGAATCGCACACGACCCAAAGGCACCACTCGTCGCGCGACGGACGGCGCCTTTGTGTCGCGTCGCGCCGGTTTGGAGGAGCCTTAATAGTCACGTTTCCCTTAAGCTCTTTACAGCTTGCCACGGCACGCGTCTTGCAAATGTAGCCGTGACCAGAATCACAGCGAAGGTTTCTAAGATTTATGAACAAGACCAGTGTCTGCAAGAATTTGAAATGCGAAATGATTGACGTATAGCGTGTTACTAACTTCAGAGTACAGTAATTAATCAATGTACTAAATAGCTCTGGATAACCTAATTCATTAGTGGTCGGCGCAACGTGTCTTTTTCTGCAATACTTCTCTATTAGTCGTCATCTTGGTAGTCTGGCTCTTTCTAGCCATATCAACTTTCACACAGTCCGTACGTCGCCGCGTCGATTCTTTGGTCTTATTTTCTTACAAAAACTGACCACAAACGGGTTTATTATTTATAAAAGTTGCCTAAAGTTAACAGACGTTGAAACGTTATAAATTGTATGGTTAAGCAGACGTTAATGGTTACTTAACTGTAAGCAACGTGTATAATTAAACCAAAACAAATATCTTATTGTTTTTATCTGTCTTTTTTGGGTTATTTATAAACGTTAACATTTTCAACAAAGCGTCTTCGATTCGCTTCCAGTATTTTCCAAAACAATGTCCTGAAACAGTTTCCTCTACAAAATAATTGACTGAGCGAGCGCATGGCGCAAGCGAAGCGTCTCCGTTTCAGCTTGGGCAAAAATTCTTTCGTATGTCTGGATATCCAGCGGATAACCAGCGGTTCTCCTCCACAGGTCGCATTTCTCAACGGATTCTAATGAAATTTTGTGAGCAGTTTCGATAAAATTATATGGTTTTTATTTTTTCGTTGAATCAGTATTTCGAAATTTTTCACATTGGCGGAGATATGGGGTTGAAAGCGCAAAAAGAACATATTTCAGCCATTGCGCGCGCTTTTTGTTTTAAGGATTTGGTTTTATGGTGCGCGGTGAACATTTATTCATTTTTAAACTATGCAAAGATAGACTCGAGGTCTAAAGCTCACAGAGCCACCAGTAAATATCAGTGTTAGTACTAATTAGAAAGTAACTCGATGCTTGCACCGCGTATGTATCTATCAGGTGTCATGGCAACCTCGATCCCATGTGGGGCTGTAAAGAAAACAGCCGCATCATTTTGCGAACTTGTACCGGTGTGTACGAGTAGGTATCAAATTATACTCCGGTTTCAAGCAGCGGATTCACTTCATGAGGTAATGGAGGACATTCTATGTCCATGTTTTTTGAGCTGTAGACGTCGCGAGTCTGGCTTTGCCTAGCTTAAAACTGAATAAATGTTTAACCGCACCTTATAACAATATCCTTAAAACAAAAAGAGGCGAAATGGCTGAAATAAGTTTTTATTTTTAAAGTTTCGAAAAACTGTATGGACAATAAAGTCCCATATAATTATCGAACCTGCTCACAAAGTTTCACGAGAATCGGTTGAGAAATGCGATCTGTAGAGGAGAACAGACATCCGGACAAACAAAAGCATTTTGCCCAAGCTGAAACGGAGATGCTACGCGCGCTCTTCGCGCTCGCTCGGTCAATTACAATAAGTAATCTCTATAAGAACCGATTTGATTACAAAAAATCTTGCACTGATGGAAAGCTACACTATTGTCGAGTGCCTTATGATATATTTAATGGTATAATAATTAACTTACATGCGGCCAGAAGTCATGGGAAAAAGCTAGGAAGAAATTAAGGAGGTAATCATGTATTGGCGGTCTATAGTTGCATTTTTGCTCGAAATATCGTGAAAAATTCAACAGCATCCGGTGAAATTGGAAGCCGATCCCAACCTAAGCCGATCAAAATCAAAATAACAATTAATTTATTCAAATTAGGCTGAAGATCAGCACTTTTCGAACGTCAAAATTAGACAGTCGTCCAAAACGCCCGCTCTTCACCTCACCACACTTCATCACAAATGATGATGTGAGTTCGTGAGCTTGTTCAAACGAAAAACAAACAAACCCTTCAGCTTTATTGTGTTAGTAGGTACCTATAGATGAATTTGAAAATCCTCTTGTGAAAGTTATCACCAGTTTACAATTTGTTGTGCTTCACACGATCCGTTTTCATTTCAATGTACTTCACTAGGCATTGAAAACTCCGTCATTCATCGTGAAACTAGCATTCACGTTCATATTTGTTTAAAAATACACTATTTTTTTTTTACAATTTGACGAAGCTATTGTTTTTTGTTCACCGAGAATATTGTTTGAAATTTTAATCCAATTTTGCAGATGTGAAAAGTTTGAACTGTATTGAAATATGTTTGAATACTGAAAACCGAAACAAAAGCTTGGAAAAATGAATTATATTGTTGAATCGTTCCGCCATAACATTACGCCTGTATTCCCCTTCCTTAGGGCTAAGCAGAGGTGTACCTATAGTACACCCACATTTAGTCAATTATGTTTTTTATGCCCTGGTAAAGTTATAATAAAATCAATTGCACCATTGAATGTACGGTACAATAATTCGTAAGTATTTGTCTTCAAGATGACGAAAGAAATGATGGATGGACTGTGTATCGAGATGAGGACTAATAGAGAAGTTGGAACAAGAAGACAATGATGATCAATCTGGTCAAGAGAATGATGACGGTGATGTCTTCACAAGCTACTCTAATGAGGCGAGAAATGTAAAAATGTCTTTATAGATGATAGTTGATTAAGTAACAATAACACCTACACTGATCCTTCAATTAAAAAAACTACCACTAGTTCTAAATAATTATTACTAGCAGTTGCCCGCGACTTCGTCTACGGTCCAGGATGAAAAGTAACCTATGTCCTTATCTAGGTCATGGGCTATCCATGTGCCAAATTTCCTCCAAATCCGTTCAGCCGTTTTAGCGTGAAAGCGTTACAAACAAACTTACTTTCGCGTTTATAATATTAGTAGGTAAGTGAAACAGTATTAAAAATTAAATATCTTCAGCATTAAATTTAAAAATATCGTCCTACTCTTTTCCTAAGTACTGCATAGTCGATATATGTACGTATTCTAGGCGTCAAAAGTAGGGCAAAACGTTGCCTAAGACGTGACCAATCATTTCCTCGGTATTATTATCGCCCTACATCGCAAGACGTGGGTAAGTGAACCTTTTCTACGTCAAACGTTTTATAATACAATCAGTGGTAGATATTTTCAGCATAAAATGTTTGATTTTCCTTATTTAACGTAGAAAATCTCTAGAATACATTGCGGTGTAGGGCAAAAAAGTACAAATGAATGCATTTAGTTTCAAGCAATCTGATTATTTCTCATGACAAGAAAGTCATATAAACAATTTTTGTAACAGGCAGTAAGTACCTAACAATATTTTTTCCAATCAGCCTAGTAAAGGCTCCCACAGACAGGCGCGACGCGACAGCACTACACAAAGGCGCCGCTCGTCGCGCGACACGCGGTGCCTTTGTGCCGGGCGTCGCGTCGCGCTAGTGTGTACGAGCCTTTATTTGAAACAAGACTATTCGAGGAATTATCAGAACCGATGCGTCCGATAGCAAAAACAAAAATAAATGTTTTCGTCGAGAAATGCAACGTTGGCCTTGACGCGTTGTTCCTAAGTGGGTGACGATTAGTAGTTAGGGTGCCAACAGACGGGCCGACTAATCGCAGCGACAGGCGATGACTTTAAACTGTTTACTTGATCGTCTACTCAAGTGGCAAAATATTCAGTGAGAGTTAAGATGAAATGTAGATGTGAAATTATCACATGCGAGGATATCATTAAAGTTAATTCATTCGTATAATTATAAATCTCAAGCATAGCGAAGAGGTTAAGTTCTGAAAAATCTTTTCAGTGGCTTCTGAAAATGTTATTCTAAATCCGAATTTTATATTGCTTTCTTTAATGGTCTTTCTGCCAGTTACGGCACTATTTCATATCTATTTAACAAAAATCATAAATAACAGACAAAGCAGTCTATAGGTACAGCTGGGTCTAAGAGCATGCAATTGTGCGCAAGAGTTCCTAATTTATAGAAGGTGAACACTAAGAAAGGATTTTCGAAGAGCTTTCCCTAAAAGGGGTATAATAGGGGATAAAAGTTTGTATGAAAATTCGTTATTTATGCCGATAGGTAATCCCATTGGGAACAGAGCTTGTTTTATATAATAAAGTTTACATTTAAAAAGATCTTCCCGCTTGGCCTGACCTTATTACGCACATAAATTAGGGCATCAACAAAAAACGATGAATCGCTGCGACAGATGTCGGCGCAGGCGTTTTTTGGTCGTCAAATGCAGCGTCGACCTTGAGTTCTAAGTGGGTGGCAATGGGCTTATGACGACGATAGACTCGCCTTAAGTGGTCCCGACAGATGGTAAACACTTTTACTGTTTTGAAATGTTAATGACAGAT
The DNA here is from genome assembly GCA_917490735.1 of Dryobotodes eremita. Taxonomy (NCBI): domain Eukaryota; kingdom Metazoa; phylum Arthropoda; class Insecta; order Lepidoptera; family Noctuidae; genus Dryobotodes; species Dryobotodes eremita. The sequence goes on along the minus strand of OU823241.1, from coordinate 2,399,195 downwards.
TTTTTTGTTGTTCATTTTCTTGTGTATGAATGAAGTGTTTGGTTAGAGAAATTAGTTTATTTAGAACAGAGAAGCGTGATGGATGACGATTAAAGGCACGTATTTAGTAACTTACCAAGCAATAAGACCCTGCTGATATAACTAATTCGTACCTATACAGGGCGGCAGGGACAGCAAATCGCAACCTGTTACCATGGATTCTGTACATGACTCTGAACCCCTCTGTGTTTACCGTAGGTTATTAAAAAAAAATGCTTTTCTATACATATTTACCGCGTAGGTATTGCACATTTCTATGAAACAGCAGTTTTTTTTTTATAACCGACTTTGAATCTCTACGCTAGGAAGTCTAGAATCATGTGCTGTATTCATGGTTATAATTTGCGCGTCGATGTGCCTGCAACCCAAGCAAAGCTTCTACAAATATGTTTGTGGGTAATTTGAGCCCGCTCTCCGACGAAACAGATGCTGCTGTATATATGTATTAGTAACGAAGATGATAAGTATATCGGCTAATTATTTCCTTTCTTTCAAAACGTAGTTTTTATATAAATGAACACGCCTTTTTTCATAGGAATAGGCAGAACTCTACGTGCTGTGGTTGTTTACTTATCATTTTGCTTCCACTTTCGTTTTTTTTGGGTTGAAATTTTGTTAGTATTTCATAGGAATAGCAGCGTTTTTTAAGCCCAGTGTGTATGGCCTGTTAGCAGCGCGTGTGATGGCGGAAATATTTTCGTCCTGTCTTTCTGAGTGCCGAGTGTAACCTATGATTAGTGAAGGCTGCCACAACGTAGTTTAAAATGAGATGGTTTTAATTTTTTTGTAAATGTTTTGCTGTTTCTTTTTAAAACATATTTAAAAAAAAAAAGATTTTGAAACAGGATAATTAGGCAAGATTGACATTCTAAATAATTTATTAGAAGTAACAAAGATCTTATTAACATATAAATTGTATGGCAGGATGAAAGACATTACACAATTAAAAGGACCTAAAGATAATTCCTTTATACGACTGTTTCTAAAATTATCTTCTACTTAAACTAAATTATTCAAAAGAATGTTGAATACATAAAATGCGTTTTCCATTCAGAAATATGTAAATCAGAAACTTTTTGTACTTAAATTAATTTACATAGGCACTTGAGTACGATATTACAATAATTATTGTTAGGTATAAAGAATTTCATTATTTTGGTAAGTAGAATAAAACCTAAATGAGTACCAAGTATTTTGATTATTTACTTACATATTGAATAAATAATCTTTCTGCAATGAAAACCTAAAGCCTAGTAAAATAAATTGATTTTTTACTAGCTGTTGCCCGTGACTTCGTCTGCGATCCAGAATGAAAAGTAGGTCCTTACCCAGGTCATGGTCTACCTGTATGCTAAATTTCATCCGAATCCGTACAGCCGTTTAGGAGTGAGGGCGTAACAAACAAACTTTTTTTCGCATTTATTATGTTAAGATTTTTTTTTTGCGACCCGTTCCTGCTTCGCAAGGTTTTTAAGACTTGACAAAACATCGAGATTTCTTAACTGTATGTAAGTTAAAAAAAAAAAAGTAAAAACAAACGTTCCGGAATAAATTCTCTAAATCATGGTGAAAACCGCATCAAAATCCGTTGCGTAGTTTAGAAGAACAACGCGGACACACAGACAGACACGAAAAGCGACTGTAATTTATTCTAATAAGTATCGATTCTTTTTGAAATAAATAAAAGTATGATGTTCGACAGCCCTACCGGGTTCACGCCGCCATATTGCATGAGTCACCAGCAGAAATACGCGATAACAACGCGTCCTTATGATTGAGTGCATTTTAGTTTTGTTTCACTGTTTATTTTATACACTGGGAATGTTAAGTACCACTTCCTAAGGGTTTCTTTCTAATCTGGAGTTAATTTTTAGTAGAGACATTCAAGCCTCTTATCCAAATTAATATTATAAATTCGAAAGTTCTGTATCTCTCTCTCTGTATGTTACCTTTTCACGCCTTAAACCACTGAAAAGTTTCGATAAAATTTGGAGCATCCTGGGGAAGGATATAGATTACTTTTTGTCCCGGTAGCACGTTCTCGTGGTATAATTTCCGACATCCATGCGGGCGTAGCCGCGAATAGTAAGCTAGTCTTAATATATATTTTTGTTACAAATAAATTACAAATGGCACTACCATTTTATGAAACAAATGTTTTCTTAAAAAGTTCTGCGGGGTAATTACGTAACACACTGACAGTAGGAATGGGTTTCGTTTTGACAGTTCAATAACATTCATGGCGTTATTTACGTTGTTAAGCAGACAAATTTTTCGAACATATGAAGCAATGGATTAGCAATAGGCTTCAAAATGATTCAGATTGTGATAGATAGTGTGTTACTTAGTAATTAAGGTACTGTTCTAAAAGCTAGATGGTACAAAATACTGAGTCAGTTTCGAATAGTTCGATAAAGATGAGTCGGTATTCCATTTCCAATTAATCAAAAATTATTATTGATAAATGATGAGACAGCATGAAATCTGCCGAGGCTCGAGGCCGCAGCAGCTTGGCAGATAAATTAATTACCTTGGTCTGAACTGCCCATTCATAATGAAAATGCCAGTTCTTTTGTCACAAATAAATACAGTATTTTGTAATAAAGTCCACCGCCATTAAAGAGATAATCTGCTGTTATCCGTCATAGTGAATCTTCTTTTGAATAGTGTTTGAAGTTTAATTAATCACACCGAGCTATTAATTATTATGTAAACAAACGGAGTGGTTTATAATTATCTGTGGCACGGGCTATTTATACTCGCTATGTTTTACATGTGTGTATGTGTATGTGAGTCATCAACAGTATCACGATCAGTACCATCAATGGAAGTGTAGTTAGTCTGTGACGTCATGACTTAAACACCAAGTACAAACAGACGATTATTATCATGAAGTTTTATAATTAAGTAGTAGTTTTCTGTATTTTTTATGGTGTATATAACAAAGAGCATTCTATCTATTTATCTATTAACGCGTTTTTTGATAGCCATTCTCTAAGCGCGCACTACGAATTTTAATCGTTGCGGATATTAATCGCAAATCTGTAAACAATACCAATATACTAGAGCCCGCGCACTGCGGTAAAAAATCGCTGGAGAATTCGCTTGAAAAATTATTTTCGTTTGCTATTTTATTTCGCAGTTTAATAATCGCATTGATTAAAATCGTAGTGCGCGCTTATCCTTGATCAAGATAGCCAGAATAAATGGTGTGATGCGCGTTCCTACCCAAGAACTTACCATTGTCTTTAGCCTTAGTGAGAGTTTTTATACTGTACCTATTTGATAGCGTTTACATAAACTTCAATTTCTACTGAAATTGAATAAGGTGCCACCACCTGGTAACAATAATGTGGAACACAATTTTTCCATACAAATTGACGTAAAGCTACAGTTTTCTAGGGCAGCGTTTCCGTCATAGCCTTCCGCCTCGCACATGTCTTTTTTTGTATTCTTTTTTTTTTGTTTTAATGTTGATTTTGTTAGTTTGAAATGCTCCTTTTTTACTGTTTGTATTTTCTGTGCGTGTCCCAAATAAAATAATTTTCTTTCTTTTCTTCCTTTCATAGATATTATAACGGCTGTCATGAAAATCTATCATTTTGACCAGTATTTGACATGACGGTGTCAAAAAAACGTTTTTATTTGGACAGCCGTTATTGTGTGACCGCTTTCTTATTAAACTAGAGTTAATTAAAGGGTAACGTCCACACAATCGAATATATTATATATAAATAAACTCGTACCATGCCCTTAGGTTGATCGATCTAAAAACGCAGGCTACATTAATAAGCAACTATCTTCGATCGACTGAGCAAACATGAATATCTGATTTATCATAATACGTTAATAAAACACGAATCACGATCGAAAAATCTGCTCAAATTACACGATAATCTAAACGATATAACTAAGAATATCGTGACACGTGTAAGCAGCTTTAGAGTTAGTTTCACTCGTAATTGGAGAGGAACGAGTTTCCGTAATACCAATTACAACTACAGTAGAACTTTCAATTCAGAGTGACATCGTTGTAAGTTCGCCGGTCTACCCTGACCAGCTTAAACTTATTATAGTTTTACTTAGTTTAACTACTCCAATCATGGTCTACTCTCTAAGTACGGCAACGAACGTACGGGCCCGTCCGAAACTAGTTGATACGTCAAAACAAGCTTCATATTATATTTTTCGAACGGGAACATAAATATCGGAAGTTGGGACAACTGTTAAATCGTATTGTCATTCATTCTTAGTGGGGGCCCCGAAGTAATCATATGTCCTTAAGTAAAACGGAGTACAACATGCCCGTAACTTAGGCCGAAACTACGGATTCCTTGCATTGGTTGTAGACCCCCAGTTGAGTACTGAGCTTTAGTTTGGTTAGCGGATTAGCCTGCCGGCTTAGAGGCTAATTGGCTACAATTCTATTATAATGGCTTTAACTCTAATTCAGTTTAACACTCAAGGGTTTATTTTTAAACGTTGCTTATAAACAAACGTTTAAACATCAAAAATGTATGATTAAACAGTCGCTAATAGTTACTTAACTTTAAGCAACGTTTGTAAATAAAGTGGTGAATCTAGTTCGCTGGGCTACAAATTGGTCGATGTGTGTGTGTGGGGGTGTGTTTGTGTGTGTGTGTGTGTGTGCGCGTGCGCGTGTGCGTGTGCGTGTGCGTGTGTGTGTGTGGTGAGTTGTAGCGACTTTGTAATAAACGGGGTTCGGCTCTATGGTTAAATATAGTCAGGGAATTAATTCTTAAGTAAATTAACCAACAACTTGAAATTTGCGTCTATTCAAATCACTACTGACATTCTGTGACAGTTGCATGAAATGGCTATAAATCGGTAACTTGATGTAGGGTGTCAATTTGATAAACAATTAATTCCCGTGAGTGCATATTGGGATTTTCTATGGTAAATGGCAATGAGCTCGCTTTTTATGGATTTGAGTTGTCTGTCTGCATGTTACTTAAATAAATAATCATTTACAGACTCATACATATTACAACTAAATAAGTAGGTGCTACATTAATAGACGAACGTACAGATAAAAACGTGACTGACGCCTTTTCGCGGCTTCCTAATCTATACTAATAAAAATGTATTCGTTTACACCGTGCGAACCAAATGCTTTGACACTAAACGTTACGTTACGTAAACGTAACGAAACGTAACGCAACGTACACGTAAGGAAACGTAACGCAACGTACACGCAACTAAACGTAACGCTACGTACACGCAACTAAACGTAACGCTACGTACACGTAACGAAACGTAACGCAACGAAAACGAAACGAAACGTAAACTTAACATAACGTAAACGTAACTAAATAAGAAGGTTTCATTTTCATCTACCTAAATCGTATTATGGCTATAATTAATAAATAGAAGTACTGTTGATTGGATCGCTTACTAATTGGGTCAACTAGTCAAGTAATGCTTGAAAACGCATTTGCGTTTGCAAAGAACAACTATTCTGTTCACCCACCACACAGATCAAGCGTGAAGCCACTTATAACCTAAAATAACATGATCCGTACTAAACACTCACTGCTTAGGCCAACAACGAACAGTAAAGTTATCGCCAATTACCGCACCACTACAAAATGGTTTCTAAACTCATGACCTCTTTCCACATAATCAGTTAAACGCTAGTGAAATCGATTTTCAGTAATTTGTTAGAAAAAAGTGACCAGTTTTTGTCCACTAAAGTATTGTGGTCCGTAGCACAATGGAGTCTTTTGTACGAACGATGGGCATAGTGCGTCAAATTTGTATAGATGTGGAAAAATAATTAGAGCATTATTTGTTTTTGTTTGTTAGTTTTTTATTGTTTTGTAAATCAGGTTTAATTATTTATTTTTGGCTACCGTTATTTTAGTCACGGTTACGTGAACAAATGTTGTGATCAACTCGGTATGTAAATGTTAGTCCGTTGAAGTTAAACAAATGTGAATGTTATTTTGTGTGAGCGAAAACTGTACACACGGATACAATATCAAATATCCAGCTATACATTTCCAGTTTTAGCTGATCTCGCACTGTACAGGCTTTTCGTACAATGAGAAATCAGCTTATACTGGAAATGTATGGCTTGATATGTAGTCGTGCGTCTGATTGCAAATAAACTCTAACTAGCCGAGTTAAAAATATATTCAGTACAAACATTGCTAGAAAATTCTACAACCTACCAATATCCTGTGTTGATTCTGACAATTTACTTCAATCACAGTGTATTTGACCAACTCGACGTCATCTCTATTTACATTTAAACTAGACCAGGCTAGTATCCTACCGGATTAAGGCTTCTCAAAAATATTTATTTAACCTGAAACTTTCTAACCGACTTCAAATATGGAGGAGGTAATGCGTTCGACGGGTTTGTTTTCATGTATGCTATACTTAGATTTTTCAGTGATGATAACTGAGCCGATTCACGTGGTTTTTTTGTTCCTTTGGTAGAAGCCTGCCGTGCGCAGGACCCATTTCAAGTTAATTATTTTAGCTAGACTAGTTTTTGAGTAAACTTTTATTTTATTTGGTTTTTAATCCATTTTGTCTATGTTGATGTTATCGTCACAAGAGTGGTATTGGAAACAGGGTTCATGCATTTGTGTGTTAAAAGGGAAAAATAAATCTCAAATCGTTTATTGCAATCCATAATGTACACTTACAGGTGGTAAATAAAAAATAATAGAAACAATTATGGACCCTGTCGGGCACAGCAAATTTTTAAATAAGTTGAGAGAAGAAGAACACTTTATTAATTTTTTTGAATTATTTTATATCCTATTAAGTATTTTATATTTCTATTCCTTTACTTATTCTTTTAATATTATGTATGCAAATCTATCTATTCGTTTATTATTTATTTTATTATACAATTTAAATAATTTAAATGATGCTTATTTGTTTGCTCGCTTAAATTGTTTTCATTGATATTAGTGTAGTATAATTATTAAGTATTTAATATAATTTATTTTTGTTATTTTACTTATTATATATCTGATATTATAATAATTATGTATTATTATTCAATTTATCCGTTAGATATTCTTGTACTGTGTAATAGTTTTTTTAAAATTAAACATTGCTTTAATTTATTTAAAAATATACTGCGTTTGTTTTGTTGTTTTATGTCTTCTGGTAATTTATTATATATTTTTATTGACATTGAATATGGACTAGATGAGTGTAAATTAAGGAATAGGAAATAAGAACTATTATGTACAAAAAATTACAACCGGCAGCAAAGTAGAAAATAATCTCGGTTTCGGGAGTCGTCGGGTGGCCATTGGACAACAAGTACACAAAAAACAAGCAAAACCAAGGCTCTTCCGAAATAAAAAATATTTTTCACGTTGCAGTTGCTTGTGTGAGGTTATTTTTTAAAGGCGGTTGTTTTTTTCTACCGAACTTTGTATTCCGCCTCCCTCTTTATTTCTTTGCTTAGTTTTATGTAACACAATTTTGAACTAATATTTCTTATTTAAAAAAAAAACCAACCTATTCCTAAGGTTAACTTTCCTCAAAGAAACTGGTCGTAATGATTAACAAGCAGGTTTTCTTTCGGTTAAAATGATTGATGAGCTCCTAACGGGGCTCTATTCTAAAGAAAATATGCAACGTGTGGCCGAAGAAACGATAGTCTTGACAAATAGTTTTTTTTTCTTCTACATAGATTTGGCAAAAGTAAGATTATTCTTGCGATATTTTTGTTTCATATTTGACACAAAGAAAATACAGACCACTTAACAAATTTAATTATAAATTAGGTTATTATTATTTAACTTAGGGAAGTATCGAAGACAAGAACTTGTTCTGCCGACCCCAAATAAATTGGAATAAGGGCAAGAGAATAATGATGGTGATACAGTACAACTATTTTATTAATGTCCCTCGAGAATCATTGCATTTCAGTATACAAACAAATGCTATTTTCCATGCCCATCAATTATTAGATTTATCGTGAATAATAATTTGATTTCAGAACTACGTACTTTATTGTGTTATTACGTCAAAACAAAACAATAAAGTACTTAGTTCTGAATTCAAATTATTATTAATATATTTTTTAATTCAGAACTAAGTACTTTAATTGTTGTTACGTCAAAACAAAATAACAATAAAGTACTTAGTTATGAATTCTGAATTCCACTGCTAGACAAAACTATTGAAATCAAGAGACTATTTGAATGGAACACATTTACTAACACCGCAATTAATACAGGATGTAAATAGACCCATCACACAGCCGTCAACTACGCATTCTGTACATAAAACTAAGTAACATTACACAAAACTAATTGCTGGAAAACGAATTTTATTTTTGGTGTGAAAAATCGCTCGGTAGTGCGCAACGTGACGCACGCAAAACGTTGTGCTTATGGGTGCATGCAACTGTACAGGGGCCGTGAGGGTATTTAAAGCTGTGTAATCAATCGTTGTTTTCGTAAAAAAACGTCAGTAAAAATTGGAATTTTCACCTTCAATATCTCCATAACTAGAAGGTTCCCAGCGGTGCTATTCTCTAAGGATTCAGCTTGGATACAGCGTTGCCGCAGCGGCGAAACAGCGGCGAAACAAGTTGTTTCGTTGCTGGGGCAGAGCTGCGCACAATGCTGTATCCTTAGAGAGTAGCATCGCAGGTATGGTCCAGTACAAAAGAATGATTACAATGACGGAGAGTACAAGTGACTCTCGGCTTCTTTAAGTGTCTTTTCACACCCGTTATAATAAACAATGACTTTTTTCTCCTTAACGGAAGAGATTTCAGTTGACAGATTCTAAACAGTTTTACTCGAATCTTAAAACACTGTCATGTAGGTATACAACCTCCATCAAAAACCCTTCCCATCCCTTTCCTACGGTGCCTAATTTGTGCCTATTGTTAAAAACTGAAATATTATCTAGCCAAGAAACCTGCCCGTTTTTCTCAAAGACGAACACAGCAAAAATACATGGAATATTTTACTCTTCTGTAGCATTTTCCTTTGCCGTCTATAATATTACATTGGGCTCGCTCAAAGTTCGCAACTGTCAACTGGAGGTACAAGGATGTAAAGATGGTGCCTAAGGTCGGCGTCGCGTTTCAGGCACAATAACTGGAATTCAGCTTATAATAATATAGCAGAGAATTTTCAAGGAAAAGGTGTATTTCAAATTGAATATACGGCTTCCTTGATACGTTGTTGCCGGTTTTCAACTTTGAAAAGATTGAAAATTGTATTGCTTGTGGAGTTGTGATATTGCTTGTGCACTAGGATTTTTTTGTACGATGATAGTCTCGATGGATTTGTTTATTTTTCAATATTTCTTAAACTTTTACCTTAATTGGATATGGTATTCCTTTACCAAACTGACATACTTTTTTATATTTTTTTTATAATATAATCTATTGGCATGTTTATGTTAATTTTGTACGCCATATATTGGCATAACAGAGTGCACATATTTGAGACAATATAGTATCTGTAACCATACCTATGTTTAACAAAATAAATGATTGATTGGTTGATATTCCCACAGAACATTCAATAAGTATCGAAATAATTTCTGAATACCAATTTAAACAATACTGCGAGTTATTGAATAGCTCTACTTTAGTTTGACTAGTCGACCTCTAAAATAACTGAACCGAATTATTCTTAACCTTGGAAATTAGTTTTCAGAAGAAATTCTTCCAATTTTAAGTTATTCTGATCGTAATTACAACGGACGTGGCTCACTGGGCAACGATTCTCATTTGCATAGTAGATAGAGCGTGTTTCTTGCGCTAATCGGGGAATGAACTGGCTACCCTGAGACTAATTTCCTCGTAAGTCGATTAATCTAGGTCATCTAGACATTGCTGAGTCGAAGTCAAAGACTATTACAGTTGGCCCTGAATTTAGTTCATAATTATGATGTTAGCGGTCACATCATTAGAGTTACATGGTTAATGTAACACTGTTATGTTTTGCTCAGTTATAAAAACTTAACTCGTTTTGTTTATCAGAGTCAATTTAGTCTAAAATAAAATTTAGTCACAATAAAACTTTGTAAAATTTGTACATCAATTGACGTTTTGTGCCAATTATGTCTCCAACTGTAACACAGTGCATAACATTAGCACACTGTAACAATTCTCATAACATTTAAAGCCGATAACATTTCTCTGGAGCGTGGAAACATACTAGAAACTGAGAAAGGCGGTTGTGAAAGCCACTCATGCGCAGCGGAAAGACGTCGGGTGTGTAGTGTAGCTAGGCGCTAGGCAAACGGGAAACTGGTTTAGAAATTATTGTGACTAGATTTTTTTTTGTTTGCGCACACTGTGCAGTTTGTAAAACTGTATTGGGTGTATTTACGCGCATCTATTTTTCGAGGCACGCGCTGGCACCATGAATAATCAATGAGATTGAAACTGCGTGTTTATGGAATTTTGGGAACGCTAAAGGATTAAAACTACTAAAAATATTTCGTTCGAAAAATTACTAAAATAGTGTGGCACGCTGGCGCCATGAATTATTCAATGAAATTGAATTGTTTAGGTATTGGGAACGCTAAACTACTAAAAATATTTCGTTAGAAAAATTTATAAAATAGTGTTTCACATTTGATAGAAACAGTTGTTGTAAATGATAGTAGGGATATTATGTTATTACTCATAAGTGCTCATCATACACGAGCGGCAAGTTGCCTCTGCCGCCGTTGATAATGTACGTACCGCTCGTGTATTTGAACATCCCGTACTCAAATACATGAGCGGCACGTCGACGGCTGCAGTTGCTCTGCCGGCGGCTGCCGTCGAGGCGTCTCCGGCTGCCGTAGACGTGTGTCGACTGCTGCAGTTGCCTCTGTCGTTGCCAACTTGGCGCTCGTGTACATGAGCATTTACTCTAGATATTCTAATTTGATAAGATGTTCGAGTTTCATTGTAGTATCATTTCTAAAATTGTTATTTTTAATACACAAACACGTATTCGTCAATTCCCATTACCTGTAGTGTTCCTAACATACTCGTTGATCAAATTATATCGTTCAGGTTCACGTAAATGATACAGGAAAATAAATAGTTACCACACTTTGATGTGTATGAGATGGTAAATTATACGAAGCTGTTGGTAAGCAACAGTAGGTATCATGTTCTAATGTGGTGGGAAATTAATGAGCTGCGTTCATGGACGAACAAAAAAGTTTGACGGAACTCCGCTAAGACAAAACTGAGTCCCGTTTATGTGTGAATATTTATATGTGAGTGTTGCCGTTTGAGCGCGTAATGGCCGACCGTTCGCTCTATTCCTATCCAATACCAAGAGCTAATACTATTTGGTATTAGTTTATTTCCGAATTTATTTTCTATTCCCAACGAGTACCACATTTTAAAACCAATACCAAAACAAGTTTGAAGAAATCAAATACAGTCAGGTTCAGTAAAATTAAAATGCTTTGAGTAACGAGCTAAGTTTCCGAAAACATAATAAATGTTCTCGAAAATCCTAACCCTAGACGGTCGACGTCAGTGGCATCCCGAGGTTCGGTTGGTTAGGTTCCTTTAAACCCTTTAGACAGAAATAGGAGCCCCGCGAAGCGGGGCTCCGTCGACCAGCTTATAACCCTAACCCTATATTTAGATTACCCTAGATTTCGGTAAAACCCAATTTAAATAAAACTTTGTGTAGCTGAGTGTACAAAAAGTCACGCTTTGGTATTCGTTAGTAATAGATTTTTTATTTAAAAAAATGTGGTACTCGTTGGGAATAGAAAATAAATTCGGAAATAAACTAATACCAAATGGTATTAGCTCTTGGTATTGGATGGGAATAGATCGACCGTTCGGCTGACTAATGTGTGAATGGGTGCGTCCAGCGGCCTGTAAATGGTTAAGTACTAATAATTCGTAATTACATAACTGCAAAGCTGCTTTTCATTGAATTAGATACAATGCACTTCGCCAATTCCCATGGCAAACAAACACAATTAGTTATTTTTGTTAAACAAAGCGATATAAATGATATGCAACTTATATGAATATGTTCTGCATTGCGAGATATTGTTCTGATTAGAATAACACAAAATAGCGAAGTTATAAATAAGCTCTTTTGTCACTCAATCGCTGCGAATTTTACGGAAGGATAAAGGCTCCTACAAACAGGCGCGACACGCGACGCGAATCGCGCGCGACACAAAGGCACCGCTCGTCGCAGGACGAGCGGCGCCTTTGTGTCGAGCTGTCGCGTCGCGCCTGTCTGTGGGAGCCTTAAAAGCACAGGTGCGACGCGACAGCGCGACGCTCGTGTTTGCTTAAATGCAAAGCGATTTTTATGAAATACATGTGCTTGCGTTACGATTTGTAATATTTCTTTTTTAATTGTATGTGTTCTTTTTATTAATGTGTCCATTACTTGTGTTGTTTATATGTAAGGCTATTTTGTTTGCATTTTAGCATTATTATATTATTTTTTTTTTTACTTGTACCTACTTTGACCATTTGTTTTGCGCGATGACACCTCTTGAATTTTACGAGTATTATAATTTACTAACAATACTGGAAATTCCCGACGCATTTGCCACCACAAACCACATTTGTACGACAGTGCTGCCCCCTACATTTTCCGTCAACTTCACCACAGCTACACATTAAACATGCGTACCGCGGCCGCACAATGTGCGCACGAACGTTCAAGATTGACGATAAATTACATTATAATAATTAATAAAGCATAGTTCCTGTCTACGCGTATCCTAAGTAAAACAGCATAATCTTTAGAAAAGGGCTACAGTTTAAAAGGCCTTAAATAAAGGTTCCACCCCAAAAAAATTAAGGTTAACATAGATCACGGACTAGAAAAAAAGAAGGACTCCGCGCCACGCATATCAAAAGTGAAGCACCGTTCCGATCTATGTGTGTTTGTGTTTTGTGATATGTTATTCCTTGACACCTTTTCTGGGATGTAGAATTATTTAAACACCATTTCACAACACAAGGAGGCATTATTTTATTTTATTACTTGACGTAAACTGTACCTACAATGACGCCGTAGTGCCGCGTAATGGCACCTTATGATGTGAATGTGTGCGTGAGGCATGTTTGTAAAAACGGTCGATACTTCTAGTGCTTCACTTTCGATACGTGTGGCGCGGAGTCCTTCTTTTTTTTGTAGTCCGTGGCATAGGTTATGTTTTTATTCCTATCATACAATACCATCACGCCTGTATTCTCCAAAAGGTTTAGGCAGAGGTGTATCTATAGTACACCCACATTTCGCCAATTATGTTTACGTCCATGTATAGCCTATTGCCATCAACTGGGCCGAACTTCCGACTCCGGGCTGCTTATTAAGCATTTATCCTTGTAAAAATGGGTATATAGTAATATACCCATTTTTACTACAACAATTAGCACGATAATTGCTATTTTGAACGCTAACTTGCCGGTTAGCGTTCAAAATAGCATTCTAAAACAATTTTCCTAGCAATATAGGTCGCATTCAATATTAGTAGTATTCCTTTTAGCCACATTGGACGAAGCTAAACATGGAATCAGTTCCCGTCTATTACTGCAACGGTTTGGTCCGGCGGCGCCTTAGCTGTTGGTACCTATAGTGCAATGTACCGTAGGTACTAGGCACGAGCGGCCTGGTGAATGGTAGGCAGTTATGTATGAATACATATATACCTATCGTAACTGTAGTCCTAGTGTGTATGGTTTATACTGCATTGTGGGTTAGCCACCACGGAAGAGCAAGAACGGACGTAGCAAAAATAACTATTTATAAGCAAACATTGATTGATCCGAAATTTTTACTCTGACAGACTTATATTTTGGTGGTTCCAAGGGATAGTAAAAACGGGCATTTTAGTTGTAAAATGCCTTTTTTCACTAAGCCTTGGAAACAACAAAATTAACGCCTTAATATTATGGCACTGTTTGATTTTCAACGCTCGGTTTAGCGGCGTGTGCCGTTTATTTTGGCATTTATTTGGCAGTCAACTAGAGTTAGTGAACGGGCATTCCTTTTTCCTGATTCCTAAAGAAGTAGGTAGGTGTAAATTTATATCCTGAATTCATGATTATGTATGAGTACGCACTTGAGGATCCATGTGTGTTAAGACCGCCGATATAAGATTGGTGCATTCATAAACGTACCCACAGTACTTCAAAATTAAATGTAGAGCAATACTATAAAAAAATTACTTCCAAAGTGCCCGGATAACGATAATAAGCTTCGCTTAACCAATAAGGGACAAGCCTGCGGCAATTAACCGGGCAACGTTCCAAGCCAAGAGAAGGTATTTTATGAAAATAAACTACACTTAAGTGCACGGGCTGAGACGGCAAAAAATAATTAAATACAGGATAATACAATAAGATAATAGAGAGTTAGTTAGGCTCCTTGGACAATTTAAAGAGTAATACATGATGGTATTATGATGATTTTTGAAACGCTAAACGCTGTACTTAGTAGTAAGACGATTGTCTTGTATCCCACATTTAACCATCTTTATAAAACAAATCCTAACTTCGTAACTAATATTATAAATGCTAAAGTAAGTTTGTTTGTTACCTTTTCACGCCTAAACTACTGAACCGATCATCCTGAAATTTTGCATATACGTTGTTAGGTGTACAGAAACGGACATAGGATACCTTTCATCCCGAAAAAAAGTACTGTTCCCAAGGAAAACAACAATAACGTTCTTATGATAATAGATGGCGCCACGTGTCTTTCGAATCATGATTGAATTATATTATTATAGAAACTTTAGTGGTGTGTTAGGAACTTTTATATTTTTATTTAAGTACCTAATTCATTTTGTGAGTCTGGAGTGTCGATAGACCCGTTTTTCATCCTCCTAACTATAATTCCCCGAACAACCCGAATTGATTTACAAATTCTAAATTAACGCGAGAGGAGAAAAAGGATGTGGCAAAGTTTTTAGTATGAATGTGGTTGGCTTGAATAGGGGAAGATCAAAGAAACGATGGATGGACAGTGTGAAAGATGATATGGCTCGAAAGAGGGTGATGATGAGGTGATGCCTTCAGAATATGGAAGATGAAGAAATGCTGCGCCAGCTCCTAATGAATAGGAATAAAGTGAAGAGAATGATGGTGAAACACGTAGTAAAAACCATGCAAGTTTGTTGTTTGGTAGACTAGCAAATTTCACACAACTTAAACCACATCTGGGGGCCTAGACAAAATCCCTTTTCTGTAAGCGTTACCGCCAACGGAAAAATCAAATTGTATGGAGTTGACATTTGCTTACCACGTGACATTACGTATCTTTTCCGCAGGTAATGTCATTGCCATACATCTTGACGTTAGCGTCTGGCGTTAACGCTATCAGAAAAGTTTTTGTCTAGGCCTACTGCACCCTAATTACGTAACACGCTATCTATCACAATCTGAATCATTTTGAAGCCTATTGCTAATCCATTGGTTCATATGTTCGAGAAATTTGTTTGCTCAACAACGTAAATAACGCAATGAATGTTTTTGAACTGTCAAAATAAAAGCCATTCCTACTGTTAGTGTGTTACCCAATTACCCCGATGTACCTAGATAGAATCACGACAATTAGGACCCCTATTTTTCGGAAGTTAGGACACAAACAAAAGAGTTCGTCGTTCCAATACGATTTATCCTTTTTTATTCGGGAAAATATCATTAGTAGTTCTGCATATAGAATACCGTAAAATGTAAATGGAACATGTGTGGCATATACAAGTAATTTATTGGCGTCGGAGATACGTCAATTAGACGTGATTCATACGAGAGCTGATAACGCGTGCGCTGTGAGAAATCTAATAATAATTGCAAACTGCAATATATATGACTCAAGTTAAATAATATTTTAGAATTTTTAATAAACTGTGTTATTAGCTTTAGCCGGCGGTTTCCCTTGCGAATACGAATAATATTTACTTCCTGGGACGAATACCTATCATATGCTGAAACATTTCCATAAAATATTGTATGAATTAAAACAAAAAGACATTTAAGTACTACAGCTACGGTATCCTAAAAGAGCAGAGGCCGCGTCAGCAATTTGCCGGCGAATGACGTCACTGAATGTTATTTATAAAAAAGTTTGTGGATTTTCCTAGAGAGCTTTTCTTGACAGCGTAAAATTACGCCTCGCTGCCATAATTCTCATGACAGCTGTCACTGCCGCCGTTATACGGAGGTCACCACTATACTAGATGAAAAAAAATGAAAATGATTTAAATGAAAAAAAAAAAAATAAAGAAATGAAAAAGGAAATCATTCACACACAACAAACAAAACACAACAAAAATCTGGCGTTAGAATGGCGGAGAAATGTAGCACATTTTTCTAACGCCCGATATTTGTTGTCTCTGGAATAAAATTGACGTCAGACAGTTTTTTATCTGAAAATTCTGTCAAGAATGGAAAATTGTAAAACACAAGCTCTTACTCAGTAATTGGAAAATGTGGTCCGAAGACCACAAAGGGTAATAAGAATAAATGAGACGTGTGGAAGACGCTGCTTTTGTAATCTGCAGAATCTGTGAAGTTACCACAAACAAAACTGATTTTTTAAAGTGATATTTCAAGTGAATACACTAACTACGGGCACTAAACCCACAAAAAAAAATAACTTTGTTTTATCACGTTTAGCTATCGATACGCATCACGTCTGCGGAGTTGCGCTACCTAATTTAATTTGACCCTGTATAGTATACAATGAAGCTGAAGAGTTGGTTCGTTTTTTTGTATTTTTGTTTGAGCGAGACGATCCAATCTATGGTACCACTTGTAGGATTTGAAAAAATCTTTTCGCATTTGATAGCTCAGCTCTTGAGGAATGTTATCGGCTCCTTAGGAGCCCCGCAAAAGAAAACACGAAAGGACGCTAAGCGAAAACGAAGTAGCGCGGGCGAAGTCGCGGTCAAAAACTCGTAAATAAAATACCCTCTTAAAAAAACTGGCCAAGTGCGAGTCGGACTCGCACACCAAGGATTCCGTACCACCGTACAATATAAACACTACATATTAAAAAAACACGTTTCTTGTATGATGATGGAGACACCCTTTAATTTTTAACTTTATTTTATTTTTATTATTTGTTGTAATAGCGGCGATAGAAATACACCTATTACGAATCATGAGATACAGCCCGCTGACAGACAGACGGACGTACAGACGGATGGTCGGACGGAGGCTTAGTAATAGTGTCCCGTTGGCAGCCTTTGGGTACGGAACTCTAATAATCAATAAAAGCGTTATTCTTCATATCTGTCAATTTTCTTCTTTACATTCTCCTTATAGTAAAAACGATATTGACGCAACATTGTAAACAAAAGTCGTCAGTTTGCGATTCCCATAAGAAAGGAGAGTTTTCCCACGATTGTGAGGGTAATGTAATGTTCCCGTGTGTTCCGACGGCTACCTAGAAAGAAACAGTGTTTTCTTAGACTTTCACGCGACTTACAAATAGAGAAATTATTTGTACGTCTTCATTGATCAATTTATGAGTCTTCATCATATCTATCACAATACTCAATCTATTATTGCATTCACAATGTGTACTTAGGTGGTAACTTATCACCTAAGTACATATTGAGGAATGCAATGATTGTGGTAACTCATAGAGATGTCAGCACCATTGACGGGGTCCGATAGGGCCGATGCCTGCCGGAGTCGCGGATTGTTCGAAAGAGTTACGTGGCCCTGGCACACAGGCAACTGAAGGAACACGGGTGGGTTTTAGTCAGTAAGAGTCTGACACGCCCTACTGCTACGTCCAGAGCGGGAGAGGTCATTTAATGACTTCCCAACCAAAAAAAAGGTTGCAACTTATGAGATCATTATGGATCCTGTGGGCATAGCAAAATTGTAGGAGAGAGGAAGCTTTAAAAGTGTACTAGTCTTCATAATTATATCTAATATTAATAGGTTTTTGTCAATATGTATGAATCCATACTAATATTAAAAATTCGCGGCTCCTAGGAGTCCTAGCGTGATGTTAAATAACCTAAAGCCGTCCTCAAGAATTGGGCTATAGAATGTAAATAGAACTTTTAAAATCCGATTATTAGTTCTAGAGATTAGCGCGTTCAAACAAACCAATAAACAAACTAACTTTACAGCTTTATTACTAGTTTAGTTATAGATATAAATATACTTATGCTATGCCGAGTAAACAGGCTTTGATTAGATAACATACCGTTGCTATCATTTGTAACGTTTACTTCGTAATAAACATCAGTCATTCCCCATAATGTGCCACAGTTTGCCTAGAGAAGCAACAGCCTCAGCGGGGTAATTGGGTAACACACTAACAGTAGGAATCGGTTTCATTTTGACAGTTCAACAACATTCATTGCGTTATTTACGTTGGTGAGCAGACAAATTTTTCGAACATATGAAGCAATGGTTTAGCAATAGGCTTCATAATGATTCAGATTGTGATTGATAGTGTGTTACGCAATTAGGATGCTGTTCTAACTTCCAGTAAGTGACTGTTTAAGAGGTTACATAGGTAGGTAATGGATTAGAGAGATTTAGGATTATCTGAACTTGGGTACGCAGGCTGGTAAAACATCCATAGATCAAAATAACACAATTGAAAGATTAAAACTCTGAACAAAATACGACCAAACTCGATAAATTCACAAAACTTCGTTGCTACAAAGAAATATCAATCGAAAAAGTCTTCAGATTAAAACAATTGCCGATCAGACACCAATCTTATAAAAAAACTAAACACAATGAATGAAATAGATTTTTTTCTTCAACAATACTATTACGGGCTAATCCTACCAACTTCTATTACACCCTTTTCCGCATTGCCAGGCGATCTTCAACCTTAAGTCTCAAGGTTAAGGTTACCGAATAAATTGTCATAGGTAAATGTAGCTTGGTACTTAAGTTAACCGTTAGATGGAGCTAGTACTTACTAACCTTGACGGAGGTCAGTGAACCCGTTAAGCTAGCAAACTAAGGGCTTTGTGGACTATTAGATTATTAGATTTATTATTCTTGTGGTAGTTTTTATAGGATTTCTATGTTCTAGTGTTTTGTTGGTGAAGTGGTCACAAGTATCTGAGCAAGTCTTGGGTTTGATCCCCGGGTCGAGCGAAGTGTTTTTCGGTTGGTTTTAGCATGGGATTTATGAATACTTGTAATTGTGTACTTATAACTTTAAAAATTTGGCTGTGCTAACCCTCCTGGCAATACAGGTATGATGATTGAGATGTTTTTATGCTTTATTATTGAAAATCAGCCTAGTCCGTTTTCCTTTTTAGAATTCTCAAGGATGTTCTCTAATGTCTTACGAAGATACAGAGAATTGACTAAATGTGATGAAGTAATTACATATACAAATTTCACCTACTTTAAGTATTTTTCAAATTTAAAAACTAAGAGTTAAGCTACTCAACATACTAATTATTTGTCTATTGTCAACTTTTTGATTATTTATTAATTTTATAAGAGATTTTAAGATATTTTAGCTCCACTCGTCTGTAGCGCAGGATTACCTAGTTCAGGCACGTAACTCTTAGGAATATAATTTACATTTAAGTAAAACTGTACTAATTTATAGGCCTTGTAATTTTTTTAATAAATATTATTATTATTATTATCTATAGACGTACAATAAAAGTGTAGCGAAATAGCGTCGTAAGGGTAGCTTCTAGTCTAACCAGACACACTAGATACGAGTACATTTTACTGATTTTACACACCGTGTCATCTGACCTGTGCTTGTGCAGTGCAACCCAGTTACTGGGTAACCCCGGTATCCTTAGGTACAACCGGTTGAGAAGCTTTTGTTAGTTTCCGTCACTACAGAGAAAACACGATAGTTATTGGTAAAAGGTGTCAGGTACACTATCTACTACATGTTTCGAAGTTACGAGTATATCGACGAAATTCCTCGATCACAGTACTTAAGAGGGCCCTTCCCGGTCCATTTATCGTCAACTCGAGCATGATTGAAAAGCTTGTTGTTTCATCCAACGCAATGTTTGAAAAATAAGCAAGAGTGAGAACGCGATAACATCGAACAAAAATTGGCACGCTAAGATTTCACAAAACTTGTTCCAGGAAATACGTGTTTTTGAAAAAGCCTTGCAAGTTTTTGGAAAAAATGTTTGTCATTTAGAATTTCCATTACCTGTGCGAGGTTTCTATGAAGATGTTTTCTTTACTTTTTCAATTAATGAGTACATTATGAACGGCCAAAGTTCGGGTAAAATTTGTACAGAAAAGCAGATTTTTGGAGGCTTATACTGAATTTGTTTCTCCAAAATTTGATTTTTTACTTTCATCAAAACCTAGATAAAGTGCACAAAATACCTATAGATTCAAAAATTTCAATGAAAGTTGTGTTACGCCGCTATAATCACGAACGAGCGATTCTATGAAAAGCATGACGGGTTGGCCGCTCTTAACTATAAATTACAACTTGAATTTATACGAACTCAGTGCGAAACTAAGCAATTATTATTGATATCACAACCTTTGGTCCTTCCATTACCTATGCTATGATTATGAAACCGTTAAGTTTATCGATAAAAAATGAATCAATAAAAGGCTCCCGCAAATAGGCGCGACGCGACTCTAGTAGAACAATTTTCTATGAAAAATTATACCATCGCGCGTTCGTAGCGTCTTTCTGCGGGAGCCTAAAAATTAAAGAGCGTTATCTAAAAATCTAGATGAATCAATGATCAATCAATCTAAAACACGAGTCTATTTGTTCTCAAATTGCTAATTGTAAGTACGCAAAAAACGATGCGAACTGTGCTAGTGGTCTGTTTGAGTGGCATAATAATTCCGGCGCTGTAAATTGCAGGTTTCCCAATAAACCAGTTATCATGAAACGAAATTGGCATTTATTCGATAGGTTCCTATTTGGTTCAATAGTTTACGTTCTACGGCTTCAAGCAAAGTGTTTGCAAACTGCAGTAAATCTGTTTATCAAATTGACATGCATTTCTATGATTGCCCATTTTGTATTTTGTCGTAATAAAATCACAATTCTGATAGCAAGTGTCAAAACTGAGTCATTGTCGAAGGGAATATTGTTACTATTACATACACAGACTCACGCATTTTTCCCATGGGGGTAGGCAAAGACCACAGAATATTATTTTTGGTACCCGAAAATCTTACAACTGATCTTTTAAGGAATCAACGTCGCTAATTTAGGTCTGATGACGACAAATGGTTTAAAATAGGCTAAATAATCATTCACATCCCTACTTCATTTAGAAAACGCTGGGCTTAAAGGCTCCTGCAAACAGGCGCGACGCGACTGTAGTAGAACAATTTATATGAAAATTTAATGGAAATTGTTCTACAACAATCGCGTCGCTCTGTCGCGTCACGCCTGTCTGTAGGAGCCTTTAACCGACCACGCAAAACCTCAGTTACTTTCGTAAGCCAACAAAATATAGGACGGTTAGAAAACAGTTGAACATCTTCAAATTGATAGACCCAATTAACTATCATAGCTTACACTCTGCTTACCTTCATATTTTACTAGAGCGGACGCCTATGTTCCAGTCATATTTAACTGCAGCTGGCACTCATACAATAATAGCCTTATTAAATTACTGTCCGCTATAAAAACCTTGGATTATAATAACTTCTAGCGGACGGAGAAAAATATACAGTAGTTAGTTACATCTTCAGGCTCGTATACACTGGCGCGACGCGAGGCCCGCCACAAAGGCACCGCGTGTCGCGCGACGAGCGGCGCCTTTGTGTAGCGCTGTCGCGTCGCGCCTGTCTGTGGGAGCCTTTCATATAAATCTTTGAGCTTAAAGTAAGTGAGTGAAGTTTGCTCATCATTTTGTGCAGGTTCTAAGGTATCTACTTATTTATTCAGTTTCCAAGTGCTTAACAAGCTTTTCTAATTGGGGTCTACGATGCTAATTAATAGACTAACCTTAGTATTTTCCAACTCAATTAAAATTACCTCGAAAATGTCAAGGTTATCTATTAGGCCCAGAAATTCAGGCCCTCAGGGGCGCCGGCTTTTAGAAAACCTTCAGGGTGCTCATGCTCGTACCCATGACCATGGCCCATGGGGTTGTAGCTTCTTAATCGTAAAAATCGCATCTAAGCCAGTGCAGTAGAGATAATGTCAAGCGTACAGAGTCTTAGGCAACTGAAGGAACACGGGTGGGTTTTAGTCAGTAAGAGTCTGACACGCCCTCCCGCTTCGCCCAGAGCGGGAGAGGTCATTCAGGTCATGTTTTTGCCACTTTGACCTTTTATTACCAGGTTTATTTTTTGTTTTATAACTATTATTAAACACTAAAAATAAATTATGGTTACAACAAACTTTATTTCACTTGTTACGAGATTAATACTGGCCCTATTGCGCAAATCTCGCAATTTGGTATTTATCACTGAAAATATGCGCTCAGTAAAAGCTTCAGCAGTAGATTTAGCAACACATTTTTGGTCAGAAAGAACAACAGCGAGAATTTAATTAAACCGATTTATTTCAGAACAAAACTTTCAAAAACCATTTTCGGCTCCGTTTCGTTTTACATTTATTTTAATAAAATAATGTTATGTCAATTTTCATCGAGGAAAATTTAGTAGTTTCGCGTACTATTTTTTTTTAAAATACTTTTTTAGGTTCCTAATATAGTAGGATACTATATTATATCATGGCAACCCTAGTACAGACTGGCAATAGGTGGAAAACACAGTTAAAACGCTACATTGATAAAGAACACATTTTTTTTAGCTTGACACAGGCTCTACTTAACAAAATTAAGTTAAAAGGGCGTACAATTGTACACTAACGTCAATCCTTTAAAAAAAGTATTATCTCATGACTGAGAACGAATTATGAATAACGGCTGAGTAAGGACCCTCGGTAACTGTCTAGAATTTTCTAATACCTTTTATAAAGTTTCATATTGAAACACGAAGCCACAAACATCGATCGAAAGAAAAGCGGCCACATTCCTCTAGATCGCATTTTGTTGCTTCGTGTCTCAATATGAAAGTTTACTTATAAAAGGTATTACAAAATTCTGGACACACCAACAACACTTGAAGTCTTTATACCAATGTGGATAAAAACAAACGTAGTTCTTACGTTCCGTTTACATTCTTACATCGATCGGACACGTGTGCCGGTCGCGAGTACTACGCTCCCGACCTTTTTGTGGGACTTAACCAATGGGATGGGTGAATGTCCTTGTAGGGCGACCCCTCCTCCCTTTTTCCACTGACTCACTGACTGATCAATCGTCTTTCATTCATTCTCAACACATGTCGTGTGTATTTAGGTAGTAATCATTATTTAGCTAGCATAACATATGGCCTTAATTCAATACTTTGATATAACGTGCAAAGTTTCTAAAGTCATCAGGATACTCCTGCCCTAATCCAAATTTATTAGTGGTCGACGCAAATGTTTTTACTTCCATACTTCTTTCTCTAATAGTCGTCATCACGGTAGTCACCAAAGATTTAGTATATATTAACGCTAGTATATAGGGTGTAAAAAGACCCATCACATAGCCGTCAACTACGCATTTTGTACTTCAAACTAAGTAACATAGCAGAAAATAATTGCTGGGAAAGGAATTTTTGTTTTTGGTGTGAAAAATCACTCAGTAGTACGCAACGTGACGCACGCAAAACATTGTGCTTATCGGTGCATGCAACGGTACAGGGGCCGTGGGGGTAGTTAAAGTTGTGTAATATAAGATTAAAAACTTGCTTTCGTAAAAAAACGTCAATAAAAGTTGGAATTTTGACCTTCAATGTCTCCGTAACCAGAAGGTTCCCAATTACAGCCCAATACAAAAAAAAAATTACAATGTCGGGCGTACTAGTGGCTCTCGGTGTCTTTTTACTCCCGTTGTACTAAATCTATGGTAGTCACCCCCTTCCTTATAGCCATATCATCTTCCACACAGTCCGTCCATCGTTTCTTTGATCTTCCCCTACTCTTATAGCCATCCACATTCATACTCAAACATTTCTACTTACATACACAAATTCTCGTGAACCGTAATCTCTGCAATGCAAACAATACTACAGGAGTGAATTAATTAAATCCGCGTTTCCCTAGAACATCGTGTGTATGTCATCCTCGGTACGTATCAGCTACTATTCACAGAATATTGTATTCAATGCATATAACATGAACATGGAATTAAATTAAATGAGAGCAGGGATTTTCTCATTGTTATAATTGCGAAACGTAAATCCTATCCTACTACTATTATAAATGTGAAAGTTTGTGAGGATGGATGGATGGATGTTTGTTACTATTTCACGCAAAAACTACTGAACGGATTTGGATGGAATTTGGAACACAGATAGTTTATACCCTGGATTAACATGTAGGATACTTTTTATCCCGGTAGTACGTTCCCGTGGGATAATTTCCGACCTCCACGCGGGCGAAGCCGCCGGCTAGTTTATTCATATTTTTCCAACTGTTCTTTAGGAATGCAATTTGTCACTGGATATTTTGTCCTGTTCTGTTTTAGCTCTAAAACACTTTCGAAGGTTTTATAGACCGAATGATAAAGTACCTAATATTTTACGTAAACCCAGGATAATTTATTGCTAAGTAGATTGACTATCAATTTAAATTGTCCGTATATTCAAATCACAACTATCATTAAACCTATTTCCTATCTTTTTCTTTGATTTTTTGACAGTTTTATGAAATATGGTCTATAACACGGAAAATTGACGTAGGATGACGTAGAATAAATTATTGGCAGTGTTTTGCTATAACTAATATAATATCTAATTCAATATTATTGAGTTCTAAATCAACCAACCCGCACTGGGCCTGCGTGGTGGATTATGGCCCTCTCACAGAGAGGAGGCCTGTGTCCCAGCAGTGGGAACATTAACGGCTGACACTACGTGTATTGGTCAATCAATGCAGTTCAAATGCACTAATACATTTTCAATAAATAGCACTCGTAAATTCACGCCAAGATGTCAGTTGCGACTTGAAGCTGCGGTCGGTCCCAACTCCTTCCTGGCTCTCATCTAATTAATGACTGATAGTGCAGATGGCCTAACTTTCAGGTAATCGCCTCCGCTTTCAGGAATTATAGTAGCCAACGTCTCAACAAACTTAGTTGAAGACACTTTGGAGATTTACTTAGAGCCAAAAGGTTATTCAATTAACTAAGTAAATTGTTTAAGCAACGAACTGTTTTAAAAGTTTATTGAAATGGCATTGGCAACTAAAACTTTCCGAAATATACAAATGACTTCACAGCACGGACAAACACACGATCATTTACCAACAAGGAATCAACAATCAACAACTCAGCAGGCACTTATGTTAGAGTAAACTTTTTCATTGCCATTTTTTTTTCTCTCAAAACGGTGAAAGAAACAGGCTTGTCCTAGAACCAAATATTCGAACACGTGAGACATCCACTAACCCGCACTGCTGGCCCGCGTGATGGATTACGGCACACTACCTCTCAGAAAGGAGGCCTCTGTGTCCCAGCAGTGGGAACAGTATAGGTAGATTATAGACTCTAAAAACAACAAGCCCCTGTCTAGCGCTGCAGAATAAACTATATTTACTTCTGTAAATTGGTTAAATAAAACGCTTTTACACGTCTAAAATAAATATGTTTTAAAACTAGATGAGTTCGGTGTTTCTTATCTGACTACTCTGAGAAGAAAGACCAAAACAAACTGAGAGGTCAGTTTCTTTTAAAATCCAGACATTATCTTGGTCAGGTCATAATATGAGGACCATGCAGATTAGTGTCTGAGAAGGTCATTTGAGGAAATAACCACATAGATTTGAGTGAACCTGTCAAGTCAGTGCACGCATTTATCAGTAATCGATTTAACCACCATCATCTTTTCCAGACATGCTACGAGATGGAGAGGTATCTCCGGGAGGAGCCTCGCAAGCGTCGCGAGCCCTCTCAAGAGGAGGAGTGGGCTCGATCATCGCCCTGCACCACCACGCCATCACCACCGGCCTCGCTCCCATCACCAACACCTTCCACCGCCACCTTTTACATCACCGCGGTGAAGTGCGAGCCGCCGAGCGATTCGGAATATGAACCCACCAGCGCTGACGTGTCTAGCCGTACGTGCCTTACGCCTCTTAAGGAAATAATAATAAAAAACAATTGAGTCAGCAAATAAAAACATAACAAGACTAACGGTCTGTTCTGTTAAAATCTCACCGTGAAAACCTTGGTGAAGTGAGCTGCCAATAGTGTCTGTGTATTTGCTGACTCAATTGGTTTTTTTAAATTATTATATCCATCACACCCATGTCTTGACATCTCAGCAGTCACTTACATTCGTTCTAGCCAAAAAGGCCACGTTATCAAACATAGGCATAGTTTAACAACATTGATCAATTAACCAAGTCTCATCATTCAGTGACTTCTGACCAAATTAAGTAGGGAAAGAACTAGCCATAATAATTTCGCCTATCACTTATATAGTCTTATGAATCATTAAACGCAGAAAGATCAGAGCTTAGTCGGAATTTCCCATGTCAAGACAAAAGTCCTTTTTTTTTCGCCTCTTATAATCGACGCATTCTGACGCCTCCTCCAACTATTGCAGAGGATAACACTCCAAGCCCTGTGCCACTGCAGCATCTGATATCGCGCAAGGCTCCCGTGATCCGCCACCATGCGCACCCGCACGCCTCAGACCCGCGCCGGCGGGTCCATCGCTGCGAGTTCCCGGCTTGCGACAAGGTCTACACCAAGAGCTCCCACCTGAAGGCGCACAAGAGGACGCATACTGGTCAGTATCAAGACTTCTTGCTTCGCACGATTTTTTAAACTTGACAAAACATTGCTATTTCTTTATTATATTTATGTCATCATCTGCCTAGTCTGTTCCTATGTTGGGGTCTGCTTCCAGTCTAACCGGATGCAGCTGGATACTAGTATTTTACATGGAGGGACTGCCTATCTGACCTCCACAACCTAGTTATTGGTAAATACGATACTTCTTGGTAAGACTGGTTGTCAGACTTTCCCGTAACGACTTGACCCGTAACGACTGTCAAAGATCCAAGAATGACAGCCGGGACCAACGGCTTAACGTGCTTTCCGAGACACGGAGGGTCTCGGTATGTAAAGATGGTCACCCATCCACGGACAGACAGTGGCAAGCGTAGCTTAACCTGATCGATCGATCCGTGCGGCTGTTATTACTTAGCCACGAGCTCCTCCTCTTTATTATATTTATGTATAATAATTTAATGTAACACCTTCCGGCATAAATTCTTTAAATGATGGTGACAACCGCAACAGAATCTGTTGGGTAGTTTAGATGCACAACGCAGTCACACAGACAGACACGAAAATGACTTTAATTTATAAAATGTAATAATAATTTGTAAGAGGGTCAGGTAATGCGGAGCACTGACCGTACGTGCAGCCTCGTTGCTGCACCCAGATTGTATGGTGTTTGATACATGTTCACACATAAACTGCATACAATTCTGCCCTGATGGCCAGCAACATAGTTACTCGTTGCTGCAACAATGTTGCGCATCTTTTGTTTCACCATGAATACGAGGCTTATGGTGTCCAAAGAATTTACTGCCGAGCTATGTTTATAAATTATTGTTTGTTAGTTCCTATTCCATCACAAAATAAATGTAATCCTACTGTTAGTGACTATGCGGGTAGCATAATAACCGAAATCTTGCGATAACTCAATAACATGAGCGAGTCCTGTCCTTCGTATTCTAAAATTGACCTCATTCAGGCCACAGTTTGACACGGTTCGCACGTACATATACAGTATCCGAGTATCCGACTATCCTTTAATCCCATCCGCGGTTCCCGGATCGATACATTTCAATCGAGTTATACCTGCGGATATCGGTTGGTCGACAAACGTGTTACGTGGATACTGGATTATGCTTTTTTGTGTAAATAATTTGCTTCATAATATCGGAGATATAGGTTAAATCGATTGAATTGTACCTTGAATTGAATTAGGAACAACTACTTAAAATAAGTTAAAGTAAAGACATTTTGTGGAACTAATTCGCGGGCTTCTATGTAGGTATACTCGTATGTCCAAAATATAATCACGTAAATAAGTGTAGGTAAATTAACAAGAAACATAATTAATTAATTAATTAAATACAGAACCATCCTAACTATATTTTGAAGGCTTTGAAATTTGAAACTTCAAGATCAGAAAATTAACGGAAATAGCAGTTTATGTACGTTTCAATATCTTCAAAACATTCCCACAGTCTGACGGAATCACTCGAAATACATTGTCAACATATTTCACGATCATTCATTATCTTTGAAAGCATCAGATCATCGGATGACTCATAAAATCCGAGTCATTCCAACGATTTCCTATAATCGTTAGATTCTAGCGTTACATCTCTTGAACAATGCTTTATTATAACTCTGCCCGGGAAGTTAAACACAATACAAAGAAGGACACCATGTTATTGTTTCTAAGTGCAATGCACTAACACGTGTAACATTTTACGCTATCTATCGGTGCCTAAGCAAAGTTAAGAATAACGCCATCTAGCGGAATTTCAGAGAAACTGACGTGATACCCAGGATTTGCAACTAGTACTTAATATTTTCGCACTGCTGTTGCTCACTGTCAGGAAAGTTAAAAACAAAGTAGGAGATGCTAATGTTATTGTAACTTCAAAGTGCAATGCACTAACACCATGTGTAACATTTTGTTATTACGCTATCGGTGCCTACGCAAAGTTAAGAATAACGCCATCTAGCGGAATTTTAGACAAACTGACGTAAGGCCCAGTATTAGTAACTTGTACTTAAAATTTTCGCACTGCTGTTACGTATTGTGAAGTTAAAATCAAAGTAGGTCACGCTAATGTTATCGTAACTTCAAAGTGCAATGTACTAACACATGTTTATCATTTGTTATTACGCTATCTATCAGTGCCTAAGCAAAGTTAAGAATAACGCCATCTAGCGGAATTTTAGAGAAACTGACGTGGAACCCAGGATTTGCAACTAGTACTTAACATTTTCGCACTGCTGTTGCTCACTGTCAGGAAAGTTAGAAACAAAGTAGGAGATGCCTTATGTTATTGTAACTTCAAAGTGCAATGCACTAACACGTGTAACATTTTGTTATTACGCTATCGGTGCCTACGCAAAGTTAAGAATAACGCCATCTAGCGGAATTTTAGAGAAACTGACGTAGGGCCCAGTATTTGCCACTTGTACATAAAATTTTCGTACGCTGTTACTCATTGTTCGGGAAGTTAAAAACAAAGTAGGTTAAGCTAATGTTATTGTAACTTCAAAGTGAAATGCACTGACACATGTTTAACATTTTGTTATTATGCTATCATCAGTTGTTTATTTGTGTTGCCTAAGCTGGATTGAGAATAACGCCATTTAGCGAATGTTTTGAGAAACCGGTGATAAGCCCGGTCTGCTGATTTTGCACTAAACATTAGCACTGCGGTTATTATAAGATAGCGTCAATATTAAATTTACAACCTGAGATGAAATGTTCTCTTAGAGAAATTTAATTGACGACAACGCCATCTAGATACACAATATTCAATTTACAACCTGAGATTAAACGTTCTTTTAGAGATATTTAATTGCCGACAACGCCATCTAGATTCAAACAGAGTTAAATAGGTATGTAACGCAACGCCTTGATACTCAGTAGTTCGGTGGATGTTCGCTAGATGGTGTCACAAAAGTTTCCTGAAAGAAAGGCCAGTCTAAGGATTTCAATAGTACGCTTAATATAATTTTTTGCGTATTTTCCGTACGCGCTTTTGACATGGAGTGCCGGACACCAGCCTGTATTACCTATCCTTTTCTTTATGAAGTATTGGAAGTTGTGTTGTACAATTCGCACCCTTAAAACATAAGTGGCACTATAGTCAAAATGCCTAAGACGAAACGCGCCTAATGCAAAGGCCCCTGTAGCTCCAATGCGCCTAATTTTCGCTAGATGTCGCTAGTGTCACGAATTTGTCACAACTTGTCCGGTCGGTAATTGATAAACCGGCACTATGCCAGATCGCGGCTAGTCATAGGAGGGCCATTTTTGTCGAGGTGAGTTAATAAAAACTGGTACTTTGTGTAAAGTGCAACTTATTTAATAAATTTGCTTTCGAATATTTACAGTGAGCAAATGTAAAAGTGGCAGTTTGAGTGTAATGCCAGTTATTTAATAACATTAATTAGGATTTTGTTTTTATACGTATTCAAAAAAGTCATCAAAGTGGTGAAAATTGAAGGTGATAAGGTACCTAATTTATTACAAAACATCTTAATTTGATGATTTCAATGAACTTGACGTGGGAACTAAAAGCGTCAGTACAAGGAACCAGTGGATTCAAGAACTGGAACAAGAAAGAAGAATGACGTGAAAGCCTTTTAAATGCTGATTTGATACCCAACTTTTACAATTCCTACTTTGACAGAGTTTTGAACTAGGTGGGTAGGTGGGTAGTGTAGTGGGAAAACCTTATAAATGTTGTTGATTAATAATTTGTAAGATGAAGTTTTTGATAAGATTTTTTTTGTGCTCGATGTTACGGATTTTTGTGCGAAAATGTTTTTAAGTTACTTTTACTTTATTAATATTTTTCTCGGTTCTAGAACTTTGTGTCTAACGGTTGAATTGCTAAAAGGCTTAGCTGGCTTTGACGTAATTCAGTTTTTACAAGATTTTATAGTATGTACAAGATTTTGATACAATACTTACGGTTTTTTGTAAAAACAATATTTCTGAGTTATGTACTGCAAGTTTAATAACATTTTTGCTGACTCTTATGATATTAAGCACCAATTTATCCAATCTCTGATGGTACTAAATGCCATGTTACTCGTATGCGTTTTGACGGACTATTTTTCGTAGTGAGACAACCCGTCAAATGGCATAACGGGACGTTTAGAATAAACACAGCATGGTCAAACTGGCCCTTAGACTTTAATACGCTTATTTGTACGTAACTTTTATAGTTCCTACTTTGAAATACTTTTAACCTTAATAGTTAAGTTAGAATACCTCAATTTGTATTGATTGGCACGTAATAAGAACAAGATTTTAATAATAATGTTGTTTATGACAAAATTGCGAATTTTATGCAAACACAAATTCTAAGTTTCTGTTATTCTGATACTACCTTTTTCTAGATTTAGACAGATTTGTTAATTATGAGTATTTGTCGTAGTTTTGACCTAAAACTGTGAGCGTGTGCCAAATAAATAGTATTCTTTATTATTTCAGTAATTATATTGTTTTATTTCTTTCTCTTTTATCATTATAATGTAGGTAAAATAACAACTTAGGGGTCATACAGCAAAAAGTTTTGAATAACTATGAAACTATAACCACCACTATGGAAAACTTTTTTTAAATTCTTCTCCATTGATAAATAATAAATAATTTTATTGGAACAGCGTTAGTTAAACTGTTATTTTAAGCCGATCACAAAGCTTTATTTATATTTTTTTAGTTCCATATCACCCATACTAAAAAAACTTAAAACGGCCATACGAGTACTGTAAAATGAACATTTTCGTATAGTGCCATTTATATTCTAAGGGTGCGAATTATTATTTTTTGTTCAGCAACCGCTGGTAGAGTAGTTACTTGAAGTTTGAGTTTTGGCCTTAAGCCTTATAATTAACAATGAAACTTTCAACAAGTATGTTGCTACATATTCATTTTTGTTTTGAAATACCTGCAAGTTACCTTAAGTCCTATCATAGATATCCGAGAGATATGCCTTTACTCTATATTTGCTCAAGTTGAAGTGTCGGCACCGTTTCCCCACTCCTGAAACTCACACATACACAAAAGAAATAGATACGGCACACATGATGCTTTGTTTCGCACACAAACAAGAAAATATGCGTAACACTTTTGTACTATTTTATTGCACATATGCTCAAAAGGGGCGGGCACTAGAAAGTATAGATACAGTCACTGAATGCACACATGTAACTGTAGCATCAACTAGGGAAGAGGGATTGGTATAAATATGTGATCGATAAAAATATCGATGAAAACCGACTGCAAAAAGAGGTGTTTTTTGGACGTATTTTGTATCGTTTATTTTTTCTGCTTTTAGATGTGGAATGTTAAAACACCAATAACAACAAATCAAGTAAAAATACAATATTTTCGTTTGCAAATAACATTTAAGTAAATCAGTTTCTTCAGTTTCTCCCTTACTCAGCCCCGGACCTAGAATTTATTCGAGGCGGGGCAAAAACTGTAATCTGCCGCTCCCCGCCCCGCCAATCTTTTAACCTTTTACATGAAGCCTTATCTATTTAAGTATACATGGACATGTCGAACAATTATTTAGGATAGGACAGGACATATTTGAAATAAATCGTGAGATTATCGCATACTAGCTTCTGTACGCGACTTCGTCCGCGTGAAACCTCGGCCCCCGACCCACCGCGTCGCTGCGCATCACTCGCCCACGATATTACTTCCTTTTCGCTTAGCGTTCTTTCTGACCTTATTTCTTACTGCTCGGTTTCTAAGGGTCGTAGTGTGATGTTAAAAATAGCATATAACCTTCCTCAAGAATTGGGCTATCAAATTCAATAAGATTTTTTCAAATCCGACTCCTAGTTCCAGGGATTAGCGCGTTCAAACAAAAAAAAACTCTTCAGCTTTATTATTAGCAGAAGATTAGAATAAATATTTTACTCTTTGAGCCTTTTGTTCTGCAAAAAAATCGATGGCATTGTCATAATTAATCTGATTGTCATGATTTTCGATTGCTAAGATCACACCCGACTTATGCAGAAAAGCTTAACACCAATTAAGACAATCTAGAATGTACCAGCGAGCGGAGCGAGCGCGAAAATTTTAGCACTGTCTCAGATAAGTTAGATTTTTTAAGTCCGCAAAAGTTTTAAGAATTAAGAGTCGCTAGGCTAGGAATATTTTGCCAGAAACATATTAGTAAAATTTTATCGATCGATAATGCTCCAATCCAACAGCTGCGCCAGCGCTGTGGTAAAAACTTAAAGGAAATCGTGTCGCCTTTGCACATAAAGGCGGCGTAAAGGGCGGGACGTCCGGCGCCCCCGCTTCGCGAAGTAAAATTTCTAAAATAAAGAATTTGTTCCTTAAATTATTGCCCACAGACTTGACAGAGGCGCTGATCCTCCTCAGGATCGCCACGGCATAGATCTGTTGCAAGAGATGGAAAGCTAACGTTTTTGTATCGCCAAATAAAATTGGAGCATGTGTTTTAAAAACGGAGAGTTCCTGGTAAAATTCAACTGCTTGGCCCGCAACCCGCTCACACCGTTTGACGATCTACTCGTATGCCTACGCTAATCACGGAGTGATTTCCTCAGTGTGCCACCCGCAGAGAAAGATAATAAGTACTGCGCATCTCACTTATCGCAGAGTTGCGGT
The DNA here is from genome assembly GCA_917490735.1 of Dryobotodes eremita. NCBI lineage: Eukaryota > Metazoa > Arthropoda > Insecta > Lepidoptera > Noctuidae > Dryobotodes > Dryobotodes eremita. Next base: position 2,365,759 of record OU823241.1, on the reverse strand, counting down.
GCGCTGAGTAGTGTACTTGTCTGCCACGCTTGAATTTGCCCCTCCTAGAGCCCTTACTTAAAATTAAAACTGTTCAACTATCGCACACAAAACAGCAATTTAAATAGGTACTTATTGAACATTATATCTGACGCTTTCATAATTTAGGTGTTCCATTCGTAACCAAAAAATGTAAGCAAATATCAATATGTTATTCCATCACACATTTTGTCACTTGGATAATATTATTATCCATCGGGTCTTGCTCAAACTGGTGAAAATCAGTTGATGAGAAAATATTTGTATTGACAAAGTGTCTAAGAGCTTTTGGAACTAGCAGCGACTTTATGAACTTTGAAGTCACTTGAAATTTGTTTGTGGGAAACCAATTATTTTCCCTGCATTTTGCATCTACCCATTTATGTTTAATTTCTGGATCTTTCGGGAAACTGAAATAAAATGTATTAATTCTTATTTAAAATTCTTAATACAATTTCCTATTAGAGCAACTAACAATTATCGATATCTATATGTCAGCGCTACGCACCACTAATGCATTGTTTTGACATGCGTCAGTCATTAGGCAAAGGCTGTCGCATGTCAAAAATATTTCACAACTAAATAATTTGTAAAATACTTAAATATTATAATTAATACAGTGATTTTTTTGCCACCGGTGATAAGACAAGCCACTTGTACTAAGGTTTGTTGTAATTATGCTATTTTTTCAAATAAGGACGGAAATATTCGGCATTTCATAAAAATACGAAATCACAATACACGTTCCGATGCAAACATATGACTAAACGGTGCTCACTGCAGTCGCGCGTATCTAAGGTCAGTTGAACCCAACAGAGGCGACATGTGCCACGCCTCCAAAGCATATCCCTCGATGTCCGTGAGTCCTATACATTAGTAACAAGATCAAATCAACAGATAAAAATAATAAAAACAGTTTGGAAAGTTTTAAGCGACGAAACTAGTAGGAAAAAAACATCGAAACACTGATTATACATTGGAGACTTAACGTGGTGCCTTAAGGTATAACTTAGAAGTAGCTCAAGAATTTGTAAATTTCTCTACTAATATACCATCCATAACAACGGAAGCTTTAAATTCCTCACCCGATGTCTAAATAGACATTTGACTGTATTTTTTTATTTGAATTTTCGAAACCTATAAAGTACTAAGCAACAGTAAAAAAAGTAGTTATACCATCTCAAAAAATGGTGATTCCAAATCATTTTAAAGTCGATGCTAGACAGAGACAACATAATTCGCATCTGACGTCACAACACAGGAACGCCATATTAACTTCGCGCCATTTAGTACAATGATCGTTTTGCGAGACAAGGATAGAAGAATAATTTGAAAAGTGGGTAACTTCACAATTTTTTCCACCGATGCTTTTTTTTTCTGCAAATTGACGTTTTCAGTAACACCTTTAAAATAATTACCTATTAATTAATGTATATTTCTGGTAGTAGTCAAATACTCTATTGATTTATTAAGAGCGAACGTCCCAGGCTTCTCGGTTGAATTTCAGTTTCAACACGTAAACCCTATTGTACCCCTATAGCATGATAGTTTAAAAAAAAATCAGCAAATAAAATCAAAATCGAAGATCTATGGGAAATGTCTATCAAGGTTTGTACATCCATAATCGAGACTAGCACCATAGTTAGCTTTAATATTTTATTTGTGTACTCGTATAGATCAAAGAGTAATCCCGGATTTAATGAAATACAGTAAGGTTATGCCACTTTTTAAATCTGGGAACAGCAAAGACACCAACCATTATAGACTAGTATCCGTGTTGCCGGTATTCAGCAAGGGGTTCGAAAAGTTAATGCTCTATCAAAATAATACTTAATCATTTTAACACCAACAAAATATTAAACAATCAGCAATATGGTTTCACCAAAGGACGTTATATGACTGACGCCGGTGTCACTTTATTAAAACACACATTTACACCGTGGAAGGAGTCCCAAGATGCCATAGGAATCATCTCTCCAAGGCATTTGACTGCGTTAATCACGAAACCTTACCTTAAAACTTGAGCATTTCAGACTAGGTAAACTTGCGCTCAGTTTAGTAAAACCTTATTTAAATGATAGACAACAAAACGTTCCAATGTATGGTGTCAATTCACTTGTTTTGAAATTAAAAATAGGTGTCCCACCAGGGTTGATGTTAGGATATTTCCTCTTTTTAGTATATATTTAATGATCTACCCCATTTATCGATCCCCTATTTATCGATCTACCCCATTTATCGATCCCCTCATTTATTGATCTACCCCATTTATCGATTTAGCGATCTATAAAATGGGTCCTCGCGAGTCTCTTATAAACACATTCAAAGAAATTGATATACTAACTCTGCTTTCTCTTCATATCTTAGAAAGTATTTTGTGTGTTCGCAAAAACTTAGGACTTTTCAAAATAAGAAGCGATTTCCATAATAATTATGAATACACGTAGTAAAAATTAAATTGTGATAGCCAAATTTAGATTAACTAAAACAAGCATGTCATTTTTTATAAACAGTATCCGCTTTTATAACAAGTTGCCAAAGTCAGTTACAGAACTTAGCGATGGAAAGTTCAAAACCCACATCAAAAATGCATATTATAAGATTAAAGACTACGTTGATGACAAGGAAATTTGGCAATAATTCCTTCTGCACTTATGGCTTCCCTAGTAACTCATTAACAGCATCACTATGTAAATGTCTATTAACTGCTCCCAAATTAAGAAGTTCTTTTTTTAATTTGTTGTTCTTGTTTTTTACTTTCTTCTTTAACATAATCTTCTCATTATTTGACATTATATATCTCCAATTCTTATTTCAACTCTTATGGCTTTTGCAGACAGGATTTTAATTCAGATTTGTTACAGTTGTAATGGCAATCATATCATTTGGTTTAAATAGGCTTCTATTTTTATATAGATTCTTCTATATTTTGTGAATGTGAGAACGTAATAGGGCTAACTTGTAGACTGTATATTTGTAGACCTTTTTCTATTTTGTTGAGGACCTGTTACTTGTTGCCTACACTGTCCTCCCATACCTGCCAACACTGTAATTTGAAACATTGTAAAACACCTTATTTTTAAAAGAGTGACTGTGGAGTGTCTTGCCGGCTCTTCTCCATAGTAACGACCGATTAGAACCGTGCACCTAGCTTCTGACGTTTCGTAAGTGCCCGTGTAGGTTTATATGAAATAAAATATTTTGATTTTGATCGAAAAAATCTATCTCTTGCGCATACTCCAGAGGAAAAATCTCAAAAACCTGCTCCGTTCGCACTAATCCCAATCTCCATGAAATATCAGCCAATGCTGATTGAACTGTGGATCTTCAATCATGAGCTAAACCAATATTGTCAACCAAACACTCTTTGCGAGGGCTATGTCCCGTTAGCAAAGTTGGTCCCAGCTTAGACGGTCCTTAATCATAAGCCGGACCAATAGTATCAATTAAACACTCCTTGTGAAGGCTATGCCCCGTTAGCAAAGTTCGTCCCTACTTAGACTGGGTATCACCACTCCCCACCCAACAAATATGAGGTACAGTTTCAAAAAAAATACCTCTCTTAATTCGCATTGCTACGTTCTGGAGTACGTTCATGCCATCTCAACCTATCAAAATCCAACAATTGAAGATGAAAATGTCTTGGTCTACTCGCTCAGACTCCTTGGCGTTGCGAGGTATGTCAACTCACACGCTCCCGGCGGCGTCCGCTGATTGCTCCCCAAGATATGTAATAAATATAAATGATAACGCATTAATACATTGTATCATATTATCCAAACAAAATAATGCACTATTATAATCTAAATGATGTTTGACATTGACATGTCATTAAATGATAATACGAAGACAACAAATAATTACAACCTAACATGAAAAGGTTTTAATCTACATACATCCACAATGTCCCCGAACCTTCTATTATTTAATTTATAAACTTATATTTTTACATGGAAAATGTCTTTATAAGATGTTTATTAACTTTCTTGGACCTTCTTTTTAATTTATCACTTTTGGACAGAAGCTTTTTATTTTAGTTTTTATAACATAATAGGTCTTTACCTATGAAATTGCCGTTTTGTATGAAAAAATTTAAACGAATTTTTTTCATGAATTTTTTATTTGTATTAATCGAAGTAATCACCCATGCAATCAATGCATCTTTGCCATCGCAGTGGCAGTTTATTGATGCCCTTCTTAAAGAAATCAGCTGGACGGGAGGCAACAAATTCTTCAAAGGCATTTTGTACTGCCTCTCGGGTATTAAATTTTTTTCCCGCCAAGAAGTTATCCAAATTCTGGAAAAAGTAGTAGTCTGTAGGCGCAAGGTCTGGTGAGTAGGGCGGATGACGGAGAGCTTCCAACCTCAGTTCTTGCAACTTGGAGACCGTCTGCTGTGCAGTATGAGGTCGCGCGTTGTCGTGCAGGAGCAGCGGAGACGAGCGATTGACCAATGCTGGTTGGAGATGCGCCAGCTTCTCCATCATTGTGTTCAGTTCTTCACAGTACACATCTGCAGTAATGCTCACCCCGTTTGGTAAGAAGCTGTGATGAATCACACCGGCGCTAGACCACCAAACAGTGACCATCACTTTTCTAGGGGTAAGTTTTCGTTTAGGGCATTGTTTAGGTGCTGAACCAGGATCCAACCAACTTGCTGAGCGCTTACGGTTATCAAACAGAATCCATTTTTCATCGCAGGTAACAATGCGGTTCAAAATTCCTTCATTTGTGTGTCTGTTGAGCAGTGCAAGGCACGTCTCGACGCGTACTTCGCGCTGGCGATCATTGAGTTCGTGGGGCACCCATTTGTCAAGCTTTTTTACCTTGCCAATTTGACGCAAATGGACCAATATTGTTTTGACGCTAACGTCGAAAGCTGCTGCTAATTCAGCCGTAGATTGTGTATCATCAGCTTCCACAATCGCCTTTAATTCGTCATTGTCGACCAAAGTCTTCGGACGACCGCGAGGTTCATTTTTCAGGTCGAAATTTCCAGAACGGAAGCGAGCAAACCAATAACAGGTGGTGCGTTGGTTTGTAGAGTTAGCTCCGTAAACGTCGTTGATGTTGCGTGCCGCTTGTGCCGCGTTGCTGCCACGACGGTACTCATATTCCATAATTACTCGAATTTTTAACGTATCCATGATGACGAAAAAGATTGAAATGCGATGAAAATGTAACACTAATCAATAAAGAAATGACTACTTTTAGAAAAAAAAATCCATGTTTTTAAAATAAAATTAATTTGAAATTAGAATTCATAGCCAAACAAAAATTATTTTGATTTGAAATGGCCAGTACTGCAGAACGGCAATTTCATAGGTAAAGACCTAATATAAGCTCTTTTTCTTTACCAGCGTTTATCTTAAATGGTTAACAGCACGCTGTTGTTGGAATGAAATGTTAAGTAATCTTCTTTTGCTATAATTAATATAAACTTTAAAATGACCACCTACTGCTTTAACCGTTTGATGATTACTTAAATCTTTGACCAGATCAACCGCTATTTTTATTTTATTATCTTCGTTCCCAACTACAGATGACTCCGCGTCATACTCAACTATTTCTTTGTCACGTTCATATATCGTTCATGTATCGGAAAGTATAATAAAATTATCCTGAAAATTATGATCCACCACGCTGTTATGTTTATGTGTTTTCTCATCATGATCACCGTTTTCCTTTGACTAGGACACATTCAGATGTTCCGAAACATAACTAATGGATTTAATAAAAGGATTGGTCTGACCCGATTTGTAAATTTTTTCTTCATATTCACTCTCGAAAACTTCAATCGCCTCCTCCTGATCAATGAAAATGCTGCACCTTTCGTCATTTTCATCATCATCTCTGCCTGCTTGGCAGCTTTGCTCATCAATTTGTGTGTCATACTGTCTTCCGCTAGAGAATAAAACAGCATCATTATCTACATTTACAACACTTTTCCGTCCGCCTTCTTCAGACATAACTTGTGCAATCTCTTTTTTTTGCACCCTATACTCTGCTTTAGTTTTGCATTTGCACGGGAATTCAGCTCTTAGCTTGTCACATATCGCCGAAAAACTCATACCTTCGCGATATATATATTTATTAAAGACTAGGGTAGCTTCCGGAAGATATGCGCTCACTATTAGCGCCCAATCGCTTTCTCGCCATCCGAAGCTAATGGAAAATTGCTCAAACTCTTATCAAAAATCTACGCAATCGCTGTTGGTGTCCGAGACGAATTCTTGAGCCATCTCATTCTTTTTACCAAATAATTAAAATACCACTTTGCCCTAGCGCCGGCGCGGCGTCGACTTCACTTTTCTTTATACTATATTTTCTTCGCACAATATACGCTTTGTGCACGGTGCACACATACTCAAACTTGTGCAGTATTCGCTATGGCTCTGCACACGCCCTAATTTCAAAATTGAATTTTAGGCGCCTCCACCACTTTTAATGACTACAGGGATTAATTATTATGTTTATCCTGAGCGTTCGTGTTGACATCAACGTGCTTATCATTTTCATTGGTTATTTTAAACAAAAAACGAATTCAAATCATTTGAAAGCTCATTGTAAACTCGCTAGACTGTTCGAATATAACTACAGTTATTTCACTACCAGCCTGTACAACATAAGATTGACTTTTGCAGACAACTTTTACAGTGGTGCCGATTCTCTTGTCACAAAAATTCTTTAAACTAGACTAAAAATCACAAAAATTTTGTTTATTCCTGACAAACGACGATTTCCTATTCTGGAATAGACTAAAGTGACACAATTTAATTATATTTTAGTTTGACAGCACTAAAATGGCGCTGAGTTATTAATTTAGTGAAAATGGCAACTGAGCTATTCTGAATTTGTAGGTTTTAACTTAAAATTTTGGTTGATAAACTAAATCTGGCTATTTTTAATCGCGATTAAAGAGGTGTGGAATAAAATTAGTTGTCATGAACTAAAATTCACCACAACACCTCGACTTCAGGTGCAAAAATAGTGCTGTATCTTTTTTTATTTTATTCTGCTTATATCTCGAAAACGGTGTATCTTATCGCATAAATAATGAAAATTTCGACCGTCTTTATGAAATCCTTAAACACATAACATTCTACATGTAGGTAATAATTTTTCATATTTTTCATACAAAAAGTGAAAATTTCCATATAAAACACGTCGAAGTTGCCCCCCATTCGAGCCACCGGCTCTAAAAAAAAATCACAGGCAAACAAGTACCACGTGGAGTCGCGATTGTCAAATTAAATTTTTGTTGCGTCAAAATTATTTTTAAATTTAGAGATATTATTTGCAGAATAGCTTTAAGATTCTCATAGCCAAAAGTAAGGAATTTTTGCGATAGTTTAGTTAGTTTAGTTCGGTTTACAAGAGAATCGGCACCAGTATCTACTACGCTTTGGAATGGGCAACTAGCTTCATCTTTCTTACTGACCGACCCCTTGACAATTCAAAAGTGCCTGTTATTGGTTTATTTGAATTATTTGGCGAAAACTTGCCATGTTCGTATCATATACGGATATACCGTATCGTGTGTTTACCAAATAACATAAGACGTCTTATAATTATTTTTACTCCTGCATGGCACAAAATGTCTCAAGTGCACGTACTTGAACAAAATAGACCATACCTTCACATTCTGAATTTCAAAATAATACCAATCCGATACAGATAGCTTAGTTAGTATTTTTAAGTCTTGTGTGATCATCATGGATATATTATTTTGTCAGGGCACCCTGATCAATGCATTTTTTTGGGTTGCTGTGTTTGCTCTCGCACGTGGCCTATTTCGTGTGGGTGTGCCAACCAGCTTGACGCGAAAATGCTCAAAAGCGACATACGTAAATTATACTATTTAACGATTTCAGAATGCCGCGAATTAGCATAACCTTTGTACCTATAACTAGAACAGCCGGTTTGTTCTGTAAAAATCTCACCGTGAAGTCTTAGGTGACGTGAGCTTGAAGTGAACTATCAATAGTGTCAATCCAGCATCAGATGAAATGATAGCTCACTTCACCTTTTTTCGGTGTGATTTTTTCAGAATAGATAGGTTGGTTTTTTATGTACATGTAACTGACACATTAATCTTATTAATTTCAGGCGAAAAGCCGTACAAGTGCTCGTGGGAGGGCTGCGAGTGGCGGTTCGCGCGCTCGGACGAACTGACGCGCCACTACCGCAAGCACACCGGCGCGAAGCCGTTCCGTTGCCGCCACTGCGAGCGCTGCTTCTCGCGCTCCGACCACCTCGCGCTCCACGCCAAGCGACACGCGTAGCCCGCGGCCCCCCCTGCGGCCCCCGCCGCACGCGCGACGCAACGTAAACGCAAATAAATCGCGCGCGCTCCATTAATTTACACGTATATTTAGTGATTCCGTTTATGGGTTGTTCTGAGTTGTGAACGCGGAATTGATTGTGATGAGGGCGCGCTGCTCCATACAGCGTCAAGCCAAAGAATGCCGCCACATCGTGGCCGAGTCAACACTCATTGCACCTAATGCTTTAAAGTTTATGTTTTTAAGTTTAACGAGTTTTTTATTCGGGAAAAATCTCTTGATGTTTCGGCAATTATCGTTACGGTTCTTTGTTGCTAAGAGTTCGATTTATAGCCGTTGTGTATTATGTAATTTTGAGAGCTTTGTGTATTTTTGTGCCGTCGCCTAGCGATGGTGCGCGTGTGCCATGAGTGGGGGGCGAGTCCCCCACATGCATTTCAATCGCGGTCATATTATTTATTGGGGAGTTCGGCTAATCATCCCACCGACGCCGAGCACTACCTTTATTATTTTAGGCTTAGTGCGTCGCGTTACCTGATGTTATGTCGGAGCCGCGGACCAGTCGGAGTATCTCGTACTGTTAGAACCATCTCTGTCCATACTGACGGTGTGTAGGAACCCACGCAGCGGACTACCTGCTGCGTGGGTTGCTACACACCGCCTCGCGTGGGGCTACTATCGACTGATCCGCGGTCTCGGCGCAGATTCGTGTTTATTTTGTATAATTGTATTTTATTCAGTAGTTTTAAGCTTCCTCTTTACTCTTTCATTCCGATATTTTGCGGTTAACTGGCCTTTATTTTGTTAGTATTAAGGAATATAATTATCTGCACTATTTCATGTATGGAGTGCTTTTACACACATAGCGTGAGAATTAATGTTTAGCCTACAGGGAGGGTAACATCTTTAGTACATATTTTTTTTGTATTTTTGTAATGTGAGTTGCGCTAAGTGTGTAGAGGCCTTAATTCTTAGGCCGGCGACGACGGCCGTCGATGTCGATTTACGCGTGTTCAGTCTTGATCTCAGTAATATACAAGAACAGCACTATTTCTAACTCGCTGTTGATTGCTCCCGACGTCGCCTGCTTGGACACCGTTACTATTATTTATGATGACCAACATTGGAGGACCGGTACGCCAATGTGTGACCGGCCCACATCTTAATTGCATAACACACTCATAATAGCAATAGGTCGTTGTTGGCAATTCAACAGTATCCATTACTCCAAATGATTTGGAAACACGTCTTCTAGACAACCAAATCAACGCAATGGATGTTGTCGAATTGTCAAAATGTTGTGTGTTACGCAGTAAGGATGAAGTTACCCCACTTAGTTTCGTATCGCTAACCGATTAGTTTGAACAAGTATATTTTTTAATGATAAGGAAAACGCAATTATTATAATTATTCTAATCTCATGAAAAACATCACAATTAAATTAAGTTACCATAAGCACTTGCTTACCGCTATCCACGACACGACCCTCCATTTGTATCTCTGCAGAATCACCTAGGAACAACTCTGCAGGTTGATATACGAACAACTCTGCAGAACTACTTACGCAAGTTGTGGCAGGTTACGCAACACCTTAAAACAGTTATGATGGTCTAGTTAACTTTGTTACTAGGTAATTGGAATTAGCAATAACTGTAAACAACAATAACTGCCCTTTAGAGAATTTACAGTGTCGTCAAGTCGCCAGCAACTGTGCATTTTGACTCACATACCTCCCGGGGCCAATAATTTAGTCTTCCCCTTTGATTAGTTCTACAAAACACAGAGTAATGTGCTCTGTACCTCTGCAGAGTTGTCACACGCACTTAAAACGATTTTGAATGCAAAAATACAATAATATTTAGTATAAGACACTACAATAAAATATTGTGACTGAATTTTTTTAGAAATTATTTTCAAAACTTTGACTGAGAAAAATGTAACGATGGATCTGCTTTTTTATGTTTCGATTGACTAATTAGTAAAATAAATACATTTGAGGAAGTGAAGGGTATATAATTCACGCTTATAATTGCGAACAAAGATAGTTTAGGATGTGAGGCACCATTTTTTTAAAATTGGAATTTCACTTTGACGTAACGTTGAGTGCGTGTGACATCACTGCAGCTTAGTATCCCAGTACAAGAGGCAAGTCTGCATTTGCACTTACGCTCAGTAAGTTTTTTATTATCTCGTCCCATTTATACCTAGATTTTATTACATTTATACATTTAAATGATTGAACCACCACTTTAAACAATTAATTAAGTTAACACCATTAAATTCTATAATTGTTTTTTAGTATTTGCGCAATTTTTGGCGTATTTGGACATTTAATTTCGAAAATCTCAGTTTTAAACACATTTTATTATAATTTTTGCATTGTTTGTCGACTGTCAAAATGGTTTTTATTAAATAAATTACTGTTTTGTTTTGACAGTAGACAATAGCCGAATTACGTGTTCAATAGCGATAATAACAAATTAATGTCAATTTAAATCATTTTTTTTTATAAAATGGAATATTAGTTTATCAATTATTTGACGCCCGCAAAGTTCAAGACATAGTATTTTTTTGTAAGATGCTCCTTTTCCTGGAGTTGTCTTTATGCTTGTGCGGCAGACTATTTATTCACTTTTCTATTTTATTATTGACTCAATTTTTGAAATGGGAAAGATCAATAGCAAAATTATCCCAAAAATCTGAAATAAAATAATTCACACTTAAAAAGTTCGGTCAAACGAACCCCACTTTCTAAGAAAGTTAATACCATAGATATTCGGGACGTCAATTGCTTTTATGAATTGCTATTGGGTACACGTAATTAAACTACATGGGCATATACAGGGGGTTTTATACGCGTGGATAGCTCACGCTTATTTTCTCAGGGGTGTAAACATAATACAGCGGGGTAATTGCATAATACACTAACAGTAGGAATGGCTTTCATTTTGAAACAGTTGACAGTTCAACAACATTCATTGCGTTATTTACGTTGTTGAGCAGACAAATTTTTCGAAAATATGAAGCAATGAGTTCGCAATATCCTTCAAATGATTCAGATTATGATTGATAGTGCGGTACGTAATTAGGGTGCTGGTTGATGCAGAATAGTAAGTTGCTGTGGAGCAATGTTTATAAGCGTGGGTTCGTTTTAGGAGCTTGGACCTGTATATGCCCAAAGCTAGCTTTTACATCCAGCGAGGAAGACTGTGTTTTTAAACACGGTGTTAAGGGTTAGGCTATATACGTAAATTCAAGTGTTAGCTGTACGAATTTAGCTTATAGAATCATACATAACCACTAATATAATTAAATCATTCTGCATTTCTTTTCTAGATCGATGTATAAGTGTAACAAACGTGAAATCATAGAAGTAAGAAACAAAAAAAAATAAAAAATAATGTGATTCATAAATTTATTATACCTACTTTAATAATAACATGATAGAAAATAAATGTTATTTGTATGGTATGAATACCGCTTAATGAATGGTCTATGTGTACTAGGGTTAATATGCACGACGGCTGGTAAATGCATATGTAGTTTTTTAGAATACCTACACTATTGATAATACTTGTACTTGTATATTACCCGCTGTGACTAAATTGTTACTATTTCTAATTCTCTATTAATAATTCATACGGGAGTTTAATTTTTGAATCAATTATCATAACCACTGAAATACATTTAAACTAGCCTAATAACCATCAGCGGATAGGCCTTCCAATAGTTCCTTAACAAAAAGGTTTGCGACCTTATAAAGGTCTCAATACATAAAAGATTCGAAAATTTTGCTCCGAATTTCTTTCGGCGGGTAAAAAATATCGATATGAATATTCCATATGAATGTCAAACTACGTCATAATTATTGTATTAGAAAACGTAATATATAAACGAAATATACATTTATCTTAAAATAATATATATACTTACAAAATACTACTATAAAAATAGAAAACATTTCGTCAACCAAGATACGCGGCTGTGTTAGATTCAAATCTTTGTATAAATTTTCGACTCCAACGATTCGGGAACGATTTACATAATAAAAAATAGTATTTAAGATTCATTAACTAAAAGTAATAATTTAAGGCCGATTTTTAATGATTTAGAAGTTGTTTCATTTACAGATATGTGCAAGATATTAACTTTACATAAATGCCAGAATACATGTTTTAAAATTGGTCAAAAATCCGTAAAAAAAAATATTTTGGTGGAGAATATCCGTCATTACATCCCAAAAGTCTACTTTTGGTCATTGAGAAAATTAAAATGCGATAACACTTCTTTCGTGTAGAATAAATAACCTAATTAATTCACAAAACATTGAAGGAGTGAGCTGTACAAACAAAAACGCACAATTGTATACTTAATAATTACAAAGCATTTATGTAAAGATAATTTGGTGACATTTTCTGTATATTTTAATAATTTTACTCGCGGTTATTTTGGTATAGGTAAGCAAGCAACATTTTTACAGTCTGCTCTTATCCTAGTTTTTACTTGTTTTGTCTGGCATTGCGCCCACCCCCATGAGACTTTGTATATCTGAGGAATGGAGGTGAACGTAGGATACACCTCCATCTAACCATTCGTGAAAACATGCGTCATATTATGTTGTCCTACTTTAAGTGAGATGCAAACTCACGTAGAGCGAGCAAAGGTATGGAAAATCAATAAATCCGGGCAGCCGGGCTAGGACCATCAGCCACGACGCCCCAAAAATGCCACAAATGACAAAATAGCTGTGGAAGTTAGGATTAAAACCACATGGTACATAAGTATCCACTTTTTTCACAGCACATATTTTTGTATATTTTTTTAAAGAATGCCATGGTCCAACGCCAGGTCCTTAGAACAGTATTTTTTTTAACCTTGATATGTTGAGGTATTGAACTAAACGGTAATATAAGACATCATTTTGCTAAGGAGAATAAGTTTTTTTGAAGTAAACAGTTACTGCTTATCATTTTGTGCAAAATCAAAAAAAAAAAACGAAATTTTTAAAAGTGGATGTTTTGTGGTTTTGATCATAACCTCCTCAGTTAATAACGCGTCAATGAGTGGGGTCAGATACAGACCGCCATTGTAATACTGGTGCTGTGGCATTCAGGCTGCTCATTGGTGACATTTATATTTTTTTTTTCAAGTTTATAATGTTCGAGAAACGTTTTAACAAAACACCGTTAACATGCGAAAGTATTTTGTTAGTATGATTTTGACTAGATTAGTTTATTACGGTTATATTTCTGTTTTTGTTTTTCAAGATATTTCCGCGTGATTTTGTAAGGTAATTAATTAATTTGCTAACACGGTGCCTTAGTTTGAGGATGTATCATCCGTATTGTCGTTATTTTGTGAATCTACACCTAAGTTTAACTTTACTGCATTAGTACATTCCATTGGGTTCCCGATTCGGATGGATATTTTAATATCATATTGTAAGGATGTATTTGGAACTTGTAATCGGCTGTTGGATAAAATATTGCTGTTTACATGATCACATTTCAAAATTTTATATTTTTGTTTAAAATCAAATGCGAAGTGTGGTGTGTTTTCCATAAAAGCACAGTCGTGCTAAATATTATCAGAACATTCAACTTTTTATAAAACTATGATCGTTTTTTATTTTTTTATAATTTGACACATTATTCTAAATATAGCTAAACCATAGTTCTTATCATAAGCTTTTTCAACCATAAAATAAAACATCAGCAATTATTAGATGTATTAGCTTTTTTAGTATTTAAAATAATGATACCCTATTTAATAAGTCATTAATACTATTTTTAAACTCCATGATGGTTGTCTGTATTTCAATAACATAAAACTGAATAGTTAGGTTATTCAAAGGTTGTACTAGAGAATGAAATTCAAAATTAGGCTAAATACCTAGAAACAACGATTTAGGAAACATTTTTTAATTGGGTTGTAAAAGCTTATGAAAGTATTGTGAAGATAATTGTTTCTGACTTACCACTAATCAGCTGGTTTTTACCTTAAACAAAAGAATGCACTTCATAAACCACAGTCGGTTATAACCGATATTATTGTGAAGACTTTCGTCATTGATCATTGCGGTGACGTCACTATAATGACGTCATTAAATTGCCAAATTGCGTCACTGATCTGATGTCCTGACAACAGTCTGAAAAGCTGCGCCTTTTTTGTATTGCCTTCTGACTATCCAGAATTATATTATTATTATTTGTGATATTGGGATATTCCCGGCCAGAACTATGATTGTGGGCTCAAACTATGTTTTAAATAATAATTTGAATTGTTAAGCACAGAATACATCACATATTGTTACCTTCGTATCTTATAAATTTTAGCTTTAAAAGAGAATTTTAGAACAAATTGTTCCTTGGTTGTATTTCGCAAGAAATGTTTTGACTTAGTGTTGGGCAGATAACACAGGTGTTTTAGCCTAGGCAAGCTAGACTTAGTTTAAACTAGTTCTGTGTTATCAGGCCCAATGTTCTCATCACTATCCTGCGGAACGGTGAGAATCTTTAGTATTATTCAAAATAGTAATTGATAAAATTGTTTGTTAGGAGACCTGTCAAAATAATGAATTGTTTTACAAGTTCGGGAGCGCGTTTAAATTATGTATATTATTATTCTTATGTCTGTTATGTAAGTTGTTATTATTAAGTGTAAATTACAAATTCTAAATGAATTGTTATTTTTAATCTGAATCAAATTGCTTGTATTGTATTGTGAACTGGATAGTCACCAACGATTTTGAAAGGATGAATCAATGAAATAGGTATATTTAAAAAGGGCAAAGCTTTGTTAATTGATACCTACGTTATCCTCTAGTTTATTACTGTAAAGGCGTTTATATATCCAATGAGCCGTTACATGTATATAAACACTTAATATAGTTACTAATCGTAAATATTTACAATACAAATAATAATAATAACAATTGTAATTGTAAACAATTAATTATTATTATTATTTATCTTCGTTTCCTTTTCGATGTATGTATGGTAGGTCCCTATTGCATTGGGGCAGATGACGTAGCATACGCGTTTTTTATTATTAAACTTTCTTATATGTGGAATGAACTCTGTTTTATTTCCGGTAAATCTCTCCACTGTCCACATGATGACGCACAAAATACATGTTTTAAATACAAGACGTTTGGCGACTTCACAAAAGTTCTTACACTCATTCTTAGATATTCTAAAAATGTTGCTTCATAATTTCTTATTTCTTCAAAAAGCATGTGAAATTCACCTTGGTCTTCTCTGCAGGCTAAATCAGGATGTACCAACAATTGTCTCTTTGGTTTATGAATTTGTTTCTTTCTGCGTTTATAAATTAATTAAGTACTTATGCCACATTGCTTTTTTGGTTAAAGTTAACATTATAAGGTACCTATATCAATGCTGCGCCGCCGCCGCCGCCGCCACACCGGTGCCGCGCCGGTACCGCGTGTACACCGCATTAATGCCGAGTTAAATAGGAAAGTAAAGCATTGCCTCGAAACTGTCAAAACGTATGCTTTTCATTTTAAATGGTTATACCTTATGATGGAAAATTAAACAAAAAAAAAAAACATTAATTAGGTATTAATTTAGGTAGGAAACAAATTCATAGACGCAAGAGTCAATTTTGGGTACTTCCTGATTTAGCCTGCAGAGGTGAATTTCACGTGCCTTTAGAAGAAATAAGAAATTATGAAACAACATTTTTAGAATATCTCAAAATTAGTGTAAAAACCTTTGTAAGGACTTCACAGTTTCGTTGGCAATGCTTTACTAAATTGTGATCGTTGCTTTACTATTTAAATTGGACATCAATGTGGTGTACACGCGGTTCCGGCACGGCGACGGTGCGGCGGTGGTGCGGCTCCGGTGTCATATAGAAGCCTAACAGAAATTTTGTATTGCCTTCAGTCGCAAAACGCCATAACTTACATTGAGTGAGCTGGAGGAGAGCACCACAATTGTTATAAAAAAATAGTATCACAATTGTTTCATTTTCGTTCACTATCAGTTATTTCTTATGTTCACTGACGAGTTATGGTCACTCCCGCAGGCAAATCGCACAATATCACCAAAACATCCGGATCGCTGTACCCGGGAGAAATTCTATAAATAGAACTTCACAACTTCATTATCGATTTTGATGCACTTCGGATATTTTACGATTTATAGTATCCTGTTAAACACAATGTAACTTTCACGCCTGTAATTTTATCGTGGATTCGGTTTTAAATGATCAAAACGACCGTCCATTATAATCCAAGACTTGATGCGCTTGCAAACAAACACACACTATATACTTGTTACATTGCCATGAAGTAGGCGGTTAATATGTCCATTCTATGACTTGAAGTTCCTGAATGAATCTGTGGGTGCCTAGATAGAGCCTAGGCAAGCGCCAGGCGTATCGACGTCGATAAATCAGGGCTGCTCAGATTGTACTAAGCTTAACAGGAAGCTTTCGCTCGTAAATATCTTAGTATGGTTTTTTTTAAAGGAGCTGTTAATAACGATAGCAAAGTAAAGTCCTTGTTAAATGATATAATTATTCAAAACTGTGGAGAAGGCTTTAAAAAGTTTTGTATAACTTTTCAAGTTTAAATTATTAAAAAGCTCTCCCTAGAGCTCATAAACTAGTAACCTGAGAAAGAAACATAGTTTGCAAAAGAAGTGGATTACACTAATGAAAATAATACATTACGATACGTGTGAGTTAAGAAGTCGCGAGGGTGCTATTGCATTAATAGACTTATCTAAGTCACGAGTATCGTAACTATTTTTTATAGCTCGTGTGGTATAAACCCGCAATCTTTTTAATTAATGGAAAAAATTAAGAAAAAAGGATGAATTAATGATTAAATGTGTTGTATACAATCTTTTAGATTTATTAGGAAACAAATTCCATGTTACGTTTTTAGCCATTTCTCTAATAGCTTCTGAGACAATGTCACCGCTCTCATTTTCACTTAATTCATTTCCTGAAAAAATATGGTTATCCACGAACAACAAACTGGTTTAAAATAATATTACAAACTGAAAACCAAACCTAGAAACGGTAGGTTACCGTTTCTGAAATTGCGTTGTCACTTTTTCTACAGCATGAAACTGTTTTTAGGCGAAATTCTAACCTACCGCTCGTTTGAATTTTGTTTGCTGTTAATTTTTAAGTGTCAAAGTGTCCTTTGACGCTTCTAATGTTTTAGAAGTATCTTTTCTTGTTTATTATGCATCTGTGCAGTTAGCTGATTGATTTTCGCACGGTGTAAAAATGGACTACTGAAGTCACAGAAACGCGTGACTTAAATGCGGGTTAAGGTCCCACGGTGCTGTAAATAATCTTCAAAATGATCTCTATAGGACTCTTGTTGGTAAACCTGGTTCAGAATGTCGTTCTTACTGACATTGTCGACGTAATCTTTAAAACAGCGAATTGTGTGATTTTCAGTAGAATTTTATAGGCTGGGAACTACGCGCACTTGCTCCAATGAGAAGTAAGTATTAAAAATGGTGTAAGTATCGAAGCAACCGAAAGACTTATTAATTATTAAAAAAGAAGAAAATAAAACTGAAGTCTTTAGAATTTTCTAGGACTGGGGACTATTTTCTTGCTAAAACCTTGCTTTTAGAGGCGAAGGCCTATTAATAAACTGTTTTCATATTCTTAAAGAAAAGCTGGAATGAATGTACTCTTTTATATACTTATTCTAACGTAACGATATTATCGTGGACGTGCACGTCCCGGTCACGGCATCACGATAACACAGGGAAGTAAAATGTATGAAATTATATGAAGACGCATAAATTTGCATCCACGATAACGTTGTAACGTGCACTTATTTTCATACATGTTATGGACGTGGACAGGGACATCCACGATAGAAATTATAAAAGCGCTCGATGCCTAAAAACATCAAACTGCAATGCCAAAATCGAATCCCAGGCCAAATAAAAAAAAAAGCTGAAATAGGCCATTACAAAAAAGTTTGCAAAACTTAGAACAAAACATGCTACAATGTGTACAAACACTTCAGGTCAACAAACAACTCCATTCTCAAATAAAGTATGATGAAGTAATTAATCACCCGGAGGGAGCAATGAAAACCAATGTCACGAACGAGTGTCCAAACGCAGTCACCTCCCCCTTAACTACACTCCATTCACCGATGTTTTATCATAGTGATCTTTATTGTCACACCTATAAGGTTGTAGTTACAAGTATAATAATTATTATCGGTCGATATGACAGCCCTCAAGTTACGCGCCAATTCCTTTCCTGCTCGATCATGTTAAGCTTTTGAAAATTATCGACTATTTTGGTTAAAAGTGGTTTATTACAAGAGTAGTATAATTAAAATGCTAGTATTTTACATTCTATTATCTGTGTTACTAACACTGGATCAGTAATTGTAATGGAAATTGATTTAGTCGAGTTGAGGGGTGAAATCGACTAAGCTAAGAGAGAGCTTTCAAAGGTCGATAGATAACATCCCTTGGAAGTGACAGTATTAGAAGTGTATACATCGTTTACAATCCTTTACCAAGATAATATTTACTAAGTATCAAGTGAAATATTTCATATTTTATATCAAGGAAAGTGAGGAAAATCTAAATCAGAATAATTTCATAGCAAAATCTTTGCAAGTTCATGTAAGCACAACCCCTCAAGGTGATTACAGAAGGTTTTTGGTTTCCAAATATTGTGCGTTGTTGAAACGGATCACTTTGAGTGAGGAATTGATGTTATTAAAGATTTGGAATTGTGACAAGTTTAATATTTGGTGAAACAAGTACGTATATTTTTTTGTACACATGTTTAACAACAGCGATTAGTTAATAGTTGCGAACATTTACATTTTATGCGTATTAAGCCACGCCATGCTATTTTTAGTTTTTTATTATTATGATACATATATATGACGCTAGCTAAATAAATAACTAGTATATTTAGTTTGCGTATTCATCCCCGCAAATATCGGATAAAGTCATTTTTATGGTGTTTATTATTTTTATCATGGAGTTGAAGATACAAGGAATACAATTTTCCATACAAATGTTTACAGTGAATTTCCTCCTTAATTTCGAAGAAAATTAACTAATGTTTTGACTATTTTGCTACTCTGATGTCCATCTTTGGCTAGCGTTTTTACTTACTGAAATACATGTTTTAAACAATGTTCAAAAAGCTCCTCGTAGTCGTAGGCGATTCGTTTGCTACGAGCTCGTAGCAAGCGTAGCGCTGCTACGTCGTAGCTGCGGCGCGCGGCGGTGTGAGCAATTTATTCTGCTTTAACATTCTATGTCATTCTTTAAACTATGAAGTTACAATGTTTTATTAATACTATACTTTATATCATTTATTTCAGGTAACAAAGACCCATATTTTATGTTTAAACCACTATATTAATAACTTTACTTGGGAGCTCGGTTATACAAAATATAGTCTCGATAGTCTTGAGTCAGAAAATGTAATCTACAAGTACCCACGTATTTGGACGTCCTACCCACAAAGTTGTGTGGAGTAGGTACCCATATAATTATTAAAGCACACAATTATGGAAAATTTGTCAGCCTCTATCACGCATGAACAGCACAAGGACAAATCACAAGCTGGCTCCTCTAAGGAATGCCAGAGTAAGGAAACACATGACAACATTCTATCTGAGACAGCAGAATGCTCGACATTTGAGTCAGGTCAATCATCACCCAAAACACTAACAAGCTTTATGCAGTGGGCTAAAAAACTACGGAGGATTTCCCCACTTCCAGACAGCCCACCGCCAAAGAAAAAGATAAAATGGTTGCTAAAGAGGATTGAGACACCTCCACGTCCTGTCCGTCCTCGCAAACCAGCGGGTAAAGGATGCCGAAAGGATCCACGCATTGATTATGTTTAAAAGACTCGCTTCTATTCTTTTGTTTTATAAATCACTTGCCATGCTATTCTTTTGATATTTATTTACACTCAGATGAAATTGTAATGACTGCAGCACTATAGCACTAATGTCACACGCTAGCAAGATTATTTTGCACATCATGAACACCAGATTGAGATCGTTTTGGACTGGCAGATACCTCAAGAGCAAGCAGGTTTTGTCAAAAGACGAGGAACTAGAGAGCAGATCCTAAACCTGTGCCTCATCATAGAAAAACGCTACGTCTTCATAGCAATTTTAGTGTTGCAAATCAAGCGCCAAACGCTTCAAGATCGGGAAGGAGGCGTCAAGGTGGATGAAGTTAACAACTCATTACAATCACCAAGCATTACAATGGTTAGTGAATTTTAATACACCAACTGGTCGCCTGGTCCGTAGGACACTGCAACTACAGCACTATAATTTCAAGATAACATATATTTTTTGAAGTATACTCCAGGGTACTGTAGCAGATACTGTCAAGACCACCATATTAATGATGAAGAAAGTAATTTATATTATTATTTATTTTTATGTTAACATATCTCGGGACCATGGGGTCCCGGACCTTTGGAAGGCGTATAAGGGGCTGAAGTCAACTCTCAACGGCCCATTCGACGCTTTTAATGAAATGAAGCACCAACCGACGATTATCCCTGTACGTACTTTGTATGTGCACCCAAGGACAACCCCTGGTTGGTGTAGAACTATTGCAGCATATGGAAACACATATATTGGATTATGGGTTTGGATGGGTTAAGTTAACTTATTATCTAGGACAATGGTAAGACTATGGACCTTGCCTTGTTTTATATAAAATACCCAGATAAAATGGCAGGGGGTGACTTGCACACTCAATAATGGGCCCCCGGGTACTGTCGTTTGCAAATAGTGATGTAGAGAGTAAGGGGGCAACATGTCCTGAGGTGCTTGATTAGTGGAGAGGTATTCCACGGCTATCAGAACAATCCCAAAGCCCGGAAGATGATCAAGATCCCTGCCAGCACTTACTGGAAAATTTCTTTCCTCCGACCACGTTTGCTCTTGCGAATCCACTCAAGCCAGCCAATAAAGGCAAGCCAGAGATGAGGAACAAGACTACACCCGGGAGACAGGGTGCGTGGGGTCGTATAGGGGTCATATGGGGTCACATGCTGCCCTGCGGGTTTCTGTATCTCTCTTGATCGGGGTCCTCACCCTAGACCTGTTCCGGCAAAGTAAACTCTACCAGCACAGACATAAAGGTCGGAGCGCGCGAGCCTCACCACGACGTTAACGTAAAGATACGGCGGTGGGGTTATTATTTATATTATTAGTAATATTGAGGATATGTTGCAAATATTTGAAAAACTACGTGATAATTGTTAACCTAAAAGCTGACAGCAAAAGGTGTTAATTCATTTGTTCCGAGATTAAGTATTTGGGGCGTCTAATAGTTCCAGTTGACATGGTCAAACACTAAAGTCATGAACAATGCTGCTAAACATAAACTCAAGGTCGATGGGCAGGAAATACATTATGTCGACGAATATATCTACCTGTACCAGCTAGTTTTTTCCAAAACAGGCAGGACAAAGAAATTGTTGGCCGCGTCGAAAATGCCTGGAAGATCTCCTGGTCCATGGAGGCGCTAATGAAGGGTGACCGACCTACCAATATCTCTATAGCGTAAGCTCGTCGACTGGCGTAACTTATGGGACTCAGAGTTGGATTTAACCGAGGCCCAGAAGTCCAAACTTAAGGTTTGCCAAAGAGCAATGGAGAGTAGCATTCTGAATATAAAACTAACGGATCGAATCCGCAAAACAGTAATACGCTTGAAGACAGGCATCGCCGATGTTGGCGATAAGACCGCGAGGCTGAAATGGAACTGGACGGGCGCCATGTGCAGGATGCATCAGGGCAGACGGGCCAAGGTCGTCACGCAGGGGGTGCCTGAAGACAGGCGTCGTCACCGGGGCAGGCCTAAGAAACGCTGGCGCGATGAGGTTATAATCTATCTATGTGCCAAATTTCATCCAACCCTATTAGTAGCATAATGAAATACTATTGTGAATTCATGCAAGCCTAGTACCTTTTGTTAGGTTCGGTACTGCTCAGAAATTGTGCACAACGTGTTGTGAACAGTCTTGTATGCATGCACCGTACTACCGGTAAAAAAAGTAAATCTTAAAATCCAAGCTATAAACTATGTTTGTGTCAAATTTCATCCAAATCCGTTTTAGTCTGAAACAAACAAACTCACTTTCGCATTTATAATATTAGTTAGGTTAGGTTAGGTTAGGATGCCTGCTAACTTGCTGTCCTGTATGAATCAGAATGTTGTGCCACAAAAGGGATGAATAAAAGGCAATTTCGTGCTGCTGAGATGAGAAAGCTAAGAGGGATGTGTAATGTGTGTGTAGGATGTGTAACGCGAATGGATAGAATAAAAAAATTGTATCAAACTCAACTCAAACAAACCATTTATTTCAAATAAACCAATTACAGGCACTTTTGTATTGTCAAGGGGTCGGCCAGTCAGAAAGATGAAGCTAGTTGCCCATTCCAAAGCGTAGTAGGTACCTATGGAGCAGACCGGCAAGAAACTCCATGAACACTCTTTTAAATCAAAATATGGTTACAAAATATAGATTACATCCTTCATGTTTAAATTATGCATGTGAGAACTATGCAGAACGTTAAAAGCGTCCGTAATAAAAAAAACAAAACCAATTCAAATATTAAATTAAATTAAAATAAGCCGTGGGAGCTAAGAAATGACCAGTCCACTTCTGACGGCGCCGGTTCACGAAAATGACGCATGGATTAGCACCATTCAGCTCACCCATTTTCAAAGGAACTTAATGATCCAACACACACGCCACCAGCAGCGAGACATTTGAGTGAGCATGACATACTCTCAGCCGCCAGGGCACATTCAAGTCAATGAAAAACAAACCTAGTAAATGGTAGCTCTATAGTAGGTACATAGTACTCACATATGTGCTATGCAATTATACAATACTAGCTTTTGCCCGCGGCTTCGCTCGCGTTTATTTAGACTTTGACTATCAATGCTGGTTATAATTCAATCATGATTCGAAAGATACGTGGCGCCATCTATTATCATAAGAACGTTATTGTTGTTTTCCTCGGGAACAGTACTTTTTTGCGGGATGAAAGGTACCCTATGTCCGTTTCTGTACCCCTGACAACGTATATGCAAAATTTCAGGATGATCGGTTCAGTGGTTTAGGCGTGAAAAGGTAACAAACAAACAAACAAACTTACTCTCGCATTTATAATATTAGTTAGGACTAAAATATTGAATTTATACAATGCAAAGATAGTTTTTACAATCTTCAGCAGCTGCAACAGTAGTTTCACATGCTAATCAATTAGTCTATGCGCACTTCTGGAGCAGGACCAGCGTTGAGCCAAGCATTTTTATCAGCGATGTAATCCCCCAACTTATAATATGCTTGACTGCATAGTGTGCGTTTTATACAATACTTAAATTTCGTTTCATTCAGTTGTAGTATATGAGGAGGTATTTTATTGTAACATTTTAAACAGTACCTCATGAAAGATGAGTCTACTTTAGCCAGCCTGAAACTTGGTTGAACTAATTGGTAAATATTTCTAGTGATATAATTGTGTCTTTCACCTCTTTTACTAAAAACTCTTTTTTTTTTCTCTTACGTAGGTACATTATATTTTCATAGATATATTGACAAGGTACCGTCATGATGTTAATGTCTAATGCTCTAATGGCTCTAATGGCTCTTTTCTGTAGAATAAAAATAGACTCGACGTCTGCAGCTCGTCCCCGTAATATAATCCCCGTCCTCGTATACTGTATGACATAACACTATGAAAGTAACTAAAAATAGACTAGCCTCGCAGTGCCTACATCAGTAAATTAACGGATTTTTCTCACAGCATAATTATGCTGCTGAACTTAGCCGTCCTGCAAGGAATGTTTAATGAGGACCACATTGAAGCCTTGAGTCGACCGTGATCCCCAGGATAACAGTTTTATCGACGAATTCTAGTTTCTCTTGATTTAATACTATTTCACAATTAGTACTTTTGACATTTGGTAAAGAAAATCGTATACACTTACAGCCCTACTAATAAAAATATTTAAAAAACTCGCTTAATAACTGTATACTTATACATTGTATAAGCTTTGGGTAAGAATTACACACTCCTTTTACCAATAACGGGTGTGTAAGCATTGTATAGTCATAAATTCGTTATAACAAAAGTCACTGGCAAAATTCTTCGGAAACGTTTTGAAACTAGGTGACCAAATTGTAAAGACATTTAGAAAACCTTGTAAACAGCATAAAAAATGATTATTTTTAATAAATTCTACAAATTGTGCCAAAAATGTTGTTCCGAAATGTATTTAGACAATAATTGTATGTTTTTTACGGTAATACGAAAGAAAGAAAGAATGAAACATACTTTATAAGTTTTGCATTTAAGAACGCACCTTTCAAATGTCAAACTAGTGTCCCAATTTAAATATGTGTGCAATCGATCGTGTGTCTGTGTGTGTGGTGTATTTTTTTATAGCACCAATCATATTTCTGAAGCCACAAATGTTTCTAAATCCAGAAACTACTTGTTCTTGCTCTTCAAGAGTCCCAGGCATGCGTATAAATTGTACCGCTTTATTTGGCAAAGCGAGAGCCACTCTTCAGCATACATTCGTAATGGACTGTTGGTTAAGTCCAGGAATGTCTGCTGCGTCATCTAGAACTGGAAACTTGAAGTTCTACAACCAGCCCGCCACCACGAGCTCGCAACGATGTAATTTCTAACTATCTTAACTATTTTCCGTACATATATTTTACTAAGGGTCCGTTGTTTTATACATAGTTAAACATGACCATTAGTCAATTTAACAATTAGTCACTTGACAATAGTCAGTAGCTGTCAAAGTTTAACAACTCTGTCTGCGCATGGTTAACTTTTATGGCAAATTGTCATTTTTTTAAATTGTAGTTAGCTTAACCATTTGTCAAACAACATACATCTGTCATTTTTAACTAATTTTTAGTTTAACTAACGCAGTATGTTAGACTACTGATCAAACAACGGGCCCTTAATCTATATTTCATTCGAAAGTCTGAGTCTCGTTAAAAGTAAAGGGCTCGAAACGATTTTTGTAACATTTTCATTTTCTTGGTGGTTCTTCACGATCCATTTCATCAAAAATATCGAAATATGCAAATAAAATAATCCATAATTGAGACTGAGATTTGAATGCGAACTTTCTTAAAAGTTAGTACAATAGCCCGCCAGATGTACGGTTACTATGGTTACACGCTCACTAAACAGGGGTTGAGGACTGAATAAAAGTTGCGTAATTTCTCATACAATAAAAACTGCCGGTACACCAGATGTGTACAACTGAAATGTCAAATATATTTTATTGGTAGAGTAAACGTTATAACTCCGGTATACGTTGTGTGTAAATCTTTATTTGTAAGGCTGTTAGTATATAAGAGGAACTCTGAAAGTGCCAACAGTGACTGAAAAGTTGTGTGTCATCAGTTGCCATGGAATGGCATGTGATGCGGAAGAATGAGGAAGATGTCATGAGGAGAGTTTTGAGTATGAATATGGATGGCTCTAAGAGTAGGTGAAGACCAAAGAAATGATGAATGGACTGTGTGAAAGAGGGTAACTACTCAAATGACGACCAATAGTGAAGTATATAAGATCAAGATATGTTGCGCCAAACACAGTAAAATTGGAATAAGGGCATGATGATATCAAAGAATGACAGTCGTGTTTGTATATACGGGCAATTTAAGTTGTTAGTCAATTTGCTTAACGATTAGTTTCACTGAGTTAACCTACACGGCTGTAATCAAATCAATCAATTAAATCTAAATATTTTATTTCACATTAACCTAC
The DNA here is from genome assembly GCA_917490735.1 of Dryobotodes eremita. NCBI lineage: Eukaryota > Metazoa > Arthropoda > Insecta > Lepidoptera > Noctuidae > Dryobotodes > Dryobotodes eremita. The sequence continues at coordinate 2,339,629 of OU823241.1, read as the reverse complement.
ATGGGCATTTATGAAACGTCAGAAGCTAGGTGCACGGTGCCAATTGGTCGTTTCCTATGGAGAAGAGCCGGCAAGAAACGGCAAGTTACTATTTTACAAATAATTGGGTTTTCCAAATTACAGTGTTAATAGGTATGGGAGGACAGTGTAGGTCTGTCAACAAGTACCAGGTACAGCCAGTGCTCTGTATAACTTGACCTCTCTTCCCCACTTTATCTTTGTAAGGGGGGTCAGGTAATGCGGAGCACTGGCCGTACTAACCAAAATAGGAAATAGTCAACAAATCTACAGTCTACAAGACCTACAACGTTCTCACATTCGCAAAATAGAAAAGAATCTATATAATAGATAAATAAAATAATTAAAATAAAACATATTTAAACTAAATGACATGATTGACATTACAACTGTAACAAATCTGAATTAATAGCCTGTCTACAAAAGCCACTAATAAAGAGTTGAAATTAGAGAAGATTGAGTCGAGGAAGTATGTTTTAAATCAAATTTAAAAGAAAATATCGTAATTTGGGAGCATTTAATAGACATTTACATAATTATGCCGTTAATGAGGTACCCAAGAAGCCACAGTCATGTGCAGAAGGAATTATTGCTAAACTTCCTTGCCTTCATTTTTCTACAGCTCACTAAGTCATACGAGTATTTACGCCCGGTAATAACACCTTTTTAGGGTTTTTCTTTTACTGTGTTATTATTAAAAGTGGTTTGTAAAATTTAAAATTTGTATTCGTCGAATCTACCTATTAGTACTCAACAGTAAAACTGTGATACCTAACAAAATAAATCAATGCTTGTATTAAAAATAAACCCTGTACTGCATAGCGCTGTCTCACTCCCGCGGCGCCCTGAGCAGGCGAACAAAGTACAGTCAGCTTGATAACTAACTGTAACTTTAATTCGTTAGTATTTTAGCAAAAGAAGTTGTTTAACTTGGTTTTTGGTTATTATACCGCAAATGAAAAAAAAAATGCATTGCGTAGCCTATTGGCAAAGTTTTTCCTGAATTAGTTGCAGTAATTTTCCAGGTATACAACTGAAATTAATAATTAAAAGCTGTAGCAAACTTATAAGGTTCATACTTTCATAGAATTTATGGTTTGTTATTTTTTCAGATAGTCAAACTGTTAAAGTAGTTGTCAAGATTTGGGTTCCAAACTTAAAACTACCGATAGTTGTATGCTCTACACAATATCAACATGCGGAATCGAGACAGTGCGCCAGAAGAAATTATTTTATTAATTATTGTCCCACCTGACCCAAAAATAAAAACACTAATACTAATGTTTTAACAGAACTTCTAAATAAAACTACGAAACCGTGCTCTAATCTCATCGAACTTAGTTCAAAGTGAAAAAATACATCCTGCTCTGAAATGAAAAGTGAAGTGAAATTTATGATCGCGACAGTACATTAGTATCGATCAGCGCAGCCGCGGAACCATTCTCGCCGGCCGACAGCCCCTTCAAGCGTCTGTCTGGAACCAGTATCCACTTGCACCAGTTTGTTTCACCCTAAAACGGTAACGGAATATTATTCCATCGAAAATGTTAGACGAAGAACAAAAAGAAATGTTGAAAAATGAAATCAAGAAAGTGCGGCTGGATGCCACGGATCAGGAGTCACTGGAGAATATTCCAATTGAGCGTTTAGTAGGTGAGTATATTGCACAGTTACTTATTTTTTTTTTATAATAGATTTGTTTTTTTTATGCTGTAAATTTGCATCACCTTAAAGTAGACTGGTAGAAAATCCCTAAGGCTTTTAGTCAGCCTTTGTTCAGTTTATTTTTTAACTTATGATAACGTTTTAGTAAAAAACGACTTACTTAAACACTGTTAAAAATGTATTTAAATAAAATAGTGAAGTCGTTAGAAAATACATAATTCATTTGTGCCGCATGCGACCTCGTTTCGATCGGTTGACCCTTTGTGTAATGAATCAATAATTCACAATAGTATCGATCCAGGTAATAACCGCTGCATTCTCTTTATACAGGCTGTCCCAGAAATCGACCAACATACGGTGGTGAAAGCTTTGGTTAAGCCCTTCCAAAATAACAAAACATATGTTCCGCAAAGTGTTTTAGTTTTTGAGTTATATTAGATTTTTAAAAAGGAAAACAGAATAACCGCTATGCGTCATCTTTTGACTCTCATGTGTTAATAAAATATTTTTATTAACAAGTTTTTCCAGCAACATAGTTAAAAATAAATAGTTACTCTATCCGTAATTACCTTTGATTCTCCATAAAAACGTACAAATTCAACATAAATTAAATATTATTCGATGTTTTCCTCAAATATTTTCTTTTTAAAATAAATTATATTTATTTTAAAAACTATAACATTTTGCGGAACATAATAAATGTTTTGTTTTTTTGGGAGGGCTTGACCAAAGCTTTCACCACCTACAGTATGTCGGTCTTATTGGGACACCCTGTATAATGCATAGAGTTCGATTTTGTGTCGAATACAGAGAGCCTTGACGAAGTAACATTCTATAAGGTATTTTAGTAACGATGCTGTAATACCAAAAATTTATTGAACTGACTTAAGCTAACGAATAGCATAAGTCAAAAAGACGATGTTTTTGATTGAAAAGCTGATGTCTCGTTGGAAGTCGTATTTCTTTTTCTTGACCTGCGGACTCTTAGGTCTGGCATGATTTTATGAAAACCGTTTTATTGTTAGAGTTTATTATGTTAGCAAACGGAGGGCTGCTAATATCATCATCATCACTGGCAGCCTTTGTTCTGTCTACAGCTCAATACCTCACCTACCTTTTGCACCACGCTTCCCTGGTCTGTGCGAGTATCAACCCGCGATCCTCTGAATGTCGTCCACCATCTGTTGGTCTACCCACACTCCTTCTACCGTCTCTCGATAACAATTAAATTAGTGCATTGCTCCAGCTGTCATCATCACGACTGGCCAAGTGCCATGAAATGAAGGAAGACCCTTCATTTCAGATCCGCTATCCATATTCCGACATCTCTCCTTAGTCACACAGTTACGATACACTCGGTCTTTTATGACAGACCTAATGTGCACTAGTGTCTCTCTCTCTTATACAACACGTATCCACCCAATGTTGAGTGCTGGTCTGCTCCATTGCACGCCACTATACCTGGTCTTGGGTCTCCAGCCTCCAACTCTTGCCTGCTACGTGAGACCAGATTATTCTTATTTCTGTAGTCCTTGTCACTAGGCCTGCTTGTATGAGAAACCGGGACCTCCTCTATGGGCTGATGATGATCACTGGGGTGGTTTTAGTGAGGTAAAAATCCCACACTCCCCGACCTCCCTCACATTCTCGGGTGCCTTTTGAAGGTTTCCACGCGAATACATAAAACAAGGCCTATTTGTATACCTCTGAGATGTTTAATATTGGTTGGCTATCTTATGTAATTTTAAGGCTCAAAAGTGCGTTTGAATAAATGACTTTTGATTTGATTTTGATTTAATAATTACTTTTATAATCATAAAATTAAAAATATTTAAATTTTGGTATGTACATGTTATTAAAAGCTTATTTCTAATAATGGGGTTTATTTATAAATATTGTTTAAGACGTACAAATGTATAGTTAAGCGGACGTTAAGCTTTGCTTATAACATAGTTCATAATAATAATAATGAACTGTTGAAGGTAATTGTGATATGGTACTTAAAATAAGTATTCTGTTTTTCAGAAAATTACATCGAAATGAGTGTGGAGGTAATTAGAGAAATGGAGAATCGCCGCGACCCCGTGTTCTTGGAGGTTTTGCGCTATGCTCAAATGCATTTGACTCGCGAAGGTATTTGAAATCAGTATTTAAGGCGCATGGCAACTTGACGAGCAAATCCAATAAGTTTCGGGGCTTGCTTCTCGTAAAAATGACATGACACATGACAATAAGGGACTTTTTTCTAAAAAAAAACTAAACCAAAGCTAAACTAAAGCATTCTTAATTACGAAATTAACATGTTAAAACCTTGCTATTTGAACGTAATTTCTTTGAAAAAAGGGACCAGATTTTTTTTTTGCTACCGACTTATATCGCATATCCTGAACTACAACATAAATGAAAAATGTTTAAAATAATAATGAAATAATGTCAAATAATGTTTTCTTTATGCATGCATGCCTATATCTTATTGCATATTAAATCAACTAATATCTTTTAACGTGAAAACGTCTCTTCGCTCGGTGTAGTTACATTTAGATTGCTAATAATTACGAAAATGCTACAGCAATGGTTGAGCATGCAAAAGTACCAATTTCAAAGACTCTTTTGGCACAAGAAGAGCGAGCGTAGCGAGCACCGTCGGCTCGCATAACTTTCATCCGAGTGTCGCACATGCATTTTAAAATGCCCGAGAATACGTCACGGGCAAATGAAATCCAGTCTCAAAATCGGTATAGACATTACCTATCTTTTGCATGCTCAACCATTACTCTATTATTAAAGGTCTAGTAGTGATTGAGCGCTTTTATAATTTCTAAAAATTATATATAATTTCTAGAAATGATAAAAGACTCAATAACAACTAGATGCCGCTAACGTGATGGTATCGTTGTTATAGAGCGCTTTCATAATTACTAAAAATTATAAAAGCGCTCAATAATTACGATACCGTCACGTTAGTGTGACGGTATTATCGTGAACGTCCACGTCCATAACATGTATGGAAATACGTGCAGATTATAAAGTTATCGTGGACGGAAAATTAAAAGCGTCTTCATAATATAATAATATAACGCGAATATTATATACGCGTATTTAATTTAATGTATGGATTATAATTATCTGACATAAATGAATTAATAATAATAATATTTCCATACATTTTACTTTCCTGTGTTATCGTGATGCCGTGACCTGGACGTGGACGTGGACGTCCACGATAATATCGTCACGTTAGAAATTATAAACGCGCACATTAGACTAAAATCGAACTGTAGACTTTCAGTCAGCACTAGTGAACTTAAAAGTACCGCCATTCCCTACACCGAGACAGAAGACCTTAGCACGTCATTACTTTGCAGAATTTTTGTCCATCCAAATCGAAATATATGCTGCGTGCAACAAAATCGCTATGAAACAATGCACACGTGAGTATAAATTACATACAATAAAGGGTTGTTTTACTTGAACCAATTATTTTGTATAATTTATTCTGAACAAACGATAAAATAATAAAAACAAAACAAAACGATAAAATGATAAAATAATAATACTTGTTATTTGTAGATAATCATAATAAACGTATTTCTGTATTTCAGCCGTGGACAAGATTGCGCACCTCGTGGTTTTGCATGAACCTGTGCCTTAAAGGGCCAACGTATACTTTCAACCTACAGGTATGTAACATTACCTTTGTAGCAAACAATCACTAACAGGGGTTAACGTTTCAAAAACACACTCAAAGTATGCAGTTAGGGGAGCAGACTGTTATTCATTTCACAATCAACTTAAAATGTCGGTATATTTCAATCAGAACTGTCATTCTTTGGCATTCGTGTGGAATGGATATAAAACAGCAAAATGTTGTGTCTTCGATCAATGGGGTCGGCTTCCAGCCTACCGGATGCAGCTGCATAAAAGTACATGGAGCGACTACGCCTCCACAACCCGGGTACCGAGTAACACGGACCCCATGGTGGTGCTGGTTGTCAGACTTTAGGGGCTTCTGATTACCCGTAACGACTGTCAAAGATCAACGAATGACAGACGGGACCAACGGCATAATGTGCTTTCCGAGGCACGGAGATGTCTCGATATGTAATGGATGGTCACCCATCCACGAACCGACCGTGATAAGCGTAGTTTTACCTTCGGTCGACCCGTGCAGCTGTTATCATTTAGCCACGACCCCCGTTGTTGTGTGTCCATCTGCTAAAAATAGATAACTAAAGGTATTGAGAAAACCGAGAATTTCAACTTGAGACGTGATCACGTCGACGTCCAACTCTTTGTCTGTGTGTACTAGGCTTAAATGTACAGTATTTTTAAGATAACCGATCCACAGTAAAAACAGATGAATTTGTTTACTTTTCAGTGTGCACTGTTTACCGCTGGGCATCGTACACTTCTCATCAGGAATAGCTACATCCAAGTTTACGTCCACCTCTATAGCGTTATAATTATTTCGGCGCGTGGCTGAAAACAGGAACAACGCCGCCATCTTGTTTTTTGAATACCTTTCAAGTAACATTTCACAAAACAATTGCACAATTCATTACATCATTCAACAGAGCTATCCTGCCCACGTTATTCGAGCGCCAGAACATCCTTGTAGCAGTTTTTAGTTCGACATCGCCGCCATTTAGTTTTTGATAACCTCGGACATCAACAATACGAAGAGAGCGCGCCGCCATTTTGAAATTATCTTTGACATCTTCAAACGGCAAGCGGTAAGCCAGCGTCCCCTAACACACACGCGCACTAACTATCAAAATCCGAAGGTTTTTAAGGAAGTTTTTAATCCATTGCTTCATACGTTGGAAAAAATCATCTACCCAATAACGTGAATAACACAATGGACGTCGCTGAACTGCCAATATATGTCTGTATAACTTCAGCAGATCAACACTCGATATTATAGTGTCATGGGAAATAATGTTAAGTTTTAAACCCGTGGAGTCTCAAAGTTTCATGGGACATAACCCCACATTTGGTGGAGATCTACTTAACCCAGAATTCTTCTGTATACTGTAGGAAGCCACGGAGACTCCATTTGTTGTCAAGCGGTAACCTCTGCACATAGCATGATTTCATTCTTCAGTGTTAGTTTTGTCTGTTTGCAAAGATACTGACCGGTCGCGGAGGTCTTTGTATTATATATTGTCACTTTGTAACTATCAGTGTCTAGAGCTACCCACAAATTGTCTGTCAGTAGAAGCCTGGTTCTGTTACCAGGCCATGTAATCTTTTAATATTTGATGTTCAGTGTCCTAAATGTGCATAAATTTCTCATGTGTGTATGTAGTAAATGTTATTAAATACATACAAAAGAGTACCTAACTCACTCAAGCATCAATAAACTTAGGTATCTTATACTTACTCAGCAGTATTAAATTAGATTGTTTTTCAATTAAAGCAAGTGTGTTTTTAAGTAAATCGTATTTTCAAAGTAGGGATTAAGAATGTAACAAATCTAAAGGAGAACGCAAACGTCCGTAAAGATTTGGTGAGAATAGAACGCGATAATTTTCTCATTCAATACTCCAGCGCAGATTGTCCCAAAAAACCGGTCACAGAGAAAAAACGGATTGTTTGCGTTCTTTCTTTATTTGAAAGAGGTAAAGTTACGAAACGTAGACTAATATTTGTAGGAAACTTTTCGATTAAGTATTTGGGCCCGAGTTCGTTCTAGAACGCGTGCCTTAATACGTTCATACTCAGTTATGAATCTCGACTCAGATCTAAATTTGTATGAAATCTAAAGAATTTCAATGGGATTCTACGACTGACTATTACCGAGATTACAGGCATTTAGAGACATAAAATGTATCAACGATAAAATAAATGATTAGAATTGTAAAAAAACGAATTAGGGTAAAATAAAAATAAGAATGTTTGTAACCAAACACGGCTGAATTTGTGGAAAAATAAAGAAACAGGTATGATGTAAGGGGAACTCTATAATGAGTGCGCAGTGACTGACATGACTGATCAACGCTGACTAGATGATAATGACTGTTCTAAACAGATGTTTACCAACAAAACTTTGCAAAGCATTGTTGTGTTATCAAGCAGTGAAACTGTTTCCTGCTTACCAGTTGATTGCTTAAAAGTGCGAGACAAACACGAGACGGCACAAACATTAAGGAAAATAACATTTCAGTAATGCGTCTATATATTAGACGATTTGTATGATGTAATTGTACACTTTTGTCAGTTATTTGTTTTCTAATTTATTGATTATAATAATTATGTGACCCCAAAGACATCTTTGGGAATGGCATTAAAGTATTTTATTGTATCGCTTATTGTACCAATGAATATTGTAATATTATTTTAGTGTTACCCTATGTTAATGTAAGTTAATGGAAGAATTGAATCTGATTGTTTTATATTTCTGATGTCAGTAGTCGAAGAATCAAATTATGTAATCATATACAAGCACGTTTTTTTCTCTCTCAATAAATCTTAATGTGAATGATAATTGTTTCCTTTGTTGATACTTTTCCTTAGATTTTAGTGACTACGGTGGACCTTTGATAATTATTAACACATAATGTCACGCCTCCCCGAAGAGTTAGGCAGAGGCAGAGATGTATATGGTACCCAAACCTACATTTCGTCAGTTATGCTTAAGCATAACCCATTAATCCCATGCAATAGGAGGCGTTACCCTATTGCAATAGGGGGCGAGCCTATTGCAATAGAGGCGAGCCTATTACCACAGGGGGCGAGCCTATTGCCATAGGGGCAAGCCTATTGTCATCAACCGGGCACAAATCCAGACTCCGGCTGCTTCTGAGAAATGTTGCTGCTTTGATATTGTTATGATGGCAAAATTTGAGTATGTTCACAAACATGGTAAGTAAGTACTATTGACGACGATGTTATGGGATGATGTTGATGGTCGGATATACATGGACCGGCCTATAGATACATGTAGACTAAATTTCTGAAGTAACGTACTCGAAAAAATAATGACACAATTAATGTATAAGTAAATGATAAATGATGTTATTTCTGTAAGTAATAATAATAATAACAACAATGTTTATTTACTCAAAAACAAAGCATTGTTGCACACATAAAAAAATACAGTTTAACAAAATAAGTTCTATATCTACAAACGTGTGGGTGAGCACTGCTCTACTAGCTAGGTTATGAAAACCTGCGTTAAGGAGAAGCAGTCCGGTCCCCTAAGGTATAATGACATAAAGGTTACATAGTGCTTCTGATGTACTGATACAATTTTGGAATATCGAGATGGAAAATTAAAGTTAAGATACGTTTTATTAAACGTGAAAATAAAATAATTTTAATTATAAGGTAAATAAATGTGTGTGTGTGTGTGTGTGTGTGTGTGTGTAATTGTGCGTGTGTGTGTGTGTGTGTGTGTGTTTGTGCTTTCTCGTCCATGTTGTTTATGTTAAGATTTTTTCTGTTTCGTCATATGACTTATTTTGGAGGTACGATTGCACAAACTTTTTGCATTTGTAATACGGTAGTCCGTAGATTTGACACTGTTCGTTTATTTTATTATATAGGAACGGACCAAGAAAATGAAAAAATCTCTATGAAAAAGTTTAGCGTACTCGCGGCAGGGTGCATATCCTATCTTTTCGACGTTTACTACGTTTATTATTTTCTATAATTCGGTATGGGGTTTTAGGGTGTAGCAGAATGACTGTCTGTAGTATGAACTGTTGCCGATAATTTAGAACTTTGCAGTGAATGTATAGTTGGTCGGTTGGAAAAAGTATATGACGAAAAGTGGCCATTTTTAAAATGGCCCTATGTGCTACTTCTAGCGGCTTGAAGGTGGTTTTTGCTGCGCCGCCCCAACAGGAAATACAATAAGTTACGATGGATAGGCAAAGTGCGAAATAAACATTATAATGGGATTGGCAATATACCGAAGAGTTTTAAAGATGTATATCAGTTTGCGTACTCGTCCAGTTAGCAGACCGACATGACATTTAAAATTGAGATTCCTGTCTAAGACTATTCCCAGGTATCGGATACTTTCAACAGAGGTTAAAAGAGGACATTGACAATTTGAACCCTGTATTTGTGGATGACACTTGTGAGTTTTGATTAAAATTGGAGTGTGTGGTTGAGAGATCGTAGAATAAATAAAAAAAATGTTTTGGAGGTATTTAAGGTGAGAGTGTGGGAATTAAGCCAATTTAACGCAACATCAAAGCTAAGTAGGTTTGTACAAACACTTTTACACGTCAATCATATTTTTAATCTAGATGAGGTCGGCGTTTCCTATCAGACTACTCTGAAATCAAAGGCCGAAACAAACTCAGAGGTCACAGTCTCTTTTAATGTCCATACATAATCTTGGTCAGATCATGTGAAGACCATGTAGATTAGTGTCTGAAATGGTCTTTTGAAGAAAGAACCACATAGATTGAGTAGACCTGTTCCGTCAATGCACGCATTTGTTAGTAATCGTGCAGCTCAACTCGGTACTTAAGGAGCTCAACGATTCGATGAACAATACCAAAGAAAGGATATTTGGGTAGACCGCATAAATTACTTAAACTGCCAGACCAAGATGAAAACTGAAACAATGACCCACAAAGACCTCATATTCACATTACTTAAAATAATATAATACTTTTTACAGTAAATATTCATGTTTAAAATAGTAAAATACAATCAACATTCAGTGGAAATTTTTTGGAGTAGCTCAATCCCAAGCCTTTTTGTGCTCAATATAGTCTTTCACAGTATAATAGGCTTTCTGGCATAGTTTCCGCTTTGTGTGTGTGGCTACAAAGTTTATTATAAAAACGTATGCATTGGCATCTAAACGAGCCACCTATTTTCTTGAGCCTGGTTGTAGGAACAATAAATTTGTGTTTGTTCCTAGTATATTTATACTATGGATATCATTGTATTTTTTAAACAGATTAATATTTTTATGTGCATACAAAAGATTCTCATAAATAAACTGAGAAGGCACAGTAATAATATTAATCTCTTTAAATTCATATCTGAAGGAGTGTCTGGGACTTAATTTATAAATTGAACGAATTGCCCTTTTTTGTAAAACAAACATTGTCTGAATATCGGCGGTATTTCCCCACAATAGAATACCGTACGACATCACACTATGAAAATAACTAAAGTATACTAAACTGGCTGTCTCTAAATCAGTTAAATCACGAATTTTTCTAACGGCGTATGCTGCAGAGCTAAGCTTTTTTGATAATTTATCTATATGGGGTCCCCATTGAAGCTTGGCATCAAGTTATGCCTAAGAATACTGTGGTATCTTCGGGTTTCAACACTTCACCCTTTATGAGAACACTAGTTTCTACTTGTCTAACATGAGGTATCGTAAACTTAATACATTTAGTTTTTTTCTCGTTAAGAAGTAGGTTATTAACATTAAACCAGTTAACTACTTGTGCGAGGGCGCTATTTACATTGTCAGTAACCAGCTGCTGACGTTTGAGTTTAAATAAAAGTGTAGTGTCATCTACACACAACACTATCTCATGTGTAACCTTTATGCGGTAAGGCAAGTCATTTATATAAATAAGAAATAAAAATGGACCAAGGATTGAGCCCTAGAGGAACCCCATTCTTACTACAGATCCAAGTAATCTTTTTCCGTTAACATCAACTCTCTGAATCCTATCACTTAACAAACATCTGCAAGAACTTTCATTACAGGATGTAGTCATTGTAGAATTCGTTCCCGGCACACAAATAATTCAATTTTGAGGGCGTTTCTGAGGCCGTTATCGTAGCGTCCTGAGTCGAAGAAGTTTCTTCAGACGGGTTTAGTATACCCAACTATCGATGTATGTCTGTTGAATAAAACATGCAGTCAATTTCGTATCACTTTCATAATCTGTTACAATAAATATACATACCTAGGTATTTGTGAGAAGGAACGAGAAGAGATCACCTCAACAGGCACACCAGTGACCCACAGCCACGTCAGGGAGCAGCCTGCTGCGTCGAATTTCGGGTTGGGTTACCGTAGGTGACCATACGCACTGAGCTAGTACTCATTTATCATGTCTTTTCATATTTTGTGGTCAGCTAACAGTTTAACCAAATGCAGCTGAATACCAGTATTTTAAATGGAGCGACTGCCTATCTGACCTCTTCAACCCAGTTACTGGTTAAGTTACCGTACACTACCAAATTAAGCATGTAGCGTATTCAGCTGCATTAAGGCTGGGCAGATGATGCTCATCTTTGTCTAGAAGGGTAGCAACGCATCTACGAGTACAATATAGTTGTCTATCATTAGATAGTGGTAACCACTTTCCGTTAGATGTGGACTGGTCGCCTGATTTACCAAACTTTTGTATGATGAAAGAGCAGATCTTAAGGGCTTCAATAAAAAATCGAATTATAAATCAATCCACTCAGTCTATCATAGTCCTATGCTGGATAAAGGCCATTCCGAAGTTGCGCCACAACACCCGGTACTCCACCTTTTGTGTTTAGCGTCCTGGCCGCCTTAACACTTCGGTCAAAATTATCTAATAAAACGGATCAACAAAGAAAACAATAATATAGATGCACATTCAGATTTATTTATTGAGAAAGATTCACATTCAGATTTATTAATTGAAAGATTCACATTCAGATATATTTATTGAGAAACATTCACATTCAGATTTATTTATTCAGAAAGATTCATATTCAGATTTATTTATTCAAAAGATTCACATTCAGATTTATTTATGTTTGAAATTATTATGACAATCATGATCATGGTCTTAACAATACTGACTCCCGAAACATCATAGCTAGGACACAATTTTGATTCTAATACACGGACAGACAGATCTTCTACAATGGCGGCACTGTATGATGCAATATGTCGTTTACACGTTTATTTTATTTCCGCTAATCATCAACTGCTTAGCCTATTCGCAATTATTGGGGTGGGCTTCCAGTCTAATTATCGAATTAAGCCGAATAGCAGTATACACAGTATTTGACTTGGAGCGACTGCCTATCTCACCTCCACAACCCAATTACTGGGTAACACAATACTAATGGGATGGATCCATGGATGGATGATATTAATGGGAATGGATGAGCTATATTTTTATCATTTGTAAGCTGTCACAGGCGTCATCATACAATGACGCAGATATAGTATTGACAACAACCATTAATTAATTATTGGAGTAATCAAATCAATAACATGTAATCCAAAAGTCAGTCGAATCTTAATTGATACATAATTTTAACTGAGGAAATAAAGAGTTTTAAATCAAGTGACTTAAAACGTACCTACCTATAAACTTAACAAAGACGCATTTTCTTTTAAAAATACTTTTTCTTCGTTGTTCGCGAGTTTTTCCCAAACTAGATTTAATTTCAGAATCGTAAATAGTGTTTCAGGGACGAACAAAAAAAGTCGGACGGAACTCCGCTAAGACCAAACTGAGTCCTGTTTATGTGTGAATATTTATGAGTGAGTGTTGCCATTTGCGCGCGTAGTGGCCGACCGTCGTCGGCCGACTAATGTGTGAATGTGTGCGTACAGCGAGTTGGCCGACTTGAGTGACACAATTTTTTGTTAGCGAGAATCTGTCCGACTTTTTTTGTTCGTCAATATAGTATTTGTATAATCAATGTGTTTTTTAAACTCATGTAGATACTATGTTCTAAAATGATGGTATTTTATTGAATTCTATTTTAATACCGAAAGAATCTCAAGCCAAATAGTTTTTCATGCTTCTTTATGAAGATTTAATTACTTAGTCCGTGTTCTAAAACGAATACGAGCCTAAATATTAATTATAAAGTTTATATAACTACATACATATTTTTAATTACGATATTAATAATGATTAAATTCTTCGATTTTTTGTTGATATCTAAATACATTGTATTATATAAACATATATATATATATATATGTGATGGACATATCTTAGAATTGATCATTTCATGAAGTGTTCGGTCATTTCAAGAAATAGCCAGCTAAAATTGCCCAACACGACATAATTATACATTAACGCAGCGATTATAAAGATGAAAAGTGTAGTATGAAGATGTTACTTTTCTAGTTAGGTACGTAAAGTATAAAAAGACTTGTATTCAATCATAATAAAACGGTACGGTTCGGTAGAAAACTAAGAAAAACGTTTAAAGTCCTAAGCTACGAGGTCCTCCTCAGGTGTAGGTCGAGGCCCTTGGTTGTAAGACTATCGGCACAATGATCGCTGAGTCTACACCTCTATCTGTCAATATCTTCGCGAGATAAGCCGAAATACTAGTTTTTTTTATCTTCTCAGCTTAAACAAGATCCTCATCATTCGGATCTGTTAAATCAACGGTCATTGTGTGATTAACATGTAATTTGACAACAATTGAAAAGTCTGCGTTTTCAAAGAAATTCAGTAGTTGAATTACTTTGAAAATGCAGATTTTTCCTTCCAGACCACAATATAAATTATTTCAATAGAAGACGCGAATTTCGATTGATCCTGATGAATAGAGTGTGATGTCCTGGTGTCTCTGATCACTGAAATATAAACAAGTTGTTCATTTAGCTCATTAACATAAGAACACAATGATTATAGAATACCTAGCTGAATAGGGGTTTTTAGACTAAAAGAGCCAGTTTTCATGATGCAAGTTTTTTACCTGTGGCATACCTACAATAAAATTGATGCAACAATGGACTTGCATCGTATAACCACTGGTCAGACGGTGTAACTTATATTGTTGCAGAAGCAACAATATAACTATATCAATATATCATTTAGTTGCCCGACTTATAAGCATGCCACAGGCAACTAAATCAAATCGTGTAAACCAGGCCTTACCTATTGACCTCTCAAGTTAGGTTATGCAGCTTGAATTCAATTTTTAAATGACAACTAATTAGTGGACAACGTGAAACTGAGATATGATTATTTCTGTAAGTAGGTTAGTACATGTAAACACTTTTACACGTCAAACATATTTTAAAAATTAGGTTAGGTCGGCGTTCTCTATCTGACTACTCTGAGAAGAAAGGCCGAAACAAACTCTGTGTTAGGTACACGTTTGATTTAGGTAGGTACTATTGTTATGTATGACACCTTAATTATAATGTATTATCTATTTTGTTTTTTTTTTACATACATACATAAGGCATGAGTTTTTCCCATGGGGGTAGCAGAAACTACAGAACGCCACCTGCTACGATCTTACTCTCATACTTCTTATGCTTCGTCTACGTACATACATTTGTACATCTGGTCACACACGCGCGCCGGTTGTGAGTACTACGCACCTGACCTTTCTGAAGAACATCACTAATAAGGTCACTTTATGTCCTTCTAGAGCGTCCCCTCCCGGCGTTACCCTTGACATCTGTACATAAATACCTTCTGTAAGTCTCCTTTCATTCATCATCTCAAAATGACCAACCTATACTAAGCTTACTCTTTTCAATGTTTGCTAAATTAAAGGCTCCTACAAACAGGCGCAACTCGCAACGCGTATCGCGCACGACACAAAGGCACCGCTTGTCACGCGACGAGCGACGCCTTTGTGTCGCGCTGTCGCGTCGCTCCTGTCTGCCTTAACAAATAAATTGAACGTACCTGTCGTTTGAAAGATTTATACATCCCATTTGCAAGTGTTGAGGGGCTGGACGAGGAGCGTCAGGTCGGTGATGTGATGTAAGGCTGAAATACACAAATGATTTGCTGAACCAAAGTATCGGTACGAGTCATACTTGTATATTAAAGGTTCCGTATCACCAAAATTATCTTATTATTTGCCAAAGTAATACGCATGGGAATAGGTATGTAGGTATTCTGCCAAATCTTCAACTGGATATTTATTACGGGAAAAAATGATCTGATCTGATCAAATAATGTTGATCCTGATCAAATCAAATCCTGATTCAATGTTTCCATACAGGAAGTAGACTCAACAACGCATTGTTGTTTGTCTATTTCTTGTATTCTTATTATATTATCTGAAATAAGAATGAATTGAATTGAAATTGAATTGAAAAAATATAACCGTGTGACAGACACATACAGACACCGTAGGGACAGTAATATTGTCACCCTTTAGCTACGGAACCTTAAAAATTACTTAATAATTATTTAGGGATGTACTTGTACTTACATAGGGGTCCACGATTTTCCAACCGCTTGCGCTCCTCTGTAATTATAGATATACGGAATCATTATTTTATTAAGAGCTACACAATGAAATGCAACGACATCACGAATCATTATCATCATTTCAGTCAGGAGTGTCCCGCTGTTGAGGCCTCTCCTTTCTTCTATATGAATGTAGCTTATTATAGTCGAGACAATTAAAATACAAAAAGTCAGTTATACCTTCAGGAGAGAATTCATGGGGTTTCGGGTACCCCACTACGGCAATAATGTGCTCCACATCTTGCACCACCGCGGCGCGCAGCGTCGCGTTCTTTTCTGGAAGTTACAGAATGCCTGTATTAAATAAAGTAGTGAAATAGCTAATGTAGTGTTTATAATTAAAATATGCCTAACTACATTTTGCCCGCGAGTTCGGTCCGCATGGGAGTCAATTTTTTGCCATAACATATCCTATGGCATTCGGCAATAGTGAAAGTATCTAGCAGTGAAAGAATTTTTGTAATCTGATCAGTTTTTCCAGAGATTATCTCCTACATTATCTGTGACCTTTGAGTTTGTTTCGGCCTTTCTTCTCAGAGTGGTCAGATAGGAAACGCCGACCTCAGTTTAAAAAATATGATTGACGTGTAAAAGTGTTTGTACAAACCTAATTACAGAAATAAAATCGTTTTTCATTACAAACAAAGAAACAATTTTTACCCCTTTGGAATATTATTATTTAGAATAAGATGAATAGGTTTTACAATATTATAGATAGATAGATCACTTATTTAGTGCACACAAAAGAAGTAGCATATGCACATGAATAACTGAATATAAAGAAAATAGAAGGTACAACAAAAAACTAATTTTAAAGAAATAAAGTGACGCCGTAACTATTTATGACATACTTTGATTCAAATAAAGAACAAGTAAAGAACGGTGTGCGTTTCAAGGATGCAGAAAGAGTCCAGCTCAGCATGTGTCAGGGAAAAATACCTGACGCTGATATTCTGCTGGATCCCTGCAGAGACTTATGGAAGTCGAGCATAGTGAAATTATGTACAGTCACCAAAAGAGATAAGTAACCAGGGTCGTCGGATATAGTTGAAGTTTAGTAAGAAACCGATGGATGTTTTCGAATAAAATGTAATTTAATTAAAGAAAACAAACAGTTCATCTATCAAATTAAATTTCATTCGAAAACATCCAACGGTTTGCTACTAAATTTCAACTATATCCGACGACCCTGGTTACTTAACTCTTTTGGTGATTGTACATATACCAACAATTTATGTATTCTTCAGAAAAGTTTCCCATTGGGTTTCCAATGGGAAACGTTGAACGTTTGTTCTCAGATCATGTATAGATTGTATATTTTTGATTACTTGATTACCTACATAGAAAATTAAGTAAAGTGGCGCAGTAGTGAATAAAATAAACGTTTTGACTAGATTGCATATTTTTGTAAATTTTGTAAACTTTTCTTGTAAATTTTGACGTTCAAAAGTGCTTTTTATGTGCCTATTTGAAATAAATGATTTGACTTTGACATGTTTCCAACAAATTAGGATAAGTAAATAAATATACGTATTATAAATTATTATCTTTCCACTAATTATTGAAGTACCCTCTGTTAACAAGGATGAAACCACGAGATACCCCCAAAAGGCAAAATGACTTGGGAACAATACGACAGGAAGTTATATTAAGTACGTGTTTGAAACAGTCATATCCGTATTCCCTACTTTATGCGAGGCGATAGCAACTGCCGCAGTAGAATTGTAAAGGTACTAAGTTATCATCTCATCATTACCAACGAGGAAGCTAAATATCATCATCATGACCCTTTCAGCCGAAAGACATCTAGACAAAGGCCGTACCTCTGGCATCCAGAGGTTTACTGCCTCGTTCACCAGATCATCGGTTCACCTTGTTCAGGCCTATCCACGCTGCGCCGACCGACGGTCGCTACTCCAGAACCTTTTGACTCCACCGGCCAACCGTTCTGCGAGCTATGTGCCCCGCCGACTGCCACTTAAGTTATCGCATGGCATATATTTAATCTAACCACAAATAATTCTTATTTTGATTTCTTAAAAATACTAATCGATCGTCTATTTGTGATGTGCTCTAATCTAGTAACTGCGACCAACTTGGATGTTGTTCCGCTGGCCGCTGTCGTTGGTCACAGTTCTAATCTATCCTAACAACCCATTTGGTCGTGGTGCCCTACCTTCGTTACTGCGACCAAGTTCAATGGTAGATAACTACAGATAGTTTTTAAACAATAAGGCCAGAAAGTTAAAATACCATTAAGTAATAAATCGCAAAGCATCATTCGAAGATCAAAAAGTTTATGGAGGATCGACTAAATCATTTAAAAAAAACCTATATTGCATCGCTACTATGCCTGCACTGTGTGTTTGGTTATGACCCTCCAAACTGTGACAAGTCGCAAGCCTGTATCTTTTGCCCTAACACCTGTACATTGAGAGTCTGCCACCGACAACGCCGAGAAGTCTTAGGCTACGGATACGAAGTTAGCGGACGCGTGGTGGCGGCGGCGGCGGCGCGGGGAGCAACGTGTTTCAATGCATAGTTTTATATGGAAATAGCCTCGAAGGCAGCGGCGCGGGGAGCGGCGTTTTTGCGTACGTGGGTCTGCCTCGCCACGCCGCTCCCCACGCCGCCGCCGCCGCCGCCGCCCCGCAATCGCTGACTTCGAGATCGAGGTCTGAGTGTCTTAGAACTAAAACGACATTGTACCTACTTTTTGTACTGTAAGACACTGCAGCCCTACGATACCGGGGCCAATAGAAAGGCTATGCTGAAATTGTATCTACTTATTTAATTTCAACAAGACGTGTTCATATCGGCGTGACAAAAAAAAAAACACTGCTTCACAATAAACAATCGAGTCATTCTACAATTTAAAAATGATTCTAAAATCGCTTGAGTGAACGAAGCCAATCAGAATCATATAGTTTTGTTTAGTATATGTTTCAATTGTTTTAACTTTGTTTGTCGTGATGTGTTTTTCTTTTGCTTTAATATATTGCACGCAGGCAGAAAGTATGAGATACTCATTCCATGGTTGCACGTTCAAGGTACGTCCCAGTATTCGGTGGAGCACGCGAGCGGCGCGCTTCGTAATTCTACTTATCAGTAGTCTGCCCAAGTGCCAGATATTACATGATTTTAAATTAAAACTGGACAATCTTTTGTCCGGTTTACCAAGATTTTCTTGACTGGGCAGAAAACTCAAACTCAAAGCTTTTATTTCAAATAAACCAATTACAGGCACTTTTGAATTGTCAATTGTCAATTATACATTACAATGAGATTGAATTTATACAATGCAAAGATAGTTTTTACAATCTTCAGCAGCTCCAACAATATTTTCGAATGCTAATCAATTAATGTATGCGCCCTTGTGGAGCAGGACCAGCGTTGAGCCAAGCATCTTTGTCAGCGATGTAATCTCCCAACTTATAATATGCTTGGCTGCATAGTGTGCGTTTTATACAAGATTTAATTTCATTTCATTCAGTTGGAGTATGTGGGGAGGTATTTTATTGTAACATTTTAAACAGTACCCCATGAAGGATGAGTCTAATTTAGCCAGTCTGAAACATGGTTGAACTAATTGGTCCCTGTTTCTAGTCCTATAGTTGTGTCTTTCACCTCTTTTACTGAACAGATTTAAAAAATATCTTACGTACATAATGTTTTCATAGGTATATTGACAAGCTACGGTCATGATGTTAATATTTTTAAACAGTTCCCTTAGAGAATCGCGCCTGCGGAGGCAATATATTGCTCTGATGGCTCTTTTCTGCAGAATAAAAATAGACTCGATATCTCCAGCCCGTCCCCATAGTAAAATACCGTAAGACATGTTATTATGAAAGTAACGGAAACATTAGTAAATAGACGGATTTTTCTTACAGCATATGCTGCTGAACTTAGCCGTCCTGCAAGAGATGTTATATGAGAACCCCACTGCAGCCTTGAGTCAAGCGTGATCCCCAGGAAAACAGTTTTATCGACGAATTCTAGTTTCTCTTTATTCAATACTATGTCACAATCACTACTTTTAACATTCGGTAAAGCAAATCTTATGCATTTAGTTTTTTCCCATTTAGTACTAAATTAAAAGCACTGAATCAATTTTGTACCTGCAGTAGGGCGTTATTTACTTCGTCAAGATTTGATGCACGTCTGTTTATCTTCAAAATTAAGGAAGTATCATCAGCAAATTACCCCATTTGTGGTTGGTTTTTTAATAAATGGGGTAGATCGTTAATATATACTAAAAAGAGGAAAACCTACACAGACATAAAGAAAACCTGACTGTCCGATCAAAAACCGTACTTCTGGCATCCTTAGTTCTAGGACAGGACCTGCTATTTTGCTATTTCACTGTCATAAAGTCGAGTCGAATCGTTTGGACTTTAGATAATGGGATTCCAAATGCTCTACACAAGAAAAAAATATTATCTACAAAGGGTAGTTGTTGCTATTGGTTATTGTGCGAAAACTATTTGATTGGAAACATTCTACCATAGAACCTGTTATAGTCAGTCGATGGAAACACTGGATAGTTACCAAAAGAGCTGTGTTTATGGTCAACGGCGACCAAAGTATTCATTTATTTATATAGTTATTAATCCGTTAACTATCATCATAGGTTTGATGTACCTAATGCAGTATTGCGATCTTATATGAATCTACAATATTATCATAAAACATTAATTGCTGTGCCTTGTAATCAATAATTATGCAAGAGATCAGGATGTTAAGTATCATGGGTTCCAGACGCCGACGACTATGTAAGTGACTGCGTAGTAAATTAAAATTTAAAACAAACTCCAAATTATAAGAATAATTCAATCTATTTTTCTCACCTACAAATGACGTATCATTTTAAAAGATTTTTCAAACCTATGTCCTCTTTATAAGAGTCGTCATTCTTCTGCCTATATCCCAATTTATTTGAGGTTTCTTCCATACGTCTCTATTAGTCGTCATCTGGGTACAATTCCTAGCAATATCATCTTTCACACGGTCCATCCATCGTTTCTAGGAAAGTTAAAAAAAAAAATCTTCACGACATTTTACTCTATAAGTAACACTATCAATAGGGTAATATATAAAATTTCCATGAATTTTTATGTGGCTATTACGTGTGTACTGAATATTCGAAAATGTTATTATTCGCTCTAGCTTAGCCACTACTCATAATAAAATGCATATTTTATCCTTATTACTTTTCATCATCTACATCTTCCTGGTCTGCTCCATGTCGTCATGTTACTAGTCATCGAAATACTTTTTCTTCCGTCACGCTATGATTTCTTCTCTTTCATTATCATTCCTCACACAATGCATTCATCTTTTCTTTGGCCTTCACCTCCCTCTCCATCCATCATCATTTCTATTCATCACCCTATTAGTGCACATGTGTCATCAGATGCACATATCAAGCCATACAATTTCCTTTCAACTTTTCAGTCATTGTTTTTACTTTATTTATTTTCGTCACTCCTCACATCCATCTCGACATTCTCATCTCCGTTGCATGCAATTTTTTTTCATCCGTCTTCTTCACGGCCCATAATTGCGATCCATACACTAGCTTCCTTATTATGTTTGTAACTAAACTAAAAAAAAAACCTTATTCCTTTTGTGTGAGTATTTAAACGCCTAATTGTAAAAATAGTTCGACCTATTTTCTCACTAGCGAAAAGTTGTTCAAACTTTTGTCCTCTGAGTAGGAGTACCATTTACAACCTGAGTTATCTTCATAATTTTTATGCAGTTTTAGGGGTGGTGTGTGTACCGAATGTCCAAAAACATTACTTTAGCCACTACGCATAATAAGTGTACCTGTAGTTTATTACTTTTTTTAGGAGTTACGTTTAGTTTAGTTTGTGATAAATTGATAATCCTGTGCGAGTCCCAATAAATACTTTTTCTTTCTTTCTTTCTAGACCAGTACAATGCACATCTCCGTTAGGCTACAATCCCAATCAATTCTCAATCCAATTTTAGTAGAGATAAGAAAGGGTTCGGTTGAAAATTAACATTTTCACAGTAACTGTGCTTATACTTGTTGGAAGTATCGAATATATTTGAATAAATGAATTGAAAGTATTGACTTGCCGGCACTTCATAAATTTTCGCAGCTGAATTCGAAAATGACCTAAAATGGATATTACGGCCGGAAACTGCCGGAAAAGGAAAACGAAATACGGTAGGACACAAAATTAATAAATCATTATAATTTTGTAAATAGTTTTGTTTTCTTTGTTTCGTGCTTTCCATTTGTACGTTGTGTTTTGACGCTGGGCCAAACAAGAAATACCCCAGCTAATTATTTAAAGTTAAAGGAATATTAAATCATTTTATTGAGTAAAATTGAAAACAATGCATTGTACTTACCCATTGCAACCTTCAGTTGAAGCCACTTGCCGACCTGAGTGGTCACGTCGCGCGTACGCTTTCCCGTCTTGTTCTGCTTCCGCTTACTCTTCTGTTTACCAGAAGTTGGGCCCGACATACTTAAATCACGAATACTTTGTTACCGGGTACAAAAAAAAATACCTACCGCGAGCGAGAACTGGCCGCTTGCACACGTCTGAAGGGACTGCCGACCGGCGAGCCAAACGCGGGTCGATAGTGATGTACAATTACGCTCACAATCCCTCTCACCGAGAGGAGGCCTGTGTCCCAGCAGTGGGAACGTTACAGGCTGATTATGCTACGCTTGTAATCCTATTAATCATAGATTTAATTTCATTTTTGTTCGAAGTTGGTGAAGGAAAATATCAACATTTAGGGTGGCGATTACAGACTTAAATATTTATTTGAAGTCTATAATCGCCATCCGCCTTGAAGAACCACTTCTCAGTATGAGAAGAGGCCTTTGCCCTGCAGTGGGACAAAAATAGGCTGGTATTAATGACCTATATCTTATTATTTTGGTGGTTTGCCTTAGACCATAAGCTAGCTTACCTACTAACTAGAATGAATTCTATTTTCATGTCAAATTTGACGTTTAATAGCAGCCAACCAGTCATAATTCATACAAACGCTCGTGCGAGGTTATGGCGTTATAACAAACCCTCCAAATATTTTGAACACACAGATGTCTTATGGTTTATAAATAGTCTTCTATTTAATAAAATAAAAAACTTTTTTGCGAAACAAATTTAGCAAAGACGTTTGATAATCAGCTTATTAAGAAAAAAACCAGACAAGTGCGAGTCGGACTCGCCCACCGTTCCGTACAAATTTGTAGGTACATAATTGTTATAAACAGTTCAGGAATCGAGTCTCGCAGTTTTTTCCGAGCTTTTCCCGAAGTTCAGTTTCGAAAACCTATAATTACTTATATTATTGTGTTTTATAAGTGAAATTGTGGTTATACTAACAGTTCAAACCCAAATAATATTTAATATTATTTATCTAGATATCTATTTTTTTATTATTTTTATAAAAAGGGAAGATTTGGGTTTTGTTTGCAAGGATTTAATTCTAAAAACTGGGTAGGTACTCAACCGATTTTAAATATTTACGCTGCTAGTGTATAATACCTATGTACTAATTTATAATTTATTATAAGGTGCTACCATACAAAGTAATTGAATCTAGGGCTGTATTAACGTTTGTTGTCTGCTTTCTACGTGAACTGAATGTGACCTATGTTTGTTTAATATTCTATTAAAATATAATATGTATAAATACAAGACAAGACACTAAGGTAGGTAGGTACCTATGTAGGATTGAGTTTAATTACAAAATTTTAAAAAGAACTAAGTAAGTACGCATAACAGTGCTAACTGTTAGGTACTACATACACCAAAGTTATTAGGTACCTAAACATATAAAAGAGGGAAAGGTATTCTTTTTTTTCATTCTTCGTCATAAATCGAAAACATCTTAAAAATAATAATAATCTGTTTAAGCGTGTGCCAATGAAGCCCTTTCATACGATACCTGACATGACTCGGTTAACTCACTTAAAAATTTGGACCCCCGTTCTTTGCATAAAGACCCTGTATTTTTTTGTCATTTAATTATAAATATATGGCTTTCAGATTTTTCTCTTCTGTCTTCTGACAGACAGACAGACGGACAAGAAAGTGATCATATAAGGGTCCCGTTTTTTCCTTTTGAGGTACGGAACCCTAATAATGGAAATCAAGGTCATGCTTGAATTCCATTTTTCTTCATTATGTTTTCCCCCCGTCCCCCACCCTATGTATCAGCGTAGCCGACAATCAGCCGTAATCATTTGTCGGTTACGTTGATAGATGGGGTCAGACTAAATTCTACAGAAGATGCTGTTGCAGGTGATGCCTGCGGCTCTGTCCATGTCGAAGAGCTGAGTTAGAAGTCACTCGCACATTATGTAAATCAGATGTTTGCTGCCACTAAGACTCGGCCAGTTCGTTGCCTCTTTCCGAACTTGGCTTTTATAACAGATGCTGGATTTTAATAATAAAAAAAAAACTGATTTCTGTTTTCTCATTGACTGTACTTCCTTCAGCTGTTCAGGGCGCAAGAGTGAGACGGCGCTATGCGAACATCCGCCCAAGGGGATGGGCCTAGATACAATAACCTTTGTTGACCCATTCAAAACATACGTTCCAGCCATGATTCAAAAGATGAAAACTTGCCAAATGTGAATCAGACTCGCGTACAAAGAGTTCTATTCTATGAAAGTTTCTTATTTGCAAGGCCACAGCAACAAGTATTTGACGATTTTATCTGGCTACATATAAGATACGGTTGTAAAAGTCGGACAGACAGCGGTCGTGGACTTAGTACCTATTATAGGGTTTTGCTGGCACCCGTTGGGGACGTTACCTTAAAACAAATGCTTTTCTAGCCATGCCGTTTTGGACATCGGCTGATTAGCCACAACTGCATGTCCCTACAATGGCGTTCGTTAATTGTCCTGAATTCAGACTCCTTTCCACATCAGCATAAATCTTAACGTAGAAAAGTTAAATATAGGTACTGCCTAGTTCCATGAACCACCACCTCGCAGCATGGCAGTGCGCTATCGAGCGTTGTCTTGGCAAAACCACGATGCTCTTATCATCGGTGAGCCTTCCTGTTTCTTGAAAGATTGGTGTTCACCAATCTAAGGCCTGCATTCTTTTGGACTGAAATCAGAACTGGGGAATATATTAGCAACTTCTACAGAAGGTTTGTGCACGGGTCTATCCCAGACCTGCATTCTAAACTGATGTCTAAGGTATAGACTCTAGGAGGACCTGGTTATTATGTGAGGCTAGTGCTATCAGATGCAATTAAAGTTTTTTTTGGCAAAATGTATAATGTCAGTGCCTGGTATTCATAGGTACCGTAGATGATCGGTAGCAGCTAGGAGTGATACGCTTAATAAATTATGGCTTTTCTCATCAGCCACCAGCGTTTTCAGGTTTGCGCCGCCCTACGTTTATTTCCGTGCACAGAGACTGCACCATATGGTCTGTGTGAATTCGTGTGAAACTCCTGAGAAGAAAAAGTTGTGAGGTATTATGTACCAAAGCACTTCCACTGGCACGACTAAACGCGGCCAATGGAAAAGCTTCAGTACCGTTATCTGCTCGGCGAGCCCCGGGCCATGCAAGCACATACTATCATATATTCTATTATATTGTCTCGGGCGCGATGTGTGCGTCCTCCCACCTTGTTACCTAGCTGACCAATACGTGCATCGTGACGTCCAATCGGATGTTACCTGCGCCAATCAATATTGCACAGGACGAATGTCAATGACCTGCATGACACAATTAAAGAGCTGGATCGATTCGATACGAAATATAAATGAACTTTCTGGTACCTGCCTGATTTTTTTAAAAGACTGGTGTAGTTTAACACCCATTTTGTTTTAAGATGTTAGACAAAAGTCTATGAAGAGATCTTGAATGTGTAAATAATTTTATGATTGATATTTGCACTTCATAATGATGCAAAAAGAAACATGTTCTATGTTGTGTAAAAACAGGGTACGGACATTATAATTAGCATGGTAACACCTGACCTGTTTTCATATCATATCACATGATATGAAAACTTATTCTTATTCGGGTTCAGTGCCCTCCAAAATTAATTGGCATTGTAAGTCATTTGTCACTCAAATAATTCAATCGTAAATACATACCTTAATACAACTCTCATCCAAACATTTATGGACTTATCTAAGTTGGACTTTATCCAAAATCAAATCTGTGCTTCTTGGACCGATGATTAAAAATGTTTTTTTTCTGCCGACGTGATCCCGATAATTAGTATCGCGCAGGCGTCTTCTGACGGCTGTTTAAGAGATTAAGATTCCCGTTTCTTGTAAGGGTTCTGTAATCCCTTCCTCACACAACGATCTTGAGATTGATTTTGCTCTAGCCCATAATTCGTCGAAAATCAAGAAAAGTTGTAACTAAGGACGCCCAGGCAGACGTTTCTTTCTGCATAAAATAATATTAAAAACCCCGGCGAAGTGCGTGTCAGACCACGCACAATGAAGGGTTCCGCAGTAGGAATTAATTTTCCCAAAAACAAACTTAACCATTGTGGTTCAAAACATGTTCTCCTATAGATATACATCTATAAACGTCACAGTCAATTCTCTAATGTAAGTTTGTAATCGCAAAAACATATTTTTTATGTGATCAAACTACAAATTAACAATTTCTGGAGGTACGGATCCCTAAAAAGAGTGAGTGAAAGAGTTCTACACTCTTTTTAGGGATCCATACCTCAAAAGTAAAAAATGGAACCCCTATCTTATCACTTCTTTGTCCATCCATCCGTCTGTCTATCTGTCAAGACCCTTTTTCTCACGAACGCGTGGAGGTATCAACTTGAAATTAATATCAAATACGTAAATCTACGGTCCCTTTGAGCTCTCAACAAATCAAGTATGTCAGTCAACGGAATAATAAAATTGGGACATTCATGCGATATATTTTGAAACTCGCAAATAAATCAAAACCTATCGGGTACTTTCCGTTGACCTAAAATCATGTTTGGCAAGAAGCAAGGTCTCACAGCTCGAGTAAAGGAAAAAGTCCGATAATCGTTAATTTGTAGTTTTATCATTATGAAAAAATATTGTTTTGCTATTAAAAACTATCATTTGCAGTTGGACAATTGATCGTGATGTATATATATACATCACGATCAATTGTGTATATATTATATACATCGATATCGATGGGAGAACATTTCTCAACTGGGATAAATTCATCCTAACTGCGGAACCCTTGATTGTGTGTCGGACACGCACTTGGCCGTTTTCTTTTTTGTTTGTCGTACTCCTTCAAGGGTGATTTACAACAAAATTTTTTCAGAACATATTTTTGTAAAGATTTCCTTTGGCAATCTAATTTGAATTGACATGCATCTAATCTTGATGATGTAAATAACGCCCTGCTGCAGGTCCAAAACTGATTCAGTGCTTATAATTTTGTATTGAATGGGAAAAAAATAAACCGCGTAAGATTTTCTTTACCGAAGGTTAAAAGTAGTAATTGTGACATAGTATTGAATAAAGAGAAACTAGAATTCGTCGAAGAAACTATTCTTCTCGGGATCACGCTCGACTGAAAGCTACAATGGGGTCCTCATTTAACATCTCTTGCAGGATGGCTAAGTACAGCAGCATTATGCTATAAGAAAATTACGTGACTTTACTGATGTAGGTACCGCGAGGCTAGTCTATTTCAAATAGTATTGTCTTTCATAGTATAATGTCAACGGTATTTTACTATAGGGACGGGTTGCAGACATCAAGTCTATTTTTTTTAATTCGCCGTTGTTAGCTTCACTTGTAACTAACAAACAATGTGATAAAATCGTAGAAGTCAAGAAGTTTGTATGTATGTCTAGTTTGGATGACAAAACTATAATTTGGTATCTTGGTGCTGATCTGATGCTGGAGGCCAGGAGGTGGGTAATGGAACTATTCAGTGGCTACTAGTAAACCCCTCGAGTTTGGGCTCATATGATTCGCTTTGATGAGTCCAATATATTTGGCCTAGGCAACGAAGGTCTGATGATGGAGCCAAGAGGTGGATAGTGGAACTCTTCAGTGGTTACTAGTAAACTCCTCGAGTTTGGAGTCATATGATGCGTTTTGATGAGTCCTATATAATGCACTTGGTGTCAAGAATCTGATGATGGAGGGCAGGAGGTGGACAGTGGAACTCTTCAGTGACTACTAGTAAACCCCTCGATATTGAGTTCATATGATTTGTTTTGACGAGTCGAATACATTGGGCTTGGGCAACGAGGGTCTGATGGTGGAGCCAGGAGTTGGATAATGGAACTCTCTAGTGGCTCCTAGTAAACCGCTGAAGTCATAACTTTGTTGACTTTAGACTTATTAATTTAACTAAATGAAGAATATACTAGACAAAAAGCTAAAAATAAAATATGTAGTTTAAAAAAAAACCGAATAAACACCATTTATCACACACAAAAAATTATAAAATAATTAAATTGACTTCTATTAGTTCTTCTTTTATAACTAATGATTAAATCAAAAAGCGTGGAGTGCTTTGTTTAAATTAGTTAAAAGTACACATAATTAAAAAGGGCTCCACGCTTTTCCGCCTGTTAGATGTAACAGGCGGAATGCTAATATGTTACGCGAACAGAGAGCCCAAACAGCGTTTTTTTTTTGTTGGGTAATCATCAAATGACCTCTCCCGCTCTGGGCGGAGCAGAAGGGCGTGTCAGACTCTTACTGACTAAAACCCACCCGTGATCCTTCAGTTGCCTGTGCGCCTGGGCCACGGTAACTAAAACAGCCCAAATGTGGAAGAGGTTTACATATTTGACGTTCAAAAGTGCCTTTTATGTGCCTATTTGAAATAAATGATTTGACTTTGACTTTGACATAGCACCGCAAGTTTATAAAAAAAAAAACAAAATAAATCAAAGAGTTAAATTTAAATGGATTTAGAAAGAAACTTAAAGACTTGCTATGAAATAAATGTTATTATAATTTAAACGACTATTTGAATGATACTATGACATTCTAATTGTAATCTTTTATACTTACTCTTTGATACTCTGACATTTAATGATACTTTGACATCCTAAACAAATTGTGTGTTTATGATATTATTTTTAACCGATGTACCTGAAATTGTAATTTTAATTCGTAATGATGCAATCAATAATGTTAATACTAACCGAATAATCTCTGTCCCGTAATAAATGTATGTTCCTAATATTTGCACGCCACACTTGGCAGAATGTGATGATACCACGGACTAGTCTTAAGACCTTATAATGCACCAAATTCTGACAAATAAATGATTATGATTATGACTGTAATTAATAGGTTGAATAATTACCAAAAAGTCACACATTCAAATTCTTTTATTTAAAAGATATTGAGTTGTTACAGACATTAAATAAAGTATACATTTTAATCCTTATACTAACAGATATCAGAAACACAAAAGTAATACTGATGTTATTACTAAAATGCATTTTTGAGGCCCGATTTGATCGCCTTATTGATTGTTTTTTTATATTGTAGTGAAACTCCCTTGTAAAGATTTAGTCAGTATTTTTCATCTTCTTTTTTTGTCTTAAAAGTAAGAGTTTTAATACAAAAGTCCAATATTTTATACATATTTGAAAGGGAATTTGATCAACTGTTGGAATCAACACAGCATCGGAAAGAACTGTTACTTATTTCATAAAGTGTTCACTACTACAGAGTATTATTCAACATCAAGATAATAATTCAAAATAGACACATACTTAATATTTAAAAATCTTGTATAAAGATGATGACTTAATCACCATAAGCAGTCAAATCCTCCCCTATAAATTTCACCCTCTTTTGTCCCATATAGGGCTAATTTTAAAAATCCCTAAAGCTCACTTTTCTTCGTTCAGACTCTTACTTACAAACTGCAACACCCCCTTTTAGGGGAAGTTTTGAAAATAGTGATTCAGTACATTTACGCGAGGTACCATTTTCTTTGAACAATATTTACAAAACCATATTCGGACCAAGATTCAAGTTCATAATGTTTATAATTATGATTTTACGTAATAAACTCTTCTTATCCCCCTTTCTGCCCACATCTATGTCCTTAGATATAACTTTAATTGTGTGCATGGTGCAAGCACACATAAATACGTAACACTAAAATCTTTGTGTTCACACATAAAAAGCTACACGACTTATAATACTGATATTAAACTACGCTTACTGAGGCCCGCGTGCACCACAAATCATTTAATACTTTTAGCGTTAAACGTATTTAAAACATAATTCGGTCTTTGTCATCTTCAAAGGATTGAGAGAAATACATCAATGTTTTAAATTCGCAGATGACTCCGCCCTGAAGTGTAAATGTGGTGCTGTTCCACGAACAATGGGGTCCTGTTGTTCGCACGCTACAGGAGTTGCTAAACGCTACGGAAGGTGGCAGCCTCATAGCCAAATTCTGGCCTGACTGTATATGGCTTGCCATCAATACGCTAAAAAGAAGAAGCGTTAAATGCATTTAGTTTTTTAGTGCAAGCGAGTCTTACATATATAATAATTATTATTACAATAAACATGTTATAATAATATGTTTAACATACACTGAATCTTTTGACTAGGCGTAATGAGACAATTATAGATTAGAGTCGATCTACATAATAAATATTTTATTACTGCAAGGAGTTCAGGATCTACTAACACAGATAATGTCTTGAATATAGGCAGTACATCAATACTATTAAAACATTTAGTATGATCACCACATCAGACTGCGACATCTTACCCTACAAACTACAAAACATTTATACGAATAAAACACTTATAATAATTATAATAATAACACCTGAGGAGGCTCTCGTTGGGCAGCTAGATTAAGGGTTTGATTCAGAAAGCGGTACTTCTGGACACGGCTCCCGTTGTCAGGAGGTTCCTTTCTTTGAAGCTCTGACCTGTAGCTTGGACCCTGTTCCCGATATCGGTGGACTACAATTTTTTTTATATTTTTAAATGTTTTTATATTTTAAAATATAATAATCAATATAGTATGATAAAAATACATTGAATCTATTGAATAAGCTCAATGAGACAATAGGTGACAGTGGATCCATATAATATATATTTTATTACTGCAAGGAGTTCAGGGTCTATCAACACAGATAATGTCTTGAATAGAGGACGACAATATTAAAACATTTAGCATGACACCTCATCAGACTGCAACATCTAATTCTACGAAACATTTAAAGTTTAAAACTGTATTTTAACATGTACTGGTAATTGCTAGACATCAAATAGGCCAGTTTCTTGGCTATCTTGAAAAGAGATTCACAAGAAATTGTGGCTTTCTTAAATTAATCCTCACATTTTATAAAAGCAAAGGACCAATTTTGACTTTCAAAAATGTATGAGAGCAAATCTTGTTTTAAGCTATATATACTACGCACAATAATTATCATCGAACGTGCTTTGTAAGACATAAATTGCTAAAAAGTGACCACTCAAGTAGAAGACATAAATCAATAAAGCATTGATGCTAAAGTCCAAAACATTTGCTCGTTCTTAATTTTTATATTTGACACGGATGTTAAAGAAAAATCCTGGGCATGCTTGTCCATGGGGCCTCTCGAAGAGTCCTGGGGTCCACTTCATACCTTCCGTTGATACGGACAGCCTGTATGTCCTGGGGCATGAGACCCTGATAAACTTTGAATCTGCCTCCAGGCAGAGGTGTCCATCAGAGAGGGTATGGATGCGGCATAAATGCAGCATCGTTATCCAGTTCCGATCCCTCTAAATCTGTAATGTAAAATTGAAAATCCTTACTTATGAGGCTTTCTAGGGCTGGCTCTACAATTATGATACGATCACAACTGTGAATAGTAGCAGTAAATATATTTTCTGCTTGCAGCCGTGTCGGTCTTGAGGTCCTGGATTCATTGCCCAGGTCGGGCAGTGTTATTGGGTTTTTCTATCCGGAATTTCACAGTAGCATCCCGGAGTCTGGATTTGTGTCCGGTTGATTGTAAAAGGCCCGTCCCCTACTACATGGGACTTAAACATTACTGGCGAAATATGGGTGTTCCATATGCTGAACCCTTCGGGAATTACCGACGTGATGTTAATGATGTTATGTATTATCTTTCCTTCAGCACCCCCACTGCTAAAAGAACAAACTGCGATAGCCAAATCTTCTATTGTTTGTTGACCACTCCTTGAGGCGGAAGTCTGACAAACGTGGTCACTGAGTGGCTAACTCAACTGACGAGCACCAGATCAGCCTAATTAGATGCGTGCACACACTAAACAATCACATGTGACGCGCTCCCTATACTAAATTTTATGTCTAATTTGTTAATGACAAAAAATAGATTTTGCAAAAAGTACGATTTTAAGGCTCGTCCACACTGGCGCGACGCGACGCCCAACACAAAGGCGCAGCTCGTCGCGCGACACGCGGTGCCTTTGTGTCGGGCGTCGCGTCGCGCCAGTGTGAACGAGCCTTTATTCATTCTCTTTCTTCTCTTTCGCCGTAACATAAGATAGTAAGTAAGCTTAAAGTACAAATAATAAATGCAATTACCTTCCAACATCGTATCACTCACGGAAGCAAGATCGAAATCCTCAACCAATGGTTCCTTGCGTTCTTTTTTTAAGTATTGCATCAACTGGCTGCGCATTTTCTTGTGCAACGCTAAAAAAAATAAAAAGTACCATCGTAAATAGAGATCGTAAACATACAAATATAGTGAAGTATCAAATAAACATTTTTCTTTAATGATTACTTATATTATATCTTAGTACAAGTTTTATTATATCTTATTATAACCGTCTTACTACAGTGACAACAATTAAAATATTTTTACAACAAAGATATCTGACTGCTAGTCACTACGCAGGGGCTCGTGGCTAAGTAATAACAGTCGCATGGGTCAATCGAGGGTTAAGCTACGCTTGCCGCGGTCCTCGTGGCTCGTGGACCCTCCATACTTCGGAAAGAACGTTAAGCCGTTGGTCCCGGCTATCATTCGTAGATCTTAGACTGTGGTTACGGGTTGTCAAAAGCATAAAAGTCTGACAACTAGTCTTACCAAGGGTTATCGTGTTACTTCGCTATAACTATCGCTCAAGCAATTGAAACCAATGTGCGCACAGCTTTAGCGAAAACTTACATGAATATAAACATTAAAAAATCGCGTCATGAATGACCTAGAGCTGAGTACAACATGCGCCATCAAAGCGACTTAATTTACCTACCTAAGTATTTATTGATACGGAATACAAATATTAGCGTATTATTACTAATTTAATATTATTAATTCGTATTATTTTTCGCTAAACTACAATGAAAATACAAGTAGGCTATCAGCATTTTCTGAATATCAGTAATCCTCAAAGTTTCATGGTTATTTTGTTTAAGCGTTAGAATAACCTTCGCGAGTAGATACTGAAATATGCGGCCGGCGCACTTCGGGCATTTAGCAAGTTGTTACATGGCTAATACTTTTACCACTGCACGAGCAATTCATTCGTTTGTGCGATCTACTTAATAAAAATCTTAATATATCATTGACTGACAGACGACGCAAAGCCTTAACAACTGGGGCTAGAAGCATGACATTTTTGCACAAGTGTTCCTTATAAAACGAAAATTAGCACTTAACAAGGATTTTTGAAAACTCGTCCCCTAGTGGGATTAAATAGGAGATGAAAGTTTGTATGCAAGTTCGTCCTTTTTGCCGATGGGAAATCCCATAGGGCAC
The DNA here is from genome assembly GCA_917490735.1 of Dryobotodes eremita. NCBI lineage: Eukaryota > Metazoa > Arthropoda > Insecta > Lepidoptera > Noctuidae > Dryobotodes > Dryobotodes eremita. The sequence goes on along the minus strand of OU823241.1, from coordinate 2,306,051 downwards.
ATGTTTTGTATACATAATAAAAATGTTAAATTCATTCACTGACATACAACGCACAGCTTAGACCGTTGGGTCCAGAAACATGAAACTTTGCACAAAGGATCCATTATAACTTATATAGCATCACCCAAAGATATGAATAATAGTCCTAAAACTAAGTACATATTGCGAAACAAGTATTTACGGTTTTAAAATCGTCTGTATTTACGTCAAAATACATTCAGTTACTGCAAAATAAACTTACCCAATTCACGCAGGAGCTCTTCCCCTTCCAATGGCCCCTCGTCATATACTTTTTCGCCTGGGCTTTTAAATGCAAAAAAATCTCTCTCTCTTTGTTTCCATCTTTCCTCTTCTTTTTTCTTTTTTTCTTCTTCAAGCTTTTCTTTGTCAAGGTTTTCCTGAGACACTTCTTTGTTCTCGCCTTGTTCAGTCACTTCGCTCTTCGCAGCACTTGCTTCTTGATAAGGCGTTTCAGTGCCTGGATCTATGTCATTTTCGATTTCCATATTAACTACAACTGGCTCTACCGACTCCGACATTTTAAGATAGTTACTGGTTTAAACTAAAACATGACAAGTTTTCGTCGTTCGCACTTCACGCGTTCCAGGCAACTGCCGGATACTTTTTCCAGAAAGAGCTATGTCGTGTGACAGATAGTGACGGCGCTACACCTACAGTCTAGCGTTGAAAAGAGACAAACGATGACACAGGAACCCTTGTTGCTGGGGCACTTATTGATCGAGGAGTGAGAGGTTCAATGTTAGAAGAGTACTGCAGGAAATGCAACTAGGGCCTGGCATTTATTGATTAGGTACTCCTACAGAGTGAAGGAACCTCGTATAGTTAGTATTGGCGATTTAAACATTCATGATAACGAATATTACTCAAAATAATTTTATTCTCATAAAAGTTTTATCTATCTAATGATTTGTGAAAACTTGCCTCATTTGGGAATCAACGCCAAAGGTTGGCAAAAGTTTTACGATGACTAGGTCCAGCAGTGGACTTAGATACGGTAAATTGATTGATTGACTGTAAAAAGAGATAAATAAAGAACACAATTTTGACATTCAGATTTATTTATTGGAAAAGGTTACATGGGATAGTAATACAGTTGAATCCTTAGACTACCGAAAAAAGAAACAGAAAAACAAAATATTAATTCATAATTAAAATTCAATAAATTAATAATCTTGAATAAATAATAATAACCTAAATAAAGTTATAAAGTTAATAATAGAAAACGTAGGCTACATTCATTTTTCCTATGGATAAATGAAACTTTTCCTGAATAGACATAGTCTGTTTTTTGACTTCCAAACGTATTTTTCTGCTTTCAGCTGCTGAGAAGTGAAACAGTTTCACTGCTCGACACGACAGTGCTATGCACTAACAGAATATTTGTATAAAACGGTTAGAAAATATTTTTCGTGTAATTTTCATTAATTACAGTGTTATTTAATAATTAATTTTGCTTACAAGTCTTCGAATCTCTTTTTACTATTTTACATGATGGATTTTATTGTCATTTCGAACCTTATTTTAATTCGAGTTTATGACTGTTTACGAATATAATTTTTAAGTTTCTAAAGGTAGGTTATTTATTTATTTATTAAGGTTAATTTTAGTTATCGATAATTTATCATCACGATGACAGTTGCTGATGATGGAGCTATGTTTCTCATCATAGGTGATGAAGATGTAGATTGATATACTTATACAAATTACAAATAAATCAGCAAACAGCTTCGGCTAATAATTTTTTTCTCATAATACCTATTTGATGAGTCGCAAAATCGGTTATAGGTTATCAAATTGATGTTATCATTGGGTTCTCAAAGGTTTTTTAATCCTGAATTACTAAATGTTGTTGCGTACGTCTATTAGTTTCCTCTGAGTTGTTACCAGCCTCACGAATTGGAGATGCTCTCAAAACAAACACAAAATGTATTTAACACAATTGACTCTAGTGGCCGGAGAGGAGAAGAGACGCTTTAATATATACGTCGAAAAAATAAAATAATTAAATGGCATTAAATAGACATGAAGCGATTACACAAAAGGTCGTATATAGCATAGTGACCTCTACATCTAAATACTACTAAAAATTTTAAAAATGCAGTAATATATGCAGAGGTTGCCGCTTTTCATCAGCAGTGCCGTGGCTTCTTCGGAGAAGGATCGCAGTCGTGAATACGTGATTTTGCACTATCGTGCTCGCTTATTTCTTAAGAATATTAATCTGGTGTCATTGACATAATAAGTTGTTTCATTAGTACAGGCGCCAATGATGCACTTTTTCTGTAATACTTAGTTTTTACTTGGAAAATTGATTTTGTGAACCATAAATGATTACGAAAAACAAATACGGTGGTAACATTATTTCTTATGAAATTATGGGCTCTTAATAGTGATCTGCTATAGTTACAAAACAGCAGACCATCAGAGTGTTTGATTTGCAGCAAGCAGTTTGATGGGATGATGTCAAATCTTTCACGGCTTTTAAGATGACTACAGATTTGATCGATTTTTGACAATCGACACGTTTTTTCCTACTTTTGCGCCATGAGGAGCAGAAGTACTAAAAAATCAAACGTCGATCGTAAAAATCGAGAAGTTCTGTAGGCAGCTTTAATTACAAAATGGCGGTGGTATTTACTGTCGACATGGAGATGATTGATTGATGTTCGTTTGCAATATATGAAATGGTTTCCTGATGAGTAGCGAGCGTTGTCTTGCGGTAAACTCTGCAGAAAGAAAGAAATATAGATAAGTCATTGTGTTTTATTTTCCGTAGCTAAAATATAATGCATAATTTTTGATATTGGGAATTTATTTGTGTGAAGGTTTTATTTTTATTTTTGCAGTCCAGAGTCTGGATTTGTGCCCAGTTACTGGCAATAGACTCATTTTATCTGTTACATGGGACTAAAACATAACTGGCGAAATGTAGGTGTTTTGTAGGTTTACCTCTGCCTAGGCCTACAATGCATACAGGCGTGATTATATATGCTATGTTGTGTAAACATCTTAACCATTAATTTAGGCGTTATAAGGTCTTCCTGTAAGTTCAGCTGTAGAGACACATACCTACTGCAGTTTTGAGGATAAAGTGTCCGTTTATGAATTATCCTCCACCGGGTATTGGACCACGTTCACCATCTCGTCAACAGCTGAAATAAAAATATTCAATGGCAAAGTCAATCCATTTATTTCAAATAGGGACATAACAAGCACTTATCAACGTCAAAAAAACATGGCCGAATCCTGCCCTCAAAATCAATTCTAAATACATAAATGTACAGTAGTTATTAATATATGAAAATTACTTCTTAAATATACTAAAATAAATCGCAACAAAAATAGAATTGGTTCTAGTTGCCCCTTTCAAAAGGTAGTTTCGTATGGAAAATAATGGGGAAGAAACTCCACCGTTACTCTTTTAAAATGTTTTACAATATTTTGTATAGATTAATTATATAATTATTTGTGAAGACGATGCACCTAGAATAAAATTACTAAACCACAATAGGTAAATATACCTAATTAAATATAAAGCAATAACAGGTAAATTAATTATGTAATAGATACATCGTGCTCACATATTTACAAATATTGTAAAAGTAGATGATTTTCCTAAAATTTTTACAAGTAATAATTTAGCGTGTGAAGATAAAATTAGAAACCAGTTTGATTTTGTCTAGACTCTAGATTGTCCTATAGAGTAGGACCAGCATATTTCCTTTAATTTGTAATACGCTTGTTTACAAACTGTACTTCTAATTCGTTTACCGTCCCCATCATAGATATCCGAGTCCCCATACAACAATTTTAATCGACCCGTCAAGTCCAACTTAGATAATGTCGAATTCGTATTTTAAAATATTTTAGTACAACAGATAAAAGGAAATATTCTCGAAAAAAATAATCCCTTCTCATAAGTCCAATACATTACATAAACTTACTTAAGTCTAGGCCTGTAAACGTTGTTCGGAATAGTATGAACCCCGTAACCCACATGTGGGGCCACGCACGTGCCATCAAATTTTGTGGTGACCCCACATCGGGGGCATTCTGGATTGTTAACGTGTATGAGTTTCAAATTTTCTTTAATTTAATTGCAATAAATCACAAGATATTTTGTTGTTACATTTAACACAGTACCCCATAAAAGATGTAGGTATTTACTTTAGCTAATGTGAAAAATGGTTGATCTACTTTATCTATATTTCTAGTATTAAAATTGTGTCTATCACTTATTTTATTAAAAAAATGTAGACTTTTTCTTACATACATACTGTTTTCATAAATAAATTGGCAAGGTACCATCATAACTTTAATCTTTTTAAATAGTTCCGTAAGAGATTCGCTGCGACGTTGATTGTAAATAGCTCTGACAGCTCTCTTTTGCAAAATAAAAATGGATTCAATGTCAGCAGCCCGACCCCCCAGTCAAATGCAATATGATGTTAAATTTAGTAAATAAATGCCAAATTATTGCAGCAAAATGCATTTTATTCGAAACCGGGAAGTTGGTAACAAATATAACAAAAAATAATACTTACAAAGATAACGACTCATTGAGTGCTTGTTGCAAAGAGCATAAACTTTCAGGCGGTGCTGGGCAAATTCTGTAATGATACAATTAGAAAAGCATTACCTTCTTAATCATTTGTAATGAAATTCCCACTTAGCTAAAGAATTAGGTTTATGCGTTTTAAAAACCTTTCTATACGGCTATGATGTACTAAGCTACGTAGACAGACAACGAACTATAGTTTGTAAATGTAACAACACTGACGTCTTAAGTGACGTCATAATACTGCAACGCGCAAGCAGAGTTTTCGCGCGGTCTGTATGTATATAAATACAGCGTAGATGCCTATCTTCAAATATCACCCGCCGGACAATGACTCCCGCCGAGCCGGAAAATTCACTGTTTTTAATGAACGAATTTTCTGCCTAGTTCCTTTATCTCCAAAAGGATAACATTATAGCCAATTAAACATTTCGCTGACTAATATGCTCAGTTTTTATAAGCTTAAAATATTCTAAAAGAAAACATTAAATACCTTTAGGAGTCAACTTCTTTTTGTACATCTTCAGATAACGATTAAACACGGGATCAGAGCGATTCTCCATTTCATTGATAATATCTTCGCGCATCTCGTTGTACTTAACTGAAAAATAGAAAACCATAATACTTTAATTAACAAAAATCTTCGTAAACATGCAACATGTAGGTACTTATATTTTTATAATTCAGTCGAGTACAAAAACACAACGCACAAAGCAATTAATGCAGTAAACTTACTAATATCTTTTTTCAGTTGCCGCCAGCCGCCGTTCTGACTGAGTTCTTTCAGTTTTTTTCGCGTTTCTTCTTCACTCATTGGGTTTTCATAAGCGTCTGATAATTCTTTAAACTTAGACATTTTCACTCACACTAAATTCGGTTCGGTTTCAGTCAAAATAAATTATTTCGTACTGATCGTAAGCACACGTCGCGTCGTGAAAGAATACCGGAGGACCATTGAATGTTGGACGACGCGATCGCTCGGTCGATACGGCGCGGCGGCGACAGCCTGTGTGGGGGATGGTAGGCGGTCTCAAGACTGCGTAGTCCCTATCCAGCGCTACACAAGCTAATCTACGTATGAAATAGGGTACCTTTACCGACCATTTCAAATATTTTTTTATCCTTCCTGGGATTTAAAGCCTGGAACTCATGGTCCGAATGAGATCCAGGCTTTGAATCCCAGGAAGGGTAAAAAAATATTTTTGTCTATACATAATATAATATTATGTATTTTATTTTATTTTATTATTTTCGGAAAACTTACAGCTAATCAGAATAATGTTAATGTTAACTTATAATGTTAATTATTAAGAAAATGATTAATAGTTCAATCAATCAACTCAGCTTATCGCAGTGCACTGCTGGACATAGGCTCAAACTCAAACTCAAAGCATTTATTTCAATTAAACCATTTACAGGCACTTTTGAATTATCAAAGAGTCGGTCAGTTAGTCAGAAAGTTGAAGCTAGTTGCCCATTCCAAAACGTAGATCTCTATGGAGAAGAACGGGCAAGAAACTCCAAGGACACTCTTTTTAAATCAAGATATTATAAAATCCTGGGTACATTATTCTTCTTGCTTCTATATGCGAGAACAATGAAAAAAAATATAAGAATGATGAAACAATTCAAAATATAAGATTAATAATAAAAATAAGCCGTGGCAGTTAAGAGATGACCAGTCTCAACTGACGGCGCCCGTTCACGAACATGACGCGTGGATCAGCACCATCCAGCTCAACCATTTTGTAGGGAACCGAATGATCCAACACACGCGCCACAAACAGTGAGACATTTAAGTGAGCATGACATAGTCTCAACTGCCATGCTGTCAAGTCAACATAATTATATAATAAACGAATCCATGGTCTCTTCCAGGCTGTGCTCCAACACTCTGTCCTCTGCCTTCCAAATCCAGTTTGAAGGCCGTCGGTCCATCTTGCAGGGGGGCCACACTACGCTTGCCGATGCAGTCACTACTCCAGGGCTCGTCTGCCCCACCGGCCATCGGTATTTGGATAAACATAGGCAGTCTATTCCCACTTCAGCTTGCTTACTCTGCAAACTATGTCGGTAACTCCGGTTAATTTGATTTCTGATTTAGTTCTTCAAAGAAACTCCAAGCATAGCCCGCTCGTTAGCGCACTGAGTGACCTTCATGTTGTCGACCAAATCGACTATCAATGTCTACGTTTCGACACCGTATGTCATAACGGGCAGGACGCACTGGTTGAAGACCTTAGTCTTTCAGCGTTGCGGGATAGGCGACTAGAAGACTTGATAAAGTTTTCAAAATGCTGCCAAACCCAACTGGACCCTTCTGTCGGCTTCTTTCTCAAAGTTGTGTCTACCGAGCTGGATCGGTTGTCCTAGGTAGACATACTCCTTCAAACTTTGCGAAGCGATTGGACACGGCTGGCATTTACATCATCACTTTCGTCTTGTCCAAATTCATGTCAAGAGATCGCCGTGTGTGAGATCACCAGCACGGAGTTTTTGGGTCACGATCGACAAATACTAATCTGGTTCCATTTGCAGATCTTTTAATTGGGGCTGTTGATGCCGGTCATCAGGCTGACGTCACAATTCTGACTTTGCGATTGGACTCGGCTAGACGTATGAATTTACGTCATGACTTGTCTCTTGCCAAATTACTCCGTATCACAGTCGTACCACGACGACTAGTTGCTCTTCAGTTTTTGGGTTTTGAAAACTCCCTATTTTGTACTCATCACCATTACTTTCTTCTTTAAAAATATTTTATATCGAAACTAAATACATACATTCAAACACTGAAAAAAAAATCTACAAGCTAGAAGATTAACTGCCCATCTGGATACAAAGTTAATAATCCAGTGACGTGCAGTGTAATAATTTTAATCCCTATGTAATTGTTAAACTCGAAGCAGTCCGTACCAATCCATTAATATTGTTTCATAGGACACCCTATAATGGAGCAGCAGCCAGACAGCTAGGGGAGATGTCAGCCCACCCACCTCCCCGTTGCCCAGGCAACAGACAGGTACAATATTCCATATTACCTCAAATTCCCCCCGAAGCCCCTTGCAAAATTAATTAAAATGTGTGGTATTGACGAGTTGGGCTGTCACAGTGCAATACGAAATATCGCCGGCAGGCTTGCAATATGTAAATGAATTTTGTTAGTTTCGAATTTTGAAACTCAAAGGGGTGTCTGATGGTGTTATATTTTTTATTTATGTTATGTTTTAAATTATGGAATTAGTATCTACTATATGCACGGATATCGAGGGATATGGCTTGGAGGCGTGGCACATGTCGCCTCTGTTTGGTCATACTGACCCAAAATACGCATGACTCGGTGAGCATCGTTTAGTCAAATGTTTGCATCGGAACGTGTAGTGTGATATCATATTTTTACAAAATGCCGAATTGTTCCGTCCTTATTTGCAAAAATAGGACAATTACAACAAACCTTAGGACAAGTGGCGTGTCTTATCACCGGTAAGTAAAAAATCACTGAATGAATTACAATATTTAAGGATTTTACAAATTATCTGGTTGTGAAATATTTTTGACATGCGTCAGGTTATTGCCTAATGATTGACGCATGTCAAGGCGAAGCATTAGTGATGCGCAGCGCTGAGATGTGGATATCGATAATTGTTAGTTATTCTAAATCAAAACTTATATTAATAACCTGCGGGGTGATTACGTAACACACTAACAGTAGAAATGGGTTTCATTTTGACAGTTCAACAACATTCATTGCGTTATTTACGTTGTTGAGTAGACAAATTTTTCGAACTAATGAAGCAATGGATTAGCATTAAGCTTCAAAATGATCCAGATTGTGATAGATAGTGTATTACGTAATTAGGGTGCTGTTTTACAAGAATGATCATATTTTATTTCAGTTTCCCGAAAGATCCAGAAACTAAAAATAAATGGATAGATGCAACAGGCAGAGAAAATAATTGGTTCCCCTCAAACCAAAGTGTAATTTGTTCTTCCCACTTTCAAGAATATTGTTTTAAGCCGTCCGCGAAAATACGCAGGCTTTTTGAGTGGGCTGTACCTACATTCAAATTAAGATACATATTTGAAACTGTAAGTTAACTTTTATTGCATGTGCAAAAGTTTTAGGCAAACCAATTGTTTTCATTCTCCAAAACTATATGTGCTGCTGGGAAGTTTGTTGCGCCACTTCTTCTCCTCAGCTAATGCACTAGGAAGTGGTGAAGGGCGGGTGTTTTTGGGGGGACTGTCTTATGTAATTTTGATGTTCGAAAAGTGCTGAGTCTCAGCCTAATTTGAATAAATGACTTTTGATTTTGATTTTATGTTCAATAAGTACCTATATGAATTGTTGTTTTATGTGTGATAGTTGAATAATTTTAATTTAAAGTAAGAGAGAAACTGAAGAAACTGATTTCCTTAAATGTTATTTGCAAACGAAAATATTATATTTTTACTTGTTTTGTTGTTATTGGTGTTTTAATATTCCACATCGAAAAGCAGAAAAAATAAACGATACAAAATACGTCCAAAACCTCCTTTTGCAGTCGCTTTTCATCGATATTTTTATCGATCACATATTTATACCAACCCTCTTCCCTAATTGATGCTACAGTTATATGTGTGCATTCAGTGACTGTATCTATACTTTCTAGTGCCCGCCTCTTTTGAGCATATGTGCAATAAAATTTCACTAAAGTGTTACGCATATTTTCTTACTTGTGTGCGAAAAAAGCATCACGTGTGCCGTATCTATTTCTTTTGTTTATGTGTGAGTTTCAGGAGTGGGGAAAAGGTGGCGACACTTAAACTTGAGCAAATATAGAGTAAAGGCATATCTCTCGGATATCTATGACTATATGGAAGGTTTGGGCTTTGGTAGACTCGTAACTATAGACACAATGTTCGACAGATCTTGAAATTAAGAACAGCATTCCATTTGATTAGTTAAACTTCTCGGCCGGTTAATGAGTTTGTGTCTGTTCCTTCTCTTCATTTATTAAACTAACGGGTATGGGGTACTGAAGTTCCATTTATATTAAGATGTTTATTGAGATTGGAACGTTGACGGTGTCTGGTATGTCGACCCTTTGAATTGTTTGTAATCCGCTTTGTTATAATTAACCCTCATCGAGCCAATGTTTCACTTCCTGGCTCGCCAAAATGATTACAAAATAAAAAATATAAAACACAAATACAAGACACATAAACACATACATAAATATACATAAATATTTATTATACAAACACATTACATACACATACAACAACACACATTACATTACATTTTGTATTTTTTTTAAGCTATTGCATAGCTTTTATCGCGGGCTTTGAGCGCGGCGACCGAATCAAGAAATTCCGTAACGAAAATAAAACCTAACACCCCCCACTCCGCCTACCATGTAGCTCGGCCGAGCGTCCGCTTAACATGTATGTATATGGTACGACTGTACGAAGCTCGCACGGATCGAGACGAGCTGCTCCGAAATCGGACGAATACGTAAGCAGATTGCATAAGTTGATAAAAAATGCTATGTAATAGCTTTACCGCGGCAGTCCCCGAGTGCCACACGTGTTTTTTTTATTTTACATAAATATTTTCCAAAAATACAGGTGTCTATTTAGGGAAATATTGAGATGAATTCATGCACAGGTTAATTATAGGTAATTAATGACTTATTGAATCTTCGCTTCACCGCATGCTTTGTGAGACTGTGGATTGTTCTAGCAGTATTATTATAGAATAGTAAGAAATTAACATTCTAATTATATCGAACTCGAAAAAGTTTGATTTTGCAAGGATCCAACCGCAGCTCTGACAGCTAGAACTTTTTTTTAAATGTTTCTCCTCCCCATAGGTATATTAGAATCGACAACGGCTTAAATATTCAAAGCCGTTTTCGATACCAAACAAACAGAAAGACCAAATAAGCAGACAGTGCGAAAATTGTTCATTGATTCCTTATTTTCTTTTAGCTGACTTCACAAAAGGAGAAGGTTCTACGTTCGTCTGTATGTATTTTTTTATGTATGTTCATCGATAATTTCATCAATTATGGACCGACTTTGTTTTTTTTTTTCATTTGGTAGGGAAAGATCGTGTGGTGGTCCCATATGAATTTTGTTAAGTTAGCTTCGGTACCTAGATTTTGAATTAGCTTCAATAATACGAATTTAATTCATTTTGTGTATGTTGTTGATCTTATAAAATAAAACTTCCTTTTACTGTTGTTTACATACGAATTTGTGTGGTAGGTACGATAACAAAAAAGAGAAAAATAGAAAATATTTTTTATTAAGGTTTTTTATTTTTTTGAGTAAAGAACAATTTACAAAAAAAAAAAATGGCTTCTTATTTTCACTTTTTTGAGTTTTTTATTGGAAGTTAGTTGTCTTTTTTGGAAAAAAAGTAGTTTATTATTTAAAAAATACATTTGTACATACATTATACATCTGCATGATGCCCAGTTCGGATTTAGAGCTGGGCTTTCGACGGAAGCGGCGATACTGCGACTCAAGCATACTATCCAGTACTATGTGACAAGGAAAACGCCTATTTACGGCTGTTTTCGGAGGCCAACACCGACTGCTTTATAGCAATAGTGCGCAAGAGAGTGACCTCCCAGATGCGTCGTGTGCGGGGCAGCACCAACGACCTTCTAAACACCATAACAGAAAAGGTTGAGTGCCCTATTGTGGGGCACTGGAATAAGGTACACAGTTCTGGTGGTGTCCTTTTTAATGTTAGATAAATGGTTAACTTGAATAAGTAGGTATAAGTTACTAACATAGTTTTAAGCTTTACTAACACGTCTATATGGAATTCATGTTCTGAATAAAAAAATATTATTATGTCATTTATTTATTTATATACTTATTAAATACATTTTTAAATATTTTTATAAAAACATTTAAAAATATAAAAAATGTGGTCCGCCGGTATCGGGAGCAGGGTCCATGCTACCGGTGGTTAGGACTCCAGAGATAGGAACCTCCTCACAATGCGAGCAGTATCGTGGAGTACTGCCTTCTGGATCAGGCTCTTGATCCAACCGTCTAACGAGAGCCTCGAGAGATGCTGGTCGAGGCTTTCGGCCATCAGGCCATTGGCCGATACGACAATCGACGACGACTCGCCCATGCACAAACTTTCTGCTTCAGGAAGACGATGCCATGACATGTATTCTCGAGGGCTGATTCCAGTCCCCGAGAATGCCCGCCTTACAAAGCGCATCACTCGTGGTCGTGTATTGCCCTCCCTGAAGCAGTATAGTTTGCCGATGAGTACCCTGGCCCCATCGATACGACGCTGGATCCTGCACTGCCAGGCTGGTACGGCTGGTTTTGGTTGCGTAGCCACGTCACAGTTTGGAAATTTGACGTTAGCTAAACGACATGCCGCAACAGCCGCGCAATACAGGATCGAATGTGTATCAACGAGATCCTCGCTGCTCTCGAACACATTCTTAAGCTGCGAGTCCAGGGCACACACCAGCGCCCTGTTTTTTTTTGTGCATAGGCAGGCGTGGTAATCGGGGTCTAAGTTCGGTCGGAGTGGATCTGTACTCACGAAATGCATCCTCCAGTGCACTCCTCAATCGGGCATTGCACTGGCTACTTACTGAAGCAACCCTATCATCTTCCACTTCTGCACAATGATTAGACCGCGGCGGTATTTCATAAATGGTTGATGTTTGTACCGCGGTTTGTGCCGGATTCGAGACGATATGGTTGCTCAGCTCTGAGCGCAGCCTATCAATTGCGGCATCGTCCAACCTATGACTACGTTGGATGACCCGCACCTGATCCGACAATCGCTTTGCCGAGACGTTGACGGTTGGCTCTAGTTCCCGAAATAGAGACAGCATCCTACCACGGTACGCAGTGAGGTTAGTTCCCCCTCTGTAGACCTGTAATATGCGCGCATGACGTTCTCGTTCATAGACTGAGTCATCTCATGCGCTGCACACAACCACCGGCAGCGGGGACCCGGCTCGGGGCCGGATGGCCCCTAAGTCCCAAACTCCTCGGTGGCCGGCCTCTCCCCTGCCGACGTACAGGTGTTGGCGACGTCGGCGGGGAAAAATACGTCGCTCGAGCTCGACGCAACTACCGCGGCCGGTGTCGTCACAGCGCTCACAGTGATGCTGGATACCGGCGGCGGCGAGGCGGAGCTGAGCGAAGAGTCCGGAGGTGGTGGGCATGCTCGTGTTGTTGCTGATCGTGACCTCGTCAACATATTTTAATTTTCATGCATTCTGTTTTATCGGAGGTGGCATGACAGATGTCACCTTTTTGATGAAGTCTTTACTTTAAAGATATGGTTTATTTTATTTTTCTTAAATTGTGTGGTTATTACTTGGTTTTCGGATTGTTTTAGGATTTCTCTTATAATATAAAAACTGCGTCTAAAATTAATAAATCTGAAAAATCTTTTTGTGACCTGTTGACGATAGTGTTGCCAGGTTTAAAAAAAAAAAATATATTTTCAAGCTTTTCACATATCTCGGGACCATGAGGTCTCAGACCTTTGGTAGGCATACGAGGGGCCGAAGCCAACTCGCAGAGGCCCGTTAGAATCTATAAATAAAGGAAATGAAACACAAGCCGGCGATTATCCCTATATGCACCGTGCAAGTGCACCCAAGGACAACCCCCGCTTGATGTTGGACTATTGCAGGGTATGGAAAAAAAAGATATTGGTCTATGAGTTTGGGCGCCTAGAGTGGACTAGTTACCTAGAACTATTGAAGGACTATGACCCCTGCCTGATCAATGTTTTATATATACACGGATAAAATGGCAAGGGGTGACACTCAATAATGGGCCCCCGGAAACCGTCGCTAGCACATACTGACGTGGCGACTAAGGGGCAACACTTCTTTTATTGTTTGTACTTTTTGTTGTGCCATACAGGGTCTGTAAGTGTACATTAGCTTTAAGCCATTGTAAGATCTTTAAACGTTACGGAATGCAAATAGAGATTATGAGGATGGGTATAAAGTTTTCATGGGCAAGAATTCATAGTATAACATTAGTAAGTACTTAAGCAGAGACTGTTATTATTGAAGTCAAAATAAGCTTTACATAGACGCAGAATAGAATATAATAAAATAGAATACTCTTTATTATGTACACCATAAAATTACTAGAAAGAAAGACTAGAAAGACTGGTACAAATCTTGGTATCATTATGGAATGCAATAAAGTATTGAGTATTAAGTTATTAGAAAATGAAGCTTCAAGCACCCCTGATGTTAATCTGGTGTTAGTTGGGTACTTTAGTTCGCGAGTAGGCTAAATACATACCATATGTCTGAAATGGTACTTATTTAGCCTACGTCTATCGTATGTAGGGTGGCCAAGTGTACGGATAAATCCTATTTGGATGCTTTTTGAATATCGTGAGAAAAGTTTTGAAAGTTATGAATGTGGACGGCTTTAAGAGTAGGGGAAGATCAAAGAAACGATCAAAGAACTGTGTGGAAGATGAAGGGGACTATTGAGATGACGACTAATAAATAAATATGTAGGAGGAAGTCATATTGCGCCGACTCCAAATACATTGGGATAAGGGCTAGAGAATGATGATGATGAGTTAGGCTTTTTGGATGCGAGTCTGGCTAAATAAGATGGTGTCCGTCCGATCTGTCCGGCTTATTACATATTGAATTTTGTTATTATTTCATCAGAAGTTAAGACGATTTTATGATTCCGGATCAAAAAAGCTTTGCCAGACAATAATGATTTTTATTTTAATCAAACGTCTTGCAAGAATCAGATCTGACTACAATAACCAACAGATTGTTGATAACAAAGGCAATCCAAAAAATCTCTAGATAGCAAACAATCAATAGGTCACATATCTCCTAAACATAGTGAAACCTCTCAACTAGTGAGACCCAAATAGAGACAAAGAAACACTTAACTCCTGTAATCCACACTTGACCTCAGTAAGAACCCGTCTGACAGACAAAATACTAGAAAAACTTAACCTATCTCATGAATCTTTAATAAATATATACACATCAGACGTATCAAACCCACATTATCTTCTCCTTGAACTAACAGATGCTTACAAAATTATTAAAGTTATATCTGACCTCAATGTCGACAGTGCTCTAAGACCTGACATAATTTCGGTATATACATATATATCCTGAGCCCCAAGATACAGACTGTCTAGTTTGGGACGCACTAGCAAATAATATACTGTAACCTAGCTGTAGGTAGTATTTTAAGCTACTCATGTCATCTCAACTTGTTGTTAACCTGTGAACCTGCACCCTAATTACGTAACACACTATCTATCAAAATCTGAATCATTTTGAAGCCTATTGCTAATCCATTGCTTCATGTGTTCGAAAAACTTGTCGGCTCAACAACGTAAATAACGCAATGTATGTTGTTGAACTGTCAAAATGAAACACATTCCTACTGTTAGTGTGTTACGTAATTACCCCGCTGCTTACTGTTTTACCTGGACGATAAAATATTTTCTGTTTCCATTTTCTATCTGCTATTGAATGGAATTTGGTAAACACAAAACCTATTTTGGTCCACTAGAAATATGAAATGTGGACTATACTGTGTCACCTTTTTAAATCTTTTTTGATCCATGAAAATATTCACAAAGCCACTTGTTTAATAAAACAATCCTTTTTATTTTGACATTAGTTGTTGCCCGCGTTTTCGTCTGCGATCCAGATAGCCAACTAATATAAAATTAATCTTATAAAATAACATATACCATTACGTTTGCAATCCTCTTAGGGGAAGACAGAGATATATAAGACACCTAGGCTTTTCACAACTTAGGTATTTAATGATTCCCCACATAGACGTGGATTACATAATGTCACACCAGTGTTCGCGGAGGGTAGGCAGAGGTAAGTACACCTTTATATAGGTAGCTACATAGGTTGGTACTGAATTGTATTTTTCGTGAAAATGAAAGAAATCTAACACGATAGCCAAATAATATAATATTAAACTTAAACATAACATATCATTACGCCTGTAATCCTCTTAGGGATAGGCAGAGATGTATAAGACACGCAGACATTTCGCAAGTTAGGTCTTTAATGATTCCTCCCACACACCAGTATTCTCCGGAGAGGTAGGCAAACTTACCCTTCTAAGTTATTATTTACTAATTATTGTATACTTGCTTGTATTTTCCTCCACAATGGAAGAGATCAAAGATATCCAAAAAGTCTTAACTTATAATATATTAGTGATATTAACCTGTAATCAAAATATTACGTCTGTATTCCACTAAGGGGTAGACAGAGGTACAGCTCTATTTTATAGGACAACAAACTTATTCTAGTACTCAAAAAGAACATCCACATTTCACCAGTAAAATCATACTTACAACACACACACACACACAACCTAACATCACGCCTGTGTTTCCCTAAAGAGTTAGGCAGGACTGTATGAATTTCTCTGAAATAAAAGGTTGGAGCTTTTTTCCATCGTAAATAAGTTTGGCTGTAGGATTTTCATAATTTCCAAAATTGCCTCGTGGTAATAGGTTCCTTTGAAGAATACTCTCCCTTCCCAAAGCTCAAATCATAGATGCATTGGAACGAAGCCTTGCGTTAGACATTCTCTGGCAATTTTTATTTTTCTTTTTAACGCTCGGTGAGACATGTCAAATAGAATTGATATTCTTTCATTTGTTTTCCCAGTTCCAAGTTTTGTTAAGTAAATACCTAGCACAGTTCGTGGGCGCGGGTGTTTTTCTGGTAGTGATGGTGTTTGTTTATAATTAACCACTCTGACTCGAGCAATTCGCACCATCAATTATATTCAGGTCAAAATTGATATATTTACATGTCACTGGAGTGAATTCGCAAAAGTACTATTGTTTACACTATGTTACAAACAATGATCTTTATGATCTTGAGATGGACGTTGTGCTTTAATTTTAATTTTGTGTGTGTGACTTGGCTATCGAATTAGGTTAAGACCTGTAATGATAGTTTTAAGGCATTTAAATAAATAAATAAATAATATTATTAAATTGCTGAAGAGTGAAACCAGTCACAAAAAAACAGCTCCGTATCATAGGGCTGTTGAGGTATCAAAATCGAAAATCGCTTTGTTCTGTAGGGCTTCTATCAACATATTTGCCAAGTCCGAAACTAAAAGTGCGTCAACACAATGTGTCACGTTCACATTATCAAGTACCTACGTTGTCCCAGTGTTGGTTAGCCGAAGACAGGTGTTCTTTATATGAACGTTCGCTGGGTGGCATGTATAAATGGTACCTACA
Source organism: Dryobotodes eremita (assembly GCA_917490735.1). Taxonomy (NCBI): domain Eukaryota; kingdom Metazoa; phylum Arthropoda; class Insecta; order Lepidoptera; family Noctuidae; genus Dryobotodes; species Dryobotodes eremita. Next base: position 2,289,192 of record OU823241.1, on the reverse strand, counting down.
CGCTAAGTACTATCTTACCGATGCTGGGATTCTTGCGAGATGCTCGTTTCTGCAGACTCTAAATAAGCAACCCCTGGAAGAATTAGGCGCTCTTACGTAATCTGGCATAAATATCTCATTTGTTCCTTCTGCAACATTTTGCGGCGCTGGCTGGCCGATATCTTCCTGTTCTGCAACTCGTGGGTCATCAAGATGTTGTTGCTGGTGTTCAGGGTCCAGAGCCATATCATCAGGGTGTTGGTCACAAGTGTTTCTGGTACATCGCGTCGTAGTTCAACGGCATTATTAGCTGTTTGCCAGCACCTGAGGCACACAGCCATGACATTTTTGGACACAACCTGTACCGGAAATAAACACATACAGCATGCTTCTACCTGTTGGTGTTGTATTACTATTTCCAGCATTTCCGTTACCTGTGTGGCTAAGTACAAACCTGTAGTCCATATTGTTAAATGTAGTTGATAATTCTGGTCTACTTTGTAACGGTGTCCAGTAAAATATATCTTCTCTATCGAAGGACAGATCATTGATACAAAACGTACCGGTTTCCACTTTTCACAATATAACACGAACAATATTCCCGCCAACGAACAACTCAGAATAAATAATCAGAGTCCAAAAAAATGCCAGGTCATTCGAAAAGCTATCTATCAGGCCCAGTTTTTAATTTCTTAAACGTTCCCACACTAGGAATTTCTCCTGTCTTGTGATTTTTTTTTTTATTATCAGACTTATGGTCCACTACAAAATATGACCACATTTATTGTTTTCCTTTAAAGCCCTATACATTTGACAGTCGTTGTCATAATATAAAATGACTATTTTACGAGTAGTAAGCCAAGACCTTTAAAATGAGATATGTCTCAAGTCGGTTGACTAAGTTTTGATATAGGGTTGGAGGTACACAATCTCTACCTACACGTACGGGTTATACAAGCGTGAATATGTTATGTCATGGAAAATATAATACAATATGAAGAACCTTAAGTAAAAACCAATACGATTTTCACTTATTTTTCAATAATCAAACATATTTTGTTAGTGCAAAAAACCAAGCCCCAACTGTAGTCAGTTGGGTGTACTATTGTGGGGCTTGGTATACCTAACATCTGTATAAATATTATCTAGGCATGTTGCACTAGTAGGAGTAATTCTTGTAGGCTCCAAAAGTAGGTTTACAAGAGTTTAGGACTGAAACAGACTTAATATTTTACTACAAGAGTCTGAGTTTTCTAATAAATTGTAATATTAAAATCACCGCAAGTGATACCGGACTTGTTTGGGTTACAACTACAGTTTATCACTTCATCCATTGTCTTTTCAAAGCAGTCATACAATCCTGAAGGAGGTCTGTGCACACTTAATACAATAAACAATATCGTTTTGTTCAAAATCATTATTTAAAAGTCAATTCTCCATTCGCCCTTTCGTAAGGGGCGAATCACTACAACAAAATAATAAAAAACGGGATGAGTGAAACATTTTAATCGAAAGGGGCTAGATCCAAGGGGCGAGCGGAGCCCAAACCTTTAAATTAAAACTGGTTACCCACAAAATTTAATGAGCCATCATGAATACTGGTGGCTTTTAAACGAATGTTCTGTTATACAAAAAATGTCAATATTGTTAACAGAACCTTAACGACAACCAGCACCCTAACTGCGTAACACACTATCAATCACAATCTGAATCATTTTGAAGAGTACAAGTATTGCTAATCCATTGCTTCATATGTTCGAAAACATTGTCTGCTCAACAACGTAAATAACGCACTTTGTACGGTCTTCTCAACCCTACATTTACTTTGCGAACGCAGCAACCTACTCGGATGTCGTGCGTCACAAATATTATGCTATAATTATAACGTTTTAAGCAATGCATATCGAGTCAGACAATAACTGTGGAACTAACCACTTGTCAAGAGAAAGAATCGCTACCACTTTAACTTGTTAACCTTCTACATTTTAACATAACTTTAAACTCAACTTGTGGTTCTTTCTGTGTACTCCAATCTAAACCAACATTAATAAATTGGTAATGTACGGTGCCTACAACCATTGGCTCCTACACACTTATTGTTGTTGAACTGTCAGAATTAAAGCCATTTCTAATGTTAGTGTGTTACGCAATAACCCCGCTGATAATGATTAAAATCGCTTACCAACATGATTTATCGTAATGCACAAAGGAGTAATCCAAATTCGCGTTAAGGTTCAAATTAGTTAAAACTAAAGGGGGTTAGGTAATGTTGATCACAGACCGTACATGTGTCAAGACACTCAAGACTGTTTCGCTGCAACATATGCCAGAGATAGTGAAAACTTTAACTTTGTTATTTCAATTTTTTTATTTTGTTTAAGTAGGTTTAGATAAAATGATCCTAAAATGTACGCAATTTCCTCAAAGATGATTAAAAACCCATTTTGTCTGAAATTTATTATAATCATTGGAGTAAATAAAGCTTTTTCCATATATTTAGTTTCCATCTAAATGTATTATAAACTTTTAGAAATTTATTTAACTACATTTGCATGAATAAATACATTTTAACGTGGGCGGCAAAATGCTCCCCACGCGTCCACTCACGTTTCAAAGAAAGGCGCGGCTACTCTAGGGTTAATAATTATTTCTCAGTAGCAGTCCGGAGTTGGATTTGTGCCCGTTTAGTGTCACAAAAGGCTCATCCCCTATTAAATGGGACTTAAACATGACTGACGAAATGTGGGTGCTGTAAGATACACCTCTGCCTAACCTTAAGCGGATTACAGGCGTTATGTTATTAATTATGTATAAAAATTGCCGTTCCTGGGATTCGAAACCCAGGCCTCATTAATGTGGTCTGGCCGCTTCCACTTCTGCCGTGGTCTTTCTGTTTTTCTGATATGATCGTGAAGAGGAATCCCCAACATTGCCCTTTCCGCAGCTCTTTGAGTGGTGGTGATGATAAACAGACAAAAATAATAAGGTAATTTGCTTACAATAATATTATAGTTTTGGTAGTACGGAACCTTTAGCGTACGAGTCTGAGTCGCACTTGGCCGGTATGAGGTTCCACCACGTAGGTTGCTCGGATACAAGCCAATCCCTCAGCACGTTGCTTTATTTTCTTAAAAGATTTTATGCAAGCTTTCACGTTGCTGGAGTCACGCGGTGAAGCTTCCTTAATAACATTATTAGGCCCAGTTTAGTTAAATTTTTCCAACACGTGATTCAGAATTTTTCAAAACTTAGCTTTTGAGAGGTTTGATCAAAGGGGTGAAAATGAAAAGGTCTTATTTCAATGGAGTTGAAGGCACGTGTAGGAAAATGCTTACCCGTCTTTGTTTTGTAAGTAAAGTTAAAATACCACCTTCAACACTATGTAGACAAGTATATGATAAGTTGGATGATTTCAGCTTGACCGGCAAATTTGTATGAAAACCAAGTGGTTTGTCGAGCTTTACACGGAGATGTGATTATGAAGCAAGTCTAGAAGAGACAGAAATAATTAGCTTTTTATTCACGGTCAAATCCTGACTAATATTTTAAATGCGAAAGTGAGTTTGTTTGTTTGTTACGCTTTCAAGCTAAAACGGCTAAACGGATTTGCATGAAAGAACGGTGGGCAACCTACTAAAGATCCCGCCCCTGTTTTTTTTCGTTATGGGCTCCAAAAAAACAAACCGTTTGTGTCAAGTCTTAAATATATTGGATTTCCTGAAAAAAACATCTTTGAGTTTCATGTATCTAATGAAAAATGAAAATAAAAGACATAAAACGTAATAATTGCGGACTTCACCACACATAAAACTGTACGGAGTTCCCCCGGTAAAAGCGGGCGACTTTAAATACCTAGAACATTTAGTTACCGCTGGTCTCAGGAATGACACTGGTAACGAGAGCGAGCGGAAAGAGTTGACAATTTAGAGCTAATATGAGAGCCCACAGGTTTGCACGCTGTTCCAAGTCGGTCAAGCAAACACTTTGCAGAACACTTTTACACGGTTGTACTTACAGTTATTTAAGAGTTGAAAATAAGGAAGTATTTCTTATCACTGTGGGTAACTCACAAAATTCTATGGTTAGATGTTTGTAAGCAAGGGCAATCGCAATGCCGCTTAATGCCACTTACCAGATTTGGAATAAATTGTAGCAGCTGCAACAATTTATGCCATACGCGTTAGGTACCTGGAATTAAGGAATCGGTCACTTAATTAAGTAGCTCGAAACGGCATATTTTTGTCATGTTATCATATATACCAACTGCACCATTAGACCGGTTCCTGTCTGACTATATCATTCCTAGGTCTATTTTATAATCTTGGACAGTAATTTCACTTGTCGTACTTAATGTGCACTTCTATAATTTCTAAAGTGACGATGTTATGACGTCACGGCATCACGATAACACAGGGAAGTAAAATGTATGGAAATATTTGCAGACGCTTTTATATATCCGTCCACGATGACGTTATAACGTGCACGTATTTCCATACATTTTATGGACGTGGACGTCCATGATAATAACGTCATGTTTAAGATTATAAAAGCGCATATTAACAACCTATTACATAGTTGATCCACAGCTTATGCCTTATCAGCCTATAATGTTCCCACTGCTGGGACTCAGACCTCTCTTCGAGAGGAAGTGGGCTGTAATCTACCGTTGCGGGCCCCGTGCGGGTTGATAGATGTCACATGTCTTTGAGTGGTTGGTTCTAAGATATGCCGGTTTCGTCACGATGTTTTCCTACACCGTTTTGAGAGCAGCGGTGATTAAATTATTTACACAAACTTAAGCGCCTGCCAAGGTTCGAACCCTAGGTACATTTCGTAAGTCGGCCAGTTACCTCTGGGCCACAACTGTTCTTAGTTGATCAATAAAACTAACAAAATAAAATATGATATGAATAGGCAACAAGTCAGCCTTTTAAGCACAAGATAATAATAGGTAGGTAGGTAGGTAATATTTTTTCCAGCCATAACAATCTACGTTCGTTAGATAAATAAGGGTTTTAATACTAATTGGCTCCACCTCCCTAGTTTAATAAAAGATACTCGCCGTATTTTTCATCGCTAACGAGCAAAAAATAATAAAGATGTTTTTCATCTAAGAAAAACATTTCTAAGAAAAACATCTTAATACCTTGTGTATTGATGTCGCGTCTGGCTGTCAGTTTGTCCAGATAAGGTCTAAAAAGTACTGTATTTAGAATCCGTTTCCACAATCAATCAATTGCCTTTTGACGGCACGGTTGGGGCAGTGGTTAAGCGATTGACTGCTGCGCTGCGTGTCGCGGGTTCGATTCCCGCACGGAACAAATATTTGTATGACCTACAAGTAGTTGTTCCGAGTCTGGCTGTTTTTGTATATGAATTTGAATGTTTGTAAACGCACCCACAATACAGGAGAAATTCCCAATGCGGGGGACCATTAAAAAAAAAAAAACGTCTTTAAAGTAATAATAATAATGTAAACAAATCAGTACCCTCAGAAAATATTTTAACACAAAAAGCACAACCTCTACCCTACACAAAGCAATAGTTTATAATGATCGAAAACTAACCTACTCAAATTAACGAGAAACAGACTGATACACAGACTAAAATATCGGAATGGGCTCAGAAGTCACTCCATGGAAGACATCGCCAAGACCTTTGCCAACCTAATGTCGACAAGTTAGCGTCGAACGAATGGCTCAGGCGCGGGGATTTATTCCCTGAGACCGAAGGGTTCATGACAGCAATTCAAGACCAAATTATTGAAACCCGTAACTACCAAAAGCACATCTTGCGAGTCCCTCTTTTAACAGATATTTGTAGGCGTTGCTTCTCTGAAACTATTCAACACATTACTGGAGCATGCAAAGCAATAGTTCAAACTGACTATAAACACAGACACGATCAAATAGCAAACATAATTCATCAAAAACTTGCCATAAAATATAAATTAATTACTACACCTCCAGTACCTTACTACAAATATACTCCAGAAACGGTTCTTAAAAACACAACACACAAGCTATACTTTGATCGAGCCATCCTCACAGACAGAACAACACATTATAATAGACCAGACATAACGTTACTAGATAAAATTATTAAAACCGCGCAAATTATTGACATAGCAGTACCAAACACACACAACCTTCAAAACACTATAGCAGAAAAGCTGTCAAAATATACAGACTTAAAAATAGAAATAAGTCGAATGTGGCGGTTAGGTAGCGTTGCCATTATTCCTGTAGTACTTTCAACCACGGGTGTCATTCCCAAACAACTGCATCAATCTTTAAGAACCCTGGACGTTGCTCCCTCTACCTACCAAACCCTACAGAAAGCTGCTATCCTGAACACTTGCAGAATTTTCCGGAAATTCCTACAGAACGACAATGATGCACAAACATCATTCACCACTGCAACACAAAGTCAAAACATAATATTATCACGCCGCATATTAGTTAGTACTTTCAGGGATAGCACTTGGCTTTGGCCCGTGTTACCCTAAAAAACCGGCAGATCAGTGCCGAGATACAAAAATGTATACCAACAAATAATAATAGTAATTTATTTCTCTCAAAAAGGTACAATTTTGGTACATAGTATATAAGTTACAGACAGATTCAAACCTTTGTGAGAGCTGGAGTCTGTACTGGGTTCGGGACCTGTATGACAGATCTCCAGGCTCACACCCTTAAAAATAACAATATTAACGAAGTGAACCAGAATAATGTAGAGTTCACTTTGAACTTCAAGTTACAGCATACTTACTTACTAATGTACTTACTAATTCCATGCCCCACACAATACGAAATTAAACTCATTTGTTTAGTTAAAATCATTGCATTTTCCATGGAATTACTATGTACTATGTCGGCGCATTCGCAACGAAAAAGCGTTCGAATTATGAAGTGTTGTAGGTTCACAAAATGACACGTAATCAAATAGATAATTACTGAAGGAATACATTTTTTGATATTTTAGTCAGTCAAGGGAAACCGGGGCGTTTGGCAAAACAACCCGGTTTCATTTAATCGCGTTTGTATTCTATAATTCCCGTGGGTGTAAAATACTTTTTTCCAAAGAATTGTTAAAAAATTGTTTTGCAAATTGGGTGTTTCAATATTTTGATGTCTATTGCTTTTCCACTACAATAAGAGCTAAATAAGTACTTGACAATAGGCAAAACGTTGTATTGTTCGTCTTTGTTTTTTTTCAAAAGAAAATTTATATATTTTCTGAAGAAATCTGTTTCTAGTGCTCTATTATTTGGTTGTGTGCAGAGAATATAACTTTGCATTAGTTTCTTGTCCCTGCCTTTGTTAGAAATAAAGAAAAATAAAAAGTGGTGGCTATCTACTTAGTATTTTTAATTTATTAATTTCCATCATAACTGAAAAGAGGACACATGGGCTCCCGAAAGACGTAAGAAGAGGATCCCAGGAGTAGGACAGAGAAGGCTAGGAAAAAATAAGTTTTCTTTAAGTTCCGCAAAAGAAAAAAAAATAGTAGAAGTATTCTATACGGATTGCATTTTTATCAACTTTCCAAAGTGAAGATAGAAAATAAAATGGAATAATTAAAGGCTCCTACAAACAGGCGCGACACACAACGCGATACAAAGGCACCGCATGTCGCGCGACGAGCGGTGCCTTTGTGTCGCGCCTGTTTGAGTGAGCCTTAGTTAGTCATACAGGAAGCCTGTCAAATACTTGATAAAGAGATAATTCGGCTGCACTTCGATGCTAATTTGACAAGCGTACTTAACTCAGTAGTTCAAGGTGTTTTGGAAGTGAAAACTTTTTTAGGCGCGTTGAGCGCTTTTTGATAGGAGAAAATCTTATGGATCTGCGCCACCGACATTCTAATGATAACAATATATCTGTAACTATGAGTATGGCGTGTTGCGCTTGGCCAGCAGTGAAAACATATATATTTTAATTAATAATTAATCATTTTAATTTATTATTTTTTTGATACTAAAATTATTTTGTCACTTCTGTCGTCAATCCCTACAACTGCCGTTGCAGCTGTTTCTTTTTCAACCTCTACTGTCCCACACCCGCACGTCTATTCATAGCTTCTCGCTGTTCTCTCTACATTGCCTTCTCCAGCTAATTTCCCATAAATGTTTCTAAGTCATTGCCTGCGTTTAGCTAACAAAATTCTAAAGTATTCTTTAAATAAATCCTCGCTATTACGTCACAGTGGTGCCAGGCCTGCTGTTAATCAACTACGCAGATCTACCGGTGTGCGCCAGAGTCCGCACTCATCATTTACTTATAATATGAGCCGCGCGGCCGTTGCGTAAACTCGACTTAGAATCTTGAATGCATTGCGTAAGTACGCATCAAAGAATACATTTTTCTGAACAAGACAGAAAATGTTAGCGGGTTTGTGAAACCAAAGTTCAAAATCAAAGCATTGATTTCAATTAAACTTTTGAATTGTCAAGGAGTCAGTCACTCAGAAATATGAAGCTAGTTGCCCATTTCAAAGCGTAGCAGGTTCCTATAGAGAGAATGGGCAAGAAACTCCATGGACACTCTTTTAAATTATATTGTTACAAAAATAATGGTTACATCATTAATGTTGAACTTATAATTAGGCTCGCCAGATAAGTTCTAAACAACAGATACCTAAGTGATCTCGTAGGTCACTACACGTTTATCTAGGTTGTGTATGCCTATCTCATTGTATCACACGCGTGACCAACACAACAAAAACTTTATTAGGAATATATATCAACTAATAAGACTATCAACTTAGATAAGACTTCAATTAACACTTAACTTTGATGCAAAAAATGCTTTTGTTTACCAATGACTTAATAAATTTTGTAAACAAAATTCTACTAGACATACAGTTTCTTGCCCGTTCTTCTCCATAGGTCCCCGTGCCCTTCATCTATGGAGAAGAACGGGCATGAAACTGTGACTGACTGAAGAGATTTTTTGTATACCTTTAGTAATCGATATTTATTTTATTTTCTCTCGAAAATAAAATGTCTTGATGCTGATAGTTATGGAATTCATCAATCAATATAAATAATCTAATCAAAAAAGTGAGATATACCTCGTTATAAACATACAAGTGTACCGGTAAACTTTGAGGTGCGGAACCAATTAATTAGAAATATCAATTAATTGGTATTATTTTGGCTGTGAGACTTTTCGGAAAGCTACCTTACCGCTCAGGTCAATCCGCTCACCCCGCTCGCTCACGCTGTTTACCGTTCGATCCGCTCAGCTTCAATTGCATGTATGTTGAATTATTCACGACATTGACACAATTTCTCCTCATCGACGGTGTTGGGACTACAGATGTACAGCAGTAAAGTAAACATTAGGCTTTAAAACTTGTGTTAATAAACACAACTTTTAAAGCCTAATGTTTACTTTTACTCTCTATTTGCGTTGCTATCATTAACTAGGTAAGTACCCACATGAATTCCAGAAAATCATCATAATTTTAGCCAAAAATATATCAATGATGGAAATTAAATAAAGGCAATAATATATTAAATGACCTTCGAAAAATATCTAAATGTAAGAAAAACACAAATCTGAGGTAAACGAAATGGTTAACATTACCTACCTACTAAATAACAGAATTTTTCTTCAAGAGGTCTTTCCTCATCAAGGAGTTGGATTGCCATTGTCTCCTTGATTTGAATTTTTCAAGGCGGTCCGATGATTATATTATTAGTCGGAAAGGACGGACACAAGCACAATAGGGACGCAAAACAGCAACTTGATCCATGCAATAAAATGATTATTATTATTTTGTTATGCATCATTATCATTAAGTCTAATGATTAAAGTCTATAATTCTCCGGAGCTTCTTGTCCTTGAACACAAAAATCTATCTTGCTCAAACTCTCATTCAGCCCATTATAGATTACGCCCATGCCTGTTATTTGGATGCCACCGAAGAGCTTTGCTTTGCTAAATATCTGTATTCGTTTTTTTTCGTTTGTGACCTTAGAGAGTATGATCACGTTTCCAACTTTCGCAAGATGCTCAAGTGGCTCCCCATTTCGACTTCGCAGGAACTCTCGCATATTGTGACTGCTATTCAGCCTCCTTCACAATCCTAAAACCCCATCCTATCGGCGGAAGCGTTTTTCCTACGCCCGTCCTGCAGATGCGCCTTGCAGGTCGCATCTTAGAAACCTCCTTATGTCCCGTCCCCGTTCCTCCGACTTGTACTACTCCTCCTTCACTGCGCACGTGGTGCGGTTCTAGAATTCACTTCCGCCTGACATTAGGGACTGCCAAACTGTTGCAGGTTTTAAAAGAAGTGTGAAAGAACATTATCTTTCCACTTCGTCATAGTTGCGTATGTATTTATTATTTTAATTAATATTTTAAATATATTAATTTTAATATAATTATATTATAATTATATTTTAAGCAATTTTATTTAATCTTTATAAATATAAAAATGATGTGTCACGTTGTTTGTCCGCGATGGACTCCTAAACTCCTGAACCGATTTTAAATTTGATTTGCATACTGTGTGCAATTTGATTCAACTTGAAAGATAGGATAGCTTACATCTCAATTTACAGTCGCAATATTATTTTGTTGCAAATTATTTGTCTATTATTTGACAGTCACAATTATCTGTTAGCTCCAAACGATTCTAATAGATAGCGATATCTGTTGACTGGATTGAGTAAGTATTTAATAGATGGCGCTATGTTAAAAATACAAACGTTTCATATAAGCTACAATTTAATAGCATAACCACTACGTATTGCTGAGGCTAAGGTATAACCTAAATTTATTTTGTAATAAACGAAATACAGTGAAATTCAATTGCTCTTACTTTGTCAATTTTTGGTGTTAGCATAGCTGGCCACGTGTTACTTAGACTGAAGTATAAATTAAATTCATAATACAGTGAAATTATTCCTGCTTTTTAATTATTAGTGCTTCATTATTTAAAACTCTTTAATTAAAATACATACACAGCAACGCGTGGCCGGGTCTGCTATAATATTATAAAGAGAAAAGATATGATTGTTTGTTTGTATTGAATAGGCTCCGAAACTACTGAACCGATTTCAAAAATTCTTTCACTGTTGGGAAGCTACACTATCTCTCAGTGTCATAGGCTATATTATATTATGCTTTCCTACCCGGGCGAAGCCGGGGCGGGTCGCTATAATATTATTAAGAGAAAATATATGATTGTTTGGTTTAACTGAATAGGCTCCGAAACTACTGAACCGATTTAAAAAAATATTTCACTGTTGGGAAGCTGCACTATCTCCGGGTGACATAGGCTATATTATATTATGCTTTGCTACCCGGGCGAAGCCGGGACGGGTCGCTAGTTACATTATAAATATCAATATGGTAGTGATATTTATTTTAGAAGTATGTATTTATTTATTTATTTATTAAGGGATAATAAACAACTACAACATATACAGGGTGATTGGAAGATGGGTGCAAAGCTTTAAGGTGAAGATAGTATAGACAATTTAGAACCATTTAAGCCATGGTTGTCTTAGACGAAGTCTTACCAAATTTTTTTAACCAAATTTTTAAGGTTTTTTTCGGAAATTCTCAAATTTTAATGTAAACTGCATAATTATGGCCAAATTGAAAATGAATTATTTTTTTATTTATTTAATTAAAGTAATGTGTAAGCAACCAAGCAAAACATGTTTTAGGCTTCTGTGTCATTAGACATTTTTTTTACAGATATTTAAAGCTCAGAAAAAATAAAAAATTTGTACAATACGTCTTTTAAACCTTATTAAAAAAAAAAATGGAGGGTGCTTTTTTTGTTCAAACCTTTTTGAAGACATGCTTGATAATCGCTCTTTCTTTTGAGGTATCATTTATGCGGATATCTTACAAATTATTGAAATTAGGACCTACAAACCAATTCGAGGGAGAAATTTTAAATTTTAGGCAGTCTAACAAAACACAAAATTTTTGCTTAAAAGAATACTTTATGTGCTCGAAATGATAACATTGTTCAATTCTAAGAATTTTTGGCACATGCAGGAACCAATTGAGGGGAACCCATTGAGGGGATTCTCTAAACAATGGCCACCGAGCGCGGTGCGACGGCATTTCCAGGTAGAACGCCCAATGAATAGCAAAAAGCGATAAGAGTTGGTTTTTACAGCAAAATGGTCTTAGTTACTGAGGCAACAAAGTCGTTTTTCTTTAGTCAGGGTCAGTCGGTCTGTGATGAAGCCGTTACATCTTTTACTTATTAGTCAAACTACTGCCCTTGTGAGTGGACGTTGTCGTGTTGATTCACAATTTACCGTGTTCAGTTGTAGCCCTTTGCGTTCCTGCACGTGTTGTTTGCGTTAGTTTTGAACTTTTTTGTTTCACCGTGTCCAGTCGTAGCCTCGCGCTCCTGCACGTGTTGATTTTTGACTTAATTGTGTTGAGTTGACATTTAGTGCGCTCCTACGCCGTTTTTCTTAATTGTTAAGTGACTATGGCTACTTTTTCCAATCAAGAATATGCGGATATCGTATTTATGTACGGTAGAGCAGACGGCAATGGATCTTTGGCGCGACGGATGTATCAAGAGCGCTATCCGAATCGCAGGATACCGAATGTCCGAGTGTTTTGCAACACGTTTCGTCGTCTTGCCCAAGATGGGTTTCACCGCGTGGAACCTGGAGTCAACCCGGGCAGACACGAAACTGCCATCGACGAAGACATTTTAGCAGCATTTCAAGCGGATCCTACTACCAGTACTAGAGCAGTAGCTCGAAATTTAAACATTTCTCAATGGAAGGTGTGGCATACAATGCACCAAAATGATAAGTATCCGTTCCATGGCAGGAGTGTGCAAGGTCTAGTAGAGCAAGATCCTCAAAGAAGAATTCAGTTCTGCCGTTTCCTCCTCAACAGAGACATCGAAGATGCGTGGTTTCTGAAATCAATCTTGTGGACGGATGAAAGTAAATTTTCAAGGGAAGGTATTACAAACTTTCACAACATCCATGAATGGGCCGACGCAGACAACAATCCACATTTTAAGAAGCAGGTGTCATTTCAGATGAAATTCTCTGTGAATGTATGGGCTGGAATAATTGGCAGAACATTGATTGGGCCCCACTTTTTGCCTGATCCATTGAATGGCGAAAATTATTTGCAATTTCTGCAAATTGATTTACCACTGCTGGTAGAGGAATCAGGTGTCCCGATCTTAGAAAGAGACCGAACAGTCATCTTTCAGCAAGACGGCTGTCCAGCGCATTGGACTTTAAATGTAAGGGAACACCTCAACAATTGCTTTCCTGATAGCTGGATCGGCAGGGATGGACCCATCCCTTGGCCCGCTCGCTCCCCAGATCTGACCCCGTTGGACTTTTTCGTGTGGGGCCGGGCCAAGGAACTGGTGTATAACAACATAGAAATAAACACTAGAGAAGAATTGATACAAAGAATAAATTCAGCGTTTGAGACAATGAAGCAGGAGATGATGTTGAAAATAACGACTACAGAAGTTAGAAGACGGGGCCGTGCTTGTATTAGGAATCACGGCCGTCATTTTGAACATGAAAAATAAATAATTTTAATTCAAATGTTGTTTTAATTAGTCTGCCTAAAATAAAAAATGTCTCCCTCAAATTGGTTTGTAGGCCCTAATTTCAATAATTTGTAAGATATCCGCATAAATGATACCTCAAAAGAAAGAGCGATTATCAAGCTTGTCTTCAAAAAGGTTTGAACAAAAAAAGCACCTTCCGTTTTTTTTTTTAATAAGGTTTAAAAGACGTATTGTACAAATTTTTAATTTTTTCTGAGCTTTAAATGTCTGTAAAAAAAATGTCTAATGACACAGATGCCTAAAACATGTTTTGCTTGATTGCTTACACATTACTTTAATTAAATAAATAAAAAATTAATTCATGTATCATTCAATTTGGCCATAATTATGCAGTTTACATTAAATTTTGAGAATTTCCGAAAAAAAACTTAAAAATTTGGTTAAAAATATTTGGTAAGACTTCGTCTAAGACAACCATGGCTTAAATGGTTCTAAATTGTCTGTACTATCTTCGCCTTAAAGCTTTGCACCCATCTTCCAATCACCCTGTATAATACATAAGGTTAACAAAACTTTAAGTAGTAATGTTGCAGTCCACTGCATTATCCGCAGATAAGTGTGATGTGTGATGTATATTAAGTGAATTGTTTTTGTTTTCATGTATTTTATTTTCTCTTTTACCCTTACACACGCTGTCTACATCTCTTTATCTACTTTCCTATCGCAGGTATGCTGGAACAGATTTTAGAAATACGAGTAAGCATCACCTTTGTACCTATTTTTCTCTTATTTATTTTTTCTCTGCTGCCGGCGAGTTCGTTCGCGTACCATTAATACCTTTGATTTTCTTTATTTTATATAATAAAAGAAGCCTTAGTTACTCCTTATAACATCATCTATCTGTTTGTGAACGTCTGGTCAAAATCGGTCCAGCTGTTTCGAAGATTAGCCGGAACAAACAGACAGACAGACAAACATTTAAAAAATTAGTTATTTTTGTTATAACTACCGAATATACTAAAATTTATAAATCAAAATATATGTACTTCTATAATTTGATTAATAATTTTTAATTTTGTTTAATTGAATGTTTCAAAGTTGATTGAACTAAATAAATAATAATAATTGAGATTTTCACAACAAACCCTTTTATTTGATATGTCACACTGTACAGTTTGCAAAACTTTTGTTTTTAATTTTCCAGTTTGGCCCCCAACAGTGACCCCTACATTCAAAATTCTTTTATTTACGTTACACGTCCGTGTTTGGGTCATGAAATTCATATGTCTACCAATTTTCAATTTAATGAGTCTAGTAGATTCGGAGCAAATTGGCTGTGACAGACGGACAGACAAACAGATGGACAGACAGATACACGAGTGATCCTATAAGGGTTCCATTTTTTCATTAGGATGCACGGAACCCTAAAAGTACTACAACGTCGATGCCAATTTCTTTAAAAAGTTGTCCAACACACAAACGTTTTTTGAAACCAACAAAATGCGCCTTTCATTAAACAGTTGTGCTGCCAATAAAAGAATTGTAACACGAGCCAGCTGAAAAAACTCACAAGTTTGTTTTTGAATAACTCCGTTTGATTGTGTATTTGTATGAATTGTTTGTAAATTGATCGAAGTCAGTTTTATTCTATCTTGTAAAATGAACAGACTTTTTTTTAAACCGATTATGTTTAAAAACTGCAAAGTAATTATATATGACTAGTAAAAAAAGTATAAAGCAAAAAAAACGAATCTTAATTCAATATTTGTGTGTTTTATGTTTATTGATACGTTGTAAAATTGTCTTAATCATCTACAAAAGGAGCTTAAAATTCCGAAAAACAAAATTAATAACAAATAATGTTTATAATATATAACATAGGTTCAAAATGGCGTTAAATCCATTTTATCGGAACTAAGTACGAGTAAAGACAATATGGTTTTAGTAAGTCAGAGTTAGAAATGAATTAAGTGATTAAAAATAATGATATCATTACTTAGGAAATGTTTTACTTAAAGGCTCCTTCGAACAGGCGCGACACAAAGGCATCGCCTGTCGCGCGACGAGCGGTGCCTTTGTGGCGCGTGCGATTCGCGTTGCGTGTCGCGTGTCGCGAGCCTTGAGTTGTACAGTAAGTAATGAATAATACAAATTGATACTATTAATACTGCCGCACATTTTGAAAAAGCTGCGATGCATGTATGACTTAAGAAAGCCGAATCTATTTCAAACAGTAAGGCTTCATAAAGATTTAAGTTATTCTTCATAATTCAATCAAGCATTAACTATTTCTTAAAAAAAATCTGTGTCTGAACTCAAAATGTTTAAAGAAATACTAAAGAAGAACTAAATGGATTTTTAACTTCTAAGTAAACTTAAGCAGCCCTGAATACCGTACTTGAAAAACTACTTTGAATTCTAGGTTGACTTGAATTTATAAATACACTCTTTAGTAAAGTTTATCTTGGCCTAATCAAAGGTAAGATACTTTATAGAAGCATTAGAATTAATTATGATCTGTTTGTCTGCTTGGGTGACAACCCATAATTACGTAATGACCGACGCCTATTATGAAAGAGATCTGCAAAATAAATAAAACATCACAGAGACTCAGCTGAAACTCTTTTGCCAGGAATGGTAAATAACCCCATGGTACGGTAATCTTTGCTTGTCATCATCTGACTGCCTTTTCTCAACTGTTGGGGTCGGCTTCCAGTCTAACTGGATGCAGCTGAATACCAGTATTTTCTTACTTACGTATCTTTACTTCTAACTACGTAAAATAACCTAGTGACCTAACTATATTGTTGAACTAAATGAGTTTATTTTTAGCTTAAGTTAAACCTTCGGTAGTGTATTCAGGGATAGAGGTTCTATGAGTTAAGACACCCTAGTGAAAAAAATCACAAGACACTTGAGAGCAGTTAAAGTCAAAATATAGTAAATATTAATAATGTAAGAACAGAGCGTGTCAGGAGAGTAAAAGGAGATCTGAAGATGGATGACAGATGTGAAGCAGAAAAGAGTGACAGAGATGAATGTATGAAATAGTCAAGGATTGCAAGAGATAGTGAATGAATGTTTTAAATGTAGAATTAGTATAAGAAAAGAACGGAGATTAGGAAGAAAATGGTGAAACACATAAGACGATTGTGAAGACAAAAATAAGATTAAAATAGTCAGTGGTTTCATTTAACTTGAATAGAGCTAATGCCGCAATAATAGAAAGAAAATACGTTTATTTGCGGTAAACATGACGCAGAGAAAGAATACAAACACAAACAAAAAAGAACAAGTTGCGGAAAATATGCGTCACGTCCACGGAAAACGGACATCGCTTAGCATATTTGTTATTTGCATGGTTACTGAACTGCTTCTTTCAGATGTTACGTAACTTGAATTATAAGTGACTGTGCTGTTGGTGTGCTTATTTTGAATAAATAATGCTACGACCCTATACGAGACGGAGCCGGCGATGCGAGTGATGACGTCAATCGGTGCAGCATACGATAACATAAAAATAAGAAATGAAATAAACACACAATATCTACCAATACCTAGTTTTAAATGTTTATATATAAACATTATAAATATATATAAGTATTTTGGCTATACTAATATTATCAAGAGAAAAGATTTATTTTGATTTTTTGTATGTTTGTTGGTAACGCTTTCACACTAATACGGCTGAACGGATTTGTATGCAATTTGACACATAGGTAGGCCATGACTTAGATTAGGACATTTAGTACTTTTTATCCCAATATTCCCACGGAATCGAGACTTATGTGGGTAAAACCGCGGGATGCAGCTAGTTGCTTATAATGCTTTTACGACATGAAAGTAATCATGAATTATCATCAGCCTATCTTCATTCAGCTTATCATCTCCCCAGAAATTTATAGGAGCGCATAGAAGGGGCGAAACTAGACAACGACCTACATCCATCCAGTGCACAATTTACAGCTCAGTGTCACCTAGACTTAAAGCCGAAAAGGTTTTCTTGGGTGCGTGAGTCCATCCGATAGCAACACCTCTCGGAAATATGTGATCTTTGTCGAGAGAAACTCAAACCTCCTGATTATTTCATCGAGCCATCAAAGAGCCTTTCACCTGGACAGATGTTGCCGTGGTCGACTTACAAAATTTTAAACAGACTCCGCACTCAGGTCGGCTGCTGCAAAGCCAATCTCCACAGGCGAGATGTCTCGGATGGTTCCGATCCTCATGTATATGCAGCGTCTCCCCGCAGACCATGGCCCACTTTTCATCTTGCGCCGCATGCCCTGTTACCTGTACACGTGAGTATCTAATGGTTGCGTCAGCGAATGGTGTTAGCGTTGTTGAGTTCTGGGCTAAACAGGAATTTTAACTAAATATTTGCCATTGACATGCTAAGAAAAAGAAGAAGATCAGCCTACAGGAATACACTACTGTACATAGGCCTCTCTAATCTCCAATCTCAATCTCTTGCGCCATCCCATCTTCCTGTCTCGGCTTGCTGTGCTGGCGCCGCTGCTGCGGCTGCAGAAAACCTCAAGCGGCGTAAGTATAACAACCTTGTCGGTAATTATATTTTCGAGCCGTTTGGGGTTGAAACCCTCGGGCCGTGGGGTCCGAGTGCCCATATTTTATTTAAGGAAATCTCCAAACGCCTGTTTGACACTTCTCGTGACCCAAGGGCTGGCTTTTTCCTAGGCCAGAGGCTAAGCATTGCCATACAACGTGGCAATGCCGCCAGTCTCTTGGGTACATTACCAGTCGACAGCGATGCGGAGGAATTTTTTGACGCCATTTTTTAGTTTGTTAATAGTTTTAGTTAGGTTAGGTTAATTAATTAAATATAAGTTGTTATTCATGTACTCAATTAAATTTAACTTATTTAAATATAATTACATCTCCAAGCCATTCATATTCATATTCATATTCATTTATTGCATTTCATGTTGTTTACAGGTTTTTACATTATGATAGTTCCAAACAATGAACCCTGCTAGGGCACAGCAATGTGTAGGCGACAGGTTTTAATTAATTTAACATGCTATCATTATTCATTATTAATACAATTTGTTAATACAGATAAATTTAAAAATTATTAATTATTATTATACATTATGTCATTCTTACAAACTAAATAAATAAATTATCATTTTCTGATTATTATTATTCAAATTGATTCCAATTGAAAATATATACGAATGTAAAAACATTTGCTTCAAAGGAGCTCTATTTAAGTAGTAGAATATCTAGCTAATGAGTAGATACTAATTACTAGTAGGTTATAAAATATGTAAATATGTTATAAAATCATAAATGGTTTATTTATTTGCGAACATGGGTAAGTGATATATAGATATTTTCCTTATAACAAAGTTCTCCATATTTTACCATTACATGGGTATGCAAATAGTGTAATAAAATTTAAAACTATCAATAATGTCAAATAAATTCCTAATTAATTACAATTCTAAAAACAATAAAAAAATAATTTAAAATAAATAAATAATAACAAAAATAAATAATAATACATAATACATACCTAACAATAAATTTCAGAATAATCAATATTAATTAAGTTCAAAATAATAAATAACTAATGATATTTCGAACATAGTAAATAGATGAAGATGTTAATTTTTATAAAACAAACAATATTTGAAGGGGCTATGAAGGTTATTCTCTGAAGGACTGATCAACAATAGACTCAAAAACTGTTCTGAAAAGTAGGAAAGAATAAAGAATAAATAACCTTTTTTCTGTGATTCAATATTTAAGAAATACTTAAATAATTAGGATTCTGCCGAAGGAGGGATAAGATAGCTCAAAAAATAAAACTACGTTTTGATTTTATTTATTTAGTAATCATTAATCCAATATTTTTAAACCTGTATCCCGTATCCCGTGTCCCGTCCGTATATTTTTTTAAACTATTTACTACTGACAAACAAATAATTATCACTTAATGTTATACATCAATTCCATCCTCAGTTTTTTTTCTTCATAATTTGTATAATCCCCACTTAATAAAGTAGATCTTGCATAGATAAGGGTAAACACTATTGATATTACGAAGACATTACACACGACATTAAGATAATTTAACTTACAAATCTATTTAATTATAATTATTGTTCATCTATTTGGCAATAGAGTATCATAGATACTTATTAATTTATCATGTAAATAATTAATTTTAACAACGATGTATGTAGGTGTACGGAGTGAAATGATTCCAGCGCACACAAGAATCAATAAAGAAGGTAGGTACAATCAATGGGAAAAACAATATATATATCAAAATCCTGCCACAGGGCAGTCTCTTCCTTAAGACTGAGTTGTGCGAAGCATGTAGATCGTCATCTCAAAGGACTCCCAATCTGTAACGATACAATGAGAAAAGTTTTACTTAATGCTTAAAAAATTTAAATATCGGTTGATAAAATTATTATTACAAAGGCCACCGCCCCTTTCCATCTCTCGCACTACCCACTTCTACTTAGGAAAGTAGAATAAAAGTTCTATTGACTCTTTACTAATCGCTTTGTAAAGGTAAATAGGAAATGATGTCAAAGTAAGTAAACATACATTTCTAAATGGTGTAAGCTTGCCATAGCATTGCACTAAGGCCCGTATTACAGAACGTGACTCAATACTCAAGCATTACTTAAAACTAGATTCAAGCCATTTGATTGGTTGAAACTAGTTTTAAGTAATGCTTGAATATTGAGTGACGTTCTGTAATACGGGACTATTTGCACTGCGACAAGGAAGGATTTCGAGGACTACATTGACTCTTTGCTTTAAGAAACCAAAAAATATAGCTCAGTTCAAAAATATGCAAATATGAAGTATTTTTTCTTTTCGTTACCCTGAAATCTTCTACGAAGCCCTGCAAGGACTGTCAGAGGAGCTGGTGCTGTCATCACTCTCGAGCAAATAGTACTCTTCCATTCTCCCCCTCAGCATGCTGCTGGTTTCTTCTGCCGCTTCATCGTCAGTTTCTTCATAAGACTCATCCGTGGAAAAAGCTGAACCGTGTTTTTCTATGGGACATTGAATTCATTATTGAAATACAATAAATCTTTATCTAAATATAAACGAATGTTTGTTCGCGGGGAACAGCCAACAGTTCTAAATGAACATATTGAATAAAATATTAAAAGAAAACGCAACCTCAAGAAAAAGAACAGAATCAAGAAGAAAATTGTTGTCTAAAGGTCTAAGTTCATTATTTCTCAATAGGGGGTCATTGACAAGTAATGAACTTAGACCTGCAATCGTGAAAACCTTTTCAATAAGTATGTGCGGCCGGTGCGAAAGACTAATTCCGTGATACATTTTAATAGCTTGTTATGTTTGTGCTACTATGAACTTTATGTGAAGAACTCCAAGGTTCTAATGCTTTATTGTGTTAGTATCGCAAGAAATAACCATAGTCAAGAAAATCATTAAAATTGTTTTGGTCAAAGTAGTCAAACAGCATATATTCTTGTAAGGTTTTTAGTCCATCAAAGGATGTAATTATTTGTGAAATGTTTTACAGTTTCGTAATTATCTAGTGAATCAACATGCTATTTAAATAGTAAAAAAAGAATTAGTAAATCCAAAAATGCACGCCTCATAATCTCATTTCATTCTATAAAAAAACTTTTTTACAAAAACCAACCGACTTCTTAAAAAAACACAAACAAAGTAAAAAATTACTTTAATTTCGGAAGTTGGTGGCAAAAAACGAAAATACAAAACCATGGACACCGACTTCCGAAATTAAAGTTATTTTTCACTTTTTTAGTGTTTTATTAAGAAGTCGGTTTTTGTTTGTAAAAAAAGGTTTTGCGTTTAAGTAGCTTTTTTTTTAAAGTTGGTTATTTTTTTTGTAAAAACGTTTTATTTTTCTCTTTTTCGTTGTGGTATACCCCACACAAATTAGTATACCACTACTTGATATAAGAATAACCGCGACAGGAAATTATTAAAACATCATCATAAATGGAAAAAATACGCAGTATTAAAGATAACTCAAACACTACTAGTCAGACCTTGATGAAATTTATATGGAACCACATGAGAAGCACCAGCTTTCAAATAAAAAAAGAATCATCCAAATCGGTTCACCAAGAAAAACTTCCAAGCTAACACACATAAAAAAAATACAGTTGAATTGAGAACCTCCTCCTTTTTTTGAAGTCGGTTAAAAATACAACGAACGAAATGTCCAGTTGTATTTTTATATTACTAATTACAATTAAGTTACATTGAATTAGACCGTGATTTTCGAAAGGATTTAGTTTTCGATAATACTGAAGAGTTAAAAAAATGGACTCCTTTAGTTAAGTTTTTCGGGAGTTATCGTGATCACGTCAGGATCCATACATACAGACACACGGACGTCCACAGAATAACTTTTGAAACAGTTCTTTCATTATTTTAAATAGCAAAATGTCTTTTGAAAATAACATGAGTGTTGAAACTAGTGTTTTTTTTGACATTTGTGTGGGAATATAATTTACAAGTGCGATATGAAGTAAATACAGACATTTATAGGTCAAGGAATTACTTGTTCTTTGTAAGGCGAGAGTAGAGCACTACCTCACGCGCTTCGCTTATGAGGCGTGCAATAGATTTTCATTTTTAACAATAACATCACCGCAGTATCTGCAACTTACTTATTTTATCAAATACAGATATAAACAACCGGCTTTGCATGCCGCACACACACAATTTTTCACTAAGTTCCACCACTTAAAACTAACTTCGCTCTGACGAGTCATATTACGGCACATGCTGAGAAATAAATATTTCAAAGGGTCGCCGTTATCGAAATCAATAGGAAGACTATTTATCTTGATTATTTGAGATTTTACTTGAATTTGAAATACAAATTATTATTATTATGTCGTTTATTTATTTTCATACTTAATTATACACATTTTTCAATATTTATAAAAAACATAAAAAAATATAAAAAAATTGTGGGCCGCCGGTATCGGGAGCAGGGTTCAAGCATTATTATTATTTCCTTTATTTCATATATACATAAATTATATTTTTAAATATTAGAATATAAAAAATATGAAAACCTTTCAAAATATAAAAAAATGTGGCCCACTGGTATCGGGAACGGGGTCCAAGCTACCGGTGGTCAGGGCTCCAGAGCGAGGAACCTCCTAACAATGCGGGCCGTGTCCAGAAGTACCGCCTTCTGATTCAAGCCCTTGATCCAGCTGTCCAAAGAGAGCCACCTCAGGTGTTGGTCGAGGCTTTTGGCTATTAAACCATTGGCTGTCACGACTATCGGTACAATGATCGCTGAGTCCACATCCCACATGTCGACAACCTCGCGAGCCAAGTCAAGATACTTGATTTGTTTATCGTTGTACTTGATTTGTTATCATTGATGCCCAATGCTTCCGAAATACCCAAATACTTATAGGTTTCGGATGTGGAGAGGTTTCTAAGGTTTATGGAATCCGAGAGTTGGGTTCCCACGGATTCCACAATCTCCCCTCGCTTTACATGCATGACCGCACATTTGCCCACACCAAATTTCATCCTGATGGCGCTACTGAAAATTTCAGTTACTTCCAGTAGCACCATCAGTTGCAAATTGTTGGGGCGAAGAGTTTTGGGTCATCCATGCAGAAGAGGTGAGATATAACCTGACCACCTCTCCTCAGCTGATAGCCTAGACCTGAATCTTCCAGCAGTGTGCTTAGAGGATTCAAGGCTAAGTAGAACCAAAACGGACTCAAAGTATCACTCTGAAATAAGCCTCGCTCGATCCTTATCGGTTCGCTATTCCTCTGGACATTTCGACATCCTGGATAGTGAAGAACCGTTCTCCATTGCCCCATACATGACATCAGGAAGGTGCGCAGAGTTACGTTAACTTTATATAACTCCAGCACCCTCATGAGCCATGTATGTGGCACCGAGTCATAGGCCTTCTTGTAATCTATCCATCATGTCGACAGATCATTTCGGGAACGAAAAACTTGTTGGTTAATGGCCATATCAATGAGGAGTAGCTCCTTAGTACCACGGGACCCGTTCCTACATCCATTTCGAGAAGGAGACATGATAGAGTTGTTGTCTATATGTTTGTTAATTTTAGCTCTCAAAATGGATGTAAGAACTTTATAGACCGTCGGTAAACACGTGATCGGTCTATAATTTTTGGGTTCCGCAGTGCTACCTGATTTATGGAGCAGGTGGGTAACTCCTGTTATTAGGAACTGGGGTAGCAAACCAGACTCCAAAGCAGTCTGGTACTGAGCCGCCAAGCGAGCGTGCGACCTTACGAACCATTTGATCTAAAAAGTTTGCGTCCAGCCCTGGAGATTTCCAGTTAGGCAGCGGACGGACTGCACCAGTTACATCTTGGGGGCAGATGGTAATAGCCCCCATTTCTGGTATTGGATCGCAGGGTCGCTCGATTTTCCGAGCCCAATCACCTTCGGTGTGACTGACAGGCACCGACCAGATATTGCGCCAGAAAGAACACACGGCATCATCATCTGGTAGGCACGTGTCAGCCACATCTTGATCCGGACGCTCCCAACTCCTATAAACCCAAATTTGATCGCGTTGGAAGGTGTGATTCTGAGTGTATCGCTCCTCTCGCCGCTTATACCTACGAATACGGTTCGTCCATGAATACACTTTCTGCTTCAGGAAGTCGAAGCGTTCTGTGACACAGGACATATAGTCCTGAGGGCTGATATCAGTCCCTGCGAACGCACGTCTCGCAAAGCGCATCACTCTAGGGCGAGTGTTGCGCTCCCTGAAGCAGATTAGTATCGTGAGCGCTGTGGCCCCACCAATACGGCGTTCAATTCTGCACTGCCAAGCTGATACGACTGGGTTCGGCCATGTAGCTCTAGAATCATTAGCAAATTTGACGTGAGCTACACGACATGCCGCTACAGCCGCGCAGTACAGAATCGAATGAGTATCGGTGAGGTCTACGCAGTCATCAAAATAATTTGACAACTGCGCATCAAGGACCGCTACCAGCACCCTATTTTTGTTATGCATGGGTAAACGAGGTAAGCGTGGTCTAAGTTCGGGCGATATGAACCGATATTCTCGAATCGCATCCTCCAAAGCACTCCTCAATTCCTCATTGCACTGGGTACTTACGTTTGCAGCCCTGTCATCACTCTCCTCGTCTTCTTGACTTGTGTTAGACTGTGGTAGTACTACAAGAGTCTGAGAGAGGGGAGCGAAGACATGACTACTCTGCATTTCATTTCGCAGGCGATCAAGTACAGTGTCATCCAACATATGATTACGTCGGATGACCCGCACCTGATCCGACAGTCGTTGTGCCGAAACGTTGACAGCTGGCTCAAGCACCTGAAAAAGAGAGAGCATCCGGA
Source organism: Dryobotodes eremita (assembly GCA_917490735.1). Lineage (NCBI taxonomy): Eukaryota > Metazoa > Arthropoda > Insecta > Lepidoptera > Noctuidae > Dryobotodes > Dryobotodes eremita. Next base: position 2,264,293 of record OU823241.1, on the reverse strand, counting down.
CACGGTACGGTACGTATTATTATTATTACCTAAGCGAACTTAACGACTCTTGCAAACAAGTTGACTCCGTTATTTATACAGACTTTAGCAGAAACTTTCAAATCTCGGCCAGCTTCGCCAGTGGTACAAATCTGATCTGACTGGCAGAAAACAAAGGGTCACAGTAAAGGGGCATCAGTCTTCGTCTTATTATTTCCTTAAGGTTCCTATATGGGTCCGATATTATTCTTAGTATTCGTCAACGACATAGTGAACTGCACCAAGTACAGTGAATGTTCACTCTTCGCAGACGATTTCAAGGTCTTTACTTTCAAGCTCTACAAACGAATGAATTTACTCAGATACATAATTATCCTTGCTGCAAGAGGACCTAAACTTAGTGCACAACTGGTGTAAAAAGAATAGGATGACTCTTAACGCTGAAAAGTTTCATCACATTACCTTCACTAAAAAGTACTTTCATCCTCGTATTCATTGAATGGTCTTACGCTGCATAAGGTTAACACAATTCGCGATCTGGGTATCTGCTTCGACAGTCAGCTCACTTTAATTCTCCACATAGACAATATTGTCAAAAAGACAATTAAAATGTTTGGCTTTCTGAACCTTATGTGCTACAACTTTAAGCTTATTCGCACCCTCAAACTTCTCTACTTCACCGTCGTCAGATGTGTACTGGATTATACATAGCAGTTGGGGAATTCTACCTGTCAGGTCCATATCAATAGAGTTGAACTCATCCTAAAGGGCTTCACTAGGTACCTGTGATATAAAGCGAACAGCTGCCCCAACACAACTAATTACCTTTAGAGGTTCAACCTTACATCCCTCGAAAACCGCGGTAAAATTATGAATCAAATTATGCTCTTTAAAGTAATTGTTAATAGAATGATTCAAGTTTCAAAACTTCTGGAAGACATAAATGTATGTTTTCCCCATAGTAGTCAACCCAGGCCCGACCGCAAATTAGATGTGTTTGCACCGTCTACAGCTCGAACCAACCTTGGGCGATCATCGCCATTGAACTGATTCATGAGGATGTATCATGAAAGCCACACTCGTATCAATAGCATTGCCATTTACTCCAACACCTTGGTCCAATTTGCAATCATCTTTAACGACAACTTGTGGATTGCTATTTGCTGACAATTGATTCTTGTTGAATTTCATCATTGATAAATTGTTTTCTATTTTTAACCGACTTAAAAAAAAGAAGGAGGTTCTCAGTTCCTCTGAATCTTCTTATCATATTTTTTTATCTATGTTTATATAATTATTATGATGTATTTTTTTATCCCACTGTCATCACGTCAGGATCTGATACTGAGATCCTGGAGAAATCGAGGTTGGGACAAGGGTAGGTGATGATGAGATTTCAACCTTAACGACAAAACGATAATGATTAAAATCGCTTAGCAAAATTATTTATCGAAATGCACAGAGGGGTATGCCAAATCCACGATAAGGTTTAAATACGTTATTAGTCAATAATAAACGACAAAAGACGGCAAGTCTTGTTTACTGCAAATGACAACAAACTGAAGTCTTTTACAGCCGAACGGTTAATTAATACCCATAATACTTACGATGAACGACTTTCGACTTTCGATGGGTACGTCTTATGAATTTCCTCTTGGGTGTGCTTATTTTTTTTACGTGCACCAGTCGCCTTGCTGAAAAAAAAAATACAATCATATCGTAAAGCCCATATCTCTAGCACTAATATAGAAGACAGAACAACCTTTCATCCCCTACTTCACCCCGTTGAGGGCTTCATTTAAAAAACCCTTCATTAGTGTTCACCTTCGTTATAAAAGGAACTCTTGCGCAAACCTGCTTAAAAACCCAGTGGTGTGTATTGTGCGTGGTCTGTCAGTGAACGAATTTAAGATTTTTATCAAGGTGATTTTGGGATATTTTTGAGTTTTGAACAGTCGCTTTGGGTGGAGTACCAATGACTAATGAACAGGATGATATAAGAACAAGGAGAGCAAAATCATGGAAATATCAACCATTCCATTCATAATCTCATAGGACGGATTTCGTATTTCAAGTGTAACTGCTAAAGTGCACTTGATCATACCACCATACCGCCACATAGTATCAGAGACATGTAACGGTCACAGTACTCACAGTCTTCTTAACACAACTCCAAATAACAATTTAAAAAAGCTATAAGTCAGGTTACATACTATACTAATTGTCTATTACTAAACCTTCGTATATTAGATAAACCTAATCAAAACGTACCCCTAGTTCTCTGCAATAAGCGCCTTTGGCGCGCCAGTGACCGACTGCGGCTGTCCTTTCTTACTTTACCACACTCTTGCTCAAGTTCCGAACTACGTGATCGATGTATACGAGAAACTACAGTAGAAAAAGAAGGAAAGGAATCATCTTCTTCTTCTTCTTCTCCTTCTCCTCCTGTCTCTGTAGTTTCTCCTTCACTTTTTCGATTTTCAGCTGTATGATCATCTTGCTTGGTGATTGATTCATCTCGTTTGGTCACTTGGTATTTTTGTTCATCTATATAGGGGTTCTCAGTAAAATCACGTTCTTCACCACGAGTTAGCTCAACTGCCATGATATTTTCTTTTAATTTTAATAGTTTAAATTTGCACAAAGTCGGTCATAGTAATATTCAAAGACGTACTACCGTGATACCGGATATAACGGTGCGATTCGTGACCCACTGCAAGTGAGAACCGCTCACAAGCATTTGCCTAAAGAGACTGGCGTGCCGGACGCAGGGCCTCACGTGCCGGTCGATATTAAAGTACATTCACGCAGATTATTCCGGTGCTGACGTTTATGCACCCTATTTGGCAGTTTATTAGGTGCGATGGAAACTTATCTCGGGTCACCGACTGTAATAGCGTTGACGTAGGTGAAACTTCAATCTCTTACACGCAAATATATACATATTTCATTGCGAATAATGCTGTTACGGCATGAAAATCAGCCTATAGCAGTCCACTGCTGAACATAGGCCTCTTCAATCTCTTCCATTCAACTCGAATCCACTTGAATATAGAAACGAATGTAATAACATTTGCTTCTAAGTAGGTCCATTTAACCTATGTATTTTTTTATAAAACAAACAATATTTAAAGGGGCTATGAAGGGGAAATAAAAGGTCACTGATCAACAATGGGCTGAAAAACTTTTTAAAAAGTAGGAAATAATAAAGAATAATAACAAAGGACCTTTTTCTAAGAATCAGGGAAAGTGCAGAAACAAAATAATATAACTAGGAAGTACTTATTTAAGAAATATGTTCTTAAATAGTGAGCATTTTATGTAACTTACCAACTGTGGAAGGAGGGATAAGATAGCTCATGAATATAAACTATATTTTGTCTTTATTTATTTAATTATAATAATAATAATAAGTAAAATTAATTATTCATTAATTCTCATTCCATTTAAAATTGTCTAAGGGGCCTCTGCGAGTTGGCTTCGGTCCCTCGTACGCCTTCCAAAGGACCGGGATCCCATGACCCCGAGATATGTTAACTTAATAATAATAAATCTTAATTAATAATTATCATTCATCCAATATTTTTAAAACTATAGACCCTAGTCTACGACTGACAAACAAAAGAATTGTCACTTAATATTATATTATATCAATTCGATACAAAGTCTTTTTTCAAATTTTTTATAATCCTCACTCAATAAAGTCAATAGGTAAATAGTTTGTAAACTCTTTTTGTCTTAAATTTATTGTCTTAAGATAATTAAACATTAAAAAATACAAGTTTCGAGTTTTTTAAATAACTAGCGTTGTCCTGTTTGCTAAAACTCGATCGCAGCGCCACCTATCGGGTCCAATTGTGAATCTAAACCATCCAGGGACCCACACAAACACACACTAAACATTTCATCAAAATCGGTTCAGCCGTTTAGGAGGACTTCAGTGACATACACACGTACAGTAGAATTATATATATAAAGATATGTCACATAATGTGATTACTATGGATCGTTGAAGGGCTGAAGATTACATTTCTATAAAGTGAAGTGGTTAGGTGTTTTTGTGGGTTTTAATGCTTTTCACTTAAGTTCTAATTAAATAAATATAATTTTAATTACAAATCTATTTGACTATATTGTTCAGCCCATTGGCTGTAGACTATCATATCAATCATCAATAGTCGATTGCGAAGAAACAGTTTGTTGTGTTTAGATAAAAAATGCATGATTAAATAGATACACTTTGTACGTAAAAAGTTTTTTTCTTGTTCTATGTTGTTAAGTTAAATACTACAATAAAAACACATTAATTTTGGGTCCCCATGACACGCTAAGTCTGGAGACCTTAGTACAAAGTAATACTTAATTGGATTGCATCCATATCAGTTACACATTTTAAGTCTCCTAATGATGACCTATAATTCCCAATTATGCATCACAATTTATTCGTATTTCTAAATCCTATCTTATGGCAGGCCCTTCCTTGAGAGTGACTTGAACGGAGCATGAAGATCAACATCTCGAAGCACTCCCAACCTGTAACGATACAACGAGGAAAGCTTTAATTAATTCATACAAATTGGTAATATAAATATTCGTCTCGTGACATAGGCATTCATAAGCGTAAAGGCTCCCACAGACAGGCACGACGCGACAGCGCTTCACAAAGGCGCCGCTCGTTGCGCGACACGCGGTGCCTTTGTGTCGGGCGTCGCGTCGCGCCAGGGTGTATGAGCCTTTAAGGGGTAAAGCCTGAAACCCTTCCCACGGCGCAAATGATTTAGTTTCTTTTAAGTGGTAGCTTTTATTTTATATTAAAAAAAATCAAATGAATAATGTGGCTAACTACATAAAATTAAACACTATTGTTGAACTCAAACTCAAAGCATTTATTTCAATTAAACCATTTACAGGCACTTTTGAATTGTCAAAGAGTCGGTCAGTTAGAAAGTTGAAGCTAGTTGCCCATTCCAACACGTAGATATCTACGTTTTGGAATGGGCAATTTGACCAAGTGAACTATTTTCAGCATCACCACCCTTGATTATAACACAAAATAACAATATTTTACCAATATATAATATAATATATATTTTAACAATAGTTTGTGCTTGGCGCGCATATGTAGATCTGATGACACTATGACATAATATGAGAGACCTGAAGTTTATCTGATGATGGAGCCGGGATACAGTGGAGAGAGCTCCTCAACAGTTTACTGCAGCTAAATCGTGCTTGGGCTTATTTCATTCAAAAGGAAATTGAAAAGCGAAAAATTAAAAAACCTTTTAGTCTAACTAAGCTCTTAAATTAAAGTAAATTACAAATATTTGAGTCGGCGCCAAACGAACAAAAAGGCGCTAAGTAAAATGATGAATGATCTGTTTCTTATTGTAATAAGGTGTAATTGTTTTTTTTTTAATTCGTTCCTTACCTGATATTCTTCTATCGAAAGACGACAACACAATCAGAAGAGCTTTTGCGGTTGCTATTGTCATCATTGACGTTGGAGGGCTCTTCTGTTTTTGTTTTTTTTTCTCCGCTGGCCCCATCACCGCTGGTACTTTGACCGCTTGTTCCCTCACCGCTAGGTCCCTGGCCGCTTCCCCCGTGTCCACTTCCACCCTCTCCTGTCTGGTTGTCGCTTTTTCTCTTAGGTTTATTTTCACCATCTTTTTCCTCTTCAGCCTTTTCTCGAGAGCTTGTTCCTGCGCCTAAGTACAATAATATATTGTCAATCAATCAATTTTACTCAGCGTATCGTAGGGTAGACAGTCCGGTGGATTACCTTATAGGCCTCTCCCAAGTTGTGCTCCAACACCTGGATGCACATACAGTCTGTCCTAGCCACATTTTAAAGGTCGTCGGTCCATCCAGCTGATGCATTTAAGTCCCCTCATTTATGTTAAGGACTATAAACGAACCGTTTATTTACCGTGGTCTTATATTAGTGGTGTCCAGCGACGAAGCCAAGAGGATGATATTACGATGTTGACAAGGATCTTAACCGATTAAACTTCAGTCCAAGTAACACTCGCCCCGCAATTTTCGCCCCTAATTGGCTAACTGTACTAGTCGCCCCTTAAAAGTTTAGATAGTCACACGTAAATAGATTCAAAAGAACCTTATCACCGAACTTATTTATTTCATCAGCAGTCGGGTGTAGTTTACCGTCATCAGTTATTCAGATCCATTTTTATTAGAACTCAATCATATTGTTTGTTTTATCGTTTTGGGTATCTATAAACCAAACAGTTGCGAGTCGGACTACCCGACGAGGTTCCGTTCACCTTCTTATTATTATTTTCATTAATTATTAGCCATAGTTACACGTATCCTACCCTGTGGCAGACAGTTGGATGGACGGACGGACAGACATAAGTCAACTTAAGGTGAAAATTCGGACCCGGTTTTCGCTCATTGGGAGCGGAACCAAAATAAGAAATGTATATCATCCCGCCCCTACTTGGGGTAGGCAGTAAGTACGTTATAATACGTGAGTAATGACGGCTTGTTTACTGCTAATAACAACAAACTGACATAAAGTGAAGAATATATATACAGCCGAATGATAAACAAATACCCATAATACCCATTACTATACTTACAGGTAAACCAGAAATGGTTTGCGCTTCGTGAATCTTCGTGTTTCTGAATTGAGCATAAACATCGCGCCACAAAGCACACCCCCACAGTGGCAATGCTTCTAAGTTTTGTAATACCGCGCTTTGTAAGTCTTTCTGATATACCCAAATTTTAAGATTGGTACCAATCGATTGGAAAGTTTTCTTAAGTATTTGCTCTAGGGTTTGTCTTTTTCAATACCTTTATAATGTGCCTTGCTGAAAAATATTGCTATCATCAAAATCATCTTTAGCATTAACATACAGGGTGATTTGTAATTTGACGTATTCCTTCCAGAACGTGATAGTATGACTCATTTGCAACAATTAAGCACCCCATAAGGTCAAGGCGAAAATTCATGGGATTCGAGAAAGCCCAAAATTTATATATTTTGAAAAAAATCCCAGAATTCGTTACTAAGTATAATTTTTCTCTAAACTCTCAAATTAAATGGTCTTCATTGCATAGTACTGGGATAGCATAAATCAGGTATTTATATCGATTATCACACAATTTTTTTATATTTCAACAATTTGCAAATTCGCCCTTTGCCAGCATTATCGTTTCATCAGCACCTCTAAATATTTTTTAAACTTTTGTACCTCATTAAACAGATGATAAAATGAAGATTTCTTCCCCATAATTTGTACGTGTAATGTCATCGTAACACTTTGAGATAACTGGTGCTAATAGATGATTTTTGAAAATGGCTAATAAACTTCTTCCTTTAACTTTTAACCGTTTGATGTTTAAGAAAATTTGGTAACATCGAAAGGTTTCTTAAAATATTAGGTACCCAATGGAATAAATAGTAAGGAAGACCATTATATTTGAGAGCTTAGAGAAAGGTGATATTTAGTGACGAATTCTGGCAAAATTTCAGAAATACGTAAAAAATGGATTATCTCGAATCCCATGAATTTTCGCTTAGATCTTATGGGGTGCTTAATTGTTGCAAATGGGTCACACTATCATGTCCTGGAAGGAATACGTCAAATCACAAGTCATCCTGTAGAATTTACCTAAATTACAATATTAGTCAGCATTACGGAGCACAGCACGCATAGCATGTCTACTCTCTTCAAAAGCCACGGCATCGAGAGCAGACATGATAAGAATAAGCCAGGGCAACGTAACGACAGGGTATTAATACAAAGGGTTTAGGGTATTTAGGGCATTGGTAGAGTACATACAGTCGATCAAGCAATGAATATTTTTTGAGTGAAAAACAGTTTTGTTACGCAGTAAACAAGAACCGTAACATTATATCAGATACTTGTAACAGCCAGTCTGCCTATTTATTGGCCGACTCCTTACAAGTCTAGCAAACGTTTTCGCAGCGCTATAGCATGCATGCGCGGAGCTTATTTCCCAAAATGTACTGCAATTTCGGACCTAATTTTAATATTTTTCGCTGTTTGATTGATAATAAAATTGATCTACTTAAATAGTTTTCTAATCAATAAAATCAATTGATAATATATCGCCAGATCACACGTTTATCCTAATTGTACACCTAATAATAACAGTATTATTCGCATTCGTTAAAGCTTGATACATTGCAATAAAAATAAACTGTAAATCCGCACTTTTACGTGCAGTCAACTGTACAGCAGTGTTAACAATTTGACAATTTCGGCGCCTTTATGTTGTAGTAGTAAGGGCGATTTTCGCAATGCACGTGTCACCGGATTGACTGTAGTTATAGCTAATTAATACGTACCGTTATCTCTGCGCTGCTGTCGGTACAAGAACCGCCGGCGGGCTAGCGAGCCACCGGAAGCTCTTCTTTCCGGCATCTCATGATCCTCAGGTTCATCAAGTTTTTCTTGTTTGATTGTAACTTTAGTTTCTTCTTCCTTCTTCTCCTCTTGTTTCGTGCCTGCTTCTTGCTCAGTTAACTGTTCTTCTATGGTATTCTCAGTAGCTTCATGTTCTTCAGCAGGAGCTGTTCGGTGTGCCAACGGACCATTGTTATCTTCTTCTTCTAAGTCAATTACAAAAATCATAATATTCTGAACGGTTTCCGTATCCGACATGGTAAAATATAGCGCTGTTAATACCTTGATGCCTGATATAAAGGTACGATGAATGGCCTACTTACTGCAGGTAAGAACCGATCAGTATACTATGCCCGAAGAGACTGCCGCGCTGGAGGGACGCCGGTCGATATACGTACACACAGTACAGTGGCGCACGTTATTCTTGCTTAAATTTATGAATACTTATATTTTGTTTTATGATTGACAGGCTCGCGGTTGATTACTATCTCACCCTTTTTTATTAGTTTTAAAGATAACGATAATTTTATTTTGCAAATATAGGACGGTATAAAGGTTAACAAAAATTATAACAAGTTCAGTCATATTTTACCATGTAGGCATGTAAAAGATACACAAAAAAACACTAACTTAAATCTTTTTCATTCAAGAACTCACTTATATTATAATAACATAACTAATTAACAACTAAAAAGCTTCGGATTCTTTTTTTAAATAAAGAAAGCAGCGGCTCTTTTCAACTTTTGTATTTTGTTGAAGATTACTGGAGTCATGCAGTAGATACTTGCGCATAAGTGCTGTCTTGGCTGACTCTAGACATAGCACGCTGTTATCGTCTATCGCGGGAAACTACGTCGGCTAGACGTCTAAAACGACTCGGGGTTTGTCTTCATAAACACAGCTACTTCTAGTATGTACAAACAAGTTAATGTTGTTAATATTTTGTACTTTTTAAATTACTGTACACAGCTATCCGTGCTTTTAGTTTTAAGTTTAAACATTGCTTGAATGCATCTTTTTTCTGCCATGAAGGCGGTTTTTTTTTCAGTGAAACTTTCCCAAAATATAATCCCATACCGGTGTGATTCTACTATGCCATAATAAGCAGTGAGAAGAGCATCCGTGTTTATTGTAGGTGATAAGGTGTGAAGGGCGTATGCAGACTTGCTAGTTTTCTTACACAATATATTAACGTGTGATTTCCAATTTAGTTTTTTTTATCTATTCCGAGTCCCAGGAATTTTGTGCTTTCAACTTATTATATTATATCATTATTGTAGTGTAGGTTTAAGTTCATGCTAGGGGTCCTTCGTCTAAAATGAATAACTTTAGTTTTGCTCCAATTTATTTCTAAATTATTTGCGTCTAACCAGCAGGATACTTACGTAAAAGACTAACAGCAGGAATGGGTTTCATTTTGACAGTTTAACAACATTCATTGCATTATTTGCGTTGTTGAGCAGATACATTTTTCGAACATATGAAGCAATGGATTAGCAATAGGCTTCAAAATGATTCAGATTGTGATTGATAGTGTGTTACGTAATTAGGGTGCCGTTTACGGCCTGTTTTAAACTATTATTCAGGGTTATTGGTTATGTCGGCAATCCGTTAAGGGGATGTAGGAGAGGTCATTTGCAACCGAATGACTGCTGATGCCCCTGATGCAAATATCAACAATTTTCGAGTAATTTGACATTTTATATTTTTTTGAAGATATCTGGTATCTTATTGTATCTCAGAAGTTGTAGATGTGTTTGGAATGTTCTGCCGATAAAGTAATTCCATGTTTTTTTTTGCACAAATCGACCAATTTAATCAGATAACCTGCTCAAAATTACAGAAAATTGTAACGTAAAACTATTACTATTAAAGATAATTGTCATTGTATGGTTGATTATTATGCATTGAACTACTTCAATACATAATAATCAACCATACAAGATAATAATAATAATAATAAAAAAACATGTTTTGTTTTTTTTTTTTTAATAAATTTTCGTAGTAGTTGTAGGTACCGTTAAAAAAAATATAAAATGTCAAATCACTCGAATACTCGTATGGTTGACATTTGCATAGGGATCATCAAGGGTCATTTTGTTGCAAATGACCTCTCCTACATTCCCTTAATGGATTGCCGACATATAACCAATAACCCTCACTATATATATACATGTATGTCACTCTCATATGCTTCTACATTTTTACAGGGTATTGTAATAGCGCTAGAGTGATAGTGTGGGTGTATTAGTTAGAAACGTCTCATTGTTGTTATTAATTTGTGCTGAAACAAGGGAACCTCAACAAATTTCATTTTTGTAATATTTTGCTTGTACACAATGTATGAAATGAAAATATTTTTTTTTTTTAAAGGAAGTAACCGATGCCAGTAAAGGGTTTGTATTTACGCAATACTTTTAGAAGGAACAGTGATTAAATTCATTTCACCAACAAGTAGGTATTGATATTAAAATAACCCAGATCAGTTACTTCCTAAAGAACCAAGTAGAAATAAAACAACATAACATAACCTACTTTAAAGTTCGTACTAAACTTTATTATTTGGTCTGAATAACAATTAAAACATATTTTAAGAACAAACTTCGTTTCGTTTTATAAAGCTGACTGTTAATTTTCCAAACAATTTTCTAGCTGACTGTCCTTTTTACCCGTTTGCAGCGACTGAAAGAGACGGCGTTATCAGAGCTTTCGAAACATAATTTACTGACGCTAAACGAAGTCTGTATTCGCTAAAGGGGTGAGCAGACGTGATAGTATAAGTACCCATATTATTATATAGTTATTTAGTTAAGTTATATGTAATTGGGATCCTGCCATCTATTGGGCGGAAAAGAAAATATCCAAGCTCGACCTGGGGACTGAACTCAGGATCCCTTGCTCAGCAGTCTAAGCTTTAGACCAAAGAGGCAGTTCTGTACTTTACAAAATTCAAACATAGATTTTCGATTGTTTTAATCAGATTTTCATTTACTTTCTTCGGTCGTGTTTCCGGTTACGCGGTCCGTCGTCCATTATTGAAGCACTTCCTGGCTTCCGATTGTACTGTAATAAGGAATACACGTGTAACTTCGAGAGCTAGCATGGTCAGCGTTTTGGGATGTAGTGAAATGTTGGATAAAAAACACTTTCTAAACAAACGGGAAGAAATAAGGAATCGGCATTAGAAAATATTTTATTTGCCCGCCTTTAGACAATTCATCGTAGTCCAATGCTTCGAGTTTCTAAAGGCATTAGACCATAGATATCCGTGCATTAGACTAATTATGGTCTGGACTCGTTACAATTAAAAAACCATTGAATAGTGGTATATGGCCGGTATCTAAGTATTACAATTTTGTTATCAAACAAAATATGGTCAAGGTAGTCTAGATTCTCGGGGCTAGCTGGATCGCTTTAACGCGAACGTATACGTACATACACGGTGAGGCGACCCAGAGTGCCAGGCACTTCTTCTCTTGCAACCGAGCGGGCGGGCAGGTTGCGGATAGCCCAACTCCGGTTGCGGGACCGACTATCAAAGGTGGATCCCGCACTTGGAGCATCTTGAAAGAGATCCCGGACAAGAGAAGTTCCCGAAGGCTAAATCCCCGGCTCAGGGTAACCTATGCACCCCTTTCCTATTCACCAATCTCCTAAACAAGCCATCCTTCTACATCCACACATCCTGTCGGTCCCAAACGCCTAGGCCAAAATTCCAGACATAGAGTGACCCCCCAAGAACCTATACCCTTTTTACCAAATGCCTTTCTTCCTATCATAATACCATAATATATATTGCATTGGTCCCAGAGGAGGGGTAACCTCGATTCCAAAAAAGCCCACCCCCAACTAAACAACATTAAGCAGAAGAAGAATAGGACTACCCAGGTGGGTCCCGGCCAAGCCGGGGAATCCCACACCGCTACGCCGGTCAGCCCCCAACGTAGTCTGGGGGCGGGGGGGGCAATCAATTGCAACGTGTTGCCGCGCTTCTCAGCGCGCCCGGCAGCTGACTCAGAGCCCACAACCCTGGCAGCGGATTACGCGTCGACAGACCCGACACTGGCTGCGATCAACGCGCCCCACTTACCACTCCGGCCGCGACTCATGCGCCAACACCCCACTTCGCAGTGCATGCCTCCCACGAGCCTCTGGCAACAGAGCATCGTGCGGAATAGCATCACGAACCCCGACAACGACCAAGACAGACACAGACAGAGGGACGAGGAAGGATGACGGGCCCAGGCAGCTCTACCACTCTCCCGGTTGATGAAGTATAATTGCTGAAGAAGCGCGGAAAAATTATGGCCTGGGAGAGGAAAGTACGCAACCGAAAGCACGACACCCGCGACGACACCAGCCAGCGCGAAGTGCAATCGGAAGCTGAAAGGTCGGTACGCGACCAGCCGCAAGTACGCGAAGGGGTAACCCAGCGCGAAAAGCGGCCGGCAGAACCAAGCGGGCAGGGTCCAGTACGCGAAAGCGAAACCCAGCGCGAAAAGCCTTTGTACGCAACAGAGTCTACCGAGGCCGACAGTACCCACGACCGACCTCGACTTAGGAAGCACAGGGGTAGGCGGGCTGGAGCTTCACTCGCGCAGGCGCCGCTGGCAACCAACACCCTGCCAAGCACCTCCAAACCGCAGCCTGGACCAAGCGGTACAGGGCCGGTGACGAGAGTGCGCCCTGATGAATCGGCTTCACCGAGCACACTACAGGGGGACGCCAAACGCGTGAGGGTCCACTCCGCTCAAGGGGAGCAGAGAACCTACGCGCGGGCCATGAAGGACATCCCTGCGCGTCTGGCCTTAGCTATCTGCTTCCCTCCCCCGTCTAGAGACCTGAACAAGTAAGAGGCCGAGCACATAAAGACGGACCTAGAGAGTTTATTGATGGATACTGACCCGACGACACCACTCCCTGCCTTCCGCGGATACCCACGGGTAGCGGAAGGCACCGTGCAGATGTGGTGTGAGGACGACTATGCTCTGATCTGGCTGACTCAGAACGTGCCCTTGATAAAACTCCCCAATACTGACCTCAGATTGACTGTACTCCGACAAATCTGACGTGCCAACCTGTGTCCGAGCCTCACTTTTCCTCCCTTGTTACAGAGGTGACGTAGGCCGGCTCCAAAGTGTTCCGATTCGTCAGAACACTTGGTATGACATCGCCAGGTGGTCCTTGTACAGGGCAACTACCATCGGTGGCGACAACTATGGGACTTATTTGACCCTGGGTGTGCCACCGGAGGAAGCGGAAAGGGTCCTGGCCCGGGAGCGACGGATATCGTACCTCCTGGGATCGATATACGTACGCTTCTGGCCCACGACCCGACCCTTTGACACTGAGACCGACAGCACAGACAGGACAGGGACAGTACCGACACTGACACAGACGAACGACCCACACATCACACAACTGGAGGAGGTCATGGCCCGAGCGGCAATGGCCGACGTCGAGGACACTATATCACCCGCATCTCCTGGCTGGAGCGAGCGGCTTTTAGCCTCGTCGCCGGGCGATCAACTCGATGACCAGCGTCTGGGGGAAGCGGAGAAACTGTCCGATGGATGCTTTTCCGACTAACCCCACCCCACCACCGTCACCGTCCCTCAACATAGTCCAAACAAACCTCCAACACAGCCAGACTGCAACGGCTAGCTTACGCAGGGCCCTGGAGGTAAAGCCCCGAACCATCGCATTGATCCAAGAGCCGTGGATCAGGAAAAACAAAATATGTGGCCTCAGTAACTTCGGAGGTAAGCTAATTCTCAACACACACAGTTCAGACAAACCGAGAACCTGCACCGACATACCCAAAGAAATTCCTACCACAACACTCAATCAATTCTGTTCCAGAGACCTGACAGTTGTCAGGCTCCAGACCGAAGGTTACGTTCCAGATGTTGTGCTAGCCTCGGTATACATGCCAGGCGAGGACACGAACTGCCCGCCGAAGGAGATGGCCGACCTAGTACAGCACTGCGAGCGAGCCAAAATGGACCTGATCATTTGCACCGACTCAAACGCCCACCACCCGCTTTGGGGCAGCGACGCACCGAACTCCAGAGGAGAGGTACTATCCACTTATTTATTCTCTACTAACCTTAACATTGTTAACCGAGGCTCTGAACCCACTTGGGTCACAGTCCGAGGACAAACAATCATAGATCTAACACTTGCTACAGAGGGCGCGACATACCTTATTACAAACTGGCACGTATCGGACGAGCCTTCTTGCTCAGACCATAGAAGGATCCGCTTCACACTAAACACCAACACAAGGAAATCCGTACCTAGACGAAACCCGCGACGCACAAACGTACCTGGCTTCAAAAGCCTCCTAGCCTCTTTACTAGCCAGGCACCTATCACAAGTCACTATAAGTGACCCTGCACAACTGGAATACACCGTGACAAAACTATTAGAATACCTAATCGAAGCATACCATGCATGCTGCAAGCTAATGGCGCCAAAAACCAACAGGGACAGGAACTCCTGGTGGAACGCAGAACTTAGTAAACTCAGAGATGCACGTCGTAAACAATTCAACAGAGCCAAGAACACTAGACTCCCGGACGACTGGGAGGTATACAAAGAGACCCAATGTACATATAAAAAGCAAATCAAAACTGCCAGAAAAACCGCATGGCGGACATTCTGTGAATCTATCGAGACCAACAACGAAGCCGCAAGGGTAAGAAAAACCCTTCAAAGGATCAGGACCGAAACCTTGGCGCGCTGAAAAAACCCGACAACTCATACACACTAACTGACCATGAAACCAGCAAGGTCTTTCTTGAGACTCACTTCCCAGACTGTAAAGTCATAGAAGACAGGTCGTGGAAGGCTGAGCTAGAATGGACCCCAACGGATCAAGACTGGTCCAGACCCCAAAGTATGGTAACAGAAGATCGAATATGGTGGACTATTAACACCTTCCAGCCTTATAAATCTGCAGGGCTGGATGGCATCTTCCCAGCCCTACTACAGTGGGGCATTGGCCCTTTGACATCATGCATGGTGGAGATTTATCGGGCCTGCATCATCGGGATTAAGGACTCAGATACATACATGAAGTTATAGCATGGCGTGAAGTGAAAGTTATTTTCATACCCAAACCCGGCAAAACCGACTATACACAACCCAGGTCTATAGGCCTATAAGCCTCACTTCCTTTCTACTGAAAACCCTCGAGAGACTCTGTGACAGATACATCCGTGACGGATCTCTTCGGGTAAAACCACTTCACAAACAACCGCATGCATACTCCACAGGTAGATCAACGGAATCCGCACTACACAGCGTGGTATACAAAATTGAATGCGCAGTGGACTACAAATGCTCAGCACTGGCCGCCTTCATTGACATAGAGGGCGCCTTTGACAAAACCATGTTTAATAGCATCAACATGGCCCTCGAGAGCCACAACATAGACTCGACTCTAAGTGGATGGATCACCAATATGCTCAAAATGAGAGCTGTACATGTACAAGTCACAGTGAACGACACTACAAGGGCCATTGTGGCGAAGGGCTGCCCGCAAGGGGGACTCCTCTCGCCACTTCTATGGAACCAGCACACTATCCATCACAATCTGAATCATTTTGATGCTATTACTGCTTCATATCTTCGAAAAATTTGTCTGCTCGACAACGTAAATAACGCAATTAATGTTGTTGAACTGTCAAAATGAAACCCATTCCTACTGTTAGTGTGTGAAATAATTACCCCGCTGGTCGTAGACAGCCTCATCAAAGAACTCAACAACAAAGGCTACTTCACAGTAGGTTACGCCGACGATATAACTATAATAATAAATGGTACCCACGAAAACACCATATGCAACCTCATGCGCCAAGCCTTGAAAATAGTAGAGGTCTGGTGCAATAAACACCAGCTATCAGTGAACCCCACAAAAACCGAACTAGTTCTCTTTACAGAAAAGAGGAAATTGACGACATTCCAACTACCACGCTTCTTTGAAACTATCCTAAGCCTCTCAACCGAAACCAAATACCGGGGCATCTATTTGGACAAACAGCTGAGCTGGGCAAAACATACCAACTACAACAATACAAAAGCCAGCATATCTCTGTGGAAATGCAAGCGAATGCTTGGCAGGAATTGGGGGATTAGCCCCGAGGTCACTTACTGGCTATATACCACAGTCATCCGACCAATTATCACATACGGCTATCACTAGTCTGGTGGCCCAGGACAGATTTGAGCACAGCCCGGAGAGACCTCGAAAAACTACAACGATTTGCTTGTGTAGCAATCACTGGCTGCATGAGAACTACTGAAGTGATTTGTTTGTACACTTCGTAACTTGGGAGTTAAGAGCAGTGTCAGCAATGATACACGAGTCGAGTTACGTAGAAGAATGTATTTAAAAATCAATTAGCACGGTTTATATACGCAAAAACTAATTAATAATAATAATGGGTCAGTCCACTTTTCTATATACAGTTCGGACTTGACCGTGTCTTAATGAGGGGGCGTCAACCTAATACAAAGGAATAATGTCGGCCATCTTGCGCGCGCGCCGCTCGGACAAAGGATGACGACGTGGAGGCGTGGTCTAATTCCTTATCTTTGCCGATCACCTCATGTGACGTAGGCAGTCATACGATCGCTGTGCTGCGTTGAGTCGTGTGCGAGTACTTGCCTACTCGCTACACCACTCCCCTGGCGAGCCCGATGCTACGGGCGATAGTAGTCTGGAAATTTTACTGTGCGCCCACTTCTTGTTTTTTTTATAGGGTCACTATCGGGTTTTTCGGGTTCCGTTGTCGTGTCTGATTTTTCTATAGCGACGAACGCTGGTTTTAGACGGTCGATTGTGATCCGTTGTGACCTTCCTTGTATATCGACGTCAAAGGTTTTCTGGCTTCGTCGGAGTACCTTATATGGGCCTATATATGGTGCTTGAAGTGGTCTTCGTGCAGGGCCTTGCCGGATGAAGACATGTGTCGTTGTGTTTAAATCTTTCGGGATGTAGAAGTTTCTGGCACTTCCGTGCCAAGATGTTGGTTGTGGTGCTAACCTGCTGACTTGGGTGCGGATTCGGTTTGCTATGGATGTCATGTCTGCTTCTTCCTCGAGCCTAGGAGTGAAGAACTGTCCGGGTAAACGCAGTGGTTCACCATAAACCATTTCTGCTGCCGATGCTCCGAGGTCTTCTTTCCAGGCGCTTCGTATGCCTAGCAGGACCCAAGGTAGTATTTCAACCCAGTTTGTTGAGGTGTGGCAGCTGATGGAGGCCTTAAGCTGTCTGTGTAGCCTCTCAACGAGTCCATTTGCTGCAGGGTGGTATGACGTAGTGGTATGGTGTGTTGCACTAACTATCGTGGCCAGTTCTTTGAAGGTGTGTGATAGGAACTGTCCGCCACGGTCAGTTGTAATATGTTCTGGGCAACCAAAGCGCGAAATCCATCCGTTTATTAGGGCTGTAGCACAAGTTTCCGCGGTCATATCTGGTAGAGGGTATGCCTCAGGCCAACGTGTGTAGCGGTCGACTATCGTAAGGCAGTATTTTTGACCAGAGCATAGCGGTAGTGGTCCAATCAAGTCCAGGTGTATGTGATTGAATCTGGCGGTTGGCGGTTTGAAGGCTTCTAGTGGAGCTGAAGTGTGTCTTGTGACCTTGGAACGCTGGCATTGTTGGCATTCTTTAGCCCATTGTCGACAATCTCGTCTGATGCCTGGCCAAATAAATCTTTGAGAGACCAGCTTGACAGTGGCCTTAGCACCTGGGTGGCTTAAATTGTGAAGTGCGCCAAAAATTTGTTTGCGAAACGAAGGAGTGATATATGGCCGTGTATGTGATGTTGAGACGTCGCAATATATGTTTAGGCCTGACTCTGGAGTTGTTCGTTTCTCTAATTGCAATGTGGAACCGTTCTTGAGTAAGTCCTGCAACTCAACATCTGTATTCTGTTCGCTGGCGAGCGCTAGGTAGTCCACGGGCATGCCGATTTCGTTAATCCTGGACAGGGCATCAGCAACCACATTCTCTGTTCCACTTATATATCTGATGTCCGTCGTGAATTGGCTGATGTAATCCAAGTAACGGAATTGTCGTGGAGAGCAGTTTTCACGTCGACCGTTGAAGGCATAAGTCAGTGGTTTATGGTCTGTTACGACCGAAAAGGTTCTTGCTTCGACCATAAAACGGAAGTATATTATGGCCTCATAGATGGCCAGTAACTCGCGGTCGTAAGGGCTGTATTTCTTCTGACTCGGACTTAGCTTCCTGGAGAAGAAAGCTAATGGTTTCCACTCGCCGTTCTGTCGTTGCTGTATGACTGCTCCGATTGCTGTGTCTGACGCATCGGTGAATATGCTTAGCTCCGATTGGGGGTCAGGGTGTACCAGGAGTGTAGCTTCTGATAGGCTGTTTTTGCTACGGTTGAAGCTTTCCAGTTGCTCTGGTGTCAAGTTGATTACTTGTGATCCCTTCGCTTTAGGACCTGCGAGTAATTCGTTCAGCTGAGCTTGGATAGTAGCTGCCCTCGGTATCAAACGGCGATAAAAATTTAGCATTCCGAGGAAGCGTCTAAGTTCTTTCACTGTTTTTGGCGGTGGATAGTCTTTTACTGCTTGAATCTTTATGTCCAATGGTTGAATGCCTGCTGCTGAAACTTTGTAGCCCAGGAAGTTGACCTCAGTTTGTCCAAATGTGCACTTGTTGGTGTTAATTAAGATGCCATATTCAGTGAGCCTTTGGAACAAGGTTTTTAAGTGCTGTTGATGCGTGGTGCTGTCGGAGCTGAACACTAATATGTCATCTGCATAACCGAAACAGAAGTCCAATCCACGAAGTACTTCGTCCATAAATCGCTGGAAGGTTTGAGAAGCGTTTCGAAGGCCAAAACTCATAAACGGGAATTCATATAATCCGAATGGTGTGGTTATTGCCGTTTTAGGTATGTCTTCTTTGAATACCGGAATTTGGTTGTACGCTTTAATCAAATCAATTGTTGAGTAGATTGCACTTCCTGTAAGTTGATGCGTGAAATCCTGTATGTGCCTGACGGGGTATCTATCTGGGATTGTGCGGGCGTTTAAGGCTCTATAGTCTCCGCATGGACGCCAACCGTCGTTTTTCTTGCGGGCTAAGTGGAGTGGTGAGGACCATGGACTGTCTGATAATCGTGCGGTGCCAACCTGCAGCATCTCATCAAATTCCTTTTTCGCGACTTTCTGGCGTTCAGGATCCAATCGACGCGGGCGACTGTATACTGGTGGTCCAGGAGTTGTGCGTATGTGATGGACGGTTGAGTGCTTGATGATGGTGGTTTGTCCCGCTGGTCGAGTGATATCCGGGTACTCCCTCAGTATGTGGTGGTAGACTGATTTATCGACTATCGTGCGGACGGATGTAATTGATTCTGTGGTGGTCTGTTGAGGTGCAGAGATAGTCAGTGCTGTGATTCCATCCACCAGACGTTGATTGCGGCAATCGATTAGTAGGTTGTAATAGCCTAAGAAATCGATGCCTATAATGGGTTTGGAGACGTCTGCTACGATGAATCGCCAGGTGAAAGCACGACGAAGTCCCAAATCCAATGTGAGAGGTAGGTCGCCGTATGTAGTAATAACTGATCCGTTGGCTGCGAAAAGCTCGTATTTTGTTTTTACACGACGCTCCTGTACAGCGGATCGCGGAAAAACGCACAGGTCTGAACCCGTGTCGATAAGGTACTGCACCTTGGTTTTGCGGTCCGTAATGAACAGGCGGCTGGTAACAGATAGGCAGTCTTGTGCCGCCACTAATGGCTGCCTGGATTGTTTTCCGACTTCTTATGGTGGGAACAGGGTTGGTTGCATTTACGCGCTCGCTCTCCAAAGCGGTAGTGGTACCAGCAGTAGGGGTGATTTTTGGCGCGTGAATTTGAACGTGACCGTCTGTTGTAGTCCTCTCTGCCTCTGGAATGCGAGCGTGAGCGGCTGTGGAGTTCTGTGCTCATGGTTTCTAGTCGTCGGCTTAGTTCTGCCACCGTGCGTGTAAGTTGTTCGATGGCGTTATCTGCTGCCGTTGTAGGTGTAGATGTGCTAGCTACTTGAATGGGTGCTGGGCTGGTGAGTAACATGGTCGCTGGAACAACGTCGTTGACACGGTCTGCCAGTTCGGCCAGGTCTTCCAGTGTCATCTTTGCCTGTTGAGCAGCGATGCATGTTTGCAGGTGTGTAGGAAGTCGACTAGCCCAGATTGTCCGAATAAATTCTTTTGGGACATTATCTCCAGCCAGGTGTTGCAGGTGCCGAAGGAATTGTGTGGGTTTTCTGTCCCCAATTTCTTCGTGCATAAGCAGCTGTTTTATTTTACGCTCTTGAGATGCTGACAATCGGTGTTTTAATTCTGACTTCAACGTCTCGTATTTGCTGGTGCTTGGCGGGTTTACTATCAGGTCTCTGACCTCTGCTGAGTGTTGTGGCTCCAGCTGTGCGAGGACGTAATAAAATTTCGTCGCGTCCGCTGTAATGTTGGACAGAATGAATTGTCCCTCTAGTTGAGCGAACCATAATTCAGGGTCACTTGGGTTGAACGGGGGTGTCCTCACTCCGACTCGGTTCGTTTCTCCCAGCAGGACGTCTTTCGTGGTTGCTTGCGGAACTTTATCAACCATTTTGTAGGTGTTCTTGCACGTTCGGGGTCACCAGTGAAGTGATTTGTTTGTACACTTCGTAACTTGGGAGTTAAGAGCAGTGTCAGCAATGATACACGAGTCGAGTTACGTAGAAGAATGTATTTAAAAATCAATTAGCACGGTTTATATACGCAAAAACTAATTAATAATAATAATGGGTCAGTCCACTTTTCTATATACAGTTCGGACTTGACCGTGTCTTAATGAGGGGGCGTCAACCTAATACAAAGGAATAATGTCGGCCATCTTGCGCGCGCGCCGCTCGGACAAAGGATGACGACGTGGAGGCGTGGTCTAATTCCTTATCTTTGCCGATCACCTCATGTGACGTAGGCAGTCATACGATCGCTGTGCTGCGTTGAGTCGTGTGCGAGTACTTGCCTACTCGCTACACTACATCCACTGCTGCCCTACAGGTGATGCTTGGACTACCACCTCTGCACCTCATCGCGCAAGAGGAGGCCGCCCTGGCTGCCTTTAGGCTGTATATATCAGGGACCCTAAGCAAAGACTGTAGAGTCAAGCACATACGCATCAAGGAAACTGCGATCAAACGACAACCGATGATGGCATCACCCTGCGACAAAGCCCCGAAACTACACTACTTTCAAAGGCATTATAAAATAACACTTACAGAAGAACCTTGTGACTACTCAGTCCCGAAAGAGTTGGGAGTATACACCGATGGACCTAAGACCGACTCCGGAACTGGAGTCGGAGTTTTCTCACACGACCTTAACATAAATATATCCAGCCCGCTGGAAAAGTTCAATACCGTCTACCAGGCGGAGTGTGTGGGCATTATACAAGCGGTGCACGCCATAGAGGCCAGGCCAGGCTACACACAAGCGGAGAGCTGGTGGCCTCGACACCAGGCTGTAGGCATTCCAAGGATGCCATGCCATCCTTGGATGGCCAGTTAACCAGACGCTTATTACGTCTCGACAGGAACGGCCTGCGCCTGTTGACGGGGACCATCACGGTACACTGCTCGCTTAGCAAACACTTTCACACAATAGGCATAACGGTCAGTCCTCTGTGCAGGGCTCGCATGGAGGCTGAGGAAACCGTTGCGCATGTGCTCTTTGAATGTACAGGCGTCATCCAGATTAGGTCACAAACCCTCGGGGCACCCAGATCCTACACAGATGCTCTGAACAGACCAGGAGACATCATCAACTTCTGACGGGAGGTAGGCTGGTTGGAATAACCACCGACGACCGTCATGGCCCACGCACAATGGTCCACTTGAGGGTCTAAGTGCGGAAACCAAATACAAAAGAAGAAGAAGAAGAAGGTAATCTAGTTTTGTGAAAGATTAATTGACGATAATCTCATGATTTGATTTTTTTAACATACGTTGTCTCATTTAACATCTTTGTCTAATAATAATAATAATAATAATATCGTTTATTTGCATGAAATATGGTGCTTACAGATCTCATAATACAATACATAGTACTTCATATTCCGCCTATTAAATTCAGCATGCAAATTTAGATTGTGCCATAATTTTAATGAATTAAAAAATAATTGAAATATGTCACGATGGAAATATTATCTTATCTTATGAAAATAATTAGATAATACACACGGAGGGCGAGGAAATTACAGAAAATTAAACGTGAAAGCAAAAGTATTTTAAAGGGAAGTTAATCGAAAAAAAATCTGCTCAACAACGTAAATAACGCAATGAATGTTGTTGAACTGTCAAAATGAAAGCCATTCCTACTGTTAGTGTGTTACGCAAATACCCCGCAGAAATGTATGAAAAGATAACAGAAAGATCCTTTTAAATTGAACAGCTCGAAACAACGTTGTTAGACTCAAATAATATCTTATTAATAGAATAAAATAGAATACTCGTTTTTATGTACATCATATAAATAACAGATATGAATGTACGTTTTGTTTTTTCTCTGTAATATTTGGGGACCATGACCTCTGAGCACAAATTAACCCCTAAAGGTTTAAATAAAAATAAATGATACTATGATATTAATTTCTGTTTTCTTAAAAAAAAAACACATTAACACGTCAAAATTAAATTATTTTTTAAAAGCTAAGTAGATTAATTCGGTGTTTCCTAACTGACCACTCTGAGAAGAAATGCCAAAACAAACTCAGAGGTCACAGTGTCTTTTAAAATCCAGCCATAATCTTAGTCAGATTATATGAGGACCATGTAGAATAATGTCTGATAAACTTAAAAGCGAAAGATACGGTTTTTTTTTTGTTTTTGGTTGGGAAATCATCAAATGACCTCTCCCGCTCTGGGCGGAGCGGAAGGGCGTGTCAGACTCTTACTGACTAAAACCCACCCGTGTTCCTTCAGTTGCCTGTGCGCCAGGGCCACGGTAACTCTTTCGAACAATCCGAGACCCCGGCAGAAAGATACGGTGCGCTCAACATCAAAATCACTAAACCTGGTATCTGGTGGACCTCACAGTATCTCTGGTAAAAATACTACACCTCTGCCTATCGCTATGGAGAACGTTCCTTAAGTTTTCTCGTTCTCTGTTTTCTCTCTCTATCTCTTTTCATTTTTACCGAATTACGTGTTCAGCAACTGTATTTAATATTATTTTACTAACTTATTTTATATGTTGAAGCAATTTTTTATATACTAACAAAATATACGTGTTAATGTGATGAATTTTCATTTTTATTTCGCTACAATAGGTACTGTAGGAGAGGTACATCAATCCAACAATATCTTTCAGATAAAATAAATTATTGTTATGGGATCATTTTACGTTAACACATTTTTATATTTTTATCTTGTGACTTGGCTTGTCAGCTAAATCTGACGCCTACTTGTTTTGTATTCTAATCTTTTATATCGATGTTTTTCTCATATTTCTTCCATTAACTTTTATCGGACTCGCAGAGGTTGCATGTAAGCACCAAATAGGCTATAACGTCTAAATCAGCTACGCCCCTACTGGATAAAATAGGGTACCGTAGTGTCCAATTTTATCCCTATGAGACAAACATTGAGTTAATTTACCTATACCTATAATAACAGTTACCTAACGCCAGAAATAGAAATGACAATCTGAGGTGTGTCTCTTGAAAGAGAAAGTTAAAGTCAGGACGAACCACACCTGGTAATCTGAAGCTACGACAAGTATCATATAAGTTAAACATGAATGTGTGCTAATGTGCACACAGAGAAACAAACGTCATCCTGCTTGAACCTCGTCGCCCCGAAACTGGCGAAAAAGATGCGACGCATCCTCCTAAGAACAAAAATATTGACGTGTCAATTCAAATCAGCCCAGAAGAGATTAGATATACTAAAACCTCATCCAAAAATGGCTTAAACTTCAGTGAACGTTATGGGGCCAAAGCAAGGGAAAGTCAGAACTGTGTAAGTTTATCACACCTAACTAATGAACTTACTCCAAAGGTAAAAATCTGAAAAAAACATCAACTAGAGCCAACGTTAAACCCCAAATGTTGCCACTAGTCCATATTGACTGAACTGTGGACCCTCAATCATCAGCAGAAACCAATTGTGTCACCAATCATAATTTGCGAAGGCTATGCCTTGTTAGCAAGCTGGTCACAGCCTGGACCGAGCATTTTAGACCTAGCATCACCCCCCTCCCCCTCCCCTCCTTAGAGAAATATAACAGTTCTCAAACACAAAACCCTTACTAATATTAATGAACCTTGGAGCATGTTCATCCTATCGCAAGAAACTAGAAAATACTATGATGCCGTTGTAGTCGACATCATGTTCTGTTCTTCCGCTCGCCATACTATCAGTATATGAAACAAAAGAAAGTGATTCATGCCCTGCTGCAGGCTTAGCACGAGCACCGTTTTGTCGACGGAAAAATAGACAAAAATGACGTTCCGTGAAGACAGTACGACGGCAGCACAGTAGAAAGAGTCAACTGCACTTTTTACGAAATTCAGTAGTTTATTCACGTTTTTCCTTTATTTTACTTATATTTCGAAAACGGTGTGTACTATCGCAAGAATAATGAAAATTTCGAACCCCTTTATATAAGCCTTAAACCCCTAAAACTCAACATGTAGGTAATAATTTTTCATATTTTCCATACAAAAAGTGAAAAATCCGATTTTTGCATTCCATTTTTATACTTTGTGGCCGTCGAGTAAAAAGTTTTCTACTGTCTTTAACACGGCGATTACAAAATCAAATTATCTTCACTGCCTTAGACAACTTTCAGTTGTCAGTGTCATTTTGACAGTTTGGGATAGAAATAGTCTACATAAAAAAGGACCTAGACAACGATCGCTAGAAACGATAGACAAAATTACAGATTGTAGAAGGATTTTTACGGTACGATGTCAAAAATGGAGAAACGAAATGTCACTTTGTATAGAAATAGCTGTCTACTCTTCCAAGAAATAGAAAGCGTCATACTAAGCCTGCTGATCTCACAAAAATAATGCAGTAACATGATAAAATGAAAACAATGACCATAACAGTTATACAATTCATAAAAGAAAAAGTTTCCAACCATATAAGTCGATAAAAATATATGAAAAGATCCCCATTATCTTTATAATATAATTCAGAATTATACCATTTTTGTTTTAACAAAAGTATGACAAGGATTTTTATGAAATCTATTTAACTTTAATTTAAACCTCTGTCAGTCAATCGCCTGGATGCGTAACTAACACCCAATCGCTTGGAAATTAAGGTCTTCCTAATATATTTGCCCTTTTGTTTTATTAATCAATCCATGATGTGAAATGGCATTATGACCCTTATGAATCCGAAACGTGTGCCTGCCTATATTCTTCGAGCTTCGAACTTGAAAAGTTAACACACCTTCACTTATGTCTAAATTATCGTTAAATTTTTTTCAAAAAGTTTCAATAGTGAGTTCAATAGAAATAGAATTTTAATTAATTTTTTTTTTTACTCTCTACAGTACGAGTACATTTGAGTGAGAGGGGAGAGCGGAACTGAAATGCGTCGGATTTAAAAAACCGGTCAAGTGCGAGTTGAACTCGCGTGGAGAGGCTTCCGTACGATTAATAAATGATAAATGATAAATGATTTTATTTCTGTAAGTAGGTTTGAACAAACACTTTTACACGTCAATCATATTTTAAAAACTAGACGAGGTCGGCGTTTTCTATCTGACTACTTCAGAGTAGTCAGATAGAAAACGCCGACCTCGTCGAAGAAAGGCCGAAACAAACTCAGAGGTCATAGTCTCTTTTAAAGTCCAGACATATCTTGGTCAGATCATGTGAAGACCATGTAGATTTGTGTCTGAAATGGTCTTTTGAGAAAAAACCACACCGATTGATTGGACCTGTCCAGTCAGTGCACGCATTTGTCAGTAATCGTGCAGCTCAACTCAGAACTTAAGGAGCTCAACGATTCGACGAACAATACCAAAGAAAAGACATTTAGGTACGCAACAAAAATTACTCAAACTGCCAGACCATGATTAAAATTAACTGAGAAGAAAAAAATAAAAAAGCAGCAATTACCCACACAGTTTTCACATTCACAATATTAAAATAATAATCATATATTCAATGTAGCCTGCATGCTACTCACATTCACAGACAGTTTTCTCTTTAAAAGTCATAAAAAATACCATAAGTTATGTCATGTAAATCAATAAAAATGACATTATTAATTCTCAAACACTCATTCACAGTGTAAAATGGATTGTTGCTTGGGGGTACATTGAAGTAGCTTAGTTAATCCCAAGCCTTTTTGTCATCCAAGTAATCTTTAACTTTATAGAAACCTTTTTGACAGAGTTTCTGTTTAATAAATGATTTAAATTTATTGAGGCTCAGTTCTCTAACATGACTTGAGAGTTTGTTGTAAAAACAAACAAACTTTGGCACTTAAATGAATTACTAATTTTTTGGAGCCTAGTCGAGGGCACAATAAGTAAATTTTTGTTTCTAGTATTTATTTTATGAACGTCGCTGTGTTTGGAATATAGATCAATATTCTTTTTTACATAAATCAGGTTCTCATATACATATTGAGATGCGACTGTTATTATGTTTATTTCCCTAAATTTATCCCTCAGGAATGCCTACAACTAAGGTTATAATTTGCTCGAATGGCTCATTTCTGTAGCACAAATATAGCCTGAATGTCGGCGGCATTTCCCCACAGCAAAATGCCGTACGACATTACACTATAGAAATAACTAAAATATACTAATCGAGCTGTTTCGACATCAGTCAAATGACGGATTTTATAGACCGCGTAGGCTGAAGAGCTTAGCCGCTTCGACAATTTGGTTATATGTGGGCCCCACTGTAGCTCGAGTCCAAAGTAATACCTAAGAACACATTGGTGTCCACGAGATCCAATTCCGCCCCATTAACTAGTACATTGGTTTTCACCTGCTTAACGTTAGGTGTCAGAAATCTAACACATTTAGTCTTTTTCTCGTTTAAAAGTAAATTATTAATACTAAACCAATGCACTATTTTAGCGATAGCATTATTTACATCATGAGTAACTATCTGTTGTCGTTTAAGCTTAAATAAAAGTGATGTGTCATCAGCAAATAACACTATTTTATGACTATTCTTTACAAGGCAAGGTAGATCATTAATATATACGAGAAATAAAAAAAGGCCAAGAATTGAGCCCTGCGGAACTCCCATAGTGACAATAGAACCCGGGGATCGCTTGCCGTTAACGTCCACTCTTAGGATCCTATTATCCAAATAAGAAATAAGAAGATCCAAAGCAGTGTTTCTAACACCATAGTGATGCAATTTGCTGACCAATGTATCATGAGAAACACAATCGAAAGACTTAGACAAGTCACAAAAAATACCTAGGGCATCATGCGACTTTTCCCAGGCCTCAAAGATATGTGCAAGAAGCACAACGCCAGCGTCGGTAGTAGAGCGATCCCTTGTGAAACCGAATTGTTTACTGTTTAATAATTTATATTTATTAAAATGTCTTTGCAATTGATCTAGCATCAATTTTTCAAATATTTTACTAAAGCTGGGTAGCACAGAAATTGGTCTAAAGTTCGTGGGGTTTGATGTGCAGCCCGATTTAAAGAAACGTATTATTTTACTACTCTTCATTAAGTCAGGAATTACACCACAGTCAATACATTTATTAAAATAATTGCCAATTCAGGCGCTACAGTGTTGATGATACATTTTGTAACCTCTATGGAATTTCCCCATAGATCAGCAGTTTTTTTAACATTAAGTGTATTGAAAGTTTTAATGATATCTCGAGCACTAACATAGTCGAAATTAAATACATGGTTACAAATATCAACATTTTCTTTCAATAGGGACTCGGCAACAGTGGGTGAAGAATTTAAAGTTTTTTTGGTTGAGACTGGAATATCGACAAAGAAATTTTCAAAAACTGTGGCAACATCTAAATCTTTTTTAATAACTTTATTGTTAATATTAAGGCTGTAGTCACTACTACGCTTTCTGTCTCTTCCAGTCTCATTGTTTATAATTTCCCGAGTCGTTTTTATTTTATTTAGACTATTCTTAATCTTGGAGCTTAAATAGCGACACTTAGCTTCGCTACAAATTTGTTTCAATAATTTGGAATAGTTCTTAACATATTGATAAAATTCTTTACTTTTATTATAATTTCGTTCTTCATATAGTTCAAAAAGTTTGATTCTGCTATTAAATATCCCTTTAGTTGCCCATTCACTGAAGGTTGCAGATCCATTGACTGAGATCTGCTTGGGTATAAATGTTGAGTTAAATTCTGTACAATATGTGGCAAAGAAAGAATTGTACAGTTCATTGGGATCATCACTGTAAGGTAAGTAGGGTAATTTACTACTAAGTTTATTTTTAAAGTTCTCCAAGTGACCTGCAGTTTTTGGTACTACAGTGATATCTCTCTTAGCCACTTTTTTTATTTTACGAACTGTAGAAGTTAGCACCTGCGTGGTTTAGCACTAACTTCTGGGTTGGTTGATATTTCGTTAATTTGGTGGATTCGGTAATATACTAGAATGGTTACGGTTTGGGTGTTGGTTTACGATCACTGACTTAATGATACGAAATTAATATGGTTTAAAAAGGGTATATTAGATACTACAAATTATAATAACATTGAATGGTAAACTTAAGCTAAATTAGCACTAAGATGGTTTGATTTGGTTTGGTTTGAGTTACGCGATTGGTAGTCGGACACGAACTAACTGGTCATAGTTGCGATACACGCATTTATGGAAATGCATGCAGGCAAAAGTGCTGAGCTGTTCGGTCGCGAATATTGTACCGAACATATTCCCGAGCACGAGATGTGATAAGACAAGAATAAAGTGGGTAAAAATAATCCTCAAATCACCTTAGATAAGCAATAATAGTTACATGTCAAATGGTAAACAAAATGTAAATTAATTATAAAATGGTAAGCTTAAAAGTGGTATAAAATGTTAAAGAAAGTAAAAGTGTTATAAAAATGGTAAACAAAGTAAAAGTGTTGTAAAAATGGTAAACAAATTAAAGTCCTTTAAAACATAGACTTATTTCACACTAGTGAGTCTTCAACCGTAAGCACACGTTCTTTTCGCGGTTTAGGCAACGTAGCCCTTCCCTTATTACCCGCACTACGCATACCACTGGGCCACCGTCTGGCAAAATATGCACTTAAACCTATCGGTTCACTCTCACTTTGCTGATGGTCAGCAGTACTCTGCTTTCGCGGTTGCACTTCACTATGCCCTCTGGTTGACTCCGATGTAGTCGCCACTGACTCCTGTCTGTGGTGAGGCTCCGCCCGGCTGGCCGCAGATTGCGAACAGCATCTCACTCTTCTCCATACCCAGACTGCTGCTGCGCATAGGATGACCCCCAGGATTATGTAAACGACGGTGTACTGGTGGATGTCATGGACTGATATTTCATCGATCTCTGCTTTGTTGGATTTCAGTGTTTTGATCTGTTCTCCAAGAAAGGATAGAGATCTATTCAGGCTCATGTCTTCTGGTAATGCTGTTTCCGTTGGTATTTGAATGTTTACAATATGGTTTATCTGGTCTAGCTCTGGTACGAGCAAGTTTGGTGAAAACATTAAGTGGTTGGATTGTTGTTGTAAAGAATACAGCGTAAAATCTTTACTTTTAATCAAACATTCCTGTGGCATGCTAATGACCCCTGATCGAGTAAGCTGACGAATGGTAACGTGATCGTCGCATATGATTTTAATATTATATGTGTCACAGCAAAAATATAGGTATTGTGACGTTGACTGTAACTCTACCCATCTGTTTTTACACACTGCTCTTTCTGTTGTGCACCTTTGGTTTATTGGGCTGGTTTCGCAAAAGTTTTCGTCCTTTTCCAAATTCAGGATAGTTTGAAGAGCTCGCACATGAAGGATTCTCCGTGATACAAACATGTGTCAAGTTCATGTATAGTTGGTACGAAATATGCATCCTTTTTCAAGTTCACTGCGACATATTCCGAGATTGGTATTATGCTGGTCATACTGTCGTTGGTTTGTTGCGGAATTGGTACTATCCTATATAATCGAAAACTTTCTCTTGTAATGAGCGGGAATGTAATTTCAAATATAACATATTTTTCGGTGACTCGAGCCTTTGTTCTCAGTAGCTTGTAGATGTGCTGAAGGTCTGTCTCTATGTTATCGATGGGTAAGCCTAAATCTTGAGGCATTTGCCCATAGATAATCTTATTATTGACGTTTTCTAAAGCATTTAGATGCTTATTTATGGTTTTGTGTTGCCTTGCTATAATGCTCTCAGTTCTTTGTAGTACATTGTGCTCTGCTTCTACGATAGATGTCAAGTTCTTCCATAACTGACCTTGGTGTTTTTGATTATGATGCACAAGTTCAATTATAAAAAAAAAATTTGATTATCCTGCCTGTACTTTTCTGCGAAACTTTCGTCTAGTACTCCGAACAATGAGTTTGCAATTGAACCGACAGCGTTGATAAGGCCGCGTCGTGTTCGTAAGCGCTCGCCGTAATGCTGGCTAAGCAACAGCTGGTTGTAGTATTGCAGTTCATTGTAATCGTGACGTATTTGTAGGAGTATCATATGGCAGTGACTTGATTCCCTGATTGTATCACATGTTTTGTCGAGATAGCTTGTAAAGTCATTGATGGCTTTTTCTCCCTGCCAATATGGTGACATGTTAAAATACGTGACTAGTTTCCATTTGTCCCGAATCAATTGTACTTTCCCCACGGTATCAAAGTACAAAGTTTTGTTGCTATCAAATTGCGTAATATTGTATGAGGCTATTGTTGGTGATATATACTTAAGAATAGTAACAATGCCAGTGCAATGTTTACTATCTTGGGATAGGTGCTGCACGTTGTGGTTCTGGTACTGGTATTTGGTTGCGAGCGGTTACGTGGTTCCATTTTGGCTCTAGTAGTGGTAGCATATTGTGGTTGTAGTGGTTTTCCTTTTTCTGGTATGATAGGTTCCGTTTGGTCCATAGGTAAAACTGATAGTTTAACTATAGGGCGCTTCATGTAACCATTTTTGGTTTTCAGAGTCACTACTCTGACAAGTTCATCTTTTCCTGGATGTACTTCCATTATACGTCCCATTGGCCATTTTCCTGCAGGTAAGTTATCGTCGTGTATCATTACTAGATCACCCACCTTAACGTTCTTCTGGTATTTCATCCACTTGTTCCTGGTTGATAGTTGGGTCAAGTATTCTGTTTTCCATCTTTTCCATAAATCTTCAAATACTTTTGACACTAGATGCCACCTGGTTCTGGCGTCTTCTGCTGTGTCGATTATGGTTAAACCTGGTCTTGCTGATAGGTAATGAGCTGGTGTGAGGAAATTTAAATCCTCCGGGTCTTCTGATAGCGCACAAAGTGGTCGTGAATTGAGGCAAGCTTCTAGTTTTGATAACAGTGTGGTGTATTCTTCAAATGTTAATTTTTGTTGTCCAATCACGCGTTTGAGGTGGTGTTTGAGACTTCGCACTGCTCTTTCCCAAAGTCCTCCCGCATGAGGCCAAGATGGTGCGTTGAAATGCCATTCAATTTGTAGTTCTGTTATCTCTTTAAAGAATGACTCTTTGAAAACATTTTGAAGATGGTCGTATTCTTCTTGCAGCATTCTGTTTGCTCCAACGAAATTGGTCCCATTGTCGCTATTTATGTGACGTGGTGCTCCGCGTCGTGCTGCCATTCTTTGTATTGCGGCTAAGAAAGATGAGCTGGTTAAATCTGAGACGAGTTCTAGATGCACAGCTTTCGTCACCATACATACAAAAAGCGCTATGTAGCCTTTGGTAATTTTAATCCCGCGCCCTTTGTTTGCTTTCACTTCCACAAAGCCTGTGTAGTCGACACCACAATGGTAGAAGGCGCTTTCAGGGTTTACTCTGAATGATGGTAAATCACCCATGAGCTGATATTGTTGGATAGGCTCTTGCTTCTTGCATGTAACACACTGTCGTACGACTTTCTTTGTAGCTGAATATCCGCTGATTATCCAATAACTTTGTCGAATGTTTGATAAAGTAAGGCGCGCTCCACCGTGGTAGGTTAGCTCATGAGCGTATAGAATTATTAGTATAGTAATACGATGGTTGTGTGGTAGTATGATTGGGTGTTTCATCTCTGAGCTTATTTGTGCGTTTTTTAATCGCCCCCCTACCCGCAAGATACCATCTTGGTCTAGGATAGGGTGTAATTGTAAAAGTTTACTTTTCGAATGCACGTTTCCATTCTTAAGTAAGCAATTGACGTCACTGGCGAATTCGATATGTTGCACACTTTTTATAATCAGCTGTTTTGCGCGACGGAGTTCATGTAATGTGAGATAAGGTTGACGGCCTGCCTTTGCAGTAGGTAGTCGTAGTATCCGTGCAAAAACGCGTATGATTTTTGCAAAGGAATTCAGTTTGGTAAGTAAATGGTCAACAATGTTTGGTATGGTCATGGTTGTTTTCTGGTGATTTTCCACAACTACTGCGTTAGACTGTCTTATCTCTAGGCTGGTTTCGTAGGTGGTTTGAGGTATGTCATGGTTTTGGTATGATTGAATCCATGATGGCCCCCACCACCACAGATCATGGTTTTTTAATTGTTTGGTTCTTAATCCACGGCTGGCACAGTCAGCTGGATTTTCAATGGTTTTGACATAACTCCATTTTTCTTTTGGTATTATTTTAGTGATAGCTTTCACGCGATTTGAAACGAATGGTTTCCATCTCGCTGGATCTCCTTGGATCCACCCCAACACTGCTGTTGAATCACTCCAGCAGTATACTTTCTGATTATAGGATTCCAAACAAGTCTGAACTTTTTGCATCAGCTGTGATAATAGTTGGGCACCCATTAATTCCAACCTTGGAATTGATATGTCTTTACTAACGGGCACTAATCTTGCCTTTGCTGCGACCAGAGTTACCTCGTTAGAGTTATTTTGGTTGCTGACTTTGCAATATATAACCGCGGCATACGCCTTGTTCGACGCATCACAGAATCCGTGTAATTGCAAGTCATTGTTTTTCGTGATTCCAAGCCATCGTTTTACTTCTATGGTATTGATATCTTTTAATTCTCCCCTTAAGTTAAGCCACTTTGTTTTTGATATCGTTTGGTAGTGCGTCATCCCAGTTAAGACTTGATGACCAGACGCTTTGAAATAGCATCTTCATGGTGATAGTTATTGGTGTAAGCCAGCCTAATGGGTCGAATACTTTTGATATGTCGGAGAGTAGTGACCTTTTGGTTGGTTTCGATAATGATACTGGCTCCAGTTTCGAGTCAAAGATGAATTTGTCCTGCTGTGGATTCCATCCAAGACCCAATGTTTTTGTTGAGTCTGTCTGTTTAAACTCGTAGATTCGCTGGTTCCACGAATCTTTTTCTAAGTCAGCGAGCAATTTTGGTTCATTGGTGGCCCATTTTCGTAAATTAAAGCCACCCTTGTTGAGTAATTTTATTAGGTCTAATTTGAGCTGTTTCGCTTGTTCCATTGAATGTGCTCCGCCACAGTAGTCATCCATGTAGAAGCACTCTTCTAATGCTTTTGCTGCATCGGGAAAATTTTGTTTTTCCTCGGCAGCTAGTTGTTTTAAGCACATCATAGCCAAAAATGGTGCAGGCTTTGTGCCGTAAGTTATGGTGGTAAGTTGATATGTTTGAATGGGTTGGTAAGGTGAGTCCCTCCATAATATCTTCTGGTACGGCTGATCTTTAGGATGTACCATTATCTGTCGATACATTTTTTCGATATCAGCAGTGTAAACGAACTGATACTGTCTCCATTTTAAAATCAGCTCCTGCAGATCTTGTTGTAGATTGGGACCTCGGTACATGACGTCATTTAAGCTAAGTCCTGATACTGGTCTAGCAGACGCGTTGAAAACAACACGTAACTTAGTAGTGGTTGACTCAGCACGAGTGACGCAGTGGTGTGGTAGGTAGCACTCGGGTTTCGTGTTTGTTGCTGACGGTATCATATGGTTTAAATTAGAATACTCGTTCAAAAACTTTGTGTATTCTGTTTTTAATTCTGGATCTTTCTGTAACTTTCTCTCTAAGCTACGAAATTGTGCCAGTGCTAGTGGTTTAGTCGATCCTATCTGTTCCTTGGTTTCTGGTTTGAACGGCAGTCGGACTTGGTATCTCCCGTTCTCTAGTCGCTCTGTTGTTGACAGAAAATACTGCAAACATTCATGGTCTTCGGCGGACATATCAATCTGTTGGTTGATGTCTTCATTTTCCCAGAATCTGCGTAGATCTTCCGTGTTGTGAAGAACGACATTACACCT
Source organism: Dryobotodes eremita (assembly GCA_917490735.1). NCBI lineage: Eukaryota > Metazoa > Arthropoda > Insecta > Lepidoptera > Noctuidae > Dryobotodes > Dryobotodes eremita. Next base: position 2,229,496 of record OU823241.1, on the reverse strand, counting down.
ATATCGTGGTGCCATTGTCCCACAAAGCAACCATCCTAATTGCGTTTGTTGGGCTATTGGTTGATCTTCGCTATTGCCCCTCAAAATGCCACCTAAAGCTATCTTGCCGTATACATCTACTCCAAGCAGTAGGTCCACTGGTCGACTGGTATTAAATTCTGGGTCTGCCAGATTAATGTTTTGTATGTGAGGCCAGGTTGGTTTTATGAATTATTTATTTGGTAAACTTTTAATTAGATTATTCATAATGAGAACCTCACCTTCCAAGGCAAACTCACTATGAATTGATTTGATACGGATGGTTATAACGCCCTTGCACCTGTTTTCTCTTTCCCCTACGCCGAATATGGTACCTTTGCAAGGCTGTCTGCGTAGTTTCAGAACTTGAGCCGCCTTCTCACTTATTAGAGAAATTTGCGAACCCTGGTCAATCAAAGCTCTCATGGTATGGTATGCGCCATTGTATCCTGGTACTTCCACTAAGGCCGTAGCTAAGAGCGTCTCGGACACGTCAACCCAAGATACAAGGGTCGTTGCTGCTGCTTGTTCATCATTGGTCACGCATGATGTCGCAAGTGTGTGCGCAGCCTTATGGTTTGGTTTTGCTGATGTGTTTGGCCTGATTTTGGTTGATAATGCGTCATGCAATAATGAGTTATGTTTACCGTTGCATTTGCGACATGTTTTATTAGAAAAACAAGGTTTATTTAAATGGTTGTATAGGCAATTCGTGCAGCAGTTTAGATGGTTGACAGTTTTTAATTTTTGCTCATCCGACATTTGCAAAAATTGGGTACACGTCCATAACACATGGTCAGCATTACACAATGGGCAGGTCATTGACCGCGACACGTGTAGCGATTTGGTGTGGTTTTCCATGAAATTTTGATTGCTTTTATTTGATGACTGCTGGATATTATTTGCACTATAATATTTCTTCTGGTTTGCTTGATAATTTTGATGGTTTTGTGGTTGGTTAGTCATCTTTTGGTTGTTTGATTCTTGTTTACACCGCGATACTTCTAAGGCAGTAAACTTGTTTTCCAAGAAATCTAGGAATTCTTTAAGGACTGGTAGCTCCCTGGGATTCTTCACCGACTCAATATATTCAGTGAATGACTCGCTGTCAAGTTTCTGTGCTAACAAAAGTACCAACAGCGGATCCCAAGTGTTGATATCTACTCCTAGGTTCTGAATTGCGTGGAGACATTCTTTGGTCACGTCATGCAGTTTCTTGATCGCCCCGGTGGATTGTTGCTGCATGCTAGGAATGTTTAGCAATATGTTGACGTGAGACGTGAAGATAAGTCTACTGTTGCCATACCTGTGGTTTAGTATTTCCCAGCATACCTCGTAATTTTCTGTGCTAATCTGAAGATGGTGAATCAGACGCTCAGCTTCTCCTGTTATTTTGCTCTTTAAAAACTGCATTTTTTGCGCGTTTGATAATGATGGATTTTTGTGGATGGTTTCTGTGAACAGATCCTTAAACGATGTCCATTGGTGATAATTGCCTTGGAATGTTGGAATATCCATCTGAGGAGTGGCTTTGTCGCGATGAGAAACAGACCACATTTTAGAGTTGATGGTTTTCTTCAAATCAATGTACATTTTCTCATATCTGTTGAACTCCTCTTGGTACCAGATATCCTCATCCCCGTTTTCACCTTCTATCTCCCAATGCAGGCTGTCGATGATAGCCCAACGACTTTGAAGTGACTTCAATGCATCGTCGAACTCCCACTTGTTTTGTAGTTGATCGATTTCTATGGTAGCTACTGTTCTCATGAAAGCTCTAAAGTGGATGGTCTGCTTTTTGATCATTCCATCTAATTTTCTGTCTTCACACGTATCCCTACGTTGCTGTTGCAGTGCCTGTGAATGAGACGAATCCCCTACTTGCTTCGATGTCCCTGCCTCTGTCGGCAGCTGTTGAGGTTCTTGCTGGCTTGACAGCAAGAGCTCCATGGTTTTGGTAATTAGCTGCTTGATCGATAAATAGACTTCCTCTGCCTTGTCAAAACAATTTTTTGTAAAATACACATGGTCAAATTCAGCAAGTTCACAGCACTTTCTATGGTTGCGTTGATATTCTCTCCAGTAATTTTCTAATATCTCCAGCTTCCGCTTGCAGTAATCTATGGTTTTTCGTTCAGCTCCGTCTTTCTTGATGTTAGTTAATAGTTTAACCAAGGAGTCGTACACCTCCGTTTGGCTGACTGCTAACTGCTCCATTATTTCCACTGTTAATTTAATACGCAAGTGAAAATAAAATGTTATAAAATGGTTTGGTCTGACCTTATATTCTCCTTACGCGACAGCTGCCCAATTTCTTCCAAATTGACTTCACTGCCTACCTACTTCCACTATACCTATACTACAAACTGGTAAAACACTGGTTGCAAGGTCCCGGCGCACAAACACTTCACTGTACTTCGCGAACCGAGGCCCTTGAAGCTCGAAGGACCATGTAGAAGTTAGCACCTGCGTGGTTTAGCACTAACTTCTGGGTTGGTTGATATTTCGTTAATTTGGTGGATTCGGTAATATACTAGAATGGTTACGGTTTGGGTGTTGGTTTACGATCACTGACTTAATGATACGAAATTAATATGGTTTAAAAAGGGTATATTAGATACTACAAATTATAATAACATTGAATGGTAAACTTAAGCTAAATTAGCACTAAGATGGTTTGATTTGGTTTGGTTTGAGTTACGCGATTGATAGTCGGACACGAACTAACTGGTCATAGTTGCGATACACGCATTTATGGAAATGCATGCAGGCAAAAGTGCTGAGCTGTTCGGTCGCGAATATTGTACCGAACACGAACTATTGCATGTTATGTAATTCTTGGCATTCTTGGTTACATGAAATTTCATTTCGTTTTGCAGGGTTCTCTATTTATTTTTATTTTAGCGGTGATTTTGTACTGATATTACAAATACATGTTAAAATCATAACCCTTACTTCTAGCATAGTCGGGTAAAACAGGTATTTCTTGCACGCCAGCAGTTACTTTCTTCATAGCCAATGAAAAAGAGTTTCTGCTTCGTTGTTTATGTACATGCTAATCTAGCTTTCATAACAAATGGAAGTAGGTTTATCTATTATCCGTAACAAATACAGACTTGCACCTCCCTCTAATCGATGCAAGGGTGAAAGTTGTAACTTAAATTCAATTTTTTTGTTTGTTTGCAAATCCTCGCCTGCATACCAAATTTCAGTTTTGACGAGTGAGTAATTCACACAGTCGGTATTTTAGGTATTCATAAAATCCAAAGTATAAAAGCTTTACAAATTAAACTTTGTGTGTTTTATAAGTTTCCTATCGAGATTCTATCCTGAGAATTTTAGTTCTCTAGCGTTATCCAGGCCTAAGCTATGAGGGTATGAAAATACGACGAAACGCTTCGAGAAAAGGTAGGTTTTTTGACTCGTCTTGTCGTGTGTACTACTGTGCCCCAATAACAAACTTAACATTCTAGTTGAAAAACATGTTCTCCCTTACACTCCTACTGCAAGAGCAAGTTTGTATGCACAATATTGAAAGATTTACCATGTTATTTTACGACCATAGACTCCTTATAGGTTTTCCTATAATCTGTAAGCAAATAACTAAATTCAGTTTTTTTTTTTTAAATTAGGCTCAGTAGTTTCGGAGATAAGGGCGGAATGCAGGTCAATTGTCATATATTTTGTGGAATAACTTCAAAACTGTTTATTTTATAATTGTGCAAAAATAATATTTGAGTTCCTCACAACAAGCCCTGTCATGTGATATGTCACACGGTACAGTGTGCAAAACTTTTGTTTTTAATTTTCTAGTTTGCCCCCCAAAAGTGACCCCTATATTCAAAACTCTTTTATTTACGTTACACGTCTGTGTTTGGGTCACAGGAATTCATAGGTGTAGGTACAAAATTTTAATTTACGCTAATTTATCAAAGACCCTGTACAGAATCCAAATATATTATTAGTAATGTTATCGTCTTTAAAGATCTCTAACAATGCCACTACGTCTGTGCATTCACCTTCTTTAACGTTTTCCAGACCAAAGACGCTTAGCTGACTGTCGAATACTAACTCTGCATTTCCCACGATTGATTTAGTGACAATTTGATAAACTAGTATTATGAACATAGTTAATAACATGAACTTGTAAATATATGTACCTTTTAAAGCAACTGGGTATGTCGAAACCAATCACAACGCAGGCTATAAACGAGTAATTACCTAATAAAATTCGTAAAAAAATAGCTTAAGAGTTTCGTAAGAGTTTTTCTATAGATGCTCGTTTAAATTAAATATAATAGGTTATTCTTTAATATTTTACCGGAACTCCTTCACAAGTTAAGAAAGTTGGCGAGGTAAGGCGTTGGGATTAGTGTGGACTAATCTCCTTCTGTATCCTAATCAGCGCCACTTATGACATGAGTTCTTCATCAAGAATTATGATTTACAAATTAAATGTCATAATGCACAGTTAGGTAAATTAATTGTTAAACCAATTGGCTTCCCACATCAATTTGATTGTTTTATATATCAATTTATACAACTGTCAAAGAGTAACAGTTGTGGTTTGAATATTGGTCAATTTGAGTTGGTAGTCCAGTTACTTGTAATATTCATTAAAAATCTTAATCGGTATAAAAAATATAATGTAATGAATTGGGAGAAGGCGCTGAAATCTGACATGCAGGTTTTTACCGTTTGGGTTTCAGAGGCTTCATAGGATTTTATAACTCTTACCTTATTTCAATAAAGATTATTATTATTATTATTACTTAACAACTGATTGCCCGGCCTTTACCTATATTCTAATTCTTCATGGCATAAATTCTTCGTAGGAAAGGATCTGCGCAGGCACATTTCCGATACTTAAAATTTTGGAACATAGGTAATCATTTTACTAAGTTTCTTGGTATCTCTTGAATTACACTGGCTTCACATAATTATTAATGTGAAACAAATGGTCAAGGGTCAACATTAGGAGCAATCTGACCTTGAAGCAGGCCTTCATTATTAAAACGCATTATGTCGCTGATAATCAATGCGAAGAAAAAGACGAATTTTGTGTAAATGAAGAGGTATTCATATGCAATTTTCTAGAACACTTTCTTTCGTCATCTACAATGTGGGCGTAGGTTTCCACATTTACAATGCTTTGTATTTTCCTGGTAAGCCGTTAGCACGCTAGGTTTTGGGAAAGAAATAAAAACAGTAGGTATTTATTTTTTGAAGACTCTTATGCAATTTTTTTTAGGTTCAGTCTGGTCCCTTTGGCGTAAAGCAACCTCGGCCTAGAGCCTACGGCTAGAACAATGTTTACAATCCACTGGCCTACTTATATCCGAAACAAATTGGGTTTCGTCTACCAATATGTAGATACCATCAAGTACCCCAACTACCCCAGCGACCATTCCGGGTTTAAAACAGAGTTATTCGGTACGATAAGTCAATGTTGGTCTCTGGAATGCATTACTTGATATATCCAGTCAATATAGGGGCTTATTGGTGTAAAGCCGGTCTGAGATATAACATCGCTTTTAATCCCGAAGGAACAGACTCCAATGATTCTATCATCGTGTATTAATGGGCCGCCGGAGTCCACGTACCAAGGTCTTTCCAATCTGCGGGAACACTTTGGGCTAATACATATTAAATATTTCGACTTGCTTCTCATTTCCTCACAGCACTTGATGACCGCTCCTTCACCAACCTGCATCAGTCTGAAACTATCTCTTGTCGATGTATCTAGTTTCGTCGTCCATCCACTACCCACGTACGTAACTGGAAGGCCTATCATCGTGGTGTGGTCAACAGACGATAATCTAGCAAAACTTTTCACGTTTACCTTTAACGAATAAAATAAACTGATATCGTTGTTCACCAACCAGTCGTCTCTGTCTATGACTCGGAATGAGGGGTGTATGAAGGTCTCCAGTACTTCGGCAACCAAATCTGATGTGATGGGTGACGCAGTGAAGTTCGCGAACCACACATAGTAAGCTATACCGAGAGATGTGCAGTGAGCAGCCGTAAGTCCCCAGTACTCAGTAATCATGGACCCTGTGCATACTCTTAGCATATTATAGTCAAAATCAACCAATGAAATTACAAAAGAATATTCGTCTGGTCTTATGTCGCGACCACCTAGGATTCTTAGACGTGTATCTTTAAACTGTGCCGCGGGAAACACAAAACGTTTACCATGTGAGTTCATGATGATTGACATTGAGCAAAATATACGGAAGAGTGTGAACATGTTGGCTTTCGTGAAGTTTATGAATAGAGCCACACATTAAATAAATCATGTTTTTATTGATTTAAAACATAAAATTGCATTTTGTAATTTTACGTACGTAATCAAATATAGCGCTGTAAACCAAACTGTAAAAATAAATCGACTTCTCGAAATCAAACCGTGGTTTCTTGGCGTTAAAATAACCATCAATTTCTTATTTACTGGCTGAAACCTCGCTTTACAGTGCCACCTGTTGAAATTTTCCCAAAGTATTTTCAAAAGCTTTTCAGTATTCTGTAAAACAACCCTTTAAAAGTTCATTCGATCGAGTGGCATTTGAGCTAATGTGATACTCAAACTAACATATATTTTTCATAATTAGTATTATTAATTATTTGTCAAACTTAGGAACGGTTTGTTGCTACTCGTACAATAGCATCACCTAACCAACCGTGTCACCCTCACTCATTTCGGTGCCTCTTTTGTGAACTAAAAATCCTTCGTCGCCGGGGGTATTCGCATGATCTCGGGCCTTTTTGAAAGCTCAACTAATTGTATACAGCCATCTCTTTCTCTCACGCCGAACAGCTATTGATCGAGTAAATGGACAGTCGGGAAGAAAAATGTTTTTTATTTATTCCGTATGAAACTGAAACTTTTATTTTCAAAATATTTATGAAGGAATTAAGCCACATACCGACTTTAATAGTAATATCGTATAACCAGACTACGGCTGAGAGAAAGGGTAATTAATAAACCGGGTATGTATTTATTTATGTGAGTAGTTGTTACCTCTTACAGACTAAGCTATTGAACCAAATTCAACAAATGAGATGTCCTCAGATTGGTCTTACACAAGAGTGTCCTAGAGTAGAGGATACCTCACTAAAACTGAAAACTTGTAAAGTCAAAATATTAAAAACCCGACTACGAAAAAGCGAAATTCAAACGACATTAAAGGAATATTATTGATATTATTTTAGGAAAATACAAGTTTTGTGCCTGATGGGATTTCCCTTCGGCAACTTCTCAGGAGCCTTACCCCACGTTCTAACCAAAAGCGATTGTCGGGCGAACACGCGATCGTCGTGTTTATGTCACTTTTTGTTCGAAAAACCAGAAAGCGACATTTCGATTAGGACACAGCCTTAGGGGATGACTTTCCAAAAAACGATGATACAACAACCTTTTATATTTAAAAAAAATAGAACTTAATAAATTATAAACATCTTTAAAGACTTTCATCCCAAATTTATCCCCACAATGAAAGTCTTCTGCATAATTTCATGCTTCTAGACCTAGACCTACTTGTAGCCGTTTAGACTGCGTTGTCTGTCAGTGAGTAAATGAATTTAAGATTGATATTATGTAGATCGTAGTCGGTTTTTAGAATGTTTAGCTTTTAAATAATAAACTCCTAAAGGGTGTCGTGCATTCGAGAACTACAAGCAAGAGACTGTATTTCAATTTCACTTGTTGGTACCATCTTTGCGGCATCCACCGCATAATGGGAGTAATTCACGTAATGTGTTATGGCTAGTTTTAATTTTGTAATATTTGAACGTTTTATTAGTGTTAAATCTCGTGCGATACCTATCTAGAAAGAAACTGATACTTTATTATGTTCTAAAGCAACGTTTCACAAATTGCGCCGTCAATTATAGCGGGACGGCGCCGTCAAACAACGCGACGCCGTGCCGTCTTTTTCACTGTATGATGCCGTTGCCCGATAGGATTGTGGGCTTGTCTGTACCTAAATTTTCGCCGGTCTCGTCTGGTAGTAGGCCGCGCCCCCTTGTATTGCAGTCCTTCTCAGCGAGAGCTCACGATCGCACTGATACATTGCTTATTAACAGTTAATTCCGGAAAAAAAGGGTTTTTGTGAGATCCAACAATGTCGAAGAGGATGAGGAACACCTACACGAAAAAGAAGAAGAGGTCGAACTCGCCGGAAATGTGGGAATTGTGGCACTCAACGGATTCTTCAGATTCGACGTTATCTTCTGGATCGGCAAAATCGTCAAAATCGGCAAAATCGGAAAAATCGGAAAAATCGGCAAAATCGGCAAAATCGACGTCATCGTCGTCATCGTCGACGTCGACAACGTCATCATCGTCGACGTCGTCCGAATTGTCTGCGAAGTTGCAGATACTCAAAAATCTTAAAAAGTTACGAGATAAATTGTGGAAAGGGTTGGAAGCAAGTAAGAAAGCTGCTGCTTCGGAAGGTGTAATGAAACTCGATAATCTCGGCAAAATCAGCAGTAAATGGATCGCTCGCATAGATCGTGATATGAGTAAGTTTACATGTAGATATTATGTACATAAATTAGCATTGCGTAAAATTACGATGTTTATTAGGAATGGGCGGCTAAATAATAACGACCGCACGGGTCAATCGAACGTTAATCTACGCTTGCCGCGGTCGGTTCGTGGATGGGTGACCATCCATTACATAACGAGACCCCTCCGTGCCTCGTAAAGCACGTTAAGCCGTTGGTACCGGCTGTCATTCGTAGATCTTTGACAGCCTGCTGACTACCCGTAGTAGGCTAGGTAGATCGATTTTTTGTATGCAAAAACTGTACAATAGCCTTGTGGTGTGATTGCAGAGAGGCTGGCGAACACGAGGTCGAAGTCGAAGGCGAAGCCGAAAAAAGGTAAATATTGAGTTTGTGTGCGTAATTATGCTTAATAGGCTCTTTCTCTCGTCGTCAATTATTTCTATTTTAATTGTATTTTGGGTTGCATTGCATTTTTTTATTAATGTTGCGCTGTGCTCCGCTGCGCCTCCCGCCTCGCTCCTCGCTGCACAGCTTGCAGTTAGCCCGGCGCGATAGCACAGCGATTTTCGCGAAAACGCCACGCTGAACTAGACATACGTCCATAATCAATAATCAAACACGATAATTTTTTTACTTTACATAAATTGTAATCCTTTTTTGGTGAACTAAAAACAAGGGTTCTGCCAATCTTGCTGTACATCGCACTCCCCTCCACAGAGTAGGCAACTCGCTCATCGGTCAATGTACATTATAAACGATCTATAAGCTGTATTAAAACCAAACGTTGTAAGTAGGGTGCTATAAAATGTATGATTATTTAAAAGACAAAAAGCTTGGGATTGAGCTGCTCGCTCTGCTAACTTTTATGACTATGCCCTCTGCATATTTCTTTTCTAATGTTAAAATAAAACTTGATATTTTCATTTAACGTAAGTGTAAACATCATGCAGATTTTATACTTTTAGTTTACAAATATTTGGCGGTTTGGGTTACTTTTATGCCTATTGTTTATTCTCTTACTGGTTGTATTGTTGTGTGTCGGGTCGTTGAGCTCCCTAAGATAAGATTGAGCTAACGATGGCTGATGCATGCGTGCTGTCTGATGGGATAGGTTTACTCAACTGTTTCTGGTACTTTCCTCAAAAGGCCGGTCCGGATGCTACCCTGCATTTTTTACACGATATTTTTATATTTTATTTTAATGTCTGGACTTTAAAAGAGAGAGTTTATGTAGTCGGATAGGCAGTATCGACTACATCTAGCTTATTTTTTTTAAATATTACGTTTAAAAGTAATTTCGATACCCTATTTAAATTATAGACCGTTTCACTACATTTCATTTCGACAACCAATACGGTCTACCTACATAGATTGAGTTTGGCATCCTTATTCTTTGAGAGGGCAGATAGCAAATTAAAGATGGCCATTTGTTCATGCACCCAAGTTTTGGCAGTTTCCACGTCTCAAAACCCGTTTAAGTAGGTACGTTGTCATTTGGTCCTCGGAATGGCCGCGTTGAGATGGCACGCAGATAGGAGATTAATCCAGTGAACAGTCTATATAGGGTCAAATTAAATTAGCTAGCGAAATCCTGCAGACGTGTTGAGAATCGATATCTAAACACGTTAAAATAAAAATAATAGTAGGTACATTACTGCAGCGGCCAACAACAAAGGCAGTGATGGACGAACGTGAAAATGTGGGTCGCGGCAAAGCCGTGGCGCACATACGTGAGTCTATCAATCCCTGGTTGCGGCCAAGGCTTGTATGGTACTTTTCTCAAATAATGCACGGAAATTCAAACTAAGTAAATTAATTACAAATTCCAGAATTAATGACGAACAACGATAACTTTTCTCGCGCCAATATGTTCATTTATTTCATTTTCGCTTTAAACAGCTCTATTTGCTCGAGATATAAATAAAATATTTGATATGTTACCTCCTTGGTTGCCATGGGTCGAAGTAAAAAATTCGTTCCATTTTTAAATTACACGACAGATACGAGTTTTCATAGTTTATTTAGTCGGCCGCTAAACACGACAGATATGGATTTTCATACTAACATTGCCGGCCGCTGCTCGCATGTATATGACCAGTACAGCTTTTTCAATTTATCTCGAAGAAGGTTGTCAAAATAATGCTCGAAATTCCAAACATGTTTGAGAAAAAAGATTTAATTTAATTTATTTTTAGGAGTCTACGACCGCTGGTAGTTACTTGAAATATGAGCTGAGAAAATATGTTTTATCGTGTTTAAATATTGGTACTAATCATGTCTGTAAAGTTTACACAAAAAAAACTGAATGCACTAAAAGCGGTCGATGACCTTACAAAAAATAAATCATGAACTTTATTTATTTTTGGTTTCATCATGTTTAGAATGGGTAGGTATAGGTAATTTAATTTGACCCTGTATATTTAAAGTGTCCCGGCTGACACATTACCCAATCCAAATTAGAAATTTATTGGACAGTAGTTTCCTTTTGTGACGTAGGCATCCATTATGAAAGTATTTTTGGTAATTCTACCCCTAAATAGAGGTGAAGAAGGGGATATCGTTTGTATAAAAAGTGCTATTCCCTGGGGTTTTAAACTTGAAACTTGGTAGCAATATGTACTTCATTATGTACATAATAAGGTAGCGATGAGCTAGTATAATTATAGACGGATAGTATACCTACTCTGTGAATGATTTTCAGAAGTCAACAATCAGGATTGAGATTATAAAATCTCAATTATAAGCGATAGGTAGGCTGACTGACACATGGCGGTTTTTTTCAGTCTCTATGTAATGCAACAGCCTGAGACCATTACCTAGCCCTGCGAGTAATTGTGTTACACATTTACAATGGCACCTTTTTGACAGTTCAGTTGAGCAGGCGATTTTTTCCTATTTTTGCAATTTCCTTCAAAATCCTTCCGACTATGATTGCAAGTGTGTTGCGCATTGGGGTGCTGGCTAATTCTTTCGCTTTGATATTTTCCTACTAGGTATATTTGCGAATATTTAGCTATACAGGGTTGATTTTTGGGGCAAGTACTGATTCTTCCCGTTCTTGTTTCTACCCGAAAAGTAATAGGTATACATTATAATTCCGTTTTATCAGACGAAATCGAGGTGTTACAGTCAAAGAAAAAAATACTAAGCGATTATTAATAAGTATGTATATTTCAGATCAAATTTTTCTTTCTATATTATCACGAATCAAATCACAGCTTTCGTCAATTTTACAATTAGTTTCTTCACAATTACAAAAGCCACAAATTTCTAGAAGACATATATAAAAAAAAAATCTTAGAAAAAATACCTAACTACTTAGGTACTTACTTAAACAAACCTAAAAAACTACCTTTAAAAATATAAAACATGTTATGCAATAATTTTAAATTATATAAATCAACAATCAGCAGGTGTAAATCTTATAATCACAATATAATTTTATTAATATACATATTTTGAACACAAATCAATAAACACATCATCAAAAAACTTATTTTTACAAAAAAAACAACCGACTTCCAAAAAATACACTAAAACACGTGAAAAATAACTTTAATTTCGAAAGTCGGTGTCTTTGGTTTAGTATTTTTGTTTTTGGCCACCGACTTCCGAAATTAAAGTTATTTTTCACGTGTTTTAGTACATTTTTGGAAGTCTGTTGTTTTTTTGTAGAAAAAGTTTTTATATTTCACTTTTTGGCTGTGGTACCTACCCCACACACATTCGTATACCACTCCTTGATATGTAAATAACCGTGACGAGAAATTATTAAAACATCATCAATATAAACCAAGTGGAAAAAATACGCAGTAATAAGGATAACTCAAAAACTACTGGTCAGACCTTGATGAAATTTATATGGAACCATATGTGAAGCACCAGCTTTCAAATAAAAAAGAATCATCCAAATCGGTTCACCTTACAAAATGTTCTGACCTAAAACACATTTTAAAAAAATACAGTCGAATTGAAAACCTCCTCCTTTTTTTGAAGTCAGTTAATAAATACAACATTATATATTTTATAAAAGCGTGAAAGAGATAGACATACTATCTATTCACATCGTGTTCTGTTGTTCTTAATAACAAGAATAGTGAGCTGAAAGTAGTTGCGACGAGCTAGATGTACAAATTAGGTCTCTTAAATAAATCTGTATAAAATTGGTTTCTAAAAATAATATTTCGGTGTTGCACTTTATCGCTTAGCTGTACGTAATTTTTTAATTTCGGTAGGAATCGAGAATGTAATTAAACGATATTTTCATTATTACTTTCGGGGGAAATAAGAACGAGGGGAATCAATACTAACCCGATTTTTGAGACGGGGCGGTAAGGATAGGTACCATAACCGTGGTAGTTACAGAAAAACGGTTTTAGGAGACTGCCCTTATTTTTTTGAGAAATTTTGTTTCCCATCATCCACAAAATTGAAAAAATGTACAGTTAGTAAGAATATGGGCCATTTTCACAAAAACTTTTTTTGATGCCAATCGATCCTGTTTCTTATAAGGATCAAAAAACTTTATTGGACCAACTGAGTACTTGAAAAGGCAAAAATCGTATTAAAACTATTCCCACACATTTCGTAGGAAATAAGAATCCAACTTATTTTTTTAGACAAGCCGCTATTAAAGTCTGAAATTACAACAAGTTTTCCCATACAAATCTAAACGCTCTAAACTATTGAAGGACATTTTTCTCAGAATTACAAAAAGTTTCAAGTAACAAACATCTAAATTCTGTTCTCCCAGTACCTAAATAAAATTATAACGCGTTTTCGTTCGAAATCCGAAATTAAAAATGTTTTGTTAATTTTCGACCAGTTTTCATTTAAGCGGCCAGTCGATCCAGATTTAAAAAGTAAGTTGGAATCTCATTTGTTACAAAACATATAAAAAAATATTATGCGATTTCTGACTTTTCTAGTACCTACTCAAACCTCAGTTGGTATCATAAAGTTTTTTGATCCTTATAAGAAACAGATTCGATTGGCATCGAAAAAAGTTTTCCGGAAAATTACCCATTTTCTTCGTGACTGTAATTTAGTTTTCAAAATTCGTGATTGGGGATCAAAATTTCTCAAAAAATTTAAGACAGTCTCGTAAGTGCGTTTTCCTGTAGCTACAACGGTTAAGGTAGGTACCTGCCCTTAGTGCCCCATCCCAAAAATCCACCCTACGTATATACCTAATGTTTCATACACGTAATGAGGCCTGCAAGGGCACTGCAACATAATTATTCTGATACTATCATCCTATTCCATGTTCTTATCAGCCTGCAACTGTTCCTCTGAAGGACGCAAGCCTCTTCTCAAACGCAGAAGAAACGCGCACTAGTTACCTATATATAGGTAGTTAAATATTAGGTCGGGTAAAAAGTTCTTTGGTATTTTATATACAAATTCAAAACTAAGAGCTCGTGTGGCATCAAATATCGAGCTTCTTTGTATACGCAAACGTTTTCAAATGGGTCAAAACTGTTTTGCAGTCAACCCCTAACTCTTCAGCTATGTCTTAACCACTAACAAGCCGAAATTGCTCCACTTTTTCAAAAATGGCATCGACTTTATCCGTAACAGGGCGACCAGATCGAGCTGCATCTTTGACATTAACATTCCCGGACTGAAAACGCTTGAACCAACTATGTGCTACTCTTACTGACACTGCGTTAAGTCCATGAACATATTTTTTCCGTGGCTTGTGTCGCATTCTTCCCTTTTTGTAATAAAACTTCAAAATGTATTCACTCATTTCGGAGGACAGAATGTTTTTCAAAAAAATGGCGGGGTGTCTTCTTCTTCTTCTTCTTCTTTAGGGTTTTGGTTTCCGCACGTAGTCCTTCAAGTGGACCATTGTGCGTGGGCCATGGCGGCTTTCAGTGGTTACTCCAACCAGCCCACCTCCCTCCAGAAGTTGATGATGTCTCCTGGTCTGTTGAGAGCATCTGTGTAGGATCTGGGTGCCCCGAGGGTTTGTGACCTAATCTGGGTGACGCCTGTGCATTCGAAGAGCACATGCGCTACGGTTTCCTCAGCCTCCATGCAAGCCCTGCACAGAGGACTGTCCGTTATGCCTAATGTGTGAAAGTGTTTGTTTAGCGAGCAGTGTCCCGTGATGGTCCCCGTCACCAGGCGCAGGCCGTTCCTGTCCAGACGTAATAAGCGTCTGGTTAACTTGCCATCCAAGGATGGCATGGCATTCTTGGACTGCCTGCTGCCTGTTGTCGAGGTCCACCAGGTCTCCGCTTGTGTGTGGGTGTACTCCTGTAACCGTCTTCGTAGCTGGTTGAAGGGGATGGGCACGATGGGTTCGGGTCCACAGACTGACGCGCTGGATGCTCTTCTGGCCAGCTCGTCAGCTGCGTCGTTACCCAGTGATCCACTGTGTCCTTTAATCCATTGCAGTGTCACTGTGTTGCGATAAGATACCGCTACACGTTCTAGAGCATTGTGACATTCAAGTGTTATACTCGACGTAATATACTTTCTCCCCAGGGATTGGAGGACTGAGGCGCTGTCGGAGAGTATACGTATATGGGTGTCCGTGACTCTCCTGGCCTCTATGGCGTGCACCGCTTTTATGATGCCCACACACTCCGCCTGGTAGACGGTGTTGAATTTTCCTAGCGGGCTGGATATGTTTATGTTAAGGTCGTGCGAGAAAACTCCGACTCCGGTTCCGGTGTCGGTCTTAGATCCGTCGGTGTATACTCTCAGCTCTTTCGCCTGAGTGGTCACAACGTTCTTCTGCAAGTGTTATGTTGTAATGACTTTGAAAGTAGTGTAGTTTCGGGGCTTTGTCGCAGGGTGATGCCATCATCGGTTGTCGTTTGATCGCAGTTTCCCTGATGCGTATGTGCTTGACTCTACAGTCTTTGCTTAGGTTCCCTGATATATGGCGGGGTGTCGTTTTTACATTCAATATTTTTTTTTATGTAATCTTTTTAATGCTAAAGTATGCAGTGCTTGCAACATTTGAGTATGCAATAACATTATGTAGAAGATGGCCAGTTACAAGTTTCCACTTAGGTATATTCATAATCATATCATATAATTTGATATCACACCATAATAATATATTAATATCATGTCATGTAACTCATCAGTGTAATTGTCTTTATGTCGTTCTGGTTAAATAAATAATTAATAATATCTTAACAATTAAACTGTCTATTAAAATTCGTTGATGTAATTAATGACTTTCCATATTTTGTCGCAGCTGTTCTGGGCTCGTACCTGACCAAGAAGAAGGCGCGGGTGACTGAAGATGAGAACAGCTTAACAGTGACCATTCCCCGTAATCAACCACAGCCGAAGTAAACCAGGTAAAGTTGTTAGTCAATAAACATATTTTGTTGTGTTCTTATTCGTAAGTTCTTAATTGTATTAATGGTTTTCTCATTTTATCTTTACAGGTTTCCAGCGCCCACGACTACAATTCGTTTACACTCTCGCAAGAGAGGCATATTAATTTATCCCCACTCTCACGGAGAGGCATATTAATTTATTATTTTGATGTTGTCTGTATCACCCCTCTACGCTCTCACAAGGGAGGCATATTTATTTCAATTAATGTTGTCTGTACTAACCCTTATTGATCATAAGTATGTGTCTATGATATTACTGCCAAATGGCAGACCTATGTAGCCAACTAGTTTATAGAAATAAGTATCACGTCATAATCATCTTCGTAACTTAGTAATGCTTGGGAATAACATTGGAAGTCATATCACCATGGCAGAATAGAGATGACAGTTTGAAACCGGTTTCTCAAACATCAGGACACCGTTTGATATGTAGAAGAATCTTTTAACAACTGTTTAACCCGGCGCCCGCCGGCGTGCGGAAGGTTAAAATAATTATGTAACACGAAGCGTAAGGTAGGTGTCACAAACCCTGATAGGGATCGTGTGAATTTAGTAGTGCAATGTATTTTTTAATAATATATTTTTTATTAATATCGATTATTAAATAATCCTTAGGTACTTATTATTAAAACCACAATTAAAGTAAAATAAAATAAAAATATTTTTATATTTATTATAGGAATCAACAACATAAACAATTCGAACTTATATTACTCATTAGTTTTTGATAAAAATATTAAAAAAAAACAACGTAAAGTATTTTTTCTTCTAAAATAAAACAAATCAAAACAAAAAACATAAAAAATAAAGAACAGTACTATAAAATATATACTATTTAAAAATTTGTTACTCGGAGCGTAAATTCGTTAATTCGTTACCACACCTGCTGACACCTTTGACCTCGTCTAAACACTTCGCCGGGTGGCGATGGCGGTGGCTGAGCCGTGACTATGCGCGCTTCCTTACCACCCCCGCGCATATACTGAGACGCACAGTCTATTGTAACGATTAACCCCTAAAATATCGATCGATTTACCTTGGTCTGGGTTGCCACACCCAACCTTACGCTCGCAGAGTTAAATGGCCAGTGTCTCAGTTGTGAATATCCCACTAGAATAATAACATTTATAATAACATTATTAGAATAACAGTCCTTAGTCGATCCCCAATTACCAAAAATCCATAGTAGGAAACCCAGTGTTTGCAAATCGCCCCCTACTATCGTAAAATATAATTATCATAGGCGACTTAAAATATCAGTAAAAACTTTCGAATGTTTTAAAATTACTGACAACAATTCATTCATTGTGTTTCAAGTAAATAATGTTGTATGTTTTGTACTTTCGTTGTCAAGTTTTGTTCAAGGTTTGAGTTATGTTAGTATGGGTTTAAAAATTAATTCTTACCTTGATTGTTTAATGTCGTTCTTGTGTGTGTTGTCAGTAGTATACGATTGTATTATTTCGTCAATGTAATATTTTGATTTATTAATAAAGAACAAAATTCAATATTCCTCGCAATTTTATTGCTCAAGAATGATTTGTTCAATATCTTGCCACTATTTTCCCCTCTGACTCATATTTTAAAGGGCCCTAAGTTATCTTGCATAAGTCCTTTTTTACGTACCGTCAAACAGGGACGCAGGGGTGAATCGGAACGAAACTTTAAAAGGTATTTAACATTGAAATAATAACTTGTTGCCAACAAGGGCACTTAATCGTTAATTATAATACAGTAAATACATTAGAGTCCTTTTTGGCAACAAATTATATTATTTCAATTTTAAAATCCCTTTTAAAGTTGCGTTCCGCTTCACCCCTGCGTTGCTATTCACTCCGTTTGACGGTAGTACTAAGTTAATCTCAAAGCCTGTAAATTGTTCTAAACTAGACCGTATTTCAGTCCAATTTATTGTTTTTCAGTCGTTTGATTACACTCTGTAAATAAACTGGACATTTAGGTAATTATAATTAATTTAATGATTCATTAATCCCGGCGACCATTTCTGTAAGCCGTATAAAGGGTTTTCAATGAGATTTGACATAGCTTTTTATAAAAAAAACCTTACAATACGTAAGACACTGAGAACGACACAATCATTCTAGTGAGGTTAGTAAACCCCTTCAAATAGTAATTCTGTAGGTACCTAAAGATAACCCTTATCCAATGAATGGATAAGGGCCCGTTGTTTGACACATAGTTAAACATGACCAATAGTCAATTTAACAATTAGTCACTTGATAATGGTCAATAGTCAATGGTCAGTTTGACTACTCTGACTGCGCATGGTTAACTTTCTTAGTAAATTGTTTTTTTTTTTAACTGTGGTTAGCTTAACCATTTGTCAAACAACATACTTCTGTTATTTTTAATAAATTGTTAGTTTAAGTAACGCATTGTAACTATTAGTATGTTTGACTACTGATCAAACAAGGGGCCCTAAGAAAACCTTTTCAAGGGTTTTTGAGGGTTTCAATGGATTAGCCGTACAATTGTTTACGATGTTAAGGATACCATTCAAAGTGTTATCGTTATAACTGGGTTTCCGCATCTGATGGGGTTTGAAAAGGTATGGTGAGCCATAGGTACAATATATTACATGATCCTTATGGGTAACCCATTGTACGGCCAACCTTTTGAACGACATAACTATTCAGCGGGGTTAAACGAACTCTAGTAAACCCAAATTATAGAGGTATCAGTTTTCATCAAAGATTTTTTAATTATTTACAAAGGAGTAGAAATCCATTGTGTGCCGGACGGGCGTTATCGCTGGATACGAAGTGTTGAAGGAGGGTGTAGACCTATCCAGGATTATTCCGGTGTGAGGGTAGGTCTCTCCTTCAGTTCCAAGCGGCGCTGACGTCCTGTACCTATAGATCCCAGGTATCTTCATGAATCGGCCGCTATGTAAAAAACCAACAAAAGGAAGAGGTTTCTTGGTGCAGAAATAATAACACTGGGTATGATAAGCCTTCATAAGGTTTCAGGAAGTCTTGCGTAACTCTTCAGGCGTATTGTTGAACTATTTTAAGGTGAGTTTTTGCCGGTGGGCTTGCCGAACACTACGAATTCATCCAAATGCTCTGCGCGCTTACGTACTGCGAACCTTAAAAAGCTTTATTTATTGAATTTTTATTTTATTTATTTATGTTTACATCAAAACTTATGTCTAAACACCATTACATTTATAAGGCATGTTACATATCACAGAAAACTTTATTAAATAACCTAGCTACTGAAAACATAACAGCTGTATCTATTTTCACTCAAAAGGTAGGTAAAGTGTAAAGAGAAAAATGTGTATGATTTACCTATAACAAAGTAAAGCGCCTGTCTGGGTTCGAACCTACGACCTACTACTCGTAAGTTGCGGTCGGTACCACTGGGCCACCACTGCTCAACTAACTAGGTTGTTCTTTAGACTTATCTATCGCTCGAGGATTGTCTGCTGCACGCGTAGCATGACCACTTCTATCTCTACTCTAAGAAGAGAAGACAAGTCACTTTTTCACAAAAAGTCATTATTTTCATGAGTTTTGACATCGCGTCGTAGAAATCTTTCTACAATCTGTAATTTTGTCTTCCGTTTATATAATGGCCATACTACGCATGCTGAAATTCATTGAACTTTTTATAATTAAAAGACTCAATGAATTCAAAGTAGAAAAATAATAATAAGCAGAATAAAAAGTATTAACTTTTTATCTATAAGATACTTTTACCCCGTGTCCTGCTTAGCGTGTGTGAATGGCAAATATTGTTCGAAAGAAGTAACATTTTTGTTTGGCCCAGTTCTTTGTCATGTTTATACCATTCGCCGACGCTGACATTAGGTCCTCACGTGTACGACTGGGCATGCGGCGCCAGATGAACCATGATCTCAAGGGAGACGCGTGGCGATTCTGGCAGACCATCTGACTGGCACCCTGATTGCCTAACACACTATCAATCACAATCTGAATCATTTTGAAGCCTATTGCTAATCCATTGCTTCATATGTTCGGACAATGTGTCTGCTTAACAACGTAAATAACGCAATGAAAGTTGTCGACCTGTCAAAATGAAAGCCATTCCTATTGTTAGTATGTTACGCAATTACCCCGCAGAAAAAAGAAAGACGCCACTTACGCAGAAGGTAGTCTGAAGTTGTGAAGTTTCCGAGAACCTGCTGGATCTGCTGTTAGTTTTAGCTTTTAGCTTTTAATATACTTAAACTCAGGCATAAGTGGTACCTATGTCGAAGTTTTGTGTTATTAACACCATAATGGTTAGTAATAATACCTACTAATAATAATAATATGGTGAGCCTGAATAACTGTAGCTTAAATGCTATAAATATTTATACAAAATGTCCAAAGGAGGTTCCGTGTGTTTCACTAACTAGGAGCTCACTACCTGGTGATGAAATTGAAATCTTGGTGAGATTAGATAAAGTTGCGTATTAACTGCCTCACTTCGCTCAGGAGTTAATTCAGAGCTCAGAAAAATAAACTTTATTTCTATTAATGTACAGCTCGACCAGAGTTCTCACTTCCTAGGTTTTAGTTGCCCTCGACGAACAAAATGATCGGAAGCTGTGGCGCGTACCGTCGCGTTTTAATGATGGGCTTGGGTTGACGCCCTATTGACGATAAGTATTATTTATTGTGGTTTTGATGAAATTGCCTTTTTTTTGGGTAGGAAATAATCGAATGACCTCTCCCGCTCTGGGCGGAGCGGAATGGCGTGTCAGACTCTTACTGACTAAAACCCACCCGTGTTCCTTCAGTTGCCTGTGCGCCAGGGCCACGGTAACTCTTTCGATCAATCCGCGACCCCGGCAGGCATCGGCCCTATCGGACCCCGTCAATGATGCTGACATCTCTTTGAGGCGCGCGTAGAGCACAACGCGCCGTCGACCCGGGCCCCAGTCCTTACCGGACGGCGAGCTGCCCATTGCTCGCCGTCCGCAAGCCCACGCTTACGGTGGTCGAGTCTGCTATCGACTCCTTATCCTTCATTACTTTTAATAATAATCTGGCAGTTTGAGTACTTTATGCGGCCTATCCAAATGTCCTTTCTTTGGTATTGCTCATGGAGTCCTTGAGCTCCTTAAGTTCTCAGTTGAGCTACACGATTACCGACAAATGTTTGCACTAACTGGTCAGGTCCACTCAAATTCTGTATGGTTCTTTGCTCAAAAAACCATTTCAGATACCAGTCTACATGGTCTTCACATGATCTGACCAAGATTATGTTTGGACTTTAAAAGAGACTGACTTCTGAGTTTGTTTCAGCCTTTCTTCTCATAGTATTCAGATGGGAAACGCCGACCTCACCTAGTTTAAAAAATATGATTGACGTGTAAAAGTGTTTGTACAAAACTCCCTACTTAAAGAAATAAAATTATTTATCATCATCATAATTCAAATCAGTTGCGAAAAGGAAACGTACTGTAGCTCACATTGAAACGTAATACCCAGTTCTATTTATAGACATCGCAGAACGGGGTGGCATTGAAGGAAATTGATAGACCTACCTATGATATAGGGCTATTATGCTGGTAACAGTAAATACAGGTATAAATATTAAAGCTTGGAATGGACCAATGCCGTTGCACGGCTCCACCCGAAACGACGCAGTACGCGTTGCAAGCTCCACCCGCTATATGGCGTAGCAAATATATTGATTTTATTACCGATGTCTGTCGTCCCTGCATCAAAGCTATGCCACTTTAAACTACAAAGCAATGTGTAATATTTTTTACTGATAATTTATTGGTTTTCATTGCAGTCACTGGAGATATAAAACCTAATTAGTTATCTAATTAGTTACCTAATCATTAATGAATGTATGATTATTGTGTTTCTGGCAGTTCTAGACTTCCAGTAGCATGCAAATACATCTTATCGGTCTTGCCAAGCCACTTTAACAGAATGACATGGTATAGAAAAGCTCATGAAAGACCTGAAGATATTATGTATTTTTTTTTTGTGGCTACTGTGCATTGGCCGTCCATAAGCGATGCCTAGATTGATCCTGATGTCGCCGAGGTTGCCCCAGCACTTATAGTTGGTATAGATACTGCGATTGATTCAGATACAGTTCTTGGTAAATACCTTACATAAATAAATTTACATATTATACAGCTTTAATCAAATAATGCTTCTGAGTTTAATGTTACAATTATGTTTTCAGAAATGACAGAGGATTACATAATACAACCCATACACATCGAGGAAGTTGCTGTGACTGCACCTCAAGAACCTGTAGAAATATTTACAGAAAATCCAGCTCCAACATCGCCACCTGAAACATCCACACCTACCTCTTTGACTCAAATTGCCCAAGCTGTTCCCCAATGAAGACCAACACTCCTGACAGGTCAGCGGCAAATGAGAGACATACGGTGCAGATGAAGATTCTTCATGAGCAACATCGGGAAGCCAAGGCAAAAGCTGAACTAGCTGAGCTAATCCTTAGGCAAAGACAACAATGCTCCTCAGGTAATATAATTACTTACAATGTTTATTTTATTTACTTGTGTTAATAATAATGGTTCAGTGAACCGATTCACTATGTTACAAAAACCACATCATCACACAGAGCACTTGGAAAGTATGGATTGAGTGATGATGGGTCGATTGTTTCTTGTGGTTTACACGCAAATACAACCCTTTGTCTTTTGTTACAGATTTGACATCATAGAATGCAGCATATCTCTAGGATATAGCTTGCCCCTATGGGTTCATTAGAAAACCAGCGTCAGACAGCATCTGTCTGGTATTAATGCTGAAAAGAACCTTTTTGGCGCAGCCGTGAGGCACACACTAAGACTTGTTGATAAACATTACTTTCACTTTTTTATTTTGTTATTTGTATTTTGTGTTTCACTAACCGTGTCCAAATAAATTTTATTCTTTCTTTCTTTCATATTGTGGTATTATGGTGCTCTATATTACATTAATAAACAGGCATTTATTTACTTTAAGGTTGTTTAATTTTAGTTTTTCTATAATGGTTCAAGTCTTTAACAAGTTAAAAAAATTACTTATAGTTAAATAAACAAGTACTTAAACAATATCTTGAATTTAGGTAACAACTTAAATATAAACATTTAGTACAGTTTATTAGATTACTTTTTCATATTAATAAATTGGGTTTGTTTCTATTAATATTAGATTAATTGGATTTATACAGTACCTACTACTTTTACGGATTACTTATTTATTAACAAAACTATGCAACTAAAGCAGTAGGTACATAGGCGGACTTAATGACTTTATGCGTCATACCTATTAATAGTTATTAAATAAGTGATACTTATACACATGTACTTACAATATTTACACGGTAGGTACCTACCTGAAATGATGCTGTAGCATAAAATCTTAATGTTAATAGGTCGGTAATTTCTGGGGAAATTGGAAGACCTCTGTTACTATATTTCACCAGTGAGTCTTTTAATAATCTTACTATATACAACACTGACTTTTGAATAAATCTAAACCGCTTTTTTAAATGTTTACTTGGTAATTCAAAAGGATTTGAGGCGTCCCTTATATAGATTTTTGGTAAACGATATCGCAAAGGCCATAAAATATCGTCATAGTACTCTATTTCATCGTAATAATTAATTTCACCCAAAATATTTACAAACTCCATGTTTTGCGCTACTAATCACGACCTCAAGTCACGGACTGCCTACACTCAGGTTTACGCATCTCGAGTACCTACACACACCTATTAGGTATATACTTAAGTGTAAAGTTTCGTTTATTAATCAGACCATCACTCGGCTGATAACGTAAACCCAAGTAACTTGAGTAGGTACATAAATTATTATGTTTATTATACGATCATGATCTCACGGTTGAAATCAAGTGCGAGCTCTTGGGCTGAGGAACGTTTATTAATACGGGCTTTAGACACCCCAGGTGTCAATTTGGTCCGCTCTCGGCCAAATTGACACTAGAAGTGTGATCAAGTGTGCTGGGGAAGCGCGGTCCCGGCAGGTCATTCAGCGGCGGAGAATCTAGGTACTCAGGTAATCAACACCATCTATCGGAGGTCTACGATAACTGCAGCAATACTAAGTAGGGACGGTGGCGCCACCATGCATAAAAGAAAACTACTACGATCTGAGACTACAGAACTGAACAGACTAGAGAACATTGAATATACTGAGATGGAGTAATCATCCGACCGTTTTTGTTTCAGCGCCATCTCTTGTTAATTACGTAGTTATAAAACTTTACATTATGTACCTAAATGTATAGATAGCAAAGGTACCTAGCTACATTGTTGCTGTTTTTGGTTGCGTAAATATTAGGTTTTTCTTGGTTGAGCAATTTTCATTACCATAAAATAAATAAATGGGTTATTGAGTGTAAATCACATACAAAATTATATAAAACATAGTGTAATGAAAACAACTCAATATATTTCAAAGAAAACAATAACATAACTTTAATCATTTTGTATTTCACTTTTTATAATATTCAGATTCATTTTATTGTTTGTCACAGGTGGTAATTCAGGTCTTAAAATTATTATTGGCAAGCTATTTCCTGCACTCTGTCATTCACTTCATAGTGTGTTCTAATCCCTTTTATAATTTTATTATAGTCCGTACACCAATATAAGAAAAATCTGCTTAACAAATCTTGCTTATCTGCTACTGTTAAACTTTTATGCTTGGGACACCTAATAAAATTAGAATCACAAACCGTGCTTAAAACAGTCTTCATAATTATGATTATTTGACCAATATTCACATGGTTTCTTATTATATATGTGATCATATCCTGCTGTTTTGAAAAACATTCCGTGGCTTCTTCAGTAAGGTATGTCAAATATTTATTTTTCTAGGGAGTAATCTCGCATTTTTATGTAATCTAAATTATCATTAGTTTTCGTAAAAAGCAAGCACTGCACACTTACAATTTTTACATATATATTTTTATTTTTTTAAATACAACACATATGAAATTAGGGCCTGAACATCTTTTATTTTGTTTTAATTCAACATGATATGATCACTATTAATAATAAGATTAAAATAAATTTAAAGAGGAGCACAAGATTGGTTTATTATTAAAAAATTATCAAAATCAAAATATTTTATTTCACATAAACCAACATGGGCACTTATGAAACATCAGAAGCTAGGTGCACGGTTCCAATTGGTTGTTTCCTATGGAGAAGAGCCGGCCAGAAACACCACGGTTACTCTTTTAAAAATAAGGGGCTTTTACAATGTTTCAAATTACAGTGTTGATAATGGGAGGGCAGTGTAGGCCTGACAACAAGTAACAGGCACTCAACAAAATAAAAAATATATATATAAAAAGGTCTACTAATCTAGTCTACAAGTTAGGCCTACAACATTCTCACATTCACAAAATATAGAAGAATCTATATAAAATAAACGCCTATTTAAAACAAATGACATGATTGCCATTACAACTGTAACAAATCTGAATTAAAATCCTGTTTACAAAAGCCATAAGTAAAGAGTTGAAATAAGAATTAGAGGTATATAATGTCAAATAATGTGAAGATTATGTCAAAAAAGAAAGTAAAAAAAAAACAAAAAAGCTTCTTTATTTTTTCAAATAAATTTCGTAATTTGGGAGCAGTTAATAGACCCTTACATAGTGGAGCCGTTAATGAAGTACCAGGGAAGCCACATGTGCAGAAGGAATTATTGCCAAACTTCCTTGTCTTCAACATAGTCTTTAATCTTATAATATGCATTTTTGATAAGGATACTTTTGATATGGGTATTGAACTTTCCATCGCCAAGTTCTGTAACTGAATTTGGCAACTTGTTATAAAAGCGGATATTGTTTATAAGAAATGACTTGCTTGTTTTAATTAATCTAAATTTGGGTATCACAATTTCATTTTTACTACGTGTATTTATATTATATTATAAAAAGTCCTAAGATTTTACGAACATACAAAATACTTTCTAAGATATAGAGAGAAGGTAAAGTTAGTATATCAATTTCTTTGAATTTGTTTCTAAGAGACGCCCTATGGTATGGAACATACTGTCATTGCACAATTCTTTTTCGCAATAAGAACCTGCGGAGTGCACGCTATTTAAATTATTTATTCATAAAGCAGTAAAGGAATTTTCAAAGCTTGCACTTGTGAGGTTAGTGTTTCTTGCCCCTAGGCTATAAACACAACCAAAAAAAAAAAACTTATGGGTGTTGCAGCCTAATTAAACACACTATCTATCACAATCTGAATCATTTTGAAGCCATTGCTTCGTATGTTCGAAAAATTTGTCTGCTCAACAACGTAAATAACGCAATGAATGTTGTTGAACTGTAAAATGAAAGCCATTCCAGTCAATTCAGTGTGTTACGCAATTAATTACCCCGCTGGTTAAATAGTGTCTGAGCCATATGGACCTACAATTGTGCTCCCGAAACAATGTGTTAGTCAAATATTCAATATTTACTAAACTAATTAACCAGATTCTGATTGATGGCACAATAGAAGTTTTGCCATCTTTTGTCACAAATTTCATAGTTTTTATTAGCATCTTGCCTTCTTTCCAGACTTCGGAGTGACTCGAATTTGGTGTCACTGAGCGCAATAAAAGTTATCCTGATTTCTTTTGTGAATTTTTATAGCTTCCATTAACAGAGTCGAAGAGGTCATCAAAAAACATAAGTACTTCAGCTGTAGCTTTAGCTTTTTCAGGCAAAATTCCTTTTTCTGAAAAGTAAAACTGTCATATCAACAACAACAATCACAGTATTAACTTACATTAAATTTAATCCAGTTATGAAATACTAACAAAGTACACAAGTAAAAACCATAAAAATATTATATCACAGTATAGTAAAATAAACTAAACAATAATGTTCTATGTATAATAGTTAGAATAATATTATGAGTTGTTATTATTATTAAGCTTACCTGCTGGATACCATAGCTATAGTAACAGATTTTCTGAACACCTGGGTTGCGCATTTAACCTTCATCGTCATAATCTTATCAGGTAAAACATGCAGGTCTGAGTTTAGGCAACATTCTTAAGCCCATAAATGATGGATTTTCTTAGTGTAATTTAATTAAATAATTCCATTTTCAGTTTTTTGCTCACCATTTTTTACATAAGTATATTAAGTCCTTGTTTAGCAAATTATTCCTTATACCTTTTATAAGGTGCACAATTTCTTTTTCATCTATTTTAAAAGTATTTTTGTTCCAATCACCATTTATTCGTAGATATTTTGCTATTGCCTCTTTTATTAAATAATTGATTGCACATTTGTTGGAAGCATTGATCACAAACTGTTGATGAGTCCTGTTGCATTTAAATTCCGGATGACTTCCTTTAATTGGCGGACCAATTCCGTTTATTCAGTACTCCCTGCACAAAAACGACATGCTACTGCCGGTTTAAAGTTATTGGAAATTCCTCGTATCATAAAAACCATTGCATGGTCAGCTAGTTTGCTTTTCATGTTTTGCCATTGTTGACAAATTTGACTATATCGTCCTTTTTCTGTTGTAATCTAAATGAGGTGCAATAGCAATTTCGTCAAACATTAAAAGTCATAGTTTGTCTGAATTTTTAATTCCTTCACAATTTTTTATTTTTGAACATACATGAACATGCTTTCAGTGCAGCTGTTAAGAGCAATCTGCTTAGTATCAAAGACGTGGGAGTATACAAATATTCCTTAACGAAAGATATGCTTTAGATCCTTGCTTATATAGAGCTAATGTCATGATTTTCTCCTATTTTGAAAATCTGCAGTCCATCTCTTTTTTCTTTCAAATTTCTACAAATTGTAGAATTGTAAAAATAAGAGCAAATGCTGAAAACATTTTTAATGCTGCTTGAAAAGTTGAATTTTGTGACAGGTTTAGGACCTTTTGGAGTCCACTGCTGTAAATTTCATTTGCTTTCTGCAATTTCTTCAGTTATCTTGTTAAAAGGCTGGTCTCAGAAGAGTGAATTAATTTCTGTTTCTGCTTTCGTTTGTGGCCTAGAATATAAATATTTTAAGTTTACAGGTTTGTTATTTTATTAGACAAAAATAATAAACTATATAAAACAAAAAGTTTATACATTTATACAGTGATTGGAAACTTGATGTAGTTCTTGAAAGGGATTATTATACTAGAGGTCATTTGCAACAAATGAACAGTAAAAAATTAATAACATAAACATAACATCATGCCTGTATTTCTCGAGCGGTTTAAGCAGAGGTGTACTGCAGTTGTACACCTACCACCCAAAAATTAAGGGTTACTGAATTTAAGATATAATAAAAATGTAAATAAAGGCTATGACAACATTGGACATACTTGCAGAATCCATTGGCTGTTGTGTTACTGTTTTCTCAGTTACATGAACATTGTCACTTTTAATACCACTGGTATCTTTCATACCAGCAGAATTTGAAGGCTGGACTTCAGGATAATTGCAGCTTTGATTAGTAATATCTCTCAATGCTTCCTTTTTCGGGATCCTGGAACAAGATACGCCATACATTTATAATAAACATAAAAAAAATAAGAATCTCAACATTAAACTAAACAAAAGGTAATGCTTGTAACGTAAGTATTATGATTACAAGCTACAAAACACCTGACAATGGAACTGTTGTAATGACAAACTTGGTTAATGTATGGATTTCATAGTTAAAACTATTCTCAAATCTCAAAATACAGTTTATTATGAAGGGTGAACTCTCCGTAAACCTCAAAGGGTACTTGCTATAATAATGGTACAAGTATATATAATATTGCACCTTTAAACATGCATCTTGTATCTTTAATTATGTCTTATCTGCGAGTAATGCAGTGGACTGCAAGATTACTACTTAAAGTTTTGTTAACCTTATGTATTATATATGTTGTAGGTAGTTGTTTATTATCCCTTAATAAATAAATAAATAAAATACCTGCAGAAGTCATTAGCTGCTGTATTTTTGCTTCATCAGTTAGATAACGTTGACATTTTGATCACAACTGATGTCTTTGATACCAGATGTACGTGTAGAAGTTGCAGGCACTTTGGGATTATTGCAGATTTGATCAGTGATTGCTCGTATTGCTTGTCTATTATCAGAGAATCCTGCGACATGTTATAGACCATAATTAAATTGTGTTATCCTCTATCTAAAATAGAACATTCTTTGAAGATCTGATTTTAATTTGATATTGAACAATAAACTTGGTAGGATGCATGATATTAATTAACTCTTTCTGTTAGGCCCTGCGGAGTATTTACGTAACACACTAACAGTAGGAATGACTTTCATTTTGACAGTTCAACAGCATTCATTGCATTATTTACGATGTTGAGCAGACTAATTTTTCAAAGATTTGAAGCAATGGATTAACAATAGGCTTCAGGCAAAATGATTCAGATTGTGATTGATAGTGTGTTATGCAATTAGGGTACTAGTCACATTATTATTTTGATTTTTTTCACAGGTGTATCAGAATCAGAATATTACATAACTTAGCTCTCCATAATCTACCAGCTGGCTTACACAATTGTTTATTTAAATGACGTCTAATCAAACAATCAGTATTAGAAACAAAATAGTCTCATTAGTTAACCATAAAGTCAAGTTAAATTAACATATTCTTTATTATATAAAATAGGTACAGGATTTTTTTTTGTAATATTTCAAGTTCAAGATATATTATTAGTTGTTAGTGTGGGACCGCTGGCAATAGCACTAGTGAAACCTTTTTAGTCTTGAGATAAAATAACCAAAACTAATTAGAAACTGACCTGGCAGTTAAAGAGTTGGAACAGCATTAGCACTAAGCTGCTTACTCTGAGTGCGATATATTTCTTTAAAATTGCAGTCGCACGCTTTTCGATAATTCATTATCTTTTGCTTGTCTTGTTGCTAAATGTCTTCTCCAATGGTATACAACCAAGTTCTGAATCGATCTGCATCATTATCAGGGTCAAGGAACATGAAGAGCCACATTATCAGAACCTAAAAGGAAGATATTTATTTGTAGAATGTTTTGTATTTTTGTTAGTTAGGTGCGCATCTATTGAAATATTACAGGTAAATATCACGACATTTAGTAAGTACAAAAAACAGTAGGTAAAGGCAATTATAAGACGAGGACGAATAAATTGATGATTACACTTGAATAGAATAGTTTGTAGGTACTTATATTTCTTTCGATCAGATTATTAATATAGAATAAAATAGAAGAATAATACTTAAAAGTTACTTACGTGTTCTACAGACCGGAACACAAGTCTGTGTCGCAAGTAAGGTAAATCAAGAGTCCAGTAAACAATGCCACAATCGTACAGAAATACTTGAGTCGTCGGAGTAAAAACAAAAGCCAAAACGTTAATATATACTAATACAAGGGAAAACACAAGAGCACAACAAGAGTATTTGAGTTTTGACAGAACTGTATGACCAATACGTTTCGTTCCACTAATCATTAATATACTTTTTATTTTGGCTGAACTCCAACCTTTTTCTAAAAATATACAACTCACAGAAGTTTAATTTAATTTAATATCATTATATAGTAAAAGATTACTTTACAAAACAATTGCCAGTGTAATTTTTTAGACATTGTTCAGGGAAAGGCAATAATTATGCTACTTGAAATGGTACGCATTAAAAGTTGACAATATAGTGTTGCCCTTACTAAATATTAAATTAGTGATCACATGTTTTGGAAATTAATTTAGAACAATATATTGATAAATAGAAGACAACAATCCATTCACAGGTATTTTACCTCTGATTTGGCCTTACTGTCATAATCACAAAAATATTTATTCTTTCCTCTAAACCCGGGTTTGAATATTGGCACCGGAATTAATTCTCAAATATTTGATGCAATAAGCAAGAGGTAAGGTAACACACGCATGATACATTATTAAGGGATTTTTATTGTGATGGCCAAGTCCAAGACCATGGTTCAGTGCCAAAATCAGATCTCTACGGGGATTCTAAGCCCTGCTTTGCCAATACTTAAGTCAATGCCGAAACCACTGGGGTCTGGTTTTAGGTTATAGGTATCTACTGGTTAGAAGCATCACAAAATCGCCACGCTTGACAGGCTACCAGTAGGAATAGCTTTCTTTTTTACAATCCAACAATATTAATTGCATTATTTACGTTGTTGAGCAGACAAATTTTTCGAACACAAATAAAGCAATGGTCTGGAGCCTTTCCCGCCCAAAGATGGGGAGTAGCGACTTCCACCCGCTACTCGGACTCAAACTCAAACTCAAAGTATTTATTTCAATTAAACCATTTACAGGCACTTTTGAATTGTCAAAGAGTCGGTCAGTTAGTCAGAAAGTTGAAGCTAGTTGCCCGTTCCAAAACGTAGATCTCGGATCAAACAAACACTACTTTCTGAGTATGAGAAGTGAAAATATTTACACTAGCTGTTTTTTTTAGACCAACATTGCATGTTCCAGGTCTGTCCACCTCTGTCGGACCCTGTCTTAAACTCACCTTTATCGCATACAGAGCACCTATCGGGTTAGTAGGTACAAGTATCAACTTTATTTAATAATTTCTAGTTGTTCTGTAAATTAAAATGCTGTTTTCGTGCCATGAACAAGTGTCTTTCAATGAAACTAACCGACGCCATTACAGTAATGAATTCTAAATATAAATGTAATGTTTTATTTTTATTCTTTTATCTACCATCACTGTACCTATCATTTCAACACATTGTATTTTATTACGAAATATATTACTTAATACCAAGTACCTAACGCCTAAAAACGTATTAAATACCTAATAGAATCAAAACCTGTTCCAAAGAAAACATAATTGTTATATTTTGTTTCAATTACTTATTTACTTATTCTTGTTTGTGTACCTACCTATATGTACTTACACATGTTTGAGCAAATAAATACATCTTATCTTGTCTTATTTACCGTTCCAATAATGTTTTTTTTATACATTTTATTAAAGCTGATTATTTGTGAATCAAAATTTGTTTTAGTTCAGAAATCCTAATTTATCATTAGACGAAATTTAAAAGAATTTATGAGATTTTTTTGGAAATATTCTACAATATTCTCGCTCAGGAGAATTTACTGAGAATTTAAGTTGTGAAGTAAGTAGATTATTTTGACATCAACTTCGTAAAACTTTAAGAATTTCAGATGCGTTATAAACTGCATACCTATTATAAAAAATACATCGATATGTACAAAGGCATCCAATTTTTTAAGTTCTATTTTTTTTTTAATTCTCCATCAAAAGTATTTTCTCGTGAACTTTACAGCAAAGTTCTCGTTCGGAGAATATTCTCGGGAATTTACATCACAGTGATGAGCGAGCAAAGCATGGTAGGGCCCCGGTGTGTTCAGTAGAGAACCCGGAACCCTTCGGTATGTGCTGAGGATAGTGACCATTCCATGCTCCAATTATAAAGCTTTTCGTTTTATTTTTTTGTCTCTTGAAAAGGCAAAAAAAGTTGGTGATCAGCACACTAATTGCGAATCACACTTTCAACCATAATCCGAAGGTTTAGAAGGTGATTCATAATCCATATCTTCATAGGTTTGAAAAATTCGTCTCCTCGACAATTTAATGATAAAGTGTGTGACGCAATTACCCCGCCGATGAGTGCGGTTTGCAACCCGATTTGTAAGACAAACGGACTATGTTTGGGCCACCCTTTCTGGGCGCCTGCCCGGATTGAGTAAAGCAGAGCGATCCTAAAGAGGGCTGCTTAGTCGTCAGTCATGGGGCCGAACCTGACCTTCCGCCTCAGTCAAGTCCAGGAGCGACCACTCTAATGATCCCAGCTAAGGCCGATGATGCACCAAGACTTCGACCCCACTACCAGTTCCCGATCGCCGCACGGCTTATATGGCTCGTAATCCAATGAAACGTAGCCAGGTTCAATATAGAGATTGGACGTGCACTCTATGAGGTACTCCACCACGTGCTTACTTCAAATACAGGATGGATTTTTGGGATGGGGCAGTGAGGGTACCTTAACCGTTGTTTTGCACAAAAACGGTCTTATGAGTCTGTCCTTATTTTTAATGTGAAACATCTAATGCGGCGGGTCAAACCAACTCTTGGCGTGGCGATGCGTTGCCATGCGTAAAGGCTCCCGCAAACAGGCGCGACGCGACAGCGCCACACAAAGGCGCCGTTCGTCGCGCGGCGATCGGTGTCTCTGTTCGCGCGCGATTCGCGTCGCGTGTCTGGCCTGTTTGCAGGAGCCTTAACTCTGTGACTGTCTCGCAGTTACGAAATTAATTTTGGTATTAAATTAATATGTATTTCTAAATAAATAATATTTTTTGTTGTTTATAAAATATCTGACTATTTTGTTTCTGCTTATGCTATATTTATTTCCTTTGAATGAATGAATGATATATTTATTTGCAAAAATTTAGGTAGCTAACATAAGTTCTTAAGATTTATGGGGTTCACTATATTCGGCATTTCAGCCGTGCAAATATTTAGATTTTACATCTTGGTTATACATATAGCATGCAGTACACATTTAATATTAGCAGTAGGTAACATAAAAATACTAAGAATAGTTACATAATTTAAATTTCAGATTACAATACAATTAATAAAATTACAATTAAATACAATTCTATTCATTAAAAATAATAATTTATATTAAAAATAGCGATAAATAAAAATGATGTCATGTCAATAAAAAAATAGTAATAGTATTAATATATTTATTTAATAAATCATCCTTTCATGCATATTTTCTATACAAAATAGTTTCGAATTTTCACATCTGCCGGGCGTGCGGGCGTCTCACGACGGCTCAATTTTTTGAGACATTTCCGGCTAGTCTTCTATCCAACATAAAAAAGTAAGATTAGGGAGTCTCATTTCCTACGAAATTAATGGAAAAACTTGTTTGCGTTTTCTGACTCTTCTATTAGGTACTCAAACCTCAGTTGGCCCAATAGATTTTTGATGCTTATACGAAATGGGATCTAAATTGCCCATTTTCTAACTTACTATTTTTTTTTCCAAAACCTGTGAATAGCGAGCAATATTTCTCAAAATATCATGACAGACTCCTTAGACCGTTTTTCTGTAGGAAACTTTCTGTAGGAAACTACAACGGTTAAGATTACACATACTGCCTCTTCTCTAAAACCCATCCTGTAGGTATATATGTATTTCGCAATAAAGAAAAGCTTACAATGTAAAAAAAAGGTTAATCGGCGAGAATATTTGGACGCACTTCTGTGCGGTAACTGTGGGCTGGTACAACATGCAGTGAAGGCCTCAATATTCTAGTGGTCGTAACCGTGGCAGCTGTGCTTCAGGTTTGGGGTTCGAATCACAGGTCGAGCGAGTTCTCTGTAGCAGCCCGGAGACTGGAACTGAGTCGGTTTGTTAGTAGCTAAATGCTTGCCCACTATTATTAGACTGCTACCAACTCCATGCAAAATGTGTGTTTTATTATACCTCTGCTAAAACCACTAATGGTACAGAAGGTACAGGTAAATTCTAAAAAGCTCCTGAATAATAGTTCCATAGTTCCAGTTATTATAACAAATTAATGAACATAACAAATTGTAGGAACTATTAATTTTCATCAGAGAAAAAAGTAATCAAAAGTCGGTTCCACCATTCCCTTAACTGATAAGTAAAATTAATCACAGTCAGAGCTCAGTGAGTTAGTTCCTCCGGGTACCGGACGATTAATCTTGTGCCAATCGGACTGTCAAGCCGACGTTAACTGGAGATGGTTGTGGTGCCTATGAGGTATGGCTGCGCCTTGCGTAATTGAGCGATTTCGTTGGAGGTTTTTCTAGTTATGTTATAAGTAATCTGTAAAGGAAATCCAATATATTGTACATAAAATAAAATTGCCTTTTCCTTAGTTCAAATACTTACGTTTTAATGAGCAATGGTGTCACAAACTAGCGAGTAGGGTGTGTTTGTTTATAGAAGACGCCATTAGCAAAGGTAAGAAAAAGGTATTATACCTAAGAATTGCCGACAACGCACCATTGTTTTTTATTTTAACCTTTCCTTTGGCATCTTTCTCGTCGTTGCGGAGAATGAAAAAGCAAATTTAAAACAACAATGATTTAACGGAACCCCCACTCGAGGAAAGGAGTGGGCGGAACAAAAAGTGCTTGTCACTGCCATCATTACGTTCGCTGCAGAGGTAAGTATTGCAAATGAGCCAAACCGCCGCCGCGCCGTTGTAGCTCTCAAATCAGCCATTTTGTTTTATTTAGGTTGGAGGCGAGGACATCTGCGAAGATGCCTATCCATAGCCAAGTACCTATTATAAAAGAATAAATATCTTTAACCCTAATTAATATCCTTCATTTAGGCCCGTTTTCACTAACACTAGAGGGGCACCCAAATCAAATGCCTAAAAGTTTTTGCGCTTTTGATTTTCAACTCTTAGGCCCGTATTACAGAACCTGACTCTACTCAAGTATTACTTAAAACTAGATTCAAGCCATTTGATTGGTAGAAACTAGTTTTAAGTAATGCTTGAGTATTGAGTGACGTTCTGTAATACGGGACTTAGAGCCGACCCAAGCATTGCGCTTTGTTTAGACATTACATTTAGGAGTTGCCTAGTGTTAGTGCAAATAGCATCATTAGTCCTATAGAGGCAGATGTTCACCGCTACATTGAGATGGC
Source organism: Dryobotodes eremita (assembly GCA_917490735.1). Classification (NCBI taxonomy): domain Eukaryota; kingdom Metazoa; phylum Arthropoda; class Insecta; order Lepidoptera; family Noctuidae; genus Dryobotodes; species Dryobotodes eremita. The sequence continues at coordinate 2,193,948 of OU823241.1, read as the reverse complement.
TAACTGCATACTATGACTTAGTTTTAAAGGCATTTGTACCGAAAAGATATCGGACTGTCCATATCATAACCATGTCCATAGCAATTTCTTTTGCTACCATCATCTGTCTTGCTCATTCCCATTTTAAGGCTCCTGCAAACAGGCGCGAAACGCGACGTGTATCGCGAGAGACACTAAGAAACCGCACGTCGCGCCTGTCTGCGGGAGCCTTTAACCTCAAGACTTACCTACCAAGTAACAATCTTTTAAGAAAAATAAATTAGCAGCATTTGTGGAAAGGCAAGGCTCACAGTTGACGGATAGCGTCTGTCTAGCTCCTACATTAGTTCGCTAGCCAGCGCCCACGGGCAATCTGTTCAGATTTACCCTTCAAGCCTGCCGCTTAGTTTCCAAGTAGGTATATAGCACGTACTATTTATGTCAATACTTGCAATGAAAGGCACAAGATCATTATATGATTCATGTCTAAAATAATTGTAAGTTTTTCATGCCAAATTATGAGCGCTCTTTCTTTTCATAAAAACCTATGTTCCCTGCTTACTTAGGTACGTACCTACTCATTAAAAGTAGTTAAAATAAATACAAAACATTAAACATGGTCATACAGTTGATTATTAAACATACATACATACATGTTGATGTCATTTATTTAACAGAACATTGATTTAAAGATCATAAACTAATATCAATTAATTACGAAAATTATTGTGTAGTTAGCCATTTCAGCCGAAAACGTATGATACATGGCGAGTCATTCATATTAGTTAAAAATTCAATTACATCGAAAGAACCAAAAGACATCATCGGACTGTCTGTCGAGCACGCCATTAAATTGTCCTGTGTTGAGCTTGATAAGCATGTTCTAGTATGTGTATACAGATCTCCAGGTTACCAGAATCTATCTGTGTTTGATTCAGTAATGGAAGATGTGGTAAAGAATCTTAGTACCTACTAGTAGTAATTCAATAACGCCAATAATCATAATATGTGGAGATTTGAATATTAATTTATTCGAAAATAACCCGAATTCTCTAAGATTACTAAGCCTTTTTAGGTAATTTCATTTGTCAAATGTTTTTATTGAAACTACCCGAGTGACAGCTTCCTGTGCCACGTGTATAGTTTTTTTTTTGCTAGTTGTGATTACATACACAAACAAATTCTAAATAAGTTGAATTAATTAATTCTTTGGCTAGTACATTATGTGATCAGCGTAGGTGCCCAACAATTATAGGTCTGTGTCAATTCTGCCAGTTCTCAGTAAGGTGTTAGAAAAGTTGATGCTCAATCAAATGTAACGTCACTTTAATATTTAATAAAAATTCCATCTTTCATGATTAACAGTTCGGTTTCACAAAGGGCGTTGTACGACTGACGCCGCCCGCGCCGCGTGCCGCTAAGAAAGACATCTTTTATGGGGTACTGTTTGTTATGTTACAACAAAATACATTGTGATATATTGTAACTAAATGAAAGAAAATTGAAAACTCATATTAAAAGTGCACTTGGTAAACAAGCGTATTACAAATTAGAGGATTATATCCTAAATAAGAATGCTTGGAAACATGCTGGTCCTGCTCCATAGGATAATCTAGAGTCTAAACAAAATCAAACTAGTTGCTAATTTTTATGACATTGATTCTACATTCTGTAATTAGTTTAACTCACACACCAAATTATTAACTATTTTTACAATATTTGTTAATATGTGAGCACCATGTATGTATCACATAATTAATTTACCTGTCACTGCTATATTTTTCATTCTATTCACCTATTGTAGTAAATTTATTCTCGGTGCATGGTCTTCGGTTCACTAATGTTTCACCAAAACACCATTGACAAGTTTTTAGTTTACAACCAACTTTTCTTAAACTATTTATTTCACAATCAAACTTATTCCGCAAATGTTTTATTTTATAAAAAATCGCTTTACAAACATTTAGTTGGCAAATGCTTCTCTTTACAAATGTATCAGATGATATTTAATCATTTACACATTTTTCATTTAATATTTAGATACTTTTGCAAAAATCACGTTTATACCTACATAATATAATTTTATAATACATTTTCTAAAACAGTGACACAATATTTGAAATGATTATGGATTATGGAGCAGAAAATAAAATAGGTAGTAAGCCAAGAGTTTGCATAGCAGATTTTGAAAAAGCTTGCGATAAAATTAAAAAAAAAAAAATTTTTTTTTCTACATGGTTGCAATTTCCATTTGCGTCAAATAATTTACAGGCAAGTACTGAAGTTCTTTAAACCTACTAAAGCAATTTTTTTTCTATATAATCTAGCTGTTTCTGGTACTCGCCGGCCGCTGCCGCGGCACTGCTCGCTTCGCTCACTCGACTCGTGCGGAGGGGATCACAGTTTTAACCTAACCTAACCTAACAATTTTTTTTTTTTTATATTTAGCCTAAACTTTTTTATTCTTAACGTTGTTCTAAGAGCCAAAAAATAAAAAAAAAACATATGAATTGTTTGTCAAATAACACGTCTCTAAAAAAAAGTTTATCGGATAGAATTATTTTCTTAAGTGAATTATTTGGCAAACTAGTTGTTGTATAGTGATTAAATGACAAATCATGTTTTTGCCAATCGTTACAAAAATTTGTAGATATTTTTTTGGTGAACTGACAGGACAGGTCTTCACATATAATTGTACAATTAATGTAAGTATACAAAATACACATTTTGAGAGAGTTGATAACGGTGGAGTTTCTTAGCCAGTCTTCTCGATACGAAACTACCTTTTCGAAGGGGCAACTAGAAAGAATTCAAATTTTTTGTAAATTTCGACGTTCAAAAGTGCTTTTTATGTGCTATTTGAAATAAATGATTTGACATTGACTACGTAGTTTTGAAAAAAAAAACGCTCGTAATTTCGTACGTAAACCAAATTACGAGTACATTACGTTATACATAAATTCATCTAATGATCTTGTGGATTTCAGTTGATCTAAGCGTGGCCGTGCTGGGACATATGCCTTGCAGCCTGGCCACCAAAAATGCTTTATAACTCATGAAGTAATGTGGTACAAATTTTTAGGCTTCCGTTCCTCAAAAGGAAAAAAACGGACCTCTTATAGGATCATTTCGTTGTCCGTCTGTTTGTCAGTCTGTCAAGCCCCTTTTTCTCTGGAACGCATGGAGGTATCAAGTTAAAATTAATATCATTGATCTACGGTCCCTTGGAACTCTGCCTTTATGTTAACACAAAAATAGGTATTTTATGTGATATATTACGTAAAAAAAAAAAATTGATTTCGATTTATTTGCGGGTATAAAAATAATATTTTGATACCCGCAAATAAATCAATATTTATAGGGTGGGTAGGTACTTTCCGTTGCCTTAGAATCAAGAAATTTGGCAAGAAGCAAGGTCTCACAGCACAAGTAAAGGATAAAATCCAAAAATCGTTAATTAGTAGTTTGATAACATTAAAAAAATGCGACTCACATTAATTTGCAGTTGGAGAATTGACCGTGACGTATGTCGATGTATGCGAGAACATGTTTTTCAACTACAAAGTTAAGTTTGTAATGTTAAGTTACAATTCTTATTTCAACTCTTTACTTATAGCTTTTGTAAACAGGATTTTAATTTAGATTTGTTACAGTTGTAATGGCAATCATGTCATTTGATTTAAATAGGCTTTTATTTTTATATAGATTCTTCTATATTTTGTGAATGTGAGAACGTTGTAGGCCTAACTTGTAGACTGTAGATTTGTAGACGTTTTTATCTGTTATTGAGTGCCTGTTACTTGTTGACAGGCCTACACTGTCCTTCCATACCTATCAACACACATGAAACATTGTAAAAGCCCCTTATAAATAAAATATTTTGATATGATTTGATTTGATTTTGTTCTTGGGATAAAGTCATCCTGACTACGGAACTCTTCATTGTGCGTGGTCCGACACGCACTTGGCCTGTTTTCTCTTTCTAGTACGAAAAGGTAGGTACATAAACCAGTTACTATCCTGGCTTAGCACATGCTAGAGCTGTTTACACGATGCTAGGAAATAAGCCATTAGCATTGCGATGACATTAAGCCGTCGAGTAAAATGACCCGATTGGATACTAACTTCGCCTGTCACACGATGCTAGTACACAAGTCAGGATAGTAAAATCGGTGGCGCTACTAGCTCAAAAATAAAATCCCATCCTATTAAAATACCAGAGGGCCTAGACAAAGTAGCATTCGATTAGCGATGGCGCTAGTAGAAAAGCCAAAAAAATGTATGGGGTTGACCTAAGCTATCGAAATGTCACGTGATCATAGGTCAACGAATAGAAATTAGCTATACAATATTTACATCATTCGGTTCTATGAAACGAATCGACAGCGTCGAACGATTACTTCCATAGAGATGCGTAGCCAAGTGGCACTTTTTTGACAAGCGTTATCGCTAGTTTTCGAATCTTATGGTGGAAACTTTAGCGAATGCGATAGCGATTGTAAAAATAGAATCGCTCCGAAGCGAATGCCATTTATCTAGGCCCTCAGGGCCGGCAGTCTCGATATTAGACAGCGACAAAAATTGGTCGCTAATTCGTATCGTTGTCAAATTTCTTTACTAGATTTTCAACTTTATTTCGAAAACATAGGTAAGGTTGAAAATCTATTAATGTTTGACATCGATTAGACTTAACGATCGACTTTTGTCGTTAAATTTGTCGAGACTGCAGGGACTGAGGGCCTAGACAAAGTAATACTCGATTAGCGATGGCCCTAGTAGAAAAGCCAAAAAATGTATGGGGTTGACATAAGCTATCGAAATGTCAACGAATAGAAATTAGCTAGACAATGTTAACATCATTCGATTCATTGAAAGGAATCGACAGCGTCGAACGATTACTTCCACAGAGATGCGTAGCGAAGTGGAACTTTTTGACAAGCGTTATCGCTATTTTTCGATTCGTATGATGGAAACATTAGCGAAAGCGATAGCGATTGTAGTCGCTCCGAAGCGAATGCCATTTGTCTAGGCCTCTGACTAGCTATCTTTCGCCATAGCTTACTAATTTAGTCTAAACATGAGGAAAGTTCCGTATCCACGAGACCAGAGTGATTAGATTGCTATAGCTTACTAGCAGTTTCTTGCTGTCCTAACCTGAAAAGCTATAGCCTCTTGTAAGCCCAGCAGGTATAAGATTTATTTATTTATTTATTCATATACTTACATTTTCCTTTATGTACAGGATAACCCAATGTGATTGATAATTAAGATTCTATTTCAATTTGGAAGTAAAAAAGAAGTAAGTTATAATAAACTGATTCGATTGACTGGTAATGGTAACAGTATCCTAATTGCGTAACACAGTATCAATCACAATTTGAATCATATTGAAGCCTATTGCTAATCCTTTGCTTCATATGTTCGAAAAATTTGTCTGCGCAACAACGTAAATAACGCAATGAGTGTTACTGAACTGTCAAAATGAAAGTCATTCCTACTGCTAGTGTGTTAAGCAATTACCCCGCAAAACTGCTGTAACCAATAAATCAATCAGCTTAGTTAATTTTTTTTTTACTGTCTGTGCACTTGATGGAATAAGTATCGACCTAACGTATACCTTCAGTATAATTTACCAATGGTAGCGTGACCGCTGGGGTTTCCACCTATTTTTTCTAGTTCGTGTAATTGGTCATCAATATTCAATGATAATTTTTAAAATTCGAAATTTTTGATAATGCCGCAACAAAGAAACTGCAGTTGCTAAAAAATATGCATTGAAACCAGTCGATTTTTTGAAATTATCTAATTTAAATTTTAATCTGAGCCAAGTAAATTATATTGATTATACTTTAACTTAATTCCTGATCAAGTTTCAAGTTATTTTGTTCTATTATCTGCAGTCAACCAAGTTATATTGTTGTGTTCTGTACAAATGGTGTAAGATATTCTCCGAATTTGGTGTAGAACCAGTTAAAAAGGGCTGCTTCCGGCCCTTCCTATTTTCCGGGCACCGGACTATTCACCAGGCTTGCGCGGTTTTGGTCGCTTTTACCAGCCGCCTAAAATCCTTGGAGCGGCGAGTCCGTTCCGATCCGCGATACATGATCGTCGTATCACCTGCGATTCTGTCGCAGCGCGCTACGCTTTGATGTTGCGGTGCATCAGGATCGACTTGCTATTTAAACCATCACACCTAACTATTATAGTTATTAGTACTTTCAGGGTTAACATTTTTATACTACATAGTTGATCTTTAACCAGCACCCTAATTACGTAACACACTATCTATCACAATCTGAATCATTTTGAAGCCTATTGCTAAGCCATTGCATCATACGTTCGAAAAAATTGTCTGCTCAACAACGTAAATAACGCAATGAATGTTGTTGAACTGACTAAATGAAACCCATTCCTACAGTTAGTGTGTTACGTAATTACCGAGCGGGACTGTTTCTATCGGGTTTCTGTTCAGGACTGTTTCTAACTTAGATTCATCTTTATAAGATAATATTCATTTGAAAGTTTAAGTAATTTTGTGGTCACGAACCTAAAATCGACTGCAATCGATTCCCTATTTCGGAAACCAAATGTGTAACAAAGATTTACCATCCTATGTTACCTTAAATTTTCTCGTAATCTCGTTTCGTTTAGGCCAAATTACTTGTTCCGCAACTGTTTCAATGTTATTTAATTGTAACTTATTATTTATTTTTTGACGCGATTCTTTTTAATATATTAATAATTTATTAAACGTGTTAAAGTAGTGTTTTCATTTTTATTTCGTTACACTATATATACTAATACTATCTATCCTACTATATAATAAAGCTGAAGAGTTTTTGTTGTTGTTTTGTTTGAACGCGCTAAGCTCTGGGACTAGTAGTCGGATTTGAAAAATCTTTTAACATTTGATAGCCCATTTCTTGAGGAACATCACGCTACGACCCCCAGGAACCGAGCAAACAGAAAAAAGTCAGAACGCTAAGCGAAAACAAAGAAATGGGTGTGCGTTGCGGTGCCACGCGGTGGGTCGCCACCGCGAGCTAAAAGTGAGTTTGTATGTAGGGGGTTATTTTCGAAACCACTGATCCGATTCCAAAAAATCTTTCCCTAATGGCAAGCTACAGTATTGCCAAGTGTTATAGGATATACTTATTTTATGATAAAACAAGAAATTTCACGCGGACAAAGTCGCGGGCAGGAGCTAGTATTGTAATAAGATGGATCCTTATCACAGTCCACTGACAGTACCTATAATTATTTGTGCGTAACCTTTTTTAATTACAGGGCCGTGTTAATTCGTCCTCTTAGAAAAATCCTGTCGTGACTTTTCAAGCACCTTTTTAGGGTAAAGTTCAAAGGTCCTATATCTCTCGCAGGGTCAAACTTAGGATCAGATAAGTAGGTCCCTCTTCTGATTAATTCCCTCCTTCAGCCAGATAAGAGTTTTCCACTTTATTTTAGGTTTCTGGCGAAAATAGAAGTTTCAACAAGACGGATACGCGGTTTCTTCCCGTACCTATTTTAGATGAATTTATTTGATTTCGTTTGTTCTGTGAAATAATTGTTTTTCTTCATTCTGATAACGTCAGTCAAAATCAAAGCATTTCCCGAGAAATAAAAAATTATTTGAAGATTATTTGTGATCTAAGTAAATCAAATTGGTTTTGATAAACATTTTTTATTACATATGACTTACTTTTTTAAATATATTTTATGTTCTTCGTAGTCCATTTCTATATAAGCTTTTTACAGGCTCAAGCCAGGATAAAGGCGTTAATTATGAAGCAGCAGTCATTAGCTCTACATTCCTCCCAGACTACAACTTTCAAAGTAGGTATAATATACATGCAATAATAATTATAAGAGAGATACTTATAGGTTCAACCGCAGACTTAAGGCTCCCGCAAACAGGCGCGACGCGACAGCGCGACACTAAGGCCCCGCTCGTCGCGTGACACGCGGTGCATTTGTGTTGAGCTGCCGCGTCGCGCCAGTGTGCTCGATACTCTAAACATAACTGATGAAATGTGGGGTACTAAAGATATAGATAGGTATCCTGCCGAACCCTTCAGAGATTACAGGCCTGATGTTATGTACGAGGTGCATTCAATAAGTACCTAGCCTCATCGCCAGAGGGCGCTGTAGTTTCAAAAGAGTTTTACCACAGTGTAGCACATTCTTTTTTAATTCTTTTTTCAAATTTTCATTCCAATCCCTTCATTTGTTTTAATTTGACAACTTATGGAAGCGAACGTGTCGATCGGTTTTACAAAAATGGAAAAAGAGCAATATCGTTCGGTGATTCGATTCCTATTTTTGGAAAGGAAAACGCGCATCGAAATCAAAGAGCGCTTGGATGCTGTGTACGGTGACTCTTCTCCATCGATGGCCACCGTCAAGAATTGGTTCAACGAGTTTGCACGTGGCCGTACGTCGGTTTTTGATGAACCACGTCCAGGTGCACCGAAAACAGCTGCTACGGAGGAAAACATTAAAAAAATCCATGATCTCGTATTGGCAGATCGCCGATTAAAGGTTCGGGAGCTAGCTGAGACTGTAGGCATTTCAGAAGGAACAGTGCATCATATTCTTCACGAGGAACTCGGCATGAGAAAGCTGTCGGCGCGATGGGTGCCGCGTTTACTCACACCAGAAAACAAGCGCAACCGTGAGACCACATCGGAGACGTGTTTGGCGCTGTTTAAGATCAATCCAGCGGAGTTTTTGCGTCGTTTTGTGACCGTCGATGAAACCTGGATCCACTGGTACACACCAGAGACCAAGGAGCAATCAAAACAATGGATCCAGACCGGGGAACGTGCTCCAAAGAAGGCGAAAACTGTAAAATCGGCCGGAAAAGTTATGGCCACCGTTTTCTGGGATTCACAAGGTGTGATCTACATCGATTACCTCGAGAAGGGTAAAACAATTACAGGGCTTTACTATGCCGATTTATTAGGCCGATTCGACGCCGAATTAAAGAAAAAACGACCCCATCTGGCGAAGAAAAAAGTGCTGTTTCACCACGACAACGCACCGGTTCACACGTCTGCCGTTGCCATGGCCAAATTGGTCGAATTACGCTACGAATTGCTGCCCCATCCACCGTATTCTCCAGATTTGGCCCCTTGTGACTTCTTTCTGTTTCCTAATCTGAAAAAATCACTCGCCGGGAATAGATATGGATCGAATGAGGAGGTCATCGCCGCCACGGAGGCCTATTTTGCAGAGTTTGACAAAAACTATTTTTCGGACGGGTTAAAAAAGTTGGAGCATCGCTGGGCTAAGTGTATCGAACTAAAAGGAGACTATGTTGAAAAATAAATTGCCACTTTTCCAAAATTTTCGTTTACTTTTTGTAGGCTAAGTATTTATTGAATGACCCTCGTATGAGAGAGAAACAGATATTCTATTATATCACTTTCCTTACATTCGCTCTCGTTTTTCATAACCTCCCTATTCTAACACAGTGGAATATTAAATTTTCCAACGTCAGTACAAAGGAAGAATGAATGTAACTCACAAGGGTATATTTCATCTTTCTCCGACGAGGACTAAAGTGATGACCTCCGGCGTTCCCTCACTGAAGTTTTTAAGTAAAAACCGTATTGCGAAGGCCTGAATTTCAGTTGTAGGTACAATGAGTGACGTTGTAGAAGGGACACGTCTGTATGAGTATTGTGCCTACTTTTTAGAAGTCTTTTAAATGCTCAGTATTGTCAGTAAGGAACTACTTAATTGTCTACCGTAGGAACTGTTCGTGGAATTGGTCTGAAACTATTTTACAAACGTACATAATACTATGTCAGCTAATGACCTGCGAATTCTATGACTTTTAAACCTAATATATTCAATTGAAAACATTTTTAAAAAGTGTCTTCATAACGCTATTAATACTATGATATCTTTTTTTAACGGTTTTTGGAGGTCCACCAATATTTGACGGTTTCGCTCTCACAGAGAGAAGGCCTGTGTCCCCGGAGTGGGAACGCTATCGGCTGATTATGCTGTAATGCTATGCTGAAGAATAGGAAAAAAACACATACCATACTTTATAGACAGCCGAATGCAGTAATCCAAAGTCCTTTGTAGAATAAATCTAAGATGGAGGACGTTGCCCAATAATGAACCTTTACAAGCTAATATTGGATCTTTGTACCAACAGTCACAACTGTAAATAAATGATCTATCTCTGAAATAGCCCAGTGGGGAGATACGTTTACATGAATTGCTCCGGATGGCATCCTTCAGTGACGTGCGGAGCGAGGCATAGGATGAGCGGTTTAGATGCAACTGTAGTAGATACGGTACTGGGTTCCCATAGTTTCTAAAACATCAGCTCTCTTTAAAGTTATTACGTGGTGGTTAATTACCTACTGAAGAAGAACTTAGGTACTCACTGAAATAAATAAACATAGAATTTACTGTTCACCTCACAACCTCGGAAAGATTCTGTTTATCATTCGAAATCTGAGTGCAAAAGAGCATTTTATCCGCTCGCGTGGATATTTTTTTTTAATTCGAATCTTTCCAGAGCCAAATCTGGGTGCCAGAGTTCATCGAAAACACTCTTTATAGTTAGTTGTTACCCTGCATAGTGTTTAGCTAAGTGTTTATGTACAATGGAAGATAATAAAAAGAAACTTTTCTTTCTTTTCTTTCTTTCTATTCAATAATTTTCTGTACCGCCAGTCCACTGAAAGTGCATTAATACTTATTTAATGTCAGGGCGCCAACCTCATTTTTAGAATCATCGCACTGGCCAGCTAGAGGACTGCATGAAAAAAAAAACTTCTTATTTAAAATGTTCTTTCTATTCAATTAACTTTCCCTCATTTTGGTTTGTTTTTTGATAAAATCGTAAGAAATCATAAAATATGAGCGAGTCCAGCGGCGACGAAGATATAAATTTAACACCTGCAGAGGTAGTGCAAGCGGTACATAATGCCGAATTGAGTTTTCTTCCAGGAAAAACGCGCGAAAAACACATAAAAGCGAATTTGTTCAATGCATGGAGACATTCTAAAGACGCGAAAATGTTTTCGGATACTATAATACTATCATACTTTATTGAATTATCTAAAACAATCCAGCACGCTTTGGAACATATACTCGATGCTAAAAGCCACGATCAAATATAATTATTTAAGCTGTTTTTCTTGCACCTAGCATTTTCCTCGCTGTAGTGAGGTGAAAAGTTATGTTTTGCTCGGCAGCAAAGTTATTCCGCGTCTCGTACCTTTGAAACCCTCGCTACGCTCAGGATTCTATACTTAAACCACAAGCTTCGCTTGTGGTTCAATCCTAGAATCTTACGCTTGCTCAGGTTTCAATACCAGTACTCGCGCCAAAAAACGACTTTGCAGCCTTGCATAGCCTATAACTATTTCCATTTTCGATTTTTTCAGAATTGGTTAGGTCAAAATTACTATAGACAGGTTTCGAGCTGAAAACATGGCCTTTTTTTTTTATTTTGGGTAGGAATTCATCAAATTACCTCTCCCGCTTTGGGCGGAGCGGAAGGGCGTGTCAGACTCTTACTGACTAAAACCCACCCGTGTTCCTTCAGTTGCCTGTGCGCCAGGGCCACGGTAACTCTTTCGAACAATCCGCGACCTCGGCAGGCATCGGTCCTATCGGACTCCGTCAATGGTGCTGACATCTCTTTGAGGCGCGCGTGGAACACGACGCGCCGTCGACCCGGGCCTGGTCCTTACCGGACGGCGAGCTACCCATTGCTCGCCGTCCGCAAGCCCGCGCCTACGGTGGCCGGGAGTTGGCAATCGACTCCCGACGCCCAGGGTGTCTCCTCCTGCGGCGACTAGAGGCGCGAGGGCGGAGTGATTGCCTCTCCCTCTCGCGCTCCGCCTCCTCCTTCGCGAGCATTACTGCTTCGCAGAAGGAGGTGACGGCTTCCCATTCCCTCTCGCTCCGTACCATGGCCTGAACCAGGGCCGGACGCGAGAGGTCGCCGCCGCCGATCGCCGCCACGAGAACACGGCGGTGCTCCGCCCAAGCCGGGCAGACCTCCATGAAAACATGGCCTGTCTAATGTAATTTTTTGTTTGTCACATAATGTACAGCACCCTCATTGCGTAACATACTTTCAATCACAACCCGAAGGCTTTTGAAGGAAATTATTAATCCCAATGCTTTGTATTTATGTTTGAAAATGTTGTCTGCTCAACAACGTAAATTACGCAATTAATGTTGTTGAACTATCAAAATAAAAGACATTGCCATTGTGTGTTACGCAATTACCTCACAGCCCATTTTTAGGGTTCCGTACCCAAAGGGTAAAACGGGACCCTATTACTAAGACTCCAGTGTCCGTCAGTCTGTCTGTCCGTCTGTCACCAGGCTGTATCTCATGAACCCTGATAGTTAGACAGTTGAAATTTTCACAGATGTTGTATTTTTGTTGCTGCTATAACAACAAATACTAAAAAACAGAATAAAATGGATATTTAAGAGGGCTCCCACATAAGACAAGACAAGACATGATTTTTTTGCCGTTTTTATAGATAATGGTGCAGAACCCTTCGTGCGCGAGTCCGACTCGCACTTGGCTGGTTTTAATTATAACTTTAGTGCATCTCGAGTATGTTCGTGGAGGAAATCAATAATCTGTTTGATAACAACTTTGTTTTTCAGTGCAATAGCAACAAACTAGTATTCACGCTAATGAAAACAGCTTTGCAGTTTTTGAAATCAAGGAAAAGTTTTGGCAATATGCCAGGGATATGTAAAACGCTGCTAACTTAAGCCATAAGTTATGCTAGAAAAATATAGAGGACACAATGCATTACTTAGTAAGTATGCGGGGTTGTTGACTATTCAATTTAGTAGTGTTACTTACACTATGTCTAATGTACGAGTATATTGAGAGATCAAAAGGACTTTCCATAAATATTCTTTTTTCTACATGCATCTTGGGCACTTGTTACCTTAAAGCCTAAACGAAGTGACATCCTATCACCAGGCTTAGCATGACGCTTTCCATTTCTACGAAGAATAGACACAGGTCATTCTATACAAAGTGACATTTCGTTTCTCCATTTTTGACATCGCACCGTAGAAATTTTTCTACAATCTGTAATTTTGGCTTTAGTTTCTAACGATCTTTGTCTAGGTCCTTTTTTATGTTGACTATTTCAGAAGAAAGTTTTCTATCCCAAACTGTCAAAATCACACAGAAAACTGACTGTTGTCTAAGGTAGTGAAGACAATTTGATTTTGTCATCGCCATGCTAAAGACAGTAGAAAACTTTCTACTCGACGGCCACAAAGTATATACGGTTATCTAAAAAATCATAATTTTACAGGGGAGTGTTTTGAACGCAATACTGTGATAATTACAAAGCACAAAGCTATCTTCTCCTATTTTAGATCGTTTAATTAATAGGGCATTACCAAGGAAATGGGTAAGGCCAATATTACTATACAATTTTTTTGTTCCAAAATACGTTACTTCGACACTTTGAGAAAAAAAAACACGTGTGGCACTCGGGGACTGCCGCGGTAAAGCTATTGCATAGCATTTTTTTATCAAATTATGCAATTATAATTATTTATTTATTTTTTATTTATGCAGAATTTTTTTTTATTTGATATTAATCAAGTACAGTCGTACCATATACATACACGTTAAGCGAACGCTCGGCCGAGCTACATGGTAGGCGGAGTGGAGGGTGTTAGGTTTTATTTTCGTTACGGAATTTCTTGTTTCGGTAGCTGCGCTCAAAGCTCGCGATAAAAGCTATGCAATAGCTTAAAAATGTAGTTGTCTTTATACACGTGACTTAATATCAGTAAAAATTGAGAACCAAACAAAAAAAAAATCCTGTGACAAAACAAAGAATTCTGAGTCAAATTATGTAAGAGTGAATTTCGTAAAAAGTGCAGTTGACTCTTTCTACTTTGCTGCCGTCGTACTGTCTACACGGAACGTCATTTTTGTCTACTCTTCCATCGACAAAACGGTGCTCGTGCTAAGCGTGCCTGCAGGGATTACGAAGATGGAAAAGTCAAAAATGCAATGGAGTGACGTAAGCTATCGAAACGCTTATGTCAATTCTGTTGAAAGTCGCTGTAGCAATATGAAACCCTTTGAAAGCGATTGCCACTTATCTAGGCCATTATGTCGGAAATTAAAAGTGCAGAAAACCAGATCTGTTTAGGACATTGCTTTTAGTACCGGCAACAGCACGTAATTCTACAATAAAGGTACAGTCAACGACTTCATGTCGTAATTATTAGGGTAGTTTAAGTGTAAACCAGTGACGTACATCGACAGTAATTTTTGATAATTAATATCGTAATTTCGAAGTAATAAGTTTCTGTCGTAAAAATTAACAACGATTTTACTAAAGAACTTTTCCGTATTTACTTGAATAAATCATGAATTTGCTTTTACAAGGAGTAACGTTACACAAATTAAAGTGTCGGAAACGTAGCCGGGGTCTATAACCGTGCTTCACCGAGCTTGGCGGTGGATAGCAAATAACATGGGCCGGGTTATTAGCTATTGATGGAAATGCTTTCAGTCCCACCGGCTTTTAGTTAATGCCAATATTTCTATGTCAGGGCATATAGGCCCGCCTTGACATAGAAATATTGGCATTGATTCCCAAACATTTTTAGATCAGTGAATATTCACTGATGTAAAAATGTTTGGGAATCCGTCAAGCTAGCAAATGTTCCCTTTTCATGCGTTTTTGAATGAATGAAAGAATGAATGGAATTTTTTATATCCAGTACTTACTGTACATATGTATTTTTGCAAAGGCTTTTTGTTTTTTCCTAACATTTCCAGTTTACGCTGACCTCGCATTGTACGGAAATCCTATACAAGGCGAGATTAGCTTATACTGGAAATGTATAGCTTGATGTGTAGCCGTGTGTACCTGAATACTAAAAATGTGGCTATAATACTACCACATTTCATAAATAACGCTGCCTGCGAACTTGGCGCTGACTCGTCTCTCGACCGGAGAAGGACGCGCAGTGATCCATGCACGCCTTTATAGGAGGACGTGGTGGGGCCCGCTATGTATCTCCCGGGCCCCCGATTCATGGCAGTACAAGGAACTGGGAGGCGTTTAGTCGTTAGAAGTCCGATGTAACACTCCATTCTCCCTTGACGTAGTGTAGCCATGAGGATGTCTCCTTAGAAAAAAAATATACCTCTGCCTAACCGTCATAGAATATAAGTTGAATGTTACATACCACTTCACCCATACTTCAATAATGTCGGCTGGCAACAATTGATAGCTGTCTTGTTTTTATTTCACGCTCAGTTCAGCCAGCAAATGTCCGCGTGCACTGAACCAACACATTGCTGCATGTAGCTTGAATGGAGTATATTGCCCCATGCAGCTTGAATTGCCAATAGCCCCACTGTAAAGTGACGAGCTTACCGTGTAGGCTTGAAAAATACATCAAAGATTGCTGGCTGTGACTTACCGCCCATTGTGTCACCCTGTGTAAAATGTCTACATTTATATCTGTAATTTTTATGGTGTACATAATAAAGAGTATTCTATTCTATTCTATTCTATTCTACAGCTTTTGGTTTTCATTCAGGATCTGATGATTTATCTATAGGGTTTTGGGACCTCCTAAACATGAATCTGTCATCATTTTCTTTTTATAAAAATCACTTAAAATTTGGGTTGTTCAGCAACAAAAAAAATCAGAAGAAAAAAATACGTGATTACTTATAACTTTTGTTTTTAAATGTGAATTTAGAATTAGGATTTAAAATGTAGGCTTATGGAACAGCTTTTCTGCGAAGCTGTTGTTGAGCGATTTTCTCTTGTGATTCCGGTTTGGATCATCACGCTTCATCAACCAACAGTTAAATTAGCCATCATGCTAATATTCCACTTTCCCTGGTACCTGCGCTCCATTTCCTTTATATCCTGATAAAATCTTTCTCCTTATTCCTCACTAAATGCTCCTAAGCTAAGTCATCAGGAAAGTAGCTACAATTCGGGTGAAGGAAATGGACTTCGACACAAAAGTGTTTTTTTTTTGGAAAATATGGTGTATATTATTTATAATATTGTCATAATTGGGGCTTTTATGATTTCCTAAAAAGTTTTTAATAACACCTTTAACGATAACCATGCTGCCAGTTCTATAGGAGTCAGTTTTTCATCGAATAATTTACTCGAAATTCTAACGTCATGGATATTTTTTACTATTTGTTCCGTAGTCAGCTGAAACATTACTCACACTTAAAAACGGTATTTCGTTGTAGGTCTGTGTAATCAATTCTGATTTACTACAGTTTAGTGAAGAATCGACTAATAATGGGAGCCCGAAGTTCATAAGTTCATCTTTACGTAGGTACGTATCTTTAAAAGATTAGTAAACAAACGCGTTAGTTTTTTTCGACAAAAATACTCCATTCCCCCAATTCACGAGATGCATAGCGATGGCGCACATCCAGGCCAGGCGTCACGAGTCATATAACATTTGTCGCCTGTGTGCACAAGGCTTTACTGAGCCCATGTCACAATCAATCACCTGTGTGCACTCGGCCTGCGTATGAGCGATGGAGCCTGGCTAGCCATGCACTGACAAATTAATTAACTGCATATTGATGTAAGACATGCCTAATAGCTTTTTGTAGTCACGTTTATTTTTCGGTGGGTGGATTGGACTTGTTGTACATTTTTATTTATCTTTCACTCACTAGCTAAAACGAGTCACTTTTTCACGTACTTACAACCTGACAGTAAACTCTTGTACCTAATTCGTTGTCCATTATACCTAATCGTGTTTCCATCGTACATTGATAGGCATCCACTATAAACACTATAAAAATGTCAAATTGTATTTCTTATTTTATTAATCATAGAAATCACGAGCTCGTTGTTAACTGTTTCCCTCCATTTTACCTCCTTATACCTTTTAATCTCTTGACATTAGACTAAAACACACATAACTTTTTCAATGTCAGTGTTGCAAGTGAAAATATGACTAAAAGTTTTTATGCCGCAGGATTAGGCCGCAGGTGTTGCTCACTGAGAAATACTAACAGCAATATTCATGCTTTAAACAAAGGAACTGATTCGGTTTGTAAATTATTCACGAACCTTTTAATCAAAATGAACTATTCATGTTGCGAACTGATTTTGCAGTTGAAATTGAATAAGTTAGTGATAGGTGTCTGTATGGATTGAGGAGCCACGTATCATATTCAAACACGGGTACTACCAATGTTTAGTAGTAAATTAGCTAATTTTGTAGGCCTGGCCTGGAATTTGTAGTGAAACCCATAAAAAGTTACAAGATGTTTAAGGTGACTCCTAAATTAGGTTAAATGATAAATGATTTTATTTCTGTAAGTAGGTTTGTACAAACACTTTTACACGTCAATCATATTTTAAAACTAGATGAGGTCGGCGTTTCCTAGCTGACTACTCTGAGAAGAAAGGCCGAAACAAACTCAGAGGTCACAGTCTCTTTTAAAGTCCAGACATAATCTTGGTCAGATCATGAGAAGACCATGTAGATTTGAGTCTGAAATGGTCTTTTGAGGAAAAAATACCACACAGAATGAGTGGACCTGTCCATTCAGTGCACGCATTTGTCAGTAATCGTGCAGCTCAACTCAGAACTTAAGGAGCTCAACGATTCGACGAACAATACCAAAGAAAGGACATTTGGGTAGGCCGCATAAATTAGGTACTCAAACTGCCAGACTATGATTAAAACTAATTAAGAAAGAAAAAAAAAACAATGATCTACATAGTCTTTACATTCACAATAATTAAAATAATATACTATTTTACAAAGTAAATATTCATGTCAATATATTTATAAAAATTCATCAATGTCAACAGGTATAAAAAATCCTGAAATAATCTTAGTCAGATCATTTGAGGACCATGTAAGATTGGTGTCTGAAATGGTCTTTTAAGGAAAGAACCATACAGATTTGAGTGGACCTGTCCAGTCAGTGCACGCATTTGTCAGTAATCGTGAAGCTCAACTCAGAACTTAAGGAGCTCAACCATTAGACGAACAATACCAAAGAAAGGACATTTGGGTAGGCCGCATAAAGCACTCAAACTGCCAGATTATCATTGAAACTACCTGAGAAAGGGAAAAAAAAAAAAAACTGACGCGCATAGTCCTCACATTCACAATAATTTGATAATAATGTTATACTTCAGAAAGTAAATTGTCATGTCATTCTATATGTAACTAGCTGCCCGCCCCGGCTTCGCACGGGTTGCGGTACTTATCTACGGCGTACCCTACCTACCTACCCTACCTACCTACCTACCCTAACTACCTACCCTACCTACCTACCCTACCTACCTACCCTACCTACCTACCCTACCTACCTACCCTACCTACCTACCCTACCTACCTACCCTACCTACCTACCCTACCTACCTACCTACCCTACCTACCTACCCTACCTACCTACCTACCCTACCTACCTACCCTACCTACCTACCTACCTCCCTAACTCCCTACCCTACCTACCAAAAAAAAAAAAAAAAAAAAAAATAGATGTTGGCCGATTCTCATAGATACCGGATAAGCACAAACAATTTCATCAAAATCGGTTAAGCCGTTTCGGAGGAGTATGGCAACGAAAACTGTGACACGAGAATTTTATATATTAGATAATTATCAAATGTCAAAGTGTATGTAAAATACAAATTAAAAATATAGCAAAAATAAAAATAACAAAAAAGAACATTCAGTATGCAAAAAATTGGAGCAACTCAATCCCAAGCCTTTTTGTCCTCAATATAATCTTTAACGGTATAAAAGGCTTTCTGGCACAACTTACGTTTAATGAATGATTTGAATTTATTAAGGCTTAGATCTTGAACGTGGCTTGGAAGTTTATTATAAAAGCGTATACATTGACATCTGAACGAGCCACCTATTTTCTTGAGCCTTGTTGTAGGTACAACAAATTTGTGTTTGTTCCTAGTATTTATACTATGGATATCACTGTATTTTTTTGGTTGGTTTGGTTGGTAGGCTTAGGTTGTACTTTTGTTTCAAAGAAAATTTTTCTCATTTGTCACAAGTCGAAATTATCACATGCGAACGTACAACCGGGAAAAAAGTATTGAATGTCCTAACCCGGGTCATCGTCTACCTGTGTGCCAAAACTTACTTATAATATTAAGTATGTAAAGTATGGATTATTTTGGCGAAATAATATGTTCACTACCTACACGAGCCAGAAAAAGTAGTGACACGGTGGGTGTTAAAATTTTTGAAGTAAATCTTCTTAGCCGGCGATACGTTAATTGGACGAAAATTTAGTGTTTCAAGGATACTTCACGCTTAGGCACATTTCGTTACTAGAGAGAGAAGAAAGATAATATAACTCTCTCTGTCTCTCTCACTACATCACTCTTATTCTTTATTTTTTAAGACGTTTCACTTTTAAGACGTGTACGGTGCTGCACGCGCGTGATTTTTACTAAAGTATTGCCAATGTGATGATGACATTGTTTAAAACTATCTTGTATCGTTCGTTTACTTTACCTAACCAAATGACACCACAGCGATGTTGCTTGTTCTCAGAAATAAAATGAATAAACTACCTATTTCAGAAGGAGCTAATTAGCTTCAAAGTTACAGAATGCAGTAGCAGTGAAAACACTGACATACCTTTTGCAAAGCTTGTGAAGTTTGCGGCAAAAATAATTATGATGCTACAACAAATTATCCGTTTGTTTAAAATTCATTCCGAAATTGGGGCGCACTATAATAGTCTCTGGTGAGATAGAGGTCAAACGTGAGCCTATCATAGATTTAGAAAAAGTCTCTTCAATACTGAAATATCCTCTCGACAAACCTTTGGCAGTCAGCCCCGCGTCCTTTTTCTGAGTGATAAATATTTATGATATACTCGTAAATAATACCAGCCTATTGTTGTCTCACCGCGGGGCAACGGCCTCTTCTCATACAGAGAAGGCACGAGCATTTATCACTACGCTTGCAAAAGAAGTTTGTTGATTTTAGACTTGCATAATATAATATATTGCACCAACGTCAGTAACATCCAAGATAAACTCAGAAGGTAGGTACATATTAATATAATTGGAAAAGTCACATTAGTACTTGCTCGCGTTTGAACCCACTACCTCGTACCCAATATTTATGATAGGTTCGAGATGGGCAGACAACATTGTTACCATCGCGGGTAAGATCTGTAAGAGCCAATAAGAGATCTGTAAGTGCCAATCCCCACGCTCCTGTGCCAGCACCGGGAGCGTGGGGATTGGCACAAGAAAAGAGAGACATATGTCCAGCAGTGGGTGAAGTGGGGCAGTGGATGGTAATGATGATGAAAATATTCCGTGTCGACATGAGATAAAAATATTTTAAAATTACTATATGCACCTCTTTATAATGCGTCTACTAAAATGCATTACATTAGAATAGGCGACAGACACTTAAGTTTAAAAGAGTGGCGTCAAGTTACTTATTATGTGACAAAGTGCTGTCTAAAGGCGTACACACACATGCGGTATGCTGCTTTCAGATCTCCGTGTAGTTTTTATTTCAGAACATAATATTTACTTATTATATTAGCTAACAGACTTAAAATAATAATATGAACATGCATATTAAAAAGACGAAAAATAATCATAGGGCATAAAAAACTTCGTCAGCATCGCTGTCAGGACAAGTACCACGATCTATGGCGATGTCAGCATCGGCATTGTACAACGTGGCACTTTTCCTATTTTTTGGCCAAAGAATCAGTTCTTTGGCCAAAAAATAGGCCATCCTTTGGTCACGTGAAGACTCGACAGTTTGGCGATGTCGGACCTCATGGCCCTAGTGATACTGATGCGTGTAGTTAAATATATAGTCGACCTCGTTATTGCGTCCTAGGGCTGAATGTCACTTGCACGTCGTTAAAACGATAAGGCCTAAATTTGTATATGGGACTACACACATGACGTTTGTATGTGTTCAATTGACTTGTTGAGTTGAGTTGAGAATTGTTGTCAAAAGTGGTACCGGTGAAATATGCCAACTTTGCCAACCAAGGTATCTTTGTCCAGTACATATAAGCAAATATAACTTGCTTTTAGGGCAAAGATGAAGCGGTAAAGGGTTGCAGTAAATAAGCAAACACAACAGCTTACGGAAAGGAAGAAATATATTGTCCAAGAGTTTTCAAAGTTCACAAGGCACAGATAACACAATAGAAGGCGAAATGAAGAGCACAGAAAGAAAGCGATAGGCACAGTTAATAGATTAGCACTACTTAGCACGTCTAAAAGCACTAGATAAAAGTTTATAGGCACACTAGGTACTATTGTCGAATGTTTACCGGGTACGAGCGAGAGCGACATGCGCTTACGACAAGTGAAGATTCTCGACTGATACCTGCGAGCGCCGCGAGTTAGAAAGAGATAGATAGACAAGGCGCGGGCGCTCGCTCAGGTAACCGGTCCGCATTCCACAAAACTACATAAAAAATATCTAATAACAAAATTATCTGTTTGTACTGATGTCTTACTTTTTAAATGTGCTTTAAAGAATGTTATATAATGTTAGGTTATAATTAAGTTTTTAGTTATATATATATATATTAGGTTTAAGTATGTATAGCGTATAGTTATAAATAATGTATACATTTACTGTAAATAGTAGTTCTTTTTGTTTGTTTGTTTGTATAATATTGACTTAATTTACTGAATATACCTTATAATTTAAATAAATAATAAATTGACAAAGTAGCTACGCTACAAAGATACTTTGATTGGCAAAGTTGGCATCAAGGTATCTTTGCCCTAAAAGCAATGTATAAGCAAATCCGCTAGATTTACTCATAAATTGCTTTTAGGGCAAAGATACCTTGATTGGCAAAGTTGGCATATTTCACGGTAAATCAATTACGAGGTTGACTGTACAAGTCAGCATACGCATTTCACATAGGCTAACCACACGTCAGTGCAGTACCTAAACTTGAACTATGGAAACCGCTCATACTACTGATAGGTGCTGTCAAAGTCAAATTGTTACTACGAACATGCGATCTACTGTACCTACTGTCATTCCAACACCCTAATTGCGTAACACACTTTCTTCAATCACAATCTCAATCATTTTGAAGGCTATTGCTAATCCATTGCTTCATATGTTCGAAAAATGTGTCTGCTCAACAAAGTAAATAACGCAATGAATGTTGTTAAACTGTCAAAATGAAAGCCATTCCTACTGTTAGTGTGTTACGCAATTACCCCGCTGGGTTAGGACATAGAATACTTTAATCCCGGTAGTACGTTCCTTTGTGATAATTTCCAAGCTCCGCGAGAGCGAAAACGCGGGCAAAGGCTAGTTGTTCTATAAATAATTTAAGTTATTTCACGTGAGTGTTACCCCAACTTTAAACCGTAAAACCACTTCAGGGTTTTAGTTCAAATTGAAATTTAACTCTAGTTACCGTTTTGCGTAGATATAACTTTTACGTTAGCTCTCTGATATTACGGAAATTCGATTTATGATTCGAGTGGAATCTATTAGGTTTCGTCGGTACGTATCGACCAACTTGTTATGCATTTTAGATATCGAGTCATTTGTATTCATTATCTATCGGAGTTATAAATTTAGAAGTGAGTGAATTGTTTACTGAAACGTGGTCGCTTATAAAGGGCCTCATTAGCAGGCTATGGATAGGGCTTTGCTTGGAGTTTCCCCACGTGATGGAATCAGAAATGAAGAGATCCATAGGAGAACCATGGTAACCGACATAGGCCGAAGAATTGCCACACTTAAGTAGCAGGGGGCAGGGCATATTGTTTGCAGAACTGATGGCTGATGGGGCCAATAGTTCCTGTAGTGGCGACCGCGTACCGGAATACGTCGCGTTGGAGCGAGGCCTTACTACCGACCGATGACCTTGTGAAGACCGCAGGAATCCACTGGATGCGAGAAGCTCAGAACCAGTCGCAGTGGCGGTGCTTGAGGGACGCCTATGTCCAGCAGTGGATGTCTTTCGGCTGTTTGGAGTTTATAACCAGTCTTTAGAAACTAGAATTTATTGTACCTATTAATACCGCATCAAGTTCCAAACCCATAAAACTAAACACTGAAAATTAAAACTGCATGAATAAACAAAATCTCTTGAGCGATAACAGCACCGACGAAAAATAATAAAAAAATCAGCCGCATATGTTTTCTCCATAACACATCCCGTGACTATTATCGTCCCGACCTGCACACGTCAAGCCTGAGGTTGCCAAAGAAATTTAATATTAATGGCGGGTGTACAGTCACGAGCATAAACATTTTACAGCTACGCAAAATTGATATTCGCCACCTGAAGTGACAGTGGGCCGCCATGTTTGTCAAAGGACCGAGGGTCGGTGGAGCAGACGAGTCCTGAAGTGGAGAACGCGTAGTGTGGGACGCTCCCCAGCTAGATGGAAGGACCGACCGACGATCCTAAAAAGTTGACTGGGATAGACTGAATGCGGAAGGTTAAGGACAGAGTGTTGCGTGGCAGCCTTGAAGAGGCCTATGTCCAGCAGTGGACTGTGATAAGCTCAGTTGATTAATTGACGCAATGTTCAAAAGAGCGTGAAATAAAAATTGCAACTTTGTGAAAACACCTGTTTCTAAATAATATGGCATCAATTTTACTATGTTCGTAACGCTACAAAATATCTATGAATACTTATGGAGGAAACCGCTCTTTTATCTTGCTTAAGTGTAAGGTATTTATGTAGTGACTGTACGCAACGCCTGGATGACTGATCCTTCCACCTGGTGTGCTGGGTCTTAAATCTCCATTTGTTACCATCATTTTGATGTTGACGAAATGGGGGATTTGGAGACATGGTCCTTGTTTTGTTTTTTGTTGTGAACTCATGGAGAATATGACGGATATGTTAACCAGTAAATCTTTATTAAAGTAGTGTATTTTCGCCATAAATAAATCAATCATATCCAAAATCTATTGACCTAAGAATGTGAAAATCTTTTTACAAAGACATGTTTTATATCCATTTGAAATGCAACTCTTGGGTACTACCTAAATTGTAGGTCAATAAGTTAGGCCTGAAGTTTTACGGGGTAAAACCAAATAAAAGCGATTTCTGTTAAATTACTTGTATTACTGCCTACCGCGGCACTTCCTTAACTGTAATATAAAACATCAAAACATCTTTATATAAAACGTTATTTTTATGTACTTAATGAAAGTATTACAAAAGCGGTGCTCGGTTACGTGTTCTGGCTGTCAATGGCGCTTCGGGAAACACTTCAGATAGGTACTTATCTTCAATGGCGGTAAATGATACGAACGGCGGTGTCCTATGGGTCAGCGGAGACGATACCTTTACTGTTTGACGTAAAGCGTTAGTAATTCCCATTGTGTATGGACTACCATTGATATAGGTACTAGTGCTGTGGCATTCTGGGGCTCATGGCTCAATAATTTAAGCTATGCTTGTCGCGGTCGGTTCGTAGATGGGAGACCATCCATTACATGTCGAGAGCCCTCCGTGCGTCAGAAAGCACGTAAAGCCGTTGGTCCCGGCTGTCATTCGTAGATCTTTGGCGGTCGTTACGGGCAGTCAGAAGCCCGCAAGTCTGATGACTAGTCTTACTTACGGGTATCGTGTTATCCAGTAATTGGGTTGTGGAGGTCAGATAGGCAGTCGCTACACGTAAAATACTGGTATTCAGCTGCATCCGGTTAGACTGGAAGACAACCCCAACAGAGTTGGGAATAGACTAGGCAGATTAATATTGTAGTGACTACTCATTGATGATTTAAGTTAGTAACACGTTACTTTTGAGTAGCGTCGTTGACGATGGACCATAGTGACCAGCTATTTTTGGAAGCTCGGTACACCGACTGACAAAAAACGATCGCCAAAACGCGACCGCCAAAAAGCGATTGACTAAACGCGACCGCCAAAAAGCGATTGACAAAACGCGACCGCCAAAAAGCGATCGCCAAAACGCGACCGCCAAAAAGCGATCGCCAAACAGCAATCGCCAAAACACGATGCAGTACCGCGTTTTCTTTTTTTATCGTTGAGGCAACGTAACGTGTCTCTTTTAGCCCTAAAACCTTTCTTTATGATATGATCCATACTTAACTAAAGATTTAACGGCCTGAATATTGATGTCTTCATCCTCTATTGACACACACAAAGTTAGGTATACGTATATTTGTTTATACAAGGTCAAATTAAATTAGCTAGCGAAACTCCGCAGACGTGATGGGTATCGATATCTAAACACGACAAAATAAAAAATAAAATATTTTTTGTTGGGGTTAACGACCGCTGTTTGTGTTGATACTTGAAGTATGAGTTTTTTTTTGTTTTATCGTGTAAGATATCAATACCCATAGTTTGTGAAGTTTACGGAAATAAATCTATTTTTTTGTACTGAAATTTCAAGTAACCACAGTACATGCAGTTGATGACATAAACTCATCAAATAAATTTATTTTTGTTTGATCATGTTTAGATATCGTATACAGGGTCAAATTGAATTAGCTAGAATTCAATTTGACCCTGTATACCAATGATGTATGTAACCTCATTGCTGTATACATATTTATTTGGTGGGAGGGTCTTGAAATGCCTGTGACAAAGTTACCAACTTTCTGACATAGTTTTAATAATTAAGACTTCCAAAATAATCTTCAGACAATTTTAAGACGACATAACTGAAATTTGATTTATTAAGGCCTACTTGCGCGTTCATGGATTATCCTAGATAACTCGGAGTTAACAGCTAACTCAGGGTTTATCAAATAATTCATCTTGCACCTCCAAGAGTTAGAGTTAAACTTTTAAATATTAAACCCGCCGATGTGGGAGAGTTAAGTCGCTAAACTCTGGGTTAGTGTTAGTAATGTCAAAATAAATTGAAGTTATCAGGTACCGCTGATAACTTATTTTGTATTTTATATTGTTCGACGTTGTAGTAAGTGAAAATTCGGCACTATATCAGCGGCCAATAGTTTCATTAACTCATTTAAAAAGAAATACAAATATTAAAAAACTTAAAATATAATTTTCCTCATCTGACATTTTCGTCAATCAATAAACGAAATCTCCATGGAAACCAAATACAATACGATTAAAATGAAATGTCATTCTATAAACTTCAAAGACAAGAAAGTTTTATGTATCGTAGTGTAGTGTATTACAATTTCCGTTCATTCTTCGTTCATTCTAAGCTCAACTAGCTTCAACTTTCTGACTAACTGACCGACTCTTTGACAATTAAAAAGTGCCTGTAAATGGTTTAATTGAAATAAATGCTTTGAGTTTGAGTTTGAGATAAATTTTTGGTCGGATTACATATCAGGGCATAGACATTGCGATTCTATTTTATGTTTCGTCGATTGAACTGTAATGTTCCTAACTCAAAAAACACAAATACCTGGTTAACTAAGCCGGTGATACTTAATTAAGCATGACCAATAGTCAATTTAACAATTAGTCACTTGACAATAGTTGAAAGTTTAACTACTCTGTCTATGCATGGTTAACTTTCATAGCAAATTGTATTTTTTTTTAACTATAGTTAGCTTAACCATTAGTCAAACAACATACTTATGTAATTTTTTTAACAAATTGTTAGTTTAACTAAAGCATTTTAACTATTAGTATGTTTGACTACTGATCAAACAACGGGCCCTCCGTGGCGCAACGCGTATTAAGAGTTAAAATGGTAATTACTTAACTCCGAGTTTACAAACTCTACATTTATTAATTTAACTTGACAAAACGTGCAAGTGAGGCCACTTGCATGTTTAGTTGGGTTAATCTATGATTTACAATTTGATTTTGATTGAACAATAAATCAGTTGGAATATTTGATGAACACACATAAATAGCTAGCAGAAATCCCAGTATGTATCTTAGTGGCAATATAAGTCGTATATAAAAAACAGGATGGCACCGCTCGCATCCTTTCCTGCATCTCCTGGGGGTGTTTATACTGAATCTAAGCCTTACATTCAACTTTGAAGAGATCCTTCTTGTCAAGTATGTCTTTGTGTAAACCCTTTTTATTGCCTCCCCGCTTGTAATCACCTGTGGGCTTTTCAAAGGTGTACTAAACATTCCGACGGCTTAAAAGCAAAAAAAAAAACAAAAAACGGAGAAGAACGCTCATTATTTTGCTTAAACTTAAAAAAACTAAGTTTTATCGCTTGGGATAAAGTAAAAAGGACTTTACAGTAGGGGTGATAAAGCACAAATCCTATGCTGTGTAAAGACTTTCTCTTGAAGAGGGGCGTCACTCTGACCGGCCACAAGTTATTAATATTGGTGCAGGGGACTGCTGAAGATATTATTGCCTCGGTGATGTGACGAAGGTAAACATTGGACCTTAAACATTGTAAAGGGCTGCATTTCTACTCTTAAAAATCCTTACCTTAAGAAATTAGAGAGTTACATACACGGTGCTGTAGCTTAGAACAAAAGTAAGGGAATCATAACCGACCAGTTTAAGTAAGCTTCTGATTTTGGAGTTACACTACACAATTTTATAGATTTTTAATTTACTAGTAGAGTAATATCAAAGATGATTTTACTTATGGGTAGATGACGCTGTTCTCAAAATGTTCATGGGTTTCGTCTAAACCATAGACTACATAGAGATACTATATATAAACAGGTCTAAACACAATATGTTCCATTTTAATCAGATTTTATTAAAATAACAATATATTTTTTTACAAATAAAAATATTTAAGGAGTTGAGACAGCTTTTACATTTATTGTGTTAATATACAACGTTTGTTTAAATTGATAAAATCATCTAATAAAGCAACGCAAATTTTTGAAACTGTCTTAAATTTAAATGGAAATAAAGGAACGCAACTCGCGTACTTGTCAAATATGTTGTAATTTTTTTCCGAATAGAAGACAATAAAAATTAATGGTTGCGATTCGATTAATTTGTGGATTATTCTTGACGACTTTGCTTGTATGGACATTTAGGATTCTGTTTCTAACCGTTGAACTGGAAAAGTGTTGATACCGACAACTTCGCTTTATCTGAACGACCCCTGCACCAAAATCTGGACTGTTTACTTGTTTGTGAAAGCACCGATATTGTGTTGTATAAAAATATGAACGAGAGCAGTGTTGTGTGCTGAACTGTAATAATTCAGGAGTTAGCCTTCAAATATTGTAAAAAAATATTGAAGAAGAAATAAAGTAGGTATTTGACATTGGATCTAGTGTTTTATTTTTAGTTCATAAAAAAACTGTTACCTAACTAAAACGGAAGGAAATAGGACAGGGCCTACTGCAGATTGGAAACTATTATACCTATATGAAGCAATATTTGTATACGTATAGCTAGTAGCTATACGTACCTATATATTGCCTCATGAAGTGTTGATTTTGCTTGTTGCTAGAGGGCGCCATGAAATGTTCGAGTGACGTCTCTATCTCCCTATATAAAATGTACTCTGTGGTTACATACAGTGGAAGTGAAAGAAAAATAAGAGCTTTCAAATCTGACTGAATAAAACCTTCAAGCATGTAAAAACAAATTAATCTGTTCAAATAAGGAAAACTTTTGTATCTGTCGATTCTTTCATGTGTGTCGGTCTCTGCAAAGTCGATGCCGTCAAAACTCTATATATGCTGGTCTTGAGGACCTGGACAAAAAGCGCCGAATACGCAAAACTTGCCCGAAGCGTCCATATACCTACAATTATAACACAATGATGCTGACCAGCTCTTTTGCACACGGTGTGACCGGGTTTTCAAGACTGAAGGTTTTGGTAATCATCAGAGAGCTCATGAAAGGAATAAAAATTAGTCTGGTTTGCTGTCATCGGATACAGCGAAGAGGTCTATCTTCTTCTTCGACATAAATAAAAATCAATGTTTGTTTGTTTGTCCTCTATGGACTCCGAAAGGGCTGGAACGATTTTGATGAAACTTTGGTGAGTTTTTCTGCATACGCCCGCGAAGGTTTAAGGGTACGGTAGGGTAGGGGTAGACCACCACGCGATCGAAGTCGCGTCGAGCGGCTAGTTATATATAAAATCTGGTCCAAGAATTATTCTAGACATTTTGGCAAGTTACTCCGGATTACCTGCAGAAGACAATGCAATCAGAACACCCTACTGACAGATATGTCAAAAGCTTAGCTTAACTGTCTCCAAACTGAACGTCTTCCCCAAACAATGCTGTGAAGGCGAATACTATCTACCCTGCTATTTTGTTTTTGTGAATGACTGCTCCGTTTTAACACAAATGTGATTCGCGATGATAATGACAATACATTTAGTGCGTACTTCAGAAAGAACGTTACGCCTTTTGGTCGGGCTGTCATTCGTGGATCTTTGACAGACGTTACGGGAAGTCAGAAGCCTGAAAGAGTGACAAGACGTCTTACCAAGGGGTATCATAGTACCCGGAAATGGGTTGTGGACGCAATCGTTTAGACTGGAAGCTGACCCCAACATAATTGGGAAAAGGCTAGGCAGATAATGAATGACAATACATTTTGGGTACTGAATAAAAATCTAAGTCAAAGTCAAAGTTTTTATTTGTAAAACATAGGTGGGTGTAAAAACAGGTGTTGTAAATAAAATATGTATACGTACACTATGTTATGCCATTGACGGCGTATCTACAAAAATCAATAACATAGGCACCTAAACTTAGGTATGTAACAGAATTAAATTTAATTAAAATTTAATGACATAATCTTTCCATTTCATGCTAAATGACATAAAAATACAAATAATACAGCTCTTGTCTTCTTGAGTTATATTTTAATAGAAAGCATCATGTTTTCATGAAGTAGATAGTCACATTTTCTATCATATATTATAAGTAGGTACCTATTTTAAAGTCAAAGTCAAAGTATTTATTAGTGTGATTTAGCTTAAAGAAATATGTAGTATATTTCGTGGGCTACCCTGGCTGGCTGGCCTGGGTCGGTTGAACAGGTATCACCCTTAACAGAAAGTCATATATGTTTGGTACAATATGTTGCTAGAAGGTCCGGACGTTCAAAGCTAGGAAGCTATATTGAATTGAAATTCGGCCTTAACCAAAATCCGCATCGTATTTCAAGACAAAAGTCAATGTTGCCGATTCCGTTCTGTCTGAATCAATACGAAGCAGAGGTTGACCGAACATGTTTCTATTTCCATATTCATTTAATAAATTCATATGGCTATTTCGGTGTTAATTTTTCAAATGGACTTAGGAACACATCATAGCCGAAGTGTATTGAGCGAGCGTGGAAATCAGGGGTGAAACCTTTAACCTGCAGTGGGATAATATATATTTTGTAAAAATATGACGTGGAGACGAGATTAATGGGGTAAAAGATCATTCGGGGACTCCAGTACCCTAGCTTGCTATGTGGCATGACCATGATAATGCCAATACTAAACTTCTTATCTATTATTTTTCTTAACCTCATTCACAACACCTGTTTAAATGATTACCTGTTTAAATGATGACTGTCAAGCCCTCAGGCTTGACAGTCATCATTTAAACAGGTGTTGTGAATGAAGGCGAGCAAACAGGTGCGACGCGACAGCGCGACACGACTCTGGTAGAACAATTCCTATGAAAACTTCATGGAAATTGTTTTACAAAAGTCGCGTCGTGCTGTCGCGTCGCGCCTGTTTGCGGGAGCCTTGACACATGGAGGTTTAGACAGAGGCTGTACCCAAGTATGAATGACAGAGACTTGATGTGCCACATTTACAGACGCGTACCGCAATGTAAATCGTCAATCATAACCGAACTCATCGCTGATTTAAAATAATAATACATTTTTGACTATAGATAGGTATTTGCACACCTGTTAAAGTAGGATATGGTTTATAGACCTTTGTTATTCATGTACGAGTATCAACTCATATAGCCATATTTAAGCAAATAAGTAAATGATTTGATTTTATTTAAAAGTGTTTGATAAGACCAATTTACAGAATAAACATTATTTAGCACTAACTACTATCAAAGAGCCATTATCAAATAAGAAAAACGGGAAACGCAGCGCATTGTTGCACCAATCAATTCGGCTTCGAAAAAATAATGTGTTTTAGAATAGAATAGAACAGAATACTCTTTATTATGTACAGTTACCAAAAGATATCAGTAACTAGGGTCGTCGGATATGGTTGAAGTTTAGTAAGAAACCGATAGATGTTTTCGGATGAAATTTAATTTGATAAATTACCTGTTTATTTACTATTAATTAAATTAAATTTTATTCGAAAACATCCATCGGTTTCTTACTAAACTTCGACTATATCGACGATCCTGGTTACTTATCACTTTTGGTGACCGTATACCATAAAAATTACAGATATAAATGTAGAAATTATGGATGTGAATGTGATGATGATAATGTAATGTATTTTACGTTCATTCGGTAGTCTTCAATAAGTGGCAATATGAGCATGCGGCGCTCTTTTTTAAGGAAACAACAATACCGACACATCGAGTTTCACAAAAACTTAAAAAAAAAATTACACAAAAAAAGTGAAAAATAACTTTAATTTTGGAAGTCGGTGGCAAAAAACGAAAATACAAAACCAAAGACACCGACTTCCGAAATTAAAGTAATTTTTCACACTTTTTGTGTTTTTTTTGAAAGGCGGTTGTTTTCTTTTTGTAAAAAACTAATTTTGTTAAGAAGGTATATGAATAAACATATACTTTCCGGAATAAATTCTCTAAATTATTGTGAGAACCTCATCAAAATCCATTGTGAAGTTTGAAGAATTAAGCGGTCAAACATACAGACACGAAAAGCGATTTTATTTTATACTATTCATAGATAGTTACATGGTACGTTATTAACATGAAATTCTAGCTTTTAGTTATAACTTCTTTAGGTAGTTCTCGTCGAATGTTTGACGTCTGTTCCTACTTACCTATGGCAGACGCAAATAAGACGAATCTATTGAAATAAGTTCACAGCTCATGACTTTTAACTAGATGTCATCATTTTAACTAGTCGGACATTTCTATTTTCAGTTTTAAATAATTTATTATGCATGAATGCCGTAATTTTTCATTTCTTTCAAATCAAATCAAAATATTTTATTTCACATAAACCTACATGGGCACTTATGAAACGTCAGAAGCTAGGTGCACGGTTGCAATTAGTTGTTTCCTATGGGGAAAAGCCGGCAAGAAACACCACGGTTACTTTTTTTAAATAAGGGGCTTTTACTATGTTTCAAATTGCAGTGTTGATAGGTATGGGAGGACAGTGTAGGCCTGTAACAGCGAACTGAAGGACAATCCCAGTAATTAAAAACATTGAGAATCTAGTTGCAATATTGGAGTACTAGTACTCACCATCTCATCCCCACGACAATCAATGTCAAAACTTTTCAAACTATACTCTGTTTTTAATTTGCTAGACTAAAATGACAGCTGCGTTCGACCTTTTTTGTCAACATGACAGTTAAGCGATAGTAACAGTTTTCATTTTGGTCTAGCAAATAAAAAATCAGAATGTAGGTAAATTATATTATTTTTTGACAGATTGAGACCGTTATACAGTTTGCTATAAGACCCGTCACATAGCAGTCAACAACAGTATTTTGTACATCAAAGTAACATAGCTCAAACCATGGTATAATAATATACTTCGCCAGGTATAGCATTCCGAGACACAGTGGTCACGTGGGTGACACAAGCCTACGTCATCACCGCTGTGTTACCAGTAGTATGTATTAATAACTCCCCAACCGCCTTTACTACCTGTGCGAATCCGATAAATCAATGAGGTTTAACTAACAATTACGTTGGTATAAGTTTAAATTGAATTGTTTCGTTTGATTAGAAAAACGAAACGACAATTTAAATGCTTTGTATATATTTTTTTACAGAATGGTGACTGAAAATGTTTCCATAGTTCTTGTTTTGTTGCAATAAAGTGGCAACTGGATAGTGACGTAAGCTTGTGTCAATCTCGGAATGCCAGACCTTGTTTTTTTAGACCATGGCTCAAACGACTTTTATTTTCGGTGTGAAAAATCGCTGTCTACGGTGACTACGGTAGTGCGCAGTGTAACGCACGCAAAACATTTTTCTTACGGGTGCCTGCTACGGTACAGGGGTCGTGGGGGTATTTAAAGTTGTGTTACAAATATAACATTAAAACATTGATTTTATTAAAAAAAAGTTGGATTTTTGACCTTCAATATCTCCGTAACCAGAAGGTTCCCAGATATGGTCATAACAAAAAAAAATATCATGACGGGGAGTACAAGTGACTCTCGGCTTCGTTAAGTGTCTGTTTACACCCGTTATAGATGATAAGGTAGAACTCGAAGTTTCTTAAAAATACGGGATTGCCCCTGTGTTAGTTTTAGAAACCGCATCTATTTAATGCTGAACCCAAATATTACAGTAGGTACCTATCAGAAAACTTCGTTCTTTTTCAAAATTCGAAGTCGATAAATCGGTGTCTGCGCAGTAAATGAATAAAGCAGAGATTGGTCGAAAGCAATCGGTTTCCATCAGCTGTCAGGCACAGGTCGGGACAGCCTAGTGCCTGTATTCGGTACGTCGCGTCGGACAGATGGCTGATGCTGGCTGGTTTTGTTCGGACGG
The DNA here is from genome assembly GCA_917490735.1 of Dryobotodes eremita. Taxonomy (NCBI): domain Eukaryota; kingdom Metazoa; phylum Arthropoda; class Insecta; order Lepidoptera; family Noctuidae; genus Dryobotodes; species Dryobotodes eremita. The sequence continues at coordinate 2,160,364 of OU823241.1, read as the reverse complement.
AGATTGGTTTTGTAATGGTACAGCTGATGATATATATACGAGTATGTTTTAGTGTGGACTAGTATTTTGATGAGTTTCAGCTGTTTTAAGAAAACAATGGTGAGCTGGCAGCTGGAGAGTAGTGATGGCCCAGTGGGAATGGTTCGCATTTCGTTGTATCAATAATTAGCGTCTGATCGCGACTACGTTCGCGTGGAAGTCGTAAGGTACACAATATACTAAAATAACAGCCACATTTTTATAAATCTCCCTCGGCCCCCGACCCACCGCGTCGCATCGCATCGCCCGCCCGCGCTATACTTCGTATTCGTAAAAATTCTTTTAAAAAGAAAAAAAAGTCATTAAGAATGCGTATTCTTAATGACTTTTTTTTCTTTTTGCCCGGTTCTTTAGTTTCATAGCGTGGTGTTAAATAGCCTTTCTCAAGAATTAGGCTATCAAATGCAAAATAATTTCTCAAATCCGACTGGTAGTTCCAGAGTTTAGCGCGTTCAAACAAAAGGACAAACTCTTCAGATTTTTTATATTAGTATTATAGATCCAATGCAAATTCTCCAAATGACAACTTAGAAAGAAAAGAAAGAAAAAGTATTTATTGAGACTCGCACAGGATTATCAGATACTAAACTAAACACATTCATAAAAACAAAATAAAAACATAAAAATAATAAAATAAAAACAAAATGTAAAATGAAAATAACAATAGTAAGACCTGCACGAGGCCAAAAGGCCCCTATCTCAGCATGATGCTGCGACATTTAGGAAAAATAAATGTCGCAGCGCTGGTATTCTGATAGGGCTTACTGTGCACTGTTTGACATATCGTACCTTCGGTAGGACAAGGGCATAACTGCACTTTTAGAAATTTTACAGGAGAGGCATTTTAAGACCTTGTCGCGCCAAGATAGTCAAAAAAATGCACCAATATGACTAAGGCACTGTTGCCCTCTGGCGGCATTAAGCTGGTATTGATACGGATCTTTGTTTGTTCCTCCGGATTAAACGGACTTTTTAAAGCACTTTGGCATACTTTAGTCATTTTTCGATTTTTTGTCAGTTATGCCCTTGTCCTACCGAAGGTGCGATATAATAGCTGTATTGAACAAGGTTATAAGGTATAAGGTATAAGGTTATAAGGTATTGATCTAGCCCCAGATAATCCACGAATTGCCATTTATATACCGATAAATAGAAGCTTGAATAAATTAACGAAACGTCTACTAATATTTCAGGCATTTCACAAAACGACCTGGTTTGGTCTCAACTAAACCACAAAGGCTTTAAGGATTCAGATCTTAGTTCATCGCAGCTCACGAGCCGCCATGTTAAATAAATTTCTATGTTCTAAAAACATACTAAATAGATCGCTGTATTTAGGTTAGGGAGGTAAAATAAAAATGCGATTTTTCATCTTTGACTGTGCTGCTAGCCTAGTGATACACCTAACGTAAATTACGCGACGGACATTCGTCGTGCTTATGATAACCAGGTGGATATCGAGCGGGAACGTAGGGCGCTGGCAGTCCGATGTAACATGTTGGCACGAAGGGTTGCACGAGCAAGTTAAGATAACGCTTTGCAAAGCTTATTGTCAGGTGTTCTACACGTGCAGCCTCTGGACCAATTGTACTCAGCGGACCTCAGCGTCCTGCGGGTCCAATATAATAATGGATTCAGAATGTTGATGGGGCTGCCCCGTTTCTGCCGTGCATCTGGTATGTTGACTTATGCATACGTTGATGGCGTCCATGCCATCATCAGACAGAAATCTGCCTCATTGCTCTGCAGAGTGCGGGCCAGCTGCAACTCCATCTTGAAGACTATAGCAGGGAGGTACGACTCTCCAATGTTATATGATTTTTTTGTAGATGCATTTCGAACAATAATCTTGTTACTAAATATTAAGGTTTACTAACATATATATAAGATTCTTTACTTACTAACCCACTATGGATATAACTCGTCCGAAATAAAAATTATTTTATTTGATAATGTTTTGATTGTCAAATTACGTGAAGTAATTTCGGCCTATTTAAAAATGATTGCAGGCGTACACTCGTCGAACTTTCCGTCGCGTAATTTATGCAGATGTGTTGCTATATCACACCCTCTCTCACACGGTCAGGCTGGTGAGATAAGATGTCACATATGTTTGAAAGATTTCACTCGAATCGACTCAATTTAGTTACTCGCCTCAGCCATTTATTCGCTACCGGGTATCCGGTACCGGCTAACCGGTAACCGGGCCGTATGAGTAGGTACGGGCCATCTCCGACTCGTACGAACATTGTATGTGGACGTGACCTACAAACAACAAAGTATTGCAGATGCAAAATGCACACCTACATTGGTGGGACATCTGCTACATACCTACGTGATTTCACTGAAACAGAAAAGCAGAGTAGCTATTTACTATTTTGTACCAGCTGATCCGACCGACGTTGTCCTGTATAAACTTCAATAAATTTGACAATAATCCCATACAAACAAGAACGTTCAGTTGTTACCGAATTTGGAAAAAATCCGAGAAACTTAAAATTTTATTTTGCCTTCCATAATAAACTAATTCGGATTACAACAAACATTTAAAAAAAAAAAGCCAAAATGGTCCAGCCTTTTTCAAAAATTGCGCTTACCAACAAACAGCATTTCGTTTTTATTTTATACACTATAATATTATTAGATAAGAGTTATTGATTATCAACGCAACAGAATGACGTCTGTCTCAATCTATTTTAATAAAATAAGTTTTCTATCTTATCATAGCCATGTAGACGAAAAGCTAAAGCTTATAAACTTTAAGGACAACTTTTAACACTATGCAAGCCAACCTCCGTAAAATCAAAGAAGCTGTGAAGTTTGATTTTTATTATCAGTGGCAGCTGTACCTTCGGCTTCATTGTCATTGCTGCTTGTCTCCTACGTCGCCTATAAAATGGTGACATTATCCAGAATCTGGGGGCATGGTAGTACCGCCTACAAGACAAAACAAAAACCGGCCAAGTGCGAATCGGACTCGCGCACGAAGGGTTCCGTACCATTGTCTATGAAAATGGCGGAAAAATCATGTCTGTTGTATCGGAGCCCCATTAGATATTTATGTTAGCGGAGACTTAGTAATAGGGTCCCGTTTTACCCCTACGGTACGGAACCCTAAAAAGCATGTCGGGTACTATCTACTTTTTCTCGAAGTGTTTCGTCGTATTTTCAAAACCATATTGCTTCGGCCTGGATAATGCTACAGAGTTGAATCTATTTAGCAAACTTATGAAATATACTTACTTTCATTTGTCTAGCTTTAATATTTTGGATTGTATTAATTACCTAAAATACGTCGATTTCGTCACTCACTCATACTCTCCCTCATCAAAACCTCTATGGCACTTACTTTCACCCTCCAATCCCCTAAAAGGGAAGTGCAAGTCTTTATATAAAAATAAAACCTCTAGGTACTTCCCTATGTCCTAGAAAGCTATATGCAAGCTAGAATTTGCACCTAAACTATAAAAAAAAACTGTATTTTTTACCCTCCAACCCTCGTAAAGGGATGTGCAAGTCTGTAATTTTTACGGATAATAGGTACCCGAATGCCCATAGGGGTGTCTGCGGTAAGAAATTAAGTCACTGTTCTTTAATGTGGGGTCATGCAATAGTTCAATGGAACGTTACGTACATTTTGTGTACACATGTTAGCTGAATATTAGTAAAAAACTGTGCAGATTGTCCTGCCATCCTGCTGATAATGTTACGTCACGCAAAAACGGCTGTACAGTCTCATCGCTGTACATTTTTCTGCTTCCTCTGTAACCTACTTTAGGCTAATGATGCGCGTCATAATTTTGCATAATAAAATAACATGACTATCGAATTTAAATATAGTGAACTTATAACTTATAACAGTTTGAGTAATTTTTGCGGCCTATCCAAATATCTTTTCTTTGATATTGTTCGTCGAATCGTTGAGCTCCTTAATTTCTGAGTTGAGCTGCACGATTACCGACAAATTCGTGCACTGACTGGACAGGTCCACTCAATCTGTGTGGTGTTTCCTCCAAAAAACCGTTTTAGACACAAATCTACATGGTCTTCACATGATCTGACTAAGATTATGTCTGGACTTTAAAAGAGACTGTGACTTCTGAGTTTGTTGCGGCCTTTCTTCTCAGAGTAGTCAGATAGGAAACGCCGACCTCATCTAGTTTTTAAAATATGATTGACGTGTAAAAGTGTGTGTACAAACCTACTTACAGAAATAAAATCATTTATCATTTAACTGTGTAGCTATCAACAACTGAGAGAAATAATCGCCTTCCACTCTAGTACTGTTACTTACTCTTAACTTGAATAAACTTAAGTACTTAGTGCATCTTAGTGGAACGTTCTTCTCTTTACTAACTGAACTTAAAACCTTTACGATAAATTGGTGTACGGATTTAACTACTACAACCCGTACAACGTCTAAACGGATTTCGATGTTTGGCTCACAGTTAGACCTATAGGATCTGCTTTGGGAAATGGGATACTTTTTTAATTTCCGACTTCCACGCGGGTGAAGCCGCGGACAAAAGCTAGTACAAGATAATATGTTCTTCACAACAGTGTTTTTTTTTTTGTGATTTATCAACTTGTAGTTGTGACCCTTTGAGGTCATGGCTATACTGAATCGAAACGGAATCGGACTATACTGTTTTCTAATTATATCACACATACTTATAAACACTTTAAAACCATTCATCAGACCTGCAAAAACATACACTACATTTTCATTATGTGAAACTTTTAACTTTGTAACATCTCTTTTAATTTTATAAGCTTCTGCCCGCGACTTCATCCGCGTGAAATTTCTTGTTCCGCCGACCCACCCCGTCCCATCACATCGCTTGCCCGTAGTAATACTTCGTTTTCGCTAAGCGTTCTTTCTGACTTTTTTTCCTTTTACTCGGCTCCCAAGGGTCCCAACGTGATGTTAAATAGCCTGTAGCCTTCCTCAAGAATTTGGCTATCGAATGCAAACAGATTTTTTGTAAGTCCGACTGGAAGTTCCAGAGATTAGCGTGTTCAAACAAACAAGCAAACAAACTCTTCAGCTTAACTATTAGTAAGTATGGATTTGTGCTGAATAAACAATTTTTCTTTCTTCCCTTCCTTTTTTTTTGCAACTGCAACGAGGTTGAAAAAGAAATACCTCATTATTCTGTAAGAACGCTTTACATGATACGTCCTGTCAATATGTGTTTACGTCAGTTCAGTCAGTAAAATTGACAACAATAGTTATAATTATTAGAAACATAACGGCGCAGGATATCCGTTACCTGAAGTGGTTATTGTATTATTGGTTCAGTTGCTTGAGTATCATTAGCAGTTCATCGTGGATGTGGTACGACAGCTTTTCCCTTGAGATTATTTTCTGTCATCAGAAGTCCATCAAGAATCATCGATGCGCCACACTGCTAGAGTGTCTGTCTCCAGCCAGTGTCAGTTTTATCCGACCTTTTCGGTGATTCTTTTAGTAACTTTGTAACACGGAGCCACTTGCAGTGCCGTCCAACAAATTGAAAAAGAAAACCGCAATGCAACTTGATTACTTGGACGGCTATAAAGGTAGGAATGTGTGAAAAAAATTGTTTATCTACACTCATATCATAAAGTTCTTATTGCCTACTTTTTGAATGACAGATTTTATCCACGAGCACATAACTAGGTATTTGTTATGTATCACTTGCACTCGTGTGAATCCTAAACTGCGGCAGGGCATACAAACTCACACTCGTGTTTTAATTACCAATGTTACGCATGTTTCAGTGCAATTTTTTAGGGCTCTGAAATAGTTATACTTTTATTTTAGGTTCCTACATTATTAGAGATTGTGGGTTTCAAACGATATTCTATTTTGGTCAGCCAGAGAATAAGTCAAGGACTTTGACAACCACTGATGAAAAGGGGGTATCTTAAGTAGTTGTAGACCTTGTAGACTTGCGGATGTTTCGATTTGTTGACCTTTTTCTGTTTTGTTAAGTACCCGGTACTTGAAACTAGTGAGAGCTTTGTTATTAACTTTACTTTTGTGGGTAGACCCTCTGTCGGGAATACACACCTTTAATTACTTAAGCATTATTACTATGTCGGTGGCACCGTGCTTTGTGAGAACGTCGTAGGCTTTGTAGGACTGTAGATTTGTTTACCATTTTCAGTTTTGTTAAGTACCTGGTACTTGTTGACAGGCCTACACTGTCCTCCCGTACTTATGAACAATTGTAATTTGGAAAAAGCAATTATTTTTAAAAGATTAACCGTGGAGTTTCTTGCCGGCTCTTCTCCATAGGAAACAACCAATTGGAACCGTGCACCTAGCTTCTGGCGTTTCATAAGTGCCCATGTAGTTTTACGTGAAATAAACTATAAATAAAATATATAATAAAATAAATAATATAATATAATATTTTTAAGTTGTTATTTATGTACATATAATTTAAATTCTGAATACATAAATGATTTCCCCTAAATGTACACTTAGTTTGAAATAAACTATTTTTAATTTGAATTTGAACAACGATATTCTAACTTGACCTTGTGAAGGCCGCCGGAATCGCCGGAAGCGAGAAGCACAAAACTAGTTGAAGTGGCGGTACTTGGGGGATGCCTATGTCCAGCAGTGGACATCTTTCGGCTGAAATGATGATGATGATGATGACGATTCTATCTTGGTCAAACGACGAAATACTTCAAGCACTTAGGGCTCCCACAGATGAAAAGTGGCTATCATAAGTGGTATCCCGTCTCTAGTATAAATAGATATCCTACACACAATGTAGCTGTGAAACTATATCAATAGGTTCGTAGAAAATAAAGAGTAGATATTATTCTCTGACGTAATGCGCTCCGTGCTGTATAAATATACCGTAAAGTATGGGCCAAGAAAACGGTGACTTTTCTTTTTTGCTGTTACTTTTTAGGGTTTTGTAGGCAAATGACAAAAACGGAACTCTTATATTTTCGTATGTCTGTCTGTCCATCTGTCCCTCTGTCCGCCTGTCTGGCCTTCCGGTCCGGATATGTCACTGCCAGTTTACTCGCAGACCATTTGCACTATATCGATGAAAATTGGAAAGAAGGTGTAAGTATTCTGATCACCAAATAGTCCAAGACCACCAAAAAAGTAGGTATGACATCCAAAAACTACATCATCGTTTTTAGATACAAATATACTGTAATTATGATGAGGAATGTAAGAGTAGAATTCCCGTGTGCCAGTTCTGTTTGGTTCTCGAGATATTTTTTCCAAAGTTAGCATTTTTTTGGCCGAACATCAGAAAATAATTCTAGTCCAAATAATTTGTAAGATACAGAAGTTTTTACAAAATCATTTGATAGGGCTACAAAAGCGCTTTCAATAATTATCTTTGTAGCCCACTAGCACTTAAGGCAAAAACCGGCCAAGTGTGAGTCGGACTCGCACAGGACCACGGCAAAAAACGCCGAAAAAAACGCGTTTCTTGTATGGGGACCCCCTTTCAATTTTTACTTTATTTTATTTCTATTATTTGCAAAAATTTCAACTGTCTACCTATTACGGTTCATGAGATACAGAACGCTGACAGACAGACTGGCCCGGACGGACAGCGGAAGCTCAGTAATAGGTTTCCGTTGGAACCCTTTGGGTACGGAACCCTAAAAAAGAATTTATTGATATTCTTATAAAGATAAACTTTTGTTTTTCTTTGGAATTCTGCAGTATAAGTGTCCGATTAACTAAAAGCCCTTTGTATGTACTATTTGCATAAAAATAATAACTCTCCTATCTCATGATGAATTATGTAGTTTTTTTGGGTGTCATAACATACTGTGTACCGTTAAACAATGGTATAGTGAAATTACGAAAAAAAATATTAGGGTTAGTAATCCCTATACATTGTAAAACGAGGGATGAAAAAATCTTGTGGGGTATTATTGAATCCCGTAATTGAAAAGATTATGATTTTCTAATTGGCTTTTCTATTTAAGTCCTATTGATTTAAATATCAAAGTCACTGTTTGAGTTATTGGATATTTTCGGTGACAAATGCTGAAATAACTTTGTTTTCATAGTTTTATCGAGAATACTTTGAAATACAAACTTTTTTTGTAGTTTACAAAATCCATAATGAGATTACGTAAAAATATTCATCTCAACTACGGAACCCTTCACTGTGCGTAGTCCGACACGCACTTGGCCGGGTTTTGAAAATGCAAAACGATTAATAACAAGTGTCTACGAATTAAGCTGCACTCCGCACTTATCCAATATTATAATTAGTGGATGTTTTACAATAATGCGTTTTGTGTATCCGCTGTGAAAACGTTGAAGCTTTCCTGAAAGTATCGATTCATCGGACTATCAACTAAATAGAAACACAAGATCATGAATAAGGAATCCCACCGCCCGCCGCGGCGCCACCTTAAGGCTCCCACAAATACTCTAGTAGAACAATTTCTATGAATGAAAACTTCATGGAATTTGTCCTACAAGAGTCGCGTCACGCTGTCGCGTCACGCCTGTCTGCGGGAGCCTCAATTCTTCTCATTTTGGCCAGTAGGGAAATAAACTGTTTTTGTTCCCAGTATTTGTTCCGGTCCGCTGACTTCCAAGCCACCCTCCACCTCGTGTGAACTCATTACACCTCTTTGTCAGTGTCGGTTGCAGCTCATTTCTGAGCTGAGCTTGACATATCGGTTCGGACCGCGACATTACACGAGGCTAGCATAACTTTGTGTTACACTAATACCTCGCCCTGAATTCTTTCCACGATTTTGGTAAGGAATTGTACCTAAGTTTAATAAACGAAATAAAAGCCTAGTTGTTGATGATATTTATGTTTTATTTGCATAACAAAAAGAGCTGATTAACAAATCATATTCATGACTTAAATTATAGCAAATAAAAATATGTCGTTATTGGCACCCTTACTAAGTTATCAAGTTTCTTGTACGCGCGGCTGCATATCAAGCTATACATTTCCAGTATAAGCTGACCTGTCATCGTACGGAAATCCTATACAATGCAAGATCAGCTTATACTGGAAATGTATAGATTGATATGTACTCGTGTGTACTAGAGTGTGCATTAAAGGCACCATCCATTGTCTTAATTAAAGGCATTACAACAGGCTGCACAAATATTAAATAAAAATACAATGAATAACGGAGAAACAGCTCATTGCTAAATTATTGTAAGTTTTTCATTTATTTCATTTTCTTTTCTTATGCAGCCTATATCTTAAGTTCTCACTCGTTTGTTATTCTACGGGTCACAGCAATGAGAAATAATACTCCACTGTAATACAGTATCAACTAGTACGGAGGGTATTGTGACTGTTGCTGGCGGCCTTTATATTGTAATGTCCACAGTATACTTAAGGTAATAAATTGTGCACAAGTAAATAAATAAATAAAATTAAAATAACAAAAGTCATTAAGATCGAAGGTGTGTGTGCACATGAGGGACAGTCGCATGTTAGTCTATTATTTTTTATGATTTTCGTGTACGTATTATAATTGTGATTAATTTTAATGTTTTCGTCCTTGTCAAACTTGTTGTACCTCCCTAGATATTAAGTGGATGAAGTGGTCTCCTATAATTGGAGGCGCACACTTGTATCTGTCCCTGTAATGTTAACGTGCATGTAATTCTGTAGCCTCTGTTGGCGATACTAGAAATAAAAAATCCGGCCAAGTGCGAGTCGGACTCGCGCACGAAGGATTCCGTACCATTATCTACAAAAATGGCAAAAAAATCATGTCTGTTGTACGGGAGCCCCCTTAAATATTTATTTTATTCTGTTTTTTTAGTATTTGTTGTTAAAGCGGCGGAAATACATCATCTGTGAAAATTTCAACTGTCTAACTATCACGGTTCATGAGATACAGCCTGGTGACAGACGGACAGATAGACGGACGGACAGCGGAGTCGTAGTAAAAGGGTGCCGTTTTACCCTTTGGGTACGGAACTCTAAAAATATAAAAGTGTTATTTGTAAATGAGAAAAAGCCAAAACTTTTATTAAGTCTGATATATGTGTTTAGATGAGCACTTATGAATTGAATTTAATCTACACTATTGGCGATACACACACAGGACATACATACAACATATTTAAATATAAATGTACATCTGAACATAGGTACTACTACTTTGCCGACAGGCTAATTAATATAGGTGTGACGACCGTTATATTCTTGTACAGATTATTCCGAAAAATAATCCATACTAATATGTTATAAATAAAGAAAAAGAAAGAAGGAAAAGTATTTAAGTATTTTATTTGGGACTCGCACAGGAAATCCCAACAAAAAAATAAATTAGTAATAAAAAAATAAATAAAAATAAAAAGGAGCATGTATAACTAACAACATAACAATAAAATTAAAAGAACTGTGCGAGGCCAAAAAAGCTCCTATCTCAGCATAATGCTGCGATATTTAAAAAAAATATATATACCGCAACGCTGGTATTCTGATTGGGCCCGAAAAACAAAAATAAATCGAAATACGAAAGTAACTTTGTCTGTCTGTTTGTTATCTTTTCACCCTGATAGTACGTTCCCGTGGAATAAATTCCGACTTCAACGCGGGCGAAGCCGCGGGAAAAAGCTACTTATTTAAGTAATAAAGTCATGCTAAATAGAATATGCAAAAATATGGAATGACTGAATATCATTGCGTTATGCTGACCTAGTCACGGTAAGATGCTACCTCTCTTGGATAGATGAATTAATAGTTATACAGGTTGCCACAGAAATGGACCTTCATACTGTAGGTGATGAAAGCTTTGGTCAAGCCCTCCCAAAGTAACAAAACATGTTCCGCAAAATGTTATAGTTTTCGAGTTATACTAAATTTAATAAAAAAAAGCTAAATAACCACTATGCGTCATTCTTTTGAGTCTCATGTGTAAATAAAATCTTTTTATTGATAAGTATTTCCACTAAAATATTATTGAATCTAATTAACTTTAATTCTCCATAAAAACTTACAAATTCAAAATAAATTCACTATTATTTGATGATTTTCCTCATTTTTTTTTTGTTATTTAATTTTAAACAGTGATGACGAAAAAAATACTTTGCGGAATATATGTTTTGTTATTTTGGGAGGGCTTGACCAAAGCTATCACCACTTATAGTATGTCGGTTGAGTTCTGGGACACCCTGTCTGTGCTGCTGGGGAGTTTGCTGCGCCTCTTCTTTTTCTGAGTATCACCACTAGGAAGTGGTGAAGGGCGGGCGTGCCGGCGGACTGTCTTATGTAATACTGACGTTCAAAAAGTGGTGATTCTCAGCCTATAACTTTCGATTTGAGTGTGATTTTGATTTGAACTTGCAATTTATCAAGTGACTATATTCCTCCAGACCGTATTTCGGCGATGGCGGCCAATCTCAACGGAGACTAGCCTTTGGGCGAGTGATATTATAGTGCACAAACATGTGCACAGACAGGTGCACTCTCTCTACCCTGACTATCATAGTCCGGTGGGAGGGCACGCAATCAATATCAAGTGAATAAATAGGAGCGGCATCAAACACTATGTTAACAGGGGTACGATACTGAATTCCCAGCATTAAGCAGTATTTCTGTGTTCCATTGCCAGTTTCCAAGTTTGTCGAGGACATCACTGATATCGGTGAAGGAAAACATCTTGAAGAAACCTGGGCTTACCTTCTGTATTATAAATTAAAGTCGCTTTCGTGTATGTTTGTGTGCCCGCACAGTCAGTCAGTCAGTAGTCAGATAGGAAACGCCCACCTCATCTAGTTTTAAAATATGATGGACGTGTAAAAGTGTTTGTACACACCTACTTACAGAAATAAAATAATTTATCATTTATCCGCTTTGTTGTTCTAAAATTCGCAAACGAATCTTGATGACGTTCTCACCATCATTTAGATAATTTATTCAGAAAGAGTTATATGTTACAATACATACGAGTAGTATTTATTGTAGACCGCAGAGCAGTGGTGGCCCAGTGGTAACGGCTCCGACTTACGAGTCGTAGTTCGTGGGCTCTAAGCCAGGCAGGCGCTTTACTTTGTGTAGGTAAATAATTTAATCACCACTGCTCTCAAAACGGTGAAGGAAAACACCGTGAGGAAACCGGCACGTCCTAGAACCAAAAATTCGAAAACATGTGACATCTACCAACACTGGGCCCGCGTGCTGGATTACGGTCCACTCCCTCTCACAGAGAGGAGGCCTGTGTTCAGCAGTGGGAACATGATATGCTGATTATGCATGCATAGTATAAAACGTACATATACATATGAAAGAAATCTCGATGTTTTGTCTAGTCGTAAAATCCGTGCGAAGCAGGGGTGGGTCGCTAGAAAGTCTGAAATCGCCAATCTGCCTGCAAGCGTGGTGATCACTGCTCGTGCCTTCTCTGTATGAGAAGAGGCCTTTGCCCTGCAGTGGGAAAATAGGCTAGAATAAAATTGCTAGTTTTCCGGCCTTTCGCATAAAAAACTAAGTTAACATTGGTGCCGATTCTCTTGTACACCGAACTAAACTAACTAAACTATCACTAAAATTCCTTACTTTTGGCTATGAGAATCTTACAGCTATTCTGTAAAAAAATATCTCTAAATTTAAAAATAATTTTGACGAAACTAAAATTTAATTTGACAATCGCGACTCCACGTAGTACTTGTTTGCCCTACGCCGTGATTTTTTTTTAGAGCCGGATGAGGCTCGTATGGGGGGCAGTCTCAACGTATTTTATATGGAATTTGTCACATTTTTTGTGGCAAATATAAAAATAATATTACCTACATGTGCGGAGTTCTATGGGTTAAAGGGGTTTCATAAAGGGGGCCGAAATTTTCATTATTTCTGCGATATGGTAAACCGTTATCGAGATATAAGCAAAATAAAATAAAAAAAGATACAGTACTATTTTTGCACCTAAAGTCGAGTTGTTGAGTTGAATTATTGTTCATGTCAACTAATTTCTTACCACACCTTTTTAATCGCGATTAAAAATAGCCTGATTTAGTTAGACAACCAAAATTTTAGGTTAAAAACGTCAAATTCAGAATAGTAAATTACTATTTTCACTAAATTAATAACTCAGTGCCATCTTAGTGCTATCAAACTAAAATACAGTTAAGTTGTGTCACTTTAGGCTATTTCAGAATGGGAAATCGTCGTTTGACAGGAATAAACATTTTTTTTGTGATTTTTAGTCTAGTTTAGAGAATTGTGTGATTAGAGAATCGGCACCATTATGTCTCGAAAAAAACGATGACATTTTTATAATTGCACGAAGAATGACTTTTCCTACTACTTTGGGATAGCAAGAACGCTATATTCCGAACACCATTTACTACACATAAAACACCACAGTTACGACTTTTAAGGTAACAACTATGGGGAAGTTTTAACAACTTCTTCATCGTCCTTTTCCCGAAGTTACTTCTATAACAAAACTAGTACCAGTTTTTACGGCCTATTACGAATAGAGAAACTACTATTCTGCCCTAAAACTACTCTTGAACGGAATTTCCAAGGGAATTTCAACTTTATGCTCAAAACAAAGAGGTGCTTCTAGGTTGGTAAGCACTTTATTTATGACGATTTAATGCTAATAAGGGCATAACTATGATATTATGGTAAACGTTTTTATGTACCCTGTTCAGTTATGGTCTGCTTTGCAATGTTGATGACACAGTTTGCTTCTGCTTGATACTTTACCCGATATAGATCATAAGCATAACTGGCGAGCAATTGATGATAGAATATATTGTTGAACTATTATTGTTATAATTCTAAGGTAAATAAGTCTTTTAGGTTTAAACCCCTGGAAGATTACTGTCGGTACAATGCTATAGGCCCCTCACATTTGTCGAAAACGGAAACGTTAAAAGCAACTGCTATGCCGAAGCAAAGCCTGAAAGCTTAACTGAAAACAATCGACTCCAGAATCAAAACCAGATCACCTACACCGCTGCCTACCCCCTCGCCGCACAGACACAAGATAAAATCTAAAGACTGCCCCTACAAGAGAACACACGAAACTTATTACCGACGACCACAGTTTCTCAACATTCCACTCACTTCAGAACTTGGATGTTTTCAAACATATTCGCTCTCGAAAATATTGCGAGCTCCACTAAAAAAGTTTTCCTTCTAAAGCTTTTATTTCAACGCCAACGGTTGGATTTGTTTAAGAGTGAATTGATAGATTGGTTTACTCCATTCCCGGAGGAACGATGTGTAGTTTCGTTTAACATTTTTCAGGCTATTTCTATCCTCTTTGACATCTGATCTTAGTGGAATATCCGTGTTCTGGTTTTCCTCTTGTTTAGTTGTGTAGACTTTACTTTGTGACAGGTAACGGATATAGGATGTCACCTGCTTGTTGGGAGAAAGATAAATGGTCTCGTTTTCCGAGTAGTACCTACCTAACTTTTTCTGCGCAGACGATTTATAAATAGTCTTCAATTCATTTTCTTGCATAGTAAGGCACGTTTAGGATAGAACATAAAATGTTTATTTGCATAGAATGAAGGTAACAGATGAGTTGTTATAACATAATGTTTCGTTCCAAGTGCATTCTATCATTTGGCATGATGCAATAATAATTTGTATTAACTGCAATATATTATTTACAGGTTTTGGTATAAAAAATTCTATATGCTAATAAATGTGAGGGTAGGTACCTATATTATCATGGGGTTTATTTATAAACGTTGCTTAAAGTTAAGTAATGATTAGCGACTGTTTAAGCATACATTTATGACGTTTAAGCGTCTCTTAACTTTAAGTAACGGTTATGAATAAAGGGCCAGATGCCCACGCACAATGGTCCACTTGAAGGACTAAGTGCGGAAACCAAATCCTGAGGAAGAAGGGGTAGATGCCTAGCCTTTTCCAAACTATGTTGGGGTCGGCTTCCAGTGTAACAGGATGCAGCTGAATCTGACATCCACAACCCAGTTACTGGGTAATACGATACCCCTTGGTAAGACTGGTTGTCATACTTTTGGGCTTCTGACGACCCGTAACGACTTTCAAAGATCCAAGAATGACAGCTGGGACTAGCGGCTTAACGTGCTATCCGAGGCACGGAAGGGTCTTGGTATGTAAAGATGGCCACCCATCCATGGACCAACCGTGGTAAGCGTAGCTTAACCTGATCGATCGACCCGTACGGCTGTTATTACTTAGCTATAAGCCTAAAGGTACCTACACAATTAAAAATAAAATATAAATTTACAATAACGATCCAATAGTTTATCTGTAATACGTTTAAAAGAACGCTAACTAGCATTACTGGCGATTAAAGGTGCTCTTTCGAAGCCGACCGTAACTGCTGACCAGGAGGCCTACATACTAATCTCTTAGTCCGTAGTTTCGGCCAAAATTACAGGCGTTTTCTACCCCGTATCACCTGCGACCATACGATTAGTTTTGGGGCCCGTGCTAAGAATGAATGACAATACGATTTGACAGTTGTCCCTACCCTCGACGAATTTTTGCCCATCCGTAAAATTAAATTTGGCACTTGGTTTAATTGATCAACTACTTTCGGAGGGGCCCGTATCTTCGTTGACAGACTTTGAGAGTAGACCTCCTGAGAGTTAATCAACCATCACCACCAGACGTGTCGCTGCGGTCTGTCATAGCAATTTGGTGGTTTTGCCGCTGCGGTTTGCGGTCGCGGTCAGCAGCGGAATCGCACCTTTAATTTTCGCAATTTTTTTCTATACACTTAACTTTACAATTTAAGTAGCTCCCTTTTAAATCATAGATATTTTTGGCCTAAGCTGCTTTGCCTTATTTAAATTGGCGCATCCTCTTCCTCTTAGTTTGGGAGCCTCTGCCCACAGCGTCAACAAGTCTACCGAATCTATATATATAATAACGTGGGACACAATCGACTCAGTATTCATACGACTCGTCGATACGTCAGAGATTTTATTACGAGATAGATCGACGTGGGGGAGTATTGTGTATCTCACGTCGACCTTCCGAATGATTTTCTATGCATAATGTAAGAACGCAAGTTTATGACTTTGTTGTTATACTTAGTTGGGTGTTTTTAATAAAACAAACTTGAGTTCGAAAATCCTCGTGGCGCTAGGTACTTCACCTATAGCCAACTCATTGAGCGTTTTCAGTCATAACTGGAGCATTCATGAACGGAATAGTTACGTAAATCATGAAAATATGAATGAAGCCAAATGATGATGAATTTTCATTGAAAATAAGCGCTGTCGAGGGTTTTTCATTTATTGAATACGTACTTTTTAAAAGCGTTTTTTTTGTTTCCTACGTAGCTCTCGGAACACCAAACAAAAATCATTAAACCAACAACTTATAAACGATAAAGAATTGTGGGTACTGATAAATCATTGCCCTCCCTTTTTTTCCTAAGAAGGCATTAAGAGATTAGCGAAGATTGGTCACCCATCCGAGAATTAATCAAGACACGTGCTGCTTAACATCGGCTATTAACTTGATAATACTGAAACATCAACATCCAATGTACAGATTTCCCCCTTTCTAGTAAAAATGACGGCCAGTCTATTCCCTCATTTCTTTCGCCTCACTCCGCCTGGCCTGTATTCTCTGAGTTAGGTGGCATAAACAGAGGCTCATGTTTTTCATAGGTACATGATTATGATATATCTTGCGTATATTGATTTAGTTACGTGACGTGTATAATTTTATTATATGGATGTAGTTTGTTTTAGCCATAACGGCCGACAAAATTAATAGCACCTGAAAAAATATTATATGGAATATGTTAAATCAATAATATTATAGCTATTATAAAATCATTTTGTTTAATGAAATGTTTTATTTTAAATTATGGTTAATTATTATTCCACGTGTTTTAAAAATAGTTATTCTTAAACCTCTTTAGACTGCCTCCTTGGTATGGTTGTCGCAACCGCTACTACAGATCATGAAGTCCTGGGTTCGATTCCCAGGTCGAGCAAAGTGTTATTAGGTTTTTCCTTTACGAATTTCCTTTCGAATTTGAATTTCTCAGTAGTAGCCCGGAGTCTGTATTTTTGCCCGGTTGGTGGCAATAGGATCGCCCCCTATAACATGGGACTTGAATATAACTGGCGAAATATGGGTGTACAGTAGATATACCTCTGCCCAACCCTCAGAGAAATACAGGCGTGATGTTAGGTAACTTTTAAACATGATTATGAAAACATCTCACTAGTATCCCCTCTGGAAATAGTACCCGTGCCCCAAGACGACTGTCTAGTTTGGGGCTGACCAGCAAATAATACGAGTACTTTGGAACCCAGCCTTTTGTAATATTTTAAGCTACTCATGTTATCACAACCGGTGTTTAACCTATGTCTTTGCTCACTATATTACTAGAAAACAAACTATTTTCTATTACAGAAAAACATGTAGGATAATAAAACTTCCATACTAAAATGCACCAGTATTCTCGTTTCCAAAGTTGATATTCATTATATTAACTTCCACATCGGTTTTTCTTTAAGATAACTTGGTAAGATTCTGTCGTCGTTGTAAAAATGGAAAATTCACCGCCGTGAAATAAACTTTTAGGCAGAATCTTTTCCTTTCGAAGTTTTTAAAAGGGAAGGTACGTAATTGGATGAGTTCGTTACGACATTTCGACACGATATTGATTTCCGATATTTTCGAGATTTTTCCAAGATTTCAGATTGTAAAGAAAGGTGGTAGGTACTGTAGAGGTTTTGTCTGGTTGCCTTTGACGACCGATGTTCATGAATATTTTATATAAGTAAAGATAAATAATCTTAATAATGATATGTTTAAAAAGAAACTGAAACAATTTTTAATTCATAAATGTTATTACTCCACAGCTGAGTTTATGGAGGACACCACTGACATTTAGCTTATTACAATATTATATTTAGATTATTATAATTTTGACATTGGCAATTCTGTGTTAGTACGTAAGGAATTGTGTGTTAGTATGTGAGTAATTGGGTTATTTCATTTTAAATGTGTTTGTTGTGGTGTCTGTTGTTTCAACACCACAAAATTTATTATTATAATGTAGTGTACTCGTATATGTGTGTGTATTATGTTGTGTGTGTTGTATGTAATGTTTTTATTTTAAAATGTAGCGAACTGACCATCTTATTGTAACATCCTATTGTATTGAAACCTACATTTACGAATAAATTTGATTTGATTTGATTTAAAGTTGTGGACTTATTATCAGTTAAACATTATTTTCAGATGAACTCAAACTCAAACTCAAAGCATTTATTTCAAATAAACCAAATAGAGGCACTTTTGAATTGGCAAGGGGTCGGTCAGTCAGAAAGATGAAGCTAGTTGCCCATTCCAAAGCGTAGTAGGTACCTATGGAGAAGAACGGGCAAGAAACTCCATGGACACTCTTTTAAATCAAAATATGGTTACAAATTATTGGTTACATCATTCATGTTGAAGATTTAGAACAGAAAAGGGTAGAGACTCAGCTTAGAGAGCAGACAGAAGGCGCCGCGTCATCGTGTAAAAATGTAGATGAAACTATTAGAATACCTAAAATTATTTATTATTAAAATACGTCTTTAATTTCATTGATAACCCCGGTGGGTAATATACGGGCGCGCAGCCCATATAGTACCTACCTAGTATTTCATAATAGAGTTCTGTTGCTAATGTTTGTAAGAACCATTGCATAAACACCTTAAAAGTAATAATAATGATGCCATCGGGGTTTGATTTTACGGCGTCCAAAACGCTCTCTAGACAAACATCACCAACTTACTCTCATAAATAACGATTTCACACGTGACGATTTTTGTTGGTAAATTGTGGATACTATACTAGCCACCGTTCTTCTAGGAAACCGTAACTTCACCGCAATCACTTGCTTCTTCATTTTTATTTTTTACTTGTTTATTGTTGTTTTTAATGTTAATTTTGTTAGTTTTAAATGCTCCTTTTTATTTTATTTCTTTATTACCTATTACTATTTGTATTTCCTGTGCGTGTACTTAATAAAATATTTTTCTTTCTTTCTTTTCTTTTTCTTTCACTGACAAACATTTCCCTTGCAACAAACAAACATGCATTGCAACAATGCTGAAATGTTTTGCTACACTATTAACCTTTACCGAACATCTAGGTACCCATTTCAAACCGGAATCCCCTCTATGTGCTGATGGTGATCACCGGGGTGGTTTTAATGAGGTAAAGATCCCACACTCCCCGACATCCCCGGAGGTCGGGTGCCTTTTGAAGGTGCCCAACGAAAACAAAAAAAAAAAACACTCATTTTAATATCATCATCATCCACTTAGTCTTTTCAAGTTTGGGGACCTACAATGTTTTCAAAAGCTGCGGAACGCCCTTTAAAGTCCCCAAGAATGTATCATTATTGTTAATAATTAAATGAGAATTTCAGAAATGATTAATGAAATCTACACAAGACAATTTGTCAACGTACTTTCACATCGTCACAGAATTAGGCTAAACCCCCTTTACCACCCTTATTTAATCATCGTTTGAGTAGCTGTATGAATTTTGATAGCATACACCAGGATATTAGAAGCAAGAAAGATTAGAGGGTAAAGACTGGGGAAAAATTGTATGCTAAAACAGCGAAAAATTTTATGCTTAAACAGCCAATAATTGTATGCTATAACAGCCCAAAATTGTATGCTCAAACAGCCGAAAATTGTATGCTCACACAGCCAAAAATTGTATGCTCACACAGCCAAAAATTGTATGCTCACACAGCCAAAAAATGTATGGTCAAACAGTCAAAAATACAAATCAATGGCAGAATCTTGACCAAAACCACGTCAAGTAATTTTTTTGGGTTTCGTTGCCAAATGGCAAAAGCGGAACCTTTATAATTTTGTCATGTCCATCTATCCGTCCGGTATTCCGAATGTCGCACAGTCATTTTACTCGGAGACTATTTGCACTATATCGATGAAAATGGGAAAGAAGGTGTATTCTGTGCACCACTAAACAATGATGTCGTAAAATTACGAAAAAAAATATTTAAGGGTGGCGCTCCGCTTACATGTAATCGAGCGATAAAACAACAATCAGTGCACTGAAGTGTATGGGGTATATTGTTGGATCCCTTATTCAAAGATTATGTTTCTAAGTGACTTTGCTAGGGTCAATAGTTTTTGAGATAAGTACGGGATATTTTCGGTTACAATCGCGGAAATAACCTGTTTTAAATTATAATAAAAAATAAAAATAAACTGTGTAATACAAACTTTATTACAATCAATAGCTGGTCATCTTAAATAAGATTTTCAAGTTAACAATACATTATGTACAATTATATAAAACAGGGCAGAGCACATTGGGCTTAAGAAAAATCGTCCTCATCGCTGTCAATGCGAAAAGTACCCAAAAGGCTGGTAGGATTGCCAGGTTGGATGGCAATGCTGATTATTTGGGCTAAAAATAGGCCGCCCTCTGGTCAATTGAAAAGTCGACCAACCGCTCGGCGTTGTCTTATTGCGGTCGATAAAGTCAATACTGTGCATGAAATATTCATACTAATTACGGAACCCTTACACGAACTTCGTCAGTTGTAACTACTTCACAATCTGATTGTTGTATTCTAAATCTGCATAGAAATCCCAAGACTTCAAACTCAGTGTAATAAGATCATATTTTTACTTAAATAGCTGTAGGTCCACTTTGGCCATTTTAAAGCGACAATAATACATAATCTCTGAACACCGTTTCTTTACTCTTATTCCACAAGCCAAGTGTAATTTCTGAGAGCGATCTGTGAAAGTGTATCGTTGCGCGCTTTTTAAGGGGGCAAGCAGTAATTGAAGCAGAGTGTGTCGGTTATCCTCAAGGTCTTTCTTCTAAGAGGAAAGACTTTGAGGATTTCTTCTTCTTCTTTCTTCGTAGAGATCTACGTTTTGGAATGGGCAACTAGCTTCAACTTTCTGACTAACTGACCGACTCTTTGACAATTCAAAAGTGCCTGTAAATGGTTCAATTGAAATAAATGCTTTGAGTTTGAGTTTGAGTTTGAAAACTGAGAGAGTTTATTCTAAATTTGATTTTATATGGAAGGATATTATGAAGTGCTAACAGTTCTGCATAGTGGGAATAAGCCAACGTTTCTCTCAAAAAGGATTCTCAATATTCAATAATTGCTCAGTAATCGCTCCACCCAAAACCATCATTAATTCTACCAAACTTTGTTTCATAATATTAAAATATCCATTAAGCAATTCGGAAAATTATAAACACGTAAGCCGACGGGTGCGTAGTATAAAAGTCATCTACAAAATAGCGATTTAAGGTTTTGTACAGCTAAATCTTGTAGTTATCTCCAACTTATTAAGACGATTCCACCAAAAAACACAAACCTAAAAAAAGGGCCCAACGTTAAATTAAACAGCACCCTAATTAAACAACACACTATCCTCACAATCTGAATCATTTTGAAGGATATTTCTAATCCATTGCTTCATATGTAAAATAAATTGGTCTGCTCAGCAACGTAAATAACGCAATGGATGTTGTTGAACTGTCAAAATGAAAGCCATTTGTACTGTTAGTGTGTTACGCAATTAGCCCGCTGGACCAAGTAGGTAGTGGTCTTACTTGACAACATTTCTGGTACAAATGCCCGAGATACACGAAGGTAGTTTTTCAAAGCTTTAATAGCAAGCTGGCACCTCGGTATACTATCCTGGCTTGCTGTCCTGGCTGGGCACATGCCAGTGCTGTATACATGATGCCAGAAAATTTTAAGCTTAACCAGTACAACACGTGGTTACGATCGGAAAAACAAAACGCATAGTTACTGCACACTAACCAATAAAATACTAGCTTCGCCGGCCACATGAAGCTAGTACACAAGCCAGGACAGTCAAATCAGTCGTGAGGGTGATACTTACCTTACTAGAATAGAAATTAAGCCAGTTGTGTATACTCAAAACCAGAGTTAAGGCTCCCACAGACAGGCGCGACGCGACAGCGCTACACAAAGGCGCCGCTCGTCGCGCGACACGCGGTGCCTTTGTGTCGGGCGTCGCGTCACGTCAATGTGTACGAGCCTTTACTGGCTAGATATTTTACTAACACTTGCTTACTATCCTGGCTTGAGAAACTAGCCTCGTGTATCTCGGACAAAATGCCCGGGTTACACGAGGCTTCTTTTTCAAGCTTAGTCCTATCTCGGCACCTTCCCATGTCGGCATCCCTGAATTTATTTATCATGCCCACGAAAAAATCATGGGTGCCGAGATGGGCAGGTGCCGAGATGGGACTAAACCCTTTTTCAGGCTAGGATAGTAAGAAACTAGTAAGCTAACAAGCTAGTCACTCTGGCCTCGAGTAGGTATACAGAACTATCTTCATAAACAGCTCTAGCATGTGCCAAACCAGGAAATTACTTGCTTACTATCCTAGCTTGAACAACTGGCCTCGTGTATCTAAGTCATTAAGCTATGTACTGAAAAATCACCGGTTTGCAGATAACCCTTTTTACTTTGCATCGTCATAATAATAGGTCTTTACCTATGAAATTGCCGTTTTGTATGAAAAAATTTAAACGAATTTTTTTCATGAATTTTTTATTTGTATTAATCGAAGTAATCACCCATGCAATCAATGCATCTTTGCCATCGCAGTGGCAGTTTATTGATGCCCTTCTTAAAGAAATCAGCTGGACGGGAGGCAACAAATTCTTCAAAGGCATTTTGTACTGCCTCTCGGGTATTAAATTTTTTTCCCGCCAAGAAGTTATCCAAATTCTGGAAAAAGTAGTAGTCTGTAGGCGCAAGGTCTGGTGAGTAGGGCGGATGACGGAGAGCTTCCAACCCCAGTTCTTGCAACTTGGAGACCGTCTGCTGTGCAGTATGAGGTCGCGCGTTGTCGTGCAGGAGCAGCGGAGACGAGCGATTGACCAATGCTGGTTGGAGATGCGCCAGCTTCTCCATCATTGTGTTCAGTTCTTCACAGTACACATCTGCAGTAATGCTCACCCCGTTTGGTAAGAAGCTGTGATGAATCACACCGGCGCTAGACCACCAAACAGTGACCATCACTTTTCTAGGGGTAAGTTTTCGTTTAGGGCATTGTTTAGGTGCTGAACCAGGATCCAACCAACTTGCTGAGCGCTTACGGTTATCAAACAGAATCCATTTTTCATCGCAGGTAACAATGCGGTTCAAAATTCCTTCATTTGTGTGTCTGTTGAGCAGTGCAAGGCACGTCTCGACGCGTACTTCGCGCTGGCGATCATTGAGTTCGTGGGGCACCCATTTGTCAAGCTTTTTTACCTTGCCAATTTGACGCAAATGGACCAATATTGTTTTGACGCTAACGTCGAAAGCTGCTGCTAATTCAGCCGTAGATTGTGTATCATCAGCTTCCACAATCGCCTTTAATTCGTCATTGTCGACCAAAGTCTTCGGACGACCGCGAGGTTCATTTTTCAGGTCGAAATTTCCAGAACGGAAGCGAGCAAACCAATAACAGGTGGTGCGTTGGTTTGTAGAGTTAGCTCCGTAAACGTCGTTGATGTTGCGTGCCGCTTGTGCCGCGTTGCTGCCACGACGGTACTCATATTCCATAATTACTCGAATTTTTAACGAATCCATGATGACGAAAAAGATTGAAATGCGATGAAAATGTAACACTAATCAATAAAGAAATGACTACTTTTAGAAAAAAAAATCCATGTTTTCAAAATAAAATTAATTTGAAATTAGAATTCATAGCCAAACAAAAATTATTTTGATTTGAAATGGCCAGTACTGCAGAACGGCAATTTCATAGGTAAAGACCTAATATTAAACCACGAATACCGCACCCAACCATACTAACCAATTTCGTTAACACGCATTTAAATCGAATTCACAACGCAAACCACATGGAAAATCTAGTGCAGATAATGTGACATTATCACACAACACGTCATTCGCAGGACAGTGAACAATTTCACAGGGATCGGTATTGTCGACCTCAAAATTGATTAATCACCCTATGGTTTAATGTCACTTACACATCAAATAAATGATTTGACTTTGACTTTGACTTTCATAAAACCACCAGCTCTATTTGTGTGTGTGCCAGTTAAATAGTTTCAACCTTACTGAACTTTTAATGTACTGGAAATTGTTGTTGAAAGTGGTGAATTAATCACGAGCTGGACTAGTATACAACACTTGGGCAAAGAAATGTGGTTCAGTAGAAAATCGGCAATAGATGATGTATAAGACAGATTGTAATGTGATTTCCGAGCAGGTTGATTTTCCTTCCGCTGTGTCCGTGATTCAACCTATGTAGTTAGGGATTTACCTTTTGGTTTATAAATAATACTAAAAAGGGCTACTTCTCGGGTGGCCACTTTCCTGTTTCGAACATAAGTTTTTTTGGAAAATAAAACCTTCATAAATTCAGGAGAAGGAGGCTCTCATATCGTATGTCTTTCTTTTACATATAAATACTATGTTACTAATTTATCCAAAATTATCAAATAGTTTCTAATAAGACCTTAAAACCACCATTAGGATTATGATGGACTATATTAAGTTAACCTTAATATTTTACCTGTATTTTCACCTTTATGACAATGTTACTAACGATGTGTTTGCCTTTGTATCAATAAACAGTTTAACTTGAATTAAATACCCATTTGCACTGTCGACCACAGCGTAAGTTGGAATGTGCATTAATATCGAATAGGAGAGCATCCATATTTCAATATTTCAATATTTGCTCTCAATATTTCGCCAATTTCGAAATAATATCGCTTAATTCTCGTTTCCGTGAATTCAGATGGTTTTAATTAATACTCAGCGACTATTTGCTTTTCAGTATTATGTAAACGTTGCATTAAAATGGTTCAATGAAATAATTATGAAACATGAATAAACAAACCACAGGGTTTATAATTTAGTGCAAACTAGACGTGATAATTATTGTTGCTCATGGACAGTATCTACTCACAGCGAGTATTTGCTTCGCGAATTTGTTTTGCAAACATTCGTTGCGCGAGACTTTGTTACGTAACGAATATTCATTCGCGAAACGAACTGTACCATGATTGCGGGAACCCAAACAAGAAAATTTAATTCTAATGCAGTCCTTTCACAGTAATTTTACTTTAGATTTTGCATCACTGTCAGTATCAAAGTAATCTTTATTTTCGTTGCAATAAGGTTGCTGGTGAGTGGCTACTAGGGTTTCTGTCAGAGGTACTTGTAAGTATATAAGTGTAATTTATTTTTCAAAATAATACAAACATTTAATTAGCATGGTGAATGGTGATAAACTTTATGACACTTGGAAGGTAAAATACGTGTGAAAGGACTGTAGCTGAACTCGCAAACGAATATTCGTTACGTGACAAAAGCTCGCACATTTAATGCTTGAGAAACAAATACGCGTAGCTAATGCTAGCGGTGGGTATCGCCCACAAATCGTAATAAACTAAGTTTATTCGACATTAGATCAGTTAAAAAATTGCCTAGTATTGGACATCATTTTCTCTACTACTTCGTTTTCCTTAAATGCGCCATGAGGTATGTAAGAATCTATTCTCTACAGAAATCCGTTATTCTTATTTGTGATATATAGGTACAATGGTTGGTCAAGTTTATCACCACAACATAAGCTGTGATGTTTTAGTGAATTAATTAAATATGTTTAGACGCAATTCCCAAGTATCTACGCCGAAAAATCTGAGATCGTCAACAGCGGAGTTCCTTAATACAATATTCATAATACTTATTAAAGTATTTCGTTGTATTCACATACCTGTTACCAATACTCGGAACGTGTTCAAACGAATCCTTGGATTTAATTTGGGTGTGAATGTAGTGCCGTGTACGTTTGTATTTATTTTTCAATGAAGTCTCCTCCAGACTAGAATACAAAAGCAAGTGCATGTATCCCACATTTATTTTGACACAGGTCAAAGAAACTCATATATACTGTAACCCGGCAAGTGGAGTTGTACAGAATTGGTTAGGAGACTGGATTTTGATGGTCTCCTTCGGTGTTGTACTACTCACCACCGTGCTAAAGTAAATTTGTAGGGTATAATACGCTGCTAGGGAAAGATTCAATTAAACAAGTACCTTCTTACACAATGCAATGTTTATTACAATTACTTACAATTGAAGGTTCACAATATTGAATGTGGCTGGCCACATACCTTCCCCCATAAACCTGGGCTGCCACACCAGTACAACCAGTCTCGGGTCTAGTTGTATTGGTGTGTTGACCTGCAATGAGACTATTACAATATACTCAGAGTCGCTATAGCGAGTCCGTGAGATGAACCACTTAATAGATACTAGCTCAATCATACAAGTATCTACCTATCAAGGTTGTGCTAACAACGGGAACATAAGATTATGCTAAACAATCCGCGACACAACACTTTATGGCAACTGGTCTCATCACCCAGTCCATACAATAGGCCTAACTCTCTCATAGACTAAATCGCTACCTTATCGATTATTCTCTGTGATCTCTCAGTACTAAGACCTTCACTTGACAGGACTACGACCCTTGGCATCAAACACAGGATACCCCTGTGTTCGCACGTTACGTGACCTACGGGTATTATAATGACGCTTCGTTACCTGGAGCGGCGAACTTCCCTCATCACCGATATCGGTTAAGTAAAGCCTTCCTGTCAAACGGATGACCACACCTCAAAGGTTGCCTGCACCCGGATCCATTCCAATCATCAGACCACGGGGCTACTCCAAAGCATCACGTGTCAATATGTATTAGAGATACACGAGAAAAAAGAGGCTAGCATAAACAGCCAGACCTGTAACAATACACTCGTGTCAGAAATCACATGTACGGGCCACGCCATCCCACATGAACAAAGAATACGGTTGAACACTCACCGGATTCAGCTTCGAATGGGACTTACTGGAAACCCATCGGGTTATTTGGACACAGTCTGTTCCTCCAGAACTAAGTCCCTCTTCCAAATCCTATTCGTATCGTGTCACACACGTTGCGGGTCTTCCCCATGCCGGATCAATGTCACAAACCTTCGAGAAGCTTCCGCTACCATAGACTAAATAGAATTCTTGTCTATTGGTTATTTTCCATTTCTTAGGCATTGTTTTTAAATAAAATGTGGGAAATTATGTCTGTATGTTTATTTATTTAAATTAACTAATACTCTTGTATATAATTTACATGACATAATTTCTCCAGTGTTATAAAGAACACTCTGACAGCCATGCCAATGCCTGACACAAGATGTCGCTACTTGTTGCGTAATTTATTGATTTTGCAACGTCACAATACTCGTATACAGCAATATTTAAATGGAAAACAAAAATCTAGTGGGAATAATGTCGCGATGACACGGAGGTTGTGAGGCCTGCTTCTCAAGCACCAGGATGTAGATTCGAATCCTGGCAAGTACTAGGAACTAATATTTTCACATAGCTTTCGACTTCCTAACGTGAGAGAAAACTAGATGAGGTATGGTCATGTTTCAGCTAATTGGTGTTCCTGTAAAAGTTTTCATTTTAACGATACACATACATACATAAAGAAAATCAATCTGCCTTTTCCCAACTATGTTGGAGTCAGCTTCCTGTCTAGCCGGATACAGCTGAATACCAGTATTTTTCATAGAGCGACTGTCTATCTGAGCTCAACAACCCAGTTACTGGGCAACCTAATTACCTACATAAAGAAAATAATGCTCGAATTGGTCAAAGGTTTTTAATGATAATGAATTATGAAAGATCGGATGCCTATCTGACACAATATCTTGTACAGCGGACGTGGATAAATTTCTGGCAAAACGGTCAGATGAAAAAGACCCCTTACAGTTCCGTTCAATCCCTTTGGGAATAAGGAGGGTGCCGACAAGTAATTAAATAAATTAATGATCAAATTGGACATTTCAACAAGTAATCCGATTGTTCGGAGCCTCCTAGAGATATTGCCTTTTATATAGAGTGCTTTTATTTGCTAGCTATACATACTCTTTGTGTTTCTCATCATCAGCACGGGCTTAGCAAAAGCATCTCATTTAGT
Organism: Dryobotodes eremita; assembly: GCA_917490735.1. Lineage (NCBI taxonomy): Eukaryota > Metazoa > Arthropoda > Insecta > Lepidoptera > Noctuidae > Dryobotodes > Dryobotodes eremita. The sequence goes on along the minus strand of OU823241.1, from coordinate 2,132,333 downwards.
GGTAAAAAACACATACTTAAGTCTTGCTACAGCGACTACGGAGAAAACAAATGAAAGAAGTCGTGAAGAGCATGCCACGAGCCACAGCGACGCGACGCGACATATGCGGAGCGGCGACGGATGGAACCAGACGACGCGCGCGTTAGAAGAGGCAGTAAAGACTACAAGCATGCATAAGGATATTACTTAAATGGCAAACTTTGAATGTCAGTTAAGTTATTGGTTATTTCTGTGTATGAAAGTTCTTATGAATATGGTTTGTAGGGAAAGGAAGTAAAGCACAGGATGACAAGGCTAGATAATCATTTTAATCATTAGACTTGTCAGTATTTAATCAGAAAGCTATTTGTTCTTTCACAAAACTAGGTCTTCATGGAGAAGAAGGACAAAAAACTCCATGGAAACAGTATAAAAGTATTCTATCTACATATTTCTTACGTTTTCATAAATTATTGTGATCTCAAAAACAGATATTTCTATCTCGTAGACCATTAGTCAGAATAATAGCAGCCTTATAACAATTTTAAGGAAAAGAACATGAATATTCTGTTAAACAATTTAACATATTAGCAATATTGGCAATAATATACTTTACATAACAACATAATCATAATAAGCAATAATTACGATATAATAACTTGACACCCGCGGGTAATTGTGTAACACACCAACAGTGGGATTGGCTTTCTTTTTGACAGTTCAATAACATTCATTGCGTTATTTACGTAGTTGAGTAGACAATTTTTTCGAACATATTGAAGCAATCTATTCAAAATATCCTTCAGAATGATTCAGATTGTGATTGATAGTGAGTTACGCAAATAGGGTGCTGGTGGGTCTATTTCTCACAACCATGGCACTAGAACTAACCGACTGAACATTTACCGAGCAACTAACTCGTTAATTGTAGTACAATCCTTTTTATGATCTACCAACGTCAATACGTCGAACATCAACCGCCATTTTGAACCAATCACAAATTATCATACATCCGTTTTAAAACATTTTTTAGTAATGAAGCAATTTAATAAGATCCGATTCGTAATCCTGAGATATAATTCAAAAGAATATCAACATCATCTTACAGTATTGTGCCACTCGTGAAACAGCCTATTATAAATAAACTACAAGTATAATTAAATATTACGTAATAATTTATATTAATAATATCTAAGTTATTTTTGTAAGTTATGAGTGTTATATTTGTAAACACAATACCTAGTGAAATTAGATATTTCTACATTGGTCCCACGCTTCGTAAATGTGACAGATGCCCGTATCCAACAAATAATAATTATTCTAATATTATCGAAATTAATGATCTAACATGCGCGTGTCCTTTGACGTAAATAGCGTCGCAAGTTGCATCGCTCGCAGCCGTGACTGGGACTTTAAGTGCTAACTGTGCTGAATGCCCACACTGCACCGGGTGTACTTAAGAGTCGTACTATAAAAGTCTCTCTTAATGCACGTCTTTTACTGCACTCAATTTCGATTAGTATTGTAAAGAGCCATTAGGCACTGAACATGATGATAATTTCAACAGTTTTATTGAATTCCGTGACCGCCAATACGTTTGACACGATCGTTTCCTGTAGCGCCCCATTAGGAGGCTCAATTTAAGCTATGTCCTACAGACTCTTAAATTTAGAATGTCACACATCAGATGCAAAACTCACGCTTTTTCTCCATAACGCTAGGCAGAAACTATGGAACTTGCTTTTGAACATGCATTTTGTATAAAAGGTACCACAAAACACATAAAACCTCTAATTCCCGAAAGGTTAGGCAGAGAGGTACTTCCTGTACCTACACCACACTTCTTCAGTTATGTTTGAGTACCATGTAATTGGGTGGCGAGCCGTTTGCCATCAACCGGGCACAAATACGAGTTCAGTCTGCTACTGAAAAATTTCCAATGTAAAACCCCGTTAGTCTAGAAGTCGCAAACGGATAATATTCCAAAATACATTTTCTAAAGATTATCATAGCAACAAAATCTCCATTTCAATCAGCAAGCTGTTGAATCGTATCAAAGCTGAAGTATGCTAGTGCTGGCATTCGGTTTGCCGCGACAGTAGCTGCAATAGCTCTAATTAGCAAGCAGCCGCCTCTTGTCGGTCGTATCGACGGCGATCCTCGCAGAAAACTTCGAGCGATCGGTCATAATTGGATGTCCCCTGTTAAATTCGGGGCATTTTATGGTAACGCGAAATAGTGGCAACGAGTAAATTATATTGGCTATAACTGAAATGTAACGTTTGCCCGCGTGGAAGTCCGAAATTATCCCACGGAATCGTTAAGGCGTAAAAAATAACAGATTGACTGACAGACATAGACAGACTTACTTTCGCATTTATAATATTAAATACGAGTATAAAGTATGAATAGATCGTTTTGGTCACCATTGTTTATCTAATACTTTATCTTGAAAAGACACTGAGGGCAATTTTCTTCAATTTAAGAAGAATAGCAGAAATCTGTTCTTGCAGTTGTAAAATAAACCAGTCAGCGAGAGGTTGATTGCTTGATTTCTCTACAGCCGAAGATATAATAGGTATCTACTATATTCACGCAACTACCGTGCTCCGCGCATCTGCAAGTTCTGCAAGTTCTACAAATGTCCGTTTCGACGAAATTCACCGCCTCATAGAAATCTTACTACCGTGAAACATGCACCGTCGCCGTATCGCACGTTGCATTGTTGCACGCTCCGACATGCGACAGTGTGAACGTATCCGAACTATTGGAGCTTAAGTTAGCACGCGAGGCGCTGTTGGTCCATGAGTACTGGATGCTTGAGTGATGTTGTATACAATAATGTGTGTATTTATTCTAAGCATGGTCATACGAAGGTCTGTAGTTCATAGTTTATTGTTGCGTGGTGAACTAACCTGCTTAGCGGGTTCAAGAGCTATATGGAGACATTACAGGTACAAAGGTAACAAATGCCTATAGCTGACAGAAGTTACAGCTCATTACAACACGAGTTCTAGCCTTCGTCCAAGCTTGAACCCTTCAGCCAGTTTTTGTGATTCTAAATTTATTTCGACTGAGATAAAAATTTACAATTAATAAGCGAGTTTCTGCTCGCCGCACTATGTGGTGGTGCCTAAGAGTGCCGGGCCATAAACACATTTTGGAAAAATCAGCGTAGGGTCTTGTATTATACCTCAAAGTGTAGCTAAGAAGTTAATCTACTATATTATACATAAATTATGTTTGTGGCTGGTACTGGTTTATAGCAAAGAGCACCTAAATACGATAATTTAAAAATTATCACAAAAACATCTTAATTTGTATTTTTTTTAGGATTATTTTCTGTTGAGCTAGCAATGAAAACTATACAAGTATTATACCATTCCTGAAAGCTTATAATATAAACTTTCGTTTGGTATGCATAAATATGCTATAAGTATATGTGTTAATATATTTACTAGAAATATTTAAGTCATGACATATAATTTTTGCGTATCTGAAACTTTCAATTAGAGTTTTGACAGTTGCCGAAATTTGCCGAAGGTCTGCAAATGGTGTTATTTAATAGGAAATTTAATATATACAGGAAAAAAATTTTTTTGCAAATTCATTGCAGAACAATATGTTCTGCAATGAATTTGCAAAAAATTTTTTTTCAAAATTCTATTATTATTTAATAGTAGAATTTTCTTATAAATACGTAGGTGATGCTATTTGATTTATTCGTTGATGTAGGTTATACTTGTGATATTTTATTAATTGCAGTTTATGTTTAGATAATGTATCGAGTATTTCTCACCACATTTTAGTTCACATACACAATCAATGATCGATAAAACACATCGGAAACCGCATAACCACATAAGATATTTAGATCTTTCTACAACAGTTTGCACACGTTTAAAATCAATTATTTTATATAAAGTAAGGCATACACAATACTCAATAATTACAAACATTTTTCGTTCGTCATTGTCGTAACTAAAAGTGTACCTAACCACCTACCTTCTCGCAATGAGTGAATTCAATTGTACCAGACGCGACCTTTGTCTTGTTTTAATAAATTGAAAGTGACGGGAATTATGTTGTTGCTTTAACTAGTTATATACGGCATAACTTTATCAACTTTTCCGAGGAAAATATCGCGTAGATTGTCGCAAGTGAACAAAATATCTTATTACTAACTTTCGTCAACGCTACACTAAATCTGGCAGAAAAAAGGAAAAAATGTATCAGAATAGCGTGTGGTTGAACGTCATATTCACTGTAAATCTGGAAGATCCTACTTGTGAATCTGAACCTTCGACATCGACGGGGAAGCGAGGACACCCTTCTAAAGCCTACGAAGACAGTTCCGATAAAACAAAAAGACGAAAAAACAAGGAGTTGCTTGAAACATGTGGCCTTGATTTTATACTGAAGTTATATCTTCAGGGATTGATTTCTCAAAGAGAAACAGAAGAGGCATTCACTGTCGAAATATTACGAGTATTGCCCATGGAAAAAAAAAACTGAAATACGTCAAAATATTATAAATAAAACGGCACATTTAACAGCGTACTCTAAAGATGAAGCTCTCAGTATTTACATAGAGTTGAACCTTAATATGGCACAGTATGAAAACACGAGGAATATTATTTCCATCATATAAATCAATTCAGGAAGCTAAAGGAAAGTGCTACCCACCAAGATCAAGCATAGAAATTAATAATAGTACTGCTGGATCACACTATATTAAGAAAACCTTCCAATAAAAAGTCTGAAGCTTTGGAGCTAGTAGAATGTTAAATGTTAATTTTTTCTTATTTAATTAATAACTTTAAGATATAATAATAACTAATAACTAAACTTTAAGAGTTTATTTTGTATTAATTATAACATTTTAGGTCACATAATTTAAAGATAGTCGTAATTTTTTTATCATTTTTAAATATTTCATATTTTGTATTTTTTTATGACTATTAAATATATATTAATATCCATAAACTGTATATTATTTTAAAGTATAATTATTGTAAATTATCTAAAAAAAAACACAGCTGTATATCTATAAAAAACATGGAAGATATGGATTTATGACCCGAAACCGACTCAATCTCTATATAGTGCGCTGGTCTCGTGTTTATTTTGTATTTTTTATTAGAAGTGTTCGTTATAACTAACCATGGATGGTAAGCCAAAGCAAGCCGGTTAATGAGTCAACTTTCATGAACTACGAGATGTGTCTTGTCCTTATAATAATAAGTTAAACCAACAAACAAAGTTTACTTTCGCTGCAGAAACGTGTATCGCCCTGAATTCCCTAAAGAATTCAGGTCGGGGCGGGGCGCCGGAGCATTTTCTTTATAGCATTGCTCAGCTAGCGTGCTATAGTTCACTACGGATACGGAGTACCCCGGGAGAGTTGCTTCCCTCGCGTGACATTGAACTGTAGTGATGTGGTAGTGAAGACAGGGTTGCGTAGGGATGTGCGTGTCATCCTGCGTTGTTTCTGTCCGTGCAAGGTTTTTGTTTTAAATCGTGACCTGCACAAAAAGGAACACGTCACAAATATTTTATGCAGGCCACACACGTTACTATATAATTGCGCAAAACTGGACTTGCATATGTATACATTAACGTGTGTAGGATGAATTTGCACAAGTATCCGAGCCGAGCTATTCGGTGTCACGCAGACTTGTGCAAGTCTAAGCTTATGCAAGTATATCATAACGGGTATGGCTACCATTAGACTTGGCGACTACATACATATCTACGTAGATGAAATATATGTTTTAAAATGTTTCTTCCCATGCAAAATAAATTCCATCGTCGACGATGCTACCTAAAAGTAACGTGTTACAAACTCAAATCACCAATGAGTAGCCAGAATATCGCAGGACTGATATTTCAATGGTGGTTCGTACACGACGAAACCAATCACAAACTATTTAATAACGCGTTAGAAAGTTGCGTCGTGTACAGAGTTAGTGTTGTAACAATGGTGATTTGATTTTGTAAAGGCTCCTTCAAACAAGAGCGACACGCGACGCGAATCGCATGCAACACAAAGGCACCGCTCATCGCGCGATAGCCGGTGCCTTTGTGTAGCGTCGCGTGTCGCGCCTGTTTGTCGCAGCCTTAAAGCTACGGATTCCTATAAGAGGGGTGGCCGCGACATAGCGTCTGCAATTTACACTGACTGATGTCACTGAAACGTTATTTTTGAAAGCAGGTTTGTGTGTTTTCCTGAAGAGTGCTTTCTGACACCGTAAAATCAAACCCCGCTGCCATCATTTTCACATAGCCGTCACTGCGGCCGTTATGTGGTGGCCACCGCTCTTGTAGAAAACGGTAGCTGAACGATGATTTCCACTAAACGGAACGGACTTTCCACGGAAAGAATACGAACGGATGCGGCGACAGCCGATCGCGTCCGGCAGGATGTCGACGCATACGATCGGCTCCGTACCGTCGCTTGCGTACGTATCCGTTTCTGTGCCTAGTCAAATAGTTCCATTTTTACCGTGTTGACGTGTTTTAATTTTTCAAAATGGTTGAAGTTGAAGAAGTGTTGTCGGCTATTGCATTAGAAGAAGAAGAAAATAATCATAAAGTCAAAGTCAAAGTCAAAGTCAAATCATTTATTTCAAATAGGCACATAAAAGGCACTTTTGAACGTCGAAATTTACAAAAAAAAAATAGAATTGATTCTAGTTGCCCCTTCCAAAAGGTAGTTTCCTATGGAGAAGAATGGGCAAGAAACTCCACCGTTACTCTTTTAAAATATTTTACAACATTATGCAAGTTTACATTAATTATGTAATCATATGTGAACACGATGCACCTAGAATAAAATTACTATACCACAATAGGTAAAAAGAATTAAATATAATGCAAAGGCAGGTAAATTAATTATGTGATAGATACATGGTGCTCACATATTTACAAATATTGAAACGTAGATGATGTTTCCAAAATTTTAAGAAGTAATAATTTAGTGTGTGAGTTAAAGTAGTTAAGTACATAATGTAACAATCAATGTCATAAAAATTATAAATTATACAATTAAAATAGCAACCAGTTTGATTTTGTCTAGACTCTAGATTGTCCTATGGAGCAGGACCAGCATGTTTCCAAGCATTCTTATCTAGGATATAATCCTCTAATTTGTAATATGCTTGTTTACAAAGTGTACTTTTTATATGAGTTTTAAATTTTCTTTCATTTAATTGCAATATGTCACAAGGTATTTTGTTGTAACATTTAACACAGTACCCCATAAAAGATGTATGTACTTTAGATAATCTAAAAAATGGTTGATCTATTTTATCTTTATTTCTAGTATTAAAATTATGTCTATCACTTATTTTATTAAAAAAGATGTAGATTTTTTCTTACATACATAATATATAAAACACAGAACATGACAAGACAGATACAACGACAGGCGAACGGACCCGATCACGCGTCGCAGCATACTTTCTGTTACGATCGCGTGTAGCGGAAGACGCCCGCGGTCAAGCTGCTGAGCGCGGCTTGGTAATATAGACTTTAAATACTGTGTACACGATTTAATATCGTTTAAAGATTGTAAAATCCGTTCGGTTCCGATGCGATGCGAGCCGTTTGGTGGAAATCATCCTTGATACGTTACTTTTGTGTAGCGTCGTGGACGACCGGCCTACAAATACGAGCATTGATCACCATGCCTTCTGCGTGAACGAAAAGAAAAGCGGACTTGAAGGAAAGAAAAATGGCCACACTAAGCAAGTTTACTTTACAAAAAAGGCGAGTTCTATACTTCTTTATTATTCCTACTTCGTCCGCATTACGACGGTTAGGTTTAAGACTGAGGTTAAAAGTAAACTTTAATAAGTTTAACGTTTAACTTATGAGTGGGGCTGAAGGGGAAGTTGGACAAATGTTTGGTCGGGAACTACTTCAACAGTCTTAAATTTTGTGGGTTTAGTCTAGGAGTTTATAATGATGCTGGGAGATCCTTGTGGTTTCACTTGTGGGTGACGTAAAACTCGAAATGACTAGCATATTTGGGTGATATTTTTCTACCTGTGAAAGCCCAAAGGTTTTCTATAAGACGCTATCTCCACGTGCGCGAAAATCGCGGCGATAGTCATGCGTTGCCATCACGTTATCGTCGCGTGGAGATTTATTCATAGAGTATCTATTGAATTCGATGGCATGGTGAGACTATCGCTGCGATTCTCTCGCTCGTGCAGATGGCGCCTAACTCGTTATACCACAAATATACAACACTAACTTTTGCCCGCGGCTTCGCCCACGTGGATGTCAGGGTCCCACGGGAACGTACTACCGGGATAAAAAGTATCCTACGTGTTAATCCAGTCGGTGTTCCAAATTCCATTCAAATCCGTTCAGTAGTTTTTGCGTGAAGAATTAACAAACATCCATCCATCCTTACAAACTTTCACATTTATTGATATTAGTAAGATAGTAGGATATACTGCACCTAACTACAAACACTTGAAATATTTACAGGCCTACCGTTTAACTAAGACAGCGCCTGAGATAGCTGCGCAAGAGTAGCAATATTCCTCAGCTATTGAACGCGGGTTAGATGTGCTGATCGCGTCACGTCACTCCCCTATCACCGCGTAGTTACCTCAGGCACCATCTTAGTTGACCGGTAGGCCTATTTTACTAGTTAATAAGTATAGTCCTACGCCCGTTAACAAATCTGACTATTTACCGTTAAGTTCTAACCGTTTTCACATTGAATTATAACAATAAAACCCACCACGCGTTCCGTCGTATCTTCAGACCCGTCCGTCACATATCCACCGGTGTGTGGGGCAACACTGAAAGTAATCCCCAAGTAAGTGGAAAATCTTTCAGCGGAAAATAGAATAACAGAATTAAGTTCATACCTTTTTCTAGCAAAGAAAGGAAGTTGGGAAAAGTAACATAGTTACACTTTTTCAGTGATCAAGATAATGGACACGATCTAGTTTGCTTAACTTGGCTTGCTTGGCTTGCTTAAAAGTCTTGCTGTCTTTTACTGGCAGGTGAATTATGAAAGAGATGTAATGTGTTGATATTTTACTACGACTACCTACTTCCGTAAGCCTTTTAAAAAAATTAACAAAATGAGGATCTATTTTCAGTTTTAACTTAGGGAGCTGTAAATCAATAGTACAGTCGACAGAACATCGGTGGTAAAACTTTGAGCTGGTCTAGCGTAATATACAGAGTGAAAAAATGCAGCAACAAACCTAACCTTTGCACTAAAACTTAAGTCACATAAGTTTAGGTAATTTGTTCCGTGCAAGAATCAAACCGGCGATCCGCATATCGCACAAGTCAATCTTACAGTTATGTTGTGACTGAACGGCGAAAGACGCGCTAGTGAAGCCGGTACGAGCCTTCGTCGTGGTACAAACGATGTAGATTAGATCCTACCCTCCAGTTGAGCCGCTAAAGGCGTGAGTCGTGCCTCGAAAATCGCGCCGAAAAAAAATCCTGCAAAATATTAATTTGATTTAAATATTTTGTAACATATTTTTTTTGAGCCAATTATTCAATTCAGTTTACCGAAAATTATATAAAAAAATAAGAAGTACAAACTATCTATTATTCTGTAAATCTAACCTACCAGAAAAAAAAACGTACAAAATGATTAGGACGCCGAAATTCCGAAACGAAAAAAAAACCGCAAGAAAATTCCGCGCGCAAAACTTGCGTGTGCCATTTAAAACAAGCGAGCCCAGATAAGAGTGACCGCTCTAACTTGAACCGTAATTTTTGTCTAAACACCCCCTCAGCCTCGCGGTTCTGTGGCGAGCGGGGTGTCGGGTAGTTCTCAAAGAATTGGCGGCTTACGCACGTGTAGAGTTAACCTGCGCACAAGTTGCAGAATCAATCAACGTGGTTATTTTGCTGGGCAATCGCTGGGGAAACCAACCGCGCATGCGTTCTCCAGTAGTGATGTTAGACTCGATGTTTTTGTGCGTGAAACTTCGGCTATCGAATTTTCGGGCGTCTTGAAGATTGGGCGGGACGCCGCCCGCCGCTGCCACCGCGACTGTCGCGACATGTATTTTTGTAGTAATTTTTTTATTTAATATATTTTTTATTTTATTTTAGAAAATTACTCTTTTGTATTTATTACAATAATGCGCTGATTACTCACTAATGCAAATAAAATTATTGTATTGATTCAGCAAAACCGAACAGCATGACTGTCATAAACAAAGTTCATAATGATGATTTCCATTAATTATATTCATGATAATAATACAATTTTACGCAGATATACTTATCGATAGTTCACGCGGTCAAGTGAGTCGATAGTCGCCTCACTCACACCGTGAGAATCCCGCCGAAACCAGCCAGTAGAAGCAGTTGACAGTATCCGCGCGCAACCGGTGTGCGATAGACGTCCTCATGCCACAGGCGACGAATATCCCTCGCGATCAAGGTACGTCACTAAAAACTTATTTTTCAAAAACAATATTTTTAAACCAACATGAAACCTCTTTAAATATTCTAAACCTTGTTACCGCGTTAAAAAAAGATACTTTTGATTTTTAATTGTGTTCGTAATTTAGGCGAACGTCTTGGGCCGGCAGTTAAGTGACAGCCAACTTGTTTACAATAGAGGAATTTTTCGGGTGTTCTAAGCGGATTTTTCGGATATCTAGCGTATTGTTGGTGTGTCGGTTGAATATTTTTTCAGTGTGAGTGCAATGAAAACTTTATGCAAACTTTTTACGTGGAATATTTTCAGGTTTCACGATGAGAATTGTAACTAATTTTACATATAATTGCGGAATACTGCGATATATAGTGATTTTAAACCAGGAACTTGGTGTTTTTGACAAATAAAATTGTTTCAGGAGAATAAATAATAAAGTGACGCTTATAAATGATAAATGATAAATGATAAATGATAAATGATTTTATTTCTGTAAGTAGGTTTGTACAAACACTTTTACACGTCAATCATATTTTAAAACTAGATGAGGTCGGCGTTTCCTATCTGACTACTCTGAGAAGAAAGGCCGAAACAAACTCAGAGGTCACAGTCTCTTTTAAAGTCCAGACATAATCTTGGTCAGATCATGTGAAGACCGTGTAGATTTGAGTCTGAAATGGTAATTTTGAGGAAAAAATACCACACAGAATGAGTGGACCTGTCCAGTCAGTGCACGCATTTGTCAGTAATCGTGCAGCTCAACTCAAAACTTAAGGAGCTCAACGATTCGACGAACAATACCAAAGAAAGGACATTTGGGTAGGCCGCATTAATTACTCAAACTGCCAGACTTTGATTAAAACTAATCAAGAAAGAAAAAAAAAAAACAATGATCTACATAGTCTTCACATTCACAATAATTAAAATAATATACTATTTTACAAAGTAAATATTCATGTCAATATATTTATAAAAACTCATCAATGTCAACAGGTATAAAAAAATCCTGAAATAATCTTGGTCAGATCATTTGAGGACCATGATTGACGGGGATGTACTTTTTTCACGGCATTCTATTGGTCATTGACGGTCTTAACGACGCTTTGTTTGTACACATCACAATGTTGTACTTTCCGGACTACGTAGCGTGATAAACTATCTTCGTTTCGAGATGTTTAATTACTACTTTATGTGTGAAACCATTATTTATGTCTTGTAAACAAATTTTGCTGGTATCCGATATTCAGATAAACCCTTGCCCAGTTTGTAATTATCGCGTGGCAAGATAATATTGCTCGTTTAACACACGGCAATAAACGCGGTTTTAACATATATATTACATATTTTATTTTTATGTTTCGGTGACGGTGTCCCGATGGTGGTCCCACGCACACTGAGCCAGTGAGATTACCTTCTGTGGTTGTTGTTAGGCAAGTGTTTCTTCATATCCCCCCTCCCTCTCATTTCTTCCAAACTTTTTCTACCGTCACTTAAGCTGGTGTGAACGTTCATCTGCTCCTATCAATTCATTTTTCCATAATTCGGTTGCCTGTGAAATGTGCTACTTACCGAAATCCAAAATCATGGAATCGGTTTAGTAATGAATTCATTTTTCATTTTTGATTCACATTATGTTCTGACGTTTCATTTCGAGCGAAAGTCACCGAATGAAAGACGAAAATAAACAAAAAGTGAATCATTCTGCAATCTGCTTTACTGCACTCGCTGTGTTTCGTTAGACCATTCAAAATTTTTTTCTTATTTAGTTTCACTTCTCTTAAGTTTAAAAATAAGGACAATGAATAAATAAATAAAAAATTGAAATGGACGATGTCAGGCTTCATTAGTCGAAAGGCTATAAATGGAAATTTATATCTGTAAATACGTTCAAGAAAAGACTTTTATACGCCAAAAATAACTTGTGTTTTAAAACTAGATGAGTTCCGTGGATGCTATCCGACTACTTTGAGATGAAAGATCGAAACAAACTCAGAGGTCACAGCCTCTTTTAAAGTCCAGACATAATGTTGGTCAGGCCATATGAGGACCATGCAGATTAATGTCGGAGATGGTCTTTTGAGGAAAGAACCACACAGATTTGAGTGTACCTGTGCAGTCAGTGCACGCACTTGTCAGTAATCTGACATTGAGTAGCTCAACTCAAAACATAAGGAGCTCAACGACTCGATGAACAATACCGATGAAACGACATTTGGGTAGGCCGTAACTGCTAGATTATGATTAAAACTATATTGAGAGAAAAAAAATTACCCACATAATCCTCAAATTCACAATAACTATAATATATAATAATAAGGAACATAAATATATAATAATAAATATATAAAAATAAGGACCTCGACCAAGAGCCTCGACCAACACGGCACGATTGGCGCAGTGGTTAAGCGATTGACTGCTGCGCTGCGTGTCGCGGGTTCGATTCCCGCCCGGAACAAATATTTGTATGACCTACAAGTAGTTGTTCCGGGTCTGGCTGTTTGTGTATGTGAGTTTTAAATGTTTGTAAAAAGCACCCACAATACAGGAGAAATTCCTAGTGTGGGGCAACGTTTTAAAAAAAAAAAAAAAAAAAAAAAAAAAAAACACCTGAGGAGGCTCTTGTTGGGCAGCTGGATCAAGGGCTTGATTTAGAAAAGCGGTACTTCTGGACACGGCTCGGATTGTTAGGAGGTTCCTCTCTCTGGAGCCATGACCGCCGGTAGCTTGGACGATGTTCCCGATATCAGTGGGCTACTATTTTTTATATTTTTAAATGGTTTTATATTTTCTATATTCTGATATTTAAAAATATAATTTGTATATACATGTATATGAAATAAAGGAATATTAATATAATACTTTATAAAGCGAATATTCATGTCACAAATATAGCCTTATTCCAATAAAGTAATTTTACCAATAATGAACGTTCATATGTCTGTTTTTAAACCAAGAGTCATGTACGTAGGTGCCGTTGCGTCTAAATTAGAATTAATGTCTGCATTTAACCTGAAACGAAATGAATGTAGCAAGGTTCGTGGTTTACACTGAAACGTTACCTTAGTTAAGGCTAAAACAAGCATACGTAGCACGCTTGTATTTCACGACGGGGTTGGCAGAAGTATGTAGTACGTCTACAGATTATCAGTTTTTACCAGAACCTGTTCTAGGAGGTAGTTAAGTGGGTACTAAGAATTTCATACAGGCACTTATCCCAATTTTGGGATTAAACCCAAATCCCACGCTTAAAGGCACGTACACACTGGCGCGACGGGACAGCGCGACACAAAGGCAACGCCTGTCGCGCGACGTGCCGTGCCTTTGTGTCGCGCTGTCGCGTCGCGCCTGTTTGAGGGATACCTATACTTGTTATTATAAAGAGGTAAATTTTTTGAGTTTGTATGTAGGACTAATCTTCGAACCCCTGATCCGATTCCGAAAATTCTTCCACTAATGGGAAGCCACAGTATAGCCGTGTGTCAAATTCCTTGTTAAAACAAGAAAATTCACGCGGACGAAGTCGCGAGCTGAAACTAGTCTAAGTTAAGACTATAACTCTATCTCATTATTAACTTAACATGTAAAAATACTTTAAGTCAGTATTTAGCTCCTTACAGTTATTTCATATTCGTTCCGATGTTTTCGTATACAAATTAACATCAATTTTATGGACCGAACTGTTTGGACCGGACCGGTGTTATTATGCCACCGTTGTTATTGTTTTAATAACGCCTCTTTTCAGGTGGAGGTATAGAGAGGTCGGTGGTTATACTCATTTGCCTACGTTTATTAAAATGTCAATCAATCAATCAATCAATCAATCTTTATTTGTGAACACAGGTATTACAATACAGGTCATAAGTATACATTTTAGTCGTGCTCCATGCCCTACCAATGAAATTGGTGTACAAATATATTAGGTTTTTTAGTAATCAGTCTGAATCTATAGAATACAAAGTTAAATTCGAATATATAATGTATAATGTATTTATTTATGTATTTTGGCTTCAGAGGTCAAATGTAAAGAAAAAATTCACCTGTTGTTTAAGAATCTGATTTATTCACGAATCGGATTTTTTTTTTAAACTTTGCCCCTCACTAGGAATTTCTCCTGTATTGTGGGTGCGTTTACAAACATTCAAATTCACATACACAAACAGCAAGACCTGGAACAACTACTTGTAGGTCATACAACTATTTGTTCCGTGCGGGAATCGAACCCGCGACACGCAGTGCAGCAGTCAATCGCTTAACCACTGCGCCAACCGTGCCGTCAAGTTATTTAGTGGACTCGGTTGTGGAGGTCAGAGAGGCAGCCTCTCCATGTAAAATACTGGTATTCAGCTGCATTTGGTAAGACTGGAAACCGACCCCAACATAGTTTGATTGATTTGGATAGGACATAACATATTAGGCATAGGAGTCTTAAAGTTACAACAGCTGGATTGCAGTAAAATAAAATACCACTCGATATTCATCAACAAAACGTGAAGACATTTTTAAAACATGCATTAATAGCACACTATTTATACCGTACTATAATTTGAATAATTATATCGTAGATAAAAATGCTTCCTGCTCCACAGCCACTTGGGCTCACTAATTGAAATTTTAATGTTTGTAAGAGATGCGCTTCCCTTTGAATTATTTCTGACATTATGAACTTAATGTATTTCTTTTTTTAAATCAACTTTTAATTGTTGAATGCCTCAATAGATATTAATGATTATATTTCTTTTTGGTAGTAAAATGTAATTAATCTCTCAAATACATTGCAAACTATGGTTTTGTATAATTTAGAAGTATTTTTTCAATTTTGTAAATGTGAGTACCATTGGGTTTGTTTATTATGTATGTTGACTTGAAAGCATAGCAGTTGAGAGTATGTTACTCACTGATGGTGGTATGTCCTTGTGTGACTGTGGGGTGTCCTTGGAGTTTCTTGCCCGTTCTTCTCTATATAGATCTACGTTTTGGAATGAACAACTAGCTTCAAGTTTCTGACTAACTGACCGACTCTTTGACAGTTCAATAGTGTCTGTAAATGGTTTAATTGAAATAAACGCTAAGAGTTTGAGTTTGAGTCCAAGGCCCGCTAGTACCACAACTCACCAAATACGTTTAGCGCAAAAATTATTTAAATCAAAGTTTGGTTTGTGTCATTGTTTGAGATGACACAGACAGAATGATTGCGGGAATAGAACCCAGGATAATACCCCACTAAATAAACTTTTCTCTCATTTTTTAGGGTTCCGTACCCCAAGGGTGCCAACGAAACCTTATTACTAAACCTTCGCTGTCCGTCTGTCCGGCTGTTTGTCTGTCCACGGGCTGTATCTCATGAACCGTAATAGGTATACAGGTAAATTTTTCAGTGTGTGTATTTCTATTGCCGCTATACAAATAATAAAAATAAAATAAAGTAAAACAAATAAAGGGGTATATGTAAATAGTGTTAAATATTGCACGATGGTACGGAACTCTTCGTGTTGCCCGAACCGCCCGGTTTTTTACCAGTACCTAACTATTCAGGTTGTTCGTTTTTTCAATAACCGAGGAAAATTTTCAACGCTGGGGGCTCTCGTATCATATGCTTTTTTCATGCTAACAGTTTACGGGTCGATGTCCCTCACACACGGTGTACGGGATACACGTGTATTATCTATCATTCGATACCTTTTCAATCGTAATAGCCTCCAGCGCGTCCTTTCGGGAAAAGGCGGGTAGGTACAACGGGCAAGTTAGCTTTCAGGATATTGCGTGGGGGCTCCGCAATTGCTCCGGATATTAGATGGATCCTTCAATAGAGCTATAATTAAACGGAATAGTTCGAAATTTAGGGTTACAGTCGCGGTGTAAGTTTAGCTTGATTGACGTGAATACGTTTACTACAAACTGTGCTTATAACCATATCGTACAACCGTGATTTCTTCACAGTATGGCTTATAAACCGCGCCGTAGAAAAAAACGTGTCTGCCAACAAGCTTCTACAGGGTGAAATTGAATTCATGGGCATCCTTTTATTGGGTCATTGTGCTCATCATTATGAATAACTTTTACTATGGGACCAAACCAGAAACTGCGATAAAAAATCCCTACATTTATGTCCGCATAACTCGTCAAAATGTAGGGTACAGCTGATTTTTAAACGACTTCAAAAAAAGGAGGAGGTTCTCAATTCGACTGTATATTTTTTTTATATGTGTGTTAGCTCGGGACTCTGTTCTGGGTGAACCAATTTGGATGATTGTTTTTTTATTTGAAAGCTGGTGCTTCACATGTAGTCCCATTTACATTTGATCAAGTTCGGACTTGTTAAAATAATTTACTAATCTATTAATTATTTCATTATTTTGCTCATTTATTGATGTTAACTATGTATATTTATTAAATTTTGCATGCCAAAACTCAGGCAGAATGTACCCGGGTCACTATGTTTCTATAACAACTTTAATGTACACTACCTACATTCTATGCGAATAAATGATTTGATTTGATTTTGATTTTGATTTTCGGACCAGTAGTTTTTGAGTTATCCTTAATACTGCGTATTTTTTCCACTTAGTTTATATTGATGAAGTTTTAATAATTTCCTGTCATTGTTATTTACATATTAAGTAGTGGTATACGAATTTGTGTGGGGTAGGCACCACAAATAAAAAGTGAATAATTAAACTTTTTTACAAAAAACAACCGACTTCAAAAAAAAAACAAAAATATGTGCAAAATAACTTTAATTTCGGATGTCGATGGCCAAAAACGAAAATACAAAACCAAAGAAACCGAGTTCCGAAATTAAAGCAATTTTTCACGTTTTTTTGGGTTTTTTTGGAAGTCGGTTGTTTTTTGTAAAAAAGTTTTTTGTTTCGCGATTTCAGGATTGGCCCCATAGTAAAAGTTGTTCATGATGATGAGTACAATGACCCCTTAAAGGGATGCCCATGAACTCAAATTTCACCCCGTATAGTGATCCATATAACACGGACGATCGTGCCCACGCACGGTGAATAAACTGTAGTTTTTCACATCAAGTAAAACGTGTGTGTACGTATCCAAGCATTTTTATTTTAGTTTATTTGGAAAGGTTCTTTCAATCCTCGTACAGTGAAACAAGTTAGATTTGTTTGAATTCGTTTTCATAATTGACAGCAAAACCGTACTACTTTATTTTAAATGAATTTAATGGAACGTTAAATAATTCCCACTTTGCTTCTCTAAAAATACTATTGAGCAGAAATAATAAATGCGCCTCGTGTTGTGAATCTCAAATAATTCCTATTTAGGGTCCTCATCACCTGCCTGCCTTTTCTCAACAAATTAGGGTCGGCTTCCAGTCTAACCGGATGTAGCTAAATACCCGTATTTTATATGGAGCGACTGCCTATCTGACCTCCTCCACCCAGTTACTGGGTAAACGATACCCCTTGGTAATTCAGGTTGTCAGATTTTCGGGCTTCAGGCGACCCGTAACGACTATCAATGATCCACAAATCACAGGTCCATAGAGCAGTCCTGGTAATATGGTCACCCATCCAAGGACCAACGGCGTCAAGCGTAGCTTAACCTGATCGATCGACCCGTGCGGCTGTTATAACTGCAACCAACTTGGATGTAGTATTTGTTCACAGTTCTAATCTAACTTACTCGTAACTTGATCGTGGTATCCTGGTTTAGTTACTGCGAGCAACTTTGAGAAACGGCCAGAAAGTTAAAAAGAGGCACATTTATTTTAAAAAGTGTGCATCATTATATGCTCAAAACGTTAATAAGGGTTCATTGCTTAAAAAAAGCGTTAATTTAAGGTCAATAACTTTTTAAAGGATAAGTTAAACATTTCCCATATTTTTTTTGAAGACGGTATCTACGGAAGTATTAAGTATTTACTTAGGATATACCAAATATAAAATGAATGAAACTCTGATTTTTTTGAAGAACCACTTAAGGTATGAATTCCGATAGCCATTTTTCTTCTTAGCGTGTCGATGTCGAAGGCAATCTACATCGAGTCGGCCCAGAATTTGGCGACGAGTTTGGCACCTGCGGTAGCTTCCATCAGTTCCTGTAACGTACATACAACAGGACACGCTGGATAGCATATTAAGTGCCCCATTGTTTAGGGAACAGCACCACATTTACACGTCATCATCGTCGTTACGGAGTCAACTGTGAATCTCCACCTCAGCCGGTTTTCTTTGTTTCGGCCAACCTGGGTCTGGAGTCTATTTAAAGACTGCACATAAGTCAAGCCAAATCATGTCCAGGTTAGGATTTTCAGCAGAAGAACGAATGGCTTGGGTAGGGAAGCACTATCTCGCCACAACTTTAGCTTTTCCTTAGACCGTTCGCCAGTGAGTAGGAACAAACATTAAAAACCTTTTGCGACTTTTCAGCCTTTATGACACAAGGATGTTATCATACAAACGGTGTCGAGTGCCGGAAATTATTTTAACACATTGATTTTCTCAAATAATTCATCACGGTGCGCCATATTTGTTTACCAAATATGACAAGTGGGTACTGAAATACGCCCTTTAAATATATAACACAATTATGTAAGTACCACCCTTCACCTGTACGTACATTATTATTCAAGGTAAACAGTATTTTACCAGATGAATTTTAATTTAAACTACTACTCAGAGAAATACCCAGAATATTGTATACAGGCTACCGTTTACCGGCGTTATTATAAAATGCTTTGTTAGTTAGAATTTCACTCTTACTACATATACATTAAATACAATATAATGAGTGTAAAAAGAAACTTAACGAAGCCGTCAGTCACTTGTACTCCTCGTTATTTTAATACTTTTTTGTACAGGACCATAACTGGGACCCTTCTGGTTACGAATATATTAAAGATCAAAATTTCAACTTTTACTTACGTTTTCTTAACAGTTATTTAATGTTATGACATAACTTTAAATACCCCCACGACCACTGTCCCGTGGCATGCACACATAAGCATAATGTTTTGCGTGTGTTACATTGCGCACTACCGCAAACAGCAAATTTTCACACCAAAAATAAAAGTAGTTTCCCAGCAATTATTTGTGTGCAATGTTACTTAGTTTGATGTACAGGATGCGTAGTTGACGGCTGTGTGATGGGTCTTTTTACACCCTGTATCTAAGATGTGGTAGCATCGGTCTAATTAACTCGTCTACAACGTAATTCGTTAAACGAACTAACATGAGCGATAATTTAATTAATTTAATCTTGTCTAATTGGAATTATCTAAAGAAAAGGAAAGAAAGAAAAATGCGTTTATTGGCATTGCAGCAACAAAAATACACCTTAAAACCAAAAAATATAAAAACAATGATTATTCCAGTAGTAAGTTATTTCAGTATTTTTTTAAGAAGATTCTCGTAAGAAGATTAACCTGTCAGTGGTTCGTTATTATCTGCCTGCATTTTCCAATTTTGTTGGGATCGTGTTCCAGTCTTTCGGGATGCAGATGAATACCAGTATTCTACATGGAGCGGCTGGCTACCTGACCTCCACAATCCAATTACTAGGCAACACGACACCTCTTGGTAAAATTGGTTATCAGACTTTCGGTCTTCTGACTACCCGTACCAACTGTCGAAGATGTACAAATGTCAGCCGGGACTTACGCTTTAACCTGCTTTCCGAGGCACGGAGGCATGGCAGGGGTCTCGGAATGTAATGGATGGTCGCCCATCCACGGAGCGACCTCGGCAAGCGTTGGCTAGTATCAAAAAGATTGTTGGTTACTTCCACTATAGAACTAACAAACAATCATTTTGATACACCCATTGTGTGCCTCTGAAATACTACTCGATACCCAATGTGTTTTTTTTTGATTGGCAACTCGCAGTTTTGACCACTGGGGGTCGTGGCTGCTTAACCGGTCTGTCCTGTGGTTGCCTTTCGGATTTTACTCTAAAAGGCCTCCAGCCAGGAGCGGAAAAATTTAAAACTAAAACTTAAATGATAGATGACCGCACGCTAAGGGCACCCCCTGTGGGGTACGGACCTCGGCTTAGGGCGTCATCGGGAGAGGGCAGCGCGATATTGGGGACGGGCTGGATCAAAGGGTTTATGGTATCATGATTATTAAACGGGGAGTTTAAAGCTACAGGCTCAGCTACGGCGCGGGCTGAGGCCTCATCGGACTGGGGACGGGGGGAACGGATGCGGGGGGGTCGTCGCGTGGGACCTCGTCGGCGAGGTCGGAACGATGGCGGTCTGTGTCTGTGCACTGTACTTGTGGCCCTACTGCTCTCCTGGAGGAGGGTTATGGGGTCATCGGGGTCGACTAGGACATGCCGGGGACGGCGGGTATGACTAATTCGGGAGGGGACATAACTGGCGGCCGCGACAACCAGAGGGTTGCGGTGAGTGGCGGCGGAATCGAAGAAACGCTTGGATAAGCGTTTCATGAACTGACTGATGGTCGGGATTTTAAGATCGAGATGGAGACTTTCGTTCCGAACGAACCAAGGGGCACCGGTCGCCCTGCGGAGGAACCGGTTTTGGAGGGTCTGCATCCTATGGATGTGGTGGGGCTTCGCTTGTGCGAATACTACGCTCGCATAGGTCATGATGGGGCGAATGCACGCTGTGTAAATGCGCAATTTGCACCTAAGTGACAATTTGCTGCGTGCATTCAGGACGGAGTGGAGCCTACCGAGAGCGAAAGCGGCGCGCGAGCGCGCCTGCTTTATGTGCTCCGAGAAGGAGAGGTGCTGGTCTAGGACGACGCCCAAGTATTTGGCTCGCTTCTCCCAAGGGATAGGCTTGCCGTACATGGTCAGCGGACGGGGAAGGAGGGGTTTGAGTCGCGGTTTCGAAAAGAACACCGCTTGACTCTTATCGGGATTGACTTCGATTCTCCACTTCCTAAACCAGTCACCGAGCTGGTTGACTGAGGTTTGGAGAATGCGAGAGATCGAGTCGTGACCCAATGTGTGTTTTGAATAGTGCTTATCAACCAGACCCAAATGAATTTGTAAATTAAACCCGCACTCATTTCACTTCTTTCTTGATCCATTATCACCTTAAGCTATAATGTGTCTAGTTATGTTTTCACTGGATGTTTTTACGGAATCGGACTGCAAATCATAGCAGTGCTGGTACCTACGGTGGTACAGTCACGAGCATAAATATGTATACACTTGGCTAAATTCAAAAGCGATTTTCTCCTTAATTTTTTAATAAAATTTTATGTTGTTACGAATATTGTATTTTCGAACCCATAAGTTTATGCAATATGTGACATTTCAACATTGCATTCGTTATTTCACGAAAAAATCGCTATTGAAAATTGCCAAGTGTTGGCATATTAGTGCTCGTGACTATACTTCCCCGGCCAATGTATCTTTACGTATGAGATGACATCATCGTCACACCTCTTTAAACAAAATGACAATATTTAACATACATTATCTTGCATTAATAGAATTTGTATTTTAATCAAGTTTATAAATAATGTAATTTTTATATTTTTCTAAATCACTGTTGAATTATCTTACCTTCTTAAATGGGCAAGTCTTATTATATAATTAGCTATTATATCTATGAATCTCAATTCATAATACTTTAATAATCATCTCTTTTGAACATTTTACTCTATTTTTATATTGGCGATATTTGTCCAGCAGACTCATGGAACAAATACTCACCCTGTATTGAGTTATCCGATTGATTAAACAATACTATAGGATCCGTCCAGACTATAAATAAAAGAGTTGCGTTAAAAGAGAATCCACGATTCTTAATTAATGCTAGGCAGTGAAAACCCTGCTGACTAATCGGTTTTACTCGCACCGATCTCATTAAAAGATCGCGACGTAACAAAAAAGAAAAACTATGTAAAAATACACGATACTCGTATTTACTGCTTCGAGGATAAAATACGATTAAACGTATCCAGACATCATATGTTGCAGAAGTCTGCACCTCGCAATGTAATTGGGTTCCGTACCAAGTAAATTATGGCTACGAAGTACCAACATTCTATTTATGTTATAATTATTAATTCTAGAAGTTGAACAGTTCACTAGCAGTGAAAAGCTGCTCATTAAATGGTTTATGGTTAAAGAACTTTATTTCTCAAAAATAATTACATTCACTTTATATGAGAACACTTATTTCTAATTCGAATACATTAGGCGACGCGGCGATTACACGACAAAAATAGGTTACATTAGTACAGTACTCGAAGATAGCTTAAAATTTTAAATCCGCTAAAATGTATTTCTTTAGAGATTTTGCGAAAGTATACATAGATTTTTGATCTTTTACACTCCGAGGCAATTTGTTGTAAAGCTGTGCTCCTTCATACAGAATAGTACTCCTGCCGTAGTTTGTTCCAGGCGCCCGCACCGCTATGTCATTTGCTTGTCTAGTTCTGTATCTGTTTTCTATTTGGGATTGTTTTGTAAGAGTTATTTGTGTGTGTATGTTTTTGTTTAAAATTGTATGTACAAGTATACAAGTATTATACCTATATATCTGTGAAATATTCATGAACTAAATCGGTTCATTACGCTTACAGCATTGCACGGTCATCATAATGATAGGTACGACTGGTCATTTCGGTTTGGTTAAGAACGAATAAATAGCTCGGTTGGGTAAATACCCACCGAGGCTTGTTGACATTGTAATTGGGCTGTGTCCACAACTAATTGAATGATTATAAATACACATCTATCTTAATAGTAGCGGTTACATGTAAATTTGCTCGCATGGGACATTTATCCTCCGTATATTTTGACCCTCATATTGATTATATTTTTACGTAGTAAAGGCATTAATGATTTAATACATATAATAATTAGTTTTTTTTAAATTATTCTATGGATTTCCTGCCACAGTTTTTTTTTGTGTGTGAAATCATCCAATGACCTCTCCCGCTCTGGGCGGAGCGGAAGGGCGTGTCAGACTCTTACTGACTAAAACCCACCCGTGTTCCTTCAGTTACCTGTGCGCCAGGGCCACGGTAACTCTTTCAAACAATCCGCGACCCTGGCAGGCACCGGCCCTTTCGGACCCCGTCAATGATGCTGACATCTCTTTGAGGCGCGCTTGGAAAACGACGCGCCGTCGACCCGGGCCTGGTCTTTACCGGACGGCGAGCTGCTGCCACAGCACTTACCAAATAGTCTATATAAAAGAATAAATAGGTAACAATAGTAGTCGTTTACAGGCAGTAAAGATGACAATATTGTATAGCTAGATCGGGTTCAGCCAATAATAATACTAATCAAATAAATCACAAACACTTAGTTTGTAAATACTCGTTTGTAGTGGGAATGTAACTTTGACAATTGATTGGTCAGGCGCAGAGCTTGAAATACCTGTATTTTCGGGAACCGGTACCATTGGCCTTGGTCTGATACCGGTACCAGAGTAGTACCTGTACTAGTGGTATTTCTAATCAGTATCGGTACTGTACCAGTACCAAAACCGGTACCAAACAAAAAATACGGTAAGCTAGAGCGAGAAAACAGATATAAGTAGAGAGTAAAAAGGATAGTTAATAGGCATTAGAAAAATAACTTCAAGGTTATCAACCGTACGGGGTTCCTCTTACAAATATGAGATTTGTGGTACACGCTGGGTACCGGAATTTAGCACCGGTACCCGTCTGGAACCAGTACCCAGGTACCGAATAGGCAAGAACCACTAAGTACTGGTACAGAACTTGTACTTTGGTACCGGTTTCAAACTCTGGTCAGGAGTAATAAGGAGTAGACTGGAATAAACTGGGTTAGACTGGAAACCGACCCCAACGATGTTTGGACATGGCTAGGCAGATTGATTTTTGACAAGATTATTACATTACCACATTATGTAACGATAAGTATAAAAAACGGTCCTTTTTGGACATAAAACCGGACGCCGAACTGAAACATGTCACACGCTCGAACTGCGCGGACATGTTGTAATTAAAAAGGTTCTTTGTTTCTCTACGGAACCCCGGTAAATAAAAAGCCCACTCTGTCCGGGCAAGTAAAATGTTATCGACAAGCTCCTTTTTTAGCTTCACTGCTGTGGTATTGTGTAGACATTCCTATTTTTTTACCATTAATTGACTATCGATAATCGCCGTTTCGCAAAGAAATATTGTATGTTCGAGAATTTTAACCTTAATTTTTGTTTTGTTTGAACGCACTGCTGTTAATTAATTTAATTTTCGTTTGATAACCAATATCAAAATAGAAAGCTCTACATTCTGTTTTGTGAATAAAATTGGCCTTTTTGATTCTAATTAATATAATTGAATAATTATATGAATTTTCTCAAACATGCTTGGAAATTCAAGCATTATTTTAACAACCTTCTTCGAGATAAATTGAAAATGCTGTACTTGTCAAATACATGTGAGCAGCGGCCGGAAATAGTATCAAAATCCATATCTGTCGTGTAATTAAAAAATTGAACGAACTTTTAACTTCGACCGATGGCAACCAAGGAGGTCACATATCAAAGATTTTATTTATATCTCGAACTAGCTTAGCAAATAAAGAAACAAATGAACATATTGGCGCGACAAAAGTTATCGCTGTTCGTCATTAATTCTGGAATTTATAATTAATTAGTTAGTTTGAATTTCCACGCATTATTTGAAAAAAGTACTATACAAGCCTTGGCCGCAACCAGGGATTGATGGACTCACGTACGAGTATGTGTGCCGCGTTTTCGCCTCGGCCCACATTTTCACGTTCGTCCATCAATGCCTCTGCTGTCGGCCACTGCAGTAATGTACTTTATTACAGCTTGCTCTATTGTGTGTCTACATATTTTCCTTTTGAATTGTTAGCAGTACATTTGTTTTGTATTAATGGCCAGCCTGCAATTGTTTACACTCCATTATTGTAAATAATATTTTATTAAAATCTAAGGTTAGTAGTAGGGTAGAAAGGATAGTTACAATTTCTTGTACCACAAGCATTATACTATAACATTAATAAATAAGACCCACTTGCAACGCTAATCACTAAACACGTTTAGTGCTATACGAATTTTAAACATCATTCTGTCTCTGTCATCTTCAAACATTTGACAAAAAACAGAATTATGTTTTAAACTCATTTAGCGCTAAACGTGTTTATTGATTGGCTGCGCAAGTGGGCCTAAGTAGGAAAAATAAATAAACAAACAAGTTTAAAGTTACGTGAGATAGTGAGAATTTAAAAATGTAGATAGGGTTATAAAAAAAATCCGCTGTTCCATACATTATGATCGTATAAGTACATAATGCAATTTTGTTTGAAAAAGCTGCTTTTTTGCTAACCGACGAAATATTTCTACACAGGCAGCGTGCAGGTAGAATCATGGTGACAATTTGCGCGTCGAAGTCCCGGGATTGCACCGTGTATAATTTATTTCCGTTCCATGAATAATAACGTGTGATGCATATTGCTAATTTCAGTAGCCAGTTCGCCCCATCAATTATCAAGGCCTTGGGGTCGGCTATAGTTCAGGCCGGGTAGCGATCTTACGACCTTTCGGTCACTGCGGCCTCTCTGGCAGGCTGTGCCGTCTATATATTATTAGACACACAAACAAAGGACATGGATAAAGTCTGCCCTAGCACAGATGAAAACTTAATAATATTTAAAAAAATAACTGATAATATTTGAAATCCCACCACTGCTATCGTTACTTGGCAAAACTTTGCAGGAAATATTTCAATTTAAAAGATTATTATTTTGATACAAGTATTCGGGGAGATCTTTGTGTTGCCAGTTTTGGAAATAAGGTGCTTGGGACGTGCTAATTTATTTATTTTTAGAAATGATATGATTTTATGAATATTTTTAGAAAATAATAGTTATTTTTGCAACTGTTTTATAATAAGGGGTAATAAACACGAATGTGGGTTTATCACACGAACAAAAATGGCGGGATACGACGTGAATTCGAATAACCTATAAGTTTAATTTTTTTAATTCGGCGCTGTGGTACATGACAATGTTCTTTTTTTTTTTTAAGGAGAGGCATAATGAAATTTAGTACAACATTCTAACACTCGTTTGGATGATATTATGGTTACTATGACACTGGTTGTTTTAATGTTGGCAATAAGCTATTTCAGAAACTTTTATAGAGGACTAGCTTCTGCCCGCGACTTCGTCCGTGTGGAATTTCTTGTTCCCCCGAACCACCCCGCTGCATCGCAACATTCTTAAGTTTTTTCCCGTAAGAACCTTCTTCAAAGTATTAGAAAACTTTTAAAAGAAGGTGGATGAAAACGGTAAAGTCGTTCTCAAGTTATGGCGTGACCAAGGGAAATAGGGATTCATTTTTATATATAATATTTATAGCATGGGTGTAGATAAAAAGTGTTTTTAAAGCGTATTGAATAATAACTACACTGTAATTAACATGATATTTAATCATTGAGTAATGTATCAATTTAATTTTAAAATAAATAGATAAGTCCAGTCTTAAATGTATGTAATGGCAACACCTTCTGCTTTGCACAGAGCTAAAACTAACATAGGGGGAGGCAAGATAAAAAATGTTACGCAATATTTTATTTTTATATACTAAACATCCTGTGTTTTAGAAAGAATACGCTTTAGTGCTTATATATGCCATTAGTTATTTTTGACGATTCCAAAAATATGATTTATGAAAATGACTTAAGAAAGACATGCCACAAAAACATAACCCTTCTTGTCAGTCGGGTCATAAGCTTTGATGATTTCTACTTTATTTATAATTCTGTGGTGCCGCGTGTGACAGCATCATGAATGTTTTGTTGTGATTTCTTGTGATTTGTTCAAAAATATCTTTGGCTGTGTTTCTAGTTATCTTTTTGCATTTCTGAGTGAGTTCGCCTTTCTTGAGCTATGTATCTTCGCATTGCAGTTTACTTCACCTTCAATAACAACACCTATAACTCACATCTCGGACCACTCTGATGTTGCCTGGTGTCCAACGGAGATCCAACGTTCTATAAACTGGGGCATGCAAATCAATCATTTGTGATACAGTCGATAGATTTGAGTGAAATTCAATTTGTTGGAAGACAGTGGATCACTGCGCGATCGACTAGTATTTTTCTTGACACGTTTGAAGTTATAGAGGTATGAGGGACAGGGTGTAAAGTTCACTCATACTCTATGGAAAAGGGAGGATCCTCCGACCAGACGGGTCTTGTGTCTGGTGGGCAACTGCCCGACGATTGATGTCGGGATGTTGTATATATGCTAGTTGCGCGGTAAACTCTGATTGCGCGATGCAGGATTTGCGTGACGTCAGTATGACGCGTAGCTCGCATGTGGCGATTGTAGATGCCGCTACATCACTCCCCCCCGGAGACCGGAGGTCGATAGTGGGCTGAGTCGTGTATCTTGCGATGCTTGCCAGGGCCAGGTGAGGTTCCAGTGAATCGGAACCGGTTGTCGCATAGTTCGCGGTGAGTCGGAACTGTCTGCGAAGATTCCCCAGTGAGTCGGGGTGGCGCTGCGTTATGCTCCAGTGCGTCGGATGTGGTACAGCGCCAAGTTGTGGCGGACTGCTGGCGTCGACCAGGAGAGGGTTTGAAGGCTCTGCTTGTGGACCGGCCGAGAGTGCAGTGTGCTGTGCCAAGGTTGCTGATGAGGCTGAGGGTGATGACCAGGTATGCGCGGTCGCTGCATGCTGGTGGTCAGGATACCCGTTGAAGCCGTGGGTGCTGGCTGGCTGTGTGACTCGCCGCTCTAAAGCTTGCGGAAGTGATGATGATGACGTCACGCTGAAGTAGTTGCACGAAGGCTGCGCTGACGTTCATGTTCGGGGTCACCAGTATAGAGGTATGAGGAACAGGGTGTAAAGTTCACTCATACTCTATTGAAAAGGGAGGATCCTCCGACCAGACGGGTGTTGTGTCTGGTGGGCAACTGCCCGACGGTTGATGTCGGGATGTTGTATATATGCTAGTTGCGCGGTAAACTCTGATTGCGCGATGCAGGATTTGCGTGACGTCAGTATGACGCGTAGCTCGCATGTGGCGATTGTAGATGCCGCTACAAAGTCATCAGATTTGGGAAGGTTGTTAAGGCCTTTTACAAAGTTTTACGACGAACATAAATATACAGGGCTTTGAAACAGTATTATTGCTTCATAATACAATTTGTTTTATTTGTTTCCATTTCTGGGCCAAGCTTTTATGGGACCGTTATCCATCTCCTTTTACCTCTTTTTAATATTAGTTTAGATTCAACTACCTACGACTTATCATAAAAAAGAAACAGGTATAAGGCGAATAGCGATTGTTTATTTTATAATTTTTTTGCTGGTTCGATTCCCGGTTTAGGTAAACTTTTCGAAAAATCTGTGAATCTTGTTTTGTTTCTTTAAAAAAATAAAGGAATGTTTCCGTTAAGTAAAATAATCTATATTAAGAATTTAACGTAGTTTCCCTTCAGAGCCCATTGATTTTTTCCATCCTGTATAGTCTTTTATAAATTTTAAATAAAGAACATATCGCGTCACAGCCGCGGGCCGTCCCGCTTAATAGGTATTTTTTTAAATTCACAATCGCTGTTGCACTCACAAGACCGCAGCGATTTTATTTTAATCAATATTTTTCTTAATTAAGTATGTAAAAATTTTCGTAGCCGACTACCTAACTACATTTAGTTCTATTTTTTTAATTCTTTCCCGCCCTGGAAAGGGAAGCAATTACTATGAGTCTTTCTCGCCGAAAGATGGCGAGCAGCGTCTTCCACCCGCTACTCGGATCAAACAAACACTAATTTCCGAGTATGAGTAATGAATATTCATTTCCCAGCAATTACTTTTGTGCAATGTTACTTAGTTTGATTTACAGAATGCGTAGTTGATGGCTATGTGGTTGGGTTTTTTACACCCTGTATCTATAGTTACCCCATAACCCCGTAACCTATAGTTGTCGGAAACAAAAACAGTCAACGTAGCCGAAATCGGCATGGGATGTATTATTGCAAATCCAAAAATAATTAGGCAAGTATACTTTGCCCTTTGTCAGTCAATTTTGACTTACTGTATTACTTCATGGGGTGGGGCAAGTAAAACTTTGTTATTGCCCATTGAAAGAGCTCAAAGAGCTATTCTTAAGGTGGCTACTTGCCGCCCTTTCCTATTCCCCACTAACCTCCTGTATAAATCTTGTGAAGTACTAACAGTTCGACAGTTATTTATAATGAACATTGTACTAAAACAACACACAGCACTTCCATACAGCACTGAATTTACTAAAAGGAGACGGAAAGATATAGTTTGCCCTCAAAAAAGTACAAAACATGCTTTCACGGCCAAATTTTATATGTACCTCGGACCGCTACTCTATAACAGGCTCAATGAAAAAGGAAACGTCTACTCTTTAAATTATAGTAACTGCAAGAAAATCCTTAAGGACACTCTTCAAACAATGTCCTATGAAGATACAGAGAAGTTATTACTAGTGCTAAAGTAAATATTGTTTGTATTATTGTTATTTTTTTAATTAGTTAGTTAAGATACTATAATTTTATATACCTTTTACATTTATTTACCAATAAGACTAATCTGATATGTGATTATTTAATCAATTAATGTTACCTACAATCGCCAGAAACACAGGATTACCTAGTTCAGGCACAAATTATGGATGAACTTGACATAAATTTAAGAAAAACTGTATTTAACCTTATACCTTATATTTTTGAATATAATTTTTTATTATTATTATTTATTATGTATCACCCATAGCAAAATAACCTAATAGTAGGCAACATTGGGCAGCGAGGCCTATGGGTCGTGCGTCATGCAGGCTGTTAATTTAGTCAAAGTTGAAGTTAAATAATTTATTTCTAGTAGGCACTTTTGAACGTAATAATTTACAGGAAAATAGAATTGATTCTAGGCGGCCCTTCCAAAATTTAGTTTCGTATTGAGAAGAATGGGCAAGAAATAAGGCTACATTATCCAACGACATCGACACTTAATTGTAAGTAGTATGCCATCGTCAAACACATTTCAAATGTAGAATAAATCAGCTCTTACATACTAAACAACGCTTCAGAAACTCGAAAAATATACTGCCGTAAATTTTTTTTTTTCGTGTCGGTACGAGTAAATAGCAAATATTTCAGATCAGATTCATAGAAAAATATAAGGAATGATTGCCTTATTGATATTAGGGAGGCATGTCGGTGTGTCTCCCCAAATATTTTTTTCGTAATTGCCATACCATTGTTAAGCGGTGCAAAGAATGCACCTTCTTACCAAATCATCGATATACTCGTAGTAACACTTGTCTTGCAGTAAAATAGCTGTGTGACTTCCGGACAGACGTACATGACAAAATCTAGCCTTTTAGTCTGTGCTAAATAAATCTATTCCCTTTCTCTCTATAAGGTTCCATTTTTTCCATTTGGCTACGGAACCCTAAAAACACTACACACACTCTAAAAAGCATTCCTAACGCCAACTTTGCATAACACCGGCCACAATCCGAAAAGCTAATATCACAATTTTCGTGGCGCACCCTTATACACAAGGCTCTCCTACGTAAGGGCGGGGGCAGGGTAGCAACTAATTATTGAAGGCCTTCTACAGCTGCCATCGACATACATAATAACTGCGTGTTATAATTACGCCATAACTTTTAACAGGGTAGACAGGAAGGCAAGTAAAGCTGGTGAAATGTTGCTCGGTGTATTGTTAAATAGGGAATATATTGGAAAACCATGAAAGTCTTGTGGTTTAATAGAAACAGGGCAAACAGCGGGAAGTGCAGCTTAATTACTTTCAGTGCAGAGTTCAATCGATTCGCGGTTGTCTGGTAGTTATTGCTATTAGCGATAAGATTGCCTTTTGATTGTATCGTGTTTTTACTGTAATACAATAAAACCGTACTTTTACTTGTGATCAATGTTACGATAGGTAGGTTTTGGAGGTTTTTTTATACCAATTATCATAAATCTTTATTGGTCTTGACATAATATTACAGGCAGTGGTTAATAAAATGCACAATCTTAAATAGAGAAAGATGTCTGAGGTAGGAGAGTCCTTAGGACATGTTAATTTACAAAACGGTTATTTTGCTAAAAAATGGATAAGAGTAACGACCAGGATTTAAGCATGTTCTAGCCATTTACCTATAACTTAGCCACGAGCCCTTTTATATCGAACCTAATCTTACTTTTTCGCCACTAATAAATAGCTCCTGTTCGTGGAAGCTATCTGTGATGATACGTAACAAGTCACAATGTCGAGTTTAGCCATATTATGACTTTATCAAGTCAAGTGGAATGTTGATAGTGTGTGTCTAATATACGTTACAGGGGTGAAATTTTGGGTTTAATCTGTTTGGCAAATCATTTCCGCTTCTGTTCGTTCGGGTTACCGTTTAATTATCTGATAGATTATTTCATCTTTCTCGTTTATCTGGTGGTGTCTATTTGGAGGTGATGTAATAGGACTTAAATTGTATGTAGGTAACTGATTAAGGTCCCGTTGTTTGATCAGTAGTCAAACATACTAATAGTTAAAATGTGTTACTTAAACTAAAAAATTGTTAAAAATTACATAAATATATTGTTTGACAAATGGTTAAGCTAGCGAAAGTTAACAAAAAAATACAATTTGCTATAAAAGATAACCATGCGCGGACAGAGTAGTTAAACTTTGACAGCTATTAACTATTTTTAAATTGACTATTGGTCATGTTTAACCATGTATCAAACAACGGGCCCTTAGCAATGTTCTGACTTATGGGAGCATCTTGCATAGTATTGAAGTAGCTGTATATAGAAACGGAAGGTTCGAGTATTAGGTTACTAGCTGCGCCCCGCGGTTTCACCCGCAGAAATCTCGATCTCGTGGGAATATCGGGATAAAAAGTATCCTATGTCCTAATCCAGGTCATAGTCTACCCATGTGCCAAATTTTACCCAAATCCGTTCAGCCGTTTTAGCGTGATTGAGTAACAAACATCCAAACATCCACACTTTCACATTTATAATATTATATTATATATTATAGTAGGATTATATATCTCACAGCAACAGGTAATCTAATGCAGAGCACAAACGCATAGAGTGTAGGTAATGATGTCACTGGGGGAATTCAACTGGAGTCCTACAAGATTTCTTTTGCGCCTGAATGACATTGACAAGCGAAGTAATTGCGTAACACACACTAACACTAGCAATAGCGTTCATTTTGACAGTTCAACAACATCCATTGCGTTATTTTCGTTGTTAAGCAGACAATATTTTCGAACATAATGAAGCAATGGATTAGCAATATCCTTCAAAACGGTTCAGATTGTGATTGAATATGTATTACGCAATTAGGGTGAAGGAGGCGATGTCGGTAAACTTATGTGAAAATTTCACAGAAATTGTATTATAAACACAAGATGGCGGCGTTAGTTCTGATTTTAACCACGCGCCAAAAGATCCTTTTTTGGGGATGTAGTTGGGGTTGGGTGTTGGGAAATAGGGTAATGGGGTTTTTGGATTGGAGTTTTTAAATGGGGCTTCTGATGAAACAATAACTGCTTAAAAACTATCGTTATTATTATCATAACTTAAAATATCATCAGTAAATATTAAGTTTAATTATGCTCGACAATTACAATCATCTCAATGTTTTATAGCTATATAATATTGTTTGTGCCGATACAAGAGGGAGAAGAGCAGAATGTAAAGAAATAAAAATGTTTTAACAAGAATATTTCTTCAATCAGTTTTGCAGTTTTTCACGATTTCGAGTCCCGAGATCGTCATAACTCAATGCCATTAATGCTCTTTTATCCAAATTTAATGCAGGGAACGGAAAATCTGAGTTGTTTTTTGGAGCATGACAAATGATGCCCGGCATTTTAATCTGCATTCCTCGGATTCTTTAAAATTCGTATTGTTTGTATGGTAAATCGTGAGGATTTTTTATGAAAAACGAATATCATCCAGGTTAAATGTTGGTATTCAGTCACTTTTAAATAAAAACTGGGATGCAAATTACCACAGTCGAGGAAACGGCTAGGAGAATGATGTTAGGCGAATAATGAGTGCACCTATTCAATACTATAATCTTATATTGATATTCTCTCCGCCCCACTAAATCTTTGTCCTCTACTTTACTTCCCACAAGGTAAACTGCCGATGGCTGCATGAACGAACGATTTCTTTTTTTATCTAGATGCATTATTTCACCTTCGTTTGTCCGTCGTGTTTTTAATTCTTGTTAAAAATACGAAAAGTTCGATCACACCGCCATGTTCAATCCTCATTTCACTTCAGATTGGAACCTTGGATGTCAAATCACAGTCTCTTATACAAACTAATATCTAGCTGTATTTGCGATCGCTACGTCCGACCAGAGGGTCTATAAGCAGCCTGAGCAAACAGTCATATCAACGATCTACGGAACCTTCCTTTGAAGACGTGATCTCTGTTGTCAAGTAGCGTTTCTAAAACGTCAGTGACAGCTACTTTCGCTAAGTGAAGTCGGTGCCCTGTTTCGTTTTGTTTCTTGTAATTTTGAATTCATATTTCAATTTCTGTTTTTTGTGTTTTTAAGCGAGCTTTGCTAATGGAATTTTGCTTACCTTTCATTCAGACAGACGACTGGTTGAATGATTTTTAAGTACTTTATAACAATTTTGTTAAGTTTTTTATAGGTTCTTCTTTTCGAATCGATGATATAACATTCGTCTAGTTGACTAGGTTACTTGTCCTCCCATTATCAACACTGTAATTTGAAACATTGTAAAAGCCCCTTATTTTTAAAAAAGTAACCGTGGAGTTTCTTGCCGGCTCGTCACCATAGGATACAACTAATTTGAACCGTGCACCTAGCTTCTGACGTTTCATAGGTGCCCATGTTGGTTTATGTGAAATAAAATATTTTGATTTGATTTGATTTGATTACTGTTGGCTCAGTGGGTGGCCACGTTGATAGCAGCTTCAGTAGCATTATTTACGTCCTGAAATGTGCAGGAGTGGTGACACTTAGAACGTTTTTTATAGGTAAGTAGCGTACAGACTTACTAATGTAAGCTATTAGAAATTAACAAAAATCTCTGTAATTTTTATTTACCCTCAAATTAATAAACGTTCCTTATAAGCAGATCTAGCTTTTCATAAACTCAAATGTCGTTCAGGCTAAATTGACAAAAATTTGTGAAATACATGGCCGGTCCAACCAAGCGTCCTAGTGTAGGGGTTCCCCATAAGCCAACCACTATTGAACACAAGCTTTGTCTACCCTAAGACTAGTTATATAGTAAGAAGCGTCACTAGCCCTATGTCCCAACAAAATCGATTTGTGGGATAGGCTGCATAATTTTGAACCTACCACTTTGTCCCACCTATGGAACAACTTGGTGGTGCAGAGTAAAATAATCCCTTTATACTCATGACCCACTCCAAATGAATATAACCAATATAGCCAGTCCTGCTGGTGTACTCAAGTGACCAAATAAACACGATGCGAAAATAAATAAACAAAGACTAATTTCCTGCGTTCTCTGAATGCCTGGTAGCCCCGTCCTGTTTGCCTATACACTACACTTGACCCGAACCGGAAAGGGAAATTGTATTTCCGCTTACTTTTCCTGCTGATTAAATTTTGTTGTGGCTCCTAAGAAAACGTAACGCTTCACAAGATGTCCGTTAAGTTCTTATGAATATTGGATATTTTATCCTGTGGAATTGTTTTGGTGAAGAACAAAGTGTGTGTATTTGACTTCATTTAAATATTTTGTCAGTATTTTATAGGCTGAGCCGAGCGCCCAAATGACGAACTTCCATAGAAACTTTCAAACCATACTTATTTAACTATTTAATAGATACATTAAAGTACAATAATAAGTATGCAGTTTCATTATAAATAAATAAATTATCATAGCGTAGCTAGTTTTTGGTAAAACCTGGGTCGTGAGGTCGATTCCCAGACAAATTAACGCAACAGTGATTCGATACTATGACTTTCGAACTGGCGTACCACCCGCAATATTTTTCGAAGTAGCGTGCACCGAAACAACGTCACTCGATATAGCGGTTTTCGATCCAGTGTGTTTTCGAACCGGCGTACCACGCGCAATTTTTTTCAAAATAGCGTGCTTTGAAACAACGTCATTCGAACTTGCATATCACTCCACTTATTTCCCCTTTAAAGGGTGACTTTACAAAAAATATTTTTTATTGCTCACCTTCGTTAAGGAAAGGTAGAACTCTTGTGCAAAATTTAATGCTTTCTGGTTCTAGGCCTAGCGGTGTAGGCTGAGTTCTTTGTCAGTGAATTAATGAATTAATTTAATATTTTAATTAAGTTGATATGATGTGATAGCTATTTAAATACAGCACTGATACCTATCTTCTTTAAGAAATGCACTCAATTCCTTACGGGAACTCGTCATTACATTAGTCGCTTAACAGAAAGATAGGTATCCGTATCTTGAAGAAATACAGTGCTGCTTCTTGACTTAGTAAAATGAGTACAGAATCAAGCCCTTTGTATGTTGTACAAGAAAGAATATTCAATTCTACAATAAATCCTCTCTTTTACGTACTTAAGTGGACACTCTCCAAAGCTTTTGTGTGAAGTACGAGTAGTCAGTGAGAGCCTTAACTATCTTCTTATGATCTACCTACAATGCGCTCCACATAGTTTATTTATTTATTGATTTAGGATCTCCAACAAAAAATGTACTCAGATGTATGATAACTGATAATTTTTTTAAATCCCACCACTGCTATCGTTACTTGGCAAAACTTTGCTGAAAATATTTAAATTTAAATGATTATTATTTAGATACAAGTATTCGGGGAGATCTCTATGTTGCCAGTTTTGGAAATAAGATGCTAATTGGGACATGCTTACTGTAAGAATTGAAATGATTTCACGAGTATTTTCAGAAAATAGAATATTAAAACTGTGTATAAAGCGTACTGAATAATAACTAGACTGTAATGAACATGATATTTTTATAATTGATTAATGTATCAATGTCATTTTTAAATAGATAAGTCCAGTCTTAAAAGTATGTTATGGCAGCACCATCTTTATCTTTCACAATCATTGTCACTGCACGTCATTTTAATGCATTTGTCATAATGTCATTTAAGCTTTAACATACGAGTAGAGGGAGGCATTAAAAGATAAACAATGAAACGCAATATTTTATTTATATTTTTCTATACGAAACAAGCTGTGTGTTAGAAAGATTACGCTTTAGTGCTTTTATATGCCATTAGTTATTTTTGATGTAGACACTAAACGATTTTAAAAATATGACTTATGACCGGAAGTAATTGTTGCACTTTTTCATACACGCCTTTGCATGTTACCTTTGGCATAAAACCAGTATAAATAATTGTTAGTGAACCAATAAAAATAAATAAATGACCCTGGTGACCCCAGGGTCAATAAGTCATATCTTTGGACTCGTCTCCTGAAGCCCTTTATTTTGACGTTCTAAAAACTTTGTTCACGACTTTACTGATTGGGTTCTAAAGTCCGCCATGTTGATTTTTGTGAAACCTCACTTATTGGGTTAAGAATTTCCTTCAAATCCTTCGGATTGTGATTAAAGGCGAAGTGCGTCACCACAAACCTAACGACAAGTAAATCACTGGGTGCTATGAGAGAATTAAGAAACCTACGTACATAGAGTATGTACCATACAAAGACATGCGACAACAACATAACCCATCTTGTAAGTCGGGTAATAAGCTTTTATGATTTCTACTTTATTTATAACTCTGTGATGCCGCGTGTGACAGCATCATGAATGTTTTGTTGTGATTTGTAAAAAAAAAACATCATTGGATGTGTTTCTGGTTATTTTTTGCATTTCTGAGGGACTTCACATTTCTTGGGCTATGTATCTTCGCATTACAGTTTACTTCGGCTACAATAACAATACCCATAACTCACATCTCGAACCACTCTGATGTTGCCTGGTGTACAACGAAGATGCAACGTTCTATAAACTGGGGCATGCAAATTAATCATTAGTGATACTGTCGTTAGATTTGAGTGAAATTCAATCTGTTAGAAGACTGGATTACCCCGCGACCGACAAGTATTTTTTTTGACACGTTTGAAGTCATCAGATTTAGGAAGGTTGTTATGGCCCTTCACAAAGTTTTACGACGAAGTCAAACTCAAAGCATTTATTTCAATTAAACCATTTACAGGCACTTTTGAATTTTCAAAGAGTTGGTCAGTTATTCAGAAAGTTGAAGCTAGTTGCCCATTCCAGAACGTAGATCTCTATGGAGAAGAACGGGCAAGAAACTCCAAGGATACTCTTTTTAAATCAAGATATTACAAAATCCTGGGTACATTATTCTTGTTGCTTCTATACGCGAGAACAATGAAAAAAATATATATTAAGAAACAATTCAAAATAAAAGATTAATAATAAAAATAACCCGTGGCAGTTAAGAGATGACCAGTCTCAACTGACGGCGCCCGTTCACGAACATGACGCGTGGATCAGCACCATCCAGCTCAACCATTTTGTAGGGAACCGAATGATCCAACACACGCCACCATCAATGAGTGACATACTCTAAACCACCATAATTTCAAGTCAACATACATAATAATGATATAATAAACGAATCCATGGTAGGTACTCATATTTACAAAATTGAAAAGATGCTTCTAAATTATACAAAACTATAGTTTGCTATGTATTTGAGCGATGAATAAAATATAACTACATAAAAGAAAAGACAAACAAAAATATACAGGACTTTTAAACACTGTTATTGCTTTTAATAATACATTTTGTTTTATTTGTGACCATTTCTGGACCAAGCGTGTATGGGACCGTTATCCATCTCCTTTAAAAATATCAATCATATGTAAAATAAATATAATCAATGAGCTACAGTAAAGAGTATACATCAATCAAAAATGCTACATAACATGGTGGTTCACAGTTTAATCTAAATAGTAACTTGTATATATCAACGACTATTCCCTCGCTATTTGTAATAGTCAAAATGTTGAACTAACGACAGATTTGATTATAATGTATAATGTTCGTCGGCGCTCATACGATCCATTATATCTGATTCATCTGTTCAGATGACCCATAAGCCCTATGTGTCTGCTACTTACAGCCCCGAGATCTAGGTCCATCCGGCGCCCACCAACTGAAACGGCTCGATTAGAAAATTTAATATACGTCACAGAATCCAATAAGCTCCCACAGACGAGATATTCTGAATAAAAACGTTTTCTTATTTTTTCATTTAGTTAGGCTTGCGCTAGCAAATACATAATTATTTCACAAGTTAAAATACTCTGGTATATTCGACCTCGTAATTGCTTTACCAACGTAAGGTTCAATGACACTTCTCTGGGACTATTTGGCGCAGCCGTTAGGCACACAATATTTTCTTTTTTTGAATTATGTTTTGTTTAGTTTTATTGTGTGTAGTTATGACGTGCGATAAAAACATAGTTTCTATCTTTTCACTTGTACAGCATAAAACGACAAGGTCTATTTGTCTTTTTGACAGTAAGATAATTTCAACCTTAGTGCAGTTTTAATTTACTGGGAATTGTTGTCAAAAATGGGAAATCTATTACAAGGTCGACTATAGTCGGTACTTAAATACCTAATCAGGAGCAGGAAATAAGGTTTCATTCTTCATTCAGTCAGTATAAACCCGAGAATATTTCCTCCTAAAGATGTGCCCGATGACCTGATAATAATGGCAGCGCCTGCCAGACGGTGTCCGCAGTACATTACCTTCTGAAAGGAGACCAGCGCTGCCCGTCCTCATAAAATAATCCTCTAGTCGCCTTCGACATCAACTTGAATAAAGAGAGGCTTGTTCTTACCGAAAGTGATACCCTAGTCTGCTCACTTTTTAATAAGTGACATAACACCAGAGTATAATGCTCCCGTCAGCATTCCGAGCGTTTTTAAAAGTCACTTAAGAGCCTTATTTTGTTTGTAACGCGAAACCTTTTATGTTTAAAAAAAAAATGGAATTTTCTAAACTGGATGTGATGTTATGAATATTTCATGAAATACTTTGCTTATTGTGCGTTTGTTGGGCGTATTATAATTGTACGCGGCCCAAAATGCTGTGGGAATGTTTTATGAGAGGATGTTGGCGTTACAAAGTTCGTCCGAGGAGTTATTATCATCATACTTTGTTTCTACTAGGTACCAGGCAGTCAGATACTCAAAGAGTGGTTCAAGTGTCCAGTTCAGAGAAAACACAGAGAGATGTGACTTTTCTTCGTTGTCTCAGGGTGATTGGCGGAATTCAATTACAAGTAGGAATACATGTGAGTCACGTTTACGTGAACGTGATCAGCTACCAGACGATGCAATAGATGTAGTTTACCACCTAGTACTTACTAGTTGTAATCCCGCGTAGAGATAAATATTCGTGACGTGACCAACAGGTCCACGGAGATCACTTTATTAATACTGGTCATAAAATTACTTGTGATTATTTACGGTTTTAGTCATGTAGGTAGCTATAATTCCTGCAACAATGAAATCAAAACATACATTTATTTACGGAAAATCTCAGAAGAATCTTAAAATTTGGTCTTTTTCAACAGTCGCTGGCAATCTTTATTACTTACAAAATTACTTTAAAATCAAGTAATTAAAGTATTTTTCACTTAAGGCTCCCAGACTTAAGGCAGACAGGCGCGATTCTCTAAAACTTCATGAAATTGTTCTACCAGAATCACGTCGCACCGTCGCGTCGCGCCTCTCTGCGGGAGCCTTGACGCATTTATTTGCATATTCTCACTTTTGTTCTTCAATCAGGTTTTAAAGTTCTCAAAGAAATGTCGAAAGGTTTTCTTGAACTCAACGATTTTAACTGTCGAGGCCCAGGAGAGATCATGAATTACAAATGTGTTCTTTCCCTGTACTGTACCAACGAGTTTTTGTTTAAATTAACGTAAGATCAACTGATTCTCTTTCTCTGATTTTCTTTTTCTGATTCTTGATTTTTCTGTTTTTACTCTTTTTATTTACTGTGCATGTCCCAAATAAAATAATTTTCTTTTTTCTTTCTTTCTTTGATGTTGTAGAGAATATTACAAACATACTATGGCTTTAACTTATAAGTAATGACTATATTATAATATCTAATAGAATACACAGACACGTGACCGAAGCCGTGGGCACAGCTAGTAGTACATTATATCAACAAATATCCTGTACATTATAACCTGAATCACCATCATTAGGTATAATTTGTCACTTCCATTCCTACAGGCAGGTTCCCTTACAACTGGTCTCGGAGCGCTGACTAGCTCGCGTTTAATCAGGCTGACGCCATTCCAACTAGAATGAATAACAGCGAGCCAGTCGAACGGAAGCGGGCTGGGCAGAGCGCCAGGTTCACGAGATTTTTTACCAATTACATTTTTGCTTACAACTGTAATTTTGTTACACAGAACTTGTGAGGTTACTACTTATTTTTATGGAGCTTTTGCTCAGGTGTTAGAGGGAGAGGTAATTGGATTTACAAATAATAAGATTCTTATATTTTTTGTTGACTTTATTACTCCTCGGGTTTATCGCCATTTTGTATTATGTGCTTGTAAACAGCTGTTGGTGAACCCAATAAAATAAATAAATAAATAAATCCAGGTGTCGATTAACATAATCATTACATTTTTGTCACACTTAATGCTGATGGTAATAATTTCTGGTTTCCAAATTCATGTTTAAGGGTTGCAACTGAAAACTTAACTTATAATACAGTTTCCAGAAATGAGTAGAGTGCTTGTAGGATACTTTGGCGCCCGAATATCGTTGTCGGGGGCATTGTTGGTAAACATTGGTGAAATAGTGTAACAGAAACTATATTGGAAAAACAAGATGAAGACGTTAGTTCAATTCAGGCCACGCGCCACAACAACCTTAGTACATGAATGAAGCATGAATGGCCTCACAACACATCCTAAATGATAAATAATTTTATTTCTGTACGCAGGTTTGTACAAATACTTTTACACGTTAATCATATTTTAAAACTAGATGAGGTCGGCGTTTCCTATCTGACTACTCTGCGAAGAAAGGCCGAAATAAACTCGGAAGTCACGGTCTCTTTCAAAGTCCAGACATAATCTTGGTCAGATCATGTGAAGACCATGTAGATTTGTGTCTGAAATGGTCTTTTGAGGAAAAACCACACAGAATGGGTGAACCTGTTCAGTCAGTGAACGCATTTGTCAGTAATCGTGCAGCTCAACTCAAAACTTAAGGAACTCAACGATTCGACGTACAATACCAAAGAAAGGACATTTGGGTAGGCCGCATAAAGCACTCAAACTGCCAGACCATGATTAAAACTACCTGAGAAAGTGAAAAAAAATAAAAATAAAAGTGACGCACATAGTCCTTACATCCACAATAATTAAATAATAATGTTATACTTCAGAAAGTAAATTGTCATGTAATTCTATGCTGTTCTCTGCCTGACCCCACCGTCTTATGGGGGTGATCTTCGGTTCTAAGCTTACACCATAGGATATACCTGCATCCCATCCTTATTTTGGCGACTTGCGAATCGTTACTTAAAGAAGTCTCCAATCTAAATTACCACCATTACCCCTACACCACCTTATTTCCGCATTAGTTTGCCTACTTTGAAAGCTCTGTTAGTTCTGAACCATCTCTGGTCACCTTGTTGAAGATCTTATACTTCAATAAAATCATAGCGTATTGAAAAGAATAGCAGGAGAAATACAAGCTTGAAAGTCGAATATTAGTATAAAAGTCAGTATGAAATCAAATCAACCGAGGAAATCTGTACGTTGAAGACTTTAAAATTGATATTTCATCCTCAGATCTCAGAATGTACCTAGGTACAGTCAAACAAAACCTTTGGTATACAGGCAAAACTATTTATCCGGTCACCACATTGCAAGCAAGTAAAAGAAGGAGTATGTAAGGATCGTAGCAGGTGGCGTTCTGTAGTTTGTACCTACTCCCATGGAAAAAAAAACGCGAGTTTATGTATATGTACATGGCCAATATTCATTTGAATTATGTGCGTAAAAATTGTATGATTGAGAGTGATGTAAAATATTTGATGACTCCACACACTAAAAACTTTTTTTAAAATTAACTGCGTATTTTTATGTGTTTAGATTACAATTCATACTTTCCGTGGCTCGAAAAGCACGCTAAGCCGTTGGTCCCGGCTGTCATTGTGCAAATTTGACAGTCGTTACAGGTCATCAGAAGCCCGAAAGTCTGACAACCAGTCTTACCAAGGGGTATTGTATTACCCAGTACCTGGGTTGAGGATGTCAGATAGGCAGTCGCTTCATGTAAAATACTGGTATTTAGGTGCATCGTGTTAGATTAGAAGCTGACCACAATATAGCCGGGCAAAGGCTAAATAATATTTTAAAACTACATAAGGTCGATGTTTCGTATCCGACAACTCTGAGAAGAAACACCAAACAAACTCAGAGGTCATCGTCTCTTTTAAAGTTCAGATATGATCTTGGTCAAATCATGTGAGCAACACGTAGAGTAGTGTCTGAAATAGTCTTGAGTTAGTTGCTTGTGTACCAATCTCTTTGTTTGACTGTACTTGTTACGCCAAGATATTGCCTTCCATTCCATTTGCAGAGATATATCACATTTGATCTCGTTCAGTAGATCTTTGCACTCAAAGCTTTTATTTCAAATAAGCCAGTTAAAGGCACTTTTAAATTGTCATGGGGTCGGTCAGTCAGAAAGATGAAGCTAGTTGCCTATTCCAAAGTGTAGTAGATACGGATGTAGTAGATACGATGGAGAAGAACGGGCACGAAACGCCAAGGATACTATTTTAAATCAAAACATTGTTACAAAAAATTGGTTACATCATTCATGTTGAAATTATACATGTGAGAACGATTTAGAAAGACGTGCACGTTAAAAGAGCCGGTAACAAAAAAAAAATACGGAATTATAATAAAATCAATCAAAACCCGCACGGCGCCTGTTTCTGACGTCATCACTAAACGCAGTAGTTACAATTGATGACAAAGAACTGCTGCTCGATGAGCTAAATTACCATTGCAATTGGGCCATAAAGATGCATATTAGAACAAAAAAAAATAAAAAATAACTTTAATTTCGGAAGTCGGTGGCAAAAAACGAAAATACAAACCAAAGACACTGACTTCTGAAATTACAGTAATTTTTCACTTTTCTAGTGTTTTTTTTTTCGGAAGTGGGTTGATGTTTTTCTAAAAAAGTTTTTATTTTACACGTTTTGGTTGTGGTAACTACCCCGCACAAATTCGTATACCACTACTTGATATGTAAATAACAGTGACAGGAAATTATTAAAACATCATCAATATAAACTAAGTGGAAAAAATACGCATTATTAAGCATAACTCAAAAACTCCTGGTCAGAACTTGATCAAATTTATATGGGACTACATGGACTACGGGGAGCACCAGCTTTCAAAAAAAAAAAGAATCATCCAAATCGGTTCATCTAAAAAAGTTCTGAGCATAAAACACATGAAAAAAAGTAATAGTACAGTCGAATTGAGAACCTCCTCCTTTTTTTGAAGTCGATTAAAAAGCTTAAGACGGTTGTTATGTGAAGAGGGTGGGCAGTGATTCATGTGCTTATTTTCTACACCTATCAGTTTAACAATCGACATTTTTGTGGTGTTATTTATTTAGTTTCGTTTATAAGAAAGACACAGATGAAATAAGTTTTAAACACCAGATTTAAAATGATACCTACGATAGCCCGCAAGTCAGTCGGAACAAAACTACTATAAGTTGGCCTCTTATGCCATTGAAAATCCGTAGTAGGTACGCTCGGCCAACTCAAGGTCAAAGTGTTACTACGGACATGCAGCCTGCTGTACTCATTAAATTAACAAAATTGTGTCTGAGACAGAACCTAGGTTCGGTTTCTGGGTTGCTGAAAGCCGAAAGCAGTTTGGAAACCATCGGTATTATAATATTGGTTTATCAGTCGTTATCAATACTAACAAACTCCTCTCCAGAACCGTTAGTTATGTTAACCTTAACGATTAAAGCTAAACGCACAATGCAGCCGCGGCGGGCCGCAGCGCCGCATTGCAAAATTGCGCCAAAGCACAATAGGAGCCATGGCGGGCCGCACCACAACGCAGTAATT
The DNA here is from genome assembly GCA_917490735.1 of Dryobotodes eremita. Lineage (NCBI taxonomy): Eukaryota > Metazoa > Arthropoda > Insecta > Lepidoptera > Noctuidae > Dryobotodes > Dryobotodes eremita. Next base: position 2,087,816 of record OU823241.1, on the reverse strand, counting down.
GTTTCAGATATATTCAATTTGAATTTGAACTGCACCCTAATTGCGTAACACACTCTCAATCACAATCTGAAGGATATTTCTAATCTTTTGCATCATATGTTCGAAAAAAAAAATGTGCTCAACAACGTTAATAGCGCAATTAATGTTGTGGAACGGCCAAAATGAAAGCCATGCCTACTGTTAGTGTGATGAGGAATACCCCGCTGATTCCACTCCAGTGTAGTGAGACTCGCGCAAATTTGGGCGGGCGGCTCCTAGATTAACCTCGTACATTTTCTATGAAATATCGCACACTGCAGGTGGGCCGCATCGCAACGCAGAAATATGCCTGGCGAGCGACCCACCAGTACATTGTGTTGCGGCCCGACGCAACTCGCCTGAAGTGTGCGATGGTTCATACAGAATGTACTAAAGTGACGCAGGACGATTTTTGCAACGTGGCGCGATGCAGCGCGGCCTGCCCTTATGTGCGCGAGCCTTAACTATCCGTAACTTACGGTTTAGGTGTCAAAGGGGGCAAACGTGTGAAACGCGAATGGTCGGCTGTTCAAGGTAACAATGTGTGCATTGTTAATTAGGGGTGCAAGCAAATGTGCTGTGTGATGTAACGTCAAATATTATACACTGAGAATATGATGCACTTTACTGTATTACAAATACTACTACATTAAGTTTAAAAAGTCCTACGGGAAATTTATTTTGCCTTTAAAATAATTATTCTGTATGTCTATGACAATTCGAAATGATGGAAAGAAATGCAATAGTAGATTGTTATACAAGGGTCGAAAGGAATCAATTCCCATACGAGGTATTTAGACGCCCGAGCGTAGCGAGGGCGGCTATAGTCCGAGTAGGAATTGATGACTTTCACCCGTGTTAAACACTCTACTTTTCATTTCGAATTTAAGGAAAGTAAAAACAGTATATAGTTTTTCTAAAATGTCTATTAATAATTAATGCATGAGACCCATTTTTAATCAAATATTAGTCTCTAAAACTGATATTTTGATTTTCGGTACAGCATAGTTTTTTTTTTTCTTGTGGCTTCGCACTCTGTGCATTCAGTCAATGTCACGTTTAGTTTCTTTAGTACGAAGAAAACAAAGTTAGGAAAGTGTACAGAGTTAGTATCCCGCCAAAACATATAGTCTTTTTTAAATTTTAAATATAGAACACACCGCGTCACCGCCGTAGGCCGTCCCGCTTAAGGTGGATCCACAGTTGTAGCCCGCCAAATTCAAATATTCTTTGGTTTTTTGCAAATTGCAGCTCTGTGTAAGTTATGTTTTTTTCACTGCAAATTGCAAAAAACGCAAGAAAATTTGAATTTCGCGGGCTACCTTAGCGCATCCCCGTTAATAGGTATTTTTTAAATTCACACTGGCTGTTTAATTTTACACTCTTAAAGCCCCCGGCATTTTTTTTAATCGATATTTTACTTAATTATATAAAAACTTTCGTAGTCGACTACCTAACCAAATTTAGTTCTATTTTTAAAATTCATTCCCGCCCTAGAGAGGGAAGCAATTACTATGAGTTTTTCCCGCCCTAAGACGGGGAGCAGCGTCTTCCACCCGCTACTCGGATCAAACACACACTACTTTCCGTGTATGAGAAATGAAAAAATCTTTTATCTCATTTCGCGATCACTGGTGTCAATTATTTGCAGAACATAACTTCGTAGATACAGTCAGGGAAATTAATTGTTATGAAAATTTACAGATTACGTCAATTGGCAGTGTAATCCCTTTCATGCAATCTGTTAAGGCGGAATATTCAGTGTAGCCCGCGAAATTCAAATTTTCTTACGTTTTTTGCAATTTGCAGGTCACTGTCAGGTTGTAATTTGATTAAAATATGATTTGCGACCGTAACAAATATGGCTTTACAGAATTATAATCATTAGAATCAGCAATACAACTCCTTAAGTTAGAATTGGCGTCAAATGTCACGATTTCATAAAATAGTCATTCAATACAGTAATATGAACTTAGAGAGATATATTGCTGATTCTAATGATTATAATTCTGCAAAGCCAATTTGTAACGGCCGCGAATCATATTTTAATCAACATACAAACTGACACTGACTTGCAATTCGCAAAAAACGTAAGTCAATTTGAATTTCGTGGGCTATCTTAGCGCATCCCCCTTAAAGAAAGACAGTAGTGGACTGGAATATACGGAGAATTTAAGTTGGTTGTCAATTAATATCTCTCCCTGACTTTAACTATACACGATGCTTTGCGACACATTAGTTCTCTCAAAAATACAAACGCACACACACACACATAAACTGTTTAAACTTAACCATATACCTATGTTCATACCACCGCACGTAATGTAAGACGAGGCTGACCATTGTCTGTGTAACAAAGGCTATTATTTATCTACATAGCACCTACAGCGATGATTGCCTGTAGCACCATTTTTTTCCTCTAACATGAAATGTGTGATACAGGTTTTGGGTGGCAACTACTAAGTTTGTTAACTCGTCCAGTTTTCGTTCAAAACCATTTATTTTTAACCGACTTCAAAAAAAGGAGGAGGTCCTCAATTCGACTATGTTTTTTTTATGTGTGTTAGATCAGAACTTTTTTCTGTGTGAACCGATTTGGATGATTATTTTTTTATTTGAAAGCTGGTGCTTCACATGTGGTCCCATTTAAATTTGGTCAAATTTTGACCCGTAGTTTTTGAGGTCTCCTTAAATCTGTGTATTTTTTCCACTTGTTTATATTGATGATGTTTTAATAATTTCCTGTCACTGTTATTTACATTTATCAAGTAGTGGTATAAGAATTTGTGTGGGGTAGGTACGAATACCACAACTACAAAGTGAAAACTTTTTACAAAAACAACCGACTTCCAAAAAAGAAACACTGAGAAACGTGAAAAATAACTTTAATTTCGGAAGTCGGTGTCTTTGGTTTAGTATTTTCGTTTTTGGCCACAGACTTCCGAAATTAAAGTTATTTTTCACGTTTATTAGTGCTTTTTGTTTGGAAATCGGTAGATTTTTTGTAAAAAAGTTTCTATATCGATGACGAGTAGATTGGAATGGCCCATGTCCAGCTGCTGTTACATATAAGTTGATGAAGTTCTCGGAAAGCAAATGCCCATTATTTACAACTCATCTTTTTTATAAAAATAATATTTTGAAATATATGATAAATATTTGCGTAAGTTGCTTCAAACAAACACTTTTACACGTCAAAAATAAATTATGTTTTAAAACTGAATGAGTTCGGTGTTTCATAACTGACTGTTGTAAGAAGAAAAACTGAAGCAAACTCGGAGATCACAGTCTATTTTAAAGTTCAGATATGATCTTGGTCAGGACATATGAAGACTATGCAGGTTAATGTCTGAAATGGTATTTTGAGGAAAGAACCACACAGATTTGAGTGGACCTGTCCAGTCAGTGCACGCAATTGTTAGTAATCGTGTAGCTCTACTCAGAACTTAAGGAGCTCAATGACTCGACGAACAATACCAAAGAAAGGACATTTCGATAGGCCGCTTAAAGAACTCAAACTGCCAGACAATCATTATTTCCTCTACGATGTGGTAATCTCTATCTCTATCTATAACTATTTATTTACAATTGACATTATCATAACGATTATCATAATCAGCCTATAATGTTCCCACTGCTGGGACACAGGCCTCCTCTTTCTGTGCGGATTGATGGATGTCATATTGTCTTTGAATTTTTGGTTCTAGGACTTGCCGGTTTCCTCACGATGTTTTCCTTCACCGTTTTGAGAGCAGTGATGATGAAATAATTGCCATAAACTAAAGTGCCTGCTTGGATTCCAACCCACGACTTACAACTCGTAAGTCGCGGCCGTTGGTACTGGGAATCCACTGCTGCACACATTACCACCCTAAACGAACAAAATGGTGAATCGCAGCTAGATGGTGGTAGGCTTCGAGAAACAGCTTAGGTTCTTGTGGAAATAAAAAACCGGCTAGTAAGACCGAGACACTATTAAGTTTCAGAACCAAACTACACTGAAAAGCGAGCGAGCGGGAAAGTGATCTTATAATGGTTCCGTTTTTCCCTTTTAGGTCGGAACCTTAAAAAAGCAAACTAAGCGGGACTATGCACGATTTCCTAAGTTTTCCATAGTAGGTGCCCTAGTTAACGCCGGTCGTAAATAATACATAGCCGAGCATTTGCGAACAAAGGGTGGGCACAGACGCCGCTGTTTATAATTCAGATTTTTTTACTCTAAGCGCGTAATGTGGTGTGTTGGTTCTGTGTAGTTAGGTTTGTAGAAGCCAAGGGTTTTGTAAGATGGTTGTAGCAAATTTACCAATTATATATAATTATAACAAGTTCTCAAGGGGTATCGTGTTACCCAGTAACTAGGTTGCGGAGGTCAGACTGGCAATCGCTCCATGTCAAATACTGGTATTTAGCTGCATCCGGTTAGATTGGAAGCCGACCCCAACATAGTTGAGAAAAGGCTATGTAGATTAATTAGTATATAACAACTAAGTTGTCAAATTAAAGCCCTCTTCCTCTCCTACTTTGCTGTGCCCGAGAGTGAACCCTGTCTTTGATCATGTCTTAATTGTGTACCTGCCATAAATATAATTACAATTGTATTGGAAAGCGTTTTCAGACGTGGAAGTTGATTAATAATATAACTTGCAATATAATAAAAAACCGACCAAGTGCGAGTCGGACTCGCGCACGAGGGGTCCGGGCCATTATCTACAAAAACGGCAAAACAATCATGTCTGTTGTATGGGAGCCCCCTTATATATTTATTTTATTCTGTTTTTTCGTATTTTTTGTTATAGCGGCAACAAAAAAACATCATCTGTGAAAATTTCAACTGTCTAACGATCACGGTTCATGAGATTCAGCCTGTTGACAGACGGACGGACAGCGGAGTCTTAGTAATAGGGTCCCGTTTTACCCTTTGGGTACGGAACCCTAAAAATAACTCAGCGCCTACGAAACTGGAAGGTCCTATTACTGATACAAAGCATAGTTGTGAGAGTTTCAATAATATTATTATTCAACAATCTTATTATTCAACAATCGGTACAGTGCTAGCAATTGAAATCCCTAAATGTTATCAAAATAATGGCAACTGACACGCTATCGAGATTGAGTACAAGTCCGCAGGCTGGTATAGGATTCAAAAATTATTGACGAATTGAAAACTAACACAAGCTCAGTCATCGATGGCGTTCGTACTAAAATAATTGAATGTATTAAAGTATCATATTCTGAATAATGTTTGAATTGTAAGTTGTTACTGTTTTTTATAACTTAATTTTTGGTTATCATTCAAGGAAACTCACTTGTCTAAATAATTATAATGTTTTCCTCATAGCAGTGAATAATTGTATTCTTTATGAGAGAAATAAAGGTTCACATTATTAAGACATTATAGGATGTTTATGTAGCTGCCTTTTTCCTGTAATCACACGAGGATTTCAGTCGTTTATTTTATACATCAACAGAAAAACATGCTTTTAATCCTTTTATCCGTTAAGTGCTCTCTTTTTAATACTCCACGATGAGCATTGCGAGTGTAATCCTAATGAATACATATGTATCTATGTAGGTACACATGTACTGCAGGTATTTGAGTGAATATTGAACTAGAGTTTCATGGTTCCATATTGCTATTGTAAAATGAGAACTCAAACCAATGAAAAATATTTTATTCCATTCGAAAACAAATACAAAAAGCAATAACAACGCGGATTTGCTGTTGTGATGAAAGGTAAAGTAATATCTGAAATAAAACTTTTTTGGCACAACTGAATCGAGAACCCGAATTTGTAGTGAATAAATTGTACTCTTTAATAGGTAAAAATAATTTGGTTCCCATAACCATATTATAATCAGCCTATAATGTTCCCACGGCTGGGACACAGGCCTCCTCTCTGGGAGAAGGAGTGGGTTGTAATTCACCACGCGGGCACAGTGCGCGTTGGCGGATCATGATGTTTTCCTTCACCGTATTGAGAGCAGTGATGATGAAATAAGTTACACAAAGTCAGCCTGGGTGCGAACCCACGACCTGCAACCCTTAAATCTTATGGTTTCCTAGTATTCCGATTAAACATAATTCCGACCAAGAAGTTTTAGAAAGAGTTCGACTTAGTAATGCGCCCTCATTCCTATACATAATGAACACGCTTTGGCAATATTCATGAGCTTCGTACATCATTGTGCGCATGATAGCGTCAAATTCATAGCCGCTGCGGTATGTAGGTATGTACACTAGCGCTGGTTAACGCGAATTTGCTGGTAAATATCTGTGATCTATATACAAGTACTTCAATGATGAGAATGATGACCATGCATTCGTGATTACAGTCATAATTAGTAGCGTTCGAATACTTTCGTAAAGAGTAGTCTAATTTTGGGACTACCGTTGAACGAATGAAATGAAATGAAATGAAATTTATTTGCAAGAATTGTAGTACATACAGATGGTCGGGTTTTTTTAAACAGTTTCTAAAACAATTCGCTAGAACTAGCATGCAAAATTATTGTTACATTAAATAAATGAAGCTAATAAAATTGGTACATAAATAAATCATAGTTAAATGATTATAAAAAATTATAAAAATTATAAATTTAAAATGTCAATTATTTGTCAAATTATGTCAGTAAGATGTCAATTTCAGTGTAAATCTTTGAACTCTAAATACTCACTAACAGAATAGAATGATTTTTCTATAAGCCATTTGAATAACGCCGCTTTAAATCGATTGATTGGTAGTTCCCTATACGATTTTGGTAGTTTATTAAATATTCTTATAACCATTGGAAAACAACTTTTGTGATATAAATGGCTTTTCATTGGAGGAATAATTAATCGATCCGGATATCTTGTCTTAAACGTAACGGTGTCTCCCAGACCTTGAAATCGGAGACAGCATTCAAATATGTACATACCGGAAACAGTTAATATATTTAAATATTTTAAAAGAGGTTTACGTGAAGTCAATGGCGGCACATCACAAAGAGCACGGATACACTGTTTTGAATTGTACCGGAAAGTGTGTATTTTTGCATCGATGCATCATTTTGGGAAAAGTGCCAGGGGAAAATATTCCATGTTTTTTAAACGTTAACATTTAATTAATCTAATTATAGATTATTAAGCCAGTAAACAGAACGCATTTAAAAAAAAATAGCCTGCAATTTGATTTTTTTCAGACGACAGAAATGGCACCGGTTGTATTTACTGCGTAACATGTTTTTTACGTCCAAGCGCTAAGGGCTGCTAAGGGCTGTCCATACAACGTCAGAAGGGCATCATAATATTGTATTCACGATATTATAACCAAATTTTGTCGTAAAACTTTGCCTGTTAATCTGACGAAGCCCTAAAGTAAAATTAATCAAGTTACATGAAACCGTGAAAATCATCATCAGATCATTGATTTGCTCGAACAACACAAAAACGTAAACATATCAAACGCGAATCGATCAAACTTGTGCTAACCAACCCGTCAATCAACCCACGAGTGGTGTCCGGTCCATCTCATTGGAAATAGTTCAAGAATATCGATCGCTCGACATTGATCAATGGTACTGATCCATTTCTTTCATAGGGGTAACAACACCCTTAGGGAGGTATAGAAAATTTGCGCCACATTTAGTAGACATACTTATTCAGACTTTGGAACCTCGTTGCAACCGTTCAGAAAAGCCTATGGATTTATGTAAATCAAGTGTGTCAACGACATTATCGCTTCTCTCAAGTCCCTCACAGCGGCACATTATCATATTACAAGTACCATACGAAACATGCATAAAACGGTTCAGTGCATCGAAATCTAAAACGACCTCTCTTCGTTTTACTTCTAGAAACACGAAACTGGTTCCGTCTAAGCTCTTTATTCTGCCGTCCATTTGATTTTAAATAAATAATATCTGAACTTTATTATTTCGGACGAGTCACTTCATAAATCCAGTCTATGTAGAGGCTGACTGGCGTAGAGCCTGCATTCACAAGCGTATCGAGGACCTTCCCAAAAGAGGACACGCCGATAATGTCGATGAAATCAACTTATCTTTATTCCTTTCGGATTTACTTAATAAAGTCCTCTTTAACATTCGGTAGCGGCTACACTGCACAAACATGGCATTATTTTTCAATAATGTTTAATGGTTTTCTATTATTTATTTTCTTTTTACGACTTTATTATTTTGTACGTTCACATGTAAAATCAATTTACTTTTTACAGGTTTCATATCGCGTTACAAAATTAAGTCAAGAATTAGAATCTAATCCTCTTAGCGTGACGATGGCAAAAATCACACGAAAAAGTATATGTACGATATGTCGATTTTTTTAATTTATTCGGCCCAAAATTCGGCAACGCGAATATCATTTGCTGACGCAGCCCTCTGACAGATAGTCAGACAATCCATCAATGAGGACCTTTCTCGTTATAGGAGTGCCATCTTAGAATGTTATTTATAGATTGCAGAGCTTAAAGACATTGCTGAGAAGCAATCAATTACTCAATATTTATTGTTTCAATTAAATCTTGAAAGTAATTGTGCTGTCTTGTTTAATTATTATTCAGCTCATTTGTCTTCTTCAGTGGACAGCGGTAGGACCGTTTGCGAAGACAAAAATGGGTTAGTTCCAAAGGGAGGTTCGTGCACTAACCCCGACTTGATTCGCGTAACATTCGTTATCTATGATAGGTTTGATTTTGACAATAAGTCAATATCGGATACACAATCTCTGTGTCAATTTACTGTGTTATACCCATTTCATACAAATGTCAGAGAATGACAGTTGTGATTTGAATATGCCGATAATTTAAGTTGGTAGTCAATTTACTAAACACTTAATTTCTTGACTTTAAATTGGAAAAGGTGTTTTTCTTCTTCTTCATCTGGCCCCAACAATAGGGCCGAAATTAATAGACGTTACTCACGTATTGTAGTTTAGCATTATTTCTATCACTGTCGTACATCTGTCAAACTAAAAGTGCAAGACAGAGATGAGAACATTTCTAATCCAAAGCAAGTGTTAAGTAATTTTCATCAATCTCGGTCTGACTCGGTGTCGAACAGACGTTCTAACTTATTCTTTTTCACCACACATAATAAAGGTCTAGACTGCCTCGTTTGTCTAGTGGTTGCAAGCGTTGCAGCTGAGCTTGAGGTGCTGGGTTCGATTTCCGGGTCGGGCAAAGTTTCTCAGAGTATTTCCATCTGAAATTTCTCAGTAGCAGCCTGAAGTTTGGGTTTGTGTCCGGTTGATGACAATAGAGTCTCCGCCTATTAAATGGGACTTAAACATAACTGGTGAAATGTGGGTATACATAGGTATAACTCTGCCTAACCCATTGGGGAATACAGGCGATATTTTAGGTAATAAAAACCTTGTAAAGGCTGACACAGATTTGGACGGGAGACGCATTGCAATAATTCTCCGCACACTGCAGGCGGTCTGCAAGTTTTTTGTATAAAAATGCGATGTGCTGGGGCCCGATGCGGCTATTATGCTCGCTAAACGTTCATAAGCAGGTGCACTGCTACCTCTGGCCGGCTATTGGAAATACCTGGTCCAAATCGATGGCTATTCGCGCATGCAATAGGTACCTAAGAGACGCAAGTGGAATTCATATTTCCGTTTCAAGATGAATTTGAATACCAGCCATAGTTCTGTATGATATTGAATAAATTAAATTCTTAAGTCTCATAGTTCTTACAAGTTATTGTGATAGTTTGTTATTTGAAGTGTTAATAATTTCAACGTTGTTGCTAAATATCAAGATCACCTAATTTCTAAAAGGTTAATTGTTTAACAACGTCAAAAGTTTATTTTGATCTTCGGAAGAAATGAGTCGATTACATGGCGAGAGAGAGAAGACAGACTGCGTTTTGTCAAAAAGTCATTGTCAAAATATGCAGAGTTTGGGAGGGATGAATTTAAATGACAAAGCATTGAAAATGTACCTATAGGAATCGAAGTCAAATGTACCGTTGTATATAGTAGGTAGAAATGTTGATCTTCAGTGTTTTAAGAAGCCTATGTTTCGGACATCGCATTTTTATTAAAAAAATCCGCACTTTGCTAGCATGTTCAAAACGGTTTTTTTGTTGAAAATCTTCCAATAGTCACCCAGATATAAAAAAAAAACAAACTAAGCATGATACGCAACAATTATGTTAGAAGCATCGACGGTCTCTTATTCTGCATATTTCAGAGCATAAATGAACTTCGTATCTTTTTTAGATCCAGATATATACAAGTTTTTGGTTATGAGTTGTTCTTAGTTTAAAAAAAAAAACCGCCGTATTGGGATACGTTATTTTAACTGAAGTTATGTTTTTCACTTCCCCTAAACACCACGAACATTAGTCATTTCAATTCAATAGAATTTACCTGCGCGCAATATAAGTTGGTGGTCAATTTGATTAAAATATAATTTCCCTGACTCACAGTGTTCTCCCTCTCACAGAGAGGACGCCTGTGTCCCAGCAGTGGGAACATTATAGGCTGGTTGTGCTACAGTATTTCAAGAAGCCCATTTTTCGGGCTGTGCATTTTTATTCAAAAAGCTGATAGAAGTTATAATTCAAATACAAGATTTCGTATCCCCATTTAGCTAGCTGAAAATTATCACTCAAAAACTGGACGTGCCAGCACGTCCAGTTTTTGAGTAATAAATTTTTATGCAAATCACAGCTGACTGTCATACTTTGACAGTTGTATGAAATGGTTATAACATGACCACGTAGTAAGTAGATGTAAGGGTCGTTCACACCGGCGCGACGCGACGCCCGACACAATGGCACCGCGTGTCGCGCGACGAGCGGCGCCTATGTGTAGTGCTGTCGCGTTGCGCCTGTCTGTCGGAGCCTGTAGGGTGTCAGTTTGATTAACAATGAATTCCCCTGCCTTTGGAGGAGCTCGTGGCTAAATAATTACAACCGCACGGGTCGATCAAAGGTTAAGCTATGCTAGCCGCGGCCTGCTTATGGATGGGTGTTCATCCATTACATATCGGCACCCCTACATCCTTCGGAACGCAAGCCCCGGCGGTCATTCGTAGATCTTTGATAGTTGTTACGGGTAGTCAGAATCCCAAAAGTCTGACAACCAGCCGTACCAAGAGGTATCGTGACACCCAACTGTTTTCTGGAGGTCAGATAAGGCAGTCGCTCCATGTAAAATACTGGTATTCAGCTGCATCCGGTAAGATTGGAAGCCAACCCCAACATAGTTGGAATAAGGTTGGGCAGATTGATTGACGTACTTACATAGAACGGACCATAAACCGGGGCGTCACTCTGAAAACGTATCTAAACTTCTAGCCCTGCTTATATCCTGGCATATAACACACTTACTCGTATGTGTCCAGGCTACACTTGGACCGCTGTTGTTCTAACTCGCAAAACTTCCAGTGAATTGGAAAACCATACACTTACCCGTGAGGCAGCACACATTTTCAAGCAATTACTCAAGGTTCGCGGGCTTAAATCATTAATTTCTCTTGTCACCTTCCTTTTAAACAACCTTTTACGACGAATTTATCCTTATTTCCTTATTTTTAGAGCACAATTTAGAATAAAACAGAAGTTCAAGGCCGTACTAATCATGCCAATCGAAATCTGACCTTATGCTTTTAGAGCAACAACACATTTTCATCGGCACGTATTTGCACATAATTCAACACAGTGTTAAGTGGAATTGAATCTTATGTCTCACGTTTAGGGTCTAATTTAGCGTGATGGTAAAGTTGTGACCATAAAACCACAATTCACTATAATGCAAAACAAGTGGTTGTTTTGACTACACGCGTTGTGATCAAACATTGGTGGCGACGCACACACACCAATGTATGTTACTTCATAATCCGTCGCCTGTAGTTCATAGATCGCTGATATTTTTATGACTTCAGCTGCATTCCCGACGATGGGAAAGTTAATTACGGAAGAATTTTAACTGAACAGTAGTAGACCATAAGATTGAGCGTATTGTGCTTGTGAAACATCATCATCATCATTACAGCCAAAAGACGTCCACTGCTGGACATAGTGCTCCCTTAAGCGTCGCCACATCGACCGTTCCAGCGATTCCGCATTCAGTGGATTCCTGCTGCCTTCACCACGGCTTCGTTCCACCTTGTAGCGAAATTTCAAATAATCACATTGATAATAAAAAGGAATATCTACAAGAAGGTCATACGCAATCTGGGATGCCATTGAAGCAGTCGTTCATTTATTTATCATACAGTAGACGTAACGTAGGTGTTTATCCAGTGAGTCTGGTCATAAGGGTCAATATGTGTAAGGCAAGCCAAAGCAGCGTACTCATTATAAAAGTCGCAAAGGACTATTTTCACAATCATCATGGCGTCCTAGTAATCAAGTCCTAAGATTTGACCCACAACATTATGCAGGACTTGATCTTTATCACCAAAACTATCGGCAAATACAAAACCTACGTGATTGCAGCCACAAATAGGGAATTTTGGGAGCTAACTGTTTCACCGCTAGGATTCTCTCTGATGTGGTTGGCGTCACGAACACAATCACCTTGTATAGGCTTTCGGTCAACGAGAGGTCAGCTTATACTGGAAAGTATAGCTTGTCGTATGCGTACTACTGACGTAAGGACGATCCTGATTTGTGACGTAATGTCAAACGTGCTCCTATCACAGTTTGTGTAGACCGCGTGTATGAAACTGTTTGGACAGCTGTGATATTTGCGGTTTGAGGCATTTGGTACGGTACAGCTTATATAAGGCACATCGGGTATTAAAAGGAGACTCGAAAGTGTGTGAGAGATACGATACTCAACTAAGCCGATCTTTATTAAATTCAATGTGCAGTTTTAACGGTTGAGTACCTACTGTAGATGAGGATATGATCTGCCGTCATCACGCGTCTAGTCTAATTTTCGTCAGTACGTATCTATCTATGTAAAATGCTAGTGCTGAGAGTCGGTTTTTCTGTAGTGCCTACGGATGAGCCACGAACGTACGACCTCGAAATGTTCTCCGTATCCTGAGATTACGGGCAGTCGAGATCGGGCTATGAATAGTAAGATTCTTCTAGAACAACATTTTAAACATACTTATTAGTATAACACAGCTCCGGTACCTGTAAATAATACACAAACCAGCCAGCCTTATAGCTTCATTTCAACCTGCTCAACAATAAAGACACAGAAACACAATACATAACGTGCCCTTTCACAGCCGTCAGAGTTAAAAGCAACAACAAACATTCAATTCAGTTATAGCCGAAACAAATGGCGAACAAATATTGTTTGAGCAAACAACAGCCAGCTAATACAGAGTTTGAACTATCATAAATCGTTTGAAAACACTCGAGTAAACGGGGAGTTCAAAAATTAATTTCATGTGTGCCTTAACGAACCGGTTCTACCGGCGTATGGTAATTCAGGGCCTTACTACAGGTGTGACTGGCAGTGAGTGAGATTTAAAGGCCATTTCTCGTACTTAAAGAATCAAGTTCTTGTAACTGAACAGACAGGTGTGCTGCTGGGCAGTTCGTTGCTCTACTTCATCTCCCCAGCTAAAGCACTAGCAAGTGGTGAAGAGCAGGCTTTTTGGGGAACTATCTTATGTAATTTTGACGTTCAAAAAGTGCCGATTCTCAGCCTAGTTAGAATAAATGATGTTTAATTAAATTTGACTTAAAAAGTTAAAATTCAGTGTTTGTATAGACGGAGACCGACATTAGAATAGGTACGTTCTTCAATCAATCAATCAACTCAGCCTATCGCAGTCCACTGCTAGACATACGCCTTTCCCATGCTGCGCCACAACACCCTGTCTCCGCCTTCCGCATCCAGCCTATCCCAGACTCCTTTTTGAGGTCGTCTGTTTATCTAGCTGGGGGTAGTCCCACACTACGCTTGCCGATACGCGGTCGCCACTCCAGGACTCGTCTGCTCCACCGGCCATCGGTCCTCCGAGAAACATGGCCAGCCCACTGCCACTTCAGCTTGCTTACTTTGCAAATTATGTGTATGGATAACTTAACCCCGAGAATAGCCCGCTCAATAGCGCGCTGAGCGACCTTAAATTTGTGGACCAGCCCAACCGTCAGTGTCCACGTTTCGACACCATATGTTAGAACGGGCAGGATGCACTGGTGGAAGAGCTTAGTCTTCAAACATTGCGGGATTGGCGACGAGAAGACTTGACGAAGTTTTTCAAACGCTGACCAGCCTAACTGGATCCTTCTGTCGGCTTCTTTGTCAAAGTTGTGTCTACCGAGCTGGATGATTTGCCCTAGGTAGATATACTCCTTCACAACTTCGAGAGGCGACCCTTCGATGTGTATTGCACTCGGCAAGACGTACGTTCGTACGTACGTTACGTCCGGTGCGTATGATTTGTTCTTAATCAATTCTAAAATTAAAGAAGAAAGAAAACAAAGAAGATAGGAAAATTGTTTAAAAAACTCCAACACAAACAAAAAAAAACTAAATATGGCTGAACAGATGTTCTTCTTTCTTTTTTTAGCTAACAACACTCTCGATCAAGTCACTTTTCAAACAAAACAAAAAATAAACAAAACCGGTTCAGCCGTTTAGGAGCTACGATGCCGCAGACAGACAGATACACACGATAAAATTGTAACTCCCTTCTATTTCTATCGGGGGTTATAAATAGGAGAATTGGCCCTCAGGGTGACTTTTAGCAGTGTTTTTAACAATTAAAGCCTGTGTTTTATTTTTCAGTATTATGAAATTATTATTATTATTTTCAAGCTTTTCGCATATCTCGGGACCATGAGGTCCCGGACCTTTGGTAGGCATGCGAGGGGCTGAAGCAAACTCGCAGAGGCCCATTAGAATCTATAAGTAAAGGAAATGAAGCACACGCCGGCGAAAATTATTATTATTATTATATTATGTTCGTCTAAACAAACAGAGACTATCCAGGTAATGGTGGAACTTACCCCCGAAGTTGAAAATGATAATAACTTTGGACTACTTCAAGAATGTTCATTTTAATTAATCCCATTAATCATGTTTGACTAACAAAAGTGCGAAAGAACCAACAAATATTAATTGTTATTTTGTGCCCCGTTATTATTGTACAATAAATTATTTTATAGCGTTTTCTGTAAGTAGCTACGTATTAACCTGTTCATTGCGTTAAATATTTAATCAACGTCAAGTTACTTAATCACAAAATGTCGCTCGCTATGTTAGTATAAGATTTTCTTATAACAGTCGGCGACGCTCAAAGGTAAACCTGCTTTCATGCAAATTCCCTCGATCTAGGACTTATTTCTAAGAGGATTTAAATATTATTTATTTATCGGAAGTTAATTATTGGCTTGTTGAACCAGTTGCTTTGAAAAATGAAGTTTTATTATTAAAAATATATTTATGACGTAGTAAATTTATTTTTTCTCTTGCATCTTTACGTAAGTACCTACCACCTTTTAAAATCAAGTAACTATGAAATGTTTGTTTATTAGTTTCCGACATTTTGTTGCGTAAACGTCTGCAAGATTATATACTTAATAATAATATAAAACCTTTTGGTACCTGCCTGCTAATACTAAATATTTATTTTTAGTTTTAGTTTTAGTTAATTTAGTGAAGACGAATCATGGTTTTAGTTTTAATCATTTATACCTGTAATACCCACAATTTAGGAGAAATTCTTAGAAAGTTTTCTTTTCCAATTCATTTGTGAAAGTTCAAAGGAATAAGGGATGCATCAATACTTATTTATTATATACATAGCGGCGCATGTGCATGCTTCAAGTGCTTGATGCGTTGATAACTTAACCTAAGGGCAAGTACAAAGTGGAGCATACTTCTGTATCCTGGCCATGTCAAAAATCGACAACCCGTTCAACAGGATTCGGAACTGAACTGATGAATTGTGTCAAATGAATTGAACTGATGTTACGAAAACTTACTCTGTACCATGTTACATTACAAACTCAAACTCAATTCTTTAATATGAATTAAACAAATTAGAGGCACTTTTGAGTTGTGAAGGAGTCGGTCAGTCAGAAAGATGAAGCTAATTGCCCGTTCCAAAGCGTAGTAGGTTCCTATGGAGAAGAACGGGTAAGTACACGCTCCATGGACACTCTTTTTAATCAAAATATTGTCACAAGATATTGGTTACATCATTCAAGTTGAAAATACACGTGAGAACGATGAACAAAGACGTGCACGTTTGAAGCGTCCATAGTATACAATTCAAAAAGTTGAAAGTAATTAAAATAAGCCGTGGCAGCTAAGAGATGACTAGTCCCAACTGACGGCGCTCGTTCACGAACATGACGTATGGATCAGCACCATTCAACTCAACCATTTTGGAGGGAACTGAATGATCTAACACATGCACCACCATTCATTCAAAAAATTACACGTCGCTTGCCTGCTTTAGTATCTGTTAGAGCCTCATTCATAACATTCATGGTAAACAAACACGTACTCGTACATTCACATAATATTGTTGCAGCAACATAGTTTTGTTGGCAGGAAAAAATTTTCACTCACATCCTACATGCAATGTTTTTATAAACATGTTCTCGTCATACAAAAACATGTTGCTAAAACAATGTTGTGCATCTTTAGTTTACCAAACGAGGCTTAAACAGACAGTCTTTTGCTCGAAATTGATTGAAATTTTCAATAATTTTCGGGAAAATGACTGTCCGTGTTCTAGAAACAAGACCAAAGTGAACGGTTGGTAGGGGTAACCTAATCGCTAATTACTGAGCTAAACGACTCCATTGTTTGAAATATTTCCTCTCGCGTGTTCCGTACGTTCGTATCTATACATATACATACATCTCTACACATCGCCTCGGTGTTTGAGTTATCAAATTACTGTTTAATATTGCAATGTTTTCTGAAAGTGAAGTTATTCATCATGACAAAACAATTGAGGATCATTCTATCAACACACAGTCGTAACTGCAGGTCCTATCTGGTAGATAGCTGGTTATCGCTGGAACTGAGGAGTTTTTACTTCATTCCTGAGTTATTTGGGATATCTTTTTGACAATTTTATTATAGACTTTGAAAGATTATTACACGTATTATTTCAATGAGTATAAAAACGGTCGCGGTGAGTGTAAAGCAATAGTCCATTTTATATTTTCTACTTATCTTCCCCCTGAGTTTCCATAAGTCGCATATGTAGGTAACCTTACACGCTTTAGAGGTAGGTATTAAACATCAGGTTCTGTTCTCTTCCGGTCTGTTTATTTTTCTCATTTTTCATCCTGAAACCATTCTACATAACATTATCGTAATGTATTTCGCGACAACTAGTAATCGTAAAACCAATATCGGTTTCTATTCAGAATTTCAGATACATTCGTCAAGGCCCCCATGAAAGAGTTACTTTCTTGTACTCAACACATACGATGACGGTAACTGTGATAATACTATTACATACTGGGAATACCGTAAATATTCTTGGCATGAAAAATCACGTATCGTGTATTCTTCAATATTTACCCAAATCGTCACGTTTCCGCTCGTTTTCAATTTACTTGTGTCAATTTGTGTATATTTGCCGATCGCAGCCTTTTGACTCCATGTATCGAGAAATGTGCGCTTTCTGATAAATTGTGTCGCTTTGAATACACTGAATTTGAAATATTATGCTCACTTCCCTACTGCGAGTGAGTGAAAAGAGTTATAGAATGTAGGTTTGAAAGATTTCAATCGAGCTGCTTTCAAGACTATAATGAGTATACCTACCTAATACTCCATCTAAGTGGAAAGTTGTGTAACTTACAGTAAGGTAAGGTTTACAGACAAACACTATTATTAGAGATACTTACCTACTGGACCACTCAAATCAGTGTGGTTCTTTCCTCAAAAGATCATTGCAGACACTAATCTGCATGGTCCTCACTAACATCTGAACAAAATTATGTCTGGACTTTAAAAGAGACTGTGACCTCTGAGTTTGTTTCGGTCTTTCTTCTCAGAGTAGTCAGATAGGAAACACCGACCTCATCCAGTTTTTTAAAATATGATTGACGTGTAAAAGTGTCTGTACAAACCTACTAAAAGAAATAAAATCATTCATCATTTACAACTTTTTTAGACACCTATGGATCTTTAAAAAGGCAGCTATGAGTGGAAATGTAACGGAGTATATCTAGCACACAAGCACTGCCACCAACAGTGAAGACTAGCAAATCATTAAACCAGCCCTGACCAAGTGACATTCTACCAGCGATAACGATGATGAAAAGTTCAAAATGTATGGGACTAAGCATGAGCTACCGAAACTCTAATGTCAATCCCCATGAAGGTCCTTGTAGAAATAAGAAACGCTTTAAAAGCGATTGCTACTTGTTTATGTCCTCAGAGCAAGGGCAAAAATACTTGACTACAAACATTTTTTAACAGAAAACAATATCTTGTCTTTTGTTCTACCTAGAATTCAAACAAAGTAATAACTTAGATGAATGCCATGTTTGGTATCTCTCAGTGAATGTAAGCCGTGCGAAACGAAACCCAATACAATATCCAATTTGAAAACCTTTACCAAAACGACGATTCTAAACTTCGGTTCGCAAATGTAAATAAAATCGTGCCCAAGCGTTATTTATTCAATTCCGATTGTTTTCATTCTCTTTTCCTTTTGTTAAGTCAATAAATATTTTGCGGATCCCTACTAAATTAGCTGAAATTGCGGTCACGGACACCGGAAAGCGATTGACGCTTCAAGTGTTTTGATCGCCGTCGTATTTTCTGAACGTAGCATTGAAGGGTTTTACAGTATATTATTAGAGTTTTTATATTTATTAGACTTTTCCTGATAATTTAAGATGTGTATTTTATATGCTTTAGCACTAGATACAGCTGACCAAAAGTTGCAACTAGACCGCGGCCAATTGACGACGAATAGTCAATATACCATTGATTGCCTCATACCATAATCCATAGTCGATCGATGAACGTGATCCGGTTGCTCTCCCACCAGACTGGACCAATCTGAACAGTCAGTGTCGGAGAGCCGTGTTTACAAATGCTTCTTCATGCCAACACTAATACGATATTGTGCTAAAGAAACGGGGCTTGTGGGTAGACAAATTGTAAATACGAGTTGCGTAGCATACAATGTGTCTCAACCCCGTAAAAACGTTAGAAACATTTGTAAACACTCGTCGAAAAGATCATCCCTCACTAACCCTCAGGACGAGTTTTATTTGGGGAGTCTACAGACTTACCTTACTTTTTACCAGCTTCCATATCGAGGTTTTTCAGCTGTTTTAACGACTATCATACCGACGGATTAACGAGCTCTCCGAAGTGCAGAGGTCTCCATAAAAAAGTAAACTGGAACCATTTTTGAATGGCAGCCCGAAAAAGCTTGCTCTTTTTATAATACAGGTCTGTATTTCTGTAAATCCTCTGCTCCCGTATGCGTAAGCCATTAACTGCCAGTCGATCTAAAAACTAAACGACGTTTTGATTGCATCTGAAAACGAGCTCAGACAATTTTCACTTTGTTCTACTATTTCTTACTGGCAGGTATTTTGTTTTGTAGTTTCAAGTCACCCTGTATTTTACCACCCATACGTCTAATAAAACCTTCAAGATTGGAAACCAAGAAGATTCTTTGCCCAATAGCCGTCCATGAAATTGAAGCGGACAAACCAAAGAGCGATATTTCAAAGTTGAGGTATTGCTCGATATAAAGAAAAGTTATTTCTAGATTCACAACTTTCTATCATCGACGGAGCGGAGACGTTTGATACAACTCAATATAACTTTGTGTTAAAGGTAGAAATAATTGTAAAACATACCATCTGAAGTAAAGAGGCTTCAGTTTTGCTATTCGATTTCAGAGAGGAAATTAAATAGATGCCTTTGCTTAAAGTAATTATAACGATAATGAAGTAGTTACTTGAGAGTTGTGTGTTTTGGTTCCTGAAGTAATTGGTTGCTTGGTTAACTTAAAATACTCGTCAGTTTCCTAACATCGACGGATTTTTGAGCATCTGCTGGATTTTAACAGTTCTGAGATTATTATGGAATGGAATTCTTGTGGAAGCCCCTTGTTAATCTGACGACCAGCCACGGAGCCGGGCGTTAAGGTCTGTCAACATCTGCTGTACTGGCGATAAAAATATATTTATTTTGTACTACCGAATCACATCCCATCGCCCGCCCGCGCTATTAGTTCGCGTTATTTCTGACTTATTTTTCTTTTTGCTCGGTTCCTGAGGGTCGTAGCGTAATGCTAAATATCCTGTAACCTTCCTCAAAAATAGGACTATCAAATGCAACAACATTTTTTTAAATCCGACTGGTTGTTCCAGAAATTAGCGTGTTCAAACAAACAAAAACTGTTCATATTTATTATTAGTTTAATAGTATATAATCATCAAGATAGATGTGAAAGTAGCTACCGTACATGTTTTGCCATTTTGGTATGGCGTATTGCGTTCATTTGGCTTTAAAATCATAAATTGTGCTTAGTTTAAATCATTAGTATTTAAAAATAAGTTGAATTAGTTCGATGACTTTGAAGAATCGCAGATATGCAGGGCTCATATATCCGAACTATGGAATCCATTGGTGCCGCTCCTGTGCTATTGTCTGCTATCGTCTTCCTGGGAGTCACGGAGTGAATCTGGAGTCCCCGACTGCAGAAGCCCGCCTGCGTTTAGCAGAGACACAATGGTAAAGGCAATTCTATCTTACAAGCCTGAACAGTTCTAAAACTAATCATAGCAAGAACATTCTCAAATCCTGAAAGAACAAAACTTAAATGTTCAAAACAGGATAGTGCAAAATTAAACTTGTGCAAAAGTACCGGAAGGCAAGTACCGTCACCTGTTCGGGGTACCGATAAATCATAGTTTCGAAACTAGTGAGAGCTTTGTTATTAACTTTAGTTTTGTGGGGAGACCCTCTGTTGGGAATACACACCTATGATTACTTATACTTTGTGTACTTATACTTCGTAGGTGTCACCGTACCTTGTCTTTGCAGCGTTACTCATTAATTGTTGGAGTGCAATTTCCTGTTCTCGTACCGGTGCGAAAAGTTAAGGCATAACTCATCCCGAGGCAAAAAGAATTTAAGGCAGAGTAGCAGCGGGGCTGACTGTTCAGTGCCTAGAGAGCGTCGGACGTAAATTTAAGTACACCACAACATCACACTTGTAATCCCCGTTAGGGTTAGGCAGAGGAATACCTATGTATGTAAGTACACCCATATTTTGCCAGTTATGTTTAAGTCTCATGTAACAGGGAGTTAGCCCTTTGACATCAACCGGGCACAAAATCAGTCTCCGAGCTGCTACTGAGAAATTCCAGATGGAAAAATCAAATAACACTTTGTCCGACCCGGGAATCGAACCCAGGCCTCTACTGGAAAAGCCCTAGATTTCATAGGAGCGTGCAAGCCGGACAGCCGGCCTGTAGGTCGTGGCACGACGTCAACGTAGTAGTAGTGGCATTAACGGTAGTGGGGGCATTATTATGAAGGGGGGGGCATTATAATTATTACTAAGGGGCATTATAATTATTACTAAGGGGCATTATTAATATTATTATATAAGGCTGCTGGTAGCCCGCTTGGAACTTTTCTGTCAGCCCAACATAGTGAGCTATTGGAGGATTGCCTCACATTGCATTACGATTCCAAATACCAAATTAGTAATAGTTTTCCAATTATCCTTAATAAAAGTGAAAACAAAGGTAGGTAAACACAGCCTGGATGTAATCCCGGATGTTACGAATGTGGACATACCGCCAAAACACAGCTCTATCCGGTCCGTAATAGTTTCCCGATGCCGGATCAAATTGGACATATTTGCTCATCGCCACTACCAACAACAGAATTTAAGCGGGCTGAATACTGGTTAAAAAGGATTTCATGTGTCATGGATACACAAAATGGCTGATGTGATGTCTTAAAGAAAGGATTTGAAGAGCCTCCTCAAGTTAGGATACTTGAGTTCCTCTGCTTCCAAACTTACCTGGGTAGCGTAAGGAACCTCGGCCTGTTGGATCTCCAAATGAGCGTTCCAACCATCTGCTCTCCCGGATCAAGAACGTATAGCCTGATCTTAAAGTATCGGATGAAAACGTAAACAAAATATAATAGATCAGAAAACTTATCTGTGGATGCCAATTTGTAGTACCACTAATGAATTGAGTGCTTTGATTTGATTATTTGAATACTTAAACCCGACATTCTAAATCTAAATCACCTTAGATGCTTGTCATTTGACAAGATGAAGTTAATTTTATAAAATAAACTAGCTGCCCGCCCCGGCTTCGCACGGGTTGCGGTACTTATCTACGGCGTACCCTACCTACCTACCCTACCTACCTACCCTACCTACCTACCTACCTACCCTACCTACCTACCTACCCTACCTACCTACTATACCTACCTACCTACCCTACCTACCTCCCTAACTCCCTACCCTACATACCAAAAAATAAAAAAAATAAAAATAGATGTTGGCCGATTCTCATAGATACCGGATAAGCACAAAAAATTTCATCAAAATCGGTTAAGCCGTTTCGGAGGAGTATGGCAACGAAAACTGTGACACGAGAATTTTATATATTAGACTAGCTGCCCGCCCCGGCTTCGCACGGGTTGCGGTACTTATCTACGGCGTACCCTACCTACCTACCCTACCTACCTACCCTACCTACCTACCTACCTACCCTACCTACCTACCTACCCTACCTACCTACTATACCTACCTACCTACCCTACCTACCTCCCTAACTCCCTACCCTACATACCAAAAAATAAAAAAAATAAAAATAGATGTTGGCCGATTCTCATAGATACCGGATAAGCACAAAAAATTTCATCAAAATCGGTTAAGCCGTTTCGGAGGAGTATGGCAACGAAAACTGTGACACGAGAATTTTATATATTAGATTTTCGTCGATTATTTTCAATTAAGTACAATTTACTAATGTTATTCAAACAATAATTATTTTAAAAGTAGTGCGATATAAAGTTGAAACCTCCGAAATACAGAAGAATGTGTTAATAATTCATTATAATGAATGAATATGTTTGTTTAGGCTTTCATCAGATACTTTTGGAACACACTATAGTCCAGGGCTGTATAGGCTGCTGCCACAATCCAGTAGATCTTGAGAGACAATTCGGTGGTCGACGCAGAAGTCAGAGTTTAATGTGTAGCGCTTTTATGGTCACACCGAAAATCAGGCGCAGTGCGCTGCCCGGATGAACAACTAAAGCATAGCAGGCGGTGTTCTTTTAGGTAGCAGACCTGTTAGACCAAAAGTCTGACAACCAGTCTTACCAAGGGGTATCGTATTACCTAGTTACCTACAGTACGCAAAATATATCATTTATTGTAAACATTAATAATACTGTTTTTTTATTTTTTATTTAATGTAAATAAGAGTATCTGATAATGCAGGCATCTGTACCAATATTATTCGTAAACAATAATATACATATATACACATAATACTATAATGCACTACTGGACACAGGCCTCCTCTCTGTGAGAGTGCTGCGATCCAGCAGGGGGTCAAACTCAAACTCAAAGCATTTATTTCAATTAAACCCTTTACAGGCACTTTTGAATTGTCAAAGAGTCGGTCAGTTAGTCAGAAAGTTGAAGCTAGTTGCCCATTCCAAAACGTAGATCTGGGTGGCTGTAATCCACCACGCGGGCCCAGTGCGGGTTGGTAGATGTTACATATTATCTTCGAATTTTTGGTTCCAGGACAAGCCGATTTCATCACGATGTTTTTCATCACCTTTTTGAGAGCAATACTGTATTGAAATATTTTGAAAAATAATAAGGTACCTGCCGCTCTCAATTTTACTCGTACATAAAATGGAATTCTTTTACGAAACACGGATGCCTCGAGGCGAGACGAGGGGAAATGACAAGCAATTTAGTATATTTTTAAAATACAAAAGCACTACCTGGAACTACCTCTTACCTGAAACTGAGCATGCACAGGGAATGGAAGATTATGCAAATAACATAAAAATTACTGTAAGTACTTTGCAAAGCTTGAGGAGTGTCAGTATTTAAAAAAATTGGTACTAAAAGAATTAAATACTTTCTACTTTGTCATAAGATTCCAGTTAAAATTAATGAGCGAGATTCGCGTCGCGTGTTGCGCCTGTTTGAAGGAGCCTTTGGAGAGCTGTTCTCATATTTAATATCTAAGTCAGTGTCGAGTGATTTGGCTGTTGATCACCTATTACAACCAACAAATTGTAAAGACATGATAATGAGCAGTAGGTGTAGAGACAGCAGATCAATGGCATTGAATGAGGAACTACGTCATAACGATTATTTCTATCTTTAAATACTAATATATAATAAAGCTGAAGAGTTTGTTTGTTTGCTTGTTTGAACGCGCTAATCTCTGGAGCTCCGGAACGGATTAAAAAAAAAAATTGCATTTGTTAGCCCAATTTTTGAAGAAGCCTATTTAACATCTCGCTAGAACGCCTAGGAGCCGAGCAAATCCAAATAAAGTTTGAAAGAATGCAAAGCAAAACAAAGTAATAGCTCGGGCGAGCGATGCGATGGGTCGCGGTGGGTGGTTTTAGTATATTGTGGTGTCTTACGACTTTACGAAAAAAATCAAGCTTCTATGTCAACACAATAAAAAATACGTCCATTTATACGACATATTTTGATACTCACAAATAAATCAAACCCTATAGGGTACTTCCCGTTGACCTCGAATCACGAAATTTCAGGCAAGAAGCAAGGTCTCACATCTCAAGTAAAGAAAGAAGTCGATAATCGTAATTTTTTTGGTTATATCACGAAAAAAAGCGATTATAAACTTCGATTCGCAGTTGGAGAATTGACCGTGACGAATCGATGTAACTATGCGAGAATATTTTTTTATTATAAAGTTATGTTTGTTCTTGGGGTAAATTTATCCCAACTACGGAACCCTTCATTATATGTGGTTCAACACGCCCTTGGCCGGTTTTTTTTTTTCAAATTGTTTTAGTCTTATATAATGATTCTATAGTTTGTAGTAACGAAGTACACAAAAAAAATTATATAGAGCAAAATATTCTGAAGATAGTTCCGCGTTTTAATATAAAATGCTTACTTCATCCCGCCCTTGCTCTGGCGCAGAACTGATTTGCATCCCCGGAGACCGATACGTTTTGCCGAATAGACTATGCTGCTAAAAATTTACCTTAACGTGCCTGTTTGTAGTAGGCATTACGATTTTGCCGTATACTTAACTAGCGCCCGCCCCTGCTTCGCACGGTTTTTACGACTTGACAAAAAATCTAGATTTCTTTAATAAATGTAATTTTAATATAACATATAAAACTTCCGGAATGAATGCTTTAAATTATGGTGAAAACCTTATTAAAATCCGTTGCGTAGTTTAAAACAACGCGTTCACACAGACTCGAAAAGTGACTTTAATTTATAATATCTATAAATATATATTAAGAAATTGATTAACTTTTAAATATAGAACATAGGGGCTTCTTCGGAAAGGCACTATCTACCAGATAACACAAAACTAAAATAGATTTTGTATCTACCAGATCAGTTAACCCAAAACAAATCCGAATGTTGTGAAACAGGTCATATTTAATCCCCTGGCAAATGCCATAACACATTTAGTTTGGAAATAATGAACAAATGTAGCAGCCAAGAGGCTTATATACCTTTTAGGATATATATACCGACGGGACAATTTAGTATACATATACCGTGGGCCTAGACAAGTGGCAATCGCTCCCAAAGCGTTTCGTATGTCTACAGCACTTTTCAATGGGACATAAGCTTTGACATAAGCTTTTCGGTAGCATATGTTAGCCCCAAATAGTTATGACTTTTCCATAATCGTTATCACTGGTAGAATGTCTCATTATCTAGGTCCCCAGTTACTAGACATTTGCCTACAACTCAACACTGCGTATATTATTCCTCAATATAAATACAAAAAGAAAATCAATACTAATACAATTTTAACAACTCAGCCAGTTGTACCTGCCCTCTTTCACCGCAGGAAGCTCCAGTATAAAAGGCACAATCAGAGGAAGCGATGTAGCCTAGCGTGTGCCGTGAAAGATTGTATCCTGTTCCTGTTGTAATTAGGGCGATTATCGCAGTCACAGGTTGAGATAAATTACTCGAAGAATGCGCCGTGAATGAAGTTCGAAAATGTTTGTGATGTAATGATGTCGGGGTTATAAAACGTATTATAATGATTGTATGATTATTATTTGCGTGTTACTGTAGGTAGTTCTACTTTCATATTAGTCGGTTTGGTAAGTTTTGTAGGTTATTTTAGAAGACAAAAAGGAACAAAAAAAAATTGTGTACCTGCCTACTTTTCGGATTTCGATCACTGACCTGTTTGACACGCATGGTTCAAGAAAGAGGTTCACTGCTGGACATAGGCCTCCCCCAAGCAACGCCACGTCGTCCAGCCCTGTGCTTTTCACAAACAGCGGATTCCTGCGGCCGAAAGTGTGTAATTTATTAGTGTAATGAATACATGTAAAATACGATGAGTTCATTTTCTATTCCCAAGAACGGCCCACAGATACAAACGAACTGGATTGAATGGACATCTGGATTATCTATTGCCCAAGCTGGGGCTATCGAAAAACCAATATCTCTTTAGGAGAGAATAGGGGAATTGCATTTGCTTAAGAATTCTGTCTCCCATTGTTCACGTATTGTCTGTATCGGGAAAACAATGTGAATAAGTATTGTAACGTCTTTTCTTTTAAAGAATTTGGTGAATTTTCCTGGTTTAGAAACACCTCAGTAAGTAATTAGGTAATATTAAAAAACCTCTGAATCTGGAATATGACCACCTAAGGTCCATCCATACTTAGATCGCGTTGAAGTCTTATAATATTTAGGGTGACATCGACGCACAATCTGTTCCCATGGATTCAGCACATGATTCCAGACCCTCTAGAGTAGAAAATTTTCGTCGGTTATCGAAAAAAAAAACATTGCATTTTCATAGAAAAGTGCAATATCTACGCGATCAAAATGTATGACCACCCTGTATACAATATTTTATTTATTTACTGTCATCGTAATATTATGCATTGCTTTTTCTGAACTATCGGATGTAAGGTGCCGTCGACACGTTACTACGGCTGCAATCTGATCCACAGAGTTCTGCACAGTCCAAGGAATGAACACTACCTTTTTTTTTCACGATAGATGAGGCACTCGCAGTTTCAGGCTTTTATGAATTCTTATTTAAGGAAAGAAGCCTTGATCCTTCTGAACAACCATTCAACCTATGTGTAATGTAATTTAAATGCCTTTTAAATATTGTACGTTTAACGATTTAAGGACCTTTTCTTCTTTTAGCATGGAATCGGTTTAAATAATACTTATTGTATCTTTTAAATAAACAAATTTATTTTGTATCGATTGTGTCTGAACAGTGGTGGCCCAGTGTAATCGAAGTGAAGTCATGAGTTCGAACCCAGGCTTTACTTCGTGCGGTTAATTTGATCACTAATGCTCTCAGAACGGTGAAGGAAAACATCGTGAGGAAACTGCCATGCTCTAGAACCAAAAAGTCGAAGACATGTGACATCCACCAACCCGCACTGGGCTCGCGTGGTGGATTACGGCCCACTCCCTCTCACAGAAAGAGAAAACCTGTGTCCCAGCAGTAGGAACATTATAGGCTGATTTTGTAGTTTGTATTTACACATAAAATCCATTTAATGTATTTCCTACCTCTTTCTCACGTTTTAAAAGCATACGTTTTGTTTGTTCCAGGTGAGTCACGCTGCTCCAGTATTCGTGCAGACATCGGAGCCATTGGTGCGTGCAGTTCCTATTTTCAGATATTTCAGCCACACTGCATTCAGTGGTCTAGAAATGCATCTTTTTAGTAAAACTGTCTTACTGACGCGTGCTGTCGCGTTGAATATATTGATACGAAGAATAGAGTTTTAGGTGTTCCAAAAAAGTGTTATGCCGTAAAACCGTCATCCCTGATCATAGATATTAAGATAGTACGGTAAAGAATTCTAAGTTACTGTCTATACAGGGAATGAGAATCATCAATATCCCAAATCGATTTGACAAAACTTTGTCCGAACTCAGAAGTTTAAACAAGGTACCGACATGGTTTTTCGAGACATCGCCAAGCAGTTGGTCGACTCTGCACATGACAAGAGAGCTGGCTTATGTTGTGGTCAAAGAATCAGCATTGATTTACAACATGGCAATGCTGCCAGCTTTTTGGGCACTTTTCCTGTTGACAGCGATACGGACAAACTTTTTGGTACTCGTACCATAAGTTTCTTTCCCGTCCTTTTTAATGCAGATGTTCATATTATTATTATTTTAAGACTGTTAACTTTGCATATTACGTAAATAATGATTATTTTGTTGGCATTGTATACCTACCAATGAATAATAAGACCCTACAAGACAGTCGTAATATAAATTCAATAACTGACCTGACTGCTGTCTTAAGGGTGATTTCCATCAAACGGCTCGCATCGCATCGGATCGAAAAGGATACGAATGGATGCGGCGACAGCCGATCGCGTCCGACAGGATGTCGATACATATGATCGGCTCTGTACCGTCGCTTGCGAACGTATTCATTTCTGCGCCTAGTCGAGTGTTGACGATACGACGACAGGCAAACGGAGCTGATCGCGTGTCGCAGCATAGTTTCGGCTATGATCGCGTGTCGCGGAAGACACCCACGGTCAAGCTGCTGTGCGCGGCTTGGTAATATAGACTTTAAATATTTTATACACGATATAATATCGTTTAAAGATTGTAAAATCCGTTCCGATCCGATGCGATGCGAGCCGTTTGGTGGAAATCATCCTTAAGCCATGAATAATTTCACCAACAGAAACAATAACGCCCTTTGATCGTTATAAGTTAATTTCATAAAATTAAAACACATAAAACGTTCAAAAAGGTTTCATTGCCCTTTATAACGAGCAACCAATTAAAATAACATCGAGCGAGTTATAACGTGAAATTAATTCGCAAATTGACGTAGACCCTTCTCAAAGTAGGAGCCCTGTGGCTTCAGGATGTTATTTTAGTAATTTTAATGGAATCTCTGTTTTTTAGCCCTATGCCAATAGTGAAACGAAAATAATATAATTTGCTTTATAACTAAACGCAATGATGTGCCTTGGTTCACAGTAGCGAGTTTGATAATAGTTCGTGTTGAAACTTCTAGAGACGCTGAGTGTTTCCTCATAATTATTTCTTACAAAAAACGGGCGAGCCGATTATGTGAAATTACTCTTATCTCAATAACAACGTATGTAAACAACAGGAAATGTTATAATCATTATAATCCTTAATTTTGCGAAAACTTTCAAACAGCATAATCAGCCTATATTGTTCCCACTGCTGGGATACAGGCCTCCTCTCTTCGAGAGGGAGTGGGCTGTAATCTACCACGCAGGTCCAGTGTGGTTTGGTAGATGTCACATGTCTTCTAAATTTTGGTCGTAGGACATGCTGGTTTCCTCACGATGTTTTCCTTCACCGTGTTGAGAGCAGTGGTGGTGAAATTATTTACACAAAGTAAAGTACCTGCCTGGATTCGAACCCACGACCTGCAACTCCTAAGTCGGTAACAAACAGCAATTCTATGAATTCTCCGAAATATGTAGAAATAAAAGGTTTATAAAAGTAAAAGAAACCGAACAAAATACCCAATAACAATTCATTGGCCATTGGCTTTCAGGCCACAGTTTCAAAAAGGCAGTGAAAATAAAAACAAAGTAGTTCGAGGACAAGTACGGACATAAAAACCATTTCTGCTGAACCCTTTGCGAAAGAATGGACATCAGATAAAAGATCCGGCACAAATCCCTGGCTCCCTGAAGGATACTGCTGCCGAGAAAGACGTAAAGATTTATTTACTAGAGAATATGTTTCGATGTTAAAAACTACGTCAGTATTATGTACTGTCGCTACATCATTGCACATACTTTTACCAAAACTATCTACTTATTTAAAATATTCTTACTTACTCGTTGTAACACCCCCAAACTAGCTTTTAATTTTTTAGTTCATCTGGAGTGCTTATCCGAAGACATAGAACCCTCTTATGGCGCATCGAAGTATTTTCTTTCTGCTCCAGGCACACATTTTAATTTAAGCACTTTGTTTTTGATTCACAACTCTAAACTATCCTTGTATTTTCGATAACTTGAATAACAGAAGAGTTCGACTACTGAAAATCACGCTCTTAAAAGTATGAAACAAGAAAATTTTCTCACCTGCAATTGTTATGTACAAACTATTTAATATTTATCCTCTAATAAATAAACAACTTACACGAAATATATTTTAATGTACTTAATACATATTCATACTGATGTTTAGAGGATAGCCGTGCTCATGTTTAGAGGATAGCCGTGCTCATATGGTCAGAGGATAGCCGTGCTCACATGTTCAGAGGATAGCCGGGCTCATATACCACTTTGCCCTAAAGCTTCTGATCTCTTACTACTGTTAGAATGTATTGTTTTGTTAGGGTAGATGGCATATGACCACGGTTATATAACCAGCGGACGATCAAGACGCTTCCAACGACACCTCATTTGTCAAATTATTATTATTAGGTTAGAAGTTATTAGTGAACAGATGAACATACATATATACTGGTCAAAATCATAACCCTCCATTTTGCTTCGCCGTAGTCGGGTAAAAACTGAATCAAATCACATTAGGGAAAATTTTCCAAGAGAAAAATACGGGGAGTCATATTTTTTTCACGTAAATCATAACGTCAAACTGCGCGCCGGTCGTTTATCAAAGGAATCTGCAAAATTTTATCATTTATTTTAGCATTGCGAACTTCCTCTATCGACCCTCACGACTCATTTAGCCCGTTACGAAGGACCGCGCCGAAGAACGAGTACATTCAGATACTTAGCGCATAGTTTCTAAAGTAGGAAAACAACGGTAGTTTGCAAGTGTTGTAGCCGATTTCTATGTATTACTGATAAATTCTATATAATACCGAGCTCCGTCGGTCTCGTGGTTGCAAGTGCGACTGCTGACCACGGGGTTCTGGATTCGATTCCGAGGTCGGCCAAATTGTTATTGGGTTTTTCCACTAGGAATTTCTTAGTAACAGCCCGGAGTTTGGAAGTTGGCGGTGTGATACCCCCGTGCCTCGGAAAGCATACTAAGCCGTTGGTCCTGCGCCTGATCTTTCTCCGGTCGTGCCGGATTGCGGTTGCCCACCCATCGGACTATGTGAGTGAGTGTAGAGTGAGTGCACCTGTGTCTGCGCACACACTCGTGCACTATAATATCTCCCGCGTCTAAGGTTAGTCTCCGTTGAGATTGCCCGCCATGGCCGAAATTAGGTCAGGAGGACTATTATTACTGAACCCCGAGATACAGACTAGAATTGCCTATTGTCTATGTAGGTAACCTATCGGTTGGTAATATATTAAGCCATTTATGACACCTCAACGTGTGTTTATTCTGTGAATCCGGTTATGTATTTCCTTTTACCATAACATAAAGTCGTTATTCCTTTTAATTTTACATCAAGTCATATCAAAAGTCATGCAGGTATTCTTCAGCTGAGAATCAACAATTTTGCACGTTAAAATTACGTATAACAGTCCCCCAAAACATCCGCCCTTCAACACTTCCTAGTATTTTAGCAGGCAAGGTGAAGTGTGGCAATAAACTCCCCAGCAACACATCTATTTGTTAATGAGCCCTCCCATGTGAAAATCAATCAAAATAGATATAACCTGTTGTACATTTATTTTATCCTGGTACGTCGAATCTAAAATCGGAAAGAAAACCTTGCGAAAAAGGTGTTCAAGACAATAATAAAACAAGATGGTTATTATCATAGATATCCGAGTTATTATATTACTAAACGCAACCACAAAAATAACAAGAAAAGTAAAATAAAATCCAACTTGGAAAAGAGAACTAAAGTTAGTTTCTCATCATTACAGCGGCCCCGTTAGTGAAGTGCCTGTTACTTCTGGGATACTTTTTAGACCAATGAATATCCGAAAAACTTCTTTATGTTGATGATTTATTTATTGGCTTTGTTTTTGACTGAATTAGGTTAAACATTTATATCCATAGCATGTTTCACCTCTTGCTTTGCTTTAGTCCAAATAAAAAATTGAGCAATAACTCTTGTTTATCGAATTTGATTGAATGTAGTTTCCCAAAATATTTACTAACTGCTTCATATATAATAATATTTCAGGCGTTAGAATGACTGTGCACAGTTTTCATGTAACGTGGAAACCAGATACGTATCGATGTAACCAAGAACTTGTGACTTCCTGGCGATTAAAAAAAAGTTTTTTTTTAAACAGTGAATAACCTAAACCCGTGTCTGAAATGTATCTAAAATATTATAAGAATATTGTTCGAAAACGTGTAGTGAAAGTCGTAAACTTTATTTTCATTTTATATTAGTAAAAAACGTAAGTGGGTACAAAATATAGTCATAAAACGGAAATACATAAAACATAAAATGCGAATGAAACTTCTTGTAATTCACGTAGGTGCCTCTCGCAATTGGCTTTTGTACCGATAGATTTTATTGTTTCGTAAATTGCTAAAACAACCATGTTTCAATTTTTGTCAAAATTTTGCTTTTTTACTTACATCGTCACTGGAACTTCTAAAATTAATAATGAAGTGATAAAAAATGCAATAAACACAGATATGAAGTTTAATGAGGTAATGTGGCACAGCCATGACGTGGCGGATGGAGACTATCCCTTCATCGTAACGCTCGCATTCATTGAAGAGCTGGTGGTGACGCGGCACTGCACTGGATCACTGATACATCCAACTTGGGTCCTCTCAGCTTCACACTGTTTCTACGATTTACTTGACAGGAAATTCTACGTCTGGTACGGAAACTTCACTCTGTCGCCTTTAGTATCGAAATTATTTTCTTCAGTACTAAAGATTTACATACATCCAGCTTTTCTCAACACTAAGTTCACTGAGCGCGGGTTCTTCTTTGGCGATAACGACATAAGCCTGTTAAAAGTTGGGAAAGTTATCTTGCCAACCTATGGAAGGTTGTCGTCTATTGACTATTCAAAGATGTATGGACTTACTGTAAAGTATATTGGAGGTGCCGCAAGGTACTTTGGACTTGCCTCGAAGTACGTAGGAGGTCTCAGGAAGAAAACAGGGGGTTTCGGGAAGAACACAGGTGCTCTCGCGAAGAACAAACGTGCGGGAGAGCAGTTCAAACCGCTACAGATTGGTGAAGGCATTGTTATCAACTGTGGTATGGAACTGACGATGTGGTCCAAATACATGTTATGCATTGCCCCAAAGTGTTCAGACAAACCGCATCAGCCACTGCACGGTGACTTCGGCGGGCCATTCATTTACGATGGTAAAATAGTTGGTGTGATGTCCTTAAGTTTTCAAATACCCAAAACGTTTTTATCGTCGAATGGATTAACGCCCGTGAGTCCTTATAAAGATTGGATCAGTCACGTGACACGATCAGGGAAGAATAAACCAAACTTAACCCTACAAGAAAAACTTGAGATTTGTGAAGAAAAAGTTTACAAATGTAATATTACGAATTAGTGGTAAGAGTGGGTAGCATTGTTTGGGTTCATGACTGTTTAACTGTAGTTGGTCATAAAGTTGTTAATTAGTACATACTTTCTAGCAATAATTATAAATTAAGAGATTTGTTTTATTTTCTTATTTTGGACGTTAACACGGTGTTAATATATTAGATTAGAGCCTCGTTCGTTTAGTGGTCAGAAGCGATGGTTGAGCATAATGCCTTGGGCTCCCAAGAGAGGCAGTGTTATTGGGTTTCCCCATTAGGAAACTCAGTAGTACCCCATAGTCTGCATTTGTGCCTGTCTATGGTGAAATATTAACATACTATCGTAATTATCACGTAACTCTATTTGAGAACAAGTATTGTGAAGTCAGGGGGTCTTCCCCCTGACTTCAAAAGACTTGTTCGCAAATATTTTTATTTCCTACTACTGTATGTACTGTTTTCTAATGGGAAATAAACTGATAATAAATTAACTGATCCTCTAAAAACTTTTTGTACTTCTAATGATGCATCTTTGAAATAATTGAGCCTCTTTTTATCTTTCTGACCTTTTCTCACAGTTGGTTGCAGTAGCTAAGCTAGGACACCCCGACCAAATGGGTTAGGTTAGCACTGTGACCAACCGCGCTCCATCCAAGTTGGTCGCAGTTACTTGTCTTTTAAGTATTTCTAGGACCCCAAAATAGGAATGATTTGACGTTTTCAAAACGAGGTGCAATCAATATATTTGATGTCGAATAATATTTTTAGGAGCGCAAAAGGGGATTTATTAGAGGTTCGATTAAATACGTGCCTTTTATAATAATTGCTTAAAAAGCCTACCCCTACGGTTAGTTTTTCAAATATATAGTCTTGGCTATACGTTATCTACTGGTAAAACCAAAAGTTTTTCTTTCTTGGGTCGTTTGGATCGAAAACCTATTATCGATACAGTCATCATTTGCCACTATAAAACCCAATGAAAAATATATTTGAGCTAGTGGTGTCCACGACGATACTACACACGGAGAGAACTCATCCGTAGTCGCAGTGTTGGATGGATATCAATAATGATTATAGCTATTACACATAGCAGGCAAACAGACTCTACAAGCTCTGGCATATTATATTTATCTTGTATTCCCAACAAGGTATCTTTAAAGGCTCTTTCAAACAGGCGGGACCAGCGACGCGAATCACGCGAGACCGAATGTCGCGCGATGAGCGGTGCGTTTGTGTTGCGTGCGATTAGCGTCGTGTGTCACGTCTGTTTGTAGGCGCCATAATATGGAATTCAAGACAATAGAACAATTTGTAAAGAAAGAAATTTCCAGCAAAGTAACCAAGTTAACGCCTGAAATATATTTGTTTTTTATACTTGTAACAACCGTTATTTTATAGCTAGTCTCACAGGTCGTAATACCAATTTAATTTCATAGGTTTTTATTTTATTTTATAACAGATATAGAATATAAAAATACGAGGTTGAATTTGCACTTTTCTCGAGTTGCTCGTATATGTTTAATTGTATATGTGTCTATATTGTTCTCAACATTTTGAAATTTGATCGATCGAGCTCATATCCGCGTACCAATAACTCAACACTAAGAAAATGGTGCCCTCATAAACTAGCTGTGGTTGTAGATGCCACCCTGCTAGTTAGCGTTTCGTGGTCGAACAGAACAAAAGCTTGCAACGGTGTACCTCATCCACCGAACCTTTCCACATAGCACCACAATAGCGCGCTGTGTTGCGTGCCGCACCGAGCTGCGGTGTTGCGTGCCGCACCGGGCTGCGGTGTTAGGTGCCACACCAGGCTGCGGTGTTAGGTGCCACACCGAGCTGCGGTGTTGCGTGCCGTACCGAGCTGCGGTGTTGCGTGCCGCACCAACCTGCGGTGTTGCGTGCCCCACCAAGCCGCGGTGTTGCGTGCCACACCGAGCTGCGGTGCTATGAGCCGCACCAAGCTGTCGTGTTACGTGCCCACCGAGCTGTGGCGCTTTACTACTAAAGCGTAACATTGTAACGAGCAAAGCCAGAGGTTGAGGTAGACACGAAATCACTAAAACACCTCTGGATTTGTTCACATACTATCTGTAAAAAAACACTTTGTGAATATGTACTAAAATTTTACAACTTACTAGTTTCTTATTTAGATCGAATCGGGCTTATCATTTCACGTAAATTGAAAATGTTCGGATTCCGAATAATGTTGTTTTTGCTAACAAATCCAGTCTCCAGTTTGGTAAACAAGACCGACGAAAAAAAATCCTTTGGTTTTCATAAAGGTATAGACGTAAAAGAAGGGGATTTTCCATTCGTAATTGTATTAGCAGGTATTATAGAAAGAGGTCCGCAAAAAGAAATTTATAGAATTGGTGCGGGTGCTCTAATAACGGATAGCTGGGTGTTGACTGCCGCCCACATCTTCAACGACCCAGCCAGAGAGATTCTTAAAAAACTGTTTGTGTGGTACGGCAAGTTCACAAAGTCGCCCTTTGAAACACATATGTATTCTGAGGTGTTTCAGATTTTGAAGCATCCTGCCTTTCGCAACATGCCATTTATTTCCGAAGACTTGTTTTATAGCATTAATGACATAGCCTTACTGCACGTGAGCAAGGTGAACGCACCGGCTTATGGCAGACTGTCGTCAGTCAACCGCGACACACTTGTTGGACTATCCGCGAAGTACATCGGTGTTGGTGAGACTGACAAACCAGGAGACGATGTGTATCGGGAGCTGCAACTTGGAAGCGGGATGATTGTCAGATGTGGTCATCCAGTAAGTGGATGGTCTCCATACTTGCTATGTGTGACACCGTCCTGCCAAGACAAAAGGTACCAAGTACGTCACTTTGGAGACTCCGGCGATCCGCTCTTAGTTGACGATAAAATTGTTGGAATTTTTTCGATGAATTTCTCTTCTCACACTTCTTTATCGTGGACTGCGTTTACTCCTGTTGACCTATACCTAGACTGGGTTTATAATGTAATTAAACAAACGAGAAAGCAGTTTAGCAGACGCTTTGTTGAGAAAAATTGGCATTTGCAATAACGCTTCCATATGAACAGCACCACGTGATGGTTTCATGTTGTAATTGATGATGGAAATATTTGAAGAACACCTAAGTGTGTTACAAAATTATGAATGTTAAAGTTAAACCCCAGAAGAAGCTAAGCAAATTGTTTTTTTGTACAATGTCAAATATGGGTTCTATCAAGAAACACAACAAATAAACTTGCTAAATGCCAACTTCCGATGGAGAGGAGCATGCTGCCAAGAAAGCTCAGGCACTGGACCAAGGTACAGGAAAACCGTAAAAATCAGAAGACTAAAGGGGAAATGGTCTGGACACACGATGAGAGGGAAGGACAAATGGAGCAAAATAGTTATCCAGTACCGTACACTACAGTATTAGTTATCATAAAAACGACCAAAGAAAGAGAAGTAGACCACAGATAAGGTGGGATGATTACATCAGACAGATCGCTGGAACAGCATGGGCAGAGTGGCCCGAGAGAGACTGAAATGGAAAAGGTTGGAGTAGGCCTTAGCAGTTGCTTTTTGACAAACGGACATACAAAACATGAACTAACTCCAGCCACGAGACTGACAACTACTTTTTATGTTTGTCCGACTAAAAGGCTAATAATAATAAATAATAATAACAATTTACCTATACCTACTTATTAACCGAGTGATGATAAATTATATAAAGAAAGGTGGCGGTGGTGCGACGATCTGGGAAAGGATGCGGGAGACTCAAGACCGGGAACAATGGTATACACACTACAGCATTGGGTGGATACGGCTTGAAGAGGAGTGAAAGATATGGATAAAAAGTAAATGTTAACGGGGTGACTTCCTCGGGGTCCTTAGTTAAGATAGGCGTGCCTCAAGGTTCAATTCTTGGCCCTTTCCTATGTCTAGTTTATATTAATGACCTTCCTTACATGATAGCTAACTTATCGAATATAATTTTATTCGCTGATGACACTTCTCTTATTTTTTAAATAAATAGAAAAGATACGGATGTTTTACATGTCAGCGATAGTCAGGCTGTTCTTTCAAAATGGTTCGCAGCTAATAATCTTTTACTTAATGCGAACAAAACTAAATGTCTTAAGTTCTGATTACCAAATTTACCCCAAGTGGGTCTAAATTCAAAACTTGATGGCAAGAAACTAGGTGCTATTAAAGGAAACTGTATTTCTAGTAATTATTTTAGATTCAAAATTGCAATGGGGCGCCCACATTACAGTTCTTTCAGATAGATTAAGTTCAGCTGCATATGTAGTAAGAAAAATAAGGCAGTTGACTGATAGAGCCACAGCTAGGTTAGTATACTTTGCTTATTTTCACAGTATTATGTCTCTTGGCGTTCTGCTGTGGGGATCGGCAGCTGACGTAGATTCAATTTTCATTTTACAAAAGAAGGCAATCCACGCGGTCTATAAAATGGATCCTTTTGAGTCTCATAAAAACAAATTCAAAGAAATTGACATACTAACTCTGCCTTCACTTTATATCTTAGAAAGTATTTTGTATGTTCGCAAAAACTTAGGACTTTTTAAAATAAGAAGCGATATCCATAATATAAATACACGTAGTAGAAATGAAATTGTGATACCCAAATTTAGATTAAGTAAAACAGTATCCGCATTTATAACAATTTGCCATAGTCAGTTACAAGACTTAGCGATGGAAAGTTTAAAACCCATATCAAACGTGTCCTTACCAAAAAAGAAAATTAAAAGATTAAAGACTACGTTGAAGACAAGCAAGATTTTTAATAATTCCTTCTGCACATGTTGCTTCCCTGGTACCTCATTAAAGGCATCACTATGTAAATGCCTATTAACTGGTCAAAAATAACGATATATAGTATAAAAAAGAATTACTTACTGTTGGGGAATTTTAGGTGACTCTTCAAAGAAACTTCAAATATGCTGATATTTAGTCAAAACTTGTATTGCCTTGATGACGAACAAAAATGGAGTGCAAAAAATGACAAACAAGTACAGCAGATCCTTACATCTAATTACAATCTAATTAGTCTGCAACATTGGTTTGCTCATTCTAAATGAGCAGGCGTTGGCTCGAACATGCCCCCAGACGTTGGAAGCAGTAGAGGCGCTTTCAACCAAACGCAGAATCAACGGGCAATGGGCAAATCCTGTTAAAGGCTCTTCTGACGACCCCAGTGGATGTTTTGACGTCTGCCACACGAACAATTCCATCCGATCCTGGATGGACGGCGACGACTCTTCCCAATTTCCATTTTAGAGGAGGAAGGTGGTCCTCCTTTATGATGACCAAAGAACCCAACTTCAGCGTGTCTTTGCAGTTATGCCACTTGGTCCTTTGCTGCAGCTCAGACACAAACTCCTTACTCCAACGAGCCCAAAAATGCTGGCGTAGCTGCTCGATCCGTTGGAAACGAGACAATGAAGCAGTGGAGTGGTTCTGTAGATCTGGCTGCGGGAGTGACGTCAGCGGCCGACCAACAAGAAAATGACTCGGAGTCAGTGGAGTGCAGTCCGCTGGATCGGATGACAGCGGCGTCAATGGACGTGAATTTAGTATCGCCTCAATTTGGACTAACGTGGTGTTAAGCTCTTCAAATGTTAATTTACAATTTCCCAACACTCGCCTGAGATGATATTTAGTTGACTTAACACCCGCTTCCCAGAGTCCGCCAAAATGAGGAGTGTATGCTGGTATAAAATGAAATTTAATTCCGTCATTAGCTAATTGCTCGCCCAAAGAATTGCAATTAGATTTAAGGAACTTCGAAAGTTCGTTGCAGGCACCGACGAAAGAGGTACCGTTGTCGGAGTAGATGTCACTGGGTTTTCCCCGTCGCGAGATAAATCTAGATAAAGCTAGTAAATACTTATTGCTGGTTAAGTCACTCACCAGCTCTAAGTGTATAGCCTTAGTGGTGAAGCACACAAAGATGGCTATGTACACTTTTACCAGCCTACATCCCCGACCTTGTCTACTAGCAGCCATGATGGGACCAGCATAATCCACACCGGTGCTTTCAAAAGGATAACCGCCTGGAAGGAGACGCTGCTGTGGCAAATTACCCATCAAAGGAGTAATTGTTCTACCCGACATGCGACAACAACGCACGCAATTACGATAACAACTCTTTGCTAGCCTTCGTCCGCCTATGGGCCAGTATGAATCCCTAATCGAAGCCAGCAGTAACTGAGGACCTGCATGCATTAGCTTTACATGTTCAAATTCGAACAGCAACTTAGTAAATTTGTGAGTGGACTGTAAAATAATAGGGTGCTTTTTATCAAAAGAAAAAGTTGAATTT
Organism: Dryobotodes eremita; assembly: GCA_917490735.1. NCBI lineage: Eukaryota > Metazoa > Arthropoda > Insecta > Lepidoptera > Noctuidae > Dryobotodes > Dryobotodes eremita. The sequence goes on along the minus strand of OU823241.1, from coordinate 2,047,917 downwards.
GCTAAGCGTCCTCCGACACGCATGATTTTATTTTCATCTAAAAATACGTTAAATTTTATAAGGGCGCTTTTATATGGCAACTTCTGATTATGAATAAGTAATTCATACTCGGGAAAAGACTCAATTTGGCTTCTAATAATAATAATATTTAATGCATCCTGCAACTCGACTTGTGATAGAAAACTAATAGAAGGAATTTTCCTACACAATTTAATAAACCTTAAAACTGTTGCTACACTACGGATCAGCCTTAAATAACTAGAAAAACGATTAAAATCTATGAATGTATGACATTGATTATTACTAATACTAGCGCTCAACAAAACATGAGGTCGAGTTTCAGGCAGCTTGTCTGATTTTAATGATTTAGGTTGAGAGGGCCAATGAGACTGGACTTGCTTCAAAAAACTGGGACCGCTCCACCACAAGTCCAAAGATTGCAGAACACTAATATCCACGCCACGAGATATTAGGTCTGCAGGGTTCTTGGCGGTTGGGATGTGTCGCCAAGTACAGTGCCCCGCCTTATCTAAAACTTCAGCAACGCGATTGCGCACAAAAGGCTGAAGCTTAGAAGGTAGCATCTGCAACCATCCCAACACGACGGTGGAGTCAGTCCAGCAATAAACATGACTAAACTTTAGTCGCAGTGAACTCAGAACCTTCTCGCACAAACGAGCTCCGACTACGGCGCCACACAATTCCAGTCTTGGAATGGTGGTCGGCTTAATAGGTGCCACTCGACTTTTAGCGGCTAATAGACGAACCATGTACTCACCCTGATCATTGGCACTACGTACATAGACGCACGCACCATACGCACGCTCAGATGCGTCTGTGAATATATGTAATTCCAGTATAGTATATGCATCACATATAACGAGTCGTGGAACACGATAATTATTGATAAGCGGCAATGCTTTAACAATAGCATTCCAACTAGCATTAAGTGCTGGGGTTAATGGCTCATCCCATGAGAGCTTGTCTAACCACATCTGTTGTAAAAACATTTTCATTGTGACTACGCAAGGAGATAAAAGCCCTAGGGGGTCAAAAATACGTGAGATGGCAGAAAGTATGTCACGCTTTGTAACCGAATCCTTAGAAGATAACGTTACACTTGAAAACCCAAATTCGTCAGAACTAGAAAACCAATCAAGCCCTAATAACTTATTTGGTTCATTAGATCCCAATTCTAAATCTAATGACGACTGAAAAGCTTCAGAGACTAAGTTAGGGACGTTAGACCTCCACTTTCTAAGCGGCATGCAAGCAGATGCTAGTGCATTGGTGACCTCTGTGCGGATAAACATAACTTCATTTAAATCATCACCTCCTGTTAAGAGGTCATCGACGTAAAAATCATGCATGATGACGTCGGCAATCCTATCTTTGCTACCTGAAGATGACTCACCCACAGAACGCAAAGTGATCTTAGTGTCATTGGTTTTATAATCCATCCCTATTTGCTTGAGGCAACGTGTTGCAATAAATGGTGCACTAGCCGTACCATATGTGACGGTATTCAATTTATAAACCTTGACAGGGTCGCATGCATTATCACGCCACAGAACCTGTTGCAGGTACCTATCAGATGGGTGGACGTATATACATCTATACATCTTCGCAACATCAGCTGACAAGACGAACTTGTGTTGTCGAAACCGAAGAAGTATAGATATAAGATCGTCCTGCACTGTAGGACCCACCATCTGCACGTCATTAAAGGATACCCCTGAAGAAGTAGCGCAGCTTGCATTAAAAACAACACGAAGCTTGGTAGTTGTGCTACGTTCACGCAGTACCCCGTGGTGAGGTATGAAATATCCACTGGGACTGTCACCATCCTTGTTTTCGGTCATATGTCCTAAAGTCTCATATTCAGACATGAAGTCACGATATAACTTACCGAACTCAGGCTTGGACTTTAGTCTGCGTTCTAGGGAATATAGACACTTAGAAGCCCTTTCGAAAGATTCTCCTAAAATGGAAGGATTTTGCTTAACAGGAATGCGAACACAAAAATGTCCGTTCTCTAAACGAGTCGTATTCTTGACAAAATGCTCCTCACACAACTTCTCCTCTGGTAAATAACGTGAGGATTGTGAATTAACCTCTTCCAGATTCCAGAACTTTTCTAAATCGGTGCGAATTTTATTTAAATCACCGCTACTAGAGGAATCAGTTTGAGTTAAATTGCATGAAATATTATTTAAAATTAATTTACCATTCATATAGGTAATAGGACCAGAAACAATCCAGCCTAACAACGTTTCACACAATACTGGCTTACCTACTCCTAGTTTAATTCTCTGTGAACCAACCAAGTCCCAGAAGAGATCCGCTCCTATTAAGACATCTACTTCTGAAGGCTTGTAAAAGGTGGGGTCAGCTAAACAGATATTATCTGGAATATTCAAGTCTGAAATGTCGACTTCACGACAAGGCACAACAGTCGTTAATGATGGCAAAACAAAACAATAAAACTTAGCAACATAACTATTGTCCAATGACGTCATTCTCACATGACAAGTTTTGCCTACGCGAGAACTTACGTTATTAATGCCATAGACCGAACCATTTATCTGACTAGTATTTAAGTTAAGCCGTGTGCATAATCGTTCCGTCATAAAACACGATGTGCTACCACTATCAAGCAGGGCTCGCACTGTGTGCTCACGATCATTCTGATCACATAACTTGATAAGAGCGGTGGACAATAACACAGCGCGTTGTTTACGAGAACTGAGCTCCGCAGACAAAGTTAAATTATTTGCACTCAAATTAGTGCTAGCCACGGCGTCAGTGGGTGATGACGTTGATACGGAATGCGACGAGCTACCGTGTGATTTGTTGTCACTATTGCAACGATTCGCCGTACCTTTATTCTCTGACGAATGAATCAAAGTGTTATGTCGGCGCTTACATATCTTGCATCCCGGCTTTTTGCATCGGTTAGCAAAGTGACCTGCATGAAAACAGTTATAGCACACTTTATAGTTAGGTATTAATTTGAGTCGGGCGTCTATGCTAAGTGCAAGGAATTGTGAACAACTACTTAAAACGTGATCAGCTTTACAGTGCGGGCACAACTTACTCAATTCAGTGCTGGAATTATTAGAATCTAGTGATACAACCATAGATTTCATCCGATTAGAATTTGAAATAGGCTTAGCGGGAGTGGTATTACTGCAATTTCGTGCTGTTTCTAGTGTTTCTAACAAGTCAGCGCGAAAACGAATGAATTGAGTGAATGCAGCAAATGTTATTGTGCTATCTTTGTCTATACGACCTTTGTGCTCCTCCCACTCACGATAAGTTAACTGATCCAGCTTCCGAGTTACTATATATATTAATAAAGTGTCCCAATACTTGATGGGTTCATCTAACGATTCCAATGCACGGAGATTTTTATTAAGTTGGTCAATCAGTCCTTTTAACGCAACAGAGGACTCCTTTGCAATAGCATTCAAGTTAAATAAGGATGACACATGATTGTGAACTAACAACCTTTTGTTATCGAACCGATCACAAATTAACTTCCAAGCTGTATCGTAATTACTTGCGGAAAACTCAATCGCATGGATCACAACAGCAGCAGATCCTTCCAGGGACGCTCGCAAATAATGGAATTTGTTAACTTGGTCGATTTCATCGTTACAGTGAATAAGGCTAATAAAAGTGTCACGGAACTCCAACCAATTGCTAAAATTCCCATTAAATTTAGGTAACTGTATCGTGGGCAACTTAACAGGCTTACGTTGACTGATACGGGTACATTTTTCACTACTCATCGAATCATTATCGTTGTTATACTTACATAACAGCTCTTGTGACCTAGCCAGTGCTTTGTAATACTGTGACTCAAATTCAGTACGCTCAGACAACTGAGCTTTAACATCTTCTACCAGACATTCTAACCGTAACTGTACCTCATCGTAATGCGCATACAAAGACTCGATTCTTCCAATCCGTAACTGCAATTCTTTGACCTCACAACTAGTCAACTCCTTGTCACTGCATACATCAAGGTAATTGAGAAACGCCGTTAAGCGTCCCTTAAAGCTTCCTCGTTTTTTAACTAGTTCTCTTTCTTCGGACATACTGGGAATCGAATGTAGTCAACCTGAAATTTGTATAATAACAACTTAGGTATATTTTTACAATACTTAAATAACTTAATTTAACGTACCTACGTCTAGCAACTATGGTATAACAATTAACGGAAAATGTTAATACTGTAAATAGTGACTTATAAACCTGCTATAAATATTACCTATGTTAATACAAAATGAGATTTTTAATTTAGACTTTTATTTAAGTTACATAAATTCCTCAAAACTTGAACACTTAATTACCTAACATCGAATTCTAAGCAATACACTATCAAATAATTAATTAAATTGACTAATACGATTTAATTAACTGAATAAAGATTAATTAAGACTTGTTATATTATATAACACCAACCTACGCACTAAAGACTATTTACTATGAATAGTTATCTAAAATACTGCTATACAATTATAAATGTAGCATAATATCTACTGGACTTTTCACTTTTATAATAGAAAGAACGTATAATTGTATTTGCAAAATAAGTATCTATCATCAAATAATTAATGATAAGTACTAGAAACTATGTACAATGTAAATAGATATAATTATGTTACTGTGAACAATATTCAGGAAAATAAACACTAACCTTTTAAAATCCTTAATTATGGTTAAATACTACCTGAACGAGTGTTGGGTGATAATATTTTAACTCTAATATTCTTAACACCGCAAATTAGCTTGAAGTCCTTTGTTCACAGTCACGTTGCCGGCTTATAACCTCCTCGGCAAAACTCCACGGTAATAATATTCAAATCCACAGATTTTTAGCAAATCTCCATGTGATTACCAATCCGGCTCGGTAGGACCAATATGTTGGGGAATTTTAGGTGACTCTTCAAAGAAACTTCAAATATGCTGATATTTAGTCAAAACTTGTATTGCCTTGATGACGAACAAAAATGGAGTGCAAAAAATGACAAACAAGTACAGCAGATCCTTACATCTAATTACAATCTAATTAGTCTGCAACATTGGTTTGCTCATTCTAAATGAGCAGGCGTTGGCTCGAACACTTACTTCTTTGACATAATCTCCTCACTATCTGACATTATATATATACATGCAATTCTTATTTCAACTCTTTATTAATGTCTTCATTTCTTAATTATTCTGCTTTTGTAGACAGGATATTAATTCTAATTTGTTACAGTTGTAATGGCAATCATGTCATTTGGTTTAAATAGGCTTCTATTTTTATTATTATATTTATCTTTTGTATCGATTTTTTTATATTTTGTGAATGTGAGAAAGTTTATGACTAACTTGTAGACTCTAGATTTGCAGACCTTTTTCCATTATTTTAAGTAATTGGTACGTTTTGACAGGCCTACACTGTCCTCCCATACCTATTAACACTGTAAGCTGAAAACAAATATAAGCCAATTATTAAAAAAATCCGTGGAGTTTCTTGCCGGTTCTTCTTAATAGAAAACGACCAATTAGAACCGTGCACCTAGGTTTTGACGTTTCATAAGTACCCATGTAGGTTTATGTGAAATAAAATATTTTTATTTGATTTGATAGTTACATAAAACATAATTAAAACTTTGACCCGCTTTGCTACGAGGCAATTTCTAAGCAAATAAGTACTTTTTCCAACTTTATCGTTGCTGTCTTTGCATCCGCACTATTCTTACTAGAGAGAGAGTTTTTAAGTCAACTGTTTTAAACCACTTAGGGAAAGGGGTTTTTGACTCAATTGAAGTCATAAAAGAATATCCGTTGAAGCAGCTGAATCTGAATACTACGAGTCATGTACAGAGGACTGGTCTAATTTATAGGTGACCAAATAAACATTTGATAAAGAAGATTATTTCTAACCCCCGACGCAAAAAGAGGGGTGTTATAAGTTTGATCGCTATGTGTGTGTGTAGCGGCATCTACAAACGCCACATGCTAGCTACGCGTCAGACTGACGTCACACAAAATCCTGCATCGCGCAAGTAGAGTTTACCGCGCAACTAGCATATATATACAACGCCCCGACATTAATCGTCGGGCAGTTGCCCACCAGACACGACACCCGTCTGGTCGGAGGATCCACCCTTTACTATGGAGGTATGAAACTTTACACCCTGTTTCTCATGCCCTCTATATGTGTGTCTGTCTGTGGCACCGTAGCTCTTAAACGGGTAAACCGATTTGGATGCGGGTTTTTTATTTGAAAGCAGGTTTTCTAGCGGTGGTTCTAAGACATGTTTTATCAAAATCGGTTCAGCCGTTTCAAGTTCTTTTAGTGTCGGGTTTTTTTTATTATACCTATAATTCTTGGTTCTATTAAAAAAATCCGATTAGTTTTACACCGGATGTAAGTATTCTTTCCGCAAAGACAATAAAATCGAAAGAAAGAAAAGACAGATAGAAAATACGTTTATTCGCGGTAAACATGACGCAGAGAAAAAACACAGAAATACAAAGAAGAACGAGTTGGGGAAAAATATGCGTCACATCCACGCAAAATGGCAATCTCTCCCTCTAACTGTTATTTATTTATTTATTCAGTAGTACACATACATTTTATATATTTGACCACCTAAAGTTCATCTAACGGAGTAATGAATACAGAGCATACTTACTTCAATACTTTTGAGATCTAGGCTTCGCTATACCATGCATGTACCTAGGCTCGTAGGTGGTTATATAAATCTCGAAATATAAATACAACAAATTAAAGTCATAAACTTTAAAGTTACAACATAAAATCAGTCTAGAAATCAGTACTAGACGATGTTGAAATAGTTTCATTAATATATCATAACATCACCTCAGTAATCCCCAGACAGGTCGGCAGAATGAATACTGATGACTTCTATACTACCCTACTCACAAACATCTATTAACCATTGTTAATAGTTCTATAACGTTAATAAACGTCTGGGAGAGCGATGTCCGTTTTTTACTAATTCTTGATATGGCACGCTTCACTAGCCTACCAAAATAACTTTATGCCAGAGTATACTTCTATAGATTCAAACCGTACAAAAGGTTAAAGTTCCAGTAGCGCATTCAAATCAACAACGCAAATTCTGTATCGACATGCGCTGCGCACTATCATCGCTAATAATGGAAAGAAACGGGCAAACTAAAGCAATGGAAACTAAATATTTGACAATTCCAACTCGGTAAAGGTCTGTTCAATAAAATAAAGTGATAGGTTTGGGTTCGAAGGTTGATCGTCTCTGGGCAGCATCGCGCCGTGTCACATAGAATTTTTACTGACTGCTTTGTTTTCGCTCACATTACATTAAATTACTAAAATGGTGTAAGTATTTCAACGGATTACTTTGCAAAAGATGATGTTACAGGAGATACATAAACTCACCTTATTTCATAAAGTCACAAAATATGGATAAATCATCGTTAATTAAAACTTTTAGTGTTGTTAAAAGGTATGCCCGGAGGGCTCGTGGCTAATTAATAACAGCCGGAAGGGGCAATCGAAGGGTACGCTATGCTTGCCGCGCTGCGATCGGATCGTGGATGGGTGACCATCCATTATATACCGAGACCCTGCGTGCCTCGGAATGGTCCCGGCTGTCATTTGTGGATCTTTGACAGTCGTAACGGGTAGTTACAAGCCCAAGTCTGACAACTATTCTTACCACGTGGTATCGTATTACCCAGTTACTGGGTTATGGGTGTCAGATAGACAGTCGCTTTATGTGAAATACTGGTATTCCGCTGCATCCGGTTAGACTTGAAGCTGACCCCAAGGTAGTTGCGAAAAGTCTTGGCAGTTTTTTTTTTTTTTGTTGTTAAATGTTACATTATTGTTCATTGACATTTGTGACTGCGACCGATATCAGGAGCCTAAGTTATAATCGACCTCATATTTGCTTTACCACCCGAAGGTTGGTTGTCACTTGCACCTCATAAAACGACAAGGTCTATATTTTGTTGTCTATGTGAGAGTGAGTTAGTTTCATCTAAGTAAAGTTTAAATTTACTCCGAATTGTTGTTCAATAGTGGTTAATTAATCATGAGGTCGAGTATACTAAGGCTTCCTGCACTGGAGACTTTACAGGCACATTAAACTTAGGGCTGCTCTATCTTATAAATCTGCAAATTATATTAAATTGCTCTTCGTGTCTATCTGTGTGTACGCGTTGTTCTTCTAAACTATGCAACGGATTTTGATGCGGTTTTCAACATCATTAGAGATTTTATTCCGGAAGATTTATGTGAATATAACATTAAAATTAAAATTAGATACAATAAATAATTCTTCACGTTTTGTCAAGTCTCTAGTAGATAATATAGGCTAGTTTCCCTACAAAGTCTACCGCATATCAATATGGAGTTACGAGTAGCTTATAATATGTACAAATGTAGCTTGAATGTCGGCCTGTGCCAAATAGGTTAGTGTAGTGTTAAATCTGTGCCAGTAACGTGCCCCTCTCAAGTTTAGTAGCATCATGAACTTCGAACTAACGGTTGTAAAGTTAAATATAATACCAGTTTAATTTATCCTACTAATGTATATATATATATATATATATGACGGAGAAGGTACTTCTTTTTCGTTTTCATCAGCCATATTTTAACTACTGTGGGCGTACTATGGGAAGTGTTGGTTATTGCGCAATAAAAAAACCGTTTGCAGTTCAAATCAAATTATAATTTACGATCAAATTAATCACACTAGTGAATCACACTGTAGGTACACGACACAACTATACAGAACGCGCGACAGTTTCTAAACGTGTTCACTGCTTGACCGCCAACAAACGTTATGTTATAGAGTCTGTCGAGCGCCACCTGGTGGTGCTGGCCTCCCGATTAGTCAAAGTCAAAATATTGATTTAACGTATTTCCGACCTATATAAATCCTACTAATATTATAAATGTGTAAGTTGGTGAGGATGGATCTTTTACGCAAAAACTACTGAACGGATTTGAATGGAATTTGGAACGCAGATAGTTTATAACCTGGATTAACACGTAGGATACTTTTATCCTGGTAGCAAGTTCCCGTGAGATAGTTTCCGACCTCCACGTGGGCGAAGCCGCAGGCAAAAGCTAGTATAATATTATAAATGTGAAAGTTTGGATGTTTGTTGCTCAATTACGCAAAAACGGCTAACGGACTTGGATGAAATTTGGCACACAGATAGTTTATGACCTGGATTAACACATAGGATACATTTTATCCTGGTAATAAGTTTCCATGGGATAATTTCCGACCTACACGCGGGTGAAGTCGCGGCAAAAGCTAATTCTCTACTAAATAATATCTTAAATTCCATCCCTGACAGAAAACGCAGAGCCTTAATCGCTGGGTCCAGAAAAGCATTAAAATTTTGTACAACAGTTGTATACCGACAACGATCACAATATTTTTTTTTTTGATAATTCGTCCCTAACCGGGTTAAGTAAGACATGACAGTTTGTATGAAATAATCGTTGAGCTCCTTAAGTTTTGAGTTGAGCTGCACGATTACTGACAAATGCGTGCACCGACTGGACAGGTCCACTCATTCCGTGTGGTTTTTCCTCAAAAAACCATTTCAGACACAAATCTACATGGTCTTCACATGATCCGACCACGATTATGTCTGGACTTTAAAAGAGACTGTGACTTCTGAGTTTGTTACGGCCTTTTTTCTCAGAGTAGTCAGATAGGAAAAGCCGACCTCATCTAGTTTTCGTTTCGTTCGTTTTAGTATAAATATTATTTTCAGTATTTTAAGACTGTAACAGCTTGTTAGAAGTCACAGAAAACGTTATAGGATAGATGTTTTCAACTAAGGTTTTCAAGAAAACAGGTCACATTAGTTTAATCATACGTCAGAGTCTGTGTGAGTGTGAGCGATCTGAGCATGGTCCTAGATATGAGTGATGAAATTTTAAAATTAATACTAGTAGTAGACTTCAGTCTGGTGCCTATACTAAGCTTAAGATATCCCCATTTAAGGTTAGGTTAAAGATAAATAACGATATTTTAGAATATATTCTTGGCGGTACAGTATTGTTGACATTAACAGCAATCTTTAGCGATAAGATTTTAACTACACTTTTATCGTTAAAATCCCTGCTCAAGTGGGTATTGACTATACGAGAATATTACCTCAGGCCGTGGTAAAAAGATTAGCTTTTGATCAGGTTAATAGCGTCGCTGCATGGCCTGTAGGGTGCGCTGTAACTCGAGCGCGTTCTTTTATTGCGCTTTCCTGATAGCCACTTTGAGCACGATGGCTAGTAAATACTGATTTATCTCGCTAAAAAAATTAACGTGTTAAAATTCTGGATGTTTATACGATGTACGGGACATCGACATGCAAAGTGTTGCTTTGAATTCATTACGTGATTCTAGTAATTACAATTTTTTGCATCTATCAAAAAAAATCTGCTGTTTCATACAAAAGCGAATAACTGCGATTTGCGTGTTAATGTCCGTTACGACTTGTATACAACTGAGGTATGGGAATGTGATGAGTAGAGTGAACAAGATGTGACCAAAAAATGGTGATGAAGAAATCTTAATGAATGGAGAGGGAGAGGAAGGCCAAAGAAAAGATGTTTGGAATGTGTAAATATGTATCGCGATATATGAAAGAAAAGGGAGTGAACGATACCGTGGCTGTTGACAGGGGAGAATGAAAAAAAAAAAACTGCTGCGACGACCACAACCAACAAGGGGCCAGGCAGGAATATGATAATGATGATAATATTGAGGTATCGTTATTTATAAGGACCAAATTTTATCATTTGGGTGCGACAAATATTATGTGTTTAATTAAGTATTCGTGAGTTTGCCATCCTATCAGGAAGCGGTGTATGAATTATATAGGGCAATGATACTGAAATTCTTTAGAGTTTGAAAATGTGGGTAGAAGTGGTGGTGCTAATGTAGATGGTTTGAGAAAGCGGCTTGTACTGTCAATGTGTACCTGACAATACACCTGTCTAACTTAACCAAACAGTTTCTCAAACGATACAAAGGAACAATAGATGTTTGCAAGTCTCAAACACATTGCCTTTTGTCGTACCTACTGTTACAATAACGTACATAGCATGTGTAACAACGGTTGATTTCTTATCATATTATATCAATCTTCACGAAAACCAACCGTTTGTCTTTTCCCCTCAACCGAATACACTGATTCTGATACCTACAAATAGAAAAAGGTTTCACATAACGAAGGTATAATGCTAAAATCTTAGAGACATCCCACAAAAGTAAGTGAAATACCTTTTGAATAATTTACCTTATCCACAGTCACTGGTAATAACTGTTTGAGTTTTTACTCAGGCAAAGTTAACGACATGCAATTTTTTTTCAAATAGGCTTACCCTAGGCAATAGGCTTAGGCTTATAGGCTTAGGTTTATTTTTATGGTGTACATAATAAAGAGTATTCTATTCTATTCTAATCTATTCTATTCTTACCTATTTGAAAAGGTAAGGTAAGGTTCAAATGGGTCGGCAAAAAATGTATTGTTTATCAAATTGACTTACAACTTAAATTGTCCGTATATTCTAATTACAATGTTGGCATGGTAGATGTGGATTAGGCTATCATTGTGTCGGCTATTGTAATGGCCAATAGACTAATGGCCAAGGCCTCCCTTTGAATGGCTGTATCTATGAGCCAGATGCATACGGTTTATGGAGTCGACACGTATTGTCAGGAGATTTCTATCTACAAAGCTCTTATCATATTTATCTTGCATATGTTACAAAGGGCGTGTGGTAGACTAGTGACCCTGCCCCTGCTTCGTTCGGGTGCAATTTACTTATGTGGCAACATGTCAAATCATGAAAATGTTTGTTGTGCCTCAGTTAAATATTCATGTATTTTACACATAAAACTTTTTGAGTATATTCTCTAAGCGATGGTGAGAATCGCATCAAAGTCCATTGCGTAGTTAAGAAGAATTAAGCGGTCACACAGATATACACAAAGTCAAAGTTGAATCATTTATTTCAAATAGGCACATAAAATGCACTTTTGAACGTCAAAATTTACAAAAAATTTAATTGATTCTAGTTGCCCCTTCCAAAAGGTAGTTTCACGAAGAGCGACTTATTTGACCAGCACTGTTGCTGGTCAATTAATATCTAACTCCATCTACTTCATCGCAAATTCAAATATAAAAAAATAACGAGTAAGGAAAGCAAAAAGCAATTTTTTTGCGAAAAATCATTGTGAACAATAAAGTCAAAATCATAACTTTTTAACGACTAGCGAAACTCGATTTACAAAGAGTATAAGTACTGAAACTATTTTACAATAACTTCACTTAGATTTCTAACACTTTCCTGTTCAAACTGTTCAGAGCATTGTGGTCCTAGTAATTTTAGTTGTAAAAAGGTCCTATTTGAAACGTAGCTCGGACTGGTTGAAAAAGTCGGGTCTGTTAGTACCTACTCAGTTCCTGGCTATCAATACTCAATACTCAATTCTTTATTGTTTTCCATATGTATTACACAGATGGTCTAACAAAGTAAAATATCAATATGGACCCTGTCGGGCACAGCAAAATTAGGAGAGAGGCTAAGCAGCAATTCAAGCAATTCAATTTTATTAAAAATTATTAGATGGGTTTAACATAGTTAGTTTGAGTTTAATTTATCATGGATCCCGTACACAGTCTGTCTACCTGATATCTAATATCACAATAACTACATTATCATCATCATCATTTGTGTTTGTTAACTCCTGTCAACGCGACTTCGAATGAACAGGTACCTCGCCAAATGTTTCGCCGTCCTCGTCCCGTCTATGACTTTTGAATGCGAATATTTCAATGTGTTGTCCCGACTAACCGAATGAGCTATACGCTCAAGCGACACGCGTCTTGTGACGGTGACTTAAACAAATGAAATAAGTTTTTTAGAGCATGCCACTAGCCTCCGCGAACCCGCGACGCGAATTGCGGAGCGACGGACGGAAACAGGAGACGCGCGCGCGTGTCGCTTGATGCAAACCGCATCGCTCGAGGCGCATTAGGCCCCCGTTCATGGAACGGAGGCCCCATGCGTCTTTAACCCAGGACTCGTCCAAACTATGAGTAGGTAGCTTGGTACAAGTATAACGAGTGGGTACGGACCATTTTTTTAATTATTGTCCTCTAACATGTACTATAATTTTCGTTCTTGCAATTACTCGCCAAACTTGATAGTTTGATAGCGAGAAGCGCTTGTTAATCAATACAAACTTAAAAAAATAAAAAAATAACTGACCTTAAAACGACTAACTATACTGCATAGTAATACTGCAAGGTGTGAAGTTATTTCTCAGTAAAGGCTGTATCCTCACAATCGGGACTCGATTACCCGCATATGCTAGCCGGGAACTAGGCACTATCTGACGTGCCAACCAGGGTGTCTCTAAAATACGCCCTATGTAACAATCAATGTTGTTTTCGATCATAATGCTGTAATGTCATTTATTTGTAATGTGCGTTTTATTTGTGCAGAATAAACTATTTTTCTTTCTTTCTTTAAATAATTTGAGCAGGTAGGTGATTGAAATCTATTTAAATGAAGCATTCAATGGTGGTTTTCGCGGCACTTTCACGTGAATTGTGACCGTTTATAAATCCACGCGTACGTAGGATTATTTCATTTAATTAAGGTACCGGCTTCTCATTTAACACTGAGATAGGCTTGAATTTTAATGCCAAAGAGATATGTGCATTCATTCATGATTTGAAACATACATGAAAAAGGAGCAAAATCAAATTTAGCACCTGTGACGTGAACTGCTATTTAGAATGATTTGAACTAAATCAATAAGAAAAATATATTCTGTGCCAAATCGTTACATAGGTTCTTCTACACAATTTCTGTAAAGTCGTGATCTGAGCCAAAACTCGCCAGTGTCGAAAGTCCAGCCAATATTTTTTGTCGGATCCCGTTTACCGGCCACTTCTTATTGAAACCTTGCTAACTGGACCCTGAAATCTGGAGTTAGGTTTCTTGGCTGCATGCCACGCTATAATATACGATTAAATTCCTTCATATTTTTAAACTTTGTAGCTCTCACTTTAATTAAGAGCGTTCTAAGTTACACCTCAACTTTGTAGGTTCTCGAAAAGAAACTGGACTTAGTTCTTTTAAGAAAATATAAAAATAAACGATTCTATGAAAGTGTTTCAGATTACTGCTGCAGCAAAGTAGTTAAGTGGTTCTAGAGTACTCTTGAGATTGGTTTGTCTCATCTTATTAGATCAAAATAAATATTGTTGATATTGGATTAGCGTTCAAATAGTGGCCGTAGTCACCGAATCAAACACCTTATTTATATGCTAATGAAATCTGATCACATTACTAGTGAATCTATCTACTTAGTTCAAATAGTATAATAATAATATGGGAGACAGCCTATCGCTGATCACAGCCTAACGTATTATGATAGGCCGTGGTCAGCGTTAGCCTCGATCATTTTAATCAAACTTAGGTAAGTAGTAGTAAAAATATGCAAGAAATTAGAGGACTTATTTTCTTTGTTAAAAATAACATCAAAGAATTTATTTGGAAGGTTAAATTTTTTTTTCCTTGCTAATTAATCTCTATTATATACATTAATATCTGGTTTAATTTCGAATCACCATGGAGATCGAACGAGCGAAAACATAGTAAGCTCAGGTAGATAATTAAAATGATCGTAATAATATTTATGAAGGTACCTTTCCAGCAACGTTTTCCGAAGTTCGGCCATGTTGGTGCCCGATTCGGCATCAAATGACGTTAAATTGTCCGCAGTTATTGCCGCCATTACTATAGCATTATCGTTTAATGCGATCCTCATCATTATACCCTCCAGCAATACAAAAACAGTGCTTTAATTTAAAATTTAATCCGCTGCATGAGCACAGCTCATTTTTCTATAATGGGCACTTAAACAATCCGTTTCGTGTCCGTAAAATCTTATAATAAAAATCCAAAATCACCCATTACTAGCTTTACAATGGCGTCGCACCACCGGCTGGAAATAAAATTGCCTAGACCATCCCCGCTCCAGTTTTAAAAGAACAATTCTTTGCAAAGCGGGCTTTTATGAATCCTTCATTCTGGGTCCATATTTTGGGTCGGCAGCCGATCGTTTTTAAATTCAAATCCTTTGTTTGAAGGAATGGGGCATTCTCACTAAAATGCAACTGAAATGGAACACGAGGAAGGAAGGAGTAAAAATGTTGCGACATTATATCATTTTAGGAAGTTGATTTGCGACCTCCGATATGCCTGCTAAGTGTAATTGAGCAATATGCATTGAGCCGTCTGGTATAGTTTGTAGTTATATATATGAATATGTCTGTCTTTCTTTATCACCGATAGGTTCGTGTAGAACACCAGTTTACAAAGACAAAATAATCCATAATCATCACGGGTACCTGTAATACCTGTAATGATGAATAAGGCGGGATGTTATGTTAAACATAACAATAAGCCTATTGTAATACAATACGCTTAATAACAATTAACCCTATTGTATTATAACAATAGGGTTAATAACATAACATAACACCACGCCTGTAATCCCCGACGGGTTAGGCAGAGTCGTTGACTTGTAAAACACCCACATTTCGCCAGTTATGGTTAAGTGTCATGTAAAAGGGGGCGAGCCTATTGCAATCAACCGGGCACAAATCCAGACACTGGGCGAAGCGGAGCGCCTCCATACTCCTTATTATGAAGAAACCCATAAACACTAAGCCGGACCTGGGAATGGAACCCAGAACCTCATTCTCGGCAGTAGCGCTAGCGACCACTAGACCAATTGTTTAAGGGAAACGGAGCAAAAGATTCCTTTCGAACAATCACCACCCGCATTCAAGTTTCTGTATGTGTCTAATTCGATAAAGCCAACAGAACCACGCTCTTATTTAAATTGCTTTAAAACCTCAACGGCAAGTGGAAAATTCGTGTTTGCATTATTAAAAAATATTTCCCGTGAAAATGGAATCCTGTGAAAAAAAATTATACCTACTTAACTTCAACATTTTGGGCGAAACATTTCAGATATTTTACTGAAATGTGCCTGTCATTAAAATATTTACATTATTATTCACGAACTATTTTCGCGAGTACAGTCAGTTATATTAATATTTATGAACCGAGTGGAGTTTTATTAAAAAGCGAGTATTTCAGGTCGATGTGATTGAATTTTTAACTTGTTTTGGGTGTGTTGTGAATCAAATGAGATTTTGAAAAGATATTATACTGTGCACTAATTATTTAGTGATGAAAATATTATTGTTTGTGAGTGTAAACGTCCCGTCTGCTAATATTTAAAGCGAAAGTGTATCGTTAAAATAATTCCCTCTGACAAGGGTCTGATCATAGCAATAATTTCACCTTTCTTCATTAATTTCAGCGATAATTTATTAGTAGCTTTATTTTCACCAGCAACATGTTTACAGATTTTTATATATATTTTATTTTCTGTTTTCTATTTTTAAAGTAACAAAGTTTTTAAAATACAATTTGAAAATGTCTGAAAGTTATCCACGACAAGTCACACAGACTCGCATTCCCCTAGAGCAAACAGTCTTTTATACAAAAAGACTTTACTTAAGTGCTCCAACAGACAAGTTTTATCTCTATTTTCTTTTCCGAATATTTTAGATAAATAGCAACACTTTTCCCGTTAGGTAAAGCCGCAGCACTGTTAGGATAAGTTCAGATTTGCTCGGTCTTATGATGTCACGCGTTTGTCCGAGTTTGTTCCGCGATTGACGTCTGACAACGGTGGTGTGAGAGGTCGGTTGCTTATTTATTTATTTACTTACTATTTAAGTACAAACGTGGCTCGTGGCTAAATAATAACAGCCACACGGGTCGACCGAAGGTTAAGCCACGCTTGCAGAGGTCGGTTCGTGAATCCATTACATACGGAGACCTCTCCATGCCTGGAAAAGCATGCTAAGCCGTTGGTCCCGGCTGTCATTCGTAGATCTTTGACAGTCGTTACGGATCAATGAGGTTATATAATACTAGAGGAGCAACGTCCTACTAACAATTTCAAGAAAACGTAACCACTTACGAGTTTAAAGTCGTAGCTTTGAAACGGATACATAAATATATCAATCTGTCAAAATAATCTATGTTTGTCTCATTTCTTCCAACCGTCAAACTAATTACGTTGGAATGAGACAAGACATTGCTATCGGAAAAATGGCCAGGGTTGCCAATGATCAACATAATTTCCCCAGAATTAATTATGGTAGTTATTGAATCAATTATTATGGAAGGAAGTATTATGGAACTACCAATAGATTAAAGTTTTATAGAAATTGACAAGGATTAGGCACCTACATAAAATAATAAAAGAAACAAATGCGTCAACGTAAATATTATATTTAAAAACAATAAAGATCGTGTCTAATTACTTTTGTTTGAAATGGAACGATATTATAAATTAGAATTACAGGAATATACATTCGTCATTCACTAAACTCCCAACAATCTGGCAAAATCAAAATCGTTTTTACTGGTAGCACTGACGGCAAAAGCAATGTGCGATAAATTTATTTCGTCTCGTAATGTTTTTTTGGATAATCTGAAGAAAATTTAGCAAATTTACTTGTGAAATGTAACACCACTTGCTTTATTGATTTTTTCAGACCGTGACATACAAATTTTAACAGCTTATTTTACCATTTTGATATTTTTTATTGCTAAGCAATTGCTCACTTGACGTCAAGCTGACAACTGAAGTCAGATATGCCTGTGGACATATACGAAGTGGTAACACGTCGGCGCCGTACACTGCTGATCTAGTCCTATAAAACATCATTGTTACGGATCGTCAGAAGCGGAAAAGTCTGATAACCAATCTCGGCAGTCGCTCCATATAATATGTTATACTGATATTCAGTTGTATCCGGTTAGAGTTGAAACTGACCCCAACATGGGTGGGATACGGCTAGGTAGATAACGGTGACTATTAAGTACACGCATCAAATTAAGGGTCGGCTTCACTAAGAGTAGGTACTCTCCGCGCTAGAATCAAGAAGAGAACGTATTCTGACTATCTGAACTGGGGTCTTACCATAATCGTCTGCGAGGCAGCTGATGTGCAAGGCTGGTGTAATTGAAAGTTTGTACGTAAATGATACAAAACCGCATGACTATTTACGTCTATTGACCTGCTATTTTGCTTTCAGAGTGTATGCTAACCCCCCTTAGCATTATTATTGAAAGCAGTGATATTTTCTGATCCTATTCAACACAAGATTACTTGTTTCGTAACGCGATTATGTAACAGGTGTCTGCAAAAATATCTTCTTAAGGAAATATAAACGTAGGCTGCTTACTGCGGAAAATAAGATGAAAATATTTGAATAACCAAATCTTTCCTTTAAAACATGCAGCTTAAACATACATAATAATCAGCCTATTAGTTCCCACTGCTGGGACACAGGCCTGCTCTATACGAGAGGAAGTGGCCCGTAATCTACCACGCGAGCCCAGTGGGGGTTGGTGGATGTCACGAGTCTTCGAATTTTTGTTCTAGAACATTTGGTATTCTCACGGTGATTAAATACATTACACAAAATTAAAGCAATATAGAATAATATCCCGCTAAAACGCTCATAAAGTCCTGCGAGGAGACGCATTGGTCCTGCAGATAGGCACAATATTGTCCTGCATATACGTAAGCGGTTAATGGCCCTACATTCGTCGCTAAGGATTAAGGCCCTGAAGGTTTATGGGGTAGGTATGTGTTATTTTGACAGAGGCTCTACGAGGCAAGGATGGAACTAGTTATAATTCGTACATAAAAAAGATTTTACTAAAGCAGCTTTATTCACAAGATTTTTATTTACAGTATGTTTTTTTACAGAGACAAGTTAGTGAAGTGTAATTCACTACTAAACATATTCTGCTAAATAAGTTTTTTGGATTTTCGATCTGACGTCAAAATATGGGCTCGTCAAACCGGCTAGGAATGAGACTACCTTATTTCTAAAAATAAAAGTAAAACAAATACGGAAAGATGAACCATTTTCACCTTTTTAACCCCAAGTCAAAGCCATTACTAACAAAATATTAAAAGAGAAGTAAAATAAAATATAATAACCCCAACACACGGCAGGAGTCAGAAATCAGAACAGCACGTGTATCGGGCCACTGAAGGACCGCACAATTCAATAAGCGACTCCACGTATTTCCCTATTCCGGTCACGTATAAGCACAGACTAAAAAAATAGTTTTTTCTCATGTTCCGCCGGGAAAATGATTGAATATTTGTGAACTAATAAAATGTTCGTGCTGTTTGTGTATTGACATACATAGATTTTCATCACTTTGTATGTCCCAAGTTAGTAATGTAAATAGTTCTGATGCTTGACGAATGCTATTCATTGATATTTCAAACTGCAAAAGAGTTATGTTACTATCACGAAGTAGTGGGTGTAAATACACTCCTCCAATTACAAACCATTCTATGAATTCAGCGAGCGGTGGTGTGACCCAGTGAAAACAGCCACGACTTGCGAGTTGTAGATCGTGGGTTCGAATCCAAGCAGGCACTTAACTTGGTGTAAATAATTTCATCACCACTGCTCTCATCACGGTGAAGAAAAACATCGTGAGGAAACCTATGTCCTAGAACCAAAAATACATAGATATGTGACATCTACCAACCCGCACTGGGCCCGCGTTGTGGTTTATAGCCCACTCCCTTTCGTAGAGAGGAGGCCTGTGTCCCTGCAGTGGGAACATTATAAGCTCACTATGCCATGAACTCACGGGCAGAGAATAGGCAGCCCATTCCGCACTGTGAATAACGTAAGAGGAGAATGAGATACAGCATCTTTGTCAGTGAGTTTAGGATTATTAGTAAATAGATAACAACGAACTACGACCAGCAATCCGTCAGTCAAGCTTAATTGGTTACTAAGGGCATTGTTCATAAACGTGCCCCGTTTGATACAAGAGTTATCCGCAATCATTTGGCCAAGTAACCATGTAAACACTTCAGCCCCACAAGTGACGAGACTTAAATGAACGCCCGCGCACCTTGGCCAGTCATTTATTACTGAGTGTCTAATATTTGTATCACGACATGGGCTATGCTTATAATGTCTTTGCCAATCTAAGCTACCCGTTACATGGTTAATCACAAGCGCAATATATGCCCAAAATCAGTGTTCGTTTCAGATTTGCAGCCCTTAGAGGTACTGCACGTTTGTTCGGGTCAGTACATTTGATTCAGCAGTATTTTTGTTCAATAACGAAATCAGGAGGTTTAAGCAGTTCTTGCCAATGATTACATCTTCCTGTAAAGGGGTTCCCATCGACTGGACTCACGCATCCAAGAAAATTGCGGCTTTTGAGCCTCTGTGGATTAAAGTTGTGTATTTGTTGGCGTGGGTCATCCTGTAGCTTCACCCTCCCTCCCTCCCTCTCCTTCTATATTCTTGCAAATTTCTGGAAATGAAATGAAATTTATTTGCAAGAATTTGTAGTACGTACAGATGGTCGGGTTTTTATAAACAGTTTCTATAACAATTCGCTTGAACTAGCATGCAAGATTATTGTTATATTAATTAAATAAATGAAGCTAACAAAATTGGTACACAAATCATAGTCATTAAATTTAAAATGTCAAGTATTTGTCAAATTATGATAGTAAGATGTCAATTTCAGTGTGAATCACACACACACACTGAAATTGACATCCACTCATCTCACTCATTGACAGAATATAATGATTTTTCTATAGGCCATTTGAATAACGCCGCTTTAACTCGATTGATTGGTGTTACCTATACGATTTTGGTAGTTTATTAAATATCCTTATAACCATTGTAAAGCAACTTTTATGATATAAATGGCTTTTCATTGGAGGAATAATTAATCTATCAGGATATCTTCTCTCAAACGTAACAGTATCTCCAAGACGTTGAAATAAGTTGGAGTGCATTTTAACAAATTTATAGCATTCAAATATATACATACCGGGAACAGTTAATATTTTTAAATCTTTAAAAAGAGGTTTACATGAAGTCAATGGTGGCACATCACAAAGAGCACGGTTACATGGATTTTTGGCTATAAATACCCTATTTATAAGAACAGGTTTCCCCCATAGCACAATGCCGTACTAATGTTAGAAGCTACGTAACCATGATACGCTAAGAGGGCTGTTTTGAGGTTGGCTGTTTTACAAAGTCTTCACAAGGCAAAGCGAAACGATTAATCTTATTTGTGACCTGAGGTTTCCATGTGCATCCACTGGAGGCGCGATGCCAGTCAATCGATACAACATTCGCAACGGGATCGGTTTTAAGCAATCAGTAATAATCCGGTCTCATTTAGAGTTGCATCCACTAACCTAGCGTGGGCAGATCGGTTCCATACTGGACAGGTATATTCACCTGCGGAGAAACAAAGTACCATTTATTTCAGTTATTTGCAGGACTTGAAGAGATGCCCCCTATCTGTTGGATGTTAGTCGACGGAGTAAGGTGTTTTTGGTATGCACTTTCTGTACGTATTTTTTGCAGTTTCCCTGGAAGTTAAGGAACCTATCCAAAGTGATGCCGAGATACTTTGGGTGAGTACTGTGGATGTGTGGAACCCCTTGCCATGAGATATTGAGTGTTCGACCCGCTTGTCTGCTACGAAGGTGGAAGGCACCTGACTGCGTTTTTTATGTATTTGGTTTCAGGGCGTTGTCAGCATTATTATGATTGAGATCTGAGAGGGCGGTGGAATGGTCAGCTACAACTTCTCTTCAAAGTCAGTGGCTTGGCAAGATAATGCCAGGTCATCTGCGTACAGAAAGCAGATTTTATTTAGGCTCACCGGCTGATTATTAGTGTAGATGTTAAACAGCAGATGGGCCAGTACAAAACCCTGAGGCAAAACGTTATTTTGGGTTCGCCACCTACTTTTATCATTAAGAAGATGTACTTGAAATCGATGGTTACTGAGGAGTTCTCATAGAATTCTAGTAGACTTTGTACTCCTTTGTCAAGTTGGTAACCTTTCACAACAAGCGCTGAATGTCAACGATGTCGTAGGCTGCCGAGATGTCTACAAATACTGCGTACGTCACTTTCCTCGTTCCAGACCAATCCTCGATATGTCGTGTAAGGTTGAGGACCTGACCCCAGCTAGACTTGCCTGGTTTAAATCCAGCTTGCTTCGAAATAAGTTTTGGGTCCACGAAGTTTGTGAGACTAGCTAGCAACAGGTTTTCGAACAGTTTAGGTGTGGCATAGGAGGGATAGAGGGCGGAAGTTTTTAGGATCGTCATGAAGTTTACCGGGTTTAGGTATAGCGATTACCTTTGATTTCCTCCAAAGGCGAGGTATGTTCGCAAACTCCAAACAGTGTTTAATAAGTTGTAGCTACCACAAGTTGTTCCACCGATATGTTATCCACTCCGGAAGCCTTATCGCAGCTCAGTCTTTGAATAGCTACAATTATGTCCGCTAGTTAGAATGGGTCACCAACGGACTCCGAAGTGGTAGAGTAGTTATTAATTTTGGGAGTTCTGTCAAGTCGTTTTGGTGGTTTGCCGTTTAGAAGAAGTTGGTGAGTCACATGGTTAGCATTACTGGACTAGGTGTTTAAAGTAAGGGGGGTTCGCTGGTGAGTTTACCAATAGTGTTTCGAGCTTTTTTACTATTGTGGGTCATATCAATAGTTGTGGCGGTTTCTATCCATTATTCCTGGCATTGCTCACTTATTTGTGACAGCAGTTTTACTCCAGCTTCGATGATCTCTTACGAAAAGAGATCGTTATCATAGAGGTACTCGTGTGTCTATAGGAGCTCACTGGATTTTCGGGATATGCGGGGAATGTACTATGTTCGACATCCTCGGGGGATATATTTTCGGGATGTTAATGAGACTACACTTACAAATTTATCGTAATTGTGTGGGGAAGCTGATTTTCAAATTCCGTGGGTGTCTAACTATTCAATATCCCGCGTTATTGAATAGTTCACGCATCCACGGACTTCTAAAATTGTTCCCAGACAGCTTTCAAATTGTTAAAGCGGGGTTTGAATAGCATAAACACAGGATGATTGGCTGATTGGATGTTGCACATAATCGGTCTATGTTGAGTTCGAGGAATTGGTGGACATACGTCTTTTTGCTCTGGGTGCTAATAGTTGAGCTGACAAATATCTGGTCTGGATTGTACTCACGTTTCCATAGTCCGCTATAAAATGACGTAGGTTGTTTCGGGTCATGGATGACGCCCACTGACTCAATTGTTTTGTATGGAAAGTGTTGACATTGTCGTATCTAGCAGGAGCCGCCGAGGCGTCTCCGTCCTCTGTGGTAGGACCACTTTATTTGCGAAGTAAATTGTGGCTTGCATTGGACCACATCAGCAGAGCAGGCGTTGGTATTAAAGATTGCAGTAATTTACAGTCGCCGCGCGGTACGAGGCTATTGATAAATGTGGATTGATAATGTGGTATTAGGTCACTCCTCGGACGATGCCGTTGGCACTGGTGTTCATGGCAGTTATTGGTTCTGATGAAGATCACTTATCAAAGAGATTTGAAATTAAATGATTTTCACGATTGCATTCGGTGTTGTGAAATTCTGAATTAGAAATGTTATTGTTATTGGCCCCAGAACTGTATAACAATCAAAACGTAATACATATTTGGTGTTGGTAAAGGACGTAAAAATATATTAGCGTTTAGAAAAAGTAGTAAATAGTTGAAAGTAAACGTTTCCCTAGCCTATAAAATGACTACTTCAAGTCTGCAATAAAGATCTTCCTTTCTAGACTTGTTTTAACAGTCTCATGAGATTTTATCCAACAGACTGTACAGTTTCACTTACATTTAGGCTCACACCCACACTACTCGCTACTTTCACTCGAACTTCCAACAAAGATACACAACCAACCTATTCGAAGTTGGTTAACAAACCAGGAAATACGTGTTTAGTTTAGAGAAACGTGCTTTTGTTCGGTAGGAAATCGACGCCGGGCGCAAGAAGTAAGTGTGTAGATTTATAGTAGCGCGGCCGCGGCGCTTTCTTGCAAGAGATGTTCTGAGTGACGAGCGGGCGCGGGATCGGGTTACTGGGATACTTACTGTGTGTTCACACCACAGCACAGAGAATCGCAGCGCCGGCAGCGTCTAGAGACGGCAGCGCTTATAAAATTCGTAGCGCTGAAAGTATATTGAGTGCTCAATCTCTGTCACGGAACGCCATTCAAAGCCGTCAGTTTCTATTCGTCATTTATGTCGTGCGAGTAAACGGTCCACCGTTTACTAATACTATGAAATAATAACGAGTCATCTAAAATCGAACTAATGAATCGATCTTTATTTTCCTATCGTCTATAACTTACGAAATGTGGGTTTACTAGACATATTTAGGTACACCTGTGCCAACCGTTCGGGGAAACAGACGTGATAAATGATTTTATTTCTGTAAGTAGGTTTGTACAAACACTTTTACACGTCAATCATATTTTAAAACTAGATGAGGTCCCTATATAAAATGTACTCTGTGGATGAGGTCGGCGTTTCCTATCTGACTACTCTGAGAAAAAAGGCCGAAACAAACTCAGAGGTCACAGTCTCTTTTAAAGTCCAGACATAATTTTGGTCTGATCATGTGAACACCATGTAGATTGGTGTCTGAAATGGACTTTTGAGGAAAGAACCACACAGATTGAGTGGATCTGTCCAGTCAGTGCACGCATTTGTCAGTAATCGTGCAGCTCAATTCAGAACTTAAGGAGCTCAACGGTTTATGTTACGTGTTATGATATGTTATCTAAATTCACAATCTGGAAAAAGTGTCCGATCAGCACATATGAATGCGCTGCTACTAAAGCTGCTCTTCATAAAGCTATTCATAACCTACTGTTCTCGCGAGGAAGTCAAAATCGAAACTCTATTTCGATCTAATTAGAAAACTTCAAGAATTCAATATAGGTAACTGAATACTTGAAGCTTTTTAATTAGACTAATTTAAGTATTAATTGCCCTCTTCCCCTCGTTACTTGTACCACACATCGCCCTCACAGATTCGTCTTCAGCGAAAAAATAAATTATTCTTTTCTCCTGAAATTACTTCTCTCGGCGTATTACGGTTTGTACGTTACAATACAAAAGTTTCTCTCTTTGTGAGCGAAGGATTTATTTATTTTTATTAAACATTCAGCGGAAGATAGCAGTTGTATGACGAATGTAGTTTGTAGCTTGTCCTCTGTTATACATTGATGTGTGTGTTTTTATGTGACACTACGCTTTGAGGGCAATCTATGTATAAAGGAGTTTTTGTAACAAAAATATTCTGTTATAGTCCCGGCGTTGATTAAATCACCGATGTAGGGAAATAAGACGTTTTTATGCGGTTATTAGGTGTCGGTTATAATACTGCTACAGTGTTTAAAATTGTTTGTGTTATGTTGCTTGAATTTCTAATAACTCACCATGTACCTCTTGATGTTACTTTAAATATTTTTCCAATTACAAGGAAAAATATAATAATAAAAACAAGAATTGGCAAAATATCCTTGAAACAATTTTGCCCAACACCACACCTGCCTGCTTCTATAGAGTATTTTATATCACTTGAAAATTGCAGCCAATTTTACAATTCAGGCATGTCGACAGAAATTGCCGCGCTGTGCTAAGCTCCCTCCATTGCTTTATATCCTTCAATATGCTGCTTTATGTCCGCCGTCCAGACAATATGACGCAGGCTGTTCAGTGTCCGGGCCCCTGTCCGGGTTCTGTCCGGAAACCGGACAGGATTAGAATTCAGCGAGCCTATCTAACTGTCACTCACAGCAGGGACCTATCTCAACCTAGTGGATGGAATGAAAATTGCAAGACATTTTTATTAAAAGGGTGTTTTTGTTTTAGTGTGATTTTTTACATTTTTCTTCTTGGGGCCAATTTTTTAACAGTCTGATAACTTATATCTAAAGAATTAATATTGCGGCTTGACAACTTCGAACTGTCATATTAATTCTTCCGATATAAGTTTTCTGAGGATTGAAATATCGAACCTTAAATGTGTCAATTTGAAGATAATAATGATTTTAAGACAAGGTAATGTCCGGAATTTTACGGAAACTGTTTTTTTTTAAACTATAATCTAAGAATAAAACGGAAGAATAAAATAACAAACATTGTAACCTACTTTTTGTGATTACAATCAAAATCTTAAAAGTTTTTTAACGAGCACTTGCTTTTTGATCTGAAAACTATACAAACACATTAAGTGTATAACAAAACAGACACTTCACCTAGATATAATAAACAAACAGTATCGCTCTCCGTCTGCAGATTCAAATAAACAATTTAGGAGCTACGTGCTACGCGCTACGAGCTACGACGCTACGACGCTACGGCGTAGCTTTGACTCGGTCGCTTTTATCGGCACATTGGAAGCGTTTGTAAAATACGAAAAAGCCTAAGAATCTACTGAGATTTTACTTCAGAGTATCTAAGAATACATACAATGGAAGAGATGTGGTGATTATAGGTAGTAGTTGCAAGGCACAGAAAGTTGTTTTTCTCAAAATATCGCAAAAGTAAAGTTTGGCTTGTATGTCATCGTCACTATCGTAGTGAGGTACATTGAGAACTTTAACTGCGTAATATGAAGGAGCTACATCAGAGACAACTTTTAGCTAGAACTAAATTCAGTAGAATCTGACGAAAAAATTAATTTAATTTCACGTAATGGGAAAATCACATCAAATCATTTGTTTGCTTGAATATCAGTAGGTGCATGAGGTGATACATAATTACAACAAATTCGTGTGAAAAGTTTTGAATAGTCAAGCAAATATCAAAGTTAATATGTTAATTTCTGTTACTTTATACTTGGAAGGAGCTCCATACGCCGTTAATTAGCTTTATACTTAGTTTTCTAATTCAATCAAAGGTTTGCACGTAAACAAAAATCCAAGCAAAGTAGCACCTTTGAAGTTCAATTCGAATAGATACCGTATCTTAGTACACTTTAAGCTCACGATTGTCGTATGTATGAATCAACATGGCTATCGTAAATGTATTGATTGATAAAGTAAAATATGACATAATATAGTTGGAGGTACAAAAAACAATTCTGACCAAAAAAAGTAATAGTTGAATTTGTAAGGGTTTTATCACTTTTGACTAAAATAGTAGTAGTTGGTAGTGTAAATTCCCACTAATATAAAACTACACTAAGGTTGATATTATTTATCTGTCACAAATACAAATAGACCTTGTCGTTTGATGACGTACAAGTGACATGCAACCTTAGGGTGATGAAGGAATTACGAGGTTGACTATACAATTGCGCCCGGCGTCTGTAGTTTCTTACTCCGTTTTCAAGGCAAATATGAAATTGTCAGAAAACACTGCTCACGCCCAGGGGAGAAGTCCCGACTATCTCACACAAAGAGATAACACATGAATCCTTCAGTTTCGGTATTTTTTCAGCGCATTTGTAACGGGTCGCCCGTCGCCAACCTCTGGGGAGCTAATTACGTAAATTCATTGCTGCCCATCTTTCCCTGGATTAGGGTCGGCAGACCAGGGATCTCAGTAAAGATCGGACAATTTGGACATTTGTCCCCGACAATTTTGTGGCCATTTTTTTCTGTAGGGTAACCTTGAAAACGAGGTTTATTCCGGATTTATAGTCAGTCTTTTAGTGTTACTATTTTGCGCTAGAGCCCACTCAGAGGGATGATAATCTCTACCCATGTCGAATCTACTTAATAAAAATCTTTCGTAAACGAGGCAAAAAGAGTGTGTAAGTATCGTAGCAGGTGACGTTCTGTAGTTTCGGCCTGCCCCCATGAGAAAAAGGCGTGAGTTTATGTATGCATGTTATGTGAAAATCTTAAATTCGTTCACTGACAGACAACACACAGCCTTAAATTGTCTAGAAGCCTGAAAATTTGCATAAGAATTTCGTTCATACCGAAGGTCAGCACTAATGACGAACTTGAGAAAATTCAACCCGTAAAAGGATTAAATAGGGGTGAAAGTTTGTCTGAAAGTTCGTCATTTTTGCCGATGGGAAACCGCATCGCGCACACTGCTTGTATTTGAATAAACATCCAAGCAGCTAGAAGCCAGGAAGAATCATCACAGCTTAACTGAAGTCATTTATTTAACATCTTATTTCATGAGATTGAGCTGCAATGATTGTAGTTATTATTATGCACGGTAGGAGAATAAGAATAAGCTCCAAAAGGATACGCTTAAACGTCTCTAAAAAAGGGTCAAGTCCTTAAAATATTGTAAATATTACATGGAAAAGGCCCAGTAACCCAGGCAGACCATTTATTTTTAGCCTTACTAAAGCGACCCTTTCATAAATTTACTCGATTATTCTTAGACGTGTGGCAACCCTACCTGAGATAGATTTTAATAGCTCGTCTGTCTCGTATTTGCACTATTGTGACAAAGCATGCGAATTGTGGCGCCACTTTACTTAATCTAAATGTTAGTTTAGACTCCACTCCACTCCACTCTACTTTGACAGTTCCCCAGAGCATTGAGAACGGATAACTTGTGTTGTAATTTTAAGGTTCTCTTACGAATATTAGTTCAAGTGCAATTATATCGACGCCTAATTCTATTACGAGAAACCTTGTTACGTCTCGCTAAGGTATCGACGTCACTCGGTTAAGTTAAATGAGCTGGTTAATGGCTGCGATGTTAAAAGTTAATGTTAATCTTCGTTGCTTCATATTGTTTGATGTTACTGTAGGGTTCAGTAAATTGAATCGTAAAACGTATAGCACATCCTAGGGTTCTTTTACGGTGCAAATAAAAATCGATCTAGGGATTCAGATTTGACGTATCCTAATATAATAAACGAAAAATTGCCTTTATAACAAACACATCGAAGGAAATCTCCAAGATAAATAAATTAAGTTGAAGTTAGGTAGGTACAGTGAAATGATTATTTTTCCTCCATCTTTCTGTGTGACATAATAAATACCATCGTGTCGAGTCGCCTCGTGTCCCAGCGCCCGCCTGCACACTGTGAGTCCTCCATTTGAAAACGGTAGGTATTTTAATCATTTTAAAATCCAAAAAGGACAATATTTTAAAATACAAATGCGGATTGGGATCATGAATCGAATGGTCACCCATCCACGGATCGACCGTGGCAAGCTTAGTTTAACCTTGTGTGACCAGCGGGGTAATTGCGTAAGACACTAAAAATGGCAATACCTTTAATTTTGACACAGTTTAACAACATTCATTGCGTTATTTACCTTCTTGAGCAGACAAACTTTTCAAACATATGAAGCAATGAATTAGCAATTTCCTTCTAAATCTTTCGGATTGTGATTGAAAGTATTTTACCCAATCAGTAGGCTGTTTGGCTGTTACTCAACCACGAGCCCCCTTCATGTGACAATCACTAAAAGAATATATACTAAAAGCCTCCCATTATCCAATACCGAATTCCATTTAAAATACAAATGAACTAATTTGAAGTAAATGTCGCCCCAGTTTCGTCGCAACATCTAGACCGCAGAGAGGTCTGAATAGATTAGCACTAGATCACTCTTCGCTAGTGACGTGCCACTGCTCACTAATTGTAGACAGGCTGCAGGTTGCAGGCTGCTGACTCACATATTTAATTTGATTTTGGAAATGCTTATTAGGAGGAAATCGTTGTGCCAAGTTGAACTACTGTAAACTTTTGTGTACTAGCGACTCGGCCTCGTTTCGTACGGTTTTAAAAATTTAACAAAACTTCGAGATTTCTTTATTTTCCATATGTAAGTTCCATATTGATGCATTATACACACAAAAATCTCTAAATGAGTGTAAATGACGCATCAAAATCCGTTGCGTAGTTTAGTAGAACAACGCGGTCGACTCACAGACAGAAACAAAAAAATCCGTAGTTTAGCGAGGATCACCAATCCGCTTGTATTTTAATGTTGGTGATGATCGTCTGGAATGTTTTGGTACTGATGGTCACTGGAGCCCATCACTGTCTACCTGTTAGGCGGTTATTTATTCGGCTGGTTCTTATTTTACGGGTTGCTACAACGTTGTATAAAGCCTTTGTGGTTTGAACACAAGCTATATTTAGTTTTCTAGTTAACTCTTCATAGTAAGTTAAATGATTAATTGGTGCTTTTTCTAGAAATGAGTTTATGTCAATAGTGGAACTGATGCAAACCACCAACACTTGTTAGTCAGTGCCTTAACCCTTGAGCACAGCCCCTTGAGCACAGCCCGTTGAGCTCAGCCCCTTGAGCACAGCCCCTTGAGAACAGATAGCAAAGACAAGACGCTAACCTATTCGTAATTCGGCCAAATCAAATCCAACGCCTCGCCGTAACTAAATTGCGGCACTGTGATTGCGCCTGTGACAGCTTACAAATGATAATCTTGCAGCTTCCCCATTCGATAAATTACAGTTCTAGCTGCATGTTATTATTCCGGTCCGTAGGTACAACAATGTATCATACATATATAGCATCTGTTTCCTCACATTTAGCTGTCAATAATAAATTTATAAAATCGTGCAAACGTCATTGTAGGTAATATCTACTAGACATAACAAGAGATGCTCTCAATCTTAACCATTAATTATATCCAAAGATGAATTATATTCATAGACGAATCATATCCATAGACGGATCATGTCCATAGATGAATACACTCCGTCCCCAATTGTCCTTGTGTGGGGGGATCGATCGGTGCCTCTCACTTGTCTGAACGCGCCTCTGTTGTCACACTCCTGCCTAACCTCCTTGCACACTGAGCGCGAAATAAATTAACGTGTATTAATTATTCATTAATTTTGTAGTACCTAGATGAACATAGCAAGTATGCCTCTCAGCTGAGGTGGAGTTTTGAATAAGGGCAATAGGTTAAGTAGGTAGGTAAGTTAGGTAAAGCTCGGACTGTGATATAATTGCAGTTTTATACTAGGAAATCATTTAGATTATCATTATGAAGAACTAGCTTTTGCCCGCGGCTTCGCCCGCGTGGTAGTCGGAAATTATCCCACGGGAACGTACTACCGGGATAAAAAGTATCCTACATGTTAATCCAGGTTATAAATTATTTGTGTTCCAAATTCCATCCAAATCTGTTCAGTAGTTTTTGCGTGAAGAGTAATAAACATCCATCCATCCGTCTATCTATCCATCCTCACAAACTTTCACATTTATAATATTAGTAGGATAGGATAGGATAGGATAATAAAATAAATATATCTTTTGTAACGTTTGAGTTATCCAAAGAACTCGCAATAAAGTCCTAATTCATTCTAAAATGTCACGAAAACTGTGAAATATAACGGCAAATAACTACCGTCACAGTTTCAAATAGACCAGTAAAGCGTTTGTACTGAATTTATTACTATAGCGGTAAATTCGTTTCCATGTAATTTACCTCAAAGTGGAAGAGAGTGTGAAAACAATTGCAATTAAATTAAATCGCGTGAAAGCCGCAGCTTGAGTTCCGCGTACTTTTTAACCGCCTCACTGATTTAGTGGCACATTTGGAAACGCGTTACTTTAGCGAGTAAGGGGGGGAGGACATGTTTGGATCAACACATTGGATTCCGCAGTATTTTTTAACAATAAAGCCGACTCGAAGCAATTACTACACATTATATTTCGGTTCGTGCCGATCGGCAAACTCCGTTCGGCATCTACCTTGGCTGAATCATATTTGGGTTGGCTTGGTACAATTCTAGCTTAGCCGAGCGGATTTTTCCTTTTGATGTAGCAAAGAAAAACGGTCGCGACTAGAGAATAAGTCGTGACCTTCATATTCTCAGTCTCGTAGTCGTGGCCCGGAGTCTTTTAGTAGTGCTCCTAAAGCTACATCCCAGAAGAGGTATCCTACGGTATCCTAGAAGAGCGCTAGCTGCTACACGAAGGTCGCAGTGAAGGCTGT
Organism: Dryobotodes eremita; assembly: GCA_917490735.1. Lineage (NCBI taxonomy): Eukaryota > Metazoa > Arthropoda > Insecta > Lepidoptera > Noctuidae > Dryobotodes > Dryobotodes eremita. The sequence continues at coordinate 2,015,958 of OU823241.1, read as the reverse complement.
GATAAAAACAATGGCAGTGTGGTTGGCATTAAGGTATCCAAAAACGCTCAATAGGAAAATACACCAACTTTCTTTCATCCAGCACCATGGTACATTAGAAATGACGGCCTTCACTGCGTACTTAAAATGGAACTCGTCACCACCGTCATCCAAAAATTTGCTGAAGCCCACGAACACAGACTTCACCGACATGTGAATGTCGAGGCAATTCAGCTGCTAGACAACACGGACATAGTGCGTAGGCTAAAGAGAACTTAACCATTTGAGTTAGTGTATAAATAGTGAATGAATAATCTATAAACAAAGTGTTTTTATGAATTATCAGACTCTAAGAAAGTGCTACGAAATTGTGTGAAAGTGCAAATTGACATTATTCTTAGTTATAACGTAAACATACAATAATAAGTTAAAGTTAAGTTGCTTCTTAGTCTATTAGGCGTGATTGTAATAAATTATTAAGAACTTCAGTTCTTATCAATAAAGGAAGAAGAAAAAGAAAACTTTCTTTCATAAATAAGGTTTCAGTGATGTCATCCCGTAAATTGCGGACGCTATGTGGCGGCCACCGCTCTTCTAGGAAACCATAGTTTTTATCCCCTACACGTAACCTCCATACACGTGTGTGTTAATCTATTAAACGTGACCTTTACTCCCATAGCGGAAAGAGTGGCCTATTTTGACCTACCTATTGGAAAATAGAATCCTTCTAGATATAGACTGGCATCGTTTACAAATTACCGCAGATATACGCTATAGTTTATCTTTAAGATATACCTCTTATTACGTACTGAAATAGCAATGTTGAACGATTGTAAGGACACACGAGTGACTAGGCTTTGTGTCCGTAGCGATACTGGTGATATTTGTCGGTGATGTAACCGTTTGATACAGGAATCAATAGTATAGGTGTTAGAAATACTGTTATAGGGAATGGTCGAAGACAACATTGCCCAAATGTCCTTTCTTTGGTATTGTTCGTCGAATCGTTAAGCTTCTTAAGTCCTGACTTCCTGAGTTGAGCTGCACGATTACTGACAAATGCGTGCACTGACTGGACAGATGCACTCAATCTGTGTGGTTCTTTCCTCAAAAGACCATTTCAGACTCCAATCTACATGGTCTTCACATGATCTGACCAAGATTATGTCTGGACTTTATAAGAGACTGTGACCTCTGAGTTTGTTTCGGCCTTCCTTCTCAGAGTAGTCAGATAGAAAACTCCGACCTCATCTAGTTTAAAAAATATGATTGACGTGTAAAAGTGTTTGTACAAACCTACTTACAGAAATATAATCATTTATCATTAATAGTGAAATGGCATGTAGACATATTCACCTCAAATTATAACCTAAATAGCTTCCATCCGCATGAAATTACTTGATTTAATGTAAAATATTTCCTACGGCCACCCCTGGCCCTGATCCATCGTGTCGTATCGCATCGCCCACCCGCGCTATTACGTCGTTTTCGCTTAGCGTTCTTTTGTGACGTTTTTTCTTTGTGTTCGGTTCTTAAGAGTCGTAGCTTGGTGTTAAATAGGTAGCCTATAACCTTCCTCAAGAATTGGGCTATCAAATGCAATAAGATTTTTTTAAATCCGAGAGATTAGAGCGTTCAAACAAAAAAACAAACTCTTCAGCTTTATTATATTTTAGTATATCAATTTTGACTAGCAATGTATGATAGAGATAGGTCGAAGATCGTCCTTAGTGGCCTACAATTTACCATCGAGGCCTTAACTCGACATCTTTAAGCAATTCTAAATTGTGACTACGCATTTTCACCTATATACAAGTACTCGTTTATAACATGACGTGTATAAAACATGTTTCATAAATATATTGGCGTTGTTTCAGACATGTTAACTAATTTGTTCACCTCTTTAACAGTTTTGTATACAATTAGTCTTCACAACTTGTTTTAGGTTTAAACCATGAACGAAACTACTAGACATAACGTGAGAATACAGGTTTTGCTTGGTGTAAACGCGGGCTTAAATATCATTCATACAAATCCTGTTTGTTTTATAGCCAATGCACAATGTTGCAATATACGCAACTACATATCACAAATCGATAGTCCATTAGGCTTAGGCAAACTAAAACCACACAGCTGAATAAATTCGTTTTTATTTAGTAAGTCCGGTAGTTTCATAAGATTAAAGGAATTGAGGCTTAACCGTGTGTTAAACAATTTTTTATGCGGTTGCCTCACATTGCCGCATGTGATAGTGAATCTAATTGCATTCAATGAATTATGGTAATAAGTATTACATTAAATTATGATTGCTGTAGGTAATAACTAGGAACCACCACGGTTCCAGCATTAACATTTTGTAACAATATTTTGATTTCAATGTGTGAGAGTTTCCGCGCAGTTTCTTGCCCGTTGTTTTCCATAGGTACCTAATACGCTTTGGAATGGGCAACTAGCTTCATCTTTCTGACTGACCGACCCCTTGACAACACAAAAGTGCCTGTAATTGGTTTAATTGAAATAAATGCTTTGAATTTGATTCTGAATGCTCTTTTTCTAGCACTTTCCTTTACACTTCTTTGCAAAAGCCTCAATTTCTTCTACCTCTACCGTTTCAGTATTCGCTAAACTTCCTTACATATGGAGGTATCACATTATATAGACAGCCGACCGGTATTCAATCATAATTAAAACGCAATCCACGAAGGCTCCCGGTGTACCTCCGTCCTGCCACCACTTAGGGCCTACTATGTACACTGAGCTCCGACCCAGCTGTCTGTACCAATTTCAAGATTAAAATCAGTCCTACCAACGGTTTATTACCATTTTCTTGTGAAAATGTAATGGTGACTTTCAAGTTTAAAATTCCTCCAGTATCGTAAATTGGTTGGAGGTAAGAAAACCGTAAGTAATAAGAATATTGAATTCCGCGAATTACTTACTTTTCAGCTGATGGAGCTCGCTTACTACTTGTAAGAAAAAAAGGAAATAGGTAACCTATGTCAATTTGCCGTGTTATAGCAATTTCATACTACTGTCAAAGAATGCTATCTATCATCATCATCATTTTTTCAGGCAAAGACGTCCGCTGCTGGACATAGGTATGCTCCCCTGAGCACGGCCACTTCGACCGGTTCTGTGCTTCCCGCATCCAGCGGATTCCTGCGGCGTTCACCAGGTCTCTTGTGCATCTTGTGGGAGGCCTTCCATCGCTAGGTTTTCCAGTATGCGGTCGCCACTCCAGAACCTTACGAACCCATTGGTCATCTGTTCTGCGAGCAATGTTCCCTGCCCAATGCCACTTAAGTTTGGCGATATAGAACTTGATTCTTTGGGCCATGTCGGTTACCTTGTTTCTCCTGCGGATCTCTTCATTTCTGATTCAATCACGTAGGGAAACTCCAAGCTATTGCCTCTCTATTGCCCTTTGGCAGACTTTTAGCCTACTAATAAGGCCAATTGTTCTCTACACCACCCTTGGTTGACTGGTAGAGAATGCCTAAGGCATTAAGTCCGCCTTTGTATGTTATTGTGTGCGAGAAGTTTAAATAAATAAATAAATTGTGACCGACCACGTTTCAGTGCCATAGGACATCACTGGCCACACGCACTGGTCAGACTTTCGTCTGAGACACTGGTATGTGGGACGAGAAGATATTGGGTAGCTTCCCGAACGCTGCCCAGCCGAGTCGGATTCGACGATTGACCTCTTTCTCGAAGTTGGACCTACCTAACTGGACAGTTTGTCCTAGGTAATCATACTCGCCCACAACTTCAACTTGAACATAATATGAGCACTTTAATTTAGTAGGTAGTTCGTTTGCTTAACAATTAATTTCCCTGACTTCACAATCAGTAATATCATCCCACTTCCTACTAATGTTATAAATGTAAAAGTTTTTTATGTTTGGATATTAGGATGTTTGTTACTCAATCACGCAAAAACGGTTGAACGAATTTGGATGAAGGGTACACAGATAGTTTATAACCCGGATTAACATTTTTAGGGCTCCGTACGTCCAAATAAAAAAATAGAACCCTTATAGAATCGCCCCCGTGTCTGTCTGTCTGTCTGTCTGTCCGTCTGTCACAATTAGCTCCGAGTCTAATGGACCGATTGAGTTGAAAATTGGTACACATATGAATTTTTGTGACTCAAACACGTAAATAAATAAATTTTGAATAAGGCTGTTAAGAGGCAAATAAGAAAATTAAAGAAATGTATTGCAAACTCTACCGTGTGACATATCAAATGAAAGGGCTTACGGTGAGGGTCTCAATTCTTTTTTATAATTTTAGAATCAACAGGGTCTAAGTTAGTTAAAAAAATAGATAAAAATTGATTATTCCCCCCAAAATTTTAGGCTCAGTAGTTGCGGAGACAAGGGTATCTCACAAACTACTGAGCCATTTTTTTTTTTATAAATGAATGATTTCTATTCTTATAGATTACAGAAGAACCTATAAGAAGTCTATAGCATTAAAATCACATGGCAAATCTCTCAATATTGTGCGTACAAACTTACATTTGCATTTGGAATGTACGGGACAATATAATTTTCAACTACAATGTTAATTTTATTCTTGGGATAAATTCAGCCCAACTACGGAAACGTTTATTGTGCGAGGGCCGACACGCACTTGGCCGGTTTTTTATCCTGATATTCCTACGGAGTCGAGACTTATGTGAGTGAAACCGCGGGGCGCTGCTAACATTTTATAATCCCTCTTTATGCCTTTTTCTAAGTGGCCAGTGGTAAAGCTGTTCTATGCTGAACAGCTGTGAGTGCAGTGAGTCCTATTAAAACCAGTTGTCAGACATGTTCGGTTGTCTGACTGTCCGGTACGACCGTCTATGTATTCGGGTGGCAGACAGTACGTGATATTCGAGGCACCGGGGGCCTTGGCGCGTAAACAAGGGGCACTTGTCAAACAGATTACCAGCCATAAAGGAATGCGTCATGCCTCTCAATGTTTTGATTCATGAATAATGCTTTTTGTGAAAAAACATAATAATATGGTTGTTTTCCCCGAAGGGGTAGTCAAAGGTGTAATTGTGGTAACAACATTTCGCTACTTATTTTTAAGTCCCATGTAAAAGAGGGCGAGCCTATTGCCAGAAGCCGGGCACAAATCCAGACTCCGGGCTTCTATTTAGAAATTTCTGATGAAAAATCCCAATAACATTTTGCCCGACCCGGGAATCGGACCAAGGACCTCGTGTTAAGGAGGAGCACTTGCCACCACTAGTCCAACGAGGCAGATATTTTGTTTAATAACATTTTTTTGACTACCATCGTTTGTTAATAACACTGTTTTTGCATAACATTGTTTTTGAGTAACATTGTTTTTTTAATAACATTGTTTTTGAATAACATTCTTTTTTAAATAATATAACTTAGAAGTATTGTTTTGTTATAAATCCCTACTATATCAATGAGGAACTGTGTTTGTTAGTTTGTTAATTTTTCATGCAACGAAGAATTCTCGTAAATTGTATAAGCTGCCTGCAAAATTGCCTGCTTTTTATTCCGGAAAAAGATAGATCATAAAAAGCAATGGGAAAAAGCTAAAGATTTTTGTTTGTATTTCGCTCTCGCTACCATCAATCAATAGCATGTCAGCCCAGAAAGCAATGTTATGTACTCGTAAAATCCTGACACCTTGCTTGTATGAAGCCTATGTTCTGCATTTTAATTTGCCAAAGCATGCACTTACAATGCGGGACATTCGATTCCTGGGCCTGTTTTATTTGAGTTCATAAAATAATTTTTGGCGGTATATGTAAGCGAAATAGTTTTTTTTAGATTACTATGTCCATATTAATTCGAAACCTCTTTTATTTTTTTTTTTTGAAATTTGTCCTTTTAATTTGCCATATTAATAAATAATCGAATGCAAATTTACCCATACCTACGTGTGGTTGTTTTATATTTTCCAACAAATCATAGCTTGATCAGGGCTTTTACGGATAAAACAGTAGTAAAGCATGTATTAGAAAGGTGTGCATGTGTTAGAAAGGTGACCATAAAACTGAGCAATGTTTTCCATGGGCCAGCATCATAATCGCGAAAAATTTATCAGCCGTCCAATACATTTACGTTGAGTAGGTATGATGTATATTGGTAAAACCATTTCAACTTTGGTTTTTTTTCGCTTTATTAGGTTGCGACAAATTCAATTGTTTTTCCGATATTCATTGCGGAACTCACAGCGAACGATGGACCAAAGATTAATCAGATTTATTTTATAAGTTATTTTCAGATAGATATAGATCTACAGTGGCCAGTTTGTATTAAAGATAATTTAATAAATTGCTGACGAATTTTATCGTAAACCATTTTGTCGGTACCTAATGGGAGCAATTAAAATGACGAAGGGGTCATGTTTTACTTTAATTTCGACAGACTTTATAATGGCGTAAAAGCGCTGCTCTCTGACTTCCACAACCAATAAATTTCTGGGAAGTACGTTACGTACTACGGAATACTTACGAAATTAAATTATCCGGAAAAGAACTGCAGTTACCGACATAGCTTAATCTAATAAAACAACAACACAGAAAGAGAGCAGTGGAGAGGAGAGGAGCGATGCGGGGTCGGAGTCCGACGCCGCATCTGGCGCGAAGGGCTCTTACAAGAGCCCGGAGCGCGTAGTGGTGGGAGATGCTGAGAAGAACAGAAGGCTCTTCCAGAAGCGCCCTAAACCAGGGGATGGCCAGGGGTCGTCCTCTGATGGCGGGAGGAGTGTCGTCCGAAGAAAAATTACTCGGCGGGGTGGAGTGCACGAGCGGAGTACGGGCAAAGTGCGCACCACCGAGGAGGAAAGCGAGCCGAAGCGAGTCAGCCCAGCCGAGCCGGCCCAGTCAGCCGAGAGGCTCGCCATGGAGGGGCACGACCCTGGAGGGGGCAGTCTCAGGGCGGAACTATCCGAGTCGTCAGGCGGTGAGCCGGACGCCGCTGGCGGCTCCAAGTCAGAGCAACTGGCCAGGCTGGAGGCGGCCGTGGTAGCTGCGCTAAAGGGTGTGGCCTTGAAGAGGATTCAGTCCTCTAAAGACAAGGCCATACCCGCTGCCGCGGCTTCCATTATGGAGGCAGTGAAGGCCATTCAATTCGGGCCTCAATCGGACGGGATGTCCGAGATGCGGGCGGAGGTCACCCGGTTGACGGCCACTATGGAGCTTCTCCGAAAGGAGAACGAGGAGCTCCGAGCGGACCTGGCCGGCCTCCGAGCAGCAGCCGCCCCCCGAGAAGTGCCGCAGGAAGGGGATAGGCAAGGCCGGGCGGTGCCAGTGCCTGCAGAGGACCGGGTTTTGGCCCTGGTGCGGCGGGAGCTGGCTGCCTTCCAGAGCCGATTTTCCGCTCTGGAGGCCGTTGTCCTGCGCCCCCCGCTAGCGGCGAGCCGGCATGTATCGTTTGCCGCCGCTGCGGCCAAGCCAGGAACGGCAGGGCGGTCTAAAGGCGGGCCAGTGTTGGAACCCGCAGGACCGCCCCCAGCGAAGACAGCGCCGCCCAAGCCCTCGAAGGGTAGAGTGGCTACGCAGGCGGCGAAGGCCCCAGCCTTGGCGGCGAGACGGCCGCCCCCCCCGCCCCCTAATGCTCCTCCGGCTCAAGCCGAATGGCAAGTAGCCGGAGAGAAGAGGAAGGCGGGGAAGGCTTCAAGGGCGGCCAAAAGGAAGGAGAGGCGGCAGCGGCGCAAAGAGCGAAGCGTCGCGGCTAGGCTCCGCGCCCCGAAGTCCGCAGCTGTAGTGATTACACTACAGCCGGCAGCGGAAAAGAAGGGCGTGTCCTACCGCGACGTGCTCACGAAGGCGAGGGCGGCGGTGAACCTGCAAGAGCTGGGCGTCACCAATGGCATCCGGGTGAGGGTCACTGCGACCGGGGCCCGGATGCTAGAGGTGCCCGGTGCGGCGAGCGGCCCGACCGCTGACGCTCTGGCCGAAAGGCTTAGGGCGTCCCTAAATGCGGACGAGGCCCGAGTGTCCAGGCCCACCAAGTGCATCGACATGCGCATTCTGGGCCTGGACGACTGTGTGACGGAGGCTGAAGTGGTGGCCGCCGTCGTCAGGACTGGGGGTTGCTCTGCCGAACAGGTGAGAGCGGGCACCATCCGTCCTGACCACAAGGGGATGCGAGCCGTTACGGTGAGCTGCCCCGTGGCGGCGGCCAGGAAAGTCGCCGGGGAGGGCCAAAGGCTCCTGGTGGGCTGGGTTTCCGCGCAGGTGAAGCTGCTGGAACCCAGACCTCTGAGGTGCTTCCGCTGCCAAGTGGGCAACCACGTGGGAGTGCAATGCACCTCGGAGGTGGACCGCAGCGATCATTGCTTCCGCTGCGGTCAGCCCGGTCACAAGGCCGGCTCGTGCAACGCCACGCCGCACTGCTTTTTATGTGCGGCAGCTGGCAAGCCGGCCGATCACCGGGCTGGGAGTAAGGCCTGCGCTCCACCCGCCAAAGCCAGGGGCAGGGGCAAGCCCTCCGCCACCGCCGTCACCGCCGCACCCGCCGCCACTGCCGCCGCCGCTGCCGCCCCTACTGTCGTAGCTGCCGCAACCACCGCGGCAGGGGCCTCACAGGGGGCTCGGGAGGGGGCTGATATGGAGTGCCAATAATGGCCCCATTACGCCTCCTCCAGGCGAACATCAACCACTGCGCCGCTGCTCAGGATCTGTTGCTCCAGAGCATGGCGCAGTGGTCGATCAACATCGCCGTGGTCGCTGAGCCGTACTTTGTCCCGCCCAGGGATGACTGGGTGGAGGACCTGAGCGGCTCAGTGACCCTCATTTCGTCGGCCGCCGCCGGTACCCCGTCGCTTGAGGCAGTCAAGAGGGGACGGGGTTGCGTGGCAGCACGGTTCGGGGAGATTGTTGTGGTAGGGGTATACTTCTCCCCGAACCGAACTCTCGCCGAGTTCCACAACTCCCTTGCGGAGTTGAGAGTCGTCGTCGTCGGGTACCATACCCTGCCCGTGCTCGTACTCGGGGACTTCAATGCCAAGAACACGGCTTGGGGTTCCCGGTACACGGACACACGGGGCGGGATGGTGGAGGACTGGGCTCTGGAGACAGGCCTGGTCGTCCTAAACCGGGGTTCTGTCCCCACGTGTGTGCGGATGCGGGGCGAGTCAGTGGTGGACATCTCGTTCGCCAGCCCCGCTCTGTCACCGCGTGTCATTGACTGGCGCGTCATGGAGGGGGTGGAGACGTACTCCGACCACCGGTACATCCGGTTTGACGTCTCCGCCCAGACCTCGAGCGCGCTGGTCCGACAGGCCCCGAGTGGTCCGCGGTGGGCGCTGAAGAAGCTGGACCGGGAGCTCCTCCTGGAAGCCTCGATCGTGCAGGCCTGGGTGTCACCACCGGACAGGCCTGCAGACATCAACGTCGAGGCGGAGTGGTTCCGGGAGGCCATGTCCGAGATTTGTGACGTGGCAATGCCCCGGGTCCAGCCCGGACGCGCCTGGCGCCAGGTGTACTGGTGGTCGCCGGAACTAACGTCTCTGCGCGAGGCGTGCGTTGCCGCGCGGCGCCTGTACACCAGGCACCGCAGGCTCCGTATCCGCCCTCCGGATACGGAAGCCATTCAGGCGGAGCTGTACGAGGGTTACAGAGCGGCGAAGACCGCCCTCCGAGCGGAGATCCTGCGGGCCAGGGGACTGGCCCGTGAGGAGTCGCTGGGGACTCTGAACAGGGATCCGTGGGGACGCCCATATAAGGTGGTGCGGGAGAAACTCCGCCCATGGGCTCCCCCGCTGACGCAGAGTCTCCGGCCCCAGCTCGTGGAGGGCGTGGTGAGCGCTTTGTTCCCTTCGCGGGGGGAGCATACTCCCCCGCCCATGGCTCCGCCTCCTGCAGTGCCAACTGCGGACCACATGACCGACGATGACGACGTTGCTCCTGAGGTGACCGAGGTAGAGTTGAGAGCGGCGGTACGTAGGCTGAGTGCCAAAAATACCGCCCCAGGACCCGACGGCTTACCGGGAAAAGCCTGGGTCCTGGCTTCGGAGGCTCTCGGGCCTCGACTAAGAGGGCTCCTAAGCGCATGCTTGGAGGAGGGCCAGTTCCCACTTCGTTGGAAGACGGGGAAACTGGTCCTCATTAAGAAACCGGGGCGCCCGGCGGACTCTCCGTCCGCTTACCGGCCCATCGTGCTGCTCGACGAGGTGGGCAAGCTCTTTGAAAGAGTCATTGCAGACCGCCTCGTCGGGCAGCTGGTGCGGGTGGGGCCGGATTTGGCGGAGAGCCAGTTTGGTTTCCGCAGGGGGCGCTCCACGGTGGATGCCATCATGCGCGTGCGAGCCCTCACGACGGGGGATGCTGTGGCCCGGGGTGGGGTCGTCTTGGCGGTGTCTCTAGACATCGCCAATGCCTTCAATACCCTGCCCTGGAGTTGCATCCGGGAGGCATTCCGGTATCACCGGATGCCGACCTATCTCTGTCGTGTAGTCGAGGCCTATTTGGCGGATAGAGCAATTATCTACCCCGGTCACCAGGGAGAATGGAACCGGCGAGAGATGTCGTGCGGTGTCCCACAGGGATCGGTCCTGGGGCCGCATCTGTGGGACATCGGTTACGACTGGGTGCTGCGCGCCGACCTCCCTAGCGGCGTCAGCGTAGTGTGCTACGCTGACGACACGCTGGTCCTGGCGCAGGGGAGGTCGCACCAGGCGGCGGCCGAACTCATGACACGCGGGGTTGCGACAGTCGTTGAGAGGATCCGGCAGTTGGGACTCGAGGTGGCCTTGCACAAGTCCGAGGCCATGTGTTTTCATGGTCCTCGGAACGCGCCACTGTCGGGTTCCCAAATAACGGTAGGAGGGGTTCACATCGGCGTCGAGTCGACGATGAAGTACCTGGGACTCGTCCTCGACAGCCGGTGGAACTTCGTCGAGCACTTCCGACGTTTGGCTCCCAGACTGCAGCGGGCCGGGGCTGCTTTGAAGCGGCTCTTGCCCAATCTGGGGGGGCCAAACGCCTCCTGCCGGAGGCTCTACGCGGGGGTCGTGCGGTCCATGGCCCTTTACGGGGCACCGGTGTGGGCGCGTTCCTTGAGGCTCCGGCCAGCCCGCCGGTTGAAAGCGTCCCAAAGGGTCATGGCCATCCGGATGGTACGGGGATACCGCACGGTCTCCTGCGAAGCGGCGAGCCTCCTTGCCGGATTGCCGCCGTGGGATCTGGAGGCAAAGGTCCTCGCGCACGTCTGGGAGTGGCGCGAGGAGGCGAAACGCCGGGGCGTAACTCCGCTGCCGCGAGAAATCGCGGCACAGCGGATAGAGCTCCGGCGGGATCTCATGGCGGCATGGAGAGTGCGACTGTCGCAACCCAGCGCAGGGCACGCCACAATTGCGGCGGTAAGACCCCTCTTTGAGGAGTGGCTTGAGAGGCGCCACGGCGTCCTCACCTTCCGCCTGACGCAGGTCCTCACCGGACATGGATGTTTCGGGAGGTTCCTGTTTCGAATAAGGCGGGAGGAAACGCCCGGGTGTTACCATTGTGTGGATCGACCGGAGGACACGGTGGAGCATACGGTGGAGGTCTGCCCGGCTTGGGCAGAGCACCGCCGTGTCCTCGTGGCGGCGATCGGCGGCGGCGACCTCTCGCGTCCGGCCCTGGTTCAGGCCATGGTACGGAGCGAGAGGGAATGGGAAGCCGTCACCTCCTTCTGCGAAGCAGTAATGCTCGCGAAGGAGGAGGCGGAGCGCGAGAGGGAGAGGCAATCTCTACGCCCTCGCGCCTCTAGCCGCCGCAGGAGGAGGAGACACCCTGGGCGTCGGGAGTCGATTGCCGACTCCCGGCCACCGTAGGCGCGGGCTTGCGGACGGCGAGCAATGGGCAGCTCGCCGTCCGGTAAGGACCAGGCCCGAGTCGACGGCGCGTCGTGTTCCACGCGCGCCTCAAAGAGATGTCAGCACCATTGACGGGGTCCGATAGGACCGATGCCTGCCGGGGTCGCGGATTGTTCGAAAGAGTTACCGTGGCCCTGGCGCACAGGCAACTGAAGGAACACGGGTGGGTTTTAGTCAGTAAGAGTCTGACACGCCCTTCCGCTCCGCCCAGAGCGGAAGACGTCATTTGATGATTTCCCACCCAAAAAAAAATAAAAAAAAAAAAAAGTTACCGACATAGCTTGCTGAAAAAGCAAGCGGACGGGGAGCTGGCCATGTTTGTCAAAAGACGGTGGCCAGCGAGTCCTAGAGTGGATACTGCGTTTCGGCAAACGAAGTGTGGGACGCCCCCAGCTAGGTGGACCGACGGCCTTATAAAGGTGGCCGGGACAGACTGGATACGGAAGGCGGAGGACAGAGTTTTTTGGTGCAGCCTGTGAGAGACCTAAGTCCAGCTGTGGACTGCGATAGGCTGAGTTGAATACTTATCAACATTGTAAAGTTCCGCCAATTGTTACACTTTCAACATTCTACTCATAGTTTTCTACAATTATACACGGAGGGGTCTTTACGAATTAATAATGGGCACCCATCAATATACAGATTAATGGGAAGGTATAATTTCATCATCCGAATGAAGATAGTATACATGGGCAATAATCATTATAACTGGCTACTCTACAAATACCGGGCTTGTTTATTTTATATGTCTTTTATTTTTATTTTAACTTTGCAAGAAAAGTGGTGATTATGACGCGTTATTTTTTAATTTAGAAAATTAGTATAGATGTTATTTTTTATTCATTCATTTTACGTTTTTCTTCCTACAGGCAATACTTGTAATCGGTCAATTATTCAATAGTTCCTTTTAATTAAGTTTTTACGCCCGTAGCACCCAATTAAGTGTGTCCTTAACTAAAAGAAAGCGGAACACATAGCTAAATAGTCGGTATGTTGAGGAAAATATATAAAAAGGTAGGAACAAACCCAACTCACGTGCTCACCCAATTAATAAGGACCTTTCTTTTGTTGCAGCTCCTAAAAGGAAAATTAAGTCTCTCGGCTTCTTAGCCGGAGGTAAGTACCTTTTACTGAAGCTTTTCATCTTCACTTAGTTAAGTACTTTCTGATGCAAATTTTTGGTAAATATTTTTAAGTGTAATTCTATGAAAATTCAAAGTGCTAATGTTTCTAAGGGCGCATTTCACCAATAATAAAAAGGCGATCTGCACATCTGCTCCGCGTTCAAGAGCTGTCAGTGTCAATATTCCACAACAATGCTGACTCTGACGTCTTGGGAACATGGGTCCATTTATTATATACTAAATCTATGCTTTCAATGGTGAAATTCGTCCTAATTATGAATGAGCAAAGTCAAATCATTTATTTCAAATACGTACATAAAAGGCACTTTTGTACGTCAAAATTTACAGAAACGTAGAATTGATTCTGGTCGACCCTTCCAAGAGGTAGTTTCGTATAGAGGAGAATGGGCAAGAAACTCCACCGTTATTAATTTAAAATGTTTTACAATATTTTGTATAATTATATGTGAAGACGATGCATCTAGAATAAAATTACTATATCACAGTATTGTGTTAGTTAGTTATATTTAGTTCTTTTTACTTATGTAAAAATAACTAAATATAAAACAATGACAATTAAATTAATTATGTGATAGATACATAGTTCTCAGATATTTACAAATATTGAAAAGTAGATGAAGTTCCAAAATTTTAACAAAGTAATAATTTAGTGTGTGTTAAAGTAGTTATAGAATATCAAATCAGTGTCATAAAAAATATAAATTATACAATTAAATTAGCAACCAGTTTGATTTTGGATAGTAGAGTCTATCCAAAATCAAACTGGTTGCTAATTGATTGTCCTATTCAAAATTGTACTGAGGCGCCCACATTAGAGCTCTTTCAGGTAGATTAAGTTTAGCTGCATATAAAGCAGGAATAAAAATAAGGCAGTTGACTGATATAGCCACATTTAGGTTAGTATACTTTGCTTATTTCCACAGTATTATGTTTTATGGCGTTCTGCTGTGGGGATCGGCAGCTGACGTAGATTCAATTTTCATTTTACAAAAGAGGGCAATCCGCGCGATCTATAAAATTGGTCCTCGCGAGTCTCTTAAAAACAAATTCAAAGGAATTGATATACTAACCCTGCCTTCTCTTTATATCTTAGAAAGTATTTTGTATGTTCGCAAAAACATACTATTACTAGGACTTTTCAAAAAAAGAAGCGATTTCCATAATAGATTATAGAGATCATTAGAGATCCAGATTAACTAAAACAATCAAGTCATTACTTATAAACAGTATCCACTTTTATAACAAGTCGCCAAAGTCAGTTCCAGAACTTAGCGATTGAAAGTTCAAAAAACACATATATGTATACAAAAAAACATATTATTAGATTAAAGACTACTTTGAAGACAAGGAAGTTTGGCAATAATAATTCCTTCTGCACATGTTGCTTCCCTGGTACCTCATTAACGGCATCACTATGTAAATGTCTATTAACTGCTCCCAAATTACGATGTTTATTTTTATTTTTACATACTTCTTAGACATAATCTTCTCATTATTTGACATTATATACCTCAAATTCTAATTTCAACTCTTTAATAATGGCTTTTGTAGACAAGATATTAACTCAGATTTGTTACAGTTGGCAATCATGTCATTTGGTTTAATTATAGGCTTTTAATTTTAGTATAATTATTATTTTACTTTTATATAGAAGCTTTTATTTTTTGTGAATGTGAGAACATTGTAGACCTAACTTGTAGACTGTAGATTTGTAGACCATTTTCTATTTTGTTAAGTACCTGGTAGTTGTTGACAGGCCACACTGTCCTCCCATACCTATTACACTGTAATTTGAAATATTTGTAAAAGCCTATTAGTTTTATAAGAGTAACCATAGTTTTCGGCCGGCTCTTCTCCATAGGAAACGACCCATTGGCACCGTGCATCTAGCTTCTGACGTTTCATAAGTGCCCATGTAGGTTTATGTGAAACAAAATATTTTGATTTGATTTGAATGTATTTTTAGTCTAATAAATAGCTAATTTTGATACAAAATCTGCTCCAGGTACGTAATTAACTGACCAACATCAAAGTAAATGAATTGATTACTGTACCTTCAGAAACACATTTCATTAATGTGCCTATGTTACATTAAATCTACTGACGTACTTGTCAATAGTACATTACGAGTATGTATGTTGTGATATCAGGTTAGGAATATTTTTAATACATTCAGGTGGTAGGTATATGGAACCGTAGGCACGGGCTTGCGGATGGCGAGCAAATGGGCAGCTCACCGTCCGGTAAGGACAAGGCCCGGGTTGACGGCGCGTTGTGGCCCACGCGCGCCTCTAAGAGATGTCAGCATAATTTACGGGGTCCGATAGGGCCGATGCCTGCCGGGGTCGCGGATTGTTCGAAAGAGTTACCGTGGCCCTGACGCACAGGCAACTGAAGGAACACGGGTGGGTTTTAGTCAGTAAGAGTCTGACACGCCCTCCCACTCCGCCCAGAACGCGAGAAGTCATTTGATGATTTGCCACCAGAAAAAAAAAATACAACAGAATTGCAGAATGCCGCACCATGTCATAGGGCATTTTAGTCAGTAAGAGTCTGACACGCCCTTCCGCTTCGCCCAGAGCGGGAAAGGTAATTTGATGAATTTTTATAAATACATTGACATGAATATTTACTTTGTAGAATAATATATTATTTTAATTATTGTAAATGTAAAGAGTATGTGGATGATTGTTTTTTTTCTTCTCAATTAGTTTTAATCGTGGTCTGGCAGTTTGAGTAATCTAAGCGGCCTACCCAAATGTCCTTTCTTTGGTATTGTTCGTCAAATCGTGGAGCTCCTTAAGTTTTGAGTTGAGCTGCACGATTACTGACAAATGCATGCACTGACTGGACAGGTCCACTCATTCTGTGTGGTTATTCCTCAAAAGACCATTTCAGACACACATCTACATGGTCTTCACATGATCTGACCAAGATGAAGTCTGGACTTTAAAAGAAACTGTAACCTCTGAGTTTGTTTCGGCCTTTCTTCTCAGAGTAGTCAGATAGGAAACGCCGACCTCATCTAGTTTTAAAATATGATTGACGTGTAAAAGTGTTTGTACAAACCTACTTACAGAAATAAAATCATTTATTCCGTTGGTACCTTTTAGGTACGGAACCCTAATAATTTAGAGCTAGTTTCTTCTCATTTATAACAACTGCACTTTTAATTCCACCTTTGTAATTAGATTTTGTTCCGCCCGACAAATTTGAAAAGTTTCAAGCTAACTCCATCCGAGACGTTCGTTTTTTCTCATTAGCGCCATCTATCGGCTTGTAACAGTCTACTAACAGTTTCCCAGTTTTTCCCAGGTTTTCCCAGTTTTGCTAAAGGTTAGTTGAAGTATGTTGACAATGTTTTTAAAGCCGTTGGTTCCGACTGTCATTCGTAGATCCTTGACAGTCGTTACGGGTAGTCAGATGCCCAAAAACTCTGACAACCAGTCTTACTAAGGGTAGCGTGTTACCCAGTGACAGGATTGTGGATGATTTACCCATCAATGTTACAAGAATGTCCACGGTTTTACAAAATTATTACTTAAGTATTATTTTTTAGTTTGTGCAATAATAAATATTCTATAGTAAAAGAAAGAAGTTTAAAAACCTAATCATTGTCAAAAGAAGTAATTTAATTTTGAGAAATGTCAAATAATGTTTTTTCAATAGGTACAATCTCATCGCAGTATTGATTAAATAATTAATAATTTTACTAACATAGTTAAAAGTATTATTTAATATCAATTTAAGGAATGTGAATTATTGTGAAATAAAATGGTTGATAATAATAAACCCGAAGTAAAGGTCCAAACCCCTGCCTTCGGTTCAACCATACATTTTTAGAGAATTCGCATAACTTGCTCCGGGGTTATTAATAAAGAGGTTGACAGTGTTCAACTATTTAAAAAAAGTATTTACAAACAAAACAAAAAAGAAAAGAAACCATTTCTGTAAATCCAACATCCCACTGAAAGTCTAGCAAAATTACGTCGCCCTTGTAAATACCCTCCAAACGTGACCTCCAAAGTCGTCCTCATTACAAAGGATCAGATTGCCATCGTTCAGTAAAGCCCACTAATCCAATTCTATTAAATCAGCCCACCTAATTACTTGGCACCGCGTCCAGCGACCTTACCCCTTTCTATTACGAAGAGGCTGAATTCTTTCTCTGATATAAATGAAGGAATTTCTTTCTTGGCCCACTTTCATGATACAAACAAGAATTCAAAATGGGAGCTCGCAGACCACTTCAAAGGTTGCCGGGAATAATTACGCCTAGTAACAGTTGATCGAGGTATGATTAAAATGAAGGTGAAAGGGTTCATTCAATTCAATCTTGGCGATCGATAAATTGTGGATTTCTTCGAATTGTCTGAATGCTGATCACAGTATACTCAGACGCTATACATAGACACAAAGTCAGGTAAAATAAATGTTAAAATGTTTACTACCTATTAAAATTGTCTGTAGGTATATTCAAATCACAACTATGAACTCTAAACTGTAACAGTTGTATAAAAATTGCTGTAACACGGCAAATTGACGTAGGTTATCAATTTCCTTGACAATTAATTTCCCTAACTGCACAAGTAGTAAGCGAGCTCCATCGGCTGAAACAGTAATGGATTCCCGGTATTAAATATCCTATAACTTATAACTATTTACTAAGTGACTGTACAACAGACTAGCGGTACTATTTAAATAACGTCGGTGTGAGGATGATAGTCTATTCCTTGCTGAAAATCATTTACCCGTGCCCCCACGCAACTTTATCATCAAAGCGTGCTCATAAAAATATTCTAGGTCAGCTCACTAAACGCTGCCCACTGGGCCCTACACAACTACCCAACTTTTCCCTCTCCGCGCACCATTTGACGCAACACTTAACCCTAAAATAAGCGCGCCAGCAAATCCCTTTTCAAAATACGATCTAAACAGTTTCCAAACGCCATTAATTCATAGCCCTGGTATCGGTAGGTCGTTACATAAGTAATATATTGACGGCAAACAATGATCGCATACAAAACCCAGCCATTACTGTTTCGGGATAGTTTCTATTCGAACGATAACACTATATCTTTGGGAATTTGGAGGTCAGCAAACGGAAGGTTATTCGGGTCGGTTTGTAGAAGTGTTGTGTTAGCACTTTCAGTGGTGTGACGATTTTCTTCTTTTATATTTTTTAGGGTTCTAACAGAAACGTACTACCTCAATGTATAACCGTCGATAGTTTTGGGGGCAATATCGTTTACCAATTTGGTACCAATACTTTACCCGCCCTTTTTAGGAGGGTTAACACGCATCACATGTGCAATAACAAGACCCTCCAATGTGTGGTTTAAAGTGTAACGTACAGTGACGTTGCAAAACTACATTCTATTGTAATATAGCATGCTAAAGCAAAATATTTTGTCTAATTATTGCGGCAGAACATTGCGTTAAGTTCAATCGAACCAAACTGCCGGAACTTGTCGCCACAAGCCACAAGAGTAATGCAACTAAAATCATTGTATTTATCTGTTACTAGCTTTTGCCTACGGCGCGCGGCGTCGACTGCGTAGAGACCAGAAAAATATCCCACGGGAACGTACTACCGAGATTAAAACTACCCTATGTGTTAATCCAGGTTATTAACTTTCTGCCAAATTTCTTCTAAATCTGTTTAGTTCTTTTGCCGCCAATCCGGAACATACATCCAGGCAAATAGACAAACGGCCAAAGTATTTTGAGTACTGTCCTGAAGGACAGTACTCAAAATATTTGATGAAAATCTGGTAAACGAATTTGCTTGCCGAATTTAAGGATTAGAGCGCTTGGCCCCGGAAGTGTTCTGTGTAGCGATCATATAGATTTAATGTTCGTTACACTAAGTGGCTGTCTGGAGTGTGCGCCATGTTTGTGCCTTGTTGGTTCAGATTAGCTAATAGCTCTTCATGTTAGTATTACACGCGTGTAGCTGTCAATAGATTAAATTTTAATAATAATACTAAATGCTTCATTTACGACCTTCTTTGTAATTCTAACTAAATATAATTTATACTCTTAGTTAATATTGGCGAAATGTGTGTGTTCCATTTCCCCTCTGCCAACCCACAGAAAATTGCAGGGCGTGATTTTATTTATTTTGTTAGTTTGCATTGAGCGGTTTGACATATTTTTTTCAACAGGGAGAAAGTTTTTATCCCAAATTGAAGTCACAAAGGCATGCAGAATGAAAAAACAAACCCCTCGACACTTTTATGGAAGTGACAACGTATCAATATTGGCTGTACTCGTGCCGTATCGACGCTGCAGCGGCAATTGAGCCATAAGGTACACAGTTTCCTATAAAATTTGGGCAAAAGGTCGTCTCCCCTATTCAGCTACCACCTACAATTTTACGATCAGCTGCAAGTTTACATAAACATGCCTGAACAAAGGATAGTTTGGCCAAAAAGCTATGGTAAAGCTTCAGTAATTTATTAGTCGTTGTGTGCGGTTGCAACTTACAAGTTACGATTGGGTCGGTCCGGTCGCGTCGTGTGGTTGTCGGGAGCAACTCAGGGGATAGTTTTCGCGCAGCGAGGCCATATCGGTTGGTTTTTGTCGCGCATCGGTCGTTTTGTTAGCCGCTCGGGTAGTAGGCCGATTTGTTAGCGTTCCACACGGTACTTCTAAGTTGTACAACTAAATTATATTGTTGGTCGACCAACGTAGTTAACTTCTATGTGCGTCAACTTTATAGCCTCCAGCAGTTTGCAGTTCAGACTACCTTGTGTCTTTCTGAAATGTAAGTTCATTGTAAAAACGTACCAACATTATGGAAAAAAGCTTGGGTGACACATAAATGTTACCTTTTATATTCAAAACAGAACCCGACGCAACCCGCCCAGCCGGATATGATGACTAAACAAAATGACGTAATTTCCTCCCATCCAATTAGTCGAAATGGATCTTTGTTTTTACCTTTTATGTTCAGAAGCTTGAAGTTAATTATCCAAAAATTTAAATTCAACTTGTATTCTTTAGCGCTCACTATGTGCATGCGATGGTAAAGAAATAGGTGTATCAGCTGGTGATTTTGTTTTGTACGTAGTCGAGAAAAATTGTAATTTCTTTACATATGATCAATTTTAGAATTTTATAGATAGCATGTAGATGCCATCAATAAAATTCTAAAACTGATAAACAAACTCATATGCACACATACAGCTAAGAATTTAGTCAAAATGAATACTGGCTAATCCAAAAATTACCTAAATGTCCCTCTCAAACATAAACTCACAGTCTTATTACAAAACAATGTTTTTCTTTAGACATGGTTTATACTATCGAACCTGTTTTTGAAATAAGAACCTAACAGAAATTTAAATAAAGTTCACAAAACTGACAAATTAGTCCGGTCTTAGGTTGTCAATTTTGTATTAAGAATTTAACTAAAGTCGGCATGATGACATCGAGAGGGAACGGGGGACGCCGGCAGTGCGGGCGAACATGATAGCTCGCAGGTTTGCACGTTGTTCGACAGAAGTCAAAATTACACTTTTTAGGTCTTATTTTCTACACGTACAGCCTGTGGGCCAACTATACTCAAAAGTCTTACAGTGCCCTCCGAGTCCAATTTAATAATGCGTTCAGGGTGCTGATGGGGCTGCGGCGATTCTGTAGTGCATCAGGGATGTTTGCTGATCATCGCGTAGACTGCTTTTACGCTACGATGCGTAAAAGGTGCGCATCCCTGGTGCGTAGAGTACGCGGCAGCGCCAACAGCATCCTCAGCATGATCGCTAGTCGGCTGGACTGTGGTTACATCAATCATTGCTGCGCCATTTGTCATGGAATGACGCAGTAGTGAGTGTTGAGTTTATTTTCTTTTATATGTTTTGTTGTGGGTAGTTTTAAGTATTATTAACACTAGTCTATAAGAATAGAATAGAATAGAATATTTATTTGCTCAGAATGTAGGTATTTAAAATAAGGTGGTTATAATAATATTAAAGAGCCCTTGTACATTCTACCATTTTGACATGCAAAACATTGATGCAGTTAATCACCAAACATACAAACATTGATACACAACTAAAATTCATCAGCTAGAAAATCCGATACGTAGTAGTAACATTTATTCAATAGAAGTAAAGTTAGTTTCTTTTTGAAAGCTATTACTGGTTCCTCTTTTATGGAATTAGGAATGTGGTTAAAAATAGCCGGTGCCATACCAAAAACACTTTTCCTTAACAAAGCAGTCCTATATCCACCTGAGCGTAACAAGTTTCGGTATTGAGATCGCAAAGTTACATCTCGGTATCTGCTTCCCGATAAAGTTAAAAATAGATGTCGGTAATATTTAACAACAAGAGCAATTTCTAAAATGTAAAGGCACGGAAATGTCAACCAATTATAACTTTTAAAAATTGGAACACAGCTGTCAGTAACTTTCAAATCAAATATTGCTACTAACAAAATGATGAATGAAATGATAAGAACATTGTTACTAACAAAAGGACACCATGGTCTGAAATAAAGTACTTTATTGTTATTATACAGTCCGACATACATAAACTGGCTCGAAAGCCTAAGTTCGGGCTAAATTCAGATCGTGTTTTGTAATAACACGGACTATGCCTTAGATTAAGCAAGTGATCATAATATAGGGTTACTTTTCTTGAAAAGAAAAAGAAACACTTATAAAATATTATGATAATTAATGAATAGAAAACTGGCAGAACTCCACCGAGCGTTTTTCAATTTGCGAGCAATGAGCGACCAAATTACCTAGAGATGAGCGATTGAGTTTTTTTATTCAATTACTAGCTGTTGCCAGCGATTTCGTCTGCGATCCAGAATGAAAAGTAGCCTGTGTCCTTCTCCAAGTCCCAGGTTACCTATCTTTAAAATTTCATAATGATCCTCCCAAACATACAAACTTCCACATTTATAAAATTAAGTAGGATAAGTAGGGTTAGTTGTTTTTCATTTGATTTGTCGCGTTATACCCGTCGCGGCGGAACAACCCAACGTCGGCACTGTCATATTATCAGGGCCTCAACACTTACAATGAACGTGGCACTCAAAAGCCTTCAATAGTGAAATCGTCGCGTGGAGTTCGCCGATTAAGTCGTATAGAATTTCTCATTGTCCTACAGCGTCGGTAAGGTGTGGCATTTATTTATGTACTAGCGACCCGCCCCTGCTTCGCACGGCTTTCACAACTTCGAGATTTGTTTATTATTTGTAAGTTTAATATTAAAGAATTATACACAAAAACCTACCGGAATAAATTCTCTAAATGATGGTGATACCGCATCATAATTAGTTGCGCAGTTTATAAGAACATCGCGGTCACACAGAGATACACAAAAAGCGACTTTAATTTAAAATGTGTTAAGATATAGATTACGTAAATAGAGGTTGACTTCAACTGTAAAATTATTGGAATGTAATCATATAGATTAGGAAGTTATTTACTTCTCTCTCACCAACATTTAAAAATTGATTAAAGCCTAAAAATAAATTAATTTAATTTACCCCAGAGAGCTGTATAATGAAGTACTAACGGAACTGAGTCGCAGCTCGTCACAGCCCACCGCTCGCGGCTCCCAACGTAGCTCAAAAGCGCTATTAACGCCGTCACAATAAATCGTTAACGATGGGCCCCTTGTTACACCGTAGTGTAACGTTAAATGACTTTGTAATCATTACTTTATTTTGTTTGCTTATTTCATTAAAACCGGCCAAGTGTGTATCGGACCGCACACAGCGAATGGTTCCGTCGGCGAGATGAATTTTTACGCATGTACAGTATTGATTTTATCGGCCGTAAAAATCAATTAGTATTTCATAGTAGTTCCCGAAAAAGGATCGCATTAGCCGAAAGACTTGATGGCTTTCTGCTACTCTGGAAGATCAGAGGTTTGGCCTGACGATTTTTACAGAACGATGTTCAAGTTCAAGTTCCCCGCTGGGACACAGGTCTCCTCTCTGGGAGAGGGAGTGGGCTGTAATTCACCACGTGGGCCCAGTGCGGGTTGGTAGATGTCATATGTCTTTGAATTTTTTGGTTCTGGGATACGCCGGTTTCCTCACGATATTGTTCTTTACCGTTTTGAGGGCAGTGGTGATGACAATACACAAAGTAAAGCGCCTCACTGGGTTCGATCTTACGACCTACAAACTCGTAAATCGCGGCCGTTACCTCTGGGCCACCACTGATCCAACTTGTGATAATTATGATAGATATATTTAGTGGAATTATTCCACAAATGCGGTAGCGTGACGCTTGCGTGCGCGCTGGAGCCGGGTGACCACAGAGAACTAAAACAAAATTATTTCTCCGGTTGTAACCTGAAAACCCTTTATCTCAAAAACTATTGACTTAAATAGCAAATTCACTTCTTTTTAATTATTAGATTCAACAGTCATCCACACACATAATTATGTACGTGCATTCAATTTTTTTTTTCATCCCTCGGTTATCTCTAATTATTTTTTCTCACGTATGCTACACCATTGTTTACCGGTACACAGAATACACCTTCTTTTAAATCATCGATATATCTCCAATAAAATGGCTGTGTGATATCCGAACGAATGAACAGACGGACATATTTCGTCACGTCCGTCTCACCCGTGGCACTCCTCACACATGTAACTATTCCGTTTGTGTCATTTTGATACGTAACCCTAGAAGTGATTTAAATAAATAAGGTACCGAACTCTATTTTACGACAGTAGATATGTCATTTTATTAGCGTTGTTACGAGTAATAGGTAATATGTTTTTTTTTTTACTTTTTCAATACAATACAGTAATGCGAACCCAAGAAAAATATTAAAATTAAAGTGACATACTGTTTATTAATTTTTTTTTATATTGACCTTCAATTTTCAAACGGTACTGTCGCAGACAAGATACTGCTTTGTTAAAATGTGAGATTTTCGTCGTGCATACTTTTAGCTCTAAATAAAATAAATTAACTTATTTTAAGTGCTTTATTCAAGCAGAAATTGCAATTACCTACAATATTAACAACACTAACTTAGATTTCAAGCACTAGGCAAATAAAAATAATGTGTTTGTTGGCACTTATTTTACACCACTTAAATAGTAGTGTAAAATAAGTGCCAACAAACAATTTTCGACGTTGATGCGTTTGGAGCTTACGTTCCGTTTCACCAAAAACACAATCTATGTAAATAAAAACGAAATGCTATTTGTTGGTACGCGCATCACTTGAGAACGAGTGAACCGATTTGGCTATTTTGTTTTAAAATGTTCGTAATTGTCCGACTACGGTTTTTATGTAAAATCTGAAAGTTCTCTTTTCTGTGGGATTTTTGAATGAGCAGGAATAGTTTGGACAACTCAGCTAGTATAAAATAGTAATTAATTGTTAAATAAGTGATGTGTTCAAAATGAAACAAGCATACCAAGTTGTTTCTACGCAGTGTGTTTATAAAACAAAATAAATGAAACTTTTTAATTACAACGTCTTGTATATTTTCGTGGACAATAATCCTATAATAATAGTAAGAGAAATAATAATTTATATTTTAAATACCTACTTAACCGTCCGTTCCTAACTAGTGTGTCGTCAGCCAAGAAGTGCTTAAGCCGTAACTTTTTCATGATGTTTAATTTTTAGTTTTAATAATTTTGTTATGATGGTTGTTATGTAGTGCGAGCAACATAGTAATTATGCTGTAGTAACTTGGTGTGAATGTCCATAGATTTTACTTTTTTTTTTTCTTTGTATTTTACAAGTGGAGTCCTGCAATTGGCTTTCAGAGTAATGTTCTGTACTTGATCTGTTTGTTGTAGCTGTAAGTCTCCCATGTTATTTAAATAAATAAATAACTTTACGTGTTTATTACATTGGAATAATCAGTGCCACGTCAGAACCGAGACTGCTAATGGATAAATAAAAAATCTAAAATCACTGGACTTGAGAAGACCAATGTACCAAAGTACTAAACATATATATCTACGTAAAATAAAACCGGGTGTACAAAAATATGTTCCAACAAAGTTGTAGACCGTGCGTTGAAAGTAGGTACGCGAGGAGTTATCCGAGTGTCGAGTAAGCTTACGTGGGACTGTTTGTGCATATTGAATGTGATGTCGAACCAACGCGACGTTCCGAATCGAACCATATTCGATTTGCATCAAGTTTTTAAGTCTGTGTTTGTGGGTGTGTTTACCATGCATTTGAATCAACTTTTTGAAATCAAACATTTGCTGGAGACGGAGGATTTTATGTGGAGGGAAAATGGTGTTTCTACATTCAAAGATAGTTTTACACAAAATGCTGAGATTTTAATGGTTACGTTATAAATTATCTTGATTTAAATGAAATGTCCTCTCTGCTAAGGCAAACTTAAAAATCCAACAAATAATAACTTAACGCAGACAGCCTCTAATTAATTGGTAAAGTCTGAGCTATGGAGGCAATTCCTCCAGTTTAGTTGGAAGTCTAAGTTACCTCCGCATACCGGACTCCGTCATATTCTGCGGTGGTGTACAGCAAGTTGTTCGGCAGCGAGTTATCTAAGTTACTGCAACGATTGATAATGTTTTACGTGATATGTAACTTGTGATTTTCAAACTAGCTTGCAGAAAATTTGTGTTAAACTTATGCGCTATAAACTAAGATTTGAATGTGCAAATTGTTTTAAATAAACTAAGTATGTTTGCTTAGCTTAAGAACATTAGAAGTGCAATTAGAGTAGCGAATAGGATAGTTTATATAGCCACTATTTCAGTTTTTTTTTTTCAATTATATTTGGATTTTGTACATTGAATGCTACACTTTGAACCTTCAAGTTTTGTAATTTTTTTTTTATTGTTTTCATAAAATACGTTCTTGTTTGTGACACTCAATTAAGATCTCACATAAAACAATGTTTACATCCATCACTTCAGCATTACGGTGTGACTGCCAGCCGTCGTCGGTCGTAATGTATTACTCAAGACATTGAACAAAAGTTTCGCACTCTGTGACACTATTAAGTGATACCAAGTTATGGATGTAGGTTCTGCCGCCTCGCCTTGTGACTCTAGCCATGTGACAAACTAAGTTAATTTTTTTTTTTGGGTGGGAATTCCCTTCTTGTTCCTTGAGTTGCCTGTACGCCAGGGCCACGGTGACTCTTTCGATACCTGAGATCATAAAAAGTTACTTATGGATTCTGTCCAGATGATTGGAAAAGTATATTTCTGATATTAATAACCACGCTCTGCTGTCACCAATTCATTTGCCGAGCATGGTGGATACGCGAACGTTTCCCTGTGACCTTTATTTTTTTAATAAATAAATATAATTGATGTGTCTGTTTGTTACAAAGCAACGTTTACTTCATATAGCAGCTTTTTACTACATGCATATTATGAAAGTATATAGGTATGGTAACTACCTATTTCTAACAATTTTTTTTGCCTCTCCCATCTGTCTGTTTTTTTCGGTTAATTTCCGAAACGACTGGACCAATTTTGACAGGATTTTCACTGGCAGATAGCTGATGTTATAAGGAGTAGATAGGCTATTTTTTGTCCTGGTAGCACGTTCCCTTGGGATAATTTCCGACATCCACGCGGGCGAAGCCGCGGGCAGCAGCTAGTGTTTGTATTATGTTTTGAGAAGCTTAATTAAACAAGCTCTGTTGGACATAATTCAAACGTTTACTGGAATAAACATCTTCATTTGAAGTCTTTTTGTTTTTTATTAACTCACTTTTTACTTTTAATACTTAATGAGACTCTTTAATTACTCGATTGGGAAGCTTGAGTACAGATTTATTTTCCGGGATTGTTGCCAAGAGTCCATTTAAGATACCGATGAATACGAAAATACATTTATTCTTTCTGCCTTGGCATGGTCATTTTAGTTCTGCTAAACGTTTTTACAATTTTATAATATGTACTCGTATAACTAACACAGAAGGTAAATGCTACCGTTTGATCTCATGATTACTACTTTAACTAACTTTTAAGATTGTGGAGGCCAGACTATACCAACATTCCCTCTAGACAAATTCGTGAAAAACATTCAGTTTTATAATTTTGTAGGTTTTTCGTTTTTAGATCCTAGCTTCTCCGTCGTAAATTTCTTTGTCCCTAAAATACACAAGGGCCATTAAAAAATTAAAGTAAAAAGGGTCTCAGCTGTACTAGATCATTCCCTAATCCAGCGAGAGACCAATTTCGTACAAAAAGATAATCTCCGAGCATTTTAATTACTTTTAAAGCTCCCTTGTTAGACCTGTATTATGTATTCTGTACAAGACCGGGATTACCTGGTGCCCGTCATAATATACGCTCGAACCTTTTCGCTCTCATATGGAAAAGTATTTGTATCTCTTTCGCTCTGACCTGTTTTTGACATGTAGAGGTAAGCTGGCGACCTGTGGAGTGTTTTGATGTTGTTCCCTGTAAATCGTGTTAGTTATTCAGGAACGGTGATTAACGGGCGACATTCTTAGCCTTGGGGGAGTAAGGTGCAAAGGACGCCGCTGTAGGTTATGCTGTGATGTACGTGTGTGTACGATTTATTACCACGCGGCATCCAATTTAACCAGATGCGGCTCGTACTGCCGCATCTAGTTAAATTGGATGCCGCACCAACGTTCTTAGAAATAGGATTATCCTAGACTCAAATAGAATGCTTCTAATGTTAATCGTTGTAGGTTTTGGAGATAAACGTGATACCTATTTCTAGGATTTTGAAGTACCGCAATGGCTCGTGCGTGATGATTTATGGGAGGAGATAGAAGTACTTAAATATAGAATGTTAGCTTTTCTTAAAAATGGGGTAACCTAACAAACACGACAACTTTTCTGGACTTTTACTCAATCCAAAAAACTGTCATACATCAACTTGCTCTAAAACCAACTTTTCTGCAATCTTCGTTGAAAACAAAACACCTTTTTATCATAAAAGACAAAATTATAAACCAGTAAGTACTTACTGCATGGTAGCTTGTACCCGCATCCCCGCTAAAACCGGAACGAAGGAAGATGTGCCTCTAACTGTAGCAAGCAATCTCCATTCTATCCACTTTTATAACTCGCTAGATAATATTGGACCAACACAATGTACAGTGTTTCTACACCTACAGATACAAAATCTTCGCTCAGATTACCTAACGGTTACCTTCATAAAGTTTTATTATTAATACTAACGGGAAAACTAGACTACATCTAATTTTACTGGTTGAACTTCCAATTTTTCACGTAACTTCTTGAATAGTTTTACATAGATGTTTTTTTACAAATGGGACCTACATTCGATGACCAATAGTCGCTTTTTCTGAATATGGATTGTTTTTTCAGGCTGAAAGCAAACTTTAGTCTATATCCGGTCTTGCTCGCGGCATTACTAAACTTTTTCTGCTCCCGTTAGTATATGAACTATATCTACTTAGTTGAGCTCATATCGTCACTTCATGAAATGGGAGCGCCATTGCTTTGTTATGGTTAACAGCATAAATCATATATTACTTAAAGCAAATCCACTTTACAAACATCTCTGTTCTTTCTACTTGGTAGAAATCTTAAACTCGCTGACAGACAACGCACAGGTTGAACAGCTGCGTCTAGCTAGAAGCTTGTCATTTTGCACAAGCGTTTCTTATATAACGGAGGTATGCACGAATGATGGACTTCTGAAAATTCGTCCCCTAAAGGGATTAAATAGGGGATTGAAGTTTATACGGGAGTTCTTAATTTTTTTTTTTATTAGTAACGCTGAGGTTGGTACATAGTCTTCTGTTCATAAGTATTACAAATTAATTTTTATCATCGTTTAAACTCGTTCTCTCAGGCTCCTGAGAAGTTTCCAATGGGGCATCCTATCAGAAACATGGCATTATAAATAATAAAAAATCGGCTAAGTGCGAGTCCGACTCGCACGCGAAGGGTTACCACCGTACAGTATTTAACACTAGATATTTTTTTTTAAACACGTTTCATTAATTTTTTACTTTATTTTGTTTTCTCTGTGAAAATTTCAACTGTACGTACGTAAAGTATTTTGTACTCAAGTTTCATTTAAATTTAGCCTCGATAAAGTAGATTTAGACTATCGAGATTAAGAGATTCCTGACTTTTTAAACTAAATACCATCTATCCAAATGTATTGGCATACGAGAGTAGGTCGGTACCATCACATTTGTCCAGTAGACAACAGTAGGTACCTCTAGAGTTTGAAATTCATGTCGTCAATCAGTAGAGCCGTTGGGCGCTGTTTCAAATCCGTGTAGGGTAGGTACATAATGCCAGCATACACTGTTACAATGTGAGTTTGGTGTATAGCTAGCCTACACTACAACTTGTGACCCAAATATATTGAGTAGTGCTGAGTACTACCACGTTTATTGAATAACGTTTCGTAATATCTGGAAGTCTATGTTACTTGATTGATAAGAATCTTATGCCATTCAAAATGGAGTTCAATGACTGTAATATTCTGTCAAAATGTATAACTTGATCATTTTGATACAAAACATTCAAATCCTCATCAATTACACGGCGAAATAACTCATCCAAAGGTTGTATGGTGGCTAAGTTCTAATCTTCACTAATCTATATTAAGATTATGAAGAGGTAAAATTTGTAAGTTTGGTTGTAGGAGGTAATCTCTGGAAGTACTGATCCGATTTCGAAAATTCTTGTATTGGCAGAGAGCTACATTATTGTCCAGTACCATAGTGTATGTTTTATAGTATAGTTGACTACCACGCGGGCAAAATCGCGGGCAGAAGCTAGTCATTAGTAAATAGGTGTTTACATATTCACAACAGAGGCATGGCACGTCTTTCACGTCGGCTCTGGCAGATTATACAATGCCCATCGTGAACTTAAATTTGTCACACCCATCCATCCATCTCGATTCTCGCTCTCCCGTTTTCTACTTCAATACTTTATATGGAAACTCGATAAGGGTAAAAATCGGGAAAAAAATCATTAACATAGCTGTTCAGGGATCTGCGGCAACCCCGGCACCTTTTATTTATTTATACGTACCTACATAAATATAAAATAAACAGGTTGGAGCGGACATCGACAGAAAACCTGTTACCATGAATTCAGTACATCATTCTGAACGTATAAATTTTTCAACGTGTATTTAAAAAAAATGCGTTTTCTTACATTTTGACCGCGTAGGTATTGCACTGTTCTATTAAACAACAGATATTTTTGATAACCTTCAAAAAATATCTACGCGAGGGAGTCTAGCATCAAGTGCTGAATTCATGGTCATAGTTTGTGCGTCGATGTGGGATGCTACCCGGTACATTTTAAATATAGGAAACTCGATATTAGGCCGAATGTTACACCATTATGCCTGAAATGCCTTAAAGACCAGGGGCATATTTTCATTTGTGTAATATTAACTTGCTGTATGGTAACCCCCTGTGTTTCTTTTAAAACATGATCACTTTATTTAAAATCTCTTTTATCCTTTACAGCAAGGATGATAAACCCGTGCGAGCGCCGCTCGGTGGCCTGCCTGCTCCTGGCCATCATAGCCGTGGTGGCCGCCGCCTCCTATGACCGGGAGCGGCTGGAGATCGCCAAGCAAATCCTGGAGGAGGTGCCTCTTACTGATGGGTAAGTCTTAATGAGATGAAGTAGATTTTGACTGGTTACTCCACAACTTAGAGAGGACATCATAATAATCTCCATAAACGTCTATTGCATCATTGTGTTAAATACTAGCTAGTTGGAAATTATTCCACGGGAACGTACTACCGGGATAAATATAAAAAAAATATCCTATGTCCTAACCCAGGTCAAGGTCTACCTGTCTTCCAAATCGAAATCCGATCAGTCGCTGAGCTCCATTAACATGATGCAACTTTCTTGCCTGTGGCATGCAATCAAATTGAAGCAATAAAGAGTTGCACCGTCTAAATAGACTTTAGACGACGCAAGTCGTTTGGTTCTTGTGCCGCTATTTTATTTATAACATTCATAGATTTTCTTTTTACTTTTTTCCTCTCAACCATATGACCCGCCATCTAATCTCTTCACCACCCTCAAAGAATGACCATCCGTAGAGAACGCCTAAGGCATTAAGTCCGCTTTTGTAGCTTTTTGTGTGCGAAAAGTTTGAATAAATAACTTGTGGTATACCACAGGCAATTCGATCACACCGTGTAAATCAGGCTTTAGGCGTAAAAGGGTAACAGACAGACAGATAGGCTGAGTGGCTTTCGCATTTATAATATTATTATGGATACAAAGAAAACTCCTCCGGGTTGCAATTTTTTCATACTCCGGTTAATTCAGTCGACTAAGCTTGTTGAAGCTCCAGAAGGCCAAATTATTTTTCATAAAAAGAAAATACTCGTTGTTTTCTGTGAGCTAGGTTAGTTCGTCGAAAATGCCTGGAGAAGCTACTTCTATGAAGGTGCTATGAAGGGTGACCTACCAATATCCCTAAAGTGTAAGCTCGTCGACTTGTGTATCCTTCTTACCCTAACCCATAGGACTCAGACTTGGATTTAACCGAGGCTCAGAAGTTCAAACTTAAGGTTTCCCAAAGAGCGATGGAGTGTAGCATTTTGAGTATAAAACTAACGGATCGAATTCTCAACACAGTAATATGCTTGAAGACAGGTATCGCCAGTGTTGACGATAAAAACGCGTGGCTGAAATGGGGCTAGGCAGGCTACACGTACAGGATGTATCAGGACAGATGGGCCAAGGTCGACACGCAGTGGTTGCCTTAAGACGGGACTCTTTCTTGTTCTTGACTAATGTCTGGAAAAGCCAGCAGGCAAAGATGAATGGCAAAGTATGGGAGAAACCTTTGTCCTACAGTGGGACAGCTTAGGTTAAAAAAAAATATGTCAGTTCGGAACGTAACCTTGTAGCAACCCAACTTACACAATATGATGGCCACTATTTCCTAAATCCTCGTGAAAAACTTGTCATTATCTATACCTAAGTGAATCAGATGGACAGCAGCGGAACTAGGCCTAGCATATCATACTCAGCCTATAATGTTCCCACTGCTGGGACACAGGCCTCCTCTCTGTGAGATGGAGTGGGCCGTAATCCACTACGCGGGCCCAGTGCGGATTGGTAGATATCACACGTCTTCGAAATTTTGGTTTTAGGACATGACGGTTTCCTCACGATGTTTTCCTTCATCGTTTTGAGAGCAGTGGCGATGAAATAAATCACGCAGTGTCTGCTTGGGTATATTCTAACTTTAGCCTGCGCTTAAACCTTTGAGCTAGTTTTTGTAGTTCGATCTTATTCCGAGTTAGTATGGTAAAGTTCTAAAAGGGGTTGCGTTAAGGTAACCCGCGAAATTCAAATTTTCTTATAGAATAGAATAGAATATTTATTTGCCAGAAACATGATATGTTTACAAAGGTGTTCATAACATTTCATAGTGCTACATGTCTCACCGTTTAAACGGATGCAAAATCAATTTACAATTAATTAGAATCATTGAAGTGCATTACTTTTCAATTTACATTAAATTAATTTTATAATTCTAAATATTATTTCAATTATTATATACTACACACACTTCCATTTATACCATATCATTAAATAAAACAAAAAGTTTAACAGAGTATCATCTTACTTAGCTTACTTAATCTTAATAGAAAACTGTGCCAAGAAAGAAGCGAGAGCAAGAAAAAAGCACTGTCTACAGTAGCGCTTTCAAAATAAAATTTAATAATATATTATTGAATAAGTGTCTATATGCTGTAGAAGAACTAAAATCTTATTGAGATAATCATGGGATGTTAAATTTCACTCTCATTTATTGTACTAACTGTAAATTTAATATTATTATTTTTAATTATTTTTATCAATCTATGCTAATTTGTCTTTAATTAATTATTTTATTGTTATTATTTTACATTTCGAGATGTTAGCCAAATTGTTTAATGTAATATCAAAATACCATTGAAGAAATGTAAATTTATTATTTTTAAATTGTTGATGTAATTTATATGAACTTCAAATGTAATTATTTTAGTGTTTATACTGTCATTGTGTAATTTTTGACTGTAATTTGTGATAAGTGTTGTAATTTTGTATGTAAATTCAGATAAAAGTTACTTGTTTGGGAATAAAATGACTACGACTATGACAAGTTAGTAGTAACGATATATACACTGTAAAAATCTCACCGTGAAAACTTAGTTGAAGAGAACTTCGCGTGAGCTGTCAATAGTATCAATCGGTGAAATGACAGCTTACTTCTAGTTCACTTCACCCAAGATTTCACGCTGAGATTGTTAAAGAATAGACCGGAGCAGTGTAAAAATGTCACCGTGGAAAATTAGGTGAAATGAGCTATCAATAGTGTTAATCTCTATATGCATTGGGTGGAATGATAACTCACTTCAAGCTCATTTTACTTAAGTTTTCACAGTATTTTTACCGTTTAAATCGGCTTTATTTCGATAACACTTAGATAGATAGATAAAACGTTTATTTGGTGAACACAAGACACATAACACAACATACAAAGCACGATTAAATAATAATTTAACGTGGTTACAATTTAGTTAAGTAGGTGCTAAAATACAATAGGAGAAAAAGAAAGAAAGGAAGACATAAAATAGTGACACTTTGTGTCACAAATTAAAATATAAATGAAAATAACGTGCGGTGGAATACAAAAGTGCGGTGTGCGTCTCAAAGTGGCACCAAATGGGAGTCCAGCTCAGCACGTGTCAGACAAATATACTTGACGCTGGAATTCTGCTGGATCCCTGTAGTGACCTACGGACGTCGAGCAGATGAGATCAATACGCGAATAATTACTATTGGTGTTGTGAAAAGCGGAATGTGCGGAGTGATATTATGTAAGCACCCGCAATGTTCATACAAAGTATTCTACAGTAAATTTTAGCATTTAGAAGCGTTTTTGTACGATGATGATTGTTTATTCGATTACTTGATTGTTTAAATATATAAAAGTATAATATATACGTAAATGAATATTCAAGATATGACTATATTAATGTGAATAAATAATAAATTTGACTGGACTGAAATATGTTTGCAATAAATAAAAATAGGTATGTGTATTATAACTACTATCTAGCCAACAATCTATCTCACAATAGATGCGCAAATTATTCAATAATTAGTATTCCATTTGTATGCAGTTAGCACTGTTAGCACTTAGGGTCTTATTTACATAAACTGGCTCAATAGCTTAAAACATGAAAAACCTTGTTTTGTATCAAGACTGTAAGTAATAGTAGAACAGGCTAAAGTTTATTTACACCTGCACAAACATTACGTTATTTGAGTGTAGTTATTCTCGAGGGGTTATTTAAGGCTACAATTTCAATGCTCACCAAAATAATTTTTAGACCCTAAGATTAAGTACCAAGTAAAATATGTTAACTTCAAATAAAATAAACCCACTCTATACCGAGGTGCCTAAAGAACAACGTTTTAAGTTCCAAAATAATTATACACTCATCAGAATAATTGTACGTGTTGTATTTATATTTTATTGCCTACCAAAATGGATAAATGCTCACCAAATCTTGTTTAAGTTGCTCACCAAAAATAAATTTGCTTAAAAATGCAAGGGTGGGATAGAATGCAAGAGCGAGCAAAGCGAGCTCGGGACTTTGGGCACCCCGACTCGGACAGGTTAGGTTAGAAGGGGACGGAGGGGTCTGAAAGACCCCGCCATCCCCTTCGTGGTTATATTTTTTTAAACCACCCAGAAGTAGGAGCCCCGCCGAGCGGGTCTCCGTCGACTACGCCTTATACATAAAAAAGGAAAATAGGTTAATTTCTACAATACTTTATGAAACACGATTTGGTGACCATTTATCCATTCCGGTGAAAACGATTTGGTGAGTATTTCGAATTTTTTGGTAGTAATATAGGTACTTTTCTGGTAGGTGTTTAAACACAAGCCGTTATTTAATATGTGAATGGTAAAGGAAAATATGCTAAATCGCAACCTCACGACTGAAACCCTAGACCACACCCGCGACAGCTCGCACATGTAACAATGACACATTACAGAGTTCTGAACTAAAACGAATACATTAAACTTAGCCCGTTTTCACGTGGAGTGGCGCCACAAACCACATTTGGAATAATTACGTGAAAGCTTGACTTAGTTCAGAGATTGTGGATATGAGGGGCTTCTCCTAATGTTAGTTACGCCGTGTTGAAAGAATTATTAAGTGCATTAGCTGAATCACACTAGAGCACATGATACGGTACGTGGGAAGTCATGCTTAGAATTTCCGTACAAAATGGGGTTAATAATAGATTTGTGCTTAATTAAAGGACTATCTATAACGGTTCTTACATGAAATAAAGTAGTAACGAAGTCAAAACAGTACATACATTGAATATTTTTGAAAAAAGTAATTTCTACGAGGTGTGGGAAAGACTCTGATGCCGAAAATATAGTTTTTAGAATGTTTGTCCGTCTGTCTGTTTGTTTGGATGTATGTTGCGGATTGGCGCAAAAACGGCTGAACGGATTTGAATGAAATTTAGTATACAGATAGTTTATAACCTGGATTAACACGTAGGATATTTTTCAACACCCACGCGGTGAAGCCGGGGGGAAAAGCTAGTTTATGTGTATAGAAAGAAAGATAAAATAAATAATTGTTTATTCTGCACAAATGAGATGCACATTATAAAAATAGACCTAAATTACATACACTGATATATAAAGAAGTCAAAACCCGCGTATTCAACAAATAAAATAAAATAAAAGTGATGTTAAAGTTATAGTTGAAGTACAGAATTCTTGCTTTTCTTGACTACTCTTAGCGGGTTAGAGTCCTGTCGAGGAAAAACACATGTATACCCTCACTCTGCGTTAATACCTCCTCGTAATTGCTTTATCACGTTTGATGATTTCCAGTAAATTGAATATTCACTAATGTTGAAAATATCTAACTTACACAAATGGTCTTGAAATCAAATTATACCTTGTCGTTTTATGACGGGTGAGTGACTTTCAACCTTAGGCTAATAGAGCAATTTCGTGGTCTAATTTAAAAACAATCGAATCATATACTTTTATTTGTGCGCACAAGTGCAAGGTAGGTATGGTAAAATTTATATCGTGGATCTCTCTCCTGCCACAGTAGGTGCCACACAAATATCGGCTAAACTGACTATCGACTATCCTACATATCTGGGTATTAGTGCAAGTGAGAACTCAGCTCGTCGACGTACAGTCACGAGCATAAATGTACTTCTATGGACAGCTCGGCAGTAATATCTGCGAAGTAATTGCGTAACACATTAACAGTAGCAATGGCTTTAATTTTGACAGTTCAACAATATTCATTGCGTTATTTACTTCGTTGAGCAAACAAATTTTTTGAACATATGGAGCAATGGAATAGCAATATCCTTCAAAATGATTCAGATTGTGATTGAAAGTGTGTTCCGTAATTAGGGTGCATATTTCTTGATCCATCCATTAATATCTGTCGTCAAGATGATAGCAAATGTGATCATTTGTGGAAGACATATGCAAATTCTTTAAACCTAAGTTACAGCACAAATATGTGACATTGAATTCGAAGGAACACCAAAACATCTGACGAGACAAGCGACGCCAAAATATAAGATACTGCAACGGCTTCAAAAGGGTATGTCACCTCTAGAAAGGGTGAATCATGAAATCAGATATTATTGCCGATCTGTTCATAGTTAATATACTTATGCTCATGACTATACCTACACACATTACGACCAGGCAGTGTAGTAAAGAACTCGAGCTAGCCAGTCAGACGATTACCTCTGTATCGCGTCAGATATTGAAATTTTGAAATGCGATATTATTTCGTGCGTGAACAGTCAAATAGAAAACGTCAACGACATCAATCCCGGTATCGCTGACGTTCGCTTATAAGTTTCCTTTGATGTGATCTGTGCGTGTCTGTTTTGTGCACTAATTTATGGGCCAAAAGTGGCTAAATCCTGCCTATATTCGATCTCATATTGCCTAAAAACTAAGTTAGCCAGAGACAGAAAACATGGTAAATTAAGGTCTTAATAATATAAATACTAAAGTAACTCTGTCTGTTTGTAACCTTTTCACGGGTTAACGGCTGAATGGATTGGCACACGCATAGACAATGACTTGGGTTAGGAGATAGATGTGTTTTTTATCCAGGTAGTACGTCCAAGGTCCCGTGGGATAATTTCCGATCTCCACGTGGGCGAAGCCTTGGGCAGTAGCTGGTAAAATATATTTCTTGTACAAATATTGTGGCATTCCATTTCCTCTATCGCGTGTGAATCAATATTTTCCTCCACTACAATAGAGATAAGGTGTCTCCACGACCAATAGAGCGTGTCGTTGTTCAATTCTTCAATACACTGTTACATACCCCATGTTCCCATGTTCGCACAAACGGTACAATATGAGCTTGTCAATACAATTTGTTCCGTCCTGTAAAATATGGTTGTGGTGTAGTAAATATAATACAGGGTGATTTATAATTTGACCCCTTTGCAACATTTAACCATCACATGTAGCCTAAGCGAAAATTCATGGGATTCGAGAAAATCCAAGATTTCAAATGTGTTTATGAAAATTTCCCGAATTTAACCAAAATATATTGAGCAATTCATTTCACAAAAGCATCATATATATATGTATGTTAAAAAATTACAAAGTCATACGTGAGCAGTCGTTTAAAGATACGCAAACTAAGCGACCAGTGATCAATGAGCAGCGCGTCAACTTGCGACCTGGTCGCCACAACTTGGCTACCGAACGCAAGAAGGATTATTGGGTGATTAAAAAGGAGTGGCATGACATACACTAGTTAATTAATTTAATTATCACGCACACACACATGCACATACATCACATATAGAACATATCACACACAAACAGAACACACACAACACGCACACGTCACATTAGAATTAGCTTTACCAGCATTGTCGGCTGTTTTATGGGTACCTATAAATATTTTTTGAACATTTGTACTTAACGTACGAAAATGCAGCAGTATAACAATAAATTGAGAATGTATTTTGAAAATAAATTAAGTCAGGAAATACCATCACCTGCTAATTATTAATGACAAATAAAAAAGGCATTTAATAAACTTTACAATATTCCCAAAAATACTGAATACCTACACTATTACTACGTAAATATTTACAGAGTATTAAGGTATTAAGTCCGGCCTGCCGTTGTCAAATCACGCTACCTAATATTTACACTACTTAAAGGTAGTTTGAGATTTCATTAGCATATTCTAATTGGCAGAAATGAGGAAACTGTTGGGTTTTCTCTTGAAATAATCCCTTATGAGCTTGCTACAAGACCACCGAAAAATACACACATCGGTGTTCATAGTTCTAAACCAAACGTGGCCCAACAGCCTGTCATCAGAACTCTTCGTTAAGTGAACCACTATTCTATTTGTAAAAAACAAGGCTAAAACAATCGCCAGATAAATAACTATCTGAACCGCGCCACACAGAGAGCGGGGCCCCAAGCTCGCAGCGGTTTGCGACAGCAGTCGCAAAATGTGCTGCTAAAGCATGGAAATAAGTATAGAGGGTATAAGTCCGCTTCCTACCCGCCTACTGTGTAGCCACGGCCCTAATTTCAGTCACAACGTCTGTTTGCCTGCTTGCCAAATTCCAAATATAGCTTTTCAAAGTTTTCTAGATCAAAAAGTGTTCTACTTAAAATTGCGGAATGAAAATGTTTGCGGTCAACATGCATAAATTGATATTGTTTTTTTTTTAATCGTGTTATGAGTTTTATGAAATTATAAGTGAAGACGATGCACCTAGAATAACATTACTACACCAGATAAGGTAAAAAATATTAAACAATGACTGGTGCTCATTGTTTATAAATATTGAAAAATAGATGAAGTTTCTAAAATTTTAACAACTGATAATTTTGTGTGTGAGTTAAAATAGTTACAGAATATAAAATCAATGTCATTAAAACAATAAATTATACGATTAAATTTGCAACCAGTTTGATTTTGTCTAGACTCTAGATTGTCCTATGGAGCAGGACCAGAATGTTTCGAAGCATTCTTATCTAGGATATAATCATCTAATTTGTTATATGCTTGTTTACAAAGTGAACTTTTAATATGAGTCTGAAATTTTCTATCATTTAATTGCAATATAACACAAGGTATTTTGTTGTAACATTTAACACAGAGATTCACGGCTAAGTATATTGTAAATTGCTCTGACAGCTCTCTTTTGCAAAATAAAAATGCATTCAATGTCAGCAACCCGACCCCACAGTGAAATGCCATAAAATATAATGCTTTGAAAGTAGCTACGAGTATAATAGACCAAACACGCGGTTTCTACATGTCTTATCTTTCTAACAGCATAAGCGGCCGAGCTTAGCCGCCCCTTAAGAGATGTTATATGGGGTCCCCGTTGTAATTTCTCGTCTCGCGTGATTGCTAGGAAAACCGTCTGATTAATAATTTCTAGTTTTCCTCCATTCAATATGATGTCACATTTGCAAATTCTAACATTAGGTAATTAAAATCTAATGGATTTGTTTTTTTTTTCATTTGGTACCAAATTATTTATATTTGTCCTCAATGCCTGCTCCGTAAGGACTGTTTTATTCGGTGTTTTTACCTACCGCAGGAGTCAGGGCTTTAATTTGTTTGTACACATTTTTTATGTCAATAAAGAATTTTAATTAGGATTTATCATTATTTACGACTAACTTCTAGCCGCGACTACGTGCGCATGAAATTTTTTACATGGATAAAAGTATCCTATATCCTAATCCGGTCTAACCATATGTCAAATTTCATCCAGATCCGTTCGGCCGTTTTGGCGTGAAAGCGTAACAAACAAACAAAACTCACTTTCGCATTTATAATATTAGTTAGGATTGCTTTAATAGATGTGGAAGCAGCGAAGTTTTGGCCAACAAAATTTGAGAAAAGTCGTGCCAGCGACACGAAGAAGAAGAAGAAGGTTTCATAGATCAGTGATTACAGTTTGTTATTCGGGGCGGCGATTTAGTCACACTGCATCTGTCAAGTTGGTGACTCTACCCTTCATAGTAAATATCTTTTGCTATGAATCTCAAATTCCTTGACGGATCAAAAATACTGTCTAGCCATTTGTCAACTATGTTGTAGTCGGCTTTCTGTCTAACCGGACCCACCTGAATACCAGTATTTTACATAAAGCGACTACCTATCTGACCTCCACAACTGAGTTACTGAGAAACACGATACCCCTTGCTAAGACTGGTTGTCAAACTTTTGGGCTACTGACGACCCGTAACGACTGTCAAAGATCTCCGAATGACAGCCGGGAGCAACGGCTTAACGTGCTTTCAAAGGCACGGAGGGGTCCCAATATGTAATGAATGGTGACCTATCCGACCGCGACAAGTGTAGGTTAACCTTCCATCATCTCGGACCCCTTGAAGGATTCAAGTGACTAAATCCCCACCCTGTTTAGAAGGAAGATGCTTTCTATTTAATTTAAACAATGGCCTAATTCATTTCCACGAGTAGTTCTAGAGACACGTTTTATTTCTTATCACGACAACCTTTTCTCTGCCCTCAGACATAACGACCTTCCGTGGAACATCAGGAAGTTCCTGCGCAACCAGATCAACGAGTTCGAGCTGAACACCGACCTGACGATGGTGGAACCTTGGTCCATCTCCAAATACTCGCACACAGACCTGCCGAGGTTGAAGACGGGGATGGTGGGGGCACAGGTATGTCTAATAATCCATACTTAGTACTATAAATGTGAAAGTAAATCGGTTTGTCTGTCATCTTTTCACGCTTAAACCAATGAAAAGATCGTTATCAAATTTGTCATTTCTGTCAAATATGATAACGATCGGTTAAAAAAAGGGTAGCTATCGGTACCCTTTTTTTTCGGTTTGTAAGTCATCAAATAACTTCTCCCGTTCTGGGTGGAGCGGGCGGGCGTGTCAATCTTTTAGTGACTAAAACCTACCCGTGTTCCTTCAGGTGCTTGTGTGCCAGGGCCTCGGTAACTCTTTCGAACAATTCACGACCCTGGCAGGCATCGGCCCTAACGGACCCCGAATTAGTGCTGACATCTCTTTGAGGCGCCCGTGGAGCACAACGTGTCGTTGACCTGGGAACGGTCCTTACCGGACGGCGAGCAACCCATTGCTCGCCGTCCACAAGCCCGCGCCCACGGTAGCCGGGAATCGGCTAGGGATTCCCGACGCCCAGGGCGTCTTCTGCGGCGACTAGGATCGTGAGGGCGCAACGATTGCCTCTCCCTCACGCGCTCCGCCTCCTCCTTCGCGAGCATTACTGCTTCGCAGAAGGAGGTGACGGCTTCCCATGCCCTCTCGCTCCGTACCATTACCTGGGCCAGGGACAGATAGGTAGCCTGGGAACTGGGAAAGGACATATTATTATGCTACTTTACATACTGGATTTGTATTAAAAAAATACACCCAGAAGAGGTCGGGGGTAAAATCTTTTTAATACCTATATTGTGAACATTATTTGTGCTCAGCCAGTCAACGAATAACCTTTGAACTAATAATACCTACAGTCATGATTTCTTCACATAATAATTAATACCTGTGAAGAAAAGTAATGCTTTTTGTTTTGTTGGTAAAAACGATCTCGGAAGTAATAATAATGTCAAGGTCGGTTTAGACCGAACCTGTAAAATATGCACACAAAAAATAAAAGTTATTTAATCAATTTAGGCTGAGAATCAGCACTTATTGAACGTCAAAATTACACAAGACAGACCCCAAAATGCCCGCCCTTCACCACTTCCTAGTGTTTTAGCTGCAAAGAAGAAGTGGCGCAACAAGCTCCCCAGCAGCACAACTGTCTGTTAAGTTAGGAGAACTTAATTCTATACAATAATGAACATTCAAATTCATATAAACTGGGACAGAGCATTCTTTCGTTGGTCTGCCCATACTAAAACGCCAAGAATGTCAAGAAAACAATGCTCTTGGTCCTGCTCTGGTCCTATGTTAATTGGGTCTAAACCTATTTTTACATACTCACAAATTTAAAAAAATAATAAGCTCTAAATCATAAATTCAGCACAGTAGTTTTAAAATTGGTCTAGTGATATAATGTCGCATGTCGATCCGTAAGTATTTTTCGGTCGTTGATCATAGAGCAATATATCGGACAGGAGCCGATTGCTGCTCAAATATTTGAATGATAGACCAAAATAGAGCATTTATAAATCAACCATGAGGCATTTGAATGAGCCTTTTAATGGTCAATAGTATAATATTATTATCATCGTCATAATCTCGGCTTTCGCAGCCGGATTAGTGTTCACGGATTGTTGTACGCATCCTCTGTAAGCACCTTTGATACCCACAATAGTGATAGCGATGTTGGCCTAGTTAGGGTTTATTTAATAGTGACCCCAAATACATATGAACTTGGTGGCGGAACGATGTCTTATATTCCTTCAAAAACTAAAGTTGAGGTGCAAGGAATGGAATAAAAAATGAATGCAAGCGATTCATTCGCGCGTAATATTTTTAAAGACTGCATGTGTACGGAATGTATGTTGCGCTTTTATTATTTCTAACATGAAAATATTATCATGGACGTCTACGTCAACGTCCATAAAATGTCAATCAATCAATCTGCCTAGCCTTTTCCCAACTACGAGTATGTTGCGGTCAGGTTCCAATTTAACCGGATGCAGCTGAAAAACTGTATTATTTTTACATGGAGTAACTGGCTGTCTAACTTTCACAACCCAGTTACTGGGTAACACAATATCCCTTGCCATCTTGTCCCTAGAATGTATCTATGTAAATACGTGCACGTTATAACGTTATCGTGGACGGATATTTAAAAGCGTCTGCATATATTTACATACATTTAAAGTCCCACTGTCATCATGATGCCGTGACGTGGACGTCAACAATAACGTTGCCTAGTGCCTTGACTGTGTAATATTAATCGTCTGGTCAGGCTCTCAGATGAAAAATAAACTGCCATCTAGGCATTTTACCTACATTTACGTGTGCAGACGATTAAATATCTAGGTGTAACAATATTACAATTGACCGCAGGCTCAACTTTAAAGAACACATAAAACTCCTATATAGAAGAATTCACGAAATAAATACTTTTTTTTTAAACTCTGTCGCTGATCTACAACTGCTGAAACAGATCTATTATGCTCTCCGTGAGTCGCTTTAAGCTTAACACGTTCCGGGACACTTGACTATTTGCAAATGTAATGATATGACACTTCAAAATCCCATACATTTTGTCATACCGTCTACAGTCGTACTACCTCATTACATATATTTTTAATTTTTTGATATGACAAATACGGCCACAGACGTTGACGCCTATGGGCGGAACGTCATACCATTACTAATAATGAGCAATGTAATAAGACAGTGCGGCTACAGGCGGTACCGTCTATAGGCGGTCTGCCATATTACATACATTTGAAAAGGTGTATTTTGACGGAACGCCATAAGGCGCTAGCGCCTAAGGGCGGTCTGTCATAATATGTTAATCTTTAATGTATTATATGGCAATATCGGCGTTGGGCGGGACCGCCTTTAAACGTTTTGTCCTTCCGTGTAGACCGGTTGATAAGCTTATTGACAATACTGAAATAGCCGTGCCGCCTAGAGGAGGTCTGTCATGAAACAGTTATTTCTTAAATTGTTTTTTGACGGTTATGGCCCCTGACGTTATTGCCTTTCGATCTACTGAGGATCTTTTATAAAGTTATCT
Source organism: Dryobotodes eremita (assembly GCA_917490735.1). Lineage (NCBI taxonomy): Eukaryota > Metazoa > Arthropoda > Insecta > Lepidoptera > Noctuidae > Dryobotodes > Dryobotodes eremita. The sequence continues at coordinate 1,972,268 of OU823241.1, read as the reverse complement.
ACACTAAACAGGTATGAAAATAATAATCACAGCTAAATCAAACTTGTACTTTAATTGTCTTTGACAGTAATCAGTCTTTCTTATTCCTTTAATTGAGATCCTATAATATTAAAGTAAGTAAAGTAACTTAAGCAGCTAAGTATAAAATAAACATTAAAAATTACAAAAATAATTTGTAGAAAACAAATAAATAATTCAGTCATAATTGTACTTCAGTATTAGAAATATTGTGCCAGGTTTCAAAGCACTCTGGACATAGTGGAGGAGATTTGGGGCACCCGCTGCATCGGTAACTTGTCTCCCTACGTTTTTTTGGCTCCTGATTTAGGCAAACTCTGCAGTTTAGAAAAGAATACTTCTTTTTCGAATTCTCACGCGCAGCAATGCGAATCGGCCAATGACCAACGCCTATTCCCGGCGTCGAGGTGCTTGGTTCAGGAGCTTTTGGTGGATATCTCCTCCATGCGTCAAATGAGACAAGGTCTTTCCCAACCACATCATCACCAAGTTTCGTAATACTTCTTATCAACTTATCTCTGTATTCAACATATCCGTATTTCTTGACATTGTCCTTTTTAACATATTTTTTGAACAAGAAGAACGCGTTCCAGGCGGCGACATCCAACATGTGAAAAATTACTTTTTTGTACCATCTTATCGTCTTACGAGGACAAGAATAGTAACTGATCATTTGATCAGCACGATCAATACCTGACATGAAGCTGTTGTACCGTGCTATGTCTTTAGGTTTGTTGCGCTTTTGCCCACGTCTGTTGGTAACTTCAATCATCTCAGGTTGATCCAAAGTTGTCAACATCAAAACTTGCCGTTTATCTCTCCAATGACTCACGTAAACCTTGCCTTTTCGTAGCCAAAAATATTCACCTTTTTTCAGCTTTTTTTTTGCTAGAAGTGTTGGGTTGCCCTTTCGATTACTTCTCAAGGTGCCACACGTATGGGTTTTCAGGTCAAGAAGTTTCTCAGAGAGAGTCACGGAGTTATAAAAATTATCCATGTACAATTCATGACCTTTAAGCAGGTAAGGTCTCATTAAACGTAAGACAAGTTTTTCAATGGTCTTTCCACCCGTATTGTATTCATCAACGTCTGCTTTACCAGAATACATTTTTTGGTTCAAAACATATCCGTCATGAGATGTTAATACGTAAAACTTAATTCCGTACTTGGTCTTCTTGTTCTTCATATATGTGCGAAAAATTAATCGACCTCTAAAGAGCATCATAGATTCATCAAGCGATAACTCTTTATCAGGATAATAGACTTGACGGAAATTGCGAGTCAGTAGATCTATGAATCCATTTATTTTATCTGGCCCTTTCGCGTTGAGTTCAGATGCGCATAGGCATCGTAAAATTTGCTCGTACCTTCGACCCGACATCACGAAATTGAAAATAGGATGGTAATATAATGGGTCGGCATGAGTAAATAGCTTTCGATTTTCAGGCATATGAATTTGTCCGGAAAGCAGAGAAAGACCAAGAAATTTATACATCTCCTCTACATTTGTCTCATGAAAAACTCTGTGTCTTGAGTGTCTAGTGTGCGGCCGGTTTTGGTTTACTAATGAGTTGCCGTATGCATTCGTGCAATTCACTAAATACTCAACGAGGTCTGGCGTTAACAGTAAATCGAAAACATTTTTTTCAGTCGCGGGTTGATTAATGTGCACGCGTGGGCCGGGTAATGTTTGATCGAAGCTAAAATCAGGAATATCGGCAACAATATCTACCCATTCTGCGTCATCCGGAGCTGGGGTAGTTGGCAAAGGCTCATTGATAGTCTCTAGTGTTTGATTTGGTAATATATCGGTGAGATTTGGATCTATTTGTGCAATTTGATGGTAATGACTAGATGACTCAGGTTCCTGAGAGCCCATTACTCCATCTTCTACGCTATTTTCTATGACAGAATCGTCACTGCAAGACCTTTCATCTACTTCCTGGTCCGATATCGAACATGAACTCGAATCCCTGGATTGAAGTGGGCTTTCACTAATCCTAGTGGAATGCACAAGTCTAACGTTTCTCGTACTGAAAATCTCATAATCTGATTCACTAGTTTCGCCTTCCTGAGCACCATCAGGGTCATAATTTGTATCAGAGCCGAACTCACCATCTACGTCACTGTAAGGGTCGTGGTGACTTTCTTCCGCATCGTCTTCAGCAGCAAACAGACTTGGACGGTTACTTGATGCCAGTTTCTTCCGTTTAGACGCCATCTGCGAAACAATATAGGTAAATACTCACAATAAAAACTAAGAAGGTAAGAAGCTAAAATAGTAGGTAAATAGCATTAGAACACTACGTTTATGTTTAGTAATTTCTTACTATTGCATCATGTTTTTATCCCTACTAGTAAAAAAACTGCACTACTGTATAACGCAACACACATAATAATCAAACTTAATTAGAATATATGTATAAATAAGCTTTATTTACCTTGCTTTTGCTGTCAAAAATCAAAAACCACACCCAGCGATTCGACGACACGCCGGCGCCGCGTACGCCGTGACACTAAATATCAACATCATTGTACTTGTATGGCTCAGTCTACGCCTGTCGGCGGTGTGCATGTGTTGTTTTGGTGCATAAGCACTGCGTATGTGTGTGTTGAAAAATGACTCGAAAAGAGTTTGCCGTGACACCCACGAACAAATGAAGTCGCGTGATGTGACACTAGATCATGTGCTTCTTAGGAATACTATGGGCAAGCAACGGCTATCGACGGTTTGCCAAATTACATGAAATAAAGTTCACCGCCCTTAGCCGTACTGTCACGTAACGATATACCGACATAACGTCAAGAGGCGGTCTGTCCCGGAAAGTGTTAATGTATTTTCTCCGGGGGAGGTGCCTTAAAAACAACGTCAAAGCGGAAGCGCCAAATTGCCCGCGAAATTCAAATTTTCTTAAGCTTTTTTGCAATTTGCAGGTCAGTGTCAGGTTGTATGTTGAAGAAAATATGATTCGCGACCGTAACAAATATATATGTCAAGAATTATAATCATTAAAATCATCAAGTTTTGTAACTACATACTTGTTACGGTCGCGAATCATATTTTGTTCAACATAAAACGTGACACTGATCTGCAAATTGTAAAAAACGTAAGAAATTTTTTATTTCGCGGACAACTTGGCCCTGCCCCGTTAATTTAGATTGCCCAACGTGCAGTACTCAAACTTTGTACTTTTAAACGTATTTTTTTCCCCACCGTACAATTGTACAACTGAAGACAACTATAATAATATCTACTTAATGTTACTCTCTTATAATACATAACACAAACTTATAATCCGTTATAACTACAAAAACGAAGAAAAGATAAAGCACAACTAAATTCAGCTCAAGATTAACCAACTTCATTGATCCTTACATCTATAATAATATAAGCGGAGCATTAAATATTTACCCCTGAATTAACGAAAACACAATCTAAGAAAAAGGTAACAAAATACTTACAAGAAATAACTTACAAAGAGACTGAATTGATACTACTTACACCTCAGGCAGTGATTGATTACTGAACACAAACACACTGTTTCACATTCACGCACACACATAATCATATCACACAAAGAGAGCACACACACACACACACACTCTATCCAGATTTGATTTTTACCATAGTTTTGATTTTAATTTGCATTTTTTTTATTTTTGGCGTATGCTGAGAATAATATTGCCTGTAGTGATTATGTTATTTCATTGTATCGAATTATTATGTTGTTTATCATCACTTTTTTAACTTCTCTACATAATGGCTTTATTTAAGTGTTTAGTTATTTGAGGGTTTTGGTGCTGAAAGCCGAAATCCAAGGTTTCTCCTAGTTCAGCTGCAGATATCTAATTCATTTGTAACAAGAAAATATAGCCTGTAAGACATGTTTATCATTAACAATTATTGAAATAAATAAATAAACTTACCATAATCTGACAAACCCTTTTCGTGATATGAAACTTTCCTTTTAACAACTTTGGTTCACGCAATACTCTCAACATGTCATAAAGTAAACATTCTCGTACATATATTATGCTACACTCTGATCTAAATAATTACAAACCGACGCGACGCCGACGTCGCGGTCGGTCCGTACCCGAAATCTTAGTAATAAGTTCCTTTGTAGGTCGACCTTGGGCGTCGAACATTCGAGAACTAACCAGATACTAACTTTGCTCTTATTGTTTGGTCTGATAAATAATTGCTGCACCCTAATGACGTAACACACTATCTATCATAATCTGAATCATTTTGAAGCCTATTGCTAATCCATTGCTTCATATGGTTGAAAAATTTGTCTGCTCAACAACGTAAATAACGCAATGAATTTTGTTGAACTGTCAAAATGAAACCCATTCCTACTACTGTTAGTGTGTTACGTAATTACCTCGCTGGTCCCGTTAGTTTCGTATTTGAGTGGGTTTACACTTTTAAAGACATTTTCGTCGAAATATTTAAGTTTAGTTCGCTTTAGAATCTGTACCCAAGTATTATTAGTTATAAAGTTACAGATGCTGAATGGTTGTGATATTGAGCAGATGTGGCGTAGTACAACAGAATAGTCGATAGCGGATTCCCGGCCACCGAAGGCGCGGGCTTGCGGACGGCGAGCAATGGGCAGCTCGCCGTCCGGTATGGACCAGGCCCGGGTCGACGGCGCGTCGTGTTCCACGCGCGCCTCAAAGAGATGTCAGCACCATTGACGGGGTCCGATAGGGTCGATGCCTGCCGGTGTCGCGGATTGTTCGAAAGAGTTATCGTGGCCCTGCCGCACAGGCAACTGAAGGAACACGGGTGGGTTTTAGTCAGTAAAAGTCTGACACGCCCTACCACTCCGCCCAGAACGCGAGAAGTCATTTGATGATTTGCACCAGAAAAAAAAATACAACAGAATTGCAGAATGCCGCACCATGTCATAGGGCAAGATTCACAGATCGCACTATGATTTAACTTTACTAAGCGTTTAATACGAATATGGTCGTTCTCTTGTTCATATCTGCTAATACGCATATGGACATTACGTGCTTAACAATAAAGTTTTTATTCGTAAGAAACGCTTACTTTACTAAGTCAAGTAAAAGCAAAATACGATCTGTGAATCTTGGCCTTAGCTCTAGTAAATTCTGTTTTTTCGACCCGATCTCCTGAAGCTGCTTCACGGTGGATCTATTTGGAGACCAGACTGGAATAACTCTTAGGTAAAAGAAAGAGAGCACATGATGTATGACTCGGGGTGAATGCATAAAGTAATCACGTTCTCAACCACAGAAAATAATGATTGAGTATTAAGCGTGATCGATTAGACCAGCTCAGGACCTCAGATACCCACGGCCTCTTTGTTATTAAAGCGTTACTGAATAACGAAGTGGCTACCGACTGAGTTTTCGGATCCACATAGTTTTCCGATAGTAGGTATAGTCGACCGCACATCAGTGGTTATAAAACCAGAACAAGTTTTGTATTTTATAAAAACTCTGCACTACGCTAGGCTAGCTAAAGGTCAAAGTGGTACCACTGACGTGCAGCTTAATGTACCTACTGCGAAAAATCAATATCAAATTATCACGAAAAAATGTGCCAACATCGGTCTATCTTTAAAAAAATAACCCTTTATAATTGTTCGGGCATAATAAATTGTACCCAACAACTCTCCGGTAGGCAGCAAAAATATTTATTGCTGGCATAAATTCAAATTAGACCCCAGTTTGCGACTCTGGGTGCAAAAACACCGATCGGCGTAATGGAGGGGTTTTTACCCTCCATGTAAACCTACATAATTAATAATACCTATACATAAGTACGCGTCTGCCTTTCATACATAGAATATTAATTATAATCGGAGCCATTGGTTTTGGGCCGCAAAACCTATAAGTTCGGGTTGGTCTGACTAGCTTTGAACTCAAACGCCTTGTTAATGTGCTTAACATGCGGCGAAATTATAATCTTCAATCATGCGGCGAAATAAATACGCCAGATAAACTGTCATCTTTAAACATCCAGAAAGTTAGAAAAAATTCAAAAACCTAATATTAAAAACTTGCTTATAAACTATCGAAAATCAGTTTCCTTTCAAATCTATATTTTCATAATTTTATTTTCTTAGATATAATTTATGTTATTGTTTTTATGATGAATGCTGTGTATATCTATAATTACCTAATATTCTCTTTTAATTCTTCGTAAGTATGTACCGTTGGTGTATCAAATAAATAAATAAATCGCCGTTTGAAAAACTGTTCAAATAGGTACTAACGATCGGCTACACCGTACAGTGGCCGCAGCATAGTACGATCTCTAAGCGATTCTCATTTTACGCAATATTACACAACAGGTGCACGTCTTGCCGACTGTGGAGTTTCTATGTGGTATGCTCTCTTATATAGAAAAGTGGCTAGGAGATTGTGTTGAGGTACGGTGGTTTCTTCACTTTTACCAAAATTGAGGATTGATTTAAAAAACATCACGGGTGCTATACTAGTTATTAAAGTATTAACTCACAAGCCGTGTGCCCGAAAGGATTTTCCCATCGGCAAAAATGATGAACTTCTATTCAACTTTCATCCCCCATTCCCTCCCATCCCCATGGGAGATGACTCTTGTGCAAAATTTATTTCTTCTAGACCCAATGCTTTAGTCTCCCCTTGTCGGTAAGTGAATGAATGAATTTAAGAATTTTATTAAGTAGATTGATCTGGTACGCGTGGGACCACGGGGGGTCACGCACCAATAGATTATTAAATGCGTCTCTTTGCTTTAAGGCTGGATAGGTTAAACAATAATCAAATCAGCTTCTCTTTGTTTCCGCACACACTCATACATAAATATTCAGATAGCACGGGTATACTTTGATCCACAGCAATCTATCTCTCAAAGGCAGTGACACACGACGCTAGAAGACAGATTTGTAAATACGAGTTGTTGCAAAAAAAAGGAGCCTCCAATATCAATGGAGTTACTCTCATAAATAACCTATCAGTTTGGGCAGAACGAACTTCTACAGTAAAATAAAAGTCACGCAACTACAGTACTTACTGCACTTCAACACGAAATATACCAGATGATCAATTTTATTCCATCCCTTGCCCCACATTAATAACGTCGGACTACCCTCAGACAATTTGTAGCGAGGTCAACGGCATAATCTTAATATACCGGTGAAAAATTGTAGGTCGTTGAACCCTCAGGGTCTGGGCTGGCGATAAAACGCAACTATTTGTAAAACTCGTAAACTTTTCCTTGAGAGTTCTTATCATAAAGGGAACGGAAGGCCCCTACATTTACGAATGTTTAGGCAATTCTTTAAAAGGAACCCGCTAGCTTGAATTTGCTATTTGTCGAATAAGGTGTAAGTAATACTATCGTTTTCATTGCATATAATATTGACGACGCGGCGACATAATAAACTATTATTTTCAATGTAAAGTATGTGAGTATATTTTTCATTAAATTATTTATTCCAACTTGGTAGGTAATCTTACTGATTACTGCCAATAAAGGCAGACAGGCGCGACGCGACAGCGCGACACAAAGGCACCGCTCGTCGCGCGATGAGCGGCGCTTTTGTGTCGCGTGGGATTCGCGTCGCATGTCGCGCCTGTTTGCAGGAGCCTTAAGAAACACATTTTTGATTTTTTATTATTCAAAAACATACATGAATTTACTGGCCAAACTTTCTAGTTTGATGGCGAGAAGCGCTTGTTACGAGTAGTTAATACAAAAAATCTAGTAAAAAAACAAACCGTATTTTTATCTCACGAAGCGACGCGCGCCTTATTTGTGGCCACCAAGTGTAACAAAGATGCTGTGAATGTGTGTGTATCATCAAGTATGGGCTGTAACTTTGAGATATATAAATATAAATAAACATTAATTAATTAATAATAATATAATAATATATAATTAATAATCTGATTAATATAAACATTATCTATTTCTACGTCGTACAGTAGACCGCAAGTCGGTGGTAACCCCTTGACCTTGAGCTGATCTAGCGTAGTACGCAGTTTCACAAGAATGCGAGGCCAGCATATACTGGTTTTGTTACAAATTACATGCACTCTACTGTACATATATGAAGCATATTGTCCATTTATAAATCAAGGGTCTATCTTTTGATATGGGTCCACCACAGGGGTTTTTTTTAATATGAAATCTGATGGGACAGAAGTATAGGCGTGCGAAGTAAGCGGGTCGGCCAACAAGGGAGATCGTTCTAGGGAACATCTTTTTGTTACCTACTATACCGATGAAATTAAAGCAATTTTGGTAACTTTAATTACTTTCTTTCTCCCTTATCTTTGACATTCTCAGCCATGTTAATTATTTTTCAAACAGTATCTATTGGAATTTAATAGTAAGTTCCCAGAATCTTTAACCGTAATGATACTGGCACAGCTTGCCAACATCGTTACAGCTTTGGTCAATCGCAAATTTATATCTATTAATATTTTCCGGACACTTTTTTATGGTAACATCGTAATGTTTGAAGCGCATACCAAAACTGCGCCATATAATATAACCAGGCAGCTCGGCTTTGCCGCGGCCCTTTATTAAAACGACCGGATTCACGCAAGCTCATAAAACGCACAGACACCAACCTACTCGCATCTTGCGCCTACACCCAAAACCGTTTACCAATTTATAAAAGAGAACCCTTTGTAACTCAGATTCAATTACGTACAATCTAAATCTTCTTATTCCATTTAAAACCTTAGATACTAAAGTTTAAAGTCTATTTTTGTGTCATACTTTTGGCTCGGGTAGGAGATGATTTGTTTTGTATCCATTGTTGGGGATTTCCTTAGAAGTTATATCTGATGCGTATGGAAATCGTTGACTATCAAAGGAATACTTGCGATTTCGTACAAGTATATCACGGGTAGCCATTAGTAGTAGGGCTGAAGACACATAGTACCCGAGATACTTGAATATTAGCGTCATAGTCATTACCAAATAACATTGTACCAAAGTCTGAGGTAGAAGTCGAACCTAAACTGTCCCTTGGTAATTACTAATTGTTGGAGACAACGGACATTGGGGTAAGGAAACAAGTGCCGCGAAAAATTGTGTTCCAATTCTAATAATTGGACTTCTGAAAAACCTAATGACAGCACCGCCACGGCTGCAACGTGGTTCATGTAAAATCAACGAAAAGTATAACGCCCTACTGCAGGTACAAAATTGATTCACTGCTAATAATTTAGTATTAAATGGGAAAAACTAAATGCATAAGATTTGCTTTACCGAATGTTAAAAGTAGTTTTTTTTTTTATTCCTTTGTTGATAAGAACTAAAGTTCTGAATAATTTATTACAATCTAGCCTAATATACTAATTTAACTTTAACTTATTATTTAAGTGAGTAAGTTAAAACCTAGTGATTGTGACATAGTATTTAATAAAGAGAAACTAGAATTCGTCGATAAAACTGTTTTCCTGGGAATCACGCTCGACTCAAGGCTGCAATGGGGTCCTCATTTAACATCTCTTGCAGGACGGCTAAGTTCAGCAGCATATGCTGTAAGAGAAATCGGTCAATTTACTGATGTAGATACCGCGAGGCTAGTTTATTTCAGTTACTTACTAAAAATAGCCATCAGAGCAATATATTGCCTTCGCAAGCGCGATTCTCTAAGGGAACTGTTTAAAAATATTAACATCATGACGGTACCTTGTCAATATATCTGTGAAAACATCATGTACGTAAGGAAAAATTTAAATATTTTCAGTAAAAGAGGTGAAAGACTAGAAATAGGGACCAATTAGTTCAACCAGGTTTCAGACTGGCTAAAGTAGGCTCATCCTTCATCGGGTACTGCTTAAAATGTTACAATAAAATACCTCCCCACATACTCGTACTCTAACTGAATGAAACGAAATTTAAATCTTGTATAAAACGCACACTATGCAGCCAAGCATATTGTAAGTTGGGGGATTACATCGCTGTCAACGATGCTTGGCTCAACGCTGGTCCTGCTCCACAGGGAAATATTACACAGGGGAATACATTAATTGATTAGCATTCGAAAATATTGTTGGAGCTGCTGAAGATTGTAAAAACTATCTTTGCATTGTATATATTCAATCTCTTAGTAATGTATAACTGCATAGCACATGTCTGAGCACTATGTATCTACTATAAAACTACCATTTACTAGCATCGTCTTTCATTGACTTGAATGTGCCCTGGCGGCTGAGAGCATGTCAAGCTCACTTGTACAGTGGCGTGTGTATTGGATCATTAAGTTCCCTTCAAAATGTATTACGGACGCGTTTAACGTGCACGTCTTTTTACATCGTTCTTACATGTATAGTTTCAACATGAATGATGTAACCAATTTTCTTTTTTTTAACTATAGTATATTGATTTAAAAGAGTGTCCGTGGAGTTTCTTGCCCGTTCTTCTCCATAGGTACCTACTTCGCTTTGGAATGGGCAACTAGCTTCATTTTTCTGACTGGCCGACCGACCCCTTGCCAATTCAAAAGTGCCTGTAATTGGTTCGACGATTCGTTCGTGACGATTTCGTTTTATTTTACGAGAAAGACCTTTCGTAACATTTTTTTTAACTTAGTTTCAATATTAGCTTTGTTTGCGTGAATTGTGGAATGTCCATATTGTGAAAATGTAAACACTCTTACTTAAACTATTTACCATAGAAAACCAACTTCCTTTAGGTCTTGGCTGCAGATTCGTACTTTCGCTACTAACGGTTTTCTTGTAATTAAGAGGGCCCTTCCCGGTCCGTTTTTCGTCAACGCGAGCATGATTGGATAGCTTGTTATTTCATCCAACGCAATGTTTGAAAAAGAAGCAAGAGTGAAAACACGATAACATCGAACGAAAATTGGCACGCAAAGATATCACAAAACTTGTTGCAGGTAATAAGTGTTTTTGAAAAAGCCCTACAAGTTTTTGGAAAAAATGTTTGTCATTTAGAATCTCCATTACATGTGCGAGGTTCCTATGAAGATGTTTTCTTTACTTTTACAATTTATGAGTACATTATGAACGGCCAAAGTTCAGGTAAAATTTGTGCAAAAAAGCAGTTTTTTGGAGGCTTATACTGAATTTGTTTCTCCAAATTTAGATTTTTTACTTGCATAAAAACCTAGATAAAGTACACAAGACACCTATTAATTCAAAAATTTGAATGAAAGATGTGTTACAACGCCATAATCACGTACGAGCGTTTATATGAAAAGTATGACGGGTTGGCCGCTCTTAAAGACGTCACGGTGAGCACAGGAGTTTTGCATTTCGTCGCTCTAGATGTGACACCTCATAACTGCAATTTTTGGTTAATTTTACACTTTGATGCGAAATTGTCCATCAAGGAATTTTCCATCTTCTTGGTGATAATTATCTTGTATGTACAGGAGGCTCACTTAATTTAAAAACGGACTTTTAGTGACATCTCGTAACAAGACTTAGAAGCACTTTGTAAGGTGAGAACTCGTAAGTATTACAGTGTCGGACGGCTGAACCAAAATCAACTTTATTTACACAGTGGTAAAATTGATATTTGTTTAATTGATAGTTGACTGTTTTTGACGCAACTCGGCAAGGGAATGTTTCTGTCTACATTAGGACAAAATTAGGGGATGGTAATGAATTATGTTAAGGGATCTGAAGCAGGAATGTCAGAACGTACAGAAGAACCAAATGTTGTGCCAAGACAAACACATCTACCGATGGCTAATGCTAGGAAAGAATATTTGGTACCGTTTTTAGACAAACTTTATTGACTATTTAAATAATAGGTACTCTGATCAATAGTCAGATACCTGTTTTGATTATTTGGAGTGATAGGTGTACATATCAAAATCCGATTGACTAGCGAGGCCAGACGTAGACCCATACGAAGTCAAAAGCCTTGATGACTTTAATTTTTGTCGAAATTATGGAGATGATATGGTGTACCCGTCTATCAGACCTGGAAAAATGCGGGTGCTCCGCAGGTTACAAATGTAGTCATCAAATACACTCCTGATGGTGTCATTTCGGTTAAAGGTAGCTATAGTGACGAATTTCTTGACTTTCCCAAAAAAGGGGTAAGAGGTATGGTGTCAAATCCTTAGACGCCTTCCCGCAGTTTCATATACAAAACATCCCTATCAGAAAACAAAAATGGTTGCATTTACAAGAACTAAAAACAGTGATCTTCAAAGACTGTCCTGTCATGCTTTTTATGATAATATTTGCCACTTGTCTCGTTTTCAAACCAAATGTAAAAAAAAAAAACAATTTGGCATAATTTTGAGGTTTTTAAAGATTTACTTAAACATTTATTATTATAAGACTTTTTTCATTGTTACCATATTGTTAAAGGCTTGAGATTTTCATAATGTTGTAATTGTAATGTTGTTTGATACTGAGAGTTTTGAATTCTTTATTTTTTACTTTTTCCTAGATAATTAAAAGACTTTTTGACTTGCCATAATTCTGAGACTTCCTAGTTTATTTTTTATTTCGTGAGAGAAAATTATAACTCTAACCCTCTGCCTAACCCTTCGGGGAATACAGGCATGATGTTATGTTATGTGCAAAATTATAAAAAAATACAAGTTTTACTGTAGGTATGCAATAATGATTAAGTTAATATGAGTAATACTTAATAAAGCAGGCTTTTATTTTTTCTAGTTAAGCTAGAACCTACTTCGACCTTAGTCTAATTATATGCCGTGAAGGAATTATAAACATATTGACATTAACATTTTCACTTTTATGTTAATAATTTATTATACACATGCATTAACACTACATTTATTTCATTTACATTTATCAAAAGAAAGAATAAAATATATTTTTTGATAAAAAGCTAGCGAGACTTCATAAGTTACAGTAAATATTTACAAAAAATTTGGCGGTACCACGTACCGACAAATTAATACACATCAAGCATGCCAAGGTGATTTTTTAAGTGCATTCAAGAAAACATACGGTATTTTATTTAATATTCAATAAAATTACCAAAAGCATGCAATATACATAATTATCAAAACAGTTTTTTGTTTCTCCTGGAAAATTTACAGTTTCGTACTTACGAGGTCTCACATCTAGAGCGACGATTTCATGTTTGTCCGTAAAATGTAACGAAATATTTTTTTGCATACAGTACTTAAAGTTTGTAATTTTAATTAAGGTGAAAACATAATCACAAGTGAAAAATAAATATCATTTATTTTAAAGATAAAACTTAACACAAAACTTATAAAAACTTGCTCCTAACAATTTTCTCTCCATACTCCTCGTACTGCTTCTTTTGCACCCACACCTTAGGAGCTTCCAGCATCCCCGCGAATACTGCGCCCCCCATCCAAGCTACCGAGTAGGGTTCCGAGGTAGTTATGATATTCACAGGTCGGCGAATTATTTCCTCGATTTCTCGAGCTAAACGCTGGTTGAAGCCCGGCATGGTTAACCGACCTCCGTGAGTGACAATGGCGTCGTACATTTCAGAGTGAAGTCCTTCATCAACTTTTAAGATCGCAGTTATCATTGCGTCATGTATGGGCAATTTATTCGTCGTCTCCCCTAACACCAGCTCTGGTTGGAAGTACATCTCACCTGCCATGAACACCTCTTCGCTCACATCTATAACTTGTCCATTTGGCAGCTTGTACTCCTTCTTATATTGTTGTTTTGTTACTGCGCAGTTTTCAGTGATGTACATTAAATCACAGATATCGTTGACAACTGACTCGGGATCATTACCAAGGTCTAGACCTCGCTTTTCCAGGCAATCATGCACATACCTATTTATTTCGAATCCAGCGACGTTGGTTAGCACATTAGCATAGCTGAGAGAGCCTCCTTCGTAGAGTGGGTTAATTTGTGTGATGTCTTCTCCCAGGTCTACAGAGATCCCTGTCGTGATCCCTGATCCAAACAGAGCTAAGAAACTTTGTGGTTTCACGCACAATGCAGGAGCGTTCAGAGCTTCGAAGAAAATTTCGCAGCATTTCATTCTGGAATGTAAAAACAAATCGTCATCGTAGCAGGTTGATAATAGTAGGTGGCGTTCTGTAGTTTTTGCGTACCACTACGGGAAGAAGGCGTGAGTTTTTATTGGAAGAGGAGCCCAGAGGCCCAGTGGGTTTTCGAGCAAACATATGCAGCGCGAAACGTTGAAAAATCTGGTGGTGCCGCATGAGGAGGGAACACCGAAAATATATTTGAAAATGTTCAGATAGGAGCCCCGTGATCAGAAAAAGGATAAAAAATAAAGTGATCTTCAGAGCCGCTGATTTTCATATGATCATGTGCGGCCTAACCCATAATGTTGCAAATAAGCAAATGTGACGATGAAATTACGGGCTTTCCCTAAATCTGACAACTTTGAAAAACTCAGATTTCGACCTTTTTTAAAAGGATATTCATGGCGAATAAAAGTTATTTTAAGCAATAGTGTTACGTGTCCTTATAGTGAATATACAAATATCTGACGGATTGATGGAGCTTTCTGGCAAATATAAAGAAATTTCATCAATCCAGAAAATTACCCAAAAAAGTGGTCATTATTTTGCATTTATCCCTAAATCAAGGAACCCAATAGCTTCGATTACTATTTGAATTTGAAGCTGACACGATTGTGAAGATTTCTCAGGTTCCTTGATTTATAATTAAATGCAAAATTATGTCCACTTTTGGGTAATTTTCTGAATAGATGGAATTTCGTCATATTTGCCAAAACGCTCCATCAATCCGTCGGATATTTATATACTCACTATCATAACATGTACCACTATTGCACAGAATAACTTTCAATCACCCTAAATATCCTTTAAAAAAAGGTCTAAATCTGAGTTTTCAAAGTTGTCAGATTTAGAGAAAGCCCACAATTTCTTCGTCAGATTTGCCGTTTTAAGTCATTGTGGTTTAGGCCGCACACGATCATATGAAAATTAACGGCTCTGAGGAGCACTTTATTTTGGGTCGTTTTTGAAATATGAAAGTGAATTCCTAACTACAACTCCTCCTATCTGAAACTTTTCGAACATATTTTCGGTGTTCCCTCCTCATGCCACACCAACTCAGCTATCAACTTTTCACCCTGCATATGCTTGTTCAAAAACCCTCTGGGCGCCCCTTCCATATGTATGTAAAAAAAGAACTGTCGTTGTAATTTTCTTTTCTTTATTTTCGAATTGCAGAAGTGTGTCAAACTTTTGACTTATATCTTAAGCAGTCGACACACAAGGCGGGGGATAGCATTCGGTTGCGTTTTTGGTGCTTGTGTCTAAATTTTTGACCCTCTACATAAAAGGGGCGTTTTAAGGTTAAGGCTTTGTCCGCCTGCCAGATCATCTTTTTCATGAGTTTGAGTGACAGTAAACTGTAAATTAGTGAAAACTTGAATACCCAATCCTAGATAATTTACATGTATTTCCACTAAGTTATGATTTCTGATTAACCGTTTGTGACAAAAACTAATAAAAAAAAAAACCAATGAAATTTGAATTTTGCCCTGTATGGCATTAAGTTTTTGTATTTCCAAAACTTGAGATCCGAGAATCTGAATTTTTAAATGTAGGCATTTTATCTACGGTGTAACAGAGCCATCACATAGCCATCAACTCTACATTCTGTATATCAAACTAAATAATATTGCACACAAATGATTGCTGGGAAACGACTTTTATTTTTGGTCTGAAAAATCGATCTATTGTAACGCCCGCAAAACATTGTGCTCATGGGTGTGTGCAACGGCACAGGGGTCGTGAGGATATTTAATGTTAACGGGGATGCGCTCAGGTAGCCCGCGAAATTCAAAAATACTTACGTTTTTTTGCAATTTGCAGGTCACTGTCAGGTTGTATGTTGATTAAAATATGATTCACGACCGAACAAATATGGCATTACAGAATTCTAATCATTAGAATCAGCAATACAACTCCTTAGGTTAGAATTGGCCTCAAATGTCATGATTTCATGAAATAGTCATTCAATAGGGTAATATGAAGTTAGAGAGATGTGTGGATGATTTTTATGATTATAATTTTATAAATAAATATTTGATACGGCCGCGAATCAGATTTAGATCAACATACAACCTGATACTGACCTGCAAATTGCAAAAAACGCAAGAAAATTTGAATTTCGCGGGCTACCTTAGCCCATCCCGCTTAAGTTATAACATTTAAAACTTATTTTTGTAGGAACTTTGACTGTCAATATCTCCATAACCAGAAGATTCCCTGGTAAGGTTCAGAAAAAAAAATCTATCGCATATTACGGAAATAACAAGTGACTCTTAGCTTCTTTAAGCGTCTTTGTAGACACTCTTTAGACCCGTACTGTTGTCGGGAAGAATATCATTTTGTAGTAAAGACCAATAAATGCACCGTACACGCTCCCTGCACGTAACAATATTAGCATGAAACGTGATAGCTGCTCGTCGTCACTGACACGAGGTACTCAGGTAGGTAATGAGCCGATTATCGCCGACAATGCACTCACTATTAGTCGCTATATACCGGCAATCATGTTTAGACGCCCCAATCATATCAGGTTAGTATCCTGGTAACTAGGAGATATAGATCACTTTAGGATACTCTGCTGAACTTTTATCTCAACAGATAAATGTGTTGTCAATAGGTATTTGAAAATGTCGGCGTGTTCATTTGGCCACTAATGGCCAGAATAAAATAGTTTCAAAATATAACAATATAAAAAGATTTATTCTTTTCTAGATCATAGGTATTGCACACATCGACATGCTATTTGTTTATAAATCATCTACTACTTTACACCAAGATATGCAAGCAACGTAGCATAAAAACATTTAAAAAAAACATAATAAATAAATAGAAAAAAAAGTAGCAATATACTAAAGATAAACTTCAGAAAAAAAAAAACACTTTAAATTCACAATCATAATAGGACTATTGCAGTTGCCTATAAGCCTGATACAGTGGTGATGGATTCGATAGAGCAGCGTGCCATGATTGTTGACATAACGTTCCCGTATGACGGGAACCTCGTGAAAGCCGAGAAAGATACTTAAACAAATCAAGTATCTTGACTTGACTCGCGTGGTTGTCGACATGTGGGACGTGGCCTCAGCGATAATTGTGCCGATAGTCGTAACAGCCAATGGCTTAAAAGCCAAGAGCCTCGACTAACACCTGAGGAGGCTCTCGGTGGGCAGCTGGATCAAGGCTTGATTCAGAAAGCGGTACTTCTGGACACTGCTCGCATTGTTAGGAGGTTCTTCTCTCTGGAGCCCTGACCGTTCGGACCCTATTCCCGATACCGGCAGGGTACAATCTTTTTTTTAAATGTGTTTTATTAATTCTAATATTTAAAAATATTATTTATGTATTTATAATGAAATAAAGGAAATAATAATACCAGCCTATTATTGTCCCACTGCAGGGCAAACACTGGTGCATAGGAGTATTTTGAAACCACCAAAATATAATAATTCTACTCAACAATAAAATTTAAAAAAAAATAGCTCTGATGGGCCGACCACGAGTTTTGCAAATCAGCGGACTAGCTATACTGACTAATAAAATTGACCGAGTGAACGCGAAGCGCCTCCGTTTCAGCTTGGACAAAAATGTTTCCTTATGTCCGGATGTCCGGGTGTTCTCCTCTACGGGTGTCATTTCTCAACCGATTCTCGTGAAATTTTGTGAGCAGGTTTAATTATTATATGGATTTCTTTTTGTCGATTAGGATTTTCGAAATTTTTCAAAATGCCGGAGATATGGGGTTGAAAACGGAAAAAAAACATATTTCGGCCATTTCACGCTCTTTGCGTGCGCTAGAGCGCGCGCTTTTTGTTTTAAGGTGCGCGGTGAACATATATTCAGTTTTAAGCTATGCAAAGCCAGACTCGCGAGGTATACAGCTCACAGAGCCACTAGTTAGTAAGATTTTATAAATTTAATTTCTTGTCGTATTAAGTCTCCACCCTGTATATTTTTAAAATCCTTATACCTGGACTAGCATGTTTAGAACCTGTTCCTTATTATTCTCTCTCCATGTTCTTCGTACTGCTTCTTATGTACCCAAACTTTTCTGGCCTCCACTATTCCTGCGAAGACGGCGCCCCCTAACCAAGCCAGCGCATACAATTCAGAATTTTCTTTAACCTTCACGGGTCTGTGAATAATTGCCTCAATTTCTCGAGATAACCGCTTATTCAAACCTTGCATAGTTGCCATTCCTCCATGAGTCACAATGGCATCATACATCTCAGGTTGTAGTCCTGGATCACATTTTAATACAGCAGTCACAAGAGCTTCTTGTATAGGAATTCTTTCCGTCTTCTTTCCCATCACCAACTCTGGTTGGAAGTACATCTCACCAGCCATGTAAATCTCCTCACTCACATCTATTTCTTCACCACTTGGCAGCTTATACTTCGTCAGATATTCCTCTCTAGATACAGCGCCATGTTTAGTGACGTAAAGATAGTTCTTCCTCAAGGTTGCGATGATTTCATCAGCATGGCTGCCGAGGTGCAGACCTCGCTTTCTGAAGCTATTTTTCATGTAATTAGACAGGTCATCCCCAGCTATTTTGGTGACCATGTTAGCGTAGCTGATGGAGCCGCCTTCGTAGATTGGGTTGATTTCCGTTATGTGATAGCCAAGGTCTACAGAGAGGCCTGTAGTGAAGCCTGATCCGAACAGAGCTAACACACTCTGTGGTTTCACGCACAATGCGGGAGAGTTTATAGTTTCGAAGAAAATCTCGCAGCATTTTGCTCTGGAATAAAACAATTGTATGCTTGTATTTTAGAATGTTCTGATGACGTAATATCATCCTGATAGAGTATCAGTAGCGGTATAGGTAGGTGTATTAGTATAGTGTTATTTAAGTCATATACAAAATATTTTGAATTCATAAAGTACAATGGACCAATTGTTAGTCGCATTGGTGCCGCTTGGTGACTATTAATTAAAGTTTAAAAGGTAGCGTCAAAATAAAATAAAATAACAAACAAAAATATCATACTTAATTACTTAAATGTCCGAACTGAGTTATTTCAGTTTATAGGTACAGGTTGGATTTTCTGTGCTGTGAGCATCAAGGCGAAATCCGTAACTGTGAGCAGTAGAGCAAAGGCGCCAAATTAAAGAAAACTGAAAAAATATGTTATTTAAAGAAACTAAAACTGAAAAAAAAAGCTGTTATACACACTGTCGCTTTTACACTAACAAAACACTTATACAGAACTGAAAGCATAACATTAAGAATTAACATCAGTCCCTTTCATTTCTAAAATATTTATGTTGTTTAATGTATCACCTAGGTGTCTAAACGGACAAAAAAGTCGCCTCACTGTCTGGTTCCCGTTGCCTCTTATTCACGGGATCGGATCGACACCTCAAATTCACATCGACATATTCGAGCCGAAGTTCTTAAATATTCTCCCATTGTCTGATACTTTTCAGTACAAATCCTGACTTAATGCCATCAGAGCTTAACAACGAAATATATTGGAGCTCACAAAAGAGTAGCGATCAGAATTATAAAGAGATCCATCGACTAATAATGAACACTTTTTGTCGACTGAGAAGACATTCGTGGCTTATTTAGCGTTAGTTACATAGTATCGTTTAGTGTTGTATTTTGAGGGTCTTGATTGGCTGGATACTACGTAGAACAAACAAAACAAAGCAGAGCTAGTTTAACCAATAGCTCTGGCTTTAAAGCTGAATCACTGAATTGCAGCTTACAACCTATTTGCGCTTGTATGGTGTATATCCATTGTATGCGCTAATGTACCCAGCTTTATTTATTTTGGGTATTGTTGGATATAACGAACTGAGGGTCAGAAAGGATCTCGCACTCAACTCGTACATATTCAAAGTACATAGAGGGTAGGTATATAATGTAGACAAGTAGGGCACATAGGTTTGTCTGTTCCGAACAGGTATGTGTGGCGACGACGACAGCCACGGCTGCTGGCGGAGCTGCGCGCGAGCATCAATCTTTTAAATGAGGCGCTATTGACGCGTGCGCCCCGCTCTCTCAACCTCATAGCTAGTGAATTGGACTGACAAGAACTTTTTCCCGCTGCTTCCCTCGCGTGGTGGTCGGAAATTATCCCACGGAAACGTACTACTACGTTTAATAGATCTTTTTAAGAGGAATAATTTCGTAATACATTGTTTTCATATAACTTTATTGGTTTACGCGGCGCACGCCAGTATCGACGTGATTTTTCCGACATCTTCAACAATCATCGTCATGTTTCAGTCAATTTACTCAAAACCATAAAGAATTATACACTTAAACCTTCCTCATGAATCTCTCCGTTTATTGGTGAAAACCGTATGAAAATCCGTTCAGTAGTTTTTGAGTATATCGCGTTCAGACAGACAGACAGCCAAACATGACCCGGGGACTTTGTTTTATAATATGTAGTGATTGTTCACTGTTGGACCTGATGCTGCGGTACTACTTGTTTCTTTCTGTATTTATGGTACAGTGAATCTTGTGATTAGTTTACCACCTCGGTTGGATGTCACTTGTAATGTCTGTTTGTCTGTGAGACACTTAGATAATTTCAACCTTAGTGAAGTTTCAACTTACTGGGAATTGCTGTCAAAGGTGAATAACAGAAGACAGACAGGATGATTTGATTATTACCGAGGTTTAATAGCATGAAGGCCCACTTGCATCACACATGACTAACAAGTTTGGCGCTAAACAAAATAAAACTGCCTCGTCGGTCCAGTAACTAGTAAGTAGTTGCAAGGGCTACTGCTAAGCTTGAAGTTCCAGGCTCGATTCCCAGGTCGGGTTGGTTATTCATTCTTCCCATCAGGAATTTTTCAGTAGCAGCCCGGAGTCTGGATTTGTGCCCGCTGTATGGCAACAGGCTCGCCCCCTAGTACATGGGACTTAAACATCACTGGCGAAATGTGGCTGTACTACCTTTAAATACACCTCTGCCTAACTTTTCTAGGAAAATAGGCGTGATGTTATGTTATATTTCAAACATAATTCTGTAATCGTCATTTCCAAACACTTGACGGAAATAGAACGATATTTAAAATTAATTTAGCGCTAAGCGAGGATTTTTGGTGCAAGCAAGCCTAAGACTAGGACAACATTTGAGTAAACTGCTCAAAAACTTTGCTTGAACCACATCATACATTTAAACGCGAAAATAAGCAATTAGGACACATTACTTGCTGAATCATAACTTTTTATAAGGCATTAAAAACTTGAATTATTCTTCTACAGATAAAAATGTCAAATGCAGAAACCACCGTTATAAATGTGCCGTCCTCTTATCTTTGCGGTCTTCGATAGTGGAGCGAGTAGAATTTCTGAGTGGATTCGACATAATTCCACAAATTGCTATTGTTAATTAGATCTGACTTTTAAATGGTGTTACAGCAATTACTTTGATAGCGTACTTTGTCCTAGATTTTACAGACAACAGAGTACTGTTGGTGAATATTCTAGGCGACAATTCCAATGCAAAATAGGGTTTAGCTGCGCTAATTACAGTCAATTGTAACGAAATGTAAACACCCCGAGTGGTGGAATACTAGCGAGTCTGTTGGGCAAATGTATTTTTTCAAGAATATTTCAAGCATTAAGTCTTTTCGTTACTATGATTGGAAGGAAATTATCAATCATATAAAATATTGTATATCATTTTAAAATAGTAACGGTGGAGTTTCTCGCCCATTCTTATCCATACGAAACTACCTTTTGGAAGGGGCGACTGGAATCAATGATATAGAGTAAAATATTTAATTTTGACGTTCAAAAATATATTTTTCGTGCCTATTTGCAACGAATGATTTTACTTTGAGTTTTGACTTTGCTCATGAAACTATGACATAGTACAATACTATCAGTACCCGCGGGTAAGCTCGTGTAGCATTGGACTGTGATATAGCAAAGCAAAACCGTTAGTAAAGATTTTGCATATTTGAATTAACGAACGTTAAAAACTAACAGAAAAAAAAATTGGTACTTACTACCTACTCTATTTATTAATTAAAAAAGAAATATTTAAAAAATAATATTTTAAAACTAGCTGAGGTCGGTGTTCCCTTCTCTTAGAAAAAACACCGAAACAGACTCGGAGCTTAAAACTTTGCACCCAATGAGTGCATACTTTCTTATTATACAAAAGAAAATAAAAGATACTTCATACACAAATCAAGTGGATTGGTAGCGAAGCTGTAGAACTAATTGTATGTAAATGTATACAGGTCAGCCAGACGCATGTACTTCGTGTTATTTACCGTTGTCTGACGCCGCTCGGCAATCATCATGAAAAACACAGCTCCCTCGACACATTCATTTATAGTCAACCTCGTAATTGCTTCACCACCCTAAGGTTGAATGTCACTTGCACGTCATAAAACGTCAAGGTCTACGTATAAATTATTTCCTTTAAGACCAAATAATCTGCCTACCCTTTTCCAAACTACGTTAGTGTCGGCTTCCAGTCTAACTTGATGCAGCTAAATATCAGTATCTTACATGGAGCGACTGCCTATCTGACCTCCACAAACCAGTTTCTGGGTAACATGAAACCCCATGGTAAGACTGGTTGTTAGACTTTTGGGCTTCTGACTACCTGTAATGACTGTCAAAGATCTACGAATGACAGCCGAGCAAAACGGATTAACGTACTTTCCGAGGCACGGAGGGATCTCGATGTATAATGGTTAGTTACCCATCAATGAACTGACCGTGGCAATCATAGTTTAACCTTCAATTGATTGATGCGGCTGCTATCATTGTGCCACGAGCCAGCTATATACAACGCTACAAGGATAATCTGACGAGTGGCAAAAATTAGAACTAACGCCGTCATCTTGTTATGTGAATACAGTTTCTGAGACTATTACACAAATGTTTACCATCAACGCCCCCTGTCAATGTCATTCAGAGGCTAAAATAACCTTGTAGCACTCTAGTTTCAACCCTAGTGAAGTTTCAATTCACTGCGAGTTTTTGTCATAAGTGGTAAAACAATTACGAGGTAACGTAGATATTGCTTTACTCGGTTAATAACTACCACATGTCCTTCATAAACTATACATTTAACGGAACAAAGTTTCATGTTCTGAACGTAATCCTGACCTCGGGTTGTAAGCCCCTGCCCAGCCCGCACTCACACAGATTTGGGGAATCTGTCGTGCCGACGCGATACTGTCGTCAAAACGTTATCTTGTTTCAGCTCACAGAACACGGAGACGCTTTGGTCACCGCTACTAGAGACGGCATTGTCAACATTTTCTATAGAAACCAATCGTGTCACTGTTCTCTCGCACTACGGCACAAATATCGTATAGAAACTGACGGCTTTGAACAGTGATCTGTGACAGTTAGAGGTTGTGCGCTAAACGCACTTTCGGCACCAGGAATTTTATTAGTCAGTATTGCTATCTCCAGACGCTGTCAGCGCGGGGATTCCGATGCTCTGTGTTTTGTCAGCCTAACAGAAATGTTAGGCAAAGTCGTGGGTTATTTATACGTAACCCGGAGGAACTGTAGCATGTGATTATCGACCTAATAAATAATTTTAATTTGCTATAGATCTTTGACAGTTCTTACGGGTAGTCAGAAGCCTGAAAGTCTTACAACCAGTCTTACACAGGGGTAACGTGCTATCCTGTGATTCGGTTGTGGACGTCAGATAGGCAGTTGCTCCATGAAAAAGTACTGGTATTCAGCTGCAACCAGTTAGAATGGAAGCCGGCTCCAACATGGTTGGAAAAAGGCAGACAGGTGATGATGTTACAGCGCCATATTAACGTAATATGAAATTAAATAAGTGTCTTGTAAACGGAAATTACAATACAAAGGTGCTTCGGTTTCTCCTGATCACACGCAATAGTATGAAGTATTCACCGTTTGCCAACCGAGACGAAATGATAATCAAAAGACCTTTACCAAATCGTGAATATTATTCTATTGAAAAACTCCACATGGTCGCGTCGTATTGTGGAGAAAAGTATGAATCCAACAGAGTCTTTTCTATCGACGCAGTAAAGTATTCAGACAATAA
This sequence comes from Dryobotodes eremita, assembly GCA_917490735.1. Classification (NCBI taxonomy): domain Eukaryota; kingdom Metazoa; phylum Arthropoda; class Insecta; order Lepidoptera; family Noctuidae; genus Dryobotodes; species Dryobotodes eremita. Next base: position 1,948,243 of record OU823241.1, on the reverse strand, counting down.
AGTACTTCGATAAGTCGAAGTTGTGTGAAAAGACTTAGGTACCTACTGCGATTATCCGACGTAGACCAGTAAATCTTTCTTAACTTGATTTCTTACCCACAAAAGAGCAAATTCTTTAGAATATCAAATGGTAGAATAGAATAATTCCAGCTAGAAGATCATACATTAGAAGACTCACATATCCCACCGACGGTAGGTAATTGGTAGAAACTAACACTCACATAATAGTCGTCTAAAATCGTAAAACTATTTTAGCTTAGTAATACCTTTTATGGTAGTTTAGTAGTAAGTAGTTCGAAGAGGGGCAAGAAAGCACTTTGTTTTAACCGCATAAATATATGTCTGTAAAAGTACGTGACTACGGGTATGAAAACTTCAAAATTTTGTGAATAAATATGAAAATCAAGAATATTTTCCATATTCGTGCAAATACTCAGCTGATTTCCAATTACTGTCTACATATTTTTATCACTGGGGGAGGCTTATGTCCGGCAGCGGATGTCTTTCGGCTGAAATGATAAATGATGATGATCTACATTTATTATTACTGAAAAAATCAAGTGGAATCATTCAGTCTCCAGTACGTTATTGCACTCAAAAATATTAACGAACAGCTCGTAATTATTGCAGTCGTATTGTAATTAACAAGAATAATTAGTTTTGTATCGACCTTGTATGGAGCTTCATCGGATATGGAGAATGTGGAAATTAATGTGTGGCCAACATTTGTCACATACTTATCGGAAATATTTGTGTTCATAATTAAGTCTCTAAAAATTTCTTTTTAGGTTTTCAAAACTAACATTCGAAAACCTAAAGTTTCTTTAGATTTTCACAATGTTTATATATGAATTGCCTATCAGCATACCTAATATTCCGGCTCAATTATCCCAAACTATTCACCAACGCAGTCTTATTGTATTATAATTATTTCAACAAGTAGCTTAGAAATGATTTTTTATTTACTGTCCATTCAGTCTTATTTATCTACTAATTTATTTATACAATCCAGCCATTACGCATGTAGGACCTACCAAAAGACCATGTCTGTAAGGAATTTCGGTACCAACATAAACTCCTTAGTTTATGTACCAAGATTCCTTTCAGACAGACGATGTAGACAAGAAATACCACGCTGCTGACCCAGCTAGGAGCAAGCGACGTGGACGTACATGCGCTTACATAATTACCCCACATCAGGCAGTTTTTCGTGTCGGGACAGATCTCGCCAGTACTATTAGAGATTCTGTGTCTCGGGACGAAAAATACGACGTTCACGACGTTTGCTAAGTCTTGGGTTGAAACAATATGCTCGTGTATTTCAATATAATATGTATTGTGCGAGAATACATGTTTTATCTATCTATCGAATATACGAGTATGCATGTGTTTTGTCTTGGTCCGTGGAAAAGTATTAGTAGTTTGAGTGGAAATTGGTAGTAAAGTTTTAAAATATACTCTATGAGCTGCAAAAATAACATTATTTTGGAACGAATATGACTTATCTCATGGGAAAAGCTTCTGGCCTTTCTCTGCCTGTAGTTGATTGCTATAGAAGCCTATCTGATGCTCCAGTTGTCGCTCTACAAGTTTATTTATTAGTATCTATCTTATGTGGCATTGAATACCTTCAATAGTTACACGCAATTGGAAGGCTACAGCCCGCTTTCAGTTGGTTAATAAAGCACGATAAGAAAACTATTCATCTTTTAAAAACATTAACAGATAAAAAAATCTCCGAGCCTTCTATTCTAGATGTTTAAAACCAAAAAATCTTACTTGTCCTGCATGGTGGTGGCAGGGGCACAGGATAGTAGCACCGCTCGGTCTTCAGGAGCCGCCTTCAGCTCTCTATAGAATATATGGTGCCACACCCTCTCCATGTTATCCCAGTGAATGATCTTCCCCTTCACGACCGGATAGTTCAAGTCCAGCTCATCCGTACGGGCGACAGCCTCGTCCCCAATATAAACGTCGTAAGGACTCCTCCCGTACCTCCCTTCAAGGTGCTTTGGCCGTCCAACTGTAGTCCTGAAGATGGACACCGGGTGGTTGTCGCAGGCAAACCCAGCTTTGATGTTGTAGCTACCGTTGTCAATCACCACCACGGGTTTTGAAAAAGGGTCACTCATGTTTGTTGTTATCTTTAATAAGAATACACCATAAAAGTACTTTGTGTGATACACTATCAAAAATACTTTTTGACGTAATAAACGAATTTGACCTTGTCATGTGCAAATAAAAATAATTGATATTTGTCTTCGTTCCAGGCTGCCAGGTATATTTTATATTAAGACTACGTGATAAAGACAACCACACACTGACTCGAGCACGATAACAATCACGCGAAATTTTTAAGTCTCTAACCACAATCTCAAACTCTTCGAAATACGAATAATCTGAAGGGTAAACTTTCTTGAAATCATAAAATTTATAATCTTAGCTTAACCTTAACCCAAGTTTAAACAAAGTTTCGAAGTTAACTTAATACCTTACTTGGAAGTTTGACATGCCAGATAAAAACAGGGGTGGCTTTATATCGTGTGCTTAAGTTACATTTCGGCAATAAAGTGGTATTATAAAGTTGTCTGGAATTGTGGGGCCATACAGCCTTTATCATATTAAGTTCATATTTCAGTAAGATGATCAATTTGTTCTACATTCCTAGATCAGTCTTCTATGAAACAATAAATAAATTGGAAGACACAAGCACGATATTGAATCCAACTCATGACGACATTGTATTAAATTAGTTGATGTCACATACTTATCTATATTACGGACAAGGTACGTCTCTCTCGTCATTATCAGCCGTATTTGTACTACTGTGGGCGTACTATGGAAAGTGTTGGTTATTGCGCAATAGAAAAACTGTTTGCAGTTCAAATCAAATTATAATTTATGAACAATTTAATTACACTAGCGAATCACACACTGTAGGTACACGACACAACTATACGGAACCCGCGACAGTTTCTAAACGTGTTCACTGCTTAACCGCCAACAACAAACTCTCTTTAAGTCTGGTCAAGCGTTATTTTATAGGCTCTGTCAAGCGCCACCTGGTGGCACTGACGTCCCGATTAGTCAAAGTCAAACGATTGATTTAACGTATTTCCGACAAATATAACTTACATATAATAAAGAAATCTCTATATTTTGTCAAGTCGTAAAAACCGTGCGAGGGGCGAGTCGCTGGTATGGGCTGTAAGTATATCTAAAAGTACGAGTATTAAAACAAATTCTACTTTTATATTTTTATCTTCAATCTCCGACGGCTTCCTGTAAGGAAGCAACAACTATAACAGGCAAGACATTCTCACAAATAAATCAAACCGAACGCGATCCAGTATGCAACAACCTTAAAGCGACATGATTAATCACAGCGATTTATTATCGCTTCAAATAGCAATATATCGTTCCATGCACGGAATGGCGATATTTTTTCATATTTTTGTATGGATTTCAGTCATTTCTGAAAAAAATATGTGTCAATGCTAAATTATAACGTTAAGATGGTTTTGTGATTATAATTCAATTTTCAAAATATATAAAATTATAGGATATTGCACAAATTGTCTAGGCTTTTCACTTTAAATCAAAATGGACCTCAGTATTTATATTATTTACTGGATTCGGTTTTTTGAATAACTTAAATTCTTTTAATTTAAATTGTTATATTGACACATAGTTACACAACATAGGCATACTCAAGTAATGCCAGACCACCTCAATAATGCCACAATCAAATGAACACAGCAAAGACTAGTGCCACATGTGTCGTGTTAAACTAATTCCATTGTTCAACGCGTAATTGAAAATAATGGATTTTCCGTGTTCTGTACAAAGTTATTGTTACAGATTTAACTTTAATATTATTTCAGCTCATTGCTCGTGCGCGAGTAAATTGATGAATGTTTGTAATGCATGTGTGGAGATCTCGTGACAAGTCACTTGTGGGGTCCTCGTCATCATTTAATTTTATAATACGACTGGATGTCGTCCACTGCTGGCCAAAGATTTCGATAGAATAAAGTAGAACATATTTTGGGAGTAAATCACAACTATTCTTTTGGTCTGACACTTTATTGATTTAAGATGAATAGAAAATAGAAAATAATGTATTGTCCACGTCATACAATAAGCAGGTTCACATGATAACACAAGTTGAGATGACATGTACAGCTAGGTTACAATATAACATTTGACAGTGAGCCCCTAACTAGACAGTTCGTCTGAATAATTTATTAACTACGACTCATTTGGCCCGAAACTGAATTGATTACAGATGAATCTAATATTGAATGACCTGGTGAAGGCAGCAGGAATCCGCTGGATGCGAGAAGCACAAAACCGGTCGAAGTGGCGGTGCTTGGGGGAGGCCTATGTCCAGCAGTGGGCGTCTTTTGGCTGAAATGATGATGATGTGTATATAATATTAACTTCTTCGGATCTCTATTTTTAGGGTAGACGTTTCACAAACAGTCAGACTGACGAACATATTAGTTACCTATTTTAAATATTAGTATCCTATCGGTTGGTAAAGATGATATCATAAATTCCGCGGAACTTAATAACTCGAGACTCCTTCGTCCTCGCCGTTTCCCGTTACGAGTCGGCTTTCCCAATCATACAACGCCGTTTATTTCTGTCTTATGCGTCATCTTCCATAAGTCCCATCTCCCCATGTTCTTTTGGATGTTCGTCATCCATGTGGTTTGAGGTCTTCCTCTTCCCCTCTTCTTTGTAGCCACGGAAAGGCACTTTTTCACGACATGGTCATCTACGACTACGATCATCAACGATCTCAGTCTGGAGTCTTTTAATTTATCCTCTATTTCTGCAACCAAATACAGTAATAATAATGTAATACAGTCGGAACCTATCCGTTTGATACGAGTAAACAATATATATTTTAATTTCAGAAATACGTACAATATTTCAGACTATAATTGCCGTGAAATTAAAAGGTTTTTGGCGAAAATTTGTGGAATTACGAAATCCTTTTATTTAATTTCGACAAAGGACGCCATGGATGTCGTAGGTCGTTAAATTTTAGAACACACTGTAGGTTTAATATTTCATTTTTTACAGCTTTTTGCTGTAAATCCTACCAATGTTAGTTATCAATTAGTTATCAAAAACTTACAAGTACGATTTTCTTGTACAATAGCCTCTCTTTATTCAAGTCCAGCTATCAACGTGCCCACCTATTGGGCCCAAGTTAAGGCTCGTGCACACTGGCGCGACGCGACGCCCAAGTTAAGGCTCGTGCACACTGGCGCGACGCGACGCCCGGCACAAAGGCACCGCGTGTCGCGCTACGAGCGGCGCCTTTGTGTTGCGCTGTCGCGTCGCGCCTGTGTGTGGTAGCCTTAAAACTAAATATATAGCATTGATTAGAAAATAATAAGAATCCAACCGTCGCAATTAGTGCTGCAATACCCATAACAAAATTTATTAAAAGAATTTGCTTTTGAATCTAGTTCTACATTTCTTATTTATAAATTAATTATCATTCTGTGCACTTGCGTTAGACAACAGCTGCAGACTAAATTATGATTCAATTTTAATTGCAATCTGAGCTAAAATACGAGTTTTAAAAACAATCAAATCTAGTCATTGCAATGAATGAAAGTGTCTTACTACGCTACACAATAAAGTAAAACAGTCCTCAGTTTTGGTAAATTATTTATATTAATTAACAAAACAAATATACCATTTTAAGTACTTATAATCAAGTTGAAGGCCACGGAACGTTCTTCAGTGACTTAAGTATCTTACAGGTCTTTTACTTTTCTTCAGGCTTAAAGAAACAGCATAAACTGGCAAAATCATATGCAAGGAACATATACTCCTCATATGAAGGTGACACTCATCATATCCCTACCATGTGGTGGCACTTATTTATTTTCTGATTATTAGCTTTATTTTATACTTTACATGTAGTTCTTATATATTGTTCTATGTTCTACTTATTTATCATTTGTTAGCAATGTTAGTTTTGTACTTAAATAAGGTTAGTATTTTTAGGTTTAAGGGCCACTTTTTAAGGTGAAAGACTCCTCGGAACCGCTCCAGGTGGTGGAATCCTCTGCCCGTCTGGACCATAAATTTTCGGCTATTTGTACGATGTCGTCACTCCATCTTTTAAATGGTCTACCCTTCCTTTTTTTTTGTATATTGGATACCAATTTGTAATTATTAATGAACATCTTTAATTCATAGCTCTCTGAATACGACCTGACGATTTTCATTTCAGTGTCAGGAGCTGTTTGACCGCATCTCACGCCTTTGATCTTTTCCTTATCAGTGAACTTTTGACTATATTTTTCAATTTGATGTTCATGTAACTCCACGAATGATGTGACACTACTGGTCTTAATATTCATGTCACATACGACCAGACAACCACGTGGACCAATACCATTGCAAGGACACCGTGACTAACAGTATTGTTTGAAGTATGAAAGTTTTCTGAAATTTCGGAGAAACACGTTTCGTGTTACCCCTCGTAAATACTGCTGAGGCCTTCTCCTTTAAAAGAATCTAGATTGAACCCGATCTGAACCCGAGTCAGCATACTCCTCCTTGGTTAGCCAAAATCCCTTCAAATTTGGTAAGGTCGCCAACATGGACCCTCCTGCCCACGCTGCGTTTTGTCTGTTGGACATCGCATCAATTTTCACCTTGACGTTGGGCAGTTTCTTCTTCAGGAGATGGGTCAGCTCATGGGTCACTCGGTCCAGAAGACCTGTCATCATGCTGGATCCCCCAGAGAATACTATGTTGTTATAGAATATAGACCTGTGAAAAAAACAACACCGTAAAAAATGGCTGAAATTTTGTTAACGAAGCTACCTCATGTTGTGAGAAGAAAGGACGTGGTAAAAGCCGTCACCTACTGTAACCAATAAAACAATATACTGCGTAATTTCATCAACCTGCTTCCCAAGCACGACTAAGTTTCATCTGTACCATAATACACGACATTATGACATTGACTTGTTTCATAATCAACCTATAATATTCTCATTGCTGGAACAGAGATATACTCACTGGGAGAATCCGTAATCCACCACGCGGGCCCAGTGCGGATTGGTGGATGGCACGTGTCTTCGAATTTTTGGTTATAGAATATGCCGGTTTACTCACGATTCTTCCTTCACCGTTTGGTGAGCTGTGGTAAAGGGCCTGTCCTGAATTCGAACCCACAACATATAACTCGTAGGTTGGGGCCGATACCACTGGGCCACCACTGCTCGACTTGTGTAGAACTTACTTACCTATAATCAAGGTCACACAAATCAATGCTGTGGCAAATCACATCGATGATGTTCATGCACTTCAGCCCCTCAAGTTCTGGTTTGAACAACACCTCTGGGCAGAGGAACCGTTCCTCCCCCAAGAGTATGTGCTGTCCGTCTGGTAGGTTGTACCTAGCCTTGCTCTCGTCAAATCCCGCAGTTGCTGCCAGCTCCTTGCCATAGTCTTGGGATATATAGCATATGTCTTTCTGAAATTATGAAAAGCCATTTTTGGCGCAAATTCTGAAGCTATGAAGAGAATGGGCCAATCTGTATGGGAAATGGTCTATACACGAATATCAATACGGTTTTGATATTTGTGTAGCCCAAGAGCAAAACTGCATCAGAATCTGAGTTTTGAGAAAAATACATACCTTTACTTACCTTAATTTTGTCTATAAGATCGATTTCAAAAGGAGTAGTGAAGGAATATCCAGCCTTAAGCATCAGATTCTGTAGTCTATCTGTCAGCATCTTGCCAGTTACTGGGGAGGTGACAGTAGCATGCTTCAGAGGAAACCCTTCAAAGACCGGGGCCGCATAGCAACAAGAGTATCCTTGCTCCCAAACGACACCTGAAGTCCTGCCGTACGCGTTCAGAACTAAAGAAGGCGACTTTGCTATGTACAGAGCATTTACAGCGAAGGATTCGAAGAAGATTTCCGCCATCCGTTCCCTGATGAGATGAAAAATTATTAGGTATGTTAATTGAAAAATACAATTTAAGGGCCTGAGATGAGGAATCCCAGTGTTCATGTTCTGAGAATCTTTCAGTTACTTATAGGGAGTCAACACCCTTCAGCTTAGGATTATTTACGAAATCAAGCACTTACTTATCAGCCTCTGGCGCGAGCGGGTGCACAGAGTGCATGATCTTAGTACTCTCCGGAGGTACACAGAGTTCCTTAAAGAAGACGTGGTGCCACAGCTTCTCCATCTCGTCCCAGTTCTGGATCAGACCTGCCTGGACTGGCCATGTCATTTCCGAGATGCCTCGTTTCCTGATAGCTTCGGCACCGCAGTACACTAGGGGTATACCGTCGATAAGGCCCTCGCGACGGAATCTGAAAAGAAAAGGTTTTGGGGGTAGTTCTAACAGGTCGCAGATTTATCAACCGGCGCACTTTCTTCAATCACAATCCGAATGACTTCGATGAAAATTGCTAATCCATTGGTTCATATATGTTGGAAAAAAAATCTGTTCAACAAAATCGTTGATGACGCAATGAATATTATTAAACTGTCAAAATTAAAGGCATTGCCATTGTAATTGGCTAACGAAATTACCCCGCTGGCTTCCAAATGGAGCCAGGACAAACAATGTTGCATGAAAGATGAAAAATATATACAGTTTTTCGTTTCAATTTCGTTAGTTGACAATTTAATTTAGGTTGTCCCTGGTTCGGCATATACGAGTTTACCTCATTTGCAAATTATGCGAACAGTTTTCCTTCCGTCGTCTTTAATTTACTTTTTTAATATCCAATTATAAGGAAATCGAAAATAAATTACCTTTAATAGCACTTGTCGTTGCTTTAATGCAGTATAAACATAATTATGTAGGTAGAATAATATATTATTTGTAAAGCATCACAGTCAGGAGCTCATTAAATTCGTTATGATCTACAATTCCGCCTCGCAGATCAATTCGTTGCTATGCTACCCTTAGTACTTTCATGAGGAAAAAATTCTTATTGTTAAAATAATGTCTATGAAACCAGCAGAGAATATTTTTACGAGTGACATAATAAAAATGATAAATAATGATGATAATGAATGTGGTGATAGAAATTCCTTTGTCAACTTCTAAAATACTCAAACGAGGCAGTGGCAAAATGTTTACATTATCATGCAAATACAAAATCAACACATTTTAAACAAATAAATCAAAATACAAAACCAACACTCGCTCTAATATTCTGCTTCAACAAGAACCACAGAATTTAAAAGACGAACCTCGCATCCAACACATTTACTATTCCAACTGAAGTGCGAACTGTTGGAATCAGTTGAACTCGACTGTTCCACTATGTCAACAGGTCCACTGTAGGGTATGAATATCGGAATCTCGGTTAAATTTTTCCATTATTCAATTCCGATATTCAATAGTCCAATATCTGAATATCGGATTTAGAGAAAAAAATAGTCGCATTATTTATCTGTTACGTAATAATTATTTATCTGTGGCTCGGCGCTCACTCACAAGCATACGAATAGTATAGCTCTGATGCCGCGTGTAGCGCTATCTAGCGAACCCGTACCGTACCAATATCGTTGCCAGAGTCAATATGCGTGCGTGCATGCGCCATTTGGTCGCTTGGTCGTGCGTGAACCAAGATCGAGAGTGGTGTTTGTGTGACTAAGGGCCGTAAGATCAAAAGCAGTTTAAACTTCACTTCCGATTTCGCTTGAAATTGCTCTTGCTGAAGCATTGGACACACGAAAACGACGTATGAATTGATTCCAATGATTGTATCTTGATCTAACGAAATACGGTCTATTATAACAACTATTTATATCGTTCAACGCGTGTATTATTTCGATATCTGAATCCGAATCAATGTTAAAATTTTCCATTTTAATAACCACAAAACAAAGCTTTAATGAATAGATACGTAGGAATGTATGAAGCAGGCAAAATAGGTACACAGATGTAGCTATTTTAAAAGATCGTCACGTCAAAATATGCTATCTGGTCAGTTTAATCGATACAAAGGAGTTTAACCGCCCCTTTGGGCCAGTTTAAACTAATCGATGGTTTAAACCGCCAATAATCGATCAACTATCATTGATCTTATGAAATAATCGACGCCCAGAGATTAAACTCTCTTCCGCAGTTGACGATTGATCTTGCGGCCATTGTAGTGACGTCGCGTAGGTACTTGGTACACATAAGGTACAGGTAATTTTGCAATCGTTGTACCATAGCAAGCGACCTGTTTAGATTAGTTCCGGTTCCGGTTTAGATTGGTTTCGTTTGTCAATATCTTTTATAAAATTTTATATCTAGTAATTTGTGCTGTAAATTTTTAAAGCAATTAAAGATTTTATTTTAAATGACTTTTTTCTATAAAAAGTCAACCTTTTCTTAAACGGTTGAAACTTCTTTTTGCCTTTCGGTCTTCTTTCTTTTCAGATATTAATATCGGAATTCCGATATTGGGACCTAATGTCGGAAATCTAATAATAATAATAATAATAAAATCGTTTATTTATAAGAGGGACACATTTACAATAAATACCTTTACAATTAAAATAGAGCACAGTTGCTAAATTGCCTGAACTAGGTTGAACCTGTGCTTCAGGCTAAAAAGTGCATAAATACATAATGTAATAAATTAACAATGAGTATAAAGTTAGAACTAAAATAAAATTTAGGTAAATAAAAGTAAAATTGCATGTTAGCGTTTCTATTTGCAGACAACAAGTAGATCTTCTGTCTGTGCATAATTGATGGTTAGTAAATACTTAAGTATAATGTTTTTACAGCTATAGTAATTTAATTTATAGATACTTAGTTTTTTATTTAATCTATTGTACAGAAATGGGCCTAAGAATGTGAAAAATCTTTCAACAAAGACATGTTTTGAGGGGGCATTAGATATTCATACTATATCATTCCGTCTCTTGTTAGTATTGTCAGCATTGTAGGTAAGCATGGTGTGCTGTTTTAATACCAAGTGCATTATGAAAAGCTGGCGAACTGTCAGTACGTTGCAGGATTTATAGAGCAGATCTGTGGGAAAGAAGAAGGGATGGAAGTTTGCTACCTTTAAAATAGCTCTCTGAGCTCTTTCAAGAGGAAGCAAATTAGTTTTTGGTGCGCTACCCCAAGAAGTGATACAGTATTGAATTATAGATTGACATAGGGCCAAATAAACTTGTGTGATTAATTTTGAATCTGCTAATGTTCGCAATTTCTTAAAAACATATATTAGTTTGCGCACTCTTTTAACTAGGCTTTCAATATGTTTTCTAAAAGAAAGTGTGTCGTCCATTATTACCCCCAGGTATTTTATGTTCCTCGTTTTGAGGATAAAAGGACAAATACACATGTTGCCTGTACGGTTTCCACATTGATGGGCATATAGATGAGGGTTAGTAATGTTTTGTTGAGGCTTGCGCATGGAGAAGTTAATATATTTTGTCTTGTCGGCATTTAATGTTAGTAAATTGCTTTGAAGCCAATTAGTCACAGTATTAAAACCTAGTTGAGCGATTTCAAACAGTTCGCTAGTGGATTTAGCGGTAAATATTAACGCCGTGTCGTCGGCATATGATATAATTTTGCCGTCTTTAATATTTAAATTACACAAATCATTAATATAAATCAGGAATAGGGTGGGGCCTAGAATACTTCCCTGAGGAACACCAAAACCAGTATTTTTCTGTTCAGCACTTGTAATATTATCTATTCCACATTGATACCTGCCGTTTAGATAGTCAGTAAAAAGTTTCAGCGGCGTTCCCCTTATTCCTATGGTCTCTAATTTATTCAGAAGAACAGAAACAGACACCGTGTCGAAGGCCTTGGCCAAATCGAGAAAGATTCCCAGGGTCTGGTTTCCTTTACCGAGTTCTTTTGAAATATAATCAGTAAGGCTATGCACCGCATCGGCTGTCGATAGTTTGGCTCTAAAACCAAATTACGCAGGGGATAAGATGTTGTTTTTTTCTAGGTAATTAACTAGTCTACTGTTTATGATTTTCTCTAGTATTTTTGACATTGAGGGGAGTAAGGATATTGGCCTGTAATTATTAACTGCGTCTTTACTTCCAGATTTAAAGATAGGGATTACAACTGCCTTTTTTAGACAACTAGGGAAAATTCCTTCGGAAAGACAGATTCGAAATATATGCGTTAAGGGAGGTACCAAAATATGCTTAAAGAGTTTAAGGATCTTATTGCTTATATTATCCCATCCAACTGCACAGTAATCCTTTAGCCCAGAAATGATTCGGGTTATTTCATCTTCATCAGTGTCCAACATAGCAAAAGATTTCGGGTAACAGCTATTGTCTGAATTTTGAAAAAGTAGTTGGTCGCAATATTTCGGAATCTGTTTGGCAAGGTTTTTTCCAATATTTACAAAAAAGTTATTTACTTTGTTAGCTGATAAGATTGGTGAAGGATTAGTAAGCAGTAAACTCGAATTTGATTCACGCTGTTTAGTCATATTGGTGACATTTTTAATATGTTTTCAAAGTTGTTTGCTATTTGTACCTGCTCTATTTAATTCGTTTTTATCGTAATTGTTTTTAATATTCTTTAGGAGATTGTTACAGAAATTCCTGTATCTTTTATATATGGTTAGAATTATTACACTATCAGGGTATCTCTTGGTTTTCTGATGAAGTTTATCTCTGTGTCTTATACACCGAATTAGTCCGGGAGTAATCCATGGTTTAATATTATAAAGTTCCTTGTTTACTGTAGAAACTGTCGTGTTACGTAATATTGCTTGTTGCACATGTTTTATTAAGTACGATAAAGCCAAATTAGCGTCAGCAGTATTGTAAACTAGACTAAAATCAATGTTGCATAAATCATATTCGAGTTTGTTTGTGTTTAATTTGCTAATAGTCTGAGGACGAATTAGCTTAGGCAGCGTTAAATTTACAGTTAGTAGGACTGCGTGATGGTCAGTAATTGTCGAGTTAGTAACAAGCGTAATATATGATAGGCTGGTTTTGATCATCATATGATCGAGGCAGGAACCGCTCTGATGAGTTGGTAATGTGTGAGCGGGGAGAAAACCATGGTATAAGCAGATATTGAGGTAATCTTGAGTACCTGCATCGCAGTTTTCGGAGCCAATATTTATATTTAAATCACCTGTTAGTATAACATTCTTAAATGGGCTTAGTGCTTGAAAAATCTGATTTAAGGATTTGTTAAAAGGATCTAAGTTTCTAGCGGAAGGGGATCTATACATAGCTATTATCGCTGTGGTTGTACCAATTTTCATGACTAAACAATTGCTCATACAGTCAGGTAGAGTATGTTCCTCCACTGTGACCTTTAATGATTCCTTAGCAAAGACTACCACACCATCATTTTGATTGTGGTTTATTGTGGTATGCAATAAGTTGTACCTCGGTATTAATGGGAGGTTATCGTAGCGATTAGATAGCCAGCACTCGGTAAGTACCATTATATCACAATCAAAGTTAAGTCTATGAAGAAAAATGTTAAAGCTATCTATGTTCTTATAAATACTACGAATGTTTTGGGTCAATACGGTTAGTGAATTTTGATAGTCGGAAAGATATTTTCTGCAGTCCTCAACGTCACATGTCTTTGACACAGTTAAAAATGTGTTATCTATATCGGTAATTAAGTTATCATCCGTACTAAACTATAATAAGTTAAGTCTAAAATATAAACAAGTATGTGGCGCTCTTAGGCGCCTTCATAATCTATCGAATTAATATACCTGTATTCGGCAGCCCTTTTAGCCGGGCAATCTGTGTCTCCCGTCTTGTGGTTGGCTTGTTTTTTAAAGCGCAAACATGTACCACATTTTGGTGGATTCGCTTTCTTCGTGCAGTCTTGGATTGTGTGCCCTTCTTCACCGCAATGTCCGCATGTGGGGGCAGTTATTTTGCAAGTCTTGGCTGCATGACCGTACTGCTGGCACTTGTAACATCTAGTTACCAGTGTGAAGTCTCGTACTGGGCAGGACGTCCAATTTATAAATAATCTGTCCTGTGTGATGAGGGCTTTTCGAATGATGGCTGGAACTTCTATAATATAGTTGCAATTCTCAGCATCTTTCCTGCCAGATTTGTGGCTCAGTTTTATTGAGGTCAAAAATGTATCTTGGGACATAGTCGGCAATTTGTCGGCCAAATTCTGTTCATAAATACATTTATAAACCTCATTTTCAGTCATTGATGTGGGAACTCCTATAACTATAATGCGAGGTTTGCGCTTTTGAGGTTCGTCGACAGTAAGCCCTGACGAAGCGAGTTGGACTGTTTGTTTGAGCTTATCTAGGTCATCTTTGGTCTCGGTGCTGATTATAAGTCCTCCTTTTCCTATTTTGCGTACGCCTCGTACTTTCAGCTTCATTTCTCCAGGGCATATGATTTTTTGGACCATGTTCTTCGTTTCTTCACTCGTCTTTGAGTTATCACAGGGATAAATCGCTACGGAACTAAAAGTATTGGGACGAACAAAGTTGTTGGACCCCTTCTTCAACATATCTGCAAAAGATGTAGTAGCCGCACCCTGCTTTGTACAGGACTCCTGAATCGTCCGGTTCATCTCCGTAAAACAGTCCGATAGGTCTCGAGCTTCGGTCATAGTTTTAAGGGAGGTATGGGTTTGTATGGCTTTTTGCTTAAGTGACTGGTATTGAACAGCCATTTGCGAAACTCCATGTCCTACTTTTCGGCAAAGATTGCTTATTTTTAGCTTCTGCTCAGCATTTAGCTTTCCATCAGAAGCAATAGCACATACCTCATTCAGGCACTGCTCAATAGACCCTATCCAGTTCTGGATCTCCGGAGTGGACACTACTTCAACTGTATCATCTTGGTCCTGTCTTGGTTGTTGGCGCGGTGGCGATGCCGGGGTCGGTACCGGGATCGGCGTCGGTGGAGGGCTGCGTCGTATCATCGCGCTCCGATTGAAGGGGCTGCCTTCCATATATCACAATATATTACCAAATAATCAAGTCAGTTCATTATTTTAACTTATCACTTAAAATGTTTCTCTGTATAACACTAATACACTAAAACTAGGTCACTATTTATGCAAACGTTAATTTATTTTATTTTTTTAAATGCATCGATGTGCACGTCTGTATGCTTTGAATGCCTTCAAATCAATCCAACAAATCCAATCTATTCCTATATTGAAAAACCACCAATATTACATACCCAAGACCAATGTATATATAGTTCCACTGTGTCGACTGTGTTATTGAACTTCGAAGTTTAAAATATCGACGTATTTAATTGAGAATGTTCATAATCACGATGTACTGAACTTCGAAAGAATGTCATTCTGAATTTCAAAGTTTGAATAGACATTCTTTCGAAGTTCCGTACATCGCGATTATGAACATTCTCAATTAAATACATCGATATTTCAAATTTCCAAGTTCAGACGTACAGTCCACTGTGTCGACAGTTGTGTTAGTTATGTAGGCAGCAGATCGAGTGTGATCCTAAGCTGTTTAGCTTAACGGTGCTTCGAGTTAAAATCGTACCATGTTTTGTAGTACTTCGAAAGGAGCAGCGTAACGAATCTCTGAGAGGATGTAGTGTACAATCAGCGAAATTAATTATATTAGAAACAGATTCTACTTGTCTTTGTCGTGTTATTTTTATAGCCCTACCATACGACTGACAAATAACGGCAGTTGTGACTTGAATTTAAAGATTCGTTTTCGTTTACTTTTCTTTGATGTTACGGCAATACCATTGAAGTGAACTACGGTTTTTTTGGACGGTGGTACCACAAGAGTGGGTAGGTAACAACTTCAAATGAGTGAGTAACATAACTAGTGAAATAAATTGTGCGTTAAATAAATAATGTAGATAGTTCAAAAACAAACAAAAAAAAGTATACAAATAGTAGTAATATATTGATATTTTTAACTGTTAACTTTTATATATGACGGAGAAGGTAAGTCCCTCTCGATATTATCAGCCATATTTTATCTACTGTGGGCGTACTATGGGTAGTGTTGGTTATTGTGCAATAGAAAAACCGTTTACAGTTCAAATCAAATTATAATTTACGAACAAATTAATCACACTAGCGAATCACACACTGTAGGTACACGACACAACTATACGGATCGCGCGACAGTTTCTAAACGTGTTCAGCGCTTAACCGCCAACCACAAACTCTGCTTTAACTCTGGTCAAGCGTTATGTTATAGACTCTGTCGAGCGCCACCTGGTGGCGCTGACGTCCCGATTAGTCAAAGTCAAACGATTGATTTAACGTATTTCCGACATATATATATTTTACAATATTTAACACAACTAACTATTTACACTAGGTAAATGACTAACTAAAGAACAATAGAAATAAATACAAAAACAAAAGGATCCATAGGCGTCGAAGTACCGGTCCGCATCGTTGTCACTCGGATACGTACCTCTGCCTAGATTATTATTATGTATAGTATATTTCAAAATACTGAAAATACATTATCCTTACTGAATAGCAGAAATAACATTTCCAAAAATATTCCGGTATCCTACATAGCCCGTTATCAATTTATATTTGTCAATCACTATCAATAAAATGGAACCGAGAACAAAGATAGTATATAGTGAATAAAAAATTCAGCACAATATTGTTTACGTGTGTGATATGAAAGACCACACTCTGGTGTTTGCGAACGTTCCCGGGCTATAATAAAAAATATTAGGTACAAATAACTTATTGTGGGCTTCAGCAATGGGTGAAAACACTACTTTTGAAAGGATACTAATTGTTGTTTCACTCAAATTGAAGTTGCATAATTATGCATTGTGAATATTCTGAATTTGCCACTGAATGCAAACAGATAATTCCACCTATTTTGCTTTGTTTACAAAGTGTCTCCCGTGAGGCTTATATTCTGATGGAATAATATAAAAACGATTGTTTTATTTTCTGTTGATTTTAGTTTTTGTGTTATGCTGAGCTAACATTGTCATGGAACCCATTATCTAGTTGTTCGTTACATAATATTTCGTAATGCGTATTTTCAATTGCTAGCGATCCAATCGCATCGATTCTTAGAAACGTACTTTTATACACTCGGCGTCACAAAAATCGCACCTCTCCGAAAATAAGTTTCAAGCATGTCCCGCCATCAACGAATACATTAAACCTAATTAATATTAGTATCAATTGAAAGTATATTTAACGACCTTTAAATTAACATTAGTTAGAATTCCTAAACACAACAGATCTCAATAGCACGTAACGTTAAAAAAAATGTTGTCAAAATACGCATTACAACGGCCACTAATTGCACCTCCCTTCAAGGGTATAGAAAGGGGGATCCGGGTTAAATGTGGGTCCCAGTCCGATGAAGCCTCAGCCCGCGCCGTAGCTGAGCCTGTAGCTTTAAATTCCCCGATTAATAATCATGATATTAACCTTTCGATCCAGCCCGTCCCCAATATCGCGCTGCCCTCTCCCGATGACGCCCTAAGCCGAGGTCCGTACCCCACCGGGGGTGCCCTTAGCGTGCGGTCATCTAACTTATAAGTTTAGTTTTAAATTTTTCCGCTCCTGGCTGGAGGCCCTTTAGAGTAAAATCCGAAAGGCAACCACAGGACAGTCCGGTTAAGCAGCCACGACCCCCAGTGGTCAAAACTGCGAGTTGCCCTACCAAAAAAAAAAAAAAAAAATGTGGGTCATTCGCTATCCAACCTTTGAAGTGAACACACGTGAACAGCTATAGCAAGAAAATACCCCAGAAAATGGATACCACTGCAGATGAAGCCGCTCAAGTCATTGCATTACTGCAATCAGGGATGCGGCAATGTGATGTTGCTCGGCAACTGAACTTAAGTCGCTTTTCCGTTCGACGAGTATTCCAACGCTTCCAAGAGACTGGTGGCTATATCCGAAGACGTGGATCTGGAAGACAACGGTGCACATCCGAAAGAGACGATCGCTTCATTGTTTCGACGTCTTTACGTAATCGGTTCTCCAATGCTGTTGAGCTGCAACAACAACTGCGATCAGCTCGCAGAACTTCAGTAAGCATCTCCACGATTAGAAGAAGAATGCGGGAGAAGAAAATTGCAGCTCACAGGGCTGCTACAGGGCCAAAATGGACTGCACAGCATAGGAGAGACCGGTTGCAATTTGCCCGTGACCATGTGGATTGGACAATAGACCAATGGAGAGCTGTGCTCTTCTCGGATGAGACGAGGGTGTGTCTTTTCTGCAACGACAGGCGTAGAAGAGTGTACAGGAGGCAAGGGGAACGATTCGCACAAGCCTGTATTCAAGAGACAGTGGAATACGGGGGTGGCTCGTGCATGTTCTGGGGCGGCATGTCAATCGACGGCAAAACGAACCTTATGTGTGTTTCTCGGACTGGAAGTGCTCACGGGCAAGGGTCGCTGACTGCTCATCGGTACATAACAGAGATCTTAGAGGAGCAGGTTGTCCCTTATGCGGGTTTTGTTGGCAGTGGGTTCACGTTAATGCACGATAACGCCCGCTGTCACACCGCATTAATTGTAAGTGACCACCTGCAAGAAGTTGGGATCCCTGTTATGCGCTGGTCGGCGCGTAGTCCAGACCTGAACCCTATTGAGCACCTTTGGGATGAACTGAAACGGCGAGTACGGGCACATGATCCTGCCCCTACCACTCTCTAAGACCTCCAAGATGCCGTCGTTGCAGAATGGGACAACATTCCTCAAGAGACTGTTGTCACATTAATTAGGTCCATGAGAGAACGCATGGAAGCAGTCATCATGGCTAGGGGGGGTAACACTAGGTTTTAAGTTGTTTTTATGGACTTTGTTGCAATTTTTGCTGATAAAATTAAATTAAACTTTTTAATCATTTGCATTAGCTTGCTTTTTTTATTCCCTGGAAAACAAAAAACCAAATCTATTGATTTATTCTGAAATTTAAATAAATTGCCATTCCAATGATACCTTATAGTCATATGTTTACCGTTGATTAATAGGGTTAAAATGACTTTAAAGGGAATTCTTAAAGAGGTGCGATTTTTGTGACGCCGAGTGTAGTACTACACTAAACTAATCCCACTTGTTTAGAGAAAATCCCTTATAAATGTTTTTTTTTTTCAGAGAGAAGGCTATTCTCGTTATTGTTATTTTGATCTTCAAAACCTTATTAAGTACTTACTATCACAAATTTGACAAATAGATAACAAGATACGTTATATAAGAATATTTTACTTAATTCTATTTGTATTACTATCAGAAAGGCTCGCAACCGGGTACCGAACGAGTATACCGCGATGTTGAGTTGCAGCGAAAGTTGCACACAGTGAAAAATTATACAATGCATGCTAGAATTTTATTTCATATTATGAATCGCTGCCGGCGCGGAGCTCCTAAGTGTTCACTTCAAGTTGCGATTGTATGGCGATCTTTGAGTTCATTTGAAGTATCAAAGTATTTAACTTAAACATCTTCATCTTATATTTGTTAATAGCATTATTAACGAACTTTGTGTTCTGACTTTTAATTAAATCTCTCAGACTTGACTTAACAAGCCTCTAGGTGCACGGTTTCAAACAAAGTGGTAGCGTCGTCTAATTATTATTGTAACAGGATTGCTATAAGTAGTAGGTATACAAATATTATGGTTGACAAATATGGTTGGTTGTTGGTTTGGTCGTCTTGTTTGACAAAAGTTTGTCAAAAGTATGATGTATTTGTTAGACCTATGTTCTTGTTTGTAACGAATGTATCTACTTATATAAAAGTATTTTTTTTTATTATTTAATATAACTATCTATGTGCACTAGGTACCAAATTAAATGACTAACGAACTAACTATACAAATAAATACAAAAATAAAAGGTCACTGAGGCGTCGAAGTATCGTCCGCATCGCTGTCATCCGGAAACGTGCTCAGAAGATTGGCAGCATTGTCACGTTGAATGGCAATGCTAATTCTTTGGCCAAAGAACAACCCCGCCCGCTGGTCACGTGAAGTGCCGACCAAAAGGAGAAGCACACTCGAGCCTCTTCACCCAAGCGTTTTAACCCCAAACGGCTCAAAATTGTGGTTACCCATATGGTTACAGTATTTGCGCCGCTTGTGGGTCTCAGCAGCCGCAGCAGCGGCGCCAGCACAGCCCGCCGTGCTAGGAGCATGAGATGCCGCATGGGTATCGACACAGGTTGCGTCCCACACCTGAGGCCTACCCACCTTCCGAGGCAACAACGTCATGCCGTCTGGTCTCTTCCCATCGTCACGTACGAAGCCGTTTGGTTCTAATACCGCTGGTACGCCGGCGGTGACAAGTGCTCGATGAATAATATCGTTGGTGCTGGTGTGACGTGTTGTGCGACCTGCGCTCCTACAGCAGGACTGGCCATGGTGCCCGAGACTGTCGACAGCTTCACCGCAATGACATCGATGCGGAGCAACACAAGGTGCGCCCAAGCGGAGACACATAGCGAGCCGAAAAAATGAGTCATTCATCAATAAAAGTTGGTATTATGTAGAATTCGACCCGTCGCCGTCATCCAATCTGTACGAAACTAGTTCCAAGTTCTATTCAACTTGACCGTTGTTCGGACAACTGCAATATTTTCTGGATTTCCATCCGATGCGGTAGAACTTACTCACCATATTATTAGCTAGCTGGAACTTTACACCGAGTCTGTTTCATGTGACTTTTTTTTATCTGGAGAATCTAGAACATTCTTCAGGTACACAATGCATTATTTAAAAGAACTTGTTATTGTGGAGGAGGGGAGTTATTAAAAGTTTTATCTTTGTGGAAAATGTATGTACGGAACAGGGTTTGAGTAACGCGGACGATAGGTAGTGTCCAGCTTGTGAAACAGCGGGGTAATTACGTAACACTCTATCTATCATAATCTGAATAATTTTGAAGCCTATTGCTAATCCATTAAATGAATGATTCATATGTTCGAAAAATTATTCTGCTCAACAACGTAAATAACGCAATGAATGTTGTTGAACTGTGAAATGAAAGCTATTCCTACTGTTACTGTGTGTTACACAATTACCCCGCTGGTTAATAAATTATACGAGTAATATATGTTGAATATTCCTTATATTTTACTGTCCAATACTCTTATGTAGGTAAAAAATAGCTCCAAACAAAATCAATCTGCCTAGCCTTTTCAAATTATGGTGCGGTCGGCTTCTAGTCTAATCGGATGCAGCGGAATACTAGTATTTTACATGGAGGGACTGCCTATCTGGCCCAGTTACTGGGTACCACGATACCTTTTGGTAAGACTGGTTGTCAGACTTGGGCTTCAGACTACCCGTAACGACTGTCAAAGATCTACGAATGACAGCCGGGACCAACGGCTTCACGTTCTTTTCGTGGCGCGGAGGGCTCTCGATATGTAAAGGATGGTCATCCATCCACTAGCCAACCGCGACAAGGGTGGCTTAACCTTCGATTGACCCGTGAGGCTGTTATTAATTAGCAACGAGCCTCTCATAAAACAGCTCCATAATTAACATAAATGTTTGTAAGTATGTGAAAGCAGTCGCGGGCAGGCTAGTAATAAAATAAGGTTCATTTGCATTGTATTGCAGCTTATAAAGCTACATCCGTTGAAATTGATATTCTTGGAAAAGTTTCAATTCCAGGTTGTACTCGGGTACAGACAGAGTTCTTTTTTAATTATGTTTATTTACGTTTTATGTTTTTAACGTATGCTGGGTTTATTTTTGTAGTTTCTTTTTAGTAAATTATTCTCAATTTGAGAAATTCTTATATTACAATACTGAATGTGAATCATCTGGGGGAGATCAAGAAACCATGTATACAATGTGGGTGTCAGAAACACCTTCAAAATTATAATGGCATGCGACCACGGCTTGACCTTGACCATTTTTAAGGTTCCGTACCCAAAGGGTAAAACGGGACCCTATTACTAAGACTGTACAAGCATGAAACGTGATAGCTAGACAGTTCAAATTTTCACAGTATTTCTGTTGCCGCAATAAGAACAAATACAAAAAAAAAAACAGAATAAAATAAATATTTAAGGGGCTCCCATACAACAGACATGATTTTTGGCCGTTTTTATAGATAATGGTACGGAACCCTTAGTGCGCGAGTCCGACTCGCACTTGCCCGGACTTTTTTTCGGGCCTGTGTGTTGATTTCTGCCTGAAATATTTTCTTGTCTAGTACTTTTGTGATCCTTTTTATTTTTCCGTAGTTGAGTTACAGTTTTTTAAACAATAAAAAAAAAATACTTTTCCGTTTTAACGGTTGTTCTTCTTAAGAGTGGCATTACAAATCGTTACTATTTATTAAAATTTGATGAACTGCGCGTTGGCATCATTTTAATCATGCTTTTTATTCAATAATAGATATTACTTCTACAACTGCACCGTACGTAGCGCAGTTTTGCTTGTTTTTAATCATTGAAACATATTTATTTACTTAGAAACTATAATATATATACATATTTCTAAAGTGCTCGTCAAAACCTTTCTTTTGATACCAAACATGTCATGATTATATCATTTTAATTTTTTAAGAGGTCAGAAAATGTGTAAAGTCCACCAAATTAAATTTAGGGACAATTTATATAGCCAATGTCACCCGGACCATTATTTTGAATAGATTGATACCTCATTTATCAAAATCGGTGCAGAAGTTTAGGCACTACGGTGGAACACACGTAAATACAAACATACATACATACATAGACTACCAAAAGTCATAACCCTTCCTTTTGGCTTTGCCGTAGTCGGATAAAAAAGTGAATCAGTGGGGGAGACCAAAGAAACCTTGGATAGGTCATGTGTGACAGATGATGTTGAACACAACGGAGCTCAGGTGATGTAGGCGGAGGTGACGGTGTCCCCGTGACGAAGGCTCGTATTAAAACCAGCTAGTCGGAGGTAAAAACAGTCCTATTTTGTCTATACAGGCACACGATTATTACACATAGGCATGACACAGGTAAATTAATTACAAGTGGGTTCAACTTACGCACTAAAATACTAACTTTATAACTTATACTGTCTGGCACTATTTAGAGCGCGGCTCGGTAGTAGGCGGAGACTTGTAGAGATGTTGGTTCACTGGAAGATAGCTCGCTACTGACTCCTTAGGATTTTTTTTTTATGATTGGCTTTTTGCAGGTCAACCTAGGAGTTTGCCGGCTGCTTAACCGGACATGCACGAGGTTGCCTTAATAAATTAAGCACCCAGCCAGGGCTTAAAAAACTTACAAACTAGGCGACAGCACGCTAAGGGCACCCCCTGCGGAGTACGAACCTCGGCTTAGAGCGTCGCTAAGGGAGGCCAGCAAGGGACAGGCTAGATCGGAATTAATGACACGTTAGGTTAAGGGATGGACCTTTTATAATTTTGAAGCAGGGGAAGTAAGCGCGTTATTGCGTAAGATTTCACAAAAAAAAAATGCAGCTGCAGTCGTGAGCATGGGAAACGAGTGTGATACTTTGGTCAAGTTGGAACTTGATCCCGACAGGTTGCAACCTACTCCCGAGGTCTTTCGATCTGTTTATGTGTGCCGGGGTGAGTGATCGTAAGCAAATTAGTGTGTGTTACTTGACTATGGTAGTGTTTTGGGGTATTGATTTGATTTAAATAACATAAAATAGAGCTTGCACTACTATGTTTCGCTTACAGATGATATGGCTCAAAAGAGTGTGACTAGATGATGGATATGTTACAACAAAGATATTAGAGATGTATGGAAGAGACTTGTTACGCCGCCCCATTGGGGTACTCCCCAGGAAGATGCTGATGAAAGTAAATGCAAATCACCTGGCTACTGTTGTAGGTATCATGACTCTGGGAGACGGTTCACCTGCAAACCCAGCCTTCAGGTTCTGAGAGCCAGCATCCAGAACTATTCCTAATGTATCTTTAAAAGACATGATATTAATTTATCTTAAATGAAGGGAATATTTTTGAAATTTATTTAAGGCGAGGCCACCGAGATTCCGAATGTGACTGGATAGTATTTTTATTTCGGTAATTCCAAAGTAAGGAGGTTTTCTAATATTGAACCGCAAATAAGAAATAATAATAAGAAACTAATGATTACTAGGTCTTTTGAGCATGGACAGCAAAATCGTAACTGCACTGTCGTATTTAGAGAAAAGATCCATACTTATTATACTAAATGCGAAAGTCTCTCTGTCTATCTGTCGATAATCATTTTACGCACTTTACCTTTGGACGGATTTTGATAAAATTTGGCACACTGGTAGACCATGACCTGGGTTACGACACTGGGTACTTTTTGTCTCGGCAGTATGTTCCAGTGAGATAATTTCAGACATCCACGCGGGCGAAGCCGAGAAAAAAGCTAGTATAAGTAAACGTGTTTTTGTGCTAAATTAATGAATAAAATGTCTGTAGATACCATACAAAAACGAATTCAATTTGAATCAAACTCGGATATGTCGGGCGCCGGCAAGACTCACCTCTTGATACCTAATTCAATTTAGTACCTTATAACCCAAACCATTCTTGCCAAAGATGTAAACAACTATTGCCGTTCGAAAGGATATAATTTATTTCGTAGCCAAAAACTAAAGAGAGGGCCAGAAAAAAGAATGCTGATTTCTTATGGGAAATAATATCTTATACATGTTTTAATACCACAAATTATCTACAATTAACCCCCTGGCTGCTATTTGAGTTTGAAAGTACCAAAAATTATATTTTTGGCAACAATGTTTTGGACATTCGTTTAAAGATGCAAACAGTTATGGTCCATAGAAGAAATGGACACGAGCGTTAGATATACTAAGGTATGATATAATGTGTATTAAAAATTAACAACAAAAATATTGAGGGAAATATTTTTATTATACAATAGCAGGTAGCCGGTGGAAAACCCGTTCTCAAGGCTTTCTAGAAGCTGTTTGATTCCGTCATACTCGAGGGTGAAATACCACAGGTTTGGAACAGATGTGTGGTGATACTCTTATTTAAAAAGGGCGAGAATGCCCTGCTTAAGAATTACTGGCCCATGTCACTTCTGAGCCATGTATACAAGCTGTTCTAAACAGTCATTACGAACCGTCTCGTGCGCATGTTTGACTACTTCCGGCCTCCCGAAAAAGCCAGATTCCGTAATGGCGTTAGCACCGTAGACAACATACATATGCTGCGGCAGGTTATACAGAAGACCAAAGAGTGTGACCTGCCTCTCTGCTAACATTTGTGGACTACGAGAAAGCCTTCGGTTCGATTGAGACTTGGGCTGTACTGCAGTCTCTTCAACGGTGCCAGATTCACTATGGGTAAATCGAGATGCTGAATTTTCTGTATGAAAACGCTACTATGTCAATCCGACTCCAAGACCAGACCTCGAAACCTATTCTTCTGCTGCACACAACAAAAACCCGTCATGGCGGTAACCTGTCATTTTGATTGATTTGACGTTTGACATATTTATTGACACTTTTGTGACAGCTGACAGTTCTCTTTCTATGGTCAATGGTCGATCTAGGGTTTACGGTCGTTGTTTTTAACTAAGTAACTAAATCGGTGAGATGCCATGTTGAAATTCGATAAAAATAATTGATAAATATCAATTTACTACCACAAGAGTATAAATTTAAATGAATTGTCGGTATTTCTCCCCAATTTTACGGATTTTTCAATTTTTTTTTGAGGTATTGTACATAGACCTGGCCCATTTCGAAATATCTCCGTTTATTGATAGATCTCTATATATGTGAAAAATATTTTATTAAAAGAAAATTGCAAAATTTCTACGCCAAAGGTTTCTTTTCCGCTTCTATTATGCCCAATTTTTCCAGACACTCATATACTAACTATTATACACCTGTGACTTTATATTTTTTTCTATGAATGTGTATTTTGGTACATAATCGTGTCGATAATTATTATGTTACATCACCTAATTCAATGACAAAAATAAACGACGAGACAAAACCAAAACCGCTAGGAGTAATGTATGTCCTGTGGTCAAAACGGATGTCGGTCATTTGGCATTTTGTATGAATTCAAAAATCATCCCAGTTTTTCACTTCTATTGATGAATATATACCATAACTTAATCGTTTTCTGGCTATCCACAGGATGAAAAAGTGATTGTTATAATGTGTGTGCTATTAGGCGCGTTATTAATGAGCGACGCGCAGATATCGCGTTCTATTGCTAGGCAAGTTCAATATTATCGTTTTTGGATTTTGAGCACCACCTCCTGCTATTTATCAGGATGGTTATTTTTATATGATGCCAAGAATTCTTCGTTTACTGTTGTAATTGGATTAAGTTAGAACATCTTGTTCTTTTCAAAAATAACTCTACAATGAATAGAAGTAGAAGGAAGTTACAAAAGGAGATGATCATATTACTGTTAAACTTTGTTTTAAATACTACTCGCGGTACTGCTGAGCACGAGGTCCTAAATTGCATTCCCAAGTCGGGCAAAGTGTGATTGGGTTTTTTCATCAGTAATTTCTCAGTAGCAGCCTGGAGTCTGGGTTCGTGCCCGGTTGATAGCAATAGGCTCGCCCCTATTACATGGGACTAAAACATAACTGGTGCATTGTGGGTGTGCTACGTACCTACTGTATAGATACACATCTGCCTGACCATTCAGAGAAAACAAACGTGACTTTAGATGTTTGACTGATTGATTGAATTCTAATTTGTCTAGTATTCTTGTCAACTCCTTGTTGATTATTTTAATGATTAGAAGTCACACGACTATTGGCGCCTGTTTGAGTACCTCCATGCAAGTTAGTTGACGCAATCGGCGTGAGGGAATTTATTCAGGTTTGGAATTTGGCCAGAGCTTAAAGATCGCTCGTCTTCATCTTGTTTCCACAATCTCATCGGTTTGCCCTGTAATGAAATGTGTTGGATGACCCTGTAACACAGCTTTTATCTAGCATGGGGGTCACTGATAAAATCTTTGCGCACATGAAAGTCCTAAGCTGTAAATATTGCGCATACTTTGTAAATTACTTTGGAACATAATTTTTTTTTTAAAGATTATGTACATATCTCGGGACCTGGGGGTTCCTTATTTATATTATTATTTATGTATTTTCTCTTCCTCAACAGTTCTGGTCAGCATTCGTCCCGTGCGCTACTCAGAACAAAGACGCCGTGCAGCTGACCTTGGAGCAGATCGACGTCATCAAACGCCTCGTGGACAAGTACCCGCAGCACCTGCAGTTCGCCACCTCAGTTACAGGTATGTCATCATCGACCCAGCTGGTTTTTCCAACTTAGTTGGGGCGGCTACCAATTTAACCCGTCGCAGCTTCATACCAGTATTTTACACGAAGCGAATGCTTATTAGAGCTCCTCAACCCAGTTAATGGAAAACACGATACTCCTTGTTAAGACTGGTTGTCAGCTTTTAGGGTTTCTGACGATTGTCAAAGATCCACGAAAGACAGTCCGGACCAACGGTATGCATGTAAAGATGGTCAGATTAGATGGATCAGTTACAGGCATGTAACACTTATATGCTACTGCTCATTGCTGGGTATCGAGAGGTACTGTTAGTGTATTGTGAAGCCTGAAGGAACAGGTGCAACTAAGCAGTGCAGATAAGCGATCGACATCGACCGGAATCAGCAGGCCAATACCCGTTATGTTTAAAACTCAACGACAATCAATGTCAAAACTTGTCAAAAATTTAAGTAAATTAAACGATTTTGTCAGTTTTAGGCTGATATTAGAATGCAAACGTTCTTAAAAATACGGGAATATGTCATCAGTCCATAAACGAATCGTTGAATTTGATGTGGCAGTGTGCACTGTCCGCCCCGCGGTCACACCCATATACATTGCTACAAGTTGTGTGTCTGTACCACAAGTCTAACTTGTTTTAGGTGTTAACGATAAACCAATACAGTATAGTACAGTTTTTTTTTTTTGGATGCCCTGGACCTAACCTGCAGAAATATGTTTCATGCCATGGTGTTAATAATGTGGGGTAACAGTTACATACCTACAAATATTTCACTGTTCTCAGCTTCATTTTCAGTGACGCTGATTTTCGGTAACACTCAATCCATAATATATGTGACTGTGGGCACAAAAATACACGGAAAAAGTAAATAAACACTATATATAAACTAGTTACCTGGTCAAATCAAACATGATCAAATTACCAAAATGCTTCAAATACCATGCATCGGTAGCGCGTCGGTTTTCCGTATGAATTAATATTTTGGTATTTCGTGCTGTGTTCAATTAGTTAGAATGATATAGCAAGCTCCATTGCTCTTATTTGTGTAAATAGATAGAATACTTTGTATTGCACACCATATTATGGAAATACCCACAAAACAACAATTGTAGGAATATTCTAGTTTGTTTTATTTAGGTTAGGTTATTCAATTTTAATTTTAATAGTAACAAACAAATCAACAATGAAATCAGAGAGCCCAACAACAACAGCAACTACGTTCTCCGCCTTTAGGCTGAAACCAGGGACTGTCCTAGACTTAGCATAACATAATGAGCCTATAAAGTTCCCACTGCTGGGACACAGGTATCCTCTCTGTGATAGTTAGTGTAATCCACCGCGCGGCCAAGTGCGGGTTGGTGGATGTCACATCATGTCTTCGAATTGTTGGTTCGAGGACATGACGGTTTCCTCACGATGTTTTACTTCTCCATTTTGAGAGCAGCAGTAATGAAACACATTACACAAAGTAAAGTGCCCGCCTCGATCGAACCCACGAACGACCAGCCTAATGCTCTCAGTAAACTTATTGCTCTCTTATCCCTTAACTTTAAACTTAGATTCTTATCTTTACTTGCATTCCATAATGTTAAAAGCTGTTACAAGGTTGTTAAGGTACAATTACGGACCTTGTAGGGTACAGAAAAAGTAAAGTTTTTTTTTTATTAACTATAAAATTGTAAAATAAATTAATATTATGAAATCAAATATATTTTTTTAGATAATAATAGCTATAAACATTAATTAAGTTTATTATTATAACATGTAATTTGTATTGAGATCAGTACTTAATAATTATTTGGTAAGGTTTAATAATAATAGCAGGATAAAATCAGGAATGAAATTATCCGGAAAAGAACCGGACCGATGGCCGGTGGAGCCGACGAGTCCTGGAGTGGAGACCGCGTATCGGCAAGCGTAGTGTGGGACGCCCCCCAGCTCCGGACCGACGACCTTAAAAAGGCGGCTGGGACAGACTAGATGCGGAAGGCGGAGGACAGAGTGTTGTGGTGTAGCCTGGGAGAAGTCTACGTCCAGCAATTGACTGCGATATGCGAGTTGATTGATTGAAGGTTAAATATACATATATTATTATAATATACATATTAAGACTATGGTCAGCAACAAAGCATAGGGAGGCGAAGTCGAGGACGCAATAATATTACATTGACGTATTTTTTTTATAACAGCCTTTTTTAACCAACTTCAATTAATTGAAGTATTAAAACATTGCAATCATAACTTCTCTCCACTGTAATATATTTTCAAAAACGTGACTACATTTTCATAACGCGACTGAAAAGCTCGGTGCTGCTCACGCCGCTCCTCACCGTTGTTTAAAGCAGTTCAAAATTATGAGAGCAATGTAAAGAGTCTATTGAAAAGTAAATTAAAATATTCCGAATGAATGGGTTGAGGTGGCATTTAATATAAGACAAGAGGTCTTAAAAAAACGGCAAGATTCATAGTTCGCACTTTGAGTATACTTTACTAAGTAAAGGACTTCGTCTGTGTGGACTTCAGAATTAACCGGACGGGATAAAAAGTCATCATCATCTGCCTAGGCTTTTTCTTACTATATTGGGGTCAGTTCCCAGTCTAACTGGATGCAGCTGGATACCAGTATTTTACATGGAGCGACTGCCTATATCTGACCTCCACAACCCAGTTACTGGGTAGTACGATACCCCTAGGTAAGACTGATTGTCAGTTTTTCGGGCTTCTGACTACCCGTAACGACTGTCAAAGATTGACGCATGACAGCCGGGACCAACGGCTTAACATGCTTTCAAGCACGGAGGGGTCTCGGTATCCGTGAGGAGTCGCTGGGGACTCTGAACAGGGACACGTGGGGACGCCCATATAAGGTGGTGCGGGAGAAACTCCGCCCATGGGCTCCCCCGCTGACGCAGAGTCTCCGGCCCCAGCTCGTGGAGGGCGTGGTGAGCGCTCTGTTCCCTTCGCGGGGGGAGTATACTCCCCCGCCCATGGCTCCACCTCCTGCGGTGCCAACTGCGGACCACATGACCGACGATGACGACGTTGCTCCTGAGGTGACCGAGGTAGAGTTGAGAGCGGCGGTACGTAGGCTGAGTGCCAAAAATACCGCCCCAGGACCCAACGACTTACCGGGAAAAGCCTGGGTCCTGGCCTCGGAGGCTCTCGGGCCTCGACTAAGAGGGCTCCTAAGCGCATGCTTGGAGGAGGGCCAGTTCCCACTTCGTTGGAAGACGGGGAAACTGGTCCTCATTAAGAAACCGGGGCGCCCGGCGGACTCTCCGTCCGCTTACCGGCCCATCGTGCTGCTCGACGAGGGGGGCAAGCTCTTTGAAAGAGTCATTGCAGACCGCCTCGTCGGGCAGCTGGTGCAGGTGGGGCCGGATTTGGCGGAGAGCCAGTTTGGTTTCCGCAGGGGGCGCTCCACGGTGGATGCCATCATGCGCGTGCGAGCCCTCACGACGGGGGATGCTGTGGCCCGGGGTGGGGTCGTCTTGGCGGTGTCTCTAGACATCGCCAATGCCTTCAATACCCTGCCCTGGAGTTGCATCCGGGAGGCACTCCGGTATCACCGGATGCCGACCTACCTCTGTCGTGTAGTCGAGGCCTATTTGACGGATAGGGCGGTAATCTACCCCGGTCACCAGGGAGAATGGAACCGGCGAGAGATGTCGTGCGGTGTCCCACAGGGATCGGTCCTGGGGCCGCATCTGTGGGACATCGGGTACGACTGGGTGCTGCGCGCCGACCTCCCTAGCGGCGTCAGCGTGGTGTGCTACGCTGACGACACGCTAGTCCTGGCGCAGGGGAGGTCGCACCAGGCGGCGGCCGAATTGATGACACGCGGGGTTGCGACAGTCGTCGAGAGGATCCGGCAATTGGGACTCGAGGTGGCCTTGCACAAGTCCGAGGCCATGTGTTTTCATGGTCCTCGGAACGCGCCACTGTCGGGTTCCGAAATAACGGTAGGAGGGGTTCACATCGGCGTCGAGTCGACGATGAAGTACCTGGGACTCGTCCTCGACAGCCGGTGGAACTTCGTCGAGCACTTCCGACGTTTGGCCCCCAGACTGCAGCGGGCCGGGGCTGCTTTGAAGCGGCTCTTGCCCAATCTGGGGGGGCCAAACGCCTCCTGTCGGAGGCTCTACGCGGGGGTCGTGCGGTCCATGGCCCTTTACGGGGCACCGGTGTGGGCGCGTTCCTTGAGGCTCCGGCCAGCCCGCCGGTTGAACGCGTCCCAAAGGGTCATGGCCATCCGGATGGTACTGGGATACCGCACGG
Source organism: Dryobotodes eremita (assembly GCA_917490735.1). Lineage (NCBI taxonomy): Eukaryota > Metazoa > Arthropoda > Insecta > Lepidoptera > Noctuidae > Dryobotodes > Dryobotodes eremita. The sequence goes on along the minus strand of OU823241.1, from coordinate 1,916,756 downwards.
TCTCCTGCGAGGCGGCGAGCCTCCTTGCCGGATTACCGCCGTGGGATCTGGAGGCAAAGGTCCTCGCGCACGTTTGGGAGTGGCGCGAGGAGGCGAAACGCCGGGGCGTAACTCCGCTGCCGCGAGAAATCACGGCACAGCGGACAGAGCTCCGGCGGGATCTCATGGCGGCATGGAGAGTGCGACTGTCGCAACCCAGCGCAGGGCACGCCACAATTGCGGCGGTAAGACCCCTCTTTGAGGAGTGGCTTGAGAGGCGCCACGGCGTCCTCACCTTCCGCCTGACGCAGGTCCTCACCGGACATGGCTGTTTCGGGAGGTTCCTGTTTCGGATAAGGCGGGAGGAAACGCCCGGGTGTTACCATTGTGTGGATCGACCGGAGGACACGGTGGAGCATACGGTGGAGGTCTGCCCGGCTTGGGCGGAGCACCGCCGTGTCCTCGTGGCGGCGATCGGCGGCGGCGACCTCTCGCGTCCGGCCCTGGTTCAGGCCATGGTACGGAGCGAGAGGGAATGGGAAGCCGTCACCTCCTTCTGCGAAGCAGTAATGCTCGCGAAGGAGGAGGCGGAGCGCGAGAGGGAGAGGCAATCTCTACGCCCTCGCGCCCCTAGCCGCCGCAGGAGGAGGAGACACCCTGGGCGTCGGGAGTCGATTGCCGACTCCCGGCCACCGTAGGCGCGGGCTTGCGGACGGCGAGCAATGGGCAGCTCGCCGTCCGGTAAGGACCAGGCCCGGGTCGACGGCGCGTCGTGTTCCACGCGCGCCTCAAAGAGATGTCAGCACCATTGACGGGGTCCGATAGGACCGATGCCTGCCGGGGCTGCGGATTGTTCGAAAGAGTTACCGTGGCCCTGGCGCACAGGCAACTGAAGGAACACGGGTGGGTTTTAGTCAGTAAGATTCTGACACGCCCTTTCGCTCCGCCCAGAGCGGGAGACGTCATTTGATGATTTACCACCCAAAAAAAAAAAAAAAAAAAAAGGGGTCTCGGTATATAAAGATGGTTACCCATCCACAAACCAACCGCGGCAAGCTTGGCTTAACCTGATCGATCGACCCGTACGGCTGTTACAGTATCCTGTGTTAATTCAGGTCCGTGCTATTTCATCCAAACTCGTGCCTCCGTTTTTGCGTGATTGAGTTAAAAAAATCAAACATACAAACTATCACATTATAACATTAGTAGGATTCAGTCAGTCAGTCGGATAGGCAATTATATTCATGTTCGTATAAGCAAATGATGATCGCTATGACCTGTTTTCAAGTTTACAGTTACCTTGATTACACCACGTTACATACTTGTAAATTAATAATAAGTAGACTTGATTTATTGTTAGAAACTACACTTAGAACACAAAGACAATGTATATGGGACGCGTAATTAATCCTTCTCTTGTAACAGTAACCACTTGCACATCTGCTTAACCTTTCAGCAAAATCACCCCGAAAATATACAGAAATTGGCATCCGCAGCTCTGAAAAATGGTGAAATAAAACGGCACCATTTCGCCAACTCCTTGAATTTTTGCGGAGTCGTTCATTAACACATGCATGCGTTTTAAAAAACCTAATGAAATCTTTTGTGTTCCCTTTCCGTATTCAATTCGTTTTCATGTGCATTTTCAAATACGTTTCTATTCGAATACACAGTAAATGTGGGTACTATGCCATCAAAATAGTTTAATACTAGCATAATACTAACTTTACTTCTAGATAAGTGATCACATCCTATAGGTTAAGTCAGGGAAACTAATTGTTTAGCAAATTGAATACCAACTTAAATTGTCCGTAAATTCAAATCACAAATGTCTTTTTCTATACACTTCCTCCAAAACTGGTTCTTATTGCACTAAGATTAGGTTCAACATGCAATGTATTTCACACGCGTGTGTTTTTTTCATTTATCAACACGTGTGCGGAAATAAAAATTACCACAGATACCTATACTTAGTCCAGATTGTTGTTTTTTAATCTCGGCAAAGAGATATGCGTCTTTACGGCGTTATTATTTTTTGAATATTAAAATTATGTTTATAAATAGAATATCATCAAAAACCAAGATTATTACAAAAAAGAAAATACGTTTATGAACAAATTAACATTTATTTATGTTCTAAATTCAAAATATTTAAATTTTCTATTTTCATATTAGGCTGTTTAGCGGCTTTATACCTTTGCCTCTCCTTTAACCTGCGAAGGTAAAGCGCGGGAGAATAAAGCAAATTCAGTCTTATTTATTTACTGACAAAAATATTTTTCACTTCAGTAGCTCAAACATGTAGGTTTTGCTGCCTGAAATCAGTGAGCAAAATGCGATTTTGCTCACTGAGTGAGACCAAGTAACTTTTTAATTATTTTTTTTTCAGAAAGCCGCGAATATCTTATTCATCCTTGGGTTAATCATAAAATTCGAAACATTCACACTCTATCTCTTTCCCGCCATTAGAAAGAGAGAGAGACAAAGACCAGCCCTTTCGAAGTTCCGATATTGAATTCGACCTCAAAAACAAACACGTTCGGAATTTCGTACTAACTAAAGAAATTTTTCAAAAAGATAATTATGTCTTTTAATGTAATTTATTGAATTTTTAACTTATTGTTGTATTTAAACGAAAATAATTACTGCAAATAAAACTGATATTTAACATGTACATATTTATTTCTAGTTTTAATAATGTTACGTAATATATTTTGAATAATAAATTATCATGGGTGCTATTTCCGAACACGCCTTAATTTAAATAAAAGAGCGGGTTACTTTTAATTTGCAGAATTGCAGTAATTTTACTTTTAACTTTTAAAATGGTCCATTTTATTGAATTGGTACCTCTACCTACAATCTTAATTATTTTGATTCACAATGAATACTTATTTCAATCTATTCCTGTTTATTATTTTATCTCCTAAAGTGTTCTCGCTGCTGAAGTGAAAAGTTATGTGTGTTACACGAGAGCAAAGTTTTTTGCATCTCGTGCCTTTGAATCCCTCGCCACACTCAGGATTCAAAATCAGCACTCGCAGCAAAAAACGACTTTGCTCTCTTGTTGCATAAATAACTATTTAGTTTTTTTATTTTATTTCTTCAAAAGTGTATTGAAAAACGTCGTTTGATACACGTGGACATTTGTTATTGCAGTTCTCGGCTCCATAACACCCTCGCCTACGGCTCGTGTGTGTATTCCGCCTCGAATGCAATAACGAAATTTCTCCACTTGTATCAAAATGTACTATTTTTGTCAATTTAATGTTATGATTATAACACGAGTCACGGCAAATTGGCCTGACTATAGGTACATATCGTCACACTTAAAACGTCGCAATAAGCACTATTGGTGATGGTCTACTTACAGTTTAAGTAACTAACTCATAGACAGGCTTTCCGTTTTCTTCTTTTATACCACGTTTAGTATAAATATACAAATAATAAAAAACATTTCTACAATAATTGTGAAACATACAGCGTATAACGATAAGTGAACAAAGCGACAAAATAACAAATTGCTCGGAACAAACTCATGTTGTCAAGTGCACAAATGTTTGTACGAAATAGTTTTTTTTTTTTAACATTTGGAGCCTATTTGTAACATAAAACTTAACCTCTTGTATAACTAGTACTCTCCGAAAGTTGGCAACCAGGGATAAATTTTGTTTCAGCATCTATGTTCCCCGAAAGTGTGCAATCAGAGATAAATTTTGTTTACCAACATAATAACTATTTACTGGGAATTATCCTAAAATGCCAACTACGTGAATCCCATCAGAAAGAAACCAGAGAACACTATTACGGCTTTGAAATCAAACTCCATAACACTTGCGCTAGCAACTGCAATTAACAGTGAGGCTTTATTTATAAATATATAAAAAGATAAACTCTTTCAAACACGCCACAAGTAAAAAAAACACGTGCTTACTTGCTTGCCATTCGGAGAAGCAGAATTGCATCATTCATGGCCTGAATGAACGTGTACGTGTAGAAACAGTATAATTAAGGACCTTATGATAGGATGTATGCTACCAAGACCTACAAGCGGTGGTTGGAAATAACCCCGAAGATATTTCTACTTTAATGTGCAAGAGAAGAAAGGCGGGAGTTTATATTATTGTGTACGAATGACATTTAAAAAAAAAAAATATTTTATGGATCATGTGGTTTACTCTATAGATTTTTATTTATTTAAAGTATTGTTTCCAAAGGCTTTTCTTTCCTAACACAAAGTTAAAAAAGATCAACAAAATTACAAAACAAATGAGCAAAAAATCCAGAAATATAAACTGTATAAAGAAAACCGTTTTTGTTTTAAACGATACCCCGAGTCGTCGTATTACTACGCCGTCTCGTATCGACTAAACTAATTTGTAACTTTAAAACCGACTCGAGGCGGATATAGCCGGATTTGTCCTGTTCCGTTCTTGTGATTTATACCGTTTTGTATTTTTCTTTGTATATTTTCTTTTACGTTTTGATATATTCGCATCGTGTAATTGTATGGATATTGTTCGTAATTGACTTTACTGATATTACCATTATTTCTGAAAAACTCATAATGTGGTCATAAGAAAATCTTACTCCGTTTTTAGAATATTCATTATTATATGTCCTGACTGGTTAATGAATATGATTTTTTTTTTTAATTTCTTGGAATAATCTCACGTAACTCAAATGTGTGTATAAAACACATTAAAAACGTGAGTGTATTTTGTGAAAATCTACAACTAACTTTTGTTCGTAAATATTCCAGGAAATCTATCTCTGCACGAAGTTCAAAGGAGATAATGTATAACATGTTTGTATTCTTCTGAAGTATTCACTCAAATGTGAAAGGCTTTTTCAAACATCGTAAAGAAAAGTAGACTTATAGTTAATATAAGTCTGAAATCGCCCACCCGGTTTGAGCAAGCGTGGTGATCAATGCTCGTGCCTTCTCTGTATGGAAATAGGCCTTTGCTCTGCAGTGGGACAATAATGGCTTGTATTATTATGATTTAAGCATGTGCGCTTATGGATACGGTATATTCAATATTACTTACTTTAAATAACGTTGTTCAAAGCATATTGCATGTCACTGTACTCGGGGAGCCTATGGTTCAGCTACACCCAAACGCCTACAATGCTCTGCGGATCCAGTATAATAATTAGAGTGCTGTTGTGGCTGCCTCGGTTCTGTAGCGCGTCATCTATGTTCGCTGAGGCACGTACCGACGGCTTCAATGCTGTACGACGTAAGAGAGCGGCCTCGCTGCGAAACAGACTCCGTGGCAGCCCCAGCAGCATTCTGCGCGCTATATCCGGGAGACATGACAGCCCGTTGGTGAGGTCACTTGTCACCTGTACTCTATCTGTGTTGTTAGTTAGGTACTAACATAGGTTAAGACTATTGTTACTAACCCAATGGATCTTCGATATCTGAAATAAATGAATTATTATTAATACAAATCACGTTTTAAAGAGGCAGTAACTATGGTTAAATCCTATACACAAGTGGATCGTATCGAACTTTTTGTTAGGTCTGTCGGTTTATAACGCATGCCGGAATTAATGGCGCAAAAGGCTAAACTTTGAAAGCCGAAAACTATTTAGCTGTCCAGCGTCAAATTCACAGTACTACTTTTAATCAAATCAAAATCAAAAGTCCTTTATTCAAATTAGGCTGAGAATCAGCACTTTTCGAACGTCAAAGTTACATAAGACAGTCCCCCAAAACGCCCGCCCTTCACCACTTCCTAGTGCTTTAGCTGGGGAGCAGCAGTAGCACAACAAACTCCCCAGCAGTGAAGCTGTCTGTTCAGTTAGGAAAAAATATAACTTGATTCTGTAATTGTATTGTATTAAATTAAATTATTTGCGATTATGTCAGTAATGAGATTCCTAAGTCCAGGTGAGGTTAAAAAAAAAGCTTAAATTACTGTAAACCCGTATTATGATTATACAAGCGTTCAGCGTTTAATTCCGAACATATAAAAGAAGAGGTTGTCAATTCGACGAATATGTTTTATTTGTATTGTTATAGGTATACTACCATTATTTTTGTCAAACAGATTCAATATCGATGATGAATAAATCCGAATATTTCCCATGTTTGGTTCTATTGTTTATCATATTTATTTTCAATTTTACTTTTTAAACTTATATGCAGCAGAAACACAATTTTCTTTTTGTAACCTATTTCGCTGTTAACAGTACTTTGTCAAGGTTGTTATTAAATCATCCAATTACATAACTTTACTCCAGAAGGAATCCCGGTATTTTATACGATTTACCGTTTTACTCACCACAACTTCTATGTGATATAATTTTCCATAAATTATGTAACTTAAATTATTAGATGAAAAAAACTACATCGAACAGTACATTAAACCACCAGTATTGGACTACACGCAGATACGTTTGAACACTTCATCAGTACAAGTTACTCTGCCAACCCTTTTACAAAAGATCATAAATATAATATTTCTCAAAGTTAGTCCTTAGTTTCGCTTCAACATAGTAGAGACAATAGAAAACTTGCCAAGTATTTGTAAGACAATAGAAGCTACCCTGGGCTAACGGCTATGAAAATATTCATACCCACTCAAAAGCGTTGACATTAATTCATTTAACGGCTCTTGCGTCATGAGTCAAGCTCTTGGGCCATGTGAATGCAATATTCAGTCAAAAATAAAACGCGCTAATTGTTTGTGTAGACAAACTGTTTTCCAGAGTGTTGTATGCTGCGTCCACGTTTAGATTGGGTTTGCAAACAAACATACATAGGTAACTAAACAATGGTTGCGAAATTTGTTACAAAATATTCACAAGTTTTGAGGACACGTAGGATATTTGTACGCAATCGTGTATAAAATGTTTTAAACAAATGTACTTAGGAACAATCTAAATTATTTTCAGATATCCTGGAGGCCCACAGTGCACGTCCTCGCAAGATCGCCTCACTCATCGGCATCGAGGGCGGTCACTCCATCGCCAACTCGTTGGGAGTTCTCCGGTCTTACTACCAGCTGGGCGTCCGCTACATGACCCTCACCCACACCTGCAACACCCCATGGTAAGTGCAACTGAGCGACACAAGCATCAGCCAAATCTTGGAAAATTGAAACTGAAGTAGACACAAATGTTTTAAACATTCTTATCGATAAAAAGTTATTTCTAAACTTTATTCCCCGCCCGCTTTGTTTAAGCAGTACAAAAGATTTGTGATCATAAATATCTTTTCGTGTTTCCACAAAAAGTGTCTGATAAATTATTCATGTACAGTCGCCGACTCCAGTTTGTATGTACCATGCCGCAGATTGCAAAGTTCGCAACTAAAACTGCAATTAATTGTGCCCGAAATAGCGTATCGGAATACGCCGTTTCGGTTTCTACTGTAAACATTTCAATGCAATTGTTTGCTCGCAATTTAGTGCAATTTGTCTTAAATAAATAACTATTTGGAAAACTAATTAGTGGCTACTGTTTCGGGGCTTGCTTTGATGTGAGTTAATTTTGCAAATAAATAATGGCCTAAGTTTTGTAAATTACGTTTTCAAACTAAATTAATTCGTAGCATCGTTTTCCGTATTTTCGCAAATAATTCGTTTTATTTATTGATGTTTTATTGTTGTTTGCCTTTTGCGCGATGAAATAAGAAAGTCGAAGTGTAATAAATATTCCCTGTTCGAAAGAAGGATCCAAGCGATTATAGGTTTCAATCTATGGGCGGATTTCAAGTTTGTTATTTCGTCAGGTTTGTTCTTGTTTATATCTAAAATTAAATGTTCTAGAGTGAGAGAGAGTAAGACAAAACTAAGATTCAGAACTTTTACTTCACAAAGTAAGAACATGGCCATAACTTTTAAAAAGAAAGAGGGAAGAAAATAGGTACGTTTTTTTCGTAAAATTATCCATTGTGAGCAAGTAGTAATATTGTTGTTGGCTATTTACGTACCGCTATACTTTAAAATTGATGAATACTTGCTGTTGTGGGCTACTGACAGATAGCAACCATGCCAAGAGCAGTAAGGTCTTATGAAAAAGGCATATAAATTAATAAGTTCATTAAATACGAATTCATACGTTCTATTCCTAAAATAAATATAAATTATACAGCAAATAACTATATATGAAATTATGAAATCACTTTATTGAACATGTAAAATCCGTATTGACATGAGGAATGCTAATTCTCATTTACAAAATAACACAAATGTAAAATTTGAACTATACAACGGAATGTTTGCCTCACACAACCACAAGGCCACAAGTATCGCTAAACCCGACACAGGATATTCGATGCGATGTTATTAAAAGTGATTGTGGCGCGAATGAAGACGCGTGAGTTCACGCCATTCGAAATAATAAATAATAATATGTGAACGAAGAGACTACTTCCTAAATTATTTTCCTGTGGCGATTAACAGAGGAACAGAAGTCTATTGCATAAAATCTGTTTAAATCTACTATGTAATGGTAAATAGAAAAACAAGTATTGTCTATTTATGGAAGTGCTCGTAGCGTAATGGCTACGAAGGTCTACGAAGTGTAGCTCCATGGCTACACCTGACTTGCTTGCTTTCAGAAACTAATAATGACTGTTGCGAGCAAATATTACCGTTGTTAAAAGTTTCAGTAATACCGGAGGTTTTAACACCGATCCAGAAGCAATAACATTGAACTTCCCCGGAGATTGAACGCGAGACCTTAGTGTCACTAATCAAAAACGCTCTAAATAGCAAACATATTCACTTATTCATATTGTGGATCATCACAAAACTATTAATACAGTTAGTTATACTGCCTATATAAGCCTGGACAGACTAATGTCACCCATAGAACAGTTAGTGAACGGACGACAGACTAAATGTAACGGTTAGCCCAAGTATACACGGCGTTGAACAGAGAGATATTTTACTGCTTAATTGTGAGATCAGCCGTATGAATAGTGGGATCTTGACGTGGGATCCCAGCACTTTAGCACTGCAGGTATAACTTAGTCAGGTGGGGGTAGTCCGGTGAGCCACAGTGCGACTGTGGAGTCATAGCAAAGGATGCCTCACCTATTTATTGCCGTGCTCTCTGTGCATACCTGCACTAAAGGAGACTTTTGTGAAGCTAACGCTAACTCTGTAGAAGTGACCAAATTCTGGTAGAAGCTCATTTAAAACTTATAAATTGTATCATCGATACGAAGAAACAAACACTTCATGTTAAATATCGTACATACTATACAGTTCAATTTAGATTAAAGTTACAACAAAAAACTTAAACATGCAGGTGTGTTGAAATTTGTTTTTTTTTAATTAAAACTTATTTATAAGTACGTGATACAAAGCGTGTTTGAACGAATCGCAAACAAATTGTGTACGCGCAGAGTTTGGTATGTGAAGTAATGAAGTTAGGGACTCCGAGATAACTTGTAACAAGCAAGAAACGCGAGAAAACATTAATTACCATATTTACTTTTGCGTTGTAAATGTGCTGTTAAAGTTCATGCCGTATTTCTGATAATACGAGGCAAATAATACCTGATGGTATGTGTACATCACGCTGTCACACACAACATTAGGAACGACTAATGCGTCATGTCTTACTGTCTTCCAAAGCCGAGTGACAGTCCCGCTCGACTTTACAAAAAATCTGCTTGATTGTTAGGTTAATTACCTGACTTTCGTTTGTATGGCAGTTGTAACTGTGCTTGGAAATCGCGATGACCCCGTTAAGAGGCCTGGCGAGTGATACCAGGGCTGTGCCGCCCGGCCGCGAATTGCCTTGCGGTGGGTTCCAAAACACAACCCCCTCATTGTACCTATTCGTTTAACAATGACTTGTGGTAGTTCTTGAGCGCGCGATTACCTATGCGCGCCCATGCTATTCGTATGTTGTTGACGCTGATTCACAGCGCCTCTTTCTTCACGTCACACCAGGGCGGTCTGTTGCCGCCAAGTGAGTCCCACAGTTACCTGGGGGAGGCCCAGCAAGAGACGACCAGCGACGAGGGTGCCGACTCGACGCTCCTGCAGATAGGGTGTGTGGCTCCCGCCCGCCCCACTTCCAGAGCTAGCCGGTCACGGTCCAGGCTAAAAGGCTGTCATGTGTGTGTGGGTGTAACTGTTCTTGTTGGATGTCGCGACGCCCCCGAAAGGGACCGTGGCGAGTGGAACCGGAGCTTCGCCCCCCGGCCGCGGTTGCGGTACGGTGGCCCGTAAATACGGGCCCTTTATCATAGTTGCTACACTGGCAGTGAAAAATGAGCGCGTGCGTTATTGGCGCGTGTAACTATTAACATTTATTTTACTGGCCTTATACTCTAGTCAGTAATGAAACCGTAGCGACTTCTAATTCGATCCCAACGCCATCTATTGAGCTCCAAGGAATTATTTTATATGATGTGAAGCCGCGAAGAGGGTGGCTCTCTCTGCAGTCCAAATCACAACCCTAGTCGTCAAAATGTTGTGTGTGTATGAATTGAAACTTGTTATTTAATCAAATTTATTTGGCGTGTGCACATCCTGCTTACACTTCAGTGCCCCACAAAGCGATATCATTCAACTAAGTAAATATTTGTTAATTATTTAGCGCCAAACGAATCATTAAACCCATAACTAGAATGACATTAAATGATCATCACGTTAGTTCCCGCCATGTTTCAATTTGCCAACTCATTAATGTTAATTCCGCTAATACAGTGCGTGCTAGTAATCACTACAAAACAGAGGTAATACACTAACTTTAATTTATTATAGTGATTAAATATAATTATTTCTTGGGGGGCTCGTGGCTAAATAATAGTAGCTGCACCGGTCCATCGAAGGTTAAGCTAGGCTGGCCGCGGTCGATTCGTGGATGGGTGACCATCCATTAAATATTGAAATCTCTCCGTGCGTCGGAAATCACGATAAGCTATTGGTCCGGGCTATCATTCGTAGATCTTTGACAGTCGTTACCCAAAAGTCAGAAGCCCAAAAGCCTGTATCCAGTCTTACCAAGAGGTATCGTGTTACAGAGTAACTGGGCTGTGAACGTCAGGTCGCCAGTCGCTCCATGTAAAATACTGGTATTCAGCTGCATCCAGTTAGATTGGAAGCCGACCCCAAGATAGTTGAGAAAAGTCTAGGCAGGCAAATACAATTTATCGCTGATATTTAGTTCACACTAACTAATGTTCGCTACTGCTCTGCAGATTTTGTTGACCAAAAGTAGCCTTCAAAATTCAAATCGCCGGGCTGCCTTGTACAGTCAAGCAATAAAAATATTACGGACCTTACAATTAATTTTGAATTCCACCTTATAATTGTTCCGACTATGTCATTGCCAACATTTTGAACGAAAATGACGATTTAAATGCGCTCACTATCAGGGAAAGGCTCGTATTAGATCGTATAAATTAAAAAACCTGGGTAACTCTATGAATGTGAAATACATAGTCGACCTCGTAAGGACTTTATCACCCTGAGGTTGAATGTCACTTGTACATCATGAAACAACAAGGTACATATATTCGTCTGTGTGACAATTAGATAGTCAAACTTAAATTCAAAGCATTTATTTCAAATAAACCAATTATAGGCACTTTTGAATTGTCAAGCGGTCGTTTAGTTAGAAAGATGAAGCTAGTTGCCCATTCCAAAGCGTAGTAGGTACCTATGGATAAGAACGGGCAAGAAACTCCATGGATATTCTTTTAAATCAAAATATGGTTACAAAATATTGGTTACATCATTCATGTTGAAATTATGCATGTGAGAACGATGCAGAACATTAAAAGCGTCCGTAATAAAAAGACAAAAACAATTCAAATTCAATAGTTTCATCCTTAGTGAAGTTTCAATTTACTGGGTACTCGTATTGTTGTCAAAAGTGGTAAAGCAATTACGAGGTCGACTATACACGATTACCACAAAAACCTTAACTTAAAGATCGAGCTCATTACAATTATAGTACAAATGCATCATCATAACGAAGGCACTATACTCGTATTGTTAATTATCGGTTAGAACTCCGGTGTCAGCCATCTTGTACAAACATTTTTCTTGCACAACATACACAAACTTATTTTTTCACCTTCTTTCCAGCTGTGAAGGTTGGCGGCTTGGCAGTTTGCCTTTCATATGATCTCCTCTTGCGAACTGAATTAGAGTGCTCATCTGTCATCCAATCAACGACGTTACAACTAGAAAAACCGGCCAAGTGCGAATCACACTAGTGCATTAAGGGTCAGTTCTACCAACAGTTTAGTAACTTTTGATCTTCTTCTTAGCGTGTTGATGGCAAAAATAACACAAAAAAGTGTATAATAATGATTTTTTTAAATTCAATTTGGTTGTTTGATACCAGCGACCCGGCCCTGCGTCGCATAGGTCTTACGACTTGACAAAACAAAGATTTCTTTATAATGTCTAAGTTAAATATTAATTCATTATACACATAAACTCTCTCTGGACTGGACCTGTCCAGTCAGTGCAGTCATCATTCAGTAATCGTGCAGCTCAACTCAGAACTTAATGAGCTCAACGTTGTTAGCATTTGTCTCATATATCTTGTTAGCGTTTATCTTCCCGATGATCGTTTAATTTTTTTTTAAACCTTGCCCTTTACTAGGAATTTCTACTGTATTGTGGGTGCGTATACAAACTTCAAAGTCACATACACAAACAGCCAGACCCGGAACAACTACTTGTAGGTCATACAAATATTTATTCCGTGCGGGAATCGCACCCGCGACACGGAGCGCAGCAGTCAATCGCTTAACCACTGCGCCAACCGTGCCGTCAACCGGTTTCCCTTTGTGATACTAATGTTAGCAGTAATTATGTTCATATATTTAAATTCACTGCTCAGGATATCATGTCAGGAATAAGCAAACTCAAACTTAGTGGGTCGGTAGGGCCTGACCATATTCGTCCAGAAATTTTGAAAAGTTGTAATAATCACTTTTGCTTACCTTTGGTTTATGTTTTTAACCTATTCTTGAAAACCGTAATATATCCACCACAATGGAAGATATCAAGGATTACTTATTTGCCCGAGAGTATGAATAAAACATTAGGAGAAGAATTCCGTCTCATTGCCATTTTGTCATCACCGGCAAAAATTTTTGAAAACCTGCTACTTACATATTTTCAACAACAACATGGTTTCAGAGCAATAATATTAGTAATTACTAACCTTCTTACCCTAGTAGACTATATATCAAAACGTTTGGACCGTGGAGGCCAGGTCGATGTCTTGTATTTTAACTTCAGGAAAGCGTTTGATAGGGTCAATAATGATATTCTTCTGGCAAAACTAACTGCCATCGGATTTCTGCCAGGTCTCCTACGGCTCCTCGCTGACTACCTCGGCAATCGTCAGCAGTTTATCAAACAGTGTCTTTATGAATCCCAGCCCTATCATACGCGTTCTGGAGTCAGTCAAGGATTTACCCTGGGACCGATTCTTTATTTATTGATCAACGACCTTTTTTCAGTTATTCATTACGCAGAAGTCTACTGTATGCAGATCATATAATATTCTTTTCCGAAAATAACTCTTAAGCCAATTGTTTGGCGCTGCAGCGTGATATTGATACGCTATTGAAGTGGAGTGTTAAGAACAAAATGGAATTTAACCTTCACCTTTACATAAAAATATAATGACAACTCGTATTACTAGGGCAACTGGAATGAAGGATCTGGGTGTCACTTTTGACAACAAGCTAACGTTTCATGATCACTTAGTATCGGTAGCAATAGATTAATTTAGGCGATTAAGTTGTATACTGCGCGATGCAAATGATTTCAGCTACATCAGCGCTATGAAATCTTTTTTTGATGTACAATCGCCAACACATCAAGTTACCACAAACTGGCAGATTTCTCATTCGATTTTGAACTTAACCATCAACATTTTAAGGTTTAAAATCGTTTGGATAAATTTGACAGTTTCGTGTAGCTTGAGCTGCTGGCGACTGTACTTGTTCGCGACACATTGGAGTCCAGTGCGTGCGTTTGGAACCCGCACGAAAAAAATGAGACTTTACTCTTAGAAAAGGTACGAATTGCTTATCATAAGTATCTAAATAAACGTTTGAATGGATATAGTCCGTTTATGTGCCCTTCGAACTTTTTTGAAGCTGTTTATGGTACAATTCTCTCGAGGCTAGAAGAAAAAACCGGCCAAGTGCAAGTCGGACTCTCACACGAAGGGTTTCGTACCACCGTACAAAAGTTATGACATTTTTTTTTAAATTGTTTCTTGTATGTGGACCCACTTAAATTTTTAACTTTGTTTTATTTTTAATATTTATGTTGTAGCGGCAATAGAAATACACACTCTGTGCAAATTTCAACTGTCTACCTATTACGGTTCAAGAGATACAGCCCGCTGACAGACAGATGGACGGACAGACGGACGGACAGCAGAGGTTTAGTAATAAGATTCCGTTGGCACCCTTTGGGTACGGAACCCTAAACATTTAAAACACACTAACTTAATAGGACAATGTTGCTAATTCTCTTGTACACCGAATTAGACTAAACTGTCACTAAAATTTCTTATTTTTTGTTAAGAGGATCTTTAAATTTATTCTGCAAACAAGATTCTCTAAACTTAAACACAATTTTGACGCAACTAGTATCGTGTTTGACAATCGCTATGTTGAGTAGACCATAGACCAAGATTTGTCGGAAATTAAAATAAAGACTGAATGAAAGTGAACGAAATGATTCGATGTGAAAAAAACCTGAGTAAAATCAAATAATTATATTTTAAATTAACTAAAACCAGGGAGCATAATGGCGTAAAACTATATTAAGTTAATATTTTAATAAATTAAGATGTAATAGCCTGTATTCAGTAACGTATTCGTAATGTAACTTCGACGATATTTTGTCGGTTTTCAATAAGAACAAAATCCTTTAATTTTATTAAAATCGTCAACGTACAGCATTAAAAAATTTATTCAGGTAGCATGATTATCTTGCTATTTATTTCAGCGTAATAAAGCTAATCCTAACTTCCTAACCCTAACTAATATTATAAGTTTGTTTGTTTATTACATTTTGCGCCTAAACCACTGAACCGATCATCATGAAATTGTACATATACGTTGTCAGGGGTACAGAAAAGGATATAGGGTACCTTTCATCCAGAAAAAGTACTGTTCCCGAGGGAAAAAACAGTAACTGTCGACTGTCACAATTGCTTTAGGACGCTAGATGGCGCTACGTGTATTTTTAATCGTAATTGAATTATATTATTAGAAACTTTAGTAGTGTATTAAGATTTTTTTTTAATTATGTGAGTGTAGAGTGAACTCCAACATCGTTTGTCCGAACACCATGAAACTTGGCACATAGGTAATTACATATGAATTTTTAATGGAGAAGGATTTACATGATTTTGTTGAACTCCACGTGGGCGAAGCCGCGAGAAATAGCTAGTTTACTAATAAAAATGTGGTGAGATCACATTTTTCGGCCAGTAAGTAGTAGAAGATAATGCAGTTTTTCGGTCAGTAAGTTGAAAATCGCCGGTATTCTCGTCGCGGCGTAGGAAACCCCTTATCATTCATTGTATTCATATCTTGAATTTGTCTGAGTCTTTTTGTTAGTTATGTCATGAATCGACAACAGCTGCAATCCCATAATTTTTCATAGTGGTTTCCAAACTCACAAGCATACAAACTTTCAAGAACCAGTAGAGAAATGTGCTTTTCAAATTGTAGTCCATGACAACTAACTTTATTCCACATGATTTTCATCGCGATTTAAAACATATTGTCTGATTTAGATTTACAGTTTGAAAAAAGTCAAATTCAGAATAGCAAGTTTGCCATTTTCACTAAATTGAACGACTAAAATGACATTAGTGCTGTCAAACATACTATAGTTAAGTTGTGTCACTTTAGTCAATTTCAGAATAGGAAACGTAGTTTGACAGAAATAAACTAAATTTTAGTGATTTTTAGTCTAGTTTAGAAAAATTTGTGACAAGAGAATCGGCACCAATGTTACTAAAACAGTGAAAAAATTAACCATCATTTGGAAATCATCCCCATTATACCAAGTAATTGTACTTGAAGTTAATTAAACTTATCGCGAAGTAGTTAGTACAAACACTAACACTTGGAAGTGTATTAAGGCTGTACAAGACAGCAACGCACATAAACTAAACTTGTTTTAATGAACGAACGCTCAGTGTGACACTGTGTAAGCTTCCCATAGTTGTGGTGACACCTCGGATCTACCGGCAAGCTTACTGGCAAACTATATATGTACTTGTACCCGTGTGGGGCGCTTAACTTGGTGTGTCTTACATATACATCGGTAGGTATTAGTTCTGAAGTTTTTCTGAAGGCCGATTACTGTTTATTCTGTATACTGGCTTTTGATCGTGGCTTCGCCCGCGCGGAGCTCGGATATCATCCCACGGGAACGTACTACCGGGATAAAAAGTATCTTAAGTCCTAGCCCAGATGATGGCCTATCCGTGTGTCTCCAAATACGTTCAGCCGTTAGAGCATGAAAAGGTAACAGACCAACAAACAGACAGAGCTACTTGCGCATAATATTAGTATGGATTAAAGGCATATAATAAAAAACTAATGATGCAATTATGAGAAAAAAGTTATTTTATTAATTTATTAGGCCCACCCTTGACCGCTACCTCACCAGACGGCAAGCAAGCGGGGATAAAAAAGCAATTCGAAATAGCTTTGAAATTGCTATCATACTTGTCTTGCAAAGCAATCAACCCAAAAGATGAAGGCGTCTCTTGAGAAAAGTCTCTGGGAGCTAATTTAAAAAAAAATCTAAACATTTCACGCACAGACGGGGAATTTATTAGAAGTAACCGAATTAGGCTGTTAGAAGTCTGGTTTAGAATATCCTAAGGTTAAAAGGCTAGAAAGTCACAGTACAGAGGTAGACCGTCCCTTTAATTAGGCTGTTGGGTAAAAAAGAGAAAAGCTTTCCTTTGAACGTATACCACATGTCCGACGTACGGCAAGTTATTGACGTCACAGGGGATGTACAGACAGCAAAAGATTCAGGTGTCCACGACGATACTCATAAGTAACGTGTTACAAACTAAAATCACAACCAGAATCCCACAACACTAATATGCCAATGGTCGTCCGAACACGAAGCAACCAATCACAAACTAGTTATAACGTTAGTCGCATAGTGTATAGACCACCATTGGAAGACTAGTGCTGTGACATTCTCATTGGCGATTTGAGTTGGTAAAACGTTACTTTTGGGTAGCGTCGTGCACAATAGGCCTTATTTATACAGGCAAAAACGTTAATCTTTCCACTGCACTGCGAATATTCATTACTGTGTAAATAACTTTTTATGACTACTCGGCTTACTCACAACACGGTTTAGTAATAATAGTTGTAAGTTAGCTACCTGCTTACTTATTTATTTGTTTAAATGTACTACAGAAAAAATATTTCTTGTCGTGACAGCTATATTGTTTACATCTTCGTTTTAATAAAATTACAATTACTTGAGCTTTGAAACCAAATAAAAAAAAATGTTATTCTCGTAGACTTATATGCTCGTAGATATGGGTATACAAATATTTTATTTAGCTAGATCATAAACACATTCTGACAAGTGCTGCAGCTTTTCGTTTGTTGGACACATAGTTGGACATAACATTTTCAAGCAAAATACCTGCGATCCAGTACTTGAATACTAATGCGCGTTCTTCTATTTACGATCTATTCCCATCCAATACCAAAAGCTAATACCATATGGTATTAGTTTATTTCCGAATTTATTTTCTATTCCCAACGAGTACCACATTTTTTTAAATAAAAAATCTATTACTAACGAATACCAAAGCGTGACTTTTTGTACACTCAGCTACACAAAGTTTCATTTAAATTGCGTTTTACCGAAATATAGGGTAATCTAAATATAGGGTTAGGGTTAATAAGCTGGTCGACGGAGACCCGCTTCGCGGGGCTCCTATTTCTGTCTGAAGGGTTTAAAGGAACCTAACCAACCGAACCTCAGGATGCCACTGACGTCGACCGCCTAGGGTTAGGATTTTCGGGAACATTTATTATGTTTTCGGAAACTTAGTTCGTCACTCAAAGCATTTTAATTTTACTGAACCTGACTGTATCTGATTTCTTCAAACTTGTTTTGGTATTGGTTTTAAAATGTGGTACTCGTTGGGAATTGAAAATAAATTCGGAAATAAACTAATACCAAATGGTATTAGCTCTTGGTATTGGATGGGAAAAGAGCCTATTTACGATGCCACCGCCAGAAGCCTAGATGGCTACAAACTATGGAAGATGATAACTTTCATCATTGGATTCCCGGCAATTGGTCTCGGCATGATCAATGCCTATCTGGCCCTGGCCGAATTCGTGCTATACGATTCCCTGCGTATTCTCTCTAACCATTTCCCGTGGGAAGATGGCCAGAAGTCCCTCATCCACAAACCCCATGCCGACGCTCTCGGTTAGCGGTTATGAGGATTAATATATTATTAAAATGTTAGTGCAATCTTGCAAACCACGCTTAGATTACAAATTATGTTGAATTGTGATAAACATATACGACTCACGACAGCAACATTCTTAGAAATATTACCTACTTATGTGATACGTTTAAAACAACAGCAATTTTATTTATAATTTCTACTGAGAATGGAAATAAAGAGATGTACTGAGAATAGATACAACTTTATTATTTCTTTATTGTTTTTAACCTGTGTTGGCTCATTGCAGGGCAAAGGCCTCCCTTTGTCCTGTCTGTAGTGGTTGAGTTCGTCCCACTATCGTCGCCTGGGTCTACGGAAGTGCCCCGAAGTTAGCCTATGATTCGTTCGGCATGCGGCAAACTTGGCCGGCCTAGTCCTATTTAAGCTTCGCAGATTTTTGCCTAACTATAACTTTCTCATTTTTTGTCACGTTATTAGGGATAACTACCATTCTCAAATAATGGGAACTTAAACCAATTGTCTAACACGAACAATCGTCACACGTTCATTTCAACTGCCTGTCCGCATGAATGCTTATGACACTATAAACGTTTCTAACAAGCTCATTTGAAGCAAAGCCGTCGGCGAGCGCTCGCTCACATGAGCCGCTTGTAATACCCTGAGATCGCCCACCTGTCACCAGCCCGGAGGACATGGATCCACCCGCAGTCTGCGTAGTCTGCACTTACAGGCAGTACCTGTGTGTGACGTCGTCTTAAAGTTCCTGCAACGCGGCTGTCACACGTGAGGGTAACGTTTCGATTTCCGGCTTGAAATAACCTGGATTTTGATGCAATAAATTCGCCATTTTATATGCTAGGTAATATAATATTCTGTTTGGAGATTTTCAGGATCAGCCCAGCCAATTTTATATTGATATAATCTATACGAAACTATAAAGGGATTATGGTCTACTGTTACCCGCAGTGACTAGGGACTATCATAAGATTTTTAAAGAAGCCAGTTTGTCTATATCCAACTGTGATACTTTCACTAATCTCCATGTTAAGAGTTATTCGCTCCACCTTCTTATCACTAACACAAATGTTTCAACCTCAAGCAATAGTATTGTTCAAGACAACGGGAGTCAAGTGATGTTGGGGGGGGGGAGTGTTCCCGTGTCGAAGGATCGAATTAAAACCAGCTAGTTGGAGGTAAAAATAGTACTATATTGTGTATGCAGGCATACGATTGTTACCAGAGATCGGAATAGGTAGAGCATATTTACCTAAACTTCGATTAAGTAAGTAGCATAGAGTGGATAATACCTACTCTAAATTCCCGGACTCATAAATATGACGATTAAGTCCCGGGATTTAAGAAATTTCAAATTATTAATTGCACTTTGAATACATTCGTAACAAATTATTGTTTCGAAGAATCTTATTACATATGAAAATAATTTCTTGAAAAGGTCGCTGATTATTATGAGTATTTACTCGAATATATTGCGATAAAAAGGGTAATATTAAAAATGAAAGGCAAAATATCGATATCTAATCAAAACAACATATATTTATATAACTTTATTTATAAAACTTTCTTGTTAGTTACACTACACAAAGAACCAGAATAAAGTAGTTATATATTCCCTTCAAAAGTATAGAACATAAAAATAACCCTATTTTTGTTGCCGCGCCGTCCATTGGGTAAAAATACACATGCTCGTAACCCGTAACATTTAATATAAAAGTAAACAAGTGGTCTTTTTTATTTATTCATTTTACTTGATACAAATAAAAATCTATCAGAAACATCATCATTCATTCATCATCAATCTCAACAGAAAATATCATTCAGGAATGCGCTCACAGTCTCACACACATTTTACAATACAAAACGATAGTTGCTATCTCTTTCACACAGCTTTTGTATTGAGTGAAACTGATAACAAATAGCAACTCCTACATCATGTGAAAGAGATAGTAAATTATATCACATTTTGTTATTAACCAAAGATATTTTTAACCGATTTCCAAAAAAGGAGGAGGTTCTCAATACGATGTTTTTTTTTTGAAATTACATGAAATGAAATGAAATTTATTTGCAAGAATTGTAGTACATACAGATGGTCGGGTTTTTTTAAACAGTTTCTAAAACAATTCGCTAGAACTAGCATGCAATATTATTGTTACATTAAATAAATGAAGCTAATAAAATTGGTACATAAATAAATCATAGTTATTCAATTTAAAATGTCAAGTATTTGTCAAATATGTAATTAGAGATGGGTAGCACACTCTTTTAAAATGAGGATTGTGCTAGGCACTCTTTTGACAAAGTGTGCTAGCACACTGTGCTACCACGAATGAGGCGAGGCTACGGTGACCTGTGAGTTCGTATGTGCTGTGAGTGTGTCAGTGAATTGCGTGACTCGCGAGTGTGGTGTGTAGTGACGACAACGCGACACGACACACGTACTCAATAGAGTAGGCACACCCGGTGACTAATCGGTTAAGTGCGTCACATAGCTCGAACGAGTGGTGATGAGGGAAAGAGAAATGATTACGTGACGTCGTCAAACAAAAGCAAATAACGGCAATTAAACTTAGACTTCTCACTTCTCCTTTGCTTAGAATCGTAAATAGACTTGCAAATATGAAAATAAAAACACCGAGTGACTCGTTTCGTTCAAAACTCACAATACGTATGTTCTAGTGTAGCCAATCTGTGTCATGTGGTGTGTGCTAGCACATCAAAATAAAACGAGTGAGTGACTCTTTTTATCCAAGTGAGTAGCTACAACTTTGCTAGCACATGTGCTGAGTAACCCAACACTATATGTAATAATAATGTTTAATTTGTGTTAGATCAGAACTTTTTTCTGGGGGAACCGATTTGGATGATTCTATTTTTATTTGAAAGCTGGTGCTTAACATGTGGTCCCATTTAACTTTGATCAAGTTCTGAACAGTAGTTTTTGAGTTATCCTTAATACTGCGTATTTTTCCACTTAGTTTATATTGATGATGTTTGAATAATTTCCTGTCACGGTTATTTACATATCAAGTAGTGGTTTACGAATGTGTGTGGGGCAGGTACCACAACAAAAAATGTAAAATATTTTTTTTTACAAAAATCAACCGACTTCAAAAAAAAAACATTAATATACGTGAAATATAACTTCAATTTCGGAAGTCGATGATCAAAAACGAAAATACACAACCAAAGACACCGACTTCCGAAATTAAAGTTATTTTTCTCGTTTTTAGTGTATTTTTTGGAAGTCGGTTGTTTTTGTTTGAAACTATAGGAACTGCCACCTTTACCTGGGTAAGTATAGCCAAGTATCTGTACAACACAATGTATTCATACAAAAATCCTATAGAAAAAAGGATGTTGACGTGCTGCCGTTTTTAGCTATAAATAAAAATATGTTTTTATGATGGTATCTAATATAATCAGTGACGCGCCGATATCGCGTTCTATTCCTAGACAAGTTCAATGTTATCGCTTTTGGTTCCCAGGCACGACCTCTTGTATAGGCATTAAGTCAAACATTTTCGAATAAAATATCGTTCACCGTGTCTTCTTTACCTCGCTTCCTTATCGGTAAATACCCAAATCCGAAAATGTAGAAATGTTTGATTAAAAGACGACTCAAACTTTGATCATAAAAATCCAGACAAAAGAAGAGATCGTGCTTTTTCCCTTTTTTGAAGTCGGTAAAAATTTGTATTATTCGACATAATATTACTTTTAAATAGGTACAAAATTATGGACACTGGTATATTTTGGGCATCATACATTAAAAGTTAAACTCAGCATTGTAAAATTAAACTAGTAACATTAATTATTATAATGGTTACGAAAATGTTATCGTAATACTACGATAACATTTTGTCCTAGAAATAAATAAAATTAATTATATCTGGCATTATTTCCGTAAATAAAAACTAAATCCAACTACGATAATTGTCACGTAAAAAGGTATAAACAAGACATTGTAACAAAATAACCTCGGAGTCTCACGTAATTTGTACGGTTTAAGCCTTTATTACATAACATAATTTTAGTAATTACTTGTGACTCTGGAATATATCGCACACCTAGATCTTTATCTAGTGGCACAGTTCAAAATAATCCAAAATCGAGATATTGCGACTATCGGAACCTTTTTTTTTTTTTTTTTTTTTTTTTTTTTTTTTTTTTTTTTTTTTTTTTTTTTTTTTTTTTTTTTGGGTGGGAAATCATCAAATGACGTCTCCCGCTCTGGGCGGAGCGGAAGGGCGTGTCAGACTCTTACTGACTAAAACCCACCCGTGTTCCTTCAGTTGCCTGTGCGCCAGGGCCACGGTAACTCTTTCGAACAATCCGCAGCCCCGGCAGGCATCGGTCCTATCGGACCCCGTCAATGGTGCTGACATCTCTTTGAGGCGCGCGTGGAACACGACGCGCCGTCGACCCGGGCCTGGTCCTTACCGGACGGCGAGCTGCCCATTGCTCGCCGTCCGCAAGCCCGCGCCTACGGTGGCCGGGAGTCGGCAATCGACTCCCGACGCCCAGGGTGTCTCCTCCTCCTGCGGCGGCTAGGGGCGCGAGGGCGTAGAGATTGCCTCTCCCTCTCGCGCTCCGCCTCCTCCTTCGCGAGCATTACTGCTTCGCAGAAGGAGGTGACGGCTTCCCATTCCCTCTCGCTCCGTACCATGGCCTGAACCAGGGCCGGACGCGAGAGGTCGCCGCCGCCGATCGCCGCCACGAGGACACGGCGGTGCTCCGCCCAAGCCGGGCAGACCTCCACCGTATGCTCCACCGTGTCCTCCGGTCGATCCACACAATGGTAACACCCGGGCGTTTCCTCCCGCCTTATCCGAAACAGGAACCTCCCGAAACAGCCATGTCCGGTGAGGACCTGCGTCAGGCGGAAGGTGAGGACGCCGTGGCGCCTCTCAAGCCACTCCTCAAAGAGGGGTCTTACCGCCGCAATTGTGGCGTGCCCTGCGCTGGGTTGCAACAGTCGCACTCTCCATGCCGCCATGAGATCCCGCCGGAGCTCTATCCGCTGTGCCGCGATTTCTCGCGGCAGCGGAGTTACGCCCCGGCGTTTCGCCTCCTCGCGCCACTCCCAAACGTGCGCGAGGACCTTTGCCTCCAGATCCCACGGCGGCAATCCGGCAAGGAGGCTCGCCGCCTCGCAAGAGACCGTGCGGTATCCCCGTACCATCCGGATGGCCATGACCCTTTGGGACGCTTTCAACCGGCGGGCTGGCCGGAGCCTTAGTGAACCCGCCCACACCGGTGCCCCGTAAAGGGCCATGGACCGCACGACCCCCGCGTAGAGCCTCCGGCAGGAGGCGTTTGGCCCCCCCAGATTGGGCAAGAGCCGCTTCAAAGCAGCCCCGGCCCGCTGCAGTCTGGGAGCCAAACGTCGGAAGTGCTCGACGAAGTTCCACCGGCTGTCGAGGACGAGTCCCAGGTACTTCATCGTCGACTCGACGCCGATGTGAACCCCTCCTACCGTTATTTGGGAACCCGACAGTGGCGCGTTCCGAGGACCATGAAAACACATGGCCTCGGACTTGTGCAAGGCCACCTCGAGTCCCAACTGCCGGATCCTCTCAACGACTGTCGCAACCCCGAGTGTCATTAGTTCGGCCGCCGCCTGGTGCGACCTCCCCTGCGCCAGGACCAGCGTGTCGTCAGCGTAGCACACCACGCTGACGCCGCTAGGGAGGTCGGCGCGCAGCACCCAGTCGTACCCGATGTCCCACAGATGCGGCCCCAAGACCGATCCCTGTGGGACACCGCACGACATCTCTCGCCGGTTCCATTCTCCCTGGTGACCGGGGTAGATAATTGCTCTATCCGCCAAATAGGCCTCGACTACACGACAGAGATAGGTCGGCATCCGGTGATACCGGAATGCCTCCCGGATGCAACTCCAGGGCAGGGTATTGAAGGCATTGGCGATGTCTAGAGACACCGCCAAGACGACCCCACCCCGGGCCACAGCATCCCCCGTCGTGAGGGCTCGCACGCGCATGATGGCATCCACCGTGGATCGCCCCCTGCGGAAACCAAACTGGCTCTCCGCCAAATCCGGCCCCACCCGCACCAGCTGCCCGACGAGGCGGTCTGCAATGACTCTTTCAAAGAGCTTGCCCACCTCGTCGAGCAGCACGATGGGCCGGTAAGCGGACGGAGAGTCCGCCGGGCGCCCCGGTTTCTTAATGAGGACCAGTTTCCCCGTCTTCCAACGAAGTGGGAACTGGCCCTCCTCCAAGCATGCGCTTAGGAGCCCTCTTAGTCGAGGCCCGAGAGCCTCCGAGGCCAGGACCCAGGCTTTTCCCGGTAAGCCGTCGGGTCCTGGGGCGGTATTTTTGGCACTCAGCCTGCGTACCGCCGCTCTCAACTCTACCTCGGTCACCTCAGGAGCAACGTCGTCATCGTCGGTCATGTGGTCCGCAGTTGGCACCGCAGGAGGCGGAGCCATGGGCGGGGGAGTATGCCCCCCCCGCGAAGGGAACAAAGCGCTCACCACGCCCTCCACGAGCTGGGGCCGGAGACTCTGCGTCAGCGGGGGAGCCCATGGGCGGAGTTTCTCCCGCACCACCTTATATGGGCGTCCCCACGGGTCCCTGTTCAGAGTCCCCAGCGACTCCTCACGGGCCAGTCCCCTGGCCCGCAGGATCTCCGCTCGGAGGGCGGTCTTCGCCGCTCTGTAACCCTCGTACAGCTCCGCCTGAATGGCTTCCGTATCCGGAGGGCGGATACGGAGCCTGCGGTGCCTGGTGTACAGGCGCCGCGCGGCAACGCACGCCTCGCGCAGAGACGTTAGTTCCGGCGACCACCAGTACACCTGGCGCCAGGCACGTCCGGGCTGGACCCGGGGCATTGCCACGTCACAAATCTCGGACATGGCCTCCCGGAACCACTCCGCCGACTATCGGAACCTGTACGATGTTGTATGTTATTTTACTTAGCAACTGTATTACTTAGTTACTGTATTAACTGAGCAAATTAATATTTTAGTAAAATTATTATCAACATCATACAACAATAATTTTAAATCGTTCAAATAGAAAACGAGTAAGAGGTTTTTTGCTGTTCCTGAAAAAAGAGGTATTTTGAGTTGTGCTACTCTTTATCTAGGTGTGCGATGTATACATTGTTGTGCATCCATTAGACAATTTTATTTTCTCGTCATACTAACTAATAAAGCTAAAGAGTTTGATTGTTTTTTTGTTTGTTTGTTTATTTGAACGCGCTAATCTCTGGGATCACCAGTAGGATTTGAAAAAATCTTTTTGCATTTGTTTGCCTAATGTTTAAGGATAGCTACGAGTATAGGCTATTTAACATCACACAAGGACCCTAAGGAGCCGAGCAAAAATAAAAAAAGTCAGAAAGAACGCTAAGCGAAAGCAAAGTAATAGCGCGGACAGGCTATGCGCTGCGACGGGGTGGGTCGGTGGAACAAAAAAATTCACGCAGACGAAGTCGCGGGCAGAAGCTAGTTTAATATAAAATCTAAATTATATCCAGTCATTTAAACATTTATTGAAATATAAAGAAGTATTTTTTATAAAAATGTTAATTATTCAGGTTTTTTGTTAAGTGATGTTAATTGTAACGGAACGCACTTGAGGGGAAATCTATAGAACCATATCTATTGTTATCATTAGATAGGTAGCGTTTATCGGTGATTGTGAGACGACATTCATGGACAGATAGAATTATACTGTCTATCATCAATAGCGATCTATCTTACACTGAAGATAGGTTTTTGAGTGCGGCCGTGTCAATCAGTCTGTTACCTTTTTACCCTTTAACGGCTGAATGGATTTGGACGATACCTTTTTAGTTGGCATTGTTTAATTTTATTTTTTATGTCAATGATTTTGGTGCTAGGGATCATTGTAGGTAGGAAGCAAATGGAATTTGAATAACATTTTAGTAAGGTATTTAATGGTATTGTAGCGGCATCTACAAACGCCACATGCGAGCTACACGTCACACTGACGTCACGCAAAATCCTGCATCGCGCAAGCAGAGTTTACCGCGCAACTAGCATAATATATACAACGTCCCGAAATTAAACGTCGGGCAGTTGCCCACCAGACACGACACCCTTCTGGTCGGAGGATCCTCCCTTTTCCATAGAGTATGAGTGAACTTTACACCCTGTTCCTAATACCTCTATAGTATTGAAAACTGTCACAGTGAAACATTATTGTTTTATTAAAATTTTGGGTTTATGTATTAATAATTATAGATAACCAATATATTTGCAGAAAGACGCTTCAAGAGATACCAAATACGATTTATTAAACAAAAAATTGTTTTGGTAACATTTTTGTCCGCATTTTATGTGACTTCATATAGCCTATAACTCGCGGAATAACATAATGCTTTCAACGCTACCTCGTTTATCAAAATACGACGAGTAGTTTATGAGTTATGAAGGAACGGATGCACATACATACCCTCCTTTGGCTTGGCCGTAGTCGGGTAAAAATTTAAACCGACTGTCTTCGTGGATGATGGATTGTCAGCGCTTTTCGATCTCTTATCACATCGACAGTGTGGGTTGATTTATATTGACAACAATGTACATGTAATAATACTATAATTTATTGTTTCCCAAACGGAGTTTAGTAGGTATCTTGAACTGAATGTCTTACATCTAATTTAGAAACAAAGCAATTTATAGAATCGGATACTTACACAATAATTCATTCATTCTTTCATTTATTCATAGCACTGGCCTACAAAAAAAAAAATTGTTTTGGTGCAGCTCTGTTCGCATCTGTAGTCGGTAAAGTAGGTAGTATGAACTACATTGCTGCTACTAGATGTCAGCTGACAGCTCTGGTTTACCTACAATTCTTATTTTAACTTTTTTACGGTTTCATTCAAAATCAGTCCACGTTATAACTACTTTTATGACATTAATCGTATAAATTTATGATGGCAAGTAAATCAAGAAGTTGCATTAACGATGCTGATATGTTTTGTTACATATGCGGTGAGTATATAATGAAAGATCAACGGAAACCGATTAATGACACGGTAATTCGCTTGTATTCTGTATACTTTGGTTTTGTAATTGGCAATCAAGATAAAGTGTGGGTGTCTCACGTTGTTTGTAAGATTTGCATTGAACATTTGCGGCAATGGGAAAAAGGAACGCGAAAATCTTTGAAGTTTGGGGTACCGATGATTTGGCGAGAACAAAAAAATCATCACGACTATTGTTATTTTTGTATGACGAGTCTAACGTGCATTAACAAAAACAATCGTAGCAAGTGGAAGTACCCTAATATTCTTTCTGCTACAAGACCTATTCCTCATTCAGATACTGTTCCAATACCTGTTTCTCATCGAGAAGTTCAGGAATGTGACGATGACGAAATGGAAATTTCTGAAGAAGATTATGATTTTGAGTACTATGGAGAAACATCGATTCCTTTCATATGATGGCTGACTATTGCTGGGGAATTATGCGTGATTGTCCAGGACAATCTCACTCAAGAAAATCACTCAAAAAAAAATTTCTCAATGTATAATTTGCAAATAAATTAATATGTTTTTAAAAATATGTATTTTTCTTCTTTCTCATGAACAAGAGCTGACATGAAAAATGTGACTAGATTTCTCGTATCAGCTCAAATAAGATACCCAAAATCAGGTCTAAAATCTTAGACACCAAAATGAGTGTAGGCCAGTGAGTTCATCAGAAAGATCACGTCCATCTTTTATCGTAAACCTCGTAACGCCAGTTCTCGGCAGAAACGAATCTCTTCTTGCGACTCTACTGCAATACATTTATCTGAAAAATGCCCGCAACTCCGAGAATGAAAATAAAGTGTGCAATTGTCTGTCAATTCGCATTGTAACAGTCAGTAGCGTTTCCAGGGAATTTACTGGTTTTTCCACTCTGATAGACATTTTAACACTAGTTAGCTGTGGTGTGCTTAAGTGGTATAATTGGATTATCATACGGCGTGAAACGGGTCGACAAAATTTTAACTTTTTAAATGAAACGCTAAAAAAGTTTACGCCTTTTTTATACGACGTTAAAAAGTGAAGGCACTCGGTTATTGTTTTAATAAAAATGCTAGTTTGGTGCCTATTTTTAAGTGCAAAGATTCCTTGTATTTCCGGACTAAGCATGCCAATGGAAGACAGATACAAAAATAGTAGATCAGATACTTTTGAAACAAGGTATAGTGAAATTATTTTTAAAAGTTTAAACCATCGCTAAAATCTCATTACGTTAACAACTTTAATCGTGAACTTTATCAGCACTGTATCTCTATGTTCCTAGAGTTGTATAGGGGATGTTGGCAAGCCTAACCCAGCGTAACATTAACTCAAAGCCGGGTTACTGCCGCTAGGGAGGTACTTACCATGCGAGTAAAAAAGCTTATTTGAACGCTTAGAATGTGCGGGATAAAAACTCTTTTTTTAACAAACAGGTACCAATTTTGTGATCGTATTCACGAGCTAATGATAACGTTCTCATTCTGTTTAGGAAGTGATAGTGCTTATTTTTTCCACTTTTAAGGATTTATTATATCCATGGTAAATATGGTAATACGGTATAAATTAGCTTGTTAGTTGATAATCTTAATGCTTAAATATAAATATAATCACGACTTTATACAACGAAGGGTTACGCAGAGGCGTATCATTAATTAAGTTCCATCCGGAGACTTACGAGGCAGGAGAGAATTTTTCTTCTATAATTATACTTTTTTACCGTAACCCTTCTTTGACAGCTTAAAAGTTCTCTAATTATCTCCGAGGAAAACAATCTTTAGACATAATTTGCAAGCACATTAATTTCAAAACAGCCACCACATCCAATTTAATATTTAATGTCTGGCAACGAGAACACAGAAGCGTTTGGATTAAACTAATTTCCATGAACTCAAACGTAATAAGTAAATGAAAAGCTGAACAAATCTCCGGACTCCTTATCCAGCGTTTGTTAATTACGTTAAATCTTTGCTAAGCATCGGTGTCAGTGTCCGCGATCCGTCTGCGACGTGACGGGCTGCGCGCAACAAATGTCACGCTGTTTCTGTGAAGCGGATACACACACGAGCGGAGCGGGCATCTGGGGCTTTTCTAATGAAACCGACAGGTGATAGGCGACAATCCGATAGTTCGAAAATTTTACAAGTTTTCATACTTCTAGGGAATTTAAACTTAAGCAACCCAACAGGAATTTAGTGGGATACAAGAGAGGAAAAAACCCATACAATGGCTTGTAAAGGTACCTAAGGAATGCTTTTTGAAATTTTTCTAAAGCTAACGCATACTGCTTCTCAAAAGGATTCCATACGCACGCACTAGACTCAATTTTGCTGCGGACCAATGCCCCAAAAACAAGCTTGATAACGTGGGGGTTATGGAAGTCACGACAGTTCCTTAAAAAACAGTTACAGAAGATAACCCCCAAAATTCTTAGTCCACCACTTCTTAGTCCAGTGTTTAAAAGGTTAACAAAATGAGAGAAACAGGAGTCAATATTTCTCCCCATCATCCATTGATTGATTGTTATGAAGTGTAGAAGATGAATTTGAAATATTTTAATTCCCGGGACCCGAAAGTGATCACGAATTATAATTAAGTGTTTACTTACGATTCTGAATGAGCTTGTAGAAAATGATAAATTGCTACACGTACTAACATGGGTTTGTAATGTGGGTGCAAAAGAAAAAACCTTTTTGCCGTGTTTGTGTTGAATTAAAGTTACACTCGCAACATCGCGTCACCAAGTCCCACCTCGTGTAGATATAAGGGCAACATTTAGTCTATACAAAAGACGTGGCATTCGTAACGTCCCCCGCACTAAATACTTTGAATTCTAACATCAAATGTGCTGCTTAATGGACAACATTAGTCTCCGGTAAAGGATGGAGACGGGACGTGACACTTGCGGTACATGAGAGTAGATGATTTGGTACTCGGCGCTTTAGTGATAGTGATAAGTCGAGTGGCTGAAATTGCTTTGCTCTTGCTTGGCTCTTGGCTATTGGTACCGATGTTTTTTTATATTATAATGTGCCTTGGGATCGAGCGGTTGCGTTCTATGAAATAATAACATAACATAATATCATGCTTGTTTTCATCGGAGGGTTAGGCAGTTGTGTACTACACCCACCTTTCGCCAGTTATATTATTTTACGTCACATGTAATAGGGGGCGAGGCTATTGCCAACCAGGTAAACATTCAGATTCCGGGCTGCTACTGAGAAATTCTTGATAGAAAAACTCAGTAACACTTAGCCCGACCGGGGAATCAAACCCAGGACCTCACGCTCAGCAAAAAAAAAAAAAGATAAACTGCCAAACAGACCTAAAGGCAGTCGCGAATAATAGTTTTTTTAATAAGCGATTAGTGAAGATCACACCATAAACAGTTGAAATGAATTTGTCAATGCCTTCTTTAGATAATTTTTCTTCCATGCGTATCAACCTAATGCTGAGAGTAAACCCCTCCATTGTACGTCATTTTCAGTGCGAGGGTTTTATAGAAAAATGCTTGGTCAAAAGTGTTAGAGATATGTCGAGTAACTGAAATTACTTTTCTGAGGAATTGTGCCTTGAAGGCCCTTGGGGGCTGGTACGTTATCTTTATTATAGTTTGCCTTGGGATCGTGCAGTCGAAAATGTATAAATAAAGATAACAAGCAGAAAGAAGCACCAGAAACAGT
Source organism: Dryobotodes eremita (assembly GCA_917490735.1). Classification (NCBI taxonomy): domain Eukaryota; kingdom Metazoa; phylum Arthropoda; class Insecta; order Lepidoptera; family Noctuidae; genus Dryobotodes; species Dryobotodes eremita. Next base: position 1,885,629 of record OU823241.1, on the reverse strand, counting down.
TATAATGTATTGGTCAATCTTTTCACCTACTCCTTGGGTCTGTATCCACCCAATGCTGAGTAAGTCTCCTCCATTGCACGTCATTTGCGGGGTGAAGGTCCATGAGTCAAGGTCAAGTCAAGTTCCTTGATTATCATAGCGTGAAACCGATCCGTTTCAAGTCTCTGTCGTCCTTTAAATCGTAACACTTTGTTTTCGTGATCACGAATGAAATCACGTATTGTCATAAGAATGATATACCGTTCGTTGTTATGAATAAATAATTTTTTTAAACGTATTGTATCATTTTGGCATCCCCTTTTGTATAATATATATATATATATATATATATATTTGGCAGGATTATAATTAAAACATTTTTTTTATGAAATATCAATATTTTTGTTGAGTACAAATCTTATAAATCTCTTACAGTACCTAATAGAATGAGCACCTTTTCATTTTCTAAGATAAGAACATGAAAGCGTTTCTCATCAATCTTGAAATAATTACGTCACAACATGAAAAGAACGCGGCCCATAAAACTCGATTACAAAAACTCTTAATCCGTAATATTCCACGAAGAGAGGCGTTTACCACGTTGTTTCTCATTTCCTACACAAAGCTGGGAATGGGAAATTGACGAAAATTCTATTGTTCTTCAAACAAAAGAAAGCACACAATTAAAAGTGAAAATTTTAAAAGAAATTCACTTTGAAGTTAAGAAAGCAAATATCTGGAATTAAGAGAGAAGCCGGCGGCACCTGCTTGTGTCTAAGATTGTATTAACAGATCGCGGGGATAAGACTTTGTTAATAATTACGTTGAATATCTTGTCAGATTTTGTTGCCGATATCAAGCGCTGCGAACATTTTTATTCCGTTTTAAAGTATGTATTTTGTATCAGTATCAATTTTGTGTTAGCTTTCAAGCTTTAAATTGTTTCTATTAACAAACGTCTTGCGTGTTTCATCGCAAACGTGAACATATTGACATCGATTCTTTATCAATGTCGGTGGGGTCTGCCGCCTATCCATCTGATCCCCTAATCGCTTGTTACGGCACACATGGGAAAAGATGGCGACGCCCGACACCACGAGACAAATTCCCTTTCATTACTATAAACCTGGGCTCTCGACTAAATATTAGTAAAGGCAGGCTTATCTCGCAATCTGGCTTTTTAATTTTTACCAATCAACGAGAACTTTTTATTTGAGAAAAAGTTGATCCCGACTTTAAAGCTGGTATTTTAGGAGGTAGTGTTTCGTCGTTTTTGAACCTATTAAAAGCTACCACTATAAATCAACCTTAAAAATAAATTATTAAACGATAAAAGTACATTACACCTACATCTTGAAATAACCAACAATAAAAATAAGGGGATATACGATGTTAAACTCGAAAGAGTGTTTATTTATTTATTTTATTTTATTTATTTATTTATCTTTCGATCGCCAACAGAGGCTACACTATTACATGCATGTTAACATAAACAGAGACAAATACAAGTGTGTGCCTCCAATTATAGGAGACCATATCATTCACTCAATATCCTAGGTAGGTACAACAAGTTTGACGAGGACGAAAACATTAAAATAAATCAAAATAAAAACATACAAAAAGTGTTGAGTGTCAATCAATGGCATTACGGCTATGGTCCCGGCTCCATGCAATTCACTATCCTTAAAGAATGATCCCTTTTACAGAGATATCCTGTTACCCGCGCCTCCGCGCGGCACTTTGTGAAAAGACTGGCGTGTGTTGTGCTCCCTGTGCTGGGATATTTTCTACTATTTTCATCTGTTGGTCCATTTTGCCAACAGTTCGTGAAAGCCGAAAAACTTTTTCTACCTTTTTATTTGCTAGTTGTCAAGAGTGATGTTTTGTCGGTAGTTTTATCCCATTTTTCGAATCAGCGTATCTCTTGTCTAGTTTCACAATTCTGAAGCTTTTCTGCATAAGTCAACAAAGTAACTTCTTTGTCTTGTGAATGGTCCATTCAGTTTTCTATTATTTCTATCTGATCTTATTTTACTTGTATATAATCATATTGAACCAATCCGACAACCGTGTTGCGTATATGTAAAATTTATTATTTTCCGTTGTTGTTCCATGCACGACACATCACCGTGTGTCTGATCTGCGCGTTGATTGACGGGTTACAAGCTTCACGTACATATGGTACAACACAATGAAAGATACACACTGAACATGGGTCATATTTTGTTGGAAAATGTCGTCTTCTATCTGTTGACAGACAGACCATTAACTGTGTTTTGTAGCTGCATGTAGGGGTAATCGAATATACGATATGTTTCTATCTTTCAGGTCAAAAGCAAATAGTGATATTATGACCTACACTTGCCAATGCTGAGATAGTCATTTAACTCTGTTAGTTTCATATATTTTCTTTCTGAACATTCTGCCAATTTCGGACAACCGCCAAGTTCCACACATTCTATTTTATTGTAATAAATTATTCTTCGTTCCGTTTCCCCCTTTATTTCCTTAAACATAGATATACATAAGTAAAATACGTATTTTCCTCAGCGAGTCCCCTCCTTTCCTTTTTGACAAATGAGGTGTTATTCCATTCATATGAATAAGGTACGATATTACAATATTACTTTTGTGTGGCGTTCGCGTACGGTGTACAAGGACGACGGAATGAAAAAAAAATATCTCCGTGTCTTCTGAGCGCCTGGTATCAATACTTGTTGCATTGAATTTTGGGAAAATATTCAACATGTTTTTAATATCATTTTCATATTCTCGATCCTACTGAATGAAGATTGTTTGTGGATTTGTTTTCAGTCTTACGAGATGCCACTAAATAATTTGTTAAAATACAGTTTCCTCAAGGTTCAGGCTTGGGAGCTTCTATAAATTTCAAACTATCCAATACAGACGTCATAGATATTGAAATTAATGCGACCCGCTCTCAATATTACCCTTCATCTCGAGCTTTGCCGCGGCTAAATCGAAATTGGCGATCGTAATATTACTAGAAGCTATGTGCAAGTTTAAGTGGTTCTGGATTGTAACTGGTCCAAAATAAGCATTCTCATAATTTATAGATTGAATAATTTATGAAAAGTGATAATACGTATATCGTAATCGCCATGTATCTCCTATAACGCTCTTTAAATCATCAAATTTCTTGATATTTGTTGTTACATTTAAATGTTAATAAACTTTTCTTGTAACATTTAAACTTTAGGACCTAAGGTAGTAAACCGGTCTTAATGTCCCAAAATACAAATGAATTGGAACTGAGAATATATTTCCCAAATCCATGCTTAAACTTGGTAGTAGTTACGTATACAAAGGGAGCGTGGTTTCTAATTAACACTGTGATTTACTGGCAAACGTCTTGGACTTGGACAAAGTCTTGGATTGTTTTGCTAATCTACCACGAGCCAGCGCTTAATGTTATCAGCCTCTCATCTCCATAGGCCCCGCATAGGGAGCTGCACAGGGCATAACTTAGGAGCCCTTACTATTCCGAAATAGTAAGCAAGTTTATCGTAGATGAAAGATGCTAATATAAAAATAAACCTAATAATATAAAACTTTTTAACTGCAAATATTTTGTTTTGGACGTTACAGTGTTTTATAAAATAAAATTAAACTTGACCTAGAAATCCTATGCTGGGTCAAGGTCCTTTCATCCAAGCTAGTCTACTGGGTATATGGGTTACAAGGATACTGTCACGCTTATCATTTCTCTACGAGATGGAACTGTAAATGGTTAATTGAAACTCGAAAGCAATATGGCGCGTTCCAGATTTGATAAATATTGGGACATGGCGAGTACGGATTCATAATAATGAGCACACTTGTGACAGAATACTGCACATGTGGTCTACTAATTAACATTTACCTAATTTTTAAGCTCACAGTCTCAAAATACTGTTACGCAAGATTCAAAGCCATTTTCTTCATTAAGTTTATGTTTTCTCAAACTTGCAATCGTTATTTCACAAAAAAAAAACTCTTTGATTTTGTGTAAGTTTAACGTATATGCTCTTGATTGTAAATGTATGAAAAAGGGTGGAAGGAATTAAAGGGCATCAAAAAGTTCATAAGTACGCATCGCCGTCAACAGTAAAAATGTTTTCAGCAATTTTGTATTTCATAGGCTAACTCTGGCCACGCGAAGAGAACCAATAAAGATTGTTTTAAACCAGTTTTAAAATCCAATAAAGGTTACCTCCACTTCGCTGCGCCAATGAACCGCTCCATAGCACTACACATTTTTGCATGCAACCAGTGCATTTAAAGCTGTCGCTCGGACAAAGGGCTGTCAAAAAAGAAGTAAAATTGAGGCAATCAGTGCGCTCGTATGGCTGAGTGACGTGCCGCCAATCATTCAATTAGGCACCTACTACGATGTACGACGGACCGGATGTGTTCTGGACAAACTAGACGAGACATTAATAATGTTGTCGGTAATATTTGAACTACAGCTGTTCAAGGATCATTTGGCGCGTGGGCAAAATCGGAACTAACGCCGCCATCTTGTTTTGTGGATACAATTAGGGACACAATTTCATAAATGATTATCAACAGCGCCCTCCTGTCAATGTCATTCAGGAGCCAAAGGATCCTTGTAGCTCTCTACCACGCCACGACATGTAGTTCGTGACAGTGTTGTTGGTGACATTTGAACTATTGTTGTCTAGTTTATTCAGGAAAAGAAAGGGAAAATGATTGATTAGCAGAAATTTACCTTATGTGCCACATAACACGGAATCACCACGCCGGCAGCGTCTAGAGACGGCAGTTCTAATGAAATTCGTGCCGCTGAAACTGGGGGTTAAAGAAGATACGGGCTTGTCCGAAAGTATAGTTGATCCGTCAAAACAAGGAACTCATTATTTTTTTTCGGACCGGAAAAAAGATATCGGGTTTAGTGACAACTGTCAAACCGTGTTGTCATTCATTCTTAGTTCTGGCCCCAAACTAATATTATGTCCGTAAGTGATACGGAGTAGGAAACGCCCGTAACTTCAGCCAAAGCTATGGATTTTGTGCTTTAGGAGTAGACCCCTGAGTTGAGCGTACAGCTTCTGTCATCTTCGCCATTCAAAACCGTTTCTATACAAAGTTGCTATGCGTCATTTGTGTTCTAGTGCGAGTAAACGGTAAAACGCTTGGTTTGTAGCAGGGTTGCCGAGGCGTCTCCGTGCTCTGTGGTAGATTCAAATTAAAACTGTCATCCTTTGTCAGCCGTCTCTAATACGGATAACTGATGTAGTATGTCAGTTTCATAACATGGCTTATTAATGGTAATAAAAAAGAACTCTTTTATAAGCTTGGTGCTAAATGATTCTAACAGCACGTTTTCGTCCTTATAGGCCTAAGGGTCACTCCATTATCAGCTTTTAATCTGACCGCTTTTCTTTCAAAATCTTTTCCCCTCTTTGTCTTATAACATTTCTATTATCCGAGGCAGTCTTGCCCCTCGTACACGATAGTAACAATTAATTCTCTGTCCGCCACCGAGCGCTCAGCTATACGATACTTTTTAGATTTATTAAGTAAAACGCTTCATGAACTTCAGATATAAATATTCTTCCTCGATAAAATTAAACTTTTATGTTTAAATGCGGATAAAATGGAGTAATAAAGATCCTTGAGAAGCTAAGTGGGTTTCAGCTGGCTTGATACTAGATATCCGTTTCGCAAAAAGACTTGTTTAAATTACAGTCGGTAGATTTTAATAGTGTTAATTGAGTTTAAAAGGCTCACTATTTAAAATAGTTGTATTTGAAATGTCTGCATTACGTCGTTGTAAATCAACTTAAAACTATACTAGGAAGATTATACGTATGCAATGATTTAACACTAATCAAAATCTTCGTATCAAATTAGAAATCATTTATTTGCAAATATGGATAAATAATCATCCGCCTAGCATTTTCCCAACTATGTTGGGGTCAGCTTCTAGTCTTACCGGATGTAGCTGATTACCAGTAATTTATGCCTATCTCACGATAGGCAGTCGCTCTATGTACCTTGTACCCACCATGTGAGTTATTAGGTTATTACCCAGTCACTAGATAACACGATACCCCTTGGTAAGACTTTTCACCCGACCGTCAAAGATCCACGAATGACTGTCGGGGCCAACGGCTTAACGTGCTATCCGAGGCATGGAGGGTTCACGGTACGTAAAGATGGTCACCCATCCACGTACCAACCTCGACAAGCGTATCGTCACCTGGCATATTACAATCTTGGTATCACTATATTTTCCTTTCAGCATGCGAAATACAGACAAACGAAACACAGACAATTTTAAAATGAAACAGTATAAAATTAAGAACAGAGATCAAGTTATCATAAATCAAATCAAATCAAATCATTTATTGGTTTGCAAACATGGGTAATTAGTACATAGATGTTTTATTATAATAGTCCTCCATGTTCTACCGTCACATGGGCATGCAAATCATATTATTATTTAATTTACTTAAATTTTAAATTTTTAAATAACAATTAGAAAGACATACATATAACATAGTCATTAAAATTATGGAAAAATCTTTTTATCCTGCAAATAGTCGGACACATTGTAACAGGCTTGTCCAGTGTGTCTACTATTCAATCACGTCGGAAGCTTGATGGATTCCAGTTAAATTATTTGGACAGCCAGACCCAGCCTCGAGCACCAGCTTACATGTTCTGTCCATTGTGCGTGTGTCGGCCGCGCCTTTTTTTTTTTTTTTTTGGGTGGGAAATCATCAAATGACCTCTCCCGCTCTGGGCGGAGCGGAAGGGCGTGTCAGACTCTTCCTGACTAAAACCCACCCGTGTTCCTTCAGTTGCCTGTGCGCCAGGGCCACGGTAACTCTTTCGAACAATCCGCAGCCCCGGCAGGCATTGGTCCTCTCGGACCCCGTCAATTTTGCTGACATCTCTTTGAGGCGCGCGTGGAACACGACGCGCCGTCGACCCGGGCCTGGTCCTTACCGGACGGCGAGCTGCCCATTGCCCGCCGTCAGCAAGCCCGCGCCTACGGTGGCCGAGAGTCGGCAATCGACTCCCGACGCCCAGGGTGTCTCCTCCTCCTGGGGCGGCTAGGGGCGCGAGGGCGCAGAGAATGCCTCTCCCTTTCGCGCTCCGCCTCCTCCTTCGCGAGCATTACTGCTTCGCAGAAGGAGGTGACGGCTTCCCATTCCCTCTCGCTCCGTACCATGGCCTGAACCAGGGCCGGACGCGAGAGGTCGCCGCCGCCGATCGCCGCCACGAGAACACGGCGGTGCTCCGCCCAAGCCGGGCAGACCTCCACCGTATGCTCCACCGTGTCCTCCGGTCGATCCACACAATGATAACACCCGGGCGTTTCCTCCCGCCTTATCCGAAACAGGAACCTCCCGGAACAGCCATGTCCGGTGAGGACCTGAGTTAGGCGGAAGGTGAGGACGCCGTGGCGCCTTTCAAGCCACTCCTCAAAGAGGGGTCTTACCGCCGCAACTGTGGCGTGCCCTGCGCTGGGTTGCGACAGTCGCACTCTCCATGCCGCTATTAGATCCCGCCGGAGCTCTGTCCGCTGTTTGTCGCGGCAGCGGAGTTACGCCCCGGCGTTTCGCCTCCTCGCGCCACTCCCAACCCACCAACCCACTCGGCTGGTCCGGCTCGGCTGGGCTGGTTTGGCTCTGCTCGCTGGCCTCGTGAGCAGCGAGCCCTCTGCCCGCAGCCTTTTCGCGAACTCCACTCCGCCGACAGGTCTTCCCGATTTTACGGGCGGTGCTCCTCCCGCCATCAGAGGACGACCCCTGGTCATCCCCTGGTTTGGGGCGCTTCTGGAAGAGCCTTCGGTTCTTCAAAGCATCTCCCATTACTACGCGCTCCGGGCTCTTAAAAGAGCCCCTCGCGCCCGACGCAGCATCGGACTCCGATCCCGCATCGCTCCTCTCCTCTCCTCTCCACTGCTCTCTTGTTGGTGTTTTTTGTTTTTAATTGGTTCCATAATTGTTCCCACGAGTATGGGGGATATAAAAAGTCATTCCCAGGTTCACCCCCTGTCCCTAGGCAAGTGTTAATTTGTTACCCAACCAGAGGGTCCACTGGTACTCTGGCTGGGGGTGCGCTAGCGACTGATGCGCCACCTACAACTGGAAAGTTGTAGATACACTACTCCTCAGCCATTCATACCCTCGCCGCGCACCAGAACTTGATATTAGAGGATTTTTTTATATAGGTTATCTTCCTCGCGGCCCGGGCGGTTACGCCAAGACCCTCGACCCCCGTCAAAAGTCAGAGACATGACGTTGACGATCTTCGGGGCTACGAGACTAACGGTGGCAGAAGGAACAGACTCTTTCCTGCCTGCCCGGCGGCAGGGTTAGTGCACACCGAGCCCGCTCTTACTCCGCCGCTGTGCGTCTCTGCTGAACAGAGAGACACACGTTGGAGCGTTCCTCCGACAGGATATTAGCGTACGGGCAACAAGACCCCTTAGGCACACAGTACCTAATGGAGAGTTATTGCCCGCACCCCAGGATGCACCGTCCCGGAGACTGGCCTTTCCCCCAGACGCATCCAAGGGAAACTCCAGCCCACGGACACACGGGGAGGTTTCCTGTCCTAGCACCCCGTGTCGGCCGCGCCTGGGGTCTCGGTGTCAATTATACCATTAACTGTACTGGAGGGCTTGCAATGTAACAGTCGAGAGGACACACGTGAATTTAAATCCTTATGGTCTGTTCCAAAAGTGTCTGATGAAAGCAAAAACAAATCCTGTGGAGGTTAAATTCTTACGCAATCACTCACTAAAGGGAATTAGTAACACATTCATCGGTATTAAAAAGATATCAACTTTATATTTCATCTCTTTTTCCTACAATTATTTCTTCAATAACACTTTTAAATTGTAATTGAAAAATCATCGACGAAAATTAAGGTAATAAAAAAATATTTTAATAATAAAAAAACAACCGGCTTCCAAAATAAAAACACTACAAAGTGAAAAACTATTTTAATTTCGGAACTCGGATCTTTGATTTTGTATTTTCGTTTTTGGCCACCGACTTCCGAAAGTAAAGTTATTTTTGTAGTGTTTTATTGTAGTGTTTTATTTTCGCAGTCGGTTGTTTTCTTTATGTAAAAAAGTTTTTATTTTTCACTTTTTTGTTGTGGTAGTAGGTACCACAAATAAAACGTAAAAAAAATAAAAATAAAAAACTTATTCATATACCACTACTTGCTATGTAAATAACAGTGACAGGAAGTAATTATAACATCATCAATATTCACTAAGTGGAAAAAATACGTATTATTGAAGCTAACTGAAAAACTACCGAAGCAAAGTTCATACAATTTATGGGACTTCCCCTGAGGCATACTCGTACCCTATCCATTAAAAAAAGCTTTTTCTAGATAGATCGATCGATCGATCGAAATTGCCGGTTTATCGCGTAACAAACATACAAAAAAATATATACAGACGAATTGTGAACCTCCTCCTTTTTGAAGTCGGTTAAAAATTAGTCTATTGTCAAATTAAAACATCATAGAGTTGATTTAAAATTATTATTTCGGGTAAGTATTTAAATAATCAAATTAAAGCACTCAATTTGTAAGTGGCACCATAAATTGGCATCCACAGGTACGTTTTCTGATCAATTTGTTTACATTTTCATCAGATACTTTTTGGAACAGACTTTATGTACAAATAACTGCACGTCTGTGCTACAAATTGCCATTAAGAGCGGCTCGACCTCGTAGCAGTAGGGGCTGTTTCCTTAATTCAATATTGTTACGTCTGACGTGGTTGATTGTACCTACATGCATATGTATTGCGTTTAGCTATAGGTCTGTCGTGGACTCTGAACTTTTGTTATTACAGTTTTTGCTAATTTCTGCGTAATTATCACTAAACCCTAAAAAGACACATCACATAGCCGTCAACTACGCATTTTAAACATCTAACTAAATGATATTGCACAAAAATAATTGCTGGGAAACTTTTATTTTTGGTGTGAAAATTTGCTGTTTGTGGTAGTGCGCAATAAAACACACGCAGAACATTGTCCTTAAGCGTACATGCGACGGTACAGGGCTCGTGGGGATATTTAAAGTTGTGTTAAAAACTACACGCCACACACGCACACTATTACGTTGTGTTACATTAAAAACTTGTATTCGTAAAAAAACCTCAGTAAAGTTGGAATGTTGTCCTTCAATATCTCCGTTACAAGAAGGTTCCCGGGTATGGTCCAGTACGAAAAAATATTACAAAAACGGAGAGTACAAGGGACTCTCGGCTTCTTTAAGTGTCTTTTAAACCCGTTATAGCACAAATAGGTAACAGCCACGTTTATTTATGTTCAGTCCGACCAAATGAGGCTGAAATATAATCATCATATCGTTATTTTACACGAAGTGACGTCAAACCAATTCTTTTCCCACACGTCGTCGCGTCGTAGCATAGAACCAATATCAGCCTACAATAAAAAATATCTTTACTATAACCCGACACCGTAAAAACAAGCACACACAGACAAAAACAATTGTCACCTCCTGGCGGATCACGGCGGCGGTAAATCTGCGATCTAAATCAACTAGGTACGTGACCACGTACCGTAAGTGGCGGGGAGGCGAGGGGGGGGGTGTTACACTGTGTACGAGCCACTCCAACGTAGATAAGAGATAGTTTTCCACCGTACACGATTGTGCCGTAGAGCTGTTTGTCAGTACGTGTGCCAGTTTATGAGATCGCTTTTAACGATAGCAGTTCAGCTCATGTCGCTAGAATTGAGACGGGAGTCCAGAGATCACCGATAGGTAGTGAGTTCGAGCCCCGCGTGTTGTTCTCTGTAAACGTTGTCCTTTAAGAAGAGTATCAACTTTTGTTGAACGAACCTTTGGGCAGTCAGGGTACTTACCTATCCTCATGGCCAATTACTTAAATAATCTATTCGCCACGATTTGAACTACTGCCAACATGAGACTTCACACACTATTAAAACACTATTACCTTTCCACCGCGCTTTTAAACAACTACCAGCACGCGTAGCATGACCATTATAGAAACGGCACCCTAATTACGTAACACACTATCTATCGCAATCTGAATCATTTTGAAGCCTATTGCTAATCCATTGCTTCATATGTTCGAAAAAATTGTCTGCCCACCAACGTAAATAACGCAATGAATGTTGTTGAACTGTCAAAATGAAACCCATTCCTACTGTTAGTGTGTTACGTAATTACCCCGCGGGTTTTGTCGACGGAAGAATAGACAAAAATGACGTTCCGTGAAGACAGTACGACGGCAGCAAAGTAGAAAGAGTCAACTGCACTTTTTACAAAATTCAGTAGTTTATTCACGTTTTTCTTTTATTTTCCTTATATCTCGAAAACGGTGTGTCCTATCGCAAAAATAATAAAAATTTGGACCCCCTTTATGGCATCCTTAAACCCCTAAAATTAAACATGTATGTAATAATTTTTCACATTTTCCATACAAAATGTGAAAATTTCCATTTTTCCATTTAATTTTTATACTTTCGGGCCGTCGAGTAAAAAGTTTTCAACTGTCTTTAGCATGGCGATTACAAAATCAAATTGTCTTCATTACTTTAGACAACTGTCAGTTGTCAGTGTGATTATGACGTTTGGGATAGAAAACTTTCTTCTGAAATAGTCTACATATAAAAGGACCTAGACAGCGATCGGTAGAAACGAAAGACAAAATGACAGATTGTAGAAGGATTTTTACGATGCGATGTCAAAAATAGAGAACGGAAATGTCACTTTGTATGGAAATAGCTATGTCTTGTCTATGTCTTCCAAGAAATAGAAAGCGTCATGCTACGCCTGCAGCTAATGCTACTATAATAGAGTAGGAGACGCCTCGGCGACCGCTGCTAGCGGTCCAACCAAGTGTGTCACCGTTTTCTCGTACTATGAGACTTATGAGGTATAAAAACTGACGGCTTTGAATGGCGGCCGTGACAGAAGTAGTGCGCTCAACACACTTTCGCCGTCACGAATTAAGGCTCGTGCACACTGACGCGACGCGACAGCGTGACACAAAGGCACCGCGTGTCGCGCGACGAGCGGTACCTTTGTGTCGTGATGTCGCTTCGCGCCTGTTTGCAAGAGCCTTTACTGCCGTCTCGAAACGCTGCCATTCCGTGCTCTGTGACCACTTACTTCTACTACCATTATAAGGACCATTTTTCTATGTTAATAAAAAGAGCCTTCTCTTCCCCGATATTCCCCAATGGCCGCAGTGCACAAGGTCCCGCGCTCCAGTCATGGCGTCACATAAATTGCATTGTCTCGGAACAAACTCCACAACCATTCTCTTTCGATACAAAAGGTGAGAAATTTTTATTTGTCTCCGGAATATTACGTAACGTGATAAAGGCTTGTATTTTGCTAACATTTTTCTCTTCGTTTATTGAATTGTAGTTAGCTAAAGTAAATGCAAGCTTGACCGGCTTAAATATGCTGATTAGAACGTAGAGTATCTAATTAACCAGCGACGGCTGCCATGGCCCACGCACATTGGTCCACTTGAAGGACTAAGTGGGAAACCGAAACCCTAAAGAAGAAGAAGGAGTATCTAAAGATTTTTTTATTTAACTATTTTATTCCTTCTGAATGCTGTATTACAGAAACACTTTGCTTAATAGTTACTCCGTACATTCTTTGTTCAAAAACTAACAAGCTTCAGGCAGCTACAGTTGTTACCAACTTCTGACAACACAGCAACTGGAAAATAAATCAGTTTGTCAAAATACTTAGGTGCATACCTAACTATTTGTTTGACTTCAAAGTTATGCAACTGATAACAAGCATCTTGTATCACAGCCTTGGATGTCAAACTACGGTTCCAGATAAACATTTTGCTCTGCGTGGCCCACCCTTCATGCCCCGTCTCGTCTTATGAGTGTTGTCTACTTGGTCCAAAATATCAGTGAGCTCAAAGCAAGAATCACTCCATTTCGACCGTAGGATCAAGAGGCTAACTTAATAGGCCATTGCAATAATGTTTCTGGTTGGTGTTTTTTACCCGACTGATAGGAAAAGGTTATGTTTTTCGCGCGTATCTTGTATGTATGTAATATTATTTATTACCTCATATCTTTACAACCACTAGACGGATTTATATAACAAAGACATCGTTAGATACGCCTTGACCGCCAAAGTCGTCAAAAAAAAAAAAAACATGGCGGCTGTGAGATGCCATTGTTTGGAGTGAAAAAAAAGTTGTTTCTAATACTGCAATTTGGGTATCAAATTAAAGGGCTCATCGTAAGCATTTAAAAAAATGTAAGTATCATGATCATGACCGTAATACTAAATAAAAACGACATCAACAAAACCATTAATTAAAAAACAAAAACCTACCTGCGTAAAAATACAATCAATGTAAAATCAACTAAAAGGACCGAAACAAGATCAAAAATTTAATAATATTATAAAGCCAATGAAAGAAATCGCAACAAGATCAAACATTAACGACTTTAAAATATATCAATGGCAGTCGTTCAAATTTTTTTTGTGTAATCATAAACATAATAATTTATTTGTCAGAATATGGTACATTACATGGTCTTGAGATTAGTCAGTGGTTGGTATCATCACATTCTGCCAAGTGTGGCGTGCAAATATTAGGAACATACATTTATTACAGGACAGATTATTAGGTTAGTATTAACATTATTGATTGCCTATTACGAATTAAAATTATAATTTGAGGTATGTCGGTTAAAAATAAGATCACACAACACAATTTATTTAGGATGTCAAAGTATCATTAAATGTCAGAGTATCAAAGAGTAAGATGTCAATGTAAAGATTACAATTAGGATGCAGCATGACAACATACAGTCGGAGGCATAGAATTGAATGATAAGTTAAATCATTTAATGTCACTATAAGTATGCCTATGTTATCATGCTGAGTTAAATTTTAAAGGTCTACCATCGATGTTTTAAATTTGCAGTTAATGTTTGATCATTTTTCGATTTCTTTCGTTGGCTTTTTATTATTATTGAATTTTTGATCTTGTTTCGGTCCCTTTAGTTGATTTTATATTGATTTTCTTTTTATGCAGGCGGGTTTTTTTGTTTTTAGGGTTCCTTACCTCAAAAGGAAAAAACGGAACCCTTATAGGATCACTTTGTTGTCCGTCCGTCTGTCTGTCAAGACCCTTTATCTCGAGAAAGCGTGGACGTATCGAGTTGAAATTAAAACCATATACTCAAGTCTACAGTCCCTTGAAGCTGTGAATAAATCAAACTTCTATACTAACGTTAAAAAATGATACGACCGTTTATGCCGCAAAAAACGTATATTTCGACACTTTCAAGGCAATCAAAAAGTTTAGGGTACTTCCTGTTGACCAAGAACTATGAAATTTGGCAAGTAATATTGTCTCTACAAGTACAAGAAAAAATCTGAAAACTATACATTTGTAATTAAATCATAAAAATATAGTCTTTATTTAAAGTACGTAATCAATCATCGAGGTTAAACAACGCGGTGCGCGGTCATAATTGTATGGGTGAACAAATCTTTTTCTAGACTTTTTAAAACTTTTACTAATTTGTACAGAAGAAAAAAATCTGAAAGCCATATATTTTTAATTAAATCACACAAAAAAGACAGAGCCTTTATGCAAGGAACGGGGGTCCAAATTTTTAAGTGAGTAACCGTGTCACGTGGGGTATCGTATGAAAGGGCTTCATTGGCACAAGCTTAAACAGATTTTTAATTATTTTTATAATGTTTTCGCTTTATGACGAAGAATGAAAAATAAAATAACTTTCCCTCTTTTATATGTATAGGTACCTAATAACTTTGGTGTATGTAGTACCTAACAGTTTGCACTGTTATGCGTACTTACTTAGTCCTTTTTTCTAATTTTGTAATTAAATACTGTCCTAAATAGGTACCTACCTACTTAAGTATCTTGTACCTAGTAGTATTATACATATTATATTTTAATAGGATATTAAACAAACATAGGTCACATTCAGTTCACGTAGAAAGCAGACAACAAACGTTAATACAGCCCTAGATTCAATTACTTTGTATGGTAGCACCTTATAATAAATTATAAATTAGTACATAGGTATTATACACTAGCAGCGTAAATATTTAAAATCGATTGAGTAACTACCTACTTTTAAGAGTTAAATCCTTACAAAAAAACTCAAATCTTCCCTCTTTATAACAATAATTTAGGTATGAAGCGTTAATATAACCACAATTTCACTTATAAAACACAATAATATAAGTAATTATAGGTTTTGGAAACTGAATTTCGGGAAAAGTTCGGAAAAAACTGTGATACTCGATTCCTGAACTATTTATAACAAATATGTACCTACAAATTTGTACGGAACCCTCGGTGGGCGAGTTCGACTCGCACTTGTCCGGTTTTTTTATTAATTTGGCGTTTGTTTTTATGTTAACTTGTCTGCCTACAGCGTTAAAATGGCTAACAATACTCGTACCAAGTCAGTCTGCATAAGGAACCTGGCAAACCTCATCGAATAAATTAATAATCAATACATTTACCAAGATCTGGGATTGTTATTTACACAAAACATGAAACCTATCTTCAGCATGACATAATAGAAAGGTCAAAAAAGCCTATCTTGATCCGTTCGAAACGCCAAATATTCATTAATTAACTAATCAAGTCAATCACGTACACTCAGCTTCTGTATTTGTCAGACCTGGCACCAATATTCCCCTCCAGCGACACGTCAAAATCACATTAATTTCAATTCGACATACATCGCCCGTTTGGTTGGTCGTGACGCGGTTGCTATAACTGGATTGTCCTCTATGTGGCCGATCAAAACGATCAGCTCCAGGTGAATTAATTTACGGTGGCATAAATTGTATTCTCTGCGTTAGTTTCAGGTTTTGCGTTCGGATATTCGAGCAGTGAATACCGCTCCATAGCGGCGACACACGAAGTCGAATGCAATCGGAAAGCCGGTTTATGTTGCCAATGAAAGCGTCGGTTAGCCTCGGCTTGATCCCACGCCGGGAAAGTGCGTGTGATTGGATTTTTGTGATTCGTATTAAAATAGAAGGCCAATTTTTTACCCGTTCAGTTGAACTATCCTGGCCCGGATCCACGTGACCTAGGACGACACAGCAAGATTAGAAAAGCGTCCTTGTTATTTTGAAGTTCTTTTTGTCACCAAAATTAATATAATTATATCTTGTTCATTTTGACACAAAAGCCATTTTATAATATTACTTTTCAAGACCATTTATAAACTAGACATGTAATTTGTCTAAAAGGAATCTGTTAGTCTGATAGATAGCTTTTTAAAACTCTGATTGGAAGCGGCGCGAATCAGGAGAGAATGTTCTGGCGCAGACGTGTGCATAGTGTGCACCCCCACCGAGGCGGTCGCGCGACTGTAACTGGCGGGTGCTAGTGTTGCCATCAATCAGCCCTAACTGATGGTTGAAGGACGATCGATTACTTACTACTAAGTTTAACGCAAGGAAATAAAGTCAGCCTCAATAAGATCCATATATCGACAATAATTCATTTGATTGTCACATTTTCCGTTCCATATTATTGTATCAAAGTCTAGCTACAATTAAAAGTACCCAATGTGTAATATGTTCTATGGCAACACATTGATACAATATCTTGGAACAAAGATTCTAGACAATTTAATTAATTATTTAGGTGTATACATCATTTTGTAGCTCACCGTACCCTTCCAACTGTCGATTACGAAGTTCTACTGAGTTCGCACAAACGAAGTTCGTATTTTGATAATTGCCGGCTGCAGGTTCCAGCTGTCACAACAAACTTTAACTTTGATTTTACCTGCCGTAATGAAATATAGTTTAGGTGTATACCTATACCCTTACCGCCTGGATCTTTCATTAAGTCGATATAATAAAAGTAGTTGTTTATTATTACGCTTGGACTTCTTCTTTCTAGGAATTTAAAGGACAAAAGGTCAATGTTATTTTGAAAAGGCAATAGTCCAACGTCCAACGGATAAGGAGTTCAAAAAGCCCCTTCCTCAGTGCTCATTTAGGTACATAGACAGGACGTTCAAAATATAATGTTTCTGCGCTCACGGGGTGGAAAGAAGCACATTATTGAACAAACACAAATTTTCCAACATTATCAGATCACGACTAAATGAACCGATAATTTTTATTTAATATAATAACATCGTCTACCCTTCTTGTCAATTAGCTACCGCTGAAAATATTAACACTATATCACAATCGAGCGCGCATTCGGTTTTGTAGATATTTAACGCTGCCATTCAATGAAATTCAATGTTACAAATTGATTAATAATTAATTATTATGTTAAAAATACTGTTTCTTGTTGTGCTTTTGATTAGTGTTCTAGGAAATTGATAATTTTGAAGATTAAACCGGCATGTCCTAGAACCAAATTAAGCATAGAATCGTAGAATCGTTGAGCTCCTTAAGTCCTGACTTCCTGAGTTGAGCTGCACGATTACTGACAAATGCGTGCACTGACTGGACAGATGCACTCAATCTGTGTGGTTATTTCCTCAAAAGACCATTTCAGACACGAATCTACATGGTCTTCACATGATCTGACCAAGATTATATCTGGACTTTAAAAGAGACTGTGACCTCTGAGTTTGTTTCGGCTTTTCTTCTCAGAGTAGGTAGATAGGAAACGCCGACCTCATCTAGTTTTAAAAATATGATTGTCGTGTAAAAGTGTTTGTACAAACCTACTTACAGAAATAAAATCATTTATCATTTATAAAGAAATAATGACATGCGACATTCATCAGTCATTCCCTCTCACAGAGAGGAGGCCTCAGTCCCAACAGTGGGAACATTCTAGGCTGATTTTGTGTAAGCTCACCATAGTTCAGTAGTATTATACCCACCTTTTCACCGGTTTTATAATAATTAAATGGACAGAAAAGAGTATCCAGTACAGTCTACTGAGCACGCACGCCATAAAAGTTAATTGGGGGCAGCACAATACAGAAAAACAAAATACTGTTATTCACACAATAATTTCCCTCGCACATTTGACTAAACTCGTGCATGCACGCGCGGGCGAAGCATTTTCCTATTCTTAGCGGTACAGCCAACTATTTTGGGAAGCCTAGCCGTTAGAGTAATGTTCTATAACATAAAGAAAATAAAACAGAAGATCAACTGAAGACAATGCTCGATAACAACCCGCCACACACAATACATTACAACAAAATAAATTAATATGGATCGCTTACAGTTGCGAGCAGTCCCGACCAGTTCCGAGTAGTTCCGAGTGCGCGACTGTGCTTTCGTTTAGTTTGATATTGCCGCTATTTATGTGTGCATGAGCTAGTTATCTTGGTCCTTCTGCACTTCAGTGTCAAGTGAGACGGACGACTGCCAAAGAAAGCGTTGCGAATGAACAATGGCGAACGTATCTTTTTTGTACATATATTATGTATCTTTTTGTTGTACATTTGTTTTCCTTTTTGCGTCATTTATTCCTTCCTTTCAGGGCCGACTCATCGAACGAAGCGCCCGTGGCCAATGGACTGACCGAATTTGGAGAGGTAAGCGAATTTCAACCTTATCGTTTGTGTTATAAGAGCTACGCGAGTGTCTATTTGCAAGGCCACTGTTACTATGGAAGGTTGAAAATGTCGATTTGTTTTGTAAGGAATGTTGGAATTATGTCTGAAGTAGGTTGGGTAGAAAAGATGCGTGGTACTAGCCCTGTGAGGTTATTGATCGGGGCAGCCCTAACAGCCATACTGCTCCCTTACCCTTCAAAGGGTACTTTTAGTCCACGAGACTATTTATTAAAAGACATAATCACTTATTTCTATTTTCTGACATCGTGTCATAATTGTAGTGGCAACAGATAATGAACTTATAATCACTAGCGCTTTCAAAACAAGTAAACTAAAATCTTCTCTCAAGATTTTCTTCTCGGTACAGAACCTTTAAAAATGCACATAATTGGTCATCTTTGAACCGATAGTAGAAACCATTGTGAGACTACCCGCACACTCGTGAGCAGTGATCGGAATAGGCTGACTATATTTGCCTAAACTTCGGAGAACAGAGACAGAAAGTGGAGACTTCCATACGACAATATTTTTTTTTTCCCGGGATTCAGCAAAAATCTTCAGTAAGTTGAAAATACCTAAGCTTTATTTAAGATGTGTAAAGGCTATTTTTTTTTAACTAAACTTGCAATTACCAAATTTTCGGGATTTCACGTTTAATTCCGAAATAAATAATCTAACTTTAATTCATATATTCGCATTATATTAACGATCCAACTAACCGTTGTATCAAATCATTGAATACATTACCTTTTGTCAATAAGTATATATTTTACATTTTTTGCATAAAAAAAGGAAAATATATATAATTACAAGTTTAGTTAAAAATAGCCTTCACACGTCTTAAATAAAGCTTATTTTCAACTTACTGAAGATTTTTCCCGAATCCCGGGAAAAAAATACTGTCGTAAGGAAGTCTCCACTTTCTGTCCCTGTTCTCCAAAGTTTAGGCAAATATAGTCAGCCTATTCCGATCACTGCTCATGAGATAACCTGGTGTGTACAGAGGCACTTACCAAATCAAATCAAATCAAATCATTTATTTCTTTGCAAACATGGGTATAGTAAGTACATAAGTAGGTGTTTTTATAATGAAGTTCTCCATATTTTACCGTCACGTGGGCATGCAAAGGTTTACATTTCAACATAAAAAAATCTAAGATATGTGGTAGATAACTGGAATTACAATAAAATAAATAAAAAAAATACAATAAAGATGTCAGTGTGGTCACAGGATTAAAAAAAATATATAAAATAAAATAAGACTATATAATGTCAAACGGAAACAAAAAGTAATTGAACCAGGATCACAATAATTATGTCAATCAGAATAACAATCTGTCAATCAGTTAGTACGATAGAGTAATATCAGCAGACCAGACGAATACTGAATGTCAAGGGAAGCAGTGTTTTTCAAAGTGACTACCAACTTAAATTGTCCGTTTATTCAAATCAGAATCGTCATTCTTTGATAGTTGTATGAAATAGTTATAACACGGCAAATTCACAAAGTGTGACCATTTGATAAACACTTAAATTCTTTGACCCTACACGAAACAACGGTCACTGAAATTAAAATCAAACCCTCAATCCTTTTTCAAGTACTTTTAGGTATACTGACGGAAAACTTCAACGTATTTTGTTACACGAAGGAAATCGAATGAAGAATTAATTTAAAGAACATGATCAATAAACGAACATATAGTTAAACCTCAACATAGTTTTACGTTATCCTCAATTTAACTAAGTTAATTAATTAATGCAAATCAACCAAGTTAACCCAACTTAACGACAAAAAGAACAAACAGTACCTTCCTGCTTAATATATCTTAAATAAATTACTAGAGGCTCCTTAATACGAGCTAATTCGAATAGCTTCCATTTCCAGTGGCTGAAACTAGTTGAAACTAATTAGTTGATTTCTATTTTCATTACCACCGTCGCCCACTGCGGTGGCTGGGGACTGTTCAATCGATTTTTAGAACGAATTGTTCACGTGGTTGGATATTTTGGGTAAAATTTAATTTTTAGTTTGGTTAGACTTTGTTTGGATTTTTTGTGAAAGGTTTTTTGTTGTTCGTGGATTTTATTCCTGGGTTCAGCAGGTAGGAACTTAATTAAATCCATAGGATTTGCATAACTTTTAACAGGAATATCTGACTGTCACAGAGAGTTTGTCACGGTGTAGAGCCTACACATGGCTGTATCAGTATCAAATCTTAATGTGATAATATCAATTTCAAACGTATTAAATCTCACGAAATTTCATCTGGCGTGACAGTTGGTTAGTATAACAAGATATTAAACAAACACTCGCCAAGTAACTAACTGCAAACCGACTTGCAAGCTGCAAAGGAAGTAGGACGAAATATCAAAGTAGACTCAAAATAAAATGAGAGATAAAACAAACAGCACATTTAATCTAAAACATAGCATAAAATAGACAATTTATAAGAACATTCAGTAACTATTCTGGACACATAAATAAAGAAAATCAGATAAAAAGACAGTCACTCATAAAATAGTTTAGTGACATCATAACAACGATAAATAAGTAGTAGCGAAACACATCAAGCTCTTAATAATACCGAATATCAGCTCAACAAACAAGATAACAACGCCACTTCAAATCGAGTTACAACATTCGCGACCACTCCGAATTTCCTCGTAAAACACCCGGCCGTGCCTCCTACCACTTAGGGCCAACATTTTGTAGGAACCTTCAGAAATTGAAATATAATCACTGGCCCATCAGCTCGCTTCTCATTAGCATGTTATTAAATTGTCTCGGAGACATCTCCAAAGTTAAATGAATGGTCCTTCAGCCACTTTAGCTCCTTCTTCTCAGGCCCACGCTGTGAGCTCTCACCATGTTTTGTGTGGTTCGTGTAAGCTCGGCATTACATAGATGATTTAGGCGGTCGTTCGTGTAATTAGAACGGAATCCTTTTGTTTCTTATTGCTGTTATTATGCTAGGGTTGGCAAGCGTGAGCTACCTATGACACGGCACCTATGATTCTGCAGGTTTTGTTAAATTCTTAAACAAATAGGTAACTACGGAAAATAGTTTTTTATTATTCACAAATTAGTGTTGAAAATGTTATTTCATAAAAAGTATTTCTTTACAAGAACTAACTACGAGTATGAAGCGTTTAATTGCCTAGATTTAGAGATGCAATGTTGACGTGTCTGAATACAATATTAATCATACCATCAAAAACACGTTTGCCAGCCCTCTGTTAGAATTTAGGAAGATGAATGTGTTGGCGAGACAGTAGTAGTGATAAATGGCATCAATTACGTTGATAGTTAATCGATGATCTCCCTACGTACCTACAAGCAGTACTACGAAGCAATATTAATATCAAGTGGGGGGAGTGTACGGCATCCTTGCAGGTTGTTAGTGTCTCGATACAATTGATTACATACGAAATTAAAGCGAGTCAATAGATTAGATAATTAGAATAACACTCGTACGAACGTAAACGTGGGGAAGATGAGAAAAGATAATTTTATTTAAGATAATATTTACACAGGGTGGCAGGGATGGCGACGTACAACCTGTTACCATGGATTCAGTACATCATTCTGAAACCACTGCGTTGAAATTTTTCGTCGGTTATTAAAAAATTAAGTTGCTGTTCCATACATTTTGACCGCGTAGGTATTACACTTTTCTATGAAACAGCAGATATTTTTTTTATAACTGGAAAAAAAAGTTTTCTAGAATCAAGCTGAATTCATGGTTTCAGTTTACGCACCGATATCCCTGCCACCCTGTATAAGTTAGCAGTCTTATAATGATAATAATAATATGTACAATGTATATGTCGTGGTCCGAACGTAGTAGGTAATGGCCATATCGTGAGATCTCGATATGGTCATGTCACGATACGCCGCCATTTCATGGTTTGGCTGGTTATATCACGATGCGCCTGATCGAAAGTCGGGCCGATCGACGAAAGCAACCTATTTATAGATATCCCCAGCTGACCACTGGCTATATCGCAAAGTAGTTGCATTTCACGCCGCTAGTGGCGCCACGATCAAATGGGTAAGGTTAGGTTAGAACTGTGACCAAAAGCATCTATATCCATGTTGGTCGCAATTACTTGGCTATTTAGTATTTTTAGGACCCTAAAATAGGTATTATTCTAGAAGGAATAGGTCGAATACTCAAACTCAAAGCATTTATTTCAAATAAACCAATTAAAGGCACTTTTGAATTGTCAAGGAGTCGGTCAGTCAGAAAGATGAAGCTAGTTGCCCATTCCGAAGCGTAGTAGGTACCTATGGCGAAGAACGGGCAAGAAACTCCATGGACACTCTTTTAAATCAACATATACTTACAAAAAAAATTGGTTACATCATTCATGTTGAAATTGAACATGTGAGAACGACGTAGACGTGCACGGTAAAAGTATCCGTAATAAAAAAGTCAAAAACAATTCAGAAATTAAAATAAGCCGCGGCAGCTATGAGATGATCAGTCCCTACTGACAGCGCCCGTTCACGAACATGACGTATGGATTAGCACCACTCAGCTCAACCATTTAGAAGGGAACTTAATGATCCAACACACACACCATCAATAGGAATAGGAATTAATACCCGACAGCGTGGCAGCAACGACAGGGTTATGTTTTTACGCGTATCTGGGTCGACATGCTCAAGCAGCGCTGGGCAAATCAACGAACGCTGAGCGTTGAACGATATAGCGGATGTTAGATGGTCAAATCATGAAATGGCGGCGTATTGTGAAATGGCCTATCTATTTCTACGATTGGACGACGACATAATTACATAAATAAATATGTGTTAAAAAAAGGGAAAATATAACTAAATTAAAAATAAACATTTCCGAAGTAATTTTGCAGTAGGTCAAAAAGGGAAGATTTAGTAGGGGAGGTTTAGTAAGGAAGATGGTCATGACATTAATAGTCAACTGAATTCATCAAATAAAAGAATATCCCAAAATAATTCTAACCCTAAATACTCTAAAAGGAAGAACTGACTTTTATCCGCCTACTGGACCAAAGTCAAAACAATTAGTTCATTTTAATAAATACCAACAATTTAAATACAAACAATTAGGTAACCGGTGTGACAGTCGGACTGCATAAAGGCTAAATTAAATTATCATTTAGAATAGTCAGCACAACTGTGCTCCGGAACATTTCATAACATTTTATCTACAAATTGTGTAGAGGTAAAGATGCAACTTTTTGCCTACTTGCTTGCTAGTAATTGTTTGCACGTAGTTGTTCGAGACAGGCTGTCATGCACATACATGTTTAAATCTTTTGTAATATAAATGTTGTATTTTGTATAAAAAAACAACAAAAGCACGGTGTACACTGACGAGGACGCCCTCGTGGATGAAGACATCGTGAAACCTGGACTTATAGTTAATATTAGTCTACAATCGCTACCCGTCTTAGGCAAGCGTGGTGATCAGTGCTCGTGCCTTCTCTGTATGAGAAGAGGCATTTGACCTGCAGTGGGTAAATAATAGGCTGGATTATTTTATTTTGTATGCGCATAATAACACTTAAAACGTCAGAATAAATCTACATTTCTTGCAGCAGCTGCACTACAATTAAAACCGTCTAGGAGGAACGAAGACCGCGTATTGCAAAATGAATTCTCGGTTGAAAATATTGAAAGTCGCGGCAAATTGAAGTGCAGAATCTATCGTAACGCTATCAAATTGTAATAAAATTCAAGAATGTTTGTGTGTACCTCGCGGAACAATAAAAAATAAAAATATAAAAAAATTGCATAAAAGCATGCAGAGGGATGAAAAGACATTAAAGTAGGTAAAACATGTTTTGCTTATAGTTATGTGTAGCAAAATAAAAGCATGGTTTGAAATTTATTGAAATGGGAAGCAGTGTACCTAGTAAAATTATGCAGTTTGAATACAGTACTATTGTTTTTCAGCAATAGATGAAAAGCTATGCATAGTTGTGCATCACCACCATATCCGCCCAAACCTTCCACAGTGGGACTTCGGCTAGGTAAAGATAATAATTATACAAACGTATTTACACGCAACTGCGAAGGTATTAAGTCATACCTACTTATCTCAGAAGAAATAACATCAAATAGCTAAGGAAAGGAATTCTCGACTTCTCGAATAAATAAACAATCTTTAACTCAAGTAAATGCGTTCAAAAATGTAAAAGCAGGAAATAATAACATTCTGGAAGCGATGTCGCCACAATGCTTAAAATAATACCCCCAGTGTTCCGTCCTATGTACACAACGCGGGGGTAGTTTAAAATGTCAAATGTTAATATTGAAACAGCTGGAAACAGAAACGCCGAAGGAAAACTTGCTTTAAAACTTTCATAGAGCACTTGAAGTGGCGCGTGCTGAATAGAAACCTTTAAATAATTGCGCTCTCTGTACATCTGTGCAGACCCTGCATTCGATTCCGGTAAACTGAAAACGTTTTCCGAAGGAATATTATTTTCGTATTTAATTTCTTACTGTGGAGAAAGTCGGAAGTAAAAACAAAAATAAATCTCGCTCTCGCTTACACCATTGACCGTAGAATAAATAGACATAACGATGATTTAGATCGCAATTTAAATGTGACTGAAAACGGGGTTTTAAAATGGCCGCCGAAAATTTAAGCGGAAGGTTCTATCGAAAGGCGTTGTGTGAAATTCGGACGTTATACCAGAATGAGGATTTATATTTTAAAACGTGTATTTTGTATTGCTTTTTGAAAGCTCCGAGTAAACAGTTTATATTGTAAATACTAATATTTACAATCAACAAATTGGGGCCTAATTAATTTTCGTTAAATACTTTAATCATTATTATAAAATGTGGAGACGGCAATAAATTAAACCCAGTCCCAGTTCCCAGTCTGCCTACGAAAAATTCAATCAAATATACCCAATACTTTAGTCACTATAAATAGTCAAAGATTGGCAAAATCCATAGTCGGCACATCAATACTATATTTGGTTTGTTTGAACAAATCACTTATTTATTTCGATTTATTTGGTAGTTTCAAAATACTCTTATGCATTAGTATTGCCAGTGTTTTCATTAATTATTGTCGTATTGTTGTCTCAACATTATATTATAAGCCAGGGTTATTAGTATCACGCTTAAGTATACCTACTCAGATCTGTATAAGTTTTCGTCCTCACAAGACAAATCACAGAGAGTACTTTACGGTAATTTACAGCTAAGAAAATCTCGTCCTAAGGTATAGCCAACCGCACACCAGCACTACGAAAGTCACCGTTACTGCTACGACAAAAAGGCGCTATCGTTGTGAAATTGTAACCTCTGATGTGCGGTGCACTGTACTGTTGTTTATGTGAAACGGGTGTAACTTTTCAATCTGTTATTACCGTTACAAATTACAACGATTTAATAACAGGAAACCAGAACCTTTTAAATTAACCACAATACTCATTATTCTCGGATTTATATTTTTCATATGCATGACAGATTGGAACGTTATTAAACTAATTATTAAATTTTTGTTAAATCATCCAATCAAAATTCATCGATGCGAATGTATTGAAGAGTATAAGTGCATTAAGGTTGCTTCACACGGGCTATGTTTCGCGCCGACATCGACATCAACCTAAACTTGCCTCCAATCCGATGCGAGATTCATTGCAGGCGCATGAATAACATCACCTCTGAAATTACCAATTGTAGATTTAATATCGTGTTGTGTGAAACGACCTCGTAGGGCGTGCCTGTAATTTTATGAATATAAGAAACGTGCCATGATTTAGGTTTTTTAAATATTTGCTTGTATTTTTGTAGACGGGAACCGAAGTCGCAATATTGTGTTGGTTTCATTACAATCTTGCAGACTTTTTAGAAGTATAGTAGATTTATTATTGAATAGCCAAATACTATATACATCAGCCATTTTACTTAAATTTTGAACTCACAGATTGAAAAAGAATCGTATTGAACAGAATCTGTTGATTTGAACCTATGAATATACCTTAAATAATATTTATATCACACGTACTAATACGTACCTATTATACATAAGGAGTGAACGCGTCGCAAATAATACAAGCAAACATTTTCAAAATGCTGGCTGCTAGCGTTACAAGAAATACACACCATCGTAAGATTATACAGCCGATTTGTTCTGTAAAAATCTCAACGTGAAAAGTGAGTGTGAAGTGAGCTGTCATTCCTCCTGATAAAAAAAAAATATTAAAAATATTTATTGACATAAAACATTTTACAACAAATGATAGATTTCACTGACTCCTGCGCTAGTTATAACTGTGTTGCAGGAGCCAGTGTCCTCCCGTAATAAAAGACACATTTTTTTTTGTTTTATGACAAGACAAAAAGAAAGAAATTAAAAAATGATGCTAGGGATTGATGCTATTGACAGCTCACTTCAAGCTGACTTCACTGGTTAGATTTTTACAGAATAGTTCTGTGGTCTGCAACCTACCTACCCTTGTCTACAGAAAGTGGTGCGTGAGATGAACCGCCTGGGCATGATCGTGGATCTATCCCACGTGGGAGAGAACACTACCAGAGCAGCCATCCGGATCTCCCGGGCACCCGTGGTCTTCACCCACTCCTCGGTCTACAGCCTCTGCAACCACAAGCGGAATGTACCTGACGACATCATTCACTCACTGGTTTGTATCTGCACTTGACAATTTTTTTATGTTATGAAAGCAAAATCTAGCGGATTGGGGGACTAAAGACCCCACCGACACCCAGTGCAAACGCGGAGCTACTGACCCAACCATGCCCCATTTGTTGGATTGTCCAAAGTGTCCATACACCCACACTTCTGACGACCAAAAACCGCTACTGATGACGCTTAGCGTGGGCTTAACTGGACCACCTACTGGGCCCAACTAATCTAACATACATCTATGTATATAATTATATAAAAAAGAATCCATAGTTCCCTTGGTCACGCTATAACTTGAGAACGAGCTTACCGATTTCATCCATCTTTTTTATTAATAGTTGTCTAATACTTTGTAGAAGGTTCCTACGGATTTTTTTTTAAAGAAATTTGCGAGATTTATGCGGGTGAAACCGCTGGGCGCAGCGAGTAGTTTATAAGTTTATTTAATTGGTAATCAACATGTTTTAACGAATACATTTTAGAGGCCTTCTTTTAAATAAAGAGATACCTGTAACAGAAAACCTCCCTCTTCCATGTCTATGTGTACACATACAAAGCCTGATAGCGACAGAATAAATAACAAAATACTTACAATAAGAAAAATAAAACTAGAGAATTTACAGATAATTAGTTGGATACTTGAATTCCTAATCTCAGATAATTTACATTTCATCCCCACTTATAAACGATACTGGGAAAAGCAGAGATAAATTGGTTGCAATAGAATTTGAATCCTGTCGTGTATGTCATTGAGTTTTTTGGTTCTGCATTTGATAATTATATCAGATTCCAATCTCAAGTATAGTTATGTGTGGAGTGTTAGTGTGTGTGTGTGTCTGTGTTTGCGAGGGTGTGAACGCGCGTGCATGCGTGGGTGTATGTGTGTGTGAGTCGGGAAGAAAGAAAAGGAAACCAAAACCATATTATTAGTAGTGTGAAGGATGTAGTAGACAATTGTATATTAATTAATTAGTCCGCGTTTTCATTAATTAATTAGATAAATATACATTTATTTACCATTGACTCTGTTATTGGATGGTAAACAAGTCAAGGTCACTAGCGCCTATGATCATCTGGTATACCTACTAGTGCCATCGTACATGCGTTGCCAGGGACAAAGCTGAAATGTAACATAAGTCTGTTATAACACCAGCACCGATGTCACCGACCATCAAGCAGCGGTTCGGTTTGAAGAGTTCAAACCAAACCGCTACTTGATGCCAAAAAAGGTGTGGTCGCAGTGTTTACTTCGATGAGCTCCATCAACAAAAAGCTGCTATACTAAAGCTTTAAACTTGCAGCTTAACTAGCTAACGATAACGTAAGCGAAACTGACGTTTATGTTTGTTTGCAGAAAGAAAATGGCGGTATCATCATGGTGAACTTCTTCCCCGACTTCGTGAAATGCGCTCCTAATGCTACCATCTCTGACGTCGCTGGTAAGTGGCTCAGCAGCATTTAATAAATGTGCTGTTGGTGTACTTATTTTAAATACATAGGAGAACTACCATTGATTCGAAAATAAGAAAAAGGTATTAATAAAACAAACATCCGTAGGTACTATAAATGCGTTAGTAATTCTGTCTGTCTGTCTGTCTGCTACCTTTTCACTACTTAACGGCTAATCGAATTTGAATATTTGGCTCACGGGGAGACCATCATATGGGCTGGGACATACTTTCTTCCATCAAGTACGTTCCCGTGGGATAATTTCTGACGTCCACACGGGCGAAGCCGCAGGTAAAAGTTAGAAATAAGTATACTTATTGACTTTCATCGTGTGCAAAGTCTTCAATAAAACTAATCACAATGTATCACAGTCAGTCATTTAACTTAAAAGGGCTGCGATAAATAATTATGGAAGTGTTTAAACTGATAAAACTACAGTAACCCCAAAACCACCCTCTAAACCAGCCAATTCACTTGCAAATAACACAGAAAATTAACTCATACGCGTACAATTTACATAATCATCGCATTTAAACCGCAACACGCTATTACACGGCGAAACAAAGGTACCTCGGAATTGCCCATTAAACCACAGTTGGGCAAAGAGTCCCACTAACTTAGAGCCGGGATCCTACTAAGTACTTAATCACGGACTATTGTAAGGGTAATCATTGGTGCGTGCTCATTTGCGCAGCCGAAGTTTACGCAGTCGAATTTTCATTGGTTTTCGATTCCTAAAACAATGAAGCTTATCTTTTAGAGTACATAGTGGGGGACAAGGTAGTCAAGGACGTAATTGTGTAACACATTTGCAATGCCAATGCGATTCATTGTGACACTTCAACAATATTCACTGCGTTATTTACTTTGTGGAACAGACGATTTTTTCTACACATTATGAAGCATTGGATTAGGAATGTCCTACAAAATCCTTCAGATTGTGATTGAAAGTGTGTTTCGCCATTGGGATGCCGGACAAAAAGAAACCTAGAAATGTATATCAGTAAGCAAAATGGCAAATTTTTTAGAAAAATTTAGATTTTGTCTCTGACAATATATCAAGCGGGGAAACTGTTTACTGCGACGGACACCATGGCTTGTCATGGTTGGATAGCTTTGCGGTTGCTCAGCTAATGACATCATGTGCCAAGCTTTTTTAACTACCCCCACGGCAGGGTGTCACACCCCAAAATAGTTTTACCTTGTTTTGGTTGTATCTTGGTTACTGCTCACCATAATTTGAGAAGTAAGAATTAATATAATAATATTCATCTATGGTCACGCGCATCCAACATCTTACCATTTAATCCAACATCTTACCATTTATCGGCCAATATTGAAACGCAGCTCCTATCCTTAGATAGGAGCGAGTAAAGCTGATACCACATTATTAATGTTAGTCAATACGATTTCGTAACGCCACCCGTAACCCCGGTCGAACTTGGGTTAAACTTGAACATTACCACAAAACCAACACTGCAGAAGTTTTAGTCATAAAAAATAACTGCACAGCGTGTCAAAGCAAACATATTAATATTTATCTACGTATGTTATTATTATAATATCCATCTGTACTAATAACATACTGAGAGCTGTTGTGGCCCAGTGGTATAGGCCCCGACTTACGAGTTGTAGGTCGTCGGTTCAAGCCTAAGCAGGCACTTTACTCTGTATAATTAATTTTTCACCCCTGCTCTCAAAACGGTGAAACAAAACGCCGTGAGAAAATCGGCATGTCCTAGAACTAAAACTTCGAAGACATGTGACATCTACCAACCCGCACTGGGCCCGCGTGGTGGATTAGTTTGTGTTCGAGCAGTAGGCTACGTTATAGGCTGATAATGCTATGCTATCCTTCTATTTTGCTTTGGACAATTTGAATAAAACATCCATGAGAAGAACAGGGGTTACTGTTCCTTAGTACTAAGGTAAATAAATAAAACTTGAGTCACTGTAATATTGATTCCAGCCTCACACTGTCATCTCTTTCTTTATTGATTTAATTACGGACTTTTATAATCGCAATAAGTATGACAGTCCCATTATAAAGTACATGCTATGGATTATATTTGGGCCATGAATCTGAACAGATTCTTCGCATCATCAGAATTTGGTTGAGACAGAATTTTATGGACATCTCTTTTTGATTCGAGCTACTTTGTACCAAGGTCGCCCTTGACAACTACCTGTTTGGTACCAATGGTTTTGTAATTGGCCTTTTGTATCAACATTGCGATACAAATTATCTACCCAACTTTATCACTAAAGTATACATAGAAGTTTATGTTTACAACTGAGGTTCAAACTAGAGACTTGTACTCGCTGACAGGCCTACACTTAATTGTCCCCCATACCTATTAACACTGTAATTCGAAAACATTGTAAAAGCCATTTTTTTTTAAAGAGTTGCTGTGGGCTTTCTTACCGGCTCTTCTTCATCCTTCTCATTGGAAAAGGACCAATTAGAACGGTGCACCATCGACGCACAAACTATTACCATGGATTCAACACATGATTCTAGACGCCCTAGCGTAGAAATTCTTTGGCAGTTTCCAAAAAAAAAAATCTGCGGTTTCATAGAAAATTGCAATACCTACTCGGACAAAATGTATAGGCCAGTTCTTTTTTTTTTAACGACGTTACATTTAATACCCCGGGGCATTCAGAATCATGTACTGAATCCGTGGTTAAATTTTCTGCGTCGAAGTCCCTGCCAGCCTGTATAATATCAAAATATTTTAATTTTGATTTTAGGCAACTGAAATAGCCAAACGTGTTCTGTCCTGCGGTTTCTCGTTGTGTAGAATTTAGTGAAGATTAACAATTGATATTTCGGGACTTTCTAATTATCTAGACATTTAGGTAGCTGTCAATATTGCAGCTGGATGACCCCATGTCCTAATATAAGCGACCATCTTGTTCATTTTGTTCGACGAACCCGAACACGTCAGCGCTCCGACTGAGGCGCCTTTCGGTACTCCAAACAAATGAGTGACAAATGATCGCGATGATCGCGTATTCGGGCGACGATCGCAGAAGCCGGGTGTGCAGATTGATGAGAATAACATAAATGTAACACACGTTGAAACAAAATCGCCTAGTCGTTGTGTGACATTTCATGTTACATTGCATAAACTCATTCTCAAACTCAAAGCATTTACTTCAAATAAACCAATTACAGGCACTTTTGAATTGTCAAGGGCTTGGTCGGTCAGAAAAATGAAGCTAGTTGACCATTCCAAATTGTAGTAGGTACCTATGGAGAAAAACGGGCAAGAAACTCCACGGACACTCTTTTAAATCAAAATATAATAAAATAGTCCATAAATTAGGACAGCTAACTTGTGTTACATTACATGTTTTGTTTCACCAATCTGTACCGTGCATTATATTAGGACACGACCTGAAGCACGTAAAGAAAGAAAGAAAAATATTTTATTTGGAACACGCACAGGAAATAAAAAGAGTAAAAAATAAAAAAGAAGCATTTAAAACTAACAAAATTAACAATAATAAAAATGTGGCTGACAACTTATTGCCATATCAATTATGAAATACTAATGCAATATAACGTTATAGTACACAGTTCCAAGTAATTAGAACAAATTGTTTAGCTCAAAACCATAACATACGCAATATCGCCTGTGTATTGTATAATTATGGTATATTTCCATTAATGTAATCTATTTCGGGCCATGGTTTTAATGCCAGAGCTGCTACCGAGTTGATAGTATGAAACCACATCCATATTGGGTATTTATTATAGTACCTACGCTTACACACACATATTTCATTAATTGCATCATGTTTCCAATATGGTTTTGTATCTGCCTCTGAGCACACTTACTGCAAATAAATATATTGTGTTTCATCAAATAAAATAGAGAAAAAAACAAAAATGGTTTTTAAATTTCATAGCACTTAATTCCAATACGTATGCATGTTTTGTGTTACTAATGGAAAAAAGTTAAATCCTGGAAAAAGTTGAAGTCTTTGTATTTTGCTGTAGTAG
Source organism: Dryobotodes eremita (assembly GCA_917490735.1). Lineage (NCBI taxonomy): Eukaryota > Metazoa > Arthropoda > Insecta > Lepidoptera > Noctuidae > Dryobotodes > Dryobotodes eremita. The sequence goes on along the minus strand of OU823241.1, from coordinate 1,852,951 downwards.
TTTCGCATGTCAAAGCTAATGTACCTAATTAGGAAGCTAATTATAGACCACAGGTGCATTTCAAATATTTACAAGGCAGATGTGAGTGGAAACGCCGGGAGGGGACTCCCTAGGAAGACATATAGTGACCTTATTGTTGATGTTCTTCAGAAAGGAGGTCGGGTGCGTAGTACTCGCAACCTGCGTGAGTGTATGACCAGATGTATGAACGTAAACGAGGCAAAAGGAGTATGTAAGGATCGTAGCAGGTGGCGTTCTGTAGTTCCTGCCTAGCTCCATGGAAAAAAGGCGTAAGTTTATGTATGTATGTGTATGTTTGTAGGTGCATGTCAGTAACAGACTAAGTACAGCTACCATTTAAGTTAAACACCTAGCCTTATCAAGATATCTCTATTATGATATGAGTTTGTATTTTAAGGTTATTTTTGGTCATAATGATAACAAACCCGTTTGGATCAACCTTAGTTAACTCAGATGTGAAATAAATCTTCAGTTAATTATGAATATCTCTATAAAATATTTTAATTCTTTTAAAATACATTTTTAGAGCAGTTTAGACGTCCCAAACGCTACTCAAAAGTAACGTTTTAAAAACTTAAATCACCAAGGAGTACCCAGAATGTCACAGCACTAATATTTCAATGGTGGTCCGGACACTACGCAACCAATCACAAACTAGTTAAAATAACGCGTTAGTAAGTCGCTTCATGGCCACCATTGAAATACTACTGCTGCGACATTCTGGCCACTCACTGGTGATTTGAGTTTGTAACACGTTACTTTTGATCATCATCATTTTTTGTACAACTTCTGTATGCATGCAGAGTTTGCCTGGAAGTGATTGTTGCACTGTTGCATACACACTTTCGTATGTAACCTTTAGTACAGAACTGTGTGAACAATCGTTGGTGAACCAATAAAATAAATAAATAAAAGCATGCCACTGACCTTAGTTTCACATCTCAGAGTAAACAAATCCTCGTACGGATGTGAGGAAACTATTGAATCACATTTATGTAGATGTGCCAGGAAGCAATATATTTCCGCCTTACGCTGATAATACTGTTTGCGTTGCACTCAGAGGCGCGTTCTCAAAGCAAGAGTCAGCTGAAGAGGAGATACGAGCAGTATTAGCATAACGGATAGGAATTATAGACGAGACAATTTTAGACTCACGTTTAATTTAATGTACTTTGATTGCGGCCAATTGAATGAAGCGCTACCTGTACTCTGACATTTTCCGAGTAGGTATCAACAGGCTCTGGTAAATTACGGCCTAAACAAAAATGGGCAAATATTGTTTCAAAGGTTTCTTCCGAATTTCAAAACATTCTTTATTAACAGTCCCCTAGCGACACGAGACATAAGACACGAGTTTCCAACAAACGTGAGCTATTGAGAGGTTTCATTTCAATTTCGAAAATATTAACTCAGATTGTCGCAATTTTCTAGCGGAGGGGAAGGATACGTCACGTGTTAGTTGCGACATCGGGATAAACAATTTGTTTATTTTAATTACACTTCGAGTTGATAGGTATAAACTGAAATCTTTCCTAAAACTCGTTTGAGCAAGCTTATATAATTCAAATGCAACTATAATGACATATTGACAGACTGTGTACTGATTACAATAGCATGATCCCAATGGTGTTAATTATTACTAGGATTAACACGCGGTCATTAAATTGATTGATAGTGTCGTTTCATTATGCATAGCTGTACAATGTGGCGCTTTCAGCGGCCGCGTCAAGCGGCTTAATTGTCCCAATTAAATTACTATGAATATAATAGAGCCAATCCGAGAGTCTTATTGTGTTCATTGCTAATACAGGTCTGTTTAAATGATTGTTTATGATGACCGGGCTAAACTGTTCAAAAAAAGGTGACGACTTACTATAGGTACTTAGTAAAAAGTGCATTCTGCACTTCAGTCTTTAGGTCAAAAATTTGTTTGTCGAAAATAATACAGGAATATTTTTTACCAATTCGAAACTAGTATTATAAGTAATAAAAACTAACAAATCAACGTCCTCTTGTAGAAGTTAATTCCAAAAAGATACGAATCTAAGTGCCATCAGATCTGTGAGTAATCTCCAGAAGTTTGAGCATAATACGCAGATACATCATTGTTCGTGTTCATGTATAATGTATACAAATGTATACAGCCCGCGTCTGCGCGATATGTAGGGAAATCTCTTATGATTTATTTAGTCGGCCGCGTCTACTGAGGCCGGAACTTGCTACTATATCAATATATTACGATTCTTGTATAGAAAGAGTGGCTAGTTTGTTCGTTATTCGTAATCTTGAAGTTGTTAGGATTATACTAACGTTGTGAAGCTTACTTTTTGTACTGCTCATTAAGATGGGTCGGTTGTCACTTTACAAATAATATCATTTTACAAAGTTAAACCCGGCAGTCTACACAAACATTTCTGAGTTAGTCTATTTTAGCACCTAATAAACAAACCATTAAACATGTAATCAAAGGCTTTATGTAGCATGTTTTCACTGGTTTCATATTTTACAAAACACAATTTGATACCTCTGTCTAGGCACTTTGATTTTCTTTCCTAACAAAAAACGAATTATATCGTAATATACATACTTTTTTATCAGAAAACAAAATTAACGCAAGCAAAGCCACGGTATTAGCTAGCGTGTGATGTTTAAGCTGCGACTGATTTATTAGCATCATCCCTATCGGACCGAGACGGAATACAAACTTCCGACAGACTGTGCAAGTTCTGGATCCGCGGCCAACGAACGTGCTTGATGTTCATAATATTATTACGAGATATCCCGATCCCGGAACTTGGAAAATTAACTAATTATGCGAAAGTAAAAATCCCAATAGCAACTTTGGATTAGTAATGGTTCATTTAAACGGAGCTATTCATTGCCTGTTAAATGAATATATTCGAATAAGTCGAAGCAATAATAAAAAGTCGTGGCGTCTGAACAGTGTTTGGATCGCGGAACTTTTAATATTGCTTTCAGTTATTGTATTCATCCGAGAACTTAAGTGCTTGATAAAGATCCTTTTGTATGTTTTGCTAGTATTCTTTTTGTTTTAACCTATGTTGCCCTACTTGCTGGGCAACAGTTTCCCCCACACTTTTCCAAGTGTCCTTGTGTTTTGCTTTTTTCGGCCAATGGGTCACAAACGAGCACAAACCGTCACGCCATCGTTTCTCAGGCCTGCCTCGGTGACGACACCCGTCCTATGATTATTTAAAATTATTTTTAATTTCTTCACTTCATCAGTATTTTATGCTATATCTAGGTACGATAAGTATGAGGCTCAGCATTTGGTAACACTTACCTATTCTTCATGTTGCCCCTCCAACTAATCTAAAGATGTTACTGCTTAAAGTGCGCTAAGCGGGCTTACGTAAATAAAGCACCGACCTGTCTTTTGGGTCCTTGTCTTTTACAGTTCCCTATCTTATGTATGTAACATTATTTATTACTAGAAAAAAAGTGATGCTTCCTATTTGATCATCTAAACTGCCGAGGTTGTATCGTACTCCATTCACGCATTTACATCTATTTCAGTTATATTACTATAATAATGGCCGGGGCTCACACGAGATGCTAACAATCGCTCTCTTTGCGAACCGGACCGGCACCGGAGCCACGTGCGGCTGGAGATTTTATGCCACCGGACTAGCCAGATGGCTGGTCGTCCGGTACAAAATTTAAACTAACGCTGTTGCGTGCTCCGTAACTGGATATGATCCAATTTGGGACAGAAAACGGCTGTTTTTGCTTTAGAAGACGAATATGTGGTTATCTGAAAACAGTGGTAACGGCCCCGATTTACGAGTTGTAGGGTCGTGGGTTCGAACCCAAGCAGGCGCTTTACTTTGTGTAAATTATCAAAACGGTGAAGAAAAACATCATGAGGTAACCGGCATGACCTAGAATAAAAAAATTGAAGTCATGTGATATCTATCAACCCACTCCCTCTCGAAGAGGGGAGGCCTGTGTCTCAGCAGTAGGAATATTATAGGCTGGTTATGATATTATGTTTGTAGGTAACCTAAGTATCCATTATACTACGTATTTCATGTGAAGGAGTATCTAGTTAATTTAGCAAACTTTTTAAAATTTTCAGGGAGTACATTTTTACCTATTCTTTAACAATGAACGTTGTAACTGCCTGCCTTCCAAATTACACGTTAACTGACACGAGGGGAATAAACGTGCCCGGTGATCTACTTTCGATCAAGGAAAATGTTGCGAAATGCTTTTATCAACTTTTCAACATCTAAGCTTCGCGCATGCGCGTTTATGAAGCTATATCGCGTCCTTTTACGTATAAAAAACAGTCGCGGAGACAACGGCCATCATTCTGTATCGGTCGTCTGGCAGTCGCTGAAGCTACTTGTGATCTCCAAGTCAATATAAGCCATTAAGTCAATATAAACCAACAAGTCACAAGTCTCATTGCAGAGTTGAGTGTGTGCGGTTGACTGCTGAGAGTCTTGTCTGTATTGTTCATCTGATAGAGCGCGAAGTTTTAGCAACTACGATTGCCGACACTACTCAAGCTCGTCCCATCTTCATCCACAACTTCGTATATCTTCAAAAACCAAAACAACGGACAGTTATTGTCTAAAACGTATTAATTTAAAATCTATAAATGTATGTTGTATACATTTGCCGTTTATATTTTATCTAAAAACTTTGCCGTTTTAATAGCAAGCTCTTCTTTTTAACCGATTTCAAAAAAAGGAGGAGGTTCTCAATTCGACTTATTTTGTTTATTTTTTTATGTGTGTTAGCTTAGAACTTTTTTCTGGGTAAATCGTTTAGGATAATTCATTTGAATTTGAAATTTTTTTGTTTTGGTCAGGTTTTGACCAGTAGTTTTTGAGTTATCCTTAATACTGCGAATTTTTCCATTTAGTTTATATTGATGACGTTTTAATAATTTTCTGTCACATATCAGTTAGTGGTATACGAATGTGTGTGGGGTAGGTAGCAAAACTAAAAAGTAAAAAATAAAACCATTTTCACCAAAAAAAAAAAAAACGACTTCGGTTGGTTGTTTTTTTGTAAAAATGATTTTTGTTCAAAACGCTTCTCTATTCGTCTGAAATTTGAACTTGAACTGAAAGCTGATTTTGCATAGTTTGTTTGCCTATTTAAACTGGTTGTTTGTCCACAGAGCACTTCCACTACATCAAGCGTATGATTGGCGCTGACTACGTCGGCATCGGTGGAGACTTTGACGGCGTGAACAGGTGAGCTGACCTTATTGATTACCCCAACTTTACTGTCGTGTTTCATAACGGGAGTCTAGTTCCCCATTAGTCTTCTTTCTTGTCAATATCTATTAAAATTGCTAAGAAACTTCCTTCGTATTCTCCTGTCTGCCCTTGACTCATGTGACTTGATTCCGCGCGTAATTATTTCTTCTTCCATTCTCCCCTGTTTTCTGTCGCGTTATCATTACATAGATGCATGTCATCTCTCATGTAATGGTGATCTTTTCTATAGTATTTCTCTTCCCCTTGAGCCATCGACATTTATATTCATCACTCTTAGTCACATGACCGTGTTTCATGCCTCCACATCATAGGAATTTCTAATAGGTATATTTCTCATGCTAAACCAAAAGTATTCCAACGATGTCATATATTATGAGAAGCAAGACTGCAAATGGCCAAACGAATAATATTTCGCTAAGGAAATTCTTGCCGACGAAATTTACGACATCGAAAATATTTAAATGTAAAATGCCAGTAGGCACGCAGCTTCAGCCATTTCCACCGTTACACGACAAAATGTTCATTTGTAACGTATCTTTCCAAAATATTAGATCACTCCAAATAAAACACTAGGTTCTTTATATGGATACTATTGCCGCCCCGAATTCCCACTATCAGCCTGTAGCAGAGCAGTCCACTGCTGGACAAAGACCTCTTCCAGCGCATGCCAATTAATTTGATGCTCGCCTACTCTCATCAATCTGCTACCAGCTACCCTGTGAAGATCGTCGCGTCACCTAGCCTGTGGGCGTCCCACCTGACTTACTATTACAATGGTTAAGGTTACATATTTACATAATATTATATCCTCCCAATCGAATTTTGGCCACAGTGGCTAATCTCAACGGAGACTAGCCAAGTATGCTGGGGATATTATAGTGCACAAGTGTGTGCAAACACAAGGGCAGTCTCTGTTCCTTTGCTCACATAATCTGATGAGACGGCAATGCGACACGCCCGGGGAGACATCAGGCGCAACGGGGCAGTCAAATAAGATAATAACCATAAAATTCAACTTCTAGGGTTCCTCGTGGTTTGGAGGACGTGTCCAGATACCCGGAACTATTTGCTGAGCTGCTTCGTTCCGGCCAGTGGAATGTGCAAGAGCTTAAGAACCTCGCTGGGCTTAACATGCTGCGCGTAATGCGCCAAGTTGAGAAGGTGGGTGTTCACGGTTACTTGTGCCTTACTTTTTTTTTTCTTATGGAGCAAAATAGAATATACCCCACATGACAGCAGTATAATACTGGTAACACAATCCTGTCCTATTTTTTTTTAAATCGACCATGCTTGACAGCACATATTTATATACACAAAAAGTGAAGGAATACATTTTCTGTATGGTCTGATTATAGCCCAAATCTCACGTCTCAGCGGTTTTACATTATCTAAATGCTGGATATTGGATAAATATTATGTGGGCAATAAGTAATAGCGGATATCGGATAGTGTCGGAACACGATATGAGTTACCTAAAGGGAACTAAAGTGCCGACGATGCAGCGAAAATTATTATAGTGTTCGTAAATTATTGGCTTTGGTCGGATTACATAGGAGGAACAGGCGCCGCTAACGAACTAACTAGATTAGAAGCACTAAATATTAATGGCGAAGAAATAAAATATGAACTTTGAATGACTTATTCTGTATTAGAGTTACGTAAATTATAATTAACAAAATTTAAAGAGAAAGAGCTTTGATAGACATCAGTGAATAATTATAAAGACAAAACCTGCAAATAAAACAAGTTAAAAATACCTAGGTATTTCCTAAGATTTTTTAAATTAGGAAAATAGTATTTTCAATTAGTGTATTTGCTAGCATTACTAGCCTGGGCTTGTGGCTAAATACCTAATAACAGCCGCACACGTCGATCGATCAGGTTAAGCTACGCTTGCCGCGGTTGGTCCGCAGATGGATGACCATTTTTACATACGAAGACCCCGCCGTGCCTCAGAAAGCACGCTAAGCCGTTGGTCCCGGCTGTCATTCGTGGATCTTTAGCGGTCGTTGCGGGTCGTCAGAAGCCCGAAAGTCTGACAACCAGTCATAACAAGGGTTATCCTATTACCCAGTAACTGGGTTGTGGAGGTCAGATAGGCAGTCACTTCATGTAAAATACTGGTATTCAGCTGCATCCGGTGAGACTGGAAGCCGACCGCAACATAGTTGGAAAAAGGCAGGCAGTAGATGAGGCTAGCGTTACTAGCAACGAGCATGCAGCTGTGTTTCTAGTCGCTATATTCATTCAGCTTTGCAGAATTCACTGATGACTATTAATAAATTAACAACCAAGATCGTCCCTTTCAATGTCGATCTCCAAACGATAAATAAATGGTAAATGATTTTATTTCTGTGAGTAGGTTTGTACGAACACTTTTACATATCAATCATATTTTTTAAACTAGATAAGGTTGGCGTTTCCTATCTGACTACTCTGAGAAGAAACGCCGAAACAAACTCAGAGGTCACAGTCTCTTTTAAAGTCCAGACATAATCTTGGTTAGACCATGTGAAGACTATGTAGATTAGTGTCTGAAATGGTCTTTTGGGGAAAGAACCTCACAGATTGAGTGGACCTGTCCAGTCAGTGCACGCATTTGTCAGTAATCGTGCAGCTCAACTTGGAATTTAAGACGCTCAACGATTTGACGAACAATACCAAAGAAAGGACATTTGGGTAGGCCGCATAAATTACTCAAACTGCCACATCAGATTAAAACTAACTGAGAAAAAACAAACAAAAAATCAATGACCCACATAGTCCTCACATTCAGAATAATTAAAATAATGTAATATTTTGCAAAGTAAATAATACTTAATACTTTACAAACTGTGTTCATGTCAAGCTATGTGTTTTACTGTTCCCGTGTCAATAGTTTCAAATCTAAGCAAGGAGCACATTCACTCACCCCTGTCGGCTACGTGTGAATATAGCTCCCAATTTACTTCGGCGAGACCTCACTATACAATAGCTAGAAGTTTGCCCAAGGTTCTCTACATAGATCCGGTTTATCACAATGTTGCAGCACACAAGACTTGGGCAAACTTAGTTGCTTCTCCCCCGTCTCAAGCCGCACTGCTAACGAGGCATAAATCATGTTTGTTTGCGCAGGTCCGTGATGAGATGCGCACGAACGGTGTAGAACCCGAGGAGCACCCCGACTCACCCACTGACAACGGAAATTGCACCAGCAACGCATTCTACACCGAATACGTGTAGGTTGCCACTAACTCGTAACACGCGACTGCTGATTCGAACTTTATTTCTATTTGTTAGGGTGACTATTTGAATGAAATAGTGACACGTCAATCAAACGGGACTAGCTTCGAAATATAGGACAAACTAAGAAATATTTTAAATTAATCATTGAATGGTGTTGTCTTGAATTCTTATGTTAAACTATTAATTTCAACTCTTTGCGTCATCAACTTGATCAATCATTAAATAGAGTTGCAAACTTTCGAGTTACATCTAAATACAGAGCAACCAAATCAATATCTTTAAAGTTATATTATTTGAATTAAGCAGAGACAAAGAAAACAATTGACTGTATCAATCGTTGAGACAATCGTGTGTAACATCAACAGCACCATGACTGACTCAAGATACGTGTTATCATCGCTGTTCCGTAGCGACGGCCTCCCGGTAGACCTCCCAATATACAATCACGAGTTCGAAAGCGAAACCATGTACCACTTAAAACAATACTTGTTGTGCATTTACAACATCCCAATATGTCTGTATCTCATTTGGATCTATACGTTACTGCGCTTTGTTGCCGCAAATTAGTAGTTCTAATACCGAAAATATATATGTGACAACTGCTTCTGAAATTTTATTTTAAACTATCATATTGGGCGCATACCAATTCAAACGCCAAACTAATTCAATAGCACACACTGAATGTAATTAGTATACCCGACGCGGGAGTTGAAATCATATGCATATCATTAACACATTTTACGCCGACTACTATCTGCATTATACATTCTGCCACGAGCCACGAGTCACAGTGCTCAGGAGCACGGTTCGTCACATCAAACTAATTACGTGCTCTAAAACGCTCAATCGATGTACCTAGACTTTGAATAAACCCAGCCATTATCAAGTGGCCACATACTTTAAAATTCTGTTTGCACAATTAACAAAAACACATTGAAAATATATCCCGGGATCACGTTTGGTAAACCCGATACTAGTAATCACAACAATTATGTGTTTCCCATTCGATTGGACAACACATCTCGACAATCACATGGAAACTCGAGCAGCGAGTGAAATTGGCGAGTCTCTCGTTTTCACGACCCGTTTGATGTGTCACTGTAAATATTTGAACGTCTGTTCAAATTGATTGACAAAATTATATTTGTGGCGAAAAGGCCGCAATAATAATTTTCGGTCGGAATATAGAAATGTTTATTGAATGAGCAGTCGCGTCCAGCGATACCGTCAGCGGACCGTGACTTCAATCCGACAGTTTGATTCCAATTGATGCGTGTTTAACATGATAAATGTCTGTGTACCAATAAGAGACGCTCCACACTTGTTCAGTAGTTCACTTCCATAGAATCGATGCTTTGCATTATTCAATTTTGTACAATAGCACAAAATTTAAATCAACACAATACAAATGCATAATTCGCAAATTTATTAAAACCTGAATTAAAACCTCAATTAGTAGAACCTAACTAATTATTTAATTAATTAATTATTGTTTATCAAAACTATTTGTTAGCTTATCATAGAAACAGCTTAGCATATTTGAACAAAATAATTACTTTGTATAATAATTAAAGCTGCATAGATTCACGTTAAATTCATTTATTCTAATTCAAATTCATGCAAAAGAGAATAATAATGCTAAACTGCACAAGTGTGGAGGGACTTTAACCGATGACGTAATTACGTCGATATGTGTCTGTTTAGTTTTTATTCAAGATAGCTACTGTCATATTTCATAATCGTTGGGATTTGGTAAAGAAATGGAATGTCAGCCTCATTTAGCATGAATATTATCTTTCTCATTTTAGTAATGAGCAATCCAACAACTGACCGTCCTCAACAATGTACTATTAAATAAAATACAATCTGCTAAAGGACGCGCACAACGAGCTTCTGAAAGTTTTGAACATGAGAGCTCCAACACACAGCTCACAGATCACAGCTTATAAATTTATCGGAGCAATTAATTCTTAACTGAGCGTAAGACCTCTTTATTATATGGCAGCTGCGACGTTGAAGACAATTAAGCGAAGTAACTGCAAGTAAGACCTAACTGCTTGCATTCATCCGGTTTTACATTTTTATTTTCAAACTTTAATCCACAGAGATTTAAAACGGAGCCACTGTTCAATATTGAAGAACATTTTAATATATTCTCTGAATTGAACGGTTTGTTTTTTCTGTATCAATACTGCTTAATATTTTGGTATTCATTTGCATATTAAGACTGTTTCAATATGAATACAGACTTCAGTCCATGTTTGTACAGCGTCAGTAATTCCTGCACCAGATCTGTTTCAGTAAGCCGTCGGTACAGTTTCCAATTTTAGTGGATTCAATTATTCGAAATCATAGCGATCGGCAAGAGGCAATTTAATACTAAAATAGTTACATTAATTATGTTGAACGATTTATTTAATTAAACTTGGCCTACTTTATGTCCAACATTTAGCAGATTTGGGTATTTCCAACCCATGTTGGTTAGGATTGGACATTGCTATTAGTAAGGTTAATCCGAGCAAAAGTATCGTGTTTGTATCTGTTGTAATTTATTCTAAAATTAATGGCAGCCATTTAACTACACTGTTTATTGGATGCAGCACTTTGTGGTCACCATTATTTCAATCAGCCATCGATTGCTTTCGCTGCACTATCAAGTAACTTGTTTCGAACGACAATCTCAGTTTTTAATTGAAGCAAATGATAAAAGTTTAAAGCTGGGAACGTAACTTTGTCTTCGGCGCCAAGTTTACTGCTCCAATATCAGTCGCTGCCAAATAAGTTCGCGCGGGTTTAACAAGCTAAAGAGAGGACATCTTTGTTACATCCGTCATCCACTGTGGCTGCCATCTTGCCACCTTGTAGGGATACATACTGATTCTAGAGTAACCGAGATACCTGTCGTTATTCAACATCCTTGTGGATATGGCAGGTTTGAAACATCGAAAACACGCGTGAAATATGACGGTAGTTTGTATGTGGTAACTGTTAGATAATCAAAATATGTGTAATAAATGTTGTAGCTGCGTGGTAGGTGTATCATTGTGAACTGAGCACTTCTTCCTTCTTTACAACCGAGTAGATTGCGTTCACATATCACTCACTCCTTACAATTCCACTCTTACTGATAATATGACTTCTGTCTCTCCTTCGTTCTCACTCTTTTTTCCCCAAGGTTGCATTATCAGGAGAGTATTAGATAGAGAACTCAAAATTGGAATTAAATGGAAGGCTCTAGTGCGAGAGAAAGTAAAATTAACTGGGTAAATAGAGAAAAAATAACAAAAATATTTTATTTTACTATTGTAATTTAAAATAAAAAAATTAAAGGTTCGATCTAGGGACGTAGGTAGAGAATAAATTTTGTAAAAAAGACGTTATACTAAATTTAAAACATTGCTTGAAATTTATGATTTTTGGATTCCTATTATTTGATGTTAAATTATGTAAGGAATTGAAAGCTATTTGTATGTAAATGGAAACATACGGGTTGGCGTTTCGTCATGTTTTTTGACGCCGTATGTTACCACCAGGAGTTCGTTCACCTTCACTGCTTGTAAGTTATTTTTGTCGTATCTCTGTTATGTACCGTTATTAAATAAGTTAACATCTGTTTACATGTATTGTATGTGAAAATATTATGTCGTTTTGTTCCTTTATTTTCTACTTAAATCGGACTAGAGTAAACGAGGCTTTAACTGAAGCGAGTAATGAGCGAAGTGAGCGTGAGGAAAACACCGCAAGTATTGTGATGAGACCATCTACCGCTATATTGACTTCGTTCATAACTTCGCTTTTAAGTTTGCAAGCATTAAATGCGAGCGGAGCTGAGCTGAGCTAGGAATGAGAGCAACAAAGCCTCGAGTCACCGGACAGAGTTGGAGCTCCCGCCTGTCCGGGACTGTCCGACTATGTAAGCTAAAAGCTAGTATACAATGTAGCGTAAGGTCTAAACTTGTGATGGAGATCGTTGTGCCAAAATGACCTAAACTTTTTATATCTTCTTATACAGTTTGATATTAAAACTGTAACTTGCACTTTTCTTTTTATAATTTTGTACTAAAAGGCTCTCAATGCCTCGAGGAGGGAGAAATGAAAATGTATGAAACCCGTAATTTCAGTTTTGTCATACAGACAATAATACCATCCACTGTAAAAAAATTAAATGCTGTGAATTTCTTAATGTATATTTAAATGTAACTTTAATATATGATGTGAAAGAACGACTATTTCTTATAAATTGTGACTGAACGATTTTTGAACCTATACTCAACTATAAACTAAGGATTTTCTTCTGAAATCTGGTTGTTATTTTGTGGTTCTTTTGTCTGTTTTACGTACAAACATGTAACTTCTGTCAAGCGCACTGTCGGTTTAAAAACGTCTATTTACTGCTGTTGTACTGTTGTACGAAGGATTGATATTACAGGAAACTTACTAAGTAAGATTATGACAATGCATCGTTTCGCAAACCCGGGGGTGACCGCAATGTGACGCGAGTGAGGCATCGTGGCCGCAACGTTTGGGTACAATGCGGCCACTCCCATCGAAACGAGATATAATTTTCATTCTGCATTTAATTTGGGCATTAAAGAAAACCATTCAACGAAAGTTTATTAAGCTCTAAAAGGGGTTCACCTTAAGATCGAAGTACTTAAACTTTTGCTTGCTATACCGTAACAAACTGACGAATACCTTCTAAATGATTTATATACTAACTTTAATATCACCAAAATGTATAAATTGTTACGACTTTAGTGGTTGAGCATCTTATTTAATGCCCATTACCCTAAATGATGAGCTTGAAACCGAATTTCCGACGTGTGCGCTTGTGCCGAGTTGTGTGGCGCATTGCTGCGTATAGCGCATGATGACGTTATCACTGATTCTCACTTCTATTAATGTAACTTCGTCCCTCGGAAGGTTGTATTTCTTCGGAAGGACTGTCACTACCCTCACTGTCTTCCCCGTCTAGCAAAGCGCCAGGCAACTGTATACTGGACTATTTATATATTTATTACACTTGGTAACCAATAAACACGTTTGCTGTAATGTATAAATATTTTTATTTTTATTACCCCTTCCAAATTGTTATAATAATCAAGACTTTTTTATGTAAACAACAAAGGGAACTCGTTTGCATTGACTCAAACATACCAAATAAATACTAATTTATTTGGTAATGCGTGGGTCTGGCGTGTTTAATAGATACACTTCAAAGGGATCGGCACGCACAATGGCTCAGCTGTAGGACTAAGTGCGGAAACCAAACCCTCTAACATTGAACATCGAAAGGATCGGAAAACTAATGAAAAATAAGCAGCAAGCATACAAACAACAAGCCCTTTATCCCACCGCGAACTCACAAAAGATTTTGTCGCCACAACAGATTAAAAAAAAACTCTTTTACGAGTGTATCTCGATCATATGGAGCTTATCACGACGACTGACACGTGGTCAGGACAACGGCCTGACATTTATTCACTAAATTGAACAGCACGTCGAAGTAATTTCACGCTCAAATTAAATTATACATTTTACATACTAAATGCATTTCACTGAGTTAACCCTGTTAACGGTAGCTGCGTTTCAAATCAAAGTTAACACAAAATATTATGCTGAATGCAAAGCTTTTGCCAATGACTTGTAACTAGCCTGACGTTTACAAATAAGTACTTATAGGTACAATTCAATTAAAAGCAAGGTCAATTCCTTATAAAAACCTCTACAAATCAACCCACTGAATAAAATATAAATATGGTGCGCTGTAAGTAAAATACGCCATCTGACTCAGATAAAATAACTGAATCTAACTTTACATCTAACGTTTTGTGGTAACAATTCAAAACTTTCAAACAAAAGCAAAAAGCGCAGCCGCACAATTTCGACTGAATTCAGCCAATGTTTGTTCACAAGGCTTTGGAGGCCAGCAAAAGCTTGTGTTGAAAAATAAATGGGCCCTACCGCAACCACACTCACACAGTTACCGGTCAGTTTGTTATTTGAAGAGGATTAATGTTTAAATAATTGCCGTACAACTAGTGATACTATTTGTGTTGCTGCTGATATTGTGCGCAAATGTCTCGTGTCAAATGAGGCATTTGCGCCTTGCCTCTGGGGTAGCAACCCATCTATGTTGCCTCTTGTATTGCAGTTGTCAATAGACGGTGGTGAATACTTACCATGCAGTGGGCCATAGGTTTGTTTTCCAAGAAAATACTCACTGTAACGGTAGTCGTTGTACGTAAGCAATTAATCCCTTTATTTGTAAACGTTGCTTAAGTGACGTTTAATTGCCTAAAATGTATAGTTAAACAGTCGCTAATAATTACCTAACTTAAAGCAACGTTTATTAATAAATCTTTAGTTTGTCACGACTCTTAATCGATTCCAATATAATCAAATTGACACACACAAACAAAGTGACGAATTTATCGACATTTCAGTCAAATTAAATATTCGAATACGATCAGTGTTTCATTGAATTGTTTACATCATTCCGTGTTGTCGGGCGGCAGCAATTTGTTTACATATTGCTGATTAAAATCATAAAAGCTGAATTAAGGAATCTTTTCAATAATAAATTGACAGTGGAAATATAAAACAATGTAAAGGTCAAACTTCAGGTTTTCCGGAGAGCCAAAATAAGATTTTGTTTATCCAAAACTGATCGTAACTTTTTCTCTAAGAGTTCTATTTAAAAAAAATTGTCGCTGACAAAGTTACTTAGATTTGTTTGGTATATTAAGTAAAGTAGCAAACTTGTAATAAAGCCTATAGTTTTAAAGATAGCATGTCCGTTACGTTACAAAATAATTAATAGTGGTACCTTACGTTAACAAAATTTTGGGTGATAACTAACAGCGTTCATGTAGGAACATTTGTTTTTTTTTTTTTTTTTTTTCAATTTAAAGTTCTCTTAATGGTGTAGTCTATACTGCACATTACTGTTAACAAGCTAAATTAATTGAATATATTATAATTATGACACGCTATGTCTATGCAATATAGGTCAGAATTACTTGCTGACATAAAAGATGTACGAAGGATAATATGAAACCAATAAAAATAATCAAAACTTTTATAAGTACATCTGAATCTTCTTTTATCGAGCTTTCCGAGACATGGAGGAGTCTCGGTATAAAATGGATGGTCACCCATCCACAGATCGACCGCAACAAGTATAGTTTACCTTGATCGATCGACCATGCCGCATTTACCTATACTCCATTTGAAATGAAATTAGAAATTTAAATAAACCTTTTTTACAGTCCGTTCAACTGATTTTGACTTCTTCTTGAAGATTGCGAGATGGTGGCTGTTTACCAAAATTTTGCACGTTTATTATTTGCGGTTCAAAAGTGTACAAGTGAATTTAAAAGGGGCAGAGAGAGTATTGAAGACGACACGCGCTCGGGCGGCCCGGTTACTGCCTCTACGGAACAAAACGTCAAAAAAGTTAAGAAGCTTATGCTGGAGGATGCCTGAATGAAGATGACAGTGATAGCAGAGATGACCCACCTCTCCATTGGTACCGTGCACACTATTCTTTATGACCCTGTTTACCTTTCAAAATTCAAGGTACTGCGCCCCCTAAGAAATTCAAAGTCCTTCCGTCTGCCGAAAAAATCATGGCCACAGTGTTTTGGGACTCAAAGGGAATTTTGCTGATTGAGTACACAAAAAAAGGTGAAACCATAAACGTCCTACGCATCCACTTTTCGACATTTACGGGAAGCAAGTAAAGAAAAAAGACGGGGTTAACTGACCATCGGTGTGTTGCTTCTTTACGACGACACCCCGGTCCACACGGCGCGTGTTTCCAAGGCTGCTCTGCGAGACTGTGGTTTCGAAGAAATTAACCACCCACCCTATAGCCCGAACTTAGCCCCAAGTCATTATTATTTGTTCCCTAATTTGATGATAGACCTTCGTGAAGAATGATTTTCCAACGATGAAGAGCTCAAGGCGGCAATAAATGCGCAGTTTTTAGAGTAAGAGGAAAGTTATTTTATACAGGTGGAAAAGTTAATTTTGAGATGTAATAAATGCATTGAGGTAATGAGGGATTACATTGAAAAATAAAAATATTTTAAATTGAATTTACGTTTTTTTTTCATGCCGATTCCGAGAATACATTGAAGGCCCCTCGTATAACTCATTTTAGACTAAATGTCCCATACGTTATTTCATATTTCCACTAATGAAATGTGTACTAATATTACAGTTTTAATTACACAGTGTCATTACCTTCGGTAGACCTGTTAGCAATGCCCTCCCGGCTTTGCTAACAGGTTTATTTTAATTGCATCGTTTTACAAGTTCTACTGTAGGTATTGCGGACCAAAGGCACATTTGCAATAAATACGTTTCTACATGACTGTCCAAAGCAAACGCGCATTCTCTTTCTCAATTTGCTCACGAAACAGAACTAACTACCCAATGAAAAACGGTGGCATTTATGAGATGTATTTAGTATCAACTATCACTGCTAACCGGTGGATTATTATAGATATTACAAAACAACACTGCTTTGCAATATTAGAATACAATAACATTGAGCTGCTGGGTAATAGAATCACGCTTCCATCGCGTTGGGAGGTGGTGGTCGCGGCAATCAAGCGCCTAAGTTCACAGTTTTCCAAGGACTCAGGTGGACTGCAACTTCACTGCAAAATCGCTATTAAAGCGTGGTTATATTTAGGGAAACTTCAGACTTCAGATATAAATTTTTGCTACACCTCACACAGCATTAAAATAGCCTCCACGACTGGTTAAATTCAAATACACACCTGACTTAGCTGAGGCAGGTACACACCATCTACTGACTGGCTAATAGTTTCCCCATGGTATGAGCTGTTCTCATACAGATCGTGTCGATAAAGCGCGGCGGCACGCCACCGCGCTGCCCGGTTTCCATCCATTACCAAATTAGGACTAATTGCTTGACTGAATCGTGTCATTATTGGAAGATTGATAGCGACTGTTAGAAAAACTTTCTAAAATATCTCTTAGCTACATCTTATCTTATCCCTTAATATCACATTACGCATTCGCAAATTCGAAAAAAATGGCCGCCATGTCGTCATCATGATGCACACACTGACATACGCTCGTCACATTGTCGTGTCTTATATCTGTGGGTGTGTGTGTGTGTGTGTGTGTAATAAGATGACTCAGCACTATTACGAAGGGTTGAAGACACGACCAAAATTATTTATTCTTCGTCTTTTTTTTTCTGAATATTTTAATCAAAAGGGAGAGGCATTGAAATTTTACATGATATCAATACATTGTAGAAGTAGAAAACCCTCCAATAGTGTTTTCCTCTAACACTACTAGTTGTCTATACCACTGTTTATACTAACATTACAATTTCAATTTATGTCCTATCAAGTCAACATGACAAGAAACGAAGACAGTATACTAATATGTACCCTAATGAACGCAAAGACAGCAGGAATCAAATGTTACCCCCACGCAACACTTGAATAACCTGCGTAGGATGATGACCTTGTATTCTTGGATTCATAACTTAAAATTGAGTAGGAAATAACCATTTGTCGATTAACGCCCACGATTCAAAAATTGTATGGCTCTTGGTCCCTCACAAAAAGACATACTTTCAAGTTGAGTATATGAAGTACACGTTAGATATGTCTTAAAAAACTATGCAAATTTAGGTCAATACATTGATGTTTAAACAGATAGCTGTATAAATTGGACACCCTTCAGCATGATATAATAATAATATTTCAGGACTTCATTTATATACCACGCAAAGGAAGCTATTATAGCAAAAACGATTCGAAAGCGTAGGCAGAGAGGTGTAGCAACGGAGCTCGTAGCGAGCTACGCCGTAGCACGTATCGCGTAGCCCTAAGTTCTACGGCGATATCTACTTGCGGTAAGATAACAATGTTTTGTAATTTGTTTGTCGTTGAAAGTAAACGCATACTAGATAAGTAGATAAAGAGAAGCAAGTAGAGCAGTAATGATAAAGTTATCTAGCTACTTGCTTGCTATTCTATTCTTATTTTTAATGTTGTTTGAAGTAATAATTTCGTTAAGTACATATTTTGTTTTAAATATAAGTCTTGTACAATGTACAGTCACGAGCATAAGTATCTTATACTTTCAAAAAATTCAAAAGATCTGTAACGATAGTAATTGTTAAGAGGAATAAATACTTTAATTAAAAATCCAAAATGTACTAAATAGAAATTTAATTACTTAAAACCACTTTGGAAGAAGAAACAAAGTTATAATAATTATATATCAAAACCTTATGTAAGTACCCGCAAGGGTTGTATCTGAAGTTGTGGAGGAGCTGCGTGAGGCAACTCGCTCAAAACTTGAACACACGAAGTTAGTCCATCAGCGGGGAGCGCTGATATTGTGGGGTTTACAAGAGATACTTACTCTTATTTATTTCTGGTTGATACGAGAAAATGTACTTTGGTAAATGTCCACACTTCCATACCTGAAATACTAATCCATAGTAGGTACTATTATAAATATGAAAGCAACTCTGTCTGTCTATCACCTGTTCACACCTTAACGGCTCAACGGATTTCGATAAAATTTGCCATACAGGTAGACCATAACCGGGGTTAGGACATAGAATACTTTTTATCCCGGTAAAAAATCTGCTGAATCATACTAAAGTGCAATACCTACACGTTCTAAATTTAAAGAACAGATATTTTTAATAACCGACGAATAATTTCAACACTTGTTGGCGCGTCGATATCCCTTGGACCCTGTATAATAATGTCCTTCCACACAATCCGGCCGTCACAGCAAAGAGGAGCATAAATCGTCTGAAATATACAAGAGCCTTATCTTAAACAGTTAGCAGAGCAGCGGTGAGCGTATGTCAACTGAGTAAGTAAGTTATCTGCATTCTCAACAGTTGGCGGAAACTGCACACGTTATAACTTGAAGTTATAGTGTGATTCAAACTTGCAAGAACATTCAATACATTGATGTTTTACAGACAGAATGTAATATTCATCCCGAGGAGAAGTACAATAGGAGAGGAATTTGTCCAGCAGTGGGCTGCTGCAGGCTCACGGTGATGATAGAAGTACCCTACAGTTGTGTGTGTGTTGTGTTGTTGTTGTGTTATTGTTTTTGTGCAGTTGTTGTTGTTGTTGTTCCATTTTTTCCGAAAGATACGGTCAGCAAAAAAATTTACACTTCAGTTTGCTAAATGTTACATACTGAAAAAATATTTTATTAAAATCGGCAAAGAAGTTAAATTCAAGGAATATTAACACTTAAATTGTACACGTAAAGCTTAAAAGTAGATTATCGAACCACTTTGTGATGTATAAAAAAAGCAATGTTAAGTCGTATTTTGTTGACTCAAAAAGATGGAAGCGTAGATCGACAAGAATTTATTTGATTGTCTACAATTTGTATTCCATAATAGCAACACAACAAATGTGTAGCTACAATTAGGTACCCAATGTGTTATATGTTTTGTGGTTACACAAAGATACGATATTACAGAACTAAGATTCTAGACAATTAAATTAGTTCTTGTCGACGTATACATCTTTTTGAGGTTGACTGTACTAACACAATCAAGGGTTGGAAGAAGGCTTCAAAATAACCTAAATAATAGACCATCCAACAAGCAACCAAGTAAATTAAACACTATTGATCCGTATCAAGTTTGTCTGGGATCCGACTCACACGATAAAAGATCCATTGAACATCAGGCGCTATTCACCCGGCCACAGCACGGCGACGCAGCGTCTGATTACTAATGGCCAGTAGTGGTGTATACCCGTCTACACAGTGGTGTACACATATACAGTGGAAACAAGAATATTGGCAGCATTGAATAGAAGAGTAAATTCTATGGTTTGAGCCTACTCTTTTGAAATGCTCATGCATTTTGATAAATTATAAATGGGCTGTGATAAATTAATGTATTTTCATGAAACAAAAAATTAACTAACGGTTTGGTGGCATTATTTTTGACCGATTGATTTGAAACTTTGCAAACGTGAAGGCGTTGTTTTAACATTTATAAATTTCAGTGCATATGTCAATATGCAAATGCATACAGGTATCTTATTCGGCAATGGGGCCGTCCATTAATCACGTGATGTGTTTTTAGCTTTTTTTTAACCCCCCCTCCCCCTTGGTGATACGTGGTGAGGTTTAAGACTACCACCCAAAATCACGTGTATTTTTTTTGTACCTACAAAGAACCTTACATTTTTTATAAAATTATCTTTAAATAAAGGTAAGCAGGTAGGTATAAAGTATAATCTAATTTTATTCTAAAATTAAGGACCATGATAAAAATGTCCAGACAGAAATGTTGCAGGTTGTTTTTGACTCGCATAAAAATAATATTAAAGGAATGGTGTAATCATGCGGTTAGAAATCGCGCGTTTGACGAAAAAATAACTACACGTGATGTCTTACTACCCTCCCATGTGATATTTCGTGATTTTTTGCGAAATCCCCTCCCCCCTTTTCGAGACTCACGTGATTAATGGACGGCCCCAATAGTGCAAGTGTTATGATAAGTTACAGTAAGCCGCAATCACTTGCGCAGTAGTTATTATGTACCTTCGCATACTAGTGGTAAACACTTGCACTTCTATGATAAACCATTGCATAGGAATCTTCGAAACATTGCATCCTATTTTGGAATGCTTTCAATTTCATCCGTTGTGTGCCACTAACTTCTGGACGTGTTCAAACTTGGCCATCGGTCGTGTGGTATCGTCACTGTTGCCAGCATCAACTTGCAACATGTTCGGGAACTTGTTTCCAACTAAACGGACATGGTTAACAGACGTGACTACTTAGTGCGCTTGTTCCTTTTCAACTCGTGTTTTAATTTAAAATAATTACAAAATCTATTTTGTTTTATACGTTTGGTCACGTTTTATTTAAGTTGGCCTATTAGCCTGCTAGACATAGGATTTTCCTAAGTTACGGCACAACTCTCGGTCTTCGGCCTTCTGCAATAGTTACCTAACCAACCTTGTCGAAAATTACTCAAATACTTTGAAAATGAATACTTACGAGATTTCTTTTAAGCCCGATGTTCTTTGTGTCCTATTCGTCTATGATGTAAAGTCAGGGAAATTAAATGTTAACCTAATTTACTACCAACTTTAATCGTCCGTATAATCAAGTCATTAATGTCTTCCTTTGACACTTTTATGAAATGGCTATAACAAATTGATGTAGGGTATTTGCTCAACACTTAATTTCCCTGACAATATCAAATAAATGTTACAGACACATATCTCACGTTTATATATACCGAGAACTAATATCTGTAGGCCGTCGTGCAAATATTTGTTAGCGCAGACAGTCAGCAGTGCGGGTACCAACAGAAGTGTGACGTCCCTCACTTTGTTATCAGTACCAGGAAATAAGGAAGCTACTGCTGCAGCTAAATCACTCAATAAAAATCTAGAACCTCTTTCGTTTAATGGTCGTACGCGTGAGAGAAGGGCAAATTGTGTTGAGGAAATTCTTAATATAACTTGTATTTTCATTAGGCGACATTACATTGTAGACTTTAAAACATAACTGGCGAAAGGTTGGTGCAAAATAACTACAAACACAAATGTTTGGATAGTTATCGTCTTATCGAAACATGGATTTGTGTCCGGTTAATAACATCAGGTTTGCCTCCTATTGAAATACTTAAAACATGCCTGTCGAAAAGTTGGCGTAAAATCGACTACAAATACACACATTTGATTAGTTACCGACGCATGAGCTGTCCAAATTAGCTACATCTATCTGACGCATTCCTACTTCGCATTGCCCACTGCCTCCTGCCCTCTGTCCGGGCCACCTTGTTACCATTCACTAGTTATGACCCGTTGCTCCGACTGACTGCACCATTGTTTGACGCAATAATCCCAAGAGCAGACCACGTCAAACGGCTATATTATTTTTGGATTCAAGCATGCGATATATTATTGAATGGGTAATTCGGTTACACAACGCAGCCAGGGAAATTAATTATTAACAAATTGACTACCAATTTTAATTGTCCGTATATTGAAATCACAACTTTGACAGTTGTATGAAATGGCTATAACACGACAAATTGATGTAGGGTGTCAATTTGCTTAGCCATTAATTTCCCTCAATGAACACTACTTGGGCATGAATTTGCCACATCAAACTTTAGAAAGAGACGACACAGGGCACATGGGCGACAGAGGCGACGATCTATAAAGCCGGATTTTATTTGAAACTTGATGGTAATATAAGTACTGCATTTAATTTTATTTTCTCAAAAATGCCTGGAAATTCGAGCATTATTCAACCTTCTTCAACATAAAAAATCGAAATCGGAATCGGCATCGAAATCCGTCGTGTTTAGCGGCCGAATAAATTACTATAAAAACTTGATATCTATCGTGTAATTTAAAAATGGAACGAATTTTCAAGTCGAAACATGGCAACCAAAGAGGTACATACCCAATCAAAGATTTTATTAAAATTTCGAACAGGCTTATCTATAGGCAAATAGAGATATTTAAAGTAAAAAAAAAACAATCGAACATATTGGCGCGTGAAACAATATTGTTGAACTTCATAATTTGATTCTGGAATTTCTAATTATAGTACATTAGTGCAGCAGCCGACAACAGAAGTACTGATGGACGAACGTGAAAATGTAGGCCGAGGCCAAGCCGAGGCACACATACGTGAGCCCATCAATGCCTGGTTGCGGCCAAGGCAAGTAAATTAATAATAAATTTCAGAATCAATGACGAATAACGATTACTTTTCTCGCGCCAGTATATTCATTTGTTTCTTTTTCACTTTAAACAGCTATATTTGCTAAGCCAGTTCCAGATTTCAATAAAATCCTTGATATTTTACTTCCTTGCTTGCCATGGGTCGAAGTAAAAAGTTCGTTCCATTTTTAAATTACACGACAGATATGAGTTTTCATAGTAATTTATTCGGCCGCTAAACACGACAGATATGGATTTTCATACTAACATTGCGGGCCGCTGCTCGCATGCATTTGACCAGTACAGCATTATTGATTTATCTCGAAGAAGGTTGTCAAAATAATGCTCGAATTTCCAAGCATGTTTCAGAACATTTATCTACTTAGTTTGAATTTCCGCGCATTATTTGAGAAAATTACTATACAAGCTTTGGCCGCAACCAGGCACCGACGGATTCACATATAGTGTGATTCGGCTCACATTTTCCCTTTCGTCTACGAGTATCAGTACCTCTTTTACAGCCCACTGCAGTAATGTACTATTTCTACAGTTACACTATTGCCACAAACACAATATACGTAAAATTGAGTACACAGAAAATAATTCTGACTCCAAAATATAGCCCAGAATTCAAACTGTAAAGCGAAGGTAATGAAACTCCAACACTACCGGCAGAATGATACAACGATCCTTAACAACAAAGTATGGCATTACTACAATGTACTCATTTCTAAAGAATAGTGTACAACGTGTGAACTAGCTTAATATTACACTCGTACAGTACACAGTATTACATTTCTCACAAATATTGAAACTAGAACAATAGCGGCCCGACTTCTGTGAACTGTGCCATGCTGTGTTTTTCATTCTTTAGTAATTATTATAGTCTTTTCTTTGAACAAGATAAAAAAAGAAACAATAGTTCATTGCCTTAGGATAGTTAAATAAACAGTAATTCAAAAAGAGACGTAAGATTCCCGGGACGGTTGCTATTTAATTAATTGTGACTTAGTCGAGCTTGAAAACATAGTCCGGCTGAACAGTTTCTGAATTCAAAGAGCTTTCACTAATTAATACCAGTTAATTAAAACTGTCTACAAGAATGCCCTACAGCCTTTTATTTTGAACAACAAATCTACTGTTTCAAATTGTTTTTATTTTAACTTTTTACAAGTCGAAAACACCTTTGAAAATGATCAATTGCGTCAAAAAGAGTACAAGCTGATACGTGTATTTCTTTGCCCTTTGACGCCGCATGCACAAGTGTACACGTGCGAAGCAAACAGGGCGATGTTTCTATAAAAAATACACAAGCGACACCTTTGCACACTCCACACCTACACACTCACGGAATAAACGCTCAGTGTAACGGTTTTTAAATAAATATGTTCACAATTTCGACATAAAAACATCATATTCTTTGCTAACAAAAATTACAACTGTGTAGTTAAATATCAAAACACGTTAAGTCACACCAGTACTCGAAATTTAACTGTGAATGGAGTCAAATTTAAAATAAATAAATGCATACGTTTGTGTTCTCCAAATCAAGGTAAGTCACTAAAAACACTACTAAAATAACGGTTAAAAACGAATTTGTTTCATATCCCGGTATGTCCATTGACATGACATTTGTTTATCAAAGTGAAACACGTCCGCGAAGACCAATCAGCGTAAAGTATGAGGTATAAGATGGCTGCCATTTCCATGAGTTATCGGGAGTGAAGTCAGCAAGTTCAAATTGATTATTTTCAAACTCCGGTAGGTTTCGTTAGTATCAAACAACGGTTAGTCCATACTTTAACCTGATATTTAGTAGCTTGATCCGTTATTTATGCAAATTGGTGCGTTCCTTATCACATTAAATTATACCACGTGTACTACATGGTATACTTAGACGGTATACAAAATATTAGGAAATCCATTCACAAAAAAAGATTGTGCTGTTCCTTACATTTTGTTACATTTTGTAACAGCAGACTTTTTTGTGAATGGATTTCATTCAAATTTTGTATACCTACCTTCTAAGTATAACATGTATTAGACGTGGTATAATTTAATGTGATAAGGTTTGCGCCAATTTGTATGTTATTTTAATTTCTATTCTAATACACATAATCTCCTACACGAGTGATTGTTTAATAAAAAGCCTCATAACTTAATAATCTTTATACAAACATATTTCTTTCATTTTCCACTTTTCACTTAGAGTGGACATACTGGGTTGTAATATTTAGCCACAAAATCTTTAACCGGCCAAGTGTGGGTTGCATTATATGATTCTGTAGTCTACTCTGTACCACCACATACCACAATAAAAACAAAAAAAAATACTTATTTAGATAGATATTTTATTTATTTTAATGTTATGCCTTGATAAAGACCGTAGTACCACGAGGTCTTTTTTTTAAATTTTAACTGGCTACCTGTGGCGTAAACCATTAATAAGATATAGCTTTGTGACACACAGACGGACGGCGTAGTCTTAACAATAGGGCCCCTTTGGCATTTGGTACCCTTCATGTACGGAAACCTGAAAGGTTCAGGTCTCCAAATACCACGGCGGCTTATTAAAAATTTGAGCCGAAATGTGCCCTGTGGGCCTAACGCGCGGGATCTAATTACTCAGCATAAAAACATACATTCGGTACGCAAACAATGTTCAATTATACGAAATTGAATGTAAGTACTCAAGTTCCGGCCGATTTCCTTTTTATTTCCCGACTGCGCGACGCAAAGGAGAGTAATGTGTTTATCAGCCTATGTATGTTTGTTCCTTTGTGGCACTCTAGAATCCAAACGCGTGTGTAGATTTTGAATTTTCTTACGTCAATCGTTTTGTCTTAATCTTGTGAGTGTCACTAAAGACATAATAGTAATCAAAATTCAATACGGCGACAACCAGACGCCATATTATGAAAAAGAAAAATAAATAAGTCGATGAACTATATCAAATAGGGTATCGTTGAATATCGGTCTTTGAAAATCATGTTTAGTTTCGTTAATAATTTTTCGTTTTGAATGACCACTATAACGATTTAAAGCTGTCCAACAGTGTGAGTGGCCGCTGTCTGATTCCTCCCTGTTTAGGTTCGGTCTATGTCGGTGTCACAGCAGGAATGGTAGTCCTCAATTATCTGGGTCGTGTTTGCTGTGAGTCTTTCTGAAGCTGCATTGCCTAGGTAGGACAATAGGTATAGCACTTAATAAAGTTTCAGAGGGATAACTAATTTTATTTAATGTTAAGGCTGGGCTTTTTTGGCAATTTATTTAGTAATGCAATACTAATACCAATAGGAATACTTACCATTAAGATCAGGAGGCTTGGGACGCGGTTTGGTTTTGCACTCCCTAAGTATGTCGATGAATCTTGCTCCTTCGTACATCGAAATATCCACGATCCATTCGGTCCACTAAAATAATATTATAAGATGCTTAATAACACTATCGAGCTGTACCAATTGGCAAATTTACCGGTTTGTCCGAAAAACATGGTCGTCGTTTACCGACGCCATGCTTCAATGCTTGCCGCTATGCAAATGGCCGCCATCGAAATTCCTATGGTGAAAACATTATGGTGTATCAATATAGACTACATTCTTTAATTATGAAGTATTGTTAGTACATCAAAATTACATATAAAATAGCATAAATAGAAACACACACCGCACTGTACCGACACAGCATATAGAATTTATTGCCTAGATTTTTTATTTTTCATTGTATCATGTTTGTTATGGTCTCGGTTTATGTATATTTTTTATTATAAAGTTACACATACAGATATACATATATACATTTATTTATTTATAAGTACATCTTTATGTTCAGCTAGAATCACACTTAATTCTGTGGAAAATCATACTTACCTGATTTATTACATCACACAGGGGGACGTCATTACGTCATCCGAGAGGTAGTTGCTGAAAATCAGCGCTGTTGACGATAGGTTCGTCCGAAGTCACAGCATTTTGCTGAGCAACGACCTGTTCTTGCACAGATGCGACGCACTGCTTAATCGTTCTTATTATTATTGTTTGTTTGTTACAAAAGTAGTATTTTTTCCACACTGCAATCGGCATTTTGTTTTTGTTTTGATTGTTTGTTTGTTGTCATTTGCCAGTGTCGCAACACAGAGCAATGTGTATGGTCTTTGGTCTCTGGCATCAAGCAATAGACAAAATTATGAAACTTTTGTAACATGAATACGAGGCTTTTGGCTATTTTGTATGTCTCTAAATTAATGTCGTTCATTTGTTAGGTGCGTTTTGTTTGTGCAGAATAAACTATTTTTCTTTCTTTCTTTCTATCAACCATTCTCACTTACATTTTCAGAACTTATACTAAAGCTGTGATAAACTTCTTATATAATCGTATCATAGGTCTTATTAACGTAAAAAATTATAATTACCATTAGTATAATTCAATATAATTCTTAAAATCGGGTGACAAACCCAGAATGTTACTGCTTTGAAAGATAATTTAAACGACCGGTACCTATAGTGTTACTTAATACAGTCAGAGAAAAATAATCACAACTAAAAAGTGTAAAATATAAAACGTTAATCTAAAACATCAAAAAAACCCGACTGCGTAAAAGTGAACTTTAAAAAAGATGCCTAATTTTTGTCTCCAATCCCACATCCAATCTCATGCAGTAAGAGACAATTATGTCATCTTGTTTCCATCTTTTTTATAGTTCACTTTTTACGCAGTCGGGTTTTGTTTAGATTTTTTAGATTAACTTTTTTTACGGACAGCATTATGTGATTTTAATTGGATGAATATGTAATGTGGTCTGGTCGTAAATATATTTATTTATGTTATTGAGGTAACGTAAGCATGGTTTTACGTAAAAAAAAGTATTTACGTAACACAAGACCTCCACAAAAGGTGATGTGGCAAAAATAACTCAAAAAAAATGTGAAGACCTAATTAAGTGGAAGTTACTGTACGAAATAATAATATTCTGCCATTTTTATAACAGCGTATAACTTGTTTACAAAATACCTAAAACTGGAACAAAGTGGGTATTTCCACTAAAGCCTTTTAACGGTTTTGCAATGATGTTACGGAAATACCTACAATATTCAGATCTAAAAATATAAGAGAAGTAAGAGGCAAAGTACTGTTACCAATCAATAATAGGTACTCTTAAGTAACTTAACGTAGGGGCACACTGGCGGCACAACGCGACAAATGATAACAACGTAAGGGCACACTGGCGGCACAACGCGACAAATGACAACTTAACGTAGAGTTACACTAGCGACACAACGTGACAAATGATAACTTAACGTAGGGGCACACTGGCGGCACAACGCGACAAATAATAAAATTATCACACCAACTATATTTGCGGTCACAAATCCAGCCTCCTAGCTGCTACTAAGAAATTCCAGATAGAAAAACCCAATAACACTTTGACCGACCTGGGTATCGAACCCAGAACCTCGTGCTTAGCAGTAGCGCTTGCAGCCACTGGACCAACGAAGCAGAATATACATAATAATATGTATACTGAATAAATAAATAATAAACTCAGCACCACGGTCACGAACATTTTTATTAACCGCCATTAACACGGTAAGTGCCTCGTCCGCCCACAGTTACTTGCGCCGTCAAGTTTTCCAATTATATATAGGATACGCCGCTTCAAATCCCTGTCAAGGAACTTTTCAATTTTCATTAGCGTGCTACCAGTAGGTAGATGCGAACATCAGATGTTTTAGCGGGTCGGGTTTTGCAATTGTGCGAGTATTGAGTAGGTTGGAATACGTTGTGTTCTAATTAATACGGTTTTTTTAAGCATTATCAACGTGACTTTATTATAAACCTAAACTGTAACAAATTATTTTTATGAAAATTTTAACACAGACGACCCGCCACACGGGTATTAATAAAATAAAAGATCAAAGTATGCTAATATAATGTAGCTGTAAAAACTCAAAAAATTATTGACGGCTGCCTTCCAAAAAAAAAAGATTATTAATTATCCCTGAGCTAAATCTCAAACTCAAACTCAAAGCATTTATTTCAATTAAACATTTACAGGCACTTTTGAATTGTCAAAGAGTCGGTCAGTTAGTCAGAAAGTTGAAGCTAGTTGCCCATTCCAAAACGTAGATTCTCTATGGAGAAGAACTGGATATGAAATATTTTCATCTTTGCCCTTCATCATTTTTCATCGGGCAAGCTTCTTCGTAAAACACTCCAACACAAAGTTGCCAACTTAAAATACTACCTAGCTTTAATATATTCGTAAGCTAAAATTCGCTTTCAGGCTCCAGTTTTAAGTTAATTAACTGTTGGTAACTTGCTCCAAAATTGTGTATTAATTCCAACTGGTTTTCTGAAGGCAGTTGTAATTGGCCTGTTTGGAACAACAACACAACACCACGCTTGTTTTCCTGGAGAGGTTAGGCAGAAGTTTATAAAACACCCATACGTCTCCAGCTATCTTTAAGTTCCAAGTAAAGCTCTGGCCACACTGATGTGAATCCGACGCGAGAAGCGACGCGCGCTTCAATTGTTTTAATGATTAGGAAGTCAGACGACTATTCGCGCAGCTCGCACCTCCAAACAAGTTAGTCGACACATCGGAATCGGAATCGCCTTAGTATGGTTAGAGCTTAATTTGTATAACAATGTTTCTAATCCTGCCACGAAACAGCATGCCTATGATATTCTGATGTAGTATTTGGAAATTACACGTCATGACTTTCAACTTTTTTATTGAACGCCGACCTCATGGTTTCCTACAAATACCCACTATGCTTATGGCATTGTTGCTTTATAGCAACTCCCTACGCAAAGTGACTTTAACTGCAGAATGTCCAAAGTTACTATCATAGAGAATAAACATTGTTCTTAACGACAGCAACCACTAATATCTGTCTCATTAGTTAAAAGCTGCAGCCATCAGGATGCTGTAGTAAGGGAGAAATACTTAATAAAACAGTAAATAGCCAGCACTACGGATTATAATTAATGTAATATTCTTACGCGGAATCAAGATTGTGTACGCTATTTGGAAATTCGCCAAGAGGAATACAAAACAAATAAAGAGTGTGGGGAAATGGATAGCAGTCGAAGTTATAAGAAAATGGCGAGGAGGATCACAGAATATGAAAAAATTGAAACATAGCTCTGAGACCAGTGGGAAACACGTGGTCTAGTCGCGCGTGTAGTGGTCGCAACTGTCGCAAGCAGTACTGATGAG
Source organism: Dryobotodes eremita (assembly GCA_917490735.1). Taxonomy (NCBI): domain Eukaryota; kingdom Metazoa; phylum Arthropoda; class Insecta; order Lepidoptera; family Noctuidae; genus Dryobotodes; species Dryobotodes eremita. The sequence continues at coordinate 1,822,484 of OU823241.1, read as the reverse complement.
GTCCTGGGTTCGATTCCCAGGTCGGGCAAAGTGTTATTAGGTTTTTCTATCAGGATTTTCTCAGAAGCATTTTTGCCCGGTTGATGGCAATAGGCTCGAAAAGTGGGTATATAATAGATACCATAACTGTTGGTACCTTGCTTCGAAACTGTGAATTAATTCAACTGGTATTATTAAGACTGTTGTTGTTGGCCTAATTTGGTTACATTTCCCCCAAAGGGTAAGCACCTCTGCCTAACCCTTCGGGGTACAGGCGTGATGTTATGTTAATCGTCCGAGATGTTTAGGTATCGCCAAAGACTGAAAGGCACCAGGGATTAACATATTATTTGCAAATTAGGCAACGATTTTTTTAAAATCAATCGAAGTATTTTATTAAACATAAACCTACATGTGCACTTATGAAACGTCGGAAGCTAGGTGCATGGTTACAATTGGTATTTTCCTATGGAGAAGAGCCGGTAAGAAAAACCACGGTTATTCTTTTAAAAATAAGTGGCTTTTACAATGTTTTCAAATTAAAGTGTTAATAGGTTTGGGAGGACAGTGTAGGCCTGTCAGCAAGTAACAGGTACTCCACAAAATAGAAAAAGGTCTACAAATCTACAGTGTACAAGTTAGGCCTAAATTATTGCAAAGAAATATCCTAAAACCCGGCAAAAAACACCGAAAATCCATGTCCCGTAATGTTAACTATTATTTTGTCTTCGAATTTGACTAAGAATTTAGGTAAACAATCATTACCTAGAGATAACCCTCGTACCAACAGCATCGGATGCTAAACAACAATTTAGCCCCAATACATTGAACTACAGTAGTCTTGTGTGTACTAAGGCGCTGCACGCTGGAGCAAGACAGCCTAAAGGCCTGTTTACACGCGCTGTGTACTTAACTAATCACTTGCGGCGAGTCAGGTGTGAACAGACCTAGCTCGGAGCGATTTGTTCTCGGAATGGTAAATGATCAATAGAACCTGATCTCGATTGACGCCTGCCGACTTGATTTGTGTGTTAAAGCGGTTATACAGCTGTTGTGTGTGTAGTGTGCTTGGATTCATGTCTTTGGGGCACTTTTCTTTGAAGCACTACAACGGCCGCAGTAACGGCTGTCATGAAAATTATTGCACCGGAGTTTGAATTTACGGTGTCAAAAACCGCTCGCTAGGAAAAAAAATAGCTAACAAAAAAGAATTGCGCTCGACAGAGTCTATAACATAACGCTAGACCAGAGTTAAAGAAAGAGTTTGTTGTTGGCGGCTAAGCAGTGAACACGTTTAGAATCTGTCGCGCGTTCCGTATAGTTGTGTCGTGTACCTACCTACAGTGTGTGATTCGCGAGTGTGACTAATTTGTTCGTAAATTATAATTTGATTTGAACTGCAAACGGTTTATCTATTGCGCAATAACCAACACTTCCCATAGTACGCCCACAGTAGTTAAAATATGGCTGACGATAACGAGAGACACGTACCTTCTCCGTCATCAGAAGTGTGATACGTATTGGTTCAGGCGCAAAATGAAAACGCGGCAAGTGACCTTTGGCGAGTCATATTTGAAAAATATGGATGCGCGATCATGGAGCTGAGCTGATTTGTGTTTTGTTGAAAATTCTCTGCAAGGTGGTCTACTTGTTGTGGCTATCAATAAGGCACTCAAACGAGCATCAGGAACGTGGCTGTCTGTTGTGTTGAGCATAGGCTGTATGCACAAATACCTTGCGAAGTGACGCGCCGGTTGTGCCAGCGCCATATTGAATAAACAGTGTCTATAACCGTGTCTATAGCGTGGGACGCCGATTGCACGACTTATACAAGGATTTTGATCTGGTTGCTTATGACGTACTGTGGAGAAAGATGCAGAAGGATAAGTTGCCAATGGAGCTAATAAACATCTTTAAATATTCGTAGTATGGCTTGGCACGCCACGCTTTCGGGTATTGGTGTGGCTGCCCCGTTTATATAGCGCATCGGGAATGTTCGCGGACGCACACATAAATTGCTTTTACGCAACGATGCGGATGAGGTGTGCCTCCCTGGTGCGCAGAGTACGGGCCAGCTCCAACAATATCCTGAAAATGATCGCTAGCAGGCTCGATTGCATTTACTGTAGTGCCATTGTAGTGCCATCTCCCATGGGATGAAATAAATGTAAATAAAATAAAGTAATATAGCTCTTAAGTTTACTAACACATTGCGTCATTGTTGCTTGACTAAAGAATTTATTATTATTGTATAATCGATGTTTGAGTTTGACGTATCCCGATCCCGTATTAAGAACAACAACCGCGTGTGCAAACCCAACACTATCGCAATTAGCATACCACGGAACGAGGAGCAACTTTCAGAATCGAGCCAAGCAGCCCCGCAGTCCGGTGCATGAACAGTGCAGCCAAGCGGATGGTGGAGTGCTGCAACCAGTGAACGGCGAGTGTATGTTTGTATCGTCCAAATACCCTCACGCATATTAGAACATAAAGGTAAGCTGTATTGTTTTGTTTACGATTCTGGTGCTGAATTCTCTTTAGTAAAGGAGAGGTGTGCAGCCAAATTGAGTGGCAAACGAGTTAATAACGTTGCTGCTTTGACTGGTATTGGTTAAACACGTGTATTCAGCACGGAAGAAGTCTTATGTAGCCTAACGATTAGCGAAATCAGACTAAGTTAGATCGGAAGTTTAGAGGTCCGTTTAAGGTAGCGAAAGTTTTGGATGGTAATCGCTATACGTGAAAATCTTTAAATTCTAGTCGTACTTACCTGTATGCTCACGGTAGGTTCAGAAAGATGCCAGTAGGTCATGTACCAGTCGAAGTAGATAGTGATCACAATGGCGATCAGCAAGCCTAAGTTATGGAAAGAATGCGAGTAGGGGTCTCTATAGGCCGTAGTAAAGTGTTTTGATCCATGCGCTGGATGTGTGAGAGCAATGCGATTGCTGGTCGGCTGGAGAGTCGTGGCATTAGAATAACACATTCAACACGAATCTGAGAGATCCCATCCATCTGCGGCAGGCTTCATAACGTGCAGAAGACATTTCCTAACAAATTCTCAGGTAGCAAGAATCTAAGACAACAATGCACACCGTTCAGTTTTCACATACATAACCAAAGAACAATCTTCCCCCGTCGGTGTCGCGTGAATACCTCGTCAAAGAGAATTTAGGTCGGAAACATCTAAATACTCATCTCCATAACATGACATCACGCGTGTATTCTCGGAAGAGTTAAGCAGAGACGTATGGATAATACGTACATAGGTACACCCATATACCCATAGGCCCGTTGTTTGATCAGTAGTCAAACATACTAATAGTTAAAATGCGTTAGTTAAACTAACAATTTGTTAAAAATGACAGAAGTATGTTGTCTGACAAATGGTTAAACTAACCACAGTTAAAAAAAAAACAATTTGCTATAAAATTTGACCATGCGCAGACAGTGTAGGACTACTTTGACAGCTATTGACTATTGCCAAGTGACTAATTGTTAAATTGACTATTGTTCATGGTTAACTATGTATCAAACAACGGGCCCTTAGGCATTTTATTCTAGGTGCATCGTGTTCACAAGTAATTATATAACTAATCTATACAAAATATTGTAAAACATTTTAAAAGAGTAACGGTAGAGTTTCCTGCCCATTCTTCTCCATACGAAACTACTTTTTGGAAGGGGCAACTAGAATCAATTATAATATAACGTAAATGTTGACGTTGAAAGGTGCCTTATAAGTGCTTATTTGAAATAAATTATTTGACTTTGACGTTAGTCAACTATGTTTTACTGTAAGTACGCGTATGCAATAGGTAAAGGGCGAGCCTATTGCCACTAACTGGGAACAAATCCAGACTCCGGGCTGTAACTAAGGAACTCCTTATGGTAAAACACATTAACACTCTGTCCGACTTGGGGTTTGAACCCAGGACCCTATAGCCAGCAGTTGCACTTACAACCACTAGAATAACGACTAATGAAAGCGCCTACACAAGTGGAAATCACTTCAAGCGATAATTATTTCTGCAAAGATTTCCACGGGATTGACTTAAGCTTTTCGGCAGCTTATAAGTGAGTCCCATGCATAGATCTATGATAGGGCCCCATATATTTAGACTTTTTCATCATCGTTAACGCTGATAGAATATCACTCTGTCTATTTCCTGAGGTCGACGTCGCCACCGCTATGCTCACAACTTGAACCAAGCTGCAAGAATCAAAGCCTGAGAGGACGACACAAAATGTTTTCCATAGCCTTCATTATGTGGTCGTAAATACATCTGAAGATGCACAGAGCGAGACAGCAAATAAGGAAAAGAAATAGAGAGAATCTCCTCAAATACCCACATTATGGAACAGACATTTTTAAATTGAAATAGCTATCCTTAGGAATGGCTGGCTACTAGCTGGTCGTTATGTGATTATATTAATTAAACCGGTAATTGCCGGCAGCAAAATTGCATTCCTTCATCAAGCAGCGTTAAAACTTAAGTCATAAGCAGTCTTCAGATTAACATTTTTCTAAGTTTAATTAGTTTGGCATAACTTTACTCCGCATTTATAAATAACTAGTTTTGCACTAATAGTAGTACCTGCGACTTCGCCCGCGCGGAGGTGGAATATTATCCCACGGGGACGTACTACCGAGTTACCTTCGAATTAAGCCAGGTTACAAAGTATCTTTGTGCCAAATTTCAGCCCAATCCGTTCAGTGGTTTGAGCAGTGTGTTGATAGATGGGCCACGGTTTACTTTTATGTATATAGATACTAACCTTTGCCCGCGACTTTTTTCGCGTAGAAGTCGTAAGACACCACAATATACTAAAATAACAGCCACATTTTTAAAAACTGTCCTGTATAAGTACTACATAATTATACAGGGTGTAACAGAAACCCTATTGCTATCCTTAAGCACTAAAGATAATAGCTCGTATAGAATCACTATACATAGTTTCAACTCAAAATAAAATACCCTTAAGAATTGATACCAAATTTTCGGTTTCCTAGGTTTCTTTAATTCAAATCATAACAAACGTGTCACCGCACTACGTAGGTCAATAACTTTCCACATTACTTGCCAATATCACGATAAATCTCTTCCGTAATTCTGCGCGCCTAGTACCCTAGTAGCCTAACGCAGGCGGTGTTCTTTGTCGGCGCGAATAGACGAAATAAAACATGCCGCCGCGCCGCCCGCCATAGCGATTGAGCGCCCGCGCAATAAAGCATACCTACTTTACCGTGATGTAAAAATTAATACATAATTATTAATTTACAGTTTATTCGTTAATATCAAGACAGAAATTGCACGTAAAACCTGAGATAACAAAACTTACGTAAAAAATCTAAACAAAGTTTAGGTAGGTTAACTGGTTTCATCTCTTATTATTACTTATTACCGAGTAAACAGTAAAATCTGAAAGCTTTGCTTAATTTAGTAAATTGACTTACAGTTTTAAAGATGGGGTTCGATATGGTGACCTTGGTATTGTATGCACAAGGCCGCTCGCTTGTTCATAGACACCTGCACATTGCGTAGCATGTCTGGTGTTATTGTCCTGAAAGCGGCCTCAATCCGCACTTTCATTAGTTCCATAGTATCACACTGCACTGCTTACACTACATTTTTAATGTACCCCCACAAAAAAAGTCTAACGGGGTTAGGTCTAACATGCCGACGAAGGCACGCTGTCGACGCTCAGCATCTGGTCTACCCTCAATAAAACGGCGACGGTACAGTTCTCGGGCAGCTCGCAAATTACCATTTTCTGCTCCGACACACATCATCATTTCGTAATATTCGCTATTACTTAACGACATTTTGCAAACACAACAAAAAAAGTCAATTAGGTGTAGCCGTACTGAACTGATGCGCGTATCACAGGGATAAAAACGAGTGCACTACTAGACGCGGAACAGACGTCGACTGACGAGCAAACTAGCAAAGCAATAACAATAATGCTAAATAAAGCTCCTATTCCCTGCTGGTCTGGTACCTAAATATTATTTCGTTAAATTTTGATACCTATAGGGTAGCTGTCCTATTAGTGTCCACTACTATTCAAAAATATTGTTCAAGAATTCAAGATTATTTTACATCCCAATAATAATTTCAACTAAACCCCGTTAAACTTTTAAGTAAATCTAACACACCAGAGCAAACTAATTACGTAATTCAAATTCAAAATTGAAAAATCATTCATTTTTTGGGGTGGGAAAATCATTAATGACTCAGAGGGAAGTGTTAGACTCTTACTGACTAAAAATCACTCTGTTCTTTCAGTTGCCTTTGCATTCCGAGGCCGCGATATCTCATTAGAAATCTGAATTAGAAGTTGTAATTACCAGGAGTAATTAAAACTACACGGACTGCAATTGGTTCACGTACCCTTAGGCCCTAACCCATTAGGTTTACACACATTATGATGCTTACATTGTGTGTGTAACGACGTAATCAGGGTTCTGTGAGCAACGATTTTCAATTCGGCAATAACAACTCCTGTTACTCATGCGGTCCTAGTACTTTATTAATTTCTTTCCACAGTTAGATGCAGTTTTAAGAAATTTTTTATTGACTTTAAAGACTAAACGTGCTCAAACCAATAAACCCCACGTACCGCACCGACAGACCGTGAACTTCCCATAATTATATCGGTTAGTCCTACATGTAAAATGTATGCGTAGGTACGTGCTATTATTTTGTAATAAAAAAAAACTATTAACTTCTTGTTAATAGTTTTCGTCATAATAATTTCAAAAATTACTTTATTTTAAAAATTATGAACGGAACCCACTGTGATTTTATTTGTACTAGGAGAAACATAAGTTGCGAAGAAATGAATTGAAATCATGTTTTGGGTTCAGTTGGACATAAATTGTTACTAAATCCTTTTTCTATTTTAAGTTCTAATGGCAAATAATAATATTCATTTAAGCAATTAATTCCTGGTAGGATGCACGTAAGGATTCGATTTTTATGATCATTTCAATGATACGAGCTGACGATTTTTCAAACAATTCGTTTTAATGCGATCTTCTAGCAAATCGATTCAATAGTAAGGTGAATCAAATCTCCTGGATCGTATGTGTAAAAAATAATACGATAATAGTTCATATTTGCCCAAAGTATTGTGCTGACAATCATAAACAGCGAATAGATAAGTTTATCTATTTCAAACAAGATCAATTACATACATATGTCGACACTTTTTAACTTGTCCGCATTGTTTATGTTAGCACTAAGCGAAGATTGAAACATTTGACGGTTTGATAGAAGTTCTCATTTCGAATGACATAGCTGTATTTTATAAATTAATCGCTCGGTGTCGTATTCTGTATTAGTCATTGTGATTTTAACCGACTGCATCTGTACCATCTGAATGAAATCCATTGAATTACGCTGGAAAGGTTATCAATTATTATTTATTAAAAGTTTAGACGTACACCCGTACCTGACTGGCAACTTTAAATATGTCACAAAATAAAGGTGTGTTAAATGTTGTTTTTTTTAATACGATTTTTGAATGAATTTTTAGAAGATCGGTTCAAAAGCACGGGATTCGATCTGTAAATCGAATAGAAAATCGACTTAAAGCAAAACATCGTTCATCCTTATGGCCACTAAAATAAAAGGTTAGGAATAACTTTAGGAAAAAAATTAGTTTAGGTAATTATCTACAAAGTAATCTTCTACAAAAGGACAACTACGTAAAAAACCAACAAGTGTGTAAATGATACGTGACAGTGCAGGCAGGTATCTAAATATTATTTCGTTAAATTTTGATACCTAGACCAATTAATTGTATTTTAGCTAGTTCACAAACATAATCAAAGTTTAGGAAAAGTTAGTAGTAATATTTTGTAGACAAAAAATAAACATACGGAACCTTTTATTCGGAAATACCAGGAGTAAGAGGTTTATTTTTACTTACAAATAGTTCGCTGACACCGATCAGCTGACTTGGTGCTAGTGATGTCTTTATTTCAATTTTAAAACTTCGGTTTCTGGTATCAATGTTTTAAAAATTCTTATAACTTTCGAACATGTGGAGATAGGATTAAAAAACCCTTCCAATATCGTTTGATATCATCCAAAGAAGCCGTGCCCTTGGTATGTATATACCCTTTCCGTTACACGTTGTATAGTATAGGTAGTATAGGTCTCAGCAGCCAAAATCTGAAGAGGGCCAGGACTGGTGACGCGAGAGCAAGCAACGTCAATTGTGGACGTGTGAGAAGCAGCTCGTCCTGAGCTCGACACCCACAGCCTTCAGTAGTAATATCCCATTGCTTGCGAAGATATTTGTTTTTAGTGAATTAATGAACGCCTGCGTTCCTGTATATACTACCTAATGGCACAATAATTCACTGACTGATGCTTTCTTACAGATTATTCCTGACGAACAGCTGTCACTAAAACAATATAACAGTAGATTGTAAAAACCCGGTAGTTTTCATTAGCAGTTTGCTAACCATAGATATTTTTTTTTATTATAACCAAAGATGACAGAAGAGGCCTACACTTTATGTTTTTCTGTGTACGTTCTACGAACTTTCATATTATAGTTTAACAAAATGTAGAAAAAAAAGAAGCAAAAAAGTTTCAATTGTTGAGTATCGAACTTAAGTTTACAAAGATGTCATTAAACCTTTAAGCTATGTAGTTGCTTTGTTGTAAGTTGACTAAAATAGCCGTTCTGGATAAACTTCTTATGCTTAATTAACTAACAAACTATTAAAATTAAAATATAAAAACCTAACCTAACCAAAAGTTAATTTTATTAATTAACTCCGAGTTTAAAACTCTACTGCGTAAGTGGGTCTAACTCTACCACATCGGTGGGTTTAATATTTAAAAGTTTAACTCTAGGTTTACCTCTAACTCTTGGTGGCGCAAGATGAATTATTTGATTTATCCTGAGTTAGCTGATAACTCCGAGATATTTAGGTTAACTCATGAACGCGCAAGTGGGCCTAAAACTATTAACAAACTAAAAGATGGCGTCGTAAAATCCCTCCACATCGCTGTCGACTGGTAATGTACCCAAGAGACTGGCGGCATTGCCACGTTGTATAGCAATGCTTAGCCTTTGGCCAAGGTAAATTGTGTTTTCTATCATCTCTGTCTCATTGCCTACGAAATGTATGGGAAGTTTTTTGCGATTTCTGACTTTTTTTGTACTCAAACCTCGGTTGGTCCGATAAAGTTTTTTGATTCGGGACAGGGAACGGATCCGGGACGGGGAAGACCCGGGACCGATTAGCATCAAAAAGTTTTTCTACAATTTGCGGTAAAGAAGAAGATAGATAGAATACGAACAGATTGCAGTATTGTTCGTCCCCCATAGCAAATAGCGTAATAATTTATAGCCTACAGACTGACCAGACTTATAGGGAATATCTGTGCAAAATTCGAACAAAATCTATCTGGTAGTATTTGCGTGATTCTGATTCAAACAAAAATTATTAAAATTATATTTTCGGCATTAGGATCATTCCCAGACCTTGCCAAAATTACTTAAACAAAAAAACTGTTTTGACTTCGCTACGATTTAATTATATTTGTAGATTATTATAGATAGAAGATAGATGTGCAAGCATACTCGTATGATAACTGTTAAGGTATAAATGTCCCTTACGTTAAAGGAGAAAAGAAGGGAAATATTTATAAAACACTTATTTTTATAAGCAAAGTAACTTGTAGCCCATTCAAAACTAAAACATGTTTGTATAGTGCAGATAATATAACGTGGTTAGTGGTAACAACAACCACAAGCTGTACGTAGTGTGGTGTATTAATTCACTTAATTAATATTTACGATGTAGTTAGTTCCAGTTAGCAGTTTACTCCTGTTCAACTATGTCGGTATTCCGACTTAGGTTAATATTACATATTGATATTATAGAGTGGCGTAATATCCTTGCTGTCAGGCTAACGAAATAACTAGGTAGAATATTATTCGCCTTATTGCTTTCGCGTGTTTTTTCAGCTATTAAAAGTATAGTTCTTCAAACCACTTAGTGTAAACTAAGTTTTACAGTTTTCATATATTAATAAAGACTTTCAGTTTACCCCAAATTTACGCCGGTATATAATAATTTAATATCGTGTACTTTATTGTGCAGCCATGGGTGATGCGCGGTTAGTGCCACTTTACATGCGTGATGTACCTAAATATAAATATCGTCCTGAAAGCCTACCAAAGACTCGTTGTAATTTGTTTTATCTAAAGAATATAACAGGAAGTGCTCTTCGGTAGGTACATACATAAAATCCTCGGCGGCTCATTCATTACAAAACTGTGTTATCCGGCAAAATATCACCCCTAAATAATTTACGACCTCGAGAGAAGGGGCCTAAGCCCGGGATAATCCACAGTATACTGCAAGTCATGCTTAAGAAGGAAAGAGAGTAACTTGCTGACTTTAACTATTTACATGAAGAATGGTTGCTAGCCACTAAATTACCAATAAAAATGACGGACAAGAGCTAATAAAAAACTTTCATGGAGTAAGAACAAGTACGAATGTTCGTGGGTTGAATCACTAATGCCCGTTGTCACTAACTTAATAAAATCACGCTGTTGGATTTTCAACTCTCAGCTCAGATCCGAGAGTTAAAAATCAACAGCGCGCTTTTATTTTGGGATTCATTTAGGTGTCGCTTAGGGTTTTTGAAAACGGGCCTACATTTTTTTATAGTTACAACAAAAATATAGTCAATGATTCGTCCGATACGACTCGAATTCAAAAGCTGAAATTCAAACTTAGACATATTTCACGACTTCTTGGTGTTCGGAAAAAAATACTTGACAATCATCATTTAGTCACATAATTTCTGTTAAAGTACAATTACCTATGTATTAACTTTTGATTTTGTAATAATCTTATAATCCCATGATACATTCATGCCCTTCATTAATTCATATTCTATTTTATTTGATTGTAGTTAAATAACTTTGTTTAAATTTTACTTCTAGTTTATAATCAGCTTCTAATCTGACCAATGTCTTTTCTCTTCAAATTTTATGTACATCTATAATATCATTTGTGTACACATTAGCAGTAATACCTTTCCTAAATACTTTTGTAAACCAATGTTAAATGTATATTATTATGCTGTTGGTGTTTTTTAATAAATACATAAATATAATACTTACGTTGTTATGAGTACAAAAAAGTCAAAACATTCACATTCGTTTACCAATAAACAATTCAGTGTGAAACCAAGCCAATCAGGATTCTAAAACTAAATCACGTCAACTCGAAGCAAGTTGTTTTAAGACCATCTTCTTGCTGACAACACGTTACAAAATTGAAGATTAGGGCCATCTGTGGCGTGTGACGCGTATTCACAAATACCTACGGTTACTTGAAAATCCTCCTGGACCCACTAGATGTGCAAAAACGCAGTGAACCAACGGTGCGGAAGGATTTAATCCAAAGCATACATATCTAAAGTACCAACAGATTTTGGTAGCACTATGCAAATGCACTGTCTGGCATGTAAACAGGTGCTTTGTGAACGTAAACAGGTGTTTCTGAAGCCCATTCACACAGTGTAATCTTTTAAGCCTTGCCACTTTCATGAAATATACGTGGGTGCCTTTTGTCACACGCTTTGACATAAACGATATTATTTTCTCATGCATGAAAAGATTGAAAGAAATATCAGCCAGTATCTACAAACGTAAAACATTCAACAGTCATATTTTTTTACAGTATATTTTAAGGATTTCATAAGTCTGTTTCTGAAACGGCCTCGACTTAACGAGTTGTAGGTCGTGGATTCAAACTAAGGCGGCGCTTTACTTTGTGTAAATAATTTCATCACCACTGCTCTCAAAACGGCGAAGAAAAACATCGTGAATAAACTGGAATGTCCTAGAACCATACAATTCCAAGACCTGTGATATCTACCAACCCACACTAGGCGCGTGTAGATTATAGCCCACTCCCTCTCAAAGAGAGAAGGCCTGTCTCCCAGCAGTGGGAACATGGGGAGTTTGTTACGCCACTTCTTCTTCTAAGCTAAAGCACTAGGAAGAGGTGTAAGGCTGGCGTTTTGGGGGACTGTCTTATGTAATTTTGACTTTCAAAAGGTGCTGATTCTTATCCTAGTTTGAATAAATGACGTTTGATTTTGATGTTGACATTATAGGCTGATTATGTTATAAGTCTGTTTTAGTCAAAGACATAATATCTAAAATTTTCGATAGCGAATCGTTATGATTACGACCTAACATAAGTATAGAAAATACCAATACTACATCTCAAAAGAAAAATTATTTTGGGGTAAATTAAATTACAAAGTACCGTGCGATACCCACGGCTAAACCGAATCGAACCATGATTGAGTTATGTGAGGTTCTGCGTCGGGCAGGTTTCGGCTGATCTCCTTCAATCGTAAATGAATTACGTCTTCGATTTACTGAGAAAGCATTAAAATATTAGAAAGAATGGGGGCGTAAAAATCACCGTAGGGTCAGTCACCTCAAAAATGAAATATCATCAGCCTGTAGATTCTGTAGATGTCCATTGCTGGACACGGAACCCAATCGTAAGTCCACATAGAGTGATCAAGATTTGCCTTTTATTTCTACTGAAGAATCGCATTTCTCACTATTTCGATGGTGAAATATACTACGCATGGATCCAATAAAGAACATGCATGCTATTAATAATATGTGCATTTTTAACCGACTTCCAAAATGGAGGAGGCTATATTATGTTCGGCCGTATGTACGTTTTTTTTGTCTTTTCACCGATTTCTCCGTAAATTTTGGACCGATTTTGTATTTTTTTTAAACTCTGTTCTCTCGAAGTGGTCTCATTATCACCAAGTCAGAATTTTATGAGGGGATCCCATTGAAATCGAGGGAAATCCTTAAATTTTATAGGCACACCTATAGCGATTTGGGTATTTTTTATAGTAAGTCGTACATTTGTTCTCGGAAAGCACCATTCGGTGAAGTGAAACTGATGGTGAACACCAGAGGTGGCCACCGGAATAACTCAATAATAAGTATTTCACGGATTGCGATTCGATTACATTAATATTGTAGCTAAGCAATTTATGCTCGTCACAATGCATATCATGGTGAAATTGAGGTGATGCGGTTCATCATCAGTTCCCGTTCTTCTGGTTCTTACCAGGAGAACTCCTCAACAATTAACGTCCCTGCATCGGGAAAACCAATATTTTGTAAAAGGTGATGAGCAATTGATATTAAGCTATTAAAACTTAGACAAATTTATAAGTGACCCACTAAAACAGAAAAAAATAGATACATTATTACAAAAAAAAAGCAACCGACTTCCAAAAAAACACAACAAAGTGAAAAATAACTGTAATATCGGAAGTCAATGGCAAAAACTAAAATACAGATCCAAAGACACCGACTTCCGAAATTAAAGTTATTTTTCACTTTGAAGTCTTTTTTTTTTTTGGAATATTGTGGATAGGTTGTTTACAATATTTCCATAACTATTGTTATTAACAACATGCCATAACTGGCGAAATAAGGGTATAAGTACTATAGGTGAACACCTAGGTCTAACCCTTCCAGAAATACAGAAGTGGTTTTATGATAGATTACTGATAAAAAAAATACATAATAGGGAAGTCTAATAAAAGATCTGTGTGAGTGGTGACTTGTTTTTCAATTTAATGAGAGAGAAAGAACAATGAAGAAGAGAGAAAATTATGATTGAGAATAACTTTGAACCCGTAAGTTTCAATGTTATTCGTAATCATTATTTTTATTCACATATTTCACAAATTCAAAACTCAAACTCAAAGCATTTATTTCAAATAAACCAATTACAGACACTTTTGAACTGCCGGGGTCGCGGATTGTGCGAAAGAGTTACCGTGGCCCTTTCGCACAGGCAACTGAAGGAACACGGGTGGGTTAAAACCCACCCGTGTTGCTTCTACTGACTAAAGTCAGTAAAAATCTGACACGCCCTCCCGCTCCGCCCAGAGCGGGAGAAGTTATTTGATGACGTCCCAAACAGAAAAAAAAAGGTATCGGACAGTCAGAAAGATGAAGCTAGTTGCCCTTTTCCAAAGCGTAGTAGGTGCCTATGGAGAAGAACGGGCAAGAAACTCCATGGACATTCTTTTAAATCAGAATATGGTTACAAAATATTGGTTACTCGTACATCATTCATGTTGAAATTATGCATGTGAGAACGATGCAGAAAATTAAAAGCGTCCATAATAAAAAGACAAAAACAATTCAAATATTAAATTAAATTAAAAAAAGCCCTGGCACCTAAGAGATGACCAGTCCTTACTGACGGCGCCTTTTTTTTTTTTTTTTTTGGTTGGCAAATCATCACATGACCTCTCCCGCTCTGGGCGGAGCGGAAGGGCGTGTCAGACTCTTACTGACTAAAACCTACCCGTGTTCCTTCAGTTGCCTGTGCGCCAGGGCCACGGCAACTCTTTCGAACAATCCGCGACCCCGACAGGCATCGGTCCTATCGGACCCCGTCAATGGTGCTGACATCTCTTTGAGGCGCGCGTGGAACACGACGCGCCGTCGACCCGGGCCTGGTCCTTACCGGACGGCGAGCTGCCCATTGCTCGCCGTCCGCAAGCCCGCGCCTACGGTGGCCGGGAGTCGGCAATCGACTCCCGACGCCCAGGGTGTCTCCTCCTCCTGCGGCGGCTAGGGGAGCGAGGGCGCAGAGATTGCCACTCTCTTTCGCGCTCCGCCTCCTCCTTCGCGAGCATTACTGCTTCGCAGAAGGAGGTGACGGCTTCCCATTCCCTCTCGCTCCGTACCATGGCCTGAACCAGGGCCGGACGCGAGAGGTCACCGCCGCCGATCGCCGCCACGAGGACACGGCGGTGCTCCGCCCAAGCCGGGCAGACCTCCACCGTATGCTCCACCGTGTCCTCCGGTCGATCCACACAATGGTAAGTAAGTAAGTAAGTAAGTCATTTATTTGTCCAAAACACGAGTATACACACACAAGGCATGCAAGATGTTACAATAAATTATGTCACAGTCATGTTTTGCCTTTACGGCGTACAAATTTGGAGGTATAGTACATTAAGTTATACAAGTGTCAATTAATAATTCAATTCAAAATATAGTGGTCTTAGAGATGTCAATATGAAAAAAAAAACAGAATACAATAAAATAAACATAAAAATAAAACGTGCAGATTAAATGTCATACAAATCAAATTAACTTATCATTTAAAAACTCATCCATTCTGTAATACACTTTTTCTAACAAAAGGCTTTTTAGTCTATTTCGCAATTGTTTGGTAGTATATTCCCTCCAATGTTTTGGCAACGTATTATAAAGAATTGGTGCCATACAGAATATGCTTTTGCGCAATAAAGCCGTCTTGGATTGAGGGATACAAAGCTTGCTATTGTCACGTCTATTTCGGACAAACTTCTCTGACACTAAAGGGAATAAGTGCGGGTTCGATTTGGCAAACATAATGGTCTCCAAAATGTACATTGATGGAAGTGTTAATATTTTATACTTTTTAAATAACGGTTTGCAGCTCTCAGTAACCTGTAGTCTAAACATAGCTCTAAGGCATCTCTTTTGCGTTTTAAAAATGACTTCTTTATTTGTTGAGTTTCCCCAAAATATAATTCCATATCTTAAGTTACATGACACCAGACCATGATAAGCAGTTAGCAGAGCATCATTATTTAACATCGGCGCTAGTTTATATAATGCATAAGCGGATCTACTAATTTTTTTGCATAAGGCTTCCGTATGCGCTTTCCAATCTAATTTGCTGTCTATAGTAACTCCTAGAAACTTTGCTGTGTCAACTCTATCTACAAGGTTATTACAGTAATGTACTCTCACATTCGGAATGGTTGACCTTTGTGCAAAATGCATAATATTAGTTTTCTCTAAATTTATTTTCAGGTTATTGTTTTCCAACCATTTTATCATTGATTCCAAAGTATTGTTAATATCAATTTCGTATTTGTCTATATTTTCGCATGGGATTGTAATGGTACTGTCATCGGCGAACAGTGTCAT
The DNA here is from genome assembly GCA_917490735.1 of Dryobotodes eremita. Classification (NCBI taxonomy): domain Eukaryota; kingdom Metazoa; phylum Arthropoda; class Insecta; order Lepidoptera; family Noctuidae; genus Dryobotodes; species Dryobotodes eremita. The sequence continues at coordinate 1,806,464 of OU823241.1, read as the reverse complement.
GGGGTGGGGAATACTTTTGGGTAGGTCATTAATATATAGTATAAAAAATAGTGGCCCAACGACAGTACCTTGCGGTACGCCAAATTTAACTGCACGTTCTTTTGACCTATATATAATTTCCTGTTTATTGCTTTTATTTATTGCTGAGATATCTGTGAATTGTCTTCTGTTACTTAAATAAGACCGAATGAGGTTTGAGACGTTACCTCTAATGCCATATGCTTCTAACTTATCAATAAGTATGTCATGACGGACGTGATCGAAAGCCTGCGTCATGTCGCAGAATATCGTACATACCGGTATGTTCGCATCGACTTTTGGCATGACATTGTGTAAAAAATCATATATTGCCTGATCTATTGTTTTACCGTTTCTAAATCCCTTCTGTTCATTCGCCAAAATATTTTCTTTTTCCAAACTCACACAACACCCGGGCGTTTCCTCCCGCCTTATCCGAAACAGGAACCTCCCGAAACAGCCATGTCCGGTGAGGACCTGCGTCAGGCAGAAGGTGAGGATGCCGTGGCGCCTCTCAAGCCACTCCTCAAAGAGGGGTCTTACCGCCGCAATTGTGGCGTGCCCTGCGCTGGGTTGCGACAGTCGCACTCTCCATGCCGCCATGAGATCCCACCGGAGCTCTGTCCGCTGTGCCGCGATTACTCGCGACAGCGGAGTTACGCCCCGGCGTTTCGCCTCCTCGCGCCACTCCCAAACGTGCGCGAGGACCTTTGCCTCCAGATCCCACGGCGGTAATCCGGCAAGGAGGCTCGCCACCTCGCAGGAGACCGTGCGGTATCCCCGTACCATCCGGATGGCCATGACCCTTTGGGACGCGTTCAACCGGCGGGCTGGCCGAAGCCTCAACGAACGCGCCCACACCGGTGCCCCGTAAAGGGCCATGGACTGCACGACCCCCGCGTAGAGCCTCCGGCAGGAGGCGTTTGGCCCCCCCAGATTGGGCAAGAGCCGCTTCAAAGCAGCCCCGGCTCGCTGCAGTCTGGGAGCCAAACGTCAGAAATGCTCGACGAAGTTCCACCGGCTGTCGAGGACGAGTCCCAGGTACTTCATCGTCGACTCGACGCCGATGTGAACCCCTCCTACCGTTATTTGGGAACCCGACAGTGGCGCGTTCCGAGGACCATGAAAACACATGGCCTCGGACTTGTGCAAGGCCACCTCGAGTCCCAACTGCCGGATCCTCTCAACGACTGTCGCAACCCCGCGTGTCATTAGTTCGGCCGCCGCCTGGTGCGACCTCCCCTGCGCCAGGACCAGCGTGTCGTCAGAGTAGCACAGTACGCTGACGCCGCTAGGGAGGTCGGCGCGTAGCACCCAGTCGTAACCGATGTCCCACAGATGCGGCCCCAGGACCGATCCCTGTGGATCCGATCCGGTTCCATTCTCCCTGGTGACCGGGGTGAATAACCGCCCTATCCGTCAAATAGGCCTCGACCACTCGACAGAGGTAGGTCGGCATCCGGTGATACCGGAGTGCCTCCCTGATGCAACTCCAGGGCAGGGTATTGAAGGCATTGGCGACGTCTAGAGACACCGCCAAGACGACCCCACCCCGGGCCACAGCATCCCCCGTCGTGAGGGCTCGCACGCGCATGATGGCATCCACCGTGGAGCGCCCCCTGCGGAAACCAAACTGGCTGTCCGCCAAATCCGGCCCCACCCGCACCAGCTGCCCGACGAGGCGGTTTGCAATGACTCTTTCAAAGAGCTTGCCCACCTGGTCGAGCAGCACAATGGGCCGGTAAGCGGACGGAGAGTCCGCTGGGCGCCCCGGCTTCTTAATGAGGACCAGTTTCCCCGTCTTCCAACGAAGTGGGAACTGGCCCTCCTCCAAGCATGCGCTTGGGAGCCCTCTTAGTCGAGGCCCGAGAGCCTCCGAGGCCAGGACCCAGGCTTTTCCCGGTAAGCCGTCGGGTCCTGGGGCGGTATTCTTGGCACTCAGCCTACGTACCGCCACTCTCAACTCTACCTCGGTCACCTCAGGAGCAACGTCGTCATCGTCGGTTCTGTGGTCCGCAGTTGGCACCGCAGGAGGCGGAGCCATGGGTGGGGGAGTATGCTCCCCCCGCGAAGGGAACAGAGCGCTCACCACGCCCTCCACGAGCTGGGGCCGGAGACTCTGCGTCAGCGGGGGAGCCCATGGGCGGAGTTTCTCCCGCACCACCTTATATGGGCGTCCCCACGGGTCCCTGTTCAGAGTCCCCAGCGACTCCTCACGGGCCAGTCCCTTGGCCCGCAGGATCTCCGTTCGGAGGGCGGTCTTCGCCGCTCTGTAACCCTCATACAGCTCCGCCTGAATGGCTTCCGTATCCGAAGGGCGGATACGAAGCCTGCGGTGCCTGGTGTACAGGCGTCGCGCCTCAACGCATGCCTCGCGCAGAGACGTTAACTCCGGCGACCACCAGTACACCTTGCGCCAGGCACGTCCGGGCTGGACCCGGGGCATTGCCACGTCACAAATCTCGGACATGGCCTCCCGGAACCACGCCGCCTCGACGTTGATGTCTGCAGGCCTGTCCGGTGGTGACACCCAGGCCTGCACGATCGAGGCTTCCAGGAGGAGCTCCCGGTCCAGCTTCTTCAGCGCCCACCGCGGACCACTCGGGGCCTGTCGGACCAGCGCGCTCGAGGTCTGGGCGGAGACGTCAAACCGGATGTACCGGTGGTCGGAGTACGTCTCCACCCCCTCCATGACGCGCCAGTCAATGACACGCGGTGACAGAGCGGGGCTGGCGAATGAGATGTCCACCACTGACTCACCCCGCATCCGCACACAAGTGGGGACAGAACCCCGATTTAGGACGACCAGGCCTGTCTCCAGAGCCCAGTCCTCCACCATCGTGCCCCGTGTATCCGTGTACCGGGAACCCCAAGCCGTGCTCTTGGCATTGAAGTCCCCGAGTACGATCACAGGGAGGGTACGGTACCCAACGACGACGACTTTCAACTCCGCTAGGGAGTTGTGGAACTCGGCGAGAGTTCGGTTCGGGGAGAAGTATACCCCTACCACGACAATCTCCCCGAACCGTGCTGCCACGCAACCCCGTCCCCTCTTGACTGCCTCAAGCGACGGGGTACCGGCGGCGGCCGACGAAATGAGGGTCACTGAGCCGCTCAGATCCTCCACCCAGTCATCCCTGGGCGGGACAAAGTACGGCTCAGCGACCATGGCGATGTTGATCGACCACTGTGCCATGCTCTGGAGTAAGAGATCCTGAGCGGCGGCGCAGTGGTTGATATTCGTCTGGAGGAGGCGTAATGGGGCCATTATTGGCACTCCATGTCAGCCCCCTCCCTAGCCCCCTGTGAGGGCCCTGCCGCGGTGTTTGCGGCGACTACGATGGCGGGGGCGGCAGCGGCGGTGGCAGTGGCGGCGGTTGCGGTGGTGACGGCGGTGGCGGAGGGCTTGCCCCTGCCCCTGGCTTTGGCGGGTGGAGCGCAGGCCTTACTCCCAGCCCGATGATCGGCCGGCTTGCCAGCTGCCGCACATAGAAAGCAGTGCGGCGTAGCAGTGCACGAGCCGGCCTTGTGACCGGGCTGACCGCAGCGGAAGCAATGATTGCTGCGGTCCACTTCCGAGGTGCATTGCACTCCCACGTGGTTGCCCACCTGGCAGCGGAAGCACCTCAGAGGTCTGGGTTCCAGCAGTTTAACCTGCGCAGAAACCCAGCCCACCAGGAGCCTTCGGCCCTCCCCAGCAATTTTTTTGGCAGCCGACACGGGGCAGCTCACCGTAACGGCTTGCATCCCCGCGTGGTCAGGACGGATGGTGCCCGCCCTAACCTGCTCGGCTGAGCACCCCCCAGTCCTAACGACGGCGGCCACCACCTCAGCCTCCGTCACGCAGTCATCCAGGCCCAAGACGCGCATGTCAATGCACTTGGTGGGCCTGGACACTCGGGCCTCGTCTGCATTTAGGGACGCCCTGAGCCTATTGGCCAGAGTGTCAGCAGTCGGGCCGCTCGCTGCACCGGGCACCTCTAGCATCCGGGCCCCAGTCGCAGTGACCCTCACCCGGATGCCATTGGTGACACCTAGCTCTTGCAGGCTCACCGCCGCCCTCGCCTTAGTGAGCACGTCGCGGTAGGACACGCCCTTCTTCTCCGCTACCGGCTGTAGCGTGATCGCTACAGCTGCGGACTTCGGGGCGCGGAGCCTAGCCGCGACGCTTCGCTCCTTGCGCCGCTGCCGCCTCTCCTTTCTTTTGGCCGCCCTTGATGCTTTACCCGCCTTCCGCTTCTCTCCGGCTACTCGCCATTCGGCTTGAGCCGGAGGAGCATTAGGAGGCGGGGGGGGCGGCCGTCTCACCGCCAGGGCTGGGGCCTTCGCCGCCTGTGTGGCCACTCCACCCTTCTTGGGCTTGGGCGGCGCTGACTTCGCTAGGGGTGGTCCTGCGGGTTCCGGCACGGGCCCGCCATTCGATCGCCCCGCTGAACCTGGCTTGGCCGCAGCGGCGGCAAATGAGACCTGCTGGCTCGCCGCTAGCGGGGGGCGCAGGACAATGGCCTCCAGAGTGGAAAACCGACTCTGGAAGGCAGCCAGCTCCTGCCGCACCAGCGTCAGTACCCGGTCCTCCGCAGGCACCGGCACCGGCCGGCCTTTCCCATGCTGCGCGCCCTCCTGTGGAACTTCCCGATGGCCGGCTGCTCGGAGGCCGGCCAGGTCCGCTCGGAGCTCCTCGTTCTCCTTTCGGAGGAGCTCCATAGTGGCTGTCAAGCGGGTGATATCCGCCCGCATCTCGGCCATCCCGTCCGATTGAGGCCCGAATTTAATAGCCTTCACTGCCTCCATAATGGAAGCCGCGGCAGCGGGTATGGCCTTGTCTTTAGAGGACTGAATCCTCTTCGAGGCCACACCCTTCAGCGCAGCTACCACGGCCGCCTCCAGCCTAGCCAGTCGCTCTGACTTCGAGCCGCCAGCGGCGTCCGGCTCACCGCCTGACGACTCGGACAGTTCGGCCCTGCGACTGGCCCCTCCAGGGTCGTGCCCCTCCGTGGCGAGCCTCTCGGCTGGCTGGGCCGGCTCGGCTGGGCTGACTCGGCTCGGCTTGCTGTCCTCCTCGGTGGTACGTCCTTTGCCCGTACTCCGCTCGTGCACTCCACCCCGCCGAGTAATTTTTCTGCGGACGACGCTCCTCCCGCCATCAGACGACGACCCCTGGCCATCCCCTAGTTTGGGGCGCTTCTGGAAGAGCCTTCGGTTCTTCTCAGCATCTCCCACCACTACGCGCTCCGGGCTCTTGAAAGAGCCCATCGCGCCAGATGCAGCGTCGGACTCCGACCCCGCATCGCTCCCCTCCTCTTCGCTACTCTTCGTCAGTTGTTTGGTTTTGGTATCAAATTTTTCCATTTTGTTCCCACGAGTGTGGGGGATATAAAAGGTCATTCCCAGGTTCACCCCCTGTCCCTAGGCAAGTGTTAATTTGTTACCCAACCAGAGGGTCCACTGGTACTCTGGCTGGGGGTGCGCTAGCGACTGATGCGCCACCTACAACTGGAAAGTTGTAGATGACACTACTCCTCAGCCATTCATACCCTCGCCACGCACCAGAACTTGATATTAGAGGATTTTTTTATAGAGGTTATCTTCCTCGTGGCCCGGGCGGCTAAGCCAAGACCCTCGACCCCCGTCAAAAGTCAGAGACATGACGTTGACGATCTTTGGGGCTACGAGACTAACGGTGGCAGAAGGAGCAGACTCCTTCCTGCCTGCCCGGCGGCAGGGTTAGTGCACACCGAGCCCGCTCTTACTCCGCCGCTGTGCGTCTCTGCTGAACAGAGAGACACACGTTGGAGCGTTCCTCCGACAGGATATTAGCTTACGGGCAACAAGACCCCTTAGGCACAGAGTACCTAATGGAGAGTTATTGCCCGCACCCCAGGGTGCACCGTCCCGGAGACTGGCCTTTCCCCCAGACGCATCCAAGGGAAACTCCAGCCCACGGACCCACGGGGAGGTTTCCTGTCCTAGCACCCCTACTGACGGCGCCTGACTGCGAAAGTAAGTTTGTTTGTTTGTTACCTTTTCACGCCTAAACCACTGAACCGATCATCCTGAAATTTTGCATATACGTTGTCAGGGGTACAGAAACGGACGTAGGGTACCTATCATCCAGCAAAAAAGTACTGTTCCCGAGGAAAATAACAGTAACGTCCTTATGATAATAGATGGCGCCACGTGTCTTTCGAATCATGATTGAATTATAACCCGAATTGATAGTCAAAGTCTAAATTTACGCGAGCGAAGCCGCCGGCAAAAGCTAGTGTAATATATATAAATAAATTAGGACATCATTTATTAAATACCTACCACCAATAGTGCTTCATTTCACTGATTTTCGCCTTTTACGAACAATACTGAACCATTTTGGAATAATAAAAAATAAAATTTTAAAAACCACCGACACAAAAACCTATAAAAAGTAAAAAATAAAATTTCTGGGCCTGGTCCTTTAACTTTAATATTTAAATACTGAATTAGTAATATTTTGTGATTCAAGCCTCAGCGAGTCGGAGGACCGCATACGGTGACGAAGTGCGCCGATCCGAATGGGATAGATTGATCCCATATTTGGGATTGATGATTTAACTCCGCACGCTCAACCTCAGCGAGTGAGACGGGCGTATTCTGTTGTTCTCTGAGTGAATTCACAAGGAATGCATGGTATATAATATGTTATAAATGCTAGTTTATATTAAGTTAGTTTAAGCGCATTTATCGCATTGGGGTTAACCTGTAATGGTAGATGTAAGTAGAAATAAATAAATAAACATCCCGTCGTTTTTGCGTCGGGGTTTAAAAAAATCTAACATACCGTCATCAACAACAGAGTACTATTTCGAAATAGTATCAAATACGTTGTATAAGCACATTCACCACACTGAATTAAAACTAAATAATTCGTTGTAATTTTCATACTACATTTGGAACTGGGGCACTTTATAACATTATCGTGGACGGAAATTTAAAAGCGTCCTTATATAATTATGTTTCCATACATTTTACTTTCCTGTGTTATCATGATGCCGTGAAATGGCAATGGCTGTTCACGATATTATTTTCACGTTAGAAATTATAAAAGCATACACTGGAACGAATAACGCCATCTTTGTTTTGCAGAGTTTGTACGAGTAGCGGGCGGCCTGCTACTAACTCTAGCACTCTTGCACTGCAAACAAAAAGCAAATAAGAAATTAGAATGATTGCCTAGCTACAACTCGTTGATTTGTTATTGAACTTTGACAATAATATATAAAACACTGTTTATTTTATAGTGATCTAATTATTAGAAATAATTGGTTCTAATATGGCTTGCTATTATAATAACACCTAATTAACTTCACGCTATCATTCAATTTAAACGTAAACTTAAAACATTCTGCACTACTGCCTGGAGGTATCAAGTTGCAACATTGAGGTAAGAGATCCTCAAAATCCAACAGGTTATTGGACCTACGCCAGATGGAAAGCTTAACTGTGAAATTGAAGATTAGAAATTTAGAAGGGAAGGTAAACTGGGCTCAATGGAAATACAAAGTATCCATTATGGTACTTGGTACAGAATGTGCTATGGAGGCAGCAGAAGGGAAAATCCAGAAACCAACCCAACAGAGTATAGTAGCTGGTGATGCAGAAGTCGGTGCCTATAATTTAACTATAGCAAAATATAGGAAAGCTGACAGCAGCGCTTTGCTTATAATCACAACAAATTTATCAGACGACACACTGAATAAGGTCATGTAGTTCGAGACTGCAAAGGAAGTTTGGGAGGAATTCAACAGACTCTTTGATGGACAATCTGAGGATAGGGCTTATAACTTGTGTATGGAGTTTTTGGCTTTAAGCGTGATAATGGAGACGACGTATCTACCCGTACATCCAAGCTTAAAAATGTTTGGAATAATCTGAATACTGAAATTACCAAGAGTGACGAAAACGTTAAGCTACCAGAGCTATTCTTAATATGCAAAATTCTCGAAACGTTAGATGAAAAATACTTTTTCTTCAAGTCAAGTTGCCTTCTGATCAATAAAAAAGACAGAACCATAAAGACCTCCTCGCGACTCATATTTAGCTGATAATAATTATATTATTAAGACCTTCAGGGTGACCAAAATACTGAACAGATTTTGATGAATAGATTGAGATAAGGGTAAGCTTAGAATTTCATCTTCATCTACGCTCTTGTAAAAAAGAAAAACTTATGACATGATTCAGGCAGATGGGTGATAAAATACTAACACCTTGTGTATTTCATTAAAAAAAAAATAATAAAAAAAAAAAAAACCTGTTTCCACAAAGAGCTACGTCTTCTAAAGATATCACTGCCTGTTAACTAGATAAATGTAGGCCCTCAATTTACTTCGTGAAATACTCACCAGCACCTTTAACTCTGAAATCAGCTCATTAAACACAATTCCAACGAATCCCAGTTCACTTCATAACAAAGTTACAGAACAAAAGTATTGAAAAGCGGCGGCAGTCGTCAGTCGGAAGCAGGCGACGAACATCAAAGGGACTCAGTTTACCGCCTGCTAACAACGTGAAGTCAATGGAGAAAACAGACCAGAAAATCGCGAAGACACGGTGTTTTTGTTGACATTGAGTAAATAATATAATGTTGATGTGGATCCAATTTATTTGTTCGCTAATATTCTAGCTATAACTAAACGACCAAATATTCCGAGACTATAAGAATAGTCGCAGAGCATCTTACATTTTCTTATAACATAACATCAAGCCTGGTTCTCCGAAGGGTTGGGCAGAGGTGTACTTGTAGCTCACCCACATTTAATCAGTTATATTTAAGTACCATATAATAGGGGGCGAGTCTATTACCAACAACCGCGCACAGTTCCAGACCCCGGGCTGCTGTTGAGGAATTCAAACCCAATAACACTGCCCGACCCGGGAATCGAACCCAGGACCTCCTGTTCAGCAGTAGCACTTGCGTCCACTAGACCAAAGAGGCAGTCTTATTTATTATGTTAATGATAAAAATATGTAAGATCTAAGGTGGTGCACGTTTGTTAAAATAATAAGTATCTATATTGTATAAAAAGTCCTGCTTATAATAGACCTCCTTAGACGACCCACTGACCTAGACTTTGGGTTGGTTTTTTTAATATTAACTCAAAACTATGGACATTATTTCATTACCTCCCAGTCTGAAACAAAACACTCTAATTCCAATAGTACCCAACTAAATTCATAACATCGTTTAAAGTTGGCACAAAGTTAGTCGGTCGTGATTGCCGACTCATATAATTTAATCGAGTTACAAAGCTTTTAACTTTGCCTTAGTGCTTCTGACATGATGATTTTAGGATTGAGTGGTGGTGGAATATTTGGATAACGTTGTGCTGAACTGTAGGATAAACACGTTGGGCCCACCGCAGAATATAGCACATCCCATGACTGCTCCAAACAAAAGATTTTATTGTAAGTTTTTTTATTATGGTAAGCAAAGCTGCTGTCGACCATTCTGCCAATGTTTAAAGTGAATTAAAAGCAAGGGAGCATAGTTTTTTTTTTTTTAAGTTAGCTTATTGTAAAAATCTTTGATGATACAGTTGAACTTAATTTAGATTTTGTGGGGTTAGTACTGGATTGAAACAAAAAAATAATACAGTATATATGTTACAACAATTAAAAGATGATACAGCTTCAAGGATCTTTTGACGCTAGAGTGACATTGACGGGGAGACGTTGTTGGTAAACATTGTAGATTTTTGTTGAAAGTGTGTTGATACAACAAGATGGCGGCGTTAGTTCCAATTTCCGGCGCGCCAAAGATCCTTGTACTACTACAAATACTTATATTGTCAAGCGGCTCCTTGACTGTTGTTTTAATAAAACAATTAGGAGGTACAAAATCATCACCCTACTTTTTGCTTCGCCGTAGTCGGGTAAAATATTAGATTTGTGTAATTGACTCTAGTTCAGGGATGATGAACCTCTATACACCCACGTGCCACTTTTTTCAAATAAATATTTAATGTGGCCATGACGTGCCAACAAACAATCGTGACTTCTTGACTAATGGAAAACTAGCGAAATAGTTTCAGAATAATCCTCCTTGTTTGCGAACAGAAATAGACCTTTACTATTATTCAGTCTTCCATCCAGTCCATTACTTACTGAGAACCCTCGAGATGTCAGAAGTCTAATAACCAGTCTTGCCAAGGGGTATCATGTAATCCAGTAACTGGGTGGTGGAGGTCAGACAGGCAATCGCTCCATGTAAAATACTGGTATTCAGCTGAATCCTGTTAGACTGGAAGCCGACTCCAGCCTAGTTGGGAAAAGCAACCTGTATAAATTGTCGTCGTGGGTATGTATAATGTCGTACAAGACATGCTTGTATTTGGGGACAGCCGTCTAATGATAGTAATTTAGAGACATGTTTTTCAGGCGTAAATGAGGCCGGCTTCTTATTTGTACAAGAGCTTAAAATTCATTGAATTGTTCAAAGACAACATTGTGGAATGGTCTGATTATGTCATCATAATGTTTTCACAATGATACGTTGGAAATAATAAAAGTACTATATATTAGGTCGGCGAAAATGTTCATTCCTATTTTATTTATATACAAATTCAAGACTAAGAGCTCGTATGGCACCCAAATATCGTTTTTTTTTTTTTTTTATATCCAGACTTTTTCATATAGATCAGAACTGTTTTGTGGTCAATCTCTAACTCTTCAGCTATGTCGTAATTGCAAATATATCGTACTACACTTTTTCAAAAATGGCATTGACTTTATCCGCACCAGGGCGACCGCAGCGAGCTGCATCTTTGACATCAAAATTCCCGCACTGAAACCGCTTGAACCAACTTTGTGCTACTCTTACTGACTCTGCATTAAGTCCATAAACGTCACATGTTTTTTTCGCGGCTTGGGTCGCGTTTGTCCTTTTTTTGTAAAAAAAACTTCAGAATATATCGAATTTCTTCGTTAGATTCACTGATTTTGGGGGACAAAAAAACAAAGATGGCGGGAAACCGGTTTCACTTTTTTTTTCTCTAAATAGTCCTCTATTTAATGGTATCAAAACCAGCCAGAAACAAACAGCACAACCAAAAGGATTTTTATTACAACTTTATGCCTATAAAATACGAAAAATCTTTTTCCCCGACCTATATTATACCGGTAAAAGTGTTCTCAACCACTTTATTTAATCTCTCCAATCTTTTAATATCTCATTCTATCAGCTCAAATTAAAATTGCGCTACATTTCCCACATGGCGCGTTTGCGTTAGCTCTAACTTTTGTTTACCTCGTTGAAGTACTAAATTGAAGTCTAAACTTGGGACAGTTGGAGCACTCTCACAGACGAGAATAATCCATATCTCTCTAGACTGGGTATTTAGGCATGAATGAGAGATTTCCTTATCTCCTCTCAAGCTGTAATTACGCTGTCCTCATTCTTGAAACTACTAAATCCTTATCATTAAACTATTTATATCTACTGTTTGTAAGAAATATTACAAAGGACCCTTCTTTGGCAGTTTCCCTACGGTAAGCTCTGAAACTTCAAAACTATCCAGCGGCCAGTTTCTGTACATTTTTGCACAGCGTTATTAGACCACATAACAACTTGATTGTGAGGTTTCTGCCGGTGTCTCAACAGGAAGGTTGTTAAGAGTATCTTCTTTTCGTGCCTCTCTAACAAGGGACTGTTAAGCAACAGTTCCTCTTACTACGACAATACGGCCGCAACTAAACCTAAATAAGTTTGGTACGTAACCGTAAATATTAATTATCTGCTACTGAATAGAATAGAATGGAATAGGTACTCTTTATTATTTACACCGTACAAATTACAACTACAGCAACGGGGACGCAACAACGGTACCTCCACGTATTACTGTACCTCTTTACGTCACCCAAGGGAAAATAGCGTATATTCTTATACACAAACCGCACAATATTAAGAACGAGAAGATTATAAAATATCAATAAAATAAAAAGCAAGGAGATTCCCCGGCATTGCCCGGAGAGGCATTAGACGGCTGTCGGTAACGGAGCAATATTGCTTGCGAGACACGAGTGCTAATGACATAAAAGCTTCTTAAAATCAAGCTTTAACACTGCTCTTCTCTTCTATAAGCATACAAGCTATACAACAGCGCAGCTCTAACATATTGGCCAATCAGCAGCGCAGCACTGGTATCTACTTCTACGAGTATCGTCAAACGTTTTCTTAGATCATTCCAAAATGGTGTGCTTTCCCTTGTAGTCACAGCTACATGGCTACCATTCACACGAAGCAGCCCGTAATAGTAGACAGTATTATAATAATTATCCTTTCATAATATCAAACGCCATGTCTCTTTGTCTGTCTGTCCATTATTTCACTAACAACTAGAGAACCGCTAATCCGATTTACGCGTATTTTATTTCATAAAACATAAGCTTCTCTGGCTTAGTTTAAGTACCTACTTATCTTAGATTTTACTATTATAACTACCTACCTTTATTACATGGATAAATTAAATAAAAACTAAATACTAACTGCACTTGTAGTCAAATCAAATCATTTAGTATTGCAAACATGGGTAATTGGTACATAGTTAGATGTTTCTTATAAAATATAGTCCTCCATATTCTACCGTCTCATGGGCATGCAAATAATCTTTAATCCCAAACTTAGAGAGAAATTCCATTGATGCCGACTAAATATAAATGTCAAATCAAGAGTATTACAAAAAAAAAAAACATAAAACAGACTAATAACAGTAATAAAATATGTACTGTAATGTCAACAAGAATAATATAGTATGTCAATCAGAAAAAAAGTGTATGAACATTTGTATGTCAATCATAATAATAGTTTATCAATCAGTGCAGAGATTTATTATTACGAAAGTCGTCGATTGTGTAATAGCTTTTCTCAATTAATATTTGGTTCAGTGCCCTTTAAAATTTTATTACAGTTATATTTTTTATTACATCAGGTACTTTATTATAAATGCGTGGGGCAATACCAAAAAAACTTCTGCATAAGCGCTATTTTACATTTCACTTGGCATAGCTTGTTTACATATTGAGTCCGTATCGGATTTTTCCGAACTGCTGACAATTTTTCAAATAATTGTGGATTATTTTATACAAATAGAGCTGTTTCCAAAATGTATAAAGAAGGAAAAGTTAAAATTTTTAAAGATTGAAAATAGGAAAGACAGCTATCAGTTGTTTTAAGGTCGCATATTGACCTTATACATCGCTTTTGCATTCTAAATACTAGTTCCATATCGGTAGACTGCCCCCAGAAAATAATGCCATACCTCAGAACAGAGGCAACCAGGTATGGCAACATGGTACGCTGATAAAAGAGCCAGGCGGTTGACTTTTTTAGAAAGTTTATGGAGAGCATACGCGTATTTGCTAAGTTTTTTGCACTCAACGTCAACATGAGTTTTCCAAGTGAGTTTGCTGTCAATATATAAAACCTGAAATCTTTGTCTGCCTCTCTTTCTCAATATTACAGTCTTGGTAAGCTACACTAACATTTGGCGTTGATGAAATTGCATTATTTTCGTCTTACTTAGGTTTATTACTGAATTATTATTACTTAACCATGTTATTATGTCATGCAAACAAGTATTTATGGCCTGCTCGTAATTATTATGATTTGTACACTTGTATGATTGATACCAGATATGACTGATATGATTTGTACCAGTAAGTATACGCGACACAAACACAACGGTAACGCTTCCGCTAAAACACCTAAACATGTTTGCTTTATAAACCGGAGTCTACACCTACCTACCCCTTACAAGCGGAGAGGGGTGAACTATTTTGTTGATAAAATAACACTGTCTACTTGTCAGTAAAACAATTGCATTTTTACCAAAGTTATAACGTTAGGTTAGGTAATCGCCACACCTACTTTCACGTAATGAAGGCAGCCCGTGACGCTTTAAGATTTGTCTGATAAGGACTGAAAAATTGATATGAGTACGTAATACGTATATCACTAAACAAAGTCATATCATGTACGAATATACTGGTATTACTTTACTCAGTAATTATTTATGATTTTATGTAAACTTTATGCCTCTATTAGGACCGATTTGTCGGCCAAATTGACACGTAAAGTCCCGCGGGACGAAATGTATGGGCGAGGGTCGTTTGCTGGCGGATAATCTTAACATCGAGATTCAGAAATTGCACAAAACAGCACAACGCCATCTAGGCAGGATCGTCACACGACAAAGATCAGAACTCTACTAATAAAGGTTGCGAGCTATTGTTTTGAACATTGCAGGTATTCATTAATTTATGATCTTTATTTGAATGAAACGAGTTTTGATACAAAGTAGGTAGTAAATTGAACTTTATTTAACTGAGATAATGTTTGGTTTTAATATGAACAAGAAACATAGCTCGTAAAACAAACTATCATTTATAAACGACTAGCGAGTAGCGACCCAAGCATGTTTTGCACGGTCGGGTCGCAGTCTACTAATGTCGCGACGTGTCAAAACATTGAGATGTATGTGCCATATCTAAGTTAAATATTAATGTGTTATTCATTAACCTTCCGGAATAAGTTCCAAATTGTGGTGAAGACCGCATCAAAAGCCATTGTGTAGTTTAGAAGATCTCAGCGGTCACACAGACAGTCACGGAAAGCGAGTTTGTTTTATATTATGTATACATAAAGAAGTACGAGTGTACTACTGTATCCTATGTGCAGTAGGTACCTAAATTAAACACGTATTTTTCTTTTTAGCTTTCAATGCGTTTTCGTCGTGGGATACGATTATTCTTAAGATGACGTTCGTTTTGTTCAGTAGGTACCTACAGTCCGCAACAAAAGTCCAGTGACACTGGCACGTTCACGCACGCTTCTATAAACTGCTTTTCAGAATTTCATCTATTAGCGAAGAGTTCATTTTCCTTTTTACCTCTAATCAGATGAAAATTCAATATTTTCCTCAAAAATTAATATTTTAATAACTAAGTGATAATAGACTTTTGTTGCTACCCGTGCATACGAACACAATCAATGATTATTGTGTATTTTCTCCATAGTCAGTTAGTAAGCACCCAATGTTACAGGAGCATTCCTTGATTTGGATTTCTTTTGTCAATTGATTGTTATAAACTAGTTAAAAGGGTAGTCAATTAAATAATTACTTCATATAGATAAAAAACAAAAAGGAGTCTGCGTCAAAATACTCCTTCACGTCGCATCGCTGTCATGCGGAAACGTGACCCGAAGACTGGCAGCGCTGTCACGTTGAATGGCCATGCTAATTTTTCGGCATTGCTAATGCAAAACTTTTTGTTTACTTCAACCAACCCTAAAAGGGTGAGTTGTGGTATACAAAAAGTTTTCCATCGAATTGTTAAGATTTCGCCACGTGACTCGCGCGCGTAACTACTGTTGCAATTGTTTTGACCATGTTTAGGGATCCGTTCTGGAAATTGTAAGAAAATATATAACTTTGATGAGATAATTTAGATTTGCCGCTGTCTTGTAGCTACTGAGCCGGGTAGCCTTTCAGACCTGAAACGATACTCAGTTTCAGCTGTTTCCACTAAGATTTCAAGCAGTTTGCTAAGAATACATGTTTATTCACATGGCTTTTGATTTCACGACGCGTTTCGAGTTTACGTAGCGCCCCACCAAAAAAACACAACATAAATATAATAATTAATTGTAAAATAAGTAACGCATTAAAGAAAGTAAAAAAAAACAATTTGCTTTTTGACTCCTATACAATGTATATTTAAATAATGAAAAAGTTTTGAACAACTTGCATATTCCCTATTCTGAAACGTTACCTAAGAGCAGACTTTAATTTCTAGATGAATGTCGCTGACAGATAATAACTTTACAGAAAGGCTTACATCGCACAGCAGCAGATAATACTTGATCTCTCTGTTATTATAAACAAAATGATTAATAATTATTGTTAACAAAACTATTATATCCGGTTTCCATGAATTTATCTGCCTATCAGGCAGTTAACCGCAATTTATCTGGTAGTGGAGAAACATTTTAGTAAAAATATTATAGCAATGTAGCTACGGAACCGCTGTCACCGGTTATACAGTATTTTTTGTAGATGTTGTGAGAGTTGGGGTGGAAGCATTTTTTAGGTTTCTTTTTGCTATAGAAATGGCTAATTACATAACAGTTTTGTAAATTGTACGGGCTGGAGCCCACATCAGAAAGCTTTATAGCCATCATTTATCATTACAGCAGAAAGACGTCCACTGCTGGACATAGGCCTCCCCCAAGCACCTCAACCTCGACCGGGTCTGTTCTTCCTGCGGCGTTCACCAGGTCATCGGTCCATCTTGTGGGAGGCCTTCCAACGCTACGTGTTCCGGTACGCAGTCGCCACTCCAGAAACTTTCAACCCCATTGGCCATCTGCTCTGCGAACAATGTGCCCTTCCCACTGTCTTAAGCTTTTTAGTATCACTATCAAACAAAAAATTTAATCCACAATCACCCTTAATCAGATTTTTATGACAACTACAAAATTGAAATGTTTTAATCTCTCATATTTTGACTGACAGCGGTCCTATGTAGCGGGCGTAGCGTCGTAATAGCGTACCACACTTACAATGGTAATGCCTTTAATTTTGAAAATTCAACAAAATTCATTGCGTTATTTACGTTGTCGAACAAACGAATGATTAAAAAAATTAGCAAGTGGAGGATTTATGAACGTAAACGAAGCAAAAGGAGTATGTAAGAATCTTAGCAGGAGGCGTTCTGTTCTGGAGTTGCTGCCAAGCCTCTTGGGGAAAAGGCTTGAGTTTATGTATGTATTAAGGATGTATCTTGATGAAGCAATGTATAAGGAATTTTCTTCAAAATCCTTCGGATTGCGATTGAAAGTGTGTTACTCAATTAGGGTGGTGCTTAATGATTGATTAATTATTATTAAGTATCATCTCTGAGTCAATCAATCAATAGTCTTTATTTGTAAACATAGGTTACAATGAAATACACATACAGAAACTTCGTATAGGTAATATAACAATAATATTGTTATATTATATGTAGTTTCTGTATGTTTTGCCCTTCGGCGTACAAACATACATGCCGGGATGCTTTTGCCTATTAAGTAAATCAATTCAGTCGATACAATGTCAACAAAAATAATTAAAAACAGCAATAGGTAATGTTAGGTAATGACAATATTTAACGAAATGCGAGTGTGTCTTCGGTGTTAGCTACCCAGCAATGATGGAGCTGACCACTCAGGGTACATCTGTAGTACTCAGTGGCGGCGTTAGGCTTCGGCGACATCGGCCACCGCCGACGGCCTCACGCATATGGGGGTCTCGCAAAAATGTTTTACAACTTCTTATAAGTTTAGTTATTCGTAATTATTTCTGTACACATAGTCACTTATGCATACGTATTTATCCAGAATCTGGCAACAGTCAAAAATTAATAAAAAAAAAATGTTTTGGCCACTGAGCGGTCCTAGGCACAATAGAATAGAAATTCACAGCCGTCAAGATATTTGAAAAAAATAAGTGATACCGCGCGCGAGACTCGGAGAATTCTCAAGTCGTTTATTAGGTATTTCTGTTCATTCATCTGTCAAAAAACTCGCAGACTCGCGAGCAGAAGTTTCTTTTCACAAGCAACAATGTACTATTAATTATCTCATCGTTTTTATTACTAAGTGCACAGTGAAAAACTAGTTATTTACTTATTATAAAGAAGATATTACTATTTATTTATTAATACTTTATGCACAAGTAAAAAAAATATTGTACAAAGGTGGACTTAATGCCTGAGGCATTTTCTACCAGTCAACCTTAGGGTGATGCAGAGACTAAACATGGCAGGTGCAACATAAGGGAGAGATAATACGAAAAATAATAAATGATAATACATAGACACATACATACATATAACGAAAAAAAACTTTGTCAAGAGAAATAACGATAGGTAGAGGAGAAAACGAATCCAGCATATCAGAGCTGGGATGATTCTGCCAACTTCTTCCGAATATGTTCACCTGCCTTCACTTTAAAAAGATTGCCGACTGGTTGCCGGCCTGATGGTCAGAGGGATTTTAATTTGTGTTAATGTATTTCTTGTCATCATTTTGATTACCTATAAAACTCATATAGGTACTCATACATTAGTGTATAATTTAGCTCATCGAATTTACCTTTTTCTTTTTGATTGGGAAATGAAAGCGGCCACGCAAAGCTGATGTCGCCTACGTCCTCGTCTGGTCTAGCGCCGCCACTGGCAGTACTTAGGAATCGTAACACGTACCTATAAGCTACGTGCAAAGGTCTGTTAAGGCTCTATTTAGAATCTAGGTCAGTTTCAGCATGTTTGTTCTAGCCAGTGTCTCCTGAAACACTAGGATCGGTGTATAAACACTGCCTCCGCTTCTGTGTACCCAAGGCTCGCCTCAGTTGTCTGTTGACTCCCGGGCCGTCGGGACTAGCTGCTGTACCCAAAAACTTTTAAAAATTTAAGTTTTAAGGAAATTAAAAACCCCAGCAGTAAGGAATAATGGTCGTTCTAAAGTTCAGAAAATTTATATCGTTTTTCTTTGATAAGGATCACAGGGCGAACTTTTGAAAGTTGCGGCATCTGTTTGTATTGCTGTACAGAAGGAAACAAAAAGAATATTAAAGTAAAGAAAAATATCAAAACGCTCGACGCATTCTTCAGGCTGAGGTACCTACTCGTACCTACTTACAGGAAAAGTTTCTGCTGGTTTTCAAAAGAGATTTCAATTTTTTTCCGAAATAATTTTCTAGTTGAGGAAGAAATTTAATCAAGCATGATTTTATGGCGTAATGTTTCAAACAGTACAATATTGATCATGCTAAAGAAAGTAAAAACGTCACCACAAGATGTATAGCCTATAGATCTATAGAAACTAGATCTAAGTTGAGACTGACAATAATTGCCAGTTTTAAATCGTGATTTAAAATTTAAGGGTTTACTCGTATTTATATTTATTTTGTGATGTTTCAAATTAATAGTAGTTTCTTGTAAAAGGACGATCAAACGTCACCATTACGTAATTTTTCGGAAATCTTGTTGCGAATTTTAGTGATGGCCATTATTACATAAATTATTTGACATTTGCTTTAAACCATCTGCAAGTCTAAACCTCAAACAATTTTGTTTAAATTATTTTTCCTTTTCTCACAAATAGTGGTCAAAATTGTACAAAAGTAGTAAATTTTGCGCACGGCCTCTTACAGAAGAGTCCAATTTTTTTAAATCCTTTGGGGCTAACTTTTTAAAAAATACTTTGGCATTTCATTTCTACAAACACATTTTTCAAATACTTCGTTAAGTATTCAGATGTAAACACATGAAAAATTTATTTCAACTCGTTTGTAAATGATTCAGGCAGAACCTTAGCGCTAAACAATGCGCGCGTGTTCTATTGTTTTTGGTAAAGCATTCTTTATTCAAAAGTGGGTCAACGTGTACAAGGTTGCTTGGTATGACTGCCATCTTTAGGGAATTCAGCTCTTTTTAAAACAGTTTGTTTGAGTTAAGCTACGGCTTCCTAAAAGAGCGGTGCGCCACACATTTAAATACCTGGGGCACTGTCTAACCGGAGACCTCAAAGACAATGAAGATACTCGTATAGAACGTAAGCGCAGGGCGCTAGTGGTCAGGGCCAACATGCTCGTTGTAATATTGGGGTAAAAATTACGCTGTTTACAGCGTATTGCCAATCGTTCACCACAAGCGACCTGTGGGTAAGGCATACGAAGAAATCGCTAAACGCCCTGCAATATAAGAACTGTTTCAAGATACTGTTGACTGCCGCGCTATTGTAGTGCGTCCGGTATGTTCGCTTTTGCGCATACCGATGATTTTTACGCCATAAAGGCTCGTACACACTGGCGCGACGCGACGCCCGACACAAAGGCACCGCGTGTCGCGCGACGAGCGACGCCTTTGTGTTGCGCTGTCGCATCGCGCCTGTCTGTGGGAGCCTTAATGCGTAAAAAACATATTCCATCAAGAGCGCGGTCTAGTTCTAACGGCAGCCTAAGTATGGTAATAAAAAGTGCGACGCACCTTGGTTGTCGCACGCTGTGGGGGTGCTGGTCAGAAGACCCCACAGCTAACCTTACAATTATCTTTTTGTTTTTTGTTTCTGTGTTTGTTTACTAACGATACTTTTTAAGAACAATGTTACTAACAATTGTGCCTAATTGCCATAATAAACAAATATTTAATTTAATTTAATAAGGGCCGCAATAACAGCTTCCATGCAAATGATGGCCCCAAACACGCTCTCTAGGGAAACACACTAATATGCTTTCATAAATTCCGGACGCTATGTTACGGCCACCGCAATCCTAGGAAATCGAAGCTTTACAGTGTATACACCGGCCGTGTCTCTCAGCCCCCGATAAAAAAAGACGAAAAATAAAAAAGTCGTTTGTCGTCTTCGAGTAAATTAATTAATTAATAATGCCCACTATAATAGGCTGTAACTTGGTTTAATAAATAATATGAATTTATTAAATTATTATAATAAAAATAACGAAAAAACAGTTTCATCTTAGCATAAAAAATGAAGCAAAATTTTACATACTTAATTGAATAGACGTAAATGGCTAGATGCGCCCTTTAAATTTCAAACGTTTTTGGCTGTACTTTTCTTCTAAGTATTTAGTTTGTCTATTTAGTATATGATTATAACAGAAATGGGCGCATGTAGGTATTTCCGCCTTTTTTCTTAAGAATTAGAAAGTATGTAGATAACCCTTGGCTTAGATAAAATGTTTATAAAATTATTGAATAATCCTTTTATCTAAGGTAATATATCTGAAATAGTACAGTAGGTTCGTGGTTATCATATAAGCCATAGCCTAATTTATTATTTGTAAATAAAACACAATTGATATAGTCAAGTACCTATTTATTGTAAACTCTTTGCAAACTAAACAAAAATGATATCCATGGCACAGTAACTTGTGGGCGCGTTCATTGAGGCTCCGGCCAGCCCGCCGGTTGAACGCGACCCAAAGGGTCATGGCTATCCGGATGGTATGGGGATACCGCACGGTCTCCTGCGAGGCGGCGAGCCTCCTTGCCGGATTACCGCCGTGGGATCTGGAGGCAAAGGTCCTCGCGCACGTTTAGGAGTGGCGCGAGGAGGCGTAACGCCGGGGCGTAACTCCGCTGCCGCGAGAAATCGCGGCACAGCGGACAGAGCTCCGGCGGGATCTCATGGCGGCATGGAGAGTGCGGCTGTCGCAACCCAGCGCAGGGCACGCCACAATTGCGGCGGTAAGACCCCTCTTTGAGGAGTGGCTTGAGAGGCGCCACGGCGTCCTCACCTTTCGCCTGACGCAGGTCCTCACCGGACATGGCTGTTTCGGGAGGTTCCTGTTTCGAATAAGGCGGGAGGAAACGCCCGGGTGTTACTATTGTGTGGATCGACCGGAGGACACGGTGGAGCATACGGTGGAGGTCTGCCCGGCTTGGGCGGGGCACCGCCGTGTCCTCGTGGCGGCGATCAGCGGCGGCGACCTCTCGCGTCCGGCCCTGGTTCAGGCCGACGGTTCAGGGTCGACGGCGCGTCGTGTTCCACGCGCGCCTCAAAGAGATGTCAGCAAAATTGACAGGGTCCGATAGGACCGATGCCTGCCGGGGCTGCGGATTGTTCGAAAGAGTTACCGTGGCCCTGGCGCACAGGCAACTGAAGGAACACGGGTGGGTTTTAGTCAGTAAGAGTCTGACACGCCCTTCCGCTCCGCCCAGAGCGGGAGAGGTCATTTGATGACTTCCCACCCAAAAAAGAAAAAAAATGGCACAGTAACTTATAATGAAAATTAGAACTATGTATGAAAAATATTGTCTAACCTAAAAAATCTAAACAGATAGCATTTACCAGCGAAGTAAATGTAGTTTAACTGCTACCAAACAAAAAGAGCTGCTGTTGCTTTGTGTAGGTACCTATTTGTCAACATCTTCCTCATATTCGGTAATCAAATCGACAGGGTTATCATTAACTGGCAAATTACGCCAAAACGCCCCTCGGTTCTCTGGCATAAGAGAAAGTAACTGATTGATTATATCTGTTTTTCGCTTTTCATTAACTCCTCTGAATTGAGTTTTTATTACTGGTCTTGGAATGCCAATTTTAATATTTTTCACTCTCAGGAAGTCCAGTTCTCTTTCTAAGCCATCAAAATCAGTTCTGAATGCCTGAATGTATTAATTCCCCTTCGAAAAGTGACTTCGTACATGTTACTCAGATATACTCATGGTATCATATTTCAGCGAAATTCGCTCTGTATTTTCTACTGCAGTACTATTTGTACTTTCCGTACTTGCGGAAGCTAAAGCTTTAGTAACTCAAAGCATCGACCTTTTTTCATGCTAGTTTTACCTGTAACAACAGTTAATAGTGTTAGAATGCACTAAAAAAAGCGGTATCAAGCACGTTGAGTGTTTGCAAGCGATATAACGCACATTAATCTTTACTTTTATTAAACGAAAATTAAATATGATCCCAAAAAACACACAATTCAATAAGAATAACTCAATAAAAGCTTACTTCAGTTAAGTATCACTAATGTACTTTAAATCTTATTCAAAGAAATGATAGAATGTAAGTACCTAATAAAAATGTTTATGAATGCAATAATTTTCATACACCTAAATCCGAATGAAGTACTTACTTCAATTTATTAATTTTACTATATATGTATAGGTACAATAGGTGCATAACTTAGGTAGTAGTAAGTCATTGATATTATTTTTTTTCTATCAAAACAAGTTTTTAACAATTAGTATTATTATTTGGCACACTACGGTTAAATAAAAATGCACAGACAAACAACAAACAAACTTTTCAAATAAAAAATACTTACTTTGTTACGACGAATCACGCTGCGAAAAATTGCGCGACCGCGACACGTCGTATTCCTACAACCTACTCGGGCGCAACTTTCAGTATAGTATAAAGTACTCTGTGGGCGCAACTGACATAGAAACTGGTCAGGCGCCATACTAAACATACCTCGCGCAATCTTCGCTTGATTCACAATTCTAGGAAAAAGGACGTTTCTGCACACATGCGCCTTTTTTATTAAGTATCATATTGTATTTTTTTATTCAACGTAACTTATTAAGATGATTATGGCAACTGCGCCTATGCTAAAACCATTTTACGAAGTAAATAGGGCGCAAGTGGTCAGATGTGGTCTTTTTTTCCTAATGTGAAAGCAGTTTTTTATTAGCGCGTTAGACGCGAATGCTTATTTGCGTCTTATTAACTTCCTCTTAGAAATAGGGACAAATATGTTCCTTTTATATTACTGAACTAAAAAAAAAAACTATAAAGTATAAGGACATTATCGACATAAATGCGACTTTTTAATTATGTTTCCCATAAATTCGTCTTTTCATCTTCAATCGGGTGTAAAAAAATGAACAGAAGCGGCCTATTTTGTTGTGCTAAAACCGCACTGGAGATGTTAGAAAAATATTAAAAATACAGGCAGATGCACCTTTTTATTTTCTGATTCCTGCAATGTATATAACTCAAATCTGGAAAAAATGTTAGATGCGTCTTTTTTTTATCGGGAGCAGCTCTGTCAACCCGTTAGTACGGTTTTATCTCGAGAACCGTTTAAAATCTGATTTATGCATGTTTTTTTTAAATGCATAGATGTTCTCAATCTAGCCTTTGACGGAATTTAGCATGGAATATTAATTATGGACAACACCTGGGTGTCCATGGGCTGGGCTCGAAAACTACCCAGCTTGAGTAGATGTTCAGATCAGTGATTTTAACAGAAAAGTCGATTGCAATCAGCAAAACACTTAGGTACCTAGCTTGTTCTCCAATAAATTGGCTAATTTCACTTAGATACCCGTGCTTCAAGACCAACCTCTACTATTCCCATACAATAACATCAAGCGTGATTGCACAATTATTACTTTACTACCTTCGAAAGCATACACTTTGAACTGCTAACAGCCTCCTCGCAAAGATATGAGAGGCTGCATATTTCATAATATTCCTTCATCATTTTCATTACAGTGTGCAATTGTTGCCAGCTGAGCTCGCAACAATTTAATTACGCAACGTTACACGTAAGGATATATTTACCTATTACTAATTTCAAGAATTGGATAATCTAATACTATGTAAAAGGGATAGTGAGGAAACCTGGACGTATAGTTAATATAAGTCTGAAATCGCCAACCCTTGAGCGTGCGTGGTGATCAATGCTCGTGCCTTCTCTGTATGAGAAAAGGTATTTGCCCTGCAGAGGGACAATAATAGGCTGTTATTATTATTATTATTTTCATAAGTTAACATAGCTCGGGACCATGAGGTCCCGGTCCTTTGGAAGGTGTACGAGGGTCCGAAGCCAACTGGCAGAGGCCCGTTAAACAATTTTAAATGGAACGAGGCGACATATATTATTACTATCTCCTTTATTTCATATATATGTATACATATAAATTATATTTTTAAATATTAGAATATAAAAAATATAAAAACATTTAAAAATATAAAAAATAGTGGCCCACCGGTATCGGGAACAGGGTCCAAGCTACCGACGGTCAGGGCTCCAAAGCTCCTAACAATGCGAGCCGTGTCCAGAAGTACCGCCTTCTGAATCAAGCCCTTGATCCAGCTGCCCCACGAGAGCCTCCTCAGGTGTTGGTCGAGGCTCTTGGCTATTAATCTATTGGCTGTCACGACTATCGGTACAATGATCGCTGAGTCCACATCCCACATGTCGACAACCTCGCGAGCCAAGTCAAGATATTTGATTTGTTTATCTTTCACGGCTTTCACGGGGTTCCCGTCATGTGGGACAGTTATGTCAACAATCATTGCGTGCCGCTCTAATCGATCCACCACCACTATATCAGGCTTATTGGCAACAATAGTCCTGTCAGTGATGATGGATCGATCCCAGTACAATGTGATATTTCCATTTTCGAGAGCTGGGTCGGGCACATACCTGTAGTACGGCACTTCTGATTCTACAAGGCTGTATTTGAGAGCAAGTTGCTGATGGATAATCCTGGCTACAAGGTTGTGTCTATGCAAGTATTCTTCGTTAGCTAGAATAGAACATCCGGAGATAATGTGTCTGATTGATTCACCCGGACGGTGGCATGCCCGACAAATGTCAACCGTGCCTTTTTTCACAATAAATCTCCGGTAGTTGTTTGTCATCATAACTTCGTCCATAATTGCACAGACAAAACCTTCGGTTTCTCCAAAGAGTTCACCGAAACGCAGCCAGGCTACGGACGCTATTTGACCTATATTAGGTCCATGTAGGGCCCGTAAAAAGCGTCCGTGAAGCTCCTTACTCTGCCATACCTCCATGCGATCATTAGTGTCAAGCACTACTGGCTTGCGCCAGTTCTTTTTAGCCAAGGAGAGCAGGGTGAGGCCCTTGTCCACTTTGACCACATCTCGATGCATCGCCACGTCGGCCTCTAAGAAATATTCCCTGTGACGGCATATCTCGCGATTGTGGAGGGTCTTAGCATTTAAAAAGCCTCGACCTCCACATTTTCGCGGGATATACAGCCTCATTACCGATGACCGTGGGTGATGCATTCGATTTGCAGTCAGCAGTGTACGGACCTTCCTATCCAGGGCGTCGAGTTTGGTCTGAGTCCATTTGAGTATGCCAAAAGAGTACATCAAAACCGGCATGACCCAACCGTTAAAGGCGTGTACCTTGTTTCCGCCTGATAGAAGACTATTAAATATTATTATTATTATTATACTAAATTAACGGGTTACTCCATTTATCCACGGAATAACAAAAATTAACTAACAAACGATTTAAAATTACAACAGTAAAATAATCCAACTTAACTAAACCTAATAACAAACTAAAATGTGGCGTCGAAAAATTCGTCCGCGTCGCTGTCGACTGTCACGTACTCAAAAGGCTGGCGGCACTCCCGCGGTGTATGGCAATGCTTAGACTCTGGCCAAGGTGGCCAAAGGAAATTATTACAAAATGTAACGCTACGCTTTGGAATGGACAACTAGCTTCATCTTTCTGACTGACCGACCACTTGCCAATTCAAATGTGCCTGTAGTTGGTTAATTTGAAATAAATGCTTTGAGTTTGTAAACTTACGCTACGTCGATATACTCCACCGAGATATTAGCTCTGCTACACAGAGGATTTGCTTTACTACTGAGGGAGATGTTCATAATAACATTGTTTACTGTGTGGTGGCGGAAGTGGTTGTGTTTGTTATATCACGTTGGTAATTTGGTAAAGCTAGTAGTCTTCCTGCTGGAAAGCGGTTCCTAAATACACACTTGTAATTCCTAAAACGAAGGAAATATGTCTACATCGGTGACAGTCTCTGTGACAATAATTTTATTTCAACAGTTTACACAATTTAAATAGATACATAGCTGAGGTCGTTAAAATAATTTTATGCAATTAAATGAAAGAAAATTTTAAACTCATATAAAAAGTACACTTTGTTAACAAGCATATTACAAATTAGAGGATTATATCCTAGATAAGAATGCTTGGAAACATGCTGGTCCTGCTCCATAGGACAATCAAGAGTCTAGACAAAATCAAACTGGTTGCTAATTTAATTCTATAATTTATAATTTTTATGACATTGATTCTTACATTATGTACTTAACTACTTCAACTCACACACTAAATTAATACTTGTTAAAATTTTGGAAACATCATCTACTTTTCAATATTTGTAAATATGTGAGCACCATGTATCTACCACATAATTAATTTACCTGTCTTTGCATCATATTTAATTATTTTTACCTATTGTGGTATAGTAATTTTATTCTAGGTGCATCGTCTTCACATATAATTACATAATTAATGTGAACCTACATAATATTGTAAAACATTTTAAAAGAGTAACGGTGGAGTTTCTTGCCCATTCTTCTCCATACGAAACTACCTTTTGGAAGGGGCAACTAGAATCAATTCTATTTTTTTGTAAATTTTGACGTTCAAAAGTGCCTTTTATGTGCCTATTTGAAATAAATGATTTGACATTGACTTTGAATAAACTACGGTATCTATCATAGGTAGTTTTATTAACTTAGGTTGAATTATCATTATTATTCTGCCGTATGCCCGAGAGCAGAGGTGGCCCTGGGAACGGTCCGGTCAGACTTACGAGTTGTAGGTCGTGGGTTCGAACCCGAGCAGGCACTTTCATCATCATCTTCCCGCCCTTGCCCCATGTTACTTGGGGTCAGCACAACACGTTTTCTGTTTCCATTCTCCAGCAGGTGTTTTACTTTGTGAAATTTATTTCATCACAACTGCTCTCAAAACAGTGTAGGAAAACATCAAACCAGAAAATCGATGACATTTATGACATCCCGCTTGCATCTAGGCCCGCGTGGTGGATTATGGCCCACATCATAGACATGTTATGCTATGTTATGCCTTAAAAATCTCAATTGACATATTCAGCACAAGATAAAAGTTATTTAAACAAACATGTTTTATCAATTACTAATCACGTGTAACGCCGCAAATTAGCTATAACATTGCCAAACAGAAAATTAAACGATGTGCAATTATCCTGAAAGTTTGCTGAAATACAGTTTTATTTGAACAAACTTGTTCAAACGTTAAACTCGTTGCGAATTGCGAATGCTGTTACAGTTATAATTGCCGTTTTAATAACTGTTTGTGGACGTCCTCTTTTAGAGGAATTAGTTAATGCGCCGCTGTTTTTGCAAATACGAGTGAACTCATCTGTATTAAAGTGGTCTTCGGTTTACTTAGTGTTTTTTTTATCTTCCGAAGACCTCGTTAAGGCAATCGCGTGCGGGTTGCGGGAAGAAAATCGCTCGCGCTTATTGTGTCGACTAACTTGTCTGGAGGTACGACATTCGCGAATAGTCGTGTGACTTCCTAATCATTAAAACAACTGACGCGCGCGGTCGCGTCCCGCGTCGGTTTCACATCAATGTGTCCAGAGCTTTACTTGGAACTTAAAGATAGCTGGACAACATATGGGTGTTTTATAAACTTCTGCCTAACCCCTCGAGGAAAACAAGCGTGGTGTTATGTTATTGTTCCAAATAGGCCAAAACCAGATGGAATTAATACACAATTTTGGAGCAAGTTACCAACAGTTAATTAACTTAAAACTGGAGCCTGAAAGCGAATTTTAGCTTACGAATATATTAAAGCTAGGTAGTATTTTAAGTTGGCAACTTTGTGTTGGAGTGTTTTATGAAGAAACTTGGCCGTAGAGTTGCCCGAGGAAAACTGATGAAGGGCAAAGATGAAAATATTTAGCTCAGGGATAATTAAATAATCTTTTTTCTTTGAAGGCAGCCGTCAATAATTTGTTGAGCTTTTACAGCTACATTATATTAGCACACTTTGATCTTTTATTTTATTAATACCCCGTGTGGTGGGTCGTCTGTGTCAAAATTTTGATAGTAAATAATTCGTTACATTTTAATTTTACAATAAAATTTATTTCAACAATATTTTGACCCCGAAATTTTATTGTCACGTTGAGAATGCTTTAAAAATAACGTATTTTTGGAACACAACATATTTTATTTTATTTTATTATATTCGTGAAACTTCCAGCTAACTTATACAGTATTCTTAAACAACATGCAATTGTTGGCATTTACAAGTTTCCACTGATACCGCTAGAATTAAAAAAAACAAAAACTAGAAAAGGTCGGTACAAAATACCTATAACATAAATTAGAAAATAAATATTACACGATTGACTAATTCAAACTTAGAATCATTTAGATTGTAGCGGTATCTATATCGCCACATGCGAGCTACACGTCACACTGACGTCACGCAAAAATCCTGCATCGCGCAAGCAGAGTTTATCGCGGAACTAGCATATATACAACGTCCCGACATCAATCGTCGGGCAGCTGCCCACCTGACACAACACCCGTCTGCTCGGAGGATCCTCCCTTTTCTATAGAGTATGAGTGAACTTTACACCCTGTTCCTCATACCTCTAATGATGCAAACAATTACTTTTCTGTAAAGAAGCTTTTGACCAACAAATGCTTAAGCTGAGAAACATGGCTATTGAATGTATCCAAATCATGTTCACCAGACAGTTTATTTAAACTATACATACTATATTCCAACCTACTCAATACAGTTCCAAACCCGACCCACTCAAACAACTGATGGTCGTCTCTACCTACTGGTACCAAGCTAATGAAAATTGAAAAGTTCCCTGACAGGGAATTGAAGCGGCGTATCCTATACAAAATTGGAAAACTTGACGGTGAAAGTAACTGTGGGCGGACGAGGCACCTACCATGTTTTTGTCAATGAACAAGTCGGCGGTTAAAGTATGGGCATACCGTTGTTTGATATATACTAGCGAAAGGTACCGGAGTTTGAAAAAACTCAATTTGTACTTGCTGACTTCACTCCTGATAACTCATGGAAATGGCAGCCATCTTATACCTCATACTTTACGCTGATTGGTTGTCGCGGACGTGCTTGACTTTGATAATAAAAATGTTCGTGATTTTCGTGCCCTGTTTATTTCAGTATTGATATGTATTTTCTGCCTCGTTGGTTCAGTTCAGCGGTCGCAAGCGCTGCTGCTGAGCACGAGGTTAGGTAGGTTAGGTTCTGGGTTCAATACCCAGGTCGGGCAAAGTGTTATTGAGATTTTCTATATGGAATTTCTCAGTAGCAGCCCGGTGTCTGGATTTGTGCCCGGTTGATGGCAATTAGGCTCGCCCCCTATTACATGGGACTTAAACATATCTGGCGAAATGTGGGTGTACATAGGTAAACCTCTGTCCAACCCTTTGGGGAGAGAAGGCGTGATGCAGTGTCATGTGTATTCAATGGCAAGTAAAAGCCACGCTTATTTTCCCCCAACTCGTTCATTTTGTATTTGTGTGTTTTTCTCTGCGTCATTTTTACCGCAAATAAATGTATCTTATTGTTTTTTCTTTCTTCTTTCTTAGATGCTTGAAAAGTACATAGACATTCATAAAAAAAGGAATGTCTCTAGCAAGCCAAACCACGGCCCGGGCGTTGTGGCGATGCTTTCGTCCCGCGACTTCATCCGCCTGATATGATAATAATGATTTCCGTAATGTTAAGTCTTGTGTTGTTACAAATATTAATGACACACGACAATTTGGTCACCCTGCCGCGCTGGGCCGCTAGTGTGCCCCTACATTAACACTTCACCTTTAATTGATTGCTAAACTCTCTTTCACTTATATTTTAGGCTGAAAATATTGTATTTCCTCAAAATTAAAAGGTTAAAATACTTTAGTGGTACTTTAGTGTACCCACTTTGTTCCTACTTTAGATATTTTGTAAACAAGCTATAAGCTGTTATAAAAATAGCAGAATTTTATTATTTCTACAGTAATTTCCTCTTAATTAAGTCTTTACATTTTCATAGAGAGTTATTTTTCATACAACTTTTTGTTATGTTACGTAAATACTTCTTTTTACGTAAAGCCATGCTTACGTTACCTCAATAACATAAAGAAATATATTTACGACCAGACCACATTACATATTCATCCAATTAAAATCACATAATGCCGTCCGCAATAAAAAGGAAAATCGGCCGGAACTGAGTACTTACATTCAATTTCGAATAATTGAACATTGTTTGCGCACCGTGTGTACGTTTTCATGGTGAGTAATTGGACCCCGCGCGTGGCCCACAGGGCACATTCCGGCTCCAATTTTTAATAAGCCACCGCGGTGTTGGCAGACCTGAAGCTTTCAGGGTTCCATACATGAAGGGTGCCAAGTGCCAAAAGGACCCTATTGCTAAGCCTATGCCGCCCGTCTGTGTGTCACAAGCTTGTATCTTATTAATGATTAACCGGCACAGGTAGCCAGTTAAAATAAAAAGAACCACGTGTTACTACGGCCTCTTCCATGGGAAAATATTAAAATAAAATGTCTTTAATGTTATGAAACATCGTATTTTCTTTTTTCAGATTTTTATATCATCGATATGTGTGGTGGTACAGACTACAGAACCATTAAATTGTACCGCTTGGCCGATTATTAATTGTAATTTTTTTTTACAAAGAATGTGATGATTTTATGGCGAAATTGTGAATATTTTCATTTTAAAAACCGTTACACTGAACGTTTATTCCGTGAGTGTGTAGGTGTGGAGTGTGCAAAGGTGTCGCTTGTGTATTTTTTACATCATCCTGTTTGCTTCGCACGTGTACACTTGTGCATGCGGCGTCAAAGGGCAAAGAAATACACGTATCAGTTTGTACTCTTTTTAATGGCCATTGTTCATTTTCAGTAAAGGTGTTTTCGACGTGTAAATTTGTCTGTACATTTTGTTGCTCAAAATGTAAAAGGCTGTTGGGCATTCTTGTAGACCGTTTTAATTAACGAGTTTTCATTATAAGTGAACGTACTGTGGACTCAAAAACATTTCAGTCAGACAATGTTTTCAAGCGTCCACTAAGTCACAATAAATTCATTAATTAACTACCCGGGACCCTTACGTCACTTTGTGAATTACTGTTTATTTAACTAACCTAAAGTACTTAATTATTAAGCGCCTTGCTCATTTTTTTTAATTATTATGTATTATTTAGGTATGTATTAACTACTAACTATTTGGTTTTAAGATTACGAAATAATTGTGTTGTTGTTACATATTGATTTTATTAAATTTTTACCAAAACTGAATCTTTTATAAGCTAGTACCGTGTGGAAACGTAGCGAATTGTACATCTACGTATAGTGTACTACGTCTACTGTGTATCTAGATATAATATACAATTGTTTGTTTTCCCAAATAAAATAAAATAAACTATAGGTAATGTTTTTTTTTTTTATCTTGTTCAAAACAAACAATTACTCGCCTCTCACCAGCGTTTTATTTCAATGAAACATTGTACAAACAAAAGAGTATAATAATTAGTAAAGCATGGAACACACAGATATTCGCAGAAGTCGGGCCGCTATTGTTCTAGTATCAATTTGTGAGAAATGTAATGCTGTGTACTGTACGAGTGTAATATTAAGCTAGTTCACACGTTGTACACTATTCTTTAGAAATGGGTACATTGTAGTAATTCCATACTTTGTTGTTAAGGATTGTTGTATTATTCTGCCGGTAGTGTTGGAGTTACTTTACCTTCGCTTAACGGTTTGATAACTGGGCTTTATTTTGAGTCCGAATTATTTTCTGTATACTTAGTGTACTTCGTACTTACTTTTGTACTTAGTTACTTGTGTATAATTAGCCTACTTCATTGTGAAATATTTTTGTGTAAATTTAGGTAGGTACCTAAAGAACATAAATACTTACTAAATAGCCATCAAGTTTCGGAATAAATCCGCGTTGTTGAGCGTAGTCTCCGTCACCATGTGACCTGTGACAGTGACTTTCTTAAGCTAGATCTCTCATAATAACTCCCAAGTAGTGTCTACGTTTTCTAATCGAATCGCCCATAAAATAATACAGGGTGTAAAAAAACACATCACAGCCGTCAATTACGCATTCTGTACATCAAACTAAGTAACATAGCACAAAAATAATTGCTGGGAAACGTTTTTATTTTTGGTGTGAAAATTCGCTGTTTACGGTAGTGAGCATCGTAATTTAACGCTCGGAAAACATTGTGCTTATGCGTGCATGCAACGGTACAGGGGTCGTGGGGGTATTCAAAGTTGTGTTACAACATTAAAAACTTGTTTTCGTAAAAAACGTCACTAAATGTTGGAATTTTGACCTTCAATATGTCCGTAACTAGGTTCCCAGGTATGGTTCAGTACAAGAAAATGATTACAATGACGGAGAGTACAAGTGACTCTCGGCTTCGTTAAGTGTCTTTTGACACCCGTTATATCGCCAGGTTGAATTCAACAATATAATAGCCGCTTGACGTGATCTACCCTTGTAATTATTGTGTTAAACAATGGTGCAGTCCGTCGGGGGCACGGGCAGTAAGTACTGAATGGTAACACCTCGGTGGACCGGGCAGAGGGCAACAGCAATGGGCAGTTCGAAGGAGGCATGTGTCAGTAGACAGACAGATGTCGCTAATTGGGACAGCTCATGTGTCGGTAACTAATTAAATGTATGTAATTGCAGTCGATTTTAAACCAACTTATCGCCAGGTATGTTGTAAAAGTCTTTCAAGTAATCGGGGCAAGGCTGTTGTCATCAACCGGACACAAATCCATATGTCGATAAGACGATAGCTATCAAACGTGTGTATTTGTAGTTATTTTACACCAACATGTTGCCAGTTATGTTTTAAAGTCTGTAGAGATATGAGGAACAGGGAGTAAAGTTCACTCATACCTCCATAGAAAAGGGAGTATCCTCTGACCAGACGGGTGTCGTGTCTGGTGGGCAACTGCCCGACAATTGATGTCGAGGCGTTGTGTATATGCTTTCCTCGGTCCAAACGCTCGTGGCACGCGGGGCCATAAAACGTGGGAGCGGAGTAATATTATAATAGTAGTACCATCACCACTCCCGCCCATAAGACCCCTAAGCGCAGGGGAGTGCACAATATGCGCTATTCGCTTCCACGTTTTATAGACCCGCGTGCCACGGTCGTGAGGACCGAGTATAGTTGCGTGGTAAACTCTGCTTGCGCGATGCAGGATTTCGCGTGACGTCAGTGTGACGCGTAGTTCGCATGTGGCGTTGTAGATGCCGCTACACGTCTATCGTGTAATGTCGCCTAATGAAAATACAAGTAATACTAAGAATTTCCTTCAAACAATTTGCCCTCATCTCACGCGTGCGACCACTAAACGAAAGAGGTTCTAGATAGAGGTTCTAGATTTTCATTTAGTGATTTTCCTGGTACTGATAACAAAGTGAGGGACGTCACACTTCTGTTTGTACCCGCACTGCTGACTGTCTGCGCTAACGACAAATATTTGCACGACGGCTTGCAGATATTAAGTCTTGGTATATTTATATACGAGATATATGTTTCTGTATCGTTTATATGATACTGTCAGGGAAATTAAGTATTGAGCTAATTATTGACACGCTACGTCAATCTGTTATAGCCTCGTAAAAGTGTTTTGACACTTTTATGACAGTAATGACTTGAATAAACGGACGATTTAAGTTGGTAGTTTATTTTTTTAAATATAATTTCTCAGGCTTTACATTATAGAAGAAAAGGACATAAATAACATCGGGCTTAAAAAACATCTCGTAAGTATTAGGTCTTTACCTATGAAATTGCCGTTCTGCAGTACTGGCCATTTCAAATCAAAATAATTTTTGTTTGGCTATGAATTCTAATTTCAAATTAATTTTATTTTAAAAACATGGATTTTTTTTTCTAAAAGTAGTCATTTCTTTATTGATTAGTGTTACATTTTCATCGCATTTCAATCTTTTTCGTCATCATGGATACGTTAAAAATTCGAGTAATTATGGAATATGAGTACCGTCGTGGCAGCAACGCGGCACAAGCGGCACGCAACATCAACGACGTTTACGGAGCTAACTCTACAAACCAACGCACCACCTGTTATTGGTTTGCTCGCTTCCGTTCTGGAAATTTCGACCTGAAAAATGA
The DNA here is from genome assembly GCA_917490735.1 of Dryobotodes eremita. Taxonomy (NCBI): domain Eukaryota; kingdom Metazoa; phylum Arthropoda; class Insecta; order Lepidoptera; family Noctuidae; genus Dryobotodes; species Dryobotodes eremita. The sequence continues at coordinate 1,771,873 of OU823241.1, read as the reverse complement.
ACCTCGCGGTCGTCCGAAGACTTTGGTCGACAATGACGAATTAAAGGCGATTGTGGAAGCTGATGATACACAATCTACGGCTGAATTAGCAGCAGCTTTCGACGTTAGCGTCAAAACAATATTGGTCCATTTGCGTCAAATTGGCAAGGTAAAAAAGCTTGACAAATGGGTGCCCCACGAACTCAATGATCGCCAGCGCGAAGTACGCGTCGAGACGTGCCTTGCACTGCTCAACAGACACACAAATGAAGGAATTTTGAACCGCATTGTTACCTGCGATGAAAAATGGATTCTGTTTGATAACCGTAAGCGCTCAGCAAGTTGGTTGGATCCTGGTTCAGCACCTAAACAATGCCCTAAACGAAAACTTACCCCTAGAAAAGTGATGGTCACTGTTTGGTGGTCTAGCGCCGGTGTGATTCATCACAGCTTCTTACCAAACGGGGTGAGCATTACTGCAGATGTGTACTGTGAAGAACTGAACACAATGATGGAGAAGCTGGCGCATCTCCAACCAGCATTGGTCAATCGCTCGTCTCCGCTGCTCCTGCACGACAACGCGCGACCTCATACTGCACAGCAGACGGTCTCCAAGTTGCAAGAACTGGGGTTGGAAGCTCTCCGTCATCCGCCCTACTCACCAGACCTTGCGCCTACAGACTACTACTTTTTCCAGAATTTGGATAACTTCTTGGCGGGAAAAAAATTTAATACCCGAGAGGCAGTACAAAATGCCTTTGAAGAATTTGTTGCCTCCCGTCCAGCTGATTTCTTTAAGAAGGGCATCAATAAACTGCCACTGCGATGGCAAAGATGCATTGATTGCATGGGTGATTACTTCGATTAATACAAATAAAAAATTCATGAAAAAAATTCGTTTAAATTTTTTCATACAAAACGGCAATTTCATAGGTAAAGACCTATTATTAATTTTCAACTTATTTGAGTAATTTTCGTATTAGATGGTTCATAACTATTGCAGAAGGCAGAGGACCCAGGGTTGTGCCGTAACTTGGGAGAACCCTACGTCCAGCAGTGGACTTTACCTAATAGGCCAACTTAAATAAAAGTAACCAAACGTAAAAACACAATAGCTTATTATTTTATTTTGAAACCACAAGTATGACAAGTTTTTCATATTGAAACACGAGTTGAAAAGGAACAAGCGCACTAAGTAGTCACGTCTGTTAACCATGTCCGTTTAGTTGGAAACAAGTTTCCGAACATGTTGCAAGTTGAGGCTAGCAACAGTGACGTCACGACCACACGATCCATGGCCAAGTTTGGACATGTCTAGAAGTTAGTGGCACACAACGGATGAAATTGAAAGCATTCCAAAATAGGATGCAATGTTTCGAAGATTCCTATGTAATGGTTTATCATAGGAGTGCAAGTGTTTACCACTAGTCTGCGAAGGTACATAATAACTACTGCGCAATTAATTGCCGCTTACTGTAACTTATCATAACATTTGCACACCATATTGCTGATATCGTATTCAATAAAAGAAAATATATACTTGTCGGAAATACGTTAAATCAATCGTTTGACTTTGACTAATCGGGACGCCAGCGCCACCGGGTGGCGGTCGACAGAGTCTATAATGCTAACGCTTGACCAAAGTAATGCAGAGTTTGTTGTTGGCGGTTAAGCAGTGAACACGTTAAGAAACTGTCGCGCGTTCCGTATAGTTGTGTTGTTTACCTACAATGTGTGATTCGCTAGTGCGATTAATTTGATTTGAACTGCAAACGGTTTTTCTATTGCGGAATACCCAACACTACCCATAGTACAATTAAAATATGGCTGATAATAACGAGAGACATGCCTTCTCCGTCATACTTATAATTATTTTCACTACATTAGTCTAGAAAGGTTGTTATAATACTGGATCATGCTCTTATCATAGTTATATTCCTAATAAGACAGTTTTGAACCACTTTCATGGTTCTGTATTACAGTATATAGCTATGTCCCTAAGGACATAACTATATCACGGCTTCAACCATCTTACTGCAACATATACATCCACAAGAACTAATTTAATTGTCTAGAATCTTAGTTCTGTAATATCGTATCTTTGGGTAACCACAAAACATAACACATTGGGTACTTAATTGTAGCTACACATTTGTTGTGTTGCTATTATGGAATACAAATTGTAGACAATCAAATAAATTCTTGTCGATGTACGCCTACATCTTTTTGAGTCAACAAAATACGACTTAACATTTGTACTCATAAATGTTTTATATAGGCGCCATAGTCTGCACAAAACACCCAAGCATAATTTTGAATGCTTTTAGAATATGTTAAAAATAAAGAAATTTCAAACAAAAAAGAAATTGTAGTTACTGTAAAGGTTGTCTGCAAAAGTCTACCTTATGTTGGTCAGGCTGGTAGTAAAATAACTCTAGTTATAAATGACAAATGATTTTATTTCTGTAAGTAGGTTTGTACAAACACTTGTACACGTCAATCATATTTATTAAACTAGATGTAGTTAGCGTTTCCTATCTGACCACTCTGCGAAGAAAGGCCGAAACAAACTCAGAGGTCTCAGTCTCTTTTAAAGTCCAGACATAATCTTGGTCAGATCATGTGAGGACCATGTAGATTTGTTTTTTGTCTTGACATAAATCGCTTAACACATTTTTTTTTAATACTCTGTAGGAGGGTAGATACGGTATGTCCTATAAAACTAACAAAATCATATCTACCCTACATAAATAATACTCCAATAAAAAAATTAAACTGCATTTCCGCTTAGAGTATGGCATTTGGAATAATGGACGATATGTCAAATTTTTATAAAAATAAAGTAAAAAACTAGATCGAATTTGTATTTTCTATGAGGTGAGCCTAATCATTAAAGTCGAAAATATTGGGCTCTCAGTTCAAATCTTTTATGTTTCCAATTCTCTAGAATATGACGTTACAGATTTATGGCGGTTTTACTGGGTCCCTCAGTTCATTACTGAGGAATCTACAAAATATGATTTTAACGGAAGAAATACATAAATAATATGCCTTTTTATATCTTATAGTTGAACAGCTCAGTGAATTAGTTAAAAATAAATAATCCCAAGTCATTTGATTGAGAGCGCAAGTCATTTGTTCATAAAAGTTTTATTTCACGTTTAAGAAATAGAATATTGCTTAATTTTTTTACTATTTTTAACTAATTTCCCTGTAAGTCGTTATAGTCGTAAGTAATCCGTTACGAAAGAATTTAAAAAATCGTGTTAACACGCTTTTTTAAACCAGCCCATTTAAAAATGGGCCCTCATTCCTGATGCATATTATTTTCTCATATCAACCAGAAATAAATAAGAGTAAGTAAGTATATCTTGTAAACCTCACAATATCTGCGCTCCCCACTGATGGACTAGTTAACTTCGTGTGTTCCAGTTTTGAGCGAGTTGCCTCATGCAGCTCCTCCACGACTTCAGATACAAGGCTTGCGGGGTACTTTCGGAAGGCTTTGATATAATTTATAACTTTGTTTCTTCTTCCAAAGTGGTTTTAAGTAATGAAATTTCGTTTTAGGTATTTTAATTTAATTTTTAATACAGTATTTATTTCGTCTTAACAACTTTATTTACAGGTCTGAACTTAATCTGATAGTGTGGCTATCAACTATATTACTTAGGACCGTTAGACAAAATTGCTTAATTACAGTCATGAGCATAAATACTTACTCAAGATTCAAATGCGATGCTCTCCTAAAGTAGTGATAGACATTATATGTTGTTACGAACATAGTAGAAAAGACGCAAATGCACTCCCATGTGCGATACGGTCCAATTCCATTCCAGGTTTGCCAGCCGACAGTTTGCGGCAACTAACTCTCGACTGTATAATAAAATAAATAAACTTATACACATATACTCCCTGACTAAACGCGAAGCTAAAATCAAACTCACAAATTGGTTGCAGAAGTTAACGTATGACGAAACCGAGAATCTTATTACAATTGTCTCGTAATAGAACCAATACTGTATTTAAATTTAGCCACTATTTGTATAATTTATGTTTTTATTTCTATAGTACTTGCATGACACTCAATACCAGTTGTTGCTATTATATCTGGAGGAACTCTGGCTCCTAAAACACAGGCTTTTGGCCTAGTTTAGGAGGCATCAGTTCGCCCTTTAATGTGACTCTATTGTACAACATTTCTTTAAGCCTTGTGTACTTGTGTATGTTTTTCTAAGTGTACTAATAAACATTTTTTTTAATAGTTTTTCGAAACCATGCTACTATAAAATAGCTCTTTTCTCAAAGTTGCAATCGTTCCGAGAAAATCCTCTTAAATTTTGCATAAGTGTAAGTTATTTATGCTCGTGACTATAAACTGCACAAGACTTATATTTAAAACGAAATATGTACGTTCGAAATATCAACTGGGCACAGACCCAAACTCCGGGCTGCTTCTGAGAAATTCCAGATGGAAAAAACCCAATAACAATACATACATTTTCTTTGCTCGGTAAATAAATGAAGTCCCTGACATATTTATTGTTATATCATGCTAAAGGGTACTTACTTAATTTATACAAGTATCTGTTCAAACATCTGTTGGTATTGACCTAAATCTGCCCAGCTTCCTAAGACATACCCTAACGTGTATTTCTTATCATTAACTTCAAAGTAGGTCTTTTAGGGAGGGACCAAAAGTTTCATACAATTTCGTATCGTGGGCGTTGATCGACAAAAGATTATTTCCTACTCAATTCTAAATATGAAGCCAAGAATATGACGTCCTCATCCTACGCAGGTTATTCAAGTGTTGCGTGGCGGTATCATTTCATTCCTGACGTCTTTGCGTTCATTGGGGTACGTATTAGTACTTTCTTAGTTTATGATGTTTTGTTGACTAGATAGGACATAAAATGAAATAGTAATGTAATGTAAGTAGACAAATAGTAGTGTTAGAGGAAAACACTATTGGAGGGTTTTCTACTTCTACAATGTATTGATATCATGTAAAATTTCAATGCCTCTCCCTTTTGATGAAAATAGCTTGAAAAAAAGACGAAGAATAAATAATTTGGGTCGTATCTTCAACCTCTCGTAATAGTGCTGAGCCATCTGATTACACACACACACATACAAGACAAGACAATGTGACGAGAGTGTGTTAGTGTGTGCATCACGATGACGTCACGGCGGCGTTTGCTTTTTTCGAGTTTGCGAAGACGCTTAGCTATGTGATATTAAGGGATAAGATAAAAATGTAATTAGCTGATATTTTCGAAAGTTTTTCTAACAGTCGCTATCAATCATCCAATAATGACAGGATTCAGTCAAGCAATCAGTCCCTAATTTTGTAAAGGATGAAAACCGGCGATCGCGGCGGACTGCGCGGTGGCGGCTGCGGCGGGGCTCTCTCGTACCGGCACGAGCTGCGGCGGCGGGGCTCTTTCGTATCGGCACGCTCTGTATGAGAACAGCTCATGCCATGGGGAAACTATTAGCCAGTCAGTAAATGGATTGTGGCTGTGTACCTGCCCTGGCTGAGCCAGACGTTCATTTGAATATAACCACTCGTGGTGGCTATTCTAATGCAGTGTGATGCATGTCAGAAGCCTGAAGTTCCTCTAAATATAACCAAGCTTTCAAAGCGATTTTGCAGTGCAATTGCAGTCAGCCTATCTCCTTGGAGAGCTGTCAATTTAAGCGCTCGATTGCCGCGACCACCGGCTCTCAACGCGATGGAAGCGTGATTCTATAACCAGCTCAATGTTATTGCATTCTAGTACTGCATAGCAGCGTGATTTTGTAAAATCGTATGGTTAATATTGATGGTTGTAAATGAATCTTTTACATGCCACCGTTGTTCATTGCGTAGTTAGTTTTGTTTCGTAAGTAAATTGAGAATAAGAATAAGCATTTGCATTGAACGGTGTAGGAACGTACCTATTGCGAAAGTGGCTTTGGTCAGCAGAAGGTATCTACGGTAGAAGTTGTAAAACCATGCAATTGAAAATCAACAAGGGTGAGCAATGCTTAACAAGTCTACCGAATGTTATCACAATGTGTAATTAAAACTGTTATATTTACATATTAATTACTAATACGATTACTTAATTCAGCTTATAAGATTTAAATCAGCAATATGGAAACAAATTATTGTTGCCGCCCGACAACACGACGTGATGTAAACAAATGAAACACGTATTCGAATATTGAATTTTGACTGTAAAGTCGATAAATTCATCAGTTTGTTTGTGCGTGAAATGTGATCATATTGGAATCGATTAAGAGTCGTTACAAACTAAGGGGTTTATTAATAAACGTTGCGTAATAAAGTCAGGTAATTATTAGCGACTGTTTAACCATACATTTAGGCGTTTAAACGTCACTTAACTTTAAGCAACGTTTATAAATAAAGGAGCAACAACAACACAACACACGACGACTACTGTCACAGTGAGTATTTTTTCATGCAATTGGATAGAAATCAAAGTTATGGCCCAATTTTTTTTTTGTTGGGATATCTTCAAATGACTTCTGCCGCTCTGGGCGGAGCGGAAGGGCGTGTCGGACTCTTACTGACTAAAACCCACCCGTGTCCCTTCAGTTGCCTGTGCGCCAGGGCCACGGTAACTCTTTCGAACAATCCGCGACCCCGGCAGGCATCGGCCCTATCGGACCCCGTCAATGGTGATAAGTATTCACCACCATCTATTTTATTTCAAGTATACAACATAATATGATCTTAAATGCATTAAAATAAATGATTTTGGAATTTACAACTGCAATACCAGAGGCAACATAGATGGGTTGCAAAACTGAAATGTCTCATTTTCTTGTTTTAACATAACGTTGGTGTTTACCTATTTATATTTTTACGCCGCTGAGGCAAAAAATTACTATGATTTAATTTAACGTAACATCTTTCATTTCATGTTATTGTGTGTATACTCATGTTATAGACAATTAAATTATCTTATCTTACTAACAGCAGTCACTAGTTGTTCGGCAATAATTTAAGTTTTCAACAACTCTTCAAACAACAAATTGGCCGGTAACTGTGTCGTGTGGTTGCGGTAGGGTCCAATTATTTTTCAACACAAGCTTTTGCTGGCCCATTGTGTACAAACAGTGCCTAAATTCAGTCGAAATAGTATGGCCGCGCTTTTTGGTTTTTGTTTGAAAGTTGTGAATTGTTACCACAGAACGCATGGCGTATTTTATATCCAAACACCTACAATACCATAATAGCATAATCAGCCTATAATGTACCCACTGCTGGGACACAGGCCTCCTCTCCGTGAGAGGAAGTGGGCCGTAGTCCACTACGCCGGCCCAGTGCGGGTCAGTGGATCTCACATGTCTTTAAATGTATTGTTCTAAGACATGCCGGTTTCCTCAAGATATTTTCCTTCACCGCTTTGAGACCAGTGATAAAATAATACACACAAAGTAATGCGCCTGTCTGGGTTCGAACCTACGACCTACAACTCGCTAGGCCACCACTACACACTACTGCTCACAACACCTACAGCGCACCATAATTATGTTTTATTCGGTGGGTTGATTGGCAAAGGTTTTCTAAAGACCTGCAGTTGCTCTTAATTTTATTGTACCTATAGGTACTTATTTGTAAACCTCGGGCTGGTTACAATTAATTTGCCAAAGATTTAGATTCAGCAAAACATTTTGTTTGAACTATGATTTGAAACGCAGCCAATGTTAACAGGGTTAACTCAGTGAAATGCATTTAGTATGTAGAATGTATAATTTAATTTGAGCATGAAATTACTTCAACGTGCGATTTTCCAAATGGCCTGTATCTTTTATCTATGAAGAATGACAGTTTGACATATTGTCCATACAAAATCTGACAACCTGCAATATTTATTCCTCAGGGAAAAGATAACTGACTATTGGAAAATTTGCCCTTAGAGAACAAATGTCAGACCGTTGTCCTGACCACGTGTCAGTGAACGTGATAAGCTCCCTATTGACAGTAGGTCGAATATTCCTTGGTGACCGGGAGAGTGATCCAGGGTAACTTAATTTAAAACTATTACATACCGATAAAGATTTTGACTTCCTGGCATGCGTTGTAGTCGATATCCGTGGTTGTAGTCGAAAGTTGATCGATGTCAATTTCGCTCCGTAGTGAACTCATTTCAGTTTCAGTCCATTTCGCTCCTAAGTGAAGTCCAGTGGTGAACTCATTTCATGCTGAAGATACGATTTTTTAATTTATTTTTTATCAAGCTAGAATGTCACGAGTTATTAAAAAAATGTATGTTTGTTGTGTGTGTGCCAGGAAACAATATAATGTCGGATGACCGAATGTCATTTCAAAATATTAAAAAGATTTGTAGTGAATTAAATACTAAATATAAAACTGAAAGTAAGTGACTTGCCTCAAATGATTTTTGAATTGATTCGATCGATTTTAATAAGTGTAGTCTTGAGAGTTTTGAGGTATTTCATTTGACAGTTACCGAAAAGGTACTGGTGCCGGCGATCCTCCAAACATTTCGTTTCGTTAAAAATAACGAAACGAAATGTTTGGAGGATCGCCTGGTTTCTAAGTTAGTTTTCTTCGAGCTTCGAAACTCAAAGGTTGTCTTCAAGAAGTCTATATTCATGTTATATTGAGTACCTAATTATGTATAGTTAGTTAAATATTGCTATTTACCAGGTCTATATGTGTGTAGGAATTGAAATACAGAAATATTTATACTAGAAATGGTGTGTTCATTTCACTATGAACCAGATACACTCATAAAAGAGTTTTTATATTTTGTTGTTGCGAACAGATATCTTTTGTGTGTTCGCGGTCGGATATAGGGCGTTGTTTGTGTGCTAGCTAGCTTATTATAAGCTTTTATTTTTCATTATTGTTTTGCTATCTTTGGGCGATCCTTTTGAGTGGTACCTACATATTCAATACACACCAGACCACACATTACCAAATACATTCGTATTTATTTGGTACGTTTGAGTCAAAACAAAGGAATTCCTTTTGTTGTTCACATTGAAATTTCTAGTTTTTATAAAAAATATTTGGAGGGGTAATTAAAATAAAAACAGTTATACATTACTACAGCAAACATGTTTTTTGGGTATCAATTGTGATAAATATAAAAATAGTCGGACAGAACAGTAATATTACATAGTTGGACAGTCCCGGACAGGCGGGTGCTCCAATACTATCCGGTGACTCGAGGCTTTGTTGCTCTCATTCCTAGCTCAGCTCAGCTCCGCTCAAATTTAATGCTTGCAAACTTCAAAGCGAAGTGGACATCCGGACGGCAACCAGTCGGTTATCATTTAAAGTGAAGGCACGTGAACATATTCGTAAGAAGTTGGCAGAATCATCCCAGCGCTGATTTGGTGGATTCGTTTTCTCCTCTTCATATCGTTATTTCTCTTGACTAAGTTTATTTTCTTTATATGTATGTATTAGTAGCACCTGCCATGTTTAGTCTCTGCATCACCCTAAGGTTGACTGGTAGAAAATGCCTCAGTCCGCCTTTGTACAGTATTTTTTTTACTTGTTGCATAAAGTTTTAACAAATAAATAAATAAAAATATTATAACTTTCTAAGAATGTTTTTAATGTAGTTGTAGTAGCAGCGGTGAGGTTTGGTGAAAACAAAGGTGTTTGATAAAATGTGTTGAGGATTTTTACAATGAAAAACGAATATTCGCCATCTTATTACCAATATTCAAGGAGAGGGGTGTGGGAACAATATTTTAAATACAACCAATCACGGCCGAGAGATTAGTATCACGTAGCGTGTGGTATTGTTTCTTGCCTCGAGATGTCGCTATCAGTCACTAATGTGCTTTTAAGGAGTAAGAGTTCAAAATATAGTACACATAACGTCTTTTTTACAAATTTTTCTATACCTACGTCCCTATATACATAGCTTTTTTGAATGTTTTATTACATTAGTTTAAGCATAATCAGACTATAATGTTGCTACTGCTGGGACACAGGCCTCCTTTCTATGAGAGGTCAGGAGGTCGAGTCTTCTTCACACGTGTTCTAGGACATGCCGGATTCCTCACGATGTTTTCCTTCACCGTTTTGAAAGCAGTGGTGATGAAATAATTTACACAAAGTAAAGCGCCTGAGTTCGGACCTACGACCTACAACTCGTAAGTCGCGGCCGTTACCACTGGGCCATAATTGAATCCACTAAAATTGGAAACTGTACCGACGGCTTACTGAAACAGATCTGGTGCAGGAATGACTGAGGCTGTACTTAAAAATGGACTGAAGTCTGTATTCATATTGAAACAGTCTTAATATGCAAATGAATACCAAAATATTAAGCAGTATTGATACAGAAAAAACAAACCGTTCAATTCAGAGAATATATTAAAAAGTTCTTTAATATTGAACAGTGGCTTCGTTTTAAATCTCTGTGGATTAAAGTTTGAAAATAAAAATGTAAAACCGGATGAATGCAAGCAGTTAGGTCTTACTTGCAGTTACTTCGCTTAATTGTCTTCATCGTCGCAGCTGCCATAATAAAGAGATCTTTCTCTGAGTTCAGAATTAATTGCTCTGATGAATTTGTGAACTTTAAACTGTGCTCTGTGAGCTGCATGGAGCTCTCTCAGTGTGCGCGTCATTTAAAAGATTGTATTTTGAAATTGCATTATCGAGGACGGTCATTGATTGGACTTTTCATTGACATGAAAATGAGGCTGATATTCCATTTCTATATCAAATCCCAACGCTTATGAAATTTTAATATGACAGTGGTGCCGATTCTCTTGTCACAAAATTCGCTAAACTAGACTAAAAATCTCTAAAATTTAGTTTATTCCTGTCAAACGACGATTTCCCATTCTGAAATAGCCTAAAGTGACACAACTTAACTATATTTTAGTTTGACAGCACTAAGAAGCCACTGAGTTATTTATTAATTTAGTGAAAATCGCAATTTAGCTATTTTGTATTTGACGTTTTTAACCTAAAATTTTGGTTGTCTAACTATATCTGGCTATTTTTAATCGCGATTAAAAAGGTGTGGAATAAAATTAGTTGTCATAAACTAAAATTCAACACAACACCTCGACTTCAGGTGCAAAAATAGTACTGTACCTTTTTTTATTTTATTTTGCTTATATCTCGAAAACGGTGTGTCCTATCGCATAAATAATGAAAATTTAGACCCCCTTTATAAAAACACTTAAACCAATAAAACTAAACATGTAGGTATTTTTTTATGTTTCCATACAAAAAGTGAAAAATTCCATATAAAACACGTCGAGGCTGCACCCATACGAGCCTCTGGCTCTAAAAAAAAATCACATGGTAGGGCAAACAAGTGCGTGGAGTCGCGATTGTGAAATCAAATTTTAGTTCCGTCAAAATTATTTTTTAATATAGAGATATTTTTTTGCAGAATAGCTTTAAGATTCTTATAGCCAAAAGTAAGGAATTTTAATGATAGTTTAGTTAGTATAGTTCGGTGTACAAGAGAATCGGCACCAGTAGCTATCTTGAATATCTGTTTAGTTAAAACAGACACATATCGACGTAATTACGTCATCAGTTTCGTAATTAGGTAATTACGTCATCAATCCCTCCACACTTGTTCGGTTACTGCAGTATTTATTCATGCATGAAATTGAATTACAATAAAATAATTTGTGAATGTATGCAGCCTTAATTATTAAACAAAGTAATTGGTTGGTTCCAATATGCTAAACTGTTTCGATGCTAAGCTTACAAATAGTTTTGATGAATAATAGTTAATTAATTAGATCATACGTTCCATTGATTGAGGTTTCGAAATCCTTTCGGTTTCAATTTGCAAAATATTAATTACAGCATTGATTTTAATGTTATGCTGTAATATAAAATTGTATGTGGAGCGTCTCTTATTGGTACACAGACATTTATCATGTTAAACACGCATCAATTGGAATCAAACTGCCGGATTGAAGTCACGGTCCGCTGACGGTATCGCTGGACGCGACTGCTCATTCAATAAACATTTCTATATTCCGACCGAAAATTATTATTGCGGCCTTTTCCCCGCAAATATAATTTTGTCAATCAATTTGAACAGACATACAAATATTTACAGTGACACATCAAACGGGTCGTGAAAATGAGAGACTCGGCAACTTCACTCGCTGCTCGAGTTTTCATGTAATTGTCGAGGAGATGTATTCGAATGGACAACAGTCCATTCGAATGGGAAACAACATAATTGTAGTGAATACTAGTATCGGGTTTACCAAACGTGATCCCTGGATATATTTTCAATGTGGTTTTGTTAATTTTGCAAACAGAATTTAGAGTACCTGGCCACTTGATATTGGCTGAGTTTATTTAAAGGTTTATGTGCATTGATCGAGCATTTTAGAGCTCGTAATTATTTGATGTGGCGAAACGTGCTCCTGAGTAGGTACTGGGGTTCGTGGCTCGTGGTAAACTGTATAATGCAGATAGTAGTCGACGTAAAATGTGTTAATGAGATGCTTATTTATTCGTAGATGATATGCATATAATTTCAACTCCCGCGTCGGGAATACTAATTAGATTCAGTGTGAGCTATTGAATTAGTTTGTCGTTTGAATTGGTATGCGCTGATTATGATAGTTTAAAATAGAATTTCTGAAGCAGTTGTCACATAGATATTTTCAGTTTTAGAACCACCAATTTGCGGCGATAAAACGCAGAAATGTATAGAATATATAAATGTATAGAAATAGATAGAAGTTGTAGATGCAGAGCAACTATTGTTTGAAGTAGGCCATGGTGTCGCTTTTGTCCTCGTGATGACTTATTGGGAGGCGTACTGTGAGGCTATCGCTACAGAATAACGACGATAAGACGTAGGTATGTTGAGTCAGTCATGGTGCTGTTGATGTTACACACAATAGTCTCAACGATTGATACAGTAGGTTTTGTTCCTTGTCCCTGCTTTTATTGACGTGTTCAAATACTCACCCTAACCAATAGAAATAAAGTTCAAATCAGCAGTCGCGTGTTACGAGTTAGTGGCAACCTACACGTATTCGATGTCGAGCGCGTTGCTGGTGCGATTTCTGTTGTCATTGGGTGAGTCGGGGTGCTCCTCGGGCTCTACGCTGGTCGTGCGCATCTCATCACGGATCTGCGCAAATAAACATAATTTATGCCTCGTTATCAGTGCGGCTTGAGTCAGGGGAGAAGCAACTAAGTTTGCCCAAGTTTTGTATGCTGCAATATTATGACAAACCGGATCTGTGTAGAGAACCTTGGGCAAACTTGTAGCTATTGTTTAGTGAGGTCTCGCCACTGAAAATTGGGACCTATAATCGCACGTAGCATTCGGGGGTGAGTGAATATTCTCTTTGCTTAGATTTGAAACTATTGACATGGGAGCAGTAAAGCACACAGCTTGACATGAACACAGTTTAGAGATCGAAGTTGAAAGGGGACGATCTTGGTTGTTATTTTGATAATAGTCATCAGCGAATTCTGCAAAGCTGAATGAGTATAGCGACTAGGAACACATGCTAATTACTAGTAATGCTAGCAAACTTACTAATTGAAAATACTTTTGGCACATGGCCTGCTTGCCTTAGTTGTTAGAAATAAATCTTAGGAAATAGCTATATTTCATATTTAATTTCCTCGTTACAAATATTTAGTGCTTCTAATCTATTTAGTTTGCTAGCAGCGCCTGCTCCTCCTATGTAATCCGACCGAAGTCAATAATTTACGAATACCAATCATTTTCGCTGCATCGTCGGCACTTATTTATCCAATATCCAGCATTTAGATAATGTGAAACCGATCCATACGTGAAATTTGGGCTATTTAGTTTATTTATTTGTTTGTCACGGCGGTAGTCCCTCTTTAAGTTAATTAAAGACTAGAGTTTTCGAACGGCGCTTATGGAGGGGCCCAAAAATACCATATCGTAAGCGTAGCTGATGTTGTTGATAAATATGTCAACAACATCAGCTACGCTTACGATATGGTATTTTTCTAGTCTCTAAAGATGGAAAATATTCCATCTTTAGAGACTTTGAAGTTGCTGAGTCTCTCGATGAGTCCGTTTACGTACAGATTGAAAAGACGAGGCGAGGTTAAACCTCCTTGCCATACTCCACACCTCAGTCTGGATGCATCGGAGATCGCACCCGCCCAGTTTGTAACATTAACTTGGTTGTTGTACCAATAATCAAAAATGCTAACGACTTCTTCAGGGACGCTGGTTTCTGTCCTCATTTTGTGCCTTAGCACATCATAGGACACCAAATCGAAAGCTTTCTTAAGGCCTAAAAAATAGGCGTAGACCGGAGTCTTTCTATCGGTGTAGTACCGGGCAATATGCTTGAGGCATAAAACTGCCGTTTCTGTCGACAGCCGCGTCTAAAACCAAACGGAGCGTCGTTCAGCTTTATGTGACTGTTCAAAATACGATCAAGCAAACTGTGCAGTACTTTCTCCATAGTAGAGGCTAGCGAAATGAACCTATAATTGCAGATGTCTGACGCATCACCAGTTTTATTTTTGACTATTGGTACAACCACGGTCTTCATACATTCATCCGGTAGGTATGAGTGTTTTAAACAAAATGTGTAAAACATAGCTAGAAGCCTTGGCAAATAATAATAATAATAATAATAAACTTGGCAACACCGTGTCAACTAAACGTCTCATTTTCTAATATTCATATAATTATAACATTGAACGTAATTTTGATCCATTTTTACTATAGTTTTTCCTTATAAACCAAAACCGACCATTACAACCATGGACAAACTAAAAAAGAGACCATATTACAACAAAATTAAATAAATAAAATCAAAAACTACCGATTCGGAGGTGACATGACAGTTGTCACCTTCAAACATCAGTGAAAAAATATTAGCAAAATGAAATAATGTTGACAAGATCGGCCACACTACGAGCACGCCCACCACCTCCGGACTCTTCGCTCAGCTCCGCCTCGCCGCCGCCGGTATCCAGCCTCACTGTGAGCGCTGTGACGACACCGGCTGCGGTAGTTGCGTCGAGCTCGAGCGACGAGTATTTCTCCCCGCCCACGACGCCACCACCTGTTCGTCGACGTGGAGGACACCGGCCGCCGGACGGCTTAGGACCTCGAGGCCCACTGGCCTCTGACAGGGTCCCAGCTCCCGGCGGAAGTGTGCAGCGCATGAGATGGACACGATCCATCAATGAAAACGTCATGCGCTCATACTATGGGGCTACAGAGGGGGGAAACAATCTGACCGCGTACCGTGTCCGGATGCTCTCTCTTTTTCAGGTGCTTGAGCCAGCTGTCAACGTTTCGGCACAACGACTGTCGGATCAGGTGCGGGTCATCCAACGTAATCATATGTTGGATGACACTGTACTTGATCGCCTGCGAAGTGAAATGCAGAGTAGTCTTGTCATCACCCCCCCGTCTCAGACCGTTTTAGTACTACCACAGTCTAACATAACTCAAGAAGACGAGGAGAGTGATGACAGGACTACAAACGTAAGTACCCAGTGCAATGAGGAATTGAGGAGTGCTTTGGAGGATGCGATTCGAGAATATCGGTTCATATCGCCCGAACTTAGACCACGCTTACCTCGTTTGCCCATGCGTAACAAAAATAGGGCGCTGGTGGCGGTCCTGGATGCGCAGTTGTCAAATTATTTTGATGACTGCGTAGACCTCGCCGATACTCATTCGATTCTGTACTGCGCGGCTGTAGCGGCATGCCGTGTAGCTCACGTTAAATTTGCTATTGATTCTAGAGCTACACGACCGAAACCAGCCGTACCAGCTTGGCAGTGCAGAATTGAACGTCGTATTGGTGGGGCCAGAACGCTCATCGGCAAACTAATCTGCTTCAGGGAGGGCAATACTCGCCCTAGAGTGATGCGCTTTGTGAGACGCGCGTTCGCAGGGACTAATATCAGGCCTCAGGACTATATGTCCTGTGTCACAGAGCGCATCGACTTCCTGAAGCAGAAAGTGTATGCATGGGCGAACCGTATTCGTAGGTATAAGCGGCGAGTGGAGCGATACACTCAGAATCGCACCTTCCAACGCGATCAAAGGTGGGTTTATAGGGATTGGGAGCGACCGATTCAAGATGTGGCTGACACGTGCCTACCAGATGATGATGCCATGTGTTCTTTCTGGCGCAATATCTGGTCGGTGCCTGTCAGTCACACCGAAGGCGATTGGGCTCGGAAAGTCGAGCGAGCCTGCGATCCAATACCAGAAATGGGGGCTATTACCATCTGCCCCCAAGATGTAACTCGTGCAGTCCGTCCGCTGCCTAACTGGAAGTCTCCAGGGCCGGACGGACTGCAAAACTTTTGGATTAAATGGTTCGTAAGATCGCACGCTCGCTTGGCGGCTCAGTACCAGTCTGCTTTGGAGTCTGGTTCGCTACCCCAGTTCCTAACCACAGGAGTTACCCACCTGCTCCATAAATCAGGTAGCACTGCGGAACCCAAAAATTATAGACCAATCACGTGTTTACCGACGGTCTATAAAGTTCTTACATCCATTTTGAGGGCTAAAATTAACAAACATATAGACACCAACTCTATCATGTCTCCTTCTCAAAATGGATGTAGGAACGGGTCCCGTGGTACGAAGGAGTTACTCCTCATTGATATGACCATTAGCCAACAAGTTCGTCGTTCCCGAAAGGATCTGTCGACATGTTGGATAGATTACAAGAAGGCCTATGACTCGGTGCCACATACATGGCTCATGAGGGTGCTGGAGTTATATAAAATAGATGCAACTCTGCGCACCTTCCTGATGTCATGTATGGGGCAATGGAGAACAGTCCTTCACTATCCAGGATGTCGAAATGTCCAGAGGAATAGCGAACCGATAAGGATCGAGCGAGGCATATTTCAGGGTGATAGTTTGAGTCCGCTTTGGTTCTGCTTAGCCTTGAATCCTCTAAGCACACTGCTGGAAGATTCAGGTCTAGGCTATCGGCTGAGGAGAGGTGGCCAGGTTATATCTCACCTCCTCTACATGGATGACCTAAAACTGTTCGCCCCCAACAATTTGCAACTGATGGAACTGCTGAAAGTAACTGAAATTTTCAGTAGCGCCATCAGAATGGAATTTGGTGTGGACAAATGTGCGGTCATGCATGTAAAGCGAGGTGAGATTGTGGAATCCGTCGGAACCCAACTTTCGGATTCCATAAACCTTAGATCCCTCTCTGCATCCGAAACCTATAAGTATTTGGGTATGTCGGAAGCATTGGGCATCAATGGTACTGACATGAAGCAATCGTTAAAGGAACGCTTCTTTGGCCGCCTGAAAAAAGTATTTAATAGTCTTCTATCAGGCAGAAACAAGGTACGCGCCTTTAACGGTTGGGTCATGCCGGTTTTGATGTACTCTTTTGGCATACTCAAATGGACTCAGACCGAACTCGACGCCCTGGATAGGAAGGTCCGTACACTGCTGACTGCAAATCGAATGCATCACCCACGGTCATCGGTAATGAGGCTGTATATCCCGCGAAAATGTGGAGGTCGAGGCTTTTTAAATGCTAAGACCCTCCACAATCGCGAGATATGCAGTCTCAGGGAATATTTCTTAGAGGCCGACGTGGGGATGCATCGAGATGTGGTCAAAGTGGACAAGGGCCTCACCCCGCTCTCCTTGGCTAAAGAGAACTGGCGCAAGCCAGTAGTGCTTGACACTAATGATCGCATGGAAGTATGGCAGAGTAAGGAGCTTCACGGACGCTTTTTTCGGGCCCTACATGGACCCGATATAGATCAACTAGCGTCCGTAGCCTGGCTACGTTTCGGTGACCTCTTTGGAGAAACCGAAGGTTTTGTCTGTGCAATTATGGACGAAGTTATGATGACAAACAACTACCGGAGATTTATTGTGAAAGACGGCACGGTTGACATTTGTCGGGCATGCCACCGTCCGGGTGAATCAATTAGACACATTATCTCCGGATGTTCTAGTCTAGCTAACGAAGAATACTTGCATAGACACAACCTTGTAGCCAGGATTATCCATCAGCAACTTGCTCTCAAATACAGCCTTGTAGAATCGGAAGTGCCGTACTACAGGTATGTGCCCGACCCAGTTCTCGAAAATGGAAATATCACATTGTACTGGGATCGATCCATCATCACTGACAGGACTATTGTTGCCAATAAGCCTGATATAGTGGTGGTGGATCGATTAGAGCGGCGTGCAATGATTGTTGACATAACGGTCCCACATGACGGGAACCTCGTGAAAGCCGAGAAAGATAAACAAATCAAATATCTTGACTTGGCTCGCGAGGTTGTCGACATGTGGGATGTGGACTCAGCGATCATTGTACCGATAGTCGTGACAGCCAATGGGTTAATAGCCAAGAGCCTCGACCAACACCTGAGGAGGCTCTCGTTGGGCAGCTGGATCAAGGGCTTGATTCAGAAGGCGGTACTTTTGGACACGGCCCGCATTGTTAGGAGGTTTCTCTCTCTGGAGCCCTGACCGCCGGTAGCTTGGACCCTGTTCCCGATACCGGTGGGCCACTATTTTTTATATTTTTAAATGTTTTTATATTCTAATATTTAAAAATATAATTTATATGTATATATCTAAGAAATAAAGGAAATAATAATATCTTTAATATCTTTATTTTCTCTCTTCACAAAGGTTCACATATTTATAAACATAGAGACAAGACTCGACAACAATACATATACGAGTAATATGATCCTTTGTGAGAGACTGGCGTCCATACTAGGATACCCTGTGTAACGAAATGAACCCCCGCATGCTGCAAATGCTCTATACTAATTTCATCGCGGCCTGGGAAGTTACCCCTCGTCATATGATTTATAACAGCAGATATTTGCTTACCAGTAAAACCTGGTAATACTGCCTGCCCAAGCGAATTTTGCTTGATTTCACTAGTATTGAGCATCCCCGGCACACAAGATGGAGGTTCTATCTAAAAAAGAATCCTAAACATGTTCGTAATGTGAAGCGGCTGCATTTATAGGAGCAGGGGTTTAGCATTTAGTTTTGTCTTGCCATTCCAAAGGCTTTGAACCTTTGTCTGCGTGGTTTGACGCGAAAAAATCCATCTTAATTTCCTCGGCGTTATTTTGACACCATCTTAGCTTAGATTTGAAACAACAGCGACGCCGAGACTACACCATGTTATCATAAATAAATGGCAGCGTGACAGAGTGACATGGAAGACGACGCCGCATCACCACACGCAGACAAGATCGTTACATACAAATTACTGCTCGACGAAATCGTACAATGACCGCAATGATGTTGATTACGAGGTTTCATAGTTCTTTAGGGATGTTACACGACGAAATCGCTTGCATGAAGTCAATCTCCATTCACGAAGGCCACTACGTGTACCACCTATTGAGCCCCACAATCGCAGAACCCATTTACAATGGGCTCGTGAACACAGAAATTGGGCAGCAGAAGAGCGGCGTTTTGTGTGTTTTTCTGATGAATCTCGCTGTGTTACGAGGCCAGATGCTGGACGTACACGATATTGCTTAGCCCCTGGTAGCCAAGAATGTTTAAAATCATGTAACGAAGTCCATACATACAGTGGTGAAAGAATCATAATATGGGTGGGTAATTGGATCGGCCGAAGAACCGAACTGATTTGGATCAGAGGCAATTTCAATGCACAGATTTACGCTGAAACGATTGTACAAATGTTTTCATTCCTTTGCGGGCCCAATTTGGTGCTTCATTTCTGTTTATGCACGTCCACACACTGCCAGAGTCGTTGCAAACACACATGCCGCAGCTAATATCAACGTTCTACCACCGTCTGCTCAATCACCAGACTTGAATCCCATTGAGCACGCATGGGATATGCTTCAAAGAAGAGCTCTGCCAAATATGGATGCCTTACACACACCAGAAAACCTTTTTCGCCTGTTACAACGGACGTGGGCGGCCATTCCGCAACGTGATTTAGTTGAACTACGAGTACTACTGAGTAAGCCGAATCGCTGCGATTGTGTTATACATGTTAAAGGCGGAAATATAGACTTCTAATTGTTTATTTTACGCAATAAAAACCTTTAAAAACTGTCGAAGTCTCCACCGATGCCGACTTAGTCAGCGCCAAACATACGTTTAAATTGGAAAACAAACTTCAAAAACAAACTTTCAGTTTTACTTTAAGTCTTGGACGAACAGAGAATCAAAGCTTTTGAACAAAAAGAAGAGCTTGGCTATTAAAACGGCAAAGTTTTTAGATAAAATAAAAACGGCATATACCTACAGGAGACATTTCTAGCTTTTAACTAATATGCTTTTGAAAATGACTGTCCATTGTTTTAGTTTTTGAAGAGATACGGAGTTGTGGATGGAGATGGGACGAGCTTGAGTAGTGTTGGCAACCGTAGTTACTAAAACCTCGGGCTCTGACAGATGATCAATACAAACAGACTGACAGACTCAACTCTGCATTGAGATTTGTGACTTATTGGTTTATATCGACTTGATGGCTTGTATTGACTTGGAGATTACATGTAGCTTCAGCGACTGCCAGACGACCGGTACAGAATGATGGCCGTTACGTCCGCGACTGTTTTTTATACGTAAAAGGACACGATAAGGCTTCGTTACCGTTAAGCTTGATGTTTAAAAGATGGCAAAAGCATTTCGCAACATTTTCCTTGTTCGGAAGTAGATCGCCGGGGCAGGTAGGTACGTTTTTTTTCTCGTCATGCAAGTTATGGTGTAATTTGGAAGTCAAATAGTTACCACGTTGATTGTTTACTAGCAAGAATAGGTTAAAAAATACTCTCTGCGAGTTTGAAAAAGTTTGCAAAATCAACTACTCTTTCACATGAAATACGTAACACGTAGATAGCATACCTACAGACATGCGCTTTGAAACACACACCAACTCGTGTAGTAAACCAAAAACAGCAATTTTCTGTTCCAAACTGGATCGTATCCGGTGACGGAGCACGCAAGCTGGCTAATAGCGCTAGTTTCAAGTTTGTACCGGACGAGCCGCCGTATGGCCGGTCCGGTGGCATAATACCTGCAGACGCGCGTGGCTCCGGTGCCGGTCCGGTTCGCAAAGAGAGCGGTTGTTAGCATCTCGTGTGAGCCCCGGCCATTATTATAATAATATAACTGAATCAGATGCCAGTGAATGGGATACGATAAAAAACTCGGCAGTCTAGATGATAAAATAGAAAGCATCGCTTCTTCTTTATTAAAAAATGATGTTACATACATATTATAGTTGTTATTCTTCCATTATGTTTTCAGATAGTTTAGGGAGAGGGTTAGGTAAATTATTGAGCAACAACCTTAGTCAATCTTCTGTTAATTATTGTATGCCTGGGAAATCCTATGAAGAGATAATGTTATCAATAACTGGGAATAAATATGATCCGAAAGCCATTATTTCTGTATTTGTAGGTAATAGTACTAATGTAAAAAAAGATGACATCACTGACAATGTCACTGAAATCTTGAAGGTTAATTGTCAGAAAATAATATTGTGTGCTTTTCCATACTTTGAGCACTTGTCAAGTAGGCAAAATCATAATATACATATGATAAATAACCATATGCATTTATTAGTTAATCACTATAGTGACAAACTTATAGTTTTTGACACCAACACTTTTGTTGAGAAATTAAGATCGACTAGGGATACTGCGTATCTGCCTATTAGTTTTAGACGTCAAATAGCATGGCTATTAGCTTTTAATATAAACTCAGACATAAGTAATATGTCGAAGTCTGCTGTAATTAGCACCACAAAAATTAGTAATAATACTAATATTAAGGTGGTTAGCCATAATAGTTTAAACTAGTCAGTAAGACAACAGAGGGTACCAGTAATAATGTTATTAATCTCGCCGTCAACAAGGTACCTTCTAGCACTCAATTATTTAATGGTAAAAAAGGGGCTAAGCAGAATTCCTTGAAATTGTTTCACCAAAATATTCAAGGATTTTCTTCCAAACTATTAGAAATTGAATTGTTATTAGAAAAAACAATGTTTGATATTATTTGTATAACTGAGCATTGGTTGAAATATTATGAAATGCTAATTAATTATGAAAACTATAGTGTGGGCAGTTGTTTTAACCGAAAATCCATGCTGCGTGGAGGTTCACTAATCTTAATTAAAAATTGTATAAAATCTAAGTCTCGTAAAGACATAGTTGAAGAAATCTAAAACTATTTGCCCTAAGTTTTTATTCAGTGACTGGGCAACTAAAGGCATCAGGAAAAGTAGGGAAAGATTATTTGAACTGTATGGCCTTAAGCCGTATATTAACACTGAAACTTTCAATAAGTATGTTGCTACTTACTCGAAAACTTTTAGAAATGTCTGCAAAGCAGCTAAAGCGTCATTCATTAGCAACAAGGTTAAATCAGCAGACAATAAAATAAAGACAGTTTGGAAAATTATTAACAATGAAACGAATAGGAACAAAAGGCATAATATTGATTACACACTGGACACTTCCCGCGGTCTCATTAGCGATAACATCGATGTTGCTCAGGAATTTGCAACTTTCTTTACTAATATTTCAATTAAAACTACATAAACTTTAAATTCCTCGCCCTCTCTTGCTATTGATTTATTAAGAGCGAATGTTTCAGCCTGTTCTATAGAATTTAAATTTAAACATATAAGTCCTGTGGTCGTTGTAAAGGCATTTAAGCAACTTAAGATTAAAATTACAGAAGATCTGTGGGGCATGTCTACTAAAGTTTGTCAATCTATTATTGAGACAATTGCACCCTATTTAGCTTTAATATTTAATGTATGTGTAGATCAAGGGGTATTCCCAGATTTAATGAAGTATAGTAAAGTAATTCCACTTTTCAAATCTGGGGACAGCAAAGACACTAATAATTATAGACCCGTATCGGGTTTGCCAGTTTTCAGCAAGGTGTTTGAAAAAGTAATGTTAAAGCAAATGCTCAATCATTTTAATCGTAATAACATCCTACACGATCAACAGTATGGTTTCACCAGAGGACGTTGTACAACCGACGCCGGTGTTACATTAGTAAAACATATTTTTAACACATGGGAGGAGGCACAAGATGCAATAGGCATCTTTTGCGACCTATCCAAGGCATTTGATTGCGTGAATCACGAAACACTGCTCTTGAAACTTGAGCATTACGGACTGGATAAACTTGCGCTTAGCTTAGTAAAATCATATTTGAATGATAGACTGCAGCAAGTTCAAATAAACGATGTAAATTAATTGGGCTTAAAAGTCAAAATGGGTGTACCGCAGGGTTCAATATTGGGTCCGTTCCTCTTTTTAGTATATATAAATGATTTACCTCATTTACTGAAAATCCGACCTCAAAAGGTGTTATTTGCTGATGATACATCACTGATTTTTGAAATAAACAGACATGCACATGAGCTTGACGACGTAAATAACGCCATGCTTAAGGTTCATAATTGGTTTACTGTAAATAATTTGGTATTAAATGAGAAGAAGACTAAATGCATAAGATTCTCGTTACCGAACGTTAGAAGTAGTAAATGTCACGTTGTATTGAATAAAGAGATACTAGAATTCGTCGAAAAAACGGTTTTCCTGGGGATTACGCTAGATTCAAAGCTACAGTGGGGTCCTCACTTAACATCACTTGCAGGACGGCTAAGTTCAGCCGCTTACGCTGTTTGGAAAATCCGTCAATTAACAGACGTAGATACCGCGAGACTAGTCTATTTTAGTTACTTTCATAGCATCATGTCTTACGGTATTCTGCTATGGGGACGGGCTGAAGATATTGATTATATCTTTATTCTGCAAAAGAGAGCTGTCAGAGCCATCTACAACCTCCGCAAACGCGAATCTCTAAGGGAACTGTTTAAAAAATTTACATCATGACGGTACCTTGTCAATATATATATGAAAACATTATGTATGTTCGAAAAAATCTACATCTTTTTAGTAAGATAAGTGACAGGCATAATTTCAACACTAGAAATAGGGACAAATTAGATCAACCACGTTTCAGGTTATCTAAAGTAGGTACTTCTTTTATGGGGTACTGTGTAAAATGTTATAATAAAATACCACTCGATATTCTTCAACTAAATGAGAAGAAATTTAAAACATGCATTAAACGCACACTATGTAGACAAGCATATTATAAGTTCAATGACTATATAGTAGATAAAAATGCTTGGCTTAATGCTGGTCCTGCTCCACAGCCACTCGGGCGAACTAGTTAAAATTTGAATGTTTGGAAGAGATGCTCCTTTCTTATTCCCCCTTTTATTTTTCTGACATTGCGAACTTAATGTTTGTTTATTTTTTATAAAATATTTTTTATTATTGAATAACTCAATAGATATTTTAATGATTATTTTCTTTTATGTAGTAAAATTTTATTCATTGCTCAAATACATAGCAAACTATAGTTTTGTATAATTTAGAAGCATATTGCAATTTTGTAAATGTGAGTACAATGGATTCGTTTATTATATAATTATGTTGACTTGACAGCATGGCAGTAGAGACTATGTCATGCTCACTTAAATGTCTCACTGTTGGTGGCGCGTGTGTTGGATCATTCGGTTCCCTACAAAATGGTTGAGCTGGATGGTGCTGATCCACGCGTCATGTTCGTGAACGGGCGCCGTCAGTTGAGACTGGTCATCTCTTAACTGCCACGGCTTATTTTTATTATTAATCTTATATTTTGAATTGTTTTTTTATATATTTTTTTCATTGTTCTCGCATATAGAAGCAACACGAATAATGTACCCAGGATTTGTAATATCTTGATTTAAAAAGAGTGTCCTTGGAGTTTCTTGCCCGTTCTTCTCCATAGAGATCTACGTTTTGGAATGAGCAACTAGCTTCAACTTTCTGAGTAACTGACCGACTCTTTGACAGTTCAAAAGTGCCTGTAAATGGTTTAATTGAAATAAATGCTTTGAGTTTGAGTTTGAGTGTGATAGGAAACTAATAGACAAGAATCCTAAAGACAGGTCGGTTGCTTTATTGACGTGAGCCCGCTTAGCGCACTTCAAGCAGAAACATCTTTAGCTTAGTTGGAGGGGCAACAGGAAGACTAGGTAAGTGTTACCAAATGGTGAGCTTCACATTTAAAGTAGGTGAACTGGTGAACATTTGTAGTAGCAACTGATATTGTGAAGAAAAATATAATATGCTTAAGTAGTAGGAAAATTACTACTGAGATTACGACTAATAGAAAATATATGTCTATGTGTATATCTTATTTTTTTTTTTGTTTCGTTTTAATTTTCGTATGCTGCACTGGTTGACGTCACACGTCAGCGCCCGCTAAAAACGAGCGCTGGGGCTCTTTATTGCATAGGGTTGTAGCATTATGCTGAGGGATTGCCGTTTTACGTCAATGTGACGCATATTTTCCTCCAACTTGTCCTTTTTTGTGTTTGTGTGTTTTTTCTCTGCGTCATGTTTACCACAATTAAACGTATTTTCTTTCTTTCTTCCTTTAATTAGTATGAAAAAAGACACTTGCGCTGACCCCAAATATATTGCGATAAGGGCAACAGAACCATGATGAACCATCTCAACTCAACTCAACTCAACTCAACTCAAAGCATTTATTTCAATTAAACCATTTACACTTTTGAAAGCAAGGCACTTTTGAATTGTCAAAGAGTCGTTAAGTTAGTCAGAAAGTTGAAGCTAGTTGCCCATTCCAAAACGTAGATCTCTATGGAGAAGAACGGGCAAGAAACTCCAAGGACACTCTTTTTAAATCAAGATATTACAAAATCCTGGGTACATTATTCTTGTTGCTTCTATATGCGAGAACAATGGAAAAAAATATAAAGAAATAATTCAAAATATAAGATTAATAATAAAAATAAGCCGTGGCAGTTAAGAGATAACCAGTCTCAACTGACGGCGCCCGTTCACGAATATGAACATCATAGTTCTGTTGCCCTTATTTCAATATAATATGGAAATAATCATAAGACCATTACCAAGCATTTGCTCCCCGATGAATACATTATCCGAAAACAATATTAAAAGTTCCGCGATCCAAACACTGTTTAGACGCCAAGATTTAATGATTGCTTCAACTTATAATTGCATTCAACAGGCAAACAAATAGCTTCGTTTAAATGAACCATTAATAATCCAAAGTTATTGTTGGGGTTTTTACTTTCCATTAATTAGCTAATTTCCAAGTTTCGTTGGGGTATCTCGTAATAATATTATGAACATCAAGCACGTTCGTTGGCCGCGGATCCAGAAATTGCACAGATTGTCGGAAGTTTGTATTCCGTCTCGGTTCGATAGGGATGATGCTAATAAATCAGTCGCAGCTTAAACATCACACGCTAGCTAATACCGTGGCTTTGCTTGCGATAATTTTCTTTCCCAAGGAAAACCTAGTATATCCTAATATACTTAGGGGTTGATTTATAAACGTTGTTTAAAGTTAAGAGACGTTTAATCGTCAAAAATGTATGGTTACACAGTGGCTAATCATTACTTAACTTTAAGCAATGTTTATAAATACAGGGGTTCGTTTTTTGTTAGGAAAGAAAATTAAATTGCCTAGATACAGGTATCTAATTGTGATTTGTAAAATATGAAACCAGTGAAAAATGATTTCGTTTATTAGCTGATAAAATAGACTAACTCAAAAATGTTTGTGTACACTGTCGGGTATAACTTTGTATGATAATATTGTTTGTAAAGCGACAACCGACTCATCACAATGAGCAGTACAAAGTAAGCTTCCATCATATTATTAGCATAAACCTAACAACTTCAAAATAACGAACAGACTAGCTACTACAAAGGATGATTTCCACCAAACGGCTCGCATCGCATCGGATCGGAACGGATTTTACAATCTTTAAACGATATGAAATCGTGTACAAGAAATTAATAATTAATTATAATTAATTAATAAATTAATTATAATTTAAAGTCTATATTACCAAGCCGCGTACAGCAGCTTGACCGCGGGCGTCTTCCGCGAAACGCGATCGTAGCCGAAAGTATGCTGCGACGTGCTATCGACTCCGTTCGCATGTCATCGTAACCGATCACACATTCATCCGAATTAGAACACGTCAACACGGTAGGAATGAAACTATTTGACTAGGCGCAGCAACAGATACGTTCGCAAGCGACGGTACGGAGCCGATCCTATGCGTCGACATCCTGCCGGACGCGATCGGCTATCGCCGCATCCGTTCGTATCCTTTCCGATCCGATGGGATGCGAACCGTTTGGTGGAAATCATCCTTAAAGGTAATATATTGATAAAGTGGCAAGTTCCGGCTTCAGTAGATACGGCAGGCTAAATAAATCGAGATTTCCATACATAATGGCGATCATTTGTCACTCATTTGTTTGGATAACCGAAAGGTTCGCCTCGGTCGGCGCGACGTGTTCAGCTTGGCCGAACAACATGAATGCGACGGCGACGGTCGCTTGTATTATGACACGGGGTCATCCAGATACCATATTGACAGCTTCCTAAACATAAAAGGTCAAATTGAATTAGCTAGCGAGACTCCGCAGACGTGGATATCTAAACATGATTAAATAAAAAAAAAAAATATTTTGTAGTTCTTTTATTAGGTCATTAACCGCAGGTAGTTTAGTCACTTGAAATATCAGTTTTCTTTGTGTAAACTTCACAGACGTGATCGGTATCGACATCGACACACGATAAAATAAAAAAGTACTAATATTCTCCACTCATACTTCAAGTTGGTAACTACATTATCAACGGTCGTTGACCCCAAAAAAAAACATTAATCATTATTTTTTTTATTTTGTTCTGTTAACATTTTGAAACCCATCACGTTTGCGTAGTTTCGCTAACAAATTTAATTATACCAACTAGCAATTCCCGAAATAGCCCAATCAATTGTTTATCCTCCCTAAATTCTAAACAACAACAAATAACAAACGTATGGCTTATTTCAGTATCAATTTCAGTTTGTATCTCAGTTTTAAACTCAAACTTTTACATGTAATTTAGTGGTAGTAGTTAAGAGCTCAAATTAAAAAACCATTAGTACCAAACTGTACTTCTCAAGGGCGACCTTGGTTCAAAGTAACTCGAATTAAAAGGGATGCCCATAAAATTCTGTCTCAACCAAATAGTGATGACGCGAAGAGTTTGTTCAGGTTCCTGGCCTAAATATAATCCGCAGCAGCGTGTCATTAGGGTGTGATGGGACTGTCATACGTATTGCGATAATAAAACTAACTAAAAACAAAAATAAATAAAAAAGAGATGACACAGTGCGACGCTTGAATCAATATATTTACTTAGATGCTATTTCACTTAGTACTAAAAAACAGTGACCCTGTTCTTCCCAAGGATGTTTTATTCAAATTCTCCGAAGAAAAACAAAAAGATATCATTGCATAATCAGCCTATATTATTCCCATTGCTGAAAAACAGACCAGCGGGGCAATAACGTAACACACTAACAGGGGGAATGGGTTTCATTTTGACAGTTCAACAACATTCATTGCGTTATTTTCGTTGTTGAGCAGACAAATTTTTCGAACGTATGAAGCAATGGATTATCAATAGGCTTCAAAATGCTTCTGATTGTGATAGATAGTGTATTATGTAATTAGGGTGCTGCTCTCTATGAGAGGAAGTGGGCTGTAATCCACCATGAGGGCCCATTGTGGGTTAGTAGATGTAACATGTCTTAGAAGATTTGGTTCTAGGACATGCCGGTTTTCTTACGGTGTTTTCTTTCACCGTTTTGAGAGCAATGGTGAAGAAATAAATTACACAGAGTAAAGTAGGCTTAGGCTCGAACCGACGACTTACAGCTCCTAAGTTGGAGTCTATGTTACTGGGCTACCACTTGACTGCTCTCAGTACATTATTGATACAGAAGGATATTGTAATAATAACATACGTAGATCAATATTAACACGTTCGCGTGAAGAATCTCGTCTCTGAATGTTTGTACTGTGGTGCACCTTTTTCTCATACAAAATTAAGCAACGTCTAAAGACGTTCCGCCGTAAAACGTATGTTTTAGAACTGTTTTATGTTGGACGGCGTTCACAGCACACACACGATAAGTCGTTTATCTGCACGCAGTTTAACTGGTGGTGATGATCGCGGTATAAGGGAGGATGTCGTATGGCATTGTGCATGAGTGCGCGCGACTTTTGCATGTGTGCGTACAAAACTAGAAAAATGTTTTTTTTATTAGGTCACGCGGCGGTATAACCGCGGCGCAAAATAGATGCGCTATTGGAATTTGCCCATTAAACAGACGTCCAAAGACGTTCCGTCGAAATAAATATGACAATCTACAGGCCGTCATATGACGTTGCGCCATTTCATAATATATCAAGACGACGTCATAAGACGTAGCTCACGCGAACGTGTTAATCTGTTTGCTTTGACACGCTGTGCAGTTATTTTTTATGACTAAAACTTCTGCAGTGTTGGTTTTGTGGTAATATTCAAGTTTAATCCAAGTTCGACCGGGGTTTACGGGTGGCGTTACGAAGTCGTATTGACTAACATTAATAATGTGGTATCAGCTTTACTCACTCCTATCTCCGAGAAGGTACTGCTTCTCAATATCGGCCGGTGAAATAGTAAGACTTTTGCTTTAGGTTTTAATATATAAACAATACGTGTACCATATTTACAGATATATCTTTTAAATATTTCGTGCTTTCTTAACGTGGTGTAATAACACCAAGATACCTCTGATAAATAATCGAACTTACTTTGATAATTTTGGTTAGTGATGTAACCTGTGCCGACACCCTCAACATAGCCTCAACTCACCCTCAACATAGCCTCAACTCACCGACAACTCACCCTCATTTCATCCTCAACTCAACTGACTCTCATTTCACCCTCAACTCAAGCCATGCTTAAAAGTAGTTTCTTACGGTGAAATGGCTTTGAAATAGTTTTAAGTAATGCTTGCTATTGGGTTAGGTTCTGTGATACTGGCCTAAGCCATTAGGTTCTAAATACAGGTGGCATACACGCTAACAAGAGCAGAGACAGAGTGCACCTGTGGCTGCGCACACACTTGTGCACTATAATATCTCCCGCGTTGACAATAGCCTCCACTGAGACTGACCGCCATGGCCGAATTCGATCTGGAGGAATATTATTATTAAAAGAGCACAACGCAACGGATCATAATTATCATTTATGCTGCCTTGCTAACCGACCGATCTCATTGCAGAACCAGTCATGTCCATCGCAGTCAACAGCTTCACCACCTGTTATATCATCAGAGACAAAAGGAACTAGATAAAGTGACATTCTCTCAGCGATAACAATGATTGAAAAGTGAAAAATGTACGGGACTGACATAAGCTACAACTGTCAATCTGTTGAAAGTTTTGGACGAAATACAAAATGCTTTTAAAGTGTTTGCCACGTGTCTAGACCCAGTACTTTTTTTTATTAAGTACTTGCCAACAAATCAGTCTTGCAGAACAATAATTAAGCAAAATAAAAAGTTAAAGCATTTATTTCAAATATAGGCACATAAAAGGCACTTTTGAACGTCAACATTTACATTAAAACAGACTTGATTCTAGTTGCTTCTTCCAAAAGGTAGTTTCGTATCGAGAAGAATGGGCAAGAAATTCCACCGTTACTCTTTAAAAATGTTTTTCAATATTTTGTATACATTAATTATATAATTATATGTAAAGAAGATGCACCTAGAATAAAATGACTATACCACAATAGGTAAATATAATAAAAAATTAAGCAATGTCACATAAATTTAATATGTGACAGATACATGATGCTCACATATTTAAATGATAAATGATAAATGATTTTATTTCTGTAAGTAGGTTTGTACAAACACTTTTACACGTCAATCATATTTTAAAACTAGATGAGGTCGGCGTTTCCTATCTGACTACTCTGAGAAGAAAGGCTGAAACAAACTCAGAGGTCACAGTCTCTTTTAAAGTCCAGACATAATCTTGGTCAGATCATGTGAAGACCGTGTAGATTTGAGTCTGAAATAGTAATTTTGAGGAAAAAATACCACACAGAATGAGTGGACCTGTCCAGTCAGTGCACGCATTTGTCAGTAATCGTGCAGCTCAACTCAAAACTTAAGGAGCTCAACGATTCGACGAACAATACCAAAGAAAGGACATTTGGGTAGGCCGCATTAATTACTCAAACTGCCAGACTTTGATTAAAACTAATCAAGAAAGAAAAAAAAAAAAACAATGATCTACATAGTCTTCACATTCACAATAATTAAAATAATATACTATTTTACAAAGTAAATATTCATGTCAATATATTTATAAAAATTCATCAATGTCAACAGGTATACAAATATTGTAAAAGTAGGTATACGATTTTCCTAAACTTGTAACAAGTAATTAGTCAGTGTGTTAGTTAATCACATAATGTTAATCAATATTAACATATCGCTTCGTCACCTAATTAAGTAGATATCACAATAACAATCAAAGTAGTGGTAGAAATACGATGTGAATAAAAAGGTCTTAGGCTTTTTCGAAATTTTTGTAGGTTTTTAATTCAGTTGGTAAAGTTTACAGAGAAGGATTCTAATGCAAAGCCTGACTACCCGAAAAGATGGTTTAAAATATAATTTAGGCAAATAACGGAACACGTGCCAAATGATTTTTTTTAACTCACCGTGTCTGGCTGAAGGTACAACAGTTTACTGAAAGATCTAATTTCGTTATTTGATTTACTAGAAAGTTTGCACGAATACTAAATTGAACGTCGATTGTATTTAATTAAGCAATACTAATCGATTTCACGCGGTAAGTTTCCGAAAAGCCTTGTACTTTTACGTACTTAAGTCTTTATTTTTTGTAAAAAGTTTTAGTACCGAGTTCGAAGTTTATCTTATCGCCCATTGAGATTTTTCTTTACAAACTAAAACCGAACTTATTTCTACTCGCCTTATTTAAGAACTCGGTGTCCTTATAATTTTCTTCCAAGTTTCAAGTTGTTTTACCAACGGAATCAGATTTTTCATATAAACTGTTTCCCCTTTTCACCCAGGCAGTGGTTGAGTTCTGAAAATTCAATATACTTTAAACATTTAAAAAATAATTATTTTTTAAATGTTTGGAATCTATCAGGTTTCGCAAGGGAAAGTAAGGTCTAATATTAGCAAATGACCTCCTCTACATGCGAATTTGCTATGGCAGGTCTAGATCCAGTCACCCTGTATATTCGAAACTAATTGTATTTTTTTTAAATCACTGGATACAAAATATAGTCCATTTAAAAGGTTTTGATGCAAAAACAGTTTTCGTCATTTTGCGAGATGCACTATGATACCTAGGACCCGTTGAATAGTCCATGACTAAGTACTTAGTAGGATCCGGGGTTATAAGTTAGTGGGAATCTTTGCCCAACTGTGGGTTTAATGGGCAATTCCGAGGTACTATGTTTCGCCGTGTATAATAGCGTGTTGTGGTCTAAATGCGATGATTATGTAAATTGTACGCGTATGAGTTCATTTTCTGTGTTATTTGCATGTGGATTGGCTGGTTTAGAGGGTGGTTTTGGGGTTACTGTAATTTTATCAGTTTAAACACTTCCATAATTATTTATCGCAGCCCTTTTAAATGAATTGACCGACTGTGATCTGTTGTCAGTGCATAGATTGAAATGATTATGTGATCACCTTTTTATTAAAACGTTTGCGAACGATAAAAGTGAAAATAGTCACAAGGTGTATAGATGTTTTGGGACAAAACTATTACTTGGTTTTAGTAAAATAAATTGTATACTATGTTTTGTACCTGTACGGTGGATAAAATAACTTATGGAACAATAGTTGTAGACAATAAAATGGTTCCTTGTCCGTGTATAAGTCTTTTTGGGGCTGACTGTACATTGGGAGCACATTTCACGAAGTCAGGGAAGAAGTTCACCATGATGGTATCACCATTTCCTTAATGCAAACAAACAAACATCAGTTTAGATTACTTTATCGTTAACCTGTAAAACTTTAGTACAGTAGCTTGTTGTAAAGGAGCTCATCCGAGAAAATACTACCACCTATTTATGCCGTCAAGCACCGCTTCAATTTGAAGTATAATGGTCGCAGGTTTAATTACAGGTAAATGATACATTTCAGCTGTCTCTGGACTATCAACACATCTTCGATGCCTCTAGTACTTATTCTCGGGGCCTTAGTCTACTAATTTGCAAACGTTGCTATGGTCGTACCATTGTGAGTTTCGACATATTTCGTATGGCAAATCAAAAATAAATGATTAAATGTAACTTTAAGTAGGAAACAATATTATTTAGTTTTATCGGAAATAGAGGAAATGTGAACAAAGGAGAATTGCTCCAATACCATAGAACATTGTGCAACCTTAGTTTATGAAAATTTTTGTTGTTTACATTCCCTTATAAAAACAGTTTGCTACAGGAATAAAATAACTTAAGTTTTGACTTTAACATGACAATGCACAATGTGACATATACCTAATGATAAATCTATTCCATTTAGTTGAAACTAACAATTATGTTGGTAATAATATGTATTTGACAAACGAGAGGCATAATATTGTTATGTAATCATATTTCTAACTATTACAAAACACATATTATAGCTGTATCGCTATCATATTTATTTTTTGTATTTCAGCCAAACATTTGGCTACACAAATTGCGTATTTTGAGCAATGCAATGACTTTTTCAAAATAAGCCAATATTTTGGTCAAAATTGATCATCACATTGACAATGACATTGATCATCATTTAAATTAGAAATTAGGACAATAAACTTCTTGCAAAAATGTAACAAACGCTAATAATAAATCAAATAAAAGGTTAAAAAATTTAAATAGTATCAATCTGGTGCATCAAAACATTCAAGGGTTTTTGAAAAAATATTTAGAAGTAGAGTTGTTCCTGAATTGTAGCAATATGGATATTATTTGTATTCCATATTTATTCTTTCTTAAAAGGCTATTTCAGAGGTCACAGTCTCTTTTAAAGTCCATACATAATGTTGGTCAGATCATGTGAAGACCATCTACATTGGTATCTGAAATGGTCTTTTGTGGAAAGAACCACAGAGATTGACTGGACCTGTCCAGTCAGTGCACGCATTTGTCAGTAATGGTGCAGCTCGACTCAGGAAGTCAGGACTTAAGGAGCTCTACGATTCGACGAACAATACCAAAACAAAGGACGTTATATTGAAGGCCTAGACATTGATGTGACAGGATACCATAGAAATCTTATACGAGAATAGAATTTTTCGTTTAGGTACAGGTTGTAAACATTAGTATTTAACATATAAACTGTGTTTACTCGGAGCTTTCAAAGAGCAATACAAAATACACGTTTAAATATATAAATCTTCATTCCGGTGGAACGTCCGTATTTCACACAGCGCACCTTTCGATGGAACCTTCCGGTTTAATATGCAGCCGCCATTTTAAAAACCCGTTCTAGTCACATTTAAATTGCGTTCTAAATCATCGTAATGTATTTATTGTACGGTCAATGGTGTAAGCGAGAGCGACTTTTAATTAATATTTTTGTACATTCACACCTGACTTTTTTATAAATAGATTGATTAGATGATAAATAAATAATAAATGATTTTATTTCTGTAAGTAGGTTTGAACAAACACTTTTACACTTCAATCATATTTTAAAAACTAGATGAGGTCGGCGTTTCCTATCTAACTACTCTGAGAAGAAAGGCCGAAGAAACTCAGAGGTCACAGTCTCTCTTAAAGTCCAGACATAATCTTGGTCTGATCATGTGAAGACCATGTAGATTTGTGTCTGAAATGGTCTTTTGAGGAAAAACCACACAGATTGAGTGGACCTGTCCAGTCAGTGCACGCATTTGTCAGTAATCGTGCAGCTCAACTCAGAACTTAAGGAGCTCAACGATTCGACGAACAATACCAAAGAAAGGACATTTGGGTAGGCCACAAAATTTACTCAAACTGCCAGACCATGATTAAAATTAACTGAAGAGAAAAAAAAAGGGGCAACAATGATCCACATAGTCTTCACATTCACAATTATTGAGTACAAGTTTTACATTTTTTACATTAAGTACTTTCTCCTCGGTAAGAAATTAAATGCGAAAATAATTTTCCTACGTTGACGTTTTCATTTTTTCGGACCCGAATGCAGGGCCTGTACAAAGTTAGAGAGCGCAATTATTTAAATATTTCTATTCAGCACGCGCCACACAGAAAAACTTGCTTTAAACAACTTACTTTTACAAATGACAGTTACAAAGCAAGTTTTTCTTCGGCGTTTTTGTTTCCAGCTGTTTCAATATTAACATTAGATTTTTTTTAACTACCCCCGCGTTGTGTACATAGGACGGAACGCTGGGGATATTATTTTAAGCATTGTGGCGACATCGCTACAGAACGTTATTAATTCCTGCTTTTACATTTTTGAGCACATTGCCTTCAGTTAAAGTTTGTTTATCTATTCGAGAAGGCGGAAACACCTTTCCTGAGCTACTTGATATTACTGTTTCTGAATAAATATTACTTACTATGCAGTTGCAGCAAATATTTATGTTTAATATTATCTTTACATAGCCAATGTCCCGCAGTGGACGTCTTTTGACCGATATGATGGATACAACACGGTTTATCATCTACATAATGATCTGACGATTAAAATGTAATTGACTTTAAAGAGACTGACCGATAGACAGATAATAAATTCAAATAATGTATATTTATTTTTAAAACAGGTTTTAATGATTCTAAATGTCTAACTTAAATTAAACAATAATTAATTTTAATATTATCATCATTAATTTGAAACACTCCAGCGTCGCCATTGACCACCTTAATATTAGCTAAGTTATTTTATTGCTTCAAATTGTAATAACTTAGAAAGCGGGTGGATCGATTTAAATGAAATAAATACTAAAATAAATAATACCTCAAATTACGAGTTCTGTCTATATTTCCAATTTCTTAAATCTAGTAAAAAGAGGTACATTTCAGAATTCTAACGTCAACCCGGTAGGGGTTGTCGTTAGAATTCTGAAATGTACCTCTTGGAATGTACCTCTTGGAATGTACCTTGGGGATGTTTTACAAAAACGCTGTAACAAATATATTTTTATTTCTTACCAAAAGCATACATTAAAATTTTCATATCTTTAACTTAAGAAATGCTAAGTTTCCCATACAATCATTCATCCCGTATATCATCCCCTTTTTGGTTTATTTTTGAAACAAAAAGTACCTAAATTTCTTTTCCAAGATGACATTTATTTCCTAGCCAAATTT
The DNA here is from genome assembly GCA_917490735.1 of Dryobotodes eremita. Lineage (NCBI taxonomy): Eukaryota > Metazoa > Arthropoda > Insecta > Lepidoptera > Noctuidae > Dryobotodes > Dryobotodes eremita. The sequence goes on along the minus strand of OU823241.1, from coordinate 1,735,595 downwards.
TATCGAAATCAGTTCAGTGATTTAGGCATGAAAAGGTAACATACAGACAGACAGAGTTACAGTCTTATAATATAATATTTATTAAGGTACACCAAAAGTTTCTGTATAATATTTCTTAAGTAACCAGTAATCTCAGAAATAGGTGATAACATAAATAATGATAATAAAACTAAAGGCTCTAGAATTTAGAAATTATGGCAAAATACTTCTTAAACATAAGATTAATGAACAAAATAATAACAAAAAGGAAAATAAAATTACCTACAAATTATAAGACACTTAATATTGCAATTTCGCCAACATAATTAAGACATAAACAATATAAATTGAAATAAAAATGTGATCGTATAGAATAGCTTCTAAAATAAAGTACGAAACGGTGAAGAGTTTTCAAAATATACTAACATAACAAATGATCTGATTGCGTTTTTGGACACTTCAGTATTTTGGCTATAAAGACTTTTATGGAATCACGGTATAAGTCGACATCCTGTACACATTTTGTCAACGAATTCATCTCTCTACCGAGTCTGTTTAGTGGTGAAATATTTGAATGCTTGAGTGTGGAATACATTAGTTACAGGTATGTGAGTATTTTGTAAGGAACTTTTAGTCCAATACGCTCAACTTATTTGTCACAGTCTATTTCATTATTGACCAATTTGTAGAGTACTACAACATAACGCTCGACCAGAGTTAAAGCAAAGTTGGCCGGTAGCGGTCAAGCAGTGAACACGTTTAGAAACTGTCGCGCGTTCTGTATAGTTGTGTTGAGTACCTACAGTGTGTGATTTATTTGTTCGTAAATTATAATTTATTTTGAACTGCAAACGGTTCTTCTGTTGCGCAATAACCAACACTTCCCACAGTACGCCCACAGTAGTTAAAATAATATGTTTGATGATAACGAGAGAAAAGTACCTTCTCCGTCATATATATTAGCATGGATTATTATTATACTGCTAAGCTTCCTGAAAAATGTAATTAATGATTTCCCGAATTTAACAATTTAGTTATTTTTCTCATCTTTACAACATTTATCTACGCGTATTATTCAAATGATATAATCTATTGACTCGCTATAATTGTGTGTATAATTAATTGTATCAAAATACTCCAAATGCGTGCGAAGACGCCGTAAACTCCCCCAACTTAATATTAATATAGCTTAGCTTCGTAGTTCTACTTACAGGTACGTAGGGAGATCATCGATTAACTATCAACTTAATTGATGCCATTCATCACTAGTACTTAACTGTCTCGCCAACACATTCATCTTCCTAATTTCTAACTTAGGGCTGGCAAAAGCTTTTGTTTCTTTGATTAATATCTTATTATGACATTCCATCTATTTCTGGGCAATTAAACGCTTCATACTTTTAGTTAGTTCTATTTAACAAATAATTCAATAAAATATTCAACTCTAGTTTGTCAACAACAAAGCAATTTCCAGTAGGCAGCTATTCATTTAAGATTTTAACAAAACCTGCGGAATCAAAATTCTGTAGCAAATAAATAGCGCCGTGTCATAGGTATCTCACGCTTGCCAACCCTAGAATAATAACAGCAATAAGAAACAAAAGGATTCCGTTCTAATTACACGAACGACCACCTAAATCATCTATGTAATGCCGAGCTTACACGAACCACACAAAACATGGTGAGAGCTCACAGCGTGGGCCTGAGACGAAGGAGCTAAAGTGGCTGAAGGACCATTCATTTAACTTTGGAGATGTCTCCAAGACAATTTAATAACATGCTAATGAGAAGCGAGCTGATGGGCCAGTGATTACGTTTCAATTTCTGAAGGTTCCTACAAAATGGTAGCCCTAAGGGGTAGGAGGCACGGCCGGAAGTTTTACGAGGAAATTCGGAGTGGTCGCGAATGCTACACGATTTGGAGTGGCGTTGTTATCTTGTTTGTTGAGCTGACAGTGGGTAACATTATGAGCTTGATGTGTTTCGCTACAACTTATTTACCGTTGTTATGATGGCACTAAACTGTTTTATGAATGACCGTCTTTTTATCTGATTTCCTTTATTTATGTGCGTGGAATAGGTAGTGAATATTCTTACAAACTGTATATTTTATGCTCTGCTTTAGATTCAATCATTTTGTTTGTTTTTCTCTCACTTTATTAATATAATAACTGATATTCCCTCTTAACTAATTCCTTTGCGGCTTGCAAGACAGTTTGCAGTCAGTTTTTTTGGTGATTCCTTGTTCAATGGTTTTGTTGCAGACAACTATTTTGAGTTACTAACCAAGGACTCACCTCAAATAGAATTTCGCGGGATTTAATACGTTTGGAATTGATGTTATTACATTAAGGTTTGATAGGTAAACTTGTGTAGGCAGATTGACAAACTCATTGTGACAGTCATACATTGTAATTAATAGTTATGCTAATACTATGGTTTTAATTAATTTGCTGCCAACTGAAACTAGGAAAGAATTTCACGTACAACATATAAACAAAAAACAAAAACAAACAACAACTTTTCATTAAAAAAACCCATCAAAATCTAACGGACTTAAAAATTAAATTCTATCCAAAATATCCAAACACGTGAACAATACGTTCTAAAATCGATTAAACAGTCCCCAGCAGCCGCAGTGGGCCGCAGTGGGCCTCAGTGGGCCGCAGTGGGTCTCAGTGGGCCTCAGTGGGCCTCAGTGGGCCTCAGTGGACCTGAGTGGTAATGAAAATGGAAATCAACTTATTAGTTTCAACTAGTTTCAGCCGCTGGAAATGGAAACCATTCGAATTAACTCGTATTAACGACCCTCTAGCAACTTATTTAAGATATACTCGAAGCAGGAAGGTACTGTTTGTTCTTTTCCTCGTTAAGTTAGGTTAACTTAGGTTGATTTGTATTGGTTAATTAGCTTAGTTAAATTAAGGATAACGTAACGCTTAGTTGAAGTTTGACGTTATGTTCTTTAGTGATCATGTTCTTTAAAGTTAACTCTTCATTCGATTTCCGTCGTGTAGAAAATTCTTTGACATTTTGCGTCCTTATTTATACCAACAAGTACTTGAAAAAACCGGTCAAGTGCGAGTCGTACTCGCGCACGAACGATTAATTCCATATCACCGTGCAAAATTTAAAACTGGTTACAATTTTTTTTTTATATTTCTCTTTTATGGGGCCCCCTTTAGCTTTTTACTTTATTTTTTTAAATTATTTTTTATTATAGCGGCGATAGAAATACGAGTACACACACTGTGAAAATGTCAACTGTCTAACTATTATGGCCCATGAGATACAGCCCGCTGACAGACAGACGGACGGACAGCGGGGGCTTAGCAATAGGGTTCCGTAGGCACCCTTTAAGTATGGAACCTTAAAAAGGATTGAGCTAAGGGCTCCTTCAAACGCGACGCGAATCGCACGCGACAGAAAGGCACCGCTCGTCGCGCGACAAGCGGTGCCTTTGTGTCGCGTCACGAGTCAGAAAGGCACCGCTCGTCGCGCGACAAGCGGTGCCTTTGTGTCGCGTCACGAGTCGCGCTTGTTTTTTGGAGCCTTAATGTTTTGATCTTGATTTTAATGACCGTTGTTTCATATACAGGGAAATTAATTGTTTATCAAATTGTCATACTTCGTAAGTTAGCCGTGTTATAGCCATTTGATAAAACTGTCATAGAATTTAGCTTACAGTCGTATGCGAACCATGTATTACTTGTTTTAATTAATCAGTTGTGTTATTATCAGTGCATAATGTTGCGCATGCTGTATTTTTCTTTAACTAATGAGGCGCTGACACTCAATGTAAAAAATTGTAACGTAAAAGTGTTTCACAACTCATTGTTGAAGAGCATAATAAATAAATTACAGTTTATTCATTTATTTATTTATTTTATTATTTATGTACACACAGTCAAATAAATACAAATACGGCATATTAATATTGAGTACAAAGGTACTGCTTAAGAAATTTCTTCCAGCAGACCTGCGAAAAGAGAAATGAAAAAGAAATGTAAGCAATAGTGTGTGAGAACAAGAAGAGAATTGTGATTTGAATAAACGGACAATTTCAGTTTGTAGTCAATTTGACAAACAATGAATTTCCCTGACGTTACGTCAGTCTGCCTTCCCTATACACTGTCTACAGTCAGTATACGCCTGGTCTGATAATATTAGCTATGGTAAGTAGCGCAGTACACGCCAGCTTATCTCGAGAATGTGCGGGGAGTCTCACAATGGTTTCTACTCACGGTTCAAAGATAAACACAAGTTATGTGCATTTTTAAAGGTTCTGCATCAAGAAGAAAATCATGATAGAAGATTTTATAGTTACTTTATTTTAAAGCAGTAGTATTTTTTATATGTTATTATTTAAAATTTTATTTTATATAATTTTATTTTTATTTTATTATAAAAAAGTCACTTTTGTGTCAGTGTGCGTGACCGCGTTGTTCCTCTAAATTGCGCAATGGATTTTGATGCGGTTTTCACTATAGCTTGGAGAATGTATCCCGGAAGGTTTATGGTTATAACACATTAATATTAAACTTACGTATAATAAAGAAATCTCGATGTTTTATCAAGCGGTACAAATCGTGCGAAGCAGGGGCTCGCGCTGGTTAGTTATAAGTTCCTTATCTGTTGCCTCTTTAATTATGACACGATGTCAGATAAGTGATTATGTCTATTAACAAATATTCTCGTAGTCCGATAGTACCCTTCGAAGGGTAATGAAGCAGTATTGCTGCTAGGGCTGCCTCGATCAATAACGCCTTGGGGCTACCACGCATCTTTTAAGTCCAGTCTACTCCAGACATAATTCCAACATTCCTTACTAAACCAAATCGACATTATCATCCTTCCATATTAACAGTGGCCTTGCAAACAGGCACTCGCGTAGCTCTTACAACACAAACAATAAGGTTGAAATTCGCTTACCTCTCCAAATTTGGTCAGTCCATTGGCCACGGGCGCTTCGTTCGATGAGTTGGCCCTGAAAGGAATATTAATAATTTTTAATTATTTATTATTATTGCATTGTTAGGAGGTTCCTCTCTCTGGAGCCGTGACTGTCGCATGTCGGTAGCTTGGACCCTGTTCCCGATACCGGTGTGCTACTATTTTTTATATTCTAATATTTTAAAATATAATTTGTATATACATATATAATTAAATAAAGGAGATATAATAATAATGTATTCACCAAAATAAGAACACGTATTACAAAATTGAATAATGACAACATACAATAGATAATGACTTAAAGTTTGTAATATACAAAGATTGTGACTATCTGCATCCAAAGTAGGAGGTAAACTTGTATCTCGGATTACATTTAATCCCCATAAATAAATTGTGAACATTTAGTAGCCATGTTTAAAGTCCCTGAAAGGAAGGATTAAATGAGGCAAAAAGGAAAACAAAGGTACAAAAAAAAACAAACATATATTTATGTACAAAAAATAGTTCGCAAAGCTTTCGTTGGCAGTCGTCCGTCTCACTTGACACTGAAGTGCAGAAGGACCAAGATAACAAGCTCATGCACGCATAAATAGCGGCCATATCAAACTAAACGAAACCACAGTCACACACTCGGAACTACTCGGAACTGGTCGGGACTGCTCGCAACTGCAAGCGAGCCATATTTTCTTTTGTCACAATGTATTGTGTGCGGCAGGTTGTTATCGACCATTGCCTTCAGTTGAACTTCTATTTTATTTTCTTTATTTTATAGAGCATTAGTCTAACGGCTAAGCTTCTCAAAATAGTTGGCTGTTCCGCTAGCCGCGCACCCGCGCGTACATGCACGAGTTTAGTAAAATGTTCAAGGGAAATCATTGGGTGAATAACAGTATTTTGTTTTTCTGTATTGTGCTGCCGGAGACTCTACACTCGAAGTTGTGGACGATTATGTTTACCTAAGACAAACTGTCCAGTTAGGTAGACCAAATTCGAAAAAGATATCAATCGTCGAATCCGATTCGGCTGGGCAGCTGAAAATGGGCGTTCCTCAAGGTTCGATATTGGGTCCATTCCTCTTTTTAGTTTACATGAATGATTTACCCCAATTACTGCAGAATCAACCGAAGATGGTGTTATTTGCAGATGACACATCATCGATGTTTAAAGTAGATCGACGGTCACAAAATCTTGACGATGTGAATAACTCTATTCTTCAGGTTCAAGATTGGTTTATGGTAAATAATTTAGTACTAAATGAATAAAAAACCAATTGCATTAGATTTAAATTGCCTAATGTTAGAAGTAGTAAATATGACATCATATTGAATGAAGAAAAACTGGAATTTCTTAATCAAACAGTTTTCCTAGAAATCACGCTTGACGAGAAATTTCAATGGGGACCCCATATAACAACTCTTGCGGGGCGGCTAAGCTGGGCCGATTATGCTGTTAGAAAGATAAGACAGCTATCAGATGTAGAAACTGTATGGTCTATTTTAGCTACTTCCATAGCATTTTATCATATGGCATTTTACTGTGGGGTCGGGCTACTGACATTGAGTCCATTTTTATTTTGCAAAAGAGAACTGTTAGAGCCATTTACAATCTACGTCGTCGGAACTATTTAAAAAGATTAATAAAATGACGGTGCCTTGCCAATTAATTTATGAAAATATTATGTATGTCATTGTACTTTAAGCAAAAATCGTCATGTTTTTAATAAAAGTAAATAGAAGTTTAAGACATAATTTTAATACTAGAAATAAAGATAAAATAGATCAATAATTTTTTAGATTAACTAAAGTTGGGTTGGTAATCTTTTATGGGGTAAGTACTGTGTTAAATGTTACAACAAAATATCTTGTGATATATTGCAATTAAATGAAAGAAAATTTAAAACTCATATTAAAAGTACACTTTGCAAACAAGCATATTACAAAATATATGATTATATCCAAGATAAGAATGCTTGGAAACATGCTGGTCCTGCTCCATAGGACAATGTAGACACTAGACAAAATCTAAACTGGTTGCTAATTTAATTGAATTTTTTTTTGACGTTGATTTACGTTCTGTGATTACATTAACTCAAAGACATATTATTTGTTAAAAAAATCTGGTAAATCGTATACTTTTACATTGTTTGTAAATATGTGAACACCACGTATCTATCACTTAAAATTTAATTATTTTTACCTATTGTGATATAGTAATTTTATTCTAGGTGCATCGTCTTCAGATATAATTATATAATGAATGTACACAAAATATTGTAAACCATTTAAAAAAGTAACGGTGGAGTTTCTTGCCCATTTTTCTCCATACGAAACTACCTTTTGGAAGCGGCAACTACAATCAATTCTATTTTAATGTAATTTTTGACGTTCAAAAGTGCCTTTATGTGGCTATTTGAAATAAATTATTTGACTTTGACAGCGTTCGGGATGCTACGTAACATCTTCTCGTCTCACATAGCACAGTGTCTCAAGACGACAGCCCTTGACTGGTGCGTGTTGCCATAATGACCTATGGCACTAAAATGTAGTCGCTCACAATGGGCCTCATTAGAAGGCTGAAAGTCACCCAAAGGACGAATGAGAAGGTGATCGAATCAGAAATGAAGAGATCCGTAGAAGAACCAAGGTAACCGACATAGTACAAACAATTACCAAACTTAAGTTAACATTACTCGCGGAACGGATGGCTGATTGGGCCAAAAGGGTCTGGAGTGGCGACCTCGTACCGGAAGATGTAGCGTTACCGGAAGGCCGCAGGAATACGCTGGATGCGAGAAGCACAAAACTGGTCGAAGTGGCGGTTCTTGAGGAAGGCGTATGCCCAACAATAGACGTCTTTTAGCTGAAATGATGATTGTGCCGCCCCCAATTAACTTTCATTGAGTGCGTGCTCAGTAGACTGTGCTGGATACTCTTTACCGTCTATTTCATTATTATAAAACCGGCACAAAAAGGGTAGAATCGGACCACGGTGAGCTTACATGTGAGGACTATGTGGGTCACTGTTTCTTTTTCTCAGTTTTATTCATGTTCTGGCAGTTTGAGTAGTTGATGCGGCCTACCAAAATGTCCTTTACTTTTTTATTGAAAGGAACAGCAAACATTTAGATTATAAGAACTTAACTAATAGAACTAATTTAACAAAAACAATTTTAGTAATAATATAACCCACAACGCCGTTATGTCACAAGTAAGCATAATTATTTATTATTAGCCATTAATGTCCCACTGCTGGGCAAAGGCCAAGGCATAATAGTTTAGAAAAAAAAAGTGTAATCGCTAGGAGTTTCAGTAGCAGTACTTGCGGTAATTAGTTCTATAATGAGCATTAATAGTGTTAATATTTAGACAAAGATTAAATAATATAAAATATGACCTTAGTAAGTTTGATGATTTTCCGAAAGGGTACACACATGGATTTTATTTAATAAAGAGGAGCGGGTGAGGTTTTTGAATCTACTCATTGGACAATTAAAGATGTCAATATTTTCAATCTAGGTACATGGTCTTCACATGACCAAGAGTATGTCTGTACTTGAAAAGAGTCTGTGATCTCTAAGTTTGTTTTGGCCTTTCTTCTCAAAGTAGTCAGATAGAAAAAGCCGACCTCATCTAGTTTAAAAAATACGATTGACAAGTAAAAGTGTTTCATTCAAAATCATTTATCATTACACATAAATAAAGAGCCTATAATGTTCCCACTGTTGGGACTCAGGTTTCCTCTCTATGGCTGTAATTCACCACGCCAGCCCCGTGACAGTTGGTAGATATCACAATGTCATTACCTAAACTGAACATTTATTTCATTGGGTTTGAATCTTCAATGGTCATTATCTTCATTTCCCAGAACACTAAGCAAAAGCAAAACAAGAATCAGTCTTCCTAACAGAAGAATTAATAAATTTGTAACACTGAACTTCATCGAGTGACAGCGTTAAATATGTACAGAAGAGAATGCGCGCTCGGATGTAATCGGCACTTCCAATTCACGACACAACGCTTGCAACACTGATTACATACAGTGTTAATCTTCAGCGTTAGTTAATTGACGGGCAGGGCAGACGATGTCATTCTATTAATTGAAAATTATCAGTTCATTTAGTCGTGATGTGATAATGTTGGAGAATTTGTGTTTGTTCAATGCTGTGCTTCCACCCCGTGAGTCCAGAAACATTATATTTTGGACGGCCTATCTACAAGTATGTAATTGAGCACTAATGAATGGGCTTTTTCGAACTACAAAGCCGCTGGGGCTGTGTAGTTTTTTTTCCTTTTGTCTTAGTTTAATTCAATGATTTTGAAAACTATTCAGTCAAACTGCTAGTGTTTGACTGTTTATTTTTCAAAATCATTGAATTCAATGTACTTACAAAAGAAAAGATCCAAGCGTAATAGATTATACCAAAAAACTTTTCATTTGTACATTTTGTACAAACGAAGTTATATTGTATGATGTCATACATCTTTTTGAGGCTAACTGGACATCCTTGCGTTGCACTTAGCAGTTGGTAGTAGTCGATTTTTCTTCGTGCATCGGTTACGGCTGATTGACGGGGTCAAGTGTCAACACTGGCAACAGTGACAATCGCCAGTAACGGTCACACATCCGTCTCAGTCGACGTGCACACGGCTGCACACGTCTGCGCCAATAGTGCATTCTCTTTTGATACGTGCCGCTTCATAACTTGACGCCGTTAACGACACATTACACACGTTCAATAGTACAAAATTCTGGTTATGACAAATAAATGATCAAGATATAATAATACTTATCCATTTTTGTGACAAAAAAGAACCTGAGCAATATGGACATATAACTTATGGACTCCTGTCTGAAATAAAAGTTTTATATTCTATTTTATTCTATTCTAATATCATGGTCACTTTCCTAATCTTGCTTTATAAAGTCCTAAAGAACCTGGACCCAGGCCAGGATGCATCAACTGAACGGGTAAAAAATTGGCCTTCGTTTTTAATACGAGGGGTCCTCAACGGTAAATAGTCGAGTGATGCTAAATAATTCACAATTAGTATGTCGCACATCACTAAAATCATGGAACAACCATGGAACAAAATTTTCTAAGAACACTCGTCCATTTCGACTATTTCGACAGCCACTTGCACAGACTACACAGAAATACTACGTATCGTATCAGACGTAGACAGAGTATTTTAACGGTATCAGACGACCCGACCCAATCCCATAGAGAAAATGGTTAGTAGAGATTGTCAAAATTTGAAGTTTATAACATGACAGTATTGACAGTTCTTGCTTTTTTAAAATATAGGTATTGAATTTTTGGCAAAGGTTCATACAAAAAACCTCAGTTACCCCGATGTACTGTATTCAGATCTCAATTTCTTTTTTGCTGTTAGCAGCTAAAATCCAGTGAGGTGTTATAATTATGAGCTCATCGGTAACATAATAATTACAGGGAACTACTGAGAAATATGTAAATGAAACAATAAATAGTTACTCAAGTTTTTATTTCTTTTTATATTTAAGTAACGCCTTAAGTTGCATTTTCGGAAAATAATTTCCATTTTTTTAAATTAATTACGTATGAATCTTCGTCAACGTTTGTGGGTATTCCAGACGTAATTTCATCGGCCGAAAACAATGGTGGATAAGAACCAAGTATGAGCCACGTTTAAGCCGATACCTCTCACTAATGAACTTTTTTTCAAAGTGTTTCTGACACACACATAGTCTCCCTGTATAAAATGTACTATGTGCAAATAGTTTCACCTATGTAGGATCCGATGTCGTGGGTATCAAATCGGACCACGCGGCAGTAGGTTATCCATTGCACAGGAGACTGAAATATGTATGTATTGCTGCTGCTACGGGGCTATGCAGGGCCCCACGGTGTATAATGAACGGTATAGCGAGCCATCCGCTAAGATCATTGTTTTACTCTTTTATGCCCGCGTGTCACATGCATAACCTCATAGTGCATCTGTCATTGTGCCAAGCTGTCTTTGAAAACTCTCTGCCTGTAAACCGCTGCGATGTGTTGAGCTTCCGCATATCTTGCTACCCACACCGTTCATTGGGGGATGAAGCTAGGCACATCGCATGCGACTTGCTGCTTTCACACCGCAACTAACATGCGCTCTCTAACGCACTTTCCAGGGTTCTACGTCTAGACTGAGGACTGAAAGACTTCTTGTTGCATGTTGCTGAGAACTGCACGCTGCGTAGATCTGCACGCGTAGCTGAACCGCGTGTTCCTTGTCCTACGGCCTGCTACTGCCTGCTACTGCGCTACCAGCTGAGCCTGTGCTGGGAGTCCTACCCTGTTTACCTATCCAACTGTGTACGAGTGTTCAATTCAGATTCTCAGATTCTTCAGATAGCCGAGTTCTAACTACTACCGTAATTATATGTATGAATCTAACTTGCTAATTTTCTTTATCTCTCTCTAATGTAATAATTAACGGACTGCGCAGCCCATCTGCAAAGCCATAGCCGTTACAATAAAAATCTCAAAAATCCAATCTCAAGCACTTTTACGGCGAAGGATCAAGTCGGAGACCAACCGACGCTTTCTTTGGGAACATAAACAGGCTTTCCATTTGAATTCGACTTTGTGTGTCGCTACTATGGAGCGGTACTCACTGCTCGAATATCCGAATGCAAAACTTGAACTAACGCAGAGAATACAATCTATGCCACCGTAAATTAATTCACCTGGAGCTGATCGTTTTGATCGGCCACATAGAGGACAATCTAGTTATAGCAACTGCGTCATGACCAACCAAACGTGCGATGTATGTCGAATTGAAATTAATGTGATTTTGACGTGTCGCTGGAGAGGAAAATTGGTGCCAGGTCTGACAAATACAGAAGCTGAGCGTACGGGATTAACTTGATTGGTTAAATAATTAATATTTGGCATTACGACCTTGTATTAGGATAAGTCATTCTATCTGTTCTATCATGTCACGCTAAAGATAGGTTTAATGTTTCGAGTAGATTCGCCCAGATCTTGATAAATGGATCGATGATCGCATTAAATCGATAAGGATTTCCAGATTATTTAGGCCTAGTAACTTAATATTGTAGTGAACTACGATTTTAGGGGATTCCTACACTCAGTGATATGATAACGGGGTGATTCTATTGGGATGATGAATTAAAACCGACCGCTGTGAATGTTCTTTAAACACTGCTTTATTGAAATATAACTTTAAATATTCTTTACAATATTAGGTACAAATGCTGTGTGTGCAGAATGTACGGCGCGTACATCGGTAAAGTAATTTACGGTTCCACACGTTCGGCTCGCCCAAACGGGGCAACTGAAATGATTGATAGATAAGCAGATAATTGAAGTTAGAAATAGGTTGATATGATTAATTAGTAAAATGATTTAGAGACTGATAGCTAATGATACCAATGTGATAAAACAATTAATTTAAATGGCTTGGCACGCGACGATGGCAAGAGACCGGACGGCATGTCTTTATTTCCATGGAAGGTGGGTAGGCCTTTAGTGTGGGACGCAACATGTGTCGATACTCTTGCGCCATCCCATCTTCCTGTCTCGGCGTGCTGTGCTGGCGCCGCTGCTGCGGCTGCAGAAAACCTCAAGCGGCGTAAGTATAACAACCTTGTCGGTAATTATATTTTCGAGCCGTTTGGGGTTGAAACCCTCGGGCCGTGGGGTCCGAGTGCCCATATTTTATTTAAGGAAATCTCCAAACGCCTGTTTGACACTTCTCGTGACCCAAGGGCTGGCTTTTTCCTAGGCCAGAGGCTAAGCATTGCCATACAACGTGGCAATGCCGCCAGTCTCTTGGGTACATTACCAGTCGACAGCGATGCGGAGGAATTTTTTGACGCCATTTTTTAGTTTGTTAATAGTTTTAGTTAGGTTAGGTTAATTAATTAGATATAAGTTGTTATTCATGTACTCAATTAAATTTTACAGAAAAAAAAAAAAAAAAAAAAAAAAAAAAAAAAAATTAAATGACTATTCTTAAATAAATATTTCCTTAATCATTGCGGCCTGTGAGTGCTTTGAAAGCAGACACTTTGAAGCAGTAGCCCTATCTACACCCCTAATCGTAAACACTGCACTACTCTTTTGCACAAATTTCGCTAAACGTGCTGCTACCGACACTGAGTCTGCCGGCGAGACTGCCACTGGTGTCGCCCAGACAACCTCCTGGCCCGGGGACACCGGTGACGGTTGTACTCTGCCCATACTTCGATGTTTTCTGATAAGGTACACAATGCCACCCAAGGTGATAACCGAAGCAACACTGATGTACAAAACAGTATAGTGATGAATATCGTGAATGCTCAGATCTGCAGACGACTGTTCCTTTACCACGTCAATCTGAGCCCTTAATTGATTCCGATTTTTGACCACGCTGAAGTTCTCTGGTGAAAGTTTTCATGATTTTGTTTAGTACAGACACCTCTGGGACTTCGATGTAAAGATGAATATTTACATGATTGATGCAATTATTAGGAGCATAAATACTAATCCCATACGTATCCCATTTCAATGTGTGACCTTGACCCTGGGGTCAACCTTGTTGACCATTAACAAGGTCGACATGGTTGACCATTGTGACTTCATTGGCACAATTATGCGCACTTGACATTCCGACAAATACGTATACAACCAGTTGTTTGGCCTGTGCAATTTGATCCATTGCTCTTCACATGACAATTTTACGGAGTGGCATTTGTTCTTTTATTGAAGATTTTGATTTCACAGATAGACTGCTTCATATTTAGTTCGTAAATGGGTATGTTTAATGAGCATTACAAGATGTCGTTGGGAACATGAGTACATAATTTTACTCATGGTCTGCGTCTGCTAGAAGAAATGCTGTATCCTTGTCTAGATTGTAAATTATGAATGGAATCGATGGAATGAGATGATAATACTGCAGTCCTGTCTTATGCGAAATAGTTATGATTTTGTTTATTTAAATAATTCGTTGCTTAGGAGTGTAAACTTGATTTTGATGATAAAATAATTAGAGAAGACTCTAGCTGACACTTTGCGTATACGATAAAAGTCCTTAATATTTTTGAAATCCAGTGGTATCGTAAGTTTATCATTCAGTTGACTAAAGATGATGTTCAGCTGATACGATAACTGCTCCGGTGACAACAAATAACTGTTAATACGTCCGTGTGAAATATCTGTGACCGTAGCAATCAACGTTTGCTCAATCCAACGAATATTTGATAGAATTATTGATGCTGCCAGAGCTGACAAAGTGACATGAAGGGCATCTTCATTGTCCAAACGTCTTTTATTCACCGCAGTCGATAGATTTTGAAGACGTTGCTTGATAAATGAAAATTGTTGATTTATAATGTTTTCATTACGACGTATGATATTAAATTCTGATTGTAAAATATTTGTCTGACTTTTGATAGGTTTTGAAAGATTTTCTTCATTAAGACTGATCTGCTCGATGTCACTTATGTAGTTTTCGGCAAACCTCTCGTCCAGTACACCAAATAATGAATGCGCCCCCCGCCTCCCCGCCACCTACAACACGTGGTCACGTACCTAATTGATTTAGATCGCAGATTTACCGCCGCCGTGATCCGCAAGGAGGTGACAATTGTTTTTGTCTGTGTGTGCTTGTTTTTACGGTGTCGGGTTACAGTGAAGATCATTTTAATTAAATCATCAATCAAAAAAATCAATCATCATTATTATTTTTTATGGTGTACGTAATAAAGAGTATTCTATTCTATTCAAACATCAGTAGCTATGACACATTAACAAATAGTAGACTTAAAAATATACTCCGCAATAAAACATCCCACACTGCGGTAACAATGTCGGTAGCACGTTCCCGTGGGATATTTTCCGACCTACACGCGGTTGAAGCTGCGGGCAAAAGCTAGTAGATATTAATTTTATAACTTTTATTTTCGTCGATGATTTTTCAATTACAATTTATTAATGTTACTGAAATAAATTGTTAGAAAATATGGTGAAATATAAAGTTAATACCTTCTAAATACAGAATAATGTGTTAGTAATTACCTTTAGTGTGTGATTGCGTAAAAATTTTGGTTGAACAGTGTTTTTTGAAACTTTCATCATACACCTTTGGATCAGACCATAGGTATGTAGATACGTACAGTGTGTCCCCTCGATCTGTTACATTAGAAACCCTCCAGTGCAGTAAATGGTATAATATTGACATCGACACCCTAGGCGCGGCCGACACACGGACCATGGACAGGACATGCGAGCTGGTGCCCGAGGCTGGGTCTGGCTGATCAACTAGGTAATTTAACTGGAGGGCATCAAGCTTCAGTGACGTGATTTAATAAAAGTTTTATAAATAATTTTGATGACTGAACCTCTGTTATTACTGTTATTCTGTTTAATGTTCTCATTTTTGTTGTAAAAATCAAATAAGGTGATACCAAGATTGTAATATGCCGTTGTTACATGATTGTACGAAATTGACATATTGTTTACCCATATTTGCAAATAAAGGATATCTTTGACACGAAGAGAAAACAAGTGGTATTATAGGAGATAAGCATGTCAAGATGATTAGTGTTAAATCATTGTAGAATCTCGTAATGCACACATTTCAAACACAACTATTCGAAATTGTGAGTATTTTAAACTCAATTAACACTAATATTCAACCGAGTATAATTTAAACGATTCTTTTTGTTAAACAGATTTATCAAGTATCAAGCCACCAGAAACCCACCTAGCTTCACAAGGATCTTTATTACGCCATTTTATCCGCATTAAAAAAATAAGAATTCAATTTTGACGAGGAAGAATATTTATATCTAAAATTCATGGCGTTCCTGAAGCGTGTTACTTAATACTCGTAAATCCAAAAAGTATCGTATAGCGGAGAGCTCGGGTAGCGGACAGAGAATTAATTACTACTATCCTGTACGAGAGGCAAGACTGCCTCGGATAATAGAAATGTTGATATGGCATAGAAGACTGGAAAACATGTAAGGTGAAAAGTTATCAGATTAAAAGATAAGGGAGGGGTATTATAATCAACTCAGCCTATCGCAGTCCGCTAGCAGGCTGCGCCACAATACCTTGTCCTCCGCCTTTCGCATCCAGTCCGTCCCAGCCACTTTCTTAAAGCCGTCGGTCCATCTAGCTAGGAAGCGTCCACCAGCCATCGGTCCTTCGACAAACATGGCCACGTTTCGGCATCGTTTTTCATAACAGGCAGGATACACCGTTTGAAGACCTTAGTTTTCAAACATTGTGGGATAGGCCACGAGAAGACATGACAAAGTTTCATAAGTTTCCGAAATTTGGGAAACTTATTCATGATATTATATATGGACGAAAAACCGTGCTGTTAAATGAATTATTGTGCAAAGAGAACTTTTTGACTTAACCGAACTTTTTGACCTACAGTCAAAGGAATTAATTGATTAAGAGACTGACATACTATATCAGTTATCTTTGTTATAGACATTTCATACGGCTGACAACGAATGACAGTTGTGGTTTGAATATACCACAGAGCACAGAAAGTTGGAGACGCCTCGGCGGCCGCACCTAGAGGCGGCATTGTCAACATTTTCCATAGAAACCAAGCGTGTCACCGTTTACTCACTCTACGTCACAAATGACGTACAGAAGCTGACGGTTTTAATGGCAGTCCGTGACAGAAGTTGTGCGCTGAACGCATTTTTAACGCCACGACTTTTATTAGAACTGCCGTCTCTAGACGCTGCCAGAGGCGCGGCGGCATTTAGGGTCAGTTCAAGTTGATAGTCAATTTGCTAATCAATCAATTTCAATTTCTTTACCTATGAAAAACGGGTATTTCCACGGGTATTTCCAATGTTACCAACAACATAATGTCTCGTCTAGTTTGTCCAGAGCACATCCAGTCCGTCGTACATCGTAGTAGGTGCCTAATTTTATTGAACGATTGGCGGCACGACGCTCGGTCATACGGAGCGCACTGATTGCCTCAATTTTACCCCTTTTTGGCAGCCCTTTGTCCGATATATCATGTCTATGACGTCTGTATCGGGTAGTTTGAATTTGAAAGGAGCTCCAAAGACTGAACCTTGAGGAAACTGTATTGTAACAAGGTATTAAGTAGCATCACGTAAGATTGGAAACTTACCCAACAATCTTGAGTAGCGTCGAGAATATGAAAATGTAACTGAAAATATGTTGAATATTCTCTCAAAGCTCAATGCAACAAGTATCGATACCAAGAGCTCAGAAAACACGGAGATATATTTTTTCAACCCGCCGTCCATGTACACCGTACGTGAACGCCATACAAATATCCTACCTTATTTGTATGAATGGAATAACACCTCATATGTCAAAAAGGAAAGGAAAGTAATGTATTATACTTATATCTATGTTTAAGGAACTATAGAGGAAAACGGAACGATGAATAAATTATTGCAATCAAATAAAATGTATGGAACTCGGCGGTTGTCCGAAATTGACAGCATGTTCAGAAGAAAAATATTTTAAATTGATAGAGTGAAATGACTACCTCAGCATTGGCTTATGTAGGATCATTTTAGCTTGTTAATATTTATTTTGTTTTTAACATTTTATAGTGTAGTAGTAGTCAAGAACCAGAGCGTTAGAAACATATCGTACATTCGATTACCCATACAGTGCATAGACAGACCGTTAACGGTTATATGTAGCTACGGCTACATATTAATGGTCTGTCTGTCAACAGATTGAGGACGACATGTTCCAACAAATGACCCATGTTCAGTGTGTATCTCTCATTGTGTTGTACCGTCTGTACGTGAAGCTTGTAACCCGTCAATCAACGCGCAGATCAGACACGGCGATGTGTCGGATGACAACGGAAAATAATACATGTTAAGGCTCATACACACTGGCGCGATGCGACGCCCGACACAAAGACACCGCGTGTGGCGCGACGAGCGGCGCCTTTGTGTCAGGCGTCGCGTCACGCCAGTGTGTACGAGCCTTTATACGTACGCAACACGGTTTTCGGATTGGTTCATAATAAAGAGAATTCTATTCTATTCTATTCTACAAGTGAAATCAGGTCTGGAAGAAATAAAGGAAAACTGAATGGCTGAAAGTCTTCAACATCCGATTCTGCGAGCTATCCAATCGCAGCTATCGGAGCTATCCGAGCTGAGGACCTCGCTTCGGATCGTTTAGGTTTTTTTTACCATTCATACAGGCAGAGTAGTTACTTTGTCGACTTATGGATAAAAACTAGATAAGAGATAGACAGACTCGAAAAATGGGATAAAACTACCGAAAAACATCACTCCAACTAGCAAATAAAAACGTAGAATAAGTTTTTCGGCTTTCACGAACTGTTGGCAAAATGGACCAACAGATGAAAATAGTAGAAAATATCCCACCACAGGGAGCACAACACACGCCAGTCTTTTCACAAAGTGCCGCACGGAGGCGCGGGTACAGGATATCTCTGTAAAAGGGATAATTCTTTAAGGATAGTGAATTGCACGGAGCCGGGACCATAGCCGTAATGCCATTGATTGACATGAGTGTAAATCGAACGCGTCTGAGTTTAACTTCTTTTTATTCTTGCCTATATTTCAAGATTTATAATGTATTTTTACCGTTAAACATTTATTTTTAAACCAGCAGCAGCTTTGAATAGGTTAAAAAATTACAAAAGACAACCTCCTAAAATACCAGCTTTAAAGTCTGAATCAACTTTTTCTCAACTAAAAATTTCTCGTTGATAAGGTAAAAATGAAACAGCCAGATTGCGAGATAAGTCTGCCTTTACGAACACTTAGTCGAGAGCCCAGGTTTATAGTAATGAAAGGGAATTTGTCTCGTGATGTCGGGCGTCGACATGTTTTCCCATGTGTGCCGCTACAAGCGATTAGGGGATCAGATGGATAGGCGGCAGACCCCACTGTCATTACTATAGAATCGATGTCAATATGTTCACGTTTGCGATGAAACACGCAAGACGTTTGTTAATAGAAACAATTTAAAGCTTGAAAGGTAACACAAAATTGATACTGAAACAAAATGCTTTAAAACGGAATAAAAATGTTCTCAGCACTTGATAGCGGCAACGAAATCTGACAAGATATTCAACGTAATTATTAACAAAGTCTTATCCCTGCGGTCTTTTTATCCAATCTTAGACACAAGCAGGTGCCGCCGGCTTCTCTCTTAAATCCAGATTTTTACTTTCTTAACTTTAAAGTGAATTTCTTTTAAAATGTTCAGTTTTAATTGTGTACTTTCTTTTGTTTGAAGAACAATTGAATTTTCGTCAATTTTCCATTCCCAGCTTTGTGTAGGAAATGAGAAACAACGTGGTAAACGCCTCTCTTCGTGGAATATTACGGGATTAAGACTTTTTGTAATCGACTTCTAAGGGTCGCGTTCTTTTCTTCTTGTGACGTAATTATTTAAAGATGGATGAGAAAGAACGCTTTCATGTTTTATCTTGGAAATTAAAAAGGGGCTCATTCTATTAGGTACTGTAAGAGCTTTACAAGCTTTGCATTATAATAATCAACAAAACGGTTGACATTTCATTTTAAACAATATGCTTAAATCATACCGTCACAGAATTATTAACATAAATTAAAAAGAGAGTTATAAAATATGATATAATACATTTTATAAAATATAATTTATTTATAACAACGAACGGTATATAATTATTAAGAAAATAATTGATTTCGTTCGTGATCACGAAAACAAAGTGTTATGATGTAAAGGCTAAGAGACTTTTTTCACGCTAATATAACGAAAGGTTTTATCCTCATAGATCTGGAGAATGACGTGCAATAGAGGGGATTGACACTCAGCATTGGGTGGATACACCCAGTAGAAAATGAAGAATGTACTGACAAATTCATTTGAACTCATCATCTTTTATTTCATTTGATTTGATTTTGTTTCTTAAAACTTTCTGTTTATTATCAAGTTTTAGACTGCTCGATCCCAAGGCAAATTATTAATAAAACAAACGTCCATCCAAAAGGCCAACAGGCGTCAAAAGGCGTCCATTTAAAAGGCTTCATGTGACAATTACTCCGAAAAGCAATTTCAGCCACTCGACTTATCACAATGACTTTTAACCAGATAATTTTCTCTAAGACACCCTACCACTGAAAATGACGTGCAATGGAGACTTACACAATGCATGGAATGGAAACAGGTTGGAAGAAGAAGATGAAAAGGCATTGACAATTTCGTCTTAAGGTGAATCCTCAGCTGCAGTCCGCCAAATTCAAATTTTCTTTGGTTTTTTGCAAATTGCAGCTCTGTTTACGCCGTATTTTGATCAAAATGCGATTCGCGACTGTAGTAATGATATATTTACTAAATAATAATCATCAATTTCACATTAAACGTCAAACTTTGAAAATTTGTTCTGGCTATGAATTTTCATATTAAATATTCTGAAAAATTCTTAGGTAGAACAGATGATTAATATGAAATTGATAATTATTGTTCAGTAAATATAAAATTCCTATAGTGGCGAATCATATTTTGATCAACATACGACATAAAACAGCGCTCAATACAAAGTAAATTTGAATTTGGCGGGCTGCAGCTGAGGATTCACCAGAACTGCTCGTGGTTACATTACTATCTTATATTTACTCTTATTTCTTATTAAATAACTATTATTCGCGACTGCCTCTTTGGTCTAGTGGCCGCAAGCGCTACTGCTGAGCGTGACGTCCTGGGTTTGATTCCCCAACGGGCTAAGTGTTACAAACTTTGTCTACCAGGAATTTCTCAGTAGCAGCCCGGAGTGTGGATTTGTGCCTAGGTGGTGGCTATAGGCTCGCCCCCTATTAAATGTGGCAAAATGTGGGTGTAGTATAGGTACACCACTGCCTATACACCCGATGATAACAGGCATGATGGTTATGTTATGTGTTATTTTTGACCGACTTCAAAAAAAAATAGGAGGTTCTCAATTCTACTATATATTTTTTTTATGTGTGTTAGCTCAGAACTTTTATTGTTAGAAAGTTCGTAATTGCTCCATCCCAAAGCTAATTATAATAAAAAATGTACCAGCACCCCCCAGAGTCTCCAAAAAGCAATTTCAGTCACTCGACTTATCACCATCACTAGAGCATCGCGTCCCAACTCACCCACACTTATGTACCGCTAGTGTCACGTCCCGTCTCCGTCCTTTACCGGAGACTAATGTTGTCCATTAAGCAGCACATTTGATGTTAGAATTCAAAGTATTTAGTGCGGGGGACGTTACGAATGCCACGTCTTTTGTATAGACTAAATGTTGCCCTTATATCTACACGAGGTGGGACTTGGTGACGCGATGTTGCGAGTGTAACTTTAAATCAACACAAACACGGCAAAAAGCTTTTCTCTTCTGCACCCACATCCGAAACCCATGTTAGTACGTGTAGCACTTTATATTTTTTACTAACAATGCCTACGGCTTCACTCACGTGATTTTATAAATCAACGGGAACTTGAATTATAGTATACAGGGTCAAATTAAATTAGCTAGCGAAACTCTACAGACGTTATAGGTATCGACATGTAAACACGGCAAAATCAAATTTAAAAAGAAAATGTTTAGTTGTCCACTAGCGCTGTTAGTGTTGTTACATGAAGTAAGAGTTAAAAAAATATGTTTTATCGTGTTTAGATATCGATACCAATCACGTCTGTGAAATTAACACAAAAAATACAGATTTTATAATTTATATTTCTTTTAAATACACTAAAATCAGTCGTTGACCCCACAAAAAAATCATAATTTAATTTCTTTTTCATTTTATCGTGTTTAGACATCGATAGCTATCACATCTGCGGAATTTCGCTGGGTAATTTAATTTGACCCTGTATTCAGAAACAAATTAATCGTAAGATAATACTTAATTATTATAATTCATGATCACTTTCCGATCCCGGGAATTAAAATATTTCATATATTTTGAATCCTTCATAACAATCAGTCACTACAGGCCAGTCACTGTCGATGTAAAAGTCGCATTAGGTCGAAACAAATTGCACTGTACTGATTTTTAGGATACATACCAATGATAGTGTAAAACGAAGTTTGCAGCTTCGAAAGACCTGCAGGGTCTGCACCCTGCAGGTCTTTAGAAGCTGCAAACTTCGTTTTACACTATTGGTATCTATCCTAACAACATCCTAAAAAATTAGTACAATGAACTTTTATGCGACCGAAGATGTTTTAAATGACTGACCTATTCAAGTATTTTTAAGGACGCATTATTTTGAGAAACAGTGACTATTTTCTCCAATTTTGTCAACATTTTTAAACACTCGACTAAGAAATGGTGAACTATGAATTTTGGGGGCTGTCACTTGTATTTGACGCGTTCGCTCCCGTTCGTACGCGTCCATTCCCATTTTGATTTCTTTAGAAAATATAATGATTATACCATCCTATTATTGTCCCACTGCAGGGCTAAGGCCTCGTCTCATACAGAGAAGGCACAAGCATTGATCACCACGCATGCTCAAGACGGGTTGCGATTTCATACTTTTAAATGATAAATTATTATATTTCTGTAAGTAGGTTTGTACAAACACTTTTACACGTTAATCATATTTTAAAAACTAGGTGAGGTCGGCGTTTCCAATCTGACTACACTGAGAAGAAAGACCGAAACGAACTCAGAGGTCACAGTCTCTTTTAAAGTTCAGACATAATCTTGGTCGGATCATGTGAAGACCATGGTAGATTTGTGTCTGAAATGTTCTTTTGAGGAAAAAACACGCAGATTGAGTGGACCTGTCCAGTCAGTGCACGCATTTGTCAGTAATCGTGCAGCTCAACTCAGAACTTAAGGAGCTCAACGATGACTTACTATGATGATGATAAACTATGAGCTTAGGTTTCCTCGCGATGTTTTTCCTACACTGACGTCAGTAACGACCAACATAAACTAAGAAAGTACATATGAATTGACAAAATTCACATTTGAACCCGGATTTGAACCCACAACCTCGTGCGTAAGAGGCGAGGCCTTAACCACTAGGTTAACAGAAATCATGATATAGTGTATTTGTCGTAACCAGATGCCCGCTCCGCTCCTGTGTGTGTCCGCTTCACAGCAACAGCGTGACATTTGTTGCGCGCAGCCCGTCACGTCGCATACGGATCGCGGACACTGACACCGATGCTTAGCAAAGATTTAACGTAATTAACAAACGCTGGATAAGAAGTCCGGAGATTTGTTCAGCGTTTCATTTACTTATTACGTTTGAGTTCCTGGACAGTAGTTTAATCTAAGCGCCTCTGTGTTCTCGTTGACAGACATTAAATATAAATTTGGATGTGGTGGCTGTTTTGAAATTAATGTGCTTGTAAATTACGTCAGAGCATTTTTTTCCTTGGAGCGATATAGAGAATATTTAAACTGTATATAGAAGTCAGATTGTCGACTGCCTCGTTGGCTTGCGAATGGAACGTTGTAAACAAGGTTCTAACCACCATGAGCTAATATCATTTATACTATAATACCATAAATATAATGAAGTTTTGAATGCTTGAAATACTGTAACAGTGTAGCTAATAAATAAGCACTTTGATCCTCAACAGAATAAAAACGTTATAATGAACTCGTGAATACGATCACAGAGTTAGTACCAACAGCAGACTTAGCACGAGAACCATTTTGTCGACGGAAGCGTAGACAAAAATAACGTTGCGTGTAGACAGTACGAAGGTAGCAAGCAAAAAATATGACAGTAATGTTGGCCTAACCATTTCCTTGGTAATGCCCTAAGCTATTAACTAAATATTGTAAAATAGGAGAAGATAGCTTTGTTCTTCTATTAATTATGACAGATTTGCGTTCAAAACGCTCTTCTGTAAAATCATGATTTTGTAGATAGCCGTATATACTTTGTGGCCGTCGAGTAGAAAGTTTTCTACTGTCTTTAACATGGCGATTACAAAATCAAATTGTCTTCACTACCTTAGACAACAGTCAGTTGTCTGTGTGTTTTCTTTCTTTTTCTTCTGATATAGTTTACATAAAAAAGGACCTAGACAAAGATTGGTAGAAACGAAAGACAAAATGACAGATTGTAGAAGGATTTCTAAGGTGGGATGTCAAAAATGAAGAAACGAAATGTAATTTCGTATAGAAAGAGCTGTGTCTATTCTTCGTAGAAAGCGTCATGCTAAGCCTGCAGCTAGGTAGATAGGTACTGTAGAGATTATGATCTACATGGTTCGGATATGTAACCTTTTCATGTAATTATAGAATAATGGCATACAATTATGAGATAAGCGCTATTACGAATTGAGAATAGAAAAAACAGCGGTAGGGGTCAGTTTAGCTGACAAGCGAAGTCACATATAGAAAAATTAAATAACATTAAACGTAGAACCGTTCTTAGAAATAATAAATTATGAAAGTTATTCGACAAACCTTCGTTTAATCTATACATCCTGGTGCCCGAGAGCTCGTAAAGAGCTCACAGTACTTTCTGTTTGTTACTAAAAGCGTTTTTATCCCGATCCCGCGCAGGCTAAGCGTTCAAATAGTTTTTTTACTCGCATGGTAAGTAGCTCCCTAGCGGCAGCATTATGTTACGCCGGATTAGGCTTGCCGTACATCCTCTATACAACTGTAGGAATATAGAGATAGAGTGTTGATAAATTTCGCGATTAAAGTTGTGAACGCGTTGAGCTTTCAGTGATTGTACATAATTGTAAAAATAATTTCACTATAGCTTGTATCAAAAGTATCTGATGAAAATATAACAACACACATACTATATCTTTTGTAAGATCACCTTTTATCCTACCTAAGAAAGAGCTGCGTCTTCTTACCCAGGCATTATCTTCTTAAAAGGAGGCGCCATTCACCAAAAAAATGTTAGCAACTATGGTCAAGAAATAAACATTTTTGTATTTTTATTTGTATTTTTTTGTACACAAATGGATCAGCAACGTACCTGCAGGTACCAATTTGTAGCACCTAGTAGTAACAGATACTTAAAAACTTAAACCCAAAATTATAATCTTAGATCACCTTAAAATGCCTTAAATTTTGACAATTGAAGTTATACTTGACCTCAATTTTCGTCTATGATTTTTCAATTTTGATTTAATAATGTTATTCAAACAATAATCGTTGGAAAAAGCGGTGAGATATAAGTTAGAACCTTATAAATACAGATGAATGGAACGTATTACGTATTTCCTTCAAGTAGTGAGTGGTTGCGTAAGAATTTAACCTGAAGAAGGCTTTTTTACACTTTCATCAGATACTTTTGGAACAGACCATACACTCACTGTCTTAATATCATCATAATAATTCATCATCTTCGTTGTATGCCAATTTTTGACGATAGACGACGAAACATGTCATGTTTTCTTACTTCATACAATCACTCTTTCAGTCGTCATCTCAGTACCTAGTCAACCACTTTCTGCTGTTGTAAACAGAAAACAGACGAAACTGTCAATATTGCTTGCATACTATTTTCGTCTCTGTTATCTATTGGCATCCTTAGTCCAAGGAAATAGAAGAAACCGTTCCAGACAAAAATAGTCACCAATCTGTGGCGTTTTCACTAACACAATAAAAGGGTGCTTTCACT
This sequence comes from Dryobotodes eremita, assembly GCA_917490735.1. Taxonomy (NCBI): domain Eukaryota; kingdom Metazoa; phylum Arthropoda; class Insecta; order Lepidoptera; family Noctuidae; genus Dryobotodes; species Dryobotodes eremita. The sequence goes on along the minus strand of OU823241.1, from coordinate 1,710,055 downwards.
ATGTAGCATCATAAAAAATGGTGTCATTTAACTACACCGTTTCATTAAAAAAGTAGAAAAATCTTCAACGCGTTTCACGCCATATGATAATCCAATTATACCACTCAAGCACACCACAGCTAACTAGTGTTAAAATGTCTATCAGAGTGGAAAAGCCAGTGAATTCACTGGAAACGCTACTGACTGTTACAATGCGAATTGACAGACAATTGCACGCTTTATTTTCACTCTCGGAATTGCAGGCATTTTTTAGATAAAGGTATTAAATGCAGTAGAGTCGGAAGAAGAGATTCGTTCCTGCCAAGAACTGGCGTTACGAGGTATTCGATAAAAAATGGACGTGATCTTTCTGATGGTTTGGTCTAAACAATGAAGTATTGTTTGAGTTGAAGTGTTGTTTAGTAATTGCTTTATTTCTAAATTAGATGTACGACGTTCAGTTTAAGATAGCTACTAAACTCCGTTTGAGAATTTCGACTGTAGATGCAATTTTTGACCTTTTGAAATAATAAATTGTAATATTACTAGCTACGCCTGCGGTTTTACCCGCAGCGGTATGAAATATACTTTACGCCCTATTTATAACCTACCAAATATACACAAAATAAAATCATAAAAACCGGTCAAGCCGTTTCGGAGGAGTTCGGTAACAAACAATATTATAAGAGATTTATATATATTAGATTATTTAATTTCACAGTAATTAGTAGTACTTGGGAATTTCGACTATAGGTGCAATTTTAGACCTAATCTATCTATTCTGTTGAAATAAAAATTAAATGCTGTTCGTTGGTAAGTGCAGCAGTTCTGGGCCGATTTCACCATTTTTTGTTTTAAAATGTTGCTAATAGTCCGAACTATATTTTTATGGAAAGAGAAATTGTGAAAATTTCCATAGTCGGGAAAAAGTGACGTCCTTTTTCTATGGGTTTTGTTGACGATTGTTGTATGAATTATTGAAATTTTGACAGAACAATTACGTCTGTCGGCTCAGCTAGTTTCTTATAATATTATGATTTCATTTCAAAGTAATACAATACTTTGTTGTCAATGTAAATCAGCTCACTGTCGATAAAAAGCGGAAAAGTGCTACCAATCCATCATCAACTAAGATAATCGGTTCCAGTTTTTACCCGACTACGGCAAAGCCAAAGGAGTATTATGATATTAACACGTTATGTATGTGTGTATGTTCATCTGTTCGCTCATAACTCATAACTACTTGTCGTATTTTGACAAACGGTATCGTTGGAAGCCCAAAATCCTATAAGATGGCTTATGATAGCGGAATTAACAGTAAAGAAAAAAAAAAGTAAAAGGTCGTGTTTGGTATCCAACGAAAGGAGTAAGTACTTTCTGAAAGTATATTCGTTATCTGCAATTATACCTATACCGCAAATAAGAACAAAGCAATTATGTTTCACTGTGACAGTTTTTAATATCACTAAAAATCCTTCTAAAATTATATTTAGGCTGCATAACAAATCATAGGTATCAAATTCCATTTGCTACCAACCGGCGACCCTCAATGATCCCTAACCCCAAAATAATGGACTAAGAAATAATTTTAAAAACTATTATAATCTGTACTACTTATGCCTTAATTACTTAACATATTGTGTAATTACGTGTGAGACCCGTTAAACGAAAAACGATGTCATTTAATAATAATAACATATAATAATAATAATTTTTATTTCCAAGTATATGGTACATTGAGATCTTAATTAAACATCGATTCACATACTCGTATACTACCATTGCTGGTGTAGAAAAATTAAATAAGCTAAGTGCATGCAAACTATAGACATTACAATAAGAGTTACAATAAATTAATGAAATTGTTTATGAATAAATATTTTTAGTTTGATACAATAATATTGATTTAGATTAATTGAATAAGATTCTTTGTAATGTCAAATAATTAAATATTACGCCAAACAACAAAAAAATATTAAAATACAATTAACATGCCAAAAAAAATTGTTACGATGCAAACACTTTGTTACGATGTCTTGTTCATACCTTTTTAGTTGGCGTGTTTGTCGTAGTTAGGTTTTAATTTTTAACTTTCTTCTATAAGTGCTAGTTTCACCGAAAAACATTGTCCGTTCGCATTGCTTCGAGCCATCGTAACTGGATGGGTTGAGGGTAAAAATTACCACAAACCTCTTAAAACTTTAACATAACAAATAGAGTGATATTACTAAACTAGTAGGTAATCTGAACACATTTAGAAAAATTGCCTGAGATTGCATTTTGTAAGACGATAAAAATGGCTTCGTGTGTTTTTACTGTGTAACATGTTTTTCACGCCCAAGCGCACTTATCTGCTAAGGGCTGTCCACACAACGGTCAGAGGGACATAACAATATTTTATTCACGATATTTTACCCAAGTTTCGTCGTAAAACCTTGCCTGTTTATCTGACGAAGCCCTAAACTATAACTTTATTCGAGTTACATGAAGATATGGGCATAACTTGAGATATTTTTATACAACGTTCAGGCAGTTCGTACACAGTCAATCCGGATTGCAATAGAGATTGACTGTGTGAGTGTGTGTGTGCTACCTAAATCAATGAGAACAAACGACATATCTAACGTGAATCGATCAAACTTGTGCTAGCCCATCAATCGACCCACGATTGGTGTCGGATTAGTCGATCTCATCGGAAATAGCTAAGGTTTAGCTTGCCCGACATTGATCAATACTAGCGTTCGATTTCGACCGTGTAACAACACCAGGGCCGGCAGTCTCGACATTGGATAGCGACAAAAATCTGTCGCTAAGTCGTATCGATGTCAAATTCCTTTAATAGATTTTCAACTTTATTTCCAAAGCATAAGGTTGAAAATGTATTAAAGGAATTTGACATCGATACGACTTAGCGACAGATTTTTGTCGCTATCTAATGTCGAGACTGCAGGCCCTGGGGTTCGAAGCAAAATTATAACAGCCGCAAGGGTTGATCGAAGGTTAAGCTACGCTTGCCGCGATTGGTTGTGGATGGGTGACCATCCATTACATATCGAGACCCCTCCGCGCCTCGGAAAGCACATAAAGCCGTTGCTCCCGGCTGTCATTCGTAGATCTTTGGCTGTAGTTACGGGTAGTCAGAAACCCACAAGTCTGATAACCAGTGTTACCTAGGGGTATCGTGTTACCTATTAACTGGGTTTTGGAGGTCAGATAGATAGTTGCTCCATATAAAATACAGCTGCATCCGGTTTGACTGGAAATTACCACAATATTGTTGGAAAAGTCTAGGCAGATGATGATTTTTTTCAACGGCTTTATCGGTCCTGTGTAGCAATTGACTTTAAAGTTAAAACTCGTCGCTTAGGTCCTACTGAGTGTCGTCTGTCTGTCGAGATTTATTTGCACTAGATAGTGCGGAAAAGCGAACAATGAGAGAGTATTTAGGATATTCACAATGATTTGATCTACGATAAGATCGCTTTTGGAATCAGAGAGTTACACTTAAATACAAAGTTAAAATATGACTGTTTTGCATTCCAACAAAACAGTTATTATGTGTGAATAAAACACACAGTATTGCTAGGTGAAGAACCTGATGTAAATTTGCCTTTATATCGAAATAATGGTTTAAAAGTTTTATACTTGTCTATCTCTCTCTCTCTCACCAGCATGCCTCCTTTTCTTATCGAGAAGGACGCTTGGCGCGAAGCTGTCAATGTCATAGGGTCTTCAGACTAACCAGCTAAAGAATAACTGTAATACTGTTTGTTTTTAACCAACATTAAAAAAGGAGGAGGTTCTCAAATCGACTGTATTTTTTTTATGTGTGTGATACAGCCTGGTCAATATTAGCATCTTTAAAAATACAAGGATTAAAACCTGCAATCCTTGTTCTTGAAGCAGGTTTTAATTTCCCTGATACAGAGAAATAAATAGCCTTGAGACAGTTCCGTCTGCGCTTCTTCTTATTTTAGACCTTCCTATAAAATTATTAATGTGTTGGACAGGGCGGACACGATGGTCTGGGTGTTTTCGCAACAACCAAGCTGACTGTCTGTGTCAGAGAATCTGTTTTTGAGACAAACTTTGGCCACAAAGTAATCTCGTCTTCCGTAGTGGTAAGATTTTCAGGGCTATTTTCTATCATAAATCTTACGACCTACGGCCACCAAGAGTATTATAAATAAAGATACGATTAGACGAGATACGATTTCAAATAAAGAATCTGATTTTTTTGTAGTTCTTAGCCAGTTGAACAAAATTGCAGTGTCCCAAATTGCTAGCTTTTGTACTGCAGGTTTAGCAAGTTAAATGACTTGAACGTGAATGGTGAACGAAAAAATGTTTTGAGATATCTATTTTTGATGATGCACGGTAAGTAGAAATAGCCTGATTTATGGAAGAAAATAGTTTTATAACCTAACTTATCTTCTAAAAATAATTATGCCAAAAATCTAGCAACATGGTGTCAAGTGTTATGGATTAATTTTATTGGTATCACACCACAATAAACATCTTCTAATAGCGGCACTCTAAGTTGTTTAAGTAGATGTCCGCCAACTATTTTTTTAATAAGTTCTGCTCCTCTATGGACCAGAGAGCAACTTGATCGGCTTTTTCTTGGAAGTAAGTGGCTGAGAGAGTTAAATGTAACTATTCTGCAAGTTTTATGACTCTGGTCGTCAACCCTAGCAGTGCCAGGGAATGTCTCTCGTTCATGACGTATGCGACCAGGGTCCTGTTGTCCAACTAAATATGAATGTGCGTATCTTCCAGAGTCATCCGCTGACTGTTGATGGCCGCAAATACGGCATACATCTCTTTTCTGTTTAAGTGCCAGTGCTCTTGATATGGAGCTCACTTTCCTGATAGGTTAGTTAGCTTATGTTAGCTCTTTAATTGAGATCCCCACCCTGACTCTGCAGCATCCATGGTCAAAAAGTGAGTCACACGTTTCTTATCCATTGGCCACCATTTGACTTTTAACCACCATTTTAGATCTTGCTGAACGGGTAAAGGAAGATTTTTTCTTTCGCTTAATCTGTTTTGGTCGAATAATTTAGAAAGAGTTGGGCTCTGCGACAGCGCAGTCGATCTGCTGATACTGCGTAATTTGCAAAGTTCAGCAAACCTAATAAACTCTAAGCTTCTCGCAGAGAACTGTTTCCATTGCTCAACATATTGGAAATTATTACTTTTATCTTTTTTATCGTCTTAGGAAGAAGTTTTACCCAGTTTTGCTGAGTGTTCCATACCAAGCCAAGATATTCTACCTCCTGAGAAGGATCCAGAACCGCTTTGTGATAATTTATGTGCCATCCAAAAATTTCCAACGTTCTCAGTGTTTCCGGAACATGAGAAACCAGTATGGTCCGATCCTGATTAACCAGGAAAAAATCATCCGTACTTCGCAGATTTCCGGAATCCAATTTGTTACTGAGGCAAACATCTTTGGGCCGATGACAGGCAAAACGGCAAGGCTGTCAATTGTAGCACTTCGTTGTTGTAAATCACTCGGAGGAACCTCCTGCGTGTGTCTGCAATTGGTAAATGAAAATAGGCCTGGTTACTATTACTGGCTACTCTCACTAACATTCGATATAGGAACACTTGACATAGAAAAACTGTATTGAGGATTGGCGGTGTCTCTTATTTTCTCTTGTTTTAGAGTGGAGTTAGTTAGTTAGTAGTGGAGTATCATGTCCGTCAAGTCCTTTGTTATCTTGCTTGCAATTCTTTTTTACACCCTGCTGTCTGGATACTGAAGGGGAGGTTTCTTTAAGAATGGGATGCGGCCACCTGTTATTAATTTCATTATATAATTGTTTGTGCCCTGTTGTTGCCATATATTAGCATAGTCCTTTAGGCAAACCCCTTTGAAAGTTTTGGTTTGATAATAATTGTTTATTATTAGTGTTGGATGGTGTGTTATTTGTTGTATAATTTTTACGAAAGAGCTAATTCTGATTCTTTTGAAATTTTGGGTTTTGCTTCTTTTGTAACTTGTAATGTTTGTTCTGTGTTTTATAAGGGCCGTGATGTTTCTTGTTTTGAACATTAGATGTATTCAAGGCTTTTTCTGCCTAATATAAGCCGGAGTGTTAAGCCACACCTGAGATCCATCTAAAGAAGCTATGATAGGCTGCACAGCATCTCGACTAAAAAGATATGCTTGGCTAAGAGGAACATCTTGTAGAGTCGGTTTGGAATTTGGATTTACAAACCACACAATCTCTATTGCCATCTCTGAATTCTTATAAGACGGGGACCGTGGACCAAAAGTACTAGAAATATTTTCAAATAATGTGATAATATTTAAACTATTAGAGTTTGCTGATGGCTAGTCGAGCAATACTTGTAACCCTGACATTATACTTGTCTTTTTTCTAAAATATTGTTAAATAATTCTGCTAATAACTGTTCCGTGGAAGTTAAGTAATCTTCGCCCTTATTAAAATGGCACAAGTCTTCATTAAGTTTAAAACCCACAAAACCAGGACTGGCAAAGCATGATTGTAGAGCTTTTTTGCACCGAATGCCCTTCCAAGAAGAATCAAAGTTTTGAAGGCTAGCTAATTCTTTCCATCGTTCTTTGTCAGATTGTGGAATAATTGGTTTTTCATCAAACTGTGTATCAAATACACCCAAAGAGAGTTCACAATAGGTCGGATGTTGTTAGTTTTCTCAAAAAAAATGAGTTTTATGGGGTTCTAATACATCAATGCAGGAACAACAAGAGAGTGATCCCTCTCTCGTTGTTCCTGCAGTGATGTACTAGGATTAGTCTGTAGTAGTGGCAAGTTAGTTAAGTAGCTAGATATAAACCCCACTTGTTGAATAAGCGTCACGCGGGTCACGCGGGTCCGGACAGATCTGAGCCTGTCTGTACTTACGTGAAAGTTTTCGTCTTTTGTTGGGCGGAGATGATGCTATTCGCTCGTCATTCTGCGAGGATGAAGAAGATGATGACGATGAGTCTTTAGGTCTCGTATTATTCGAGTGCTGAACTCCATCCGAAGCTTCAACATTCGAACTTTGCTCACCTCCAATACTTACCCGTAAAATTTCGTCCGGATTTATCTTGAAACACTAATTCACAAAGGAAAACCCCGACATGTGTACTAAATTGCCACTGTGTTAATTTTATACGATAAATTATTGTATTTAACACATTTTTTTACTTTTTTTTCAATGTTTTACCGTCAATATTTACAAATGCTATGACATTAACAGCTTCGCGCCAACCGTCCTTCTTGGTTAGAAAAGGACGCATGCTGGTGAGAGAGAGAGAGAGAGACAAGTACAAAACCCTGAGTAATTCGGTAAGTTTTATCCATAGATATCAATATAAAGGCAAATTTAAATGAGCTTCTTCACCTAGCAACACTATGTTTTAGAAAACATATAATAAAACAATAACTAAAGTTTCATAATTTATTGTCAATAATTAGTCTAACTCAGTCACCGCGGCTGGACCTAACGGGACGCGGACGCTTTGGTAAGTGTTCATTAAAAACGGTTCAGTGCATCGAATTCTATTGCGACCACTCTTTGTTTTACTTTTAGAAATACGCAACTTGTTCCGTTCAAACTCTTTATTCAGCCGATTATTTGATTTTAAATAAATAATCTCTAAACATTAAAATTTCGGACGAGTCACTTCATAAATCCAGTCTAGGTAGGGGCTGACTGGTGTGTAGCCATAATTCATAAGCGTATCTAAGTACTGTCCATAAGACAGCACGCCGATAATGAATCCGTCATATAACAAGGGCCCCCCGGAGTCTCCATTGTTTGGCCTGTCAAATCTGTTCGAACACTTGGACGAAATGCAAATCAAATATCTGGTCATGTCCCTAAATTCCCTATCACATGTGACAACGGCCCCTTCCCCGAGCTGCAGCAGCCGCATGTTGTCGTCCCCCAGCTGGTCGGTTATGCCGGCCCCCACGTACGTCACAGGGAGCCCTATCATTGTCGTGTGGTCTACCGAAGACAGTCGTCCATAACGGCGAAGACTGATGGGATGCACACGTAACAAACTTATATCATTATCTATTACGAACGCACTCAATAAATCGACGTTCATGAAGCGGAAGCCTGGATGTACGAATATTTCTAATACTAAAGAAAACAATTTGGATTCGGATGGCGGCACAGTATAGTTACCGTACCAAACATAGGATTGACTGTCTTGCAGAGTATCAACGCAGTGTGCGGCAGTGATCACCCAGCTCTCCGTTATCATGGATGCCGTGCAGACTCTGCAGACACCATGCTTATAGGTTTCATCGAATACAAACCATACTACAGCAAATGGATACTTGCCGTTTTCGATATCTCGTCCATGGATGACTCTTAGATGGGTACGATTGAACTGTTTATCTCTGGCCACAGTAGGTTTTCCAACAGTTTGTTTGATGATCGCACTAAAATAATATGTTGAGAAACAAAATGCTAGGACGAACTTGAGCATTGTAGGTACAGGTTTAAAGAATTGTTTCAGAAAGTATTCGATAAGCGTTGTATTGTAAGTCGTAAAGTATTGTAATTTTATGTTTCGTTTTTTTTACAATACCGTGATTTATTAAGTTTGAAATCATTGTTTCTGGGTCATATTCAAAATAGTTGTATATTTACTACTGTCTTAATGTCCAACCCAATTATATTGATGATGAGATACAACTGACTAGAATTTCATAAACAAACAGATTCAATGTTTATTTGAGCATAATAAAAAATAATGAAATATTTGATACGGTTAATAATTCATTAAAAAAAAAACCAGACATTGCGAAGGTTCTGTTTCATACAAGTATTCAATGTTCACGTCTTTGACGGTAAACTAAAAAGATTATTTAACTATAACTATTCCACAAAAGAAAAGAAAAATCGGAGATAATTATTTAAACTTTATCTATTTGCTAAATAAAGTATAAATTATTATTTATTGTTCTTCAAATTTAGTGTATTAATGTGTGTCCTGATTTTACACAAATCTGTGATTCTTCTCTGTTATGCTATTTTAACATTATTTCTATGGAAATTAAGAAATTTGATATACTGGGAACATTAGGTTACTAGCTGTCATACTACATGACGGAAAAATAAATGGTCGGCCATTTTGTTAAATATAGTTTTTCAGATGGTTTCGTTAAGTAAATAGAATAAGACTTTTAAGTTATATTTACTGCGAGACGTTTAAAATAGCGGGAAGTACTTACTGTTTTATTTCTCACACTAGGAATTAGCTTGGTATTGTGATATTTGCTATAAATATAAAATATTCGTATATCATGTGAATTGATGTGGAAATAAATAGATTTAAAGGCTAGACACGTGCTATTAAATCATATATGATTTTGTCTGTCACTTTTTTCTGTTACATAACAGATATGAATGATAAGGCGTTATTCACATTGTCTCATGTATGAATTAATGAAAATAATGTTTTAATACTTACTGCACTGCAGGTTAGCCAAAACATTTTTATCTCATTTATTTAAAGTATGTAAAGTTTGCGTACAATGTGTCATGTATTGTATTGTATTTATATTGTTGCACTGTTTGTACGAGCCGCTAGAGATGGGTGTCTCTCTTTCATTGAAACGCTGAAATATAAAATTTATAAACAAAAACGATCCAAATTGTTACAGTCCGGCCGTCTTGAGAATGCGTCCCTGACACCTGCCAGTGCGACAATTCTAGTAGCTATTAAGATCTAATTCGAAAAACACATACAAAAATGCTTAGTGGGCTAGCAAAAAAAACTGGCTACCGTTCGACAAATAACATTCATACAGAACTATAATTATTATAATCATGCAGAAATTTTAACCGCTTTACGAATCGTTCAATGATTTATGACAATTATACTAAAACATGATCACCAAAATGTTGTTTCATTATGTACCTACCTCGCGACCCGCCCCAGATCAGCACCGGTAGCACTGTTACCTAATCTAAGTAGATGAACTGTAATAGATATATATAGAGTGACTGGTAATTAGAGACCGATACTTATACACATGATTGTACTCACCATAACAAACAACTTTCCCAAAGAAACGATTTTGTTTAATTTACCAAGCGCTTAACCCTGATCACCGCAATAGAATATTGAGTACCTAACAGGAAGAATACACCATCAGCTGTAATTTAATTTAGTTACTAATCCCTTTTTACAAACAAAATTATTCCACTTTTACCACGCATAAAGGCTCGTACACACTGGCGCGACGCGACGCGCGACGTGTCGCGTAGCGATTCTGCGACAGAATCGCGTCGCAACACCTTTCACACTGGCGCGACGACTCGTAGCGCGCGCGACGCTACGCCGCGGCCGCGACGCGACGCGAAACAAGAGACTATAAATGGCGGTGCCATCCACGCTGAGCTCACAGTCCGGTTAAGCAGCCACGACCCCCAGTGGTCAAAACAGCGAGTTGCCATTCAAAAAAAAAAAAAAAAACGCTGAGCTCAGTAGTAGACGATCTTCGTCAGAGCACGAAGGTAGGTCTCTACATGTTTGCTGAGCGTGGGGTCCTAGACTCCTAGGTTCGATTCTCCGATTTTGTTGCAAAATAAAATAAAATCATAAGCAAAATAGTAAGTCATTGAAATGTGACTCTTATCTCATTCTTTTAAGGTATAAATTAGGATGTTAGCCCCAACCACCAACCAACGAACCATTTGAAACTAAAATTCCTTGCAAATGTCAATCATTCTAATTTGTATCTTATTGCAGTGGTATAAGAGTTACATTGCAATGACTTACTAATCGTTTTGGCGGCGCGCGGCGCGGTCAAAGGAAAGTACCTCTTTGAAGATGCCGCAAGCCAGCTATGCGCCGCGTCGCGCAGCCAGCGCGACGGTGTCGCGTCGCGTAGCGGGCGCGAATCGCGTCGCGCCCGCTACGCGTCACAAATCAAGAGAGTATAAATGGCGGTGCCATCCACGCTGAGCTCAGTAGTAGACGATCTTCGTCAGAGGACGAAAGCAGGTCTGTAAGTGTTTGCTGAGCGTGGGGTCCTAGGTTCGATTCCCCGGTCGGTCGACATAACCCATCCTAACCTAAGTAGGTATCTAAGCTTGACCACACAAGCACAAACGACGAAACTGGCGAATTCGGACATGCATTTACGTAGTATTTATTTAAAAATCAAGATTTTTTTTTAATTACTTCGGTATAAACTAATTAAGTTTTATTTTTTTATGGACTTTTTAGTTACCAATCTATGTGATTTCGGAAAAATAACTTTAATTTCTACATATAAAGTGTATTTTTTCAGTTACAAAACTTTTTATGGCCTTTTTAAGAGTATGTAGGTACTTACCTACTTAATTATCATTTTGAAATCATCTTAATTTACACACTCGTAAAGTTGATATTTATTTATGTTGAAACAACATACGAGTAGGTACTTATATTGGAACTAAACTAGGTAAGTACTTACTTTTAATTTACTTATCAAACTACTTCCGTAAGTATCTACCTACTGTCAAACGGAGAGAAATAGGGATGTAGGGTCACCCCTGCATCCATATTTCTCTCCGTTCGAGATCGAGACGAAACTTTAAACGGGTTTTTATCATTGAAATAATATAGTTGGTTGCGAAAAAGGACTCTAATGTGTTTACTGTATTATAAGTAACGATTAAGTGCCCTTGTTGGCAACAAACTATATTATTTGAATGTTAAAATCGCTTTTAAAGTTTCGATTCACACCTGCATCCTCTATTCACCCCGTTTGACGGGACGTGAATTCTTCTCTAATAAAATTATGCTCATAACTGGCGAAATGCGGGTGTACTAACCCTTTCGGGATTACAGGCGTGAATGTTATGTATGTGTGTTTGTAATACTCAGTGATAATTTTTTATGTCTAATGAATGAGTGATCTAATTATAAATATAGTAAAGTCACTGACTGCCTCGTAGGTCTAGTGGTCGCAAGTGCAACTGCGCGTGCGGTGCTGTGCGAGTTGTAATGTAACACAGCCGTTCGCATTCAGACGTTGAACTCGAAGTTCGATCTCATTCACGCACAGGGCCGGCAGTCTCGACATTAAATAGCGACAAAATCTGTCGCTAAGTCGTATCGATATCAAATTTATTTAATCGATTTTGAACTTTATTTCCAACGCATAAGGTTGAAAATCTATTAAAGGAATTTGACATTGTTACGACTTACCGACAGGTTTTTGTCGCTATCTAATGTCGAGACTGCAGGGCCTGGGCCGACAGTCTCGACATAGATAGCGTCAAAAATCGGTCGTTAAGTCTAATCGATGTCAAATTTCTTTAATAGATTTTCTACCTTGTACTTTCGAAATAAAGTTGAAAATCTATTAAAGAAATTTGACATCAATTAGACTTAACGACCGATTTTTGTTGCTATTCATGTCGAGACTGCAGGGCCTGCACCCTAATTACGTAACACACTATCTATCACAATCTGAATCATTTTGAAGCCTATTGCTAATACATTGCTTCATTTGTTCGAAAATGTTGTCTGCTCAACAACGTAAATAACGTAATGAATGTTGTTGAACTGTCAAAATGAAACCCATTCCTACTGTTAGTGTGTTACGTAATTACCCCGCTGGACTGCTAGCGGAGCCCAAGCGCTCCTACGATGAATCTGGCGTCCGCTAAAAAGTACGACGAACGCAGACCGTTTCAACTCGCGCCGCGCGCCGCCATCGCCAGTTCATTTAGAATTAAATACCTAGGTATTATTTATTTGTGATATACATTTTTTCATTTGTTTGTGTTTAAACATTTTACAAACAATACTTATTAAATGCATTGAACAGTTGGGTACCTAATGTTTTCAGATGTCTTTCATAATGTTAATTATGAGTTGCACGGCAAGTACGCTGACTGTAATGAATGTTGAAGAGCACCAAGAACGACGGCACGGTTGGCGCAGTGGTTAAGCGATTGACTGCTGCGCTGCGTGTCGCGGGTTCGATTCCCGCACGGAACAAATATTTGTATGACCTACAGGCTACAAGTAGTTGTTCCGGGTCTGGCTGTTTGTGTATGTGAGTTTTAAATGTTTGTAAACGCACCCGCAATACAGGAGAAATTCCTAGTGTGGGGCAACGTTTTTTTTAAATAAAAACAAACAAAACAAACAAACAAACAAGAAAATTATTGAACAAACTTCCTACAGATTCGAGTAAAAATGTTTGACAAAGTATTTTTTTTTTGTTACCTATCAATCCTATCATTGAGTCCTGCCAAAATAATACTAATTGTAAAATAATGCAAAAAAGGTGCTATATTCCCGCGGTCGCCGCGCCGCGCGCATCTCTTTCAAAGAGAAGCCGCCGCGCGCCCGTGGTGCGCGGCGGTGGCGTACGCGGCCGTGGCTACCAGCGCCAGCCGAGCCGGCACAGACTTTTTGTGTGTGTGCTGTGTACCTACACACACCACCTAGTTAGGTGCCTACCCACTACACGCATGCGTTTACAAAGACATTACCTGTGACAATTTCTGTAACCGATCAAATGACTTTCGTAATTTTATTTATGTCATTGGATGTAACCATTTTATAAAGATTGCACGTCTATGTCCCTGTAGGTACCCTACTAAGTAACCTACCTATAGTCTTTTGACTCTCTGAAAACTCTCCCAAAATAAAGTAGTAATAAGTAGTATTAAACGGAACTTCAGCCGTGAGCTTTATTAGGTACAGTGAAGCTAATTACAAGATACACTGCATTCCAACTGTAGGTATTCAAACGTACATAGCAACAACGCGTGCAACAGAAAAAATCAACATTTAATGTTGCGACTTATGTGCGTTTAATGCGACTAAGTTCTTGTCTTCTATCTCCATCAATAGCTACTGCTAATAACAAAAGGTCCTCGTAATCTGATGAAGAACCCACCCATCATTAGGACCTCACGCTCAACAAATACGCCCAGAGGGCCTAGACAAAATCTCTTTTCTGTAAGCGTTAACGCCAACGGAAATTCAAATTGTATGGAGTTGACATTTGCTTACCACATGACATTACGTACCTTTTCCGCAGGTAATGTCATTGCCATACATTTTGACGTTAGCGTCTGGCGTTAACGCTATCAGAAAAGTTTTTGTCTAGGCCTACAGATCTGCCCTCGCCTTCTACAAAGCCATAAAAATGTGTTGCAGCCTGCAGGCGAAAGTAAACTTTATGAATCAAATAAATTGATAGGTCCGTAAAAAAATCATAAATTACGCCTACCTAAGTCACTTAGCACGTCCGAATTCGCCAGTTTCGTCGTTCGTGCTTGTGTGGTCAAGCTTAGGTACCTACTTCCTACTTAGGTTAGGTTGGGTTATGTCGACCGACCGGGGAATCGAACCTAGGACCCCACGCTCAGCAAACACTTACAGACCTGCTTTCGTCCTCTGACGAAGATCGTCTACTACTGAGCTCAGCGTGGATGGCACCGCCATTTATACTCTCTTGATTCGTGTCGCGTAGCGGGCGCGACGCGATTCGCGCCCGCTACGCGACGCGACACCGTCGCGCTGGCTGCGCGACGCGGCGCATAGCTGGCTTGCGGCATCTTCAAAGAGGTACTTTCCTTTGACCGCGCCGCGCGCCGCCAAAACGATTAGTAAGTCATTGCAATGTAACTCTTATACCACTGCAATAAGATACAAATTAGAATGATTGACATTTGCAAGGAATTTTAGTTTCAAATGGTTCGTTGGTTGGTGGTTGGGTCTAACATCCTAATTTATACCTTAAAAGAATGAGATAAGAGTCACATTTCAATGACTTACTATTTTGCTTATTATTTTATTTTATTTTGCAACAAAATCGGAGAATCGAACCTAGGAGTCTAGAACCCCACGCTCAGCAAACATGTAGAGACCTACCTTCGTGCTCTGACGAAGATCGTCTAGTTGACGGTCTTCGTCAGAGCACGAAGGCACGTCTGAGCGCAGCTTGGATGGCACCGCCATTTATACTTTCTTTGCGTCGCGTCGCGTCGCGGCCGCGGCGTAGCGTCGCGCCCGCGAATTCGCCGCGAAATCGCCGCGATTTCGCCGCGACGCCATACAAAATGGTACCTTTTCTGTCGCGCTGCTCGTCGCTCCGCGACGCCGTCGCGGCGCGACAGGTCGCTCCTGTGTGAACTGTCGCGCGCGTTTTCATAGAAATTGTTCTACGGATATAATATCGCAGAATCGCGTCGCGCGACAAGTCGCGCCAGTGTGCACGAGCCTTTAAGGCTCGTACACACTGGCGCGACGCGACGCGCGACGTGTCGCATAGCGATTCTGCGACAGAATCGCGTCGCAACACCTTTCACACTGGCGCGACGACTCGTAGCGCGCGCGACGCTACGCCGCGGCCGCGACGCGACGCGAAACAAGAGAGTATAAATGGCGGTGCCATCCACGCTGAGCTCACGACCGTGTATGGCACGAAGGGCTTATCTATAAGCTAGCCCTATCGGACGCGCCCCGTCGCGTCGTTAGGGTGGTCTCTTCCTTTTTATCCAACAGGACATTCAGGGTGGTGGTCGACGGGGCGCTATCTGGCGCCCGGCCGGTGCTGGCGGGTGTGCCGCAAGGCAGCTGCATCTCGCCGGCGTGTTACTCACGTTTCACCGACGACATCCCTACAACAGACGACGCCACGCTCGCGCTGTATGCTGACGACGCCGCGTACATTACAACATCGCTTAACGCGAAGTACGCGGCCGTCAAAATGCAGCGCGCGCTCGATCTGATTCCAGATTGGCTGTCGAAATGGCGGCTGTCGGTGAACGTGGGGAAGACGCAGGCGATGGTCACCGGACGCGCGCCTCTCCCGCCACCCTTGAAGCTGCAAGGAGCCGACGTCGCGTGGTCGCCCCAGGTCAAGTACCTAGGGGTCACCATTGACCGTCGGCTCACAATGGGGTCACACGTCCGCAAGGTCGCCGCGCAAGGTAGGGTAGCCCGCAACCTCCTTCGACCAGTGCTCTCGTCCCGCATCCCGGCGCGCGTCAAGTTGGGCGTGTACAAGCTGTACATTCGCCCGATTTTGACGTACGCCGCCCCTGCTTGGTTCGCCCTCACGAGCGAGACAAGCCGCAAGTCGCTCCGCGCCCAGCAAAATCTGGCGCTGCGGACTATAATGGACGCCCCTCGCTTCGTGAGGAATGACGTCATCCAGCGGGACCTCGGGATTGAGAGCCTGGATGAGTTTGTGCGGCGCCTCGCGAAAGGGATGTTCGCGCGTGCCGACGCATCTGATTGGCCACACGTCAAACAGATTGCGCCCTGGCATACGCGCCCCCCCTGACGCGAGACCCCTGCCCCGCGACCTGGTTGCGGACGACTGACCCCATCACCGGACTGGACGCCCGAGTAAGCTGCACCCAGGTTACACGCGGCTTACTCGAAACAACTGAACCTCACATAACAAACATACATCCGTTTTACGTAGCGTGTTCTAGGTTAATATAGGCACGTTACGTAAACAAACAACAGACATTCACCTCTATACAGGCGCATAAATACACACGCGAATGCGCCGCGCGGGCGGCGATTCGCGTAGACACTGAGCGGTGTTACACAATACAATACCGCTCACACACTCATGACGGCCTCGCAGTCCGGACCGTGACCGGCTAGCTCTGGAAGCGGGACGGGCGGGGGCCATACACCCTACTCTGTAGGAGCGTCGAGTCGGCACCTTCGTCGCTGGTCGTCTTCGTCGGGCCTCCCCCAGGTAACTGGGGGTCTCACCTGGCGGGGACAGACCGCCGAGGTGTCGTGAAGAAAGCGACGCTATCTATTAGCGTCGCGGCGCGCCTACAGACACACGCATAGCAACCATTCACATGAGCGTACGGGACCGTCGTACGCTCAATATTTCTACAGGCCAAATAGGCCAACACATTGAGGGGCCCGTATTGGCGGGCCACTGTATAGCTTCCGCGGCCGGGGGGCGAAGCCCCGGAACCGCACGCCGCGCCCCCTTACGGGGGCGCAGCGACATCCGAACTCGTGCTGAGCTCAGTAGTAGACGATCTTCGTCAGAGGACGAAAGCAAGTCTGTACGTGTTTGCTGAGCGTGGGGTCCTAGGTTCGATTCCCCGGTCGGTCGACATAACCCATCCTAACCTAAGTAGGTATCTAAGCTTGACCACACAAGCACAAACGACGAAACTAGCGAATTCGGACATGCTTTTACGTAGTATTTATTTAAAAATTAAGATTGTTTTTAAATTGCTTAGGTATAAACTAATTAAGTTTTATTTTTTATGGACTTTTTAGTTACCCAATTTATGTGATTTCGGAAAAATAACTTTAATTTCTACATATAAAGTGTATACTTTCAGTTACAAAACTTTTTATGGCCTTTTTAAGAGTATGTAGGTACTTACCTACTTAATTATCATTTTGAAATCATCTTGATTTACACACTCGTAAAGTTGATATTTATTTAAGTTGAAACAACATACGAGTAGGTACGTATATTGGAACTAAACTAGGTAAGTACTTACTTTTAATTTACTTATCAAACTAATTCCGTAAGTATCTACCTACCGTCAAACGGAGAGAATATAGGGATGCAGGGGTGAATCGAGACGAAACTTTAAACGGGTTTTTATCATTGAAATAATATAGTTGGTTGCGAAAAAGGACTCTAATGTGTTTACTATATTATAATTAACGATTAAGTGCCCTTCTGCCGTCCACCAACTAAAAGGCAGCTAAGTGCAAAAAGTAGTTTTCGAGAAAACGCAAAAATAAGTGGGAATTGATGTCTCTTGAAAAGTATGCTACCTAGGAACAAGGTTGCAAGTTATATATGTAGGCATAGTCTTTTTGACGTACTGTTAGTTAAGTAATTTAGAAAAAAATTATACATCAATTTGCCGTTAAAGTATGTTAACGTCTTTCTAGAGAAGTATTGTGGCTTAGCCGCTTTTTAATTAAGGGGGTAACGAAATGTATGTGGTTTAACAGCTCAGCAATGTTCCGTATCACTAAAACTATAAATCATAGAAAAATGATTCTTACACCAAAAGTTGTATAAGACTACATTACAAGTGAAAAACGACCAACTGTGGCTTAACGGCCTTTTAGTTAGTGGACGGCAGCCTTGTTGGCAACAAACTATATTATTTCAATGTTAAAATCGCTTTTAAAGTTTCGATTCACACCTGCATCTCTATTCACCCCGTTTGACGGAACGTGAATTCTTCTCTAATAAAATTATGCTCATAACTGACGAAATACGGGTGTACTAACCCTTTGGGGATTACAGGCGTGAATGTTATGTACCTATGTGTGTTTGTAATACTCAGTGATAACTTTTTATGTGATCTAATTATAAATAAATATAGTAAAGTAACTGACTGCCTCGTAGGTCTAGTGGTCGCAGTGCAACTGCGCGTGCGGTGCTGTGCGAGTTGTAATGTAAAGGCTCCCACAGACAGGCGCGACGCGACAGCGCTACACAAAGGCGCCGCTCGTCGCGCGACAAGCGGTGCCTTTGTGTTGGGCGCCGCGTCGCGCCAGTGTGTACGAGCCTTAACACAGCCGTTCGCATTCAGACGTTGAACTCGAAGTTCGAACTCATTCACGCTAGCGGAGCCCAAGCGCTCTTACGATGAATCGGGCGTCCGCTAAAAAGTACGACGAACGCAGACCGTTTCAACTCGCGCCGCGCGCCGCCATCGCCAGTTCATTTAGAATTAAGGACCTAGGTATTATTAGTGATATATATTTTTTCATTTGTTTGTGTTTAAACATTTTACAAACAATACTTATTAAATGCATTGAACAGTTGGGTACCTAATGATTTCAGATGTCTTTCATAATGATAATTATGAGTTGCACGGCAAGTACGCTGACTGTAATGAATGTTGAAGAGCACCAAGAAAATTATTGAACAAACTTCCTACAGATTCGAATAAAAATGTTTGACAACGTATTTTTTTTTTTTTTTTGTTACCTGTCATTGACTCCTGCCAAAATAATACCAATTGTAAAATAATGCAAAAAAGGTGCTATATTCCCGCGGTCGCCGCGCCGCGCGCATCTCTTTCAAAGAGATGCCGTGCCGCCGCGCGCCCGAGGCGCGCGTCGGCGTCGGTGGCGTACGCGGCCGTGGCTAACAGCGCCAGCCGAGCCGGCACAGACTGGTTTGTGTGTGTGCTGTGTACCTACACAAACCACCTAGTTAGGTGCCTACCCACTACGCGCATGCGTTTACAAAGACATTACCTGTGACAATTTCTGTAACCGATCAAATGACTTTCGTAATTTTATTTATGTCATTGGATGTAACCATTTTATAAAGATTGCACGTCTATGTCCCTGTAGGTACCCTACTAAGTAACCTACCTATAGTCTTTTGACTCTCTGAAAACTCTTCCAAAATAAAGTAGTAATAAGTAGTATTAAACGGAACTTCAGCCATGAGCTTTATTAGGTACAGTGAAGCTAATTACAAGATACACTGCATTCCAACTGTAGGTATTCAAACGTACATAGCAACAACGCGTGCGACTTATGTGCTTTTAATGCGGCTAAGTTCTTGTCTTCTATCTTCATCAATAGCTACTGCTAATAACAAAAGGTCCTCGTAATCTGTTGAAGAACCCATCCATCATTAGGACCTCACGCTCAACAAATACGCCCAGGGGGCCTAGACAAAATCTCATTTCTGTAAGCGTTAACGCCAACGGAAATTCAAATTGTATGGAGTTGACATTTGCTTACCACATGACATTACGTACCTTTTCCGCAGGTAATGTCATTGCCATACATTTTGACGTGCGTTAGCGTCTGGCGTTAACGCTATCAGAAAAGTTTTTGTCTAGGCCTACAGATCTGCCCTCGCCTTCTACAAAGCCATAAAAATGTGTTGCAGCCTGCAGGCGAAAGTAAACTTTATGAATCAAATAAATTGATAGGTCCGTAAAAAAATAATAAATTACGCCTACCTAAGTCACTTAGCACGTCCGAATTCGCCAGTTTCGTCGTTCGTGCTTGTGTGGTCAAGCTTAGGTACCTACTTCCTACTTAGGTTAGGTTGGGTTATGTCGACCGACCGGGGAATCGAACCTAGGACCCCACGCTCAGCAAACACGTACAGACCTGCTTTCGTCCTCTGACGAAGATCGTCTACTACTGAGCTCAGCGTGGATGGCACCGCCATTTATACTCTCTTGTTTCGCGTCGCGTCGCGGCCGCGGCGTAGCGTCGCGCGCGCTACGCGACGCGACACCGTCGCGCCCGCTGCGCGACGCGGCGCATAGCGGGTGGCTTGCGGCATCTTCAAAGAGGTACTTTCCTTTGACCGCGCCGCGCGCCGCCAAAACTATTAGTAAGTCATTGCAATGTAACTCTTATACCACTGCAATAAGATACAAATTAGAATGATTGACATTTGCAAGGAATTTTAGTTTCAAATGGTTCGTTGGTTGGTGGTTGGGTTTGATGTTATTTTCATCTAACATCCTAATTTATACCTTAAAAGAATGAGATAAGAGTCACATTTCAATGACTTACTATTTTGCTTATGATTTTATTTTATTTTGCAACAAAATCGGAGAATCGAACCTAGGAGTCTAGAACCCCACGCTCAGCAAACATGTAGAGACCTACCTTCGTGCTCTGACGAAGATCGTCTAGTTGACGGTCTTCGTCAGAGCACGAAGGCACGTCTGAGCGCAGCTTGGATGGCACCGCCATTTATACTTTCTTAGCGTCGCGTCGCGTCGCGGCCGCGGCGTAGCGTCGCGCCCGCGAAATCGCCGCGATTTCGCCGCGACGCCATACAAAATGGTACCTTTGCTGTCGCGCTGCTCGTCGCTCCGCGACGCCGTCGCGGCGCGACAGGTCTTTCCTGTGTGAACTGTCTCGCGCGTTTTCATAGAAATTGTTCTACGGATATAATATCGCAGAATCGCGTCGCGCGACAAGTCGCGCCAGTGTGCACGAGCCTTTATTCTTTTTTAATTCATGTAACATGCATGAGACAGAACGGGCTCAAGCGACTATAACAGCTGATAGCAAGCTCGCGGTCCCTACGCTTGTTAAACGAGTTTATTTTTTATAACAAAAAAGTAGTGATATGGGTATTTTACTATTCCAGATGTTTTAATTAGCTCAACGTTAATTATTTATTTAACAAACGTGTGCTATTAAAGCTTGCCCTAATAGTTACTTTCTGTTATTTTTCTGTTATAATCAAATAATTTTCATATCCGTTTCTTATCCGTAACTTACAATTATTTTGAATATGACCCTTCTATAAGACGTGTTTAAGTACCTACCTACTTTTCAATTTATTTTAAGATTGTTTGATGTTACCTATTTACTAAAGCAATAACAAAGCCTAGATTTGTATTGTCTAATGGATGTTATAAGCACAAAAATATAGCTGTACATTTTCCAGAGTCAAAAGTCGTTACTGAATATTTCATGTAATAAAGGTATAAATCGTACAGATTACGTTAGATTACGGTTATGCCTGGAGCCTTTTATATATATAGGTGTTAAGTTATGTCTTCGTTTTTATTTTTTATTTCAGCTTGAGTATAGTTTTCCGCTGGAATTTGGTGGATGCGAGAAGCACAGAACCGGTCCAGGAGGCGGTGCTTGGGCCTGTGTGCAGCTGTGGACGTCTTTCGGCTAAAATAATTTGTGATGATGGTGACAGTATTCAATGTATTGATCTATTGGCGCATGCTAGCTGACATATGGTAAATAATTTAATTTAATGTTTTGAGTTCCGTAATGTTAATTACTTTGCATACTATTGCATAGAATTAAGTTCTCCTAACTGAACAGACAGCTGTACTGCTGGACATTTTGTTGCGCCACTTCTTCTGCCCAGCCAAACTACTAGGTAGTGGTGAAGGCCGGGCGTTTTGGGGGACTGTTTTATGTTATGTGCATCCGGTTATACGAAAACAGATGTTATTTTGTTCTATATCTTGTTTGTACCTTTTTAGGTGACGTTTTTGGCGTAGTCGGGTTTTAGGTTTTCACTTTATTTCTTACTAGCTACTGCCCGCAACTTCCTTCGCGTGGCTTATTTTATTTCTACTTAAATAACAGCCACATTTTTTATAAAACTGCCCTGTATACTACGTCTGTAGTTTTGGTCTCAGCAGTCAAAATATAAAGAGAGTCAGGACTGGTGACGCGAGAGCAAATGACCTACAATTGTCCGTGTGTGAAGCAGCTCGTCCTAAGGTCGTAACCCGCAAGCTTCAGTAGCAATTTCCCATTGCTTGCGAAGTTTAAAGTTTTAATGAATTAAAAGACGCCTGCGTTCCTGCATATACTACCTACTGGCACAATACTGATACACTAACTGATACATTCTTACAGATTGTTCTTAACGAACGGCTACTACTCAAATAACATAACAGTAGATTGTAAACATACGGGATTTCTCATTAACAGTTACCTAACCATAAATATTTATTTTTAATAAAGGTAGATGACAGAAGAGGCCTGGCTAAGGGAAGAGCATACAGGCGGCATATGAGTATTTTAACCGGTATTCGGAAAATATTCGAATATTATACTATTCAATACTATATATACTTAATAGAATATATTATTTTGAATATTATACTCGGAATACTCCGAAGACGGCTAGAACAAAAATTTAGAACTTTTTTCGGAAATAGGCCAATGTTTAAAGGACTGTATCTCGAGTTCTATTGGACCTACAGAGCTACGGCTACGCTCAAATTGTAGAAAATTTTGTATACTTTAAACTGTAACTTATACGTAGAATGCATCTTTTAGAAATTATAAGTCAAAAACTGAAAGCAGTTCGCAAATTTCGAGGCTTTTCGAGCACCACGCAGTTAGCACATATCTTTCAAAGCTGCAAACTTGGTTTTACACTATTGGTATGTATCCTAACGACATCCTAAAAAAAATCTGTACAGTGTATTTTTTTGTTTTGTGTCTACGGTGACTGGCCTACTTTCCTAGTTTAGTAATTTACGAATACATTATTAACTGCCGCGCTAATTCCTAATTGTTTCCCTGTATTGTGTAGTTGCATTAATTGGGGTTAACCAAGGACTCATGATTAATTGGAGGCGTTGAAGCGTCAAAAATCATTTCAACGCAGTGATTGATTCCGGATCAGGTGGAACTAATGTGCCGATTAGTGACAATAGTGTAATGATAATCAATTATGCTATTGCTTGAGGTTGAAATATGTGTTAGTGATAAAACGGTGGAGCAACTCTTAGGGAAAAAGAAAAGAAAAAGAAAGAAAATACGTTTATTTGCGGTAAACATGACGCAAAGAAAAAACACACAAACTCAAAAAAGAACGAGTTGGGGGAAACTATACGTCACATTCACACAAAACGGCAATCATCCAGCATAATGTTACGACCCTATGCGAGACAGAGCCCCAGCGCTGGTTTTCAGCAATAGCCGGCGCTGACGTGATGACGTCAACCAGTGCAGCATACGAAAATTAAAATAAACAAAAAACTAAGAAATAAAATAAACATACAATAAAAAAATATCATCGTTGGATATATATAGCGAGACTGGCTTATTTACAAACTTTATGGTAATCGTTAGTCACTGGACTAACAGTAGACCACTGTCATAGTTTCGTATAGATTATCTTTATATATATAATTCTACTGTACATGTGTATGTCACTGAACTCCTCCTAAACGGCTGGACCGATTTTGACGAAATTAATGTGTGTTTGTGTGGGTCCCTAGATGGTTTAGATTCACAATTGGACCCGATAGGTGGCGCTGCGATCGAGTTCTAGCAAATAGGACAACGTCTGTCCGGTCAGCTAGTATGTTATAGTTATTAAGCCCTTTAGAAAATATTAAGCCATGAGCTGCTTCTGAAAATCACCAAACAAAATATTATATTACCTACCATATACAATGGCGAATGTATTTCTCAAAACCAGCTTATTTATTTAGCTATATTCCTTAACTGGAAATCGAAACGTTACCTTTACGTGTGACAGTCAAGTTTGAAGCAACTATGAGATTACGTCACACACAGGTACTGCCTGCCTGCCTGTAAGTGCACACTACGCAGACTGCGGGTGGATCCATGTCCTGCGGGCTGGTGACAGGTGGGCGATCTCAGGGTATTACAAGCGGCGCAGATGCGCGCGCGAGCGCTCGCGACGGCTTTGCTTCAACCGTATTTGTTGGAAACCTTTATAGTGTCATAAGCATTCATGCGGATAGCCAGTATGATGGTATAACAATCGTGTTTGAAAATTGGTTTAAAGTTCCCATTATTTGAGGATGATAGTTATTCCTAACATCGTGACTATGAATGTAAAAGTATGTTAATGTAAAAATAGTAAGTAGTTTAAGTACTTTTTTACTAACTTAATTTTTCGATAACTTCAGTGACCACATTTTGCCGCAAGCTGAACGAATCATGGGCTAACCGCTAAATCTGCCACAACGTGGGTCACGGAAACATGCAACGGCACCGCAGTAGAGAGCACGCTTGGAGCGAATACGCAGGAAATCGTATGGCACGATTTCAGGATGTCCTTCATGGGCATGCTCCTGGTGGGCTAGATATGCATGTATTACGCCATTACCAACTGCCGGTAATGCAACGATGAAAGTCATCTTCTTCCATAGTTTGAAGCCACCGCCATGGCCTCCGGCGGTAGCAGCGTGGGTAGAAGAACTTCAAGAACTGCATCGCAGTCCTTCTCAACAGGGAATTTATCTTGCTTGCAAATATTATGACCAACAAACGAAAAACTGCATCACTTGTCAAATTGTGTTTATGATCTAGCTAAAGTAAATAAAATGTTTGTATAAAGTTTACCCACGTCTACATCCAAGCTCAAGCAACTTAAATTGTATTTAAACGAAGAAGTAAACGAGATAGCTGTCTCCATGACAACGTTTTCCTTCGCCATTTGAAGTTGACAATAAATCATTTTGTGTAGTGCAGTCAAACAAATAAATAAATAAGTAAACAGGTAGCTAACTTGCAATTTCTACTAACGAACCATGTTGTGAGACTGCTGAGTAGTCATAAAAAAGTTATTTACACAGTAATGAATATTTTGCAGTGTATTGGAATGATTAATGTTTTTGCCTGTATACCTAAGGCTTATAATTGTCCACGATGTGACCCAAAAGTACCGTATTACAAACTCAAATCACCAATGAGTAGCCACAATGTCACAGCACTGGTAGTTCAATGGTGGTCCGTACACGACGCGACTTACTAACGCGTTACTAACTAGTTTGTGATTGGTTGCGTAGTGTCCGGACCACCATTGAAATGGGTGTGTAATGTATGGCATAATAAGAATAACAGATAGTAAATATCACTTGAAATAACGTTCACATGGTGTAATTTTCATATGCTATAAAAACAAATAACCTAATTTCATGTGATCTAGTGTCATATTTCATATAACCTTATTTTGCTCTAATAACATTTAGTATAACGTTCATTTCACATAATTTTCATATTTACTAATTTTCAGCCAAAAACTGTAATGAATAAGTAACTATCAGGAAACATCATACTGTTATAACTTCATCTAAACCAAACGATTCACCAAAAATAAAGGGGATATGGAGCTCGGCGGCCGCTGCCGCGGCACGCTCGCTACGCTCGCTCGCCTACGTGCGTTAATGTTCACTGTTCAAACCTAAACTAAACCAAATCTAATCAGTTTTTACAAAAATATACAAAACAAAGTAGACGTTTCTAAATGGGTAGGTACTATTTAAAGACTAATAAAAACAAAACCGCGAAGAAAAATAATGACTTTTTGTATAGAAAAATAATCTAAATTCGAAGCAAAATTACTGATTGCACAGCAAAATACTCAACTCAAAATATAACTAAATAAGCAACAATTTATATTTGTGGTGCACCGCTTTCTACTATGCGAGGCCTGCTATTTCTGAATGGGGAATATACCACGAAGGGGATGGCAGGGTCTTCTAGCCCCCCCATCCCCTTCTAACCTAACCTGTCGGGGTCGGGGTGCCCAAAGTCCCGAGCTCGCTTCGCTCGCTCTTGCATCCTAAATTTTCCTAGTACAGTAATATTGCATTTTGTACTGTGTGTGTGTAATTTTTACGACAAACGGCTGATCGGAGACAAATATGTAGTATTCATACGCTATGAGTGTGCGTATTATGTATGTACGCCCGCTGCATGTGGGGGGGAGGGGGTGGATGTACAAAACAAAGTAGATGTTTCTAAATTATATTAAACGTTACTTATAGATTTTGAACATTATAGTAACTGAATATTATACTAATTGAATATTAACTCAAATGTGCATTATAGAAAATGTCCTTTATACCATATAAATTTAGGTAAAATGAAATTATATCAATAATTCATTATATAATTCCATCGTTATTTTAAACAAAGTATATTAAAAGAAATTAGGTCATATGGTCGTTAGAACTTTTGTTATTATTTCGAACGTTACACACCCCATTGAAATATCTACAAGTGGCTGGCTTTGGAGTAGGGTCGTGGAACATGGGCCTAAACGGCAGTGAAAATGTGCTAATATAGAGCTAAAATAATTTATGCAGAAATCCACACTTAAAAATGATTTTCAGAACCAAACGTGTTCGATAACATAATATCCAAAAATAATCTTAAAACACAATCTCATTCACACATGGAAGAAAGAACAAAATTTATAACATTTTGTTTATAAGGCTAGGTGTTCAACTTAATTGGTAGGTGTACTTAGTCTGTTTCTGAAAGACTCCTGTGGTGTATAATTAACTTCCTAATTAGGTACGGCAGCTTTGACATGAGAAACTAGTTACAAAATACAAAGGCTTTAACGACTTAATTTGTGGTACCACTGTAATATTGGTGCTGTGAGATTCTAGTGTTGATTTTAGTTTGTAACACGTTACTTATGAGTAGTGTCGTCTTTTGGTGCATGTACTTCCTCTGTGACGTCACTAACCTGTCGTACTCCATACATGTGGTATACGTTCAAAGGAAATCTTTAATCTTTTTTACTTAACAGCCTTATTGAAAGGACGGTCTACCTCTATACAGTAACTGTCTAGCCTTTTGACCTTAGGATATTTTAAACCAGACTTCTAGCAGCCTAATTCGGTTACTTCTAATAAATTCCCCGTCCATGCGTGAAATGTTTAGATTTATTTTAAACTAGCTCCCAGAGACTTTTCTCAAGGGACGCCTTCATCTTTTAGATTGATAGCTTTGTAAGACAAGTATGATAGCAATTTCAAAGCTATTTTGAATTGGTTTTTTATCCCTGCTTACTTGACGTGAGGTAGCGGTTAAGGGTTGGCCGTAGAAATTAATAAAATAACCTTAATCGCATAAATGTATCATTCGTTGATTATTATCAGCCTGTCTTTAAGTCATACTAATGGTATAAATGCGAAAGCAACTCTGTCTGTCCGTCCGGCTATCTACCTTTTCACGCATTAACGGCTGAACGTATTTGGTGACACTCCGATAGACCTTCGTCTGGGTTATAAGATATGATCCTCAGGAGTTTCAGACTAAGGCCTATTTGCACCGCCAATCACTAAACACGTTTAGCGCTAAACGAGTTTAAAACATAATTCTATTTCTGTCAAATGTTTGAAGATGACAGAGACAGAATGATGTTTCAAACTCGTTCGGCGCTAAACGTGTTTAGTGATTAGCGGGGCAAGTGGGCATTAGTTGTGCAATGTGAGTTGCTAAACAATTTAAGTACGAAAAAATCGATCAACTTAAATTTTTACTTGCTGTTTTCTTGTTATTAAAGAAGAAAGCACCTGAGTTAGGACTTAAGATACTTTTATCCCGATAATACGTTCCCGTGGGATGATATCCGAGCTCCACGCGGGCGAAGCTACGGGCAAAAGCTAGTATACAGAATAAACAGTAATCAGTCTTCAGAAAAACTTCAGAACTAATCTCGATGTTTATGTAAGACACACCAAGTTAAGCGTCCCACATAGGTATATGTACAGATGTGAGTTTGCCAGTAAGCTTGCCGGTAGATCCGAGGTGTCACCACAACTATGGAAAGCTTACACAGTGTCACACTGAGCGTTCGTTCATTAAAACAATTGTAGTTTATGTTCGTTGCTATTGCGTACACAAATAACACGCTTCCAAGTGTTGTGTACTGACACAACTATGCAGAACGCGCGACAGTTTCTAAACGTGTTCACTGCTTACCCGCCAACAACCAACTCTGCTTTAACTCTGGTCAAGCGATAGACGCTATCGAGCGCCACCTGGTAGCGCTGGCGTCCCGATTAGTCAAAGTTAAACGATTGATTTAACATATCTTCGACATATATACGTCATATGTTAAGAATAAGTACACGCTTTCTACTAGCTACTACTCTACTCTTCTTATAGCTAAACTCCAGCACTTGGGTACAGGAGAATCAATGCTAAAGTGGTTTCAGCCTTACCTCAGTGACCGGTCTTTAACAGTTGTTATGTGTGGCCATCATTCAGCCTTTTAAAGCTACATCCGGTGTTCCGCAAGGTTCAAGGTTCAGGGTAAACGACATCACGCACTGCTTTAGGCTTTCGAAATTCTATCTTTTTGACGATAACATGAAAATAATGAAACCAATGGTAACTGAATTTGACTCCGCCTTGTTGCAGGAAGACCTGGATAAACTGGCGAAGTGGTGTAAAACGAACAATATGCTTTTTGACGTCTGAAGGTGCACACATGCACATGGACATGCAATTTAGCCGTAACAAAATTGACAAATGTAGCAATTACACGATTAGCCAACAAAAACTACAACAAGTAGAGGAAATACGCGACTTGTTCGTCTCAGACTGGAAGTCTTAGTAGATTAACAACTTAAATTTGACAAACATATCCTAAACTAGTCATCAAAGAAGGTTAAAAATCCTTGGATATATATTACGTAACAGCAAAGATTTTAAAAAGGCATTTACCAGAATCAAATTATTTAACCAGTGTGTTAAATAATTTTATTCTGATAGATGCCTTCGGCCAATACTTGAATATAGCAGCCAGGTTTGGAATCCTCACTACGACATATACATCAAACACCTGGAAAAAGTCCAAAGACGTTTCCTATATTATCTATGTTAAAAATATCGTTTAGCAAAAAAAGTTATCAACTACAAAGACAGATTAGGGCACTACAAAATAGTCTCACTTGCAGACAGACGAAAAAAAGCAGACCTGATACTACTGCACAAAGTATTCAATGGAGTCATAGACTGCAACGAACTACTAAGCAAACTGCATATTAACGTGCCATCTCATCTGCCGCGGAAAAGCAGCTACAATATATTTTACGTCTCAGGATCCAAAACTAATCTGGGACTTTTCGCCGCTCTCCCCAGACTGTGTAGGCAATAAATGAATTGTCCAAGCGTTGTAACCTGGACATAGCCCTCCCCATTTCAAAATACAAAAAGAATTTAACCACCGCAAAATAACTAAGTATGATAAATTATAAATGATTTTATTTCTGTGAGTAGGTTTGTACAAATTTTTTTACACATAAATCATATTTTTAAACTACATGAGTTCGGCGTTTCCTATCTGACTACTCTCTTTTATTTCAATGGATATTTTTATTTAATGATAATTATTTACAAAACATAAAAAATAACAATTCAATATAAAACAAAATCGCTGTTTGTGTCGGTCTGTGTGGCCTGTGAACGCAATGGATATCACCATAATTTTATAGAATCTATTTCGGAAGGTCTAAGTGTTAATATAATAGGTACTATATTAACTACTATATTACTACGGTATTATTACTATATTAGGGATATTTAACTTAGATACAGGTTGTAAAATAACCTATCTAATTGCCGTTATCGATGCCATCTGGTCATCAAACTAAGTAAAATTAAGCAAAAATGATTGCTGGGAAACTACTGTTGATGTGAAACATCGCTGTTTATGAAAGTGCGCCGTTGCATGCACCCAAAAGCACAACGTTAAGGCTCCCACAGACAGGCGAGTGGCGACAGCGCGACACAAAGGCACCGCTCGTCGCGTTGTGTTGCACGCGATTCGCGTCGCGTGACACGCCTGTTTGTAGGAGACTTAATGCACACATAGGTAACATTGTGCTTTTGGGTGCATGCAACGGTACAGGAGTATAAGTTCAGTTAATTACATATAACATTCAATCTTGTTTTTGCTTCGAATAAAAGTAAACAAAATGGAACTTTGAAAAAAATTACTTGCCACGTTGAATGGTCGTGGCACGTGGATTACCGACGTACATATGTACGTTTATCCTTGACTGTACCTATCCCGTCTTTATGTGTGTGCATAACTGAGGCCACGTAGGTACCCTCTAGAACTTAAGCCAAGCAACGTAGGCACGTACTAACTTAATACTAAAAGTTAGAAAGAAAGTTGTCAGGCTAGATGAGCTAAGTTTCAAAAGTGTAAAGTATGGAGCTCAATTTTTAAGAGACCTAGTAGTTGAAAGTCCTTGTAACATGAAACGGGTTCAGAAAACTTAAGGGCCATTTTTAAGCATCGTGTTGAATTATCCAGTTATTGCGGGCAGAGTAGGACCGATAGATTTGGCAATATTTCAGATAGACTCAATACTGAATATCTTTATTGCTTTACCATAATGTGTACTTCGGTGGTAACTAATATAATTGAGATCATTATGAACCCTAGGGCACAGCAAAAGGGTAGAAGAGAAGAAGACCTGTTTTAGGACATCATTAAGTTGGCTTTTCTCCAACATTAGCTAGCTTCTGGCTGGTCATCATTATCATTATCATCATCATTTCAGCCGAAAGGCGTCCACTGCTAGACATAGGCCACCCCCAAACACCGCCACTTAAACCGGTTCTGTTCTTTTCGCTTCCAGCAGATTTCTGCGGCCTTCACAAGGCCAACGGTCCATCTTGTAGGAGGCTTTCCAACGCTACGTGTTCCGGTACGTGGTCATCCTTCCAGAATCTTTCAGTCCCATCAGCCATCTATTCTGTGAGCAATGTGCCCTGCGGACAGCCACTTAAGTTTAGCAATTCTTCGGGCTCTGTCGATTATCTTGTTTCTCCTGCGATTTTCTCTTTGTTTTTTTTGCCGTCGTTTGTGTGATATGATGATGAAACGTCTGTCAGATAGATCTCCTGATCAAGTGATTGATATAATTGCTTTGACACGGTTGTCATGCTCTTAGCCTCCGACCAAGGTAAAAATCCGCACTTGGGTCACGGGAAGTATCAAGCAACCGTTCAAAATCAAAATCAAAATATTTTATTTCACATAAAATTACATGGGCACTTATGAATCGTCAGAAGCTAGGTGAACGGTTCCAATCGGTCGTTTCCTATGGAGAAGAGCTGGCAAGAAACTCCACAGTTACTCTTTTAAAAATAAGTGTCTTTTACAATTTTGTCAAATTACAGTGTTAGTAGGTATGGGAGGACTGTGTAGGCCTGTCAACAAGTAACAGGTAGTCAACAAAATAGAAAAAGGTCTACAAATTAGGCCTACTACGTTCTCACATTCACAAAATGTAGAAGAATCTATATAAAAGATAAATAAAATAATTGAAATAAAAGCCTATTTAAACCAAATGACATGACAACTGTAACAAATCGTTTGGTGACTTCTTTAAATAGGAGGTGAGCCCACGCGTGGTTGTTATATTTACGCCACTTAAGGATCTCCGCTGCAGCAGCGGCAGCTCAGCACGCCGAACTTCATCAGACACTAGTATCTTGTACACTTTGCAACATTCTTAGCAACGGATACTTAACGTTTTCATTGTAAAAGGCGAACCCCATATACCGCAAGGTTGCCGTTACATGAGCGCTTGTGTCAAAAATTCTTGCTGCAGCTTTACAAATGCAGTAATAGGTGTCTATAGTGTACCATTGTTTGAATGCCCAATCAATTTAGTGGTGAAATGGTATGTGATCGGAACCAACCCCGTATACCCTGAAAATCATTATCCAACTCATTTATGAGATGAGAATGCTCATTATTAGCGTCATTACCTATTTACATGATTAGAAAAGTATGGTCCCTGATATAACCATCGCAATTAACAACGAAGGATGTGTGTGTTTTTTTTATGAAAGCGATACTACTGTCGCAAGGCTATGAAACAATTACTCTTTTCGAAATGTCAACAAATGCAGTCGTTGTATACACAATTACTTTTGGTTCCTGAGGAGTGGTATCATATAAATGACTAGCTGCTGCCCGCGGCTTCGCCCGCGTGCATGTCGGAAATTATCCCAAGGGAACGTGCTACCGGAACAAAAGTAGCATATGTTAACTCCTTACAATATCAGCTATCTGCCAATGAAAGCCCCGTCAAAATCGGTCCAGCCGTTTCGGAGATTAGCCGGATCAAACAGACAGATAGACAAAATTTTAAAATAAAATATTTGTAGTAGCCATTTTTTTTTGTTTATGTGCCGTATATATTTTCATATTTAGTAAAATGCTGTTATTTTGACATTACAAACAAACATTTCAATGTTATTTATTTGTATAGATTTACAAAATCAGTTACTCGTACCTACATGTAAGTCTATATAATCCTGTCTCGTAATTGCTTCAAAGCTTATATTTTCGCGGACAAAACGTACCATCAAAGTCTGTCTTAAATGCAACCCACAACAAACCGTCACTAAAGCTTTGTCGCAGCTTACACAGGAAGCACAAAAAGTCTATCTTGTTTTCGTAGCGAAGTCCACCTTGAACAGATCACAGTGATTATTAAAATCAACGACAACAACAACGCAGCGCAGTGTGAGCCAACAACAATCGTGACAGAAATGATCGAGAGATAAAATAGAGTAATAATTGGCCTAGAAGCGGGTGTCCTAATAGAAAGCGATTGCCGCGTAAATACGTTATCGTCACGATCGTTGTTCGTACGAATCCGAACAAAGATCGCAACGATAGCCTGAGCTGGATAAACGCCTAGAGCACACCCTTAAATATACATGTCGACACTTCATTCACACCCTGTTGTTCAAATGTGTAAGTATATACTCACAGACTGTAATTATTTCTAAAGTTTCAGCAAAACCGGCGGCGACTTGTCTACTGTGAAATGTGTGTAATACATCTCTATCTACCCCTTTAGGGTATATAGACAAAGAGGTTTTTAAGAATTGTAATTGGTTGTGACCGCTGTGATTGCTTTTTGTTTATATTTTAGCAGTAACTGTTACATAAAGTCATTTTCCTGACTTCAACATAAAAATTGCTATATCTCTAAAACAGCACTTTTTTTTTTGCGCCCGCTATTTTCTTTCAATCAGCATTTTACAGGCTATATTGTTCCAAAATTTCAGCCAAATTGCCCGAACGGCTTTTTCCTAATATTTTGTGCGGGGTCCTTTAATACTGCCCAAAATTCGATCAACAGGCAAACTGGCGCTTGCGGCAGCAAATGAGAATATTTATCAAAAAGATTATACGTGGATGTACGACAGAGCAATAGTTTCATAAATAAATTCTTCTGTTAATCCTGGACTTTTAAAATAAATTAAACCTTATATTTAAGATAGATAAAGTCCTTTTTTAACACAAATAACACCTCTTAAATTGCACCCGTGTGAAGTCGGGACGGATCGCTAGTACTTAGATAAAATAGCTTTTTGAGCTGGAGATAATCCAAGCTTAGGGCCAAAATACTACACACGACTCGACATCACATCGTGACACAGCGTCGCTACGTGCCACGATGCGATGTCGTGTCGTGGAAATCTACAACGTGCATCGTAGAAATTCACGACACGACGTCGCATTATGGTATGATGCACGGCACGTCGTCGTGTCGTAAAAACGAATACTTATGTAAGTACTATAGAGCCAAAACACATGTAATATACAGGATACGACGTCGCAACGTGCCACGATGCGACATCGTATCACGTGCATGTGTTTTGGCCCTAAGTCAAACTATGGCAGATTTAAAATTAAGTTGAGAAAATACACTTCGGCATACAAAATTATAAAAAATGCGTTTTCAAAACTGAAACTTGAATTGCTGTAGGTCCTTGATGAAAAATTCGACATTAGCGGGCAATATTCACAGACAGCGCTTTGACTTTAGTTTGCTAAATACAGTGAGCGTGAACACTATTCGTATGTATTCGAGCTAACGTGCCTTTTGTGTGCACGCGTTTCTATGACTATTACACATTATTATCCTTTCTTTTTTACATTCTATATTCGAATGGAACGCTTGCTCAGATTCGTTTTTACGAACATAAATACAATTACATAAGAATAAAGTTCATATTCGTATGGGACGCGGCTTAGTTTACTTAGTAAACTCGACGTGCGATCTGCGAATCGCGCCGTTACTTTATGACCTCTTCTCTTATATTAAATGCCACCTCAACCCATTCATTCTAAATATTTTAATTTAATTTTCAATAGACTCTTTACATTGCTCTCATAATTTTGAACTGCTTTAAGCAACGCGAGGAACGTGAACAGCGCCGATCTTTCATTCGCGTTATGAAAATGTAATAGTGACATTTATAAAAATATATTACAGTAGATAGAAGTTCTAATTGAAATGTTTTGATGCTTCAATTAATAATAGAAGTCGGTTAAAAAAATGTTATCAAATAAAATGTACGTCAATGTAGAAAAGTAGCTTCGTACTGACTTCGCAACCCTATGCCTTGTGTAAAGGGATATGACAGCAATAAGCTTAGTGAGTGAGATTAGTGGAGGTCGTGGGTTCTTAACTTTGTGTTAAATTTATTACACCACCGCTGCTCTCAAAATGGTGAAGGAAAACATCGTGAAGAAACTGGCATGTCCCAGAACTAAAAAAATACATGTGGCATCCACCGACCCGTAGTGGGCACGCGTGGTGGATTATGGCCCACTCCCTATCATAAAGAGGGGACTTCGTCTCAACGGTGGCAACGTTGTAGGTTGGTCATGTACACATGGACAAATAATGAAAAAAAAAAAAAACTCACCAGCATAGCAACAAGGATTACAATTTAAAAGTACTTAATATTAGGTAAGTATACTAATGGCATATACGTACATTATACAACAATAATCCAGCAGCATTAGTGGTGGTAAGGAGAGGTTTACTTTGGGTATTGAGTCTATCTTCTGAACTAGGCAAGGCCTGTATCTCAGAAGATAGCACTCAGCTGACAATTTCGTTATTTTATAACCTAAAAACATTGTGTGCTACTGTTTTATTTTACTAATAAATAATTTAAGTAGTGAATAAAAGTGTGTGTGTGTGTCTTTGTGGGGGTGTGTGTGTGTGAGAGTGTGGGGGGGTGTGTGTGTGTGTGTGTGTGAGTGTGTTTAGTTAGTATGTTTGTGAAGACAAAAGATATTTGGTATTTGGGTAGTCTAATTGTAATAACCATCTTTTCACTGAGATCTTAGCATCATGTTTGCTTAAATGTAATATATTAAGTTTTTTGTTAATCTTATTATAAAGTATACTGCTTGTTACATAATACTGTCTTCTCGCAAACACTTTGTGATGTGAAGAAGTATGAAAAACTAGTTTCTGTTTACGTCTGGCAGTATCAGGAGGGGGAACTGATCGATGCTTCTTCAAGATGGATTCAAGCACAAAGATCTGTCGGACCCTAAGCACCTTGCAGTCAGAATAAGGTTGAGCAGTCGAGTATCGAAATGGCTTTCGGGTCATCATTTTAAGGACAGCTCTCTGTGCCCGTTCCAACGCGCGGAACCGTGTTTTACAGCACCACCCTCCCCTCCCATACTGTGATGCAATACTGAATAACTGATTGACATAGTGCAATGTATACCCGTATTTGTAAGAAGCTCCATTGATGTAGATTCTCTAAGAGTTTTAAACATATAAATCATACTCCTTCACCCATTCCTTCTCTCATTTTTTCGAAAAATTAATAACACTATTAAAGAATTGTACTAAGAAATCTCAAAATATTGTCATAGCGGGAGATTTTAACATTGACATATTAAAAAGAAACAATAATACAATTGAATTCGAAAATCTGCTATTAAATTTTAACTTAAAACTAGCGCTTAACAAACCTACACGATTGAAGAGCCAAACTTGCATAGACAATTTTGCTCATAATTTCAATAAGTCCTGCAAAACTATAATTCTAGAACTCGCATTGTCTGATCACACGGCGCAACTTCTCAAATTCCCCGTAAGCAAAATTTTCGCAATTAACAAGTGGCGTATAGAAAGACGGGATTATAGTGAAGAAAACTTAGCTAAGTTTAAAAATCATTTAAGCAGCCTGACATTTACAGAGGTACGAGTATATAATGCTACCGACCCCAATATTGCTTATAAGGCTTTTTTAGATTTCTTCATACTACTTTATGATTTATGCTTCCCTAATATTGGGATAACAGTAAATTTAAGGAAAAAAGTAAATTGGGTATCCCGCGGTATAAAAATGTGTAGCAAAAAGAAACGACAATTGCTGTGGAACTATAGATTAAAACCTAGCCAGACAAATAAAATGAGTCTAAAAAATTACACGAAGCTATATAGAAAAATTATAAAGCTGACACAGTGCGCCCAAAACAATTATAAAATTAAAACATCAACAAATAAATCCAAAACGACATGGCAAATAATTAAACGAAGCAAACTAAATATACCGAAACCTTCTATAGATAAAATTAAAATTAATAATGAATCCATCACAGAGCCAAAACACATAGCGGACATGTTTAACAATTATTTCATCGACAAAATTCAACCCATTGTAAATGCTGGAACTACAGTAACACAAAATACTTTAAATATAAGAGACTCTATGTTTATGGGACCTAGTTCACCATATGACATAATAAAAATAATATCAACACTCAAAAATACAAATAGTGTAGGCTACGATGAAATTTCCACAAAAGTACTCAAAGCGGTAGCGAGCGTTATTAGTTCTCCTTTAAGTCACATAATTAATTTGAGTATTAGTGCTGGCATATTCCCAAGCGCACTAAAGACTTCAATAGTAAAACCGCTATTTAAGAAAGACGATAAAGAGTTGATGATGAATTATAGACCGATATCGCTCATTCCAGTAATTTCCAAAATTTTTGAGAAATATGTTTATAAACAACTCAACTCTTATTTAGAACACAATAAAATCCTTTGCAATGAACAAAAAGGTTTCAGGGAAAAAAAGACGATTAATATGGCAATTTATGATTTTTTATATACAGTGATGACGAATATGGATCAACATAAACCGGTGTGCAGTATATTCTGCGATATGACTCAGGCGTTTGATTATGTTCAGCACAATATTTTACTTAAGAAACTCGAAGCGTATGGCATTAGAGGTAATATAATAAAACTATTTGAGTCATATCTTCAAAACAGAAAGCAAATAACGGAAGTCACTAGGGTAAACATAACTACAAAACGAGAAGAGTCACATCGGTCACAAGAACGTGAAGTTAGGTACGGTGTTCCACAGGGAAGTGTCCTGGGACCTCCTTTGTTTACATTATATATTAATGACTTGCCTAAGTCCACAGAACAACCTATGAGCCTTTTTGCTGATGACAGTGTAGTGACAATCGCGTGTAAGAACCGAGACACATATAAATCTGACATTGATAACTCACTAATTGCAATTATAGAATGGTTAAATAATAATAATTTAAAAATAAATATAAATAAGACTAAAATCATGCACTTTAATCAGCGCTCCTTGACATTAATTAATAATCTAAATATAAACTATAAAAATAATAACATTGACGAAGTTGATACAACAAAATTTTTAGGACTTATTATTGACAAGAAATTAAATTGGAAGGCACATATACAGATTATCAGTAAGAAAATAAGTGCCTCAGCATATGCTCTTTACAAACTGGCAGCGGTAATTAGTATAGATGCTTTACTCATCGCATACTACGGTTTGGTGGAGTCCATTCTAAGGTACGGCGTAATTTTTTGGGGTAACTCGACTGACCGGGAACTTATATTTAAAACTCAAAAGCGTTGTATTAGGTCGATGTTCCAACTTGAAACCACTCAAGTTGCAAACCTTATTTTCAAAAATACAAAATCTTGACCTTACCTTCACTTTACATATTAGAAAATGCGATGTTCGTAAGATCCAACCCTCTCCTATTTTCTCGCATGGCAGATCGATTCCCTCGTAATAGACGTGACAGTACACAAATTTGCCTACAACAATATAGAACGGCACTTATGCGCAAAAGTGTCTTTTGCATGGCTCCGAAAATTTACAATAAACTTCCAAAAGACTGGAAGCAGTTAAATGATGCAGCGTTCAAAAAGAGAGTTAATAATTTTCTAGCAGATAAGGCTTATTATAATTTGAATGAGTTTTTAGATGAGAAATTTTGATAATATTTTACATATCTATTGTTCTCTATGTTTTATTATATAAATAATCATAACAATTTTTGAATAATTTGACTCTGAAAGACTATAAATTATGATTATTATAGATTCAATTATGATTTTATTAATTACTTTTGACATGACTGTATACTTTGACATGAATTATTAATTCCTCTTTATTTTTAATTATGATTTCAACTTTTTCTTTTTTTTACTTTTGACATTTATTACCTACTAGTTACAAATTTTGCAGTCATAGATTAAATTTTGTTTTATTTAATTCTT
Organism: Dryobotodes eremita; assembly: GCA_917490735.1. NCBI lineage: Eukaryota > Metazoa > Arthropoda > Insecta > Lepidoptera > Noctuidae > Dryobotodes > Dryobotodes eremita. The sequence continues at coordinate 1,671,427 of OU823241.1, read as the reverse complement.
TTATTTTTGTAATGTATATTTTTTGTTAAAATTGCCTTTTTTTGGACTGAAGGATATAATTATTAAGAAAATCACTTGTAATTCTAAACATTTGCACGCCGTAGTATGGCAAACATGTCTGAACCAATTTTTAATTATGTTATCCTGCATGCACTTTTTATTATTGTATGTATACACATGTTTGGGCAAATAAATTTTTATCTTATCTTATCTTATCTTATCCTTAACCTTGTTTTTAGTTTATTTAGATGTTTGTCCCATCGCAATTGGTTATCAATTTCTACTCCAAGGTACCTAACAGTAGTAGACCGAGGCATTGTTTGACAATTAGAATGTTGTGTTCTGCCTAAAAAAGTATGGGAAACAGTATTGAAACTTTCAGGAGGTTGAGTGATCTTAGTAATGGCAAATGTAACATGGTTTGTTTTGCCCAGGTTAAGTGTGAGAAGGTTGGAGTTGAGCCGTTTTATAACTTTCCAAAAACAATCTTCCGCTTTTTTTTTAACCCGTCCCAGGTAGGAGCGGTTATCACAATAGCTGTGTCATCAGCGTAGGTTTTTTTTCAGGGGATTTTTGCGTTAGGCATGGACATTGTGCAAAGGTCATTTATATATATTTAGAAATTTATAAAAAATAAAACAAATATCAAGATGTTCTAACTTAATCTAGTTATAACGGCAAGGGAACCATTATTGGCGTCAAATTAAATTATAGTAGGTCGTCTCGATACCTAATTCAATTTTGTACTGTAGTAGTACTAAATTGAATTAAGTATCGAGACGTGAGACTTGCTCCCGACATACTCATGTTTGATTTAAATTGAATTTTGATTCGGTGTAGTGTCTATTGAAATTTTATTAATTAATTTATCTTTTGTCCGTGGATTCACTTACATGGAGATCAGAAATTATCCCGTGGTAACGTACTACCGAGACATAAAGTAACCTATGTCCTAAACCAGTTCATGGTCTACCAGTGCACCAAATTTCAACAAAATCTGTTTAGCGGTTAAGGCGTGAAAAGGTAACAGACAGATAGACAGACAGAGTTACTTTCGCATTTATTTATATTTACTCCAAAATGGTTTTAATGTGGTCATTATTTTGACAACCTTTTTTGTACAAAGTCAACCTTGCCGCGCTATTGAATAGGCGCCAGCAAAGTTGTATGAAATTTCCTTTGAAAATCCATTATTGACGAGTTTTATTTTTTTTAAATCAGGTGATAAAAGATTTTATTCAGAATTTGGCAGCATAGGTACACGCAGTGCAATAATCATTGCCTAATAAAAAAAAATAAGAACGTGGGGAAGAAACACATGCGCGCCGCGGTGAAAATTTTTGCGATTCTCCATAATGTTTTCCATCAATTTTATAAATATCAATAGAAATAAAAATGAATCGCCGCAATGTATGTACGCACATAACTTCCGAACGACTGCACTAAATTAGATAATTCTTTTTTTTTGTGTTCGTTATTGTCAGGACAAGATGTGTATAAAAGAAAATTTTAAAAAAGTGTGGGAATGAGGCAGAAGAGGTAGGTAGGTAGGTAGGGTAAGTACTTAGGGTAGGTAGGTAGGTAGAGTAGGTACTGTTATACCTTTCTCAATATATGAAAATGAGGACGTATGAGAAAGGAAACTATATTTAATGTTTAACTAGATTATAATATTTTATCAAGGAATTTTCCTAATACACCGGCAGGCCCTAGCCCTGCCTATCTACTTCTCTAAACAAACTACCATCACTTTTCCTTCCAAAGCTTATTTCAAAGTTACTTGACTGTTAGAGCGTAACCAGCGATAATATATTACCGGCCTGTCTACATAAGGTTGACACATGCAGATAACCTCTACAGTACTTAGGGTAGGTAGGTAGGGAAGATAGGTAGGGTAGGGTAGGTAGGTGTAGGTAGGTATATAGGGTAGGTAGGGTAGGTAGGTAGATAGGGTAAGGTGGGTATAGTAGGTAGGGTAGATGTTAGATACTTAGTGCTCCCCGTGCGAAGCCGGGCCGGGTAAAGCTATGTAGTTTAAAATAAAATTGCAAAAATAAATCCTTCAAGCTATGAATCGTCCAATTCAATGTGTTTAACATTTAACATTGAAAAGGAAGCGAAATTAGTGATTGAACATTTATTGCCACTGAAATCAAAGGAAAAATACAAACTTGCCTACGAAAAGTTTGCCCAGTGGAAAATCGACAGAAACTCAGTCTTTATCGGAAAACGATTTTCTAGCTTCTTTGAATGACCTTTCAAAGAAAATTAATCCTTCATCTCCTTGAAATATTTACTCTATGCTGAAGTGCACGGTTTTGGTGAAGCACAATTTGAACATAAAAGACTATCAAGAAAAGAAAAGCCAGTTAAACGGGTAGGCTGAAACCATAGTCAGGTGGATACAAGTGTACAGTCTTGACAGGAGTAAATGTGGAAAAGTTTATAAATGAAGCCCCAGACTCCGAGTACTTGGCGGTGAAAGAAAGTGTATACAACTGGAGTAATGCATTATTTACCTCTAAAAATACAGTAGGTAGGTCCTAATAAATACCATTATTTTTTTTGGTGCTATTTTTACTTATTTTCGGCATTTACGGTGCATGTAAGATGTATCGAAATTGCAAATATTGCAGTAAATGATATAGAAACTCAGAACAATGTCATGTTGATCTCTTCGTGGCACTAAAACCAAGATAGATCGAACCATCGTCGTCCGACACCTCATTTGCAGTGGTACAAAAATATCAAGCACTTTGCCCCGTTAATGTAAAAACAGACAGATTTTTCAATTATAAAAATAACAAATGCTCAAAACAAGTAATGGGAAAGCACAAAATTGCATAAATGCCCAAAATTATTGCAACATACTTAAACTTGCCCAATCCAGAGTAATTTATAGGTCATTGTTTCCGGCGTTTATCAGCCACTCTGCTTGCTGATACTAGAGCCAACCTACAAATGCCACATTCAAATGGCATTGCGGAAGGAAATCTGACAGAGTGGCCGAAAGTTACATAGAAGAATCAGTCGAAAATAAAAGTAAGATCACGAATCAAATCAGCAAAAGTATGAACTTGAAACCAACAACATCTCACCAAGAAGCTTGCACATCTGCACAAGAGCCTCTTGAATCATCAACCGCTGCAGAGATGGCAATCCGTGATGAAGAAATGATCCAACAATCAAACACCGCACTAGGATTATCACAAATTAAAAGTAATATAAACCCTGGAAAGTCAAACCTGAATTTTAGTAACAGTACTTTTAACAATTGTTACTTTAAATAAATTTTAACTATACTAAGCTGGTTTTATTTAAATTACTTGCATTGTTTGAGTAAACCTCTATACAAGCCTTGGTCCGCAATGACTGCGTTGCTGGCCACGCTATGATGGCCTCGAGCTTAGCTTAGCTACGCTCTCAGCCTTCGAGCTTGGTCAACCTTGCAGCCATTGCTGTCCGCTCTATTAAGCCCTCGACCTTCGGTTTCGGCATTTTTCCGGCGGTTGCAATACTGATCGTTCTGTGTTGGTGTGGAGCTGCGCTACGCTGTGCTTTCGGCCATCATCAGAGCTGCCAGCAATGCTGACTGCATTGCTGGCCGCGGCAGTGATGTTATATATAATATAGTATGGATCTTTTCTAAAAATATGGACAGGGTACCACAGTTCTTTACGATTTTGTTGTCCATGATCAGAAGACCTAATAATCATTGGTTGTTATTATGGTATTTGCGGTTCACGTAGAAAACCGCCTTACTTTGGAATTACCGAAATAAAAATACTATCCAGTCGCAATCGAAATCTGGAAAGTCTCGCAAGATACGAAAATATTCCTATATTTTAAGATAAATCAATAAAATGTCTTTAAAAGTTATGTTAGGAAGAGTTCTGGATGCTGTCGCTCAGAACCTGAAGGCTGGGTTTGCAGGTAAACCGTCTGCCGGAGCCATAATACCTACAACAGTAGCCAGGTGATTTGCATTTACTTTCATCAGCATCCTCCTGGGGTGTACCCCAATGGGGCGACGCAGCAAGTCTCTTCCATACATCTCTAACATCTCTGTTGTAACTTATCCTACATCTCAGTAGTCACACTCTTTTCAGTCATAATATCATCTTCCACACGTCTCCCATCCACGGTTTCTTTGGTCTCCCCCAGATGATTCACTTTTTGTGTTGTAATAGGAGAAATCTGGTAAATTGAGGATAATTTGATGAAATAGTAACAAAAATTTACCCGGTATATATAGAAATATTACATTAAAAATATATTTACCAAGAATATCAATTTCATCGGACGTAGCTTTGGTAAATGTTGGCCGCAATACAATGCAGATCAACCTTATTTATTACTAGCTCGTCTGTGGCTTCTTTCACATACAAACTTTACTTTTAATTAGTTATGAAGCTGCTCGTGGCTTAATAATAACAGCCGCACGGGTCAATTGCTGGGGTCTGTTCGTGGATTGTTCACCATCCATCACATATCGAGACCCCTCCGTGCCACGGAAAGCACGTTAAGCCGTTGCCAGTTACTGGGTTATGAAGGTCAGATAGGCAATAGCTCCATGTTAAATATTGGTATTCAACTGCATCCGGTTAGACTGGAAGCCGTCCTCAACATAGTTTAGAAAAGGCTGCGCAGATTGGAGCTATTTTATACCTACATAAAAAAGATTGGATAGTAAAATATAAGCAATTCAAGAAACTAACACATCATGAGCAGTTAACTTAATGAACCCGGTTCACAAGCTGGTCATTACCTACCTATGGCTATAGTTAAAACCTGTTCGATACATATATGTTGCACAAAGATAAAACTTCAATAACAAGTGCTTTTAAAATTGCATTATGTACCTGATGAATTTTCCAAATTCTCCTGTCAACACAAACATCATGAAACAGACTCGGTGTAAAGTTGCAGCTAGCTAATAATATGGTGCGTAAATTCTACCGCATCGGATGGAAATCCAGAAAATATTGCAGTTGTCCGAACAACGGTCAAGTTGAATAGAACTCCGAACTAGTTTCATACGGATTGGATGACGGCGACGCGACGGGTTGAATTCTAAGGGGTTTGCCTTTACAGGGCAAACAATACTTTGATTAAAAATTATACCCGAGCTTCAGAGATAAATACGTGAATAAACAATAACCGTGGACCAATTCAATTTACTTATTGAAATTGCTGAATATTCTCACTCGCATTCTGTTCTTTGCATAAAATAATAAAATATTCATGAAGTGAGAACTGCTCATATTCACTGTGTATTACGGTATGAGGTGTTTTGTTTTGAAAGAAAACATAATCATTTACTTTCGTTGGAGTCCCGAGTTATTAAGTTTCGCGGAATTTGTGGTATCATCTATACCAACCGATAGGATACTAATATTATAACAAAATCTTTTACAAAAAAACAACCGGCTTCCAAAAAAAAGTGAAAAATTACTTTAATTTCAGAAGTTGGTGTCCTTGGTTTTATATTTTCGGTTTTTGCCAAGTTATATTTCAGTGTTTTATGTTTTTTTTTTTTTGAAAGTCGGTTGTTTTTTTGTAAAAAAGTTTTACTTTTACTTTTTATTTGTGTTATCTACCACACACAAATTCGTATACTACTACTTGATATGTATATAACAGTGTCAGGAAATGATTAAAACATCATCAATATAAACTAAGTGGAACAAATACGCATTATTAAGGATAACTCAAAAGCAACTGGGCAGAATTTGATCAAATTTATATAGAACCACATGAAAAGCACCAGCGTTTAAATAAAAAAGATTCATCCAAATCGGTTCACCTAGAAAAAAGTTCTGAGCTAACACACATAAAAAATACAGTCGAATTGAGAACCTCCTCCTTTTTTGAAGTCGGTTAAAAAAGAGGTAAAGTTGTTCGTGAGTTAGTATGTTGTGAAATGTCTACACTAAAAATAGAGATCCGATTACAACAATTCTTTCACTGACAGAAATCTACACTATCCCCCAGTGACATAGGATACTTTTTATGGCATAAAAATATACGGTTTCTGTGGGGGCACAGAATACATAATAGTACAAGTGTACGGGGTGAAACCTCCGGGCGTAGTTAGTTTTGAATAAATTAACATTTTAACAGTATTTTTAAAGCTCAAAAACGCTGCATCAGAGCTATGTTTGCCCTAAAAGTAACTGACAGCTGTCTACCTATATTTCAGTCTCATAAACTGTTAACCTTCCCATGTCTTTATGTATTGGAATTATGTATATTTGTTAAAACGAATTCTCACCAGTTTACCACCTTGAAAGAAACTCGAAATAGAACAATAAGTATTAGATCCCAATATAAAAATCTTTTAAGCACGGGTGTCTTTAAGACTGCACTTTTAAGAAAAAGTATTATTTGTATGGCACCACTTGTCTATAATAAATTACCAAATAATGTCAAGGAACAACCACTAACTAAATTTAAAAAGCTTGTTACGGAATTACTTTTGCACAAGTGTTATTATTCAGTACAAGAATTCTTAGATGATAAGTTTTATTAAATTCTTTTAAAATGTAAATTTGCATGCCAATTAAGGTAGAATGTACAAGGAACCATAAAACTTTGTAACACCTAATAATATGTACCTACATTCATTGCAAATAAATAAATCTATTCTATTCTATTCTAGTAATAATCCCGGAGTATTTTAATTCTGTTCCATGAAGGAAGTAAGATGACAAAGATATTTCAGCATATCTATTTGACATGTGCAAAGACATTTAAAAAATACTAACAAGTGCATATTTTCCATGCGTCTGCAGTAAAATCGTCTAGTAAGTTGTCGTCAGCTTGCGACATTTAGCTTATCAAAAAATGCACGCGCCAATCTCAAACAAAAGAAAATGAAGTTAATACACACATTAAAACTGTCGAAGGATCAAGAACGTTTTCGTTAGTTACTAAAAATCTATTTTTTTTAATTAAATTTTTTGTTACTTTTGTTACTTAAATTTCGTCATTTGATAAAGGATTAGTTTTTATATTTCGGTCAAAAGATGAAATCTACTACCAAGTCGTATTCCTATATAATCCTGCAAAGGGTTTGAGGCCAAATCAGGTATATTTCTGCCATACTTCTGAGTGGAATCAATACAAAAGAACGTTATTATGGAGAAAAGACGTCATTTGAGCCGAGAAGAAATGATCAGGAAGGCAATTCTCGCGTTTACACTCGTTGATGACGCATTCGTCATTATCGCTCGTCCCTCTATGTCGCTTGTAAAATGGTGGCATTATCCCGTTTCTTCTATTCTCACTACAAGTCGATCGTAAATCACGAGTCTAGAGACAAAAATGTTGCCATTATGAGTCGTACGAAGTAATCCATTCCACATAACAATGCAACTTTTTTGACGCAATCGCTAATGCAGTTTTGACCATCTTTATAAATGATTTTTAAGTCAAAAACATGTTTTGAGCAACATTATATACGTATGTCATGAACATTTATCAATATCATTATCATTATTGATTTTGTAAATCCATTATTATTTTATTATAAACATTAAAATAAGTTCTCCTAGTATTTGCTACAATGGAATGCTCATTTGTCATCGATATTTGTCACGTCAAATTAAAGTCATAACTTTATTGTTTGTTTACATTTGTTATCTACATATAAATTAATTAATTTAATAAAAACAGAGTGACTGCCAATGATATTTTAAGTAAATTGATGACTACCACAATAACATCAAAGCTTATTAAGATGGAAAAGAAGAAGAGGAAGTGTGGTTGTCGTAAAGATTACGGTACTGCACCAAACGGACCGTCCTGCTGTTCCAACGACGCCGCTGTAGCTACGTTTCCCGGCTACATTGCTTTACAAAGGCCCAAAAGATTGTTGGCAAATCCTTGCGAATTTTTTTTTTGTTAATTTGATTTTAATTTTCAAAACAATTTTTGTTTAATATAATTTAATTTAACTTCATAGCTCTACAGGGAATAAACCAAACCATAAGAAATCGCTTCCATGAAGTCAATCTCCGTCCTCGAAGGCCGCTACTTGTACCACGTATTGAGCCCCGCAATCGCAGAGCCCGTTTATAATAGGCTAGTGAACACAGAAATTGGGCAGAAGAAGTGTGGCATTCTGTATGTTTTTCTGACAAATCTCGCTTTGGTTTGAGGCCAGATACTAGAAGTACATGGTATTGGTGGACCCCTGAATGCCAAGAACGTTTAAAATCATTCCAGCAGGCCTAGCCAAGTAACGAGGAAGTCCATGCATACAGTAGTGGAACGATCATGATATTGGCGGGTATTTGGATCGGCGGAAGAACCGAACCGATTTGGATCAGAGGCAATCTCAATGCACAGATTTACGCTGAAACGATTGTATCAGATGATTTCATTCATTTGCGGACCCAATTGCGTGCCTCATATCTGCTTATGCATAATACTGCACGTCCACACACTGCCAGAGTCGTTGGAAGCACACTTGCCGCAGCTAATATCAACGTCCTACCATGGCCTGTTCAATTGCCAGACTTGAATCCCATTGGGCATGAACTCATATTGAGTATGCCGAATCCAATAATAATATGAGTTCAAGCTAGGAATCCGATATTAATATTATTTTTCTCGCAAATGTGTTGACAACATATATACGAGTACTACGTAACAGCACACCACTGATACACTGACTGTTGCATTCTCACAAATAATTCCTGACGAACCGCTATCACTAAAATAATTTAGCTTTAGATTTTAAACACGGGATTCCTCATCAATAGTCATCAATTGGATATTTATTTTTATTAGAACCATAGATAAAAAAGAGAGCCTAAAATTAATGTTTTTCTGTGTGCGTTCTACGAACTATCACCTATTAAGTATAATAAAATGTAAAAAAAGAAGCACAAAAAATATAAACTGTTGGGAACCGAGCTTAGGTTTGCAAAGCAGTCGTCGAACCGGTCACCTATTTGCTTTGTTTAAAGTTGACTAAAATAGCCGTTGTTTATTCCATGTTTGACTGCTTAGCTCCGTAAAGGTATGATAATCATTTAAGGTTAAGTTTGTAACTATATGCTATATTCGTTCCTTATTCAGCAGAGTCCAGCGATTTTGTTTTTGCGATTTCTAACTTTTCTAGTACTCAAACCTCAGTTGGTCCGATAGACCTTTTTGATCAAAGTTTTTGGGAAAATTGACTATTTTCTTGCTGACTGTAACTTTATTCAAAATCTGTGAATGCTTATCAAAATTCTTCAAAAAGTTAAGGACAGCCTCCTAAGACCGTTTTCGTGTAGTGACAACGGTTAAGGTACTTGTTCTTATTGCCCTATTTCAAAAATCCACCCTGTATATGTAATGATTGAGTGCTTAGCTCCATAAAGGTATAGCGTGGTGATAATCATTTAAAAGCTTATATCTGTCACTATCTGTAATATTCTAACCTTCTGGCTCATCTTATTACAACTTGCGGTAAAATATAGAAAAATGCGAACACAAAGCAATATTGCTCATCCCCCATAGCAAATAGCGTAATAATGTATAGCCTATAGACTGACCAGACTCGTAGGGAATATCTGTACAAAATTTGTAGTATTTGTGTGATGCTGGAACATACTTTCAGACAAACATACCAAAATTCTAAAAACTACTTTCAAAAATATTCAATGTACTGTTTTGACTTCGCTATGATTTTATTATTATGTATAGATGGATATATATGAAATGATGACGATGACCCCACAAGTGACTTGTCACGAGATCTCCACACATGCATTACAAACATTCATCAATTTACTCGCGCACGGGCAATGAGCTGAAACAGTATTAGTACCAATAAGTTTGTACAGAACACGGAAAATCCATTATTTTCAATTACGCGTTGAACAATGGAATTAGTTTAGCACGACACATGTGGCACTAGTCTTGGCTGTGTTCATTTGATTGTGGCATTATTGAAGTGTGTGGCCTATATTGTGTATGTGTTAGGGCCCGACCACACGTACCACAGCCACACCACAACGACCACACGTGGACGGGTGCTAATTAGTATGACAATTAATAGTTTATTCACACGAACGACATTTGACAGTCAAAATCAATCGTGTGGGTGATACTGACCACCTCAAGGCGACCTCGCAGCCACATGCAAACACAAAGTTGCGTCGAGCATTTGATTTGATTTTGTAGTTACCACGACGCAACTGCAAAGAGCTGCAGCGACACTATTCACACGTAACCACTGTTTGCCCACATTTTGTCGCTGCGATGTGGTGTGGTTGTGGTCAGACGTGTGATCAGACCCTTCATGTAACAAATTTAAAAGAAGGGATTTTAAATAATTAAAAAATCCGAATCTGGTAAATTATATAAAGACTAAAAGTTCCATTTTGACCTAAAAAGCCTAGATAATTTCTGCAATGTCCCAATTGGATATTTTTGCAAATTGAATTAAAACACAAAACCAGCTGTACGGTAGATTTACCCAGGGTCAGTAGCTGAATCCAAACTCGTACCAAGTCAGCGTCGACCCGTTAATGTCTGCATGTAAATTGATTTGAAGTCACTACAGCGCTGTCGCGTCAGTGCTGACTTAAATATTCCCACTTGAATATTTTAAGGTCAGTCCACTCCCCCGACATCCGCACCAGCGGTACTGACCTCGTCTAAACGACTAAGTCAGCAGTTGGTCACTTGTTAACACTGCAGTGTAGGATGATGTCACATAGTGCAAAAAAAACAAAAAGTTTCAGTGTCATTCTCAAAGCCAGTTTGTATTTCGCAGGATCTTCAAATATTAATTGTTTTAACAACAAAGCAGAACCTACAGTTTCATTTAAGTCGTCTCTCCATTTTCTTATCCAAAGTCATTTCTTTTTAGATTCCTCTTCTTCTAACATTTCCGTTGACGTAACATTTCTAACAACAGATAGGAACATTTTCTTAACAAATAATTTAACCGTAGTAAAGTCAGCAGATTTTACTACGACTTCAATAACGTGCATATACCGTGAAGAAATAACCACGACTACTGACTGCATGTAAACAGTGAGAGTCAGTTCTCGGCGCCAGCACTGACTTCAGTTGGCGTCAGCTACAGACCCTGTGTAAATCTGATTTTACGTTATAATTTAGCATTGTCACATATTTTCACAGAAATGACTGATCCATACAAAAATACGGAAAAAATATCGCCATTCCGTGCATGGAGTACGATATATTGCTATTTGAAGCGATAATAAATCGCTGTGATTAATCATGTCGCTTTAAGGTTGTTGCATACTGGATCGCGTTCGATTTGATTTATTTGTGAGAAAATCTTGCCTATTATAGTTGATGCATCTTTACAGGAAGCCGTAGGAGATTGGAGATAAAAATATAAAAATTGAATCTGTTTTAATACTATTAGACTTGCTTATATTCGATACCAGCGACGCGCCCCTGCCTCGCACGGTTATTACGACTTGACAAAACATTGACATTTATTTATTATAATTATGTAAGTTTAATAATAATGTATTATACACATAATGCTTTCGGAATTAATTCTCTGACCGATGCGGTAACGTGTCCAAAGTCGACTTATAACACTCTGCGTAGTGCCTGGAGCGACTGGCACAGCACGTTGCCGGGAACCAGCTTCCAACATTCCCACGGCCCTGATCATTTCTTCTCGGCTCAAGTGACATCTTCTCTCCACAAAAACTTTATTTTGTATTGATTCCACTCAGAAGTATGCCAGAAATTTTACTGAAATGCCTTAAACCCATTGAAGGATTATATATAGGAATACGACTTGTTAGCAGATTTTCATCTTTTGACCGAAATTCAAACACTATTCTCTTTTCAAATGTCGAATTTTAGTTAAAAGTATCCATAGGACTTACAAAAAATACAATTCAATATCTGATTTTTAGTAACTAGCAAACACGTGCTTGATCCCCGGACACTTTTGATGTGTGTATTTATTGTTTCATAGAAGACTGAGCTAGGAATCAAGAACAAATAAAGGATCTTACTGAAATATGAACTTAACATGATGAAGACTGTATGGCCCCACAATTCCTGACAACTTTATAATGCCACTTTATTGCCGAAATGTAACTTAACCTTTTACCACCGTCATGGGTTTTTTGTCACGCTGTCGCCGACATGCGGTCACTGTGACCGCTGTATTATTTTGCTCATAAAATTTTAATTATCGTATTTTAAACAACTTTTTTGAACTTTATGTAAACGAATAAGTGTAATTGAATAAATAAAATACCATTAAATACGCATTAACCGTTATTAATAAATTTTTAGTATAATTAACTTTTTGGACTCTTACATTGCGTGAAATTACACTTGAGATCAAAAACAATTCAATTAAATATTAAACTCACTAAAAGTCAACAAAAAAGCAGTATTTTTCTATTATTAATGAACAAGTAAAGAATAAAAAAAAGTAGCACAAATGTTTTCATAGAAAAAAAACATTCTGACAATGGGTGAACATTACACACAATCAGCGCAGACTTTTTGGCCACTTTCTGGTTGAATTTGTTCACCTGAATCTTACTCTTCAGTTTCACTGGCAGTATCATGATCGATTTGAGGTGGCACATAGTCTTCTTCAATGCCATCTGCTTCTGATCCACTCTCATCTTCATTTAGCACAGAGTACAACATTTCACCTAAACGCGAGTCTGTCACAGCAAATATCTTACTACCCACATTTTTTTTTGAAGAATCGTCCGCTTTTGTTTTTCTTATCCCTGATAATCCAGGATGTGACATTTTCACATTAAATCAAACATAAACTACAATATCCAATTATAATTAAAATTTTAAAAAGTTACGTAATCTCCGACTTGCGGTCACAGAGACCGCGGTTCAACTTCGAATACAAATTACTCCCGAGAACTGCACGCTGAGATACAACTACTACCTCTATGACGCCGGCGCAACTGAACTAGAAGGTACTGAACTAGAAGCGGGGAACAGTGCAATCTAGCAGTTTAGAAAACCGCAGCGGTCTGTGAGACCGCATGACGGCAGTTAAAGGTTAAGCACGTGGCATGAAAACAACCCCTGTTTTTATCTGATTTGTCAAACTTCCAAGTAAGATATTAACTTCGAAACTTTGTTTAAACGAAGTTTTATGATTTCAAGAAACTTTACCCTTCAGATTATTCGTATTTCGAAGAGTCAGAAATTGTGGTTTGAGACTTAAAAATATCGCGCGATAAAGTTATGTTATCGTGCTCGAGTCAGTGTGTGGTTGTCTTTATCATATCGTCATCTAAAATGTACCTGGCAGCCTGGAACGAGGATAAATATCAATTAATTTTATTTGCACATGACAAGGTCAAATTCGTTATATTACGTGAAATAGTAGATTGTTATGCAAGGGTCGAAAGGAATCAATTCCCATACGATGTATTTAGACGCCCGAGCGCAGCGAGTGCGGCTATAGTCCGAGTAGGAATTGATGACTTTCAAACATATTAAACACTACTTCTCATTTCGAATATAAGGAAAGTAAAAAAGTACTTTTTCAAAAATATTTGTTGATAATAATAACCTATGACTCATTTTTAATCAAATATTAATCTATAAAACCGATATTTTGAATTTCGGTACAGCATACAGAGCTAGTATCCCGCCAAATGATATAGTATTTTTTAAATTTTAAATATGGAACACACCGCGTCACCGCCGCGGGCCGTCCCGCTTAATAGATATTTTTTTTAATTCACATTGACTGTTTATACACTCACAAGACCGCAGCATTTTATTATAATTTTAATCGATTTTTACTTAGTTATGGATTTAAGGGACATATGAAAGGACTTACGAGGTTTATATTGGGGTCGAGGCCGTCGCGCGTACGGATGAGCTGGACTTGAACTATCCGGTCCTGAAAGGGAAGATCACTCACTAGGATGACATTGCGAGGGTGTGGCATCATATATTCTATAGAGAGAGAGGTAGAGAGGTACTACTATCCTGTGCCCCGGCCACCACCATGCAGGACAAGGAAGTTTTCTTTGTTTATAATATCGATAATAGATTAGCCTCGGTAACAATTTTATCCTTTAGTGCTTTCCAAAAATGAATAGGTTTCTAATAGTGCTCTATTTACTGGCTAAAAGCTGGTATAGCCGTTCACATGCGTTTTACTATTGACGGTATTAGATGCCACGTAAGACCTACATAAACTGGCAGAGCGGCTACTACTGCTACAAAACCAAACACCAAACCAAACCAAACCAAATTCCACCAACCAAATTCATTCCTGAGATTTCAGGTTTTGGCGCTTTAGTCATTTTACCTTTCCATTGTCGATATGTTTGTCGGAAATACGTTAAATCAATCCTTTGACTTTGACTAATCGGGACGCCAGCGCCACCTGGTGGTGCTCAACAGAGTCTATAACATAACGCTTGACCAGAGTTAAAGCAGTGTCTGTTGTTGGCGGTTAACCGCCAATTGCAGTGAACACGTTTAGAAGCTTACGGGCGTTCCGTATGGTTGTATCTTGTACCTACAGTGTGTGATTTGCTAGTGTGATTAATTTGTTCGTAAATTATTATTTGATTTGAACTGCAAACGGTTTTTCTATTGCGCAATAACCAATACTTCCCACAGTAGTAAACATATGGCTGATAATAACGAGAGAGACGTACCTTCTCCGTCCTGTATAATATTAGTTAGGATTGTATATCTATACTTCCTCTTTCTACTCAATTTACTCAATACTTTTCCACGAACCGAGACAAAACGCATGAATATATTCGATAGATAGATAAAATGTATTCTCGCACAATACATATTGTTGCAACCCAAGACTTAGAAAACGTCGTCGTGACCGGTCGTATTTTTCGTCCCGAGACACAGAATGTCTCATAGTACTGGCGAGATCTGTCCCGACACGAAAAACTGTCTGCTGTGGGGCAATTATGTAAACGTATCTACCGCCACGTCGCTTGCTCCTAGCTGGGTCAGCAGCGTGGTATTACTTGTCTACATCGTCTGTCTGAAAGGAATTTCGGAACATAAACTAAGGAATTTGTTGGTACCTAAAATCCTTACAGACATAGTCTTTGGGTAGGTCCTACTCGTACATGCACAATGTGTGGATTGTATAAATAAATTATTAGATAAATAAATTTCAGTGGGAGTAATCAATAAAATTGAATGGGGAGTAAATAAACAAGGAGTATTTTCATGCTATGTATTCATAATCATTTCTGAGCTACGTGTTGAAATATATAATCCAATGAGATTGCGTTGGTGAAATGTTTAGGATAATCGATCCGGCAAACTAGGAGCTCGTGGCTAAACAAAACAGCCGCACGGGCCGACCGAAGGTTAAGCTACGCTTGCCGCGGTCGGTTCGTGGATGGGTGACCATCAATAACATACCGAGGCTCCTCCGTGCCTCGGAAAGCACGTCAAGCCGTTGGTCCTTGTTGTTATTTGTACCTACATATTTGACAGTCGTTACGGGTAGTCAGAACCCCGAAAGTCTAACAACTAGTCTTACTAAGGAGTATCATATTACCCAGTAACTGGGTTGTGGAGGTCAGACAGGCAGTTGCTCCATGTAAAATACTGGTATTCAGCTGCATCCGGTTAGACTGGAAGTCGACCCCAACATAGTTGGGGAAAGGATAGGCAGATTGATTGAATCGAGCCGGTATGTATACGCACACGACTTAATATTAGATAAGATTATAGGCTATTCATAAATACATATTGCGAAAATCTATAAAACTTTAGGGTTTCGAAACAACCATTCGAAGACCTAAAGTTTTATAGATTTTTTCAGGCATTTTTATGAACACAAATATTTCCGGTATGTGACAAATGCTGGTCACACATTGATTTCAACATCGTCAATATCCGTTGAAGCTCTATACATAGTTGGTACAAAAATAATATTTTTGTTAATTAAAATACGACTGTAATAACTACGAGATTAAGAAATACCTTTTGGAGGGGGCAACTAGAATCAATTCTATTTTTTTGTAAATTTTGACGTTCAAAAGTGCCTTTTATGTGCCTATTTGAAATAAATGATTTGACTTTGAGTTGTTCGTTAATATTTGTGAGTGTAATAACGTACTGGACACTGAATGATTCCACTTGATTTTGTCAGTAATAATAAATGTAGATTATCATCATTATAGCCGAAAGACGTGCGCTGCCAGACATAAGCCTCCCCCAATGAAAAAATATGTAGATAGTAATTGGAAATTACCTGAGTATTTTCACGAATATTTCAAGAAAATTTTCAAAGTTGTTACCTATAATCACTTACTTTTACAGACGTATTATATTTATGAGGTTAAACCAAGGTTCTTTCTTGGAACTACTTATTACTAAACTACCTTAAAAGGTGTTACTAAGCTAAAATAGTTTTCCAATTATTTTAGACGACTATTATGGGAGAGTTAGTTTCTACCAATTATCTACCGTCGGTGGGATATGGGAGTCTTCTAATGTATGATCTTCTAGCTGGAATTATTATGTTCTACCATTTGATATTCTTAAGAATTTGTTCTTTTGTGGGTAAGAAATAAAGTTAAGAAAGATTTACTGGTCGTCTTCGTCGGATAATCGCAGTAGGTAAGTCTTTTCTCACAATTTCGACTTAACAAAGTACTTTATTATCAGAATGATTTACTGCGTCGATAGAAAGGACTAGGTTGGATTCATACTTTTCTCCCACAGTGCGACGCGGCTATTGTGGGGTATTTCGATAGAAGAATATTCACGATTTGGTAAAGGTGTTTTGATTAAAATTTCGCCTCGGTTGCCAAACGGTGAATATTGCACGCCTCATAAGCGAAGCGCGTGAGGTAGTGCTCTACTCCCGCCTTACAAAGAACAAGTAATTCCTTGAGCGAAAAATGTCTCTATTTACTTCATATCGCACTTGTAGAATAATATTCGCACACAAACTTCAAGAAAAAACACTAGTTTCAACAGTCATGTTATTATCAAAAACATTTTGCTATTTAAAATTATGTGTTTTGGCTCAGAACTTTTTTCTAGGTGAACCGATTTGAATGATTCTTTTTTTTTATTTGAAACCTGGTGCTTCTCATGTGGTCCCATATAAATTTGATCAAGTACTGACCAGTGGTTTTTGAGTTATTCTTAATATTGCGTATTTTTTCCACTTAATTTATATTGATGATGTTTTAATAATTTCGTGTCACTGTTATTTACATATCCAGTAGTGGTATAAGAATTTGTGTGGGGTAGGTACCACAACAAAAAAATTAAAACTAAAAACTTTTGCACAAAAAAATCAACCGACTTCCAAAAAAAACACTAAAATAGTGAAAAATTACTTTAATTTCGGAAGTCGGTGGCAAAAAACGAAAATACATAACCAAAGACACCGACTTCCGAAATTAAAGTTGTATTTCACTTTTTTTGTGTTTTTCTTTTGGAAGTCGGTTGTTTTTTTTTGTTAAAATGAGTTTTGATCAATTAATTCTCTATTCTCTAAATTGTTTGTTATTTTTTCTATAGAATTGAATGAGATTATGAGGCGTGCACTTTTGGATTTTCCAAATTTTTTCATACTATTGCGTGTGATCAAGAGAAACCGAAGCACCTTTGTATTGTAATTCCCATACATTTACAAGACATTTGTTTAGATTTAATTACGCACAAGTAAATGTTGCTATAACATCATCATCTGGCCTTTTTCCAACTATTTTGGAGTCGGCTTCTAGTCTAATCGGATGCAGCTGCATTCCAGTATTTTACTTGGAGCGACTGCCTATCTGACCTCCACCACCCAATTGCTGAGTAACACGATACCACTTGGTAAGACTGATTATCAGAATTTCGCGCTGTTGACTGTATCAGCTGTCAAAGATCTGCAACATTACATCATCATTCTTTTGCCCCTTTCCCAACTTATTTGGGGTCGGCGCAACATGTCTTCTCTATTAGCCTACAATCTATCCTCAAAAGTATGCTGTAATTATTTTGATCGATATTACCCTAGCTACAGGTCTCACGTATATAACCTACAACTTTGGCTAACATTTCTGTCAGGCTGTAACAACATAATATTTTGCCGACAGTATCGCGTCGGCACAACTATTCCCCAAATCTGTGTGAGTGCGGCCCAGGCAGGGGCTTACAACCCGGAATCAAGATTACGTCAGAACTTGAAACTTTGTTCAGTTAAATGTATAGTAGAAGGACATGTGGTTTGTTTTAACGGAATAAAGCAACATCAAGGTTACCTCGTAATTGTTTTACTAACTTTGACAAAAACTCGCAGGGAATTGAAACTCCACTAGGGTTGAAACTAGAGTGCTACAAGGATCTCTGTCATCTGAATGACATTGACAGGGGGCGTTGTTGGTAAACATTTGTGAAATTGTCACAGAAATTGTATTTACAAAACAAGATGGCGGCGTTAGTTCCGATTTTGCGATTTTCACGCGCGAAATTAACCTTGTAGCATACATAATCTGTCATATTGGTCTTAAAGCAAAAACCTAGGGGCCTCGTGGCTCAATCATAACAGCCGGAAGGGGCGATCGAAGGTTAAGCTACGCTTGCCGCGGTCGGTTCGTGGATGGGTGACTATCCATTACATACCGAGACCCCTGTGGCCTGCGTCCCTCGGAAAGCATGTTAAGCCGTTGCAAGGCCCGTTGCCCGTCCCGGCTGCCATTCGTAAATCTTGGACAGTCGTTACGAGTAGTTAGAAACCCAAAAGTCTGACAACCAGTCTTTCCAAGGGGTTCCACGTTACCCAGGAACCGGGTTGTAAAGGTCAGATAGGCAGTCGCTCTATGTAAGATACTTGTATGGAGCTGCATCCATCCGCTTAGACTGGAAGCCGACCACAACATAGTCGAGGAAAGGATAGGCAGATTGAGTGGTCTTAAAGGAAATATAGACATTGACGTTTTATGACGTGCAAGTGACGTTCAACCTTAGGATGGTGAAGTAATTACGAGGTCGACTAGGTATACATAACAAATAAATTAATGTATCGATGCTCGAGTTTTGTCTAACCGACTGAATATAAGAGGGAGCTGTGTTTTTCATGATGATTACCGAGCGGCGTCAGACAACGGTAAATAACACAAAGTGAATGCAAGTACATACGATTAGTTGTACAGCTTTTCTACCAACCCGGTTGAATTGTATATGACATATCTTCTTTTTATTTTTGAACTAGCTTTTGCCCGCGGCTTCGCTCGCGTTAATTTAGACTTTGACTATAAATTCGGGTTATAATTCAATCATGATTCGAAAGACTCGTGGCGCCATCTATTATCATAAGAACGTTATTGTTGTTTTCCTCGGGAACACTACTTTTTGCGGGATGGAAGGTACCCTATGTCCGTTCCAGTACACCTGACAACATATATGCAAAATTTCAGGATGATCGGTTCAGTGGTTTAGGCGTGAAAAGGTAACAAACAAACAAACAAACTTACTTTTGCATTTATAATATTAATAAGTTAGGATTAGGATAACAAGAACTCTTGGAAGTACTCGTACGCACGTGTGCAAAGTTCTAAGCTCTAAAGCCCGTATTACAGAACCTCACTCACAACTCAAACATTACTTAAACCTTGTTTAGAGCCATTTGATTGGTTGAAACTAATTTGAAGTAATGCTTGAGTCTTGAGTGAGCTTCTGAAATACGGGCCTAAGTCTCTTTCGGTGTTTTTTTCTCAGAGTAGGAAACACCGACCTCGTCTAGCTTTAAAATAACTATTATTAATTCGTTTGACGTGTAAGTGTCTTTTTAAAGCAACTGAAATAAATAAAATATATCATTTATCATAGGTATGTTTGTTTTTTTTATTTGTTGCTTTTAATAAACAGTGGTATATTTTTATGTATTTTTATATGCAACGTTCGGTTTTCGGTCCTGTTTCGAATTTGTGTAAGCCAAATATAAACGCGAAGGTAGGTAAATCGTAAGCTTGTAAGTATGCAAAATGTTTACTGATATACCACAGTTCTAATATTTATGTTTAAGTCTACAGCCGCAGGTACTGTTAGTATCACAGTTTCATGATAATTTCCAGTCAATCATAGTAATGTAACTATATACTTATTAAATTACTTTAATTATTGTGAATGTGTGGACTATGGGGGTAATATTTTAGGTATTTTTTCTTTCTCAGTTAGTTTTAATGGTGGTCTGGCAGGTTAAGTACAAACTCAATCTCAAAGCATTTATTTCAAATAAACCAATTACAGGCACTTTTGAATTGTCTAGGGGTCGGTCAGTCAGAAAGATGAAGCTAGTTGCCCATTCCAAAGCGTAGTAGGTACCTATGGAGAAGAAAGGGCAAGAAACTCCACGGACACTCTTTTAGATCAAAATATGGTTACAAAATATTGGTTACATCATTCATGTTGAAATTATGTATGTGAAAACGATGCAGAACATTAAAAGCGTCCGTAATAAAGAGACAAAAACAATTCAAATATCAAATTAAATTAAAATAAGCCGTGGCTGCTAAGAGATGACCAGTCCCTACTGACGGCGCCCTTTCACGAACATGACGTATGGATTAACTCAACCATTTTGAAGGGAACTTAATTGATCCATATTTTGAGCATGACAGCTCAGCTCAATACTCTCAGCCGCCAGGGCACATTAAAGTCAATGAAAGACAAACGTAGTAAATGGTAGCTTTATAGTAGGTACATAGTACTCACACATGTGCTATGCAATTATACAATACTAAAAGATTGAATTTATACAATATAAAGATAGTTTCTACAATCTTCAGCAGCTCCAACAGTAGTTTCAAATGCTAATCAATTAGTTAATGCGCCCTTGTGGAGCAGGACCAGCGTTGAGCCAAGCATTTTTATCAGCGTTGTAATCCCCCAACTTATAATATGCTTGACTGCATAGTGAGCCTTTTATACAAGATTTAAATTTCGTTTCATCCAGTTGAAGTATATGGGGAGGTATTTTATTGTAACATTTTAAACAGTACCCCATGAAAAATGAGTCTACTTTAGCCAGCCTGAAGCCTGGTTGAACTAATTGGTCCCTATTTCTAGTGATATAATTGTATCTTTCATCTCTTTTATTTACTAAAAAGATGTAGATTTTCCCTTACGTACATGATGTTTACATAAACGTACTTTTTCAAATGTCCTTTCTTTGGTTATTTTTCATCGAGTTTAAGCGCCTTTAGTTCTGAGTTAAGCTACACGAGTACTGGCAAATGTTTGCACTGACTGGACAGGTCCGCTTAAATCTGTGTGGCTCTTTCCTCAAAATACAATTTCAGACACTAATCTGCTCGGTCCGCACATGATCTGACCAAGATTAGGTCTGGATTTAAAAAGAGACTGTGACCCCTGAGTTTGTTTCGCGTTTTCTTCTCAGGGGCAGTCAGATATGAAATGTCAACTCCATCTAGTTTATTTTTATTACTTTTAATATGATGTCTAAAAGTGATTCCAATAACCTATTTACAAAATAAACAATTTCATTCCATTTCACCTAATGATTGAAATATTCTTGAAACAACTTATTTGCCCAACAGACAAGTTACACTCAGCGTGTTTACATTTCGTTACAACTGACTGTAATTAGCACAGCTAAAGCCTAATTTCCATTCGAATTGTTGCCTAGAATGTTCACTAACAGTAGGTATTGTTGCCTGTACAATCTAGGACAAATAACGCTATCAAAGTAACTGCTGTACCATTTAAAATTCAGCTCTACTTAACAATAGTAATTTGTGGAATTATGACGAATTCACTCAGAATTCTGCTCATTCTATTATCGAAAGACCGCCAAGATAAGGGGTCGGTACATTTATAACGGTAGTTTCTACATTTGACATTTTTATCTTTGTAAGAATATTCAGTTTTTAATGCCTTATAAAAAGTAATGCTTCAGCAAGTAATGTGCCCTAATTGCTTATTTCTTACGTTTAATGTAAGATGTGGTCCAAGCAATGTTTTTGAGCGGTTTGCTCAAATGTTGTCCTGGTCTTAATGCTATTGAACCTCGGTAATAATCAAAATTGTTCCGTTCTTCTTCTGTTATTCACCCAGCAAGTTGACACTTCACTAAAGTTGGAAATGTAACTGTCACACAGTGAAATAGACCTTGTCATTTTGCGACGTGCTATTGACATACAACCTAAGCATGGTAAAGTAATTATGAGGTTTACTATACCATAAATACAGAAAGAAACAAGTAGTACCGCAGCATCAGTTCCAACAGTGAACAATAATAATATAATATGACATCGTTCATTAGTTGGACAAACAGTTCTGTAAGGCTTTCATTTCCCGGCTGCCACTTATGAGGGGCATACCATTAGTGCTTCACTATCCGGTCTAGATGTCTAGTATATAGTAGGCACTGTCGTAACAGGAAATAGCATGGTCGTTGCACAAGCTCTGCTGATTCCCTGTCATGTTCA
Source organism: Dryobotodes eremita (assembly GCA_917490735.1). Lineage (NCBI taxonomy): Eukaryota > Metazoa > Arthropoda > Insecta > Lepidoptera > Noctuidae > Dryobotodes > Dryobotodes eremita. The sequence goes on along the minus strand of OU823241.1, from coordinate 1,648,991 downwards.
AGCGTGGTGGATCTATAAACACGTTATGGCTATGTAGGGGAATGTTCGACTGACTCTAACCGAAAATACAGGCAATTGCTTTTCTCAGCGACAGATTCTCGACAGCCGTTTTTATGTATGACCGATTTCTGTAGGACGTCTGCGTCGGTCACAGAGCTCGGAGTCGCTGCGTCCCGGCAGCGTCTAGAGACCGCAGTTCTAATAAGAATCTCCCGAAACTTTGTTGAGCGCAAAACTTCCGTCACGGATCACCATTCAAAGCCGCCAATGCGTCATATGACAATAGTGCGACAGCGGTAAGTCGCTTGGTTTGTTTGGAAAGTGTTGCCAATGCCGCTACTAACAGCGGCCGCCGAAGCAACCCCGTGCTCTGTGGCGTTGATGTATAGAATGTCATGAAATGTTCTCCCTTAAAAGATGGTCACGTGGTTTGGCTGATCTTGTTAAAAGTCTATCTAGACAAACGCTTCTCAAAATAAATCTTTATATTTAAAACCTTTTAGTTATTTTCGAATTTATTTCTGTCGCACTTTTGTACTTCCAAGAAATAGATTGTAAGTTGCAATCCGTTCAGCGTTAAACCCAGAACTGCTGGTGAAACTAGCTCTTGTTTTTTTGGATTGATCCAAATAAAATCAATCCAAAAAAACTTATCCATTCAATCAAGAGCCTCAAAATACACAATATCAGCACAAAACGATACAATGAAACGTAACGCTACACAAGGCACGAATCTATTCTTCATCGACAAAAAGAATGTTCATTGTTCGTCTCTGGATATCTTTATAATTCTGATCGCTATTCTTTTGTGAGCTCCAATATATTTCGATGTTAAGCTCTGAAGGCATTAAGTCAGGATTTGTATTGAAAATCATCTGACAATGGAAGAATATTTAATAACTTTGGCTCGAATAAGTTGATGTGAGTTTGAGGAGTCGATCCAATCTCTTGAACAAGAGGGAACCAGGTAGTGGAGCGACTTTATTGTCCGCTTAGTGCAGGTCTGTGTAATACTTCTAAAGAGTTCATTTTTAAAGCTAAAGAAAAGGATAATGATTTCTGTTTCCGTGTTGTCATTTTTGTGTATTTTGGTAGCGTAAAAGCGACAGTTTTCTGTTTTCACCATCTGCGAAGGTGCAGGTGCCGTATTATGACGTTTAAATGCCACCATGATTCAGCACAAGCTATACATGACCGATAGCACCATCCTTTTTTCGTATTGGAATCATGATGACATGACTTTATAATACAGCCCCAGTACTATTAAAAATACTTCAACGGTGATTATGTAGGTATTTTAGAATATCCCTCTATGAAGGCACCCGAGCAAGACGTTTGATAATAAATTACTTCCCCATTGTCACCAACGAAGAAGACCATTCTTCACAGTAATCAATCATAGACCGATACTAAGCCCGGCCCAACCTTTAGTCTTGGGTTCGACTCCCCGCCGTATCTATTCGGAATTAAACTAGCATGGTCTCGGAATACTAATGTCGTTGTTAGAAAGACGGATTACGGGCTCAAGCAAGGGTGCCAAGATCAAGAGCTTATATTCTATGTTTTAAAGTTGAAAGAATAAAGAAAAGAATGGAAATAAGTTTTTTGCGGTAAACAAAAAAAAAACCCATACACAAAAAAATAACAAATTCAAGTTTCTTTAGCAGTTTTTAAGTTACAGTTTGTCTATTTCTTGTCCAGTTTTCACTTTCCACAGATGCGCTCTAGATAAATATACAGACGGAGAAAATTAAACTATTTTTATAAATAACACCCTGTATGATTGCACTAAGCGATAATGTTTTTGAAAAGAATCAAATGTAAAATTAACTGCAAATAAATATTCTTTAAATGTCCTTTTTTTACAATTTTCTGCCTTTGCTCTACTGCTTACAGTTCCGGATTTCGCCTTGATATCACAGCTCAATATTAAACCTCTATGAACTAAAAATAACTCAGTTCGGACATTTAACGTAATTAAGTATGATATTTTTGTTTGTTATTTTATTTTGATCCTACCTCTAAAGATTAATTAATGGTCACCAAGAAAAAAGGCACCATTGCTACTAACAACAGCGGGGTAATTATGTAACACACTAACAGTAAGAATGGGTTTCATTTTGACAGTTCAACAACATTCATTGCGTTATTTACGTTGTTGAGCAGACAGATTTTTCGAACATATGAAGCAATGGATTAGCAATAGGCTTCAAAATGATTCAGATTGTGATAGACAGTGTGTTACGTAATTAGGGTGCTGGTCTTTTATGACTTAAAAATAATACACATACCGCAATTACTGGTAAATGATAAATAATTTTATTTCTGTAAGTAGGTTTGTACAAACACTTTTACACGTCAATCATACTTTTTTAGACTAGATGAGGTCGGCGAGTCCTATCTGACGACTGTGAGAAGAAAGGCCGAAACAAACTCAGAGGTCACAGTCTCTTTTAAAGTCCAGACATAATCTTGGTCAGATCATGTGAAGACCATGTAGATCGGTACCTGAAATGGTATTTTGAGCTGGTACTCAGCAGTATGTATAATGACTGTTCTAAAGGAGACACATAATTATCTTATTCCAGAGCAAATGCTGCGAGACTTTCTTCGAAGCTCTGAACGCTCCTGCATTGTTCGTAAAACCACAAAGTTTCTTAGAACTGTTCGGATCAGGGTTCACGACAGGACTCTCTGTAGACCTCAATACTCAATAATGTATTTGCATTCCACAATGTGTACTTAGGCGGTAACTTAAAATTATATGTGATCATAATGGACGCCGTCGGGCACAGCAAAATAGTAGGAGAGAGGAAGCTTTCTAAAGCTAAGTCTTCTGAACTAAATATAATAATATAAAGATATTATAGTTAACTGTACTAAACTTATTAAGTTATAATAGCACTTATATTTCGTCGTTTAAATAATCGTTTATACAATAATAGCATTTTCTTATTAAAAATTGTTTTAGTATGAGAAAACGTGGCAGAAATAAACCCAATCTACGAGTATGAAGGAGAATCCATCAGCTGTGTTAACATGCTAACCAATGTCACTGAATTCAAAATAAAGACATTCAATACATGATTATTATTTTAATATTGTGAATGTGAAGACTATGTGGGTCATTTTTGCCTTTTTTTTCGCATCAGTTAATTTTAGTCGTGGTCTGGCAGTTTGAGTAATTTTTGTGGCCTACCCAAATGTCCTTTCTTTGGTATTGTTCGTCGAATCGTTGAGCTCCTTAAGTTCTGAATTGAGCTGCACGATTACTGACAAATGCGTGCACTGACTGGACAGGTCCACTCAATCTGTGACGTTTTTCCTTAAAAGACCATTTCAGACACAAATCTACATGGTCTTCACATGATCTGACCAAGATTATGTCTGGACTTTAAAAGAGACTATGACCTCTGAGTTTGTTTCGGCCTTTCTTCTTAGAGTGGTCAGATAGGAAACGCCAACTACATCTAGTTTTAAAATATGATTGACGTGTAAAAGTGTTTGTTAAAACCTACTTGCAGAAATAAAATCATTTATCATTTGAAGAGGTTTAAACAAGATTGCCTGGAAAAGTGAGATCTTGACCTTGGTCACGATAGCGAGTCAACGATATCTCGAATTTAATGTACATCACTGAAAACTGCGCAGTAACAAAACAGCAATATAAGAAGGAGTACAAGCTGCCAAATGGACAAGTTATAGATGTGAGCGAAGAGGTGTTCAAGGCAGGTGAGATGTACTTCCAACCAGAGCTGGTGTTAGGGGAGAAGACTTAATTAATACCCGTACGTGACACTGTGGTGACTGCGATCTTAAAAGTTGATGAAGGACTTCAGTATAGAATGTACGATGGACGCCATTTTCAGTCACGGAGGTCTGCTGACCATGGCGGGGTTAAACAATCGGTTAGTGCGAGAAATCAAGGGAATAATTCACCGAACTGTGAATATCTTAGACACGTTGGAACCGTACTCGGTGGAAAGGATGAGGGGCGCAGTATTCGCGGGGATGCGGGGAGCTCATAAGCTGTGGGTGCACGGAGAGCAGGTTGTGAGGACCAAATTCTTATAAGGGTCGTGTTAAGTTGTATCTTTAAAATAAATACATGTGGTCTTCTTAATTTTAAGTATACCCTTTTTAGTGATCCGTGCCAAAAATATGTCTATAAACTGAAAGTTGATTATGTTTTACTGACAAACATGAAATGCAAACTAGTGTAAGTCCTGTGTCCTATCTGACGTCTTGAATTTCTAGGGGAATCCGCAGTTAAGCTTAAAGGTAGTATGACTTCTGTGGGAATTAGTTCAATTAAGAGTGTTTACATTTTCATAATATAGACATTCCACAATCCACACAAACAAAGCGATGCATGGTTGAATCTAAATAAAACAAAATATTACGAAAGGTCTTTCTCGTAAAATAAAACGAAATGTACAAAACGTAAAATGTATATGGATATCGATAAATATAAGGTTTTGATGACTTATAAAATTGTTTCTACAAATGAGAAAGTTACGAAATCACGCATACATATAAAAGGCTGTTTTTTTTTGCTTGACAGCAATATTAGTTGGCAGAAGCTTGCCCAAACATGTATATCTTACTCAGTGATACGACACACAGTTTTGTTAGGACCCAGTCCGCCGCTACCATTGAGCCTGTGCTCAGTCTGTCTTCCTTCTTTTTGATATACAAAAAAACCGTTAACTTATGCGCATCCTCCAAGTTTATCGTCAATTATCGATTATCTTGTATTTGTATAGGTCGCAGGACGATTGTATGATTTGTCATTAATCATTATACATACGGCGCCGTCCGTTTGCATACTGTCGCCTTTATGTATAATACCTAAGGCAAAATGTATAATGCCTAGGCATTATGTAAAAGACCTTGAAACCCAATTGATGATTCGAACGCTGTATACATAATGCCTAGGTGAATTGATACAACTAGTTCTATTTTCTGCCACCCGTGGCACTGCTAAACAAAACAACGAAAATGGCATCGAGTAGTGCAAGTGTTTCAGAAAATAAAGATGCGTACCAATTAGTTAGCTTTTAATCAATGATTAACTTTTCTTTAGTTATAAATGCTAGTTAGCAGGTGATTAGTAGCGAAGCGAAATAGAGGTGAAATTATGCGTTCGGCACAGATTGTAATCAAAATAGTCGACAAAAAAAACACAATTTAAATAATAAAGTTATCAAAACCACGAGGTTTGTCTCTGTCCTATGACAACAAATGTCTCTCGCCTTTTCAAAGTTATTTAATTCTTCTACGTCGTTCTGAAATCCCGTAAAATATTGTCGAAATCTTTCTTCCGCGCCACTACGCGTTGCTGTGACGGTGCTCCCGGCCGAAATCGCGCGGTTTCTCCGCGTTCACTAAAACTACAATATCTCAGAAATTTCGCATCATAGTTTTACAAAGCCTATCGTCATTGAAATTATTATAAAATAAGCTATCTGAATATATAAGGTAAAGTAGAGTTTTATCTTGAAATATATTGCTAATTAGAAGTTGAAAGTAGGGTGAGTGATGTTTTCCCAGTTTTTGTCATATTTATAAAATTACTAGCTTTTGCCCGCGGCTTCGCTCGCGTTAATTTAGACTTTGACTATCAATTCGGGTTATAATTCAATCATGATTCGAAAGACACGTGGCGCCATCTATTATCATAATAACGTTATTGTTGTTTTCCTCGGAAACAGTACTTTTTTTCGGGATGAAAGGTATCCTATGTCCGTTTCTGTGTACCTGACAACGTATATGCAAAATTTCAGGATGATCGGTTCAGTGGTTTAGGCGTGAAAAGGTAACAAACAAACAAACAAACTTACTTTCGCATTTATAATATTAAGTTAGGATTAGGATAGCATTATTTCCAAAAGTTATTATGTTTTTACATAAATATACATTATTTTACAATACTCAAATAAAAGAACAGACCATTCTAGTCATTTTTTATAATTAGTAACCTCCATTGCAAATAGTGATGACACAGGGAGGGCGATCACCTCAATTATGGTAAGTAATGCTCCTGCTAAACCTGTGTTAATGTTAATGTTAACACTTGAACTAAACTACGCCTTAACTATGACGTTAAAAAATTACCCGTTAAACTATTGGCTACATTAATATGGTTCAGTTGCTAAAGTTAGTGCGTTAACCGCGTTCAAAATGGAGGTAGAAGCTGTGTTTGTGGCCCCTACTTGGCGTGTGCGGCGCAAATAATGAGGCAGCGCTAACGTAGCCAACGCAGTTCAATGCGTTATTCAACGTGCTAAAATCTTTTGAGGTGTCGACAAACTGCCACCCGAGTTCTCGCTTATAGGCAACGTTTGCGTATTGTCTTTTTTAACGCGTTAATTTACGCGTAACGACGTAGGTGTGGTGAAGCATAAGAAGTAAAGAAATTCCAAATCATTTATTTGCAAATATGGGTAAACTATATGCAGATCATGTTTTACATTCATGTAACAAGTATACTTATCACAGTCTTGGTATCACCACATTTTACTTTTTGGCATGAAAGTACAAAAAAAGAAAACATGAAAATATTGAAAACTAAACAGATCAAAAAACATTTTAGTTTTTAGGGTTCCGTACCCAAAGGGTAAAACAGGACCCTATTACTAAGACTCCGCTGTCCGTCCGTCTCTCTGTCCGTCTGTCACCAGGCTGTATCTCATGAACCGTGATAGTTAGACAGCTGAAATTTTCACAGATGATGTATTTCTGTTGCCGCTCTAACAACAAATACTAAAAACAGAATAAAAAAAATATTTAAGGGGGCTCCCATACAACAGACATGATTTTTTTGCCGTTTTTCTAGATAATGGTACGGAACCCTTCCTGCGCGAGTCCGACTAGCACTTGGCTGGTTTTTTTAAACATATTAGCCGATGATGCTTCCATTAAATATTTAGCTAGGTGATTGTATGTATGTATATCCTACACGGGGAGATATGCAAAATATAATAATATTTAAAAGAGTTGTTTAGTTATTAGGATAAACTACCACTCCTCAACACATCACCTATACCACTTTTCTGCAAAAAAGAGCACACACACGGGCACTCCCAGCTAATATCTTTCGTGCTACCTATCGGTGAGACGTGCACCTGTTGTGGTGAAATATTGCCTGAAATGAGAATCCATTAGATATCGTACTGAGTTCTTCGGCCACTGTACGGTGTAGCTGCACTGTAGTCGGAAATACTACTACAGCCATTTTGAATCGATCGGTATCTAATATTTGAATAGCTTTTCATACTGCGATTTTGAAAGCAAACTTTTTACAAGGTAATTAAATTAGCTAGCCAATCTCCGCAGACGTGATGGGTTATCTGGCGGTAAAAACTTTGACGTTCTGTGGAATGTTCTCCCATGTTTTCAAGATGGTAGTTTTTAAGCTCTTGCAAAGTTTCTGGAGCTGGTTGGTTAGTTCGAACACACCTCTTCAGCTCGTCCCATAAATGCTCTAATGGATTCATATCGCGGCTTCTGCTGGCCATTCCATTACTGCAATATTAACGTCATCCTGGCCCACAAACTCAGGACATAGCATCAAATGAGCCTCTAGGCGGCGAATATATCGTATGTATGTAACCGTGGTCCCATCACAACCTTATGGCCAGTTTTTCCTTTCGTGGAGATTCCGACCCAGAGTGCCCATGACTCACCGCTATAACTCATCTTTTATTCAATGCAACATTTCTAAAAACATTCTTCTTGTCTTCGGTAGAGTTTTCTACATCCTTCATTGCCATACAGTATAATATCAGTTACAGGGCTCCATTGGCGTTGAGTCTAATGCAAATTGTAGGCGCGCTATTCTATGAGCTCGTGTCAGTTTGGGACCGTTGGCTGGCTTATGAGGTTTCAGGCCAAGTTTTTAAGTCTCCGTCTAACAGTTCAATCGCAAACAGTCAGTTCATGAAAGTCTCGAAGCTGTTCTTGAACCTGTACGGTCGTCAATTGACTATTACGCAGGATGGTGGTAAAGATAAGCCGATCTAGTCGTGCTGTAGTGACCCGGTTTCGTGGTCCTCCTGGACGGCGCACGAAGCCGTCAGTCTCCAGGTATCGGTGGATAATTATTTGAACAGCAGAACGACTAACATGAAGTTGTGCACTTAAGTTTCGCTGACTAAGCTCAGACTGAAGAAGTGCTTGCGCAACTACTTCAGGAGCAGTATCCATAGTTGGAACGGCTGAATGAATAAAAAAATAAGGAAAAACAATTTCGATACCTTTATATGCTCGAATAAAACAAAATTAAATAACGAAATAACGATTGACTTAGAGACGCTCTAATCAAACCTTGTTGCTTCTAAGAGCGAGCAAACCCCAATTTTCTTGTCTTTTTCAAATTCGTGAATTCAAATTTGTAACACTGTTGATACCACGGATATCGAGGGATATGGCTTGGAGGCGTGGCGCATGTCGCGTCCGTTGGGTCTAACTGACCTTAGATACGCGCGACTGCAGTGAGCACCGTTTAGTCATATGTTTGTATCGGAACGTGCAGTGTGATTTCGTAGTTTTACGAAATGCCGAATTGTTCCGTCCTTATGTGAAAAAATAGCACAATTACAACAAACCTTAGTACAACTGGCTTGTCTTACCACCGGTAACTAAAAAATCACTGCATTAATTATAATATTTAAGTATTTTACAAATTATCTAGTTGTGAAATATTTTTGACATGCGACAGCCTTTGCCTAATGACTGACGCATGTCAAAACGATGCATTAGTGGTGCACAGCGTTGACATATGGATATCGATAATTGTTAGTTGCTCAATAAGAAATTGTATGAAGAATCATAAACAAGAATTAATACATTTAATATCAGTTTCCCGAAAGATCCAGAAATTGAACATAAATGGGCAGATGCAAAATGCAGAGAAAATAATTGGTTGGTAATTTCAAGTGACTTCAAAGTTCATAAAGACGTTGCTAGTCCCAAAAGCTCTTAGACACTTTGTCGATACAAATATTTTCTCATCAACTGATTTTCACCAGTTTGAACAAGACCCGATGGATAATAATATTATCCAAGTGACAAAATGTGTGATGGAATAACATATTGATATTTGCTTACATTTTTTGGCTAAGAATGTAACAACAAAATTATGAAAGCGACAGATATAATGTTCAATAAGTACCTATTTGAATTGTTGTTTTATGTGCGCTAGTTGAACAGTTTTAATTTTAAGTAAGGGCAGCCCCGGATCTAGGGGGGAAGGGCAAATTCAAGCGTGGCAAACAAGTGCACCACTCAGCGCACCGGAACTCTGCGATAAGTGAGATGCGCAGCACTTATTATCTTTCTCTGCGGGTGGCACACTGACGAAATCACTACGTGATTAGCGTAGGCATAGATCTTCAAACGGTGCGAGCGGGTTGCGGGCGGAGAAGTTGAATTCTACCAGAAACTCTCTGTTTTTAAAACACATGCTCCATTTTTATTTGGCGATACATAAAGGTTAGCTTTCCATCTCTTGCACAGATCTATGCCGTGGCGAACCTGAGGAGGATGAGCACCTCTGTCACCTCTGTGGCCAAAAATTTAAGGAACAAATCCTTTATTTTAGAAATTTTACTTCGCCTAGCGAGGGCCGGCGTCCCGCCCATTTCGCCGCCTTTATGCGGAAAGGCGACACGATTTCCTTTAAGTTTTTACCACAGAGCGCTGGCGCAGCCATTGGATTGGAGCATTATCGATCGATAAAATTTTCCTAATATGTTTCTGGCAAAATATTCGAGCTCGCTTTGCTCGCTCTTATAGCCTAGCGACTCTTAATTCTTAAAACTTTTCGGACTTCAAAAATCTAACTTATCTGAGGCAGTGCTAAAATTTTCGCGCTCGCTCCGCTCGCTGGTGCATTCTAGATTGTGTTAATTGGTGTTAAGCTTTTCTGCATAAGTCGGGTGTGATCTTAGTGATCGAAAATCATGACAATCAGATTAATTATGACAATGCCATTGATTTTTTTGCAGAACTAAAGGCTCAAAGAGTAAAAATTTTATTCTAATCTTCTGCTAATAATAAAGCTGAAGAGTATTTTTTGTTTGAACGCGCTAATCTCTGGAACTAGCAGTCGGATTTGAAAAACGTATTGCATTTGATAGCCCGATTTTTGAGGAAGGTTATAGACTATTTTTAAAATCACACTATGACCCTTAGAAACCGACCAGTAAGAAAAAAGGTCAGAAAGAACGCTAAGCGAAAAGGAAGTAATATCGTGGGCGAGTGATGCGTAACGACGCGGTGGGTCGGGGGCCGAAGTTTCACGCGGACGAAGTCGTGTACAGAAGCTAGTATGCTATAATCTCACGATTTATTTCAAATATGTCCTGTCCTATCTTAAATAATTGTTCGCCATGTCCATGTATATTTAAATAAATAAGGCTTCATGTAAAAGGTTAAAGGATTGGTGGGGCGGGGAGCGGCAGATTGCAGTTTTTGCCCCGCCTCGAAAAAATTCTAGATCTGGGGCTGAGTAAGGGAGAAACTGAAGAAACTGAATTACTTAAATGTTATTCGCAAACGAAAATATTATATTTTTACTTGATTTGTTGTTATTGGTGTTTTAATATTCCACATGGAAAAGCAGAAAAAATTAACGGTACAAAATACGTCCAAAAAACACCTCTTTTGGCAGTCGGTATTCATCGATATTTTTATCGATCACATATTTATATCAACCTCTCTTCCCTAGTTGATGCTAGAGTTACATGTGTGCATTCAGTGACTGTATCTATACTTTCTAGTGCCCGCCCCTTTTGAGCATATGTGCAATAAAATAGTACAAAAGTGTTACGCATATTTTCTTGTTTGCGTGCGAAAAAATATCATGTGTGCCGTATCTATTTCTTTTGTTTAAGTGTGAGTTTCAGGAGTGGGAAAAGGGTGGCGACACATAAACTTGAGCAAATATAGAGTAAAGGCATATCTCTCGGATATCTATGGTTGATACCGTAATGATGGCCAGTATGTTCAGCTTCAAACTGCTTAAAAACATTGTCTCAGACATAAAATTTTGATGTTTAAGCCTATAAACATAAAAATGCACGGTGGCTCGATTTAGGAGTCCGGGAGTGTATATATTTTGCTCTCATCCATTTAAGAGTAATTCCAGTCTATTCCAAATGGATCAGCTTCAAGAGGTTGGCTCGAATAACTGCATTCACAAGAGCTAAGGGCAAGGCTCACAGATCATAATTTGCCTGTAAGCGTTTCAATTGAATATGAACCTTAATTATAACTAGATAAGGTTTTTATTCGTATGAAACGCTTGCTCACTTCTCTTATACGAATGTGGATATTATCCACTTAAAATAATGTTAATATTCGCATTAAAAGCTATAAAGTGCCCTATACATTTTGTCGTACTACGCCACATCTGCTCAATATCACAACCATTCAGCATCGGTAACTTTACAACGAATAATACTTAGATACAATTTCTAAAGCGAACTAAACTGGATTATTTCGCCAGAAATGTCATAAACGCACTCAAATACGAAACAATCGGGAGCAACTATTAGTTATCAGATCAAACAATAACAGCAAAGTTAGTATCTGGTTAGTTTATCGAATCTTCGACGCCCAAGGTCGAACTACAAAGGAACGTATATCTAAGATTTCGGGTACGGACCGGTGTTGGTTGTAAGTTGGAATTATTTAGATCAGTGTGTAGCATAATATATGTATAGAATGTTTACTTTATGACATGTTGAGAGTATTGCGTGAACCAAAATTGTTAAAAGGAAAGGTTTTTATTTATTTGATTATATGCTTATAACCATTGAAAAGCATCTTCCGTGGTATAAATGGTTTTTCATTGGAGGAATAATTAATCTATCAGGATATCTCGTCTTAAACGAAACAGATCTCCAATATGTTGAAATAAGTCGGAGCGCATTTTAACAAATTTACAGCATTCACATATGTACAGTCAGCAAAAGAGATAAGTATCCAGGGTCGCCGGATATAGTTGAAGTTTAGTAAGAAACCGATGAATGTTTTCGAATAAAATTTAATCAAATTAATAGAAAACACACAGGTCATTTATTAAATAAAATTTCATTCGAAAACATTAATCGGTTACTGAACTTCAACTATATCTGGCGACACTGGATACTTATCTCTTTTGCTGACTGTACATACCTCGAACAGTAAATATTTTTAAATTTTTAAAAAGAGTTTTACATGAAGTCAATGGTGGCACATCACAAAGAGCACGGATTCTTTTTTTTTTAGCTATAAATACCCTATTTATAAGAACAGAATTCCCTCATAGCACAATGGCGTATCTAATGTTAGAAGCTACGTAACCATGATACGCTAAGAGGGCTGTTTTGAGGTTGGCTATTTTACAAAGTCTCCACAAGGCAAAAGCGAACCGATTAATCTCATTTGTGACCTTTAAGCAGTGAGGTTTCCATATGCAACCACTGTCCACCGTTATATCAAGGAAAATGGCTTCATATATGTGCTTCGTTAATTCTTTGATCGGAATAAGTGATCATAAGGTCAAAATTTAATTTTCTATTGTGAAATTGAACGAATGAGGTTTTATCAATGTTCACTTTTAAATTATTATTACTAAGCCATATTATAACAGCATTAAACGTTTCATTCATTCCAGTATTCTAATTAAACATTTTATTCTTTGTGATAACCACCGCAATATCACCCGCAAACAGTGAGTTGAAATGACTAGTTACATTTGGTAGGTCGTTTATATATAACAGAAAGAATAACGAACCTGTTACACAACCTTGCGGCAATCCTGTGTTGTTGTTCCTAATACTAGGATGGATTGAGTACATCATTCTGATAAATTTCAACGCCTGCATTGAAATTAAAAAAAGAAAATATCTGCCATACATTTTGACTGCGTAGGTATTGCACTTTTCTATGAAACAGCAGTTTTTTTTTTTTGTTTACCGACCAAAAATTTCTACGCAGGGGAGTTCAGAATCATGTACGGAATCCATGGTAACTGGTTGTGCGTCGATGTCCCTGCCACCTGTATGATACTTCGTTCCGCCACCAAGTTCATATGTATTTGGGGTCACTATTTAATTAACCCTAACTAGGCCAACATCACTATCACTATTGTGGGTATCGTAAAAGGTAATTACAGAGGATGCGTAACTACCGGGCCGCTGTAACAACAATGTGTGAATACCATTCCGGCTGCGAAAGTCAAGATTATGACGGCGACATAATTAATATTATACACGTGACCATTAAAGAGGTCGTTCGAATGCCTCATGGCATAGATTTAAATCGTTACTTTCGCTCTACCGCATCAAAATATAGTCGCGTCTTTGTTTCGTTTTGACACTTCTGACACACAATAACGCTGTGATTTGACTTGATTGCCACGGTGTGTGCAAATCTAGCGATTTTAAACTTTACCTCATGGTTGATAATTATACAGGGTGACAGGGAAATTCGACCTATTCCTTGAAAGGGGTTATACTATAGGTCATTAGCAACAAATTAAGTCCCGTTAACTAGGGGTCAAAACTGGGTGGTAACCGACTTATGACGGTTCTTCGATTTTTTTGAAGTTTTCTCACTAGTTACCAAAAACAATTAACTATAAAAAAACTCCTCCACTCTTAACATTAAATTTACACTTGATTGAGGTTAGCAATAATCTTTAATTTTTGTGTTATTCCCGTAAGTTGACGTAAATTATTGGAAAAAAACTGCATGGCAGTTAGCGTACAAATTATTAAAATGAATAACTGGTTTCATAAGCTTTCCAAAAATCTACAATTGTTATATCATCTTCCGTTAGAGTTAGAATAAAAAGTCGTTGATGCATTCCGGATAGTACATTTCCTAGAATCGAACATTGCACAAAAATAGGTTACTGCCATTTTAGGTTGTAAAACGTGTTATTTTTGCCTATTTTTTGTCAGTGTCAATGTCAATTTTGACTTCTACGCAATAACAGTTACATCCGTGCCACGAGCCGTATCTACAACATTTATATCATTTTGTGTCGTTGATAACAACTAAACTACGCTAAAAGGCTACGCCTGTCTCCTTGTGGAATGGCTGCTTTTCAAAATGAAGAATACGCCGACATTTTGTAATTGAATGGGTTTTATGACGGTGATGCTGCTGCAGCACGAAGAGAGTATCAAAGTACCACTAGAGTACAAAAAATCGAAGGACCGTCATAGCTCGGTTACCATCCAGTTTTGACCCCTAGTTAACGGGACTTAATTTGTTGCTAATGACCTATAGTCATATCATCATGGCTTAATAGTTAGCATCCTGAAAATAGTGGTGGAGACACCTTACTCCCCTTTTCTGAGGCTCTATGTGGGGAGAATGGTCAGGTAGGATATTCCTTGCTTTGTCGTTCTCTGCACATCCTGCCGCCGTCACCAGCTACTCTTATCTTTGTTTTGTGTACTACTAACACTAGTGATAAGGTATTTTATTTACTAACAAATTGGACCATGTTGTTGTCCGAAATGAATACATAAATAAATAAATATAGTATAACCCCTTTCAAGGAATAGGTCGAATTTCCCTGTCACCCTGTATAAATGCTCCATTTTGGTCTAACATTCGAATATTTGAGCACAAATCGGCTCCTGTCAGATACGTTGCTCTCTGATCGACGACCGACAAATACCTACGGAACGAATTGTGACATTTATCACTGGACCAATTTGAAAAACTACTGTGCTGAATTTATGTTTTTGAGCTCAATATTTTTGATGTTTGCCTATAAAGGTAGGTTTAGACTAAATGAACATAGAACCAGAACAAGAGCAAAAGCATTTTGTTCTTGATGTCGTTGACGTTTTAGTAAATGAATTTTAATGCGTCATATTCGTGAACGGGCGCCGTCAGTAGGAACTGGACATTTCTTAGCTGCCACGGCTTATTTTAATTTAATTTAATATTTGAATTGTTTTTGTCTTTTTATTACGAACGCTTTTAACGTTCTGCATCGTTCTCACATGCATAATTTTAACATGAATTATGTAACCAATATTTTTAACCTTATTTTGATTTAAAAGAGTGTCCATGGAATTTCCTGCCCGTTCTTCTCCATAGGTACCTACTACGCTTTGGAATGGGCAACTAGCTTCATCTTTCTGACTGACCAACTCTTTTGACAATTCAAAAGTGCCTGTAATTGGTTTATTTGAAATAAATGCTTTGAGTTTGAGTTGAGTTTGAGCTTTAATGTTCATTATTGTATAGAATCAAGTTCTTCTAACTTAACAGACAGTTGTGCTGCTAGACAGTTTGTTGCGCCGGTTCTTCTCCCCAGCTAAAGTACTACAAAATGGTGAAGGGCGGGCGTTTCGGGAGACTGTCTTATGTAATTTTGACGTTCAATAAGTGCTGACTCTCAACCTAATTGGAATAAATGACTTTTGTTTTTTCTTGTGACATATTTTACTGGTTTGTTCTAAACCGACCTTGATAATTATGAGTTCCGACATAGTTTTTAGTAACGAAACTTATGGCATTGCTTTACTTCACCAGTAAAGGTGATTTGTAAAAAACTCATGACTGTAGACTTTATTAATAAGTCAAAAGCAATTCGTAGACTGGCTGAGCAAGAATAATGGTTCATAACATAGGTATTAAAACAGTAGCTGTTGCCGGCGACATCTTGTTCCTGTATTTTATTTAAAACAAAAATCCTGCTTGAAAGAATTCTATGTCCTTCTGCAAGTCTCAGGCTACATCTGTCAAATTTGATAACGATAGGTTCAGTGGTTCAAGCGTGAAAAAAGAGCGTTAAAACTAGACGTACTTGTGCGCCCACCATCCCCGTCTTCAGCTTCGGCAGGTCCGTGTGCGAGATAGCCCAAGGTTCCACCATCGTCAGGTCGGTGTTCAGCTCGAACTTGTTGATCTGGTTAAAATGATAAATGATTTTATTTCTGTAAGTAGGTTTGTACAAACACTTTTACACGCCAATCATATTTTAAAATCTAGATGAGGTTTCCTATCTGACTACTCTGAGAAGACAGGCCGAAACAAACTCAGAGGTCACAGTCTCTTTTAAAGTCCAGACATAATCTTGTTCAGATCATGAGAAAGCATGTAGATTGGTGTCTGAAATGGACTTTTAAGGAAAAACTACACAGATTGAGTGGACCTGTCCAGTCAGTGCAAGCATTTGTCAGTAAACGTGCAGCTCAACTCAGATTTTAAGGAATTCAACGATTCGACGAAAAATACCAAAGAAAGGACATTTGGGTGGCCGCATAAAATACCCAAAACCGCCAGACAGTTATAAAGTCATGTATTCAATGAAGGCTGCATGCTATTCACATTCACAGACAGTTTTGTCTTTAAATGTCATCAAAAATATCATAATTTATGTCATGTATCATATAAATCAATAAAAATAAAAATGGCATTATTAATTCTAAAACACTTAGTATAAAATGATTTGTTGCTTGGGGGTACATTGAAGCAGCTTAATTAATCCCAAGACTTTTTGTCATCCAAGTAATATTTAACTTTATAGAAACCTTTTTGACAGAATTTCTGTTTAATAAATGATTTAAGTTTATTGAAGCTCAGTTCTTTAACATGGCTTGGGAGTTTGTTGTAAAAACGTATACTTTGGCACTTAAATGGATTACAAATTCTTTGGAGCCTAGTCGTGGGCACAATAAGTAAATCTTTGTTTCTAGTATTTATGTTATGAATGTCGTGTTTAGAATATGGATTAATATTCTTTTTTACATAAATCAGGTTCATGTTGAGATGCGACTGTCATTATGTTTATTTCCTTAAATTTATCCCTCAGTGAATGCCTACAACTAAGGTTATAAATTGCTTGAATGGTTCGTATCTGCAGCACAAATATAGCCTGAATGCGGCTGCATTTCCCCACAGCAAAATTTCGTACGACATTACACTATGGAAATAACTAAAATATAATATAAATCGAGCTGTATCGATATCCGTCAAATGACGGATTTTATAGACCACGTAGGCTGCAGAGCTTAGCCGCTTCGACAATTTGGTTATATGTGGGCCCCACTGTGGCTTCGAGTCCATAGTAATACCTAAGCACACAATAGTGTCCACGAGATCCAGGTTGCGCAGGAACTTCCTGATGTTCCACTGAAAGTCGTTGTTTTCTGGGTGCAGAGGAAAGGTTGTAGTGATAAGAAATTAAATATAATATGATGTGCATTTGCCTTGAAACAGCATAGCATGGGTTCACTCAGGTATAGGTAATGACAACCTTTTCACTTGGATTTGGGAATAATAGCCACCATATTGTGGTGGTGGGGTTTCTGTGAGTTTCCGTTGTGATGCTAATTAAACTAGCCTAGCTCGTGCAAAACCAACCTGTTTTTTTTTGTATCAACCACCTTACTAACATCAAAAAGCATAACGATAAAAAGGATAAAAAAGCATCTTATGTCCTAACCTAGTTCATGGTCTACCTGTGTGCCAAATTTCATCCAAATCCGTTCAGCCATTATTGCGTGAAAGGGTAACAGACAGACAGACAAGAGTTACTTTAGTATCAATAAAGACATAAATACTTCTAATGCAAATACAAATATTCTATTGTATAATATTAGTAGGGATTATGTTCGCATAAGATTTAAACAAATTACTGGCTTGTATACCAAGAGACTTTTTTATCACCAAGACGTTCACTAAGGATGGTGACAGCTATAATTTTCTCAAAAACTTTCTGTGAATAAACTTAGTTTTTCAAGCAATAGCAAACCGAATATAGACTGAATATGGCGGCCACTTTTGGCGCATCAGCTAGTGCACAAAACAGACACGCACATATCAAGCAACAAAGGGACATATAAGTGAACGTCAGCGGACCCGCATTGATGTCGTCCACGTTCACTTCGGAACGGTTCAGTCTGTTCACGCATGACAGGATCGTATTTCAACAGCTTGTGTGTACGTTGACGAGCTCAGTTCTCACTTGCACTAATACCCAGATAGGTATAATAGTGAATAGACGGTCGAGAATTGGTTTAGCCGATAATTGTGTTTAATTTATTAATTTCATTAACAATTTTTAAAGTGTATCGTAATGTATTAATTAAAAACTAAAACAACATGAAGACTTATAATAACTTAAAAAAATAACTTAAAATTAATAGTTATGGATACATGAGTGACAGGTTTCAAAATTGCAAATCCATGACTGTTATACGTATTTTACTTACTGTAGCAGGACACAGAGATATCCACAATTTAATTTTGTTACACCTATCTTGTACTGGTGTGTTGGTGCACACAAGCACAAGGTTGGTTTAACGTAATTGTTTTTTAATTTTTTTATTTGGCGTCGTAATTACTGTATCACCTATTACCCTAAAGTTGAATGTCGTCATAAAACGAGAAGGTATATTTTGATTTCAAGACCATTTGTGTCAGTTAAATATTTTCAACATTAGTGAACATTCAATTTACTGGGGATCGTTGTCAAAAGTGGTAAAGCAATTACGAGGTCGACTGTACGGTTTTTCTTAGACGGGCTATAACCTACTCTAGACCGCTAGCAGTAGCGAAGAAAGGCAAGCAATCTGCCACTTCAGCTACATAAACAATTAATAAACGTGAGTTTCCACCTATCGTGTCATGTGCCCCAGTGTGATTCAGCCAATGCATTTAATCATTCTTTCGTCGCGTCGTAACTACATAACCTTAGGAGAATCCCCTAACATCCACAATCTCCTCCCTCTGGAACTAAGTCACGCTTTCACATAATTATTCCAAATGTGGTTTGTGGCGCCACTCCACGTGAAAACGGGCTAAGTTTAATGTATTCGTTTTAGTTCAGAACTCTGTAATGTGCCATTGTTACATGTGCGAGCTGTCGCGGGTGTGGTCTCGGGTTTCAGTCGTGAAGTTGCGATTTAGCATAATTTCCTTTACCATTCACATAATAAATAACCTTTCGAGAATAACTACATACAAATAGCTTTCATTCTGTTAATTATAATACCGAAACGACAACGAAATGTGTGTTGTGTGACGTCTGCGCCGCGCTAGCGCAGCGTAAATGCCGCGACAACGCGACACTCGCGTCGCGTTGTCGCGGCGTCTGCGCTGCGCCTACGTTCATCGAACGCCTACGCTAGCAGACACTAGTGTGAAGGGGCTCTTAATGCAATAGCCCGACAAATCAAAATTTTAGAAAAAAGTTATTTGCACCTCCTAGGTTCTCCAATTTTAGAAGACAGATTTTCTACTTCCATCGACAAAAAAATCAAAAACTTTTACGACATTTCGGATAGACTCTCCAAAGTTAACTTATTTATTTGGCCCAAATTTTATATATTTTCCACACTCTTCCCCTTTATGGAAGCTGCCAGCACAACTCTTGGACAAAATTGACCAAATCATTTGCAGCACACTAACATCCGTTATGGTGGCCTCGGCGTCCGCAAAATTACCAATATTAGCTTACCGCGTCCCTATCCACAGCACTGAAAAGTTGACCGGGAAAATTTTAGCTTCCTCCATGTCTCGTGCTTGACCGACGCAGTGTACGCCTGGAAAGTAGCTTGCCCAGTTACAGACCGGTCCGTAAACCCATCTTCCCAGAGGCAGTAGGATGAGCCGCTCTGCAGGTTGGTACGAAATAATCTTATTAATACGTTGACCCCATCTTGCGGCTCGCTACTTGTCTGCGTCTGGGCGCACCTTGCGTTTTTTTTTTTTGAGTTTTGCTCCGCTTCGCTGCCAATACGGTGAAGTTGTCGACTGACTCGGAAATCATGGTCTAGCCTGCAGTAAGAGTGCAGGCTGGATAGTACGTTACACCAGCTTCAATGACATTATCCATCATGCTCTTGTCACCAATTACGCTGAATGATGCTGGGTGCCAGCTGTTTTAAAACCCAATGGCTTGCTAAGCTACGATGTAAAGAAACCAGACGGATTGACTTTAATGCCTTGGAAGGTAAGTACTTGTTTGGTGTGGGGTGCAACGTGTGTCGACACCCCTGCGCCATTCCATCTTCCCAGCATGGCGGAATGGGCTAGGGTGGCTGCGGCAGGTGCGAAAAACCTCAAACGGCGCAAATACTCCAGTATTACTGAGACTCATATGATATTCGAGCCGTTTGGGGTTGAAACTCTAGGGCCTTGGGGTCCAATTGCCCACTTAGTTTTACGAGACATCACCAAGCAGTTGATTGACTTTTCACGTGACCAGAGGGCTGGCCTATATTTTGGGCAAAGAATCAGCATTGCCATACAACATGGCAATGGTGCCAGCCTTTAAGACACTTTTCCTGTTGACAGCTATGCCGACGAATTTTTTGGTTATCGGGTTTGGGGAAAACATTCTTTCGTATTTTATATACAAATTCAAGACTAGCTCGTGCGGCACCCAAATATTCAGCTTTTTGTATACCCAGACTTTTTCAAACGAGTCCAAACTGTTTGTGGTCAACCCCTAACTCGTCAGCTATGTCGTAACTACTAACATTCTGACCTTGCTCCACTTTTTTAAAAATGGCATTGACATTATCCGTAACAGGGCGACCTGAGCGAGCGGCATCTTTGACTTTAAAATTCCCGGACTGAAAACGCTTAAACCAACTTTGTGCTGAAACTGCGTTAAGCCCATAAACGTCACATACTTTTTTGCGGCTTGTGTCGCATTTTCCCCTTTTTGTAATAAAACTTCAAAGTGTATCGAATTTCTTCGTTAGATTCACTCATTTTGGAGGACAGAAAAGCTATTGAAAAATGGCGGGAAATCGTTTTTTACTTGTTATTTTTTAAATTTCAACTATTATTGGTATCAAAACCAGCCAGATACAAACAGTAGGTACAGCTAGAGATTTTACTACAATTATTTTGTAGGTTTTTCGTACTCGATTAAATAAATCCTTACATGTTTGAAATCGTAAAATTAACTGAAATCTAACTTTATTATTAGCTAAAATAAAAACTACGAAGTTAACCGCCAGGTAATCTGAGCGAAGATTTCACAATGTAGAAACATTCTGTACATTGTGTTGGTCCATTATTATCTATGGCGAGTTATAAAAGTGTGTAGAATGGATATTGCTTGCTACAGTACACCTTCTTTAGTTCAGGTTTTACTGGGGACGCGGGTACATGCTGCCATGCAGTAGGTACCTACTGTTTGAAATTTTTGACTTTTTAGATATGTAGGTGTTTTTGTTTTAATGGAGATTACGGCAAAGTTATATAAAGCAAGTCGATGTATGACAGTATTTAGGGATGAGTATCAGTCATGAAAAGTTGTCGTGTTTGTTATGTTACCCCGTTTATTAAGAAAAGCTAACATTCTAAGACAATGTAATTCGCCATTATGGTACTTGACAATCCTAGAAATCACGTATCTCGAATATCTACGAAACCAGGTAATACCTGTACTATGTCTTATACAGAATACATAGTACAGGTCTAACAAGGGAGTTTTAAAAGTAATTAAGATGCTCGATGATTTTCTTTTTGTACGTAATTGGTATCCTTCGCTGGATTAGGGAATCATCTAATACAGCTGAGACGCTTTTCACTTATTTTTTTAATGGCCTTTGTGTATTATAGGGACAAAGTAATTTACGACGGAGAGGTAAGGACCTATATACCAAAAAATTGCTTAGTTTTAAACTGAATGTTTTTCACGAATTTGTCTAGAAGCAGGTAATGTTGCCAGTATGGCCAGTCGTTAAAGTTGGTTAAAGTAATAATCAGGTGATTAGTCGGTAGCATTTACCTTCTGTGTTAGTTATACTACGAAACGGTAAAAACGTTTGATAGCTATTTATATAAATGTTTAAGTATTTTTATGATATATACAGTATTTTTGAAATTACGCAATATTGTAGGTACTTAGTAAAAATTTAACAAGTTATTTGATTTGTTTAAAAATGCTAAAATGGCGCCACGGGATATTAACTGTCAATTTACTATTTGAGTCTGATAAAGTGGAGGGATTTAAAACTTACGTGGTAGCGCCATTTTAGCAAGGCAGTGGTGATTGAACTGTGAAAGTGTAAGGATCTTGTAATACCAATGTAAGTACTGACAATTGTAATAATGTAACCATAAATGTATTACCGTGATATTTGTGCTTTTATTTTACCCAGTGTTTTAAACCCAGTAAATAAACTATGCTTATTTGTTCACGTGAACACTTTTATTTCCCTTTTGCTCTGGCTAGTCTTACATGTTTAGCAGAAATAAAATTACCATGCCGTGGTGGAAAGAATAAAATGTATTTTCGTATTCGTCGGTTCCTTAAGCAGACTCTTGGCACCAATCCGAGAAATGAATCTGTACTCAAGCTTCCAAATTTTGTGATTAAAGAGTCCCATTAAGTATTTAAAGTAATTACTGTGTTAAGAAAAAACAAACGGACTTCAAATGAAGACGTTTATTTCAGTAAACGTCTAAATTATGTCCAACAGAGCTTGTTTAGTTAAGCTTTTCAAAACATATAATCATGAAAGGTCGCAGGGAAACGTGAGCGCATCCACCATGCTCGGCAAACGAATTGGTGACAGCAGAATTATTACTATCAGAAATAAAGTTTTCCAATCTTCTGGACAGAACCTCAGTAACTCAGGTCCTTCAATAACTTTTTATGAGTCTCAGGTATCATAAAGGGGTGACCTTAGTTTGTCACGCGGCTAGTCACAAGGCGAGGCGGCAGAACCTACATCCATAACTTGATAGTACTTAATAGTGTCACAAAGTGTGACACTTTTGTTCAATTTCTCGAGTTATATTTTTATTGTCATTAAGCCCAACTACGGCTGGCAGTAAAATAGTTACCGTGGCTCTGGCGCACATGCAACTGTAAGAACACGGGTGGGTTTTAGTCAGTAAAAGTCTGACACGCCCTCCTGCTCCGCTCAGAGCGGGAGAAGTCATTCGATGATTTCCCACCCAAAAAAAAAAGCTTCTAAACGTAAAAGGTAAAAACAAAGATCCATTTCGGCTAATTAGATGGGAGGAAATTACGTCATTCTGTTTAGTCATCATATCCGGCTGGGCGGGTTGCGGCGGGTTCTGTTTTGAATATAAAAGGTATTTGTCACCCAAGCTTTTTCCATAATGTAGGTACCTACGCTTTTACAATTAACGAACATTTCAGAAAGACACACGGTAGCCTGAACTGTAAACTGCTGGAGGCTATAAAGTTGACGCACATAGAGTTAACTACGTTGGCCGACCAACAATATAATTTAGTTGTACAACTTAGCAGTACCGTGTGGAACGCTAACAAATCGGCCTACTACCCGACCGGCTAACAAAACGAGCGATGCGCGACAAACACCAACCGATATGACCTCGGTGCGTGAAAACTATCCCCCGAGTTGCTCCCGACAACCACACGACGCGACCGGACCGACCCAATCGTAACTTGTAAGTTGCAACCACACACAACGACTAATAAATTACTGAAGCTTTACCATAGCTTTTTGGCCAAACTATCCTTTGTTCAGGCATGTTTATGTAAACTTGCAGCTGATCGTAAAATTGTAGGTGGTAGCTGAATAGGGGAGACGACCTTTTCCTCACATTTTATAGAAAACTGTGTACCTTATGGCTCAATTACCGCTGCAGCGTCGATACGGCACGAGTAAAGCCAATATTGATACGTTGTCATTTCCATAAAACTGTCGAGGACTTTGTTTTTTCATTCTGCATGCCTTTGTGATTTCAATTTGAGATATAACTCCTTGCTGAAAAAAATTTCAAACCTTTCAATGCAAACTAACAAAATTAATAAAATTACTCCGTGTTGTCTTGAGGGTTGGTGGACGTGAAATAGAACACATTTCGCCAATATTGACTAAGACTATCTATAATATCTAGTTGGAATCACAAATAAGGTCGTAAATGCCGCTGTATAGCTGCACGCGTATAATACTAACATGAAGAGCTATTAGCTAATTTGAAACAACATGGCACACACATGGCGTTCACTCCAGGCGGCCACTTAGTGCACCAAACATCAAATCTGGATAATCGCTACACAAAACACTTCCATACACTCAGCAAGCAAATTCATTTACCATGCCAGATTTACATCTAATATTTCGAATATTGTCGAATCTACAGGGTCAAATTAAATTAACGAGCGAAACTCCGCTGACGTGATGAGATATTTTTAATCCTCTTTTTTTATTGTCTAAACTTCACAGACGTGATTGGTATCGATATCTAAACACAATTAAACATTTTTTCTACTCATATTTCATGTAACAAAACTACCAGATTTCGTTGATGGCTAAAAAAAACATCAAATCTTTTTTATTTTATCGTGTTTAGATCTGCGGAGTTTCGCTAGCTAATTTAATCTGAGCCTGCATAACTAATATTGTTGATAATTTTTCCATCTATTGAGCATCCGGCTATGGCTCCGCTGAGCCTGCCAATCAGCGTTAAACAAACTCGGGAAATTTAACCCGCCTTGCCTTTACTGACTAAAACCCACCCGTGTTCCTTCAGTTGCCTGTGCGCCAGGGCCACGGTAACTCTTTCGGACAATCCGCGACCCCAGCAGGCATCGTCCCTATCGGACCCCGTCATTTAGTGCCAGCATCTCTTTAAGGCGCGTGTGGAACACGACGCGCCGTCGACCCGGTTCTGTTCCTTACCGGACGGTGAGCTGCCCATTGCTCGCCGTTCGCAAGCCCGCTCCTACGGTGGCCGGGAATCGGCTATCGATTCCCGACGCCCTGGGTTTCTTCTATTGCGGTGAGTAGGGACGTGAGGGCGCAACGATTGCCTCTCCCTCACGCCCTCGCCTCCTCCTTTGCGAGCATTACTGCTTTGCAGAAGGAGGTGACAGCTTGCCATGTCCTCTCGCTCCGTACCATGGCTTGGACCAGGGCCGGAATACTAAAAAAAATATATAAACAAAAATATACTGTTCAGAAATTAAAATAAGCCGTGGCAGCTAAGAGATGACCAGTCCCTACTGACGGCGCCCGTTCGCGAACATGACACGCCACCACCAGCGAGACTTTATAGTGAGCATGACATACTCTCAACCGCCAGGGCACATTCAAGTCAATGAAAGACGAACCTAGTACATGGTAGCTTTATAGTAGGTACTAACACACTACAACACCCGAGAAGTTGTTTAAATAGTAGCGCCAGTCAGTTATTAGTTATACGTCATAGAATAATATTGAATACCGGGAATTACTTACTTTTCAGCCGATGGAGCTCGCTTACTACTTGTACAGTTAGGGAAATTAATTGTCAAGGAAATTGATAACCTACGTCAATTTGCCGTGTCATACCAATCTCGTGCAACTGACAAAGAATGACAGTTGTGATACTTAAGGACAATTTAAGTTGGTAGTTGAAAATTTATTTCCCGGACTTTGCAATAGCACATATGTATTAGTATACTGTGATCAGCATTCAGACAATACGAAGAAATCCAGAATCTGTCGATCGCCAAGGTTGAATTGAATGAACCCTTTCACCTTCATTTTAATCATACCTCGATCAACTGTTACTAGGCGTAATTATCCCCGAGAACCTTTGAAGTGGTCTGCGAGCTCCCATTTTGAATTCTTGTTTGTATCATGAAAGTGGGCCAAGAAAGAAATTCGTTCACTTACCTATATCAGAGAAAGGATTGAGCCTCTTCCTAATAGAGAGGAAATGTTAGTACACAGTTATAACTGTTGCAATCCGATAATTCGACTTGAAACTTTTCAAAATTATCCTGCGGAAAAATATCTAATTACAAAGGTGGAATTAAAAGTGTAATTATTATAAACTTGCTAAACCGACAGAGGTTGTCGTGTCCAAACAATAGAACAATCCCGTAGAAAAATAATGTTTAGATTTTCCCGGATTTGAAAATTCCCCGGGATGCTTTTCACTTTTTTCTTTCCATCAAAACCTAAATCGGACTAGAACAAATATTTAAAAACACTTAAATAATATAAAAAATAGCCAAATTGCTCCAGCCATTCTCTAGTGATGCGATTTCCAACGAACAGCATTTCATTTTTATTTATATAGTGAAGAAGAATCTAGCTCTGAATAGTTTGTAAGAAGACTCAAATTACGTTAAAAACTAATTTACATAAGTATACGCGCCTAATTATGAAATACTTTCATAAATGCCATCAACTTTTACTTTGTAATTAGGCGTTTAGTCTCAAAACACTAATTTACTTTCTCAAGTACTTGGGTTTGTTAAAAGGCGTAGTATAACAGAGAATTCTGGAAAACTCAAATAACACTGCTTTTCTCTATAAATTGACAACCTAATTCTTTAATTTACCATTATAAAGAGTTTTATGATGAGTCCGCCCAGGAGCTTAAATGTGGTGCTATTCAACAAACAATGGGACACTTAATATGCCTGCTCGTTACAGCACCTGCTGGACGATACTGAAAGTGCCAAACTTGCAGCCAAATTCTGGGCCGACGCAATTTAGATTTCCATGTACACGCTAAGAAGAAGAGAATATTTTTATACAAGCTACCTGCGTAGTACTTCTGAATGTGTTTCAAACGAAATAAAACAGTTGAGCTTAGCCTAGGGCAGAAACTTGTTTAGTTCAAAATGTTTAATACATTTTTAATTTTAATTCCATAAAACAAAAATATCCCAACAGTATCAAGATAAAAACAACTTTGAACACAATACCTTATATTTTATGAATAGGATGTATACTGAGCCGCAGTACATTTATGGTTGAAATTCGGGTTTTTCAGTATTTCATTCAGTATTCATGTTACACTCAATCAACCTTTGAATTCAATAATAAATATTGAAATACAAAGTGAATAATTTGATACAGTTTCGGATATTCAAATATATTTTTAAATTTATTTTGTGCATAACATCAATACAAATATTGCGTTTGTTTATGATTCTACATTATTTACTTCACTTTATAAATAACTAGCGACTCGCCTCGGCTTCGCACGGTTTTTCGACTGGACAACAAGATAAAGATTTCTTTATTGTTTAAGATTAATATTAATGAGTTATCCGTTGTGTAGTTTAGAAGAACAACGCGGTCATACGGACACAAAAAGTAACTTTATTTTTTATTAATTATGTGTACCTACATAATTTATTTCTACCGGCTAAACACTAGGAAGTGTTGATATCTGGGCCTTATTGGGGGCTGTCTTTTGTAGCATTTGACGTTTTATAACCACATATTCCCAGCCTCATTTTCGAATTTGAATAGAAGGCCTAGTACCACCAAAAACGGACTATTTATTATTTTATTTCAGTCCCGTCCAGTGAAGGACAAAGCTGCATAACAAAGGCATGCTATATGATTGGCGTTGAACAACGTCACCAGCTAGATGTCAGCTGGTGAAGTTTTGCGTCGAAGCGTGATGCTTTGATAAGGCCGTGATGATGGTGGCAAAAATGTACCTTGTCTACACAGCTTGAGTATGTCCTTGTCTACACAGCTTGTGTAATCCTTGTCTACACAGCCTGTGTATGTCAAAGTCAAAGTCAAAGTCAAATCATTTATTTCAAATTGGCACATAAATGGCACTTTTGAACGTCAAAATTTACAAAAAAATAGAATTGATTCTAGTTAAAGAAATAGAAGTCAAAATCGGTTGAACATACTGTAAAAAAAGTTTATTTAAATTTCTAATCTCATTTCCAATGGAGTACAGGTACGTATTGTTGTTTATGAATAGGTTATCAGTACTCACACTGTGCGGCGAGCGCTCTGTGACACCTAATTGCAATATTGTTACAGTTTGTATGAATTAATGTATTGCGTCTCTTGATCAGGCGATCTAGTCTTTAAAAATCACACTGTGAAGTAAGCTTGAAGTGGGCTGTCAATAGTACCTATCCCTAGCGTCAGGTGGACTGACAGGTCACTTTACCTTAGTTTTCACGATGAGATATTTACAGGATAGACCGGCTGTTCTATTACCCACTTGTATACTCGTAGGACAGGGTACATATCGAAGACAATTTCTCCGTCAATGTATACATACATTAATCCTAACTTCCTAATCCTAACTAATACGAGTATTATAAATGCGAAAGTAAGTTTGTTTGTTTGTTTGTTACCTTTTCACGCCTAAACCACTGAACCGATCATCCTGAAATTTTGCATATACGTCGTCAGGTGTACAGAAACGGACATAGGGTACCTATCATCCCGCAAAAAAGTACTGTTCCCGAGGAAAACAACAATAACGTTATTATGATAATAGATGGCGCCACGTGTCTTTCGAATCGTGATTGAATTATAACCAGAATTTATAGTCAAAGTCTAAATTAAAGCGAGAGAAACCGCTGGCAAAAGCTAGTATTAACATAAGTCATCCCATATACCTACCTCCTGAATTTATTTACGATTGTCCTAGCCTTATATCACAACATACTTATTGTACTATTGACACAAGTACGTCAGTAGATATAATGTGCATCAATGAAATGTGTTTCTGAATTAATACGTTTACTTTGATGTTAGTCAGTTAATTACGTACCTGGAGCAGGTTAAGCAATTAACTATTTATTAGACTAGAAATACATTTTCCTTTGACATAATAAACAAGCTCATAATTAGGAAGAAAACTAGGTGTTTATTACAAACGAACTGTCAAACTCCTAAGAAATTAAACAATATTTTTTTTATTGTGACTTGTATCAATATAATGAGTCGTTGTGTAGCCTTTGGATGCAAAGAAATAGGCGTTATCAAATTCCCAAGTAATTTGTACATGAAGAGAAAGTGGGAAAAGGCACTGAAATTAAAAATTAACGTGACGCTATTAACATCACGAAACATTGCCTCCTCTTGCAATTCCATCTTGGATTCAGGACTATTACACTCACTGTCTAAGTTGAAATTCTGTCGTTAGCTTCAACCTGTGAAGAAAAAAATGGTTTCTTTTCTAATATCCTTACATTTTGTAACAAGTAACCTTACGTCTTGTTTATCATCAGGATCATTAAAAAAGCAAATATTTAGTGAGTTAAGTTTATTTTATAACTTATAAAACCATAATATTGTTCAGAATACAGCTAAAAGTTGATACAATGTTCAATATAATGTACCTTAAGACAAGTTCGGTTTTCTTTCCTTGTCGCGATGCTCTTCTTTTTTCCAACTCCTCCTTCGTCTTGGCGATACACCAGGTAGAATACATTGTAAAGCAAATGTAAGCAACACAAATTGACGGCAAAAACACGCGGATACTTAAAAAATCGTCCACACAATGTACACGTTTTTATCAACAAATTTTGATAGGTAACAAACACACAGCGCCGTCTTTCGGCGAAGTTTCCGGGAAACAACCCCATTAGGACGGATTTCAACATTGAAAATAGATTTAGTATTGAACCCATGTTTTCAAGAGCTATCAGTGTCATCATTGTTTATTTATTTATTTATTTATTTATTTATTTATTTGTTAACATAGGTAACTAAAGAGATACAGATCTTATGTTTGATTAATAGAGCGCTATGTTATGCCAGGAGGCGTACAAATATGTTGTGCAAATCTTGCTGAGGATTACAAATTAGAATTTCCTAAAAATATTTAAAAATCATGCATAATTATGGTATTAAATTGGAAAATAAATTGAAACAATTACATATTATACAATACTCCAATGACTTAAATGAGGAATTATTAAAATGTCAAAATCTATGTTAAAATAATTAAAATGTCAATATAATTTAATATCAAAATTAATACTTGTAATTCTAAATTAATTCGTCATTTAGATATTCGTCAATAGAATAATAACATTTATCAATTAAGAACAATTTCATTTTGTTCTTAAATCGTGTAAAATTTAATTCTTTTATGGCGTCTGGTTTTTTATTATAAATGCGTGGAGCCATACCCAGGACACTCTTTTTTACTAATGCAGTTTTACATTTATAATTACACAAAGAATTTTTGTACTGACTACGAATTGGAACATTTCGTACCATTGTCATTTTTTCAAAATTGTTTTGTTTCAAATTGTTGTGGAATATTGATACTGAGAGCTCTTGAACGCGGAGCAGATCTGCAAATCACCTTTTTTTATTGGTGAAATGCGTCCTCAGAATCATTAGCACTTTCGATTTTCATAGAATTACACTTAAAAATATTTTGCAAAAATTTGCATCAGAAAGTACTTAACTAAGTGAAGATGAAAAGCTTCAGTAAAAGGTACTTACCTCCGGCTAAGAAGCCGAGAGACTTAATTTTCCTTTTAGGAGCTGCAACAAAAGAAAGGTCCTTATTAATTGGGTGAGCACGTGAGTTGGGTTTGTTCCTACCTTTTTATATATTTTCCTCAACATACCGACTATTTAGCTATGTGTTCCGCTTTCTTTTACTTAAGGATACACTTAATTAGGTGCTACGGGCGTAAAAAATTGATTAAAAGGAAGTTTTGAATAATTCAACAATAACAGGTATTTCCTGTAGGAACCTGTTATTGTTCATAGGTAATTAATAAATAAATAAAGCTTGTAAAATGAATTAATGAAAAATAACATATTGATATACGCGTCATAATTATCCCCGCTTTTCTTGCAGAGCGAAAACGAAAATAAAAGGCGTAAAGTACACATACCAAAGTGTCTAGTGATCAAGGTATTCAAAAAAATATTTAATTGCCCTATTAAAATGAAATAAAAATGTCTATTTCGATTGATAATAGTTATTTGTGCAACAAGAGAGCAAAGTCGTTTTTTGCTGCGAGTGCTGATTTTGAATCCTGAGCAAGCGAAGGATTCAACGATTGAATCACGAGCGTAGCGAGTGATTCTACAGTTGAATCCTGAGTGTGGCGAGGGATTCAAAGGCACGAGATGAAAAAACTTTGCTCTCGTGTAACACACATAACTTTTCACTTCAGCAGCGAGAACACTTTAGGAGATAAAATAATAAACAGGAATAGATTGAAATAACTATTTATTGTGAATCAAAATAATTAAGATTGTAGGTAGAGGTACCAATTCAATAAAATGGAACATTTTAAAAGTTAAAAGTAAAATTACTGCAATTCTGCAAATTAAAAGTAACCCGCTCTTTTATTTAAATTAAGGCGTGTTCGGAAATAGCACCCATGATATTTTATTATTCAAAATATATTACGTAACATTATTGAAACTAGAAATAAATATGTACATGTTAAATATCAGTTTTATTTGCAGTAAATACTTATTTTCGTTTAAATACAACAATAAGTTAAAAATTCAATAAATTACATTAAAAGACATAATTATCTTTTCACTTCAGTAGCTCAAACATGTAGGTTTTGCTGCCTGAAATCAGTGAGCAAAATGCGATTTTGCTCACTGAGTGAGACCAAGTAACTTTTAATTTTTTTTTTTTCAGAAAGCCGCGAATATCTTATTCATCCTTGGGTTAATCATACAATTCGAAACATTCACACTCTATCTCTTTCCCGCCATTAGAAAGAGAGAGAGACAAAGACCAGCCCTTTCGAAGTTCCGATTTTGAATTCGACCTCAAAGACAAACACGTTCGGAATTTCGTACTAACTAAAGAAATTTTTCAAAAATATAATTATGTCTTTTAATGTAATTAATTGAATTTTTAACTTATTGTTGTATTTAAACGAAAATAAGTATCTACTGCAAATAAAACTGATATTTAACATGTACATATCTATTTCTAGTTTCAATAATGTTACGTAATATATTTTGAATAATAAAATATCATGGGTGCTATTTCCGAACACGCCTTAATTTAAATAAAAGAGCGGGTTACTTTTAATTTGCAGAATTGCAGTAATTTTACTTTTAACTTTTAAAATGTTCCATTTTATTGAATTGGTACCTCTACCTACAATGTTAATTATTTTGATTCACAATAAATAGTTATTTCAATCTATTCCTGTTTATTATTTTATCTCCTAAAGTGTTCTCGCTGCTGAAGTGAAAAGTTATGTGTGTTACACGAGAGCAAAGTTTTTTGCATCTCGTGCCTTTGAATCCCTCGCCACACTCAGGATTCAACTTTAGAATCACTCGCTGCGCTCGTGATTCAATCGTTGAATCCTTCGCTTGCTCAGGATTCAAAATCAGCACTCGCAGCAAAAAACGACTTTGCTCTCTTGTTGCACAAATAACTATTTTGAAAAATTTCTTTAGTTAGTACGAAATTCCGAACGTGTTTGTCTTTGAGGTCGAATTCAAAATCGGAACTTCGAAAGGGCTGGTCTTTGTCTCTCTCTCTTTCTAATGGCGGGAAAGAGATAGAGTGTGAATGTTTCGAAGTGTATGATTAACCCAAGGATGAATAAGATATTCGCGGCTTTCTGAAAAAAAAAATAATTAAAAAGTTACTTGGTCTCACTCAGTGAGCAAAATCGCATTTTGCTCACTGATTTCAGGCAGCAAAACCTACATGTTTGAGCTACTGAAGTGAAAAATAATTTCCTATGTGTAGATCGACAACGTACTCTCTGCTTTTGCATAAAACACATTTCGCGATTTTTGTTTATGCTAGATTTTTCACCTTAGTTAATACTGACATCAAAATGTGATTAAAAGATAAAAATAAAAGTCAAAGGTTTTTATTGCGTAAAATAAACCATTAGTAGTCTGTATTTCCGCCGTTTGGACTTTTAATGTGTGTATTTAGTAAACAAGCCATATTTGTAGAGTGGCCAGTGAGAATGACTAATGCCCTTGTATACAACCTTCATTCGGGTGGTTAAATTATAACCTTCCCGTACCTCATCTGCCTAGCCATTTCACAACTATTTCGGGGTCGGCTTCCAGTGTAACCGGATGCAGTTAAATATTAATATTTTACGAGGAGCCACGGCCACAGCCTATCTGACTTCCACAACCCATTTAGGGCCTATGCACACCACGTTTTTTAAACGCGCCGTCGACGCGCGTTTGTAGCGATACAGACGCGATACGCACGCAAGTCAGACGCGGCCTGTAGACCTTTGCACACCTGTATAAATTCAAACACGCGTTTGAATCGATACAGACGCGCGTGTGTAGCGATACAGACGCAATGCAAACGCGCGTGTGTAGCGATACAGACGCGATGCAAACGCGCGTGTGTAGCGATACAAACGCGCGTGTGTATCGATACAAACGCGCTGGCATTTTGCGTTTTTAAGCAGAACCTCATCAACAGTAGCAAGATGGCGTCGGTCGAGACAGCAGTTATTGCATGCGCTTTGTTATTAAGCTTCGCTTTTTTATTATTGCGCGTTTGAATCGATACAAACGCGCGCGTGTATCGATTCAGACGCGCCGGTGCAGCGCGTTTGAATCGATACAAACGCGATGCTAACGCGCGTGTGTATCGATACAAACGCGCCGGTGCAGCGTGTTTGTATCGATACAAACGATAACAAACTGCTCTGTAGGATAAAAGCGCGCCGTCGACGCGCGCTTCTAAAACGCGCGTCGACGGCGCGTTTAAAAAACGTGGTGTGCACAGGGCCTTACGGGGAAACACTATACCAGACTGGTTGTCAAACTTTCGGATTTCTGACGACCCGTAATGACTATCAAAGATCCACGAATGACAACCGGAACCAACGGCGTAAGGTGCTTTCAGAGGTCATCAATCACGCTGAAATAATTCAAACCTGGAACACTATTTCAATAATATTCAAAAATTATTTATACACAGGAAGTCTATCAATGTTAACCACTTATTTATTATTCAAAATTGTAATTATTGCTATGTGCTTTATTTACATCAGTATTTACATATTTCCATTTAAAGAATCGAGGTTTTATAAAACCTGCGCCGTATAGAACTGAGAAGTTAATCTGCGCTTGCTGCGGCCTGTTTATTCATGGGTGCCCATTATTAATACATCGAGACCCCTCCGTGCATAATTGTAGTAAACTTAGAATATCGACTATTCCTCTAGACAAGTGTGACATCTGGCCTAACTTAACAATATTGCTAAGTATTCAACTCCACCCACCACAGTCCACTGCTGGACACAGGCCTCTCCCAGGCTGTGCCCCAACACTCGGTCCTCCACCTTCCGCATTCAGTCTGTCCCAGCCGCCTTTTTATATTCGTCGGTCCATCAAGCTGGGGGGCTAGCGGGGCTACACTACTCGTGCCGCCACGCGGTCTCCACTCCAGCCGATATTTTCTGTAAAAAACTCACCATAACAACTAAGGCAAAGTGAGCTTAAAGTAAGCTGTCAT
This sequence comes from Dryobotodes eremita, assembly GCA_917490735.1. Classification (NCBI taxonomy): domain Eukaryota; kingdom Metazoa; phylum Arthropoda; class Insecta; order Lepidoptera; family Noctuidae; genus Dryobotodes; species Dryobotodes eremita. The sequence goes on along the minus strand of OU823241.1, from coordinate 1,614,794 downwards.
TCCTCCTGATTCTAGTGATTGATACTAATGACAACTCACTTCACCTAAGTTTTCACGGTGAGAGTTATACAGAAAATAGCACTCCAGCACTAGTCTGCTCCACCGGCCATCGGTCCTTTCATAATTTAATTTGTTAAGTATTAGTACGTAACGTACTTCCCAGCAATTTACCGATAGTGGAAGTCGGAGAGCAGCGCTTTTACGCCATTATAAAGTTTGTCCAAATTGACGTAAAAACATCGCTGCCGCGTTGTCATTTTAATTGATTACTTTAGGTAACTTGACAAAAAGGTTTACGATAAAAATTTGTCAGCAATTTATAAAATTAGCTTTATTATAAACTGGCCACTGTAAATCCATACCTACCTGAAAATAACTTACTTATAAAATTAATCCGATTAACCTTCGGTCTATCGTTCGCTGAGTTCCGCAGTGAATATCGGAAAACCAATAAAATTTGTCACAGCCTATTAAAATGAAAAAAAGAACCTAAAGCTTTAGTGGTTTACCAATACCTATTACTGTTTTATCCGTAAAAGGCCTGATCAAGTTATGATTTGTTGGAAAATATAAAACAACCACACGTAGGTATGGGTAAGTTTGCATTCGCTTATTTATTAACGACCTTAATATGACATACGAAATGGACTAATTCAAAAAGGTATATTGAAAGCCTTTTCGAATTAATATGGAGATAGCATTAAAAAACAAATATATTAAGCTTAGGTATACCGACAAAAAATCTAATATGGACTCAAGTAAAATAAGCCCACGTGTACTACGCTCGTTGAGTTCGAATTTCGAATGTCGCGCATTGTAGGTGCATGCATTGGCCAATGAAAATGTCGAACGCATGCAGGCGTCGTAAAAACAAGGTGACAGTGCATTGTTTTCTGGGTTGACATGCTTTTCGGTGATGCTATCAGGTGCTAAATAAAACATTTTTTTTTCAATTGCGTAGCTCCATTCGTCTACCAATTTTTCCGGGATAAAAAGCAGCCAATGTCGCAGACAACTATGCCACTCACCGGTCCATGAATTATCTTTATGCATAAATTTACGTGAATCGTTTGCTCCTGAATGAAAGATAAACAAACTAAAAAACACAGTTCCGTATCGACATAGTAGGGATTTATGACATCACAATACCGCTTTTAAGTTATATTATTATTATTTATTATTTTTAGCCTATGTTATCCCACTGCAGAGCAAGGGCGTCCCTTTCTCCTTTCCACTCCTTTCTGTCTCGAGCTGGTGTGGACCAATCCTGTCTGTAGGCGTCAAGTTCGTCCTGCCATCTTCTCCTAGGTCTGCCTCGATATCGCCGGACATATTCTGGAACCGACATGGTGGTAAATTTGGCCCATGACTCATTCGACATGCGGCAAACGTTTCCGGCCCGCTGCTTTTTGGGTGACGTCTGCAATTTGTTATAATATGAATTAAAAATAAATACATTGTATAGCAGTTAATCAAAAGAATAAGAAGATATACTCCGTTATGCCAAAGTCCTACATAGTTGGATCGGATCAATTCATTTTTCAATTTTGATTTATTTTGTGTTCATACGTTTCACTTTGAGTTAAAGATGAAAATTAACAAAAAGCGAAATGCCTGTTATCTGCTTTATGGCCGGTAATATCATCTGTTTGATAGGCGTCAGTTATTTACGCATCGCGACTATCGGTGCCTCGAACATCACGTTCTGGCTGTCAGCACTGCCACCCCAATACATCGACAGTCAGACACACGTCTGATAACTAGTTTTAGTAGGACTCAATAGCATAGAACAATTTTGCTTCTGCCTCGAAAATTAGAAAAAGGCATAAAGAGCGATGCGAGAAGCTCAGGACCGGTCGAAGTGGCGGTGCTTGGGTGAGGCCTATTTCCAGCAGTGGAAGTCTGTTGGCTGAAATGCTGATGATAAAGAGTGATGATAAAATATGAGAATACTGACTGTATAGTCAGGGAAATGAATTGTTAAGCAAAAAAAAACAAAATATATAAACAAAAATTGTACATATTATGTTCAAATCACAACTGACATTCCCGACAATTGCATGAAATTGCTATTTATAACACGGCAAATCGACTTAGGCTATAAATTTCCTTAACAATTACCTAATTTTCCTAACTTAGCTACTAGTAAGCGAGCTTCATCGGCTGACAAAGTAAGTAATTCGCATATTCTATGACTTAGAGATTTCTTAATTCCAACCTATTTTTACTACTAGAAAAAACTTAAATTTGAAAATCACCATTATTTTGTTATTCTCCGAAGAAAAAAGTACTAAGTACTAATCCCGCAAACCGACTCAAACACAGCCGGTAATTTTCAGATAAAATTCTGTATAAAATTGGTAATAAACCGTTGGTAGGACTGATTTTAATCTTGAAATTGGTACAGACAGCTGGGTCGGAGCTCAGTGTATATAGTAGGCCTAAGTGGTGGCAGGGCGGAGGTACACCGGGAGCCTTCGTGGATTGCGTTTTAATTATGATTGAAGACCGGTCGGCTGTCTATATAATGTGATACCTACATATGTAAGGAAGTTTAGCGAATACTGAAACGTTAGAGGTAGTAGAAATTGAGGCCTTTGCAGGGAAGTGTGAAGGAAAGTGCTAAGAATAAGGGCATTAGTTGGAACCCTGGTGGTTCCTCGTTAGTACAGCAATAAAAATTGTATGTAATATTCATTAAAAATTTATTGATGCACCATCACATGTGGTATTGTGAAACAACCGCATACAAAGCTTGTAAGCCACTTATCTTTTTGAAATTACCGGAATTACTACATAATAAAAATATTTCACAAAAAACAGCCGACTTCCAAAAAAAAACACACTAAAAATCGTGAAAACGTAGTTTAATTTCGGAAGTCGGTGTCTTTGGTTTTGTATTTTCGTTTTTGCCCACCGACTTCCGAAATTAAAGTTATTTTTCACGTATATCGATGGTCCCAATTAAGAAAGTCGATAGTGACATTTTGGCGATTTTCACGTTATTACATCATTACATAAGCTATAATGAGTTCTACAATGTGCATATTTAATTTTATCAAAATTAATTCATTTTGACACATTTTCCAGTATTAAAATTGTCGATAATGATTGCGCGCCCGTAGAGGAATGCACGATGTGACATTACGTGCTATCTCGCTCGTACCGCACTGGGACTGTAAGGGCGCGGGGAACGGCGGTTCTGCCACTTCGCACTTTGTTGGCGGGCGGAGCGCACGCACCTCGTTGTTTTGACTGCTTTGTTTTTTTCGCGCCTTATTTGTCAATTTTATTTAGGACTCAGCAATGTCGCATCGTTCTAAGCGCATACTTAATATTGTATTAAAACAAGAAAATGATAGTCAGCCAAAAAAACGAAACAAAATTCCCGAGGATAAAGAAAAATGTGGATTATACGACACGGAACCTGGTAAGTAGTATAATAATTATTTATATATTCAATTAATGTACAGTTCCTATGCAAAGCAGTCATGGGTTATTTACGATTTTCAATCATTAATGATTTTTAAATTAATGACGACCGTTCCCTTTAAAAATGTAGGTAATGGTAGATCCGACACTTTTAACTGAACTTGAACATTCCGAAATTCTCCGAAGTGCCACTTCCTACTTTCTTAGTCGGACTTTAAGTAGGTCTGTTTGTCGGTAGTGTCACATTCGACACTGTTAAATGTTTGCTAAATCTGTTGATTTGTCGGTTGTAACACATATGACATTTTTAAACTGAACTAATATTGAATGGTTGGTTCCATGTGACACTACCGACTTTTTCAAATGGCCACAGGATGTGTTTTTTTGACGGATGTATCTCTGATGATCTTTCAAAAATTCATAGCATTGATTTCGTTTCAATATTTTAGGAATGGACATTGTGTCTAGCCTTTTAAGATATTCAAATAATTTTAATTTATTTTCAGATCGAGCTTCTTCTCCAATACCAGCCAATTTTGAAAATGATCTCATTCAGCTACAAGATTTGTTGGGTGATATTGTTAGTGACCAGCATTCATCTCCAACACCTTTTGATGAACATTTTATCACTACTGCTGAGGTCGAGACGACTGTCAATGTACCGAAAACCCCTGAAAATATTGAAATTTCTGAAACGATTGATTATGCACCAACGACTTCTGAAAAGGCTAATTTTTCCGAGAAGACCGATATTGCATCAATCACCGCTATTGAACATGAAAATATGGTAATCGATGTAACACCAGTCCCATCCCCAGTTCGTTCTCATAGCGAAAACTGTAAATCTCGCTTTTGCCCCATATGTGTAGAAGACTGTATGATGTGCCTTGATGACGTCTATGATAATCTCCCAACACCTTCAACAATGACAGATGTTTCTACTGTTGTAACACCTTCTACACACACGATTTCTAGAAAAAAAACTTACAAAACTGACATTGGCAAGAAAAGACTAAAGCACAAAAATAATTGGATTGTGGTACAAAGGAAGAAATTGAAGAATGAAGGAAAAGCTTATGAAAACTATAAAGGAAAAGAAATAGCAGAAAAATCATTGGGTGAAACTTGTGGAAAAACTTGCCGCTACAAGTGTACAGAAAATATAGAGGCAAAACAAAGAGAGAAAATTTTTACAAAGTTCTGGAGACTAGGCGATCGCAAAAAGCACTGGGAATTTGTGATCAAATACTCGAAAAAAGTTCCTAAAGGACGTAAAACTACAGAAGAAACCAAACACAAGCGGGAAAACACCTTTATCTACTACTTACCAAACTCACAGAAAGAACCTAAAAGGGTTTGTAGAAAGATGTTTTTAAGTACGATATCTTCTGGTGAACGAATTGTAACTACGGCGTGGAAAAAATATGACGGAGAAATCGCTGTTGCTGAAGACAAACGGGGCAAATATGAACACAAGCCTAGAACCATCGATGACATGATGGTGCAGAGTGTGAAAGACCATGTGAACTCGATTGATCGTGTTGAATCACATTACACACGAAAAGACTCCAAAAAGTTATATTTAAATAATATAACTAGTACTGCGCAGATGTTCCGTTTATATGAGGAATGGTGTGGATGGTATCCAGGTAAATACACGAACAAGGCGAATAAACGCCAGTACCGTGACATCGTGAATACAAATTTCAATATTGCTTTTCATCTACCGAAAAAAGATCGTTGTGATATTTGCCATGTGTTTAATAATAATGACTTCCCGAATGAAGAAGAAAAGCAACGATACATTGAACATCAGGAGCACAAGAAAAAAGCTCGTGCTCTGAAAAATGCTGACAAAGCTGATGGGAGTAGGAATGAAAAACTTGTTGTTGCAACGTTTGACTTTCAAAAAGTTCTGCAAACACCACATGGAGAGGTAAGCACTTTCTATTATAAGAGGAAATTAAATGCTTTCAATTTCACCATTTACGACGTAAATAAAAAAGCTGCAATTTGCTACTTGTGGAATGAGGTTATTGCCAAAAAGGGTGCGAATGAGGTTTCTAGCTGCTTGTACGCTTTTATAAAAGAAAATGCTGAAAAAGGGGTTGAGGAGTTCAGGTTTTGGTCGGACAACTGCGCAGGGCAGAATCGAAATCGCATCGTGTTTGCTTTGTATCTTCTTGCTGCAAAAGAATTCGGAGTAACCATCATTCACAGATTTATGGAGAAAGGCCACACCCAAAATGAGGGTGATAGTGTCCACGCAGTGATCGAGAGAGCAAGCGAACATAAAAGTATTTATGTACCAGATGAATGGTATGTTTTAGTGCGTTGGTCAAAGACTGAAGGAGAACCGTATGTGGTGAAAGAGATGAACAAGGAGGATTTTTTCAATTTCAAAGGACTGTTGGATAATAAAAACTGGACAAAGGATATAAATAATCAGGTGATGAGATGGACACAAATTCGTGAAGTAAAAGTCAATACAAATGTCTATGATCGCATAGAATATAAATATGATCTGGGTGAGGAACCAAAGACTTTAGTTGTTCTAAGGACAGGGAATAGAAATAACCAGCGCACAAGGCATTTTGAACTCAATCAAGCATATTACGGTGAATGCATCTCCATTCCGTACGATAAGTATAGAGATCTGAACTCCATGTGTAAGTCTTTAGCAATCCCAAGGAAATATCATTCCTACTATAAAGACTTGCCACATGTGCCCCCCAAAACAAGACAAGTTAGTGATGATGACGACAGCGATAGTGACTAATAATTAAGCTGTTAATCGTTTTAAGACGATTTTTCCTTATTTTATATTTTATTACAAGCTTTTTTGATACTGTTACAAGAATATTTTTGTAGAGAGATTTGATAATACTTTATTTGGTTAGTTATGAAACGTGATTTTGTTACCTATAAGTAGACACCTCTGGTATTGCAAACGTCTATAGGCTGCGGTAACCACTTACCATCAGGGGCCTAAGTCTACTAATTTATAAACGTCACAATGGTCTCTCAATGGTAAGTTTTTGACAGATTTGCCATACAAAAACTGTCAAAAACACACCATTGAGAGACCATTGTAACGTTTATAAATTAGTAGACTTAGGCCCCAGGTGGGTCGCATGCTTGTTTGTCACCTTAGTGGTATAAAAAAAAACCAAAATGAAACTGCAAGACTGATTAAAAAGTAGTTCCTATACTATGCTAGATTCTAAGATTGCTTATATAGATACGGTGTTTAACACTTTAAAGATTCAAGTGCCATATTTATTTTTCTAATTTTTATACACATCTGAAAGATGTTGCATAACTGATTTTAATGTATGGTTCTAACGGACCATTATTTTAATGTGATATTGTCCAAGAATACTCTTTTTTTAATAGTTTTAAGCCAAGTCAAGCTATAAGTATCATTATACGTACGTACCGAATATTGTTATAAGTAGGTAGGTGATTTCTAAGTATCTTTCATGTCGTATAAATAAAATTCTAAGCCGTGAATGTATGCAACCTACGTTATGTTTCTTGATTAATATATGTTCGTTTCTTTATTTAATTTTTTCTTATGTTCACCGCACCTCCCAACCCATATTCGACATTTTTAATTCACAATTTAACATTTAAAAATGTCGAATGTTCCACTTCCAACCAAGTTCATCAATAGAAACCCAATTAAAAATGTCGAAAGTGTTACAACCGACAGTCGGTCAGTATTTTTTTCCGTGATACAATATCGCATGTGCATTTTCTCGCAAAATACAAGTATTTATTTAATTTTAAATATTACATAATATAAAGATACGTATGTCTAAGATATATTTCAAGTTTAAGGTTTCTGCGATTTGTATTTTCTTCATGGGCGAGAAAACAAACTTCAAACTGCTCTACTGAAAAGTAGTCATTTTGAAGATACGACTTTCTTAATTGGGACCATCGATATTAGTTTTTTTTTTTTTAAAGTCGGCTGTTTTGTAAAAAAGTTTTTATTTTTCTCTTTGTAGTTGTGTACCTAGCCCTTATCCCATACAAATTCTTATACCACTACTTGATAAATGTAAATAACAGTGACAGGAAATTATTAAAACATCATCAATATAAACTAAGTGGAAAAAATACGCAGTATTAAGGATAACTAAAAAACTACTGGTCAAAACTTGATCAAATTTAAATGAGACCACATGTGATGCACCAGCTTTCAAATAAAAAAAGAATCATCCAAATCGGTTCACCCAGAAAAAAGTTCGGAGATAAAACACATTAAAAAAAAACATACAGTCGAATTGAGAACCTACTCCTTTTTTTGAAGTCGGTTAAAAAAGATTTTATTCAGCTGTGTGGTTTTAGTTTACCCAAACCTTATGGACAATCGATTAGCAGTAGTTGCATATATTGCAACATTGTGCTTTGGCTATAAAACAATCAGGATTTGTATGAATGATAAAATATTCTCAACTCGTATTTAAGTCTGCGTTTACACCAACCAAAACATGTATTCCACATATTGTGTCTACTAGTTTTGTTTATCGTTAACACCTAAAACAAGTTGTGAAAACTAGTTGTATACAAAACTGTTAAAAGATGTGAACAAAGTAGTTTACATTATACATGTCTGAAACAACGTCAATACATGTATGAAACATGTTTTATTCAGGATCATGCTGAGTGGAAACCTTCTTGTCACAGTCATGACGTGCAGCTATCGACTATTTCTGTTTTGTGCTCGTTATTACAGATCTATTTTGTTTTTATTTTTCATTATTATTCGATTTAATTATCTTTTTATATACACGTGTTTCTGTGACACATAAACTTATTTTCTTTCTGTCTTTTCTTTTATACACGTCATGTTATAGGCAAGTATTTGTATATGGGTGTGAATGCGTGGTTACAATGTACAATTTCTCAAAGATCTCGGTCTGAGACCTCAATGGTAAACACGCACACTTAGACTCGCACGCTAGCACAGACTGAGGTCGATCCTCGGCCTGTCTCAATCATCCATTTCCAGTCCAAATCTATATATTACTAATAATATATTAATATAATAAAGCTGAAGAGTTGTTTTTTTTGTTTGAACGCGCTAATCTCTGGAACTACCAGTCGGATTTGAAAAAATATTTGTGTATTAGATAGCCCAATTCTTGAGGAATTTTATAGAGTATAAAGCTATTTAATATCATACTACGACCCTTAGGAGCCAACGAAAAATAAAAAAGGCAGAAGAACGCTAAGCGAAAATAAGAGATTTTAGATATAAGAGATTTACCTACATTTTCATATGCTACACGACATTACACCTCACATGTTGCCTTCGAGCAATCCCTTTAAGAGGAGTTTTAATACCTATATTATTGATAAATAGATTAAAGCCTACGTTGAAGACAAGAAAGTTTAGCAATAATTCCTTCTGCACGTGTGACTTCCCTGGTACCTCGTTAGCGGCATCACTATGTAAATGTCTATTAACTGCTCTCAAATTACGAAGTTGAATTTAAAAAAAGGTATTTTTTTTACTTTCTTCTTTGGCATAGGTTATCTCCTCGTTATTTGACATTATATACCTCCAATTTCTATTTCAACTCTTTACTAATGGCTTTTGTAGAAAGGATTTTAATTCAGATTTGTTACAGTTGTAATGGCAATCATGTCATTTGGTTTAAATTTACTTTTATTTTAATTATTTTATTAATCTTTTATATAGATTCTTGTATATTTTTGTGAATGTGAGAACGTTGTACTGCCTAACTTGTAGACTGTAGATTTGTAGACCTTTTTCTATTTTGTTGAGTACCTGGTACTTGTTGACAGGCCTACACTGTCCTCCCATACCTATTAAACCACTGTAATATGAAAAACATTGTAAAAGCCCCTTATTTTTAAAAGAGTAACCGTGGAGTTTCTTGCCGACTCTTCTCCATAGGAGACGACCAATTGGAACCGTGCACCTAGCTTCTGACGTTTCATAAGTGCCCGTGTAGGTTTATGTGAAATAAAATATTTTGATTTTGATTTTGATGCCTGTATCAAAAGGACCAGCAAACGGTTACATCACCGACAACTATCGTAACTATTTTATTATTAATATTATGAATGCGAAAGTATGTTGGTTTGTTTGTTTGTTACCTTTTCACGCCTAAACCAATGAATCGATCATCCTAAAATTTTGCATATACGTTGTCAGGGGTACAGAAACAGACATAGGGTACCTTTCATCCCGAAAAAAAGTACTGTTCCCGAGGAAAACAACAATAACGTTCTTATGATAATAGATGGCGCCACGTGTCTTTCGAATCATGATTGAATTATATTATTATAGAGACTTTAGTAGTGTGTGAAGAGTTTTTTATTTTTTGATTTATGTACCTATTACATTTTGTGAGTCTAGAGTGTCGATAGACCAGTTTTTCATCCTCCTAACTATAATTCCCCGAACAACCCGAATTGATACTGGGGATACGCTTTGGAATTATATACTGGGGAAATTCTACAGACAAACTCATCGCATTTAAGGCGCAGAAGAAATGTTTATGATCTGTCTTCCAGCTAAAATCAACTGACAGTTGCTTGCCATTTTTTAAAAAGTACAAGTTGCTAACCCTGCCATGTTTATATATTTATGAGACAGCAGTATTCGTGAAATCAAACTTACATCTATTTGTAATACTGAAGTCGAAACGTCGCAACAATGAGATTTGTGCTAATATACACAACACAGCATTTTACACAAAAAGTTTTCTAGGCATGGCACCCAGAATGTATAACAAAATACCGAAGCCTATTAGAGACGAACGCGATTTGATTAATTTAAAAAAACATTTAAACAGTTTCTTAGCGCAGAAGGCTTATTATTCAGTTAATGAATATCTAACCGATAATACAAATTATTAGGATAAATATGTGCATTAAGAGTTAGAGATAGTTAAGTGCTGATTATGTTATATTTGTCACCCTCTAAATATATAATAAAATGTTCAATATGATGTTATTCTAATACTTTAATTTTGTACAAATTTTGTATGCGTAATTGTTAACTTGGTTTTAGCATAAGTTTTATGTCATTTAATTTTAACGAAATTAATTTTGTTACATACCTACCTAAGTTTAGATACCTACTTTATTGATTTTTGTACGCCGTCAACGGCAAAACATAGTGTACGTATACATATTTTATTTACAACACCTGTTTTTACACCCACCTATGTTTTACAAATAAAAACTTTGACTTTGACTTTGACTTTGATTGTCAAATTCTAAATTAACGCGAGCGATGCCGCGGGCAAAAGCTACTCACCAATAAATAACGCTACGGACACAAAGCCTAGTCACTCGTGTGTCCTTACAACCGATCAACATTGTTAGTTGAGTACGTAACAAGAGCTACACTAATGACTGGAAGCCGAGATCCGTAAGAAGTCCTCGTGACATAGGGTCCAGTTGAAAACCAGCGTCAGGCACTAGTTGTCTGGCATTTATGCTGAACTGGGCCTATTTGGGGCAGCCGTGAGGCACACAATACTGTTTATATTTTTTTTTTACAATTTCTTGTTTTTGTGTGAATGTTGTGTGCCTTAACCTGGATCAACTAAATTTATTTTCTTTCTTTCTTTAGATGTAGCTTATATCTGTGGGCATTTGTAAACGATATCAGGTGCTATGGTTAGAAGGGTTCTGTTTCTTAATGGTCAAAATAGGCCAGTCTTTCCACTATGGGACTACACGTCACGTCTAAGGGACTGACACACACGTCTAAGGCGACAACGTAACAGGGGCTAAGGAACATGACTAAGACACTACGGGCCACGATTACAGCTTAGGTTTCTTAGAAAGCGTTTTTGACTCCTTATTTTCGAAAACTGGTGAAAATGACAGATTTTCACGACGGCCGTTATAATGTGACGGAACCACTCTTGTAGGAATCTGTACCTTAAGGGACTGAGAATTTGGAGGTCACGACTTATTCTCTAGTCGCGACCGTTTCTCTTCGCTACATCAACAGGATGGGCCGTTCACCGTTCGCCAAAACCAATAAGCGCGTTGATTATAACGTGATTAGGCACTTTACAACCATTGTAGTACTCCTAATGAGGCCACTATACGTTTTTTCTAGTAGCGAATCATCACTACTCAATACCAGAAAAAAAACGTACTCACGTCAAAAACTGCATGTTCGAAATATCTAGGTCATCCTCATGTGTCATACTCGCCTTAACAATACTAAAATAATCAACAATTTTTCATCCGGTCCAAATGGCGTAAGGATATCACAATAGTTTTATTATTTGTCAGTTCAACAATATTGCATTCGTTAATCTAGCTGTCAAAAACTCGGTTTTCGGCAAAATCCAGCAATGTACATAGACATACGTTGGAAAAAAGCCGGTCGGCTTAGCTCGAATTGTGCCGAGCCGTATCGAAAATGATTCGGCAAGGGTTGATGCCGAACGGAGTTTGCCGATCGGCACGAGACGAATGAAAGCCGAATATATCTAGTGATTGTTTCGAGTCGGCTTTGTGATTCAATAATTACTGCGGAATCGAATGTGCCGATCCGAACATGTCCCCCCCCTACTCACTGAAGTAACGTGTTTCTAAATGTGCTACTAAATCATTGAGGGGGTTAAAAGTACACGAAACTCAAGCTGCGGCTTTCACACGATTTAATTTAATTGCAATTGTTTTCACACTCTCTTCCACTTAGAAGGATACCTAAATAAATTACTTGGAAACGAATTTACCGCGAAAGTAATAAATTCAGGACAATCGCTTTACTGGTCTATTTGAAACAATGACGGCAGCTATTTGTCGTTATATTTCACAGTTTCCGTGACATTGGAGAAGGAATTAGGAGTCTGTTGCCATGTCTTGGTATAACTTTAACGTCACGAAGAATTTATTTATGTATGTATTTCTATATGAATTTATGTATTTCTTAATGATAATCTTTTCCTACTATAAAACTGCAATGATAACACAGTCTATGCTTCTTCTTGTAAAAAAGACTAATATCCTTCGAAATTCTTTTCCTTCTTCTCTTGAGACTCTTATCGTTCGAAATGACAAAATTAACTACCTGAAATTCACATAAAAAAATAAAGTACACAAAATTAACCTATTGCCCCATATTTAAAACTTCACCTCAGGCATCTGAGAGGTAAACTCGCTATGTTCGTCTACTTTCAAATTAATGAATAATTATTATAAATACAATTAATTTTTCTCCGCGCTTAGTGTGCAAGGAGGCTAGGCAGGGGTACCTATGACAACAGAGGCAGACAACTGAGAGACACTGATCCTCCCACACAATGACATTTGGGGACGGAGTGTATTCATCTATGGACATCATTCGTCTATGGATATGTTTCATTCATGGATATAAATCATCTAAGTATAATTAATAGACATCATCGAAAGCATCGTTTATTGTCTCGTAGACGTTACCTACAGAGTGCACTGGTGGCACTTGTGACGTTTGCACGTTTTTATGAATTTCCATTCATATTGACAGCTGGATGCCTATATATAAGGTCACGGAAAAAGTTCTTTCGTATTTTATATTATTATACAAATTCAAGACTAAGAGCTCGTGTGGCACCGGTAATATCGTGCTTTTTTTGTATACCCAGACTTTCTCAAATGGGTCAAAACTGTTTTTTGGTCCTAAACTGTTCAGCTATGTCGTAACTACTAATATGTAGCTCCACTTTTCCAAAAATGTCATCGATCGTAACAGGGCGACCAGAGCGAGTCGCATCTTTGACATCAAAATTCCCGCACTGAAAATGCTTGACTCAACTTTGTGCTACTCTTACTGTCCATAAACGTCACATATTGTTTTCGCGGCATGTGTCGCATTTTTCCCTTTTTTGTAATAAAACTTCGAAATGTATCGAATTTCCTCATTAGATTCACTCATTTTGGCGGACAGAAAAACAATAAAAAATAGGCGGGAAATCGCATTTAGTTTTTTTTTTAATCCATCTATTTAATGATATCAAAACCAGCCAGATACAAACAGTACAGCCAAAGAGATTTTACTACAACTTTATACCTATAAAATACGAAAATTCTTTGTCCCCGACCTACTTATTATTACATTGTTTTATCTACTGGTCGCAGTAATAACATACAGCTGAAACAATAATTTATCGAATGGCGAAGCTGCATTTTTATAATTTGTAAGCTCTCACAGGCGCCAACATACGGTGGCGTTGGTTTTGATTTGACCGAATTTAGAGTTAAGGCTCGTACACCCAGGCGCGGCGCGACGCCCGACACAAAGGCACCGCGTATCGCGCGACGAGCGGCGCCTTTGTGTAGCGTTGTCGCGTCGCGCCTGTCTGTGGGAGCCTTAAGTTGGCGTCTTGTCTTTTCTATCTATTTTAACAGGTTAAGGCACTGACTGACAAAGATAGATGGTGGTTTGCATGCGTTCTACTATTGACCAAATCACACTTCTAGAAAAATCACAAAGAAGGATGGCGAGTTTGGACCCAGATTATTTATAAATTAACGAAGTGTCATTCACTTGCAAGTTCATATTTATTATAATTAAGGGTTTGTAAGAGGATTATATAAAAAATATTGAGTCACTAGATGATGGGAATTAAAAGTTAGAAAAGATTTTTATTTACTTAAAAATAAGTCATCATGCAGTTATTAAACGCACCGTGTTTCGTATTACATTCCAAACTAATAATTACATGATTTGCCTACGTTTTTACATTTGCAGACGTTTGCGCTTGTCAATTTTTTTCAATAAACAAAACGCAAAAATAAAAGATTTGTTTTTATATAAATATTGTTTTATTCAACAAACCTCTTGTTTAAAAATTCAAGTTCTTAATAGTCTGTAAAATCGCATCTTTGCTTAATTGCTTTTCACGGAGGGAGTTCCAAGAGATAGATATTTATTCCTAGTAGGTATCTTTACTTCGTTTTCGACTACTTTGTTGGTCTAGTGATCGTTAGCACGACTGCCGAACGTGGGGTCCTGGGTTCCATTCCCAAATCAGGCAAGGGGAAATTCTCAGTATCAGCCCGAAGTCTGAATATGTGCCCGGTCAGTGACAGTTGGCTCACCCCTCATAGATGAGAGTTAAACGTATGTAACTGGCAAAATGTGGGTGTATAGCACGCCACTCCACACGCAGGTATGACCCGACTTTAGAAAGAATCTTGGTCGCAACCAGACACGTCGCGCCAATTGAGCCTTAAAACTACATATTCTGCTAGATATGTACGCTTCTTTCAACTTACTTTTTTACCAATAATAATTATAGTTTCATCCTATATCAATCCAGTCTATGTTTACAGTATTTCATATCTCGTTTTGACCAGGTCACTATAGTTCCTAGCTCCCAGACATAGTAGGTATGTATTTTTTATTTTGAGAAGGTAAGTACCTATATTTGGCCAGAGAGATGCAGATCCACGATGGTAGTGTTGGTACTTAAATATTTTTATTATGATTGAACACCTTTTTGAAACTACTTAGTACAAAAAAAAAGACATTGTATTATCACTATTATATTCGTTTTAGGTTATAATCTTTCACCTTGCATATCTTTTTTCTCCCAGCTTCTACAACTTACTGCCCATTTGCTTTTTTGCTAGTTTTATATAGATCTACAACTAGTTATAAGTTTCCATACTGCACGGTACTCCTAACAGTAGGTCCCATTGTACATGCAACCTCGCCATTCTCCTTTATAATTAATCTGAGTATGAATAGTTAACTGCAAGATGGCCTTTTGTTTCTTCTTGTTTTTTTTTTTTATTTGTCGTTGAGAAATGCTTTATGCACTTCCGCTCGTCGGGGGACGAGACGGGGTATGTGGGACTCCTGTCCGAATGAAAGTATACCCACTAAAACTCAGCGGTGTTCCCACATCGCCGTGATGGGAGGGCCATGGGAAACCGGCTCAGCCTTTACATCCACAACCCTCCCGGCGCTTGCCCACCTAGCTGGCGGGCCCCGCATTGGCCAGGTTGGGGGGCTACGGGAATGGCCGGTAACACCTGGCCATTCCCGTCCGAGGTCTCTCTGGTGGAGGCCTGTGCAATACAGGCAAGGGTGCCCCCGCACCCATTGCCTGCTGGTCTCCACCCGGGAGGAGTCGGAGATGACTATCAAACTGACGCCTACTTCGACCCCTCCTCCGCGTTCGGAGCAGCGCCGCGTGAGGATCCTCCTCCCGCGCGCGCTCCTCCGCCTCCTTCTGGGACATGACGTGTTCGCAGAAGGAGGCGACTATCGCCCAGGACCTCTCGTCCCCCAGCATGGCGTTAACCAAGCCGGGGAGTGAGAGGTCCGGTCCGATCCGGTGCATTCCGGTGCATTCCGATCCGGTGATTCCGGGGCTGGGCGTTCTCCTCTCGCCCTCCGCCCCACCGTCCATTCATATACTCTGGCGAGCACCCACGCCTCGAGTTCCCAAGGAGGGGTGCCAGCCAGAGCACATGCTGCCGCGAAGCCCACCGTGCGGTAGGCCCGCGCCACCCGCTGAGCTATGGCCCTTTAGGGGTCCCCGCAAGGCGGCCGCGTTCTCCCTGCTACGGAGGGAGTCCTCTCAGATAGAAACCCCGTAAAGGGCCATACTACTCAAGATGCCAGCGTAAAGTTGCCGGCATCACGCGCTGGGCCTCCCCAGGTTTTGAAGCAGCCACGAGAGTGCTCCTGCGGCCTTCAGCAGGCGCGACAACAGCCTGCTAAGATGCGGACCGAAGCACCACCTGCTGTCACCTCTATTCTGACGCCCTCCACGAAGATGTGGGCATCAAGTGGGGGGCGCTGCCGAGGTCCGTGGAAGAACACGGCCTCGGTCTTGTGCAGCGCCACCGTTAAACCTAGACGGCGGATCCTCCCCGCGACCAAGGATCCGCCCGCCGAGGCCAGGTTGGCCGCCTCCCTGAAGCTCCCCCCCCGGGTGGTGAGGAGAGTATCATCCGCATAACAGACGACACTCGTGCCCCGGAGAAGAGTTCCCCGCAAGAGCCAATCATAGGCGATGTTCCAGAGGAGAGGTCCTATGACTGACCCCTGCGGAACGCCAGCCTCGACGGCGTACCGCCGAACTTGGCCAGTGCTATTAATCAGGACGATCGTCCGATCCTCTAGGTAGCTGGCCAGCAGACGACGCATGTATCGAGGCACTCCGTGGAATCGGAGCGCCTCTAGGATGGTGGAGTGGGGAACGGAGTTGAAGGCATTGGCTATGTCGAATGACACAGCTAACAATCCGTCCCCCGCCTCCATCGCCCCTGCACCTGGCCCTTAAGGCGGGCCAGCGCGCCCACCGTGGAACGCTCAGCCCGAAAACCGAACTGAGTGTCCGACAAGTCCGGCCCGATACGCCGCAGATGGTTTTTTATGCGGGCAGCAATTATCCCTTCGAACATTTTTCCGACCTCATCTAGCAGAACGATGGGCCGGTATGCCGAGGGAGAGTCTGCTGGGCGGCCCTCCTTGCGAAGGAGGCACAACTGCCCCTTCTTCCACGGTTTCGGAAACCTCCCACACGCAAGACATGCGCTGTAGAGGTCCCGAAACCTCTCCTCCATTTGAGTGGCAGCGATCGCCACCACTTTTGCCGGAACACCGTCGGGGCCCGGAGCCGTCTTCTTGGCGCGGATATGCAGAATCGCCGCGCAGAGTTCCGACTCCGTGACAGGGGGGGCCTCCTCTTCTTCCTCAGCTGGCGGAGCTATCCCCAGCAGTGCACCCATCACTGGCGGGGTGAAGTTGTCCCCGCATGGGAACAGGGACTGAACCACCCCATCCAGAAATGAGGGCTCCAGGGTCTCGGCCACTGGGGGACCAATGGAGCGCAATTTTCTGCGCGCAGCCTTATATGGTCTCCCGTAGGGGTCGTTGTCGAGACCCTCCAACATCTCCGCTCTCGCCGAGTCTCTGGCGGCGGCGATGGCCCTATCGAGGACCATTTTTGCCTCCATGTATCTCTCATAGAGGTGGTCCTCGTCAGCGTGGTCTCGTCGACGCCGCCGTCGGCTTCGCGTGTAGGCCCTCCTTGCCTCCGCACATGCTGCTCGAAGCCCCGCCAGCTCCACCGACCACCAGTACACGGCGCGTTTGGGTGGTGGTCGGCTAGACAGAGGCATGCTAGAGTTGCATACCTCGGTCAGAGACTCCCTCAGGTGCCCCGCCACGGTTTCCACATCCAGGCCGGCTGAAGGCGGTGAAAACCAGCCTTGGATGAACGCAGCCTCCACCGCTGCCTCCCTGTCCAGGTGCGTGAGAGCCCACCGCGGGAACGGTGATCGCACCGAGAGAGGCCGCGGCTCTCCGGGGCCACCGGTGGAGATGCCGAACCGTATGTAGCGGTGGTCCGACATAGTCTCCACCAGGTCCACCCACCAGTTCAACACGCGCGCGGCCAACGCAGGGGTGGCGAAAGTGACGTCCACTATTGAGCCACCCTGCAGCCGCACGCACGTCTGGACGCTTCCTCTGTTCAAGAGGGAGAGTCCAAAAGAGGCTGCCCACATTTCTACTACCCGCCCGCGAGCATCGGTGGCCGGGTTGCCCCAGTTCACCGACTTGGCATTCAGGTCTCCCAGTACGGAGACCTGACGCGGCGCCGCCCTGCCAACCACGGCGGACAGGATTCCGAGATAATTCTCAAAGTCCTGAAGAGGGCGGTTTGGGAAGAAATAGACGCCCACAAGGGCTAATTCTCCCCACGCGGCGGCCACTTATCCCGGTCCCCTCTCTAATAGCGAGAGGGGAGGGGAGTCGGTGGCAGACCGCGCCGCTAGTGCCACCAAGCCGTCCTCGTCACCCAGCCAGCTGCCGGGGATTGAGAAGGGCTCGGCGACCACCGCTACGTTCACCAACCACTCAGCCATGACCTGGAAGGCAATTCTCACGCATCTCGCATGTGACATTGTCGTCCGACTCGTACTTTTCCCTCGTAAAAATCAAGTCGAGCTATTCTCGCCATGTCGATTCGAGCATTTCTCGCAGGAACGCCACGCGACATGTCTTAGTTTACACACGACATGCAAAGAGTGGTCGGGACCAGTCGACACAAACATGACGTCATGTCGACCGGCGTACGAACGTCAAACAGACTTGTTGTGTCAATCATGATTGTGTCAATTGCGGAATAAAATAATAAATATTATTTAATAAAATGTGTTACGAGTTCATAAACATCTTAGACGACGCTGCGATCGCCACCAAAAGGTAAATTACCCGAAGAAAACTTCATGCTTCCGCCAAAGTTGTCAACTATCCACTGCTTGTGGAGCGACGATGGATGAGACACTTATGAGATACAGAAGCTGAAGACGCCGACTTCTAAAAGCATTGAGGTTTAAAACCAGTCAAGTGAACGAGGACGGCTTTACTCTGGTTGAGGGCAAGCAAGGTCGGTCACGTCGCAACCACAACAAACGCGGTACCGGAGTGGTACCGTTTTAAGGGACTATTACTCCTACTCATTGGGGTATAACTTGCTCATGTGGTCAAGTACTATTGAGGTATCCCATATAATGGAATACTTCGGCAAAGGGGGCTGAAGACGGAATACTCCCTTAAAAATCTTTTAATTTTGTCGTCTTTTCCTATATTATTACCCATCAATAGGGCTCGCACAGATCGACAAGAGTTTAAAGTTCCATATTGGAATCCCTCTTCATAAAGTTTGTTAAGAAAATAAATAATTTATGGGACCGATGCACTACACAAATCAAAATTATTATTGTTACTAAAGTGGAACCAGTGTTTTAGGTAAACATCACACTGTTTAAATGAGTTGTTGCACAGAAGCTCTCATAATTGCGATTGGGGGTACACTTCTCCTTAACAAAGCTGTCCGCACAAAATCCCTGCCACCTTGGTGTGCATGTTGGAATTGCTAAAATGGAAAGAAAAACACTCAGCAAGCGAGTACTTTTGAGCTGCAGTACTCACTATCCTCCTGCATATTTCCCAGTTGGACCCACAAATATCGAGAGAGAAGGAGCTAAGGTCAAATCAGTACTGATGGAAGGACTCTGAAGCTGTCGCGGATGAAGTCGAGCAATACCTACTACAAATTTTAAGGCCTATATCCTCGAAGCTCCCGCGCTGCAAAAAGCTGTTGTTCTTGGCCCACAATTTTTCCCGGCAGGAATTGCGTGTAAATGTTACAGGGAAGCATGATCAAGCCCAAGTGTGGTGTGATAATAATTTTATTATGTTTTTCGTGGTATAAACTTAATTTATGTATCTCTCTGTGATGCATTTATGTAAAGGGTCTTTTGAAACCAGAATTATGATATACTTACCTATGATTATTGTATTACAACAGGGCCATCAACATGATGCAGAATTTCAAAAGCATTTCAAACAATAAAGATTTTAAATATGTTTTCATTTCTTTTAATATGTAACTTATAACTAACAAAAAAACTGTGCCTATACAATACATTATAAGAATCACTAGTTTACATGATTAGTCAGCGTCACGTGTGGCGCGATCAGTAATAGCCAGCTTAAGATCGCCGGGACCATTATACCTCTTGCCCAAAGTCTTCATGAATTTCAACAGACGCTCGTCAAGTACTTTCCTCACAAACAAATTGAAATTCGTGTTGTGACAAGACTCCTACCGCTTTACTCTCAGGGAGGAAATTTGTATTCGCGAGGATTAACAATCTTTTCAGACTTTTTAGAGTAATGTAGCCGGAACACGTACATACAGCTGCGTCATTGGAACGGTAGGACGCAGCAGTCATTCTAAGAGCATTCTGAGAGCCGGTGACTCGGTCCGGTCGTTACGACAATTACGCTTCCTCTTCTCCATCTTTACAAGCCCTAATGTTATTTCGGTAGTCATCAGTTTACTTATAATTATCAGTCGCAGACATTCTGTATATTTTATATAATTATGTTGGTAACCAATGTAAACAAACAATTAATATGACTTTAATTTGACGTGACAAAAATCGTTGACATTGACAAATCAGTATCAGCCATGCATTCCGTTGTAGCAAAAAGAACTTATTTAAATCTATACTAATAATAAAGCTGAAGAGTTTGTTCGATTTTTTGTTTGTTTGATCGTGCTAATCTCTGAAACTTTGGATTTGAAAAATTCTTATTACATTTAATTTCAATTCTTGAGGAAGGCTATATGCTATTTAACATAACGCTAGGATCCTTAGGAGCCGAGCAAAAAGAAAAAGAGTCATAAAGAACGCTAAGCGAAAACGAAGTTATAGCGCGGGTAGGCGATGCGATGCGACGAGGTGTGTCGGGGGAACAAGAAATTTCGTACACGGTCGAAGTAGCGACCAGAAGCTAAGGTTAATAATAAAATACAAATTGAGTTACGAAATCAAAAATGTATTATTTGATAAACGTTTATGAGATATGTATAAAATAGTGCTCAATGCATTTTTTTGACTTAGAAATCATTTTTAAAGATTGTTGTTGAATTCTAAACCGGTTAAGTGGACGAGGAGAGTTTTACCCTGATTGAGGGCAAGAAGGGTCGATCGTGACGCAATCGCAACAAACACGGTACCTCTTCTGGAAGCGAGGATTATCGAGCAGCAGTGCCCACCTTGCTTCTGTACATTTCCCGGTTGGATCGACAGACATCAAGAGAGAAGGAGCCAAGGTCTAATCCGGGCCGAAGGAGGGACGATGCAATCGAGCAAGACTACAAATAATTCCTACATCCTACAGGTTTCCGCGCTGCAAAAGGATGTCGTCCTCAGCCCAGAATTTTGGCCGGCTGGAGTTGTGTATAGATGTTACAGAGAAACATGACCAAAACTAAACTCCCATGAGTGGTGAATACGTTTTTGTGGTTTATACTTGGGTGTATACTAGATTTATTAATGAGTCTGTAAGGTATTTATATAAAGGTTCTTTTGTCACTAGAAATAAATGATGTACCTACTCACCTATTATTATAGTACCACCAACATGATAAATAAATAGTGTTTCAAATACATTTCAAACAATAAAGATTTCAAATATTTTTATTTTATTATTTTCAATGTAAAACTGATATATAACCTGCTATATATATATATATAACAAAAATACTATACGTAAACAATACATTATAATAATCACAAGTTTACACAAATAGTCGGCGTCATGAGTAGCGCCGAGTCGCGTGCTGTCCGCGAACGTAGGGATCGCCGGACCATTTCACCTGTCGCCTAAAGTCTTCATGAATCTCGACAGATGTTTGTGCGGCACTTTAACCACAAAGAAATTTGAATTGCTGCTGTGACGAGACTCCTAACGCGACCCTTAGGGCGAAATTTGTTTTCGCAAGGATTTCCCAATAATCTTTTGGACCTTTGTAAAGCCGGGACACGTAGCTACAGCAGCGTCGTTGGCACAGCAGGACGGTCCGGTTGGTGCAGTACCGTACTCTTTACAACAACCACACTTCCTCTGCTTCTTTTCCATCTTAATAAGCCTTGATGTTATTGTGGTAGTCATCAGTTTACTTAAAATATCATTGGCAGTCATTCTGTTTTTATTTAATTAGTTAATTTATATATAGATAACCAATGTAAAAAAACAATAAAGTTATGACTTTAATTTGACGTGACAAATATCGATGACAAATCAGCATTCCATTGTAGCAAATACTAAGGAGAACTTATTTTAATGTTAATAATAAAATAAAAATGGAGTTACGAAATCAATAATGTTGATCATATTGATAAATGTTTATGACATACGTATATAATGCTGCTCAAACCATGTTTTTGACTAAAAATTATTTATAAAGATGGTCAAAAGTGCATTAACGATTGCGTCAAAAAAGTAGCATCGTTATGTGGAATGGATTACTTCGTACGACGCATAATGGCAACATTTTTGTCCCTAGACTCGAGATTTACGATCGACTTGTAGTGAGAATAGAAGAAACGGGATAATGTCACCATTTTACAAGCGACATAGAGAGACGAGCGACAATGACGAATGCGTCATCAACGAGTGTAAACGCGAGAATTGCCTTCCTGCACCACCAGGTCCTGGGCCGCCCTGCAGTGATTGATGTTCGCCTGGAGGATGCGGTAATTGAAAACCATTATTCCAACATCGCACATCCCTCCCCGGCTACCACCGCTGGAGCTACAGCGGCCACGACGGCGGTAGTGGTAGCAGCAGGGCGAACCTGCGCCGGCACTATGCCCTTCCTCGCGGGAGGCTTACAGCTCCTGCCCGTCATTCTGTGGTCCGCGGGGCGGCCACTGGCGGCACACGCCGCGCAGCGTAGCGTGGCAGCGCGGCAAGCGGCACCCTTGTGTCCCTCCTGCCCGCATCGGAAGCAAGAGTCTCCCCAATCGAACTTGGAGGGACACGTGACTCGGGTGTGGCCGAACGTGAAGCACTTGAAGCAGCGCGTAGGCTGCTCTTCAAGCGGCCGGATCACAGCTGAGCTGGGCCCCACAAGCAGCCGTCCCTTGGTCGCAGTAAGGACGGCTCCAGCCACGGCGACCGGGTACTGGACGCGGATGGTGCCCATGCCGCGGGGGCCAAGCCTGATGGCTCCACCCTTCACCGCGCCAGCGTTGCAGCCTCCAGCCGCCGCAACGGCCGCCACCACTTCCTCTTTGGTGACCGAATCATCCAGATCGGCCACCTCCAAGGCTGCGGTCTTTACAGGTCTGACGACCGTTGCCGCATCCGCGATGACCTCTTGCACCATTTTTGCGAAGAGGTTCGCGTTTGCACCGCGCTGCTCCCCCGAGAACTCGAAAATTCGAGGCCCAGCTGGGGTTCGGCGGCACGTGATGTTGCCGATCCCTAGCCGGGAGATATCCGCGCTGGTACGAGCCCGTCTTAGGACGGACTCATACGTCTCGCCCCGCTCCACGGCCTCCGGGGTGATGGTCACCACGACGACCGCGGTTTTGGGAGGAACTAGCTTCTTCCCGCCGGCTGGATCCTTTTTCGCTGCAGGGGCAGTCGCAGCGGGCTTGGGGGTCAACTTTTTTCCCTTTTCCTCCCTTGACCACTTTTGTCCACGGCTAGTTGGACGGGGTGGTGGAGGGAAGAAGGGCGTCCTCTCCCTGCAAGTTCCGGGGGGCTGCTGGAGTGGCAGACGACCCAGACGCTCCCTCCGTGCTCGTGGTGGGCGTTTGAGGGGGTACCGTAATCCCCTTACCCTTGCCCTTGGAGGGCTTCGGAGCCCGGGGCTGCTCGCCCGATGCTGGGCCTCCCAGAGGCGCAGGTTCCGGCTCCGTCGGCGGTGAACTCATATCCGCTGCTAACGGTGGGCGGAGCCGCCTTTCCGGCAAGAGTCGGTCTTCGATGCCCGCTAAGCAGCCCCTGATGAAGGCCCTCTCCTCCATGACAACCCCGCGGATTATTGCCTCAAGGCTGGCAGAGGAAGAAGAGCCTTCTACCACCGCACCTGGGGCAGAATGGGCAGGCCGGGCCGTGACCTCAGCCAGCTTCTAGTGCAGCTGGCTGACCTCCACCTGCAGACGATCCACCTTCGCCTGCAGCTGCCGCGTCTCGTTCGTGGCCGTCCGCTTCACCAGCTCCATCACGATGCCGTGCATGCTGTCGGCCCGGCATTTGAGGGCCTTCTGGAAGGTCCCCTTCAAATTGGAAGACTTTGAGGCGACCTCCAGAACTTCCTCCTTGTCCTCCTGCGCCATGCGCTCCAATTCCGCCAAGGAGTGGTCAGCATATAGCACGGTGGATGCACCATAGCCAGCCCTTGACCTGGCGGCTTGCGCCTGCCGCTCCTTGGCGGCGACCTTCTCCTCCAGGTCTTCCTGGAGTTGCACCCTTTTTGCCAGGTTTAGCTGGCGCTCGGCGTCCACCAAGCCCACATCGTGAGCATAAGCCGAAGTAGAAGTTGAAGCCTTTTTAGATTTCGACTTCTTCTTCGCCCTAGTTCCGACCGACTCCGAGGAGCCCCCGGACCCGAGCCTCAAATCGGCCCTCTTCCGCTTGGGGCGGTCGTTTTCGGCCGCCGACGTGTCCATATTGGACTCGTCGGCGTCCGACAACTCGTCCGGCCTGCTAAAAAAGCTGGCCGCAGACGGTGCGCGGTCAGCTTCCGATGCCAAAGCGCCGCTGGCGTGGCCCTGAGAAGGGCCGCTGGATTGGCCCTGAGAAGTGCCGTTGGGTTGGCCCTGAGAAGGCCCATTGGGTTGACCCTGAGAAGGGCTGTTGGGTTAGCCCTGAGAAGGGCGGTCGGGTTGGCCCTGAGAAGGACCGTTCGAATCACTCTGGGATGAGCGATTCGAATAAAAACGCCCAGAGGCGGCACGGCTTGTTTTCTTTGGCATATCCGCAGACGACCGCGTTTTTGTCTGCGAATCACAGCGCACTTTAGCCGCCGGTCTGCCACTCCGTTACGGTGGTCAGACACGGCGTTGCCCAGGGGAAACTACGAGGAAGTATGCACTGTGGGGGAACCCCCAACTGAAAGATGGCTTTTTTTTTTTTTTTTCGCTGAGAAATGCTTTATGCACTTCCGCTCGTCGGGGGACGAGACGGGGTATGTGGGACTCCTGTCCGAATGACAGTATACCCACTAAAACTCAGCGGTGTTCCCACATCGCCGTGATGGGAGGGCCATGGGAAACCGGCTCAAACTGCAAGATGGCCTACCTCAACTGTTTACAACTTTTTTGGCTACCATTTTGATTTGGCGCCAAATTTTACGGTTGTTTGATATCCACTATGTAGTTAAAATGTGGCAAGTTCGTTATGCCGCATTTATAAGACCATGACTACCACATTAACTTCAGTATTTGATCCTAAAGTTCCTAAACAAATTGGGAAACGAAGTATTTCTTTTCAACAAATCAGTACGACTGACTAATACCATTTAAATCACAGATAATTTGTAAATAAACTAAATGTTCACTATTGTGAAGAAAAACAACCTTTTTGTGACCACGCAGGACCTCTAAATTCTCTTTATCTGACTGGTTGGGTGGAGTAATTACACCATTCTTCCTTGAAGAGTCAACAGGACAGGTGATGCTGTTACTGCGAGTAGCAATCGCAACAATGTTAAGATTTTTAATTTTTAATTGAATCAAATCAATTTGAGCGGATTGTTTCCAAAAAGATAAATTCCAAGAAATGTTGACATCTATTGTCCTCCGAATTCACCAGATTAGACATGTCCTGAGGGACCTTTTTCTGAGGGATTATCTGTAGCGGCATCTACAACGCTACATGCGAGCTACGCGTCACATTGACGTCACGCAAAATCCTGCATCGTGCAAGCAGAGTTTACCGCGCAGCTAGCATATATAACAATAATTTACAAATTTGACCTTTGCCAGTATTATCGCCTGTTTCATCGACATCTTTAAATATTTTTTTAACTTTTGTACCTCGGCAGATAGCTAATTACATGAAGATGTCTTCCCCGTAATTTGTACGCTTAATGCTATAGTAAAATTTTGTGATAACTAGTGTCAAAGTTCATGTACGTAGATGATTTTTGAAAATGGTTAGCAAACTTCTTCCTTTAACTTTTACTGTTTGATATTTTAGAACATTCGGTTACATTGAAAGGTGTGTTAAAGTATCAAGTATCCAAGGAAAATCGCAATGAAGGCCATAATATTTGAGAGTTAAGAGAAAAGTGAAACTAAGTGACGATACAGGGTAACATTCAAAAAATTCTTTTTTTTTTTTAATTCTCGATTTCCATGAATTTTCGCCTAAGTTTTATGGGGTGCTTAATTGTTGCAAATGGGTCACACTCTCACGCCTCACAAGGCATACGTCAAATGACAAGGTACCCTGTATGTGTATCTAAAAGGACGTGTCGTAGTCAATTTTGAACACTAAAAGTAGCATATATGTGACTCTGATAGTAGAATACCTAATAAAGTATGCGAAAATTTGGTGAAAAACACGATGTAAATAGTTGGAGCTTTGGCGGACATAACTTTTCATATAAAATTGCCAAACCTGTATTATCTTTATCTTCATCATATATATAAAAATTACGTGTCACGTTGTTTGTCCGCGATGGACTAAACTACTGAACCGATTTTAAATTTAATTTGCACACCGTGTGCAATTTGATCCAACTTGAAAGATAGGATAGCTTACATCTCAATTTATAGTCGCAATATTATTTTATTGTAAATTATTTGTCTATTATTTGACGGTCACAATTATCTGTTAGCTCTAAACGATTCTAACAGATGGCGATATCTGTTGACTGGATTGAGTAAGTATTCAATAGATGACGCTATGTTAAAAATACAAACGTTTCATATAAGCTACAATTTAATAGCATAACCATCACGTGTTGCTGAGCTAAATTTATTTTGTAATAAACGAAATACAGTGAAATAATATTATAAAGAGAAAATATATGATTGTTTGTTTGTATTGAAAAGGCTCCGAAACTACTGAACCGATTTCAAAAATTCTTTCACTGTTGGGAAGCTACACTATCTCCGGGTGACATCGGCTATATTATATTATACTTTGCTACCCGGGCGAAGCCGGGGCGGGTCGCTAGTAATATACAAAATATGGGACAATATATGGTAATTTTCGTTTGTAATAAAAATAACCTTAATTTAGTGTTTTATACCTCCAAATTGTTCACCCTAGGTATAGATAGGTAACTATTGTGTGAGTGTAAATCACAATGCCTGTTAACTTTAATTAAAGAATACAACGTCGTAGTACTCCGTAAAAGTTCATCAATAAGAAAAAGAACCAGCCGAATAAATAGCCTTCTAGCAGGTAGACAGTGATGGGCTCCAGTGACCATCAGTACCAAAATATTCCAGACGATCATCACCAACTAATTAGAACACAAGCGAATTGGTGATCCTTGCTTAGCCACGGACCTTCTATATACAGGGTTACTGGTAACTCGACGTATTCCTTGCAGGACGTCATAGTAGGGTTAAAATGCAACAAATTAAGCCACCAAATGTTCTACCGAAAATCAGTAGTTTTGAGTGATTTTTTAATAAAGTAATGACAAAAATTGCGAAAAATAAAATGTTTAATTAGTGATATTTGCCAAAGTTTTAGGCATTTTAGATTTTTAAATTTCAACAAAGATCTGCTACAGCATCAGCTACTATAATAACTTAAATTCCAGTATAGTCGCGCCGTAAATCATTTTTAAATTGGATTTTTCATAAAACAACTAAAAACCTTATTATCTTAAAAACTACTGAATTTCGGTAGAACATTTCGTGGCTTAATTTGTTGCATTTTAACCCTACTATGACGTTCTGCAAGGAATACGTCGAGTTACCAGTAACCCTGTATATGTATATTCTTATGTATATATGTTACCGGCCAAACCCGATTTTTGGATGAACTAGTTTCGCCTGGGCCAAACCAGTTCTCTCTACACACGATAGGACAAACCAATATCGCCTAGGCCAAACTCGTTCATCCTATTACCGATAGGATAAACCAATTTAGCCTAGGTCGAATCGGTTTATCCTAGTTAAAATTACCATGCTTTAAGATAAACTGATACGTCCTAGTCTGAACTAATTTCACTTAGTTTGTATCTTCTGTAAGCTTTTCAAAGTAAACTGAATAAAGGAATAGAATTAAAATAGTCAATATGATTTATTAAAGTTATTTATTAACTAATCAGTAATTTCACATCTATCGCTAGATCAACTTATATTTATCTACAGAACTCAGCTTATCTGCAATTTGCTTATTTACTTATTTTTGTAAGGTTTACTCTGGCGGCACTTAGAATTGCAGAGTACTTTGTTTTTCTTACAATTGTATTTGTTTGTTGTACAGTTTTTCATTCAACTGCATTTCACGAAGCCTTGTCCTGATCTAACAGAATGTTTCGTGGCTGCAGACCTTCAAATATTTTTTTAAATATTTTATTACAGAAAATTATGGAAAATGTTAATAAAATTATACCTGCAATAATGTTTTAGAAGTACGCCATGTTTGGTGCCAACTTTGGAAAGACCCTCATCAGTCTTTCAAGTATTACTCCAATTATGTTTCAAAGGTCACTTCTGCCTTTGTCTACATCTGGAATAGGTATGGTTACGTTGTCTCCAATGTTAGTTATCAGAGTAAGCTTTCATTTTGTTTACCTTGTTTTTTTAAATTTTCTGTCGCAATTTTTCTAAAATTTTGAATGTCGTTTGTGTAAATTTTCACAATGTTATCATCATCATTGTCTTCGTATTGCTGTCATCTTCGATTGCCTTCTTTAGGTCATCTTCATTCTGAATATCATTTATGATTTCTTGAGGCAACTAGGAAGTGGAAAGTCCTACTCTAGGTTCGATTTCGAATAATGCTTTGTAAGGTGATTGTTTTACGCTTGTGAAATGCAGTTGCATGAAAAACTGTACAACAAACAAATGCAATTGTAAGAAAAACAAAGTACTCTGCAATTCTAAGTTCCAGCAGAGTAAACCTTGCAAAAATAAGTAAATAAGCAAATTGCAGATAAGCTGAGTTCTGTAGATATTAAGTTGATCTAGTGATAGATGTGAAATTACTGATTAGTTAATAAATAACTTTAATAAATCATATTGACTATTTTAATTCTATTCCTTTATTCAGTTTACTTTGAAAAGCTTATAGAAGATACAAATTAAGTGAAATTAGATCAGACTAGGACGTATTAGTTTATCCTAAAGCATGGTAATTCTAACTAGGATAAACCTATTCGACCTAGGCTAAACTGGTTTATCCTATCGGTAACAGGATGAACGAGTTTGGCCTAGGCGATACTGGTTTGTCCTATCGTGTGTAGAGAGAACTGGTTTGGCCTAGGCGAAACTAGTTCATCCGAAAATCGGGTTTGGCCGGTAACATATACACGCTGAAATTTTAATGGTTGTTTCCCCGCGGCAGAACGATTTGCCCCCAGTAGTACTATCGATTCATGGAGTTAAAACTTAAAAAAAGAAACACGTGTGGCACTCGGGGACTGCCGTGGTAAAGCTATTGCATAGAATTTTTATCAACTTATGCAATTATAATTATTTATAATTTTTTTATTTATGCAGTATTTTTTTTTTCTTTGATATTAATTCAAGTACAGTCGTACCATATACCTACATACACGTTAAGCGAACGCTCGGCCGAGCTACATGGTAGGCGGAGTGGGGAGTGTTAGGTTTTATTTTCGTTACGGAATTTTTTGATTCGGTCGCCGCACTCAAAGCCCGCGATAAAAGCTATGCAATAGCTTAAAAGCTATACAATAGCTTAAAAAAAAGTGTTAAAAAATAAAAAATTATTTACTTTATTATTTTCAAATAATTTACAAAATATGCATCAACTCGAAAGCGTGAGAAACAATGGTAAAACACA
Source organism: Dryobotodes eremita (assembly GCA_917490735.1). NCBI lineage: Eukaryota > Metazoa > Arthropoda > Insecta > Lepidoptera > Noctuidae > Dryobotodes > Dryobotodes eremita. Next base: position 1,585,042 of record OU823241.1, on the reverse strand, counting down.
ACGTAGCGCGTAGGTACTACTCGACCGCACGTGCCACCGCGCGCTGCTGACAAAGTGAAGACTGATTCTTACATTTTTAGAGCAAAATAAGCTGTCGCGCGTAGTGATAAGGCATAATCTTGCCCGCACGCGGCGAGCGCTTCCCCACGCACCCCGCCTCGTGCCGCCGGCTCTCTCAGCTCAGTTGCCCCGTGACCGTCGTACGCGCATTACGGTTTAAACGTAATTTGCAAAAATGGATCGACAGTACAATTATTCCTATTTGGAGTACGTCTCTATGGTGCAACTGTACGCCAGGGCTAACTACAACTCCCACGCTGCCCGACGACTTTACTCGGAGCCGCGACACTTGCAGTCGCTCCGTCTTCGCGGGATTCTGAACCCCCAGGTCCCACAGGGCCGGACAATCGTAGCAGCCACACAGCGGCTACTCGATTATGGGCAGTTCGAATCACCCGAGCATGCACAGGGCAGACGTCGATCAGCCGTTCCATCGCCAGAGCTCGACGACGAGATCATCGAGTACTTCGAACGCGATCCTCGTCGAAGTACGCGTATGGCTGCGGCTAGGTTTCACGTGAGCCAACATTACATTTGGAAAGTGCTCAACTGTGATCGACTGCATCCGTATCATTTTCGTCGAGTTCATGTCCTCTACGAAAACGATGCGCCTGCCAGAATTGCTTTTTGTCAGTGGTTGCTTGCAAATCAGAATGTGAACATTATGTGGACGGACGAAGCAACATTTACGCGAGTAGGACTGTTTAACCAGCGTAACGAATATTTTTGGACTTTTAATAACCGACATCTTATTCGCGAGTGTACGCATCAAGTGAGTTTTAGTGTTAACGTGTGGGCCGGAATACTTAACGGCCATCTCATTGGACCGCATTTCGTAACAGGACACTTGACAGGTGGAAGTTACCTAGAAATGTTACGTAATGTTATTCCGGACTTATTAGACGATGTTCCGCTAGCGGTGGCCGTGGATAATCTGCACTACCAGTATAGCGGGTGCCCGGCTCATTATCAGCGCGCCGTGCGGGGACACCTGGACTCGGTGTTTCCCCAGCGCTGGATCGGACGCGGCGGGCCAGTGCCTTGGCCAGCTAGAAGCCCGGACCTGACTCCGTTGGACTTTTACTTGTGGTCTGAGCTCAAGCGTCTGGTGTATCGTGAAGAACACGAAACTCGTGACGCGTTAAAAACTGCGATAGTGGACGCTTTTAATTTTTTAAGACGTGATAGAGACACTTTGTCAAAACTGAAAGACAATCTACTAAAACGTGCTCGGTTGTGTACTGAACGCAGGGGCTTGTACTTCGAACAATTACTCCGTTACCGAGAAGTATAAGTCCCTACTCGTTCCTTTGCAAATATCGATCACTTAAAAGTAGGTTAGTTAATTAAAACCATTCTAAATAAAGGCTCCTGCAAACAGGCGCAACACGCGACGCGACAGTGCGACACAAAGGCACCGCTCGTCGCGCGACGAGCGGTGCCCTTGTGTCGCGCTGTCGCGTCGCGCCTGTCTGCGGGAGCCTAGAGGCTCCTACAAACAAGCGCGACACGCGAAGCGAATCGCGCGCGACATAAAAGGTACAGCTCGTCGCGCGACAAGCAGTGCCTTTGTGTCGCGCTATCGCGTCGCGGCTGTCTGCGGGAGCCTAAACGCTCCTACAAACAGGCACGACAAGCAACGTGAATCGCGCGCTACACAAGCGCCTTTGTGACGCGCTGTCTCGTCGCGCCTGTGGGAGCCTTTAAGCTGATTCCAATTTTTTAAATACGCCGTAAATACTTTATTGTCTAACTCAGAAAATTACTTTTTATAAGTTAGTTAACTTATTAAACTTGTTTTTCAGTTTCGTGTTCAGTAAGTTGTAGGTAAAAAAGTATTTATGACGGTCCTAAGCCCGTAAAAGTATGAAGGGAAAATTGGAATAACGTTTAGGGAAATACAGTGTAAGCTCCATTTAAGAGGGCGCAGCAAGACAGAAAAAAAACAAGTTTCACCCGCGCCTCTTTCCCTACCCCTCTCATCAAACACGACGAAAACAAAACACAATCCCTTCCCGCCAGCAGAAACTACACCCAGCGTATATCAAGGCATTTGGATTTGAATCTTGTGTGTAGTGTGTATACGCAAAATAATCAGATGGAACTGTTCTATTCAATGTACCTATGTACGTTTGCTGTGTACAAGTAGGTATATTATTCAATATTATTTTAAGTCCGTGAATCTGTTACCCATGCTGGTGAGTTGTTAGATTGGAGAGTAGACCGACTTGAATGAAATAAAGACTGAATGTTACTTCAAGATACGGCCTATAAATTTTCGATTCCGAATTGAAAGACAAACTTAACGTAGTTGAAAAAATATTGTCCCATACGTAATATAACTACAAATGAACGATTTTCAGATATTGTCCCATACCTATTTATGCTGTGAGACCTGGTTTCTTGCAAATTTTATGATTCTAGGTCTATGGGATGTATCATTATGTGTTTTAATTTATTTGCGAGTGTCAAAATATGCGAAATGAATGGCAATTTATGCCAAGATTCTAAGTCAACGTCTTAGAAGCTCGTTTTTTTACAGCTCAAAAGCACCGTATATCTAAATATTTGATATCAATTTCAACTTGATACCGACGCATTCCTCAGAAAAGGGGTCAGACAGATGGATAACAAAGTGATCCCATAAGGGTTTCGATTTTTCCTTTTGAGGTACGGAACCCTAAAAAGCAAAGCACTTCCATCAAAATACTATAATACTACATACTCATGATACTACCTACATGATGGTGAAAACAATTTCGATAAAATTGCTTTTTTGACGATATAAAAGCGTATGATTATAATCGCATCACTTACCTTCCGCTTTTTAACTTTGAGAAAATGAAATCAATTGAACAAAAATGTCAATAATCTAAGAAAATAAACATTCGTAAATAAATTACAATCCATATGATACATCCCGTTGACCCAGAATCATGAAATTTGGCAAGAAGCAAGGTCTCACAGCACATATAGGTACCTCAAATGGTTATTCAATTACAATATTTAAACGAAGTATGATCATTGTCCAGTCCCTTTATTTTGAATGAAATTCTTCAGTAGGTAAAACATGTGTTTATTTTGACTATACTATACGCTAAGCTTGAATTCAGAATCTTAGATCATAGTCATGTTTTGGAACTAGAAACTCAATGCTGGCGTGACAAACTTCAAATTTCAATGTAATATAATTTTATTTAGGGCCTTGTACAAGTTGGACCTCACGACGTCTTCGTGGCTAACAGTGTTAACCAAGTAAAAAAATATAACGGTGTACCGTGGATATTACTTCGCAGGATAGTGCAAAGTTTGTGTTACAAAGCAACTGTGTTACCAAGTAAAAAATAATATTGGGATGATGGATTCTGCACTGTATTGTGCAAAGTCAAATGGTATGTATCATGAAAACCTAGCCTGCGCGGAGCGCAAATAGAAAAAAGTCTATATGTATGGTCTCTTTGTATATCTCCCAATAGTCCAGGAGTCTAGTGTTCTTGGCTCTGTTGAATTGTTTACGAAGTGCAACTCTGACTTTACTAAGTTCTGCGTTCCACCAGGGGTTCCTGTCCCTGTTGGTTTTTGGCGCCCTTAGCTTGCAGCATGCATGGTATGCTTCGGTTAGGTATTCTTATAGTTTTGTCACGGTGTATTCCAGTTGTGCAGGGTCTCTTATAGTTACTTGTCATAGGTGCCTGGCTAGTAGAGAGGCTAAGAGGCTTTTGAAGCCAGGTACGTTTGTGCGTCGCGGGTTTCGTCTAGGTACGGGTTTCCTTGTGTTGGTGTTTAGTGTGAAGCGGATCCTTCTATGGTCTGAGCAAGACGGCTCTTCCGATACGTGCCAGTTTGTAATAAGGTTTGTCGCGCCCTCTGTAACCAATACGTCATTATTAAGCAATAAACAGTACTTTCTACGTTGGCGAAATTAATAAGAACTGCAGCTGTGTAGGTACGTTCTTTTGTTTGTTATTTTGTTGCTTTATTGTCTAGCACGTATTTACCTCGACTTTCGGCATCTTAACACAGAGTACTTTAGACTATACTGATACATCTTACGTATCGAAGATTCTAAGAAATTCGTTATTTTGTTTGTTGTGATTACCTTGCACGTGTTTACCTCGGCTGCTAGACTGTCGTTAGGTTGTTTTGCATTGTCTATACGTTATCAATTAATCATATTCTATTAGTTGCTCACATACTTTCAAACTTATTAATTAAACTTATTGTAATAATTGTAAAATAATATTGACTTTTCTTCTCTCCATTTAACGACAACTCTCAATAACGACAAAAAATGCGCAGTCCCTTCAGTATTGTTATAGAGTTTACACTGTATTGTGTTTCGTTAACTCAGGAGGGGGGAGCTACGACCGCGCGTCGCACGCGCCCGTCGCCCGCAGTGGCCGTTCGCGCTGTATTACCATTGGTTCGCGGTCGCTTTCCAGTTTTGTTTTCCCCAATTGAAAATCTGCCATTTATTCATTTTTATTTTTTTATAAAGCGATTGTACTACCAGGAAATAGTAGATTGTTATGCAAGGGGCTAAAATTACCCATTTTGTATGAAGCGAGGGAGTTATAATTGGTTTTTAACGCCGTGTGTTACACTCTACTTTTCACAACGATTGCGAGAAAATAAAATAATCCAATACAATATTAAATAGTTTATTAAAACTTAAATGTACAATCTGTATAATTCTGGATATTTAACGAGATGTTTTTTCTCGACAACTTAATTTCAGTCCTCTGTGAAGATGAATGTTGAGTTGTCTGTGGGGTACACGTGGGAGATACACGTAGTTCCAGGTTTGAGGGTCCCTCGTTCGAATGTTCTGAATAAAGAATCGGCGGAGTTGACTCATCCCTTGATGTCGATGGTCGTGGGCAAGTTGGGAGAATATTGATGCATTCTTTTATACACTGGGTAATATCAAATTTGTTTTGACTGGAGTTCTCTATATAGCCTTCCGCCACTTGATCGAAAGTCTATCCACCGTGGCGTTTTAGTGTTGTTATATTTGCACCAGAATCCGCCAAGAGAGTAGCGAATGTTCTTTGGAAACAATGGCCAGTGGATGGATGGAAGGAGTTCCGGATTAGGCAAATTTAAATAGGTGGCGATCACTTTTGGCATGTTACTTAATTAATTTTTCCTTAACTTGCCTTGTGCATTTTCCGTTTTCATAGTTGAGAAAAAATTTGGGCGTGCCCACGCCACTCGGCCGTAAATCTTGGTAGGACTTTAAAACAAAAAAAACTCCGCTTATAACGAATTTCCTTTCCTTGTTTTTCTTTGTATTGGGCAGATTTATGGCTTGAAGATGGGTATCAGTTTCGACATCTTCCACTGTTATGTTAGCCAGTTCTATTACTCTGCAGGCACCGCTGATGCCAAAAATTACCTGTAAAACAAAAAATAAGGTGTGTTACAACTGTAGTTTGGTTGGTACCTAGTAGCAATTATTTTGATGAAAATAATAGACAAACGTTTAAAAAATATAAGTACGTAACCTTAGTTGCCAAGTATTTTTCATTTGGAACCTTATTTACGAAATTCTCGATATTTTTCCTCGTGAAAACTTTGGATTTCTTGGCCTTGTAGCCGGTGGATAATTTATTGAGAAAAGCAGTCAAATTTACATATTTCTTTATATTGTCTTGTCTGTATAGTTGTTCGTAACATAGAATATGTGCTCCAAAGGGTTGAACTATGATATTTTTTGGAAAGTTCATCGAAATACGTAGGTAAGTAAACTCCTTCCGTAAGCGAATCCACTCGTTTTTCTGTCCTCCACTTCATAAACTTTTCGTAAGTATTTAAATAAACGCTTCGTGACCTCGACGGCAATAGATTGAAAATTATTTCTTTTCCTTTCTCTTCCATCTGCGAATCATCTCCATTCTCACTAGATGATGACATTTTCACTGTTGTAAAATAAATTATTACGGTCACCAATTGAATTTGTAATTAGAGAAAAATTCTAAAGATTTCGCGCCAGTGCCTTTTTTATTTCATCTGTAGCCGCAACGCAATGCACGCATTCTACCGAAGAGATCGCTGCTTTTAGTTCCATTTTCAAAAATTTAATGTTCCTCTTTTTCATGAAACAGTAATAAGTTGAGTCTTTATTCGTGGTTATTCTACTTATGAATTAAAACTTTTTTCATTTTTGTAGGCTCGTTGGTAACAAACAATTTTTTTTAAATATCACTTTTTCCCCTAGAGGAAAATATGTTATTTTAGCCCCGCTCTAGTACGCTACAATGATGGACTTTTTGAGCAAGAGGAGTGAAAAAATCATTTCGCTGCGGGAAAACAACCATTAACATTTCAGCATGTATACCTATTACTATACATATAATATTAAAGTCGCCTTACGTGTCTGTTTGTGTGACCGCGTGGTTCTTCTTCAGTACGCTTTGGATTGTGATGCGGGTTTCACCATCAGTTTGAGAATTTATTCTGAAAGGGTTATGGGTATAATACATTAATATTAAAGTTAGTTACAATAAAAAAAAAACGATGTTTTGTTTAATAGGCCCTATCAGAATACCAGCGCTGCGGTATTTATTTATTTTTTAATATCGCAGCATTATGCTGAGATAGGAGCCTTTTGGCCTCGCACAGGTCTTTTATTTTTACTTTTAATTGTATTGTTATGTTGTATGTTTTATTATTAGTATTAAATGCTCCTTTTTTATAATTCGTTATGTTTTTGGTTTAGATTTCCTGTGCGTGTCCCAAATAAAATATTTTCTTTCTTTCTTTCTTTCTAATAGTAAAATCCGTACGAAGCAAGGACGGGTCGCTAGTACACAAAAGTTTACAGTAGTTAAACTTGGCACAACGTCTTTCCTCCAAATAAGTACTTCCAAAATCAAATTAAATATGTGATTCAGCAGCCTGCAACCTGCAACCTGCAGCCTGCAATCTGCAGCCTGTCTATTATTAGTGAGCAGTGGCACGTCACTAGCGAGGAGTGATCTAGTGCTAATCTATTCAGACCTCTCTGCGGTCTAGATGCTGCGACGAAACTGGGACGACATTTACTCCAAATTAGTTCATTCGTATTTAAAATGGAGTTTCGGTATTGGAGAATGGGAGGCTTTTAGCCTAAATTCATTTATGTGATAGTCACATGAAGGGGGCTCGTGGTTACGTAACGCACTTTAAATCACAATACGAAAGATTATGAAGAACATTGCTAATCCATGGCTTCATATGTTTGAAAAGTTCGTCTGTTCAACAAAGTAAATAAATAACGTAATGAATGTTGTTGAACTGTCAAAATCAAAGGCAGTGGTGTCTTATGCAATTACACCGATGGTCGCTTAAGGTTAAACAACGCTTGCCGCGGTCGATAAATGAATAATTGACCATTCAATTCACGATCCCGTATTTTTCGATTCTCGTATTTTAAATGGTTAAAATACCTACCGTTTGAAAATGGAGGACTCAAAGTATGAGGCGGGCGCTGGGACAATACGGAGCAAAAATAATAATTCCACCGCAGTGTACTTAACCATGATGTAATTTATTTCCATTTCCATAGCGAAATGTTTGTTATAATGGCAATTTTTCGTTTATATTTTTTTTAAATAGAACGTTTCATACTATCTCGCTTGTTTTTCCCGAAGGATTAGGCAGAGGTGATCGTACAGTACACCCACATTTCGCCAGTTACGTTAATGTCCCATGTAATAGGGTGCGAGCCTGTTGCCATCAACCGGGCACAAACCCAGACTCCAGGCTGCTAATGGAAAAACCCAATAACACTTTGTCCCACCTAGTAATCGTACCCAGGACCTCTTGCTCAGCCGAAGCGCAGGCGACCACCACTAGACTTACTAGGCAGTTCTTATGTTATTAGAACTGGTACGTCAAATGGGGTGAATAGGAATGCAGGGGTGAATCGAGTCGAAACTGAAAAAGGGATTTTAACATTGACATAATATAGTTTGTTGCCAACAAGTGCACTTAATCTTTAATTGTAATACAGCATACACATTAGAATCATTATGGCAACAAACTATATTAGGTATTTCAATGTTAAAATCCCTTTTAAATTTCGGTTTCTATTCACCCCTGCATTCCTATTCACCCTATTTGACGGTACGTCAAATCTGAATCCCTAGATAGATTTTCGATTTGCACCGTGAAAGATCCCTAGGAGGTACTGTAAGTTTTACGATCCGATTTACTGAACCCTACAGTAACATCAAAGAATATGAAGCAACGATGATTAACGTTTAAATCGCAGCCATTAACCAGCTCATTTAACTTAACCGAGTGACGTCGGTACCCTAGCTAGACGTTACAAGGTTTCTCGTAATAGAATTAGGCGTCGACCGAGCTGCAGACAATAAGATAGAATCTGTTTATCTATCTGTGAAGTGATAATAATAATAATAATATGACGTCATTCGTTTCCCGGAAAGTCTACTGCCTCGCTGGTCTAATGACCTCTCCCGCTCTGGGCCGAGCGGAAGGGCGTGTCAGACTCTTACTGACTAAAACCCACCCATGTTCCTTCAGTTGCCTGTGCGCCAGGGCCACGGTAACTCTTTCGAACAATCCGCGACCCCGGCAGGCATCGGTCCTATCGGACCCCGTCAATGGTGTTGACATCTCTTTGAGGCGCGCGTGGAACACGACGCGCCGTCGACCCGGGCCTGATCCTTACCGGACGGCGAGCTGCCCATTGCTCGCCGTCCGCAAGCCCGCGCCTACGGTGGCCGGGAGTCGGCAATCGACTCCCGACGCCCAGGGTGTCTCCTCCTCCTGCGGCGGCTAGGGGCGCGAGGGCGTAGAGATTGCCTCTCCCTCTCGCGCTCCGCCTCCTCCTTCGCGAGCATTACTGCTTCGCAGAAGGAGGTGACGGCTTCCCATTCCCTCTCGCTCCGTACCATGGCCTGAACCAGGGCTGGACGCGAGAGGTCGCCGCCGCCGATCGCCGCCACGAGGACACGGCGGTGCTCCGCCCAAGCCGGGCAGACCTCCACCGTATGCTCCACCGTGTCCTCCGGTCGATCCACGCAATGATAACACCCGGGCGTTTCCTCCCGCCTTATCCGAAACAGGAACCTCCCGAAACAGTCATGTCCGGTGAGGACCTGCGTCAGGCGGAAGGTGAGGACGCCGTGGCGCCTCTCAAGCCACTCCTCAAAGAGGGGTCTTACCGCCGCAATTGTGGCGTGCCCTGCGCTGGGTTGCGACAGTCTCGGTAGCAGCCTGGAGTTGAGCCCGGGTGATAGGCTCGCCTCCTATTATATGGGATCTGAACATAACTGGCGAAACGTAGATGCACTTCTGCCTCACCCTTCGGGGATTACCGGCATGATGTTTTGTTATATATTTACAAGAATATGCCTTTGAGGGAAATCTAAACGATTCCTTGACTTCTCCAGCGGTGGTTGGTCTGTTTGTCACTGATGTTTTTCTCAAAAACTGTGACGTAGGAATTTGTGGGATGATGTAAGATGTTATGAATTGTTAAGGATGAATTTAACCCCCTAAAAAGGTCTGTGTACGTGGATTTTGCGAGCCCGACTCGCTCTTGGCTGGTTTAGATTTCTTGATATACCGCATTCAATACTTATTTCTAAGATTTAAAGTGAGTTTTTATAGGAACACCTACATCATGGCTTCACGTTTCCCTTGACACCTAATGCCAAAAAAACACAGTAACGCGAGCGAAGCCGCGAAGCACGGCTTGTATTTCATAAGTATTATTGTTTGTAGTTTCTCGTCTAACGGATTAGCGCTGCAGAGAAAATGAGATTGTACTTTTAAGTCGTTAAAGTTTTAGGGTGCATCAAACCGCGATAAGAGATAATAATAATAATAATAATAATCATTTTATTATCAGGCAACTAAAGGCCCATACATAAAATACACGAAATAATCTTATATAATAATAAACTAATACATATCAAAAAAAAAAAAAAAAACTTATAAAACTATCTATACACGTAATGTTGACGGCATCGTGTATCGCTGCGTGGTGTCGCGTAACCGTCCTCGGAAGCGTCGATAAACGACACCTTTCGGCCAAAAGTCCTCTTTCAGGCAAGTCTGTAGATGGTGGGTTGGAACTCGTACCACGAATGACTTAAAGTTGATGTTGTGGCGCGATTCCAACCTTTCAACCCTCAGAGTCCAGTTGGTCTTCACTTTCAAATACTGCACGACTTCCTCAGTTGTAGTGGAGTGATGCAGACGCGATAGGTACAGCTGCGTCGTAGGCACAGCAGGGCGCAACAGCATATTGGGTCCACTCGGTGCGGTGCCGCACAGGTTACGAGAACAGGGCTTCTTCCTCTTCCTTTCCACTTTCGTGAAACCCTCTTCATCAACTTGGCTGCAGGTTTTTGGCAAGGAGCTACGGACCGCAGTCAGGGCAGGTTGAGTACCCTTTTTCTGTTTTTCCCCTTTTCTAGATTGTCGCTTTGGTTGCGACACATCTGGTTTGCCACCAGTGACAATAGCAGCGTAGGCACGTTTAGGGGTCAATGTACCTACGCATGACGTTTCCGCAGCCGGAGTTGTGGTGCAGGAGACGGCGACGGCGGGCGGCGCTTGCTCAGCGTTATCGGCAGCTAGTGACGCACTTGTGTTTGCCGATTCAAAACTGCCGACGGATGCATTTGCGCCCCTCGACGAGTGTTCACCCGTGAGGCCTCAGGTGACCCAATTACCGAACCAACGTTGCGCAATAATGCTATTTCTGCACGTAGATCAGTATTGACTTTTTCTGATTCCTCCATTCTGGGCTGCATCTTTGTCATCTCCACTTTTAAGGTAGTGATGTCCTTTAACAGCCGCGTCACGTCGACGTGATCGAACGTGACTGGGGGCAGCTTACCTAGCTCCTTCGCCACGAAATCAGGCACGTCGTCCGGGTCAGTCTTCTTCAACATATCGATTATATCTTGAAGACTCTTCTCGGTTCCATCTCTGCGGCGAGAGGGCATTTGGTCTAGTTTTCCAAGCGACTGGAACAGCAATCGTTTTCCGCTGCAGATCTCGTCCTCCTTATAATTGGACCGGCATATCTGCAGGATGCTCACCTCGTCCATGTAGTCGATAGCATGGACCAGGAATGCCAGCAATTCATTGACTATGAGTTGTTTGGAACTCATTGTGTTTACGGGCAGCGGCTATGGCCGCGCAACTCGTGAATAAAATTCGTACCGTGCACAGTGGAAACACGTCCGTGTTCGAGCGCGCATCGCACTGCACTGAATGAGATGATAATGTAATGAGATTATAATTTCCTTATACAAGCTAATACTAAAATATATATTATTATGTCCAAGTCTACAACAAAAAAGTGAAAATCTCATAGGGCATCAAAAAATTCGTCCGCATCGCGTCAATGGGATAAGTGCCCAAAAGGCTGGCATAATTGCCACGTTAGATGGCAATGCTGATTCTTTGGGCTAAAAATAGGCCAGCCCTCTGGCCTCTTCCCATCTTCATGTGCCAAGCCATTGGGTTCTAAAACAGCTGGCACCCCGGCGGTTACAAGAGCCCGACGGATGATGTCATTCATACTGGCGCGCCGTGCCATCCGACCAGCGCTCTTGCTGCAGGATAGGCCATGGTGTCCGAGGCAGTCGACTGCTTCACCTCATTGACAGCGATGTGGAGCCCCGCAAGAAGCGTCCAGACGCAAACATGTAGCGATCCGGGTTGTGTTGTCACCCAGAATAGTGCCTATGTTGGGTGACGGTAGCACCTGCAGCCAGAGACCCCACTCCCACTCACCCACAGCCAGCAGGCGGGCTCGCTCGGCAGTATTGGTGGACGTATTAATGAGTTTATTCCGTACCAACATGCAGAGCGGCTAATCCCACAGTCTCTGGGAAAACTGGTTCTAGGGCTGAACCGTGTCCGGGCAGGCCACTTTCCAGGTGTTCACCTCATCTGTCAAACACTGCACTTCAGAGTCAGCCTGAGAAGGGGTTAAGATTCTTGTGGTTATTTTATCGGTGCTGTGGACCGAGGACAGGATAGGCTTACACTAAAAATTTTGCGGACGCCGAGCCCACCAAAACGAATGGGTAGTGTGGCAAGCAGCCACACGCGGTTGTCCAATGCCATATTTGAAATGGATGTTAGAGTACTTCGAATAATAAGATCTATTTTGTCTAAAAGGTGTGGCTGCTTCCGTAAAGAGGAAGAGCGGAGAAAATACATAAAATTTGGACCGAAACAGCAATATCTGATAAGAGTGAAAGCCGAATGTAAATTAATTTTAGAAAGTCTATGCGAAACGAAAACATTTTAACGAATAAAATGTTTAATATTTTCGTTGACGAATGGTGAAAAGCTGTCTTCTAAAATTAGGGAACCTAGGAGGTGTAGTGTAATTTTTTTCCAAACTTGATACCCGGGGCTATTGAATTGAATTTCTGTATATTCGATTGTCTGTCGTCACAAAGGTAAGTAAGTAAGTAAGTAAGTAAGTCTTTATTTGCCTTAAACATGGTATAAAAGGTGTTACAGTTTGGTAATATAATATAGTTCACATGTTTAGCTATACAACATCATGTATCAATTGCATGCAAAATACTTAGAATTAATTAGTAAGTAGAAATAAAATGTCAAAGCTATAAAACATTCTCCACAATACAATCATCATAACATAATATTATTTAATGTCAGAAATTAATCTCCACGAACAAAATCAAAAAGTCACAATAAAAGAAAACATTATAAAAGTAAACATTATTCGCAACAGTTCCATAACATTACATAACATAACTTAAAGTAAAAAAAAAGGAAATCAATAAAATCAATAATTATAAAATAAAAATGTCAAAATTATAAACATTATCGACGATCCAGTATGTCACTATTTGTGAATTATAATTTAATGTCAAAAAAATCCTTAATGTCATAAAAATTATGTTCATTCAGCCATTTAAAGAGTCTGTTTTTAAAAGAATTAATATTAAATAACAATTTCATTTCTTTTGGAATTTTATTATAAATGCGTACACACATCACCAGAAAACTTTTAGAGTACTTGGCTGATTTAGGAGTATCCTGCAATACAAGTCTACATGGATCCCTATTACGAGAGTATATTTGATCGACTTTCTTGAATAATTCCTTATTATTATATACAAAATTACATATCTCGTAGATGTACAGTGAAGGAAGTGGTAATAAACCAAGCCTTTTAAAATGCGGTTTACAGGACTCGTCAGTACGGATCCCACAAATGGCTCTGATGCATTTCTTTTGCGCGATAAACACTCTATTTTTATCTGTACTGTTACCCCAAAAAATAAGTCCATATCGCAAAATCGATTCTATGTAAGCATGGTAGGTTATAATGGCGGTTTTTTTATTCGTCACATTCTTGACTTGCCTGAGAGCATAAACGAACTTATTAGACTTGTTGCACAAATTATCTACATGTATTTTCCAATTTAAATCTTGGTCTATGAGTATACCCAGAAATTTTGTATGTGAAACTTCTTTTAATCGATCAATATTAAGTTTGAAATTGTATTTGGCATGTTTAGATTTATTAAATTGTATGTACATAGATTTATCTAGATTGATTTTTAATTTATTTACCTGTAGCCATTCTAAAATGTTGTCAATAGTATTATTTATGTCAATTTCGTGATCAAATTTTAATTTATACTTTTTATCAGATGTCACTATGATTGAAATGTCATCTGCAAATAATATACATTTATGATTGACCTGCTGTGGTAGATCATTTACGTATAATAGAAATAATAAAGGGCCTAATACACTCCCTTGTGGTACACCGCAATTTTTTACTTTGAGCTCAGAGGAGTATGAGGTTAGTAAATCTTCATTTACTTTACTAATAGCAACGTATTGATTGCGGTTACTTAAATAAGATGCAATCCACTGCAGTGCTACACCTCTTATTCCATTTCTTTCTAATTTTCCCAATAATATATTATGTGCCACAAAGTCAAATGCTTGAGATAGGTCAAAAAAAAGTCCTGTCGTGAAGTGATTGTTATTTAAAGACTTCAGGGTATGGCTCAAAAGATTATATATGGCTAATGTTGTTGACTTGTGCCTTTGAAATCCAAACTGTTCCTTTGCTATAATATTGTATTTGCTACAAAAGTCGATAAGCCTTTTGTGCATACATTTCTCAAACAGTTTGGACAAGATAGGTATAAGGGTAATTGGACGATAATTTTTAACGTCTTTTTTGTCGCTTTTCTTGTACAAGGGTTTTACAACTGATAACTTTAAAGCATCAGGAAAAGTTCCAGTCGAAAACGAAAGATTAATTAGATATGTCAATATAGGAGTTAATTCTTCTCTGCACGCTTTAATTATAAAAGTAAGGAAAGGTAAATTTCGCATTTTAAGTTGTTGAGGTCAAGGCCGATGAATTGGAACTGCTGCTTTAGGTATAAAAGATCTTTTAGAATGGTGTCTACGTCACCTAAATACCACACATTTAATTTCGAATTTAGTTGTTGTATAATGGGATGGAAAGCCAAACTAAAAATGACTGAACCGAGAGGATCAAGTTGTTGGCATCCGACTGCAGGTTCCAAAACGTTGTCTTTATAAAGTAATTTTGGTGGGTGCCTCTAGCACTGCCACATAAAACCATAAATTTCGGGTAACTCCTATTTTACGTCGGCCAACAAAAGGAGCTGAAGGCGTTTTTAACGTCAACCTTGACCTCACCTTAACTAGCATTAAAACTAGATAGAGCATGTACGGCAGCCTCGCAGCCCCCTTTTGGATCCAAAGCCAAGCTGTGTAGGCTTATTTTCTTAATTTCCTTACATTTACGGAGGATTTACAGATGGAATAAGAAAAAATCATGATTTTCGAAACATCATGAGACATTTTAGTAAAAAGAAAGTAATTTTAATAAGAGTTCATCTATGAAAACTACAAAGCAACTTTATCTTAAAAAAGACATTTCCTTCGAACACGTTACTTGCTTAAATAAATTAATACTGAAGGAACATAAAAATGCATAAACACCAGAAGCACCTGTTTGAATGGAGTCCAAAATTCAAATTTTAAGCTAGCTCGGCTGGCTAATTAACAATATGTCACGATAATTTATGATATGAGGACTGGCATGATGGTTAAAGCTAACCCGAAAAATTAGAGGAGCGGACGAACGGACATCGAAAACGATTACAAAATGTGAAACTTTTCGCAGTACACTAATATTCGTAAGATAACCTTAAAATTACAATACGATCCTTCCGCAATGCTCGGGGGAAGTGTCAAAGTGTTTAGTTAGAGTTCTAAACTAACATTTAGACTAAGGCAAGGTGCGCCACATTTCGCAGACTTTGTCATAATACTGCAAATACGAGACAAAACGAGCCATTAAAATCTATATCCGGTAGGGTTGTCACACGTCTACGAATAACAGACTATATTTATAAAGGTTCCTTTTTGTAAGGCTAAAACTAAATGGACTGTCTGGGTTACTGGCCCTTTTTCGTGTAATATTTACAATATTTTATACCTTTCTTAATAATAGGTCGGAAAAAAAGTTTTTTCGTATTTTATAGGTACAAAGTTGTAGTAAAATCTCTGGCTGTTCTATTTGGTTTTCATACCATTAAATAGAAGACATTAAAAAAATAAAAAGTAAAACCGTTCCCGCCATTTTTCAACAGATTTTCTGTCCGCCAAAATTAGTGAATCTAACGAAGAAATTCGATACAGTTAGATCTTGTATTACAAAAAAGGAAAAATGCGACACAAGCCGCGATACAAATATGTGACGTTTATGGACTTACGCAGTGTCGAGTAGCACAAAGTTGGCTCAAACGTTTTCAGTCCGGGAATTTTGATGTCAAAAATGCAGCTCGCTCTGGTCGCACTGTTACGGATAAGGTCGATGCCATATTTGAAAAAGTAGAGCAGTTACGACATAGCTGAAGAGTTAGGGTTTGACCACAAAACAGTTTTGGCTCATTTAAAAAAGTCTGGGTACACATAAAGAGCTCGATATTTGGGTGCCACACATACTCTTAGTCTTGAACTTGTCTATAAAATACGAAAGAACTTTTCCCGAACCGATAATAACTACAATAATTACAGCTCAGTTTCTTGAAATATGATGTTAAATAAATAAATTCAGTTAAGCTGTGATGATTCTTCCTGGCTTCTAGCTGCTTGGAATTTTATTCAAATACAAGCAGTGTGCCCGATGCGGTTTCCCATCGGCAAAAATACTTCCAGACGAACTTTCATCCCCTGTTTAATC
The DNA here is from genome assembly GCA_917490735.1 of Dryobotodes eremita. Lineage (NCBI taxonomy): Eukaryota > Metazoa > Arthropoda > Insecta > Lepidoptera > Noctuidae > Dryobotodes > Dryobotodes eremita. The sequence goes on along the minus strand of OU823241.1, from coordinate 1,568,727 downwards.
CCTTTACGGGTTGAATTTTCTCAAGTTCGACGTTAGTTGACCTTCGGTATGAAAGAAATTCTTATGCAAAATTTCAGGCTTCTAGACAATTAAAAAGGCTGTGCGTTGTCTGTCGCAGACAGTTCGCTCATACGCTCGAATCTGAGTATACGTATTTCTTTTTGCTCCGTCATAAAAATATTTTGTAGTAATAATTAGTGAAGTTTGGACTTTAGAAAGTCATATATGCGGTGATTGTGTCTATAACTTTAATTATTTCAAATAATACGACGAAAACAAACAGTGTTAATCATCATAACATAATAAAAGAAAATGATAGAATATCATTAAAAGTGTCAGTACAGTGCAAGGTGTTTGTGTATTTGAACTAGAAATAATATTATCACACCCTCACTAATTTTGGAATTGCCATCCGTCTGCTATAAGGTCAAATAATTTAATAACTTCTGTAAGCGTATAATAGCGACAGTAGTTAAAGCCGTGCCTCTACCGTACCAGCCACAAGGTTGTGGGTTCAAATCCACGTTAAAACATCGGGCTCTTTTTGTTATTTGTTGATTACGGTTGTCTTGCTGGTGACTTTAAAAAATCGAATATGCCGAAGTGTGGAGCTTGTGGAAAATTTTTGGCAGTGAATGACGGCACAAAATGCTCGAAATGTCCGGGATTTTATCACCGAGTCTGCGTCAACCTCGCGCCCACAGCAACATTCTCGGCAAGCTGGATGTGCCCTGGATGTAAGGCAAAGGTGCCTCGTATAGACAACTCCCAAACCCCTGTGAAGGGAACAGAGGAGTCAAGCTCATCCACCAGTCCAGCAGCGGTCAGCCCCACTGATAATGCTGAAATCATCCCAGTTGAAATAAAACATATCACACCGGATACTCAAGAGTTCAGCCTAGCGATGGAAATCCGTGGTCTTCGCAGTGAGGTTAACGCCTTGCGAGACGAAATTCGTCTATTTCGAGATGAGTTCTCAGGCCTTGATGATAAGGTGAATAAGTGCTATAATCGCATGGACACCCTGGAATGTCGTGTCAAAGTACTCGAAGAGAACACCGAGCAAAATAATTCTCCTCGTTTAATTCAACTGGAGGAAACAATTGGGGAACTTCAGCAGCAACTGAATGAACGTGAGCAAGAGTCCCTATTAAACGATGTTCAGCTGTCTGGCGTTGCGGAGTTTAGTGGGGAAAACCCGGCTCAGTTGGTTGGCACCCTTGCACTCAAACTAGCGATTAAGCTCGAAGAACAGGACATCGTTTTTGCTAAACGTGTTGGGAACGTTCGGCGTGACCACACCGAGGGCGAAGCGCACCGTCCTCGTATCATCGTTGTCCGACTAGCAAAACGCGTGACGCGTGATAATTTGCTGAGTTCCGCGCGTGTCCGCCGCAACCTCACTACTGCTGATATCGAAGTGCCGGGAACGCCAAACCGCATCTACCTCAACGAGCGCCTGAGTAAAACAAACAGGCAATTATTCTACGAGACTCGTCAAGCTGCTAGTCGTCTGGAATGGAAGTATACCTGGACTAAAGATGGCCGCGTACTTGCGCGTAAAGAAGAGGGAAAGTCGGTTGTGAACATCCGAACGGAAAGGGACATCTCGCGTTTTTTCAGCACTCAATAGGTTTGTTCTTGTATATGGTTGTAATTGCTATCATCGTTTTGTATCGGTCGGATAACGCGATGCCACGTGAGAATGTTCAAATTAGTCCATTGTTTTGTTTACTATCTACCTTATTCTTGTTTCCTTGTTGCATGTCGTTGTTAAATACATGCTTTTTGTTTTTCACTATTTTTGAGAAGTGTTTAATACATCATACATGTTCCTGTCAGTGTCATCTAACTTCACGGTGTCATTCTGTTAGCATCTTTAGTTATTTAAGTTGCCATGTTTTATATTTTATAATCTACGCTGCTCACGATGCCAGACCGTATTTATATATTTTTTCTATGCCGCTTATAATAATTCACTTACACTACATTTTATTTATTTACTACAGCAATCTTGTTTACTTGCATCTTTTATCAATGTGTGAGTTCTTTTATTTAGTATTTTCTGTGATATTATTATTTATCTTTAGTAAATTATCTATTCAATGATGTCTACTACATACCTTAAGGTTGGTTTTTGGAACGCGGGTTCCTTGGGCACGAAACATGACGAGTTTATAGCAGCGTTACTGGGTTTGGATGTCGACATTATGGCGATTAATGAGACGTGGCTACGAACAGGCGAAGAAGGGCGCGCGCCCTCTGTGCCTGGATATAGGCTGCGGCATATACCGCGCCCATTGTCTGTCAAGAAGGGACGTGGTGGCCGTGTTGGTTTTTATATCAAGCACGGTATTAATGTTCGAAGCCACTCGTACTCTGCTAGCCCATTGCACACCACAGTCGAGCAGATGTGGGTCACAATTAGTGTTCGCGGAATTAAACTAGCAATAGGTACCGCCTACCGCCCGCCCTGGCAAGATGTTGATCTTTTCCTAGACGCCGTGTCGGGTTCATTAAACTCCCTAACGCAATGTGAGTACACGATATTGATGGGTGATTTTAACATAAACATGCTTAGTGACTCGGACTCCAAGACGGACAAGTTAGTCTCATTTTTGAACTGCCTAGGTCTTAAACAATTGGTGCAGTCACCCACACACTTTACAGTGCATGGCAACTCTCTGATAGACATCGTCTGTACAAATGTTAAATCACGCTCTGTATCAGTTGATGTAATACCGGATTTAGGTGCGCACGCGTTGATTTCAGGCGAATTTTGTTTTAAACGCTTGAAAATTCCGTCACGAACAATAACTTATCGACCACTAAAGGACATTATTAGGGATTGTTTTGATCAGGATCTCGAGTTACTTAACTGGAAAGCGTTAACCGAGCTACAAGATGTTAATGCTATGGTCAATGAATTTAACTCGAAATTACTTACACTATTCGACGTCCATGCACCTTTAAAAACTAGTGTTATTAAGGAGCACTGTTACCCTTGGATTACTGAAAATGTTAAATTTATGATGCGCTTGAGGAATAAAGCGCATGCAGATTATTTTAAAAACAAAAAATCTGATTCTAAAAAGTTATATTACAAAGAATTGAAGTCACTTGTTTCTAGATCTCTGTTTCACGAAAAGCCAGCGTACTATAAACACAAAATCAACAGTCAAATAAATAACTCCAGAGCGCTTTGGAAAAACCTAAAGTCTACCCTGCTCCTATCTAAACATAAGGAGTTACCTCTGCATTTTAACGATCCCGACATTATTTGTGACCATTTCCTGAATGTGCCGGGTGCGAATACGGTTAGCAATTCATTGCTTGCATATTTTGAATCCGCGCGAAATAATAATTCCACGTTTAGTTTGAGACCTACTACACGTAAGGAAATCGCGAACATACTGAGCACTATTACATCGAATGCTGAAGGTTGCGATGGCCTTACCATAAATATGGTATTACTGACACTACCTGTGACTTTGGACGCCGTGACTGCTGTAGTAAATACATCTGTTACATCCTCATCTTTCCCCGAGTTATGGAAAGTTGCCAAAGTGCACCCATTACCGAAGACCCCTAATGCATTGGACATGAAGGATCTTAGACCTATTAGTATCCTGCCGGTACTTTCTAAAGTTTTAGAGAAAGTAGTTTGTGCGCAATTGGTTGAATTTTTAGAGACTAATAAAATCCTCCCAGATGTACAATCGGGGTTTAGAAAGGGCCGTAGTACAGCCACGGCCTTGTTGGATGTGACAGACAATATCTTGTCGGCTCAAGATGATGGTATGTGTACTCTTTTGGTGTTGCTTGATTTTTCACGCGCGTTTGACTGTATTAACGTTCCTCTATTACTGTCAAAGATGGTTTTTTATGGATTTGACGAGGACACAATAAAATGGTTTGATAGCTATCTTGGCGATCGTACGCAATTCGTTGAAATACGTCGGGCGGACGGCTCAACAGTTGTCTCAAGACAGCGTTCAGTAGAAAGGGGGGGTTCCACAGGGCTCGATTCTTGGGCCAGTATTGTTTATTTTGTATTGTGCCGATATAGTTAAAAATATGAATAAATGCAAATACCATATTTATGCCGATGATACACAAGTTTATATATCATTTAAGCCAGAAGACTATGAACAAGCATTAAACTATCTTAATACAGATCTTGAAAACATAGTGCAATGGTCCAATGCCAACGCGCTTGCCTTGAATCCTACAAAATCCAAGTATATGCTTTTTGGAACCGAAAACCAGTTAGGTAAAATTAAACCCTGTGCCGGCTGTGTGACTATTAACGGAGAGCCTATTGAACGGGTCCACGAAGCACGTAATCTAGGTCTTATCATGGACACGAAACTTCGTTTTCACAAACACGTGTCTGAGTCTATCCGTAACTGCTATTATAGACTTAAGATTTTATACAAAGCCCCTATCTTAGTGAAGAATTGCGAGTCTTGCTTGTGGAGTCTTTGGTTTTACCTAAGTTAAATTATGCGGACACGGTATATGGCCAACGACTACTGTCAAAAACTGAAAGAATGATCCAAAGACTTCAAAACGCCTGTGCACGGTTCTGTTTTAAAGTTCCCTATAGGGGACATGTTACACCTTTCTTCAATGAGCACAATATTTTGAAAATGAAAGCTAGACGTAAACTCCACTTGGCGAGCCTACTCTTTGGTGTTATTAAGTCTCACTCCCCTTCTTATTTATATGAGAGACTATCGTGGACAAGAAAACATAGAATCGGTGAGGGACGAAAATGTTCTCAACAGCTTTCCATACCACAGCACAAGTCGGCGGCTTTTAGAGGCAGTTTTCGCTACGCAGCTACTAAATGCTGGAACAATATCCCTCCTCCCATAAAGTATAGTAAAAGTTGCTCAACTTTTAAATTAAAATTAAAAGTGTTTTTATTAAACCATCAAAAATATTTTGAAAATGATCGAGCCGACATTTCTGCCTTATGAAAAAAAAAATTTTATTAATAATTTTTTGTTTTGTCAATTTTACCAATTTTATCGATTTCATTATTATTATTCTATTTTTTCAATTTTAATTTCAATTTGCTATCATTTTTTATTAGTCAATTAATATTGTTTGTACCATAAATGGAAATGAAAACCGCATGAAAATCCGTTTCGTAGTTAAGAAGAACAACGCAGTCACACGATTTTGTCTTTTAGATCTAGGGACTTTAGACTTATTAGTTTAATGTACGCAGGTATTAGGTATTTATTTTAGTTTTTCATTAATCACTACACAACACACCCACACACCCATGTCACAAAACTTTTAATTTATTAGAACGGGCACACACTTCCCTATTCTTTGTATTATTCTAGCGTATGGCACTCGTGGGTTGCAGCTGAAAATCAGCGTCAGGTGGTACACCTTGTGTTGTCATCTGACATTATGCTGAGCTGAGGCCCCATTGGCATTATAATCATTGTTCCGTATTTTTTAGTTTTAAGGTGTATTTTTGTTGCTGCAATGCCAATAAACGCATTTTTCTTTCTTTCTTTCTTCTTTTCTTTCTTTCAGTCAGTGAACGAATTTAAAATTTGTACATAACATACATACATAAACTCACGCCTTCTTCCCGTGGAGGTAGGCCGAAACTACAGAACGCCACCTGCTACGATCCTCACATACTATTTTTACCTCGTTTACGAAAGATTTTTATTCAGTAGATTCGACATGGGTAGAGATTATCATCCCTCTGAGTGGGCTCTAGCGCAAAATAGTAACACTAAAAGACTGACAAGAAATCCGGAAGAAACCTCGGATTCAAGGTGACCCTACGAAAAAAAATGGCCACAAAATTGTCGGGGACAAATGTCTAAATTGTCCGATCTTTACTGAGATCCCTGGTCTGCCAACCCTAAACCAGGGAAAGATGGACAGCAATGAATTTACTTAATTAGCTCCCCAGAGGTCGGCGACAGCCGACCTGTTACTAATGCGCTGACAAAATACCGAAACTGAAGGATTCATGTGTTATATCTTTGTGTGAGATAGTCGGTAGCTCTCCCCTGGGCGTGAGCAGTGTTTTCTGACAGTTTCATATCTGTCTTGGAAATGGAGTAAGAAACTACAGACACCGGGCGCAACTGTATAGTCAACCTCGTAAATGCTATACCGCTATAAGGTTGATTGTCACTTGTACGCCATAAGACGACAAGGTCTATTTGTCTTTGTGACAGATAAATAATTTCAACCCTAGCGAAGTTTCATATTATTGGGAATTGTATTAAAACATGATAAAGCACGAACCTTTACATATTTTTTGGTAATATATTAATATTGTGCCATAGAATTGATGTTTGTATTTCCAATGATATGATGTCATTAGATTTTAGTATCAATACAATTACCGTAGGTATCTGTTCGAATCGAACTTCAGAGGTGCAACTTTGCTTGGATTGTTGTTTACGTACAAACCTTCGATTGAATTTGAAAACTTAGTATAAAAACTTGACGATGTATGGAGCCCTTTCCACGTGTAAAGTAACGGATATTAACACGACTTCGACATTTGCTTTATTATTCAACCGTTTTCACACGAATTCCCATTGCGTGAAATTAAATAAATTTTTGGTCAAATTCAACAACTGAATTTGGGTCTAGCTAAAAGTTGTCTCTGATGTAGCTCCTTCATGATACGCAGTTAAAATTCTCAATGTACATCACTACGATAGTGACGATGACATACAAGCCAAACTTTACTTTTGCGATATTTTGAGAAAAACAACTTTCTGTGCCTTGCAACTAATACCTATAGTCACCACATCTCTTCCATTGTATGTATTCTTAGATACTCTGAAGTAAAATCTCAGTAGATTCTTAAGCTTTTTCGTATTTTCCAAACGCTTCCAATGTGCTGATAAAAGCGACCGAGTCAAAGCTACGCCGTAGCGTCGTAGCGTCGTAGCTCGTAGCGCGTAGCACGTAGCTCCTAAATTGTTTATTTGAATCTGCAGACGGAGAGCGATACTGTTTGTTTGTTATATCTAGGTGAAGTGTCTGTTTTGTTATACACTTAATGTGTTTGTATAGTTTTTAGATCAAAAGCACGTGCTCGTTAAAAACGTTTAAGATTTTGATTGGTGATCACAAAAAGTAGATTACAATGTTTGTGAAGAATTTTCTAATTTATTCATCCAGTTTATAAAAAAAGGTTTTATTATCGGTTCCCCCATGGTTTCTCTCATAGTTAGCCAGTCTGATTTTCTTTAAATAATTATTATCTTTAAATTGACATACTAAGGGTCGACATTTCTATATTCTGATTACTTTTATCAGAAGAATAAATATGACAGCGCAATATTTAGCCCTCAGATAAAAGTTATCTGACGTTTGGAAAATCGGCCCTTTTTTTTGGGTGGGAAATCATCAAATGACCTCTCCCGCTCTGGGCGGAGCGGAAAGGCGTGTCAGACTCTTACTGACTAAAACCCACCCGTGTTCCTTCAGTTGCCTGTGCGCCAGGGCCACGGTAACTCTTTCGAACAATCCGCAGCCCCGGCAGGCATCGGTCCTATCGGACCCCGTCAATGGTGCTGACATCTCTTTGAGGCGCGCGTGGAACACGACGCGCCGTCGACCCGGGCCTGGTCCTTACCGGACGGCGAGCTGCCCATTGCTCGCCGTCCGCAAGCCCGCGCCTACGGTGGCCGGGAGTCGGCAATCGACTCCCGACGCCCAGGGTGTCTCCTCCTCCTGCGGCGGCTAGGGGCGCGAGGGCGCAGAGATTGCCTTTCTCTTTCGCGCTCCGCCTCCTCCTTCGCGAGCATTACTGCTTCGCAGAAGGAGGTGTCGGCTTCCCATTCCCTCTCGCTCCGTACCATGGCCTAAACCAGGGCCGGACGCGAGAGGTCGCCGCCGCCGATCGCCGCCACGAGGACACGGCGGTGCTCCGCCCAAGCCGGGCAGATCTCCACCGTATGCTCCACCGTGTCCTCCGGTCGATCCACACAATGATAACACCCGGGCGTTTCCTCCCGCCTTATCCGAAAAAGGAACCTCCCGAAACAGCCATGTCCGGTGAGGACCTGCGTCAGGCGGAAGGTGAGGACGCCGTGGCGCCTCTCAAGCCACTCCTCAAAGAGGGGTCTTACCGCCGCAATTGTGGCGTGCCCTGCGCTGGGTTGCGACAGTCGCACTCTCCATGCCGCCATGAGATCCCGCCGGAGCTCTGTCCGCTGTGCCGCGATTTCTCACGGCAGCGGAGTTACGCCCCGGCGTTTTGCTTCCTCGCGCCACTCCCAAACGTGCGCGAGGACTTTTTCCTCCAAATCCCACGACGGCAATCCAGCAAGGAGGCTCGCCGCCTCGCAGGAGACCTTGCGGTATCATCGGCCCTAAAAAGAACAACGTAAAAATCACACTACAATAAAAACACCCTTTAAAGTAAAAGTCCTCACAATTTTCATTCCATCCTCTAGATTGAGATAGGTCCCTGCTATGAGTGACAGTTAGATAGGCTCGCTGAATTCTAAGGCAAAATTTGGCTAAGGCAAGTGCTAAAAGTTTGATATAGTTATGTTATAGCGTGAGATTTGTCGGTAGTTATTTTTGTTGCCCTTTTTACTCATGTACCACTTGAGCAGCAGGTACTGTTTTAATAACAGGTTTATGTTAGAAACAATTTCTTAAGCGTTGTTCGTTTACATCATATTTTTTGTTCTTCATAATCATTTTTGCTTAATACATACGCTTGCTTTCAACTAACAATGTTTGTGTTCTTACTGGTGCATGGTTTAACTTTAAGCAATGTAAATAAAACTCAAGTTATGAGAGAAGACAGGAAAGAATTGAAATCCAAAATCCAATCCAAAAGAAAAATGGCATCTATATATACGTTATACTTAAGATAAGGTGTAGCTCAGTAATAACAGCCACACGGGTTGATCGATCAGGTTAAGTTACGCTTGCCGCGGTTGGTCCGTGGATGGGAGACCATCTTTACATATCAAGACCCCTCGGATCTCGGAAAGCGCGCTAAACCATTGGTTCCGGCTGTCGTTCGTGGATCTTTGGCAGTCGTTACGGGTCGTCAGAAGCCCGAAAGTCTGACGACCAGCCTTACTACCAAAGGGTATCGTACTACTATCGTTACTGGGTTATAGAGGTCAGATAGGCAGTCGCTCCATGTAAAATTCTGATATTCAGCTGCATCCGGTGAGACTGGAAGCCCGACCCAACATAGATGGGAAAAGGCAGGCAGATGCTGACTTAAGACTAGTCAGTGGTATCATCACATTCTGCCGAGTGTGGCGCGCGAATATTAGGTAGGTACATTTATTACAGGACAGAGATTATTAGGGTAGTATTAATCAAATCAAATCAAATCATTTATTTTTTTGCCAACATGGGTAGGGGTATAGATGTTATACATGTTTTGATAATGTTCTCCATGCTCTGCCGTCACTTGGGCATGCAAAATTTTACACATAAATTAACAATCTACTATCAAAATAACATGCTGAATAACAATAAATATTACAAAATTATTCAATTGGAAAATCATTTTAACCATTTTATTTTTCAATGTCAAGAAGTATCTAGTAGTCAATAATTAAATAAATGTCATGGAAATAAAAATAGTGAATAAATAAATAAAAGTCCTAGATAAATAATAATTGTGAGTAATTAATGTTAATTTTCATGTCATTTCTATTATTGAATATATGATTAATAAACTATTGGCCATAAGGATTCCCTTTTAGATACTCCTTCACACTGTAATACACTTTATCAGTTAGAAATGCCTTTAGCTTCCGCTTAAACATGTGCAAGTTGTCAATGTCTGTAATATAACATGGCAATTTATTATAAATCTTGGATGTCATGCAATATACACTGGTATCCATTAAATAAGTTCTACAGGGCACTGTCTGAACTTTATTTCTATATCTAGCACTTCGGAATTTTTCATACATATGCATATTACTTTTAACAAAGATTGCCATCTCATAAATGAAAAGGCTAGGTAAGGTAAGAATCTTAAGTGTTTTGAAATATGGTTCACAGCTATCACTGGTCTTAAGTCTACACATTGCCCGTATGCACTTTTTTTGGGATTTAAAAACAGACTCCCATTCCGTCGAGTTCCCCCAGAAAATTACACCATATCTCAGCGCGGATACCACATATGCATGATAGGCTGTCATGACAGTGGATAAATTTACAATTTTTGTGAGCATGTATAGCATATAGGAATAACTATTTAATTTTAAGCAGACAGATTCCACATGTGATTTCCAATTTAAATTACAGTCTACATTCAAACCCAAGAATTTCGTTACATTTACCTCATTAATTTTTGTTCCAGCATAATTTATGTTTAAGTCTGTTGGTGGATTAGTCCTGTTTCTGAAGATCATGAAATTAGTTTTCTGTAAATTAATTAGAAGATTGTTTGTTCTTAAGCAATCGACAATGCGTACAAATGTGGTATTAATGTCATTTTCTAATGATGCATAATCTTTGTTACAAAATATGACAGTACTGTCATCTGCAAAAAGAATCATTGGTAAGTCCACTGTTTTCGGAAAATCATTAATGTAAACTAAGAATAATATGGGCCCTAATACACTGCCCTGTGGTACGCCATATGTCACCTCTAAATAGTCTGAAACATAATCAGTTTCTTGCTTTTTAATAGAGCAGAATTTCGTTATTGATGTGGCTTGTTTCCCATTACTCAAATATGACACAATTAGATTTAAAGCGTTGCCTCGAATACCATAAGCATAAAGCTTGCTTCTTAGTATTCTATGGTCCACATAGTCGAAAGCTTTAGTTAAATCCATGTATAATGCACAAACTGGTACCCTTTTATCAACACTTTTAATTACTTCTTCAAGAAACTTGTAAATTGCTGTATTAATATTTTTATTTCTCCTAGAACCCATCTGTTCGTCGACTAAAATATTAAATTTTTCTAGGAATTGGTATAAGCTATTATAAATAATTTTCTCGAGAACTTTGGAACATACCGGTATTAGGGCAATTGGTCTGTAACATGACATATCGCCTTTATCATATTTTTTAAAGAACGGTTTGATGATAGTTTTTTTTTAAATACTAGGGAAATGCCCATGTTCTATGCAGAGATTAAAAATATGGTTAAGTACCGGACTTATTACAGTGCTAACGTATTTCACTATTTTAGTAGCTATGCCATCAAAGCCGGTACTGTTTGTATTTTTGAGGGATTGTATATTCTCGTGGACGTCAAAAGGTGTAACAGGATTTATAAATATTGAATTATTTTGGGAGCATGTCGGTTTATGTGTATTGCCACTAGTACTGTTATTAATCGATGGCATAGGTCTGACTTGGTCAATAAAAAACTTGTTAAAATTGTGAGCTATGTCAATAGGGTTTGTAATTGTTTTCCCCTCAACATTTATTTGCGAGATGTAATTCTTTGGAATGTTCATCTTGCTCTTATTAATGACACTCCAGCTAGCTTTAGATTTATTACTGGCAGTGGTTATGTAGTAGTTATTTTGAGACTTTTGTGTTTGTTTAACTACGTGGTTAAGCCTAGACGAGTAGATTTTAAATTTATTTTTGTCTTCGGCAGACTTTGTTTGCCGATATTTCCACATTAGGACTCGTTTTCGCTTAGAGCAACTTTTTAAACCTTTACTAATCCATTTTGGCCGCCTTAGAAACGACTATTTGATTTTTATTATGGGAAAACATAAGTTATACAAGAGACAAAAAAGTTCATGAAAATTATGAAATGCACTTTCGGGATCATGATTTTGGTAAATTTCTACAAACTTAAGAGAACTGAGAAAATTTGATATGATATTCTGATATTAACATTATTGATTGCATAATTACGAATTATATTACAATTTGAGCTATATTGGTTAAAAATAATATCATAAACACACAATTCATTTAGGATTTCAAAGTATTATTCAAATAGTCGTTTAAATTATAATAATATTATTATTATTATTTAGTCTCAAAGTTTCTTTTTAAATCCATTTACATTTAACTCTTTGATTGATTTTGTAATTTTGTTATAATTATTAAACTTTGGGAGCTATGCAGAATATGCTTTTCCACATAAGGGCTGTTTTAGGTCTCCGTTCGCGTAACATATAATTCCGCCTGTTACTTTTAACTGTATCTGACAGGTGAGGAAAACAAAATTAAATCAATCTGCATTCAACTTAACAAATAGGACAGTTTCATAAATATACAAAGGCAATTTATTAAAGTATGGTTTACAACTGTCCGTTACTTGTAGTCCAAACATGGCTCTGATGGATCGCTTTGGTGCCTTAAATACGGCTTCTCTGTTTGTTAAGTTACCCCAAAATATAATACCGTATCTTAATACAGATGCCACAAGACCATGATAAGCTGTATAAGTAGTGCATCAAGTTTATATGCATACGATAAACTACTAATTTTCTTACACAGCGCTTCAATGTGATGTGTGTCAATAATCAAGCTTAGAAACGTTGCACTATCTACGTCGTGAATTTTATTCACATCTTGGTGGTCATCATAATTATTGCTCTAAATCAAACGGCACCCTAATTGAATTACACACTATCAATCACAATCTGTATCATTTTGAAGGATATTGCTAATCCAATGCTTCATATGTTCGAAAAATAGTAAATCACGCAATGAATGATGTTGACCTGTCAAAATGAAAGCCAGTCCTACTGTTAGTGTGTTACGCAATTATTCCGCGGATCAAAGTGGGTTAGTCTGACTATAAAGTTAGAGAACGCACTCAGTCACGCACGCTTCTGTGTGAGTGATATTTGCTAAGAATTACCAAAACTTGACGTCCCGCGATAGACGTACACGCAGAGGTAGATGTTGAGTGATCAATTCAAGCAAGATAACATGAACTTTCTTATACACTATGGCAGTGTATACCACCACATAGATTTTTAAAAACCGCCTTATTTCGTGTCAGACCACGCACAACGAAAGGTTCCGTAGTTGGGATGAATTTATCCCAAGAACAAACTTAACTTTTTAGTTGAAAAAATGTTCTCTCATACATCGATATACGGTGCGGTCAATTCTCCAATTGCAAATGTTAGTTTTTAATTGCAAAAAAATGGTTTTAATGTGATAAAACTACAAATTAACGATTTTCGGACTTTTTTCTTTATTTGTGCTTTGAGACCTTGTTGCTTGCCTAATTTCATTATTCTAGGTCAATGGGAAGTATCAACCCTACAGGTTTTGTTTATTTTTGTGTACGAAAATATATCGCATAAGTGGCGAGATTTTTTTGTTGCGTTGACTAAGAAGCTTGATTTTTTTACAGAACCGAGGTACAGTAGACCTACGTATTTGATATTATTTTCAACTTGACACCTCCACGGCTTCCTGAAAAAAGGGTCTTGACTTGACAGACAGACGGACAACGAAGTGATCCTATAGAGGTTCCGTTTTTCCTTTTGAGATACGGAACCCTAAAAATACCTTACTTGTATCTGTGATTTAATCAACACCGTGACTATAACAGAATATTTTATTTTAAAATCTTCCTTCTAAATACATTGCCCTCAAAGCGTAGTGTCACATAAAAAGACACAGCAATTTATAACAGCGGACATGCTACAAATTACATTCGTCATACAACTGCTATCATCCGCTGAATGTTTAAAATAAATTAATAAATCCTTCGCTCACCATTGAAGAAACTTTTGTATTGTAACGTACAAACAGAAATACGCCGAGGGAAGTATTTTCAGGAGAAAAGAATAATTTCTTTTTCGCTGAAGACGAATCTTAGAGGGCGCTGTGTGGTGCAATTTACGAGAGGAAGCGGGGCAATTAAGACTTAAATATGTTTAATTTATTAAAATAGACTAATTTAAATGCTTAATGAATTCAATATAGATATCTAAATACAGTTTCTATTTTGACTTCCTCAGGAGAACAGTAGGTTATGAATAGCTTTATGAAGAGCAGCTTTACTACCAGCGCATTCATATGTGCTGAACGGACACTTTTTTCCGAAATTGTAATTTTAAATGATATAACATAACACGTAACATAGCGTCTTTCCTGTGTCCCCGAAGGTTAGGGCGGATGTATAACTAGGCGTACACCCATTTTTCATAAGTAATAGACAATTAGTTAGTTTGATTCTTTAGCTAGATCGACTCATTATTATTTCGTTCGTAAACTACCATTTACTGTGTACGTCTTCCATTGACCTGAACGTACCCTGGTGGCTGAGAGTATGTCTTGCTCACTCTAATGTCTCACTGATGTTGGCGAATGTCTTGGATCATTTAGCTCCCTTCAAAATGGTTGAGCTGAATGGTGCTAATCTATGCGTCATGTTCGTGAACGGGCGCCATCAGTAGGGACTGGTCATCTCTTAGCTGCCACGGCTTATTTTAATTTAGTTTAATATTTGAATTGCTTTTATATTTTTATTACGGACGCTTTTAATGTTCTGCATCATTCTCACATGCATAATTTCAACATGAATGATGTAACAAATATTTTGTAACCATATTTTGATTTAAAAGAGTGTTCGTGGAGCTGTTTGCCCATTCTTCTCTATAGGTACCTAATTCGTATTGGAATGAGCAACTAACTACTCGTACCTACATCTTTTTGACCGACCGACTCCTTGACAATTCAAAAGTGGCTGTATTGGTTTATTTGAAATAAATACTTTGAGTTGAGTTGAGTTGAGTTTTGGTGAACCTTTTACTCACGCAACGACATAAATGACGTATAAAAACTGACCACTTATTATGGCGTTCCGGCTCAGAAGTTGAGCACTCAACATACTTTCATGAGCGCTGCCGTCTCTAGACCCTGCTGGCGCCGCGATTCTGTGTTCTGTGATGTAAACACACCGTAAGTACTCACGTAACCCTCGCTCGCGCCCGCTCATCACTCCGCTCTTGCAAGACAAGCGCTGAAACCGCGGTGGCCGCGCGACGATAAATCTACACACTTACTTCTTTCGACCGGCGTCGATCATCCCCTACCGAACAAAAGCACGTTTCTCTAAACAAACACGTGTTTCCTGGTTTGTTAACCAACTTCGAATAGGTTTGTTGTGTATCTTTGTTGGAAGTTCGAGTGAAAGTAGCGAGTAGTGTGGGTGTGAGCCTGAGTGTAAGTGAAACTGTACAGTCTGTTGGATGAGGTCTCATGAGACGGTTGAAAATTATGTTCTGAGAAGCAAGAAATTTTCTTTATTGCAGACTTAAAGTAGTTCTTTTAGGAGGCTCCGAAAACGTTTATTTTCACTTTCATAAATAATTGCAACTTCAAGAAGAAAGAGTGAAAGAACACTATCTTTCCACTCGTCATAGTACGTATTTTATTTAGTGTAATAGATGTAAGTTTACTCTCAAATTGTTATTAATTCAATTATTCTTTTATTTAAATGAAATAATTGTTTTTTTTTATGTTTTGTCTACCTATCTTTTTATCTACTCTCCTATCGCAGGCATGCTGGAAGAGATTTCTTTAGAAAACAATTAAGCATCACCTTTTTATATATTTGGGTATTCCTTTATTCTTGACTACGAGTATTTATCTAATATGCGCAAATAAACTGTTTTGGAAATAAGCTGTATGTGCAAATAAACAAATAAATTTGGATGCTATTTTTATATCCAATTCACCCCGGGCGACGCCGGGCACGAACGGCTTGTTAATTATATAATACACCAACACTTACGTCTCATCAATAATGGAATCACCGTTATTGGTTGAATAAAATCTACCTGCGGAACCCTCACCCGTATTTATGAAACTTGACTTATCATTTGGGCTTGTTTCCGCTGATTTGGTTTACTCTGTTATGCTACTCAAGGGAGCATAGTTATATAGTTCTCAGCTCATAGTTATATAGATTGACTTTCTGGAACTTGAGCGTGTATAAGAGTTATCATTACCTCTATTACCAGAACGACGTAGAGGTCATCATCCGTAACCCTGGGCAAAGGATCCACGTTATAACCCGCAGAACTAGATCCCAAACCAAACTTCCCCACTAACATGCCTTGGCCTGCTAGAACTAGTTGTGCCCATCCCCGCGACTAATACGCGTCGATCAGGAATTACTCCGATGGAACCTAGAGAAGGAATATCTAGGAGCCTAGGAGCCGGGTTAATGACCTCGTTTGGGCCCGAGATCAAAGGCAAAATAATAACATAATAATATGCTAAAGTCTATGCAAAGAAAATCTTCTAAATTGTTTTAAAAAAAGAGCTTAATTCTTTAAAGATGGCAGTCATCCCAAGCAACCCTGTACACGTTGACCAACTTTGAATAAAGAATGCTTTACCAAAAACAATAGAACACGCGCGCATTGTTTAGCGCCACGGTTCAGCCCGAACCTTTCACAAGCAATTTGAAATATTTTTCATATAAATATTTCGTTAAGTATTCAAATGTAAACACATCTGAATACTTAACGAAATATTTGAAAAATGTGTTTGTGTAAATGAAATGCCAAACATTTAAAAAAACGTTACCTCCAAAGGGCTAAAAGTTTTTGGAGTTTTCTGTAAGAAGCTGAGAACGAAATCGACTCATTTTGGACAATTTTGTTCAGTTTGTGAGAAAGGGAAACAGAATTTAAACAAAATTGTTTGTCGTTTGAAGACTTGAGTTAATAGCGTTGCAGATGGCTCGAATTGATTTTACAAATAAATCATGAATAATGGCATTTCACAAAAAATCGCATTTTTCAACATTATTGGGCATACTTATTTAATTATTAAGGTCTACTAGGAAGTAGTACGACCACTTTTTTCAACTTTGATACATGCAAATAAAAATGTTGAAAAAATCCCAGACAAAAATATATATTTTTACTAATAATTAAAAAAAAACTTTCAATAAATTTTGTAACCACACATTATACTTCAGCCGTCCTTTACATAAAACCTGAATACTTCATCATCAAAATTCTCTTGCCCTTATACCAATTTATTCGTGGTCGGCGCAACATATTTTGTTCTCCCATACTTGTCTATTAGTCATCATCTTAATAGTCACCCCCTTTCTAACCATATCATCTTCCACACAGTCCATCCATCGTTTCTTTCGTCTTCCCCTACTCTTATAGCCATCCACTCATCATACTCAAAACTTTCGTCACAACATTTCCAACTCTTCAGTCACCAGTGCCACTTTCAAATTCCTCTTATATACAAATTACTTATTCTATACATTCACGCAACACCACACCTCATTAAGTAAGTCTAAGACGAAATTAACTATATTTGAGACAGCGTAGTAAGTTAGTTAAGTAAGGAAACTATTAACAGGCGCTGTGACTGACATGAATAGTTTTAAGAAACTTACACTGTACTTTTATAGTTACGCAGACCTACATTTCAGTTATTTCTAACTTTCTCAGAATTAGATAAGTAATTTAAAAAAGGCGGTCTTTTTCGTGGCATGGACCTTTAAATCACGATTTAAAACTGACATAATGTCAATCTTCACTTAGATCTAGTTTCTATAGATCTATCGGCTATACACCTTGTGTTTCCGTTTTTACCATCTTTTGCATGTTCAATATTGTTTGAAACATTACGGTATAAAACCACGCTGGATTAAATTTCTTCCTCAACTGGAAAATAATTTCGCAAAATCTTTAGAAAAGTCTTTTGAAAACCAGAAGCAACTTTTCCTGTGAGTAACTCAGCCTGAACAATTCGTCGAGCGTTTTGATATTTTTCTTTACTTTAATATTTTATGTTTCCTTCTGTACAGCAATACAAACAGATGCCGCAAATAATGAATTTTACTTTCAAAAGTTTGCCCTGTGATACTTATCAAGGAAAAACGATCCAAAATTTCTGTCAAAACTTTAGAACGGCCATTATTCAAACTTACTGCTGGAGTTTTTTAATTTCCTTAAAACAGAAAGTAAAGTTTTTGGGTACAGTTGCTAGTCCCGACGGCCGGGAGTCAACAGACAACTGAGGCGAGGCTTGTGTACACATCGGAAGCGGAGACTGTTTATATACCGTTGCTAGTGTTTTAGGAGACACTGGCTAGAACAAACATGCTGAAACTGAACTAGATTCTAAATAGAGCTCCCACCGTGTCAGACATTAATGCCATATCGATATGTAGGCCTTAAAAGACTTTTGCACGTAGCTTGTACGTGTTACGATTCTTAAGTACTGCAGATGAACCCTGAGTGGTCAGCCCCATCCTTGCTGTGTGGCTAACACCGGCACTCAGAGATATCACTACTCCAATTGCGTCACATACTTTCTATTACAATCCGAAGGACTTTGAAGGAAATTGCTAAATCCTTGCTTCATATACATACATAAATAAACTCACGCCTTTTCCCCATGGGGGTAGGCAGAAACTACAGAACACCACCTGCTACGATTCTTACATACTCCTTTAAATGTATGAAATGAATGTTGTTGAATTTTCAAAATATGAGACGTTGTCATTGTATGTGTTACGCACCTACCCGCTGGTAGATATATAGGAACGCCGTCAGTAAAAAATACGAGAGAATTTGTATTAGTAGGCATACAAATTCGATTAAGGGGGAAAGTGTGTTAGATTGGATTTTTTGTTCCATTGTGATATTACAAGGCTTCCACGTGGGCTCTAGCCTGAACAATTAACAAAATTGTTGTAAAAATTTCAATTTATATAACAAAGTGAAGCCACAAAAAAAATATTTATTAGGGCTCTTGGTTTCCGCCCCAACTCACAATATTTAGTAAACAATCTATATAACCGGCGACACTGGTTCCGTATTACATTCAGCTTATTAATAAAAAATAAAAAAAACAATTAAAGCACTGAAAATATTTTTAGCAGGGCTAGCTGTTTCACCACCTGCGGATAAATTCATGCAAACTCAATTATTTTGTTAATTGTCTCAGTTATTTGTTTGATTGTAAATAATTTATTGAAGTTCAGTTTGTTTCTAATCTCAATCGGTTACGTCGCGGGAAACCAGACATAACTTGATCTCTCTGTGCTGTGAGCCTTTATGTAAAGCCTATGACATACACCTAGATACAAAGGATTACAGAATTACGGATCCCTAAAAAGTCAGAAACAATAACAACAGTGGGTCACGTGCACCTCGTGGAGTCGTTGCGAAATTGGCGTGGCGTTACAATTTGGTTTAAAACTTTCCTTGTTTTTTTTCCCTACTAATTTCAAAACTGAAAGCTTAGAAGATTATTAAAGTATATTCCGTAAGTCCGATGGTATTTTCCATCAATACAAACTTTTATCCCCTATTTAAACCCTTTAGGAGATGAATATTCAAAAACCCTTCCTTAGTACACACCGCCGTTATATAAGGAACTGCTGTGTATAAGTTTATGCTTCTAGCGATGCAGGCTGTGTGTTGTCTATCAGTGAATGAATAAATTTAAGAGTTTTATTAAGTAGATTGTATTAACTAACTTCTGTCTGCGTCTTCGTACGTGTGGAAGCCGACTGCACCAGAAAATACTAAGCAGTAGTGTATCTTTCTTTCAATTAAAGAATTCTGTAATCGAGTCAGTACTTCCAGAGATTGCCTCTTACAAACAAACTATTTTGTCTCTTAATATTAGTTTACATATTTGGCTAAAATAACAACCACCGTTGCTGTCAGATTATTGAGAAAATTATATACAAGACATTCGTAACCCACAATTTTAGACATGGCGTACACTATGCGACATACGATTGCGACAGTTTGGCGACTAGACACAAGGACAGTCTGCAGCCTACAATTTAAAAAAAACTGTTCAAACCTTCAAACACTTGGCGTCGAGTTGTATACCCGCAGTGACAGGTTTGGGACGCTCAACAAGGAGAATAAAAAAAATGGGGCATTTTTAGTTTATCAAAAACCAGGGAAAGCTGCCTACGTTCTTGGCGAGCGGTTAAAGCCAAAGTCAGATCATTCATAGCCACATAAAAGGCACGTTTGAACGTCAAAATTAACAAGAAAATAGAATTAAATAAAAAATTAAAATTTGTTTATTTATTTTCTCTCACAATGATTTTGTAGCACTTAAGAGTTTTGAACGTTATAAATTCACATTGTGAGAGCATTGTGAGAGTTTGTTGTGTGAATTGGTTACAATTGGGTGGACCCAATAACGGCGATGGATTGGTGGTACTCTGTGCCTTCGCTTTCACATGATAAGCACCAAGGAAGTGCAACTAGAGGCTCCATATTCACTCACAAGGTGAACAACACGACCGTCTCCGTCGAATACTCAAAGAACGTCGTGCAAGAAGCGATCATTTGAAAGAGCGGGAAAATTGATTCCCCAAGTTTTACTAAAGCTCGTAGATAGTTGGTTCTTTGTCCTCCATTCAGTCCCGCTTTGTAATATTGTACCTGACATAAAATTATACACACTTAGATATTGTGCTTCCGTATACTTATATGATACAAATAACAAGTATAATATCTCAATCGGAGGAGCAAGAAACCGAAGATTGTTCATTGTTTTTTTGTTGTTTTTTCCAAAATATACACAATAGATCGACAACAGTAATGAATAGCTCGACTTGACTTGACAGATTTGCAAAACAGCAATACAGTCGTTTAGATACTTAGACTTTAGATGGATCAAGCTGTGGATACTCGTAGATACAGCTGAAAGCTGCAAACTCTCAACCTTTAACCGAATAACGTTTCAAGTCTGAAACGTTACCCAGCTTAATAACTACAAGTCCGCGATAAATCAAAACTCATCAGATAATTTCATTAAGCATTTCCAGAAAGGATCCCTAAACATGGCAAAAACAATTGTAACAGTAGTGACGCACGCGCGTCACGTGGCGAAATCTTAGCAATTCTATGGAAAACTTTTTGGTTACCACAACTCACACTTTAAAAAAAAAAATTAGCAAGGTCTTTCAACGCGGCAACGCTGCCAGTATTCTGAGCACATTTCTGGATGATGTAACCTTTTGTGTTTTTTTTTTATATAATATGTAGGGAAATTTTGGCTTTTATATAAGTAAGTTAGGTTTATATAGTCAGTTATTTAGTTGACTGGCTTTCTAACTAGTTTATAACAATATATTGACAAAAGAAATTCCTAATCAAGGAATGTTCCTGTAACATTAGGTGCTTATTAACTTGCAATGGCAAAAAACATACACAATTATTGTGTTCGTATGCACAGGCAGTACGGTCAGCAACAAAAGTCTATTAACACTTAGTTTTTAAATCTTAATTTTTGATCCAAATATTGAATTTTAATCTGAATAGAGGTAAAAAGGTAAATTAAATATTAGCTATTTTATGGAATGCTGAAAAGCAGTTTATTGAAACATTTTCTGTCAATTGTGATGGTGTGTAAACGTGTCAGTGTCACTGGACTCTTGTTGCTGACTGTAGGTACCTACTGAACAAAACGTACATTGTCTTAAGAATAATCATTTCAGTCAATCTGCCCAACCTTTTTCCAACTAGGCTGGAGTCAGCTTCCAGTCTAACTCGATGCAGCTGAATACCAGTATTTTACATGTTATTAGTTGTTATTATTTTTAGTAGTTATTTACATGGAGCGACTGCTTATCTAACCTCCACATTCAGTCCAGTTACATCAATCCAGTTACTGGGTAACATAATACGCCTAGCTATCACTGGTCGTCAGACTTTTGGGCTTCTGACTACCCGTAACGACTGTCAAAGATCTACGAATGACTACGTTTTCCACGACGAAAACGCATTGAAAGCAGAAAAAGAAAAATACGTGTTTAATTTAGGTACCTACTGCACATAGGATACAGTAGTACACTCGTACTTCTTTATGTATACATAATATAAAACAAAGTCGCTTTCCGTGACTGTCCGTGTGACCGCTGAGATCTTCTAAACTACACAATGGCTTTTGATGCGGTTTCCACCACAATTTGGAACTTATTCCGGAAAGTTAATGTATAACACATTCATATTTAACTTAGATATAGCGATATGACATGTCGCGACATCAGTAGACTGCGCCCCGCCGCGCCCCGCGCCCGTGCTATACATGGCTGGGCCGCTACTCGCTATGTTTCCTGTTCATATTAAAACCAAACACTATCTCAGTTAAATAAAGTTCAATTTAGTACCTACCTTGTATCAAAACTCGTTTCATTCAAATACAGACCTTATAAATGAATACCTACAATGTTCAATACAATAGCTCGCACCCTTTATTAGTAGAGTCCTGATCTGTGTGGAGTGACGAGCCTGCCTAGATGGCGTTGTGCCTTTTAGTGCAATTTCTGAATCGCGGTGTTAAGATTCTCCGCCAGCGAACGATCCTCGCCCATACATTTCGTTCCGCAGGACTTTACGTGTCAATTTGGCCGATAATTGGTCCTAATTGACGCATAAAGCTCTCATAAAACCATGAATAATTACTGAATGAAGTAATGGCAGTATCCTCGTGCCTAATAGAACTGTAATCATTGATTTGAGTCTACGTATTACGTACATACTCATATCAATTTTTCAGTCGTTATCAGGCAAATCTTAAAGCGTCGCGGGCTGCCTTCATTACGTGAGAGTAGGTGTGGCGATTACCTAACCTACTGTTATGTAACTTTGGTAAAAATACTATTGTTTTACTGACAAGTAGACAGTTATTTTATAAACAAAAGAGTGCACCCCTCTCCACTTATAAGGGGGTAGGTAGATATAGACTCCGGTTTATAAAGCAAACATGTTTATGTGTTTTAGCGGAAGCGTTACTATTGTGTTTGTGTCGCGTATACTTACTGGTACAAGTGCAGTTAGTATTTAGGTAGTTTTTATTTAGTTTGTTCATGTAATAAAGGTAGGTAGTTATAATAGTAAAAACTAAGATAAGTATTTAAAGTAAACCAGAGAAGTTTATGTGTTATGAAAATAAAATACGCGTAAATCTGGTTACTGGTTCTCTAGTTGTTAGTGCAATAATGGACATACGGACAAAGAGACGTGGCGTTTTATATTATGAAAGGATAATTATTATAATACTGTCTACTATTACGGGCTGATTCGAATGAATCGTAGCCATGTATCTGTGACTACAAGTGACAGCACACCATTTTGGAATGAACTAAGAAAACGTTTGACGATAGAAGTAGATACCAGTGCTGCGCTGCTGATTGGCCAATATGTTAGAGCTGCTGTTGTATAGCTTGTATGCATATAGAAGTGAAGAGCAGTGTTATAGCTTGATATTAAGAAGCTTCTACGTCATTAGCACTCGTGTCTCGCAAGCAATATTGCTCCATTACCGACAGCCGTCTAATGCCTCTCCCCACAATGCCAGGGAATGTCGTTGCTTTTTATTTTATTGATTTTTTATAATCTTCTCGTTCTTACTGTTGTGTGTTTTGTGTATAAGAATATACGGTTTTCTTCTCTCGGGCGACGTAAAGAAGTACAGTAATCTTACGTGGAGGTACTGTTGTTGTATGCCCGTTGCTGTAAAATAAAACTAATCACTAACTACTAAAGTAGCCCGCGAAATTCATATTTTCTTACGTTTTTACAATTTACTGGTCAGTGTCAGGTTGTATGTTGATCAAAATATGATTTCCGACAGTAACAAATACGTATGCAAAAATACGTAAAAAATGTTGAATTTTGCGGGCTACCCTGACGCTTTCGCCTGAAGTTAACCAATCCTACTAATATTATAAATGTGAAAATTTGTGAGGATGGATGGATGGATGTTTGTTACTCTTTCACGCAAAAACTACTGAATGGATTTGGATGGAATTTGGAACATAGATAGTTTATAACCTGAATTAACACGTAGGATACTTTTATCCCGGTAGTACGTTCCCGTGGGATAATTTCCGACGTCCACGCGGGCGAAGCCGCAGGCAAAAGCTAGTTTAAAATATTTCAAAAATGTTTCAATTATGATGAGTCCCACTTGTTGGAGTAACAAGAACTGCTGGCTAACCGTCCTCAGCGGGAGAGGCACGAAAAGAAGATGTTCTGAATGACCTTCCCTTTGAGGCACCCGCAGAAACCTCATAATCAAGTTGCGATGTGGTCTAATAACGTTAGTGCAAACACGAACAGAAAATGGCCGCTGAATAGTTTTTAAGTTTTAGAGCCTAACGTAGGAAAAACTCCAAAGAATGGTATTTTGCAACAATGTCTTACTAACAGAATAAAAAGTTTTATGATAAGGATTTAGTATTTTCAAAGAATGTGTAATCAGGCTTATATTCCCACAGCTGGGACACAGGCCTGGTTTCTGTGAGAGGGAGTAGGCCATAACCCACCACGCGAGCCCAGTGCGGGCAGATAGATGTCACATGTCTTCGAATTTTCGGTTCTAGGACATGCCGGTTTCCTCACGATGTTTTCCTTCACCATTTTGAGAACAGTGGCGATGAAATAAAGTACACAAAGTAAAGCGCCTGCTTGGGTTCGAACCCACGACCCGAACCCGTAAGTCGGGGCCGATACCACTGGGCCACCACTGCTCTGAAAATGTGAACAGCGTAATTCTAGATTGTAGAGAAGATAAGGCATCCTCTCATTCATGCCTAAACCCCAGTCTATAGAGATATGAATTATACTCGTCTCTGAGAGTGCTCCAACTATCCCAAGTTTGGGCTCCCATTTAGGACTTCAACGAGGTAAAGCTAACGCAAACGCGCCATGTGGGAAATACAGCGCAAATTTAATTTGAGCTGATATAATGAGATATTAAAAGATTGGAGAGATTAAATTATTATTATTTATTATTATTATTGGAGAGATTAGATTTTTTATGGTGTACATAATAAAGAGTATTCTATTCTATTCTATTAAATAAAGCGTTGAGAACACGTTCAGCGACGTAAAATAATACATGGGAGTTAAAGACGAGTAAATAAATATAAAATGAATTAATTAAGTAAAAGGAATGAAAACATTATGAGTATAATATCAGACTATACTACAATGTTGTTTTTGCAAGTTTAGTTGTACAATTCAATGAATTTGAAGCTTGTATAAAGAAGCTGGCCTCAGTAATACTAGAAAAACATGTCTCTTAATTACTTTCAATAAACGGCTGTCCCAAATACAAGCATGTCTTGTACGACATTATACATACCTACGACAAATATACAGGGTGCTTTTCCCAACTACGTTGGAGTCGGCTTCCAGTCAAACAACAGCTAAATAGCAGTATTTTACATGGAGCGGCTGCCTGTCTGACCTCCACAACCCAGTTGCTGGGTGACACGATACGCCTTGGTAAGACTGGTCGTCAGACTTTTGAGCTTTTGACTACCCTTTACGACAGTCAAAGAATTTCCGAGACATGGAGGGACCTTAGGAGGTAACGAACCGCCCTCGGCAAGCGTTGTTTTACCTTGAATCGACCCGTGCGGCTCGTTTTATTTAGCCAGAGCGACTTCGTGTTTCATACTAAAACCTTAGTCTAGATTTCAATAGCAAGAGCTACTATATCAAAAACACTGCAGCCACTACACCGCTTAATGCAGTTGTTGAAGTAGCTTCATAAAAAATAGTATAATGACATTAATTGAGTAAAGCGAACGACGGGACACATTCTAGATTTTCAGTAACTTCATGCGGCTTATCCGTTCCTATGCCTAACAAATATAGCTCCACTCATCTTTAAGCTGAATTATATTAGTGGATTTTGTCTTAAAGATCCTATACATAACTTGAATCAATGCCATGTGCCAGACACATAAGAATCTATATCTATATCTATATCTATACATATTATAAATTAAAATTCTTTTAAATGTCTTTTTGTGTGACCGCGTTGTTCTTCTAAACTGCGCAACACATTTTAATGCAATTTTAAACATCATTTAGAGAATTAATTCCGGAAGGTTTATGAGTATGATACATTCGTATTAAACTCACAGAGTACAGAAATCTTGATGTTTTGTCAAGCCGTAAAAACCGTGCAAAGAAGGGGCGGGTCGCTAGTACCATTATAACTTCCCATCCATAATTTTAGTCATAGCATTTTCGTATCAGAATCATCTCTTCAAGTCAAGTTTGAAATGTCCACCCTTTATACACACATAGGGAGCTCCGAATTTCGGCACGGGCAATAGTCGCGCAAATTGTTATGAGCATCATTAATTAGGAGCGGCGTAGAACGGCATTTGGAACGCATTCAAGAGCTCTGCTTACATAGGCCAATCATTCCCCACGGTCTTCACATAGCTACATACATATTTTGTTTGCGTGAACCGAGAGAAGAATTTTGTAATATCAAGGGACTTGTTTCAAAATGTCCGGATAGCCACTATTCACCGGAAATTGAAAATGGAAAACAATTTGTGTGGAATTATCTGCTAGATAGTTTAATGGAAACTTATCCTACAGTGGTAGAACCGGGCAGTAGCTTGTCAAAAGATGTAGGTAAATATAGGGCGGGGTTATGTCGAACTCTTAATACCAACTATAACCAGTATAGCGAAGAGCCCTAAGGATATCCAATAAAACCCGCAGGTAACCCTCCTGGACTTTGGGGGAAACTCCTGCCCCCTATTCCAATCTAAAAGAAATGAAGAAAATGTCGTGAGTAAAGTTTTGAGTATAAATGTGGATGGCTACTGGAGTCGCACCGCAACGTCAAATTCAAAGTGTTCGTGGTGTGAGTACCAAATTGTTACTTGTCCATCGTCTTGGAAGAAGACTTTTGGCCACAAGACGTAGTGTTCCGTCGCTTCCGCGGGCAAATACCACAGGACAGCACAAGGACAATTAGCTAGTGAAGTGAAGTGCTACTAACATAGTTGTAAGCAATATTTATTAACACAACTTTTAGATTTATTATGTATTAGTTTGTTATTTTGTAATTTGTGTATTTTATCTATGGGTCTCAGTTGCTTGACAATAAATGAATTATTATTATAAGAGTAGGGGAAGATGAAACAATGGGTGAGCTGTGTGAAAGATGACAATTATGGCTAGAAAGGGGGTGACTACAATTTGACGATTAATAGAGAAGTATGGAAGAAAAAGACATGTTGCGCCGACCGCAAGTAGACTGGGGTGAGGGCAGGGGGGGTAGGTACTTAGCTACATGGGAAGTACTAAGAGCAGCGTTTTGAATGACCTGCTCATACCGACATACCCTAACAGGTGCGGCACCGCATTATTCTTCATCAGTCCTGAAAAGACTTCCCAATCCTTGACAAATCCCCAATCCAAGTAATGGGCTACCGACTCCAGCGTTATTTATTTATTCTATTATTTAACTAGCTACCCGCCTCTACATCGCATTTTTATAGCTTGATAAAACATCGAGTTTTCTTTATCATTTGACCGCATCAAAATCAATTGCTTAGTTTAGAACAACGCGGTCACAAAGACAGAAATGAAAAGTGACTTTAATTTATAGTACTAGTGATATTGTCATTCGGAGACCTAATTACACGATATGACTTCCCATAGCTTTCCTCCATTCCCTCAAGATCTTTATCTCACATGCAATCCAGTTTCATAACCGAATATCAGAAGATTGTATCGTGGAAGTAGAATAAACACTACATAAACATGTACACACAGTAAAATATATGTATATAGGGAAACGTTAAATAACTCTTGAGTACAAAGGTATCTACCACTTATTTCTTTAGAAACGTCAGCGTTATTACGACCTAAAGAAAAGCTTAAAGTAAGTAAGATGCAAGCGAAGCCATATGAAAATGTTAGTCAAGCAAGTGTTTATTCTACTTCCACGATACAATCTTCTGATATTCGGTTATGAAACTGGATTGCATGTGAGATAAAGATCTTGAGGGAATGGAGGAAAGCTATGGGAAGTCATATCGTGTAATTGGGTCTCCGAATGACAATATCAGTGCGTCCCTGGTTCTTTGTTCTAGCATATAAAATAATGTACGAGCGGGCATGAGCTCTACCTGCACTTCAGGTCATCAATACAAACAATAATAAATCTGAAGAGTTTGTTTGTTTGAACGTTCTAATCTTTGGAACTACCGTCTGGATACGGTCGGATTTGAAAAATATGTTTTTTTTTTCGTTTGATTGCCCAATTCTCGAAGAAGGTAAAAGCTATTTAACATCACCTTCCCGACCTTTAGGAGCAGAGCAGAAGGAAAAAAGTCAGAAAGAAAGCTAAGCAAAAACTAAATAACAGTGCGGGCGGATGATGAGATGAAACGTGGTAGGTCTGAGGCCGACATTTCACGTGGACGAAGTCGCATGATGAAACTAGTAATAATATCTACTAATTTACTTCAGACCACAGAGAATCTATATAGTTCGGGTAATACCCAATTAACACTGACGGAAGATGAAAATCTGATACTTAAATATTAACAGAAGAATCTACATTACTCGATGAAAAGTTCAGTAAGAATGTAATAATATCACCCAACGCCTGTACCTGTACCTGTATCACACAGAATAAAAATAATCTTCGCTATCATTTTTACATGTCAACTATGAGTCCCAAAAGGGGTTTCGGAACTGGAAACAATGCTAACATCGCCAAGGATGACGCCTTTAATGGGCCATCTAAACACAAAACCCAGCGGCAAGTTACTCCACGTAAATGATATTAAGAGGTTACAAGAAGACATTACGAACAACAACAAAAAGAAGTACACAAAAAGTTATGATTTTTGCAGACCAAACAGAATATGGAGTAAGACAGTTACTTCAGTACTACTTAGGAGACTCCTTTTTCGTTACTTCAATTATAAAACTGTATGCTTCAGTGAATGAAGCACTGTAGTCGTGTATACGTATGTACATTGATTACACCAATTCTGATTTTGTCACGATACTGGCAGGCTGTAATGATAGAAATCCGATGTTAATTCAGACATACTTTCACTATACCCTGTGCCAATTAAAGTCCACAAATGTTTTAGTGGGTAACATTTATAATAATGACTTCGCAAACACAAATGCCTTAATCAATTCAGTAAAACTTGTGTCTAATTATTGTGAAAATTCAATGTTCATTTCTTTAGATATAAATTATTATGACAGACAACCAAAGAATATAAATAAAGTGCAAGCATGTAGACTAATTCATAGATCAAGATTAGAAATACAAAATTATATGAAAACAGAATCGGAATCAGAATGCTTTATTTGTAAACATGGTCAAACTACAACAGTGTGCGAGATGTTACAGATTGGTAGGTCCTCTATGTTTTGCCCAGAGGCGTACAAATATATTTAATTAACATTGTAGTTTTTTTTTTGTTTTTCAAAAAACATATTTCTTTTCAGCGTTAAAACTATTAAGAGATGTTTGCTACCTCGTTTTCAAAACGTTAATTATTGCTGTGGTAGCTCAGTTGTGGTCCCTTAAACCCAAGATATTTTGGAGAAGAAGACTCCTTCCCTTGAAACAAGAAGATTTTTGTGGCTAACACACGTCTGACGTTTCATTAACTCTAGATACACACCACTTGTCTCACGTATCAACGAAGCAAAACCCAGCGTACTGTGCTTCACGACTTCACGAGGCATATCCCCTGCGGAGCTTGCAACTAATTTTACATGGTCTGGAAATTCGAACTTTTTTAAACAGGATTTGATTGTTTAAAAAAAGCCAAAACATCTTGTGACTAATCTCGAACAAATCCAAACTGCTGCGTTGACGTTACTTTTTGGGACAGAGGTTTCCGATGTTCTCCAGACTTGTTCGTGTGATTGCCTACTAAATGTATCTGGAACGCGGCGCGAGAGTGCACTAACATGTAACTACAATGTAGAAATGTTGTTTCACTTGATGATAGCTGACTACTATATCGTTATGTCAAGAGACGGTCCTTTTATACTTTTGAAGTGTGGAAAATCGATTGCGCTATGATTTCACAACATGAAAGTATTTTAACAGCTGCAAGCGTGGGAAAAAATCCTGTGAGCGTCATCGCACCAGATTACGCAATATTAAAATAACTGCTCTCTGTACACGTGGTTATTTTTTAGTTAAACTTATAGCTATATACTTTTACCTAATTTAACTAATAATAATATTTTAACTTAGGCCTTGCATTACATCTTTGCTTTTCAGGGCGTGACGCGCCTCTTAAAGCAGGTAGGATAAATCATATTTTCGAACTTAACAAACTATTAGTTTTACAACCTATAAACTCAATTAAATAGGCTTTTCTCATAGACTAGATATCTGAAAGTTAGGTCTATGGCTAGGTCTTGGTCTAGGGCACCTGGACGCACTAAAAAACTATAAATTAAGGGGATATAGTCAACTTAATTGAAATTATAAAGGTTCTACTTACGATTTCTTTGTAAAATCGCTATCGTACGTATGACTAAGTTATTACACAACACTATACTATTTAACTGTTTGGTGACACATCGACGCGAACAAAATATAACGCTTTTATTTGACACAACTGTTATACGTACTTAAGGTAAAAATACAAACGACCAGTACTCACATAAACTTCCTGATTTGACTAACTTACTCTCATAAAAGGGATTTTTTAAAAGCTTCATCATAAATTAAAGTAGCTGTACTATTAATCAACTCGATTTTCAAACCGGAATATCAAACAGCTTCAATCGTAAAACTGCTCCTACACTCTGAAATACTAACTCTGTAAAAGATACACAAGTACCCTCGAACAACTCCAGTTCTCATTATTAGGCAGAAACTTGCTACAGACTGCCAACCAGATGAATATCTCGGCATACTCCAACTTGGGGTCGGACTACGGATATTCGTTGGATTATCGTTGCATTAAAACAAACTGCTTCAGACTCGCTACAATATGAAAGAAGTTATACCGGAGATACGAATTCATTCTTCATCGGGATTCAAGTTGTATTCTCAAGTTTATTGAAATAAATTATTAATGCTGACATAAATTCGTAATTTTCTCCGTGTGATTTATTACGAATCGTTTATTTTTTATGGCCTAGCCCTACAATCATATTCACCAATCGTGACCAACTAATTAAGAGCGGCAGAAAACATTATGAATCCGTCTAAAATAAAAACGACCCATCATCACGACCGATGGATCAGTGAACAGAACGACACAGTTCTCCGAAAAAATAACTGAACCACATCCTGCCAGGCACGACTTCCGAAAACATTCAATAATTTATTTACTGTTCGCCATCTCATTCGTAAGGGCAGGGCTTCACCTTCAATTCACCTAAAACGTCAGATTTGGCGCAGTGCTCAATAATTCAATGCGACTCCTCCGGACTAACCAGAAGCGAACTATAAAAACTTTATGGCCGATAAAAATCCTATCCAATTTCTCTTGAAACACCGTCAATATGGAATCACTTGGTATAGCGTTGTTAGTGGCTGTGTTAGTTTCATGAAGCCAAGAATTTGCCGACGTCTCTTGCAGCATTTACAGAGCTGCTGAAGAGCTTCCTCTGCGCAGGTTCCTTGCCAGCCACCACCTGAGTTGTCACCACCACATCACGTGCTCACCGTCACCTACATTCACATGCGCATCTAGTAGTGGCCTGACTACCAGATGCGCAAGCAGATGTAGGTAGCGTAATCGTTATTCAGTCAATAAATTACTGCGCCAGATACCGTCATGTGCTCAGGACGACAGTTCTGAAGAACTAACACTCGAGAGTGAGGACTTAAATAGTGATTGATTCATTAATTGTAAAACATAAGCAATAATTTTGTCTTTGACTATACAAACATTTTGAACAAGACCACTTTCTTTTAAGGTGGTTATTTATCAACAAATAATTATGTTCTCCAATATTCTATTCAATATACGAGATACTCCGCCTGTTCCTTTATTCATAGATCTGTCGTTATTATACAAAACAATATCGCGCTGAACGGCTAATAGATTCCCTCATGAAAGCGCCTCAATAAATGCCCACAAAGTATTTTATTGATTCGGTTCCAATGTATTCAAATATTTAAAAGGTATTTAATAAATCTGCTGCATATTAAAATGCTGCTTATAACATGTACTTGAAAAAGAGACAGCAGTGGTGCCCCGTGAAAACAGCCATGACTTACGAGTTTAAGGTCATAGGTTCGAGATTTCGAACCCGGGCAGGTTCTTTACTTAATGCAATTCATTTCATCACCACTGCTCTCAAAACAGTGAAAGAAAACATCGTTTGGACCGAAACTTCAAAGACCAATCTGCACTGGGCCCGCATGATGGATTACGGCTCACTCCCTCTCACAGACAGGAGGCCTGTGTCTCAGGGGTGCTATTCACATGTTCGGGCTGGTAAGATTCGGCACTGGCTGGGCCGTAAAATCGAATATTATTTTGCCACCCGGTTGTGCCGAGTCATGCCGACCGGAACAAGAGTTTAGCACGCCTCAGCAGTGGAAACATTATAGGCTGATTATGCATCAAGATTTCCCGGTGTTCGTGAGCTCCAATGGGTAATATCGGGACGTGCATGCACCAGAGCGCATGTTGTCTTTACTTCTCAGAGACACTAGATACAAGTAGATACAGTATTTTCTAGTAATTGTGTTATTGAGATCCGACGAGAGATACTCTCCATTTCTTTATGAGTACAGCCTCAAGATGTCCCGTGGTATAATTAAGTTGATCATAAAAAGAATATCCTAAAATAATATCAAAATTTTGCTTCCATATTTGTAAAAATAATGGTTTACAAAAGCAGTAAAACAAAATTAAGTAGAACCGTTAACTAGAATTTAACTGAATAAATTCCTATCGATGTCGTCCAAAACTTCCGCAAAGCGAGCAACCGTCCAATTTTATGTGTTTGTACGTCCGCTGTAATCTCAGGAATGGCGGAAGTTTGCCCACCGTACCTGCCCCGACATGGATAAACAAATAGGAGTGGGGTAATTCCCCATTAGGGTGATAGAGCCGGTGCGACTAACTACCACCCTAATAAGGGTTGTAACTCTGCTGTAAAGGGTGCTGTCAATTTTGGCGGGTGGTAACAGAAGAGGTCTTCAATAAGCACAGAATTAATTAACCAGATGTGAATCCTTTGTAGGCACAAACAAAATTAATTATAGAACCACAGCGTGACGTCAACGTCTTTTGCGATGTCATCGTCACCGCGGTGATCGTTTTAATCCTGTTTTAATTAAGCTCAGTGATTGTGGTAATATTTGCGTTGTGTATTATTTGACTGACATGCGAAGGTATTTAAACAAGCTGTGCCTCGGACGTGCTAGCTCAGAAGATGAAGTCAGACGACAATCGCATGTGTTTGACTGACACACTGATCATGCAAAGATTTAGTAAAGATATGGTAAAAATAATACTCCAGAGTCGTGTAGGTACTTATCAATAATCATGACAAGTCAAAAAGTCTAGTCTAACTAAACGTAATAATTATGTTCTGCAATAAAATAATGTTACTTAACATGTTATATTTTCGCAATCATCGCTGTTACGTCTTTAGCTGTAAATTTTAACAGAATTCAGAAAGGAGGAGGATATGCTTTCGACAAGTTTGTTTTACAATGTCGTTGCTACGCAATACTACATAAACCAATATCAGAGAACAAGAAAACACAACACAAAATGTATAAAGTCATAAATATGTCTCGACTAGATCCGGTGCTCCACACCACGTCCACAGTCCGATCGGCGGGGTAATTGCGTAACATACTAAAAGCAGCAATGGCTTTTATTTTGACAGGTTAACAACATTCATTCTGTTATTTACGTTGTTGAGCTGATATATTTTATGAACATATGACGCAAAGGATTAGCAATATTCTTCTAAATGATTCTAATTGTGATTGAAAGTGTGTTACGCAATTGAGTGCCGATATGGTTTATGACTTCGAATAGAATTCGTATGATTACTATAGTGACATATTTTTGTAAAATTCGACACAAACGGTCTAGCTAGGGTTGCCATCCGTCCGGGTTTCCCCGTATTTGTCCTAGTTTAGAGGGCATCCGGGGGTCCGGGCGGGGCTTCATTTGTAGTTCGGGTTTAAAATTTTTAAGAAGATAATTATTATTGAGTTAAAAGAGTTACCTCAAAAATTGTAAGACTGAATACTAAAATGGTCTCAGTACTTTTAAGATTTTTGTTTAAAAATGTAATTGAATTTTGTTAGGTTTAATATTTTAATAAGGTTTTGTTTTCATAACAGAGTAAGTATATTAATAATTTGTGTTTTATTTTAAGTTTTTTTTCTTTTTTAACAATTTGTAACAATCTGTAATAAGATTCTGTTTTGTTAGGGACATTTAAAATGATGATAAAAGATGACTAAATCTAATTTGAAAAATCTGAAAATAAATTAAAAGGTGATTTATGACATTTTCAACTGTTTTTATTACACTAACTATGTTTAAAAAAACTTTTGGCATGTCCGGGTTGTGGGCTCTAAAATCCGGGGTTTTCACGCGTCTTGTCCTCGTTGCCAAAGGTCAAGCACGAATGATCTGCGTCTTATGTAATGTTATTTTACTATCTAGTAGTAATGAGGACCAACGCTAGCTAACTACACAAACTGCCAAAGTTGCTGTCCAAAGTTAGGTTTATTGGTATTTCCTTTATTCACTAAATATACAAATAAATTTAATTTTTAAGTATTTGAATATAGTAGTATTGGTAGGTCGGGCTGGTGTCCGCTACTCCACGTCAAAGCGCGTATTTTGCGTACGGAAACATTTGAATTTAAAAATAGTATTTTTATTAATTCATACTCGTTACAATAATAAATTATAGTTGTTTCCTTACCCCTATTCTTCGTTTTCAGATAACATTATTTTGAAACTGTTCTAATCTCTATTGTAATGAAGACTTGTTACAGTGTATCGTGAATATCGTGAGTGAGTGCATGAGGTGGACTGTGAGAGATATCAGCTGTTTAGTAAGTAACCATCTATAGTGTTCAGTCAAGAATACACAATCCAGTAACTTGTACAAAAAGCAAAATAGCTTTTAATAAGTAACTTTTGACCAGTTTCCTCGTAGTTTAAAAGCGTAAGACATTTATTAGTCACAAGTTCGAGTCTCGGCCAGTTATCAGCGACTATCCTACCGTAACGGACCATAAATCTCGGATTTACGGATCTGCGCTACTGGAAATACACCACGTTCAGATAATATTATTACCTACGTCGATTTTTGCGTAAAGCCTCAAGGAGCTTGAAAACTTACCTTATCGGCCGCTTATGTTTATTTAAATAAATAATAATAACATGATATAATTCACTGGTGTTGCGATGCTCGCGTGCCGTCGGGACAGGTGTCGAGGGCCAGTTCGACTAAAGTCTCCTACCGCGCTTCCCTCAGAAGGTCATTCCTGATATTTCCTCCTACAGTACCTTTACACATCGTTGACTCGGAAAGCTCTTTAAATAATGTTTTCCGTAATGTCTGGACTTAGATCTCTATAAACATGAGTTTTATTTTTAAAGCCAGAGAAATAAATATAAGTGCTCCCCAAAAAAATAAAAATAAAGGTACTTGTAAAATCTCTATATAAGCTACTCAACATGCATCAAGCTAATAGAATAGGGTCACGTGAGCGAAGCCGCGGGCACAGCTAGTAAGCAATAAAGTATAATATCCAACAGGAATGAATAGAAAATTTTGGTACATTTAATTAAAAATTATAGTCTTAGCCACCACGTGCCGCTTCTTATTCTGACGTAGTCGGGCATCGTCTCCGAGGGCCCCACCACGGCCACCGCCGGACACCGGTCGTACAGGTGCCGATCCGCCAGCGCGCGCAGCTCCGCCACGTTCAACCCCTTCAGACCATGGTCCACCACCTCCTGAGACTTCCTCCCGCAAGTGTACAGCACCTCCTTCCCCAAGTCGTACGCCGACGTCACCACGTTGCCGTACCGTCGCGCCACGTTCATCCGAGCGAGGTTACAACCCCTCTCAACATCCGTAGCTGACAATACGGTACATAATTCCATCCATTGATCCTGAAGTCTGGTCACTATTTCGTCTAGCTTCCACTTGTCCGCGATGAAGTATACGCCCCACAGCCCAACGTCGCGGTACACTACGTAGAAGGGCTCGTACCGCTCGCACAGCTTGTCGATGGCCACCCAGCGCGCCACCGGCGGCGCCTGCGTCACGTCGCGGCCCTGGCTGCGGTCCCACGAGCCTACGATGTAGTTCAACACCAGCATCTTGTAGTAGTCAGGGCTGGTGTACCCCGGAGCTTCGAAAGCGATCGCTACGTGACAGAAAGGCATAGAATCGTCGCGGTACAACACTTGAGAGCCGGTGAACCGGTTGGGCCCCTGCTCCGGCTCACCGATCGGCACTGGTGCTATACACCCAAAATTCGATTTAGCAGCACTAAGTAATTCCTTGTGTGCTACTTTCCCTACAGATGCCAAACACAATCTATAAGGCACGTAGTTCTCGCACCAGAAGGTTAATGCAGTGTCAGCATTAAATCGGCGTAAATTTTCGGATGAACCAATAACGCGCTGGGCAAGTGGTGTACCCTGGAAAGCTGCTGCGTTAAGGTAATCGAAAAGCACTTGTTTTGGATCGGCGTCAGTATCGGCGAGCTCCCGGCAGATGTTGTCCCGTTCCAGGTTTATCTGGTAGTCGTTGATGTCTAGTTCGGTGGCAATCTTACATAGCATGCCCACCGCGTCGAGCGCGTTCGCTGAGGGCAGCAACACTGAAAACACTTGCTCCTCTCTCGACGTGTGCACTGTCATATTAGCACCCATATCGATCAAGGATTGTTCAATTTGTTCCTTCTTCATCGTTCTGAACCCTTTCAAAGCCATGTGTTCTATGAAGTGCGTCAGCCCGTTGGTCCAGGACGTTTCGTAGCGTGGGCCTGCGGCTATTGCCAGCGCCACGCAGGTGAGGGGCGAGTTCGTCACTTGCGTGGCGATCTGCACTTCGTTGGACAATACCGACACCTGCGTACTTGTATGCCTGACATATATCTTGGTGAGACTTATGGAAAAGGATTTTAGTACCGTTTTAAACATTGTTGTAAAATAAAATTAGGTAATGTAAAACGTCATTTCTGTTTATTTTCTTTTTTACAAGAAGTATTAATGAAATGTAGTTGTACAATAATTTTTATGCGCGTGGCCAAAATCGGAACTAACGACACCATTTTGATTTTTCAATACATTTCATTGCACAAATGATTACCAACAGCGCCCCCCTGGCAACGTCATGCGAGCGCCAGAAAATCCTTGAAGCAGTGTAAGTTGGGATTAGAAACATTGTGCATAGAATTAGTAAGTATAATATAGTATATAGGCATAATTAGTAAGTACTATAAGCTGAGGGTTGGACCGGGCTGCCCTGTGAGTATGGGGGAATGTGGCTCGCCGGAGGACATAGCCCGTATGTTTAAAAATCGATTTATGGTATCATTTCCACTTGGGCCGGCTCGGGGGTGATCGATGGGGAGACTACTTGTGATTATGAACCGATCCGTTTCTCTGTCAAGCATGTAGCTGAGTTAATCAATAAAGAGGCTAAGGGGAGGTCTCCAGGTCACAACGGTCACAGCATCGAGCACCTCAGGTATGCCGGGTTCCATCTGCCTAGAGTGCTGGCGCTGTTTTTCACGCTTTGCTTTAGCCATTCATACCTTCCAGCTGATATGTTGAAAACAATAGTGGTACCAATAGTGAAAAATAAAACTGGGGATGTGTCGGGCAAGGCGAATTACAGACCGATATCCCTGGCCACTGTAATTGCCAAGGTGCTGGACGGTCTGCTTAACAAGGAACTTGATAAATGGATAAGTTTACATGACGCATAGTTTGGGTTTCCACTGAGAGTGTTATCCTATGTCTAAAGCAGACGGTCCATTACTATAAGGATAGAAGTACTCCAGTGTATGCCTACTTCCTTGATTTTGTCAAAGGAATTTGACCTTGATGATGTCCTATGGGGGAAGCTCGGACGAGCGGGTGTACCACCTGAGTTGACGGGTTTGTTCCAGTACTGGTACTCTAACCAGTTAAACCAAGTTCGTTAGGGAGACGTTCTGTCTGAAGCGTACAGGTTGGAGTGTGGGGTGAGACAGGGGGGGTTAACCTCACCTAAGCTCTTCAACATGTATGTGAATGAGTTGATCGTTGAACTCAGCAGCAGACCAGTTGGGTGCAAAATAGATGGCGCTAGCGTCAATAATTTAAGCTACGCTGACGACATGGTGCTGCTGGGTCCAACGGCTGGCTCAATCAGGAAGATGTTGAGCGTCTGTGAAAGGTATGCGGCAACTCACGGCCTGTTATACAATGAGTTTAAAACTGAATACCTGATCTTTACTGCTTCTGGGAAACATCTAAATTACGAGCCCTCAATATCCCTCAAAGGATGCGCACTTAAAAGGGTCACCCAATTTAAATACTTGGGACACTATGTCACTGAGGACCTCAAAGATCATGTAGATATTGATCGTGAGCGCAGGGCACTAGCAGCCAGATGTAACATGTTGGCTCACAGATTCGCTCATTGTAGTAACGAGGTCAAAATAACTCTGTTTAAAGCTTATTGTCAAGCGTTCTACACGGGCAGTTTGTGGGTCAACTGCACGCGGAGGGCTCTAGATGCTCTGCGTGTGCTATATAATAATGGCTTCAGAGTGATGTTGAGGTTGCCCCGGGTCTGCAGCGCGTCTAGCATGTTTGCTGTAGCACGAACTGACGACTTTTATGCTATTATGAAGAAAAAGACCGCATCCTTAATAAGCAGAATGAGGGCTAGCAGCAACAGCATTTTGAAAACCCTTGCCGAATAACATGATACACCAATATTAAAA
Organism: Dryobotodes eremita; assembly: GCA_917490735.1. Lineage (NCBI taxonomy): Eukaryota > Metazoa > Arthropoda > Insecta > Lepidoptera > Noctuidae > Dryobotodes > Dryobotodes eremita. Next base: position 1,530,006 of record OU823241.1, on the reverse strand, counting down.
GGTTTGTCCGGTTGCACGTGCGGCAGTGGTGAATAATATATTGTGTAGTTAATAAGTACTAACTCTTAGTTGATAAGTTTCTTACTAACCAATGGACCAATGTTGTCAAATTAAATAAATATATTATTATTATTATAGGCCCTACCAACACCTGAAGAGCCAAAGTCAACCTCACGCCCGCGGTACACCCTGCTGAATTTACCAACGAGGCTCTGACGAATCGCCACTTATGAAGTTTTGTAACCAGCTTAACCCCATTTGTGTCCCGTGTGGTTTCTGGATAGAAAAGAACCAACCCATCTCATCCCGTGGGTGCCGTAAAAGGCGACTAAAGGAACAGCTGGGGCATTCTATTGTTTTCGTCTGTGTGGTACTAACAACACACACCCAAGCTAACGTTGCCGTGCCGAGAGCTGCCTGGCTATGGGGGAGCCTAGTCGCGAGCGTGCCTGTTGTCTGGGAACGGGCGCCCCCAGGCACTAAAAAGCCTTACCTCTTCATGCGGGGCTCTGTAGAGTGTCGACAGATTTTTTCCTCTGCTTGTCGTGGGAACTAAATGAGAAATTCAATTATTAATAATCAACTTGGAAGCGGCGGTGATACTCGCCACACACCACGTCAGTTGTTTCCACGGGGCGAAGAGCGAGCGGCGGAATGTCGCTTAGCTACGCTGAATGTGCAAGGAGGTATAATAGATAAGATAGATGAGGTGTGTGAGATGGTGAAGGATAAAAGGATAGATGTGCTTTGTGTGAATGAGATGAAAAGAAAGGGAGTGGACATATGTAAACACGGTACTCTGACCGCTATCTGGTCCGGTGTTTAAGAGACACAGCGTCTGTCAGGGTGTGGGGGTGGTCCTCTCCGAGCGGATGCTGAAATGTGTGAAAGATTATGTTTGTGTGAGTCCCAGGATTCTATGGATAAGAACAAAGGTGGGCCTGAACCCTATCTTTATTTTGTGCGTTTATGCACCCGATATGAGAACCTCATCTTCGGGGAGGAATGAATTTTGTGGCAGTATAAGGGATTTAGTTAATGGATTTAGGTCAAACAAAAAGATTGTTATGCTTGGAGATTTTAATGGTTGGGTTGGCGTGAAGAGGAATGGGTACGAAAATCACTCTATCATCCCATATGCACCTAATACTTTTTTTCACCATCATTTAGACAATTTATTCCGGAAGGTTTATGTGCATAATACATTAATATTAAACACTTACATTAAATTCTTTAAATAAGATATCTCCATGTTTTGTCAAGTCGTAAAAACCATACGAAGCAGGGGCGGGTCGCTAGTAGGGTTTATATTTAATAAAGGGTAATAGAAGTTCAATAGTAAGTAATATGTCATAAATGGTGCTACATTTTCTAATTCTCATCGTGCTTAATAGTTCCTCTGAAAGTTCAACTGTCCAAGATGACCTTCGAGCTAACTAACCAGAGCATTTGTGCAATTATCGTGAAAATTAATAAGATAATAGCCACTACCATTATGGCATCACAATATCTAATGTAACGTCGCACAATACCGTTTGCTCAAGACCATATTAACATAGAGCAATTTTACAAAGCCGAGGTGAAGAAGGTAGGACATAATAATACTGTATTATGACTTATAGCGGACTATTTCTACAATTTAAGAATTTTAAATAATTTGACGTCCATCTACCCTTCTTATCTGGCATCGCGTAATAATCAGTCGAGGAATTATTTTTCTACACGACGCCGTTCACGGCTTTATATAACAATTTTTTTTATTCAATTTATGTATTTACACATTACATAGACGTGCATAAATTTTTTACGAGTAGCGGTATTTGTAACTGCGCGTTGGTAAGTTAGCTACAAAACATTAAACAATACAATAGAAAAGAGTTTGTGCAAATTGTGCGACGGGTACGTGAATATCATGACTGTACGTACCTTGATGCTGATAGCGGTGCTACTGACGCACCAGCTCCACGACAAGGTTGCCGAAAGCACCTCCACAGGCACCGATGACGCCTCCGTGAAGTACCGGTACGTAGTCGCTCTGGTTAAAGATTACCGCCGCTGCAGCGGCACGCTCATCTCACCCAACTGGGTGGTGACCGCTGCGCACTGCCTCGCTGCCGCCACGCACATACAGTACGGCAACATGACTATACCCTTCAACGAGTCAGAGTCCAATCGAAAGGTCTTACTTATGGAACGACCACCAGCGTCTAGGATCTTGGAGCCCGACCTCGGGTTGATCTACGTCAACTCGGTGCCCTTGAATGAGTACGGGCAGTTGTCGGCCGTAGACTACAAGGCAATGGCAGGTCACGTCATCGAGTACGCCGGCTTCGGATTCACCAAAAAGGATTTCCCAAAGGAAAACGAAGAGGTGTCAGAACAGGATCAGGGTTTCCCGCTGCAGCTCAGGGAAGGTGTCGTGAGTTTGTGTAATGAGGACGAAAAGTCTGCTTTTGCGCCATATTTGTGCGTAGCGCCGAAGTGCTCCGACAGGAAGCAGCGGACGCCCATGGGCGAGAGCGGCAGCCCGCTATTTCACGCCGGCAAATTGGCGGGCGTGCAAGTCGGGGCCACGCTCATACGATCCTACACGCCAATCAGCCCTTACCTGTCCTGGATACAACGAGTGATTAGTAAAGGAGGATTCATCTCTAGGTCAAATATTGTCAACACTTATATTCCGACAGAACACGAGTATCGTAGATATCAGGACCTTAATCGATATCTTCAAGGCCTGAAAGCCCGGCTAGTAAGTTATAAGGACGAAGTGATGTCGCCTTTGTTACAACCAAAATATCAAAAACGTGACGCCGAGGATTCTCGAAGGAGTTAGACAGTGAACAGTGCGCCTGTGGCTCTCTTGTGAAGTGGGCAAGCGTCGGCGCTGATCGAGGACAGCAGAGCTTCGAGATAATTATAGACATATTTCTGTAAATAATAATAGTAGTCAACTTAGCGATGCAGCCAACTTTTGTATAGGTAGGGTGGCGCAAAAGTAAAGACCAAAGACCTAGACAAGACCTCGTAAGACTTAGACAAGACCTCGTAAGACCTAGACAAGATTTAGTCGGAAGATGCTCTCATTTTGCAAATATGGTTTTATAACACTTATAACATCGCGATTTAGAAATTTTTAGAATTAGACAGCCGTGGAGCGCTGAACCTCACGAGAACACGGTACATTGTGCCCTGGCCAGTAGATCTCCCCGCAAAGTCACCTGGTTTTTCAACTACAGGTTTTTATTTATGAGATTTTTTGAAGACATCTATCTATTGTGAAAATACCAAAGTCGTTTGTGACCCTAAAAGAGACCAATAAAGGAGAAGTAGCAAATCTATCGCCAGAAGTAGGTATTTAAATACGGCTCTACAACGTGCAAGTGTGACTCTATTCTGGCGGCGATTTGAATGATATTTTTTTTATATAACCAGAATAAAAATACAGCTATGTAAATAAACACTATAACTGCAACACTCAAAAGAATCTCCTTAAAATAATAAAGTTATTGACTAAGAAAATTACTGGCATTCAGCGTCATCCAGTGAGACTGGAAGCTGACCTCAACTTTGTTTCGAAAAGGCAGATGATAATTGACTTAGAAAATTTGGTTATTCATTATTTTTGCACCACCCTATATAAGAACCTCTATTAAACATTAAAATCGTTAAATATATTATGAATCACTTACTTCTGCCCGCGGCTTCGTCCGCGTGAAATGTTTTGCTCCCCCGACCCACCACGTCGCATCGCATCGCCTGCCCACGCTATTACTTCGTTTTCGATTAGCGTTCTTGCTGACTTTTTTTCTTTTTGCTCGGCTCCTTAGGGTCCTAGCGTGACGTTAAATAGCCTATAGCCTTCTTCAAGAATTGAGCTACCACATGCAAAAAAATTTTTTAAATCCGACCGGTAGTCTAGAGATTACCCCTACATACAAACAAACTTTTACCTGTTTAAAATATTAATATAGATGAAGGAAAACAAAAACTTTTCAATAGATCGTTCAATTCTTTACCGTTTCCAAAGTCAAGGTAATTTATATGCCAGAAACACGGTACATATGATGTTCATATATCTAAGAATAGATCTACATGTTTCACCATTAACTGGTATACAAATCCTACTAATATTATAAATGTTAAAGTTTGTGAGGATGGATGCATGGATGGATGTTTGTTACTCTTTCACGCAAAAACTACAGAACGGATTTGGATGGAATTTGGAACACAAATAGTTTATAACCTGGATTAACATGTGAGATACTTTTTATCCCGGTAGTACGTTCCCGTGGGATAATTTCCAACATCCACGTGGGCGAAGCCGCGGTCAAAAGCTAGTATTATATTGTAAAGATTTCAAATAGTTAGGTATTGTGTTTGTTACAAAAAATAACCTGTCTGGTTGACCGAGTGATTGGCTTCATCTTTTTCCATGTCAGCATCATCACCTAATCCATACATATCTATCTACCTACCACCCAACTGGGACCCACTGGGAGGTACCCTGACCCATGACATGAATAAAGTAAAAGTATGCAGAATGACTGGCTAAGGCAGGGGCAAAATTTTGAGTGTAGCAATGAAAATGAGCAACTTTTAGGTAATATAGGACCAACTGTGAAATATCACAAAAATATTCAACATGTAACAAAACCCTGTCCGATTCGTGAGGGTTTAGTTAGGTATCCTGCTAAGAGTCTATGAATACAGTTATTTAAAAAAAAAAAATAAACAAAAATAACCTTTTACAAAAAAAAAAAAAACGACAGACTTCCTAAAAAACACTAAAATGTGAAAAATTACTTTAATTTCGGAAGTCGGTGTCTTCGGTTTTATATTTTCGGTTTTTGCTACCGACTTCAGAAATTAAAGTAATTTTTCACTTTGTAGTGTTTTTTTCTTAGTGTAAGTAAAATGTTTTTATTTTTCACTTTTTAGTTGTGGTACCTACCTCATACAAATTCGTATACCACTACTTGATATGTAAATAACAGTGACAGGAAGTTATTAAAACATCATCAGTATATACTAACAGCCTTACTATTAAAAAAAATTAAAACACTCGCTTAACAACTGTTTATTATACATTGTATAAGCTATGGATAAGAGTTACAGACTCCCTTTACCAATAATGGGTGTGTAACACGGAGTATATACTCCGTGGTGTGTAAGCATTGTATAGTTATAAATTCGTTATAACAAAAGTCACTGGCAACATTCTTCGGAAACGTTTTGAAACTAGACGACCAAATTGTAGAGACATTTAGAAAACCTTGAAAAAAGCATAAAAAATGTTTAACTACAAATTGTACCCAAAATGTTGTTTCGAAATGTATTTAAAAATAATTGTACGTTTTTTTACGATAAAATGAAAGAAAAAATTAAACATACTTTGTTTGGCATTTAAGGACGCACCATTCAAATGTCAAACTAGTGTCCCAATTTAAATATGTGTGCAATCGATCGTGTGGGTGTGTGTGTGTAGTGTGTTTTTTTTTTATAGTACCAATCCCATTTCTGAAGCCACAAATATTTGTAAATCCAGAAACTACTTATTTTTGCTCTTCAAGAGTCCCAGGCATGCGTATAAATTGTGCCGCTTTATTTGCCAAAGCATTAGCCACTCTTCGACATACTTTCGTAAACTCTTCAACATACATTCGTAATAGGACTGTTGGTTCAAAATCTGATTCGTTAAAAGGATCGAAACGATTTTTGTAACATTTTCGTTTTCTTGGTAGGTCTTCACAATCCATTTCATCAAAAATAACGAAATAATGCAAATAATCCATCATTGAGACTGAGATTAGAATGCGAACGTTCTTAAAAGTTAGTACAACCCCGCCAGATGTCCGGCTACTACGGTTACACGCTCACTAAACAAGGGTTGAGGACTGAATAACAGTTGTGTAATTTTTCATAGAATAAAAACTCCCGCTATACCAGATGTGACAACTGAACTGTCAAACATATTTTATTGGTAGAGTAAACGTTATAACTCCGGTATAAGTCGTGTGTAAATCTTTATTAGTAAGGCTGCAAGTGGAAAAAATACGCATTATTAAGTATAACTCAAAAACTACTGGTCAGATCTTGATCAAATTTATGTGGGACCATATGAGAAGCACCAGCTTTCAAATAAAGTTCGTCAGTCACATCACATTTTGCTCCGAATCTTATGGAGCGATTCAGGTGTTGGTACACATATGAATTTCTGTGACCCAAACACGGACGTATAACGTAAATAAATAAATTTTGAATATGGAAGTCACTTTTGGGAGGAAGATAAGAAAATTAAAAAAAAAACATTTTCTCAAACTGTATCGTGTGATATATACCAAATGAAAAGGCTTGCTGTGAAATCCTTTTTTTTAAGTAACTTTAAATTAACTATATATAGTTTTAAAATTTAAGAAAATGAATGACAATTGACCATTCCCCCCGTTATTTTTTTTTTATATAAGTATTTTTATGGCCTGGTTGCTAAGACCTTTTAGCCAAGTCTTTAGTTTATTTAATTTCCTTCACAAAATTTCTTCGAAAGTGTTTTTAATATATTTATATATTGCTCGATAACAAGTCTTAGTTTTTAATAATTCTGTCAAGCGGCGGGAGGTATTATTTAGCACAACACTTTCACTACACAAATCACTTAATTCACTCGCTTTGGTTTGGGCTTGATAATTTAGTTTTCCACTTTTCCAGGTACAAACTTGATACAAAGAACAAAGAATATTTAGCTAGGTACTTATTTTCATATTTCTTGACAACGATTTCCATGATAGTCACTTATTTTTTATATTTTACTTTGGTTTTCGTTTCCTTCTTGTTATTCCCGCCATTTTTCCACCTCAATAGCAACCCCGTTATCTCCAAAGCTACCAAAGAGTATAATAAATACTGAGCTTAAAAAAAAATAAGTACAGGAAATAGTTCCATACTTATAGATTACAGAAAAACCTGTAAATCTATGGTCCTAAAATAACATGGCAGGTCTTTCAATATTGTGCGTACAAACTTACATTTGCAGTTGGAATGTATGGGACAACATGTTTTTCAACTGCAATGTTAAGTTTATTCTTCGGATTAATTTATCCCAACTACGGAACCCTTCATTGTGCGTGGTCTGACACGCACTTGGCCGATTTTTAAGAAATTAGTATATTTTTAGTACTGAAAACGTGAATTTTAAATAGCATTTTATTTTCTAATTTATTAAGATTTTTATTATTTTACAGTTTTTGTTACATGCATACATATCAGCTATTCCATTGGATACAAAAATGCAATACTACAAACAGGTGATTTATGAATTGCAATAGTGACATGATATGATACTACCTACAAACAGGTGATTTATGCATTGCAATAGTGACATGATATTATACTACCTACAAACAGGTAATTTATGCACTGCTACATCAATCTTTTCGTTAAGAATTTTGTGCGAGAATGAAATACTAGATGGTGAAAAGGATCTGATGATGTAGCAGCAAGGTGGTCGGTCCAAGGATATCAGGTGGTAGGATTATGGACCCAATACCTACTTCCATAGAAAGCTTCAGTTACAACACTATACTTAAATGACAAGCAGTCTCCGACTAGTATATAGTTATCTGTGAATCAGAGTAATCCAAGGATCTTTCGACGCCAGAATGACGTTGACAGGGAGGCATTGTTGACAAACGTATTAACTAAACAAGATGGCGGCGTTAGTTCCGATTTTGGCCACGTGCCAAAAAAACCTTGTAGCGTTGTATCTAGAAATAAACCAGAATTATAAATCGATGGTTCCCGCACGTTGGAGTTGCCTTGCAGATGGTTCCGCGGGCGGACCTGCTATCTTAGGTTAAGTTGGTATATTTTTAAAATTCTTTATACCTCCCTTGAAAACTTCCGCTTGACTGCTCGACTATGGTCATATTATGACAATGACTGGACACGTCAGCTCAAAGAGTATAATGCGTAGACAGAGTATACCAGAACATAAATACTCTTAGGGTACACCACCCGCCCACCCGTCTCATTGACATATTTTGGTACGTTTTTGCGTTAATAATATTGTTCACTTTCATTGTTCAAGGATGCTCAGAGCAACAAACCTTCTGAAAAGACAATTTAAACCTTTAACTTTAAAGATTTATACCAGACACGTCTGTAACCCACAACATTTTGATAACTACCTAAAAAACCTGCCAGTCACTCGATACTCCAAGATGTTGAACGGAGTGACGATCGCCACGGAGCAGAGCGACTGCAGTACCGCGTGCATCGGACTCTTTATCGATGCTGGCTCTAGATACGAGTCCAAAATGGAGAATGGAACGGCTCATTTCTTCGAGCATATAGCTTTCAAAGGCACCAACGGTCGAAACAAAAAGCTTCTCGAGACACAGATGGCGTCTCTCGGTGCCAAGTTCAGGTGCTACGTGACTCGCGAGCTAGTGGTCTACTACGTGGAGTGCCTAGGCTCGGACGTCTCGCTCGCCACAGACATACTCTGCGACTGCGTGTTCAACAACTCCTTCGACTATAACGATATCGAGTATCAGAAAGGTGTTGTCTATGAGGAAATGCTAGAACACGACAAAGACCCCGGTGCAGTGGTGGTTGACTACTTGCATGCCAGTGCGTTTCAGGGCACTCCCCTCGCGCAGACCGTAATGGGCCCCTCCGCCAACCTGTACAACTTCACGGGCATCACCCTGAGCAGGTACCTGTGTAAGTGCTACGACCCGTGCCGCACGGTGCTGGCGGCGGTCGGCGCCGTCTCACATGAGCAGATGACGTTGCTCGCCAGCTGCTATCTGAACAAGCTGGAGCCGCTCAAGTGCTTAGAAAATGACGCCTATAGGTACACGGGCTCAGAAGTGAAATATCGTGACGACTCGATGCCCACCGCACACGTCATGGTGGCCGTGGAGGGGCCGTGCTTCACCGACGACGACAGAATCGTGATGGAGATAGCGAGGTTCGTACTGGGCGGATGGGACCGTTCGCAGCCTGGCGGGGAGTTGCATCCCGTGCGAGTAGCCCGCGAAGCCTCCTCCTGCGGCTTGTGTGACTCTTACCAAGCATTCAATATTACCTACAAAGACTGCGGACTCTTTGGAGTGCATTTTGTGAGCGGTGTAATGAACCTAGACGACATGATGATGTTGATACAAGACGAGTTCATGTACTTATGCCTCTGCGTCACGGACTCGGAGGTCGCGAGGGCTAAGAATTTTCTGAAGACGAAGATTTTGTCAGAAATGGACACTCTGTTGGGCAAATGCATGGACATGGGGCGGTGGACGCTGTACCTCGGCTGCCGCCCGACGCTGCTGAATCAGATAAACGCCGTGGAGCACATAACGGCGGCGCACGTGCGCGCCACGTGCTACCGCTACCTGTACAACAAGTGCCCCGTGGTGGCCGCCATCGGGCCCACCGAGGGGCTGATGGAGTACCCCAGGACCAGGGCGTCCATGTGGTGGCTAAGAACTTGAGTTTTAATTTTAAATATTTAATTACGGTAACATAATTTTATTTTTTTAAATTAACTTGACACAGTCATGGGAAAAACTGCAAATGCCCCAGTAGAAGCGATTTTTTAATTATTATACAGATATTATATCTCTTCGACGTATTTCTTACTAGCCGTTGCCCAGTCAGTCAATTCACCTATTGTTGGGAAATTAGTTCATATACAGGGATAAAGTGTTCCATTATTTCTTTCTCCTGGCCTAAGCTTTCCTCCAAACGCTGAAATCTGCTCAGTAGTTAAGACGTTTAATAAATCGTAGCGAACCTAATTTGCACGTTTGAGCTAAGTGCCATGATCTGTTTTATTATAGATGTAAATTAACAGCACATGCAAGCCAGAGGCAAAAGAAGTATGTAAGGATCGTAGCAGGTGGCGATCTGTAGTTTCTGCCTACCCCCATGGAAAGAAAGCGTGAGTTTATGTATGCAAACATCAAATGCACTGTCATGAACTACGAAGTATAATCACAACAAACTGATCGGTGTGACCACCTTATAGTTTGTGTCAACAGCAAGCGACTCAGCTCATTATTATGAAAATGTTGAGGTTCAAAGATCTTTGAACCAAAACGGTATGAACACACTCTGCAGGTTATTCATCTTCAACTTTAGCCTATTGACCGCACCAGTCGGATTAATACGACAAATGTTTTCAGGCCCGTGTCGCTTCAGTCGTGAGAACCTATGTTCGTTTTTTGTTTTTACAAGATTTTATTTAACTTGCCTTGATAATTAGTTATGTAGTTTTGATTTTTATATTTAGATTTGACCAATACATAGATACTGTATTGGTTAAATCTTGCAAGCTGAATTAAAACCACTTCCTCTTATCCCACGGAATTGAAATTTTACATGTTGATTCTGTGTTGAAGACAATGCATTTTTGCATAATGCATGACCTGATTCTACAACCAGGATTGGCTCCAAACGAGGGAACTCCTTAAAAGTCAACAATAAAGACACGAAATTTTATATACGCAATTAATTATGATAGTCCGTTTTAAAGTCTACTATGATCTGGTTGATGCACCCAGGATTGGATCCAGACGAGTGAACTCCTCAACGGTCAACAGTACACACAATGAATTTTATATACGCCTTTAATTATGATAGTCGTTTCTAAAGTCCAACAAGACCTGGCTGCTCCACCCAGGATTGGCTCCAGACATGGGATCTACTCAACCATAAACAGTACAAGATATACGCGCAGGTGCCTCTCTTACCGGCGGCGGCGTCATCGGCGTAATCGTCGTAGATGGTGAAATTCCACTGACACACACAGCTGATGATAACCAAATTACAACAGAGCTCTTTAAAGCGGCCGGGGCTCTAATCGTGAGAGAACAGAGATAACAAGAAGATACAGCGCCCGGGAGGGGGCACAAAAGGCCTTGGTTCTGTTCTTCAAAAATATGATAAAATCTTGTTGAAGAGCTCTATATAGATAGAGCTATCTCACTTCAGAGCCACTTGTACCTGCAGCTGATCTCGAGAGTCGTCACGAACCGTCTCGCCAGGAGCCTTGTGACAGGTGACCAGAACACGCCGGGTTTCGAAAAGGCTTCAACACTGTAGACCACAATTGACGTGGTCTACGATGCTGAAGCCTTTTTTGTTCGACAAATTGTACAGAAGACTGGAGAGTATAATCTGCCGCTGTGTGTGGCATTTGTAGACTACGAGAAGTACTCCATGGAAATATGGGCAGTTCTAGCCTCACTACGACGATGTCGAATTAACTGACGCGTCATCAAAGTATGGAGCTGTTTGTATGACGCTGCCACAATGATTGTCCAGATCGAGGATCAGAAAACCAGCCCCATCTCTCTGCTCACAGGGGTGAGACGGATGTGCTATCCTCGAAATTGTTAATCACTATGTTGTCTTCAAGACACTTTACTGGACAATCAACGTGAACGGTGAGCACATCTTCGTTTTGCCGATGACATCGTCATAATGACAGAGTCGCTGGGACAGTTAGACCAGATGCTGAACACTGCACAGCCTATAAAAGAAATAAAGCCTCTGGGCTGGTTAACCTCGGCATGAATTTAGACAAGACTTAAGTCACTTAGAACTTACACGTCTTGCTGAGTCCAATCCACAACGAACACTAGGTCTTCAACCAGTTCTTCCCTGCCTGCTATTTAAATTATGTTTATATAAGAATGTTTATTTTTTATTTTTGCGTAAACAAATACGTCGAAATAAACCACTAAGCATATACTCGTATGCATAATATATTTATACATATATACAGTAATATCCCGCTTTACGCGAGGGATGCGTTGCGGACCAAATCGCGTGAAGCGAAATTCGCCTATAATGGGGTATGATGAAATAACAAGCCAAATAAATAATTAACGTGCTTTTATTGCAAAAATTACACAGAATCGGGCTATTAATTGTTACAGAATAGAACTCCCGAGCAAAGCGAGGGAGTTAAGGGGGATGCGCTCGGGTAACCCGTGAAATTAAAAAATACTTACGTTTTTTGCAATTTGCAGGTCACTGTCAGGTTGTATATTGATTAAAATTTGATTCGCGGCCGTAATAAATATGGATTTATAGAATTATAATCATCAAAATCATCAATACATCTCTCTAAGTTCATATTACCCTACTGAATGACTATGTCATCAAATCATGACATTTGAGGCCAATTTTAACTTACGGAGTTGTATTGCTGATTCTAATGATTATAATTCTATAAATAAACATTTGATACGGCCGCGAATCATATTTAGATCAACATACAACCTGATACTGACCTGCAAATTGCAAAAACGTAAGAACGAGAAACGTAAAAATTGAATTTCGCGAGTTACCTTGGCGCATCCCCCTTAAGACGAGAATCCTGAGTGCAGCGCGGGGGTTTTAACCTCGCCCAAGACGAAGGCACGTTTATCCCCGAGGAAGATACTCTACTTTTCACACCATCTAAGAGATAATAAAAAGCAATAGTAGGTACTAATAATATAATAATAAAATAAAGGAAATAATAATATATCTTTATTTTCTGTGTCATGCGTGTGTAGTGTGCATGTGAAGTGTAAGGAGAGGTAGAATGATGGTGTAAGTGTGAGTGTGTAGGGTGTTTGTTACAGACAAAAACCCGAAATTCTAAATATTACGAGGGAACAATGAGTGGCATCATAGTTTAATTTTTGTAACCAGATTGAGTATTTTTTGCAACGCTTTTTGGGTAGGGCATAAATTGACAAAATTCCGTTAATTTTGTTGTACAAGTAGTTTCCAAGAAAGCCAAAACATCGACGGAAGTAAGCACCAGCAACCAGGTATGGAACCAAGTTGAGGGACAAACTGCGTTTTTACGTCGCTTACCTTCAAATAGAATAGGATTATAGGTAAGAAGAGCGTGTTTGCGCAAGGTCGTATTTAAAATGAAAAGTTGACGGACGGTTAATCCTCCAGTTCGCTCATAAAGTTCTCTGGTGGGAAATAAGAAAGGCAGAAATTACTAACCTTTAGAACGGCCCTTTGTGCACGTTGGATCCGGAGCATAGATATTTTCTTTGCACCACCCCGTACAATTATGCAGTACGAGATAAGCGACTGGCAAAACGCAAAATAGATTGATCTCAATAAGCCAGAGTCCGCAATATTACGAAGATTTTTAAACAAATATTAGTTTACGGATTCTTGCTGAAAGAGCTTCTATCTGCGGGAGAAAACTTAGTGTGTCATTTAGGATGACGCCCATGTACTTTATTGAATCTGTTTTATTAAGGTGGAAACATAAGCAATGAGCACTATGAGACAAAATGCACGAGGATGAATGAGCGGTAATTTTGAAATTATCGAGTGAACAAGTAGGTTTTTTTATGTACATAGAAATATACTTTGTCTAACACGTTGAGAGCGAGTCTATTATTAGCCAGCCATGATAACACTAAGTTCAACCCCATCTGCGCGCAACTGTAAACTTCGGTCCAGGTGTCAGCGTCAAACAAAAGCGCTGTGTCATCAGCGGAAGGTATGATCCTTCCGCTGGGCATTTTGAGCTCACAGAGGTCGTTGATGAAAGTTAGAAATAAAGGGGGACCGAGGATACTGCCCTGTGGAACGCCGTGCACAACGGGAAGATCACTACTAGTCCACTCGTCTAATTTAACTCTCTGGGATCGGTTAGTCAGGTAGTCGAAAAAAGCTTTAATTGTGCATCCCGTACACCAATGTTCTCCAATTTCTTCACCAACACAGGGACGGAGACTGTGTCAAAGGCCTTGGCAAGGTCCATAAAGATTACTATAACCTTTTTATTCTCGTTGAAGGTTTCAGAAACAAACTTAGTTAAACCGTGAATGCAATCGCTGGTCGACAAGCCAGATCAGAAACCGTACTGAGAAGATGTTAGCAGTAACTTCTCTTCAAGGTAGTCCACCAGGAGCATCATCATGATCTTTTCCAATACCTTAGACCCGGTTGGAAGAATAGAAATTGGTCTGTAGTTGTAGACACAGGCTCCGTCACCACTTCTGAAGATGAGTCTAATGTCCGCTATTTTCCAGGAGTTTGGGAATTTGCCGGAATCAATAGCAAGGTTGCAGGTAAAATCGATTGGAAAAATGAGGAACTGTTTATATCTCTTCACAATGCCGATAGAGATGTTGTCATAGCCACCAGCGCAATCAGACTTCACACTACGAATGATATTTTCAACCTCTTCCACGTCCGTGGGGAAAAAAACCATCGACTGGGCATGAAGGTTGAGTGATGGTAAAGAGATATTGTAACCGGAACTACAGCGGTCAGCGATATTTTTGCCGACGTTCACAAAAAATTCATTGATTTTATTAGTAGAAGGATCTAGAGTATTAATTAGCTGTCAGGGCCGGCAGTCTCGACAAAAATCTGTCGCTAAGTCGTATCGATGTCAAATTCCTTTAATAGATTTTGAACTTTATTTTCAACCTTATACTTTCGCAATAAAGTTGAAAATCTATTAAAGGAATTTGACAACGATACGACTTAGCGACGGATTTTTGTCGCTATCTAATGTCGAGACTGCCGGAAAATATAAAAACGAGGCCAGCCTCGTTTTTATATTTTTGTGTGTGGGTAATGTCTTTTAATGTGTCCCATATTTTGTTATTAAGTTTTAGCCGTCTGAAGTTCTAGTTTATCATGATCCCCATTTATCTTTTTTTAAAGTGTGTTGCAATAATGTCTGTATCTTTTATAGGTTGTTATTATGGTTTGGTTGTTAGGATTATTTTTTGTCTTTTGGTGGAGTTTGTCACGATTCCTCATACACCCTAATGATCCGGTCGTAACCCAAGGTTTAGTAATTTTTTTATTTTGTACTTTTAGAGTTAATTAAAAGTTTGTTTTTAAAAAGGTTTTTGCTTAAATTTTATTTTGTTTATTTCATTGTACGACCCTATTCGTCGTAGGTATTTATTTGTCGATTTATGAGCTGGGCGAGCTGGGGGCAAGGCAATTGATATAAAACCAAGCGGCCATTAAGTTAAACAAAATGCCATTTCTTGATTTTTCTACTTCTAATAATAAGGTTGGTATTTTTCAATTCATACGTACTTTTAGAATTTATCTTGATATTGATGAAGGAAAAAACATCGTGAGGAAACGTGGACTTATTGATAATAATTATATAAGTCTGAAATCACCAACCCGTCTTGCCAACGTGGTATCAATCAATGCTCGTGCCTTTTCATTATGAGTAGGTAAAGGCCTTTGCCCGGCAGTGGGTCCATAAAAGGCTGATATTCATATTACTCCGGTCCAAACATAATTCCTACTACGACAAACTTTAACAGGTCGTTGTACTCAACTTGTCATATGCGACCAACTCCGAATATGAAAAATAAATCAGCTGTTGTATTTTTCGAAATTGCAATACCTACCACACGCTCAAAATGTATCGAAGAGTTGTTTTTAGGGTTCCGTTACCAAAGGGTAAAACGGGACCCTATTACTGACTCCGCTATCCGTCCATCTGTCACCAGGCTGTATCTCAGGAACCGTGATAGTTAGACAGTTTAAATTTTCACAGATGATGTATTTCTGTTGCCGCTATAACAACAAATACAAAAAAAAACAGAATATAACAAATATTTAAGGGGGCTCCCATACAACAGACATGATTTTTTGCCGTTTTTTAGATAATGGTACGGAACCCTTCGTACACGAGTTCGACTCGCACTTTGCCGGTTTTTATGCCCCATAACACCGATTTCAGAATTTGTCGGTGGGATAAAAGACCTTTCAAAATTAAGTCGGAAAATCCTAGGATTTTCACAGATGCAATTTTCCAATTTATCCTGTGACATAATTATGTAGTAGTGTGAATATTTCATTGCGTCTTGCGTCAACCGCATGCCTCACTTGGAATAATGTCAGTCTAATAACCAATGTTGTGGAAGCATCGGTCGGCCTATGTGTACGTTACTCCAGCAGGAAAGTGGCTCCTAGAGTGATATGAGTGGCTCGTATAATTAGTGCGTGATCTGCTGTGAAGGTGCACCACATAAAAAAATTGTGTGCTTTGTCGTTTTAGAAAAAACTGAAAAAAATGATTCCTGCTGGAGTAACTTTGTTCCAGAAGGACCATTTTAAACTAATGATCGGAGAGAGAAATATTATGCATGGGCAGAGAGCTTATATTTGTACAAAAATGTGCGCCGAAAATATAATTGGTGCGTCTTCAGATTTTCGAGATATTGCATTTCCTGCTGGAGTAACGTTTTGCAGAATCGTGTATCTTTAAAACCATTGTATGTGCGTCTGCAGAATAAGCATACACGAGTAGCTCTTTATTTGTGCGTATTTGTGACAGAATTAGATTTAAGAAAATATTTATAATTTTCAAGTAATCGCGCTTATTTGAAAACCCGCAAAAATATAGCAGCTCATAAATGAGAAAACGTATAAGATTGCTGAAAACTGTATTCGGTCCTTCTTGACGCTTATAATAACCAGCAAAAGTTTCAAAAGTGCACATGCATGATTGCATGCGTTATTGAATAATATTGCTAAAAGCCAAAACGAGTCTCATAACTTTGACGGCAAAATACAAGCAACCGGCTCAATCCAAGATGTGGCAAAAAACAGCGTTCAAGCTCAGAAGCGACTTGTCGCCCAAATGAAGCAGTGACTCACCAAACATTTACCAAGTCATGAAAATCGTGAAGGAAGATCGGAAGATAAAAGTGCCCGAGATAGCTGAGATAGTAAAGATTTCAACTGATAGTGTTTTCACTTTTTTTCATAAAAATTTGGCTATGAAAAAGCTTTTTTCCAAATGGGTGCCACGTTTGCTGACAATTGCCCAAAAGCAACAACGTATCAATGATTCAGAGCGCTGTTTGGCACTGGTTCATAGAATTAAAAAGGATTTTTTACGTCAGTATGTGACAAAGGATGAAACATGGATTCTCTGTTTCACTCCGGAATCGAATCGGCAGTCAGCAGAGTGGTGAGCGACCGGTGAAAGCCGCCCGAAGCGGCCTAAGATACAAAAATCTGCCGGCAAGGTTATGGCCTCTATATTGTGAGATGCGCATGGAATACTCTTCATCGACTACCTTGATAAGGGGAAAAATATAAATAGCAAATATTACATGGGATTATTGGAGCGATTAAAGTACGAAATTACGAAAAAACTCCCTGTAATGAAGAAAAAAATGTGATCTTTCACCAGGACAATGCGTCGTGTCACAGGTCCATGATAAAATACTTTGTTTTAGTATTTAGTATCGGGACTTATTGAACCACATAATTACTACGTTATTAATACGTCACAATCATAGAAACATAATAAACAGGAGAAGTGGGAAAGCGTCGTCTGTGTCCGCGCGTCGTGATCAAAATGCTCTTGCACAGAACACATATACTCTTAAGGAGTGCTCTTGTGTCATAGGCAAATGGCCATCTCCGCGGACTGGTGCGCTTTCGACCGCGATCGTGACATTTTAAGAACGCCTTGTTGTTGTGGTTTCTTGTAAAAACCGAAGCCAAACCAAAAACTTTATAAATTATGGAATCACTTATCATATATTATTTAAATACAAGTATCTTACTATATTTGTCTTTAAAATCATGAAAACCAACAAATCGCGAAATATTTCTTGCTTTTACTACGTTATTTTTGTTTTCATATTTCACAGCGACTGTACTATTTTTGCAGTAAATACATTGCTTCTTAACCACTACCTAAGTAAGTCGCTTCGTGACTGGACAAGCAATGTAAAAATCACAAAACAATACTTTATTCATGCGGAAGCATCGCGGGGTACGGCCGCTGAATCTAGCGGCGAGTTAGTGATGTGCTTGTGCAGATACACTAACATAGGCTTATCGACAACAATGTCGATTGCCTAATAAATATAACGGGTGTAAAAACACGCTTAACTAAGCCGAGTCACTTGTACTCACCGTCATTGTTATCGTTTGTACCGGACCATACCTGGGAACCTTCTGCTTACGGAGATATTGAAGGTCAAAATTCCGACTCGCTTTACTGACGTTTTTTTACGGAAACAAGTTTTTAATGTTATAACACAACTTATACACCCCTACGACCCCTGTACCGTTGCATGCACCCATCACAATGTTTTGCGTGCGTTACGTTGCACACTACCATAAACAGAGATTTTTCACACCGAAAATAAAATTCCTATTCCAGCAATTATTTGTGTTATGTTACTTAGTTCGATCTACAGAATACGTAGTTGACGGCTATGTGATGTGTCTTTTTACACACTCTATTGCTATAATGGTTTATTCTTCAATTTGTCAACCTTTTTAAGCCGGTTGGAAGACCAATGTGAAATGTTTTAATTTTTTGATTACCCAATAATAATATTTCTTAGGTTCATATTCTTTATTTATATTATATTTTTATCTGAACGCACGGCTACATATCAAGCTATACAATTCCAGTATAAGCTGATCTCGCATTGTATAAGATTTCTGTACAATGAGAGGTCAGCTTATACTGGCAATGTATAATTTGATATGTAGCCGGTGTGTACATATCGTTTTTTATTTATTTTATTATCAAGACCCCACAAAATTTTGAATACAATAATATTTGGAAGAATCGATATCTTTCCGATTTAGTCAGTCACTAGCATTTTTATAAAGTAAAACAGGAGCTAAAATAATCAAAATGAAACAATATTCATACAAAATTATAATTTATTATCTTAGTAAAGCTAAAATATAAAAATATAAAAGGTATTTGAGTATAAACAGAGCACATGTCACGTCGACATCACCGCATATACATATATGTACTGCTCCTTGCAACAAAAAATACAAAACGCCCAAAAACTCTTTTGTTAATTTTTGCGAAGTGATACAGGTTTGAGACAAGTCTGTGTATTATGATAAACTGACTATTTAGAATTTACCATGGTGGGTGCACAAGAGTTAAAACTAAGTCTAATTATATTTGAGAAGTTTTTGGGCAAGCAGGCAGGGAGCCAACACTATTCCACTACTAAGTGAAAGTACCAATATCAATGTCGACACATTTTAATCCACTGTTAAAAAATTAAAGTCAAAAAGAATTATCTAGAACTTCGCTGCCAGAGAATTTAGTAAAACCAACAGCTATAAGAACTTCTGAGGCCCTCAGAAACCAGGCATTAAAGACGAATACAAATAATTATTTCCCATTGTAAATATATGATAATCGACATTGATAAAAGTAAAATCATCGAGCTGAAAAATTAACTTAATAAATAAATATGATCACAACTTAGAGAGCTTAAGAAAATTCATCGAATCAAATCAAAATCACCTTCGTTGTACAAAATAAGATTTTCTTTAAAAAGGTAGCAATGCTTTTGTGTGACGATAACTTTCTACTTTATAATTCTAAAGTTCTAAATGAAGAATTGACAAAGTTATATTGAAGAGTTACACATAATATTAATAGTTGTAAAACTGATTACACAGTAGTAATTGTCGCCACAATACGATATCCGAGATATTCATCTGCCCAGAAACATTAACTTTGAAGGAAATATTAAAATCATGTTCATAGTTTTTTTTAATACGAACATAAGTTGAGCCTAACTCTACAAAAGGCTTATTCTACAAAAGTATTTACTTTAGACTCACATCAAGCAAGTGATTGTGGAGCAAAACTAATAATTCGACATCGTTTCAGCATGCTACCGTGTATGTAAGAGGGTGTTACATATAGATATACCTCGTTCGTAAATTCGATACGTGTACGTTATAAATTCGATAAGACTTATGTTGATAAATATAAGTTTTAAATGTATTGAGCAATTTTGTTCAATTTATTACGAAAATGGAAAATCGTGTTTTATATGTTAGATTATCATAAAATTCTACATCTGCAACGCAGCTACTAACCGATTTAGGAATGATACTGACGCAACTTTCCTTTTGACATCAAAATCTTTCGCATCGAAATCTTCTTTAATTATAAATATATTGAGACAAGGATTCGTCAGAACTTTGCAGTCAAACATTCTAATAGCAGCCTTTATCCGAGATTCGATCTCTACAGGACGAATACATACATATCACTGCACTTATGATTCACGAACCACATCTCTGCCGAGACAAAGTCACACTTTTGTCACACACTGCTGCCTTCCAATAACTGTGGAAGCTGCTGCCTTAATAATAATGCAGCGATGATTCGTCGCGCGAATATTGTTAGATCCTAGTCTCAAGAAATACTGGCCAATTTTTGGACAATTTATTGTCAAAATACATACCATGAATATTTTATTCCGAAATATACACATAGTTACATAAATAGTGAGAAAATCGCAATCAAGTTTATATAAAAAATATATCATAACTAGTGGAATGTAGAAATGATGTCTTACATAGAGACAGTATACAAATCGATAGAAGACTTGAAAAGATTACATCTACTCTACGGATATCAATCTATTGGTTACTTCGCTTCATAAAAAATACTTAATTATAAAGGTTAAGACGGACAGTTCGATATTAATACGGTTGATTAGTTGCCTAAAACGTGTTGTATGGCTGAGTGATCGTTGTGAACGAACTACTTTTCGATTTTAGTCAACTTTGAATTCCAAGTTCGTTTTCCTGCAGTACGCGACCGACACGCGACTACTCTAATATATGGGCTTTCTCTTAACAGTCTTATTAATTTATAGAAAAGGCCGCTTTCCTGAATACTTCAAAAACTCCTTAAGCTTTTAAACTCCTCGGAAGTATTTCGTTTGGTCGTGTATACAAGCTTATAAAAAAACATGTAGAAAAGAAATTAGGCCGAAGAGAAAACAAAAGTGCAATTTTAAATCAAAACTTTTACCAAAAAACAGTGTTCCCTGCAAATGTTATCTTATTAACTTGTTTCAACTTGAAATTCAAAATTACCTAAACTATCCTAAAAACTAGAGTTTTGTCATGGATACATAGATCTGTACTTTCAATGAATATTTGAGCACAATGTAGAAATCTTACAATATGGGTTAGATACGTTAACATACACAGCAATCGTGATACTGACACATCAATATACAAT
Source organism: Dryobotodes eremita (assembly GCA_917490735.1). NCBI lineage: Eukaryota > Metazoa > Arthropoda > Insecta > Lepidoptera > Noctuidae > Dryobotodes > Dryobotodes eremita. The sequence goes on along the minus strand of OU823241.1, from coordinate 1,508,945 downwards.
ATGAGTTAATTGATACATGTGCGACACGCGCGACTTAATCTATAAACTGTAGAATGTAGATTATTAATCGATCTTATTTCTGAGGCCGCCTCGCTGCGTTATACATCTCAAACGGTTTTAAATGTGTTCATCACATTACTTCTACTTCATTGTAGAACTAGGCCACACAACGTGTAGGCTTCTATTCATACACTTGCCAATTAATTAGCCGTTACACGACTAGCGGAGCATTAAATACAGCAACATCAAATCACACACGACATTTAGAGAGAACATTAAAAATTTACTTCACAACATCGTTGAGGCTACCTCGAGTCTGACTTGATGACGTACTAATGACAGTACATCTATTTGGCAACACATTATACTGAGTATTAATAGAATAAGAGTAAAATATATTCTGAGCGCTTTCATCGAGTAATAAACAGACTTGAGCGGGCGCGGCAGGCCTTGTAGGGGCAGTGGCGACCTGTCCGGGGACCTGCAGCAGGTAGCCGATGTAGCTGCCGTGTAGGGCTCCCTCTCCGGGCATCCTTAACATGAACTGTGTGTCATGCGTAGTATGCAATACCTTCCAGCCAGTTTGGATGTAAAATATCAATTTTTGAATCATTGTTAATATTGGGAGTGCCGCCAAACATGTAAACATCTGCGGAATGTTTCGGCTCGTAAGTGCTAGTCGGAACAACGTCGCCAATGCCTGTACAACGAGACGCCTTCAATAAATGATGGTACTGTGAGCATGTCGCCACCGACACAGGCCTTGCGGGTGCAGCTCACACACTCGACATATACTATAATGTAAATAGCATTGGTATAAAAATAATTTGGTAAAAACACATCATATAATTATCAATATAAATGCTAAAAATCTACAAGAGCTATCTTTACTATGGAATGTCCTTAACTCATACCTCTTAATAATCTCTTTTATAATCTTAAAATCGCTACATTACTTATTTATAAATATAATATTATTATTATAAAGTTAGCAAAAAGATTCATTTTTATAAAAGATTATGCATATTTATATCTAGTGGAATGTAAAGAGATTTTTGTTCAATATCATAGTGTTAGTGACATTACCCCTTATAATTAATGGTTAGATACCCAAACCTTTGTAAAAATACACCGATTATTGGACGTACTTGTTTTTTTTTATACATTTTCTTTTTAAAGTGGCGCGGAGCCGCGTGCGCGCGCGTACAAAATATACATAGAATGCGGCGCGCTTCGTCCACTTAACGTCTCCGGGTCCAAGGTTCACCTCGACACAATAAGAGAGCTAATGACTACAATACATTTCGACTTCATTACGATGGGACGATTCTTAAAACGTTAAAGCTATACACGCTTTAAAGCCTGACCAGAAAAACATTAACACGAGTAAACACACAGTAACCACACAGTTACCAAAACGACATTATCAAAACCCGTGCGATATTTTCCGGTCACAATTTGACGAAAATTTAATACCTTATCATAATTATATTGGAATGTGATTTGTCACCGACCAGAGGCTCCACGAGCCGTCACGCGTGCTCTCGTTCTGAACAAGATTTGAACCACGTCATAGTGTAATGTTAACATTATCAGTCCGTCATATACATTACCGTTATGATAGTTTGTTTGCAAACTTTTTACTTCGAATATACAAAACAATTAAAAAATCTATCAGTTTTTACCGGAGTATGCGACAACAAAGACAGGGTTATTCATATTTTCAAGCGTATCTCTGTAAGTAATGTTCTTTACCCTCAAAGCCTGCTAACGGTTGCATGGATGTTAGTACATGAGGCGTCTGTGGACTGCGCCGGTGCGATGGGTATAGGCCAGCTTTTGTTTTTTATATCTAAATGGCGGATTTTAGGCGCCAATAAGTCTTCAAACATTTTTTAGTACCACGACCATGTGAGCTTTCAAAATGAAGGAAGGGCTTGAGGAGACGATTCCAAAAATATAATAAAACTCTAAAAAGTTCAAAACAAGATCAGTGTTTAAGAAGTCAGATGCAGTTGGCGGCACCAAATGTTAGACTGAACAATAACAGCCATCAACTGCAACAGACTGCTTGAAAAGATGTCTTGTTTTGAACTGTTCAGGGTTTTAGTGAGGTTTTTGATGTTAACAATCTATTTTTGTTTTTCTTTCATTAATTATACTTATATAATATTAGTCTAAGAACTTAATTAGATATAAAATGTACACATTCCAAATGAAAGTAAATAATGATGATATGATTATACTGAAATATTCTTAAATGTTGGCTGACTGATCGCCCGCAATTGTTTTTTTAATTTTGGTCAAGCTTAGCTGACAATATAATGCTGTTCCAGTTTAATTATTAAGCTCATAAATTTTCTTTCCTCTGCCCTTGTAGGACTTCCATTGCTTGATGAGACTAGATTTGTATAAATTTGCTCAGTGCCTGTACCGTTATTGCACTTTGTATATCATCTAGATTATTGTATTTCAACTTATATATTGCATATAGCATATTCGTTATACATATTGGCTGTAAATTTAAATTAACCTTTATTATTAGAGAATGTATTATTTTTATTTATTTCATTACATATGTATACAAATTATATTTTTAAATATTAGAATATACAAAATATTAAATCATTTAAAAATATAAAAAAGTAGCCCACCGGTATCGGGAACAGTGTCCAAGCTACCGGCGGTCAGGGCTCCAGAGAGGAACCTCCGAACAATGCGAGTAGTGTCCAGAATTACCGCTATCTGAATCAAGCCCTTGATGCAGCTGCCCAACGAGAGCCTCCTCAGGTGTTGGTCAAGATCCTTGTTATTTTTATTATTATTATTTATTTACGATGATAAAAAGTCAGGTTTTTAGTTTTTTTTTTCAATAAGGTAAATTGAAAAAAAAAAGTAAAAACACAATTTTTTTTAAAAATATCGGTGTAACTATTATTCTTGCTGCAGCCGTTGCTTTGTTCACGTGTGTGAAACAAATCCAAGTTATATAAACACAACAAAATCAAAATCATCGATACAAACATGGGAATTGGTGGACAATACACTACAGGATGGCACTGAGGTGATAGGAGGGAAAAGACTAAGGGATGAAAACTATTCTGAAGGATGAAGCGTAGTGAATAGAGGAGGAAACTGGTATGTTGTAGAGGGAAACAGAAGACAGGATACAGGTACGGTGACTTGTAAAGAATTTTTGATGAAATACGCACGATTACATAAGACGCCTAATATTGCCAGTGGCAACATTTAAAGAATTAAATACATACATTAATACATAGCATACAATAAATTGTTAATTATGTTTGATAACCATATCGGCGCAGACGAATTTTTGAGTTGAGTTACCTGGTGTTTACTGACACAGGCCGGTCCCGTGGGAAAATATCTGAAGTAGATGTATCATACGGCCTTATTGAAACCATGTCTTTGCTGACGCGCAGTCGGGTGAAAAACGTTAAGGGATACAGTAATTACGTATCCCAAGTCACAATATAAACGTTCCGTGGAACGAGAGCAGTTCTATTACCTACAGTGAACCGAAGTGGATAGCATATCTTACATAAACAGTCGCTTGAAATAATATTGAGGTATAATTTTTATAATCTTAATACACCTAAACAACCCTTGTATAGAATTAAAAAAAATGTATACATCGCTAAAACTATGTTGTACGTATTAAATTGTTCACGTCTACGGGGACTTAATAAAGAACTTAAAAAAAATAACTTAAATGTCTAAGTAAAGCATACATAGATGATTAATATACGATAACGTATTTTGTACTGTAAGGTTATGCTTTATACGGCGACACGTCACCCACGGTGAGTATCGAGTTGTCATAAAGAAACGTTTCTTTTGTTTGTACACTTCGACGCGGAATGGCAACGTTTGTTTGTTCATATAATCTAATCGGGTTCGGTCTAGCTGCCTAAAATAACTTGTACTTGGACTATTTTTATTATGAAAAATCATCTATGACCCATTCTTTTACTTTGGATCCTGTATTTACGATAATATTTTACAAACCATGTTTTGAGCAATTTTTATGCAATAAAAGAATGGACGATAGAATACAAGTTACGTTGATTAATCTCGTTTTAATAAAAGCGCAGGATGTGATTCAATAAACTTGATACATAGTTACTAACCTAGGCTACATGTAGATTCGATTTCCATAATTGTAGAAGTGCAGAATCTAATAAATCCTTCAAAAATCCTTAAGTAATACTTATGAGTTAAAGTTAAGAGTATAGAATATAGTGTAGAAGATATTATAAGAAGAATGGCATCAAACGCAGTCTTAAATCTAAGCAAATTGCAGAGTAAATGAGATTACAGACGAATTGCAGACCCTCTGCACACACAGTACATGGAAGTATTAGATTAATAACATCCTGCGCCTTTGAAATACTAAATAATATGCATGTTGTAATTATTGTTTCAGTCTTTGGAATTTGTGTATTGGAATGTTTAATATATTATTATAAAAGTGTATAATTAAGACAAGAGTTCCATAATTTCGAAGGTTCCCCGATGTCCACGTAATAATTCATAAAAAAATTTGCTTTTCACAACACTAATACGACGATATAAAAATTCTAAACATCAAAAGCTTGCGCAGTCGTAAGTTGGAACAGGACTGGCTTCTGTCTAGATTAGGGCACGTCTACAAATACACATCAAGGATTACGCGACATTAATTCTCGAGGTACAGTTAATACTAACAATAAGTAAAAATGCAGAGTAAACAACTCATTGATTACACTTCTAATCTCTTACAAAAATGCTTTCATAATACGTCTGTTCGACTAAAACGTACGTCAAATATGTAAACGGAAGTGGACATTTATACCTGTTAGTGTCCTGTTTAAAGACATGGACATCGAACCTTCTTGAATCCCATTTTGAAGATAAGGTTTTTGGTCCAGTACGATTGTTCTGCGAAGATGGAATATAGCCGATCGGGAGCCACGTAGTCGTAGATGAAGGGGGGCCAGGTGGGTGGACATCATGCGGCCTCGGAGTCGGCCTCGGACTTGGGCACGACGGGTTCGGTGGCGAGCTTGGTCGGCTCGGGCGTGGTCGGGAAGCTGTTCGCGTCGGGGGACGATTTCGCCTCAGGAGTAGATGATGAGAAGCTGAAATGTGTGTCGTTGGCATGAACTTCAGGCGTCACGCTGCACCGGTGACCACACGCACAAACAGTGCTACAAGAATCTTTTATGCACTTTTATAATTTCTAACGAAACGATTTTATCGTGCACGTCTACGTCCATAAAATGTATGAAAATACGTGCACGTTATAACGTTATCGTGGACGGAAATTTAAAAGCGTCTTCATATATTTTGCATACATTTTACTTCCTTGTGTTATCGTGATGCCTTGACGTGGACGTGGACGTCCACGATAACATTGCTACTTTAGAATTATAAAAGCTCACTTTGGCGCCTGAGTGACATTGAATGGGAGGCGCTGCTGGTTATTTTTATTTGCGAAATGTGTTAAAAAAAAATGGCGGCGTTAGTTCCGATTTTGGATACGCGCTAAAACAACTTCTTGGTAGCACTATCTAAATGGAAAGATACACAGATGATGTCATTAACGAAAACGAAACAGATCTGTCGGGCGGCCAGGAGGAGAACGGCTGAGGAAAGCGCTTCGAAGAGTACGAGTGCGGTTCGTGTCATCCTCCTGCCTTTATCCCAATTACTATTAAATATTATTTATTTTAAATTAATTGGATTTTTAATAAAAACAAAATACATCCCATTTTTAATTATAACGTACGTATAATTAATTCCTATTTACTTGAATGATGTTAAAACGTGCTACTATCCACATTGTATTCAATTGTTGTGCCCGACGGGGTCCATGGGAAGTTGTCACTATTATTATTAAGATCTTGTAAAACACATGTGATATGCAATAAAGAATTTAATTGTATTGAACATGTGGTCGGTGCAGCAAGGTTTTTTCTTCCCTACATGTCAATTAGCCGTCATCTTAGAAGCTCTTTCTAGTCATATTCACATAATCCCTCAAAAACGACGATACGCAAAATTATAAAACTATGGTGGGTCATATATATATACATTGTTTTTTCAATTAGTTTTTATTGGTTATCCAGCAGTTCGAGAAATTTATGCGGTTTCCCCAAATGTACTGTCTTTAGTATTATTCGTAGAGTTGTTGAGCTACTTAAGGTATACGTTGAGCTACACAGTTACTGACAAATGCGTGCACTGGCTGGACAGGTGCACTCAAATCTGTGTGGTTCTTTTCTCAAAAGAACATCACAGACACTAATCTGCATGGTCCTCGCTAGATCTGACTAAGATAATGTCCAGACTTTCAAAGAGACTGGAGTTGATTCTTCCCAGAGTAGTCGTTAAGGTGAACCCAACCTCATCTATTTTTAAATATTTTTTCTGTTGACGTGTAAAAATGTTTGTTTACAGCCAATTTGCAGATATAATTTATCCATACTAATATTATAAATTCGAATGCAATTCTGTCTGTATGTTACGTTTTTACGCCTAAACCACAGAACGGATTTCGATAAAATTTGGCGAGGACAAACATGGCATCCTGGGGAAGGACATAAGCTACTTTTTGTCTCGGTAGCACGTTCCCGTGGGATAATTTCCGATACCCACGCGGGCGAAGCCACGGGCAGAAACTAGTCATATCATATCAAGTTGGAGAAAAAGTTTTTTCGTATTTTATATAAAATTCAAGACTTTTTTTAATAGTTTACTTACATATTATAATATATATATATGCCATTTTGTTCGATAACTTGTTCCCATTTTGTAAGTAGTGACATAATCCCATTACTGTAGAAATATTGGTACTTCTGACCATAAAACTGCGACAAATAGTTTTGACAGTCCTCTCTTGATGTTAACCTAACACTACCTAATAAAGAGACGAGAGAGTATTCTGAAGAGACCGAAACAAGTGGAAATCTGTAAGTGCAAGGTCAGGGCTATGGTGGATACATTAACACTTCCCATCCAAGCTCTCTCAATTTTTGCTGAGCGGCCAAAGTTGTGTGTGGTCCGGCGTTACCATGATGAAAGACCACTCCCTTTCTGTTGATCAATTCCGGCCGTTTCATCTAAATTTCTTGCTTGAGTCTCATCAGCTGTTAGCAGTAGAGATCCGAAGCGATGGGTTTGCCCGGAGGTAAAAGCTCATAATGAACGATGTCCTTCCAATCCCACCATACACACAGCAGCACCTTATTGTGAGTTAATCCGGGTTTCGCTAGTCTGTGGAGGTTGACGGTCCTTTGACCATGATCTTTTTTGCACGTTCTTATCGTAGGTGATCCACGTTTCGTCAGCAGTGATCAATCTTTTAAAAAATGGTTCAGTTTCATTACATTTCAATAGAGAATCGCAAATGAGTACACGATTTGTTAGGTTTCTTTCAGTGAGCTCGTGTGGCACCCAAATATCGAGCTTTGTTGTGTACCCACACGTTTTTAAATGAGACAAAACTGTTTCGTGTCGTACCTGCTACTATGCCGACCAAAATGGCATCGTCTCTATCCGTAAGGGCGACCACAGAGAGCTGCATCTTTGACATCAAAATTCCAGCACTGAAAACGCTTGAACCAACTTTGTGCTACTCATACTCACAATGCGTAAGTCCATAAAGGTCACATATTTGTATCGCGGCTTGTGTCGCATTTTTCCCCTTTTTTGTAATAAAACTTCAAAATGTATGGAAATTCTTCGTTAGATTTAGCTGACATAAAAACAATTGAAAAATGACGGGAAATCGATTTTACTTTATTTTTATTTTTATTATCCAAATTATTAATGCTTTTGACCTCGATAACACCTGATGGAACTTTTATTTTAGTTTTTTTTAATATGTCTTCTTTTTAATGGTATCAAAACCAGCCAGATACAAACCAAAGAGATTTTACTACAACTTTATACCTACAAAATATGAAAAAACTTTTTCCCCGATCTATTATATCATAATACTTACACTTGCCTCATGGCCTCGCTCTGTCCGATTTGCGCGAGGAACGCCTTATTCGATTCCGGAGTCGAACCAGGTGAGAAGCTGTGAACAAATGTGTAAACCAATTAGACTGTGTTTGTTACATTATTATCTTATGTGTTTTATTAAGACCTGTGGGTGAACGCCAGCTGCGCGGTTCAGTATTTTTTTCGTACGTCGATATGCATAAACATGATGATCTATCTTATTATTCTTATTTATTGTTCAACCGGCTCCATCAAAAGGTCCAAACATCCTTGAGAAAAAAGCTCGCCGAATATCTGTCTGTCTATCGAATATGTGTGGTTCTTTTTTCATTTGGTAGAGGAAGCCCGCGCGGTGGTACTGTCATTTTATTAACTTTGTTTGTGTTGTTTTTTCGATAATATCAATAATACGTTTTGAATCCAGTTCGTCTATGTTATCTTCACATAGTTAGTGTTCCATGAATTTGTGTGCAATTCACAAAAAAATGTGAAAAATAAAAACTTTTTCATTTTCACTTTTACTACAGCACGGTGGATGGTTTCTGCAGTTTTATAACTCTTAAAAAAATTGTAGTGTTAAATCACTCTGTGATTTGGTTAATCCGTAAATATCAAGTAGCCAATTTCTACCGCAACGAAAATAGCTTCACAGTCAATAATGCCATCTATTAATGCGTTTTAGAACTAGCTGAGTTATGTGATCGACTGATCTATAGTTAACTGCATATTGTTCGGATAGATGTCGCTTTCCTAAACAAAATTGTTCAGTAAAGCCAGCAAAATAACAAAAATATAATATGCCCTTTTTAGGGTTCCGTAGTCAACAAGGAACCCCTATAGTTTCACCATGTCCGGCTGTCCGTTTGTCTGCAGCTTAGCTAAAAGACTCTTAGTACTAGAACGCTATAATTTGGCATGGATATACATAATTAATCACGCCGACAAAGTGGTAATACAAAATCATGAAAAAAAACACGTGTGGCAGTCGGGGACTGCCGCGGTAAAGCTATTGCATAGCATTTTTTATCAACTTATGCAATTATAATTATTTATTTATGCAGTATTTTTTTTTCTTCGATATTAATTCAAGTACAGTCGTACCAAACACATACACCATACACGTTAAGCGAACGCTCGGCCGAGCTACATGGTAGGCGGAGTGGGGGGTGTTAGGTTTTATTTTCGTTACGAAATTTCTTGATTCGGTCGCCGCGCTCAAAGCCCGCGATAAAACTATGCAATAGCTTAAAAAATATTTAGGTTACCTCCTGTACACACGGCTACATATCAAGTTGTATATTTCCAGTATAAGCTGACCTCTCACTGTACGGAAATCCTAAACAATATGAGATCAGCTTATACTGGAAATGTATAGCTTGATGTGTAGCCGTGTGTACACGTACAGTAGGGATGTTTCTTTGTTCTTGTCTATCTCATGGTTTGGGCCTGTGGGGTATCGTTGGATAGGCCATTCAAAAATATTACGGGTCTGTGAAAACCATTTTTCGATTAAGGGATCCGTTTGCGTAAAATTAAGCTTTTAATTGGTATTTTTGTTAGTCAGTGTCGTCGTCCCCCCCCTGCCAGCTAAATGGTTGCTTTTGGATATGTGAAAAAATTCGCGGCAGTAGTATATATAACGAAATTAAAAGAAAAACTATCACAGCTAAGTAGGCTTTACAAGTTTACGAGTAATAGTCGACCAACTTACAATTGCAGTTGGAACGTATGGGAGAACATGTTTTTCAACTACAATGTTAAGTTTGTTCTTGGGATAAATTCATCCGAACTACGGAACCCTTCATGCGTAGTCCGACATGCACTTGGCCGGTTTATTTATAAACGTTGCTTTAAGTTAAGTAATGATTGAAACCAGCTTAGCAAAATATTTTTTTAAATGTATACGTGTCGTTAACTTTAAGCAAGGGTTATAAATAAAGGGGCTAATTTACATGCAAGCCACGACGAGTCATGTTGTTAACAAGACGCTCTTTATAGAATACCGAAGTGGCTTTTTATGACCACAAAGAAAATAGCGTCCACGACTCGCGATACCGCACCCGTTTATCTCCTATAAGCGCGTGGCTCATAATAAGTCCCACGACTGCACAAAACATCAGATGCATAGGTACTTATAACATAAGTTATTTATATTTGTTTTTGTCGTTTACTATTTTCGGACAGTCGTATTTCATATCTTTTATTATTATTTTATTATTGTAACGTATGAACAAGCATAGAGCTGCGTACACTGCTTTGCAGGCACGTGGAACGCAGACACGTGTCTGTCCTGTCTGCGGCTCGTTGTAGTGACGGCACTTATTTCTGCGCGACACGTGCCTGATTCGTTAACTCACTCACTAACTGAGAGATAACGCACAGCCTAAACCAGAAGCCCGAAATTTCGCACAAGTCCCTTATAACATGCAGAAAGAAGGCTAAGGCAGGATTTTTGAAAACTTGTATGGAAGTTCGTCATCTTTGCCGGCTATGTTTTAATAATTGTGTAGCAGCAATTACAGAACTTTTTAAATTAGTGCATAGTGAACCTCGCAGTACGACTGTTCCATAGATTCAAGGTCACACAGCGAGCTACTGGAAGGGCTATGATTGGAGTCTCTCTGAAGGATCAAATCTGCAACGAGGTGATCCGGCAGCGAACCAAAATTGTCGACTAACTCACAGAATAAGCAAGCTGTAGTGGCAGTGGCCCGGCCATATTATCCGTAGAACCGATGACTGTTAGGGTAAACGTGTTCTTTAGTAGAGACCGCGAATCGGCAAACGTAAGGTAGGACGCCCTCAGGCTAGGTAGAGAGACTGTCTTGGCAGGCTGGCTGGCAGCAGCTGGGTGAGAGTGGCCGCGAATCGAGATAACTGGCGTGCGATTGCAGAGGCCTTAGCCGATGTGCAGCAATAGACTGCTATAGGCTGATGACGATGATGTTTGGAACCTTCTCAATAATTCTCGAAAGTACAAATTCTTCATTAAAATATTTTTTTAGGTACTCACTTTGCCAAATAGTTTTTTACGGTTTGCCAAACTGATAAAAGTAACGACTACTCATTAATTTAATAACCAGACTCATACTGTTGAACTCAATTTACTCTCAACCATTACTGCCCGTTCTGAGTACCAGCTAGGACGTAATGCGTGCATTTGTGTCATTTAGCTGCGTCTCCGCATACGCTTAGCCTATTGGTTGCAACGTTACATAAACTATATCACTTTTCCGAACCGACACAACATATCTACGCTAAACGTATTGATCATATCTTTAAAACATTTAATGAATGTTACATACACAATGTGTAAATGAATTAATGCACCTTCATGAAGATAGTTCAGAATCGTGTACTGAATCGATTTCTGTAATTTTTAATATTAGTAATGGTTTATACCAAAAATAATTAAAACTACGTAAATTACAGTCACACTTCCGCTGTACAGTAAAAACAAACCAAAGTGGACGAAGTACCTACTACGCTAAAACCTTACACGTGTGCGACTGTGTGCGTGCGTAGATTTGTAATGTGACCACAATTTTCTCCCACAATCACTATAACTAATTTAATAAATAAACAATGTTCTATAAACAATCGTAAAAATTCAGTGTATGTATTGTAATTATAACATAATATTCTAATTGGGGTGTTTGGTGGTGTTGTAGAGAAGATAAGGGATGAGACCCCACGGTTCTTTGAAAACATATCAATAAACGCACAGAGCCCGGCAGTAAATATGGCACATCGAAAAGCTTCGGCTTTGTATATATATAGAAACGGACTGACACAGCTATGAGTGACGGAGACAGCTCCGTCACTCATAGCTGTGTTAGTCTGTTTCGACGACTCGATGTGCCATATGTAACGGGAGCGTACTGCGAAGGTTATTAGCATAGCTTATTACCAAATTAGTAACAGGTTATTAGTTTATCTTAATATAATTTTCACGTGTAAGTGTCAATTTTAATTTTAATTTACGGAAATAAATAATTTATAGTCGCGTGTAGCAGTGAGCCGGTTTATATGGATTGTAATGTTTTCATTCCTTTAGCTATGCATATTTCATTAAGTATGTATTGGCGCAGCTTAGTCACGGTGCATTAGTGAGTTTGCTCATGCATTCGCTATTTACTGCAAATTGCACAGCTGAACGGCAATTTAACACAATACCCGTTAAGTGAAAACATTCGTCATACTGCACGGGTTATAGCAATATTATTTGCTTGTAGAAATTTGTTCTAGAATTAGCGAATTATTAATTGTTGTTGTTAATTATTCATTAATTGTGATTATTAATTATTAATAAATGCAATGAATTTCATTTATTCAGAGAGTTCAGATGTCGGACAAAAATGCCTTTCCTTTAACTATAATAAGTAGGAATGATCATAAATGAAATCATTATCATTACTAACACCCTACCGGTGATTCTTCTCTTTAAGTCAAAGTTGTCAAGTAGAACTTTGCAATGTGCATAATATTTATGAAATTGATAACGTCACATTGCTAGTTGCCAAGTTTAATGCGCCAGCCGCCTCGAGTTGCTGAATTTTGCAAATGCGTCGAGCAATGGTATGAAATCAGTGGATGTATCACGAACATTTCAAAATTATGAAGATAGCTCAGCAGGTTTAGCATAAAAGTTACATTATATTGTATTTCGAGCTGGACAACGCTCAACTCCACGTACTTTAGTATGAAATCTACTAAAATATGTTAGTGTTGTAGTTTCTAATGATTATTAAGTCAATCCTGGTCAATCATTGCACATCACAGCTTTGCGCACAGCAGCGTTCAACAACATTGAACATTATTCGAGTCAAATATTCTAAGCACAGCTCACTAATATTTGCCCATGGCAATGAATAGTTATCAATTCAGTTTGTTATCTATACTAATTAGAATACAGTCTGTACACAGCGCATTATTTTATCATACTAATCTGTCACGTTGTTAGGCTTCTACTTCTACTAACCATTTTAAACGGGATTATTTTTTAATCTATAGTGACCATTTAAAGACCACATTAGTGCATTTCCATAGCAATCGTCTTGATAAGACGCTGTGTGCAGCCGGCGTCGTTTATATAGAAGGCTCAATCCTTTTAAAACAATATCAATTCAGGCATATTATTATTATGACACATAAAGTCAGGGAAATTAATTGCTAGGCTACTTAAAATGTCCGTATATTCAAATCTTAACTATTATTCTTTAAGTTGTATGAATTAGCTTTAACTGTAAATTGATATAAGGCGTCAATTTGCTAAACAATTATTTTCCCTGAGTATAGAATCGCAAGTTGTTCGCAAGGCAGTGAACAGCGCGAGGCGTTGCAACATGAGCATTGCTTTGCAACGCATAGCAGTTCAACTTATTACTAAATAATCCACACCCGTTGCTCGCAGCGTTGCTTGCGCAGCGGCCATTTTGTGCACAGCAGTCATTTTGTAACCAGTATTAAGATGTTAGTGGGTAAAACTCGAATTTACGGTCTTGACACTCATGGTGGTTCTGTGAGGATGCCAGGCCGGTTTGTAGCTATATTTTTTCTGTTGTGTTGGTGTTTATAAATTTATGTTTTTAGCATATTATTTAGAAATATTGTATTATTTGTGGATTATGTTAATAGTGAAAAGTTAAATCTATTGAAAATGTTAGAGATAAGATTTAAAAAAAATGGAAAATCTAAAAGTGTATGCCGCGTAATTTTATTCAATTTTATAAATAATTAGAATTAAACTACATTGATATAGACTGTGATTTTCGAAAGCACTTGGTTTTCGATTATACAGAAGCGTTAAAAAAAATGGATTTCTTTAGTTAAGTTTTTCTGGAGTTATCGTGATCATGCCAGGATTCATACATTTGGACATGCGGACTTCTAGAGAATATTTTTTATAAATAGTTTTTTTATTATTTTAAATAGCAAAATGTCGTTTGAAAATAATATGAGTGTTGAAACTAGTGTTTTTTTTTTTGACGTTTATGTGTGAATATTAATTTACAAGTGCGATATCAAGTAAATAAAAGGCAATTTTAGCTTAAGGAGTTATTTGTTTCTTGTAAGGTGAGAGAAGAGCATTATTTCACGTACTTCGCTTATGAGGCGTGCAAATTGTTATTATTAGGGTACTTACTGGGTTTTGTTTGTTTATGTAAGTTATCTTTTGTGAGATTAATACTTTAAGTAACTATTTTAGGTTTTTTAAAAGACTTATTGATTTGTATTTTTATTATTATAGTCGAATGTAGAATTTCAGTTTGAAGGTTTGTTAAAAATATGAAATTGAGTTTGAAAGAGACAGAGAGATTTTAGATAATTACGTAAGTAGTAGGATTCTGAATTAAGTTTTAGTCAGATTTGTAAGTGTTGGTATTTCAAGTAGGAGCTCCACGGCACTGTTCCATAGTACGGCTTTCTTCATATCATCCCGGCGGTCTGTTTCCGCCAGGTGAGATCTCCGGTTCCCCGGAGGAAGCTCGGCAAGAGACGACCAGCGACCGAGGTACCGACTTAAGACGCTCCCTGCTGAGGATGTAGACCCCTGTCTGCAGACGCTTTTAGGTGGAGCCGGTCACGCTCCAGACTAAGGCGCCGTTATGTGTATGTGAGCGGCATTGTGTTGTGTTACACCGCACTAACCAACATTCAAAACCTACAAATACTTTTCTCTCAGTTACATTTTCATCTTTACATTGTTTCTTGTTTTGTTCTTATCTCATACTCTTTTTTTTTCATATTTCGTATGTTAATTTTACTGTACAACACCATACATATATTTAAATCTACTTATATTAAATAAACAAAAATTTGAAAAAATACCATTTTCTACATAAATTATCATTCTTATTCTACTACTCGCTCAGGCAACACAAAGCAATTTTAAATGTTGTTAATATACACTAATATAATAATACAAGAACCGTGTGGTCACCACAACAAAACATACACCTTTCTTCTCATTATCACATACTCTAATCAAACTTGTTCAAATAAAAACAAATGTGTAAACATAAAAAAATGTCAACAAACTAATTTTAATAAATATTTCTCCAAATTAACCCGAATCCAATCGAACTCATTTGAATAAAAAAAAGATAACCAATACTGTTATCCTTAACATTCAAAATACTAAAATATAAACCCAAGACAACTCTTCTAAAACCGATAAATATAAAAAATATTCATTTTCAATTAATAGAATAAACCTTAAAAACTAAATAAATGCATATACTTAACTATTACCCTTTTCACTCATATCCTTCAAAATTACTGTGTACCCGGATAGTAACTTTAGTATCACGTCATAAGCCTAATTTCATTAAAATCCGTTCAACTACTAAAATATAACTAGTCTCTTATACCTAATTACATCCATTTCCGTTCAACTAGTACGATTTAGCAACAAACTTCCAATGTCGTATTTTGACCATAGTCCCTACACCGATGTGCTACCATTTAACCAACTGCAGCGGAGTCCAAAAGAAGGGGACTGTTTGTCTTATATTTTCATATAGAAAAAGATTGTGAGGTTGTTGTTCATTAATATTATTGCTATTCTAACAGCTCAGTACTTACTTATCCGCATCCTTGTATTCGCCGCTGCTCATGGAAGAGTCGGAACGCCACTTGCCTCCCACCATGTTCTGCACACTGGAACAGTTACATCAACATATTATATTACACTGTGATTTGAAAACATTGTAAAAGCGAATTATTATTAAAACGGAGTGTAACCACGGAGTTTCTTGCCAGCTCTTCTCCATAGGAGACAGTCAATTGGAACCGCGCTCCTATCTTCTAACGCTCCGTAAGTGTCACATCTCTCGTTTGTTAAATAAAGTTATATAAACATAATTACAAAACATACAGCCCAAAGATTATTTTTGAATTGTCAAAAGAATAACGATGAGTTGATAAAAAACGCCTGTAGAAAGTTTATCGATTCCGTCACCAGGATATCAATAGCACAGACATATTTTTATTAATAATACCAGCCTATTATTGTCTCACTGCAGGGCGAGACCTCCTCTCATACACAGAAGGCACGAGCATTGATTGATACCACGCTTGCTCAAGACGGGCTGGCTACTAAGAAATTCCTAATAAAAAAACCCAGTAAAACTTTGTCCCAGAGATCGAACCCAGGACTCTATGCTTCGCAGGGGCGCTTGTAATCACCAGACCAAGAGGCAGTTCAAGTTACAATCCTATTGATGCAATTCAAAAGTAATAAATTGATTTATGGTTATAATATAATACACTTGTATGCTAAACACGTTAAACCGTTGATCCTGGCTCATTCATTGGTTTCCTGGTGGTCATTCGTAGATGTTTGACTGTCGTTACCGGTAGTCAGAAGCCCGAAAGACTGAAAACCAGTCCTACCAAATGGGTAGCATGTTACCCAGTGCTGGACTATGCAGGTCAGGACCACGTTTTTGACAGATTGGCCTTACAAAATCTGTCAAAAACTCACAATTGAGAGACAATGGCAAGTAGTAAACTTGGCCCAGATAGGCAGTTGCTCCATGTAAAATACTATTCAGTTGCATCCGGTTAGGCTGAAACCAACCGCCGACCACAACATAGTTGGGAAAAGTGTATGGTCTGTTCCAAAAATATCTGATGGAAATGTAAACAAATGTATTAGAAAACGTACGTGTGGATGCCTATTAGTAGTGCCACTAACAATTTGAGTGTTTTGACTTATTATTGGAATAGGGAACATTACTCAAAACTCTGTGTAGGGGGCGACACTAGCACAAACCGGCATGATACATCATGTCATACTTATTAGTAAAAAATAATCAGTGAAAACCTGTTAAATTATAATAGTTTTATTATTATTCATGTATTAAAAACCTGTACTGTGATATTATGGCATCCCACGGACATTTAAAAGCGGATGATCTAAAAAAACTGCTTCGAAAACGTGGTGCGAGTTTAACGGGAAAAAAGAAGGATTTGGTGGAAAGGTACGATACAAAAGATAATTAACTTACCTAAGCAAACCGAAACCTATTCAATTAAATATCAAAAAATGTATTTTTTTTTCACTAATTTGTCTTGTTTCAGGCTAAAACTATACGACGAAAACAATAACTTTTGTAGTGCAAAAAGTGGTTACACTGAGAGCAATAATACACTCAAAAGTTTATTCACTCCACTGAATGATACATTTCGAGATCTAAATGCAAGCACTGACTTACCACCAATTACAATGGCTAATATAGAAAATGTATTATTAATCCAGAGCTTTGAAGGACTTGGCTGAAAAACTGTTTACGGTTTGAGCTAGTGCTGTATTCTGGCGGCAGAACATTGCAGTAATACTCCCTATTCTCGAAACACTCATTTTAAATCACCTTAGAGACGTTTTTAATTTGACAATGAGGGTTTTCTGAAATGGCGTTCACTACAATAGGCAGAACTGAGACGTCAGGTCCGAGCACCTGTCAAGTGTCAAAGCGCCTATAATAATAACTAAAGTGCAGCAAGCTTATCTGGCCCGGGTGCTAGTGGCGCCAACTGGTGGCGTGAATTTTCATGAAAACCCTCTTTAAGTCGATAATTTTTCTATTGTAATAATGTTATTTCTAACACATTGTTGGAAAAAATGGTAAAATATAAAGTTCAAACCTTCTAGATGAATGTGTTACTAACTCCTTTTAGTGAGTGATTGATCCGTTTAGTAAGATTTTCACATGTACAGGGTTTGTTTACAACTGAATGTGATAATTTTGTAACAGTCATTATGGTACTTACACGTGCTTCATCTGCTCCCCTTGTGAGCTGAGCTGAGCAAGGTAGGCTGCTTGCTTGCGGTGGTGGTACATGTGCACGCGCAGACAGCTCGGGTTGCGCATGCGCTTCTGACAGATGTCGCACTGCAGTGTGCCCTCGCGCGTATCGTGCTTGTCGCGGATGTGCACCTTCAGGTTGTAGCGGTTGGCGAAGAACCGATGGCACGAAGGACACTTCACACCGCCCGTCTTGCAGTTCCATCCTGCTGGGGGAAGGGGAGTTAGATGGGGGTCGTGGTTCACACAGGTTTTTTGCTGTTCGAGTCTTGCCAAGCCGAGTGCTCGGTGGCATTTCCCATCCTAAACTTTCGCTCCCTATTTAACCCCTATCCGGAAAGAATTTTCATAAATCCTTCCTTAGTGCTCACCTTCGTTATAAAAGGAACACTTGTGCAAAACTTCATGCTTTTAGACCTAGCACTTTAGGTTGTGCGTTGTTTGTCAGTAAATTAATTAATTTAACATTTTTATCAAGTAGATAACATAACATCGTACCTTTAATACCCGAAGGGGTACGCAAAGGTGTATCCACATTTCGCCAGTTATTGCCCGGTTTACGGCCTATGGCCATGAAACGGGCACGAATCCCGCCCCCCGAGTGACTACTGAGTAGTTCTTACTGGCTAGGTGGACAAATTTCCAAAGTTTGACGATTGATATGAAATTTATGATTACTATTCAGTCAACATACCATTCCTACAGTCGCGAATTGCATTTTGATCAACATACGACGTAAAACAGAGCTGCAATATGCAAAAAAAACCAAAGAAAATTTGAATTTGGCGGGCTACAGCTGAGGGTTCACCATAATGAGGAAACCTTATAACATTTTGTCCAACCAGAAGATCGATACCTGGACCCCCTATGCTAACCAGTCGCATATACGACCAACGAGGCTTATGAAATTCTTCCATAGTTAAATTTACACTGATGTAAGCTTTCGGCTAGGTAAGCATGATAGCGAATAGGAGCATAATAATAATAATATTGTAAAATATGTTTGTTTTTCGTGCAAGTAAGCAGCCACTCCTTGAGCTGCCAGTTTGGCCGAGCGCAGACGAACAGACGTTTAAAAAGCACTCCAAGTTGGTTTACAGAATATCCATTTAACGAAGTATGCCGTAGGGCGAAACTATTACCATCGACAGGGTACCAATCCAGACCCCAGACTGCTCTTGTCAAACTTCATATTATTATTATATAAAAGCCAGGATCCCATCAACCCCCTCGCTTCCAACCACTAGATAAACGAGGCGGTCTGAACCAAAATAAGCCTTCCTAATTTTGACAGGGCCGTAAGGCAAATAATACTTAAATAGAACTGTCATCTTTTCATAAACAAATTCGCGTTTTCGCCCCAAACAATTATTATCTCTTTCTTGCTTTCCGTCTAGCATACTCTTACAAAAACTTAAAAAAAAAACATCTGACTTCCTAAAAAACACCAAAAAAATGAAAAATAACTGTACTTTAGGAAATTTGTGTCTTTGGTTTTGAATTTTCGTTTTTTGCCACCGACTTCCGAAATTAAAGTTATTTTTCGATTTGTAGTGTTTTCTTTTTATGTCAGTTGTGTTTTTTTTTCTAAAAATGTTTTTATTTTTCTCTTTTTAGTTGTGGTGCCTACCCCACACAAATTCGTATACCACTACTTGATATGTAAATAACAGTGACAGGAAATTATTAAAACATCATCAATATATACTAAGTGGAAAAAATACGCATTATTAAGGATAACTGAAAAACCACCAGACCACATGAGAAGCACCAGCTTTCTAATAAAAAGAATCATCAAAATCGGTTCACCTAGAAAAAAGTTCTGAGGTAACACACATTTTTTTTTAAAGTACCATCGAATTTAGAACCTTCTCCTTTTTTTGAAGTCGGTTAAAAAAGCCTGAAATTACAGAAGAGAAATTCCCGTATTTTTAAGAACGTCTAAATCTCAACTCAATCCGAAAAGAATACCCCTAATTTAACTACATTTTTGACACTGATTGTCGCTGAGATCAGATTGCGACTAAACTAGAAAAGACCAACTCTCGTAACTCTAAAATTCCATACGTTTACAGTGACGAGAGTTTGCCTTTTTATTACAGTAAAGTATAGCATAAAGCAGGTGTGACTTACCAGATTCCCTGGCAGACTCGGGCAACACAAGCACGCTGTGGAACAGCTCGTTGTCGAAGTCAATCAGCGGCTCGCTGCAAGCAACGCGCAAATAAGTACGGAAGCGATGCTTACATGGAAGCTAAAGTAACCAGTGGTTATGACACCTGTCCCACCGCCGACGCTGAGCGAAAAGCGAGTAGAGCTAGCAACTAGGAACGAGTTGGCGAGCAACGAGTGTCCTGCTCGCCGAGCAAGCGTCGCTGAGCGAGTTTTTTCTTTGATACCTCTTGTTGCTGCGACAAGTGGAGAGAGATTTCTCGCCAGCATCGGCAGTGTGAACAGTCAGCGCTCAACTATTAATATATTATGTATCTCCTCTGATCCGGGACCTACACCTGTTGTATGTTTCTTGAGCGAGAAGTAGTCGATAGCTAGTCGCTTCCTCGTCGTGGTGGGACAGACGCGTATGTCTGTGGGTGTGGGTAGGTGCGCCAGTAAATGGGTTGTGAATATGCAGTTGCTCCATGTACAATAGTGGTATTCAGCGGCATCCGGTGAGACTGGAAACTGACGATGTTGATGATGATGGATACTATGCAGTAATAAATTAAGTGCTGATACCTATTTTTCTTTCTTTCTTTCTTTTTCTTTCTTTCAACCTAACTCGTGACTGCCACGTATGAACGTCTGCAACAACAGAGGTACCGCAGTGGCGTTGCCATCCCAGAGGTAATGCTGTGCCCGTAGCTACCCAGGCTGCCTGTGACAGGCACCCGTTCCTCCGCTGCTTGGCGGGAGAAATAGCTATATTTGCCCCAACATCGTTAATGCGCACACGTTCACAACCACGCGATAGGAATGAATTGTTCCTCATTTACAGTTCACTTTGAGTAAGTATTCAGCAGATGTCTACTAGCTGCACCAAAACCGTGTTATGATTGTGTGCGAAATATATACAAAGTGCTATTTTGTATAAGTTTAAGAAGCACAGCACACTACCTACTCCGAGCTACTTACAGTCAAACCCGACCTCAGGATGCAAGCCGCGGATGGCCACCGCTTCGTGTACAATACTGATGACCAAGAACTTTATCGTCACACACAACTTGTAATTAGAGCTGCTTATATCGAAAACTACTGACTAATGTGTATCTTGGTAACGTCTTACTGCCGCTTCGTCTTGGTATATGTTTGCAAAGCCGGCACATTTACAGCAGCAAGCAAATATAAGTGCTAAAAGCTTAATATCAAATAAATGACGCATTTATTTACAACGGCATAAAAAATGTAATATTTAAAAGTTCTGCAGAACCGAGTCCACTATATTTGGGAAAAGGGTAAGCTGACGCTATAAGAGTAAAATATCGGGCTCTGTGAAGGTACGTACCCGTCGTAAGCATAGTCGGTGTTCTCTGGGTGCGTGGGACTGTCCTTGATGGGTCGCGGCTTCTTCTTAACGTTGTGGCTGTTCTTGGTCGGGGTGTTCTTAAGCAATCTGTAGGGAAATGGCCGTCACATCTGAATGTACTATATTTTGATGGATGTAAATACTGCTTTTTAAGTAGAAGGGTATCAAAAAGCGATTCTAAAGTATACACATAAAAACCGGTCAAGTGCGTGTGGGAACATTCACAGCGAAAGGTCCCGTAGTTGGGATGAATGTTTACATACCCAAATTATTTTTATCGATCGCAAAAATAGGTTTGTTATTCATAGTATTTCTCGAAAAAACTATGAAAAACCCACGCTTATGAGCATTTAATATTCGTTCATCCCTTGGTCACATGTGGAGTGCCAGCCCTTATTATTTTTCGAAGTTTCACCACGCTATTAGATTTTTTAGTGGTGCACAGAATACACCTTCTTCCAATTTTCATCGATATAGTGCAAATAGTCTCCGAGTAAAATGGCTATGCGACTTCTGGACAGACGGACAAATTACGAAATTATAAGTGTTCCGTTTATGCCATTTGGCTACGGAAAACTAAAAATCAAACTGAGTACCTACATTCTTAGAAATTGACGAAATTAATTTGACGACTGTGGAATAACATGTAATATAAACCGTAACACTAACCACCGAACGGTAAGAGCGAAACTATAACCAAGGCCAGGAAAAAACTCGAGACGCTACATAAAAGCTTCTTCGAACGTAAAACACGATGAAGTGCAGATATCAACATAACTAATATAATAACTAAAACAACTAGATGTTGGACCATCTAGGGCTTCAAAAGAATCAGACTCAATTTGTCTCTTACCTCTTGAGTGGGCTCCTAGCGGCCTCTTCCTTGATGGTGATAGCATCGACGGGCTCGGGCGGCGGCTCCGAAGACGTGGTGTCTTCCACCGCCGGCGTCCACTCGTTGACGGGCTCGGCCTCCTGTTGTGGCGGCATCGGATTCGGCACCTCGTCCGGCATGGCTGTGGGGGACTCGCTTCGCTGCGAATAGCGAGAAAGTTTGTAAAAATCAAGTGATTTGTTTGATCTCTACTCTAGAAAGTAACTTCCTTTGCGGCAAGATTCAGACTAACTGAGTAGCTTGGGGCTCACTGGCAATATTAACTGTCCAAAATAGCATTAGGTAATACTTTTACTATAATGTGTATGTAATTGTATTACCTGGATATATATATTTGTATTTCTTACATTATTGACCAATATCTGCACACTTAGTCCCGTATTACAGAACGTCACTCAATACTCAAGCATTACTTTAAACTAGTTTCAACCAATCAAAAGGCTTGAATCTAGTTTTACGTAATGCTTGAGTATTGAGTGACGTTCTGTAATACGGGCCTTAGTTTGCAATAAACGTTGTTGGCTATACACGCAATATACTGCGCCGTTCCTGTGAGAATGTGCTGATATGGTCCTTCAGAATGCTCACTGAAACTTAGTACTATGACGGTTACGCTTTGCGATCACAGACACCACCTGTAGGGTCCAACTTTCCAAAGTGTCAACCTCATGCACAGTTTGTACCTGGTTAAGTACCTGACCCTTGTTGTGGGGCCTACCTACACTATTTTCATATACCAAATAACATTTCCCGTGGGCAAAAGTGACGAACTTCCATGCAGGGGGGATGAATTATCAAATATACTTCCTTACTCCTTCGTGCTCACCTACCCCATGTTTTACAATCTTGTGCAATATTTCATAATTTTACACCCTGCGAGTTAGTTTGAGTGTTGTCTATCAGTGAATGAATAGCGTTAGGATGTTTATTATGTAGATAAATATATATAATCATCAAGTCTGTTTCAGCTATTTCCTACAACATAAAGAGAGGTACTAACTTCCCGTCCGCCGGTGAGACCCTTAACCTGCAGCAGCTCAGCGGTGTGGAGGAAGCCAGACAGCTCCTGGCGACGCACGTGCACCTCGCCGCGGTACATGAACTGCAGCAGCTGACGCAACTCTTGGTGCGCGACGTCCTTTAAGATCACTATGGGATGCTCACATGGGTTCATCTGTGAACAGAGATAGTTGGTCAATCATTGTTGTAAACAAATAAATGGTTGTACGACTGAACATGCTAATACTGGTATTCAGCAGCATCCAGTAAGACTGGAAGCCGACCCCGACATAGTTGGAAAAAGCTTTATGAAAACAAAGCAAAGACAAAAAAGAACTTCCAGTTGAACTGCATACTGATGATCCACAACAGATCATGAACATTTCTCACTGTAGATTATAAACAAACTTCCGATTTGTACCAATAAGTTGCAACAGACAAGTCAAGTGAATTATGTTGGGTACAAGGCCGTATTCATAACAGCTGCAACCAGCACTCATAATATGATTGCAGCTAGATAGATAGATGCATGTGAATGGTACTGCTCTCTTGATTCTTTATTATTATACTAACTGCGCCTGCGGTTTCACCCGCATAAGTCTCGATCCCGTGGAAGTTTCGGGATAAAAAGTATCCTATGTCCTAACCCAGGTCATGGTCTACCCATGTGTCGAATTTCATCTAAATCCGTTCAGCTGTTTTAGCGTGAAAGCATAACAAATAAACATACAAAAAATCAAATGTTTTCTATTAATAATATTAGTTCAGATTATGACAGCCAAGTCAGCCACAATAAAAGAGAGAGAGCGTCATTTATATGTTACAGTTGCTGTTCTTAACAAATTAATAAAATATTCTACACTGTTCACTTAGAGATATGACTAATCGTTGAGCACCTTAAGTTCTGAGTTGAGCTGCACGATTACTGACAAATGCGTGCAATGACTGAACAAGTCCACTCAATCTGTGTGGTTTTTCCTCAAAAGACCATTACAGACACAAATCTACATGGTCTTCACATGATCTGACCAAGATTATGTCTGGACTTTAAAAGAGACTGTGACCTGTGAGTTTGTTTCGGGCTTTCTTCTCAGAGTAGTCAGATAAGAAACGCCGACCTCATCTAGTTTTTAAAATATGATTGACGTAAGAAGAAAATGTAGAAATAAAATCATTTATCATTTACGGAGATGAAGGCTACTAGAGAAGTACGAAAGAAAAAGACATGTTGCACGGACCACTAATAAATTGGTATAAGGGCAGGAGAACGATGATGTGTTCACTTACAGATATTACTTTTGTGAAAATCAAGTCTACTGAAAGGTATTTGTATAACAATAAAGCGCACTTTCGCATATAATATTTTATCTTGGATCATTAAGTTCCCTTCAAAATGGTTGAGCTGAATGGTGCTGATCCATACGTATGTTGGTGAACGGGCGTCAGTAGGGACTGGTCATCTCTTAGCTGCCACGGCTTATTTTAATTTGTTTTTATCGTTTTTAATGCGGACGCTTTTAACGTGCACGTCTTTTTACATCGTTTTCACATGTATAATTTCAACATGAATGCTGTAACCAAATTTTTTTTTGTAACTGTACGTTGATTTAAAAGAGTATCCATGGAGTTTCTTGCTTGTTCTTCTCCATGGGTACCTACTATGGTTTGGAATGGGCAACTAGATTCATTTTTCTGATTGACCGACAACCCTTGACAATTCAAAAGTGCCTGTAATTCATTTATTTGAAATAAATGCTTTGAGTTTGAGTTTCGAGTTCTTGTTTTATTTTCTCAGATACATAGCACAATCTGTCTGATAAACACTTGCAATAATAACTGGTCTTACAAACACATTCTGCTAAACAAAGCACAGAATCATTGTAAAAAGAATCATTGTATTGGTAAAATAAGGAAACTGTTTACGATTTGTTTTCAGACTTCTCATAAGTGCCCATCTAGCTTAACGGAAAAAAAATATTGTTTTGATTTTGACTCTGCAGTAACAGAAATAATATGAAAGGTTATGTTCTGAATGTTCACTACTGCGAGTAGCAAACAATTGCACCATTGTACTATTTTGAATAGATACACTTAGTTACCTTTAAGCATCCATTTTTGAGTAAAATTATTGGTAGATGTAGTTTTTAATAAAAAACACTGAATACTACAGTTCACCATTCCTAGTCATAGGATAAGCTAATGAAAACCTAGGCTGCAAAAATGTTCATATTTGTATTTTATTTGGATAAAGACAATCCTGAAGATTCATAAATATATTCTTTGTAAGGATATTGTTTGAAAATGTGTCTTTAGCAAACGAAGTCAAAACTGCAATTTCTGGTTTATGTATATAGCTAAAACAACCCAAGTGTTACAACTATTCAATAAACAACTATTGTAGTAGCCACATTCATGCTTATAATGGCAGATATGTATAGTTTTTATTTGTTTTAGTTCCAATACAGAGATATGGAACAAAGGTCATTGTAACAATAATAGAAGTGATTCATTGAATTTCTTCACATTATATGCATGTTTTGAGCAACACTCATATTGTTTAGCTGTTGGATGACATTGGGTGCTGTATTTGAAGAAACTTTTTACAGTGAATGCTCACACTGGCATGCCATTAGTACATCTCTTTCCCCATGAGGTAAAATACAACATTATGATCTTTTTAGAAGCTCAGATCTAGCGATAGTCTTTGAGTAGAACTTTAGTTACTAATGCCCAATATCACTAATTCTAGGCCATACCTTAATGAATGCCTAAAAATAAATGTTAGTGAAAATGGACATACCAACTGTATTTCTATTGATAGTTTATCTAGGCAATGAATGTATAGAATGGAGTCTTCGTGTGAACTGCCTCAATAGATAACAATAGTGCTAACCTTTGTAAGGAAATTACAAGTGATAGCAACATTTTATGGGCTGCATTTGTTAAAATCCTTTATCTGATGTGTACATTTTCTAATTCAATAAATATGAGGCACTCATTTCTATAAAATAATCAAAACACTTACCAATTCTATGGGAAATGTGGCCAAAATGTGGCCAAAATCAGTAATAAAGCAAAATACATTGTATCTTATACAATGCAAATTTTACACTGCTTTCAAAATGGCATTTCCAATTGGCAAGTAGTAATAATAATAGACAGCCTCCCTTTAATCTCACAGAGGTGAGGTGTGCAGGGAAGGTAAAAGATCAACCCTCCTGTCTGCCTCCCCATGTGAGGGGTGGGGGAGCATATTGCAGACACAGAGGTACCAAATCTATCTATATCTTTGGACCAAAAATCAATACCGTTAGCTGCCATACTGGACACTGAAGCACAGACAACTATATGTTTGTATACAACATTACAATATGCATATTATACCTTTACTCACACACTGATTCCTTGTTTACTTGTTTTTGTCCTAAGGGGGTAGGTATAAACAATGAGAAATGTTGTTTCCTTGCAAATAAGCTTAAGTGGCGATAAAATATACTGAAAATCTAACTCGATTATGGTGGTTTCTAAGAATTTCAGTAAGCATAATGATGCAAAATTATGCGAAAATAATTAATCATACCTTAAAAAGTTCCTTGAAGTAAGGGCTGCACACGGAGAGGATCAGCTTGTGAGCGTGCACGTACTGGCCACCGGCTGCCAGGGTCACGTCCACCAAGTCCTCGCCTTCCAGCAACGCATGAAATGATTGTGACAAATTCGAATGGAAATCGTTCCATCGAAGCGAGAACTGTTCGGGAATAGCCATCCCGCCAACAAACCCCGACAATCACGACAAAAAAAGCACTTGACGCTCTCCTAACACTACCTGTACCACTTTCAGAATAGCAACGCGTCCCAACAGTGATACATAACTGAAAACTCAAACGCGAATTATTGCCCACGTATACGAATCGGGTAGGAACGTTCTATTTCTCAAACATTATTTACAACGCATCACTACGACGGTACCCGTCCCCGCGATTATTTATAATACACAAACAATATTGACTGACATGGCAATACAATGGAATAATAATCAAAATGTCGCTTGGTTTGGTTTGCTACGCGGATTCTTCACAATGCACCGTTCATTGTCCGAGTCCGACAAACAACATGAAGATTATGTCAGAACGTATGAAAAAAACTGAAAATGTGCAATAATGTTCATGTTTTTATGATTTGACAAATAAAATATTATTAAATTTTTAAAAGTAATTCCATTACAGAATTATGTATAAGTAATGTAGCAAATAATTTTAAAAAAAGTTATTCAAATACCATTGTACCATAGACCAAACTTTTTTAAGTTGCTTGTACTATAGACTATAGCTGATTTGGCTTTATTTTCTATCTGTAGACTGTCGAAGTGAGGATGATGTGTGATGTGGGCGTGGAACAGTGGGGATGACATATGTGGTTGTGGTATGTCATCATATTGTAACAAGGTTGTACTGCGTGTGGTCTTGATACTTGAATTTATTATTATTGAAAATGTACAAGAATTTAATTTTGCTTTGAAAACAAACACAATAGGTAGGTACGTTATAAACTCTGAAAAAGATTCATTGCAAAACTAAAAACAAGCGAAGTTCATGTAGAGGCATTATTCTGTCTGTCACTGGAAACGGGCATTGCACTCATTGAGACTTCGGTGTGGTTCACCGAAGGTAGTAATACTTAAGATTAAAGGTATTTTGTTATAGCCCGTATAACGCAAGCACCCTGCCTGGTTTTAAAAGGTACACGCTCCTATCACCGCCGCGGCGCCGCCGCGCCGCCAGAGTCGTATGCAGTTCAAGAATTCCAAATGTCCAAACCGAACTAGTGACGACTCATGCCGTCATTATCATCGTTCGGATTTCGCTCACCTTCAGCAATATCTGATGGCGTCATGCGTGCATGTCATAGAATTCCTTACCTAAACACATGCAATTTTCGTAATTTATACATGAATATTACGATTTTATGACAACGCGAGCGGTACGAATAAATCTCCTGAGGCGTGGATTCACGTGGATTGGTCCGTGTACTCCAAGTTTACATTTCTCAGCGTGCTTTACACGGTGCTGTAACATTTTCTCATTCCGGGATGAAGCACATTTTATGGTATTCTAAGATTTTATGAGATAGTGGTATTTTGATTATGTCATCCCGTGTAATTAATGAAGGGAGCTTTATATTAACATAGTTAACAGACCATTATTTTAAATATCCTATTTTTTGTTTGAAAATGTTCCAAAATACAAGATTTTTCAACCCTACGTCAAGTTTGTAAATGTTGAAGTCTGCCAAATGTCACTTCAAAGTCAAAGTCAAGTCGTTGACAGTCGTTGATCTGTCAATATGTCATTAGTTGAAACTAAGCACTGCTAGGCATGCGGTGTAATCAAGGTTTTATTTCTTTTATTTACGTTTAATGAAAGGATCATTGCATCGACCATGATGGTGTAATGAGCGTGAACAAACACCCACAATATGTTAAAGTTCGTGACCGACCGCGAAGTTTCATGACGCGTTCGCTAATCGATCATGTTAGTTTAGCTCGCTGTTAGTTTAATTACATACGTGGTGGCACGATGTCGGCTCTGAGCGCGCAGGAGCGAGCGGAAGCGGCGGACCGCGCGCAGATGCTGAAGAAGATCCTGAGCGCATCGTTCTACGCGCTGGCCTCGTTCATGATCACTGTGGTGAACAAGACTGTGTTGACGACGTACGCCTTCCCGTCGTACCAAGTGCTCGGCCTAGGGCAAATGGTGGCGACCATCACGGTGCTGTGGGCAGGCCGCTTCTTCAGGGTGCTGCAGTTCCCGGCACTGTCATCAGACGTTCTGAAGCGCATCTGGCCGCTGCCAGTCATTTACTTGGGTAACATGGCAACAGGTCTCGGAGGTACGAAAGAGCTCAGCCTGCCGATGTTCACAGCTCTGCGCCGATTCAGCATCCTCATGACGATGCTGGGCGAGAGGTTCGTGCTGGGTGTGAAGGCCTCCTGGTCGGTACAGACCAGTGTTTACGCTATGGTCGGTGGGGCTATGCTCGCTGCCGCCGATGACGTCACATTTTCGTGGACTGGGTACACCCTGGTGCTGCTCAATGATGTGTTCACTGCTTCCAATGGAGTGTACATGAAAAAGAAGCTGGATGCGAAAGATCTTGGTAAATATGGTCTGATGTATTATAATGCTTTGTTTATGATTATCCCAGCGACAGTGATTGCGTGGAGCACTGGAGATTTAGACAGCTCAGCTGCATACGAGAACTGGGATGACTCCTTGTTCCTTGCACAATTCCTAATGTCATGTGTGATGGGATTTATTCTGTCCTACAGTGTAATGCTTTGCACTCAATACAACAGTGCACTTACTACCACAATCATAGGGTGCCTGAAGAATATCCTAGTTACATATTTGGGAATGGTGATTGGTGGTGACTATGTGTTCTCTTTGCTGAACTTTGTGGGGCTCAACATCAGTGTTCTGGCTAGCTTGTTGTACACATACGTAACATTCAAGCGCAAGCCCACTCCCGCATACACCCGGATTGAGGCACCTAAAGTGGATACCGTATAGCAGTATCGGAAGAGGAGACCGACTCAGTGCTCTACATATTTAGTATAGTATTGAAGGTGGTGCCAAAGATGACTGTAACAGTGAGTAGTGAAATGTCAGTATGTTTTAACTCAAACATACCACGCAAGTTGTTGAGATTTTCCTGTTAATAATCATAATTTGAATGCTTAAATTTTTTTTTGTGAATCACCAGCATTTTTTTAGTTTTAGTATGTGGTTTACATTTAGAGGGCATCAATATTTTTATTCTTTTTGTATTTTAATATTGTGTATCAGAATAATAAATGAATGTTTCATATTTAAGTTGCACATTCATGAAATTACCATTTGTGGTATCTTAGAGTTGAGTCTTATAAGTAACACTTCAAAGGTATTGCACCTACGTAAAATAATCAAGTTCTTCTATTTAATATCAATTATTATTTCCAATATTATAACAAATAAACATTTATGTTATTATGCTTCATGTTTGTTAAAAAACAGAAACATTAATAAGTATATTATGCACCAAGCAATAAACAACATAAAAATTATTTACTTAAGTATAGGAGGGTAAATAATTATATTTATTGTTTTAAATACTGCTAATGTTGTTAAGTTTTTCAGGTTTTCATAATAGCATACTCAGAGAGAACTGATTATATTCAAAGTTTACCTAAAGAATTCGGCCGAAAAATAGTGTATCTGTAAAATACGCATCATCAAGAAAACACAATTATTTTTATTTTAAATAATAATCCAAATATTTACAGATTTTTATCTTTGCTGGTGCAACATGATTATGTTTCGTTATATTTTATTATAACTGAATAAGTATATCCTACACTCACTGATTATCTATTTACATACTATAATCGATATGTAGTTAAATACACATTTTTAACATGCAGTGAGGTATATGGGTAATTTTACTTTCATCCAATGCAAATAGAATGTACATTACATAAAGCCGCAGTGTTTATTATTCAGAATAATTGTTGATGAGAATGCAAGACAGCAAGCATTTTGTTCAAAGATGCCCGTTCAGAATCACGGTTCAGTGATGCTTAAAGAAAATAGGTAACTTAGGGACAAATGTAAAAAAATAAAAATCATACAAATTTTAGAACAACATGTAGGCTATTTGTCTAGACAGCAGACGTGCTTGGCTTATGTAATACAAGGAGCTGTTTAGTGTTGAATGAAATAATAATGTGTAACTTAAACATGCTTTATAAATTATTTTTACAGATAAAATCTGCTGAAATTATGTTTCAGACTTCAATTGAATCTATTCATAAATTGGTATAATATTTTGCATGTTTTGAACTTTTCAAGGTTTACAAGTTTGTTCACTGTTGCCATTATTTCATCACAAACACGACTCAAATATAACGTACACTGCTGTTTGCATTTAAATAACAACGCTAACATTATTTAGGTACCAAAGATCTCGAAACATGATGCTTTTAGTCAAAATCCCCATTTAAATCAATCTAATATTTAATAAATATATTTTCTTATATTAATAATTCCATAAGTGCAGACAGTAGTGGATATTTCTGTTTTGCTCCAACTGTCGGAAACTTTGGTGGACCATAAGCTAATTATGTCTCTGAACAAAAAGTGATTGTGAAAAACAAAAGTGAAAGTTTAAAAACAAATTATATTTATATTTTATAAGTACCATAAGTCTAGCAATAATAATGAAGCTAGTACAAATATAGTAAATGATTAGCATATTATTAAGTTATTTTGATAGATATGAACATTTTATTATATTTAAGTACTCATAATTATGTAATTGCTGCACATACTTGTCTGTATCATCTTTAATTGAAACAGAATAGAAGTCACTTGAAACTGTTTAGGTATTATTCTAATTGAAATAGGGGTTCAGGTAGACATTTCACTTAAAGATCCACACTGTACAGGTATGTACAGCCTCTATTTTTGAGATAGTGCAGTAATGGCACGTACCGTAACTGTTGCAGCTACTGTTTTTGATTAATTATTAACTGCTATCACACATTCTCCTCATAATCCACCTTTTATAAATATTTCAGAAGGGACTTAAATGATTTTTCAAATAAACTCATATTGTAGAAGTCATTAAGTCAGTATTGTAAAAGAGTAGTGTTAAAGCCTTGAAACTAAGTGAGATACTGTCTCATGAGCAATATACATTATAGCTATAACATTATTAAGATAATATTTTTTCCACTAATCATTTTAAATAGCGAGTAAAGATCGAATATAATTATTAGCAATACACATAAATATTAATCATATCTAAACATGATAAATATATAATTGCTATAATTAGTTTAGCTATTTGAAACCTATATAATTATTACTTACAAACTACGAGTATAGTATTAAGTAGTATGAGACTGTTACTACAAGAAATGTAAAATGGTTTGCAGTTATTTTCCTGTTTTATAACGTTCATTTTCGAGCTGTTATAATGAGTCGCGCGATAAGATAACACATGGAGAGAGCAATCACACTAAATTGTACTGTATGATATACTAGTGGTATAATTAACATTTCCCGAAAACTTGTATTAACGCTAAAGTGCTAAAAAACGATAGTTTCTTATATAATTCACGTGAAGTGCCTCAACCAGCAATAAAATCTCCGTTAAGTGAGTGTTAAATTAGGGATTGCCGCGTACCGATTGGTCCCGATTCGGGAAGGGTAGGCGCACTCGAGTAGCGATGGATTAACTAGGTATACATCATATAAACAGGCCATGTGTGCGTGTGGACTCCGTGTGATAGTTGCGACAAAGAAATACGCGGCAAATGTTAGGGCGACAGTACCGTGCGCGAAATCGACTGATTTTTATAAATTTTGTTCACTTTTTGTGAGAAAGGGAATAATAATTTAAACAAAATTGTTTGTGATTGACGACTCGAGTTCTTAGTTTTGCACGTGACCGAAACGGTTTTTAAGTATAATAGACAATCACTAATATTCGCAACAAGTTTTCCGAAAAATTACGCGAGACTGACGTTTGATCATCTTTTTACAAGAAACTGCTAATGATTTTGATAAAAAAAAAATTAAAAAAGTATCATCAACTTTATTAATAATACTTGCAAGTGGCTGGACCACTTTTTTCAACTTCGATACAAAATAGAGCAGAAAAATAATTTTGAAAAAACCAATTGTTTTAAAGAAAGCCTGACAGTAATGTATTCTTTCCAATTATTTTGGAAAACTTTCAAGAAATTTAAAAATCACACTTTAGTCTTCAGCTACCCTAGAAATAATATAACAAAATTATTTTAGGAAAATGTCAATCAAAGGCGAAGTGAACTATATTTTCGAGAGCGCTATAGTGATGGAACTAAGGTACTGTGACTGACACGAATGGTTTTGCGCCACGAAAACTATACTATTATAGTCACACAGACCTTGTTTCAATTATTTCAAGCTTTGTCACAATTAATTAAGAAATTAACAAAACAGGCTTTTTTTCGTGCACGGCCTCGTTAAAGTTTAATAAGAGGATGCTTAGAGGCAAGATGGCGGATTTTATTTGAATCAGCTGGTCGATTCAATAGAATTATTATGTGCTTCAATGTTATTAACCGACTTTCAAAAAAGGAGGAGGTTCTCAATTCGACTGTATTTTTTTTAAATGTGTGTTACCTCAGAACTTTTTTCTAGGTGAACTGATTTTAATAATTCTGCTTTTATTAGAAAGCTGGTGCTTCTCATGTGGTCCCATATAAATTTGATCAAGTTCTGACCAGTCGTTTTTGAGTTATCCTTAATAATGCGTATTTTTTCCAGTTAGGTTATATTGATGATGTTTTAATAACTTCCTGTACTAATAATTTACATATCAAGTAGTGGTATACGAATTTGTGTGATGTAGGTACCACAACTAAAAAGTGAAAATTAAGAACTTTTTACAAAAAAAAAACAACCGGCTTCCAAAAAAAAAACACTAAAAGTGAAAATTTACTTTAATTTCGGAAGTCGGTAGCAAAAAACGAAAATACGAAAATACGAAAACCAAAGACACCGATTTCCATAATAATTATTAATATTAAACACTAAAGAAGTGAAAAATAAAGTAATTTTTCACTTCTTTAGTGTTTTTATTGGAAGTTGGTTGTTTTTTTCCTAATAACGAGTTGTGCCTTAGTAAATATGGATTTCGACAATCTATTACGGGATTTCAGAACGACGCAGAAGAATTAAATAATTTTGAAACGCCGGCAGGATGTAGACGGAGGAAATCCTACAAAGATCGTTTAAATCCGCTACGAGAATGATTACCTATTACATATTATTCTTCATTCGAAGTACACATGGTGAAAGGATGTATAGGGAAAGCCCCATATCGACATCCGTGGAAAGCCCATTCAGGAGGAGGCTCAGTAGGTGCTCAGAAGGTTTGAGTTCGTGAGGAAGCTCATCGGAGATATTGATTCTCCAATATGTTATGCCATGTGCCCCTCATCTTATGACGCCAGTTCTAAGGCCCTAACTAAAGAAAAGCCACGTTGTGGCAGTCACGCACAAACCATAAGAGACATTTTATACATGTAAACATTTTCACGGTTACACCGACTTAACTCATAAATAGATACTAGCATTGCAATTCGCTGTTACATCTTATTTTATGTACACACGTACAACGAGAACTCAGCTTGTACTGGACATGTATAGCTTGATATGCAGTCATGCGTACCTACAAACTATGGAAATAAATATTACTTTATTGTAAAGCTACCAAACAAATATTTCGGTATGAAAGCAAAATATGAAAATAGCGAATTTTTTCTCTGCAGCTCATGTTACAATGATTTCCTTAACAATAGGCTGCACTCAACGCAATTGTCCCATGAATGGTACTCGCGCTTATGTAATGAACGATCACCAATCTTATAGAGCAAATTGTCTGCGATTCCATAAACAACGATATTGTTAAATTGCTCTTCTTCTTCCAAAAAATTGACTGTGAAGCTATTTTACTATCATTGAGGAACAAGACAATGTGTCACTATCTATAAGTTCTAACAAAGTTCAAATGTTTTGTCCATTTACAACATTGAGGGCTGATTTTTCAATAGTCAGATAGCTTTTATCTAAAACATTATTATATGAGAGTTTGTCATATTGTCTATACAAAAACTGTGCAACCGCAATATTTATTTCTCATTTATGGTTATGAGTTATCTTTCTATTAAAAATCAGCCCTGAAAAGATCGCTAAATGGGCCGCGCTCCGTTTGGTACTCCTTGATGTGAAAAATAACGTAAATACTTTTGCTGGTCCTTAGCTATCTCTCTGCCGAAATACCGTCACCAAAATTGGTTCCATAGTTTAACTGATGACTACTCACCAAAGGACCGCTCTTTCCATTAAAAAGTCAGCAAGGAAACGACATAAGGAAAATACATACATAAACTGTACAACTGGTCTTGATTGAACTAGGGGTTAACTGTAAACCGATAGTGTAATGAGCGTTTTATCGAGTACTTTTTCAAGATAAGGTTTGAGTACCCACATAATTCTGCATATTCCACTAAAGTAGGATTTGCAGAATGCCACGTGCTACTGAAGTGCGAGCTTTTCTATCAGGCCACTGGAACTGAACAGACTTGTTCGGAGCATTCGGGAGCTAGCTCTTTTAAGGTGGAATGGAATTTGCTGTTTTCTTCTGACCACTCTTGCAAAAATGATAGATGATTACAATTCCCTGATCAGATCCGCGAACTGGAAATCAATTACCCTAATTTAACATTAACAATTATTTTACTTTCTGTATTATAAAGTAAGTTCAAAATACAGTTATTTGAGAGTAAAAGTCTGCACAAGCGATCGACTCGAATGATTCAATTTGCCAATAACGTTGCTATAGGTAGGTACTTATTTGTTGGCAAAGCTGCGCTTACCTGCGTCGAGTTGGTCGTGTAGCCAAAATACAGTTGTTGACTAAAGTGAATATTTGTAACTTGTAAACAGGAACATACCTAGCTATTACTTCGCATCGAAATTATATCATATACTGAATCATTTTATAAGCTTTTCATGTACAAATCGATCGTGTAAACATTAATGTACAAGTTAGGTACTTGACTTTGTATGTACCTATGCGGATACTTTGTATAGATACCTATGCGGATATTTTCTATGATGTGTAGAGATGCTGATTGTATCGCACTATCTTATCGTTAAAGTTTTGTGTAAGTACACTAACAACAGATTAACTATAATGCCATTACAATTATTTATTATCTTTCTCTGTTCTAGATCTATATCAAATTTTAATGATAGTGTACATTCTTAAACTAAAAATCTAATGCTCTAATCTAATCTTACAATTTTAAAATCTGATAGTGGCAACAAGACCAAATCTCACGTTACACGACAACAATTCCAAAATATTTTCAGTGACGTTTTATTTTGCCACTTTGTAAATAAGTATAAAGGACCGATAGGAAATAAAGGCTGGACAGGCTGGAATAAAGGTTATTATATTGTAATTGTTCAATTGATATAAATCCCAAGAATGTTTTAGTGATTAAATACTGCAACCCGGGTGCAGCGATGTACCGCCGACCGGATGTAGAACTACTCGACCATTTATTATATTATTTAGGGGAAATCTTTATCACTGCTCGCTAAAATCAAAACAGTTAGCATTCATAAAATAAAACTATCGTGACACATAATTCCAATTATTTCACATTTGTATTCATGTCACATCATTTTTGGTTGCGAATGTCTATTTCACTTAACGCAAATTTTTCTGTCTTGTGTCAATCTAATTTGGAGCGCATATAAATTATCCATACCAGTCTCGAATTAGGTCGCAAATCACATCCTTGCCACTGTTTTTCCTATTCTTCCTGTATATTCTTATGGCTAGCTTGGTTCAGTATCCACTTCTTGAGTCTGCCTCTTCCCTGCTGTACCAATATTGATTCGTCTTTGATGCCACAAAAGCCAGATTAATAGCCTCCAAACTTTTCTGAAGAATGGTCACGGTAAACATTATTTGAGAGTAGCGTTCTAAAATATACGTTACAAACTTTAAAGTCCCGCAGGTCTCATGCGGATTCGCGATGCACACAGAGTATCTGTGGAAGCTGTAATCTCTACACATCTCAGAGAAAATTTTAGCCGTGCCTGCATACCTACGTCTTCATATTCCCAGACGGCCTTGTAGCTCCGTATATACATGGAGAGAGACTCTTTCACATGGCTGGAGCTTGAACTGTGAGATTTGTTGCAATTTTCCTCCCGATTTAACACTAGTTATGTAGTTTAACGCTAACAACGCTGTTTACATTGAACAATCCATCGAAATTCTAAACAAATTATGCTATCAAGAGTAAGCAATAATTATAGAAATATATCGCGGCAAGCAATTTTTTGCCAAGTGCCTCGTTGTTTAACCGTATTTTATATTTGTTTTTGATGTTCTATATATACATTATCATAGTTTTTAATGAGGTAAAGTAGGCAATAATCTTTGTGAATAGTTTGTGTGAATGCAGCAGTGCTGTCAACGCCACTAGTTGGTGATCTACACTGCAATGTGCACAACGAGATTCTGAATCACGTTTTTAGTAAATTCACGAGTATTTTAACTTCTTTTGTAAGTTGTGAATAATTACCGTAATATATATACTTATCAGCAAAATGTTGTTGTTAGTACGGCATTTATAGAGTTATTGTTTATCGTTATCAAATATCGTAATGTTAATGTAAATGTTCGTGTAATTCCAACAATGTCTATGCCATATTGGTGGAATCACACGCGCCGGATAAGGGAATATATAATATAAGATATTATTTTTAAGTATATAGGCATTATTGTCGGCCCTTTATTTTGTGCTGTGGTGGACCTATGGCAACGTGGTCAAAGGAATACAGTGCGGAGCATTAATTATTCAGGAACATTTAGTCCGTCCGACTTCCCGTGGCTAACATGGTCGTGGTCAATTGAATGTTTGGTGTGAACTTTGCATTATTGACGACCACTTATAGAAATAGCGTTATTATGTTTTAAATTTAAATCGAATATGTCGCACGTTCGTGGTGAACAATTCCTTTGATTTATTATTGAACACAGCAGCGTTCCACCTCGCCCCGTACTGTAGCGTGCAGCACCAATATGACGTGCGGTACGCCTAATAACTGGCAAATTACTAGGCGCGCGCTGCTAGCAGCTACAACAGTAATTTAGATCGCTTTGTCGCTTTAAAATTCAATAAACCATTCAAATCGATATCGGTCAGTACATTAGCATAGCGGCCCACTTGCACGTTTAGTCGGGTTAAATTAATAAATATAGAGGTTGTAAACTCGGTGTTAAGTAATTAACATTTTAACTTTTAATACGCGTTGCGCCACTAAAACGTAACGCCGGGTTAGTAACCTGATATTTGTGTTGGGAAAATTGCAGGTCAGTTACCGAAATATAAAATAGAATTGCAACGTCTTTGCACTGATATGTAATTCGACCAAAAATGAACGAAAATTGTATAGGTACCCATCTCTTTTACACTACAATACGATACATAATACTTTCTTGTCTTTGAATTTTATAACATGACATTTTAATCGTATTGTATGTGGTTTACTGTATTGGTTTATGGATTGACGAAAACGTCATACGGAAAAAAATGTTTTAAGATTTTTTTATAATTTGTTCTTATTTATTTTTATATGAATTTAATTAATATATTGCCTGCTGATATTACCGAATTTTCACTTCTAAAACGCCGAACAATATAAAATACAAATTAAGTTATCAGCCAAAGTCAATTTATTCTGACATTACTAACGCTAACCCAGAGTTTAGCGACTGAACTCTCCCACAGCGGCGGGTTTCATATTTAAAAGGCTCTAGGTTTACCTCTAACTTTTGGCGGCGCAATATGAGATATGTGTTTAACCCTAAGTTAGCTGTTAACTCCGAGCTATTTAGGAAAACTCATGAAAGCGCAAGTGAGCCTTAGGGGCGCTATGCTAGATATCTATATTATTCGATAGCCGTATATCTTCGACCACGTTTCTGTAAAAACGTAACAAAAGGAATGGGACTATTATTTTAATGAAATAATTATGTATTTTAGTGGTGAGGTTTTGCGCACATTATTCTTATTGAATTCTCGAGTTTAGATATAACACCACAACATTTTTTAAAACACCCTCATGCAATATTGAATTACTGTCTTGTCTATATTATCTAAGTGTTGAAATCATAAAAAAAAACAGACGGACGGACAGACAGCGAAGTCTTAGTAATAGGGTCCCGTTTTTACCCTTTGGGTACGGAACCCTAAAAACGTCAAAAGGTTTTTGCAAAGTGCAATTGACCAAACATCAGCTGTAGCTGTATCGTAATCGAAGTACGAATATAAAATAAATATTATATTATTAATACTTATGTAAATTCAGTTAAAATATGTTATCCGTCAAAAGACAAGCGTCATCGAAAAATATATTTTCGATCATTCGTATAGTTTGTAAAGTTCTGAAATCCTGTTGTGGAAAACCTGCAAGTAAATGTAGATCAACTAGTGTTTGATTTAGAACAAATTAGTGATAGGGGACGGATGTTTAAGTTTTAGACATAGGTAATCTCTTTTATAGTTCATATAATATTTATTGTTTATTTTGTAAGAACTACTATTAAAGAGCAGGACGTTTGATACTCTTCACCCGGGAACCATTGCTACTGGTATCCGGGTAAAGAATATCAAACGTCGTATCACTGTCTGGGGTAACAGACTGCACAATATACAGCCACGAGAATCTGCCTAATCCTCCGGGGATTATAAACCATAAACGTCTTAAATAATAGAAACATCAGATTTGTTTATGCATTAATTCCGGGTCATAACTGTTTTAATTTGTTACAAAACTGTAGAATTATTAAAATTTGTTGTTAATAACAAAAGGTCTAAAGCACGAAAACTAAAAAATCGCGCTTATTTTTTGTAGTGTTTATCAGTCCCCCAGAA
This sequence comes from Dryobotodes eremita, assembly GCA_917490735.1. NCBI lineage: Eukaryota > Metazoa > Arthropoda > Insecta > Lepidoptera > Noctuidae > Dryobotodes > Dryobotodes eremita. Next base: position 1,469,157 of record OU823241.1, on the reverse strand, counting down.
ATATTATGTGAAACTGCAAATTTAAACGCAATTAGATTTAATATTTAGTATAGCAATATTAAAAGAATATAGGTAGGTATCTAGATATTTTTTATTATTTATGTACCTATCTAGTAACAGACCCGAATGTGCGCGTCGTAAAGTAGATCATTGTATTTAAACATTATTTGAATATGTTTTTCTGTAAATACAGGGTCAAATTCAATTAGCTAGCGTAACTCTGCTGACGTTATGGGTATCAATATCTAAACACGATAAAATAAAATTAAAAGGATTTTATGTATATTTTTTAGGTCCACGACCTCTGGTAATCAAGTAGTAATTTAGTTGCAGTCTTGTTACTTGAAGTTTGAGTTGACAAAATCTGTTTTCTTTTGTTTTATCGTGTTTAGATATGGAAACCCATCACGTCTGTGAAGTTTACAAAAACAAAACAGATTTTTTTTAACTGATATTTCAATTGATTACACTAAATGCGGTCGACGACTCCACAAAAAAAAAACCATCATATTAATTTATTTTTTGGTTTGTCATGTGTAGTCATCGATACCCATCACGCCTGCAGAGTTTCTCTAGCTAATTTAATTTGACCCCGTATATCCATAGTTAACTTTAATTATTAATTACATGAATAAATGTTTTTTTATGATATTTGAAGAGTGAATGCTATCTCAGATGTTTTTGTAAGACTACTCGTATGCTATTGTAATCTCGATTCAGTTGCAGAATTTAGAACATTTTTAAGAACTAGAGTTTTGCGATTTGTGTTACAATTAATATATAAACACCCCATAGATTATCTTCCAAAATTTTGAAAATGATGTATGTACCTTCCTTGAGAGTTCCTTGACCTTACGTCAGCATTAACGAGTTTGTTGGTAAACGCAAAGAATCTCCTTCAGGGTTCGCGCCCGGCTTTGTGTTCATCTCAAATGGCTTAACTGTTCTATGCTAAAAATCTTGCACCCTTATTTTACAATCGTTGCTGACAGTTATCGTCTGCTCCACACAGTTTTGGACATTTAAACGTCTTCTAACTTTGTCAACAATTATTAATAAAGGCGTTGATGTAGGTAGTACCTACCTACGTGTTTATCTTATGTGAAGCGAGCTGTCATTTCATAGCTAGTGATTCACACTATTGACAGCTCACTTCACCTAAGTTATCACGGTGAGATTTTTACAGACTAGTTCTATTGTTCTTTGAAGTTTTGCAACTGATTCTATTTCTTGTTTTGTATCGTTTTGTTGTAAGGTGTTATGTCAAATCAATCAACTGCTGATCTTGTAATCATTGCCGTGATCATATGGCTGTGTTGTTCATGAAATTTTGGGCTATTTCTTTTTTAGTTCCTTTCTAATAAAGTATTTTGTAAAATTCTACATTTATTGTAACTACCTAACTAGTTAGCTTTTACTTAACGTATTTAATGTGAAGTCGCCATATTATTTTGTATAATTCTATTTCGATAAATGAATACTTATAGAGATTTACGGAGATGATTTGTTTTATTTTTTGGTAATCCCTGACCAGCACACTATACACTATAGCCGCAGTCAAACACGGGTGAACAGTCTTGATCGACAGTCTCGAAAGAAGATGATCATGGAACACTTGAACCAACCAGCAGGCTGCAGTCATGCACAAGCAAATGGGTAGGTAAGCCAGCACCCCAATTGCGTAACACACTTTATATCACAAGCCGAAGGATTGTGAAGGAAATTCTTAATTCATTGCTTCATTTGTTTGAAAAATTCGTATGATCGATAACGGAAATAACGCAATGAATGTTTTTGAATTGTCAAATTAAAGCCATTGTAAGTGTGTTACGCGATTACCCCGCTGGTCTTCGTCATTTATAGATGCAGTTCCTTCAGACCTAGATGATGGTTGTAGGTGAGTGCTAGGTACGGTGCATTCAAATCAGCTATCCAGGCTATAAATAGAACAGGTGCATACTAATCGATAGGTCACGTCCCTCAGAAACTTGGGCTATAAATATGTAAGTTTCTTCGTTCCCTCGTAGGTCGCACCATCTAAACGGCTAAATGGATTGCTCTGGTAAATCGCAAAGCTAACAAAATATATTTATTTAGCTAAGTAGGTACTCCTAACTATCGCTAGCCTTGTGAAATGTTTCGCGAGCGCATCAAAACGGATTACCTTCCGCCGCGGCATGGCGCAAAATTAAAATTATAGCAGGTAACCTACATAGGTGGGCTAGGTATATATACCTATATGTATCGTATACCTAATTTAGATTGCATTATAATGCAATCTAAGTCGGCAAAATGAAACATGTTGCAATTAGTGTGATGCCGCGACAAAGTGGAATATAAAAGAAAATCTAAGTAAATCAATTGTAGCATTTATGTACCTACTAACGGTATAGATCTACGTGTAACGAAAAAATTGTACCTCAAGAATAATTAAATAATTATAATGAATGAAGTATTGGTGGCGCGGCCATGCAAGTGGAGTAGTCCCCAGCCGCGCTACCCCGGTTTTTGTAAACTATTGCTGTAAGTACCTACTTAGACTCGCAATCTGTGAGTAGGTAGGTACAATTAATCGCACGTCCATGGTTACAATTTGACATAAACCGTGCTTTTCATCCGTAGCAATTTGACCGTTTTTCGTAGTTTAACTTACCACTACTGATGTGCTGTTGACTGTAACTAGAACATTTGAAACTTTATTCAGAACTTAATATGCAATCAATAGAACTTCAGATTCTACTAAACTAACACAGTAATTAAGTAATTATGTACGTACAGGCACTTGTATGTTATCGTTAGGTGGGTAAGTACCTACTTAGGTAAACATAATTACCTAATTGTAATTATTTTACTGCTGATGTCGTTACCGATGCTCGTAAAGACATTGAACACTGATAAATAGGTATATCCGCTCCTTTTGAGTTTTATTGATTTGAAATAGACAGGTATATAATACAATGAATTAGATCAGTATTCGCGCCTCCAGCTGACGTAGTAGTCCACCAGACACCACAGATCACTAAAATGTGTTTTACGTCTTTATTTTTAAAGATACGATTGTCGTGCTTTTAGTAGGTACCTACCTACATAATTCGCGCGCGTACGGCGGCCAGTGAGCTGAGCCACGAGCACCCGTGGCAGGCAGACGTTGCTCCCTACAGTGGTTGGGTGTCTACGAATCTACCACATCAATATTAACGTATCTGATAGACGACCACATCAGAAAAATTGTAAAATATCCATACTGTCTCCTAAACTACTGGTCAGCAGTAATGTTTTATTTTCTATTTTATTGGCGTTATTTAATTTTTGTTTGTTTTATTTTGTTTTTTTAGATGTCTCAATCAAAAAAATCAAAGGCGCACTCTCTCAAAAAGGACATCAGCTGGAACGTTTCAAAGTAATGACCGACGAGTAGAAGAGTGGTTGGAAGTCGAATCTGAACATGAATTCAGCGATATAGACAGCGGGGGTGAGGATCCGAATTTTGAACCTGAAACGGATAACATGGATTCAGATGAATTTGTATTAAAAAATGTTACTAAAAACTTTTTTAAAAATAAGCTTATAATGAACTAAAAAGTATTAAATCAAACTTACGTTCGCATAGAACTGTAATATTTTCTTAAAAGCTTGCGGCTTATCTTAAAGTGTAAGAAGGACCTTCATGCCTCAAGCTTTTAAGAAAATATTAAAGTTCTATGTTAACGTAAGTTTTATTTATTACATTTTAGTAGGTACATTTAAAGCTTGTTTTTAAAAAGATTTTGACTTACATTTTATACTGTACTTTTTAGCATTATAATTTGTTTAAATATCCTTTCTATCACATTCTCTTGAAAGGTACTTGTAAATACAAATCCAACGAACCCAAACACACCTTTACACAAGTCATGGTGTGAAGCCATCCGAGTTGCACTATCCAAGTCATGCCATACTTTAGAACGGGCTAACATCATAATTATATGAGTAAGTAAGTACCTACTTATAGAAAATTTCGTGCCTGTGCTGTTGACCGCTGTCGAGATCTCTAGTATGAAGCCGATACTGCTGGGTGCAGCAGCCAGATCATGGTGAACTTTAGAACGAGCTATCATAAATTATGATAGCTATAACAAAATTGTATATACGCAATACAATTATGATTCATAATTGTATTGCGTATATACAATTTTGTGTCACTGCTGTTGACCGTTAAGGAGTTCCCTCTACTGGAGCCAATCCTGGCGCAGCAGCCAGGTCATAGTTGACTTTAGAAGGTACTACCATAATTAAATACGCAGATTAAATTTTCGTGTCTGTACCGTTGACCGTTAAGGAGTTCCTACGTCTGGAGCCAATCCTGGATGTAGAATCAGGTCGTGCATCATAAAAATGCATTGTCTTCGAAACAGAATCAACGTGTGAAATTTCAACTCTGTAGGACAAGAGGAAGTGGTTTTAATTCAGCTTGCAAGATTTGGCCCGAACATGTATACAAACATTGCAAGTTAAATAAAAAAAAGCTTGTAAAAACTAGCAAATGGAGAAGAGTTACATTTATGATGAGCATGGTAAGAGAGTTAGGGCTCAATCACATGAAGGCCCGCATTTACAATGAAAGAAGAATGCCCATTTTTCACCTGACTATGTATAGTAATGAAATAAATCTTACAATTCAGCTAATTTAATTGTATATTAATTACGCTTATCACAATCTTTAAAGAAACGCAGGAAAAGAATATTTTTCAATATTTCTTTATGCTTATTCTACGTAAGAGTAAACGTAGACCATGTTTTGAACGCATCTCAACTTCCCTGTTTTTACAACGTTCCATTTTACATACCGCTACTTGACTTTATTCAACTCTGTTTCTAGGTTTTATATATTACTTTACGTTTTATTTAATCAGTAAGTATTTCTATATTAGTCTTTTCCTAATACAGATTAATAAAAAAATAACATAATAATTAAATAAATTAATCACGCAGTATGTAATTGAGTTCGCAAGAGTGAAACGTATTTTTTTAGACATTTGACAGTTCTGCGATTGACAATACAAGAACTTGTTAGACTTTTTAAAGGTATAGAAACTATCTAACTACCTATCGTTTTTTTACTAAAAATGTAGTTAGTAGGTACTTATGTGTGTTGGAGAAACAGCAGTTAATGCTCGACACTCGACACTCAATTTATAGTGACAATCATTGAGTCTATGCAGGTCACTGCTTAGACTTGATGATTGTCACTATAATATAAGGGAGTTTGTTTCAAGGAATTCTCAAAGTAAAAAAGACTTTACACTATGCATATCTCGCCGTAGGTGGGTATTATGTTCCTTGATGCAAATACATAGCCAGGTAAGTATTCCTATTTGAGATTATACTTCGAGTGTTAATAATTAGGTCTAGCACATTTAGGTATTTCTCTTTATTTAGTAAGTAACGGCAAATCCTAACCTAAAAAGTAACATTCATATTTTTTGGACTTCCTAGCGTTTAAACCGTAAAAATGACTATAAGACATTATTTTCTAAACTTACAGGTAGTCTTTCTACTATACTTCATAACTATACATAAACGTTCTTTATCAGGTTTTTAAATGTATGGGAAGTGGGCATTGTTCATTGCCAAAAGAATTGCAAATCAAAAGCAAGGGAGTTTTAGGTAAAGACCTGCCCCCTGTTCCTCATAAATCTCAATCCATTTCAACAACTGGAAGAAAATTATGTTTTATTTGTCCTACGAAGATAAAGAGACAAACTAAATATAAATGCGGTGACTGTTCCAAACCAATTTGCTTGCAACGCTCTAAACCAATGTGTGAGGAATGTCAACAAAAACTGTGATAGTTTAAGGCTGTATATCTGGAAATTGAACCACCAAATATTCATGAAACTTATAATTCTGATTACTATAAGTGTTAATTTCAATAATTAAGTACAATAAAATTATGCTCAAAGATACGCATGTAAATTTTTTATTTATTTATTATTCGATAGCTTTTAATTTTCTTACGTTGATTTGTGATAAAAATAATAAAGAGTTTATTTCATACTTATTGCTTTTTATTTAATAAATTAATTCATACTTACAGAATAATAATGAAAATTTACCATTTAATTTGAAATCAATACAATAGATTTTGACCGCATAAATAATGATTTATAATGACATCAAAATGGTGTCTACTAGTCTACCACGTCAGCAGATTAGTGAAATTTAAATAAAAAAAAATTAAAATGTAAATAAAATTAGCAAACAGGTGCTACGCTACAGCGGGACGCGACTCTCGTAGAACAATTTCCATCAAGTTTTCCCATCGCACTAGGTACTGACGTTGACTCCTGTGTAAGTAAGTCAACCTACTCCTCAACGACTGCCTTTCAACACCCTGTAGGCAGGGCCGGATTTAGGGGAGGGCATCCGGGGCGACCGCCCCGGGGCCTCCACAAAAGAGGGGCCCCCACAATAGAGACTTCGAAAAAAAAAGTATATTTTTAAATTCCGACGAGTAAACACTAGTAAACAACTTTTCCTTTGATATTTTTTTTCGCTGTTTTACACACGGTGTGTAGGTACAACCGTACAACCGTTAGGGTACCTTGTCCTTACTGCCCTAGCTAAAAAATCCACCCTGTTTAAAAATTATTGAAAACTGTGTTTTTCTTTTTTTATCGTCTGTTCCACAAAATTTTCGGGGCTTACACTTGTTGGTTGCCCCAGGGCCTCCACACGCTTAAATACGGCCCTGCCTGTAGGTACCTATTTGACAAATCAATTCGAATTTTAGAAACAGTGCCTCATTCACCTTTGGATGACGAGCCGACACTATAAAACGGAACTTTTTCTAGAACTGAATGTCAATCAACTCAGCCTATCGCAGTCCACTGCTGGACATAGGCCTCTCCCAGGCTGCGCCACAACACGCTATCCTCCGCTTTCCGCATCCAGCACCCTAGTTGCGTAACACACTATCTAGGTATCACAATCTGAATCATTTTGAAGTTTATTACTAATTCATTGCTTCATATGTTCGAAAAATTTGTCGGCTCAACAACGTAAATAACGCAGTGAATGTTGTTGAACTGTCAATAAGAAACCCATTCCTACTGGTAGTGTGTTACGTAATTACCCCGCAGGTCGTCAGTCCATCTAGCTGGGGGCGTCCCACACTATGGTTGCCGATACGTGATCCCACTCTAGGACTCGTCTGCTCCACCATCCCTCGATCCTTCGACAAACATGGCTACCCTACTGCCACTTCGGTCTGCTTACTCTGCAAGCTATGTCAGTTGCTCCGGCTCTTTCCCGGATAACTTAATTGAAGTTAACAGAATATGCGCTTTTATAATTTCTAACGTGGCCATATTATCGTGGATGTCCATAAAATGTATGGAAATACGTGCACGTTGAAACGATATCGTGGACGGAAATTTAAAAGCATCTTAATAATGTACCAATATATATTTCCAAACACTTACTTCCCTGTGTTATCGTGATGCCGTGGACGTCCGCGATGATATCGTCACATTAAAATTATAAAAGCGCACGATGTGTCTTAATTATTATCGTCCACGTAGGTAGGTACCTACCGTAATGTACCATAAATGATAAATGATTTTATTTTGTAAGTAGGTTTGTGCAAACACTTTTACACGTCAATCATATTTTAAAACTAGATGAGGTCGGCGTTTCCTATCTGACTACTCTGAGAAGAAAGGCCGAAACAAACTCAGAGGTCAGTCTCTTTTAAAGTCCAGACATAATCTTGGTCAGATCATGTGAAGACCATGTAGATTTGAGTCTGAAATGGTCTTTTGAGGAAAAAATACCACACAGAATGAGTGGACCTGTCCAGTCAGTGCACGCATTTGTCAGTAAACGTGCAGCTCAACTCAAAACTTAAGGAGCTGAACGATATCAATACATAGGTACATACCGTAATTTAATTTATCATAACAATCGATAGGTACCTAGGTATTTACTGTCCTATACCACAAACCCTACAGCTAACCTAAACTTAATCCAATTAAATCAATAGGCACCTTTATAGCACTTTTGAATGTCAAAATATACAAAAAAAAAATAGAACTTATTCTAGTTCAATTTGGACTTGACCAAAACAAAGTTAATGTTTTGTCCCAGAACATCTACACTTCCTATGACCAAAACCAGGTAATCTACATAAATTTCACAAATATGTATACAGTTTTCATTTTATAACTCATAAGGTAAACAAATCTAAAAGTTTATTCAATTCAAAAGTTCAACATCTACAAGATGTGTTAGAAATGAGCTTTTCGTTAATTTACTCTAACGCATCAGACTGGCGTATTATTTTTGTCAGGACAACGATCACATCTTAAGGTAGTCACTCACCGGGAGCATTTGCGTGTAATGTAACAGTTCAGATTCGAGTATTTCATCATTGAATGGGTCCAGGCGAGCATTACAGTGCGTACCGCGTACCTGTAATGATACAATTCGTAACATTGCAACAGAGAGCGGAAAACCGAGCATTACCCCTGAATCAATTTTACATGTACGAATAACCACAGTTCGAGCGGTTACAAAAGCGAATGCTTCTTGTCATGTCAGTGCGTCGAGCTGGCGCAGTATTGTAACGCAATGCTCAAAATCAATCATGGAATGTTAATCACCCGGTGAGTGATTACCTTAAAAAGCCTAAGCAACATTCGTTATGCATATTCATCATTTACCAACTTGATTAAAATAAAAATAAAACTAATTACACGTCAGTGACGTCATGCATGAAATGAAGAGGACAAAATTAGAATTCTTGTTCTTCTATTAGGTATACGAAGTCAAAGACGCAATCGATTAAGTCGTATGAAGTTGTAAGTCTTGTCTACCTTGTTCTAGAACTAACACTGTGAACATTGTTTTGGTAAAATAAATTTTATGCTATGTTTAGTACCGATACGGTGGATAAAATGTTATGTTACAAAGGTTGTAGACTATAAAATGGTTCCTTGTCTGTGTATACATATTTTTGGAGCTGACTGTACTCAGTGTTTTCTTTTTAACACGCTTTTATTTCCTTAACTTGTAACTAACAATGTAATAAAATTTTAACCTCGGTAGGTACTTATAATTGTCGTTTCCAAATTAAACTTTGTATGTAAGTAGGTAGGTAAATGTAGTTGGGATGACAAAACTATAATTTGGTATCTTGGAGCTGATCTGATGATGGAGCCAGGAGGTGGAGGTGGATAGTGGAACTCTTCAGTGGCTACTAGTAAACCCCTCGAGTTTGGGGTTAAAGGTATGATTCGTTTTAATGAAACTTTGTATTCAGTACATAGTTCGGATGACTATAAGTACTATAATTTCGTATCTTAGAGCTGATCCAGGAGGTGGATAGTAGAACTCTTCAGTAAAGCCCACATGAGACAGGATAGTGTAGGCTAAGACAGGGGCCTCCCAAGTAGCACAGAACTGCATTATAAATTTTCACCTAAGGTCCACAGCGTTAATGCAGCATTTATATCGACTTATCAGAGTTCCCCCGGGCGGCAACAGCTGTTTAGAAAAAAACGAGGCTCACTTTAACGCTTTCTTCTGTACTGTAAATCTATTAAACACCACAAAAATGCCACAGATATCACTGTTATTCAGCGTTTTGTAGTGCAGTACCCTATCAGCTGCAAGAGCGCATGTTTGTGAACACAAATAATGCCGCTTTCTGAATAAAAACCCAAGCGTGTACTATAAAACCGTTGCATTTAAAGAGAGAACATATGAACTACTATAAAGTCAGCAGTTACTTTGTGAAGTTATTTAACAAATAATTAATGCCTTATGCTGCATACAGATAAACTTTTACAAGTACCCTATTAGTCAGGTGTTACTATACACTCGAATAATTGCATTTATCTAGGCCAAATCAGAACTTAAAGTGGACTTTTATGCAGTTACATAGCAGCAAACTGGACAGTCATTCTGTCTTGGGCTGAATACTTGAACTTCCGCAGTGTGTGTAAACCATAAAATGTGAACCACTACTACTCTTCATAAAGATCCATGGCTGATTTATTTCTCACAAGTGCTTAGCTAATTTACTATTTGCTGAATTATAGGCCACATGAGAACACCCGTACAGACCTTAGCATTAAATTAATATTAAAACAGTTCACTTGCTATCCGCCATTTTCGTAGCTTTGACTGTGAATTATTGTAAAATTTTATCTGTTTATTTTGGTTTATTTTAGAAGTTTATTGGTTTACAAATAATTTACACGTGACCAGCTTGTTATCAATTGCTTTGTAAAAGGCAACAACCTTTATTTCGTTTTCTGTTCATTTAAGTTAGTTTTTTTTTTTTAGTATTTAGTGGTATTTTGAGAGCACGTGAAAATTTTGAACTAAACATATATGGTATTTCACAGTAAAGTTACCTCCCCAATAAGATTTCAGAGATAATAGGAAGAAATCGAAGTTTTACTTACCGTAAATTATATTTATTTTCTCACTAAGGCACTTGAGATCTTGCACACAACACACCAATCACTTCATGTTTAACAAATTGACAGTTCATATTAAAGAAAAATAAATAATAAAGCTATTGCATTCCACAATTTCGCTCAGAGTGTACTTTCGACTGTGTAAAAGCTTATTAAATGTACAAATTTGTCTTTTATGCTGTATTATAGGAAACACGTGTCTTGTTATTCTGGCAATTTTCAGCTCTTGGGGTGGTCTGTTACACACATAAATGCTAATATGATGTTGATATAATTCAATTATTTGATAATTGGAATACTTAAAAATTTCTAATATTTAAAATTCTTAATTTTCTTGCTGAATAATTTGTGCCCACTTTAGAGCTATATCAGCAGAGGATGCGCTGCCTACGCTGTTATACAGCAGGTTTAAGCAGCTAAAGTTTTGACGGTACACTGTGAAAATGCTGTTATAAAGCACTTTTGTGCTACTTGGGCTTTTGGCCTCGTACAGGACTTTCTGTTGTTATTTTCATTTTACTTTTGTTTTTTAATTTTTTAGTTTTGTTTTTATGAGCGTGTTTAGTTTAGTTTGTAACAATCCTGTGCGAGTCCCAATAAATACTTTTTCTTTCTTTCTTTCTTTACATCGGAAGGAGATTCCTTCCCAAAGAGATTCCTAAAGTGTCTTGAACTACCTATGTAGATAGATACTTCAGACAACAACAACAAACTTAAGGTAACATAAGTAATTACACATATAACATAGTAATGTAATGTGGGGCTTATGGCTACGTGATAACAGCGTCACGGGTCGATCGATCAGGTATACTATCCCCCACCCATCCATCGACTATCTTTAAAAACCATGACCCCTCCATGCCTCGGACAGCACGTTATGCCGTTGGTCTCGGCTGCGATTTGTGGATCTTTGACAGTCGTTGCGGGTAGTTAGAAGCCCGAAAGTCTGACGACCAGTTTTACCAAGCGGTATCGTATTACCCAGTAATTGGTATGTGGAGGTCAGATAGGCAGTCGCTCCATGTAAAATACTGGGATTCAGGTGTTTCCGGTTAGACTGCAAGCTGACCCCAACATAGTTGGGAAAAGGCTGGGCAGATGATGAGCTACTACTAGTACCTAAGTAAGTACCTACGTAGGTGTAACAATAAAATTATGCTGACAAATTAGGTCCTATTAATTAACAATTAGGCCTGTAGTGTATTTGCTTCTAAGTACCTACTTAAGATAATATAATTGATAGGAAATAACATAATTTTGTGCAAATTCGATAAATTAATTACTATGATAATAATCAATAGATTAATATCGTAATACACACGGAGGTAACAAGTATCAGCATTCAGTACCGACCTAGGTAATCGCATAATAGCCTTGCGTCCTCTCCTCACACACAGGTAGACGCGTGTTGTTCCAGAAATAAGGGAGGATTTAAAGGTATCATAATATTATCGATACACACAAATAAATAAAATTGAAGAGTCTGTTTGTAATATCAAAATAACAGCTTTTTACTAAATGCATATGAAAGTAATTACGGTAGGTCCTACCTATACTTAACAAAAAAATATGAAAACTAAAAACACGCTTTTATCATGCACTAAACATTATAAAATAATGAAATTGACTTGTATTAGTTGTTCTTTTATATCCAATGATTAAATCATAAAGCGTGGAACGCTTTGTTTAAATTTAAACGATGTCTAAGTATTTTTTTAACTACTTTATTTTTTGCTTTTTAATCTAGTATATTCTCCATTTAGTTAATACGTTTAAAGTAGACAAAGTTATGACTTGAGTGGTTTACTAGGAGCTACTGAAGATTTCCACTATCACCTCTTGGCTCCATCATGAGACCCTCGTAACCAACCCCAATCTATTGGACTCGTCAAAACGAATCAAACTCGAGTGGTTTACTAGTAGCCACTGTAGAGTTGCACTATCCACCTCCTGGCTCTGTCATCAGACCGTCAACACCAAATACAATCTATTGGACTCATCAAAACAAATCGTATGACCCAAAAGTCGAAGTAATTATTAGTAGCCACTGAAGAGTTCCACTATCCACCTCTTGGCTCCATCAACAGACCCTTGTTGCCCAAGACAATCTATTGGACTCCTCAAAACGAATTATATGAACCCAAACTCGAGGGGTTTACCTGCTAGTAGCTACTGAAGAGTTCCAATAGCCACCTCCTGGCTCACAGAACACTATTACTCCTAGCGCAGTCCTGGCACCATCATCAGATCAGCTCCAAAATACTAAATTCAAGTTTTCTCATCCGAACTACATATACTTTCATAGTTTCATTTCGATACGACAAGTAGAAGTAGGTTAAAACTGAATTTTAAGTTTTTTTTACATCGTTTGTTATAGTTACTAGTGTAGCTAATAAAAGCATGCTAAAAACAATTTCTAAAACTTTTGTCTAACCGTTTGTTCCGGCTAATCTCGGCAGCGACTGGACAGATTTTGACGGGACTTTCACTGGCAGATAGCTGATTTTATAAGAAGTAACTAAGGCTACTTTTATGTTAAAGAAATAATTAGTAGAGACACATTATTGTTTTCCGACATCCACGCCAACGAAGTCGCGGGCACAGCTAGTAACACCTAAAACCGGTCTTCATCTGTTGGTAATACCTAAGTATTTACCTGCATAAACATTTCGCGTTCAGTTAGTACTGAAAGTGCTCCTGAAGGTTATCATATAAACTACACTGTAGTATACCTGCAGATTTGACTGAACTAAAAAAACTGGAGATCTATCTTGTTTCCGAGACCCGGGATTTATAGTTTAGATATTTGTCTTTGATTAAATTATTTTCATTAGTGATGGTACCTTTATTCAGTTTTCAAAAAAAAACTCTAACTCAAACTCAAAGCACTTATTTTAATTAAACCATTTACAGGCACTTTTGAATTGTCAAAGAGTCGGTCAATTAGTCAGAAAGTTGAAGCTAGTTGCTTATTCCAAAACGTAGATCTCTATGGAGAAGAACAGGCAAGAAACTCCAAGGACACTCTTTTTAAATCAAGATATTACAAAATCCGGGGTACATTATTCTTGTTGCTTCTATATGCGAGAACAATGAAAAGAAAACATATATTAAGAAACAATTCAAAATATAAGATTAATAATAAAAATAAGCCGTGGCAGTTAAGAGATGACCAGTCTTAACTGACGGCGCCCTTTCACGAACATGACGCGGTGGATCAGCACCATCCAGCTTAACCATTTTGTAGGGAACCGAATGATCGAACACACGCGCCACCAACAGTGAGACATTTAAGTGAACATGACGTGAGCGTGATGAAGAATCCTCGTAACTCCTTTGTTGCCATATGCTTGAGCTATATGCGGTCTGAACCAAAAATCGTCCACCTGATGCTGACTGCTAAAATAACAATACTTAGTTAAGTACCTACCTACTACCCTGGGTAGTTTTACAAGTCTTTTTTTTTTATACGCACTTGTACGCAGTTAGCTGTGTGTGTATTTCATGGACATCTTAATAATTAGTTAGTCCAACATTATAATACAAGCGCTTTTAAAAACCATATTCTATATCTTCATCGAGATAATAAAACTGACCATAATAGAAGAGGTAAGAAATAACAACACATTGTAAATATCAATAGTTTATTACATAAATTATAGCCAAGCTTACACTTCATTGTTTCTTTCACCTATACTGATTCATAGTAAAGATTTAAAACTGCGCTAATTTTTACTATCTCTGTATACGACGCAGGCGCACGGCCATCAAAATATACTCGAGGCAGGACAGACCTGCCCTAGCCGCACGCCTGCTTAATCTATATAAAAAGAATACTTATAAATAAAATCTAACATCACTCTATGTTATAATTAATTAGGCTATGATTGGTGTTACTACGGTTCCTATTCCAATTGCGTCTGATAAAATTATTCCTAATTTGATCTGCATAAGCATTTAAAACTAATTAATCATTTAAGGTTATGGCTTAACAGCGTATCACATATCAGGGACCTTTCTTTTGATTTGCGCGTTGATTCAACCAAAAATCTTCCACCAGTGGATTCCGATACATAAGCACGGATATTACGTGACATGATTTCGCACTTCAACGAATCCTATTGTTTTTAAAACCTCATTAACCTTCACCGCTTATAATGAGTTGTCAAATATTGTTACGGCATCTTAGAAGACTTAGATAAAGTCAGAAGAACCTATCTATATGCTTCAAAATTTGTGGTGATGTATACCACAATTTCTTACAATGCGTTTACTCGAGTTAGGGTGGTGATCATTTAATGAGGCTTTATTGAAATTAATTTTGTGGGATCTGAAGATATAAGCCCAAAATCACAGCGTAAACCAATAAGAAAACACATTTAGTGACAGAACACGTTTCAACTTTCAACATGGCGTCTGCAACCAGTCCGCCATCACTGTCTAATCGAGGCATACGTCTTATTGCTTTTATGAATACAGTTTATTATCGGGTACAATATACATCTTAATATGTAAACAATTAGATTCATTTTCATACAAGGACCAATGTTTTATCCGCCATTTCCATTAACTCTTGTGATTTAAAAAGTCTGTTAGACTTACTTTCAAATAGTGGACTCTTTATTTTTTTCGCTTGTTGTCCAACGTATCAAAACTCTTATTATATTCTTCATTTATACTAGCTAATTTTTAAATAATTAGTAAATAAACATCATTCTTATTAGATTATTATAACTATTGCATGGGTTTGGTGTTACGAGGGACTGACGAGGTTGTCGCACGTCGCTCAGTAGACCTACAGATTTCTATCTTCATTCAACATTTCATTCGCAAAAACTAGGTGATTCACGTATAAAAACTAGGTGTCCTATCAGCATGACCTGTGACAATCTCGACAAAAATATTTTAGGTATTCATGAATTTTTAAAATTCGTTTTTATTGCGATGATTATTGCTAACTATCACTATCGTCGACAAAGAATAACGTCAGCTGCATTGTTTATGTATATCAAAAGTTGCCATGAAAAATACTCGAATTATATTATTAAGTATTATAAAACGTATGATTAAATATTTGAAAGTCAAAAATTCATGAATATAATAGATGTACATGTAGATATAAATTTCTATATACTTAATGCTTTATAATATGTATGTACTATGAATTGGTGTGATCCGTGGCATGAAGGCAATCCTAATTATGTCTACTATAAATACATAAGATCACAGTAAAATGGGAATACAGAATGGTGGATCTGACAATTGTGCAGATTTGAAACTATTTAAAAATTAGTATGATCTAAAGAACACGGAGTAAAGTACAAAAAACGGTATTGTTTAAAATGAGAGATAGAATAACATGTTATGAAACAATAGACGGTAATAAAATGGCAAGGAATCATAAGAGTATAAAACATAATGCACGGCAAGAGATTATAGCGTGAGTAACTATGGAGTACCCTCGAGATACTCATCGGCACTCGTTTGTTTAAGTTCCAAAACACAGACATGTGTTTAAACAAATATTAGTTGAAATAATGTCCAGAACCTTGGAGCAAGCTGCTTCACTTATATTTAGTTCGAGGTCGCGGGGTTCATACATTATTGCTTAAGTTTCTCTTTCAAGTATTATCTAAAATTAGCCAAAAATAAACTCTCAATCATGTCTGTGTTTAGACAGTTCCGATAGAATGGCAAACGTTGTACGTATATTTACATTTGCAGGTAGCATGAGACTACCCTCATCTACTGCCCTCTCCGTCACTTTTATTGTGACGGAACTACACACAGTTCGCCACAACATTCCAAATACTTAAAAATATTTGCAGGCAAAATATGGTTTCAAATAAATTCGGTACCTACATATAATTTTACATCAATATAAACACTTCATCGAAAAAATAATTGGAAGACAATACATATTAGAAATTGAAATATATTTTGGTGTCATTTAGGTACATAATATAAATAAAATGTATCGATGTGCAGGTATATTTATAGCAGTTTTATAGTTGGTCAAAAATCAATTAAATATAAAACACCGAATCTCGTTTTATACATTATACGTACCAAGAATGACTGTATACCGGGTTAATTATTAGCGAGCAGGGTTTCACTCTTGAAATGTGAATAATTCAAGACTTATTTAAAACAACGGTCATTGATCTCTTTACGTGATACCCAAAGGCGAGAGGTAGAGTTAATGGCTAAGAAAATTGCTTAAAACTGTAGTATTACCTAAAGATGACATAAATTGACATTAAAGTTTTCGATGGAAGTAACCGCGGTTTCAATCATCATAGTTGTATGTATAATAGTTGAACACAAAACGGTTGTCATCACAGATAGACGTGTGGTTGGCATATTGTCGCCTACTGTTATCGACACAAACAGATTAGATCGATTGATTGAATTTGATGTCACTTGCATAGTGTAAAGCGCTCCGAATTGGACATGGCCGGAATGCATCGCAAAAAAACTGTGGGAAAGGTCCATTTGCTATATTTAGTTTCGTTTACCGTACAATTGTGTTTTATTTGATTAAACGCATCTAAGTACATATTTATATTTCGAGTATGAACCATAGTTGTTACTGAAAGACCCGTTTAAGACTAAATAATTCACGATGACGTAAAACACTGGTAGCAACCAAAGGCGCAGTATAACATATTTATATCGTGCCAAAGGGCTCCGACTGCGCCCGATAATCTATTCTACTATAGTCGACAGACCGGTGTATGTAGCGCAGTTCGCGTCGATCAAAGTGATGCCATGTCAAAGGAACCAAGGCAGAACTATGACAGACAGCAAGGGCCTCACGTGCTCAGAGACAAAACCATTACAATACTAACAGATCGATAGCCTTTGTGATATTATACACTGACCTGACCTGAAAACTTTGATGGCAAACATTGTAAGCAGTTTCTAGAAGGCAATGGGTATTCCTGCAACTATTCACTAATTAATATCACGGTATTGTTGCTCAAACGATATTATATTCCTCCTAGAATATTGTGTTGATATCAAAGTGTACAGTCGCGAAGTATTTATATGAGAAAGTACCTCGTTTATGATAACATTTTAAGATGCAACTTTTATACTGAAATGTTCTCCTACAAAGGAGGTGCAGGCAAGTCTATTTTTTATGGAGGTACCTATTTATATTAAATAGTCGAGCATTTTTGTGCCAAGTATTCTTTTTGTTTACTGAAAGAGGAATCAAATTAAAATACTTGAATATTTCTCTCTAGATGCATAACCACGGCCCTCCTAGATATATTTAACTGAATCATTATAATGTATATCAATAAGTTTGAAACGTTTGTCCAAACTCTACGCAAAGCGGAAACTAGATTAGTACTATCTTTTGTCCTTGCGTTCTTCCCTTCATGAAATACAAAATCTGCTTAGTTCTGGATCACGAGTTTCAGAATTATGAATTTGCACGTGCTTTTTGGAGCAAGGACCTCGAATTGTTACTTTAGGTCACCAACTCAAGATTTAACTTTTGAAAGTTTCCAGCGAAAACCAAGAAGTTGAAATAGAACTGGGAATAATACAGATCATGAATACTGCCTTTAATACAGCAAGAACTGAACAGTATTTTGTTTAAGGATGAAACACAAACACCTTCCCTGCACCCGTAGCATAGCCACTATAGAAACGGAAGACAAAATGACAGAAGGTAGAAAGTTTTCTACGGCGCGCTGTCAAGATTAAAGAAAATCATGACTTTTTGTTAAGAAAGTGATTTGTCTTCTCCTCGTAGAGTAGAGATAGAAGTGGTCATGCGACGCGCGCTGACAAGCACGCTGGTGAAGGCATAGTGAGATGACCAATATTTTTTATACGAAAATATTGTTACACAATTTTCATTTTGAAATATTTCAATTACTAATGAAACTGTAATTTAATTTCGATTAAATAGCGAATAGCAGGAGCACGTTTTCTGAGACAATTTCATATACTTAGTTAATTAAATACTCGTACCCACATTATATTGGAAAATAAATTAATAAAAAAGATATTACATAGGTACCTACAGTACGCGCTTCGAATATTTTTTTGAAGTTAGCAGCAAACCGGAAATCTCAGCGTCAGGGTAGCCCGCGAAGTTCAAATTTTCTTACGTTTTTTGTAATTTGCAGGTTAGTATCAGGTTGTATGCTGATCTAAATATGATTTGCGGCCGTATCAAATATTTATATATAGAATCATAATCATAAAAATCATCAATACACCTCTCTAAGTTCATATTACCTTATTGAATAAATATTTCATGAAATCATGTCATTTGAGGCCAATTCTAACTTACGGAGTTGTATTGCTGATTCTAATGATTATAATTCTGTAAAGCCATATTTGTTACGGTCGCAAATTATATTTTAACCAACATACAACCTGCAAATTGCAAAAAAACCTAAGTAAATTTGAATTTCGCGGGCTACCTTAGCGCATCCCCCATATTATGGACTTCAGGAAAACATCACAGAAGTCGGATCGGTTAATACCTATTCTTGCGTCATGTCCAAATCTAGTCATTTTACAGGTGTCAATAATATGAGCATGACAGCTGGGAACAGCATAACGTGCCCGAGCTTGCACGAAACTGACGCGAGGAATATTTATAAATATTTAATATCTACTACGAGATAACTGAAGCCTTCATGTGTTATTCGAAGCTTGCAAAGCAAAGCGCGGACCAAAGACAAGAGCATAGAACCTGCCATTGAATAACGAACCTTATTGTCAGTGGTCGAAAGTGCAAACGAAACCAACGCGA
This sequence comes from Dryobotodes eremita, assembly GCA_917490735.1. Lineage (NCBI taxonomy): Eukaryota > Metazoa > Arthropoda > Insecta > Lepidoptera > Noctuidae > Dryobotodes > Dryobotodes eremita. The sequence goes on along the minus strand of OU823241.1, from coordinate 1,449,909 downwards.
GTGTGCTCAAGGACGCCCGAGGAGCCCTTTGATGTCTGCGTTGATGTTCGTACAAATTTGCACTTTATGCTATTGGTTATAATGTGCACTGTCCAAAGTCTCAAGAAAATCATCTACTTTGTGCTCCATTTTGGTCTGCGTGGAGCCTAAGGTTCATAATGAAGTGACAATTAAAACCCACGGATCTATCAAATTCGCTAACGTACAGTGATTTATGTCTGCAACAAGTACATAGGTACTTGTCGCAGGCCATTTTCGTTCATTTTTGAGTTGCCAATGTCAGACACGTGGACCGATCCTTGGCGTCGGCGTCGGCGACAATGTGGACGACTATTAATATTTAAATAAGTAAGGTAATTACAATAACGACCCCAACAATCAGCTAATTTAATTCCAGCACAAATATTATCAAAGGCAAAAACATGTTGATGCATCGAGTTGATGATTGCGTAACGTAATCGAGTGATGCACACAAATTAACGGGCCGCGGGTTTTCCTTTCTCCTTAGGTAAGGTAGGTACTTTATAGATACCGAGTTTAGTCTCACGTTGGTAGATACCTACTTCAAAGTTCCGCTTATAGTTAAAAGTTTAAAACGCATAGATAATATACAAACAAGACCTGTTTATATCACTAATAAAAGACAAAGAAGAGAAAATAAACAGGACAGTAGAATCGAAACCGTTCAGTGTAAGTCATAAAACCGTGAGCTAAACACGCGCAGTAGAAGCACTAGCGCTGGCCGGAAAAACGCTATTAGGATCAGCACGCGATGCTCAAACACAAGCGAAACAGGTTCCATGCCTGACTCCAGCCGCACATTTCTGTTTTAAAAATATGTTATAAAACTTAAGTCGCAGATAATTTGCATACGTAATGTGCAACCGCTCGCTCCTAAACTGAATGCATTTTTGAGACTGTGGCGATTACAAGCGCGCCATTTTAATGAGATCTAATAGTGCCAACACATGGTTTACTCGTTGTTGAGCATTTTTTCTTGGTCTTTATACTCATTCTATGCAACGCAATGTGAAAATATTTATACTAAATAATCAATCCTTCACTTTTTCAAGTGTACGTGAACCTTATGTCCACATACATAGCTAGTTGGCTACATATTTCAATGGGACGAGCGCAGTTTTACGCATTAACTATTTTTTGCGCATGAACTTTTCACGTCACAATAGTAAAAAACCCGGCTCGCAAATCGCTGTTGCAAAATGATACGCAACATAAAAGTAAATACAATAGTATGACCTAGCTGCCAATATGCACAAACAAATATATTAAATAAACATAATTATTGTTAAAATTAAAAGGAGCTTTCTGAATCAGATGTACGACACAGGTACAGTTTAATAGTAATTTTGTTATAGAATCTGCAATTATCGAATGTACTAGATGAAATGGCTAATTGAGCAATTTTGATGATCATGAATGAGAATTGACCACAAACTACTGCCAGCACACAACATTACCTTTGTATAAAAATATGAACTTAACTTCTTAAATTACGAATAAACGATTATAAACTAATACAAAATCATTGCTTATTTAGTTCGTGGTGCAGACGGTACGTGGTGCGCCTAGTGTTCAGATTATCGCTCAGCTGTCGTTGAAGGCGCGAAGCATTAAAACATCTATACATTCGCTTTGTAACATCACAAGCTTGGAAGCAAAGCACTTAAAACTATATTGGCATTTCTCAATAGGTACAATTACGATCCGATTTGTTCAGTAAACAAAATTAATACTAGCATCGTTTACATTTACAGGCAGTGTAAGGCTGGGCGTAGACGAGCAACTCCGACTTCATGTTCAACATTGAACATTGGTTGTGAGCTCTAACCATCGAAAACAAACCTTTTGGAAATTACTTACTAATTATGTGATTTTTATACCATCCCAAATATTGGCAGAAACTGTCAACATTTGGTACAATACATAAATACAAGTAGGTACACTAGTTAATACTTGCAACTGGGTAATGCATTAATGAAAAGATAGGTCTCACCTGATAAAGAAGTATGACTATTAACTTTGCGTCACGGTAAAAATCAGTGTGCCATCTTGATAATGCATGTAAGTCGATGAATTAAATTGACTTTAATAAAAAGTCTGTATGAAGTTAAATACAGTACTGATGATGTACTTATATTGAAACTTGCATTTATTGTCGAAATATCTGGTACAAAATATGACCCAAAAGATACAATGTAAATCAGTCTTTAAACTGCAAAATGTTGAATAAAATGTAGAAGTTGACTTGTGTCTTCACCCTAACCAAACCAAAAACTACAAAACAAAATATTAAAATATATATAAGTAATTCTTTTGAGTTAAATTTTAAAGCAATTTAACACTAAATTATTCAGCCTTATGTACATGCGATGTAAAAAGGGAGTAAATACGTACGAACTTAAATGCATTTATGTGGCAATCTATAAATTAGTTAAGTACTTCAGTTCAATCACAATTTTTGAGGTTCAGCATAAACAAGCTTCGAGTATTCTATAGTAGGGTTAACATTGATGTTAGCCGTCTGCCACTGTAATGTTACCTAAAGCCAACATTAACTTACAATAAACACCTCATAGCCGCAACAATATTAATCCTATTATAGAATATGAGACACTCTAAAGCACATCTATACACTTTTCAATTAATAATCTCTTGAATATACACATTTCCTCGAAAAAATTACAGAAAAATTGGCTAACTACAATTTAGATAAATCTTATTTTTACAAAAACTGTTTAATTATTACTGTCTATGATGGTGTAACATTCATAATTATTGTAAGTTTTGTGTAAAGGAAACTTATAAAATAAGCTTCAAAAGCGTAAAGAGAATGTATCAAAGTTTATAAGTACAAAAATATTAATAAAAAATAATAATAATAACATACATCAGTCTACATAAATAATGTCGTCATTTAAGTTGGCTAGCAATTAACTAAATATAAATTTATCACCATACTTCATAATTTCTCTTTAAATAAATTTCTTTACTTCTACATTCAGCCCAGAGAGTGGGATATATTCATTTTGATAAACAAAATAAAATTAAAACTCAATTTTTCGTTGTATACTACCTATGTAACAGTAATCATAAAGCTTTCATAAGTGGATGTCAGTAGTCTTGAAATTAGGCCGGCAAGTCCGTAGTTAGTTGTCTCTGAAGCTGCCACCAGACAACACAACAGTTCAATAAAAACATTAAAAAAGAAATATAAACAGCACAATATCATAGATATCTTAACATCACTATGAAAAGAAGTCCTTTTTACCCCTATACCTAAACTCTATGGCAGTTTTTTAGAAAAATATACAAAATGCATCATTTTATTATTAAAGATCACTGTCGCGTGTGACTGCACTTCCAGAACCAGTCCCGTCCCACCAGCACAGTGTCTCTCACACTAAGAAGCCGTAGGGGCCGCTGCCGCGGATCTGAGCGCGCATGCTTTGCACGCTGTTCATGATCTTCTTCTGGTGGCCGACCAGCGTGACGCCCAGCGACGCCAGCTGGTGCACCGTCAGCTCCACCACGGCGTCCATGTCCAGGACTCCCGCCGCGCGGAATTTCTCGATGTACCGCGACATTTTGATGCACTCCAGCCATTCTTCCACCGACGAGAACTGGATCAGGTCAGGGGTGTCGCCCGCCAAAGGGTCAGCAGAACGGTTCTGGGCAATTTTTCTCAATGTATCTGGACAGCGGATCAGTTTATCTAAGGTTTTCACAATGCTAGCAAATGTGGGACGGTGTGTACGCTCTTTCTGCCAACAATCGAGCATCAACTGATACACCGCCTCGGGGCAGTCCATGGGCGCCGGCAGCCTGTATCCTTTCTCTATGGACTTGATCACGTCCTGATTACTCCAATTCCAGTATGGTCGTTCACCGAAACTCATAACCTCCCAGCAGACGATGCCCATAGACCAGACGTCACTGGCTGAGGTGAACTTCCTGAATGCAATGGCTTCCGGTGCAGTCCATCGAACGGGAATTTTGCCACCGCGTGTGGTATACGCGCCATCCGCGGTCGACTCTATCTCTCGTGACAAACCGAAGTCAGCGATTTTGCACACGAGTTGAGAATTGACAAGTACGTTACGAGCGGCGAGATCACGATGAATATAATTCATTTCAGACAGGTACTGCATCCCCGTCGCGATGCCACGTAGCATTCCTACTAATTGCACAACACGGAATTTTCCGTCGTTGGCTCTCAAGAATGTGTCCAGAGAGCCATTCTCCATGAACTCTGTTATGATCATGATTGGATTACATTTTGTGACTACTCCTTGTAAGAAAATAACATTGGGGTGTTCAAACTGTCCCATTATCGAAGCTTCAGCAAGGAAGTCGCGTCTCGCTCGTTCTGTGGAGCCAGGTTTAAGGGTCTTGATGGCAACATCAATCTCTTGGCCGCAGCTGGCTGGCAATTTCAGTTTTCCTCGACATACATCCCCGAATTCACCGCCGCCGATAATTGCCTCTATTGTAATGCAAGACGCGTCAATTTCGCGTGCGAATTCTCGAACCGCCTGGTTAGGGTCTTCATACGTATGAGGGTCAATATAAGTCCTTGAGCCAGTCCCAGCGAACAATGGCGTCGTGGCATTACTGCTTGTCTTGGCAGGACGTTCAGGACCCGTGTATACTTCTCCATTTCGATAGTTAAGCGCATTGCAGTCGCTTGGCTGCTTCTTGTCACATTCGTCATCAGTGCGTGATCGTAGGAACAACACAGTAGCTATAATGGCAACCACTGATAATACGACAACTGCGACCATAACTCCTGCCACTAAACGGACCTGCGCGCCTTCCTCTTCGCCTACGAAAGTTGTCTCCAGAACGGATCCAGTCCGCGCGTACACTATAGCACTGAACTCACCCCAACCTCGCTTCATTTTAGCTCTGACTCTAATACCATATTCTGTATCCCTTTTCAAACCTGTAATTATTACATGTGGTTCTTTAGAGATCTTGAGGGTGGCATTTGCACTTTTCTCCAAGTTATCCTTTGGGAAGCATTTGACTTCATAACTTTCTATTGTATCGTCAGGATCAGTTAGGTCTATCGGTGGTGGGTTCCATGCTAACGACAGCTTGTCACTTTCTACACTCAGAATACGCAGTTTAGAAACCACACTAACAACAGATGCCTCTGTGACAGCAGTTATCTCAACTTTCTTAGGTTCTTCACCCGTTTGTTCGGTGATCCCATTCTCAGCATAAACCTGGATTTTATACTCTGTCACCGGGTCCAAACCCATTACAGTGACTCTCGTGTTATTCAAACCAGTTGCAGCCGGCTTGTACTCAATATTAGGACCACAGTTTGAACAGAACACCCTATAAGTAATGTCATTGCGTCCTCCAGTTTTATGAGGTGGCTGCCACGCAAGGGAAATTGAAAACTGATCAGCAAATGTAACTGTGAGGTTGACAGGTGCAGACGGTGGCTGGGTGCAAGGTACATTCTTGGGATCCTTTTTGGCTCTGAAGAAACCCGGTACACATTTACATTCAGCTGCAGCATATGCCGTAGATTCAGAATAATCTGGGCAAGTAACACATGGGTCATCACCAGTGTGAGATTTAAATTTTCCTGGTGAACATTCATTGCACACTTGGTTGTTTAGGTCAGGTTCAAACCCAGCGCGGCATTTGCATGAGCCACTAGGCAAAGTCCACTTGCCATCACCCTTGCACAAGTACACTGGAGGGGCCTCACCTGAGGCTGTCTCTGCGTTCTCAACACATGTACCATTGGCTTGCTCAATAACGGTTACCTCACGACCTGTTGGTGTCGCTGGGAACCTAGCAAAGTTGACTGTTACTTCGGGGCATGTAATGTAGTAAACTTTCACAGCCAATATTGATATACATGCGCCCTGGTCTCTAAAGGCGAAGTAGACTCCCCTTTTGGTTACTGCTATACTCTTTACCTCTGTGTTGATGTCGACTTCAGAGTTAGTATTGAAGCGGCCCTCACCTGCAGCGATGCGGCCAACCAGCTTGTAGCTTTCGGGCTCCCATGGCGGCTGCTCTCGCGTTGCGACGTCGAACTCGTAGTACAGCAAACTGAATGTTTCCTTGCAGCTAAGTGCATTACCAGGGAACAATGAACAATCTCTTATAGTGAATTTGATCTCAATATAAATACGGTTCGCATTCCTGCGCTCGATGAACGGTGTCCACAGCCAGTTGTTGACGTTGTGATGCGCAACGTCGCACACGACGTAGGAGCGCCAGTTGATCTGCTTTTCAAAGTTAGTGTAGGACTCCTCGAGCCAGCCGGGCGTGCTCGCCTGCGCGCCGTAAGGGAAGCGGGTCCATCCGAGCGTCGCCTCGGTGGTGGTATCGAGCAGCAGCACCTGCTCGCCGCGCGCGTACAGCGCGGTCACCGCCACCAGCGCCAGCACTAACGACCACATCATCTCGTCGACATAATTAACACGATAACGCCCAAACAACGCTTATACGCCACTACACACACTAATGTTAACTTTCCACTACATAATGCACCTTACAGTTTTCACATAACGTTCAACACTTCACTTTGTAGATAAAGGATGGCTCGGTCATTCTCTCTTTGCTGCTATGTATTCAGAGTGGTCTGGGATCAGATGTGTTTTAATTGTGTCTAACGGCGGCGAAGATTATGCTTATGTCTTTTGTTTACGTATTACGCGACGTTTGAACACAAATAACATTATTTTGTGTGAGGATTCCGCATTTTTAATTTATATTGATCCCGTATTACACAGATGAGTCTGTCTTGACATGGACGCGCAGCAGTTTTGTGTGTTGCCGTACACGAAAAATATCAACACAAAATTGCATTTTAGAAAGTAAACCATAATGCTTAGAGAACTATATACATCGATTATTTATTAATATTTTTTTGTTTATTTTTATTCTAGAATAACACAGCAATGTTATCCATGTAAATCCACGATGTATATAGTCCTCTAAGCATTATGGTTTACTTTCTAAAATGCAATTTTGTGTTGATATTTTTCGTATACGGCAACACATAAAACTGCTGCGCGTCCCAGTATATAGTTATCTGTGGCGTTCATGTCAAGACATGTCCGATGAGCAAATATGAGAGTAAATAAATAGAGTAAATATGTTCCTTGCCGATGAGGCCCCAGCCCGCGTCGTAGCTGAGCGTGTAGCCTAAAATTCCCCTGTTAATAATAATACTCTAAACTTTTCGATCCAGCCTGTCCCACCTTCCTGCCCTCTCTCAGTGACGCCCTAAGCCGAGATCCGTACCTCAAAGGGGGTGCCCTTAGCGTGCGGTCATTCAAATATAATTTTAGTATTTGATTTCGCTCCTGGCTGGAGGTTTTTAAGTCAAATCTTAAGGCACCCACAGGATAGTTCGGTTAGGTAGCCAGGACCAGAGGTCACAACTAAGAGCTGCCATATTAAAAAAAGAATAAACTCGTCAAGACAGACTCATCTGTGATACGGTCAGGGTACCGAATATATGTTCTGTGGTAATATAATACGGGATCAATATAAATAAATTAAAAATGCGGAATCCTCACACAAAATAATGTTATTTATGTTCAAACGTCGCGTAATACGTAAACAAAAGACATAAGCATAATCTTACTAATTCTGAAGTCGACATCAACACAGAGGTAAAGAGTATAGCAGTAACCAAAAGGGGAGTCTACTTCGCCTAACCAGGGCGCATGCATATCAATATTGGCTGTGAAAGTTTACTACATAACATGCCCCGAAGTAACAGTCAACTTTGCTAGGTTCCCAGCGACACCAACAGGTCGTGAGGTAACCGTTATTGAGCAAGCCAATGGTACATGTGTTGAGAACGCAGAGACAGCCTCAGGTGAGGCCCCTCCAGTGTACTTGTGCAAGGGTGATGGCAAGTGGACTTTGCCTAGTGGCTCATGCATATGCTGCGCTGGGTTTGAACCTGACCTAAACAACCAAGTGTGCAATGAATGTTCACCAGGAAAATTTAAATCTCATACTGGTGATGACCCATGTGTGACTTGCCCAGATTATTCTGAATCCACAGCATATGCTGCAGCTGAATGTAAATGTGTACCGGGTTTCTACAGAGCCAAAAAGGATCCCAAGAATGTACCTTGCACCCAGCCACCGTCTGCACCTGTCAACCTCACAGTTACATTTGCTGATCAGTTTTCAATTTCCCTTGCTTGGCAGCCACCTCATGAAACTGGAGGACGCAATGACATTACTTATAGGGTGTTCTGTTCAAACTGTGGTCCTAATATTGAGTACAAGCCGGCTACAACTGGTTTGATTAACACGAGAGTCACTGTAATGGGTTTGGACCCGGTGACAGAGTATAAAATCCAGGTTTATGCTGAAAATGGGATCACCAACAAACGGGTGAAGAACCTAAGAAAGTCGAGATAACTGCTGTCACTGAGGCGTCTGTTGTTAGTGTGGGTTCTAAACTGCGTATTCTGAGTGTAGAAAGTGAGAATCTGTCGTTAGCATGGAACCTGCCACCGATGGACCTAACTGATCCTGACGATACAATAGAAAGTTATGAAGTCAAATGCTTCCCAAAGGATAACTTGGAGAAAAGTGCATATGCCACCCTCAAGATCTCTAAATGATAAATGATAAATGATTTTATTTCTGTAAGTAGGTTTGTACAAACACTTTTACACGTCAATTATATTTTAAAACTAGATGAGGTTGGCGTTTCCTATCTGACTACTCTGAGAAGAAAGGCCGAAAGAAACTCAGAGGTCACAGTCTCTTTTAAAGTCCAGACATAATCTTGGTCAGATCATGTCAAGACCATGTAGATTTGAGTCTGAAATGCTCATTTTGAGGAAAAAATACCACACAGAATGAGTGGACCCGTCCAGTCAGTGCACGCTTTTCTCAGTAATCGTGCAGCTCAACTTAAAATTTAAGGAGCTCAACGATTCGACGGTGTGAGCACCATGTATCTATCACATAATTAATTTACCTGCCTTTGCATTATATTTAATTATTTTTACCTATTGTGGTATAGTAATTTTATTCTAGGTGCATCGTCTTCACATATGATTACATAAGTAATGTGAACTTACATAATATTGTAAAACATTTTTAAAGAGTAACGGTGGAGTTTCTTGCCCATTCTTCTCCACACGAAACTACCTTTTGGAAGGGGCAACTAGAATCAATTCTATTTTTTTGTAATTTGTGACGTTCAAAAGTGCCTTTTATATGCCTATTTGAAATAAATGATTTGACTTTGACGAACAATACCAAAGAAAGGACATTTGGGTAGGCCGCATAAATTACACAAACTGCCAGACTTTGATTAAAACTAATCAAGAAAGAAAAAAAAAACAATGATCTACATAGTCTTTACATTCACAATAATTAAAATAATATACTATTTTACAAAGTAAATATTCATGTCAATGTATTTATAAAAATTCATCAATGTCAATAGGTATATAAAAATCCTGATCTTGGTCAGATCATTTGAGGACCATGTTAGATTGGTGTCTGAAATGGTCTTTTGAGGAAAGAACCATACAGATTTGAGTGGACCTGTCCAGTCAGTGCACGCATTTGTCAGTAATCGTGAAGCTCAACTCAGAACTTAAGGAGCTCAACCACTAGATGAACAATACCAAAGAAAGGACATTTGGGTAGGCCGCATAAAGCACTCAAACTGCCACATCATCATTGAAACTACATGAGAAAGAGAAAAAAAAAAAAAAACTGACGCACATAGTCCTCACATTCACAATAATTTGATAATAATGTTATACTTCAGAAAGTAAATTGTCATGTCATTCTATATGTAATAATTATCAAATGTCAAAGTTTATGTAAAATACAAATTAAAAAAAATAGCAAAAATAAAAATAACAAAATAACATTCAGTATGCAAAAAATTGGAGCAACTCAATCCCAAGCCTTTTTGTCCTCAATATAATCTTTAACGGTATAAAAGGCTTTCTGGCACAACTTACGTTTAATGAATGATTTGAATTTATTAAGGCTTAGATCCTGAACGTGGCTTGGAAGTTTATTATAAAAGCGTATACATTGACATCTGAATGAGCCACCTATTTTCTTGAGCCTTGTTGTAGGTAAAGAACCACATGTAATAATTACAGGTTTGAAAAGGGATACAGAATATGGTATTAGAGTCAGAGCTAAGATGAAGCGAGGTTGGGGTGAGTTCAGTGCACACGCGGACTGGATCCGTTCTGGAGACTACTTTCGTAGGCGATAAAGGCGCAAGAAAGGAAAAACACAACCCAAACTATTGTAGGTAGGTACTGTAGAGGTTATCTGCAGGTGTCAATCTTATGTTCACAGGCTGATAATATATTATTGCTGGTTACTCTCGAACAGTCAAGCAAGTTTGAAATAAACTTTGGAAGGAAAAGTGATGGTAGTTTGTTTAGAGAAGTAGATAGGCAGGGCTAGGGCCTGCCAGTGTATTAGGAAAATTCCTTGATAAAATATTATGATGTAGTTAAACATTAAATATAGTTTCCTTTCTCTTACGCTCCCACTTCCATATAGGTATTGAGAAAGGCATAACAGTACACCATAGCGTAGCCAGGAATCTAGGGGAGTCAAGAATAGTAGAGTTTCTTGGCCGTTCATCTCCATAGAGACCAACGTTTTCGATTGGGCAACTAGCTTCAACTTTCTGACTAACTGACCGTATCTTTGTCAATTCAAAAGTGCCTGTAAATGGTTTAATTGAAATAAATGATTTGAGTTTTTATCAACCACCGATATTACCAATAGTTATGACGGTACATCTATCTAACCTGTAATCCTAGTGCTGGACGAAGGCCACCTCTGCCTGAGCCTAATCCTTCGGGGATTAAGACGTGATGTGATGTTATGTCCTGTCCTTTGCTATTGTGGGGCAGTCCTTCCGGTAGACGTCAAGTTCGTCCCACCATCATCCTCATCTTGTTAAAGAGACCAAGCAACATCTTGTTATCTTCTAATCTTATTGTATGTACCTAAGTATATAATATTCTAAATTCGATGACGAATAAAACGAAAGAATAACAGTAGATAAGTATGAAGGTAGAGTTACTGATACGTTAGCGTTCTGTGACCCGCATGGGCTTATTTAGGTTGAAGGTGGCGGTCAGTTGGCGTATGTGCGGCACGTTGTAGGGCTCAGAATATTCCTGCGTGATTCAATGTAGGTACCTAAACGACACAGCCCGAAAGATTGCTATACTGAGTGATGCTGTAAGTAGCCGCATTGCTCACAGAACGGACGCCCGATGAGGCTGAGCAGTCCGCAAGCTTCGGTGGCCAAAAGTCGCTGCATAGCGGACGGTGTTAGGACGTGGACGTGGTAGGAGTGTTATGAAAACACGGACGGGCGTTTAATGCACACGAGCCGTGGCAATGACGTGAAAGCAAAGCAACTTAACAACTTTGATATGCCAAGAATGTTAAAACAGATCCAATCAAAGAGTATTTAATAACCCCAGCACGCCATTTCATACAACATTGCTGGAGCGTTGTAATGTTCCAAATTCAAAAAACGCTCCAGCAATGGATTTGATTTTCTTTGTCCGTAAATTCGATACTTCGCGTGTTCTTTTTTCGAAAATAATGACAATATTTTCATGCATGTCAGAAAAACACATTTCGTATGCAGCGACCTTTAGCAATAGCGCAAGAGCAATAGCGCACTAGCGGCTTGGCCGCAGCGGCCAGGTCGCGGCGGCCATCGAGATAGATACCTTAGTATGAAATCGCCACAGAGCGCGCGCACCTGGTCGCACGCGACCAGCGGCCACACTCAGCCGCAGCGGCCGGAAATCGAGACGAGGAGGGCGTTGTGGGACATGTCCTGTGAAGACTATGCCAACCGAGATATAAAAAGGATAATGTGGGAAGAAATAATTGAAATATTTGGAAATGAAAACTTAAGTACAACTGAAAAAAACGAACTCTGTAAGTAATGTTTATTTTATTGTGTTCTCAAAGCTACTCGATTTTGCCACGGGAGTTGTCCTTCACCCACGAAGTAGTCAGCAAATAGATCTCTGTTTTGAGTAGATGTTCTATTTCCTCTTGACGGCTGGCAGGGAGGTATTTCTTCAATAGTCGGAGGAATATACAAGGTGTCTTCGAATTTGTACCCATCTCGCTCCCGTACGTAGTTGTGAAGGACGCAACATGCTTTTATGATTGCAACAGCAAATTCTCTGTGTACATCAAGAGGACGATGAAAAATTCGCCACTTGTTGGCTAGTATCCCGAAAGTACATTCTATGTACCGGCGTGCACGGGAAAGGCGGTAGTTAAAAATTCTTTTCTTGTCTGTCAAATTTCTTCCGGCATATGGTCTCATTATATTTTCTGACAAAGAGAATGCTTCATCGCCAACTATAACAAAAGGCAGAGGCACACCTGTTTCAGTTATCGGTCTTTTGTCTGGTATGTCTAAATTATTATTTGTAAGTTTTACATAAAAATGGGAGTTCTTGAATACCGATGAATCGCTGCATTTTCCATATGCGCCGACGTCTATGCATATAAATTTGTAGTTGGCATCGCATATAGCCATCAGCACAATAGAGAAATAGTTTTTGTAGTTATAATATAGTGACCCTGTATGGGTCGGCTGAATGACTCTTATGTGCTTTCCGTCCACAGCTCCAATACAGTTAGGAAACTGCGAACTCTTCCTGAATCCTTCACTTATTTCTAGCCATTTGTCTCTATTGAGCTGTGGAAAGGCAATGTCTTTTATATTTTGCCATATGGCGACGCAGACCTCAAGTACAATTTCTCGAATAGTTGTGTGTCCAATGCGAAATGAATGATTTAGTTCTCTGAAGGAGCATCCAGATGCTAGGTATCTGGAACAAACAAACACGTTATGATAACTTTTTTTTTATTTCCAGGTAAGTCACTCCAAAAAAAATGGAAAAATATAAGGGACTCATTCCTCAGGGAGCTACGACGTGTCAAAGGCGCAAAAAGTGGTGCTGCAGCGAAACGTAAATCTCCCTATGTATACTTTCAAAACCTGATGTTCCTTAAAGATACGGTAGAACCGAATACAACAGAACCAAACTTAAATGTTACGGAAAATATAGTCCTTCCCACCCCCGAATCAGTATCTCAAGGACAACCAAGATCGAAGAAGAAAAAGGAAGACAATAATTTGGAAAAAGAAGACCTTGTTTCGGTTTTAAAAGAAAGCATTAATTCAAGAACTCAACATGAATCATTTCTCGAAGACGAAGACAGATTATTTATGCTTTCCTTAGTAAAGGATTTCAAAAAAATACCCGAATCCGCGAAGCTGACAACTAAGATGGAAATAATTAATCTAATCCACCGAGCACAAAATACAAGATATGATCCAAGCCACTATGAACCTATGACCACTATGACAAGGCACAACCAACCTACTTACCCTCGAAGCAGTTATACCAGCCATCAAGAATATCAACAGGGATATTTTACTAAGAATTTGGATAATGAACCACTTGCCACAATGAGCTGCCGCCCTTCTCTGTTACGTCCCAGTGAACCGGCGCCGCCTTTGGATTCACAAAGAGCAGAAAACTCTATCCAATCACCCGAATCAAACTACTCGCAGGCCTCGCAAGATTCAGAAATAATTGAAACTTTTTATGATAATTATTGAACAACTGCACTTTTGATTATGATAATTACAGTACTTAAATACTTTTATGTACCTACTAGTTTTACTTATCTACCTGCATTCTTTTTCATAAAATAGACACAGGGACCGCAAAGAAATGATTTAAATAAAAGTAGATAGGCATAGGCTTACCTTAAAGTTACAACGAGTTTTTCCTCAGCAGAAATGCAGGGACGAAATTTAGTGACGGTGCCGGTGATAGATGGTCTTAATATTCTTAACAATTCTTCAAACGTAGACTTGCTCATCCGTAAATAATTAAAGAACTTGTCATCATATTGCTGAAGGTCCGTGAAATAAGTATAAAATAATCCTTTTGTTCGCCTTTCACGAAGCAAGGGATGAACCCAATATTTTTTCCTTTTCTTTTTCCGCTTCTTACTTATAAGATACAAAAGCACTGCTATTTCCTCAACGTCCATTTTGAAGCGCGCTGTACATGCAACTGACGATCGTAGCCGTAGTTTTGGCCGCGTTGCAAATCGATCCCTGCGGCCTGGCCGCGCGACCTGGCCGCTGCGTCCAAGCCGCTAGTGCGCTATTGCTCTTAGACCCCGGTCACGGCCGCGGGTGATGCGACTTGCAACGCGATTTGGGTCAAGCAACACGCGCGTGCCTCAACTTGCGTCGAGGTTATTCGTGGCATGCTTTAAAGTCTAAACAATTCCTTTAATTTCCTCCGCAGTCGCTGCGCGTATTGCTTGAGCGTGTAGCTTGTGGCCACGGGGTAACGGAAGACAAAGCCTCTGCAGACCCTCCGCAAGGTGGACCTGTGACCTAGAGCCGACCAAGACCAGCGCAGCCGGTTGTTGTGGCAATCCTTAGGGGCTATGGGGAGGCCTATTTGCAGCAGTCTATCATAATTATGTATACTCAGAGTCTGTTGGTTGAATGATGGTGATAATAAATTGCTATTTCAATAATTTTAGCTTATAAGCCGCGTCTCTACTGAGTTATAACACCAAGGCCATACTGCAAGCACCAAGCTGTTGAGGCAAACAAGTCAGTACTGCCTTCAGATCCAAACGGTCTGCCGAATATCCTTACCTACCGTGTGTGGCTCCCACGGCTTCAAGATGTGAAAGAGAACTATTAAAAGAAGGAAACAGTGATCATTTGGCGAAATGTGCATGCGGCGATAATACCTACTTAGGTAATAATTCTATGGTTTAGATTTGAAGGTTCAGATTGATCTCGGTATAAGTACCAAATGGTGACCTCTATTCAAGTGTGCAGATTAGCTATGTCACGAGGGAAATTTCCTGGCTATGACGGCATCAACTTCGAACATTTCAAACACGCAGGCCCTCACCTGCTTGAGTGCTCGCGATGTTCTATACCTACAGGACACGACAGGACATTCGTTCTTATCTCCTGCACTTAGGAAAACTGTTGTGCCAATTGTGAAAGCTGACGACTAAGACTGGTTATATTTCTGACAAGTCCAACTACGGGCTGGTTTCACTTTGTACTAGACAATAGCGAAAGTGAGCGATAGTTTGCTTAACAATCAACTAACTAGATACATACCTGAACATTACTCTGTGATGGCGAAGGTAAATGCGGCGGAAGTATGGTGGTCAACATCTGCGCTATAAGGGTTTGTTCAAGAGACAACGGCTGTGCTATTGATCCTGCAGGTTGGGAGAGGCTCGCTCAACATTAGTCTTCTTAGCGCTCTATTATACATAAAAATATAAAATCTTTTGAAGACAAGGGACCCGAAACAATTTAAAAAACGCCATATACGTAAAGAAAGACCCAAGCGCTCCAAGGAGCCGAATAGATCGGTTAAATCTAATCCATACTATAATACCTATTATAAATTCGAAAGTAACTGTGTCTGTCTGTCTGTATGTTACCTGTTCACGCCTGAACCACTGAACACATTTCAACAAAATTTGGCAAGGAGATAAATGGCACTAAGGCGAAGGACATAGTCTACTTTTAGGCTCAAAACGAATCCTATAGGAAGTAATATAGGGGATGTAAGTTTTTATGGAAAATTCAAATTTCTTCTTTTGGTAAGGAATAGGGAATAATGTGTTACAGCGTTTTTATAAAATCATCCCCCAAGAGGGTAAAATATGGGAGAATTTGGGGAATATGGCGAAATTTTAAAATTCAAATGTGACCTATAGAATTTTTTGTGTAGTTCTTCTTTTTAAGAGATTTAAAGGTATTGGAAATATTATCATAGTCCATATCATTAGATTCTTTATTTAATTAAAATCGGCCCACTGCTGCACTGGTTCAAAGTTATTACAAATTATTATCTGTCTGTTTATTACCTTTTTACTCCATAACGGCTGAACGGATTAGGATGAAAGGCATACGGATAGGCCATGATTTGTGTACTAGGACATAGGATAATCCCGGTATTAAGTGATTTTATTCAAAACAAGTGTTGCTGGACAAACGCACCAAGTGATTTTATCACAGCCACACCAAAATTTTGCCCGAGACAACCAGTTGGCGGGTGATAAGCATACCTTGTATCTACTTTTGTACTTTACCACATAACATAATCAGCCTATAACGTTCCCACGGCTGGGACACAGGCCTTCTGTCTGTGAGAGGAAGTGGGCCGCAATCTACCACGCGGGCCCAGTGCGGGTTGGTAGATTTCACATGTCTTCGATTTTTTTGGTTCTAGGACATGCCAGTTTCCTCACGATGTTTTCCTTCTCCGTTTTGAAAGCAGTGGCATTGGCTTGTGTCTGTCTGGGTTCGAACTCGCGGCCTACAACTTGAAAATCGGAGCTGATACCACTAGACCACCACTGCTCTCCTTGTACTTTACCTAATAACGATAAAGTGTTCTATTTATAATACTGTATACATTTTTTGCAGTTTACACTATTTCTGCAGATTGATTTTCGTTTAACTTTTATGATGTAATGATAAGCTCCAGTCATATGATTTCCATCTCCACTAGCATATAGGACTCTCAGCCTCTTGAAACAAAGGTGGCATAAAGCACTGCATAAAATATCAGTCTGGAAAGTCGTTGACAAACAGATTGTACTGCTGAGAAACTAAGCAATAAAAGTTAGTTACCTACTGTAACAACATGTCAACATAGGTATGTCGCCGCCTTACCAACATCCACTAGCATCGAATCAGGTTCTTCACACAACTAGCATAGTATTTCTTCTGCTGGGATATTCGTATGCTCTGTTTGGTATCGTTCCGCCACGGAGATAAATTACCCTCTATATGGACAACAGCTACCTCTTGCCGGCAACAGCTTCTGGAGACACACAGTTTCCTCGAAAGACTGAGCAGTGGATGAGAGATGCGAACTGTGGACAAACCCGTTCCCCTCCCTTCGCACACTTCATCACACTGGAAGAACATGATGACCCCTGGGCAGGAACTGACTAATTAGGGAAAATTTAATATCTGAGAACTAATTGTGAGCAAAGGTTGGCCAAAACTTGTTTAATGGGGTAAGTATACTTATTTATCATCAAACCATCCCAAATTTAGTGTGAATGTGAAACCCTGAGAAACCCTTCTTAGGATACGTCGCACCGTCTTTTCTGCCAGTCATGCACGACAATTTGCACCCGGCAGGGTTGAAATGCAACATTGTTATCCAGCCTGTGTAGCTACATTATTCGTCTGACATCTAGTAAAAATGGAGAAGAAGAATGCTGTTACCAGTAAAGGAGTAGAAGAAAGATGTTATGTAATCTGAGCATGGTTAGCCTTGAATCTTAGCAAGGTCTCGTCTTGACAGTACCTAACCTACCCCTTGTACTCGTATGTAGAGAAAAATATGCTATTTTATCCCCGCTCTGGTACGAGTACGTTACAATGACAGACTTTTTAAGCAAGAGGAGTGAAAAAAATAAAACTTTAAAATACATACAATAATTTTTAATTTTCTGAATTATAACAGCATATATAGACCTACCTACATTATTACATTGGAGGCTGACCTGTCGAGAGAAGTGCCACACAATTATGTATGTATTAGTATTAGTAGTATGTATAGATAATAATATGAACTATGTTCTTTCGGTGACATGGCTGGACAATTTAAATTGTTATTAAATGATAAATGATTAATTTTTGTAAGTGGGTTGTACAAACAGTTACACGTCAATCATATTTTAAAACTAGATGAGGTCGGCGTTTCCTATCTGACTACTCTGAGAAGAAAGGCCGAAACAAACTCAGAGTCACAGTCTCTTTTAAAGTCCAGACATAATCTTGGTCAGATCATGTGAAGAGTATGTAGATTTGTGTCTGAAAAGGTCTTTTGAGGAAAAACCACACAGATTCAGTGGACCTGTTCAGACAGTGCACGTATTTGTCAATAATCGTGCAGCTCAACTCAAAACTTAAGGAGCTCAATGATTCGACGAACATTACCAAAGTAAGGACATTTGGGTAGGCCGCATAAATTACTCAAACTGCCAGACCATGATTAAAACTAATTAAGAAAAAAAGCAATGATCCACAGTCTTTACATTCACAATAATTAAAATAATATACTATTTTACAAAGTAAATATTCATGTCAATGTATTTATAAAAATTTATCAATGTCAATAGGTATATAAAAATCCTGATCTTGGTCAGATCATTTGAGGACCATGTTAGATTGGTGTCTGAAATGGTCTTTTGAGGAAAGAACCATACAGATTTGAGTGGACCTGTCCAGTCAGTGCACGCATTTGTCAGTAATCGTGAAGCTCAACTCAGAACTTAAGGAGGTCAACCACTAGATGAACAATACCAAAGAAAGGACATTTGGGTAGGCCGCATAAAGCACTCAAACTGCCAAATCATCATTGAAACTACATGAGAAAGTAAAAAATAATGTTATACTTCAGAAAGTAAATTGTCATGTCATTCTATATATAATAACTATCAAATGTCAAAGCTTATGTAAAATACGAATTTAAAAAATTGCATAATTAAAAAACATAAACATTCGGTATGCAAAAATTGGAGCAACTCAATCCCAAACCTTTTTGTCCTCAATATAATCTTTAACGGTATAAAAGGCTTTCTGGCACAACTTACGTTTAATGAATGATTTGAATTTATTAAGGCTTAGATCTTGAACGTGGCTTGGAAGTTCATTATAAAATCGTATACATTGACATCTGAATGAGCCACCAATTTTCTTAAGCCTTGTTGTAGGTACAACAAATTTGTGTTTGTTCCTAGTATTTATGTTATGGATTAAAAAACAAACAATAAAACAATTTTATATTTTTATGGGCATATAAAAGATTTTCATAAATATATTGAGACGGCACAGTCATTAAATTAATCTCCTTAAATTTCTCTCTGAGAGATTGTCTCGGACTTAATTTATAAATTGATCGAACAGCTCTTTTCTGCAAAACAAAGATAGTCTGAATATCGGCGGCATTTCCCCACAGCAGAATACCGTACGACATAACACTATGAAAATAGCTAAAGTACACTAAACGAGCTGTCTCTATGTCGGTTAAATTACGATTTTTTCTAACAGCGTATGCTGCGGAGCTTAGCTTAATTGACTATTTATCTATATGTTGGCCCCACTGAAGCTTAGCATCCAAAGTTAAGCCCAAGAATACTGTGCTATCTTCAGGGTTCAATTCTTCGCCCTTCGTCAATACATTAGTTTTCACCTGTCTAACGTGAGGTAGCGTAAACTTAATGCATTTGGTTATTTTTTCGTTAAGAAGTAAATTATTGACATTGAACCAGTAAACTACTTTTGAGATCGCGATATTTACATCGTCAGTAACCAGCTGCTGACGTTTAAGTTTAAACAAAAGTGAAGTGTCATCCGCAAACAACACTATATAATGATTATCCTTTATGAGGTAAGGCAAGTCATTAATATAAATAAGAAACAAAAAAGGACCAAGAATTGAGCCTTGCGGAACCGGAGATATAGATCCGGGAGATCTTTCTCCATTAACGTCAACGCTCTGAATCCTATTACTTAAGTATGAAGTAAGAAGATCCAGAGCGTTGTTCCGGATCCCGTAGTGGCGGAGTTTCCTAATTAACGTTTCATGAAGAACGCAATCGAATGCCTTGGACAAGTCACAAAAGATGCCCAAGGCATCGCATTTATCTTCCCATGCATTCATCCTAAAAGTTCAACATCGGCATCAGTAGTTGAACGACCCCTTGTAAAATCAAACTGTTTGCTATGCAATAATTTATGTTTATTAAAAAATCTTTGCAATTAGCCTAATATTAATTTTTCAAAAATTTTGCTAAAGATAGGTAGTACTGAAATCGCACGTTTGGGAGTGGCGCGACGCACGTTTGGGAGTGGCGCGAGGAGGCGAAACGCCGGGGCGTAACTCCGCTGCCGCGAGAAATCGCGGCACAGCGGTCAGAGCTCCGGCGGGATCTCATGGCGGCATGGAGAGTGCGACTGTCGCAACCCAGCGCAGGGCACGCCACAATTGCGGCGGTAAGACCCCTCTTTGAGGAGTGGCTTGAGAGGCGCCACGGCGTCCTCACCTTCCGCCTGACGCAGGTCCTCACCGGACATGGCTGTTTCGGGAGGTTCCTGTTTCGGATAAGCCGGGAGGAAACGCCCGGGTGTTACCATTGTGTGGATCGACCGGAGGACACGGTGGAGCATACGGTGGAGATCTGCCCGGCTTGGGCGGAGCACCGCCGTGTCCTCGTGGCGGCGATCGGTGGCAGCGACCTCTCGCGTCCGGCCCTGGTTCAGGCCATGGTACGGAGCGAGAGGGAATGGGAAGCCGTCACCTCCTTCTGCGAAGCAGTAATGCTCGCGAAGGAGGAGGTGGAGCGCGAAAGAGAGAGGCAGTCTCTACGCCCTCGCGCCCCTAGCCGCCGCAGGAGGAGGAGACACCCTGGGCGTCGGGAGTCGATTGCCGACTCCCGGCCACCGTAGGCACGGGCTTGCGGACGGCGAGCAATGGGCAGCTCGCCGTCCGGTAAGGACCAAGCCCGGGTCGACGGCGCGTCGTGTTCCACGCGCGCCTCAAAGAGATGTCAGCACCATTGACGGGGTCCGATAGGACCGATGCCTGCCGGGGTCGCGGATTGTTCGAAAGAGTTACCGTGGCCCTGGCGCACAGGCAACTGAAGGAACACGGGTGGGTTTTAGTCAGTAAGAGTCTAGTACTGAAATAGGTCTATAGTTTGTGGGGTCTGAAGTACTACCTGATTTAAACAAAGGTATTATGTTAGTTTTTTTCATAAGGTCAGGACACTCCCCACAGTCGATACAATTATTAAAGATAAGAGCTAAAATAGGTGCTACAATGTCAATAATAGACAGCAACTTCTACAGAATTACCCCACAGTTCTGCAGTCTTTTTTACATTTAAAATGTGAAAGGTCGTAATTATATCTCTACAGGTAATATGTTCAAAATGAAATTCCGAATCGCAAACATTGACATTTTCTTTAAGCAAAGACTCAGCAACAGAAGGTGATGACTTGATGAGTTAAGGGATTTAGTAGTTAAAATGAGCATATCCGAAAATAAATTTTGAAAGGTTACGGCGACTTGTGAGTCTGATTTTATTATATTATCTTTAATGGACAGGCTGTAGTCAGTATTTCGGTTCCTAGACCTTCCCGTTTCACTATTAATAACATAGAAAAACAAAATTGTTTTTTTTTTTTGTTGCATGAAGTTTTACTACGGTTGTTTACTAATTAGGGTGCGCTCATTTCGAATCCAGCCTCAGATTTTTTGTAGCAGCTCTAGTTAGTGAGATACAGGTACCGTCTTAAATTTACTTAAGTAGTCGATAATTTCTATCAATAGCAGTGTAACTAAACTTGTTTCTGTATAATTTTTATTATGTCTTCCTCAAGAAGGACGTGTTTAAACAGCCCTGACTGTTTTCGTGTTATTTGTGGAGAATATATTTTCAAAAAATTCCGTTCGAACGTCTCCGACTTCGTGAAAAAAGCATACTTAGACCACTTTGGGTTTCCATTGCTGACAAATGCCAAGCCTTGGATACCTGAACATAACTGGGTTTTATGTGTTGATTTGAAAATTGTAAATTTCCTCTTGGGCCAGCAAAGTGGCTATACAAAGCATCCCTGTTTCCTATGCCTATGGGACAGCCGAGCTAAAGCCGAGCACTGGAAAAAAAGAGACTGGCCTTCTAGGGAGGCATTGATTCCCGGAAAGCACAATGTGATTAATGTTCCACTAGTATCTAGAGACCGAATCATATTTATATCTTTTACATATAAAACTAGGGTTAATTAAACAGTTCGTAAAAGCTCTTACCAAAGATGGCCAATGTTTCAAATACATAGAAAAAGTAATTCCAAAATTGAGTAGTCAGAAAATCAGACCTGGTACTTTCGACGCCCCACAAATTAGAAAGCTGATTAAAGATACACATTTTATCAACCATAGGACAGTAATCGAAAAATGTGCATGGCAAGAGTTTGATTGGGTAGTGAGGAATTTTTTGGGAAATAGAAAATCTGACGGCTACTTTCAGCACATTGAACATTTGCTAATGCACTTTGAGCGATTGGGATGTAACATGAGTATAAAGCTTCACTACCTTCATAGCCATCTAGAATATTTTCCTGAATATCTCGGTGAGCTCAGTGAGGAACAAGGGGAGCGTTTCCACCAGGATATTGGCACTATGGAGGAGAGATATCAGGGATATTAGAACGTAAATATGATGGCTGATTATTGCTGGAGCATCCAAAATAACAGTACTAACAAACATCACGTAAGAAAATCATATAAAATAAAATTTCATTCGGAATAAACATATTTAATATATTTTTATACCTTTGTAGCGGTATCTAAATCGCCACATGCGAGCTACACGTCACAATGACGTCACACAAGATCCTGCATCGCGCAAGCAGAGTTTACCGCGCAACTAGCATATATACAACATCCCGACATCAACCGTCGGGCAGTTGCCCACCAGACACAACACCCGTCTGGTCGGAGGATCCTCCCTTTTCAATAGAGTATGAGTGAACTTTTCACCCTGTTCCTCATACCTCTATACCTTGAACTCAGTGCATTTTAGTAAAAAATCCCATCACTCCATAGCTGCTAAACTAGAGCTGCTGCATAAAAAAGGCATATGTTTTAGAAATCAGCGTGGAAAGACTATTCAGATTCATGAAATAAAATTCATGCAACAGACATGCTGTTTTCCTGTGTAATATTCCAAGTCTCTGTTTTAATCTTCGAACTGAAATAACGCGACTTGGCCATACAACAAACTTTTTTAAATAATTTTGAATAATTTCTAACATATAAATTAAATTCAGCAGTGTTTACAGAAGTCCTTTCATTGTACAGCCCATAAAGCCGTGTTCTACTTTTATGAATACCAATGGTAGCCCAATCACTGAAAGATGCGTTACTATTGACCAAAATAATCTTGGGAATAAAGGTGGAATCAAATTGTTTACAGTATAAATTAAAGAAATCATCATATAGATGATTAGGATCCGCATGAATAGACGAAACTGATAATTTATTCATGATTTTAACTTTAAACGCTTCCAAGCGTCTTGCAGTTTTAGGGTTAACAGTAATATCCTTTTTAGCCACTTTGATGTTTTGGTTTTGAATAGTAATCCTTTGCCCGCAATGATCAGAATCTAGTAAATTTATAATTTCTTTGTGGCTTGGTATAACATCTGTATAAATATTATCTATGCATGTTGCACTAGTGGGGGTTAGTCTTGTAGGCTCCAAAAATAAGTTTACTAGATTGTAGGACTGAAATAGACTTAATATTTTACTACAAGAACCTAAGGTTCCTAATAAATTTACATTAAAAACACCGCAAGTGATAATGGACTTGTTCGAGTTACAAATCTTGTTTAACACTTCATCCATTACCTTTTCAAAGCAGTCATACAATCCTGAAGGGGTCTGTACAGACTTAATACAATAAACTACTCCAATTCTATATAGGATATTTCAACTATCCGCTCAACAGATAGGGTCACAATACCCTTACGTTCTTTAAATTTAAGCTGGCTACTTGCTATGCATTTACTCTGCTGAACGAACTACCAACCTGGTGATTATTAAAATTTAACAAGAAATGGTGGCTTTAGAAGAAGCCAATGTTCTGTTATACAAAGAATATCAATACTGTTAAAATTCATAAATAATTCTACATCTAAATGTTTGTTCATAAATCTTTGAATGTTTTGATGCACCAGGTTACACTATTTACTGATTTTAAAGTTTTACTTCATTTATTTTTTACAATTCTGTACATTATTGCTAGAGGTTACCTCTATTGTCTTCATTTCTAATTTAAATTATTATCAATGTAAATTTTTGATACCAAGTTATTTAATAACTCATAGGTTTGCTCAATAAAAGCAATTTGTTTAGCCAACTTCTTGGCTGTAATAGAAAAGTAATATGATAGCGACACAGCTATCTGTCTTTTATGATAGTTAGAAAGATAGTACATAAAAATATTATATCTATCTTTTGACAAATACAAATTATTACCAACATAATTGTTAGTATCAACTAAATGGAATAGGTACATTATTATTAAATGTCAAATTATGGAATGTCATATTAATTTCAAATCTTAAGTTATTTTCTTCCTGTGGCAAACTGTATATGGGAAGTAAACAACATAATTTTTCTTAAACTAATATTACACAATGTTCTATGATATTGGAGCAATTCTCTTTTGTTCACATTTCCCCTATTACCCATAAAAATCAATAATGTAGTATCCTGGTTAAAGTTACGTTTAATAATTTCTCTCATAAAGTCAAATAAGGAACAACCAGGCATACAGTAATTTATTATGGAGTGTCCCGGGTATTCAGCTGTCAACAAGCGGCCTAAGTCCTTTCCAATCTCATCGCAAAATAATACTATATCAGTTTTTACAATTTCTTGACATTGTTTATTGGAACTATTAATTTAAATCACAACCACTTTAAATCATTATTTAGTCAAGACTCATACAATGACAATTTTTTACAAAGCTAACAGGGAGTTAACCATGGCGTTAGATAAAATGAAATCGTCAAAATAATGCATTCCAAAATGTACCTTAGTTTCCTATAGAGAAGAAAGTCCACGGGTACCTACTCTGCAGAGCCGTATCGTAAACGGCTATAGGCTTTTGACTACAATAAAAAAAAAATACACATGAAATACTCAATCATTAGTTTAAAGATGTTAAGTACAGAAAGTAACTAATTTAAGATGGCGCGCTCAGGACCGGCGGCGCGCGCGCTTCGGAGCAGTGCGCGGTGTGGAACCCGTCGTAGGATTCTCAGCCTGGAAAGCACAAACACATTAATTTTAGTTCGGCAAGAGACATATTGGAAGTTAAGGTGTATTGTAGCCTACCTTGTATATTAAATGGAAAAAACATTTAAAAAAGAATGTTGTTTATTTCTTAGGTATCTACCGGTACCTACTTGCTGTTAATTAATGGGAAATATTTAACAACGCGTCAAACAAATTTTTGAACTTCAAACGATGAGGACCTTTTTTAATTACTTACTAACTTCTTTTAAATTTTTGGACTTTTTTAAAACTATCTGAACTTCTAAGGTTGGTCAGCAGAAAATCCCCAATTCCCATTGTGATCTTTGTATTACGCGGTGCTGTTAATCTAATTGGTCTTTCTGATTTTCAATTGATATTCTTATAAACTGTGTTTAAAACTTTACGCTCCTAAAAACATTATGAGCGTAATATATCAATTATTATAAGAGCTTTGATTAAATACGTGCCTATTTTGCAAAACAAGCTACGGAAGGGCTGACACCGCCATAGAAATACCTGGACATCTTCTAAAGCTGCTGACCGGTTTGTTGTCCAGCGGGACATGAATTGAATTTATTTACATTATGTAAACAAATTCAATTATCTTTATTGCGTCCACGGCAATAAAACTAGGTACCACAAAATCAGTAGAAGGTAAAGTCACCTATCTCAACCAGGCGTGGTCGCAGGCGCAGATTTCTGGAGGAGTCACCATGGGGCCGTTAGGTTTATTTTCTGGAAAGTGCACCTTTAGCTCCACATTAGTTACTTCTGCTAGTCAGGGACGTAACTACAGCTTTTAAATTACAAATGAGTATTTTAACCGATATCCTGCTCGGAAGGCGATTAAAACTAAATTTTAAACCTTTTGGTAAAATGGCCAATGTGTGAAGTGCTGTGCGGCTGCGCTGTAATTGAAGCATATTGGTATTAAATAGTGTGGCTTTTGTCAGTAGGATGCAGCTTTTAGAAGTTATAAACTTATAACTATAAGTCAAAAGCTGAAAGATGTCCGAAAATTTCGATGGTTTTGAGCACCACGCAGTTAGCACGAGTCTTTCGAAGCGGAAATAAATGTAAATTGATTGATAGGTCATTATTTATTTGATGTGCAATTAATCATATTACGCGCAATAGGTAGGTACAGTATTTACGGCAGGCCAGGGGTGATGCCTGATCTCCCTAAGTTCTAAGTTCCCCCAAAGCTTTTAAAAAAAATGTTAGTTTACGTTTTAAATTACAATAGTATTTACAATTAAAATATAATAACCTAACCTAACTAAAACGATTAACAAACTAAAAAATGGCGTCAAAAAAATCCTCCGTATCGCTGTCGACTGGTAATGTACCCAAGAGACTGGCGGCATTGCCACGTTGTATGGCAATGCTTAGCCTCTGGCCAAGGTAAAAGCTAGCCCTTGGGTCACGGGAAGTGTCAAACAGGCGTTTGGAGATTTCCTTGAACAAAACATGGGCACTCGGACCCCACAGCTCGAGGGTTTCAACCCCAAACGGCCCGAAAATATAATTACCGACAAGGTTGTTATACTTACGCCGCTTGAGGTTTTCTGCAGCCGCAGCAGCGGCGCCAGTACAGCACGCCGCGACAGGAAAACGGGATGGCACAAGAGTATCGATCGACACATGTTGCGTCCCACACTAAAGGTCTACCCACCTTCCAAGGAAATAAAGACATGCCGTCCGGTCTCTTGCCATCGTCGCGTGCCAAGCCATTAGGTTCTAATACAGCTGGAACGCCGACGATGACAGAGCTCGTCGAATAATGTCATTAAAGTTCGCGTGCCGCGGTATTCGACCCGCTCTACGGCTGCAAGACAGACCGTGGTGTCCGAGGCTGTTGACAACTTCGCCACAGTGACAGCGATGAGGAGAATAAAAAGGAGCTCCTTGTCGCAGGGAAGCAGCGAGGCGGAAGGTAGTGTCGTCGAAGTGCCTATGTTCGACGACGGTAGTGCATGAAGCCAAAGACCCGACTCCCACTTACCCACAGCCAGTAGGCGCGCACACTCCACAGTAGTAGCAGACGTTTCAATTAAATTATTCTGTACTACTTAGCAGAGTGGCTCATCCCACCGTCTCTGGGAAGATGGATTGTCGCGTGGATCGGAATTCGGGCAAGCGAGACGCCAGGCATCTATAGCCTCGGTGAAGCACCGCACATCAAAATCAATCAGTGTGGATGCTAGGATTTTCCTGATTAATTTCTCAGTGCCGTAAACCGAGGATATGAATGCCATATGAAAGCCGGTAAACTAATACTAGAAATTTAGCGGACGCCGAGGCCTCCCATACGAATGGGAAGAATAGCTTGCATTTAAAATCGAAGTTAATGTATGCCGGATAATTTGGTCCATTTTGTCTAAAAGGTGAGTGGGCTTCCATAAATGGGAAGCGCGAAGGAAATATGTTAATTTAGGGCCGAAACAGCAGTCACGGATTAAGGTTATGGCCGAATGCATGTTAATTTGGAACAATCTTTCCGAAATGTCATTAAAATTTTTTATTTCCTCAATAAAAACGGGAAAGGAATTCTCAAAGATTGAACACCCAAGGAAACGAAGAGAGCTTTTTCAATCATTTTTATTTCTGGAGCTATCGCGTTAAATTCAGGAAGTGTCAGATGTCTGTCAGTACTGTCCGTCCGTTGTCCTGTTCACATTTCGAAAAGTTGAGATCAAGGCCAATGGAATGAAGTTATTTTTTTAAGAATTGAAGGTCTTTTAAAACAGGTTCTACATCGCCTCCCAAGGTTCCATCATCAAGATACCAAACGTCAAATTTGGAATTTAGTTGTCGAATAATTGGGTGAATGGCTAAACTAAAAATCACTGGCCCGACGGGATCACCTTGTAGACAGCCAACAGCAGATTCCAAAAGGTTGTCCCGATACAGTAATTTTGAAGGGTGTCTATAACATTGCCAAAGGAAACTAAAGATTTGGGGTATTTCTTTTTTAGTTTCTGCCAGCAAGGTGTCCCTATTAACAGAATTGTATGCATTATTTATGTCAACCTTCAAGATGACCTCTCCTTTACCAGAATTTAGATAGGTCGACAAGGCATGTACGGCAGCCTCGCAGCCCTCTTTGGAACCATAGCTACAGGGGCTGAATTTTTTTCGAAACTACCTCACCAAAAAGTTATAGCAAATCTTGGCTGCCATACGACGGTAAGTTGTTTCCATGGCAATGGGACGAATGCCGCCATCCCTTTTACGCAGGGCGCATAGATTGGCCCCGCAAAGAACGTCGATGACTGCCTCGTACACCTTGCCGGAGAGCATTAGGTTAATCAGAGCCGTAAGCTCCTTCAAAAGCAACTCACCAGCTGCCCCGGCGCCTGAACAAATAAGGTCCTTAAGGTGCTGAGCACTCAGGCCGTCGAAGCCGCCAGCGGAGCCGCTGCGGAAGGAGTTAACGGCCGTGATTAACTCCCGACCAGTAATGGTGAGAGAGTGGTTATCCAGATTAGGGGGGTCGGGGAAGGAAAGGCCATCCGCTGGGGCAGGGTGTTTGCTCTCCAGAGCTGCGAGCGTTTCGGGAGAACAAGGAACCACCACATCACTAATAAAAAGAATCCTGGCTGCTCCGCTTATGTCACCTTCCCCTAACTGCGATTCTACGAGATGGAATATACCCCTTGAAGAAGTATATCTCTGTGTATGTAATTCTGAATCTAAATTATGAGCCGAAATATGACAGTTTTCTTTAATTTGTACGGTTAATGTCTATTTAGTTTCCAAATTCTTTTGTACATGTAGTATTCTGTAAGGGAAGGTGAGCAGCTGTTCCCAAGAACTTTGCGAGTTCTCCCGGACGGCAAGACGAACGCAACCTGCTAGGTGTTGTGCCACTAGAGGTCTAGCACCGCGGGGAACTCGCTTTAAAACAAGAACAGAGTTTTTGAATTTTGAAAGGGTTTTCCAAAACGGGTCAAAACTGGATGTAGCTGGTGTTGTAGGTGTAGATGTTGAGACAGGGTCTGAGGTGAGTGCACTTTTTGGTCTGTGTACTTTTCTAATATGCACATTCAGACCCCGCTTACCTTTAAAAAACCGTGCCTGGGTACACAGCGGTCATCTCTCCAGGATGCTCAGCGATGATGAAGGTTGACAAGCACTACCACTATCATCCATCACATCGCTGCTGTCACTGAGCATTTATTTAAAACGATTTAAACTTATCCTAACTGTAATAAAAATAATAACTAAAACAAACTAAATTACCAAAAAAAACACTGGAAAGTCTATTTGACACTGTTTGATAGTCGCGCTGGCGGCCTAGGGCGCCGCGCTGACGATGCATTTCGACGCAGACCTAGCAACCGTTGGCGGATGAGCGTCCTCAGCGACACGTTGAGATAGGCCAGAAAGCAGGACGCAGAAAGTAGGCAGTCGATAGTCTTTTTCTTTGTCCGGGTTCTTGGCTGAAACTTCAGGAAATTAAATGTCCTTAGGTGCTTGGTGGCAAAGAAATTGCTAACTGTTGATAGATTTTACTATTTCAGCACCATTATTCTACAATAACAGCTTAATATAGTCGCCCTGTGTGCGTCTGTTCTTTCTTTCTCATTTTCTCAGAATTTATTTTTGGAGTTTTTTAATAAATTAGACAATTTCTTGTCGCACAAAGTATAGATTGCTGAAAATAGCTTTTGCTAAATGCTTGAATTAAAGTTCAAATATTTTTTTCTTAACGTAAATTTGAAATTTTTCTAGCGCTGCCATACACGCACTTATATTATTAAATAAAAATGTACGACTTTGTCTTGACCGAAATCTAGAATAGCACAGTCGCCGAACTAATACTTACTTATGTACGTATTGTTTCATGTTATTTATTATTACTTTAGAGAATCAATGGGGTAAAAATGTAATATGTACTTTCATTGCAATTTACGCTTAATTCATTAAATATTATTAAAATTATGCAATACTGATAAGTGATAGATAACAAACGACGTTGTTCTGTACTTCAATATCAAATAGGCTTCAACATCATCAATAGTGGTGTTAATGAGTGCGAATTAGAGGGAAATATCTAATATTATTTTTGCACTTGTGTGAATGAGAGGGATGTATCAAAACATGTTTTACTTCTGCGTCCTGGATTCCTGCTTTTTATCTATCAGGCAGTTTGCATAGCCACGTTGCTTATTGTGCATGTTGCAAAATTAATAATTTAAGAGCGGGTAGTAACCAAAATTGCCTATCTTCAATTTAATTTTTCATGAAATTCATAAGACTTAGGTATAAAATAAAAATAATATGAGTAACTACATGATATTTTGAAACTTTTTGTGGAACAGAAACACAATACGTTAAAATTTTCTCGATAAAATATCATCACGAAGTTACCCCTAATTTTCACGTTTTTTCAATTTGTACTTAATATGCTAATGATTAATAGGATATTTTTTTAATGATTATCTGTATCAAGACAAGGCGAAAAAAATTGTGCAGCCATTTTTTGAAATTCCTTTTATTTTTGGTATTATTACGACTAGAAGCTTTAAGCACTTACGACGTTTTTAGTTCGTGGAAGAAGTCATCTTCCGTCGCACGTTGCGGGAACTTCAAGCATATTTTTGTTTCACAAATCAGTCGCCGTCGCTCTGTTGAGACGAGAGGACTGCGCTTGAATTTTCTGCTGCTCTGCGATTTAATTTATTTGCGTAAATAATATTTTCGTAATTTATCACATTGTTGGAATGAAACTGTGAAATACAAAACATGAAAAAATCACTAAAACCACTTCCGAAACGATTATTAAAATCGTTAAGAATTGATAAACTAAATAAATACCACGGCTAAACTATAAAATAAAAATATTATAATAATTCAATGTTGATATTTGAAAACTCAAGATGACATACAATTATTTGACAGATTTTTGACTGGTATAGTACAACTAGCGCCATTGTTCTCCACTTCAGTCAATTTTCTTGCGGAGAAAATTTACAACATAGAGTTCGTGCTGGAGATTTTAGATCTTACTACTATTAAATAAAGAACCAAATTCGTTTACTCCCACTTTCGTTCAGAAACTTCGTGTAAGGGTAACCTTAGACGACCCATTTCGAGCGACTTTTGACCAAAACCCCCGAATCAAGTTGAAACTCAAAATTTAACATATGGGTAGGTTATTGGTATAATAATATTATTGGAGTTTACAAAATAAATAAATCGGAAAACTAAAATAGGGTTTATTGCGGACACAAGTACGAAACGGTGTGCACGGGACATGACAGTTTTCATACAGATAGTGTTCTCGTGACTAGATCCCTTCTTATGGTGGGGATGAGTAAAGATTGTGACGGATCACAATGTTTGGGACTGTCGGCTTGCTTTTCAAAGCTAAAGTTTCAACAGTTACAAAAGAGGAACCTAATAAACTTTCGACTTCTCGGGGCTAGCTGGATCGCTTCAACGCGAATGTATACGTACACACGCGGTGAGGCGACCCAGACTGCCAGGCACTTCTTCTCTTGCAACCGAGCGGGTGGGCAGGTTGCGGATAGCCCAACTCCGGTTGCGGGGTCGACTATCAGAGGTCGATTGCGCACCCGGAGCATCTTGAAAGAGATCCCGGACAAGAGAAGTTCCCGAAGGCTAAATCCCCAGCTCAGGGTAACCTATGCACCCCTTTCCTATTCTCCAATCTCCTAAACAAGCCAGCCTTCCACATCCACACATCCTGTCGGTCCCAAATCCCTAGGCCAAAATCCCAGACCTAGGGTGACCCCCCAAGAACCTATACCCTTTACCAAATACCTTCCTTCCTATCCCTACTTTCCGTCGTTCCCAGAGGAGGGGTAACCTCGATTCCAAAAAAGCCCACCCCCCAACATGAAGACAATGCAGCAGGACAACAGCACTACCCAGGTGGGTTCCGGCCAAGCCGGGGAATCCCACACCGCTACGGCGGTCAGCCCCCAACGTATTCTGGGGGGGGCAACCAACTGCAAAGTGTTCCCGCGCTTCTCAGCGCGCCCGGCAGCTGACTTAGCGCCCACAACCACGGCAGCGGATCACGCGCCGACAGACCCGACACCGGCTGCGACCAACGCGCCCACACTCACCACTTCGGCCGCGACCCACGCGCCAACACCCACTTCACAGTGCATGCCTCCCACGAGCCTCTGGCAACAGAGTATCGTGCGGAATAGCATCACAAACCCCGACAACGACCAAGACAGACACGGACAGAGAGGGACGGGGAGGGATGACGGGCCCGGCAGCTCTACCACTCTCCCGGTTGATGAAGTACGACTGCTGAAGAAGCGCGGAAAAATCATGGCCCGGGAGAGGAAAGTAGGCGACCGAAAGCACGATACCCGCGAAGGCACTAGCCAGCGCGAAGTGCAATCGGACGCTGAAAGGTTGGTACGCGACCAGCCGCAAGTACGCGAAGGGGTAACCCAGCGCGAAAGGCGGCCGGACGCGGATCCAAGCGGGCGGGGGCCGGCACGCGAAGGGGAAACCCAGCGCGAAAAGCCTCCGAACGCAACAGAGTCAGCCGGGGCCGCCACTCGACCCGACAAAACCGACAGTACCCACGACCGACCTCGACCTAGGAAGCACAGGGGTAAGCGAGCTGGAGCTTCACGCGCGCAGGCGCCGCTGGCAACCAACACCCTGCCAGGCACCTCCAAACCGCAGCCTGGACCAAGCGGTACAGGGCCGGTGAAGAGAGTGCGCCCTGACGAATCGGCTTCACCGAGCACACTACAGGGGGACGCCAAACGCGTGAGGGTCCACTCCGCTCAGGGGGAGCAGAGAACCTACGCGCGGGCCACGAAGGATATCCCTGCGCGGCTGGCCGTAGCTATCTGCTTCCCTCCCCCGTCTAGAGACCTGACCAAGGAAGAGGCGGAGCACATAAAAACTGACTTAGAGAGCTTGTTGATGGACACCGACCCGACGACACCACTCCCTGCCTTCCGCGGATACCCACGGGTAGCGGAAGGCACCGTGCAGATGTGGTGTGAGGACGACCATGCCCTGACCTGGCTGACCCAGAACGTGCCCACGATAAAACTCCCCAACACTGACCTCACATTGACAGTACTCCGACAGTCCGACGTGCCCACCCGTGTCCGAGCCTCGCTTTTCGTCCCTCGCTACAGAGGTGACGTAGCCCGGCTCCAAAGTGTTCTGATTCGTCAGAACACCTGGTACGACATCGCCAGGTGGTCCTTGTACAGGGCAACTACCGTCGGTGGCGACAACCATGGGACTTATTTGACCCTGGGTGTGCCACCGGAGGAAGCGGAAAGGGTCCTGGCCCGGGAGCGACGGATATCGTACCTCCTGGGGTCGATATACGTGCGTTTCTGGCCCTCGACCCAACCCTCTGACACTGACGCTGACAGTACGGACAGGACAGGGACAGTACCGACAGCTACACAAACCAACGACCCAGACATCACACAATTGGAGGAGGTCATGGCCCGAGCGGCAATGGCCGACGTTGAGGACACCATACCGCCCGCGTCTCCTGGCTGGAGCGAGCAGCTGCTAGCCTCGTCGCCGGGCGATCAACACGACGACCAGCGGGTGGGGGAAGTGGAGAAACTGTCCGATGGATCCTTCTCCGACTAACCCCACCCCACCACCATCGTCGTCCCTAAACGTCATCCAAACCAACCTCCAACACAGCCAGACTGCAACGGCTAGCTTACGCAGGGCCTTGGAGGTTAAGCCCCGAACCATCGCACTGATCCAAGAGCCGTGGATCAGGAACAACAGAATATGCGGCCTCAGTAACATCGGAGGTAAGATAATTCTCAACGCACACAGTACAGACAAACCGAGAACCTGCGTCTACATACCCAAAGAAATTCCTACCACAACACTCACCCAATTCTGTTCCAGAGACCTGACAGTTATCAGGCTCCAGACTGAAGGTGACGTTCCAGATGTTGTGCTAGCCTCGGTCTACATGCCAGGCGAGGACGCAAACTGCCCGCCGAAGGAGATGGCCGACCTAGTGCAGCACTGTGAGCGCGCCAAAATGGACCTGATAATCTGCACCGACTCCAACGCCCACCACCCGCTCTGGGGCAGCGCCGCACCCAACTCCAGAGGAGAGGTACTATCCACCTATTTATTCTCTACTAACCTTAACATTGTTAACCGAGGCTCTGAACCCACTTGGGTCACAGTCCGAGGACAAACAATCATAGACCTAACACTTGCTACAGAGGGCGCGACGAACCTCATTACAAACTGGCACGTATCGGACGAGCCTTCTTGCTCAGACCATAGAAGGATACGCTTCACACTAAACACCAACACAAGAAAACCCGTACCTAGACGAAACCCGCGACGCACAAACGTACCTGGCTTCAAAAGTCTCCTAGCCTCTTTACTAGCCAGGCACCTATCACAAGTAACTATAAGCGACCCTACACAACTGGAATACACCGTGACAAAAATATCAGAATACCTAACCGAAGCATACCATGCATGCTGCAAGCTAAGGGCGCCAAAAACCAACAGGGACAGGAACCCCTGGTGGAACGCAGAACTTAGTAAACTCAGAGACGTACTTCGTAAACAATTCAACAGAGCCAAGAACACTAGACTCCCGGACGACTGGGAGATATACAAAGAGACCCAATATACATACAAAAAGCAAATCAGAACTGCCAGAAGAACAGCATGGCGGAAATTCTGTGAATCCATCGAGACCAACAACGAAGCAGCCAGGGTAAGGAAAATCCTATCATCGGACCAGGACCGAACCCTCGGTGCGCTGAAAAAACCCGACAACTCATACACACTAAATGACCATGAAACCAGCAGGGTCCTTCTTGAGACTCACTTTCCAGACTGTAAAATCCTGGAAGACAGGTCGTGGGAGGCTGAGCCAGAATGGACCCCAACGGATCAAGACTGGTCTAGAGCCCGAAGTATAGTAACAGAAGATCGAATAAAGTGGGCTATTAACACCTTCCAGCCGTATAAATCCGCAGGGCTGGATGGCATCTTCCCAGCCCTACTACAGTGGGGCCTTGACCCGCTGACACCTCTCTTGGTGGAGATTTATCGGGCCTGCATAGCACTCAGATACATACCCCTAGCATGGCGTGAAGTGAAAGTCATCTTCATACCCAAACCCGGCAAAACCGACTACACACAACCCAAGGCCTATAGGCCTATAAGCCTCACTTCCTTTCTACTGAAAACCCTGGAGAGACTCTGTGACAGATACATCCGTGACGGACCTCTTCGGGCAAAACCACTCCACAGACAACAGCACGCGTACTCCACAGGTAGATCAACGGAATCCGCGCTACACAGCGTGGTATCCAAAATTGAATGCGCAGTGGACTACAAATGCTCAGCACTAGCCGCCTTCATTGACATAGAAGGCGCCTTTGACAAAACCATGTTTAATAGCATCAACATGGCCCTCGATAGACACAACATAGATTCGACCCTAAGCGGATGGATCACAAATATGCTCAAACAGAGAGCTGTACAAGTCACAGTGAACGACACTACAAGGGCCATTGTAGCGAAAGGCTGCCCGCAAGGGGGAGTCCTCTCGCCGCTTCTATGGAACCTAGTCGTAGACAGCCTCATCAAAGAACTCAACAACAAAGGATACTACACAGTAGGTTACGCTGACGATATAACTATAATAATAAATGGTACCCACGAAAACACCCTATGCAACCTCATGCGCCAAGCCTTGAAAATAGTAGAGGTCTGGTGCAATAAACACCAGCTATCAGTGAACCCCACAAAAACCGAACTAATTCTCTTTACAAAAAGGAGGAAATTGACGGTACTCCAACTACCTCGTTTCTTTGGAACTACCCTAAGCCTCTCAACTGAAACCAAATACCTGGGCATCTATTTGGACAAACAGCTGAACTGGGCAAAACATACTAACTACATTACTACAAAAGCCAGTATATCTCTGTGGCAATGCAAGCGAATGCTTGGCAGGAATTGGGGGATTAGCCCCAAGGTCACTTACTGGCTATATACCACAGTCATCCGACCAATTATCACATACGGCTCAATAGTCTGGTGGCCCAGGACAGATTTGAGTACAGCCCAGAGAGACCTTGAAAAACTACAACGGTTTGCTTGTGTAGCAATCACTGGCTGCATGAGAACCACACCCACTGCGGCCCTACAGGCGATGCTTGGACTACCACCTCTGCACCTCATCGTGCAAGAGGAGGCCGCCCTGGCTACCTTTAGGCTGCATATATCAGGGACTCTAAGCAAAGACTGTAGAGTAAAGCACATACGCATCAGGGAAACTGCGATCAAGCGACAACCGATGATGGCATCACCCTGTGACAAAGCCCCGAAACTACACTACTTCCAAAGGCATTACAACATAACACTTACAGAAGAACGTTGTGACCACTCAGGCCCGAGAGAGCTGAGAGTATACACCGACGGATCTAAGACCGACTCCGGAACCGGAGTCGGAGTTTTCTCGCACGACCTTAACATAAACATATCCAGCCCGCTAGGAAAGTTCAACACCGTCTACCAGGCGGAGTGTGTGGGCATCATAAAAGCGGTGCACGCCATAGAGGCCAGGAGAGTCACGGACACCCATATACGTATACTCTCCGACAGCGCCTCAGTCCTCCAATCCCTGGGGAGAAAGTATATTACGTCGAGCATAACACTTGAATGTCACAATGCTCTGGAACGTGTAGCGGTATCTTATCGCAACACAGTTACACTGCAATGGATTAAAGGACACAGTGGATCACTGGGTAACGACGCAGCTGACGAGCTGGCCAGAAGAGCATCCAGCGCGTCAGTCTGTGGACCCGAACCCATCGCGCCCATCCCCTTCAACCAGCTACGAAGATGGTTACAGGAGTACACCCACACACAAGCGGAGACCTGGTGGACCTCGACAACAGGCTGCAGGCAGTCCAAGAACGCCATGCCATCCTTGGATGGCAAGTTAACCAGACGCCTATTACGTCTGGACAGGAACGGCCTGCGCCTGTTGACGGGGACCATCACGGGACACTGCTCACTAAACAAACACTTTCACACAATAGGCATAACGGACAGTCCTCTGTGCAGGGCTTGCATGGAGGCTGAGGAAACCGTAGCGCATGTGCTCTTCGAATGCACAGGCGTCACCCAGATTAGGTCACAAACCCTCGGGGCACCCAGATCTTACACAGATGTTCTCAACAGACCAGGAGACATCATCAACTTCTGGAGGGAGGTGGGCTGGTTGGAGTAACCACCGACGGCCACCATGGCCCACGCACAATGGTCCACTTGAAGGACTAAGTGCGGAAACCAAAACCCCTAAAGAAGAAACTTTCGACTTTCTTTGGCACCCATATAAATAGATGCCAATTATTTTGTCGGTAAAGCCGAATAATGTACCCTAGTTATTTGTTCCGAAATTGGCCTGTTTTTCACAAATGTTTTCGGCGAGGACTTTTTTCTACTCGCGATCTGCGCAGGATAGGTTTTCATGACATATGCCATTTGACTTTGCACAATACAGTGCAAAATCCACCATACCAATATTATTTTTTACTTGGTAACACTGTTGCTAATTGAATTTGCACGATCCTGCTATGCAATATCCACGATATGCCATTATATTTTTTTACTTGGTTAACACTGGTTTCCACGAAGACGTCGTGACGTCCAACTTGTACAAGGCCCTATATAAAATTTGGTTACATTGGAATTTTAACTTTGTCACGCCAGCATTGAGTTTCTAGTTCCAAAACATGTCTATGATCTAAGATTATGAATTCAAGCTTAGCGTATAGTATAGGCAAAATAAACAGATGTTTTACCTACTGAAGAATTTCATTGAAAATAAAGGGAGTGGACAATGGTCATACTTCGTTTAAATATTTTAATTGAAAAACCATTCGAGGTACCTATTTGTGCTGTGAGACCTTGCTTCTTGCCAAAAAATCATGATTCTAGGTCAACGGGATGTATCATATGGATTTTAATTTATTTGCGAATGTTTATTTTCTTATTTTATTGACATTTTTGTTCAATTGATTTCATTTTCTCAAAGTAAAAAAGCGGAAGGTAAGTGATGCGATTTACGCTTTTATATCATCAAAAAAGCAATTTTATCGAAATTGTTTTCACCATCATGTAGGTAGTATCATGAGTATGTAGTATTATAGTACTTTGATGGAAGTGCTTTGCTTTTTAGAGTTCGGTACCTCAAAAGAAAAAAATTAAACCCTTATGGGATCACTTTGTTATCCATCTATCTGACCGCTTATCTCAGGAATGCGTGGGGGTTTCAAGTTGAAATTGATATCAAATACTTAGATAAACGGTCCTTTGGAGCTGTAAAAAAAACGAGCTTCTAAGACGTTGACTTAGTATCTTGGCATAAATTGCCATTCATTTCGCATATTTTGACACTCGCAAATAAATTAAAACCCATAAGATACATGTCGTTGACCTAGAATCATGAAATTTGACAAGAAGCAAGGTCTCACAGCACAAATAGGTACAGGAAAATATCTGAAAATCGTTCATTTGTAGTTATGTTACATAATGTATGGAACGATATTTTTTCAACTACTACGTTAGGTTTGTCTTTCAATTCGGAATCGAAAATTTATGGGCCGTATCTTAAAGTAACATTTAGTCTTTATTTCATTTAAGTCGGTCTACTCTCCAATCTAACAACCTACCAGCATCGGTAACAGATTCACGGACATACAATAATATTGAATAATATACCTACTTGTACACAGCAATCATACATAGGTACATTGAATAGAACAGTTTCATCTGATTATTTTGC
Organism: Dryobotodes eremita; assembly: GCA_917490735.1. Taxonomy (NCBI): domain Eukaryota; kingdom Metazoa; phylum Arthropoda; class Insecta; order Lepidoptera; family Noctuidae; genus Dryobotodes; species Dryobotodes eremita. Next base: position 1,411,111 of record OU823241.1, on the reverse strand, counting down.
GTATACATACTACACACAAGATTCAAATTCAAATGCCTAAATATACGCCGGGCGAAAAGTTTCTGCTGGCGGGAAGGGATTGTGTTTTGTTTTTGTCGTGTTTGATGAGAGGGGTAGGGAAAGAGGCGCGGGTGAAACTTGATTTTTTCCTGTCTTACTGCGCTCTCTTAAGCGGTTGTTCGTCTGGTGGTGAATCTAGTCAACGTGTATAGTTGATGCGGATTATAAACAAGAAAAAGCGTAAGCAGTGTTTGTACTTAATTTTATTATATAACCTTAATTTAAAATTATTATAGAAGTTTTTATATAACATTAATAAAAAAAGCTGTGATTGTTAAAACTAGATAGTCTATTATGTGTATAAAAAGGGGTGATTGTCAAAGTCAAAGGCAAAGTCAAATCATTTATTTCAAATAGGCACATAAAAGGCACTTTTGAACGTCAAAGATATTTTATAATTTTAAGGTTGATTACTGTGTTATTATTGAACATACAAGCTGTGATTTTCAAAGATAGTTTAGTTTCAATGTGTGTTTCAAATGCTGTGATTGTTATCATATCCAGAAGCACTGTTATACATACATATATTTTTTAATTGTACAATCAAAATGTGATTTATAGTTTACATCATAGGTTCCTAACCTTTTATGGACTACCGCCCCCTTTATAAGAAAAGAAAAAGAAAATTCAATGCCTTTACATAATAGTTAATTATACCAATTTTGTATGTCTGTCTATTATCTATAAATAATCACAAATTAAAAATTAATTCTCTCTCTCTCTGTACTTACCACCCCCACGAAAAGCTCCAGCGCCCACTAGGGGGCGGTACCGCCACCGTTGAGAACCTGTGGTCTACTTGATATGTTTACTTTAAAATTTTCCTGTGCTAAAGAATTACTTGCTGGATGCCTCCAATACAACCTAAATTCTTCCCTTACTACATTTTTCCCCAGAACAACCTGGATACATCCCTAACATACCCTAGATATATCTCGAAGCAATCTCAAAACACAAAGTACAAATTATACATAGAGTAAATATATCTTCCAAAATATGGTTAATTTTAACTAGGTACTGATTTTATTCTGTTCTAACACATTTGGAGATGTCAGTACGAGGAATGGTCAAGTGTGAACTTTACAAATAAATTAATTATACCTACATTTTCGGGACGTTGGGAATGAATGTATGAAAAAACCATTTTGGGGAACTTGGAACTTGGGGCGATCGGGCATCACCCGAGCCAGCGACCGTTCTGTACACTGTGCACTGCTCAGGGTAGTTTGGTTCGGGACTTTTCGCACTTGGCCGGTTTTAACCATTTTACACAAAAATAATGTTTGAAGGTGACTAGACTACCTATAACGTAAATCGTTACAATTGGCTTATAGAAGCGGAGATCGAGATTCGGATGCATATTCGCCTTAAGTTGAGATGTTGGCTAATACGGAATGAACTTTTGTATTAAGTAACATTCATTTGCATAGGGGGTTACACATTAATTTTAAATAAATATGCATCTGAATAGTTATGTAATCCAAGATTCCCGGGGATTTTGTTTTAAATAAATAATTTTCTTAGAAGTCGCTTCCATACTATAGGTACACCCGACTAATTATGCATTCCCGGTGTTCCTGGCATCACGGGTTTTTTTTTACAAAAAAATATAGCATAAGAAGCCGCTTCCATACTTTCTTAGACAAATAATAACTTTAGATAAATATGCATCCGAATATCCGATCTCTGCTTATAAATATGTAGCTCATTACAATAACCCATCGATGTTGTTAATATTTTGTTTAGACTGTTCTCCTTCGTAGACTGACCAACTTATCAAACCTGAATGATGACGCCCCATCAGTGGAAGCAGGGCCAGGCGTTAGGGTTGAAAATACCAATATAATACCAATATAAATAATTGCTGCCATACCGGACCCTTGGGAGGCCGAAGTCGCAAGCTGCACGGCGGTTGCCTGCACGAGGGTCTGCACGGCGACTGCACGGGGGCTGCACGGCGCATGGCGGCTACTCGGCGTGCGGCCTCTGCATGGCTCGGCAACGACGCTAACCCTCGGTGGCCACTGAAAACGGTAGAATAGAATAATCACTATGTGGAAATGTAAAGGCAAGACATTATGTAAATGTAATCATAAAACATGTAAGTAAAAACCTTTTTGAAAACAAGCTTTTAATTAACTCATAAGTACTAAATAAAACTTACGTTAACATATACACATCAAAAACAGTTTGATCCCTAACAAAACATGATATATTTTTAAAATTTAACTTTATCAAGAAAAAGTGTTTACGTTATAGAGGTATGAGGAACAGGGTGTAAAGTTCACTCATACTCTATGGAAAAGGGAGGATCCTCCGACCAGACGGGTGTTGTGTCTGGTGGGCAACTGCCCGACGATTGATGTCGGGATGTTGTATATATGCTAGTTGCGCGGTAAACTCTGATTGCGCGATGCAGGATTTTTGCGTGACGTCAGTTTGACGCGTAGCTCGCATGTGGCGTTGTAGATGCCGCTACATCACTCCCTCCCGGAGACCGGAGGTCGATAGTGGGCTGAGTCGTGTATCTTGCGATGCTTCCCAGGGCCAGGTGAGGTTCCAGTGAGTCGGAACCGGGTGTCGCATAGTTCGCGGTGAGTCGGAACTGTCTGCGAAGATTCCCCAGTGAGTCGGGGCGGCGCTGCGTTATGCTCCAGTGCGTCGGATGTGGTACAGCGCCGGGTTGAGGCTGACTGCTGGCGTCGACCAGGAGAGGGTTTAAAGGCTCTGCTTGTGGACCGGCCGAGAGTGCAGTGTGCTGTGCCAAGGTTGCTGATGAGGCTGAGGGCGATGACCAGGTATGCGCGGTTGCTGCATGCTGGTGGTCAGGATACCCGTTGAAGCCGTGGGTGCTGGCTGGCTGTGTGACTCGCCGCTCTAAAGCTTGCGGAAGTGATGATGATGACGTCACGCTGATGTACTTGCACGAAGGCTGCGCTGACGTTCATATTCGGGGTCACCAGTATAGAGGTATGAGGAACAGGGTGTAAAGCTCACTCATACTCTATAGAAAAGGGAGGATCCTCCGACCAGACGGGTCTTGTGTCTGGTGGGCAACTGCCCGACGATTGATGTCGGGATGTTGTATATATGCTAGTTGCGCGGTAAACTCTGATTGCGCGATGCAGGATTTTTGCGTGACGTCAGTCTGACGCGTAGCTCGCATGTGGCGTTGTAGATGCCGCTACAACGTTATATCTTTTTTAAAATAAAAATACAGTGTTTGAAAAAAAAAAAAATTTTAAATAACAAAAATTGAGTAATTCAATCCTAATGTAATTGTAACAGAAATTTGATGGAAAGAAAAAGATCGTTTAACTTATAAAACAATTTATTAATAGGTTTTTATTTAATAGAATATAACTCCTCCCCTGGCTCGCACATATGCGGAGATCCTCCTGGACATGCTAAGGAATAAATTATGCAGCATTTCTTGCGGTAACCTGTCCCATTCTTGAATATTGGTTTCCCTGATCTCTGGCACTGTCTGGGGAAGTAGCTGACGGTTCCAAATAGCTCGCTTAAGAGCATCCCACGCGTGCTCTATTGGGTTTAAGTCCGGCGAGCCGGCAGGCCAAGCTAACCTTGTGATGTCGTATTCTCGGAGAGCAGCATTGACTCGTTGCGCTCGATGTGAGGGCGCATTGTCGTCGACCAGTACGAATTGGTGTCCATGGTTTACTCAGTTTGGTCTGACAAATCCATCAATAGGATTATTTTGTATTTATCTGCCGTCATGGAGCCTCGATACGGGATCAAAGGCGTTCTAGCTCCAATCATAATTCCACCCCGAAAGGACACCGATTTTCCGCCTTGCTGAACGGTTCCAGTGGCTATTCTTTGCCTTTCAGAGTCTCCAGGTTTTCTCCAGATACGGACACGTCGGTTACCTGGATGAGTACTGATTCACGATTCGTCAACGAAGAGACAGTTTTGCCAAATGTTTTCCTCCTCATCTTCTTCATTTTGCCGCAGCCTAGCCCACTGCAATCTCCGTCGCTGACGTTGCCGTGAATTCAAAGGTGCTCGCCAAGACCTCCTTGCTCGTAGTCCAGCCTGGTGTAAACAATTCCGAACGGTCTGAGTGCTAACTTCAAGTCCAGAGGCGGCTCGCACTTCTGCTTTTATTTTAGTGACGTTGCTTGTTGGGTCACGGGCTGCCAGCAATCTGATATAGCGCTTCTGAGCAGCAGTCAGAACAGTTGGGCGACCCCTGCGGGGTCGGTGAGCTAAATTATCCATGCCGTGGTACCACTGCAACGTCGCCACGACACAAGATTGAGATGCAGCAACTCTGCGTGCTATTTCTCTCGTGGAATATCCTTTTTCCCTCAAAGTTACAATTCTTGTTCGTAAAACTTCTGATAATCCTCTTGGCATTTTATCAATAACAACTTTCCTTGAAAAAATATTATAAATCCGTTAAAATTGACTAAGTCAGATTTCTGAATAAGCGTAAGCTTGGATTGCTTCTTTTTATATGGAAAAACAATTGAATTTGAAACTATAAAAATATAGTCTACCGTAACAAAAAAGATTTCGATTTTTCAAACAGATCGCAAAATTTTTTTGATGTGTGTAGATCTTTGATATTTTCTTAGAAGCCTTCCGGCTTATCTTAAAGTGTAAGAAGGACGTTCACGCCTCAAGCTTTTAAGGAAATATTAAAGTTCTATGTTAACGTAAGTTTTATTTAGTATTTATTAGTTAATTAAAAGCTTGTTTCTAAAGACGTTTTTACTTACATTTTATTTTGTACTTTTTAGCATTAGAATTTCTTTAAATATCTGTTCTATCACCTTCTCTTGAAAGGTATTTGTAAAGACAAATCCAACGAACCCAACCACGCCATTACACAAGTCATGGTATGAAGCCATCTGAGTTGCACTATAATAATTGAATGATTATTATACAAAATTTCGTGCCTGTGCTGTTGACCGTTGAGGAGTTCCCTCGACTGTAGCCAATCTTGGGTGCAGCAGCTAGGTCATGGTGAACTTTAGAAGGAACTACCATAATTAAGAGGGCGCAGCAAGACAGAAAAAAATCAAGTTTCACCCGCGCCTCTTTGCCTACCCCTCTCATCAAACACGACAAAAACAAAACACAATTGCTTCCCGCCAGCAGAAACTTTTCGCCTGGCGTATATTTAGGCATTTGAATTTGAATCTTGTGTGTAGTGTGTATACGCAAAATAATCAGATGAAACTGTGTTATTCAATTTACCTATGTGTACAAGTAGGTATATTATTAAATATTATTGTATGTCCGTGAATCTGTTACCGATGCTGGTGGAGACTAGACTGAGATTAGACTGACTTAAATGAAATAAAGACTAAATGTTACTTCAAGATACGGCATATAAATTTTCGATTCCGAATTGAAAGACAAACCTAACGTTGTATTTGAAAAAATATTGTTCCATACATTATATAACATAACTACAATTGAACAATTTTCAGATACTTTCCTGTACCTATTTCTGTACCTTGCTTCTTGTCAAATTTCATGATTCTAGGTCAACGACATGTATCTTATGGGTTTTAATTTATTTGCGAGTGTCAAGATATGCGAAATGAATGGCAATTTATGCCAAGATACTAAGTCAACGTCTTAGAAGCTAGTTTTTTTTTACAGCTCCAAAGGACCGTTTATCTAAGTATTTGATATCAATTTCAACTTGATACCGCCACGCATTCCTGAGATAAGCGGTCAGATAGATGGATAACAAAGTGATCCGAGAAAGTACCGAACTCTAAAAAGCAAAGCACTTCCATCAAAGTACTATAATACTACATACTCATGATACTACCTACATGATGGTGAAAACAATTTCGATAAAATTGCTTTTTTGATGATATAAAAGCGTATAATTATAATCGCATCACTTACCTTCCGCTTTTTTACTTTGAGAAAATGAAATCAATTGAACAAAAATGTCAATAAAATAAGAAAATAAACATCCGCAAATAAATTAAAATCCGTAATATATGATACATCCCGTTGACCTAGAATCATGAAATTTGGCAAGAAGCAAGGTCTCAAAGCACAAATAGGTACCTCGAATGGTTTTTCAATTAAAATATTTAAACGAAGTATGACCATTGTCCACTCCCGTTATTTTCAATGAAATTCTTCAGTAGGTAAAACATCTGTTTATTTTGCCTATACTATACGCTAAGCTTGAATTCATAATCTTAGATCATAGTCATGTTTTGGAACTAGAAACTCAATGCTCGCGTGACAAAGTTCAAATTCCAATGTAACCAAATTTTATTTACGGCCTTTTATAAGGTGGACGTCACGACGTCTTCGTGGAAACCAGTGTTAACCAAGTAATAAAATATAATGGTATATCGTGGATATTGCATTGCAGGATCGTGCAAATTCAATTAGCAACAGTGTTACCAAGTAAAAAATTATATTGGTTTGGTGGATTTTGCACTGTATTGTGCAAAGTCTAATGGCATGTGTCATGAAAACCTATCCTGCGCGGAGCGCGAGTAGAAAAAAGTCCTCGCCGAAAACATTTGTGTGTGAAAAACAGGCCAATTTCGGAACAAATAACTAGGGTACATTAGTCGGCTTTACCGACAAAATAATTGGCATCTATTTATATGGGTGCCAAAGAAAGTCGAAAGTTTATTAGGTTCCTCTTTTGTAACTGTTGAAACTTTAGCTTTGAAAAGCAAGCCGACAGTCCCGAACATTGTGATCCGTCACAATCTTTACTCATCCCCATCATAAGAAGGGATCTAGTCTCGAGAACACTATCCGTATGAAAACTGTCATGTGCCGTGCACACCGTTTCGTACTTGTGTCCGCAATAAACCCTATTTTAGTTTTCCGATTTATTTATTTTGTAAACTCCAATAATATTATTATACCAATAACCTACCCATATCTTAAATTTTGAGTTTCAACTTGATTCGGGGGTTTTGGTCAAAAGTCGCTCGAAATGGGTCGTCTAAGGTTACCCTTACCCGAAGTTTGTCAACGAAAGTGGGAGTAAACGAATTTGGTTCTTTATTTAATAGTAATAAGATCTAAAATCTCCAGCACGAACTCTATGTTGTAAATTTTCTCCGCAAGAAAATTAACTGAAGTGGAGAACAATGGCGCTAGTTGTACTATACCAGTCAAAAATCTGTCAAATGATTGTATGTCATCTTGAGTTTTCAAATATCAACATTGAATTATTATAATATTTTTATTTTATAGTTTAGCCGTGGTATTTATTTAGTTTATCAATTCTTAACGATTTTAATAATCGTTTTGGAAGTGGTTTTAGTGATTTTTTCATGTTTTGTATTTCACAGTTTCGTTCCAACAATGTGATAAATTACGAAAATATTATTTACGCAAATAAATGAAATCGCAGAGCAGCAGAAAATTCAAGCGCAGTCCTCTCGTCTCAACAGAGCGACGGCGACTGATTTGTGAAACAAAAATATGCTTGAAGTTCCCGCAACGTGCGACGGAAGATGACTTCTTCCACGAACTAAAAACGTCTTAAGTGCTAAAACTAAAAGGAATTTCAAAAAATGCCTGCACAATTTTTTTCGCCTTTTCTTGATACAGATAATCATTAAAAAATTATCCAATTAGTCATTAGCATATTAAGAGCGGGTAGTAACCAAAATTGCCTATCTTCAATTTAATTTTTCATGAAATTCATAAGACGTAGGTGTAAAATAAAAATAATATGAGTAACTACATCATATTTAGAAACTTTTTGTGCAACAGAAACACAATACGTTAAAATTTTCTCGATAAAATAACATCACGAAGTTACCCCTAATTTTCACGTTTTTTCAATTTGTACTTAATATGCTAATGACTAATAGGATATTTTTTTAATGATTATCTGTATCAAGACAAGGCGAAAAAAATTGTGCAGGCATTTTTTGAAATTCCTTTTATTTTTGGTTTTATTACGAATAGAAGCTTTAAGCACTTACGACGTTTTTAGTTCGTGGAAGAAGTCATCTTCCGTCGCACGTTGCGGGAACTTCAAGCATATTTTTGTTTCACAAATCAGTCGCCGTCGCTCTGTTGAGACGAGAGGACTGCGCTTGAATTTTCTACTGCTCTGCGATTTAATTTATTTGCGTAAATAATATTTTCGTAATTTATCACATTCTTGGAACGAAACTGTGAAATACAAAACATGAAAATATCACTAAAACCACTTCCGAAACGATTATTAAAATCGTTAAGAATTGATAAACCAAATAAATACCGTGGCTAAACTATAAAATAAAAATATTATAATAATTTCATGTTGATATTTGAAAACTCAAGATGACATACAATTATTTGACAGATTTTTGACTGGTATAGTACAACTAGCGCCATTGTTCTGCACTTCGGTCAATTTTATTGCGGAGAAAATTTACAACATAGAGTTGTGCTGGAGATTTTAGATCTTATTGCTATTAGGTAAAGAACCAAATTCGTTTACTCCCACTTTCGTTGACAAACTTCGTATAAGGGTAACCATAGACGAACCATTTGGAGCGATTTTTGACCACCCCCGAATCAAGTTGAAACATATAGGTAGGTTATTGGTATAAAAATATTATTGGAGTTTTAAAATAAATAAATCGGAAAACTAAAATAGGTAATGGGTTTATGGGTTTTGGCGGACACAAGAACGAAACGGTGTGCACGGGACATGACGGACATGACTGGCGGACGGCGAGCAATGGGCAGCTCGCCGTCCGGTAAGGATCAGGCCCGGGTCGACGGCGCGTCGTGTTCCACGCGCACCTCAAAGAGATGTCAGCACCATTGATGGGGTCCGATAGGGCCGATGCCTGCCGGGGTCGCGGATTGTTCGAAAGAGTTACCGTGGCCCTGGCGCACAGGCAACTGAAGGAACACGGGTGGGTTTTAGTCAGTAAGAGTCAGACACGCTCTTCCGCTCCGCCCAGAGCGGGAGAGGTCATTTTATGATTTCCCACCCAAAAAAAAAGCCCATATTGATATTTCTATAAAATAACAGCGATTGTATTGCAAATTGAGCATCTTGCTATTGACGATTTCTACTATAGAACCGATTTCTAACGCAATAACACAGCAAATTACTCCAAAATTCACAAATTATATCCACAGCTCAAGAGCATTTGACTGTTGACGAACCCAACTTTGTTACAGTCGCCAGCAGGTCAAGCTACACGAAATTGACAAATTTCTCCAAACGATTTTAATCCTTAAAGTGTTGATTGTTAAGTTCAAAATCGAATGAGAAAATCTGACAGTTAGTGGTAACTTGATGTACCGGCGACTGTACCAAACAGCGAGCGGATAAAATGGCGACCCGGCCGCTAATAGGTATTTTCATTGACACTAGGAATGAAGGATTGCCATTATAGTTAGTGTCAAAAACACTATTATCCTTTTTCACTTACGCAAAATTAACAAAGTTAAAAAGAGATACCAGTATTTTTATGATTTTGGCGTCGCGTCGATAGGCCTGATATTTGTATAACTTTTTTTTTCTATAGGCAAACATTTCAAGTACATATAATTTTATGTCAATGTTTTCATGACACATGCCAGTTGACTTTGCACAATACAGTGCAAAATCCACCATACCAATATTATTTTTTACTTGGTATCACTGTTGCTAATTGACTTTGCACAATCCTGCAAAGCAATTTCCATGATATACCATTATATTTTTTTACTTGGTTAACACTGGTTTCCACAAATACGTCGTGAGGTCCAACTTGTAGAAGGCCCTAAATAAAATTTGGTTGCATTGGAATTTGAACTTTGTCACGCCAGCATTGAATTTCTAGTTCCAAAACATGACTACGATCTAAGATTCTGAATTGAAGCTTAGCGTATAGTATAGGCAAAATAAACAGATGTTTTACCAACTGAAGAATTTCATTGAAAATAAAGGGAATGGACAATGATCATAATTCGTTTAAATATTGCAATTGAAAAACCATTCGAGGTACCTATTTGTGCTGTGAGACCTTGCATCTTGCCAAATTTCATGATTCTAGGTCAACGGGATGTATCATATGGATTTTAATTTATTTGCGAGTGTTTATTTTCTTAGATTATTGATATTTTTGTTCAATTGATTTCGTTTTCTCAAAGTAAAAAAGCGGAAGATAAGTGATGCGATTATAATTATACGCTTTTATATCGTCAAAAAAGTAATTTTATCGAAAATTTTTTCACCATCATGTAGGTAGTATCATGAGTATGTAGTATTACAGTACTTTGATGGAAGTGCTTTGCTTTTTAGAGTTCGGTACCTAAAAAGAAAAAATCGAAACCCTTATGGGATCACTTTGTTATCCATCTTTCTGACCGCTTTTCTCAGGAATGCGTGAGGGGTATCAAGTTGAAATTGACATCAAATACTTAGATAAACGTCCTTTGGAGCTGTAAAAAAAAACGGGCTTCTAAGACGTTGACTTAGTATCTTGGCATAAATTGCCATTCATTTCGCATATTTTGACACTCGCAAATAAATTAAAACCCATAAGACACATGTCGTTGACCTAGAATCATGAAATTTGACAAAAAGGAAGGTCTCACTGCACAAATAGCTACAGGAAAATATCTGAAAATCGTTCATTTGTAGTTATGTTACATAATGTATGGAACGATATTTTTTCAACTACAACGTTAGGTTTGTCTTTCAATTCGGAATCGAAAATTTATAGGCCGTATCTTAAAGTAACATTTAATCTTTATTTCATTTAAGTCGGTCTACTCTCCAATCTAACAACCTACCAGCATCGGTAACAGATTCACGGACATACAATAATATTGAATAATATACCTACTTGTACACAGCAATCATACATAGGTACATTGAATAGAACAGTTTCATCTGATTATTTTGCGTATACATACTACACACAAGATTCAAATTCAAATGCCTAAATATACGCCGGGCGAAAAGTTTCTGCTGGCGGGAAGGGATTGTGTTTTGTTTTTGTCGTGTTTGATGAGAGGGGTAGGGAAAGAGGCGCGGGTGAAACTTGATTTTTTTCTGTCTTACTGCGCCCTCTTAAGTACAAATTGAAAAAACGTAAAAATTAGGGGTAACTTCGTGATGTTATTTTATCGAGAAAATTTTAACGTATTGTGTTTCTGTTCCACAAAAAGTTTCAAAATATCATGTAGTTACTCATATTATTTTTATTTTATACCTAAGTCTTATGAATTTCATGAAAAATTAAATTGAAGATAGGCAATTTTGGTTACTACCCGCTCTTAAATGCGTAGGTATACTAAATTTCATGTCTTTACCGTTGACCGTTAAGGAGTTCCTTCGTCTGGAGCCAATCCTGGGAGTAGAATCAAGTCATGCATCATAAGAATGCATTGTCTACAAAACAGAATCAACGTGTGAAATTTCAACTCCGTGGGATAAGAGGAAGTGGTTTTCAAGATTCAGTTTGCAAGATGTGTCCCGAACATACATACAAACATTGCAAGTTAAATAAAAGCTTGTAAAAATGTTTTCGAACTAAAAAGGTCATTTGGTATTCTCGAAGGTCTTCGTCGTCAATAAGACCATTTCGATAGAATACATTTTGAGTATTTAAACGTTAAAAATTAACTTAATAAACGTTTAATTTGCTAAAAGTACTTTCATACAAAAATGTAAATACTTAGCGAAATCGGTCTGCAACTGGTGAAGATAAATGGCGTTAAATTACAAAAATACAGCTGCAATAAGAACCTCCAGAAGTCAGTAAGAAGGCCTCTAGCATGCAAAATGCTAGAAGTAGCATAGAAGTCATACACACCTGCATGTATCTGAAGGGCCGCTCCCTGCATGCTGGCTGCGCTTTGTTTTTCTCCAAGTCACAAGACAAGACACAAGTCACACTTACATATTAATTTCTACAGCGCATAGGTAGTACTGATTACAACAAAAATACGTACTTAATAAAAACAAATGAATGCTAAAGCTAATGCCCTACGACGCAGTTAACAAAGAAAGTTGGTGTGGGCTGCGCGAAATTTGCGCAGCAACCGTGGGTTGCCGACGACCGCGACTGCGCCCAGGCGGGGAAGGGCGGGGGGAAAGGGAGGGGGTGGTGGACGATCACGTGGCAGAAGTTACAGGAGGGGAGGAATGAGAAGAAGGCGGCAGGGGCAAGTGCGGGTAGGTTGAGGTAGGGCGAGGGCGGCAGGGGATAATGCTTCGAGGCCTCGAAGCTGTGCGGGCTGGGTTTGCGCATGCGGGGTACGCACGGGCTTCTTTCTGCCCTGTGACGTCAACCAGCGGAAGGCCGCCCAAACCAAAGTGTAAATTAGGGCGGTTGCGTAGCGGGCGTACCTACCTATTAAGCTCTTCATTTGAGTTTCATATGCACATTTGCACGTGCAACAATAATAAAACAAATAAAATATGTACAACACACATAAAGCATATTACTAACACTCTGTTGTCCTACTGTAGGGTAAGCCTGTTCTCACACAGAGAAGGACCGAGTAATCACAGTGGTTGCTCAATGTGTGTTTGTTCCCCATCCTTCATAGAAAAGGGAGGATCCTCCGACTGCCTGCGGGTGTTGTGTGTCCTGAGCTACTGCCTGAAGGTGCCGGGAAGCTCTACCCACCATCTACAGCTGGATCTGCCGCGTTGCCGTTGGCCGTTTTTAAAGACCTCGTTGTGGTGGTCTTAGCCCACAAAGCATTCGACATACGGCAAACGTGTCCGGCTCAGTCCCACTGGGGCTTGGCTGCTTTTTGCAACACAGCATCGTGTTCCGTATCCGGTCGATAAGTCGAATTAAGGATACTGCGCTCCATCGCTCGCTGGCAAACGTCGAGCTTAGTCCTCTACTGAACTGTCAAAGACTAGGTTTGAGCGCCGTATGTAAGGATAGGGAGACTGCACATGCCCATCAATTTGCGTTACTAGCAAATTTGAAGTTCTCCTTTCATGAGGTTTTTCATTGACCAGCGGTCTTCTAAGCGGTTAAGGTGCGGTGAGCAACTTCTTCTTCTTGTCTCGCCGGGAACCTCCTCACCCTCCACATACTAGTTTTGTTTGACGCTATTGGTCATGAGTTTGATCCTTGACATGTTCATTCATAAACCAATTTCGAGGCTTGCCTTGTCCAATTCACTAAGCATTTCGCCTAATTAAGCTGCCGAAGATAAAACAGAACAATACTGTCGGCGAAACGCAGGTTTATAGTATTAATAACATAATTCATTAAAAAGTAAATAAAACCATGCAACGTTCAAATTACTTTAAAGAAAATTTTTGTCATGTTAATTTTCGTCGTAGAACGCTCTTAGTGTGTGCACACCCCCAGCCCTTAGTTAGGCTTTGCCGGCGAGCTAAGTATTGATTTTCACCGGTTCGTACTGTACCTAGATGATATGTAGCTGCTAACGCAGGCGTCCTCAACATTTTGTCGTCCGATTGAATACAAACAACAACCATTGTTTTTACCCTAATTTCGGTGAAGGCATGACTAATGATCATTAAATGGTGTAAGTTGGTTAGATATTATTAATAACACTTTTAGAATTTAATATTGATATTACTGAGAATTAACAAGTTCTGAACACAAGACTCTTATAAAGTTCAAACAATTCTTTTAAACAGTGATCATTTGATCAATCAACCTTACAGAAAATTCAGCGTAGTACTAAAAAAATTTCTCGTTTCACATAGTTTTTATTCAATGGGTAAATTTTAATTTAAAAAAAAATATCGGTCCTTTCGACTCGACTTAGATTGTATTAAAATCACTGATTGTAAATTTAATTTGTTCCGTTGTGGCAAATGCGTACTTTTAACAATATTTTATGTTGTGTAAATTGAAGATTTATGTACCTACCTATATAATTATGTGTTTAGTCATTCTCTCCAATAGTAGTAGATATAGATAATCATTTACTAACTTGTTTCATATGACGAACTGTGAAAAACGCACGAGAATTTTTACCTACCTATTTACCACCTTTTGTAGTAGGTAGGTGCCGCATTTAAAGTAAAAAATGACTTTGACTTAATATGATCAGATTATGTCATAACAATGTAAGCAACTAGTCTGAAATTGTCTCTTGAACTCTTGACGAATGAGTAATCCCTACAGGTTGGATCAAGAATCGGTCCATCTCTTATGTATCGGCGTGGGACTTAATAGGTACTGTATTGTACTGTAATGAATGTAAGTACACCTACAGGTAATGTGTAAATGAGATACAAAAAATAAATTGTTCAATAGAGCTAATGGTCTATTGAACAATTTTTATTTTATGTACTTAAAAGTACAGAACTCAAATAACAGTAGCTTCCACGCTAGGATGCCGAGTCGTGGTGACTAGTCTGGTTCGTCTTACAACATATTAGGTACATAGTGGGTAGGTATGTACATAGCATCGGTCGACAAGAATTCGTAATTCTTGTCGACCGATGCTATCTATGTTGCTGTTGCTATGTAGGCTGTTGAGAAATACCTAGAACAACAAACAAAATAATAATGTGAACCCTCCAAATCCTTTGATAGTGCAACGAGCTGGGGTTGAACTCACGACTCTTCGCTAGCCGATCTAACATGACAACACCCACAAACTAAATGTTTTATGATTGTGTAAAGTACCAAGAATAGGCTACTTGAGTCATATCAGAGTTTATTAAAAAAATAACTATAATTTGTAAATATCGTTAGTCAAATCACATCAATCAAAATCCTTTATTTGCATAAAAAGGTGGATGTGGTAGGTACAAAAGATATTAAGTACCTACATAGAAAATTTAGTGCAAAGAATTCCGCCATACAGTGATGGCATGCAAATATTTAATACATGTATAGAACTAGGTATGTTAGTTGGTGCGGTAGGAGATTGTGAATATAACAATGATTAACGTTTTAAGACCTATTTACATTAAGTGTCAATTAGCCTATTATGCAAATGCAATATATTAATATCCTCCCGACGGAATTTTGGTTTCAGCGGCCTAACTCATCGGAAATCAGCCAAGTACGCAAGAGATATTAAAGTGCACAAATGTGTGCGCAAACAGAGGTGCACTATCTCTTCCCTCACTCTAACCCGATGGCCACAATCCGACACGACCGAGGAGAGATCAAAGACCATCTCAGGACCAGACGCGGGGGTGTGACACCTGCTTTTTCCAAACCCCAGGCTGCCATTGAAAAATTCCTAATGGAAAATAACCCAATAAAACATTGCACACACAAATCGAGAATCGAACCCACGCTCAGCAGTCACGCTTGAGATCACGAGACCAACGGTGCAATAATATATTATGTGGTTCCATGACCCTCAGGATATATTATGTGACTCCATGACCCTTAGTGATATATCATGTGGCTTCATGGCCCTCACTGAGTAACCGAGTTCTTTTCTGATAGTGGTGTTACTAACTACACCAGCGGCACTGTATGATGGAGCTTGTAACAGATTACAAATAAAATATAAAATATAGCTTATCCATTCGATAAATTTGGTATAGTTCCAGGTGGTCCGTCATTATTGCAGACCGTACAACAATGTACTAGGCTATGCAAACGTCACAAGCTATCATACAGTACCGCCATTGCAGGTACCTATGTACCTACTTATCTCGGTATCTGCCATCACTCGTACAGAGGGTCGCGGTGCGTGTATGATCGCTCTTTTTAACCGACGCATAAAAGTGGTGGTTCTGTCTACGTGTAGGTATATTTTTTTTATCCGGTGTTGAGGTGATTCAATCCTCATGGATTTCTACCCTTTTCCGACGAGGACATGTCGTACTCCCACCGAATAAAACACCACGGTTCCTTCCCCACTGCGATGAGTAGGGAGCCCGGAAAGTAACGGTCATACCGTCATATTGAGATTATGTTTTTAGGGTTCCGTACCCAAAGGGTAAAAACCTATTACTAAGACTTCGCTGTCTGACTGTCACCAGGCTGTATCTCAAGAACCGCGATAGCTAGACACTTGAAATTTTCACAAATTATGTATTTCTGTTGCCGCTATAACAAAAAATACAAAAAAAAAAAATAGGGGGCTCCCATACAACAAACGCGATTTTTTTGCCCTTTTTTGGTCTATATCAATAATGGCAACAGGTCGGCACCTAATTTGTGTACCTACTGTTGTTTACTTAGTCAATGGTGCGGAACCCTTTGTGCGCGAGTCCGACTCGCACTTGGCCGGTTTTTTAATGTTTCTATCGAACTTTGTCTCTCTTTGATCGCCTCATTTAAATTCTGAAACATACAAGTGGTCTTGCACGACGAGCAGACAAGGTTAGGCAATTATCCTGTAAAAGGCTACGGTGTCACTGTGCTTACCTACCTGTGTATAGGATAGATTGATGATACCGCGTTTGGCCAGATCGTTTCGTCAGCGCCTAGCTTGAAATAACAAATTGTACTTGTAACAATTTGAAATTGAACGGGCTTTTAGTTCGTTATCTTTAGTAAGGGCGATTATTTGTAGCTACTAGGTACTGAATGCAGTCGCTAATTGAAGTCTAACCTGTCAAGTCAATGTACCTTAGATAAAATATCTCGTTCCTCTCCTCTCAGTATTTGGTTCAATCCCCTTTTTCGGTACAGGAATATTGAATGAGAGGTATTGTTCTGTGCTAGGATTATTGATATTGAATATTACATATTGATAGTGTATCATATATAGATATAGACACAGCTTGGGGTTTCCAACTGAAATTTTTCAGACGCAACCCTGAGTCTGGAATTGTGCTCGGTTGTTGGCAGGCCTCTATTCCATGAGAATTAAACATACCCGTCGAAATGTGGGTGTGTTTAAGTAGATTACGAATCTGCCCTTTCCTTCGTGGAATGCAGGCGTGAGGTAACGTGTTGAGATATATTTTCTTTTATAAGAAAGTCATAAATTGTTTTATTTGATGAAAATAAATATTCAACTTTGTCCTATTACCTACTTAACGTTAGAACTCGCGCCGAAGGTTGTCGTTCCCCGCTGTAGCGCCCGTGCGACGGAGCTCGGCCGCTCTAGCTCGGTCCATTTGTTCCTGGGAGCTGGCGACGGACACTTGTGTGCATCGAGCAACCCACTTGTCTTGCCAAGCAGAGTCTCTGAATCAGCAGCTATGACGGCCGCAGCTCCAGCCTCCAAGGCACCAACAGCTCCACCAGGGCCACCACGTCCACCAGGTCAGTGACAAGTGCAACGGATTTTATCTAGAGTCCTAGGTCCCCCTATTGATCCAGTGCATCACGACACGACTTGGTCTTCGTTCAATATCTTAAGGCTGTTCTTATTAGCGATAAGTGTTTTTAAAGTGATTGTGATTTTTAATTGTTTTCGTAAGTGGTTTAAAATTAAAAGTCTATGATGGCTGGCGCAGCCGCGTCGTTGGTAAAGGGAGCTGATATCGATCGCGCCAGCTACGTCGTATTTTAGTCTCACAAAGGAACTCTCAGAGCCACTTTAAGAAGACTTATAGGGCGACTTGTTTTGTGTGTGCGTAGTGCGAAGTCTTTTGTCCTTTGTCAAGTTAGGTAGGTACCTATTTGGTAAGGCTGAGGCGGTGGTGTAGGTCTTCACGAGGACCTTGTCGTTGCAAAGCAAAATTTGTACTTTATGAAGGCTTCTTATGTACCTAGGTGTCTATTTTTAGACTCGAGCCATTTCCAGGATGCATGGGTGAGGCAGCTGCGCGCGGCGGTGTGCGCTGGGGGGTGGGGGGGGGATTGCAACCCGCTTGATGTGCTTCCACCCCCCCGTGCTATTTCCAATGCAATACCCAACCAATACTTCATCTGGTCTGCCAACTACCAAACAACAACAACAACAATTACCTAAGCGAATTTTAAACTTCCTGCAGATAAGGCTTTTCCGGTACCTACGGTCAGCAATAAACGGTGGTTGACAGTAGTTATACATTGATTTTCAGTATCTACTTATTTCATGTAGTCGCGAATTTGTGATAATGTCAGCTAATCTTCAGTTATGATTTTCGTTACTTTCATTCCTCAAACACAAGCGATTTGCAGGTGAGCGACATATGAGCGGGTTGGTGTGACCACTGACCACCCACCCCCTAGTCAATGCATTGCTATGCTCCCTGAGCTGTGCATCATACCATTACCACATCTTAGTACTATCTAATGAGAACACACTTATATTGCAACCTAACCCTATGTTTTGTTTGATTCCAGTGTCGAGCAAGAAAGCCGCCAAGCGCCGCATGAAGAGGCTGAACAAGAGCAAGCAGAAGGAGAATGGCGCGACCACGCTGTTCTACTACACCGTGTCGCGTCCGCCGTTCATAGTCGTTGAGAATTAAGTTTTCAACGACTGAGTAGCACAGACAAACCTAGTCGAATGGATCTTCTTTATTTCCACTATTTCAACGCTTCTGACATTTTCGAATTAGTAGGTTTCTTCTGTACGCGGGACACCTGACCTTAAGACTGATATTCGGAGGACAACCCCGGGGCACTCCCCGGTTGGCCTACGAGCGTCTCGAGGCGTCACATCAGTCTGCTTCCTATAACAACCTCGTAGGTAGAAGCACCGAGAGGCCAAGAGATAGGCTGTTTACATTTTGTTATAATTCACTTTAACTTTACCTACTTCTTTGCGAACTACGGCGCAGGTTTGATTGTGTGAGGGTGGGTGGTGGGTCCTTAATAAAATGCTTTGCTCCAAGGATGATCATTGTTGTCAATGTTATTTTGGATAGTAGTGCGACTATTAACTCCATGTCATGACTCCTCGCAGTGTATGCTGCACTCTGGAGAAGGTCTCGGGCAGTCAAACTGCCGGCTCGTAGGGCTAAGACCGAATTAAATTTTGGTCACCTAACATCCCGGTGAAACCTGTCTAGTGTGTCACGGGGTCGCCCGTTTAATTGAAGTGCTTCTGTCCACCTTTCGCGCTGCTCCCACCTCCAGGTCAGAGAGGCCGGTGTTAGAAAGTAACAGCGACAACGCTAAAAGGGCTCTGAACTAGATGATGTTGGGGGACAACTGTCGCTATGGGATGGTTAAGATCGGACGGACTGTCAAGGCATCGTCCTTATATGCTGTAGGGTTTATTGCCGTTTGTCATTCGCTTTTAGAAATAGTAGATATTTCTGTTTTGTGGTAGTGGTTCAAGCTTTGGATTGTTAATTTCGTCGGTGTCTAAATTAAATTACAGTAGATATGTGTTGTGAAATTTTCGATTATATGCATCGTAGCCAAAATAACACCGTGTTTTATTATTCAACAAATCTATTGGTAGCCATATTATACATACTCACTGTGATACCTACATAATTTTTAACATAACAACGTCCAAAACGATATAACAACATCTTATCCTGTATAAAAAAAGGTTAGGTAGCTTTATTATACCACGACATCCTTAACATCTCACAACACCTTACCTAGCATATTACAACATCCTTGTCATCTCACAACACCTTACCTGTCATATCACAACACCTTACCTGTTATATCACAACAGCCTTATCATCTCACAACACCTTACCTATCAAATCACAACATCCTTGTCATCTCACTACACCTTACCTATCATATCACAACATCCTTGTCATCTCAAAACACCTTACCTATCATATCACAACATCCTTGTCATCTCACAACACCTTAGCTATCATATCATAACACCTTACCTAGCATATCACAACATCCTTGTCATCTCACAACACCTTACCTATCATATCACATCCTTGTCATCTCACAACACCTTACCTAGCATATCACAATATCCTTGTCATCTCACAACACCTTACCTATCACATCACAAAATCCTTGTAATCTCACAACACCTTACTTATCATATCACAACATCTTTGTTATCTCACAACAC
Source organism: Dryobotodes eremita (assembly GCA_917490735.1). NCBI lineage: Eukaryota > Metazoa > Arthropoda > Insecta > Lepidoptera > Noctuidae > Dryobotodes > Dryobotodes eremita. The sequence goes on along the minus strand of OU823241.1, from coordinate 1,391,224 downwards.
CTTACCTATCACATCATAACATCCTTGTCATCTCACAACACCTTACCTAGCATATCACAACATCCTTGTAATCTCACAACACCTTACTTATCATATCACAACTTCTTTGTTATCTCACAACACCTTACCTAGCATATCTCAATATCCTTGTCATCTCACAGCACCTTTGTTATCTCACAACACCTTACCTATCACATCACAACATCCTTGTCATCTCACAACACCTTACCTAGCATATCACAACATCCTTGTCATCTCACAACACCTTACCTATCATATCACATCCTTGTCATCTCACAACACCTTACCTAGCATATCACAATATCCTTGTCATCTCACAACACCTTACCTAGCATATCACAATATCCTTGTCATCTCACAACACCTTACCTATCACATCACAAAATCCTTGTAATCTCACAACACCTTACTTATCATATCACAACATCTTTGTTATCTCACAACACCTTACCTAGCATATCACAATATCCTTGTCATCTCACAACACCTTACTTATCATATCACAACATTTTTGTTATCTCACAACACCTTACCTATCACATCACAACGTCCTTGTCATCTCACAACACCTTACCTATCATATCACAATATCCTTGTCATCTCACAACAGCTTACCTATCATATCACAACATCCTTGTCATCTCACAACACTTTATCCACTCTATCATACAGCAACGTCCTTACCATACCACAACACCTTACCACATCACAACATTCACGACACCTGAACATGCCACAACTTCCTGACCATACCACAACGCCATAACACATCACAACAGCATTACCTTATCATAACATTCTGGCCACATCACCTTACCGTGTCTCAACGTCCTTACCACAACACCTTACCATAAAACAATATCCTTACAATTTATAATATAACTTGATTGTATTGGACCTTAAAACTGTACTTCCTGCCGGGGTCGCGGATTGTTCGAAAGAGTTACCGTGGTCCTGGCGCACAGGCAACTGAAGGAACACGGGTGGGTTTTTGTCAGTAAGAGTCTGACACGCCCTTCCGCTCCGCCCAGAGCTGTTGAGGTCATTTGATGATATCATAACCAAAAAAAAAACATACTGTACTTGACCCAAGTTGACCCCCAAAACAAAGCCAGGCTGGCGTTGAGCCAATTCTTAGGTATCTGTAATATCTAGATTAGGTACAAACCTTGTTAGTTAAGAGTTACAAATAAATACCAATTTAGAAATACCTACCACATCAATCTTGCCAATACCTTCTTCTTTATGGGTTCTGGTTTTCGCACTTAGTCCTCCATGTGGACCATTGTGCGTGCAAGCCAATACCTTTGACTGCTCCAATATACCTTATGCTTTTGCCAAACAACTGGTGAAGTTGAGAATTTTGTGTTTATTATTTTTGATCCACTATGAATATTGGTGTATATTCATAAACGTTGCTTAAAGTTAACTAGGTAATGATTAGTGACTGTTTAACCATACATTTTTGATGTTCCAACGTCATTTAACTTCAAGCAAAGTTTATGAATAAACCGCATTATTATTAATTTCCTCTATTTATTTTGGAGCCTTATTTCGGAGTAATAGTAGTAGTACAAAACATGTTTAATATCAATACTGAGACTTGGTGTGCCTTTTGGCAAAGGCCTCCGCCAACCCCTTCCAATTCAACCTGTTCCTTGCCTATTCAGTCTATGTCTTCAAGTCCATCAATCTTCCCATAATAGGAAAATAGTGCTATAATAGTACTCTTTCCATCCATTTTCCGTTTTTCTTACCATTTTATTAACTGTGTAGACCGCAGTTTTACGGAGTCTTAGGTTTAAAGGCCAGCTTGAATTTAAATAGGATTTGTTTATGTTACTGCAATGGTTATCCCAAATCATCAAATTGAATGTCAAAAAAATAAAAATATATATGACATAATCAACAACTTTCATTTTTAAATGTTTATTTTTTAACCAAAAAACATGATTAATTATTTATATACTAGACTAGATGCTTTAGAAGATTTTATATTGACAAATATACATGTATATTCTAAATGTAAATGTAAACATTAAAAATATGTATCTACTTAAATAAATAAATTATATCACAAGCTAGGACCACAAAAAAGAAATTACAATTCAAATTTACAATTTGTTGAATGATGCTTTATGTTGGAGCTGGTCCGTCTTGTACACAAGCCAAAGAACACATCTATGATTAACAATATGTAAATTGGATACATGATTTTTGAGTTGTGCACCAAAATACATATATACAAAAAAAAATATGCTGGTCCACCTCTTTCAAGAGATATTTCTTCATTTGAATATGATTTTCATTAACCTAGTGAGATAACAGTTGTCTTATGTTCAAGTCTACTGAAGCAGGCTAATATTTGAATTCTAATCCATTTTCTTTCGATATAAGTTGCCTAATATTTATAATTTTATCGTAGTCCTGATAACAGCAGTTTATTCGAGATAGTAATGATAGTTACATCACAATTTCAACTTCCTGTGCTCAACAGCTGTACTCAACTCTTCCAAGCTCCTGAATACATGCTCCTGTGATGCGTTGGACTGTTTTCTGAGTTTAGGGTTCACTAGCAGAGCATGCCAACCTGCCGCTCGGGCACCTTCATAGTCCTTTACCACGTCATCTCCTATGTGGAGAGCTTCTGACGGTGATACCGTTGAAGTGCACTTGTCAATGGCACTCTTAAATATCCTCTTGTCAGGCTTGCTATATCCAGTCTCATATGAAGTAACAATGAAATTAAAATGTTTGTGTAAACTGACATTTTGAAGTATGTCATTCAGGCGAGGATCAAAGTTTGATATAACTCCTACAGGTATACCCAGAGTCCTGAAGTGCTGTATCAGTTTGTGTCCTCCATGGACGCATTGCCAACATCTGTCAGTTCTAAATTCTTCGATAAGCTTGTGAGCGATGACGTCCAAGTTGGCGTTGATCGGGAGATGGTCTTTCAACGTCATACTGACTACTCGGCTCCACCAGTCCTCCCATTCTATCGATTTCTTTCCAAAATTAGGATGCTTTTCCCACATTTGTTTGAAACTTGATTTGAACTTAGTCTTGACTTCTTCTTCAGTGCCATTGAACCCGTGGTCTCGGGCGACCATGGCGTAATACTGCCATGCAGGCACCTTGAACTTTAACAGGGTATTTGTAACGTCGAATGTAACTAACTTTATCTTTGCCAAACTCATTTTTACCACGGATTTAAATATAAAGTTAAATAGTTTCTTGATTAAGTATAGGCAAAAAGTATCATTTCGTCCTATTTATTGTCTATTTTTTTCTTCATGTTTACAAAACTTAGATTTCTTTGAGTTGACATGGGTTGACAAATGACAACTTTGGCATTACGGTTGTGGGGGGTGGCCCGGTCCCGTGTCAGTCATGTCAGAGTTGTGTTGCAAATAAGGAAATAGTCGGGATGGGGAGCATGAAAGGAGCTACCCCGAGCGACGTACATTCCGGCCTTCTGTTTCGTTTGGCGCGGCACAAACTGAGCAATTTACTTCTGTCGATTGGCTTAACGCTTCACCACGAGATCCGTCGAGATTCTAACCAAAGCAGGCCTCACATTCCTAGACTGAATCTTGTCGCCAAGGTCTATCACCCAAAGCACGGTAACGCAGTTAGCTGCTGAAGAATAATTTATTTGATATTTATAATAGAAATCATAACTTGAGACCTTAATAACTGTACAGTAACATCTGTTCACAACCCTCCCAGTACTTTCTTCCAATGGGGAGAAAAACTGCCACTTGCGTGAGCAACACCTGAAGTGATTCAGATGTCGCTACTATCCAACGTCCAAGAATTTGACAACTAGCTGTCACTATCCATATATTTTTGTAAACAAGCGACTTCTTTTACGCATAACTAATTAATATTCCCCGTTGCATAGCTGTTGACTGCAAAAACACGGAGACCCATGTATTAGGTCTTTACCTATGAAATTGCCGTTCTGCAGTACTGGCCATTTCAAATCAAAATAATTTTTGTTTGGCTATGAATTCTAATTTCAAATTAATTTTATTTTAAAAACATGGATTTTTTTTTCTAAAAGTAGTCATTTCTTTATTAATTAGTGTTACATTTTCATCGCATTTCAATCTTTATCGTCATCATGGATACGTTAAAAATTCGAGTAATTATGGAATATGAGTACCGTCGTGGCAGCAACGCGGCACAAGCGGCACGCAACATCAACGACGTTTACGGAGCTAACTCTACAAACCAACGCACCACCTGTTATTGGTTTGCTCGCTTCCGTTCTGGAAATTTCGACCTGAAAAATGAACCTCGCGGTCGTCCGAAGACTTTGGTCGACAATGACGAATTAAAGGCGATTGTGGAAGCTGATGATACACAATCTACGGCTGAATTAGCAGCAGCTTTCGACGTTAGCGTCAAAACAATATTGGTCCATTTGCGTCAAATTGGCAAGGTAAAAAAGCTTGACAAATGGGTGCCCCACGAACTCAATGATCGCCAGCGCGAAGTACGCGTCGAGACGTGCCTTGCACTGCTCAACAGACACACAAATGAAGGAATTTTGAACCGCATTGTTACCTGCGATGAAAAATGGATTCTGTTTGATAACCGTAAGCGCTCAGCAAGTTGGTTGGATCCTGGTTCAGCACCTAAACAATGCCCTAAACGAAAACTTACCCCTAGAAAAGTGATGGTCACTGTTTGGTGGTCTAGCGCCGGTGTGATTCATCACAGCTTCTTACCAAACGGGGTGAGCATTACTGCAGATGTGTACTGTGAAGAACTGAACACAATGATGGAGAAGCTGGCGCATCTCCAACCAGCATTGGTCAATCGCTCGTCTCCGCTGCTCCTGCACGACAACGCGCGACCTCATACTGCACAGCAGACGGTCTCCAAGTTGCAAGAACTGGGGTTGGAAGCTCTCCGTCATCCGCCCTACTCACCAGACCTTGCGCCTACAGACTACTACTTTTTCCAGAATTTGGATAACTTCTTGGCGGGAAAAAAATTTAATACCCGAGAGGCAGTACAAAATGCCTTTGAAGAATTTGTTGCCTCCCGTCCAGCTGATTTCTTTAAGAAGGGCATCAATAAACTGCCACTGCGATGGCAAAGATGCATTGATTGCATGGGTGATTACTTCGATTAATACAAATAAAAAATTCATGAAAAAAATTCGTTTAAATTTTTTCATACAAAACGGCAATTTCATAGGTAAAGACCTATTATTTGTCAAAGATGTTAAAAGATGACTATTGTGGGAGAAAGGTCCTCGAAAAAATTTTGAAACCCGATATTTTGACGAGACTATGTGCTATTCTTTTTAAACCTATAAGTAGACTCTTATTGTAGAAATTCGTATACAGGTGATGCTCTCAAGAGAACTAACTCCGTTTTTATTACCGACAGGCACTTGTGGTGTGATATTACGTAAATTATAGTAAAGGTGTGTGTGTGTTTGTATTATCATATTAGATGAGTGCTCTAAGTTTTTCAGGCAGGAAGATTATCCTCGAGTTAGTTTTCAACTCCGATCAGTTATTCCGTTACCGTAATTCTTGTCGTACGCCTCCAGTCTTCACCAAAAAATTTACTTCAAGTTAACAAACACAAGATAATCTATAAATTATAAAACGTACATCATTTAATGTATTTTCCACTAAAGCTGCTTTTTTACCAGTGGTAGTCGCTTTCCTTTTCCTTAGCTCGTCTTTTAATTGTGCTACAATCCAAGTCTCATAAATATTTATCTAGTTTTCGTTTATGATGATGATCGACACAAAAGTAAACATAAACAAAACAATGGTGGTTTGTAGTATTGAACTGTGCTGCCACCTATGACGAGCTTTTAGTTTTTAACCCCATTCGAATCGCCTGACCATTTCAACATTCAGCCCATAAAAATAGCGGCTAGTGACTTCAATAGCCACAGCACTAGTTGGGGATATCGCTGCTGAGCACGGACGGTCATTCTTTTGAACAATGGGCAAAATATGCTAATATTTCAAGTTTAATTCATACCACAAAACAGCCCGTATCATTTAATAGCGGCCGGTAGAAATCCGGATACAATCCGGATCTAATATTTGTTAGTTCAATTTTAATATTAATCAAATAAAATTAAGTTTTAAAAATAAAATAAAATAATTTAAAATAATAAAATTAAAAAGAGCAATCCCCTGAACCTAACATAGACCGATCATGTACAACATCCAGTCCGTCGTTCATTCAGTGGCTATGCCATTCAAGCGTCGATTTTACTTTTTGAAAGCTGACTGGGAACAATTTTCACAGTCCGTGGATAGAGAACTACTTAATATTCCACCTACCCTGCAACACTAGGACAAATTTATAGGTAAGTGTAGTTTCATCCACATCCTGAAAATGTATTCCCAGAGGATGCCGCACGTCGTATATTTCCGTATATCCTCGGAATCTGGTGAGCTTTTAAAGACCTTTGAGTATCTTTACGATAATGATCCGTTCTCAGAAGAGAACATTGAAGCAGGATAAAAATTGCGGTCACAAATAAGCGAGCGAAGCCAGGAGAGATGGATGACAGCCGATATTAATATCGATATGACCCATAATAGCAAAAAACTCACCAGCGATCCACCACTGCCTTATATGCCTAGTACAGTAACGGCTAACCAAGTGGCTCACCAACTCCTCAATGGCAAACCACCAAAACTCTTGGGCAGAAACCCCATTTATTGCACAACTAATTAAAATTTATTCTTAAGGAGTCATGTACAAAAAACTATAAGAGTCCACTTAACCGGTTCAGAGATCCGGAAAAACCACAAACGTTATTCCAGCAGGATCTCGAATAACTTCGCAACCGAAGAAAGAAAAAATACAAAATAAGTTGCAACATTTACCTCGCCTAGACAAGTAATTATTTAACTAATATTTATTTCAATGAAAGAAGATCTCTGGCTGCGGTAACATTGCCCTAGCAGGAAATATTTTTGAGGAAATAGGAAATTACGTTAAACACTAAATATAGTGTGTTTGGCCTCTTTAGAGGCACGCCTAAATCTGCGGGCAACCATGTTAGCTTTCACACACAGCGCCCTCCGCTCCCTGTCAATATCCTCATCATATTTGAGGCCAGTGGACAATAAGTGACCCAAATATTTAAATTGGTCCACCCCCACAAGGGATCTACCGCTTCACTTCACTGAAGGTACAGCTGCTGGGTACTTACCCCTTGCCCCGAAGACCATGACCACACTCTTCTTAACATTCAAACTCAAACTTACACTCAAAGCATTTATTTCAAATAAACCAATTATAGGCACTTTTGAATTGTCAAGGGGTCGGTCAGTCAGAAAGATGAAGCTAGTTGCCCATTCCAAAGCGTAGTAGGTACCTATGGAGAAGAACGGGCAAGTAACTCCATGGACACTCTTTTACATCGAAATATGGTTACAAAATATTGGTTACATCATTCATTTTCAAATTATGCATGTGAGAACGATGCAGAACGTTAAAAGCGTCCGTAATAAAGAGACAAACACAATTCAAATATTAAATTAAATTAAAATAAGCTGTGGCCGCCAAGAGATGACCAGTTACCGCCGACCAGTGCCCGTTCACGAACATGACGTATGGATAAGCACCATTTAGCTCAACCATTTTGAAGGGAACTTAATAATCCAACACACACGCCACCACCAGCGAGACATTTGAGTGAGCATGACATACTCTCAGCCGCCAGGGCAAATTCAAGTCAATGAAAGACAAACCTAGTAAATGGTAGCTTTACAGTAGGTACATAGTACTCACAGGTGCTATGCAATTATACAATACTAAAAGATTGAATTTATACAATGTAAAGATAGTTTTTACAATCTTCAGTAGTTCCAAATGCTAATCAATTAGTTAATGCGCCCTTGTGGAGCAGGACCAGCGTTGAGTCAAGCATTTTTATCAGCGATGTAATCCTCCAACTTATAATATGGTTGACTGCACAGTGTGCGTTTTATACAAGATTTAAATTTCGTTTCATTCAGTTGAAGTATATGGGGAGGTAATTTGTTGTAACATTTTAAACAGTACCCCATGGAAGATGAGTCTACTTTGGCCAGCCTGAAACCTGGTTGTACTAATTGGTCTCTATTTCTAGTGTTATAATATTGTGTCTTTCATCTCTTTTACTAAAAAGGAGTAGATTTTTCCTTACGTACATGATGTTTTCATAAATATATTGACAAGGTACCGTCATGATGTTAATATCTTTAAACCGTTCCCTTAGAGAGTCGCGCCTGCGGAAGCCATATATGGCTCTGATGGCTCTTTTGCAGAATAAAAATAGACTCGACGTCTGCAGTCCGTCCCCATAGTAAAATACCGTACGACATAATACTATGAAAGTAACTAAAATAGACTAGCCTCGCGGTACCTACATAAGTAAATTGACGGATTTTTTTCACAGCATATGCCGATGAACTTAGCCTTCCTGCAAGGGATGTTAATTGAGAACCCCATTGAAGCCTTGAGTCGAGCGTGATCCCCAGGAAAACAGTTTTATCGACGAATTCTAGTTTCTCTTGATTTATTCCTATCTTACAATTAGTACTTTTGACATTTAGTACCTAAAGCAAATCTTATACATTTAATATTTTTCTCATTTAATTTGGATCTGCTTAATTTTGGATCTGCAGTAGGGCATTATTTACGTCGTCAAGATATGATGCACGTCTACATCATTACATGTCAGACCATGAAGTCTGGCATAAAGCGCGCATGTGGCCACGAGTGTCCTAAGCCCCAATTGACGCACTCAGCAGTACAATGTCGTCGGCGTAGCTTAACATACACGCCATCAATATAACACCCGACACGCATGGTGCTAAGCGCGCCATTCAGATCATTCACGTATATACAGGGTTACTGGTAACTCGACGTGTTCCTTGCAGGACGTCATAGTAGGGTTAAAATGCAACAAATTAAGCCACCATATGTTCTACCGAAAATCAGTAGTTTTTGAGTGATTTTTTTATAAATTAATGACAAAAATTGCGAAAAATAAAATGTTTAATTAGTGATCTTTGCCAAAGTTTTAGGCATTTTAGATTTTTAAATATCAACAAAGATCTGCTACAGCATCAGCTACTATAATAACTTAAATTCCAGTATAGTCGCGCCGTAAATCATTTTTAAATTGGATTTTTCATAAAACAACTAAAAACCTTATTATCTTAAAAACTACTGAATTTCGGTAGAACATTTGGTGGCTTAATTTGTTGCATTTTAACCCTACTATGACGTCCTGCAAGGAATACGTTGAGTTACCAGTAACCCTGTATAGGTTGAATATCTTAAGCGAGCATAACCCTCCCTGCCTCACCTCGCACTCCAACCCATACGGCCTAGACAGGACACCAGCCATATTATATACCACCATATTACAGGATATTTTTTTAAATTATAATTATCCGGTTGGACAGTCGCAAGCAAGTCGAACTACACGAAACTCTCAAATTTCTCCAAACGATTTTAAACCTTAAAATATATTGATTCAATTCAAAATCGAATGAGAAAACCTGACAATTTGTGGTAACTTGATGTGCTGGCGACTGTAAAATAATGTTGTCTTCAAAACGATAATTTCAATGTGGAAATTCGATAATTTTAACTATTGGAGTTGGCAACTCCGGTATCTATTTATAGTTATTGTTGATTCTGGCGGGAATTTAAACAGAAAAGGCGCAAAGGATTCTGGCGGGAATTTAAACTGAAAAGGCGCAAAATTTTTCAAACTTAATTTTTTTCTGTAAAAAAGTTCAATTTATTGTTTAATTCTTTTTTAAAGTGTGAATATTAATTATAAGTAGCTGTAAAATGTTGGAAGAAGGGGCCGGGGGTGAAAATCCCCCGGCCACTAAAGGCCTGGGTACTTCGGGTAAACGGGCTAGGAAAAGGGAGCCTCAGGACCAAAATAATGACCAAGTATTAGTCAGCGGCGGTGAGGATAACTTCTTACCATACTTTAAACCAAATTATAAAAGACTATATCCAGAAAATTCAACCAGCACGGACTTTAAGGTATTCGTACAAAGTATCAATAATAGTGATCGTCTGGGCAATAAGAGCCCTATCTATTTAAATCACATTTTCACCACGGATGTCAAAGGTGTTGTCTCAATACAGTGAGTAAATGCTAGTAAAATTGCAGTGATATTTAAGCAGTACAATAACGCCAATAACTTTTTAATGAACACTGCTTTCCTGGACAAATATAATATGAAGGCATTTATTCCGGCCGCTCAGATAGAGAAAACAGGCATAATTAGATTTGTTCCAGCAAATATCTCGAATAAAGAACTTTATTCAAAGCTTTCGTCTACCTACGAAATTATAACTATTCGTAGATTCACAAAAAAAGTGGGTCTGGAGAGGGTGCCTCTCCAAACAGTCAGTATAACGTTTTTGTCGAGTTCTCTCCCTGATAATGTACAATATGACCTTTTTTCATATAGAGTTTTCGAATATGTCCCACCTCTGCAACAGTGTTATAAATGTTTTAAATTTAATCACTCAGCAAAAATATGCAATGGGAAACAGCGATGTAGTATTTGCTCTGGAGACCATTACTTTAAAGAATGTGACAAGCCCAATGATCTTTGCTGCGTGAATTGCAGTGGACCTCATTTGGCAATTTCTAACATGTGTCCTATTCAAATGAGGAAGATACAAGAGAAAAAAAGCAAAATAACCTATGCCGCTGTTGCCCTATCTAAGGAGAGAACTTTAAATACAGGATTGCCTCCTCTAGTAGTTAAGAAACCTGAAAATAATGTAAATAAAAAGACAAATAACAAGCCCAATGAAAATGTTAACAATAAGACAAATGAACAAAAGCTGATTTCCACTGATGAGTTGAAGACTCACTTAATAAATAATAATGACATTACAAATGCCATGGTACGCACATTAATTGCTATAGCAAATAAGGGAGATGACAGTCCAATTACAACAATGTTTATCAAAGAAATGTTACTTAAAAATCTAACTTAATTATGGATAGGTAGTAATAATACTTCTGTTTTAAGAATTGCACAGTACAATATTCAAAGTCAAAGTCAAAGTCAAAGTATTTATTCGTGTGCTTTTTGGTGATACAACAGGTCTTACAGTAATTTTATGGAAACTCAAAAAGCTACCCATTAGGCATACACATTTTAACAATATCAGAAATTAAAATTGATTTACATTGAAATACAAAACAAAAATGTCAAAATTGATTTACATTGAAATGCAAACAAAAGAGAATTGATATATTAAATAAAAATGTCAAAATTGAGATAACATCATATTAGAATACCTACAATTAATTATTATTACAAAAATTAAAATACAATCAGTTAGTCAAGCATAAATATATAATTGTCAGTTTTTACACTTTGTCCAGAAGGAATTCGCCAATGGTATAGTAGCATTTTTCAATTAAAAAATCATTCAGTTTTCGTTTAAATTGTATCAAATTCAAATCTTTGATAGCATTTGGTATTTTATTATATATTTTTGGTGCCATGCAGATAATGCTTTTATGCATAAGGGCCGTCTTTGAGGCTCCTAGACATAGTTCGTGTCGATATTCCGGTCTTGTTGATCTATAACGTTCCTCAGAAGCTTTTTTAAATAATTTACTGATTTCAAATTTATTCTTTCTAATTTTTAATTTCTAATTTCTGATTTCAAATTCAAAGTATTTACAGTAAAAAACCTCTTTTAATTAACTTTTTGCAAGAAAACAACATAGATGTTTGTCTTGTTAATGAAACCTGGATGAACGATAACAAACCTTGTCATGTACCTGGTTATAATATTTATTTCAAAAATACTTCAAATGGGTATGGAGGTGTTGCAATTTTGATAAAACCATTTTTTAAATATAAACTGTTGCAAACATCGTTTAATGAAAATGTGCAAACCATAGCTATGTCGCTATTTACTTCCTGTGGCCAATTATCTATTATCTGTGTGTACTGCCCTCCCTCGGGGCTTTTGGGAACTGACATTTTAAATAACATAATTAAAAATCTACCAAAACCTATTTTTGTGGCTGGAGACTTCAATGCCCCTCACATTGCTTTTGGCTGTTTGTCAACCAAAAGCCGGGGACAACAATTATATAACATTATAGACAATTTAGATCTATGTATACTAAATGAAGGAGATTTCACTACTATACATTATCCAAATCGAAATCCGTCAGCTATAGACGTGAGTCTGGCTAGTCCTTGTATTACGCCTTTATGTAAATGGTCTGTTCATGATGATAATATGGGAAGCTATCATTTTCCAACTATCACATAAATCACAATTTTAGCCAACCATTATAAGGTTAATCCTCCTGTAGATAAATTTCTATATAATAAAGCTGACTGGAACAAGTATAATGACCTCTCTAAAACAATTTTTAATAACATTAATATTGACCTTAGTAATCCTCTAATAGCATATGATCGCTTTTGTAAGGCACTTGATGCACTCAAATTAGAGTGTATTCCAAAATTTACCAAAACTTCAGAGTATAGATATAAACTGCCAGCACCCTGGTGGAATGATAAAATTAAAGAGAGTGTTACTAAGTCCCAAGAGGCCTTAAAATATTATAGAAATAATCCTGATATTAGTAACTTCATATCATACAAAAAAATGGATGCAATTAAGAAAAGAACAATAGCAGAAGAGAGGAATAATGGTTGGAGAAAATTATGTGAAAGTTTTAACAGAACAACTCATATTACAATAATTTGGAACAATATTAAAAAGTTTAAAAGAATAAAGACTAGTAACAAATCTTACTGTGATGAATTTATTGAACCATTTTTAAACAAATTATCAGGAAATTCTTGTGAAAGTGTTGAAAATTTAAATGTTTTTTACAATCTTCATAATAATGATGATGGCTCCAAATACTTGTTAGAACCTTTTTCATGGACAGAATTCTTAATTAGTCTGCAATCTAGAAAGAATACTACACCAGGCTTGGATGATTTTCCTTACATTTTAATTAAGAAATTGAATATTGAATCACAAAATTTATTTTTAAAGATACTCAATGCACTTTGGCTTAAACAAACAATACCTCAGTCTTGGAAAACACAGTGTGTCATTCCCGTCCTAAAATTAGATAAGCCTCCGGATAGTCCAGACTCTTACAGACCTATTTCATTATCATCCTGTTTAGGAAATTTTTTGAAAATATGATTAAACTGCGATTAGATCATTATGTTGAGTCAAATAATATTATTCCTAATATTCAGAATGGCTTCAGACGTGGTCGAAGTTGTTCAGACAGCTTCACTTCACTTATTTCAGACCTGAAAAATGCAAAACAATATAATAGTGTAGCATGTGTCTTTTTAGATGTTCAAGGTGCATTTGACAATGTTCAACCAGACATTCTTGTACAAATAATGTCCAGTTTTGGTATTCCTGGTTTGATGTGTAAATGGATTCATCAATTTTTAACTAATAGAACTCTTTATGTTAAATACAATAATATTTTACATGGACCTAGAACTACATCACTAGGTACAATGCAGGGGGCAACTTTGTCTCCACTACTTTATAATTTGTACACATCTGAAATTTGTAAATATGTAAATAATAGTAATGTAAATATTCTACAATTTGCCGATGACCTGGTGTTGTACAGTATAAATTACAATGTTGATTTTGCTATTCAAAGTGTTAATTTGGCTTTAAATGATTTGCAAATGTATTACAATAATAAACTTAAACTAAAAATTAACCCAAGTAAAAGCAGTGTAATGATATTTAGCAAAGACTTTCCTAATTCTGAAATAGTGTTTAATAATCAAACAATTCCTGTGGTTAATCAACATAAATTTTTAGGAGTTATTATTGATAAAAAATTATCATTTGAACCACATATAAATTTCATATTAAAGAATGCCATGAAAGGATTAAATATTATTAAATGTTTAGCTGGAGTGTCATGGGGTGCAGATCCTCTGACTCTCTCTATTCTGTACAAAGCCATTGTAAGAAGCCACTTTGATTATAGTTGTATAGCATATTTTGACAGTAAACATGTAAATAAGTTAGATATAGTGCAGAACAAGGCTTTGAGAGTTATATCTGGAGCTATATGTTCTACCCCTATAAGAGCCATGGAAGTTGAAACAGTAATAATGCCTCTTACACTTAGGCGACTGTTACTAATAGAAAGATACTGTATTAAACTACTATCTTCCAACAATCAGCAGATAATAAAGAAAATCATACCTTGTCCTATAACTCTGCAATCTCCACTGACATCAGGCAGTGACTTGTTAAGTCATCATTTTCCCAAATTACCACATATTCTTCTACACCTGCAAAATAAATTCCGTAATGTTCAACAAAATCATCTCTGGCCTTTTTATTTAAAACCTTTTAAGGTTTTGATAAATCCAGTTAATATTATCAAAATTAAAATATCTAACAATCAAGAATTACAAGCATATTTAGATGATAATAAGGGTTACTATAAACTTTACACTGATGGTAGTAAAGGAGAGTCACATGTTAGAAGTGCAGTTTATGACCCCCAGATAAGATTTGCTCAAAGCTTTGTTCTTAATAAAACTTGTAGCATATTCACAGCAGAGGCATATGCAGTCTTTGAAGCTCTTAGGCGTATTGCTATTGTAAATAACTATAAATATTTTTTGATTTTGACAGATTCACTTAGCTTAATTCAAAGTCTTGAAAGTTATGACATTCATTTTAAAACTAACTGTATTTTATATAATATTAAACAATTTTTTTTTTATAAATCTGGTTTCATTAAAAAAAATATGTTAATTTGTAATAGGTAACTTTAGATATTTTATACATTCATTTTAATAAACTTAATAGATTTCTTGCAATTGTGTTAAAATTTACATAAAATATATCTTACATAATCTACAAATAATATTAATAGTGAAGGACTCCTTCAAAAAGGAGTTGAAGTTTTCTTTTTATGGGTTCCTTCACATAAGGGTATAACTGGAAATGAAATAGCTGATAAGACTGCTTATGAAGGGATCAATTCATTAGATGTGTGCCTAACTTCTGCAATTCCATTCACTGACTGTTATACTGAAATAGGAATAAATATATATGCTTTTTGGGATAGTTTTTGGAAAAAAGATCAAGAAACAAAAGGTAGATGGTACGGAAATATTCAAGAGGAGATACCTTCTAAGCCGTGGTATTATAAACTGAGAAAAGCTAGTCGACCCTTCATAACTACGACGAATAGACTCCGCTTTGGCCATTCCAAAATACCTGCTCATTTAGCGAGACTGGGTATTGTTCAAGACAACAAATGTTCAAGTTGCGGTTTAAATATTGGAAACGTTGATCATATGCTTTTTGACTGTCAAAATCATATGTTAGACAGATTGATTTTAGCGAGTGAATTAAGTGAATTGTGTAGTGAAAGTGTTGTGCTAAATAATACCTCCCGCCGCTTGACAGAATTATTAAAAAATAAGACTTGTTATCGAGCAATATATAAATATATTAAAAACACTTTCGAACAAATTTAGTGAAGGAAATTAAATAAACTAAAGACTTGGCTAAAAGGTCTTAGCAACCAGACCATAAAAATATATAAAAAAAAAAAAAATAGTTATTGTTGTGAGGTTCTGTGGCTCCATCACTGTCAAATTAAAAAAAAAATATAAAGTTCGCTGATTGGCTACATGGTTATTATACTCTTTGGTTGGCTGGTTGGTTACTTGATAGAAATCATAAATCATCATTTATTTCGAAACTATCCTAAATAATTTGCTCATACCTTTACCTGTGATTGTTATCATAAAACCATGGTATACGTTAAAGGAGGTACGTATTGAAATTGATTTGTTCTAAGTACTCTCTGATTTCATGTTTCTGTAATTTCAGATTAGTTCTAGAATCCTGGATATTGTAGGACACGTCAGTGATTGTAAATAATACATAATTGTTGAGCAATTACTTGAGGAAGTTTGGTTTTTATCTTCGATTACCCTACTGCCCTCATAATGTGATACCAATTTATATACAATTGAAATTATGTAGTATTTGCTCACACAATAACTTTCGTCACTTTGAATAATAATTTGTTATCAATATCAAAGGCAAATGAGGAAGTCAGGAACAAAAAGTTACATTTACGCAAGTGGCTCGATAGACTTTATTTTTTTATTCGGCCTCGAAACCTTGAATTTGATCAATTTCTGAACAGATTTGGTTCAATAAGTGACTTATTTGATGAGAAAATTGCATTTAAAAGGAGCATTCTGTACAAGTTAACATTTCCATTCAATCACAATAGTAGTTGAGGCTTTGGGAACAAAAAGTGTCATTTTTGTACAAAAAAACTCGAAAGTCGTGTCCTAAAAGTCGACATTTTATCACCAGATTTAATCAATTAATGGCATTTATTTTGTATAGGATCAAAAGGTAACATTTGAAAATTATTTCATTAAATATTTCCTATATTTATCAATATAATATAGTATAACTTAATGCATAAAAATTGGTTATCTAAACTGTAACTGCCCCTAAAAAATATATGATATATATTCTACGTGCCTACTCACATTACATTTTTCTCGGTTCCTGAGAAAAAGAAAAAGTGTAAATGTCACTTTTTGTTCCTGACCTCCTCAAATATATTAATATGATACTTTTATTTCTGAATTATATTTTTCTTCAGATGGTACCGTTGTGGAGCAGAGTCCATTCAGCGTGTTCGGGTGGTTCTGGGGCATTGTCAACTTTCTTTACTTACTGTGAGTGTTAGTTTCCATTCCAAATTTTTAATGAGTGCTCCGTGGTACATATGCAATATTCAGCATGTTTGTGATCAATGGTGTTCAGACAAGCAACCCTACATTAGGTACTGATGATGCAATCGCAATCAAGATTAATTGTTAGCCTTAACCACTTTGTTTTAGAAGTATTCACAATGCTTTGACAGTTAATACCAAAAATCTAATAGATATCGGATTTTTACATTAGTAGTTGCAAGCTAGGCTAAAATTCTTGCAACCTGGAGAGAATGTTTTGAGTGTCAAGTGTGTACATTAACATTGTTGTAGACATCATCACGCTTCCAAGTGTGTACAGTAACGTTGTTTTAGAATGTCAAGTGTGTACAGAGACATTGTTGTAGATGTCATTACATGTCAAATTTGTACAGTAACATTGTTGTAGATGTCATAACATGTCAAGTTTGTACAGTAACATTGTTGTAGATGTCATTACATGTCAAATTTGTACAGTAACATTGTTGTAGATGTCATAACATGTCAAGTTTGTATAGTAACATTGTTGTAGATGTCATTACATGTCAAATTTGTACAGTAACATTGTTGTAGATGTCATAACATGTCAAGTTTGTACAGTAACATTGTTGTAGATGTCATTACATGTCAAATTTGTACAGTAACAGTGTTGTAGATGTCATAACACGTCAAGTTTGTACAGTAACATTGTTGTAGATGTCATTACACATTGTTGAGCTTATTACCTAGTGCTAGTGACCTTGGCTTTTATGTTAGCTAGGAAGATATTTCAAAAAGCATATGATAAAACAAGCAGACTTCATGCAATATATTTATAGTCAGGCTTTCATGATGTTTGCTGGTATCAAACAACTCAACTTTAAGGTCCTAGAACATTAACACATTAATTTAAGTGAGATCAAAAATTGAACTACTTAAAGCTTGCATTGAATTAAAATTGGGTCTTGGAAAAGAAATATTATTTATTATTATCATCATAGCTACCTGTTTCTGTACAGTGAAATAAAAGAGCATGGAGAGGCCTGGGTGGCTGCTGCTACACTTTCCATGCAAACTGTTAGTGGGCGTCACCATTTACTTTTAGAAACTGACGGTCCGTGATAATTTCTACCAATGCCTGTGACATCCGGAGCAGGCGCTCAGCACTAATGGCGCAGGCACGAATATTAACAGTCTCTAGTCTCTGCCGGCGGCGGCGCGGCGATTCCATGCTCTGTGGCTGGTACATCTATTATGTAGACATCTCCAATATGTATGCCTAACTGGAAAAACATGCAATACCCTTAATATCCATATTCCATTAAGGATAATGTTTGGCAAATAACTGTATTAAGCAAATCAATGTAATCAAATTACCATTTTGTTACATATCCTGTATAGCAGTATACTTTGAAACTAAACATATTGCCCTCAAGTGTCAGATATAGATTTTGTGCTTGAGGAACACCAATCAGTCTCTCGATCCTTTATTCACTAATATAATAATAACAATAATACAATAATTATTAACAAGTCATTAGAGCTCAGTTGTCAGCTATAGGACATTATGAGCATTTGATGCAATTTATTTGGGGTATACCATGTCTTTTTCTTTCAGATGTTATGTCATTGTTTACTTCATTCGTAGCCAAATACCCTAGAAACGACGGTACATCTATTTGGCAACACTTGTACTAATGTCCCATCATTAGTATGTTATTAAGTCAGATTCGAGGTAGCCTCAACAATGTTCTAACCATTCACATTCATATCTTACACTTGTTACACGGTCCTCATTGCTCTGCATCACATGAAATGAAATGTTTAATTCTGTAACTAGATATTTTAAGACATTTTTACACAGCAATAATTAATGTTCACGACAATCAGCTACTCCTCGGTTAGTTAGTTATATCACAATTTCTATATATGTAAGTGCCTCATTGCTCAAGTGGTTTGCAAGCGTTACTACTGAGCATGAGGTATTGCGTTCGATTCCCTGGTTGGGCAAAGTGTTATTGGGTTTTTTATCAGGAATTTCTCAGTACTAGCCCAGAGTCTGGATTTGTGCCCGGTTGGTGGTAATAGGCTCGCCCCCAATTACATGGGACTCGAATATAACTGGTAAAATGTGGGTGTACTATATGTACATATTTACCTAACCCTTAGGGAAATACAGGCGTGACGACAAAGTTAAACTCAAAACATTTATTTCAAATGGGCACATAAAAGCCACTTTTGAACGTCAACATTTACATAATGAATTAATTCTGGTTGCCCCTTCCAAAGTAGTAGTAGTAGGTAGTTATGTATGGAGAAGAATGGGCAAGAGTTCAATCTCGAGTTTGTTTCGTACGTTTTTCTCAGAGTAGTTAGATAGGAAACGCCGACCTTATCTAGTTGAAAAAATATGATTGACGTGTAAAAGTTTTTTTACGAACCTACTTACAGAAATAAAATCATTTATCATTTATCAAGAAACTCCACCCTCTTTTAAAATGTTTTACAATATTTTGTATACATTCATTATATGTCAAGACGAAGAATAAGATTACTATATCACAATAGGTAAAAATAATTAAAAATGAAGCAATGACATAAATTAATTATGTATTTTTTTAAGAACGTTGCCCCACACTAGGAATTTCCCCTGTATTGTGGGTTGCGTTTACAAACCTTCAAACTCAAATACACAAACAGCCAGACCCGGAACAACTACTTGTACGTCATACAAATATTTGTTCCGTGCGGGAATCGAACCCGCGACACGCAGCGCAGCAGTCAATCGCTTAACCACTGCGCCAACCGTGCCGCCATTGTGGCGCATCGCATCGTGTTCGATACACGGTGCTCACATATTTACAAACATTGTAAAAGTATACGATTTTCCATTTTTTTTTAACAAGTGATAAGTCAGTATGTGAGTGAAAGTAATCACAGAATGTAAATTAATGTCATAAAAATTATAAATTTTACAATTAAATTAGCAATCAGTTTGATTCTGTCTAGACTCTAGATTGTCCTATGGAGCAGGACTAGCATGTTTCCAAGCATTCTTATATTGGATATAATGCTCTAATTTGTAATATGCTGGTTTACAAATTGTACTTTTTATATGAGTTTTAATTTATTTTTCTTTTAATTGCAATATATTTCAAGGATTTTGTTGTAACATTTAACACAGTACCCCATAAAATACTTAACTAATCTAAAAAAGGGTTGATCTATTTTATCTTTATGTCTTGTATTAAAAAGATGTAGATTTTTTAACATACATATTTATTTTCATAAATTAATTGATAAGGTACCGACAAAATATTAATATTTTAAAATAGTTCCCTGAGAGATTCACGGCGATGACGGCGACATCCTACTTTGTTTGTTACTCAATCACGCTAAAAAGGCTGAACGGATTTGGATAAAATTTGGTACATGGGTAGACTATGACCTGGATTAGGACATAGGATACTTTTTATCCCGATATTCCCACGGGATCGTGATTTCTGCGGGTGAAACCGCGGGGCGCAGCTAGTAAATTATAAATGGCTCTGACAGCTCTCTTTTGCAAAATAAAGTTTGTTTCAATGTCAGCAGGTCGACTCCACAGTAAAATACTATACAACATAATGCTGTGGAAGTAGCTAAAATAGACCATACGCGCGGTTTCTACGTCTGTTAACTGTCTTATCTTTCTAACAGCATAAGCGGCCGAGCTTAGCCGCCCCGCAAGATATGTTATATGGGGTCCCCATTGTAATTTCTCGTCTAGCGTGATTCCTAGGAAAAGTGTTTGATTAATAAATTCCAGTTTTTCTCCATTTAATATGATGTCACATTCGCTACTTCTATCATTGGGTAATTTAAATCTAATGCATTTATTTTCTATTCATTTAGTATCAAATTATTTACTGTAAACCAATCTTGGACCTGAAGAATAGAGATATTCACGTCGTCAAGATTTTGTGACCGTCGGGTCTATTTTAAAGATAAATGATGTGTCATCTGCAAGTAACACCATCCTCGGTTGATTTTGAAGTAATAGGGGTAAATCATTAATGTAAATTAAAAAGAGGAATGGTGTTATGTTATGATCTATAAAAGTTGCGTTGATGTTCCGTTCATAATTCTAAAGTATTGCTGCAATATGTTTCAGGGGGCAGACGCTGATCAACCCGAACTTCAGCAAGCACGGAGACAAGTACACTAGAGACTTCAGGCCGCCAGGCAGCGGGTACGTAGCCTTACAAGTTTACTGGTTATTACACTATTCTGCGAAAGGGTACACGTTAATTATGCTATGAAAAGCACACACGAAATTAGTATGCAAAAGACAACCATTTTTAAACAAATGTTTAAAGCGTCCTATAATTTTCTTTAAGTAAAATAATTTACAATTACATTATCTATATAATGGTGGAATAAAACGGGTGCTAAAAATAGGCTATTATGTGTCTACAACCCTTTCACGGAATCGTGAGAAATAATCGGTAAAGCAACCCGTTTAGGGTGCTTTATTATGGCGGCTGCCCCGTTTCTGTGAGTGCGTCGGGAACTTGGGACTGTTCGCAGATGCATAAATGTAGATCCTTTCTACGCAACGATGCTTAAAAGTTGTGCTTTCCTGGTGCAGAGAGTGGGCCAGCTCCAGCCAGCTCCGACAGTGTCCTTAGAATGTTTGTGTTCCGTCTGTCTGGAGGTATCAATGGTGACTTAATCTTCTATTCTCTTAAATTTTTTCATTCATTTACCTAACGAAGATGAGCACTGAGGAAAGATTTCAGAAAATTTATCTCCTAAAGGGATGTAGGGAAATAATATAAATAAAGAAATAGGGGATGAACGATGTAAGTTCGATATTTTGGCTATGGGAAATCCCATTAGGGGCCGACTAGTACTGTTATAGTTTATAAATACATATCATAGTTAAAAGTATATTAAGGTTTAATGAAAAAAGGGATAATCTATTCTTAAACCTTGTGTTAAAAATTTCCTGATATAAAGTCAGAGCATACTAGTAGGTACTAGTACGCAGTGCATTCAGGTCAACTGGTAGTTCTCTCATCACTGAATGATACAATTGTTCAATCTTATCTGGGTTACATAATACACTACTCAACAAAGTCTAGGGAAAATGCAAACTAAATCAACTTATCTATGAAAACTCTTTAGAAGAAGTACTGGCCACAAAAAATTGTAAATGTTGCTAGAACCTGCATTAAATAATTGTTCCAAATTTTAAAAAAGTAAGACCTATAAGCAAAAGCATTTTGGAATAAGGAGAAAAAAACTTCACTTGGTCGCAGCGTACGGCGCGGCGTTTTGAAACGTAATAACTTAGATTACTTTCCATAATCGTTTTTTTTTTTTGTAAATAATTTTCGCTGCTTTATTGTAACTTTTGTGACTCTGGAGCGTTTTACGTCGTCATTCAACGAGAGAAGAGATGCTTAGGGCTGTGGGTATGCTGGAAGCAGGGAGCACTCAGCGTGAAACTGCCGACGCTGTCAACACCCAGCCAAGCATTTGCCGACTGTGGGTGCGTTACAGGGCTACAGGAGATGTTGTACGACACCGAGAAAGATATAGGGTCACTACTCAGAGACAAGACCGCTTTCTGCAAAATGCTGCGAGGAGGCAGCCTCAAATTACGGCTCCCCAGGTGGTAGGAAAACTCCAGTCTCAGTACCAAGTGGTCATCAGTGACCAAACCGCCTAGAAAAGATTGCATGAAAATCTTCACGCTCGCAGACCGCTTAGAGTTCCAGCTCTTCGACGCGGAGATCGAGGGCGTCGATTATTGTTACATTTGTACTGAACCGACACTCAGTGTGCTGTTATTTTTTCTGATGAGTCACTCTTTGGATTTCATCTCGATTCTTGAAGGATGCCGATGCTTGTTTGGCGAGTTCCTGGTCGCCAGAGTCAACTCGAGAATCCTCTGGAAGTTCATCCGTATAATAGGGCGGAACTATTATGGTGTGGACTGGAATACGCCTGGGTGGAAGAACGGATCTCGTTTTGATACGTGGCAATTGAAATGCTGAAAAATACTGCGACGAGATTGTGCAAACTATGGTCATCAATCACCGACAGCAGTATGGCCAAGATTTTATGTTCATGATGAAGTTGGTGAAGAATGTGCTCTGCGGGAATAATATCACGCTATTAGAGTGGCGTGCTCAGTCCGCCGATCTCAATCCCATAGAGCATGCGTGGGATTTGCTCGGGAGAAAAGCGTTCAATAACCTTCCCCAGGAACACGGATGAAGAGCTTTTTGGACATCTTTCCAGAGTATGGAGCGATATTCCACAGGTGTAAACAACCTGATGCTCAGCATGCCACGCCGGTGCAGAGCCGTCGCTAATGCGAGGACAACAGTTTATTAAAAAGTTGCGGGGAATGTTTTTTTTTTCATTTAATGTTATCTGGGCGTTGGTTTTTTTTTCAATCAACAAAAGTGTTCTTTTTTGTTTTTAGTACCTACTATTTTAGATGTTCATATTTTTTTTCCACTAGCAATCCTTTTATTTAATCAAACAATTCAAATCTGTACTAAATTACCCTTTTAGTAGCAATATGAAATATTTTACATAAAAAGTGTAAACAAATTAAAATAATTACTATAATTACCCTTGTTCCCTAGACTTTGTTGAGCATATGCGTAAGCAGTAAAGATGATCCTGCAAACACTTGCAGGTGTAGAATTATATAACATAATTCTTTCAGTTTTATCACTCGTGAATGCCGTTCTAATGTACCTACCCTAGACTGCTGAGATAATAACGTCATGTTGTTCAGATTTACAGTAGTCCGTTCTTTAGTAGGTATAACCAGCAAGCCAATATTCAACATGTTCAATTGTTTTGGAGCTCACTATCTGGAACTGCAGATACACTTCATATCACAGACATGAGCCGCCTCTAATGTTTTCACTGCTGGGTCACAGGCCTGCTCTATGCGCGCGATATCCGTGGGATCCTGTCTATGATTAAAACAGGGGGCAAAACCCGTATATTTAAGAACGTTCGCGTTCCAATCTGCTGCAATCTGTCAACGATACCTGTAATTCACCTACATTTTTGACAAGTTTTTGACATTGATTGTCGTTGAGATGAGATAGCGATTAGATTTCGAAAGTTTTTAATTACGAGAAGTGGCCTCCAGGTGCAAAGCGCGGCACAGAGAATGGTTATATAATTCATTTGTTTCTATTTCCAGCCCACCAAAGCCCCCATCGAGGAAGTTCGGAGGCTTCGGCCCCTCTGGGTCAGGCCCCTCCGCCCCGCCGATGGGAGGCTGTGGCTGCGGATAAGGAAGTTCACGCCTTATGTCACCAAGTAAACTTAACTGTACTAAATAATGGCTCGTAGGGTTACTCAAATATAATGTTTTCATAAAGGATGAGTTTCGGCACTCTTTCACTGTGAGACTGACGGATAAGGGGAAAGGGATACATTAAAGACGTATTCTGTTAGCTGCTTCATCAAGCGTAGTCTAACCTTGAGCGATCGACTCGTGTGTCGATTTACCCATCAAGCCCTGTTTAATTTCTGACATATTCCCTTTACGAGCAGCGTCGCCATCACGGTCATTTAGATATATGTGGCACTGCCACGTCTGTCCATTATATAACGTATTAAAGTTTGTTAATAAACTGTTTTCGATTGATATTGTTAATTCACGATATCATAATGTTTTGGGACTCATCCTTTGTGAAAAATAAGTGTAGTGTGCGAGCGGGACGCACAAGCAGAATGTCTATTGACTATTTAGATCTGATGAAGAGAGAGCTAAAATTAGGGACACAAGGCTTTACCGAACAACATGCCAGTAGCCATAGTTTTGAACTTAAAAACTTCAATGTAATAAAATACTGCCACAGTTTTTGCCTTGAATAGTTTAGTTGTAAAGAAAACATTGTTTGTTTCCTTCAGTGAATATGTGATGTACGTACTATCTATGGTAGACTTGCGTCTCGCGCTCACTACACTCAAAGCTTATCAATTAGCAATAAATATTCCATTTTGTGTTTTTCCTTATATACATGAGTTAGCGTTATTTTTAATAATATGAAACTGTGTATTCCGGCGCTTCAGTACCACCTACTGCCTTCATGCTCTTCGTGTTGCAGGTTGTCGATATTTTATTATATAACACTTTTTAAACATCACTAAATGCATTGTTAAAAAAATCGCACGTACATAAAAGTTGTAAATTAAAACACAGTTAACTATTAATAAGTTTATTATCATATAATTTATCTTTAATAACGTCAAACGGATGTTGTAAAACTAAATAAATAATATTAATTAATAGTAGTATTTCATTTCTTTAGTAAATCCTATGTGTGTTCATGGCAATTAGTGTTCAATAAGGACCAGGCATCTGTTAGTGGCGATAGTACCATGTATATTGTATCTGGCCCCCACATAATGAACTACGTGCATCGTAACGTTATCAAGTCGACACATTAAAAACCTTTAATGGTTTACGTTACCGGTAAACGTTATCCCATGGATAAAATAGTGGAGTGAAGATAACTACGATAAGTTACCCTTCTGAATAATGGGTGGTTCATTTAGATGTACTTACTTATTCAAAAGTAAAAATAAAATAAAAATATAAATTTTATCGGGTTATCTTTATTATCATACAAAAGACATTCTTCTTGACATTTATTTTTAACTTGGTCTATTCGGAAGTTGATTGGGTTAGTTCTTAGTTCATTCTCCAAGATAACGGACTATTTGCTGCCTGAAATTGTAGCTCGTGATCTTCAGGCATTTTGGTACTAACAAGACGGCGCTATGTGCCATACAGCCAGTGAAACCATGGCTTTATTGCGAGATCAATTCGGTGCACAGTTAATTTCTCGCTTCGGACCGGTGAATTGGCTGCCTAGATCGTGTGATATCGTGCCTGAGTTTTTCCTTTGGGGCTATGTAAAGTAAAAAGTCTACATGGATGGGCCGGGTATGATTGAGGAATTAGAATCCAAAATTACTCGCGTTATTCGCCAAATAAATACCACTCGGAATGCTCGGACGTATCATAGGAAATTGGAACTCAGAATGGACCGTTTTAACCGCAGTTACAGTCAACATTTGAAAGAAATAATCTTTAAATAAAATATGTAAAGAATGGTTTTTTGTATGATAATAAAGATAACCCGATAAAAATGTTATCTTTTTTTACTTTTGAATAAAGTACCTCTAAATGAATCACCCGTTATAATATGTATGGTTAAAATTACGATATTAGTAGAAAGTTTACTATAGGTACCTACCTACACTACATTGATACTTGTGGCCTCTGACTTACTTTCTAATAATTAATAATTTTAGCATAATAACGACACTAATAAATCTCGGTAAGTATCAAGTATCAATGTACCTACTCACAGCACTAGTAGTAATTGTATATATAATTGTATTTAAGTAAACACACCAAACTTTACATAAATTGGACGGACAATGTTACTACAGTGTAACCACTATACATATATATGCTAGGTACAGATATTTATACAATATTGGTAAATTACAGTTTGGCAAGGCTTTTCCAACGGAAGAGGTGGCATTAACATACACAATCAGGGAGTGAAGGACCACTAACTCACACCTACTTATGGCGGTCAGAAGCGTACAAAACCCTGAATGGCCTGATTTTAGCGTACTTCCTAATCCTGCGTATGTGAAATATAGTTTATAATAATCTAATATAATCAAAAATACTACGCGTGTGAATCCAATATAGGTATTGTGTGAACCATGGCTTGAAAATCAATGTGTAAATTTGCTAAGCTACGTTTGAGGTTGCTATTAATTGTCTGTAGTCTGTTTTTTTTATTAACAAATGAGTACTGAGTATGTCTCGCACATTTCCGATATTGACAGAGTGAGATGGGTTATTGGTCGGGGTGGGGCCAACGCCTTTGTTCTTGTTTTGAAATTGTTAAGGCCCGTTCATAATGAATACTTCTGAAATTTACTGTAGAGAAAATTTAATTATTATTTTATGATTTAAATTTGCATACTTAATATATTCGTAACAAAATTTTCTGTTCGCTTTATATGATATTTTCATAAATAAATAACAATAAAACAATATTATATACATATATATATATATATTATGCACTAGAACATATAAATCAAATAATTATTATCCAATTCTTGTAATCTTAAAAACTATCGTCATCACTTCCTTCTGATGAACTTTCTACAGATACATCAATAATAAACTGCTCTAACATATTGTCTGCACTGGGCGTGCAGCCGCACTTACTATGAAACCTAAAAATTCTGCAATCTTGGTTGGAACAGTGATACTCTTTTCCTTATTTATAATAAAGCCTAGACATTCCAGTAAACTTGAGGTCATCTGACAGTTTTCTAGACACTTCTGGTAAGAATTACCAATACATATAATGTCATCGAGATACACAACTGATTTATAACCTTTTCTTCGAAGAAAATTTATTACTGGCTTCAGTAACTTGGTGAAAGTGAAAGGAGCAGTACTTAGACTAAATGGCAAGCATTTGAACTCATACATTATATTCTGAAACCAAAACCTTAGATATTTTTTATCTTCACCCATTGGGACCAAGAAATATGATTCTTTTAGGTCAATGGTACACATAAAATTATTTTTTGAAATCAATTTACAAAGTGTTCTCATATCTTCAATTTTAAAATGTTCTGGAGAAATAAATCTATTCAAACATTTTAGATTTAAAATAAATCTAACTTCCCCGTTTGATTTAGGTACAGTGAAAATCTTTGAAAAGTATTGTCCCTTTACTGCTATGCATTTTGTAAGTACTCCAAGTTGTAAAAGTCTATTTATTTCTTTCAATATTATAAAATTGTCTAAATCAGAAAAATTTGAATTTTTAGGAACATATTCTTGGTGAGGAGCCTCTACAAAGGGGATCTTATAACCTTTGAGCCAGGATAAGACAACTTTGTCTTGTGTTATCTTTAACCAGCAAGAATAAAAGGACTTAAGTCTACCAGCAAACGTCGTGCGCAGCGCAGGCGAAGGCAGTCGATGACTCAACTGAATGTACATGTAACTACAGCGTTTGTGTGGAACGGACTTTATGTTGATTATGTGGACCAATAGAAACGCAGTCAAAATTTCAGTACTCATTTGTTAAACAAACAAAACTATACTACAGTTGCAGTAATTTATTTATTTATGAACCATTTTTATGCACAATTAAAAATAACCGTACAAAGGTGGCCTTAATGCTTTAGGCATTTAGTAACTGTGGTGTAGCATTAAAGTACCATAGAAAAGGGAGGGAAATAGTTATGCAGCCGTCAGTTCATTAATGGTGCTGAAAAAATTCGTCTCAAAACTTAATTTTTATTTGTACTTGAGATTAACTCGCGAACATTCATAGATTATTACGATGACCATAGCCTCTGTGGTGTCTAATAGTCTAAAGAAGAGAAAGTGATGGGCAGGACGGCCACGGGCTCGGAGAGTTTCGGCTGGTTGATGTAGATGCTCCACGTGCGCTTGTCCAGGTCGAAGATTCCTGAAAATCCGATTAGGAATCAATATTTTAATATTCTCAGTAGTGAAGCGAATAACCCTCTGTGGCTTGCAGAAAGGGTGGTCAAGTATTAAAGGAATTAGTCTTTCTTAAGTATGAAAAGTGACGTAGAATATTTATTGCGTTTAGATAAATTGTCTCATTCTGATCGTCAATTGTCAATCTTTAAACGAATATCTTCAATGGTGTTTGGCTAAAATGTTGGGTACTGAACGCACTGGAGCAGACAAGTTATTAAGTAGAGCCCCCACGTATTGGCTAAGCGTAGCGTCGTACAATCAGTGAATTAAAACTTTAACCATACTTAGAACCTTGTCAGCGTATACGACGCACACGGCAATGTCAAAACTGAAGCGTCAAAGACGTGTACACATGAGCTACCTACATCAATTGGCAAGCAAGAAAGTAACGAGTTTAATGTGGCAAATCCTAAAAGTGATAATGTTTTGTCCCCCAACTGGACAGACAACTGCGGGTGTTGTGGCGGAGTTTAACAGCGGCCTATCCATCGTCGCTTTCCAAATCAGGTGATAAGAACAGCCACAGGCAGCTGGTAGGTGTAGGTATTAACAATACTAACTTCACATTTTGTTAGCATTTTATGATAGTATGATTATGTGATATTATGAGTATGTAACCTATATGGAGATTCTCTGTAATAAATTAATAATAATAATATGCGAGCATCTATCTATATTAAACACATGTCGCATAGTACGTAAATTCCTACAATTAGATTTTGACAATCATTTCAATGCAGTTCAAAACACCTAATCTACTCAAACTTAAAATGTCACCTAGGTGACACACCCGTGAGGTTTTAAAAACTAACAGGTTCTAGGAAAAAAACCAGTGGAATGCGCAAAGTTTAAAAAAATTGTAGATGAGTGACTCTCGCATGCCATTTACCTGCAGCTATAGTCATGATGACGTCATCGGGATGGTCCTGGAACAGCCGGAAGTCCTTGTCGCTGGTGTCCGATAGGATCTCGGCAATGTCGGTGCGGCTGCGTGGCTTCGGGTGCCCGTGGATCACCTTCAGTCGCGCCACGCTGCTGTCGATGATGAGGCCCGTCACCTCCGTCACGTTTGTTCGCTGGTATCTGGGGAAGGATGAGCTCTGTGAGGACGGTTGCTCGGTTTCTTAATTAATATCTGGTCTCTTCGAAATGAAACGAAATAAATGATAATACTCTGACGTTTATGCTGGCGCTGGACGTCACCGATATTGTTTAGGTACTTAATATGAGACACAGTCAACATCTACCTATGCTTCTACTAGCAACACATGTTGTAATAGTGCCAAGCGTGTACTCTTGTTTTCATAAATGATGTTATCTTATTTTAA
Organism: Dryobotodes eremita; assembly: GCA_917490735.1. Lineage (NCBI taxonomy): Eukaryota > Metazoa > Arthropoda > Insecta > Lepidoptera > Noctuidae > Dryobotodes > Dryobotodes eremita. Next base: position 1,361,501 of record OU823241.1, on the reverse strand, counting down.
ACGTGGTTTCGAAAATAATAACTTAAACTTAACAGTGACACTCACTTATTGCAGTGTATCAAAGGCTCCTTGTCATACTTCTGTATGTTGAGCTGCGAGCGATCTCCCTTGAGGTCGGGGGACACCTCTACGTTGTAGACCTGGCGGTCTCCCCAGCTGTTGGTCCAGATCATGTTGACTGAGAAGCCGTTGCCGATGCCCAGGCCTTCGTCGCGCAGAATCTGCTCCGCTTCCCCGAAGTTCTTGGCGGTAAGCATGGCTCGCGTGAGGAATGTCCGCGCTGGATGGCACATTTGGAGGAGTTATTGAAACTGTGATTATAGGGGTGCTATCCTAATAAACGACTTAGCAGGGTTTAGGCACAGCAGGGTGGCTCGGAGAGTTTAGTTTGCCGTTTCTTGTAAATAAAATGGCTACTACAACATTACTAGATTCATTTGAGATTAATAGTTAATGAACCAATTTTTTTTGTTACCTTTGTTTTAAGTGGTATTATTTTGAACCTACGCTGTGCCACTGATCGTTTTGAAAAGCTTTTATTAAGTTTACTTGTTTCTTTATTGTGTCTATTAATGTCAACGGCTTATTAAAAGGACCATGTTAAAAAGTTGGGATTTCGATACGACATGATTACTCACGTGTGTTGCCATGCTTCAGAATCAAGGGGCTAAGGGTGTTGATGGAGAAGACCAGGCCGTTCTCGTTGTAGCCCATGGTGTACCCTGGCATCTGACCTGCATAGCAGAGCGACGAGAACCTTTCCTCTACTGCCTGGTGAAGAGTTCCGTCGGGTTAGTTTTATAGTCCGGAGAAGAAAGTTTCGACTGTGTGGATGATATACGGGTAGGGGACCAAAGTAACGACGCATGGATTCTGTGAAAGATGATAACCATATCATCTTTCACACAAAAAGTGGAACACTACTGAAAATACTGCTAATAGAGATGTATAAGCCAAGACTTGCTCCGCCGACCACAAACTAATTGGGACATGGACAGCAGGATGATGAGGTGGCAATAAGATGCGACTGGACGTAAATAAAGTGCTGTACGATGGATGCACAGAGTTCATAGATTCTTGGATCAAAGGACCAAAATTATACGCACTTGGTCCTTTTGGTATCCAAAGTAGCCAAGGTAGGTTTAAGTTAGCAGTATATACTCACTCCAGCCTCTCTATCTTCTGGGGATGGTATGATATGTGCAGACATGATGTAGAAATGGTTCAGAGTCTCGTGGAACGCATCTTCAGTGTGACCCAGTAGTGTCTGAAAACATCAAAAATTTTTAAAGTATCTTAGTGGAATGCATTAATACTACCTACGGTGTTTATAAGTTAACAGATTTTATTTTTAATTATTTTATTGAAAAGGAACAACAAACAGCTACAATATAAAACATGAAATATGAAATACACAAAACTCATACAATATTGTAGCCCACGACGCTGTTCACAGATTAACTATGGGATAAAAATAATAAAATAATAATCATTAGATTTACAAATATATATATATAGTTCTTATTTTTCTAACTAGTTAACTATCGCGTTTAAGATATAAATAGTTCTTCTTATGAAAGAATTGATACGATAAAGCTAAATATAGCAAAAAATGTTCAAGAGAGCTCCTTATGTATAAAAATTTTGAACTTATAGGGAGCACATGCAAAAATATCTATATGTTCGAAAGTCCTATTGTAGGAATCGACCATTCTGCGAACAGGCAAGCCAGAGTTGGATTTGCAAGCGCCCACCGAAAATAAACTGCCAGCGCGCACCTTACGCTTGTGGACTGTCCTAGGAACCGCATAAAGCAATGAGAAATCAGATGCGGCCCGAAAATCTTAATCAACTGAAGATGCATAACTTTTTAATTCCGCAACTGAAATTCATTACAGAAAACTTCCGCTGCAAATTAGTATTATTTAGACAGGTCTTACGGCTTGTGGGTTTTGAATGGCTATGGAGCTGCAACCGCCGGTGTCGTTGCGCGGGATGTGGTTGTCGTTCACGTTGCCAATCAGGTCGTCCATCTGCAGCAGGAACAGCTGCGAAAACAAACAAATAATGATCTAGCCTTAGGCATCTAGGGATCCCTCACAACGCGTGCCATGTTTAAGACCGCCTTCTGCATCTGACTCCTGACCAAGCTGTTTTGCGATAGTGTCCCCAAGTCATGTACGTGAGTGGGCGCCGTCAGTAGGGACGGGTCATTTCTTAGCTGCCACGGCTTATTTTAATTTAATTTAATATTTGAATGGTTTTTGTTTTTTTATTACGGACGCTTTTAACTTTCTACATCGTTCTCACATGCATAATTTCAACATGAATGATGTAACGAATAGTTTATAACCATATTTTGTTTTAAAAGAGTGTCCGTGGAGTTTCTTGCCCGTTCTTCTCCATAGGTACCTACTACGCTTTGGAATGGTCAACTAGCTTCATCTTTCTGACTGACCGACTCCTTGACAATTCAAAAGTGCCTGTAATTGGTTTACCTGTTTGAAATAAATGCTGTGAGTTTGAGTTGAGTTGGTCGAAACTGATCGCTGTCAAACTATTTGGCAACCGAAAGTGCCAGGAACAGTATAATTATCTTTGATTATAATATTTGATAATTACCTTTTAATCGAGGTTACCTTTTAATTGGATACCGCAAATTAGGTGAGATCATGTCTACAATCGTGTATTTTGACCGGCTCAACTGACTATTGCTGTGTAAAAACAACTTTTTATTATTTATGAATTTTTATAGTATTTACTGCTTGTTGAAATGAATACTGCAAGTGGAATAAGAATAGTCGTGTCTAGATCGTACGGACTTACTGCAAATATCATTTAGAAACCTACTTGGTAGAAAGGTACGTTGGCGCCATCTGCGACTCCTTGTATCTCCTTGACGTAGTAGGGGAACTTCTTCTTCATGTTGGCGAGGGTCTTATTGTACGCACTGCTGCCGGTGTCCGTCTTGTACTCCTTTTCGAAATCGCGCAGATTCTCATACGTGGCTATGAAGCTCTTGATCATGGATGAGAAGGTGCGGCCCTGGGAATATCAAGGTGTTGTTTTAACCTAGTAAGTAGCTTTGGCAGTTTTCTAGTCACATTCTAAAATTATGTGTGTGAAAAAAAAGGAGCTACTTTTGGAGCCGTTCCTTGTAAAGGCATACAAAAGTAACAATTCGTACTTAAGTCTTGGTTCCGAAAGATCCTGTCTTTAGCTTTAGATAGTTATTATGACTGGTTAATGAAAATAGACACAGCATGAGATGAAACCGCAGATTAAACAGAATAATCATATACAAACCAGGTAGAAAGGCAGTCGCTCCATGTAAAATACTATTCATTCATGCTATGGTATTCAGCTGCATCCGGTTAGACTGGAAGCCGACCCAACACAGTCGGGAAAATGCTGGGCAGATTTATTGAAACCCAGGGTAAGGTTACGTGGTTAAGCTAATACTTACGACATCGAATCCGACATCGTAGTGGCTTCCCTGGACGAAGATGACGGGCACTGCCGCGCGTCTGCCCAGCGGTTTCCCGCACGAGATCCCTGGAACAAGAAACATCTTTTATGTAAGTACTTATGTTGGATAAATACAAACAAACAGTCCAGAACCGGTCGTTCTAGGCATAGGTTGGAGAAGACCTTTGACCACTTCTCCACAACTTCAGGCTTCAGGAATTGCTACTGCTACCCTAGTACGTGCAGGTAGTGTGGCTACACATATAGGTAAGCCTCTTTTAGTGGAGTTAAACTCATGCTACCTATGATGAGTGAATACTTTAATGGATGATGTAGGTATTTGGAAGTCTTACAACCGACCCAATTAAAATAATAATTATCAATTGATGGAGAAGAAAAAAGGCAGTTCTTGCGGAAAGAAAGTGGTTTTTTATATAAAGGTTTATCGTGCAATTAAAAGTGAGTACTTTATGTACCAAAATAGTGTGATATTTATGTACCATTACGCTTTTAAATGGTGCGGTAGATATTACCTACAATATATATAGGCAGCAAAGTTATTATCTTAGATACTTTTTAATAATTTCCTTATTTGTAACTACATGAGTTGTGCAAGGCTGTTATATTGATTTGGCAAATGTGTTTTTAACACGCTTTACCTACGGAATCTTTCAACGTAATTCTCACCAACTTCAAGACGTCCGAATTTGCACACACCTATCAAGGACCCATGACCATACTTACAATAATTTCATAACTTTGGCTTTATTTCCTCACCAGGATCACCAGGATAATAAAAATATCGACAGACATACGATATATTAAAAGATCGAGACTCTTGATTTTATCTATCGTTGATGCTATTTTGAGACCAAAAAATAAAAATAAAATTATAGTTAAAAAAAACGTTCGGCTTACTATTAAAACGTGTTTTTTTTAATTTATTTTGTAAATTATAAGTACTTAATATTTATTTATTGCGCTTGGCTATCTAAAGCGCAGTTAAAGTAATGCTTATTTTGTAAACCCAACTTATAGGGCACGGTTAAGGCCGAACGCGTTGAGAGGTCGCTGCACCTACAATAGTTAGCTAGTTCAAACTACTTACCTACAAGATTTCTCGAGATAGGTACCTACCTACCTGTAATCGTAAGTATTACATAATTATGCCTGAGGATTATGGGAGACCCTTACGCTGCTGTGCGGACACAATCGTACCTGTGCCCGTGGATCTACGCCTGTACCTGCGAGTACTTACATTGTTTGTTGTTTACCTGAACCTCGACTATACCTAGTCAAGGAGAGGTACTTGCATTTTTCGTGATGACTTTATTTCTCGAGGCAGGTAGGTAACGATAAAAGCCCACTATATCCAAATTTTCTTTTGAAACAATAATTTATATTTAGCCCAAAGGCTTGCTTACAAGTTTGCATATATTACAATAAAAAAAAACCAGCCTATTGCGTGTTGGACCATGCACAATGAAGGATTCCGTAGTTGGGATGAACTTATCCCTAGAACAAACCTAACTTTGTAGTTGAAAAAATGTTCTCCCATACCTACATTGATGTACCTCACGGTCAATTCTCCAACTGCAAAATATGTAAGTATGTAATCGCGAAAAAAAATTAAAAATATGTGGTAAAACTACAAATTTACAATTTTCTGCGTTTTCCCTTTACTTGTGCTGTGAGACCTAGCTTCTTGCCAAAGTTCATGATTCTAGGTCTATCAAAATATGTCGCTTATAATATGGGCGGATTTTTTTATTAATAATAATAAAACATTTATTTCTAAGTATCATGGAAAATATACCTTTGCTTGTAGTAAATATGTTCGATATTGTGTTGCTATCTTAAAAGAGTTACGTCACGTCTCGGCTTAAACTGAAGCTATCCCCAGAATAGAGACTTCCTAACGTAAGGGACGTTAGGAAGTCTCTATTCTGGTGATAGGTAGAGAAATTAAGTGAAGATAATGGCTTTCGCGCTACCGAAGATTCGAGCTTAGGTATAGTTATTCGATGTTTTGCTTTCATCGAGGGCATTGGAGGCAGTGCACCGCACGTTTATTTTTTATCGATCTCAAGTTATAACTGTTACCTATATATAACTGTATGTATAAACTAACAATTATACAAGTGTTATTCAATCTCATATCATTCGATTACAAGCTGGTAACCTAACAAGTAAAACCTAACCCACTTTTAATGCACTCTAGTTTGAAAAGTCATACCTAGTCATCGATCACTAATTAGTGTACAGTCGCCAGCACATAAACGTACGTACGTACGATTTTGAACTTAACCATAAACGTTTTAAGATTTAAAATCGTTTGGAGAAATTTGACAGTTTCGTGTAGCTTGACCTGCTGGTGACTGTACCTCTAGTCCCCAATTGTTTTTGTCATAAGTCAAGTTGATGGAAGTATTTCTGGACAAGCTCCTTCATAAAGAGCTATAGGTACGGTATCGACCTTCCTTGTTTAAAACAATATCTTGTAGTAGCAGAGGAAGCTTGCACCTAGCTTCTGACGTTTCATAAGTGCCTATGTTGGTTTATGTGAAATAAAATATTTTGATTTTGATTTTTGAAGGAAAACATGAATGTTTACAAGCCCCTGCTTGAAGAAGTCAATACATTCATAATTAATGAGGTAGGTTTCTCGCAAAGACGTTATCGCGATTTATAGAAACATCAAAGTTTACTTTTGTCAACTTGGGCTCCTTAGATTGTCAAGCATTTGATTCCTCTGAACCAAGGATGGGAATCAAGACAGGTCATGGTCATGGTATGACGGGAGTTCGTTGGCGTTGAGCCAGTAAAAAGAGACTATTTTCGGAAGTTTTTTGCTAAAACATCGTTTTCTTTCTGGTCGTGAAGGTTATATGCGGCGGGTAGGTACTTACAAAGCACTGCTGCTTTGTCCAACGTCACTGTCAAGATTCGTCCTGTTAAAAAGTACCTACATATCATATTAATCAGCCTATAATAATGTTCCCACTGCTGGGACACAGGCCTCCTCTCTGTGAGAGGGAGTGAGCTGCTATCCACCACGCGGGCCCAGTGCGGGTTGGTGGATGTCACTTTTCTTCGACTTTTTGGTTCTAGGAAATGCCGGTTTCCTCACGATGTTTTCCTTCATCGTTTTGAGAGCAGTGGTTATAAAATAATTTGCACAAAGTATAGTGTCCGCTTGGGGTTCGAACCCACGGCCACAAATCGTAAGTCGCGGCCGTTACCACAGGGCCACCACTGCTCTAATACTTACATACCGACGCCTATATTTGTCGGTTTTAATCTCTTGATTACAATTTTATTGCACTCGCCTAAGTCATTAGGTACGTAGGTACATTTACGTATTTAGTAAGCCAGCAAGGCAAGGCAAGAAACAATGTAAAATATGTTGTTTTTTTATCTTTCACGACATAACGTTATTAATTTATTTTATGAATTCATAAGACGCTAATTAATAGGTGCCTCTGTAGCCTTCATACGAGCGCCTTAAGAGCCTTCATACTAATAGTACCTCACACAAAATATAAATAATTATCATTGTGAAACTGAGAAAACACCACGTTTCTATCTCTGCCTAACCCTCCGGGAAATAAAGGCGTGATGTTATGTTATGTTACCATGTTTCTGTATTCATTCAGGATTACCATGTCGTTCCCTACCGCTGAATACCCCGGAGCTATTACGACTACCGTAATCCCAATTATTTACATCTAACAGAAATAAAGTCAAAATGGACGGTCTCAGCTACACGACATTGACACATAATAATGTCAATGCCGAGGTCGGTCAACAAACACGGCCCAGTTAAAAAATATGATTAAGGAAATGGTTACTTAATGGTTTACACATAATAACTAATACTCGTACAGTAATGAGCATTAACAAACTGGTTTTAATAAACTAATTTACCATGCCTCATCAGTAAATGAGTACCTGGGTACTGGATATAGTATTAATAAGTCACCATAAGTGGCTTTAAAATCTGTATTGATGTACAAACTGAACAGTCCCGCTAATCTTGAAAAGAATTTTCCAAATTTTACATCGAATCTTGGTCTTTGCACGCGCACATAAAAAATTACGCGATTGTAACTACTAGTTCAGTGTTTTAAAAGAGAATAGTTCTGTACAACTATGTTAAAAGAAGTTTAAAAAACTGGTGTCGTCGATTGTGCCACCGCACTTGTTGCAAAATGAACACAATTTGGAAGAAGCACGGATGTAAGAAATACGAAGAGTGGCTGCAACGCGCAATGCAGTGGCCAGAATTTCCAACGAAACCAAACGAAACTGTAGGCTCTTCTACAGAAAATGTAAGGGGAGATATTGAGCACATAATTACCCCGGCTAAATCAGATGTTTCAACCTGTACAAATCCTAGTCCTCGTAAATGCTTTGAGGATCTTGTTAACCGGAAAAAAGAAGACGAACTGAAGATGCTATTGGATGCAGTGGTAGCAACAGCTGCACTGAAATCGTGTTTTCGACTGAAATTGGGCTTAGAAACGCAGGAGAAATCGACACAGCTGATATAATGAAATACATAATGGAAAATCCAGAAGAGGCCTCCAAAATGTAAGCCTTTATCCATGGGAATACAATTCAGGTTAGGGAAATTACACCTTTGAAAGCATTGGCTCTGTATGTCTCAATGAATTTATCAAAATGGCGTTACAAAACACTTCGAGATTTTAACAATTAAGAAGGAGTTTTAAAGTACCCAGTTACTACATGCTGCTTAAAGAAAAAGTGAAGTGTTATCCAGGTGAAGAAGATCTGACAGTTACAGAAAACCACAGAGTACTTTTATATATCTGCAAAAATAAAATTACAAGCTCTGATCGTCTGATCTGACGTGACCACGAGAAGACATTAAGTTCTTTAAAAAATTATGTTGATTTCAATCAACAGCTCGTTTTGACCAGCAAATGGGGATTTCATGGACCATCCAGCCAAAGTGTTTATCATCAAAAGACGTGTAGAAGTGAGCTAAGTAATCTGGCTAGTAACTTCATGATAAGTCTTGTGCCTCTGCGATTCGCCTCAAACAATGTTATTTGGGAAAACGACCGACCATCCTCAACGTGATTTTGTCGCCCCATAATGTATAAATTTATGAAAGAATCTAAAGAAAATGTACAGACAGAACTGGCTGCAATTGAAGCTGAGATTAAGGGCCTTAATGCGATTTACCATCACTGATGGAATAAATGTTGCTGCTGCTGACAATGATTGATGGTCAAATTCATTCTATTATATCTGATACAGCAGCTTCAATGTGTGACATATACAAGGCTAGTCCTAAAGAAATGAATAATTTGGAGTCGGTAAAAGGGAAACCAGTAAACGAGGACATGTACAAATACGGTTTAAGCTCTCTTCACGCTTGGATTCGGTCAGTGGAATGTTTTATTACACATTTCCTATAAATTAGACATTAAGTCGTGGCAAGCGAAGGATCATGTGGCAAAAAGGGAAGTTGATGAGAGGAAAAGAAGGATCCAAGAGGATCCAATTCCAGAAATACGAGAAAGGAAAGAAATTTGTCAGAACAAGTTTTGATGGCATTTGATAACTAAATATGATGGTATTATTCGTTTTAAATAATTAGACTTTTTGGCTCGGAAATGCCTTTGTGCAACGTCTCCCATACATTCGTTCCACTGTCTGCGTTCGAAATTCAAACCGCAACGGCATATCGAGTCGCTGCGATCCGTCATTGCGACTGGGCGACGTAGCCGCTTGCGGTTCGCGGTTGCGGTCGTCTTCGGAAGAGCACCTAAACCAAATTCAGTTAATTTTACGTTAGTACCATAATTTTGCCATAAATGCCGTTACTGAACTAAGAAGCTAGACTGGAAGTAGACCCTAACATAGTTGAGAAAAGCCAGGCAGATTGATCGGTCTTAAAGCAAAAATAGACTTTGACGTTAGCGACGCGAGCTTTGTCGATTGCTATGAATGCCTATTTAAAATAAATTACATTACCTATTTATTCATTAGAAACATCAAATCGCAAAAGCCACGGCGGCGGCAAATAAGCAAAGCACTATAAAATGTAAAAACTTGGTACCTCTTCGCAATGGCAGTTGTTTAGTAACAAAAAAAAATTATTAACAGGAAGGTTTGTGAATGGGTAAACATAAAATCATTATAGTCGTAGGTATGATGTAGGTTGTGCGCAAGCTATAACTCATATCTAAGGAGAAATAGGCCCGTTTTCCACTGGTTCCACTTTGATTTAGACTGGCCGGAAAAACGGCCAGGCTGGTTTTTTTATTTTCTCACGACTTTCTCGCAAAAGAAGGGTATTGTTCATTTAAAAAATAAAATTCGTCCTGAGTCGGGCGGTTAAGCCGTTAGTGTTACCTTATTAAGAATACAAGAGCGAGCTATGCAAGCTAGAAAATTGGAGCATCCTGACTCCGATACGTTAGGTTTTCGTTAAAGAGCGAGCGAAGCAAGCTCGATGGTAGGAGCCATAGAAATATAATCTTTCTTATATCTATGGTTGGAGCATTCTGGACCAGCACCCTAATTGCGTAACACACTATCAATCTCAAACTGAATCATTTTTAAGGATATTGCTTCATATGTTCAAAAAAATTGTCTGTTTAGCAACGTAAATAACGCAATGAATGTTGTTGAGCTGTCAAAATGAAAGCCATTGCTACTGATAGTGTGTCACGCAATTACCCCACAGGGCCTGCAGTCTCGACATTAGATAGCGACAAAAATCTGTCGCTAAGTCGTATCGATGTCAAATTCCTTTAATAGATTTTCAACCTTATACTTTCGAAATAAAGTTGAAAATCTATTAAAGGAATTTGACATCGATACGACTTAGCGACAGATTTTTGTCGCTATCTAATGTCGAGACTGCAGGCCAGGATCGGTTAAGTTTTAATTGTATGTGAGCTAGAAAATTGGAGGATCCTGACTGGGATAGGTTAGATGTTTTGTGTGATTTTACTAAAGGACTGCGCCTGTAGCTTAAAGCCTTTGTAAACCATAAACAACTTACGTTAATTTTCATATTTTCGTTAGATATTCATTCATTACTTATCAATAAGAATATGAAGTTTTGAATACTATTTTACGAAGTTTTGCTTACACACGTATGGGCCTGTAGCTAAGGGGCCCCGTACAATTGATACGAAGGAGCCTTGTATCATTGATACGGCTGATACGGCGGTAGCAACGCCCCTGAGCCATAGGTACGTTCTCCGATCCATTTCTTTACATTTTCATCAGATACTTTCGCAACCAACCATAGCAAGACAGGCTGATATACAATAGAGCTACAATTATGTAATCTACGAGTTTTGTAGCGCATAAGATCGAAGTTCATTGCAGGTATTTTATAATCCTTAAGTAGGTACATGTATACCTAAGTAGGTACATGTGTACCTAAGTAAGTACATGTATATCTAAGTAGGTACATGTATACCTAAGTAGGTACATGTATACCTAAGTAGGTACATGTATATCTAAGTAGGTACATGTATACCTAAGTAGGTACATGTATACCTAAGTAGGTACATGTATATCTAAGTAGGTACATGTATACCTAAGTAGGTACATGTGTACCTAAGTAGGTACATGTATATCTAAGTAGGTACATGTATACCTAAGTAGGTACATGTGTACCTAAGTAGGTACATGTATATCTAAGTAGGTACATGTATATCTAAGTAGGTACATGTATACCTAAGTAGGTTCATGTATACCTAAGTAGGTACATGTATACCTAAGTAGGTTCATGTATACCTAAGTAGGTACATGTAAACCTAAGTAGGTACATGTGTACCTAAGTAGGTACATGTATACCTAAGTAGGTTCATGTATACCTAAGTAGGTTCATGTATACCTAAGTAGGTTCATGTATACCTAAGTAGGTACATGTAAACCTAAGTAGGTACATGTGTACCTAAGTAGGTTCATGTGTACCTAAGTAGGTACATGTATATCTAAGTAGGTACATGTATACCTAAGCTGAAACAGAAGTACTGTTTTCAATGTTTACATACTTATTTTCGGAACATGAAAAATAAATGCTGATAAAATCTGCATAAGGTTTAAAAAATTGTTAAGTCAATGTTGTTGTTTACACATTTTTGCGTCAATAAGCCGAATACGACGTCAATTCGTGCTAATTTGATTTTTTAAGTTATTTAAATGAGTACCACAAGTTGATTCTGTTTATCTCATTGTCAAGGACAAATCGGACGACGTTACGGATAGAATCTCATGCATCTTAAACATCTGTTTATATTAGATATGAAACTGATGACAGGCGATTATTTACAAAATATGTGCCTACTCATTAATTACTGTTGCGTATAATTATTACATTAATACGATGTCGTAGCTAACAACCTACAACGTTTTCATATCAATAATCCAAGGTTTAAAATAGGTTACACTTCCCGTGTTCATGAAAATTACAATTTTAGAAAATTGTAAACATGATGGTACATTGACTTGTTTACTGCGTGTTACTGATCAGATTTAGGAATCTTTACAACGGATTCTTTAACGGAAAGTCGTAGTGCCTGAGATCTAGGGTATTAGAAGCAGGCCTACATAATAATCTACGAGACATTAGCTGCTTACTATGGATTGGCAATCAATTAAATGTATGAATGAATGAATATATCCTCTAAATCTACTATAAAGTACTTCGTATGAATTATTATACGAAGTACTTTATGGTAGATTTAGAGGATTTATCACACAAGGTTTCGAAGTCAGGAAGGGTCGTTAATCAAATCTATGATTGTCGCTTTCGTAAGTATTTCCGTTTTAGAACATTTTTTATTGGTTATTTTTGCGTAACTGTTGGCCTCATTCTGTTTCGTAATATTAATGTTCGACACATAATTTGATTCAGAATCCGAATGGATAAGGCCGGTCATTGTATGTTTTGTAGTGTTAAATGCATTTTTGTGGTATGTATTTCTGGTGTACAATAAAGTGTATATACATAAAAATAAATAAATAAGGTCGGGCAGGGCTATTTCGATTAAGTATAAAAACACAAACGTTAGCTTCAAAAGTCTGCACACTCGTTTTTGAATACATTATGGGAGATTACCTACATACATTTAATGAAAGTATGTTCTATAAGCTTTAATTGAGATCTTTTTACGTAGGTCTTAAACAGAATACTCATCTTATATTTTCAAAGGAACGATGTTTTTGAAATTGGGAAGAAATAGTTACATTATTACCCCACAGTGGGGTTATCTCAACTATGACACATATTTATCATACTAAAGCCGTTATCGTATTGACGACACTATGCCTAATTATCATCTATTATGGTTTAGTTACGCACAAAAATATTTAAAATATTTTGGAGGGGTTTTTTCGACTTTTTCTATAGTCAGTAAGTAGTACAGCACGCGTAGCATGACCATTATAGAAACGGGTTTAGTCGACGGAAGAATAGACAAAAATGACGTTCCGTGAAGACAGTACGACGGCAGCAAAGTAGAAAGAGTCAACTGCACTTTTTACGAAATTCAGTAGTTTATTCACGTTTTTCTTTTATTTTGCATATATCTCGAAAATGGTGTGTCCTATAGCAAAAATAATGAAAATTTCGACCCCCTTTATGTGACCCTTAAACCTCTAAAACTAAACATATAGGTAATAGTTTTTCACATTTTCCATACTAAAAATGAAAAGTTCCATTTTTCCATTCCATTTTTATACTTTGCGGCCGTCGAGTAAAAAGTTTTCTACTGTCTTTAGCATGGCGATTACAAAATCAAATTGTCTTCACTACCTTAGACAACTGACAGTTGTCAGTGTGATTTTGACGTTTGGGATAGAAAACTTTCTTCTGAAATAGTCTACATATAAAAAGACCTAGACAACGATCGGTAAAACAATAGACAAAATGACGGATTTTACAAGCATTTTTACGGTGCGATGTCAAAAATAGAGAAACGAAATGTCACTTTGTATAGAAATAACTATGTCTTGTCTTCCAAGAAATAGAAAGCGTCATGCTACGCCTGCAGGAAAGCATACCAACAAACATTGTCGATAAATCAGATCAACATAAAAAATGAATAGACTTTAACAAAAAAAAAAAAAATTGTTAATTTAATTGCGAATTGTTTATTTTATCTCCGGTTTTTTAAAGCCATTTTACAGAATGACGGGTTTCAGTTCATTCCAGATTTCTGTCAGAGTCCTTGCAAATTCAGTGGCCTCTACCATTGGATTATTCTTTCTTCTCAGCGATCTTTTAGTAGCATTTTTATACATGCTGCATACTGTAACTTCAGAATAATTAGAGTGACGAAGCTGAAAGGCACAATTGACAACAAGAACGGGACTGTTGTAAGGAAAGATTTCAACTTGCAGTAACGGTATTGGCATACCAGCTTATACAATGCTAGAGCTTTTGAAAATTAAAGCGAAAAGGGAGTGGGATCAGCCGTGTAGTAGTAGAAAAGTGAACGAGAGACAAAATAAACTCGTTTTCACGTTTCACAACCATCATCATTTTATAATGTACCAAGTAGTTCACTGTATCGCAGCAGGTGCCAATGCTTTTGTTATGCATAGAGTATCGATATATAAATGATAAATGATTTTATTTCTCTAAGTAGGTTTGTACAAACAATTTTACACGTCAATCATATTTTTTAACTAGATGAGGTCGGCGTTTCCTATTTGACTACTCTGAGAAGAAAGGCTGAAACAAACTCAGAGGTCACAGTCTCTTTTAAAGTCCAGACATAATCTTGGTCATATCATGTGAAGACCATGTAGATTGGTATCTGAAATGGTCTTTTGAGGAAAGAACCACATAGATTGAGTGAACCTGTCCAGTCACTGCACGCATTTGTCAGTAATCGTGCAGTTCGACTCAGGAAGTCAGGACTTAAGGAGCTCAACGATTCGACGGACAATACCAAAGAAAGGACATGTGGGTAGGCCATAATGGGACATCACTAGTGTTTCACAATACCATACAAAACTTAAGCGGGGTAATTATGACTTTCTGTTAGTCGAAATTACCCCACTTCTTGATTTGTGGGGCTATATAAGCTAACGCAAAATCACATTAAAAACGTATCATCGTGAAGAACTTATGAAGCGAAAAACAACGTATGGTTTTATATTTCCACTACTCTCTGTTTAATATTGTGAAAACAAGCGTTATAAATACAACTTTTGACAAAAATGTGACAAACGTCTTTAGTAAACACATTCATAACATGACGTCCGGCTAAAGAGTATAATAATCGTCTGACAAAAAAAGGCGTGTGGGTCAAACAGTTCGCAATTTAGCAGCTGCATCTATGTTTTATTTTCGAAATAAACTGTTCACCTACTTGGGAATAGATGGCGTTTTTGTACAAATGCAATAGAATAACAGTAATTTCATTAGTTAGAATAACCCGAAAGTCGAAATACGCTTGAAATAAATAAATAAATGGAGATTTATTTTATGTTTGCGTTGTAATTAGAAAACTAGGTACATCAGACTAAAGTTCAAAAATAGAAAGAAGACACTTATAAGCTTTAGCTCACAGAGAGGAGGCCTGTGTCTGTGTCCAGCATGGCAGCAGTAGGGACATTATAAGTAGGCTGATTATGCTAAGCTTTAGCTAATTATTCATACTTCCGACGCGAATAAAAAATTGTATTAAAATCACCTGTCAGCTGATTATCATGCCTCGCACGTTTACCAACAATGCGTAGTAAAGACGGACGCGATAGAGATAAATTGGCAAATATCGTCTGTCATGACGCCATTCGCCGTCCGTCGACGTTGGCGTCGCGGCGGTTAAATGTTTATTTCATTCCGATAAAATGGGTTTTCTGTTTGTGTGAAAATCTCTGTTCTCGAATTTTTTATAAGTAGGTACCTACGTGGGACTTTACTTATCTTATGTGCCCGTGCCATTTCAGAAGTCACTCGATGAAGTACCTATAGAGTAACAATCTTCCTTTCTGTGTATTCAATGTGAAAGTGTATTTGTTATTTAGTAGTACATACGTACAATCTGCTAAACTGCTGAACCGGTTTTGATAAAATTTGGAAGCAAGGTAGTGTTGTGGGTACTTGGGAAAAGACAATGTTGTTGGACACTTTTCACGACGGTACGTATATGATCATTTCACGCAGTCCAACCTGCGCGGCACAGCAGCTAGTTTATGATTAGGAATGTTACTTTTCATTTTCGGAGGGTAGTTCAGGTATGTCCCATAACCGGGATCGGTAATGAACTACGTTGAAAACGAACACGCGCTAATCAACAAGTGCTACATTTCTACATTTTATCGTGATATAATTAAAACAACAAATAATATGAGTTATGACCACGGAGTACAGAAAGAAGGTTATGACTGACAAAAGCTCACCATTCAACTCCCTCATTGCTGAACAAAAACTTCAATCAAATTCGTTAAATCGGGATAAACAGCACCAAAATAAAAACGGATACAAATGTCAACACCTCGCCGCGGTTCTAGATCAACAATATTATTTTAAATGTTTCTAATTTAATTCTCGACTTTGAATAATAATTTCGTTACGGCGCAGGCGACGGTCCGCGGTACACTGATCATTGTTACAGGGTTTGTGTCTAATATAACTGACTATATCAAGGATATTAATGCTATATCTAGTCTTAATTATGAACATTTGTGATTGGCAGTGCATTTGTTGCTCCAGGAGGTCCTAGATTATTTCTCCATTTTCTAAAAAGTCTGAATTGCAGACGCAATTCAATTTTTTCAATTCCAATGAACTAACAAACTTTATTAATTCCATTATCAAAATCTGTTGTGAGTTTTGTTCCCCCAAAAGTGTACTATGACCACAGAGGCACTATATTACTCACAGACTTGAACTTTAAATATGACGTAGATAACAAACAACATTGGAGAACAGAGCACCCCTTTTTTGCTATATGGGGATCTAAGTCTGGACCACACGCACAGCAGACACGCTTGCAACCACTAGACCAAAGAGGCAGCCATCAACTAGTTAAAAATTGTAAGGATTGGCTTATGATTGGTTAGACTGGAAGCTGACTCCAACATAGTTGGGGAAGTCGAAGCAGATGATGATGGGGATGACCCGCATGTGACACTGTGCATGTGCTCTGAGTTAGACTGTCTATAGTTTTACCTGCCTTCGATTTCTGAGTAGCCTAGTGACAGCATTGCACAAGGTAGTCCAGTATAGTATAGACTTTAGACGCAAGTTTGGTCACGCGAAATATTCGGCTGGTAATGAATGCAGGCGGACCATTTAGAGCGGATCGTATCTTATATCATGAGAAAACATGGACAAGAACTTACAAAGTTAATTACTAATATATAACGTGTACCTGATTTTGGCTTTGGAGGCGGCGCATAGGTCAAACCTTGAATCAGGTTGGAACCGTCGAGCGAGAAGTACTATTGTAAATATTTCCCTTAAGCGATACGATGGTGAAAAGTTGGCAGCTATCAGAAGGAGGAAAACGTTTTGCCCTAAGAGAGCACCTGAAGGAAAAATTCTACAAGCATACATATTTCTGTTTGTTTTTTTCCTTCAGTTGCTCAGAATTAGGTTACCTATCCCTAGTAGATAATTTACCTAATTTTGAATTGCTGAGGGCAGCTGTGCGGATAGCAGTTTGTTATGATAACCGGTTAAAGTCAGGGCTGACACACAAGCAAACACATGTGAAGTCCTTGTTCACGTTACGATGTCAGTGACGCCGTGTGGTGGCCTAAAGGTAAAGGAAAAAGGCAAAGATGATTATGACTTCAAAGCCGGCTGTCGCTGTAAACCAGCGATGTGGCTCTGTTCGCATCCGGGCACAGCATTATGCTCGAGTGATGACCGTTTTGCGTGGATGTGACGCATAATTCCCCCCAGCTTGTTATTCATTGTGTTTGTGTTTTTTTCTTTGGGTCATATTTTACTTACCGCAAATAAATGTAGGTACTATCTTTAATTTTTTTTTTCATTTGCTGGTAGCATTTGAAGACATCATCACCACGTCAATCGACCCAAATTAATGCTAAACTAACTAAAATTACAATGAGTGCGAAACATTAAAGTGACAAACAGATTTTTTTGGTCGAATCGAATCCTTCCGGCTCGCAAGTATCAAATGATGCTGATTCTAATTACATTTCAAAATACCTGATTTTACAGCCAAGAAATTTTAAACTGTATTGTTAATGACTCTGAGTAGATAATTGCCTGAGTGCGACAAGATTGGGAGCAGGCTTCTTAAATGAGAACCCAAAACGCATGTCGTTGATATTAACTTTGATATTACATCCTCTATTGATATTATATTTCCGTGTATGAGGAAATGTTAATTTGAGAAAGTGTTTCTTTGATGTTGTTACGTGATAGTTAGGATCCCTCTACTGCGACCTGTTGATCTGTCTCTTAGAAACTCCGGTCCTCCTTAGCGACAACAGACAAGATGAGGGAACAATATTTTAATAATTCAACTATTATAGCTTCTCAGAGAATCTCCTGTTTTGCTCTTTGGCTCTAATGGAGCAATCTCCGAGGTATGTACGGAGCAAGATGATCCTATTATTGAAATCTATGTCCAGTCTCTCGGAGTTTTCGTGCTCTAATACTGGAGGACGCTCTTGTAGTCTTTTATAGACAAACCATAGGAGAGTTAGCTGTCTACTTACTTAGCTGGTAAGTTTTATTACTATATAGCTCTTACAAACTCTGCACTGCATAAACCCTTCTAACTTGCGGAGTTCAGCCCTCTAACAATGCCAAAACAACTCAGTAAACCCTCTTATCGATACCACAACCATACAGAATATGAAAATTAAATGAAAATACCATAATCACATAATAAGTTTAGTAATAATAACAGTTGAGTGTGGGCCCGGCCTTGAGCATCGACAAGACAATACTTATTATAATTACTCGCAGCCTATGTTAGCATTGACAGGCCGACGTTGGCGTTGCTACGGGGAAGAGATGACTACAATGTGACAATTATTGCCGGCGGGCATGAAACATGACAGATGAACTGGTAATTATAAGAAAACAGCAGCACGGGCATGTCATGAGGAGGGACGCGTGAGACTAGGACAGAGGTGAATATCTATATGTTGCGTTATTGATAGATGGAGTGGGAAAGAGAGACTCGAGATAATATAGATGATTGTAATAGAGGTGACATCAAGATCATACGAATGAAAAGAGAGTGAATAAGGTGACAGTTAACAGGGTAGAATGGAAGAGGAAAAGTAACATAGGACAAGGACAGGCAGGACAAGAAGAGCATTTAATCTTGACCGTTTCATTGGAGGCGCTTATATTCAGCAGCACTGATGTGAGGATACATACCTACTATTGATAAAATGATGCAGCTGTTTTTAGTAACTTAGGTAATATAGTGAATCAGACGGGGGGGGGGGGGGAGGGGTGTTACTTAACACACAAACAACTACTCTGCCTTTAATTTTGACAATTCAACAACATGCATTGCGTTATTTATGTTGTTGAGCTGACGAATTTTTCAAACAACACAAAACTTTCAAACGAAGCATTGAATTAGGAATTTCTTTCAAAATCGTTCGGATTGTGAAAGATAGTGTGTTATGTATCTGGGGTGCAAATTCAGCTATAGAATGCAATTTTGAGTCGTAGTTGGCAACTCGAGATTTCGCCTGCTAAGTCTGGGGTCGCCATTTACCATTCGAAATTTCGCCCGGCAATAAGGCAAGATCTTGTTTTCAAGATCGAGATTAAGCATACTTTTTTAAATAATGCGTTTTTGTTTAAACAAAAGTTCTTTTCTTATTTAAAATGAAAAATATACCTACTTAGAGTAATCGTTTTATATTTTGTAAATAAAACGGCATAAATTGAATCTCGAAACAATAAAATCAATGTTTGCCAGCCTACCAGCCTATTATTGTCCCACTGCAGGGCAAAGGCCTCTTGACCTCTACTCATATAAAAAAGGTACTGTTTATTTATGTAGGTAGGTAGTAGTCATCTGAATCTGCACTGTATGCAATAATCACGTGCTGATCCATGCGTCATGTTCGTGAACCGACGCCGCCGCCGTCAGTTGGAACTTGTCATTTCTTAGCTGCCACGGCTTACGAGTACTTATTTTAATTAAGTATTTTATACTTCAATTGTTTTTTGTTTGTTTCTCTACTCTGGACGCTTTTAACGTGCAACGTATTTTTACTTCGTTCTCACATATAATTATAAATTCAACATTAATGATGTAACTAATGCTTTGTAACAATATACCTAAAAAAAAAGTTTCCATGTTGTTTCATGGCCGTTGTTCTCCATAGGAACCATAGGAACGCTTAGAAAAGGGCAACTAGCTTCGTCTTTCTGAATGACCGAGTCCTTTGATAATTCAAAAGTGCCCGTAAATGGTTTAACTGAAATAAATGCTATGAGTTTGTGTATGACTATGAATACATAACGCAACAAATTAGCACACACAGACCACGTAAACTATATATCCATTCATTATTATGTTGAAAATGGCTTCTCAAGAAGCAGTGTGCTCAAGTAGTCGCACGCGCTCAGTCTCGAAATCTCGTGTGAGATCTCGACCGTATTTTTCGAGACCGCAATTGTATTCCCTAGATTCAGCACTCCGGGTGACCCAATCCGACAAGTTACAATAAATGTTGAATTATTGTCACAAACATCATGCTGGGCAAGACAGAGGACGCTGCTGACTGTTTTTTCGATATCCCAATTTTTTGTTGTTTTGTGTTTTTTTTTTGTTGTTTTATGCCATTTTATCAGCCATATTAACCGTGTGTGAGAGAAGAGAAGAACAGATCAACCGTTGGCGCAACAAATAACAAAGATCATACATTACTCAGAAGTGAACAATTCTAGGCTGGAGCCTTTAGATTTAATGAAGAAGTCAATAGCTAAGGAATTAAGGTTTCTTCCGATAGTTATACGAATACGTGCGGTAAGTTCTGTAAACCGCAAAACGGTTCGTGACGTAACGAGTATGAGATACACGTGCAGCCGACTTGTTGCGCCCGCGGCCCGCTGCAAGTGTTGCATTGAAGCGATTGGCTTAATACATATCTTTTTAACTTTATAAATATAAAACGACTTTTTAGCTTACTGACTGACGGGGAATTAACATTACTGAGGATTTTTTTGAGGTCGTGGAGGCACTTGAGTAAAAAAAATCGGACAAGTGCGAGTTGAACTCGCGTGGAGAGGGTTCCGCACGATAAATATGTTACCCACCAAAAACATTTCATGTAAAGCAGGTTGCCAAGACTTACATAACGCTTTCACTGTTAAAAAGTAATCAGATCTAATGTAGAGCCAAGCCCCCACCCTACCTCTACAAGTCTTAATTCTACAAACCCTACATCTTGGTCAAAATGTACGGGTTTGCCATTTCGCGGCCGCCGCACAGACACTCCTATGGGCTTATGGTAAGAAATTAAGTCACTAGTCTTTAATGTTGTGTCATGCAAAAGTTTAATGGAACGGCCAAGCCATACATTTTGACCAAGATGTAAGGTTTTTAAAGTTAGGCCTCGTCGAGTTAGGGGCTTCGCTCTACATTAGAACTGATAACTTTTTAACAGTGAAACCGTTATGTAAGTCTTGGCAACCTAATTTACATGAAATGTTTTTGGTGAGATTTTATTTATTTTTGTACGGTCCTCTATTTCTTTTTATTTTAGCGGTGATATTGTACTGATATTACACAGACATGTTAAAATCATAACCCTTATTTCTCGCATAGTCGGGTAAAAAGATATTTCTTGCACGCCAGCAGTTACTGTATACATAGCCATCGAAAAAGATTTTCTTTTTTGTTGATTATATACATGCTAATCTAGCTTTCATAGCAAATGGAAGTAGATGTACCGATTACCTGTAAGAACTACACCTACCTGTAAGGGACTTAGAGGGTGAAGCTACTTTCTTATTTTTGTTGTTTGTGTGAAAATCATAGCCTGAATACCAAATTTCAGCTATCTAGGTCTTCGGGAAGTGCCCTAGAGGTTTTGAGAGCGAGTGAGTGAGTCAGTCAGTGAAGAAATCGACGTATTTTAGGTATTAATAAAATCCAAAACTAGACACATGAAGTTTAGTGTATTTTAAAAGCTTGCTAACTACATTTTATTCTAAGAATTTGAGCTCTCTAGCATTATTCAGGCCGAAGCCATGAGGGTATGAAAATACGACGATACGCTTCGAGAAAACGTAGGTAGTGCCCCTGCTTGTTGTTTTCGGCCCATCTTGGTGGGAGTACTACCGTGCCTCCAGATCTCAAGAACAAACTTGACATTGTAGTTGTAAAACATGTTCTCCCATACATTCCAACTGCATTTGTAAGTTTGTACGCACAATATTGAAAGTTTACCATGTTATTTTAAGACCCTAGACTTCTTATAGCTTTTCCTGTAATCTGTAAGTAAAATAAAAGAACAAATTTCTTTATTTATTTCTAAATTTTAGGCTCAGTAGTTTCAGATATAAGGAGGGCAATGGACATTTTCACATATTTTCTTAAATATCTACATAACTGTTTATTTTAAAATTATACCAAAAATATATTTGAGACCCTCTTAATAAGTCCTTTCATTTGAAAGTCACACGGTACAGTTTGCAAAACTTTTGTTTTTATTTTTCTAGTTTCGTTCCAAAAGTAAGTAATCATCCAATAAGTAATCAAAATTCATTTATTTATGTTACGCGTCCGGGTTAGGGGCACAGAAATTCATATGTGTATCAAATTTCAACTTAATCAGTCTAGTAGATTCGGAGCAAAGTGGCTGTGACAGACGGACAGACAGACACACGAGTGATCCTATAAGGGTTCCGTTTTTTCATTAGAACGTCGGAACCCTAAAAAGGATTCGACAAAACAACGGAAGGACAGAAAACGACACAAGAGAACGACGAAATAAGAGTATTCGTTAACAAAGGAAAATCTACAGCCTACACTGACAATGGAAGCAACAGAAAAGGAAAGTCTAAATTTGAAATAAAACGCTATTCTCCGGTTTCTTGTGCCGTAGCAAGAAATAAATGGCAGGCGGTCCGCGAATCTGTGGCCTTGCTCACTGCCGAGGACCAATACCGAGGCGATTATAGTCACGAGTGTCGTAGTACAGCGATATCAACAATCCCTAACATCTTATCTGCCGTTGAAAGTACCGGAAGGTGTTTGTCCCGATTGGTTTATGAATTTCTATCCTTGAGAATGTATTAATTTCTTTGTTTCTATTAGAAACAAAGAAACATAAATTAAAATAATAATAAAAAATAATTTATATGTGTCATGTTACCTACATTAGCACTAGCACCCATGCCTTCAACTGCCTGAAGGTAGTATTTCCACTGAGGTGCTCTTTCCTTGGCTGCCTTCATCATTGCAGCCAGTTAAAGTAACGCTTTTCAAAGCTTACTGTGAGTCCTTCGACGCGTGCAGCTTGTTGGTCAATTTCACTCAGCGGGCATACAGCGACCTACGCTTTCAATATAATAATGCACTGAGAGTGCTGCGACAGCACCTACAGTGTTCTCAGAGTGTTCGCAGACCGGTGGGATGCCGCGATGTTGCGGAGGTGGATGCAGCTCCACGCTGAATTTTAATTGTATGTTAATGTCTGACCTACTAACACTAGATGTTAAGTAAAATTGTTACAAACCCTAAGGACTCTGTCTAGAATCGAAGTTTTCTATTATACTCTATTCTTGCATGATAGCACTTGAACATAATGGTCCCTTTGAGATGTCCGCTGTCCGTACTGTCCGTCACATCGTATTGTGCAAAACTAAACACAAAGAACATGAATTATCTTCGTCAGCCGACGCGACGTCATAATTACAATACCTAAGTATTTTTCTTCACTACATGAGGTAATTGACTCTTTAAAAGATGACTTTTGTTCCCAACAACATACGATTTTAAACATCCATTTTTCCATATTAATATTATAAATTCGAACTACGTTTGTCTGTCTGTATGTTACTCTACACGCTTAAACGACTGAATGAATTTCGATAAAATTTTGCTAGGAGATAGATAGCATGCTGGGGAAGGAGATTGGCTACTTTTTGTCTCAAAAATAATCCAAAAAGGGGGTGATATAGGAGATGAGAGTGTTTATGGGAAACTTAGCATTTCTTAAGTTAGGGATATGGAAATCCAAATTTATGCTTTTGGTAATAAATAAAAAATTACGTGTTGCAAATCATGTGATTTCAAACTTTACATGATTATTCAAATTTTTGTGTACCTCTTTTTAAGAGATTTAAGGAAAATTTAAATTTATGCTTTTGGTAAGAAATAAAATTATTTGATTCAGCGTTTTTGTAAAATCACCCCTCAAAAGAGTAAAATAGGGGATAATTTTAAAATTCACATTATTATTGAAATTCTGCTTTTACCTCTTTTTAAGAGATTTAAAAAGTTGGAAATGTAGTCAGAACCCGTATCTTGAGGTAATGTTTATTTTAGTAGTAGCTTCTGCCCGCGGGTTCGCCCGTGTGGTTTTCGGAAATTCTCCCACGGGAACGTGCTGCCGGGATAAATAGTATCCTATCATCCACATTCATTTTAACGGACAGACAAATAATTAAACAGGTTTTTATGATTCTAAATACCTAACTTAAAAATAATAATAATACATTTTAATTTAAAATACTAAACAGACATTTAATAATTTACATGATAATGACAAGCCTAATAAAACCATGACAATGCTTAATTCCATGTTTCGAAGCTCTATGACTGAAGACGAGATAAAAAAAGAATTAATAGCTTTAAATAACACTAACTCAGAAGGTTACGATGGAATTAGTACAAAAGTAATTAAAACATGCAGTACAGAATTAATTCCTATATTGACTTATTTAATTAATCTCTCATTTTCATCTGGAACTTTTCCTGATGCCCTAAAATTATCAGTCGTTAAACCTCCGTACAAAAAAAACGATAAAAATGATGTTAAAAATTATCGCCCGATAACCCTTATACCCATATTATCTAAATTATTTGAAAAATGTATGCACAAGAGACTTTCCGACTATTGTAGCAAATACAATATCATAACAAAAGAACAGTATGGGTTCCAAAAGCACAAGTCGACAACACTAGCAATTGCTAATCTCTTAGGGCATATTCATAATTTCCTAAATAAAAATTATTTAACTACAGGACTATTCTTCGACCTGTCACAAGCCTTCGACTTTGTGGCACATGATATCTTGTTGAGAAAATTAGAAAAAAGTGGAATAAGAAGTTTGGCACTGCAGTGGATCGCGTCCTATCTAAGCAACCGAAAACAATACGTTGTTATTAACAAAGTAAATGAAAATTTAGTAACCTCGTATTTATCTGACTATAGAGTCAATAATTGCGGCGTCCCCCAAGGGAGTGTATTGGGACCTTTATTGTTTCTATTATACATAAACGACTTACCGCTAGTGATTAACCATAAATGTATACTATTTGCGGATGACATTTCTATTATTGTGACATCTGACAAAAAGTATAAAACTAAATCTGATCATGAGATGGACATTAACAATACTATTGATGACATTATAAAATGGTTACAGACAAATAAATTCAAAATTAATTTAGATAAATCTAATTATATACAGTTTAATAAATCAAAACATACTAAATACAATTTCAAACTTAATATTGACAGGTTAAAAGAAGTTCCACAAACTAAATTCTTAGGTGTACTCATAGATCAAGATCTGAATTGGAAAGTACATCTGGATAATTTGTGCAGTAGGATTAATAAGTTTGTTTATGCTCTCAGACAAATAAGGAATATAACTAACAAAAAAACAGCAATTACAACTTATTACGCCTATATAGAATCCATCTTACGATACGGGCTTATTTTTTGGGGTAACAGCACGGATAGACACAGAGCATTTATTGCGCAAAAGAAATGCATCAGAGCCATTTGTGGTATCCGTCCTGACGAGTCATGTAAACTGTTCTTTAAAAAGCTAGGTATATTACCACTTCCGTCACTCTACATTTACGAAATCTGTAATTATGTTTATAATAATAAGGGATTGTTCAAAAAAGCCTATCAATTGAACTCTCGAAATAGAGATCCATGCAGGCTTGAATTGCAGGATACTCCTAAATCAGCCAAGTATGCGAAATGTTTCCTAGTCATGTGTATACGCATTTATAATAAAATTCCAAAAGAAATAAAACAAGTATATAATATTAACTCATTTAAAATCAAATTATTGAAATGGCTGAAAGAACATATGTTTTATGATATTAAAGATTTTTTTAACAATAAATTATAAATTTCTGGACTTTTGTCATTACGGATAATGCTAAGATGAAACTATTATTTTGTTGTATTTACTTTATATCTGTGACATTGAACAACAATTAACTAATAATTACTATTTTGCATGCAATTGATACATATCTTGTATAGCTAAACATGTGGACTTTAGATTAATACCTGACTGTAACAACTTTATACCATGTTTAAGGCAAATAAAGACTTATCTTATCTTATCTTATCTATAGCGTCGCTATTGACCACGTGTTATCTATATATTAGCTAATTATATTTTATAATTTCAAATTGTAATAACTTTTAAGCGGGTGGACCAACTTAAATGAAATAAATAATACCATACTACCTCAAGATACCGGTTCTGACTACATTTCAATTTTTTTAAATCTCTTATAACGAGGTAAAAGGAAAAAAAAATAATAATAATGTGAATTTTAAAATTATCCCCTATTTTACTCTTTTACAAAAACGCTGAATCAAATAATTTTATTTCCATAAATTAAAATTTACCTTTACCTATCTTATGAAATGCTAAGTTTCCTATACAAACTTTCAGCCCCTATATCATCCCCTTTTAGGATTGATTTTGAGACAAAAAGTACCCTATGTCCTTTCCTAGTATGCCATCTTCGAGTATCTCCTCGCTAAATTTTATCGAAATCCGTTCAACGGCTTAGGTCCTCACCGGACATGGCTGTTTCGGGAGGTTCCTGTTTCAGATAAGGCGGGAGGAAACGCCCGGGTGTTACCATTGTGTGGATCGACTGGAGGACACGGTGGAGCATACGGTGGAGGTCTGCCCGGCTTGGGCGGAGCACCGCCGTGTCCTCGTGGCGGCGATCGGCGGCGGCGACCTCTCGCGTCCGGCCCTGGTTCAGGCCATGGTACCGAGCGAGAGGGAAAGGGAAGCCGTCACCTCCTTCTGCGAAGCAATAATGCTCGCGAAAGAGGAGGCGGAGCGCGAGAGGGAGAGGCAATCACTGCGCCCTCGCGCCCCTAGTCGCCGCAGAAGGAGACACCCTGGGCGTCGGGAGTCGATTGCCGTCTCCCGGCCACCTTAGGCGCGGGCTTGCGGACGGCGAGCAATGGGCAGCTCGCCATCCGGTAAGGACCAGGCCCGGGTCGACGGCGCGTCGTGTTCCACGCGCGCCTCAAAGAGATGTCAGCAAAATTGACGGGGTCCGAGAGGACCGATGCCTGCCGGGGCTGCGGATTGTTCGAAAGAGCTACCGTGGCCCTGGCACACAGGCAACTGAAGGAACACGGGTGGGTTTTAGTCAGTAAGAGTCTGACACGCCCTTCCGCTCCGCCCAGAGCGGGAGAGGTCATTTGATGATTTCCCACCAAAAATAAAAAAATAAAAAGGCTTGAAAAGGTAACATACAGACAGACAAGAGTTATTTTCAAATTTATATTGTTAATGTGTCCTTAGAAGTTATTAGATTTTAAAGTTATAAAATAACTTAGCTAATATGTTCAAACAGGCGCGACACAAAGGTTCCGCCTGTCGCGTGATGAACGGTGCCTTTGTGTTGCGTGCGATTCGGATCGCGTGTCGCGTCTGTTTGGAGGAGCCTTTACGTGGTCAATGGCGGCGTTAAAGTATTTCAAATTAATGATGATAATATTCAAATGTGTTATTTTTAAGTTAGACGTTTATAATCATAAAAACCTGTTTAAATAAAAAAAAAAGATTTTTTTGTATTTATTATCTGTCTGTTACATTTTCACGCTTTAACCGCTGAATGAATTATACGGATAGCCGATGACCTGGGTTAGGACATAGGATACTTTTTATCCCGGTATCGGTAGTACGTTCCCGTGGGATGTTTTCCAACATCCACGCGGGCAGAAGCTAGTACTTAATAGATTGCTCACTGGGTATACTACGGCGATTACGTTAATCCTATATTTTTATTAATATTCCTCTCTTAAATCACCCGCGTTAAAGTCATTTCTACTCCTGAAGAGTCAAACAGTAAGAACTCCGCACGAGCTCGAACTAATCGGGCAAACAAACTTAGCCATGTGAGCGGTTGATATGAAAATGTACCACGACTTGATTTCGCGGTTGCATAGATGATAGAACATAGAAGGGTATCAGTGTCCAACACCGATGCGCGCGTTGAGCTAAGCACCACTAACCGAATACCTGACCGCGGCATCATTGATCTACCTACTTACTGTATTTAGCCACGAGCCCTCCAAATTACGCGAAATTACAATATAAACGCCCTCGTGCTTCACGCCCGTCAGATTATACTTATATTAAAATGATATGATAACGCAACAAATTGTAGAGACATGACTCAGCTGTGCAATCTTGCGATCTTGCCGCACTTTGACTATTTTGGGAGCAAATTCCTAGCTTCTAGCACCGTGAAAATATGGGCAAATGTAATAAATAAAAAATAATTTATTTCAGACAAAAAAGTCCATTGGCAAGGCAAGGTTGTTAATAACAAGAATGTTGCTTATTATAACTAATGTTAGTACTTAAAAGTAAACAGAAGAAACTAGACATACCGTCTACCTCTGCACAGTAGGCTCATCGGTCTCGCAACACATGGAGTTCAATGAACCTACTGAGCAGAACAGTATCGTTTCTCTCGCCGATCATCTTCAGGACGCTATTCAGGCTGCCCCGTACTCGTCGCACCACCGATGCAACCTTTTTACGCATAATTGCGTAGAAATCATCTACGCTGACGTTAGTAAACTGCAATATCGAGGGAGCCGAAACAGAGCCCTGAACATATTATTATATTGGACGCGCAAAGCATTGTAGGCTTTTTGTGTAAAATTTGCCCACAGGCCGCTCGTGTAGAAAGTCTGGCAGAATGCCTTGAACATTGTTATTTTAACAGGAGCAGTACACCGAGCGAACCTGCGTGCCAACATATTACCGCGCACCGACAATGCCCTGCGCTCTCTCTCAATGTCTAATTCGTCACTCAAATTCTGTTACGATGTGTCCCAGATATTTAAACTGTGCAACACGACTTAGAGGTACCCCATTAAGTAATATAGGTGGTATAAAGATATTGTTTTTATTTTTACTTTAATGGTCTTTGTTATTTATTATTATGCATAACAGATGCAATTGATAATGGTACCTGAGGAGTTTCAATTAATATATTATTTACGGCAAAAAATTATAAAATAATGAAAGTAAGGTGATTATTTGGTGTCAGTTTTGGTTAAAGTCGAATGTAAATAAAACTATTATTAATTATATCACTCCAATTAATTTAGTGGATAAATAAAGTTCTTTTGTATTACTAGACGAATCAATTAGGAACAAAAATAAAAAGTATTATTATCTTTCGGTTTTGTTACCGTAGGTACCAAAACTATATTTGTTTTTTATGCTGTAAAAGTGAGAAAAATCTTACCAAGAGCACAATCAAAAACTCAAAATGTTTGCTGGCTGGGCTTTGGTTCAAAGTAATAAACATTTTGAGTATGTAAAAGCAAATTAAATTTATGGCTTAAATTTAAATTAAAATAATATTTTATTTTATTTTCTTTGCTTTTACAAATTTTGCAAAAGCAAAGAAAATTAATGCAAAATCATACGAATTCCATAAAAAATATTTGGGACAGTAACCAAACCGCCCGGTAACAAATGATCACAATGCGAAAGAAACATTGCACTTAGTTTTTTATATTAATAAATAACAGTGTTATATAAAAATAAAAAAAACATGATGTGTTAAACGCGAGGCTAAAGTTCTTCTATTATAAAATAAGTAAAAGATTTTTAGACACGCATTCAACACTTGTTTAACTTTTTTGTAATCTACCTGTAAAAATCTAGCTTGTTCTAAATTAAATTCTTCTAATCAACATTGATAATACAGACAGTTTTTTTTTAAAATAACACCGTTTTCTAAGGCCCCCTGAACTTACATATTCAAAAAAAATAACAAATAGAGCAACTCCTTTTTTTTCGACGTACTGAAGTATCAAAACCGAAGTAACATAAAGTGTCTACCTTCAATAAAAAAAAATATTATTTGTACAGTTTCTCAATAAGTTAAACTACAACAAGTTGTTCGTATAAAACTTGGCATTCCATTTAAAATGTGTGTTATAGTAATAGATTGCAATATCACAAATCTGACACCAATTTCTGTTCAGTCCAGCCAGCTGCTTGCCTCACTCTCTCCGCCTAAAAGTGACACTAGTGACGTTTTTTGTATAACGGTCAATTCATTAATATGCATCAGTGTGGCCATTTGCCACTCCAAAAATTGGTAGAACCACACTTTAATTTAAGAGGTAGGAGCGGGGGGGAGGTTAGAACTCCCCTGTAAAGGAAAAGTTGCGGAGCTTCCCCCTTTTTGAGATATGACATTTTCAATATGCTAACCTAATCTTCGAATTTTCTTGTATTGACATCGATTAATAGGTCGGAAGAGATAGGGGGGTGTCGAATGAAATGAAGGGAGAAGTAGCTGCCCTCCTCCGCGTCCCCTCCTTGCATCCGTTACAGGATTTTCAAGACTAAAAACGAAGGTTTTACGACTCAGACAGGTTAGGTTTGAAGGGAATAGCGGGGTCTTTGTTCGCTCGCTCCGCTCGCTCACTAGAACTAAAACAGATTTTGACCAGGTATATATTATAGTAAATTTATTTGTATGTATGTGTATTCTAAGTTTATAACATAGTTACGTACTTGTATACCTATTTAATTTATAATTAATTATGCTATCTTTTTAATATTTTTAGGGTTCCGTACTTCAAAACGAAAAAACTAAACCTTTATAGGATCGCTTTGTTGTCCGTCTGTCTGTCTGTCCGTCTGTCGGTCAAGACCCTTTATCTCGGGAACGCGTGGAGGTATCGAGTTGAAATTAAAATTAAAAAAGCTGTGAAATATCAAACTTTTAAGTTAACGTTAAAAAAAGATACGGCTATTTATGCCGCAAAAAACGTATATTTCGACACTCTCAAGTGAATCAAAATGTATAGGGTACTTGCCGTTGACACCGAACTATGAAATTTGGCAAGTAATATCGTCTTATACTACAAGTACAGGGAAAAATCTGAAAACATTTGTAATTAAATCATAAAAGAATATAGTATTTATTTAAAGTACGTAATCAATCATCGAGGTTATACAACGGTATGCGCGGTCATAATTGTATGGGTGAACAAATCTTTTTGTAGATTTTTTTAATCGTGGTTGGAAGGTAAAATAAAATGTCTAATTGTTATTTATATTTAAATTCTTTACCTACTAACGTATTTTATAAGCTCCTGTTGTTACTAACCATAATGGATCATGTTATCTGACAACTAAATAAATTATTATTATTATTTAAACTTTTACTAATTTGTACAGAAGAGAAAAATCTGAAAGCCACATATTTTTTATTAAATCACAAAAAAAAACAGGGTCTTTATGCAAGGAACGGGGTTCCAAATTTTTAAGTGAGTTAACCGTGTCATGTGGGGTATCGTTTGAAAGGGCTTCATTGGCACAAGCTTAAACAGATTTTTAATTATTTTTGTGATGTTTTCGATATATGACGAAAATGAAAAACAAAATACTTTTCCCTCTTTTATATGTATAGGTACCTGATAACTTTGGTGTATTGTAGTACCTAACAGTTTGCACTGTTACGCGTACTTACTTAGTCCTTTTTTAATTTTGTAATTGAACACAATCCTAACTAGGTACCTACCTACTTAAGTTTCCTGTATCTAGTAGTATTTTACATATTTTATTTTAATAGGATATTAAACAAACATAGGTTACATTCAGTTCACGTGGAAAGCAGACAACAAACGTTAATACAGTCGTAGATTTAATTACTTTGTATGTTAAGCACTTTTGTTATTTTTTTTGTATTTTGGGTGGGAAATCATCAAATGACCTCTCCCGCTCTGGGCGGAGCGGAAGGGCGTGTCAGACTCTTACTGACTAAAACCCACCCGTGTTCCTTCAGTTGCCTGTGCGCCAGGGCCACGGTAACTCTTTCGAACAATCCGCGACCCCGGCAGGGTATGTTAAGCACCTAACAATAAATTATAAATTAGTACATAGGTAGGTACTTATTTTACACTAGTAGCGTAAATATTTAAAATCGGTTGAGTTCCTACCTACTTCTTAGAGTTAAGTAAATCCTTACAATCACAACCCAAAAAAACACGTGTGGCACTCGGGGACTGCCGCGGTAAAGCTATTGCATAGCATTTTTTATCAACTTATGCAATTATAATTATTTATTTATTTTTTATTTATGCAGTATTTTTTTTCTTTGATATTAATTCAAGTACAGTCGTACCATATACATACACGTTAAGCGAACGCTCGGCCGAGCAACATGGTAGGCGGAGTGTGGGGTGTTAGGTTTTATTTTCGTTACGGAATTTCTTGATTCGGTCGCCGCGCTCAAAGCCCGCGATTAAAGCTATGCAATAGCTTAATAAATGAAAAAAGAATTAAATGTGTTGCATGCTGATGTATACAATCCAACAAAATTAGATTTATTAGGCAACAAGTTCAATATTATGTTTTTGGCTATTTCTCTATAGGTATACAGGTATAATAGGTATATAGGTAGTATATAGCCTTTACAACAGTGACGTCATGAAAAAATGTATAGATGCCTTATACCCAGGGTTTTCCGAAAATACGCCATGTATGTTCCGCGATTCTTGATAGTTATTTAGATAAATATTTTTTTAAATTTCTTGAAAGTTTTATTGGTCCTCTTTATAAAAAAATCTATTTTTATTTTTACACGGCTTTTTCAAATATTATTTTTTCAATTTTCATTGTTATGGAATATTCGGTCAGACATAAAATAATCAACTTCCTATCATTAATTCAAGATACAAAAGTTTTGATCGAATTAGACTGAGAGGAATGTTAGATATATCAAATTATTTTAATAAACTTAAACTCTTCAAAATAAAAAGTTACAAATGTCTTTAACCGACCACGCCCGACCCAGGTAACTAACTCAACATAACATAACCGGTTTTTCGACTCTGTATCACTCGAACGTAAATTCCTCCTTTTCGATCAAAATTTGTGTATCTTAAATTAATGATAGGAAGATATTTTTTTTATGATTGAAAGAATATTCCATAACAATAAAAAATTGCGAAAAATAGTGTAAAAGGCGTGTTATAAAAAAAATGTTTTTTTTAAAGCGGTTCCCAACACATTTTCAGGAAAATAAAAAAATAACTATAACTCGAAAATTATCAAAAAAATCGCGGAACATACATGGAGTGTTTTCGGATACCGTGGGCAATAGGACACAAATATTTTTTTGTGACGACACGATTTGGACCATCTTGTATAACTATAAAAATAATGCTAATAAACCGTCTTCAATCTTTAGCAATTAGTAAACAAAAAAAAAATACCAATTAAGGTAACAAAAATTGTTCACTAAACTTAATGAATAAAGAAAGTAGGTCAAAATTTTTCTGAGAAAAAGCTATTACGGATTTAATTTTCTTCTAAATATTCATTTATAATGTAATATGCTTTCTGTATCAGACACCTATGGAGTGTATTTTTTAAGTCTTTTGAAGCTTTTATCGATTATGGTAGTTTGTTACTTAAATATTTTTGGAGCCTTTCCTAGGAAACCTAATGAGAATAGGGCGGCGGTTTGATGGGTTTTCGATTTATTTATTTATTCATATAACAATTCGCATTGTGTCTGAAATATTTTGTACATTAGTTAACATAACAGAAACAGCTAAAAATAATAAATTATGAGTTTCAAACAGTAAATCAATTACATGTAGTAAATATTAAGCAATTATGTCCATAGATCGTAAATCGATAATATGTCTTTAAATTTTGAAATAGTTAATAAATAGTAAATATTATTGTGTCAAATGATTGTAAATATTATTATGTCAAATGATTAAAAAATCTATTCTCTATAATGTATAAAATCTAATAGTATTGTATAAATTTAATGTCATAAACTAATTAATAAATATTAAAACTATCTACTATCATTCGTCACCAATTCAGATACAGAGTATAAACATTTATTTAAGAAGAAGATTTAAGAGCACCTGGATGGTGTTTATTGGATAAGGTTTCAAATTGGTTATGGTTATTTTTTTTAAACATGGCAACTGCATAAATATATAGTGTTAATAATTTTAAATTAATAAAAAAAGGTTTGCAACTGTCAGTGTTTTGGATCATACATACTGCACGAAGACACTTTTTTGGGCTTCTCAGGCTAATTCTCTATCCGTAGAATTACCCCAAAATATTACGCGTACCGCAGTGTGGTGGAGACGTAAGTGGTATGCGGTGAGAACAGTGCTGCGATTGGCGACCTTGCTTAAACTGTGTAAAGCATAGCAATATTGATTCAGTTTTTTTTTATTATATGATCAATGTGTGTTTTCCATGTCATGCGCTTATCTAACCAAAGCCCTAGAAATTTTGTGTTGTCAATTTTAGCAATCTTATTATCTTCATATTTAATATTTGTAATAATATAGTTTGTTCGTTGGTTAAAATTCATGATTTGGGTTTTTCAAATTCATTTTGAGGTTGTTATCGGTTAATTTCCAATATTCACGCGGGCGAAGTCGCGGGCAGAAGCTGGTAGATTTATAAAACATCTTGACAGTTGACGGCACATTATAAGGTTGTCGACAAGTGGGACGTGGACTCCGCATTCCACCGATAGTCGTTGCGGTCAATGGCCTAAGACCGTGTCCTAACCAAAAGCCATCGTCGCGCGAATACGCGATCGCCGCGTTCGTATGTCACTTTTTGGTTGGTGAATCGATACGCATGGCCGCGCCGATAGAGGGCGCCTTCTGGATTTTGTTCGGTAAACCTTTACACGTGGTCGCGCCGAGAGAGGGCACCTTCCGGTTTATGTTCGGTGAACCGTTACATATGTTCGCGCCGACAGAGGGCTCCTTCCAGTTTTTCTAACAAAAAGTGACATTAAGAATGGTTCGCTTTTGGTTAAGACTGGTGTGAAGAAGTGGTTGAGAGCTGAGAGTCTCGACCAAAATCTCAGAAGGCTCTCATTGCTAAACTGGAGCAGGTGCTCGGTACAGAAAGAAGTACTTCTGGATACAGCAGGAGCAGGCATATTGGGAAGGTTCCTCTCTTTGGACTCCTTACCACCGGTAACTTGGACCTTGTCCCCGATGCAGGTGGGTGACGCAACGTATTCCAACATTAGTTTAGACAAAAGTAATCTATGAGCTCTGATTAAGTTTCTCATTTTCAAGACAATTTTTTATTATCAGTCCTGCCCAATGTATTGTAAATCCGATACATAATCTTCCTATAAAATGAGCAGTTTCAGTTTATCATGGAAATTGTCAATTAATCTCGATTGATGCAAACTATCGATCAATTTTGCAGCCCTGACATCGGCTGCGCGGGCGACGCCCAGTGCGACAAGGTTGCACGCGATCATCGCATACATTAATTTTGATGTGATGGGTTTGCATCAAGCCTATAGTAGTACCTTGCGAAAAATGTAATTAATGTTAGTACAGCTTTTTTATAGAATATAATAGAATACTCTCATCTCATCTCTCTCATCTTCATTCAGCCGGAAGACGTTTACTGTTGAACATAGATCTCGCCCAACCATTCCCACATTGACCGGCCTGTGCTTCTCGTATTCAGTAGATTTCCGTGACCTTCTTTTGGGGGGCGTTGGCGGACCCACACTGCACCACCTGGTACGCAATCGCCACTCTAGATCCGCTTCATCATTTTGTGCAGCCTAGGGCACGTTAATTGTGGTTCACTGTCACACCATTGAAGACTTCTGTTGTGACTCATCATCACCACTCCAGCCCGGAATCACCCACTGCTGGGCGTAGGCCTTCCCTTTCTTCAAAAAAATAATAAGGCCATACTTCCTGGTTTTTTGCGTCCCTCATCCAGGTGTTACCCGCGACGTAGACGATATTGTCAATACAACGCGCTTTTGGACTGCCCTTGTTTCTTTGGGCTAACCTTGGCCATCATTTGGTCAAAGATTTACTCTATCAGCCATCTCCGATTCGGGTTTTTAGGCACTGGGGCCGCCGTGTTGTGACTACTACTATTGAACCGCAGATAGTCCAGTGTTCGGCCTTACAGAACTACAGGGTGATGGCCCATGTGTTTGTTCGACGTCTTCGAAGGGAGTAAAGATCCTAAACCTTCGTCTACTCGTAAAGTAGTAGATTTTTAAAAGAATGCTCTAAGTTGGCACGGAGAGGTGCACGGAGTGGTGAGCCACGTTAGTTCCGCGGTTCATTTGTTTGCCAGCCACGCATTCGTGCCGACCGACGGTTGTTTTACTGTTATTAGTTTTTACCTCTGATTGTGCATCTCTGCCAAAATTACATTGATCTTTATTTTTGGTGTCATAAGGTTGTTGGTGGGTTGCTGGTTGTTTTGCTGTCAGAGGTAAATAACTGTAATAGAACTATATGTGGGACCCACGGGCTACGGCCACGCGCCCGTAGCCCGTGGGTCACTGTGGAGCGGCGCCTTTATTTACTGAAAGGACAAAGTAAACTATGTGTCCTCTAAGATCATTCTGCTTATCTCAATAATTACGTTCCAAGTTATAAAAACAGTTAACCTTGCTACGGTTCCATTGTATGTTAAAACAGACGTTTTTGTATCAGAGGCAGCACTGGTTACAGTTCTGCGTAATTTAAACTCTTGGCGTAAACTCTATTCTGCGTAATTGTTTGATCGTGATGTTCTTGAACGAGCAGGATTCGAGCGATTCAGGCGGAGCTTCTCGATTACGTTCGTTTTAACGAGACATCTTTACTCATATCGGTTCTCATCCTTACTATTTTATATACTATATATATAATATATCTATGTATATAAAAATCTCGTGTCACATTGTTTGTGGTCGCACTCCTCCGAAACGGCTCGACCGATGTTTATGTATATTTGGTAGGTATGAGAATAGGTCGTAAAGTATATTTCTTGCGTAATATTACAAATACGAAAGTATCTCAGTCTGTCTCAAGTATCTCAGTATGTTACCTTTTCACGCCTAAACCACTGAACGGATTTTGACAAAATTTAGCAAGGAGATAAATGGTATCTTGGGGAAGGACATAGGCTACTTATAGTCTTAAAAATAATCCTATAGGGGGTGATATAGGGGATGAAAGTTTGTTAGGGAAATCCAGTATTTTTTAAGTTAGGCATATGAAAAATTCAAATTTATGCGTTTGGTAAGAAATAACGTCTTACAACGTTTTTGTAAAATAATCCCCCAAGGGAGTAAAATAGGGGATAACTTTAAAATTCACATGCAATATTGATATTTTTGTGTAGTTCTTTTATAGGGGTGTGTAACGTTTGAAATAATAACAAAAGTTCTAAATATCATATGACCAAATTTGATTTAATTTACTATTTTTTAATATAAGCTAAACAAATTTATTCCTTGACTGTTTCTACATAAACTCACGCCTTTTTCGAAAGGATGCCATTGAAACTCTTCCAAGACGTCAAATTAAAAAAAAAATTGTAAAGGGAAGGCATCGTTTTACTATTTTGACACTCATATTACTTTTTTCTTAAAACTACATAATTTAATAAATCACGCTACGAAACCTTTTTTAATATAACAATGAAATCATATAATGAATTATTGATGTTATTTCATTTTATCTAATTTTATATGGTTTAATAAACATTTTCTATAATGCACAGCAGTTATAACATTGTTATATAAATAAATAAATTCGTTTTAATATTATTTTTTTGTGTTTTCTTCTTCTCCTTATACCATATACCTTCGTCAAATACCATCTGTTTTTTTTATATTTCTATGGATGCCATCTACTGTTATTGAATCATTTGGGTTAGGTTAGGTCAGAACAGTGACCATTAACGCGCGAAGGCGAGCGAGCGAAGCGAGAATGCCGCGGCAGCGGACGCCAAGCGCCACATCCCCTCTATCGTTGGTGAATTATTTGGGTGAAAATGATATGAAATGAACGTTATACTAAATGTTATTTGAGCAAATGAAGGTTATAAGAAATATAACATTAGATCACATGAAATTAGTTTATTTGTTTTATAGCATATGAAAATTATATCATGTGAACGTTATTTCAAGTGATATTATACTGTCTGTTACTATGCCATATATTACATACCCCTTTTATAGTGAGTTAAGGTGTTATATAGGCTGTCTCAGAAAAAAACTAACTTTATTGATGCATTCAAAAATAAGAAATATATTTGTTTGTATATACACGTTAAATTACAAAATCAGAAACTGAAGACATGGAAAAATTTCTTATTGAATAGAACATTATTCAAATGTCGTCCTTCACGGCTCTGGCATTCTTCAAAGCGATCTCTAACATTCATGAAAACGCGCTCGCCCAGACCTCACACCTCCGGATTTTTTCCTCTGGGGTTATCTAAAGTGTGAGTGTACAAAATAATATGTTGTACACTCACACTTCAGATATTATCTGAATTGAAGGAACACATTGGACAAGAAATCAACAACATTCCTACTCAACTTATAAGACGCGTTTTCATGAATGTTAGAGATCGCTTTGAAGAGTGCCAAGAGGGCCAGAGCCGCGAAGACCGACATTTGAATAATGTTATTTTCAAAAAGTTATTCTCTCGTGTCTTCAACTTTTGATTTTGTAATTGAACGTGTAAAAAGCTATAACGCTATTAACGTATAAAGATGTTGTAATTTTTTTATGCATCTACAAAAGTTACTTTTGTCTGAAACACCCTGTTTAAGGTATATAAGTTACTACATTTAAAAATTCGAGTGTAATACCTACCTATAGAAATTTTCGTGTAGTACTTTAGTTTTAAGAGATTTAAGGGATTGGAAATATAGTCGTAGTCCGTATCTTGAGATAACATTTAGTCTTTATAATAATAATTTATTTATTTCAGACATAATTCTAGTCCATAGTTTTACACATATACATTAAAACTTATAAACTACTAGCGACCCGCCCCGGCTTCGCCCGGGTAGGAAAGCATAATATAATAAAGCCAATGTCACCCGGAGATAGTGTAGCTTCCCAACAGTGAAAGAATTTTTGAAACCGTTTCAGTAGTTTCGGAGCCTATTCAATACAAACAAACAATCATATATTTTCTCTTTATATATTTATGCTATTAAATTGTAGCTTATATGAAACGTTTGTATTTTTAACATAGCGCCATCTATTGAATACTTACTCAATTCAGTCAACAGATATCGCCATCTGTTAGAATCGTTTGGAGCTAACAGATAATTGTGACAAATAATTTGCAATAAAATAATATTGCGACTATAAATTGAGATGTAAGCTATCCTATCTTTCAAGTTGGATCAAATTGCACACGGTGTGCAAATCAAATTTAAAATCGGTTTAGTAGTTTAGGAGTCCATCGCGGACAAACAACGTGACACGTAATTTTTATATATATAAAGATTTTAAATTCAAAACAGATAAAAACCCAAAATAAAATTGCGATTAATTAAATTTAAATATTCAAAAACCGATTAAAAACAAACATTGTCAAAAACAACATATAAAAATGCCAGAGGTATAAGATGTTATAAAAATGACAAAATATAAAAATTCAAATTTATTTCATTATTAATCGTTGCACTCTGGGTCAAATGTATTACAATTTACTATCTGTCTATCGGTTACCTTTTTACTCCTTTACGGCAAAATGAATTTGGATGAAAGGCATACAGATAGGCCATGGATTAGGTACTAGGACATACGATACTTTTATCCCGTACGTCCTCGTGAGACGATATCCGACATCCACGTGGGCGAAACCGTGGGCAAAAGCTAGTCTTCTATATAATATATACAAGGTGTGGCGTAAATAGTGGTCCAATGTTAAGGGGCCAAATCACCGTACATCAGCTATCACATATCACAATTGTAACCAATTTTACCATAGGTACCAGTGTAAAAAAAAAAATTTGTAAAATGGACTCCTTGCTGTATGAACACGCCGTATAGACGCAAATGGTGGTTATTATAAAGGCTCGTGCACACTGGCGCGACGCGATGCCCGACACAAATGAACCGCGTGTCGCGCGACGAGCGGCGCCTTTGTGTAGCGCTGTCGCGTCGCGCCTGTCTGTGGGAGCCTTAAGTCGTTGCAATCTAAAGTATAATCTTAACTGATAGGTAAATGTTCAGTTAGCTGCAATAATTTATTAATAATTAGAATATAAAATACTACTGCGGGGTAATTGCGTAACACGATAACAGTAGGAATAGCTTTCGTTTTGACAGTTCAACAACATTAATTGCGTTCTTTACGTTGTGGAGCAGACAAATTTTTCGAACATATCAAGCAATGGATTAGTATATTAGGCTTCAAAATGATTCAAATTGTGATTGATAGTGTGTAACGCAATTTGGGTGCTGGTCATCAATTTGATTATTCTTAGTGAACATTATTGAAGATTTACTTAGTTAAAGAATTTACCTATATTAACTAAGAATGTTGTGCATGATGCATTAATAACTAAGCAAGCCACAGTGTGTTCGTCTCAATTGATGCCAGCTCTGAGTTGAGTTGCTGTAGATGTGTTGTAC
Organism: Dryobotodes eremita; assembly: GCA_917490735.1. NCBI lineage: Eukaryota > Metazoa > Arthropoda > Insecta > Lepidoptera > Noctuidae > Dryobotodes > Dryobotodes eremita. The sequence continues at coordinate 1,321,100 of OU823241.1, read as the reverse complement.
TCTGAGAGATGAAGTATTAAGGCTCCTCCACACAGGCACGACACGCTACGCAAATCGCACGCGAAACAAAGGCACCGCCTGTCGTACGACGAGCGGTGCCTTTGTGTCACGGGCGATTCGCGTAGCGTTTCGCTCCTGTTTGAAGGAGCCTTTAATGTCACTGTCACTATGCACAACTTACAATATAAAAACTTAACAACTTCAGTAGTTGTTATATTAGTCCGCAGAGTCGACGTTAGAGATAAAAGGGCAGCTAACTTCTTTGTAGGTTGTCATCAAGTTTGTTCTGTTATTATCAGACCAGGAAGATATTCAGAGATTGAATACTTTGAAAGGTTTCATGATCGAGAATAACGGTCACGGATCTCTCCGTAAATAGTTTTATTAATTATTTAAGATGCAGGGTGGTACTTACTGCATGAGTTAACAATAAGCTCATAAATTCTATAAATAAATTGAATTGTTTGAATTGCATTATGTAGTCACTACGTTGACAGACCTGTTTGTTAAAATGCTTCCCACAGAAGACTGCTGATACCAAGGCAAGTGTCGAGCTCAGCGAGGCTTGAAGATTCATTGTAACAAATATCATCAGAGTAAGAAGAAAGAAATATAAATATAATATATATAAATATCATCAAAGAAGCTCTTATATCTAGTGATCTGAACAAGAGGAGCCATGGCTGTGGGGTCCACAGAAGATTAACTTAAGGACAGTGCTACAAGATCTTCTGGCGCCTGAGTGACAGTAGCAGGGAGGCGTTGTTGGACAGCATTTGTGGAATTGTCCCATACTTATATTGTATTCATAACACAAAATAGTTGCGTTAGTTCCGATTTTGGCCACGCGCCAAAAGTAGCTTGGAGCGTTGTATATTAAAATCCTTGTACCTATCCAACTGATGTTATTTCCTATTAGGCAAATATATACTTTATGTTGTTAGTGTAAAAGCTGATTTTAGAATAATTTTGTAATATTAAAAAGTCATAATAATATATATTTTTTTTATTGCATGATAATTGATTTTATTTCTGTAAGTAGGTTTGTACAAACTCTTTTACACGTCAATCGTATTTTGCATTTCCATGTTGCATATTTGCATATTTTAGTTAGCATTATTTTATATTTTGGAAACTAAGTTGCGAACACAAACTAAGCCTTTAGTTTAATTAATTTTAAGTTTTGTAAGCGCCATTTAATAAGGACAATAAGTTGTCCCAAGAATAGAGGAAAGATTTGGACTAATTTAAAGTGAAACCGTTTATTTCAAATGCTTAAGGATCTTCTCTCCATGATACATGCATTCCACATGGACATCACACATTCTGCTAGCAAATAATCAATCACCACTTGAAATGTTGAGAGCTTATCGAAAAAATAAGATTAATTTTAGTAGCACTTATGTGCTACTAAAATGAATCAAATTAAGTGAATCAGTTAAGTAATTGTTTAAGTGAGGGAGTTGTAAACACAAATTAGCTATGATGTTATAATGTGCACGTGGTGAGCAGATGGCTGTGGTGTAAAATGATTTGTAGTTAATTTATTCATAGTACCTACATTGATTGTATGGTACCTGACCTTGTTCATGTTCTAATCACAATCGATTAATACTTAGCTCTCACAATGCAGCCCCCCCCCCTTTGTTTACTTTCACTTTCGTGTTATAATTATCATTGAAACCTACTGCTTAATATTTAGACTAGTAGTTGGAATGGTCAAATGTTTAATTAAACATCCTGATTTTATATTTCTGCCCAACCTTTGGGAATTAAGGGCGTGGTGTTATGTTACGCACTAAGGTGACTAATACCTACTTTATTTTACGTTTAACACAGTGATTTCAACGTACAATGATGATCCGAGTAAAAATAATTTATTCACATTGTTTATCCTGCGGGGTAATTACGTAACATACTAACTGTAGGAGTGGCTTTCATTTTGACTGTTCAACAATATTCATTGCTTTATTTACGTTGTTGAGCATACAAATTTTCCAAAGGCTTCAAAATGATTCAGATTGTGATAGATAGTGTGTTAAGTACGTAATTAGGGTGCTGGTGTTGCTCAGCAAGTTTATTTTGATTTTAAGGTATTGACAGTCCGTTAAATGTAATTATGCTTTGTGCGAAGATATAAAAGACCCAAATCCATTTGTCCCAAAACTTGTACAGGTTAGTGCCACCGCCGGTGCATGACGGCATAACCGTTATCTAAGTAAATTACTACACAAAACTTGTACAAGTTCGTGCCACCACCGCTGCACGGCGGCATAACCATTATCTAAGTACATTACTATACAAAACTTGTACACGTTCGTGTCACCACCGCTGCACGGCGGCATAACCGTTATCTAAGTACATTACTATACAAAACTTGTACAAGTTCGTGCCACCACCGCTGCACGGCGGCATAACCATTATCTAAGTACATTACTATACAAAACTTGTACAAGTTCGTGTCACCACCGCTGCACGGCGGCATAACCGTTATCTAAGTACATTACTATACAAACCTTGTACAAGTTCGTGCCACCACCGCTGCACGGCGGCAGAACCGTTATCTAAGTACATTACTATACAAAACTTGTACAAGTTCGTGCCACCACCGCTGCACGGCGGCATAACCATTATCTAAGTACATTACTACACAAAACTTGTACAAGTTCGTGCCACCACCGCTGCACGGCGGCATAACCATTATCTAAGTACATTACTATACAAAACTTGTACAAGTTCGTGCCACCACCGCTGCACGGCGGCATAACCATTATCTAAGTACATTACTACACAAAACTTGTACAAGTTCGTGCCACCACCGCTGCACGGCGGCATAACCATTATCTAAGTACATTACTACACAAAACTTGTACAAGTTCGTGCCACCACCGCTGCACGGCGGCATAACCATTATCTAAGTACATTACTACACAAAACTTGTACAAGTTCGTGCCACCACCGCTGCACGGCGGCATAACTGTTACCTAAGTACATTACTATACAATAAACTGTACAACATATTACCCATTCATTGGTTGAATAAGTTCCAATGCAATAATTTGTTGTTCCTACAAACAGGCTCAAGAAAATAGGTGGCTCGTTTAGATGCCAATGTATACGTTTTTATTAAAAATTTCCTAGCCACATTCTAGATCTAAGCCTAAATAAATTCAAATCTTTTATAAAGCGGACACTATGCCAGAAAGCCTATTATACTGTGAAAGACTATATTGAGGACAAAAAGGCTTAGGATTGAGCTGCTCCAATACATTTACACCGTGAATGCTGTTTTTTTTTTATTTTTTAACTATTTTAGACAGGAATATTTACTTTAAAAATTATTTATTTTATTATTTATGTACACACAGTAAAATAGAATAAATTAATGTATTCTATTCAAAAATATTCTTACCGTCCTTATACTATTTCTACCAACTGATGTTTAATTAGATTAATTACCAAATGTTTTTAAGACGAGCGCTAATCCTGCCGACAAACTGTCACGCAGTTTGGCAGGTTTATAAAATGTAAACAAGTGTTTGGTCCAAAATAAATGATTTATTTATTTAAAAAGATACAGATACGGCATATTAGATAAAAAAAAAAAATATATATATTATTAATTATGATATTATTTTAATTATTGTGAATGTGAGGATGGATTAATGACCCCTGTAACGCAGGTTTTTCCTAGCACGGGGGTCATTGATCTTTTATTTTGTACTAGGCTATACGCACGCTTAAATTAAGTGTACTATTTTATGTCAAATATATGTATAAATTATTTTTACGATGTCTTTCCATGGTTAATTTTCAAGCCCAAACATTTAAATATACTTAGAGTGGTATTTATTAGTATTATGTTTTATTGCATTCTTGATATTTTGCTAAATATAGACATAGTCAAGCCATGCAATTAAATGCATGCCAATCTAACAATTGACTTATGAATACTGAAAAACAAAGTTAGTACAATTCCAAACATAAAGTTCTTTAATAAAACTACCTAAAATACAATAAGCAGATTTTGGAATCAGAGGGCCTAGACAAATGGTATTCGCGTCGGAGCGATTCTATTTCTACAACCGCTATCGCTTTAGCTAATGTTTCCAACATACGAACCGAAAACTAGCGATAACGCTTGTCAAAAAGCGCCACTTGGCTACGCATCTCTATGGAAGTAATCGTTCGACGCTGTCGATTCGTTTCATAGAATCGAATTATGTTAAGGGGGAAGCGCCAGGTTGCCCGCGAAATTCAAATTTTCTTACGTTTTTTTGCAATTTGCAGGTCAGTGTCCGGTTGTATGTTAATTAAAATATGATTCCCGACCGTAAAAATTATGGCTTTACAGAATTATAATCATTAGAATCAGCAATACAACTGATTAAGTTAGAATTGGCGTCAAATGTCATGATTTCATGAAATAGTCATTCAATAAAGTAATATGAACTTAGAGAGATGTATTGCTGATTCTAATGGTTATAATTCTGTATAGCCATATTTGTTACGGTCGCGAATCATATATTAATCAAAATACAACCTGACAGTGACCTGCAAATTGCAAAAAACGTAAGAAAATTTGAATTTCGCGGGCTACCTTGAAGGTTCCGCCTTAACATTGTCTAGCTAATTTCTATTCGTTGACCTATGATCAAGTGACATTTCGATAGCTTATGTCAACTCTATACATTTTTTGGCTTTTCTACTAGAGCGTCATCGCTAATCGAATGTTACTTTGTGTAAGCCCCCAGTACCAGCAACCTTATTGTTGGGAATAAGGCTGATAGTACTGATAAAAAAGTAATTACTGCTATTTGTTTATATATTGACGAAAAATAAAATTGGATAGAACATGTAATAAAATAAAGTCTGCACTCGACTCGACAAATTTGTATTTGCTCTTCGAAAATTGAGACAAATAGTCAGTAAAGAAACAGTCCTTAATGCATAGCCAGTAAAGAAACAGCACTTAACCGCTTGAATGCAGTAATAACAGAAACAATTAAAAAGCCATTGTGTCACACGTGGATCGACGTTCTACGCATGACACAATGGCACGATACGAAGGGTTAATGCATAGCCAGTAACGAAACAGCCCTTAACGCATAGCCAGCACCCTAATTGCGTAATACACTATCTATCACGGTCTGGATAATTTTGAAGCCTATTGCTAATCAATTGCTTCATATGTTCGAATAATTTGTCTGCTCAACAACGTAAATAACGCAATGAAAGTTGTTGAACTGTCAAAATGAAAGCTATTCCTACTGTTAGTGTGTTACGCAATTACCTCGCTGTCAAGAAACAGCCCTTAATGCATATCATGGCTATGTTCTTATCATGGCTGCGTCACGGCCTCGTGATAATTATGGGGTTATTCCGTAGACGTGAACAGAGCATTCATCGCACAAAAAAATGTGTTCGAGCTGTATGTGGAGCACAATATTTAGAGCATTGCAAGCTATTATATAAAGCACTATTTCTTCCACTTCCTTGCCATTATATTTTTGAAAGTTTAGTTATAAAAAGGTTTCCCCACATTTCCAACATGTTGAAAATGTGGGAAAACCGTTTTATTACCCATTGTATGAACACATTTCCAAAAGAGTTAATAGCGAAAACTCGAATAAATTACTTGCATCTAGCCAGAGACTACATTTCTATTCGTAGCAGATATTCCTATTGCATGGCAATCAAAATCTTTAACAATTTATTTTCTGCCACACATTAGTGTATTGCCCACTAATAAATTCAGGAAAACAATATTTACTTGAAAGAAAGAAAAATACGTTTAATTGCATTACATCAACAAATAAGTGTACCTTAAAACTATAAAAACAGAAAATAATAATTATTATGCCAAAAGGGCCTCAGGTAAACATCATGTTAGTTGACAACTCAAGGTGATTTTAATTTTAACCTACCATGCCTTTTAGACAACTGTTTCTATTCAGTTAACTAATTTCTAAATTATACATTTTGACGTTACATTTAGCAATACTTTTGACAATGTAATAATGGATATTGAGTCTTTTTCAGGGTTTCGTACCTCAAAAGGAAAAAACGGAACGCTTATATAATAAAAGAATCACTTCGTTGTCCGTCCGTCTGTCTGTCAAAACCTTTTTCTCCGGAACGCGTACAGGTATTAACTTGAAATTAATATCAATTAAGTAAGTCTATGGTCCCTTGAAACTCAAAATAAATCAAGCTTCTAACTATCTAACTAACAATAATTTTAACTTCACAATAAAAAAATACGGTCATTTCTGCGACATATTTTGATACTCGCAAAAAAATCAAAGCCCATAGGATACTTCCAGTTGACCCACGTTGCTACCTACGTGACAAACCAGTTGTCCGCAGGTAATTTATTTATATTATCTACTTTTGTTTAAAAAAATGTGTGTTATTCAAACACATCTGGTTTTATATTTTTTATAGAGTACCTTACTAAGCATATAAATTAAGTTTAGATTAAACCCGACGATTTCAACCGAGGCTGTTGGTCGCCTCCTTAGCAGAACTTGCCATAATATGGTTTAGCTTTCTCAGGAGACGATGTGCCTGGTGCAGTAATACAATTACTGTCTATCTAGATATAACGATGTACCCGGTGCAGTACTATTACTGTCTATCTAGATATACCGGGTGCAAAAATACACTCAACGAAGCTGAAAGTCACTGGTTCTTCCCGTTATTATGTTTTTGTTGTACTACACCATATTGAAGGTCATAGTTCTAACTTAGTTTGATGACTTTTTACGAAAACAAGTTCTAAATGTTATGACTAACTTATGCTTCCATGATCCCTATACCGTTGCTTGCACTCATGCATTGCGTGCGTTACGTTGCGCACTACCCTAAATAGCATTTTTTTTACACCAAGAATAAAAGTCGTTTCCCAGAAATTATTTTAGCATAAAGTCAGGTACTTAGTTTAATGTACAGAATGCATAGATATGACAGCTTCCTGAAGGGTCTTGTGAAATATTGTTTTTTTCCTGATTAATTTGATTTTATTTTCCTACTACCTATTATTATGCATCTAAAGTACTCTCAGCAAAATTTCGCTATTTTAACTTAGCTGTCAAGCCTAGTCTTCTGCTTATCCCTGTATAAACATCACTAACCCCCTCTCATCGCCCGCGCACGTTAGCCAAGACAAGACACTCAAATAGAAAATTCACTCACCTAGTAGTACCGTCAGCACAACAACAAAACTATTAAATGAAATCATTTTTTTTAAAGCAATATTATTTTTCACCGGACACGTCGTTCCACGTCAGTAATCGTCCACATTTGAATCGGTACCAATTAGCACATGGTTTTATATTCGTCCGGAGGAAAACTTCCTCAAAATAAAAGTTGGAAACTGTGTGTTTGTTTTCACAGATTTTTTTGATCTGAAATCATTCGTCCACCTCACTGGAATGGTACGAAATTATAAATAGAAACTAGAATTGCTGATGCTGACTTTATTACACTGTTGAACCGGTTTTTACCTTAAAATTAGGCAGCAATATCCTCTTTCTAACACTTATTATTATTGCTAATGGCTACTCCCGAGAATAATTTAAAACTATTTAATAGCAAAGATTGACGCCTGCATCATTATTTTATAGACATAATAATAATTATCTATCTATCTATCTATATATATATATATAAATTAATTGCTGTTCGTTAGTCTCGCTAAAACTCAGAAACCGCTTGACCGACTAGATTTTTTTTTTGCTTTATTCACCTCTTTACTGGGATGGTTTAAAAGAAAAAAAAGTTGGAAAAACCCAAAGGAAAAATGTTGACAGGACAACATCTGACGGGTCAGCTAGGTAGGTAGCTAGGTAGAGTAGGTAGGTAGGGTAGGTAGGTAGGGTAGGGTAGGTAGGTAGGTAGGTAGGTAGGTAGGGTAGGTACGTAAGGTAGGTAGGTAGGTAGGTAGGGTAGGGTAGGGTAGGTAGGGTAGATAGGGTAGGCAGGTAAAGTAGGTACGTAGGGTAGGTAGGTAGGGTAGGTAGGTAGGTAGGTAGGGTAGAGTAGGTAGGTAGGTAGCTATGTAGGTAGGGTAGGGTAGGTAGGTAGGTAGGTAGGTAGGTAGGTAGGGTAGGTACGTAAGGTAGGTAGGTAGGTAGGTAGGGTAGGGTAGGGTAGGTAGGGTAGATAGGGTAGGCAGGTAAAGTAGGTACGTAGGGTAGGTAGGTAGGGTAGGTAGGTAGGTAGGGTAGAGTAGGTAGGTAGGTAGCTATGTAGGTAGGGTAGGGTAGGTAGGTAGGTAAGGTAGGTAGGTAGGGTAGGTAGGGTAGGTAGGTAGGGTAGGTAGGTGTTAGATACTTAGTGCTACCTGTGCGAAGCCGGGCCGGGTAAAGCTAGTAATTAATAATAAAATATCTACGTATCTAATAATAGGCTACGATTTGTTTTTATAAAATTGAAGTGGTGAATTTTAAAACTAAACTAATTAACTCTAAAATAATAAAGGGCTTGAAGAGACGATTCCAAAAATATAACACACTAAAAGGTTGCTCACTTTTCAAGCACTCTGATACAGTTGGTGGCATCAAATCTGAGATTGAACTAAAATGACTGCCACAAACTGCAGCAGACTGCTTGCAAATCACTTCCAACTAAAAAAAAAACGATATATGCTCACGCATATATCGTTTTTTTTTTGTTGGAGTCGCGTTTTTTGGTTTTTGAATTTTTATGCAGGGCAATATTCTCCTATACCTACTACATAAATTGTGAGGAGGTGGCTGTTCCTGGCGCCCTAACCACTAGTAGCTTGGACTCTGTTTTCTTTGCCTATAATGTTCCCACTGCTAGGACACAAGCCTTCTCTCTTCGAGAGTGAGTGGGCCGTAATTCACCACGCGGGTACAGTGCGAGTTGGTAAATGTCATGGTGTGCCCCTTGCCACAATTTTTATGAAATATTTTCAAATGTTAAAATAGACTTATCCACATAATACGATGAAAATTAAATAAGGAAATTAATTAAGAAAATAACAAAACGAAAGAAAATGTGACATGTAGATTTTATGCATACTACAGCTGACTACAAACAGGCATGACACTTAGTTATTTAAATATTATTAGTGCCAATTCATTTATGATATACTAGTTATGCCCGGGGCTACACTCTAAAGTAATTAGCAAAATGCCTATTGCAGATCTATAAGATCTAGACTTAAATTAGTTGGCTTCCGAGGTCCACAATTGTTGAAAAAGTGAAAGTTATTAAAATGTTGATTGTTTTTATTTGCTTTTGTACCTAGTTCAAATTGTTTCTGGTTGTCCTAAAGGCCATTAGAGCTCCTCAATATAATTAAGCTACCACTGAGTGAAAACCGAGGGCAAACGCTTATATTATTTTTAAAGTACAAAGTAAAAAGTATTACAATAACCGTAATAATTACAAATTACTACAATACGACGTACATTACACTTGCCACTATCAACGGGCCTTACTTCGAAGGTTATTTACCTAAAGTCTGTGAAAATGTAACCTTTCTAATGAGGGTTTAGAGTTTAAATATCTATAGTTCTGATTCTAAGGCTGGGCAGGGCTGGGCTGGGCTGGGCAGGGTAACCAGAAGAGCCTGCAATAGCAGGCTCTTCTGGTTACCCTGGATAAGCAGCCTCATTACCACTATCTCAAAAACAATCATCATTATTATTGTAATGACTCGGTTACTGCCGTACTTCAAAAACTTTTTCCTGGACGGACCAATGTGTCATGTTCTACTACTAAAACTATCCGAGAAAAGTAGCGGACCCGGGACAGAAGTGAGGAAAATCAGACACACACACACACACACAGGCGGCAATAAGCACGTCAGTTTCGCTCACAGGCTGTCTAGGCAGAATTTCCACATATGGTCATCGTGTGGAAAACCATCAACTGGCCCAGTGTACGATGAGATGAAAGGTGGATGGAAGGTGTATGATGCGGGAAAGTAGGGCATTTTTCCAAGTCACGGCTTAAATGGTGTCAGAACCACGAGAATTGCCTTTAAGCATAAAAAAGCGTTATTTTCGCGGCTTCTGGAAGAGCAGTAACAAATTGAATATTCGGCCAGGCCTGCCTGCTAGTGTGAATGGTGTTAGTGATACAAGGGATATTGCGAATCTTGTAAATTGTATTAAAATAACCGCTGGGAGCTCTTGTGTGATACAGGATGCTGAGCCCCGTTGTGGCGAAGTGGGCACACGCTACAGTGCCAAAGATGTGGCTACGATCATCAGATCAACGACTAGAGGTAAGTCCCCTGGTCATGACGGGCTAAGTATCGAGCATGCTAATGAGGACGATCGTGGTTTCCTATTGTTAAAAGTAAAACGGATCTTTCGGATAATGGGAACTATAAACCTATTTCTCTAGCGACCACAGTCGCTAAGGTGCTTGATGGCCTGATTGATGCACAACTAAACGAACGTCTTGTGCTGCATGACCATCAGTTTGGGTTTCGGCCAGGACTTTCTACAGAAAGTTCAATTCTGTGTCTCAAGCAGGCCGTCAGGTACTACACAAAAAGAAAAACACCTGTTTTCGCTTGCTTCCTCGGTCTAAACGGATCTTTCGGATAATGGGAACTATAAACCTATTTCTCTAGCGACCACAGTCGCTAAGGTGCTTGATGGCCTGATTGATGCACAACTAAACGAACGTCTTGTGCTGCATGACCATCAGTTTGGGTTTCGGCCAGGACTTTCTACAGAAAGTTCAATTCTGTGTCTCAAGCAGGCCGTCAGGTACTACACAAAAAGAAAAATACCTGTTTTCGCTTGCTTCCTCGGTCTGTCTAGGGTTTTTGATCTGGTTTCCTACGATATAATATTATGGAGGAAAGTTGAAGCTTGCCTATGGAGCTTATAAGGATCTTCAAGGATTGGTATTGAAATCAGGCCAACAATTTTTGGTGGGCGGGTGTGCTGTCGAAGCCATATCAATTGGAGTGCGTAGTGAGACAGGGAGGGTTGATCTCCCCTGCCCTCTTCAAGTTGTATATGAATGCCCTGATTGGCGCGCTTAGCAGTCATCATGTAGGTTGTCATGTTGACGGTGTTTGTGTCAATAATTTAAGTTATGCGGATGACATGGTGCTGCTGACCGCGTCAGTCGGCGGTATTAGGACACTACTAGAACAGGTTCACATGTCATGTGAACGCTACGCGACAGAACATGGGTTATTGTATAGCGTTCGGAAAGTCAGTATATTGTTTTTGAGGCGTGGACCAAGTACCATCTTCATGTGCCTCCCATACAGCTAAGCGGTGTTCCTGTTGGGCGAGTGGAAGAATTTAAATATGTACCTGGTCACTTGGTCACCACTGATCTTAATGATAATGCTGATATTGAAAGAGAACGGCGGACTCTGTCCGTACGTGCGAATATGATAGCCCGGTTGCACGTTGTACTGCAGACGTGAAGGTGATGCCCTTAAGAGCATTCCGTACCACCTACTTCCTCACGCTTGTGCCGCCATGAGCAATGAACTTGTGGCAAATGAGCTGCTGGCGTTCCTGCAGTAGAAGCTGGATGTGATGGACGAGGTGTCCGCTGTCCAGATCTGCGCAACGAACTTCAGCGAGGATGACATAGCTGCTGCCGAGCTGTTGTTGTTCATTGTGCTTAACGAGCGTGACCAGATGGTGTCTCGCCGGTGACGGGACTGAGAGAAGCCTGCAAGACATAATCACGCTGTTCAAGGAGACCGACCCGGACGACATGCCGACGTTTGTGGCGAATAAGCTACACAAGCTTTCACCCGTCACCTTCGACCACGTCGATGTAACGAGCCATCTGAAGGACATTGTCTCACCACAAGCCTGCCTCGCGGATGTTCTAGCGAAATTAGATGCATCCCAAAACACCGCCGCCGATTTCCGCAAAGAATTTACCGAGTTGCGCAACAGTGTGGCGGTAACTAGGTCATCAGTCGATGCGTCTAACGTAAACATGTGTCGCGGAGCCGGCCTCGATGTATCGTCGTCAAATTCTGCGTCAGTAGTTTCGTCGCCAGCGCATCTGTCGTTTGCTGAACTTGCAGCGCGCCCCGCCCGCATTCCCCGCAGCCCAGCGGCCGTCACCGTAGCTCCTCCACGCAGGGCTGCCCTCGACCCTCCCCGTCCCGCTGCCAGTGTCCGTACTCGTGGCAAAACCCTTACTCAAGAACGGAAAAAGGAAAGAAGGGAAGAAGGGAGGAAGGATTTCACTGGCGTCACCGGGAGTGCCCCAGGCGCTCCAAGTATGAAGCCAGACAAAGCTCCGAATAAGGCTGACGTTGAGGGTTTTGTGACAGTGCAGAAGAGGAAGCGCCAGTCGCGAACAAACAAGAACCGCTGCGGCAAAGCTCCTACGGAGCCTGAAGTAAGCTTGCGTGCCGCAAAGCCGAACACACTGGTGTACATCTCCCGTCTACACTACACCACTAAGGCGGAGGACATTGTGGAGCACGAGCGCCAGAAGACGAGGTACACGCCGCGGGTCGTAACAGGAGTCGCACCGCAACATCATCTTCAAGGCGTTCGGTGTGCGAGTACCAAATTGTTACCAGTCCGTCGTCATGGAAGAAGACTTTTGGCCGCAGGACGTGGTGTTCCCTGGCTTCCGCGGACAAGTACCACAAGGCAGCTGAAGGACAAGCTAGTGAAGCGCTACTAACATAGTTTTAAGCTATTTATTGACACAAGTTTTGTTTTATACTTTATATATGTTAGTTTGTAAGATATATGTCTACGGGTCGTTGATGTCTGAAATAAAAGTTTTATTATTATTTTGTTTATTTATTTTGATACTGATTAAATACATTTTTAAATATTTTTTATTATTATTATATCACACAGCTTATGGGAGAAATGTTCGCATGTCGTATGGAGTCTTTTGTCTCCCATTCAATAACGCGTTCAGAAAACGGATGGGGTTGTCATGGCGTTGCCGTGCGTCAGGGATGTTTGCGGCGGCGCATGTAGATGGATTTTACACAATAGTGCGCAAGCGCGCAGCATCGATTGTGGCTCCAGTCATGGCCAGCCCTAACAGGGTTCTAATAAAAATGATTGCTGACAGAGTAGACTGTCCATATGTAAAAGACAGAAACAGAAAGAAACAAAAAAGAACGTGTGAGAGTGGTTCACTGGTGTCAGTTACATGCGTCACTGTATCGTGTTGTTCACTAACACTTAGCTTTTAAGGACTATGTTACTAACCCTATATGAGTCTTCGCATAGAATAAAGATTTTCTAATTCGAACTTGAAAAGGGAGAGGGAGGCCTTTGCTCAGCAGTGGGGCACTTCAGGCTACATAGATATTGAAGCAATACGCTTAGCAGACAGATTGCGTGTTTGTCGTTTATTCCTGAACAATACCTTTGAGTACTTAGTAACAATAATTAATTTATTAATGACTCCTAAATTATGTAGTTCTCCATAATGAGGCGCGACGCGGCGACGGGTCACATTAGTTAAACATTATACTAAATGTAATCGAATGATTCGTTTATGTTACTTACGTTTTTCGATAAGGAAAATGCTGCTGTTTTTGCACATTATTTTAATTATTATACACGTGGACTGTTGTTATATGTTGCTATATACTCCACGTACTATAAGGTAGGCACTTACTTCTTATTTATCATGACATTTTTCACAAACTGCTAAGCTATAACTTATTTTATACAGATACATAATTTATCTCAAGTCCTTTAGCCACGTGCGTAGTACATCAAAAACATAGCATTATGCTTCATCAACGTATCTGACCTTCTCAAATGTTTTAGGTACCTTTTTCTTTCTAATTCGCGAGAAGTTAGATCACCTGACATGGATATTTACTTTGTAAAATAGTATATTATTTTAATTATTGTGAATGTGAAGACTATGTAGATCATTGTTTTTTTTTTCTTTCTTAATTAGTTTTAATCATAGTCTGGCAGCTTGAGTAATTTATGCGGCCTACCCAAATGTCCTTTCTTTGGTATTGTTCGTCGAATCGTTGAGCTCCTTAAGAGGGCGCATCAAGACAGAAAAAAATCAAGTTTCACCTGCGCTTTGCCTACCCCTCTCATCAAACACGACAAAAACAAAACACAATCCCTTCCCGCCAGCAGAAACTTTTCGCCCGGTGTATATTTAGGCATTTGAATATGAATCTTGTGTGTAGTGTGTATACGCAAAATAATCAGATGAAACTGTTTTGAGTTGAGCTGCACGATTACTGACAAATGCGTGCACTGACTCGACAGGTCCACTCATTCTGTGTGGTATTTTTTCCTCAAAAGACCATTTCAGACTCAAATCTACATGGTCTTCACATGATCTGACCAAGATTATGTCTGGACTTTAAAAGAGACTGTGACCTCTGAGTTTGTTTCGGCCTTTCTTCTCAGAGTAGTCAGATAGGAAACGCCGACCTCATCTAGTTTTAAAATATGATTGACGTGTAAAAGTGTTTGTACAAACCTACTTACAGAAATAAAATCATTTATCATTTACCTTAAACATCTTGGAATGTCGCCATTGTTATTATTATCGATATCTATCGCCGGAATCGTATCGTTACGAGTATCATCGCATAACATACTAGCACTTTGCCAGCAAGTTCATCCGCATATATTTATATTTTAACCCTATTGTGGTAAAATATTCGAATTTCCAACTTTGATTTGTACAAAGTACATTATGACAGCCAATTCGGTATCAAGCGGCTAACTGCAATATGCCAGGGTCGTACGCTCAGCTTTTTTGTTGGACGTAATTATGCAAACGACCAAGCATTGTATGGAAAGGCTCATGATACTGGTCCAGTATCGGCCAGATAGATGGAAAACCCAAGAAAGACAGAGCGTCAACAAGATGTTCAGTAGTGATAAAGAGGGCTGTCTGTAGCGGCATGTACCGAGTGGTCCACACTGCAGAGGACCGAATAAGTAGCCAGGAGAAACGTCATATATATATGGCCTCGTTCCTCAGCAATGAGGGAAAGACGAAGACGAAGAGGTATTGGAATTCGATTTCTTTACACCTAAGTTTTACTGCTGTACAGATGACGGTTCCACAGATTTCCACTACTCTCAGATGTCGTCGGTCTAGTCAGTTAATAATGTTAACTACATAGGTACGTCAAACTCATTAGTCTATCTTTGAACCCGCAGGGGCCATGTAGGAAGTAGTTACGTAATGACTTTGAAAGGCATTAACATTAGGTTAAAAAATACGTTATACGTATACGTGTACATGACTTCATTTTGGCAACAAAAACTGTAATTGAGCTTACCTATATACGGTATAGTATTTTTATCTCACTAAGCGATGCGCGCTTTAATTGTGGTTATCAAGTGTACAAAAACGCTGTGAATGTGTGTGTGGAGACGAGTAGCTTCAGCACATAACACACACACATACATACTCTTCCGACTTCGCATTGTCTCGAACGGTACCGAGAGCTCTTGCGCTTACACACACATTCACAGCGTGTTTATACACTTGGGTAACATAAGTAAAGCGCGCGTCGCTTTATGAGTTAAAAATACTATAGAAACATAACATACGGTAATAGAATAATGGGAATATTTAATTGATCCTCGAGTTTTTTTATTTAATATCTTGTAACAGTTTTAATTTGCCAACCGTACTTTAGCTTAGACAGCTAACCTATGAAAGAATTAACCATGAATGACCATGGTGCAACGGGCAGACTGTGAGATTCTTCACTCATTGTTAATGTTACTGCTAAAGTTAATTTTAAATCCCAAAAGACCATCGGTCGACCCACTTTTCTCGTAGTCAGTCCCTAAAGCCCCATTCACGAAATGCAAGTTCTCGCCCGTGGCGGCCGAGGAGCATGATATTATCAGCAAAAAGAAGTAGATAGGTTATACGCGCTCCACAAGTGACAAAAATTTTATGGTTTACACAGTTTTTAGACGATGCAAGTCCTTTGTTGATTCGATTTTATTGTATGCCACAGGCAAGAGCCTTGGGTCGTGTAAATCAGGCATTAGGTTCCGGTTAGCTTTGAGGAGTGGCTTGAGAGGCGCCACGGCGTCCTCACCTTCCGCCTGACGCAGGTCCTCACCGGACATGGCTACGGACATGGCGGACATGGCGGGAGGTAACGCCCGGGTGTTATCATTGTGTGGATCGACCGGAGGACACGGTGGAGCATACTGTGGAGGTCTGCCCGGCTTGGGCGGAGCACCGCCGTGTCCTCGTGGCGGCGATCGGCGGCGGCGACCTTTCGCGTCCGGCCCTGGTTCAGGCCATGGTACGGAGCGAGAGGGAATGGAAAGCCGTCACCTCCTTCTGCGAAGCAGTAATGCTCGCGAAGGGGCAGGCGGAGCGCGAGAGGGAGAGGCAATCACTGCGCCCTCGCGCCCCTAGTCGCCGCAGGAGGAGACACCCTGGGTGTCGGGAGTAGATTGCCGCCTCCCGGCCACCGTAGGCGCGGGCTTGCGGACGGCGAGCAATGGGCAGCTCGCCGTTCTGTAAGGACCAAGCCCGGATCGTCGGCGCGTCGTGTTCCACGCGCGCCTCAAAGAGATGTCAGCAAAATTGACGGGGTCCGATAGGACCGATGCCTGCCGGGGCTGCGGATTGTTCGAAAGAGTTACCGTGGCCCTGGCGCACAGGCAACTGAAGGAACACGTGTGGGTTTTAGTCAGTAAGAGTCTGACACGCCCTTCTGCTTCGCCCAGAGCGGGAGAGGTCATTTGATGATTTCGCACCCAAAAAAAAAAATAATAGGGTTAGCGGTATTTTAAAGTAACTAAAATCACAATTAAAGTTCGAAAGTGCTGAGAACGCAGAACTCGTCGAACTAGTTTACAATTCGACATTATAATTACCAACCAAAAATTTGCTTATCAAAACAATCGTCAATTCTAACTTATCATAGAGGTAATTAATTACGCCGTGTCAGTGAGGGACCAGGAGAGAAACCTGCGGGCAAGGCCACTGATAATGATAACAATGCAGTGGCGTCGGAAGTACTCGCAACGATATATCGCCATGCTGCGAGGAATGTCCTCGCTCTGTATTGTTTAATCGCTGACAAATACGATCTGCAGATTATACGAAATAATCAAGAGACCTCGTCCTTTTTTGTAAAGACAACATTCTTCTTAAACTACTATCGCAGTAACATACTCGTACTAGTTACTGAAGCACACTGAACGCATGTCCGACACAGTAGTGTCGGACTTGCCTTCAGAGTGCATGAAGGAGCAGGAAAATACTGTCGGAGTTAGTTTCTCGCTCGTTATAACCTGCAGTGGAAGTTTTCACATCACGATTGGAAACATGGAAAGGTCTAGGCAAGCGTGCGCCAGAGTAAACCGCATCGATACAGTACCTAGCTTTGTTTGGGCGATGATTTTATGAAACTGGTATTTAAGCAGATTCATCTTAAAGAACTCAATGGAGACAATGCTACTGATTAACTTCTTGCATTTTAGGTGTAAAGTACCCATGGTTCTTATAGGCTACTACCAAACTTGCTGATTGGTTTTCTTTATACGAAAAAATAAGTGTCAAAATGCTTACCCTAACAAGATTATTGGAAGTAGGTCATAGGTAATGAAACAGGTTTGGTATGGATCCTTGACATGCAACCAAGTTTAGGCAAACTGACAAGGATTTACGATTTCATTAGAATACCTGTCCCTTGTGATTAAATTAAATTTAACACCAATATAAACGCATAGCACTTAGGTAAAGCATTAATGGAAATCTGTTAACAATTGTTTTACTAAATGATAAAGTGTCCGCCATTGCCTTGGTCTACTTTGTATTATCACTCCGAGATATTGCGATAAAACTAATAAACACGATTGACACGGGAGTGTTAAACTGAATGATTGCACCGTTTTATTTATATTTTTCGATCTAGGACGAATCACAATGATAAACAGTTTGAAACAAATGCAGTCAGCCTGCCTGCCTTTTCTCAACTATCTAGTCTAACCGGATACAGCTGAATACCAGTATTTTACATGGAGCGACTGCCCATCTGACCTCTATAACCCAGTTACTGGGTAACACGCACAGCTAGATTTATATACCGCATTGTAGGCATTTTCATCCGCCACTAATAAGTGTTCTAGCACTTGTAAAGTCTCAAGCAATGGTTGACATCTTCATACTGAGTGTCATCTTGATATTAGATCTTGCGAGTTTCTATGAAGTTTCAAGTTTTATTTTCCGTAAAAATTAATAAATCTAGTAAAACTGGTTATGAAAGTGAATTTTTGCTGTTAAAGGTATAAAATGTCATACTTAGGCTTTATACTTAACTTAATACCCTTCAGGTATTAAAAATATGCCATAACTTTCTACCTTTAATAACTGGTACTAGGTACTTAAAAAATGTGTAAGAAAGTAATTCAATAGTAAATTATTTTCTATAGGTTTAACAAATGTTATCGATATATTATATTGTCGATATTTGACGTCTCTGTCCCATCACTACGTAGTGGAACGTTTTTTTAAATTAATTGAAATAGCTAATTATAGCACAGTTTTCTCTTTCCCCGCACCCTTACCGCACCTCAAAATTTGGCGAACTCGAATGAAAACAAAATTTCAACAAGCGGAATCTAGAAGGGGTGGTCTGTGGTAATACGATACTCCTTGGTAAGACTAGTTTGTCACACTTTTGAGCTTCTGACTACCAGTAAGAAAGATCTACGAATGAGAGCCGTAACCAACGGCTTAACGTACCGAGGTACCGAGGGGTCTCGATCGTGTAATGGACGGTCACCCATCCACGAACAGACCGCGGCATGCGTAGCTTAACCTTCGATCGGCCCGTGTGGATGTTATCATTTTGCCATGAATATCTGTGAAACAATTTTGAAAAAAATTCACGGTTATAGAAATACTTTTTAAATCTGACCGAGGAAAACAAGGAGAAATATTCGTAGTTGATGGCCAACCTTCAGTAGTTGGAGAGGCACCAGACGAAGAGGAATCCGTGTCACGATGCTTTTGACTGACCAGCGAAGTGGTACTTAAACAGGAAGGAATTGTTTGAGGGAAATGCTAGCGTGTTGAGGAGACAGCGTAAACAGACTGTGGGCTTCTCCTAGTAATAAAATAGCCCGCACACATTGCCCAGGCACACCGTGAGTCATACATAGGTACTATGGATATTCCGCAAACAAGGAAATTATTTTTCTAATTGTTTTGAGCAGACGGAAATTATAGCACGAATCATGATCCCATTTTGTGTGGACGGTCTGTTGTTTAGACCGTTACAGACAGATTGATAGAATGATAAAGTATGTAGAAAAAAATATGTTTCTGCATACTTTATCATTTCACGTAGTTTTGTTAGGAATGCGAATTCTTTTTTGCACACGAGGAATTCAGTCGGTCTGTAGCGACTTGTACCTTATAGGCTGATAGAGTGCAATACGCATGCGTGGATGCCTACCCTACACGAAGTAACAACAAAATCAGTTGGTGACAACCACAGATATATAAATACATACTGTATTTATATATCTGTGGTGACAACTATCTCTATCGCCATCATACCGATCTTTAGGTAGGTAGGTACTCTGTAGCCTAACTGACGTCATCCTAGAACAAATTGTGATACGGAATGTGAAATATTTACAAACATAAAGTTTGTTACACGACTATTGTCGTAAAATGTATGAGCCATAATAATTTGTATTTGCTTACTAAAATTGTGATGCTATCACTTATCTGTAGGAATGGTTCTAATGCTAGAGTTTCAGAATTTCAGAGTTAAGGATTATGTCTGTACCTAAAGGATGATAGGTAAAGTGGTCACGGCTCCGCGCTGTTTTTATTAATGTTACGACAACATGGAACAGAATGCACTGAATCACTACTTTTCTCAGTTATTGATTTATTTAACTTGAATTAACACGTTTAAAACAATTACAAAAATTAAAGATAGAGACACATAAACTTAAGAAATAAAATATAAAAATCTGGTAAAAACATAAAATAATATAAAACAGTTTACTAACTCTATTCAAATAAAATGGTTAAAACTACTTTAACGTCATAAATTAATCTCAAAGTCTTTAGTTATTTTAGCAATCAAATACCGTCCTCAGTCCGAGTATAAAGTTGGTGAATTAAATAAATGATGAAATAAAAAATTACTTAATTTTTTTGCGGGTTATATGAGTAACAGGCAACAGTATGTTGAGTTTGCAGGATACCAATCGAAGGCATACTTTACTAGATCTGGTGTAGGCCAGGGAAGTAATTTAGAGCCCCTTGGATTTCTCTTAATGATAAATGACCTACCAAGTGTTGTACAAGGTGCTAAGTGCTTACTATTTGCCGACGACCTCAAACTTTCTCTCCCCATAACAAAAATGGATGACTGTGAAAGACTGCAGAGAGATATAGACAGAGTAGTAACTTGGAGCAAGAGTAATCTCATGCAGTTTAACACATCTGAATGTGTGACCATAAGTTTCTCGCGCGCACGCGCTTTATACATAGTTATACGGTGGACGGGGTGTCAGTGGCTAGGGTCACTGAAGTGAGGGACTTGGGTGTCAAACTCAAACTCAAAATTTCGTTTCGTTCGTCTCAAACTCAAACGTTTCATCACTAGACTAACGTTTCGTTAAGTCGTTAAGGTATGCTAAAAGCATATAGAAACCTAGGGTTTGTCCTGAGAATAATTTAAAGCTTCACAAATACGAAAGTTATAACGGCATTGTATGATGCTTTATTAAGGAGCCAATTAGAATGTAATGCAGTTATTTGGGCTCCGCATGAAACTAAATCTAGTGTCATAATGGAGCGCGTACAAAATAAATGTATTAGATATAAATATATGAGGGAATACGGGGTGTATCCATTTTATCCGTTGATGTATCCAACACTATTTATCTTAGGTATAGTCGGATATAATGAACTGAGGGTCAGGAGGCAACTCACACTTGTTACTTATAGAATTTGTTATGATACAAGCAGGGAAACTATTTAATTTTTAACAGTACTACAATATCGCATTGGGTCTAGCCTGTAAGGATATCTGTATGTTTGGAGTGAATAAATAAATAAATAAAAAAAGAAAATGTAAAGTGTGCATGTCGACCGAGAAATCGGTAGTCTGCCGACCGTCCGTCGCTCGTCGGGCGTCGGGTGACAGTCCCGCGAAGACTATAAAGTCATCGATTTCTAAAGTCATATAATTATCTCGACTCGATCCAGAGCTCCGATCACACCACGGGCACACTCCGATCCGATATGGTTTAGTGAAGTGCTTGTTTTTATCTTTTCTTTAATCGGTCATCTCGTATAGTATTTTAACGACTTGCATACAGAGAGCCAACCTTTTCGCGGCTTCACCCGTGCCTAACGGTTTCATTACCACCCCGAGTAAGGTCGACGAAATAAATGTAGAACGTACCTTTCTGACTTAGAACAGTCAAAGTATGATTACGATACTGACTTATTTTTGTAAAAGTCGAGCGGAACTGTCGCTCGACTTTAGATTGATTGATTTCCTACGATGATTTGTGTCACGTCAGTCAGACACAAATGGTCACGCACGTATTATCTGCGTCTTAGGTAATGTTAACTTATTTATCATTAATCGGTAGGACCGCTGGTTAACTACTCAAAATGCTAATGGTAAGAAGAGACGAAAAAGCACTATGTTACCTACATAGTGTACCTGCGAGATAAAAATCCTAATAAGTAAAGATGTCATACAAACCGGGATTTGAGAAATACCGTGTTATAAGCCCAATGCTATAAAAGAGAATAACAAATTCAAAGATCCTGGAAAACTTATTTTTTTTTGCAAGATTTTCATATATTAGGTAAGTAATGGTTTTTCCGTCAATAATTAATGTTAGCACAAGTTTGCCCCGTACACATAATTTTTTACAAAAAAAACATGCATAAATAATTCACAGATCTTGAGATATACCTATGGCTGAGGCGGAAGCTGACGGCACTAGCTTAAAAATTGAGTGCAAAGCGCGGTTTCCTTTTTACCGAACTGCGTGACAGAGACAGGGTTATGTTTTTATTCATGGATTATTTTATGGTCGTTTACATAATAAAGCCAAGAACGGCGAAGAGGGATAGCCCGCTTCTTCGTTCTTGTCTTCTGCGTCTCTTACGACTTCTTATCTTTCATTATTTTGGCACTGTTCTAATCTCTATAATAAAGCCAGTAGCAAACCTTGTTATATGGTGTATTTCAGTATCGTGAGTGAGTGAGCTTGAGGGAGGCCTGGAGTGGTGGACGTCTTTCTGCTGAAATGATGATGATGATGATGATGAGCGAGTGAGTGAGTGTACAAGATGCCAGTTTGAAAAACATACGCCGTGTAGCGAGCAACCATCAATCAGATGTTATTGTGGCACATTAACATGCAAGCTACTGGCGTGCTCGTGTGCGAGCTACTGGCAAGTATAGTGTTATCACGAATATGAGGACAAAGGGACGAAGAGTATTACTGAATAGATGCGGGTTGAAGCTAAGAATGATGGACTCTTACCAAAGAAAACAAGTACACTTGATGGCATAATACATCATAAATACCAACCATCTGATCAAACAGACGAGGACATTCAGGTAATTATAACAACTACAAAGTTAGCAGATACCTACTACGTAAGTACCTACTACCTGATAATGTGACCTGAGTAATGAGCAGATAATTAAAACACGTGGTAGGTAACTTATTTAATAATGCATTTTTTGTCGATATAACTCGAAAATTGCTGCACCGTTTGCGAATAAAATTACTTAGGTTTAAAGAACACAAATAGTTAATTTTTGTTAACGAAATATCGCAAAGCGCACTTGTCATGTCACTGATAAGTACTTAAAATTAATTTATGCAAATGGTCAACTTGTATAGACTATTTGTACGATGAAAGAGGGTCCTAAAACTGACTGAAGTTTTCTTACCTTGAGCCATTTTCCTCGGAGCTGACTTCTCGCCACCCTGGGTAGTGAAGAACTGGCTTCTTCCCCAGCGAAACCTTGCCTATGCAACTAATTGTATTAGACGTATTATCTGCGATGCTACATTACCACGCTATCTTGCTGTTGAACAAATATTTGCTGTTCGATAATGAACCTTATCTTTTTGAAACAAGGCAGTGTAGCTATTTTAAGGATAGGTTTTTATGTGTTGCATCAATTTTGTATACTCAGAAATTGTCGACTGAAGAGTTTTATGTGTGTAGAAGTAAATGAAAAGATCTAGGTTTATGAGTTGATTCAATTGTTTGATAGAGCTACAGGTTTTTCGTTAATTTACTACCTACACATTATTTTCTCAATTTTGTGGCTTTTTATCATAGCCCATTCGATGGCAACTTGTCGTCGTGGCGCGCCGCCTACAGACACCAGCAACTCTAAAGTATTGCCCTCTGCGCCGCGCGCCGGTGCAACTCATAATCTGCCTATAATGTTCCCACTGCTGGGACACAAGCCTCGTTTGGGTGAGAGGGAGTGGGCCGTAATCCATCACGCGGACCCAATGCGTGTAGGTGGATGTCGCAAGTCTTCGAATTTTTGGTCCTAGAACACGCCGGTTTCTTTATGATGCTTTCCTTCACCGTTTGGAGAATAGTGGTGATGAAATAATTTACACAAAGTAAAGCGGCTGTCTGGGTTCGAACCTACGACCTACAACTCGTAAGTCGCGGCCGTTACCACTGGGCCACCACTGCTGCAACTACAGTGCAAATCGTCAGGTGTGAACCGGAAAGTTACATAAAAGATCTCACGAGTACAGTGGTTGCAGGCGCTTCTGTAAGGTGTGAAGACGTGAGTTTCAGTGCTATATGTGTATAGTCGGTAAGAGAGAGTGTGGCCTCACGTATTGTAAATGTTTACGCACCTTAAATACGTGGCGCCGCGTAACATAAGTTTACGCGTATTTGTGCACTCGTAATTAACTGGCGACATTCAACTAAGTTCTAGGGGTTACTTTTATTATTTGAGGCTCTCTGGCTTGTTGCCCGCTGCGAGGGACACACCTGCACATTAATTGCGTAACACACTATCAATCACAATCCGAATCATTTTGAAGCCTATTGCTAATCCATTGCTTCATATGTTTGAAACATTTGTCTACTCAACAACGTAAATAACGCAATGAATGTTGTTGAACTGTCATAATGAAAGCCATTCCTACTGTTAGTTTGTTACGCAATTACACAGCTGGTTTAAGTGTAGGTTTGTAGACTAGTGTACTCTATTTTATACCTTTACATTAAGTATTGTGCTCCATACTAATGTGTGCGCGTGTGTCACATTATAATATTAACCGCAAGTTGATTTTTTACTTCTCAACTCGTCACCTTACCTCACCGACAAGACGCAAACGAAGCAGGGGACAAGCTTAGTGAATACCTTTCGCCTGACTCCCAAAACTGGTGACCCCGACGTGATCGAAGAAGATCAACGACTTCGACGATGACGTCGACTCAACATGAGGTGAACCTCGTCGGTCATACGCGAGTTATGTCCTTGCTAATCGACTGAAACTTTAACACTGCTGCTGACAACACGAGCTGATTTGCGGACTGCGAGACTAAGGCACAATCAACTGCCGACTGCCGCTCCTAGTCATCTAATTCCCGTTGTGCTATAATAATATTATAATAAGTAGCAAAATTGTGTTACAAAGTCAAAAGTGCTCGCTACCTGCGCCAAAAATAACCCAAAAAGGACGGTTATAGAGAATGCGCCCACAAAAAGTGTTTCAAGTGATTCCCATCCGGGGGTCCATCACGGGTCCTCAGTCGCTGTCCTATGACAACATTTGTCATTGCCGTTCAGGTTTCAACTGCCAACTGACTTCTGTCAACTATGATTGACATTGGCGTTCCGGTGACATCTGACAGCTGTCAATGTCATCATCGTTCCAGTGCACGCAATGACGCAAATACTTTAGTATAGATGTTTTGCATGCCTAATCGAAAATATTATTTTTGTCGTTTTGTTTTTTTAGCGTCGAGTGTTTACAAACTATTTTGTTAACTAATTATTAATTCGACACAATAGTCTTTGTCGCTACTGCACCAACATATTTTGCTGTTTTTATTTTTGTAACAGTGTTTATGTGATTTGTTTTGTATGTAATTACTTGTAATTACTACACTACTTACCCACGGTTTAGGTAGAACGAGCTTATTACAAATACTCATAGTCATCTTGACTTAGGTTTTTGCGTAGTAACTGGCTCTCATTTTAACCTTACACTCCCACTTCCGTACGTTCCACACACCATGACTGAAGATATGCCCAGAATGAACAGCCTAAGCCTGAGATACCCACAGCCATTTGCGGAGTAGCTTTCAAGTTGCCACTGTTTTTTTTTTTTTTTTTTTTTAAGTTGCCACTCTTGTGTCCTGATATAATATCGGTGTGGTGTGGTCAGGCTGAAGCCATATTTCTTCTGGCTGGCATTAACACCGATGCCATAAATATAGCCATATCCTCAGCCAAATCGACCGTCAAACGACGGCAAAATTGAGAGTTAGTTACTTTACAATTTCTGAAGAGCAACGAGTAAGATGACTTCTCAGTGACGAAGAACTCGGGGACAGAAAACCGTCTTAGTTTCTCCGACACCTCGGGTCACTCGCAGGCACAACATTATCTGACAATAACATCTTGCAGAAATTGTGGCTTCGCCGATTACCTCCAAACGTGCACGAGATTCTTGCAATCCAAGCTGGCCTCAGCTTGGATAGAACAGCCGTCATCGCCTACAAAATTGTTGACGCTCAGCCAGGTCCAGCAAATGTTTACTCGAGTGCAGCAACGCCAGTTTCACTCACCCAGATGATAGCACGAATAGAAGAGCTAAGCCAACAGCTAGCCGCTCAATCTTCTGAGAGATATTGGCCTCGTAGCCGATCTACATCTTGGAGCGCACGTTCTTAGCGTAGTGTCACTCCTGGCAAGGCTGATAAATGCTGCTGGTATCACATAAAATATGGTATCAAGGCTCGAAGGTGCTTAAATCCATGCAGATGGAAGCCGGACGACCCCACGAGCAGTCAGTAGCGGCGGCAACTGATTGCGACAACCGTCAAACCCTGAGCCGCCGTCTATTCGTAACCGATCAGGTGAGCAAGCGTCAATTTTTGATTGACACTGGATGGGTCTTGTGCTGCTTTCCTTATCGATGGCTCACAGATCAGAGGAAAACCTCCAACTATGACCTCTGCGCCGCTAATGGCAGCAGTATAAAAACATACAGCATGGTTTCCCTGCCGCTCAATTTTCGGCTCCGTCGCAAATTCCAGTGTACATTCGTCATTGCTGATGTCAACAGCGCAATCATTGGTGCAGATTTCCTGGCTTACTACGATCTGTTGTCGGATGGTAGTACTTCGCTACTGACTGCTCGGGGGTCTTCCGGCTGCCGCATCATGAGCTCATCGGCAATTGGCTCGACAGCAACTTCAGATCAACCGGTTGTAAAGGCCATTGCCCCGGCGAATTCCGCTGCTGCACAAGTGCTAGCAGAGTTCCCTGCAATCACTCGTCCTTCTGGCCTACCCAGAATCAACAAGCACGACACCGTTCACTTCGTCAAAATAACGGATTGGCCTCCTATTTCTTGCCGTCTTCGCCTTCTAGCTTCTCAAAAGCTGACATGCTCCAAAAAGGAATTTCCGGACATGGTTTAGTCTGAAATAGTACGACTATTCAAGATAGTTTAAGCAGTAGCATAGCAGTAGGTAGCAATTTTCTTTCATGACCTTCGGTCTCTGCAACGCTGGTCAAACTTTCCAACGATTTATCGACGAGGTCACACGGGGTCTCGATTTCTGCTTTCCATATGTGGACGACTTTCTCGTTTATTCAGCGGATGAGGCCCTCTACTGCGAGCATCTGCAGATCCTCTACGGTCGCCTACGGGACTATGGGGTGTTACTAGCCCTTCTAAGCACGTTTTATGGTGTACATAATAAAGAGTATTCTATTTTTGGTCCACGAGAGGTGACATTCTTCGGTTATCACATCAGCCACGAGGGTACCAAACCACCTGAAGATCGGGTGCAAACTATTCTAGTTTCCCCCCTCCTAAAACGGTCCAGGGAGTGCGCCGCTTTCTCGGCATGTTAAATCATTACCACCGTTTCTTACCCCGCGCTGCACTGATCCAGGCTCCTTTAATCAAATCTGTTGTTGCTACCAAAGGCAAGGGTGCCAAGCTATTTAAATGGTCACCTGAGTTTCTAGAGCAATTTGAGGCCTGCAAAGGAAGTCTAGCTAATGCCACCCTTGGACTGTTTACTGACGCCTCCAGCGTCCACATTGGGTCCTGTCTCCAACAACAAGTTGATGTCGAGTAAGTTCCTCTCGCCTTCTTCAGCAAGAAGCTGACTGACCGACAAACATAGTGGCCGGTTTATTATCGCGAGTTACTGGCGGTGTACGAAAGCGTACAACATTTTCACCACATTATCGAGATCCAGCATGTTCCCATCTTTACGGACCATGAACTACTGCTCTACGCTTTTACACAACGCTGAGAAAAACTCTCCTCTGCGCAGTTGAATCAGCTGTCTTTTATTAGTCAGTTTATCACTGTTCTTGGTTCGGCTCTTGTTCACAACGTTTTTCTTCGTGACAACACAGTCAGACGCCCATTACAACCACGGGTCCGTACCAGGTCGTTGATCGTGTCAACGATGGCAAGACAGACTTCATTAAGGGTAAAAACGTCACTGTAAGCGTTGATCGCGTCACGTCGGCTTAAATTAGACACACTTTTCCTACTACCCTCAACTACAACGGCCAGAACCTGCTACACATGCAGACGCCAATCCAACCACTGCAAAGCTGCCATACACCACGTGGTCTGGTAGACGTGTTAAACATTAAAACGACTTAGTAATCATCTTTTTGTATGCACGTATTTCTGTGACCAATAAACCTATTTTTCATTATCATTATCAAGACCACTTAAGGCCACAGCTATACTTACTGTCCCACTGCCACAGCAGCAGTAAATTAACTATATAACTGCCAACCGCTGAGTCCATAAAGTGTGGCCTTACAACGTACACTTTTTTTTTTGGGTGGTATATCGTCAAATAAGTTCTCCCGCTCTGGGCGGAGCGAGAGGGCATGTCAGACTTTTATTGACTAAAACCCACCCACGTTCCTTCAGTTGCCTGTGTGCCAGAGCCACGGTAACTCTTTCGAACAATCCGCGACCCTGGCAGGTTACAACGTACACTAACATTATTAATCGCCTCGTGGACACCGTGAGTACATAAAACATTGCTAATGATATACAACCAATTGTCTGTGGCGTTGTGAACAGCTGACAGATGCAGAAATGAATACGTTTTGTGTAACGTTGTCTGTCTGTTTCATTACAGAAACATAAAATAATCAGCTTTTAAAGTTCCCACTGCTGGAACCAAGGCCTCTGTGAGAGGGAGTTGACTGTAATTCACCACACGAGCTAATGCGGATTGGTAGAGAGAGAGTTTTAGCAAAAAATATTCTGCAATTTGACTCATCATCACCCTCGTCCCATGTTACTTGCGGTCGCCGCTCGGCGCAACACGTTTCCTTCTTCCATTCTCCCCTGTCAACCGTCACGCTGTCATTCACTCTCTTTTCTTTCATATCATTCGTCATACAATCCATCCATGTTTTCTTTGACCTTCCGCTCCCTCTCCATCCTACAACATTTACGAGTATACATATTCATCACACTTTTAGTCATATGCGTTCAATTGGGACTGTGGTAAGCTAATTAGCCTACTTCAGCTTGCAGCGGCAGAGCAGATCAGAGTATAATACTAATAAGGGAGCAGATTTTGTAATGCATGAATGATGCACGTTACTGAGAGCTGCGTACGCTGCGGCGCAGACATGTGTCTGGATAAAATGTACTCTGTTGTGTCTGGTTGTAGTACCGGCACAGATTTTTGCGCGACACGTGCAGCA
This sequence comes from Dryobotodes eremita, assembly GCA_917490735.1. Lineage (NCBI taxonomy): Eukaryota > Metazoa > Arthropoda > Insecta > Lepidoptera > Noctuidae > Dryobotodes > Dryobotodes eremita. Next base: position 1,292,143 of record OU823241.1, on the reverse strand, counting down.
CGCGCCTGATCACCATAGAAACGGGTTTTGTTGACGGAAGAATAGACAAAATGACAGATTGACAAAAGAATTCTATCGACAATCTGTCATATATGCAGACACCATAGAGCAACACGGGCCCCGCGGACGCCGGGATGATTCCAACCGGAGTCAACTTCGTTCGCCAATCATGCGGCATTCTCTACGAATAAATAATATGTCAGGAAATGTAACTCCGTTAAAAAAATGACACAACAAAAGTCGTGTCCAAGTAAACGGGGCTTATAAGTCATGTCCAGCGCGTTAACAGCTAGATGGCGCGCAGCAAAACTGTCTTTATTTTTATTGTATGAAGTCGTTATTCTTCTCCATAAGAGTATATTATGTTCTGTGGTCATCAGTCGGACATTTGTCTTGCAAGCGAGCACACGTCAAATCTTGCGTACATTTTCGTTTTTATCATTGTGAACTACAGCTGTGAATCATCATGCCAGCATGTGTTGTGAAGTGGTGCAAGAGCCACACAAGATTAAAATGTCCAGGGATCACTTTTCACTAGTAAGTAGTAGCAAAATTGTAATTATATTCAAAGGTGTTCAAATACGTTATCCAACCGAGATGGTTAATACATTTATAGTGTGTTATCTATAGGGTCAATACTATGCAAAATGAAATCAGTTAATTTTGGACCTAATTTAGTAGGTATTTTTTTTCTTCTTGATGAAATATTGAAATGTAAATCGATAAAATTTTGATATTTTTATAACAGTCAAGTTTTTTGCTTATTTTGTTTTCTTTTAGTTTCCCTGCCGACACAAATCGGCAAAATAAGTGGACAGCTGCGATTAAGCCAGAAAGACAAGAGTATGACTGGATGCTTGTGAAAACCACTAGAGTATGCTCCGTTCATTACGACGAAAAATATTTTTATAAATCATTAAAAGGATATACCATGTTACACAAAACTGCAGTACCAGTTTGTACACTAAGTACCTTTTTTTTTGGGTGGGAAATCATCAAATAACTTCTCCCGTTCTGGGTGGAGCGGGAGGGCGTGTCAGACTTTTACTGACTAAAACGGGCCGGTAACTCTTTCGAACAATCCGCGACCCTGGCAGGAATCGGCCCTAGCGGACCCGGTCAATTGGTGCTGAAATCTCTTTGAGGCGCGCGTTGAACACAACGCGCTGTCGTCCGGGCCTGGTCCTTACCAGACGGCGAGCTACCCATTGCTCGCCGCCTGAAAACCCGCGCCTGCGGTGGCCGGGAACCGGCTGTGGACTTCCGACGTCCAGGGCGTCTCCTGCGGCGACTAGGGGCGTGAGGGCGCAACAGTTGCCTCTCCCTCACGCGCTCCGCCCCTTCATTCGCGAGCATTACTGCTTCGCAGAAGGAGGTGATGGCCTGGACCAGTGCCGGACGCGAGAGATCGCCGCCGCCGATTGCATCCGCGAGGACACGGCGGTGCTCCGCCCAAGCCTGGCAGATCTCCACCGTATGCTTCACGAAGACATGCACGTTAAAAGCGTCCGTAATAAAAAAGATAGAAACAAAAAAAAAACAAAAAAAAATAAGAGATGACCAGCACCTACTGACGGCGCCCGTTCACGAACCTGACGTATGGATCAGCACCATTCAGCTCAACCATTAAGAACGGAACTTAATGATCCAACACGCCATCACCAGCGAGACATTTGAGTGAGCATGACATACTTTCAGCTGCCAGGGCACATTCAAGTCAATGGAAGACGAACCTAGTAGATGGTAGTTTTATAGTAGGTACACAGTGCTCACACATGTGCTATGCAGTTATACAATGCTAAGAGATTGAATTTATACAATGGAAAGATAGTTTTTACAATCTTCAGCAGCTCTAACAATATTTTAGAATGCTAATTAATTAGTCTATGCGCCCCTGTGAAGCAGGACCAGCATTGAGCTAAGCATCTTTGTCAGTGATGTAATCGCCCAACTTATAATATGCTTGGCTGCATAGTGTGCGTTTTATACAAGATTTAAATTTTGTTTAATTCAGTTGGAATATGTGGGGAAGTATTTCATTGTAACATTTTAAGCAGTACCTCATGAATGATGAGTCTACTATAGCCAGTCTGAAACCTGGTTGAACTACTTAACTTTAACCTCTTTTTCTGAAAAGATTTAAATTTGTCCTTAGGTACATGATGTTTTCATAGATATATTGACAACGTACCGTCATGATGCTAATATCTTTAAACAGTTCCCTTAGAGGATCGCGCCTGCGGAGGCAATATATTGCTCTGATAGCTCTTTTCTGCGGAATAAAAATAGGACATGCCGGACATGCTTGTGGTTGCCCTAATAAATCAGGGCCCCCAGCCAGGGCTTAAAAAACTTACAAACTACGCGACTACACGCTAAGGGTACACCCTGCGGGGTACGAGCCTCGGCTTAGGGCGTCGCTGGGAGAGGGCAGCAAGGGACAGGCTGGGACGGAATAATTATTATTAGGGGACGAATCTTACTAATGCGGGAGGGAGTGTAGCAGGCGGCTGTTTTAATCAGGGGATTGGGGAGTTTTATGCCACATTCGAATGCTTTAAAAGGCGTTCCATGAACTGTTGATGGTGGGCACTCGAAGGTCTATGTGAAGATTTACATTTCGGACATAGAAGGGGGCTCCCGTAACCTTTCTGAGGAAACGGTTCTGAAGGGTCTGCATCTTATGTAGATGGTGGGGCTTTGCATGTGGGAATACAACACAGGCATAGGTCATGATGCGACGGATGACTGCGGTGTAGATGCGCAATTTGCATTTGGGAGACAATTTACTGCGGGCGGTTAATAGGGAGTGAAGTCTACCGAGAGCGAAGGCGGCGCGCGAACGATCCATCCTTATGTGCTCACTGAAGGTAAGGTGGTGGTCGAGGATCACACCTAGGTATTTATCTTTATTTAGCTTGCCATACATAGTGATCGGACTGGTCTGCTTTAACTCTGGTCAAGCGTTATGTTATAGACTCTATCGAGCGCCACCTGGTGGCGCTGGCGTCCGGATTAGTCAAAGTCAAATGATTGATTTAACGTATTTCCGACATATATAATAAAGATTAGAAAGATTCTAAATAAATGATAACGGAAAATCACTTACTCGAGCGAGCAATCTGTCAGTAATATCAACACAGTGTTTTTCTAAAATAATCGATAATGAAGATATTCTACGCCCACTAAAAACTGTCACTTTTTGTCGCTATCTAATGTCGAGACTGCAGGGCCTGGACAAATAACGACCGTTACATGTTTTTGATAAAATGTATAATCATTGAATTTCTCAGAATCTGTCTATTTTACTACATTGCGAAGAAAAATTCTCTTTAATGTCTTCTTGACAAAAACTTAATAAATTCTCATATTCGCTGGACATTGAATTCATTGAATTGTAAAAAGTAACCCAAAAAAAAAAACCAAAATCCTAATACTAACTTCCTAACTCCTAACTGATATTATAAATGCGAAAGTAAGTTTGTTTGTTTGTTTGTTACCTTTTCACGCCTAAACCACTGAACCGATCATCCTGAAATTTTGCATATGTTGCCAGGGGTACAGAAGCGGACATAGGGTACCTTTCATCCCGAAAAAAAGTACTGTTCCTGAGGAAATCAACAATAACGTTCTTATGATAATATATGTCGCCACGTGTCTTTCGAATCATGATTGAATTATATTATTATAGAAACTTTAGTAGTGTGTTAAGAGCTTTTTTTTTATTTAAGTACTTAATACATTTTGTGAGTCTAGAGTGTCGATAGACCGGTCTTTCATCCTCCTAACTATAATTCCCCGAACAAACCAAATTGATTGTCAAATTCTAAATTAACGCGAGCTAAGCCGCGGGCAAAAGCTAGTATATAATAAAAATCATTGCACAAAAATATTTTTTTATTATTGACTTGGTCCGATCCACTTAATGCATAACATCGTTCACGCCGCTATGACTCAGCTGTCATAGCAGACATTCCAGCACGCGCGCGAACCAATCCCTGCTTTCGTTCTGAATTTAAACCAATCACTAAGCATGTCTATTTCTAACCTCGGAAGGGATTCGTATTTTGAATCATATGTACTACGTTTTGGTTATAAGTAGGGCCACTTTTTGTGTGGAATTTGTTCTGAATTAGACTTCCTGACTTATTAGCATTTTACAGGTGCCGAGAAAATAATGCTACCATTAGAATAAATTTATAATTTTTTTAATATAGCAATATTGCCGTATAAAATTTTATAACAAAATCCTGTTTTTTTGTTGTGGTTTTTTTTCATACTTTCTTGATAGTTCGTTGTTTTCATTTCTCTTCGTTGAGTCAAGCTGCTGCTCCTCCGTTTCCGTTTTGTGATAACAGTGTTTAACTCAAGTGAAATATGGACTCCATTTCAAGATAGTGACTCGACGTGGACCTATGGTATTCAGCTGTGGGGCTACATCAGCCAAAACAATCGTCAAAACATACAACGATCCCAAAACAAAGTGCTCAGGGATATAGTCAACGCGCCCTGGTACATTAGAAACAGCGACCTCCATCAGGACCCCAAGATGTATGTCGAAACATAGTTATAAAAAAATATGCAGAAGCTCAAGAAAACAGACTTCATCATCACGTGAATGTCAAGACGATCCAACTCCTTGATATCACTGAATTAGTGCGAAGACAGAAAAGGGTAAAACCTTTTGAGTTAGTTTAGTGTAGTGTAAGTGAACTGAAACTGTAGTACAAGTGCTGACTAAAGAGCACGTGAATTTCCCCTTAATATAAGATGAGTAAGAAAGGCGTTATTGAACGATTTTGTTATGTTATAGTTACTTAGCAGTTTAAGACATTAAAATTTTGCAATTTTTGGGCGGCCTAGATTACATAATTTAAATGGTATATTATACTAATAAATCATTGTATTTTATTTATTTTTATCATTATACTAATAAGTCATTCTTCTCGCCCTAAGTGAGTATATGGTAGTGAGCATATGTTCCTTGCACATTCGCGTCCTAGCTAGTACGCGGAAATCCTACCCTGCAAAATTTGTACTGTGCTGTGCTGCGTCACCTGCGTCTGAGCATACGCTCTCAGCCAACACACATTAAAAAAAGTTTGCGGTCAGTTTGAAAAATTGAAATCTTTTTTGTTACTGTAGACTAAAATATAATTTTTTCTTCTTTTTAGATTCTATACTTAAAAATATAGAATTAGAATATGAAACAAAAACACAAATTCAATATTTTTTCCATATAAAAAGAAATTAAATCCAAGCTTAAGCTTATTTAGAATTAATCTGACTAACGGATTTATAATATTTTTTCAAGGAAAGTTGTTATTGATAAAATGCCAAGAGGATTATCAGAAGTTTTACGAACAAGAATTGTAACACTGTGGGAAGAAGGATAATCCACGAGAGAAATAGCGTGCAGAGTTGCTGTATCCCAATCCTGTGTCGTGGCGACGTTGCAGAGGTACCACGGCATGGATAATTTAGCTGACCGACCCCGCAGGGGTCGCCCAACTGTTCTGACTGCTGCTCAGAAGCGCTATATCAGATTGCCGGCAGCCCGTGACCCAACAAGCAACGCCACTAAAATAAAAGCAGAAGTGCGGGCCGCCTCTGTACTTGAAGTTAGCACTCAGACTATTCGGAACTGCTTACACCAGGCTGGATTACGATCACGAAGGTCTTGGCGAGCACCTCTGATTCACGGCAACGTCAGCGACGGCAATTGCAGTGGGCTAGGCTCCGGCAAAATGGCCTCTTTGTCCTGTGCGACTGGCAAAAATCGTTATCCGGGTGTAGATTGGTTAAGTCTTCTAGAATGGCGTCATAACTACCGTTTAAAATCCCATACAGGTCTTCGTCACCAATTTTAAAATCGAAGCCATAATAATGTCTCAATTTTCTGTGGGGACATCAGAGCGGATAACTCCATGGTGGAGGATGGTCCAGCTTTCGGCGAACTCGGGGGATCGTATGCCATGCTAGTTAGATTCTGGAAAAAGAAACATCAGAGTGAAACACTAGGTAGCAAATAATTACATCTCTAGTCGGGTTTGTAAGTAAAAAAAGATTAAGATCACTATAATTCGACTATTAATTGTATTTAGTAACTTTACAAATGAATCGATTATTTGGGAAATCCCATCAGTTTTTTTGGCTAAATAACTTTTTTGTGGAAATGTATTCTATGGCAGTAAATACACATTACAGAGAGAAATCCCATAAGTCAATGCGTTAGAAAGGAAATTATAACAGGCTGAATATTTGGTTTTGGTTGAGTAACCCTTAAGTCAGTGACTAATGGGGTTCCTCAAATAAATGATAGTATATCACGAAGGAGTTGGAGGTAAAGGGCCTAACGAAGTAAGCAAATTTCTTCATCAATATTTGAAAGAAAATATGGGAAGTATTGTTGCTGCGGTGGATAAAATAAAAACCATGCAGTCGTACGGGTTTTATCGGCATTGGTATCGCTCGGAATGTTCAAGACCATCGAGCAGTGTTTTCCGATTCGAGGTCACTGGCTGTTATCTTGCGACCGAGATTTCTCCGTCTTGAAAAGGAGAATAAGTCGAACTGATCGGATCTATAAAGTGAAGGAAGTTGCAGTAGTGACTCCAAGCTCAACGGCGAAAAACATTTGCCTGGTCTCATTTCTTTCGTCCTGTGATATAATAGAATTCAAAAAGTAGTGGCCAAAATTTTACAAAAAAAATATGCTCCCCGTAGAATCAGCTGGTAGACAGATACCCATAGAACAGAAAGTGTTAAGATCAGCCAATTTGCTACTTTCCCCATTCTCATGAAAGAGATGGAGTAATGATCGTAAGGGACTTTTTCGACGGTCTGGTTGAACATTCATTTAATCTTAAGAATGCAAATAAATAGAGGCTGGTTTTGCCTAGCAACAAAGCTTATCCAGAGGGTCAAATTCCCATTAAAGAAAAGAAAATGGAAGATCTAAAAAACTAAGAAATTACTTGCCGCAATATAAAGAAGTACAGGGAGTTTTATGAAAAGATCTACCAATAGCCGGTCACAGACCTTGAAACAGATGAGACTATGGGCTAAAGAAATAATATGATTATTTATACTGTTTAATTATTTAATTATAACATTGTCTTTTTATAGTTATTATACTATTTGGTCTGATTAAATCTTTATGGTGTCAAACCTGGCAAACGTGTTTCTTTTTCGTTTACTTGAAAAAGTCCTTAAGTCTACGACTTGCAGGCACTATTTATTTCATGACAATGACAATATTATAAGAAAAAAGAATCAATTTATTTAAGTATTATTTAAACCATTCAAACTAAATCCAAAACACATCTATGGCCATACAATTCTTTTTACAGAAAAGCTTTTTTCATATCCTGTAAAGTTAGGGTCTGATGACTTATGGGGTTTCTCAAATAGTCAATTCTAATACAATAAGCGATTTAAGGTTTAGTCCAAAATACTTAATTCTCCAAAATACAAAAGAGCCAATTACATGAGAACATAAGATATCATACTAATAATAATAATCTATGCAACGGTCACGGCTACAATATAATAGGTATAGAAAAATAAATAAAAAATTATAATAATTTTGTTTTAAAATTGGTTGGGTTGCACGTTTAACGGTTTTATTCCCAACTAGTAGGCTATTTACATAGTAAATGGTTCCAATTATGTAGTTTGATAGTCGTGATTTAAAACCGCTGAAAGAGATTTATAATATGAAACTTAGCTACAATCAACGGCAAATAGAGAAATCCCGTGTACACAGGCACAATAGTCGCAAATGGCAAATCACAGAGGCCAGGAATACAAGCGATAGTCGTCACAAATGCAAAATCAGAGTCCAGTACACAAGCGAATCTCGCGGTAAGATCAACTGTATGAAAAATAAAATACGTCTGATTACTAAGGATAGCAAAACAGAAGTGTTTTCAAAAAGAGACGAGTGCTATTACTTATTTTTTATTTATTAGAAAATATTTTTCCACAACATGGTTTAAAACCTACACAGTAAAAAAGAGTGCCATTCACAAGTCAAAAAAGTTTGTCTACTCCTAAAAAATTCAAATTCACAAAATATCCAGAAAAGAAGGCTGTAGGCATGAACTACTCGTACTTGCACAATAATGAATATTTTGTTCTGGATAAATCTTCCAGAATGCAATTTGAGCGAGTTATAACGATTTAAAAAAAGACACCGAGTCGCGTGTCATCATACGCCACACTGAAAAAAAATACGAAACAACCGCAACGAATCTGTTATGTGCGCTTGTTTCACTGCCTCTGGATAACATTCTTATTGTACCTGCAGATAATTTCATACTTGTTACATGTTTTAATTTCTCTGGTGTATGGTCTTACTTTTCAGTGGAGGAACATCTCACCACGTTCCTCCACTTTCAAATTGATGAAGACGACATGATAACCTTCAACGTGCCTGTCCGAACTTAGTAGGGGAGACCAGGTATAACAGTACCACAGGATGAACGTAACAAATGAGTTTCTGAACGAATTGTTGGCTATACTGATGGCAGTATCACAGATGTGCGCCATTTTATACCCCCCCGTTTCTGCAGTTGAGCTCACTGACGGCGGTGTGCTGTCAGGTTGTGGGCATAGCGAGGCGGTGCTGCAAAAATACCTCCAAAGTTTTGACCGTTTTTTTCAACTGTGTTTGTTTTCATTATGGTATGTTACTCGCGTATTCTTCTTTCTAGTTTGGCGTTCGAAACGGCATCTTTCTAATGTTTTTTTAGGTTATAGGCATGTGTTTGTCATATTCGGTAAAATTTAAAGATAGATTATGATCTTGATATCTCTAAGCATATTATTTTGATGTGTTTTTTTATATTTTAAAGTAATACAGATTTATTTTCTTATTGCAGAATGCCTAATACACAAAAGAACGACCAGTAGAGGTTTAGTTACTGCAGAAATTATGGATTTGGCTGCAGAAGAGGTACTTCTCAGAAAAGTACAATTTCGAGATGCTGCGAATACATATCAGCTATGCCATGTAACTTTATATAGATTTCTGCAAAAGAAGAACAAAAGGCTTGACGAAGGTTCAACAAGTCTTCCAAATGTAGGCTACGTATCTAAAAGAAGAGTTTTTACCGACGAGGAACAAAAAATACTGGCCGAGTATTAATTCATTGTTATCAAATTAATTACGGTTTAACAACCAAAGAAACGCAAGCTAGCGTTTCAATTATCAATTAAATATAATAAAGAAATTCCCAGCTCGTGGAGGTCCAACGATTAGTTCTAGTAAAGGATTTTAAAAAGAATGTTGATTATTTTAGTTATGTTGGTTATATGACTGAAATAAATTTTTAATTTTTAGGCACATCCTCTAATAAATTGACATTAAAATCACCGCATACAATTATATTCTTTCCTAATTTACCAAGTTTTTGTAACACATCATCCATGATACTCTCAAAGCAATCATAAATCGATGACGGCGGCCGATACACGCGCACGCGGTTAACGACAGTATCCGATAGATTCGCACAGAAACTAGATATGGTCGCCTGAAATGTTTCACTTATACGAAATTCTTATGGTACTTAGCTTGGAACATAATTGTTTTGTCACGAAAATATATATTGGATATGCGGGTGGTTGCGCACGCTCGGCGATTTTCCGTCCATTGCTGCTTCAGTTGTCCCTAACTCGATGGCACTGCTTGCGGCGCCTAAGAGCCGTCGCAGATGTGGGACCTGTGGGAAACGTAAACGGACACATTACTTCTTCTTTTCACCGCCATCTTGTACTCTGTTCAATCTTAACGCTTTGTTTTCTTACTGTCCCATTGTGCGGCCTACTTGCGACTGTGACACAGCAGGAGCGCAGTGGATCGTCCACATAGAAGAGGTTGGACATGGGCATTAAAACTAAAATTTGGAAAAAGAAAAAGTAATTGTCGTATTCCGTTATCAAAAACCTACACGTATTGTTCTTGGACTTTTTCTAATTGGACTCATATTTCATGAGAAAATCGATAAAAAGTGATTTCTTAGTATGGAAATGGACACTTAAACTCTCCCACTGCCAGAGTTTCGCCTTATTTCCTATAGTCATTTCTATAATTGGTATCTATCTACTAAGTGCCATATTTTGTCCAAAGACATATGGTGCCACAATCGCGCACTTTCTGAGATATAATCGATTTTCGTTTTATCTTAATAAAATACAATAGCGTGACAAAAATGCCATGGTAGCCATGAATTTTCATTTGGCTTGAATCTAAATAATGTGTGTCTCTAATCTATCCTAACTAATATTATAAATGCAAATGTGAGTTTGTTACGCTTCCACGGCTAAACGGTTTGACCGATGTTGATTAAATTAAGTACTGAGGTACTTTGAACCCTGAGGAAAGACACAGGCTACTTTTTATTTTACTGTTTATATTATTCTACCAAATTAGTCATAAGGACTAAAGAAACATTTAATTTTATGAAATACAAGTACAAACTTGCTTTTAGCTTGGTGATTCTAATTTAATTTTATTTATTTATTCAATAACACCAACAGCATATACAACCAACTGATTCTAGGTGTTGTCACCCTGATGCTAGGGTTTGATACTATTGACAGCTCACTTCACCCAAGTGAGCTGTCATTCCACTCTGATGCTAGGCGTTGACACTATTGACAGCTCTATTCACCCAAGTGTGCTGTCATTCCACTCTGATGCTAGGCGTTGACACTATTGACAGCTCACTTCACCCAAGTGAGCTGTCACTCCACTCTGATGCTAGGCGTTGACACTATTGACAGCTCACTTCACCCAAGTAAGCTGTCACTCCACTCTGATGCTAGGCGTTGACACTATTGACAGCTCACTTCACCCAAGTGAGCTGTCACTCCACTCTGATGCTAGGGATTGATACTATTGACAGCTCACTTCACCCAAGTGAGCTGTCACTCCACTCTGATGCTAGGGATTGATACTATTGACAGCTCACTTCACCCAAGTGAGCTGTCATTCCACTCTGATGCTAGGGATTGACACTATTGACAGCTCACTTCACCTAAGTTTTCACGGTGAGATTTTACCAGAATCGATTTACAGTAGGTACTTCCAGAGATTAGCTCTTACCTAAACAAACAAATAATTTTACCAATTTATAATTTAGTTTCACCCCAATATAATAAAGCTGAGAAGTTTGGTTATTTGTTTGTTTGCGTAGAACGCGCTAATCTCTGGAACTACCATTCGAATTTGCATATTTATTGAGCATTTCATAGCCCAATTTTTGAGAAAGGTTAAATGCTATTTAAAATGACGCTACGACCCCTAGGAGACGAGCAAAAAGAAAACTTAAACAAGAAATTTCACGCGGACGAAGTCTCGGGTGGAAGCAAGTTAAAACTACACTCATGGACAAATTTAGAGGAACGCAAAAATATATTTGAATTGTTCCTGTTGTAATTATCGTGCGTACTGGCCACAAACATTAATAATGCTATTAAAAAAAGAAAGTCTTAGAATGCTTTTTTTTTCGAATTTCATTAGTTTTTATGTTATTATTGCGTAATATTGCTTTCTTTCATACTGCGAAAAAGGACATGGATAAAGTTTGGCCCAGCACAAACAAAGAGTTAAGTATATTATAAAAAATACTGAGAATATTTGAAATCCCACCATTGCTATTGTTACTTGGCAAAACTTGCAGAAAATATTTCAATTTAAAAGATTATTATTTTGATTCAAGTATTCGGGGAGATCTTTGTGTTGCCAGTTTTGGAAAGAAGATGGTAGTTGGGACATGGGTGGGAAATCATCGAATGACCTCTCCCGCTCTGGGAGGAGCGGAAGGGCGTGTCAGACTCTTACTGACTAAAACCCACCCGTGTTCCTTCAGTTGCCTGTGCGCCAGGGCCACGGTAACTCTTTCGAACAATCCGCAGCCCCGGCAGGAAAGTTGGGACATGCTTAGTGTAAGAATTGATAGAATATGATTTCACGAGTATTTTTTAAATTATTAAAACTGTATTTGAAACGTATTGAATACTAACTAGACTATAGTGAACATGATAATTAATAATTGATTAATGTATCAATTTCATTTTTTAAATCAATAGATTAGACCAGTCATAAAAGTATCTAATAGCAGCACCTTCTTTTTCTTTCCTAATCATTGTCACTGCCCGTCAGTGTCATGCAATTGTCAAATGTCTTGCTTTGCACCGAGCTTTAACTAACAGAGGGGCATTAAAAATAAACAATGCAACGCAATATTTTATTTTTCTTTTTAAATGATAAATGATTTTATTTCTGTAAGTAGGTTTGTACAAACTCTTTTCACGTCAATCGTATTTTAAAAACTAGATGAGGTCGGCGTTTCCTATCTGACTACTCTGAGAAGAAAGGCCGAAACAAACTCAGAGGTCACAGTCTCTTTTAAAGTCCAGACATAATCTTGGTCAGATCATGTAAAGACCATGCACATTTGTGTCTGAAATGGTCTTTTGAGGAAAAAGCACACAGATTAAGTCGACCTGTCCAGTCAGTGCACGCATTTGTCAGCAATCGTGCAGCTCAACTCAGAACTTAAGGAGCTCAACGATTCGACGAACAATACCAAAGTTAGGACATTTGGGTAGGCCACAAAAAGTACTCAAACTGCCAGACCATGATTAAAACTAACAGAGAAAAAATAACAACAGTTACCCACATAGTCTTCACATTCACATTTTCTTTAAGAAACATCCTGTGTGTTAGAAACAGTACGCTTTAGTGCTTATAAGGCCATTAATGATTTATTTACGCTTTTTTTTAAATTTTGTACTAAACTATTCCAAAAAATATGACTTATGCCCTTAAGTGATTGTTGCACTGTTTCATACACACTTTTTAAACTTACTTTCATTATTACTAGTATTAATTAATGTCATTCATTTGTAATGTGCGTTTTGTTTGTGCAGTATAAACTATTATTCTTTTTCTCTTTTTTACCTTTGACATAAAACCAGTGTAAACAATTGTTGGTGAACCAATAAAATTAAACAAATGACCCTGGTGACCCCATAATCTCAAAAATATACGAGAAATGTATGCATCATAGATTAATAAATTACTGCGAGAAATTTTACATTATTAGAAAACAGCTATTTGGATTTCAAAAAGGTAAATCCACAACGTTAGCCATATTCTCACTTTTAAAAACAATACTGAACAATTTAAACAACAACCGGTTCGTAACGGGACTATTCTTTGACTTATCAAAGGCGTTCGATCTAGTTACACACGTCAACTTATTACAAAAATTAGAAGCTCTCGGAGTCGGAGGACTGCCACATCAATGGATATCGTCGTACCTAACTGACAGAGAACAGTCTGTCGCTGTTGCCAAACTGGACGCAAATGGGACATGAGACTGCATACGTCTGAATATCAATATGTAAAACGCGGCGTGCCTCAAGGTAGCATATTGGGCCCTATCTTATTTCCACTTTAAATAAATGAAATAGTTGATGTGACTAATCACAAATGCTTTCTTTTTGCGGGTGACATTTCCATAATTGTAACTGTTGACAAACAATATAATTCAATTACTGACCATGAAACTTACATAAATAATACAATTGACATTCTAATTAATTGGCTAAATTATAATAATCTATCTACTAATCTTGATAAATCTGTATATATACATAAAAAAAAATAAAAAAAAAATAAAAAGAAAATATAAATAAATAAATATAAACTTTACTCGGAGATGCGATATTTTTACACTTGGAATGCTTCATCGAAGAATTTTCAACGACGGAAGCAAGGCGATGCGGTTCCTGGTTATCCGAATGTGCGTTCTACGGATGCGTACCAAATTAAATGACCATTAACAAATCACAAGGCCAATCCTTGAAAGTTTGTGGTCTGAATCTAGAAAATCCATGTTTTTCCCATGGTCAATTATATGTGGCATGTTCACGGGTCGGAAGACCATCTGCGTTATTTGTTCTTGCGCCAGATTATAAAACGAAAAATGTCGTCTATCACAAGGTGCTTCACTGAAGACTGCAACCCATGCACCAAAATACATGGCCAATAAAGAATCATTGAAATACTAGATTTTTTTTATTTACTTACATTTATTATCCTAATAAAAAACGACAAAAAAAAAACAAAATCTGCTAATTTTTTGCTTCTAAGGCGGTACCTACAATATTCGCCGGGTCAGTAAAAAATATTTATAAAAAATAAGTATTGTACAAATGACTACCGTATTGTCATCTCTTTTAGAGACGTCAACGAAAATAAAAGTTCATATTGTTTTAATGAGTGTTTAATTATATAATTATACGTTTCACTCAATATAACAAAACCGCGTGAAATTTTCAGGAGGCCGAAAGTAGGAAATCCCATTAATTTCAAATGTTTAGCTTTATGGGTCGAGAATAATGATTTGATTTTTAGGGTCTACGATCGCAGGTAATGCAGTTACTTGAAGAGTGAGTTCAGAAAATATTTTGTTTTATGTTAAGATATCGATAAGCATCACGTCCGTGTAGTTTGGCTGGCTAAGTTATTTGCGGTAAGTATATTTGTTTTAAAGCGGGCCGTACATCGCCCATGAATCGCGGCTGCAAACTTTAGCTGCGATTCGCACATGAATTCTGCGCGAAGAATATGCTCTGTTCACTCGCAACGTTCACGGTTTCGTTCGCAGTTACTTTCGCATGTTTGACAGAAATGGACATCGAAGTAGCTTCTGCTGAGACTTTGTGCGCCTTAGCATGCTACAATTAGGTGCAAGTAAAAATAAAAAGCAAATAAAGAAGAAATGAGAAAAAAAGATGATGAATTTATCACTTTTTGTGATCTTTGTGTTTAGACTGCCAAAGTACGGGCTCTGCTTGATAATATTTAAGCAGTGCTAGGGCACGATCGTTATTAAAACTCAAACTCAAAGCATTTATTTCAATTAAACCATTTACAGGCACTTTTGAATTGTCAACGAGTCGGTCAGTTAGTTAGAAAGTTGAAGCTAGATGCCCATTCCAAAACGTAGATCTCTATGGAGAAGAACGGGCAAGAAACTCATTATTCTTGTTGCTTCTGTATAATAGGTAATAGGTAATACGGGCTGGTGTCCGCAACTCCACGTCAATGCGCGTATTTTGCGTACGGGTGGGAAAATCGATCATTCGATCCACCCCAGCTCCTCGAAGAAGGTCAGCAACGCCTTGGTGTTGCTGACAATCTCGCGTAGGGTACCTGGGTTACCGAAGTACTTTGCCCTGTACGTGGCGACCACCGGGCAGTTTAGAAGCACATGAGCTGCTGTTTCGTCGTCCTCCATGCAGGCCCTGCACAGCGGACTGTCTGTGACTCCTATGACAAAGAGGTGTTTATTAAATGACCCGTGGCCAGTTAAAGCTGCTGTAACTGTACGCAACTGTTGTTTAGTTAGTCGGAGAACCTGTTTCGCAAGGCGGCCATCAATTGTAGGGAGGCCTTCCTTAGCCTGCCTGCACTCACCTTGGTCCACCCACGGTTCGTAATGTTGGTCTCTGGTGCGTTTCTTTACCAGAGTGCGTAAGTACCCAAAGGGGAGTGGCACGATGGGTTCAGGTCCCGCTGGTGCCACGCTCGACCCCCTTCTGGCAAGTTCGTCAGCTGCGTCATTACCTAGCGAACCGCTGTGTCCCTTAATCCATTGAATGGTTATGTTATTGAGGCTACCCACCTGGTTGAGGCGCTGGTGGCACTCGTATATTAGCCCAGAATCAACTGTGTGACTGTTTAGCGCTTGTAGAACAGCCATGCTGTCTGAGAGTATGCGGATTGAGTGGTCCTTAACTTCCCTGGTCATGATGGCCGAAGCGGCTAGAGAAATACCCATGCACTCGGCCTTTAACACTGTGTTATGGACCCCCAATGATGTGGCTATGTGTATATTGAAGTCCTCCGAGAAGATCCCAGCATCTGTGCCACTACCTGTTTTAGATCCATCCGTGAAGATGCGCAGCTCTGCAGGGCACAAGCCCTCGCAACGGCGATCCTCGTAAAGTTGGATTTTGTATTTGCTTTGCTTTGTGTTGCTTCTGTATGTGAGAACAATGAAAAAAATATATATTAAGAAACAATTCAAAATATAAGATTAATAATAAAAATAAGCCGTGGCAGTTAAGAGATGACCAGTCTCAACTGACGGCGCCCGTTCGCGAAAATGACGCATGGATCAGCACCATCCAGCTCAACTATTTTGTAGGGAACCGAATGATCCAACACACGCGCAACCTACAGTGAGACATTTAAGTGAGCATGACATTCTACGACACACTCATCTTTTAAAACATCTACTCGTCACTACGTCTCACACGTTACTGCGAAAATAGTACGAATGTAGATCTCCCTAGAGTAAATATGTTCCTTGGTGTAGATGCGTTCGGATTCGCGCGCCGCGAACCAAGCACAAACCCTTTGTCGCGGGATAAATTACCCACATCGATCGGGGAATTCCGCACCGCGAAGCGCGAACGCGAAGGCTCGAAACCATCTGCGCTCGCGTTTCACGGATTTCGCAGGATTTCGCGCCGCGAGTGTACAGCCCGCTTAAAGTTTTAAACAGAGACGGTCGAATATCCTTCTGATACCAACCTTATTAAAGCCGAACTGGACAGCTATTACCGGCCAGCAAGACAACGACCGACCTTACAATATTCCATTATCTGACATAACTCATAATTCAAATTTTTCAGTAGTAAGAATCATTATTATTGAAAACCTCGATTGGGCTGTTTTAGTACCATTACAGTACAAGTTTTTTTAAATAATTGCGAATAGTTGGAATTAAAATGGCCGACCCAGCGTCAATCAACGACCCAAACGAGGCAATCAGCGACCCAGGCGACAGCCGCCAAGGTGGCACAGGCGAATTATTCGACACCCCTACTTTTGAAGCAAGCTTCGCAACTGAAGACTCATCTGTATCCAACACATCATTGCTGAATACGACGTCCGAGCTGCCTAAGAGAGCAGAAGTATCGCACACTACACCCATTTTTATTTACACTGCTATTTTTGGTTTAATATTTATCTTTGCACCATTATTAGTAAGGCGAGGACCTAATAGAAGGTAAGACCATAACCTTGTCCATGTCATTAGAATGACACTTACACAGATACATTCCAGGGGTACGCTGAAATCCCTTCTTTTTTTTTGCGCGTGTCCTCCGCCCTGGGGGAGGGGTCTCTCAGACTCTTACTGAATAAAACGACTTGTTCTTCCAGTACCTTTGGCCGGGGTGCTGCAGCACTTGCACAGTTTGTCACGCTTCCCCGGCCAGGTATCATGACGCATATCTTTCTATGCGAATCTCGTCATGCTCTGCAACCGCAGTTCCTCTTGAGAGGCACGCGCGTCACACAGCGAGCCGCCGTCTCGTGCCAGTCTGTTCAGGCGACCAAGTCCTCACATCTGTCACCCGCAAGCCACAGTAAGGTCGCGTCCTATTAGAAAGCGATTGAAAGCGTTTATATGTCACTCTTTGTTTGGAAAACCTGAAGGCACCCTCTGTCGGTACGACCACGCGTTCCGGTTCACCAAACAAAGTGACATATGAACGCAAAGATGTCATATTCGTGCGACGATAGCTTTCTATTCGGACGCGGGGTACATGTGCGCTTTTATAATTTTTAACGTGACGATATGATCGTGGACATCCACGGCAGCACGATATACAGGGAAGTAAGAAAGTATTAAAACGCTTTTTAAATTTCCGTCCACGCTAACGTTATAACGTGCACGTTTGTCGAATTTCCATACATTTTATGTACGTGGACGTCCACGATAATGTCGTCACACTAAAAATTATAAAAGTGCAGTATGATGTCGAGAGCACTGCCTGCCTTTCACGTATTACTATGTACTTCAGTAATGTGCGCGTCGAAGTCTAAGGTTTTTTTTCATCAGGCCTAGTGCTCAGTCTGGCCACTGTACTCGGTCCGTTCAAGGTATGCAACCAGACCGCGGTCAAACTAACATACACACATAAACTCACGCCTTCTTCCCATGGGGGTAGGTAGAAACTACAGAACGCTACCCACTACAATCCTTACTTACATACTCCTTTTGAGTCGTGCACGTTCTTAATCTGATCATACACGCACGCCGCCGGTTACGAGAACTACGAACCTGACCTTTCTGAAGGACATCACCAATAAGGTCACTATAATATGTATGTCCTAGCTTAGGCCTTTTCTTCTGGCGTTTCCACTTACGTCTGGCTTATATGTTTTGTTAGTCGCCTTTCATTCATCCTCGCAACATGAACAAACCATCTAAGCATTTATCATTACCTCTTGTTTTAAACCGTAACTTTGCCTTATTACATCATTCGTAAGTTTATCATTCATAGACTCATTATACTAATGCTTTTAGATACAATACGAGGTGATATTTTAAAGCGACGACCGTCGACGTGGTTTAACCGCGGTCTGGTTGCACCACCACAAAGCCCTATCTTAAAACTCAACTCAAACTCAAAGCATTTATTTCATATAAACCAAGTAAGGGCACTTTTGAATTGTCAAGGGGTATGTCAGAAAGATGAAGCTAGTTGCCCATTCCAAAGCGTAGTAGGCACCTATGGAGAAGAACGGGCAAGAAACTTCACCGACAATCTTTTAAAATCAAAATATGGTTACAAAATATGGGTACAAAATATTATACAGTTGTGACAACTTTGTGACCCGTGGTCCCTCCGTGAAATACAATGCTGCCGAATTAAAATGATAGTTCCTCCCATTGCGGGAGGGTACCGTTCCTCCGAGAAATACAATGCTGCCAAATTAAAATGGTAGTCCCTCCCATTACGGGAGGGATACCGTTCCTCCGAGAAATACAATGCTGCAGAATTAAAGTTGTACCTAAGTCTAGTCGTAATACAGTCAAAGGCATTATTCATAATTTAAATAATATAAATAAATAATCACAGGATGAAAAAAACACGAATACGATAGATAATATTATAACACCGTGTCAAAAGTCTCGTTTTCTATTTTTCGTTTTCTATCAGTGAAAATAATTTTAACCCAATTTTGTAAGAGTTTTTTATTTTAATTCTTCATATTCCACCAAAATGCAATAAATATAATCAAAAACTGCCGAATTGGAGGTGACATGACAGATGTCACCTCCGATCAAACAATGCTGAACACAATAGGAAAACGAAGAAAATGTTGACAAGATCGGCTGCACGTCGAGCACGCGCACCACCTCTGGACTCTTCGCTCAGCTCCGCCTCGCCGCCGCCGGGACCCAGCCCCACTGTAAGCGCTGTGACGGCACCGGCCACGGTAGTTGTGTCGAGCTCGAGCGACGAGTATTTCTCCCCACCCATGACGCCACCATCGGCCGTCGGATGGCTTAGGACCTTGAGGCCCACAGGCCTCTGATAGGGTTCCAACTTCCGGCGGAAGTGTGCAGCGCATGAGATGGACACGATCCATCAATGAAAACGTCATGCGCTCATACCATGGGGCTACAGAGGGGGGAAACAATCTGACCGCGTACCGTGTTCGGATGCTCTCTCTTTTTCTGGTGCTTGAGCCAGCTGTCAACGTTTCGGCACAACGACTGTCGGATCAGGTTCAGGTCATCATATCGGGGCGTCATATTCGTAGGTATAAGCGGCGAGTGGAGCGATATACTCAGAATCGCACCTTCCAGCGCGATGAAAGGTGGATTTATAGGGCTTGGGAGCGACCGGATTAAGGTGTGGCTGACACGTGCCTACCAGATGATGATGCCATGTGTTCTTTCTGGTGCAATATCGTACTGGGATAAATTCATCATCAACGACAGGAGTATTGTTGCCAATAAGCCAGATATAGTGGTGGTGGATCGGTTAGAGCGACGCGCAATGACTGTTGACATAACGGTCCCGCATGACGGGAACCTCGTGAGAGCCGAGAAAGATAAACAAATCAAGTATCTTGACTTGGCTCGCGAGGTTGTCGACATGTGGGATGTGTATTTATATTTTTTGTATTCTAATATTTAAAAATACAATTTGTGTGTACATATATATGAAATAAAGGAAATTATAATAATAAACCCGCAGGGCAGCATGTGGCGAGCTGTTGGGCAGTGGCGACCTCACGGACCCTATCCCGGGAGAAGTTTTGTTCCTCAACTCTGGCTTGCCCTTATTGGCCGGCTGGAGCGAATCTGGACGAGGACCAGAGCTCCTACCTCTTTCTTGCCTTTATTTATTGGCTGGCTTGAGTAGAGATTCCCAAGAGCAAACGTGCTCGGAGGAAGGAAGTATTCCAGTAAGATGCTGGTAGGTATCTTGACCGTACTTCCGGGATTTTCCTGATAGCCGTGGGATACCTCTCCACTTCTGATAAGCACCTCAGGACATGTTGCCTCCCCCCTTGTCGCTACGACTCTGTGCTAGCGGCCGTTTTTTGGGGACCGATATTTAGTGTGCGA
Source organism: Dryobotodes eremita (assembly GCA_917490735.1). Taxonomy (NCBI): domain Eukaryota; kingdom Metazoa; phylum Arthropoda; class Insecta; order Lepidoptera; family Noctuidae; genus Dryobotodes; species Dryobotodes eremita. The sequence goes on along the minus strand of OU823241.1, from coordinate 1,271,684 downwards.
GTCACCTCCTGCCATTTTATCTGTTTATTTTATATAAAACATGGTTAGGCAGGGGCCATAGTCTTTCCATAGTTCTAGATAACCAGTCCACTTAAGCTACCCAAATCAATAGTCCAATATCTTTGTTTGCATATCCTGCAATAGTCCGACACCTACCGGGGGTTGTCCTTGGGTGCAACTTGCATAGTGCATAAAGGGATAATCGTCGGTTGTTGCCTCATTCCATTTAAAAAAGGGGCCTCTGCGAGTTGGCTTCAGCCCCTCGTACGCCTCTCAAAGATCCGGGACCCCATGGTCCCGAGATATGTTAACATAAAAATAATATAAAAAAAATATGTTTATTCATCAAAATTACAGATAGTTCACCAACAAATAGTGGGTAGAGATTATAGAATTAATTAGGTTTGTTGTAAAATCTGTACTAAAATTATGCAACCCTGCCTCTCAAACTTGGTTATTATAACCTGTATTTTGAGAAACGGCCACATAATTCTTAATAATATTCTTAACTAATACTGTTACAACAATTATTCATGAACGGTGTTGTCCTACCGCTGCAATAATTTGTAATTCTGTGATATTTGTGACATATGTACATGTGTGTGAGTGTGTGCATGTAGTGGAAGGTAAGTATTGTGTGGGGGTGTGTGCAAGTGTGATAAGGTGGGGTGGGTGGAGTGTGCGTGCGCGCCTGTTTAAATGTGTGTATGTTATCAAAATCGGAACAGGGGGTGGGTGAGAGATTTAGGTGATGTATCTAAGTAAGGGACTACGTGTAGGTATAGTCCCTCTCCAGTAGCCACTCTGTTACTTTAGTTTTTACCGCGTGTGTTTCGTTTTTGTTTTAATATATACTAGAAAGAGGAAAGGACCCCCCAATGTCGAGCCTTGTGGTGCACCCATTTCTACTTTTAAATACAGGAATTGACACCATTTATTTGAATTTTTTGCTGCCTATCATTTAACTAAGATTATATTAAACTGAGCGCAAGTTTTCCAAGCCCGTAGTAAGGTTTCGTGGTCGATCCAATCACATACCTTGGACAGGTCATAATAGATTCCAATATTAGCGATTCAGTCAGATTACTAATTACCAATTTTTTACCTGTTGCAAGGTTTGCTAGAAGGTACTTCCATTACTGACTCAAATATGGAGTAGTTTTGATAATTTGGGGTCTGTAAACACACACTAAAACATGCTTATTTATCTAGTTCAACACAGGACAGTTCAATGTTATGTTCTGCTGACAGATTTTAATCTTTACGAGTCTTAGATTCAATAGAATTTTTAACTAAGATCAGTGAACAAGCAGTTTAGATTTTCTGTTTAAACAACTGCCCACGCTATAATTTTCATAATTAATAGTTAGCATTTCATAATCTTTCAACCAAAGTTCTGTTAAAAACATGATCATTGTAGTTTTTTTAAAAAATAGTTAAATTTCTAATTGCTTAGAAGAAAAAACTTGAATAGGTATTTTGATGTAATGATTTCAAGGAATTCTGCTTAGACCCTTTTTTATTACTCACTAGCTTTTACCCGCGGCTACGCTCGCGTTAATTTAGACTTGGACTATCAATTCGGGTTATAATTCAATCATGGTCGGAAGACACGTGTCGCCATCTATTATCATAAGAACGTTATTGTTGTTTTCCTCGGGAACAGTATTTTTTTTCGGGATGGGACGGGACAACGTATATGCAAAATTTCAGGATGATCGGTTCAGTGATTTAGGCGTGAAAAGGTAACAAACAAACTTACTTTCGCATTTATAATATTATATATATATATATATATATATATATATGTAGTTAGGATTATGATATCTGAGAACAAGAAGACATCTTGTTGGTGGTAGCTATATGTTACTGGTATCTTCTGCTGTATTAATATTTAGTTTATATAAACATCGAGAGTGAGCCCCAAGACTCCCATGCCATCACCAGGCAATTTGCTCCTACTACTTGTAGACCCCCCCACACAAGAATTTGCCTTAGTGAGACATGGATCTACGGTATTGTAAATAGTTATTGTACGGTTATTGTAAATAGTTATAGCAGTTATTTAAAGGTGACCACCTGTACATTCGAATTATAACCAACTAGTAGGTAATTAGTAAATTAGAGGATTATATCCTAGATAAGAACGCTTGGAAACATGCTGGTCCTGCTCCATAGGACAATCTAGAAGTCTAGACAAAATCAAACTGGTTGCTAATTTAATTGTATAATTTATCAATTTATGACATGGATTTTACATTATGTAACTACTTTATAACTCACACACTAAATTATTACTTGTTAAAATTTCGTAACAATCACCTACTTTTCAATATATGTAAATATGTGAGCACCGCGTATCTATCACATTAATTTACCTGTCATTGCTTTATATTTAACTAGCTTTTGCCCGCGGCTTCGCTCGCGTTTATTTAGACTTTGACTATCAATTCGGGTTATATTTCAATCATGATTCGAAAGACACGTGGCGCCATCTATTATCATAAGGACGTTATTGTTGTTTTCCTTGGGAACAGTACTTTTTTTCGGGATGAAAGGTACCCTATGTCCGTTTCTGTACCCCTGACAACGTATATGCAAAATTTCAGGATGATCGGTTCAGTGGTTTAGGCGTGAAAAGGTAACAAACAAACAAACAAACTTACTTTCGCATTTATAATATTATAGTTAAGATATTATAGTTAGGACTAGTTAGGATTATTTTTACCTATTGTGGTATAGATATTATGTGGTTATTTTCAGTATTCTAGATGCATCGTCTTTACATATATATAATCATATAACTAATGTATACATAATATTGTAAAACATTTTAAGAGTAACGGTGGAGTTTCTTGCCTGCTCTTCTCCATACGAAACTACCTTTTGGAAGGGGCAACTAGAATCAGTTCTATTTTCATGTAAATTTTGACGTTCAAAAGTGCCTTTAATGAGCCTATTTAATTTAAAATAAATGATTTGACTGACTTTAATTTCCTGGTCCCCGCGCCCCAGCCCCGCGCTTTTACTTTGTTTTCGCTTAACCTTCTTTTTGACGTTTTTGACTTTTTGCTCGGCTTCTTATGGTTCTAGCGTGATTTTAAATAGGCTTCCCTCAAGAATTGGCCTATATATTAAATTGGGAACTCCGACTGGTAGTTCCAGAGACTACCCCCTACATACAAACTTACAAACAAACAAATACCTCTTTATAATATGAGTAAAGAAGATAATTGCGGTCTTAGGTAATTATAAGTAGTATGTCGAAGTTTTATACGATATAATTACTTAACACCGCAATTATCTAAGACATAAGTGTCTTGAGTTTATATAAGCTAATAGCCTCGCTATTTTATGTCTAAACCTAATGGGCAGGTAGATACATTGTATTCCTTGTCCATTTCAACTTATTTTGACTACACAACAACTTAACTCTTTAATTTGTTTTCAGCATAGTACGAGCCTGTATAATGTTATCTACCTTCTGCTGCTGGATATTGTAAGTATCAAAGTCAAATTCTATAAAATTTTCAAACCTTTTTCAAAAAACAAAATCATTCAGTATTTTTTCCTTCAAAATTGAGGCCATTGTTGCTTTGACCATCTTATTATCCATAGTTTCGAATTGAGCCCTGATGTGCCAACGCAACGACAATCTTCATTTAAGCAGCTGACATACATATTATTTCCCTCACTTCCAAGCAGCTGACAATTTTTTTTTTCGGTTAGAGATTATCCCAAAAATCGTCCCATAAGGTTTTTGGCATGGTATGAAATGACTTTCGTACTGTCTTTTTACAACTTTGAATGATCTAACTTTTGACTCCCCTACTATTGGAGCAGCTGACGCTCAGATCTCTTAGGCTAGGCGCAAATAAGCCACCGGCCACAGCCACTGCGTACCGGTGGCCCAGCTACAAGCAGTACCCTTATGCACTAAGGAAAAACTATTTTTGGTATCATTTTCATTCAGTATAAAATTAGTTTTTTAAACTTACGCCACCGCCCAGGCACCCATACTATTTCTAATGTGTACAGAAATGGTCCTATCCATACTAATTAATATATTTATTTTCACGCCTAAACCACAAAACGGATATCGATAAAATTTGGCAAGGAAGTAGATAGCGTCCTGGGGATGATCATAAGCTACTTTTTGTCCCAGTATCACGTTCTCGTGGGATAATTTCCGATATACGCGCGGGCGAAGCCGCAGGGAGGAAGAAGCGATTATATAAAACTATTAAAACTTAAAAAGTTGTCGAGCTGTAAATTGGGGATACGGGTATATAACCCTATAGTGGGAATTCGCTCTTTTAAACTGAGCTTTTCTTTCTTTAAATGTACCAAGCTTGTATGTAATGTACTATTCCAAAGAACGTAACAAAAATGCTCCGATAAAACTTTAGCCCTATAGAATGCACAGATTATCCGCCGTGCAGCCCGGGAGTCCCACTGCCGCTCGAGCCCAGTCAGATCCTGTCACTCTCCGTGTTAATGACGCTAAGCCTGTGTCCGCTGACGAAAGGAAGAATATCTTGTCCTATATGTCAGAAGTATTGTGAGATGAGCGTGTGACTGTTAGTGTCGAGTAGTAGTAGGTTTTTTTGCCGACTTTAAAAAGGAGGAGGCTGTCAATTCGTCTGTATGTTTTTTTTGTTTCTTACGCGATATCTCCGGCAATTGTGGATCGATTTCGATTTTTTTTTTTATGGATATAGGGTATGCAGGTGTTGGTACCATATAAATTATATTAACTTAGCCTGGTAGTTTTTTACAGTTAGGTTCAATACTACGTATTTTTTCCACTTAGTTGTAGATGATGTTATTATAACTTCCTGTCACTGTTATTTACATAGCAAGTAGTAGTGGTATACGAAATTGTGTGGTGTAGGTAGGTACCACAACTATAAATTGATAAATATTTTATTTTTGCAAAAAAAGGAACAACCGACTACAAAAAAAAACGATACAAAGACGACAAAATAACTTTTACGGAAGTTGGTGGCATAAAACGCAAATCAAAGCCAAAGACAGCGACTTCCGAAATTAGTTATTTTTCACTTTGTAAGTTTTTGGAAGTTGTTTTTTTTTTTGGAAGTTGTGCTTTTTTTTTTTGAAGAATGTTTTTATTTTATCTTGCATTTTAAACATGTTTTCAAGTAATGTTTATTGGCCTTTGGCCGTGCTATGTTAATGTAAAATAAAAATAAATACGTATTAATTAATGCTCTAGTGCAGGGATTCTCAAACTATTTTGGGCAAGAGACCCCTTTTCCAAAATTAACCGATACCTCAGACCTCCATAGCCGAATTACTTTAAAAATCCTATCTCTTTAGTTTCTTTTCCTATTGATACAAAACACTTACCAATTTAAAAACTTTGCGGTTGGTTAAATGAGAAAATATGACATAATTTTTTCAACAAAACAAATAGACATAAAATTCAGTAAATATCTAGTGTAATTAATAATTATTAATACAAATTACGTAAAAATACTTAAGTAGGTAATAACTTGGCAAAAAAAAAAAAAAACATTTTAAATCGCAAAGTTAAGATAAAAAAATCAAAAATTCAATGTCATGGATGTAACACGTGCCAAACTGATGACACGCGGGGTTGCGACAGTCGTCGAGAGGATCCGGCAATTGGGACTCGAGGTGGCCTTGCACAAGTCCGAGGCCATGTGTTTTCATGGTCCTCGGAACGCGCCACTGTCGGGTTCCCAAATAACGGTAGGAGGGGTTCACATCGGCGTCGAGTCGACGATGAAGTACCTGGGACTCGTCCTCGACAGCCGGTCGAACTTCGTCGAGCATTTCCGACGTTTGGATCCCAGACTGCAGCGGGCCGGGGCTGCCTTAAAGCGGCTCTTGCCCAATCTGGGGGGACCAAACGCCTCCTGCCGGAGGCTCTACGCGGGTTTCGTGCGGTCCATGGCCCTTTACGGGGCACCGGTGTGGGCGCGTTTGTTGAGGCTCCGGCCAGCCCGCCGGTTGAAAGCGTCCCAAAGGGTCATGGCCATCCGGATGGTACGGGGATACTGCATGGTCTCCTGCGAGGCGGCGAGCCTCCTTGCCGGATTGCCGCCGTGGGATCTGGAGGCAAAAGTCCTCGCGCACGTTTGGGAGTGGCGCGAGGAGGCAAAACGCCGGGGCGTAACTCCGCTGCCGCGAGAAATCGCGGCACAGCGGACATAGCTCCGGCGGGATCTCATGGCGGCATGGAGAGTGCGACTGTCGCAACCCAGCGCAGGGCACGCCACAATTGCGGCGGTAAGACCCCTCTTTGAGGAGTGGCTTGAGAGGCGCCACGGCGTCCTCACCTTCCGCCTGACGCAGGTCCTCACCGGACATGGCTGTTTCGGGAGGTTCCTGTTTCGGATAAGGCGGGAGGAAACGCCCGGGTGTTATCATTGTGTGGATCGACCGGAGGACACGGTGGAGCATACGGTGGAGATCTGCCCGGCCTGGGCGGAGTACCGCCGTGTCCTCGTGGCGGCGATCGGCGGCGGCGACCTCTCGCGTCCGGCCCTGGTTCAGGCCATGGTACGTAGCGAGAGGGAATGGGAAGCCGGCTCCTCCTTCTGCGAAGCAGTAATGCTCGCGAAGGAGGAGGCGGAGCGCGAGAGGGAGAGGCAATCACTGCGCCCTCGCGCCCCTAGTCGCCGCAGGAGGAGACACCCTGGGCGTCGGGAGTCGATTGCCGACTCCCGGCCACCGTAGGCGCGGGCTTGCGGACGGCGAGCAATGGGCAGCTCGCCGTCCGGTAAGGACCAGGCCCGGGTCGACGGCGCGTCGTGTTCCACGCGCGCCTCAAAGAGATCTCAGCAAAATTGATGGGGTCCGATAGGACCGATGCCTGCCGGGGCTGCGGATTGTTCGAAAGAGTTACCGTGGCCCTGGCGCACAGGCAACTGAAGGAACACGGGTGGGTTTTAGTCAGTAAGAGTCTGACACGCCCTTCCACTCCGCCCAGAGCGGGAGAGGTCATTAGATGATTTCACACCCAAAAAAAAAAAAAAAAAAAGTGGATGTAACACGTAACATAACGAGTGGGGGTCGATTTTTAGACCTCGTGAACCCCAAAATCAGTTTTCATTTATGTCGACCCCTGGGAAACTGATATCAACCCCGAGGGGTCGATATTATCGACCGCTTTGGGAATCCCTGCTCTGATTTGTACTCTCCTTAACATTTCAGTTGGACGACTACGTATATAGCGCAGATGAACCCTCTGCTACGCCCTCGCATGAGCAACCATTCGTTAGCCTGGATTAGATATAAATGGGTAAGTATTTTAATTTCTAAAATAATATTATAAAGACAAGCTTTGATTTTTTTAGTGCTTGTATGTTTGTTTGCTACGCTTTCACGGTAAAACGGCTGAACCGATATGGATAAAATTTGGCACGCGGGTAAACCATGATCTAGATTAGGGTATAGGATGCTGTCTGTAAATGTGAGTAGCATTCAGGCTACATTGATTATCATTTTAATATTGTAAATGTGAAGACTATGTGGGTCATTGTTGCTTTTTTTTTTCTCCTCAGTTAATTTTAATCATGGTCTGGCAGTTTGAGTAATTTTTGTGGCCTACCCAAATGTCTTTTCTTTGGTATTGTTCGTCGAATCGTTGAGCTCCTTAAGTTCTGAGTTGAGCTGCACGATTACTGACAAATGCGTGCTCTGACTGAACAGGTCCACTCATTCTGTGTGGTTTTCCTCAAAAGACCATTTCAGACACAAATCTACGAGTATATGGTCTTCACATGATCTGACCAAGATTGTCTGGAATTTAAAAGAGACTGTGACCTCTGAGTTTGTTTCGGCCTTCTCAGAGTAGTCAGATAGGAAACGCCGACCTCATCTAGTTTTTAAAATATGATTGACGTGTAAAAGTGTTTGTTCAAACTTACTTACAGAAATAAAATCATTTATCATTTATGGATACTTTTTATCCCGATAATCTCACGGGATCGACACTTATGCGGGGGTGAAACTGCGAGGCACAGCGGGTAGGTATATTTTATGAAATGGAGGAAAATACCAGGTTACATACACCCGACCCACCTGGCCGCGAACTACAGAGGCCAATCTGGAAATCCCTTAAGGCCCTCTTGTAGTGCGTCTCGGCGGGCACTGGCCGTCCGGTGCGGGCGCTTGAACTGCTAGATTTTGTATATATTAAAAAAATAATAATGTATAAATGTGTTCTCAAAATGCCCTTAAAAACAATAAGCCTTATCTTTTGATATAACTTTTACATTGTTTCATGATGGAATCTCTTCAAGGTACACGTTGTAACTAGCGATTTAGTGTCATCTTCATATTTTTTATTTATCGCGCCAATTATTATAATTCACGTTTCTGTCTTGACACAGCGCATGTGTTCCTAAAAATATTTGGTTTTTGTGCAACATTTACATTTTGCTAGAATTTATAGAGGTTTAAGAAACTTAAAAAGTATTGCAACCTCGCCTTAATCGATTAAGAGGCCCAGGGTGACCGCTGCAGAAACAATCTGGCAAGTGGGGGTACCATCGATCATTTCCAAACGCACGAGTCAATGTGGAGCCCCGTCACAGGATATGCCTCACCTTCTTTCCTGCCCATCATGCTCTGCCGCTGAGCTATCCAGGCGGCTACTTACTGGTTGGATTAAATGTAAACACAGCCAAATACCTTGGCATAAAGACTCCTTCAAAAAGGCGCGACACGCAACACGACACAAAGGCACCGTTCGTCGCGCGACAGGCGGTGCCTTCGTGTCACGTCGCGTGTCGCGCCTGTTTGAAGGAGCCTTAACGCTTGACGGGAAACTACGCTGGAAGGCGCACGTCAAAAAGAAAATACAGGAACTAGACATGCGTTTTAAAAATCATTCTGGTCTACAATGTTGAATTTGAAAAATGTTGAATCCTCAAAATGTTGAATTCTCAAAATGTTGAATTCTCAAAATGTTGAATTCTCAAAATGTTGAATTCTCAAAATGTTGAACTCGCAAAATGTTGAACCTCGCAAAATGTTGAACTCGCAAAATGTTGAACTCGCAAAATGTTGAACTCGCAAAATGTTGAACTCGCAAAATGTTGAACTCGCAAAATGTTGAACTCGCAAAATGTTGAATTCGCAAAATGTTGAATTCGCAAAATGTTGAATTCGCAAAATGTTGAATTCGCGAAATGTTGAACTCGCAAAATGTTGAACTCGCAAAATGTTGAATTCGCAAAATGTTGAATTCGCAAAATGTTGAATTCGCAAAATGTTGAATTCGCGAAATGTTGAATTCACAAAATGTTGAATCCCAAAATGTTGAATTTGTAAAAAGTTGGTTGATGGCGCGGGATTCCTGCCTATCGATATATAATTTAAAAAAAAAGCATATTCTTATGCCAATATGGACATATGGCATTCCAACTGGTGGGGCTGTACGAAACCGACCAACATCAAAATTATAGAAACATTCCAGAATAAGGTACTCAGGAGTATTAAATTTTGAATGCGCCTTAGTAAAAAAATTACGACCTCACATGACCTAAAAATGAAACCCGTCACCAACATAAACCTAAAAATTGCTGAGGCCCATGAAAACCGACTCCACTGATATGTGAACATCAAGGCAATTCAGCTGTTAGACCAAACAAATATTTGTTTGGTCTAACAGCTGAATTGCCTATATAGTGCGAAAACTGTCTAATCACTTGTCTTGTCGTTGTCACTTTGTTAGCTTGTCAAACTTATGGGCGCCTAAACTTGTTTGTTTTCAATTAAATTCGTAATGTCGTTCGGTTTCTTATTTTCAAGTGTTATTATCCTCATTCTGTTTTTAATAAGTCACCATTAAAGTTTCGGAAGGATTTCTAATTGCCGATAGCAGAAACTTGCCGAAAGTAGACTATTTAATGCTATTGCAATATATGCACGAAAATTATTGCTGCGATATTGCGGAAACAAATGGTGCCAAGGCATTACTAGCATCACGGGAAGCATATACACAGCCGTAGGATATGTAGAAGTCAAGCGAGAAGGAAACTCTTGCACCGTTGAATGCAGGGTAACACCTAACATAAAGTAACATCAGGTGTATTAATAACTGGCGACCCGCCCCGGCTTCGCACCGGAAGTAGAGCATACCTATATACGAGTATACACATATGCCTACTTTTTTTTCAGACGAAATGTCGTATCAGCCTGTTGCTTCGAGCATGTGGGTTAAACTAAAATGTAATTGATGTTCATCCTACTTGGAGTATTTGTAATGTATTTTATTTTCAATCTTGCAAAATTTATTTTTTATTTTTTATTAGACATCACATTACAAATTTTTTTTTTATTAGAAGGTCTTTTTATGACATAGCGGCGACACGTGCACTGTCGCGATTTTTTGACCTTTAAACTATTTGAACCAAATTTACGTAATAAAACGGACAAAGTTTTGCCAATAACGGCGTTCGCCTATATGGTAGACATGCTATCGTGGACTTTTTTAGATCTATTTATGAGTAACAATCCCACCATACATTATTTATGTGTACATCTAACGGTTTCTGCAGCGCACGCCGAGATAGCTTTCAAACGGCGGCAGGATTTCTTGCGACTTCCAACTATCATTGTCATATTTCAACCAGATTACATAAAACTTTAATGATGCACCAAAACCTACTTCATGAATCACTCCGTCGTCCATTGCTGAAAACCGTATGAAAATTCGTCGGTAGTTTTTGAGTTTATCGCGTGCAGGCAGATAGACGCGGCGGGGGATTTTGTTTTATTGACCCGAGTGTGAGCGCGAAGCGTCTCCGTTTCAGCTTGAGCAAAAATGCTTTCTGATGTCCGGATGTCTGTTCTCCTCAACAGGTCGCATTTCTCAACCGATTCTCGTGAAATTATGTGAGCAGGTTCGATAATTATATTGTTTTTTTTTGTCGATTCCGTTTTTCGAAATTTTTCCAAATTTCGGATATATGGTGGTTGAAAGCAACATTAAATTAAAACAAAAAGAAACATTATTCAGCCATTTCTCTTTTGTTTTAAATAGCGCGATGAACATGATTTGTTCAATTTTAAGATATGTATGTAAAGACAGACTCGCGAGGTCGACAGCTCACGGAGCAACTAGTACTACGTCGTGATAATCGAACAATCTGGTAGTAACTAAGTGCGAGAAAAACTTATTTTGTTTCTACATTTTCTCTGTTATTGTGACTTTAGTGGTTATAACTATGCATTTTCTCTGTATAAATAATTAAAAAGTATTGATTAGCCAGCACTAAATTTTCTCGGCCACTGGTGAAAAATTCTGGCCATAATGCATACTTTTGCCAAAATTTTCGAAAACAGAAAAGGAAATTCAGTCCGGAAGTTCGAACTCACGGCCTACAATTTGTTAGTCGGGACCGTTACCACTGGGGGCCACTACTGCTCTAGGTACTCGTGACGCACTCAACCATATTTGATCTAAAAATATTTAGCCCCAAATCTAATTTAGTTCGGTTGACTTTTATACTATTTCGTCTATTACTTATATATAAAATAAACAGGGTGGCAGGGAAATCGACGCGCAAACTGAAACCATGACTTCAGCACATGAGTCTAGACCCGCTAGCGTAGAAATTATACGTCGGTTACAAAAAAAAAAATCTGGTGTTTCATAGAAAAGTGAAATATTTACGCGGTCAAAATGTATTGAACAATTTTTGGTTGTCTGGTTTGTGGAGGTCCTATTAGGCAGTCGCTCCATTACTGGTATTCAGCTGCATCCGGTTACATTGGCTACCGATCCCAACATAGTTGGGGAAAGGCAGGCAGATGATGACTTTTATAAAAGGAGGGGGATCGAACCTTCCTTTAATTTCACTTCGCAGCCTCAGGCCGTTCAAGAAATAATAACTTTGATATGTTTCAGGGTGACGACGCAAATAACTTGACCACGGTCTTAATGAATGATACGGAAATAACCACTGAACCAATGTTCAATGAAACGGATGCAACCACGGATGTGATGTTAATCGAAATTGAAGACGGCGGTGACCATGTACATAGGGCTAAAGGTGTCCTGACTGGAATCGACAAAGACACTGGTCCCATTGCTAGAGATGACCTGGTTAGAAACGTCGGTTTACTTTTATACTATTTCGTCTATTACTTATATAAAATAAAAAGGGTGGCAAATTGAAACCATGATTTCAGCACATGAGTCTAGACCCTCCCCCTAGCGCAGAAATTTATCGTCGGTTATCAAAAAAAAATCTGCTGTTTCATAGAAAAGTCGAATACTTACGCGGTCAAAATGAATTAAAACAATTTTTCGTTGTAACTGGTTTGTGGAGGTCTATAGGCAGTCGCTCCATGTAATACTGGTATTCAGCTTAATCCGGTTAGACAGGCAACTGATCCCAACATAGTTTTAATTTATTTTATTCATTTTAGGAAAGCTTACAGCTAACACATTTCAATATATAGTACAATGTGTAAAATATGGCCAATTACAAGGTTCCACTAACGATTAATGTGAGTAATATTAACTACGCGAAAACAGCGACGTGAGTAATACGCAAATGAATAATCGCACGCTCAAAAATACAATAATAAAGAGAGAAAAAACACATCTAAAAAACAATTATTTAAACTTTTCTTTACTTCCTTAATACTACTAGTAAATGAATCCAACTCGACATCCTGACACAATATATTAAAAGTACGACAAGCTCTTATCACATACGAGTTCTGTCTGTAGACAGTTCTGAATTGAGGCACATGGAGAAGACATGGTCTCCGAAAAAATGCACTCGGTACGCGAAGCCCGATCTTGCCCACCAACTCGGGGATGTCAGTAGAGCCGTTCATAACACTAAATAGGAAAGCAAGATCTGCAATTTTCCTTCGCTCGTGTAGAGGCAGAATATGAAATTTTAAACACCGACTTATATAATTTGGGAGATAGGTATTTGAGCAATAAGGAGTGTCCTCAAAAATCGGCTTTGTATACCTTCAAGCCGATTAATGTATACATTATAATTTGGATTCCAAACCTGAGAAGCATATTCAAGCTGGCTACGGATAAACGAACAATAAAAAAATTCATTGTTTTAAAATTCTTAAAATCTGAAGAGACCCTAAAAATAAAAACCAAGGCTTTAAAAGTCTTGTTGGTTATGTTATTAATATGTGCATCAAATAGAAGCTTAGAGTCAAACATAACTCCAAGATCCCTGATGACACTCACTCTGGCTACCAAGTCATTCGAAAGCATATAATTAAATATAACAGGGTTACGCTTACGCGTAAATGTACGTACATAGCATTTAGATACATTTAAATCCAACTTATTTCTCGCAGTATTTATGGAACCGGTTCAGATCATCCTGTAATAGGCGTGAGTCCTCAACAGTTGCCACTCGACCCAAAATCTCCATATCATCCGCATAAAATAAGACTTTAGAGTTAAGGAAATAAAAGGCAACGTCATTTATAAAAATATTAAATAAGAAAGGTCCTAACAGGGATCCTTGGGGAACTCCCGACGGAATGCACATCGCTCTCGACGTATACCCATTAAAAACCACCGTCTGGCACCTATTCTTCACGTATGACGACAACCATCTAAACAAATCACCCCTCACACCAACCAACAAGAGTTTGCGCAAAAGAAGCGCATGATCAATTCGATCAAAACACTTGCTGTAGTCAGTGTATATAACGTCGACCTGAGACCGTCTTGACATGTGTTCTGTAAGACTAAAGACTAAAGACTAAAGACCACGAGATTGGATATGGTCGAGCGACCTTTAAGGAAAACCAATGTTGATGTTCACAGAAACTAAATAAAAGTGAAGAAGAAAGTTGTCTGTGCACAATTTTCTCCATAACTTTAGCGAACACACAAAGTTTGGAAATCAGTCTGTAGTTGCATAGTCTGAACGAATGGTCTTTAAGGCAGGGATTAAGTTTTACGAAAACGTACCTGAAGTTCTTTTGGGTGGAACCGCTTTAAAAAGAGTTACAAAATTTTAATATTTGGGTCATTGGGTCACCGAAGACTTAAAGGACAGTACTGATATTTAGAAAGAGCGCAGGTCATTGTACGATGTAACATTTTAGCTCGCAGGTTTGCACGGTGTACAAAAAAAGTTACAAGTAACGTTGTTTAAAGCATACTGTCAGTCCTTTTACACGTGCAGCCTGTGGGTCGACTATTTGTAGAGGGCATACAGTGACCTGGGAGTGCAGTACAACAATGCAATCAGGGTGCTGATGGGGCTCCCGTGGTATTGCAGTGCCTCTGGCATGTTTGCAGAGGCCCATGTACACAGCTTCGCTGCAGTCATGCGCAAGCGTTGCACCTCCGTCTTAACTCGCATGCGTGCTAGTACCAACAGCATCCTGTGTGTATTGTTGGACCGGTGGGATTCTCCGATGCTCAAACGCTGGATACGACTGCATGCAGGCAAGTAAACACGCGAACGAGTATAGGAGTTTCCGACGGTGTTATGTTTGTGTTTAGTTTTTAAGGTGTCTTGTCATGTCATTACTAACACTAGTTTCTTATAAGCATTTCTGTGTTACTAACAACTATATGGATGTATTTAAAACTCCGAAATACATGAACATAATAATAATAGTTGGCGGGAAAGGCTAGGCAGATGATGACTTAAAAGGAGGGGTGATCGAACCTTCTTTTAATTTCACTTCGCATCCTCAGGTCGTTAAATAAATAATAACTTTGATTTATTTCAGGGTCACGACGCAGCTTCCTTGATCGTGCCCTCAATTAATGAAATGGATGCAATCACCCAAGCAATGCTCAAGGAAACGGATGCAACCACAGAAGTAATGATCAAGAAAACGGATGCAACCACGCTCGCAATTGACCACGAGGAATATCTAAGCAGGGGTAGAGATGCCCTGATTGGAAATGACCAAGGCGCCACTGGTCCCATTGCTGGAGATGACCTGGTTAGAAACGACGCCGACGAAGCTGTTTCCATAGATGGAAACGAACCCGGCACTGGTTCCAAGGCTGGAAATTACACATAATTCGTCTCCGTCCGGGTGAACGGTCACTAGGGGCATTTAACGTTGAATTTATGCCCAAGAATTGCTTCCCTATTGCTTCTATTTGCTTCCTATTCCCAAAAAATTGCTTCCATAGTATTCTAGAAGAAAAAAATATTTTAAGGGTGACCGTTCATTCTGATGTCAGTACGGCCGGTCACCGAGTCGTAGTGTTCCTGATAAATAGAATTATTGAATCTCACGGCGGCCATTAATTACTTCCCGTTTGCTTCTCTCAATGTTTACAACGGTAATGCTGTAACTATCACGGCAATAAAGATATCGACAAAAGTGTTGTGTATCAATATTTTAAGTGTCTGACAAAAAAAAGCAAAGCTCTTATTTAACATAGCAGTTATGCTTGGGTTAGGTAAGCGATGAATCTATCGTATTGTACCGGTGGCCTACAGCTAAGTATTAAAAAGAAGTGAATATTGTATTTAGTGACAAAAATTCATACAAATATAATAAACACAAAGATGATATTTTAATTCTAGAGAGGGTCTAATGCAGCTATACAATAAAACGTAGAAAAAAAATACATATGTGACAACAGTTTTATATTAATTTTCTGGGTATACATAATTAAATTTGGTACAACCTTTTTATTTCTTTTTACAACTCTCTTACTTAAATCGTCATAACATTTTCACGCCACTTTTGTAGATATCTTCATTGCCGTGATAGTTACAGTATTATCGTTTGTAAAAAATTGAGAGAAGCAAATGGGAAGTAAAATGGCCAACGTGAAATTAAATAATTCTATTTATCCGGGACACTACGACTCGGTGACCGGCCGTACTGCCATCAGAATGAACGGTCACCCTTAAAATGTTTTTTTTTCTTCTAGAATACGATGGAAGCAATTATTTGAGAATAGGAAGCAAATAGAAGCAATAGGGAAGCAATTCTTGGGCATAAATTCAAAGTTAAATACGCCTAGTGACCGTTCATCCTGACGGAGACGATAATTCATGGATGGAAGTGACCCCTTCCCTGGTCACATGGATGGGAGTGACCCTGGCCCTGATCCCCCCCGGATGATAGGGACCCCGACCCTTATCCCGAGAATGGAAGGCACCCCGACCCTGATCCCAAGAATGGAAGGAACCTCGACCCTGATCCCAAGGATGGAAGGGACCCCGTCCCTGATCACAAGGATAGACGGTACCCCGACCCTGGTTCCAAGAATGGAAGTGAATCGGACCCTGGTCCATAATCCATGGATTGAAGTGACCCCAGCTCTGGTCCATAATTCATTAATTTATGTTAAATTAAGTATAATATAATTTAGTTTACTGATTGCTATTCGCTTTATTTATAATATCGACAAGCTTAATGTATTAAATAAGTATTCTTTAATTGGCTATTTTTGTTTGTCCCGTAGGAGAAGGAACCCATCGTAATATTTTTTTGGTTCCCAGATTCAGAACACTAGTAAAATACTAATATATATGTCGTAATGGGAGATGGCTTATTGCTGTTTTCTACGAGTTTTGACTGTCAGGGATCAGGCTGTCAGGGAATACACTTGTATTATATAAATACACAATACACGTGGCCCTGGCGCACAGGCAACTGAAGGAACACGGGTGGGTTTTAGTCAGTAAGAGTCTGACACACCCTTCCGCTCCGCCCAGAGCGGGAGACGTCATTTGATGATTTCCCACCCAAAAAAAAAAAAAAAAAAAAAGGAATACCCTTGTGTAGGCGAAAGTAACACGCACCAGTAAGATGGACAATTGTAATTTGTAGGTTTAATGTTTTACATTTTACAAGTTTAACAAGTTTTAGTTACGTCTAGATAGATTCATTTATTTGCCTGAAATATAGTATTATACAGATTTTATAAAACATAGACAACAGTTCTTCATATTCCGCCTACCTAAATTCGGCATGCAAATTTTGTAACAATGATAATAATAATTAAATTACAACGGCAAAAAAAAAATACTAAATCAAGAATTGTCTAAATATCAAATTACAAATGTCAAAGAAAAATAATTAAATTACAAATTGTATAAATACTTTCAGATGACAACCAAAGATATTAAATTACAAATGTCAATAGCTTAAATAAAAATGTCAAATTTAATTTTCATGTCATGCAACTTTCCCATTTGGCCTACAATTAATAAATTCCTTGATAGTATGAAAACAATTTTCGTTAAGCCACGCTTTGAGATGCCTTTGAAATAAGCTGGTTCTCTAATAACCTTCGGTATATTATTAAATATCTTTATTGCCATTCGACTAGTGTTTTTATGGCAGTACGCTGTTTTACATCTTGGCATTGCCAATTTTGTTAGATCCCTTGAGATTTTGCCCACCTTATAAACATTGCCGCTATCGACTGCACTGAAAACGTGAGGACGTTATTTTACAAATACTCCAATTTCCAGTATGTATAAAGCATGCTAATGTTAATAATTTGTTTTTTTTAAACAGGTCTGCACGATTCTAACGGGTCTGCACCAAACACAGCTCGTACACACTTTTTTGCACAATAAATGCCTTATTGCTGTCAGTGGAATTACCCTATATGATTAAGCCTTATCTTAGCACAGATGAGACCTATCCATGATAAGCCCATAGAGCAGCATTACGTCCAACCGTTTTCCTGAGATTTCGTAGTGCAAATGCAAAGCTGTTTAGCCTATTACACATATTTTCAATATGTTTTTTCCAATTACAACTTTTATCAATTACTATGCCTAAAAATTTTGTATGGTCAACCTCTTCAATTTCATTATCACATCCAATAACTTCCATTGCTTCATTTGTCATTTACTAATTACAGAAATTAATATATTTTGTTTTGGAAATATTCAAACATAAATTATTTTTTGAAGCCATTCCATTAAAGCTTCTACGGCAGCATTTATTTTATCCTCAAATTGTTAATTTTTATTAATTTTATTTATTATTTATGATATGTCGTCTACAAACAAAACGCACTTATTCTTTGTCACTGTTGGAAGGCATCACGTCAAATCATTTACGTATAGAATAAAAAGCAATGGCCCCAAAATACTACCTTGAGGCACGCCATATGTATTGGTCCTGTATTGACATTTATACTTTATCACTTCAACGTCTTTATTAACGCCTAAGATTTCAACCCGTTATTGTCTATTAGTTAGGTAATCTTTTAGGCAATTTAGCGCTTTTCCTGTTATCCCATAACTCTCACATTTTTCTAACAGTATATCATGTTTTACAAAGTCAAACGCTTTGTTCATGTCGAAAAATATTGCAGTGACTGGTATCTTCTTATCTCTCAGTAATTGATTTTATTAGTTGATAACAAGCTAGTGCGGTTGACTTTCCTCTTTGAAAACCATTTTGTTCCATTCATCTAAATGCTAGAAGAGGCGTTCACGAGTTCACTGGGCTCAGAACATCGGAAAATACATCTGTGTGAGCTAATAGTTAGTCTAGCAACCGTATGATTCACTTGCCAAAAATAGAATGTTCAAAATCCAAACCCTTTGCCTTTGAGCCTGGGGCCTTACTTCCCGCCCCTCGCCCTGTGAACACGTTCAATAATACACAAAATCTTAGTAGTTATTCATCCAAATTTATTTTATCGCTTTCAAAGTATGCTCCTTCCGAAACTATACACTTAAGCCAACGAATAATCCAATCATCAAAACATTTTTTAAACGCCTTTTCCGGAATTGAGTTTAGTACTCGCCGCGAATTCTCCTCAGCGAAGTCTTCTACCGAATGGAAACGGGTGACAAGAAGTGGTAATTTGAGTTTAGGAAAAGAAAGAGGTCGGCTAGAGCCATATCTGGTGATTAACTCGATGGTATTTGTTATTGGTCAAAAATTCATTCACAGTGATGGCCTTGTGCGAAGGCGCATTATCGTGGTGCAAAATCCAAGAATTTTCTTTCCACAAATCTGGATGGCGATTATTGATTTGATTTGATTTAATTCGATCTGGCGATGCAAAATTTAAGACAAACTCGTTGTTCCATGTTTTTGACCAATATGAAATTCGCAATACACACCAGATATGATCTAACTAAAAACAGCACTGTATTTAATCTAAATGACAGAGGCTACTCAACCTCCGCGCCAAAATGGAAAACGGTTGTGCTAATCTAACAATTTTTTTTATTGAATTTGGAACCATAAACAAATCATTCATTCCCGATCCTTTTTTGATTGCATGTATAATACATAAATCCTACTAATATTATAAATGTGAAAGTTTGTGAGTATTTATGGATGTTTATAACTCTTTCACGCTAAAACTAGTAAGGTAAAATTTGCGAGTTTGTATGAAGGAGGTAATTATCGGAACTACTGATCAGATTCTGAAAATTCTTTCACTAATGGGAAGTTTGTAGTATTGCCGAGTGTCATGATATATTTTATGTTATAATACGATATTTCACCAGGATTATTTATATTTATATTATATTTCGCGGGCAGAAGCTAGTATTACAGGTGGCAGGGATATCGACGCGCAACCTGTTACCATGGATTCCGTACATGATTCTAAACTCCAGCGTTGAAGTTTTTCGTCGGTTATTAAAAAACAATTACCTGTTCCATACATTTTGGCCGCGTAGGTATTGCACTTTTCTATGAAAAAGCAAGTATTCTTTTTTAAACCTGGGAGCTTACTCTACGCTAGGGGGTTCAGAATCATGTGCTGACTTCATGGTTACAGTTTGCACGTCGAAGTCCCTGCCACCCTGTATATGAACTTACTTCTTTTCACATAGTGGTCGGCAAAAACTACAGAACGCCACCTGCTACGATCCTTACATACCTACTCCTTTTGCTTCGTTCTTTCGTTGCCACTAGTACGAATAACAGTTCCATGATCGAACCACTGATGTATTTTTTTTAATACTAGTTTCGTTCATACATCTGATTATACAAATACTAATTACTTCCGGTAAAAAGTGTAACGTATCTGAGTTAACTAGATTTTGTTCTACTGTAACTGCTCAGCTCCCTTCCACATTACACATCCATTGTATACTGTAATCCAATATAAAGTTGCAAAGAAAGCAAAGTCTTTATAGCTTTATAATCAGTTTAATAACATTACTACACTTCGATAACACTATTTCAAAATACGTCTTCACTCTACGAGTGTTCAAGTTTCACTGCCATGTTCCCAAGTGAGACTGTACACGTAGGCTACCGTTTGACAGCTAGTTGCTGTCAACCGGCAAAAGTCAGTTTAACAACTAATACAAACTAATAGCTTTTAAGGCACAAAAGAGATGCATTCGTGCTATGTTTAATTTGAAGTTGACCGACAGCTGTATGGCATTACTTAAAAAACACAAATTATTGACTCTACCATCTCTGTATATTTTTGAAATTGCGGCATTTGTTAGGGTGAATCAATTTCTGTTTCCACGATTGGCTGACACCTTCCCTCGTAACAGACGTGACAATTATCAACTGTGTTCGCATACGTCAAAGACTGCATTAATGGGAAAAAGCGTTTTCTGTATGGCTCCTAAAATTTATAATAAAATACCACAGTCATATAAAGCATTGCCGGTAAATTTGTTTAAAAAAAAAGATGCGAGATTTATTAACAGACAAGTGTTATTATAATATAAATGACTTTTTGAATGACATCATCTGACTTTTTTTTTTTTGTTTTTTATTTTATATTTTATTTTTTTATTATTCCTTAATTTTTGTGACATTTTATGATTAATTTATTTTACTGACTTATCATTGTGTATTATTTATGATTATTATTGAAGTGCCTTTAGTAATTTAGATTTTATTTTGTAATTTAGTTACGTATTTTTTTAAATTTTTTTGAAAATTTTATAAATTTGTATGCCTTACGGGTGAAACATGTACGTACCAAGTATTAATATTGACACATCCTGCATGCTTAATTAGCATGTATACGCATGTTTTGACAAATAAAATTATCTTTATCTTTATCTTTATCTTTATCTTTAATAATCAATGTAATTTCACTTGGACACATGGTTACAACATAAAACTGCAAATACATGATTATAAAAATAAATATAATTTGGAACAATACTTTAAATAATTGAATAAAATAATAACAATAGCTAACAATACTCAAAATTATGAATGCGAAAGTAACTCATGTGTGTTAATGTGTCTGTTACCTGTTCACGTTTAAATCGATATTTATAGAAATTGACAAATACATAGATACTCGTAGGTAGCCTGGGAGTTGGACAAAGCCACTTTTCATCTTAGACCGCAGACGAAGTCACGGATAACAGCTAGTAATATTGTAAATGCGAAGGTAACTATGTTTGTCAGTTACCTTTTCACGCCCGATCAAATGCAATCGTCAATTTTTACGTGATTGGATACACATTAATGCGCAAATTAATCGTCTACAAAATGCAATTGAAGCGATTGACAATAAACACTCAAAACATTGACATTTGCAATTTCAATTGATCGTTTCGGGGACCCTTAACCGTTTCGTTGCGACTCTCGTTACTTAAGGCTCCCGCAGACAAGCGCGACGCGACAGCGCCTTTGCGTCGCGCGCGGTTCGCGTCGCGTGTCGCGCCTGTTTGTAGGAGTCGTTACTCGTTAAAACTTCTAGCTGTGGCGGCTAACAAAAATTTTGGGGCACGCCTGTCGTGTCAAGCGCCATAGAAGTTGATGACATGCCTATTGTGCCGTCCAGTCATGTAAAAAAATGTACTTTTTATGCTTTTTTGACCTGCCTAAATCTGGTTAAGTTTAGTTGACATCAAACATCAGTTGTAAACGGAAGGATACGTTGTGATGTGGCTAACTACTGTAATAAAACTCCTTGGGTAGATCACAATATTATTTTATTACTACAATCGAACAATCTATTGCAATACTTAGCTACGATTCATCAGCTACAATAATTATTTATTAATCTCTTATACAATATTTACTTTGTTCGACCCATAGCTCACTCCAAAACCAAGTGAACGAATCGATTGCCGGATGCCACCGTCCATAACCACTTGTCAACCGTTACCGCTTGGTGTAGCCACATAAAATAATTATTCTGAATAATCGTTATGTTAATTTAGTCGATTTGAAAAATACAGATAAATTAACCTAACACAACGTGTTTTCCTCGAAATGGAGGGTTAGTGACTTTTTATGCAGATGTTACAAACCTTTTGTACATTTTTTTAAAATTTATTTAAATATGAAGGTACAGCTAAATCACCCTGAAAAGCCTAGGTTTTTATTGAATTATATTTTCACCGAATAAAAACGTTTGTTGGTTTTTCTCGAAAAAAATAAGTTTTATGATTCATTGATATTTGAAAATGTTATTATTCGGAGAGAATGAGGCTAAGCGTATGCTGAGATGCAGGTAACGCAGGTCCACGTAGCACAGTCTTAATTTTCTTTGAGCCTTATTTATAAAAATCTCTCTAATCACTGCTTAGCCACTGTTTAGCTTACCAATTAGTAAGCTCGTAATCTATGATTAACTTTTGTTTATTCATAAACGCTAATTAGCAGGTGATTAGTAGCAAAACGAATAAGAGGTGAAATTATGAGTTCGGCACAGTTTATAATCAAAATATTCGACTGCAAAACAGAATTTTAAGAATAAAGTTGTCAAATCCACGTGTGTATAAGAGTATATATGTTCTGTGTGCATATCTGTCGCTGTCGTGACTTTGACAGACAACATATGTCAAATATATCATCGGAAAAATTTAATTTGAATAAATAATTTATTACGTTTGTATTATTGTTTTTGCGATGGTAGCAACGAAAATAATAAGGTCCAATAATTGGAGTAAACAGGAAAAGGTATTTATCGCTGAATTTATATCTACTTACAAATATAAACTGACCAAATGAATGTTAAAGCAGTAGCCGATAATAGCTATGCATTCCTTTGTTGCACCGTGAAGGTTGTAATGCATTATGTTCTAGGAGTTGAGTATTTTTTAGTTTTTGCCTAGCAAGTGTTATGTTCATGGTCCTCGCCGTAGGTGAGTACATATTCTTTGGTTATGTTCTGTTCTGTCATCCTATGTTTTAAGATTAAGTTAATTACTATTCTTATAAAATGTAAGTAACTTTATTAAACCACTGTATTACAATGATTACTTATTTTCATTGAAAGCAAGCTCAGCCAACAGGTTATGGGCCCAGGCGTGTTATCTGAGTGGAGAAGTATCTGATCTCAATTTCCATTTCCAATATGGAACAAGCGTATTGAGAGAACGGCAGGCCGAACTAATTATGGTACGTGGGCAATGGAAATCTTCCTGACCGACCTCGACCTGTGGGAGTATGTGAACGAGAAGTTCGTGGCAGACTCAGTAGAGGCTAAAATGAAGTATGCCAAAGCTCGGAGTAAGATCTACCTCATGTGTAAGGAAAATATTAAATCCCATGATCATGCATCTCAAGACAGCGAGAGATACTTGGCAAGCGTTGCAAAAATCATACGCTGACGGCGGGTTACTGCGACGGCCAATGAGGTTATATAATACTGGAGGAGCAACGTCCTACTAACAATTTCAAAAAAACGTAACCACTTACGAGTTTAAAGTCGTAGCTTTGAAACGGATACATAAATATATCAATCTGTCAAAATAATCTATGTTTGTCTCATTTCTTCCTACCGTCAAACTAATTACGTTGGAATGAGACAAGATATTGCTATCGGAAAAATGGCCAGGGTTGCCAATGGTCAACATAATTTCCCCAGAATTAATTATGGTAGTTATTGAATCAATTATTATGGAAGGTAGTATTATGGAACTACCAATAGATTAAAGTTTTATAGAAATTGACAAGGATTAGGTACCTACATAAAAGAATAAAAGAAACAAATGCGTCAACGTAAATATTATATTTAAAAACTATAAAGATCGTGTCTAATTACTTTTGTTTGAAATGGAATGATATTATAAATTAGAATTACAGGAACATACATTCGTCATTCACTAAACTCCCAACAATCTGGCAAAATCAAAATCGTTTTTACTGGTAGCACTGATGGCAAAAGCAATTTGTGATAAATTTATTTCGTCTCGTAATGTTTTTTTGGATAATCTGAAGAAAATTTAGCAAATTTACTTGTGAAATGTAACACCACTTGCTTTATTGATTTTTTCAGACCGTGACATACAAATTTTAACAGCTTATTTTACCATTTTGATATTTTTTATTGCTAAGCAATTGCTCACTTGACGTCAAGCTGACAACTGAAGTCATATATGCCTGTGGACATATAAGAAGTGGTAACACGTCGGCGCCGTACACTGCTGATCTAGTTCTATAAAACATCATTGGCGACGGCTATATTATTATCTGTTGCGGAAGTTATTCAACGTTAAATTGATAATGTTTTCATCAATGTAGGAATATCTCTGTTGGCTGAGTTAGCTTTCAATGAAAATAATTAATCATTGTAGCACAGTGGTTTAATAAAGTTATTTAAATTTATATTAAACTAAAAATGAACTTAAACATAGGATGACAGAACAGAATATAACAGTTGCTAGGCAACAACTGAAAGACTACTCCTAGAACATAGTGCATTACCTACAACCTTCATGGCACAACAATCTCAATGACATCCAGACAACCAGCCAGTAAAGACTTAGCATAAAGCTGCCTTTCCTTTCCTTTGCATTGACCTGCGTCTAGATGATGAATTTGTTGGGATTATTATGTTGGCCGGTTTAACCGATGTATACAATTCTCTGGTAATAACATTGGAGCATTCAGGTATGAAGATTACGACAGAGTCTGCAGGCAGAGTTGCTCAACGAAAACTTGAGGAAAAGCAGCACAATGAACACAACTGTAGATGACACGGCGATGGGACTAATGTCAAACTCCAAGAAGGGTAATATATGCCATTTGTGTAAAAAGAACGGGCATTATAAATGGCAATGCCAACGTCGTAAGACGGGAGACAAGTCTGAAGGCAACAAATACACATCTTTAAATAAGAAGAAAGACAGTAAGGAGACCTCGGGTCTAATGGCCGCTCTCTATCTATGATGGTTGGCGAGGGCCATTGGGTCGTAGATTCTGGAGCTGCATCACACATAACGTCTTTTTTTTTTTTTTTTTGGGTGGGCAATCATCAAATGACCTCTCCCGCTCTGGGCGGAGCGGAAGGGCGTGTCAGACTCTTACTGACTAAAACCCACCCGTGTTCCTTCAGTTGCCTGTGCGCCAGGGCCACGGTAACTCTTTCGAACAATCCGCGACCCCGGCAGGCATCGGTCCTATCGGACCTCGTCAATGGTGCTGACATCTCTTTGAGGCGCGCGTGGAACACGACGCGCCGTCGACCCGGGCCTGGTCCTTACCGGACGGCGAGCTGCTCATTGCTCGCCGTCCGCAAGCCCGCGCCTACGGTGGCCGGGAGTCGGCAATCGACTCCCGACGCCCAGGGTGTCTCCTCCTCCTGCGGCGGCTAGGGGCGCGAGGGCGTAGAGACTGCCTCTCTTTCGCGCTCCGCCTCCCCTTCGCGAGCATTACTGCTTCGCAGAAGGAGGGGACGGCTTCCCATTCCCTCTCGCTCCGTACCATGGCCTGAACCAGGGCCGGACGCGTGAGGTCGCCGCCGCCGATCGCCGCCACGAGGACACGGCGGTGCTCCGCCCAAGCCGGGCAGACCTCCACCGTACACATAACGTCTGACGTGCACATTCTTGAAGATAGACATACATTAGTTCTAAGCTAGTGACGACTGCAAACAATGGTAAGATTGTATCTAGTGAACAAGGGGATGTGTATATCACGGGGCGCTCTGTAAGGTTCGAGGATGTACTTAGGCTTCCAGGTTTGACGAAAAACTTACTGTCGGTAAGTAAAATGTGTACTAAGGGTTGCGCTGTTGTTTTTGATGATGCTTCTTGTAAGGTTTACCAAAAGGAATACAAAGTAAAAGTAATTGGAAAGCTAGTATTGACAGCACCACTGAAACAGGGGTTATATGTTTTAGATAAAGAAGCAGCGATGATTCTGACGTGTCCTCCAGAAGATTTTGATAAAGTTAATGCATGCAACCTGTACTAAAATCTGAGTGTGCAAACTTCTTTGGGTGCAATGTGTGTCACCATAAAGAAACCTTGTCATTTGTTTTGTATATAGACGTCAATTCAGTCTAGTCGATAAAAATGAAAAGACACTGAATTTGAGATCGCGTTTTATTTATTTTACTGATAATATTTAAATCGAGAATAAACGACTTGTTATAGATTTTTCCTGCGCCTGTTTTGATTTGTGGCACAGAGCACTAGATTACCTGAATGGAGCTCTGATGGTGAAGCTGAAAAGTTTGGTAGATGGTCTAACTTTTAGAGAGGTGAGCACGGAACCATGTGAAGGGTAAAGGGAAGGACTACGTCAAAATGTTTTCAAAAGGTAAAAGCAAGAGAGCAAAAGGCTTTTTTGAACTCGTGCATTCGGATTTAGTGGGACCTATGGAGGTGGAATCCTGGAGCGGTAATAGGTACTACCTGATTTTTGTGGATGACTTCAGCCGAAAAAACATTTTGCTATTTGTTAAAATCTAAGACCGAAGTTTTAGCTAAGTTCATGGAATTCAAGGCACTAGTTGAAAATCAGACGGGAAAGAAGATAAAGAAATTTCATAGCAATAATGGCACTCAGTATAACAACGGAGAATTTCAAGGTTTCCTGAAAAAACATGGGATCCAACATCAGAAATCAGTACCTTATACTCCTCGACAGAATGGAGTGGCGGAACGAACAATACGCACAATAACTAAGAAGGTTAGATGTATGCAGCTACTTTGGACAAGAGATTCTGGGGAGAAGCTGTTGGTTGTGTCGTGTACTTGAAGAACCAATCTCCATAATGGTTCTTAAAGATAAAGTCCCAGATGAGGGTTTTACAGGAGAAAGAATGGATCTATCGAATCTGAAAATATTTGGATGTAGAGCTCAGGTTTTGGTAAAGGATCATAGTCGCAAGAAGTTTGATCCAAAGATGGTTCAAATGATAATGACTGATGGTATTCGACTGATTCGAAGGCATACCGATTAATCAATTTGGAGGATGAGCCAACGAGGATTGTCCTCGCTCGAGATGCTACATTTATGGAAAATGTTTCCGTGACTACTGTGAATGAAGAAGAATCTTGAAGTGCATCTAGTTCAGCGAGGGCTAGTTCTCTGACGAAATGTGATTCTGGAGAGATTTTTTACGATTCTGTTGAAGTAGAGAATCCTATGTCAGAGGATTTACAAAGTTCATCGTCTGTTGACTTAGATCATCCTGTGGCAGAAGATTTGCAACTTTTAAGATGTTACCCTGCTTGACATAGGGTTCCGAAGCGAGAGAAAGACATGGTACACAATTGCCATGTGCCGGATGATCCTGATCCTATTTCAGTTGAAGACGCCATGGAGCGCGCTGACAAGAAATTTTGGGTGGAAGCGATGAAGGATGAGTTGAGTTCCTTGAAGGTAAATGGAACCTGGGAATTGGTTGGTCGACCATTAGACGCTAATGTTATCAAAATTAAATGGAAAAATAAAAAACGAAATAATAATAATAAAAAAAAAATATATATAATATGGTTTAATGGAATGGAATGGATGGTTAGTTGAAGATTGGAGCTGATGGCTGCACCCAGCGCTATAAGGCCAGGTGCTAGGTTGGGTGCTAAGGGTTATTACCAAAAACCTGGTTAA
Organism: Dryobotodes eremita; assembly: GCA_917490735.1. Lineage (NCBI taxonomy): Eukaryota > Metazoa > Arthropoda > Insecta > Lepidoptera > Noctuidae > Dryobotodes > Dryobotodes eremita. The sequence continues at coordinate 1,243,943 of OU823241.1, read as the reverse complement.
GACAATTTTGAATCATTTGCACCAGTAGCCAAGATGTCGTATTTTTGTCTTCTACTATAGCAGTTGCACTTACGACTAGAGCGTTACTACTGCAGTTGAGAAGAACCTGAGCGTTCATCATATTGATTTTACCACCGCTTTTTTAAATGGAGATCTACATGAAGAGATTTATATGGAACAGCCGCAATCTTTTGTTCAAGAGGGGAGTGAAGGCAAGGTTTGCAAGTTGAAGAAAGCCATATATGGCCTAAAATAAGCTTCCAGGTGTTGGAACCAAAAGATTCATGAGCATATAAAATAAAGATGGGTTTTCTCGGTCTAAATATGACCAGTGTGTTTACACAAAGAATTATAAATAAATTTTCATTGTAATAGCTCTGTACGTGGATGATTTTTATATATTTACAAATAAAAATATAGAAGCCAGGACGGTGATTCATCAGATTAGAATATCCTTTAAAATAAAGGATTTGGGTGAGGCAAGAGAATGTCGTCCATGGCAAGAGTCCGTGTCGAATGGAAGAATGTTAGTGAAATCCCTTGTCTCAAAGGAAATACATTTCAAAAATCTTGGAGAAATATGGAATGTTGGACTGTGAACCAGTTGAAGTGAATCTTCGCCTGAAATCTGATGAAAAGAATGAAAACACTCGGTATTAGGAAATTATCGTTTCACTAATGTACCTGGCATGTTGTACAAGACCTGATATATCGTATGCAGTTACGATGCTAAGTCAATTTGATAACTGCAATGATTCAACTCACATGGCGGCACTGAAACGAGTGCTTAGGTATTCAAAGGGGACAGCGGAACTATCGCTGTGTTACAAAAAATGTAATAAGCCTTTGGTTACCTATGCAGATTCAGATTGGGGAAACGGGCCTGATGGGAAATCTTTTTCCGGTTATACCCTAGTTTTCGGTGGTGCTGAGGTGTCTTGGCGTCTTTAAAACAGCGTTGTGTTGCGTTAAGTACTACTGAAGCTGAGTACCATCGCAGTCTGTGAGGTCGCTAAGGAAGTGATATCAGTTAATGGTTTATATTCTGAACTGACTGGCCGGCAGAACACTGCTGTTACTATTTTGAGTGATAGTCAAAGTGCCAGCAAACTAGTTTATACTTCTGATATTGGAAACATTCCAAATATATAGATATAAGATATCATTTCGTTAGGGAGTTAGCAGAGCATTGGGTCATTTGTGTTGAATATTATGAGACTGCCCTTATGCCTGCTGATATGATGACAAAGGGAGTTGGTAAGCAGAAACATGTGTTCTGCACTCAGCATAGTGGATTAAGTGGGGGTGTTGTACCATGAAGGTTATAATGCACTATGTTCTAGGAGTATATTCTTTTTAGTTGTTGCCTAGCAACTGTTATGTTCTGTTCTGTCATCCTATGTTTTACGATGATGTTAATTTTTATTCTTATAAAATGTAAATAACTTTATTAAACCACTGTGTTACAATAATTACTTATTTTCATTGAAAGCAAGCTCAGCCAACATCCTTTATGCTTGTTAACATGAATATAGTCTTTTAGAAATGTATGTAGGTATTTGTATCTATTTTATATAACTTCCTTTTCTTTTGCACTGCGGTCTCAGATCAAACTACCGGTACCAATACTATTCAACTATATTCGCAAAGGCGGTGAGGGAGGAGACCATGCTACGTGAAAAAGATGGGGAATGAGAGCGGCATGTGAAAGAATGGCACGGTCCATGTCTTTGGAGGAAGAATATTGGAAATCAAAAATAATGAATTTATAACAAAAATGTCGCTTTATTATGTATCTAAATAAAATTGTTTCAACAAAACGTCTTTTGTTTTTGTGTGTGACTGTGCTACAACATGGCTTTTCTTTCATTCTGGGTCTTAGAACTGGCGTCATAAAATTAAGGGCATAGGGGATAACACATTGGATAATCACAATTGCCCATGAGCTTCCTCACGAACACATTATCTTCAAACCTCTTGAGTACCTACTGAGCCTCCTGATGCAGCTTTCCCTATAAATCCTTTCATCATGTGTACTTCGAATGATGAATATATAATGGTAATCATTTCTCGTAGTGAATTTAAACGAGCTTTGTAGGTCTTGGTCTTACTCCGTCTATTTCCCGCCGGCGTTTCAAAATCATTTGATTCTTCTGCAATCCCGTAAAAGATTGTCGAATTCCATTTAAGGCACATCTTGATTTAGGAACAGAATAACCTGGAAGCACACAATTATCCTAATGAATCGATCAGCTGATTCATATAAAATCCGCCATGTTGCCTCTTAGCATCCTCATAACTGTCTTAGCGCTAAATAGCGTTTATGAATAAGAATTTCGGTAATCAGTTGCTTTGCAATTGATAAAAATTTAAGAGACGTTTATAAATAAGACTGTTTTTATTAACTAAGTTGCATAAAAACTTTACTTCGTAGAAAAGAGAAAGAAATAAAAAGAAATATTCTGCACAACTAACATGCACATTTTAAAATAAACATAAAAGATCACACTAATACAAAGCGTGGCGACTTTTATCGAAGTTAAAGATGTAACAAAGACGGTGTCGCGGTGGTTAGGAATAGTTGTCTTAATTAAACTAACTACACTGGCGTGAAATAAAATCGACCCACCCCGTGCTCTTCGATTTGAAACAATATAATTAACAAGGTTTACCAACAATAGCCTAATATATTATATACTAAAACCTTCCTGAAAGTATGTAGATTACGTTGGTTAAAGAATTATCAAAACTGATTTATAAGTTTATGAAAAAATCACGAAACACAAACATGGGGGTTCGAATAAAGAACCTCCTTTTTTTGAAGTCCGTTAAAAAATCAAGTTAAATTGTCATTAAACGAACAGAAATCAACAAAATGATTCTTTTGTCAATTTCATTGACAAAAAAAAGTCACGCACTTTATCCGAACAAAAGTGAGCGATGAGAATATCTGAAGAATTGAGTCGATCTTGTCAAGAATATTGCTTTTATCAAAATATAGTGTATGTACAGTGGTTAATAGCTGTTACCTGACCCACCCTGCCGTTAGCTGACCCACTAAAATTTAGACGAATTTGAACCTTCTGCAATTAGCAGTAGATAAGTGTTAAAAGATACTTACGAGTTTAATGAACTAGAACGACTTGATCAAGGTAGGCAAATATTATAGAATACAGTTATGCCAATTTGATCTTTAACACGTAACGTTAGGGTAGATAAGCCTTTGAATACTGTTTTGTCACATGATACAATTGTTGATTTCAACAAAAATGGTTAGGTTGATTTGGTTTAGTGGTTGCAGCAGTGAACCTATGTCAACAAGGTTTCGAGTTCAATACTACCTTTCCAAAGCTTTTAGACATTTTTGATTGCTTTTTTTAATTCAAAATATTATTTTATATTAAATTAAAATACATAGTTAATTTAAATTAACTATTTAAATACAAATAACAACAGAAATGAAAAACAATAATGACTATGTTAACGATTTTATTCAATATGAACATAACTAATAATTACTTACAAAAATAATTGCTTGTCATATATATTTTATATAAAGCTAAAACATATAAAAGAAGCTAGAATACTAAACTACTTATGATTAGCTTGAATTTTTTTATAAGTTGTTAACGAGACAAAAAAAAACAGTTTCATCGTTTCAATTGTGCCAATAAATTATCCATTTTTATTTTTAAGTAGGTGAGATATCTGTTACATACTTTACAAAGTGTTTAATGTAGTGAATCAACATGTTATATGTTTAGAAATATATAATATTGCTATTTTATAACAATAACATCACCACATTAACTGTCATACCAACTTACAAAATATAAGTGAAAATAGCACTAAATACTTTGATGTTTTACCTACTTTATAGATTTTTTATAAGTATTTTTAGTTTTAAATATGGTTATGATCGTAAAAAGAACCTGCTTATTCATTGTATGAAACACTTCCTTAGAAATTATGATAAAAACAGTTTATATAACAGACACACTGACACATAAGTATTGTTGACTGCGGCCGGTGGTGCTGTCTTAATAGCGAAGTGGAGCACCATCTCTTTCTATAATTTGTTGCAAGCGGCTTCGCATACCGGACACCATGTTCCAGCAAGCATCACTTCCTCTCATGAGTTCCCACGTTGAAGTCACAAGTTGCGCCAAATTTTCTTTTGTCCTGACTTCTGATGAATCCCAATTTAAAATCATTTGACCCCACAAGTTTTCTATTGGGTTTAGGTCAGGACTTTTAGATGGCCAACTTATTGTTTTGACTCCTTCTTGACTGGCTAGCCAATTTTGCACCACAGCAGCTCTGTGTATGGCGCAATTATCTTGCACGAAGTAAATATCCGTGTTTGGGTAAACAACACGCACAGTCGGCAACATTACGTCACGTAATATTTCCAAATATTTTTGACTGTTAAACCGGCCACCAACTTCTACAAGTTCACCAGGTCCCATGGAAGACATCCAGCCCCAGTAACCCAGAGTTATTCTACCGCTGGTTCTACACGATAGTAAACAATTTTCATTATAACCTTCACCTTTCTTTCTCCATAAAATTCTTCGTTCATCCTTATTAGATTTGAAGGACTTCTCATCAGTAAATATGACAACATGTTCTTCCCAATTAAAATCCAGATATTCTTGGGCAAAGCGGACTCTTGCTTGGCGATGAGCAGCAGTTAATTGAATTTTACGTGCAGGTTTGTATTGTTTCAGTCCAGCAGCATGCAAATGTTTTCTAACTGATTGAACAGAAACATTATACTGCACTGCAGTTGACCGAGTAGGTGTAAAAGGATATTTCATATGTCTACTAACAATCGCTTGGTGCCGTTCTGATACGGGAGTAAACATTGTAGGCTTTGGTCCTGGACGATCCTTTTGAATATTTCCTGTTTCTTCAAAACGTCTTAACCACAATCTGACTGTATTTCTCTGAAACAAAGAAATGAAACAGGTGTCACTTTACGTTAAAGTATATAAAAATATGTTTGCTTACGTCACGGCATAAGGAATAACTAGGTATATCTAAAACCGAAGTATAAAATTAGAAAAATACACTTACTGCTATATTAAGTCTCCTAGCAATCTCTCTGATGCCAACATTCTCCTCGTGCAAATAGATTATTTTGTATTTTAAATAATCATTTAATTGAGACATGATAATATAACCAAATACTAGAAATCGAAAAATTGGAAAAATACGTTATTTTTCGCAATTTAGTAAGGCAAGGTAAAAAATGTTCGCGCGTAGTCACTGCAATTGTGCGTAGACTGGCTTTAGCTTCATTGTCACGGATCATTTTTATTTCCCTACCCTTAACTTTTGTAACATTTGAATACGTTTTATAATGAATACGCATATTTGTCTTTCGACTACCCACTTATTAGAAGTTAGGCGAAAATATGACCAATTTAGAAATTTTATATATTAAGAATGTGTCCGTCTATAGTTCTTTACAATAATGCAAGAAATACTTATTGACTCAAATTCTAAATTGAAAGCAAAACAATATCCCCGACGCAGGATTTGAACCCACATTTTGTTCATCTCAGCCGTAAACTCGGACCACGAGACCAGATCTACTTTAATGAAGTATTTAAAATAATCTATTAGTAGCAATGACACTAATTACATTACAATACTCTGATAAACCTTTAGTCTTACAGCATAAGAATCAAAATTGCACAACAAATAGTTAAAATTATACAATTAGAGGGGATCGGCACTGTTACTCCTTAATACAGGCTATTTCATAGCCTAGCAAGGAGAGCAGCACGTCACCCACTTGATTGTAGAAACTAAATAATGTACTACCCACTTTGTAAAAATTATTACATATAAGTGCTGCAATCTGTTTTTATTATAATAAAGATTATTATTATTATTATTAAATATTGTGACGCTAACGTTTTAAAGATCAAATTTGCGTATCTGTATTATTATTGTATTTGTTCATCGATTAGTCTGATAAACTCATACAAATTGAATAACCCTTAATGTTACAGGCAGATGGTTCATATTCGTTCGTTTTTAGGGTGGGTCAGGCAACTGCTATTAGCCACTGTACAAATAGACTGTACCTTACCTACCTTCACACAATATAAATTAATAAATTATATTCATTAAGATTTTTGAGATATCTGCTCTCAAATTGAAAGCACGGGGTGGGCCGATTTTTTTTCCGCCAGTGTCGTAGATCAGAAAGTGGTACCTGTCTATTATGACTGGATCGTAATAGGATCCGGTTCGCGTCAGGAGATTTGAATACTGCCCGGATCTGCTGATCTTTGGCCCATTTCGTATTGACTTGTAGCTCTGTGGCCATGTGGTACATGTACGTCGGTATCTTATTGGGATTTACGCTTACGATTTACTTAAACTTACAGGCAATTTGGTTGAAGATTTTTCCCCAACAACTACATCACGCCTGTATTCCCGAAGGGTTAGGCAGAGGTGTACTTATAGTACACCCACTATTCGCCTGATATGTTTAAGTCCCATGTAACAGGGGGCGAGACCATTGCCATCTACCGGGCACAAATCCAGACTCTCGGCTGCTACTGAGAAACTTCTAATGGAAAATCCTAAAAACACTATGCCCGATATGGAAATCGAACCCAGGACCTCATGCTAAGTAGTAGCACTTGCGACAATGCAACCACTAGACTAGACCAACGAGTCAGGCATCGGTATGTAAAGTTTTTTCAGGTATTTTTTATATATTTTCAATTTATAGATTTAGTTATAATCAAGATTTTGATTTTCCAAGCAGTCATTAATTTTAAATACATTTTCTAAATTCTACTTCGACAAGTAGGCTGTAGTGAGTTCGATATCTTAGCCACGTATAATACAATAATAAAAAGCCTAAAGACGTTTTTGTTTCACATCAGAAACTTCAAGCATGCAATGAAATTAGAGGTGAGAATGATCGACATAATCGGAAATTTACATAATAATAATAATAATACCATTTATTTCAGGCGACACAGGCCCATAGAAAAATACCTTAACCTAAACATACATATTTTTATATAAACAAAACTTGTGTTAATAAAAAAGCTTAAAACTATGTTAGTAGGGCTTCACTTAGCACTATCTAGACTTTGTGCTGTCCAGTGGAACTTGTCCGCGGAAGCGACGGAACACCACGTCTTGCGGCCAAAAGTGTTCTTCCATGACGAGGGGCAGATAACAGTTCGGTATACGCACGACGAACGCCTTGAAGTTGACGTTCCGGTGCGATTCCAGTAACTGCACCCTTGGCGTGTACTTCGTCTTTTGGCGCACGTACTCCGCGATGTCCTCCGCCTTAGTGGTGTAGCGCAGGCGGGAGATGTACACCGGTGTGTTCGGCTTTGCGGCACGCAGGCTCACTTCGGGCACCGCAGGAGCTTTGCCACAGCGGTCCTGGTTCGTTCGCGATCGGCGCTTACTCCTTTGCACCGTCACGAAACCATCATCATTTTCAGCCCTCTTCGGCGCCCTTTCCGGCATGGGCTTGATACTAGGAGCGCCACAGGTACTCGCGGTGACGCTAGCGAAATCCCTTAGTAGGGGTTTCGTCGGGGCTGCAGACACTGACAGCGGGACGGGGCAAGGGGCGCGGGCGGCTTTGCGAGGAGGAGCCGCGGTGACGAGCAGAGGGCTGCGGGGCGTGCCGGCGCGGCGCTCTGCAAGCTCAGCAATCGACGGATGCGCTGGCGACGAAACTGCTGACAAGGAATTCGACAACGATACATCGAGGCCGGCTCCACAACATGTGTTTACGTTTGACGCATCGACAGGTGACCTAATTACCGCTACACTGTTGCGCAACTCGCAAAGTTCTTTGCGCAAATCAGCGACAGTATTTTGGGATGCATCTAATTTCGTAAGCACATCCGCGAGGCGGGCCTTCAGAAAGACAATGTCCTTCAGAAGGCTCGTTACATCGACGTGGTCGAAGGTGACGGGAGGAAGCTTGTGTAGCTCCTTCGCCACAAACGTCGGCACGTCGTCAGAGTCGGTCTCCTTGAACAGCGTGATTATATCCTGCAGGCTCCTTTTAGTCCCGTCACGCCGGCGGGACACCATCTGGTCGCGCTTGTTCAGCACACTGAACAACAATAGCTTTGCAGCAGCTATGTCATCCTCGCTGAAGTTCGATGCGCAGATAATAGGTACTTTAAAATTATCAATTATGAAATTAGTAACTCGATTACAGTTAATCGATTATAGCTACTAATTTTGTACTACTTATATGTAGTAGTCGTTAGAAATACGAGTTTAGTAGTCTTATTGAGTGAAGACGGATAGTATCTAGGTATTTACTATCTACCATGAGGTGCACGACTGAGAATGATTTCTTTCTAAACTTTATCAAACCAATCAACAAGTAGCTTTTGCAAATTTAGCAGGCTTTTAGTAGGCATTAGTAGTCACAAAATAGGTCGAATGTTTCTTTTTTATAGAGAATGGATTTTCCTTAAGCTATCGTTTTATTGATACACTATCATTCAGGCTTCGGGATTGAAATTTCTTGTGTGAATTGATTTTATCAACGTTTGATTTGAATCAGTTCAAAGACTGCATTCTAATGGTCGTTTCCCTATAGTTGACATATATGACTTAATTTTTTCATCATGGGAGGCACCGAAGTTATTCGCCATCTGCCTACTTTTTGACATCATTTGGAGGTCAAATGAAAGTCAGTGGTATCATGTGTTTACGTTAAAATAAACTCCATCTTATGATTTTAAGCGCTAACACTACAAAAATAAGGTTAAGAAACTTAAAAGCTCGAAATGGTTTTGGAATCAGCGTAGGACATTTCTTTACATACCGAATTGGAAACCATTCGTCACATTGTAATTTGGTGTAGGTACTTAAACTCAAACTCAAAGCATTTGTTTCAAATAAAACAATTACAGGCACTTTTGAATTGTCAAGCGCCCGACTCCTTGACAATTCAAGTCATGATGTTAATATCTTTAAACAGTTCCCTTAGAGAATCGCGCATGCGGAGGCAATATATTGCTCTGATGGCTCGTTTCTGCAGAATAAAAATAGACTCGATATCTGCAGCCCGTCCCCATAGTAAAATACCGTAAGATATGATACTATGACAGTAGCTGAAATAGACTAGCCTCGCGGTATCTACATTAGTAAATTGACGGATTTATCTTACAGCATATGTTGCTGAACTTAGCCGTCCTGCAAGAGATGTTAAATGAAGACCCCGTTGCAGTCTTGAGTCTAGCGTGATCCCCAGGAAAACAGTTTTATCGACGAATTCTAATTTCTCTTTATTCAATAATAAGTCACAATCACTACTTTTAACATTCGGAAAAAGCAAATCTTATGCGTTTAGTTTTTTTCCCATTTAATACTTTAGTTTACTTTAGTAGTGATCCAATTTGTACCTGCAGTAGGGCGTTATTTGCGTCGTCAAGATTTGATGCACGTCTATTTATCTTAAAATTTAAGAGAGTGTCGTCAGCAAATAACACCATTTCTGATTGTTTTTTTAATAGATGGGGTAGATCATTGATATATACTAAAAAGAGGAAAGGATATTGAGCCTTCTGGAACACCCATTTTTTCTTTTAAACCAAGTGAATTGATACCATTTATTTGGACTTTTTGCTGTCTATCATTTAAATAAGAGTCTACTAAACTGAGTGCAAGTTTACCTAGTCCGTAATACTCAAGTTTTAAGTGCAAGGTTTCGTGATCAACGCAGTCAAATGCCTGGGAGAGGTCACAAAAGATTCCTATGGCATCTTGGGACTCCTCTCACGCTGCAAATATGGATTTTAGTAAAGTGACACCGGCGTCAGTCGTACAACGTCCTTCGGTGAAACCATATTGCTGATCGTGTAAGATTTTGTTGGTGTTAAAATGATTAAGCATCTGATTGAGCATTACCTTTTTGAAAACCTTGCTGAATACCGGCAATACGGATACTGGTCTATAATTGTTGGTGTCTTTGCTGTCCCCAGATTTAAAAAGTGGTATAACCTTACTGTATTTCATTAAATCCGGGAAGTCTCCTTGATTTACACACGAATTAAATATCAAAGCTTCGTATGGTGCTATTGTCTCGATGATGGATGTACAAACTTTGATAGACATTCCCCTTCGATCTTCGGTCAATTTGATTTTCATTTGCCGAAAAGCTTTTAAAACTATTATAAGGTTTATATGTTTAAATTTAAATTCATCTGGGCAGACTGGAACGTTCGCTCTTAATAAATCAATTGAGATATAAGGTGAGGAATTTAAAGCTTCCGTGGTTTTAGATGGTATATCAGTAAAGAAATTTACAAATTCTTGAGCTACTTCTAAGTTAGAGTTTATGGCACCACGTGAAGTCTCCAATGTATAATCTGTCCTTCTTATTTTATTCCTACTAGTTTCATTATTTGTAACTTTCCAAACTGTTTTTATTTTATTTTCTGCGGATCTGGTCTTGTTGCTAATGTTAGCTATCTTGCAGGTATTCCTAAAAATTTTGGAATATTTAGCAACATACTTGTTGAAAGTTTCAGTGTTAATGTAAGTTTTAAGGCCATACAGCTCGAACAGTCTTTCCCTACTTATCCTAATACCTCTAGTTGCCCAGTCACTAAATCGGGCAAATACTTTTTGTTTTCTTTTGAAAAGTTTTATCGAATTCATTTTGTACTACTGAAAATAAATCCTCATATTTATTTGCATCGTCCATATCGCCCTGAATATTTAATTTATTATTAAGGGTACAATTGAATCTATTTAATTTGCTAGTCGTTATAGGTCTAAATTGTATTTGCACTTTTGCAAAGGTGTTTTAAACTTAAAAGGTACTGTTATTTTGTCCACTATGATCAGACAGCAGATAATTTACTATGGCTTTCTCTAAATCAGTGGTTCCCAACCTTTTTTTGACCAGGGTCCACTTTGAATTCATTATTATTAGCAACGACCACAAGTTTAAAAAAACAACTGTATCAATATAAAAATAAACTTTAACCGTAAAATTCAAAAGTGACCTTAATTAATAAAACACTGAATTTTTAGTAGATTATTTAGTTTGAATATCTTAATGAGATTTTTGAGCTTACATCTTCTGTACAAGTTCTTGAATTGTTGGGGTAATGTTTTTGTTTAAAGCTACACGCATATCATCACTTACTTTCGATCGATTCCAGGACTTGTTTTTAATTAACAGTAAAGCAGAAAATCCTTGTTCGCATGAAAGTTGTGGAGAAAACAAACCATAAGATAGCGCAAAGCGATTTCTCGAATTTTAGTGTATGTAATTGCTTTTTTACACCAAAACTGCTCCAAATAACCAGATTCAAATGAGTCCTTACAGTTTCTATCATTATATATCATTTGAAATCTTGCGCGGACCATATTGTAGCTCTTGCGAACCACTGGTGGTCCACGGACCACTGGTTGGGAACCAGTGCTCTAAATAATCACAATCGCAGATCAATATAAGTAGCAAAGTTGGAATTAATCTAGTTGGTTCTGTAAAAACATTAGATAAATTGAAAGATTTAAAAAGGCTTCATAATCTATTGCTATGTGAATTACTTTCCAAAATATTAATATTAAAATCACCACAAATAATTGCGGCTTTGTTATTGGATGCAAGTTTTGATAGGACATCTTCTATTATTGATACAAATAAAGAAAAGTTCTGATAATTAGGGGGTCTGTACACGCACACTACAACATGCTTAGATGTAGTTTTAAAAATTTGTCAGGTACCTAAGTACTTGTTTGATGAAACGGGTTTTCATCTCGCTTACCAAGGGAAAAATCATAGATTCACAGGCGTATTGATTTTTTGGTTTTGGCTTTGTTTTAATAAAATCGTACACACGAGGTAACACGACACGAAATAATTGTAATTCAAGTTAAAAATCTCTTTTCTATTAAATAAAATAAAGATGGCCACTGGCCGACCGCGACGATAGAAGAAAAAAAACTTATTACTTGTCAAAGTTCGGCCATGTTGTATTCGGATAGTTTTTGACGTTATCGCTTTAAATTATATTCATATTTGATGGAAGTGTATATTTTATAGAGAGAGGATATTGTGATGAAGGTAATTTTGTAATAATTTATTTGATTAAGCTTGTTAATTTGTTAGAAATTAATGTCTTGGCGTTCTTTTTGCGGCGGATTTTTACTTCCGAGTCGCTAGCGAGAGTAAAGAGACTCTTTCGACACCGTGTCATCTGACCCTGACCCATTATAATGAATTAGGTAATTACGACCTTGCAATCGGAGTGCAAATGAGGTAATGATCAGTAAACCATGAGGCATTAAATATCATGTTCTGCATGCCCTGACACCTGCATGGTAAAGAAACTTAAGTCTGTTAACTTAAGTCTGTTCTTAACTTAAGTCTGTTAGCTGTTAGCGTTGAGCCAGCTCAGCAAGCGGAGAAAGTTAAGTGGTGCCACCGGCAGCAATACGACCTAGACGCTTTGTTTTAATAATATTTTAAATTGTTTTTAAAGGTGCCAGACTGTGTGGCGCTGTGTGTACAAATAATTATAGGAAAACGTACGCCTTCCAAAGGTCCGGGACCCGAGGGTCCCGAGAAATGTCAAACACATTAAAAAAAAGAAATTATAAAAATCTTTATTTATATAAAAACCTTCAACAATGCTTAAAAACTGGGTCGCATGAATTACAGTGAATAAAGGTAAGGTAAGGTTAGAGTAAACCCTGACTCCCACACTGGGAGTATCTGTGAATTAGGAGTCAGTGTTCTGCTGTCACTGATACCAAAAAACCTTTTACTAAAAAAGTCTGTTATATCGGTATACCAAAACCATGGCAAAAAGCACAGGTTTGAAACTACAATGAAATTATTTCAAAAGATTAAACGAATTTATTAAACGGAGTTGTAATGTGAGTGTGCATGTGTAATTTGTGTGTGGACGTGGAGGTGTGTATGTGAGAGTGAGCGTGTTTATGAGGGGGTGTAAGTATGCGTAAGGGTGTCTGTATAATTGAGTATGTATATATTCGCATATACATGTGTTGTAGTATTAGTATTTATGTATCTTGCTGAAATTGTTGAGATTGCGATTGATAAGAATGGGTAGAAGAAGTTTGTACGGCTACTTTAACGTACAATAGATACAGCCGGGCGGGAAATAAATATTTTACCGACCGGAACAAGTGCGTACCCCCTTAGAGGTTTTAAGGCGCGGTAAGAAGCAAATATTATAATAGCGCATTGCGGCAACAAATAAGGTTTAAAACAGCGATGCGTTTGACCAATATAAAAGTAATTTTGCAGCTATAATTAAATTTAAATAAAAATACATGTCTCAGTGGAATAATTTGTTGGAAGAAAAGTTGATTGAATTCCCTTTATTACCATTACATAAAATATGATAGTTTATGCTCAACATTTTGAGAATTATGCGGCGAAAAATATTTTTCTGAGCTCTGTTTTACGATTTTTCTATCATGATATTATTTTTATTTTATGAAATATGTTTGAATACCTTAGTCTTTTCTTTGAACATTTGACGAAACACAATAAAAAAAAAATTACAAAAACATGAAACGCTCAGTTTTTTGTCGCACAGTTAACTGTGCCACAAAAAACTGTGTGTTTTATGGTGTCCTGTTTGGGCAGCACCTTAATGCAGCAGTATTTGGGCCTGCATTTGTCTCGACACTCATGTCCAGCCATGCAGTCTGTAGCAACCTGATCATCCCGGCAGCCATTCACCTAAATCTCCGACCTTGGGCTCGACGTGTCATTTCCCACAATTCACCACCTGACATAACAGACGTGTGCGACCAACAACGTGACATTCCAACGTGAATGACTGGCATGCTTTCGTGTTGTTGTAAGCTGTAGCTTGTAGGGGCTCGTGTAGCGGAAATGTGTTCAGATTATCGTGAACCTATTATAGAGATTTTGCAGGGAGTTTGTTGAGCTACTACTACTCAGTACTGGTGAAGGCTCAGTAAGGGCGGGTGTTTTGGGGGACTATCTTATGTAACCTTGACGTTCAAAAAGTGCTAATTCTCAGCCTCATTTTAATATATGACTTTTGATTTGATTTCGTTTGGTTGTCAGCTGTACTTGCGTCTATTGCTGACTGTGGCTTTCCAATTCATTTGTTACAGTCATAATCACCACTTGGCAAATAATGATTTCAATAGCGTATAGTTAGTTCTTTCCGATGTTATAATGTTAGGTAAATAATGTAATTTTCCTCGTAACTGAAACGGTATGATTCGATGTAGGGGAAATCGCATGGAGAACGATTATAACAGCAAGGTCTAGATAACTTATTATTACAATGGCATAAAAATGTAATTAGCTACTTACTCTATGTATTGAAAATATACCAATTTAGAAAATGTCATGCTCGTTACTCAGCGTGTAAAACTGCTTTAAGGTAACACTTAGATAAGCCTAAAATAACTACACACATAATATATATGACACAATATGCAGTTCGTACGCCTGCATAGAACAATGTCGGTTCATACATAAATTAGATTGTTTAATTTTTGTGAGCGCCATTGATAACTTAACAGTCCTAAACCTTACCATAACCCTAAAACTTAGCAACAATAGCCGCGTGCGGTGAGCTAGTCAATTGATCAGCGAATTTATTAGGTTCACTAACTAATAACGATACTGTTGCCTGTCGTTCCGTTTTACGTCACGACTGAGCAAAGAGGACGCCTTAATCATTTCATTCTTCCACTAATGTCGTTGCTGACCAGCTCGTATAATTATTTTCTCCGTGGTTCCCACGATGTCCTCTGGCTGTATCAGGGAGACAACTTCGTCCTACTTTACTTTTGCGACATTCTCAAGAATGTCAAGAGGTTGCGTACGCATTACAATATGCATGTATGGCTCTGTAAGACACGAGTAATGATGTAAACTCCTGAGCAGTTTGAGTATTGCTTTGAGTAGGGCATAGGATGCGTGACCATCTATTTTAAACATAAATTCATTGAAAAAGGAAAACTCATCCAAAATCGAGTGGGCCCCGTAAGCTGTCATGATCACGAGAAAATATTCGCATTTTTAACATTATACAAAATTATTTATCCGCAAACAATTGTTTGAATAAAAACTGTTGACTGGGGCGTCCAATGAAATAAGTAGTACTTAATTGGATCTCCGTCGGCAATCCCTACAAGAACAGGCTAGTTTTATATTTGGATATAAATTGCCAGGTATTGTTCAGAGGTCAGTAAGTACCTACTTAGGTACCAGTTCATTATATGACTTTCAATGGATGCCTCCATTCGTGTAAACAGTTCGTCTAGAATTACCTTGAGCGAGGTTAGTTCTGTCATAAGCTGCTACCTGACAAGAACATTTGAGCTAATGAATGTTTTTCGAATGTTATCTGAAAATGGCATATTGAATAGACTTGGCCGAGGTCAGTCCGAATATACGAGGACTTTGGTCAGACAGCAGGCAAGGCGCTGTGTCATATGCGTTCCTAAGTCAGTCAAGTACAACTAGGTGGAGGGTATGTCGTATCAAATTCGATCACAGTAGTCGATAACAAATTAAATGACATTTATTTGAAACAATCAACCAATTAACACAGATAAACAAGCGGCAATAAATAGACTTGGTTAATATAAGTACATTTGCAGCTTTGATCAACAAATACTGAAATATCATCAATAATAAATTTAACATATAGAAGCGGCGGTGTATAGGTAATTTCCGCTCTCACATCTACGTCTGATAATAAATTGAGTATCATCTCTCTATAGAAGTATGAGGATCAGGGTGTAAAGTTCAGTCATTCTCCATAGAAAAGGGAGGATCCTCCGACCAGACGGGTGTCGTATGTGGTGGGCATCTGCCCGACGATTGATGTCGTGACGTTGTATATATGCTAGTTGCGCGGTAAACTCTGCTTGCGCGATGCAGAATGTTGCGAAACGTCAGTATGTTGCTCAGTTCGCATGTGGCGTTGAATTAACTTTGAGAAAATCGAAGACCACGTTATACTGGAAACTTCAATCAATACAAGATTGAGACGACAATAAATCGGACGCATGCTGGATGGTCATCAGGCACCACGTGTGTGGAGTAGATCATTCATTGTGAACTTCTCATTTCTCTTCTACAGGCTACGAAATTGCATTCCAAGCAGCGTGCGGCTTGCCTCGAGCAATCTCCGAGGTCCAGCGTGGACTTCACCTGCAGCTTCTCAGACCTGCCCGGCACAAGGAAGAAGTACAGGACCAGGCCACGAGCTGAAGATCTCGGCAAACCAGCGCTCGACGGGCAATCTGCTTCGGAGTCACAATTACTGGCAAGTTCTTTATGTACACAGATAGTCTCAGGGATGGCACCGCACCACTTGCAATAGGTAGGCCGCCTGCTCGAGTACCTCTCAATAAAATTATGAAACGAATGTTCATCCATATTCCAGCTTATCAGGGAGAATGTGTCAACGCCGGCTTCTCCACGGCTAGACGACGTCCCGGGTAAGGGTGACCAGTGTGTCAGCCCGGACACCATGGACTACCGGAGTCCGGTCCCGGAAACGAGCCGGAAGTGCACCCGCATGTCACTGAGAGCCCCGGCAGACTCGCAGAGAGGGGCGAGGAAACCAGTCAGGGCTAAGTGCTGTAGCAAACAAATAGTGCCGAAGGTAACTTGCACCGTAAGTAAGCACATTAGTGACTTAAACTCTCTTCCATGCGTGAATAAATATGCTGGGCTTCTATTCGCCAGTGATTTCTTTTACAATAAAGCGTGTGAACACGTGAACTGACTTACTCTCAATTAATTATTTCTTTTCAGAAATCAAGATCATGTAAGTGCTCACTCCAAGCTCAACAATATTGTAAGTACTATTAACTGAAAAAGCGTTGGTTTTAAACACGTGTATAATGTTTCGTAGGTTCTCCCCTGGCTGTCGAGGCAGACGAGTCTTTGTCGCGACAGATCCGGGACATCCACCACGATGCCAGGAAGAGCACCAGGATCATCCGGGACTCCAGGAACAGGCTCCTTGAAATACAGAAGGTATTTATATCCCCATAATTCTGTTCTCTGATAAATAAGGGCCTTCTAATGATCGACACAACAACTGCAGTGAGACAATATAGACTGATTACATTATATATTTGACGGAGAAGGTATCATTAGCCATATTTTAACTACTGTGGGCGTACTTTGAGAAGTGTTAATTATTGCGCAATATAAAAAGCGTTTGCAGTTCAATTCAAATTATAATTTACGAACAAATTAATCACACTAGCGAATCACACACTGTAGGTATACGACACAACTAAACAGAACGCGCGACAGTTTCTAAACGTGTTCTCTGCTTGACCAGCTTGACCGCCACCGACCAACTCTGCTTTAACTCTGGTCGAGCGTTATGTTGTAGACACTGTTGAGCGCCGCGAGTAGCGCTGGGCGTCCCGATTAGTATTTCCGACATATTATAATTATCGGTACATTTTTTAAGCTGCACAAATTGCAATACTACGAAATCGAGTGCAGTACTGAAGTTAAAAACTTCCCGGTATATTTTAAGCATTTAACTGACCAGTTTTCAAGTTATAGGCATAGGTAACGGGCGGCTGCTGTCGGATATTTGACTAGACTGAGAATAACTAACGAACTCACTAAAAGCTTTACTTGAATAATACGAATTATGTTTACACGCGCGTGGAACATTCGCTGCCCTCGGTCAATTTGCAGCCTTCCACTTAATTCGGATTTATATACCGTGTCACAATATAAAGTACATGCAGAAGTTTTATTCAATTAAATTGGCCCCAGATAGCATTACATCAGATCAGTTAGCAAAATGAGACGGTTTTACACTGTTTGCACATAGGTAGTAAGTAGTAGTTTATTTTATTTTATCGCATTTGCATTCATGCACCTTCTGTGCTTATTTGTATCTGGAATAGACTCGTCACAATTCATCGGGGTAGCCCCTAGGCACATTTACAGGTTTCGAGCTAGATTGCCCTGTAGGAAGCAACTATTGTTGGATTGAATGGAGCATGCTGCAATGCATTGTCAATAGCACCGTCCATTGTGGTTCATATTTCAATAGAATATTTAAATTCGGATTGGCTAGTTCGAGCCCGTAGCAGCAACATTATTTTACGACAATCGTCATGTTTTAAAACTGATCAATAATTCATGCTCGTTCAGATCCATCCTTTGGTTATAAATATTTCAATGAATTTGGCGTGGTTTGTGTGAGATTTATTTTCTGAGTTGAGTTATATGAAAGTAGTTTGTTTACTCTTTTGAAAGTTTGATTATAAGTAAAGTTGTGCTCACCCACAACGTGAATGTGTTCGACATGCAGTTGTTTTTGTCAGAGTATGTACTGGAACTGAAGGCCCAGGTGGGCTCTGACAAGAAACCCGGACATGACGTGTGAACAAGTTCATCTACTTACGGTGATCTAATTAAAAAAATGTGCTTGTTCTTTACCTACCTTACCCTTACCGTACCTTTCTCAGTATACGGAACAGGGATTTAACAATTTGGTGTATCTGTTTTGACTATATGGCTGAGCATCTTATAAAAGGAATACTTAGGTACAGGGTACAATAAAAGGAGGTGTTTTTTATTCCATACAACTATGGCCAAATAATGTACCTTAAAAACAAAGGTACGAAAATACAGATTCTGAATAGAAATAATTGGATTTATTTATACATTTGTACCATCTGAAATTATCGTTCCAAGATGTTAATAACCTGTAAACCAAGAATTTTAATCTGGCAATCACGTGATAAACTTTATTTGATGATGCGTTTCGTTACTGCATTTTATAAACGTAACAAAAATTAATTAACTTAAAAATATATACTACTTATATACTACTTAATAGACTTTATTGTCGTCTTAGAATACCTAGGTATGCCTAGGTAACTCGTATATCGTAGAATGACCCAAATACATATCTTAGGTCCCCTTGACTGTCAGTAGGTCGACCATTTAAAGACCGATGACCGGATGACCATCACCGTCTCATCTGGGGTGCATTCCGAATTGCGCTGTAATCGATTTGAGCGTGCTTACAGCCGTTCCAAAACAGCGTGAACCGTGATAACGATGTCTCGTAAATCGTCATAGATGACGTCATGACATGCGCCATCTTGCGATAACGCCGACCATGCCCTAAATTAATATCACCGTGAGCGCTGTCAAAAATGATCGTACTGCTGGTTTGTTTTGAGTCGCATCATGTGAGTTCTTACCCGACTACGGCAAAGCCAAAGAACGGTATTGATTTTAACAGGCTATGTATGTATATATGTTCATCTGTTTCCTCATAACTCTTAACTCCTCGTCGTATTTGAATAAACGAGATATCGTTGGAAGTGTCATGTTGTTCCGCGGATTATATGCTACATGATGTCACATAAAATTTTACATGGCAGCTGATAGCGGAAGTAAAGTGTCACCGGGGAAGAAAAATATATCGTGTTTGGTATCTAATAAAAGGTCTTAAAGAGTACTTTCTGAAAATATGTATATTGGATATCTATAACTACACTCGAAATAAGATCAAAACAATTATGTTTCACTCAGACTGTTTTCAATAATACTAAACATCCTTCTAAAATGTTATGAACGCTGCTTAAAAAAATACGTCATCAAATTCCATTTTCTACCTACCCTCAATGATCCCCAACCCCACAATAATTGAAATAAAAAAGAAAGTTAAAAACTTAAACCCAACAACGACAAATATCTGAACTAAAAAGTTATAAACAAGACATAGTAACAAAATAACATCGGTTTCGGTTTTCGCTTATGCGGAGTAACTTAGTGTAATTTCTAAAATATATTATGTCATGTAATTAGGGCATAAATCATACAGATTACTACTGCCATCCGAAATCGATCTTGAAGAAAATGTGAATAACTTCCATTTTAATTTTAGTTTCTTTTTTCAGGCGTTTCAAATTACAGTAGTATTTACAATTAAAATATTATAACCATGGTCTAAAAAAACAAGGTCTGGCACTCCGAGAGTGACACAAGCTTACGTCACTCTCCAGTTGCTACTTTGTTGCAAAAAAACAAGAAGTATGGAAACATTTTCAGTCACCATTCTGTTAAAAAAATATATCAAGGATTTAAATTGTCGTTTTGTTTTTCTAATCAAACGCAACAATTCATATTTAAACTTATACCGACGTAATTGTTAGTTTAAACCTCATTGATTTATCGGATTCGCACTGGTAATAAAGGTGGTTGGGGAGTTATTATGACACACTATTGGTAACACAGCGGTGATGACGTAGGCTTGTGTCACCCACGTGTCCTCTGTGTCTCGGAATGCTATACCTGGCGAAGTATATTATTATACCATGATTATAACCTATTTTAGTTCATATACAATGAGCTGTTGAGCTAACATCGAGCTTGGCATAAATAGCAATTTCGGTTTTACTTTGTTTTTCTGGAGTTTTACCTACCTTATGCCGGAAAATATTTTACCTATTTATTACACTGCATGGAATTACTATGTACTTTAGAGTTCAACTGGAATGCTTACAAGCACCGAAAAGTCGGTCTTAAAAGAGAAAAGTGAACAGTAGTGTGCCCTTTTTTAGTAACGTGAACATATATTTACTTGAAAAGTAGGACACGATGGAAAAGTTAAGAGTATTACGTTAGTGACGGAATCTAATGTAAGTGAAAAAAATATTTTTATTGTCATTTACCAAGCCAGTGTATGGCGATCGGTAAAACGGGTGTCGGAGTTTATCAATCTCATATCTACCAATATCCATTTTATATAAATATAGAAGATTAATTAACTATTTTTAATTTCATGTTGTATAATCTAGGTAATAAAATAAATATTTTGTATTATTTGTGTACTCCATAGATGCATAGTGCGAAAATTTCGTTGACCGAGATTAATTAACGCACATTTTTCTTAGATATGTTTCCGTCTTTATCTTGCATGATTAGATTGACAGTTGTGCGATAGTAACAAGAATAATGCTTAGCCAAAGCCCATGCTAAGTAAGGAACCTTTTAAAATCCCGATCAGTAATTTTGTTAATTCCAGTTTTGGCCACTGGTTCAGATTCAGATAAGTTTGTAGTGGCGATGTGGCGACCGACCACGGAAGATAGAAGCGCCACTCTTCCGTGCGGGGGAAATAAGCCACGCCCATCAAACTATTATTTATTTTCTAGGTAGGGCCCTAATAAAAATATTAAATTCATTGACAGACAACGCACAGGCCAAAGTTACCGCTCCAGCTAGAAACATGAGATTTTGCGCAAGGGGGCAGGGGGGGGGGTCATTATACTAACATATAACGAAAGGAAGCACTAAGGATTTTTGAAAATTCATTCCCTAAATAGGTTAAATAGGGTGTATGAAAGTTCGTCATTTTTGCCGATGGGAAATAATAGTGCACACGGCTTATTTAAAAAAATATTCCTAACAAAAAAAAAAAAACAACCGTCTTCTTTGTCGTAGTCCCACACCACTAATTCGTATACCCCCCTATTTGCAATGGGACAAGAAGTTTTATAACATCATCAATATACATCAAATGGATTAAATAAGTATTTTTGAAGCTAAATCAAAAACTACCCAGACAAAGTTAATAAAATTCTTTGTGGACCGCCGCGCAAACTTCCTCTAACAAATGAAAAAAGAATTTTCAAAATCAGTCCACAGTTGATAATAATATCGATGAACATACATAAAAATACATACACATGAATATAGAACCTTCCCTTTTTAGAAGGCGGGTAATACATCCAAACAATTTTGACGGGACCCTGGCCCGGACGGCGCGAAGTTCCAAAGACTTACCATAACTACATTTGTGTGGCCACATGGATTATAAAGTGTGGATCTATTTAAATTGTTGTCACTATTGCAGAAAGCCACAATGACGGAGGCTGACGTAAAAGAGTTGGGTGAACGGAACGACCTGCTCCTCCGAGAAATGGAGCGATTCGACCGCTTGACCAGGAACATACAGAAGCTGGTGGGGCCAGAGCCGTTGCTTAGGAAGACTAAGGAGGAGCCTCAGCGGTGCATGGACTATATGCCTGGTAGTGCTTATGGTAAAGATTTTAAACTAAACTAATGTGACATTATTCACATAAACCAACTAGAGAGAGAAGCTACTTGGCATCTATTCTCAGGCAAAAATCCTAAAGAATAGGTTTAGTTAATTCACAAATTCGCAATGAGGGGTTGAGCCACATTTACGGCTGGTGAGTATACATCGTGAGTTATTTAATGTTGTCATATAACATATAAATAACCAGTAAAATTGCTCATCAGTTGTATGAAGGGTTTAACACTTATTAGCTTGGTTTAAAAATATTCTTAGGAAACATGAGCACTGAAAACAGAGTTTCTCTTAGAAATTCAGTTTGCACCATATATGATACTAAATGGGATAATTAAAAACTGCAGTCGCAATATCACGCACCATATAAACTAATTATTTTGTTTTAAATGTGAAGGTCTAGAGATATCACGCTTCACTGTGACTACTGCTATACAAATCTCACAATATCACGCTTTATTGTGACTACTGCTTCACAAATCTCGCAATTGCTAATCAACTGTGTCCAAAATCGGACGTTTTTTCCAGTTCTGGGCTGTGCATGGTCGAGCGATTCTTTTTTCCAGTGTTGGGCTGTCCATGGCGGAGTGTATATTTTCCAGTGTTGGGATGTGCATGGCGGAGCAATTTGTTTTCCAAATGTTGTATCAATTGTTGATCCATAGCTTAAAAAGCTGTATTGTACAATTTCAACTTCCTGAATGGGTATCTTGAAGTGGCGCACTAGACTAGAAATTTAGAAAACCAAAGGCTGTGTTGCGAATAGGTTTCAATTTCTTGAATTATAAACAGTTCTATGTTGATTATTTAATTGAATATGATTAAAACAAGAAAAATAAAGCAAAACACGTTTTCTTTAGATTTAAGTGCTTCTAAGCAGAAATCTCCAAACCTCTTCCATAAAGGTGAAAATGATGAGATTTGGTTGAAAAAAATTACAAGTCTTGTATGGTTTCCAGTCTGGTTCCAATGACCCTATGTCTTGCTTCTAATCTAATCTTCTAATCTTTAATCAGGCAACAAAGCCCCTGTTATAAGCTTGAAACGCCTTTTTACTGGTCAAGTGTGGCAGGGGAATTTCTTAAACTGCAGAAAATTGTCAAATGTTGGTAAATGTTTTAGGAATTCAGGCTATTTGGGCATCTTCGATTATGTTGAAAACATATTTTTAAGATTAATTATTATAGAAGTTACAACACATTTATTCATTCAAGCGATACCAACACCTTAATACACCAAAAAAGAAAACCCAAATATTTGCAGATGCAAAACAAACGTGAAAATCTACTTTCCTTACATTAACTTTTATCGTACGCCACCTGAAGATGAAATCACAGGATCTTCATGTTTTGTATGAATAATGTTTATCTGTAGGTTCACTAATTAATACAGGAGTTAAAAAAAATCTTTTTGGGCTGTGTTTGGGCAACGGCTGTTGGTATAACGTGAAACGTCTATGACAGCGAGTCGCTTTTAGTGTTTGAAAAGAAAATAAGATTGACTTCGTTCTAAATATTTTAATACAATGCTGACACTGAATAGGTAATACATACAAATTTATTTCGATTAGTATTCGCCAACGATTTTGTTTAAAATTTGTAAGTGAAATGTGAAAATAGAAACATAGGGCATATTAACGTCAACATTGATTTTTCTGGTAAACGCACAATCAACAGTCGTATTGCCCGGTGTTGTCCGTATTACATGCACGTAGTTGAGGCCGAATTCAGTCTTAATGAAGTTTACAAGATAGCTGTTGTGTCGTGGATGCTTATTGAAATCATCGCATAGAACGATTGGAGTCTCTAAGTTTGCTTGAGGGCTTGGTAATCATTTTGTTAAGTTCGCCAAATATGGCAGGAGTGATTGATAAAGACATAGCTTAACATTTTTGGCTGACGTTTTGTGATGTTTATATAAGGCGCTGAGGACAAACAGCGTACGATCTTCGACTTTCACGTCCTCCAGGCATATGTCACCGATATTATGATTTCTCAAGACATAATTTCCGCATGGACCGCATGGATAGCATTGACAATGATTTCGTTGCAACTCGTGGAGCTCTGGAGGTTTCTGTAAATCACAGGCTCACATCTCTGGCTGCAGAAACTCGCGCTAGCGGCGGTTACGAGAGGTAGACGGACGACCTCTACGATATTCAAGTACAGTGTTATTACTTGCTTTAGTTTAAAGCCATTGAGATTTAACAGTGTTCTCGTAATCAATCCAAGTCTCGCTAATTGCCATAAAGTCGGAATTTTTCAATATAATTATTACCGTTCTTAATATCTTCCGCGTGGGCCACCAAGCTTTGTGCATTAAAAGCTGACACGATCAAAACTGGTTGCCGTCGTCGAGGTAGGTCGCTGCCCCCCCCTGTCTGCATCGCCTTCGGCTAGCAATTCGAACGTACTCGTCAAGTATATATTTCACCGTCGGCGCCATGCTGCCTTATCCATGATAAAATTTAAAATCGTGTCTATCGTTGGTGAGATACAGACCGTCAATTGATGTGACTACTCAGCGCAACTTACTCAAACGGGCAAGAAACTCCATGGACCCTCTTAGAGATTATATTGCTACTAAAATATTAGTTACATCATTAAGCAATCGTAAGTCTCAAGCATACTGTCCAGTACTATACTGACCATAGGACGCCGGTATATGCCTGTTTCCTTGACCTCTCCAAGGCTTTTGATCTCGTGTCGTACGATGTGCTTTGGAGAAAGTTGAGGAACAGGGGTGTACCGGTGGCAGTGCTCAGCATATTGAAATATTGGTATGGAAACCAAACCGATTTTGTGAGGTGGGCTAATACAGTATATGAAGCTTACAGGTTGAAGAGCGGGGTGAGACAGGGAGGAATGACATCTCCCAATCTCTTCAACCTGTATGTAAATTACCTCATCGTCAAGCTCAGTAGCAAGCGCGTCGGTTGCTCGATAGATGGCGTTAGTATCAACAACATAAGCTATACGGACGATAAGCTGCAGAGCCCGACGGTTTAAAAGTGTGTGAGGCCTATGCAGATGTACACGGCCTTTTATACAATGTACAGAAGAGTAAATACATAGTCTTTAGAGCCGCTTTGGATGTCTCGAACATTCTCAAAATATTACCCTAAATGGCTTGAGCGTAAATCGTGTCGCGAAGTTTAAATATCTGGAACATTTCCTTACCGACGGCCTTAAGGACGATGTAGACATTGAGATGGAGCGTAGTGCTCTAGCGATCAGAGGTAATATGCTGGCCCGCAGATTCTCACGTTGCTCTGAACAAGTGAAGGTTACGCTGTTTAAGGCAAATTGCCAGAGCTTTTACACTTGAAGTCTGTGGGTTTGTCACACCAAAAGGTCGCTGGATGCCTTGTGCATCTAGCATAATAATATCTTCAGGATGATGTTGGGGCTGCCAGGATTCTGTAGTGCATCGGAGGTGTTCGCGTTGTTTTGCACTGATGGCTTACATGCCATCATTCGCAAAAACACGGTATCCCTGATCTGCAGAATACGTGGCAGCCGCAACGAAATCTCGAACACTGGCTGATAGGATCTTATCCCCACTTTGGAGGTCCTTTGTGAAATCAGTAATTTCATTTTAATATTAATTTTGATTTTAATCCTAATAATCGTTTTAATTTCCATTTTAATTTTAATTATAATATTCATTTCAATTTTAATTTTAATTTCCATTTTTGTAATTGCTCAATCTTAATATTATAATGGTTTTATACCTATGGGTCATGATATCTGAATTAAAATAAAATATTTAAATTTTTATTTATTTATTTTTAATAATGTTGAATTTATAATTATATAATAGAATGATGCAGAAAATAAATTTACATTAAAAGCGTACAGAGTGCAGCAAATAAAGCCAAAAAAGAAAACAATCCTAAAATAACACTAAAAATATGTAAATTTTTTCTTACGTACATTATTTTTTCATAGATATATTTACAAGGTACCATTATGATGCTAATATCCTTAAACTGTTCCCTAAGAGAATCGCGCCTACGGAGATTATAATTATATCAACTCTGATGGCTCTTTTCTGCAGAATAGAAAATAGACTCGATTTCTGCAGCCCGTCCCCAAAGTATAATACCGTTAGACGTTATACTATGAAAGTAACTAAAATAGACTAGCCTCACGGTATCTACATTAGTAAATCCTTACATGATGGCTAACTTATCGGATATAATTTTATTCGCTGATGACACTTCTCTTATTTTTTAAATAAGAGAACTGTCATCTGTTCAGTGTCTGGTGGTTCTTTCGAAATGGTTCGCAGCTAATATTCTTTAATTAATGCGAACAAAACTAAATCTCTTAAGTTTTCATTACCAAATGTACTTCAAGTGGGTTTTATAAAACTTGATGGCAAGAAACTAGATGCTACCTATTGTGAAAGACAGGACAGGGGACATAGCAGACAAGGGTAACTATAGGCCTATCTCACTGGCAACTGTTATAGCCAAAGTACTTGACTGTGTGCTTGACGCCCACCTCGGTGGATATACCCAGTTACACGACTCAGTTTGGTTTTCGTGCCGGGTTGTCTACTGAGAGTGCCATTTTTGCGTTAAAGCATACTGTCAAGTATTATACTGATAGAAAAACACCAGTGTATGCATGTTTCCTGGACCTGTCAAAAGCTTTCGACCTGGTTTCCTATAATGCCCTGTGGGGAAAGCTTCGAGAGGCGGGAGTTCCTGATTCGTTAGTGTCCACGTTATCTATGTGGTATGATAATCAGAGAAACTTTGTAAAGTGGTCAAATGTGCTGTCAGACCCCTACAAACTAGAGTGTGGTGTCAGACAGGGTGGTCTTACCTCCCCAAGACTTTTTAACATTTATGTTAATAAATTACTGGTTGAGCTCAGCAACACACATGTCGGATGCCACATAGATGGAGTTAGTTTGAATAACTTGAGCTACGCAGACGACATGGTGTTGCTGAGCCCATCTATCTGTGGAATTAGAAAGTTGCTTTCAATTTGTGAGGGGTATGCCGAGCAGTATGGGCTAAAGTACAACCCTAAGAAAAGTGAGCTGTTAGTGTTTAGGGGTAGAAATAAAAGTCCATCATTTATTCCTCCGGTAACGCTGTGCGGTTCACTTTTACAGAGAGTAACCCAGTTTAAATATCTGGGCCACATTGTCACCGAAGACTTGAAAGACGACACAGATATGGAAAGGGAGCGCAGGGCATTGGCTGTGAGGGGAAATATGGTGGCTCGAAGGTTTGCTGGTTGCTCAGTACCAGTAAAAATTACCCTATTCAAGGCTTACTGCCAAACATTTTACACCAGCAGCCTTTGGGCTAATCATACCCAAAAAGCAAACCCAAGCAAGCAAGCAAGCCCTGCGAATACAATATAATAATACATTTAGGGTGCTGTTGAGGCTTCCACCCTATTGTAGTGCGTCAGGTATGTTCGCCGACGCCCACACTGACGACTATTTTGCAATAATGCGTAAGAAGGTGGCGTCGATGACGCGCAGAGTGGGAGGAAGCACCAACAGTATCTTGAGGGTGTTTGCTGTACGGCTGGATGGCCCTACCATGGGTAGATTTATCAAGCTTCATGTATTGCATGGGGCTTGATGAAACTATTTTGTGTGTGATTTAATTTTAACTTTTATTTTGTTTTTGCTTTCTACCTTTACTAACATAGTTTGTAAGATAATTTTAGTCACTAACATAATGTGGGCCTATGTAGTCTGTAAATAAAAGATTTTTTTTTTATTACGGAAACTGTATTTCTAGGACTTACTTTAGATTCAAAATTGCAATGGGGCGCCCGCATTAAGTGATCTTTCAGGTGACTAAGTTCAGCTGCATATGCAGTAAGAAAAATGAGGCAGTTGACTGATAAAGCCACAGCTAGGTTAGTGTACTTTGCTTATTTCCACAGTATTATATCTTATGGCGTTCTGCTGTGGGGAGCGGCAGGTGACGTAGACTTAATTATCATTTCACAAAAGAACGCAATCCGCGCGACCTATAAAATGAGTCCTCGTGAGACTCTTAAAAAACAAATTCAAAGAAAGTGATGTACTAACTCTGCTTTCTCTGTATATATATTATTATTTATCTTATTATATTTATCTTTTTTTTATTTGCTTATTATTTCTTATCTTATCTTATCTTGTTACATAACTTAGCAATGGAAAGTTCAAAACCCACATCAAATGTATCCTTATCAAAAAAGTATATTATGAGATTAAAGACTACGTTGAAGACAAGGAAGCTTGGCAATAATTCCTTCTGCACATGTGGCTTCTCTGGTACCCCACTAACGGCATCACTATTAAATGTCTATTAATTGCTCCCGAATTAGGTTTTCTTTTTTTTTTACATATTGCTTTGACATTATCTTCTTATTATTGGACATTATATACCTAAAATTCTAATTTCAACTCTTTACTAATGGCTTTAGTAGATAGGATATTAATTCAGATTTGTTACAGTTATAATGGCAACCATGACATTTGGTTTAAATAGGCTTTTATTTTATTATTTTATTTATCTTTTATAAAGATTATTTAATATTTTGTGAGTATGAGAACGTTGCAAGCCTAATTTGTAGACTGTAGATTTGGAGACCGTTTTCTAGTTTTTAAGTACCTGGTACTTGTTGACTGTCCTCCCATCAGTATTAACACTATAATTTGAAAAAATTCTAAAATACAATTATTTTTAAAAGAGTAACTGTGGAGTTTCTTGCCAGCTCTTCTCCATAGTAAACGACCAATCGGAACCGTGCACCTAGCGTCTGATGTTTCATAAGTGCCCATGGAGGTTTATGTGAAATAAAATATTATGATTTAGATTTTTGATTAAATTGGAGGATTTTTCGGTCAGCATAAGCTGAACAAATTAACTGTCCTGCAGAGATGTTAAATGAGGACCCTATTATAGCCTTGAGTCAAGCGTGGTCCCCAGGAAAACAGTTTTGTCGACGAATTCTAGTTCCCTCGATTCAATACTATCTCACATTCACTACCCTTCACATTTGGCCAAGAAAATCTTATGCACTTATTTTTTTTTCTATTTATGAAATAAAAAATTATTAGCAGTGAACTAATTTTGGACCTGCAGTAGGGTGTTATTAGTAGATCATTAATAAACACTAAAGAGTGGAAAGGAATCAATATCGAGCCTTGCGGAATACCCATTTTTACATTTAAAGCGAGTGAATTGACACCATTTATTTCAACTTGCTGTTGTCTATCATTTAAATAAGATTTTACTAAACTGAGCGCAAGTTTTCCAAATCCGTAATGCTCAAGTTTCAAGAGTAAGGTTTTGTGATCGACGCAATCAAATGCCTTGGAGAGGTCACAAAAGATTCCTATGGCATCTTGGGCTTCTTCCCACGCGTTAAAAATGTGTTACAATAAGGTTATACTGGCGTCGGTCGTACAACGCCCTTTGGTAAAACCATACTGTTGATCGTGAGGATTTTATTCGTGTTAAAATGATTGACGATTTTATTAAATCTTTTCAAACACCTTGCTGAAAACTGGCAACACCGATACGGGTCCTTAATTATTATTATTGGTGTATTTACTGTCCCCGGATTTGCAAAGTGGTATTACTTTACTGTATTTCTTTAAATCCGGGAAGACCCCTTGATCCACTCACACATATAAAATATTAAGGCTAAGTAAGGCGCTATAGTCTCAATTATGGAGGACTTTAATGGACATTCCTTAAAGATCTTCGGTCAATTTGATCTTGATTTGCTTAAAATCTTTTATTAGTGTTATGCGGTTCGTATGCCTCAACTTAAATTCAATCGGGCAAGCTGAAACATTTGCTTTAACCAAAAGCGAGCGAGGGCGAGGATTTTAAGGTTTCAGTTGTTTTAAGTGGGATACTGGTAAAGAAATGTAAAATTCTTGAGCAGTTTCTTTGATATCGCAAATGAGACCACACGACGTCTCCAGTGTGTAATCAGAATTGTGCTTTTTGTTCCTTTTCGTTTCATTATTGGTAATTATCCAAACTGTCTTAATTGTGTTATTTGTTATTCTTAAAATAATTATTAAACTCTGTTTGAACCACCGAAAATAATTCTATAGACAAAATATTAACATTATTCATTGTAAGGTCCTGATTACTCAACTTAAAAATTAAAGTGCTATTAAATTTATTTAAATTAACAGATGTCATAGATCTGGATTGTATCTACACTTTTTGTACTTGTATGTTGGACTCAAAAGTTACGGTGTGACCGCTGTGATCAGAAGAGATAATTAACGATGGCTTTATCTAAATAGTAGCAGCAACAAAAAACATTATCAATACATTTAGCAGTAGTCGTAGTTGTTCGGGTTGGTTCTACAAACACATTTGACAAATTGAATGATTTAAACAAAAGACATGGACAAAAAATTACATTCGATGTACACACATAGTACATATATTGTACAATAAAGATAGAAAAATGAATTAATACGCAGTTTTCAACCTCTCTGAACTTGTTAGTTTTTATTTCAAAGTATTAAGTGATGCAAAATGAATTCCAAGTAACGTTTGTCAACTTCCGCCATTATGGACCATAGAGAAAGATAAATATAATAATGGACGTTCCTCGCCATGCATAGTACTTAAGTAGATATGGGATTTGGACGACAAAATATGATCTTATTAGGAATATTTTATTCATACGAAACTGTCATTTTTGGCATTTGGTCCATTTAATAAAATTATTTTTTCATGTGTTTGAGATAGTTAATGAAATGCTTAAGATAGTTATTTTTATATTTCACACAAAAAAAAAACGGACCGCGTTTACGTGTTTGACTTGAAAATGTGTCATAGTCTATGTCATATCAATGTAATGTTATTGCAGTTTCTTCGTTGCGTACTGTGTTTGTGTTTTTGCGATTATTTTCTAATACTTTTGACCCCTTCTAATATCTCTACGGACTTATACCTTCTACCACTCGATTACCTTGCTATTAAAACTGGACTCTGATTTGCTTTGCGTTTCGGATTCGTTTTGTGGATTATTATGAGGTGTATCTATTGCGGAATAGCCATGCAAAGGTTGCAAAGGCATCTCATATCCTCGCTTTTTGCACACTATCAAACAAGACTTTCGCGTTGGATATCGAATGCTCAAACCCAGGTATGAAGTTGGAGTAGAAAAACTTAATCTGGCTTATTTTTATACATGGTATGCGATATTTACTTTAGTGTATATTTATTTTCAGTTGCCGCTGGATACATTTGTTTGTCATCCATGCTTCTTATTAAATACTGAAGCTGGTGAACATGAGAGACTACTGGTAGTTTGCTTTGGTTGTGGGAAATCTGTATAAAAAATAAGACACCATAATATCATTATGGAGTGCCCATTTCTGGCTGTCCTATTATCACAAAATACTAATTATGTGGTCAGCAATTTGTTTTTCATTATTATAAATACCTAGTTCTATTTATCTATAAAATAATGAGTTTTCACAATATGTGTGTATGATTGTAATATCTGTGCTTTATATATTTTCCATCTTTTAACATATACTACTGCATAGTACTGCTTATTATACAATAATATAATACTTGAAAACATAAACAGATGTTTGCAAAAGATACCCTTGTTGCTAAAAATTATATAAACATAATAAGATGCTTTTATCTGTGTTTATTTTCACTGTGGTTTGTTTTCAGCCCTCTAGGAACAATTATATTTGTCATTTGTGTTGGATGCGAGCAAATAGATTGGTAGTGCATGACTCATCACGAGACATGCAGGAGTTGGCTTCGGACAACAGTGCAGCAGCCAGGCCACCAGAGCCACCACCGTTTCCGCTTGTCACAGACAAGTTAGCCCCGTTGTCTGTGCCGCCTGTTCAAAGAGGGCCACTTCTAAGAGAAACTAAAACTATATCATTACCTAATTGTAAGCGAGCTTCGATCAAATCTATTCACTGTCTAGTTCCACAATGCAGAAACCGATTGTTACATTTGGGACCAAATGTAACAATTCCTTAAAATAATTATTTTGCAAGAACATAGTTTCTATGTTCCTCGCAGCTGTAGAGTGTGTGACCTCGGTCTCTTTAACACTAGCGCTGCATCGCTGTAATATATATTGAGTTATCTAGGTAGGCGTTTAAGATATATTATAATCTAATAAAATATATTTAATTGTTTTCTCTATTATATAAATAATTATTTTTACTATTTTGTTTTATTTTGCTTCTCTTGTTAATTGGTACATAACTATAAAGAGAATACAAGGGTTACCTGTAAATTAATGTACTTTAATATACTTTGTTCCTATTGTCACATTTTTGAGACTATTAACTAGTTTACTGAATGTTAATCGATGTACAGTTTAAAATCCTTGATTCAGGTGGCCATTACTTTGTTTAAATGCCTAGTAATACTAAAACCATATCAGTTAACCGTAATAATTCACAACTGTTCGCATTTTAAAGCGCCTTACGTTTTAAATAGCAAAATCATAATCTATACACTTATTGCCAGCGGTATGATTAAAAGGTTTGATGAAACTGTTTACGTCTAGTCTGTTGTAATGTCAAGTTCTTTGAGTTCTTTATTTATAGCAATTTAATGTGCCAATATTCTCGAATATAAAATACCAAAAATCATTGGTGAACACTAAATTCGATAACCATGCCAACGTCCATTCTTATATTGGCCATGTTTCTTAATAATGTACTGGTATTTGAATTATTTTCTAAAATATTAATGTTAAAGTCACCACAGATAATAATTAATTTATTATCAGTTGCATGTTTTGCCAAAACATCTTCCATTACTGACTTAAATATAGTAGTATAGTAGTTTTGATAATTTGGGGGTCTCTAAACGCACACTATAACATGCTTAACTAGTACAACACAAGACAGTTCAATGCTATGTTTAACAGATAGTTCAACTACGAGTTATTGATTTAATACAATTTTTTATTAGGACTAGTTAACCTCCACGCAGCATTGATTTTTGGTTAAAACAACTGGCCCACAGTATAATTCTCATAGTTAATTAATATTTCAGAATCTTTTAACCAATGCTCAGTTATACAAATAAATTTAGTTTTTCTAAAAACAATTCAATTTCCATTTGTTTGGAAACCTTGAATATTTTCAAATAATTTCAAGGATTTCTGTACACATAAAATACAAGTTGAGTCTGTACTCAACTTGTATTTTAACAGAAATCCAGCCATAGATCCCATACATCTGTTTAACCAAAACTACATAACTCACAACAGGTGATTTATGTAGTTTTGGTTAAACAGATGTACGGGTGGTATCTTCTCTCAGTTATGTCAATTGATGTGTAAAAGGTACAGCAGCGGTAGAGCTAGCTGCTGTACCACGCTTAGTAAACGAGCTTAGTAGCCTTGAGACGCTCTCAAAACCGCCTCGCTCATTGGGTTACCTATGCGTGGTCCATAACCCCCTCTTTCCGCCGATAGCCGTGATTTATATTTCCCGGCTAGCTCTAGCACGAGCTGAGGCCGACATATTGATTTATAATTTTTCGTATACTTACTGGATATTTTTATCTATAAATTTTGTCAAAATTATACTTATTTTTTTATTAAATCGATTAGTCTACATAAACCTTATAAAAAAACACGAAATAATCAAACTCAAACTCAAAGCATTTATTTCAAATAAAACAATTACAGGCACTTTTGAATTGTCAAGTGGTCGGTTAGTCAAAAAAAAATATAATTAAGCTAGTCGCCCATTCCAAAGCGTAGTAGGTACCTATGAAGAAGAACGGGCAAGAAACTCCATGGACACTCTTTTAAATCAACATAATTATAGTTACAAAAAAATTTAATACATCATTCATGTTGAAATTATATATGTGAGAACAACATGCATGAAAGACGTGCATGTTAAAAAAGTCCGTAATATAAAAAGATGAAAAAAAAAAGCAATTCTGAATTGTAAGCTAAGCGATGACCAGTCCCTACTGACGGCGCCCGTTCACTAACATGACGTATGGATCAGCACCATTCGGCTCAACCATTTTGAGAGGAACTTAATGATCCAACACACACGCCACCACTAGCGAGACTTTGAGTGAGCATGACATACTCTCAGCCGCCAGGGCACATTCAAGTCAAAAAAGACGAACCTAGTAAATGGTAGCTTCATAGTAGGTACATAGTGCGCACACATGTGTTATGAAGTTATACATTATTAAGAGATTGACATGATGATGATATACATGATGTTTTCATAGGTATATTGACAAGGTACCGTCATGATGTTAATATTTTTAAACAGTTAATTGTTTTAGAGAATCGCGCCTGCTGCGGAGGCAATATATTGCTCTGATGGTTATTTTCTGCAGAATAAAAATATACTCGATTTCTGCAGCCCGTCCCCATAGTAAAATACCGTAAGATATGATACCATGAAAGTAACTGAAATAGACTAGCCTCGCGGTATCTACATTTTCTCACAGCATATGCTGCTGAACTTTGCCGTCCTGCAAGAGATGTTAAATGAGGACCCCTTTGCAGACTCTAGTCAAGCGTGATCCCCAGGAAAACAGTTTTATCAACGAATTCTAGTTTCTCTTTATTCAATACTATATCACAATCATTACTGTTAACATTCGGTAAAGCAAATCTTATGCATTTAGTTTTTTTCCCATTTAAAACAAAATTATTAGCAGTGAAGCAATTTTGTACCTAAAGTATCAAATCTTATTATATTCATCAAATCTTAATGACGTGAATAACGCCCATTCACGTCATTAAGATTTGAGGAACGGCTATTTACCTTAAAAATTAAGGATGTCAGCAAACAACACCATTTGTGGTTGGTTTTTTGAATAATTGGGGTAGATAATTAATACAATATACTAAAAAGAGGGAAGGACCCAATATCGAGCCTTGTGGAGCACCTCCTTTACTTTTAAAGCGAGTGTCTTGACACAATTTATTTGAACTTGCTGTTCTCTATCATTTAAATAAGATTTTACTAAACTGAGCTTAAGTTTACCTAGTCTGTAATGCTCAAGTTTTAAGAGTAAGGTTTTGTGATCAACGCAATCAAATGCCTTGGAGAGGTCACAAAAGATTCCTATGGCATCTTGGGCCTCCTGCCACGCTGTAAATATGTGTTTTAATAAAGTGACACTGGCGTCTCGTACACAACGTCCTTTTGTGAAACCATTATTGCTGATCGTGTAAGATTTTGTTGGTGTTAAAATGATTAAGCATCTGATTGAGCATTACCTTTTCAAAAACCTTGCTAAATAGATCACCGCGCTATCACGTGTGAGTCGTGAGTTACACTGAACATAACTCTACTGGGAGTTGTGACGGCCCCCGTCAGAGGACGCAGTCACAGGACTTTGCTCCTCTGCCGCGGATTGTTTTGAGGCGGCTCACAACAACGAGCCTCTCATCGGGTTTGCTATCCTAGCAATGGTAGTTTGAGTATGCGTAAACTTACGTATGTGCCCAACTTGACCCGCGCCGGGATGCGGGACGAGAGCACTGGTTTAAGAAGGTTGCGGGTGATCCTATCCTGTGCCGTGACCTTACGGACGTGTGGTCCCATCATGAGCCAACGATTGATGGTAATACCCAGGTATTGGACCCGGGGCGATGACTCAATGTCGGCTCCTTGTAGTTTCAAGGGTGGTGGGAGAGGCGCGGATACGATGACCATCGTTTGCGTCTTACCCACGTTCACTGACAGCCGCCACTTTAATAGCCACTCGGGAAGGAGATCGAGGGCGAGCTGCATAACACGCCGTCGACACGCAGCTACCTTGTGGCACACTGGCTTGCACCAGGTGGGTGCTTGATAGCGCTCCGTCGACCACCACCCTGCTAGACATGGTCGAAGTTCTTCTCTATGTCGAGGAGTACTGCCACCGAGTATTCCTTGTTCATTGCTGCTACGTGGTGGTGCAGTTCCCCCGATAGCTGGAGCGTCGTGCTATGCTCCACCCGAAACTCACAATTTTCCAGTCATGGTTACATATGTGGCTGGAAATATCGCAGCAGGACTGCTTCGAACACTTTGGAGACTGTCGGCAGCAGCGTGATTGGTTGATAGCTCTCCGGCTTCAGAATCCCGCGAACTTTTTCCCCACCTCGGGCAGCGTAATGACGTGCCCTTCCTTTCACGCAGTGGGAAAGGTCCTCGTACGCAGTACCGCAGGAAACAAGCGCGCCAGCGCCACTGCCATACAGTACGGTAGCTGGTGTAGCACTGTGTTGGTGATACCGTCAGCACCGGGGGCCTTTTTGGGCTTCGCTCTTAGGATAGCGAGTCTGACTTCGCCAGGCGAGAAGAAGACAGGGTCCTCAACGGGAGCTATCGGCGTAGCGAAGTAGTCTCTCAGGTGTTTCTCGCCTTCTGCGACATTCGTCTGCGTTTTTGGATGGAACTGATGCTCCAGGTGCTCGGCGAAGACCTCCGTCCGGTCCTCCGCTACATATTTAAGCGCCCCGTTACTGCTAAGTAGCGGTCGCGCCGGGGCTGCGGTGTTCGAGAGTTGGCGGCAGAGCGTAGCACTGAATAGAAAGGAGCGAGAGCGCCGATTTCAGTCATTCTGCGCAGTGCCCCTTCCCCGCCACCCCACCCTGCCGCGACGCAAACTTAAGGTCATAACAGTGAGTTGACTCTATAAGCTAAATAAAAAACTAGATTTATGTTTCTACGACTAATAGTTTTGTTATTATTAAGGTACGACGATATAGATAGCCTTTTCGTTATGGTCCACTTTTCTGACCTGGTACTAT
Source organism: Dryobotodes eremita (assembly GCA_917490735.1). NCBI lineage: Eukaryota > Metazoa > Arthropoda > Insecta > Lepidoptera > Noctuidae > Dryobotodes > Dryobotodes eremita. The sequence goes on along the minus strand of OU823241.1, from coordinate 1,207,057 downwards.
AAACTTCTGACCTGGTATGTTTCGGTGTGATTTTAAAGACGTTTCACGCCAAAAATGTATTGCTCATTTCGCTCCACACGAGTGTACAATGCATACATATCAAAAGTCTCAGTGCATTTTTTCAGTTTCATATGGATGATGATGTATTTCATGTTTCGCTTCATAAAACTTAATTGTGGCTAAAAAAATATTTTTTAGTTTTAGATCCCACGATTTTGATGCTGAAAAATATAAAATTTTCCACCAGAAAATTTCAACAATTAAAACATTTTCTTTTCCAGAGCCACCCCTGTACCACGAGATGAAGATGGGTCACCCCACAGTTCTCCTGGCAGGTCCTCAGAGCGCTTACACCCCTGGCCTGGTGGTCTGCGACCCGCAAACACGCAGCAAATCCGTACGTCCACAACCTTGTCCCAGACGATTACGATTTTAAACAAAAGTGTAAAAAAAAAATAGTAAAATATACAATTGTAACGAATCTTGTGTTTCTTTTAAGGAGATTGACCTGACTCGCAAGCTAAGTGAGAGCTACGACATGCAGGAGAAACTAGCTGCCGATAACGCTGATTTAGAAGTCAAGAGGTTTAGTTTTGTACCTTGTTTCTTTGTGTAGAATCACTTTTATAAGTGTTAACGAAATTGAAGGACTTGCCCAAGATTCTATAGCTGCTGGAAGTACTGGGAAGTAAACAGTGATTAGCTCCATTATTGGCCTGCGTTCACAACACGTCATATTGAGAACACCAGTCCTTCAGATAGAAGGTATGGAGTGTCCGTTGAGCGGATTATGTTTGATAAATAAATCAGAATAAATCACTCATATTTGTTATGACTTGCCACCATAATTTTTGCTGTTAAATCCCTATTTCACGTTTTACTTTTACAAAATATTCTTGTCTTTAAAATATTTTTATCGTCAACCTCGTCCACAAAGTATTTAATTAATGACGACGATTAATGGCTGACGACATCCGTCAAAATATTTCATATTTGGAACCTGCAATCAAGATGTCTAGTTGTCATCAATCAGTGAAACACAGTCAGTCGTACAAAATAATACAAATCACAAATCATGCAGTTTTAATTTCCTTCATATTACAAATACACAGAACCATGGATAAATTAAGGTATGTACTTACAGGTATATTTTGTATAAGGAGCTGATGACGAAAGACCAAAATCTGGAGACCTGCAGAGCTCAAGTCAAGAGGCTGCAAGGAGAGTTGAAGCTTATGAATAGAGAGAACAGTTTGCTCCATGAGAAACTAAATAAAAATAATCCGGAGGTGAAATAATTTTGGTGATGCTAAATCTTGTATATTCAATAGCTTACTCTAAAGTAACTGAAAGTTGCTCAGTCTGTTTACTCGTTCCGCTGTTACATATAGTTTATGCGGCCAGAACCAGAATGCCCTTTGTGTACGATGTAGATGTGAAGTGTTTTAATAGTTTTGTATGTGCAGGGCGATGCGTCTGCCATGAACAAGGATCCCAAATGTCAACAAGAAATAGATATATTATGTGAAGATGTAAGCTGAAAGTATTTAAGTAGATACCTATTCAACTAGTTGGTACAAATAGGACCCGTAATATGGGCCACTTCCAGAAGGCCAATTCCCGTATTTAAAAACGTTCAAAATCTAGTCGCAAGCTCGGCTCGGCGACAATCAAAACAAAATCTCTTAAATATTTTAAGTAAATTACAGATATTTTTGATAGATTGAGACAGATTAGAATGCGAACTTTCTTAAAAATTAAGAATTGTCCCTCTGATATTAGATAATATCTGAGGTGGACTTCCTCCCTCTGTTATAACAAGGAACAAGGACAAGGATGTTTAAAATTATTGTTAAGGAATCTAAAAAATTAACATTCAAATTGAAAATCTGAAGTATTTTATAAGGGCGTACGTACACATGGCTACATATCGTATTATACATTTTCAGTATACGCTGACTTATCACTGTCTTATACACGACATCTTATACAACGCGAGATCAGCTTATACTGGAAATGTATAGCTTGATATGTAGCCGTGTGTACCTATTGGATGGAGCAGGTTGAAGTTCTAGTGCTGTGGTACAGTTTAGAAAAACATGAATCAAAATAGAGAATGCTCGAGAATGATGAGATTTTTGTATTTTCAGAGCGAATCGTCTGTCGATGCTACTCATGCGGAGGAACTTATTAACAAATTAGAAAATTATAAAAGTTCTACGGAAGGATTAGTACGTATTCTGACACCTAATTTCCTTGTATTATTAAAGTTCACAGGAGTCGGAACAATTTTTCTGAGGGTTTAAAAACTATTTTAATTTCTGTTTCAGGAAAAACAATTAGTTGTATTGGAGCTAGAGGTTCGTCACGTGAAGATGAATATGCAAGAGGTGAAGAATGCAGCGATGACCGCGTGCCGCGGTGCGGGCGGCGGCGGCGCCAATACTTGCTTCGAACAGCCGGTAGCTTTGCATATACTATGCACAGTATATCCACGAAACATAGATCTTTATTTTAAAGTTTTTTGAAGTTCTCAGTTTTAGCTCGGTGTCTGGAGTTTAAATCTTGTCCGATGAATGGCAGTAGATGTGTCTCTGACACTATTGTTATTTTAGCTTTGGCTCTATTTTCTAGCCAAAGTCCTAACTATGGATTTATTTTCATCGACGATTAAGGTATAATCAGATTTTTTTATTTTTGTTACATTGTTTAATAACTTTATTAATCTGATCTTTTAAACAATATTGAGAGTATAATATATCCACATCATCACGGAAACCCGTTGCGAATTTGACAAACGATCAAAACACTAGGTTGACCCGACACTATCAAAGGCATCCCAGACTATCTCTGAAGCAGCTCATAAACAACGAGGCGCCGGGCGCTAACGGCCCCCGACTTGGTGCACCGGTGAAGGTCGCGGGAATCTGCTTTAGGCCAATGCTCGAGGGAGGTCTATGTTCAGCAGTGGACGTCGTTCTCCTGACTGATTATGAGTTGAGTGTTGTACAAGCTGTACGCATACATATTTGCTTTCTGTTTTCAGCCAGGGCCACCAATGCCACCTATGGCGAGAGCTGTAAGTATCTGTCCGTGCTGAAATTCACTGTCGTTATGTTCTGTTGGCGTTTAATTATGTGATCTGATCTCTCTTCGTTTTCTTTACAGTGTGGTGTCTGCCCACCTTGCCCTGCACCATGCAATCCTAACGCACCACCGGTAAGGATACAGTTAGAATTAATCACAATTGATTGATAATACAGTAATGTCACGTCCTCTTCTAACCACATCAAAACCAACCACTATATCGTCGGTCTAAGGCCCCATATATTTATCTAGACCTGTTGTATAGCTCCTAGGCGTTGTTTTTACTTCTTACATGCTTATTTGATTTTTATTCCCACAGACGCCCGCTGAGAAAGAAGTAGTAAAATTAACATATCAGCTAAGACAGACGGAAGAAAACTTCAAGCTTAAAGTTACAGAGGTATCCCACACAACATTGTTCATGGCTCTCTAGATGTATTGTAAACTAAGCTTAGGTATACATTATATATCATAATTATCACTATCACAAACTATTTTGTCCCCATTGTCAAGCCTTGATACGTTAAAATTTTGACTTTGGTCTTGAATTGTCTTTAAAAACAGTATCCACATCGGTACCGGGCTATAACTGAGATTTTAAACTTTAGTGCTACTATGATATGCGCAAAGACAGTTGTTCGGAGTAAGTATTGATTTGGCCATGTATATTTTTTCTATAGATTATTAAAATGCCATAGAAATAAATAATGTATGTATTTCCAATACGTCGCTGTTGAAGGGTTATAGGGGATGGTCCAATACAACCAGTCTTTAAAAAAAACTCTTGAATTGTTCTTGAGTCACTACTCTAAAACTGTTAAACTTAATTATCATATAATTATTGCATTAGGTACATTATTTTTTGTGGCGTTCATGTTCTTTCCAGTTTTGGTTAGCTAGGCAGGAAATAGGTTCGTCTTGTCACTGGGAAGTCTCTATATTTAAAACAGTCAAACTTTTCTTTAGCATCAAAGTCTACACAGTGTATCGCGAAGGCTTTTTAAAGGTACTGACTTGAGGTGTCCCTTTCCAACTATTTGTGTTTTTGTATACCGTTATTCTTAACACCTTAGCTGTTGGCAGTTGTCGCTTAAAGTTCTATTATCCGATTGAAGAGTTTGCGGAAAAACAACTAGGACTAAGACACCATTACTGTGCAGTGCGCGTTGCTCCGAGCAGACCTGCTCCGGAAGAAGGAAGAGTTGGAGAAAGAGAGATGTCAGCATCGCGAGGTACAGAATAAGCTGAGAGAGTTGGAGATGAAGTTCGAAGGCCTCGCGACCCACACGAACATGTTGCTCGGGACCAAGGAACAGGCCTTCGAGCAAGAAGTCAGCGTAAGGTCATTGAAGCAGTGCTACCGAGAGGCCAGAGAGGAAATAGACGAACTGAGGACGTTGATGAAGGAGCAGAATGATCAACTGCAGGATTATAGAGTTAAGGTAAGGAGTGGATCATTATTATTCATCTATTCTATGTACTTAATAAAAACCCTAAATTCATTCACTAACGGATAACGCACAGGTCGCACAGTGAAACTGCTGGGTCTAGAGATATGAAATTTTGTACAAGAGTTCTATATAGGTGTAAAAATAATAAGCACTACGGAAGGATTCTTGAAAATTCATGCCCTAAGGAGGTTAAATAGGGGATGAAAGCTCCGATGGGAAATACCATCGGGCAACTCGCCTTCTATTAAAAGAATCTTAACTTTATAAGGTCAATGTCCAGTATGATGGCAATCATGCTGCCATACAGTAGTAACTGTGCCTAAACAAGTAGCCCCTGTGATTGTCTTGTTATTGACACCTCTCTTATTTTCTCAGTACCTGCAAGCACAGCAACTAGTCGAAGAGCAACGCCGTCAAATGGATATGATGGACATGGACAACAGTAGAATCAGTGAACAAATCAATCTTGAGATACAAAAAGTCAAGGTACAGTGTCCACAATAAATAGACCGTTCAGTTTAGTACGATCTGTACAAGTAACTATGATACGTGGCTAGCTCTATGGAAAGTCACATGATCTTTTTATTATAAATGTGTAAACTATGTTTACTCAAATAATAAAGCTGAAGAGTTTCCTTGTTTGTTTGAACGCGGTAATCTCTGGAGCTACCAGTCGGATTTGAAAAAATCTTTTGCTTTTTTTTTTTACCAATTCTTTAGAGATGCTATTGGCAACATAATATTCACATTACGCTACAACCCTTAGGAGCCCAGTAAAACGAAAAGATTTCAGAAAGAACGTTGAACGAAAGACGAAAAAAAACGAACGCGCATTTGCGATGCGACGCATTGGATCGGGGACCTAAATTTTACGTGGACGAAGTCGCGCGCAGAAAAGCTAGTCCAAAATATATGTGCCATCACTAAAATTTCACTAATCCCGCAGTTAGTTATCGAAAAGTTTTCGGCCTCAGGTGAAACTTAACTTTTCGTGACTATGGATTAATTTAGCAATATTAGCAAGTTCTTGTTTAAGTTTATTAAGGCCTGGATCAAAAGTGTTGCGCAGATTACAAGTTAAGTACTTCGCTTTGCACAGAGCTTAGTCGCACTTGGAATACGCAGTTGGAAAATATAACTAATTCAGATGTGTTTAGAAATAAAATTACTGAACGACGTAATAATGCGTCATCTGTTTTACTATTCAACTGATCTAGGGAGAAAATTAAACAGACTTCTCGTATGTATTCTTGATGCATTTACTCCTCAGCTGAAATTTCAAGAGAAGCTACAAGAGCTGGCCCCAATCCCGGATCTGTTGAAAGCGACGCAAATGAGATTGAAGGACGCGCAGCAGACGCAGGCACTAGCCGAGCACAACGCCGAGCAACTCGCCAGGGAACTCAACTGTGCGAGGGAGAAGGTAACAGCTAATGTGGTGCCCGCTGGGTAAGAATGAAGGAGAGAGACAAATGCATTAACAATTATCTTCAAAATCCTTCGGATTGTAATTAAAATTGTGTTGCGGAATTGGGTATATCATGTCATGATGTTAGATATCACTGACAGTGTTGCTGAGATGTTAAAGATAAATTGTAATAACATTATTTTGAGTGCTTTTCCATATTTTGAGATATTATCAAACCGAAAAAACAATTATATACATATGCTTAATAAGCATATTCAGTTCTTAGTAAGTCACTACAGTGACAAACTTATATTTTATGACACCAAAATTTTTGTTGATAAGTTGAAATCGACAAGGAATACAGTGTATCTGCCCATTAGGTTTAGACATAAAATAGCGAGGCTATATTAACTCAAAGTAGTATGTCGAAGTCTTGTTCTCTAATTAACACCGCAATTATTAGTAATAATTCTGTTGTACAGGTGGTCACCTTAAATAACTGTAGCACCAATGCTATAACTGTTTACAATAATTGTACGAAGGAGGATCCATGTGTCACTTTGGCAAATTCTTGTCCTAATGTGAGGTCCACAAGTGGTAGGATCTCATTGCCTGGTGATGGCATGGAAGTCTTGGGGCTCACTCTGGATTTTGATTTAAACTAGATAGTAAGATAACAGAAGATACCAGTAACAATATAGTTATACCTTCCAACTACAAAATGTCTTCTTGCTCTCAAAGAGTTAAGTGTAAAAAAGGTTCTAAGCAAAATTCCTTGACATAATTTCATCAAAATTTTCAAGGTTTTGCTTTCAAACAATTAGAAATTGAAAAGAAATTGAAGAAATTGAGAAATTGAATTTTTAGAAAAAAACCTGTTTGAAATTGTTTGTTTTCAGACATCGGTTGAATGATTATGAAATGCTAATTAATTATGAAAATTATAGTGAGGGCAGTTGTTTTAACCGAAAATCTAAGCTGCGTGGGAGTTATCCTAGTTACTAATTTTAGTTCGAAATTCTATTAAATCTAAAACTTGTAAAGATATAGTTGGTCTGTCGGTAGAACATTACATTGAACTGTCCTGTGTTGAGCGAGATAAACATGTTTTAGTGTGTGCTTACGGACCCACAAATTATCAAAACTACTCCATATTTGAATCAGTAATGGAAGATCTTCTAGCAAAACTTGCAACTAATTATCTGTAGTGACTTCAATATTAATATCTTAGATAATAGTTCAAATAGCAGCCGATTATTAAGTCTCTTTAAATCATTCAATTTATGAAATGATTTTTCAGAACCAACCCACATAACTAAAAATTCTGCTACATGTATTGATAATATTTTTTGTTAGATAAAGCCATTGTAAATTATCTCCCTTCTGATCACAGCGGTCCAACCGTTGCTTTCAAGTCCAACACACCATTACAAAATTAAATCTTGATAAAATTGGTCTAAAGTATAATTTTTCTCCCAGGTCCACATACTGTTGCACAATAGTTTGAAGCCAACAGAGAAGCAGGAGAAGAGCACGGATGACAAGCAGCTGCAGCTGCTGCAACAGAGGATAGCGCAGCTTACAGAGAACAACGTCGCGCTTAAGGCCGAGATCGAACGGCTCAAGTGAGTGCAGTCATTGTCTGTACTGTTTTAGTAACCTGGTATTAAACGCAACTTTTCCAATAGCAGGTACTAATGGAAATAGGCTTTCCTTAAAGATCATACCGGTAGCACTAAGCGCTTAAGCCTTCTTTATAGGTGCTGGATAATAAAAATGGTATGAAAATCTTAATAGTCCAGTCAAATTAGCTATCGACCTCGGAATGAGAGATAATAAGCTGAATTTGCGTATACACCTTCATTTCGGTGTTCTAAAAGTTGTTTCAAAAGTCTCATAAAATCTCGTGTCTGCGTCGTCGTAAGATATTTAAGTTCAAAGGTAAAAAAAAAAAATTTTCGCGGTTATCTAGGTTTCTATAGCTCCAATGATGTTGAAATCTGTTATAAAAATTGTAGAGCATAAAATTAGCGACAGATTTTGTTCCGAGCATTTTTTCACGCGGTCAACTGTTTTTGAGACAGAGGGTGGAGAGCGTGCAGCGCTCAGCCATACATACTGTAATGCAAGGTCAACCGTGAATCTCGGTGAATAATACCTTGTTTAAAGTTATTAAATCATTAATATATCATTACCGATGAATAATTTGTATTATTCATTAGTTAACCCATTGTATTTAATAACATTTTACATATTATATCTAATATATGTCAAAAGTACTGTCTTCCTCGGGATCGCTTTGCAATGTAAACAGCATTTTGGCAAGCTTGCCCAATACACTGGCCACAAGCTAATTAAAGTGCATTGCAACCCCGAGATTTTCTGCACCCGCAGCGGTGGACCACATCCATTCTTACAATTACAAAATAAGGCATTAAGTAATTCTTCTGGAGCTGGTAGTAATGTTGTTGTCATTGGCTCCAGAAATTCATTTTGTAGCACCTAACCCCATTCGTGGGGTTCTAAATCATGCATGCCCAAACCATTTTTGAACTTGGCAATAGACACGGTTTATATGCTGATAGGCTGCTGCACTTGTCAGTGGAAGATTTGACAACTGAACAGGTTTATGGAGCTTTGTAGATTTAACGAACTGAGTATATTGAAGATGATCGACATTGTCTTCAGATTTAGGAGCATTGTATATCGCTAGTAAGATGCGTACTCCATTTTACAATGTATTAACTAATAAATAATGAAACTAAACTTTATTCAAGGAATTATTCACCGAGTTTCACGGTTGACTTTGTATTATGCCTATCACTCACACTCGCACGAATACGCGAACCCGCAAGTGTAGGACGACATTCGCAAATTAATAATGCACAGTTTTTACCACATTCACGGTTTTCCAAGCCGTGTCGCTCGTACGAATGTTTGCGCGCATATGAGTGACCGGAGTTGCAGTATGTATGGCTGAGCGCTGCGCGCTTTCTGCCTTCTATCTCGAAACGGTTGAGCGCATGAAAAAATGCTTCGAAGAAAATCTGTCGCACATTTTATGCTCTACGATTTTTATAATAGATGTCAACATCATAGGAGCTATAGCAACCGAGATAGTCGCGAAAAACCGATTTCTTTGACCTTTGACCTTGAACAACTTATGACGCAGACACGATTAGACTTTTGAGACAACTATTAGAACGCCGAAAATGAAAATATGAAAATACAAAATGAAGGTATATACGAAAATGCAGCGTATTATGTCTCATTCCGAGGTTGACCCCTTGTTTATGCTCAAGTGCCGGGATTATAAAGCTAAGACCCATAGAGTTTTCTTTCAAAAATAATAGTTTAATTGTTTGTCTTGGACATTACTGACGTCGTTGAAGGAAAATATCGTAAGAAAACTTAGACTCTAAGATTGCCAACCCGTTTTGAGCAAGCGTGGTGATCAATGCTCGTGCCTTCTCAGTATGAGAAGAGGCCTTTGCCCTGCAGTGGGACAATAATAGGCTGGTATTATAATAATTATTTTTCTATTCGTAGGGCGAACGTGATCCACATGGAGGAGTCGGTGCTGGCCAATGAAAAGCGTCTGCAGGAGAAGATGCACGAATGCGCGCAGATTGGCGGCGAGTTGGACCGGGCTCGCGACGAGGGGGCGCGCGCTCTGCAACGAGCCAACGAGCGCACCGAGACCATTCGCAAGTGAGTGTTGGAGACACATCTAGCAACCGAGCAATCTAGTACCATTGGGCTCTACGACCTGTATAGTTTGTAATTCTGCGGGTTCGTAGAGACAAGACTGTCATTTGTAGATCTTTGACAGTCGTTACGGGGTAGTCAGAAGCCCGAAAGTCTGACAACCAGTCTTACCAAGGGGTATCGTGTTACCTAGTAGAAGGAAGAGGTCGGGTCAGTCGCTCCATCTAAATACTGGTATTTCACTGCATCCGGTTAGACTGGCAGCCGACCCCAACATAGTTGGGAAAAAGGCTAGGGAGATGATGCTCGTGGAAGCAACGTGTTGACCAATACTATTTATTGACCGCTGCCACTGTAGAAACAATCTGCCCAAATGAGACACCGTCAATGACCCAGCACAAACACCGTGTTGGTGTGGAGCCCGTAGACAGGATATGCCTCACCTTCCTGCCATCATGCACAACCATTTGTACTTTTCAGGTTACATATTGGTCGTTGACTCGTCGTGGTAATGTACAATAGTGAACACCTTTGATGTTATATTACGTTTATTTTTCATTTGTTGCAGATGTATGCAGACCACAATAGCGGAAATGGAAAGACAGCTAGCTGCCACCAGAGCTCAAGTAAAGACCGCTGAAAAAGAGCGCGAGGAAGTAAGTATTTTTGTTTGGTCATGTTGCCAGCTCTGAGGAGCAAACTGGCAGACAACAAAACTCGGACCCCCCAAGTTTTGGAAAACCATGACCTCATAAATGAACTCATGTACCGCGTTATAGGATTTCGAATCGTTCGCGTTGGTAGTTTGGTCTAAATAAATTGACGGAATAATAAATGATTGGATTGAATTTTTGACAATACGGAATTTGAAATTGGGTTTCGAGTTGTGGTGGTCTGCAATCTATTAAGTCATATTTCAATAATTTGGTTATTTATACAATATATTATATATATATATATAAACCGGGTTCTTCCTTTTTTTCTTACCTGGTAAATCTTCAAATAACTTCTCACGTTCTGCATGCGTAGCATGACCACTATAAAAACAGAAGAAACGGAAGACAAAATGACAGATTGTAGAAAGATTTCTATCGCGCGATGTCAAAATTTAAAAACGAATGACTTTTTGTTAAGAAAGTGATTTATCTTCTCTTCGTAGAGTAGAGATAGAAGTGGTCATGTTAGGCATGCTGGGCGGAGCGGGAGGGCGTGTTAGCCTTTTACTGACTAAAACCCACCCGTGTTTCTTCAGTTGCCTGTGCGCTAGGGCCACGGTAACTCTTTCAAACAATCCGCGACCCCAGCAGGCATCGGCCCTATCGGAGGCGCGCGTGGAACACAGCGCGCCGTCGACCCGGGTTTGGTCTTACCGAACGGTGAGCTGCCCATTGCTCGCCGTCCACAAGCCCGCGCCTACGGTGGCCGGGAATCCGCTATCGACTCCCGACGCCCAGGGTCTCTCTTCGGTGACTACGGTCGTGAGGGCGCAACGATTGCCTCACCCTCACGCGCTAGGCCTCCTCCCTCACGACCATTACAGCTTCGCAGAAAGAGGTGACGGCTTCCCATGCCCTCTCGCTCCGTAACATGACCTGGACCAGGGCCGGATGCGAGAGACGCCGCCGCCGATCGCCGCCACGAGGACACGGCGGTGCTCCGCCCAAGCCGGGCAGACCTCCATCGTATGCTCCACCGTATCCTCTGGTTGATCCACACAGTGGTAACACTCGGGCGTTTCCTCCCGCCTTATACGAAACAGAAACCTCCCAAAACAACCATGTCCGGTGAGGACCTGTGTCAGGTGGAAGGTGAGGACGTCGTGGACCCTCTTAAAGAGGCACTCCTCCACTCCCCAAAGAGGAAACTTACCGCTGCAATTGTGGCGTGCCTTGCACTGGTTGCGACAGTCGCACTCTCTATGCTGCCATGAGATCCGGAGCTCTGTCCGCTGTGCTGCGATTTCTCGCGGCAGCGGAGTTACTCCGAGGCTTTTTGCCTCCTCGCGCCACTCCCACATGTGCGCGAAGACTTTTGCCTCCAGATCTCAAGGCGGCAATCCGGCAAGGAGGCTCGCCGCTTCGCAGGAGACCGTGCGGTATCCCTGGACCAGCCGGATGGCCATGACCCTTTGGGACGCGTTCAACCGGCGGGCTGGTCGGCACCTCAATTACCGCGCCAGCACCGGTGCCCCGTAAAGGGCCATGGACCGCACGACCCCCGCGTAGAGCCTCTGGCAGAAGGCGTTTGGACCCCCTAGATGGGGCAGGAGCCGTTTCAAGGCAGCCCAGGCCCGCTACAGTCTGGGAGCCAAACGTCGGAAATGCTCAACGAAGTTCCACCGGCTGTCGAGGACGAGTCTCAGGTACTTCATCGTCGACTCGACGCCGATGTGACCTCCGCCTACCATTATTTGGGAACCCGACGGTGGCGCGTTCCGAGGACCATAGAAATACATGGCCTTGGACTTGTGCAAGGCCACCTCGAGTCCCAATTACCGGATCCTTTTGACGACTGTCACAACCCTGCGTGTCATCAGTTCGGCCGCCGCCTGGTGCGACCTCCCCTGCGCCAGGACCAGCGTGTCGACAGCGTAGCACACCACGCTGACGCCGCTAGGGAGGTCGGCGCGCAACACCCAGTCGGCCGCTGGCCGCACCGGGAACCTCCAGCATTCGGGTTCCAGTCGTAGTGACCCTCACCCGGATGCCATTGGCGACGCCTAGCTCCTTGAGGTTCACGGCCGCCCTAGCCTTAGCGAGCACGTCGCGGTAGGACACGCCCTTCTTCTCCACTTCTGGCTGCAGTATGATCACTACAGCTGCGGACTTAGGGGCGCGGAGCCTAGCCATGACGCTTCGCTCCTTGCGCCGCTGCCGCCTCTCCTTTCGGTTGGCCGCCCTTGCTGCCTTACTCGCCTTCCTCTTCTCCTCAGCCACTTGCCATTCGGGGTAGGCCGGAGAAGAATTAGGAGGCGGGGGGAGGTGACCGTCGCACCGCCAGGGCTAAGGCCCTCGCCGCCTGCGTAGCCACCCCACCCTTCTTGGGCTTGGGCGGCGCCGACTTCGCCGGAGGCGGTCCCGCGAGTTCCGGCACGGGCCCGCCTTTAGACCGCCCTGGAGATCCCGGCTTGGTCGTAACAGCCGTGGCAGCGGCAAACGAGACCTGTCGGCTCGCCGCGAACGGGGGGCACAGAACAATGGCCTCCAGAACGAAAAACCGACTCTGGAAAGCAGCCAGCTCCCGCAGCACCAAGGTCAGAATCCGGTCCTCAGCAGGCACTGGCATTGGCCGGCCTTGTCCATGCTGCGCCCCCTCCTGTGACACTTTCCGGGGGCCGACTGCCCGGAGGCCGGCCAGTGCCGCCATAATGGAGGCCGAGGCAGTGGGTATGGCTTTGTCTTTAGAGGACTGAATCCTCTTCAAGGCCACACACTCCACCCCACCGACAAATTTTTCTGCGGGCGGTGCTCTTCCTGCCATCAGAGGACGACCCCTGGAAATCCCCTGATTTGGGACGCTTCTGGAAGAGCCTTCGGTTCTTCTCAGCAGCCCCCATCACTACGCGCACCGGGCTCTTCAAAGAGCCCTTCGCGAGCGATGCAGAGTCGGATTCCGACCCCGCATCACTCCACTCCTCTTCACTACTTTTTTTTGTTGTTAACTACGTTTTTCCATGCTGTTCCCACGAGTGTGGGGGATGTAAAAAGTCCACCCTAGGTTCACCCCCTGCTCCTAGGTAAGTATGCATTTGTAACCCAACCAGAGGGTCCACTGATACTCTGGCTGGGGGTGCGCTCGCGACAGATGCGCCACCACCTACAACTACAAAGTTGTAGATGACACTACTCCTAAGCCATTCACACCCTCGCCGCGCACCAACACTTGTTATTAGGGATTTTTTTTATAGAGGTTATCTCCCTCGCGGCCCGGGTGGTTAAGCCAAGACCCTCGACACCCGTCAAAAGTCAGAGACATGACCTTGACAATCTTCGGGGCTACGAAACTAACGGTGGCAGAAGGAGAAAACTCCTTCCTGCCTGCCCGGCGGCAGAGTTAGTGCACACCGAGCCCACTCTTACTCCGCCGTTGTGCGTCTCTGCTTATACAGACACGTTGGAGCGTTCCTCCGACAGTATATTCGGGCAACGAGACCCCTTAGGCACACAGTACCTAATGGGGAGTCATTGCCCGCACCCCAGGGTGCACCGTCCGGAGAGACTGGCCTTTCCCCCACCATATCCAAGGGAAACTCCAGGTCACGGGCACACGGGGAGGTTTCCTGTCCGAGCACCCTATTAAACCGGGTTCTAACATTATCCTTTCTTTTATCTATCAACAGTTGCAATGTCGCATGAAGTGCCAGATAAAACGCCTGAATGACAACTTCGAGCAGGCGCAGCTTCGCATCCTGGGGCTTCAAGGACAAGTGGACACCCTCAGGAGGACAGTCTCCAGCACCGGTGAAGGAGAAGGCGACAACGAGATGCAGGAATGCACCTGTAAATCCTTCTTTGATAATTAATCCATCATATGGACACAGATGAAAACAGTACAACTACGATTTGAATCGGTCTATTGAAGAATAGCCAGAAGTTTCTATTCCGTTGTCGTCTTCTGTAGGAGTACCTTTACTGTGTTTTGAGGGAGTAGGATTTTGCGAAGCAATAAAAGTAATACGGTCTGTAAGGTAAGGTCCCTTTCAACTTCAATCCAAGGTTTTGGAATGCACAAATTGCTTTCAACACTTAAGTGGCAGTGATTTTTTTTTTAATAACTGAGAATTATCAAATCAGATGCAAGCCGCTAATGGGGAAGGCAACTGTTAAAACGACGCTGTCGTAACTAGTTCCCAAAACAAGCTAATAATGAAAGGCGTGAGGCGGTTTTTATTTAGTTTTCCGAAAATGACTCGTTTTTGTGTTCCTCAATGCTAGGAAAGTGGAGTCTTCTACCATTTTCCGAAAGACTTAAACTTAGAAGATTGTGGCTTAAAGCTATTCACAGATAATTATTTTAAGTAAACAGAAATCGAGGTTATGTCGGAAACATTTTGAAGAAAATGATTACGAGGAAATAAGCAATATTTTAAGTTTCTAATTGTGACTCTTTTCATGTCGAATAAATATTGATTTAAAATATGGAAATTACCGAAAATTACGAAATAGTGGAATAAAACCAATCTCATGAATGGATACGGAATGGAACGAATGAACGAAATGTCTAATTTATTGGTAGGCAGTAGGGACCCAGCTATGGACACGCCATCTACAATTAGCTTTGACCGACCTTCCCCATTGTTTATCGTGTGTGATGCGCGTGTTTCGATGGTGAAAGCAGCCATAACTCACATTTGTCCAGTTTTCGTTACTTTGAAATACGTTTAGTCAATAGTTTAGTCCTTCGTGTCCAATTCACCCTCGCTACGTTTTCAAGGCAAACTAAAGTTTAGAGTGAATTTTTGGAAAAATCAATCCACCCGAGAGGACTAACAAAACTTCACGACTAAAACAAACACCAAAAGAGGTTCCATCGCCACCGCAGCAGATAATCCCCAATTTGTATTGTATAGTTTTTGAAAGGGACCGTGTACTTTTAGTATTATTGTTATTTGATGGCATTTGCTAAATATTGCACTGATTTGCGTCAAATCTTTTGCAGCATCTTTTCTTGTGTAAGTGATAGTGAAATTAAGAACCTGTTCTGTTGTAAATTGAAACGTTTAATATGCATGAATTAAAAAAAATACTAAGTTATTTGGTTTTTCATTTTATTATTGTTAACATTAGAAACATAATTGGAACAAACCAGTTAACATGAAATAAAAACAATACTTTTTCACCAATCAGGATTCACACACATCATTTATTCATTATAATCCCCAGGAACAATATACACAACACACATGTATTTATTCACACATCGTATACAGACCATCTCGATCGCGAGCTAAGGATTAAAAATCTATGATCGCGATTCAGATTGACAATGTACGGGCTTCCCTTCCCCCATAAGATCTTATCAACCTGGATCTGGAAGTCATAATCAATCTGCCTTTGAGGATTCGTTGGTTTTGCTGTCAACATCTGGCTCCGGGTTCGCCCGAACCACGTGGATATTGCCGGCTGTCGCAAAGCACGATCGTAGTGCTTCCTGCGCAAGATGGGTATCGCGGTGCGGCGGCCGGGCGATCTCGTGGCACAGGTCAATGGCCCCACACATCGCTGTGATTGCTTCTTGTGTTCGTTCCTCATCCATTAACTTAGCGCCTTCCTAGGAAGGAAAAACAAGGGTACAGTTATTTGGAAACTTAATTAATGAATTACTTAACTAAGTTAATTTACACGAGGACGCACTAGGGCATTAGCGGTTCACCGCGGGGGCGGCTAGCCGCTTTTTCATTTTAATATGCTGCTTATGATTTTACGCACTTAACCGCCACAAAATTTCAACCGCGGTGGTTGAAAGGAGGGCCACGGCTCGCTTCGCGGTTATCCGCCATCTTATCTCCATCTCCATCGCTGCCGCACTAGGCGGTTTATGGGCGGTTTAGTTTGCGGCGAGTCGCCGGTGAGTTTGCAAGTTAGCGTTCGTGAGTTGCGCAGCCATGATCTTGACACAGACAAATTGATTGTTGAAATTCAAGGACATTTCAAGCTATTTGGAATTGTGAAGGAGCAGCATATAAGAATTGAGATTGAAAACGGAAACAATAGGATTTTTTTTTCTTTCGTTGTTTTTGCGAGTAATAGTAGTACCTCGACGGCGTCCATTTTGTTTGTGGACCGACAGTTCCTAATGCACCTTCGAGCGCGGAGCGGCCCAACCGCTTGACGCGGTTCAACATTGCGGTTGGCCGCCATGGCGGTCAGCCGCTATTCCAACCGCGTCAGGCGGTTGGCCGCTCAAATGAACCGCGGCGGCCAACCGCTAGTGCGTATGAGGCCTAATTCTGTATTAAAACAAAACCTCGATAGGAGACATCATCTCTGGGGAAGAAGATAAAGTGGAAAAATACTATGTAATGGTAACCGCTAATGGTAAGCTGACATCACGATGATTACTCGCCTGATACTGCTTGACGCATCGGTTAACGGTCTCCATGTTGATCTTGACCAGTTCCCTACTGATGGCTGTGGAGCACTTGGAGCAGCGGTTGGGCAGACACTGCAGGTTTGCCCGGAACTTTCCCGTACAGCCTACGTTCGGGCATCTGGCCAGAAGAATATCGTTGAAATTTTTATTATTCACTAAAGGTAGAATGGTAAAAGATACTCATAATCAGTGTATGGAATGACATTGTGTCAGTTTAAATGTTACGTTAAAATATCAGTGTAAACTTACTTTCGTTGCCGACCGCCTAAACTGAAGCGATCGGCTCTTAAATGAAAGAAGCTTCATTCATGAATCAGTACCTTGATTCGAACACTTTGTTTTTATATAAATTCAGGGAATTCGAATCCCAGCTATGAAAATTTTCAAGAAAAAAGTCCTTAGATTAGGTAACTTGGGGTTATCCTTGGGGTTCTCGAACTTGTCTAATTTACCTGATGTAGGGCGGAGTATCTCCACTCATGAGCTTTAAGGTGGGCCAGTCCTCCTTACAGGCCGTGCAATCACATCTGAACCAGTAGCGTGAGGCCAAAGACCTCTGGCGTTCTTTCAAGGTCCGCATCATGAAGTGTGGGCCGTAGTTTTCTGCCACCGCCTCGCCAGGAGACAGGGGGCGCGTCGCACGGAGCACGATATTCCGACCTTCGAAGTATCTGGAAAAACAAAGACAATACGACGGTCTTAGCCTATGATGCCCTTCTAGTGGTGAAGGACGAGCCTTTTGGGGCTATCTTTTGTTAGTTTTAACTTACAAGCCTACTTTGAATTAACGATTTTTGATTTAGATTTTGTGCTTTCTAAGTGTGTTAGCCTAATGTTTTTTATAGTTAAAGTTATAGATAACTTGGTGCATTTGAAAATCAAAACAAAAAGCTTACTGTTTCGATTGAATGAACAGATTCGATTAACATCTCTGAAATCCTTTAACTCCGGTGTAAGCTGAAATCAAATCATTATTCAACATAATCTGATAATGAGCATTTTGAAACGTCATAAGTTACTTGAAAGAAAGTAAGAGTATATATGTACTGTGCCCAAAACGCTCACCTTTCACGACTACCTAGTGCCAAACTACTGCGGGGTAATTGTGTAGCACTCTTATAATGGCAATGCTATTAATTTTGATAGTTTAACAACATCCTTTGCGTTATTTACGTTGTTGAGCAGAAAAAATGTTTCAAGGATGTGAAGCAATGTACTTACTAGCAATTTCCTACAAAATCTTTTGAATTGTTATTGAAAGTGTGTTACGCAATTAGGATACTGGTTATTGTAAAGTTATCACCTGGCCACGCTAGGATAGCACTCATGGTTGAACAGTGCCCCGATGGGGAAAATCCCCACAGCGATGTAGACCGGCTTGGATCCGCTGAACGTGTGAGCACCGCGCACGGTCTCGTACATCTCGTGCGCGTTGAACTGTAGCAGCAGCAGGTTGCGCACGATCAGCTCCACGATAGATTGATGTGCTGAAAATGTTCAATAACTTTTATGTTAAAACGTAATGTTACTTTTAGGCCCCGTCCACGGCCTTACCGATGCTAGTTGCAACGAGATGCTACTTGCGTCAGGCTACATGCGCGCGTGGCGTCTGTTGCCGTCTGTCGCTCCGCAAGTCGCGTCGCTGTGATTCATGGCATGCTCTAAACAACTTCTTACATTTGTTTTCTCTACAGTCACTGCCGCAAGACGCGTGTCGCTGGAGTACGTGGCTCGCGGCTACGGGGTTATGGTTAGTTTTTAGGTTACTGACAACGCGCAAAACATCAACGGATGGCAAGACGAGAGTATTAATTTTGTATTTTGTTAGGCAAGTGGTGGCAGTGCTGCAATGGCAAGAGAAGGAATGTAGCGTTTGTGCCGTGACTGTTAATATGGCGCATCGAATTTTAGAAAAAAACTTTTGTAGGTATATTAGTTGCAGTTACAGTGACGATGTTCAATAAACCGAAATTATTCAGACGTTCGCCTACTGTTTACAGTATAAGGTACGACAAAATTACTGATGTTAAGTAATTTTGAAACAAATTTAGGTCACGGAAGTACTTTGTATGGACCACGAAGTTGAGTCAAAGACCCAGGTTTAAATTGATTGGAAATAGTTTAGAACTATGTGACTAACTGGAGTTCTACACAAATTTTCTTATTCTTATCGCGTAGCTCTAATTATTCACTGGTAGTGGTTCGAGCGACTTTGAACCGCTGTGTTGTGAACGAGTATCGGATTTCCATAAACGTTTTAGTAGTTTACTCACCCTTATTCATATCTTCTTGTTTACATTTCTTAAAGAAACCTGCTTTCTTCAGACATTCCGTCAGAAACAACGACATGACTATCCTTTTCAAATAATCGTCTCCTTTCCTCTCCGCTGAGTGAGTACATAGCGCGTATATTTGAGATGCTCTCAACTCCAGTTTCTCTTCCATACTCATTTTATCGTCAGCTTTAACTTCTTCCTCTTCTTTAAAGTTCTTTTCTGTAAAACTCTTGATACCTTTCTTAGATCTGTTGAGTCTTTCCTTTCTGCTTTTGATTTTGGATTTCTTGGCGACTCCTTCGATGTCGTTGAGAACTGCTCCCTCCACTGTTTTGACGTCATTGCTGATGTATTTAGAATGTATTGATAGACTGGTGTCGAGGCCTGCCTGTGTGACCATGCGTAACGCTATGTGACTTAGTACTGACATGCCGGAACCTGGAAAACACAGACAGGAGTGTTAGTACTTAATACATATCACTCACTTTGTCTAGTCACAAGTACAGACCTTATCAAGCAATGGTGACAATAAAGAATCTTGATTTATTGAACATATTGTTTCACATAACGCAATTTCCTCACCTATAAACAGAACTAAGAACTGGCATTCAAAAGAATGATACGTAGAAATAGCTGCGTCCTTACACGCAACACTGCAGAAAGCGACTCCTGAGCACTTCGGGCACCACATGGGGGCTTCGTTCACACAATCATCCAGTCTGAAACATAAGTAAATATTCAATATCTTGCGAATATCTCGGCTAAGACACCCAGAAAAGTATCTTACCTCTTGAAACAATGCAAGCAGTGCGTACCGTAAAAGTCAGCAAGTAGACATGCGGCGTATGGGGGGTCTACCAGTAGGACGTCGCCAGTCTTGATCGGCGCGTGGGCGACGGCGAAGCGACCCTGGCGGGAACAAACAAGCGTGACAGCCACAAGGCGCGGGGATGCTACATTGAGGATCATTCTGGGAGTGCCAATGTATGTACAAGTTTCTTTAAGTCATCATAATCATATGCTGATGATCCAGCCATCATTCTAATTTATTTGTGGTCGGCGCATCATGGTCAGCCATATTTCTGGCGTCATAAATTTGATCTGTTCCTTAACATTCATAAATAGTGAAAACAGATCTATAGTTATGACACCTTGTCTTTTTCTTTTAAAAATATAACTGCACTCGTTATTAGTCAACATGTATCGTTCGAAATAAATCAGAGAGCTGATAGGCACCGAGATATATAGAAAAACATTATCGTAGTGCCATGTCCACAAGCTTACGGCTAATGCCTTGGGTTGGGCGTTATCATAGCCGATAATACTGGACGCTAACACTTTGATCTTTAATACACAAAGCGCTAAAATTATTTCAACTTTTTTGTAACTGTTCATGCAATCTGTGGACAAAGTTACTGGTACAGCTTACTGTAGCAGTAAGTTTGTCTGAAGATTGCATGCAACATTGCTAACAGATTGCATGCAACATTGCTGACAGGATGCATGCAACATTGCTAACAGATTGCATGCAACATTGCTGACAGGATGCATGCAACATTGCTAACAGTTCCAGAGTTTAACTATTACTAATAAACACTTATGTCTATAAGTAATGCTTAAACTCTGGAACTGTTAGCTTTAAGTTCCATAGGCTTACTGAGACAGTTATCAATAGTTTGTCATCTTAGTAAAGTCCCAGTGATTATGTGTGTTAGTGAATTATGAAGTGCTAAAGTGCTTTGACCGACCATTCAGTGCCTTTCAATCTATTCTGTAAAAATCTTACGGTGCAAAATAAAGTGAAGTCAGCTTGAAGTGGGCAGTCAATAGTGTGTATTCCTAGCACCAGGGGTCATGACAGCTCACTTCACTAAATGTTCACGGTGAAGTGATTTAAACAATAAACCAGCTACTCACAATTTTGCTACAACAATTTAATTTGATTAATTACTATCAGATACTTGTTTCACGCTTACAAATATGAAACAAATCGGCTTATCTTATCCAATTATTGAAGTAGTTTTAGTTTTTCTTTACTTTGGCAAGACCATCCACTAATATTTGCGGTTTGCAGATTGGGAGACACATAAGGACAATCGTGGTTACCGGAACCTACACAGGTTTTTTACAGGCGGATATTTACAATTTGAGAGAATACCATTTTTGATATTTTTGGGGCCAAATTGGGAACAAAAATAATTAAACAACTCATTTCCACGAATTCTTTACATACTGTACCATTGCTCTAATTGTCCGGCAAATCTCCTTAATGAACATCTGTATAGCTGTAAGTATTTTCAGGAACCAAGAAATGATTTATTTTTAACTTTAGATACCTTAGTCTCTTCTTCAGTTATTTTCAGCAACTTGGAGAGCGACGGCATGTTTTGTTTGGCGCCACCTGTAAGCGATATGCCTGAAAAGAACATACAATAGGGATGTATAAGTATTCATTTAATAATAACCTAATACTGACCATTAAGACCGCATCTAAAGATCCTGATTTATACAGGGTAGATTTTTGAGACGGGGCAGTAAGGGTGGTAAAGTTATGCATAGTCTCGTCCATAGAAATATAAAAAACAGTCCTCAGACCGTATCCTCGTAGCTACGACGATTAAGGTATCTACCCTTACTGCCCCGTCTCACAAACACAACATTGCAGTACACAACTTTTCTATTTCCAAATATGTCCGTATGTCAGAGGCCACCACTTCCGATAGGCCTCACACTATGAGCACCCGGGAGTCGAGGGACCTCCGACGTTCTAGAGGCCGACGCGACCGTTCGTTCTATACGTGGACCGAGTCATATGTACTTGGATCGCACTGGGCAGGTTTAACATGAAGTTTTTTTTAGGGTCGATACGTCCTAATCAAAAAACGGAACCCTTACGGAACAGATAGACACACGAGGGATCCTATCACTCGCGTGTCTATCTGTCTGTCACAGCTATAGTTGTAAAACGGCGGTAGACCATGGATATTTATCCAAAGTAGCCGGTAACAACCTATAAACAACGAGTGACTACCGGTCGTTTATCCGACTGCAAAATAAAAAGGTTGGTTATGTTTTTGAGCCTAATTTATTTTATTTGTAACTTTAAAATGGTTTTTCACGATAATTAAATGTTTGTTGCCTACAAGAACTCGATTTTGTTTAATGAATTATTTTAAGAATGTTGATACTTACCTTGTTAGTCATAACCTACATTAATTCAGCCTTGAAAACCCGTTTAAAGTTTTGTATCTATTCACCCGTGGATCTCTATTTACCCCGTTTTACCCGGTAGGTACCTTCCTACGTTAATAATACGAAACTCGTAAATAAATGGGTATAAACAATTGCTCGCGGGTCGTCGCGTGACTGTGAGCGACCTTGCCGTGCTTGCATCTTGCTTCCGATGCCGCTCTGCTACCCCGAACCGGTCGCACAAAGCGGCGACGTCTTGCTCACGCGACGACCGCGACGATCATTCCAGTTCAATTAGTAGAGTTTCCGCGACTAAGAAGCGATAACGAGTCAATCGTCTATTGGAATCAGTTGTGTAAGTGCGTAATCATGAAAAATAATGCTGCTATCTATCGGTAGTGTTTCGGAACATCTTTTAAAACTCTCTGACACCCCTCTCCGCTGCTAGCCGGCTGTCCGTACCACACGATGGATGAACGTCGCGTCGCCGCGTGGCCGCGTCGCGCCCTCCAACCTCCAAGCTCGAGATAAGTACCTACACTACCTACCCAATTATTCAATTCGGAAGTAAAATTTTCATAATAAAGGTACCTACACTAAAAGAAATCTCTCCTAAAAGTTACTTTACATGAAAATAAAGAAACCAAAATTAATTAAAAAATAAACAATGGATTACCGTAAATCGTATATATTTTATTTATTACATATGAGAACAAACTGATTCCATAAAAAAAAACAGTTTTTATCCATTTCAAGCCGTCGAAAATGGTAAACAACGGTTGTTACCGAAAAATGCCGTTATCTACCACTCGGTAGACAACGTAGTCAACCGGCTTCGCATCTATGTGTAGTCACAGCCGATTTGCTCCGAATCTACTGAACTAATTAAGTTGAAATTTGGTACTCATATGAATTTATGTAACCCAAAGACGGACGTGTAACGAAAATAAAAGAATATTGATTATGGGGGTCACTTTTGGGGGCAAACTAAAAAATTAGAATCAAAAGTTTTGCTAACTGTTCCGAGTGACATATCAAATGAAAGCGCTTGTTGTGAGATGAGGGTCTCAAATATATTTTTTGTATAATTTATAGTTTTGAAGTTATTTAAGAAATTATATGAAAATTTACCATTCCCACCTCCTTATCTCCGAAACTATTGAACATATCAAAATTTTTTGGATACCGAAATTAGTTTTCTACTTACAGATTACAGGAAAACCTATAAGAAGTCTATGGTCTTAAAAGGACATGGTAAATCTTTTAATCTTGAGCGTACACACTTACAAATTATTGCTGTTAGAATGTATGGGAGAACATGCTTTTAAAACTACAATGTCAAGTTTGTTCTTAGGATCTGGGGGCATGTAGTACCCCCGCCAAGATGAGACAAAAACAAAAGCAGGGGCACTACCTACCTTTTTTCGAAGCGTTTCGTCGTATTTTCATACTTGCTTCGACCTGGATAATGCTAGGGAGCTCAAATTCTCACGATAAAAAAGGACTTAGCAGATTTATAAAATACACTGTTTCATGTGTCTATCTTTTATACATTGAATTTTATTAATACCTAAAAAAACGTCTATATTGATCACTGCCATAACTGACTCACTCATTTGCTCATTAAAACCTCTAGGGCACTTCCCGGTGTCCTAAAAAGAAGAAATTTGGTATGATGGCTAGGATTTGCATATAGACAACAAAAAACAAAATCTGTTCCTTTCACCCTCCAATTCACTTACAGGGAGGTCCAAGTCTGTATCTATTACGGATAATCGGTATACCTATTTCAATTTGTTATGAAAGCTAAATTAGTATGTACATAAAGTAACTGATGGCGACTATGCTAGAAGTAAGGATTATGAATTTAACATGTCTGTGTAATATCAGTACAATATCACCGTTCAATTAAGAAGAAATAGAGCACCCTACAAAAATAAATGAAATCCCACAAAAATCATTTCATTTAAAGTAGGTTACCAAGACTTACATAACGCTTTCACTGTTAAAAAGTTATCTGATCTAATGTAAAGCCAAGCTCCTAACTCTAAAAGACCTAACTCTAAAAACCTTACATCTTGGTCAAAATGTATGGCTTGGCCGTTCCGTTGAACTACTGTATGACACTAGATTAAAGACCAGTGACTAAATTTCTTTTCGCCCATAGGAGTGTCTGTGCGGCGGCCGCGAAACGGCCAAGCCGTACATTTTGACCAAGAGGTAAGGTTTGTAGAGTTAAGACTTGTAGAGGTAGGGTAGTGGCTTGGTTATACATTAGATCTGATTACTTTTTAACTGTGAAAGCATTATGTAAGTCTTGGTAACCTTCTTAAATGAAATGTTTTTGGTGGGTAATGTTATTCCTCGTATAAAACCCTCTCTACGCCAGTTCAACTGGCACTTGTCAGGTTTTTTTTAATGTTATTGAATGGCAAATAACCTTCGCCGAACCAGGGACTGACCCGGAATGTCTCATGTACCTGTAAGAAGCAGCGCCTGTACCCTTCGAGCTAGAACACAGCAACGCTGCTGGTGGCAAATATAGGGACGGTGGTTGTACTTCGCCCGTCCAGCGCTTCTACAAAAAGCTCCACTAGGAACTACTTCGAAGTTCAAGAGAGCCGTTTAGCAGTCACAGTTAACCAACCCAGTGTGTCCCATCCTAAGACGAAGCCCCACGTGTCATGGGGTTGTTTAAGATTACTCTTCCCGCGTCACGTTACATTGAAAAGTATTTGCGCTGTTGTTAACACTTATTGTTTAAAATGTTTTTGTGTATACTTTTTATTGGAATTGAATTTACTTTACTCTGTTAACGAATCAGACAAACAAGTGTCATAAGCGGTTTTCACAACGTATTTTTTTTTTCCTCAGGCGTAACTCAATATGTTAAAAAAAACGTTCTCGTATTTTTCCTTTATGTTTAACAGGCAACACATATTTCTAGAGAGATTATTTTTACCTATTTCTTTTTTACAGCTAGAATCCCTAATTCCCGAATAACACGACCTCTCCCAAGTACTCTCCTCTCTCTTACCTAATGCTTGAGTCTTGAGTGAGGTCCTGTATCCATATCGACAGAGGAAAGGTAAAATGGCTAAAGCGCCAAATCTGAAATCTCAAGAATGAACTTTTACCTTTCCACTGACGATATAATTATACGGGCCTTACAAGGTGAGAGAAGAGGACATGACAAACCTCCACTCCAACAAGGTCCTCACCTTGTTGGAGTGGAGGTTTGTCATGTCTTCAACTACTTCGAGAACTCTCTACTCACCAGGTTTCTCAACGTTCTGTTTGGGCTGCGCCGTGTAGTCCAGGGTCTCGATATCCTCTGCCAGCCTGGTCTTAGCGGCCTCGTCGGAGCCCAGCAGTCTGCCGGCCAGCTCGTACGAAACCTTGGCGCGGGTCGCCTCGCCTGCACCTGGAAATATAGTCAGGGACTTTAATTGTTAAGCAAAATCAAACAAATCAAATCAAATATTCATTGGAACAAAGAATTCATCTTACAACAATAATTAGTAAAAATTATGTCGCTGTCATTAGCGCCCACCTCCCTTACTTTATTATAGTGTGCACGAGGCATGCGCGGTCCAATTATTATTAATTATATTTTGATTTCAAACATATGTACCTACAAGGAAAAGAAAAGCAGAATTTAAAATTAATCAAAACCAGACAAAAACAGAACTAAAACTGAGATCTAGACTGGGAAGTATATTTAAATGTCTTTGATTTAGACAGAATGGGTGATAGTGCCAAAATGTTTGAGAATTGTGTGTGTGTTTGTAGTTATGTGAGAGTTCGTGAGATAGGTGTGCGTTTGTGTGTGGTGAGGAAGTTTGACACGCTACGTCAATTTGCCGTGTTATAGCTATTTCATACAACTGTTAAAGTATGACAGTGGTAATTTGAATATACGGATAATTTTTTCTCTAGCTTTACATTGAGCTTCAACATCTGTAAAAAGAAATGACGTGTGGTGGTGGTGCTGGTAATTTGATGTCATGATATGGGCGTGAGGTGCGGAGAATTGAGGATCATTGTCGTGAGGTAAATTGTGAGCATAAAATGTGAATGGTTATAAGAGTAAATACTCATTCACAAGTACCATAGCCACACAACGTGGCTGAGACAAACATTGGGCAAGTGGTTACTAGTGAATAGTGTCGCTGCAGCATCTTTGTATGTAGGTAGTTGTGCTTTGTGGTAACTACAAAATTCGTTCCTCAAGAATCCACGCTTTGGAACATCTTGCTTCAAGTTTTTGACTGACTGACCCACTTCTTGAAACGTCAAAAGTGTTGTCATAATCAGCCTCTGATGTTCCCGAAACTTATGGGACGCAAGACTCCTCTTTGTTAGAGAGACCAAAAGTGCTGTGCATGGTTTAATTACATTTTGTCCGAGTTTCAAGCATCCTCACTAGCCACCAAGACGCAACAACTTGGGAACGAAAAATTCATTATCATAATATTTTAAGATAACAGCGGCCTACTGCAGCCTAGACGTTTGCAACGTAAACTACATTATGATACTGAAGTTCTTGGCGGGCTTAATAGAGTTTAAATATAGTTTAATTATGACGGAGGTTCCTGCGGATGCAACTACTTGCAAATAGATAGCGGTGCAGGTACGCAAGTAATTAACATAATTGTGTTGTCCTCGGTCGGATGTTCCCATAGTTCGGTGGACCAGAGGCGTACAAGTTCCTTTCACAGTGGTTTTACCTCTATCAACAACCGCTACCGATTCTAAATGAGTTGTGTGTGTCTGAGTTGAGGGTTTTGTCTATGTTATTTTTTATACTCGACAAACCCACTTCTCCTTCTTACCTCACTTCCCAAGTTGAATACTTATTTGTACCCCGCGCATAGTAAAAATCTTCGTTCCACCAACAATCGTCATCTACGATGTCCATCTCACCACTCTGGTTTCATTCACTCTTCTTTCTTAGTCCAGGCGGTCTTTCTTTGGAATGCGCTCCCCCTGAACATCAGGACGGCAACCAGTCGGTTATCTTTTAAAGTGAAGGCACGTGAGCGTATTCGTAAGAAGTTGGCAGAAACATCCCAGCGCTGATTTGCTGAATTATTTTTTTCATCTACCTATCGTTATTTCTCTTGACAAAGTTTATTTTCGTTATATAATGTATCTATGTATTAGTATTTATTATTTTTCGATTCATCTATCCCTTATTTTGCCACCCTAAAGGTTGCCTGGTAGAAAATGCCTCAGGCATTAAGTCCGCCTTTGTACAGTTTTCTTTTTACTTTTGCGTAAAGTGTTTATAAATAAATAAATCTGCGGTGAAATAACTGCGAAAGAAGTATTTGGTGATTAGGTGATGTTGGGTTGCAGATCGGACCGGATGGTACAAAATAATTCAAATATGGAAAGGTTTAAAATTATCTTCCAAAGTTTTTGGGAACGGGTCTGGAGCTTGTGATACAGACCGTCAATAAAGAAAATACTATAATCTTACAGATAATAACATCGAACTTAAAATCCTGTCATCAGCAAAAAAGCGACACTGATACGGAATAGAACACATCACTTTGACACAGGATCCGAACCTAATACCCCTCGCAACATAATTAACGACGCGTTTGTGGGCTCAATACATTTCAAACCTAATATTCTGTCTGGCAGGGGATTTAAGTTATCTAACGGTTTTGGAAATCAATTCAGCTGCGTTTCTATTTCTAGTTGGTACTTGAATAACACAGAATTAAATATAAGAGTAGCTCCGCAGTAAAGCTATGTGAAGGGTTAATTATCTAGAGCTAATATTACGTTTGCGGTAAGATTTACGTATTGTGTGCGGGTTCATTATTAATTAAGTGACGCGTTCGAGGAGAGTATTCGCGGCTGAGGAAGGGGGTAAGGACTGACCTGGAATACTGTTGTGGACGGTTTAGCTGGTTCCACGTGGCTTCATTGGTCGGTGGTTTGTTCGGCATGAGATCATTGCACTTCACCCACGATTAATTATCACACAAAGTTAAAAAAAAAACAGGTTGCAGTATTAGCAGCCCTACATTAAAGCGGTTTTAAAAGTTCCAGAAATTACGCGCGTGGGCACGTAACCATAAGTATGTGACTTCAGCGGTGTCCCGATGTGAAGTGTCATTCGTAGAAATATATCGTCTCTTAATTATTATGTGAGGGAAAGGGATGCATATAGGAAACGACCAAAATGCTCTCATAATGACAATCTTAAACATTTTATAGATGAATTAGAGTACGAGGATTTTTAGACTATAAGAGAAAAATTATTTTATTTTACGTTTTTTGGCGTCAACACTAATAGTGTTATGAGGCAGTTCTACAGAATAATAATTAGACCCAAATAATAACTAGACCCAAACCACCTTCACCAGTCTTGCCATCTAAATATACGCAAGCGCCTTATATCATCAAATCTTTACCTAAAAAATACCTAACACGACCATACTATTCATACACGTTGCATCCATTCCATTAGTGATAGTGTTATTGGGTTTTTCCATCAGGAATTTCTCAGTAGCAGCCCGGAGTCTGTATTTGAGCCCAGTTGATGGAAATAGGCTCGCTCCTATTACAGGGAACTTAATATACCCGTAACTGGAAAAATGTGAGTGTACTAAGGTACACCTCTGCCTAAACCTTCGGGGATGACAGGCGTGATGTAATATTATCTTATGAGTTAATCCATCCACAACTTTAAGAACTACATCATCAAATCCATAAGTAAATTCAACACACATAACATGATAAAACATCACGCCGTGATACCCCAAAGGGTTGCGCACAGGTGTTTAGTAACACTCATACTTCGCCAGTTATGTTTAAGTCCCTTGTAATAGGGGCGAATTCAAACTTAACTACAATTGATGAAGAACTACATATTCAAATCTTTAAGTAAAGCTTTGAGTTAGATCATTCAGGTACATCGCTGAGCCGTTTCATCCTTTATACAGAAGGTTTCATTAAAACACGTTGCCTTGGAAACTAGGCTCTGTGAGTAATTCGATACCGATCAGCAATCTCTGACTGTGACGTCTGTACCGCAGCCAGACAAACACGTGGAAGTGGAACGGTTCTTGAAGATTGCCTTTGTATGAAAAGGACTTTGAGTTCTTATTTAGTCATATATTCTATTATGTATTCGAACGGTTTGCGATATTATTTGCAAAGCAGTGGTACTCTACGCTGCTACTATAAGAATGTGTGCCCTTTCTAACACACGGGTGGTTACTTGGCCACCGGTGACCGGACTGAGCCAGGTGGCGACCAGGCTGGCAATTAAAGGTAAACAGCGTGAGCCAACCGTTATTATTTTATCACATTAAATACCTATTGAACTTAAAACATCCCCCACTGTTTTACGAATTCGTATTTTTTTTTTAATTTGGTGTGCCTCTATAAGGAACTGCCAACTCCAACATCTTGAGGAATTTATTTTTTACATAGATCGGGTCGAAAATACCCACTATCGATGCTGTTGGCAATACCTAGGTATCAGTGGAAATCTCTTCAGGTGATTCTCATCGTATATGGCTAACAGATGTCAAACTGGTATTCTTAATGGATACACATCGAGAACTATGATTATCCTCTCAGGGATTCCACAGGGATCGTTATTGGGAACTTTATTATTCAACATCTTCATCAATGATGTCTCTTCATGTTTCTCTAACTCAACAGTTCTTTTGTTTGCGGACGACATGAAAATTCTAAGTTAAATCAGAACTTATGATGATGCTGAACGTCTCCAACATGATCCGGACAGATTCCAAGAGTACTGTATCGCCAGCCGCTTGGATCTAATTGTTTTGAAATGTTATACATGTATCTTCACGCGTAAACCTACGAGTAAACCTATTCTTTACGATTATAAACTAGCCGACACTTCAATAGTCAGAGTTTATACGATTCGAGACTTAGGCATCACTTTTGATTCGAAACTTCTTTTTGACACACACATCGATAATATTATTAAAAAATCTTCTACGGCACTAGGTTTCATCTTGAGGATATCAGCCGATTTCAAAAACATCTAAACACTCAAAATTCTATACTATGATTTTGTGCGCCGTCATCTCGAATACTGCTCACCAGTATGGGATCCGATTTACAATACTTACGTCAATCGCATCGAAAGTATTCAAAATAAATTCTTAAGGTACATTCAATATCGATCCAAAACCTATTTACCTAATTATCACAACCGCTGCAGGAACTTTCACATTCTTCCACTAAAAGAAACGGAGCCACTACTACTGAGCGGAGAAAAATTGCCGACATGGCATTCCTGTGGTTACCTAACATAAGTTCGAAAAATATTAGACCGAATTTCATTTCACCAAAAACTTTTCAACTATTACCGTTTAATTTTTTTTACTTCATCGAAGTCACGTCTGCCACTGTATCAGTTGACCTATTATCAATTCGATTTTTTTCGTTACTCCGAAGTTACATTTGGTCGAAAAAAATTTTACCGAAGTTACACTTAGGGCCTCTTTCACCACCCTCAAGTAAAGTGTCAAGTAGGCTAACCGCCAGTTAAAGTCACCCGTAACTGCATGTGCGGATTTCACGACGTTCGAGTAGCACTAATCATAAGATTTAACTGACCCGTAATTTACTTGCCACGACATCTGCCAAATAGCGTATTTACTTTACAGGTAAAAGTTGTGCGTTGTCAAAAACGACAACGGGTAGGTACTTATCAGATATACCAACGATTATTCTAAAATGTATGAATAAAAATCGATTTATTTGATTTGATTGGTCACCAATTGGATGAATCAAAATCTTCTACAGCGCAACGAGTACCTTGGATTCGAGTATTTAAATTCCGTGTTGATTATTTTATGGACTTAGAGGAAACAGTTTTTTTTTTTGCTTAATTTCGTCTATCGAGGTGTGCAATAAACCAAGTGCTTAACTTTATAAAACATAAAATAATCCCTAAATCGCAAAGCTGAGTGGTATTTTTTTTATTATTCAAGTGATATTACTATTAACAAACAAACCAACACAAAAAAAAACCAAACAAAAAACAACTTTTAAAAAAAACTACCTAACCTCTAAACAATAGGTAACCATACCCTTGTACACCCTGAAATCGATTTCTGTTACGTCATTAACTAATAAAAAATCAACCAATGACGTTTGACGAGTAACATTGACATATTATTGAACGAATGTAACGTATGATTCGTTACATCATTCACTTAACCAGTAAGTTGTTACTCGAAGCTTTATTTTCGTTTGTGAAATTGACAAAAGATACTCATAACTTTTACTTGCCAATTAACGTTAACCGGGAAGTAACTAATCAACGCTTTACTTGGAGATGGTGAAAGAGGCCCTTAGCCGAAATAATTTTTTTTCGAAGTATTACGAGTATGTTTCCGAACATTCATTGTACCACTGTTTAAATTACCATATTTTCATTTCACCAAACGCAAAGTAGTTGATCATGAACAAAAGTGGTTTTAAGTGGTCCCATTAAGAAGCAGGCATGCAACATGCAGCAGGCATTGTTTCTGTCATGGCTCCGGCGCTGCGGGGTTTGGGCGGCCCCACGCGAGCTTATCGTCGCAGATGGTTTTAACGCTCACCACCGCAGCTTCGACTTGCTGAATGGCAGCCTCATCCACGGCGGTGGGCCTTCAAACCACCTGCTCCTCAACTCGCGGGCCGCCCCACCCCTCCGCGCCTACGCGGGCTTAAATTACACTCTAGGGGAAGGGCAGATAAGACTGCGCGATGTCGGTTTTGCAGCGATTCGTTTCTCACTAAATTTTGTAGCACAACATATTGAAGTTTTATGACACCATTTTAATTTAATAATGAAAATGCTACCAAGTAACCGGCTATATATTTGTGACCAAATAATATTCCGTAAAATTTTGTTTCGGTATGGTAAAAATATGGCAAATAAATCTTTTGGCAAATGAAGAAAGTTCAAAAGAGGCTTCGGCCAATTGCAAAAAGTTATTTTGTAAATCGCCGAAATATAGTTCGGTAAAATAATACCTATGACACACATGATACTTTGATGATCTAAAAATATGTCAAATAATGAATATAGCAAAAAAGATGTCTGTCAATAGTATTCGGTAAAATGAAATTCGAACAAAAAAAACGGAAAAATGATCGGTTCCCCATTCCTGTTCAATTTGGCTAATGGTTCAACTGATTGTTCTGAACTGATGAGCAAAATTGGGGCGTGTTCAATGGAACACGCCCCAATTTTGCTTCACCTTACGGAATCATCAACCTCCTCTGTGTAGTGCATTTATCGTCAAAACTCTTATATGATAAGACCTAGCAGGGCGTACAACTCGATGTGTCAGAGTATTGATGACCTTGATTTATTCTCCACCAGTGTTCACTTACTAAAAAAAATGTAATGTAAAAACTTCTTTAAAGATCACTGAAACTGGTTCAGTCTTTTCTTAATTCTCCACGAGTGCCTATTTCTTACTTTCTCTTGACTGTCTACTGTTTTTTGGGCTACCCTAATATTGTCTGTGAAAACTTTTAATTGGCCTTCTTTCACTAACTGCCAACTATATGTATCCTAGCTGTAAGTTTTCTTAAATAATATAATAAAATAAAATAACAAGTGTTTTAAAACCTAAAAGCGTATGGTGAGTTGACGGGCGAACACTCAATTAAGATAAAAGTCTCCACTAATGTCCGTCAGCTGATCGAGGGAGCACTGAAACTGTGCTTTACAGCTTACATTAAATTTAATGGATAAGCAAACCATCAACATGATTTTCGAGGTATTTTCGTAGTTAAGTCACATAGAATCA
Source organism: Dryobotodes eremita (assembly GCA_917490735.1). NCBI lineage: Eukaryota > Metazoa > Arthropoda > Insecta > Lepidoptera > Noctuidae > Dryobotodes > Dryobotodes eremita. The sequence continues at coordinate 1,174,029 of OU823241.1, read as the reverse complement.
TACCGTATACACAGTCGTAGATTTAAAAAAATACACCCAACTAATATAGTGTACGTTATCAGTGTATGTGCCTTGTTATGTACATGACTGTGGGTGTGTGGATGTTCGACCGTAACTCAAAAACTCTGATCCGATTTTGAGATTTCAACTTAAAAGTATCTAAGTGTGATACTTACCTACATACTTTTAAGTTGAAATCTGATCTGATCTGATACTTACATCAGTAGGTTCTGGTGGATGTCACTAAAGTGATTGAATTGGTCATTTTGAAACAAATCAAATATGTTTGGGTCGGTTTTCAGTCTAACCGGATGCAGCTGAATACCAGTATTTTACGTGCAGTGACTAGGCAGTCACTGCACGTAAAATACTGTTATTCAACCCAGTTACTGGGTAATACGATACCCCTTGGTAAGACTGGTTGTCAGACTTTCAGGTTTCTGACGATCCATAACGACTGTCTAACATCCACGAATGACAGCCGGGACTAAGGCACGGAGGGGTCTCGGTATGTAAAGATGGGCACCCATCCAGGGACCAACCGCGGCCAGCGTAGCTTACCTTGATCGATCGACCCGTGTGGTTATTATTACTTAGCCACGAGCCCCCTTTGAAACAATACTGTTACAGAGTAAAAATATCTACAAAAGAATTGTCTGTGCAGTCTGCACGTGTCGGCATATTGGAGGTTCAAGTGTAACTGACACTTTAAAAATGGTGCACATCACGATACAAACGGTGAGGCACATCACGATACTAATACAACATTGTTCATCCGCTGTTATCATTATTTTGAACTTGAGGTTTTTTAATTGTATTGTGGTGTTCATAATACTGATATATTTTTCCATTGGATAGTTTTTTGCGAGTCGTCGGTAAGGCGGATTACAAAAACAAGAATTTATAATACTAACCTCGATAGCATTGCCCCATCCTCCAATAATATTGGGCTCTCATCTTAGCGGGTAGTCTTTCTTTCAGCGCCAGTTTCAGGTCTTCAAGAGCAGCTTTAGGTCTTTCGCAGCGTAGCAGGATCTCCGAACGAAGCCACAAGGCTAGGGCAAGGGAGATGCCACCTTCAGATATGGCGTCATCTCCACCTGAAAAAAATAGCCAGTAGCATAGCATAAGCATAATCATTCTTTAAATGTTCCTACTGCTGGGACACGGGCCTCCTTTCTCGTTCGAATCTACGACCTAGAACACGCAAGTCGCGGACATTTTTACTGGACCACCACTGTTCTCAAAGAGAAACCAGGCGGTAACGATCAACAATTAAGGTTGTTAGCAAATGAATGGCCTCCCGCTGCTCCTTTGTCAAAATACCTCTGATGACTGGCGCAGGGCAGGCAGCAGATTTTGGTTAGATCTCTATTATTTCTTCTATAGAACAGGTAACTATACGTGACGGCAGCAGGGTGTCCTTGTAAAATAATATAACCTCCTAAGAATGATTATTAATGTATCTTTAAAGACAAAATTAAATAAGTCCAAAAACCACAACTTAAACACACTAAAATTACGTCTGTAATCATAAAATCAATATAACAATGCAACACTAAAAGTTACACACACCTCAGGAGCACATCGGCTCTTTATAACAGCTAAACTATGGTACTTACGAGTACTTATCGCATCGACACAGTAGCCCTTCAAAATTAACTGAAACGACATGATATTTTTGTAGCGGGTGCCTCAGAGGCGTAGGTTATCCTTCTAGGATTCTCATCTCATCTTCTTCAACAATGAACTAATCAAGAACCGCTAAGCAATATTGCTTATATGCCTGGGTTTATAAGTAACTACTTAAGTAGGATAGAATAAGGTTACAAATAACATTGTCCCATTATTCAGCTGATCTGTTTAACACACCACTCAGTATGCCTCTGTGGCAGAGACTCTTCGTGTCCTAATTACTAAACTCCCGAGCGAATAAAACGTGACACTATTCTGGTGAGTGTTTTTAATTTTTTTGTTGTTTAAGTCTCTGATTGTTTGAGATGCTGAGTGATGTTTTGTATTTTAAATTCAGGAAAAGATATGTTATTGGTTTTGTTTCTCGATAGTGAAGTTTGGAATGTACAGACTGAAACTCAAAGCATTTATTTCAATTAAAACATTTACAGGCACTTTGAATTGTCAAGAAGTCGATCAGTTGGTCAGAAAGTTGAAACTAGTTGCCCTTTCCTGAGTGCTTAGTCAAATCAAATTAAATTACTTTTATTTGTTAACACAGGTAAAGAAATACAGATCTTATATTTGACGAAAGAGAGCTATGTTAAGCCAGGAGGCGTACAAATATGGTGTGCATCTAGCTCAAGATTACAAATTAAAGTTTCTAAAAATATATTTGAAAATCATGCATAATTATAGTATTTAATTAGCAAAATAAACTGAAAAATTACATAATATTATTTAAAATACCTAAGTCAATATAATTAATAAAAAAATAAAAAAATTTCAAAAACATTAAATGTCAATATTAATAATGAATTTCAATTCCAAACATCATGTAAGTTTTTGTCGTATAACATAAAGACAAAGACAACAAAAAAATTCACAGTTTATATTGACGCATTTTAATAATAAGTAACTTTATTTTGTTTATACTGAGCCATCCTTCAAAAATTCATCTAATGTGTAGTAACACTTGTCACTAAGCAACTTATTAAGTGCCTTTTTGAATTTTAGTGAATAAACATTTTTGGGTATTTTCCTGCATTTCTATCGACGTGGAAATGTAGGAATACCAGTAACTGTGGGACACTCACCCCTGCCTAAAGAACGATTTTATTTGGTGCCGCAACTTCACAAGAGTAAACAGACTGATAATGGTAGCATATTGGTGAAATTACTTACTTATTAGGTAAGTATAAGACGGGAAAGAAAACAAAGAACATATTTTTTAAATATTTTCAAAGTAGGTAGTCTGTATCAAGAATAGGGCCGCAACTTGTTACAGCGGGGGCTTTGGTATCCACGCCACCGCCCGCGCCGCCCCGTCGCGCGTCGCCACACCAAGACACCTTATTAAAAAAACTTGCTTCATTAGTCTTTGCACATTTTTCAGCTTCACAATATTAAAATGCAAAAAGCTAGACAGTTTTTATGACCTCTTTTTTGTTTTTTTTTTTATGGAAAACCCTGTCTCTTTTGGACTTTTGACTATGAAATAATTTTGAATTATGAACAGTTTTTTCAGTCATTTGATAATAATTAAGTTCTAGGCACAAATTCTTTAGTAGATACCAAAATCCTTAATTTCTAAATAAACCAGATGATCATATTCAAAACATACAAAAGAACAACAAACAATTATGTAAGTACTACTTACGTTGTTTTTCCTAAAACTTTGGACAACCTTTAAAGTTCCGCAGCCCTTCAATATTGAGGGAGGTAAACATTTGGTTTCTAACGGAAACGTGAATGTCTGTAACCGGATGGCCGAGCACGGAAATCAATCAAATTAACTTTTTGTTTCTCTTTCTTATAAACAAAAATTCCAAGGTTTGTGTCGGTCTGCGTCGCGAGTATTGATAATGTCCTTATTTTTTTTTCTCACAGATTATTTGGAGGAGATGCATCATCGTAACCTACCTTTTTGTTCTATTTATCTTTATCAGCCGAAATCTTCATGTTTACTTCCACCCTTGTCTCATCATAGCATCTTACAGGCGGAACCTTCTTCCAAACATGTCATCTCTGTTGGAACTATCCGGTACGCCGGGGCCGCTTCCTTCAGAAATATGGACTTAATGAACGGTAAAACCAGTTTTGTGGCCCAAGTTTACAGAGTACTGACATGCGGGTAAGCACCAAGTTTCAGGTTTAAAACTATTTCTTAAGTTGCATGTTTGAAGCTCAAGTTTAACTTCCATTACTTCGAAATATTTCATATACTAATAGAAATATAAAATAATAAAATACTAAATCTCTAACTGCCAGCTTGGATAGCATATTTTATTTCAGTGGAAAATTCTTTTGAATATCTGCATAGTATAAAACAAAATCGCTTTTCGTGTCTGCACGCTTAGATCTATTAAACTACGCAACGGATTTTAACACGTTCACTGCGGGAAGTTCCTCAGCAAACTTTCAATATATGCGTTACCAGATTGTATCGACTCAGTTTGTACCTTTGCCACGGTGCGTACCAGCGCTCTAACGCGCGGTCATTTAACAAAATTTTAAAGCAAGATATTTCACTGAAATGACGTAAAATTAAAAAAAATAATAATGTAATCTACTTATACCTACATTGTTAGCTACCTTAGTTGTTTGTCTAAACCCTGCTGTCGTAGACAAATCCGATAATTCTCTATGTTAAAAATAATGCGAAAACTTTGCCAGGTCGATAATCCGGTAACCGCTTAGAACTACTAAAATTTTAGTAGTTCTAAGCTATTAGTCGAAAGTCGATACTATAGTCGATACACAGAATGTTTCTAAGTCATAAAAACATCGTGCAGGAGAAGGGCTATGAATGTTATAGAAGCGAACGAGCTGAGTAAGGGCTGGCACCGCGTCGTGTGGCGCTCGCTTCTCTCTGCCTACCCGCAAGGGATTTGGCGTGAAGACATAGATAAAAATAATACAATTATATTGATATGCCATTTGGACACGTATTGACAGGTCAAATATAAAAATGCGGACATTTTTTTTTAAATGTATTCGGTATGGGGTAGTCAAACATTTTCAAGTACACATAAAGTTTTACCTGTGCTGGGACTGGTCAATATCGTAGGACATTTTATTTCCCGGCATACTTTCCGAAAGAATGGAGATCATAGGTAGGGTACATGTCAACATCACTGTCACTTTCACTATCATTAAAGTCTAGAGCACGCCTACTTCGTTTTATTTTTACTCGTTTGTAACTGTAAAATATAAGGTAGAATTAGTATATTTCCGTCGTGTTAGAAACACATTATTGTTGCGCGTAGAAGCATATCGGATTTACACATTTTGGATGGTCAAATATGGAAACAATAAATAAATAATTAACCATACAAACTGTATAATATCGACATGCCTCTAACGCGCCTCGTCAAAACACGGTATAGATAGAAATATTTTCTACCTTATTAAAACACAACTTATCTCGAGTACATCACTGTTGCAAATAAACCCAACTTTCAGTGCGGTACCAGGTAGGGTACCAGGTTTCCGATACTATTTCTAATAGACCTGGTGCACTTGAAAGAAAAAATTACGTTCTATCGAAGCCAGGTCTAACCGACCTGGTATAAGTTTTTACTAAAAACTAGTTATAATTGACGAGACAATCCAAAAATATATATTTGTTTCTTTTCTATGCCTCTTAGTTCGATATAGCTCCCGCACCAGTGGTAAACTTGTTTCTTTCGGCCCCGTACTGCATGCAAGGTACGTACCAGTTCTCAAGTAACGCAGTGAACGTGATTTTTATCAATAGACAGAGTGATTCAAGAGGAAGGTTCATATGTATAATACATGCATATTATAGTAGAGAAAAGCCGAGAATTTCAAAGATTTGTAATGTGATGTCGTAAAAAACATATTTTTGTGTGCTTACATTGCAAACGCTGGCTAAACCTTACGAGATGAATCAAAATAAAGTACTACGAATTGTATATCTTAAAAAGGTCTTCAGAAAATTTCTCGATGGTATGTCTATCTCCTACGGATAACCCACAGTTACCATTTTTATCATTCACATATTACAAAATAAATATAAGTTACTTACGAACCTATTTTAAACAATACAGTATTATTCCTTATCTAATTAAATACGTTAGATACATTGTGCATTTAATGTAGATCAAAATTGCTCTTTACAGCATATCATTAAAATGAATATCTTAGAAGATATCAGAGATTTAAAATTAAAAATGCGGGGGCAGAGCGGACGTCGCGCGTGTGGCCGTACGTCCGTCCCGGGTGGCAGCGGCCGCCGCCGCCGGCCGGGGCGGCGCGTGCTTAGACATCAATCCAATATGTTATAATTGTATGCTGAAAGTGGCTTGATCGCTACTTTTATTCATATATTTTGTAACACGTGTGAAGCCGGGGCGGGACGCTGGTATGCTATAATGGCATGCTCTGTTTTGAAACCCATTCAGAGCAAAGCATTTTAATTATAACGGTTTGGGACAGTTTTCGAACATCGCTATGATGACGTACATTGTTCATTATTTTAAAATGATTCTTTAAAAGTGTAGCTTTTTTTGCTACATGAATTCCGGTTCATTTTAACTTCGTTTAATGCTAATACCTGGAAAGTGATTCTCGTTTCATGAGAGATTTATGCCAGAGATGTGAAAAATACAGGACGAGTCATTGTGGTAGACGCTTGAGTTCAGGTTTATGTCCAGAAGTGGACGTCTTTAGGATAGCTCAATAATAAGTAATTACATAATTATGGTTTGTATGCCCATGTGACGGTTGAAGATGGAGGACTTAATTATTAAAAAAACATCTATTGCAAAGTAATAAATGATTTGATTTGATTATTCCAGTAATTACCAGCCACAGGGGCTCTCAGCACAGCTTGACTGGCGAGTGCCAGGGCCTTGTCCAGGTCTCCATCTTCCAGCGCCTTCTGTGCCTCCAGTCGGCGGTCCCGGGACACCTGCACGTCCTTGCCTCGGTGGAGAGGCTGTATGCGAGATAGCACCTCGTTGAGAGCTTCCATCACCTGCAACAGTATTAGGAACAATTTCAGACCAGAGCCAGGATTTTTTTAAACGTTGGATGTATTTTGTGAACAAACTTTTAATAATTGTTTCAGACTTTGCCATACTAACCCATATTTATAAATCACCTTAATTAAGCATATTCTACCGCAGTTCATACGTTTTTTTTTAAAATATTGTACAACTGTCGTTGCAGTTTTCTCTTGTGAGTTCATTCTTATAAATCTGTGTGTGTATCTATGTACTTACGTGGTGAAAACAGGGGGATACTGTAATGCCACCTGTTTTTGTAATCCTACATCACACGATACAACAGACTAACACAGCATACGAAATATGTCCTTGGGAATAAGTCCATAAGTCTTAAAATCAAATGTTTTGTTCAGTCAGTTAGGGTGTTCAGTTTCAGCAGTCGTTAAAGGGTGGTTAAAAGTCAGCATCGAAGCGACAATGGGGTCAAGAGCAGCGACTCAAAGCTCCAGACTTGTCTAATGTCTGTATGAATAGCGTAGACGAAGTATTGTGTCTCCTACAATGATTCTTTTAATCCGACCATTAGTGTCAGTGCTAAGGGATGGTATTGAAACACGAGCAATGGCAGGTGTCCTTTGTTTTGGTTTTCTAAAGACGCCTAATGGCTCGGGTTTGCTGTCCATGGTGTCATGCGTTGTTTGTCCACGACCTCAGATGTCAATAGCTAATTTTACCAAGTAATATTGTTTGGTTTATAGATGTTTTGTAACTTGATCTTGTCCCATACCTCACTTATTAAGTACACCATCATTATTGTTTCTCATATGTTCGGGTTGCCATGATACGGCACAGGCTGGGCGGCAAATCGATTGTACCTTTATTGTGTTATCCGGCTGTGCAGAATCGTGCCTAATCACGCCAACCCGAAGAAGTGTGTACTGTGTGTAGCACGCCTAATATTTATTTGTGCAGTATCTGTAGACCGTGCAAGAACCATAATCAACCTGTTGTTGAATGTCTCAGGAGAAATTGCAAAACTAATTACACACTTATAGGTACTTAGAAGTAATATCTAGAATAACTTCAACAAATAGTAAATGGACCACTCAAAGTTTCCCAGTTGCCGTCAGAGAAAAGAACACGATACCGAAGCAAACATTCGAGAACTTTTCCAACTGAAGTCGGACCAAATAAAAATCTTTCGCGAGAGTAGTTCAGGACATTTATATTATATTTCTATTCAGTAGCATCTAGAGCATTGCAAACCATTATTTAGGACGTGAGTTGCATCGACTGCGGACGGCGAGTGGTCCCATTTGTGGCGCAACCTGGCGCAACTGTTGCTTTTGTTCCAGTTTTCTTTTCCTAATGTTGTTATTTTATCGAGTTGTTTTTTATTGTTTGTGGTTGGTACGTTCGTTACTGGGTGTTGTTTATGAAGTGGTAGTACCTATCTGTATGTAAGATATTGTTGTGGGACGCGAAGTTTATTCATGAAGAACATTGTTTGGATTTGAGGAGCACTGCTAGGCACAGTAATAAAAAAAGGTTTATTGCAGAAACTTGTACAACTTTTACAGGAAATCTTACATAGGGTCCTTTTAAGTAAAAGATATACCTGTGCTAGGAGATCCCGCTCTCCAACGATACAATTATGGAATGGTAAAAGTGGTGTACAAAAAGATAATAGAATTTAAACAAAAAATTACCAGTCAAATCTCAAACTAAACAAGACAAGACTTGAACTATAACTAAATAAAAGAAAATAAACTTAGAGATATATCCTAAAATTGTGTGTGTGTGAGTATGTATTTGCGTGTACGTGTGTATCTTTTCAACTCATATTGACGATGCTTGCAACAATAATTCAACGTTTGGATAATATAATTCAACAATTGTTCAATGTTTACTTGGCTGTTTGTGTATGTGGGTTTAAATGTTTATAAACGCACCCATAATACCGGAGAAATTCCTATTGTGGGGCAAGGTTTACAAAAAAAAAAAAAATTGTCGTCGCAGTAGCAATTAAAGTTTTCAAATGTAAGGCGACCGTAGCTGGCTATCTTTAGGTATAAGTTGGTCTACCTTACAATTAAATATAATGCTGGGTCAACGAATTCTCGGAACAGAGATGTTTATTGTAGAAATAAAATGTCATGAACTTACAAAGGCACTTAAAGCTATGTAAGATTTTAAGACTAATCGCAAACTGCGGACAAACGCTCAGCTGGTCGACTACCCTTCCCTTTCACATTACTGCTCATATGGTGCTGATCTCCTACACTTAATGAAATCTATTCTATTTTCCTTACCGTCTCGTTCTCCAGTACAGCAGCCACCTTCTTCCCATCCTCGATTGCCTCGAACTTGTCCAGCCAGCCGTCACCCTCAGCCATGGCCACCAGCTCCTCTGCCATGCCCTTGAAGAAACCCTTGGAGTTGGAGCACAGCGTGATGTTGCTGCAGGTGGCCGCGAACCCAGGGTCAGTCTCCTCGTAGATGTGAGGCATTTTGGATCCTGGAATTGTAGGAGGTAAGGCTTTAATCATCGGTATTATCAGGGCCAATTCCAGTACCGTAGAAGTAGCAGTACAGTAGAAACCATTAAAAAACATTTAAATTCTTGTCACAATCTCACACAGAAATCTCGTCTCAACGACAATCAATGTCTTAAAGTGTAGATAAATTTGAGGTACTTTTGACAGATTGACACTGAGGTTAGAATGAAAAAGTTCTTAAAAATTAGGGAACGGCTCCGTCGTACACTTGTGTATCGTGGTGTCCGTGTGTCAGTGCAGTTTATATCGTCGCAAAAGGTGAAGAAACGCAGGCACTTCAATTAGAAACGCTCATTAGTAGGTACTAATTGATAGAAATTGTCATTCACTTTGTTCCCGAGGGAACAGTATTTGACCGATTATAGTCGAATACTTTGTCCTCAAACAAAATGAATGATAGAATAATGCAAGTAATTGTAGAAGCAATGGTTCGTACTGGTGAGTCCGTGAGTATAGACAAAATAAAATAATCATTCAATAGCGAGCATCTAATATTAGCCGCTGAATACTGCAGCACGATGCGGAACTTGCCCATACATGCATACAATAACAATAGATAGGTAGGTACAATTAATATAGGATTGCAGTAATTCTTGGATTAGTAGGTACCTACTCTGGCGACAAATTGAATAAAACACATCCGCCACATGTAATGCGTATAATTTTGATAATAAATTAAAAAATACACCGAAAACTGCAAATGTATAAAAACTAAAAAGACAATCAAAATTTATACAATCAAATCATAATCAAAAATAATTGCAGGGTTGTCGCAGTTTTTTTTCTTCTGTAAAAAAGAATTACACGAAAAAAACTTAGACGCACAAGATCGTTAATACCTTTTAGTCTTGTTTTTGCTATACGTCCTAAAGAGCGCGATTGCAATCGGTATTCTAAGCACGCGCACGTTAAATATAAGGTCTCTAGGAAATATATTGTTTGAGAGACGGCTCTAAGTTAAGCCGTGGTAATGGTACGGTCTTAAATTAAGAGGAATAAAATGATTTCCAATACTAACGTGTGATAAAAATTATTAACAGTAAATTAATTTGCAACAGTGTAATTTAGAATAATGAAAATATAAATATCTGGAACATCCACTAACCGTCGTGCTCCGTCGTGACAGGATTACGAAGTCTAGCAGTGTACAAGTACAACCAGTACAACTACATATTTTATTAATGTCCCTCGGGAATCATCGCATTTCCGAATACAAACGAATGCTAATTTCCATGTCCATCAATTATTAGATTTATCGTGTATAATAATTTGAATTCAGAATTAAGGTATTTTATTGTTGTTTTAGTCAAAACAAAACTGAAAAACGTAAATAATACAAAACAAATAATAGTTCACTCGAGGAATTTTAGCTTATTTTTTTTTCTAAACAATCCTACCCAAGAGGTTTAAAAAAAGATCTGCAATAGCATCCATTGCAAAAGAAATTTGCATATTTTTTGGTGCATCAAGAGTTATAAATTTCAAAAAATTCAAGGATGTCGTTAATTGCCGGTCAAGTGAAGGTTAAAACAGGTTAAATATGTTTTAAACGAAGGAGGAATATTACATAGATAGTACGCATTATGTCGCTTCAATTTGACGGCACGCCTTTCCTACTTACTAAAATGATAAATGCTAAAGTAACTCTGTCTGCTTGTTACCTTTTCACAAAATAACGACTAAACGAATTTCGATGAAACATGATGATGATGAACTGATGAAAAGTTTGGCACAATAATAGACCATGATCTGGGTTAGGACATAGGCTTAGGTTTTTTAACTCGGTAGTGCGTTCCTGCAGGATAATTACGGATCTGCACGCGGGCGAAGCCATGGGCAGAAGTTATTCTAAACTAATATTATATTGCTGGCTTTTTCCTAGGCCAGAGGCTAAGCATTGCCATACAACGTGGCAATGCCGCCAGTCTCTTGGGTACATTACCAGTCGACAGCGATGCGGAGGAATTTTTGACGCCATTTTTTAGTTTGTTAATAGTTTTAGTTAGGTTAGGTTAATTAATTAGATATAAGTTGTTATTCATTCATACTTAATCTATAAATTTTAGGAACATTATAATCTAAATATTCATTTGAAGTTTTAAAATGTAATAAAATATTATAACGAGAAAAGATTTTAGTTTTTGTATGTTTGCATGTTTGTGTGTTTTTGTATGTTTGTTACGCTTTCACGCTAAAACAGCTAAACGGATTTGCATGAAATTTGCACATGGGTAGACCATGACCTGGATTAGGACATAGGATACTGTTTATTCCGATATTCCCACCGGATTGAGACGTATGCGGGTGAAACCGCGGGGCGCAAATAGTATGAAATATAATAGACAAATCGCCACACAGTGTGTGAGAGTGGTATTTCATGCTGGTTCTCTCCACTGTATTTTCTTTTGTTAAGCAGCGGGTATAGAAACTGGACGGTAAGTAAGTAGTGGCGTTCTGGCCCTGTTTGTAAGCCTGCACACATACTGTGATGCATTACAATGAAGGTCCAACTTATATCACTACAAAAATCTGCCAAAATGACTTTCCTAGTGCTAACGACTTCATTCCGAAACACATTATTATTATTTTGGATTCGTTCCAATTAGTTCTTTATTGACACTTTCTTGTAATAATTTGAATGACAGTACACGCTAGCACATTGCTCGCTTTTTAAAATGTAGGTACAGGTTTCTGTAATTTGTTATGTGATATATATTCTATTATTTTTATTAATTTAAGATAGGACACCACTGGAGATTTAAATGAGGTCCTGGGTTCGATTCCCAGGTCGGGCAAAGTAAGAAGCAAATTTTTAAGTATTTGGCAATACCGCATCGCAGCAACCAATAAGGTTTAAAACAATGAGAGATGCGTTTGATGTTAGTTGAATTGAATGACCACCAAAATAATACTAGATTGTATTTTTTTTCTGTAGCCGCAACGCAATGTACGCATTCTATCGAACACAGATAACTGTATACTAGTCCACCGAAGAGATCGCCGCTTTTAGTTCCATTTTCAAAAATAAAATGTTCTTCTTTTTTATGAAACGGTATAAGTGGAATCTTTATTCATGATTATTCTACTTAGGAATAAAGACATTTTAATTTTTGTAGACTCCTTAGTAACAGACAAATTAAAAAAAAACAGAACTCTTTTCCCTACAGGAAAATATTGTGCTATTTTGGTCTCGCTGCTTAAAAGGCTCAAAAAGCTGCTCAAAATGTCCGTCATTGAAGTGTACCAGCACTACAATGACGGACTTTTTGAGCAAGAGGAGTGAAAAAGTAGCAGTTTTAATAACCTTTATTATCATTACATAACATATGATAGCTTACGCTCAACATTTTGAGACTTATGCGACGATAATATTTATTGCGCTCTGTTTTATGATTGTTTAAATCATGATACTATTTTATTATTATGAAATATTTGTGATTAAGTCTTTTCTTTCAACATTTGACAGTACTCTAATTTTTTTTTTGGCTATAGTTACTAATGCGCCTAACTGTGCGACAAAAACTAAGTGTTTTACGGTGTCCTACGTTTGGGCAGCGCCTTAAATCAGGAATTTCTCAGTAGCAGCCCGGACTCTGGATGATTTGTGCCCGGTTGACGGCAGTAGGCTCGCCCCCATAACAGCATTACACTAACAGGGGACTTCAACATAACTGGCGACATGTGGGTGCACTATTAGTTACCTGCACTTGTGCCTGGCCCTGCGATACATGGGTGATATTATGTAGTGATGATTTAAAAAAATGTATTAAAATATACGTTGTTAATTGTATATATATTATTTTATTGCTACAACATCTATTTCAAATAACGAAACACGACGCAGCCGTTCCTAACGACAATAACATAATGAGCCTCCATCAGAGTTATTAAAACGTCCGCTTTCGAGACTAGATATATATAGAGATATAGATAGATAAAATATTATGCTTCGAGGAAGTATGGCTTCCAGGAGAGAGTACATTGAAAAACACATCTAGGTACGGTCAACTGCACGTCAGTCAAAACACTTGAACTACAAATAGTAGGGGAGCCCAAGCGGGGATTTCGGGATTTACTAAAGCGCGGCAGATTAATATACAGGGGATACCTTGTACCCGGTTAAGTACCTCCACAAAACATGAGGCCCATATATAAGGCCGCCCGTGAAGGATACAGGATCAGATTAGTAAAAAAAAATTGACCATCAGAAATTCTCGAGCGCGTCAGATTAAGGTAGGGTGAGTTAATTATATCCTAAAAAGTATATATTCCACTAATCTGACAATTTGAGAGTGACGTAAAGAAAGGGGAGGGCAACAAAGTTGTAAAAAAAAACGTCATCTCGACATTCTCGAGCGTAGCTAAATTTTTTTTTATTTTGAAGGAAATAATTCAATAATAATGAAAAATATATAATCTGACGATTTCCGCAAGCCGAAATAACAAAAATTCGTCGATAAAGTTAAATGCGTGCAGCGGCGTGATGCCTACATTTCCTTCTCCGCGTTTCTATTCCTCTCTCACTCTTTCTCTATCTATTACTCTCTCACTCCGTCCCCACTCTGGTTTCTGCTGCCATGACGCCATCACAGCTGATCATAAAGACTCGTTCGTGGCATACTGTTTACAACGTGTTTCCAACGTTTTGGCTTTTTTTGCTATTTTAATATTATTTGTGTGAATTAAAGTTTATAAATATTAAGGTCATAGGAAGCTTCCCTGACTACCCCCGCGATGTTGTCACTATGTCTGTATGTATGTGTGTGTGTGTGTGTGTGTGTGTGTGACTATGTGACTCGCTTATAACTTTTGAACGACTAAACCGATCGGAATCTACTACACGGCGTTCTAAAGATTTCCCTCAAAATTAGATTTCCTGTGAATTTGAATCGATTCGGACCGATAGATTTTGAGAAATTTTGAAACCTCTCAAAAAAAAATTTTTTTTTTTAATGTGTTTTTTTTGAATAACTTTTAAACGGCTTTATCGATCAACTTCAAAAACTAATCCGCCTTTGAGCTTGAAAAACCACGTCGATCGCCCCCAAGCTGGTCAAAATCGGTTGATTCGTTCGAGAGATATCGTGAACGAAAGAAACCAGAAAAAGTGTTTTTTCGAGATTACTCCGAAATGTTTGGTTCGATCAATTAAAATTGCAAAATTACTTATGAAGATGATAAAACTGCGTCGAATGCCGCCAACCGCGTGAAAATTGCTTGATCCATTCAAAAGTTATTGCGGTTTGAAAATTCCAAAAATAGTGTTCTATGAAACTTCTACCAGACTTTCGAGCTGGGAGAGCTCAGATGCATAGAAATATTATTTCTTTGAACTCAGCGAGCTCAAAATATCACATAAATTATATTTTGAGCTCAAAAATGTCATAAGTACAATTTTAAGCGCCCAGGAATGGAATTAGCGGGAAGTTGCAGGGATGGCCTTTAAGGTGAACCGTTTTTCTATTTTTTTTTTGTCAGATCAGGCGATAATCGTCAGATTATGAGACAGTACGTTTAGAACATAAAGATAAACCAAATTATCTTAATCTGACGCGCTTGAGTATTTCAAAATGGCGAATTTTTTTTGCACATTATGAAAATGGCTGCGTGTTTGCGTCCCATCGAAATCGTCAGATTAGTGAATGAGAGCTTTTTTTTGGTGCACTTAGCACTCCCTTAGAAAATCTGACGCGCTCGATTATTATGTTTTTTTTTTCATTTTCAACCCTTACATACAACCACCCGTATCATGCAAACGATCAGATTAACATACGTACATTATTAAAAATACGTAGGGCATTGATGCTATCAATATCTGACGCGCTCGAGGATGTCCATGCAACAGTTTTTTTTTTACATATTTAAAAATCTATAGCCGCTTCCCCCACCGATGTAAAGGTATATATCATATAACATTTTTTTCTTCTTATCGTCTAAGCTTTGCAACCCAATAGGTCTCTACGACGCTCGAGTAAATCCCCATTTAGCATCGTGGGCTCCCCTACTAGAAATCCCTCTTGCTGCCATGAAATAATGACGCTGTGAAAGTGAAACTGTTAACTTCTACGTGCGATTGATTGCACTCTAATGATTCTATTCGCATCGACACCAAGTAATTGAAGACGCAGAATCATCTAAACAGATTACAATGATTGTATGCGGCAAGCAATTGATAAAGAGTAAAGGCTCGTACACACTGGCACAACGCGACGCCCGCCACAAAGGCACCACGTGTCGCGCGACGAGCGGCGCCTTTGTGTAGCGCTGTCGCGTCGCGCCTGTCTGTGGGAGCCTTAACTCGGTACAATGTATTGGTTTGGTGTCAATCGGGCTTTTTTATAGAAATAATAAACATAATCTTCTGCTCTTCATCAGGACCAAGTGTATGTGTTAAAAAGCAGAACGTGAACAACTGAATAAAATATTAGATGAATGTCTGACTGATTGACATTCTATTATTCCATTTGACTTTTTTTTTTACTGAATCCTTGATGAATGACATTTTTTTATTAGGTATTAGTACATTCTTACTATAATTCAAACGACTTGAAATTTATATTTTGTACTAATTCCTAATTGATTTTTTAAATTATAATATCTTTTTGTTTTGTATAAGTACTTAAATAGAATATGATGGGATATTATTCATTGCACATCAAATTAATAATCACCTATCAATTTATTTAAATACTGACTGCACAACAAATTAAGAGGGCGCAGTAAGACAGAAAAAAATCAAGTTTCACCCGCGCCTCTTTCCCTACCCCTCTCATCAAACACGACAAAAACAAAACACAATCCCTTCCCGCCAGCAGAAACTTTTCGCCCGGCGCATATTTAGGCATTGAATTTGAATTTTGTGTGTAGTGTGTATACGCAAAATAATCAGATGAAACTGTTTTATTCAATTTACCTATGTGTACAAGTAGGTATATTATTAAATAATATTGTATGTCCGTGAATCTGTTACCGATGCTGGTGGGATGTTAGATTGGAGATTAGACTGACTTAAATGAAATAAAGACTAAATGTTACTTCAAGATACGGCCTATAAATTTTCGATTCCGAATTGAAAGACAAACCTAACGTTGTAGTTGAAAAAATATTGTTCCATACTTTATGTAACATAACTACAATTGAACAATTTTCAGATACTTTCCTGTACCTATTCCTGTACCTTACTTCTTGTCAAATTTCATGATTCTAGGTCAACGACATGTATCTTATGGGTTTTAATTTATTTGCGAGTGGCAAGATATGCGAAATGAATGGCAATTTATGCCAAGATACTAAGTCAACGTTTTAGAAGTTCGTTTTTTTTACAGCTCCAAAGGACCGTTTATCTAAGTATTTGATATCAATTTCAACTTGATACCCCCACGCATTCCTGGGATAAGCGGTCAGATAGATGGATAACAAAGTGATCCCATAAGGGTTTCGATTTTTTCTTTTGAGGTACCGAACTCTAAAAAGCAAAGCACTTCCATCAAAGTACTATAATACTACATACTCATGATACTACCTACATGATGGTGAAAACAATTTCGATAAAATTGCTTTTTTGACGTTATAAAAGCGTATAATTATAATCGCATCACTTACCTTCCGCTTTTTTACTTTGAGAAAATGAAATCAATTGAACAAAAATGTCAATAAAATAAGAAAATAAACATTCGCAAATAAATTAAAATCCATATGATACATCCCGTTGACCTAGAATCATGATTTTTTGGCAAGAAGCAAGGTCTCACAGCACAAATTGGTACCTCGACTGGTTTTTCAATTAAAATATTTAAACGAAGTATGACCATTGTCCACGCCCTTTATTTTCAATGAAATTCTTCAGTAGGTAAAACATCTGTTTATTTTGCCTATACTATACGCTAAGCTTGAATTCATAATCTTAGATCCTAGTCATGTTTTGGAACTAGAAACTCAATGCTGGCGTGACAAAGTTCAAATTCCAATGTAACCAAATTTTATTTAGGGCCTTGTACAAGTTGGACATCACGACGTCTTCGTGGAAACCAGTGTTAACCAAATATAAAAATATAATGGTATATCGTGGAAATTGCATTGCAGGATCGTGCAAATTCAATTAGCAACAGTGTTACCAAGTAAAAAATTATATTGGTATGGTGGATTTTGCACTGTATTGTGCAAAGTCAAATGGCATGTGTCATGAAAACCTATCCTGCGCGGATCACGAGTAGA
This sequence comes from Dryobotodes eremita, assembly GCA_917490735.1. Lineage (NCBI taxonomy): Eukaryota > Metazoa > Arthropoda > Insecta > Lepidoptera > Noctuidae > Dryobotodes > Dryobotodes eremita. The sequence goes on along the minus strand of OU823241.1, from coordinate 1,156,610 downwards.
AAAAAGTCCTCGCCGAAAACATTTGTGAAAAACAGGCCAATTTTTATAACTAGGGTACATTATTCGGCTTTACCGACAAAATAATTGGCATCTATTTATATGGGTGCCAAAGAAAGTCGAAAGTTTATTAGGTTCCTCTTTTGTAACTGTTGAAACTTTAGCTTTGAAAAGCAAGCTGGCAGTCACAAACAATGTGATCCGTCACAATCTTTACTCATCCCCACCATAAGAAGGGATCTAGTCAGGAGAACACTATCCGTATGAAAACTGTCATGTCCCGTGCACAACGTTTCGTACTTGTGTTCGCAATAAACCCTATTTTAGTTTGCCGATTTATTTATTTGTAAACTCCAATAATATTATTACACCAATAACCTACCCATATGTTAAATTTTGAGTTTCAACTTGATTCGGGGGTTTTGAACAAGTCGCTCGAAATGGGTCGTCTAAGGTTACCCTTACACGAAGTTTGTCAACGAAAGTGGGAGTAAACGAATTTGGTTCTTTATTTAATAGTAATAAGATCTAAAATCTCCAGCACGAACTCTATGTTGTAAATTTTCTTCGCAAGAAAATGACTGAAGTGGAGAACAATGGCGCTAGTTGTACTATACCAGTCAAAAATCTGTCAAATAATTGTATGTCATCTTGAGTTTTCAAATATCAACATTGAATTATTATAATATTTTTATTTTATAGTTTAGCCGCGGTATTTATTTAGTTTATCAATTCTTAACGATTTTAATAATCGTTTCGGAAGTCGTTTTAGTGATTTTTTCATGTTTTGTATTTCACAGTTTCATTCCAACAATGTGATAAATTACGAAAATATTATTTACGCAAATAAATTAAATCGCAGAGCAGCAGAAAATTCAAGCGCAGTCCTCTCGTCTCAACAGAGCGACGGCGACTGATTTGTGAAACAAAAATATGCTTGAAGTTCCCGCAACGTGCGACGGAAGATGACTTCTTCCACGAACTAAAAACGTCGTAAGTGCTTAAAGCTTCTAGTCGTAATAATACCAAAAATAAAAGGAATTTCAAAAAATGCCTGCACAATTTTTTTCGCCTTGTCTTAATACAGATAATCATCAAAAAATTATCCTATTAGTCATTAGCATATTAAGTACAAATTGAAAAAACGTAAAAATTAGGGGTAACTTCGTGATGATATTATATCGAGAAAATTTTAACGTATTGTGTTTCTGTTCCACAAAAAGTTTCAAAATATCATGTAGTTACTCATACTATTTTTATTTTATACCTAAGTCTTATGAATTTCATGAAAAATTAAATTGAAGATAGGCAATTTTGGTTACTACCCGCTCTTAACCAAAGCGTACATACATAATACTCACACTCGGGATCGGTAAATGCAATATTACTGTACTAGGAGAATTTAGGATGCAAGAGCGAGCGAAGCGAGCTCTGGACTTGGGACACTCCGACTAGGACAGGTTAGGTTAGAATGGGAAGGCGGGGTCTGGAAAACCCCGCCATCCCCTTTGTGGTTATTCTTATTTAAACCACCCAGAAGTAGGAGCTCCGCTAAGCGGTGCACTGTCGACTACGCCTTATTATTATTGCCATTCAGAAATAGGAGGCTTCGTCTAGTAGATAGCGGTGCGCCACGAATATAAATAAAATTATTGCTTATTTAGTTATATTTTGAGTTGAGTATTTTGCAGTGCAATCAGTAATTTTGATTGGAATTCGGATCTCATTATTTTTGGATAGAAAAAGGTTTTTTTTTTTAATTTGCGTTTAAATACTACTCGAATATGATTAGCATGCCCATGCGACGGTAGAACATGGAGGACTGTTATTAAAACAACAGCCATATACCTAGTAGTACTAATTATGCATTTTTGTAATCGAATAAAAGTATTAATTTGATTTGAAGGTGAAGTATGTAAAGCCAGGAAAATGAATTGCTACTCAAATTGATTAGGTAATTTCTAATATGTCCGTCTTATTAAATCACAACTATCATCTTTTGACATTTGTATAATATGGCGGTAAGAGGGTAAATTGACGTAGGATGTCGATTTTGCATAACAATTAATTTCCCTGCCTGTACAATTTAGCCATATTTTTATTTTCATGAAGTGCATACAGTAAGCAAATAGGTAGGTATATAATAATAATAATAATAATAATTTATTTGCTCAGACTACAAATGAGGTCCATTGAGTTAGTAACAATCTTACTTAGCCTATGTTAGTACTTAATAACTAAAACAGATCTTGTTCGCTCGGCTCACAAGCGGACTATCAGCCCGGGCGGCTATCGAGGGCAGAATGATGTTGGGACTAAACTCATTACAAAAAAAAAGAAGGTACAGATGGCGAGAAAAAGTGTTTCAAAATTTAAAAGTCTTTATTATAAGATTTTTTCTAAATTAGAATGTTCTTTTTACCGTGTAAAGTTAATCAAAATATTTCTTAAAATACACTTGCGGTCAAACAATACGGGTCAATGACGAAAATTCCTGTAACTTGCAAATTAATAATGGTATATGCATGAAACTAACTTTATATTACAGAGAATTTTAATATCATATAAAATAAAACCTTCAATGATCTACCACGTAATTAAAAAGTTAAAACTTCCATAATTTCGAATTTTGAAACATATTCAATTTGCGGTTGTTTTACTTTTGCTTGTTTTCTCACTCTTGTTTTCAATATGCCAAATCAAAATTTTAAAAGGCGTACATTGTCGTGTTCCACCATCATTATTGAATTACTATCATGTCGCTAACACCAGAAGAATGTACACGTATCATCACTATGTTAGAAGAAGGCAGAAGTCAGCGAAGTACAGCAACAACAATAGGCGTGTCACTGTCTACAGTGCAGCGAGTCGTCCGACGTTTCCGAGAAACTCGGCAGAACATAAGAAGACCAAGAATCGGCAGACCGAGATGTACGACGGCTCGAGAAGATCGATTTATTGTTACGACTATGCTTCGAAATCGGCACCATGGCAGTAATTTATCAACTTCGGGAGACCCGTAGAGATGACGTAAGCGAGCGGACTGTAAGGCGGCGGCTCCTTGAAGCTAATTTGTCCCCATATAGACCCGCAAATTTACGTTACGCCCGCGAACAAGCACAATGCGGAGACGGAGAATGGGGAAGAGTAATGTTTTCTGATGAATCCAGATTTATGCTGTATGCACATGATGGGCGGCGAAGAGTCTACCGACGGCCAGGGGAACGTTTTATTCCAGCTTGTTGTGAGGAAAAAGTGCCGTTCGACGGTGGATCTGATAAGGTTTGGGCTGGAATCTCTTCAGAGAGTCGCACGGAGTTAGTGCTGATAGAAAATGTTACGCTAACTAGTGCAAGATATGTGGAAGAAATTTTTAATGAGTGTGTCGGTCCGTATTTAATTAATATGGGTGGATATTCAATATTCATGCATGACCACGCCAGGCAACATACAGATCAAATTGTAAATGAGTATTTTCAGAACGTTGGCATCAATCGGATGGACTATCCCGCGAGAAGCCCGGAACTGAATCCAATTGAACACGCTTGGGTTGAGCTTAGGAGGTGTGTAAGAAATCGAAACCGTGCACCAGTCTGAAACATGCGTTAGTGGAAGAATGAACCAGTATCCCGCAACATCTCGTAAGAAACTTAATAAATAGCATGCCCAATCGCCTGGCAGCTGTGAGAAGAGCCCGTGGAGGCAATACAAAGTATTAATTTTGTTATAAAGTTCGTTTTTGTGTTGTATCTGAGGTACCAACCATTATTTTAACATTCAACACTTATCGATAATAATAATATTGTATTAAATTGGCCCATACTTAAACATGTAGATTCCTAAATTATGTATGTATTCGAAAACTTTTTAGATTTGTCTTTCCTAGGTACATAAGAAGCTAATAATTATTTTAGTAACAGTTTTGGACACGACCGTACCTTGTAATAAAACCGGGTGAAAACGCAACTAGATTTAATATTAAAATTTTCGGGTGAAAACGCAACTGGGGACTAGTGCTACCCTGGCACGCAACCTGCGAAGTAACGAGGCAGATTTCTTGCGCCATACTGCGTCAAAGCTGTCAGTGCGCGCGTCGGCAAACATCGCCGACGCACTGCAGAAGCGTGGCAGTCACAACAGCTCTCTGAACGCATTGTTATATTGGATACGCAGATCATTGCAAGCCCTTTGAGTATATCTGAACCACAGGGCCCCGCGTACAGTGTTGTGAAATACGTCTTAAAGGGCTATTTTAATTGCGATTGTACATCGAGAGAACCTGCGGGCTAGAATGTTCGTCCGGACTGACAACGCTCTGCGCTCTCTCTCCAAGTATAAATCGCTTTCAGGCAATCTGTTACCAGATGGCTCAAGTATTTAACTTTATACACCCTGTTTATTGGGTGACATAGGTAATTAAGTACACAGTCCTCGCTCTCCGGATCAGCTCTTTGCTGCGCTGGCATGACCTAGCCAGCATTATTAGTGTCTGTAAGTATAGTCGTCCTCGTAATTGCTTTACCGCTTTAATAAAATGCCAAGTGAATTGAAACTTCACTAAGGTTAAAACTTTAATTCAACCTCATAAAGCAACAAGGTGCACGAGTATTTGTCTATCTGCCTGTCACCTTTCTATTTGTCTGTCACCTTGCTGTTTTATGATATCGACGCTAGAAACGCATACTGTATTAACGAACAATGCATAAATTGTTCAATAAATTGATTTGAAGTTCTACTTTTCACAAAAAAAAAACATAGTAAATGAACTACTGAGCATTCTTGTTGATACTCAGAATTCTTAGTATTTAATATGTTTATTGTTTAATTACTAAGTCAAAAAAAATGTACATGACCTTTTTGATATATTTTTAGGAGACAAAAAGGTCAAGGTCAAGGTTTCAAGGTTGTGAATAATCTTGGTTAGGTAAAATTGACTTAAGTCGCAATTCCAACATTAGAGGTCCTTTAAAAAATGTTTCATTGATTGAATAGCTGCATACAACCTACAACTAAAGTATCTTACGTTCTATTCGGTAAACTTTAATGTTCCAATAAGCAGGCCGAGTTATTCAACCTGCGAGGAAAACCAAAAAATCTAATCTTACTCGTTAAACTTACTTCCGTCTAGAATAAAGGTATTATATCCCAATATTATTATTACATTTTTTTGGCGATAGTTAAAAATAAAATACAAAATAAATAAGTATAAAAATTGTAATTACACAACTGCACACTTCACAAAGTTATACAGTTGATAAATAACAAGAAAAACATAAAACAATTAGTTTATGATAAAAAAAAACCTAAATCAACTTTGAGATCATGCAGTCAGTCACATGAAAATTCAAGCAAAACAAAAGATAAAACAACTTATACATTTATTATAAAACAACAAAACTACTTACATTTGAGATCAATCAGTCACATGAAAATTATGCTATATGTTCGCTGCTATATATGTTATAATAATATGTAGTAACAAAAAATAAAGCAACTTATACATTTTAATTAAACAAAAAACTACTCAACTTTGACATCAATCAAGCCCTTGATCCAGCTGCCTAAGGAGAGCCACCTCAGGTTTTTTCGAGGCTGTTGGCTATTAAGCCATTGGCTGTCACGACTGTCGGCACAATGATCGCTGAGCCCACGTCCCACATGTCGACAACTACGTGAGCGAAGTCAAGATATTTGATTTGTTTCTTTCTCGGCTTTCATGAGGTTCCCGTCATGCGGGACCGTTATGTCAACAATCATTGCGCGCCGCTTTATTCGATCCACCACCACTAAATCAGGCTTATTGGCAACAATAGTCCTGTCAGTGATGATGGATCGATCACAGCACAATTTGATATTTCCATTTTCGAGAACTGGGTCGGGCACATACCTGTAGTACGGCACTTCCGATTCGACAAGGCTGTATTTCAGAGCAAGTTGCCTACTGATGGATAATCCTGGTTACTAGGTTGTGTCTATGTCAGTATTCCTCGGTAGCTAGACTAGAACACCCAGAGATAATGTGTCTGATTGATTCGGCCGGACGGTGGCGTGCCTGACAGATGTCAACCGTGCCGTCTTTCATAATAAATCTCAGGTAATTGTTTGTCATCATAACTTCGTCCATAATTGCATAAACAAAACCTTCGGTTTCTCCAAAGAGGTCACCGAAACGCAGCCAGGCTACGGACGCTAGTTGATCTACATCAGGTCCATGTAGGGCCCGGAAATAGCGTCCGTGAAGCTCCTTACTCTGCCATACTTCCATGCGATCATTAGTTTCAAGCACTTCTGGCTTGCGCCAGTTCTCTTTAGCCAAGGAGAGCGGGGTGAGGCCCTTGTCCACTGTGACCACATCTCGATGCATCCATACGTCGGTTTCAAAGAAATATTCCCTGACAATGCATATCTTGCGATTGCATTTAAAAATCCTCGACCTCCACACTTTCGCGGGAGATACAGCCTCATTACCGATGACCGTGGGTTATGCATTGGATTTGCAGTTAGCAGCGTACGGACCCTCCTATCCAGGGCGTCGAGTTCGGTCTGAGTCCTCTTGAGTATGCCGGAAGAGTACATCAAAACCGGCATGACCTAACCGTTAAAGGCGCGCACCTTGTTTCCGCCTGATAACAGACTGTTAAATACTTTCTTCAGGCGGCCAAAGAAGCGCTCCTTCAACGTTATTTAATTTAAGTTCTAATTTCGTGCCTGTGCTGTTTACTACTGACGAGTTCTCTCGTATGGAGCCAGTCCTGGGTGCAGCAGTCAGATCATGGTAAACTTTAGAACGAGCTATCATAATTAAATGCAAATAATAAATGTCGTGTCTGCACCGTTGACCGTTAAGGAGATCCTTCGTCTGGAGCCAATCCTGGGTGTAGAATCACAGGTCATGCATCATAAAAATGCATTGTCATGCATTGAAACAGAATCAACGTGTGTTTCTCCGTAGGATAAGAGGTAGTGGTTTTTTTTCAGCTTGCAAGATTTGCCCAGAACATACATACAAACATTGCTAGTTAAATAAAAGCTTGTAAAAATGACTATGGTCAATTTTCTAACGTTATGTACGGTTTATGAAACAAATGACGAAAATGGTTGGATTTAAAACAAAATTCAATAAGGAAATGATTGAAATCACCGTTGTAGTAACGACCACAAAAGTGCTCGGATTTAACTGGAACCTAGACTATTCGAAACAGAAATATCTGCCGATTCCAACGATGTAAATAACTCAAAATTGAGTTTTTTATATCGTTGGAATTGGCAGGTAAAACAAAGTGGTCGTTCATACAATATGCCTTTCTAGCGTCTATAGACAAGTAGAGAATACAATCCCTGGCATCTTCATCAATCCACGGTTTCCGGGATTTGTTATACGTGATCCAGGGATCGCGGAATTATCCCGGTATTCGACTATGAACTTCGAATGGACTGAAATAAAGATAAACTTTAACCCCTTTATTTATAAACGTTGCTTAAAGTTAAGTAGTGATTAGCGACTGTTTCACCATACATTTTTGATGTTTAAAGGCCTCTTAACTTTTACCAACGTTTATAAATAAACCCCTAAATGTATTTTTTTAAATCGTTTATTTAGTATGAAGTAGGTACTTAACTAGTATTTTTGGATAATAAACTAATAAAAATCAGTTGTTTATTGCAAACAATAAAATCAACTGAATTGTATCATGTAAGTAAGTGTAAGACAAAACAAAAATAAACTTTATATTTGTTATTCCGAAAATACAAGCGCAAAAATATCAGAGCGTTCTTGTTTCATTTCCAAGTCTGCTTTTTAGTTTGTTCCCAAATAACATTTGCCTGTTATTTCGTTCGCGTGGATGTCGTAAGGCACCACAATACTTAATTTAAAATAACAACCACATTTTTATAAAGTTTTCTTGTAGTTTTGTTATCACCAGCAAAAATATGAAGAGTCAGGACTAGTGACGTGGGAGCAAGTGACGCGCGACACGGGCATACAGTTGTCCGTGTGAGAAGCAGCTCGTCCTGAGGTCGACGCCCGCAGCCTTCAGTAGTTATTTCCCATAGTTCGAGAAGTTTTTAGTTTTTAGTAAATTAATGAATGTCTGCGTTTCTGATATACTTCACAACTCTGATACACTGAATCAGAATCAGAATGCTTTATTTGTAAACATGGTCAAACTACAACAGAGTGCGAGATGTTACAGATTGGTAGATCCTCTGTTTTTCCCAGACGCGTATTCTACCAGAATTATGTAAACTTTGACATTAGTTATAGAGTCAATATTAAGAGGTACATGCATATCAATACAAAGAAAAAGGGTCAAAAACGCCCCCAGTCTGCCAGGAACGAGAAGTAACTTAAAAAATCGCTAAAACTGAGTACAAAATTAATATATAATTCCGGTTTTAATCCTCACTGGTTAACATACGTAAAAAGCACTCTCAATATTAATTCAAGGGTATTATATAATTAAGTAAAATCGGCAGATTTTAGTATTAGAAAAGCAGTTCTTACGCATGTTTTGAAGTAAAACACGCTTGTTTTATATGAATGTCGTATTGACACAATGATGAGAGTTCATTCGATGACTACCTACTCGTAACTATTTCATTTATTTTCTACAAATATTTCTAGGTAAGCTGCCAATAATGAGGATAACTGAAAGTTTGTAATTTTTTAGTGCATTTCTAGGCGTTCTAAAACTAAATCTGCAGATTTTACTAAATAATTATACACTACCCCTGAACGAATATTCAAAGCAGTTTTTTCGTATGTTAGCCAGTAAGGATTGAAACCGAAAGTATGTATTTCCTTTTTATTAATTTTTAGCGATTTTTTGAGATACTTCTCTTTGCTGTCAGACTTGCGGTAATGTGCTATGGGAGATGAGACTTCTCCTTTAAAATACAATCAATTTCAAATGTCAAATATATTAAGTTACATGTCATATTAATGCTAATTTCAAACAAAATTTAAAATCGTCAAAATAGGTGAGGTGATGTACAATTTTCTGAAGCAGTACCTAATTATAGAACTGACTTGACACTGACTGATGCATTCTTATAGATTATTCCTGACGAACAGCTATCACTAAATTAATAATTATTATTATAACAGTGGATCATAAACACACGCGGGATTTCAACATTAGTCGTCCCACGATGCCAACGAGGCGAGGACGCTTGGATCAAAATATTACCTACAACTTATATTAAGCTTAAAGTGCCAAAATATATTATTTTTTACTTTTTAGAGGTTTTGTTTGTTTCGAAAGTTTTGTTTTTATGTTAGCTTGAGCCCAGTAGGTGGCCACGTTTATTGCGGCATCAGTGGAATTCTTTAGGTTTTTGTTTGTGTCGGGGGTTTTTAATATTTTTTGTTATAAAACGTCATAATGTATCGAATTTCTTAGTTAGATTCACTCATTTTGGCGGACAAAAACACAATTGAAAGATACTGTCTATCTATATAACTGGTATCAAAACCAGCCAGATACAAACAGTACAGCCAAAGAGATTTTTCTACAACTTTTTACATGCAAATACGAAAAAAGCTTTTTCATTTCTCATACTCGGAAAGTAGCGTTTGTTTGATCCGAGTAGCGGCTGGAAGACGCTGCTCCCCATCTTTGGGCGGGAAAGACTCATAGTAATTGCTAACATCTCTAGGGCGGGCATGAATTTAAAAAATAGAACAATATAAGTAGTCGGCTACGAACATTTTTACATAATTAAGAAAAATATCGATTAAAATAAAATAAAAATGCTGCGGTTTTATGAGTGTTTGAATTGCCATGGTGAATTTAAAAAATACATATTAAGCGGGACGGCCCGCGGCGGAGACGCGGTGTGTTCCATATTTAAAATTAATAAAAACCGGCCAAGTGCGAGTTGGACTTGCGCACGAAGGGTTCCGTACCATTGACTAGGTCAGTGGTTCCCAACCAGTGGTCCGTGGACCACCAGTGGTCCGCAAGAGCTAAAATATGGTCCGGGCAAGATTTTAAACAAAATGATTGAAACTGTAAAGACGCATTTGAAGTTGAGTCTTTGGGGCAGTTTTGGTGTAAAAAAGTAATTTCATACACTAAAATTCGTGAAATCGCTTTGCGCTGTCTTATACTTTTCTCCACAACTTAAACTCAAACTCACCCTCAAACTCAAAGCATTTATTTCAAATAAACCAATTACAGGCACTTTTGAATTGTCAAGGGGTCGGTCAGTCAGAAAGATGAAGCTAGTTGCCCATTCCAGGTACCTATGGAGAAGAACGGGCAAGAAACTCCATGGACACTCTTTTAAATCAAAATATGGTTACAAATTATTGGTTACATCATTCATGTTGAAATTATGCATGTGAGAACGATGCAGAACGTTAAAAGCGTCCGTAATAAAGAGACGACAAAAATTCCAATATTAAATTAAAATAAGCCGTGGCAGCCAAGAGATGACCAGTCCCCACTGACGGCGCCCGTTCACGAACATGACTTATGGATCAGCACCATTTAGCTCAACCATTTTGAAGGGAACTTAATGATCCAACACACACGCCACCACCAGCGAGACATTTGAGTGAGCATGACATACTCTCAGCCGCCAGGGCACATTCAAGTCAATGAAAGACAAACCTAGAAAATGGTAGCTTTATAGTAGGTACATAGTACTCACACGTGTGCTAAGCATTTATACAATACTACAAGATTGAATTTATACAATGTAAAGACAGTTTTTACAATCTTCAGTAGTTCCAAATGCTAATCAATTAGTTAATGCGCCCTTGTGGAGCAGGACCAGCGTTGAGCCAAGCATTTTTATCAGCGATGTAATCCCCCAACTTATAATATGCTTGACTGCATAGTGTGCGTTTTATACAGGATTTAAATTTCGTTTCATTCAATTGAAGTATATGGGGAGGTATTTTGTTGTAACATTTTAAACAGTACCCCATGAAAGAAGAGTCTACTATAGCCAGCCTGAAACCTGGTTGAACTAATTGGTCCCTATTTCTAGTGATATAATTGTGTCTTTCACCTCTTTTACTAAAACTATGTAGATTTTTCCTTACGTACATGATGTTTTCATAAATATATTGACAAGGTACCGTCATGATGTTAATATCTTTAAACAGTTCCCTTAGAGAGTCGCGCCTGCGGAGGCCATATATGGCTCTGATGGCTCTTTTCTGCAGAATAAAAATAGACTCAACGTCTGCAGCCCGTCCCCATAGTAAAATACCGTACGACATAATACTATGAAAGTAACTAAAATAGACTTATTTATGCGAACAAGGATTTAGTGCTTTACTGATAATGAAAAACAAGTTCAGGAATCGATTGAAAGTAAATGATGATATTCGTGTAACTTTGAGCAAAAAAATTTCCACAAGAATTCAAGAACTTGTAAAGATGCGTGCTCAAAAACCTCATTGACGCAAACAGAATTACGTACCAACAATTTAAGTGTTTTGTTAATTAATGTTACTTTTGAATTTTACGATTACGTATGTTAAACTTTTCGATTAAACTTTATTTTTAGATTGATACAGTTTATTATTTAACATTGTAGTCCCTGCTAATAATAATGAAATCAAAGTGGTCCCTGGTCAAAAAAAGGTTGGGAACCACTGGACTAGGTTTCTACTTAAGCAATGTGCAGACGAGCTAACCCTACCATTTTATAAATTAATTAACCAATCGTTTGAAGAGGGAACTTTTCCGAATAAACTTAAAATCGCTCTGATAAAACCCATACATAAGAAAAACTCTAAAACCGACCCTAATAACTATCGCCCTATCGCGCTGTTACCAACTGCGTCTAAAATCTTTGAGAAGGCTATGTGTAACCGCGTATACTCTTTTTGTGAAAAATATAAAATACTTGACGACTGCCAAAATGGTTTCCGTAAAAACAGGTCTACAACGTTAGCAGTCTACAAATACGTACAAGAGGCTCTAACTATTATTAATAATAAAAACTACGCCATAGGTATGCTGCTCGATATGACCAAAGCTTATGATAAGGTTCAATTTAAAATACTTTTAGACAAGTTACATGGGATAGGAATACGAGGAAAAGCTCATGAATGGTTTGCATCATACCTAAAGGATAGGGTACAACTGGTAGAAATTGAATATTTCAATAAAAAAACAAATGAAATAATTAAAATGAGATCGGACAGTAAAGCAGTAAATGCTTCAATTCCCCAAGGGAGTGTGTGTGGCTGCCTTTTGTTTCTTATCTACATAAATGACCTTCCTAAAATTATAAACGGACCATGTGTTCTATTTGCGGACGATATATCACTGCTCACCTCATGCCTGAACGGTGACAATATAAACGCCAAATTAAACTCCCTTCTTTCTACAGCTGTAAACTGGATGGATAATCATAATTTAGAAATTAACTTCACCAAAACAAAATTAATTACTTTTCATCCCCATCAAAAATCCCCATTAAAAATAAATTTCATTTTTAATAATGAAAAACTGGAACAAGTAAATGAATTTACTCTCCTCGGTTTGTCTATAGATACCCACATAAATTGGAAATCCCACATACAGAAAGTAAGAGCAAAACTATCCAAATTTTCTTATGCCTTACGCGAAATTAAAAAAACGACCAACCTGCAAACTGCACTTGTTACTTACTATGCATATGCCCAGGCATGGCTTAGCTATGGGGTCATAATGTGGGGTAACAGTACAGATTCACAAACCATATTTATTTTACAAAAGAAGTTAATTCGAATAATTACCAACATAGACCAGACAGATAGCTGCAAACCTCACTTCCTAAAACACAAAATACTCACACTTCCTTGTTTATATATCTTAGAATTATGTAAATTTGTCAGAAAACACCCAGATTTTTACACCACTTGCGAAGAAACACAAACAAGATACATTTTTCGACACAACAAAAACAAAATAAACATACCTCAATCCCGACTCAAAATGCACTCCACTAGCCCTTTAGTTATGTCCATAAAAATGTATAACAAATTACCAAATGACATTAGAGAAGTAAGCAAAACAAATATATTTATTAATAAATTGAAACAATTTCTGGAATCCAAGTCATACTACTCAGTAAAGGAGTTTTTAGATGATAAATCCATTGTAAATTAAAATTATTCCCTCTCTTATACAGCAAACATTATGAAATATATATAATATAATATAATATGAATATAGAAAATGAAATATAAATATGAAAATATAAATACATAAATAAGAATAATGATATAATAATAGCATTTAATAATAATAAAAATACTTCTAAAAATTTCATAATAATTACCTACATTATTCTTGTGCAATACATAAAATAAAATAAAACTAATATACTATATATAAACCTGATAATATATATATATATATATATATATATATATATATATATATATATATATATATATATATACATAATTATACACTCAATTAAACTCATCCAATAAATTTTTATAATATTTAATTGCTTGAATTGCTGCTTAGCCCTCTTCCTCTCTCCTAATTGTGCTGTGCCCGACAGGGTCCATATTGATCTTTTACCTTGTTAGACCATCTATGTAATACATATGGAATGCAATAAAGAATTGAGTATTGAGTATTGAGTAGGTAAACAACAGTAGGTACACAAATTAGGTGCCTACCTGTTACCATTTATTGATATCGAGGAAAAAAGGGCAATAAAATCGCATTTGTTGTATGGGAGCCCCCCTTAAATATTTGTTTTATTTTGTTTTTCGTATTTGTTGTTATAGCGGCAACAGAAATACATAATTTATGAAAATTTCAACTGTCTAACTATCGCGGTTCTTGAGATACAGCCTGGTGACAGACAGACGGACAGACAGCGAAGTCTTAGTAATAGGGTCCCGTTTTTACCCTTTGGGTACTGAAACCTAAAAAGACTACCTATATAATTCAGCGGGATACTAACTCTGACAGCTTTACCGAAAACATTCAAAATATCGGTTTTATGGACTAATATTTGATTAAAAATGAGTTTCACATTATTATTATCAATAAATAATTTAGAAAAACGATGTACAATTTTTTTACTTATATTCGAAATGTAAAATAGAGTGTTTAACTCGGGTGAAAGTCATCAATTCCTACTCGGTCTATAGCCGCCCCCGAGCACAACAAAAGTTCTAAAAAATATATTTTCGGCATTCGAATCGTTCCCAGACCTCGCAAAAAATACAAAAAAGAAAAAAAACAATGTATGGTTTTGAATTCGCTTTTTTTATTTGATGTATATAAGCAGCAACTGAAATTCTCCGCTCAATTTCAACACTGGAGGAGGAACAGACAATTAAATAGATATTAATATTTGTTCTCCACACGAAACTACCTTTTGGAAGGGGAGACTTTAATCAATTCTATTTTCTTGTAAATGTTGTCGTTCTAAAGTGCCTTTTAAGTGCCTATTTGAAATAAATTATTTGACTTTGACTACGAATTATGATATTAGGTGATCCCCCCTTGGCCTGTTGGGGCATAACCTCGACAGTACCTACTGTCGTGGAGCAAATAGGAGTTGTACGTTGTTGTGTAGGTACTATGTTGATGTTTTTTGTCGAAATAAAGTGGTCTTTGTCATCTTTGTGAAATCTAGATAAGCTTATAATGAAAGGAAAGTACAATGAAATGCAGACAAAACCTATTTATTGACGTGTAAGTGCTGGTACAAACCTACTTCCTACTATTCTATCCTAATAATATTACAGGTTAATGTGAACGTTAGTGAGGATGGATGGAAGGATGGATGTTTGTTATTCAATCACGCAAAAACGGCTGAACGGATATGGATGAAAGGAGAATGCTCATCAAGTATGAAAAAAAAAACCCGGAGGGCACAGATCCGCGATGTATCTCAGAATTTTAGTGATATTTAATGATATCATTTTGTAAATATTTCACTATAAGCGTCGATGGCTAAATGTGTGATATTGCTATTTGTTTTTCATCAGAAGTGATATTTTTTCTTTAAGTTATCTTCGATTTGGGTAGACCGGAAGATATAAATACATGCATACATACAAATACTCACGCCCATAATCCCACGAAAGTAGGCAGAGACTGCAGATTGTCTAAATCAATTATCCACAGCCCACTTTTCACTGCTTTTCTGCGAGACTCAGCGTGATGAGTGGCGAACTCAAGTGGGCTGTGGATAGTTGATTTAGACAATCTGCATTCTTTGCCTCTACTCCTATGGGATTATAGGCGTGATTATATGTATGTTTGTATGTATTTATATCGTCGGGTCAAATCGAAGATATAAAAAAATAATCACAACAAAAAATAATCACCCCTGATGAAAAACAAATAGCACAATATCACACATTTAGCCATCGAATCTTATAGTGAAATATTTACAGAATGATATCACTAAATATCACTAAAATTTAGAGCTACATTCTGTATCTCTTCGCTCTGGGTTTTTTTAAGCATTCTCCTTAGGCACACAGATCGTTTATAGTCTGGATTAACACATAGTATACCTACTTTTAATCTCGGTCGTACGTTCCCGTGAGATAATTTCCGACATTCACGCGGGCGAAGCCGCGACCAAAAGCTAGTACAGAAATTAATCATTTAATTATCATTTATCTAATTCAGGTAAACCCGAAAATCACAGGATTAGGTATAATTTACCTTTTGCCCGCGGCTTTGCCTACGTAGAGGTTGGAAATTATCCCACGGGAACGTACTAACGGGATAAAAAGTCTTATAAGGCCATGTGTGCCAAATTTAATCGAAATTCGAAGGTAACAGACAGACAGAGTTACTTTCGCATTTATTTTATTTAAAAAAAGAAGGAAACGTTATTTATTCTGCACAAACAAGACGCATATTACAAAAAACTAAATAAAAAATAAAAAAATACTATTTATAGGTGGATAGGATTTACGATATGGGCAAAATTGATTTGCCTCGCAGAGCACGTGAAGCGGTTGGTCCTGGCTGTCATTCGTAGATCTTTGTCAGTCGTTACAAGTCGTCAGAAGCCCGAAAGTCGGACAACTAGACTTACCAAGGGGTTTGTGTTACCCAGTTACTGGGTTATGGAGATTAGATAGGCAGTCGCTGTATGTAAAGTACTGGTATTCGGCTGAATCCGGTTAGACTAGAAGCCTACCCCGATACAGTTGGGACAAGGCTGGGTGGCTGGGGGGCTGGGTGGCTGGGGGGCTGGGCAGATGGTGATGATGATGCGGATAGTATGGATTTCACAAGTAACAAAGACTTACAACGTTAGTACCAATATTTCTTGATAACGATTTTACCTAGCACTGCAATAATAATTCGCTGCACGACTAGAGCCGGTTACACACAGCTTCATAACATAACATCCCGCCTTTTTTCCCCGGAGGGTTAGGCAGAGGTGTACCTACAGTACACCCACATTTCGCTAGTTATATTAAGTCCCATGTAATAGGTGGCGAGCCTATTGCCATCAACTGGGCACAAATTCAGACTCCGGACTGCTACGTCTTTCTCGCTTTTATTGCATGGACATAAAGCTGTTTCTGACCGGCTCAAGCCGATCCCGCGTCGATACCTAAGTGCCGTTACTCCGTCAACATCGACTGCAATCAGTTTAACGTTCTTGTACGACCTGTAGATCGAACCCAGGACCTTATGCGCAACTGTCGCATTTCGACCCTAGAACACCGAGGCCTATAATGTATCATAGACTATACGATTCTCATTTTGGGAATCAGATGAGTGAAAGTTGATGTTAGGGGGGATCTTTTACAATGCATATTATTATTTTAGAAATAATAATACATTATAATAATAATATTGTTAAGTAATATATGTCGCACTTGTTAAATGTAGGAACGTTTCAATTGCATTGGTGAGTCCGGAACAAGCAGTAACTGAAATAGTTTGATGATGAACGCCCGTCAAGTACTTGCGGTCAATACTAGGTACCTACCTAATGCAGCTAAATAAATAGGGCAGATTGGTTTACGATGGCCACCAGCCGTATCTCTGGTTGCCAATGCAAATAGATCAAAATAATACATACACATTAGAGATACCGAGGCGCAATGTTACTGGTTTGACGCATCAAACATTTAGATTCGAATGTTCTGAAAAGTGTTGTGAAAATCTCTAAACCGTTCATTTTTACCGCATTGCAAGTAGGTCCAGCGCCATTGATATTAAAATATATATTATAGACTATTATACAAATCATAATGTCATGAAATCTATAATGGGAAACTACAATGCTAATGGTAAAGTGTGTCGTTTCAAATTACGGCCTTGTAAGTAGGTAGGTACTTACCTACATGTCTTATTAACAATAAAACTGTTTCTATTAATAAAATCCAATTCTACGAGTAAAACAATTACATGTAATTAAAATATCATAAAAAAATAATTCGCTGTTATGCATTTCCTTGCTAACATTAAAAATAGCAGCTATAGATTCACAAAAAAAAAATTTCGCCTCGATTAAAATTTTAAATCACTGCTTCGAAAATGCTTAAATACAACAGAAAAATATTTAATAATTTTTACCTTATTTTGTTTACTAGATGTATAGCGAGCGAGCGAGAGGCGCGCGCGCCGTACCGATGCGCGCGAAACTTAGCTAAAATTACATGTGCGTGAAACACTATCGAGTCTATCGTTCTATTTTCGAATGAGTGCTCGCCAGTGCCACCTAGCGCGGGAACTCGGAACGACGCTTTAAACTTCAGGCGATTATTATTGATCGTTAAAATCTATGATTGAAAGCGTTTCTTCTTTGTTTTTATTGCATTCATGACGGTTCTTGGTAGTAGTAGTCGGTTTTGGGTAATTACCTATTCATAAAGAAGCAAGTTAATATAAAGCTTGTAAGAACGAGTTTTTAATTTTGTCATTTAAATATAATACTTACCTACATTCTGTGGATTTTCCTAAATTATGTACCAAAAGAAAAGAAAAAAAACCTTACTAAAAAGGAAACCTCAAGATGAAGACAAATAGTTTATTATTGTTTTGAAGTTTTAAAAAAACAGAAAATGCATCAGGATAGAATTCTCAAGAGATCATTATTCTTCAAAATACGTCATAATAATATATTACCATTCGTCTCAATAAAAACTTAGCTATACCTAAGTTAGGTAGGTTTCGACTGTGCCTGAATGGCACAGTGTGCTAAATGATCAAAGTGCACCGTGTAGGTATAACACAATGTAGAAGACGGTGAGTGACAGTGACAAATGAATATAATCAAACTCAAGCTCAAAGCAAACAAAGCATTTATTTCAAATAAACCAATTACAGGCACTTTTGAATTGTCAAGGGGTCAGTCAATTAGAAAGACGAAGCTAGTTGCCCATTCCAAAGCATAGTAGGTACCTATGGAGAAGAACGGGCAAGAAACTCCATGGACACGTTTTTAAATAAAAATATGATTAGTACAAAATATTGGTTACATAATTCATGTTGAAATTATGCATGTGAGAACGATGCAGAACGTTAAAAGCGTCCATAATAAAAAGACGAAAACAATTCGAATATTACATTAAATTAAAATAAGCCGTGGCAACTAAGAGATGACCAGTGCCTACTGACGGCGCCCGTTCACGGACATTTAATAGTGGAAGATGGCCAGGTACCGTGGCCAGAGATGACGTAGTTTTGCAGTTCCTAATGTGGCTTGAAATCATCCGTCTTCTTCATGCCGATGACGCGATAGTTTTTCAAACTTGGTTGTGCTAAAACTTTGCCTCAAGAGGTAACTATGTTAAACGCACACATGGGTAGCATTGTATAGTTACAATGCTACCCATGCGTGCACCTAGGTATATGTATATACGACGCCGATGATACGATATTAGAATATAGGTAACACTAAAAATAGAGATACGAAAAATGAAGGAAAGGTGTGTGTTAAACTTGCACTGCATTTGATTCCAACTGCTTATGTAACCAAACTTATTCTTTTCCGTCTTCTATGCAAATCAGGTCAATATTCTCTTAGGAAAAATTAGGTAAGTACATTCTACCTAAATAGTACCATGCTTAAAATATTATGAATATTGATTCATTTGCTTGCAACGTAAAATACCTACTTTGATATTAATTATAATACACCTAGTATTATAATTAATCAGTAAGATCTTGGAAAAATACCTACTTTGAAGTAGGTATTTTTCCAAGATCTTACAGTAATAAAATGTACAGAGAGATTTCCGGGCTTTAGAGGTATAAACATCAAAGTTTTAGCCGCCGACTGGGGGTCATGAGAGTTAATGCCAATCGGAACCGTGCTTGCTTAGCTTCTGACATTTCATAAGTGCCTATGTTGGTTTATGTGAAATAAAATATTTTGACTTTTAAGTCCATTCATTTGCAACCAAGAGCCTCTTGTTGATGAGTTAATGCCTCTTAAATGTTCCCAAAGAGCAACTCGTAATGTTTCATGTTGTTGCTCTAATATTTTTCATAGGCGATTTTTAAATAACCTAACACCTGTTTTGCCCTAAGGGTTGAGCCATAGGTGTACCTAGTAGCGCACCCACACTTCACTAGTTATGTTTAAGTCCCGTGTGTGTAATGCTCCATATTTTACGTAGCACTGCAATAATAATTCGCTGCACGACTAGAGCCGGTTACACACAGCTTCATAACATAACATCCCGCCTTTTTTCCCCGGAGGGTTAGGCAGAGGTGTACCACCTACAGTACACCCACATTTCGCTAGTTATGTTTAAGTCCCATGTAATAGGGGGCAGCCTATTTTCATCAACCTGGCACAAATCCAGACTCCGGACTGCCACAGAGAATTTCCGGATGGAAAAACTCAATAAGGTGGATTTTATAAAACTACTAGCGACCCGCCCCGGCTCCGCCCGGGTAGCAAAGCATAATATAATATAGCCTATGTCACCCGGACATAGTGTAGCTTCCCAACAGTGAAAGAATTTCTGAAATCGGTTCAATAGTTTCGGAGCCTATTCAATACAAACAAACAATCATATCTTTTCTATTTATAATATTATTTTACTGTATTTCGTTTATTACAAAATAAATTTAGGTTATACCTTAGCCTCAGCAACACGTGGTGGTTATGCTATTAAATTGTAGCTTATATGAAACATTTGTATTTTTAACATAACGCCATCTATTGAATACTTACTCAATCCTGTCAACAGATATCGCAATCTGTTAGAATCGTTTAGAGCTAACAGATAATTGTGACTGTCAAATAATAGACAAATAATTTGCAATAAAATAATATTGCGACTATAAATTGAGATGTAAGCTATCCTATCTTTCAAGTTGGATCAAATTGCACACGGTGTGCAAATCAAATTTAAAATCGGTTCAGTAGTTTAGGAGTCCATCGCAGACAAACAACGTGACACGTAATTTTTATATATATAAAGATTTAAGATTAGATAAAGATTTATCGTCAATTTATGCATTGTGCATTGGTATTGAATTAAATTACCTGCAGTATTCATTATCTGTAGCAACTATGGCCGCTTATTGAACCACAAGTCTAACATTAAACACCAAGTTTGAGTGTGCCATTGTCCTGGTAGGAATTACAAGCTCCGCTCGCTTTTACAACAAAGCAAAGGTCGTCTTTGTGGCTCATGTATGCGCTTTTCTGTAATGGTTCTAAAACCGCTTTTAGGTGTATAAAAATATGCTTTGTGATATGAAGTCAAAGCCAATATGTGGACACGAGGAGGGTGACCGTTAATTTTGTTTGTATGTATTTAAAAGACAATAAAGATAATGATAAAAGAATAAGATAAAAGAAGATATTAAGTTAATCAACATATGCAAGCTCACTAAGGATGCATTATAGGTGGCCGCTGTATTGTAGGGGAAAGGTAGGTGACACGGACTCTGCAGGTACGAAGGTCCACCTTAATAATTTTGAAAGGAACAACGCCAACTCTGAATGAGTGGTGTCATAAGGAAGCCCTTCATGCTCCCTCTCTTGGTCAGCTTACTCAACACCGCCGCCCACGTGTGCACTTTTTAAGCCATGAAAGTTTATTTTACGATTTTCAATCGACCTCCGGTTTTCTTTGGCTTAAGATAATTATGTTGTGGCGGTCTCTGTGTGCAAAGTGACCGAGCTGAACCGTGTGCCGAGTGATTGAACTAATATCAAACTATGTGGACGAGAAATTAAGAGTACGGCCGGTTACAGTGCATCACCGACTGTCGGTGCGTAGCATTGCGCGTCGGTCCTGACGATACGCATTTGATCGAACGTCAGTTTGTAGTATTCAGTGCTCTCTTCACCAACAAACCAACCGAACCGATACAGGTTATACAATGGACGGTCGGTCCACCAATCGGTGCAGCACTCAACCCGCTCATTTGTTTCCATAGCGGGTCGGGCGACCAACGCGCGACATACGCAACTACGCAAGTTCTACGCACCTACAACGGTCGGTCGAACAATGTAACTGGCCTAAAATGTGATTATGCCAAAACGGACCCAGGCAAAATGGAACGGAGTATTATAAAGAGAGAAAATTTAAAAAAAATATTGTTCGTTAGGTGACATCAGTGCGTCTAAAACATTTAAGAAAGGGGAAACAAGAAAGAATAGTGATAAAAGAGTGCAAAAAAGAACAATTAATCCAACGATTAAAACTTGTTTTCAGAATCAAGTGGAGGATAGGTTCTATGCCCTGATTTTCGTTTCTAGGTACATTGTGCTTGCACTGGCAGTGTCAAAGATGATACTGAGGCAGTGTTTCTCTGTGAACAAAATGTACAGACCTTTTTTATGCCAGTCCATTTTGCCTTTAGGTGTGGCCCGTTGTGCCTCGATTATGAAGGTAAAACGGACCAATTTAAACATTTAGATATCATCATAATATCTTAATTAAGATAAATAAATATATTAATATGATTATAAATATCTATAAATATATTGAATGTCGAATTATTAAGTAACGTAGAATTCATTAGTTTCACTCTCGAAACTGTTGAGTAAAACGAATAGTTTATTTTCTATATTAGTTCTTGCTTAAGTGGTCCATTCTGCCCACCCTTCCCATATCTACTAGAACTACGACGAATGGTAATCTATCTTTTTGGAAAAAAAAAACTACATGTTAAATCTGCGAAGTATCAACTACTTACTAAAAATTACGTTAATGTTTTTTATTCTCGTCCTCTCTCATCCAGCTACCTACTAATACTATAAAAGCGAAAGTAATTTTATCTGTCTCTTTATCACGGCTGAACGGATTTCGATGAATTTTGGCACACAGGTAGACCATGACCTGGGTTAGGACGCATGATTTTTATCAAGATAGTGTGTTACCGTGGGATAATTTCTGACGTCTACAGAGGCGAAGCCGCGGGTAAAAGCTAGTTAATATATAAAAGTTTAGTACCGGCCTTTGTCGGTCATTGTGCAAGCGGCATGTGACTGTCACGAGACAGTTTTTCCAGTTTCGTCGTATGTGTGCTAATTGACGGGCAGCCGAGCCGACACCGCTGTACCACGGCTTGACACATGGGTGTATTGTGGTGGGGGCTTACCTCACACTGATTTAGATGAAAAATTACGTGACATACAAAGGGTCAAGCGGCTTGTACCACGTGAGCAGCAACTGCTACTCATCAACTGTTCTGCAAATGATTATGACAGGGCATAGCCTCCGTGTCCCAGCAGTGGGAACATTATAGGCTGATTATGCTGTAGCCTCCGTAGATGCTTAGTAATGATAGCTTCTAATGAGACACAGTGTGAAAAATGCCTTCGGCTGAAGCTTTTATTCATCTATCCTATGTGTGGTGGATTTGGAACGAGATAAATAATGACATTATGAAATTATGGAGGACGGGACGGTTCACCGTCCGGGTAAGTCTATCAGACAGAACTTGCGTAGGCGTAACCAGGATTATCCACCTAAAGTGAGTCTGGCCCATTTCTGGAAATTGACCGTTTCGCTTTGTACTGGTATCGATCTACAATTACTGACTCAATAGTCCACTATTGTCGCCAATAAACTTGATGTAATGGTGATAGATCGATTAGCGAGCCGCACAATGATTGTCGATGTTACCATTCTGCACGAAGAGGACCTCGTGAAGGCCGACCGACTTGGCATACGGGGTTGTCGACATGTAGAATGTGGACTCGGACATCACAATGCCGATTATTGTAGCGGCCATTGGTCTGATAGCCAAGAAACTCGACCAACATCTCATCAGGCTCACGTTAGGCGGCTAGTCCAGGGTCTGATTCGGAAGGCTGTGTTCCTCGTGATGCCACCCATTGAAGGATGTCCCTTTGTCTGGAGCTCTTACCACTGGTAGCTCGGGAGTAGCATTGGTGAATCCCTATATTTCTTTTTCTTTTTTAATCGATATTAGCGGACTACATTATTGCCATCCCACCGTCACGGGTAGAACCTGGATAAGCCTGGCACATGAGCATGGGGATTGGCATAAATAAAGAGAGGCCAATGCCCAGCAGTGGGTGAAGTTGGGCTGTGGATGATGACGATGATGAAATGTATAAACAACACTTTTATCATGATATTATTATATTGGAAAGCTAATCGAAATGTAGAAAAATGATTATAAGAGATAAAAACAGAAATAAAACGCGGGAAGGCAAAGGCAGCTAATAAATAATATTCCTCGCTGACGATATATTCTCACCTGTCATTACCGAACATAATGACTCCGCCGCCGCGCGCGGCCCCGGCCGCTGCCGGTGCGCCGCGGAGCGTCACTTTAACGGCACGCTGCGTAAGCGATGACGCGACGCTTATCAGCGGTTATCACCCCGCGAGCCTCGCACCTCGTGCTCGTCCAGTCGCGCGCCCACGCTTGTCTCAAGCGCACGTTCAACCGCGCAGCGCGCAGCCCCGCTCCGCTCGCTCCCGTAACCACACAACACCCGTAAGTGTCAAACCCCACATAACTCCGCTCATAGCCCCGCGGCACTTCGACAACTCAACATCTAATCAAACTAGACTAAACAAATGATGTTCAGTTCTCTGATTACTTTTTATTGTTTATAGGTAGAATATTACTCGTCGTGACCGCACTGTTACTTCACAATTTTTGGGGAAAATTGGATTTTTTCTTAAGTTAACACGTGAGTCACTGGTAACGCACCAGTTCACCAAGGCCGCATCATCCTAAAGCAAACTTGGTCGGTCTCAGTGTATCAGCTAGGATATTGTTATCGCGTGAGATGCCTTTGCCTCCGATGGCCGAGCGTGCTATCGTTTACCGTGAAATCCGTTGTTTTTCGTCACAATTTCGTAAATGTCAAACATTAATTGTGACAGAACCATTGAGTGGTGTACAGTTATACGGGCGCCACATAACTGAAAGTGTTCACTGAAGCTATCATAGACTTGTTTCATGAAGATGACGTCACGGGGCACTGCAGGCCATATTCTAGTAGGTACCGAAGTAAAGCAGATTTTCGTGAGGTTGGTTTCCAGTGGCAACAATTTCCGTGAGAGAGATATATGTCAGTCTGCGATACGGCGAGCCTTTGTAAACACAGTGTTAAGTGTTTGCTAGTTAGCTATGTGGGTAGTTGCTATCCGACACTGAGACGATTCTCACGCTTACGGACATCTCATGATATTTGTTTGACATAACTGTTGTCTTTACACTTTATATACTGTAATGTGAGGTTAATGTGTCGTTTAAAATCGTATTTGAGCCGATTTTCGTGAGGAGTGGAGGCAAGCGCGTGCTGGTCGGGGTGAGTCGGAAGTTACTGGCGGTTGTTATTGTGCTATTAGTAACAGTAATAGTCTATTGTGTTGGATGTTCATTCGTTTGTAGTGTCGCAAATGTCACTACATCGTTCAAAAGGTTTCTATGCATACGGCGGCGCATGAGTTTCTCGGCACAAAGTTTCATAGCAGAGGATGAAAACTAATGTAAACCATTTTACTGAAAATTAAGATATGCTAGTCTTTAGGGATCTATTGATGGTATTCTCCTTTGTGCCTACTATGATGAAATAGTTCTGTAGCCATGAATATTAAACAGGGATATAAAATAAAATTTATAGTCCTACAACTAAAGAGCCTTGTTTACATATAAATGTAAACAAACAAACAGATTATAACCAGTCTTACATGTAACTGTAGGCGACGACGACGGAGACGAAACCGCAGGGGGCGGGGGAGACGGGGGGGGGGGACGGGGGGCAAGGTCCATTCTTTTACGATTCGTTCACTAGAACAGCTGTTTTTGTTAAACAATTAAAAGGTTATGATCAATAATTAACCGATTCATTCTACGATTTTAGATTTTACAACCTGATAATTCTTTTAACATATGTTCACCAGTGCCACTAATACTCGTAATAGCATTCCTTGCAGCAATTTAAAATATTTCACGATCATTTAAAAGCTGAAAGCAAGTTTCTTTCTATCAACAATCTTTTTCCGTAAACGTTATCTTCAAATGTTTAAAGAAAATGTCATAATCATTAAGGTAATAAACATTTCTTCAGCTAAGATAAGAAAGATCTTATAAAACGTCTTAAAAACGATCTTAAAAATTATATATCCGATAAGCATGGTTTTTGTCAAAGTATCTTTCGTGAGGAATGTTTCCAAATTTTTATCAGTAACCTAAGAAAATCTGTCATGATGAACTACAGGTCCTCTGATACGTTTTGCAGCATAATTTTAACCTCAACTGATAACATTTCCCACCAAACACGAAACTAGACTAGGCAGACTTTAACTTAGAGAAACTCTGTGGAGACTTAATCCACGTTCTGAAATGCTTTTAAGATATGTCCACTCACAGTCTATGCAGACAGTTCTATTCCGAGGCTATAGCCCACAAGGATCATTTTGCAGAGTGAGTCTAAAAGTAGCACTTGTCAACAAGGAATGAGGAACATGTGACAACAAAAGAGCATAGTATGAATGTAAGAACAGGCAGATTGAAGAAAAGATGGATGGACTGTGTGAATGAAGATATGGTAAGCACGGAAGTGATTCCAGATATGGTAGCTGATAGAGATGTGTGGACAAACAGGACATGCTGCGACGAGCACACATGACGTGGTGCAGCGGCGGGAGTAGGAAGATGTGCCATGTCTTTGAGTAGATAATACTAAATGTTGTATAGTACGATATAAGTCTGCTGCACGTCTAATCAGCTTCACTCTTTATCAGGATTAGTCGACGAGCCGATAATGGGCGGTAGTTGTCGTGATAATGGATCACTGATGGTCACGCATCTTCTTACTATCTCATAACTGATAAGCGTTAGATGTTTAGTGATGGTACCTACGTCTGGAAGGCCGCTGCTAACGTTTGTGAATATTTCTGCGCACCACCATGCTCTCGCCCTCATACCAATTTGTTCGTTTTTGGCGCGGCATGTATTTTTCTTCTGTCTCGCTGTTAGTCGTCATCTCAGTTTTCATCCCCTTTATATTTTGTTACTTAATAATGATTTTCATAGAACTTAGATATCGGCTTAAAAACCCATTGATTAAGTACTGTACGTTGATAACCATAGGTAATTCTTTCATATCTAATAAAGCTAGTAAAATGACTTGTCATCATTTATCTCGATCACCAAGATAGTTTATCAGTAGTACTCGTAGTAATGTCACTCAAATCGGTTTCGCTTACAAGTGTTTGATGATATCTGCATCCGGTGATTGTATCTAAACATGTTCTAAACAAGTAGTTTCTTCTTTATCTTCTGTTTATTCCATAATTTGTTCAAAAAGGCCTTAATCCTCGGATTTTCCATCAGGAACTTTAAAGAAGCAGCCTGGGAGTCTGGATTTGTGCCTGGTACATCTGACTGGCTCGCCCCTTTCAATATGTGACTTAAACATAACTGGCGGAATGTGCTCACCTACCTAACACCCCTACCTACTCTTCGAGGAAAACAGGCGTAATGTAATTATTTTCCTTCAAGCAATGAGGCAGGATCCAATCATTAAAAAAAATCTGTTGAAAGCGTCATATTAGCATATTGTGTTCATATTACCTCGGTACATATGCCCTGCTCCCCGGAGAGGTACCTCACGCGACGCTCTGTATGCCGTCTTTATATTTCGGGACTTAGACGTTTTTACCTTGATTAAGTTTTCGTCTGTCCCCGGAGATTCTTCGCCATGCGATATTAAAATGTTACTAGACGTTGTCATAGACAAGCGTTTTGCAAGCTTTGCACCAAAATATATGACAGTGTATTAATTAGAGGCCGACCGAAATTTCAGTTTCGGCCAAAAACCCTGGCTTCGACGGCAATTAGGTTTCGGCCAACAATTGGCCGAAATTTCTGCGACCGACACCAGCGGTTTGTGCTTGAGCGGAAACGATAGAGATAACTAAAGAATAATCCTTTCGGATCCATGAAATAATCACATTTAAATGTACTTTTAGTGCAGGTATTCTTAATCTTGGTGACCCGAGGTTATTGCTTGTGAGTTAGTAGGTATGTCAAATTTAAGTTAACATAATTATGATGCCCAAGCAAAACTTTCTTTATTTTGGAGAATGTTCCCAAAACTGTAATAAACAGCCGGCGATACCCAAATCCGTATTATTATCGATTGAGTTTCAATGTCACGCGACCGGTAATAGGCTTAGCAGTCAGCCGGCTCTTGCGTAGCGCGGGCGTGAGTCGTGACGGTCACTGATCAACTTCTGACTTATTACTAAGAATGTGTTCGTACTTGAATGTAAGTTTAGCGGCGATAGCCCAACGGTGAGCGAGAGGTCAAAGGATCTAGGTTCAATGCTCACTCGTTGCATCATTGACTTGAATCTACTCCTAGCACAACACACACAGACTTTTATCGATTTCTGACTCTGGAATCGAACCTAAGACTGCGGACTCAAATGACGCGGTTCTTTCCACCAGTTCAAAACACAGGAATAAATATAATATTAATATTTGACTTCGCACCGCAGCGCGCAGGCAAATCGGACACTTAGTGACATCTAGATAGGTACATGTGTTCTGGTACATAATTAATTAGCTATCAAAATTTTCCTGTTGACTATACCCACATTTCTCACTAGGTTGTCCAAATATAGATTTCTGTCATCTTTGTAAGTATTAACTATTTTAGAGGCTAGCACATTCGGCAATGGGTTTTGTAATTACTGTTTATAGAAACATTGTCAGTGCTTGTTAATTAGTGGGTAAAACATATCTATCCTACTAATCATATCCTATCCTACTAATATTATATTGCAAGGGTGGATGGATGCATGTTTGTTACTCTTGCACGCAAGAACTATTGAACGGATTTGGACGAAATTTGGCACACATATAGACCATGACCTGGGTAAGAACATAGGCTACTTTTCATCCTGGATCGCAGACGAAGTCGCGGGCAACAGCTAGTTTAAATAAATTAACAAACTGCGTGTATTTGGACATAGGCCTTTTCAAATTGACGGGTAGGCATTGACGAACGTAACTACAATTAAATTACAATATGCCATTATTCAAAATCCCTAACCCTATCCAGCTATATAAAGAAACCTACTTCTACAACCACTAGCAAAACACAATTTATTGACGGATGCATCTTACATAACACTTGTACCTACCTGACAGCTAGCTACAGGAAATACTCAACAACATTACCTATCATAATGTATTATAGAGCTGCACGCGTCGCGCCGCCGCCGCTGTCCTCAACAAAACAACCTTAAAAGCAATAAATCAGCAACTGAATGCCCCATGTCTGTGTCACGTCTATTGAACCAGTATATTAGGCCGCCATCTTTAACTGCAGTCTCGTTTACAAGTGTATATTTAACGTAATTAGCTGGCTTCATGAAAAAGTTACAAACAGATTTGTGTTTGTAACCGTGACTTGCTATTGCTGGACTGTGACGTATGCGGTGATTAGGCAATCAGCGACTTGTTAAATAGGCAATGCTTTAAGTTTTTGGCGGGATTGTTTGAATGCATCCGTGTTAAAAGTAAAGAATTTGAAGCAAGTTCTACAAACGACCGGTGATCATATTGTCTGGTGCACAACGACTGCGCTGTTCAGTTAACTTGGCCGCACCAGTTTGTAAGACAGCTGTTTCGTGCTTATGCATAAAGTAGGGATTTATGTCTCTAGAAACACCTGAAGATCAACTTACGGTTTATCGTGATACTGGTGATTCACCAAATCATATTGAGACAGCAATGTTCCAGAAAATATTTTTAGGCCCTTGAAGATCTGAGGACTTCTGTTGTTTTTTTTTTTTTTAATAATGAATAACTACTTCCGCGGACATGGTCGTCCGCTCCTTCTTTGACGTGTTTAATTTTGCTTAAGAGTTTTCTTATGGTAACAATTAAGGTGCTCCTGCGTCGGACACATAATTACTATTTCTACTTAACTAACTTAAGTCTACGTGAGGGACGTCTGTTATTAGATAATAACTGGTTTGTTTTGATTTTCGTTAAAATAGTTATGTGCAAAAAAATCCATGGATTTCAGGACAGCATAGGCTATTCTGATTACTTCTCTCATAATGGTGAAGGAAAACATCGTTAGGAAATCAGCATGTCCTAGAATAAAAAAATCGAAGTCTCGTGACATCTACCAACCCGCACTGGGCCCGCGTGGTGGATTACAGCCCACTCAGTCTCACAGAGATGAGGCCTGTGTCCCAGCAGTGGGACGTTATAGACTGATTGTGCTATTATGTTGTAGTATAACGTAATGGCTATTCTCACAAAATTTGTGACAACATGAGGGAAGAAGAAACTTGTAGGTAGGTAGGTACCTTTAGAGTTACAACCAAACCTAGCTAACCCCCAGGCACTCAAATTCTAAGTTCTTACTAACAACAGTATCATAACTATAAGGTATGCGAACGGAACTGCGTCCACAAATAAACCATTTCAATTCATCGTGTGTTCACTATCTACACTTAGTTACATTCAGTTATAAAATTAGCGAATGACGAATTCATATTTCGCTCCTCAAACATGTCACACAACAGACATGGTCAGAA
The DNA here is from genome assembly GCA_917490735.1 of Dryobotodes eremita. NCBI lineage: Eukaryota > Metazoa > Arthropoda > Insecta > Lepidoptera > Noctuidae > Dryobotodes > Dryobotodes eremita. Next base: position 1,126,633 of record OU823241.1, on the reverse strand, counting down.
GGTCTATCCCGCACTGATAGAACTACGAGTATTTCCTAGATATATTTATATTTTTTTGATTATTTCCCAGATAAGCTCGATGAGTATCCGGTAATTTTAAACTATGAACATGACAAGGTATACTTAGGAACCGGGTACACCCATTATTAGTATCAACTCAACAAATAGTACAACGTCATGGTTACGTAACACAACTAGATATCGTAGAGATTGATAAACATCTGTAAATTTATGTTCCTGACAGGTATTAAACCGCTGCCGCTGTCCGTATGCTTCAATTGTTTTAGGGAAGTAATCGGTCGTTATTCAAAGAGTAAACATTCTTAGGTATTAATCACTAATAATATTTTTAATCTTATAACTTTTAATTAAATATTTAAATAAACTAGATAATAGTTAATGCTAGGGCTGATCCAAGCTAGAAGTTAAATTATCAACTAGTGTCGAAAAATTAGTCGGATTAAAGTGTCCAATTACTTCTTTAACATTCAGGCATTCACGAAAAGTAACAGATTAAGTAGTTATCCATGTATTTATCTGAGAGATAATATATTCTCCAGAACTGAAAATGTAAAAACAGGTAATTTTTACTACTATACTGGAAGTGTTCTTGTAAATATAAAAAAAAACTGTTCTTTTCGGGATTTCTTTTAGAGCAGCTTTAAGTGAACCTTCTGTACCTATTATATAAGATTGCACTGTGCTCAAATGTGTAGTCACGCGACGTCAGGGCATTGACCGTTTTTAGAGTAAGTAACGTCTGTTACGCAATGCTATTGATACATTGTGCGTTCTCCAGCACTTGTTGATATAGCTGTTGTGGCGACTACGCAATGGTAGTGTTACGCTAACTTTAGTGTCATATGTCATGTGCTGCTAAAGTATGTAGTGCTTAGATGAGTACTCTGATCTTCATCCGGCAGTTGTGTTGGGATCCATATCTTGTTTGTTAATCACCTCACGTTGCCCTGTAAGTCGGCTTCTGGTTACCTTTTAAACTCTGTTATTGTGATTTTCTTTCTGTTAGTGAAACCTATGATAGAAAAGTGTGACACTGGCGAGGTATATTAGCGAAACGTTATGTAAGTAATTGTAAATGGAGTGAGTTGGTCCCACCTTACCGACATACATTCGCCTACCAGGCAAACTGCTGCCAGAAACAGTTACTAGGACTGATTTTTTTTTTGGTGGGAATTCCTCAAATGACCTCTCCCGCTCTGGGCGGAGCGGAAGGGCGTGTCAGAGTCTTACTGACTAAAACCCACCCGTGTTCCTTCAGTTGCCTGTGCGCCAGGGCCACGGTAACTCTTTCGAACAATCCGCGACCCCGGCAGGCATCAGTCCTATGGGACCCCGTCAATGGTGCTGACATCTCTTTGAGGCGCGCGTGGAACACGACGCGCCGTCGACCCGGGCCTGGTCCTTACCGGACGGCGAGCTGCCCATTGCTCGCCGTCCACAAGCCCGCGCCTACGGTGGCCGGGAGTCGGCAATCGACTCCCGACGCCCAGGGTGTCTCCTCCTCCTGCGGCGGCTAGGGGCGCGAGGGCGCAGAGATTGCCTCTCCCTTTCGCGCTTCGCCTCCTCCTTCGCGAGCATTACTGCTTCGCAGAAGGAGGTGACGGCTTCCCATTCCCTCTCGCTCCGTACCAGGGCCTGAACCAGGGCCGGACGCAAGAGTTCGCCGCCGCCGATCGCCGCCATGAGGACACGGCGGTGCTCGGCCTAAGCCGGGCAGACCTCCACCGTATGCTCCACCGTGTCCTCCGGTCGATCCACACAATGGTAACACCCGGGCGTTTCCTCCCGCCTTATTCGAAATAGGAACCTCCCGAAACAGCCATCTCCGGTGAGGACCTGCGTCAGGCGGAAGGTGAGGACGCCGTGGCGCCTCTCAAGCTGCTGACAGCGAGGACGGTACGTTTATACCTTAGCATTAAACTTTTTAGAAGGTCAACTGTGTCAGCCCTTTTAAATAAGGTACTTATAGGTATCTACTTTGAATTTCACGCCAATTTAGTTAGGATCATTAAAATTTCCAGAATACACAGGTGATCCACGTTTCCGATGGAAACTATATTTTCTATCACCAAAATTTATATTTGTCATCAAGTTGTATCACCTAATAAATAGATCTATCGCCACGAAATATTTTCGTTCTCAGATAAACAAAAATTGTTCCCAGGTATGAATTATCAAATTAATTCGAGACTCGGGGCACCCCGACTCGGACAGGTTAGGTTAGAAGGGGATGGCGGGGTCTTTCAGACCCCGCCATCCCCGTCGTCTTCGTGGTTATTTTTTTCAAACCACCCAGAAGTAGGAGCCCCGCGAAGCGGGGCTCCGTCGACTACGCCTTATCGTTACTATCGCCATTCAGAAATAGGAGGCCTCGCCGAAACAAAGGCTCGGTGCCTGTTAGCAACACAATATAATACATACAAAAACATTTATTTGGTACTAGACCTTATATGTCAGGATTTTAGGTGATTTATTGTGGAACTGATTTTGCATTGTTTGGTGACTACATTTTGGTGACAGATCTACTATTTGGAGGACAAACCCTATTATTTAAGAAACACAAAACTAATTAAATTGGTAATAGCTTAAATGATACCCGTTTCCGATAAGCTACAAAATGGTACAAAAGAGTTACAACTGTAGTACCTATTCATATTGTTAGCTTAGCAATATATTTGAACAGCGCAAGATTGGACAGGAAATCCATTAACATTAGAACGAGCCCACCCCAACCGCGCGCACCGCGACTGATCGCTATCGTAACTTATTGCTGGAGACAACGCTGTTTGGTGACGCTGATAATGGAATCTTATTTTCAGTAGGTAGTTAAATGTGTTATATGTGACAATTTCCATCTACGTCATGAAGCTGATTCTAACTTCGGTTTTAGCTGAAAACAGGTATTGTAGGTAGCCAAGTTAAGAATGGAAAATAACGTATCACACAACGATGTTATGACCACAGTCACAGAATACAAAATATTTAACTTAATGAAGTAGGTACTTACAACAAAATCAAAACACAGACTCATTGCGGTACCATTTAGTGACCAATACGACGGGCCCTACGTATAGGTACTGGTACAATACGACGGGTCCTACGTATATGTACTGGTACAATACGACGGGTCCTACGTACATGTACTGGTACAATACGACGGGTCCTACTTATATGTACTGGTACAATACGACGGGTCCTACGTACATGTACTGGTACAATACGACGGGTCCTACTTATATGTACTGGTACAATACGACGGGTCGTACGTATAGGTACTGGTACAATACGACGGGTCCTACGTATATGTACTGGTCCAACCCGCAAAATGATTGCAACACAAGCCAAGTATCCATTAGTTCCGCAGATACAAACTGCAGCGTGACCAGCGCGGTTTCAAAAAAAAATCTAGTTAATTTAACTGCGCATCAATATTTTAAAATGTTCATGTGGCGTAACAAAAAAACTTCAGTATCAAAAAAATATGAATTAAATCCAGTCGATTTTTATACATTTTAAACTGAGCCAAGTAAACTTTATTGATTATACTTCACCTTAATTCCATAACAAGTTTCAAGTTATTATGTTCTGTTATCTGCAGTCATCCAAGTTATATTGTTGAGTTCTGCACAAATGGTGTAAGATATTCTTTGAATTTGGTATGTACTTTCCCTTATTTCCTCTCTCAGCGGAAATTTTAGCATCTTCTCTGGTGGAATACCCTATTTTGTTCGTCGTAGGTGTAAAATCAGTTCAAAAGGGCTGCTTCCGGCCTTTTTTCCGGGTATCGGACTTTTCACCAGGTTTGCGTGCTTTCAGGTCACTTTTACCAGCCGCATAGAATCCTCGGAGTTCGAGACCGGCGAGTCCGTTTTAGTCCGCGACAAATGATCGTCATATCACCTGCGATTCTGTCGCGGCGTGCTACGCTTTGAGGTTGCGGTTCGTCAAGATCGGCTTGCTATTTAAACCACAACACTTAATTATTATAGTTATTAGTACTTTCAGGGTTAACATTTTAATACTAGTTGATCTTTAACCAGGACTGTTTCTATCGGGATTTATTTTTGTAAGATAATATTCATTTGAAAGTTTACGTAATATAGTGGTTACGAATCTAAAACCGATCGCGATCGATCCCCTAGTTCGGAAACCAAATGCGTAACAAACAAAGATTTACCATCCGATGTACCTTAAGTTTTCTCGTAATCTCTTTTCATTTAGGCCAAATTATGTGTTCGTTCAATAAGATATTATTGCGAAACCTGTAAGATTATTTTTTAAATATTGAACATATTGCATTTTCAAAACTGGGCGAAAAGGGGACAACAGTTTTTTGAAAAATCTGATTCCGTTTGGTAAAATTAACTCAAAACATGGAAGTATACTAAGCTAAGACAATTATTCTTACCTTAAGTTCTGAGTTGAGCTTCACGATTACTGACAAATGCGTGCACTGACTGGACAGGTCCACTCAAATCTGTATGGTTCTTTCCTCAAAAGACAATTTCGGACACCAATCTTACATGGTCATGGTCTTACATGGTTCAAATGATCTGACCAAGATTATTTCAGGATTTTTATATACCTATTGACATTGATGAATTTTTATAAATACACTGACATGAATATTTACGTTGTAAAATAGTAGGTATATTATTTTAATTATTGTGAATGTAAAGACTATGTAGATCATTGTTTTTTTTCTTTTTAATTAGTTTTAATCATAGTCTGGCAGTGTTTGAGTAATTTATGCGGCCTACCCAAATGTCCTTTCTTTGGTATTGTTCGTCGAATCGTTAAGCTCCTTAAGTTTTGAGTTAAGCTGCACGATTACTGACAAATGCGTGCACTGACTGGACAGGTCTACTCATTCTGTGTGGATTTTCCTCAAAAGACCATTTCAGACTCAAATCTACGTGGTCTTCACATGATCTGACTAAGATTATGTCTGGACTTTAAAAGGTACTGTAACCTCTGAGTTTGTTTCGGCCTTTCTTCTCAGAGTAGTCAGATAGGAAACGCCGATCTCATCTAGTTTTAAAATATGATTGACGTGTAAAAGTGTTTGTACAAACCTACTTACAGAAATAAAATCATTTATCATTTATCATTATAAGGATACCTAATTCTTAAATAAGGGAAGTAAAAGAGAGTTTTGGTTGTAATTTGTATCGAAAAATCTCAATGGACGATAAGATGTACTTAATAAATAAAAAAAATACTTACGTATAAGTACAAGGCTTTCGGAAAATTGCCGCGTGAAGTTGATTTGTATTGCTTCATTAAATATAATGGATGTTCAATTTAGTATTCGTGCAAAGTTTCAAATTAATCAAATAAGGAAATCAGATCTTTTACAAAACTTTTAAATAGGTACCCTCCATACAGGGGATGAGTTTCATCACGTGCTCCATTATTTGACTAAACTACATTTAAAACCATCTTTTCGGGTAGTCAGGCTTCGCATTAAATCCTTCTCTATTTTCTCAACCGAAATAACAATCAATAACATTTTTGAAAAACCCTAAGATTTTCTTTTATTCACATCGTATTTCTAACACTACTTTGATTATTATTGTGAAATCTACTTAATTAGGTGAGGAAGCGTTATTTTACTTTGCGTCTGAAAGACTCATGTGTTAGCTAGTACTTAATATACAAATAACTAATGTTACAGATAACGGCAGTTCCTATGTAAGTTAAAAAGAATATTATTTACTTACTATCTATTATACCCTCATACATATTTTATTGAGAAAATAATGTCTGATAGACTGACTAAATAATAAGTACCGACGACGTACGTTGCTACGGCCGGGGCCGGGTCAGGTTGAGACGAATTATGTATTTATTTTGTTTTTAGGGTTCCTTACCCAAAGGATAAATCGGGACCCAATTACTAAGACTCCGCTGTCCGTCCGTCTGTCTGTCCGTCTGTCACCAGGCTATATCTCATGAATCGTGATAGTTAGACAGTTGAAATTTTCACAGGTGATGTATTTCTGTTGCCACTATAGCAAAAAATACTGAAAAAACAGAATAAAATAATTATTTAAGGGCGCTCCCATACAACAGACATGATTTTTTTGCCATTTTTATAGATAATAGTGCGGAACCCTTCGTGCGCGAGTCCGACTCGCACTTGGCTGGTTTTTTATTATTGTTCTACGTCAAAATTATTTGGGAAAAACCTTTAATTTGTTTACTTTTGTAATTTTTGTTTGTTTGTACCATAAAACTAACCAAGTTTTATTTTTATTTTTATTTATTAGAGTAATACATAGATAACATGTACAAGTAGTTTCTTAGTGATTTGGTGCAAGTGTAAAAGTAAATATATGTTCTTTTTCTAGTAGAACAAGCTTTAAAAATATTAATACCTATACCGAAAAATTTTTCTTAAATAAAGTTTTGTCCTTCCTTTTCCCTTAATTTGCAAAAAAATCAGTAGGTATACTATAAACGTAAACAAGTGGTCGCTTACGTATACGTTAGGGAAACAAAATGTAAAAATATTTTGAAAATTAATTATGCAATTTTATTCTAAAAATATTCGAGTATAACATATCTATATTTTAAATATTTCTGCCCAGTAATGGTTCCGATTCTCTTGTACACCGAACTAAACTATCACTAAAATTCCTTACTTTTGGCTATGAGAATCTGAAAACTATCCTGTAAAAAAATCACTAAATTTAACAATAATTTTGGCACAACTAAAATCGAATTTGACAATCGCAACTCCACGTGGTACTTGTTTGCCCTACTCCGTGAATATTTTTTAGAGCTGTATAAGGGGGCAGCCTCGACGTGTTCTTTAAGGAATTTTTCACTTTTGGTATGGAAAATATGAAAAATTATTACCTACATGTCGAAATGTTCATTATTTTTGCGATAGGACACACCATTTTGGAGATATAAGCAAAATAAAAGAAAAAATAACATATAGTACTGTTTTTGCACCTGAAGTCGAGGTGTTGGTGTGAATTTTACTTCATGACAACAAATTTTATTCCACACCTTTTTAATCGCGATCAAAAATCGTCAGATTTAGTTAAAGACAATCAAAATTTTTGGTGAAATACATCAAATCAGAAATGCAAAATTGCCATTTTCACATTATAACTCGGTGCCATCTTAGTGCTATGAAACTAAAATATAGTTCAGTTGTGTCACTTAGGCTATTTCAGAATGGGAAATCGTCGTGATTTTTTGTCTAGTTTAGAGGCATTTGTGACAAGAGAATCGGCACCATTGTCAAAGTTACAAGCTTTGGAACTTTTGAATCGCTGTCCTGTAAAGTTGTGTTTTAGCACTTGCACTAATATACGTAGGACCCGTCAATAGGCCATCTGACGAATGATCACAGTACCTAACAATGAACTAAGGGCCTAGTGCGAGTTTTTATACGTATCAGATCGCCACTTGGAGACAATAATGACAAACAAAATCATTTCATACAAACTGATCTCGATTACGTGTAAAGAATAAATATCTCCATTGTCCTGCTATGTTTGAAATAACATTAGGTTCAAGACGATCATATTATTTTTCTTCATCTCAACTTAGCGTTCATCGTAAAAAAGATCATGTTTTGTTGTCCTGGTGGTAAATAAAGAGGCATCAATTTTGGCGTGTTTTATTTTATCGTTTTTATGCAAAAATGGTTTTAATTAATCTGAAATCTTTACTCTATTTATATAACTATGTTACCGTATTGAACTTTGTATAATCCCCACAGTGACCTATTTAGATTCGACAAAAATAATGTGAGTTATTGGTTTTTTCTTAAAATTAATCATATTGTCAACATTTTTAAGGATCTATAATCGGTTTTGTTTGGGTTTTTACCCTAGTGGAATATAACACTAGTAAGTTCATGCTGTAGTACATAATTCTGCTTCTCTCATTTTGCGACTCCATGTTCTTCATCCTCGTGAACTAAACCAGTGAATGAGACCATCGGAATGGTTTTCCTTCAAGGCTAAGCTACATTCCGTGGTGGTGACCAAAATTAATAGGAAAACAATTGTTCCTACAACTAAGACAAGTCCGGCCATCTTTTATCTTTGATCAAGGAACTAACGGTACGCTATTAACTGTAATTACATCGGTAAATTGCTTCTTTCAAGAAAACTGAACGATTTTCCTTATCTAACACATATTCTTTCCCTTTCTTCAGGCCGGCTACGCAAATGTCGAGCCGTAATATTTTGTGAAACCATTTTAATATTTAACAACACGAGGAAACAAACTTATCTGATCGTTTCGTATCTCATTTATCACAAACACTTAAACAAATCTGCGTGTTAGAGCGGGACGGACGTACTACGTCCGTCGACCTTTACGTCGTAACTCCTAATTGTCACACAAGAGAGATTAAACTTTATGTCTTAGCTATAGAGTTTGGTTTTAGCTTTACTGTGAGGTGGTTGTGGTGTTATGGTTCGAGGCTGTAGGTCAGGGTTGAGTCATGGAGGTCACGGCGGCTTCCGAGTTGATGGCAGCGGTGGCATTACTTGCGATCAGACACGCATACAATGGCGGAATGACACGCGACCCGATGACGATCTGACGGTGGCGCAACTTCACCGGGCCACTGAGACGGTAACCAATTGATTGAACCGGAAGATGTTACCGCCAAATAATACTGTATTAATAGATTCACTTACTACGTCTGCACATAATATTTTAACACATAAGAAACCTTTTCCAATTAGTCTGAAATTAGTAGCCCTTCTTTGTTTGAGAAGAGACCTTCCAGTAAAGTACTTAACACACACTTCTAATTTTTCTATAACAAAAAGTGTAACAACAAAGTGAAAAAATTTCATTCAGGAGGTGACAACACCTAAGAACCCAACGACCCTATGCGTGGTCAGTTTAAAAAATATTGTAAACTAATTAACCGTTGTAAAGTATTCAATAACAGTTCAGCATCGTAACATCGTAACATATATAATCATAGCAAAGTTTTAATAAATATTGTAAAACACTCCAGATAGCTATTTTGTGTATAGTGTATATTAATGATCTACTCCATTTATTCAAAAAATCAACCACAAATGGTGTTATTTGCTGACGATACTTCTTTAATTTTTAAGGTATATAGAAGTGCTACAAATTTTGACGACGTAAATAACGCCCTACTGCAGATCCAAAATTGGTTCACTGCTAATAATTTAGTATATGGAAAAAAAACTAAGTGCATCAGATATTCTTTGCCATATGTCAAGGGTATTTTGAGATAGTATTGTATCAAGACAAACTAGAATTCGTCGAAAACTGTTTTCCTGGGGATCATGCTCGTCTCAAGGATACAATGGGGTCCTCATTTAACATCTCTTGCAGGACGGCTAAATTCAGCAGTAAACTGTCAACTGTCAGAAAAATCCGTCAATTTACAGATGTACGAGGGTCATTCAATAAATACTTAGCCTACAAAAAGTAAACGAAAATTTTGGAAAAGTGGCAATTTATTTTTCAACATAGTCTCCTTTTAGTTCGATACACTTAGCCCAGCGATGCTCCAACTTTTTTAACCCGTCCGAAAAATAGTTTTTGTCAAACTCTGCAAAATAGGCCTCCGTGGCGGCGATGACCTCCTCATTCGATCCATATCTATTCCCGGCGAGTGATTTTTTCAGATTAGGAAACAGAAAGAAGTCACAAGGGGCCAAATCTGGAGAATACGGTGGATGGGGCAGCAATTCGTAGCGTAATTCGACCAATTTGGCCATGGCAACGGCAGACGTGTGAACCGGTGCGTTGTCGTGGTGAAACAGCACTTTTTTCTTCGTTTCTTTAATTCGGCGTCGAATCGGCCTAATAAATCGGCATAGTAAAGCCCTGTAATTGTTTTACCCTTCTCGAGGTAATCGATGTAGATCACACCTTGTGAATCCCAGAAAACGGTGGCCATAACTTTTCCGGCCGATTTTACAGTTTTCGCCTTCTTTGGAGCACGTTCCCCGGTCTGGATCCATTGTTTTGATTGCTCCTTGGTCTCTGGTGTGTACCAGTGGATCCAGGTTTCATCGACGGTCACAAAACGACGCAAAAACTCCGCTGGATTCATCTTAAACAGCGCCAAACACGTCTCCGATGTGGTCTCACGGTTGCGCTTGTTTTCTGGTGTGAGTAAACGCGGCACCCATCGCGCCGACAGCTTTCTCATGCCGAGTTCCTCGTGAAGAATATGATGCACTGTTCCTTCTGAAATGCCTACAGTCTCAGCTAGCTCCCGAACCTTCAATCGGCGATCTGCCAATACGAGATCATGGATTTTTTAAATGTTTTCCTCCGTAGCAGCTGTTTTCGGTGCACCTGGACGTGGTTCATCAAAAACCGACGTACGGCCACGTGCAAACTCGTTGAACCAATTCTTGACGGTGGCCATCGATGGAGAAGAGTCACCGTACACAGCATCCAAGCGCTCTTTGATTTCGATGCGCGTTTTCCCTTCCAAAAATAGGAATCGAATCACCGAACGATATTGCTCTTTTTCCATTTTTGTAAAACCGATCGACACGTTCGCTTCCATAAGTTGTCAAATTAAAGAAATGAAGGGATTGGAATGAAAATTTGAAAAAAGAATTAAAAAAGAATGTGCTACACTGTGGTAAAACTCTTTTGAAACTACAGCGCCCTCTGGCGATGAGGCTAGGTACTTATTGAATGCACCTCGTAGATACCGCGAGGCTAGTCAATTTTAGTTACTTTCACAGTATCGTGTCTTACAGTATTTTACTTTGGGGACGGGCTGCAGACATCGAGTCTATTTTTATACTGCAAAAAAGAGCTATCAGAGCCATATATAATATTCGCAGGCGCAATTCTCTTAGGGAACTGTTTAAGTATATTAACATTATGACGGTACCTTGTTAATATAATATCTATGCAAACATCATGTACGTAAGGAATTTTTTACATCTTTTTAGTAAAAGAGGTGAAAGACATAATTATAGTACTAGAAATAGGCATGTATTAATTCAACCAAGTTTCAGGCTGACTAAGGAAGACTCATCTTTCATGGGGTATTGTTTAAAATGTTACAATAAAATACCTCCCCATATACTTCAGCTGAATGAGACGAAATTCAAATCTTGTGTAAAACGCACACTGAAGGCCCTATATTATAAGTTAGGAAATTACATCGCTGATAAAAATACCTGGCCTAATGCTGATCCTGATGTGCTGTCGGTAGCGCGTGTGTTGGATCATTTAGCTGCCATCAAAATGGTTGAGCTGAATGGTGCTGATCCATGCGTCATGTTCGTGAACGGGCGCCGTCAGTTGAGACTGGTCATCTTTTAGCTGCCACGGCTTATTTTAATTATTATATTTGTGGATTGTTTTGTTTTTGTTCTGTTTGCTGTACTCTGGACACTTTTGACGTGTACGTCTTTTTTTTACATCGTTTTCACATATAATTATATGTTCCACATTAATGATGTATCTAATATTTTTGTAACAATATAATTTAAAGAGTGTCCCTGGAGTTTCTTGCTCGTTCTTTAGGTACCTACTACGCTTTGTAATGAGCAACTAGATTTATATTTCTGACTGAACGACTCCTTGACAGTACAAAAGTGCCTGTAAATGGATCTAGTGAGGCCGCAGGTGGCCCACTAGAGGGTGATTACAATAGATAATTAATTGTGTCTCATTAGCGAGCATGACTAGTCGGAAATAAATGCTTTGAGTTTGAGTTTAATTAGCACGTGAATTATTCGCAAATAATCAGCAAATAATATTTGCACCAATTAAATGCATGCTTGTTGCATACAACACCGATATCAAAGCACAACAAAGTTCCTACCTTCGCAGATAGTTAACAAAGTCAACAACGCACCAATATGAACCAGTACAAGTAAAACAACTAAGTAATCCGGCGCAAATGCTAGAAATCCTCGTTTCGACACAGGAAATATGGCATAGACCGCGACTGCAAACATATCCGATATGGGATATGTTCCGATATGGGATTAATTTGACGAATACTCCGCGTCTGTTCCAGTACGGGCTTTCAATAGTGAAGTGTGTACGCCTGGGGTTTGTTTACTTGATCCGTTGAATGCAATGAAGGCAAGGTGCTTTTTGAGGGCCGAGTCATTTCCAAACTTTTATAAAATTTATGGTAATTTTATTAACATAACGGTTAAGCCACGTATGTAAGTCACAAGTTACTAGAATAAACAATTTTTCTTTCTTTCTTTTTTCTTTTAAATTAATTAAATCAATGTTTTTCTTGAGGAATTTATCACATTTCTTTTCTGCTCATTATCGATCAATTTAATGAAGCTCGTTGCACCGGTCTAATCCGTTGATTAAGGTTTGACGTTCGTTCTTAATTATAGTCATCCGGAACCGACATACGGTAGTAACACACCAGACGTGCTCACATTTATATGTCATCGTCATCCGAGGCAGGAGTGTAGGACCTCTTATGTCTCACATACGTGGCTTTAATCTATGTTTTCAGGCTTCTCACTGAAAAAACATCATTCTGCTGTCAGGCTTTGAGTCCAAACATGAACATGAAAGCCGAATATTTGACGACAAACCATTTTTCACATGGTTTTGCGAAAATCCCGATTGCATTTTTTGTTGATGTTCGTGTTATATTTTTGCGAAACTAGATTCCATGCGGCTTTCGTCTGCGTTATTAGTCAGTGCACAAAGTCAGCGCATTTTTCGAGGAAAATTAGTTTGTCAGGAACTGCGACACTGTGGCAGGGAAATTGCATTTTCTGTTGCCAACTGTGATTCGTTATAGGAAATCATGTTCTGTCTTCATCTCTACATTATTGGTTCAAGCGAAACGAAATGAATAGTTGATACACTTCACTGAAGTAATTATGATGAATGAGAACTTCTAGTAAACTAGTAGAAACGTTCTTACATTAAACATGACGCAAGTAATTTCTTCCTTATAATGACGAAATTGATTTTCGTTGGACGAAAATCTACTGAAGTAATTATACAAATCTTTATATATATATTCAGTAGATATTCTTAAAAGATATTATAATTATATTATTTAATGCAGAACGCGGAAAATTTTCTTTTCACTAACTGTTACAGGGAACACAAATAATACTGCAGCAAAACCTATTATGAACAAATGAAGACTATTCATACGACAATGATAATCAACCTAATTATAATGTTATTGTATTATTTGTTCAGAACCGCGGTCAATAACAATGAGGCGTAGCTTCCCACGGTTCTCCCACGGGTCGGGCTGTGGCAACGTTAGCTGATTGCTGGATTTAACTACTTGTATTGATGAAAATTATTAGAACATTGTGATAACTAATATCGTTCCCAACCAATAACGTATGTACGTCCGGAATAATTCGCTCAAAGGGATGAATAGTCAGCATCTTGCATATTTTGTGTTTTTGTGTGAATATTCTATGCCTTAACATGTGTCAAATAAATTTATTTTATTTCTTTCTTCCCGTCTGCTGTAATTACCGACTGTGATCGCCATTGGATTTGACAAGCGTTTCGATCGTGGCATTTAATTATTCCGTTTGACCGCTCGTTGTGGCTATCCAGTGCAGCCAACATTTCCATAATATACGTTGTCAGCTGGTCACGAAGGGTTTTTAAAGCTTAACGTGTCAAAATACCAATTAAGCTAACTATGAATGAGAAATCGTGTTTGCAGACACAATACCTGTCTAATTTGCTCAAACCGGGGGTTCTCGTAATTGCGTTATCCAGTAATTAGTTTGTGTTAGTTTAACCTCAGAAAACAGTGGAACTTTCCGAAGACCTGGGTGAATAAAATTCAGATATATTTTTTATCTTTAATTTTCTTGAGTTGCCGACTGCTGGTAATAGGATTTTGAATTTTATTTTATTTTTTCAAACGCTCTTACCAAATAACTTGTAAGAATAATAGCACATATTGTATGTAGATACTCTTGCAATATTCATCTATCCTAGGCAAGCTTGCATCGTAATTCAGCTTAGTTTATGTCCACGAAAATATTGTTTGAATAAAAATTTTATCGCAAGAAAGTAGGGGCTATGCGTAGGGTATTTTCGTCTTTCAAAGCAAATTGACCACTATGAGAACTATATCTGAATATTTCAGCGTGGCTTTGTTGTGAAAGGGTGACCCACGACCACAACCTGCTATTATTTCGCTACGTAAGTAAATATTTCACTACAGTTCAGGAGCTGTGTGTTTGCTGAACAAAATAGAATTGTTGTGTTTTGTGTACAGCAGCTGAGCAGGACTCTAAAATGCTGCTCGCACCCAGCAATACTTCTATTTTCGTGTTGGCACGACTTTTCGGCTTAAATAAGTCACGACATCTCTCAGAACAATTATTAGCCAGTTAGTGAAGTTTATAACATCACGCTTGTATTGAAGGGTAAGGCAGAGATGTACCTATAGTACAACTACAGAAATCCAGACTCCTGACTGTTACTGAGAGATTCCTGAAAGGAAAAACGCAATATCACTTTGCTCGACCCGCGAATCGAACCCAGCATCTCATGCTCAGCAGTAGAGTCTGCGACCACTGGACCAATGAGGCAGTCGTATCTGTGAGTCGCGTGTTGGCGGAATAAATATAACCAGTAAAGGCTCCTACAAACAGGCGCGGCACGCAACGCGAAGCGCGCGCGACTCAAAGTCACCGCTCGTCGCGCGACAAGCGGCTCCTTAATGTCGCTCTGTCGCGTCGCACCTATCTGTGGGACCCTTGATGCGTAAGTTATGAAGATTCCCGATAGATGATCGAAATCTTATGCTAGCGTAGTAAGTAATGAATTTTCTACACCGATACATGCTCGCAATTATAAAAAAAAAAACAAATATAGTCATACCTACTAACTCACGCTCATAATTGTTCAATTTCTTATCTTTACCTTTTGTAAAATGCCAAAACATTGATTTTGATTCTTAACTTGTCTTGAAATCAAAATGTGTTACAAGTATTAACAATTTGTTCGTATCTGCGCGATAGAGTATCAACGTTTCATTGACAACCATTTTCACTTTATCTTTTAAGTATATTACACTCATTATAACACAAGAGTTTGTTATTGTTGAACATCGAATGTTGCATATTTAAATTAGTCTGTAATGTTATTCCTGTAATTATCTACCAATTACAAACACTTTACTGACAAACACTGTTGTACCCACAACAAGGCTCAAGAGAATGGAAGGTTCTTTTAGATGTCAATGTATACGCTTATTTAATAAACTTCCAAGCCACGTTCAAGAAGTAAGCAATGAATTCAAATCATTCATTAAACGTAAGTTGTGCCAGGAAGATAATCACATCGAGGACAAAAAGGCTTGGGATTGAGTTGCTCCAACTTTTATACAGGATGGCGGGGACGCGCAACCTGCCGCGCATTCTGAAATCCTTTCTCGTCGGTTATTAAAAAAAATTGCTGTTTCATAGTTTTCAACCGCGTAGGTCTATTATTTCAACGCTAGGGGGTCTAGAATCATGTGCAACTAATCGAAAGTAACTAGCTTCATATTTCTCACTGACCGACTCCTTGACAATTCAAAAGTGCCTGTAAATGGTTTATTTGAATAATATGCTTTGAGTTTGAGTTTGTGCTGAAATTAAGGTTACAGTTTGCGCGTCCGTGTCCCTGCCAGCCATTCTACTGAGTGTTGAATTTTTTTCTACCTTTTCTTATATTTTTAATATACCTACACTTTGACATTTGATGTTTATTATATACCTTCACAATGATATGAATATTTATTTACTTTTGTAAGCATAAGCATATCTGATCAGCCTATAAGGTTCCCACTACTGGGACATAGGCCTCCTCTCGTTGAGAGAGAGAGGGCCGTAATCCACCACGCGGGTCCAGTGCGGGTTGGTAGGTGTCACATATCTTCGAATTTTTGGTTCTAGGACATTCCGGCTTCGTTTTCTATATTATTATATTTTTGTAACGTATAATATTATTACATATTATTTAAATTATTGTTATGTGAGGACTATGAGGGTCATTATTTTCTCGGTTAATTTTAATGGTAATCTGGCATTTTGAGTACTTTCAGTGGCTTACCCAAATGTCTTTTCTTTGGTATTGTTCGTCGAGTCGTTAAGCTCCTTAAGTTCTTACTTTAGCTACACGATAACTGACAAATGCGTGCACTGACTGGTCAGGTACACTCAAAACTGTGTGGTTCTTTCCTGAAAAAACCATCTCCTACATTAACCTGCATGGTCCTCCTAAGGGCTGACCAAGATTGTGTCTGGACTTTACAAAAGTTTGTTTCGGTCTTTCTTCTCAGAATAGTCAGATAGATAACACGTAACTGATCTAGTGTTAAACACATAATTTAATTTTGACGTATAAAAGTATTTTTTGAACCAATTTACAGAAATAAATATCATTTATCCTTCACCTAAATCAGTATTTGCAAGAATTTCATGCTGAATTACTAAAGAAAATGCTTCGAGTTACGATACTAATTGTTTACCTACAGAATAATTTCCGTTTTCAGTCGGTACTATCTAGTGCAACAATAGGATATTAGTTTCATTTGTACAGTAGTATCTACAGTGTTTCCACGTAGCTAGTCAGTGAAAGGCATTTGATATGATCCGTCCGCGGAACGTAAATGTACGTAATACGTAAATGCATTCATCAGGCAGTCGGATATTATCCGTTGCAGTCCATAATTGACCGGAGTTCAGTTGTTACAGGTAGCTCTATTGTGTTCAGCATCAGTAGCAGACATGAAAACATTTATTCTGCAAAGGTAATTGTAATCTATAGAATCCTTATTGCATCATCTGCAGTACAAAACGTGGGAACAATGAACTATACCTCCCAACAACCGCTGAGAAAATTATTATTATTTCCAAAATTCAAAGTAATATTATTTATTCATTATCCACCTTAAAAGTTATAATTAAATTAATCTTTCTTATTAATTAACTTTAATGACATCTGACCTTTTTCGTGTAAAGCAGAAAGTTTAAGTTAATATGAAATTAATTAGGTACCTTTACCCTGCACTATTTACCTTAAAAAAACAAAAATATCGTATCTCTGGCTGTGAAATGTTAAACAGTCTTGCAAAGCTTAATTAGAGAATCTCTGAATAAATTACGCTCCGAGCAATATTTTCGTGAGAAAAAATACATTTTTGTGAAGCGTTGGTGGCCATTCTTGATGTTTGTAAATAAATAATTATCTTCAGTTTGTCGAGCTTTGACTGAGGTGTCAAAGAAGGTAACATGTTTTAGAAAAGCCTGCCTAATTACTTTTTATTTTTTTAAGAATTTTTTCTCGAAGTAAGTGTGCCTCATACTACTGAAAACTCTGTTACATAAGTATATTTTCTAGTCTGTTCATTTAGCAGTATCGTGAGTTTAGTTTTTTATAATCTATGCTTTTAACGCGCACCTCTTTCTACATCGTTCTCACATAATATACCTATTGATTTAAAAGAGTGTCCAAAGAGTTTCTTGTCCGTTTTTATCCATAGAACCCATTTCATAAGTGCCTGTAATTCGGTATGTATAGAAAAAATGTCTTACGCTGTTCCAAACCATTTCGAGTTTTTAAATTTCTTAATCTTATTTTTCTACCTTAATTATAAGATGTAGTTTATTTTGCCATAAACACTTATAATTAATTGGTTTCCACGTATTTATGCCAAAATAAAGTCTCTCTTTCTCGACTTTTATTTCACCTGAAAATAACGTCAAAAAGTAGGCTGATAGGGAATATTTTTAGAGCCCCGGTGATAAAAAAATCAAGTCATATGTGTCAACTTTAGGGATCGCCTTAATAAATAATGCGACTGCACTATTTATTATGGTGATCCCTAAAGCGGACAAAGAATCGGTATTTAAATCGATGTAATTAAAACGTTTAAAATCAATTCACACAAAAATCTAAATCCTAAGCCAAAGCCTGAATGATCAATATAACGTTAGCTAAGAGAAAATCCATTCACTGTAAACAATAATCATTAAAAAATCATTCGAACTATTTTGTAACTACTACTTGATGATAAAACGAACTTACTTAAAGTAAAGTTCAGTGCCAATGACACGAAGGCTCTGGCCGAAGAGATCAAGAAAACTATGTAGTAACGCTCAAGTACTGCTACCCAAGCACTACATTTGAAATCAGGCAAAAAACATGAGACAACTAGTTACGCCCGCTCTCGGTAACTCATTTAGTTTAAAGTAAAGGAAACGGCATCCATGGTTATGATAGATTAGGATCAGGTTTTGGATCATTGTTAAATAACCGCTCTAAACATATCCTAGTAAACTGTTGTTACCATAACCTGCATTTTAATGAGCTTGATCATAAAATAAAACATACACAAATGAATGAGCATACTACTGTACTTCTTTTGATTGGAAACAGTCTGAGCTTAACTAAAAGGGACATAGTTAATGGTATTGAAACCCTAATTAAGTTAAAACTAGGTAAATTAATATTATGTGCGTTGCCATATTCGGATAATTTGAATGTTGAAGAAAATTATAACATTTTTAGTTTAAACAACTTATTGTATATTTAGTGACCGTTTATTGCATTTTAATACTAACAAGTTTGTTAGGGATTTTGTATTTATTCGGGAACATATTTTTCTTCACAAGAAAAGTGATGAGTGAAAAGTCATCTCTGACCTAGACTAGAGTCAATAGCGAACCCATCTAAAATAAAATCAAGAAACGTCAACATGTATTAGCTACTTTGTTAGATTATAATATACACGCAGTTATTGATAATTTAACTGAGACTAAGGTTAGGTAACGAAACAGTATTATCTAGTACTTCTAATAATACTGTAATTGATTCTTTAAACTTTTAGAGTCGACAAAAGAGAAGCATGATAATAATTATTTTACTATATCACCAAAATATAAATCGCTTCTCTGGCAAAAGAAACTGGAAACACAAAACAGCGAGATCAGAATAAAAATTAATAATGAAACTATTTCAAATAAGTTAAAAGTTGCTGAGACACTTCTTTACCAACATTCCAATAGGGATTACGAAATCTCTCCCTCAACATCTATATTAGCTGAATCTCTTCTTAAAGACAACTTCAGTAAGGACATTCCAAGTTTAGAATTCAAGCCCATTTCTATTGTCACAATTAAACAAGCATTCAAAAGTCTTAACATAAAAAGCACTGAAGATGTCTTCAGTGTTTTTTGGAAATCCCCCCAAAGTATGGAAGATTTCCGTTAAGGTTCTTGGAGATATCATTGACACAATTGCCCTTGTCCTAACAGACATATTTAATGAATGTTTAGACGGAGGTACGTTTCCTGATTTAATGAAACATAGTAAAGTAGTGCCAATTTTCAAATCAGATAGTAAGAGTGATCCCTCTGATTATAGACCGGTTCTGTGCTACCAGCATTGAGTAAAATCTAAAAAAAAACATGCTATAGATACCAGATGTTGACACATTTTAACTCATATAGGATTTTAATTTTTTTGCTGACGTAGATTCAATATTCATTTTACAAAAGAGGGCAATCCGCGCTATCTATAAAATGGGTCCTCGCGAGTCTCTTAGAAACAAATTCAAAAAAAATATGTATTAACTCTGTCTTCTAACTTAGTTTCGGTAATCATTATATCAATAGATAATATATTTTAATTTGGTTTTCTATACCAAATTATTACTTTATGTAAACAAAATAGTATAATTCTGCATTTTTACATTGCAAGGTAGAATTACTAATTGTAAATGATTAATTTATGCATTGGCATCGTCTGTTAACACTGGTGTTTGATAAAACCTGGCGAATACAGATGAATACCCACTCCAGCCAGCGGATTTCTAATTAGGTCTATGGAGACGCCTGATTTAAGGGCTGCTGAAGTAGACGTATGTCTATGTAAATTCAAGGCCTACTCCACCGAGTGGGCCTTGAATTTACTTGTATCAACACCACTCACATAAAACATTTTCTATCCAGCGGCTTAAAGTTTGCGAACGAACGTGCAGTCTTATAAGGGCTTTTAAAGCTAATGCGAAGGTATTCTTCTCCACCTCTAATTGACGCAGTTTTTGATAATGTATGACCTAAGTTCGTTAGCTGGGCAAACTTCTGGTTGCTTAATACAAAATGGTAGATGTAGATAAGGTTGTGTTGAACCAATACATGAAGTTTAAATCAAATCTGGAATCTTAATAGACATTTATGGTTTGAATGAATACAAATATTGTTAATATTGATTTTCGAAATTGTTTGAACCCTGTGGGCCGTGACTTGTGTTGTGTATTAGGTCCATGGACTAATGTGATCAGGGCTACGGTCTTTGTGGTGAGACAGTCTAAGTCATCGTTGGGATATAAGTTAGATAATTAATTTTGCACAATTTACGGATGCCAGGTTTCATTGTATTTAGGTAATGGTGGTTTTAATTTATAGAAACCATTAAATAAACGAATAATTCTGTCATCAGATCCAATTTATGATCCAATTATAAGAGACAAAGCAGATCGATGGCTGTTCAAAGTCCCATATTGAGCTCCATCATTAAAAAGCATTGTAAGAAAATACATAACATTAGGAACTGAAGCTTCATAAAATCAACGGTGTGCCGCTGACAAAAAAGAATCCCCTTTTTTAAATCCGTATCATACTGTTTCATAATATTGTTCGAAAGTGAAGCATACATAATATCGATTGAAGAAGGAGGGACGCCTCTTTGCGATAGTTTCGTCCTGACAACCTGCCTATAGACAGGGTAAGCCGAGGGGGTGGTGGTCTGTGAGAACAACACAACAGAGCTTGTCACTTGGTTGAAACAGGATAATCTTAGATCCAACACTTTCCATCAACGGGAACCACGTCCACGGTTGCGTGTGCCAGTGTGGCACAAGAACAATGCCTATAGCCTCATCCGTAATTATTTTCCGGAAAGTCTTTAATATGACAAAATGCATAAAAGTTTAGTTCATTCCAATTAAATGTAAAGGCATTTACTGCGTAGGCTGACCAGGGTCTCTTTTCCATGACACGTATATGTCTCATTTTCTGTTGATTCTTGATGCAAGTATATCAATAGTTGGTGTACTGAACGTGTGGAAAATTTTGAAGGAAGATTTAAGGAAGGATTTTGCAAGTTAATATGCAGGTCCTCTTCTGCAGCACCCTACTGCCCATTTACAGTATCTTCGCCAATTGCCTCCCCCACCCTGTTATGCTTGCCTCAGAAAATATTTCAGGCAAATAATATCTCGTGTTTATAATAAAGCCTAGATATTTACAACTGGTTTTCGGGATCAATTAACTTTTTCGCTAATAACAAATCCCAAAGATTCTAAAATTTATTTGGTCAAAATCAAAAGTACGAATTCCGATTATTCAAGTACCGATTAATTTGAATTCCGAAATAAAAACGCATTTTTTGCAGTGTATTGGATCTCATTTAAAAAAAACTATGATTGTTTACTTTTGAATAAAAATATTTTCTTTCGAATAAAAATGTTTTCTTTCGCTGGTCACAGTTCTAACCTAACCCAAATGATTCACCAACAATAGAGGGGATAAGGCGTTAATGGTCACTGTTCTAACCTAATCTAACCCAAAGGATTCAAGGCTAGTAGATGATACCCGATGCAGGTAGGTATATAGGTATAAGGAGAAGAAGAAAACACAAAAAAAAATATTAATAACAAAGTAGAAGTTTTTAAATTACATTGAACGTTATTTTTAGATTTTTAATGTATATGCGTAACTGAATATTATACTAATTAAATCAGAATCCTAATTTTAGCAGTTTATTCGAAGTATTGAAAATCGGAATGTCGTTTTTCGGACCGAGAACCCATCGAGCATTTGATTCTTCGAACGAATGAAAATCAGAAAACAAACAAATCGCATTCACGACTTGCGGTAAAGTAAATTTTGTGATTTTTAATAATAGACATTATAATTTTTAGGTATTATGAAATTCGGTCTTTCGAAAATCGGAACATCGAAATTTGGAATAAAATATTCCGGTGTCCTACCCGACAAGACTACTAGACTCGCATTTCTAACCAGTAGTAAGCATTTTTATAATTGGCTTATACGTGGCAAAGATATCGAACTCTACAGCCTACTTTTCGAAATAGAATTTAGAAAATCTATTTTCAATGAATGACTGCTTGGAAAACCAAAATATTGAAGTTATTTGCTTAAAATAACTAAATCAATAAATTAAAAATATACCTGAAAAGCTTTACATACGAATTGGTTTAATTGAAATAAATGCTTGGAAGAGCTTGAGTAACTGTGACCTAGTCAATACGAAGTAAACAAGGTCATGTTCAAACAATCTTGCGGAAAACATTATGTTGTGTGGTTGCAATTTCTTCGTACAATATTGTGGGTCCTTCGAAACTGTGATTTCCCAAAGCGGTGAGAAGTCAATTAAAGACGATATCGATAAGGTGCTATATTATTGTTCGTATCAAATATCGATTTGGAGGTAAATGTTTGATTTAACAGGTACAATGCTTGCGCTTGATTATGTTTAAGATTCAATTTTACGAATAAACTAGCTCCTGCCCGCGACTTTGTCTGCGTGAAATTTCGGCCCCGACCCACCGCGTGACAACGCGTCACCACCCGCGCTATTACTTCGGTTTCGCTTAGCATTCTTTCTGACTTATTTTCTTTTTACTTGGCTCTTAATGGTCGCAGCGTGAGGTTAAATATTCTATAAACTTCTTTAAGAGTCAGGCTATCAAATGCAAAAAGAATTGTTCAAATCCGATTGGTAGTTTCAGAAATTAGCACTTTCAAACAAACAAACAAACAGACTCTTCAGCTATTGCATTACTAATAGTTCCGAAAGACGTTGTCCTATCAAAATTTCAATATGGCCTTGAGTTCATACAAAAATCCCATAGAACAAAGCACTTTCAGGTTTTCCCGAATTTCCCAATCTTCCGGGCAACTATTAAAACTTTTCTTCCCACAAAAACCTTATTCCGAACATTTCAAATAAAAAAATAGCTAACTAACGAACAGCGTATAATTTTTAATAAATATATTTTATTGAATTAAAATAGTTAAATTTAATTGAGTACATGAATAACAACTTATATCTAATTAATTAACCTAACCTAACTAAAACTATTAACAAACTAAAACATGGCGTCAAAAAATTCCTCCGCATCGCTGTCGACTGGTAATGTACCCAAGAGACTGGCGGCATTGCCACGTTGTATGGCAATGCTTAGGCTCTGGCCTAGGAAAAAGGCAGCCCTTGGGTCACGGGAAGTGTCAAACAATAATAATAATAATAATCCGCTTGGACCCTGTTCTCGATACCGGTGGGCCACTATTTTTTATATTTTTAAATGTTTTTATATTTTTATATTCTAATATTTAAAAATATAATTTATATGTATATATATATGAAATAAAGGAAATAATAATAATATTAAAAAAAAAATATAGATGTATTACGATCCTAAGTTTCGAATATTACTAGATATTTTCCTGCGATCAAAAGTAAGGTTGGAAAAAATATTTCCCGTAACAGAAACAGAATGCAGTAGGAACCCCCGAGCACCGGCACCGCGCGCCGCCCGCGCCGGTAACCGCGTCGCTTGTGTTCGGTTCAGATTTCTATGCAAAACGCGGCTCGTATTGTCATACGGCGGAATAGAAATTGCATTCCCTCTGTTCAATGGCTTTGAGCTCGTTCCTTTACGATTTATTGAATACAGTCTCGAGTTACTGTTCTTAGTTCGGCCTATTGTAGTTGATGGCTGCAGTGAGGTTATTTTGTTCGGAGCAAAATATGAAAGTCTCAAAGGGTCGCTCTCGCATGCATCAGTTTGATTCACAGCGATTCTCATATTACATTATCGTGTCAGCAATATGTTTTATTGCGTCGTCCGAACGTTGAACGATACGTTTTACAGTTTTTGAGAAGAAAGATTTGTAAAATTTTGTACCAATGCTACCTAAACAAGAGAGACCTATGGGACCCCAAGGACCAGTTTTTTTATCTAAACGCTTATCTTAGCAAAATGAGAATCAATTCCTAATATTATATTTATTGTAGGTACTTCGTAACAAACCACAAACTAATTGGCACATTTTGTAATACCCACCTACTTGAAACACTAATGAATTGGTCCATAGAAACATTTTCCCAAAAGAATTTATTACATTTTCAAATAAGAATTCTTTCTTCCACCCACGATGTGTCGCTTTTGAGAAAAACATGAATGAATGCTTGAAAATCTTTGAATTATTGTTGTACTCATAAAATCTGCGGCGCATAAGCCCCTTGTTCCGGCTACAAGGGAGGCAGACACCAGACACTCAAGGAGCTTATGTTATTGTATGAGAAACATCGTAAATGATACATGATTTTATTTCTATATGTAGGTTTGTACAAACACTTTTAGACGTCAATAATATTTTTTAAAGTAGATGAGGTCGGTGTTGTCTCGCTTACCCTTAGGTGTCCTCTGACACATGTTTGTCAGATTATTTTATTTTTCAGACACCCACGCGGTGCATTGTAAAGTTATAGGCACCGTACCGTTGTCAAAGAGATTATACAATAATTATGTTAGGGTAACTGCCAACTGAGTCGAGACTATTACATAGGTTATCACTTAATAATTTAAAATTTAAAAAGCCCCCGACCCAAACAAAACCTCTAAAAGTAAAATTATAATATGTATTGGCCCATTAAGTTTAATACGGATACTCTCCGACAGCGCCTGAGTTCTCCTATCCTTAAGGAAAAATTATATTACCTCGAGTCTAACACTAGAATCTTACAATGCACTAGAACGAGTAACGGTATCTAACCGCAACACAGTGACCCTGCAATGGATAAAAGGACACAGTGGATCACTAGGTAACGTCGCAGCTGACGAACTGGCTAGACGAGGATCCAGCGTGTCAATCTGTGGACCCGAACGTATCGTGTCCACCCCCTTCAATCAGCTACGTAGGTGGCTACAGGAGTTCACTCACACGGAAGCGGAGATCTGGTGGACCTTGACACCGGGCTGTAGGCCGTCCAGGGAAGCTATGCCATCCTTAGATGGCAGACTAACCAGACGATTATTAGGCCTGAACAGACACGGCCTGCGTCTGGTGACGAAAACCATCACGGGACACTGCTCGCTAAACAAACACATACACACACACGCAGCAGAACTTGCATGGAGGCTGAGGAAACCTTTACGCATTTGCTCTTTGAATGCACAAGCGTCACCCAGATTACGACGGAAACTCTCGGGGCACCCAGATCTTACACAGATGTTCTTAACAGACTAGGTAATAGGTAATATGGGCTGGTGTCCACAACTCCACGTCAATGTGCGTATTTTGCGTACGGGCGGGAAAATCGATTATTCGATCCATCCCAGCTCCGCGAAGAAGGCCAGCAACGCCTTGGTGTTGCTGACAATCTCACGTAGGGTACCTGGGTTACCGAAGTACTTTGCCCTGTATGTGGCGACCACTGGGCAGTTTAGAAGCACATGAGCTACTGTTTCGTCGTCTTCCATGCAGGGCTTGCACAGCGGACTGTCTGTGACTTCTATAACAAAAAGGTGTTTATTAAATACTGACCGGTGGCCAGTTAGGGCTGCTGTAACTGTACGCAACTGTTGTTTAGTTAGTCGGAGAACCTGTTTCGTGAGGCGGCCAACAGACTAGGATATACTATATAATCAACTTTTGGAGGGAGGTGGGCTGGTTGGAATAACCTCCGACGGCCGCCATGACCCACGCACAATGGTCCATCTGAAGGACTAAGTGCAGAAACCAAACCCTCTAAAATAGAACACACACAGATACACTCGTTAAACTTGTAACACCTCTCTGTTTCCGTAGGGGTTAAAAACAATGATGGTGCGTACATTCTCTACGAACCAGCCGCATGAAAATATACTGAAATCCTGTTATTCCACAAGTCTGTTATGGCCAGTGAGCGGTCTGTTTTGTCTAGGATCACAGAAAAACTGTTTCGGTCCTAGTGTGCGGCTGTCTTAGGAATAAGAGGATTTTATCTGTAACAAAATAGATGTTTACAAAATAACCATGTATTGTGCTGTTTGTGATGGGGGCTTTTTTGTGTGTGTGGGAAGTCATCAAATAACTTCTCCCGCTCTGGGCGGAGCGGGAGGGCGTGTTAGACTTTTACTGACTAAAACCCACCCGTGTTCCTTCAGTTGCCTGTGCGCCAGGGCCACGGTAACTCTTTCGAACAATCCGGGACCCCGGCAGGCATCGGCCCTATCGGATCCTGTCAATTGGTGCTGACATCTCTCTGTGGCACGCGTGGAACACAACGCGCCGTCGACCCGGGCCTGGTCCTTACTGGACGGCGAGCGACCCATTGCTCGCCGTCCGGTGATGGGGGCTACCGTCTTAACATACTACTACTATCGAGTAGCTAGTTTAATGCTTGTAAAGCAGATGTTTACAGGTTCCACAATAGAGATGAAAATAGAAGTTCTATATTCATTCGGCATGTTTTTAATCGGTCCCTATACAGGTGGCAGGGAAATCGACGCGCAAATTGTTACATATACGGTTACATATACTGGATTCAGCACATAAAATTCTAAACCCCCTAGTGTAGAAAAACGTCCCGGTTATTAAAAAAAGTCTGCTGTGTCATAGAAAAGTACAATACCTACGCGGTTAAAATGTATGGGACAGCATTTTTTTTTAATAATTTACGAAAAATTTGAACGCGGCGCGCGGCGGGCTTCAGCATCATGAATCCATGGTAACAGGTTGCGCGTCGATGTCCCCGCCACCTGCATAATACCCATTGTGATTCGCGTAGCAAAAATATACTACCTAAAGTATTTCATTTGGTGAATATATGTAATGTGAGCTTAGTAATTAGTTATGTAACACACTAACATAGCTTTTAAGTTTTGTAACTAACGTAATATGGATCATTGTTGTCTAAACAAATAAATATTATTATTATTACTGTCCTTTATTTTATATATGAAGGAGAATCTACGTCTCTCTCGCTATTATCAGCCATATTTTAACTACTGTGGGCGTACTGTGGGAAGTGTTGGTTATTGCGCAATAGAAACACCGTCTGCAGTTCAAATCGAATTTTAATTTGCGATCAAATTAATCACACTAGTGAATCACACACTATAGGTACACGACACAACTATACGGAACGCGCGACAGTTTCTAAACCCGCCAACCACCAACTCTGCTTTAACTCTGGTCAATCTTTACAGGGCCGGATTTAGGGGATCCGGGGCGACCGCCCCGGGGCCTCCACAAAATAGGGGCCCCCACAATAGAGACTTCGGAAAAAAAAATCTTTCAAATTCCGACGAGTAAACACTAGTAAACAACTTTTCCTTTGATATTTTTTTTCGTTGTTTTACACACGGTGTGTAGGTACAACGATTAAGGTACCTTGCCCTTACTGGGCAGTAAGGGCAAGGTACCTTAATCGTTGTATCTAAAGAATCCACCCTCTTTAAAAATTATTGAAAAATGCGGGAATAAAAGTTATCGTCTGTTCCACAAAATTTTTGGGGCCTACACTTTTTGGTTGCCCCGGGGCCTCCACATGCTTAAATACTGCACTGAATCTTTATGTTATAGACTCTGTCGAGCGCCACCTGGTGGCGCTGCCGTCTCGATTAGTCAAAGTCAAACGATTGATTTAACGTATTTCCGACATATAGGTACATATAAATTATATTTTAAATATTAAACATTTAAAAATATAAAAAATAGTAACCCACCGGTATCGGGAACAGGGTCCAAGCTACCGGCGCACATACGGGTATTTGAATGATCTACGCGACCAAAATTATTTTATGGTCAATATTGGTTCTAAACGATGTTATTAAATAAAACAACAGTTTGAATATTACATCAAGTCATATTTATTAAAAATATTTAAAAAAACTATAATGTTACAGACAAATTTTCGTCTTCGCTTTCTGAAGAATGATCAGGTTCATTCGGATTCGCAGGCATAAGTAAAGCAATTGTTTCTGGCAAGAAGGAATTAATATTTCTACCTTTTACGCTTCTCATGCTACTTAGGAGAGGGTCCGAACTTAAAAGGAGCCGATTAAAAATGTCTCGGTTACAATTTTCTCTTGAAAATTTTCGAGCGAAATTTTGGCGGTATGACTTAAAATGCTTATTCCGCGCTTCCGCGGCCTCTTCTGAAAGCTGCCCGATAGGCAACAATGCATTTTTTATAACAACTGCACCATGGATCAAAATTTTATGCATTGTTGGTGACATGGGGTGCCACGGGTATAAATTGATATATAAGCGAGCGGTATCTAATGCGTACTTGTCGAATTTTTCTGGATCAATTTCATGTCCACTCGAAATCGTTTCAAGAATTACTTTCAATCTATATATTAGATCATGACTGATGCCCGTTATATTGGAAGCCAATTGTGGATCTTCAAAAAATCTTCTACTCGTGTTGCCGTCATTCGTGTTGCCAAAGTTTGCCTTTGGCATATCCACTAGCAATCCAGTTTCTTTGCGAAATCTGGCTTGGATTTCCAGTTTCCTTTCGTTTTCGATTTTTTTCTCGTCTTCAGTTTTCCTCTCTCTGTATTTTTTTACAGGCAATTTATATGCTAAGTGGATAATACTTTCGAAAAAACGAATTCTCGCATGTAGAACCGAAAGCCCAAACTCGATAGCTTCAGGACTAATTTCTTTTTCAACATCTAATTGGTTGAAATCCTTAGAAGTTGCACCGCATATGTAGCACCGGCTTGTGGATTTTGTGCCACTGGCAGCATTGCAGACCTTTCCGTCTATCATTGTCATCATGAACACATGTTTTACTAAAAACTTGTTCCCATTTAAATCAACCTCTGTTGCGATTAGGGAATTAGCAGAGCTTTTGACACAATTAATTTCATCTTCCGTTATATCAATACTCTCTTTCACGAAACGAAACCTAATTGGCCGGCAATATCGTGGAGAAGATGGTGTTGGGTTTTCCCATAATATCTTTTTTTCATCTTGGCCACAAACTAATCGTAGAGGAACGAAGCAGCTCTGAAATATGTTGGCGTCTGAGTCAGCATCATTTTCAAATTTTTGTTTAAATTTAGATTGCTGAGATCCGTCACAGCCCCATTTAAACATCATCTTGAGGCTATCCCGTTCTTGCACTTTTATTGTCATCAGGACTTCTTCTAGGAAAATTGACAGGCGCCTAACGGTTAGATCAATTAAAGGTTGTAAGTCGCTTTCGGCAGAGGTACTCGTTACTTTGCATGCCTCTATGGGTGGGTAACATTCTGTTTTTGCCTTTTGTAAAATGCTATAACAAGGGAAGAACTTTTTGTTAGTTTTTTTAATTATTTCGTACTGTCGACGAGTTAAGTCAGCTTCTACAAACATTGCCAATGCTTGTAATGGTGTAAGAGTGCAAGTTTCTTTTTCTTTTCTTGCTTCAGAAAATACCCTTTTATATTTTGTTGCACGTGTCGGACTACTGGTGATTTCTTTTAATATATCGGAAGCATTTCGTTTTCCACTTTTCCGTAACTCAATTTGAGCAGCATGAACGATCACTTCTTCTTCCAGATTAGACCGAATCTCCGCAGTTTTTCTCCTTTTAGTTCTTTCACTTGACTCTCTAAATAACTTAGGTGGGCGGCCTGGCCGATTTTGTGCAACCACGGGAATCTCAATTGTTCCTTCAAGCCACGAATAATTGTATTTGCGAAATACGTCTTCCTTCTTATGAGCGCTTGACCACCTTTGTTTTAATTGGCTTTTAAAGTGAGAAAAGGTGCGTTTTAAGCTCTTAATTTGGTCTTCGGAGTACCCTTCGCATGACAGAAGCTCCTGATTTAAGGAAGTCAGTTTTTCTTCCAAATTAGGCAAATCAAAGCTCTGTATGCGGTCGAACAAGTATTTACGGGTCACAGTTCTTGCTCCCGGAGTATTTTGTGAACCTATAACAAATACAAACAGACTTTCTATAAAAATGCATTCAACATAAATAATGACTTGACTTTTCGTAAAAACTATACAGTATCAATTAGGTACTTATCCGCGACTTTCCGCGGCAATTTTTTATGTTTTTTACTACTGAAAGCTTTAATCTTTCGACTGTATCAAGAATTATGACAGGATCTAACTTGAAAGTATAACAAATTCTCTATTGCACACAAATTATAGCTAAAAAATTACTCCATAATAAGCGAGACTTACAATACACTAAAACTAATCATTTCAATTATAAAAGATATCGAAATTATATTTAAATTAGTAGATAATTACCTGCTGTATCAGGATCCATAACTTTTTCTTTCGAAATAAACGCACAATAATAAATATTCACTGTTAAAAGACTTTGTTTGCACACGAACGCCGAGAACAGACACATACACCAAACGGGACGATCGAATTCCGACTGCACGTGGAAGCGCGGCGTACACGGGGGTAAGGTGGGAGGGGCTGGGTATTGTTCTCAAACCTGTCCCCTAGCTCAGGTAGTCGTTTTTTTTAAGCTGTTTGGCATTTTGTAAATTTGAATTATGGCCGCCTAGATCATTCAATACCCGTATGTGCGGCGGTCAGGGCTCCAGAGAGAGAAATCTCCTAACTATGCGAGCCACGTCCAGAAGTACCGCTTTCTGAATTAAGCCCTTGATCCAGCTGCCCAACGAGAGCCTCCTCAGGTGTTGGTCGAGGCTCTTGGCTATTAAGTCATTGGGTGTTACGACTATCGGCACCATGATCGCTGAGTCCACGTCCTACATGTCGATATCCTCGCGAGCCAAGTCAAGATACTTACTTGATTTGTTTATCTTTCTCGGCTTTCGCGAGGTTCCCGTCATGCGGAATCGTTATGTCAACAATAATTGTGCGCCACTCTACTCGATCCACCACCACTATATCAGGCTTATTGGCAACAATAGTCCTGTCAGTGATGATGGATCGATCCCATTATTATTATTAAAGTATAGTTTAACAGGCTGGTGCCCGCAATTCCACGTCCAAGCGACGATTTTGCGTACGGAAATATGAATGGACACGCTAATATAATAATTTAGCGTCGTTTTGTGATCCTCAAAAATTGAAAATCATTATTTCTGTATACTGCCATTTCGTTCAAAGTGACACAGTAAGGCGTGCTTGTATCGGTGTATCTTTAAATTAGATTAGTTGGCACGCTAAACACAAGCTATTGGCACCAGCTGGTTTCTCGCGTTAGCAAAGAACATAATTGTTCGTTGTTGTTGTTGACGCGAATCGCACGCGACACAAACGACACGTGTCGCGCCTGTTTGTAGGAGCCTTTACGAGCGGGTGGCGGTGTTACATTAGGTACATTACAGGTGGAGGACGCGTCACTTTGTCACAGGTACTTGCACACTGTCAGCGGACGCTTCCCGCGGCCACACAGAAAGAGTATCCGGCTGTCAGTCTTATTGTTCGTTACATTATGAACATTATGGCGGTCATTGTAGACCTTGAGTTTTGATAGACAAATTGCTAAAGTGCATGGAAAATTAAATTGCAGCGATGTCACATGTAGCTATGTTACGTATCAAAGGCACCAGGGGTTTTGACGTCCATTGTTCCCTTTGTATAAATATAAACCATTAGATGCAGTGGTCATTGATCAATGTATGCTGAAGTGCACTAGTGTGGAATCTATGTGGAACAACAAGATAGAGAGATTTGTATGTACGGTCAACACCACGTTAGAGTAACGTCGGGTTACTAAATCAGCCCTTACTGCGTCAGGACTGACTGACTTGTTTGACTGTACCTAGCGCTGATTAAATTAAGACGTTTCAGTAAAAATAATATCAATATATCAAGTGATTTCTTCTAGTTGAGTTATGAAATTGAAGCGGACAGACAGACAGGCTTTCGCACTCATAGTACATATTTATAGCTATTCGATACATTATATCTATTCATGGCACATTACATCACTACCGGTTCAAACACAAGAGGTTTAACATTCAGTTCACGAATATTACAATAATGTCGAATAGATAGTAAGTAGTGGTGCCACTGGATCAAATAAACGGATTATCTAGGAGGATTTGTAAGTCTGTGGCTTCATATTAATAAGATTACGATAATAAAGAGATTGAATAGTGCCTTTGGTGTGCATTATGAGGGGACTTAATTTGTAAAAAGTATTGATTACTTGACTGAACCGACAGATTTTAAGATTTTATGAGTGCTTGATTTGCGACTTACGAGTATGTTCGAATATTTCATAAAAGGATTTATGATTTAGGTTGATTTTTCATGCACCATTACCTATTCGATATTGTTTTTGACATTTACTGCATTTTTAGTCGATTCTAAAGATACGTTTGTCGTAGGTAATGTTTGATTTGCGAAATTCATGAAAGCGATAATTGGTGTCCCAGTGGCCCTGCCGACAGCAAGGGGCTCCTGACGTCACATAATAAAAACAATTTATTTCATTCAAAATATGCATCAATATTTTACATACTCTGTTAAGGTTCGTACACACTGGCGCGACGCGACGCCCAACGCAAAGGCAACGCGTGTCGCGCGACGAGCGGCGCCTTTGTGTAGGGCTGTCGCGTCGCGCCTGTCTGTGGGAGCCATTGGTCACGTTCAATTTTTGGAATATCTCGACTAGACAGTGGCTCGTTACGTACCCACTATCTATCAACATATATTGGGCTCCGTTGAGTCCTTAATTCTTTTTATCAAAAACAAGGCATTTTGCTAGGTCATGAGCAGTGATCGGAGTAGGTAGATTGATTTTTAGTACTTGTATCATAAATGCATACAGAAAGAATAACATGGATAAGCCATTTTTCCGGAAAGTAATTCCGGTATTTCCGGATTCAATTAAATATTGTTAATGTTGGTAGTGATATTATTACTACTCAATTCAAAATTTAAAGTTTGTTCTGATTGGTCGTTGGGTTTTGTCAAATCGTGACAAAAAAAAAAAATAGGAAGAATAAAATTGCTCATTTTATTACAATTCCTACCTTTTTTTTGAGGATGGCAAATCATCAAATGACTCCTTCCACTCTGGCAGAATACAATTCCTACATAAGTTCCGGTTTTTTTTTAATAATCCACCAATTCCGGAGGAATGTCCATAGTAATATATACGTTTCGGATCAATGACCCCAGTTCAATCTACCTACTCCGATCACTGGTCATGAGTGGCGGTAGGTAGAACTTCTTCTACTGCCCTTTATAAATACAATCTAAAGTTGCAATCTCCAAGAACCAACAACCTACCTACTTCTGAATCTTGAAACTCTTTAAGCATCTGATCCATTTTCATACAAATTCCCAGTTCAGTATTACATTGGTATATTGAATTATTGCATGTTACTAGTTTCCTTTGGTTTCTTTGCAAGTAAGCCCACGTACGCACGGACATAAAAAATCGCAGCGGAATAAAAACGCGTGTCGCGCTAGGAATGGAACAAATAGAAAGCGGTACATTTGTTCACATGATCGCGATTTTATATCGCGCGGTGTACGATTTTCAACGCTCGGCGTTGAGCGTTGAATGAATGCGACATACGTTGTGTACCCACGAACGCGAAAAAATCGCGCGCGTTTGTCAGTACGGTGCGCCGCGCGCCGTCCGCTGGCTCGTAGAGCTTAGGGAAATAAAACTTTGGAATTAAGGCTGGTACACATTGGCGCGACATGACAGCGCGACACAAAGGAACCGCGTGACGCGCGATGAACGGTGCCTTTGTGTCGCGCTGTGGCGTCGCGCCTGTTTGCTCCAGCCTTTATTATAATGTTTTATTTACGGAATAATCAGTCGTTAATTAAAGTAATTTATTTGAATGTAGTTATCGGACGTCATTAGACAAAGGGCGATAGCGCAAGTAGGTACGCAGTACTGCGCCTATGCTTTATCTTCTTAATCGATACTAACTGATGACTCATTCCTTCCAAGAAGTCTGAGTTTTTGAGTTAATAAAGACAGACCTACCTATTTTACGCCCGGATTCGAGTGCGAAACAAGATAATAAAATATAAGTTGTAAAATCTTAGTTTTATTTACTTATAATGATATCGAATATTTGCCCGTTGTTTTGTTTTAGAACACCTTCGATGTATTCAATAATACAAATAATATAGAGTCCTAAAATAGTTCTGGGCATAGGTAGGTATGTGGGTGGAGTTTGCTATAAAGAAAGTAAGTACACATTAAACGGGTTTAATTTGAGATAAAACAATGCAATAAAAATGCTATTTCATTGATAATTATTATAATTTTTCAGGATATTTCCTTAAATCATAGTACGGCGTCAAAAATTGTAATTTTAAATATTTTTAATTATCCAAAGGATGCATCCAAAATTTTCTTTGCTTCTTTTGTGGTGTCCTGGCCTCACAAATCATACCGCTACTGCTAATCATTTTGCGGAACACATCTGACGTCCGCGCTGCACGAAGCATCAGTTCAAAGTGATATATTAACGATTTTTCAAACACTTCGAACACTGTTGTAGGCGAGAAAAATCGCGCTGAGCGTTTTTATTCTGCCGCAATTTCATTGCGTCCATGGGAACGTGGGCTAAAACTTGAACTTAGCTCCCAAAGGTAACATATTTCTACACGAGCTTCTGTGATACGTACGTGCAGTTGTGAATGTATTAGCAGCCTAGCAGGCTGCTAATACAGGACTTTTGAAAGCACGCCTTAGGTTACCTTTATTTATTTTAATAAATCTAGTATTGCAGTACACTGAATAGCAGAAATTATTTAAAAAAAAACAGGCATAGGCTTAGTTCGAGTTTCACTTTATTGCATCCGTAATTTTTTTATTTAAAAACTCCAAGCCTGTTAAGAGACTGCGGATTGTTCGAAAGAGTTACCGTGGCCCTGGCGCACAGGCAACTGAAGGAACACGGGTGGGTTTTAGTCAGTAAGAGTCTGACACGCCCTTCCGCTCCGCCCAGAGCGGGAGAGGTCATTTGATGATTTCCCACCCAAAAAAAAAAAAAAAAGCCTGTTAAGAGAGTCAGAGATAATATCCCGGACTTATGATTAGACAAAAATCTGCTTCGCGTCCGACTTGCATGATGAACCCCAGCACCCTAATTGTGTAACACACTATCTATCGCAATTTGAATCATTTTGAAGTCTATTGATAAACCATTGCTTCTCAAGTTCGAAAAATGTGTTTGCTCAACAACGTAAATAACGCAATGAATGCTGTTAAACTGGCAAAATGAAAGCTATTCTTACTGCTAATGTGTTACGCAATTACCCCGCAGATATTAGAAATTATATATCTGCCTGGAGGCGGCCATTTTCTTTTTTCCTCGATGTGGGACGCACTTAGTCTGCCGCCTGTAATACTTTGCAGAAAGGACTTAACGCCTCTCACTGGAAAATACGACAGAAGTTAACATTTTTCATTTTTTTTTCATTTTTATTTAATTGGACCCTCCAATTAAATAAAACTAAAACGTGAAACTTGTTGTTGTGCTTTTCAATGTAAGCTCTTATTTTTATAAGACTACTGCTGCTGCTGACTATTGCTGGTATTACTGCTTTACTGCCCGCGACTTCTTCGTGAAATTTATTGTATTCACATAAAATATATCCTATGACACTCGGCGCGGCAATACTGTAGCATCCCATTTGTGTAATAATTTCTGGAATCGGATCAGTAGTTCCGAAAATTACCCCCTACATACCACCCCTCTTTATAATATTAAGTAAAGGTGAAACATGTTTGTTGCATAAGTATTTTCCATATCAATGAAGCAATCCCTAAAACCCTTCAACTTCACACAAATGAACATGAAACTAGGGTTTTATATGTTTACATCTAGTCACAAGTTTCCTCGTGGACACTGATAACTGTCATAGGATTTTAGACTTTATTACTGACCAAATAACTTCTGTATTGGGGTGAATGTTGTTTGTTTGATAACTAGGAAGCACTCAGGCCGTGGAAGTGGCTGTTAAACAATTGATTGAAACAATTCGTTTCGGTCTCTCTTGAAGAGCTAAGTGTTTCTGTTCATTTAATTTAAATGGAGTTCTTGTAGCCTTTGCTGTGAACTTACCCACTAAAACTTCGCCTTCCTTCTGCAGCAAAAGCGCAGTCAGTTAAAGGCAATGCAAAAAAAAAATGCAAGGAGGCATTGGAAAAAATGCATTATTAACTTTTGAATGGTTATTTCAAATAATTGTAATAGGTATTGCAATTAATGATGCTTCTGATTATTATTGTTATTCAGCATCAATCCTAAATATATATATAATGTTATACATATATATATATATATATATATATATATATATTATTATTATTAATGCGATACTGAGTTTTGTGTATGTTTATTTGTTACGCTGTCACGCTGAAAGGGCTGAACGGATTTAGATGAAATTTGGCAAATGAGTAGACCTTGACCTGTGATAGGACATAGGATACTTGTCATCCCAATATTCCTACGGAAATGAAACTTATACGGGTGAAACCGCGGGCACAGCTAGTTTACTGACTGATATGATACTTATCGCTATTAAAAACCCCAATCAGAAACTACGATGTTTTAATGAATAAGAAAACAATAGAAAGCCTTAATTTTAGCTGGACATGGAACACGATCGTATTGGGCTAGTGTCTGTACAAACACGACGACCTCAACTCACAAAACTTAGTCACTTTGAGTGTAAACTACGTATGTTCTCAAGCCAAGTTCTAACAAACTTTTTCGCCAGTGATTTGTGCTCTCTTTTTAACTGACTTCAAAAAAAGGAGGAGGTTCTCAATTAAAATGTATTTTTTTTTAATGTGTGTTAGTTCAGAACTTTTTTCTGGGTGAACCGATTTTGATGATTCTTTTTTATTTGAAAGCTGGTGCTTTTCATGTGGTCCCATGTAAATTTTATCAAGATTTAACCTGCAGTAGTTTTTAAATTATCCTTAATAATGCGTATCCTTGCCACTAAACATATAAGATGATGTTTTAATAACTTCCGGTCACTGTTAGTTACATATCAAGTAGTGGCATATGAATTTGGATGGGGTAGGATATGTACCACAACTAAAAAGTGAAAAATAAAAACTTATTTGCAAAAAAAGCAGCTGACTTCCAAAAAAAAAACACTAAAAGTGTGAAAAATTACTTTAATTTCGGAAGTCAGTGGCAAAAAACGAAAAACAATAAACCAAAGACACCGACTTCCGAAATTAAAGTAATTTTTCACGTTTTTTTGTGTTTTTTTGGAAGTCGGTTGTTTTTTTGCAAACAAATTTTTTAATTGTTTTTTCTGTTACGTTTGCTCTTAACGTCACTAAATGCTACGTTAATTTATATACAGAGGTATATTCAGTCAGTCGAAAGGTTGGCGTAATGTGCTCTAGTAGAAATAATACAACTACGAGTAAGTACCTAGTTAAACTTTCTCTTTTCTTTTGCTTAAAGATATTTTTTTTTCTTCCTGAAAAATATCTTTTCATACCACCTGCTTGACAATGTCAAATTATAACATGTCATGCAAACCTAACCCAAAGTAAGTCATTAAAGCCCTGGGGTCTAGCCGGGCATTAATATTGTACTGAATTTCATTATGACCCGCTGGTCATTAATTTGATTGGATTTTGAAACATTGGAACCTCAAGTAAAAAGCGCATAGAAATATTTTCCATAGTACATACTAATCCCATGTATTTACCAAAGAGACCTGCACTAAAAAAAAATTGTTCGAAAATCGAACTGGCCACCGAGAGTATAATACTAATAAAAAAGAATTAACACAAATCAAAAAAGGCGCGAATAGTGCAAATCGTTTTGTTGATAAAAAATAAATTAAACAAATTCTCACAAAAATGTGGAGTGACGACAGTGATTTGACTCCTGAGTGCATTAAATCCAAAGCCATTGGCATTGCCGACAATCTAATCCCAGAAAAGTCCAATGAATCGTGCATGGAAACCTACGACGATTTTTTACAAATGGAGAACTATAAAAGGCCTCAAGATTGTATCTGAATCAGTACTTTTAGCCTATTTCCAGCATTTATAATGTACAAAGAAGTCAAGTAGCCTATGGTGCATCTATTCGATGTAATGTCAACAATAAGCATTAAACATAATATTAAAATTAATACATAAACGAATTACTGGAATTTTTAACTAAGAAATAGGAAGGACATCGTGCTAAGAAATCAAAAGTTTTTACAGCTCAAAATGTGGAAACGTTTCTAAGTGAAGCCTCTGACCACAGCTTTCTTGCCACAAAAGTAAGTACATACCTAATGATTGAATTGTTAGTAACTAAAATAGCTACATACTTACTTACACTTACTAGCGACCCGCTCATGGATCGATCGCTTGTGTGCGATCTACTGAAGCGTCGCGCAATGTTTCCACAAGCTGAAATGTCGTGATTTCTGCGCTCTATCCAAATTAAATATAATTGTAAACCTTCGTTAGGTTTATGTGTCTATTATTACAAGTATATGTGTCAATCAAATCTAAGAAAGTGTATAAATTGTAATACACAAGAATCAATATATATTAAAGTGCGTAACTTACCTTCCTACTTACTAACCTACCCGTCTATTTTTGTTATAGGTGGCCTTGATTTTTGGAGTAAATGGCGCTTGTCGTAGAAATGAACTCTCAATAATTAAAATCGAAGACATCGAAAAGCATTCAGGGAATCCGAGTGTGAGGTCTAGGAATTCAATCAACTTGAACGTAAACTTAGCAAATAAATGTATTCTTTATTCAGATTTGTTACTAGTAAATTTGCCAGATACAAAATCAAAGAAAGAACCGTCATTCGTAGTCCGTAGAGAATGCGTCAGAATATCTAATATAAACACTAACAGATTTTTTTTAGCCTATAATAATGGCATGTGTACCAGTCATTGGCAAAACTAAGATCAGCACCATGCCATAAGAAATTGCGACATACCTGAAATTTTTAAATGTCAAGCTCTACACAGGCCATTGTTTCAGAAGAACATTGGCTACTCTATTGGCGGATTCAGGAGTAGACATGACCCAGATTAAAAGAGACGGTGGATGGAAATCTGATGTAGTAGTGGAGGGTTACATTGAACATTCATTGTCACAACATCAAACTAAAAACACCGTCGATAACTGATCCTTGGATAGCTTTGTCACCGCAACCATCCACATCAAAACACTATTTATCTAGTTCGCTGCCTCAAGTACCACCTTCACCAACTTTCACGAACCAAAATCATCCTCAGCAGACCAAAGTTTTTGAAACTTTACTCAACAGAAATACGCTAATAAACTCACCTCCACTTCAATAAAACCGAATAAAAACATAACGTTGTCTTTCTACAACTGGTCTAATGTATCAAACATTACCTTTAATTTTGAATTGTTTTAAATAGGTCTAATAACTGTAATTGTAATTTGAATAAATACTTCGATACTAATATCTACTACTGCTTTTTATTGTCTCGCAGATGATGTGAAAAGTAGAAAATCCTCCTTGGGGATAAACGTGCCTTCGTCTTGGGTGAGGTTGAATCCCTCGCTGCACTCAGGATTCTTGTCTAACTCCCTCGCTTCGCTTCGGAGTTATCACTAGGATTCTTCGTTACGCTCGGGATTGAATACGGCGCCCGCGACATAAGACACCGCTTTATCCCCTTGGCGCATAATCTACTATTATATGTGAGTATGTAAAATAACAAATCATAATCAGCCTTAATATTCCCTTTGTTGAGACTCACCCGACCCTTTTGTGTGTGATACTAACCTACAGTTGGTGTGCAACTATGTTTGTCGAGACTCAGGCCCCGACCCTTTTGTGTGTGATACCAACCTACAGTTGGTGTGCAACTATGTTTGTCGAGACTCAGGCCCCGACCCTTTTGTGTGTGATACCGACGGATAGTTGGTTTACAGCTATGTTTGTTACTGCGGATCATGGACAAGGCTATGCACAACTAAGAACTATTTAAAATTATTATGTAATTTTTACTTGAGAGGGGCTCGCGGCTAAATGATAACAGCCGCACGGGTCGATCGAAGGTTAAGCTACCCTTGCCACGGTTGGTTCATGGATGAGTGACCATCCATTACATATTAAAATACTGGTATTCAGCTGCATCCGGTTAGACTGGCAGCCACCCGCACGTGGTTGGGAAAAGGCAGGCAGATTGATACCTATATCTATAGTAAGTTTAACTTGAAATAAACAAATGTTCTTTTAATAGACAAAACAATGAACATCTAGACGCATCCAATATCATAAACAAACAATAATTATCTGGTATCCTTCAATAAGGCTTTTTCTTAAGAAATATCTGTCTTAATTTTCTATTGGAACGAAAACAACTATCCTAGTTAGTCATAAAAAAGGTATCAACATAACGTTTTGTTGCCCTGAAACCAAAACTAGCTAATTATTTTTATTCCTAGAACAGCTAGCGAGTTATGAGGACTTCTAATATCACTTGTATTTAAAGGAATTTGATATAACCTGGTAGGTTATCCCATGTTTTGTCTCAGTTCGGAAAGATTTGTTTTCATCAAATATTTTCATCGAAATCGGCGAGGCTTTAAGGCTGGTACCACTGGCGCGACGCGACGCTCGACACAAAGGCACCGCGTGTTGCGCGACGAGCGGCGCCTTTGTGTAGCGCTGTCGCGTCGCGCCTGACTGTGGGAACCTTTACAGTCAAACCTTACTTACCACAATGAAAACTGTAAGTTAGCAATTCAAAAGATGTTGCTGTTCTATATTTATCTAAGTAGGTAAAGTTAAACAGAGTTAGTAGCACAAATTTTCTGAGTTTGCATAGGTACCATTTAGTTTGCATGGGTACCATTTAGTTTGCATAGGTACCATTTAGTTTGCATAGGTACCATTTAGTTTGCATAGGTACCATTTAGTTTGCATGGGTACCATTTAGTTCGCATAGGTACCATTTAGTTTGCATAGGTACCATTTAGTTTGCATAGGTACCATTTAGTTTGCATGGGTACCATTTAGTTCGCATAGGTACCATTTAGTTTGCATAGGTACCATGTAGTTTGCATGGGTACCATTTAGTTTGCATAGGTACCATTTAGTTTTCATAGGTACCAATTACTTTGCATTGGTACCATTTAGGCTACTAATCATTGTAGCTGAGTAGTTTTGTAACAATGTATCTATATAAAAACAATGAACGCGAATGAAGATCTAGAAATACCTAACCTACAAGAATATAAAGCCGTAGATACACTGCATTACAAAGGCGCGACTCTCGCGCGAACTTGCGTCTTATCGCGTGGCAAATCTCGTACATGGGTGATCCAGTTTGAATGCAGGCATTTTTTCAGTAAGTAGTTACCACGTCTTGGTAACTACGTAATCGATACTACGGCTAGCCGTAAAATCGAATTTTTATTTACTTAGAAAAAAATATAATTCCTCACAGCATTAACGTAACACTTTTTAACTACACTATCTATGAGGATCTCCTTTGTATCGGACATTTTTTTCCAATGCTCTAGAAAAATTTAACATTTTTTAAACAATAACTTAAAATTCTTGTGCGGTGCACACTGGCTGGACCGACTCTTGGCGTCTAGTTCACAGAGAAGCAAATTGTTCTTTCAAGAATTTTCTTTGAAAGAAGATGCAAAAAGTGGCTGCGATCAAATTAACAAAAAGCACAACTAAAGAGTAAAGAAACTGTTATGAAAAGAAATTTTGCTTGCAGCATATTTCAGTTTTTCTTCTGTAAGTACGAGAGACTGATTGATGTAACCATAACCTTTAAAATAAGGGGAAATTATCAGTTTCATATTTTCCGTTGTAACAAAGTTTAACAAAATATACAGAATATTAAATAAATCCCTTTTACGAAACACATTTCCCGAAAGTAATCAGAATTTTTAAGTAACGCTCAGAGGCAATCACGCTTAAGAGTGGTTACACTCGGCAACTTTTTACAGCGACACAAACGCACGTTCGTGAAACGTGTGACTAAATCGAGTCACTAGCAGTAAATCAAGCAAGGCAGACGACGGTTGGCGACTACATCGCCATTGAATCGTTGCAAAAAGTCGACTTGTGTGACCGCCCTTAAGTTTTAACTTAGCTGCGGATTTTTATTGCATGCCAATTTGATGGGTACCTACTGATTAGCATCGTCTGATGTCACGATAAACATCGAAGAGTCTAAAACGCAAAGTTATGAAATCTGAAAACAGTCGCAATTTACAATCGCCTCTAACAAACTAATCTCGCTTGCCTGATGCCTAAATCATTATAAGCTCAAATGAGTCGTGTGGGAGTATAAAATGGAATTGGTCCAATCCCCCGATAGCCCCATCCTCCCCACCCACCACCCCCCGCCTGTTCATATTCTATGTATTAGAACTGATAACTTATAATCTCTCGGGGCTAGAGAGTGTGGAGTTAGCAGGTAGCAGTGTTTTGCTCAAGTCTCTTATTAAGCAGCAAGTTACATAATTGCTTTTATGCTCAAGTCCAAAATGATTGAAAAATGTGTACAGTCCGTTCACAGTTATTTTACCTCTGAGTTTGCATCACTGTCAAAATCACCATGATCTTTATTCCTGTTGCGTTAAGGTTGCTATTGGGTTGCGCTATCAGAGGTAAAATAACACTGTGAATGGACTTTATAATAGACTCTCCCAACCACTGGTTCTTCATTATCTGTGCGGTAATGGCGGCATGCCATCGCAAACAGACTACATAGAGATACTACCATCGCAATAAGCTGATCGGTTGCAGTAGCGCGTACACCGCGTTTAAATTTTGGATTTGAGCGCGATATTTACGATCTTATTGATTGCTTTTTTGATAAAAATGCATGAATAAAGATAAAATAGTGTATGAAACTGCACATAGTCATGTATTCCCCCATTACTTAACAGTTTCATAAGCTATTCATTCGAATATCGAATTGGTTTTTATTAACTCGCAGTAGGTGCGAAAAGTAGAGTATTCTCCTCGGAGATAAAGGTGCATTCGTCTTGAGCGAGACTGAATCCCTCGCTGCAGTCAGGATTCTAGTGTTAACTCCCTTGCTTCGCTCAGGCTCAGGGAGCGCCCTCGAATCCTTCGCTACGTTTGGGATTCAATCCTGTGACAAAAGACACTGCTTTATCCCCTAAGTGAATAATCTACTATACATTTTGATAGAGACGGTGGCGAAGAATTACCCACACATTTCATACCATATATCCGTGTTTCATACTCAGTTATCATTCATGCAGTCTAAATTAGTACCAAATTACCGACTTTAGTATCGTAATACGGTGTATTATATGTATATTACATTGCTCTCCTCTCTGAACTAATTTGTTTAGTAAATTGTGTAAAACAAAGACAAAATCAAGGATCAGTGCTCCTTCGTCACACAAACTACCAAAACTTTACTAAAGTATAGCGAAAAGTTTAAATTACTCGGAGATTAGCTGCTACCTCGACAATTTATATTAAAACACAGAATTAAATTCTTCTTTAATATGACCATGATATTACATCCAACTAAAACTTAAGAGAATATTCACCTTCTAAAGAATTTCAATAAACGGATAGAGAAAGATTAAGAACTTCGGAAGGTCTTCGTCACCAAATTTAAAAAGCACTACCTCGGAACAATAGTCTTCCAAATAAAAAATGAAACATCAAAATCAGCTAACGATTGGCGAAGATACTTCTAAACATACATACAAAAACATTCAGTTGAATTAGTAATCTCCCATTTTTGAATTCGTTTAAAAAAGCAGTGACCATTGCACCATTTGTTAAACATAAGTATATAAAAGCTGGCAGTGATCCATGAGTGGTTATCAAAGTATGGCCAGTCACAATCACTATGTATCGACGGAAGAAACAGTTTTGACGTCCTCACATTAATTCATTCTGTGTCCTAATTTAAAAGTAAAACGAGAAAAACAATTTGTAATTAT
The DNA here is from genome assembly GCA_917490735.1 of Dryobotodes eremita. Lineage (NCBI taxonomy): Eukaryota > Metazoa > Arthropoda > Insecta > Lepidoptera > Noctuidae > Dryobotodes > Dryobotodes eremita. Next base: position 1,082,680 of record OU823241.1, on the reverse strand, counting down.
ACATTGAAGTAATTCCTCTGAAATGCCAAATATTCGCGTGAATAATGCGCTACAAGAGAATACATTCATGCCAACTAAAGTAATGAATTCATATAATATTACAACCATTTAATTCAGTGGAAACTCTAGGATTAATGGAAAAGTTGAATCTTTCTGACCTCACTTATAATGTATTAGACAGAAAACGTTTCATCTTAAGATTAGCTACATAATGGTACCGATTCTCTTGTCACAAAATTTTCTAAACATGACTAAAAATCACAAACACTTAGTTTATTCCTGTCAAAGTACGTTTCCCATTCTGAAATTGACTAAAGCTACACAACTTAAGTATATTATGTACTCCCTATTTTTCATTAAAAAGATAATTATATGATTTTACTCAGGTTTTTTTGGACTTCAAATCATTTCGTTCACTTTCATTCACTCTTCATTTTAATTTCCGACAAATCTTGTCTACTCAACTTAGCGATTGTCAAACACGATACTAGTTGTGTCAACATTGTTTTTAAGTTTAGAGAATATTGTTTGCAGAATAGCTTTTAGGAATAACTTAACCAAAAATAAGAAATTTTAATTCGGTGGACAAGAGGATCGGTACCGATATACGCTATAATAGGAAAATGCCGCTGATCTGCCTCAATACATTAATAACTCACTAAAAGTATCACAGGACCAAAAAATTGTGGCTGAAAAAGGAACTTTTTTCACCTATAACATTATTCCCACTTAATAAATTAGTCTCAAAATGAATCTGTCCGTAACAAGCAGATCGACCTTGTCAATACCTCCCCTCGCCGCGGCTGGTGAGGTCAGGGCTGAGAGGTAGCATTGAACTGAACAGTTGGTTGGCAACATGCCACTACGTACCGCAATTTCACCAAACTTTTTTGCCAAACCAAGTTTGAAGCAGTGTTTTGCGAGTATTTAAAACTTTTATTATACCACTCATACATAAAGAAGTGGCAGGAAGTTACTTAATTTTTAAACATGTCAGAGGCGGAATGACAGAGAAAACACAGGCTAAACCTAGTATCGAATAAATGATGATTATGTAGCAATAAACTGCAATCTAATATGTTCTGGCGGTCGGCGGGTGTTCCATCCATGCTGTAGTTAATTCATCAGTCAATCATCAAACACAATTATTTATGTCCTGTCATTCTATTTTTAGCGTTAAAATCATTTGGCGGCGGCGCTCATTAAACATTTGTTACCTTATTTATGTAGGTATCCCACTTTTATTTAACACGGTGTAAGTACCCTTCAAAAAGCATTTTGAGGGGGTAATTTAATTTTATAGCAATAAAATCAAATTTCGTTTGCACGTTCTATTCCTTATTAGGAACTATAGTTACATTATTCTGTTACTTTGCAAAAGCGATTGATTTGGATGCGATATGACTGTTATTTCCGTTTTTCATGTGATTGCTTAGATAAATTGTTGACATTCCAAAACGCTAGACCATTTTGGTCATTATTGAGTTAACGTAATTAGTTTTTGTCCAATAGGTTAGGTTAATAAAAAAGCCGGCCGAGTGCGAGTCGGACTCGCACACGAAGGCTTCCGTAACACTGTACAATAATGTTTTTAACCTACTTCAAGAAAAGGAGGAGGTTTTCAATTTTACTGTATTTTTATGTGTGTTACCTCTGAACTTTTTTCTAGGTGAACCGATTTTGATGATTGTTTTTTATTTGAAAGCTGGTGCTTTTCATGTGGTCCCATATAAATATGATCAAGATCTGACCAGTCGTTTTTGAGTTATCCTTAATAATGCGTATTTTTCCACTGAGTCTAGATTTTTTAATAACGTCCTTTCATTGTTATTTATATATCAAGTAGTGTTATATGAATTTGTGTGGGGTAGATAATACAACTATAAAGTGAAAAATAAAAACTGTTTTACAAAAAACAACCGACTTCCAAAAAAAACACAACAAAGTGAAAAATAACATTAATTTCAGAGGTCGGTGGTAAAAAACGAAAATACAAAATCAAAGACACCGACTTCCGAAATTAAAGTTATTTTTCACTTCGTAGTGTGTGTTTTGGAAATCCGTTGATTTTTTTGGAAAATAGTTTTTTGTTAACTTTTTTATTATATCTTGTTATAGCGGCAATAGTATTTCTATTGCTGCTATGCTATCGTCGTATGGACGTATTGTTTTTAGTTAAGTAATGTAATAGCTGTGTGATAATAACGTTTAGCCGTGGCAACGCGGCGCACTGCGAGCCGACGGCCGGCGGCCGCCGCCACTATCTGTAGTTCCCAGCTTCCGCCCGATCTATGAAATTGTATCCTAAGAAAAACTGTGGGAATGTTTTACTACTTTTTTCTTGTTATTATTAAGTAGAATATTCAGGTTGCAAATTTTCCGTAAAATTTACTTCTTACACAAAAAAAACCGGCAAAGTGCGAGTCAGATTCACGCTTCAAGGGTGGACCTTGAAAAGAAAAATATTTTCTATTTTCAAAGTGTAATTTAAATTTTTGTACCGCACAACTAAGTTTGTTTGTAAAGGGTTAAAGGAGACTTTTTAAAAACTGTGCTGGGTAGTAAAAAAAGAAAAATAAAATAAATACACTCGAGAGCAATGAATCCGGGTCACTTAAAGAATGTTAAAAATCTCGGAAACTAAAAATGATAGGTTAATGCAATAAATTGTATTTAATAGACAATGTAATACTCCTTAAATGAAAGTAAAAAAAATATGAGTCACCATACATTTTATTAACACAAAATTACATAAAGAAAAAAACTGCTGATCTCTCCTTAAAACAAAAATAGGAAACATGAAATTTTTGAACTTTATTACGATTTTCTTGAATTTTAATACTTCGTATTGCCTCCTCGTGCTTCCATTACTGCGTTTACGCGGTTTGGCATGCTGTACACCAAGTTCCTTATACGATTTTGGGGAATATTCTCCCATTCCTCTGTGAGAGCAATTTTGAGCTCACGAAGCGTGATTGGGGGAGGGTTTCGTTGTTTTACGCATCTGCCTAGCTCGTCCCAAGCATGCTCGATCGGGTTGATATCCGGGCTGCGCGCTGGCCACTCCATACGAGTAATGTTCATCTCTTGAAGGTAGTCATTCACAATCCTACCTGTATGAGGTCGGGCATTGTCATGCATAAATATAGCATCCTCACCTAAATTGACCATAAATGGACCAACGTGATCATTGAGGATTTCTTCCACATATCTTACGCTAGTTAAAGAGCCGTTTTCTATGATCACCAGCTCTGTGCGACTTTCAGAAGAAATTCCGGCCCACACAAGTACAGACCCACCACCGTAGGCTACTTTTTCTTCGATGCATGCTTGCTTGAATCTTTCCCCTGGTCTTCGATACACTCTGTGTCTTCCATCGTGCTTGTAGAGCATAAATTTTGATTCGTCGGAGAACATAACTTTTGACCAATCTTCAATACTCCAATTTACGTGGCTCTGGGCATATCTTAGTCTTGAAATACGATGCCCACGCTCCAGTTTAGGGCCGTTTGCAGGTCTAAGGGGTTTTAAGTTAGATTCAGCAAGCCGACGTCTTACTGTCCATGCACTTGGATTACTTCCTCCGAGGCGTCGAAACTGATTTGTGAGTTCAGTTCCTGTGAGAAAGCGATTTCGAAGCATGGTGTTCACCAAGTATCGGTCTTCTCGTGCTGTGGTACACCTGGTTCTGCCCGTTCCTGGTCTGCGTAGGTTAGAACCAGTTTCTTCGTAACGTCGGAGAACTCTTTGTACTGTTGACAGCGACACACCGACAGTCCTGGCTGTATCGCGCTGACTCCGGCCGGTTTCCAGCATTGTAAGTATTCTGGTGCATTCTTCAGGCGTAAGCGACATAATTTCAGCTTGAATAATGAATATAGAGCACTATCAACATGGTTTATGTACCCACATAAATGACAGATTACAAACAAAAGCAAAACCAAATGCTGTAATTTCGTAGTTCCATCTTCGAAAGTGGCCCTTTTTCAAATTTGATTTTTTTATGATATAACTTTACAATAACTAAGAAGTTTTAATACCTTCATTTAAGGAGTATTACATTGTCTATTAAATACAATTTATTGCATTAACCTAGCATTTTTAGCTTCCGAGATTTTTAGGATTCTTTAAGTGACCCGGATTCATTGCTCTCGAGTGTATTAAAAGTATAAAATGAAACGATGTATGTTTTACTCCTCCTGTAATTTTTTAAATTTATAGTAATGTATGTATCTTACAACGAAGACATTTCCGACGTCTTTGAACCAAGCGCCGACGGATGTGAAAGCCACCAACTTCCGGCTCCCGAATTTTCCGACCTAATGTTGGAAGTTACAGACCAATTATTTGTACTCCACGCTAACCTCAATTGTACAACAATGTATCAATTTGCCCAGCCTTTTCCAATAAATTATAATTTTAAATATAACGCGTAGTTATCAAAAAGTAACGTCATTCACACACACAAAGTGCAGTTGCATCTGTATTGGGCAGTGAGTGATGCTGTGAGCGCGTCAGCGAATGCTTGGTTCTCTCGCCTCTCACGGCGGCCGGCCATGTTGCTGTTTCACGTCTACCAAATGGGCGGGGTCCGTCCGGTACACACTAACACGGTGACTCTGTGTGTTGCAGGTGTGAGCTGCAGCGCATGCGCGAAGCAACAGATAGGACTTCGCCGCGCCCCGTCGCCGCCGGTATCGCGCGCTCGCCGTCGAGCTGGACAGACGTGTTCGTTCCGTTCCAACGCGACTCGCAACTCTGTTTCTCCGCACGATCATACTCTAGTTCGTAGTTTTCTCTTTGTAATTTTAAGGTACGTATCCTAAAATAATTTTTCCAGTTTTTATTTTTTCTTGTTTTTTTTTTATTTTCTCCGGCAGTTTGGAATAATGTTGGGTACCGACGGGTACGGTCGTGACTTCAATGTTGTATGCGTAGGGAACGGCAATTTGAATTTAAGATTCTGCGGTTTAGTTTAGTTTGAGGCGAAGTTCAAAGCTACCTACTTTGTGTTCCGATCCTTTGAATTGAAAACAGACGTATTAATCGATTTAGAGTCAGAGTGTGATTCAGAGTCAGTGTGGATTTTTTAATGAGATTAAGGTGCTTTGGTACAAGTTTTTTGTTGAGATTACGTGATTATTGGGGCTTAGTAAGTAAAACGTTTTATTTTATGAGTTTTTGTTTGAAGTACGGTTTTATTATGTTGTAAAATCATTAAATGGGATTAAAAATTCTAAAACTGCATTTAAGTATGAGTTACAATTTATTTCAGGTCTTACAATGCAATAGTGATCTTCTAGTGTCAGATTAACTTAAAATTGTCGTTTTAATAATTCAAGTTTTTATTTTGGCTTTGCAAAAAGTACGAGGAAAACTCGTAGCAATAAGAAGAAACGTAATTATGAATTTTGGAACTGTTCTTTCTCCCTTATAGTAAGATAACTCATTTTGGGAGATAATGATAAGAAAAAAGTTCTTTAAACTGGCATCGTCGTGTTGAAAATGCCATTGGGAAAATCCTCAACAACACCGAGTGCTTTTTGAAAATTGTAGAAACCATTTTGAGCAAACAAATTGAAAATGTCAATCGTTTAGGCGTCAACAGCTGCCAATCAGCGATTAGAGGCCTCATCTCTCAAGTTATAGACCAAACTTAGCTAATGAATAGCAGGCAATTAGTAGCCGACGACCTCTTAACGAGCTGCCAGTTTGCTCCCCAACTTAACGCTTAAACCTATTGATTCAACTAACAATTACATTCAAGAAAACTGATTAATTTTCCTTAATTTTAGTTTCCGACTCTATTTTGATTGATTTATTTTCATTAAAATGATTCACTTCTTTGACGGTTAAAATATGGTTTTGCGGGTTTGTTTGCGGTGAAATGTAAATTGAGGACTTCAAATTCGTGTTTTTTTAATTTTTAAGCCTGAAAAATGGAACGAAAAACTAGTTTTTCTTCTATGCGTTATTGGAAGCTTCTATTAAAGTTTAATTACGGTTTTTCTCAAATTTAAATATTTTGTAAAGTCTAGTAAGTTTATAGGTTCGTGACAATGGTCTCTGAGAAAGTTAAATTTAATAATGATATCTTGACTGTAGAAATAGCGTAGGGAATTGTAGGGAATAGAAAGCACACTTCATACATTCTGTTCCCATAACGGCGGTCATTCTGCAGTTAACTTGTTATTACTACATGCGTTATTGCCTTTATTGAATAGTTAGTTAAGAAATGGCCATTTTATATCTAGATTTGGTGTGGAAAATTGATATGATTACCTACACTCATGAAGTCGTAAATATCGATGAATGTTTTTAAATAAAACATTAATATTTCATAGGTTGTTCCTTGTGTCTGCGTTTTTTTTTCAGAGATACTGGTATCGAAAATGACAGTTTTATAAAGAAATAACGATGGTTTGAATGGACGCGTTACACCGCTCCTAAAGTTTGTTTTATTTCAACATCAATCGAATGGACATTTAACTGAAAGATTCTATTCGATGTTTTAAGATGATTGTTGAATATTTTTTTGGAAAAACGTTGGGTTAAAATTATTAGCTACGTTGTTTTCTTGCTAAGATAGTTAACTTCACAAAAACCGATAGCAAATTATGTTCATAAGTTATATATTTCAATTAATCTACTGTTTAACGATTTTATCTAATGCTTGGCCTTTGTCAGACTGAGTTAGGTACTTTAGCGAAAAGAAGAGGTGACAGATCTAATAACAATTATCCTTACAGTCAATTACTGCAACACATTTTGTAGGTACGTGTCGTTTCGAAGAGTTACTGGACAGTTACGGGCTAACAACTCTTTATTATTTGAGTCAATCATTAATAACTGTGAGAGAACACACCTCCGTTTTCATTCGAAGTTACGAGCCATCAATAAAACGCCGACATTCGATAGACAGTGGCTAATAGCGCTGCTCGTAAAACAAGCCGCCACGGAGAAGTTACTCGAAGATGGCGGTTACACTTGTGTCTAATACGGCTTTATTGGTGATATTAGGATAGTGTACTGGCGGCTCCGTTTGGGGCTGAAGTTTAAAGTTATTAGATTATGTGTTAAATTGGAATTGGTTCGGATGTTAGCGGTAACGACACATAACATCATGCTCGTTCTCCACAAAGGGGTAGGCAATCTTTAAGTTTGTAACGTTTGTTGAAGAAATTAATTATACTCACGCCTATGGCTTTCATGTAAGTTATAGAGATCAGGACCGCGGTATGTAATTATGATGTAATTGTTTAAATTCAAGATTTTGTTTTCCGCGGACAATATAAGTACAGTGTGGGGACTGAAACTAAAAATATTCTAAAAGAAAAGCCATGTGATGGTAATTAGCATCGAATTCGGGCTCTAAAGATTTTGAGTGTTACCTGCCATCCATAGGCGAACACATATATTATATTGAGCAGGTTTAAAATGTGAGAATGAAATCAGTAATATTTCAGTGTGGCGTGTATTGAATATTGTTGTGGTGTACCTGTGGCTACCTTTATGCTAGCGTTTTTAATTTATTATATGGATTTTCAAAAGTATAAGTTACCTGCTTTAATATCATCGTGTATATGTATCGTTAGTGTTGAGCATGCGAAGGCTTTCAACTCCGGAACAAAATTATAGTTTTGAAGCTGAAGACATCCAGGCCAAAGAAGACAATAATTTAGTACTTACTTACAAGGAAGCATTTCTTCAATTTATTAAAAGACTGCTTCTGGTACAACTTACAGATAGAAATACTGGTATTCAGCTGCATCCGGTTAGACTGGAAGCTGACCCAGACGTAGGTGGGGCAAGGCAGACAGATGATGATTGAACGAATTTTCTTGAAAGATCACTTGTAAAATCGCGATGTTTTCCACGCATTACGCTTTGGGGTCCGTGTGCACGGGTTTACACGTCGGTGCGCCGTGTCAGGGCCGACACGGCGTGACGGGAATAACACGTTATTTTCCGCGAGGCCACGCTTGCACGCGTGCAAATTGCAGCGACGCAAATCAGATAGAACTATGTTTCCAATACGTCGCGGGTGAGGGGTTGGATTTGAGAGTTTTTGTAAACGATTTGTAGGAAGGCATCATTTTATATCGTAATGTTTGTTTGTTGTGGATTTGATACGCGCGTTCTTTTATTTGGCCTTGCGGTCCGTGCTTAAACCAACCTATAGCTAGCTTTAGTTTGAATGTTTGTCCTAGCATTGTTCCAACCTGTTCCGTAGGATAGCAATTGCTTTATCATCTAAGATTTGTTGAATTGACTATGTGTTTATTTTAAGGATCTACGTAATCAATCATTAAACATTAAAATTAATAGAAATTATATTACCAATAATATTTTTTAACAATGATTACATACATTTGGTCTTCAGTGAGAGTTAAGAATTGTAACCAGTTTTTGTCTTTAATTTTGTTTTCAAACAGATTTTAGTTTTGAAGGAGTTTTACTTGATAAGCATTCCTAAAATATGGGTCCTGATCAAATACATTAGGTTCCTGTTATTACTTGAAGTCCATCGGTGCCTTGTTTACGTTGATACACCTTCCGTGTCCTACCTACACGTTTTTAATCAACATTCATTGATAATTTAATCTAAAACTAAGCACAAAACCTTTCCGGCTCCTTATCACCACGTTAACTTAAGACAATAGGTTCCCCCGGGGCCGCCCGGCCGGCAGTCGCTAAGTAGTGTCAATTGGGCAAAGGAGGCCTCCGATATAACCTTAAAAGCCTCTCGTATCGGTGAGCGACGTAAGTAAGAAGTACCGGGTCAAGTCAACTGAACTTTAAGGATTGTAAACTCAGTCGACGTTTGAGTGCTAAGTTTGAAGACTTTGTTTTTGGACAATTTTTTTTTTCATATGAAGTTATAAACGAAGGAAGGATTGCTTAGGTAACACATGAACGGTCCGAGGAAAGAAAACAAATAGTACGTCATATAGAAGCGAATTTGGATGTGTCAGACGATGAATTGCGGTTAATAGCGCGATGTTGGACGCGCTCGGGATGGGATTATACTTTAGTGTCTACGAAGACTTTCTTTTTGTGTGGGTGGTCTTCAATAGTTGTACTTTATCTTAATTCTTGATGTGTTAAAATTTGTGTGTAAACCTACTTGGAGAAATAATTTTCTACCATATTAAGTATACCTGTAAAAGTCAAGGTTGATAATGCTCAAGTTATTTATTTGTTGTAAAATGTACCTACATTGTATTTATTAGAGATAGACAAAGGAGAAACTACTTTGACGATACAGATGAAAGAAAAATTAGAAAGGCCACCGAATATAACACTTAACATTTTTTCATTACGAATCCGACAACGTTGATCATTTAATAAACGGTAAAATGTTCACTTAAAAAATTTCGTTGAAGACTTTTAAAGGAGCACTCGACCGCCGGAAACGGATGCGAATAATTTGATTAATTCTATTACACGAGTCCGAGCGATTTTCAATAAAATGTTCGCCATTTTTAGAGAATATTTAATTTGTTTTTTGTAATTAAAGTAGAAATCACAGATTGTCACCAGACTAGCTCATAGCGTTCTTGCCGCGTTTAACTGAACATTCCTGACCGGAGTTTAATTCCTATTAGACTGTAGAGGAAATTAGAAAAACAAAAAATAAGTAATTACGGACTGCCAAGTAGAGTCCGACTGAATTTCGGTTTCGGTTTTCGGCAAGTTTCGTTTATGGCCGATAAAAAGAACTGGTCGGCCGTGATTGTAAAAAATTAAGAGCCAGAAAATCAATGCTTTCAATTCATTTACTTGGACAAAATCGATAGTTACAACAAATAAAAGGGCAATAACAGTAAAAATACAGAAACAATGCTTTTCCTCATAATACCTACCCTACCTACGTAGGTACTTATGTGATCAGATTGTTCGATTAGTAGGATATAGTTTCATGTGATTTAAGTGTAAACGGTTAAACATAACGATTAAAATACTGACACTGCATTTATTTTACTTTTATAAAAGATTTTTCTTGCGTATAAGTAATCGACAAACAAAAAAACACTTTTTCGGTTTTCGGTTGAAAAAGGATTCCTTTTCGGTCGGACTCTACTGCCAAGCGAATATAACTCTGAAAATACTTTTTTAATGTTTCCATCGCACTTGATTTCCCACCCAATCACGAATAACTACTTTCGTGAGTGAATATGAAAACTAAATTAACTTCACTGATTTTATTTACAAATTGAAATCAAAGACTGTGTCAACGCGTGCAGGTGGTACAAAGTAGGAAGATATCAATATTCTCAGTTTACTTTAATGCACATCGTCACACGCTGTAATACACATATTCATAATTGCTTTTCAATCTCAGTGCGGGTAGGCTTCACACGCTTCGTTCAATAACGTCGTGTGTGCAGTTATATCGATATTCTAACTTTGGCAAGAAGGGGTACATAATATGTATTAGAACCGGTGAACCTAATCATGTGTCTGTCAGTCACACTTAGCGCAGGTCAGGTAGCATTCTAGTTGAAATAAGAATATTTTATACGTATTTTCGCATTTTTTGACAACTGTAGCGTTTGATTTGGATGTTCGACAAAGGCGCAAGGAAAAACACAGAAATTCATAAACATGCTAATTGTAAATAAACCTTGGCAGTAAGTCAGTAGGTAAGTTTTAGCCTAAGTTGCTTTCAAATTGGGTGAGCAGCTTCAGAAGATGTGCCGCTGTTGATATATGTTGAGAATGTTTCTAATCGGGTGACCAGTATTAGAAGCTAGGCCTCTGTAGGTACATGTTGAGAATGTTTCACTTAAAACTATTTATAGCTAGCTGACCTGACAGACGTAACAATAATTTCATAGAAAAAATTACGTAACTTTTCCAATTTTTCTTTCCATTAAAACCTAATTCGGACTGGTCCAGCGGTTCTCAAGTGATGTGCTCACTAATAAACAGCATTTCATTTTTAATAGGGTTCCGTACCCAAAGGGTGCTAACTTAACCCTATTACCAAGCCTCCGTTGTCCGTCCGCCCGACTGTCTGTCAGCGGGCCGTATCTCATGAACCGTAATAGGTAGACAGTTGACATTTCCGCAGAGTGTCTATTTCTATTGCCGCTATAACAACAATAGTAAAAATAAAATAAAGTAAAAAATTTAAGGGGAAAAAAATTTAAGGGGATCACCACACAAGAAAGGAGTTTAAAAAAATTGTGTTAAATATTGTACGGTGTTACGGAACCCTTTGTGTGCGAGTCCGACTCTCATTTGGCCGGTTTTTATATAGATCTTAAAGCTTTTATACACATATCCAGTGCGCACGGATTTGTTGCAGTTGGTAAAATGAAACGAAACTCATATCTATGCTGGAAAAACGCAACTGAGCGTAGCGAGCTGAAAGCTGCGTCAACATGTAGTGTCCACTGCAGGGCTTATATTGCTCGTGTGTGCACGAAATAGATTAAAAGACCGAACCTAAAAAAAACATGGCTCTCTTTTCGTTTCTATTGTACAGAAAAAGCGATTGTATGTTATCCTCTAGTCTATCCCGCAGCTATCCCAGCTCGGGTACACTTTAGAAGATTTCACTTCCGATGTCAGGCTCGATTGGATTTCACAAGCCTTTTCTGCAACTCACAAAATGATTAGTCAAATGAAGAATATAACAATGTTCGCGTTAAATTGGATAAACTCTTCTGGTGTTCCGATTTACTTTCTACATTAACGTGGGCATAATTTTCTCTCTCCTCAAATAAATAATTGAATCTGATTCGCACGACGACCATTTTATCTCAAGCACTCTCTTTGTTTAATCAAAAAGCAAAAAATACAAAAATTCGTAACACCTCACTGGAATGTTCACCCTTTCACGACAAATATCTTTTTGTCGATTCAAGATCCTTTTTTGACAAAAGCGTCTCTTGGAATTCTCATGGACCTTAAGGTCTTCAATATTTTGGTCTGCAAATAATTCAAATTCGCCGAGGGCCGTCGGCACGATATTTGCAAGTGAATGGGGTGTGTCGTTTAGGTTGAACGCGTGTCATTCCTTTTATTGCTTCGTTTTTGCGGTTTTGCCAACTTATGACGTAGTTAGGTACTAAATATGATTTTGTTGCCCTGTTAATATAATGTGATGATCATTTTTTTATTATTCCATTTCCCTAGATTACCTTCACCATAAAATTGACTTAAGGGGTTTTCAGCAGATCTTTTTCCAGGTTTATTAATCTTCAAAATTATTTTTTCGTTAATATTAAGTAATTATTGGGAGAAAAGATAAAAATGGTATCAGTTACTTATTTGCAACCTTTCCCAATCTAAGCGCTGACTTCTACTGGGTATTCCTTTTTAAACTAATTCAGTTGTGAAGTTCTGAAGTTCCACTCTAGCGCTAAGTTTTATTCATGGGTCGGAGATTTGACAGTAATTGTTTTATTTATATTCATGTTGTTGTGGAAATATTAAAATGTATTAACAAAAATAAAACAGCAGTTATTGATATTATTGCATAAAAATTCTAATGAAGTCCATAAAAATTCAGTCACATTCAAAAAAGCATAAGCGTAATCAGCCTCTCCTCGAGAGGGAGTGGGCCTGCTCCACGCGGGCCCAGTGCGGGATGGTGGATGTTACATGTCTTCTAATTTTTGGTTCTAGGACATGCCGGTTTCCTCACGAACTTTTATGTGACCGTTTTGAGAGCAGTGGTGATTTAATTATTTTCACAAAGTGAAGCGTCTGCCTGGGTTCGAACCCAAGACCTACAACTCGTAAGTCGGGGCCGGTACCACTGGACCACCACTGCTTATGTTCGCAGCATCGTGTTAATGACAACATTTTAATTGACCAGTAGTAACATTAACGTTCGTTACACAAACCCACTGATGCATGTAACTTGAGTAATCATCTGTTATTGACAGCCGTAGATTTGGGCCGGGTTAATTTTAATCATAATAACAGTTATGTTGAAATGTAAATTGCGTATTTTAATAAATAATCACAAGTGGGCTTTGATGCAGCGCAAATATTTACTTAATATTTATTAACAACGTTATTTACTGTCCAGTTAAAGCTGTTCGGTTCGTTAAGTACATACCTACGTCCATCGAGCTCTTTTTGTATTTGAACTAACCAATTTCATTTTGGCGATAAATTAACATGCAGGCTTACTGAATACCCGTCGATTTTCAGTATTCCTTACGTGACACCCGCTCTTTAAGCTGTGAAACTTTAGAACCTCTTACTGTGAACACCTACTGGCTGCTAAGTTAATGTTACCTGTTTTCAGTTTGAGATTTTTCAAATTTCATTCTCGTTAATATTTATTAGCAGCTTCTGTTATGAGTCTGAAACATCAGCCGGTCTCTTCTATATCAATAAATTCTATGTAAAAGGTAGATTAAGTACATCAACAATATTGCGATAAGTTGTCTGAGTCCATTAGTTTTGTTGGTTTAATATTAACTTATTAAGCCAATGCAACTTGACTGTTTCCAGTTTCTTATTTCTAGATTGTGTATGTTCCCAGTAGCCTGACCTTCTGAAGTCTTAATATAAAAGGTAGCTTGAAAATTAACAGCTTAGTTTCTCGCGCTAGTTTCCATTATTTTGTTTCCTTTTCCAAGACTATTCGATAATATTACTGAACGTGAAAATGTAGACACCTACAACTTAAATAGACACCTAACAACTTCAAAAGACACCTAGACCGGTGACAACTTAAATAGACACTTAACAACTTCAAAAGACAGCTAGACCGGTGACAACTTAAATAGACACCTAACAATTTCAACAGACACCTAGACCGGCGACAAGTTAAATTATTTGCTGGACTTTGTTTTTTTGCTATTTGAATAGTGGACTGCTTAAACAGTCGGGAGCGTGGTCAGGATCCCTGCATGGTTACTAAAGTGTTAATAACGAGTTGCAAAACAATGATTGCTAGCTAAGTTAAATAAAAAACAGTACCAACACAGCCTATTTAGCTATTGACAAATAAAAATAAAGCTTTTGTTCAGCTAATCTTGTATTCATAGCCCAGATATTTTAAGATGTTTGCGACTGCCCCAGATTTATTTATCGGAAGTATATTTTAGCGCCCGCCATTTTAGTTCAGGATAGGTTCGGTGACCATGTTAATTGTTTCGCTCGACCATATTATCGTTTTTTTTAATCTTTTTTTTTCTTTTAATGTTATAATGGAAACTGAAGAACTTAGAACTACTTTATTTTTATAGGTTTCTTCACTTTGTTATATGTTTAGATTCAACATATTGTTACTATTTGTTACTATTACGTTTCTACTGTTAATTAGCTAAGCATTGTGCCGTCAGCTTAGATTGAAATAGATACATGCTCCGAGATAGAAATTAAATAATGAATAATAAACTTGGTTTCGATAACCTAATACTTAAATATCAAAATAAAAATAAACATTGACTTTCGAAAATTTTGTAGGAGTTTTATTAACATATTATTTAAAGTGACACATTGAAATTAAATTTTTAATAATCTAGTAGGTATGGTATGTAGGTATTACAAACAAAGGTAATTAGAGCTAACTGTGGTGATCCGACTTCTACACCGTTGTGATAGTTCTAGCTCCAGATCAAACAAGGAAAACATGAATGTAGGGTTGTTGAACAAACTCAAACTTAACTGCTGTTCCTCACTCGCAAAAACTTTCTAAAGACTTTTCTGCAACCCTGTTGTTATTTTTTAAACGAATGTATGTAGCAGTAGAACTTTAAATTGACACCTATCTAACACTAAGTCATTCAGATAGGTCAAACGGTTACCACCCATACGGTGCGACCAGGAACTTCAATAAATACATTCTGCCCCACCTGGCCCGGATACTAGCACGCTATCCATGAAGGGGGCGGGGGTCGGGCGCAACCTTGACTTCCCTGGACCAGATCCAACCCTTGCCTCGCCATGGCATTGTGCCTCCAACAACTATACCTACTTTCTTTCACGAAATTAATCTATGGCATGTTGTCCTTGGCATTAACCTACGTATTTTGTAGAAATGATTCCAAAAATAAGGAAAAGAAAGCAAAATAAAGCAAATTTGTCAATTTAGCACAAACAAGACGAAAATTACAAAATCGACATAAAATACACACCCAAAGTAGCCAAAAGCCTCGTATTCAACAAATAAAAGTTCAAAGTTCGACCATGTTGTCCATTGCTTTATATATCAGGGAAGGTCACAGTTAAATGGTCATCTACAGTAGGTTAGGTACATACTAATTCCATCCACCAAGACCAAATACAAGAAGTTGGCAGTGGTTAAATTTACTAGACCGCATAGATTTCCGCATTCTCTAAAGGCTCCCACAGACAGGCGCGACGCGACAGCGCTACACAAGGGCGCCGCTCGTCGCGCGACGCGCGGTGCTTTTGTGTCGGGCGTCGCGTCGCGCCAGTGAGTACGAGCCTTCATGATATCGTAACAGTACTATTGGTATTTAATTTTCAATGTGTTCGTAAATTGAGTTCAATATACCCTAGTAGGTATGTATCAGAAACACGTATTGCCTGCAGTATGTACGACGTACGTACTCAGTAGCCGAGTAATCGGACCTTGATTAAATATTGACAAACTTAATAACGTACGAACTTAAACATGAATAAATTAACACCATGTAATTATACACTCATGCATGTTAATTAGCTTTCCATATTTCCATGGATGAAAACATAACGTTCATTTATTAAAAAACTTGAGTCATAACTACTTACTATCACATATAGTTTTCCTGGAACTCCGTGCTACAAAGTAAAATAGTTGTAGTATGGATTGAAAATGAAATAATCTACGTAGCAATTATTTTAAAGTGGGAAACGTAAAAAAAAATATTTATCATTTAATGTGGCTTGGTTTTAACTGTTTTAATACTTATCATACAAAAACATTTAATTCATTTAATTTATTTTGGAAATATTATTTGTTATGAAGATAATAGTGTAAGCTTATTTATCTACATTTAGTTAGTAAAAGCTTATTTGCCTATGTTTTTTTTAAAACGAACCTTTGTTTTTCAAAACCCTCCACAACATTACTCTACACTTTTTAACACAAATTCTTATCTAATTAGCTAATTTACTTCCTCTTGAATTTTCTATCTGTAGGCCTCATTAGGCAGTAATTAAGTGGTTTATAAGATTTTTTCACGGTAACAGCTCATACTTTTGTCCTGAACGTTTCAGTACCAATACAGAGCTGAAAAGATCTGGTTCGGAAGGTGCTAACTGTTTTGCTGTATTCATTGCGTCAGACTATTGAAAAGTTTGTGCTGCGTTTTGAAAGGTTTATAAGCGGTTTATCTAGTTATTTTTATTTTACTAATAATTTATGTGATTATTATATATTTTTTAATGTTGACGTTATAGTGCCTTTCAATAGCCTACTTTTCGTAAATGACTTGATTTTGACTTTGTTTGGCTGATCAAGTAGTCTTTTTTAATACTCGCATTCACACATATCGAAAGAGTTTTTATTAGTGATAGGAAGTGAGAGCAAAAATTTATCTTTCTAACAAAAAGTAACATTTTATTTTACACGTGTCTTTTCCGTAACGTTAAATTAATACAATAAACTATTTTCATATTCTTTTCTCCATTTGAAAGCGGCACGTGTCGAGTGTATAATGTAAATGGCGTCGGCACATGTAAGGCGTAACTTAACTGCATTAGACTTACAGTACACTTTATTGTATTATCTGACAGAATTGGATCAAGCGCTCGCGTGGACTTAAATTAGTTACAATTAAAATGTTCTGTCACAACACTTATTTGATTAGCGTTTGTCGTAATTTGTGGATTGCGCTGTAACTGCATTACATACAAGTGTTATTTGAAGAATTCTTAACCCGTCACAAATCTCTAAGTCTACATGTTACCACAACCTGGAAATTTCAATTCTAATTGATATTAACTAGACCTACTCAATATGTTAACCCGCCGCGCTACTGAGCCATACCGTGTTAACATCCACATGTAATCCATATTTATTTCGTTCCTCGTGCGCGCGGTACATGGGCTTATTTTATTATGTACATAATAACACACGTACATAAGTCTCATGCCTTATTAATTCGAAAATGAAAACCATGTTAGCGCAGTTATGTTTCTATTTTAACGTAGGTATATGTACGGAGTTGTAGTCCCTGATTAATAATTATTAGTTTATTAGTTGATAATTATTAGCAATTTGTGTCACTCCGTGATAATTATGATCCTTCTATATTTCTTCTGGGATCGTGTTGTGTATTGCATCGTCCGAAATCCACGTTAAGTCTCCAGTGTGCCAAGAGTCATTCGCTTGGTCACTAAAGTAAATCAGATTTTCAGCAAGTGATATAGTTACCTGCCGCCCAGCATCAAATAAGACGCCCACGGGACAAGGTGCAAGAGTACTTGATGCTTTTTTACAAGTCTGTGATTTGAACTCGAATAGTATGGATGAACCGGAATATCAACACATAAAAAAAAATTGTGCCTACCTAAGCTTATTTGAGTGGCTATTTAGTGGCAAGTTATAAAAAGAAATGTAGCCACTAATGACAATCTAAAAGGAAACATACAGCATGGGAATCAAACCAGGAAGGAAAGACATTTGAAATATTATTCATAAAATTGCAAATTGATTTCACCTTTCTCATTTCCTAAGGGAAAAAAATATTCAATTTAAATTCTAGATTCATTTTTTATCGGCAAATTAAATACCTAGACAGTTGGCAACATTTATTCTGAAGATTAGTTTCGTTGCGTAATTTAAAAAGTTAATAAGTTATTCTCCCTTCTGGTAATGTAAGTCTCATCACTATACAAGATTTCATAAATGAATGGCATTCTTACAACGCTTAAAAGCTTAAATAAAGTAACGTAAAAAAAAGTATAGGTAAAGTAAAGTAGTTAGGTAAAGTTTTAATAAATAAATAGCATAGCATGTCTTCTGCCCCATTCATTACAACCTCTAATTAATCTCACTAACACTCAAACCAAACAACTATCTGTAGACTATTAAAATATTAGCTCCCTGCAGGTGCAGACCGATGTTAGAAGTTCAACAAGCTATCTAAGTTGAGCAAACAATCCTCGTGCGTCTATAAAATCAGGAGCAGGTTCTACTCGTCCCAGGGGTGAAGTGAAATTAATGTTAGT
The DNA here is from genome assembly GCA_917490735.1 of Dryobotodes eremita. NCBI lineage: Eukaryota > Metazoa > Arthropoda > Insecta > Lepidoptera > Noctuidae > Dryobotodes > Dryobotodes eremita. The sequence continues at coordinate 1,064,527 of OU823241.1, read as the reverse complement.
TTTGTTATTTATAGTTTATGATACTTAGCATAAAAATAACATGTGGACCATAGCGCTACCTGCTGTCTATTATCTATTCCTAGGTCTGTGTTCTATTGTCTGGTATGCATAAATCATTTGTACGTTACTGAACACTACACGAGTTTTAATAAGTTTAGCTCTCGAGAGCCTCCGGTACTGGGAATCCGGTGTTCAGCTGCAATTGAATCTAATATCATTTGGGGTTACTCTTCATTAAAAGAACAATTAAGTTTATAACTATCTAGGCCATGATACACTAATTACACTGCGGTGCTCATTGTTTAATTACAAGTGAGCTATTCAAAAAAGGAGTCATGTTTTTACCTAGGTACTATTACTACGGCGTTGAAAACTTTTGATCAGGGGTTGAACAAAGCTATGTATAAAGTATGCTTAAAACAATATGTTATAGGTATGTACAGATACACGTCGTGTCATTATTTTGACGTGGTCTTCCGTGAGCTTCCAGCTGAATGGGCAGTCGGGACACACATTTCACAATGTGCGAATTGATCGCAGTAATTGTTTTAGAAATTTGAAACATAGCTCTGGACTGTGACCTGAAATGTCAACATATACATAATAATTCAGATTTCAATATTCTGTTTGTACCTAATGAAAAGAGTTTTGTAAACGAAATCAAAGAGATAGAAAGCATTTTTGACGTTTTTTTCCAATGCTTTTAACGGTTTCTTAAAAAAAAACTTACCGTCAAACGGGGTGAAAAGGGAGGCAGGGGTGAATCGAAACGAAACTTGAAAAGGAATTTTGACATTTAAATAATACAGTTTGTTGCCAACAAGGGCACTTAATGGTTAATTAAAATTCAGTAAACACATTAGAGTCCTTTTTGTCAACAAACTAGATTATTTCAATATTAAAATGCCTTTTAAAGTTTCCATTCGATTCACCCCTGCATCCCTATTCACCCCGTTTGACGGCATCTATCTTCTATTAACTGACAGGTTTTAATAATACTAAGTAATAAAAAATAAATAACACGATTCGATAAAAAATACTCACTATAGAAGCTTGAAAACTCTTATTAATGTTTTGGCTCGTCTACACCGTCACAGAATTTTCCGATAAATACTCACCGGGAATTTATGGGAAAAACTAATCGTAATACGAGCAGGCACAATGGCGGCGGGAACTAGATCTTACTTGTGAGAACATCAAAATTATTTTTCATATCCTACTCTCAACAGATTATCATTCGTTTCGTGTAACTTTATTGTTTTTGTATAGGATAGGTTGTTTGAATTGTATCTTATAGAAAAAGTGACTCTTACAAAGAACCGTCTTTGAATTTTCTCGCTTTATTGCAGTTTTTTTTAAAGTAAACCTCATCGTTTTTTCAGCCGAAAGACGTCCACTGCTAGACATAGGCCTCCCCCAAGTACCGCCACTGCGACCGGTTTTGTGATTCTCGCATCCAGCGGATTACTGCGGCCTTCACCAGGTCATCGGTCCACCTTGTTGGAAAAAAACATAGTTTGTAACTAACCTTTTCCTCAACTGACACAATTCTACGTAACCAGAAGGTATCCATGTCACACGATGTACCGGTTATAAAAGTAACTACACAAGAAAAAAAAAGTGATCCAGCCCTATAAAGTAGACAAGGACATCGTGTGGTAATATCATCAACTGTACTTTTTATACGTTCCCTCGGCAGGAGATATGCTGACATGCGCCCGGCACACGACGTTATTAAATTAGTCATGTAAAGGAACAATTTAAAGCCAATCGAGAAATGTCGTAAACTTTTTTTATCGTACAGATTAGCTAAGGTAAAAAAAACTATGTGGGTGTCATACATGCTGCGTCTTTGTTAAACGAACTTTTTAATAGCCAGCGGGGACTGAAGCGTCTAATAATAGGGCCCTGAAAATTAAACCTTGTCCACACTCAAAATAGCCCGGGATGATCGCACTCGCATTCTCGCAGACTACGGTCGTAGCGCCACGCTACGAGCGTAGCGGTACTACGACGGGCTACGAATGTGGCGCTCACAATATTTAGCGTTATTACGCGATATTCTTGTTTTGTATTATTTTTAATCACAGATTTAAAAAACTCGCAATTTGAAGACAGGCATATTATTATTGTTTGTTTGACTTTAATCATGAATACATTTAATTTTATAATAATATTAACATGCCCACGCAAATAACTTTAAAAAAGTTAAGGTGAAGGCCAAAAATTACTTTCATAATATGATAATTACAATCATTAACACAAAAATATTCTAAAAGAGACTTTTGCCTTTTACCAAAGTACGAAAAGAAGAGTAAATTAAATACGCTTACGGAAATATTTCGTCGAACCAATGTTTCCTTAATTACGCTATATTAATTATTTAATAGAGTATCATGTCAGGTACACGGATACTTGACCGGCCTAATTATGGAAAATACGTAAATCGTGCACGGAAATATTTTTTAAATACCTATATTGTGTCACCGTTACTAAGAGCTGGGATATTCTGCTACGTGTGAGTGTATAACAAAAAGCTGACCATTAATATATCTGGAAGCAAATAAATTACCTATGGAATATTTTTCTTCGATCGTTGTCCATTGTTTGAACTGATCACAGAAGAAATAAATAGGTATAGTTTATGTTAATTACAAAACCTTGTGGCTTTCTTATTGGCAAAATTATGTTCTCCTTTCAAGATAACCAATTTAGAAAACCCAAAAATAGCGTCAATTTATGACAGACCGCTGCCAAGGTATCCATGGCAGGCACAGTCAGCCAACCAAAGTAGAATCTTCGCCAAGTCAACCGTACACTTCCGCCGGGTCTCTCATAACCGCATCACGCGCGTGACGTCACTGCGCGCTACCGCGACGTCACGGTGCCTGCACAAGTAACAGATTGCCTACGAACCGCTGACTGACGATACCACGTTTGTTGAGAACTGTCTATAGAACTGGATTTCTTGGTCATTTAATTTAAAATATAGTTTTTAGCAAGATTTTAATTAACTTGCTTCCTTTGTATATGTGTTACTCTACTTGTTGATTTTTTAAAATTATTTTTGGTAGTTCAAATTTTTCGGTTATAATTTGCAGTTCCGGTTTACGCAGTAGTAGAAAGTAGAAGTCCTTATAAGAGAATTGTAACTTGTTAATAAATAGTGTTAGCAGTCACGCATTACCATTACCTATACTAATAATAAAGCTGATGAGTATGTTGGTTTTTGTTCTTTTGGTTGTTTTAACGTGCTAATCCCTGGAACTACGAGTCGGATTACAATAATCTTTTTGCACATGATAGCCCAACTCTTGAAGAAGGTTACAAGATATTTAACATCACGCATTACGCTTAGGAGCCGAGCAAAAATAAAAAAAAAACAGAAAGACTGCTAAGCGAAAACGAGGTAACGGAGCCGAAATTTAGATCCAGCACCCTAATTACGTAACACACGATTTATTACAATCTGAATAATTTTGAAGCCTATTGTTAAACCATTGCTTTATATGTTCGAAAAATGTGTCTGCGCAACAACGTTAATAACGCAATGAATGTTGTTGATCTGTCAAAATGAAACCCATTCCTACTGTTAGTGTGTTACGTAATTACCCCGCTGGTCAGGCAGGGGTTTAAGACGGGGACCGAAATTTCACGCGGACGAAGTCGCGGGCAGAAGCTAGTAGATAATAAAAAGCAGTCTTGTCTTCATACGTAATCTTGCTTTTCTCGATCACAGCGGGCATGCGCGGGGACGCCCCGCTGTGCACGGTTCAGACAACCTGCGCTTTACTGTACATACAAGTGTGTTCATAACTATTGCTCTATTCATACAAGCTCGTTAATCAGCCCCAAGGCCAGGCGCTCTCGTTTAAAAACACGTTACCATGGCAACGGGTCTGACATCAAAAGGGCCCTCAGGGAAGGTTTAAACAAACCTACGACATTCCTATTATTTTCGAACTCCATATTTTATGACTGTTATTTTGAAATTCTGTGAAATGAACGGAAATTATGTCGTTGATATAATATACTGAGTGAAGTTTAAATTAAACGACCTCACGTTTTCTCAATTTGAATAAATATATAAATTAATTAGATGAAATAACACTGATACCGACCAACAGCGCTTGAGTTGGGTATACCTTGTGTCGCCACAGATCAGTAATGACGTAAATAAACTTAGAACGCACAGTTAGCGTTCACAGGAAAGGTTTTAATACAAATATAAATGCTATCTTTGACTCCAATCCGTGTTCTCACTGGTAACACTATCATTATGACATCCGTCAACAACTTACAACTGCTCACAAACTGTCCGTACGTACATAACATCGGGCCTGTTTTCCCCGCAGGGTTGGCCGCAGGTGTCCTTATAGTACACAAGTCGCAAGTTATGTTTAAGTCCCTTGTAATAAATGGCAAGCCTATTGCCATCAACCGGGCACAAAACCAGAGTCCGGCCTGCTAATGAGAAATTTCAGATGGAAAAACCCAACTAAACCCAACTACATAATATGTTATATAATAGTTCTTAATTTTCAGAGAAACTACATAGATATTATCTATGTAGTTTCTCTGAAAATTGAGAACTGGGAGAGTCAAAACCAATCAATTCTACCATTTTTATTAAAACTACAGTAGCAAGAAAATGCCAACTAATTACAGCATGAGTTTATCAGCTGTTATCGGCAAGAAGCACTCGCGCACAACGCCTACTTGAGATACAGCGACCACGCGATAACCGGCGCCGGCGCTGAACGCTATCACCGCCATCGGAGCAGGCTGCCTCTTGATAAGTGACGTCAGCGAAGTAGGCGCCAACTGATTGCTAGAATGTTGTTTATTTATTGTTTTCGTCGATCGACAAAATATTTGGTCTCATATTCTTAAAAGATTCGGTGGGTTTTTTGCTTTTTGTGGAAACTCACAACTACGGCCAGGGATTATTATTTTTTTTATTAAATTGACTACCAACTTAAGTGTTCCGTTTATTGCAATCGCAACTCGCCAAATTGACGTAGTGTATCAATCTGATAAACAATTAATTTCCTTGACTGTATAAACATACACTGCAACACTATCGAAAAGAACTTAATAGCTACAAATATTAGTTTCGCTCGGGAATTGAATCTGTAATTCATAGTGCAGGACTCCCAGTGCCATTCTAACCGTTCTCTCAGTATTTACTACATAGCTTGAACGCCAACTCAACATTAACCTAAAAATATAGTCTAACTGTCTAATTTAAAAAAGATTGTAATGGACAAAATCTAAAAATAGCCTTGCGAAAATAAACACACGGCTATCTGTTGTTCCTGCTCACCCCTGAGCTCCTATTGCTATGCGGTTGCCCGACGGCCTTGCCACGCAGTTGGCACTGTTGGCAGCCCTACCGAATCGATAGCAGACGCATTGCAGAATATTGCTGCAAACCTTGATAAACTACTTCAGTGGTCATCTGAAAAATCGCATATTTTTTAACAGAACTCTTGCCTTGTTGTCGGTATGTCTGGACGAATGATTCTGAGGTAGGGCAAATAAAAAATGACGATGAACTTATTCCATGGCCTATAATGATAAAACCGGCCAGTACAGCAGTTCCAACAAGCTGCTAAAACGGAATAAATCGAATGCTCTGTTCCACGTTTTTTGCTAAGGCCTAAAGAAAAAGGAAGCCTGATCACGTTTCATACATGAATATTTTTATTTATTTAATCTTGCTACCTCGCCGACTTCGCTGGATTTGGTTCTCTCATTACACGAATTTTACACTACTGTGTGAATTAACTCTTTTTAAAAGAGCATTGTAAAAATGGCCGAACACAAAATATATTTGCATTTCAGCTCAAATAAATAGTAAAGTAAAAGCACTGATAATCGCCCAGCCAGCATCCACCTCGTGTGTGGTCTCTCCACCTCGTGTGTTGTCATTTCTACTCGAAATGTACATAAGAGGAAATGTGATAAAAAGCAAGTACGAAAACACTGCAGTGCACTCTTTATTGAAAATAACGTCTATTTGTCTACATACAGTTCATGTTTTTTGTTCTATAGACAGAATTAATATCGCTTAAAAAGGAAGGTGGTGATTATTAAAAGAAGAAAAAGGACATGAATACCTAAAGTCTGGCCTAGTACTGACAAAAAGATAAAAATATGAACAAAAATACTGATTATATTTGAAATCCCACCACTGCTATCGTTACTTGGGACAGCTTTGCAGGAAATATTTCAATTTAAAAGATTATTATTTTGATACAAGTATTCGGCGAGATCTTTGTGTTGCCAGTTTTGTAAATAAGATGGTAATTGGGACATGCTTATTGTAAGAATTTATAGAATAGGATATCATGAGTATTTTCAGAATATAAAGATTAAAACTGTATTTGAAGCGTATTGAATAATAACTAGACTGTAATGAACATGATATTTAGTCATTTATTAATGTATCAATTTCATAGATTAAGTTCAGTCTTAAAAGTATGTAATAGCAGCACCTTCTTCATCTTTCACAATCATTGTCACTGCCCGTCATTGTCATGTATTTGTCAAATGTCATTTATGCTTTGCACAGAGCTATATCTAACATACAGGCAGGCATTAAAACATAAACAACGAAACGCAATGTTTTATTCTTACTTTTTCGTTACGGAACAACCAGTGTGTTAGAAAGAGTACGCTTTAGTGCTTATACTCGTATATGCCATTAGTTATTTTTGATGTAGACATTGGACGATTCTGAAAATATTACTTATGAGTAAGTGATTGTTGCACTGTTTCATACACACTTTTGCATGTTACCTTTAGCATAGATCAGTGTAAACAATTATTGGTGAACCAATAAAAATAAATAAATGACCCGGGGGGCCATAAGTCATATATATGGAATCGTCTCCTGAAGCCTTTTATTTTTAAGTACAAAAATCTTTTTCACGACTACTGATTGGACTCTCATGTTGATTTTTATAAAACCTCACCTATTGGATTAGGAATTTCCTTCAAAATCCTTCGGATGGCGATCGAAAGTGAAGTGCATTACGCTGGGTGGTTACCAGAAACCTAACGACTTGTAAATAATTAAAATGCATCTAGACAGGCGTCTGGGTGCTACGGGAGAATAAAGAACCCGACATACATAGAGCATAACTATGTACCACACAGAGACATGCGCCGTACACATAACCCTTCTTGTAAGTCGGTGATTTCTATTTTATTTATAACTCTGTGGTGCCGCGTGTGACAGCATCACAGAACATATATACTCTTAGGGCGAATAATAACGACTTCATACAATAAAAGTAAAGACAGTTTTGTTGCGCGCCATGGACAGCATCATGAATGTTTTGTTGTGATTTCTTGTGATTTGTTCAAAAATATTATTGGCTGTGTTTCTAGTTATCTTTTTTGCATTTTTGAGTGACTTCGCCTTTCTAGGCATAAAAGTTCTTCGCATTACAGTTTACTTCAGCTACAATAACAATACCTTTAACTCACATCTCGGACCACTCTGATGTTGCGTGGTGTCCAACGGAGATATATAAATATATCTATAAACTGGGGCATGCAAATGAATAATTTGTGATACAGTCAATAGATTTGAGGGAAATTCAATCTGTTGGAAGACGGTGGATTACTCCGCGATCGACAGGGTTGTATTTTTTTTTACAGATTTTAATTCATCAGATTAGGGAAGGGTGTTATGGCCCTTCACAAAGTTTTACGACGTATAAAAATATACAGGACTTTGTGTGGCGATTTGTTAATCGCCACACCGTTAATCGAGAATCTAAGTGATTTAGTTTGATTAATATATTCGGTAGCAGCTATCTCCCGCATTTGAAACTCTATTATCGCTTCATAATACATTTCGCTTTATTTGTGTCCATTTCGGGACCAAGCTTTTGTGAGACAGTTATCCATCTCCTTTATAATATCAGAACCTACAATAAATAGTGAAATCATTCATCGCGCACCTGTCCGCCAATTATATCTATTTTCGAATACGTCACCTTTGTTCGTTTACACAGGGTGTGATCTTTATTACCCGATTATGGCACAGAGGAAGGATGCTCATTGTACCCTAGTGGAACATGAAAGTTTCCTCTCATTTTGTACTAAGCTTTTCTTTTTTCAGTATAAGAGCGTGATTCATTGCTTACCTTGTTATGATGTTATCTTACTTAATATAATATTATAAGTGTGAATCTTTGTACGTTTGAATGTTTGTTACTCAATCACGCAAAGACGGCAGAACAGATTTGGTAGAAATTCGGCACAGAGATATTTTATAACCTGGATTAACACGGGGTACTTTTTATCCCGCTAGTACGTTCCCGTGGAATAATTTCCAACATCCACACGAGCTAGGCTACTGACACAAGCTAGTGTACTCGTGTAATAAATAAGTAAGACATAACGAGCGCTATTTGCTTAAACATACAGCTTTCCTTTGTAGTTGGAAAATAAGTTTAATAATAAATAAACATAGTTTTCCCTTGATGCTTGCCTTGAATTTAACTAAAGGAACGTGAATGAAAGATTAAATTAAATGTAGTTTCCTTCGTCTCGCTGAATGTATCTTCTGTAAACGGAGTTATGGTTTATCTTAAAGACAGTAGTCCGTCCTTTGGCATCCTTTAACAGGTTGCTTTGCAATGAAATGCATATTTTTATGCAGTCGTATTGTTTCGTCGAGTTATTTTATGCTTATTACTTAAAGGAATATGCAAAGGTAATATTAAGTATCCTCAAAGTAATCTCAAAGGAAACCTTTGAGAAAACTAATATTGGTTAAAGATCTCTCAAGAGGACTCTCCTGATACTGAGAAGAAACGCACATTGATAAGTAGTGTACTTTGAAAGTAACGCATACCATATGTGATAGCTTGGTACCTTGCTATGTTTTGAACTCACAACTTGATGCTTGAGAGGCACTTCCTCAAACTACACCTCAACAACATAAAACGTAAATGTTTCGCACACAAAATGGAAACAAGATGAATCTTTAAACAATTCCACAATTACGCTAAGCTCGTAGACAGGGGCTCAACCAACAGCCAGCATACTGAGTACACACGGTGCCATGACGTCACGGAATGAAAGTGAAGCCTCTGGCTGTTTGCTAATCTGTGTGTTTTCGTCTGGGCGAGCATGCCGCGTGTGACGAGGGCCGACAGCGCTCCAGGCGGCCAGGAGTTATTATGAGTGCCCGGGCAAGATCCACGGGAAGGTACTGGTAACGGTGACGACCTGTGGAAGATAGCTCTGGCTACAGTTCTTAGAATCCAGCTTTGTTGTCAGTGTATTTTTGGGTCAGACACGGTTTCCCTAATGGAGATTTCAGAAAGGAATTCGATACTTATTGTTAATTTTGTCTGTTTTTTTTTTAAACAGTTAATTCAGTGCTAAAGAAAAGGCTTAAAATATTTTTAATGTCCATTTTAGTACCTCATCCAGAGTTTGGTAAAACCTAACCTTAGCGCAAGCTTTAAATCTTCGTTCTAAACGTCTCCAGATATTTCTAACAAACTATTTTCCTAACGAGAACTTACGTACCTTTCAAATCTTCAACCCAAATTAATAGCTACTTGAAAATCCCAAATTATTCAATATTCGCATTGCCTGTCTCCAGTAGGGTTGTTCTGGCTGGCCGAGCACTTTTATTGCGTGAGTGAGCACGGACACTAGAGTTCTGCTCACATGCGGACCGAATGTCTTCAATAAAGCTATTTACTTTTACCTCACTTTTATTTGAGCCCGAAAAATACAGTTGCCAACTTCGGCTCAAAGGTCCATTATCTTGTGCCATTCTGATATTCGTTTTGGAGTTTAGTTATTTACATTAGTCGGCAAGATAATACAATATCGTTATAATAACTGTTCCCAAACGACTATTTTTCGATAAAAGTAATTGAGCTCGAAGTCCGTGATTTCTTTCCGTATATTCTTCTAATGACACGCACAGACGTACAGACGCGAGATCAAGAGCAACAAATAATTCCTTTGTTTCAAGGGCCTGTTGAAAGTAAAAATATGTTGGTCAGGTCGACTGACATTTACAAGTCATAAATAATCATTTAAAAAAGAATACATATAAATGTTTCTAGGCTGAAATAGGTACCTATGGTATTTTCTTTACACAACTAGAAATCTTGTCTCCTGTTACCCGTAAAGCAAAGATCTAATCAAAATGGCTCTTCATTACAAATAACACAAATTCTAAACCTACTTGTCAACTCCGTTCATATTGTTTCCCTTCACCAATACAACTGAACCGACACAAATCTATCACGTTTTCATGTATTTGTATTTCGTTTTACTGGAACATTTTGCAGACATTGTTGTGTTGTCAGTGTCACAGTTTTTATATTAAATCGTCTAGTCTGGGAGTATCGACAGAACGTGACAGCCTTTGTGACAGGGTTTGTTGATGTAAAAGAAAGTACAAATAATTTACTTGTTAGATTATTTAACCAGAACCACTGCTGTTTTTTATGAGCTAAGTATAAGCATAGTTCAGCCTTTGTCTCTCTGTTTGTGGCATAGTAACTACCAAACGGATGGAGCGATTCCAATGCCGGTTTTAGTACCAGTGTACTTACATTATCATGTCCCGTAAAGAAAACATTTTCCTTGGTACTGGTTACTAGCAGAAAGCCTCTTTGACTAGCTTCTAAAAGTATCCTTTTATCCTTTATGCAGTCAGTTTTGAGAACTAAAACCCTCTCCTCTACCACGTCACTTTTCTCAGAAGCTCTCTGGCCACCGATCGGAACTGGAGCGCTTTCAGCTGCCTCCAGTAACTCACCACTTACTAAGCTAATGAAAGTCCCCTCAAAGAGAGAGGTAGCAGCAACTGTAGTACACTATAATGTAGTACATTCAACCACAAAAAGACGTAAACATCTACAAGAATTCATTTGATTGTCCCGAATCATTTTTACTTAATATGGTGTCAATGTGTAGCCACAAAACATATTACTCATGGGGCACTGATTCTAGCTACACATTGATAGAATATTATGGAACACAGATTGTGAACAATCAAATGATTTTTTGTCGATTCTGACATCTTTTGAGGCTGACTGTACCTAACTCTTGTTTCTTGAAGTCGAGATCCTTGTCTGCAGCGAGGCTGGCGGTTGCACACCTGCTTTACGAGTCCTTTTTATATTTCGGTCTTTTGAGGCGGATTTGAATGGATGTATGCGATGAAATATGGTGATAGATATTAATTATTAATTATTTACGTTATGGTTGCCATAACGTTAATAATTCAAAGTCAAAATAAACAGTCCGTTACTGATTTACAGAAAATTTATTTATAAATAAGCAGTGTTTTTAGACAAGGTTAAACAAAACAAGCTAAACACTAGCAGTGTTTTTGTTAAATAAAATTGACAAGTCATTTTACAACGCTACGCACGGACACGGTTTAACATAGATAAACAATTATTATTATGTTTTTACGAAGATTGCAGTTTATTGAGATACATATCGCACAGGTATCGATTATCGGCTCTCGGATAATCGATCGTTATCCGATAGTTGTAAAACACCTTGTTATCGAAGCTTATCGTTAATTTTTTACAAGCAAGTTTACACATATTCATTCTTTATTCTGTCACCGTTAAAGTTCAATTCCCTTTGTGGTTGAACAGATTCTTTAAAACGCTTTCAAACATGATGTTGCAGTAATACCAACTTTATGCTTATAAAGAAAGAGTTCAAATTTGTTATTACGCGGTTTTAATTTGTCCTGGTTTAGCTGTACACCATTTTTATAAGTTTATGATCCAGGGATCGCTAGATATGATCTTATATTAAATTACGGTAGGACGGAATTAGGTAACATGTGTGAGGATTGTGTATCAGGCATTTTTAATGTGGGATCGGCAGTTTTAAATTGTATTACAGTAAAGTTTACCGGTGGCCAAACTAGCACGTTATTAGGTCTTATCTGCTCCATTTTAAGTCGAATCGGGATTTATGATAAACTAGCTTCTGCCCGCGACTTCGTACGCGGATCCTGTTGCTTATGCCAGCGACAACGGGGTCGTCAAAATCGAAGATCTGAAACGTCTGATGTCGAATTCTAAGAGCCCGGGGACGGAAAAACAACGGGATGCGCGAGACAATTCGAGACGTTCCAGATCTTTAATTTTTGTAAGTCAACAGGAAATGCCCATCAGACTAACCAACTTTTGCTAAGACGTTATTCCTATATATGTTATAGTGTCGTTGGGCTTTAGAGTTCTACAACAGGTGTTCCAGATCTTCAAATTTATTCTCACAGCAGAAAATGCTCTTCACGTGGAATAATTTTTGCTATGGCACCATTTTTATATGTCTTATATTTTAGCTGGTCTGTTGCGGTTCTGCATCAGGTGTTCCATTTTTCAAAATAAATTATAGCCTATATGTTGCCCAGACTTATACCTATACAACAAAAAAACTTTTCTTCCCGTAATTCCGCAGCGGATCCCAAGAGTACACTGAATTAACAATATTGCAAATAACTTAAAAAAAAAATATTTATAAACTATATTTGGGGTTTTTCCTTCAGGAGCTAATATATAAAGACCGGAAGCGTTGCTCCACCCTTGAAAAAGCAACATAAAGTTGGCCATGAGAAAAACAGCCGGTTGTCAGGTTATCACCAGCGGCTTTAAGCGTCAGCCCTTGTGACTTGTTTATTGTCATGGCAAAGTATGTAGTCACAGGGAACTGTGTGCGCTTAAATTGAAAGGGGAAATTGTTGGGGATGAGTGGTATGCGCGGTATGAACACAGTCTCACCGGCACCACACCCAGTGAGAATTGTAGCAACAATTATATAATATTGTAAAGCGTTGACAATAAGACGGGTTCCGTTGCACAGTTTTGGCGGAGTTAAATTTCGCATCAGCATTAGAGAACACCGACTTTAAGTCATATTTTATGAGCAGGGAGACCACTCGCTGTAAGTGAATTGAGAAACTCCACTGGGTAATTAGTGGCGTCGTCTTGATCGACAACACTGTCGAAAGAAGTGTAAACCACTTCATCCCCTACAATATCCGCCAACATTTTTTGATTAATTTTTGCAGCTTGATCATTTTTTTGTGTCAATATGGCGCGTTCGCATAACCATGAATTTTCTTGGTTTGGTATACTCTGAATGTTCCCAAATACCGTTCGTATGTGGCGTAGTCAATCATAGGAGTATATGTAAATGCACTCCGTTCCTTATCAACCCAAGGAAGGTCGTCATGCCTTTTTTTTTTTTTTTTTTTCGTGGTAAGTCATCAAATGACCTCTCTCGCTCTGGGCGGAGCGGAAGGGCGTGTCAGACTCTTACTGACTAAAACCCACCCGTGTTCCTTCAGTTGCCTGTGCGCCAGGGCCACGGTAACTCTTTCGAACAATCCGCGACCCCGGCAGGCATCGGTCCTATCGGACCCCGTCAATGGTGCAGGTCGTCATGCCTACGGTTACATCTTGAGACACATCCGATTCTTCAGATAATATCGACATTCTGTTCAGAGAATGTCGAAGTCGATCAGAATTCAAACGTTCGTCGCACTCTTCTTCTGTCTCTTCATGCCGTACTCCAGCAATTCTTTCTCTCTCACTTTCTAACTGATTATGAATATTTTGTTTTTTGCGTGTTCGGGACAATGTATGATAATCTCGATCAGCAGTTAGTCGCGCATCACGTTCATCACTCGTTTCAAAAGACCTGTTAGTATATGTGCGAATACGCTGAGAACTCAAGCGTGATTCTGTATCTGTAAAAGTTTCCGATTCGCGAGACAATGCATGTCGCTCACGATCAGCGGTCAGTCGCGCATCATATTCTTCACTGGTCTCTAGAGACCTGGATGTAGATGCGTAAATACGCTGAGAACACAGGCGTGCTTCGCGATCCGAAGAGGTTTCCACCGAGCGAGGTGCAGCCTGATGTTCTCGAACAGCATCAAATCTCTCCTTACGCTCTTCGGTAGATTCTTGGGATATTATGATCCTCAATCTTTTAGCTCCTTTGGAACATTGGGAAAGATTGGACCTCTTTCTAGGCATGGTTATAGTTTTATTGTGAAAAAAATCTAAGTGACTGCTCCCCTGCATTACGGGGTAGGCTACCGTGTCACGAAGATAAATCTAAAAGGATTTTAAACACTCAAATAACATACGCCCGAAGGCATATTTATTCGATAAAATAAAAAATTAAATGGGAGTTTTGGCCAGTAGAGTCAAACTTTCAATGATATACCATCATCATCGAAAATCAGTCCTCAACTGTTACCGCCTTCACCGCGTGGAGGTACTCCCAGCTTATGGTATTTTATAATTATACAGTGAAATTAGTGATAGCTTTGATTTCCACATAAGATGTTTCTGATCTTCGATTTTTATAATTCACCAAAGAGTGCTCATCAGATTGAACAACTTTTGCAAAACGTCATTCCTACATATGTTATAATGTAGCTGGGCGCTTGGAATTCCACAACAGGTGTTCCAGATCTTCAATTTTTATACGTCAACAGAGAGTGCTCATCAGGTTGAACAATTCTTGCTAAGACGTCATTCCTATGTATGTTATAGTGTAGTAGGGCTCTTGGAGTTCCACATCAGATGTTCCAGATATTCAAATTTATTATCTCAGCAGAAAATGATCATGACGTGGAACAATTTTTGCTATGGTACCATTTTTGTATCGCTTATAGATTAGCTGGTCTGTTGCGGTTCTGCATCAGGTGTTCAAGTTTCCAAGATAAATTATAGCCTATATGTTGCCCAGACTTAATACCTATAGAACAAAAAAAATATCATTCAAATCCGTCTAGTAGTTCCGAAGATTAGCGTGTACAAACAAACCGGCAAACAGACAGATTTTTTTTTTGGATTGGTGCTCTGTTACTGTTTCTAAACGCCCCTCAATTTTTTTTTTTTATATATTCAATGTACAGACACAGTTTTTTTACTGTTTTATTATATGTATAGATAATTATGTAAATGTAATTTTTATACCGCTCCTGAAATATTGGCATATTGACATCGATTTACCTCAAGTTAATAGGCGGAAATCATTTCTGAAGCAGCGTTAAAATTAAAACTTATGCCATTTGCAGCGATTAGTTTCTTCCTGGATGTACTACTCGTAGAGAAGTCTATTCTAGTCAAAAAAGTCGAATAAAATAAATGTATATATTGTAACTTTATATAATACACTCATCAAAACTGTCTAGGGATCAAACACGTTTAGGCTAGTTATTAAAAATCTGTTATTTTAATTATATTTTTTGTAACTCCTATGGATACTTTAAAAAAAAAAAATTGTTTGAGAAAGGAATCGTTTTTGAATTTCGGTCAAAAGATGAAAATCTTCTGTCAAGTCGTATTCCTATATAATCCAACAATGGGTTTGAAGCCAAATCAATAAAATTTCTGCCATACTTCTGAGTGGAATCAATACAAAAGAACGTTACTATGGAGAGAAGACGTCGTTTGAGCCGAGAAGAAATAATCGGAGCCATGGGAATGTTGGAAGCTTGTTCTCAGCAACGTGCTGTGGCGATCGCTCTGGGTACTACGCAGAGTGTTATAAGTAGACTTTGCTCACGTTACCGCATCACTGGCAGCGTGGCAGAGCGACATGGAGGACGAGCTCGAATTACTGCTGCTCGTAAAAATCGTACAATGACCGCGATGGTGTTGGTTACGAAGCTTCATAGCTCTTCAGGGATGTTAATAGGCGATCAAACCATAAGAAATCGCTTGTATAAAGTCAATATCCGTTCCCGAAGGCCGCTAAGTGAACCGCCTATGCGGCACTTCTTATTTCCAGCTAAAGCACTAGGAAGTGGTGAAGGGGGACTGCCTTATGTAATTTTGGCGTTCAAAAAGTTCTGATTCTCAGCCTAGTTTGAATAAATGATTTTGATTTATCGAGCCCCGCAACCGCAGAGCCCGATTACAATGGGTTCGTGAACACAGAAATTGGGCAGAAGAAAAGTGTCGTTCTGTGTGTTTTTCTGACGAATCTCGCTTTGGTATGAGGTCAGATAGACGTACACGGACCGTATGACCGACGACGACACCGACGGTATTGGAGGACCCCTGGACGCCAATAACGTTTAAAATCATGCCAGGAGGTCCACGCATACAGTGGTGGAACAATCATGATATGAGCGGGTATTTGGATCGGCGGAAGAACCGAACTGATTTGGATCAATGCCAATGCACAGATTTACCCTGAAACAATTGTATCAGATTTTGTCATACCATTACGGACCAAATTTGATGCTTCATTTCTGCTTACGCATAATAATAATGCACGTCCACACACTGCCAGAGTCGTTGCAAACACATTTACTGCAGCTAATATCAACGTTGTATCATGGCCTGCTCAATCACTATACTCCCATTAAGCACACATAGGATATGCTTCAAAGAAGAGCTCTGCCGAATGGATGCCGTTCACACACCAGAATGTCTTTCTCGTCTGCTATAACGGAGGTGGGCGGCCATTCCGCAACGTTACTTGAATGAACTCATACTGAGTATGCCGAATCGCTGCGATTGTGTTATACGTGTTAACGGCGGAAATACAGACTACTAATTGTTTATTTTACGAAATAAAAACATTTAAAAACTTTTATTTATATCCTTTCATCACGTTTTATTGTCAGAATTAATTAAGGTGAAAAATCCAACATAAACAAAAATTGCGAAAAGTCTTTATTAATGCAAAAGCAGAGAGTACTTCGTCGAAATTAGTATTTCGAATAATAAAAGCTCTGTGGCAGCTAATTAACAAAGAAACTGGAAATACAAAACAGCGAGATCAGAATGAATTGTCTCTAAAAATTGATAATGAAACCGTTTCAGAAAAGTTCAAATTTGCTGAGATACTAGAAAATTTCTTTACCAACATTCCAATAGAGGTTACGAGATCTTTCCCCTCACCATCTATTAAAAATAAATCTTTTCTCAAAGGAAACTTCAGTAAGGACATTCCAACTTTTGAATTCAAGCCCATTTCTATTGTCACAATTAAAAAGCATTCAAAATTCTTCACTTAAAAAAAACTGAAGATGGGGGATTTCCGTTAAGGTTCTTGGGAATATCATTGACACAATTGCTCTTGTCCTAACAGACATATTTAATGAATGTTTAGACAGCGGTACGTTTCCTGATTTAATGAAACATAGTAAAGGAGTAAGTACCAATTTTCAAATCGGCTAGTGAGAGTGATCCCTCTAATTATAGAACTATATCTGTGATACCAGCATTGACTAAAATCTATGAAAACATCATGCTAGACCAGATGTTGTTAACTCAAATGGGAGTATTAATAGTCGTCAGTTTAGTTTCACGAAAGGTATTTCGACGCCAGACGTGGGAGTAAAACTCATCAGTCACATTTTGGAATCCCGGGAGAAGTCCCAGGATACAATTGGCATTTTCTATGACTTCTCAAAAGCGTTTGACTGCGTTGACCACAATACACTGATCTGTAAATTACACCAATACGAAATTCGTAGACAAGCTGCTGATCTTGTGTTTTCCTATCTAACAAACAAGCAGCAAAAAGTAAACGTTAACGGGGCGACGTCCTCAGGGTTTTTAGTTAAAATGGGCGTGCCACAAGGTTCAATTCTTGGCCCTTTACTATTTCTAGTTTATATTAGTGACCTTCCTGAAATGATGGCTAACTTGTATGATATAATTTTCGTCGCTGATGACACTTCATTTATTTTTTAAATAGATAGAAAAGATACGGATGTCTTACATGTCAATGATAGTCTGGCTATTCTTTAGAAATGATTCGCAGCTAATAATCTTTTAGTTAATGCGATCAAAACTAAATGTCTTAAGTTCTCATTACCAAATGTACCCCAACTGGGTCAAAATTTAAAACTTGATGGCAAGAAACTAGATGCTAATACGGAAAATGTGTTTCTAAGATATACTTTAGCGTCAAATATGCAATGGGATGCCCCATTAGAACTCTTTCAGGTAGAGCAAGTTCAGCTGCATATGCAGTAAGAAAAATTAGGCAGTTGACTGATATAGCCACTGCTAGGTTAGTATACTTTGCTTATTTCCACAGTATTATGTCTTATGGCGTTCTGCTGTGGTTATTGGCAGCTGACGTAGATTCAATTTTCATTTCATAAAAGAGGGCAATCCGCGCTATCTATAAAAAGGGTCTCGCAAGTCTCTCAAAAACAAATTCAAAGAAATGGATGTATTAACTCTGCCTTCTCTTTAAATCTTAGAAAGTATTGTGTATTTTCGTAAAAACTTAGGACTTTTCAAATTAGGAAGCGATTTCCATAATACAAATACACGTAGTAAAAATGAAATTGTGATACCCAAATTTAGGTTAACTGAAACAAGCAAGTCAATTCAATTTCAAGTCAAGCAAGTCAATTTTTCTAAACAGTGTCCGCTTTTATAATAAATTGCCAAAGTCAGTTACAGAACTTAGCGATGGACCCACATCAAACGTATCCTTATCAAAAAGCATATTATAAGATTAAAGACTACGTTGAAGACAACGAAGTTTGGCAACAATTCCTTCTGCAAGAGGCTTCCATCAACGGCATTACTGTGTAAATGTCTATTAACTACTCCCAAATAACCAGGCTATTAAAAAAATATATTTAGATACTCCTTTGACATAATCTTCTCATTATTTGACATTGGTGCCGATTCTCTTGTACACCGAACTAAACTAACTAAACTAACACTAAAATTCCTTACTTTTGGCTATGAGAATCTTAAAGCTATTCTGCAAAAAAAAAATGTAAACCTAAAAATAATTTTGACGCAACTATAATTTAATTTGACAATCGCGACTCCAGCTGGTACCTGTTTGCCCTACCCCGTAAATTTATTTTAGTGCCGGAGGCGCGCATGGGGGCAGCCTCGACGTGTTTCATATGGAATTTTCCGCTTTTTGTATGGAACATATGAAAAATTATTACCTACATGTAGAGTTTTAGGGGTTTATGAGCTTTATAAATGGGGTCGGAATTTTCATTATTTTTGCGATAGGACACACCATTTTCGAGATATAAGCAAAATAAAATAAAAACTTTATACAGTACTGTTTTTGTACCTGAAGTCGAGGTGTTGTGGTGAATTTTAGTCCATGGCAACTAATTTTATTCTACACCTTTTTAATCGCGATTACAAATAGCTAGATTTTGTTAGACAACGTAAATTTTATGTGAAAAACGTCAAATTCGGAAGAGCAAAATTGCCATTTTTCCTAAATGACTAGCTCAGTGCCATTTTAGTGCTGTCGAACTAAAATTTAGTTAAGTTGTGTCACTTTAGTTTATTTCAGAATGGGAAATCGTCGTTTGACAAGAATAAACTAAATTTTAGTGATTTCTAGTCTAGTTTAGAGAATTTTTGGACAAGAGTATCGGCACCATTTTATACTTACAATTCTAATTTCAACTTTTTACTGATGGCTTTTGTAGACAGTATATTAATTCAGATTTGTTACAGTTGTAATGGCAACCATGTCATTTGGTTTAATTTAATTTTTATTCTTTTATTAGATTCTTTTATATTTTGTGAATGTGAGAACTTTGTAGGCCTAACTTGTGGATTTGTAGACCATTTTGTATTTTGTTAAGTAGGTACCTGGTACTTGTTGACAGGGCTACACTGCCCTCCCATACCTAGTGACACTGTAATTTAAAAACATTGTAAAAGCCAATTATTTTTAAAAGAGTAACTGTGGAGTTTCTTTCCGACTTTTCTCCACAGGAAACGACCAATTGCAACCGTGCACCTAGCTTCTGACGATTTGTAAGTGCCCATGGAGGTTTATGTGAAATAAAATATTTTGATTTTGATTTTGATCTACACATACAAAAACATTTTATATAATCAATATCAGTCTAAATAGATATTTTGTTTAATTTCAATAGGGCAATAAAATATATTTTTAAATACCGTGATCACTAGACACTTCTGACGTGTGTAGGTACAACTTGATCGCACGAATATGACACACGTTAGCACGCTTATCTTATCTAGCTGCTATTACATCAATAAAGATTATTTAATAATTTGGCCTATTTACTAATATAGAATACCTACTTAGTATTGAGAAAAAAATGATTACCGTTCAAGTTAAGAGAAATAGTAGGAAAATACGGCTGGACACAAGTTGCTATTCAAGTCAAATTCTTTTACTTTCATCGACATTTTACGATATTATGTAGGTATATTTTAGTATCTTGGCTAAGGCGATGAGTATCAAATCTGATGTATTCTGTTTGAAACGCTTATAAAAAGTAATAGATATCCTAGATGCCTGTCTATGTTAAGTTCTATAATCTACAACTAATTCCTATTCACTATTTAGCTCTAAAAATCAAACTCTATAATTTAATCTTCGAGTATATCGTAGTGAAATGTAAATTATTCGAAAGTAGTAAATTGTTTTAAAAGGGGCTAAATGAACCATTATATACGAGAGAGTAAATAGAAACTGAGTTGTAATGAGTTTTAACGCCGTGTGTTACATTCTACTTTTCACTTCGATTGTGAGAAAATAAAATAATCGAATACAATATTAAATTCACTTTTTTATTTCTTCTGTAGCCGCAACGTAATGCACGCATTTTAACGAAGAGGTCGCCGCTTCTAGTTCCATTTTCAAAAATGAATTGTCTTTTTTTATGAAACAGTAATAAGTCGAGTCTTTATTCATGATTATTCTACGTATGAATAAAGACCTTTTCGTTTTTTGTAGGCTCGTTGGTAACACACAAAAAAAATCTTTTTCATTGGAGGAAAACATGCTATTTTATCCCCGCTCTGGTACGCTACAATGACGGACTTTGTGAGCTAGAGGAGTGAAAACAATAGTATCTGTTACTATTAAAGATACCTAGCATTCATATACACTTGGGAGCAAATAAATCGAGCCACTTCCTTTTTCACGCATTATGGTAATTATTTTTGGTATTAAGGAACGCATCGATTCGAAACATATATCGCCTAAAAGGGTATTTAATAACCTTTACAATGAGGGTAGTTAGTTGTCAAAATTTCATTTTTATTAAAGTTTAAAGGGTAGAATAAAATTATCGCATTTAATTTGCTTATGACATTTTTATTGTACTCTGTTAAGAAAAGATTAAATTTGAGGTTTTTGTTAATCATACCCATATTACTTGTTATTGTTGTCTTTATCTGTGTCTGTGTAATCAAAATAACCTGATAAAATGGATACTACACCGACGGAAGCTGCCCAAGTTGTAGCTTTACTTGAGGTTGGACACGGACAACGTGAAGTGGCACGCAGACTTCATTTGAGTCGTTCAAAGGTACAGCGGGTATACCGCAGGTATCTGGAGACTGGTGCTTTTGTTCGGCGACCTGGAACTGGCCGACCACGGGCAACAACAGAACGTGACGACCGCTTTATTGCAACCAATTCGTTGCGCGACCGTGGACTTAATGCTGTTCAGCTACAGCAAGCGTTACGTGACGTTCGAGGAGTCGCAATCAGTAGGTGGACAGTGAGACGAAGACTAAAAGAACGAAATTTAACATCACACAAACCAGCAACTGGCCCAAAATTGACTGTAGCTCATCGCCGATCTCGCTTGGAGTTTGCTCGAGAACACATTAATTGGACGTTAGAAGACTGGAGGTCAGTTTTGTTTTCTGACGAGTCAAGAATCTGTCTTTTTAGCAATGACGGGAGAAACCGAGTGTATAGACGTCCTGGTGAAAGATTTGCCCAATGTTGCATTCGAGAAACGGTGAGTTTTGGTGGTGGTTCTTGTATGGTGTGGGGAGGAATTTCTCTAGACGGAAAAACGGAACTTGTCTTCGTCGACCCCGCCAACGATGGCAGTGGTAGACGTGGATTAACAGCTGACCGATACATAACTGACATTCTTGAAAACCACGTAATGCCGTATGCTGGTTTTGTCGGAGAAAATTTCTTGTTTATGCATGACAATGCGAGACCTCATACCGCGCAGATCGTTACGGAATACTTGTCTGCGATCGGGATTCAACAAATGGTATGGCCAGCACGAAGTCCCGATTTGAACCCGATCGAACACCTATGGGACGAGCTAAAACGGAGAGTCCGAGCCAGGGTTCCCGCTGTTTCATCCATTCCCGAGCTTAAAGTCGCTGTGCTTGAAGAGTGGGAGAACATACCACAATATGTCATCGTAACGCTGATCAGATCGATGACTAATAGGCTACAAGAATGTATCAGGGCCCGGGGGGGTAATACCAGTTATTAAGAATATTTTTTTTGCAATAATTTTGTTTTTTATTGTTTTTATGGACTGTTTTAGCCCTACTAAATTTTCTATCAAAATTACCATTTTTCTTGCAGAGCCAATAATTTATCATTCAATAAGGTTATTATTCAATAATTTACCCTCATTGTAAAGGTTATTAACTAAACTTTAAGGCGATATATAGTTCGAATTGATACGTTCCATATTACCAAAAATATTTACCATTTTACGTGAAAAAAGGTAGTGGCTCGATTTATTTGCTCCCAAGTGTAGTACTTGTACATTATGTGCTACAACCATTATTAAATACTTATAAACTTCTTAATATTTTACAGTTTTTTAAAGATAAGTTCTTATATTCTTCAGTATACCTTCCTACGTTTCGACTCGAAGGACCAGTCGGTAATATTAGATCAGCACCCTATTGCGTAGCACACTTTTAATCACAATACGAGAGTTTTGAAGGATATTGCTAAACCATTGCTTCAAAGGTTGTGGTATTTCGCTTCACAGAAACTGGATCCTTTAGTCTATTTATATATTTAACATTGAAAGGGCTGTTTGTTCAATAATTCTTGTTATAATCTGGTTTTCAGATTTGAAATCGCAGAACACTCATTTAACTCATACTTTACACTATTTAGTTATTTATTACATTCGGGACAACAAACAGTAGTATATTAAGCATAAACATATTGTCTTAAATTAAACTTAACATATATACTATCCACAACATTTTTTTTTCAGATTACCGCTGGAAAGCATACTTTTGAATATTTTTGCTTCTAAAATGTATTTCACATTAGTACCTTATTCTCTCTTTTTGTAAAAGTCATTAAAATATTTTCATTCATTGACATTTTCATCATAAATTGTCATCTGTTAGTTTTCTTTGTCCATAAAGCTTGCATGTTAAAGCCAGTTAGTGTAATAAGGTCAGGTTCTCTCTGAAAGCCGCTTAATTTTTCTCGCCAACTATCAATTATTATTGATCAACTAAATACGGGCCTTCAGCTCAAATAAAGTCAGTCTAGTTTTGATCTTCACACCTTGCAGGAGTTTTATTATCCCGGTGAGCACCGGCGACCAGCTCAAAGTCCTCCCTCGGACATCTGTGTTACCCATGCTGGGGTAGTCCTGCTGTTCGGCGCATGGACGCCGTAGACCAGACCCGAACAGCCCTATTGCATGGCGTGAGGGTGCTGAATCCCGGGGAATTCCGAATCCCGTCCTCTCTCTTGCACGGATGCCTGTGCACCTGCTTCGCGTGTCTCGCGCTGAAGACCAGTTCCTAATCCTAATAAACTTTTATACTTTATTTTTTTGTATTGTACTCCTATATTTTATACAATGTGACTTACAATTAGACTTCGGCTAATCGTTTCGTTACAAGGTTTGAAAAATTCGTCTGATCAACAACGTGAATAACGCAATGAACGTGGGTGAACTGTCAACATGAAACCCATTGCGATCAATTGTCATTTTATGAGTGTTACGCAATTACCCCGCCCTGGGTCACTCAATTCCTTGCCTACCCATTGTACACTTCATACCATGTCAATATCGGGACAAAAACCAAAATAGTCGAAATAAGTTGATCGTCGGTTGTTTGTCAAGCACTTTTATATTCGCCATCAATCTGATTGAACTCCATTAATTTGTCCGATTCAGGGTTTTAGGACACATGAAGAAAAAGGTTAAGTACTTTCTAAATACTTTCCTCCCCGTACCTCATTGCGGATTATATTTAATATAATCTTGGCTTTATAAGCAAAAAAAGACAGTATCTCAGTCGGACAACTTCACCAACTTCCCCGTCCTACACTATCACCTACTTTCAATAAAAAAAAATATTATTAATTAAGTTGGCCTCGCTGGAAAGTTAAACTGTCTTACGACCGTCAAAGAATATAAAACTAATAGAAAAACTTAGCTTTGCGGCTCCGCTGATAAGTAAACTTTGCATTTAAATGCTGCTCTTGCAAATTGTTTTTTCATTTAATGAGTAGAGAACGGAAAACAAGTGTACCTTAATTTGTAATTAAACTGAGTATCAAATAAACATGGTTTTAGGTGCACAATGTATTCACAAAAATGTAATTACCAATATAGCAAATATGTGTGTGAATTAACATTCTATGTTAGTGGATGTGTCAACACGGAGGTATTCCAATGAAACACTGTACCAACTGAAAACGCTTGCATTCAATCGGTAAAAGTAGGTAGTAAAAGTTGATGTGTTGACAATCTGTTTTGTTACACCGAATGTTTTACTTCAACAGGGGGAAAAATAGCACTGTGGTGCAGCGATTTGCAGCGAACTACGTCGCGTGAATATAGTAGGGAAATTTTATCGCTTTCACATTGAATTCATGCTGGTTTAGAAAAACGATGGAAGCACTCTATGCAACACAGTGACCTGAAAGGTTTTTTATTACGTGCAAGGAGGCTGGAAATTGCGTTAGATTAAAAAAACCTTCACCTACTTCCATTTTATCAGAAATTATCTGAAATCAGTAAGTACATCATCGAAAATCACATTATGCCACTACATACGTCGGCTTTTTAACGAGATTTATCAAATTTGCTCTTAATTTGGGGCTTTCAGGCGTAAGTGCATTATCACCGCAAATCAGCCGATGATTTCCAATACTGATGATACACGATGATAGCCCATATTTAAACTGACTACTGTTGATTTTAACTCGTTTTGATACCCCCTCGACTGTCGTACAGAAGTACTAGGTAGGTATGAATCTGTGATGTTGAGGTCATTTGTTCGGACATTTCAATTAGCTTATAAAGCCTGAAGCCTGGTGGGCCTCCGAACAAACGTCACCATGTGTTATTGGAATTCGATGCTGACGCCATTTCCATTCCGACTAGTGAATATTCTCTATTGGAGACTGAGCTTCCTGGTATTAAATTCAAATATGATTGTTTACGTAGCTGTTAAATAGCTTACAGGGGCCTTGCAGATCTGTCTGTCCGTATTAAGCTCAACATTCAGGCCATAAAAAGTATTAGCGTAGTCCATAAATCAGTGAACAGCTTGTCCCGACGGAGCAAACGACTCGGAAGCAACTCGACTCGACATCAACTCGACGTCTCGACATTTTTTATAGATTTTTGAGTTAAGAGTGAATGGGTTGAGAAAAAAAAATGAATAAGAGCTCTTTAAAGCTAATGGAGGCAGTTGTAATTTATTTTCGTCTTGATTAAAGACTGGTATTATTTACGTTGCTTTTAAGTGACACAAGTGCCTCAAGAGATTAAAAATGAAACCAGGCTTGCTCCATTTAACAATAAATTAAAAACCTACCTTTAAAAAAAATACTATTCGATTGAAGAATTTTTACACCAAAAATTAATCAATAACTGCTGCACACACACTCTCGTACACAGACGTTACTCACACTTAAACCACTACCTAAATGACTTCCTATTCTAAATAAATGAATAAGGCGATCTTAAAAATTAATAAAAAATGTATTTATATTATTATTCAATTGTAAAAATGTGTATATATTGTTGTTTGAATGAGTAATAATATTTAGTATTACTCATTCAAATAATAATAGATACACATTTCAATATAATTTTATTGAAATTATTAATGTAAAATCGTGACAATAGCATAGTTATTTTAATTTTTAATTATAATTAGCCCTCAAATTTGCGGTGCCTGGAAAAGGCCACTAAGTTGTAAGTACCTACATTATAAAATAACACCAAAATGTACACTTAGTTTGCAAATAAACTTTTGACATTGACTTTGACTTTGACACATAATTCCCTACTTACACTAAGGGTGTAAGTAGGGAATTGTTAAGTATGGTTTCAGAACGTGCTACATTTGTGTATGAAGCCTTCAGACAAACACGAGTTAGCTTTTAAAGACGCCTTCTAACAATATACTATATGTATTGTCGGTAAAAGAAAATAGAATGGAATAACTTGGCTCTAATCCGTCAGCTCGATCGCGGAGCCACATTTCAAAACATTATTCCTTTTTCATTTAAGTCGGGCTCGTAATAGGCATCCATTAGGAGATTTAAATCTTTTTTCAGACACTAAAGGCTTTTTCGCGTACTTTCAAAAGTGTCAAAGGTTCTTCGACAACTCGCATTCAGATATTTCGTTTGTTATTTGTAGCTCATAAATAGATTCACAGTGTCAATGTGACTCTTAACACCTTAATAATTAATGAATAACGAATTCAAAACAATAGACACCAGATTTAAAGATCTATTGTTTGAATATAAGTTCTATGGGATGAGGGTTCTAGTTGTACTGGATGAGTGTTCGGTTTGGATGGATGCTGGATATTACTTTCAAGTGTCGTATTTTGGGGTAGATATCGAGATTTAACATATTGATGCCCATTTATTTTTTATTTTTTTTTCTCATCAAAAATGTTGTTATGGACAGGAAGTGATTAATCTAAAAAATAGGCTTAACATTTATATGAGAAAACGTGTTACTGTAATAAAAACAGGGTGGACAGCTTGAGGTTATTTGCATTTTTCTTTCTTTTAAACTTGGGATTCAAGAAAAACGGACTTAATGTAGGAAATACATGAATACCTATGTGCCTGTACCATCTCCAACCTTAGAGGCGCTTTGGAAAGATCACAATGAGATAAAAACAATTAATCTTCTGTGAATTAATGAGCCAAAATAAAACTGTGTTTAATTAGTTAAAGAGCTCTATTTCTGAAGCGGGCAGACTAAATAATGGTACAATCGTAAACATACACTGGGAGTTGTGCGCCCTTTGTATATCTCTCCCGAGATTCGCGTCAACAATGCCGCAATACACTGCTGCATTTACCTACTAAATCATTTCTGTTCGTTTCAATCCGTAGTTCTGTATCACAGTCGACAATATTTATGCATTGGTCGCGGAGGTTCTCTTTACTATTATTTTGTTTTTATTTTAAAGAGAGCGTCATTGTTTCAAAGCATTAATCTTTGTATTCAGGTCCCACGATGCCATTGCTGGGTATGGGTACAACTCGCCCCTTATTTGTCACCTTCCTGGATTTTGAGCCATCAATCAAAAATCAGCTGTGCCATTTTGTATAAAACCGGTTTTAAGAAGCTCAGAAATGCGGTACCCAATATAAAGGGTGATTGGTTTCTGGCTTATCTATCAATATTGCTTGCCACCTTTAAAAATCTCTTATAACCGCCTTGTACTTGACACTCCAGGGTCCAAAGTTGCAGATAAGCATCAGCTAACACTATTGTACTCTTCGTTTTAGATCGACGTGACAGATATTCTTGTCGCACAAAGTTTAGCTACAATGTAAGCTGCATACTTCGATGCTATCTTAAATACTTACTGAAAACACATTGTGCAATGTGAAGCTATTTATAACTATATTGTATAACTATTAAGAAAGATAAAAATGCGTTCATTTGCATAACAGCAAAAAAAAAACACCATAGAACTATTAAAAAAAAAACAATGATTATAATGCCAAAAGGGCCTCAGCTCAGCTTAATGTCGGACGAAAATACAAGGTGTACCACCTCACGTTGATTTTCAGCTGCAACCCACGAGTGCCATGCGCTACACATAGGGAAGTGTGTGTCGTTTTATAATAATATAATTAACTTTATTTTAAGACAACGTCCATTACTTCACATTTTTAAATCATAGAATTGATATAAAAATCACACACACACAATAAAATAACACTCAAACATTCCAATCAAATATAAAATACATATAAAATGCCATTCGAAACAAATGAAATCAAAATACAAACACATATTTCATCCAAAACAAATAAAATAAAACATAACACAATCATGCTACTATGAAGCTGCATCCACCTCTGCCACAAGGGGCAGATTCCACCGCTCGGACGCTGTTCGAGCTGTTTTGTAGGCGACTTAGAAGCGGAGCGCTCAATTATTATGATCGAGAAAAAATTATCAGCCCGCGCCTCAGCAAACATAGTCGAGGCATTACAACACCGCGGAAACTCAAAACACGCGGAAACTCAAAACACGGAACAGCATCCTGAAAGCATTGTTGTACCGCACGCGCGATGCGCGTTCGTCCGCTGCGTAAAGTTGGTCGACAGGCTGCACGTGTAAAACGACTGACAATATGCTCTAAATAAAGTCACCTTGACTGGTCTAGTACATCGTGCGAACCTGCGCGCCAACTTAGTACACCGGACAGACAGCGCACTGCGCTCCCTCTCAATATTCTGATTGTCATAAAGGTCGTCGGTGACCCAGTGGCCCAAATACTTGAATTGCTTCACCCTGTTTAAAGGAATGCCACAAAGAGTGACAAGAGGTCGAGATGAGTAGCAATTGGTACCGGCTTTAAAAATCATAAATTCACTCTTCATAGCATTGTATTTGAGCCCATGGGCCTCCGAATTATGACTCACATAAGCACAGAAGTTAACGTAAAGCACCGATCGATGGGCTCAGCGAGACCATATCATCCGCGTAGCTGATGTTGTTTATACAGACATATTAGTGCTGCTGAGCTCACCGATCAGTCGGTTCGTATACAGGTTAAAGAGCCGAGGATAACCCCTTTGCCTCACTCCGCAATCCAACCTGTACACGTCCGACCGCGCACGCGCCCATTCGACGATATTCTGCTGCTTATTGTACCAGTACCTGAATAAAGACATTCTCATGTGGCAGATCCGTTGCAAATTGAAGTTTCTGCCACAACTTGTCATAGCACACCAGATGAAATGCTTTTTACAGATCTAAATTGCTATATCTGCTGTGCTGTGTGTGTGTGTGTGTATATGTGTGTGTGTGTGTGTGTGTAAATTGCTGTCTGTGTAGTACTGAACCGTTTCTTTGAGACAGAGGGTAGCACTCTCAGTTGACAAACTGGGTCTAAACCCAAACTAGGCGTCATACAATCGGAGGTACTTCTCCAACTGTCGGTCAAGCAAACGGTCCAGGCCCTTAGCTACGACAGTCGCAAGCGAGATCTGAGGCGTCAACTGTCTTATCCGTAACGATTGGCACTACAACCGTGTGCACAAAGTTATCGGGCAAATAACTATGACTAACACACAAGTTAAAAAATAATACAAGGACTCATGGTAGGTGTAAGACTGTCGTGTCAATCAATAGGTTTGTATATCCTTTGCAGACGTCTCCTTGGACACGTTTAATAAAATTAAAAGTGATAAAATAAAAAAGCTCACACAAAATCAAATGAAATGTTGTGACATACACGTGTGTGTGTGTGTGTGTGTGTGTGTGTATGTGTGTGTGTGTTGTGTTGTGTTGTGATTAATGAAAAACGAAAGTACAAAAACAAACAACAAAAATATTTTTAATGGTTTAATAAAAATTGTTTTAATTTCAATTTGAAAGGCGAGCAAATTTTACTGTAAGTACTTTATGGGAGGAGGGATATTGTTCCAGCATTGAGTAGCTGCGAAGCGAAAACTGCCTCTAACAGCCGCCGACTAGTGCTGTGGGATGGAAAGCTGTTGAGAACATTTTCTTCCCGCACCGATTGTGTGTCTTCTTGCCCACGATAGTCTGTTATATAAGTAAGAAGAGAAGTGAGACTTAATAACACCATAGAGTAGGCTCGCCAAGTGGAGTTTACGTCCAGCTCTTTTTTTAAATGTTGTGCTCATTGAAGAATGGTGTAACATGTTACATCAGAAAGGGAACCTTAAAACAGAAACGTGCACAGGCGTTTTGAAGTCTTTGGATCATTATTTCGATATTTGACGGTAGTCGTTGGCCATACACCGTGTCCGCATAACTTAACTTTGAAAAACCCAAGACTCCACAAGCTAGACTCGCAATTCTTCACTAAGATAGGAAAGAGCTTTGTAAAAAAAAAAAACTATAAAAGCAATTACGAATAGACTCAGACACGTGTTTATGAAAACGGAGTTCCGTGTCCATGATCAGACCTAGATTACGCGCTTCGTAGACCCGTTCGATAGGCTCTCCCGTAACAGTCACAGCCGGCACATGGTTTAATTTCACCTAACTGGTTTTCGGTTTCAAAAAGCATATACTTGATTTTTGTAGGATTCAAAGCAAGCGCTTTGGCATGGCATGTTTCTAGATTAAGTATTTATGCTATACTATGGAAGAGTGGAGTCTCCTAACACAGGCATTGTTTGCTTAAAAGGAGACTCCAAACACTAAACCCTTTTTTTAAACTGAAGCATAATAAAACTTTATTATTGTCTCCTTTATTTCATTTAAATACTAAAAAACACATAATCATTTTAATAGTTATAATTTACATTTCCAAATATTTTTATTAAAAAAACTTAAAAAAGTATATAAAAATATTTGCTCACCGGTATCGGAAACAGGGTCCAAGCTACCGGCGGTCAGGGCTCCAGAGTGAGGAACCTCCTAACAATGCGAGCCGTGTCCAGAAGTACCGCTTTCGGAATCAAGCCCTTGATGCAGCTGCCCAACGAGGTCACCGAATTGCAGCCACGCTTTGGACGCTAGTAGATCGACATCGGGTCCCTGTAGGGCTCGGAAAAAGCATCCGTTATGCTCCTTACTCTGCGATACCTCCCTACGATCATTAGTGTAAATCACCACAGGCTTGCGCCAGCCCTCTTTAGCCAAGGAGAGCGTGGTGAGCCCCTTGTCCACCGCGTCCACATCTCGATGCATCCCCACGTCGGCTTCTAGGAAATATTCCCTGAGACTGCATATCTTGCGATTGTACGTGATGCATTCGATATGCAGTCAGCAGCGTACGGACCTTCCTATCAAGGGCGTCGAGTTCAGTCCCAGCCAACCGTTGAAGGCGCGCACCTTATGTCCGCCTACTAGAAGACTATTAAATACTTTCTTCAAGCGGCAAAAGAAGTGCTCCTGCCACGATTGCTTCATGTCAGTACCATTTATGCCCAACGCTTCCAACTTACCCAAATACGTATAGGTTTTGGAAGTGGAATGGGCTCTAAGGTTTATGAAATCCGAGACTTGGGGGCAAACATGCGACATGCATGACCGCACATTTGACCACACCAAATTCCATCCTGATGTTACTGAAAGTGTGGTGCGGTGTTACTGAAAGTTTCAGTCACTTTCAGTAGCTCGATTAGTTGCAAATTACTGGGGGCAAAGAGTTTTAGGTCATTCATGTACAGGAGGTGAGATATAACCTGACCACCTCTCCTCAGCTGATAGCCTAGACCTGAATCCTCCAGCAGTGTCTTTAGACGATTATTATATTATTATTATTATTACTTAAAAAATAGGAAAGGTCTTTAAACATATCTCGGGACCCCAGGGTTCCGGGGCTTAGGTAGGCGTACGAGGAGCTGAAGCCAACTCGCAGAGGCCACTTAGACAATTTTAAATGGAATGAGGCACCAACACCCTATTATCCCTGTGTGCACTATACAAGTGCACTTAAGGAGAACCCTCGTTTAGTGCAGGACAAAGCAGAATACTATCTTAAATACTAGTGTCAAACATGATGCTCTCTAAATAAAGCTGTTACACAAGAGTTTCTGGTCCTTCGTGGCGTAAGTTCATAAGGACCATTTTTTCGTTTCGGTCAAATAACATTGTGTGACTGATCACATTGTGCCCATTTATGATTTTGGTGTTACTTAAATAAATAAACCTATTTGCTAAAATACATCAAACAAAAATAAAGTATTTTCGCGAAGTTCTCACAATTTCTGCGAAGAAATCTGTTTCGCGACTCTACCGATCCGTCTTTATTACATACTGAGATTTGAACTGAGAGAAACTGGAACTCCATGGATAACCCCCTAATGGAATAGCCTTGTTTCATCCCCTTAGAGGGGAGGGGCGATGCGAAGGCAACTCAACATAAATATTAGTTTCAAACATTCCTAAATGATTCCTCAGGTGCTGCTGTGTTTATTTTCACAGACAGAAAGTTTTCACTTACATTCAATGGAAAATAATTGTAACTATATTTGAAAACTAAGTAAAATGCCAATAGGATTCTTTACAGGCCGTGTTTCGCTATCATTCGTATAAATAAAGATCGATTATGGTAGCCAGAAGTAACAGGTGGACGACTTCAACAACCGAAACCAGCAGCAACATTTAAAATCTTAATTTTCCAAAATGACCCTCATCTTTCTTTGTCCCCTATCGTTCGCCCGGAGAGTGCACCAAAATTACCCATAACGGACGACGCTGTTCTACAAAATAATTGCCCATAAACGGACCGACGCGTCAGCCTGCCACGCTGCTGATCCCTTTTAATTAATAACCGCTATAACAAAGCCATTGTGTTGCAGGATGTACTGATAGTGCGGTGGTACTTGTGCTATAATAATTTTCTAAGGGTTTTACTGCAGAGTTTGCATGTTGGCTACGGCAACCACTTGTATTGTCCATTCATTGACTAGGCAAGTACCTATTTATACCTCCATTTCGCAGGTTTTCAAGATACGGGCGCTGCCTAGTTTGGGGAGCACCGCATA
Organism: Dryobotodes eremita; assembly: GCA_917490735.1. NCBI lineage: Eukaryota > Metazoa > Arthropoda > Insecta > Lepidoptera > Noctuidae > Dryobotodes > Dryobotodes eremita. The sequence continues at coordinate 1,031,779 of OU823241.1, read as the reverse complement.
TGACAAAATAAATGTCACCAACAGTTACAGATATAATTAATTTGTTAAACTAATTTTAAAGTAATAATTGTAACAATCTTCAAATATATTTTTTAAGTATTACCTGTCACAATGGCGTCTAAAATAAGTCTGAAAGGCTTCAGGGTTTCAATTCAAGTGTCAGTTCGACTTTATTTGTAATCTACCCCTTGGTGGGTTTAGAAACATAACTTGTCTAACCTACTCCTTCATAATTATAGTAGGTACTACAAGTAGGGACCTATTGGTTCTTTTCATTTCTAGTACTATTAAACCTGGTTAGGGTTCAGGCTGGCTAAAGTAGACTCATCTTTCATGGGGTACTGTTTAAAATGTTACAATAAGATACCTCCCCACACACTTAAACTGAATGAGACGAAATTCTAGTCTTGTATAAAACGCACACTATGCAGTCAGGCGTGTTATAAGCTCGGAGATTACATCGCTGATAAAAATGCCTGGCTTAATGCTGGTCCTGCTCCACGACCACAATTATTTGATTAACTTTTGAAAATATTGTTGGAGCTGCTGAAGATTATAAGACTATTGTAAGACTACAAAGGAGATTAAGTTTAAACAATGCAAATATTATTTTGCATTGTATAAACTGAATCTCCTTTGTACTATATAATTTCATAGCACAGATGTAAGCACTATAAGAGCTTCCATTTACCGGGTAATGTGTCTTTCATTGACTTGAATGCGCCCTGGCGGCTGAGAGTATGTCATGCTCACTGACTGATCATTTAGATCCCTTCAAAATGGTTGAACTGAATGGGGCTGATCAATGCGTCATGCTCGGGAATGGTGTTACGCTTGAATCATTAAAAAAATCCGCGTAATTTCATTTGCCATATTATTACTTAGCAAATAAACTCTTCACAAATAAATGTAACGCAAACCTAATGTTTGGCAAGTAAACATTTAAACAATAACTTGCTTACCAACTAGTACTTTTACCAATTTTAATGAAGTCAAATATTTCTGTTGGAATAACATATTTTACGTACGCCAAATATTTTGTTTTATCAGTTTTCAATTTACAATTTCCATTATAAGACGTAGTCGACGAAACCCCTACTTCTGGGTGTTTTAAAAAATAAGCACGAAGGGGATGGCGGGGTCTAACCTAACCTGTCCGAGTCGAGGTGCCCCAAGTCCCGAGCTCGCTTCGCTCGCTCTTGCATCTTATCCCACCCTTGCATTTTGAAGCAATCTTATTTTTGCCTTTATATTTTTTGTCATAACAAATCATTTGACTAAATGTTTACAGTCGAAAGATTGTTTGCTTGATTATAAATCAATTGATTTAAAACCAAATGCCTTAATGACATTATCCTTGGTACTATTCTACCAAGTAAAAAATTTACCAAATGAAAATGTGCGAACTAAATTCATTCCAAATATTGCATTGGTATAAAAAAGGTTGCTAAAATTTGTTTGGATAGTGAAATTTTGTCAAAATAATTTTGGCAAAACGGCAGGATCCCTCGTGAATTGGCGCTGTCAGTTGGGACTGGCCATCTCTTAGCGGCCACGGCTTATAATTTTATTTAAATTGTTTTTTTTGCTTCCATTTGCTGTATTCTGGACGCTTTTAACGTGTACATCTTTTTTACATCCTTCTCACTAAATTAATAACATAATAAATTCAACATTATTGATGTTACTAATATCTATTTTGTAACAATACGAGTATAATTTATAAGAGTATCCATGGAGTTTCTTGCCCGTTCTTCTCCATAGGTACACTACTATGCTTTGGAATGGGCAAATAGCTTCATATTTCTGACTGACCGACTCCTTGACAGTTCAAAACTGCCTGTGGTTTAATTAAAATAAATGCTTTCGGTCTTATTACAAAACAAGGATTTTCTTTAGATATGGTTTAAACCATCGAGATTATTTTTGGAACATGAACCTAACAGAAATCGAAATACAGTTTCTTTTACAAAACTGACAACTTTGTCCGGTCTTGGATTGCCAATTTTGTATTAAGAACTTTAGTAAAGCTGGCATAAAGTTCGAAATACTAAAACTATCTCGAAGGTTTAGGCTCGGGCTAAAGTTAGATCGTGTTTTGTTTTAAGACGGTTTGAGTTTCAATATTATTTCCCATAAAATGAGCTCAAGAGTTCAATTGAATAGATATCAATCAAGATTTAGAATCACAACGACTCTCAAAATATTTTCATTGGTTTACCAATGAAAATATTTTGAGTCGTTGTGATTCGTTGTGAGTCGTTGTGTGGAAAATTATGTACCTGACTATGACGAAAATTGTGTAAAATATTTTCTCTGGTTTACCAGAGAAAATATTCTACACAATTTTCGTCATAGTCAGGTACATCATTTTCCTCTCAAACTTTCCTCTTACTTTAATTCAGATTATGATTTCCTTCATTTGCAATTGTCTTTTTTCTTTAAAAAAATTAAGGCCGTGCTTCTTTTGGTAATGCGTTATGGAATGACGTTTTCACTTTTATGTATTGCAAAAATTTATGTACCTAATACAAATGTAAGTAATGTTTCAAGAACACGTTAAACATTTAAATCAAAGTTATTCGTTAGCAAACTACGACGAGGTGACGTTCGACGTTTGTTGGGTTTAATTAATTAAATGAAGAACCTATTAGTTAGATATATATATAGTAAGTGTAACTAGTAGTTCGACAAGCTCAGTGAGTACCAACAGTAATCAGAAGATGGAATTGTAATGCCATCCTATCATTACTAACTCTAAGGAGCGCCTGCAGTTACTTGTAGATCCAATCTTGTTGGTGTAGGTTATGTAGGTATGCAAAAGATAATTATGTCTTGTCCAAACTGGCCATTCTAACACTTATATGTGAAATATTAATAGTATTTGCTGACTAGTGATTAGAAGGTAGGCTGAAATGCAATGCGTAGGTGAAATAGAAAATAATTTTCCGTTATAATTTCAACCTGTTTTGTTGTCATTCAAATTAATGGAACTGTCTGATCAGGTGTGTTATTATACTAATTACAGGATTTGTTATTTTAGTAAAGAGCTTTCCATTTGTTTCCAATAGTGAATGCAGGAGTATTTTATAATAAACCTCCAGTATTCTAATTTTGTAAGATGAAAATAATATTCGAAAGAGTGCTCCTTGGAACAATATTTAATAGTATACTAGCGACCCGCCCCGGCTTCGCCCGGGTAGCAAAGCATAATATAATATAGCCTATGTCACCTGGAGATAGTGTAGCTTCCCAACAGTGAAAGAATTTTTGAAATCAGTTCAGTAGTTTCGGAGCCTATTCAATACAAACAAACAATCATATCTTTTCTCTTTATAATATTATTTCACTGTATTTTGTTTATTGCAAAAAATATTTAGGTTATACCTTAGCCTCAGCAACACGTGGTGGTTATGCTATTAAATTGTAGCTTATATGAAACGTTTGTATTTTTTACATAGCACCATCTATTGAATACTTACTCAATCCAGTCAACAGATATCGCCATCTGTTAGAATCGTTTAGAGCTAACAGATAATTGTGGCTGTCAAATAATAGACAAATAATTTGCAATAACATAATATTGCGACTATAAATTGAGATGTAAGCTATCCTATCCTTCAAGTTGGATCAAATTGCACACGGTTTGCAAATCAAATTTAAAATTGGTTCAGTAGTTTAGGAGTCCATCGCGGACAAACAACGTGACACGTAATTTTTGTATATATAAAGATATGTATCTATAATTGTTGAAGAACTGCGCAGTAACGTGGGAAGACTAAAAAAGATGTTTATTTTTTGTACATACTTACGTGGAAAGGAAATATAACAAAGATGTTTATACTATTTCTGCAAAGAAAGTAGAATTCAATCTTTTCTGTGTGGGTTTCAGAGAAAACGAATACAATAAGCTAAGCTAATAATAAGCTGCGTAGTTTCTTCCATTCCAATTATTATTAAAAGCTTTTTTAGACGTCACAAGAGGATGCAGGGTAATTATATCTATATGTATATTGATCTATTTTAATGTCGACTGTTTACTTCAATAAGAATTTAGTTTCATTAAAGGGCATTGGACAGAAACCTCCCCACCCACCAACAAATTTTAAACATGTGTCATTCGAAGCATCTGGTAGGCGTCTGGTAGGTTAGATACTTTTTTACTATGGCGACATTCTTCATACATGTGGGGTATACATGAAATATTTACAAAAAAAAAAAATTGCATTATTTTACATTATACTAGCTGCCCGCCCCGGCTTCGCACAGGTTGCGGTACTTATCTACGGCGTACCCTACCTACCTACCCTACCTACCTACCCTACCTACCTACCTACCCTACCTACCTACCCTACCTACCTACCCTACCTACCTGCCTACCCTACCTACCTACCCTACCTACCTGCTCTACCTACCTACCTACCCTACCTACCTACTTACCCTACCTACCTACCTACCTACCCTACCTACCTACCTACCTCCCTAACTCCCTACCCTACATACCAAAAAAAAAAAAAATTGATGTTGGCCGATTCTCATAGATACCGGATAAGCACAAAAAATTTCATCAAAATCGGTTAAGCCGTTTCGGAGGAGTATGGCAACGAAAACTGTGACACGAGAATTTTATATATTAGATTTTCTTCGCGTGCAAGCTAAGAGGAATAGAATATAACAACCTAACTATGGTTCTCATTTATTATAGCCTTTCTTTTACCAGGGATATTTTTAGGGTTCCGTACCCAAAGGGTAAAAAGGGACCCTATTCCTAAGACTCCACTATCCGTCCGTCTGTCTGTCCGTATGTCACCAGGCTGTATCTCATGAACCGTGATAATTAGATAGTTGAAATTTTCACAGATGATGTATTTCTGTTGCCACTATAACAAAAAATACTAAAAAACAGAATAAAATAAATATTTAAGGGGCTCCCATACAACAGACATGACTTTTTTGTCGTTTTTATAGATAGTGGTACGGAACCATTCGTGCGCGAGTCCGACTCGCACTTGGCCGGTGTTTTTATTCTCTGATACCTTTTTTAGGTTAGGTTAGCCTAACCTATCATTGGGGGGCCCAAGCATCGCCTGCAGGCGGTTGTACGTGGGGATCGTGCGATCCATGGCCCTGTATGGGGCCCCAGTGTGGGCAGCTGACCTGACGGCCCGCAGTATCGCAATGTTGCGAGTACCGCAAAGGGTGATGGCCGTCAGAGTCATCAGAGGGTATCGCACGATCTCCTACGAGGTGGCTTGCGTACTGGCAGGAACCCCGCCGTGGGACCTGGAAGCGAGAGCCCTCGCGTCACTACATCGGTGGCGCGAGGAGGGCGTGGTACTGGTGCAGCGGCAGATCATGCTGCGCCGGTCCGAGCTCCGTCAGGTCGTGGTGGCCGAATGGCGGGACAGGCTTCTGCGCCCTACCGCTGGCCTCGCCACCATCGGGGCGGTCCAGCCGGTGCTCGATGACTGGCTCGGGAGGAGGCATGGCTCTCTGTCATTTAGGGCGACGCAGGTGCTCTCAGGACACGGCTGCTTCGGGGGGTACCTGCATCGCATAGGCAGGGAGCCAGACGCTCGGTGTCATCACTGCGTCCATTGCCGGGAGGATACGGCGTGGCATACGCTTGCAGAGTGTGCAGCTTGGGAGGAGCCACGCCGTGACCTCGTTTCGGAAGTGGGAAGTGACCTGTCGCTGCCGGCTGTGATTAATTCTATGGTCGGCGGCGCAGCGTCGTGGGACGCGGTGATCTCCTTCTGCGATAATGTCATGTCGCAGAAGGAGGCAGCGGAAAGGGAGAGAGAGATGTCGACTGCTCTCCCGGCCCGCAGCAGGCGCACCGGGCGTCGGCAGAGGGCAGATAATGCCCTCTTCCGGCCCCCCTAAATGGGTCCAGGGACGGCGGACTCGGGGACGTCCGCCGCCCCCTATCATATAAGACCCGAGGTGGCGGCGCGTAATGTTCCACGCGCGCCTCTCTTAGACGTCGCGGGGAAGTTAAACTCACTCCCCCCGCTTGACCAGACGGGGCCCGCAGAGGTGGGCCGGCACTAGCCGGGGGTTACGTTGAAGAGTGCTTAAGTGTCCCCGTAGCCCCCGGTGCAAGTGTGCGAGGGAACACGGGGTGGTTTTAGTCAGTAGAAGTCTGACAGACCCCTTCGCCCGCCCCAGGGCGGAGGACATCCATGAGGATTACCACCCCGTTAAAAAAAAAAAATAAAAAAAAAAAAAAGCCTAACCTATCAAGCTGTTTTCTGTGATCAATTTACCCAATCACAAGAACACGTCGTTGACGGTGGGGGCTAGCACGATATGTCGTGCGGAGTTCCATAGGACTCGGTCCTGGGCCCGCTCTTGTGGAACATCGGGTACGACTGAGTTCTGAGGGGCGAGCTCCAACCGGGAGTGGACCTGACGTGTTACGCGGATGACACGCTGGTCACGGCCCGGGAGAGCTCGCACAGGGAGGCACCGTTGGCGGCGACGGCTTCGGTCGAGCAGGTAGTGAGCTGCATACGGCGCCTGGGCCTGGAGGTGGCCCTCAATAAGTCGGAGGCTGTGGTCATTCACGGCCCCCAGCGGGTGCCAACCCCGGGATCACACATCGGGGTTAGAGGGGGGGGGGGGGGGCAAGCACCGCCTGTGGGAGGGTGTACCTCGGGGTCGTACGATCAATGGTTCTGTACGGGGCCCCGGTGTGGGCCTCTGACCTGGGGGGACCTACTCACTAGTCCGTAGTTTCAAACGAAGTAACGGGCATTTTATATTCCTTATCACTTACGGACATAAGACTAGTCACTTTTTGAGAGTGGTCCTTACTCCTGATGTGTCTTTGCCCGTTCGAAAAAGTTAATGACTGGGCAGTAGGGTTCACTTCTAAGTATCGAGCTACTTTCGGACGGAGCCGTATCTTCGTTAACGGTCGTATAGAATAGACACCCTGACGTTCGGCAGCATCTCAATGCTGCGAAAACCGCAGAGGGCGTCAGGGCTATCAGGGGGTATCGCACGATCTCCTACGAGGCAGCTTGTGTACTGGCCGGATCCCCGTTTTGGGACCTAGAGGCGACAACCCTCGCTTCACTGTACCGGTGGCGCGAGGAGGTGCGGTCGCGGGGCGGTGGACCGATGCAGCGAGAGATCGAGCTACGTCGGTCGCAGCTCCGCGAGGTCCTGGTGACGGAGTGGCGGGACAGGCTTTCACGCCCTACCGCCAGCTACGTCACGTCCGGACGGTGCTCAACGAATGGCTCGGGAGCGGGCACGGCTCCCTGTCGTTTAGGGCGACTCAGGTGCTCTCGAGGCATGGTTGCTTCGGGAAGTACCTGTGTCGCATGAACAGGGAGCCGGATGCTCGGTGTCATCACTGCGTCAACCGTCCGGAGGACACGGCGTGGCATACGCTAGCAGAGTGTGCGCATGGGAAGAGCCGCGCCGTGCTCTCGTGTCTGAAGTCGAAGCCGACTTGTCGCTGCCGGCCGTCGCGTCGCTTGTTCGATGGTCGGGAGCGCCGAGTCGTGGAATGCGGTGATCTCCTTCTGTGAATCCGTTATTTCACAGAAGGAGGCTGTGGAAAGGTTGAGGGAGGTCGAGACCACTTTCCCGATCCGCAGCAGGCTTACCGGACGTCGGCGGAGGGCGGGCAACGCCCTCTTCCAGCCCCCCTAAATGGTTCCAGGGGCGACGGACTCGGGGACGTCCGTCGCCCCCATACATTAGGACCCGAGGTGGCGGCGCGTAGTGTTCCACGCGCGCCCCTCTTAGACATCGCTGGGGGAGTCAAATACCTCACTCCCCCTGTTCGACCAGACGGGGCCCGCAGAGGCGGGTCGGCACCAGTCGGGGGTTGTGTTGAAGACTGCTTAAGTGTCCCCGTAGCCCCCGGTGCAAGTGTGTGAAGGATCACGGGGTGGTTTTAGTCAGTAGAAGTCTGACAGACTCCTCCGCCCGCCCCAGAGCGGAGGATATCCATGAGGATTTCCACCCAGTTAACAATTTAGAAAAGGGTTAGGTTAGCCTAACCAAATAGCAATTTTTTTTATCCCATCGATTTTGCAGTTGAACAAGATGGTAAGTCTTTTTCTGCATTCTTATAAACATATTGACATGTATCCTATAACAGCTGGAGGGTGGGGACGGAGTCCACACAAAATCCCCCATGGTCTAAATTTCCTCCATCATTTGTTATATAAATGTGAATTGACCCTCGATTGCACATAGCCGATGTTACATCCGGAATAATAAACTTGGCTTGAAATTCTACAAAGCCGCTATCACCACTCACGATCAGCCAGCGTAGCTTCCGACCCAAACACATAGCGGATGGCAACCTCCAGATATTCTGCTCAAATATAACACCGGGGATAAAGACTGTCATCAACAGCGTCCTAAAACTGAAAATCCGCTACAATTAGTCCAGCTTGGCTTCCAGTATGGCTTTTAAGTTCCAGTTGTTGACCTTCTTTGTTCTGAACGATGTAATCATTATTTTAGACTGATGCAAATATTAAAAGAAAATTAAACTTGTAGAATACTACTATGGTACAAAGAAACCGTACCAAAGAAAAATCAATTATCGAAATTCAGTCGCACGCACCTACAATGTTTGTATAGGCCTGAAGGAGACGCTTCATACAGCGCTAGACAGCCACCGCGTTGATAAATGTTCGAATGTACTTTATTCAATTGGTTCCCTTTCAAATTGTTTGTTTTTATTTCGCCGGCTGCTGATGGTCGTGTGTCAAACCGTCGACATTGAAGCGTGGCGTTTGATACAAAGGGTTAATGGCTCATTTGCTTCATGTATACTGCTCGTTTTATTGGAATTTAGGGACTCATCTTTTGAATTGTAGGGGATTTGTAAACTGTATTTACTTGGGGCCATGTATCTTCATTATTTACTTACTATAGGGATGAAATGATAGGTATAGTCACATATTTTGAGCGAGTAGATACAGTCCTCTTCACCGTACCCGGTGACAGCGACCCAGACAAATTTTATTTCTTTTCGTAAGCGTGCATCTGTGTGAGTATACGCAAAGTGCGACGCCTCTTATGAACTCAGGTTCTATACAATAAAAGAACTCCGCATATGCAGTCACATCTCAATCAATGTGCAAGTAATGGAAATATTCAACTTCTAGTAATTCAAACTTTACGTAGTCATTGTAAGACTCATATTGCCACTGCTTCCAACTGGAAATTTGGCATTCACTAAAATGTTTTTTTCGAATTCCGCGCTCTTTTTGCTCACGGTGTTGGAAATTGCTAGAATATCAGTCCATGTCCTTTGTCGAAGTAAGAGAGGGACCGAACTATATTACCAGTTATATCGACACATCGTGTAACAAAGGACTTAATAGCTTTTCAACTGAAGCGTGCGAGCACACAGTGTCGAATTAAGTAACGTGACGTTCAGCACCATGTTGCGCCGTATTTGGAGGCCATACGTGTTGCAATCACATGGCTGAGCTGAAGAACGAGGTTTTGCTGTTAGTGTTTGAGTGACGTTTGTTTATCGAAATTACGAAAGAGTCGAATCTGACGGCGGATTGAACGGGAACTCTGTGCACGGGGGAACATTATTCTTGGTCGAATTTTGTAATTTTTATCAGTCGTTCTATTCTTTCAGGAGTGATCTGCCCAATGTCACACACATTTGATAGTAGCGAGCACGAAAATAAAATGGAGCTTTTAACGTTTTTTTCATAAATGCTAGCAGTCTGATTATACGAGACCTCAAACAGAAACTGTACCGGTTGTACTTAAAAATGACGTAGGAAAAGTCAAAACTTTGCACAATACACACTTCTGTACTTGCATTTCAAACAAAACTGTGTATATAGTAGGTTCAAACGACGCTAGACGGTTGCTGCTAAAATGAAATGAAAACAGTCCGTTTGTTTGCCTTTAATCTTCGCCACGGAGCACGGAAGTAGTGGACCTTTTGTTGTAGTACGAGAAAATATGCTACTATTTGTGTAGCGTAAATTATGTTGAATATATTTGAAAAAATTATGCAAAATGAAAAGTAGGTACTGACGTGTTAATGTTAATGCAAGAAATATGAAAAATTGCTAGAAACTAGTGCAAAAGTGGAGTTACTTATTACCAATATTATGAACCTCATTTATTTTGAAAGATATTAACACAAACATTGTTCACAGTTTTACTAAGTATTAAAGATGAGATAAAGATATTTACCTAAAAAACTCTTGCACAATTTTCACTAGTAGGTACTTACCACTCAGGACCGATTCCCTGCTCAGCAGACAGAACCATTGAGAGTTTGTGACATTCATGAGATATTATTAGCTAAGTAGGTACGCCTTTATAAATAATATAATAATGACAACCAAATAACTCCCCCAGAACGGATATGAGCGAAAACAAATATACCTATATTATGTAGGTACTTAGGTACTTTGTAATTTCATGATTTGATTGAGTTTCGTTTGAGGAAGTATTCGGATGTTTAACTTTGGTAATATAATCATATTATTTTTGGAGTTGGAAAAGTGGTACGCACCTACCTACTTATTGAAAGAGTTATTTTGAATTCACAGGAAGCTTTATAGCAAATTTATTTTGATTCAAAACTTTATTAAAATTATGTTGTCTGTACATTTTAAATGATCACTCGTTATTAAAAATGTAGGAAGTTGTTTATATGTTCCAGTGAAACCGGGATGGGAATCTCGGAGTTGATTGATTGATTGAGAGACCAAAGAGGACTTCAATAAATTGTTTTGCATCGCGCACAAGTTGAAATGTGTAATACTCTAAGTCCATATACAACAACATAACACAAACAAACGTTTGTTCTCTATTCACATAGCTACGTATAAACAGAATCCTTTCAATTGACCACAAAAACTGGTTTCAGAAGCTTTCCCTTGTGTATCGAACCCAAAGGGATGAAAGCTTAACAGATTAACACATTTCCTGTGTACTTTACCTGGTAGTGACAATCCGGCTGCTATCCGACACGAGGCCCTCGCTCAAAGGGATCCTCTCGGAGGCTCAATTTACTCACGTGTGTTGTCTTTGTTTCAGATTGCTGTGTAGTGTCCATAGTGTTAGATCGTAGTTTTTTCTCTCTCAGTGTCTATTTAATCAGTGTTAGTGTGATAATGTTAGGTTTAAGTAGGGATAGTTTAGAGACTACGTAGTGTGTCGCCTCTGCGATGTCTCTGACGTTGAGTGGTGTAACGTAAGCACTTGCGGACGCCGTACGACTGCTAGTGAGTGCGCAGACTATGCGACAGGGACGCTTGGTGTTCAGTGGCGGGTAGTGCTGTGAGAGCGATGTCGCTACCCATGAAGAGATCCTTCAGCTCGGAGGGCGGCGCGTCCTCCAAGCGCGACTGGAAGATGCGGCTCAGTCTGCGCAGCCGCAGTGGGCATAGCGTCGTGAGTATACTGATTTATTATCACTTTTCTGTTTTATGGATGGGTGAGCATCCGTTACATACCGAGAACGCTCCATGCCTCGGACAGCACGTTAAGGCGTTGGCACCAACTTTCATTCGTAGATCTTTATCAGTCGTTACTGATAGTCAGAAGCCCCAAATCTGACAACCAGCCCTACCAAAGGGTATCGTGTTACGCAGTAATTGGGTTGTGGAGGTCAGACAGGTTGTCGCTCCATGTAACATACTGGTATTCAGCTGCATCCGGTTAGACTGGAAGCCGACCGACCCCAATATGGTTGGGAAAAGGCTGGGCAGATGATTACCCATTGATATTTTAACTTTGTACACTGATTGATCGATGTGTCAAAAAAAACAAATTACGATTATCATTTCTAGATGTTTTGTATTAAACATCTAGGTATGGTTCTGTACATACCTACCTACCATTGAGCAACCTTTTTCTAAAATTCTATCTAGTACTTATTAAAAACTTAATCCTATCATTTCAAAAGTCATTCAATTCACAAAACTTTTAGGGTACGAGTACTCTCCTAAAATTACAGTGCAGTTTGACACAATACATAAGTTTTGACGACACTATCAGTAAGCCCGCCCCCCCGCGCTCGTTACGGAACATTTCCAACTCCCGCAGAAACTCAACTTACTGAAGGTTTTAGTAAATGAAAACACCGCGGGCTTGTTCGGCCGTAACATCCTAATTATAAATTTGTCTAACATTTATATTAGAATTTATATTTTTGTTAGCGGCACAATGTTTTCTTTTTATTCATTTAAGGAATCGCTAATGAACAGAAAGTTTGTATTTTTAAAAGTATGAGTTTTATGGCGAAGGTATTCGATGGGTTTGAGCGGGAAGTTAGTATTTCTTTAGGCCTTGCTTTATTCTTGTCCAGTGCGTACCGCGAGCTTTGACGTGCCAGTTTTAAAGGCTATCAGGGTATGATGAGAGTTTAATTTCAATCGTAATTGCGTCCATGTTCAGAGGGAAAAGAAAAAAAGAAAGAAAGATTGATTATTCCGCTCAAACAAAACGCACGTTACAAAAAAAAATACATAAAATATACACTTACAAAGAAGCCAAAAGCCTCGTTTTCGACAATTAAAAGTTTGACAATTGTTGTTTGTTTGTGACACATGTGACTAGCTCACACACATCTTACACGGTTAAAAAAACAAAAGGAACAACGGCAACGCCCGTCGTGAGGTAAATTCTTCTACGAGGAAACTTTCAGCTCTCGTATGTTATTAGGCTGCCGAGTCACGGCAGCAGCCTTCCATGCTATGAAAAAAAAATCGTTATAAAATAGTTGCTAACATTAATATTTAAAATTAAATCATAGTCAAAATATTTGAGAGAGGTAATGTTTTAATTAAGAAAAGCCCCGGGCAGGTGCTGCCCGTGTTTCTTTACTAAAACAAATTATTTGGGATTATTTTTGACCGCGTTTTCATAAAAATATAAATGGCTAATTTTCTGTCAGTTATATTTTAATTAGAATTCATGGTTCGCGTCTAGCTTGGAAATAATTAGCAGAGGCTTAATCATTCTCAGGTTAATCATGTCTGTAGAACCTATATTCCGCTGGATGCTAGCCTGATGGCTTTATACTCATTATTATCCACCTAACCTTATCCAAATATATTTGCGGTCGACGCAGCAGGATTTCTTCTCCAGGTTTGCTGCATGTTTGCTTCCCTGTTAGTCGTCTTCTCCGAACCATGTCTTTATATTCCCCTCCCATAACTAGTACTAGCATTCATGGAGTTACATGGTTTCTTGAAAATCTGAGTACCTACTAGTCTGAGCCCGACGTATTGCGTTATGTAGGACCCGTACAGGGCTACGCCTCGAAAAGTACCATCGTAAGACCCCTAAAGTACCATTAAATAAATACCTACAGTGGAATTTAATCAACCTTTAATGAGTTCTTATGGGCAATAGAGGCAAGACGGCAGCAGTGTGTCAGTCTGTACCTACCTATGACGTCACATACGTACCTATGTAGGTTCCGACGTGAAAGCGTTAAGGCTCTTACAAACAGACGCGACACGCGACGCGAATCGCACGCTACACAGAGGCACCGTTCGTCGCGCGACAGGCGGTACCTTTGTTTCGCGTCGCGTGTCACGCCTGTTTGCAGGAGCCTTTAACTTTAATAAATAATAAGACGTGTTTATTGCGTCACTACGCAGGATCGCGTTACTGGCGTATGTATTGCAAACACTATGTACACTGTAGGTACAGGGGGTAGGTGAGGTCATGCGAATGACTATTACGTGAAGGAGACGTATCTATCACAGTCTGTGTCAACATCGATAAAAGCTTCAGTTTTAAGTTCAGTACTTACAATAAATATATAAAAAAAATTAAAATATTCTCTTAGGTACTAAACAAACAGAAAATCTAAGGCAAACGACAGTCGTATAGTCTCCTATAACAGACCGTTGATAAAAATCCATCGAGCTCAATATAAACACCAGCCATTTTGGAACCTGAAAACCTGTAAATATTTTCTTGTCACGTCCATATTCATAAAAGCCATAGACAAATCGATCTAGACAACAAACGAACCTGCACAGTGAAGGTATCATTTACTTAACTCCCTTCTGAACACATCGTCTGTATTCAAGGAACTACAAATAAAATGTAATAACCCTGAGTTTTTTCCAAGCTATAATTCCTAACCACGCTGCATTTTTTTTATTGCAAGGCAAATACCATTCGTAAAAGGAGCGACAGTTGATCACCACGCTTCCTCGACTAGTAACTTTTATAAACAATGTGGCACATTAATCAGGTAATAAAAATAATTTGACAAAGTACTTATTCTAAGTAAACATCACAACACAGCGTCCCCCGTCTGAAAGGTGCAGCAGAAAAGGATTCATGCTCTGATTCAGTTAACTGTCACTGTGTACGTCGCACTCTCGACATTCACGTAGTAAAGAGCACAGGAACGCTATACTATGCTGTTATTAAGTACCTACACTTCATCGTCATATGTCGTGAATTATAAGAAATACAGAAAACTTCGGCAATTAATATGAAAAGTTCAGCGAAATAGTTTTTCTTTTTTGTTTTTACTTTCTTTCCTGAAGCTTTTCATTAAAACTTGCAATCTTTTTATGAAATTACCACAAATAATGTCACGTTGAAGTAAATGATAAAAAAAGTACACTAAACTTCTCCAAAAATATTAAAAGTTTAAAAAAGTCTCGTAATGGAAGTGTAGAAGAGTTTTTCATCTGTACTGCCCGAAAATCAATCAAATAAAAGTATTACAAAAATAATGAAAAGTACACAAAAGTTCGACAAATATTCAAAGTATTAATTAGTTTCGACACAGGAGTTTGTTTTGAACTATATTTCCCGAAGATAAACTATATTTGAACAACAGTCCATCTGTCACTCTACTCGTAGTATCACAACTATCGACACTCACTCTCCACACCACTGCAACTTTCTTCAGTCATCTGTTGTCCTGGTACCTAACTAGTATGTTTAGTAAGTGGTTCGGATCCGCGCTCACATCACGTTTCACGTGGCGACCTATTCACGGATTTTATGTCTGTTTGTACGTTTGGAATAAGGAGTGACGTGTACTGCTACAGCCAAGGATTATTCCTACTGTTCCAATGAGATTTCATAGGCAGAACTTATCGTCTTTTAAGACAGATTTGTATTTCTCAGATATTTTAATAATCTACTAATTCCGATATACGAGTATTTCATGTTATTGTGCTAACATCTTGCTCTAAGAAACAATGCCACAAAAATAATAAAACTATACGGTTGTCCTCAAAACAGTTTTCTCATTAAACAACGTTAGGTACTTCAATTTTCTTTCGCTTAAAGTTATTTGAGTTCAGGAAATTCAAAATAAAATGCGATTTCCTTTGAAAGTATATTTCAAAAATATAATAACGTCGTTTTATTACCGCTGCGGAACTAGGACACTCTTCTGGCACTCCTGTACCCAGGCACTCTTGCGAGCCCTCGCAACTTTATGAAAATACGACTGTCTTCGACTAGCTGCCATCGCCCGCGCAGCATCCGAGCAACCAACAACAATAAACCAGTCTTGGAAGTTTTACTCACTTGTAAATGTTCAAGATCACTTGAAGATATAGAGAGAGATTCAACAAGAATCTCTTGTTTATACAAAGTAGTGGTCGAGGACATCGTTTAAGTAGTCCGTGTAGATGTTAAGCTTAAATTAAGTTACACATTTAATAAAAAAACCGGCCAAGTGCGAGTCGGACTCGCGCACGAAGGGTTCCGTACCATTGACTAGGTAAACAACAGTAGGTACACAAATTAGGTGCCTACCTGTTACCATTTATTGATTTCGAGCAAAAATAGGCAAACAATGGCGTTTTTTGTATGGTAGCCCCCCTTAAATATTTATTTTATTTTATTATTTATTATTAAAGTAAAAATACAGCTGAGTATTTTGTGAATATTTCAAGTGCCTACCTGTTGCCATTATTGATAACGAGCAAAAAAGGGCAAAAATATCGCTTTTGTTGTATGGGAGCCCCTCTTAAATATTTATTTTATTTTGTTTTTAGTATTTGTTGTTATAGCGGCAACAGAAATACATAATTTGTGAAAATTTCAACTGTCTAGCTATTGCGGTTATTGAGATACAGCGTGGTGACAGACAGACGGAAGGACAGACAGCGAAGTCTTAGTAATAGGAACACAAAAAATAATTTTTGAAAATGTTAAATATTAAGGGATTAAAAAAAATGGATCGAACTACTGGTCGTTTTGGGGAGTATGTCACAAAATTTTAAATAATTGAAGGATTAACCACTGGCAAAAGAATTGGGGCCAATCATTCCTTAGCGGAGATTGAAGACTTTTTCATGCCAGCTCTATAGTAATTTTTAAAGAAAAAATTCTGTTTGCGTTGTTAGCAATGTTGTTCCATAATACTGATGTTTTTAGGCAAGTATTTAGTCTTCCAAAACATTTTGAAATCATAAAAGTGGAGATTTGGGAAAAAAGTATTATATGTCTATGAAAGTCGATTTTCAGCCTACTGTGCGACGGTCCAACCGTCCAACCAATTATTTGACAACAGGTAGCCGAATAAATAAATAATTATTTAGACAAAAAACGTTTCCGGAAAAAGTTAATTAACCAGCCCATTGTTTTCAGTTTTGATAGGCGCGTCGTGCGCGCAAACTATGTGCATGTATTTTTTCCTGATAAAACGACACTTTCCCTATCACTTCGTCTACACAATGTGCGCAAAGCTTAATGAGCGCAGAACTCAATGTGCGCAGAATTCAATGTGCGCAGAGCTCAATGTGCGCAGAATTCAATGTGCGCAGAGCTCGATGTGCGCAGAGCTTTTCCCAAGAATTGTTATGCCGAAGTTCAGTCCCAATTTTTTTATAAAGGTACATACTTGTTTACAGACATTGCAAAATAGAATCCTTTAAAATTATACCTACGTTTTTATTTTTACTTTGCTTTATCAATTCAAATTTGTGGTCGATGGAAGTGTTAATTTATTTGGTGTTTTGCGACTGTTTTTTTAGGGTTCCGTACCTCAAAAAGAAAAAACTGAACTCTTATAGGATCACTTCGTTGTCCGTCTTTCTATCTGTCAGTCAGTCAAGACCCTGTTTCTCAGGAGCGCGTGGAGATATCAAGTTGAAATTAATATCAAATACGAAGGTCTACGGTCTCTTGAAGCTCTAAAAATCAAGTTTCTAAGTCAACGCAATAAAAAAATATGGGCATTTATGCGACATATTTTGAAACTCGCAAATAAATCAAAACCCGTACTTCCCGTTGACCTAGAATCATGAAGTTTTGCAAGAAGCAAGGTCTCACAGCACAAGTAAAGGAAAATGTTTGAAAATCGTTAATTTGTAGTTTTGTCACATAAAAAATGTATTTCTGCAATTACAAACTTTGCAATTAGAGAATTGACCGTGACGTATGTCAATGTGTGGGAGAACATGTTTTTCAACTACAATATTAAGTTTGTTTGGGATAAATTAATCCCAACTACGGAATCATTCTGTGCGTAGTCTGATACGCACTTGATCATTTTTTTATATTCAGATAAATAATTCATTATTTTTGCAAAAAAAAATGAGGCTTGCAGTGGCGCAGGAGAAATCGATCGAACGTGATGTTTCAATAATGAAACGATGTTTTTCTTGAAAATTTACTTCCAAACGTTCCATATGTAGGAGATACAATGTGGGCGACGATTGTATATGCACCCTGGATGTATTGACTTGCAATGAGTGTCCTTACGTCTGCGACAGGTCAAGGACAGGAGGAACAAGCTCCGGATATAGATTTATTTCACAATGATAATGGGGCGTGTTAGTACTTCAGCCGTAACATAATTGTGTTGGAAGATTTTCCATTAACCATGTCTGCGGTACTTAGAAATAAATGGAATATTGAATGAACGTTAAAACCACTGAAGTCCTTATTTTAGAACGTATTTTCTCCGTTTCAAATCGACTGTCCATTACAACCACATAGGTACTCTAGCATATCATTGTCAGTACTGACCTGCATGTATTTGTCACGCATAATGCATTAGGTGCGCGCTGCACAATGATTTCGAAGCAAACTTAAGGCTGACATGATGATCACTTTCCTGAAGAAGTCTGAACTAGTTTCAATTAATATTAAATGTCCTGTTAGGTACATACCATTGCGTAGGAACACTACACACACTGACAAGCGACCGACACAGGCCTCAGGCAGCCGTAACCTTTTAAAAGAATTTCTAATTTTTACTTTAAATATGTATTAACCTAATTAACTTTTAAGAAGGCGCACACGGGTCTACTGGCGCCACCCCTTTAAAATAATATTATCTCGTGACTGAGAAGGAATTTTGAATATCGGCTCAATAAGCACCCTCGGTAAGTGTGTCTAGAATTTTCTAATACCTTTTAAAAGCTTTCATATTGAGACACAAAGCAACAAAATTCGATCTAAAGAAAAGCGGCCATAATTCTCTAGATCGTATTTTGTTGCTTCGTGTCTCAATATGAATGTTTAGATAAGGTATTAGAAAATTCTAGACACACTTACCGAGGGTGCTTATTGAGCCGTTATTCAAAATTCCTTCTCAGTCACGAGATAATATTTTTTTAAAGAGTGGCGCTAGCAGACCGGTGTGCGCCTTCTTAATTGAACTGTATAATTATACTAGTATTAAAATATCTGCTTAAAACGTTCACTAAGATACAAGAGTATTTCCCATACTTTACTTTCGAAATAATAACAGACATAGACATAACATCACGCCTGCAATCCTCGAAGGGTTAGGCAGAGATGTATCTATAGTAGAACACACATTTCCGAAATAATGGTCGCTTGCAATACCCAATGGTCTATAAGTATTTATTTATTTAACCATTTAGGTATGTACACATATAAACAGACAGGAAGAAAGGAACAGAAAAATACGTACAAAGGCGATGTTTATTTCTAAAGAAATCAATTCCAGCATACCTCCGATAGGAGAGTTTATTAAAAGAGATGTAGACAATGTCTTTGTTAACTATCTCGCTGCGAAATTGTCAATAATTCATATTTAGCCATCGACGTGACAAATTGTGATAAGTGTCCCGTTTCCCACGACGTAGGCGGCACATGGCAACAGTTGTGATTCGGTCAGTTCTGTGAGCGAGCAGCTTTAAGGGCCTACTGCGGGCTATTTACGTCCGCGCTCTGTTGTACTGCTCTGCGATGTTAAAGGATTGCCAAGGAAAGTTGGATACGTCACATAATCATATTTAAAACTTTGTTTGTGTCGTCAAATTAATTTTACAAGTTTTCGTTTTTTAGACTTAATAATAAGAAAAAGAAAAGACACAATTTTATATTCTATTATATTATTATTATAGGTAGGTACTGTCGAAATATAGTGACGAACAAATGTTAAAACCCTGTAAAGAACATATTTCAAAATATTTAAATTGCACATTTTAAAGTAGCTAGTGAATGTGTAAACTGTATTTCAGCCACATTTTACCACGACAACATAATGAAGTTCAAAAATGTTAACAACTTTATTATGTTCACATTTCCGACATTAACGCTCCGGTTACAATCACAAAGACTTCAGTGACAATGAGTTGTTGATGACGTAGTTACGGGAAATACGATAAATATTGTAAAAGTAAAATTGAATAGCTTGGGTTTTAATTAAAAGCCATATACAGAACAAAAGTAGAATAAACATCAACGACGAGAGTTTTGTTACGCTTTATTTACTAGAAATCTCATTATCAGTAATTAACACAGCAATTAAAATATAAAAAATTTAGTACCTATAGTAAATATTTGTGCAAAAATCCCTTACTCCATAATGGTGCAAAGTGTCAATAAGTACAAACACGTAAACAGCTTGTTTACCACTTACTCAAAATTATTGTTCTGGTTCTGAATCCGATAAGACTTATTTATTGATTTTTTTAGTTTGGTAAAGCAGTTGTTGCTGTATTAGAAAAAATATTATTAAAAAAAGCGGAAAGGTAATTAACACAACCTTAAATTACCTAAGTAGGATGAAGAATATAGAAGTTTAGCTGTCTTAAAGTCTTCTAAACATCTAAGGTCGAAAATGAAAACTTTGTAAATAAGTAAGATAAGAATAGATAATATAATAATGACCGTAATTCTTTTCTTAAAACTGTCAAACCGTAACTTACCCGTGTTTGTCCACAGTATCAGTGATGTAACGCTTTCATTTCACTATCGCTTGATTTATGATTTATGAGGCAATCGTCCGTTTTACTATTACCGTAACCCTAGCGCGCCGGTAATTACTCTCTACCGCCGCGAAAACAAGACACGGTCGTGCCGACCGTGTGCCAATCGGGTGCCGACGGGGTGTCGATTGGGTGTAAAGCGGGTGCCGACCGGGTCCCAAGCCGGAACCAAGCGTCGCCAAGCTGCTAATCGATTGTTTGGTAAACTGGCAGTGTTGACAATCCACCGGTTGTTTTGTTATCTTGTTATATATACTTGTTCGTTTCATTTTTGGAGTAGTATCCACATAGAAACATATTTCACTGGAAGTTAGTGAACACAGCTATTTGTGTCCGCCCATTCATTTCAACTTAGCACTATCGGATGTAAGTGTTTCGATGATTAGATTATACTAGAAACGCCATGCCAGAAAATGAGCTTTGTTAGAAGCTGAGAATACTTGTGCTTATTCCCCGTGATACCTACAGCTAAATACATTGGTACGTCCTTTGCTGAGAACCAATCGACGGTGTTAGTAGGTACCCAAAAAGATTATTCTGCATGCCACTCTGTTAATTCAATTAACTTGGTAACACAAAAAAGACTAAACCTCACAGTGAGTGTAAGTTAAGGTTTCGTTGTCCACAAGATCCTCAGTAATGAACTCAAAGACATGCTACCGCACATAATGTCGATTATTTCGGAGACTAAACAGGGTGCGACGAAAACGTTTGTTTTTTTCTTTTACAAAAAGATAAACTTTGTACAAAATGGCAATGATGCGGGCGAGCGACGAGTTTAGGAAATAATACAGTTGATAACGAGCTTATGGTTATGTAAATGGAGTAGGCCTTTAAGTAATTTTACCAGAGTCAACATATCTGCTCAGTCACGCACCACTGGACAGGCATAGCCACCACCATCGGTACTGAGTTACCCACAACATTACATTATAATTTAGCTAGCTTCTAACAAATATAACATTATTTGGGTCCCGTCACGTAACACGAACGCTGGCCTGTACCTGCGCATCCAGCCTATTCCAAAGTAATAAGTTACTAGTAAAGTACCTATTATGATTCTATAACAAAACAATTATAAAGCAATAGCCTATAATATAGTAATAGTATATAATATTATAACATACCCCCTCCATGTCACTCAGCGTTCTTTTTACGCGACGGGACAGGCCGGTATATCGATGTCCACCGAGTCCCGCGGGACAGGCCGGTACATCGATGTCCACCGAGTCCCGCGGGACAGGCCGGTACATCGATGTCCACCGAGTCCCGCGGGACAGGCCGGTACATCGATGTCTACCGGGTCCCGCCCGCGGGACAGCCGGTACATCGATGTCCACCGAGTCCCGCGGGACAGGCCGGTACATCGATGTCCACCGAGTCCCGCCCGCGGGACAGCCGGTACATCGATGTCCACAAAGCGACCGTTCAAAGTGATCAAAATAAAAACGCATATCACAGAAACCTCAACGCTTACGATGATCAAAAAGGAGAATCAAAATAAAACAGTCCGAAAACTCCCCACATGCAAAGCCCGCTGTTTAAAATTCTTACATTGTAAAAATATTCACATTTATCCCAGTTTCTGACGTCACAGGCTCGCTGGCTGTCGCCTTGACCTGACATTTGATATTTAAATAGCAGCTGAACAGAATGGCGCAGCGGCTCCACGTCACTATTATCGCGGAGGCTCCAGCAGACAGCTCACGGAGGCAGTAGGGGACGCTTCCTGCGCGGGAAATGAATAACTCGAATAGTCGTTATTAATATTTAAATAGGTTACGTGTTTTTACATGTTTCTACAGAGTGACGTTATGAAAGACGGATTCGACTCCGAAAATTAGAAGGTTTGTTTAAAAAAAAACATATGTTGTCATCTCGAAAATCAAACTCATGACTTGTTTGCCTACTTGGTTATATTATGTTATATGTTTGTAGCTTTGGATTTCGCCCGGAAGAATCAAACTGAAACTAACTCAAAAAAGGATTAGTGAAATGTGGATTCTCCACCACTACCATTACTATTACCAATACCACTTCAGGGAAACAAATAGCGATGATCCAGTGAAATCTAATTCTACAAACACTAGCTCAGAATACCTTTATGCCTAACTTTGTGCTTTATCCTTGATGCTACTACAGTAGTACAGTGGAACCCGCATGAAGTTTGCACCATAATACGCCGGAAGTGGCCATCTGTGGTCTACCTGCCTCAAAGCTTCACAAACTCACAAATAGCTCGGACACAACTAAACTACATAGAAGTTCTAGAACTGTGCTCGTCAGTTCTAGAACATCTATCTAGTTTAACTTACGGAGTTAAAGGAAATGATGAGCCACGACCTTATGAAACGACAGGCAACTGGTAACAATTGTCACCAATATTATGTACCTACCTAAATGCCTGTTGTTTAATGAAGATTTACTGAAAAAAATCTAACATTGAGATAAATAAAAGCCAACAATTATCTATTCATTCCGTTCTAATACCACTGGTATTTGTTTCGAATCATATTTATTTTCTATTCCGAACGAATACCATTGTTTAAATAATTAAATTTAATGTGCGAACGAATACAAACAACTGAATTTGGTACAGTCAGCTCCCTAATCAAATTAAAATATTTTTACAAAGATATAGGTAAAAGTAGTTTAAGTGAATTACTTGCAATTGTTTTTTACCTGTAAAGTTGATTATAAGTCATATTTTATTATTGAACTACGTTCGCTAACAATATTTTTTTTTGGATTTAACAGTTTTTTTTTTCAATTAAAGGTCTTATCAGACAAAGCATTTTTATTGACAGTGGCATAGATCTTTGAACTGTTTTTGGTATTAGTTTAAACAATGGTATTCGTTCGGAATAGAAAATAAAAATGAGTTGAAAAAAATACCAGTGGTATTAGTTGTTGGTATTAGAACGGAATAAATCCAATACTCACATACGAATTCACACAGGTGTCTTTAACTAGTTTACTTTTTGTATCAAACCCATATCGAAATGAACTAAATAGTCTTTTGATAAAAACTAAATTTACGTACGTACAGTAACCAAATCTAGAAATAGGGACGAGAATTCTTGGCATTCTGACTCGTCACGTAAACAGTCAGTTATTTCGGAGTCTACTTCGTAAAGTCGGTCAAGTTTAATATGTTGAATGTCAAGGCTCGCGCTGACACGGGCGGGTGTTTCCAGGCCCGAGGTGTATTGTGTACAAGTACCATACTAAGCTAGTCAGCTACCTTAGTTAACTGAAATATACGCTCAGGTAGAAAGAAACACACGAAGGTAGACGATACACAAGAAAGAAAGAAAAATAATTTATTTGGGACACGCACAGGGAATACAAACAGTAAAAAATAAAAATAAAAAGGAGCATTCAAAACTAACAAAATTAACATTCAAAACAACCAAAAAATATTAAACAAGAATAGAAAAACCTGTGCGAGGCAAAAAGGCTCCTATCTCAGCATAATGCTGCGATATTTAAAAAATAAATACCACAACGCTAGTATTCTGATAGAGCCCGCTGTGATGCCACGGACACATCTACGGATATCTATAAATCCCAATAGGGATAAAAAACAAGTAGTTTAGAAAAAAAAAAAACATAATTATGTACAATGAATAATAAGATCGACAAGACGACAGGAACCGAAATACCAGACTGATCAGATGAACGAAGGAATATGCCAGAATGGCTTACAAAGAAGTGTTCAATACCGAAGTTTTTTTGGTTACCTAAAATAATTGTTGACCTTTACAAATGTTATGTTTATACCTAAGTTATAGTTTATAATTGAACCATTTTCCTTCCTCTTCTAATCATAATCCGAAAGAAACTCAGTAGCATATGTGCCAGACCTATAACAGCAAATATCCTCTTGAAAGAATATAAATATTTGTCATATTTTCGAATAATTAGGCTGTATTGGTTGTATTGGTTGTTCGTGTTCTTGTACTATAACTTCACGTATTTCGGCCCTCGTATTTGCACGTGCTTCAACTAAATTACCTTTCATTTCGGTACAAATACTACTACACCAAAATAAAACGTCCCTACAACAGTCTCGTCCCACCTAAACGGTTCTATAGAGCGCTCCTTATCTGCTCTCGTTCTAAGCACATTACGCTCATTTCCGAATCGCCACGGTCCTTGTGTGTCGTCGACCGACAACACCTTAACAGCAAAATATATTTGCACTTTTTGACCATCTTATCCTTACAGCAATATGGTTTGAAATAGCTTGCTTCGAATGTCAACCAAACAAATATAATGTGCAACTAGAAAAGTTTTTATTGAAGTAGCAATAAGGATAAGTATTGCGTGTGTTGAGTTAAGTGAGATCTGTCGCAGAAAAAGGGATCTCGACTTTTGGTCGTATGAAGGTAATAACTGATTTAGTGTTAGAAAGTATGTTTTATGTATGTATTGCGCACTTACATAAAACATTCGTGGGTCATCATTTTCTCGTAGTTATGTGACGGGGAGGGTATAACCGCAGACGTTGGTTATACTTATGCATCGTCTATTGAGTTCATCTCGAGAGCTCCCCTCTCCGTTGTAAGAGTGCTCACTTCTGGCATTCGTCCGTCACAATTAGGTCAGCATCTTAGCTGATGGATTCTAGTTCTGCAGTCATCAATCGATGAGCTTCTCAATACTTTGTATAAGTTAGGTCGTACTGATGTGTTGCTTGTGTTCAAGTGCTTCCGAACAATCTCAGCCTTCTATTGACCCATTACGTTATCTATTTGGTATTTGTTTCTATAAATGTTTGTCTTATCTTGGCCACTATTATTTCTATTAATCTTCCCAATTTAGAACCATTTCCAACGTTCACATTTTTCTTTTCTGACAATTTCCGTTTGCAAACATACATAATATGCTCTCATATGATATGAGAAGTATATTTCAATGCGAGGCTACAGTTCATAGTTGGTAAGGGACAAAAGGATTGTCTCAGAAGTTCCCGTGATATGAGTTGAGAAGAGGTCGCCATTGATCCCTGCGAGCTTGTTTAGTTATTGGCAAAGTTGTGAGCAGGTTCACCCAACTGTAGTTGGGTCCGATTTGTTTGGTGTATCATACACTTTCTTAGTTCGAGGCTTTGGATGTTCATTCTTTATCTAGTTCATGGAATTAGAGCTGATTTATGTAAGAAGTTTATTTTCAAATAGTTTGGTCGTTACTTAGTTACATTTTTATTGCTTAAGTATTTCTTGTAATATAAACGATTTGGTGTCAAATCTTATGGAGAACTATCTGACCAATGTTTGCAAACCAACAAAAATGGGTTTTAGTTTTCCGATGATGATAACAGACGCAGTCCAATCAAAGCACCACTAATTAATCTAACGCATATAGACACTACAAATGGAACAAGTAAATAACAAGTGGAATATAGGATTTACCTATACAAAAAAAACAAGCCTCTAAATAGGCCGAATATTGGCAATATCTACCAACTTGACTAGAACCAAAACTGCAAATTGTTTGCCATCAGTACGCACACGATCCTTGTCATCTTATACAAGTCTCGCAGGTTTAAAAATAAAATAAAACTTCCCAAGAAGCCAATGGTCCCGTACCTGTGCTGCGCCTCACAACTTGCGGTGGCGTGTACCGAGTACAGAATGTGCTTTTGTTATACGATACACATTGGATAGGATTTGTTTCTAAAACCTTTTAACATGACAATACATATAAATAATAATAAAAAGGGAAAATACAACAAAAGGCAAAATTAACAAATACCTACTTAACGATAAAATCAAAATTTCAAAGGGCAAACTTACATTCAGGTATAACCATAGAAGCCCCTCGACCCCAGTATGTCCTTGGCAATAGAACCTCGCCAACCAGCCCCGAGGTTACATGCCTTCAGAGAGTAAGTATGTACATGATCACATTACCTCGCGCAGTGTTCAGGGGAGGCTCGCGCTAAAAATAACCTTGATCTAGGCTCACAACCGCAGCCTTTTGTTTCATTGAGCGTATTATGTCAGCTTTGTCACCCCTACGTAATGCTGGGCCCAAACAGAATTTTATGCAAAGCTCTGAACAGATCCTTCAGGCTGTCAAAATAACGTCTTAGCACTTGAAAGATAGGAATTCTTCGAAAATAACAAAGACAAATGAGCATCCAGATGGTGTGTTCAGCGGCCGCCTCTGATAAGCATCATTCGTTAGTAGGAACATTCCGAGAACAGAACCTTTCTTGGAATATTATATATTAATAACCATCATAGATTCAGGCACTAATCTAAATTTGATGAAAGAAACCTTTCGATTCCTTCATTAATTAATTAACGGAGAGCTGAAGTGATTTTATAAACATTCAACGTGGTGTCAAAATGTAAAGGTTGTAATATTATAAAAGTTTGAACCATGGATCGTAAAACTTGAAAACAGAGGTAACGTCGTTAATTTTCATTTCCACTTGGTAAGTTCGCAAGTTCATGAGAAGGCATCCAAAATTAAGTGTAAAAGTTACGAGTACTTTGAAAATTTCTGCCTGACGTTTTATGTAAGAAAAGGTTTTTAATTTTATTTAAAATCTTTTCATAAACTGCAATACCGGTTGATCTTATGTTAATCTTCTTGCTGTACCTAGTGCGTACTCTCCACTTTTCTTCCTTGTTTCCGATATCATCAAGTAGGTATTATAAACAAAAATAACATAATATTTGAAACACAACTTAGCAGAATCCTCCACTGAAGTAAATTTTCCATTACTTATCAATAAACGTCGTCCGTCTGGCACCGATGTATGTCTCGACTCCGCGCCGTAATTCAGAAGAAAGCGCAAAGTAATTTTCTGTTACATAGTGAATGCGTCACTTGAGTTATTTATAGTGATCGTACTACCCCGCAATGATCATAAAAGTTCATGTTATTCAAAAAACATAAAAGAAGAAAATAAGGTTCATTAATAAACAAGAACCTGTAACAATATTCAACCAGAACAACAGTAAAAACCAATTTACTCTAAGTTAACTTCAGCAACATTTTCCCTTCCTACAAAATATCTAAATCATCAGTTACAGCATTCCGGAACAACCTATTAATGTAGGATACGTAGTCATCTTGTCCATCCCAACAAGTTAAGTTAATCTGTTGATCAAGTTGATCCAGTGGAACCAATTCGTGTGCCACTCCGGGCCAGTGTCTTCCTGAGTTATATTGCCGGAGACCGCTTCCCTCAAATTGGTAATGAAAGTGGACGTCATTTAGGTGGAATCTAATTATACTAGCGCTAGAGCTAATACTTACTTGCTGAAGTAGGTAGGTAGATAGTAGGTTAGCTGTCTTTTATGAGCTTAAAAAAACATTTTGAAAGCGCGTAGCTTTGAAAAAGAAAGGTTTTGGGAAAAGCTTGTAGCACTTTATTCTTTCTCATAAAAAAAAAAAAATATTTACCAAATACAGTTTTGTAGCGAAACTGGGCCATGAAACTCGTTAATATTTTACATTATTTTAATTAAAGTTCAAAATAAGTCTTCAAAATCTTTGCTTGATTATTGGCAACGAAACACCTTTTACACGCTTATGAATGTGAACAGGAATCGGTCATTTACGAGTATAACCTGTACTAAGAATAACAAAACATCCTGAAGCTCAACCGAATTACGAGTAAGTAAAAGTAACTGTACATCTGCGGAGAGATACCTATCAGGAATGAGAAGTCGGTAACACAATATCATGACCGCTCCGGAATTGCAGCGCCCCGAAATTCTTCGACCGCTCGGGCGCGGGCCGCCCGGTCGCTCGGTCGCATCGGCAACTGGATTAGCTTCACTTCACCGAACTCACGTTATCATGTGATACACGTGAGCGCTACAGCAACGGTTAGCAATTTATTTAGTCGAAAATTAATTAAATGTTCATTACATTTGATGTAGGTTGAGACTGGTAGCGATAGCTGACTGCGGGTGGTTGAAGGGCAGTTCTATGAGCTTGGAGATACATCAACTAATGCTGCTTAGCCAACATTAATACTAACTTATACCTGCACTATAATCGGTAAGACCTAATTCATTGGCTTGACTTGATTAAAGGTGGTGTGGTCCGCAACTCAGAGACTGAACACCTCAAACACACCTACACCTTACGTTGACAACACGGACTAGAAGAAAAAGGACTCCGCGCCACGCATATCGAAAGAGAAGCACCGTACCGATCTGTGTGTGTGTGTGTGTGTGTGTGTGTAAATAAGTGTCTTACTTGTGATATGTTATTCCTTGACACTTTTTCTGGGATGTAGAATTATCTTTGCACCATTTCACAACTCAAAAAGGCATTATTTTATTTTATTACTTGACGTAAACAGTACCTACAATGACGCCGTAGTGCTGCGTAATGGCACCTTTTGATGTAAATGTGTGCGTGAGCCGTGTTTGTACGAACGGTCCGGCATACTTATAGTGCTTCACTTTACTTACGCGTGGCGCGGAGTCCTTCTTTTTTTTCTAGTCCGTGGTTGACAATACAATAATCAAGTATAGAAAAAAGGAAGCGCCTTACTTACTAAACGTCTCTAATAGACATTAATCAATACAACAAATATAATATCGTAACAGCATCTGGCTTCGTATCTCTGAACCAATGGGTAGATATCTCTCCCACGCACTTCCTCGCGTGAACTGTTGAAGGCGCTATCTGTTTCCAAATTATTTTTAAGCACCTCAACTTAGTTTTAATAAAATACTTTACTAACTTCCCAGCCAGCTATCAGGGCTAAACGGAAGAGGTAACCGTAGTAGGGGAAAGAAACCTTATTGGATGAGGAAAGAGGTTGAAAATAAACTGTGTTCTCGTGAGACTAGAATAAGCATTTCACACAGACAGGCATATTTTATTTTTATACCTTTACATTTGACTGAGGCACTGTTTGGATTCGTACATTACTGCAGCGGCCGGGAACAGAGGCATTGATGGAGGAACGTAAAAATGTGGGCCGAGGCGAAGCCGAGGCACACATTTGTGAGCCCATCAATGCCTGGTTTTGGCCAAGGCTTGAATAGTACTTTTCTTAAATAATGCGCGGAAATTCAAACTAAGTAAATTCATTATAAATTTCAGAATCAGTGACGAACAACGATAACTTTTTTCGTGCCAGTATGTTCATTTGTTTCTTTTTCACTTTGAACAGCTCTATTTGCTAAGCCAGTTCAAAATTTAAATAAAACATTTGATAAGTTACCTCCTTGGTCGAAGTAAAAAGCTCGTTCCATTTTTTTAATTACGCGACAGATATGAGTTTTCATAGTAATTTATTCGGTCGCTAAATTTTCATACTAACATTGCCGGCCGCTGCTCGCATGTATTTGACCAGTACAGCATTATTGATTTATCTCGAAGAAGGTGACACCCTTCTTAACAACAAAATAATGCTCGAATTTCCAAGTATGTTTGAGAAAAGGCCATCTTCTGTTCTATTCTGTAGATTCATTGGCTGTTTTACTGTTTTATTTGTACATACTTTTTGTTAATATTTGTACTGACTAGTGTTGTATTAACCTGATGCTTATTCAATTAACATAGGTATGAATATTATTATACCAATTTTTACTTGATTTAATACTTAAATATCATGTATTTAATATTTCAATATGTATTTAATATTTACATCATGTATTTAATATTTCAATATCATGTTATAAAATCTCCCACATAGCAATGGAAATAGTGAAGGATGAATATGAAAATGTTTCCTCTGGTAGCGTCTTGATAGCGGTTACATTTTAAATAACAACTTCTTTCTTTCCAGCTTTCGCGGGAAAATATCCAGCTGACAAATACTAGGCTATTTTTCTGTCATTCACCTTCATTCATTTTTCCCGTATAAGTAAATGAAAAGGTTCCGCGCCAGGAGTAAATGTGTTTGCCTATTTTATTTTTCAATTAAAGATATTTTTTTTATGGAACGGGAAATGAGTTAAAATGTTGTGTGGGGTTTGTTTTGTATAAAAATTAGACTTTCTGATATATAAGCTTCGTTTCCCTTCTTGTGTGTTAATTAGCAGACTAGCGTAGGTACGTAGCGTAGGTACATACATGCTGTATCATTATTATGGCTGGCTAAACATTTTTATTGAAAAGCACAGACAATAATTAGAGCGTCTTTGTTATACCTTTATTACAGAACAAATTATTTTCTTCAGTTGAACAGTAATGCGAAATCAGATAACCGATATTTAACGTTTCAATAGGTTAGAAAATTTTAAATTTTTTTCATTAACAATATCGGATCTATTACTGTTATCATAATAAATATCAAAGAATAATCATATTCTCATAATCAGTAACAAAATATAAGGTAATTCCAACCTTAGATAAACTTAAGCGGCAGATACGGTACGCTCTAACATCGCAATCACTAAACCTGGGCTCGGTGCACACCTACATGCAACGAAACTCCCACATCTGTGATCACAGTTGCATACTTACATTTAGCGATAGACAAGGTCAGAGATAGGACTCGACACAGTCGTGCGAGCGCAACTGCGTTAGCCGCTGAATGTTTACGGTTATGAATGACATTGACGTAGCTTTAGCGAGAGTCGCGGGAAGGCTCCTTAAAACAGGCGCGGCACACGACGCGAATCGCTGGCGACACAAAGTCACCGCGTGTCGCGCGATTAGCGGTGCCTTTGTTTCACGTGCGATTCGCGTCGTGAGTCGCAGCTGTTTGAAGGAGCCTTGATGCGTCGCATCGTGTCTCTCACGCTGTTTTGTATTATTTAGCTCGCTCTCACAAATATGGCGAAGCAAACAATATATAAAATTATAATTTTCAACAAATTAACATTTTTGGCTGTACTTACACGTGAGAAATGGAACTTATTTTTGTTTCTTGAGTGATTAGAACACTTATTAAATACACATGAAGGCATTTTGGTGCGTATTTACCTTTTTAAAAGGAAATTATTGAGCTGTATCGACATATGCTATTTAGACGAAGGTCCGCGTGTGACTGACTGCAACTGTGTCTATGGGCTTAGTTCAGAAGGACCGCGCACTGTGTTCAAGTGCCGTATCTACCGCTTTAAGTTTATCTAAGATTCCAACCTTTGTCTATAGTGAAAGGCTGCAGAAACCCTAATCTACTTAGCAAGATTGACTGATCTAATTCATTCCCTTCGCATTTAATTCATAAAAGTTTTTCAGAAAATCATTTAAAAATTAATCTTTAATTCGCTTAGTATTTATGGCTTTAAATATTATTTGTAAATCTCTAAAGTAATAACTTTGGTCTAGACATTTTTAGCTGACCCATTCAGCTGCAGCACCATGACTTTATAAGTTGCTAGGTAGTAAAGCTTAGTGCAGACTGACGAAGTGGAGGTCCGACAACCATAAGCGTACTAAGGCTTTAGCCGAGTCGTGAAGAGCTACTAGAAGTTGGGCTAGCGAAGTGGAGAGTTCCACTTCGCCTTACGCTTATGGTTGTATTCTCCTCGTTATTGGTGTACGTTTCCGTGTTTCGACACTTTCCCATGTTCGTTATCGTGTTTATTGCACGTCGTATTTTATGGGATACTTGAGGTGTGCCCTTTCCTTTTTCTGTTATTTTTACCGTGTTCAATTGTGAAGTACTTTTCTGCTGGAATCCATTGCTGGAATCTAGTCCAATCCAATCCAATTCTTTTGTGCTGGAATCCACTGCAAAATAATGTTCTTTTCCGCAGAGTCAAAAGGCACAGTATGCGTTTGTTGTGCAGATCGACATAGAATGAAAATATTCCTGTAAATCCAAATCTCCATAATGAATAATCAGTTTCCATACTTTCTTCCATCATCAACACGCACTTTCCTTAAAGTACACCTACATGGTTTGACTGAAACAAGCGGAAAATCCATCCGTTCACAAATTACCGCACATCTGCAGCACTCTCGGTCAGTCTTCGCACATTGCGTTGAAATCTTACTGAACAATTAACACAACATTATTTTGTATTAAATGCTCTACCATCTTGAAGATTATATATTCATTATAATCCTTCAATAGCACACAGGAAAACAGAAATATAAATTTCAGGTAATTCAAAAGAAATGGAAAAAATAAAACGAATAAAGTGTTGTTATCACTTGACACTTGTCTTTCTGACAGTGTCAGATAGTAATGCGGCGTGATTACTCGATAAAATAAAATAAAGGCTCGAATATATTTTCTCTCCGGGTGCCATTCGATGTAGTCGCGATAGATAAATATCACCAACACCACCACTAGTTAACTGTCGTTATTAATTCTATAATTCAATACTAGAAGGTAATAAACCAGGGAATAGATGTACTTAATGTAATAAATCATCAAAATACTGTGATATCCAGAGTCACAGCTTTTAATACTCGTAATAGTGAAAATACATATTGTGGGTTAGTGCTATGTATTGTCATTAAAATCATCATCCTGTCGTCATGGATTTCCATATGGACAATGGAATGTGAGTAGGAGAAAACGCGCTTTAGAAAGTCGAACTCTTAGCCGAATGTTTGACTTAAACCCTAATGTAGGATTGAATGGTCGCTGGATTTTGTATTCTTTTCTTTAAGTATCTTTTTGTGTCTTTTTAAAACGTACGAGCTGGGAGGAACCTCCCTCTAGTACCTACTATATATTCAACTTGAACGGTTTTTTCAAATTACATAATCGGGACAATCGACTGTCTGACCGTTAATGACTAAGTAACATCACTAGAGTCACACTGACAAGCTACCAAAAACTACAATCCATTTCATGTTGATTTTTAAACCACTTTACGCGAGAGTAAGCAAACTTAAAAATGGGAATACACACAGGAGGACCTGCTGCAGCACCAATGTTAAATTTTTTTACTTAACAAAAAACCGATTTGGTTACCACCTCGAACTGTAATTAGGTATATATGTTTTTTTTTTTTTTGAGTTACGGAATAAAAGGAAAAGCGTTAAATTGGCTAAAAGATTACTTAACGAATAGACAACAACGGGTTGAAATTTTAGGCGTTAACAAAGACAGAGAAGTGATAACGTATAAATCTCAATACAGGACTAATACATATGGTGTGCCTCAAGGTAGTATTTTGGGGCCTTTGCTTTTTCTTCTTTACATTAATGATTTGCCAACAGTGACGAGCAATAAGTGCGTGTTGTTTGCAGATGACATCTCAATGATAATAAATAAAGATAGTGAAAATGAACAATTTGAGGATAAAATTAATGCTGCAATAGAAGCTGTAATAGAATGGCTTGAACAAAATAATTTATGTGTGAATGTTTCCAAAACAAAATATATTAATTTCTCTAATTATAAAATGACAAATGAAGCATTGAAAATTATTGGAGGTGATAATGAAATTGAAGAAGTTGACCATACGAAATTTTTAGGCATAGTAATTGACAAAAATTGTAATTGGAAAAAACATGTGGAAAATATATGCAATAGGCTAAACAGTTTTGCATTTGCACTACGAAATCTTAGGAAAACTGTTGGACGTAATGCCGCGCTGTTAGCCTATCATGGATATGTCTCATCTGTGTTAAGATACGGCTTAATTATATGGGGTAATTCCACTGACATCAATAAGGCATTTATTGTGCAAAAAAAATGTTTACGAGCTGTGTTTGGTGCAGACCCATTAGATTCTTGCAAACCTATTTTTAAAAAACACAGTTTATTAACATTAGCATGCTTATACATATTGGAAATGGGAGTATTTGTAAAAAAACATCCTCACCTATTCAGTAAAGCCGATAGCCTCAATAATTATAAGGTGGGCAAAATGTCAAGGGATCCAACAAAATTAGCAATGCCAAGATGTAGAACAGCGTACTGCCATAAAAACACGAGTCGAATGGCAATACAGATATTTAATAATATTCCGAAGGATATTAGAGAACTGCGAACCAGTCTATTTCAAAAGCATCTCAGAGCATGGCTGATAGAAAACTGTTTTTATAGTATTAAAGAATTTATGAATTCTAGAACAAATAGGAAAATTGCAGGACATGTAAATTACATTTGACATTTTTATTTTAAGCTATTGACATAATATTTTGTAATTTAATTTCCAATTTAATTTTTATTTTTTATTTTTGTAAGTCGATTTTTAGAAAATTTGTAATTGAATTATTTTTATTGACATTTGTAATTTGATAATTTAGACAATTCTTGATTTAGTACTTATTTTTCCTGACATTGGAATTTAATTATTTTGTTAAATTAGAATCATTGTTATTGTCACAAAATTTGCATGCCGAATTTAGTTGGCGGAATATGTAGAACTATTGTGTATTTGTTATAAAATCTGTAAAATACCATATTTCAGGCAAATAAATGAATCTATCTATCTATCTAAATCGTTAAAAACGCTTCAATACATGCATTTATGACATCCGTGGCCTGGCGCACAGGCAACTGAAGGAACACGGGTGGGATTTGATTTCAAAACCAAAAACAAAAATACCATATCTGGCATTGAATCAATTGGGTGCATAATCAAAACATTTTCTTTTAAGCTATTGCGTAGCTTTTATCGCGGGCTTTGAGCGCGGCGACCGAATCAAGAAATTCCGTAACGAAAATAAGCTCTATTCCCATCCAATACCAAGAACTCATACCATTTGGTATTAGTTTATTTCCGAATTTATTATCTATTCTCAACGAGTACTTCATTTTAAAACCAATACCAAAACAAGTTTGAAGAAATCAGATACAGTCAGGTTCAGTAAAATTAAAATGCTTTGAGTGAAGAACTAAGTTTCCGAAAACATAATAAATGTTCCCGAAAATCCTAACCCTAGACGGTCGACGTCAGTGGCATCCCGAGGTTCGGTTGTTTAGGTTCCTTTAAACCCTTTACACAGAAATAGGAGCCCCGCGAAGCGGGGCTCCGTCGACCAGCCTATTAACCCTAACCCTATATTTAGATTAACCTAGATTTCGGTAAAACGCAATTTAAATAAAACTTTGTGTAGCTGAGTGTACAAAAAGTTACGCTTTGGTATTCGTTAGTAATAGATTTTTTATTTAAAAAAATGTGCTACTCGTTGGGAATAGACAATAAAATCGGAAATAAACTAATACCAAATGGTATTAGCTCTTGGTATTGGATGGGAATAGATCGAAAATAAAACCTAACACCCCCCACTCCGCCTACCATGTAGCTCGGCCGAGCGTTCGCTTAACGTGTATGTATATGGTACGACTGTACTTGAATTAATATCAAAGAAAAAAAATACTGCATCAGTAAAAAATAAATAAATAATTATAATTGCATAAGTTGATAAAAAATGCTATGCAATAGCTTTACCGCGGCAGTCCCCGAGTGCCACACGTGTTTATTACGATTTCGTGATTCCGTTTAGAATTTATTAAAAAAATCGACCTTTTTAAATGATAAATTGGGTACTTTTTTTAGGTATAATACGATTAATAAACGTTACTTTACAAAGGGCCTAAAAAAATTATCTCCTTTATGAAAAGTTTATAAATCAGTTAAATGTATAATTGCGCTCCTCCACCAATGGCATCCTGAATGTGTTTTCAGACCGGTGGGACTCTCCCCTCTTACAAAGGTGGGTAAGTGTTCAGACACACTTATCCGAATAATCCAGTGTACCATTGGACGAACAGTTCAATGGTTCATCGGTTATTTATTATTATTAATTTAATACTAACACTAGGCAAAATTATACTACTACTAACATTATAGGGATGTTTATCTGAAATATTAAATATTTGAATTTGAACGATGTATTTAATACAATAGAAAAGCAATATGGCACTATCATTGCGCCAATTTTAAATGATTTCAGTGTGTTTTTATTTGAATTTGTTAATTTAAATAAAACAAATTATGAAAGCGAGTACATATTTTCCAAAACAGAACCTTGTCTAAAAATGAGAAATCTTCTTGAAAATAAAAAAGCGGCGTTGTTCCGTTGTTCTAACAAACACAAAACATTGTTTAGTTGTGCTGACGTTGACTGATCGCGTCACTATCACGAGGCCCAGTGAATCTGAGCGAACGCGTAAAGCGTAGGGTGCACGGCTGCGTTCTCGGATATTATACACGATATTGATAAACGAAAATATAACGCGCTGTGTGAAGCTATATCAGTGTGGCGTAAGCACTATAGCTATTTATTACTTATTAAACTGTGTGCAGTTTAATAAGTGATTAATAGTTATAGTGCGACCGCCCTGACACAGTACACACGTTTGATCACAAACCTTACTACTTAGCATGCAAACAAAAGCCGCAAGCCATACCATAAAATTTTACACGATAGTATCCGCAGCTGTTGGATATCCGCCGCCTTCATATTAATGTGCACCCCGCCTTACGTGCGCCCATACAATACATCGAGTAATGGATTTACGAAACACACAGTTTTTGAGTGGCAGTCAAAAGCTGGAGTTAATGAAAATGTATGGCGCTGGTTAATAAGTTAAATTGAAAGGGGTAATAGAAATACTTTGATGGATAGACCTCGTCCGATTTGTTGCGAGTTTTCAGAGACAGGTTGAATTCAGATCTCAAAGAATAAATTTTGATCTGTGATTTTATTAAGTTAAAATATAGTAAAAGTGCAAACAATGCATTATTTTTGTATCTGAGACACTCTTTACTTACATTGAAGGAAAACATCTAGAGAAAACGTGTGCATAAAGAAAGTCTGAAATCGACGGCGGTGTACATAATCAAAGTTGTCGATGGAAACAACAAACAGTTTCACAGGTAGTTGTTAGTTGCTCTCTTCAAGTTCGTGACCACTTCGCGTCACACAAGTACTGTCAGAAGAGCATCTAAAGCTGCAACTTTTGCACTTTCAGTTATAACTTATCCTATAACTCTATTAAATATTGCTATCAGAGCAAACTCTTGCGCCCTAGGCTTGGTCTGTCTTCGCTATAATTTCTGATACTTACTTATTTAAGTGCAATTCTTAATAGTTTCGCCGCAGTTATCAGTTTTTTAAGACTTCTTAAAAATGAGGAGGTTCACAATTTGTTTTTTTTTTTTGTATGTTTCGCGATATCTCCGGCAATTGTGGATCGATTTCGAAAATTACCATATACATTTTATTCACTTTGCTTGGGTAGTTTTACAGTTAGCTTCAATAATACGTATTTTTTCCAGTTAGTGTATATTGCTGATGTTATAATAAGTTCCTGTCGCTGATATTTACATAGCAAGGTGGCAAAAAACGAAAATACAAAACTAAAGACACCGACTTTCGAAATTAAGTTGTTTTTGGAAGTCGGTTATTGTTTGTTGTAAAAAATTTTTTAGAAATGATTTCATAGTATGATTTAAAAATTCTTTCAAAGTTGAAGATTTCACTCCAGGATCAAAAATTCATAACGGTATTCAGTTTGTGATAATTATGATGACTGAGGAGCACTCTCCACATACTAGTAATAGTAATAGTATCAACCTGCTGGTACAGTTGTGGTTTTGTACATCAGTTTGTGTATCAGTTTATCAGACTCACTTACTCATGTGCCTCTATCAGTAAAGTGCCTACTCGTTATAAACTTGTTAAAACGTAGGAAGTTCTTTGATTAGATCTGCTACCTGCTATGAATGTTATTAACGTTAGTAAAACCTCCCCTTTATATGACTCTACATACTTTTAAATTTAAACTGCATGAAAGTCTTTTATTTGAAATCGGTCTAGGAATTGTATGATCATCACCCTCCTGGACTTCATCATCAACATTCCAGCCGCCAGACGTCACCTGCTGCACATCGGCCTCCCCAAAGCGTCGCCATGTTGAGCGGTCCTATGCTTCTCGCAACCAGCGGGCTCCTGCGGCCTTCACAAGGTCGTCAGGCTTCCTGGACGTATCTCAATTACTTTGGGGTGGGCGCACATGTCTTCGTCTTCCATTGAAGAACCTTTATTAGTCACCACCTTAAATTTTCTTGCCATATTACTATTTCTACATCTTCTAGCAATTTGAAACTAACCCTTACTTTCTTGGCAGGATGCGCTGCGCGGGCGGCGATGCGCGTCGCTGCGTTCTGCGGCGACGCCAGTGCGGGGGGCGGAGGACTCAGGGCGCAGCACCCCTTCCGCCGCGCACCGCGCCTCCCCCTCGCCCGCGGACACCCCCGCCCCCAAGAAATCCAACTGGGAAGTGATCGAACACTTCTCTTCTAGCAAGAGCAAGAGAAGTCCTACCGCTGTGAGTATCAATTACTCTTCTATTAGTTGAGTACAGGCAAACAAGAAGATGGGTATTCAGGCTACTACTTTAAATAATGTTGTAACTGTTGCAAGTGGTCTGATTGGTCATTGTCAAGTGTTTAACAAAAGTTACGCAGTGTATGGGTATTCCTCGAAGCGCACTAACTTTGAAACGCACCAAATGAAGCGCACCAAAAGTATTCCTCAAAACGCACCATTCAGGTGCGCTAACAAAATGAAATTAAAAATATTATAATTTATTCCTCGAAACGCACCAACGATGAAACATAGAGAAGAGCATGAAGGATTCGTAATAAATAACATCGATAGACGTTTTAAAAGTCAACTGTCCTAATTATTTATTTATAAAACTACCAGGAAAGCAGAAATGAACTGGAACTAGGTGCTAAAGCGACTTACTACTTAGCTCAATAATGGTGAAAATACGGGTTTTGAAATTGAATCATTTGTTGTTTTGAAAAGTACCAGGGTGATAGAAATAAACAAAAAATAGGCGCCTAAACGATCTCACTAAGTTGTGCACCAACGATTAAACACAATAATTAATTAATTAATTAGTCGATTAATCAATTCGTACCACAATAGGTATCAAGTTAGTCGGAATAGTTCCTACTTTCTGAGAGGTATCTTGGCGAGCGCTGCCTAAACCGTTAAAATTACATGAAGATAATGTATCAGGGGATTGTTTGTCTTAAACAGTTCTAAATAAAAATCCGCGACGGCATATGTCTATCTTTTATATGGACGTCATTATAGCCAAAATAGTGAGTCATAAATATATTTAATTTGGAAACTGTTTTTTATATTGCACATTTTAGAGTATGTAGTTAATTCTTATCGAAATAAATGCCTTCATCGCTTTCGATATTTAATGTAAATAAAATTTGTCTTTTACGCTAAGTAATTTAGACGAATAGTTTAAAAGTTACCACGATAAGAAAAAAATTGTGTAACAAGAAAACATTGTGTAACAACATCAGCATCTCTTTTTTAAACGAATTCTTATTATTTTACTCCATATTTTTACTGTTCATTTTTATTTAGTAGAAATTTCAACATTCACATGTTTGATATCTGCCGGGCATCCCATGACGGCCAACTTTTATTTAAAACCCATTTGAGCTCAAGGAGTATAAATTTTTTACAGACTTAAAAAAAACGTGCATGATTTGTTATCGATACTTTCCGTTAGTTAATACAGTGACCGGCACGAATCTTGAGCGCTCGATGAAGGTGTAGGACATTTTTTACCACAGATTTACAATGCGCAAACGGATCCCTACTCTTAAATCAAGCGCTCAAAATTCGTGCCGGTCACTATACCCATCTCTATCCACACCTTGACCATTTGGTGCGTTTCAAGGAATACAATTGTTAGCGCACCTGAATGTTGCGTTTTGAGGAATACTTTTGGTGCGCTTCATTTGGTGCGTTTCAAAGGTGGTGCGCTTCGAGGAATACCCCACTGTATGTCGTGGAAAGATGAACATTTATGCCTGTATACCTAATTCTTTTTGCTGTCTGTACTTACATTATTTATAAAATCATAATATACTGGTGATGTATTAATGAACGTGAAGACCCTACGACACAATGATGGAACACGAGTCAACTGCTGCTAACAAAATATCACTTAATAAAAAAGAAAACAGTAGTTTTTCAGAAACTTGTTTACTTACGTATGATACTCGTAGATGGCTTTCAGGCTGTTCCTTGAGTAGCCCTTAGTTGGCACGAAAGCTATTTAAATAATCATGAAACTTCGCAGTTTATTACGACATAACATAAGCAAAAGCGGAAAGAAACAGGTTAATGTAAAACGAAACAGTTTTGGCGTGTGTGGGAGTCACTGTTGACGTAATAAACGTACCCTTCTGAGCTAATAGCACCTCGTTACGTTTCGTGTCCTGAGGCGACTCCACTGATTTCACTCCTAAAGGAAATAATATCTCTGCGGAATTATATGGCATTGAGGTTCGAAATTGAAACAATTACAACAAACGTTCCGCTGAAACGAGACCTACAGCTTTATTGTAAGATTCTTTAAAAATATTTCATTAAATTTAACAGAGTTGCTCTCTGAATCACATATAAATACGTCAGAAAATCGGCCTCTTTATCCTCTCTTAATTGAAAAGCGTCCGTTTGGTCCCGGTCCCCCATCTCTCCCGCTGGGGGCGCCCGCGCGCCGCGGCCGCGCCGATCGTTCTCAAATTTCGTGGATTCGGTTCGTTTTCCGTCGCTCCCGATCGAGTTAGTGCCCGAGATGTGCGTAAAAAAACGGAAATGTGTTCAATTGGACCTCAGGGATGACAGCCTTCGCCATTATTGTCCTTTTTATGGTCGTAAAATCCAATTTTAAGCATTATCTGTAAATAATGGAGTGAGAGCTTTTAGCCGACTGCAAGTCGGGTAGTACTCGTTTAGTGCAATTTTTATATGATGTGGCTTGTTTCACGGTCGATGGATTGCTAATTACGTTAAGTGAGGCTTGAGCACAATCTATTGGATTCTTTCAGTCGCTTGTTACCGATATGAGATTGGTTTTTCTAAATCGATTGGTTCTTTTTTGTAGAATTATGACGTAAGTACTCCAATATTTTTTATGTACTAGACGAACATGATCTTTTCACGTAGCATTGTTGATAAGATTAATAATCTTGGAGTTGATCCCTTTTCGGGGCGGAGAGACACAATCAAAGGGAATCGAGAAAGATTATTATAATAATATTCGAAGCAAGATTGGAAGTTGTACCTAAAACTTTCATTCAACTAGGTCCACAACCAATTTTTATCTCACAAGTAACTTTTTTCATAAGGTACTGGGACCTAAGCAAACAGTAAAAATATTATCGTAAAAACGTGGATCGACGGTTTGCTATTCTTTTCTTATAAAAACAATGTGGAAGACATCCGACGTCGGCTGACGTCATGCGGTGTCGTGCGACGTCGTGCGGACAGATGCGGACCAATGTTGTTATTTCTTTGTCGCGGTATTCAGTGGAAGCTTTTGACATAAATAGTGTTCGTAATGTCGCCGAGTTTTTTCAAGGCACTTGTTGTAAGTGGCTTTGCTTCTAACCCGGGTTTATATTCTGGTCTTCGCGTTATTTTTATAGTTCAGTGTAGCGATTGTTATCGGCCTGAAGTCCTTTTGTAACTCGGTACGCTGGACGTGGTTTAGAAGGGGCTCATTAACAACTGAAAGTTATTATAGGCTTGGAATTGTATTTAGTTTGAATGTTAGTCTCTGTTCTCCAACCGAATTGACGGATTACATACACCACACAACATCACGGCTGTCATCGCTCATGGGTTAGGCAGAGGTGTACTTGTACACCCACATTTCGCCAGTTATGTTTAAGTCCCATGTAATAGAGGGCGAGCCTATTGCCATCAACCGGGCACAAATCTAGACACCGAGCTGCACTTGGAAACTCCAGATGGTAAATCCTAATAACAGTCCTCGACCCTGGAATTGAACCCAGGCCTTCATGCTCAGCAGCAGTGCTTTCAACCACTAGACCAACGACGCAGTCATGCGGATTAAGTTTATATTTAAGCCAAAATGATAATGTTGGCCCAGCTAGCGCACACACTGCGGGATCATGTCCGTACACGGCAATAAAGGCGTACAGATATCGTCGATTATATCGGTTACGTGCAAACGTGATACTGCATATAAATCTGTAACTGATAAAAACACTATTCTAGTACCCGTACTATCATAAAACAAAGTCAACTGTAAGCCACACATTAGAATTGATATTTAATTGAAGTAGGTACTTGCAAGTAAATTATCCACATGTCATAATATCATCAAGTATTTTATCGAATCAGCCGAAATCAGCTGGACATATGCTCCACACTAATGGTTCCATAGCACATGGGAATCCCTCAACACCGTCCCCACAGCGTTCTGATGGACGCCAATAAACACAAGGAGAGACAGTATTCTCAAAAACTCTAATACAAGCTTTTCAAAGATATTTACAACCGTTAATTGTTGCTTGTTGCTAACTGGAAGCTTACCAGAATATACCTACAATATAGAGCCCGACAAGTTCAGTAAAAAAATATTTGTCCGTTACCTGCTCCCGAAATTGAGGCAAAAGTTTA
Organism: Dryobotodes eremita; assembly: GCA_917490735.1. Classification (NCBI taxonomy): domain Eukaryota; kingdom Metazoa; phylum Arthropoda; class Insecta; order Lepidoptera; family Noctuidae; genus Dryobotodes; species Dryobotodes eremita. Next base: position 989,252 of record OU823241.1, on the reverse strand, counting down.
CTCACCGCCGTACAACAATAAGAAGAATTATCATGCGGCGCTCACCTCCGCGCCCCGAGGCCCTAAGGCCTCAAACGATATCAATAAAACTCCGCGTGCTCGACACGCAAGTGCTTATTAAAAGAAAACTTGTTCCCAACTTTATACAAATAGATTTTGTTGTGAAGTTTCGCCATTCAGTTTGTATTGACGAGGATATACAACTCGTCACACGTTAGCGACGTGTTTACGCGTCACGTTATCTGACGTCGTGACGGCACTGACAAGGGTCCTGCCAGCCGTGGCTCAGTAAGTGGGGTGATGTTTTGATGTAGTGTTTAGGACTAGAAGGGTAGTGTGACGTTTCTGTTGTTAGGTACGTCGGATTGTGGTTGATCTGGAGATGATAGAAACAGGTTGAGCAGTGGCGACACAGATTATGTATGAATATTTGAAGTAATAAGTATATTTTGGGCGCGGACATAAAGCAAACAGCCACTATAAGTTCCGTCCGCAACGAACGTAAATAATCCCTAAGATACATTAACGCGGTACCTCTTATTTGACATGGTTAAGAGAAATACAGTATGTCCTATAATGACAAACAATAACATACAGCAATACAAAATAACATCGCCCTGTCTCCAGAACACAAACAACATTGTTTGTATCGGACATGTGACGTCCACTATACTTATGTATACGTACTCTATAGCAGGAATAACACAAGTCAACCCGGGAGCTGTTCCACCCATGTGTGGGTCACAGGTCACATTGTATTAACAGCTGATAAATTACACGGAGCTAAACTAAGTAAAGCGTCGTGTTTCCTCAAAAATTACTGTTTCCATGAATTGCTGGTCCATTACGATACTAATAATAATATATGTTCGGTATCTAACGCCCAGGTATTTTTCACTATACTTTGGTGGCGCATATCAGTATAACTTAATTATTTACGGTGTTCTAACATTGACCTATTGATTGATATTCTCCAACTACGACCTTAACAAGGCAGGTCAGTGCGCGTGCTGCATCTCGTACCCTTGACGGAATACTCTACTCTGTGGTGGGTCTGCTTTCCATAATATCTGCTTCCTTATCTTTTTAATGTTCTTTGTGACTTATTACGAGAACGTATTTCTGAAGAATTAATTCGGAGGCTTTTGTTTCCGTGATCTTATTGAAGCATGGCAATGTTTAGATGGGACTTGGAACCAATCTATTGTGTAGCAAAGATGAAAATGGTAAAATTAATTTAAATACTGTTTCTATAGCAATTGATTTTGCGAGAAGCTTCGAGTTATTGGCAACAATTAATGTAAAACCAGTATCTATGTGCGTTTGTCGCTGTACCTAGCTTAGAAACGATTCAGTGTGACGTCAGCCACGTATACCTACACCTTAGTAGCTTTGCTACACAGTAGGTATGTCCGGGTATGAAATGTGGAACTATTACATTCTCTTGGGCAACGGGCGCCGCCCTACATACCGCAAACCTTCGAAAAAATAACGCTACGCCGAAAAATAAATTTATCTAAAAATAAGTCTAAAACTTCATGGCAAATTATTAATCGTGCAATGTATAAACTGCCAAAGACTGGTATTCGTTAAATTATAAATAAAAACCGCATTTTATTTAATCCCAATGACATTGTAGAAGCATTCAACAATTATGTTAACAATAAAGTACAGGGGAGACTTGATGCGACTAGCAAACCTAAATGTAACACAATTAACACGAATAACAGAACAATGTTTATGGCCCGGTGCGCCACAACAGTAGCAAAAATAACAGGTCATTAAACAATACAAATAGTGTAGGATATGATGGTTTTACTACAAAGATACTAAACATGGGTCAATAGAAATAAGCGATCATTTAAGTCACATAATTAACTTAAGTATTAGCGGTATATACCCCGATGCTTTAAAAATAATATCAATTATTAAGCCACTCTTTAAGAAAACAAATGGAGAACTGATGGAATATTTCGACCAATCTCATAAATTCCAGTAATTTCACAAATATTTGAGAAATATATTTATAAGAACCGTACGTATATTCATATCTGTAAATCTGATCTCTGTATTGTCTGCCTGTTCTGTTCTATCTGTAAATTCATTGAAATAAAATTACATTCTATGTGAGGAACAGGAAGGATTTCGAATCCATAAAACTATTAATATGGCTATATGATTTTGTATACGTCATCAAAAATGTTGATCACCGTAATCCTGTATGTGGCATATTTTGCGATATGACCCAGGTATTTGACTATGTACACTATCCTTCTGTCTTATAAAGTCAATTAAATCAATATTAATATTATCAATGACTTAAAGAGTAACTATTTGAAAATATTATTATTTAACTATTAATTATTTATTACTAGAAAACTAGATTATGTAAGATATTATATTATGTTTAAATAAATTAAAGAATAACTAAAAAAAAAATACGTATCTATTATATTAGTATTAGTATAGTTATAGAAATATTATTTCACGATAAATACACCTTAAAATAGAGATAAAAAAAAACAATATAGTAAATAAACATGAAGAGATATTTCGGTCTTCAGAGCGTAAAGTATTATTTGGGGTACCGCAAGGGAGTTTATTAGGTCCCTTTATATTCATATTGTACATAAATGACCTACCGCAATGTATTGAACAACCCTTAACACTGTTTGCGGATAATAGCACTATTACGATACCCTGTAAAAGTGTAGAAGCATATAAGATTGCCATACATAATAGTTAAAAACAGGCGGTAAACTGGTTAGATGCAACTAATCTTTATCTTTACTAATAATAAAGCTGAAGAGTTTGTTTGTTTGTTTGTTTGTTTGCTTGAACGCGCTAATCTCAGGAACTGCTCGTCCGATTTGAAAAATTATTTCAGTGTTGGATAACTCATTTATCGAGGAAGGCTATAGGCTATATATCATCACGCTAAGACCAATAGGGACGGAGCACCAATGAGCAATGTTTCAAAATCGTAGGTTTTATTTTCCTTTTGAGAGCTTCCGCTGCGTGCGCTGCGTAAACGGTTAAAGTTTCACAAAAATCATGAATTAAAAAATTGTTCCCCTTTAAAAGTTCAAAAAAAAAGTCCGCGACAGCTTATGTCTATCTTTTAAGGTTGGCTCACTATGAACTTTTTTATGCTAACCAAATTTGTTCTAAAATAATGCATTATTTGCGAAGGTGTTTTTATAAACATGATATTAATCCTTATCCAAATAAATACGTTATTCACCACAAGTATTTAATTTAAAACAAAATTGCCCTTTACATCATTTGATTTCAATGAATATCTTAGGAGATATCGCAGTATTAAAATAACATCGTAGCAAAATAATGGTGCAAGGCCGGCGGCGAGTGGTCATGACGGGGAAGGGCGGTGGCCCCAGTTATCTCTGCGAGATACCAAAAATGACGTTCAGTACCCCAGTAAAAATTGAATCGGTAACCCAGTAAAATTTCTAAAACCTTAAAAAAGAATTGTCCTAGAATTTGTATTGGGTAACCCGGTAAATTTTCTTGGGTTTGCGCATATTATTGTCCCGCGTTACTGCAGAGCCCCAGTAAAAATTCATAAACTCCCCAGAAATATTTTAAGAAATTATTTCTCCGTGTACTGATAAAAGCGTGATGATGTAGGTACCTAAAACAGCTCCTTAACGTACGTACGTGTTATTAAAAAATATTTTCACCCTCTACGCAAACGAAGTCGCGGGTTAAAGTTAGCGTTAGCCCACTATTCCACGCGGACGAAGTCGCGGGCAGAAGCTTTTTGACAACGGATCTCTAGCATGAACTTAAACATACACTACAATAATGATATAATAGAAGAAGTTGAAAGTACATAATTTCTAGGACTCGAAATAAAAAATAATAAAAAAAGAAATAAAAAAAGGTAAATTGGAAATCACACATTAATAATATTTTATGGAAGAAAACTAGCAAGTCTGCATACGCCCTTCACACCTTATCACCTATAATAAACACGGATGCTCTTCTCACTGCTTATTATGGCATAGTAGAATCACACTTACGGTTATCATATTTTGGGGAAATCACACTAAAAAAGGAACCGCCTGCAAGGCACAAAAAAGATGCATTCGAGAGATGTTTAAACTTAAATCCACGAATAGCTGTTTACGGTACTTTAAAATGTACAAAATATTAACATTACCTTACTATATATGTCTATGCATTACCTTGTCTGTAGGAGAAGTAGCTGTGTTTGTGAAGACAAACCCGAGTCGTTTTAGACGTTTAGCCGAAGTAGTTCCCCGTATTAGACGAGATAACGTGCTATGTCTAGAGTCAGCCAAGACAGCACTTATGCGCAAGTGTCTGCTGCATGGCTCCAGTAATCTTCAACAAAATACCGAAGAGTTGGAAAGAGCTGCCGCTTTTTTATTCAAAAAAGGACTCTGAAGATTTTTAATGGTGAAAGGTTATCATAATATAAGTGAGTTCCTGAATGAAAAAGATTTTCAAGTTAGTGTATTTTTGTGTATCTTTTGCATGCCTAGATGGTAAAATATGTCTGAATTTGTTATAATTTTTGTTATCCTGTATACCCACATTTACAAAATAAAATTCTCTTCATCTTTACGCCTGCCTGTATGTCGATTGTAAAAAAATCTCATCGTGAAAACTTGCGTGGACTGAGCTGTCAGCGTCATTGCTCTGATGCTAGGGATAATTGACCAAGAATAACATCTACAATCATAATCGAGATTTTAATAATATTTTTATACTGATTCTGTCATTCTATTTTATTTCAATGCTATTATTTAGGTGTCTTAACGTTACTATTTAAGGTTTTTGAAAATTAATACAGCAAAACAAAAATACAGACAGAAACACAATTTTTCTTTTTTTGTGTGAAATATGTAAGTACGTTTTATTTTATTTATTATTTCGTGCATGACGCGCTCGCCTCACAGGCTATAACAGGACAAGTCTAAAAAATAAAGTTTGATAAAGAACAAAATTGATTTTCTGACTGCATCTCTGTTTTGCTATTTTATTTAAAAACCCTTAATCATAAATCTATGGTACTAACAGTGCCCAGTTGCCAAGCGTACAATACATCAAAAGGATTCGTAATGTAAAACAAAATTACTACAATAATACTTTAGAGAAGTAATTATTTTTAAATTGACGTTAATTACTTGAAATATTAAAAAAAAAAAAAACTATCAACTTATCTTTATAGAGTGATTGAATTTCTCAAACTCAAAGCATTTATTTCAACTATACCACTTACAGGCACTTTATAATAAATTATCAATGGAGAAAGTTGAAATTTGCACATTCCAAAGCGTAGTAGGTATCTATGGAGAAGAATGGGCAAGAAACTCCATGGACACTTTTTAATTACATTGTCTAACAGCTGGTCCTTCGGGTCATCTCTACTAACGTAGTCCTACACCGCTCATTAGAACCGGAGTGTAGACCTTTTGTTTGATTCAACGGCACGTGTAACTATAAGCAGCAAGCCAACATGGCGCCGGCCATCGACCGGGAGCAGCCGGGGCCCGCTGCTGGTCAGTGGGCGATGTAAGCCAAGACATTGCTCCCCAGAATAGGCCAGCAGTGTTTGCTCAATTATTGTAGCATTTACAATGTGTTTAGGGTGGGAATAACAAACGTAGGCTGTTATGAATATTTGAGTAAAGCACTAAATATACATGGGTCGTGTTTTCTAAATTCGAGAAAATTTTCTGAATAAACATTGACCTTTACTTTCCTGACTATTTTAGTGATCCAATTGTTGTACTTAACAGAAAAGTCTGTTTATATCATGCGGGAATCATTGCGATTTATTTAGCTACAATTCTTCAAAATATACTTCTGTAAGAATCGGATGACAGGAGTTGTTTTTCTTTGTCGCTACGGGTCGGAAGTTCGGGACCACCGAAATATCGGGAAATAAATAGACAATATTATTTCGCGCTTACTGTAGGCCTGATTTGAAATGTTGATAGCGAGGTACAAATCTCCCAAGAATAAGAGAATGATTACATTTGAACTTTGCGCATTACAAAGCTGTTAGAATGACCCTAAAATAATGTCCCTCGCCATTTGTAACAGAACCTGATTCGTAGAATACGTCACTTAGTTTTGAAGAGGACATCAACATGTTATCTCAATTAATTTTAAATAATTCAATTAAAAGCTGCTCTTATAAATTAGCATCAATTTGCTTCAACATAACTAATTCCACTGTTACGGATGTACTTTATTGGGTCATAAATACATAACTATATTCCTTGTAATCCCCGATGTCCCAGCGATGCCCGACCGACGCGATCAAAGAGGATGCTCTTTACTTATTAATAATAAAACTGAAAAGTTTGTTTGTCTTTTTGTTTGTCACTGGAACTACCAGTTGGATTTGAAAAATTAGTTTTTCATTTTATAGTTCCCTATACTATATAGGTACTATTAATAAAGCTCATGAGATTTTTAGTTGGTTTCTTTGAACGCGCTAACCGCTTGAACTGCCAGTCAATTCTCTTTGCATTTTTAGCCCACTTCTTGAGGAAGGTTATACGTTATTTAACATCAAGCTACGACCATTACTAGCCGAGCAAAAAGAAAAATAGTCATAAAGAACGCTAAGCGAAAACGAAGTAATAGCGCGGGCGGGCGATGGGGTGCGACGCGGTGGCTCGGGGGCCAAAATTTCACGCGCGGACGAAGTCGCGGACATAGCTAGTAATAAATATCACTACTTTCCGACTGACTAGTGACTATGTTAATTGCGGAAGTTAATGGTTATTTTGTAATTAACATTTGCAGCGCGATTCCTTTTCAAATCAGCTTCATTGAGATTCATTTTTAATTTATGGAGCCGTTCTGATGTCCGGCTCCGAACCTTTGCTCAGTGTGTGATTGACGAGGGGTATAATACACGTTTAATTTACCTATTTAACCCTTATTTAAGGACATGTATTTCATTTTAGTATATGTTTTTAGCATGTAAACGTTTATTATTTCAGTCAAAAATAACAACTGGAAAAGATTTCATGAGCTTTTCATCATAACAGAGATAGAACCTTCCTTTGGTTGTTTACTATAAAAGCTTCTTAGAAAACAGTAATTAAATTGATCTTCCTTATTTTAGTGCACAAAGAGGTAGTTGTTAAACTTGTTTTTGGTCCTTCAATTTCTCGGAAGTTCATTCTTGAAAGAGACTAGTTTGTGCTTTTTCAAAATTGCCTCAGTATTATTTTAGAGCAATGAATTAATTATAAGCTAACACAAAAATATTAGGTCGAGGAAAAGTTCCTTCGTATTTTATTTTGTATACAAATTCAAGACTAAGAGCTCGTGTGGCACCCAAATATCGAGCGTTTTTGTATACCCCGACTTTTTCAAATGGGTCAAAACTGTTTGGGGCCAACCGCTGACTCCTCAGCTATGCCGTAACTACTAAAATGGCCAACCTAGCTCCACTTTAAAAAAAATGGCATCGACTTTGTCCGTAACAGGCGACCGCAGCGAGCTGCATCGTTGGCATCAAAATGCCCGCACTGAAATTGCTTGAACCAACTTTGTGCTACTCTTACTGACACTGCGTAAGTCCATAAACGTCACATATTTTTCCGCGGCTTGTGTCGCATTTTCCCCCCTTTTAACCGACTTCAAAAAGGAGGAACTTCTCAATTCATCAGTATATATTTTTTGTATGTTTGTTTCGCAAAATCTCGGGCAATTGTGGATTGTGGATCGATTTAGTTTTTTTATGGATATGATTTGCCGCAGGGGTGAAATAATATAAATTTTATTAACTTTGCTTGGGTAGTTTTACAGTTAGCTTCAAAAATACGTATTTTTTCCGGTATATTTATAAATTTATTTATTTAGGTTATTTTTATATTGATGATTTTATCATAATTACTTCCTGTCACTGTTATTTACATAGTAATAAGTGGTATACGAATTCGTGTGGGGTAGGTACCACAGCTAAAAAGTGAAAAATAAAAACTTTTTTACAAAAATAACACAACCGAGTTCCAAAAAAAAACACTACGGAGTGAAAAATATCTTTAATTTCGGAAGTTGGTTCTTTGGTTGTGTATTTTCGTTTTTTGCCACCGACTTTGCCGTTTTTTATGATAAAACTTCAAAATTTATCGAATTTCTTCGTTAGATTCACTCATTTGGGCGGACAGAAAAACAATTTAAAATGGCGGGAAATCGCTTTTAATTTTTAGTTCTTTTTTATGACTTCTATTTAACGGTATCAAAACCATCTAGATACAAACAGTACGGCCGAAGATATTTTATTACAACTTTATACCTATAAAATACGAAATACTTTTATTTTTTAATTAATAAGTACACGTAATTAAAAAAAGGGAAGAGCTTATTGGGCATAAAAAAATTCGTCCGCATCGCTGTTAATGGGGAAAGTACCCAAAAAGCCGGCAGCGTGGCCACGTCGTATATTGTATTTAAGATTTGTAAATAATAAAGATTATTTGCCAATTTTTTTACCTTATGTGTATTTATAGAAATAATATTTTTATTTAAAAAGAGTGTTCATGGAGTTTCTAGACCGTTCTTCTCCATAGGAACCTAATACACTTTGCAATGGGCAACTAGCTTCGTATTTCTGACTTTTCGATTCAAAAGTGTCTGTAAATAATTTAATTGAAATAAATGCTTTGTGTTTGAGTTTGAATACTCTCTGACGAAAAACGATGTTATTATATATATAGATAGTTACTAAGAACGCGAGCTCGGACTACATAGTTTCGCCTCGTATCCACAAACGGTTTCCCGAGATAAGCCCGGCCTTCTGCTCCGGCTGGCCCGCGCCTGCTCGGAGCTGTTGGGGCCGGCAGTCCCGCACTCCCACTGTGACACCGTGTGACATTCATGTCTAAATATAACCTTTGGCTCTAGTTAATCTGGATTATCTTTCTAACGGGTGGGTCCGGGGTTGAGCGGAGGTTGCAACACTTCAACAAACCATTCCATTCTTTGACACATAAGTACTTTGCGAGTAAATAGTTTCAATTATTTACCATTTTCAATTTTGCCAACAATTCAACTGAACGCGGTAAAAACGGTCAATTAAAAAAAAACCGGTGCGATCCACGTCTGTGAGTGTGCAGTTACGCCAATTAATTTAATGTAACCCTTTCATAAGCACTCAGACTTCATCTTTCATAATTACTGTGTCTTCTACTTCATTTTACTTTGGAAAGCATGAGCGTTACATAGAGTGTACCGGGAACATGGATTAATGCATATATACATGTCATTTTAGTGTATATCAGTGTGACCGCGTTTTTCTTCTGGTGAAAATGATGGTGAAAACTGCTTCAAAACCCATTGCAGGGTGCAACGGGTTTTAATGCAGTTTTCACCATCATTCATCATCAACAAACAGGATAGTAAGGAAATCTCAATGTTTTGTCATGTCGTGCAAACCGTGGGAAGTAGGGGCGAGTCATTTGATTAATAATAAGTCAAAGCAGCTTTGTGAGAACTTGAACAAGGAGGGTGCGACCTAAAATTAGATTATGCAGCGTTTCTTTTATCGTCAGCCGACCTGACGCCAATGTTTATCATTCTATTAAAACATGGTTCATTTTATTTCGTTCGTACACCACAAACTACATAGCCCGGGATTTAATGAAGTGCCAATTGCAAGGCAATAATTGTACGAGTAGCTCGGGATTCGGGAATAGAGTTGTGATCAATTACAGTACGTTTCGATTCGAATAGAGGAATATATTTGTCCGGATTTTATTCGATTCCGAGAATTAACAGCGATTGTGGCAGTTTTTACTGCAGCTGTAAAACGAGTACACGTATAAATGTGATCGAAGCCAATTTCTGTCGGTTTTGTTTTATTCATTTCTGGAAATAGAGTTTTTAACCAGTTTTATACCGTTTAGCCCTTCACGAAATACAGACGTGGCGTTGTGTGTTATGTCAATATTACTTAGTATTTCAAATGCAGATACTATTTATTAAGTAAACCTTTGTATTAATTATCTTTTTCAAAACCGTTACTCCCCAAATTCGATGGAGTTGCCATCATTTTAATTAAACAGTAGCATAATCGAACAGCCTGTTTAAAAACTCAAACAAGCATACACTAAGACATATTAATTAAGGAGCGTAAACTTTCCTCAGAGAGATTTACGAGTAAATTCGAATGATTGTACCGTCAGCCTCAAAAAGACGTACCGACCGTTACATCTACAACAATAAATGTAATCGTCTACAATCTTTGTTCCATAATATTGTGTTACCGTGTAGCCGTAAAACATATTACTCATTGGTTACTTCATTGTAGCTACTGTATGAATTAGTACAACACCTATTAATTGAAGATCTCTATATTACTAAGTAGCTATGTGTATAGCGATAGGTATATATCTAGGTAAACCAATAAAAAAAACCTAAGATTACGACCATTATTACAAGTACCGTTTACAATGACAAATTATAGGTGTAACGCTTTTTGTATACGCAGTGCAATATTATTCAACAACCTGCTATCGCATTTAGAATTTTTTTGATTTTGTACGAGTGCATTAAGAATCACGAAAATCCTGAGTAAGGAATATTTCAATGCGTGAATGTTTGTGGTTTATCGCGGCATACCTACCTATTTCCCATGCCTTTTTTCACTTTTTTTTCCCTTTAATCTTCTTTTATAATAACATTGTAGTATATATGTGGAAGCTTGTAATTAGCAATTGTCTGTTGTTTACTATTTCATTACCATTTACGTGTATTAGTCTGTAAGCTTTCTTAAAATTGTAAAAACAAAATAATAAATAAAATATCTTCCGAAGCATTTTTTCATCAAAGCTCAAATAAAAAAACTACGACTCAAAACCTACGGATTTGGCGACGAACGGCAAATATTACACAAACTATTTAAACGTTTGATGGAATACAACATAGAAATTGAAAATTAAATATTCATATGTAATAGTTTGAAACGTGTATTGTACGATTTTTTATTATACACAGAAGCTGTTGATGTACATTAATAAATAAAAATAAATAAACAATATACTAAATACAATGCAATGTGTATAAAATTAGTAGTAGTAGTAGTTTTATTTTACGTAGACATCCCTTACGGTATTCAGTTCTTTTCCAATGAACTGGGAAATGTATTGTAAAACTAATGCTAACTGTTGAGAGCACTTAGAAAATTAATATCGAAGATTTTCTTAAAGTACTCGTATTTTCAAAATAATTATATGTTTTACATGCAAGGTAGGTATGGCTACGAATGTTCTGAAATTAAATAGCTGCTCTTGAGTCTCACTTTTAGATCTGTTTGAAGGCTTCGGGACCATCATTATAACTTAGTTGTGTTGTTGTGTACATACCTTTCTTTACAAAATGTCCGAGATACCCCTGCTTGATACGAGATAAATGTTCCTAATTCCTTTTTATTAAATTCTTAAGTACTTAGAGAACGTCGACGACGACGACGCTGCCTCCCGAACTTTGACAATAAGAATCAATTACTCACTTCCTAGCGAGTCTTGTGTCTGAAATATCATCGATAACTTGTTACCATTAAGTAATTTATACTTAGATTCTTGTTACTATACGTAAGGAGAGTAATTAGAGACTGATGGAACAACTTAAGGCTTCCGCAAACTATGAAAATTTCATGGAAATTGTTCTACAAGAGTCGCGTCGCGCTGTCGCGTCGCGTTGTCGCGTCGCGCCTGTCTGCAGGAGCCTTTAGGGCTATATTAATTTCTGCTCATCTTTTGATTCGTGGCCATAATCCGAATTTTGTTTTACAATACAATTTCTGTGACCAATTTCCACAACAGTTCATACTAATTCCATGCCAATTTCACAAATGTTTACCAACAGCGCCCCCCGTCAAAAAGATCCTAGTACATTGCTACAAAGGTCCTTGTACACTGCTACGAAGGTCCTTGTACACTGCTACAAAGGTCCTTGTACAGTGCTACGAAGGTCCTTGTACACTGCTACGAAGGTCCTTGTACACTGCTACAAAGGTCCTTGTACACTGCTACGAAGGTCCTTGTACACTGCTACAAAGGTCCTTGTACACTGCTACGAAGGTCCTTGTACACTGCTACGAAGGTCCTTGTACACTGCTACAAAGGTCCTTGTACACTGCTACGAAGGTCCTTGTACACTGCTACGAAGGTCCTTGTACACTGCTACGAAGGTCCTTGTACACTGCTACGAAGGTCCTTGTACACTGCTACGAAGGTCCTTGTACACTGCTACGAAGGTCCTTGTACACTGCTACGAAGGTCCTTGTACACTGCTACGAAGGTCCTTGTACACTGCTACGAAGGTCCTTGTACACTGCTACGAAGGTCCTTGTACACTGCTACAAAGGTCCTTGTACACTGCTACGAAGGTCCTTGTACACTGCTACGAAGGTCCTTGTACACTGCTACGAAGGTCCTTGTACACTGCTACGAAGGTCTTTGTACACTGCTACGAAGGTCCTTGTACACTGCTACGAAGGTCCTTGTACACTGCTACAAAGAACCTATGGCGTTCGCTTGCCGGAGACAGGTGGCGTTGTTGGTAAACTGTGCAATTATTTTGTGAAATACGTATCGAAAAAACAAGATGGTGGCGTTAGTTCTGATTCTGGCCACGAACTAAATAAACCTCGCAGCGCTATAGCCGTGTACTACACGAGTCGTAACTTAACATTGATCCTTAGGCACGGTTGGCTGAGTGGCTGTCAGGGTCATTAGTTAGCAAAGTGCCCTTGTTTTTATTGTTTATAAATTTCCAAAAAGTACTTACTATTTATTGTATTTATTTTTAGTAACGACGGTTAAGTTAAAAGTTTCAGTCAGATTTCTGGACTCCTCTCTGTCCAATAAAGCGCTGAACTGAAGTAGCAAGCTAACACCTTTATAATTTAGGGCTGAATTGCAAAGTGCCACTTAAGACTAGCCTATGTCCAGCACTCCTCAGCTTTATTACAATAATAAAGTGTGAAAGTAAGTAACAAAGTAACGTCACTCAGAAATTATAATGAAGTAAGTAGAACCTCCTGCAACACTTAGCGCTGACACTGCTGGGTTGATCGTAAAAGTAAATAGTAAATAACCTCAGTTATACCTACTTATTATAATGCTGTGGTACTGAACACTAAACAATGGTTTAGGTGCTAACCTAAACCATTGTTTTTCGAATGATAAACAATACCCGTCTAATTAATTAATTATATTATTAATTTCATTTTAAATTACCGTTCTTCATTTTGTATTTCCTTAGTACATCCTATTCGCAAGAGAGTATCATTAAAATTGGTTGTTGCAGTACCTACCAATTTGCATACAAACGCTTATATAGGTAGGTATTAAGTTTTTAAGGAATCTCGGACAGCACAGTCATTCAATTATACAGAAACAATAAAATAAGCTAATCAATTACAATTAATAAGTATTGGATCATATGGACAAACGGGCTTAACAACTAAAAGGCTAATAATATCCGAAAGTTATTATTCCAATAGACTGAGTTGATACGAAAACGATGAATTATGAAAACTAATACATCTCCTTCCAACAGAAGATTCCTCTCTCCTCCGTCTCTTCATTGAGAGGTAGTGAAGAGTATTATTATCCCGCAGCCCGTATTTTAATGTAAATAACGCCAAGCAAGGGTTCCTCCAATATTTGTTGGCAACTTTTTCCATTCCGGTATAATTCGGCTGATGAGCTTAGCGCAACTTGTTAGAATCCTTTTATGTTTGGTGCAAGAATTTGGTGGCTAGCGTTTTCATAATTCGTTTTTCATGTAGTCCTGCGGTTTTTAACAGTTATTTTTTTTGTTTATTATAACAAACCTAACTCTGTGTCCGTCTTTCTCAAATAGCAAAGTGAGGAAATAAGGTTACTAAACCTCTCCGTTGCAATTCCAAACCAATATCATTGTGCCATCATTTACATTCATAATCTCACTGCTGGACACAATTCTGTTGTAGGTACGCTATATTAAGTATCTGACTACAAGAAAAGGAACCTGATTTCCTTTGTTTTGACCTTCACAGTTCACATCATTGTATCACAACCATGCCCCAACACCTCCTTGTTGACCATTTCTTCACATTTCTCCACAACGCCCGCTCCGCTCTCGCTACTCATTCATTCCCGCTCCTATCAAACAAAAGAGCGAAACAAACGAGACCAGCCATTGGTCCCCGGCAGCAGTAACCTTATTCAAGTGTCTTGTCCATGTTGGTTTACTCTCTTCTCCTTCGCTTCTTTATTGAAAGTAAGCAACTATTTGTTTGATTCGTTATTTTCTAAGTTCATCTTAAAGTATAGATAGGTTCCCAATATAGATCTATTAGAGTTTTAGTTGCTTAGAATTTGTGGCTCAAAGTCAACACGAATCTAAAAGGTTTTCCTTTTACTTGTGTTGATCTTAACTCCCAGCTATCTTTAGTTTTTATTGTACGCCGACACCGCCACAACATCTCGTAGACAACCTCCTTATACCAACATTAAGAACGTACAACAACAAACAACAGTTGGTTGAATAGAAAACAGAACAAAACAGTAACAACAACAATAACAACAGACGAGGGGAAATCACTTGGTTAGCGGCGTCAGTCGCGATAGCTTTCAAAGAGAATAATATATTTGGGATAAATAAAACAGTGAAGGATGCCCACTTAGAATTTTACAATAGACGATACAATAAAGACCTCTGATGCGCAAAGTTAGGAATCATGCGATTTATCTCCTGGTTCAGTTCGATAGAAGCATTTCATCCGTAGCCTTTAGCACATCTAGCTTGCTATCTGTCCTTGGTTCAAATATAGACCTCTAACTTAGGTACCATTAAAAAGACTAACATATAGTTCACCTATCTTCCTCGTACATATTCCATTGTTCTAATAGCAGAGTATTGTTAGTGTTTGTATAACTGGTGTCTGTAGCTTCAAACTCGTTGACACCAGTTACCATCCCACTGTGTTCGCGAACGACAATGTACTGGCGCCTTGTGCTGACAACCTTTGTACATTCGCTTGATGAAAAGGCATTCTACTCACTTATGATGAGTTGAATCGTATCATATGTTACATTGTGCTAGAACGTGACTTGTATCTGATAAATTGTGCTTCATGCCGTAAACGTTCGCGTCAATGTAAAGTAAACCTCGATCCTTTTCCATTAGATAGGTAGATACACTTTATTTAAAAAAAAGAAGACAAATCTAGGTACTGAAAGGGAACGTAGAAGGTACACGTGTTCTTTTTTGTTGTTCACATAACTTTTATCTAGTACTTATATAATCCAATGGTTTAAGAAAGATTGCTGTTACTAAGTTTATAATTCTTATCACAAGGACATTCATTTAGGTTTTAGGTGCTTACTTCGTGGTAGATCCTTCATAATGTGTTATGTGTAGATCACAAAATTATAAAGTAATTCAGTTAAAGATTTTATCCTTCATGTCCGTTACTGGGGTAACTCACAGCGCGGGCTCCCAAATCCCCTCGTTTTAAAATTGAACGTAGATTGCCATTTCTATTTTCTTGTAAATAACACTGAAATGGAATTGAACGGTAAACCAAAAAGAGAAAATGCTTTGTATATTTTTACTCAAACATACTCAATCATTAATTTGTACTCGTTGTTAGGGTTTCAAATTCTTAACCAATACATATTCTTTTGTATATTGCTCAAACAATAATTGAAATGAGTTATTTTTGTTTGTTTAGAAATTCTATTGTTTGTCCGAAGGCATTTTAAATTTTAAGCACAATAATCTTCTGTCGAATCTGTCCCCTATCCTCACAAGCTGTCGATGTCGTCAAGTCACTATCAACATCCACCTTCAATAAAAAGATAATAGTAATAAGCCTAAAAAAGTATTAAAAATATTACTTAACTACTTTTAATCACTTAACCTCAAACCACGTACCTACATAATGTCCTCTCCAGCTCCAAACTCCAAGCTCGTATAATTACAAAGTACGGCCGTTAGCAATCTGTGCTTCAAATGAATAATTAATAAAGCTTGTTTGTGATTCAATATAATTAGCGCTGCAGGTACAGACCAGTAGCGCTAATTATATTGAATCACAACCTTCACACATCACACACTCACATGATCACATCATCGCTCATCACAGTGCTGTTTACAGAAACCGCGCTGGACAACGTGGCTGTAATGTCCAGCTGTCACACAGTGCCCATCACGGGCTCACGCGAGCCTGCCAAAGGCCTGCCACGAGTGATGAGATGCGAATACAACCTCTTGGCTTGTTTAACTTTGAAGTGACATTGATTCTGACAGCAGGAGTTTAAAGAATTGAAGTGATGTTAAGTTTCAAATAATAAATATAGGTTTCTATTTTATTGGCTGTAGATTTATGTCCTTAGTCTTGAACTTTAGCATTCTGGAGACATCGCATCTAAACAATTACGCCCTGCTAAACATAGTACAGCTGGAGTGGTGATCGTGCCAGGCTCACTGTGCAGTCTGTCTAGTGGTACTTTCACTGGACTAAAGCTCGAGTTATATTTGTTTTATTTGATATCACAAAGTTCTCTCACCGCAAAATCACCCCCATTTCCCTCTGACCTTTAGCGTTTCAAAACAACAGGATTCCATTAAGTTGCGGCGGAATTTTTCGCATTCTTTAAGTCAAATCATAATATTTCGCTGGCAGTTCATTACAACACTTTGTGTTAAATAAAGTGGTGTAATTATTTCTAGCTGTACCTTTAACTCTGCCCACCTGAATTACTTTTTAATATCCGGGACCAAGGTGCCCCTTTGTCCTTTTTCTGGTTTCAAATTACCTCTTTGTAACATTCCACGAAAATTGGCTTCCTGGCAGTTTGGCCTGACGTAACAGATTGTCTGTTGTAGGAAAATACTTGACTTTTATATTACTAGGGCAGATTCCACGTTGGTATAGTGAACCGTCGAAAGTTAAACGGAAAGTTTGTAGTTAGCGGATACAGATAAACATTTATTTACTAAAGATTTAGGAAACTAACAGCACGAAAATTTACTGCGAAATTTTGGCTCCTGTAAGCATAATTCGAAATAAACAGTTCGCTTAGATAAAAACGACGTCTGTACCTCGAAAAGTTAGCCTTTAGGAACTTGTCTCAGGCACTAGCGAGGCAAGTCGCGGCCAAGTTTTAACTTTCATGACGAAGAGATACCTTCTCATTAAGAGATGTAACTCGACTCGCTAACGATCTGGTTGCACGCGTACTGCCGAAGTTGGGAACTTTTGTCATCAAATATACAAGCAATTAAAAAGTGTAAAACTGAAAAATGGCAAGCGATAAAACGCTGAGAGCAAAATGGAGTTTAGAAAGTTAATTTTAGCTGCGGGTTCATACATTTTGATGTGGCAATATAACTCGAGTACCAAGTACAGACATTTGTCACACACACATTCAGAGACTCAGTACATAAAGGCACCTTACAAAAAAGTCAATTTTATTGAATCCAATGTAAATATCATGACAATCAGCCGGTAGGTCACGCGAGATATCTCCTACTCAGCGGAATCCGTAAAAATGCTAAATTCATTCCTTTTACTGAATTGAGTGAGATCCTTAGTCCTAAAATATCAAGACTAACTTATGTCACAAATATGATATATTTTATTCATCTATAGACACCCTACAGCTTCAGCTACATAATTAATTAGGTACGTGTGTTTCTTAAAAAAAGCAATAGAGATATAAATTTTAATCTTATGTATTCAACATAAATATTACTAAGCTAAAAGTAGTTGCTGAAATATAATTTCTTCTGACGCATTACGCGCAGTTCAATGTGGCTCAGAGCAGTAGCGGCCCATTGGCAGCGGCCCCGGCATACGAGTTGGAGGTCGTGGGTTCGCTTTACTTTGTGGAAATAACTTCATCACCACTGCTCTCAAACCGGTAAAGGAACACATCGTGAGGAAACCGACATGTCCTCGAACCAAAAATTGGAACACATGTGACATCTGCCAACCCGCACTAGGCCCGGTCCTGGTTGATTACAGCCCACTCCCTCTCGAAGAGAGAAAGCCCGAGTCCCGGCATTGGGAACATTATAGGCTATTATTTTGCAATGCGGCTTTAAGGCTCCCGCAGACAGGCGCAACGCGACAGCGCGGCGCGACACTAGTAGAACAATTTCTGTGAAAAGTTTAAGGAAATTGTTCTACCAAAATCCCGTCACACTTTCGCGTCGCGCCTGTATGTGGAATCCTTTAGTCGATAAATTAGAACTAAGAACGTAGGTAGCCAGTGGTACCTTATGTAGATAAAAAAATACGCTCACAGTTCACCAACCCTATAGACCATTGAGATACAGACATAGTCTAGCACGAAGTGACTCAGCGCACAATCAAATGAAACCCTGCACGATGGCCGGCTGCCACGCGAGCTTTATTGCAATCATCGCAAACTCTGCGATGATAACAACTAGGCAGGCTCCATGCAAGTTAGTATGGCTGGCGTTTTATTTGTGAGATTGCCTGAGCAAGCATCTTTAGCTACCATTTTGTACTTGACTGTGACTGCTGAACGTAGGCCTAATTTACGGTCAAAAAACATTTCACTACCATCATCTTGATCTTTCAGCCGACAGACGTCCACTGCTGGACATTAGCTTCCCCCAAGCGTCGCCACATCGAGCGGTCCTGTGCTGCACTGTTACCACTCTTGATAAACAAATTAAGAATTAAAGATTGTAAGTCAAAGTCAAAGTCAAATCATTTATTTCAAATAAGCACATAAAAGGCACTTTTGAACGTCAAAATTTACAAAAAAATAGAATTGATTCTAGTTGCCCCTTCCAAAAGGTAGTTTCGAATGGAGAAGAATGGGCAAGAAACTCCACCGTTACTCTTTTAAAATGTTTTACAATATTATGTAAGTTCACATTAATTATGTAATCATATGTGAAGACAATGCACCTAGAATAAAATTACTATACCACAATAGGTAGAAAGAATTAAATATAATGCAAAGGCAGGTAAATTAATTATGTGATAGATACATGGTGCTCACATATTTACAAATATTGAAAAGCAGATGATGTTTCCAAAATTTTAACAAGTAATAATTTAGTGTGTGAGTTAAAGTAGTTAAAAGTACATAATGTAACAATCAATGTCATAAAAATTATAAATTATACAATTAAATTAGCAACCAGTTTGATTTTGTCTACACTCTAGATTATCCTATGGAGCAGGACCAGCATGTTTCCAAGTATTCTTATCTAGGATATAATCCTCTAATTTGTAATATGCTTGTTTACAAAGAGTACTTTTTATATGAGTTTAAATTTTTTTTTCATTTAATTGCAATATATCACAAGGTATTTTGTTGTAACATTTAACACAGTACCCCATAAAAGATGTATGTACTTTAGATAATCTAAAAATGGTTGATCTATTTTATCTTTATTGCTAGTATTAAAATTATGTCTATCACTTATTTTATTAAAAAGATGTAGATTTTTTCTTACATACATAATATTTTCATAAATGAATTGACAAGGTACCGTCATAATATGAATCTTTTTAAATAGTTCAGTAGTTTTAAATAGTTTTTAAGTGACCGAAGAACCGTTGCCGTTGCTGAACCTCATCTCGTTTGCGATTCCTTAAGGCACCGCCTGTCGCGTGACGAGCGGCGCCTTTGTGTAGCGCTGTCGCGCCGCGCCCGTCTGTGGGAGCCTTTACTTTTCCTTTACCAACCGCTAAAAGACATGAATCATTTTGTTTATACCTACAATATCGAAACAACTGGAAAGTTCAAGGTTTATCTTAACTTTTTCTCTTTCGACTGTTACTTGTATTATTACCACCAGTTTTCATATTCTGACAGTAAACCTTTATAAAATACCAAAGCAATCATGTCAGTGTGCTTGTTTAAATACAATAATATGTAGACATCTACGTGC
The DNA here is from genome assembly GCA_917490735.1 of Dryobotodes eremita. Classification (NCBI taxonomy): domain Eukaryota; kingdom Metazoa; phylum Arthropoda; class Insecta; order Lepidoptera; family Noctuidae; genus Dryobotodes; species Dryobotodes eremita. Next base: position 969,305 of record OU823241.1, on the reverse strand, counting down.
ACAGGTGGCGTGGAGGTCGCGCACAAACTGTTACCATGGATTCAGTACATGATTTTGAACCCCCTGCGTTGACCTTTTTAGTTGGTTATTTAAAAAGAAAATAACTGTTCCATACATTTTGACCGCGTAGGTATTGCACTTTTCTATGAAACAGCGTGTTTTTTTTTTTGATAACCTTCTATTTCTACGCTCGGGGTCTAGAACCCTGCGCTGAATTCATGGTTACAGTTTGCGCGTCGACGTCGCTGCCGCCGTGTATGTCTACTAACGAGCGCGTCCGTGTCACCTCTACCCCAGACACGGCTTCATGATTTGACTGGTGACCTTTATAGACAAACTAGCTGCGCCCCGCGGTTTCACCCGCATAAGTCTCAATCCCGTGGGAATATCGTGATAAAAAGTATCATATGTCCTAACTCCTAACCCAGGTTATGGTTTACTCATGTGCTAAAGGACATCGACAGAAATGGCCCCAAGACCAACAAACATCTGACGTAGATAATAATTATAAATATATTTTGTTATACTAATTGAAAATATCTGTATTAAACGGACATTCTGCGTTCCATAATAAATAATTAAACGAGCTGTACCTAACGATTCACGACGTCACATCAAAATGCTCCCATCTTTGACCACAGATTACTAATATGTAGCAAGCTTTTGACTATTAGATTTGACACAACAATTAGTGATGCCCAATCTTTCATTTCACACATCGATATCGAGATTACTTGAGTTGACCACCAGCTCACGGATGTCTTAAGCATCCGTACTTACGTATTTTCCTTTTCAATCTTTTTTGCTCTAAGGTATGACATTTCTGTAGTGACTGGTGTGATGTTTTTATTGGTACCATCACGGGTACCATACACCTTAGGTGCGAAAAGAATTCAACAACAAAACCTATTTTCATATCCTAATCCAAGCATCCTAAATAATTAATTATATTTTTCTATACAATTACTACACAAAAGGGCATTTGTACACTATATTCCATTCATATTCGTGTTTTTTACGAACTGCATAAAAACAGATCAGAAATTCACGAATAGGCGCTGTGCATTCAATCGTAGTCGATTCGTATTCGTGATTCGTTTTGGGGAATTTTTCATCATTCGTTTTAAAAATACGAATCGAATACGAGAGTCTACGAGCAACGATCCGAGATTTGAGTATTCACTAAAAACATTTCTTATGCAGAGATCGCGTTTACAATGTGTGTAGCATTTCGCGCTCACTCATATAACACGAATACGAACCAAATACGAGGTAGTGCATAAACTTCCTAAGTGAGGTGCATTGTAATATTTCAAATAGAATAACTCGCTGGGTACTGAACAACAATCCGGAACGCTCGTGAATGCACTCACAGTGTTTGCTCAACGTCAACCCCAAACCTTTCACAAGAAAGAAACACCGGCAGGATGTTTTTTTGAAAATTAAATTTCTACGTATTGGCATTTCTGTTTTGTTGGTTGAGATGTATGAGATCAAAGATGCGACTCAAAACAACTTAACAGCACAAAGGACAACTGTAATTTTTGACAGCGCTCACGATGATATTAATTTAAGGCATGGTCGGCATTATCGCAAGATGGCGCATGTCATGACGTCGTCTATGGTGATTCACAGGACATTGTTATCGCGCTTACACTAATTCCGAACGCGTGTGAAATCGATTACAGTGCAATTCGGAACGTACTCTTGTTTCTTACCAAATATAACCTCAAAAACTTTGTTTTCTTTTAAAATAAATGCTTTCTGCATGTTGTCCGTCATTAAACTTTGCCTTCATGGGCATATACTTGTAATTTAGAACACGCAAAGTAATTTTGCCTCGCTGTTGGTTCTGGGGCGAAATATGTATGGGTGCAGAACAATCTCCTTTCATCTAAATCCGTTCAGCCGTTTTAGTTTGAAAGCGTAACAATAAAACAAACATGCTCACTTTCGCATTTATAATATTAAGTTAGGATCAAGGGGGATGGAAGGTGAAGTCATTCGACATCGTTGGCGCCTACGTCACCAGCTGTCATGTTTCAAATAACGTTCTTAAGAGCGGGTAGTAACCAAAATTGCCTATCTTCAATTTAATTTTTCATGAAATTCATAAGACTTAGGTATAAAATAAAAATAATATGAGTAACTACATGATATTTTGAAACTTTTTGTGCAACAGAAACACAATACGTTAAAATTTTCTCGATAAAATAACATCACGAAGTTACCCCTAATTTTTACGTTTTTTCAATTTGTACTTAATATGCTAATGACTAATAGGATAATTTTTTAATGATTATCTGTATCAAGAAAAGGCGAAAAAAATTGTGCAGGCATTTTTTGAAATTCCTTTTAGTTTTGGTATTATTACGACTACAAGCTTTAAGCACTTACGACGTTTTTAGTTCGTGGAAGAAGTCATCTTCCGTCGCACGTTGCGGGAACTTCAAGCATATTTTTGTTTCACAAATCAGTCGCCGTCGCTCTGTTGAGACGAGAGGACTGCGCTTGAATTTTCTGCTGCTGTGCGATTTAATTTATTTGCGTAAATAATATTTTCGTAATTTAACACATTGTTGGAACGAAACTGTGAAATACAAAACATGAAAACATCACTAAAACCACTTCCGAAACGATTATTAAAATCGTTAAGAATTGATAAACTAAATAAATACCACGGCTAAACTATAAAATAAAAATATTATAATAATTCAATGTTAATATTTGAAAACTCAAGATGACATACAATTATTTGACAGATTTTTGACTGGTATAGTACAACTAGCGCCATTGTTCTGCACTTCGGTAAATTTTCTTGCGGAGAAAATTTACAACATAGAGTTCGTGCTGGAGATTTTAGATCTTATTACTATAAAGTAAAGAACCAAATTCGTTTACTCCTACTTTCGTTGACAAACTTCGGGTAAGGGTAACCTTAGACGACCCATTTCGAGCGACTTTTGACCAAAACCCCCGAATCAAGTTGAAACTCAAAATTTAACATATGGGTAGGTTATAGGTATAATAATATTATTGGAGCTTACAAAATAAATAAATCGGAAAACTAAAATAGGGTTTATTGCGGACACAAGCACGAAACGGTGTGCACGGGACATGACAGTTTTCATACGGATAGTGTTCTCGTGACTAGATCCCTTCGTATGGTGAGGATGAGTAAAGATTGTGACGGATCACAATGTTTGGGACTGTCGGCTTGCTTTTCAAAGCTAAAGTTTCATCAGTTACAAAAGAGGAACCTAATAAACTTTCGACTTTCTTTGGCACCCATATAAATAGATGCCAATTATTTTGTCGGTAAAGCCGACTAATGTACCCTAGTTATTTGTTCCGAAATTGGCCTGTTTTTCACAAATGTTTTCGGCGAGGACTTTTTTCTACTCGCGCTCCGCGCAGGATAGGTTTTCATGACACATGCCATTTGACTGCACAATACAGTGCAAAATCCATCAAACCAATATAATTTTTTACTTGGTAACACTGTTGCTAATTGAATTTGCACGATCCTGCAATGCATTATCCACGATATACCATTATATTTTTTTACTTGGTTAACACTGGTTTCCACGAAGACGTCGTGACGTACAACTTGTACAAGGCCCTAAATAAAATTTGGTTACATTGGAATTTGAACTTTGTCACGCCAGCATTGAGTTTCTAGTTCCAAAACATGACTATATCTAAGATTATGAATTCAAGCTTAGCGTATAGTATAGGCAAAATAAACAGATCTTTTACCTACTGAAGAATTTCATTGAAAATAAAGGGAGTGGACAATGGTCATACTTCGTTTAAATATTTTAATTGAAAAACCATTCGAGGTACCTATTTGTGCTGTGAGACCTTGCTTCTTGCCAAATTTCATGATTCTAGGTCAACGGGATGTATCATATGGATTTTAATTTATTTGCGAATGTTTATTTTCTTATTTTATTGACATTTTTGTTCAATTGATTTCATTTTCTCAAAGTAAGTGATGCGATTATATTTATACGCTTTTATATCATCAAAAAAGCAATTTTATCGAAATTGTTTTCACTATCATGTAGGTAGTATCATGAGTATGTAGTATTATAGTACTTTGATGGAAGTGCTTTGCTTTTTAGAGTTCGGTACCTCAAAAGAAAAAATCGAAACCCTTATGGGATCACTTTGTTATCCATCTATCTGACCGCTTATCTCAGGAATGCGTGGGGGTATCAAGTTGAAATTTATATCAAATACTTAGATAAACGGTCCTTTGGAGCTGTAAAAAACAACGAGCTTCTAAGACGTTGACTTTGTATCTTGGCATAAATTGCCATTCATTTCGCATATCTTGACACTCGCAAATAAATTAAAACCCATAAGATACATGTCGTTGACCTAGAATCATGAAATTTTACAAGAAACAAGGTACAGAAATAGGCACAGGAAAGTATCTGAAAATTGTTCAATTGTAGTTATGTTACATAATGTGTGGAACAATATTTTTTCAACTACGTTAGGTTTGTCTTTCAATTCGAAATTGAAAATTTATAGGCCATATCTTGAAGTAACATTTAGTCTTTATTTCATTTAAGTCAGTCTAATCTCAGCCTAGTCTCCACCAGCATCGGTAACAGATTCACGGACATACAATAATATTTAATAATATACCTACTTGTACACGTAGGTAAATTGAATAAAACAGTTTCATCTGATTATTTTGCGTATACACACTACACACAAGATTCAAATTCAAATGCTTAAATATACGCCGGGCGAAAAGTTTCTGCTGGCGGGAAGCGATTGTGTTTTGTTTTTGTCGTGTTTAATGAGAGGGGTAGGCAAAGAGGCGCGGGTGAAACTTGTTTTTTTTCTGTCTTGCTGGGCCCTCTTAACTTAACTCATGCTTAACTACGCGCACCGCGATGTTACCTCCAACACAAGTACGTACGACACACGTACTTCAACGTTACCGTTACTGTTCTTGTGTTAGCTCATCTGTTATTACATTTATTACTTAGTTTTGGTGTGCAAATAAGGAAACCAATTCTAATAATATTATTATTCCTATCTAAAATCTTTTGTAAGGAAATTTTCTTATTATTGGAGTTATGGTCTAAATAATTAGAAGTAGGTACCTACATACTTCACTAGTAGGAAATATAACTAATTCCACTAACCAACATGTAGTGGTTCAGGACACAAAATACGGCTCTCACACAAAGCTCATCGATCACAATGAAATAATACGAGAACAGACAACCTCCAGGCGTCCTCACTACGGGATGTGAGACTATTAACGTATCGGTTACGAATTATCAACATAATACTAGAATATACGCAAAACACACTGGTGTGGGTCCCCGGATCAAATTCACAGGACAGCAAAATTAACAGAGTACCAATTTCATCTAGACCTGTATTTTCCCTTCACCAAATACATAACATAGTTCAACTTACAGCGGTGTTCCCGAACAGACCCTGCGAAGCTTGCGCCCACATACTCGTAGGTATATCAGATACAATTTCTTAATATTACCCTGACCTTTCCTTTCGCAGCAAATACAGGCTTCGGAATGATCTCCGAAATAAAAAACATTTAGACAAAGTCCGCTCAGCGGTGATTTAGGGCAGCCCTGGCTTCCAGTGGTCTTAGGGCTGGCAATAAATTAACGTTTCGTTAACAATTTGCGGGTAATTTAATGTGGTAATCTACTGCTCAGAATAATAACTGACTTGTTAGCTTGATAATATGTTTATTGGCTTTCGATCTAAATTGTAGATTATTACTCTGTTCCCAGGAATTACGAGTAGTCTGATTACTGGAAATGGTCAAACGTGTTCCTTAAGATGTAAATCCATTGCTGCTGCTGCTTCTTCTTCTTTCTGTGTTGATTTTGCTGAGCTGTTGTTTAAACCAATACATCTGCTACCTTCCCCTGTCAGGACCACCAAGACCACAACTTTACAAACTGGCTCCAACTTACTGAGAACAACTTTGAATATGAATATTTCATGATCGCCTGCCGCCCGCGCTCCTCCACAGTATGCTAATTGACGCTTTGATACAAAGGTGTTAGTGTTCTGTACACCTTTTCTTTGGCAGCAAAGTGGCTGATGTTTTAGAAACAGTTGTGACTTGTTTGTTGTTCTTGAGTTTGTGCTTACAGTTGCGAATCATGATGAGCAATAACTTCTTTACATTAGACATTCACCTAAGGTTCAAGCCTATCCTATTTCTCTTCTCGCATTTGATATAAATGCTGTTTACTGACTAGAAAAGATATTTTATAAAATGTTCTTGACTGTATTCTCCATAAATTGAGAGAAACGACAGTCTTCATCCTTTTAACAGCACGTTTGTGAAATTTACGTCAAAGGTCTTCACTAATTACCTAAAACATACCTTAATGCTTCTACTACAAGGAAGATATAGGCATGGCTGTCTCTCTCTATACACCATACATACAACATCCCAATATTAACTAGTTGTTTTCGGAACGATCTAGTATGAACCACTTCGCAATATTGCTGTCACATTAGAACTAATACCAGGAGCACATACGTACGAAGGAGTTTACACGTTACTTGCAGTATTACCAAAACTTGGAGCCGGTCAGTGTTGATATTAGTCGCTTTCCGATACGATTCGATACCTTGGATACATATTCTACGATATTACTTCGTGGCATTTATGTTAACCTTAGCTATTCTCAAACTTAGTTAAATGCAGGTAGGGATGTGTTTAGGCATTCCACAATATAATTTTGATCGTCATTGAGTGGGCACAATAGGATGCTTCAATGCTTGTCTGTTATTCGATCGACAGAAATATTAAATTGTCCACAAACCCTTCATAAAACATTGTCTAAGTCTATTCCTTTCATAGTACTTAATTAGTTTAGCTTAAGGTAATTCAGTCTATTTATAAGCCCCTAGGATAAAGGCCTAGATTAGTTTCCGTCTGCAGGCAGGAGCCTGTTGCAACAAGCTACCCTCCATCGCCAATAAAGCTCGTTAAATTGCCATACACAGTCTTATTAGCTCGCATCATTGCTTGCTCGAAGGAACTCTATTTAAAGCCTGGCGCGGCGACCTAGTCAAAAGTTTATTTTACAGACAATGTTGTGTATTAATGTTGTGTTCAATATATATTAAACATGGGACAGAAGAAACGAAATAAAGTACCTATAACTCTAAGATACACTGAAAACGTGGTAGAATGTCACTTAATCTTTTCCGGGATATACCACATAACACAAACAATTTTCGGCATTTGGTAACTGCGACGAAAACGAATGGCATTTGAAATTTGGTCCCAAAGTTATACAGCAAGTGATAGCGGTCGGTCTGTGCGGCAAGCGGAGACCATTTCCTGTAATTAACGAGTTTGCACTGCGAGATTAGATGCAGAATGAGATGCAGCCTCACTGCTCACTGCTCTGTAAAGTCGAGGGGGACTTCTATTTAATATTTCTAAGTGGCCGGTATTTTTAACTATTTTAACGAGTCGTGAAATCATGCCTCTTTCCCTAAAGACCAAAGATGAGGACCTCGTTTAGTTTTATTTAAGTTAAAAAGTTGAGGGTTAGCTAGTCCTTTAAATATGGCCTTTTTAAGAAATACAAAGATACCTACCATAGATTTGCTTATTATACAGGTAGGTGTTTAGATACTGCCTCCGCACACTAAACTGTCAAACGTGGAATTTTTTTGCGGTTTATTTATTACTAGCACTTCGCCCGCCACTTCTTTCACGTGGATTTCGTATTATCTTCTACAAGATGTAGTACCCCTCCACCCCTTTGAACAGGTAGTTTTGGAAAATGTATGATTACTCGTACGAATATTATTCAGTTAATGGATACCTAGACGATAATACAAATTATGTGGATAAATGTGTGCATTAAGAGTTAGAGGTAGTTAAATGCTGTGATTATATTATATTTGTCACCCTCTAAATACAACGTTTAATGTAGGAGAAATGTTATGTTATTCTAATAATTTAAATTTGTACAAATTTTGTACGCATAACTGTTAACTTTGTTTTAGGATAAGTTTTATGTCATTTAGCGTGGAAAGATTTTGTCATTTAATATTAATGAAATGAAATTATGCTACATACCTAAGTTTAGATACCTACTTTATTGATTTTTGTACGTCGTCAGCAGCAAAACATACATATTTTATTTACAAGACCTGTTTTTACACCCACCTATGTTTTACAAATAAGAACTTTGACTTCGAATTTGACGATATTTTTACTTCCTATGGCTTAATCTGGACACGCAGTGAAATCCTCCCTCAAACACTTAATTACCCCTTTTACTGGTCTATTTGCGAAACACCCAAACACTTGTAGGTAACTCATTATTTTTCCGTTAATAGTTTTAATACCGATAATCGAGATAACCGAACAAGTTTTAGCACCCTCTAAAATTCCTTTGAGGGGTAGTTTTGAAAACCTAACAATGACAAACTTTATTATTTATTTAAGAATGTATTCGGGCTACGTTTGAAGTTTATTAACTCAAGAATTAAGATTTTTCATACAAATAAAATCCCCTCTTTTCACCCCTAGGTAGAATTTCCAAAAATCCCTTCTTAGAGCTCGCCTACGTTATAACGTAGGCGAGCCTAAAACAGCGGCTTCCTTCTATAGAAGGAACCCTTAATTTCTCATATATGTCACTCATTCAGCACTTCACCCACGACACGACTTCGTTCGCGTGAATTTCGTACTAACCCCTACAATTTCCACCACCCCCTTCAAATGGTAGTAATAATGATTAAGATTTTTATTATTTATTTATAAATAGGAATAAGTTGAGAAAAACTCAAAATGACAAACTTTATAATTTACTTTGATGTGTATACGTGCTAAGTTTGAATTTTAATAACATAAGGAATAAGATTTTTCATATAAACCAAATCCCCCCTTTTCACCCCCTTATAGGTCGAATTTCCAAAAATCCATTTTTAGTGCTCCCCTACATTATTAAAGGAAACCGTGTGCAAAATTTCACGCTCCTACTCCCAGTAGTTTCAAATACACCAATGTACTACGAAATTTTCAAAGCGGTTTTTTTGCCACCTTGGTGGTTTTCTCTATAACAAAATTAACAGGATGTCATCTATAGTCAACCTCACTAAAACTTTGTGCAAAAAGCAAGTTACTGCCTTACTACAACAACTAAATTATGATGATACTGAGAACCTACTTACCTCTATGGTGTAATATCAGCTATTTATCACTAATCAGCCATACAAGCCCAAAAGTGACTAACACACACACACACATACACCCTCACACACACACACACACCCTCACACACACACACACACACACACACACACCATTCCATATACGTATAACATAACCCTATTAACAAAAGTTTAGTTCACTCTTAGTTTATAATATTAAAGTTAACATTTCCACTCGAGCCACTAATCTTTTTATAATGTTGTTTTTATATCCTTTGGTTGTCATTGTACAAGTACTTAGAAACAGAAAATGTATTATTGTAAAAGGGCGGAGACCTGGTGTCCTGAAATACAGGCCTAGAGCCTAGTTTAGGCACCAGTCTCCCACAATATTAAAATGCTGTCTGACTCTGATACCATCTAATATGTATTTTGTAATATTGTGGTGAGAAAATAAATAAATAAATAAATAAATAAAAGTTTCGGCTGTGCGTGCATATGTTAGTCAGTCAGTCAGTTTCTCGTTTTATACATATAGTTTTTTTTTAGCTTAGAAAGATATACGAGTATGTTTATTTATTTCAAAGTGGTTATGCAATAACTTTTACAATATTTAAGAGAAGTAACTATGTATACACTAGGTACTAAATTAAATGACTAACTAACTATACAAATATACAAAAACAAATGGTCACTCAGGTGTCGAAGTACTCGTCCATATTGCTGTAATCCGGAAACGTGCCCAGAAGATTGGCAGCATTGCTACGTTGAATGGCAATGCTAATTCTTTGGCCAAATAACAACCCAGCCCGCTGGTCACGTGAAGTGTCGAACAGTCGGCGAGAAATTTCCTTAAAAAGGACACGCACACTCGGCACCATGACCCGAACGGCTCAAAACTCTAATTACCCATATGGTTACAGTATTTGCGCCAGCAGCGCCGCCAGCACAGCCCACCGTGCTAGGAACATGAGAGGGCGCAAGGGTTCCGACACAGGTTGCGTCCCACACCAGAAGCCTACCCACCTTCCAAGGTCAACAACGTCATGCCATTTGGTCTCTTCCCATCGTCACGTACCCAGCTGTTTGGTTCTAATACCGCTGGTACGCCGGTGGTGACAAGAGGGTCGACGAATAATATCGTTGATGCTGGCGTGCCGTGCTATGCGACCTGCGCTCCTGCAACAGGACAGGCCATGGCGCCCGAGACTATCGACAGCTACACCGCAGTGACACCAATGCGGAGCAACACAAGGTGCGCCCAAGCGGAGATGCATAGGGAGCCGAAACGATGAGTTATCCATCATAGTGCCTATGGTGGATGACAGGAGCGCCTGAAGCCACAAGCGTGACTCCCATTGTCCCACAGCCAGCACACGGGCACTCTCAACAGTATTAGGTGACGTGTTTACCAGGGTATTCCGTATAATACCGCAGAGCGGCACGTCCCACCGTCTCTGAGAGGACGGGTTGTCGGACAACAATAGTGGGACAAGCCATTTTCCATGCGTTCATCGCATCGGTCAAACACGGTACCTCAAAATCTACCAGTGAGCTCACCAGCTTACCTGAACATAAACCGTTTTAAGTTTTTTTATCTTTCAACGGTTGAAACATGTCGGTACGAATTAGTTTACTCAGTCTACGCAACGCCTCATAATATAAGGTCCCATTAAAATAGATGGACAAACTTTTAGAAATCATTCAGACCACCAAAATAAGGACAATGGTAAAAAAATAAAATAAGAAAAACGCATTAGATACTTACAAGAAAAAAAAATCTGCTAACGATACACTGCGCGCTTGTTTGTTTACAACTTACTGCAAAAGCTTTGATACTTTGATATCAGTTCAGCACGCAATTAGACAGTCCAAAGCCTGGTAAAGTGTGATGAGAAATTAGAATAATTTCTTTTCATAAGTACATAGACGGTTCGTAATCATGTGTGTTCGAGGAAAGTTTATTCACCCCCAATCGTAGCCTATTCTCGAGTTGCGCGTAATTACCTACTATCTATCTTCTACTTATCCTAACAACACTATCCTAAAAAGGTGATGTGTATGAAGGGAAGAGAAGTTCAAATTAATAGGTACCTACAGCACGCCGGAGACTAGTCTACCGCCTACGTCGACGACCCATCTCTAATAATGATGCTAACAGAACTGACTGGGTAGTGGGCTTTAGCGCGACTTGCGAACGCGCGCGCGGCGCCGCGGTGCGCAAGTGCAAGTACCTACCTACCAATAATGGATGTGTTTATTCTAGTGTGCAGGCAATTTATTATTTAAGGTCAAAATACAAAAAAAACTTTATTCAGTGTTTTTTTTTGCTTGGATATCTTTGGTTAGACATACTGAACGCTGTGTTAAAATTTGTCCACCTATTTTAATGGGACCTTATATATTGCAAACTGAGATAGTAATCAGAGAAGTAATAAAACAGAACGGCCACACGAACTCGGCAGAATAACTAACCACAAAGCAATTTATTGAACCTAATCATAACAATACTCTCAGTGGTCAGCCATATTGTGTGCGTTGTCATAGAGAATACAGACGAATCATTTGAAGGTGACACAACGGGAAGACACACAGGAAGATATGTCAGTGCAAAAAATATCGAAGATTTCTATTAATAAAAACGGAAGTGATTAAAGATTAAAAGAACATTTTGGTTCGTTTTCGTCGTTTGCAGGAACAGTGCTATAGTGTGTAACAAGTTTGTCGTATTATTTGCGATGTGCTTAAGCATATTACATTCTGTGTGTATGTCTGTTTGTTCGTATCACGTGTGTGATGTGATGTTGGGGTTCCCGTGGGCTGGTCGCTGCTTGTCGTTGTTGTGCTGTGGCTTGGTGGCTATGAGCCTGCTGTGCAACTCGCTGCCCGTCACCGCATGCTACCGATTCCTGCGAGCGGTGAGCCGGGCCAATGGGACCCTTTGATTATCGACACGAAGGTAAAATCAGAGATATAAATCGAGGAAAAGACGTTTTTAGATGATTAAACGTCAGCAACACAGAGATCCTCTCAGTTATAAATAATGAATCATGCTAAGTAAATGTTGAACTTGATGATGATAGCGTAAATAGAACCATGATCGGTGGCACTATTTGTCACAGATTTATTTAATGTATGCCTAAAGTTAATAATTCGAGATTCGAATTAGATCGTATTACTACCTACTGATGATTATTTGGAAAACATTTCTATTTACTGCCTGGACAGTTAATAACAGTTTATAAAACAATTTATATTTTTGGAAAAATTTACTTTGTCTGACTATAATAAAATCAGAAAGGTCAAGTGTCGACGTAGCATGAACGACGTACGTGTAACATCATTGATTCCACTGAATACTATCTAATTTGTCTAAGAAAATACTTCTTATCTATACACATAATAAATCTGTAGACGAGTCGTTTCTGTACACTGAAAATATTAAAAAATAATTGTCTCCTACTATGACAGCAAAATTAAAGACGCATTCAAGTCAAAAAAATATATTGAGGTGTTAGAGGATAACCAACAGATGCCATTTCTATCATTTTTGGCATGTTTCTGTGTTCGTCGGTTTGTCTGTTTGAATGTAAGAGATTAATTTGAACGATTATATTAACTTTTATACTCAAATATTGTGTATAACTCAGAGTAATTATTAGTTTTTGTTTCATCGCAGTCGCTTCGGTCTATCAGTGTTCAAGGAGAACTTTCCATTACGTAATCTAGAAACACGTAGCGACATCTATTGACGCGAAATAGTACTAACGAAAACATGTGTAATATCCATAATATTATTAGGCCCACTTGCGCGTTCATGGGTTATCCTAAATAACTCGGAGTTAACAGCTAACTCAGGGTTAATCAAATAATTCGTCTTGAGCCGCCAAGAGTTAAGGCTCCTTCAAACAGGTGCGACACGCGACGCGATACAAAGGCACCGCCTGTCGCGTGACGAGCGGTCCCTTTGTTTCGCGTGCGATTCGCGTCGCGTGTCGCGCTTGTTTGAAGGAGCCTTTAAAGGTAATCCATAGTAAAACTTTTAAATAATAAACCCACCGATGTGGGAGCGTTAAGTCGCTAAACTCTGGGTTAGTGTTAGTAATGTCAAAATAAATCGACATTAAGAGTACCCGCTGATAACTTATTTTGTGTTTTATATTGTTCAACGTTGTAGTAAGTAAAAATTCGGTACTATATCAGCAGGCAATATATTCATGAACTCATATAAAAATAAATATAAAATATAAAAAAAAAACTTAAAACATATTTTTCCTTATCTGACGTTTTCGGCAATCAGTAATATAAATCTCCATGGAAACCACATACAATACGACTGAAATGAAATGTCATGTTATAAAATTCAAAGACAAGAAAGTATTACGTATCGTAATGTGTAAAAGAGATCGGTATACAATTTCCGATCATTCATTTTTGGTTGGATTACATATCCTCGCGCAACCATGGATTCAGTACATGATTCTGGACCACTGTGTTGAAAATTTACGTCGGTAAAAAAGAATTGCTATTTCATACAAAGCGCAATACCTACGCGGTCAAAATTTATGAATCAGCAATTTTTTTACTAGGGTCATGTGCTAAATTCATGCCACCCTGTACATTGAAGATCTGACAATAGAACTCCTCAATAACGCACAGTACACGTATTGTGATTGGGTTATTTTACATAAATATCAAAGGAAGTTTTGTTAGTTAAGTTAAATGACTGGTTAGTTACTATCCGTGGTCAACTGATCATGGACTGCGAAGATACCCTACTGTCAAGGAACTCTTCAGTGACGAACGGTATACATATCTGTTGTGACTGGGTTTTCTTAAGGTATGTGGAACAATAGTTGCTGACTATCAAAACTATAAAGTAGTACACGAATTTGTGTGAACTAGGTACCACAATAAAAAATAAAAACCTTTTTTACAAAAAATACAGCAAACTTCAAAAATAAAACACTTTAAAGTGCAAAAGACCTAGTTGGTTTTCAAAAGTCGGTAATTTCTTGCCAACGACTTCCCAAACTAAAGTTATTTAAATATCTAGATTCCCACCAATACTTCCCCAGGATAATAAATTCATAACCAATTTTCCAAATAGCATGCGAAATAACGTGATATGTGGTATCAACACACGAAGCCCACGCGGCGCCTCTGCTTGTTACGGCAGAACGACATCACAGACGTCGCGAAATTGCGCCATCAATCGAATCAATATCCATCGCCGTGAGCTGTGCCTACACCACACTGGTCATGGGGACTGTGTTGATGCTATTGAAGTATACAGGGTAGCGTATGGTGACTACACGTCTTCTGTGGTGATAATACAAATTAGAGGATTATATCCAAGGTAAGAATGCTTGGAAACATGCTGGTCCAGCTCCATAGGACAATCTACACTCTAGACAAAATCAAAGTGATTCCTAATTTAATTGTGTAATTTAATATTTTTATGACATTGATTTACATTCTGTTATTACTTTATCTCACATACTGACTTATGACTTGTTATTTTCTTTATTTGAAAATCGTATACTTTTATAATGTTTTTAAATATGTGAGCACCATGTGTCTATCACATAATTAATTAATCATGTCATTGCTTCATTTTTTTTTCCTATTGTGGTATATTAATGTTATTGTAATTGCATCGTCTTCACAAATAATTATATAATTAATGTTTACAAAATATTGAAAAACCTTTAAAAATATTAGTAACGGTGGAGTTTCTTACTCATTCTTCTCCATACGAAACTACCTTTTGGAAGCGGCGATTAGAATCTATTCTATTTTAATGGAAATGTTGACGTTCAAAAGTGCCTTTTATGTGTCTATTTGAAATAAATGCTTTGCCTTTGATGTCAAGAACCTTTGTTCTAATAACCGTGCTCCACAACCGCAAGGGCGCATAAACTAATTTACTTTTTGCTCTGGACGCTTTTAACGTGCACGTCTTTCTACATCGATTGCACATATCTTGGTATATATATAATTTCAACATGGATGATGCGACCAATGTTATTATGTAACAATATTTTGTTTTAAAGAGTGTCCATATGGAGATTCTTGCTTGTTCTCCTCCATAGAACCATCTTTCAGACTGACCGACTCCTTGACAATTCAAGCATCTGTAAATACATACTTTAACTGAAATAAATGCTTTGAGTTGAATTAGAGTTTGAGTTTGATATATCCTTTTGAGCTCATAGCACAGAGAGTATTCATTTCACCAAAATGAGGTATAATTTTTTTGCAAAAGAATGATTATGAATTTTACTGGTACCAAAATATTGTACATTTTTACATAATGTTTCACAATCACAATTCCCTTAGGTTATGCAACTATCCCTGTAGCTAATCACTTGTGTTTGTTGTGACAGGTCGAGTCCGAAGGCGGTGCGGCGCAGGCATCGCCGGCGGCGCTGCCGCTGTGCCCCGCCGGCAGGCCGGACGCCGATGTGCAGCCGCTGCTTACTGACGGTAAGTGCACCTAACTACCTTCTGAACAGCTGCCTTCTGCAACACACATCAGGCCTGAGATACATCGGGAACGAAGTGTAACGCTCCACAATTAACCGGCACTATTTACCCCATTTGTCATGCTTTCACCAACGAATAACCAAGGTCGACTGTGGCGGCATCTAGAACGCTAGTTACGAACTACACATTGAACGTAACGTCACGTAAATTCTAACTTGTGTAAGCAGAGTTATCCACGCAATTAACATTTATACAGAAACCTGACCACAACCGTTGGGCAGTAGCCCCCCAGATACAGCACCATCTGGTCGGAGGAGTCTCCCTTTTTAAAGGAGGATGAGGAATTTTCCATCCTGTTCCTCATTAACTATACGACTATTCAGAAATAAGGCCTTGCTTTTATACATAAAAAATATACCCAAGCCTTATAATGATAGGACAGGCAACTGTTGCATCAGTCTTAAAGACACCACTACCTACACCAATAAAATATATCAAAAATACCATTCGATAATTCAATATAAATGATATCTCGATATGAATTATTACACAAAAACGTTGCGAACCTAAACGTGTTGTTGTCATTGAAGCTTACGCAAACAGATTGCGACGATATTCATGAAAACTATTCTTTTTCATTTTTTTTTATAGTCATAGTTAAAGAGTCTTATTTATTTAAAGGGGAATCTAGGTAGTTCTACTCAATTCTTTGTGAAAACTGGATTAAGAATCAATGAAAACATAAAACAGTAAAATGATAACTCAAGAAACATTGCGATGAGAGAACAATCTATTGTTAAAATATAAACAAGAATCATGAATCTTCACCACTTTTGTCAAATATTAAAGCCGTAAAGCAGTACTTTGTTTCAATTAGTTTCCGCGTCGGGGTTTTTTCTGGAAGCACTTAGTTTAATGGCGGCTAAAACTTTCAAATTTCAGATTTTAGCCTTAATTCACCTGAAGGACCCGTAACTTCTAATTCTGTTAGTTTTTTATTTTGCTACTTTTTTGGGCATATACTTAGTTTTCCAAGGGCTTGGCGTTTATTATTCCAAAGTATTCTTTAAGTTAAAGTTGAACTGATTAAGTTCATATAAATTCAAAGTTTAGATTTGAAAGCTCTAAAACATACGTTTCCATTTTTATCTGTCAATTTCCTAATAGGACCAATATTTTTCCTGTCGACGTATTTGTTTGATATCGCTTTAATATTCGCGCTGGGTCTTTTTTTTTTTTTTTTTTTGGTGGGAAATCATCAAATGACGTCTCCCGCTCTGGGCGGAGCGGAAGGGCGTGTCAGACTCTTACTGACTAAAACCCACCCGTGTTCCTTCAGTTGCCTGTGCGCCAGGGCCACGGTAACTCTTTCGAACAATCCGCAGCCCCGGCAGGCATCAGTCCTATCGGACCCCGTCTATTTTGCTGACATCTCTTTGAGGCGCGCGTGGAACACGACGCGCCGTCGACCCGGGCCTGGTCCTTACCGGACGGCGAGCTGCCCATTGCTCGCCGTCCGCAAGCCCTCGCGCTGGGTCCTCAAAGATCATTCATGCTGAATAAGCTCATTAATCAACTGGAGCTGTGAAGATCACGGAGACAAAGACTTGTCCCGCGGAGGACATGGCGGACTGGCAGTTCTGCTGTTGAGTGAACCAGATGTAGCCACGCTATTGTACGGTTCCAAGTTTATAGGTGAGTTCTCGGATTGAAAATACAAGTCAGTTCATTATACGTTTAAAGCTCCTTAAAACGGGCGCGACACGGCATAAAGGCACCGCTCTTCGCGCGACAGGCGGTGCCTTTGTGTCGCTTGCGATTCGCGTATCGTGTCGCGTCTGTTTGAAGGAGCCTTAAAAGGCAGAACGGATTGTATAAAGTGAGCGAGGTGCGGATCTGTTCCACCTGTCGACGGAATGTAATTATACAAACAATTGCAGCTGCAGTTACTTTTAGTTCCTAACAATTGAACTTCTATGAAAACGTACAGTTAAAATTCAATTTTCACGGCGGTTTCAAACCGGAGTGTGTATGACCTGAATGACACCCGACATTTTGTCGCAAAAGGAATTTCATGTTTCAAAAAACTATTGTGAGCGATTTTTTTGAATGTCAGTTATTTTCCTGGAGCCTGCTATTGTTTCTAAATGAGAGTACCAGAAATCTGAATACAGAGAGACTTTTCACCCCGTAAAAATGTGTGCGAAATGGGAAGTTAGTTTTTTACCTTTGTGTTTGTTTTTAGCCGCCTGTGCGCGGGAGCCACAGGGTACTGCCACAGTACTCTTTAGCTTTTGTTGTTGTTGTCTGTTGTTGTGATATAATGTGTCACGACACGTGGCTGATATCCTTATCAGCCACGTCACTCCTCCTGGAATGACCGCAGATCGTAAACCGAGACTGAGACACACACAGACACTGCTTGTATTTCATTACTTCAACACAGGCTGCGATATTATTAAGGTTTGTCATTTTAAGCTTCAAGCAACTTAAAGGGCTGATCCTCGTATCTTTATAGGTAATAAAATTATTTTTGTTTTGCCAAATCAGTATCACATTAAGTTTGTACATAACTATTGTATCTATATAATATATATATATTTATTTATTTATTAATCTAAATATATATATATACAGGGTTATTGGTAAAACACCAGCAACCTCTTAAGGGGTTATTGTACTCATCATTATAAACAACTTTTACTATGGACCAAACCAGAAATCACGAAAAAAAAAAAGAGATTTTCCCTATATTTATATTCGCATAACACGTCAAAATGTAGGGAACAGCTGATATTTTTTTCGCGATTTCAGGTTTGGTCCATAGTAAAAGTTGTTTATAATGATGAGCACAACGACCCCTTAAGAGGTTGCTGGTGTTTTACCAATAACCCTGTATATATTGGGGGTGCAGATTGAAAGGAAGCTTGAAAATACGTTTAACTTCTTTTAATTAAAACATACATAAACAATATAGTTCTTAGCGTGTTACTTCATCTTGCTCATCTCATTCTCTATCATCTCCTTTCAAATGTAGAGCTCACTCCTGGTTTATATTTTTTTAAGATAACTACAGACCATTCAGATAATATTAATAGATAAAGCTGCATTCAGACATGCTACTTTATTAAAATTCTCAAATTTATATACTTATATATATATGTTTACATAATTGTTAACAAAGTCTCCTTTCGTGTGTCTGTGTGATCGCGTTTTTCTTCAAAGTCAAAACATTTATTTCAAATAGGCACATAAAAGGTACTTCTCGACGTCAAAATTTACAACAAAATAGAATTGATTCTAATCGTTCCTTCCCAAATAACCATACAATAGATTTTGATACGGTTTCACTATCATTTAGAACTTTTATTTCGGAAGGTTTATGTATACTCGTATAATAACTTACATTAATATTTTACTAAAACATACTTAACAATAAATCTTGATGTTTTGCATATCGCCTTTGCCGCGCAAAGCAGGGCCCCGGGTCGCTCGTCTTTTATAAGTGATATAATCAACTTACTCAACAAATTGTAGTTCGTGTCCTTCGCAGACACATGCTCTACTCACTTATTGTTCAAAGACGAAAAACTGCTGCGTACTGCAGACCGTCGATTGGCTAATACATTCATGGCTTAACATTCGGTTTAGCCTACTTTTGTGAAGCATTTTCAAGATGCCTTTCAAGATGATGTAGGACCTATTGTTAAGTCAGGGAAATTAATTGTTAAGCAAATTGACACCCTCTCTCACTCGCGGTACGGCTAACCATCGGGAGCCGTCGATTCAATAGCGTCCCCTGTGAGGTCTGTTGGAAGTTCCAGTGTAGAAATGTCACAGGAAATTAAACTTGTGTCTAGAAAGGCGTTTGAGTCCGTTCAGCTTTTTAAAAGTTCTATACGGCTGATAAGGAACCAGTGGCCTGATTGTTTTATCGCAATCTAGATATTTTACTTATTTTTTTTATTACACGATAAACTCATCTGGATCAATTAGCGGATGCAAAAAAGTTCTATTATTTAGTGTGGCGAAACAGATTGAAGTATATAATACGAGAACGAGAAGTAATAATATAATATATATAATACGTATAATTTTGATAAAAAAATAATAAATGCAACCAAATTACAAATATATAAAAAGTAAAAAAGACAATCAAAATTTAAACAATTAAATCATAATCAAAAATAATTGCAGATAGGGTTGTCGATATTTTTTTCTTCTTTAAAAAGAAATTACACGAGAAAATCTTAGACGCATGAGATCGTTAATACCTTTTAGTCTTGTTTTTGCTATACGTCCTAAAGAGCTCGATTGCAATCGGTATTCTAAGCACGCGCACGTTAAATATAAGGTCTCTAGGAAATATATTGTTTGAGAGTCGGGGCTGAGTTAAACCGTGGTAATGGTACGGTCTTAAATTAAGAAGAAAAAGACTTCCATTACTAGCACGTGTAAAAAGTTATTATGACTAAATGTGTAGCTTAGAATAATGAAAATATAAATATCTGGAACATCATCCAAACGTCGTGTGCCGTCGGGACAAGATCACGAGGTGTAGTAATGTAGTCTCGTTGCAGGTCGAGAGGTTAATTCATTACGACTCACAAGCTAGAGATTTAGCCCGGGGGGTGAAACCGAAATTCGGCTTGATAAACTCGGTCAATACCTAAGACAAATAATAAGGATAAGGACCGAGATACAAGCAGAATTGTTAATAATACAGAAGATGAGAAAATTTACATAGGTATTGGATAATCCTACTGATTACCGTTAATAAATCAAACTAAATTATATTTCCCTTGAGGAATGTTGGCTTATTTTTCGAATCAAATCTACCAACTCAATCAAAATAAAAAATCTGCAATGACCATTTAGTGCACGAGAAATTTGCTTGTCAAACGAAAAAGTTCTAAATTTCAAAAAGTTCCAAGATAAAGCTAATTTCCGGTTAAGTAAAGCTTAAAACAGGTTGAATAATTATGTTATAAACGAAGGAGGAATATTAAAAACATTTAATGCATGTATATAAATAAATACTGCATTCTGTATGTACCTACCGATTTAATGGTAGGTGTGTGCTCATTTATAAAAACTAGATGAAACTGAAGTCCATTCAGTGGAGGCTCGTCCTCAAGGACCATTACATTATAATGACACGCCTTATAACTAATAATAATTTCATAATTACGAAATAGCACAAGCCACAGTATTTATCCCATGACATAACACACTTTACCCTAAAAAAGAAATGAACTCATAACAACCGCAGGAAAATCGTAAAAGCAACATTCCTAACTCCTTTGATTCGGAAAAGAATAATTCCCGCGAACGTTACGTCATGTCACGTTGCGGAGCGTCAACATTAGTCAACAACGTGTCAATCTCGCACGACATCGCTCCGCGTGACGGCCGACGGGCGCACGACGACGCTCGTGCGTGAGCGGCAGTTGTTGAGATGTGCTCGTTGGCTAGTGGAAAATGAAAACTTAATACAGCAATCAAGTTCCTAAAGACCATCGATGAATGGCTTTGGGTGTATGACTTATCTTACAAGATCATCCTCATCTTCAAGGTGTTGAAGTGATGAAATTACTGAAATATAGCTGTTATCCAAACCATATGAATATGGAACATTACTTCTTCGTGAATGCGTTTGCAGACACAAATCTCAGAAACCCACAAAAACTCTGATCTGGACTAAACTTACCTTTTAATAAAACACCAACATTCTTCTCTTGTTGTAAATATCAGGTCACACTGAATCGCACATTTTTCAATACCAACAAGATATACGAGTAGGTCTAGTTGGGCACTGGAGTAACCGCAAAACAAAAATAGCTTCGTCAGGAAATAGTACGAACTAGCAGCAATGAACTACAACAATCATCAATCAAATATCTGCAACACGCACTGACTCACTTTTGTACCTTCTCCTATTAATAGTCGGAACTCCGCTTACCCCATAATGAATACAGACTTGAAGATATCTCTTTGTGAAAAATGATAATCTTGTGTACCCTCGCTAAGTTTGTCACTAGTCCCATCAGAAACTTTGGGAACCAGCTGGCTTCCAGTATTCGCAAGTATTTAACAGCATTATAGAATAAACTTTCCATCAAAGGAACGTTTTCTATTAATGTTTTCCAGTTATTCTTAATACCTTTCTTTCGTGGCTCAGTGACAGATAAAAGAACTTTAAAATAAGCTTGTTACGTAGTTTGGTAAATATTTTGTAAATATGAGTTGCTGCACTATTTTATTGGCATTTATTACACAATCTATGCTTTTTACAAAAACTGTACCAATATTGCACAGTTGTTATTGAACATTCCATGTACTTGCCCAATTGTAAAAACAAATGTGTGTTATGTAATCATAACGCAGTGAATCGCCCAATCCCAACGAGAGTATTAGACAAAGAGGAACATTAGTGATTCAGTCAGTTTCACTTAAACAGGCACACCAGTTTATTAATCCTTCTAGCAAACAAAACTTAGCTTAAAATCTATACATATAATAAAATCGTAGCGATGTCAAAACTGTCCAGTCCAATCACTATGTATGACAAGCCAATCCCTTGGGAGAAGCAAGTTAAATACCTAGGTGTGATCCTTGAACACCACCTTACCTTCAGGGAGCACATAAAAGCGGCTCGTTGGCGCGCCTCCTCCGCTCTCTGTAGGCTTCACTTTATGTCCACCGCCCGCAGCAAATTGTCACTGACGTGCAAATTCAATTTTATTCATTTTTACACATAGGTATAATGTAGTGATGGTATAAAATCAAAAAATTATTGTGTTGCTATGTGCTGCCGTGCAAGGCGTACAAATATTGCTTACACAGCTGGTAATGGTAAATGATAAATGATTTTATTTCTGTAAGTAGGTTTGTACAAACACTTTTACACGTCAATCATGTTTTTTAAACTAGATGAGGTCGGCGTTTCCTATCTGACTACTCTGAGAAGAAAGGTCGAAACAAACTCAGAGGTTACAGTCTCTTTTAAAGTCCAGACATAATCTTGGTCAGGTCATGCGAAGACCATGCAGATTGGTATCTGAAATGGTCTTTTGAGGAAAGAACCACACAGATTGAGTGGACCTGTCCAGTCAGTGCCCGCATTTGTCAGTAATCGTGCAGCTCGACTCAGGAAGTCAGGACTTAAGGAGCTCAACGATTCGACGAACAATACCAAAGAAAGGACATTTGGGTAGGCCAAACTGCCAGATGATGATTAAAACAAAATGTGAGAAAAAACGCAATGACCCACATAGTCCTCATATTCACAATAATGAAAATAATATAATACTTTTTATAGTAAATATTCATGTCTAAAAAGAGTTAGCAAACTAAAATCAACATTCACTGTGTAAATTTATTGGAGCAGCTCAATCCCAAGTCTTTTTGTCCTCAATATAGTCTTTCACAGTATAATAGGCTTTCTGGCATAATTTAACATCTGGTAACAGGTATACTACAGGTACAGGTACTACAGGTATGCTTATATAATTATACAAATAATGCTAAGTAACGGTCTTAAATCTTTTGCAATAAAATAAACTTAAAGAAAATAGTAAGTACTTTATCTAGAATTACCCCAAAATATTACGCCGTACCGCAGTGTGGTGGAGATATATGGTATGCGATATGAACAGTGTTGCGATAGGCGACCTTGCTTAAACTGTGTAAAGCATAGCAATATTGATTCAGTTTTTTTAATTATATGATCAATGTGTGTTTTCCATGTCATGCGCTTATCTAACCAAAGCCCTAGAAATTTTGTGTTGTCTATTTTAGCAAACTTATTTTCTTCATATTTAATATTTGTACTAAAGTTTGAACGTTGGTTAAAATTCATGTAGTGGGTATTTCCGAAATAAATTTTTAGGCTGTTATTAGTTAGACATTGAAGAATTAAGCCTAAACTATTATTTATTTCATTTTCATATCTGTCTAAGTTTTGTCCTATAAATATTGTAGTACAGTCATCGGTAAATACAGTCGGTGTTCTATGGTTCTGGGAATATCGCTTATTAACAAAGGAATAACAATGGACCAAGTACACTCCCCTGCGGTACGCCGTAATTTATAAATCTTTGTTTCGATAAGTAGGTTTGTTCTGTTTTAGATTACAAAAGGTAGAAGGTATACGAATTTGTATGCGAAGGTATACAAATTCTCGGTTCCTACAAACAAAAACTAATCGTTTTGCTTAACAATGGTAGCATTTTTTATTGCCAAAACTGGCATATAAATAGATTAGTAAACAAATTTAAGTGTGGTAGCTACTTCTATAAGGGAGGGTCTACTATGCAAAACTGTGATGTCTTCGCTTCATTATTGGATAAGATACAAGAGCCTTATTTTGAACCAAAAACGGGCCGTAAATTATAGGAATCGGCCATAAGTATTATTTACTTATGGCCGATTCCTATAATTTACGGCCCATTGACAGAATGTTATTATAACACAATCAACATAAACTGTGTGAAAAAAATACGTATTATTGAAGTTAACTCAAAAAACAGTCATCAAAATTTGACCGGACTTTATAGGACCACCCCCTATAAGTATACCCTTTCAAACAGCAGAAGAATTTTTCAAATCGGTTTATAAATGACGGAGTTAAAAAAGCAATCGAATTGAGAACCTCCTCCTATTTTTGAAGTCGGTTAAAAATCGAACGCCTTCGTCATGTCCATGAATAATGCTGTAACTGGGACTTTTTGGTCCATAATTTAAAATTATTTCATTTATTAATTCATAGATAGCCATATTAATATGTTTATGCTTTCTAAAACCATACTGTTCTTTAGTTGGTTTTTCTAAGAATGAGTAAAGGCTGTTAAACATACAAAAAATAAAATAAATATCATCGAAAAAGTTATTTATTATAACTTATTCAAGTTATAATAAATAACTTTTTCGATGATTTTGGAAAACACAGGAACGAGTGCAATAATAAGCCTATAATTTTCATGTTTTGTGGATCATCCTTTTTATGTTGAGGTTTTATAACAATTATAAGTCCTTCAGGGAATTTACCGTTATCTATACAAAGATTTACTATTTATCTAAGAACTGGTAAAATTTTAGTAACTACGTTTTTGATTGCATTGTGTAACAATATCATCATAGCCGGAACTATTTGTATTTTTTAGAACAATAATAATTGTATGTGTGTCATGTGGGGTTAAGGTTTGAATCGATTAATGTCGATTTATAATCGGTGTTGTGATTGTGATTCTTTATTGGTTGAACTTGATCAATGAAATAGTTATTAAATAAGTCTGCAATCTCATTTGGTTCTATAGTAAGTATATTTATTATTATCTGTAAGTATTTTAGAAGAGTAATCTTTTGGGTAATTCGATTTAGTTGAGTTTATTAGTCTTAAAGTTGCTTTAATCTTATTGTCAGAATTATTAATGAAGTAGCTGTTTTGGGTTTTTTGAGTCAATTTGATAATTAGTTTTTCACACTGCCTTTTCGCTAATGTCAAATTCATTCATTCATCATTTAAACCCTAAGCAGTAGCCGGACATTAATATTGAACTGAATTTCATTACGATCCGCTGGTCATTATTGTGATTTGAATTTGGAACCTCAACTGAGAAAATCAAGTAAACTCACAAAAAATTATCTTTTTTTTCTATTAATGTATAGCTCGACCAAAGAGTTCTCACTTCATAGGTTTTAGCTGGCGTCAACGAACAAAATGATTAGTTGCTGTGACGCGTACCATCGCGTTTGAATGTTGGATTTGGGCTCACGCCCTATTGACGATATTATTTATTGTGTTTGTGTTTTTGATGAAATTGCATGAGTTTAGATTTTTTAAATCAAAAGCCTGACAGGCAGTAAGTTATTTTAGTTCAATCTCAGATTTGATGCCACCACCTGCATCAGACTGCTTGAAAAGTGAGCTAGTTCTGAATGTGAAAAGTGAGCTGGTTATGTTTATAATCGTCTCTTTCCTTCTTTTATTTTGATACCCCACCTATTAATGGTATAATTTCTTTTTCAAGAACTTTTTTATTGCCGTCTAAAATCCGCCATTTTGCGTCTAAAATCCGCCAAAATAAAACCTAGCCTATAACCTTCGCGCGACCCAGACGAGTCGATAGACACCTCATGTATTCAAATCCATCTGGCCGTTAGGATGCTTTGAGACTATAAAGAATTCCACATACAAAGATACGTACGCATGAAATACATAACCCTGTCTTTGCTATCACGTCGTCGGGTAAATAGTGTATGAAACTGCACATAGCAAGGTATTTCCCGGTTATTCAACAGTTTCATAAACTACTAATTTGATAATCGAATTGGTTTTTATTACCTCGTAGTAGGTGCGATGAGTAGAATATTCTCCTCGGGGATAAAGGTGTCTTCGTCTTGGGTTTCAGCCAATCAAATGCCTCTAAACTAGTTTTAAGTAATACTTGAGTCCTGAGTGAAGTTCTTTAATACGGGCCTAAGACACTGCTTTATCCCTTTAGTGGATAATCTACTATTAGACGTTTAGTGTAAGTGTTAGATGATTTCTCATTGGTTTTATTTGATTGGCGCCTTAATTGCCATAGCATTTCACGCTTACCCTTACAACATAGTTTTAGACCTTTAGTTATCTATTTCGGAGTTTCGGAGCATAGATTTTTAATTCTCACTATGGTAAAGCACGGATCGTAGAATAACATAAACAAGCTATTAGATTCACGGAATGCATTATCTGAGTCTGCACAATTGTAAACATTATCTGGGTCTGCACAGTTGTAAACATTACTAAAACATTTGACTATACTGGCTTTGAAGAGCATTCATAGATTTAAGAATATTGTACGGTTCGTACACTTGCAGAGTTGTTGTTGTTAAGGTTGAAGCGCGTAGAGAAAAGACCACTTAGTTCCCGCTAAATTTATTACGTAAAAATAGTATTACACGTAAACTTGTAGACGATTCCTTTCTCTAATGTTATTCACCGCGTAGCAGTAATCGCACTCACTGATTTATTGTAGTTCATGTACATTTATAGTAATATAATGACGCACGCCTGGTGCAAGCCACCGCGTCAGCAAAATACGTACAGTGTAAGACTACAAAAAGTTTCTTGACAAAAATGTCGACTGAAAGTAGGTATACCAATTTGTAATGGTACAAGTTTTTTAACAGGACATCTTATGATTTGAGCTATATGATCGGACATCGCCCATTTGAGCTGTATGGTCGGACATCGCCCATTTCAGCTGTATGGTCGGACATCGCCCATTTGAGCTCTATGGTCGGACATCGCCCATTTGAGCTGTATGGTCGGACATCGCCTAGTTGAGCTGTATGGTCGGACATCGCCCATTTCAGCTGTATGGTCGGACATCGCCCAGTTGAGCTGTATGGTCGGACATCGCCCATTTGAGCTGTATGGTCGGACATCGCCCATTTCAGCTGTATGGTCGGACCTCGCCCATTCCATCACCTCGCTAGTACTGTCTCTAATAGTGTGTATTATTCTGTCGGTACAGGTACCACTATCTAATCGGGTTGGTTGACGAATACTTAGTTTCATACGGAAGTTATAAAATACATTTTCAAGTAGCGTAGAAAATTTCGTATTTAAAAAATATCTATAATAAAGTCTACACAGATCAAGACTTTCTTTTTGTTATTATAACATATCTTCTCAAATTGGTAGAAAAAGACGTTTGAATTTGGGCGATATTTATATACAAACCACAGTTATATGATGATCAATTAATTCGATAGCACAACATTCTAAAACATTAGCACAGTAGTATTCTTTAAAATTGAGTAATTTATACTTGTGTTTATTGTTTACCAGAATACATGTACCTCCTGAAAACATGGTAAAACCATGTTTCAGCATGGTACTCGTACATGATTGTTTCTAACGTAATGGGTTCCAAATGTGTAATTTGGATATAAATGTATGTCATCGCCTTCTTTCTTTCATATTGTGTTCTGTTACACAAAGCGCACTAACCAATTTATTATTACAAGTAAGGCGTGTAGATGCAAGCTCAATAGATCCGATTTACTTATTAAACCATTAGAGTTTTTATTCATTACATTTATGTGTTTATACAAGAAAAATAAACTATTATTTACAATATTAGGGGTAGTAATATTATCATTTATGAAAATATTATGTATGTAAGAAAAAATCTTTTTAATAAAATAAGTGATAGACATAATTTAAATACTAGAAATAAAGATAAAATCGATCAACCATTTTTTAGATTATCTAAATTACATACATCTTTTATGGGGTACTGTGTTAAATGTTACAACAAAATACCTTGTGACATATTGCAATTAAATGAAAGAAAATTTAAAACTCATATAAAAAGTACACTTTGTAAACAATCATATTACAAATTAGAGGATTATATCCTAGATAAGAATGCTTGGAAACATGCTGGTCCTGCTCCATAGGACAATCTAGAGTGTAGACAAAATCAAACTGGTTGCTAATTTAATTGTATAATTTATAATTGTTATGACATTGATTGTTACATTATGTACTTAACTACTTTAACTCACACACTAAATTATTACTTGTTAAAATTTTGGAAACATCATCTACTTTTCAATATTTGTAAATATGTGAGCACCATGTATCTATCACATAATTAATTATCTGCCTTTGCATTATATTTAATTCTTTTTACCTATTGTGGTATAGTAATTTTATTCTAGGTGCATCGTCTTCACATGATTACATAATTAATGTGAACTTACATAATATTGTAAAATATTTTAAAAGAGTAACGGTGGAGTTACTTGCCCATTCTTCTCCATACGAAACTACCTTTTGGAAGGGGCAACTAGAATCAATTCTATTTTTTTGTAAATTTTGACGTTCAAAAGTGCCTTTTATGTGCCTATTTGAAATAAATGATTTGACTTTGACTTTGACTATCAACATTAGGAGACATATTATTGATATCTGGCAAATTACTGATAACGGGCTTTGAAACAATGTCAGCATATAAAGGAATATCAGGAGTATTTGTATGAATAATACGTTGAAGGTTTCTAAACATATTTTCAATCCCATTGTTATTTATCGTGCTTTGAAAACATGGTATCGTCGTATTTCAGGTCTAAATTGGAGTCAATTAATAATGCATAGTTATGAGTTTCTATGTCAAGGTACAGTAAATTATTAAGTAAACATTTCTAATCTTCCATTGTACATGTAGAACGATAACTAATTTTAAAAGTAGGTAACCAAAGGATTATATTAGTTTTATGCGGAGGCAGTAGTGTCTCGCGTATAATCAAATCGTAATAATTATCGTTTATAAGAAAGTCTTCCTCGCCTATGAAAATTATACCGTAATCATTCATCATGAAGTCAGTAGGTTTTAAGTTGATGTTACTAATAAGTTCATTTAGGTACCCTTCAGAACAGTTTGCTTGAACACGAGGCTTTTGGCTACTTTGTTTTGGTGTATTTAATGTCATTTATTTTTAATGTGCGTTTTGATTGTGCAGAATAAACTATGTTTATTTCTTAATTTTCTTTTCTTTCTAAGAAAACTCACGGGAGCCCCCTTCTATGTCCGCAATGAGAATCTTCACGTATATCTCAGAATGCCCACCGTCCAGTAGTTCATGAAACGCCTCTCAAAGTGTTTCTTCGACTTTGCTATAAAGCACCCAATCCCCTGATTGCGGCGGCCGCCCGATACACTCCCTCCCGCATAAGTAGGATTAGCCAAACGAAGCATGCCTTAACTACTCCCGACTACTCCTACTCCTACTTTACTATTCCCGACGACACCACAACCCTCCTCCAGAAGCGTAGTAAGGCCACCAGTACTCTTTGAAAGTACAAAATCCGACCGCCGTCCTTCTGTCCTTGGTGGCAAGCCGAAGCCCGCCGTGACGCCCCAGTCCATGTCCAGCCCTACCCTTTCTCGAGCCAGCCTGCGCCGCTGAGCCAACTTTAAATTCATCCCAAATTAATCTGATCCTGCCTGTCACTTGCTGCCCTCCCCCAGCAACGCCCTAACCCGAGATCCGTATTATGCCCCACAAGGGGTGCCCTTAGCGTGTAGTCGCTTAATTTACTGAGCCACCCACGGCAAGCTCAGTTAACAACCTTCTAGGATGACCTCCGAGAACCCATTTATAAAAAATAAAAATGACAAATCTGTACATTGTTTTTTTTTAAAGAATTTTCTATAAAGTCTGAGTATGATTCTAATGCCTAACATAATAATATTTTTTTAGAAATTATGTCTGTTTGTCTGAATGTATGTTCCAGCATCACGCAACAACTACCGGATAGATTTTCCGGTGCAAATTCTACATAGATATTCCCTATAAGTCTGGTCAGTCTGTAGGGTATAAATTATCACGCTATTTGCTATTGGAGATGAGCAATATTGCAATTTGTTTGTATTCTTCTGTATACTGCAAATTGTAAAAAGACGAGCCAAAATATTGCATATAGTTACAGATTTAACCTTTTAAGGCGAGGTTTTCCGGCCTGTAGGCCTTTCAAACGCTACCTCCCGCAAGTATAATAAAGTAAGCAGTATTACGTCTTCATACAAATCGGCCGAAACGATGCGCTAAATGATAAATGATTTTATTTCTGTAAGTAGGTTTGAACAAACACTTTACACGTCAATCATATTTTAATATAAAAACTAGATGAGGTCGGCCTTTCCTATCTGACTACTCTGAGAAGAAAGGCCGAAACAAACTCAGAGGTCACAGTTTCTTTTAAAGTCCAAACATAATCTTGGTCAGATCATGTGAAAACCACGTAGATTTGTGTCTGAAATGGTCTTTTGAGGAAAAACCACACAGATTGAGTGGACCTGTCCAGTCAGTGCACGCATTTGTCAGTAATCGTGCAGCTCAACTCAGAACTAAAGGAGCTCAACGATTCGACGAACAATACCACAGAAAGGACATTTGGGTAGGCCACAAAAATTACTCAAACTGCCAGACCATGATTAAAATTAACTGAGGAGAAAAAAAGCAACAATGAACCCACATAGTCTTCACATTCACAATATTAAAAATCTCGGTGTACCTACACAGTGTTTAACAGTCGCGCGTGCGCCGCAGTTACGTAGGAACGCGGACGGTGCGAGAGCACGAAGTTATCGACAGTATTGTTCAGTGTATGGATGTTTGAATTTTCCAGTATCGAAACCAGAAATGTAATTTTTTTAATTAGCAACTCAGGTGGCTTGGTAAGCCTATAAAAATAAGTTAGTTAATCATTTTAATTTTTAGTTTTTGTTTATTTATGTTATGTAGGTATTTCTATATTGATTGATGCGTAGCGAGCGACACTTCCTTGACATGTACATTACGTAGTAGGTGCGTTTCTCTCTTTTTCCTGCAATCGATGCCAGATTGAAGCAGGAGAACAAAATATACCATACTAGCTTCTGCTCGCGGCTTCGCCTGCGTGGATTTCAGTCCGTCTTTATCGTGCGTCCCACGATCAAAAACATGTTCGTGAAATCTAAACTATTCATCCCATATTCTTCCAAATGATTTGGTGTAAAATGCAATTTTACCCAACTTCGACGAAGCAAAACGCAGGGTTATGATTTTCACCGGTATGTATGCTCATCTGTTCTCTCATAACTTCTAAACTATTAATCAGAATTTGACAAATGATGTATCGTTGGAAGCGTCTTGATCGTCCGCTGGTTAAAGGCTGTGACATCACATTAAATGAAAATAGCGCCCGCTCGAGGAA
This sequence comes from Dryobotodes eremita, assembly GCA_917490735.1. NCBI lineage: Eukaryota > Metazoa > Arthropoda > Insecta > Lepidoptera > Noctuidae > Dryobotodes > Dryobotodes eremita. The sequence continues at coordinate 937,870 of OU823241.1, read as the reverse complement.
AAAAAGGCATGAAAAAAAAGATATGCTTGTTGCGTATCTAATGAAAAACTACGTGTCTTTTATTATCATCAACCATATTTTAACTCCTGTGGGCGTACTAGGGGAAGTGTTGACTATTGCGTAATAGAAAAACCGTTTGCAGTTCAAATCAAGTCATAATTTACGATAAAACTAATCACACTAGCATTTTGCACACTGTAGGTACACGACACAACTATACGGAACGCGCGACAACAACTCTGGTCAAGCGTTATGTTATAGACTCTGTCGTGCGCCGCCTGGTGGCGCTTGCGTCCCGATTAATCAAAGTCAAACGATTGATTTAACGTATTTCCGAAATATATATTGTTAGTTCTTGTTATAAATTATAACTCCAAAATAATTTAAATAAAAAGCAAGTTCAAAAACTAAATCCCAACTAAAACAAAAACAACAGCTAAAAACGTATAAACAAGACATCACACACAGACAAATTAATATGAAATCCGGAGTCACATGTCATGTAAATAAGGCATAAATCGAACAGTTTGACATGTGACCCGGGATTTTTAATTTGCAAGCAAACCTTACCCACAAGCTACCGGATTTGTGAAAAACCTTTTTAATGAACAGGACATTATCTTCAACAAATCGCAAGGTTTTATAAAATAATACTCTCCCATCATTTTTGTCGGACTTATAAAGTACTGTTGCAACTTACAACCCATGAGACACCGTCAGTGGGCAACCCTAGTGCGTGTTTATCTACCGAGCGGCCGGCGGTAATTATTTCAAGGAGACTTGATACTGCTTACTTTATTATAGTGTGCCCAAATGCATCGCGACGTATTTATTTAAGACTAGCGACCCGCCCCGGCTTCGCACGGGTAGTAGAGAATATATATGCCTCCTTTTTTTTCAGACGTAATGTCGTATCAGCCTGTTGCGTCGAGCATGTGGGTTAAACTAAAATGTAACTGATGTTCATCCTACTTGGAATATGTTTGATGTATTATATTTCGAGTCCTGCAAGATGATGATAAGAAGGTTTTATATGACATAGCAGCGACACGTGCACAGTCGCGTTTTTTAAACTTTTAAACTATTTGACCAAATGTACACAATGCAACGCACAAAGTTTTGCCAATAACGGCGTTCGACTAAATGGTAGACATATGCAATCGCGAACTTTTTTTAGACCTATTTATGAGTGACATAAACACTATACATCATTTATGTGTACATCTAATGGTTGCTGTTACCAGTATCTCCATTTATGTTCGTATAAATCATACACGACTTAGAACCCAAAACAAATTGTGTTGAGTTCAATGTAAAACATATTATAAAGCGATAAATTCATTATTCAGGACCGTCAGTAGTTGTGTGAGATTAACTCCGCTGTTTATGTAAACGTAGCATAGGTATATATTACATTATTGGAGCACACAATACGTACACGCTAATATGGTAGGACATTAGGAGTTGAGAGACAGATGGCGGAAAACTGGTGAGTTTAAAAAAATCATACACAATTGAATTCTGAAAATATGGAGTACGTCACATAGCTTCATAACTTATAATAACAGCACGCCTGAATTCCCCGAAGCATTAGTCAGAGGTCTACCTACCTAGACTTCACCCACATTTCGCCAGTTATGTTTAAATCTCATGTAATAGGGGGCGAGCCTATTGCCGTTAACCGGGCACAAATGCAGACTGCTGCTGAGAAAATATGGAATATTCTAAACATAAATAAAAATTGAAGTTTGACCCCATAGTAGATAATAATAATATTGTAGTTCAAATAACCTAACAATGATAAGTCACCTAAACAAGAGCAATAGTGCTCAGCACTCTATTACAATCGGTAATCCTGCCAACAATTGTCCGCTCTTACGAGTACTTCACAAGTGCACTCTCCAGTGCTTAATTGGAATGTAATTATAGATACTAGTATATGGAACTGCAAGGCAGCCATTGCAGCTCTACCTACGTGTCAGGCATCTACTTGCTTCCGAAAGATTATAGAGGGTACCTATAAGCTTCTTGGACTCGCTTATGCATTTTAGTAGCGGTTCCATCTTGGTTCCACTGGTTATACTATATTTTCTTTTTTTCAGCCGAAAACAGCTGACCTTTGTCAGAGACTCTGGTCCTTTGAGGCGGATATTAAAATGTGAGGACGTTTGTTGGCGTGATCTTTCTTATATCGATACCTTTAGACTCAAAAGGCGTAAACGCCAAAAGGCCACTTTTCAGGAAAAGCAAAAAACAAAAAATATTTTAAGAAAAAAATCATAACTTTTTTGTTTCAAGACTGAGTAAGTTCATTTTCGGCCCAAATTATTAAATGTTTAAGATAAACAGTACGATTATATATTATTTAGGATAAATTAATAAATAAAGAAAATAGGATTGTTATACGCCCCCAAAAAAATTAAAAAATGTTGTTTACAACCCAAAATTTTACATTGTCTGTAGAATGCTTAGGGTGTATAGGTCACTTAAAGCGTCCTTTCTTGCTGAAAAGGGGTGTATTGACAGTCAACGGAGAAGTATGTACTTAATATTCATAACATTATGATAAACGGTTAAGGTTTAAACGTCACTACAAGCATCTATTGTTGTAAAGAAGGGGTATATAACACAGTCACCGGAGAAGTATTTAGCTAATAATTACACAATGCTTTTAACTGCTGGATTGTTATTTATAAATCAAAGTCATCTCCTTGTTATTATTTGGTTTATATTATTCATAAAAACCTCTACTGAAAAAGTTGGCCATCGTAATCACAAACTTTTGGCTTAAGGTTACGCAAATACTAGTTGTCATTGAAAAACATGGCGTAGATTAATTTACTAAAACTAAAACCCAGATAAACAAGAGCTTGATACGGAATCAGTATAACAAAAAACAATTAATCATTTCAAAATCTTTATTATCATTATGACATTAATTAGAGTCTATGCCTGAGCCTGAGCCTGTGAAGAAGTGCGTTTTTCTATAAACTTTAGCAAGAAACTCCAAGGACACTCTTTTTAAATCAAGATATTACAAAATCCTGGGTACATTATTCTTGTTGCTTCTATATGCGAGAACAATGAAAAAAATATATAAAGAAACAATTCAAAATATAAGATTAATAATAAAAATAAGCCGTGGCAGTTAAGAGATGACCAGTCTCAACTGACGGCGCCCGTTCACGAACATGACGCGTGGATCAGCACCATCCAGCTCAACCATATCCAACACACGCGCCACCAACAGTGAGACATTTAAGAGAGCATGACATAGTCTCAACTGCCATGCTGTCAAGTCAACATAATTATTATAATAAACGAATCCATGGTACTCACATTTACAAAATTGCAAAATGCTTCTAAATTATACAAAACTATAGTTTGCTATGTATTTGAGCAATGAATAAAATTTTACTACATAAAAGAAAAGAATCATTAAAATATCTATTGAGTTATTCAATAATAAAACATATTTTATAAAAAATAAACAAACATTAAGTTCGCAATGTCAGAAAAATAAAAGGGGGAATAAGAAAGGAGTATCTCTTCCAAACATTCAAATTTTAACTAGTGCGCCCGAGTGGCTGTGGAGCAGGACCAGCATTAAGCCAAGCATATATTCTTTGGAATCGTTACAACATTCTTAATTATCACAACAAGAATAACTACTTTATTAAATTATGGTAAAAGACTAGAAGCTCCATCTAAGACAAAATGCTTTTAACTAACAAGAAAATTACTTTAAAAAAAGAAGAAAATAAGTAGGTTATTAAATGACCGCACAAAAAAAAGGAAATATTAATTTTTATGGAAATCAATTGAAAATGTTGGAGCTCTAATCTACATCAATTTCTTGGTTTTCTTCGTAATCCCTATGAGGAAAAAAGTCACAAACGGTTTCTTCACAAGGAAGTCGACGATACTCATCGTGATAAGTCTTTGGAATGGTTCTATTATCACAAAGTCTCATCAAATCTTTATATTTGGCCTTGGATATAGGCAATCTGGCATTGTAGGCAGGCTTTATTATACATCCTGGAATGTCTTGTCTGGAGTCATCAACCACTATACTAGTTCAGGTTGGTAAGAGCACTGGCCGGCTTAAAAGTATTTCGATCTACAAACATAACTTTCGCTCATAAGACTATATTGATAAGTGTAATTCAAAATTATTTTCGGTCGTAATACGCTAAAACTAAATATGATAAAATAACTAATATAAAGTATAGGACACAGTTGATTTTTTCGAGATAATTTCAGTTAGGGCGTATAAGTCATCTTTAATTTTATAACGGAATAATAGGGGAGTATGCACCATATTTGGCTTAAGAGCGATGATATGACCAACATTTTGCGGCATCAACGTTAAGTCGTATGAGTCAACTTTATTTTTATACAAGAATAAGAAGGGCGTATCCTCAAGTTTTGGTTAGCGACTTTATTATACGACCTTTAAGTTTTTTAATAATTGTGCATGTTACCGAAATAACCAATAAAATAAAAAATTATATCAAATACGCCTTGTGTCTTTTAAAAATCTCAAAAAATCACGTGGGCCGTATTAGCCTGAATTTTGCGAATTTCGCAGTTTTAACTACACAGATTGATAGAGAAAAAAAAACTGAATATAACTGCATCAAAAAGTCATTTTGGCCAAAGTGGCGTTTACGCCCTTTGAGTCTAAAGGTATCGATATGAGGTACTGTGATACTACGTGGGCCTACTTATTGAATGCCTTGTGGTATTAAGTCTGCCTTTTGTTGCACTGTGCATAAGGCGTGTAAGGTTTACCTGTCCGATATATTTATTCGAATCACCCCTGTTCATTCATGTTCTACCGGCAGATTACATCCTCTAAAATATATGAAGAGCTAGTTCGGTCCAGATGAGCAATTTTATGGACGAATACACTTCTGCTTCTTAATGCCGGATATTAGCCTCACTTCACTGCATCCAATATGTGCTCATCAAATGCAATCACTAATGCAGACTGCGTTCTTATACATGTATATCTACACTTTATTTAGATATAAAGTATCATTAGATCAATTAGCACGTGTACTGAGCGATACATTGTTGGAAACTAATTTAATTGCCGATCGCTGTTAGTATTTCAGACACGACCTATGTAGCCCAAACTCGGGGCTGATGAGAATATTAAATTATGCCTAATGATTCAATATTTGCCCTGCCAATTCCATTTGCTTCATTTAAGTAATATATTCAAAGATTATTAGTTTTTTCTTCAAAGTGATCGGTCTCATTCTAGAAACTTCCGTAATTTCTCGAAAATTTGTCGGATGTAGTGCGCAAACTCTCTAAAGTTCGCTTTCATTTGTTTGGGAAATTCCGTAAAATATATAACACTAACTAATTCACGGTGGGACCTGAAACTTCTCACTCTGTAGGGAAAGCCGACAATCTGACCGCTAAAGTACACAAAACCTCGGGAACACTTAGTTTGTAAGCAAAAACAATAGCCTATAATATCGTTGACATGGCTTGTTTCTGGCTCGAGCTGCTTCGCCTTCATATAACCACCATAAATCGATCTAGATGAGTTACGGTGAAACGACGGAAAATAAGTCTCCCGGCTTAAGAAAATGGAAGTAAATGGATTGATGTCCGAGGATTGGCAGCAGCGCTTCAATGTCCCCGCTCCGAAGCGCTTGTAAAATAGAGACAGTATTCATTTGAGTGACTCTTTTCGACGTAAACTTGTTTAGTGGATGTTTTCGTCCGCAAAAGATGATGCAGGTGTCAAAATCAATCCTTGCAAAAAAATTATACTTTCCGAATCTCCACTCTAAAACCAAACATACAAATAAAATCTTGCTCTGTCACGCGCTCGCTCCACGCAAAATATCTTTAAAACAACCGTTGCTTCAATCGGCAGGGAAATAATCGTGACAGAGGAAAAATGAGTGAACTTTGAACACATTAAGGCACTCAGCCGGAGGGACTCTGGAGGGGGAAGTATTTGAATTGCTAATTGAAGTAGCATTGCGAATGGCTGATGGCAAGATTCGGGGATCGAAGAGCATGGGAAGTTGCTTTAGAGATATCATGGGACATTACTGTAGATTTATAGTGATTTAAATTATGATCCCTGTTAAATAATGAGGTACTATTGAGAAAAACACCAAGGCAATTATAGATTTCTTTCAATCTCGGAACCTAGCACGCAAAGCAATGATTGGAGTTGTTATGAACACGATTCACTATACATACGAGACTTGAAACGTTTGATTGACAGAACAAATCTAAAAAAACAGTTGATAACAAAAAGCGAGTATGACTAAGTAAGCAAGCAGGATCAGCAGGGACACATGCATATTCATAACACGCGACTGATCAATTTACTTCCCATTGTACCGCACGCACTAGCGGTGACATCAGCTGAGGCGATGAGGGCAGCGGCTTCAGGTACTTAGATTATCATAACATCGTTGGTCTCTTGTGGATGTTGTAGTTGTTGGTAATTATGACTTAAAAGTGGCTCCAAGTAATCAGGCAGCATAATCTTCCTAGAACAGCACTAGCACAACAAAGTCTGAAGCAGAATTCCAGGCAGCACATGGAACAAGCTTCGACTATAGACAAGAACCTTGATTAATAAAATATGATACTTTTACCTCAATGCCAATAAATTATAATAAATTATGTAAATGAATAATTAAAGAAAAGATTAACTACGAGACTCTCAGGTAATTCATTATCCAAAATTACTCCGAAATGACTCTCAACAAAATTTATAAGTATCTGTAAGCTCTGAAGTGACAATAAAGATTTAAAAGAGGATAAATGGTGCCGGGCCAAGAGTCAATTTGTGATGAGGACCCGGATTGATGAGTGAGGACCCTCGAGATGCTTCATACAAATTTTAATTTCAACTAATTGAACCGCGTTAAGAGTTAGCACTTCTGCATTAAGAGATCGATCCGAGGCTTTCGGAATCAAGAATATTTTTTAATTTCTGGGAGTCGTCCTGAAAGGATTAAGAGGGCGCAGTAAGACAGAAAAAAATCAAGTTTCACCCGCGCCTCTTTCCCTACCCCTCTCATCAAACACGACAAAAACAAAACACAATCCCTTCCCGCCAGCAGAAACTTTTCGCCCGGCGTATATTTAGGCATTGAATTTGAATTTTGTTTGTGTAGTGTGTATACGCAAAATAATCAGATGAAACTGTTTTATTCAATTTACCTATGTGTACAAGTAGGTATATTATTAAATAATATTGTATGTCCGTGAATCTGTTACCGATGCTGGTGGGATGTTAGATTGGAGATTAGACTGACTTAAATGAAATAAGACTAAATGTTACTTCAAGATACGGCCTATAAATTTTCGATTCCGAATTGAAAGACAAACCTAACGTTGTAGTTGAAAAAATATTGTTCCATACATTATGTAACATAACTACAATTGAATAATTTTCAGATACTTTCCTGTACCTATTCCTGTACCTTGCTTCTTGTCAAATTTCATGATTCTAGGTCAATGACATGTATCTTATGGGTTTTAATTTATTTGCGAGTGGCAAGATATGCGAAATGAATGGCAATTTATGCCAAGATACTAAGTCAACGTTTTAGAAGCTCGTTTTTTTTACAGCTCCAAAAGACCGTTTATCTAAGTATTTGATATCAATTTCAGCTTGATACCCCCATGCATTCCTGAGATAAGCGGTCAGATAGATGGATAACAAAGTGATCCCATAAGCGTTTCGATTTTTTCTTTTGAGGTACCGAACTCTAAAAAGCAAAGCACTTCCATCAAAGTACTATAATACTACATACTCATGATACTACCTACATGATGGTGAAAACAATTTCGATAAAATTGCTTTTTTGACGTTATAAAAGCGTATAATTATAATCGCATCACTTACCTTCCGCTTTTTTACTTTGAGAAAATGAAATCAATTGAACAAAAATGTCAATAAAATAAGAAAATAAACATTCGCAAATAAATTAAAATCCATATGATACATCCCGTTGACCTAGAATCATGATTTTTTGGCAAGAAGCAAGGTCTCACAGCACAAATAGGTACCTCGAATGGTTTTTCAATTAAAATATTTTATAGAGGTATGAGGAACAGGGTGTAAAGTTCACTCAAACCTCCATAGAAAAGGGAGGATCCTCCGACCAGACGGGTGTCGTGTCTGGTGGGCAACTGCCCGACGGTTGATGTCGGGATGTTGTATATATGCTAGTTGCGCGGTAAACTCTGCTTGCGCGATGCAGGATTTTGTGTGACGTCAGTATGACGTGTAGCTTGCATGTGGCGTTTGTAGATGCCGCTACATCACTCCCCCCCGGAGACCGGAGGTCGATAGTGGGCTGAGTCGTGTATCTTGCGATGCTTGCCAGGGCCAGGTGAGGTTCCAGTGAGTCGGAACCGGGTGTCGCATAGTTCGCGGTGAGTCGGAACTGTCTGCGAGGATTCCCCAGTGAGTCGGGGTGGCGCTGCGTTATGCTCCAGTGCGTCGGATGTGGTACAGCGCCGGGTTGAGGTTGACTGCTGGCGTCGACCAGGAGAGGGTTTGAAGGCTCTGCTTGTGGACCGGCCGAGTGTGCAGTGTGCTGTGCCAAGATTGCTGATGAGGCTGAGGGTGATGACCAGGTATGCGCGTCGCTGCATGCTGGTGGTCAGGATACCCGTAGAAGCCGTGGGTGCTGGCTGGCTGTGTGACTCGCCGCTCGAAAGCTTGAAGGAAGTGATGATGACGTCACGCTGATGTAGATGCACGAAGGCTGCGCTGACGTTCATCACGTCGGGGTCACCAGTATAGAGGTATGAGGAACAGGGTGTAAAGTTCACTCAAACCTCCATAGAAAAGGGAGGATCCTCCGACCAGACGGGTGTCGTGTCTGGTGGGCAACTGCCCGACGGTTGATGTCGGGATGTTGTATATATGCTAGTTGCGCGGTAAACTCTGCTTGCGCGATGCAGGATTTTGTGTGACGTCAGTATGACGTGTAGCTTGCAGGTGGCGTTTGTAGATGCCGCTACAATTTAAACGAAGTATGACCATTGTCCACTCCCTTTATTTTCAATGAAATTCTTCAGTAGGTAAAACATCTGTTTATTTTGCCTATACTATACGCTAAGCTTGAATTCATAATCTTAGATCATAGTCATGTTTTGGAACTAGAAACTCAATGCTGGCGTGACAAAGTTCAAATTCCAATGTAACCAAATTTTATTTAGGGCCTTGTACAAGTTGGACGTCATGACGTCTTCGTGGAAACCAGTGTTAACTAAGTAAAAAAATATAATGGTATATCGTGGATATTGCATTGCAGGATCGTGCAAATTCAATTAGCAACAGTGTTACCAAGTAAAAAATAATATTGGTATGGTGGATTTTGCACTGTATTGTGCAAAGTCAAATGGCATGTGTCATGAAAACCTATCCTGCGCGGATCACGAGTAGAAAAAAGTCCTCGCCGAAAACATTTGTGAAAAACAGGCCAATTTCAGAACAAATAAATAGGGTACATTATTCGGCTTTACCGACAAAATAATTGGCATCTATTTATATGGGTGCCAAAGAAAGTCGAAAGTTTATTAGGTTCCTCTTTTGTAACTGTTGAAACTTTAGCTTTAAAAAGCAAGCTGGCAGTCACAAACAATGTGATCCGTCACAATCTTTCCTCATCCCCACCATAAGAAGGGATCTAGTCAGGAGAACACTATCCGCATGAAAACTGTCATGTCCCGTGCACACCGTTTCGTACTTGTGTCCGCAATAAACCCTATTTTAGTTTTCCGATTTATTTATTTTGTAAACTCCAATAATATTATTATACCAATAACCTACCCATATGTTAAATTTTGAGTTTCAACTTGATTCGGGGGTTTTGGTCAAAAGTCGCTCGAAATGGGTCGTCTAAGGTTACCCTTACACGAAGTTTGTCAACGAAAGTGGGAGTAAACGAATTTGGTTCTTTATTTAATATTAATAAGATCTAAAATCTCCAGCATGAACTCTATGTTTCAAATTTTCTCCGCAAGAAAATTGACTGAAGTGGAGAACAATGGCGCTAGTTGTACTATACCAGTCAAAAATCTGTCAAATAATTGTAAGTCATCTTGAGTTTTCAAATATCAACATTGAATTATTATAATATTTTTATTGTATAGTTTAGCAGTGGTATTTATTTAGTTTATCAATTCTTAACGATTTTAATAATCGTTTCGGAAGTGGTTTTAGTGATTTTTTCATGTTTTGTATTTCACAGTTTAATTCCAACAATGTGATAAATTACGAAAATATTATTTACGCAAATAAATTAAATCGCAGAGCAGCAGAAAATTCAAGCGCAGTCCTCTCGTCTCAACAGAGCGACGGCGACTGATTTGTGAAACAAAAATATGCTTGAAGTTCCCGTAACGTGCGACGGAAGATGACTTCTTCCACGAACTAAAAACGTCGTAAGTGCTTAAAGCTTCTAGTCGTAATAATATCAAAAATAAAAGGAATTTCAAAAAATGCCTGCACAATTTTTTTCGCCTTGTCTTGATACAGATAATCATTAAAAAATTATCCTATTAGTCATTAGCATATTAAGTACAAATTGAAAAAACGTGAAAATTAGGGGTAACTTCGTAATGATATTTTATCGAGAAAATTTTAACGTATTGTGTTTCTGTTCCACAAAAAGTTTCAAAATATCATGTAGTTACTCATACTATTTTTATTTTATACCTAAGTCTTATGAATTTCATGAAAAATTAAATTGAAGATAGGCAATTTTGGTTACTACCCGCTCTTAAGTCGGAGACTTTTTGAACATACGTCACACCATCCCCTTAAAAAAAATGATTTATCCAATTAATACTGACGTTAATACTAATGTACCTATCCATTAATTTACTCTCGCACATTAATATTGCAGGTCATCAGTTGTTATTCGGTGTTTCTGTTTTAGTCGCTGCCTATCACAATATCGCATTTTCAATTATTTCAATTTCATACTTGATACAGTGTACAATTAAAATCTAAACACGGTCGTTACCACTAAAATGACTATCAAAATGGTAATTATCATCGTCACGCAACAGCGCTTTGCTTCCAGCAGTTATTATAATTCCAATTAGTTTCGTTTTATAAAGTGTTTTAATTTCGTACACGCGTAATGATGGATTGTTTGTATATACGAGTGTTTCTTTGTAAAACCATTGAATAAATACAGTATTTTTAGTATCTCACGAAGCGACGCGCACTTTACTCTTGTGGCTATCACGCTATGAATGTGTGTGTAAGCGCAGCAGCTCTAGGTTCCGTCCGAGACAATTGCAAAGTCGTGTGTGTGTGTGTGTGTGTGTGTGTGTGTGTGTGTGTATGAGTTATGTACTGACGCTACTCTACTTCACGTACACATTCACAGCGTTTTTGTACACTTGGTTACCACAAGTGAAGCGCACATCGCTTCGTGAGATAAAAATACTGTAAGTAACAATTATATAACCAGCGTCGCCTGTTGAAACCTTTACTAAAAAAAAGTAAAAAAAAAAATACCTTTTAACTAACTAAAAAGTAGTAAAGAAAACTAACTTTAACATAGAACTTTAATATTTTCTAAGAAGCTTGCGGCTTTTATCAAAGTGTAAGAAGAACGTTCACGCCTCAAGAAGCTTTTAAGAAAATATTAAAGTTCTATGTTAACGTAAGTTTTATTTAGTACTTTTTAGTTAATTAAAAGCTTGTTTTCAAAAAGGTTTTTACTTACATTTTATTCTGTACATTTTAGCATTAGAATTTCTTTAAATATCCGTTGAAAGATACTTGTAAAGACAAATCCAACGAACCCAAACACGCCTTTACACAAGTTATGGTACTTCACACCATGACTTGTGTAAAGGCGTGTTTGGGTTCGTTGGATTATCTTTACAATGAAGCCATCCGAGTTGCACTATCCAAGTCATGCCATAGTTTAGAACGGGCTATCATAATTTGATGAGTAATTGTACATAATTTCGTGCCTGTGCTGTTAACCGCTGAGGAGATCTCTCGTATAGAACCAATCCTGGGTGCAGCAGCCAGATCATGGTAAACTTTAGAACGAGCAATCACAATTTTGTACGTGTATATAAATTTGTTTGTGTCTGCTGTTGACCATTGAGGAATTCCCTCGACTGGAGCCAATCCTGGGTGCAGCAGCCAGGTCATGGTGGACTTTAGAAGGAAGTACCATAATTAAATGCGCATATCAAATTTCGTGTCTGTACCGTTGACCGCTAAGGAGCTCCTTCATTGAGGCCAATCCTGGGTGTAGAATCAGGTCATGCATCATAAAAATGCATTGTCTTTGAAACAGAATCAACGTGTGAAAGGGGATCGAACTTTTTTGTATGGAGACTGGCCTCGTCCCGGTTCGCCAATTTGATTATTTTTCAAAATGGCGTCGCAAGTTGGTACCTATATAATATGAATAGGGGGCATATAGACGAACAAAAAATGTCATGTGATATAATGTCCTAAACTGTCACATTACCTAGATAATTAAAGTTAAAAATGGGCATGATGGGCAAAATATTTTCGGTTTATTCATATCAAAAGCGGGTAATTTAGCTACAAAGCGTTTTTTCTGTTGAAAATGTTATGTGATGTGATTATCTTAATGAAAAGTAATTTAAAATCAATGTTAAGAGGATTAGATTTTTACCCCATTGAGTAAAAACCTTTACTGATCGCAGTGCTTGGTTAGAATGCATAATCCTTTGTTGTACAGTTGTCTCAGATGGTCATATTTATTACAAGTTTAAGTTTTTTTTTTTGAAGCTTTGCCTACCGCAACCAAATACGAGTACATCGATATCCATACCACTTAAGGCACGTACACACTGGCGCGACGCGACAGCGCGACACAAAAGCACCGCCAGTCGCGCGACGAGCGGTGCCTTTGTCTCGCGCTGTCGCGTCGCGCCTGTTTGCGGGAGTCTTTATTGCACAGGGCTGCTTGATATTTATACGACTTCATCTAGTTTTTAAATATTTTTTAATGACGTGTAATAGTGTTTGTTAAAACCAATTAACATTATAAACATTATTTAAAATGTTTTATAAAAGGATGGCACCCAAACAAAAACATCATCATGAATGAGATGCTAACTTTTACAATGTAATCAATTTATAATTTCACTAACTAAGAATCATTCTCCAAACATTGAATGAACGGTACATACAGCATACAGTTAATTTGTAAACCGAAGAAACAATTTCCATTCAAAGCCAATTATAGCGGTAAGAAACGTATTGTTTTATTGTTTGGCAGTCAGCAACGTGCGCAAGATCTGAGGCACAACTAGTGAAAGCGTTTAAATTGAAGACGTCACGTCATTGGATGTTGTTTCGTATTTTGATCTCTTTTTAAGACTAAAGTTACAATAATTCAGTTTTAAATGGCCTACTGTACCTGGAATCTCTAACCTACTAAGACAGTAATGTTCCCCTAGCTGACACGGTAGCTTCTAAGCTTACAGTCTAATTGCCGTAAGCAACCACTTGTCGATGCCTTCCTCTCACACGAGGCACAAAACTTGCCACCGCAAGCAACAGGTTACAGCATGCATAACAAAACCGCCAAGCTTTCTTCTACACCCATCCTTTTCTTACAACAGTCTTAAGTGTACCTCCGTCTCGCTTGAGTGACGTCACGGGCTCACCAGTGTCGGTTGGGACTTGGGAAGTATCTTTGCTTTACGAGTTTGGATGGTATTTCTCGCAAAACAAAAAGCCCCTTCCAAGCCCCGTTCTATTGATAAAAGTTTGTTGAGAAAGAAAACTTGTGGTTTTACTATGTAGATTCAAGTTGAGTTCTGAAATGTGATTTTTGGTTAAACATTCAGCACTCTCAGGTTAATATGTCTACTTGGGAATTCCTTGCCGAATCTGTTTGTAAAAAAAATATTGTTGGAGAATATTTAGTAACCTTACACGCACCTACATAACTCGTAAGTGTTCTTTGAAACTTGAAACAGACTTAAAACTTCTTATAGCTTTACTATCTCATGAAAGGGTTCTACTTCTACACGACACAGCAAAGATAATAACTACGAATACTTAGTAGTGGAAGTACTGACAACAAGACGAACAACGCCGAGCGGAGAACAACTAGTAAACTTAAAGTAATGGAGCCGAGGAAGTTGCGCGGGAGTTTTATATGGTAATGACGTCACGGTTAACGCGAGGTTTGTTAGGAACTTTGTTCTTGTTCGTATTCCTGCAGTAGGGTAGTGTTTTTTGCAATTACCTTTCATTTAGTTCAACTCTACCCGATTTTATAATGGATGTATTTTCATTATAATATATTTTTATCTTTACATATTCCCACTCCCAAAACGCTTAAATTCTTATGGCTACTACATCTGCAAAGCTCGCAAAATTTCGAATTTAAAATCATTCAAGCAAATTCTAGTTTAGTAACAAACTTATTAAGTTGAAGTAAGTACTGAAACAGTCTGGCCCCTACAGCCTCACAAATCTTCTACGCTCGACACCCGGCAGACCACGCGGCCATCACTAACTAAGCATAGCCACTAAGAAAATAGTTGGGACCTGCTGAAGTTTCAAAGGCGAACTCGAGAGCAAAGGAAATCACTTAATTGAATTCGCTAAACTCGTTACGAAGCAGGAATAGAGAGTTTGCTCCAAGGAACAGGCGACGCTTTGAAATCAACCCGGACTTCATCATCATGCAACGACAAAAAAATATTGTGGCAGCTCTTATCGAAACTAGCTAAATGAGATAAACGCGATTCGATTAATATTTGATACCCTGGAAAAGAGTGCTGATTTCATGATGCAGCAACATCTAGTATCGTCAATATTTCGGTTAGACAAAGTGAATATTTGTGCAAAGAAATAAAATCACTGCAAACGCATAACCGCACATTGTGTGCTCGACATGCTCGTCGCGAGCGCTTTGAATTGACTTCTCGGTACTTACTTAGGTTCACTTAACTAATATTTGGTGTGTACTTACCGTCCAGCATACTTGCTCAGTCATTGAAATTGATGATCCAGATCCATTTGCAATATTTGTAATGCTCTATGAATGTAACAAATTATGTAACGAAATAAACTTCCACATTTTACAGCCCATCTAAAATAGGTCATTATTACAATCGTGGGTTAGATTGTGGGTGTTCGTGGGCGCTTCCTCCAAAATATGACACTCGTACTCAGGTACCACCGGCCAACAGCAGGTAATTATGTGAGACAAAGTCAATTTCCCATGTGGCGATCCAGCAACTTGCTTGAGTTATTGGCCTACCCACAGGTGCGTATCCTGGTACATTAAATCAAAGAAATCAGGAAGATAACATTGTATTGTATGTACTTGCCGCTGACACCTACACAAGCCAGAACAAAATCAAAAGCAAAATATTTTATTTCACATAAACCTACATGGGCACTTATGAAACGTCAGAACGCACGGTTCCAATAGGTCGTTTCCTATGGAGAAGAGCCGGCAAGAAACTCCACAGTTACTGTTTTAAAAATCATTGGCTTTTACAATGTTTTCAAATTACAGTGTTAATAAGTATGAGAGGACAGTGTAGACCTGTCAACAGGTACCAGGTACTTAATAAAATAGAAAATGGTCTAAAAATCCACAAGTAAGGGCTCTAACGTTGTCACATTCACAAAATATAAAATAATCTGTATAAAATATGAATAAAATAATTAATTATCAAATGATCTGATTGCCATTACAACTGTAACAAATCTGAATTAATATCCTGTCTACAAAAGCCATTAGTAAAGGGTTGAAATTAGAATATGTCAAATAATGAGAAGATTATATCAAAGAAGTACGACGGAAACGCCGACCTCATCTAGTTTAAAAAATATGATTGACGTGTAAAAGTGTTTGTACAAACCTACTTACAGAAATAAAATCATTTATCATTCACGTAAAAAAAAAACGTAATTTGGGAGCAGTTAATAGACATTTACATAGTGATGCCGTTAATGAGGTACCAGGGAAGCTACATGTGCAGAAGGAATTATTGCCAAACTTACTTGTCTTCAACGTAGTCTTTAACGTAGTCTTTAATCTTATAATATGCTTTTTTGATAAGGATACGTTTGATGTGGGTTTTGAACTTTCCATCGCCAAGTTCATAACTGACTTTGGCAACTTGTTATAAAAGCGGATACTGTTTATAAGAAATGACTTGCTTGTTTTAGTTAATCTAAATTTGGGTGTCACAATGTCATTTTTACTACTTGTTGTGGAAATCGCTTCTTGTTTCGAAAAGTCCTAAGTTTCTGCGAACATACAAAGTACTTTCTAAGATCAGATCACAGGCAATTCCCAATTTTTTAAGAGCGTTCGCATTTCATTCTCGGTCTTAGTTAGACAAAAGTACCTCACAAAAGTGCCACAGTGTTGATATGTTTTGGACATCGATTGTCGCTGAGATGAGATTGCGACTAGATTAACGTGTATACGGGAACAGGCCTTCAGCTTCAGATCAAGACCAGAGCTATCCTTTGATAAACGTCACCAAGACGGGTATCGCACCTTTACCATCTTCATTCTGGTCCCTTATGCTTGTACCTACAAGTACACCTATGTGTATGTTGGACATAATTCTGGTTTACGTTTCGTAGGTATTATACTTGATTTGAGTTGCGTTCTGCTCATTACATGTTCATTATACGCTGGAAAACAATTAATTGTTGAACAAACGCTTGTGAACAAATAAAGTAAGCTAATTGACTTTGTGTATGTCACGCGATATTTTGATATCGTTTCATGCCTGTGTGCGTTCCGTGCACAGGCGTTTATTGAAAATTTGAAATAACAATGTATTGAGGTTTAGCTACGTTATCGTTGTGGTTTTAGTGTTGTTTTGATTGTTTATATTGCAATTAAAGTATCAGTTGCGTGGTACTACAGGTATTATAGTTATTTCAATGGATTCAAGAGTTTCATATTTAATTATTTTATCTTTTGTGTCTCAATACACACGTCTAATCGCACCACGTGCCTGCTATTTCTGTATGAGACGCAGCTTCACAATCCGCCGCCGGACAGAGACCCTTCTCAAATTGCGCCCCGATAATCAACACAACCTGTAGGTAAATCCCGCTTCATCATAATTTCCAATGTAGTGTCGTAATTGAATCCACAATGTCCACGTGAGGGACTGATGACGTTTTGATCAATACTAGTAATTATTGCGAATATTGCTCACCCTCCCTCCGACTTCACGGCGGTAGCGTCATGATCAAACCGGTAAGTAACTGGAACGGGAATAAAATCTTACCGAGAACTATCGTAACATCGCAAATACAAGTCTATCGCACGGCGATGGTTTCAGGAAATTGTATAGTAGTCGGAATTTGTGGCGCTGAAGGTCCATCAATATCTGATTGATTCAAGATAAACATAATATCAAGCCGTATTCTCCTCTGTATAGGTACACTCATTTGTGGAAACATTTAGGTGTCAAACCCAGAATTGAACACTTAACAGTAGCGCAGCCAAACACTAGAGAAAAACCGAAAAGACGCGATCCGTGATAATCCCAACACTATAATTATAAAAGGCTTCTCGTCCCTCGCCGGCTCATCTCTACGGCTTAACAAAGTGTTAAATAAGGCGCAAAGTCCTGATTCAATTAAGCCGATCTCAGTTCCGGCGGTCCCAGGTTCGAGTCCCGGCGGGCCGCCGATTGTGCCGGTATCAATTAGACCCATCGGGATCGCGATGTGCTTCTCGACACCCCCATTCCGAGGGTCGGGGCTGTTTGTTAATGCAAGATTACGGTGGTAAAGAATTAGTGTGTCTTAGAACTTGGCTACAGTTCGGCCAGTTGTGAGATTGAAGAAATTTGTAGTTCTAATTATAGTGTTAAACACATACCTACGTAAAAATGGCAAATGCTACAGCAAAGAGAATAACTAAGCGGTACCAAGCTCAAAGCCAAAAATTTGTAAAAAAAAAATATGAACTTGTAATTTCACAAGTTTTTCCTATCCAGAACTCCATGATTCCTCACAATTTCAGTTTTATGTATTCATATATCAGAGATAGTTTTTTTAAAAGCAATCATTCGTCTGCCTCAAAGGATAAAAATATCGAAATCCTTCCATTGAAATCGTAACACAAACAAACTGCGCAGTACCGATTATATGAATTTTTAAATCTTCGCAACATATTGCGTTTCATTTCAGTACTTTGCATGATTTAATGCGAGAGTCTGTATAAAGTTTAAATATTGCATGAAAACATTGTTCTTCGTTTGCCTTTTATATGGCAGTTTATAAATAACTGTTTTGTTGTTTAATGAGCGGTAACTGTAAACTCTTCATTAATTGCTTTAAAATTCTCTTGAATATGAAAATTGTGGATGTTGTGGGTGCTGTGGGTGCTGTAGGCGTAAGTAAAGTATTTTGTTCCATTATCGACGTTCAGCCGCGATGACACTGTTGTGGTGTCATTGCACCTAGGTTCTTATTTGTTCATTTAAACTTTAGGTACCCATACCTACTGCAATATTGTTACCTACAGATGCATGAAGTCCACCTGTGTGCGTTAGAATTTATCTCCATGTTAACCTGAGATATGATAACATGGCAGGTGCATTACGTAGAAAAGCACCCCTTACTTATTATTTGAAGTACCGAACTACCGACCCTATTAGCGATGTTCAGCATCGCTCGTAGATAAACCTTGCTAAGCGATATATATATATATATATACTTAGCTGTGTCATGCGTATTTGTGTTACTTAGCTATGCCGTGATGAAACGAATAAATCAGGGTCTGTGGTCAAACGGTAACACTACATAAATAATAATTATTTAGAACGTGAAAGGACTTTCATTAAAACCTTCATAATTCAAATACAACTTGTATACTTATTAAAGCTAAAAACTGAATAGTATATTTCTGTAATGTAGGCGGGGGTTACACTGGCTCCCCGGGTGGCCGGGTGCTGCGCTAATCCCGGTCTAATTATCCGGCTGTCCGCACCGGCCTTACAACGACTCACCTTAGAATACGAGAGGGAATTTTGTTACAAGTTTAATACAGAGCTCCTTCAAGGAGTTGCTGAACTACTGGAATTTAATTACAAGTTGGTTATAAATGACTCGGTATTTTGGATCTGTGTGTGTTTGCTCTTGCTAGTTAGTTAGTAAATTTATGTTCTCCAAAACTAATCATAATTTGACTAATGGACATGGACCTAGTCGTATCATACTCAGCAAAACCCTTGTAACATCCTTATCTAGATACTTTGGTCACACTGGCTTCTCCTGTAAGTTATCTAGATACTCAGGTCAGGCTTTTCATGTAAGTTGTTTGTGCTGTATTTGTGTTTAGTCATTCTGTTCTGTAACAATCTCCCCGAGCAAGCTTAAGTAAATTGAGCGGTCAACGCTGTCAATCCCCAGCAGTAGGTGGAATGACGGCTCACTTCACCTACGTTTTCACGGTGAGATCTTTACATAATAGACCGGCTGTTTTTTATTTTGGAAAGTGCATAATTCACCGTAGTCCTCAATGAAAGTTATTTTATTCACGCTGCATGTTAAGTGGATAAGTCGTAACAAGACTCTTTAATTAAATAAATTAATAGTTAACACCAGATTTTAAATGTGCAATGTTAAAATAGGGAGGTGCTCTCTAAACCCCAAAAATAATTAAATGGCACTTAATAAAGTTATACCTCTCAAAACTTAGCAGACGCATTAGTAGCTCGTTGGAGGTCACATTGAAATAATGAACCACATGAACAAGTGTGACAGTATTTTTATGAGCCTACACGTGAGAGGCGAGTAGTATAAGTCAGCTGAAAGATAATTAATTATATACACTATTAAATACGAAAGCTATGCTTGCGGACGAAGTGTTAAAAAACCATTATTATGTTGGTACTTAAATTCAACCAAATCACAATGTAAATTAACATCATCATCATTGTAAGAAACTGAAGAAAAAATTGATAGGTACTAAGAGAAAACCAAATAGGTAGGTACTTACCTACCATGGCTAACTCGATATGTGAAGTTGTGTGCTTCGTGGCTACTACCTGACATGGAGGTACTCCTGTCTGTGGCCGATGCAATTTGTTGTTTCTAAGTGCAATTAAGGTGAACGTGCACTCAGAGATTCATTAAGTATCTCATTAAGTACAATACACGTAACTGGGACAGTTTTTATAATCAACAGGTATGTTCCTATAGAATAAAATGTGAAAGTAAGGGCTATTATGGTGAACAGCCCTCACCCAAAACGATATATTATGGTGAACAACCCTCACCCAAAATGATATATTATGGTGAACAGTCCTCACCTAAAACGATGGAGTACAAACACTTGCAGGTAGTATGTGCGCTATAAGAGGCAATATCTTGGCAGAGTACGCACAGCGGAGGCGATATGATACGCCATAGCACCGCGGAACGTGTCCGACTGTGCGAGCTAGGCCGGTGTTTGTGCCGATACGGGCGTGAGCGCGCATAACTTAGTGCGCCCCGACGCGTAAGAGCCTTATCATACTAGTGATCAGCAAAGGTTTTTCGTGTGCGTAGCGAGCACGCCACGTGACCGCAACGTGTTCTCCGCGTTTGTGTAACGAGAGTGTGCAAGAGAGAGTAATAAAATCAAGTCTATAATATTTTTTAAACGCGTAGGTCACGTCGTTGCGTAATCGCGGCTAGCTCGCATAGTACCCGCGGATAGCACCTTAACGTCCATGTGATAACGCTCTAAGACGGGGGCAGATGACACGAGTGAGGCGTGTCTTGTAGACACGCGTCGTATTTGTCAATCAATCTCCCCACACAAAGGTAGCTCTTACAGTCTTGCTCACTTCGTGTTGGCAATTTCAGTACATTAAGAGTACACGGTGCTTTCCTGCACCGACGTCACAGCCAATGTTGTTGCGCCCCTTTCTACGAGCTTTTATTTAACTTGGAATGTTTGTGTATAAATGTTCGGGCCAAATCTTGCAAGCTGAAAAAACCCACTTCCTCTTATCCTTCGGAGTTGAAATTTCACACATTGATTCTGTTTCGAAGACAAAGCATTTTTATGATGCATGACCTGATTCTACACCCAGGTTTGGCTCCAGACAAAGGATTTCCTTAACGGTCAACGGCGCAGACACAAAATTTAATATACGCATTTAATTATAGTAGTTCCTTCTAAAGTCTACCATGACCTGGCTGCTCACCCCGGATTGGCTCCAGTCGAGGGAACTCCTCAGTGGTCAACAGTACAGGCACGAAATATTGTATAAGTATTCATTCATTTATGATGATAGCTCGTTCTAAAGTGTGGCATGACTTGGATAGTGCAATCGGATGGCTTCACACCATGACTTGTGTAGACGCGTTTGGGTTCGTTGGATTTGTCTTCACAAGTAGGTACCTTTCAAGAGAAGGTGATAGAACGGATATTTAAATAAATTCAAATGCTAAAAAGTACAAAATAAAATGTAAGGAAAAAAACTTCTCAAAAACAAGCTTTTAATAAACTTTAAAGTACTAACTAAAACTTACGTTAACATAACACTTTAATATTTTCTTAAAAGCTTGAGGCGTGAACGTCCTTCTTACACTTTAAGATAAGCCGCAAGCTTTTAAGAAAATATTAAAGTTTTATGTTAACGTAAGTTTTATTTAGTACTTTTTCATTAAAAATTTGTTTTTAAAAAGATTTTTTACTTACATTTAATTTTAAGCTATTTTCTTGCCTCGCTGTATAGAGGCACTCTTTCACTCTTCAGTCACTCTTAGTTTAGTTTTGAGGTACCGAAACTAAACTATAGCAATACGTACATACAAAAAGGGTGCCTTAGAAGGTTCCGGTTTTACTCAGTTTATGACGTTGTGAAATTCTCACGTGTGAATTGCGTCTCCTGAACGCGGTCTTAGCGCGCCGGTGACGTTACGTGGGTGTTTCTTTAGAATATCCTGTGATTGGCTTTCGTGGCATGTTTTCCTAATAACTTGGTGCTTTCAATGCGCATTGCTGTATGCTTTAATGAAATTAACATGCGTCGTGGAAGGGGAGGGTTGTTTGTTTCAGGGAATAACAGAACCCGCCAAATTTTGTTTTTACTTATATCACCTAACCCTTTTAAGTACTTTAATCAATAGAAAATACATCGAATATTGTTCTTTCCCTAAATTTACAATGAATAATTCATGAACAATAATTAATTTGTCATGAAATAATAGTTTCAGGTACTCATACGTAGACATCGACCATTTTTTTCAATTTGGTATGACATTAACTTAGTAAAATGTGAAGTTCTTTAGTAAATATTAATTAGTTCACAACAAAACAACTATTGTTCCTATCAAAACACATCCATAATATATACCTTAGACATTCGATTTGGGTTGAATATTAGTTCATACTAATTATAAGAACCGGCTAATAATATCAACGGTAATCAAAATTATAATTTAATTTAATGAATATCCATTGCCTTGCAACGCACCTTTATGTCCAGGTCTGTGCTTCAGTCCTGCCCGTGTCCAGCACTGGACTGCGATGGGCTGGTTGATAGCGGATACAGTCGTCATGAGCAAGACTTTTCTTGAAATACACACACGTAACCAATAAACACATTTACAACATTGTCGAGTAACTTATTATCACGCATAACACGACATAGACCCTCGACAGCCGTCTACCATTTTAATAAAAATCAAACTGGCTCGCCTGTATCAACACATCTAAAGCTCCTCGGCACTCCACAAACATCCCTAACTCGTTCAGGACACTTGAGAGTTTCAATTTCGCCCCCTTCGCTCAAGCCCCAGCTATTTAGGCACTAAGGACACTCGATACTAACAATAACTGAAACCGAAACCAATCGCAAGGAGAAAGTAACGAAAAATCTACGTTAACAAGATATATAGTGATGATTTCTAGTGGCGAGTTTGCACCTAACACTAACACGCTACTGACATCAAATGCTGCTTTGATGTAGTCACCGAAACGTGAGATTGAATGCTACATCAAAATTTCCCAGTTGATGTATTCGCGAAATCAGTGATCGCCGATGTGAAAAATGTCGCGTGTGCTTTGAGCCTTAACCATCCCGTCCCAGAGGCACCGAGCATGTTTGTGCGTGACAATAGACTCCCTAGAACAACCATCCCGTCCCAGAGGCACGTAGCGTGTTAGTGCGTGACAATAGACTCCCTAGAACAACCATCCCGTCCCAGAGGCATGGAGTGTGTTAGTGCGTGACAATAGACTCCTTAAGCTCAACCCGTCGATCACATACGATACAACGTGAAAGAACTTATAATATACAAACGAAACGTAACACTTTAGTGAAGACTAAAATAGATATCAAAGACTGGAAACTATGATTCAATTTTGAATTTGGTTGGCTGTCTTTCAAAGTGAAACATATCAAGATATAAGTAAAAGCCTTTATTCGAATACTTTATACGGATTAAAACATGAAAGTATTCAGACATTCCACTTCATAAAATGTTTATTTTGTTTAAAGCGTTATGCACGTCGTTCCACTCTAAAACTTGTATTTTTTATTTGGCATTAATATTCATTTTATTGCTTGATAACAAAATCGAAACTCCTTTGACGATAAATTATATCACGTGCAGGATTAAATGCTGTTGTCAATCCTGAACATGCATTTATTAATATTGCACACCAAATTTGCATCTGGAATAGACAATGCATGTTAGAAACAGCTGCCAATAAGACATGACATAATTGTCACGTCAGTGTCACAATGAAACTTTAATTAAGTTGTAAAGTGTCACGCCAGTGACTACAGCTGATGCACTTCTATTACGTGATAACCTGTCAATTCTGTGGGTATACGCAGTGGCAAGGCCGAGGCTGTCCCCACCTGTCCCCACCCGTCTCGCTCATTGACATGCGGGATATTGTGTTCACTACGTGTGAAGGGCTAGTGGTTAGCTTATGCCGCGAGCGTGTTTGGGAACCTTGCCGAATTAATATCTTAATGTTTAAGCTTGTATGTTGATGGAGGTTATTAAGTTGTTTGGGATCATTATTTGACCGTGTTTTGGGGTTGGTTCTGTAGCTATGAAAACACTAGAGCTTTCATTATGCTGAAAAGGTTATTAGTTACGGATTTTTTCCTCTTAATTTAATCATACTTGATTTTGGGGTTGTTAGTTATATTAATTTGCCTCGGTTCCATCAATATTATCTACAATAAGTATTATTTTTTTTCATTTCTCACTGTAGTTGACTCTTATTTAACTAACTACCGCTAGAAATAATAAAATATGACAGTAGGAATGCATTTAAAGTTTCTAAGTTATAATTTATCAGTCTTCGCAAACTTAAACTTTTCTAGAAAAGCCTTCTCAAACTTAGAGCCGTGAAGTCTTAGTGTATTGTACAAAGCCAAGAGCTTGAATGGGTGCAAGAGAAGGAGGGGTCGCGGGGGTGGGGAGGTGTGATCCTAAGCCTTCTAACAGCAGTAAGCTGCAATTCATACTATTGCATAGTATTGCATACTGTTGCATAGTGCTATAGCAGTGAATGTGTTCTTAGAGTGTCCACATTGGATGGGCCCCAGGATAATCGGCTTTTTAATAAAACATCAAGTTATCTGAATCGTTTCTTACAAATTGAGCGCTTCACGTCGTTATGAGGCCATGACAATGGTACTTTCCATTAAATCGTGCAATCGCCGACGACTTCGCTTGTCTGTTAAAAAGGAATTATTGTAGAAACTAGAGATCATAAGACGGTGAGTGGTAATGTTTTTTTTCTGTTACTGCAGTTATTTCATATTGGAGGTGGAATAGAATTAAATTTTTAGTTTATTGTATTGCACCGCGATGTCACGTTGTTGTCTCCGCGGAGACGGCATTAAGTCTATTGCACTTTCAAAATATACCGGTTTGACACCTTTATTGAAACATCCTTCAAGCCGCTGATAAAACTGTGGCGGCAACACTTCAGCTTTATTTGTCAACATATTTTAATGTACGTATAAAATTGTCACACTAAATTACATCCTCACGGTTATGAATAAGGAACTATTTAAGAACGTGACAAAGATGAACGTGTCATAAGAAGTTTGTGTTGTAAGCAGTTTTCCTATCGAACTATAACGCCTTGTCACGCTATCGCTAGTATCTAAGCCGTGGCGGGATCGCGGGACTGGGGCGAGCATTATGCGGGACTTTTCGACTTCAGCTCTGCCGTCGAGAGCCATTCAACGCATTAGCTGTTCCGTTATGTGCTGCAGGTGCGAATTAGCTGCTTTATGCTAAACTTATTATGGTATGCTGGCAACTAGAATTATTTAAACTATGTAGCTACCTTGAATTTTGTAATCCGGTTTTACAAAATAGGGACGATAGCCGGGCGTTTGCAAGCTTTGGAAACAGACTCACACAGGCATGACATTGTTTAACGTTTCCACAAGACCAAAGAGATTTAAGATACTAGGTATAGAGAGGCTATCACCAGAAATTTCGTAGAAAAACTATAATCCCATATCTCAGTAACGCCATCTAGCATAATAATATTGCAAAATAAAATATAGCCAAGTTTGATACGATAGAAATAGAAAGAATATTTATTTGCATAAAACGTGGTACATATAGTTGTTTTAAAAATACATCATAGAGCATGACATGTGTTGCTTATATCATCGCATGCTAATATAGGTTACATTAAA
This sequence comes from Dryobotodes eremita, assembly GCA_917490735.1. Classification (NCBI taxonomy): domain Eukaryota; kingdom Metazoa; phylum Arthropoda; class Insecta; order Lepidoptera; family Noctuidae; genus Dryobotodes; species Dryobotodes eremita. The sequence continues at coordinate 912,172 of OU823241.1, read as the reverse complement.
AAATGTTTCCCGTCAGTAAATTCTTCTATGCTGTAAAAGTTATTAACGTTTAACCATTTGTGTAGTTTTTTTTAAACAATCTAAGATCTAAAGTTTAAAAAAAAAACACTTGGAATTTTATTATTTATACGAACACACATGGCTAAACAGCTTTTACAATATTTAGCCTGTCTTGATAAGTCATTTAATATAAGCCTGTGAGGATCTCGCAGGATTCGAGGATATACATCCTGTGCCTTTTTAAATAAGTCTTAATGCTTCTTAACAAACATGCATAGGTACTTCATAGATATATAGACAGGGTGGCGGCAATAAACCAAGTTCTTTTAATATTGGCTGCAAGATTCATCAGGTTGAACCCCATATAATGCACGAATACACTTATTTTGTGCAACAAATACTCTATTTTTGTCGGTACTATTACCCCACATTATGAACCCATAGCGTACGATACACTTGTACCGACACCAACCTTTGATTACCAACCTTCATATATTTAGACGTGTCTAACAAAGTTATTTAATTTATCTATATACTCGGGAAATTACTAAATACTAACAAAAATAAACCGTTATTAAGTCCAGTGCTATGATCACTACGATGGCGATGTTTACAATACCACACGGTACAATTCGGCATATTTTCTTAGAAAATGATTTTCTTTTGTACACAATGCGAACTGTCATGTGCGGCGTATGACACGAGACATATAACTAAACTGAGCGGAGTGCGTCCTGTAGCCTGTACGTCATACCTAATAGATTTTGATGTTGTTCGCTTCGTCCCGTCTATCGGAAGTATATTTAAATAAAATTTAAGTAAAAAAACTTTTTAAAAACAAGCTTTTAATGAACTAAAAGGTACTAAATAAAATTTACGTTAACATTATTGTTACATGATATGGATGATCATAAAATGGTTGAGGAGTTCCCTCGACTGGAGCCAATCCTAGGTGCAGCAGCCAGGTCATGGTGGACTTTAGAAGGAACTGCTATAATTAAATGCGTATACAAAATGTTGTGTCTGCACCGTTGACCGTTAAGGAGGTCCTTCGTTTGGAGCCAATCCTGGGTGTAGAATCAGGTCATTCATCATAAAAATGCATTGTTTTCGAAACAGAACCAACGTGTGTTTCAACTCCGTAGGATAAGAGGAAGTGGTTTTTTTTCAGCTTGCAAGATTTGGCCCGCACATACAAACAAACATTGCAAGTTAAATAAAAGCTTGTAAAATGTCTTTGCACAAAACACTGTTTCAAAGATGCAATAAACAAGTCGTCACTTTTTAAGAAGATACACCAACTAGTAAGGAAGTCGTCCAACGTGGGGCAGAGTGATTTCGTGGAACATAAAGCACGGCAAGTCGTAGGGCGCGACTATCGCGGGACTGTGTTATCGTAGATTTATGACATCGCTCTTTCTCGAGCGGCAGATGTGTTTAACGAGGTCGCGTGTCGGATCGTGTGAACCGGGCTTTATCGCTAAACTTTGGATTATGAGTCTTAAGTGAATTTAACTAGAGTATTATAGCGATAAGTGTCGTGAATAGGAGTACCTTGGCTTCTTACGATGGGTAGCGTGAGGTAGATAAGCAACAGTGAACATAGGTATCTTGGGATGATACCATTGCTTTTGTGATCGATTTGCCATTTACATATTGCTGGATGAAACTCATTGCCTACTTGAAGTTGAACGCCATCTTTTATTTTTTCTCTCCGGCTTATCGATGATTCCTTTTCCATTCTTATTCTGAAAGTAAATAGGTAAGGCACAACAAAAAATAAAATCTGTACTAGGAAGCTTCAACCACCAAAGAATGCAAAACAGTTCGTTGACACCCTCATCTCCTTACTGACATATAATCCCAAGTACACTTGACTTAACCCCCGTATATTTTTACTTTCCTTCATGTTGCATATAACTCAGCTTCTTAGCTCGACCGGCATTTCTCAGCTGCACTAAGAAAGTGTTAAGATAAGTAATAATTGTGGCTGCACGCCCCGCCGACGTCCATCAAGTGACAGTCGCTCGTGCGCGCCTGGCGTTGTGTCGGAGATAAAGCAAGTTTATAAGCTCTTATTGTTATAGCTGCAGGAAAGAGTAACAGGTAGGAGGAGTCTTAACTGCCGGCGTACCGTTTCATTGAGTGATGGAAAAAGTGCTAAATTAAAATAATCCGTAATAGGAAAATGTTCTTTGAGATTTTAAAAGATTTGTTTTCAAAGAATAAGTATTAAGGAAGTAAGACGTATCCCAGAAGCCTTTTAAGAACACTCAAGTTAGCAAACAGAATTGTCTTGACAGCTCGTCAAGACGAGACAGGGCCAACCAATTATTTTGTGAAATTCAGAGAATGGATCCAAGCAAGAAATACAGACCTGTATTTTTGTTTTAACAGATTCTAAATACTGCTTAGAATAAAGATTGCTAACTTGTTGCCTTTTGTATTAATGAGTTTTTCAACTGATCCGCTCAACCCCCTGACTACTGACGCACAAGATTATCAAATAACATTTTACGTGTTTGGGCCCCGAATCATCAGAGTAAAACAAGGCACTTCTTTTTATAGTCAAGTAAAACTCTGAGGTGCTCGTTTACCTAATTTTATTTCGAGGCTCGCAGTAAAAGTGGTGGGTTGATTGACACGTTACGACCTGCCCCTGTCCCCTGTAACCTGGTCCCTGTACCCTGCCCCCTGGCAACCCCGTTGCCACCTCCGCACGGGAGCGTTGAGGAAATCATTGCTCTTTTATTTTATAACAGAAGTAATGGGTTCTTTATGGGAAGATGGCAGCTTGAGGAACAGTCGGACGACATTATTTTATCTCCAGTCTAATATTTTGAGCACGGCTGGAGCTGTTTTATAAATACCACATACTCGTACTTTTATATTTGACTGCTATAGACTGAAGCCATTCACAGCTAGGCTGGGACTTTTTTCATATGTTGCTGTAGTGGTTGTACCAAGTTATTTTTAGATTTTTTAAATTACATAAGCTGTTGTGAAACATGTGGGCAATTCTCAATTAGTTGTACCCGCGCAACCAGGGGGCCGCAGCACAATTTACACATTGTTTCTAACGGATATTACTCGGGGTGAGCGCGGCACTTTTATATCACACGCAATTTTTTATTTAAACTTCACACGTTTTGTTTTCGAATGTTTGTATTACGTATCGAGCGGACCTACCTTATATTTTTTTCATTATTGTATTTAAAAACCTACGCTATTGTGTCCTTCCGCCCACAAGGTTATTCAGAATCTTGTGGGCGTGTGGTAAATAGTCATTCACAAGGTAGTTATTTACGAAAAGTCTCTTGCGGTGGGGTTTTGTTTGATTTGTTTTCTGTAACACTATAGGCTAAAAAAAACAAATGAACAGTTATTATTATAACAAGCCCAAACAAAATATTTTTTTTTTTTTACTGTAAGTTGCTACATTGATCTGCTAAAACAATTTTTTTTTTATTTCCGTACCTAATTGCCAAAACAAACTAAAAGCGATCAAGAAATATGTATTATTCAATGAGCCGCCCCTATTTGATCTGCAGACGCAGCACAAATAAACTCAACGGAAGCTTACTTTTATGATGTTTGTATAAATAAAACCTCTTGCCTCCAACCGTCGCCGGCGGCGAGTGAGGGAATAAAACGATTTACTATCAACTTTAGTGCATTCATTAATACTTAAGGCGCTGCCCAAACGTTCGACACTCACACAAATCGCTCAGTTTTTTGTCGCACAATTAAGCGTATTGGTACATATTGGAGAGGGTGCAAAATAAGTTTATAAGATATGTTTATAAGCGCTATTACGAAGTCCACCCCTTTTACCCGTTAATGTATCACACCTTGTTTATTTTAGGTATGGTCGGATACTATGAACTAAGGGTTAGGAGGGATCTTGCACTCACCTCTTATATATTTAAGTTATTGAGGGGGAAGCTGCATAATGCAGTTATTTTAGGGCAGGTGAGTCTGTGTGTTCCGGACAGGTACGTGTGGCGACGACGGCAGCGCCAGTGCTAGTGGAACCGCGCGCGAGCACCAACCTTTTAAGGGAGGCGCCGCTGACGCGTACACTCCGCACGCTCAACCTCAGCGAGTGAGACGGACTTATTCTGTGGTTCTCTGAGTGAATTCACAAGGAATGATGGTATATAATTAGTTATAGATGTTAGTTTATATTAAGTTAGTTTAAGCGCATTTATCGCATTGGGTTTAACCTGTAATGGTAGATGTAAGTAGAAATAAATAAATCAAATAAATAAATATTACAAGCCAGATCTTTTGTATGTATTGTCAAATGTTCAAAGATAAAACTTATTCAAAAATATTTCATAATAATAAAATAGTGTCATGACAAAAAAATCGCAAAACTGAGCTCAAAATAATATTTTTTGTCGCATAATTCTCAAAATTTCAAGCGTAAACTATCATTATTTCATGTAATGATAAAAAAGGGAATTCAATCAACTAAAGAAATACCTAAACATTATTCCACTGAGCCGTGCATTTATTTTTTAATTTATTAAATCTACAAAATTTGCTGGTCATCCAATTCAACTACTCGTAATATCAAACGCATTGCTGTTTTGAAACTTAATAACATACATAGACAACGTGATGAAACACTCAACAATACCATTTGCACGAGATCAGTGAATGCTGATCAGCATCATTCTAATCGCGCAGATTGCCGTCTTTATAATGTCGTGTTGGTGACAAGAGCTGCAGATCAAAGCGCCGCGTCTCAAACTCTTTACACGTGTTTTGTTGCCCATTACGACGCGGCGACGCAACAGACCCGAGTTTATTCCCATCTCGTCCCGGTGTCGTCTAAAGCTCGACAAATATCGAGGCAGCTCCCTTTCCCCCATTCCTCTGACAGATCCATATACTTTGTTCTGTAAATGAAGCGCCAACTGGAATAGAAACTCTGTTTACGGCAATATTAACATGTTTAGTCACATTTGTGTGAATGAGCGTCCATAATTTAAGTTGACGTCTCCGACAATACTCGTTCTTCACACACGGGCAGTGATGCTAAAACAATGAATTCACCACTAGCGCAACTAAAATAGCCGATTATGTATATATTAGCCGGTCGCTCCCTCAATAACTGTATTCCACTAACATTATGCAAAATAATATCTGTTCGAGATATTTAACATTTTATTTTTTGTTAGGAATGTTTGTTGTCTTTGTGTGCGACTGTCCAATATCCGACCCCGCAGCAGAATAATAATAATAAATAATAAAAATGTTTATTTGCACCTTCAAAATTAACAGAGAGAAACAAGTTAAATAAAATAGGCCGAAAGGTAGTTACATTATCTTACAAGTTAGAGTTGCAACTAATACCTAAGCTAAGATAACTTAATATCTTGTAATATAGGTATCAGCGCCCACCCTTATTTGCATTCACATAATATTAATTATACATTAGAGCCAAAAAACTAAATATAGTTTTATACTTAATTTAAGAAATTAAATTCCCGTTTTAATATTTAACAAGATAAGGAGCATTCTAAGTACAAAATAAACCAGGTAAGTTTTTTTTTTTTTTTTTTTGATAAATAATTTAAAGTTAATAAATTTACCATTTAATAGGAAAATTTTGAGGTAAGTAAATAACACTAATAGGGAATAATTTAAGAACAAGAAAATAATTTAAGTATGATTGTATGTTGTGTTGTGTGTGTGAGTGGGGTTGAGGGTGTGTTTGGGTGTGTGTGTGTGCGTGGAAGTGGATGTGATTGACGGGATGAGGGTGAATATGTGTGTGGGGTGTGTATATGTGTGGGGTGTGTCTATGTATAGGGTGTGTCTATGAGTGTGTGTGGCGTTAACAATACATAAATACGTAAACTTACGGAGTATCTATGCAGGCACATGAAACAGTATTTCAGTTTCGTCATATGTAAGTGATAGAAGCCAGCTGATCACTTTCTGTTTACAATCTCTCTTTGTCATGGAGAAAATTTCATTTTTTTTGTTAGCAATGTTATATAGTCTTGGGCCCAGGAACAAGTTAAATCTTTGAGCAAAAGCTGTTCTACAAGGCATAGATTTACATAATTCTAACCGCCTTCTCCCTGTATTTCCTTTTTCAGTCAGGGTATTTAGCCAGACACTGGAATGTTGTCTCATAATTAATAATAGTACAAAAAGTTTGCGTACCGTAAGTACATCACTAACCCTGTACAGCTCCGTAGTAGAAAAATACCTGGGCTTAAAGTAACTAACCTTCAGCAAAGCTCTTTGAGCGCGTTCAACAATTAAATTATGCGTTTTGGCAGCACCACCCCAGATAGTGATGCAATAAGTTATAACCGCTTGGCACAACGAATAGTAAATCATTTTCATTAAGTTAGTATTGGCTGAGTGTCTGATTTTTTTGAATACATAGATAAGCTTTCTAATTCTGTTCGAGAGATTAATTATATGATTTTTAAAGTTCAAATTTTTGTCAAATATAAGTCCTAAGTATTTTATAGATTCAACGGAAGATAATGACGGACACAAGCAATTTACGGTTTCAGTATGACAAGTGTGAGCGATTAAGTGATGAGTTAGTTGAAGCGATTTACCGGGGTTGCGAATTGAGAAAGGGATGAATTTAGTTTTATCTGTATTTAGTGAGAGATGATTTAAGGCAAGCCATTTAGTGACCATGTTGAATCCATGTTGTGCCTTTTGGTAAACTTCATCCCAAGTGTCACCATGGAATGTTAAGGTCGAATCATCGGCATAGGAGATAATTTTACAGTTTTCGATATTAAGTTGTGTAAGCTCATTAATATAAACTATGAATAACGTTGGGCCCAGAATACTACCCTGTGGCACGCCATGGGTAACAGGCAGACTATCACTCGTATAATTTGAAATTTTCACCCTTTGTGTTCTTCCAGATAAATAATCTTGAAGCAATTTCAGTTGATTTCCTCGAATGCCGAGTTGATGTAACTTGTTAACTAGAGTGGGAATAGAAACCGTGTCGAAAGCCTTTGCCAGATCAAGAAAAATAGTGAGACATTTCTTTTTTTTATCTATGTTTTTAACAATGTGATCAGTAAAATTGTTTAATGCATCTTCAGTGGACTTGCCGGATCGGAAACCAAATTGATGATTCGAAAGTAGATTATATTTTTCTAGATATTTAATTAGTCTTGTATTAATTATCCTTTCTAAAATTTTTGACAGAGATGTAAGAATAGAAATAGGTCGATAGTTAGTGACACGGCTCCCATCCCCACCCTTGAAAATGGGTCGTACTATAGACCGTTTAAGTGAATCGGGAAATGTGCCCAGCTTTAGGCACATATTAAAGATATACGTAAGTGGACGCACTATTTTATTTTTTATCAATTTAAGTATATCAGATGAGATTCCATCATCACCTGCAGCACATTTACACTTCAGGCCAATGATTAGTTTTTCAATTTCCATTTCATCAGTGTCAAGAAGAACAAATGAATTGCTAGATAAAGACGACGTGTTGCATTGCTGAACATTAGACGTGGCACTGTGACGTGATCCAGTTGGAGGAGTGATTTTGTTAGCTAAGTTTTTTCCTATAGTAGCAAAAAAATTATTTGTGGCATTAACAGATTCATGCGGTGATGGCTCTATTGAAAGCAGATCTAGTGAGTTATCCTTTTTTACATTTCTATTCGTTATATTATTTATAGCATTCCATATATTTTTGCTATTTTTACCCGCTTCTCTGAGTAGATTTTTTTCATATTCACGCTTTAATTTCTTAACAAGGTTATTGTAGAAATTTCTGTATCTTTTATATGTGATTTCAAGCACTACGTTATCCGGATTTTGTTTCAGTTTTTTGTGCATCCGATCCCTGTTTCGAGTACACCTGATGAGTCCAGTTGTCATCCAAGGTTTCAGAATTCGGTTTCTATTCGTTATATTTAGTATTTTTGTGTTTATCTGTATGATATAACTAATTTTAGATATAAAAATGTCCATAGCCACATTCGGGTTAACCGCTTTAAAAATTGATGTAAAGTCAAGAAGATCACATGCCAACTTTATTGCTTCATAGTCGAGTTTTATTATTTGTTTTTTTATTGGTTTACTTACGTTTTTAAGTTTAGCACAGCACAAAATAGGTGCATGATCAGTAATAAGGGATTCAATTATAAAAGTACTTACAGGTATATTCGTTTTCAAAATTACATGATCTAGACAACTATAGCACGTGTAGCTGTATTGTAAGCTGGAAGAAAGCCATTTAAAGATAGAAAATCAAAGTACTCAGACAAAAAACGATCAGAGCTGTTGGCAGCAATATTTATGTTAATGTCGCCTACAATTATTATATTCTTGTAAGAAGATAAACCATCTATTATTTTTTGCAAGGATGTTAAGAAATTATTTATAGTTTTGAAACAAAAAGGACGGTATAGTGCTATAACAGCCACATCATAATTAGTTTTAATAAGTATGCAGTTTGCCTCTTGTATGACGGGTTCTTCAAGAGAGGCTTTTATATTATTTTTTATGAATACTACAACCCCATCATTCTGGTTATAGTGCGAGGATGTGGACAAACTTAAATATCCATCGAGGATAGGAAGATTCCGAATGCACGACATCCAACACTCCGAAAGAACAATAATATCACTTTCAAATTGAAATCTCTGAAGGAGGATATTCAAACTATCAAAGTTAGCATTAAGACTACGAATGTTTTGAGATAATATTTTTAAGTAGCAACTCGGGTGTTTCAGAATAGATGTACAACACTCAGGTTCACAGGATACGATATCGGATATCGAATAGTTATCAATCTCATTGATTAAATCATTATCGAATTTTAAAATTATATTTCTGAAAGGAGACAACGTAAGGGCTCACGAGACCATCTAGTGATGGGATGGGAGGTGTTTTACTTAGGAAGCACTCTGATAGTACCAATACTTCCAGTATTATATTTATATATTAGGTCTTTACCTATGAAATTGCCGTTCTGCAGTACTGGCCATTTCAAATCAAAATAATTTTTGTTTGGCTATGAATTCTAATTTCAAATTAATTTTATTTTAAAAACATGGATTTTTTTTTCTAAAAGTAGTCATTTCTTTATTGATTAGTGTTACATTTTCATCGCATTTCAATCTTTTTCGTCATCATGGATACGTTAAAAATTCGAGTAATTATGGAATATGAGTAACGTCGTGGCAGCAACGCGGCACAAGCGGCACGCAACATCAACGACGTTTACGGAGCTAACTCTACAAACCAACGCACCACCTGTTATTGGTTTGCTCGCTTCCGTTCTGGAAATTTCGACCTGAAAAATGAACCTCGCGGTCGTCCGAAGACTTTGGTCGACAATGACGAATTAAAGGCGATTGTGGAAGCTGATGATACACAATCTACGGCTGAATTAGCAGCAGCTTTCGACGTTAGCGTCAAAACAATATTGGTCCATTTGCGTCAAATTGGCAAGGTAAAAAAGCTTGACAAATGGGTGCCCCACGAACTCAATGATCGCCAGCGCGAAGTACGCGTCGAGACGTGCCTTGCACTGCTCAACAGACACACAAATGAAGGAATTTTGAACCGCATTGTTACCTGCGATGAAAAATGGATTCTGTTTGATAACCGTAAGCGCTCAGCAAGTTGGTTGGATCCTGGTTCAGCACCTAAACAATGCCCTAAACGAAAACTTAGAAACCCCTAGAAAAGTGATGGTCATTGTTTGGTGGTCTAGCGCCGGTGTGATTCATCACAGCTTCTTACCAAACGGGGTGAGCATTACTGCAGATGTGTACTGTGAAGAACTGAACACAATGATGGAGAAGCTGGCGCATCTCCAACCAGCATTGGTCAATCGCTCGTCTCCGCTGCTCCTGCACGACAACGCGCGACCTCATACTGCACAGCAGACGGTCTCCAAGTTGCAAGAACTGGGGTTGGAAGCTCTCCGTCATCCGCCCTACTCACCAGACCTTGCGCCTACAGACTACTACTTTTTCCAGAATTTGGATAACTTCTTGGCGGGAAAAAAATTTAATACCCGAGAGGCAGTACAAAATGCCTTTGAAGAATTTGTTGCCTCCCGTCCAGCTGATTTCTTTAAGAAGGGCATCAATAAACTGCCACTGCGATGGCAAAGATGCATTGATTGCATGGGTGATTACTTCGATTAATACAAATAAAAAATTCATGAAAAAAATTCGTTTAAATTTTTTCATACAAAACGGCAATTTCATAGGTAAAGACCTATTATATAGAATGTTCATTTATAAATGCTGTTGGTTGGCCCGCGTTATTTCGCCTGTTAGTCCGTAAGAGATCATTTATGATATTATGTATGCGTATGTTGTGAACCTTGTGAATGTTTTGCTTAGACAATCGTAGCCGTGCTCGAAAAGTTGCTAAATACTTTTTATTTACTAAAATTATTTTAGCACGTGTGTGTGATATTTGAATGTATTGAGTGTGTGTGTATATATTTTTTGTGTATAATTGGTTGTGTAGAAAGGTGTATGATTTGTGTAAGTTTAGTGTGTTATTAAAAATACTGTAGTGAATATTAAGTTTACAGTGCACAATGATACCAAGAATTACTAATTTAATCAACATGAGGTTGCTATAACAAAAAAACATGCAGAAATCAATCGTAGCAGGAAGATAGACTTGTCCAGCCTTAGAAATCAGTCATTCAATGTTTAGTTGTAGCTTGCAGAAGTCTCTTTCAGAGTCAATTCGTATTGCAGGGATACCCTCCTTTTTCCTAATAAAAATCTTGCCGTACGAGACCCAGCAGTAGTTATATTCAAGTGTTTTTGCCTTTTCTCGTGCCAGATAGAATAATCGCCTCTTCTTAGCTGTTAAGTTTTCAGACATATAGATTGGATTTGGTGAGCCATCTGACAGTATGTCTTTTGAGGATAATTTGTTATCTCCATTCCTCTTGTTATAGTTTTTGTAGGCTTGTAGAAGACTGTCTTTAGCAATAACTGTGGTCAGGTCAACTACCACTGTGCCGCTACTCTTTTCAGATTTGGACTTCAGGCGATAAATATCCCGAATGTCTGATTTTTGTAGGTGGACATTCAGAACCTTACTGGTATTAATCAGAGTCTCGGAGAGAGTGACTTTGGTTTCAGTTTTGCTCAATGGTAAGTTTCTTATCTCCAGGCTAGATGATTTATTAAAAGTCTCTAAAGTTTCTATTTTCTCCTCCAATATCTGTATATACGCCAATTTTTCTCGGTTTTCCTTCTCCAGCTGAACCAATTTTGGTAGTAATTCGTCATATTTTGCTGATAAGAATTTGGTGGTTTTTTCTATCTCAGCGTTTTGGCTCTTAATATCATTTACTGTACTCATCAATGTATTATATTTTGTATCCTGACTTTCCGTAAAATCCTTCATCATTTTTCGAATTTCGCCTAAGAAGTCGTTTAAGTAATCATCATGTTGATGCTTGCGTTTGAACCGCTGTGTGATGTTAGAAAGATCCTGTGGCGATGCTGAAACAGCGCTTATTTCTGGCTCAGAATCATAAAGCATTTCTGTTGGCTTATTCGGGGGAGATCTCCTCAACATGTTTCAAGGCGTTATATATATCAAATAAAAACAATAAATTAACTTTTATATTATTTTAGCTTGCAAGTTTATCCAAAACAAAGTATGCAAAAAGAACAAAAAGAAAAAAGTGTAACAAAAAGTGCAGTTGAGCGATGTTGGATTCGAACGTGTACACCTCTGTACGGTAACCACTAGACTATACCGCCAGACCAGGCGACCTTATTTAACTTTGTCGTAATATTAGTTCTGTTGTTAATTGGTGTTTGTGAAGCGCCGGAACTAATGACCTTGCATTGTTTGTCAATGACACGGCTCACCAACACTACTAGTAGGTACACAATTTTTTCCTTCTTCAAATCTTAATAATTTCGAGATATCTCTTTATTCACTGGTTGTCACTTTAGTTTATCTGCACAGTTTAATAGAACTGCTCTTTGGCAACATGTTCGTATATAGCACACACACATTAATGCAGATTTTACCAACTTTTGAATTTAAAAACACGGATACAAAGAAACGGCTATCTGACTCATACGAGCGCGAGGTGGGAATGAGAATGTAAATAAGACATGCGAGCACCGGGATGTGGGCCTGGCAGCTGGCTGGCCAGCACCGCACGGCGAGGACACGCGCGCTCGGGATCACTTTGATGTCTGCTGTTCCACTCTTTGCATTCAGTAAAATTACGAGTCGCAAAACTTTGTTTAAAAATGAGCATTGTCGCAGCGAGGATGCTCGTTTTTTGTAAAAAAAAAATATTTTTCATACTCAAGTCCAAAATCACACAGTATGTTATTTCAACAATACGAAAACCTTTTACATCTGCGAGTAAATAGCGAATTAGAACAAACACTGTATGTAAGGAAAGATAAACGATGAGAAGTAAGTCTCCTAACAAATCGATAGGAGATAAGGAAAGGATTAAGTATACGGAACAATGAGCTACTAAACCGAAAACTTGATTTAATATGCGCAAATAGTGGAAGCGTTCGCTATCAGCCGCTGCGATCCGGGCCCAGCGAGTGGAATCTAATACCTCCTGAAGAACCTTTTGTTGGTCCGTCCGAGCTTGCAAGTGAATGTGACGGCTCACGAGAAAATTCTCTCGTTTCACTCACTATGGACCTCAGATATGAGTGTCTGTGAAGCCAGCGGCGCTAGCTCATTGGCAAATCATTCGCTCTTTGTTCTAAGTTGACAATATTTTTGTTGTATTGGTACAATCGTCGTTCATTGGATATTTTGACAGTTTTAAAGGCTGCAAAGCAGGCGAGAAGAAAGTCCAATAATAATAATCTACCTAATGGCCGCAATTTTCAACGTCGGTCCGAAAAAAACAACAATATAGCTTCATTCTTGCCAATTATTGACACCTAATAGGTACCATCTTGGAAAACGCGCTAAAGCGATTACCTAACAAAAGATTTTGCCAAAAATTCCGCCATTTTTTGGCGAGAGGTGTTTCGGGGGCTCCCCACCCACTCCCAGCGAATGATATAATAATAACGAGCGCACCGAACGTTTGTTTAACTTGTATTAAATAAAACAAACAAAGGAATTCGCTTACTATAATATTAATAACGTATCGTTACCGACGCTGTACTATCGTTATTTTTTTTGCATACATTCTCTCTCGAAAATATCTAAGTATTCTTTTTCGACGAACGATTTTGAACGTTAAAATTTAATGTTTTATTACCTTTTACTCTGATATTTCAATAATGAAGAGTTTGCTGGGAAATGTAATGTGAGTTTGAAATTAATAGCACGCTGTGTTTCTTAGCTGTGTTTCTTAGTGCTACCTCTTAATACTATCTCTTAGTGCTACATCTTAGTAGTACCTCTTAGTAGTACCTCTTAGTGCTACATCTTAGTAGTACCTCTTAGTAGTACCTCTTAGTAGTACCTCTTAGTGCTACATCTTAGTAGTACCTCTTAGTAGTACCTCTTAGTGCTACATCTTAGTAGTACCTCATAGTAGTACCTCTTAGTAGTACCTCTTAGTGCTACATCTTAGTAGTACCTCTTAGTAGTACCTCTTAGTATTACCTCTTAGTGCTACATCTTAGTAGTACCTCTTAGTATTACCTCTTAGTATTACCTCTTAGTGCTACATCTTAGTAGTACCTCTTAGTAGTACCTCTTAGTATTACCTCTTAGTGCTACCTCTTAGTATTACCTCTTATTATTACCTCATAGTATTACCTCTTAGTATTACCTCTTAGTTTTACCTCTTAGTGCTAACTCTTAGTATTACCTCTTAGTATTACCTCTTAGTACCTCTTAGTATTACCTCTTAGTACTACCTCATAGTACTACCTCTTAGTATTACCTCTTAGTGCTACTTCTTAGTATTACCTCTTATTATTACCTCATAGTACTACCTATTAGTGTTACCTCTTAGTATTACCTCGTAGTACTACCTCTTAGTATTACCTCTTAGTGTTACCTCTTAGTATTACCTCTTAGTGCTACCTCTTAGTATTACCTCTTAGTGTTACCTCTTAGTATTACCTCTTAGTGCTACCTCTTAGCATTACCTCTTAGTATTACCTCTTAGTATTACCTCATAGTACTACCTCTTAGTATTACCTCTTAGTATTACCTTTTAGTACTACATCTTAGTACTACCTCTTTTTGTCTGCCTCGTTGGTCTGGTGACTGGTGGTCGCAAGCGCTACTGCTGAGCATTCGGTCCTGGGTTCGATTTTCAGGTCGGACAAAGTGTTGTTGGGTTCTGGGTAGCCCGGAGTCTGGATTTGTGCCCGGATGATGTCAATAGCCTTGCCCCCTATTACAATACTCATTACTCAATAATTTATTTGCATTCCACAATGTGTACTTAGGTGGTAACTTAAAATTATATGTGATCATTATGGACCCGTCGGGAAAAGCAAAAAATAGTAAGAGAGAGGAAATTTAAAAACTTAGCTTATCCTTCTTCTGAATCAAATATAAAGATATAAACATACTATAGTTATCTGTACATGATGGCAATAGGCTCGCGCCCTATTACATGGGACTTAAACATAACTGGCGAAATGTCGGTGTGGTATATGATATTTTATTCTGATGACGGGTTGTTTTCTGTTGTCCTCAGAAGGTCAGGCGGATGGCGGCGGCGGACCCGGCGGCGCGGACGACGACGAGGAGGACGCGCCGGGCTGGTGGGGCGACTGCGTCAGCACCTGCCCCCCGCCCGTGCAGGAGCTCTGCACGTCCAACCGATTTGACAACCTACACGTAAGTCATCCACACCTGTAGTGCTACAAGGATCTTTGGCGTTCGAATGATGTTGACAGGCGGGCGTTGTGTCATATTTCACTTGAAATGTACCTGTTCAAAACACAAGATGGTGGCGTTAGTTTCGATTTTGGCCACGCACGAAAATAAGCGCTATATTTATATTAAGATGAGATGCCAAGCGGATAATTATACTGATGAAGCCGATGTCGCAGATCTCCAGGATAGAAATCCGGCAAAACAATATATTTGCATTGGAATCTTCGTGCATACCTAAGGCCGTCAATCAATTCTAATTCAATACGAAAGCTATAGGCTTCTCTATCTTCTGTGAGCTCAGTAAACTCATGAACCTTTTAGTTACATTCCAGAACCGTGTCAAAGGCGACTAAAATCAAATTCCCGTTCATAACGAAATAGCTTCAGCCACGTGCCGATCCTCTCACCTGGCGTCGCAGCCTAAGGGTTAACAAAGGCTCTGTTGACAAAATTAAATTCTAACCCATGTAATGCTGCGAGAAGCAACTGAAATCGCATGCGATATTAAATGTCGCCACACCGCGCACCTGTCCACAGTATCAACGTCAAATCATACGACATATGAACTCATACTGCCTCTTAATAATTATCCGCTCGCTAAATTCTAGCTTGATGGATGCGAACAGGAATGGCCATTCATGTTTCATTGTTGATATTCTCTCTCAGGCCGTTTATCCACCGCCACGTCAACGCGACGTCAACGAGAACAAGATGACGGCGCTGGAGTAGCGACACATACACACCAAAAGTGTCTAGGGATGAAGCACGTTTTTGCGAGTTACTAAAAATCTGGTTTTTTAATTATATTTTTTGTAACTCCTACGAATACTTTTTAGTAAATTCATCATTTGAAAACGAAACAGTCTTTTTTTAATTTTGGTCGAAAGATGAAAATCTTCTGTCAAGTCGTATTCCTATAAAAGTCTGCAACAGATTTGAGGACAAGTCAGTAAAATTTCTGCCATACTGAGTGGAATCAACACAAAAGAACGTTATTATGGAGGGAAGACGTCATTTGAGCCGAAAAGAAATAATCAGAGCCGTGGGAATGTTGAAGCTGGTTCTCGGCGACATGCTGTGGCAATCGCTCTGGGCACTACGCAGAATTTTATAAGTCGACTTTGGACACGTTACCGGATCACTGGCAGCGTGGCAAGGACGAGCTCGCATCACCACACGCAGACAAGATCATTACATACAAATTACTGCTGCTCGAAGAAATCGTACAATGACCGTGATGATGTTGTTTACGAGGCTTCATAGCTCTTCAGGGATGTTAATAAGCGATCAAACTATAAGAAATCGCTTGCATAAACTACATTTCCATTCCCGAAGGCCGCTGCGTGTACCACCTATTGAGACCCACAATCGCAGAACCCGTTTACAATGGGCTCGTGAACACAAAAATTGGGCAGAAGAAGAGTAGCGTTTTGTGTGTTTTTCTGACGAATCTCGCTTTGGTATGAAGCTAGATACTAGCCGTACGCAGTATTGGAAGACCCCTGGATGTCAAGAACTTTTAAGATCATGCCAGGAAGTCCATGCATACTGTGGTGGAACAATCATGATAGGGGCGGGTATTTGGATCGGCGGAAGAACCGAACTGATTTGGACCAGAGGCAATCTCAATGCACAGATTTACACTGAAACGATTGTATCAGATGTTGTCATTCTTTTGCAGACCCAATTTGGTGCTTCACTTCTGCTTATAAATCCGTCCACATACTGCCAGAGTCATGGCAAATACACTTTCCGCAGCTCATACCAACGTCCTACAATGGCCTGCTCAGTGGCCAGACTTGAATCCCATTAAGCACGCATGTGATATTTATGTATTTATTTATATAACAATTTATTGTTTGCTGAACTTACAGTAAATACCAAATCGCGCAGCGAGCCATCAGAAAAACATTTAATTAAAAAACTTCATACAAACATTGAACATAGATTTACTGCTATATATAAATGTATCAACATCTGGCTCCTGAGCAATCACGTTCAGTAGATTGATTACCTGGGTTGTGGGAGCATATCGAGCAGTATGTGTACGCATCGGCGGAGCCACGAACAGGCACCGCGAGGCACAGGCGCACGACCGCCGCCGCAGCCGGTCCGGAGCAAACAATGAACAGCGAGCTAAGGTAGTCGCGTCATCGATCTTGTTATCGAGCAATAAGTAGTAGTGCATCAACAGTGCACACTTACGTCTCAGTTTCAACGAATTGATGTCCACCATTCCGGCAACAAACAGAGAAGGATACAAATAGGGATAATACCCATATATTTTTTATATAGGTAGCGAGCAAATTTTCGTTGGACCCTTTCTATCAAGAGTTTGTATTTTTGCTCATTTGGATCCCAAACCAGCGCATTGTATTCAAGTTTGCTATGTAGAAACGAATAATAAAAAGCGAGTAAAACATTTCTGTCTTTAAACCTACGCCACCCTACGCTAACCTACCTACCCATATGCTTCAAAGAAGAGCTCTGCTAAATATGAATGGCGTACATACTCGTACACCAGAAAATATTTTTCGCCTGTTACAACGGACGTGGACGGCCACTCCGCATCGTGATTTGAATGAACTCATATTGAGTATGGCTGCAATCGCTGCAATTGTGTTATACGCGTTAACGGTGGAAGTACAGACAGCTAATTGTTTATTTTATGCAATAAAAACCTTTAAAACTTTTATTTTTATCATTTTAACACATTTTAATATCAGATTTGATTAACTACGGTAAAAATCCAGCATAAGCAAAAATCGTTAAAAGTCTTTAATAACGCAAAATCAGAGAGTACTTCGTCGATCAACACATACGAAAACATTTTAGTTAATCAGTCTAAATAGACATTTTTATTTAATTTCAATAGGGCATTTTTTATTTTATACTTTAATCCCTAGTTACTTTTGATGTGTGTACATTTATTACGGCCGCGTGTCCACCGCACGTCCGTCAACGGGCCGTCACGTTCTTTTCGAACAATCTCGTTTCTTGTTGACGTCCCGATGACGGTGGGCAAACGCTATCAGTCTATCGTTGTAGTAGAAACATCGGCTTTCCGAATATATCGGATATTCATCATTCCCAGTTCTCGCACACATTTTATTTGTAAAATAACGATGAACTATAAAATGTTTAATATCGTCTATATGATGCTGTTTACGAGGCATATTTTCATCAGCGTATTACTGCCATCCATCAACGTATATGGATGAACAGAGCTAACGTAAACATATGCATATCCAGTGTAGCAGCATACACGCTACACGCTGTATATATGTACGTACCTTTTGACATTAATCGAGTCTTAACTTTGAAAACGATGAGGTACTGAAACACATGTTCTAAAGTGTGTTAGTGACTCAGTAAGTACCCAAACCAAATATAACGTCGTCCAGATTTCTCCGGGGACAAGCTCGAATGTTGTGCTAATAAATAAATGTATGAAACTAGTTACCGTGAGTCCGTCAGTGCGGACTTCAATAAAAGCACACACCGGGCTGTCGATGAATGTGTGCACCTTTATTTTAAATTCTCTTCACAATTTCGGTGAACTCTTCAGATGAATCAAGTCCAAGCCTTCCAAACGTGGATGTATTTCTATTACCTCTCTGAACAACTGAATGGCCTCAGCTGCATCTACGTGTAGTTGTGTCCGTTCGTCCATTGAAAGTACCAGGTTATTGAAATAGCCAGTAGTGGTTGATATGAGAGCTAGCTGGCCATCGTACATGTTCCACGGCTACTTCCTAATTGGATGAAGCTGCTTGTTTCTGCTATGGATATCGTCAATGACGATATCTCTTAGAAACATTTTCCACACAACAACTACAACAGTCAAACTACCTCACGACGATCAAGAGTACGCCTTATAATGTGAATTTACCAAACCATGCATTAAGTCATAAGAGCCGAACATCTCTCTTTTTTAACGTTGACGGATTAACTTTCTCCATGTCACGTGATTTCAGTAAATAATATTACCAGCACGGTATCAGCCTGTAATATCAGTCACCACATACAAGTACAAATTAACTGTGGAGGGGTGGCAGCATGTGTTGTGCCTATGATTCCACGATTACCCTCTGCAGAGGGCGACAGTTCCACGACCCCGTTGTCACAGTTATCATACGTCTACGTACGTATTGCAGTACTTCATACTCGCTATAATAATTTTCGAAACGTTCCTCTTTCGTGTCTGAACATATTCATTCAACCTGTTTTAAGTATTATCTGACCGATAATAATCGCTTTTCTTATTTTTAGAACGAAGTTCCTTATCGCATGGTACGGACTTGGCGGATGGGGGGGCTACGCGAAAAAAAGTGTAAGAATTTTCCGTCACGAGTTTCCGTCTCGACCCTTTCTTTATTTATTTGTTGGATTGAACGCGCTAATCTCAGGAATTAGAATCGAAAATTGAAATTGTGATTTTGAAATTGAAATTGTGTTGAATTGTCAATTTATCGAGGAAGGCTTTAGGCTATATAACATTACGGTACGGCCAATAGGAGCGGAGCATAAATGAAGAATGTTGCAAAAACGGGAACAAATCATTCCTTTTGAGAGCTTCCGTTGCGTGCGCTGCGTAAGCGGTTTAAGTTACGCAAAAATCATGTATGACGGAATTGTTCCCCTTTAAAGATTATTAAAAAAAGTCCGCGTCAGCATATGTCTATCTTTTAAGGTTGACTCAATATAACCCTTTTCAAATTTGTTCTATGGATGTTCTAAATATACTAGGAAAGGAACTTCGTTCCAACCGAGTGTTCCACGACACACACGCATTTTTTATTTTTATTTGGAATTAGATCGCCTTTGACAAAAAAAAAAAACAACTATTGTCGTAGCATAAATAACTTTTCGAGCTAATTTTATAATTATAAAGATTCGAATAATAAGCCCAAATTTTTTTCAGTTCAAATATTCTATACGTGGCTATTGTGAGTAAATATCTTCTCAGCTATCCTGCTATTTCCTATCCTGCCGTTAACCGGGTTCGTATTTTTCTCATTCCTTCGAACTATCGATATCTTTTTATCCGTTCTTTTATTCTATTTCTCTGCCATAGGAGCATTTGGTCAAGCGAGTGATCTGCCCTCCGGCGTTTGATTGCTTTTTCTTCTTTTAACGGTATGTATTTTTTATAATGTCTTCCATCTTTCAATTTTCATCTTTATTACTTAAAATTCTATTTGGGTCATAGTTTTCATCCTCTATAATTTGTCTTAGGTTTAGCCGAATTTCGGTTCCACCCTCGGGGCTAAAGTCTAAGCCGGTAAACACAATAGGTGTGTTTCCTGAGGAGCGTCGGAGATCCCGTCACTCCAGCCGATATTCCAACAACTGAATTGAGGATAATTCAAGATATTTATGATTTAACTTATTCTAATTAGTTGCAGTTCAATTTAACCATTTAGGTCTGTGCCGTGTGTTACTGTCCAAATTTTATTATTTAAATTTTAAGTCTGTTCTATGACTACGGATCTACTTAGCGCTATAGCTTATAAAACCTCATATTTTTGGTGGGAGTCCTAAACCCGATTGCAATCGAACTTCAAACTCAAAGATAATTTACTAAAAGATATTAAATTCACGTGCATGTAAGTTTACTCGTGCATTTTGTTGTTTCATTTTTTTTATTTGAAAGAAAAGAAAAAAAAGAGAGAAAATACGTTTATTTGCGGTAAACATGACGCAAAGAACAAACATACAAATACAGAAAAGAACGAGTTGGGAGAAAATATGCGTCAACTCCACGCAAAACGGCAATCGCTCAACATAATGCTTATTTAGGTTTTTGCAATACCCATCATGTTTTAACTATTTTACAATTTGATGGTGATCAAATTTTATGGTTAAATTATGGTTTTGTGGTATGGTTGGTTGGTTTGTTTTAAAAGTAGCGATTGTGTTATTTATTATTATTTCGGTACAGTATGAACTACCTACTTACATACGAGTATTGAAACTTTTAAATGCAGAACGTGAAGACGTTTACATATAAATTAATTAAGATGACAGGTACGTGTACTTACTTAGCATTCTTTGTAGAGATACTACTTGAATAAACATTTTCGTCATTTCATTTGAAAGCACAGAATCCAAGAAATTAAATATTAATTAGTCTATTTAAAGGTAATAAAGCTGTATAAAATCCACATTATAAATTACTTAAAAGCGATATTTAAGTCATTTACAATGTGGAGTTGGCTATGAAATAATGAAATACATAGTTTCATGCCAAGTATATGAAATCGCCAAGTTGACAGCTCGAGTAAGTTGTTTCAATACTCCGACTTCAAACATAGCATCTATTTATATCTACAAACAGGCGGTATTTCCATTGCGATTCTATGTACAATTAGACAGGAAAAAACACGAGCCCACTCCTACTGAAGATTGTACAGAATTCTCATAAATCCGATCACTGACCGCCCTGAAAAAAGAATTTAACAGGCAATAACTTCAGTTCTAGTAATTTTACTACTCTAATAATTCCACCTGCCGTACATTCAGTGTTCTCAACCGTGGTTTGTAAAGCTGTGTGCAGACGGACGTCTCCGCCGCGCCGCGCCGCGCCGCGTCACGACCCTATTTCTCGCTGAGAGTTCGCCGAAAATTTGTTCGCGGCGCTTAATTTGTTTGCAGTAACAAATTCAGTAGTTTTGAGGGCTTACCTCTCGTTAAACTGTTGACTTCTGTTTTCGTTGTGCTGAAATTTGAATTTGCGGTCGAGAATTGCATGTTATTAGAGTATTAAACTTCTTTAACAGAAATTTTCTGTTTAGGAAATTGAATAATCCTTCAGCACCCAATTATGTAGTATGGTAACGTCGAACAGTCTATTAGTGGAGTCAACCTGCTAATATTTGTAAACTATCCAGGAGTGATGGACATCGCTTATTGAACTGGCAGACGATTGGCGATTGAATGAAGTATGGACAAGTTCAAAACATTTTGAGGCTTTAATAGTTTCACTGTTTAGTGTCAGGGGTGGTGTGTCATGGATTAAGAGTGTGCACGGAGTAATGCACAGTAAATAGGCACGCACAGAAACGCACGACGCGTCTATCTTCGTAGCTGTGCACTTACTCACGAGCACAACACTCAAACTACCAAGAAGCAATCCCAATTTAACACTAGCGCAACAACTTTAATGTCTGCGAGAGTTTCGCGGGCGATAAATTTCTTTTGGGGCCTCCGCGGTTGACTGGCCGCGTAAATATTTATTTTAAATTAAATAAAGAGCACTTGTTCTCGCGGCTCCTGCTGAGAGTGCGGAGCCCTGTTCTTATGCGGTGCAGCGGGCTCTGCCTTGAGTCAGATCGCTAACTTGTAGAAACTGCCCAGATGAGGGAAACGTCGTGTTCTGAAAAGTAGGAAGAATGTGTAATTATTAATAACGTTGTCGGTGAGATGTATTGCACAGACATTCGCGTGAGTGATGGTGTTCTCTAAATATATTCGCGCAGTTTGAGTAATATATCATGCCGTAACAGAAAAATCTGTAAACATTACATTATTATGTTATTGAACGTGGTTTTTGTGGTTATGAGATTGTGAAATAATTTAATGCTATGGTGTTGGTGTCAATAATCACCAAGCAGTTTAGTGACGTCACTAGAACATCTTATACCTCGCATGCATCACTGAGTCTTACTAACTCTCGTTCCATTCTGGATAAATTGTGCATTGTTTTTAAAATATGCCTCAAATAGGTACAGCCTTGTAAAACTTACGTCCGCAACACATTGTTGCTTTAACTCGCTGATATAGTAACTAAAGCAATCCTTTACCAGACAGACAGACAGACAAACGAACAAATCCCGCCCGTCTTTGGGCCATAAAACACGTATGAATGGCGCGGCATCGAACGTGTCTTTTACGGCGCCTCTAAATCACGCTCAGGTGGTGCGCACCGAAATAGATGCCAAGCCAGCGTCACGCGCCGTAACGTGACGCTGACGTGACGATGATGTGGCGTCACGCGCCCTGACTGTCGGCTGACGTCAAGCAGTTGAGCGAGTGTACGAATTAACAATGAGCTGTTTCTTTTATTGTACGTAGAATGGAAGGGTTAAGTGGCGCTTCATATTAAAAATTCAACGAAATGTTACTAATGGAAAAATCCCAAATTCCCAATGTACCAATATAGTACTGAGATTGAAATATGCGTACAATAAAAATGGGTTTAAAAAGTAATAAATGTCACTATCGCGTTATGTTCGACTAGTGTGAGACAGGGTCCAGACGACGATGTGTCACGTGTCGCCCGGCTAATGAAACACACGAGACTTCAATTGTTACTAGAGAGAAATCTTCTCGCAGACCCCGCGGCCATTGTCACACTGGCGCTGTAGGGACTAGCATCAGCTGCAGGGGATTTTACTGCACTTTAGTGTTTAGTTACCTGCTCGTTTTCCTGAGCTTATGTTATAGCTGGAGAGCCGGCTGCAAAAATTTGTACCTACTTGATACCGCGATGAAATGCACAGTAGTTTCCCATAAAACTGATGCTAAGTCCGAATGTTATAGTCTGCCAAGCCCGAACTTGCCGAAAGTAGAAAAAATACTATAATTTCCGGTTCGAAAAGCAGGCGTATTTTACCCATCTGATACCGGAATAACTGTTATGGCATCAGTTAGGAATTTACTGATAGATACAGAAAATCGAAATCTGCCAGTATTTTAATTACTCTGTAGTCTATGTACAATTCCAAAATACGGGTTCCACGGATGCTGCTTACATAATCTCGTCTGTCGAGGGGTTTCGGCAGAACGACGCTCTTAGTACCTTCAACTGGGTACCTATCAATCCTCTTGGATGAGATAGGCAGACTCGGGAAAGCGTATCGGTGGTATCTTCGCAGGCATTCGTAAACAAAGATCTTGCGGACGCTAAGTACTTTGACTTTTCCTTATACCTCAGTTGTGGGCGTTCGGTATCTCAGTGACAAAAGGACTTTTAGCACCGCAAGCTGAGCCCGCTCCAGCTCGATCATGTGGGTCTTACATGTCCCAACCCAAGCGCAAATAGCGTATCCCAAGACACAGTGGCACGAGGCTTTAGGTTCTCCACAGAAATTTTAGACTAGCAACATGTCTCAGGGTTTTAAAGATATGGGTTAACTTGTGCACTCCTTTGGTGGTAACCGGGATATGTCGTGACCGTTTAAGGCTGTCGTCAACGATTACTCCTAGATATTTAATGGAGTTCACTCTGTCTAGCTTGAGGCACGTGCAGGTTGTAAAGTTGTTGCTATTCCTATTGCAAGGAAACGTGTGGTTGCGAATTTAAAAGTTTATGGAGCTTCCTGCTCTAGTCTTACTAAAACATATGTATTTTGTTTTGGAAATGCTTAGTGTTAGCAGACTATCTTCTAGCCAAGCTGTTACTTGGGAAAGAGCCGCTTCACAGACAGTTTCTAGACTTTTCCACGACTTTTCATGAAACAGAAGAACTGTGTCATCAGCAAACATTATGACATCGGCTTTATTAACTGTGATATCGCACAGTTCATTGATGTACACTAGGACTAGGGTCGGAACATTCGTACTTCCCTGGAGAACTCCGTATGAACAGGAAACTTCATCGCTAGTCATATTATCAAGGCAAACGCATTGACTTCTTCCTGATCAGTAACTTAATAGCCATTCCTGTGGCACTCCTCTGATTCCGATGTTTTCTAATCTGCTAATTAGAACAGGGATTGAGACAGTATCGAATGCTTTCTGAAGGTCGAGGAAAAGAGTTTCACATTATTAAAGCATTCCCTGACGTATACTATGACACCATCGTTTTGGTTGTGGCTGCGTGTGGTATGAAACGGAGCGTAATTGTCAATGTGATTAATGGTC
This sequence comes from Dryobotodes eremita, assembly GCA_917490735.1. Taxonomy (NCBI): domain Eukaryota; kingdom Metazoa; phylum Arthropoda; class Insecta; order Lepidoptera; family Noctuidae; genus Dryobotodes; species Dryobotodes eremita. Next base: position 887,458 of record OU823241.1, on the reverse strand, counting down.
GAGTCACAGTCGATCCAGTATTCTGTCAACACTATGCAGTCGACAATAATGTCGATGTTAGAAAAAAAAAACATAGGGCATCGAAAATTTTTCTTGACAGTGCGATTGTTCACAGCGAGAATTATTAATGATTTTTTTTAAAGAGTGGCTTAAAATACGTTTTACAGGTAGAAGAGTCATCTACTATAGTGCACTCGATTTCACCGCTAGCCTCCATTTCGTTTTTTATATGGGTACTATCAGAGTTGAATTCTGAAAATAGAAACGTGAGTGATAATCTCTTTTGTTAAACTAGCTGCAGGCCTTTGATAAGCCAGATCTACTGAGAAACACATATGCATTTGGGTTACATTACTGGACGAGCTTTTACGGCAACTTGTCTTACCAAGCGAACGATATGTAATATTAGAGACTGTGGATGTTTTTTTTTTTTTGAACAAGTAATATGTTTTGTTATAATATGGATTGTGTGGTGAATTCTGTAGTACGGGTGTTGGTAGGTTGTGTGAGTTATCATTACAAAGTGTTTGACAATTACTTAAATAACTTGTTGATAGTGTTTTCTTGAAGAGGCATCAAACGTTACAAAATTGAGTGAAGTTATTGGTACATATTACTAGAAATAGAATACATAACTGGAATCAGTCATGTCTGATTCATCAAATGTGCAAGACTTTCCTCATTGTTTCTGCGGGAGGCAATATCACTTTCTTTTTTAGAATATTGATACTTCCGCGGATAGTCCAACAGTACTTGTATTCGTTGGATTTAGCGAAGTCAAGAGCCAGCACGTATAGGCGCTTTCCCTTGATTGCCAGGTTTTCAGAGATGTAGAAGGGTTGGGAGGGACCGGCAACATTAACTAGTCAAGTCCGAGGTGGCCCGCTAGCGGGCCAAAACAATAGATAATCAATTGTGTCACATTAACGATGCTTGATGAGTTAATATACGTAGTCTTTGGTAGTTGTTTGTACTCCTTTTTGTATGATTTAAATGAGTTTAGGATATCCTCCTTTTTAAGCACGGAAATTAGTTCAACAATAATAGTAGTATTGGACAGACCTTTTGAATTAATTTGGAAGATGTCTCTAATTTCCGAAACGGTAGAATAGGCGATTTCAGGCAACTTCCTATGCTTCCCGAAATTTTACCAAGGTCTCTTTTAGATTCAGCTGCCTTTTTGGGAAGATAGCGCACTTCTAAGCTACCAGAGTAAGCATTTTTTAAAAGTGTTTCAACCTTAATTTCTAGCTGATTGATATGGTTGTGGTTTTCTTTACAATAGGAAGATAGAAGTTTGTCTTTCATTTCATCATACTTTTGAGACATAAATTTACATTCTTGTTGAGTTCCCCATTTTGTTTTATAATATCTGTAACTGTGTTTTGTAGGGACTCTAACTGATGGTTGTGTTCGGCTATGGATTTCGATAACGAAGCTTGCATTTCATCCATTGCGTCCAGTAATTCTTGATGGCCATCGTCAGTCCATTTTCATTTGTAACGGCGTGTCACATTCGTAGCAGTGTCGTCTAGTTCCGACAGATTAGGTGCCGAGCTAGGCCGGTTGCGGGGACGTTCTATTTATTGACCTCATGTTTTAAGTTATGATATATATTCGGCAAAGATATTTTAAAAACTTACGAAAAGTTTTGCAGCTGCTCAATTCGAAAGTTCGCCGCGATGCATCGGAGTGTATGGCGAAAGCTGCAGAGCCACAGCTCACTTAGTGAAATTGATGACATACGTGAACTTATTGTTCCATGTAATATAGCATTGCTGTGTTGGAGGTATCTTGATTTTTTGGTATGTGCACTTATTGTACGAAGAAGGTATCTCAATTTATTACACTTTGTTTTGTAGAATTTTTTGATTGTTGCTAGCTGTAGCGATTGTAAGTCGTTAGCACTGGGCCGGCAGTCTAGACATAGATAGCGACGCTGTCGCAAACTACTGATCGCTAAATATTAACGTGAATTCCCAGTTGTAGCCCGCTAAATTCAAATTTTCTTTAGTTATTTGCAAATTGCAGCTCCGTTTTACGTCATATATTGATCAAAATGCGATTCTCGACTTTGGGAATGATATATTTATTGAATAATAATCATCAATTTCATATTAATCGTCAAACTCAGCGGCGCCTTTGTGTAGCGCTGTCGCGTCGCGCCTGTCTGTGGGAGCCTTGAAACCCGTAACCGCATCTAACTCATAGCGCGGGCGCGGAGAGTGGGGGCAAATATATCAGCCGACTCCTCAGGCCGTAAGCTTTTAATGAAAAATGTTTTGTTGACGCTCCCAATTGTTTGCGAGCGAGTTTGAGACAAACATGCAGCCGAGTAGAGCCCGCTGTGGCTCGAGTCCAGGCTTCGGCTCGAAACCGTGACTTGTTTGTACTCCTTACTTCTGAATGTTAAACGGAAATATGAAGGACTAGCAATATAAATCACGCTGTCATAGTCATTGGTCTTACAAACATTAGTACATAACCAAAAACAGTATCGCCTTTAATACTCGACTTAGTAGATTTCCGAGAAAATTGATCATACATCCGGACGGCTCCAAAAACAAAGGGTTTGACCTGCGGATATACTATGATACGGAAATTACGACGTGAACGCCTGAGCAAGCTTTGAGCCACACAGAGATAAGTTACTTAGAGCTGTTTACTAAAGAAAATGATTGGTCACGAAATGTAAATAAAAGTAGTACAAAAATAAGTGAGCGCATGGCCCGGCTTAAAATTTAAACCATTCAACATCCAATTGTCCTCGAAACAAAATTCTTCTCCCGTACAATATCTACAGCGAGGTACATCGATATAGGTCGCGTCGTTGAGCTGTTTACTAAAGAAAATATTCGGTTGCGAAATGTAAATAAAAGTAATACAAAAATAAGTGAGCGCATGGCCGGCCTTAAAATTTAAACCATTCAACATCCAAATGTCCTCAAAGGATGAATCCTTCTCCCGCACAATATCTACAGCGAGGTACATCGATGTAGGTCGCGTCGTCGTGAGCACCCGAACCGAAATTGTCCGTTAAACGTCACTTATCTTGAATCCCGATCGTGAACTTATTGTCACTCAATAGGAGTTCCATTTCCGCGCATAAAATTAGACCCCCCCCCCCACACCCCTGAACCCGAACGACACACCCTCTCGCTTGTTTGTCGAAGAAATCTATTTGTTTATATCTAAGAGGTGACAAGTTTGGCGATTACCGTCACAGATATAACCATCGGCAGTTTTGAATCGGCGAACACAAGTGCGTCACCAGCTGCCGATAACGCTGAGCAAGCGCCGCCCGCCGCCGTCGTCACCCGCGCCGCAACACCGGCTGCGGATACGTCACGCGTAGGTACGTCGACCCCAAAACGTGCCTATGCTGCTATCGTCACCAGCGGAAAATCTGATGCGTCGCAGCCTAAGCGACAAACCAGAAAAGGGGAAATACGGAAAGAGGGTGGTCAACCTGCCCTGACTGCGGTCCTTAGCTCCGTGCCAAAAACGACACAAGTTGATGAGGAGGGCTTCACTAAAGTAGAAAGGAAGAAGAAGAAGCCCTGTTCTCGTACCAACATGCTGCTGCGTCCTGCTGTGCCTACGACGCAGCTGTACATTTCACGTCTGCATCACTCCACTACAACTGAAGAAGTGGTGCAGTATTTGAAAGTGAAGACCAACTGGACTCTGAGGGTCGAAAGGTTGGAATCGCGCCATAACATCAACTTTAAATCTTTTGTGGTACGAGTTCCAACCCAACATCTGCAGACCTGCATGAAGGAGGACTTTTGGCCGAAGGGTGTCGTATATCGACGTTTCCGAGGACGGTTACGCGACACCTCGCAGCGAAACACGACGCCGACAACATTACGTGTATAGTTTTAGTTTTAAATGGTTTTAAATTATGTATTAGTTTATTGTTATTTGATGTTATTTTGTGTATTTTATCTATGGGCCTTAGTAGCCTGATAATAAAATGATTATTATTATTATTATTATAACGACAAATTGGTTACATTATGAATAATTTCTGAACGAACCAATAAGAAAGCAAAATAAAGGAATCAGTTTGTGTGTACTGTAGAACCAAGGGAATTGGGTCATTGTGTCAGAAAGCATCGGACTTACAATACCGGCCGAGCCCGACACGAGGTCGAATCTTTACAAAACACAAACAATGACTTCTTCAACACAATGTAGTGAGGCGTTTGTAAACAAGCCATGGACAATTTATTTGGGATATTGGAAACTGGGCAAAGAAAAATCTTATTTCCGGGCAGCTTATAATTTTGGTATTTTATTTTGAGCTAAAACGATTGAACATTTTTCTTCACTGAAATCCTCACATAACCCAATTTTGCATCTCGAACAGTTCACATCGCTACAAATACAAGTGCACGCAACCGGCAGTACGGCTACAGTCGGCGAGCTTCCTCGTAAGCCACGTGTGCCGGCGTTACATCGAGCCACGAGAGGCTTATGGGAAGCCGCATGACGGAACGATGGTGGTATACTATGTTCCGCAAGCCTGCTTCGTGTGTTTGCTCCAGTAAACCAAGCTGTAGCCGCCGGGGATTTAGACACGGAATATTAAATATTGCGACATTTCTTGCAAGATAGCTTACAGCTTCGGATAAAAGTGACAATAAAAACGATGAACAATAATGGTTGTCAATGTTGAAGGAGTTAATTTATCTTGTTTACCTGTTTCCTAATTCGGCGCCCACACTACGTTTCACATTACGTCTGACGCTACGAGTATAGCTAACACGGTCCTATGTAACCTCAAAAATTTCTTCATTAAATCATAAATGATTTTATTTCTGTAAGTAGGTTTGTACAAACACTTTTACACGTCAATCATATTTTTTAAACTAGATGAGGTTGGTCCATTTAAGTGGATTACACACTAAGTTGTAGCTACAAGGCTAATATTGATGGTAAACTAAACCATTCAATTGATTAAATCCATAACTGCGTGATACGCAGTTATGGATTTAATCATAATCCTCCAGCTCCTATAATTAGGTATGCTATAATTAAAACATCAATGAGTTATATCAAGTGAGGTGGACGATGCTTAGTGCTCCTTTGACAATTAGATAACCAGACAAAAATTAAAAAAAAAATATTTTCGGCTTTAGTATCGGCCCCAGATCTCGCAAAACAAAAATTACTTGAAAAAATCAAAACAATGTACAGTTTTGACTTCGGTACGATTTTATTATATGAATATATAGTTTTTTACTTTCCTATTTGTGGAACATAACCAGTCACTATACTGAAACTGGTATTTTACGTCATAAAAACACATTAATTATTCTCTAACCTTATTCATTGTCTACAAACAAGTTCAGCAAAAGATACTCGTAACACCATCCAATCAGAGCAAAGAAAATAATGTGAATAAAGAATCACATCGATATCCTCATCAGGTCAACCATCGGGATTCCAGTGGATTCCGGCGGACCCCGGTGACTGGCCAGTGAGTGTGGTCTACTGCATAAACACTCGCACTTAAGTGGGGAAGGAAGTGTCTCGCGTCCCGGAAAAGTAAACTTGAAAATAAAAACGATTTATTTGTAAAAGTCCGGAAATTGTATTTCTCTACATTAGAATTTCTGATTGCATTAGGCAGCCCGTTAGCGTTGTAATAACTAAAGAAATACTTGTTGAAGGTTGATGTTAGACGGGATCTTCTAAGTAAACAAGAAAATAGATGATAATAGCGATTGCAACGTAAACGAAATCGAAAAGAAATTGCACACATCACACGCGTGTCAAGGTATTTAATAAAAAACTTCTATTGAAATTAAATAAAAATGTATATTTTAGATTGATTAAATAAAATGTTTTCATATGTAGATTGACGTAGTACTCTCTGCTTTTACATTAATAGTTTTCGCGATTTTTGCTTATGCTGGATTATTCGCCTTAGTTAATCCTAACGTCAGGATTAACTAAGGTGAATATGATAACAAGATAAAAATAAAGATTTTTATTAGGTAAAATAAGCAATTAGTAGTCGGTGTTACCGCCGTTAAGGCGTATAAAACAATTGCAGCCAGTCGGCATACTCAGTATGAGTTCATCCAAATCACGTTGCTGAATGGCCGCCCACGTCCGTTTTAACAAGCGGTTAAGATTTTCTGATGTGTGTACGGCATCCATATTTGGCAAAGCTTTTCTTTGAAGCATATCCCATGCGTGCTCAATGGGATTCAAGTCTGGCGACTTGGCAGACCATGGTAAAAAATGGCCATAGCAACAAGTGTGTTTGAAACGACTATGGCAGTGTGTGGACGTGCATTATCATGCATAAGCAGAAATGAAGCACCAAATTGGGTCCGCAAAGGAATAACAACATTTAATACAATCGTTTCAGCGTAAATCTGTGCATTGAGATTGCCTCTTAACCAAATCAGTTCGGTACTTCCGCCCATATCATGATTCTTCCACCACTGTGTGCATGGACTTCCTGGCATGATTTTAAAACATCTTGGCATGTAGGGGTCCTCCAATACCGTATACGTCTAGTATCTGGCCTCATACCAAAGCGAGATTCGTCAGAAAAACATACAAAACGCCACTCTTTTTCTGCCCAATTTCTGTGGTCACGAGCTCATTGTAAACGGGCTCTGCGATTGCAGGGCTCAATAGGTGGTACACGTAGCGGCCATCGGTAATGGATATTTAGTTCATGCAAGGATTTCTTATGGTTTGATCGCTTATTAACATCCCTGAAGAGCTATGAAGCCTCGTAAACAACATCATCGCAGTCATTGTACGATTTCTTCGAGCAGCAGTAATTTGTTTGTAACGATCTTATCTGCATGTGGTGACGCGAGCTCGTCCTCCATGTCGCTCTGCCATGCTGCCAGTGATGCGTTATCGTGTCCAAAATCGACTTATAAAACTCAGCGTAGTGCCCAGAGCGATTGCCACAGCACGTTGCCAAGGACCAGCTTCCAACATTCCCACGGCTCTGATAATTTCATCTTGGCTCAAATGGCGTCTTCTCAAATCAAATCAAATATGTTTATTTGTTAGAATATGGTACAATAGATGTTACAATATTGGTTCCAGCATACCCTGCCATAATATGACGTACAAATATTTCTATACAAAAACCAAGCCTATATTACTAACCTATTATAAGTATGAATAATAATGAAATAGAGAATAAAATATGAATCTATAATAGATAATTAATACAGATTGAGATTGTATTGTAGTAATAATAATAATTAATAATAATTAAATATGTAGTTTTTGCATGTGATGGATTAAAGGCTATTTTTATTACTTTATTATATTTTTAACGATTTATTCTCTAAGTACTCTTGGTCGCTATAATATTTTTTTATAATAATAGTCTGAACAATACCCTTTTGAACAACGGCAATGGCAAATCCTGAGTACTTTTCTGCAAATGGTAATATATAATAATTGCCATGCAGTAAGTACTTCTTTAGAATAGCATTAGTTTTATTTGGGGTTATTTCAATTTGCCTTTGTGCCGTGTTGTAACTGCTTTCTTCGTTTTTTTTTTTTTACAAAAGTGCGAATTTCAATAATATTAAGACATGGTAAAGACAGTATTTTAAGCTTTTGAAATAAAGGTTTACAGCTATCTAAAAAGTGGGCTCCACACATTGCCCGAATGCATTTTTTTGTCCTTTAAAATCTCTTTGCTCTCTCTCCAAAATATAGTTTTTTTGTATTGATTCCATTCAGAAGTACGGCAGAAATTTTATTGAATTGGTCTCAAACCCGTTGTTGGATTATATAGGAATACGACTTGACAGAAGATTTTCATCTTTTGCCAAAATTAAAAAACTGTTCCCTTTTCAAATGATAAAATTTACTAACAAGTATCAATAGCAGTTATAAAAAATATAATAAAAAACCTGATTTATTGTAACTAGTAAAAACATGCTCGATCCCTAGATAGGTACTTTTGATGTGTGTATTATGACCAGAATATAATAGGAATAACATAGACTTATTAACCAACCGACATTCTAAGATAAGCTAAGAAAATTAAAACGAAATAATAATATGTAGAATTTAATAACGAAAATTAATTGTACTGCAGAAAGCTACTGACTTACAAATGTTAACTCGCAGCCACTGTTCCTAGATACATGAAGGTTGAAATACTGAAATTCTCACCTGAGCTCACATGTCTAAGCCACACAGACTCACCAACATTTAACACAGCATATCTTGCATGATAAACTTTAACAGCCTTACAAATAAAAATGTGTTATCCCGAGTGTATTCCATTCTTATACTAAGTATATTTATACCAGTAATGAATTTTATTAAGAGTATGTCAAGAATATTTTTTTACAATTCAACTATTATAATATCTTTGGAAAAACAATTATTCTGTAATGTCAAGATGCACGATTTGGTAACAGCGCAACCAAAAAGAAACTTCTAAAAAAAACGCATTTTATCTATGACAACTGTATCCGTTTGTCAACTTGACGTTACTGACCGTTTCGTTCGATTCGTTGCGTACTGAGTCAAATACAATTTTACTTAAATTTATGTATTTTTGTGGATAGTGAAATATAATTTTAAAAGTGAAAATTAAAATGGCTAAAGAGAGATCGATCTATCAACTGGGAGAAAGAAGAAAAGGTACGTAGATACCGTAATCTACGTTCATGAAACTGCGAGGATCATGCGTTGTATTTTATTATACTTTGATGTTTCAATAGATGTTTTGTATCTCTTGTTTCATTCAGGCTCTATACTAAGGGAAATAATTCGACCATTTATGCATATTATAGAAAACAAGGGTATGACGACCATCATAAATATTTCCGATAATACAAGGATTTTGTCTTTTTTATAATAAGTATTTAAATTTTCTTTGAACCTGCTTTAGATTTATCACGTTATTTACTTGTTCTACTTCTTCTATTGCATTTAATTACATAATCAAAATTAACGTAAAATACTTAAATGCGCGTCATCAAACACAAACCGTGGTATAGTTAAGCTTATACTAGATTTATACAAGAGTGGAGGCGGGAATAACTTCGGAATAACGGTTGTACGAATAGAAATGACAACGCTATACTTGGTAGAAGCTATACTTTGTATATTTGTAGACATTTTTGCTTATTCTTAGTTAATGCTCGAGTCGTTTATTTGTAAGGCTGTTAATCTGAGACACAGGTGCACAATAACTGGCGATGTGTCGGAGATTAAGCCAGCATATCCACTGCGTCAATAATTTAATAATTCACTGATGATGCCTTTTAAATATTCTGATGATGCTTTTTAAATACTCATTGCTCTAAAAATAGTTTTTCTATGAATGACTGATGACTATTTAGGTTGTTCCGTAGTACTGAAAGCGTCAGTATCGTTCATCTCAAAACAGACAATGTATAGTTATCTATTCGAACTTCAATTCGTAGTACTTACTTATAGCACCTCAGGTGTCAAATCCCTGCCGGCCTCCTAGTACCTACAAACGACTCTCATTACGTGGTGCACTTAAATTTAATTAAGCTTTGATTATCGGACATTTTGAAACTGTAGCGAAATATGGATTAAAGTGTTGTCATTACTCATGTCATGAATGTCATGTATTAAAGTGTTGTCATTACTCATGTCATGAATGTCATGTCATGAATATTTTTTTTGTCTTTGCTGGCGTTTTCCCGATCAAATATTCTCCATTCCTATTCTTAAGTTACCCATCTAAGACGTCCCGTAATCTTATAAATAAGATAGTCCAATAGTAAAAACTGGAAATAATACTATTTGTAAAGGAAAGATAATTAGTTTTCGTCGTCGTAGTATTTTAGCGATAAGACCGCCCATTGTGTCACCCTGTGTAAAATGTCTACATTTATATCTGTAATTTTTATCGTGTACATCATAAAGAGTATTCTTTTCTATTCTATTCTATATTGTCAAGTAAAAGACGTCTTCTCGACATTGCCTCGGAGCGAGTAGTGACTGTCATTCTTCTGCGTTACCTATTGAATGTTTGTTTGAACTCGATAAAGTGACAACTTTGACTCATCGTAAAATGTTGTGTTAAATGCTTAGCAACACTGAGTTATATCACAAAAGCCTTGAGTACCTAGTTATAAATAAAACTAGATCACACAAATTCCACTTCGACTTAATAAAATGCTATCAAACGCTAAAAGTTGACTTTTCCATCGGTTGGATTATCAATTTCATTTCCGACGGCTTTTATCTCAGATCCAGCCGATCTATTAAAGTTTTAAATTTAATATTCGTTTATCTTATAGATTATCTGCTGATGCAATGCGACCACCCCGTGTGTTGAAGATAAGCAATATAATTTGATGAGAGTTTTTCCGAGGAGCCATGCTGGCGTTACCTATGGCCAAACGCAAGCTAAGAGGAAACTATGCGAGTATAACTTGCTTTCTAGATAGCTAATCAGTTATCTCTTATTGCATGAATTTCATTGTCTGCCTCAAGCGATAACGTAGTAATAGCTGCTTCGACTGACACATATTTCATATCTGAACTGCAGTCACTTAACAGTGTTAACAGTCGAATGAACAGTCAGACAGACAAATAATAAGGACATGCAATGTCATAGTCCTTCACAAAGTGTAGTAGTCAGATAATTAGAACTTCAGTCCTGTGTCTACATTCAAGCAAGTTAAAGGCTTCGTGAACAAGATTCAATTAGACTGCGATGCTCGTGTGTTGGATGCAATTTCCATGGATAACTATAATTTTATTAACTAGTTGTAGCCCCGGCCCTCCCTGCAATATTATGTAAAGTAATCCAGTCTATCCAAGGGGTATCGTGTTACCCAGTAACTGGGTTGTAAAGATTGGATAAGCAGTCGCTCCATGTAAAATATTGGTATTCAGCTGCATCCGACTGGACTGGAAGCCGACCCTCACATAGTTGGGACAAGGCAGGCAGGCAGATTGAATCTCGATATCTAAAGTACCACAACGTCCTTTTTGGTATCTGACAAAGAACACCAGGATGTTTCGAAGGTTGGTTATTTTTTCCTAGTATTTCCGGGGGACCAATACTAAGCAGCATTCTGCTAAATTCTATAATGACGATTCGGTAAAAACTCTTCATGCAGACTGAATCAGTCAGTCTGGATTGTTTTAATTATTGTGGATAAATTTATGGCGCCATTGCACTGTAACACAATTGTCCAACAACTCATTAAGAAGTTGAATCCGTTGCGTAAATATTCAGAGCGTGTTCCGAGCTCTGCGACAGGGCTCCGTTGCCGGCGGCGCGGCGCGCGGCGGCTGGACTCACTTATGTTAGCTCACTTACATGCCACTTGCAAATTTGCTGGGCAGTTAATTGTTTAAGTCATTTATACACAGTTATAAAGTAGTTGTCTCACACAAAGAGAAGGCTTTTACCATGAATGGTATAAACCACATAACAGTCCTTTTAGTAGGTACAGATGTTTATGGGCTGAACTGAACGGCATCGCATGGCGTACAGATGTCTCACTCGTACCAAATCCGACTTCCTACCTCTCAACACTTATCTCGTAAAGACGTCGAACAATCGTAAACTGAATTCTAATCGCAACCGGATTACACGACAAAGTTCCGCTCAGCTGTGCTCAAACAATCTAGCTCCCCTCAATCATATCGCGACTTACAATCTTCGACAAGATTTCAACGCGGAACACATTTCACAAGTTTACAACCTTGTTGAAGTGCGGGAGGTAATTCGGACGGATTCGGCAGGAGCACGCGTGTCGCACTGGGAGCCTGATCCCGGGCGTCGATGAATGGTTTTTCATATTGTTGGGAAAAGCCGCGGATTTGTAGTAATGTACGAACGAAATAGGATCACTGTCTGCTCGGTGCTGAACACAACTCTTGAATAGATAGTACATAATATCCAAAGTCGAGTATCTTGGTAGCTTTTGCTATTTTAAGACACATCCACATCCACATCATGTTTATGCAAATCCTTGTGACAATATCTTGTTAGATAAGCTTTTCTTTCTTTAGTCAGCGCACTACCTTACAATCTATCTACTCAATATAAATCAGTATCTTCAAAAAATTTGCGACGATGACTATATTGTGCCTGAAGTTCAACCACCTTGAGAGAAAAACAACAGCTTCCCAGCAGTTTATGATGTCCATTTAATACTGCTCAAGTAAATGAGCGAACAAATTTTGTACATAAGCTAAAATGGCGCCGCACGGATTACGAGATGTTTCGTATTTTTTTTATGTAGGCACTAAATATTATAATATATCTACAATTTTGGGGAGGTTTGAGGCAAAGGAACTTTTTTGGAAAACTTGTAACTTATTAAATATCACTCAAATACATATATGTTACGTAGGCCTCAGTTCTAAAAGTTAGGTATTTGTGTAGTTTCAATAAAACATTCGACGGAGTTTAAAAAATACTACATGCTTTGTTCATGAAAAAACTACAGGGCTTTTTATGCATGTTTTAACGACCGAATCCAAAATCGTATCTATCACCAATTGTGGCATACTGGAGATAGAAAAATCTATCAATCTCTGGTTTTAATATCCTAATTGTGATGCAAGCGGGCCCAAGTACTCGTTATGAAAACATAATTAAACGTAACTGTGGAGGTACGTAGCAAGGTGTCGGTGTTTTTGAGGAGAAACAAATGTTTATGTTGCACACTATTTAATGTCTCACTCTCAAATTGTTCTTAATGTAATGTTGATGAAATGTTTTAATACACCCGGCTAACGCGGTACACAAAAGTGCACTGAATCTAATGGATATAAAATAATAAGTAATAATAGGTCTTTACCTATGAAATTGCCGTTTTGTATGAAAAAATTTAAACGAATTTTTTTCATGAATTTTTTATTTGTATTAATCGAAGTAATCACCCATGCAATCAATGCATCTTTGCCATCGCAGTGGCAGTTTATTGATGCCCTTCTTAAAGAAATCAGCTGGACGGGTGGCAACAAATTCTTCAAAGGCATTTTGTACTGCCTCTCGGGTATTAAATTTTTTTCCCGCCAAGAAGTTATCCAAATTCTGGAAAAAGTAGTAGTCTGTAGGCGCAAGGTCTGGTGAGTAGGGCGGATGACGGAGAGCTTCCAACCCCAGTTCTTGCAACTTGGAGACCGTCTGCTGTGCAGTATGAGGTCGCGCGTTGTCGTGCAGGAGCAGCGGAGACGAGCGATTGACCAATGCTGGTTGGAGATGCGCCAGCTTCTCCATCATTGTGTTCAGTTCTTCACAGTACACATCTGCAGTAATGCTCACCCCGTTTGGTAAGAAGCTGTGATGAATCACACCGGCGCTAGACCACCAAACAGTGACCATCACTTTTCTAGGGGTAAGTTTTCGTTTAGGGCATTGTTTAGGTGCTGAACCAGGATCCAACCAACTTGCTGAGCGCTTACGGTTATCAAACAGAATCCATTTTTCATCGCAGGTAACAATGCGGTTCAAAATTCCTTCATTTGTGTGTCTGTTGAGCAGTGCAAGGCACGTCTCGACGCGTACTTCGCGCTGGCGATCATTGAGTTCGTGGGGCACCCATTTGTCAAGCTTTTTTACCTTGCCAATTTGACGCAAATGGACCAATATTGTTTTGACGCTAACGTCGAAAGCTGCTGCTAATTCAGCCGTAGATTGTGTATCATCAGCTTCCACAATCGCCTTTAATTCGTCATTGTCGACCAAAGTCTTCGGACGACCGCGAGGTTCATTTTTCAGGTCGAATTTTCCAGAACGGAAGCGAGCAAACCAATAACAGATGGTGCGTTGGTTTGTAGAGTTAGCTCCGTAAACGTCGTTGATGTTGCGTGCCGCTTGTGCCGCGTTGCTGCCACGACGGTACTCATATTCCATAATTACTCGAATTTTTAACGTATCCATGATGACGAAAAAGATTGAAATGCGATGAAAATGTAACACTAATCAATAAAGAAATGACTACTTTTAGAAAAAAAAATCCATGTTTATAAAATAAAATTAATTTGAAATTAGAATTCATAGCCAAACAAAAATTATTTTGATTTGAAATGGCCAGTACTGCAGAACGGCAATTTCATAGGTAAAGACCTAATATAATTAGGTGATCGCGTCGCGTCGGTATTGCTGACTAAGGTGTTCCGTGAAAACACCGAACAGTAACGTTCCACTGAAGATTTATCTCGTTCAATATAATGCATATTATATATATATATACCCACAATAGGTTAATGACGTAGTAAATTGACTAGAACCTACAGCTGTTAATAATTTCTGTAGAGCAAATTAACGTTCATTCAATCACTGTTCTGAAACTGCAGTTCCTGCGTGAGGGTCACGATCAGATTCACGCAATATTGATAAATGTTCCTTTCAATCTCCTGTAATAAATACCGAGCTTACCAAACTGCTCTTCGATTATAATTAAAAATTACTGCACCTCATTAGTAACATACTACGCCGTGGTCCGCCATTGTGGCGAACACTCTACAAACACATGCGCGAGCGTTCGGCGCTATTAATAATTGCATTATACGCTTGAATAATTGCATCGCCGTCCCGAAGCCTCCAACAGAAAGCCGCCATCTACCTTTATAATATTACCGAGTCATTTGAAAATACCAGACAAATACGCTTGTGGAAATCACCGGATAATTAAGCGCTGGACGTAAACACTCGACAAATAATCAAAATATGTCGAGCTCACTTATTGCCCGAAGACTTATTAAAATGCATTTTTATTTTTAAAATCACCCTAGAAACACAAAGTGAGGGGCCAGTGGTGGCCCAGTGGTATCGGCGCCGACTTACGAGTAGGTCGTGAGTATGAACCCAGTCAGGCACTTTACTTTGTGTATTTAATTTCATCACCACTGCTCTCAAAACGGTGAAGGAACACATCGTGAGGATCCTGGCATGACCTAAAAATAAAATTCGAAGAAATGTGACTTCCACCAAACCGCACTGGGCCCGCATGGTGGATTATGGCCCACTCCCTCTCACAGAGAGGAGGCCTGTGAGCAGTGGGAACATTATAAGCTGATTCATTATGATCATGACTATGATGAAGTAGGTTCACATGAAATAACGGCGACTATTAACTCAAAAGAAGCAAGCTTTATGACGTAAATGTTCCAAGCGTCGCTGGAAGGTACCGCCGTGCTCGGCCAGCGCGGAGCTGCACTAACTTACGTATTATTTCACTTAGTAATCAAGTAATCAATAGGGATGTTCAGTGACACAACTATGCGAGTGAGCACTGGATTTTCATTTCTTAAGGGACCGTCAGAATTTAATACACAAACCACTACAGTACCAATTGCGTTTTGTTTATAGCAGAGCAGAAGTGAATATCTTGTTCATTTATCTTCGAGTTGAGAGCACAAACCGTTCGATAGACACAGCTCGATCTCTTGCAACCTCTCAATATTGTGATGGTGTTAGTGGCCACTGCGGCCGTCAGCCCTCTGCCTACTAGACACTGCTGATGGGTGAGATGTTTTTAGACGATTTTTGACGAATACCTGCACAACTAAACGGAAATAGTGCGCTGTAGGCACTCCAAACAATACTTCAGGCAGAACGAATGCCAGATTCAAAATTGAACAGAAGAAAAAGAAGGTATGGTTTTGGAGTTCATATCAATTTATAGGTACATAGGTGTAAAAGTTGGACAGATTTGTCGACGACAAAACGATAGCATTTTTACCGTAACATCTGAAATAAAACCAGCACTACTGAAATATCTTGCTAAGAAATGAAATGAAAACAATGCAAGCAACAATTACTTAATAGCCATTCAGCAAAAGCTTATCCAACTTTCTCTTCCAACAAAACCCTCGATATGTTATAATACCAATACTGCACACGATCAGTCGGCTGATCTGGCAGTTACCAAGTTAGCTAACTTATTGGCGCGGCGAGCAGCCGATCGCACCCGACACCCGAACACTTCCGACACGCGGCGACTAACTTGCAGAATGATTCCCTTTGTTTGGAGTTTTCTTCGACAATCTTATACGCCTTCCTTTCATTACCGAGTAATATTTTTTGTTCCAACTTTCGTTAATTTTTTTTATCAACGGCTCATGCTTCACAGTTCCTACGTTGGACACATAACAAACAAATTAAATTCAAGCTGACTTTGATGAGCGTGTGCGTGAAGGCGAACAAACAAATTGTTTGATAGCCGTATGAACGAATGCGAGTCATTTTAGGGATCGCTTCCATGTTTCCCTGTGTAAACGTGGAACATATTATCAGCTTTCATTTGTGTTTTAATTGAACAAAAATATAACATTTCGCTCGGGATTTAGGTAGATCGACCGCGCAGTTCTTAAAGGCTCGTGCACACTGGCGCGACGCGACAGCGCGACACAAAGGCACCGCGTGTCGCGTAACGATCGGTGTCTTTGTGTCGCGCTGTGGCGTCGCGCCTGTTTGCGAGAGCCTTAAATCAGGTTTAGGTATATCTAGGCCAAAAGCAAAGGTGCTAATGCGATGTGTAGTTAGAGTTGAACTCACTCGGTGATCGCTAATAATTAAACTTCTGCCCCTTTGCATTCAGAGCCTTGGAATATCGTCAACGAGCTGTATAAGTAAGTACTATAAGAGATTTTTGTAACTCTGGAGGGACGTAGTCAAAATGGGCAAACATTAAATAATAAATTTAATTATTATTTATATCAAGAAATGAACATATTTATTGACGGGCCTTTTTTTTTTTTTTTTCGCTGAGAAATGCTTTATGCACTTGAGACGAGACGGAGTATGTGGGACTCCTGCCCGAATGACAGTATACCCACTAAAACTCAGCGGTGTTCCCACATCGCCGTGGTGGGAGGGCCATGGGAAACCGGCTCAGCCTTTACATCCACAACCCTCCCGGCGCTTGCCCGCCTAGCTGGCGGGCCCTGCATGCCCCCCAGGGTGGGGGGCTACAGGAATGGTCGGGAACACCTGGCCATTCCCGTCCGACACTGGTGGAGGCCTGTGCAATACAGGCAAGGGTGAAGGGTGCCCCCGCACCCGTTGCCTGCTGGTCTCCACCCGGGAAGAGTCGGAGATGACTATCGAACTGACGTCTTCTTCAACCCCTCCTCCGCCTTCGGAGCAGCGCCGCGTGAGGATCCTCCTCCCGCGCGCGCTACGCCGCCTCCTTCTGGGACATGACGTGTTCGCAGAAGGAGGCGACTGCCGCCCAGGACCTCTCGTCCCCCAGCATGGCGTTAACCAAGCCGGGGAGTGAGAGGTCCGGTCCGATCACCGCGATGAGACTACGGCGCGTCTCGGACCACGAGGGGCACACCTCGAGGGTGCGCTGCGCTGTGTCCCCCGCCGCGCCACAGTCGTGGCATGACGGCGTCTCCTCCCGTCCGATCCGGTGCAAGTACGATCCGAAGCAACCGTGTCCGGACAGCACCTGCACCAGACGGAACGAGAGGAACCCATGCGACCGCTCGAGCCAGTCTCGCAGGACAGGCCCAATCGCGTCGAGGGTTCGGCGGCCGAAGGCTGCGGTGGCGAGTTCCCCCGTCCAATGGACGACGATGGCGTCCCTCGCCTCTTGCCGGACGGCCTCGCGCTCTTCCGGGGCTGGGCGTTCTCCTCTTGCCCTCCTGACGGGCCTAGCCCAACCTCATTGAAAACAAAAAATAATTTTAAACCATTTGAAAGCTTATTCCAAACTCGCTTGACTGCTCGAATCTAACTAGAGTTAATTTACGACCAGCCTGCACAACATAAGGTTGACATTTGCAGACAACCTTTACAGTACTTACTTAACTGAGAAAGTTATTCTAGAAATTCTATGTTTCACCTCGTTTAATCTTAAGAAGTAAAAAACACGTCATTATCGGCGGCAGGAGGCGCTAGGAGGTGCGATCGAACCGTCATTATAACTTGGCTAACTTGATTATTAAAACTCAAATACTTATACATAATGAGCAAGAGCTTGAGCGCCACTTGGCGGATGAATTCATACGGGTTTGATTATTTCTGTTTAAATAATGCGCCATTTGTTACGACGGTGTTCGAGACCAGGGTACAAGGTAAATTATACTTAGATAATTGCATTTTATTGAGAAATAATGCTATGTTCCTCGCACTAGAAACCGTTCTAATTCAATGACACTTACCTAATTAACAGATCGTATGGACCATTTATCAAACTGAATCCAATTTAAATTTTTCATTTCCCCTCGAGTCTTTCGCCGCCAAAGTCCATTGTCTCAAGAAATACTCATCACGAACAGCATGCGTAGCGTGGCCACTATAGAAACGGAAGACAAAATTACAGATTGTAGAGAGATTTCTACGGCGCGCTGTCAAAATTCAAGAAAATAATGACTTTTTGTTAAGAAAGTTATTTGTCTTCTCTTCGTTGAGTAGAGATAGAAGTGGTCATGCTCCGCGTGCTGCACGATTGGAATAAATGAAAGCGACGAAGCGATGAAAGCTCCGAGTTCGACGGCGGAGTTATGTACACACAACAAAAGTGCCAAGGGAGGACGCATGTTTTTGCTAGTTACTAAAAATCTGATTTGTAAATTATATTTTTTGTAACTTCTATGGATACTTTTTAGTAAATTTTGTCATTTGAAAAGGGATTAGTTTTTTTTAATTTCGGTCAAATGATGAAGATCTTCTGTCCAGTCGTATTCCTATATAATCCTTCAACGGGTTTGAGGCCAAACCAGTAAAATTCCTGCCATACTTCTGAGTGGAATCAATACAAAAGAACGTTATTACGTGGGGTTGTTGGAAGCTGGTTCTCGGCGCCTTGCTGTGGCAATCGCTCTGGGACGCAGAGTGTTATAAGTCGACTTCGGAAACGTGACTGCAATGCTGGCAGCGTGGCAGAGCGACATGGAGGACGATCTCGCAGCACCACACGCAGACAAGATCGTTTCATACAAATTACTGCTGCTCGAAGAAATCGTACAATGACCGCGATGATGTTGTTTACGAGGCTTCATAGCTCATTAGGGATGTTAATAAGCAATCAAACCATAATAAATCTCTTTCATGAAGTCAATCTCCGTTCCCGAAGGCCGCTACGTGTACCACCTATTAAGACCCACAATCGCAGAGCCTGTTTACAATGGGCTCGTGAACACAGAAATTGGGCAGAAGAAGAGTGGCATATTGTGTGTTTGTCTGACGAATCTCGCTTTGGTATGAGTCCAGATACTAGACAGACGAAAACGCTATTGGAGGACCTCTGGACGCTAAGAACGTTTACAATCATGCCACGAAGGTCCATGCACACAGTGGTGCAACAAATCTACCTATACACCTACGAAAATAAATTAATATAAATATACATATTTATTTAATTTCAATTGGGAAATAAAGTTCCTTTTTAAATACCTTGACCCCTACACGCGTGTGATGTGTGCAATTTCTTTTCGATTTCGTTTACGTTGCAATCGCTATTATCATCTATTTTCTTGTTTACTTAGAAGATCCCGTCTAACATCGACCTTCAACAAGTATTTCTTTAGTTATTACACCGCTAACGGGTTGCCTAATGCAATCAGAAATTCTTATTTAGAGAAATACAATTCCAGGACATCGGATGTGTGTATTATGTAACTCAATAATGTGTGTATTTTCTGCAATGACATAACGTGGAATACATATGTCTTGTAAATTGGGTAATTTATTCATGGATTTTTGCCATACTACTAGTATAACTGCGTTATGGGAACCCTATCTTACATGGCCACATCCTTTGTAACAGAATTTTAGCTATAATAATATTTGGTGTGAGTAAACATAAAGGATCATAATATAATATCTGCGCGATGACTGAAAGAATATTGCGTTTGGCAGCGTAAGTTACGTCATGGTCACGTTTTGTGCTAAAATATAATTCATCGGATGAATAAAGCCATCCCATAGCTAGTGTTTTGGTATGATAATGTTGTCCTAGTGAAAGTTCCTTAGACGTAGACGCTAACTCTGTTTGTGAAATTGATGAGTTAAATATCCATTTTCTAAGGGAGACATAACCTGATTCTAATACTTGAGAAACATTTTTGCAAATTTCTAGTAACCTTTGTTGGTCACGATGTCCCGTCATTAAATCATCAACGTAGAAGTCGTCATTAATTACTTGTGCGATGACGTCATCTTTACAATCTAACGCAAGTTGTTTTAAACATCTAATACTGAAATACGGCGCGGACACCGGCCCCGCCCCCGGCGCCGGCGCATCCCGTAAGTGACGGTGTTCAGTTGAAATACACCGAGCGGCTCAGATGGATCTTCCCTCCAATAAATAGTTGCAGATTTCTCTGATCAGGCTGAACTAATATTTGCCGATATATCTTCTCAATGTCGGCGCATGCTGCATACTTAAAAATTGTCTAAAACGGAGCAAAATTACAAACTATTCATTTGTAACGTCGGCCCAATGTGTTGTGCGTCGTTTAATGATTCGCCCGAAGTGGACTTTGCACTTGCACCAAAGACAACTGTTAAGTTTGCTTGCTGAATTGTGTTCCCTCTAAACACCATGATGTGGTAAAAAATAACGAAGAGTATTCTGTTATGCGACTCATGTGACCCAGACCTAAGTATCCACTCATAAAATCGTTATACATTTTTCTCTATCTAGGCGCGCTCCCAATTAGTTTGCGTTAGAGTGCAAGAAACATGTTTATTGCCATAGAAAATGTGTCATACGTAAAAAATTTGCTGATTGAATGAGTGGAATGCGCACAAAAAACGGCGTAAAGTCGTATCTTTAAATAATTCGGTGGTGGTGAAAAAAACCAAGACAGTGAAAATCCGCTGCGCGTCGCTAGTGCCGCGCCTTTCTGCTTGCTCCTTCCCCGTACGCCGCCTACGTCCAATCGAGTGGAATCATTTATCGCCAGCAGATAGCGCTGTGGTAGACAACGTAAATAAACCAGAAAAGATCAAGCTAGTTGCCCATTCCATAGCGTAGTAGGTACTTATGAAGAAGAATGGGCAAAAAACTCCATGGACACTCTTTTAAACCATAATATGGTTACAAAATATTGGTTACATCATTCATGTTGAAGTTATGCATGTGAGAACGATGCAGAACATTAAAAGCGTCCGTAATAAAAAGAAAAAACAATTCATATATTAAATTAAATTAAAATAAGCCGTGGCATCTAAGAGATGACCAGTCCGTACCGACGGCACCCGTTCACGAACATGACGCATGGATTAGCACCATTCAGCTCAACCATTTTGAAGGGAGCTAAATGATCCAACACATGCGTCACCATCAGCTAGACATTATAGTGAGCATGACATGCTCTCAGCCGCCAGGGCACATTCAAGTCAATGGAAGACGTACCCAGTAAATGGTAGCTTTATCCTACCTAGACCTCACATGTGCTACTTTTTATTATTCAGACAACTACCCTCATCCAGGGCTTGGTTTGTGTCGGTCTCAAATTCGCAATCAACGTTTTGTAGTAACAGCAACTGCGCAGTCCAATGTGTGTCAAGTTCGCAATGCATCTGTAGGAGTTAAGGGCGCCGCACCTTATGCCACCCCCACTGATGTTATCCTCACAATACGGAACAAATAAGAAGGCTTCTTATTTTGATGTTATAGACAGTTCATAATTCCATGCCAAACAATAAATATTTCCAAAACAGAACATCCCCAACTGCCTTTCTTTTCATTGAATATTATGCCAGTTTTGGAAATATTACTAATCGCCTTTTTGCCATTCGCCGGAATTATAATAAAACTACTTTTTTTCTTTAATCGTCAATCTATTAATACGTAATAGGTACCTACACTTTCTAAGTGTAGTTTCTCTCTTTCGCGTGTCCAGCGTTCTGGTTGTTCTGTATTCTGAGGCGAAGTCGGCAGGTGTCATCAGATAGAACAGGTCCACCACAAACGCCACACGTGCAGCATCAGGAGAGATGCATCGGTATTTGATTAGTCTGAGCTTCGGGCACAGAGTGCATTTGTGTGTACCAAGCTTACACAAATTATGCTTAAGTCTGAACATGGCCAGTTGGTATTGACCCTGAATTATCTGAGGGAGCCGCGTCATGTCCGGTGCGCGTACAGTCCGTTTATGCCCCTATTGTATTTGGAAGATGCATTTTTTTTTTCAGATCGTTGCATTATGGCGTTAACCTTCATATTTTGCGATTACTTGATCTACGTCCGTCAGTCCATTACAGTTAAAACGCAAAGTGTTATTTTAAAATAATATTACTAGTCTAGTCAACAAGTGCTTTTTAGGTCGAAACTTTTTCTAATTCTCCGAAAATTATGATTTTGGTGTCATTCGATTCGGAATGGCTTGTAAAAACTTTTTGAGAAAATTGAAGGGCCGCTCGCAAAAATTGCAAAAGTTATAAACAATTAAGTGAAAAAAAAGGGGGTTTGGTTTTTTGCAAATATCTCGAAAACTATTTGAGATTTTAAAAAAATTAAAAAAGATTCAAAGAAAGCAGAAAATTTCCTAAAGAAAAGTCCGTACTCACGGAACTATAGGACCAATATTTATAATTTTCCCAGAGGGTTGAAAATACGCTCGAAAACGGGTACTCCGGCTTGCGCAAGCCACGCCCACTTTGGACATTTAATGAATAAATATTATTTTAACTTATAAAATATGAAAATTAAGAAACGAAAAAATTCAGGCACCTACAGGATAGATCAATGAACAATAATCCGCGGTCCAAAAATTTTTATCGCGATTATTTTATTAGTTATCCATTAGTTAATTTATAATTTTTTATAACACAATATTAACATTGCAAGTGCGATAATTGTTAAAATATAAATCTGAGATATTTTTCCTTTCGTGGAGCTATTTGTCAAAGACTTTAGAATAGATTCTCGTTGGAAAAATAAAAAAATTGTTAATTTTCGCTTTGTTATTAACAATTTACTTTGATTAAAAATTATAAAGCTCCATTAAACATAAAAAAAATTTTTTTTCATAATGTAACTCTTGCTCTGTTTTCTCATGGTTATAAGCTACTACAAAATGATTTTTAATCATTTTTATTTCCTATTGTTTAAAAAATTGTTATAAACAAATGCATTGTTTATAAGATAATTCGATATTTTTTTTCCGAAATATAATCTATGATGAAAATAATGATTTTTAAAATAAAAATCTTTCCTTAAAAAAAATTATTTATTGCTTAAAAATGGATTTGTTAATTAACAATTTTTTCTATCACTTGTAAATAATATTAAGGAATATTTTTTTTTAAATCATTATTTATCTTGGTCTTTGATATTAAAAAAAAAAGTTAAAAAAACAAAAACAATCATGTATTTTTTTTTTTAATTTATTTATATTTTTTATTAAAGTTTTAATTTTCTGTTCTCTTTCATTTCATCATTTTCACCTGGTTTTTTATATTTTTTTCCTTTTATTTGTTTGCGAATTAGTTCTGCAGCAGTCTTGATAATTCGAATCTTTTCAGCTTCCTCTTCTTCTTCACGATGCATGTACCACGAAACATTTAGCGTCTTTTTATCACTGCCGCAGTAGCAAATCGTTTGACCTTCCTTTGGAGAATCGTAAATAATAATATTACTCCCATATTGGTCCTGCAGATGTTTTAATAACGTTGACTCTGTAGGCTTGTAACTCATGGTTTCTAGTAATTGTTTGACAGTAAATTGGCAATGATTGCTACTTTCAATGAAATCATAAAGACGGAGTAAAGAATCTTGCAATTCTTTTCTTACTCCAGAAGGTTCACTTTTCCGTAAATAACTAAAGTTATTGTAACATTTCATATGATAACGAGCAGCAACTTCAACAAGAGATTCAACGCAATTAACACGACTTTTAATGAGTTCACCGTATTCATCGCTTCTTTTTTCAGTGATTTCGATTAATTTTGTTTTTAATAAGTCGTCCCTAATCAAGTACTTGGCTTCTTTTACTTTAAAAGTTTAATATAAAAATATAAATAAATTTTGAAAAAAATAAATACATGACCGTTTTTGTTTTTTTAAGTAGAAAAAGAAAAAAAAATACAGAGAGATAATTCATTTGTTTATAACAAATTGTTTATTAAATAAACAATGAAAATTTAAATAAAAATCAACTTTTTTTTTTATATCAAAGATCAAGATAAATAATGATTTTAAAAAAAAAATGATTACTTAATATTATTTACAAGTGATAGAAAAAAATTGTTAATTAACAAATCCATTTTTAAGCAATAAATATTTTTTTTAAGGAACGATTTTTATTTTAAAAATCATTATTTTCATCATAGATTATATTTCCGAAAAAAAAATTCTAATTATCTTATAAACAATGCATTTGTTTATAACAATTTTTTAAACAATAGGAAATAAAAATGATTAAAAATCATTTTGTAGTAGCTTATAACCATGAGAAAACAGAGCAAGAGTTACATTATGAAAAAAAAGTTTTTTTTAATGTTTAATTGAGCTTTATAATTTTAATCATAGTAAATTGTTAATAACAAAGCGAAAATTAACAATTTTTTAATTTTTCCAATGAGAATCTATTCTAAAGTCTTTGACAAATAGCTCCACGAAAGGAAAAATATCTCAGATTTATATTTTAACAATTATCGCACTTGCAATGTTAATATTGTGTTATAAAAAATTATAAATTAACTAATGGATAACTAATTAAAAAAATGCGATAAAATTTTTTGGACTGTGGATTATTGTTCATTGATCTATCCTGTAGGTGCCTGAATTTTTTTGCTTCTTAATTTTCATATTTTATAAGTTAAAATAATATTTACTCATTAAATGACCAAAGTGGGCGTGGCTTGCGCAAGCCGGAGTACCCGTTTTCGAGCGTATTTTCAACCCTCTGGGAAAATTATAAATATTGGTCCTATAGTTCCGGAAGTTCGGACTTTTCTTTAAGAAATTTTCTGCTCTCTTTGAATGTTTTTTAAAATTTTTAAAATCTCAAATAGTTTTCGAGATATTTGCAAAAAACCAAACCCCCTTTTTTTGTCACTTAATTGTTTATAACTTTTGCAATTTTTGCGAGCGGCCCTTCAATTTTCTCAAAAAGTTTCTACAAGCCATTCCGAATCGAATGACACCAAAATCATAATTTTCGGAGAATTAGAAAAAGTTTCTACCTAAAAAGCACTTGTTGACTAGACTATAGGTATTACATTTAAAAATATTAAATAAAGTTATTATGAGTGTCTCAAGGACTGGACGTAAAGCACATGTAGTAACTTAGATGAGGAATAGGATGTATCGGTGTTTCTTTCACTAGTGCTTTAATGTATAAAGGCTGTTTCCACATTTTATTTTCCCGCGGGCAGCGACTGTTAGACATTAGTATAGGCGAACAGTCTGACTAAAGGCGCCACTATACTCCCAATAATAATAATTATATTGCCAATACATACAATATTGTCAACATTATTGCGTGTGTGTGGTCGACAAAAAGTATCTTCTCATAAGTCTGCTCGCCTAGTCCAAGCTTCACAAAATGTTAATTTGGTCTGTGTGATTTTTCCTAATCACAAGCACTTCTAGCGTTGAGTGTACTTTAAGTAGGACGGCTGTAACGCGACCGATCGGAGAAAAAATGCACCTTCAAGAATACAATAGGGCCATAAACGTACTACGCGTACCGGACATAACGCGACTCCGTCAATTATTTGTATGCTAGCTTTGGCCCGCGGCTTTGCCCGCGTGGGTGTCAGATATTATCCCACGAGACGTACTACTGGGATAGAAAGTATCCTGCGGGTTAGTCCAGGTTATAAAATATCTGTGTTCCAAATTCCATCCAAATCCGTTCAGTAGTTTTTGCGTGAAAGAGTAACAAACATACATCCATCTATGCATCCATCCACCCATCCTCAAAAACTTTCACATTTATAATATTAGAACGATTATTATGGCCCTACAGACATCGAAATCTATGTTATTGTTATTTATCGGCGTTTTTCTATAACGCAGGTTTAGAATAGACATTTCGACACTTATTATTATTCGTTTATAATCCGAGC
Organism: Dryobotodes eremita; assembly: GCA_917490735.1. Lineage (NCBI taxonomy): Eukaryota > Metazoa > Arthropoda > Insecta > Lepidoptera > Noctuidae > Dryobotodes > Dryobotodes eremita. The sequence goes on along the minus strand of OU823241.1, from coordinate 861,465 downwards.
AACTCATTATGATAATTGTATCTAGATATTTATTTACCCACTATACCGAAATCCTTTATAATTTCAATATTTAGAATTCTCATTAAGCTGAGTTTTGGGGAACCTCTGTTTAATTGCTTCGTAACAACAAACTGGAGCTATCATTAATTTTTACAAAAGTCCTTTTCGTAACGTTGCGGACGGGACAGCGCGGCGGGCGTCCGAGTCGGGCGCAGTAAGCCATGACGGGGCGGCGTAATACGTCAAGATTGTTAATGTTCGTGCTTCATTGGTCCCTTTAACCCACAAAATAGGGCCATTAGTTATTCGTAAAGATCTTTTACTTCACAGTGTTTAGCTTTCTTCGTTCTGCGGCTCACTGTGATTGGATAACATCATGAGTTAGATAACATCATGAGTTAGATAACATCATGAGTTACATAACATCATGAGTTAGATAACATCATGAGTTACATAACATCATGAGTTAGATAACATCATGAGTTACATAACATCATGAGTTAGATAACATTATGAGTTACATAACATCATGAGTTAGATAACATCATGAGTTACATAACATCATGAGTTAGATAACATCATGAGTTACATAACATCATGAGTTAGATAACATCATGAGTTACATAACATCATGAGTTAGATAACGAGAAAGATAGTAATAAAGTAAGACCTAGATTACAAATTGTATGGTCAGTGTTTTATAAAAGCTCATTGTTTTGTGGTACAGTAAAAGCAAAACAATGAAAGAGCAAAGTTATCAAAAGTACATGAACTTCTAACATACGACAGGTAAAGTAAACGGCCACAGGGAGCAGCAGAGGTCACTGGTTGAGGAAACGTCACGGACTCTGTCAGACGTGACGTCCACATGTGACGGAAGCGTATGCGTGGCTGTGACCTGAGCCCCCTAGGCCCCGAGCCCCGACCCCCTCACCCCAAACACGTGAGCTCACGTGGAAATCCTTTCGCTCTTAACTGGACACGGCTTATACCGCAATGTTCCGACTCCATCTCATAATAAATATACATAGGTACATACAAATATCACATATATAACATTCGCAGGATTCCTCGGAACCGCTGCCCTGACCCTGATTATTACTTAGCTTCGACTAGTTGTATTATTAGATCCAATTTATAGCATAAGTACACAAGGGAGCATTTTCTGATCTAAGCGAGTTGTCTCCAAGTGTTAATAAGTACTATTGCTGTTTCGCAATTGACTTGCATATTCTGAGAAGATATCGATGATCAGATAATCCAGTACAACTGTTGGTTTGTGCTTTACAAACTACGAAATGACCTGTGCCTTCTCCATCTGCAATTAGTCTAAGTAATGTGCAAGTCGCTAAACACCAGTTATACCTATGAAGTAGTTTATCTTCTGAACTAAGATTGCTCATACTAACATAACATTATTCATGAACCAAATAAGATTATGCTGAAATCTACACGTAATTCTCATAAAACATATTCAGGTGAGATAATAATAATTTCTCTATAATTACGCCGTAATTTGGCCAGTAAAACTAGTCATTTTCTCGGTACCTACAGCCATTACTTGTAATGTTTTCACCCACATAACGTGTTTATAACTATATAGCGTACGACTATCGTACGTTTACGACACGGTACCGATACGACACCAACACGGCAAACCCGAAACACGTTTCAAGGTAAAAAGGTGAATTCTTGTTTATTTTTTCGTAAAAATCGACGCTAGCGTAAAAAAAATCATCTCGTATGTGTATTTAATTTTGCTTTCAGCTTTTTTAAGGATTCCCTCGGCGGAATACGAATTATAATGTGTTGGCCTTTTGGTTGAGGTACACAAGTGAGCTGTTGTTAGTGTGTGAGATATTAGCAGTCTTATTTATAAACGTCTCTTAAATTTTAATCAATTGCTAAGCAACGAATTAGCAAAATTCTTATTAAAAACGCTATTTAGCGCTAAGAGGTCGCTAAGCAATTGATTAGTAGCTGTCAACATTAAACAACACCGGTGCTCTGTTAAGAGGATGCTAAGAGGCAAGATGGCGGATTTTATATGAATCAGCTGATGGATTTAATACGATTATTGTGGGCTTCTAGGTTATTTTGTTCTAGCCTTAGCAAATATGGAATTCGACAATCTTTTACGGGATTTCAGAACGACGCAATAAATTAAATAATTTTAAGACGCCGGCGGGAGGTAGACGGAGGAATACCTACAAACCTCGTTTATATCCACTACGAGAATGATTACCTATTACATATTCTTCATTCAAAGTACACATAATGAAAGGAGCTCAGTCAGGAGGAGGCTCAGTAGGTTTGAAGAGAATGAGTTCGTGAGGAAGCTCATGAGAGATTGTGATTATCCAATGTGTTATCCCATGTGCCCCTCATCTTATGACGCCAGTTTTAATGCCCTGAACTAAAGAAAAGCCACGTTGTGGCAGTCACACACAAAAACAAGAGACAATTTGTAAAAACAATTTATTTTGATACATAATAAAGCTACATTTTGGTTATAAATTCATTATTTTTGATTTCCAATATTCTTCGTCCAAAGACATCGACCGTGCCATTCTTTCTTATGCCACTCTCATTCCTCATTATTTTCACGTAGCATGTTTTCATCCATCGCCGTCTATGCGAATAGTTGAATAGTATTGATGCTAGGTGCGAGTGACTTTCATAGCAGCAGTCAAACTTGTTCCTGTAAATAACCATAATAATTGTTGTTAAAAGACACTCAAACCCCGGTGCAAAAGCAATTGGAAGTAATATAAAATAGACACAAGTACCTACATACATTTCTAAAAGAGTATATTCGTGTTAAAAGGCATAAAGGACATGAAAATACATAGCTATTATCGGCTATTGCTTTAACATTCATTTGGTCAGTTTACATCAGCAAGTAGACATAAATTCAGAGATAAATACCTTTACCTGTTTACTCCAATTATTTGGAGTTTATTATTCTTATTGCTACCATCGCGAACATAAAGAAATAAACCTAATAAATCATTTTATTCCTGTTCAAATTTTCCGATACATTTTTTGACTTTTGTCTGTCAACGTCACGAGTAATCACGGTAGATAAAAAATCGTGGTTTTGACAAATTTATTTGTTTTTGAGTCGACTATTTTGAATATAATCTGTGCCAAACGCATAATTTCACCTCTATTTCGTTTCGCAACTAATCACCTGCTAACTAGCGTTTATAAATAAAGAAAAGTTAATCATTGATTAAGAGCTAACTAATTAGTTAGCTAGTCAGTGGCTAATCAGTCATTAGCGAGATTTTTATAAATAAGGCTGTATATTTGTATTGAAGTAAAAGGCTATAGCTTGGTGGATGATGACACGCAAATATCAAGTCTTTTGTGTGATTGTGTCAAAACTTTAAGATCTTCTATCCGTCTACCCAGCTTGGATATTATTATAAAAACATACTTCTTATTGGAAATAAACGTGTGGGTTTGTGCCCAGTTGGCAGTTAGGCTCGCCCTCTATGACATGGGAACACATACTGGAGAACTGAAACATAACTGGAGAAATGTGGATGTAGTAGCGGTACACTTGCGCCCTACCCTGCGGGGAAGCAAACGTGATTGTTATGTTATGTTTTATGCATACAACTGTTCCATGTATAGAAGTGTCGAAGAATAAGCCCCCATGTCACGGCATGTTTCACGTTCATAAAACACAATGGCCGCAGCCGGCACAGCCGCAGAGGCTAACCGATTGGCCATCAGCGCAAACGTGCACAAAGTAGCATGCTCCTCACGTCGCTACTTGTACCGATCGCACCGGGTCACAGTAGCATGCTCCGCACGTCGCTACTTGTACCGATCGCACCGGGTCACAGTAGCATGCTCCGCACGTCGCTACTTGTACCGATCGCACTGGATCACAGTAGCATGCTCCGCACGTCGCTACTTGTACCGATCGCACCGGGTCACAGTAGCATGCTCCGCACGTCGCTACTTGTACCGATCGCACCGGGTCACAGTAGCATGCTCCGCACGTCGCTACTTGTACCGATCGCACCGGGTCACAGTAGCATGCTCCACACGTCGCTACTTGTACCGATCGCACCGGGTCACAGTAGCATGCTCCGCACGTCGCTACTTTTACCGATCGCACCGGGTCACAGTAGCATGCTCCGCACGTCGCTACTTGTACCGATCGCACCGGGTCACAGTAGCATGCTCCACACGTCGTTACTTGTACCGATCGTAACGGATCATAAGCGCTGCACTTTACAACGGTGAAACCTCTACTTTGTTGTATACTGCATTAGTTTTGGTTTATTTTGTTTCGCGGCTTTTCATGTTTTTATTGGTCCACTTTGAAACACAGACAGACGTCAAATATTTCCCGTTGACAATTAAAAACAAGACAAATCCACGAAGAGCCGAAAAACAAGAATTGTTAAATCGTCCCACATAATAACACAATCGCAATTTACGTTACTGTAACCAGTGACGACATGTAACCCCCTGTTCCGTTACTCCGCAGTGCCGGTTACCCCCGGCGGGTAAGCTGCCGACTAGTTATGTCATGTTTCGTTACATATAGTTATTAAAAGGTGTCGTGTAACCCTCGGAGTTGGACAGGTTTTGAGTCGGTTATAGTAATGTGTTTAAATGTATGTATAATTTAAAATATCAATGCCGCATTGACCACAATAATATGAGCAAATTAAGTTGTTATAGACTGATATAGATTTCGTTCAAATAAAACAGCTGTGAGTAATCTACTCACCGACATATTATAGCTTCATTTGAAAACTAACCTCAACAAGGTTCGGTGTTTCCTCCTCCTCATTTTGAAAACAGTAACCGTGGAGTTTCTGGCCGGCTCTACTCCGTAGGAAACGACCGATTGGAACCGTGAACCTAGCTTCTGACGCTTCACAAGTCCCATGTAGATTTATGTGAAATAAAATATTTTGATTTTGACTCCGGCGCGGCGTTAACAATTTGTTCAGCAAAATGCAGTAAAATCTTGTTTAATGTACTACTTACTTACAGATTTTTAATTTAATATAAATTATAAGTACAATCCCGTAATTGTCTATCTCTATCGGTAACTGTCTATCAATCAATAGCGATCTATCTTTCACTGAAGATAGCACATTGGGTTCGGGCGTAAAATATTAAATATCTAAAGTTGCCGACTGGTAACAATCTCCTTCCTTCTATTATGCTCGAGCCGTACTGCAAAGATGAGCCCATCAACAACAGCAAAACAGAGGCTACGCTTGAGATTGATTGAGATTTTGGTCTTTCGTTACTATTAGCAACTCTGCATATCCCCATTACGATATTAATCTAGAATCTGTTTATAATGGGGTTTGGGAAAATGATTTCCAGATCTACAAGTGTGAAAAATAGTAGAGCTGTAGTCAGTCTTCTCCGTACTTAAAAATATATTGACGTATAATATCTATCTACATATTGTTAAGAGTCTTCAGTCTTGCTTCACCAACATTCGTCTGAGAAACGCTGAAGCTTTCGCAAATGAATAAAAATGTGTACAAAGATTAGGACGAGTTCATTCATAACTTGGATATATTTGAGAGAACTCCTCAACGAGTAACGTCGACCGTTTGTTATGATAAACATTTATTTGTATCTTGTTTTTCCCACATGCTAACATTATGATTGTTTAAAATTGACGTCGTTCACTCATCGTTTGAAGCATATTAATCTGAAACGAATGCAAACAAACACAAAGTTCATCCGTACGTAACTTATCCGAGTCGTCCCTAAGGAGTAAGGACCAGACAGGAATAGCCATGAAAGCATCTCGACTCCAATTATTTATCTGAAAAATGTTCAACAAAATGAAAATCGCCAACTGAGGGTCGGCTAAGCATCCTGGAATTATTTGTAAGTTAAAGCCTCTCAGGGTCCATTGTAGACCATTGTGGGCCATTGTCGACTCCGTGCCCCCGCAGCCCTCTCCTCGTTTATAGGATATCGTCGCTCGTCTGCCAATAACGACACTTTTTATAACCACTTTGCGATAAACTTGATTTTTTGGGTAAAGATGGTGAACTTATCGGTAGGGTGCATTTAACATTGTGTTAAATGGCGGGCCGCGGTTTTTTCAGTTAAGTTTCGACGCATCAAAACGGTTTTATTTTCTTTTCATAGCGCCTTTTTTCCGCCTTCTCTGTGTTATCGTCTCCTTATTGAAATTACAAAAATAGCAACAGATTTAACTATCTTATCGACTGTTCACACGAGTCGCCGCACTCGGCCTCAGCCACACAGTTCTAGGTATTACCATAACAAATAATAATAATACGTTATAATTAATTTTATCACATTAACTAGTGAACCGCCCCGACTTCACACGGGTGTACAGTGTATGTGACGGAGGTCGTATAACTATAGAATGTATTTACGTTTAGAGCTGGTTTTTCATTAGACAGAACAAACAGATTTTGGTTAGATAATACACGCAACAGGGCTACATATAACTGTCGTCCATGTGAAAAACACTCAACAGTTAAATCTAAACCTGCAACATTTAATGTTTGACCTGTGATTTATTAGTGGTCGTTGAAAAAGGTAGTTTTACTGAAAATTGCAATCTTTTAAATTGAAATGATAAATCCGTGGGCATTAAGGGAATTCGGGGAATTAAAAGAACTTCTCCAGTTCCACATCCGGTCAGTAATGTGCACTCTATTAAAAAGGTTTATAAAGATTTTAGTTGTAAACGTGTACCACAACACAATATGAGTAGATTAAGGTTCCGTAATAATAAAATAATAGGACACCCTACTATCAACACCAATTTACGTGGGGGTAGTCAGTCAGAGGGCTGCAAGGAATTGAAAAATTCTTTAAAATATGTAAAAGAAAACATGGTTACGGTGGGTTATCCTGAGACATATCACGGATCATAACATCGTGGACTATTCTGTAGACCTTTTTAAGATATACAATCCCGTAGTACTTTATTTTGGTTCATCTCGCGAGGTTTAGCCAGCGAGAGCAATATAAGCGCTCAAAAATATGTTTTTTACGACATCATTACAAATCTTTGAAACTCTCGGCCTCTCTCTACTATAATATAATACGCATGTATTATACATATAAACCTTGCGGAATAAATTCTCTAAATGATAGTGAAAACCGTAACAAAATCTGTTGCGTGGTTTAGAAGAAATAAGCGGAGAAACAGACAGACGGAAACAGCGACTTTGCTTTGTACTATTTAGAGAACAGATTTTCCGGTCATAGAACACTTGGCAAGTCTTACCTAACAAACACTTGAATTAATTACTTACAAATGTTTTCTCCCGCGTGCGCGCCCGTCATCGCAACTGGCTTTCAGAAACTCAGTCATAGAAATCAGTAACAGAAAGCGTTTAGTTCAGAACTTCTCTCCTTTGAAGGTAATTAACTTTAAACCTAAACCAGGGCTTGCAATACTTTATTTCCCCGAGTTATTCAGATATTCAGATATTCCGTGGCGAGGATTGTGTTTTACAAAGTTTGAACGACAACTCTAAAAGTTTTGTTCAATTACTCGCAGGAAATTGCATAACGAAGACTCTATATAACTAAATAAAATTGACTTTCAGTTTCTCTTACCTGTGACCCGTAATGTCGCCCGCACATCCTACAGCGTCTCTATTTGGATGCGTCGTATTCGCCACTGAATTGCACCGAGCAATGTGAGCTTTAGACCCCAATGATTCCGAGAAGGACTCGATGGACGTATCGTAACACAATATCGACAGGTTCACGTGAAGCAGTACTAGTAAAGCTGAAGAGCACATCAGAATAATAATATGTGAGCTCTTATTTGTTGTCGGCTAACTTAATCATCTCTATTTGAGCCGATTGCTCGATATTCATCTTATTTTCCTCGTTTATTCTACGAACTTTCATATTGTGATATTATTTTCTGATAAAATTATTGAAACGCTAACATCTCTCGTTGGGTTTGGCAGGATTGCCATCAAGATTTTTTTTCATCTTATAAGACTTTTTCATTAACCAAATAAAATGTGATCTTATCCAAATTGATAGTATCGCAATATTAGCATTGATATAGCTTATGTTACCCTAGCTACATGCTGAGATCTGCCATCTCAAGCCGCACCCCTTCTCAACACTATATCGGTTCACTCAATGCCTACCTCCGTAACTCCATTAGAAACGCGTTATAAAAATACATAAACATAAATTGCATCAGCCCTTCCAAAATGACGTCACAGACAATTTGAGAAGTCATTTGTTGGTGGAGCGGGTGGTAATTATAAATAAACAGCGGGGAGGTAATGCTACTTAGGAGTACCCCTCCTCTGCGCCCCCCTCCTTCCTGGCCTGCGCAGTAACATACGCTTCATTACCTCCTCGCACACGTTGTAGCTAAATAGATATGTGGAAACGAATGGAAAACACCGCTTCACCAAGAATTCCAAGCCTATAGACTACAATATTTTAATAGGAATAGTCATAGTCACAGAACATAATTAGTAACCTTTTTTATTTTTATTTTTATTTATAACCTAAATAAAATGCAGATACGTGAATATGGACAAAAAGGAAGACTTTGTCAATTTATCACGCATCATTCAAATTCAACATTTATCAAAATTCATCCAGTAACAAGGACCAGCTCCCATTGTTTCCTCGTCCTCTTGCAGCATTATAAAAGGTTTGTTGTGTTGTGAACCACGACAAAGACGAGCACATAATTATTATTATCGTATGATATCGTCTGGCGAATCGTCCCGACGCGCACGCGACGTCACCGTCGGGCGTCCTCTCACGCTCGCAACATGAGACGGGCTCGGTTATGAAAGCGTTGTTGACAGGACAAGAGAGCCTGCTTTCCCGAAGGGTTAGGCAAAGGTGTACCTATAGTACACCCACATTTCGCCAGTTATGTTTAAGTGCCATGTCATAGGGGACGAGCCTATTGCCATCAACTGGGGACAAATCTAGACTCCGGACTGCTACTGAGAAATTCCAGATAGCAAAACCCAATAAGACTTTGCTCAACCTGGGAATCGAACCCAGGACCTCAAACTCAGCAGTAGCGCTTGCGATCACTAGATCACCGAAGCAGTCGTTGTAATATCAATATACACCTAAACCTTTTGCAACCATTCCTTATCCTTCTGCGAACTTCCAAGTTCAATGTGGTGGCTGGTCTTTTGGGACTCACTACACTTTTAAAGAGCGTATATTTTGGTCCTTCAATCCAAGCTCAAGTTCTAATGAACCCTTTTGCTTGTCCCCAGGTGGAAATGCTGTACCAGCGTTACTTCCTACGAATGAACCAGACGAACATGACGCACCTGCTGGGCCTCCTACTGGCTGTGGCGGTGGGCCTGATGGTCGTGCAGGTACGCACGCTGCTCATCGCGCAGGAGTGGCTCGGCAAGCACGCCATCAACAACACCTATTTCGACAACTTCAAGTAAGTGACTATCTCTGCTACTGTTTCATATATACATTCACACACGCACGCACGCACGCATATATCACTTCGCACGTTTCTAGGTTTTGTTTGGTTGTAGGAGTGAGTGTATTTATTGCAACGCCTTTTAATTTATTCAACTGTTGCTATTTGTTACTATCACATAAGAATAAGAAGCTAGTCAAAGCATTATCTCGTGACGCTTCTCTCAATATTACGCATTCTGTTACGTATGATGAAAGTTACACACATACCTACTCGTAAACTCACGCCTTATTCCCATGTATATAGACAATAACTCTTTAAGGCTCCTGTCCCTCCGCCAACGAGGAAGCGACTAGCTATCAACGATTTTTACGCTCAAGAAACGTACAAAAGATTGTAGGTCTCGTGTAAGTCAAAGAGATACTATATATTAATAGTTGATCTCTGACTGTTCACACCGCTGGCGAGTACTCGTTTGTCGCAGTGACAAGAATTATGAAAGACAGTACTCTCTCAGCGACGCGCGCTTGGCTGGCAGAACACTCGCTGAGAGCGTCACGCTTGGTACATACGCACGCACACCAGCGAGTAATCACTCGCTGTCTCCGCCGCGCACGCACTGCTCGTTGCTGCCAACATGGACCCATTTTTGCAAACAAGAACCAACACACAGCAGGTTGGTTTCGAGAAAACGAAACATTTGTAAACAGAGTGTGCAAAATGCATACGGAGTATATTAATGAATTAATACTTCTTAACCTTATGTGGGATACTGTAACCTATCTAGGAATATCAGATTTATAAATTTTATGAAGTTGTAGTTTATAGTAAATCGTTAAAAACCTGGTTGGTTCTTTCTTGCAAAAACATATTGTGTTGCTTAGTTCCTTCTTGCAAAATGGACCTAAGATTTCATTGTTGTGATATTTCTAAAAATAAAAGTAATTCTTTATAAAAAATACTTTTTAATGCCATTTATTAGTAACTGAATCATTTTCTTACATTTAAAATGGAAGCAAGAACCCTTAAAATTAGTCATCACTATTATTATCATCGCCTTCTACCTCAAAATCGATAGGCCCAGTAAAGCCGTCGATATCATCTTCTATGTTGATACTTGTCAGGGTTTTGTAGAAATCTTTTGCGTCGTTTGGTATAAGATGCAGAATACTTTTTATATCTGACAGTTTAGCCTCAGAAATGGCTTTGCCTGTAGGCCAAAGTAAGTCCATATCACTTTTTTTTATCACGGTCCTGCTTCTGATATTTTTCTTTATATTAACTTCCTTCAACTCATCGTCCAGATTGTTTCTCATAAAAATAGAGTACATTTTTTCTTTCTTAAGCACTATTTCTTTGGTATCCAGCCAACTTATTTTAGATCCATCTACTGCCTTCTTTCTGTTTGTGATTTTTGTCTCTAAATTGCGTGATGACATAAAGTCTTCTTTGGTAAGCCTGTGTACAATCATTGGTTTAATTTTTCGGCAGGTTTTCATGATCTCTATGTAATCATCTGGGGTATACAATCGTTGCTGGTGCTTAAGAGAACACTCTATCCGCCCAAAATCCGTATCATTGGGTAAAAAGCTGTGGCCAGATTCTAAAAATCGATGATGTATTTCTTTTAGAGTGGGATGATCATTCAGTAATGCTTTCAACATTAAGGTCAGTTTAATGTTTCTATTTTGACCCCCACAGGAGTCGCTCCAAAGGAATAAACTTTGAACACCATCTTTTAATCTTTCTGTGATATGTTTTATTAAACACGAACCGACTTCCTGCGATCCTCTGCCGGCCTCCCCTTCCACCCAAACATTACAATGCGCTTGGTCATCACCGCCTGTATGGATACCCAGATTATATACCCACAGCTGTCTTTTATAAAAAACAATATTTGTGGGTATCCTGGGAAGAGGCAACGTCTTTTGTAGGTCAAAAGTCATACATTCTATTGTGGGGTCATCTTTTGCCAGTTTTATATCATTTTTGAGTTGTTGTTGCAAACATTTAGCTTTGTCGATATGCTTTTTGTGGTCTTCTTCGATTTTCCTTTTTTCTTCTTCCGATGCTTGATTTTTTTTACTTTCATAGAAGTCACACTTGTTGCATGTGTCTTTTTTAAGGGGTTTGGTACGCAGGTTAAATTTTGTGACAAACACATGTCTTACTTTAGAGTAAGACAGCACTTCTTGACCAGCTGATTTAGCTTCTTCACTATATAGATTATATATTTTGGGTAAAGTCATGTCCGATGTGAGAAACTTTGCGTCGTTACTTTTGGCTCGGCGATAATGTGATATATAAGTCGGTAGTTTCTTAATTATGTTTTCCAGAAACAATTCACTGTCTGTTGATGCAACATTATGACCCGCTTGTAACCCACGCATATCTTTCAGGCAATTATTCCGCATTTTACAAAGAGCTGTGTTTATTCTTTTAGATGATGTTTGAAGTGTATTCAAGAACATTTGTTTGCAGACTAGGATATTTTTCAAATAATATTCCCGGGTATATGTTTTGTTGTTTCTCTTTAAATGATGTCGCGCAGTCGTGACGTATGCTCGTTTCTTAGGTTTTTCCTTAATGCATGCTATCAAATACATATTTTGGGCAACATATGAACCAAACGAATAGAATTTATTAAATTCTTCTATTTTTTGTTCAGTTGATACATTTTTTTGACATTGTTTTGGACAATTACAGCTATAGTCAATGAATACCTTAGTTTCGACTACCTGCTTCTTCGAGTTTACATAGTTTAGATTATTATATTTTCTCTTCTTTCGGTCTTCTCTTAAGTCTCCACCATATAATCTTTTTCTACCCCTTTTTGGTCTTCCTTGGAATGATGCCTCAGTTTCAATATCTTGTTCTTGCAAAATTAGACTGGTTGTGTTATGGTTTGATGTATTAGTTTCATCCAGTATTTCTATCGCAGTTTGAGGGCCTTCTTCTATTGACGCTAACAATGATACGGAATTTTCAGAGCTTTTATCACTAGATATTCCATTTTCATTCTGACAAACGAAGTCTGGGTCCTGTACGGAGTCATCACTATTCATGATGTTTGTTATGTCTGAAGAAATCGGTGAACCTAATGCAGCGTTTTCATTGCTATTAATGTTGAAGTCTTCATTATCAAGGGTGTCAGCTAAAATATTAAATAATTCTGTTGTCTCTGGCGACATCGGTTGCAATGGTGAAGATGAAAGTTGACTGTTTGGAATGTTTTCTTTTGTTGAACAATGTGGTTTTGGAGACATAAGAATTTGTACATTCGGTTGTCGAGGACTTAGGGGGGAATTAGCTGGAGATTCTATACTCCTTTCACCAGGCACATTCGGTGGGCGAGGAGTTAGGGGAGAATAAGCTGGAGGTTCTATGCTCTTTTCACCAGGTACATTCGGTTGTCGAGGAGTTAGGGGGGAATAAGCTGGAGGTTCTATGCTCCTTTCACCATATTTCTCATCATTAATAATTGTCAAAGCAGTTAAAAGCGGCTCGGCATCAGCAACAGGCAAAGCTGCAGAAGAAACAAAAATGTTATCTTCTGACATTTTGTTTTTCGTAAAGCTATACTATACGGGATGGAGGGACACCGTCGCGAAAACGATTACCACGTACTCAGTACATCATCATCATCATTCTGAACCGGGGCCACATAGAAATTTTTCATCGGTTCAAAAAGTATGGAACAGCTGATTTGTTTTAATAACCGATAAAAAATTCTGTGTAGGGCGGCTCAGAATGATGATGATGTACTGATTACGTGGTAATCGTTTTCGCGTCGATGTCCCTTATACCCCGTTTAAGTAACCTGTAGTTAGTGACAATTAAGATCGCAATAGCGGTGTATCGTTTTTCATTAGAAAACATGTTGAAGATCACGATACATGACGATCCAAGACATGAACAGGCTTATTTTTGCATTTCAAAGTTAAGAACTTTAATAAATGTAGGTGGGTCAATGACCGCCATTGCGATCTTAACTGGCAGCAACTATATCATTCATTATTTTATTTTTGTTATAGCGGTTTTGCTATGTTCTTATAACGGTAACGGACGAACGGACAGCGGAGGCTTAGTAATAGGGTTCCGTTTGGCACCCTTCGGGTCCGGAACCCTAAAAAATGCACTTATAAAACAATAAGCAAATATAAAAAAAATGCGTCATGTTATTGAACTAGATGACATAATTATTACAGGGTTTTACTATAACCATTTTCATTAAAGGTAATTAATTCTGTGTAAAAAATGCAATGGAAATTATATAAGCTTTCAATAGGTAGAGTTAATTTAGTTTCATAGACTGATCCAATCTGTCTAACCGTTAATTGTTTAGCAATGTGTTAGAATAAGTACTTACCTTTATTCACCTTCGTGGGACTGCTTTCTGGAGTTGCTTCTATAACATCTGCAACATAATCAAATCAATGATGTTGTGTAATACAATCTGCATGTTTAGTTGTATCTACAAAAGTCATTAGTTTGTATTGTGTTGACTTGCCCTGGTTGACAGGCCGCTAGGCATACGTTCAAAAATATAATATGTAGGTACACACGGCTACACATCAAGCTATACATTTCCAGTATACGCTGACCTCTCATTGTACGGAAATCCTACAAAATGCGAGATCAGCTTATACTGGAAATGTATAGCTTGATGTGTAGCCGTGTCTGCCTACCAAAATTAAACCAAGATAGAAATTAGGTTTGACAAAATTAAACCATAGAAAAGAAACTTCCTAGATACGGGGAACTTTAAAACTTATATGGGTAGAAAGTTGATCATACCATTCTCTATCTTATTTTACCATAATCATGTTAGTTTCAAGTAAAAATCTACCACTTTTTGAGGTTATAAACAAAATAAAAGTAATTCCACAGGTTTGAAAATGAACAGGTTAATTTTATTATTACTTACCATTACTGTCACTATCTACATCATCTGAACTTTGTAATAAGCAGGCACTAAGAAGCGCTTTTGTTCTAGCACTAACATTTTTTCTAAACATTTTAACTATCGAACGAACCGAACATTAACAAAACGAAGCCGCAGACGCAAGTCGCAAACAGAAATACTGTATAATGATAGTGTTAGATACGCAGGTTATAAAAATGAGACGCAAATGCAGGTTGAGTATGGAATGGTTATATTTCGGAGATGGCGGTTCCTTATATACAAAATCTGTTATAAAAGTAATACATGGTGGGTACATGCAAAAGTTTCTTTGAACACAATAAATATGTATACCCTACTTGCTGCATTATCTGTGAGGGTGATATTCCGCTACAGTACACCCCCTCAAGCGAAGCGTACAACTGGTTTCACTATTCTTCCTGATCGCGTTGTTCTCTGTGTGTCATCATTTTCTCGTTCGTTCATAGTGTAGGCAGGCTTCAGTCGGTCGATCGAGACGTTGGTTACTCTTCCCGGTAGTTGGAGCTTGTAGTATTTCTCGCATCTTTCCAATACGAGATATGGGCCTTCATATGTCGGTTGCAGTGGTTTTTTCGTACAGTCTCTACGTAGGTATACGTTTTCGCAGGTACGTAGGTCGGAGTGTACAAACATTTTGTTGTTGCTATGCGTGGTCTCGGCTGGTCGGTATGCGTTGATAGTGTGTCGCAGCTGTTCAACGAAATCGTGACTCATTGGGCTTCCTTTTGTTTCTACAAAAAAATCTCCAGGTAATCGCAGCGATGTTCCGTAGGTGTATTGTGCGGAACTAATCCCTGTGTCGCTGCGAGTGGCCGCGCGTAGTCCGAGTAGTACGGCCGGTAACTCGTCAAACCACTTTCCGTTCGCACTAGCAGTGCAGCGCGCGGTAAGTGCGGCTTTGAGTGAGCGGTGCCAGCGTTCGATGATTCCATTTGACTGTGGGTGATATGCAGTTGTTCTCGTTCTGTTTATTCCCATTAGCTTCATTAATTCAGAGAAAAGTTTGCTCTCAAACTGACGACCTTGATCGCTTGTTATCGTGATAGGACAGCCAAATCTTGTTATCCAACTTTCATATATCGTTTTGACTATTGTTTCTGCAGTAATGTCGTGGAGGGGTAATGCTTCGGGCCATCGCGTGTACCGGTCGATAATAGTGAGTAGGTACTTGTGTCCATGTTGTGATGGTGGTAGGGGCCCAACAATGTCGACATGGATATGTTGGAATCGTTCCGATGGTGGGAATGTTGCGATTTGACTCGTTGTATGTCGACTGACTTTTGACTTTTGACAGGCTTCACAGGCTTTCGTCCACCGTCCCGCGTCAGCGTTCATTTGTGGCCAAAAGTATTTCTCAGTGAGTATTTTTCTTGTTGTGCGCGTGCCGGGGTGACTGAGGTTGTGTACACTTTCGTAAGCTGCTCGGCGAAATGTTTCGGGTAGGTACGGGCGAATATGTTGTGTTGATGTATCGCATAATATTTTGCTATTTGTGTTTGGTATGAGTATGCGCTTCAATTGTAAGTTGCTTTGCTTCATTAAGTCACGTATAGTGCTGTCTCTTTCTTGCGCTGTAGCTAGTTGCTTGTAGTCGATCGTTGTTGGACAGGTGATGGTTTCTGTGTTGATCCGTGATAATGAATCTGCAACTATGTTATCTTGCCCGCTGATATGACGTATGTCGTTTGTAAATTCGCTTATGTACATGAGTTGTCTGGCTCGGCGCGGTGTCTCGCTGTCTGACGATGTTTTATTTATCGCGTAGGTTAGCGGCTTGTGGTCGGTGAATATTATAAGATGTCTACCTTCAAACATTTTTCTAAAATGCTTCACGGCCATGTATATAGCTAGGAGTTCTCTGTCGAATGTGCTATATTTGACTTGCGCGCTTGACAATGATTTGGAGAAATATCCCAGTGGCTGCCATTTATTGTGTATATATTGTTGCAGTACAGCACCGGCGCACTTATCAGAAGCGTCAGTCATTAATGCGATCGGTGCGTTATGTGAGGGGTGAGCTAGTAATGCTGCATTTTGTAGGCCAGCTTTACATAACTCAAATGCCTTCTTGGCTTCGTCGTTCCATACAATCTTTGTTTTGTCTCGTTTTTTGCTATTGTGCAAATATGCATTTAAAGGTGCTTGTATTTCGGCTGCCTTTGAAATGCAATCTCTGTAGAAGTTGACGGTGCCAAGGAATCTTCTTAATTGTTCAATGGTTGTGGGTAGAGGGAAATTGGTGATTGCTTCTACTTTTTCTGCTGGAGGTTTGATGCCATCTTGTGAGACAGTGTGTCCAAGGAACTTGATCACTTTCTTGCCTAGTACACACTTCGATGGATTTATAGTGATGCCGTATTTGTTCAGTCGTTGTAGGACGGTTCGTAAATGTTGTCTATGTTCTTCTTCTGTGCTTGAGCTTATGATGATGTCATCGACAAATGGGTATGCAAAGTCGAGTCCGTGGAGTACTTCGTGGATAAAACGCTGGAAGGTCTGTCCAGCATTTTTTAGCCCTGGGCACATCCGGGGAAATTCAAATAGCCCGAATGGTGTGATGATGGCGGTTTTTTCGATGTGATCTTCCAGAACAGGCAATTGTTGGTATGCCCTATTTAGGTCAAGCGTTGTGAATATCTGCTTCCCGTGCAACTGGTAAGTGAAATCCTTCAAACGTGGTACGGGATATCGGTCTGGTTTGGTTATGACATTTAATCTTCTGTAGTCTCCACATACGCGTAAGTCTCCGTTTGGTTTGGGTACCACGTGCAGTGGACTGGCCCAGGGGCTCTTGCTTGGTCGGCATAATCCCTGATCCATCATGGTTTGAAATTCTTTCTTCGCTGCTTCGTAACGGTGAGGTGGCAGTGGCCGAGCTTTGCAGAATAATGGCGGCCCTGTTGTTTCGATATGGTGATTTACATTGTGCTTCGGAGTATTTTTCATAGTGGAAAGTCTTGTAATATCAGGAAATTCCGCCAATATGTCATGATATTTTTGTTCCAGGTCTATGGTTCTGATACTTGGTGATGTAGATTTGCAGATGGACGTCTTCACTGACAAGTTAGTTATCTTGTCGATTAAACATTTTCCGTGGAGGTCCACTAATAGGTGATGGTGCTTCAAAAAATCAGCGCCGATGATGGGCTTGCTGACTGCTGCTACGACAAACTTCCATCTGAATGGTCGTCTTAGGTTGAAGTCTAGGTCCATTGTTTTTTCACCGAAGGTAGCTATTTCTGTGTTGTTTGCTGCATAAAGTTTGAATGCGGTTGGCTTCAGGATTTCGCAGCGTTTTCTAGGGATGACGGATATGTTTGCACCAGTGTCGATGAGAAAGCTTAGATTTGTCTTCTTGTCTTTCAGAAATAAACGGTGTGATTTTTCCCAGGTGCCAGATTCCGTCTCTGCTAACACCTGCTTTAGTTTCCCGAGCTTGAAGGGTACTTATCTTCATAACTACATGGTCTAGTACATTTCCGCGCTTGTCCGCCGAACTTTCGATGGAAATAACAAACGGAATTGTCGTTGTACTCGGTCCTTTGTTGTTGATTTGAATCCGACCGGCGGTTACCATGCGGCGATCGGTATGCACTGCGTGATCGATGACGCGCGCCTCGCCAGTTGCGCCCGCGCTGCCTGTCATAGCGGCTGTGGTGTGTTTTTAATTCCGATATTTCTTTCGCCAACATGTCGATCTTCGCGTGAAGTAATGCGTTTTCATGATTTGTAGCCACAGGTGGAGTGGATGGTGTTGACGGTGACGAAGTGTTGTGTACTGCTGATATTTGGTGATGAAGTTGTTCTAGCATTTTGTCGGCCATTATTGCTAACTCATTTAGTTCAGTTTTCTTGGCTATTGTTTCGCTCACAGCTAGAATGGCGCGTACCGATGGCGGTAGGTGCTTCGTCCATATAACACGCAGCGTGTTCTCAGCAATGTTGTTACCGGCTAAATTTTGCATGCGGCGTAGCAGTTGCGAAGGCTTCAAATCGCCGAGTTCCACGTTGGACAGTAGCCGCTCGAGTTTAGTGTGGTCGCTTTCGTCGTAGGTTTGGATGAGCCTCATCTTCATGGTAGCGTATCTATTGTTTTCTGTTGCTTTCTTGGTGTCGAACATGATGTCTTGAATTTCGTCAAGATCTTGTAGGTCGAGTTGGCGGATGAGCAGCTCTGATAGTTCCTTGTCGCCTAGTTTTCCAGCAGATATGATCGCTTCAAATTGCAGGAACCAAAGCTTGATCCTGTTTCTCCATAGAGGCGGTATCCGTTGGTTGTACGAGACGGCTGACAGCTCTTGCGAATCTTTTTGCGGTGATGATAATTCACTTCCATCGTTCAGTTTCGTAGTACTCGGGTTCATTTTCGCTTCTTGGAGTTCCTTCAGTCGGGGTCACCACTGTTAGATACGCAGGTTATAAAAATGAGACGCAAATGCAGGTTGAGTATGGAATGGTTATATTTCGGAGATGGCGGTTCCTTATATACAAAATCTGTTATAAAAATAATACATGGTGGGTACATGCAAAAGTTTCTTTGAACACAATAAATATGTATACCCTACTTGCTGCATTATCTGTGAGGGTGATATTCCGCTACAATAGTGTTGCCAGTGTACTTTTAGTGTGTCCGAAACAAAAAAAAACAAACGCAAAAATATTATTCAGTAGCGAATTATAGCTAGATACCATTTTATAAAAGGATAATCACATTTTGTTATTCATTAAAGGTACCAGCGAAAAGAATGGATCTTTTATTTTTGTTCAAATAATGCTGAATTTGAACAGTATCAAGAACTATGCTACATGGATCTTTTATTTCCGTTTAAATACTGCTGAATTTTAACACTATTAAGAACTATGCTACATGGTTCCTTCAAGACTAACCTAATTTGCATTATGCAAACAAGAACCAAACTTCTTGGTTCTATTTAGTTATAAAAATATTGTAACTTTTTATGCTAGATGGAACCAACGAACATTGGTTCTGGTTTGCATAATTAATATGCTTAAGTTGTAAAGGTACCAAGGATCATGGGTCTGTTTAACAATTAGTTTTACTAAGTGTTAAGGGGACCATGCCGTATAGTTCTTTACAGTTTTTTAAAAGGTGGCCAAAATGGATTGGTTCCGCATATGACAGTGTTGTATCCCTGTTGTTAGTCGGTAAAAAGGAACCATTTTTTTTGGGAAGATAGAATGCGTGATTTGAGCGCCATCTATGTACTAAACTCAATTTCACTCAAACTGTGGGTTGGTTCTTGTTTGCAAAAATGGGTCCCTCGTAGTTAGTTCCTAGCTCTACTCGCTTGTCGATGATCGCCGGCGCTAGCACAGGTGCCCAATAGTCACAGAAGTCATTTGAATAATCTAGACTTACCAAGTATTACTTAGACTGAACTGTTTAAGTTGAACAAAGCACAAGACATTTCATCCTAATCTGATTCACAATCGCTGTTTACAGCAACACGGTACGGTAGTGAACGCAAAAAAAATGTGCTTACGGGTGCATGGAACGCTACAGGAATTGTAGAAGTATTTAAAGTTGTAATTTAAAACTTTGTTTCGTGAAAAAAGTAAGAAAATGTTTAAACTTTGGCCTTCAATATCTCCGTAACCAGAAGGTTTCCAGGTACCACTACAAAAAAGTTGTTACAATAACAAAAATCAAAATATTTTATTTCACATATACTCGTACCTATATGGGCACTTATGAAACGTCAGAAGCTAGGTGCACGGTTCCAATTGGTCGTTTCCTATGGATAAGAGCCGGCATGAAACTCCACGACTATTCTCTTAAAGATAATGAGGAGTATAAGTGACTCTCAGCTTTGTTAAGCGTCTTTTTACACCCATTATGGCACCCTAAAACAGGCGCGACACAAAAGCACCGTTTGTCGCGCGACGAGCGGTGCCTTTGTGTCGAGTGCGGATCGCGTCGCGTGTTGCGCCTGTTTGCAGGAGCCTTAATACTTTCGTGCAAATGTTTGTCTAGAAAAGAATGCGCGACAGATCGGAGGACTGCACCAACCTCGTACTGACTTAGTGTCTCTCCACAGCCGATACCACGACCCCAACCGATACGAGAACGTGACCACCTCCCGGTACCACGAGCAGCTGGCGACCATAAGCGCGACGCATCTGCAGCAACTGTTCTACGAGAAGGAACGCGTTGCGAACATCGTCAACATCATCATTTTCGGAGTTACTGCTCTAGTGTACGCCTGTGAGTATAAAACATCTTCTATTGCTGTAGTTGTTTAGAAGTTTAAATATAATTATTCAGTGATCATAGATGACCGCTGGTGATGAGACCCTGCCCGGGGTTAGTAACCATTCGTTATCAACTTATCCCTGATCAAGTGATCATGTCCAGGAACACGTTTAACATAACATATTTGTTTCGTAACACACACACACGCACAGCAGAACTATTATCAGGCAAAACTTGTAATTGGCCTTCTTTCACGAATGTTTTACTTTCTATTTATATTCCAACTGTATGTTTTCAGAAGAAATATAATAACAAAAAATACAATAAGCGATAAGTTATAATTACTGTATTAGGACTATATGGGCAACGAAACTTCGTCGGTATTTACGGATCCTTTTGTTGTTTAAGTTATAAGTCATTTATTAATTTGTTTAACATAGGTACAATTACCTAATGGTATATAAAGATAATAAAGAGTCCGCTATGTACTTATACTAAACTGGGCCTCAGGGAACTGACCGACTGGATTGATTCTTACGTAACGCTGGCCTATAGATGATTAAGTAATACTGAGCACACTGACCGTTATCCTCGGGCTGAGCACACTGACTGTTATCGTCGGGTTGAGCATACTGATCGTTATTCTGGAACTGAGCAGTAGGTACTGAGAACACCGATCGCGGCTATCTGACCACGATCAGCTGCGATTTGATTAGCTTCTATAAGTCTACTAGACCTTGTAAGTAGCTTTAGACTGCAGGGAGATAATTACACTATCGCAGGTACCGACATAAGTACAACATACAGATGGTAAAGTGTGTATGAGTATTCTGTTCACACACAATAATGAATATTTCTCAACAAGACAACAGCAATTATTAAATGCTAGACTGCCTTTTCACATCGGTTTGAGAAATGATGAGAATAATTTTATTGTAGTATTTTATTTTTCGTTTATTACTCTTAAGGGCTTTTGCCTAAAGAAATGCCTTCGTAACTTCGTACGATTGATACAATTTCTTTCTATATCGACAGTGTCACTAAATCTAATAAAACATATTATATTAGAATTAAAATAAAACAAATAAATTAACAATATGGAAGATTTTAACAATATTACAAGCTTGTTGTTCTGTTAGATACCTCGCTGCGGACGGTCGTGTCACAGATAATATATTGATACGGTAAACGAGTCGATTAATCTGTCAACTGCTTGATGATAACTTCAAACGTTCAAGTAACTAGCAGTACCTATAGGTATACATAATGTTTTAGTCGTGCGGGACCCGTTTTAATCGCTCCTAGATCTCTTGGCTAATAACTGATTCCGTGAAGACATTTGTGGATTTATTTAAGAAAATATGGAATATTCCTCCTCCTTCTTTTATTTATAATGATGGTGTAGATCAGGATGGGTGATGATATGTTTGTTGCAGGCCTGCTAGCGTGCTTGAGCCGCCCGGCTATGAACGAGATCTACCTGCTGACCATCTCATACGTGGTGCTAGTCACCTTCCTGCTCATCGAGCTGGCGCTGGCTGGCACCTGCGTGTTGCGGTAAGTCTACCTTCAGTACTTCTTTACTTATTTCGCCAAAAACGTTAAAAATGAGATCGAATCCCTCGAATTATAAAAGCACATTGTAACATCTACATTAAATGTTACTTAAGTCCTTGGAAATGGCGAGAATAACAAGAGTGTAAATGTTTACTGCGGGTTCATTACAACTTACCAATGTTTACTGCGGGTTCATTACAACTTATATACCCTCCCGACTTTTGCTCTTTACATTCAAACCGAGCTCGCTCAACAATACAACGAGAACAGGTGTGCGGAGTCACAAGTCGCAACTATAGAGCAAACACAAGAGAGCGCGGTATCGCCGACTCCTTCACGAGCGACCAGTAGCCGGGCGAGTCCCGCGACCGGCGACCCGGCGACACGCAACTTGTGTCAAATTGAAATTAAAACTTTGCACTCCACTCGCCGCCGCCGCTAGCCTCAAACAAACCGCAGAGCAAGGGTCCATTTGTTTACACCAGATTTTCAAAACTGTTTCAAATGTTACTGGAACTTCGCAAATCCGTTTCAAACGAAGTTTACAAGTGTGGCGGTAGATGTGTTTGTACCGAGTTTAGATCAAAGCGAGTCATACGCGGTTTTATCGCCGTCTTTATTGTCGGTGAACGTTTTTACGGCGAGGTGTTATCGGATAGTGCATTACTCGGACAATATTCGGGCAAATTTGCCAGTCGTTAAAGGTGTTATTGTTTCATTTTTAACGGCGGCGGGTGAAGGGTATAAGGGGGGAAAGGAGGACGTTTACGAGCGCCGGAAAGTGGTCGTTCAGGGTAATGCGGCGCGCCTGAGAGCCGGAAGGTGTTCCCTTTTTGTCGACTGTACCTTCAATACAATCTTTTTAGATATTATTTATTTTCATGTTGACTGTGTTCTACATTCAATGTAAAACTGCGGGTGGTCAATAAGCTTTTACATAAGTAATATAACCGTAACTATGCAGGGTTAAACTAAGCACGCGGCACAAAGACAGCTAAAACGTTTCCAAAGAAAATAAGTGTTCATAGTCGTCAGTCACGCTCGGCGCGGCGACGTCCGACGCCGTGCGACCAGCGCCATCTGGCGTCTAGCCGTATCTAGTAAAGACACACTACTATTAACAGTATCATATTGCATAACATCCTCATCACCCTCCCGCCCTTATCTCAGTTTGTGCACAGAGAGTACGGTGTGCCACTTTTTCATCCCAGTTAAAACACTAGGAGTTGAAAACGGGTGAGCGTTTTGGAGAATGTCTTATGTGACTTTTGACGTTCAAATATTTCTGAATGTAAACCTAATTTAAATCAATAATTTTGTTTTTGTATGCAGTTCGCTGAGCATCAGCACAGGCGCGTGTGCCCTGTTCACGTACGCAACATACGCGACGCTTCCGGTGCGGCTGCTGGAAGCCACCGTGGCGGGCCTGGCGCTCGGCATCGTCGACGTCGGCGCCCATCTCATCCTGGACGAGGCCGCTGACGTGCACGTGAGTATCAACACGGCAGGCTGCCCTTCTACCTTTCATCACCATTATCAGCCTACAGCAATCCACTGCTGGACATAGGCCTCTGTAATGCACGCCATTCAACACGATTCTCAGCAACTCACACCCAGCTGCTACCAGCCACCCTGCGGAGATCGTCGCTCCACCCTCGTTCTAACTTTAATTTTGGAAAATATTTAATTGATCCTCTAAAAAATTATTGACCTTCTAATGACGCACGCTTTCTTTAATAAATACGTCTCTTTTTAACTTTCTGGCCTTTTTTCAAAGTTAGTCGCAGTACCTAAGCTAGGGCACCGATTGACCAAATGGGTCCGGTTAGGTTAGCACTGTGACCAACACATTGCTACACCCAAGGTAGCCGCAGTTACTTGGCAACTTAATATTTTAGGACACCAGAATGTCAATTACGAGTATTTGAGGCTCACAAAAGAGGCACATTTATTATACTAGACTGTCAATTTATAGTTTTAGGAAATCAAAATGGAATTTATTTATTGTTTGATGATATGCCTTTAATTTTTCCTCAAAGACAGCAACTGACTTGTGGCATTGTCCTCAGCAAATCTACTGCTCAGTGGCGACGATGATCGCGTGCAACGTGGCCGGCATCATGACGCACCACCCGCGCGAGCTGGCGCAGCGCCGCGCCTTCCTGGAGACGCGCGATTGTGTGGAAGCTCGCCTCGTCACCCAGCGCGAGAACCAGCAACAGGTAAGACTTTGACCATACCATCTTTATCGCCATTCAGCCGGAACACATCCGCGGTTAGAATTAGGTCTCTCCCAAGCATCGCCACAACGACCATCACCAGGCCATCCAGGCCAGCTCCATCTCGTGTGTGGCCTACCATGTGCCACCACGAAGTATTCGGCCCCATCGGCCATCCATTCTCCCAGCTAAATGAAATCCTATTTTAATTCAAGAAAAAATGGAACGTTGAAACGATATTAATCTGATGACTGCAGTTTGTACAAAAACTTTTAAAGCGAACGAATTTTAACGTTCGCTGAACGTTTTAAGCACTTTCCACACAGTAGAAAAGCCATTTTCGAATCAACAAAGTAGCTTATTGCACCACATAATATAGTGATAAGTGTAGTATAACTGTAGTACCTACCCCTACATAGCACCGACATTACAAACATTGTTCCCAATTCTGTTTACTACGGTTCTCGGAAATCAATGTGGTTATTTAATTGGTTCGTCGGCCCTAAATGAGTATTGAATTTAAATTAAAAGGCGTCGTTTATGCAAATGAGGATCACGAGCTGATGGATATAGCTTCGGTTCGCCGTTCAATATTTGCCATTAGTTCGTTGGAGCGTGGTCGGCGAGCCGGTAATGTGCGAGCCGCTTCCTTTCATAGAGCAGTGGTTCTCACCTTTTTTGAGCAGGGACCGCTTTGATTTCATTATTATTAGCATGAACCACGAGGTTAAAAAAAAAACTGTATCAATCTAAAAATCTACTTTAACGGAAAAGTATAACATACGTAATTGTAACATTCAAAGGTGACATTAATTAACAAAACAATAAATTGTTTAGTAGATAATTCAGTTTGCATCAATGAGATTTTTAAGCTTGCATCTTCTGTACAAGTTCTTGAATTCTTGGAGTAATGTTTTTGCTCAAAGCTACACGCATGTCATCACCTACTTTCAATCGATTCCCGGACTTCTTTTTAATTATCAGTTAAACAGAAAATCCTTGTTCGTCTAGATAAATTGTGGAGAAAAGCGTAAGATAGCGCAAAGCGATTTCTCGAATTTTAGTGTATGAAATTGCTTTTTTACACCAAAACTGCTCCAAAGAATCTGATTCAAAACGCATCCTTACAGTTTCTATCATTTTGTTTGAAATCTTACGCGGCTCATAATTTAGCTCTTGCGGACCACTGGTTGGCAACCACTGATGTAGAGCTTCTTTTGTTTTGTGGACGCTTGCGCCCATGTTGTTGGCAGTTACACTTAGTGTCGTTTTCATACGCTATCCAGACTGATTGAAGCTTTCCCTCGGTATTCCGAGGAGTCCATGGAGTTTCTTGCCCGTTCTTCTCCATAGGTACCTACTACGCTTTGGAATGGGCAACTAGCTTCATCTTTCTAACTGACCAACCCCTTCATAATTTAAAAGTGCCTGTAATTGGTTTATTTGAAATAAATGCTTTCCGTTTGAGTTTGAGTTTATTAAAGAGTGATGTTCTTAAAATGTTCGGTAACGAATCAATGAGACAAAATAAATAACGGTTATAATTTACACACGTGACAGGTCACGGTGCTTCAGTTATAACACTTTTATCTTATAACATTTGCATTTCTAGCATTCTACTTTAATAATTGAATAGAATATGTCCTTAATAATAGCTTTTCACTTGATTTAATAACTAGTTGGAATTCAATACATCAATAGTCCTGCGCTACACAATGTACCGAATGTGTCCCCTCGCCGCGGAGCCTCGTTATCGATATATTCGGTAAGCCGGAACACAAACAATTGGTTATTCATTGAAATGCTCCTTCCGGTAAGATATATTGTTATGTCACAACGACGTCATTCGTTTCTTGAAAGCTTTAGAACAGAATAGAGATGCTGTGAATGTTCCTACTGTGTCCTGTTGTGTTCTATTCACAAACTTGAATGTTGAGTTAATAATAAGCTATACTCTGTCCACTAGGTTATTCACTTTTTGACAGCTGCCTCAGAATGTAACTGTTCCAGATTAAGTAAAAGTTAAGTTTATGTTATGTATGAGGGAGGTTATCGTAGAGAAACCACATTTTTAGGAATACAGTATATTTGAAATGTAAAAACCAAAGTTAACAGTTTAACACAATTAGAAACATTGGGAACGAAGACCCTAAAATAATAATTTCGCGTAACAAGGGGGGCACGAGGTAGGCACGAGGAAGGCACGTGGCGACATGGGGTCAGAGCCCATTCGTCCCCTAAGATTCGCACCCTGTGCCCACTCGTCCCCTGGAACTTTTAAGGGGCCCATTCGTCCTCTGATGAATATTTATTTTTATTCATTCTTCTAATATAAGTACATGTATATGTGTATACTGCAGCTTAGTAGTCCTGGTACAGTCGCGCAGAAAAGGCTAAAATAAAAAATATAGTAATTCCGTAGATATCATGTTTATTTCAAATAAGATTAACACATACAAAATCACAATGTCCTAGAAACTAACAAAATACAACTCTTTTACAAAAATCAGCCTTGATTGACCATCATATAAATCAACATTAAATATAAAATATGCAAAAAAATAGAACACAATGTGTTATATTTTATATATACATATATATATGTCATATCAACAGTAAATACTCACTTCTTATTTTTTTGTATATTTACCAACTACATACATGCAAAATCATAATAACTTAAATCTAAAAAATTATAACAGTACAATAAAAATACTAAAATCACAGTAATTATTGAAGACTAGATAAATCAACATATATATTTTTTTTGTATATTAACCAACTACATGCAAAATCGTAATAACTTAAATCTAATAAATTGTAACTAGAAGTACATAAAACCTACATAAAAATTGGCTAAAATCACCGAATTTTTTGTATATTTACCAACTACATGCAAAATCATAATAACTTAAATCTCTAAAAATATAACAGTACAAAAAAAATACTAAAATCACAGTAATTATTGAAGACTAGATAAATCAACATATTTTTTTTTTGTATATTAACCAACTACATGCAAAATCGTAATAACTTAAATCTAATAAATTGTAACTAGAAGTACCTACATAAAAATTGGCTAAAATCACCGTATTTTTTGTATATTTACCAACTACATGCAAAATCATAATAACTTAAATCTAACAAACTATAACTACTATAACAAAAAATGACTAAAATCACAATAATTATTGAAGATTAAACCAATCAACATTATTTTAGTATAAAACTAATCTTATATTTGTTTTTTCATTTTAAATTAATAATATATGCATAGCTTTTCCATGCAGTGGCCTAGTGAAATCTGATTTTCAAAAAATTGGCTAATTATGCGATTTATTCTCGCTTCATTTTCAATCGATTCAGGAGTCCGATTATTTGTTTGGACACCCCTTTGCACCTGATCCATTTTATTTTTTGATAAATTCGCTTCTTTATGTAGAGTGTCTAAAAATTTCAAAATATTTGGTTTATTTCTACCATTAATTTTACGATTAATTTTGGAATGCCAACTTTCTACAAGGTTAGTCGTCCGATGACGTTGTCCATATACATTCCAATTTCTGGCTATAGTTTTATTATCGAGCCAGTTCTCGACAAAATAATCATTAAAAGCTGAAATTAGATTATTTTGAGGGCAGTCCTCCATGATATAAAGCCAACCGTCATCTATATATTGTTCTGGTATTAAAGCTAGTGAGGCGCAAAGGGCAACGTGTCGCTTATGTAGTCTAGATTTGAGTTCCAAGTGTTTTGCTTTCTTCCACAGGGATTTCAAAAAATGGAAATAACATCCAGAAATCAGCGTATTTGGGAAAACTTTTTGTGCCGCGTTTTGTATTGCTATCTCAAAATCCATGGTAAACTGACGTGGACACCAATTGGGAAAACGGGCCTTAAGCATATGAAATAGAATTTCGTAAGTAGCTTGCTTTTTATTTAAAAGCAGCGCAAATATAACGGTACAACATTTGTACTGGTGCTAGAACTTCCAATATCAGCGTGAATACTAAATAGCTGAACAAATGGATGAATTACAAATTTAAAGGTTCCATCTAAAAAGAAATCGGAGAAACTTGACATTGTCACCTCATTTACCACAGAAAATATTAAAATTCGGTTTGAACCATCTTGATAATCACATATTAAAAAGTCTTCATATTTTTTAGGTACAACTACTTCTTCTGCTTTTTTAAAAATCAGCCGATTGGCACCATTTGCTTTTCTTCTTGCGTTATAGAGTCCATGTTTAAGGTTTTGGAAGTCGGGAATATTTTGTACATGGTTTAGTCCTTTGTCTTTAAATTCCCTCATTTCCTCGTCAAATATATTTAGTAGTGACTCGTTTCCTCTGGCTGCTCTATTCTTGCATGAATTAAGTGCTTTCTTGAGCTCATTTTTTGTTATATCTGGTGTACATAAGTGAGGTGTTTCTTTTAAGATTCGGTTTTCTTGAATTGTGATACTTCCATGGCAAGTATTTCTTTGAGTGCATTTCCAATAAAATGAGCCATTTTTGTATTTTTTCTTCATATATAACTGATACCCTCCTCTCAATAAAATTGGTCTACCTCTTTCAGAGGATATATACTCAATTCCTGTCAAACCACTACTGCACTGTGGTTCATCAGCCATTATTCTGTAAGAAAAAGTTACCAAATAATAACATTCCTCGACATAATATGCTACTTTAACTATAATATGCTTGTTTGACATGTATGTTTATTTAATTTATAATAACCGTAAAAACATTTATTTAATATAAGTTGTTATTATAGTTTTTACCAGATATGTAAAACATTTATCTTCGAATACTATATTCAAACAAGAGTTTTAAGATGTTGTATTCACACAGCACATCTATGTCAAATCGTATGTCCCTTGCTTTCCAAACATCCAATCGAATTAATGCAAAATAAATCAAAGCAACATTATTATCAAAACATGCTGTTTTTATATATGATGGTGTGATTGAATCGATTAATAAACAAACTATTTATCTACTCTATATAGATATGAAAATCACTGAAAAAGTAGAAAAAGTATTATTTTATCATACAAAATAGAAAATTATGTGAGTGCATACACAGTAGCATACTAAAAATCTATGTTTTACCTTAAAAGAAAATAAAGTATTTAATAGTAACTATTAAAAAGTAGCAGCAGTTGAATTTTTTTTTCTGTGTCATCGTTCCAATTATTTATTTATTTATTTATAAACATACAATTATAGCACTATTACAGAGCATTCCAAGGCATGTTCCAAGGGCATTTTTCAAGTCTTTTGAAATAGGGATATATAGGTAAATAGTAGAACTTACGTATTTTTCCTTCACGTACATGCACTGATCACTTCACTCACTAATTAAATTTAATAAGTAATCCTACAGGATACACTAATGAGTAAACTTTCACTCGAGACAGTATAAAAATCAGTACGCTTGGATTTGCAACTATAAGTAAACTAAATGTAGTAACACATTCCTGGAATAAATACGCCGAAGTTGTCTAGTACTGGTGTTAGCCAATCAGGTGCAAGTCCTTTCATCGAGCGTCTATTGTTTTGGGCTACGCCTTTGTTATTTGCTCGCGCGCATATACTCTGGCTAAAATTACCCCTCCCGCTTCGGCATTCCACACCCCGCGCACATCTGGAGAGTACTTACCAATTTTAAACACCTTATCTATTATTTGTAACCCGTTTTTTAACAAGCCATTCGTAGTGAGACAATTTTACATCGTAAGCCTATCGACAGGTTATATTATTATCATGACGGATTATCATTCATCATAGCTCTTTTTTCAATGATCTGTTATGAGTTATTAAATTAATGCCGTTAATAAACTGTTCACAAGTGTACTATGTTAACCGTTTCTTATGTAAAATATAGCTAATTTTATCTCAGGGGACCAATAGGCACCTGAATAGGTGCCGAATCTTTAACTTATAATGTATATATATTAGAGGGGACGAATGGGTACCTTAAAAATAATATTTTTTATTAAAATATTAATTGGTCCCCTACCAGGAGACCAATGGGCACCTATATAGGGGCCGAATCTACAACTTTAATGCTGGGGGACGAATTTTAGGGGACGAATGGGCTCTGACCCGCGACATGTGCGCTACCATGAAATACGCGTCTACGCAGTATGCGTGCGGGCAGCGCACTGGCGCGCATGGCATGGCCTCGGGCGGCGCCTTCCTCGCAACAGCCAGGCGAGGGAGAGAGACAGCTTATTCAATGTATCGTGGCGGCACGCGACCGCGGGACGCTCGCACTGGACGTAAATGTGCTTATACACCGGCGAGGCGAGGCGTGGATGGGATGGGCGAAAATTGAAATCACGCTTACCCTGTTACACCGAAAGATGTACATCGCTATATTGCGCCGCCGCGCCGTCTCGCGATGACCAGCGCTACCTCGCGCCGGCTCGCGATGTCACGCGCCGGTCATCGCTACCCCGCGCCCGCCGCCGGCTCGCGCTATCATGCGCCGCCCGGCCAGCCGTGTCTCGCGCGCCTACTACATTAATACGTACACCAATAATATTATAGGTATTTGATTGTAATTTTGTACGTAGAAGGTATTCTCCGAAAGCACGGTAGGTACTACACCAAAAATTCGTTCACCTGTAGAAAGATATAGACTAGATAATTATTACTCTGATACTTAACACCTTTTATCAGAGGTAAAGCAGGGGAAATTTGCATGGAGTTTTATTGTTTGGACTCTTATTTAAAATAAAGAAACGTATTGGTATATTTCGCGACTTTTGAAAACTCGTCATCTAAGGGCTCCTTCACACTAGTGTTTTTCAAGCGTAGGCGATATCTACCTATCCTTCTGCCGTTTTTACTGCGATAGCGGTATACGGGTGTTAGTACTTAGTTGCAGAGCGCCCACTTGCGATTCTTTCTGACGAGATAGCAGTATTCACGTGGACTAAGCGGTGCGTCTCAGCTAGTCCATTATAAAATCATACAGAATTGTAATGAAACAACAGTTTCTACGGTATCTTAAATTTTTCCCATTTATAAGTAAGATAAATGGACGGGTGGCACCGTAGCGTACCTACATTAAGTGAACAACTATGAGGGCCGTGTGCTTTTATTTGTTTCAGCTTTGTATAACAATAAATAAAACTAAGGAAAACATGTAAGTAGCACTGGGAGCTGGAGAGTGTAGTATGCAGCGATGTCTCGCGATGGTCGGAGCGAGCCGGCGCCGTATATCCGTTTTACAAAGTAAATAAATACTCTGCTCTTACAGCAATAAAGTTCAATATTGTACTAACAGATTTTTCAATTCTCGGCTCGCACATCCTCGTGGATCTAGACCTTTTACACCAAAGATGGGCAGGGCGTGGATATAGATTTTGCCATACAAATTTCAATTCACGCCGGTCCCATCCACGCCTCGCCTCGCCGATGTAAAACCACCTTAATTGTATTGGGTTTGATACAACTTTAAAATTCGTAATAAAACAAATATGTAAACTGCATTACCTTATCTTATTGAATTATGTTATTTAAGACTTGTTATAGACATTATAATACTGTAATTGTACCAGATTTTACAAAAAAAAAGATAATTGTTATGCGTGTTAAATATACTCGTAGTAACATTCTAAGGTAAAGTATTCGTTCCATCGTAGTGATGGTATCGAACGTATTCGCTTCAAATTAATAAATTGAAAATAATACGTGAATCAGTGTAAAAAAACCTTGCATCCATTCAAATATTAATAAAATATATAAATAAAAAAATTCTAAATACCTATATATTTTTTAAATAAGCCAATGGTTTTATATTGCGTGTTTTGTAAATCGAAAATTAAATAACTAAATAAATACTTACATGTTTATTTTACTTAAATACGTATTTATTATTCGTCGTCTGCCGAAGTGGAACTTTTTATTATTTTTAACTTTTTATTATTATTTTTCGGCTTCCAACATGGAACTTTTATCTGATGCCGAGTCTTCGCCTAAATTTATTATGGTCGGTTCTTGCTCTCTTGTATTGTCGGAAGTCACATTACTTTTCCAATATAGTATAGTGATCCTTTCTACTACACTTGACCAATTTTCAGGCATCACATGATTACAGAATCCATGAAATCTTGCGAACGCTAAAGTTCTACGCACGCACAAATAACACGGGGAATACAGTATACTCAACTCGACGTATTTAAAATGGGGAAAACACGCAACATACTGAAAAGATATGACTAGGACAGTGAGAGGCCTGTTCTATTCACATCTTGAGCGACTGACAATGTTAACAAAATAGCAACAAATTGGAACAAAATGAATATGTAGTAAACCCTATATTTATGTGTATACGCTACCTACAACACAATTGATACGATCATAACATTTATCAACAATCGAATCAAGTGAATCACCTAGTGGACAGAGTATTTGCGTTACACTGATCTTGATTATCAGCGGTAGTCCATTCAGTATGCAGTATAATTCACCTGTTGGTTTAGCTTTGTTAGCTTTAACTGCGTTTGTACGAGCTCTTGGAATTTGAATTCTTATAGAACTTATTTCAGTCAAATGATTTTAATTGAAATAGCAAGCTACGTTTATAATTTCTGAATAATAGCTACTAGCTGATTTTTTGAACATGTTTGTTCTCAAAAGTGCTCTCATATACGTCTACCTTTAAATTATAGATCCTGTATGAGTTCCACAACGCGACATGTCGACGACAAACGCTGTTCATTTTCACCGCCGCATATTGAGCCGGTTCGGGCACATCCGGGCACGCCCGGGCGTGTTACAGCCACCGCCGCATCATATCCGGTGCGGCACACGTTATATCCGTCGGATTAGCCGCGGCCGCGCCATGTTTAAGCACTCTTGCGCCGAACACACGCGGTGCCACACCGGATGAGGCTGAAACACATTGTCAATGAATAGTTTAGATGACTTTCCACTTGCTATGTGGAGAGAAGAGGATGCTGGAGGAGATAAGTTTTATTGAAACTTATCACCTCCAGCATCCTTTGTTGTCATACCTAATAAACCTTATCTTTGGGGATGCAATTAAATAAACAGACCCCAAATTCGATTACATACTACAATCACAATCCTAAGAATTTTGAAGGAAATTCATAACCCATTTTCCGCTTCATATACTTATTTCAAAAAGTCGTCTACTCGACAATTAACATTGTTGAATAAATGTTAAAAAATGATAGACCATGCTAGCTATGGCAACATCTTTCATTTTGAAAATTTGTGTGTTTTTTTAATTAGTGTGTTACCGATGCTGCAGATCTTACTGGGCATGTAAAAGAAACGCAATATATTATAATTACAGCCTGTGTTGCTGTTTACCAGCGCATGGTATATTTGTGCTGTCAACCAGCGCATGGTAGGTATATTTGTGCTGTTGTAAAAATGCCTGCCTGATGATTTCGAATGAAACTGTCCAAAAAATGGCTTTTTAAATGAATACTGTTTTTTTTTTGTATGGCACTAAGCAACCTGTTGTCGTGCACAACCAACAGGGCACCCGGCACGTGACGTGCACCTCTCAGTGTCAGCGGTCTGCCGCTACGTGGGCAACTTGCTAGTTATCGTGAACATTGATTGTAACACATTGTTCAAAACTTCCTCGTAGTGGCGGATACTGCCTGTTAATGCTGCTCGTAGGTGCATTATCAAACTTTTATGCATTGACACTAGGTAATAAGTACCTACAACAGAAGTTAGTAAAGATAGTTTTAGTACTTATGTCTAATTTCATTCTTTAAATCAACTCTGGGTTAAGATTTTAATATTACCTGACGTCACCGATGCACGAGATACTCCGGTTTTTCTAACATGTGTAAGATTTCGTACAACCAACATCCAACTGTACCCAAACTAAGATTTAACCCAATACCTTGTAGTGTTCTTATTTTTTATTAGTAATAAAAAATAAGAACACTACAAAGCTCAGTTAGCTTCAATAATTTAATACGTAGTTTTTCCACTTAGTGTATATTGATGATGTTATAATAACTTAATGTCACTGTTATTAACATAGCAAGTAGTGGTACTTACGAATTTGTGTGGGGTAGGTACCACAAATAAAAATTAAAAAAGAAACAACCAACTTCCACAAAAAAACACTACAAAGTGAAAAATAACTTTAATTTTGGAAGTGAGTGCTTTGGTTTTGTGTTTTTGTTTTTTGACACTGACTTCCGATAACTAAGTCGGTTAATTTTATTGTAAAAAGTTTTTATTTTTCTTTTTATTTGTGGTACACACGGTTACATATCAAACTATATATTTCCAGTGTAAGCTGATCTCGCATTGTACGGAAAACCTATACAATGCGAGATCAGTTTATACTGGATATGTATAGCTTGATATGTAGCCGTGTGTACCACCCCACACAAATTCGTATACCACTACATGCTATGTAAATAACAGTGACAGGAAGTTATTATAACAATATCAATATACAATAAGTGGAAAAAATACACAATATTGAAGCTTACTAAAAACTACCCAAAGCAAATTTATAAAATTTATATGGGACCACCCGTGAAGCCATAACCTAGCCATTAATTTTTTTTTTTAATCGATCCACTATTGTCGGAGATACGCAGAACAAACTTAGAAAAAAAATATACATTCGAAATGAGAACCTCCTCCTTTTTGAAGTCGGGAAAAAGTAAAATTTATACTTTGTAAAACAAAGTCTTAATAAGTTTTAAAGTGGACCGATGTTTCTTTCGCCAAAGACATGTGTACCTACTATGTGGTATACAAGTTGTGAAAGCGGCTTGAATTGAGGTGTTGAACTTTGTTTACTAATCTAAGCCATGTTGCCAATAAGTTGCGGAGTTCCTTCAGACTACAGGATTAATATTTATAGTGTTTTTCTTGTCTTTTCGGACAATAAGACCAATTTTTTTACCCCAATATTAACCATACTCGCAACCGGCATGCGTACCTCGTTTACGTTCATACATCTGGTCATACACCAGATGTATGAACGTAAACGAGGCAAAAGCAGTATGTAAGGATCGTAGCAGGTACACGCCCTTCCGCTCCGCCCAGAGCGGGAGAGGTCATTTGAAGAAACCCCAATAAAAAAAATAAAAAAAAGGATCGTAGCAGGTGTCGTTCTGTAGTTTCTTCCTACCCCCATGGGAAGAACGTGTGAGTTTATGTGTGTATGTATTAATCAGTATTCATTCAATATTCATCAGTCAATAATAGTACTCTGTCTTACCTAATAGCGAATATCGATTTATCTCAATGAGCGTGAATACCATGTAGGTGGCAAAAGGCGCGAGACCAAACGATCTGCTCGAGAGGTATAACCGGCTTTAAGATCATCTCTTGTGACCCGACCTAAGCGAGTCGCTCTCTCAACACTTGTAATTTTCAACAGAGGTTTAGATGTACGCCACGGGTCATGTCATATACAAATGCAAAGCAGTCGTGTTTCCACCTGACCGATGTTTACGCTTAGGTACGCCAGACTGCGACGTCATGCCTGAAAGTTCCTAGATATTTTAAAATCATTGCAGGCTTACTTCTGTCGCCTAATCTCCGTAGATTTGTCGCTAGAATAAAACAAATTACTTAACAACTCACAAAGTCTACTATTTACAGACTAAATCAAATTAAGAAACTGAATTAAATTCCTTTATCTCTAACTTAAGATTAATCTACACGAAAATTAAGAAAACGTCTCGCTTAACAAATTCGTGTATTAATCTAAATTAACTTCGCAGCATCTACTGTGTGTTTTCTAGGGTCTCGTTTAGATTTATAAAAGCGACTTACACTGAATGTTAGTCGTTGGGAATGGAGGTTTGTTTGGGTACCCGAGCGGCGATGTACAGGCGCGGTGCGGTGTCAATCTGTGTCGAAGCTGACTGTACATGACGCTAACGGTTAGTAATGAGTCGCAAGCTGCTAGTGACGCTCTGCGACTCTATTGTGAATTTGTGAGGTTTGTTCGAACTTTGGAAGAGGGCGCACAAACTTTGGAGACACTTAATACCTATAGTACTGGAGGTGTCAGGTCATGGTTTAATATAGTACTGGAGGTGTCAGGTCACGGTTTAATATAGTACTGGAGGTGTCAGGTCACGTTTTAATATAGTACTGGAGGTGTCAGGTCACGGTTTAATGTAGTACTGGAGGTGCCAGGTCACGGTTTAATATAGTACTGGAGGTGCCAGGTCACGATTTAATATTGTACTGGAGGTGTCAGGTCACGATTTTATCAGCTAGTTTTTATTATTACTTAAATACGTCTGTCTCGTTGGCCTAGCGGTCGCAAGTGCTGCTGTTGAGCATGAGGTCGAGGGTTCGATTCCCAGGTTGGCAAAGTAATATTCAGTTTTTCCATCAGGAATTTCTCAGTGGCAGCCAGGAGTCTGGATTTGTGCCCGGTTGATGGCAATAGGCTCGCCCCCTATTACATGGGACTAAAACATAACTGGCGAATTGTGGGTGTACCTACTATAGGTACACCTCTGCCTAACCTTACGGGAAAATACAGACGTTTTGTTATGTTATGTTATTACTTAAATTAAATAAGTAATTGCGTGTAAATTAGGCGAACTTTTCAAACCTACTAGCTAAGGTAACCCCAAGGAAATTAGTACATTTGTCCTTTAAAAATAATTTTATTCTCATACTTCAAATGAAAGCACACTAGCTCCACGATGAACAATTGAACCACTTAACTACAACACACAGTCGACACCACATCCGATCCCATCGCCAAAACAACCTGTGGAACGCAGCGAGTTCCTCAAAACAGAGGAACTCGACACATTGTCTATTACGTTGCACTCAGCTCATCATCTATTACGTTGCACTCAGCTCATCATCTATTACGTGGCACTCAGCTCATCATCTATCACGTTGCACTCAGCTCATCATCTATTACGTTGCACTCAGCTCATCATCTATTACGTTGCACTCAGCTCATCATCTATTACGTTGCACTCAGCTCATCATCTATCACGTTGCACTCAGCTCATCATCTATCACGTTGCACTCAGCTCATCATCTATCACGTTGCACTCAGCTCATCATCTATCACGTTGCACTCAGCTCATCATCTATCACGTTGCACTCAGCTCATCATCTATCACGTTGCACTCAGCTCATCATCTATCACGTTGCACTCAGCTCATCATCTATTACGTTGCACTCAGCTCGGTTTCAAAGCAAATGTAACAATGTTATAGATCTGTTCGCTTTCTGTGGGAACATGGATAGGGAGGACAATAAAAAGTAGCAAAACAAAAAAAAAACGTGTGGGCTCAGTGGTCCCCGTCAGGATTTCAGGAACGAAGTTCTTTATGCTTTTTTTTCAACTACGAATGTAATTCGATATGGAGATTTAGCATGTATGATGAAAAATTTGACCTCACTATTAGCTTCAGCACCCTCCAAAACCATGAAAACAGTCTCTCTCTTTCTCTCTCTTTTTCTCTTTCTATTATATATAAAAAGTCGCATGGAGATAACGCTTTTTCGTTGAATTAATGAACGAATGAATGATGTATTTATTTGCAAGAATATAGGTATCTAACATAAGTTCTTAAGATCTATGGGTTTCACTATATTCGGCATTACAGCCGTGCAAATATTTAGATTTTATAAGTACCTACACATTTAGTAATTAGCAATAACATAAAATACTAATAATAGTTTCATAATTTAAATTTAGATTACAATGCAATTACAATTACAGTTACGTGACGATTTGTACAAGTTTCGTTACGTAACGATTTTACAAGTGTACTGCTACCGCAAGCTGCGATAAAGAACTTCGTTCACGAAATATAAGTAGCTCAATAGTCGATAAAAATAACATGACTTTTCATAAAAACCTGAAATAAGTTGCAACCCGTCTCATACACAAAATTGTCATTGTTCGTATGAGCTATAAGAGAGCCTAACAATATATTTAAAGTATGTGAAACAAAAAACCAGCAACAGTCATGTCAAAGGTTACGTGTTATAATATCTAAGCGTATTCTAACTATTTTCGAGATAACTACGGTTGATTCACATATGTTCATAACGTAAATAATATTGGTCGACTCAAGTACTGTTTTACTTACTTAATTTAGATTGAACTAAAATTAATCGCACTAACGAACGATTAATCTAATGATTTTTTAAGATATTGGATATTTCAACTATGTATGAGATACCTAATGGACGACTCACCTACAGTTTATTAACGCTGCGCGCTGGATTTATTTATTACAGCAAACAATCTTTACACAATAAACATTAGTCAAATGATTTGTTATGACAAAAATAAGATTGCTTCAAAATGCAAGGGTGGGATCGGATGCAAGAGCGAGCGAAACGAGCTCGGGACTTGGGGCACTCCGAATCGGATAGGTTAGGTTAGAAGGGGTCTTTCAGACCCCGTCATCCCCTTCGTGGTTATTTTTTTAAACCACCCGTAAGTAGGAGCCCTGCGGAGCGGGGCTCCGTCGACTACGCCTTATAATAGAAATGGTAAATTGAAAACTGACGATACTAAATATTTGACGTATTTTATTTTGCGTAAAATATGTTTCACTAGCAACAGAGGGGATCTGGCGGGTAATAGTCACTGTTCTAACCTAACCTTAACCAGGAATTTCTAACACAAAGTTTTTGTCCACCTTTTGTCTTTTCTACAAATATTGACCACAGATAAATCAACAGTAGGTGAATCGTCCGTTACTTTAATCAACCTTAGGTTAATTAATTGTAGTTGAATAAACAGTAGGTGAATTCTCCTTTATCGATTTCGTTCATAAGTTATTACAAAAATCTGTGAAACGGGCTTTAGGTATTTTAACAGTAGTTCTTTTGACCGTAGTTATATCGAACATAGCTGTGTCGCTCCACAAATTGACACAAAGAAACTAATTTTATTATTCACATGACTTTAGGAGCAGAAAATTATGCAAAAGAAGCTTCCTAATCCTGAGTTGAAGTGTAAGCTTATGTGTGAGCTCGTAACTTGATCTAATTGCGTGACGCTAACTAACGCTTTGTGCACGCTCCTGTACCGGCGTGCCACTCGCGTGTGCGGTGCCGCCGCGGCGCCGGACGACGGCAAGCCACCGCGCCTACTGTCACACACGAGTGTAATGACTGTGGAGACAATGAAGCTGTTACTTATTGTCTCTTCTCAATAGACAGATTATATCTCTCATAGACAATGTGATCGCACCTAAGTGATAGATTCACGAAACCTTCAAAGTGAAGCTTATAGGGAACCGAAACCGTTCACAATGCCCAACAGTCCTAGGTATAGCTGTCATCAGGCAAAATTTTGGCAATTTTACGAAAGTGAAATTGAAAATTAATTAAATTTGACTGTCGTGTTCGCATAGCCCGCCCTCGTTAACACGTTGCTGGAAAAATGTGAATATTTTTGCACTGAAACGGATAACTATTTACCTACTAACGAGACCAGCATACGTTGTTAAAATCAGAACATTTCGGAAATGAACTCAATTGTTAGTGTTAAATACATTTTCCATTCGTTGTACAACGTCTGCGTTTGTGTTATTAATGTTGTTGTTTATTGTATTGCTCTTAATTACAAACCCACGTATTCAAAGCGTAGTTATTCGATACCTTCCTACCTACTGAATAAATACGAAATATATTCCATCGTTTGTTTATATCCATCTAATTCGCACAATGTTGTTTGTAGGTCTAAACGTACAGACCTACTGTTTTACGTACGGATTTCGCATTTTATATACGAATTCAAGACTAAGAGCTCGTGTGGCACCCAAATATCGAGCATTTTTGTATACCCCGACTTTTTCAAATCAAATCAAAATATTTTATTTCACATAAACCTACATGGGCACTTATGAAACGTCAGAAGCTAGGTGCACGGTTCCAATTGGTGTTTCCTGTGGAGAAGAGCCGGCAAGAAACTCCACGGTTACTCTTTTAAAAATAAGTGGCTTTTACAATGTTTTCAAATTACAGTGTTAATAGGTATGGGAGGACAGTGTAGGCTTAGATCGACAAGTAACAGGTACTCAACAAAATAGAAAAAGGTCTACAAATCTACAGTCTACAAGTTAGGCCTACAACGTGCTCACATTCACCAAATATAGAAGAATCTATATAAAAGAGAAAGAAAATAATAAAAACAAAAGCTTATTTACATGATTGCCATTAAAACTGTAACAAATCTGAATTAAAATCCTGTCTATAAAAACCCTTAGTAAAGAGTTGAAATAAGAATTGGAGGTCATATGGGTCTAAACTGTTTTGTGGTCAACCCCTAACTCATCAGCTATGTCGTAACAACTAACCAACCTGGCTAAAGTGGCCAACCTTACGCCACTTTTTCAAAACTGGCATTGACTTTATCCGCACCAGGGCGACCAGAGCGAGCTGCATCTTTGATTTTCAAACACGGCATTGACTTTATCCGCACCAGGGCGACCACAGCGAGCTGCATCTTTGATTTTCAAACACGGCATTGACTTTATCCGCACCAGGGCGACCACAGCGAGCTGCACCTTTGACATCAAAATGCCCGCACTGAAAACGCTTGAACCAACTTTGTGCTACTCTTACTGACACTGCGTTAAGCCCATAACCGTCACATATATTTTTCGCGACTTGTGTCGCATTTTTCGCTTTTATGTAATACGAGTATAAATTTAAAATGTATCGAATTTCTTCGTGAGATTCATCATTTTGGCGACCATAAAACAATTTAAAATTGGCAGGAAGTCGTTTTTACTCTTAATTTTTCTTTTTTTAATTGTCATCTCTTTAGACAGTACAGCCAAAGAGATTTACTACAACTTTATACGCATAAAATACGAAAAATCTTTTTCCCCGACCTATTAATTATAAGTTGCGTCTGGATATCAGTAACTAAGTTAATCACTCGTTGATAATGAAGTTAGTAGCCGGCGCGCACAGCAGCTGGACGCGCTTACGTTCAATATTCATGCTAGATAATTGATGCCGGATAATTTGTACGGAACGTTAATGCAAGACTCTTGACAAAATTACGGAGCTTACAGCCGCGCTATGTGCTGAGCGCTGCGCCTGCCGCCCGCCTGCCCCGCGTCGCACGCTGTTGACTATCATCCACTCACACCTTTTCCTTCGAACCATCGGCTCTCTCATCAAGGGCCACTCTCAATTCAATTGTGATAATGATAATATTCTGAGTCATCCCACCCGCATTTGCATTAGCAAATTGTACGTCACACTGAATAATATATTCGTAAAAATTACGAAACAAGCGAAGCAACAGCATTCTACTTCTTTAATTTGATACCGACGACGCTCGAAAGAGAAATAGTTATTTGTGCAACAAGAGAGCAAAGTCGTTTTTTGCTGCGAGTGCTGATTTTGAATCCTGAGCAAGCGAAGGATTCAACGATTGAATCACGAGCGTAGCGAGTGATTCTAAAGTTGAATCCTGAGTGTGGCGAGGGATTCAAAGGCACGAGATGCAAAAAACTTTGCTCTCGTGTAACACACATAACTTTTCACTTCAGCAGCGAGAACACTATAGGAGATAAAATAATAAACAGGAATAGATTGAAATAACTATTTATTGTGAATCAAAATAATTAACATTGTAGGTAGAGGTACCAATTCAATAAAATGGAACATTTTAAAAGTTAAACGTAAAATTACTGCAATTCTGCAAATTAAAAGTAACCCGCTCTTTTAGGCGTGTTCGGAAATAGCACCCATGATATTTTATGATTCAAAATATATTACGTAACATTATTGAAACTAGAAATAAATATGTACATGTTAAATATCAGTTTTATTTGCAGTAAATACTTATTTTCGTTTAAATACAACAATAAGTTAAAAATTCAATAAATTACATTAAAAGACATAATTGTCTTTTTGAAAAATTTCTTTAGTTAGTACGAAATTCCGAACGTGTTTGTCTTTGAGGTCGAATTCAAAATCGGAACTTCGAAAGGGCTGGTCTTTGTCTCTCTCTCTTTCTAATGGCGGGAAAGAGATAGAGTGTGAATGTTTCGAATTGTGTGATTAACCCAAGGATGAATAAGATATTCGCGGCTTTTTGAAAAAAAATAATTAAAAAGTTACTTGGTCTCACTCAGTGAGCAAAATCGCATTTTGCTCACTGATTTCAGGCAGCAAAACCTACATGTTTGAGCTACTGAAGTGAAAAATAAATTAATGCATTTTGTCTTTTGGCTGTTAACTTACGTATTCAAACCGCGACGTTACTCATTTATATTATGTTAGCGCTGAATGATGACGTGAACTAAGCGAGCTTGTTGATTGTGGAGCAAACATTAATCCCTCGTGTCCAGGGCTTGGAACCGGTACCAAAAGTACAGGTGATGTATCGGTACTTAGCGGTTCTTACCATTTCATTATCTGGGTACCGGTTCCAGACGGGTACTGGTACTCCACCTAACAAGTACCGGTACCAAATAAATACCCATCGCGTACCACTAATCTCATATTTGTACAACGAACCTCGTATGGTTGGCAACCTTGATGTTTTTTGATGCTTTTTACTTACTATATCTGTTTTCTCACTCGAACTCACGGAAATATTGGCAAAACGATTACATTATAAATATAGTCATCGCATAAATATCAATCTACTAGCTGCGCCCAGTGGTTTCACCCGCATAAATCTTGCAACTTTCTTAATTTTTTTCCCTTAACAACCTTCTACAAAATATTAGAAAACTATTAAAAAAAAGATTGATGAAATCGGTAAAGTCGTTCTCAAGTTATGGCGTGACCAAGGGAAATAGGGATTCATTTTATATACACTCGAGAGCAATGAATCCGGGTCACTTAAAGAATGTTAAAAATCTCGGAAACTAAAAATGATAGGTTAATGCAATAAATTGTATTTAATAGACAATGTAATACTCCTTAAATGAAAGTAAAAAAAATATGAGTCACCATACATTTTATTAACACAAAATTACATAAAGAAAAAAACTGCTGATCTCTCCTTAAAACAAAAATAGGAAACATGAAATTTTTGAACTTTATTACGATTTTCTTGAATTTTAATACTTCGTATTGCCTCCTCGTGCTTCCATTACTGCGTTTACGCGGTTTGGCATGCTGTACACCAAGTTCCTTATACGATTTTGGGGAATATTCTCCCATTCCTCTGTGAGAGCAATTTTGAGCTCACGAAGCGTGATTGGGGGAGGGTTTCGTTGTTTTACGCATCTGCCTAGCTCGTCCCAAGCATGCTCGATCGGGTTGATATCCGGGCTGCGCGCTGGCCACTCCATACGAGTAATGTTCATCTCTTGAAGGTAGTCATTCACAATCCTACCTGTATGAGGTCGGGCATTGTCATGCATAAATATAGCATCCTCACCTAAATTGACCATAAATGGACCAACGTGATCATTGAGGATTTCTTCCACATATCTTACGCTAGTTAAAGAGCCGTTTTCTATGATCACCAGCTCTGTGCGACTTTCAGAAGAAATTCCGGCCCACACAAGTACAGACCCACCACCGTAGGCTACTTTTTCTTCGATGCATGCTTGCTTGAATCTTTCCCCTGGTCTTCGATACACTCTGTGTCTTCCATCGTGCTTGTAGAGCATAAATTTTGATTCGTCGGAGAACATAACTTTTGACCAATCTTCAATACTCCAATTTACGTGGCTCTGGGCATATCTTAGTCTTGAAATACGATGCCCACGCTCCAGTTTAGGGCCGTTTGCAGGTCTAAGGGGTTTTAAGTTAGATTCAGCAAGCCGACGTCTTACTGTCCATGCACTTGGGTTACTTCCTCCGAGGCGTCGAAACTGATTTGTGAGTTCAGTTCCTGTGAGAAAGCGATTTCGAAGCATGGTGTTCACCAAGTATCGGTCTTCTCGTGCTGTGGTACACCTGGTTCTGCCCGTTCCTGGTCTGCGTAGGTTAGAACCAGTTTCTTCGTAACGTCGGAGAACTCTTTGTACTGTTGACAGCGACACACCGACAGTCCTGGCTGTATCGCGCTGACCCCGGCCGGTTTCCAGCATTGTAAGTATTCTGGTGCATTCTTCAGGCGTAAGCGACATAATTTCAGCTTGAATAATGAATATAGAGCACTATCAACATGGTTTATGTACCCACATAAATGACAGATTACAAACAAAAGCAAAACCAAATGCTGTAATTTCGTAGTTCCATCTTCGAAAGTGGCCCTTTTTCAAATTTGATTTTTTTATGATATAACTTTACAATAACTAAGAAGTTTTAATACCTTCATTTAAGGAGTATTACATTGTCTATTAAATACAATTTATTGCATTAACCTAGCATTTTTAGCTTCCGAGATTTTTAGGATTCTTTAAGTGACCCGGATTCATTGCTCTCGAGTGTATATAGATAACTGCAGTACTGTCAAATTATTGATTAACTAGCTGCGCCCCGCAGT
This sequence comes from Dryobotodes eremita, assembly GCA_917490735.1. Taxonomy (NCBI): domain Eukaryota; kingdom Metazoa; phylum Arthropoda; class Insecta; order Lepidoptera; family Noctuidae; genus Dryobotodes; species Dryobotodes eremita. The sequence goes on along the minus strand of OU823241.1, from coordinate 816,653 downwards.
TTCACCCGCAGAAATCTCGATCCCGTAGGAATATCGGGATAAAAAGTATCCTATGTCCTAATCCAGGTCATAGTGTACCCATGTGCCAAATTTTATCCAAATCCATTTAGCCGTTTTAGCGTGATTGAGTAACAAACATCCAAACATCCACACTTTCACATTTATAATATTATAGTAGGATAGTAGGATTAGTAGGATTAACTAATAAAACAGGCACATTTATCCAAAGCTATTTTTTTCAATTAATGTCTTCTCAGTTCGTCAGCCGCAACCACATCAGTCTTGTCTAGGTAGGGCTGTTCCATCAATGTATGCCTTGTGTCGCGAATGCACATGTTAGTGGCACGGATTATTGAGATGATGATTCTTGATCTTAGCCAATCCATCACTACGCTAAGGAACCTATTCCAGTGGTCAGCGATTGCAGCTCCAAGATGTTTTACGAAGGAAGACATTTGTGGAGCGAAGACTCCGTGAACGGATGCAACAGATTAATGTCGCATGTCGCATTTCACAAGCGTTTGAATATTTTCCTTTTTTTTTCTTCTTTGGCGGATTTTAGTACCTGTGAGGTGACAGGGCATGAAATATAAGAAGGAGCGGCAGTATCCACGACGCAGATATCACATAACGCCTCCCTCTGAGCATCCGCAATGCCTCGGCAAGGAAGGTCTCCACGTAGTCCGCAGTCTCCTTCGGAGATGATGGGTTCTTTGACTACATTTCCCCATGCATGTTGAATGTCACAGAATAAATATCTAATTTCATTATGACGACGTGTCATTAGACCACCCTTTTTACAACTTAAAGCATGATCAACGTTGAATTTATCGCAGCCACAGCCATCACATGATTTTGCCATAGAGACTGGTAATCTGTGGTAACGTAATGCAAATGCGTCTCTGAACTGTAATGCGGATAGATTAAATGGTTTTTCTTAGTCGGTACGATAGATAGCCAGTTGGAGGATTTTGTTTTCATTTTTGTCGAGATAGATCGTTCGATTGCTCTTCTCTTCATAGGGGAGTTGAACTCTTCATAAGAGAGTTCGACCAAGACGGTATCCAAGAGTAGTTCGTCATTGAGAGAGTCTTTCTCTTAAGGGATTTATGATGTTAAGAGAGATCCATATGTGTATTTTCTATCAAAGCGCTTGAGAGGACTGCACAACATTTTTTTGAACATACATAGTTTATATTAGTCATTTTTGATAAAGCAGAGATTGCTAGACCACTTTTGTGAACGAGTAGAGAGAATGAGTCAGCTTCCAAGGGTGAGATATCGCCTCCTAGTAGAGTGTATAAAAAATTGGTACGCAGTGTGTTTGTTAGTGGTTCGAAGAATTGGTTTACGTTATCTAAGAATTGAGCTGGTTTAGTGAGGGCAGTGTAGGCAGCTTGGGGCTAGTCTTTACAGATAGTTGAAAGTTTTTATATTGTGAATATCCAGTTTTTAATTTTCTTGTTTGCAAAGTTTTATTTTCCTTCACCAATATAACTATCAAGGAAGCATGATCCTTTTATGATAGTTATGTTTATCCCCTTGAAAATCTGCTGAGCTGTTTGTTTGTTGTTCTCGGAAATGATTAGGTATGATTTTTTGTCTTGCGGAAAGTAACCACATGTTGGGCCTATTTTACTTATATTATCCCACCATTGACGTAGGCTTTTGAGCTTGCCTTGGGCAGATGAGTCATCTGCATAAAAGCATTGGGTAGTTCCTTGTTCTGTTTTTAGTTTGTATATTATGTGTAGTGTGGCAAGGGCATACAATGTCATGACAAGTGGATCGCCTTGGGTTACTCCTTCTTTGCTATATAATCTCATATCAGAATCACGTATTACAAGTTCTGTGTGATCATTGTATGTACTGTATAAGAAACGAGCGCAATGTGGGCAATATAATCTTGCTTGCCAGAGAGCTCGCTTGCTTGTCTATTCATAGAATATAAAGCTTTATTTGCATCTACGAGTAACATTCCCCAGTTAAAGCCTGGTTGGCATTATTTTTAGAAAAGGTGGTTCATTACGTGTATAGTACCTTCGATACCGCTGCTTAGTGCACTGCAGAGCTGCGATTAAACACAGGCTTCGCTGACCTCAGACCCGGTGACTAAAATCATGCATTTGGATAGGATCCTGCGTAGGCATTCACCAATGCCAATCGGTCTCACACCTGGGCACTTGTCTAGGGCTATGAGTCGATTTGACATAAGGGCTTGTATTTGACTCCATGGTACAAAATTGTTATTTAAATGCATTGTACGAGTATGTGCTACTGCAATGCTCAAATGCAGGCTTACTTCTCCAATTCGTAACAAGTAATCTTTCCAATTTTCTGATGTGATGCCTGTTGGGCCTCCAGCGCCGTGTAATTTTCTCGCAACTAATTCCACATGTTTAGTAGTTATGTATACTTCTAGTAGTGTACTCAATTCGGGGAAGCCGACAGGTAGTGTAAATAGAATTGAATCATGATTAAATACGGGAGGGTGCTTTTCATGCAATACATCCATGACCGTTTTTCCCATTACGTCAATTTCATCTTCAGGTTTAAGGATTTTGCTTGTATCTTTTGTCAATAACTAATTTAGGGCTTCGCGTGTTTTTCCTCGCTGCCACTGTATGAAACGCGTGATTTTTTTTGTGATATAGTCATTGTTATCATTATATTTCTTTCTGTTGTAGGAGCTACGGAGAGAGTTGTCTGCTTTGATAGCCTAGGTTATTAGTATATAAAAATTTTCTGCAGCCCATAAATTTTGGCATCAGTCAAGTAATCCTTTTATATGTTTTGCTTGTTTATTTTATTTTTTTCTTTGTAACTTGACAGCAATATAAATAAAAAGGGGTTTAGAAGGATAGTCTGACAAGATGTTAAACAAGATGTTCTATTTCTTCGGCTAATTTGTGAATAAATCTTCTACTTACAGTGTTGGAGGAAAGGTCATAGAGTTTGCCCATGAAGAGAGCACATATTTTTCTATCGTTTCTGCCATATGTCTGTCTTCGATCCTATTCTATTAAAAAACGGGGATCCAAAAGCATCTTCTAGGCATGATGAGTGTATGGTCTGGGTAATTGCTGGAGGTAGATTCTCATAATAACATACTCATATTTCGTCATCTCTTGGAACATCTACTCGTTTAAAGGTTCTAGGATAATGAGGACACTACACGGTATTTGATGATGTTTCGCTTTGAATTGTCGAATTTTGGTCTTGGGTATTAATTTTTAATTTATTTACACCATTCATTTGTATATAATACATAACTTATATGAAATAAAGTAGGTAATAAATATTATTTAGAAAATTGACAGGATTTTTTTTGCTGTTGACGTCTTGTAGCTAGGCAACACTTACGGAAATGCTTTGTTTGGTACCGGTTTTGGTACCTGTATAGTATCGATGCTGATTAGAAATACCCAAAGTACAGGTACTACGTCTGACACCGGTACCAATAGTACAGGTACTCTCTGGTACCGGTATCACACCAAGGTCAATGGTACCGATTCCCAAAATACCGGTAATTCAAGCCCTGATCGTGTCCGAGGTGGCCGAGGTGTCGGGTAATAATGCGTCCTATTTCGATCACCACAGTGCAAATGGTGCGATTTGTATTATAATAATAATAATTATAATTTATTTATTTAAAAGACAACGAAAAGGTCCACACTGACAAAAACACAAAAAAATACTCAAGAAACGTTATTAACAATAAATCTTCTAACCTACGTTAGTACTTATATACTAGGATGCTAGTAACACTGCGACTTACGATCTATGTTAGTACTTATACACTACGACAGACAGTGTTGTTTTGATGAGTTGTCTCATCAAGCCTGTCAGCTATCACCTTCAGGAGGCCGTTGCCACTGCCACGCAATCTGGTGAGCAGAGACGCACTTTTCTTCCGTACAATAGCTGAGAAGCTGTCGACTCGGGCTTTTGTGAATATCTCTGACGCACTGCAGTAACGCGGCAGCAGCATCAGCGCCCTGAAGGCGTTGTTATATTTGGACGCGCAGCGTCTCGATGGCACGTTTGGTACAGCTGATGCATAGGGCGCTCGAGTACAGAGATGTGTAGTATGCTTTAAATAGCGTGTGTTTGACCGCTTCTGTACATCGAGCAAACCTACACGCTAACATGTTCGCCCGTACCGCTAGTGCCCTGCGTTCCCGTTGCTGACAACCTTAGAGATGATGCTGATGTTGAATTCAACATCAGCATCATCTCTAAGGTTGTCAGCAATAAAATGTACCAAGTATTTAAACTGATGTACCCGACGAATCGGGACATCGTTAATTTTTACAGGAAATATCCAGTAAGTGGCACATTTACTGGACATTTCCTGCAACAGCCTTAAAAACCATGAGTTCGTACTTCCTCACATTATATAGTTGCCCATGGCTGGCAGCATAGTTCTCACAGATTTTGACGACTTTTCTGAGTGCACTGACCGAGGGAATCAACAGCACCATGTCATCCGCATAGCTGATGTTGCTAAAACACACCCCGTCAACAAAACACCCCACATGCGCACTGTTGAGTCCCTCGATCAATGCATTCAGATACAAGTTAAAAAGATTTGGGGAGGTAAGCCCCCTGCCTCACGCCACACTCCAACCTGTACGGCAGAGAATAGCCATTCCCCCACCTTACAACGTTAGTTTGATTGCCGTACCAGTACCTAAAAACGTTCAGCAGCTCATTGAGTATCCCTGTTCCCATTAATTTATCCAAAAGAATGTCGTATGAGACCAGGTCGAAGGCCTTGGATAGATCCAGGAACGCCGCATAAGCTGGTGTACTCCTGTCAGCGTAGTACCCGACAGTGCACTATGATGTTCTAATCTGTGGTAGGTACTAATTGTTACCAGAATCAGACATTTATTTTGGTCGTTCCGCGAATTGACTTTGATTTGATTAATTAATTTAAAAGTCTGGATTAACGTGCGTAGGATGCTTGTCCGTTAATGATTTAAATACCTTATATTTAAATTGAGTCTATAACGCCAACACAATGTTAATGTATTTTACAAAGGATTAGAATGTTAGGAAAGTATTTGGCATCAGCAATTTATACGCTTTTCTTTATAATAAAATAACTAGTAAGTGAGCAGTGATTCAAGATCGGAACTATTTGCTCGTCGGAGGGCTCCTCGGTAGAAATAAGCTCCCAGCAAATTCACTAATAGTCGAGGCGCGTGCGAATCGTTATTCCCTTTGAAGAATGTACTTATAGGTAGGTATTTCACTCGAGAGTGAGCGATCGCCGACTTTCTTTAGCATCATTAGTTTCATGAGAGACAACAGTATAACGTGGTAATAATATTCCTATCCAATATTGTATTTTGTCTATTTCGATAACACGTCTGTTTCTGTCAGGCTGCGCGTTGGGCCGCTTTGTTCTTAATCGCGCCTCTTTGAATCTTCGATATCCTTGCCGTCCGCTGTTTGTACAATATATTACCTATTTCCTACAAAACACAGGATAATATCTATAACAGATGAAAGAGAAAAAAGAGAGAATTTAATCAAAATGCCTGTGTACATGTTAGCCGTGATACAACAAAGGAACAGGAACGAACCTTAAGCTAATTATATTCCTACTAAGCCAATTTAATCAGAAAGAAAAATTTACAAACCAGATTATATTTGAAGAAGAAAACGAGATGTTTGCTCCGCTGAAGTAATACTGCGAATGATTTTCATGAAACTGGAGCGACGATGGGGAGAAAGGATGGCGTTTAGAGAGCTCTGCGGAGCGCCATCCGTTTTAATTTCGTTAAGAGAGAAGCTCTGCTGAGCGCCATCTGTTCTAATTTCGTTAAGAGAGAAGCTCTGCTGAGCGCCATCCGTTCTAATCTCGAGCCGCTTGATACTTGCGTCGCACTTTGTTTACTGGCACAAGTTTTAAGCAAAAACGCATTTGAGGGATTAATTCCACCTGACGATATGTGAAAAACAGTGGATGCCAGTAGTGTTGCGCGCGATCCAACTGTACCGGATTACGCTTTCAACTTGCGGCTATTAATTAAAATAATTCATGCGTTTTAAAGGATTACTGCAAGCCATTGAATGTAGATTTGCTCATTTATTTAGGTTCCTATTCCTTACTCACTGACACACAGAGCCTAACAAAGTCAAAGGCAAATCATTTACTTCAAGTAGGCCATCAAAATTCACTTTTGAACGACAACATTTACAAGAAAATAGAATTTATCCTAGTCGGATATCCTAGTTGGAAGGGGTCCAAAACGTATAGTTTCGCATGGAGAAGAATGGGCAAGAAGCTCCATAGTTACTCTTTTAATAAGTTTTACAATATTTTGTGTACATAAATTGTAATTATTTATTTATATATTCTTTATTGTACACCGCAAAATACATTATTATATGTGAAGACGATGTACTCGTACCTGGAATAACATTGCTGTAATACAATAGATAAAAGGTATTAAAAAATAAGCAATGACAAATAAATGTATGTAAATGAAATGTTGTCTTTAATAAGCAGTCCGAATTGGGTGTTAATAGAAGGAAAAATTAAAAAAAAAAAATTTACTGTATTTATGGGATTTTTGTATGAAGTCAAGACCATAACTCACGATTTAAGGATAGGACAACATCTGTCGGGTTAGCTAGTTAATTATATTTATATATTTATTTTTCCTAACACTATCGTCTGTCCTCAGGAGCGCCTACTGCTGTCGGTGCTGCCGCGCCACGTTGCCATGGAGATGAAGGCTGACATCGCCAACCAGCCACGCCAGGAGCAGTTCCACAAGATCTACATCCAGCGCTATGAGAACGTAAGGTGCGTACCGCAGCACCTCTTACATTTTTTGACTTTAACCCTTCTTATTATTGTTGTACTCTTTGGTCCTAACCTGTTTGACCTACCTACTTAAGCTAAGTAACCTTAGAAACCGATTTTCATAAACAATAGTTGGTAAACCTTTAATTAACGTGATCATGGTTCGATATTTCTTAGCCTATCCTACAAGCGTGAACATTGAAGGTGCAATTTAATTGTTAAGCCTGATGTAGTGGCCGCGGTGAAGCAGCTGGTATCGGCCGATTTTTTCTTTATCTGCGTCACGGCTGTTGCTGTTGAACAGACTGCGACACTCCTTATCGACAAGTTGTCAGAAGCTATAAAATGTAACACTTTAAATATTACTGTTTCTGGGCGTCGAAAAATACTAAAGCCGTGGATAACACTCGGACTACCGCGATGTGTCCATCACCGGGACAAAATACACAACAATCTGAAGAAAGATCCTTCTAAGAAAATTCTCGAAGTAACCTACAAACGTTTTAGAAATTTTTGCATCGCGTTGTGGAGAAGGCTAAAACGAAACCACGAGAAATCTCTCTTAAAAAGTGCAAGAACAAATAAAGAAACATGGTTGATTATTAAGTCCATCACGAGTACAAATAAGCAGATGATATCTGCAGATAGTCTGCTGAAGGCCCAGGATAGCCCTATTGATGGAAGTCTATGAATATTTTGCAAATGTAAGAAAGTTACTAGCGCACAATACTTCACAGTCGTGTACAATCAACCGAAGTACCTATCTCAACCGATCGACATATCCCGTAGTATAAACTCTATGACTCTGCTCCAGGGCTCTGCTCCAGGGCTCTGCTCCAGGGCTCTGCTCCAGGGCTCTGCTCCAGGGCTCTGCTCCAGGGCTCTGCTCCAGGGCTCTGCTCCAGGGTTCTGCTCCAGGGCTCTGCTCCATGGCTCTGCTCCGTGACTCTGCTCCATGGCTCTGCTCCATAGCTCTGCTCTAGGACTCTGCTCCATGGCGCTGCTCCGTAGCTCTACTCCATGGCTCTGCTCCAGGGCTCTTGTCCATGGCTCTGCTCCAGGGCTCTTGTCCATGGCTCTGCTCCAGGGCTCTGCTCCAGGGCTCTGCTCCATGGCTCTGCTCCGTGATTCTGCTCTATGGCTCTGCTCCGTGACTCTACTCCATAGCTCTGCTCTAGGGCTCTGCTCCATGGCGCTGCTCCGTAGCTCTGCTCCATGGCTCTGCTCCAGGGCTCTTGTCCACGGCTCTGCTCCAGGGCTCTGCTCCAGGGCTCTGCTACATGGCTCTGCTTCGTGACTCTGCTCCAGGGCTCTGCTTCGTGACTCTGCTCCAGGGCTCTGCTCCATGGCGCTGCTCCGTAGCTCTGCTCCATGGCCCTGGTCCAGGGCTCTGTTCCATTGCTCTGATCCAGTTGCATCCGCCGGCGCCGGATGCAAGTGACATGGAGTCCCTCATCGAGAATATGAAAAACGACATTGCGATTGGCTGGGACGCGATTTCAAATTAGTTCCTTAACGGTCAAAACACATTATTATTGTTCCGTTTTTTACTAGTTATTAAATTGTGCTCTAAACAATGTATTTTTCCCAGGTTATTTAAAAGAGTACTCATTACACCTGTCTACAAGAGAGGGGCACGAGACAGAGCCCCCGACTACTTATAGACCAATTTCTGTACTCAGCACTTACTACAGTGTTAGGTAAAGCCCTTACTATACAACTTATACATTTTGTTGGAGTATAACAACACTACAAAGAAACAACTGACACATAACTGGCGAAAGGTGAGTGTGCTATAGGTACACCTCTGCCCAACCTTTCGTCGAAGCAAGTATTTTTTTACGTAGCAAAGTCCCCAAGCAAAATAGTTTATGATTTGTAAATAACATACCTACTTACATTTCACCGAAAGATATGTTTGATTACTGCCTTACTCTTAGAGAGGATACATGTTGAATTTCAACAAGTTCAGCCGAGAACTCTCCCGGTAAGTACTGACGTAGGTAACCAGTGGCGGAAGCTATGCACGATCTCTGCTTCGGTACATCTTCTAATCAACAAACTTTCTTCGAGCTAGTCGGAGTCTCATCCCTAGCGGAGGCTGCACTACAACAAATCGCAAACTTATAACGAACCGCCGTCTCTTGTGTTACTTTACTTTACATGAATCTGCGATCGTGTCTTAGCTTCGTTTACTTGGCAAAAACCGTGGAACGAACAGTTCGTACATGATACGAGTAGGATACCTTCTTAACAATTTGTGATTATAAGTCGCACCTATGTGATTGTGGCGATGAACGAATTAGTAAGGTCCATCGACGAAGATCGACGATTATTACGAGAACTAGTCGTTTCATCACTTCATTTATGAACCTTTGTAGCTGCAGCAGTAGACGATCTCGAGTGACCGCCGCGCGGTTGGCGCACACAGTACTTCGCTCGTTCAGTGAGGATCACTCCACGCAGTACGCACACTAACACGAGCCCCTCTTATACCAACAACACTTACTTACTTTCACATGATAGATTGTGTCTGCTACAGTAATTGCTCATCCCAAAATGACTACAATGATCCTGTTTGTCTTTGACGACTCGTTTCATCTATACTACTAAATAATAAAGCTAATGAGTTTTTATTTGTTTGTTTGTTTCAACGCGCTAATCTCTGGAACTACTAGTCCGATTTGAAAAAATTGTTTTGCATTTGATAGCCCACTTCTTGAAGAAGACTATTTAACATCACGCTGGGACTCTTATGGGCCGAGCAAAAAGAAACAAAAAACTGAAAGAACGGTAAGTGGAAACGAAGTACCTAGTAGCGCGGGCAGGCGATGCAATGCAATCGGGTGGGTCGGGGGAACAAGAAATTTCACGTGGAAGAAGTCGCAGACAAAAAGATGTTTAACAATAAATACAGCTATTCTTTAAACTAAAACATTTTACGTCTAAAGATAAAAGATTAATTAATCACAGACGCCATTATTTTCGAGTGCAAAACCAATTCTGAATGCTATTTTAATAACAAAGTAAGAACTATAATAATTTAAAGCGTCCTTATTGTGATTATTTTCATTTGAAACAAACACTTGACGGAGAAATTAATATTAACAGTCTCTTCTGAAGGAGCCAATGTGCCTACGGTTATAATCAACCTTTTCATAATAGATACTTGTATCAAATCCAAATTTCAAGCTGTCATTTGAATTATTTGTCACTGCAGACATCGAGGGACTCGAGCTCACGCACATCGCAATTCAAACAGAACGACTAAATGAAATGTTTTAATTAGTAACACACTTAAATAATAATTTGCTTTGACATACCTGTGAATTATAATATTATTTAATGATGATTTTTCTAGTGTTATCCTACGAAGAAATTCGTTCGCTTGAGTGACTTATCAAATTCCTAATGTAGAGTTAATTATTCCATCCCGAATTATTCAACCTCTTAACCAAATTATAAGTTGAGGTAGGTAGGGTTCAAAAGCGTAGCCGAGCCGTGCTGCTGACCCCACCGCACGCCGCGCCGTGCCCCCGACCACATGAAACAGACCACGTCTGTCTGCTCGCCAATCATTTTGTTATTATCGAATATTGATTTGAATTATTTAGAAGAAAATATTACATTCGTCAGAGCCTGGCCACATTGCGACAACACGACAACTCGTCGTCTTCGTGTGACCGGGCACTGTGATTTCAATTTATTTATATATATATTTACTTATACTTATATATTTATTTATATTTATATTTACGGTTTGCACCAACATACAAGTTATCGGTCAATACTAGTAGAACAGTTACACATATGTGTAACTGTTCTGCACTATTGTACATATGTACAATCATAAAATTAGGTTAAGTTGCATAATACTAGACAAAACTTAAAGAAAATTTGATGAAATTAAACAAAATTAGATAAAATTAGATTAAATAACATAAAATCAGATAAAATTATAAAAAAGAACATTCATATCAAGATAAAATTTAATTTATTTACTCCAAGGAGATTGTAGTGGGCGTGGCAATGCACTCCAGGGATCGAGTAGCATTGTTCAGGAATCTCAGTTCAGTACTCGCATCTACATCTAAGGATTTGTCATATAACAAAATATTGTTAATATGGTTGAGGGCTAGGTGCAATGGACTGATCTTTATGGTTATGGTACTGGTTTGAGGTATTGAGAATAGAGGACGCCTTTTTTTTTTTTTTTTTTTGGCTGGGAAATCATCAAATGACGTCTCCCGCTCTGGGCGGAGCGGAAGGGCGTGTCAGACTCTTACTGACTAAAACCCACCCGTGTTCCTTCAGTTGCCTGTGCGCCAGGGCCACGGTAACTCTTTCGAACAATCCGCAGCCCCGGCAGGCATCGGTCCTATCGGACCCCGTCAATTTTGCTGACATCTCTTTGAGGCGCGCGTGGAACACGACGCGCCGTCGACCCGAATATAATATATAATATATATATATAATATATATATATATATATATATAATAGAGGACGCCTGGCGAGGGCACAGTGCGTGCCTAATGGGTGGTGGGATGTTAAGGGAGATGTATTGTATCTAATAGGTAACGAGGAATTGAAGTGGGTACCACGAACTAGGCGGATGAAATATTTGTGTGATATGGTGCTGAAGCAGCTATCAGTGAGCTCACGTGTGGGGTCGGGATTCGTCGATTTATTCTTAAACATTAATTTTAAATAGATCACACATAATAGCACCTCGCCATCGTGAGTTCTATTAACGCACACAGGATATCACAGCTCTGTCTGTGGCCACTCCTCAACCCGACTGGCAACTTAGAGCTAAGTAGAACAAAAGCCCTGCGACTCTAAGGAGCAGAGAAGCTCGCTTATCTTTGACACGAAGCCATTACTGCGATTAGAATGCGACGTTCATCAGCGAGTAGTGATTGGCTGCCATTACAAGAGAGCTGGGAGACGCCATGTACGGAATAATCGGTTTGTTGGACGACGCCTCTAATCAATGAGACCCCCTCCTAAATCGCCCCGTCTAACGATGTGGCTAACTGGCACTGAGCGCTCCCACTGACCGCTTGCGATAGTATAGGGTTGATTTAGGATTTCAGAAATTAAACTGAAGCTTGTGATTCTTGCAAAATTACACTAATTAACTAACCAACACTGACATTACTACCCACATTTTGCTCACATTAAAAACTTGTATCCTACCGGTTTTAACTACGTAAAATATTAAATTTTCCAAAATAATGTTTGTGTTGAAAATCCAACAATGTTTGTAGAGATGTAATATTGAAAAACAGTTCATAGTATTAAGGTGCAGGTGCAGGGTTCTTGAAAATACCGACATTCGTGGGAGGTCATATATTATATACACAGCCAGCTCATGCGTTTCCTGGATAAAATTATGTTCGCTAAATATTGTTACCATAAATATCTCCACAACCCGTCACTCAAAACAAGTTTCAATTCATTGTAACCTGTTTCAATTATCATCTCAGAATAATGTACTTTAACTACTAGTGTTGCGATTTGTACTGCAGAGGGAGCCACCCTCTTCGCGGCTTCACCCCGAATTAAGCTTCCTTCCAGCTCGGTAAATGGCGCTGGGATCGAATTAGAAGTCGCTATGGTTTCGTTACCAGCTAGAGTATAAGGTCGGCGAAATAAATGTGAACAGTTACCTCACGTGGATGTGCGTACCCAACGCGCGCCCAACGGAATAACAAGCCATTAAGGTTAAAAAAACAAAGAGGGAGTTCGTTTTTACGACCCACCACAAAACGATCCGCGGCCGGGGGGCGAAGCCCCGGGACTGCTTGCCGCGCCCCCTTACGGGGACGTCGTTACTTCCATGAACAGGTACAGCTACACAATCAGATACAGATATTAGGTAAAACTAAGCTAACTATGTAACTATCAAACAGATTTTTTTTAAGAGACGAGCGGAGTTGTCGCTCGGCTTTGGAAGATAGTAAGACATGACGCATTAAGCGCAGGCCATACTGGGAACGAATCGGTTTATAGTTCGCGGTGTGAACCGAAGTATGCAAACACGCGGTAGCTACATGAGCGAAGTATGCAAACACGCGGTAGCTACATGAGTGAAGTACGCAAACACGCGGTAGCTACATGAGCGAAGTACGCAAACACGCGGTAGCTACATGAGCGAAGTACGCAAACACGCGGTAGCTACATGAGCGAAGTACGCAAACACGCGGTAGCTACATGAGCGAAGTATGCAAACACGCGGTAGCTACATGAGCGAAGCTAAACGAACTTAGGTTCGTTCCCATTGTGGCCTGCGCGTTAGTCGTCACTAATGATGTGCGTAATGTAATATTTTTAATTAACCTTGTTATATACACTCGAGAGCAATGAATCCGGGTCACTTAAAGAATGTTAAAAATCTCGGAAACTAAAAATGATAGGTTAATGCAATAAATTGTATTTAATAGACAATGTAATACTCCTTAAATGGAAGTAAAAAAAATATGAGTCACCATACATTTTATTAACACAAAATTACATAAAGAAAAAAACTGCTGATCTCTCCTTAAAACAAAAATAGGAAACATGAAATTTTTGAACTTTATTACGATTTTCTTGAATTTTAATACTTCGTATTGCCTCCTCGTGCTTCCATTACTGCGTTTACGCGGTTTGGCATGCTGTACACCAAGTTCCTTATACGATTTTGGGGAATATTCTCCCATTCCTCTGTGAGAGCAATTTTGAGCTCACGAAGCGTGATTGGGGGAGGGTTTCGTTGTTTTACGCATCTGCCTAGCTCGTCCCAAGCATGCTCGATCGGGTTGATATCCGGGCTGCGCGCTGGCCACTCCATACGAGTAATGTTCATCTCTTGAAGGTAGTCATTCACAATCCTACCTGTATGAGGTCGGGCATTGTCATGCATAAATATAGCATCCTCACCTAAATTGACCATAAATGGACCAACGTGATCATTGAGGATTTCTTCCACATATCTTACGCTAGTTAAAGAGCCGTTTTCTATGATCACCAGCTCTGTGCGACTTTCAGAAGAAATTCCGGCCCACACAAGTACAGACCCACCACCGTAGGCTACTTTTTCTTCGATGCATGCTTGCTTGAATCTTTCCCCTGGTCTTCGATACACTCTGTGTCTTCCATCGTGCTTGTAGAGCATAAATTTTGATTCGTCGGAGAACATAACTTTTGACCAATCTTCAATACTCCAATTTACGTGGCTCTGGGCATATCTTAGTCTTGAAATACGATGCCCACGCTCCAGTTTAGGGCCGTTTGCAGGTCTAAGGGGTTTTAAGTTAGATTCAGCAAGCCGACGTCTTACTGTCCATGCACTTGGGTTACTTCCTCCGAGGCGTCGAAACTGATTTGTGAGTTCAGTTCCTGTGAGAAAGCGATTTCGAAGCATGGTGTTCACCAAGTATCGGTCTTCTCGTGCTGTGGTACACCTGGTTCTGCCCGTTCCTGGTCTGCGTAGGTTAGAACCAGTTTCTTCGTAACGTCGGAGAACTCTTTGTACTGTTGACAGCGACACACCGACAGTCCTGGCTGTATCGCGCTGACTCCGGCCGGTTTCCAGCATTGTAAGTATTCTGGTGCATTCTTCAGGCGTAAGCGACATAATTTCAGCTTGAATAATGAATATAGAGCACTATCAACATGGTTTATGTACCCACATAAATGACAGATTACAAACAAAAGCAAAACCAAATGCTGTAATTTCGTAGTTCCATCTTCGAAAGTGGCCCTTTTTCAAATTTGATTTTTTTATGATATAACTTTACAATAACTAAGAAGTTTTAATACCTTCATTTAAGGAGTATTACATTGTCTATTAAATACAATTTATTGCATTAACCTAGCATTTTTAGCTTCCGAGATTTTTAGGATTCTTTAAGTGACCCGGATTCATTGCTCTCGAGTGTATAATGTAACGTTGTTTACATGGAAGTACGTTTAGTACATACTAAAATATATTCTACAAAGGTGTCACTAGGTTAAATTTACTGTGGGTTCCTGCTGCAAAGTGCTGTCTTCATATAATAGTGGTTATTACTATGTTCCTAACAAACAACGCAGCTCGCAAAATTTTCTTGCGGAGAAAATATACAACACAGCCATTTACAACATAGCCTTGCATTTGGTGCTATTAGTATTCAAAAATCTCTATGTCCTGAATAATCAGAAATATAACATGGACTTTAACAGTACATGTACAACGCATAAGTAAATGTTGTAATTAATGTTTTCTCGCGTTTCTTGCTTGTTACAAGTTATCGCGGTATTGCTAACTTCATTAATTCACATACCAAACTTTGCGCGCACACGATTTGTTTGCGATTCGTTCAAACACTCTTTGTATCACGTACCTATGAAACATTTTCAATATTCATCTTTTACAAATTTCAACACATTCTGTTTGTTTGACTTTTTCGTTGTAACTTTAATTTAAATAGAACTGTATGTATATATTTTTTTCTTTGAGATAATTATTCTTGTATTTATTGAATTAAAATAGTTAAATTTAATTAAGTACATGAATAACAACTTATATATAATTAATTAACCTAACCTAACTAAAACTATTAACAAACTAAAAAATGGCGTGAAAAAATTCCTCCGCATCGCTGTCGACTGGTAATGTACCCAAGAGACTGGCGGCATTGCCACGTTGTATGGCAATGCTTAGGCTCTGGCCTAGGAAAAAGCCAGCCCTTGGGTCACGGGAAGTGTCAAACAGGCGTTTGGAGATTTCCTTGAATAAAATATGGGCACTCGGACCCCACGGCCTGAGGGTTTCAACCCCAAACGGCTCGAAAATATAATTACCGACAAGGTTGTTATACTTACGCCGCTTGAGGTTTTCTGCAGCCGCAGCAGCGGCGCCAGCACAGCACGCCGAGACAGGAAGATGGGATGGCGCAAGAGTATCGACACATGTTGCGTCCCACACTAAAGGCCTACCCACCTTCCATGGATATAAAGACATGCCGTCCGGTCTCTTGTCTCTCGTCGCGTGCCAAGCCATTAGGTTCTAATACAGCTGGAACGCCGACGGTGACAAGAGCTCGTCGGATGATGTCATTAATGTTCGCGTGCCGCGGTATGCGACACGCACTACAGCTGCAAGACAGACCGTGGTGTCCGAGGCTGTTGACTACTTCTCCACAGTGACAGCGATGAGGAGAACAAAAAGGAGCTCCTAGACGCAGGGAAGCAGCGAGGCGGAAGGTAGTGTCGTCGAATAAAGTTCCTATGTTCGACGACGGTAGTGCATGAAGCCAAAGACCCGACTCCCACTTAACCACAGCCAGTAGGTGCGCACGCTCCACAGTAGTAGCAGACGTGTCAATTAAATTATTCTGTACTACTCTGCAGAGCGGCTCATCCCACCGTCTCTGGGAAGATGGATTGTCGGGTGGATCTGAATTCGGGCAAGCGAGACGCCAGGCATCTATAGCCTCGGTGAAACACGGCACATCAAAATCAATCAGTGTGGATGCTAGGATTTTCCTGATTAATTTCTCAGTGCCGTAAACCGAGGATATGTGAGCCGGTAAACTAATACTAGCAATTTTGCGGACGCCGAGGCCTCCCATACGAATGGAAAGAGTAGCTTGTGTCCAAGCTCGGTCGTCCATGGCCACATTTAAAATCGAAGTTAATGTACTTATAATATCCATTTTGATAATGATATGATTAATGATGATAATTTGGTCCATTTTGTCTAAAAGGTGAGTGTGCTTCCATAAATGGGAAGCGCGAAGGAAATATGTTAATTTAGGGCCGAAACAGCAGTCACGGATTAAGGTTATGGCCGAATGCATGTTAATTTGGAACAATCTTTCCGAAACGTCATTGAATTTTTTTATTTTTTCCTCAATAAAAAAGGAAAAGGAATTATCAAAGATTGGACACCCAAGGAGACGAAGAGAGCTTTTTTCAATAATTTTTATTTCTGGAGCAATCGCGTTAAATTTGGGAAGTGTCAGATGTCTGTCAGTACCATAGATATCCGAGTCAGTACTGTCCGCTAAGTATAGTTCACATTTCGAAAAGTTGAGATCAAGGCCAATATAATGAAGTTCATTTTTTAAGAATTGAAGGTCATTTAAAACGGTTTCTACATCGCCTCCCAAGGTTCCATCATCAAGATACCAAACGTTAAATTTGGAATTTAGCTGTCGAATAATTGGGTGAATGGCTAAACTAAAGATCACTGGCCCGAGGGGATCACCTTGTTGACAGCCAACAGAAGATTTCAGAAGGTTGTCCCGATACAGTAATTTAGACGGGTGTCTGTAACATTGCCAGAGAAAACCAAAAATTTGTGGTATTTCTTTTTTAGTTGAACTGTATATTATATACAATATTTAACGGTAAAGTGTTTTTCGCCTTAGTAGATACCGATGATTCCATTTATAAGTTCTAAACAAACTTCGACCAGAATTTGGCCACTTCGACAGCGTTAGCGTTGGCACCGCAAAGGTCTCCCATACTGTAGGTGTTATTGCACAGAGAGCACGACAATAAACACGTGAGGCGTAATTTCCTATGTGGCTCCACAGTCGCGCTGTGGCTCATCGGAGTACCCCCACCTGAGTAAGTTATACCTGCAGCGGTAAAGTGTTGAGATCCCACTGTTCATACGGCTGATCCCACAATTATGCAGTAAAATATCAGTCTGTCAACGTCATGTGTACGCGGGCTATCCGTTACATTTAGTCTGTCGTCCGTACACTAAGGCCCACTTGCACGTTTAGTCGGGTTAAATGAATAAATGTAGTTTGTAAACTCGGAGTCAAGTAATTAACATTTTAACTCTTACGAGTATTACGCGTTGCGCCACTAAAAAGTAACACCAGGTTAGTTAACCCGATATTTGTGTTTTGGAAGTCGGTTATTTCTTTTTTGTAAAAATGTTTTTAATTTTCACTTTCTAGTTGTGGTACCTACTCTACACAAATTCATATACCACTGGTTGCTATGTAAATAACAGTGACAGAAAGATATTATAACATCATCAATATACACTACGTGGACAAAATACTTATTTTTGAAGCTTACTGAAAAACTACCGAAGCAAAGTTAATAAAATTTATATGGGACGACCCCTAGGGTACGTCACCCCTATCTATTAAAAAAAATGTTCTAAATCGATCCACAATTGCCGGAGATATCTTATAACAAACACAAAAAAAACATACAGACGAATTGAGAACCTCCTCCTTTTTGAATTCGGTTAAAAAAATTAATTGCAATGTCTGTGCCCTGATATGTGATCCGACCAAAAATGAATGAACGAGCAAAAAACGGAAATTGTATACCCATTTTTTCACTATATTACAATACGTAATTCTTTCTTGTCTTTGAATTTTATACATTGTATTTATTTTCGAGTTTGAGTTCATAAATATATTTCCTGCTGGTACAGTTCCGAATTTTCACTTACTACAACGTCGAACAATATAAAATACAAAATAAGTTACTCGTATCTGCGGTACCTCATAACGTCAACTTTTTTTTTTGCCTATGCTAACACTAACCCATAGGATAGCGACTTAACTCTCTCACATCGGTGGTTTAACTATTTAAAATTTTAACCCTAGATTCACCTCTAACTCTTCATGGCACAAAATGAATTATTTGATTAACCCTGAGTTAGCTATTAACTCCGAGTTATTTAGGTTAACCCATGAACGCGCAAGTGGGCCTTAGTGTTTTAGGGGTGACATTAGTCTGTTTAGGCTTCTAGCGTACCTGCAGTATACCTGTAGTAATAGTTTTGTGGTGATACACAGAATGACAAAGTGCAGATGTGTGCTATGAAGTGCGTTTTTGATAAATGATAAATGATAAATGATTTTATTTCTGTAAGTAGGTTTGTACAAACACTTTTACACGTCAATCATGTTTTTTAAACTAGATGAGGTCGCCGTTTCCTATCTGACTACTCTGAGAAGAAAGGCCGAAAAAAACTCAGAGGTCACAGTCTCTTTTAAAGTCCAGACATAATCTTGGTCAGGTCATGCGAAGACCATGCAGATAGGTATCTGAAATGGTCTTTTGAGGAAAGAACCACACAGTTTGAGTGGACCTGTCCAGTCAGTGCATGCATTTGTCAGTAATCGTGCAGCTCGACTCAGGAAGTCAGGACTTAAGGAGCTCAACGATTCGACGAATAATACCAAAGAAAGGACATTTGGGTAGGCCGCATAAACTACTTAAACTGCCAGACCAAGAATAAAACTGAAAAAAATGACCCACATAGTCCTCATATTCACAATAATGAAAATAACATAATACTTTTTATAGTAAATATTCATGTCTAAAAAGAGTTAGCAAACTAAAATCAACATTCACTGTGTAAATTTATTGGAGCAGCTCAATCACCAGCCTTTTGTCCTCAATATAGTCTTTCACAGTATAGTAGGCTTTCTGGCATAATTTCCGCTTTATAAAAGATTTGAATTTATTAAAACTTAGATCTTGAATGTGGCTAGGAAGTTTATTATAAAAACGTATACATTGGCATCTAAAGGAGCCACCAATTTTCTTGAGCCTGGTTGTAGGAGCAAGAAATTTGTGTTTGTTCCTAGTATTTATATTGTGGATATCACTGTATTTTTTAAACAGATTAATATTTTTATGTGCATACAAAAGATTTTCATAAATATACTGAGAAGGCACAGTAACAATATTAATCTCTTTAAATTTATCTCTGAGGGAGTGTCTGGGACTTAATTTATAAATTGAACGAATTGCCCTTTTTTGTAAAACAAAAATTGTCTGAATATTGACGGCATTTCCCCACAACAGAATACCGTACGACATCACACTATGAAAATAACTAAAGTATATTAAACGGGCAGTCTCTAAATCAGTAAAGTCACGAATTTTTCTAACGGCGTATGCTGCAGAGCTAAGCTTTTTCGACAATTTGTCTATATGGGGGCCCCATTGAAGCTTGGCGTCCAAAGTTATGCCTAAGAATACTGTGGTATCTTCGGGTTTCAACACTTCACCCTTTATGAGAACACTGATGAGTGATACGTACGAGTAGTACCTAGTTATCACATTCAATTCCCTAACAAGTTCAATGCCATTGCCTCTGGCTCGGAGCCTACACCTGCGGTACAACTGAAACTTTTAACAACGGTAATATTTGGTCGCAACAGTAATTATTAGTTTCTATTCTTAGTTTCTGAAAGCAAGCAAGTCAGGCGTAGCCACGGAGCTACGCTTCGTAGACCTTCGTAGCCATTACGCTACGAGCACTTCCTTATACAGACAATACTTGTATGTCTATTGCAATTACACAGTAGCTCTAAACAGATTGTATGCAATAGACTTCAGTTCCTCTCTTAATCGCAACTGGAACATAATTTTGGAAGTACGAGTATTCTCTTTGTTCACATATTATTATGTATTATTCCGAATGGCGTGCAGTCGCGCGTCCTCACTCGCGCTACAATCACTTTCAACTTTTAATAACATCGCACTGAATATCCTTGTGAAGTCAATTTCTTAAACTTGTTAACAGTCGACAGTTCAACTCGGCACGCTTGAGTTGCGCTCACTCGTACAAATGATGCGTTTAGCGATATTTGTAGTTATGTGAGGCAAATGTTCCGTTGTATAGTTATTTGCTGTTTAATTTATATTCTGGCATTATGATATTATAGAGGAATTTCAATGTATGAATATAAAGAATAAAATGTGTATTCAATTTGTTTTTCCGCAGTATTAAAAAAAATTGTCCTTGGCTTAGGATACAAAACATTTTGATTGATTTTAATAAACTTGTTAATGTCTACGCGTTCGCATGAGATCTTGCTCCTCTTGACATCGGCGCCATCTGTCAGTAGCCCACAACAGGGCCATATGAACACAGTCTTCGTAGCCCGTAGCAAGTACGGCGTCGGCCTACGGTGCTACGATGCTACGGCGCTATTGGTGCTACGATGCTACGGTTCCACGGCACTGCGACGCTACGATGGTGTAGCATAATTATGTAGACGGTGTTAGCCTGGCCAGACGCACATTGCCCTGTTATTGTTAAGGAATTTGTCTTTTGCATGCAGTTAAACAAATGGATGTCATCATCATCTTCCCGCCCCTGTCCCGTGTTACTAGCGGTCGCTGCTCGGCGCAACACCTTTCCTTCTTCCATTCTCTCCTGTCAACCGTCGCGCTGTCATTCACTCCCTTTTCTTTCATATCATTCCTCACATAGTCCATCCATCTTTTCTTTACTCTTCAGTCACATGCATTTTCTCCCTCCTCATCATGTATAAATATTGTATTCTTTTTATAGTTTTAGCTACCGTAATTAGATGCTGTACGAAATCCTTTTCCCTGCAAAAGTGACATAAAACTTCACTCACATCATGATTAAAAAGACGTGAGTGACGGGACTGGCTTTATGCTGCTCAACGTCAAAATATTCGATAATGCGTATAAAAATCGTTCGTAACGCGACGTCAGTCGACGTCACATAATGTCACATGAAATCTCTTTCCATGATAATATACGTCACACATCGTTGAATGGGGCGGGCTATGCTTGGAGATTCTTTGAAGGAAAAAATAAGAAATGCTATTAATCGGAAAAGGACAGAGTTACCGTCATAGCTTGCAATGAAGTGACAGTGGGCTGGCCATGTTTATCGAAGGACCGATGGCCGGTGGAGCAGACGAGTCCTGGAGTAAAAACCGCGTATCGGGAAGCACAGCGTACGCTACCCCCAGCTACATGGACCGATGAGCTTAAAGAGATGGCCGGGACACATTGGATGTGGAAGGCAGTGGACAGGGTGTTGCGGCGCAGCCTATGTCCAGCAGTGGCAGGCGATAGGCTAAGTTAATTGATTGCACGTTATTGCTCTATATTTAAACTGATCGTCAAAATTAAAAATCAAAATATTTTATTTCACATAAACCTACAGGGGCACTTGTGAAACGTCAGAAGCTAGGGACACGATTCCAATTGGTCGTTTCCTATGGAGAAGAGCCGGCAAGAAACTCCACGGTTATTCTTTTAGAAATAAGTAGCTTTTACAATATTTCAAAATTACTGTTATATATAATAGGTATGGGAGGACAGTGAAGGCCTGTCAACAAGTACCAGGTACTTAACAAAATAGAAAATGGTCTAAAAATCTGCAGTCTACTCGTACAAGTTAGGCTTCAAAAGCTGCTCACGCTGTTAAAGCTGTTCTAAAACAAAACAAAGAGCAAATATTCGATATCATTATTAGTAAATAAAACAAAGATTTTATAACTTATATTTTATTATGTTGTTTCGTATTCGAATCCCTGGGCGTACAATAGGTAGGTCTGTTTATGTTAACTTAAACTCAGGCTTCTTGGAAGGAACTAGTCATCAGTTGGTATCGGTTAAGGTAGGATAGGTGCATGTATCACATTGCGGTATCTTGTAAATAAATCTTCACGAAATTAGTAATAGAAAGTGAGTGCGTACTGCGCACCTACGCTATCGTCTATCGTCCAGTGACGTCCGATAACTAACGCCAAATAAATTACTTTAATTAACGACTGATTATTCCGTAAATAAAATATTGGAATAATTCCAATGTTTTATTTGCTTTCGAGTTCTTCGAGGCTGTGGCGCTCGGAATCGCCGAGCCCCACAGCCTTGAGTATGCGGCACGTCCGCACTCAGTGAGCCGACGCGCCGTACTGTCTAGTGTTGGCTAACTCAGCACTTGTGCTAGCACAGTTGTAGCTACTCACTTGGATAAAAAGAGTCACTCATTCATTTTATTTTGATGTGCTAGCACACACCACAGGGCACAGATTAGCTACACAGAAAATTTGTACGTATTGTGAGTTTTGAACGAAACGAGTCACTCACTCTTTTTATTTTGATGTTTTCAAGTCTATTTACGATTCTAAGCAAAGGTGTTAAGATCTATGTTTTATTGCCGTCTTTTGCTTTCCCGTGTGGACCCGCGAGTCACGCGTCTCACTGACACACTCACAGCACGTACGTGCTCACAGGCCACCGCAGCCTCGCCACATTCGTGTTAGCACAGTGTGCTAGCACACTTTTTAAAAAGAGTGCCTCCCACGAAGCTCATTTTATAAGAGTGTGCTACCCATCTCTATAATGTATATACAACGCGCGCGATGTTTTCGCGACTTTGGCAACACAAGTGCAGAAATTCGTATGTGGGTATTCGTTCAACGCTCAACGCCGCCGATCTTTGAAAATCGATCACCGCGCGATAAAAAATCGCGGTGACAAAAATCGCGGCCGTGTGAACAGATGTACCACTTTCTATTTGTTTCGTTCCCAGCGCGCCACGCGTTTGTATTCCACCGCGATGTTTTACGTCCGTGCCAATGTGGGCTAAAACCTCATAACTTTATCATCTACTTACAGCCAAAAACATATTTCTTTCACTTGCCACTTTTCCCTAAGAGTGGACATAGTGAGTTTTGATATTTAAGTACACATTACAGCGAAGGCACGAGCATTGATCACCCGCTTGCTCAAGATGGGTGGCGACTTCGAACTTATATTAACTATAAGTCCAGGTTTCCTCTCCATGTTTTTCTTTCACCGATGTCAGTAAAATAAAAGATTAACTCAGAAAGTACATAAGTAATGAAAAAGTCACATTGGTAGGCATTTGCCCGGATTTGAACCCACAACCTCGTGTATAAGAGGTGAAGAGTTAACCACTGGGCAATCACACGACATGGGTAGGTAATAGGTAACCTCGAATAAAACCGATGTCATGTAAAATGTACCTACAAGTATATAACATTTTCAGCGTAAATTGCTTTGTTACCGCGCCGCACGGCTCCGCGCCGCGCCGTGTCGTGTCGTACGTCACACCGCCCTACGACCCGCAATATGTTTTTTATTCCCATACATTTCCGAGCACCAAATTACAAGCAACGCCTGAACAGGCGCCGTGTAAAAGAAATTGTTTTTCTTTATGTATTCCCTCATTTGTTCGTACATAAAATGAGTACACGGTGCCTTTATCGCTCGTGTTCGCGTTATGTAAATATTGTATAGCACACATCCACGTATGAGTGTCGTTGAATCGTTGAGCAAGCGAGTGACGACGCCAATTACTAACTATGGCTACTTCATTAAAAACGTGTTTGGCGTGTCAGGTCCCTTAGGAAACGGTTTGTCAGTAATATAATCCGAATACATTGAAAAGCATTGACATTGTAATTGTCTTTTTATTCCGACATGTTTTATCTGATAACATTGATGACCTGGAAGTTTATTGGTGACCTAATACTGTGAGGATAACGTTTTCAACGTTTTGCTTCACGTGGTGTCTCATGACATTGGAGTTTTGTTATTACATATGGCTAACGCTTTAGAGCGTTTAGCGTTTTAGAGCTTCGTTAGTGAAACTTGCTTTTCTGATTTAATTTTTACTTCTGTCTGATACTCAGTAACCAAGATACTACCTAACAGTAAACTAATTCCAATACTCGTACAAGCTAAAGAAGCGCTTACCGCCACGACTAGTTATGTGTTTACACTTAGCAAAATTCATGTGCTATTTTCTCCTGGACCAACGAGTGCAGCTTTGAGCGAAGACCTATTTCATAATAGAATGAGTTCCAATATACTATGTTCGTAGCAACATAAAATTACAATCAATACAGTAGGAGAAAATCACTTTCCGCTAAGTGTACATATTCGTGCTCGAGACTGTACCTGCCGCGCTTGTTGGCTGACCTGACCTACCAGACGCCACCGGCGCCTGACCTGACCTACCACACCCCGCAGGGACCTGACCTGACCTACCACACGCCGCCGACGCCTGACCTGATCTACCACACGCCGCCGGCGCCTGACCTGACCTACCACACCCCGCCGGGGCCTGACCTGACCTACAACACGCCGCCTACGCCTGACTTGACCTACCACACTCCGACGGGGTCTGACTTGACCTACCTCACGCCGTCTTCGCCTGATCTGACCTGACCTACCACACGCCACTTACGCCTGACCTGACCTACCATACGCCACCTATGCCTGACCTGACATGACCTACCATGTCATGACCTACCACACGCAGCCTACGCCCAACTTGACCTACCACACTCCGCCGGGGCCTGACCTGACCTACCATACGCCGCCTACGCCTGACTTGACCTACCAAACTCCGCCGGGGCCTGACCTGACCTACCACACGCCGTCTTCGCCTGATCTGACCTGACCTACCACACGCCACTTACGCCTGACCTGACCTACCACACTCCGCCGGGGCCTGACCTGACCTACCAGACGCAACCGGCGCCTGACCTGACCTACCATACGCCACCTATGCCTGACCTGACCTGACCTACCATGTCATGACCTGCCACACGCAGCCTACACCTAACTTGACCTACCACACTCCGCCGGGGCCTGACCTGACCTACCACACGCCGCCTATGTCTGACATAACCTACCACACCCTGCTGGAATCTGACCTGACTTACCACACGTCGCATACGCCTGATCTGACCTGACCTACCACACGCCATCTACGCCTGACCTGACCTGACCTACCAAACCCCACCGGGGCCTGACCTGACGTACCACACGCAGCCGGCGCATGACCTGACCTACCACACGCTGCCGGCGCCTGACCTGATCTACCACAAGCCGCCGGTGCCGGACCTAACCTACCACACGCCGCTGGCGCCAACTGTTGCGCGCCACTGTCGTCACATCACGTCACATCACGCCACTTGACGTCCATGATATAATGATTCGTATTCCGACTACTAAGTATTGCAGTCAGTATGGAAGGCTAATTGAACATTTGGACGTGTTGTTGACGAATGTTACTTCGTAAGGTCTCTGCATTCATGATAATCTTGATTGTGCAATGTAGGATTATGTTACGTCAGCTGTTGTCGTCACCTGCTACTTGTAGCTAGTTCACTTGCTTCGTAGTTCGTATGCCAAAGTGTCGAAGTGTCGTCGTTCACGGCATAGTATGTAGGTAGGTCGGC
Source organism: Dryobotodes eremita (assembly GCA_917490735.1). NCBI lineage: Eukaryota > Metazoa > Arthropoda > Insecta > Lepidoptera > Noctuidae > Dryobotodes > Dryobotodes eremita. The sequence continues at coordinate 790,825 of OU823241.1, read as the reverse complement.
CTCCTAAGACGTTTTTACCAAAAGCCGGTACCTGCTACGTACGAGTATGAGTATGATGTATACATATAAATAAGATGGGCCACCTCACTAACATAATGAGTGAACCTAACGTGAACAACATTGACAATAACACAGTATTGTGTGTTATTATACTTATCTAATATCTGTGCAGTGCGGCGCACACGCGCTTACCCTCGGGTCAAATGTAGCCTTGAAAGAAAATGAGTAGAACGGACCGTATCGCTGAACAAGCAGCAGCTTGGCAGGCTTCGAGGATTTACCAACCATTTAGACGCGTCGCAAGTTTTCACAAAGCACCACTGAATAACTGAAACACGCTAAATGTCACACACAAACCATTCAAATATTATGTTCTTTTTTAGTATATTTCAAACTGAAAATCGGTCTAGTATTAATTAAATACGAGAGTAGTTTATGCAATGTAGACAGCGATGGCAACGACGGGGCTTACATTAGATATTAATAAACTCAGATTAGTTTGCTAATACCCAGATAAAAATAACTTTGTTACCATTTCAGAGTAAATTCATTTTAGGTAGTAATTATTCCATCTTACAAAAAATAAGATGAGAAATTATTAAATAGTTATCTATCTATCCAACTATGTTAAATTGCGAATGAACATTAATATTAAATTCGTAGATAATACGCCTCAATCTGATCTAGACTGGAGAAAAGTTTTGCACGATGATTTATATTCTGTGTTAGTTTCAAAAATCTAATAAGGCAGGTACAACCGGCAGCGCAATGCTAATAAATCTGCCGTGCTTGAGATTCGGTCACTGGAGACTGTCAATAAAAAGAATTGCTAAACAATACTTATTACTTTGAACAAAAGGGTTTTAAGTATTTACCGGGTGATTGTACGAGTAGGTACGTTGATTACAATTGGTAGTGCTGTAATCTTTCCCCGTCGGTCGCGTCGGTCACGTCGGTCACGTCGGTCGCACCGGGCGGCAGGATGCGGAGTGTCACTAATTATTACTGATGGTGATATGTCCGAGCACTCGGACATAATTATTGAGAGCAGTGAGAACCTCCGCGAGGACCTCCGCGCGACTGCCGCACATCTTATGTGGCACTAACATGAACAATGCAGTCTGTAATTTCAGTATTATATAATTAGCACGCGTCGGCTTCAGAGCGCTGTTTTATTCAACCACTTGCTTAAACTACTCTAATGTGACAGATTTTGATGCCAAGACTGGCTTGTTTAGCCAACTACGGGGTGCAATGGAGGGTAATGTGTTTATCAGCCTATACGTGTATGAACGTATGTCAGTTGTTTGCTATGTGGCGCTCTGAAGACCAAATGCGTGGGCCGATTTTGATGACTCGAACGTCAATCGATTTGCCTTAATCTTGTGAGTGTCACTAAAAGACATAACAATAGTCAAAATTCAATATGGCGACAACCAGACGCTATATTGTGGAAAAGAAAAAAATTAAGTCGACAAACTATGTCAAATACCCTATCATTGAAAAGGTCTTTAAAAACCATCTCAAGGTTTCTCTAATATTTTTTTATTTTGAATGTCGATTTAGGATCTATTAACGATTTAAAGTTCGTTACCAACCATTGTCACTTAAGAAAACTTAAAATTAAATCTGAGATAAACTTCTTATATAATCGTATAATAGATCTTATTAACGTGAAAAATAATAATTATAATATAATTCCACGTTCGCCGACAGTGAGCACTTACCCTGACATCACATTACGGCAGTAGAACTTTCCATACTAAATGACAAACGTTTCACGACGTGGTGTCGCGTTGGCCATATGTTTGCCTGCCGTAATCCGACACTACGGCGACACACTTTCAATGAATACACGTTATTCACTAAACAGACATAGCTTAGTAAATGTCAATGAACATCCCAAAATCGTGTAAATGTACCATAATCACGATATTTTAAAACAAATAAACACACCAAAAATCTGTTTTGCAAATTTACTTACGGTTTGAGCGACGTAAGCACGTTATTGTTCACAAAATGGCATCGGCCCACATTACTTCCGAGCTCTAAGACTAAGAAGCGCGGTCATAGGGATTTCGCACCGCTAACAGCTATTAAAATGCATACTAATGCGTGTAGTTATACTATTTCATGATCAATCAAGGTGAATAAAATTAAAATAATAATAATTTATTCAATAACAAAAAAAAGTCTAATCCTTAAATAAGTACTTTGGTAATAGGTTAAATCAAGCAACTAATGAACTTAATTATCTTATAAATAACTGCATAGGGTTATCCCTATACCAATTAACCAAACCAACCTATATACCAATTAACTAATTACCCTTAGACAGAAATTTGCTAATTGGTAACTAATTGCAGACAGAAAAAGTACATAACATAATGACATTAAAATTGTTTCTATGTTTAAATCTCTAGGTTTATCTAAAAATAGTCTAAGTGTTTTATGCTACTTAACATAAAATATGACACTTTTTTTTAAACAAATATAAATTCAACACCTATAATGAGAGAACAGAGTCCTTCGTTCGTGGTAATTTCCTGAAACTAGAAATATATGGATCAGAATTAAGAAGAAGTCTGTGCATAAGATCGGGTTTTGTGGCAACTCGAGTAATTTTCCTCGTGTCGTCACGTCTAAACTGCTTAACCAATTTATTACAAGATTCAGCGGCCTCTTATATATATCACCAATCGTTTACAAAGATTGGAAATCCTATTTCGCAAGTGGTCAGTATTCATATTTTCAACATCTGGCACTAACTGCTTCAGAGTTTGAAAAACTTGACGATATCTGTCAGCACCAGATCTACTGTCCTTAATAGACAGTCAAGTGTCTAGTACAAGCACTCTTGTAGAAGAACACTTCATGTTGTACCTACCTAAAAAAAAAATCAGTTTAGTGCAAATTCAAGAATAATACATATCTCGTAGCAGATGCTACGTGATTGGGCGTACTGGGTAAACCTGCAGTACCACTTACAGTCGCAACCAATCGCAGCCAATTTTAAATTTACTCAAATATAGAGACAAAACATACAAAATCATACTTTAAATATTACGGCAAAATAGTTTAAAGTTTCAATAAAAAAAATTAAACAAAAACAATTTCGTTTAATTGCTTTGGCGTAGCACCGTATTTAGAAAAATATACTCAATTGTAGCAAATAACTGATTGCAATTCCTTTTATACCCTCAAGTAGTATGACTAATAGTAAGTAATTAGGCGAGGTATAATATCATGGCATAATTCAGGCATGGTGATTGGAGTCCCATGACCTACTACGGGACCACTGTGCGGCCGCACTGATTTTCGAGAAACAAGACGCGCGCTCAAGCCGCGCCGCCTGCGCCGGTTAACGTAGTACTCACGTGCGGACGGTTTACATGTGTGTGTGAGCGACTGAGATAGCAATATGAAACTATCCATAAAACACTCGTGTTACGACAGTAAGAAAAATGAGATTGCTCACAATATGACAGTGGATACTGCTCTTCATAATATTTCTATGAAAATTTCGTCGGACGACGTACTGCCAATAAAACTAAAAATAAGTGGCCCGTCCTCCGACGTACTGTCATATAACCCACTATTTTAATTTCCTGCCTAAAGACATACTGTCCACGACCATGTTACAATCGAATCACTAACAGAATTTTACTCAAAGTCAAAGTCAAATCATTTATTTCAAATAGGCACATAAAAGGCACTTTTGAACGTCAAAATTTACAAAAAATAGAATTGATTCTAGTTGCCCCTTCCAAAAGGTAGTTTCGTATGGAGAAGAATGGGCAAGAAACTCCACCGTTACTCTTTTAAAATATTTTACAATATTATGTAAGTTCACATTAATTATGTAATCATATGTGAAGACGATGCACCTAGAATAAAATTACTATACCACAATAGGTAAAAAGAATTAAATATAATGCAAAGGCAGGTAAATTAATTATGTGATAGATACATGGTGCTCACATATTTACAAATATTGAAAAGTAGATGATGTTTCCAAAATTTTAACAAGTAATAATTTTGTGTGTGAGTTAAAGTAGTTAAGTACATAATGTAACAATCAATGTCATAAAAATTATAAATTATACAATTAAATTAGCAACCAGTTTGATTTTGTCTAGACTCTAGATTGACCTATGGAGCAGGACCAGCATGTTTCCAAGCATTCTTATCTAGGATATAATCCTCTAATTTGTAATATGCTTGTTTACAAAGTGTACTTTTTACATGAGTTTTAAACTTTCTTTCATTTAATTGCAATATGTCACAAGGTATTTTGTTGTAACATTTAACACAGTACCCCATAAAAGATGTATGTACTTTAGATAATCTAAAAAATGGTTGATCGATTTTATCTTTATTTCTAGTATTAAAATTATGTCTATCACTTATTTGAAACTACTGCTTATACCGCTTTGAAAGATAATTTTAACGTGCGGTACCTAAAGCGTTACTTACTACAGTGAGAGAACATTAACCGAACTAAGAATAACTAAATAATAATAACTAGAACACGCAAAATAAAAAAAGTTAATTTAAAAAATTATAACACACGACTGCGTCATAAGTGAACTTTAAAAAGGATGGAAACAAGATGACCTATTTCTGTCTCCAATCCCACTCCCCGTAGTTTTACACCCTTTGTCCGTACAATATCGTGCAGTCTTTAGGTTAAGTAGGTCTTAATTGTTAAATTTAAGAAGATGACTGGACGTCGTCGAGTTTTTTGTTTTTTTTTTTTATTTACTCAGTAATGAATTAAATACAATATTCATCATTTCCCCAGCCTTCTATGTTGGGGTCGGCTTCCAGTCTAACCGGGTGCAGCTGAATCCCAGTATTTTACCTAGACCGACTGCCTAACTGACCTCCACAACCCGGTTACTGGGTAACACAAACCCTTTGGTAAGACTGGTTGACAGATTGTTGGGCTTCTGGCTGCCCGCAACGACTGTCAAAGATCTACACATAACAGCAGGGACCAACATGCCTTCCGAGGCATGGAGTGATCGCAATACATAATAGATCGTTACCCATCCACGGACCGACCTCAGCAAACGTAGCTTAACCGTCGATAGAGCCGTGCGGCTGTTATCATTTAGCCGCGAGCGCCAAATTATTTCGACGTTTTTCGCGTTCGCTGTAATTATCGACTTGACGCACGTTGCACGACGCACGTATCGTCGTGTGACTCTATTCGTTGCTTAAAACGTTAACGGCGTGTAAAAATTGTTACTGACTTTACGTTACAGATTTTTTGCGAAAATCCGCCAGCGCATAACGTTCATATCAGCCAATCAGCGTTCATACTCATAGTCGTTGTTGTCGTTGACAATTTACCTAAGGGCGTTAGTCCACCACGACCGTCAACGGGCCGTCAACGAGAACGAGATGACGGCGCTGAAGTAGCGATACATACATTTACTATGGCCGCGTGTCCACCGCACGTCCGCCACCACAACGCCGGGATCCCCGAATGTTCGAGTAGTTCGGCATATTAAACACAATATTGTTTTAAGTAATGTGAGATTTAGACTGAAAATCCTCGACAATAATAAGTATATATTAATGGAGAACCTCGAAAAAGAAGTACCGCAACTTGCATAACGAAAAATCTGCAGAAAACAGAAAAAAAGTAAAGAAATTACGAATCTCTTCACATCTCAAAGCATTCCATAAGATTTTTACAAAAATATGCATGTTAATAGTCTCAAAGAAGCGGGCTCAACTCAGAGGTATAGACTCTTCATCTCTCTCTAAAGGATGTGTGTTACTATATCTATGATTGCGGAATAGAACGTGAATCTGTTTGGACAGAAACCGTCGGATGTTGCCGGACCACTATCGTGACGATTTATTTATTTATTTTACTTTACCATAAAACGGATATACCTACAGTCATTGCACAGGACTGCACAGTTTTAAACTGTGTCCAATACCGCACCTGCCGAATGAAGTTTTTGTCTTGTCACAAAACAAAGAAAATTGTGTCTTTTATTACGGGAGGACACTGGCTCCTGCAACACAGGTATAACTAGCGCAGGAGTCAGAGAATCCTATAATTGTTGTAAAATATGTTTTATGTCAACAATTTTTTTTAAGCTATTGCATAGCTTTTATCGCGGGCTTTGAGCGCGATGACCGAATCAAGAAATTCCGTAACGAAAATAAAACCTAACACCCCCCACTCCGCCTACCGCGTTCCCTAAAACGTGTATGTATATGGTACGACTGTACTTGAATTAATATCAAAGTAAAAAAATAGTGCTTAAATAAAAAAAAATAACAAATAATTATAACTGCATATGTTGATAAAAAATGCTATGCAATAGCTTTACCGCGGCAGTTCCCGAGTGCCACACGTTTTTTTTTATTGTATGTGTGTAAAGTGACAAGCTGGTGTCAGTGGTCAGTGTTTATGTTTGCCGGCGGTGTTCACATCATAAAACATGTCCTATGTCCACGGCGCGGCATCGAACAGCGGAAAATATTGGCGTTGCCATGTTTCGGTTAAGGCTGATAAACATTTGCATTAGTTAAGTACCGAGTTAGTCATCAGTACCACCGATTGGACAGCAACTTGACGTTTATACGTGACAATTAACAATGAACACTTGACTCTTTTGGGTTGACTTGTGGACACAACTTGCTACTTGAACTAAACTGACTCTTTTGGGTGGACGTTGGGACACAACTTGCTACTTGAACTAAACTGACTCTTTTGGTTTGACCTGTGGACACAACATGCTACTTGAACTAAACTGACTCTTTTGGTTTGACCTGTGGACACAACTTGCTACTTGAACTAAACTGACTCTTTTGGGTTGACATTGCGACACAACTTGCTACTTGAACTAAACTGACTCTTTTGGGTGGACGTTGGGACACAACTTGCTACTTGAACTAAACTGACTCTTTTGGTTTGACCTGTGGACACAACATGCTACTTGAACTAAACTGACTCTTTTGGTTTGACCTGTGGACACAACTTGCTACTTGAACTAAACTGACTCTTTTGGGTTGAGATTGGGAATCAACTGCTACTTGAACTAAACTGACTCTTTTGGTTTGACCTGTGGACACAACTTGCTACTTGAACTAAACTGACTCTTTTGGGTTGACATTGCGACACAACTTGCTACTTGAACTAAACTGACTCTTTTGGGTTGACATTGCGACACAACTTGCTACTTGAACTAAACTGACTCTTTTGCGTTGACTTTGGGACACAACTTGATACTTGAACTAAACTGACTCCTGGGTTGCCGTTTGGACAATCCGCGACTCCGACAGGCATTTTAGGTTGGCTTGGACGCCAGCCCAAGCCTACCTACTTTAGATAAAATCTCATTAACTTAAAGGAACGTGAACCTTCTTCATTTAGGTAACTCTCGTGTATGTAAAGGTACTTTGAAAAGATTATCTTAACTATTTCCTAGTTGAAAATAAACCACTTAAGCCTGAGCTGCTGTAAAATGAGACTAATTACGAGCTGCAGTGCTAATTGATACTTCACAATGTTCAATTAGCAGTGCCGCAAGCTCGACGCACAAGTATCCGCATACAAACATTTCCCGAGCGACCTTTGTGTAATGAAATCCTGAATAGAGAGAAAATGTATAGTAGAAAAGTATCCGAATCAGCGGTAGATTACTTACATTTCAGAGTACATACATGTTTAATTACGAAACGTGACGCATTATAACATTGTACACTCAGTTCGGGCGGGCACCTAAAATCGCTCTAGTTATTTAGTTATTGTTTAAAAATTTAGATATCTTCTTTATGCGCGAGGTAGCGAGGTAGCGAACCTGAATATACCTTTGTTTAAATTAAGTCATAGGTACTGACTGGGATTACGCGGAACCTTTGTATTATTTGTAAGCACTCTACAAAATACGTAACTCCTTCGGATCGTATTCTCAGTCGTCGGCTGATAGTACGCGTCACGTAAGTACTGTAGCTGACGGCATGCAGGATTATTTGAGGCGAGGAAGTGTCGCCGCAGTCAATGGATAATGAGCACATTGAGCACCCCGAGCACGTCACTACTGCCTGCGCCACCTGCTTGAGCTTAGAAAAAGTCAAAGACAATTTTTTAAAGCCTTTTCCTTAAGATAATGTTTATTTATGATAAGCAAAAAGGCAGCGTTAAATTCATCACGGCACTTATACGCGGAATGAAAAAAGGACGCTCGGTCCAATTTCTCGGCCCCTCAGTCGGCGCTGCCTTCAAATACATATTTCATTAGAGAGCCGGACCACTTAGAGATTCTCGGGGTTGAATAAAAGCGAAATTATATAACGTTTCAATAGATGAACTTTTGGCGAAACACAATCAGGCTTAAAAATAAGGAAACTCCTTGAACACGCAGTTTGTGTAGTTGCCGCGGTCCGTACTCACTGTGGTTGATATTAGAATACATGCATCGAAAGCAGTGCAAATGGCCAAGAATCATTGATGAGTGGGTTGGATGCGTGGACAAATGCACGAATGCAACACTTGGCACCCTGGCACCTCCCATCTGTCACATGCAATGACGACCTGAACCTGCGCTGATCTCGTGTCGAGTCACAGCTCATCGCTCACCACTACAGAGTCTCGTCACTTATGGAATCAGAAGAGCGTAATACGCTCACTATTCATTCGGTCAACGACCACATTCTTGAACAACCAATTCCGAACTCATGAAGCTAAACCACCCCATTATAGTGCTGCGAGCAAGAGTGAGGTTTAATTCAGAATGAGTTTCGAATTTGAGCGAATTGCAGCTTTGTTGTCAATCGGCGCATATTCCCAGCACGAACCGAGTTAGTCGGCAGAGGAGTGACGGACCCATTACGGATGCGACTTGCAACTCGTTTTCACGAGAAAAAAACCTCGACTTAAATGAATGCTAGATGCTCTTTAGCCGAATTATAAGTCAGAATCTCCTGGACATAGAATTTAAATGAAACTTTTAGATTCACTTATCTTCCTACAACTATTGTTACTATTTCCTCCACACCATCTTACGGTAATAAAGACTCTTTGACTACACTGCCGGTCATTTTTATGGGTTCCATGAATAAGAAGGATTACTTGTAACCTTTTGTTCCGACATTATGAAAAGAAGTTGAACAATCGCGAGCCGGTCGGTTTAGCCGCGAGCAGCAACAGGTCCGGGAGTAGAGGCTTGTTCTCCAGTAGGGAGTGGTTCCTCAAATGTCCCGAATCAACAGTACCTTCCTACCTGAGATACTCTAGTTCTGTTTCGTGCGAGCGCCGAGCGGCGGCGGTGCTGATTGTAAAGGTTACATTTTTATTTCGTCATCCGGAGCCTCCTACCGACATCACTTTGCGCTTTTGTAAACCATCCTCTGCACTTGAGTGTTACGGCTTTGAATCTTTTTATCATTTAAACGATGTCGTGTCACTTGTGGAACTTTTTAAGGTTAATATGAATAGTTTAAACTTTATGCTACACTTTGCACTTTTTTATAAATATTAATCTCAGTCGCTCGCTGCTGATGGGGCTGGCAGGCGAGTTCACGGGGTTATAACATGTGCTATGTGAGTGAGTTGACGTGTGTGTTTGTTGCAGCATCCTGTTCGCGGACATCTGCGGCTTCACCTCCCTGTCAGACCAGTGCACCGCCGAGGAGCTGGTGCGTCTGCTCAACGAGCTGTTCGCCAGGTCAGTCTCACGCCTCACCTGATATGTTTTTTGCCTACTTATCTACCGAAGACTTCTCTGCTATCTAACGCAAGCTGCTCCCAGTTAAAACTGACATCCAGATGACTTTTCACCTAATTCCTTTGGTTGCACTTTCTTATATTTTTGGCACTGTTGCCATTTGTTGTTGAACGTATGTTTCTTGTCGTCCAAAAAGTAAGCTGGTGGCGGATATTTCAACATCATGATTAATTTTAGCGGGATGATTGACCCTAACCAAAGTTAATAGCCATTACACACACAGGCAGCGTCGCCCACTTCCAGATGAGGTTTGCTGAAGCACAGTTCAAGAAAAGTACTCAGCAAGTCATTTGCCCCTGTTCTATAATGATTACAACCTCTGATCCACATGCTCTACTTACGTAGATATTCTCTCGTTGTTCGGCCGATAAAGCTGCCTGACTCCCTGACTCCCTGGTTAGTTGAGATGTGCATTTCTCTCGAACCGTATTATCGCGGCCTTTTCCGCCATCCGTTAGGACGAAATGAACAAAAAGAATAAACTCGTCGCCGTCGTCGCTAATCATAGATGAATTCTGTAATTTGTTGAATAATGAATGACTTGCTGTGTCCCGGGAGCGACAAGCTACGAGCCAGGAACACGAATAATAATGGAAATAAACGGGATTTTACATTTTTATTTCACAAAAATAAATATACTTGCGCGTTAGAGTTGTTTTATCAAATCTACAATCCGTTGTCAATAAGGTCTGTTTCACAGACGTGTCTTGTTTTATGTTGCTTAAAACCAGCTACGAATAAGTACTCACAAAATTAGGGATGAACAGATTCTGATTTGATTACAATTATTCGTTAATTAACTTGAAGCAACAAGTGTTAATTAATAATTATCTAACTCCAAATACTGCACAGAGCTCGGCGCCATTTGTAGTCTCGTCCTTGAGCTTGTTTGCACTTGACTCATAATGTTGAGTACTCATGACATGTTCTAGTCAATGCACCTCGGACTGGACCTACAAGAAGTACCTATTCATATGGCACAAAGATGTGTTGGTGATATGAGGGGCTACAGTTTTTCTTTGATAAAATAGAATGCTCCGAATCACAGCTGTAATCTTTCGTAATTGGTCCTCACGTCATTTACTATAACACATATGCTGGGCGGCATCTCCGAACAGCGTATGTAAGTCCCGGGAGCTCCCTTAACCCTTGAATATTAACCTCCGTCTTACACAGGTGATGTCAGGGCCCCGGCCGCGGGTGTTGGAGCCCGCAACTCGATGCCGCTGCTAGGGTTACAAATTGCGGGCCCTGCGGATAATAGGCGCGAGTTAATCGCTTTGTTTTGTACCCAGATATTAATTGGGTGCGGTAATGCGAGGCGGCACAGCGCGGTACGGTAGTTGGTAGGCCGAGTGCTGAGATGCGATATAAATATAATTTCGACGCAGTATCTTATAGTACCCACTATTAATGCGTAATATTCTTACGGTTGTAAAAATTCCATATCGTATGGACAGAAGTCCTTCATTCAGGTAACTGTCTAAGTTTTCCCGAAAATTCTTATCATTGTGTACAGAGGAGCGCGTGGTAAGTAATAACAGCCGCACGGGTCGATCGATCAGGTTAAACTACGCTTGCCACGGTCGATCCGTGGATGGGTGACCATCTTTACATACCGAGACCCCTCGGTGCCTCGGAAAGCACGTTAAGCTGTTGGTCCCGGCTGTCATTCGTGGATCTTTGACTGTCGTTATGGGTCGTCAGAAGTCCAAAAGTCTGACAACCAGTCTCACCAAGTGGTATCGTGTTACCCAGTAACTGCGGGTTGTGGAGGTCAGATAGGCAGTAGCTCCACGTAAAATACTGGTATTCAGCTGCATCCGGTTAGACTAGAAGCTGAGCCCAAACATATTTGGAAAAAACCTAGGCGGATGATGAATTTGCCATTGTTTGTTTCTACATTATGTATATTCTCTTAGAATATCATTAACCTCATTGTATGACGTGAAGTGTGCCCACCTCTTGTACAGCCACATACAAACTAGGGTGCTACCACACAATGTTTCATACATGACTGTACCCAGTATGATCACCTAGGCCCTATACGTAGGTAAGTCGTAGGTATCTATCAGGTCCGCATCAACTAATCTGTTGAGTTAGTTTGCGGTTAATCTGTCAGCGACACACCGCACTTAGGTTATGTGTGACGTCACTGATCTATCGCCTCTGACAATAATATAATGTAGGTTCTAGCTGAGGACAAAAATAACCATGTAACATAAGTGGATCCCAATTATTAGAGCGTACAGCACCCTTATTACGTAACACAGTATCTATCACAATCTGTATCATTTTGAAGCCTATTGCGAATCTATTGCTTCAGATGTTCGAAAAAATTGTCTGCTCAATAACGTAAATAACGCAATGAATGTTGTTGAACTGTCAAAATGAAACCCATTCCTACTGTTAGTGTGTTACGTAATTACCCTGCTGGATTAGCTTGTTTTTACCCTTATTATCGCGTTTTTGGTATTTAAACGCGTTAGCAATACAAACGAATTAATTCTGATCTTTATTAATTACAAACTGTTCGTGCCCGGCGTTGCCCGGGGTGAATTTCATACAAAAATAGCATCTTGATTTCTGACTTTCCCGGTGGATTTTCCAAAAAAAAATCTTTCATTCAAACTTTTTCTTACCAATTAAAAACACAACAAAAAAGAATTATCTAAATAAGTGCAGCCGCTTTGAAGGGATGCGCGGACAAACATTTTTGGCAATTGATTTTTATTTATATTCAGGCTGACTTGTAATTTGACGCATTTCTTCCAGGACATGATAGCGTGACCCATTTGAAACAATTAAGCACCCTATAAAGTTTAGACGAAAATTCATGGATTTCGAGAAATCCAACTTTTTTGGTATTTTTGGAAATTTCACAGAATTCGTCACTAAAATTGTCACTTTTCTCTAAACTCTGAAATTGTATAGTTGGGTACCCAATTCTTTAACAAACCTTTCGATGTGTCCAAATGTTCTAATACATCAAACATTTACGAGTTAAAGGAAGAAGTTTATTTACCATTTTCAAAAATAATCTACCTACATTAACATTAACACCAGTTATCTCAAAATTTTACTACAACATTAAGCGTACAAATTACGGAGAAGACATTTTAATTTAATCAGCTATCTAACGAGGTACAAAATATAAAAAATATTCAGAGGTGCCGATGTAATAGTCGATAATGCTGGCAAAGGTCGAATTAGCAAATTGTTGAAATATCAAAAAAAATATGTGTTAATCACATGTTAGGTACCCAGGTCGTCGTGTCCAGGTCACAAGTCGCAAAGTGGCTTTTTAGTTTTTAACATGATTCACAGTCTACTCGCTTTTATGTTAGGGGTCATAAATGAAAAGCCTTGTATACTAGACACCGGTGTCTTCAGTAGAAGTACTAAGGCAGATAATAATACATGCGGCGGAACACAAGAATTAATTTCACTTCAAAAGTTACCCAGACTGAAGTTAGAAGAAGAGTAACGACTTGTGTAAGGCACAGAGGTGCCCATTTTGAACAAAACCTTTATGTAATCAACAGCAATCAGGTTCAGATTTGCATTTATTTTCAACAAATTGTCAATTCTATCGTTTTCGGCATTATGGAGCCCTCTAAATGTTTTGTTTAAATGCCTCATGGTCTACTCGCTGGTCACGGTTCACATGTCGCTTAGTTTGCGTGTATTTAAAGAAAAACTTAGAAGCCGCTCTTTTCGATTTGTGACCTAGCTATGACCCCCTGGGTGCATAACGAGTGATGGATTGCTGGGAAGTTAGGAAGTAATGGGATGGCATAAAACAGTTAACTAATTCGATTATCACACAATTTTCAATTTAATCATTTGAAAATTCGACCTTTGCAAGCATTATCGACTTTCATCGGCACCTCTAAATATTTTTGTAATTTTTTTACCTTGTTAGATAGCTAATTAAATGAAGATGTATTTTCTGTAATTTGTACGACTAATGCGGTGGTAAAATTTGGAGATAACTGGTGTCAACGTTCATGTAGGTAGATGATTTTTGAAAATGGTTAATAAACTTCTTCCTTTAACTTGTAAATGTTTGATATTTTAGAACATTTGGATACATCGAAAGGTTTGTTAAGGAATTGGGTACCCAATAAAATAGTAATGAAGGCTATACAATTAGAGAGTTTAGAAAAAAGTGATATTTTGTGACGTATTCTGCGAAGTTTCCAAGAAATCCAAAGCAAAGTTTTTCTCCTATCATATGAATTTTCGCCTAGGCTTTAAGGGATGCTTAATGGTTCTAAATAAGTCACACTATCACGTCTTGGAAGGAATACGTCAAATTAGAAGTTAACCTGTAGATTATCATACACAACATCCAACAAATACCTAAATTATTTGAATTGTGCGCCTCAAAGAAAAACTTTACAGGTACCTACCGAATGAGTTCCAATATGCACGAGCTTTTGTTTTCCTTCCGTCAGTCCTAACGAGCTTAACAAAAATATGAATTCTTTCCTTCCCGCATTTCTATTTCATGTAAATGAATATTGATTGTATTCACATTTTTTAAATCAGTCGTCAACTGGCCACAATATTTCCTAATTCTAAAAAAAATCGTTGAATACAAGCGTATTTATCATTTGGTCGATGATAAAGAGGCGTCGCGTCGTCGGCACGATTGGAACGTCCATCAAACCGGACCGGCGCGGCGTACGGCGTCCGGCCCGGGTCCAGCCGACATCGATATTTTCTAATGAAGCGCGAATTTCATTGCTAACGAGTTGTTGATGAATAGGCCGCTGTTTGTGCTTGTTTGTGGAGTGCCTTAACGTGTCAGAACACTGTCGGACCACTATCAACGGACAATGTTTGTGCCGGGCCATAATGTTACCTCTTTCGGACTGTGTTGGTTAGACAGTGGCGTTGTACGCGCATGTGATGCGCTGCGGGAGACGAGGTATTTCACCTGCTTCCGTAAATATAGGAAAATAATTAGGGTTTAAAAAGGTACCTGAAAACTGAAATATAATTAACTATGGGCATACAAAGAAAATATGAATTGCACATTCAAAGAACAGTTCCAATTCATAGTGTTTTAAACTGGAATCGTAGGATAGGTCTTCCAGTTTAACCATCTATCCAGGTGATTGTAAACTGTCCGGTAATCGCGGTCAACCTCTTCTCCCCCTCGGGGATATGTCTCCCGGACCGAGTTCATTAGTTCACAGTAGTGTACAGCAGGTACTGGCGGTGCACCGTAAAAGATGCAATAAGGCAGAGCGAGGATTTACGAGCCCCACCGACGATAGATCCGTTCCGATTTATTCGATGCACTAAGTCACTGCTCGTTGTGTAAACACACCGTATTTAGTGCGTGTGTTAGTAGAGAAAGTCGCTGGCGGAATCACACTGACGTGTGGCACAATTTCAACTGTACTCACCGTGGGCACTATCCTCCAGCTTCCTATCCGTCACTCAGGCCATAACCGAACACGTAGAGCGCGTCAATACTTCCAATAAACTGCGATCTACTTTACGTATGTTATAGCGAACGCAGAAATTCCAGAAATATCAACATTTTACGACGGTTTTTATCTTCCGGCCAAAATTGTAGAAATGTGTGTCGGCTTACTTTTACTGAACTGCACTTACTTTTCGGTATGTTTACACAGCAAAATATAGAACAAACCACGCGTCCATATTTACTGTACTGCAAAAGTCTTTAATTTCACGTCTATTCTATTTTTTTCTATGATAATGGTGTTGATGTCAGTTCACGTCATGATCGAAGATTTGAATTCGACTTTGGATCCTTGTGATGTCTGTTAAGGTTCTGACATTGTCAATTTTCACATTAGCGAGCGTGTGCGCAAACTTGTGCAGGTGTGCGTGTGTGTGTGTACTGACATTGTTAGCAGTGGACTGAAGGTGAGGCATCAGGGTGTCACGCACTATTACGCTGATAAAACGCTGAACTACCAATATGGGTGACACGCTCCGTGATGTATGTATTAACTATCGAACTTTGATTAAATTGTTAAGGTACCTACCGATATTTTGTATGCTCTAATGGCTTTGAAATGATAATTTACAGTAAATGTATAAGTAATTAGACCAACCTCACAAGTTCCATTGCAATAATGAGGAAGCTTGGCTACCAACGCGCCATACGAACCTGTCAATACGCGCTGAAAGGCAATAGACGAGGCTATTCATGAGAAAACAATTCACATAATCTTTTTCTTGCTATTGCATAAGTAACATGGAACGCGTAGAAGTTTTCTACTTGCTTTTAACTTTTATACTTGTTTTTACTTTGCTAATCGCTCATCATACGTCATGTCTACCTGCATTCCCCTGGATCAGACCTGATATGAGTTACTTCATAAAACAACAGTTTGCCGACAACGTTATCCTTAGAAACCTGACACATCAGCACAGCAGCAGGAATGAACTCATAGCATACAACTTAGATAACGTGGTACCAGCTAATTTAAAGTTGACACCTAACGCCCAAGCCAAGCTTGCGTCGCCGTCGCCGTGGTGCCTACAGCCGCACGTATACCGGATACGGATTCTTTATTAAAAAATAATTTAATGAATTTCCTAGCTCCAATAATCTCTTTTAAGTTGAAGATTATTATTTTAACTTTGTGTGCGATACAACAGCAGTAGGTACAGAGCAGCACAAGCCTACTTGAAAACATATTATCAGACATAGATAGGATTGATAACATACGAGGGTCATTCAATAAATACTTAGCCTACAAAAAGTAAACGAAAATTTTGGAAAAGTGGCAATTTATTTTTCAACATAGTCTCCTTTTAGTTCGATACACTTAGCCCAGCGATGCTCCAACTTTTTTAACCCGTCCGAAAAATAGTTTTTGTCAAACTCTGCAAAATAGGCCTCCGTGGCGGCGATGACCTCCTCATTCGATCCATATCTATTCCCGGCGAGTGATTTTTTCAGATTAGGAAACAGAAAGAAGTCACAAGGGGCCAAATCTGGAGAATACGGTGGATGGGGCAGCAATTCGTAGCGTAATTCGACCAATTTGGCCATGGCAACGGCAGACGTGTGAACCGGTGCGTTGTCGTGGTGAAACAGCACTTTTTTCTTCGCCAGATGGGGTCGTTTTTTCTTTAATTCGGCGTCGAATCGGCCTAATAAATCGGCATAGTAAAGCCCTGTAATTGTTTTACCCTTCTCGAGGTAATCGATGTAGATCACACCTTGTGAATCCCAGAAAACGGTGGCCATAACTTTTCCGGCCGATTTTACAGTTTTCGCCTTCTTTGGAGCACGTTCCCCGGTCTGGATCCATTGTTTTGATTGCTCCTTGGTCTCTGGTGTGTACCAGTGGATCCAGGTTTCATCGACGGTCACAAAACGACGCAAAAACTCCGCTGGATTCATCTTAAACAGCGCCAAACACGTCTCCGATGTGGTCTCACGGTTGCGCTTGTTTTCTGGTGTGAGTAAACGCGGCACCCATCGCGCCGACAGCTTTCTCATGCCGAGTTCCTCGTGAAGAATATGATGCACTGTTCCTTCTGAAATGCCTACAGTCTCAGCTAGCTCCCGAACCTTCAATCGGCGATCTGCCAATACGAGATCATGGATTTTTTTAATGTTTTCCTCCGTAGCAGCTGTTTTCGGTGCACCTGGACGTGGTTCATCAAAAACCGACGTACGGCCACGTGCAAACTCGTTGAACCAATTCTTGACGGTGGCCATCGATGGAGAAGAGTCACCGTACACAGCATCCAAGCGCTCTTTGATTTCGATGCGCGTTTTCCCTTCCAAAAATAGGAATCGAATCACCGAACGATATTGCTCTTTTTCCATTTTTGTAAAACCGATCGACACGTTCGCTTCCATAAGTTGTCAAATTAAAACAAATGAAGGGATTGGAATGAAAATTTGAAAAAAGAATTAAAAAAGAATGTGCTACACTGTGGTAAAACTCTTTTGAAACTACAGTGCCCTCTGGCGATGAGGCTAGGTACTTATTGAATGCACCTCGTAACTACAAACAACAATATTATAACACCGTTTTAAAAATTTAAGTACGAGTAATAACCATGAAGGCTGCAGTTGCGGCGTGCAGGAAGCCTAGCTACTCGGCGGTTCCAACTTAAACATTCCGCTTTATGTAAAGTTGACCAATACGTCAGTAGGTCCCATGAATAGTCAACACCGCAGAGTTATTAAATCGCCCAGATTCGCTATAACGGCCGATATCATCACAAGATGGACGAGAGGACACCTGAATTACTTATGAGGGGACACGGATGGACATGTGTACGTCGACACACGTATTTATAATCTGTCACTCTACTTAATATAATGTTTATTAGAACCTCATCTTTCTTGATAATGAATTGAGCAACTTTCCTATTGAATTTACCTCAGCTATACGTAGAATTGCAATGCTCATCAGATTTCCTCATCTCACATGTCGCTTAAAACAAATTCACTTGTTATTAAAGCTATGAGTTGTACTACGTGCGTCCTTGTATCAAATGTTCAATTGTCGTTTATAAAGATCGCTTTCTAAAGTTGAACAAAAAGTGTCGTATGTGAGTAGTTAAAGCAGAGCTCAGTGGGATGTGACGCACTTGCATCGTCTACACATATAATTATATAATTAATGTATACCTATATAGTATTGTAAAACATTTTAAAGGAGTAACGTTGGAGTTTCTTGCCCATTCTTCTGCATACGAAAAACTACCTTTTGGAAGGGGCAACTAGAATCAATTCTATTTTCTTGTAAATTTTGACGTTCAAAAGTGCCTTTTACGTGCCTATTTGAAATAAATAACATACTCTTATCAGGGCACATCCGCCGCGAGACGCTGCAATTAGCTTACGTGTCACAATTTACACGTCGAATTACTTACAGATTCATAAAATTAGTCCCAGATTTAGGTACTAGCGAATGGTTGTGCCACACCTGCTGCTAGGTATGGTACAACCATTTGCTAGTAAATCTATAATATTATAAAGCTAGCAGGTAGTCACAGCTCTTATAATATTCGGAGAAATCCATTTAAAGAAGATTATTTTTGCTCGCACTCTGTTGGTTTGTGGCGCCACTTCTTCTCCCCAGCTAAAGCACTAGGAAGTGGAGCAGGGCGGGCATTTTGGAGGACTCTCAGCCTAGTTTGAATAAATAACGTAATAACTATTGACCTTACTGAAGATTCCTTACTGAAACAGAATTATAGTTATAAAGATAGTCATGAAAATTAAAAAATATGCAAAACTAAATAGAATAATTGAAAAATTTAACCAATTTAGGAAACAACGAAAACACTTTTCCAAAAAAATCCATTGACAAAAGAACGTGTTGATCTAATCAATATATTAAACTACTGTCAAATCAAATTAGACGACAGGAAAATATCTATTAAATTTATACACAGCGCTTACAGCCTGACATACAGGTATTTGAGGGTACACTTGGTTTCCTTTACATTACATAAGTGGGTCCTCAGAACCAAAAATAACGTATTCTAGTTGCTAAATATGTGTCAGTGTACTTGTCAAAAGGTTTCAAACCCTGATGCTGTCCAGCCTGAGGTAAAGGAGGACCCGTCCCAGACTGAGAGTTTGTTTCAAGACTGTATTCTCAACCAAGATATATCTGATATTATAGTACAAGATCTATCTGAAGTGGTACAGCTTGAGATTGGGAGTTGTCCATCTTTCAGTAGGTAGGCATAATTGTTATCATTCAGTTATGTTCTCAGATAGTATAGGAAGAAGTTTAGGTAAATTAATTAGTAACAACCTGAGTTATTCTACTCAAAATTATTGTATGCCAATGTCAACCTACAAACAAATACAGGAATAGGAAACAAACGAAAAAAAGCCACGAAATATATTAAACGGTATAAAATTAAAATAAAGCCACTCAATTGACACACGTAAACACACCCCCACATATATATTTATACACACACGCACAATAGTAGCTAATAAATGAATAATATTGTAATACTTACCTAAGCACCGCACCACACTTGTAACAGCAGCACGATCACGGTGGTGACGGCAGTAAGTGGTGCTTACAGCATAGGAGTCCTCCTAGTTTAAATATTGTTTATTGTTGGATCATTAAATTCCCTACAAAAAGGTTGAACTGCGCCGTCCGCAAGCCCGCGCCTACGGTGGCCGGAAGTCGGCTATCGACTCCCGACACCCAGGGTGTCTCCTCCTGCGGCGACTAGGGGCTTGAGGGCGCAACGATTGCTTCACTCTCACGCACTCCGCCTCCTCCTTCGCGAGCATTACTGCTTCGCAGAAGGAAGTGACGGCTTCCCATTCCCTCTCGCTTCATACCATGGCCTGGACCAGGAACGGACGCGAGAGATCGCCGACGCCGATTACCGCTACGAGGCGCGCCCCGGCACGCTCCGCCCAAGCCGGGCAGACTTCCATCGTATGCTCCACCGTGTCCTCCGGTCGATTTACACCATGGTAACACCAGGGCGTTTCCTCCCGCCTTATCCGAATCAGGAACCTCCCGAAACAGTCATGTCCGGTGAGGACCTGCGTCAGGTGGAAGGTGAGGACGCTGTGGCGCCTCTCAATCCACTGCTCAAAGAGGGGATTACCGCTGCAATTGTGGCGTGCCCTGAGCTGAATAGTCCTGGTCCATACTTCATGTTCGTGAAAGGGCGCCGTCAGTAGGGACTGGTCATCTCTTAGCTGCCACGGCTTATTTTAATTCCAGAATTGTTTTTCTTTTTATCTTGTTAATTACGGTCGCTTTTAACTTGCACGTCTTTCTACATCGTCCTCGCATGTATAATTTCAACATGAATGATGTAACCAAGTTTTTCGTAATTTTGGAGACCTTGGTGCCCGTTCTTCTCCATAGGTACCTACTACGCTTTGGAATGGGCTACTAGCTTCATCCTTCTGACCGACCGACCCCTTGACAATTCAAAAGTGCCTGTAATTGGTTTAATTGATATAAATACTTTGAGTTTGAGTTTTAAGTTTGAGTTTAAATGACTTTCGATTTGATTTTGATTATGTTAGTATTTCTGTGGTCCATCGCCACTGTTTGTAAAACCAACTTTTTGCTGCTGCTTATAACGTGGTATTAATTATATGTCAAAGAGTTCAGTCTAGCTTTATGTTGAGTCTAAATAAAGCGCTCTGATGAGACTCACAAATAAAACAAGTATGTTTTCATCACTGGTTCCTCACCCGCAGCATTAGTCTCGGGCGTGGTAACACGTGGTGATTCAGTTGGCCATATATATATATTCTCGTTTCTAGGTCATATTTTTTCGAATTGTGTATACGGTGTAAGGGACATCGATACGCAAACTTTTGTAAACAGGATTTTAATTCAGATTTATTACAGTTGTAATGGCAATCATGTCATTTGATTTAAATAGGCTTTTATTTTTATATAGATTCTTCTATATTTTGTGAATGTGAGAACGTTGTAGGCCTAACTTGTAGACTGCTGATTTGTAGACCTTTTTATATTTTGTTGAGTGCCTGTTACTTGTTGACAGGCCTACACTGTCCTCCCATACCTATCAACACTGTAATTTGAAGCATTGTAAAAGCCCCTTATTTTTAAAA
Source organism: Dryobotodes eremita (assembly GCA_917490735.1). Lineage (NCBI taxonomy): Eukaryota > Metazoa > Arthropoda > Insecta > Lepidoptera > Noctuidae > Dryobotodes > Dryobotodes eremita. Next base: position 769,474 of record OU823241.1, on the reverse strand, counting down.
GAGTAACCATGGAGTTTCTGGCCGGCTCTTCTCCATAGGAAACAACCAATTAGAACTGTGCACTTAGCTTCTGACGTTTCATAAGTGCCCATGTAGGTTTATGTGAAATTAAATATTTTGATTTTGAAACTTTTACCATGAATTCAGTTCATGAGTAGTATATGGACGGGGTGCCCCAAGGTTTTTGAGCAAGCATAAGCAGGGTGAAAAGTTGGTATCTGAGTTGGTGCGGCAAGCGGAGAGAACACCGACTTTTTTTTTAAAGTTTCCGGTAAGAGCCTCTTGGTCAAGAGTCCACTTGACCAAGGTCAAGAGTCCACTTTCAAACTTCGAAAAAGGACCAAAAATAAAGTGGTCTTAAGAGTTTTTGATTTCCATGATCGTGTGCGGCCTAACCCGTAATTAATTAAATAGGCGAAAATAAATCTGACGAAGAAATTGTTGGCTTTCCCTAAATCTGACGACTTTGAAAACTCAGAATTGGACCTTTTTGAAAAGGATATTCAGGGCGAATGTGCGTTGTTCTGTGCAATAATGTGACGAATCCTGATAGTGAATATAATATAAATATCTAAATATCTGACAGATTGATGGAGCCTTCCAAATATGACGAAATTTCATCAATTCAAAATTTACCCAAAAGTGGTAATAATTTTGCATTTATCCCTTAAATCAGGGAACCCAATAGCTTCGATTACTATTTGAATTTGCAGCTGACATGTTTGCGAAGATTTATCGATCTTCAGAAGTTTGAACATATCAAACACTTGAACGTAATGATTAAAAGGTAAGTAGACAAATTGGCGCATCGTCCGGATACACCCTAAACATGGTTGATTATTTCAAAATTTTACTATGACACTAAGTTAATAATATGTTTGGAAAACATCCTCATTTTACGGGCTATCTAACGAGCTATTAATGTTTAAAAAAATATTCAAAGGTGCCCGTAATTTTTTTGATAAAGCTGGCAAAGATAGGAAAAGGTACTTTAAAAATTACATTTAATAAATTTAATTTAGTAAGTAAGTAAGTAAGTAAGTATATTTATTTGTTTAAACATGGTATACATACATTGCATGCAAGATATTACAGTAGAAAAGAAAGTTCAAACATGTTCAGCCGCGTGACGTGGCGTACAAATTGTTGAGTGGCGTACAGTTGCTGGGTTTTAAACCGAGACTACACTTATTAAATTCAAAATGATAAAATTACTATAACAATCGTACTACATTATCAATACAATTCAATTATCAATTCTATTCAATGTCAGTTCAATTATCAATTCAATTCAATGTCAAGTTAATTATTAATTCAATTATGTCAAGTTGATTATTAATTCAATTCAATGTCAATTCAATTTAATTATCAATACATTATACAATAAAATAAATTAAAATACATAATCATCAAGAAAAATTATCCTCTTTCATAAATTCCGAAATACTATAATAAGATCTCTCTATTAATAATTTTCTCAATTTCAATTTAAGGCCAGATACATCCAATAATCTCCATGACTTGGGCAATTTATTAAATATGGTCGGAGCCATGTAATAAATGCTCTTATGCAAAAGAGCAGTTTTACCGCCGCGAACACAGAGTAGAGTATTGTCACGTCTATTCCTTGGCACAGCATCAGACAAACGTTGGAATAAGTTAGAATGACTTACAGTGAACATTACCGTTTCCAAAATGTATAATGAGGGTAATGTCAATATTCTATGCTCTTTAAAATAGGGTTTGCAGCTGTCTGTTGTTTGAAGTCGAAACATCGATCTGATGCATCTTTTCTGGGCCCGAAACGCTACTTCATTGTCCGCACTATTTCCCCAGAAAATAACTCCGTATCTAAGAATGGATTCAGCCAATCCATAGTACGCAGTAATTAATGCATCTTTATTGAGAACCGCTTTAACAATAACATTTAATTAACGATTTGTTTACGTTATAATACTTTTCTGTTCGAGGTTTGTATTGTAACTATGAACGTCTGCGCTCGAAATCGTTTCGCAAACCGCTCCTAATTCTTAGTTAGGTGATAGTTCGTTTTGTGATTTTTATAAAATAGGCCTCAAAACTTGTACTCAGGCCGCCAGCTTCAAGATAACTAAACGCAAACGCAAACGCTAAACGTATGTTCTTTCTTTTTTTTATTTCTAACTAGGTTAATTAAATGACACGAGATACAGATTTATTTTTAAACGACTTCAAAAAGAAGGAGGTTGTCAATTCGTGATGTCTAAATCCGAAACTATAAATTTTACCGAAAAATACTCAAAGGAGGTTCGGAGCCGATTTGATAAAATATTAACCTGCGACGTTAGATTTTTGAAAAAATATATTCTGAGCCGGGAATCAAACCGGTTGATTTTGTAAAATAAAATACATCCTATATTATTACACCATCCGAAAGTGTCGCAAATAGCAAAAGCTCTCCCAGGGTTTCACTGTTTCACGGGGTGTGACAATACAGCTGCTTTTTGCAAAAAGGATAAAGTAAAGCCTTTCAACCTATGTAAAGCGAACAGTGATTACCAATCTGCTTTTCAAACCCTTGGGAGCAGTGAAACTATTTCTGCAGAGTCAGTTAAGTCAATAGAACAATTTACGTGCTCCGTTTATGGAGTAAAAGGCGATGTCATCAACATGGCTAGAACATTCTTTTTTTGCATTAATGACCCTAGAAAAGGCAAAAATATTTTTGAAAACATTAAGAAGTCAGACCCTTGTTTGTATGTAAAATTGAAAAGATGCAATAGAACAGCTGAATTCGCTTACCCTCTTCACACAACCCCGGAAGGTAATGGATGGGAAATAAATGAAACCAAATACCAGCCCACCGGGCTAGAAAGCAGTAACTTGCCTGAAGGTTTAGATGATAGCGCCGAACATTCTGAAAACGAAGAGACTGTTACAAGAAGATGACGACGATGAATTATAAAATAAAAAACCGGCCAAGTTCGTATCAAACCACGCACAGCCTAGAGTTCTGTCGGGATGAATATTTACACAGCCCAATATTTATTTTATCGGCAGCGTAACTTTAGTTAGTATTTCATCATTTTTCTCACAAAAACTGGAAATAAAAGTTGTTTACGCGGGTTTTTTTTTTGTTTGAAATACAACACCTCGTCTCTATTACTATCTGTGTTTTATAAATAGGGGTATCATATATTTGAGTTATCTAAACTAGATAATTTTGTTTTGAGTTAGGTTGCTGAAGAAAATCGGCACTTCCTTCATATGTTTTGTAGATTATTCCATTTCAGTAAAGTTGCTTTAATAACAATGTATCTACATTTATCGAAAAATAAAACGATTTAAAACTAAATAATGAAATTTTACTTAATCTAAGCTAACTCCAAGTTAGCGGTCTCAGCAGAAGTGTTGAGGCTTATTTAATAAAATCTCTCAAAAAAGCGAACTTACGCTAAGAATTAGGGGCGGTATCAGTATCCATACCAAGCGCAGAGGAATATACATACTCGTAGTTTAGTATTAAGATATGAACCTGAATTCGTTAATTTGAATTGCCATTTTTTTTTTCTTTCAGTTTGCCATTTGACATTACTGCACATAATTTGATCCTTATTAGCGACACTTTCAGATGGTGTAATAATATAGGGTGTGTTTTATTTTCCAATATCAACGGGCTCCATTCCCGGCTTAGAAAATATTTTTTCAAAAGTCTAATGTCGTAGGTTTATCTTTTATCCAAATCGGCTCTGAGCCTCCTTTGAGTATTTTTCGGTACAACTTATAATTTCCAATTTGAATTCAGTTAAAAATAAATCTGTATCTCATGTCTTTTATTTAACCTAGTTAACTTGAAGCTGGCGGCCTAAGTACAAGTTTTGAGGACAATTTAATAAAAATCACAAAAACGAACTATCACAAAGAATTAGGGGCGGTACGAGTAACGATATCGAGCACAGAAGTTTATATATTAGTTACAATAAAACCTTGAACAGAAAAGTGCTATGACGTAAATAAATCGTCAATTAGGTAAATGTTTTTGTAAATTGTGTAAGTACTGTTTCCTATCTTTACCAGTATATAAAAAAAAAATTACAGGCATTAATGGATATTTTTATAAATATTAATATTAATAGCTAGTTGGATAGCCCGTAAAATGAGGATGTTTTCCAAATATATTGTTAACTTAGTGTCGTAGTAAAATTTTGAAATAATCAACCATGTTTAGGATGTACCCTGATGATGCTCCAATTTTCCTACCAATCTTTTCAAATCATTACGTTCAAGTGTTTGGTATTTTCAAACTTCTGAATAGCGGTCGGTTTTTTTTTTATATAGGTATAATCAACAAGAAATTAAATATCGAAAAATAAATATTATTTTAATATATCGTATTCTGGGACTCATAGAATTGGTATTTCCAGCTCTTCTCCATTTCTTATCCAATTATATATTCTTTTCGTATTAACTCTCCGATAACCTCCACCATTGCAATGGTATATAAAGATGCTGTTTAATTCCGGATCTTCTTCATGTCGAGAGAACAGTAAATAAATGTATAATATTTATTATGTTAAATGAGTTGGGGGCCCAGTAGATGGGCACGACAATCGCGGCATCAATGGCGTGTTTTTGATCCTCAGAACTGCAGGTGTATGGACACTTTGGTCACTCCAACATATAAGACGTGGGTTGATAAGGAGCACCGCATTGACACTAGGTGTCGGTGGGATCTATAATTTGCTAGATTGTCCTTGCAGCAGCCTACTTGGGTCCGCAGTCGATTGATTGTTTTCCATATAGGCTCCTGCAAGAACCAACCACATATAACTAAGCGGTTTCCCTTGGCGCAGGTTCGACCGGCTGGCCGCCGAGCACCACTGCCTGCGCATCAAGCTGTTGGGCGACTGCTACTACTGCGTGTCGGGCCTGCCGGAGGCGCGCGACGACCACGCCAAGTGCTGCGTCGAGATGGGCCTGGACATGATCGATGCTATTGCGTAAGTTATACCACATAAACCCACACGCAGGACTCCAAACGACAGCTACGGAACTATCTTTGAAGATGAAAATAATTCATGATTAGCACCGTAATTGCGTAACACAATTTCAGTCATAATCCGACTTTGAAGGAAATTTCTAATCCATTGATTCATAGGTTTCATTAATTCGTCTGCTTAACAACGTAAATAACGCAATGAACGTAGCTGAAGTGTCAAAATGAAAAGCATTGCCATCGATTGCCGTCATATGTGGGTTATTATACAATTACCGCGCTGGTGGAATAACGATCTGTAAAATAACATCGTAGTCCACTAATGTTGTTATAAACTCGTAAATTGTTAACCTGTGCGGCAGAATATTTTTGATCTCATCCTTCACATAGTGTTCATCACAGTACAGTGCTATCGCCTGACTCATGGGTCTGTGTGCAGACTGGTGCGCGAAGTGATGGCCGTGAACGTGAACATGCGCGTGGGCATTCACACCGGCCGCGTGCACTGCGTGGTGTTGGGCCTGCGCAAGTGGCAGTTCGACGTGTGGTCCAACGATGTCACACTTGCCAACTACATGGAGAGCGGCGGCGTTGCCGGGTGAGTACCAAACTCAAACTCAAAGCATTTATTTCAATTAAACCATTTACAGGCACTTTTGAATAGTCAAAGGAGTCGGTCAGTCAGAAAGATGAAGCTAGTGGCCCATTCTAAAGCGTAGTAGGTTCCTTTGGAGAGGAATGGGCAAGAACCTCCATGGATAATCTTTTATACCAAAATATTGTTACAAAATGTTAGTTACATCATCCATTTTGAAATTATAGGTAAGTACATATTGTACCTACCAAGTAACGAGGTAACTTGTTCATCGAAGAGTTGGTTGAGCTTGCTAATGTGTTTCTGAATCATCAACCTCCTGACCTTATCCTTATAGCCATCCACATTCGTACCTAACACTATGTATCGCATACGCTTCATTCCTCCAAATCACGTGTCTAAATCACGACAATCACTTGCTCCTCAGCTTTTCTATCGCAGGCACAATACGTGTTTCAAACCAACGTGTTTCTTGAATGTCACCTGTGTATGAGATTGCCTCGTGTCTAGTTTCTATAATGTCACCTGCGTAGGAAACTGCCTCGTGTCTAGTGGTCGCAAGCACCACTGCTGTGCATGAGGTCTTAGGTTAGAATCCCGGTACGGGCTCGGGGAATACAGGCGTGATGTTATGTACTCATACCAAGCACATGACTCTCGACAGACGCGTGCACATTACGAAGGAGACCCTGCGCTGCCTGGGCGACGACTACAAGGTGGAACCTGGCTACGGAGGCCTGCGCAACGCCTACCTAAAGGACCACAACATCGAGACGTTCCTCATCGTGCCCGACGACACCAGCCGCGTGGTCAGTACACAATCACGGTCCATTTGCTATCCCTTTAAACAGCCTGGTGGCACTCATCAAGACAAAACACCTCGAGCACAAACGATACCACCACCGACGTACACCCCGCAAGAAATAATCTTGTCCTTTCATATCGGCGTTTGGGTATCCACAACACTGGCACAACCACTTGTTGGTGACAACTTTTAAAGTGATTTTCTCCTCTCTTGAGTGAGTCTTACTGTGTTGATTGTAATTTAATGTTCGTTTATCATCGTAATTTGGAACCAACACTTTTATGGAATATGTGTTATCTTAAAGTTGCAATAGTATTTGCATCGCTTTTGAATGGTGTTAAGTGCATACATAATTAGTGCTACTGACTTTACCACCAGCGTTTGAGCGGATAAACTAGTTAATGATAAAATATATTATTCAGATCGTGGTTCAGTGAAGTATCGTGAGTGTAACGTGGATCATGTGTTGTGCGCAGGACAAGAAGCCGCAGCACTCGTTCTCGCTGAACGGCAACGTGTCGAAGGAGATGCGCGTCATGGGCCACGGCTCGCAGCACGGCAAGCACTCCTCCAAGTAAGTAGCCTTCACCCCACCTACCCACTAATATTGACAATCTTTTGGTATATTATACTGAATCCAAAGTGAACCTTAATCCCAATCCAACCACAAGGAGAACACTATATAACTTGGTCATTATCTCGTGAAACGGACAATAGACATGACTGTTAGACCGTGAAATTGCGACTGCGAGTCACCCGATACTGCTGCTCCACCTCGCCCGGCCGAGTAATGAAGCTGCCCGAATTTACCAACGAAATAGAATTGCACCTACTTGAAACTTCCACCAAATTGTTGAATTTTCCTGACGGTACGCGGCGCTTCCAATTCAAGGCTCTACAAACAGCGGGAAATGTCCTCGTCCACTTATACTTTTAAGGCAACTTACCTATTGCACCGAGTCATAGCAACATCAATCACCGTATCTACACGGCGAAATACATAATAATTATGTCATTATGTATTGTGACGAAATACATAATAATTATGTCATTATGTATTATGGCGAAATACATAATAATTATGTCATTATGTATTGTGGCGAAATAACATTGAAAAATCATCAAAATTAATAAACTATTTTACGTGTTAAAACACGTAAAATAATTTATTAATTTTTAAAAAGAATAGCAGCCTAAAAATAAAATATCGTTAAAAAGGTTGCGGAACAGCTAATTTGGCCTAATTGAAAAGAGATTACGAGAAAACTTAAGGTACATCGGATGGTAAATCTTTGTTTGTTACGCATTTGGTTTCCGAACCAGGGAATCGATTGCAATCGGTTTTAGATTCGTGACCACTAAATTAGGTAAACTTTCAAATGAATATTGGTGCCGTTTTTTTTTCACAAATTTCTCTAAACTAGACAAAAAATCACCAAATTTTTTTTTATTCCTGTCAAACGACGTTTCCCATTCTGAAATTGATATAAGTGACACTACTTAACTATAGTTTGACAGCACTAATGTCATTTAGTTATTCAATTTAGTGAAAACAGTAATTATGCTAATTTGCCATTTTTACCTAAAATTTTGATTGCCAAACTATTCAGACTATTTTTAAACGCGATTAAAAAGGTGTGGAATAAAATTAGTTGTTATGAACTAAAATTTACAAAGCAAGTTTCTCTAGTTCTTGAAAGTTTGGATGCTTGAGTTTGTAAATCATTATGGAAGCTTAAGTGATTGCAGCTGTTGTCGATTCAGCAGAAAGCTAAACAATAAAATGATTGTTATTAGAATACAATACGAAATGCATTCGTTGCACTTATTGACATGACTGGACAAACAGATTCAAACAAATTCAAGATGTCCTTGATTTCCTATGGCGACGAGAATACCGCAGATTTCAACGTACTGAACGAAAAACCGGATTTTCTTTTCTTGAGATCACATTTTTATTGGTAAATTAGCTATATTACGCTGAAATAAACAGCAAGATAATCATGCAACCTGAATCCATTTTTAAATGCTGTAAGTTGTCGATTTTAATGAAATTAAAGGTTTTATTTCTTATGGAAAACCAAAAAAATATCACCGATGTTGTAAATCGTTTTCGGTGTAAGTACAACCCTAGCAGGATCACATTGGTCACAGTTGCAGGGAGCATTATGACATTTCGCGATTGTCAAACTTGATTTTAATTGTGTCAAAATTGTTTTTTAGTTTAGAGTTTTAAAGTTTTTTGTGATAGTTTAGTTTGGTGTACAAGATAATCAGCACCGATATCTTATACAGATGAACCTAAGTTATCCTGATAGAAACAGTCCTGGTTAAAGATCAACTAGTAAAGGGTTTTTCAACAAGAACTTTGTTTTTAACACAAAATAAAACAAAGAATTTAGATGTTTTTTTTTTAATTGTGTTAGAAAGAGTAAGGTTTGGCAATTATGAATGAAAACTGATATCGTACAAATGTCCACCACGACCACGCTCACAGATGTTAATTCTTTCAGTCGCATTTTGGGAAAATGGCGGGACAATTTCGTTAATCGCGTCACGGATTTTGAGTTTTAAGGCTGCAATCGATTCCAGTGACTCCGTTTAGAATCTATCTATAACATAGCCGCACAAAAAATAATCCAGTGGTGTTAATCGCAACAAACGAGGATCGTCCTGGGGATGTTAACATCAGATTCTCCGCCAAGTATGTGACTAGCGTTATACAGAAGATGATGAGAGGCAAGTCCCCGGGTCACGACAGTCTTAGCATCGAGCATTTGAAGTACGCGGACATACACCTACCATGAGTCCTTGCAGTATCATTTAACTTGTGTGTTAGTCATAGTTACTTGCCCGATGACTTAATGCACACGGTTGTTTATTTATTAATTAATAGGAGAACCAACAGTTTTAATAGGTGGATAACAATTGAATGTGTAACACAGAGCCAATTACAAGTTCCCACAGATAAAAACAGAAAAAGTAGAAATCTTAGGATCACTAACAAGCACGATAGAAAAGATTATATTATAATATGTATGTATATATATATATATAAGGTATAATAAGCACTAAGCACTTTTAGAAAAGTCGGTATTTAGCTGAGTGCGTGCAGAATAGGTTTTGGTGGTAAATGGGTCAAATGAGAACTCTTAACAAAGAATATTAACGTCCTTACTCGCTCGCACTATGTTCATACATTGTGCGAGCGAGTATTTTATTATTCTTTGCCTATAGTTAGAAGAGGAAAAAGGAATGGAGATAGGCGGATTAAATCTAACTGATTTCTGGGGGACATTGAAACGCAGTTTATGCAGGAGATCAGGGGGCCGAGACAAAATCCCTTTTCCGTAAGCGTTAACGCCAATGGAAAAATCACATTGTATGGAGTTAACATTTGCTTACCACGTGACATTACATATCTGTTCCGCAGGTTCATTGCCATACATTTTGACGTTAGCGTCTGGCGTTAACGCTATCAGAAAAGTTTTTGTCTAGGCCTACTGAACAGTCAATCTTTTTAGACATCATTTTTAAAAGAAAAGTGCAATCTGCTAGTCGACGACGATTTATAAGTGGCTGCTGTAATGATTTTTTGTTTTTCAAGTATTTTGGCCGTTGGGTCTCCGAAGACCTGTAGGACAATCAGGATATTGAGAGGGAGCGCAGTGCGCTGTCTGTCCGGTGTACTAAGTTGGCGCGCAGGTTGGCACGATGTACTAGACCAGGCAAGGTGACTTTATTGAGGGCATATTATCAGTCGTTTTACACGTGCAGCCTGTGGACCAACTTACGCAGCAGACGAACGCGCATTGCGCGTACGGTACAACAATGCTTTCAGGATGCTGTTACTGCTGTTAGGGTTTCCGCGGTGTTGTAGTGCCTCGACTATATCTGCTGAGGTGCAAACTGATTAATTTTTTCACGATCTTATGGAAACGGAGCGCTTCGCTATTAAGTCGCCTACAAAACAACTCGAACAGCGTCCTGAAGGTATTGTCCGAGCGGTGGGATCTACCCCTTGTGGCAGAGGTGGATGCAGCTTCATGGTAGCGCCTCCCCTCATATTATGTAATACTTTTGTGTTATGTATTTTATTTTATTAGTTTTGATGACATGTGTATGTATTTTATATTTTATTTGATTTGAATGACATGTTTGTATTGAAATTTTATTTGAATTAAATGTTTGAGTATTACCTATTTTATTGTTTAAGGGTGATTTTTATATCAATTTTATGTTTTTAATGTAATGAAATGTACTTTGTTTAAAATAAAATGAATTATTATCATAAACGAAGGCGGATCGACCCTATAATAGTAACTTACAAGAAATACAACTGAAAAACAACAAAATTCTACTGCCATTTCTGTATTTTCCCTGTTCTTATTTATTTGTTCTGTGTGACGTCATTGTGTCTCCAGCACCGTTAGCTACAGCCGGCCGCTGCGACCGCTTTCATTAAATAAAACACGTATAAATGGCCACCGACTTTATTGGAACTTGCTAGGACAGCGGCTACGAGTTTGTCTCTTTCAAGTTATGGTCGAGACATTCCTGAGGTACCGACAGTGGTTAAATGGCAAAAGTCGATTTCGCCTTTCATAACAATGTTTTTGAGTTTTTAATAGACGCATATGCTGATAAAATAATAATTTAAATAAGTTTGCAAGTCCTTAGAGCACTTCATCATTCGCATAATGGACACCAATCAGCAAAGTGATGCGCGCTCATGGAACCTGAGCTTGAAGCACTGCCTGAGTGCTTCTCTGCTTTAGCTTGACCGATATACGGACACTCGAGACTTGCAACCTGTTGCGACATTATTTTCAGTCATAATCTAAATGCAATTGAAATTTAAAGAGAGAATTTCAATTTGCGTTGGGAGACTGTTGAGAAAGTCTGATTTCGTAGTTCCGTTAGTACTTTATCTTTTATGTGGTTCCGTACAATTTATGGGCATACAATATTCACCTACTTAAGTACATTATATCGATGTAAATTCGACATTTTCCACATGCGGACCTGGTCCGTCGGTCCGCACGTCGCGCGCACAATTCAATTAACGCAATCAATCATGCATTATGCAGAGCGCCCCGCACAAGTAATGCACAAATTAATAACGTAACCCTGCAGTGCGAGCTCACCGGGACACCAGCCTATACCCGCCATGTTTGTACTAGCAACACAGCGCTCTACGAGTACTTAGGTAGTACTCGTAGTTAGCTACTACCTCATTGCTTGACACACCCAGAATGACAATCCCTTTCATTTGAACAATTCAAAATATAGTAGTTGATGCATGAATTAGATCTACTTGTGTTCATAAAGCAGCGGCCGCAGCCGCTTGCACCACATACCTCGTTAAACTTGCAAATCCGCGATTAGTGAGATTATCTGATTAATATTCCAGTGCCGTAATCCAAATGTTTACAATATCGGCGCATAATTAGGTATTTACGTTTGCAAACGGGAGAGCATTATTTGTTTAAATTCGTGTATTACGTATATCGCCGTACCTACTCTAATAATTGGTACATATGGAGCGTATGTATGTTTTACATTTTAAACAGATACAAACATTTATTCATAATCTATTTCAAGAGTAATGAATCATGATTGAATGATTGATCTTATCTTCCTTCGTAGCGTGTCCGGTACAGGTCCGCTATAATCGTTACTCAAACTGCTGTTGCAGAAGTGGCTAAAGAATAAAATAATTGAGTCCACTGGTAGCGGTAACCACGGTCCACGGTAGTGAGGGCTTTAGACAGATGAATCTTCAAACAATGTCATTGGCTTCGTCATCTTACTTTGGGCGTGCAGTGTAACAGTTACGATACATGTACTTTCCGTCCGCAAGTAGGCGTACCAATCCCAAGAGCCTGCCGCGTACTAGCGTGCGCCCGACGCGGCGCGCGGCGGCGGCGTGCTGACCGACTCATTTACTGCAGCCACCTTTATACAGTGTGACCACATACACGCTGAAATTTTAATGGTCTTTTTCCCGCAGCGAAATAATTTTGTCTTGATAGTACAACCGATTTACAAAAATAAAAAAGAATTAAAAAATGGCAGATTTACAATGTGAAAAACAAAACTCAAAAGCGACCTCGAAAATTAGAAAAATCCGTCGATTTACTGATGTAGGTACCGCGAGGCTAGACTAGTTAGTTACTTTCATAGTATTATGTCGTACGGTATTTTACTATGAGGACGGGCTGCAGACGTCGAGTCTATTTTTATTCTGCAAAAAAGAGCCATCAGAGCCATATATGGCCTCCGCAGGCGCGACTCTCTAAGGGAACTGTTTAAAGATATTAACATCATGACGGTACCTTGTCAATATATTTATGAAAACATCATGTACGTAAGGAAAAATCTACATAGTTTTAGTAAAAGAGGTGAAAGACACAATTATATCACTAGAAATAGGGACCAATTAGTTGAACCAGGTTTCAGGCTGGCTAAAGTAGACTCTTCTTTCATGGGGTACTGTTTAAAATGTTACAACAAAATACCTCCCCATATACTTCAATTGAATGAATGACGAATGTGAGAAACAGGTTTGTTATCTTACAAAAAACAAATTTTCTAAATTAGTTGATGAAGTATTTAAATACTTCATCAACTAATTTAGAACAAGATTTGTAAAAAAAAAAAAATTGGAATCAACTTATTTACAATGATTTTAATAAACCAACCTACTCTTATGTGGTCTTTATTTACAAAGGTACGAGTAGGTAGTGTAGGTACTTATACTTCCCAATAGCGGAGTAATTGTACGAAGCGCAAGCCACTGCGTTATATATACACACAAACGAGCACGTTTTAATTGATTGTCTTTCAATTTTAATAAAGTGACTCTGTCACGTCTTACGATATTAAAACAGTCCACTATCGCAGTCGTTAACGCGTCACGAGTTTCGTGTTCTTCACGATACACGGATACACCAGGTGCATGAGCTCAGGCCACAAGTAAAAGTCCAACGGAGTCAGGTCGGGGCTTCTAACTGGCACAGATACTGGTCCGATGCGTCCGATCCAGCACTGGGGAAACACAGTTTAGTGGATTAAGAGCGGGTAGTAACCAAAATTGCCTATCTTCAATTTAATTTTTCATGAAATTCGTAAGACTTAGGTATAAAATAAAAATAATATGAGTAACTGCATGATACTATTTTAAAACTTTTTGTGCAACAGAAACACAAAATATTAACATTTTGTCGATAAAATAACATCATGAAATTACCCCTAATTTTCACGTTTTTTCAATTTGTACTTAATTATGCTAATGACTAATAGGATAATTTTTTAATGATTATTTGTATTAAGACAAGGCGAAAAAAATTGTGCAGGCATTTTTTGAAATTCCTTTCATTTTTGGTTTTATTACGACTACAAGCTTTAAGCACTTACGTCGTTTTTAGTTCGTGGAAGAAGTCATCTTCCGTCGCACGTTACGGGAACTTCAAGCATATTTTTGTTTCACAAATCAGTCGTCGTCGCTCTGTTGAGACGTGAGGACTGTGCTTGAATTTTCTGTTGCTCTGGGATTTAATTTATTTGCGTAAATAATATTTTCGTAATTTATCACATTGTAAGAAAGAAACTGTGAAATAGAAAACATGAAAAAATCACTAAAACCACTTCCGAAACGATTATTAAAATCGTTAAGAATTGATAAACTAAATAAATACCGCGGCTAAACTATAAAATAAAAATATTATAATAATTCAATGTTGATTATTTGACAGATTTTTGACTGGTATAGTACAACTAGCGCCATTGTTCTGCACTTCAGTCAATTTTCTTGCGAAGGAAATTTACAACATAGAGTTCGTGCTGGAGATTTTAGATCTTGTTACTATTAAACAAAGAACCAAATTCGTTTACTCCCATTTTCGTTGACAAAGTCCGTGTAAGGGTAACCGTAGACGAACCATTTCGAGCGACTTTTGACCAACCCCCGAATCAAGTTGAAACTCGGAATTTAAAATATAGGTAGGTTGTTGGTATAGTAATATTTATTATTGGAGCTTACAAAATAAATAAATCGGGAAACTAAAATATGTACTGGGATTATTGCGGACACAAGTACGAAACGGTGTGCACGGGACATGACATTTTTCATACGGATAGTGTTCTCGTGACTAGATCCCTTTTTATGGTGGGGATGAGTAAAGATTGTGGCGGATCACAATGTCTGGGACTGTCGGCTTGCTTTTCAAAGCTAAGTTTCAACAGTTACAAAAGAGGAACCTAATAAACTTTCGACTTTCTTTGTCACCCATATAAATAGATGCCTTTTATTTTGTCGGTAAAGCCGACTAATGTACCCTAGTTATTTGTTCCGAAATTGGCCTGTTTTTCACAAATGTTTTCGGCGAGGACTTTTTTCTACTCGCGCTCCGCGTAGGATAGGTTTTCATGACACATGCCATTTGACTTTGCACAATACAGTGCAAAATCCACCATACCAATATTATTTTTTACTGGGTAACACTATTGCTAATTGACTTTACACGATCCTGCAAAGCGATTTGCACGATATACCATTATATTTTTTTACTTAGTTAACACTGGTTTCCACGAAGACGTCGTGAGGTCCAACTTGTACAAGGCCCTAAATAAAATTTGGTTACATTGGAATTTGAACTCTGTCACGCCAGCATTGAGTTTCTAGTTCCAAAACATGACTGTGATCTAAGATTCTGAATGCAAGCTTAGCGTATAGTATATGCAAAATAAACAGATGTTTTACCTACTGAAGAATTTCATTGAAAATAAAGGGACTAGACAATGATCATACTTCGTTTAAATAATATTGTAATTGAAAAACCATTCGAGGTACCAAATAAACGCACGTACGCAAATAAATTAAAACCCATAAGATACATGTCGTTGACCTAGAATCATGAAATTTGACAATAAGCAAGGTCTCACAGCACAAATAGCTACAGGAAAATATCTGAAAATCGTTCATTTGTAGTTATGTTACATAATGTATGGAACGATATTTTTTCACCTACAACGTTAGGTTTGTCTTTCAATTCGGAATCGAAAATTTGTAGGCCGTATCTTAAAGTAACATTTAGTCTTTATTTCATTTAAGTCGGTCTACTCTCCAATCTAACAACCCACCAGCATCGGTAACAGATTCACGGGCATACAATAATATTGAATAATATACCTACTTGTACACAGCAATCATACATAGGTACATTGAATAGAACAGTTTCATCTGATTATTTTGCGTATACATACTACACACAAGATTCAAATTCAAATGCCTAAATATACGCCGGGCGAAAAGTTTCTGCTGGCGGGAAGGGATTGTGTTTTGTTTTTGTCGTGTTTGATGAGAGGGGTAGGGAAAGAGGCGCGGGTGAAACTTGATTTTTGTCTGTCTTGCTGACCCTCTTAACTACTATTGTTTCTCACGCTTTCGTGTTGATGCATATTTTTTTGACTATTTGTAAACAATTTTTTTTTTTTTTTTTGTTAAGATTATTTCCGTGATTCGATAGTACCGCTGAGGGCAAAACGTTCTGCCGCGGGAAAAATCTAATAAAATTTCAGCGTGTATAAGAGCAGGTCGTCTTTAGGCTGGAAGGATACGTGGCCACAGCAATAATAAATGCAAAAATACTTACACACTTTAAAATAACAAATATTTCATTTTGAACAAAAATAAGATATATGTATACATATAAAGCATAAGTTAGAATTGAAATTAGAATAAAATCTTTGCCATAGCATAGTGGCAAGCAGTGCATCTGTCGAAGGCAGATTATTACACATACGGCGCCGTCCGTTTGCATACTGTCGCCGTTATGTATAACGTCTAAGGCAAAATGTATAACGCCTAGCGTTATTTAAAAATCCTTGTAACCCAATAGATGATTCGATAAAAGATAAATGATTTTATTTCATTAAGTAGTTTTATACAAACACTTTTACACGTCAATCATATCTTAAAAACTAGATTTGGTCGGCGTTTCCTATCTGACTACTCAGAGAAGAAAGGCCGCAACAAGCTCGGAGGTCACAGTCTCTTTAAAGTCCAGGCATAATCTTGGTTAGATCATGTGGTGACCATGTAGACTTGTGTCTGAAATGGTCTTTTGAGGAAAAGCCACACAGAATGAGTGGACCTGTCCAGTCAGTGCACGCATTTGTCAGTAATCGTGCAGCTCAACTCAAGTTAAGGAGCTTAACCATTCGAATACGATCGCCGTATACATAATGCCTAGGTGAATTAATTCAACTACTTAGTTCTATTTTCCACTGCTTGAGGCACTACTAAACAAAAGAACAAAAATGGCGTCGAATAGTGCAAGTGTTTCCGAAAATATAGATGAAAACAAGTGCGTTCCGCAAGACACAAGTGATTTTAAAGAAGTTTACTATAAAAAAAATGTAACGAATCTAAAACACGATCGTTAAAAAGTTGTGGACTAGAGAAAAAGTTTTGTATAATATCCGGCTCGTAAAACACGCTCAAGGGTTCAGTTGGGACTGTAACCAACCACGCGCGAGCTGAATTGTTCGCAGTAACTAATCAAGGGCACCCCGTGGGTTAGATTATGTTAGAACAGTGACCAAACATGCGCGAGCCGAGCGAGCAAAGCGAGCGGTGCCGCAGGAGCGTCTGGTGAGCGTTGCGAGCGCTGCCGCGGCAGCGGCTGGCCAGTGTTACTTCCAAGTTAGATTTCTAACCGACTAATTCTGATTTGTTAACTGCCCACACGTGTCTGCTCGTTAAGCCATTTGACTGCTTAATATTTATTTAATTACAATACTTCTCTAAACGTTCAATTCTTGGATTGCCTTCATCTAATTTCTAGAAATGATTGGCAAAATCTGAATTAAGGGGTATGCGCTAAGGTAGCCCGCGAAGTTCAAATTTTCTTACATTTTTTTTGCAATTTGCTGTATCAGGTTGTATGTTGATTTAAATATAATTCGCGGCCGTATCAAATATTTATTTATTGACCTGCAAATTGCAAAAAACGTAATAAAACTTTAATTTCGCGGACTACCTTGGCGCATCCCCCTTAAAGGCCGGCGGCGCATGAGTCGTCGCCCGGAATGTTACTAATTTTATAAATATTTTGTTAACATAAAAATTTTGGACAGTGTAATTATTTTTAATTTGTATGTTATTTTTAATTTTCGTACGCTACACTGGTTGACGTCATCCCGTCAACGCTGGCTGTCTCTGAAAACCAGCGCTGGGGCTCTGTCTCGCATAGGGTCGTAGCATTACGCTGAACAATTTCCGTTTTGCGTGGATATGACGCATATTTCCCCCCAACTCGTTATTTTGTATTTGTGTGTTTTTGTCTGCATCATGTTTACCGCAATTATACGTATTTTCTTTCTTTCTTTCTATCTACTTTGCAGTACGACAAGGTTAGAGACTGGACTTGTGTGGATCGTATTGAAAGTCATGCCAAGACGGCATTTCTTATTAATGTTACAGCTCACAACAACCAGCACCCTAATTGCGTAACTCACTATTAATCACAATCTGAATCATTCTGAAGGATATTGCTAATCCATTACTTTATACAGTTTATATGTTCGAAAAATTTGTCTGCTCAAAAACGTAGGTAACGCAATGAATGTTGTTGAACTGTCAAAATTAAAGCCATTGTTACTGATAGTGTGTTACGCAATTACCCGACTGATCATTGCCCTAAACCACACTGCCCTGCCCAAGTAACCTAGTGCCATGTGTTAGGTATTTGTAAATACAGTTACAGCTAACTAATTTTCATAAAACGGCCAACGTCGTTGGACGGAGGAACAATGTCACGTCGGCGATCAAATTACAAACAAATAATATTCTGCATGCTTGCCTGTAACTCTCTATTAGTGAAGACTTCCTGCTTCGTCAGATGGACCAGTTACACTTACTTACTTGATGGCTTACGTGCGTCGTCAATCATTATTTTCTTTACATCTTTACTAGTTTATAGAGGGTTTGATCAGTATGACCCTGTCACCCTCGTAGGGGCTATTCTATCTACGCTTATTAGCTAAGTTTGCAATTTTATATTATTACAGGCCAACATTATTATATTTAAAGTCGGTAGGTGCACGTCAATCTCGGTCCATTCCGTTAAAATATCAGCGATATCTTCTATCTTATCACACTCAGTACTATTGAGAGAACCGTTCTCATTAAAACGGCAAACCTGTTCATCGGAGTATGTCCTGAATGTAGTCTGAAAGCAGTCATTGTCAACCTTTAGTGAATGTTTGGTACCAAGCCTTCTTACCCTCCTATAGTTCTGTCCTTACCCACAGGATCGGAGTGGACGCTGGCAACGAGAACAAGAAGCCGGAGGATGAGGTCAACGAGTACCTGATGAAGGCTATCGACGCGCGCTCCACGGACCGGCTACGCGCCGAGCACTGCCGCCCCTGCACGCTCTCTTTCCGCGACTCCAAGTTGGAGCAGAAGGTACATACCACAGAGCACCTGACCAACCGACGCACGCTCCACAAATCATCCTGTATTATCCTTCTTCTTCTTTTTATGTCGACGGTACTTTGATTGAATATTATTATATTGTTTGAGCCCAAATTAAACCGAAGTTGAATAAAATGTTCAATATACTTATCGCTACCAAAAGTGCGATGCTACGAGACGTGTATGTATTAGGGCATGCAAAAACCGGGCTGTAAAAAAAAAGCGTTTTATTCGGGTTTTTTGTTTACAAAACCGGTGAAACCGGTTAAATCGGTTTCTTCGGGTTTTTTTCCATTTTTATTAAAGAAAGGAGAAATATGTGTGTAAAATAATTATTTTGAATATCGCATAAAATAGAAGTCTTATTTCTAATTTACCAATACAAAATAATAATAAATCGGTAATTCTTATAGATATAAATTAAAAATTAAAAATTAAAGTTACACAGGTAGACCAATTAATGTGTAATTTTTAGTTTTTTTGGCTTTGAAGGATCTCTTTGTGTATCTTGACTATCTTTGAAAACATATGGGTCTACTGCACTTGTGCTTGGTGTTGGTTCTGTTGTAGATTTGGCATTTTCTTTTAAATCTATTGAGTGTTTACTGCGCAAGTGGTTTCGTAAGCTTGATGTAGAACTGCCTGCTGCTTTTAATATTCTATTGCATTCTTTGCATTTGGCAGTGGTTCCGTCCGTGGCACGCAAAAAATAAAACCATACTGATGATTTATCACCAGCAGATTTTTTATTTTCCACATATTTAGTCTTTGCTGTATCGGCATCATCTACATCGCCAGCCCTCTTCATGATTTTTCTTTCTGTAAATATTAAGTGCCATTGTAGCAAACGTTCATGATCATAATCTTGAAAATAATAACGGATAACTGGAAGGAAGTTTTAGGCGACGTAGTCTAGTTAAATGCACACTCTTTGTAAGACTACTTAGCTATGTATGAATATACAAAACTATAACTTAAATATGCAAAACATCCCTGCTGTGATTACATTTCAGTATTTGGTCATACACTTCATGTAATATTAGCAATGCATAATATACGGGCGATATAAAATAATGTGATCAAACTTACCTTCATTAAAATAATATCTGTAATGTAACCACTAACCACCAACAAACACAACACGTGCACTCGTCTCACTAACTCATGTCACTATACACAGACTGACCCAAAAACAAAATGGTGGCAGCGTGGCATAGTTGTATTAGTAGTGCGACAAGGATCTAAATTAACGTGGCTGAAATAGGAACTGAACTAACGCCGCCTCGCCGTCCTGTCAACGTTTGTCAGTGATAAATTTAACATTTTGTTTGGGAAAATTAAAGTATTATTAAATCAATTACATAGGAGAAACATAACCGAAAAAACCGAAGAAGCCGAAAAAACCGGTTTGTTATCCTAAAAAACCCGGGTTTCAAAATCAGTCGGTTATCCGGTTTTTTCGGTTATCCGGCTAACCGGTTTGCATGCCCTAGTATGTATGAATGGTATCCGCGAAATATCAATCAGTTCCAGCAATCATCGTCTATAATTACTATGAGCTGAGAGATTGTGATACAGGCCTCGGTAGTTGGTACTGAGTGCAAATAGAAGCATCATTTATGAAGTGATCCGTGCAGAACGTGATTGCCAGTAAGTCAGTGCTTGTCTATCAGAGTGTTGTACCGATGGAAGCGGAGTAAGTTGAAGATTTAATGAGCATTTAACTAAAGCGCGAACAGCGAACAGCCTGCACTGGCTCACATTTCATACTGTTTAAATTACCTATGCATCAAGCAAGTTGGATCTAATTTGGCTTGCGGTATTGTTATAAAACATAGAATAGAATAAAATACTCTTTATTATGTACACCATAAAAATTACAGATATAAATGTAGACATTTTACACAGGGTGACACAATGAGTGGTCTTATCGCTAAAAGCGATATTTTACAGACAACCTTTGGATGGGTTCAAGGGAGAAAGGAGAGACAATAATGCATGTAGTCAGTGGTGTACCATTTACATATACAACAAATACATACATACATAATACATTTACTTATCTACATATAATATATACAATAATAAACATGAAACAAGACCAAGGAAACTAAATATAATGATGATGTTTAAGGAGAGAGGAAGTGTTTTTTAACCATAATTTTAAAAGTGGACAAAGATTGAGCTCGCCTCACAACCCTAACCCCCAATAACAACAACATAACCCTTCCGAACTACCATATTATAACAATATTGATACAACAGGTAGGTCTTTAAGACCCTTCAATTCGTTAAAGCGTTACTAGTGAGGAACGTTTTCATAATTAATTGATTAACAAATTTCGATGAAAACGTATCCTTGTCAACCTTTGATGCACCCCTACCAGAGCAAAAAGTGCTCAATGTAAAACATCATACCTAAGTTGTCGTCATTGGCTGAAGCTTCAATCGATGACTTAGGACCTTACAGCCTCTCACAGTATGAATGGATCAGCTATGCTCGCAGTCGGATGCACCGCATATACACTTTACTGATGATCGTGATATTTGTGACCGGCAGCTGAGCTTACAGTGCAATATACAGTATACGGACTGATAAATATAGATGATGTAGGTACACTTGAGAGCAATACAATCACACATCCGGGATTTTGTGCATCCAGCTTTTTATTCTTCCTAAAGGAAATTAAAGACAAACGTTCTTAGACGAAACCTACATAGTTTTGTATTAATTGTGTAGGTACTAATACTGGCGAAATGTGGGTGTACTATATAATAATAAAGGAAGATAAAGGACTCTAAATCCTCACAGAGTGAGTGTCCTTTCGCCTTCTTTAGATATTTCAAATAAAAATGAACTTATTTTGGATCCCCTCTTTTTTTTGAGTGGGATTTTATCAAATAACTTGTCCCGCTCTGGGCAGAGCGGGAGGGTGTGTCAGAATTTTAATGACTAAAACCCACCCGTGTTCCTTCAGTTGCCTGTGCGCCAAGGCCACGGTAACTCTTTCGGACAAACCCGCGACCCCGACAGGCATCGGCCCTAACGGACCCCGTCATGATGATGATGTGTGCTGACATCTCTTTGAGGCGCGCGTGGAACACAACGCGCCGTCGACCCGGGCCTGGTCCTTACCGGACGGCGAGCTGCCCATTGCTCGCCGTCCGCAAGCCAGCGCCTACGGCGGCCGGGAACCCGCTATCGACACCCGACGCCCAAGGCGTCTTCTCTTGCGGCGACTAGGGGCGTGAGGGTGCAACGATTGCCTCACACTCACGTGCTCCGCCTCCTCCTTCGCGAGCATTACTGCTGCGCAGGAGGTGACAGCTTCCTATGCCCTCTCGCTCAGTACCATGGCCTGGACCAAGGCCGGACGCGGGAGATCGCGGCCGCCGATTGCCTCCGCGAGGACACGGCGGTGCTCCACCCAAGCCGGGCAGACCTCCACCTTAAGCTCCACCGTGTCCTCCAGTGAAGGCGATCCACGCAGTGATAACACCTGGGCGTTTCCTCAGCCCTATGCGAAACAGAATGCTCCCAAAACAACCGTGGCCAGTGAGGACCTGCGTCAGGCGGAAGGTGACGCACTCACTCAATCCACTTCTGAAAGAGGGATTTACCGCTGAAATTCTGGCGTGCCCAACTTTGGAGCCCCTGCCTTGACAGACTATGATGCCGACGCAGTTCTAACTCGCGTTGTACCTACCCGCATCGCTCGCATCATTGAGTAGCAAGTTCGTATGCGGCAGCTTTACTTGCTTCCTATGTGATTGTTTCGTGATAAGCTAGTAGGTACCCACTGGTTTCATAATAACTACGTTATAAACTTCGCGGCGTTATGTTATATTCTAAAGGTATGGAATGAAATGGAAATGAGTACGGAATAATAAACTTAATAAAATTAATTACCAGTTGAACTGCCATACGGAATTTTCAAGCGACGAATTTAATTACTTTATAGAGTCGGGGATCGTATCCCGAGTCCTTTGCACACGGCCGTGCGCTTCCATGCGTACGTATGACGAAGGTCTGTGTCATTATATTTAGAAAGCATTTGTCATGATTATGTGAGTGGGTAGGAAAGGGGGAGCACACCTTGTCATTGAAGCTAACGTGGAGCCTTATGTAACTACGAACACTTGCAAATCTGCCAATATCGGCAAAATAAAAAAATACAATTACCTATACTCTGTGTATATGACGCAATACAAACACATGAAACCCTATTTACTTGCAAGTGAATTCTGTAACTTAATGAATAATGAATTATTTGAGCATTTCAAAAAGGATACTGACAAAGTAATAAAATTAAAATTAAAACAGAGCTCCCAGACCGAAGCCATGTTGTCCGTGCTACTCGAGTCAGTTTCAGACAGTTGACGACTAGAACATGATGAGATAGCTTCACCGCTACACAGTCACACGTTGTTCGTTGTTGATGACCAGAACATGATGAGATAGCTTCACCGCTAAACAGTCACATGTTGTTCGTTGTTGACGACTAGAAGATGATGAGATAGCTTTACCGCTAGACAGTCACACGTTGTTCGTTGTTGACGACTAGAAGATGATGAGATAGCTTCACCGCTAGACAGTCACACGTTGTTCGTTGTTGACGACTAGAAGATGATGAGATAGCTTTACCGCTAGACAGTCTTACGTTGTTCGTTGTTGACGACTAGAAGATGATGAGATAGCTTCACCGCTAGACAGTCACACGCTATTCGTTGTTGACGACTAGAAGATGATGAGATAGCTTCACCGCTAGACAGTCACACGCTGTTCGTTGTTGACGACTAGAAGATGATGAGATAGCTTTACCACTAGACAGTCACACGTTGTTCGTTGTTCTAAATATCACAATAACGTCTAGTAACTGGCGCGCGCTGTTTGTCTACATTGTTGTTGTTGTAATTGAGGATGTCCAAGGTACATTGGTTTCTCTGCTGCTGTCTACGAACGAAAAGTCGGTAGCTGACGGCGGCTGCCTTTGATTAACAAATTCATTATTTGGCACGTTGTGCCGTCACGCTCCCAAGAATTACTTAATGCGCAACGGCACCCGGCATGCGGCGGCGCCTGTTAATCGCACCCCAAGTGTAAACGTTGAGACTTGACAGGATAGACCGTGTTCTTCTTAAAACTCAAGTTAAAGCTCATTCAGTTAATAATGAAGGAACACAAGACTCCTCTCATTAAATTCGTGCCACGCACAGTTTCGCACGAAAAACTTTCCCCTACAAAAACAAACAGTAGGTGAGATCGTTGGGCAGTTTATTGAAGTGTGTAATCTGTCGGCGGCGGCAGGTCAACGGATCACACGCAACAGACGTAGTCCTGAAAGAGTAAATAGGTAAATAAATAAATGTATCAATAGATACACTCACATATTTCTTACAACTTGTACAGTATAAAGCTTTCTTCGTAACGAAATCTAGTAAAAGTTTTAATGCATGGGACACCCTCCCCTGACTCACACCTTACTCTCCATGAACGAGCGTGCATAACGTGCTGCTGTCTGCCAGCAGTCGTGTAAAGTCGTGTTAAAAGCCAGCACCATTGAATACAATTCAATTTATGAGCTTCCATCTCGCGCGAATATCATGGCGGGCATAGAGGTCATGGCGGCGCCAGCTCGAGCCAACATGGCATATTATTTACATGCTGACGCAGCGTTTAAAGGCACTCCACACTCGACGTAAGTTCAGAAGTACCACACGTTACAACGGATATAAAGGAGCACACTTGACATTACTCGCCGCACACTCATTATTAATGAGAAGACGAGACCTTAAGCAGATGCAGATAAATTAATGCGCTTCGTGATTTTTATGTATATTTCTTAAAAAAATCGTATAACTAAAGGCAGCTGGTGATGGTAGCCCAGCGTGCACGACGTGAGCCCTCTGGCACTGCATGCGCGCGGCGGTGCGGCGGCGGCGGGCGCAGGACATTATACACCTGAAACGTTTACACGACGTGACGAGATTGCAATTTATTCCTCGCTGCGAATGGAATATTTTATAAAAGTCACCGCTTTGCAAACTGTTCGCCAAATAAATAACAGAATTTCGTCTTGCACTGGGCTCTTGTAAAAGTGGTTTGGTTCGACAATTACTAATTATTTGTCCTTTTTCCCTTGTGTGAGTGCATTCATACGTCTAAAAAGTTTTGAAGCGGCGGGAAACTACGGGACTTAAGTACGAAGCGATTTGTGTTCGGGACGGTAGAGGCATAGATATAGAACAAAGATTGCTGAAATCTACAGAAACCTGTAGTACTTACTTAAATTTTGTGAGACGTATAAACGGTTTTTGTTATGATTTTTGATAGCCGTATTACCGCAGAGTACTCGCCCGAGTTCAATAAATATGGGACTAGATGATATGCGGTGCACTTGGCACATCGCGGCTGCTAATCTATGAACGCTTGTAAAGGCTCCTTCAAAACGGCGCGACACGCGACGCGAATCGCACGCGACACAAAGAAGCCGCTGGTCGCGCGACACGCTGTGCCTTTGTGTCGCGCCTATTTGTAGGAGCCTTAAAACGTTAGACACCGTACTGTGACATGATAGGAAAGCGCTTTCAACTCTGCAACAAAAAGATGTTTACCGCCGTGAATGATACATTTCCTTGAGTCACAGAGCTTGTGCGTCAGAAACCGTAGGTGATAATTACTTCTTGTCAAGATTTTCGCAGCCGCTAGACAATTCCTCATTAGTGGTCCGTGTCGCCCCTAATTAGGTGCGCAGTCACGCTGTCACGCTGTCACTTGTGCGTGCATACTCACGTAAACCCGCGTTGTTCGCAGTACACTGCCGAGCGTGACCGCATGATGAAGGTGTACTTCATCTGCACGCTAGCCATCTACCTCGCCAGCGTCGCCATCCAGACCATCGCCTACAACCTGTAAGTACAGTACATCACACTACTCACACTGCGTGCTTACTCCAAAAGGATGCCGATACGCATTTCAAGTTTCAAAAGGATGCCAATACGCATTTCAAGCTCCAAAAGGATGCCGATACGCATTTCGAGCTTCAAAAGGATGCCGATACGCATTTCGAGCTTCAAAAGGATGTCGATACGCATTTCAAGATTCAAAAGGATGCTGATGCACATTTCAAGCTCCAAAAAAATCTCCAATTTGATTATGGATAGGAAATATTTTCAAGGAAGGCACAATTTACTTTAGATTAAGGTTAAGCCCCAATCAAAAAGCTCAAATTATTCAGCGTGTCTTCATCTCCTGATATATTTTTGAAAAGAGAAACTTGTTATTTTTGTTCTTGAAATAATTTAAAGTTGTAAAACGTTTAGGTTTATAAAAGACGGCGGCTCTACTCGTTGAGTGCAGTGTTCTGAACCAGTGAACAAATTCCTTCCAGACGGTCACACGCATTATGTTTTAAAGTCTGTCAAACAAGTCTGTTTACTGAAACTTGTAGGAGAACTATACTCGGCGGCAGGGACACAGACGCGCAAACTGAAACCATGAATTCAGCACATGATCCTAGACCCCCTAGAGCAGAAATACTTCGCAGGTTATTAAAAAAAAACAGCTGTTTCTATTGACCACTAATAAGTTCTTTATTAGTGATCAATGGCTGTTTCATAAAAAAGTGCAATACCTTTGCGGTCAAAATGTGTGGCAAGCGAATTTTTTTTTTAAATAACGGGCCAATAATTTAATTGTAGGGGGGTGTTCAAAATCATGTACTGAATCCACGATAACAGGTTGTGCGTCGATATCCCTGCACCCTGTACAAAATATTGTTGACTAGATATTATTGTTGAATCATAATATAGCTTGTGTATGCTGTGTCCAGGTCGTTGCTGGGTATCGTGAGCATCATCGTGGCCGGGCTCATCATCACGTCATGCACGTACCTGGTGGTCTGCCTGGACTTCGAGGTGAGTGTTAACATGACGTAATACTAATTAATGAGCACAGAGTGCACATGTCCTAACACGCCTGTGTGTGTGCAGCACGTTGGCGAGCGCGTCCGCCGCGTGTCGCAGCGCATGCACAACAACCGCACACTGTCGCAGATCCTGTCCTTCATCGTCGTCACCGCCTTCATCGTGCAGATCCAGCTCGTCATGGTCAGTGTCATCGTCATGCCTTTTAATATGATACCAAAGTTGCGGTTAACTAACCGTTAAACGCAACTTTTAGGTCCGGTTAGAACTGCGGCCAATTTAGATAAATTGAATATTATGGTTGCCACACAGGTATTACACTCAATAAATTGTATGCCATTTGAGTGGTATAGGTACCATACGAATGAATATTCAATATCGATTCAATATCGAATATTATTAAAATATAAATTTCTATTGGAATAGCTACCGTTTCCAGTAGAAACTATCTAGATAAATCTTTAAAATATTAGAGCTGTTGGAGTTCCCTAATGAGTAGATAGCTGTCTCTGACCGTGTCACGTGGCGCAGGTACAGGGCGTGGTCACCGCGGCGGGCCAGTTCAGCGGCAACGTGACGCTCGCGCAGCCGGGTGACCTCCACTACTGCCCCTACGACATTAATGAGGTAAAACCATAAATTTAGTATGTACTACTAGCGTTAGATCGGTAATGCAAAAGAGTAACAGCATAGTCTAGGCGAATGTTAGAACGAGATAGATAGATGAGACCATTCACGTACACGCTATCGGCTTGTAACGGCCGACGTCAGTCGTGAGCGAAATAAATCCCGCTTATTTTCACAAAATCTTGGGTTTTAAAGTGTTTAGTAGACGTGATTAATAATGGTTACGTGTGCCTGGACGTAACTTATTTAACAAAGTAAACCCACAATATTATTAATTGTGTGGGTTTACTTTGTTAGATAAGTTACGGCGTGTAGAAAATAGTTGTAGTCGCTAGTTAATGTGATAAAATGCGATCAGTTTCATCATCGCATTTTATCACATTAACTAGCGACTACAACTATTTTCTTAATATCCTTCGGGAATCATCGCATTTCCGAAAACAAACGAATGCAAATTTCCATGTCCATCGTTTATTAGATATATCGTGTAGAAGAATTTGAATTCAAAACTAAGTACTTTATTGTTGTTTTATTTGACGTAACAAACGTGACGGAAATGCGATGATTCCCGAGGCACAGTCAGAAAATAGTTGTTCTATGCTTTCTGTTTATGTGTCGGAGGTCGTATAACTATAGAATGTCTTTATATACAATGTTTAAAGCAGTTTTTTGATTAAACAGCACAAACAGATTTTGGTTAGATACATACACACATACATAAACTCACGCCTTCTTCCCATGGGGGTAGGCAGAAACTACAGAACGCTTCCTGCT
The DNA here is from genome assembly GCA_917490735.1 of Dryobotodes eremita. Taxonomy (NCBI): domain Eukaryota; kingdom Metazoa; phylum Arthropoda; class Insecta; order Lepidoptera; family Noctuidae; genus Dryobotodes; species Dryobotodes eremita. The sequence continues at coordinate 741,288 of OU823241.1, read as the reverse complement.
ACGATCCATACATACTCTTTTTGCCTCGTTTGCGTTCACACATCTGGTCGCACACGCACACCAGTTGCGAGTACTACGCATCTGACCTTTCTGAAGAAAATCGCCAATAAATAAGGTAATTATGTCCTCCTAGAACACGATGATACACGCAAAAGAACAACATATGGTCGTACATGTGAAAAACACTCAACACTAAAAACTAAACCGGCAACGTTTAATGTTTGACCTGTGATTTATTAGTGGTCGTTGCAAAAGATAGTTTTACTGGAAATTGCAATCTTTTAAATTGAAATGGTAAATCCGTGGGCATTAAGCGAATTCGGGGTATTAAAACAACTTCTCCAGTTCCACATCCGGTCAGTAATGTGCACAATAGAGTGCACATTACACTAAAAAGGTTTTTTACACACACACACACACTCACAGACATAATTCCACACCACCACACTCTGCATCACCTCTTTAGTCCTTACTCTGCAAATCACATCCCTTACCCCAAGATATTGACCAACTGACTAGTTTGGGGCTCACCGGCAACTAACACTAATGTGGTACTATTTGAAGACACTTATGACATTTTTATTTGTGTGTCCCCTCTGTACCTGCTCTACATGCTTATGGATGATATCCAATGTTCTGTTTCTATAAGCTTTCTATTTGTGTGTTTGGCAGCATTACCTGCAGCTGACGCTCTTGGCCATGTTCCTGTGCGCGGTGCACCAGATCCTCATCACCGTGGTGAAGCTAGCTCTGCTGACAATCACGGCCGCCACCTACGTCGCCGTCACCACGTATCAGCACCTTGTCTTCCAGCAGCACTTCTACGACTACCAGTGAGTGCCTTACTGACTAGGTGATGCTCCCTCACATGTCTGGGTGATGGCGGCGCGTTTGTTGAATCATTCGGTTCCCTCCAAAACGGCTGAGCTGAATGATGCTGCTCCACGTGTCGTGTTTGTAAACTGGCGCTGTCAATTGTGACTGGTCATCTGTTAACTACCAGGGCTTATCTTTAATCTTAATATTTAGATTTTTTTATACGAGTGTCATTGTTTTTTTTACATTGTTCTCACATATCATTTTTATGTGTATGTTTATCTGTCTATGGCTTTAATTATTGTACTTAATTGGTTCTGGACCCTTTTAATTAAAGTTATAAAATAAAGATGATTAAATATTTTGATTTAAAAGAGTGTCCATGGAGTTTCTTGCCTGTTGCTCTCCATAAAAATCTACGTTTTGAAACGGGCAACTAGCTTCAACTTTCTCCCTGAAACTGACCGACTCCTTGACAATTCAATATTGCCTGTAAATGGTTTAAGTGAAATAAATGCTTTGAGTTTGAGTTTGACATGTCATCAAATTATCCTCAAAATTATAATGAGACCTTACCGTAACCTACTCCTTTTCTATTTTCAGGCGATGTATGTAAGTAGAACTGGCACTGCTTTTGGTTAACCAAAAAAAACCACAAGTTCAAAAATAAAAAATAAAATATCGCCTATTTAGAATATTTATTAAAACACTGGTGCCCCTACTATCTACTTAATAAAAATCTTAAATTCACAGACAGACAACGCACCACCTTAACGTCTGCTTCTAGAAGCATGAACAATTGCACAATATTTCCATATGTAATGAAAGTAAGCACTAAGGATGGATTTTTGGAAAATCGTCCCCTAAAGGGGTTAAATAATTAAAATTTCTACGGAAGTTCTTCATTTTTGTCGATGGGAAATCGCATCGAGTACACGGCTGTTAAATATAAATTGGTGGATTGTCCCCCGTAGACACCGCTGCGGCCTGGACTGGAACCAGCAGTGGACCAACATCGTCATAGCCGTGGGCGCCACGGTGGCGCTGCTGCTGCACTCCCATCAGACAGAGAGCACGTACCGGCTAGACTTCATCTGGAAACTACAGGCCAATGGTAATCAAATGATCCTTAGGTACAGCCGCGAGCAAAAATATATTACTATGAACAGTTCGGCAATAATATCTGATTTCATGATTCATTAATTAATATTTATTCTAAATAAGACAGCAAATATATATGATCATTTGTGAAAGGCATATAAAAGTAGCGATACAAAATATCACAACTATTTGGCAAGACACGCAATGCCAAAATATAGGATGCCTCTTCGGCTTCAAAAAGATGTGTTACCTCTTAGAATGCATACAATTAAATACCAGACATGCCTTGCGTCATAAATATCTGCGAACTCAGTTTAGTTCAGAAGAATGTCATACCTTGTTGTGAACAAAAATAGCTCGTCGGATTTGAAAAAAAATATCCATTTTACTAATTTTAATGGATAACTCGCACTTGACAAAAAATATTATTATTCCAAAATTATATATCATGAACAAAGAGCTAATGGTTCCTAAGATCCGAGTCTGACAACCAGTCTTACCAAGGGGTATCGTGTTACCCAGCAACTAGATTGGGGAAGTCAGATTCGCAGTCGCTCCATGTAAAATATTGATATTCAGCTGCATCCGGTTAGGCTGGAAGCTGACCCCAACATAGCTGGCAAAAGGCCAGATTGGTTTTGGCTCCTGCGATAGGTTCCTCAAATGTCTTATGGTTTCAAAGTTCCCGGACTGCCCAAGTAAACATGCACCGTATAGTGTATGGCCAGCTTTCCATGGACTTTCTTATTTTTAATGAAATTTATATTGTTTATGTATTAGTCTCAAGTTAGTGGGTAAAATTGCAATATTGTTCGTCTTGTAATTTTATTTTCCTCTATATTATTAATCGTAAGTTTAAGAAGCATTTTGCCATAATTTGTAAACTTTTAGTCTTTAACTTTATTATATTATGTGCTATCACCTATTTCTGAGATTGCTGGTTAACCTGTAATTGACGACTGTGTAAGTCCGAGGCTACCACTACTTAAGACTTGTTATATGCAGCAGCTGTTGATGTGCCTTTATAATTAAATAAATAAAGGGCGACCCACGCAGCTGTCAGTACGTAGTCACATATCTATCGCACTTTTAACTTAATATAACTTCATCGTCGCTCGTTCTGTAATACCGTGGGAGTCGCGGCCAGCTCCACACTTGCACCAGCCGCTGCACTTGACTAGATGCGTTGGTAAAGGTAGGCACAGCAGCTTGTTGAACTTTGCAAACAGACGGTTTTTTTTTGTTTGTTGTGGGATTGCTCTTGACTTTAGTCTAGGTCAGATATGATGGAGACAAAGTCGACGATGGAGTGAGCTTATCCAGAAGAAGCCTGTTCACTCTCACTTTGAAAAGATTTGGGTTGTATGCGTTCGGAAACACAAACGCAGGTAGGAGTTCCACTGTTTTGCTGTACGTATTACAAAAGATATTTAAACGCTTAGTGCAAATTGGTAGAATAGCAACTAGATTCACTGAAAAAAGTGCTTTGCTACTTGACTTTAGTTAGGGAGCAGGTAGCAGATTATGGTGCTCGCCGCTGTGTGCATCGACAATACGGAAATTGAGCATTAAGTAAATATAGATTTAATGACGCAACGGTAAAAAAAGGATTTTATTTTGAGAACATTATGGTCACCTCTACTACTCACAGTCGGCAATTTCGGTTAAATACAACACTACGAGGTGCAATGTCAATAGTTTTAAAAGTGCCTCGTTGGTCTCGTAGTCACAAGCGCTACTGCTAAGCATGAGGTCCTGTGTTCAATTCCCAGTCTGGCAAAGTGATATTGGGTTTCCCATCTAGAATTTGTCAATCAATCAATTTGTGCGGTTGATTGTAATATGCTCGCCCCCTATTACATGGGACTTAAATATAAGTGGTGAAATGTGGGTGTGTTCCTATAGGTGCTTGTCTACCTAACCCTTCAGGGAGGACAGGCGTGATGTTCTGTTATGTTATTCGTCAATGTTCCACTGTGTAGCCACAAAACATATCACACAATCATCAGGTACTTAATTGTGGCAATACATTGATACAGTATTAATGAACACAAATTGCACCGGCCATGTTATCTCCACCGCCCTTTGACTAGTAGACAATGCCTTAGGAATTAAATCCGCCTTTGTACCTTTATTGTGAAAGATTAATGAATAGTTGTCGATGTATATGCCGCAGCCATCTGGTTAAATTAACCAGCTAATTGGACGCCTAGGCCGTTCACTAAACGCATCTAATTAAATAGCTGAAGGACAACTAGCCAAGTCATTGAGCGATCGATTAACTAGATGGCTGAATGTCGTGTAGATATTTAGTTATATTGGGTATTGAAGAATTTGTGATGCTAGGTTGCATGGGTTAGGTTAGGTTAGATTGAATCACTTGGCTGAGTCTTGATCAGTCATCTTCAAAGGGCTGACTTTCAATACGCCAAGTTGTTAAACGTTGAATTATTCTAGTTCAATTAACTATCGGCATAGGTATCCAACTGGATGCCGGCGTATTACGAACGGCCTAGGCGTCTAATAGGCTGGCTTATATAACCAGATGGCTGCGACATTTACACGACGCAAATACATCGCTCATCGTTCGTTCATATTTTTGGGGTTGACTGTACAAGCATGTCACTGAGATGTGTATTGTGTCGCAGACGAGAAGGAGGAGATGGAGCACCTGGAGGCTTACAACCGCAAGCTGCTGGCCAACATCCTGCCCGAGCACGTGGCGCAGCACTTCTTGTGCAGCGACAAGAACATCGACGTGAGTACACACGGCTTCAGAAAGTTGAGGACAATGCTTCACTTTCTTAATCCTCCTCAGCTAGCATATATTTACAGGAGCACAGGGTGATGCCATTCAGTTAACTTCGCACTGTGGCTCAAAGATAAGATATCTTATCGTACTCGTATAGCGGCGGAAGTAAAGCAGAATAAAGGCTTGGCTTTCTTACTCGCACAAGTTCTAATATGCACAAGCAAGCGTGTAACGTTAACACGGCGAAACGGTATAGCGTGTGGTATTATGTGCACGTCGCACTATTCGCAGTATTATTACGTCGCACTAGTGACAATGTTATTACGTCGCACTAATGACAGTGTTATTACGTCGCACTAACGACAGTGTTATTACGTCGCACTAATGACAGTGTTATTACGTCGCACTAATGACAGTGTTATTACGTCGCACTAATGACAGTGTTATTACGTCGCACTAACGACAGTGTTATTACGTCGCACTAACGACAATGTTATTACGTCGCACTAATGACAGTGTTATTACGTCGCACTAATGACAGTGTTATTACGTCGCACTAACGACAATGTTATTACGTCGCACTAACGACAGTATTATTACGTCGCACTACCTAGTGTTATTACGCAAGCTTTTACACAACCTGTATGTGCATGCAATGCTGTATATCCGCGGCATAAGAGCCTGATCGTAAACTGTAGTCCTTAGTTTGATCGTGGTTACTTTTAATCTTGTTCCAAATAGTATGTGAGTGGTGTACCATGTGTGTGTGTATGTGTGGCAGGAGCTGTATCATGAACAGTGCGAGTCGGTATGCGTGATGTTCGCGTCCATCCCCAACTTCTCCGAGTTCTACGTGGAGCTGGAGGGCAACAACGAGGGCGTGGAGTGCCTGCGCCTGCTCAATGAGATCATCGCCGACTTCGACGAGATCCTTGCCGAGGACCAGTTCAAGTACATCGAGAAGATCAAGAGCACTGGCGCCACCTACATGGCAGCCTCGGGTACGTAGTTTGGGCAGTTTGTCGCTAAACCTAGTATTTTCGAAGGCACTGACTCATATCACAATGTTGTGATAATATACTTCCAGGCCTAACAGCTGCCACCCGCGACCTGCGCGGCTTCCGCCACGTCACCGCGATGGCCGACTATGCGCTGCGACTGCGCGAGCAGCTCCAGTATGTCAACGAGCACTCCTTCAACAGCTTCCGTATCCGAATCGGTAAGAGGAGCCCTGTCTGTGCAGCACGAGCAGCGTGGTACATCCTGCATAATGTACTAGCAGCTACAGTCCGCTAGCGCTCCTGTTATGTACCGCGCTGTCTAGCTGGGACGGGCTGGAGTAAGACACGGGCGAATTGTCTCCAACGCGAATTCTACGCTCTTTAAGTTTCACGCTATGCTCTTGCGACTGTTGCGCTAAAAAATAAGTGAAGCAAGTAAGGAACAAGATTTGTGTGACTCGACAGGCATCAATATTGGGCCGGTGGTGGCCGGCGTCATCGGCGCGCGCAAGCCACAGTACGACATCTGGGGCAACGCCGTCAACGTGGCTTCGCGCATGGACTCCACTGGACTGCTCGATCATATCCAGGTGTGCACCCCGAACGGGACTACTTAACTCAAATGCGATGTGTTCCACGGCGGCTCTTAATACCTATTGCATTTGCAAGAGACATAATTAATCCGACGTTCGCACAAAACAAATTTGCGTATTTTGTGTTCCTCCGCGATTGTGATGATACCATAATGTTATAATATCCATCACTTTGCGAGCTCCGCTCTATTCGATGCATGCGCGCGACAGTGAACTCAATTGCGTCGTATGTGAGTTGTAATTAGAGCGGCAAGCGTCGGGCGGCTGATGTAGAGGGTGTGTTGGCAGGTGACGGAGGAGGTGCACGATATCCTGTCAATGCGCGGCTACCGGCTGCGCTGCCGTGGTACCATCGACGTCAAGGGCAAGGGCAACATGATCACCTTCTTCCTCGAGGGCGTCGGCGAGACCGCCTCGCCCGGCGCACTGGACATCTACGATGTAGGCAGACATTTTCCTTTATATTCGCAATCAGAAACTTGTTTCGTTTTGGTTTTTATGACCTGCATGGGGATAACTAAATAGCATTAGCGTTTCACAGCAAAATTGATGTCAGACTATCTTTTCAAAAAATTTATCGTATTTATCCTCGTGAAAAGGTTCAACAGTCACGATGTTCGCTGCGTGGTGTTTCAGGACCCGCAGCCGTCGACGTCGGGCACGAGCCACGAGGGAATGCTGGAGAGCGCGCGCGCCGAGCACCGGCCGCTCGAGACGCTGTCAGAGGGCCACACGGATGAGGACGGCGGGCCCTCACCCCGCGCCTCCATCCCCACAGGTAACTCACCACTCCTCCAAGAAAAACAGGTAACTGGCATTCGTCAAAATCCTAACATTTTGTTATTAATGCCAGTTGCCTGTTTTTTTTTCAATTACGTGAATGATTATGAGCGTCGATATTTAAAACATTGTGCCGCAATCTAGTTGCATATTTGGATAAAAATAAATCAGATAGATATTTCTAAAAATACATTATAATTGCATTATATTTGTAAAGTCACATTACAAAACAAGACTTTAGAAATGCAGTCATTACAATCATTATCTGAGCCGAATCGTCTCCTGCGTCGCTTTCCATGGACGCGGAACGCGGAACGCGGTGGAACCGTGCACCTAGCTTCTGACATTTCAAAAGTGCCCTTGTAAATAGGTTATTGTCAAATCAATTGTATTTGGATACGGTGCGAAGCGATTCACGACAATAATAATTATAGTTTTTAGTCTTCTGGTCTCGTACAGGATAAAATTTTTATACTGTTGTTTTTTCTAATTGTCATATGTAATGTGTAACTGAATTGATGCACAATATGAAAGTAGTTTGTTAAGACTCGTTTACTGAGTCGCTTTCTGTAATTTTTAACCGACTTCAAAAAAAGGAGGAGGGTTAGCTCAGAACTTTTTTCTGGGTGAACCGATCTGGATGATTCTTTTTTTATTTGAAAGCTGGTACTTCACATATGGTCTCATTTAAATTTGATCAAGTACTGACGAGTAGTTTTTGAGTTATCCTTAATAATGTGTATTTTTTCCACTTCGTTTATATTGATGATGTTATAATAATTGCCTATCACGGTTATTTACATATCAAGTAGTCGTATAAAAATTTGTGTAGGGTAGGTACCACAACTAAAAAGTGAAAAATCAAATCTTTTTACAAAAAACAACCGAATTCCAAAAATAAACAATAAAACGTGAAAAATAACTTTAATTTCGGAAGTCGGTGGCCAAAAACGAAAATACAAAACCAAAGTCACTGACTTCCGAATTTAAAGTTATTTTTCACGTTGTTTTGTATATTTTTTTGGAAGTCGGTTGTTTTTTGTAAAAAAGCTTTTTGACAAATATGTAAGGCTTGAAGTGTTTGGCTTTGTAACGTTAGGGACCTGGCTCTACATTAGACCTGTTAACTTTTTAACAGTGAAAGCGTTAAGTGAGTCGACTCTTGGCAACCTACTTTTCATGAAATCTTTTCGGTGGGAACTTATGCCCGTAGGTGATGCGGAGTAGGAATCACCCATAAAATGGCTGAAACTACGGATTTCGTGCTTAGGGAGTAGACCTCGATACTACCAAGTTCAGTCGCTTTCTGCGGATTGAGAGTACAAAGTTTCAAGTTATTTGAATCGAATATAAACTTCAACCCCAAACTGAGTATAAGTTTTATTTTCTTACATTATTATTCGTACCAAGTTTCCAGAGAATTGGATCGCTTTTTAAGATTTTTCATACTTTGCCACCTCGTAGCTATGTAATGTACCTTCTCTTTTATGAAATAAGCAAAGATATCTAGCTCGGTTTACAAAACATATATAAGTCGCAGCCGTATCGTATAACACGCTGTATCACAAATTGGCGCGCCCGATTGAAAAACGTCGCTGTTTTGTAATGCGGCTACCTTACGTTGAGCCGGATTTCAATTCGGCTGAAATAAAGTACGCCGCATTGTATGAGCTCGTTGGGGCACCCCGACTCGGACAGGTTAGATTAGAAGGTAATTTTGTGGTTCTACGTGGTATTTTTTTTAAACCACCCAGAAGTAGGAGCCGCGCAAGGTGGGGCTCCGTCGACTACGTCTTATAATAGCAATGTTAAATTGAAAACGGGCGATGCTATTATTTGGCTTATTTTATTTGAAAAATAAAGCTAAACGTTGAACGCCGCTTTGTAGAATGTATCGTCACCATGATCCGGCTCAACGTGAGGTAGCCGCATTACAAAACGGCGACGTTTTTCAATCGGGCGCGCCAATTTGTTATACGGCGTGTTATACGATACGGCTGCGGCTTATACATAACATTAATGATTGAAAATTATTTTCCAGAAACCAACGGCTCAGTGAGCCCGAAGCTGCTGAACGGTGGCGCGTCGTCCCGCGAGAGTATCGCGGAGGCCGTGCGAGCGCGCGTGCGGCGCCGGCTGGAACGCCCGCTGTCACTGGCCGACCAGACCGGCATGCCCACGCTCTCCTCGCTCATCAACTCCAAGGCGTACTCAACCGACTTCGATCAGACATTTCACATCTGCGAGACAAAGAAGAACTTCTCGCTGAGCGACGTCAAGCACGGCGTGGTGGAGTCGCGCAGCAGCGGCCAGATTGAGGCTCTGCTGGAGGGCACAGGCCCGCGCCGCGCCGCCAGCCTCGCGGACTTCCTCTTCCGCCGCAAGCAGACCAAGCTTAGCTCGGCAGTGGTCAACGTCATCGAGAACCCGATGACTGCGATGTACGACTACAGCCCGAGCACCTCGGCCGCGCATGAGGAGTCGCTCACCGGCTAGATGCCCGACGAGCCGCATGGATGTGGCCCTCCGGACCGACGGGCCGCACGGATGTGGTCCCCCGGACCGACGGGCCGCATGGGCGTGGCCCCCCGGACCGACGGGCCGCATGGACGTGGCCCCCCGGACCGACGAGCCGCATGGACGTGGCCCCCCGGACCGACGAGCCGCATGGACGTAGCCCCCCGGAACGACGGGCCGCTCTGCGTCGCGCGGAGATCTGCCGTGCTGTGTCGGTGATCCCCGTCATCTGTACTTACGTGCTGGTTTTGTAATGCTTTTATATAAATCGACGGCAAATAAGTACAGCATCATGACTACATTTTGTAAATATAGATGGACACAGACCCGGTAGAAATCTCTCATCGACAACGAGTTGGTCTCATTGTCAACATAATGGTATTTGAACAGGCGTCCTCTGTTGTCTCTATAGCCAGTCCTACTTGCTTACAAGTAACATAGTTGAATTTCGATGGGATTGTTTAAATCAATGTTGTGGTATGATGAAGCCGTATCAAAATAATTTGAAACATTCAGTTGAACTACGGTTGAGATCCAAGATATTTCGACGCTACTCCGACTTTACAAAGATTTCGTCAGCCGCTGATGTTTATTGTTAGTAAGTGACCACTGACAATGCAGAGGCACTCATGCCATCTTTATAAAATAATACATAAATATAACAAGTCTTTAATAATTTCTCTATAGCAGAAAGACTCTTAGACGGGTATAGGCCTCCAATAATTTCCAGCTATATCTGTATTTGGCTTTCATCAGCCAACATTCTCCTCCCAGTGTTTCATCAGCAATGATCGTCCTCCCAGCTATTATCTCTCGTCCAGCCCACGTTTTGCTACTCTGCTTTTTGTTCATTGCATCTTTATGTTCGATATAATCCGCTGAGAAATTCTTCTGTATTGTTGAAACGAGTATCTAAATATAGATTATTGGTGATGACGTTTTCATTATAACACACATTCGACGCCGACCCACCATCGATGAAATGTGACAACCCCACAGTGAAACTCTCGCTTGAGCGGCATAGTCTGTGAACAACGGCGGAGCGCTTCAACTACCATTGTGATGGCCACGCTCCCTATGACGACGTGTTCCCGGAATAGAACCCCACCATAAGACTGAAGGGCGGACCCGGCCCTCTTCATAACACACGTCACCACTGACATGGCCACTGGACACACATGGACACTTCGGCATTAACACAACACATGATTATCTGACATGCTCTCTCGGACACACGTCTGAGAGTTACCAGACATTACTCGTAAACAGCCACAGCTCTCCAGGAACCGTCGCCCGGGCGGCCGGGCACGAGCCGAATTTGCGCTTACGAATTTATTGATATTATTGTAGGATTGCGGCGCACCGGACGCGGTTCCTAAGGTTGTGACTGCTCACCGCTCTGTGTGCCCCACGCAGAGCGAGGTAGACTTAAGTATATATATAGTTAAGGATTGCGGTTGTGTATACACAGTTATAGGCGTGTTGGGATATATGAAAGGTATTTGTCAAGTTTTCTGCCGACTTACGGTTTTATCGTGTTAACATTAATCTTTCTGAAACAGTCAATCTGATTCTGTAGAAGTATAACTTGTTTCAATACAAATGTTGTCAATGTAACTGTCATCTATTATAAATGTTGATAAAGTGCTGTACCCAGGACACAGCGCGTGTGTGAAGGTGAGCGTCGTCGTCTCAAGACTGCGCGCTCTCGACCGCTCCCTACGTAGATCAGCAACCCTACTTTGTATTCTACTGTTTTCATAGATCCTGCACTATGTGACACCCCACACTTACGATTACGATGTAACCTTAATCAAATAACGAGCTTATAGTAACTCATAGTGAGGTAAGACAAGATAGTATTGTGTGAGAGCGAGCAGTCCGCCCGGCGCCGCCCGGTGCCGTCCGGTGTCGCCTGATGTCTTGGACACTTGAAGCTTTAATACACTGTGCTCCTTTAGGCGGACGGAGGGCTACAGTCAAAACGTGTCGTTCTGTTACACGATTATATTTTCCAATTAAACATTTGGTGCTTTTTGGAGGTTAAGACTTAAAGTTTGTAACCTCATGGGGTGTAACCTTTAAAAATTTCTTATGTAAGCATGGTGTAATAAAGGCTCGGAAGTCCCAAGGCATTAAATTGTGTCAGTAGAGCCAGCCGTAGGAACTATTAATTGTGTCGGTAGAGCCAGCCGTAGGAACTATTAATTCTGTCGGTAAGGCCAGCCGTAGGAACTATTAATTGTGTCGGTAGAGCCAGCCGTAGGAACTATTAATTGTGTCGGTAGAGCCAGCCGTAGGAACTATTAATTGTGTCGGTAGAGCCAGCCGTAGGAACTATTAACTGTGTCGGTAGAGCCAGCCGTAGGAACTATTAACTGTGTCGGTAGAGCCAGCCGTAGGAACCATTAATTGTGTCGGTAGAGCCAGCCGTAGGAACTATTAATTGTGTCGGTAGAGCCAGCCGTAGGAACTATTAATTGTGTCGGTAGAGCCAGCCGTAGGAACTATTAATTGTGTCGGTAGAGCCAGCCGTAGGAACTATTAATTGTGTCGGTAAGGCCAGCCGTAGGAACTATTAATCTCAATGTATTTGAACTGATTAACTATTGATATATATGTATGTTAGGTTTTAACGTGTGTTTTTACTAGAGTAATACAATTACTTATATTACTTGTTTACGTCCTGGATACAGGACTCTGGTATTTTAGATGATATATTGACGTTCAGTAAGGTTTTAGTCAGGGACAGTTGCACGCCCGTCGCCTCGCCTCCAGTGGTGAGACATGCCTGCTCCGAGGGTTTTCGAGTGTGCTCGGGCGTGTTCGGGTCTACTCGGGTCAGCTCGTGTTGCTTGTTCGTCTGCTCAGCGTCTGAGTCTCACTCAGCGTCGACATTGTGACTGCTCGGCTGATTGGACGCGTGCTAACAGCTGTTTGAGTGTGAAGGGCGAGGTGACTCTGTGTTACGGGTAAATGTTGCATCACAACCAAAAATAGTAGCCAAATAAATATATTAATGTATACGATTGCTGCTTTACCATATTCGACTAATAGTGATAGAACAGTTTGAGGCACAAATTTATTGTAATAGTCAGTTCGTAAGCGGTGCACCGTCGACAGAGATGGTAGCAGTCAGCGGCAGTGCTGGCCCAGGTCGACCATTTTGGTAATGGCTGTGTAATGAGTGTCAGCTCCACCATCTGTCGACAGCGATGGATTTTCGTCAGTTGCTTCGTTGGTTCATAAGGGGTGTCAAGGTAAAGGTTGCGTATCCGAGTGTTTATAATATGAAGCCAGTAACGCTTTCGTACAAGAGTTGGGATCTCGTTAGTTGCAAATTGTCGGTCCTTTCGAACGCATCGGTAAAGGCTGCGTACTGAATGTTTCAAGATCGGATTCTTACGTGGCATGACAGTTATTTAGTAGGACGGTGCACCGTAGTGTATAAAAAAGCGCATTCGTGTCTATCTGCTTACATATATGTGTGTAGTTTGCTTCATCAGAGCGGTTCCATCGCTTGCAGACAAGCCGCGCGATCCGCAACCTAATTGCGTAGCACACTGTCAATCATAATTGCGCGGATTTTTGGTAAGTTTGAAAAAATTGTCTGCCCGACAACGTAAATAATGCAATGAATATGGCTGAACAGAACTATCAAATGTAAAGGCATTGTGATAAATTGATATTTTATGTGTGTTACGCAATTACCCCGCCGCGACGGTACGCGCGCGCGGGTTCCGTCGCTCGCGATACTCCTGCGCCCCGCGCCCTCCCCCTCGGTGTGCCCACTGACTCAACTCCGACCAAGCCCCCGGGTCCAAGCTTAAAACTACTATACCTATTTTAATAAAACTTATATGAACTGTATATTTTAGGTTAAATATAATATAATATCGATTGTATCTTTTTCTATAGCAATTACGTCGTCTATAAGGTTACGCGCAAGAAAGACTAGGGCTCTCATTTACTTATTTGTATAAACATATCAATATGGAGGTGTAGTCGCCTCTACACAGTGTAGCAGTAAGTATCGCACACAGCGCTTGAAGGGTTAAGTTGCTCGTTGCCTCCCCCCGCGCGCCTCTCTCCTCTACATAGGTAGGTCTCGCGTGTCCGCGCACACTTTGCTGTAGGTACTAGTCGTACGAACACAATAGTTTCATAATATTATGTGCATGTTTACCGTAGGTGTTAGCCATAAGTACCAAATATGTTGTCGCCAGATAATTTATCCGTATTTTACTGTGATGTTACGAACAGAAATTATAAAATACAGTCATTATTTAAGATTAGGCTTATTCCAAAATTTCCAAATAATTTTTTTTTTTCGACGTCTAATAAGATGCAATTTTATGACGTACCTAATATACCTATCTACAGATAATTAGAGTATTTTATCACTTAAAAAACATTTACCATAGATTTTCGCTATTACCCATTTGTGATAACGGACTAGAAAAAAGAGGACTCCGCGCCACGCATATCGAATGTGAAGCATCGTACCGATCTATGTGTGTGTGTGTGTAAATAAGTGTCTTACTTCTGATATGTTATTCCTTGACAGTTTTTCTGGGATGTAGAATTATTTTTACACCATTTCACAACACAAGAAAGCATTATTTTATTTTATTACTTGACGTAAACAGTATCTACAATGACCCCGTAGTGCGGCGTAATGACACCTTATGCTGTAAACGTGTGCGTGAGCCATGTTTGTACGAACGGTCTGGCATACTTATAGTGCTTCACTTTAGATACGCGTGGCGCGGAGTTCTTTTTTTTCTGGTCCCTGTTTGTGATCTAATGTTTTGGGCTAATAATTCCGAACCCTAGTAATCCTTTTGGTGTTTTAAAATTGAGTAGGACAAAATTATAGGTAAGTATTTTTGATGTCGTATACCCATTTAATGCTAATTATTAATTTTAATTATTGATTAAATAAATGTGCCAATCGTGAACGACGTCTCAATCGTTTTCCAATAATGCCAACACTCTGCTATACTCGACCCACACTCTGCTCCACTCGACCCGCACTCTGCTTCACGCGACCCGCGATTTATCGCACGCGATCCATCTCATGCGACCCGCGATCCGTCACATGCGACCCGCGATCCGTCGCGAACAAGTACAATAACTAAATAAATAACTAAACTAATACTACTAATAATAACTAAACTAATTGTTGTATTAAGTTAAGTATATAGAATACATGGATCAAATAATAATTTTCTAGTAGGTTAATATATTTCGTTTATGATTTGATGTAATTCTTAAAACGCGTTGTAATGTAACGTAACCAAATATGTGACCAAACGCATAATATTTAGTCATAATTATGAAGTGTTGAATTTATTATCTTATTGTACTTAACACGACACTTGTCTCCCCTACCCCCCCGCGGCGCCGCAGTGCCCCTCGTGTCATCGCGTAGCATCGCGTTCGTTCGCTCGCACAAATACCGTCGCCGCGCTCCGCAGTGCGCTCGCACCCCTTGCACTTCGTCAGGTCGCGTGCCCGACATCAGCTCCTCGTCCAAGTCTATATAAGTTAAGTAATAATGGGTGTGTAATCTTGCAGAATTAATAAAATTAGTATTATCAGAGTCTACCTTTACTTAACAGTAGTAGCGCGCACCACGACTGTGCGGCGGTGCGCGTGCGAGACGTCGTGGTTCACTACTGAATAGAGAATATTGATTCCGTTTCATTTCATAGGGTTATAATTTTGCCCAGTAACTGGGTTGTGGAGGTCAGATAGGCAGTCGCTCCATGTAAAATACTGTTATACAGCTGTTGCATGGTTCGATGTGCGTTGCATGTTCGATGCCAACAATTGGGGAAAGGCTCGTCAAATGAAGATAGTTCCGTTTCGTTTCCTGGGTATCTGTGGTAACGTGACTTGTGTGCAAGTGGACGCAGCATGCCCTCCCCCTCCCAGCCCATCGCTCGTTGCGACACATCTTGATGTCCCGCTAAGTGTTAGGGTGGTTTTCATTATAATGTTTCTAAAACTTCTCGAATATATCTCTGTTCGTGTTGATTGAGTCAGCCGGTGTTAATCTTATGGAATCAGTCACCGAAGCAGAAAGGTACAACAGCCCCTGTCGGCAGTCGTCAGTCGCCGCGCCGCGCCGGTGCATCCCGCAGGCAACCCGCGAGCATCGCAAGTGGCTACGGAGTACTCTCCTGAGTGTTAGGAAGCTATAGGATGGGGGTTACGTCAGCGGATATGTTATTCCCCTAGCGCATAGTTCTCTATTCGTTAGAATAGTTCTCAAGCAGTGAGCGGCGCTTGACTCGCAGTGTGCACGCACTGGCTGCACGACCCGGTTGATTCGTCACACGATCCATGTGTTCTTCTCTTTGTATACTACTGTTTAAGACATTTTGACGTCGTTTCTATTAGCATATACGATATACATATACTATTAATCATAATATTTCCGAAGACTTAGTTTCACTTATTTGCATAAGTTGTAGTGGGTGAGGCACCGATGAGCACCACGTCGGTTGCTGAAGGCCTAATCTCAAGTGAACAAACGTCACGATATACAACAATCCTAAGTTACTAACTTTTACGGGGTGGCGCGTAAGTAATCACACGAATCCCTGAGACCACAAATTTACTGACTATGAAGAATGTTTATTACTAACCTCTTCCCTACGTTTTGCCTATTGATGTGAACACAAATGTATGGCACCAACTATTATTTTTCCGGTTTCTGGGTTGTTCCCTTATTATTCTTCTCCTTAACGTGTCGATGGCAATCTAAATAAACCACTTTCAGTAGCGACCACCTGCTCCGGCAACGTGCAAACAACACTACACGCTGGACACGATATTAAAAGTGTCCCATTATTTGTGGAACAGTACCACATTTACACTCCAGGGCGGGGTCATCTGTGAATCTCTACCAGAGCAGGTTTTCCTTGTTTAGGCCAACCTAAGTAAGGTCCCTTATTAAAAAAAGTTGTTCATAATGATGAGTTCAATGACCACTTTTCAGGTGCAAGAAAAACAAAAACTAAGCTTGTCAGTCAAGCTGCCGCCGTCAGAATTGGTGCCACATTTGCACGTTTTAGAGCATTTTAAATAACTTCTATTTCTGGCGATATTTCTGGCGATATATTCGATACTTGTTTGGTCTCTTTTAGGGCCGCCGCCAAGGTCTTTAGCTTATTCACAATAGAATTGTGTTAGCAAAAGACGCCATTGGCAATGTGTGTAGTGGAAGAACCAGGCCAATGCAAATCGCCAAATCTAAATAGGTGTCCTTGTAAAGTATCGTGACAAGATCTAAAGGGCTGTTTCTGCAGAGTGATTACTTGCGCGCCACCCTAGCGTAGCAACACAGCTGCTGACAATTAAGCGTTGGACATGGCGTGCTTAGACGGCGTGCAAAAAAAATGGGTTTTTTAAATAACCTACAACACATCAGGCCGAAATACCGTCGCGTAATTTGCATTGATATTTTAATACGTAAATTTTCCGTCACGTAATTTACGACACATATGTCGCTACGCGTATAATATGAACAAGCTGTTATAGATCAGCCATCGTTCCATAGATTTAATAAATTTATTTAATGTTATGTTTATTATAATAATTATATTTTGCAATTATGTTTAACAAAAGAAGTAATAATATATTCCATAAAATAATTTTGTACCTAGGTACAATGATATTATTTTCTCTTGTATGAAAAATGTACCTAAGAGATCCTATGTAACTCCTTTGTTATAAGACTTGTAAGATTGTAACAAATCTTCAAGCTGTTTTTTTAAATGAAGCGGTAGTAGGTATTTGTATACAGGGTTATTGGTTATATGTCGGCAATCCATTACGGGGAAGTAGGAGAGGTCCTTTGCAACAAAATTACCCCTGGTGACCTCTACGCAAATGTCAACCATTTTCGAGGAATTTTACATTTTATATATAGTTTTAGCGGTACACAACTTACAACATTTATTTAAAAAAAATGCATGATTTTTAAAAAATTGTTGTATCTGCCTCTACTTCAATACATAATAATCAACCATAAAATGACAATTATCTTTAATTATTTTACAAATCGTTACAATTTTGTATCATTTTGAGTGGGTTATTTGTATTTAATAGCCGATTTCTGCAAAAAAAAAATACGGAAGTACTTTATTGTCAGAACATTACAAAAACATGTAAAACTTCTCAGCTATCCAACGAAATACAATAAGATACCAGAAATCTTCAAAAATAAAGTCAAGTTACTCGAAAATGGTTGACATTTGCATAGGGGTCATCAGGGGTCATACAGTTGCAAATGACTTGTCCTATATCCCCTTAAAGGATTGCCGACATATAACCAATAACCCAGTATACATCATCAGTGTGCACGCATAATTTTTGCGGAAGCAGACAGGTAGGTACCGTCAACTACACGTAAATGATAATAATTGACAACGCATTTATGTGGATGCTTTAGGTTGCTGTCCTGTCCGCCCCGAGCGCGCTGCAGTCGCCGCAATTTAATGGTTTCTATGTAGTTCTGTGCAAGTTACCGCAGTCATTCTAGCTGTAACAGCCGGGTGGCCGAGCGTATCGGCGTGGTTTGCGCCTCACCTATCGGAAACTGAATGGAAGCTATTCGATGCGGTCTTGTCGTGTGGCGATTGCATAGAAAGCGGCGTGCGAGGCCATGACTGCGGCTCGTGCGGCGCGGACTGTGCGCTTCCAGCGGTTTTTGTAGTTGAAGTGTTACAACAGCCGTGCGGCTTACCGTACGTCCTTCTCGCTCGCCTCAACCGTGAACAGCCACGCCTGTCACGCCTGTCATGAGCTCGTTGGCTCTAAAAATCAGTAATTTGATTATAACCGATATTATTCGTGAACGTTAACTAATTGTTGTATATTGTGACCGCCTTGTTAGATACGTACCTACGCGACGTAATAGTGTTAATTGATCACGTTACATCCTACTTTACTTGGGCAGTTTGTTGTTCATATTGATGCACACCAAGTAACATTCCTAACATCCAGGTACCTGTACTATACAGGAGGGCGATCCACGTTTAAGTGAAAAAAGGATCCAACACTGAACGTCAAATAACCAAAAAACTGTTCTTCACAACATGCAATTAAAGTAGGATGAGCACTGTTCTCTGTAATTAATGATATTTTGCAACGGCACTAAACTAGAGGAGTCTCGGAATTTAGTGATAGGTACAGTCATCCCACGTCCATTGGAGCAAGACTTTGATTTACAGCGTCTTTAGGGCTTTTTTCCTGTCACTCGGATTTGTGGCCGCAAGCGTGCCTTACCCGCAGGCGAGAGTTAGCGCGTGTGATGCATCCGCAAACAGCCGCGTGTCGCGTGCTTGTGGCATGCAAGACAGGAAAATTATGTACGAAAGGATGGGACGCGGGCGGCGCTCATACAGGCCAGACAAGCACGTGGACTCAAATCCGCATGATACGGAAAAGGCCCTATTTCGTAGCAGTAATTGCATTTTATTGTAATTCAAGTGTTACCACAGCCGTGCGGTTGACCACGCCAGCAGAAAGAATGAATGTGTCGTAAACCAACTCGGTATGTTACGACTATCAGGGCTCCTGCAGACAGGCACGACGCGTCAGCGAGACGTGACAGCGGGACGGACCTCTTGTAGATCAATTTCCATGAAATTTTCATTGAAATTGTTCTACTACAGTCGCGCCGTGCCTGTTTGCGGGGGAGCTTTAACTCAAGTTATAATGATCAAGTCAACAGACGGAAAAATAATCAAGGAAGCGCATTTCTAAATAATATGCTTTTGTGACAAACTTGAGGACCGTATAAGTACCTAAATAGTATTTTATTGTAAATATCACTTAATTTCCTGACTGTTCTTGCGTGAGCTAGACCGCGACTGAAGCGTTCGTTTGGAACTCCTACGTCCACCTGACATAGTTTCCTCATCATGCTACGTATATGTTGGCACTTTTAAAAACTCCTTCATGCATTTAACAGCCACCGAGCCCAGTTACCCTGAAGAGGAGCCGCATCTGCTACAGCTGTAACGTGGATAGTTCTCACGAGAGCTTCAGTTTCAGTCGCACTCACTGTTCCATTGTTACTTGTTAAGGTACTTTTGATGTTTCCATTTTATATCTATCACGCTTTCCTAATGTTGTAATCTGATAGTTGCATTAAATGGATTCACGTGATCAGGACGCGTTTTATTATCTAATTTAGATAATCAACCGTTATATTTTCCATGTTCAGCCCTAATCCCCTAACGTTCCTTTATACCTATCTACGAGTATACCACTACCTACCTCTTGTTGAACATTGAGCTAGCTAGAAATAATGAGACACCTGCGCAACCGATACGTTTGCAAAACTATTTGGTGATTACGGCCACAATCACGGAAAGAGACAGGGAAATATGATCTGTCAGTATTGGAGTGCCACAGGTCCCGCGCGCCGCAGTCGCGTCCAGTCGCGACTTTTGGGGTACTGAGGGCTAAAAACTAGTAATGCCTCGTTGGTCTTGTGATCGCAAACGCTACTGCTAAGAATAAGGTCTTGGGTTTGATTTCCGGGTCGGGCAAAATGTTATTGGAATTTTCTATTTTACTGTTAGGTTTTTATGCAGCCAAAGTGATGTCAGATATTTTAGATAACAACGAGGTAATAATCACATTCTTTTGAATTTAACTGAATAGGCAAATATTTATTACGACATATAAATGACAGAGACATATTTTTGAAGCCGACGCAGCATCCTATATTTTGGCGTAACTTGTCTCGCCAGATAGTTTTGGTGTTCCAGCGGTGTCACATATTTGTACTGCCACTTTTATATGCCTTCCACAAATGATCATATATTATAATTGCCATCATATATTAATGGATGAATCATGAAATCAAATATTATTGCCGAATGCCGAGCTGTCTATTGTAATTGTAGGAAGTAGTGCTCAGCGCTACGGTGACCTAGCACACCTGTCTCGTATCGATAGGATATGGTATTTATTATATGGTATGGAATTAGCTATATTGAATCACTATAACACTTACTTATAAGAACGTTTGTACCTCTAAGGCCAGATTATTACAAAGCCAGATTCCCACAAGGACAGATTCCATAAGGCCGGTTTCCCAAATGGACGGAAGTACTCTCTACAATAAAATTATATAAATTTCATGAATGCTTTTATTTTATATTATTACCACATATATAAAAAAAACTACTTTTAAACGCTTTTAGTTGTTGTGTGAGCCCCACACAAACAAAAACCAAAAAGACATATCAACATAACATAACAGTGCACTTAGACAAGTTTTCAGTCAGTCATACACGTTAATATTAGTCCCCTCAGTCAAATCAGCCAGATCACGTAGAGCATCCAAAACGGTATTTTTGTCTTTGTATATTTATTTGTGATCTCTTCTATTTTAATATCTTTTTCTCTATCCTGCAACCGGCGTCGTTTCCCTCTTGATTTTACAGGATTCTTAATTTTTAAATCTTCTAGGAATGCTTCCTTTTTCAATTGTTGAATGAATAAATTAATTCTCGATTTGATACATCGGTGCCAGCCTTCGGCACTGTACGAAGTTCACTTCGAACTGTGAACATTCCACCTCACTAGGGCCCATTAAATCCGAAGGCACGAGTTCAAGAAAGTCTTTTGCTCCCTTGCTTTTACCTTTTGGAAACGTTTTGAATCCTGGGGCGACTAGGCAAATAGCGCAGGCAATAGGCGAATAGGTAGGTACAAACAGATTTTTATGGATGACTTTGGTCGAAAAACATTTATGTAAGTATTTGTTAAAATCCAAGACCGAGTTTTTGCTAAATTCGTGGAATTCAAGGCACTAGTGGAAAATCAGACGAGAAAGAAGATAAAGATAATGAGAAGAGATACTCGCAATGAGTATACCAACGGAGAATTTGTTCCAGAGGAGGTATTTACAGGAGAGAGAATCGATCTATCGAATCTGAAAATACATCGGATGTACAGCTCAGGGTCTCGTAAAGGATCATAATCGCAAGAAGTTTGATCCAAAGACGGTTCAAATGATAATGACTGGGTATTTAAACAATTCGAAGGCGTACCGATTTATCAATTTGGAGGATGATCCAACGAGGATTGTCATCGCTCGAGATGCTACATTTATGGAAATTGTTTCCGTGACTACTAAAGAAAAACAAGTAGCCGCTGTACCTGTTTCTAAGTAGGATCCTGTGGTCATAGATTTACAGTACGACATTCCTGGAGTTAGTCGTTCCACTACTCAACCAGAGATTCCAAGGATTGCTGGTCCTGTTGCAGTAGGGGTTCTGGTGGCTAGTTCGAATGTCAATGAAGAAGAATCTGTAAGTGCGTCTAGTACAGCGAGGGCTAGTTCACTGACGAGATCATTTTCTGGAGAGAGTTTTTACGATTCTGTTGAAGTAGAGAATCCTATGTCAGAGGATTTACAAAGTTCAGCTTCTGTCGACTTAGAGCGTCCGTGGCAAAAGATTTTCAAAGTTTTCAAACTCTAACTCAAAGCATTTATTTCAAATAAACCAATTACAGACACTTTTGAACTGTCAAGGCTCGGTCAGTCAGAAAGATGAAGCTAGTTGCCCCATTCCAAAGCCTAGTAAGTACCTATGGAGAAGAACGGGCAAGAAACTCCACGAAAACTCTTTTAAATCAAAACATGGTTACAAAATATTGGTTACATCATTTATGTTGAAATTATGCATGAGTTCGAGATGTTACCTTACTCGACATAGGGTTCCGAAGCGAGAGAAAGACATGGTATACAATTTTCATGTGTCAGATGATGTTGATTCTATTTCAGTAAAATATGCATGGAGCGTTCTGACAAGAAGTTTTGGGTGGAAGCGATAAAGGATGAGTTCAGTTCCTTGAAGGTGAATGGAACCTGGGAATTGGTTGATCGACCATTAGACGCTAAAGTTATCAAAACGAAATGGGTTTTCGAGTTGAAGATTGGAGCTGATGGCAGCACCCAGCGCCATAAGGCCAGGTCAAGTTGGTTGCTAAGAGTTATTCCCAAAAACCTGGTGAAAACTATTTTGAAACATTTGCACCGGTAGTCCAGATGTCGTCGATTCGTCTTTTACAAGCACTGGCAGTTGAGAAGAACCTGAGCGTTCTGTTGCAGGGTAATATAAAAAGGCCCCTTTAAAAAAAAAGTGTTTTTAGTCCTTGAAAACACTATAATAGAAATTAGTAGATAACAATAATAATAATATTTCTCTATTTCGGGAACTAGAGCCAACCGTCAACGTCTCGGCCCAGCGATTGTCGCATCAGGTGCGGGTCATCCAACGTAGTCATAGGTTGGACGATGCCGCACTTGATAGGCTGCGCTCAGAGCTGAGAAACCATATCGTCTCGAATCCGGCACAAACCGCGGCACAAACATCAACCATTTATGAAATACCGCCGCGGTCTAATCATAGTGTAGAAGTGGAAGATGATAGGGTTGCTTCAGTAAGTAGCCAGTGCAATTCCCGATTGAGGAGCACACTGGAGGATGCATTTCGTGAGTACAGATCCACTCCGACCGAACTTAGACCCCGTTTACCACGCCTGCCTATGCACAAAAATAATAGGGCGCTGGTGTGCGCCCTGGACTCGCAGCTTAAGAATGTGTTCGAGAGCAGCGAGGATCTCGTTGATACACATTCGATCCTGTATTGCGCGGCTGTTGCGGCATGTCGTTTAGCTAACGTCAAATTTCCAAACTGTGACGTGGCTACTCAACCAAAACCAGCCGTACCAGCCTGGCAGTGCAGGATCCAGCGTCGTATCAATGGGGCCAGGGTACTCATCGGCAAACTATACTGCTTCAGGGAGGGCAATACACGACCACGAGTGATGCGCTTTGTAAGGCGGGCATTCTCGGGGACTGGAATCAGCCCTCGAGAATACATGTCCCGTGTCACAGAGCGCATCGACTTCCTGAAGCAGAAAGTTTGTGCATGGGCGAGTCGTATTCGGCGGTATAAGCGGCGGGTTGATCGGTACACACAGAATCGCATGTTCCAGAGCGATGAGAGATGGGTGTATAGAACTTGGGAGCGATCTGAACAAAATGTGACAGACGAGTGCTGCCCGGATGATGCCGCCACAAGTACATTCTGGCGCAGCATCTGGTCAGTGCCCGTCTGTCACTCTGAGGCTAGCTGGATACTGGATGTCGGGCGAGCGTGTGAAACTGTACCAGAAATGGAAGCACTTCTAATTACGCCATTAGACGTCGCCAGAGCAGTCCGTCCGTTACCGAATTGGAAATCACCGGGACCGGACGGATTGCACAACTTTTGGTTGAAATGGCTAATTAGTTCACACGCCCGCCTGGCATCTCAGTTCCAGTCATCTTTAGAGTCTGGGTCGATTCCGCAGTTTCTAACAATAGGCGTTACCCACCTGCTCCACAAGTCAGGTAGTTCCACGGATCCCAAGAATTATAGACCGATCACGTGTTTGTCGACGGTCTATAAACTTCTTAAATCTATTTTGAGAGCGAAAATTAATACGCACATTGAAAGTAACTCGATTATGTCAACCTCTCAAAATGGATGTTGGAACGGGTCCCGCGGTACTAAGGAGCTACTCCTCATCGATATGGCCATAAGCCAACAGGTTCGTCGATCCCGCAAGGATCTGTCGACATGCTGGATAGATTATAAGAAGGCCTATGAGTCGGTGCCACATACATGGCTCATGAGGGTGCTGGAGTTGTACAAGATAGACACAACTCTACGCACCTTCCTTAGGTCATGTATGGGGCAATGGAGAACGGTTCTTTGCCATCCAGGGTGTCGATAGATCCAGAGGAGCGATGAGCCTGTATGGATTAAACGGGAATTATTTCAGGGCGATAGTTTGAGTCCACTTTGGTTCTGCTTAGCCCTGAATCCTTTAAGCTCACTACTTGAGGATTCAGGACTAGGCTTTCGGTTGAGGAGAGGTGGTCAGGTCATATCTCACCTCCTCTACATGGATCACTTGAAACTCTTTGCCCCCAACAAATTGCAACTGATGAAGCTACTGAAGGTAACTGAAACTTTTAGTAGCACCATCGGTATGGAATTTGGTGTGGACAAATGTGCAGTCATGCATGTAAAGCGAGGTGAGATTATGGAATCCGGGAGAATTCAACTTTCGGATTCCATACACCTTAGATCTCTCTCCTCATCCGAAAGATATAAGTATTTGGGTATGTCAGAAGCGTTAGGCATCAACGTTGCTGACATGAAGCAATCGTTGAAGGAGCGCTTCTTTGGTCACCTGAGGAAGGTATTAATTAGTCTTCTGTCAGGCAGAAACAAGGTGCGCGCCTTCAACGGTTGGGTCATGCTGGTTTTGATGTACTCTTTCGGCATACTCAAATGGACTCAGACCGAACTCGACGCCCTGGATAGGAGAGTCCGTACATTGCTGACCGCAAACCGGATGCATCACCCACGATCATCAGTAATGAGACTGTACATACCGCGGAAGTGCGGGGGTCGAGGCTTTTTAAATGCGAAGACCCTCCACAACCGCGAAGTGTGCAGTCTCAGGCAATATTTTTTAAATTCCGAAGTGGGTATGCACCGTGATGTGGTTGCAGTGGTCAAGGGACTCACCCCGCTCTCCATGGCTAAAGAGAACTGGCGCAAACCTGTAGTACTTACTACCGATGACCGCAAGGAGATATGGCAAAACAAGGAGCTTCACGGGCGCTTCTATCGGGCTCTTCATGAGCCCGGTGTCGATTTCTTAGCGTCCGTATCCTGGCTACGTTTTGTTGACCTTTTCGGGGAAACTGAAGGTTTCGTCTGTGCAATTATGGACGAAGTTATCTTGACGAATAACTACCGGAGACATATTATGAAGGATGGGACGGTTGACGTGTGTCGGGCATGCCATCGTCCGGGTGAGTCCATCAGACATATTATCTCTGGTTGTTCTCGTCTAGCTAACGGCGAGTATTTGCACAGGCATAACCATGTAGCCAGGATTATTCACCAGTAACTTGCTTTGAAATATAAACTAGTGGATTCTGAGGTACCGTATTACAGTATGTGCCCTACCCAGTTCTCGAAAATGACCATATCACGTTGTACTGGGATCGATCTATCATTACTGACGGACCTATTGTCGCCAATAAGCCTGATATAGTGGTGATAGATCGTTTAGTGCGTCGCACAATGATTGTCGATATTAGCATTCCGCATGACGAGAACCTCGTGAAAGCGGAGAAAGAGAAACAAACTTAAATATCTCGACTTAGCACACGAGGTTGTTGACATGTGGAATGTTAACTCGGCTATCATTGTGCCGATTGTCGTATCAGCCAATGGCCTGATGGCCGAAAGCCTCGACCAGCATCCCTCGAGGCTCTCGTTAGACGGTTGGATCAAGAGCCTGATCCAGAAGGCAGTAATCCTCGATACGGCTCGCATTGTGAGGAGGTTCCTATCTCTGGAGTCCTAACCACCGGTAGCTTGGACCCTGCTCCCGATACCGGCGGACCACTATTTTTTAAATTTTTAAATGTTTTATTTTAATGTTTTTATAAAAATATTTAAAAATATATTTAAAAATGTATTTAATAAGTATATAAATAAATAAATGACATAATAATAATATGATTTGGCCTGATGGCCGAAAGCCTCGACCAGCATCCCTCGAGGCTCTCGTTAGACGGTTGGATCAAGAGCCTGATCCAGAAGGCAGTAATCCTCGATACGGCTCGCATTGTGAGGAGGTTCCTATCTCTGGAGTCCTAACCACCGGTAGCTTGGACCCTGCTCCCGATACCGCCGGACCACTATTTTTTATATTTTTAAATGTTTTTTTAATGTTCTTATAAAAATATTTAAAAATGTATTTAATAAGTTTATAAATAAATATATGATTTGAATGTGTCCGCCACGAAGTTCAAAGTATGACTACCAGAAACTAATATGACATGAAATGCAACAACTGTGGTAAACGTTACATGACGCGTAAGAAGATGAAACGTTGAAGTTCGTTTTGGTTATAAACTAGGATTTAAATTAAATAAATAATTAAAATGTTTTTATTGTTTTTCATACAATTGTTCTACAGCACAAAATTGAGGTAGCCCCGGTAAGTTATAAGGATACTTGTGATGGGGTTACCTCGCAACTTCCCATGGGTTACTATCTACAATATTGAGATATAATTCAAAATACAAAAAGAAAAGAAAAAGTTTAGGTTGGATGTTACAAAATTATTTTAGCATATTCAGGTATATGTAGTGTGGCCCGTGAGGAGTCGCTGGGGACTCTGAACAGGGACCCGTGGGGCGCCCATACAAGGTGGTGCGGGAGAAACTCCGCCCATGGGCTCCCCTGCTGACGCAGAGTCTCCAGCCCCAGCTCGTGGAGGGCGTGGTGAGCGCTCTGTTCCCTTCGCGGGGGGAGCATACTCCCCCGCCCATGGCTCCGCCTCCTGCGGTGCCAACTGCGGACCACGTGACCTACGATGACGACGTTACTCCTGAGGTGACCGAGGTAGAGTTGAGAGCAGCGGTACGTAGGCTGAGTGCCAAAAATACCGCCCCAGGACCCGACGGCTTACCTGGAAAAGCCTGGGTCCTGGCCTTGGAGGCTCTCGGGCCTCGGCTAAGAGGGCTTCTAAGCGCATGCTTGGAGGGGGGCCAGTTCCCACTTCCTTGGAAGACGGGGAAACTGGTCCTCATTAAGAAGCCGGGGCGCCCAGCGGACTCTCCTTCCGCCTACCGGCCCATTGTGCTGTTCGACGAGGTGGGCAAGCTCTTTGAAAGAGTCATTGCAGACCGCCTCGTCGGGCAGCTGGTGCGGGTGGGGCCGGATTTGGCGGAGAGCCAGTTTGGTTTCCACAGGGGGCGCTCCACGGTGGATGCCATCATGCGCGTGCGAGCCCTCACGACGGGAGATGCTCTGGCCCGGGGTGGGGTCGTCTTGGCGGTGTCTCTAGACATCGCCAATGCCTTCAATACCCTGCCCTGGAGTTGCATCAGGGAGGCACTCCGGTATCACCGGATGCCGAGCTATCTCTGTCATCTAGTCGAGGCCTATAGGAGGATAGGGCGGTTATCTACCCCGGTCACCAGGGAGAATGGAACCGGCGAGAGATGTCGTGCGGTGTCCCACAGGGATCGGTCCTGGGGCCGCATCTGTGGGACATCGGGTACGACTGGGTGCTGCGCGCCGACCTCTCTAGCGGCGTCAGCGTGGTGTGCTACGCTGACGACACGCTGGTCCTGGCGCAGGGGAGGTCGCACCAGGCGGCGGCCGAACTGATGACACGCGGGGTCGCGACAGTCGTCGAGAGGATCCGGCAGTTGGGACTCGAGGTGGCCTTGCACAAGTCCGAGGCCATGTGTTTTCATGGTCCGCGGAACGCGCCACTGTCGGGTTCCGAAATAACGGTAGGAGGGGTTCACATCGACGTCGAGTCGACGATGAAGTACCCGGGACTCGTACTCGACAGCCGGTGGAACTTCGTGGAGCATTTCCGACATTTGGCTCCCAGACTGCAGCGGGCCTGGGCTGCTTTGAAGCGGCTCTTGCCCAATCTGGGGGGGCCAAACGCCTCCTGCCGGAGGCTCTACGCGGGGGTCGTGCGGTCCATGGCCCTTTACGGGGCACCGGTGTGGGCGCGTTCATTGAGGCTCCGGCCAGCCCGCCGGTTGAACGCGTCCCAAAGGGTCATGGCCATCCGGATGGTACGGGGATACCGCACGGTCTCCTGCGAGGCGGCGAGCCTCCTTGCCGGATTGCCGCCGAGGGATCTGGAGGCAAAAGTCCTCGCGCACGTTTGGGAGTGGCGCGAGGAGGCAAAACGCCGGGGCGTAACTTCGCTGCCGCGAGAAATCGCGGCACAGCGGATAGAGCTCCGGCGGGATCTCATGGCGGCATGGAGAGTGCGACTGTCGCAACCCAGCGCAGGGCACGCCACAATTGCGGCGGTAAGACCCCTCTTTGAAGAGTGGCTTGAGAGGCGCCACGGCGTCCTCACCTACCGCCTGACGCAGGTCCTCACCGGACATGGCTGTTTCGGGAGGTACCTGTTTCGGATAAGGCGGGAGGAAACGCCCGGGTGTTATCATTGTGTGGATCGACCGGAGGACACGGTGGAGCATACGGTGGAGGTCTGCCCGGCTTGGGCAGAGCACCGCCGTGTCCTCGTGGCGGCGATCGGCGGCGGCGACCTCTCGCGTCCGGCCCTGGTTCAGGCCATGGTACGGAGCGAGAGGGAATAGGAAGCCGTCACCTCCTTCTGCGAAGCAGTAATGCTCGCGAAGGAGGAGGCGGAGCGCGAGAGGGAGAGGCAATCACTGCGCCCTCGCGCCCCTAGTCGCCGCAGAAGGAGATACCCCGGGCGTCGGAAGTCGATTGCCGACTCCCGGCCATCGTAGGCGCGGGCTTGCGGACGGCGAGCAATGGGCAGCTCGCCGTCCGGTAAGGACCAGGCCCGGGTCGACGGCGCGTCGTGTTCCACGCGCGCCTCAAAGAGATGTCAGCAAAATTGACGGGGTCCGATAGGACCGATGCCTGCCGGGGCTGCGGATTGTTCGAAAGAGTTACCGTGGCCCTGGCGCACAGGCAACTGAAGGAACACGGGTGGGTTTTAGTCAGTAAGAGTCTGACACGCCCTTTCGCTCCGCCCAGAGCGGGAGAGGTCATTTGATGATATCCCACCCAAAAAAAAAAAAAAAATAAGTATGTGTAGTGTATGTGTGTATGTATGTGTGTGTGGGGGGGGTGGATGTGGGGTGTGTGGTTGGGAGTAGGTGTGTGTGTGTGTGTGTTAATGATTGAGTAACTGATGCATGATTGATTGGGCTGGGTACAGGTTCTTCATTAGCATATTCTGGTTAATATAAGTTCAATTTCATCGTACGTTTGTGATTATAACCATTCCTTTAGTATTTACTTTTGTAGCGCAACAAGGGGTAAGAAATAAATATCTGGCCATGGTTTTTTCGAATAAGTGTGCCAGGACAATCGTTGGTCAACTGTTATACCAAGATATTTAGTGAATCTAACTTGCTGTATGTTTTGACAGTTACAGGTATAATGGGAGTTTGCACACTCATGAATCAAGATCCCAATATCAGCACCTGACTGTGTCCTCTGATTTGGAGTAAAGCAGATGAAGTTCGTTTTAGATACGTTGAGAGTTAAAAGATTAGCATTTAAACAACTTGCTATTACCGCTAATCCACGTTCAGCAGCAGCACGCACGGTAGCCCAAGAGTTACTGGCAAAACCTACTGCTGTGTTATCTGCATATGAAAATACTCGTCTGCCACTGTTCCCGATATTACACAACTCCTTTATAATGTAAGGCAATAAATGGCGTTCGAGAACCGTCATGAAGCTGACAACTGCGAAGATAGCAAGGAGCAGGCGGCGCGCCTAGCTGGCATATTGTACCGAGGGTTTCGTTCTCATGAAAATGACGTGTTATTGTCCACTGCACTCGTCAAGGGCATGAGTATTAATGGTCAGCAGTATGTTTCTCGTGCTGTCCTTGACTGTGGCAGCACGTCATGTCTCATGACTGACAGGTTATACCACCAGCTAGGTTTGACTGCCAAGACTGGCAACATTTCTATTATAGGTATCTTCAACTCATCATCTTTTATTAATAAAATGTGTTCTGTAGCCATAAAAACTTTAAATAATAATTTTAGTATGGATATTAATTGTTCATTCTCCCACCCATCACAGATGAGATTCCAAGTAAACATGTTAACTTGTGAAAAATTAAAATTCCGCCTGATATTTGTCTCGCAGATCCCAACTTTTACTCACCGGCACCTGTTGATATGTTGCTGGGTGCTGAGATCTTTTGGGATTTGGATATTGAAATTTCAACGAATAAACTTAGGTGATTTATTGGAATCTCAACGAATCAAGTTAGGTGATGGGTGAGGCTAAATTGGGTTGGATGGTCTCTGGCCCAATTAGCAGTTGTGTTTCTTCTAAAGTTTTAAAATGTAATTTTACAAAGGTTCGTTCAGATTGTGATGACGAATTAAATTTTAATGTTGATCAATAACTCACAAAGTTTTGGCAACTTGAAGAAGTATGTATTTCCTCTCCGTATTATTCAGAGAAGATATGCGAGGAGCGTTTTATGAAAAACACTACTCGTTTGGAAAATGATCATTTTTGTGTTAGGATTCCCTTAAAATGTTCCCCGGACAATTTAGGCGCATCTTTGTCAAGGGCCAAACATTGTTTTGCTTCTCTGAAACGTAGATTTAAATCTAAAACTCAATTGTGTAATATGTACAAAGAGTTCATGATGGAATATGAAATTTTAGGTCATATGTCTAGATCAAGGCCGGCCAAACCCTGCCACGTGTCCGCCAGCACTTCGGTCGGCCGGCTAGCTGGCGCGCGGTGTCACCGCTTCCACCTAATTGGTCGTCCCGCCCGAACGCAACCGATCCGCGTCGTTCGGGTTTTGTCGCTATTTATACGTATCATTTGAATGTTCGGGTGCATCGGACTACTAATCAATTTGGTGACAATTTGTTAAAGTAAATTAAAGCAGATTTTGTGTCTTTTGTGTATAAATTACCTTAGTAGTGGTGGCCCGGCGCCGCCACAGTCTAAGAAATTTTGCTCACCTGGAAAATTTATTGGCCAGCCTTGGTCTAGATGTAAAACTATTGATGATCAAGTGTTTTACATTCCGCATTACGGAGTTCTGCGCGAAAGCAGCGCCACCACTAAGTTAAGGGTGGTTTTTAATGCAAGTAGTTTAACTAATACCTACTGGTACTTCTATTAATATTATTCAGATGATTGGACCCGTGGTACAGAACGATCTTTTATCGATCCCGTTGCGTTTCAGAGAACATAAGTACATCCTAGCTGTTGACGTTGAGAAAATTTACCGGCAGATAGTTGTTCATCTAAATGATAGGTATCTTCAACAAATTATTTGGCGTGATAATCCGTCAACTCTATTACACGCTTATCAACATAATACCGTGACCTATGGCACGGCCAGCGCTCCTTACCTCGCAACCCGGTGTCTTCGGCAGTTAGGGCTAGAGTGTATTGATAAGGAGATTGGTGACTTCATCCTCCACGACTTTTACGTGGATGACATGCTCACCAGAGGAGATGACATCAATGAGGTCAAAGAGTTGCGACATAAAATTACTTCAATTCTCGCTTCAGCGCTGATGAATCTAAGAAAGTGGAAGTCGAATGACATACCATTGGTAATTGGTTGTGATTTTCCCCAGTCTTCACTGGATTTAAATGTTGGTGGATTTGAGTCAACCAGAACTTTAGGCATAGGTTGGCAGCCACTGTCAGATTACCTTTGTTTTCCAATTAGTCAGACTTTTCCCTTACATTTTGTATGAAAATTTTACGCAAAAGCTTTTTTAGTGACGGTTGAGATCTTTTTTTGGAATGAATAAAAAGATAAGTTTAAAAACAATTCAAATTTCGAACTCGCTATTATTAAATAAAAAACAATCTTGACAGTTTGTTGCGTCAGAAAAACTCTGAGTGTGTTGTGGATTTTACATTAAGTGCATAATTGGATAGCTATTGATAAGAGAAAAATTACCTCCAATTTAGAACGTTTAGACTTGCTAGAAGCATATTACGTAAATAATAAAAATACATCGGCTGCGTTATAATGGTATAGGATCAAATATCCAAATCGTCATGTGCCAATCAGAAAGGTTATTACAAATATTTTAAGAAATCTTGCACAAGGTGGCTCTTTCAAGAAAAAATCTGTACGCCACCCATTTATACTAGATGAAAATTTGATCATTTCTGTTCTTACACTTGTCGAAGCTTATCCCGAAATATCATCAAGAGCAGTCGCTGAAGAAGTAGGTGTCTCACATCGTTTTGTACTAAAGATATGGAAGAAGTATGGTTATAAATTTTACCGACAGGGGCGCCTAGTTCAAGCCTTACATTCAGGGGATGCTGCTCGGATACTTACTTTTTGCAGGTGGTTAAGAGGAAAAATAAGCAGAGATCTGGGGGCACGGTAGTGCCCCCGCCAAGACGAGCCAAGAGAAGCGCAAACCTACCTTTTCTCGAAGTGTTTCGTCGTTTTTTTGAACCTGCATAGATTTGGTTTCCGATGTACCAGATAGTTCATATTCTCAGGATATGATTTCAATAATAGACTAATTAAACATACAAAGTCTCAATTGAATAGCTCTAATACTTTAGATTTTATTGATATCTAAAATACACCGATTTCGTCACTGACACACTCACTGATACACTGACACACTGATGATCATCATAATGTTTGGCTACTTCCTGAAGTGCTAGATAGCTGAAATTTGGTATTTATTCTAAGTTGAGTATAAAACCAACAAAAAAAATCATAAACTTCTAATTTTCGCCCCCCATCCCCTAAAATGGGGGGGTGGAAGTTTGTATGAGACTTCAAAATGTTAGGGTACTCCCTGAAGTGCTAGAAAGCCGAAATTTGGTATGTAAACAAAGTTCAGTATACAAAAAAACACTACCGTGCCCCCAGATAAACTTATAACTTTCGCCCCCCATCCCCTAAAATGGGGGGGGTGGAAGTTTGAATGAGACTTTCACCTATTTTATGAATTAGGACATGAAAGTTTACACGGAACTGTAGGCAGTAACTAAAAAACCTATTAATAAGTACTTACAAGAACCTCCGCCTTAATCAAGAGTCTCATGGTAGGTCTCAGTTATTTACGCCCTTTGACGACGAGGTGAGCAAATCGACTGTAAGTACTTAATTAATACGATAAGATATAATACTAAAGTTAGGTATATTTAAAATAATTTTATTAACCGGCACTGCTGATGTGCAAGAAATACACCCCAAAAAAAGAAGAAAAAAATAAACACTAAAAAGACTGCCTAGCAACTTACAAAACGAACTGAAATCCCACCAAAAACATTTCATGTAAAATGTTGCCAAGACGACCACATAAGGTTGGCCCTGTGAAAAAGATATCAGATCGCATGTAGAGCCAAGCTTCTGAATCTACACGGCCTAACTCTACCGACCCTAACTTCACAAATTCTAGGTACATATCATTAAAAATGTATGGCTTGGCTGTTTCGTTACTTACTTCAGAAACTAAATATTCGCATCACCTCCACGATGGTAGCGAAACGGCGAAACCATACATTTTTACTGATATGTAGAATTTGTGAAGTTAGGGTCGGCTCTAATGAGATCTGGTATCTTTTTCACAGGGCAAACCTTATGTGGTCGTCTTGGCAACATTTTACATGAAATGTTTTTAGTGGGATTACCATTTTCTGAATTTCATATTATGGTCTGATGAAACAAATTTTTCTAATAATGGAATGTACAACCGGCGAAATCACCATAATTGGTGTAGAGAAAATCCTCTCAGGTTTCGCGAAACACATAATCAAGTGCGATTTTCTTTTAATTGTTGGTGTGGTATAATGTGGAACCGAGTGGTAATGGTGGAATTTTATGAGGGCACCTTGAATTCCAACATTTATAACAACAGAATAATAGAGAATCTTGAAAACCTCGTCGATGATTTACCACTGTCGGAATCAAGAAGAATGTTTTTTCAACAAGATGGCGCTCCACCTCACAACAGCCGCAGTACGCGTTCGGCTTTGAACCGACAGTTTGGTGATCAATGGATGGGAACACATGGTCCTATTTCTTGGCCAGCGCGTAGTCCAGATCTGACGCCTCTTGATTTCTTTTTGTGGGGCTACCTGAAAACTGAGGTTTACAAAAAGCAATACGATAGTGTTCAAGAACTTAAAGACTCAGTAACCACAATTTTGTATGGAATTCTTACAAATAAATTGTCAGCAGCCACTAGGTCGGTACAGAAACGAATCAATTTATGTATTCGTCAAAATGGCGGTCACTTCGAGCACTTGATATCGTAGGGCAAGAAACAGCAAGATTTTAAATAAGAATAACATCATCAAGTTATGTTAGTTAATAAAAAAAGAATCTTAATACGCCATCTTTTTGATATGTGTAAAATTCTACGTGATCATTTTGTCTTTTATTTTAAGTTTTGTATTTTCAGTTACACAAATTCTTTACAAAATGTAAGGGAAAAGTTTTTTGCAATCTGTGACTTTTTGAGTACTCCAACGATGGTTGGTCCCATAAAAGTTTTAGATCAGTTTTAGAAACAGGATCGATTGGCATCAAAAAATGTTTTTGTGTAAAATGGCTATTTTCTTGCTAACTGTATTTTTTTTTGTAAATCTGTGAATGGGGACCAAAATTCCATAAAAAATTATGGATTGCCTCCTAAGACCATTTTCGCGTAGCTGCAACGCATAAAGTACTTCCCCTTACTGCCTCGCTGAAAGTTTCCACCCTGTATATGATTATTGTGATGAACCTGCCTTTGAGGCGTAGGGTAACATTTGTATTTTTTTAAAGAAAAACCAATACAATAAACATTTTTGAGTTTCTATTTTTGTCATACTTTGGAACATTTTTGCATTTTTCTTTCCGCAGCCTACACAGCTAATTCCATACAAAATTTATTTTGTAATAATGATCCAGGTGCAAGTTTTCTTGAATATCTCCTAAACTATTACAATTTATTCACTAAATACATGCTTGTAAATTAGTTTAATACACTTAGAATTAAATAAAATTAAAAACACAACATTTAGCATTACAGAGCCAAAGAATAAACTATTGAGTCAATTATCTCGAAATGAGGTTTGTGTGGATTGGATAATTTTTGCTTAAATCGGTCCAATTTATTGTTGCTATTTACAAAAATGTGTTTAGTCTATGATACATGTAGCGCCATCTAGTTCACAAGTATTGCACTAAATTACAAAGAGAGTTACCACCTAAACAATAAGATTTATTATATAGACCGGAGCAAAACCAAACGAAACAAAAAACAATTTAAATAAATTGTAGCCACGACTTTTGGTTTTGATTTAGAAAGCTTGACTTAAAAACCCTGTATTCAATCTGATTTAAAAGTCAATGTATTGAGTTGCCAGTCCAGCCGCTCTTTCTCCTACTAGTTTATAGTTATCTGTGGCTACTTCATAAGTCAAGCCTTTACGGACGTGAGGGGGGGGAATGGCGGGAATAACACGAAGGAAAATAAAATAAAAAATAATTGAAAATAATGGAAATCGTTGTCAAGAAATATGGAAAATAAGTACCTAGCTAAGTATTATTTGTTCTTTGTATCAAGTTTGTACCTGGAAAAGTGGAAACCTAAATTATCAAGCCCAAACCAAAGATTGATTTTAGCGAGTTAATTAAGTGAATTGTGTAGTGAAAGTGTTGTGCTAAATAATACCTCCCGCCGTTTGACAGAATTATTAAAAAATAAGACTTGTTATCGAGCAATATATAAATATATTAAAAACACTTTTGAAGAAATTTAGTGAAAGAAATTAAATAAACTAAAGACTTGGCTAAAAGGTCTGAGCAACCAGGCCATAAAAATACTTAAAAAAAAATCAAGCCTTTACTTCACTCATTTCCAGTGTTGACAACTTAGTGGAATTTCCACTAAAACCGGTGGTTTAGACCCCCTCTTTAGTGGCGAAATATTGCTTGTAGTGGCTAGTGGATTTTACTAGTGGTTTAGTAGAATTCAGTTTCAATTACTGAAAATGGGATCACTCAACCACTAAGCCACGTATCGAAATACAGGGTGACTTGTAATTTGACGTATTCGTTTCAGGATGTGAAAGTGTGACTCATTTGCAACAATTAAGCACCCGATAAAGCCTAGGCGAAAATTTATGGGATTCGAGGAAACCCAACTGTTATGTATTTATGAAAATTTCCCAGAATTCGGCACTTAATATCAGTTTTCTCTAAACTTTAAAATTTAATGGCCTTCATTGCTATTCCATTGGATACCGAATACTCGTAACAAACCTTTCGATAGAACCAAATTCTTTAAAACATCAAACAAAAGTTGTAGGAAAAAGTTTACTAACCAATTTCATAAATAAAAGTCGCTCCGCGATTTGTGACCTTTTCATGACGACCTGCACCCTAATTACGTAACACACTATCTATCACAATCTGCGTCATTTTGAAGCCTATTGTTAATCCATTGTTTCATATATTTGAAAATGTTGTCTGCTCAACAAAGTAAATAATGCAATGAATGTTGTTGAACTGTCAAAATGAAACCCATTCCTACTGTTAAGTGTATTACGGAATTACCCCGCTGGTTGCAACATTCAGGAAATCAGCACCCTAATTACGTAACACACTATCTATCGCAATCTGAATCATTTAGAAGCGTATTGCTAATCCATTGCTTCATATGTTCGAAAAAATTGTCTTCTCAACAACGTAAATAACGCAATGAATGTTGTTGAAGTGTCAAAATGAAACCCATTCCTACTGTTAGTGTGTTACGTAATTACCCCGCTGGACCCACATTTTAAATAAAGATTGTCTTCCAGTTATTGAAAGTATTACCGGTCAAGTAGCGATATGCAAATTTTGTGGTACGATTTTAAGGACTCACTACGTTGATTTGAAGTCTCACGGGACGGTTTAATGGAGAATTTAGTGATCATGAGAGTAGGGCCATTTTTTTTAATGGTTTTCTGGTGGTTTTAGAAGTTGAACCGAGAGGAGTGCTTTTTTAACTGTTGGCAACACTGCTCATTTCAATTTCAATTTAGTCTCGAAAAGATCGCGTTTGTGGACGGTCGCGAAATTTTCGTATCCGTGTCAACAATTTTCTAGTAAGGACTTTTTAATCAGTGATTTAGAGATCTTTATTTCGATTCGTGAAATTATATAATTATTGTTCACCATGGAGTGGACCATGCCTGTCAATGACATATTCGACGAAGAGGTGACGAAGATAACAGCTACGATGCTGCCGGAACATTTCTCTGGCGATGTACGCACCGCTAGGTAAGAGTACCCCAGTACCTAGTCACTCTTACACAGGTTAACATCATCATCAGGCTGAACATGTCAGGAAATCGGATAAACAAAGGTAAGTGCGAATAAGGTGATCAATACTGCGACACGCCTTGTCAAGGTTTGTGACCATATACGTATAGAGCAGCTGGCGGCGGAGAGCGCAGTCGCGCGAGCCGCGAGATGCATCATGCTTCATAGTAGAACAGATCACAGGTGATAAGTTGCAACGGCGAGGCGCAGGCCGGGCCGGACGTAGTGCGCCGCCGCGGACGAGCTCCGGCCGGGGGGCGCGGTATTGATTGCAGCAGTGCACTTCAATGATTGTACTATTGAGCACCTTGCGGAGTTACCCCGGGGCCAGATGAAACTTTAACATAATGGGAATTATTTTGAAATGAACAATAATAAACAGCTCTTGTTAATGCTTGATCATTCAGAATAGAACTAGTAAACTGTTTTTGAAAAAAAAAATACTGTTACTGTTAGGTATTGTTTATAATATTGAACAAAGTAACCCTTAGTTAAAGATAACCATTAAAGAGGCTGTAGGAATAAACGGTGCAGTCACTGGACAGCTTCCATACAAACCCATTAATATTATCAAACATATTATTATTATATGTTGAATATCTGCAAGAATGAAGATTGCAATAAAAATCATTAAAAATAAAAAGTTATGTCTGAAGTCTCAAAACCTTAATTTGCTAAT
This sequence comes from Dryobotodes eremita, assembly GCA_917490735.1. NCBI lineage: Eukaryota > Metazoa > Arthropoda > Insecta > Lepidoptera > Noctuidae > Dryobotodes > Dryobotodes eremita. Next base: position 703,086 of record OU823241.1, on the reverse strand, counting down.
TGTTTGTATAAGAGGATTCAGAATTGTTTAGAACAGGCTCCCTCAATTAAACATGACTCGTCAGTTATAGGCACAATCTACTCCACCTACAACTATCTACCTGCTAGATGTTCAGTGCTGTGGCTCACACATACTTTCCTTCGATTTCTGTATTTGCCTATCATTGTCATCATCATGTTGCAGACTTGCTCATTGTTGCCTAAATATTTTTTTCACACCTCACAACTATAACAAGTAACTCTTTTTGAAACCCAGAAAATGGAGATGCTGAAGTTTTATCTCAGGTTGGTGTATATTGTGTGTCTGATGCACACATTGTCTATATGTATGTATGTGTGCAAGCTTGCGAGCTATCAGCCAAACCACGATCATGCACACCAACACTGTGAACCACCACCACAATTCTATGAACACAATGACACCAAGTCAACTTTGTGAAGTAAAACATCTACATATTATATGATACTGAATTATTTCATGAGTATTGTTTAACAATTGGTAAAATAACCCAATAGACCTGTAAAAAATAATTTGCAGTTTTGGCATTGTATGGAGATTTTATTTTAAAAAGAATTGCTTTTTCTTTTAAGGGCAAACCATGTTCCTTAATTAGGATATTCGAAACCTTTATTTAGCTTGGTGATTAATCAAACGGTATAGAATAGAACAGAATACTCTTTATTATGCACACTATGGTAGGACATGTATTGTTTTAGCATTACTTCAGGTTAGTCCACATGGTCTAAACAATTCAAGTGAAGTAACTAGGTATGCACTTGCCCATCAGCAAACTATGATCATTATTCCTGAAACATGCACAAAGTATTTTTGTGTACCTAAATAGTGAGCAAAGTTGTCTGTTTCTGTTCTGATACACAAAGGGCGTATTTGTTACGTATTGTTGTTGTGTGTGTAGCATGGGCGGGAGAGCAGTGCGCCGCCGCGGCGTGCCCCGGCCAGGCACGCCGATATGGATCTATGCACCACCTGTAAGCTCTAGGTACAGAATGTTGGACTTGTACCTATACGACGCCGCAGGAAAGAAGTGTACAAAGTCGTTAATAAAAAAGACGTTATAAGAAAGTGGTTAGTAAATTGAGGAAAATTACCTTGATTGACTGTCTGCATAAAATTTATTTGCAGGATTTTATAATTGAATCTAAAAATCTAGATTATTATCTATATGTCTTCCGATATTAAATTTGCTGACAATATCACTTTTCTTGAATACATGATGTTTCCCAGTATAGGAGGTTGGGCAAAATGTAGGTGTGGGACCTCTCCCCACCACCAATAACAACCAGACTATGTCATAAGTAAACTATTTCAATGTATGTGCGGGTGAAGTGAGGGACCACACTAGGAATTCACAAATTAAAATCCTAGGATTTGGTAGTAGACTTCTACATTAGAGAATGAATCTAGGAATTTGCAAACAAATATATATATATATATATATAAATATATTAAAAATTACAACCTAACATGTTCATCGCCATCGCCATGTTGGTCAATGCTGGGCGACACACATTTCACCCACGATCCACACAAAATTTGTAAAATGTCACAGAATACATAATAGTACAACTACTGATGATTCACTCCGCGAAATCATTTAAATAAATAGCGACTCTTGCTACGACACAATAAAGTGCAATTCAGGTCGCATAGCACTAGGAAAATTGTCTACAGTTATATTCACCTAGAAGTTGCCTCTCTTTCTATCGCGTAACTCTTATCTCTTCTGACTATGTTAAGGTTGTCTTCTTTTAAAGAATAATTAATCTGAATATTTAAGTATTTACCAGGTATGTGTCTATTATATTTTTAATACTTTAATTTGCTTTAGTCTCCATTATTTACTATGGGCAAATAAAAAAGGTATGATAAGAGTACCCTGATCCCTGTTGTCTACTTAATCAAAATCTACTACATAATATTTAGTTATAGTTAGTCCATAGTAGGTACCCACCAAGCCAAAAATACAAAAATAAAATTTATATAGGTACTTTCCTGCCTATCAATATTAAAAATCAAAATAACTAAAAAGGGCACTTATGAAATGTCAGAAGCTAATATGGTCCAATTGGTCATTTCCAATGGAGAAGAGCCGGCAAGAGACTCCACGGTTGCTATTTTAAAAATAATTATTGGCTTTTTTATGTTTTCAAATTACAGTATTAATAGGTACGGGAGGACAGTGTAGGCCTGTCATCAAGTACCAGGTACTTAACAAATAGAAAATTGTCTACAAATCTACAAGGCTTACAACATTCTCACATTCACAAAATATAAAAGAATCTGTATAAAAGATAAATAACATAATAATAATAATAAAAACCTATTTAAACCAAATGACATGATGGCCATTACAACTGTAACAAATCTGAATTAATATCCTGTCCACAAAAGCCATTAATTAATAAAGAGTTGAAATTAGATTTGTAGGTATGTTGGTAATGTCAAATAATGAGAAGATTATGTTAAACAAGAAGTATGAAAAACAAAAGTTATAATTTGGGAGCAGTTAATAGATGTTTACATAGTGATGCTGTTATGTGGTACCAGGGAAATCACATGTGCAGAAGGAATTATTGCCAAACTTCCTTGTCTTTAACATAATCTTTAATCTTTCTAATATACTTTTTTGATAAAGATATGTTTGATGTGGGTATTGAACTTTCCATTGCTAAGTTCTGTAACCGACTTTGGCAACTAGTTATAAAAGCGGATACTGTTTATATGAAATGACTTGTTGTTTTATTGACATGGCTAAATAAAGTATGGATGACTGCCCTAAGCATGTATAGGAATTTCTGACTAGCTCGTAAAATTCAAATATTCATTCATTAATGTGTTTGGTATTCTCCTAGATCTTTCGTGAACTAACCAATTTTTTTTTTAAACTTTTTTTATGTGACTTTTGTTTGGCAAGGCGAACATAAGATATTGACGTTTCGTTTTACCAAAAATGTGGATAATAAACTTACTTTTAAAGATATTTGCGAAAGCAGAAATATACAGTACTTATTAATTATTATTATATTATAAATTTTTGTACCTCAATACTTCTCTAAACGTTGATTTCTTGATAAATGATAAATGATTTTATTTCTGTAAATAGGTTTGTACAAACACTTTTACACGTCAATCAGGTTTTTAAACTAGATGAGGTCGGCGTTTCCTATCTGACTACTATGAGAAGAAAGGCCGAAACAAACTCAGAGGTCACAGTCTCTTTTAAAGTCCAGACATAATCTTGGTCAGGTCATGCGAAGACCATGCAGATTGGTATCTGAAATGGTCTTTTGAGGAAAGAACCACACAGTTTGAGTGGACCTTTCCAGTCAGTGCACGCATTTTTCAGTAATCGTGCAGCTCGACTCAGGAAGTCAGGACTTAAGGAGTTCAACGATTCGACGAACAATACCAAAGAAAGGACATTTGGGTAGGCCGCATAAATTACTCAAACTGCCAGATCATAATTAAAATAGAAAAAAAAAGCAAATACCCACATAGTCTTCACATTCACAAAATTAAAATAATATAATACTTTACAAGTAAATATTCATGTCATTGTATATATAAAATTTATCAATGTCAATGTGTATATATAAATTCGGTAATAATGTTTGAAGACCATGTAGACCAGTGTCTGAAATGGTCTTTTGAGGAAAGAACCACACATATTAAGTGGACCTGTCCAGTCAGTGCACGCATTTGTCAGTAACCGTGCAGCTCAACTCAGAACTTAAGGAGCTCAACGATTCGACGAACAATACCAAAGAAAGGACATTTGGGTAGGCCGCATAAACTACTTAAACTGCCAGACCAAGAATAAAACTGAAAAAATGACCCACATAGTCCTCGTATTCACAATAATGAAAATAACATAATACTTTTTATAGTAAATATTCATGTCTAAAAAGAGTTAGCAAACTAAAATCAACATTCACTGTGTAAATTTATTGGAGCAGCTCAATCACCAGCCTTTTGTCCTGAATATAGTCTTTTACAGTATAGTAGGCTTTCTGGCATAATTTCCGCTTTATAAAAGAATTGAATTTATTAAAACTTAGATCTTGAATGTGGCTAGGAAGTTTATTATAAAAACGTATACATTGGCATCTAAAGGAGCCACCAATTTTCTTGAGCCTGGTTGTAGGAGCAAGAAATTTGTGTTTGTTCCTAGTATTTATATTGTGGATATCACTGTATTTTTTAAACAGATTAATATTTTTATGTGCATACAAAAGATTTTCATAAATATACTGAGAAGGCACAGTAACAATATTAATCTCTTTAAATTTATCTCTGAGGGAGTGTCTGGGACTTAATTTATAAATTTAACGAATTGCCCTTTTTTGTAAAACAAAAATTGTCTGAATATTGACGGCATTTCCCCACAACAGAATACCGTACGACATCACACTATGAAAATAACTAAAGTATACTAAACGGGCAGTCTCTAAATCAGTAAAGTCACGAATTTTTCTAACGGCGTATGCTGCAGAGCTAAGCTTTTTCGACAATTTGTCTATATGGGGGCCCCTCTTATGGGGGGGCTATATATATCTTGGATTGCCTTCATCTAATTTCTAGAAATGATTGGCAAAATCTGGATTAAGGGGGATGCGCTAAAGTAGCCCACGAAATTCAAATTTTCTTACGTTTTTTTTGCAATCTGCAAGTCAGTGTCAGGTTGTATGTTGATTAAAATATGATTCGCGACCGTAACAAATATGGCATTACTTTGAGATTACGCCCTACATACAAACTTACAAACTAAAAAATTTTACCTCTTTATAACACACACATCAAAAAAGTCTAAGCAACACGCTTCATTTACAGAAACTGCATGTTTTATTAATTGATAATTTATTTTTTTCTTAATAAAGTAGATTGCTATACAATCTTTTTGGTCTCGGAAACATTACCGGCTGATTTTATAAATAGAAACTTTTCGATTGTGTTTCGTTTTCAATAAAATAAAATGTATTATTTTTTCTCGATTTCATGTGTTTTCGTTGCATATACAGTTTTTGAACAAAATTAGTGGTGAGTAATTTTTTATGTCATGGAGCGACACCATTTGACTGCTGATGAAATGCAGAGAGCAGGGCCGGCAGTCTCGACAAATTTATCGACAAAAATCGGTCGATAAGTCGTATCGATGTCAAATTCCTTTAATAGATTTTCAACTTTGATTTTTGTCGCTATCTATGTCGAGACTGCCGGCCCTGGCCCTGCAGTCTCGACATGAATAGCGACAAAAATCTGTCGCTAAGTCGTATCGATCTCAAATTTCTATAATAGATTTTCAACCTTATGCTTTGGACATAAAGTTGAAAATCTATTAAAGGAATTTGACATCGATACGACTTAGCGACAGATTTTTGTCGCTATCTAATGTCGAGACTGCAGGCCCTGGGGTCCTAAAAAGGCCACATTAAGCAATTCCTCTAAAAGTGATTCATTTCATGAATTCCCAGCCGATCATTAGCAATTGCTCTAATTTTCGTAAAATGGTGACACATATTAGCTGAATCACACTCAATGGCGGCTATCGTTTTTGTGCTCACCAGTAGGCCCCACTGGCGAGTAAGGTCCTGTTGCAGTACTTTTACTTGATGTTTTGGATATGTTTAAGTAACCATAAATTCATATTATGTTTATTTTATTACATTTTAAAACTTCAAATGCATCGTCGTCATCGCAATGCAATGCGTTATCGGGGTTCTTCGTTAAGATAGGCGTACCTCAAGGTTCAATTCTTGGCCTTTTTCTATTTCTAGTTTATATTAATGACCTTGCTCACATGATTGCTAACTTATCGGATATAATTTTATTGGCGGATGACACTTCTGTTATTTTTTAAATTGTTGAAAAGATACGGATGTCTTACATGTCAACGATAGTCTGGCGGTTCTTTCGAAATAGTTCGCAGCTAATAATCTTTTACTTAATGCGAACAAAACTAAATGTCTTAAGTTTTCATTACCTAATGTACCCCAAGTGGGTCTAAATTTAAAACTTGATGGCAAGAAACTAGATATTATTACGGAAACTATTTATAGGAATTACTTTTGATTCAAAATTGCAATGGGGCGCCCACATTAGAGCCCTTTTAGGTAGATTAAGTTCAGCTGCATATGCATTAAGAAAAATAAGGCAGTTGACTGATATAGCCACTGCTAGGTTAGTATACTTTGCTTATTTCCACAGTATTATGTCTTATGGCGTCCTACTGTGGGGATCGGCAGCTGACGTAGATCCAATTTTAATTTTACAAAAGAGGGCAAACTGCGCGATCCATAAAATGGGTCCTCGCGAGTCTCTTAGAAACAAATTCTAAGAAATTTATATACTAACTCTGCCTTCTCTTTATACCTATCTTAGACAGTATTTTGTATGCTCGCAAAAACTTAGGACTTATCAAAATAAGAAGCAAAGCATTCTTGGCCCTCCATTATTTAATGTTTACATAAATGATATGCCTAATGTCAGTAAGCACCAGATGGTCTTGTTTGCTGATGACAGCACTATTTTATTCTCTAGTCTAGTCTCTTGAAAATGACATAAATGACGATCGTAAAAATATAATAAATTGGTTAGTTAAAAATAATCCAAAAATAAATCTAACGTAACTAAAATAATGACATTTAATCAAAGAACAAATAAACCGAAACTGAACATAAAATATGGTAACGTAACAATCACTGAAAGTGACATCACAAAATTTCTGGGCATTTACATAGATAGTCCTCTGACTTGGGAACATCATATCGACAGAAGTCTAAGAAGCTTAGTCAATTTGCGTATGCTCTGTACAAACTTTCAAAAACGCTTAACCGCATTACAGTACAAATAGCTTATAATGCTTATGTGGCTTCTGGCATTAGGTACGGAATCATTTGCTGGGGCAACTCCACTGACAGAGACATTGCTTTTAAAGCTCAGAAGAAATGCTTCCGATCGGTTACCAAATTACAATCGATTGATAGTTATAAACCATTGTTTAAGGAACTTAGTTTGCTCACTCTCCCGTCTATGTATATAATATGAAATGGTAGAGTTTGTTCGCTGTAACCTGCATTTATTTGAAAAACTGCTCTCGCCGTTATCAGAATACCATTCATGTTACCACTCATAAAATCGCATTTGTCGGCAAAAGTGTGCTAGGTATGGCCCCACGGCCATCCGGATGGTACGGGGATACCGCACGGTCTCCTGCGAGGCGGCGAGCCTCCTTGCCGGATTACCGCCGTGGGATCTGGAGGCAAAGGTCCTCGCGCACGTCTGGGAGTGGCGCGAGGAGGCGAAACGCCGGGGCGTAACTCCGCTGCCGCGGAAATCGCGGCACAGCGGATAGAGCTCCGGCGGGGTCTCATGGCGGCATGGAGAGTGCGACTGTCGCAAACCAGCGCAGGGCACGCCACAATTGCGGCGGTAAGACCCCTCTTTGAGGAGTGGCTTGAGAGGCGCCACGGCGTCCTCACCTTCCGCCTGACGCAGGTCCTCACCGGACATGGCTGTTTCGGGAGGTTCCTGTTTCAAATAAGGCGGGAGGAAACGCCCGGGTGTTACCATTGTGTGGATCGACCGGAGGACACGGTGGAGCATACGGTGGAGGTCTGCCCGGCTTGGGCGGAGCACCGCCGTGTCCTCGTGGCGGCGATCGGCGGCGGCGACCTCTCGCGTCCGGCCCTGGTTCAGGCCATGGTACGGAGCGAGAGGGAATGGGAAGCCGCCACCTCCTTCTGCGAAGCAGTAATGCTCGCGAAGGAAGAGGCGGAGCGCGAAAGGGAGAGGCATTCTCTGCGCCCTCGCGCCCCTAGCCGCCGCAGGAGGAGGAGACACCCTGGGCGTCGGGAGTCGATTGCCGACTCCCGGCCACCGTAGGCGCGGGCTTGCGGACGGCGAGCAATGGGCAGCTCGCCGTCCGGTAAGGACCAGGCCCAGGTCGACGGCGCGTCGTGTTCCACGCGCGCCTCAAAGAGATGTCAGTGGAATTGACGGGGTCCGAGAGGACCGATGCCTGCCGGGGCTGCGGATTGTTCGAAAGAGTTACCGTGGCCCTGGCGCACAGGCAACTGAAGGACCACGGGTGGGTTTTAGTCAGTAAGAGTCTGACACGCCCTTCCGCTCCGCCCAGAGCGGGAGAGGTCATTTGATGATTTCCCACACAGAAAAAAAAAAAAAAGGTATGGCCCCACAAATATATACCTAATAATATACGAACAGCTATTAGGAATAAACAGTGTCTGGGATCGTTTTGGAGGTCTTTGTTTAAATTCCCTTTAGATAGATGTTACAACTCCATCACTGAGTTTACTACTTATAAACAGAGGTATGTCGAGTCCGACTTGCTAATTAAACACTTATGATTTTATTTATAGATTAAGTATGAATGTGTTTATTTATCTAAAATTGTAATGACCTGTTTAACTAACTGACATATTTTTTTATTTTGTATAATGTAATCTATTGGCATGCCACCTTATTATTGTATTTGCTGTTAATTTTGTACGCCATATATTGGCACAACATAGTGCACATATTTTAGACAATATACTATCTGTAACCATACCTATGTAAGAAATTAAATGATTGATTGATATCCGTAGTATAATACACGTAGTGAAAAGGAAATTGCGATACCCAAAGGATGGAAAACGGTGGGCCCAAATGTAATAAGTTGAGATATGATCTAAAAAATTTGTCATATTTTTTTATCTTAGAATTTATAAAATCACCTCAATTCTCAATCTGGAAGCGGAGAAATATAAGAAAGATAGTTTTCGTGAGATTATCGATTGAGTAATCGGTTACAGTTACGAAAATAAAACCTTTGCATTAAATAATTAACTCAAAGTAATTAAATGCACTATATATACTTATATGCAATATAGTGCATATAATTACAGTCGTATTAATAAATAACATATCAATTAATTACTGAAAAACCAATAATAATGAATATCGATTTCGTATCAATTAAAATCAGTTTTCTATTTTTAGTCTGTCACTGGCATGACAGCTGACATCTGACATTGACACTAGACAGTTGCCGACTGCTCAGGTTTGCTCACTCGTTTTGTGCACAGAGTACATTTTATATAGGGAGATAGAGACGTCACTCGAACATTTCATGGCGCCCTCTAGCAACAAGCAAAATCAACACTTCATGAAGCAATATATAGGTACGTATAGCTACTAGCTATACGTATACAAATATTGCTTCATATAGGTATAATAGCTTCCAATCTGCAGTAGGCCCTGTCCTATTTCCTACCGTTTTAGTTAGGTACCTAACAGTTTTTTTATGAACTAAAAATAAAACACTAGATCCAATGTCAAATACCTACTTTATTTCTTCTTCAATATTTTTTTACAATATTTGAAGGCTAACTCCTGAATTATTACAGTTCAGCACACAACACTGCTCACGTTCATATTTTTATACAACACAATATCGGTGCTTTCACAAACAAGTAAACAGTCCAGATTTTGGTGCAGAGGTCGTTCAGATAAAGCGAAGTTGTCGGTATCAACACTTTTCCAGTTCAACGGTTAGAAACAGAATCCTAAATGTCCATACAAGCAAAATCGTCAAGAATAATCCACAAATTAATTGAATCGCAACCATTAATTTTTATTGTCTTCTATTCGGAAAAAAATTATAACATATTTGACAAGTACGCGAGTTGCGTTCCTTTATTTCCATTTAAATTTAAGACAGTTTCAAAAATTTGCGTTGCTTTATTAGATGATTTTATCCATTTAAACAAACGTTGTATATTAACACAATAAATGCAAAAGCTGTCTCAACTCCTTAAATATTTTTATTTGTAAAAAAATATATTGCTATTTTAAGAAAATCTGATTAAAATGGAACATATTGTGGTTAGACCTGTTTATATATAGTATCTCTATGTAGTCTGTGGTTTAGACGAAACCCATGAACATTTTGAGAACAGCGCCATCTACCAAATAAGTAAAATCATCTTTGATATTACTCTACTAGTAAATTAAAAATCTATAGAATTGTGTAGTGTAACTCCAAAATCAGAAGCCTACTTAAACTGGTCGGTTATGATTCCCTTACTTTTGTTCTAAGCTACAGCACCGTGGTTTTGTGTTTTCTGATGCGTTTTGAGTGCTTTCCCGATTATTCTTTATTTTTCACGACCACTGCTTTGTATTTTGCGGATTCCGACCCTGCCTACCTTGTACGACCCTTGCTTTCACACTGGACACCGAAGACCACTCACACGTTTGACTTGGAATTGTTATTTCGGATTTTACAAAATTGAAATTGAAATTCAAAATATTTTATTTACCGCCGTCTTGTGGATTGGATATTGTTCAAACTATGGATCGCTGTGTGAATTGTGGGATAACAACTGGTCACTGCAATACATTGTCGATACATTTTCTACTAAATATAATAATTATTAGTGCAAAAGAACATATTTTGCACTTCGGGAATCAGCTGTTAGTTAAAGATTTTAACATAACCTAACTTTTACTTAATAACTTATATATCTGTTCTCAGATTGACAAAATCCGCAGAATTTTCACTGAAAGGTTGATAATATTTATGCTATTAATTGACACCACTTTCATCTTTTTACATCCAGGCCCAAGATTGTATGTCATCGTTTCAGTCTCCTTTAGATTAACTAAAACAAGCAAGTCATTTCGTTTAAACAGTATCCGCTTTTATAACAAGTTGCCAAAGTCGGATACAGAAATTAGCGATGGAAAGTTCAAAAACTACATCAAAAAAATCTTTATCAAAAAAGCATATTAGAAAGATTAAAGACTATGTTGAAGACAAGGAAGTTTGGCAAAAATTCCTTCTGCACATGTGACTTCCTTGGTACCTCATTAACGGCATCACTATGTAAATGTCTATTAACTGCTCCCAAATTACGAAGATTTTTGTTTTTTACTTTCGTCTCTCACAAATTGTCTCATTATTTGACATTATATACCTGCAATTCTTATTTCAACTGCTTATTTATGGCTTTTGTAGACAGGATTTTAATTCAGATTTGTTACAGGTGTAATGGCAATCATGTCATTTAGTTTAATTAGATTTTTATTTTTATATAGATTCTTAGATAGAATAAAATAGACTCGACGTCTTCAGCCCGCCCCCATAGTAAAATACCGTACGACATAACACTATCAAAGTAACTAAAATAGACGAGCCTCGCGGTACCTACATCAGTAAATTGACGGGTTTTTCTCACAGCATATGCTGCTGAACTTAGCCGTCCTGCAAGGGATGTTAAATGAGGACTCCATTGAAGCCTTGAGTCGAGCGTGATCCCCAGGAAAACACACCTCGGGCGCTCTTACAGTCACTCTCCCAGAAACATATTACAGAACGCTGAGGGGAGGTACACCCCTCAGCGGCTAGGTGTGCAATAAAGCACTCCCACCCTCTCCTGTGGGAGGGGGGGGGATAGAAACCCAAGGACGGGTCCTCAAGTCTGGGGACCGAGAGACCGCAGCCTCGGGCAAGGGGCCAGAAAGCCCCAACACCGACTCCTCGCGTCCCTTTCGGGGGCGCAGAAAAGACGTCGAGAGAGAATCGTCGGGCAGATACCCACCAGACAACACCCGTCTCGTCGGAGAATCCACCGCTTTCTATGGAGGATAAGTGAACTGTACACCTTGTTCCTCATGCCTCTATAAGTTAACGAATTATGTTAAGGGACTTCTTATAGAAAGTTGATACTCAATCATATCCATCGACATTAACACTGTTGTTGGTTAGGTAAATTCGTGTTCTTAATCTAGATCAAAACAAATACTTACACACACGCACACTCTATTGTTACTCAATGTGCTGACTCGATGACTCGATGTGGTATAGTAATTTTATTCTAGGTGCATCGTCTTCACATATGATTACATAATTAATGTGAACTTACATAATATTGTAAAATATTTTAGAAGAGTAACGGTGGAGTTTCTTGCCCATTCTTCTCCATACGAAACTACCTTTTGGAAGGGGCAACTACAATCAATTCTATTTTATTGTAAATTTTGACGTTCAAAAGTGCCTTTTATGTGCCTATTTGAAATAAATGATTTGACTTTGACTTTGACGCTGTTTGGCGGATGCTGAAGTGCGGTCACCTTGGGTCATCAATTCATCAGCCGCCACTTGTGTTGTCATCCTAGGCACCTGCTTGTGTTGAGCAAAGTACCTACTTGCAACAAAGTCGGCTTGTGCCCAAGTCTTGTCTTTTGTGGGTTGGTAGGTAACGTTTGGAGCTGCGAGTAGACTGTCCGGACCGTTCAGGCAGATACTTCGGTCCTTCCTCTATAACTCTGCTGGGTCGTAGTCGACTGCTATAGACTGTTGACAGTTGCACTCGGTACTTTTACACACTGCGGTACATGGCTGAAAGTTGCATTCCAGCGAGTATGCAATATGCATGCAGGAGTTAATTTGTACAATTGGATCAAAAATTTACCTTACTGCCACAAAACCGTGTTTATTAGTTGTTTACGTTAACATTTATGTATGATGTTTGACGAACGGCTGACAGACATTTTCATAAGCCCCTCGATGTAACCGAATTAGCTACAGCTGTTCTATTACGTAAATAAAGGTAAAAACAAATGACATACGTAGCATTGTTGTTGGTGACAGGTCTGTGCAGGAGCAAATCGCCAAGCTCATCGACACACTGGGCGAGGAGTCGGCATCCTCGCAAGGCCTCAACAAGGTCATCACGTCGGCCGACAAGCTGCGCAACAACCCCAAGCACACCATCTACCTTCTGAAAGACCACAGGGGTAACAAGTAAGTGTCCTACTTTTGTAACATACAGTTATATATTTTACTTATTCATTTTAACCCAATACCTTCGAAATACACAATTTTAACCGTATTTGCTAAATCAACTAGTTTTAGCCAAATCAAACAATTAAATAGTAAACTAATTCTTTAGTTAAATGTAATAATAATTTGATTCATATAATCTGACTGAAAAATTGTATGGAAACCAGTAGCCATGGTACAGGCATGTGATGCAGGGGAATAAGGAAAATATTGGCAAGAAAGTTTTAAGTATGAATGTGGATGGATGGCTATAAAATTAGGGGAAGACCAAAGCAATAATGGATGGACAGTGTGAAAGATGATATTCATCATGATGATGGAATCCATCCATCATTTCTTAGCTAGAAAGGGGGTGACTAGTGAGATGACGAGTAATAGAGGAGAAGTACGGAAGAAGGCATGCTGCGCCGACCTTCATAATTTTTGGGATAAGGGCAAGAGAATTAAGAATTAGATTCGTTCAGTACTTGCTAATTGTTTACATTTTTGGCGAATTACTTTTTGGTTTTAGACCCTTCTTTTACCTAAGCTGTGCGAGGGCAACGTTTTTCCAAACACGCATACAATAATAAAGTCGTGAGGTACTGTTAGGCTTATTGCTAATAGAGCTTTATTACCTGCTGCGAAATTATATACTTTACAATAAAAAATGTAACTACGTAAAACTAACAGAAAAAGTGAAACAAGATAAAATAATGTCTTTATTATCAGCATGCAGTCAGACATGCTCAGAACAGTGCCAGTTCCGGCGAGAAGCAGTCCTTGTTCTCACGAGGGATACCAGATACCAGCGTCGGAAACTGTTGAAACTTTAAGATTTTTTAACTGTATAATTTTGTGAAACGACGGCGACGAGAATACTATTGAACCACGCAAATAGCGCTGCGTGAGTGACAGTTTGATCACGGGTTGATGAGCACGAGTTTGGATTAGCAAAACTGCAAACGTAGTATTTTTGCTCAGCGCACCTACAGCACGTGCTGGCCGCGCGGCTGAGGCTGGGCGCAACGACCGCTGATGTGCCGCCTCTGCGATTGCTTGCGCCTCCTTACTCGTACAATACCTAAGCATTTCCATGTTCTTTATTGTTTGCCACCGTATCACTTTTGTTTATTTTTTTATGCTTGCCTATGGTTTAACATTAGTTAAACAAACCCATTAAAGAATGTTTGAGCCTCCTAGACGGACACCAGTCAAACTCGCTGCATCTAGGCATTATTCTTTTTTTTTTCAAGCTCTTGCGTTATTCTTTTTCTTCAAGCCTTAGTGTGCCGCTCCTGAATTCACTGGAACTGTTGAACATTCGAATACTGTAAAGTGATGTCAACACATCGTAACATAACGCTACACAGTTGCTGCCTCTGTGTGCGCCGACTCCGCAAGCAATTGCAATTTGCAGCAGTATTACTATGTCCAGCAGTGGACAATGATGATGATATCACTGCCGATGTCAACAAGTGACATGTTTTTGACTGACATCACTCCAATATCTTGTGAAGTAATTTAATGACTGATTTAACATTAAGTAACAACTGTTGATTGTGGTATTAAGTGATTCAGTATTAATTATGTATTTTGGTTAGAATAATGCCTTCGGCAGTGTGTAGTGGCAGGTGAAGTTCGGGTGATAATATTTTGTATTTAAGTTAGGTACACAGCGAAGTTCGGGCCGCGCGCGGCCGTGACCGGCTCGACGCGCAACGGCGATTGTGACTCAGCGGAGCAGAGGCCGCGCTAACACTCCTTACAAAACAACCGACTTCTAAAACTACGAAGTAAAAATATAACTGTAGTTCCGGAATTCGTTGGCTTTGGTTTTGTTGGTTTTTCCACCGACTTCAGAAAGTAAAGCTTTTTTGTTTTCGTGTGTCGGTAGGCACTTACTTCATAATCTTACTCACACATCTTACTTCATCCAAACCCTTTAAGAAATGGTAACCCTAAGTTAATTAAAAATATACAGGATGACTTGTAATTTGAAGTATTCCTCCCTGGACATGATACTTTGACCCCTTTGCAACATTTAAGCATCCCATAATATAGCCGGCGAAAATCCATGTGATACGAGCAAATAAAAACTGTTCATGTTTCTGATATTTTCCCACGATTCGACATAAAATATTTTGTTTCTCTAAACGCTCAAGTTGGATGGCCATCAATGCTATTTCTTATTTGGTAGTTAATACTGTAACAAAGCTTTTGATGTAACCAAGTGTTCAAACATATCAAACAGTTAAAAGATACAACAAGAAGTATCTTCATTTAATCAGCTATCGAACAAGTTACAAATGTAATCCACAAAAATGGTGCGCAGTAGTTTAACGAGAACTTGTGATCAGTGAACAGCGCGTCGCGCGTCGCGGAGACGAAGTCGCGGGCCACTGCTAGTGTGTACTAAATAGATGAAATGTTTACCGGCATTAGGTACTCCAGAAACCTTTGTACAACTGAAAAAAAAACCTGCCGTATTCGAGTCGGACTCGCATACGAAAAGTTCCGTACCACCGTAATACAATATTTAACACCTATTTTTAAACACTTCTTTGTATGCGGACCCCCTTATATTTTTATCATTATTTTATTTTTATAATTTGTTGTCATGGTGGCAATAGAAATACACACTGAAAACTTAAACTCAACCTTTTCTACCTATTATTATCATTTATTATCTATTCTATCTCTATATCTATTATCATCTATTATTATATTAGGTTCATGAGATACAGCCTTTCAAAAGTGCCTTTTATATGCCTATTTGAAATAAATGATTTAACTTTGACTTAGCCCGCTGACAGACAGACTGACGGACAACGGAGGCTTAGCTGTAGGGTCCCGTTGGCACCCTTTGGGTACGGAACCCTAAAAAGTAAAAATAAATTGCTGTTTATGCCAGGCTACTGAAATGTTCATAGCTGTGCATGTAATCAAATTAAAATGGAAGTCAAACACAGGCATTTTGTTCTTGAAGAAGATGTGTTTGACTTCCATTTTAATAAAAAAAATCGATCGATTTCGTGTGGCAGTGGTAATCTGTATGGTGAATGCCTTAATTACATGACATATATTTTAGTAATTACGTATGACTCCGGTATGACAGAAAAAGGGTACTCAACCTGCCCTGACTGCGGTCCGTAGCTCCTTGCCAAAAACCTGCAGCCAAGTTGATGAAGAGGGTTTCACGAAAGTGGAAAGGAAGAGGAAGAAGCCCTGTTCTCGTAACCTGTGCGGCACCGCACCGAGTGGACCCAATATGCTGTTGCGCCCTGCTGTGCCTACGACGCAGCTGTACCTATCGCGTCTGCATCACTCCACTACAACTGAGGAAGTCGTGCAGTATTTGAAAGTGAAGACCAACTGGACTCTGAGGGTTGAAAGGTTGGAATCGCGCCACAACATCAACTTTAAGTCATTCGTGGTACGAGTTCCAACCCACCATCTACAGACTTGCCTGAAAGAGGACTTTTGGCCGAAAGGTGTCGTTTATCGACGCTTCCGAGGACGGTTACGCGACACCACGCAGCGATACACGATGCCGTCAACATTACGTGTATAGATAGTTTTATAAGTTTTTTTGATATGTATTAGTTTATTATTATATAAGATTATTTCGTGTATTTTATTTATGGGCCTTTAGTTGCCTGATAATAAAATGATTATTATTATTATTATTATACGAAAACCGAAACCGATGTTATTTTGTTACTTTGCCTTTTTAATTTTTTTGGTTGGGATTTTTGTCTTAGTTATGTTTTAATTTTTAACTTTCTGTTTTATTTCTATGATTTTGGGGTTAGGGATCATTGAGGGTAGGTAGCAAATGGAATTTGATACTACTAATGGTTCTTTAAGCAGCTTTCATAACATTATAGAAAGATGTGTAGTGTTGTAGAAACCAGTCGAGTGAAGTGAGTGTTTTGATCTTATTTAGGGTTTATGTATGAAAAATATAGATATCCAATATATTTCCAGAAAGTACTCTTTAAAGACCTTTTATTTTATTAGATACTAAATACGGTGTCCAACTGTCCATACTCATATTATAATATATTCGAAAGTAACTCCGTCTGTCTGTATTTAGGCAATTTCACGCCTAAACCACTGAACGGATTTCGATAGAATTTGGTAAGGAGATAGATGGCATCCTGGGGAAGGACACAGGCTACTCTTTGTCTCAAAAAGAATCCTAAAAGGGGGTGATATAGGAGATGAAAGTTTCTATGGGAAACTTAGCATTTCTTAAATTAGGAATATGAAAATTTAACTATATGCTTTTTATGAGAAATAATTTTTGATTTGTGTCCACGTTTTTGTAAAATCACCGCCAAGGATTAAATAGGGGATGATTTTAAAATTCACACGATTATTGAAACTTTGTACCTCTTTTTAAAGAGATCAAAGGAATTGGATATATAGTCAGAACCGTACTTTGAGGCATTATTTATTTTAGCATTTATTTAATTTAAATCGGTCCACCCGCAAGTTATTACAATTTGAAGTTATAAAATAATTTAGCTAATACGTTGGTAATACGGTCAATGGCGACCCTGGCGGATTTCAAATTAATGATGATTATATTAAAATGAATTATTATTACTTTATAATAAAAACATTTAGAATCATAAAAACCTGTTAAATAAAAATAAAAAGATTATTTGTATTCACTATATGTATGTCTGCGTTACCTTTTTACACTTTAACGGGTAAATGGATTTAGATGATAGGATACTAGTCATCTCGGTAGCACGTTCCCGTGGGCTAATTTCCGACACCCACGCGGATAAAGCCGCAGGCAGAAGCTAGTGATGATATAGCGGTATCTACATCGCCACATACGAACTACACGTCACACTGACGTCACACTGACGTCACACAAAATCCTGCATCGCGCAAGCAGAGTTTACCGCGCAACTAGCATATATACAACGTCCCGACATCCAACGTCGGGCAGTTGCCCACCAGACAAGACACCCGTCTGGTCGGAGGATCCTCCCTTTTCTATGGAGGTATGAGTAAACTTTACACCCTGTTCCTCATACCTCTACAATGATATAATAAAAAATCGTTAACAGTTAACATCCGCTATAAGCAGATGGCTGCTTATAGCGGATGTTAACTGTTAACGATTTTTTGTTGGTCATGTCACGTAGGTGACGTTGGTCGCCATTTTATGTGACTATATATTATAGCCTTTAAACCCGCGGAAGAAGGTACAGAGGCCATCGTGGCGAAGGGCTGCCCGCAAGGGGTGGCCTCTCGCCGCCTCTATGGAACCTGTTTGTAAATAGCCTCATCAAAACACTCAATGACAAAGGTTACTTCACCGTAGGCTACGCCGATGACATAACCGCAATATTAAATAAACCCACGAAGATACCCTATGCAACCTCATGCGCCAAGCCTTGAAAATAGTAGAAGACTGGTGCAATAAACATCAACTATCAGTGAATCCTACAAGAACCGAACTGATTCTCTTCACAATAAAGAAAACTGACGACACTAAAAGTACCACGATTCTTTAGAACAACCCTAACCCTATCAACCGAAACCAAATACCTAGGCATCTTTTTGGACAAACGGCCGAATTGGGCAAAGCATACCAACTACAAAAGTCAGCATATCCCTGTGGCAGTGCAAGCGACTGCTTGGCAGGAATTGGGGGATTAGCCCAAGATCAGTTACTGGCTATACATTACAGTCATCCGACCATTTATCACATAAAGCTAACTAGTCTGGTGTCCCAGGACAGACTTGAGTAAACCCCGAAGAGATCTCAAAAAACTGCACCGATTCCCTTGGTTAGAAATCACTAGCTGTATGAGAACTACACCCACTGCTGCCCTACAGGCAATGCTTGGACTACTTCCTCTACAACTCATCGTGCGGGAGGAGGTGGCCCAGGCCGCCTTCAGGCTAAATATATTAGGAACCGTAAGCAAAAACTCTACCGAGTCATGCACATACGTATAAAGGAAGATGTGATCAATCGACAACCAATGATGGCATCGCCCTAAGTCCTGAAACTACACTACTTCAAAGACATTACAACATAATACTCACAGAACAGTGTGACTACTCAGTCCGGAAAGAGTTGAGAGTAATCACCGTCGGATCAAAGACCGACTCCGGAACCGGAATCGGATTTTTCTTACACGACCCTAACATAAACATATCCAGCCCACTGGGAATGTTCAACACCATCTACCAGGCGGAGTGTGTGGGCATTATACAAGCGGTGTTCGCCATAGAAGGCAGGAGAGTTACGGATATCTATATACGTATACTCTCCGACAGCACTTCAGTTCTCCAAATCCTTAGGGAAAAAAATACTACCTCTACTCTAACACTTGAATGTCACAATGCACTAGAACGAGTAGCGGTATCTAACCGCAACACAGTGACACTGCAATATATAAAAGGAGACAACAGATTACTAAGTAACGTCACAGCTGACGAACTGGCTAGAAGAGCATCCAGCACGTCAGTCTGGACCCGAACGTATCGTGCCCATCCTGTTCAACCAGCTACGCAGGTGGCTACAGGAGTACAAACACACACAAGCGGAAAGTTGGTGGCTCTCGACGTCGGGCTAAAGGCAGTTCAGGGATGCTATGTCATCCTTAGATGGCAGACTAACCAGACGTTTATTACGCCTTGGACAGGAACGGCCTGCGCCTGGTGGCGGGGTCCATTTCGGGACACTGCTCACTAAACAAACACTTCGACACAATAGGCATGTTGGACAGTCTACTATGCAGGGCTTGCTTGGACGCTGAGGAAACCGATGCGCATGTGCTCTTTGAATGCACAAGCGTCACCCAGATTAGCACAGAAACCCTCGGGGGACCTAGATCTTACACAGATTTTCTTAACAGACTAGGAGATATAATCAACTTCTGGAGGGAGGTGAGCTGGTTGGTATAACCACAGACGGCCGCCATGGCCTAAGCACAATAGTCCACTTGATGGACTAAGTGCTGAATCGAAATCCTCTAACATAGAACCCGCGGACGACAACATGACGCTTCCAACGATACCACGTTTGTCCAAATAAGACGAGTTGTTAAGGAGTTATGAGGAACATACATACATAGCCTGTTTAAATCATAACCCTCCTTCGGCTTTGCATTAGTCGGGTAAACCTCACCTATTTTCACAATGCAAATTCCATTCCTTTTTTTTCTATACCTTTCTTAGTGACAGTTCTTGTCATATTATTGACATCATTATTTCAGCCTCAAAACGAATAATATATTTTAGCCTATTTAATTAGATTTATGAATATTATAAGTTGCAGGTATAAAAACAGACGTTCTTCTCTAGCAAATAGAATGCTTACCCAACATTACTTTGCAAGGCGAGAATCGATTGTTGCTGATAATGTTTTAGTGAAGGTGTTGGTTTCGACTCACTATTATCATCATCTTATTGTTATTAAATTCCTGTAAAATGAGTTCATTGATTACCCTGCGCAGGTACTCCAAGCATATAACATAATATTAAAACCTTCCTGAACTAGTTTTTGAGAATAACGCGGACATACAATTATCTATGAATACAAGTCGAATACAGAACCTTTTTTGAAGTCGGTTAAAATATAGCAGTTCCATGTCAAATCACATAAACCTAACAACAGTTCCAACACCGCCTCGCGATCGGAATAGTTAGCTGCGAGCTGGTGTTGAGTCGTACTGATCACTGGTAGTCTACCTGAAGTAGCGAAATAAAAATTCACCACTAATATATTAATATTCAAAGAAGAACCGCTTCAAAAAAATGAAAACAGTTGCGGCATAGATAATTTGTCTTAAATAAAAAGAGATTACGAGATAACTTAAGGCTCATCGGATGGTAAGTAAATCCTTGTTACGCATTTGGTTTCCGAACTAGGGAATCGATTGCAATCGGTTTGAGGTTCGTGACCACCATATTACGCAAACTTTCAAATGATTATTATCTTTTAAAGATGAACCTAAGTTATCCTGATAGGAACAGTCCTGGTAAAAGATCGACTAATATTAAAATGTTAACCCTGAAAGTACTAATAACTATAATAGTTAAGTGTGATGGTTCAAATAACAAGTCGATCTTGCCGAACCGCAACCTCAAAGCGTAGCACGCCGCGACAGAATACGGAACAGGAATACGCGACAGAATATAGGTGATACGACGATCATTTGTCGTGGACGCTAAAACTTCCGCTGAGAGAGCAAATAAGGGAAAGTACATACCAAATTCGAAGAATATCTTACAGCATTTGTGCAGAACTCAACAATATAACTTGGTTGACTGCAGCTATCAGAACATAATACTTAACTTTAAACATGATTAGGTATTAAAGGTAAAGTATAATCAATAAAATTGACTTGGCTCAATTTAAAATTATAAGTCGAAAATATATCAAAATCAACTGAATTCAATTCTTATTTTCCAGCAAGTCAAGTTTTATTTTTTCAATAATAAATTGAGATCTTGGTTACGTCTAAGTACTTAAATCAAATTTTAAAATGTAAAAAATTAAGAATAAAAAATTGATGACCAACCAATCAATGAATCAAACCATTTATTTCAGATAAATATCCATAAGTAAACGAACGATACGAACTATAAAAAATGAATTAATAGGTTGAAACCGCAGAGGTCATGCTGCACTGAGTAGTGAGTATATTCGCCAGCGACCCAGCGAGCACGTCGGCCTGAGTGCGTGCGTAGGTATAGGTACCTCACCTACACACGACGTGAATACGGCGGCTGTGCCGTTTATTGTTCGGCGACACGATCTCACGACGCGCACAGTGGAACGAATGTATGGGAGAGGTTGGACGTAGACATCTCCGAAAAAAAAGAGTTAAATTATGCCAAACTAATGATACCATCTTATTCGATTACCTAATGCCTTCATAACTTGTACTTATAATTTTCTTCATAACTCCCATATTTCGGGAGTAATTTGAGAAAATGTGATATTTTACTATGAAAATGAGTGTATCGAGCTCTCTCTCTCTTGATTCCGGCCTTGTTTCAAGTAGCGGTCTCTAATATCATAATGCTAATACTAAGAGCTATATTTAATACTAAGACACGTGGTGCGCCAAATGTGCACTTTCTGGGATAAAGAGTGATGTTTATTTTATAACACAAATATATTATTTTATGTTTATTTTGTTGATTAAAACCGTTTTTCTAAAGGTTTACCTTATTACAATAACATTTCTGAGCAGCCAATTAGAGAAGATATAAGCTAATTAGGATATGTGATTAGGGACTTAAGGTTTACATATAAAACTGATGCACTAATGATTATTGATAAGAAGATTGCTATTATTTAATTACTAAATGGCTCTGAATACACTAATTTAGCATGCATCATTTTCAAACTATCTTGCAATATTTAACAAATGAGGGTACCTCGATTAAATATAAATAGGTCACTATTAGTAACTTTAAAATCAGTGTTGATTTACACCTCGTTGTAGCCACGCTAATCTCGCAATGTATTTTCCAAATTTTAATACAAATCTTGATCTTCACGTTGCTTTATGCGCACGCGCACATAAAGATTTATGCGACTATAACTATTTGTTCAGTGTTTTAAAAGATAACAGTTGTGTTCAGTTATGTGAAAGTTCTGAAACAAGTTTAAAAGACTGGTGTCGTCGATTTTGCTACCGCGTTTATGCAAAATGGACACAGTCTGGAAGAAGCACAGATAAGTTTCGGAAGAAATATGAGATTTGGCTACAGGCTGCAATTCAGTGGCCGGAATTTCTGAATGAAAATATTGAATCTTCTACAGAAAATGTAAGTGACGTCATCGAGCCCATAATTTCTGCTGCTAAATCTGATGCTTCAACTTGTACACATCCTAGTCCTCGTAAATCTTTTGAGGACCTTATTAACCGGCAAAAAAGAAGACGCACTGAAGATACTCTTCCATGCAGCAGTAGCAGCGCTGAAATTGTGTTTTCGGCCGAAAGGGCGCTTCGAAACGCAGGAGAAAGCGATACAGCTGATGTAATGAAATACTTGATGGAGAATCCAGAAGAAGCCTCAAAAATCAAAGCCTTCATTGAAAGTAAATCGATTCAGGTACGGGAAATATCCTCTTTGAAGGCATTGGCTCTTTATGCATCGATGAATTTATCGAAATGGCGCTACAACACTCTTCGGGATTTCAACACCCAAGAAGGAGCTCTTAAATACCCGAGTTACTACATGTTGGTTAAAGAAAAAAATAAGTGCTATCCGGCGAAAGAAGATCTGACAGTTACAGAGAGCTCTGCAAAAATCAAATCAAACTTATTAGGTCGTTAGAAACCCCTGTTGATCTTAATCAACAGCTCGTTTTGACCAGCAAATGGGGTTTTGACGGATCATCTAGCCAAAGCATTTATCATCAAAGGACGAGTGAAGATGAGCAAATCGATCTTGCTAGTAATTTTATGATTAGTCTTGTACCACTGCGGCTCGTCTCAAAAGGTGTAACAATTTGGGAAAACGAGCAACCATCTTACACTTCATTTTGCCGGCCAATATTGTTTAAGTTTATAAAGGAAACCAAAGAAAATGTGCAGAGAGAGATGGCTGAAATCGAAGCCGAGATTGAAGCCTTAACTCCATCCACCATCACTGATGGAATTAGTGTCAAACACCAACTGCTGTTGACAATGATTGATGGTAAAATCCATTCCATTATATCCGATACAGCAGCTTCAGTGTGTGACATATGCTAAGGCTAGTCCTAAAGAGATGAATAATTTAGAGTTAATCAAAGATAAACACGCAACGAGGACATGTATAAATATAGCTTAAGCTCCCTTCACGCTTGGATTCGCTCAATGGAATGCTTATTACACATTTCCTACAAATTAGACATAAAGTCATGGCAAGCAAAGGGTGATCTAGCAAAAAGGCAAGTTGATGACAGGAAGAAAAGAGTTCAAGAGGCTGTAAGAAGAGAAACGGGCTTACTTCTCGATGTTGTGAAACAAGGCAGTGGATCCACCAACAATGGCAACTCGGCAAGGAGATTTTTTGAAAACTACACTAAATCTGCTGAACTGACCGGAATAGACGCTATGCTTTTAAGAAAAATCTGTGTGATTTTGCAGTGTATTTCATCAGGAGAGAAGGTCAACGTAACTAAATTCCGAGAGTTCTGCTTTGATACTGCTAAGCTTTACGTGGAGGAGTTATACCCATGCTATTATATGCCTTCTTCACTTCATAAAATTTTAATGCATGGGTCAGACATAGTTCAGAACTTGTCAATTGTGCCCATTGGTTTTCTATCCGAAGAGGCATCTGAGGCTAGAAATAAAGATTTTCGAAAATATAGAGAGGGGCATTCTCGAAAGCATAGCAGTATCTCATGCAATGAAGATATTATACACAATCTTTTACTGTCTTCTGATCCACTTGTTACAAGCATTCGTCCAAAAGTAAATAAGTTTGTAAAAAAATCTTCTTTTAAGGAATTTTATGAACTTACGGATTCTGAGAAAAGTGATATGGAATTTGTTAACATAAATGATTTAGCGGATATCGATTCTGAATTTGAATTAATTGATGATGATGATGACGATGATAATTAAATGTTGATATTGTTTTAAAATGTGTAACTTAGTAAATTAGAGCTTATATCTTAATTATTTATTGTACTATTAATTAAACTAGGTAATTTATTATTTTCTTATCAACTTATATCTAAAATACAGTGTTTTTATCGTTATTGTAAAACATATATAAATAAAATATTATGTGAAAAAAGTCATACTCTCATCTGTTCTTATGAACATTTTTGTAAATAATACACAAGATTTTTAAAAACAATATATATATATACATATTTAATATATTTATATATGACCTCTAAATACGTCTGTCTGCAGTTTAAAGTAAATACAAATGGGGAAAAAACATTTAAAAAAAAATATATTTTCATTTCCTTTTATCCCAGAAAGTGCACATTTGGCGCACCATGTGTCTTAGTATTAAATATAGCTCTTAGTATTAGCATTATGATATTAGAGACCGCTACTTGAAACAAGGCCGGAATCAGGAGGGAGAGAGCTCGATACACTCATTTTCATAGTAAAATATCACATTTTCTCAAATTACTTCCGAAATATGGGAGTTATCAAGAAATTTATAAGCACAAGTTATGAAGGCATTAGGTAATCGAATAAGATGGCATCACTAGTTTGGCATAATTTAACTCTTTTTTTTTTTCGGAGATTTCTACGTCCAACCTGTCCCATACATTCGTTCCACTGTGCGACGCGACGGTGAAACTTAAATGATAACATTACCGAGACGAAGGAAACGTTCGTTAGCGTTACATTGCACGCGACTGTACTACAGAAATAGGAAGCTGGTACATTCGCGTGACTAACTTTTGCACCAAAGATTATATCCGCGAAAAGACAGATACGAACAAGACGAACTCTGAAGCAAGACCGATCAGAACCACTTGCATCACAACTGTCCATTAGATGGCCCTGAATTAATTCATGGGAAGTGTGCACTGTGCAATGTAAAGCACGCACGCAAAACATTGCGCTTATGGGTGCAAGCAGCGGTATAGGATTCGTGGGAGTATTTTAAGAAAACACTTGAGAGAAACTAAACGCACAGTATATGCGTAATAACAATAATACTTGTATTGTGCCTCGTTCAGTGTCCTTCAACCGATTAAGTCATTACATTAAAAAAAAATCCGTAAAAAAATGTTGGAACTTTGACCTTCAATATACAATATACACACATCAAAAGTTTCTAAGGATCAAGCACGATTTTATTAGTTACTAAAAATCTGGTTCTTCAATTATATTTTTATTACTCCTCTGGATACCTCTCCATAGGAGTTATAAAAAACATAATCTAAAATGAAAAGAAAAAAAAATACTAAAACGTTTTAGTAAATTTCGTCATTTGATAATGGAATAGTTTTTAAATTTCGGTCAAAAGATGAAATTCTTCTGTCAAGTCGTATTCTTATATAATCCGACAACGGGTTTCAGGCCAAATCAGTGAAATTTCTGCCATACTTCTGAGTGGAATCAATACCAAAGTACGTTGTTATGGAGAGAAGACGTCATTTGAGCCGAGAAGAAATTATCAGAGCCTTGGAAATTTTGGAAGCTGGTTCTTAGCACTGTGCTGTGGCAATCGCTCTGGGCTCTATCTATCGCAGTATTATTAGTCGACTTTGGGCACGTAACCGCAACACTGGCAGCGTAACTGAGCGAAATCGAGGACGACCTCGCATCACCACACGCAGACAAGATCGTTACATACAAATTACTGCTCGACAAAATCGTACAGTGACAGCGATGGTGTTAGCTACAAGGCTTCATAGCTCTTCAGGGATGCCGATCAAACCATAAGAAATCGCTTGCAAGAAGTCAATCTCTGTTCCCGAAGGTCGCTACGTGTACCACCTATTGAGCCCCGCAATCGCAGAGCCCGTTTACAATGGGCTCGTGAACACAGAAATTGGGCAGAAGAAGAGTGGCATTTTGTGTGTTTCCTGGCGAATCTCGATTAGGTATGAGGCCATACTAGACGTACACCGGGTATTGAAGGATCCCTGGACGCCAAGAACGTTTAAAATCATGCCAAGAAGTCCATGCATACAGTGTTGGAACAATCATGATAAGGGCGGGTATTGGGATTGGCAGAAGAACCCAACGGATTTGGATCAATGGCAATCTCAATGCACAAATTTACGCTGAAACGATTGCATCAGATGTGGTCATTCCTTTGCAGACCCATTTTGGTGCTTAATTTGTGCTTATGCATGATAATGCACGTCCACGCACTGCCAAAGTCGTTGCAAACACACTGGCCGCAGCTAATATGAACGTCCTACCATGGTCTGCTCATTTGCCAGACTTGAATCTCATTGAGCACGCATATGCTTCAAATAAGAGCTCTGCCAAATATGGATGCCGTACACACACCAGAAAATTTTGTTTTTGCCTTTTACAACGGACGTGAGCGGCCATTCCGATTCTGATTCTGATTTAGATGGACTCGTATTGAGTGTGCCGAGTCGCTGCGATTGTGAACGCGTTAACGGCGAAAATACTGACAACTAATTGTTTATTTTACGCTATAAAAACTTTTACTTTATATTTTTAGCATAGTTTAATGTCAGGACTAAGATGAAAAATCCAGCGTAAGCAAAAATCGCGAGGTCTTTATTAATGCAAAAGTAGACACACCATCGACACCCCCCCCCCCCCCACACACACGAAAATATTTACAACAGGGCAATATTTAAAAAAAATATATGTATATCCACTTGACACTATGTGTGTATATCCGTAACTAATTCTTTATTAAGTAAAAAAATACAATATCCTAGGTACGGTCCAGTATAAAAAAATATCTTAATAACAGGAAGAACAAGTGTGATTCTCGGCTTCGTTATAGGTGTTTTATTTTTTCTCCCGTTAATAATGATTGTACACACGACTACATATCAAGCTATACATTTCCAGTATAAGCCGACCTCTCATTGTACGCAAATCCTATCAATACGAGATCAGCTTATACTGGAAATATATAGCTTGATATGTACCCGTATGTATCTATAAGGTAAAATCTAGAACTACTGATCCCATTCTAAAACTATTTAATGAAGTATGTTTTAGCTCGAGCTTATTATTAGGCGGTGTGGAGTTTCCGCGAAAATGATAACACGCAACTTGACGCAACTGTCTTTTAATTTGAAACTCAATCGCCGCGAGATTGACTTTTCCGAAAATATTGTCCTTCGTGAATATGCGTTCGCGTAACTACCTACTCGGACCTATATTTCGCGCTCGTGTCCTTCGTGCAACTGTCCTGCTGCGGTATGTACTGTGACTGGTCACACAACTTCAGCTACGGTTTCCTAGAAGAGCGATGGCTGCACTTAACGGCCGTAGTTAAGACTATTATGAAAATGATGACAGCGACAAAGATTTAAATCGTTAAATTCGCAATACCGCGTCTATTCTATTCTATTTTTTATTATGACAAGCAAAGCCGATGTCGACTATTCTGCTAAAGTGAATTGAAAAAGCAAATGTGCATTATTATAGCCCTACCGCGTCCAAGGATAGTCGCGTTTCTGTTTCGTTTCGACACCTCTGACACACAATGACGCAATGACTTGACTTGATTGTTGTCATGAAAACGCTATTTAATCACGCATGAGCTCAATCTTCTCAGTGTGTACACTTTTTCGCGTGAGAGCAAATCTAGCGATTTAAATCATTGGGCAGCGGGGTTTGACTTAATGTCTAATGTTGGTGTAAATGACAGATTTTCATGACGGCTGTTATGATGTGACGGGAACGCTTTTCTAGGAAACCAAATGTTTAGTGACAGAGCCGTCACACCGTCACTCGACTTATTGGCGAGCTGGCGGGCGTCGCAGTCACGAAACTGTATTACTGTAGGTACCTACTAAAGTAAAATAATGGCGGAGTCGCGATTACTTTTTTATACTGAATGACTCGCAGCCAAAAAAACTTAACCAAGTACGTTCTACTGTGTTTACCATCGACACAGCTCAAGGCCGTGTTTATTAAATTTGATTGCGCTTGGTATACATAACGATTGTTTCCATCGAGGGTATCGAAAGCTGACTGCCTCGTTAAGGCTCCTACAAACAGGCGCGACACGCGACCCGAATTGCGCGCGATACAAAGGTACCGCTCGTCGCGTGACTGGCGGTGCCTTTGTGTCGCGTGCGATTCGCGTCGCGTGTCGCGCCTGTTTGTAGGAGCCTTTAGTCTAGTGCTCGCAAGCGCTACTGCTGCGCATGAGGTCGGGCAATGAGTTACTGGGATTTTCCACCCGAATTTTCTCAGTAGTAGCCCGGAGTCGCCCGGTGTTCACCGGGCGACTCCATCAGGCAATAGGCTCGCCCCCAATTACTTGGGACTTTAACATAACTGGCGAAATGTGTTGTGCTATAGGTACACCTCTGCCTAACCCTTCGGGGAATACAAACGTTATGTTATGTTATGTTATATTATGAAAGCGGACTTTCATTATTTCGGCGAACAACAAATTTATATTTGAATAGGATAGACGCAGGTAGGTATGTAGTTAGTAATCAAACATTGTTATAAGCCATTATTTAAATCACTAAAAATTCTTCCACTTCCTTGCCTTTACATTTTTTAAATTTGTGTATTTATAAAAAAAGTATCCGCTCATGTATGAACGAACACATTTCTAAAAGAGTTAATAAAAGAAGCCAAAATAAATTACTAGCACCTAGCCAGAGACTACATTTGTATAGCAGGAATTCCAACTGCATGGCAATCAAAATCTTCAACAATTTACCCCGCAGACATCAGTGTTGCCTACTAATAAATTCAGACAAACAATATTTGCTTGCTTTTAGACAACTGTTTCTATTTTTTTTGTTGTTAATATTTGGCATTATATAATTGGTATATTTTTGACATTTAATTCATGAATAATTTTAAGTTTTGTTTTTAGTAATTGTCATGGTATTAAAAATTACCTGTCATTTCGAACTAATTTATAATTATTAATGGGGATATTAATTGTACCATAATTTTAATATTTCTACACCGGCAATAGTAGTATATGTCAAACTTTTTATTAATATTAAGATTTTAATGTACCATGTACTGAGAAATAAATTATATCTGATCTAAAATTACCTCCAGAGCATTCCGTTCCGCACGACTGTGCAGCGAGCTACACTACCACGAAATAAAAAATAAGTACAGAAGAGCGACCGCAAACATTGTAACTAAATGTATGAATAAAAACCGTCGCCGGCAAGTAGAAAGCGGCGCCATAAGCATCCTATCCTCTCCTACTAATAGTATAATACCTATGTGAAAGAACAAACTTACAGTATTTGTGAATTTGAATGTTTTTGCGAATCAATCACGCCTTAATGGATTTGGATGTAATGTGGTACATGGGTAGACCATGCCGTGGATTAGAAGTAGCCTGGATGTGATGTGGCACACGGGTAGATCGAACCCCAGGCAAAAATTTGTAATTTAATAAATTTTTGCTTCCCCTGAGGCCAGGTGCAAATATACAGCAAGCAAAGCATGTCCTAAATATACAGGATCGAAAGTTCTTCAACTTTGTAGCGAACTTTGGAGTGGAGATACCTTAAATATCTGGCATTCTGCAGGCAGTTTTTACTCAAAGGATACAATCGATTGTTTTTTCAAGAGTAGGTAAAACGAAACCAACATTTTCGAAAAGTGTTGCTTGTACCGGGTATCGAACCGACGCTCATGCGAAAAATTATAATCCTGCTTTTTATGTCATCTAAAGCTTAACTCATTGAGTCCCGAGGTCGCGGTGTCGGGCGAGCCGCGACACACAATACTTAATCATTGTGACTATTATAATTACTGGATTCAAGTGGTTAAGGATCAATTCACTCAAATAAAGTTACATGAACATCGTGCAATTCGATGCCTCCCTTCTGTAAATATCTACTTTGTGACTGTACTGCTGCGGGGAGAGGCTCGTCCGCAGTAGGCCGCACCGCCCACACCGCCCGCACCATCACAAACTACCATGTTACTCTCAATACAATTCAAAGAAAATCGGAAAAATATTACAAAACGTATTATGTAATAAGTAGCATGCTGCCGCCGACCAGTACTGACAGTAGATCTGTAGTTAGTGAATGGTGGTCGGGCGCGACTCGTAAGCACGACGACATATCAAGCTATACGAGGGCTGCACTAAAAGTATCGGGAATGGAATATTTCCACTGTTCCAGTCATATTAAAATCTTTTTAATTGAAAACTCCTTGGTTTTAAAAATCGAATACCATTTATTTATTTAAAATAGATTCTCGGTCTTGTCACAAGGTTTTGTCAAACTTGTTTAGTCGTTGAGAAAATGGAATTGACTCGAGAAAATTCAAGAGCCATGATTTATTATGACTTTCGAAGTGGTTTAACACAAAAACAGTTTGTTGACCGGATGATTTCTGCATTTGGTGATGAAGCCCCATCCAAAACCACAATTTATCGCTGATTTGCTGAATTTCAACGTGGACGTGTCAAGCTTAGTGATGATCCCCGTCAAGTTCGTCCAAAAACTGCAGTCACCCAAGAAAACGTTGATGCTGTGCGTAAGCTGATTGAGGAAGATCGACATGTGACATACCGCGAAATTCAGGCAACTTTAGACATTGGCATGAGTCAAATACAAATAATCTTGCATGAACAATTAGGTGTAAAAAAGTTGTTTTCCCGATGGATACCGCATTCGCTCTGTGAAGAGCAAAAAGCGGCTCGCGTTACTTGGTGCGTCAGAACTCTCGAAAGATTCCACGCAGGATCCTCAAATGCTGTATACAACATCGTATCAGGTGACGAATCCTGGATATACGCGTACGAACCCGAAACAAAAAACCAGTCACGAGTTTGGGTGTTCGAAAATGAGTTAAAGCCAACAAAAATTGTTCGTTCACGGAGTGTTGCAAAAAAAATGGTAGCCACGTTTGTCTCCAAAACCGGCCATGTTACGACTATTCCTCTTGAGGGACAAAGAACGGTTAATGCAGAATGGTATGCTAGCATTTGTTTGCCACCTGACAGGTCGTTTCTGAACTCCGTAAAGAGAACTGCAACCGCCGCATCATCCTCCATCACGACAATGCGAGTTCTCATACCGCGGACAGAACAAAAGAGTTTTTAGAGCAAGAAAACATAGAATTGTTAGACCATCCGCCGTACAGCCCCGACCTAAGCCCTAATGATTTCTGTACTTTCCCTAAAATAAAGAATAAATTGCGTGGACAGAGATTTTCATCACCTGAAGAAGCTGTGGACGCCTACAAAACGGCTATTTTGGAGACCCCAACTTCCGAATGGAATGGTTGCTTCAATGATTGGTTCCATCGTATGGAAAAAGGTGTCAAATTTCGCGGAGAATACTTCGAAAAGCAATAAATACATTTTTAAATAGTAATGTTGTGTCACTTCCTTGATTCCCGAAATTTTCAGTGCCGCACTCGTAAGTGAAACGGACGCATGATATATCTTTCGAAACGCACATACGAACAACGTATAAACAAGACATAGTAGGTAACAAAATAACATCGGCTTCGGTTTTCGTATAACCGGAGTCACACGTAATTACTAAAATGTATGTCATGTAATTAGGCATAGGTAAATCATTCAGATTACCACTGCATTACGAAATCGAAAAAATGTGAATGACTTCCATTTTAATTTTATTTTATGTACAATGAGCTATGAACATGTCAATAAAGAGCCTGACATAAATAACTTTTTTTTGTGTTTTCTGTAGTTCTTAATGCCGGAAAATATTTTATCTATTTATTACACATATACATATTGCATGAAATTACTATGCACTATATGGTTCAATTGGAATGCTTACAAGCACTGAAAAGTCGGTCTTGAAAGTGAAACGGTGAAACGGTATTGGAGTTTATCAATCTCATATACAGGCTGTTTGGCGCATGGACCGCTACAATTTTTTGGGGGATTGGGGGGTCATTTGGTAGGTTTCACCCAAAGACCTAATGTCCTTAGTGTCACGGTAATTGGAATATGTTTCTTATTTAGTTATTTATTTTGAATTACCCGTAATGTCGCCTTTAAATCGTCGTTCCTTTTTTGTTTATGAACAAAATAATTTATATTATAGTATGCAGAGTATTGTTATTCTAAATGAATTATTATTTGATGCAATTGGTCTGAAGAAAATGCCTTATGACAAAAATCATACACCGAATTGTTAAATCTCTGTTCCTTATACTTAAAAAGGTAAATACAAGCACATTTTTTTCAATATATCACCTTAAATGAGCTCATCGGTAACATAATAATTACAGGCATAGTATAATAATATACTTCGCCAGGTATAGCATTCCGAGACACAGGTGTCACGTGGGTGACACAAGCCTACGTCATCACCGCTGGGTTACCAGTAGTGTGTAATAATAACTCCCCAACCGCCTCTACTACCTGTGCGAATTCGATAAAACAATGAGGTTTTAACTAACAATTACGTTAGTATATGTTTAAATTGAATTGTTTCGTTTGATTAGAAAAATGAAACGACAATTTAAATGCTTTAAATATTTTTTTTTATAAAATGGTGACTGCAAGTGTTTCCATAATTCTTGTTTTGTGGCAATAAAGTGGCAACTGGATAGTGACGTAAGCATGTGTCACTCCCGGAAGGTTGTTTACCTTGTTTTTTGAACCTTGTTTTTTTAGACCATGATTACAGGGAACTACTGAGAAATATGTAAATGAAACACAACAAATACATATTCAAGTTTTTATTTTATATTTTTCTTTTTAATTTAATAAATGCCTGAAATTGCAGTCTCGGAAGAGATTTTCTATTTTTCATTTTTTCATTAATTACGTACGAACCTTCGTCAACTTTTGTGGTTATTCCAGAGGTAATATCCTCGGCCGAAAACAATGATGGATAAGAACAAAGTTTGAGCCGATACTTCTCACCGGTGAACCTTTTTTTAAAGTCTTTCTGGTGGGTGTGTAATATATGGTATAATAACAGATAGTATAATATCACTTGAAATAACGTCAATATGCTATAAAAACAAATAACCTAATTTCATGTGATTTAATGCAATATTTCATATAACCTTCTTCTGCTCTAATAACATTTAGTACAACGTTAATTTCATATAATTTTCATTGTCTAATACTCTTTTTGTATACCGTTCAGTTGACCTAATTTTCATATTTACTCATTTTCAGGCAAAATTCTGTAATGAATAAGTAAATATCAGGAAACATCATACTGTGATAACCTCATCTAACCCAAATGATTCACCAACAATAGAGCGGATCTGGCGCTCTGCGGCCGCTGCCACGGCACGCTCGCTTCGCTCGCTCGCCTTCGCGCTTTAATGGGCACTGTTCTAACGTAACCTAAACCAAATAATTCAAAATCTAATCAGTTTTTGCAAAAATATACAAAACAAAGTAGACGTTTCTAAATTATATTAAACGTTACTTATAGATTTTGAACATTATAGTAACTGAATACTAATTCAAATGTGCATTATAGAAAATGTTCTTTATACCATATAAAATGAGGTAAAATGAAGTTATATCAATAATTAATTATATTAATCATCATCCTGATCATTTCATCATTATATTAAAAAAAAGTATATTAAATGAAATTAGGTCATATGATCATTGGAACTTTTGTTATTATTTTAAACGTTACACACCTCTTTCTGGCTCACATAGAGTTATTGAAGTTCTTCCGCGCTTAAGCTATGCAAATAATCACTGTTAAGGAAGCTATCTTTACTATCAAAGCTATCTATACTTCATTGCAACAAAGTTATATCTCTGATAGTTCCCTTAAAACAGCTAAAGTTAATGTAAAAACTCATGACTGTTTAAAAACCCAAATAACTAGTGATATTGTGATATTTAGTGATGAAATTGGGAAAGACATGGGCCAGTTATTATCATATATTAGCAAGGGACAGTCAGTTACCAATTATTGTTTGCCTGGCTTAAGTTATGTGGATATAATGAGAAAGATTATTAGTTTAGATTTCCACCAGGATACAACTTTAATAATATGAATTAGTAACAGAGGAAATGTGAATCAGGACAGTCTGTTCCATTACATTAACAAACTATGTTAGCTAGACTTAAAACAGATTGTTATGTTTACATTTCCTTGTGGTAACAGTTTGCCACAGAAAGAAAATAATTTTATGCACTAATTAAATATAATGTTAAATAATATGACATTAAACAATAATAAATTTTATGTCATTGACTCTAACAAGTATGTTAGTAAATATTTATGTGTGACAAAATACAAATTGTATTTGCCAAAATGTCTGAAAAGACAAATAGCTTTATCGCTATACTTTTTTAAATTGATTCAGCCAATAACTTGGCTACACAAACTGACATTAATTTAAATTAGAAATTGAGACAATAGAGAAAACCTCTTACATTATTAATGGAGATAATTTAAATTTAAATACTAGTCCAAATCATCAAAATGTCAGAATAACTTCGAACACAGTTAACCTGGTGCACCAAAATATTCAAGGTATGTTGAGAAAAGACCTTGAAATTGAATTATTCATGAACTGTTACAACATTGATATTTTATGTATTACAGAACATTGGTTAAAAAGCCATCAGTTCATGTTTAATTTCAGTAATCACCAGGTCGGTAGTTCGTTCAGCAGAGAAAATGCAATACATGGTGGCTCATTGATACTGTTAAATAAACAACTTCAATTCAAAGTACGTAAGGATATTGTAAGCCTCTCTGTTGAGCGGACTATAGAAATAGCCTGTGATAAATGATTTTATTTCTGTAAGTAGGTTTGAACAAACACTTTTACACGTCAATCATATTTTAAAAACTAGATGAGATCGGCGTTTCCTATCTGACTACTCTGAGAAGAAAGGCCGAAACAAACTCAGAGGTCACAGTCTCTTTTAAAGTCTAGACATAATCTTGGTCAGATCATGTGAAGACCATGTAGATTTGTGTCTGAAATGGTCTTTTGAGGAAAAACCACACAGATTGAGTGGACCTGTCCAGTCAGTGCACGCATTTGTCAGTAATCGTGCAGCTCAACTCAGAACTTAAGGACTTAACTTGTGTGGAGTTGGAGCGGCTTGTTGTATTGAGCGTGTACCGGCCTCCGTCATCGATTTATGATTGCTTTGAGAGTACCATGGATGATGTGTTACAAAAACTTGGTAAATTAGGAAAGAATATACCCTGCCGGTCAAGTGTTTGAGATCACTACAAAAAAATTAAGAAAACAAATAAAAGTCAACATATTTAAAACTTTATGAAAGACAGGTTTTATTTTCATGTTACACACAAGATTTAAAATTAAAAAAATTACATGAAGTCTTGACGAATACAATGTTCTAAAGAAAACACACCCAAGAGAGTTTATACAGATTTTTCATCAAAATATCCTCCTTTGCATTTTATGACCTGTTTTACCAATCTTGGCATGCGAGCAATTAATTTATTTATAGTCTCTTGCCAGATATTCCTCCAGCTTTCTTCTAATGCATTCCACATGGCCTGCTGTGAAGAAGGACATTGTTCCCGAACGTTTCGGTCAAGCTCTTCCCACAAATGCTCTATAGGGTTAAGATCGGGGCTTTGAGGTGGCCATGTCATGTTTTCCAACACTTTTTCCGACTGTTTCTCGTCTAAATAGCCCCTACATAATTTTGAACTGTGCTTTGGATCATTACCTTGCTGGAAAATAAATCCTTGGCCGATTAACTTTAGTCCGGAGGGAATAGCATTTTTCTCCAAAATTACTTTATACTGCTCCTTTTTCATAATTCCTTTAATTTGGACCAGATTTCCAGTCCCATAGCCTGAGAAACAACCCCAGACCATAACAGATCCTCCACCATGCTTGACAGTCGGGACTACACACTGTGGCATCATCTTTTCTTCGGCGGAACGTCGAACGAAAATTCTTCTTTTTGAACCGAATATTTCAAATTTAGATTCGTCACTCCAAAGTACTTTTTTGAAATCTTCTTCGGTCCAGTCTCGATGGGCTAGGGCCCATTGCAACCGTTTTTTCTTATTCTGCGGTTTTAAAAGAGGTTTTCGAACAGCAACGCGACCAAACAACTTGGCGTCTCGCAATCGTCTTTTCACTGTAGACACTGACAAAGATTTTTCCCGAAATTTGTTGATTTCAACACGAATTTCTGGGGCTATTAGGCGTCTATTTCGCTTGCTGGTTACCACAATAAATTTGTCTTCAATAGAAGTCTTAGCTCTTGTTCTCCCGGAGCGCGGACGATCTTGATTACTGCCAGTTTGTTTGTACCGCACAATAAATAGTACGATGCACACAAGTCTTCGATAACTTGTTGAGATGCATCTCACGTTCAGATTTGCCGTCATTATGGAGAACAACGATGGCAGATCGCGTTTCAATACTAATTTCGCAAACTTTACCCATTTTTGAGACGTCTTGACTGTAGGAATCACAAAATCAGACTAACTGCGGATATTCGTAGATAACCATAAAAATATCGGGTTAAAATAAACATTAAAAATATTTTAAGAATTTAGAACAATTGCATTGTAAGTTGATGTAAAATAAAAGAAGTGTCAGCTGCGGTAATGAGGTAATAAAAAAATTACAATCGATTATCGGACTAGCTCTTCCTCAGCTCACATTGAAGTTTGGAAACAATGCTTGTTTATTGCCCTTTCCTTAGCTTATATACAAAAGAATAAGCTTTTAGGCAATCTTTATAAACAATAGAATACGCAGGTGTGCAGATTACTTTTTTATCACCAATATTTTGAAAATATTTACTCATAACAAAAGTTTTTTATTAGTGGTCTCAAACTTTTGACCGGCAGTGTAATTGTATGCGGTGAATTTAATGTCAATTTATTAGAGGACTCATTGATGTGCCTAAAGATTAAAATTTTATTTCAGTCATATAACCTTAATCATTTATTTTTGGAGCCTACTAGAATAACTGCTACCTCAGCTACATGTTTAGATAATATATTTACTGACATTTTACCTATTAAAAAAAAAATTATAAGCCAACTGGATTCTGACCACTGCGGACAACTGATTACATTAAGTATGCAAAATAAAAAAGTGGCTAAGAAAGATATCACTGTAGTGCCAAAAACTGCAGGTCGCTTGGAGAACTTTAAAAATAAACTTAGTAGTAAATTACCCTACTTGCCTTACAGTGATGATCCCAATGAACTGTACAATTCTTTCTTTGCCATGTATTGTACAGAATTTATCTCAACATTTTTACCCAAGCAGATCTCATTTAATGGATCTGCAACCTTCAGTGAATGGGCAACTAAAGGGATATTTAATAGTAGAATCAAACTTTTTGAACTATATGAAGAAAGAAATTATAATAAAAGCAAAGAATTTTATCAGTATGTTAATAAATATTCCAAATTATTTAAACAAGTTTGTAGCGAAGCTAAGTGTCGGTATTTAGGCTCCAAAATTAAAAATAGTCAAAATAAAATAAAAACGACTTGGGAAATTATAAACAATGAGACTTGAAGAGACAGAAAGCGTAGTAGTGACTACAGCCTTAATATTAAAGTTATTCAAAAAGATTTAGAAGTTGCCTCAGTTTTTGAAAATTTGCTTGCCGATATTCCAGTTTCAACCACAAAAACTAAATTCATCACCCACTGTTGCCGAGTCCCTATTGAAAGAAAATGTTGATATTTGTAACCATGTATTTTTTACCATTTCGACTATGTTAGTGCTCGAGATATTATTAAAACTTCCAATACGCTTAATGTTAAAAAAACTGCTGATCTGTGGGGAAATTCCGTAGAGGTTACAAAATGTATCATCAACACTGTAGCGCCTGAATTGGCAATTATTTTTAATAAATCTATTGACTGTGGTGTAATTCCTGACTTAATGAAGAGTAGTAAAATCCTCTTCCTTTGTTTAAATCGGGCAGCAAATCAGACCCCACGAACTTTATACCGATTTCTGTGCTACCCACCTTCAGTAAAATATTTGAAAAATTGATGCTAGTTCAATTGCAAAGACATTTTATTAAATTTAAATTATTAAACAGTAAACAATTCGGTTTCACAAGGGTTCGCTGTATTACCGACGCTGGCGTTGAGCTTCTTGCACTTATCTTTGAGGCCTGGGAAAAGTCGCATGATGCCCTAGGTATTTTTTGTGACTTGTCTAAGGCTTTCGATTGTGTTTCTCATGATAGATTGGTCAGGAAATTGCATCACTATGGTGTTAGAAACACTGATTTGGATCTTCTTATTTCTTATTTGGATAATAGGATCCAAAGAGTGGACGTTAACGGCAAGCGATCCCCTGGTTCTATTGTCACTGTGGGAGTTACGCAGGGCTCAATTCTGGGCCCTTTTTTATTTCTCGTATATATTAATGATCTACCTTTCCTTGTAAAGAATAGTCATGAAATAGTGTTATTTGCAGATGCCACATCACTTTTATTTAAGCTTAAACGACAACAGATAGTTACTGATGATGTAAATAATGCTATCGCTAAAATAGTGCATTGGTTTAGTGTTAATAATTTACTTTTAAACGAGAAAAAGACTAAATGTATTAGATTTCTGACACCTAACGTTAAGCAGGTGAAAACCAATGTACTAGTTAATGGGGCGGAAATGAATCTCGTGGACACCACTGTGTTCTTAGGTATAACTTTGGACTCGAAGCTACAGTGGGGCCCACATATAACCAAATTGTCGAAGCGGCTAAGCTCTGCAGCCTACGCGGTCTATAAAATCCGTCATTTGACTGATGTCGAAACAGACGCGGTCTATAAAATCCGTCATTTGACTGATGTCGAAACAGCTCGATTAGTATATTTTAGTTATTTCCATAGTGTAATGTCGTACGGCATTTTTCTGTGGGCAAATGCAGCCGACATTCAGGTTATATTTGTGCTGCAGAAACCAGCCATTCGAGCTATAACCTTAGTTGTAGGCATTCACTGAGGGATAAATTTAAGGAAATAAACATAATGACAGTCGCATCTCAATATGTATATGAGAACCTGATTTATGTAAAAAAGAATATTAATCTATATTCCAAATACAGCGACGTTCATAACATAAATACTAGAAACAAAAAATTACTTATTGTGCCCTCGACTAGGCTCCAAAAAATTAGTAATTCATTTAAGTGCCAAAGTAGGTATACGTTTTTACAACAAACTCCCAAGTCATGTTAAAGAACTGAGTCTCAATAAATTTAAATCATTTATTAAACAGAAACTTTGTCAAAAAGGTTTCTATATAGTTAAAGATTACTTGGATGACAAAAAGGCTTGGGATTAACTAAGCTACTTTAATGTACCCCCAAGCAACAATCCATTTTATACTGTGAATGAGTGTTTTAGAATTAATAATGTCCTTATATAATACCTTATGGTATTTTTGATGACGTTTAAAGAGAAAACTGTCTGTGAATGTGAGTAGTATTCGGGCTATATTAATTATCATTTTAATATTGTGAATGTGAAGACTATGTGGGTCATTGTTGCTTTTTTCTTTCTCCTCAGTTAATTTTAATCGTGGTTTGGCATTTTGAGTAATTTTTGTGGCCTACCCAAATGTCTTTTCTTTGGTATTGTTCGTCGAATCGTTGAGCTCCTTAAGTTCTGAGTTGAGCTGCACGATTACTGACAAATGCTTGCACTGACTGGACAGGTCCACTCAATCTGTGTGGTTCTTCCTCAAAAATCCATTTCAGACACAAATCTACATGGTCTTCACATGATCTGACCAATATTATGTCTGGAATTTAAAAGAGACTGTGACCTCTGAGTTTGTTTCGGCCTTTCTTCTCAGAGTAGTCAGATAGGAAACGCCGACCTCATCTAGTTTTTAAAATATGTTTGACGTGTAAAAGTGTTTGTTCAAACCTACTTACAGAAATAAAATCATTTATCATTTATCACATTTTTGACTCACTCAAGTTTGGGTATCTGAGGCGCACCACAACAACATTACGCGCACGCACACATTGAAACCGTGGTCCGCTCGATTTTAGACATTACTTAACTAATCTTGGTACTTGAAGGTATTTTTTTTTTGGTAAAGTTAGTTGTAACTTTACTTCCGTACATTTGGTACCAGTAACTAAGGTCCACTTGCACCGCCAAATACTAAATAGGTTTAGCGCTAAACGAGTTTAAAACGTAAGTCTGTTGCTGTCAAATGTTTGAAGATGACAGAAATAGAATATTGTTAACTTGTAACTCGTTTAACGCTAAATGTGTTTGGTGATTGGCGGTGCAAGTGGGTCTTAATATTATCTGCGTTATCAATCATTATTTTTGGAACTACGTAAA
This sequence comes from Dryobotodes eremita, assembly GCA_917490735.1. Taxonomy (NCBI): domain Eukaryota; kingdom Metazoa; phylum Arthropoda; class Insecta; order Lepidoptera; family Noctuidae; genus Dryobotodes; species Dryobotodes eremita. The sequence continues at coordinate 662,303 of OU823241.1, read as the reverse complement.
ATTCGTGGGTATCAAAAATGTTCAAGCCATAACGAAAACAAACCGGACCAGTGCGAGTAGGAAGTCCTCGCGCTGTGAGGGCTGACAATAAAAAACTATAAATATTAATTTGGCTACCAATTTTGGAGCATGACATTAAACAAATATGCCGACCGATTACCGTAAACTTTCGTTGTGATTGTTTAAAAGAAACAGGATATTAATTCCCTTAATTAAACTAAGTAAAAAATGTGTAGCGCCCGAATCCGCCTCATCTTTGAGATTGGGGTGCGGGTTCAGAATTTTTTGTAAAATAAAAACAGAAGTGAGAAGTAATAAGTATAATATCTTGTTTAAAGGCAATTTTTTAAACGCTGTTATCGGTCAATCATTCCAAATAAACGACGTATTTTAATTTTCGATTTTGAGGGTTGACTACTTCATTTCAAAAAATTTGAAAGCTTAACAATTCCAAAAATTTGAAAGCGTACCTTTTCGAATTATACTAAAATTAAAAGTGACGTTAAAGTAATATTGATGATTATACCACCAAAACCCCCATAATTTATATCCATGTCAACCTTTCATTAAAACATTACATCGGCCATCTTAAATTAAAAATGGACGATACATTCGTAATCACCAACCCCAAAATTTCCAAAATTGATATTGACCATGTTGACTTTAAATAAAGAAACAACACCGTCGTCGTGTTCGAATAAAAATGGGTGATACATTCGTAAAACCCTAAAATTGATAGCTATATCCATGTTTTTTATATAAAAAAAACATAATTATCCGCAATCTTGCATGAAAAAAATGGATAACACATACGTAATTACCACATCAAAAATGGATAATCAAATCAGTTTTTCATTAAAATACTTATCCGCCATCTTGTATTTGAAAACTGATTACATTTATTCATAACCGCCAAAATCGACAATATCGAATAAAAAAAAAATTGAGCCTTCAGTTTTTAATTTGGATAATAATTATTTATTCGTGATCAACGTCCATTATTTATTTATTACTAAACCAAGTTCTGATAATAAGTATGGTAGTCGTACTTTTGGTCCGAAAAGTATCAACTTTTTCCAACCACAATATACAGCGCGGCACTCACTTTATTATTATTTTGATTGTATTTATTTTTTGCAAGAAAACGATACATCCGTGCTTCCTAGAGCGCGTCCGAGCGCGGAATGACAAACCGCGAGTAGAAAGAAAATATATGAATAAATTTGAGTGTTTTTTATTGTTCTCATAAATGAAAAAGTTATTTATTTGGGTACAAAATAGTAAGTATACGTATAGAGGACTATATAAGCCACAATTTCTGATTATTTTGAAGTTAGAATATATAATTGATCTAGCTATACTGATTGCTATTCAAACCCTATCTTTATTCATTTTCTGCGATTATTTTGGTGGTGCAAAAACGTATTTGTGTGAAAATTTTGTATGAGGCTATACAATTTTTATGGTGCCATTCTGGAGATGAATATATTATCTTTTATTGTAGGCCATGGTTGCCTCGCAGTTGTGATTCCTATTAATTTAATTGATAGCTGAACAACAGCGGTATTTGTATAAAAATGTATAATAGCGTCCTTAATGCTCAGAAGCCACTTTTTGAGTCTTAAAAAGGGTGTGGAATTAATAGATATTAAAAGATTAAAAATTATAATTAGTTTTTAAGCACACGTTCTTGCAAACATTTTGACATACCTATAACAACAGACAAGAAAGAAAAATATCTAATCAACTTGATACTTTCATCATAGACAATTATAAAGAGGTTTCGTTCGCCAAGTTTAACACTTATCTCACTAACAGGAAACGGATGTAATTTAACGTGCTTTTGTTTACTTCCCGCAATTTTCGGTACAACACGTGTTGCACATCTTGCACTACCTTTTGCGACTTCACTTGATCAACAACAAAACTTGTGAAAATTTGAAAACTGCCAAAATTTGACAGTGACATTTGTAAATTGTCTATGATTTTGGCACTGGGCGTAAGAGGGTTGACGAATGATAGAAAGGGTTGAGAAGACCTGTCTTGTTCCTTTCTTCCAACCATAGAGTATACGGTTGAAATTATTTGTTCTAAGTTTGCGTGCCGTGGTAAAGCAGAGATTGTCTGTGGCGGTCAAGCAGTGAACACGTTTAGAAACTGTCGCGCGTTCTGTATAGTTGTGTTGATTGACAGTGCGTGATTAATTTGTTCGTAAATTATAATTTGATTTGGACTGCAAACGGTTTTTCTATTGCGCTATAAGTAACACTTTCCATAGTACGCCCACCGTAGTTAAAATATGACTGATGATAACAAGAGAGACATACTTTCTCCCTCATATTGATGTATTATTGGCGTATTTCAAACCTGAAAAGAATCATATGTTTTAGCCTATTTCTTTAGATAAACGGTTATTATAAGTTGTAGGTATAAAAACAGACGTTTTTCTCTAGAAAATAGAATGCTTACCCAATATTACTTTGCAAGGCGAGAATAGATTGTTGCTGGTAATACTTTAGTGAAGGTGGTGAATGTGACTTAATATTATCATCATTATCTTCTTATTGCTATTGAAATCCTGTAAAATGAGTTCATTGATTGCCCTGTGCAGAGATACTCCTAACGTTGCAGGTACTGTTCAGTTTGGCGTTTTATTTCTTCCAATTTTTATAAATAATTTAAATGTCATCACGAAATAATAAAAGAAAAATAATCTTATATTGTTCAGTCACAAGAATACGCACTCATACAGTCTAAACACCTATTCAGCACTAATTGTATTCAATAAGTACTTTAACTTGCTAAACTCTTAATTTTTCTGTAAACACAATTATATAAATCAAATCAATTTGATAGCACCGATTTGCAAATAAATAATATAGATAAATCGTCGATGAGCCCCACCGAGCGACTGATTGATTTATGGACGAAAGAGAGTGATACCATTACTTTTGATAGTCAAAAGAAGGCATGGCGATAATGTGTGTGCGCTCGGAATAAAACAACGTATGTGCCAAAACGAATTGCCCTCGTTTCTAAATAAAATGTATTACTAAAACTTAAACTGTTTTACTTAAGCTTTGATATGATTACTCTCTATGTTTTAAAGTAAACTTCATTGAATAACTCATAAGCGTTGCGCCTTGATACTCAAAAAATACATAAAAATAGATAGAACTTTGCAATATTTTGTATCGAGAAAATGTCATTGTATTGTGTATTCCTTTTCCAGGATGCTAGGCCAAGTAGTCAAAAAACATACACTTATTTGTTAAATCCCTATTCCATAATCCATACTAATATTATAAATTCGAAAGTAACTCTGTCTGTACGTTACCTTTTCATGCCTAAACCACTGAACGGATTTTTTGGCAAGCAGATGGATGGCATCCTGGGGAAGAACATGGCTACTTTTTGTCCCGGTAGCACGTTCCCGTGGGATCATTTCCGACATCCACGCGGCTAAAGCCGCGGGCAGAAGCTAGTGCTTAATAATAAAAAATACACTTTAAAGAACCAGCACATTATTTTCAATCTCTTTTAAACTATCGACCGCCGCAGTCGGATACGACAAATGTTTTCGTGCCAGTGCCGCCTCCTATGTTATTTATTTTATAATTTATGTACACACAGTAAAATAGATAGGGATAATGGCATACATAGTTCGTTTTTAGGGTTCCGTAGTCAATATGGAACCCTTATAGTTTCGCCATGTCCGTGCGTCTGTCCGTAGCTTAGCTCAGAGACTCTTTGTACTAGAAAGCTGTAATTTGGCATGGATATACATGCCAAACATACATTTGGCATATTAGTCAGGCCGACAAAGTGGTAAAATAAAATAATGTTTATTTTCATGTTACCTCATTAACAAGTAAACTGGGGATGCTTTTTTTCTCGTCTACCCCTCGGTGTGTGGGGCGTCGTTGGATAGGTCTTTCAAAAATATTGCGGGTTTGTGTAAGCACTTTTTGTTTACGTGATCAGTTGGTGAAATATTAAGCTTTAAAATGCTAATTTTTGATAGACTCCAGGGTCTCCCCCTGTCAGCTAAATGGTTGTTTTTGGATATGTGAAAAAATTCACGGTTACTACCGAGCATAAAGGCTCCCACAGACAGGCGCGACGCGACAGCGCTACACAAAGGCGCCGCTCGCCGCGCGACACGCGGTGCCTTTGTGTCGGGCGTCGCGTCGCGCCAGTGTGTACGAGCCTCTACTGTATATACGAGGGGCGTTTAATGAATTCTCGGAATCGACATAAAAAAAAATCGTAAATTCAATTTAAATTATTTATATTTTTGTATGTAATCCCCCATCAATGCATTTATTACATCTCGAAATTAACTTTTCAATACCCTGTAAAAAATAACTTTCCTCTTTCTCTGAAAAATGCGCATTTATTGCCGCCTTGAGCTCTTCATCGTTGGAAAATGGTTTCCCACGAAGGTCTTTTTTCAAATTAGGGAACAAAACCTATAATATTTTTTAAAGTGAAGGCACCTGAGCTTACTCGTATCCGTCAGAAGTTGGCCGAAACATCCCAGTGTTGATTTGCTGGATTGATTCGTTTTCTCCTCTACCGATCTTTATTTCTCTTGACAAAGTTCATTTTGTTTATATGTATGTATGTATTAATATTTATTCTTGTATTTTATAGTTATTTCCGAGCTATCTGTTCCGTATATGGCACCTGCCATGTTTTGTCTTTGCGTCACCCTAGGGTTGACTGGTAGAAAATGCCTCTGGCATTAAGTCCGCCTTTGTACAAGTATTTTTTTACCGGTGCATAAAGTTTTAATAAAATAAATAAATAATAATCACTTGGGGCTAGGACCGGGCTATAGGGTGGGTTGTTAATTTCTTCGAAGCCACAATCTCGCACAGCAGCCTTGGAAACACGCGCCGTGTGGACAGTTTACTCCGTCTTTTTTCTTTACTTGCTTCCATTTTGTAAAGTGGATGTGTAGGATGCTGCGTTTATGGTTTCACATATTTTTGTGTACTTAATCAGCAAAATTCCCTTTGAGTCCCAGAGCACTGTGGCCCTGATTTTTCCGGCAGACGGAACGACTGAATTGCTTTCAGTACCCTTCTTGTGCCACTACATGGACTCCTGCTTACTTTCAGGGTCATAAAGGCGAATCCACGTTTCATCTCCAGTAAAAATTCGATCTAAAATACTTGTTGGAACTTCACCACAGAGCTCTAAAAACTCTCTAAAGCACTCGATTCGGTCTTGTTATTGAGGCGCCGCCGTGAGCATTCGCGGCACCCATGTTGCACTGACTTGAAAGGTAAAGGTCATAAAGAATAGCGTGCAAGGTATACCAGCGGAGAGGTGGGTCATCTTTGCTATTATTTTCATCTTCATTGGGGCATCCTTCAGTATAAGGTTTTCAACTTTTTTCACGTTTTCTTCCGCAGAGGCAGTAGCCGGACCGCCCGAGCGAGTGTCCCAAAACTCGTGAATACTCTCTCTGCCCCTTTAAATTCACTTACCATTTTTGAACCGTAGATAACGAAGGTTTAGAATTTTCGTAAACAGCCACCCTCTCTTACTTTTTCCTTGTTTGGTAAGGAATTTAATAACAGCGTGGTGCTCGATTTTTTTCAACATTGTCACGTTAGCCATTCCAGTTGTTGTTGACCAAGGACAGCTAGCCAACTAATGATCACAACTATATGAAATTTTACCTTAGATAATGTCATTAATTATTTAATCACTCAAATTACCCACATCATTAGTAAATTACCCTCATACCGAGAATAGATCGAACGAACGAAGTTAAAAGGAAAACTATCACAGCTAAATAGGCTTTACAAGTTAACGAGGAAACGACCAACTTACATTTGCAGTTGGAACGTATGGCAGAACATGTTTTTCAAGTACAATGTTAACTTTGTTCTTCGGATAAATTCATCCCAACTACGGAATCGTTCACTGTGCGTGGTCCGACACGCAGTTGGCCGGTTTTTTGTTATTTATTTCAGAGCATGACCCTACTCGCCGTCGATAATTATTTTTCAATCTATTAGCTGGGCGCTGTGGGCAGGGCAATTGATATATTAGAATAACCAAGCGGTCAATAGGTTAATTTACAAAGGCTGCTTTAGGCTAGGCGTTGATGGTTGTGGTCGTGGTGCATCAGTGTGGCGTCTAACGTTAGACATGGCGTTGCATGCATGTCATGCATGCAACGGCCACACTGTGCGAAGAAAACCTACCCCGATAGGGATCGCACGCTGCGCGCCGCCGCGCCCTTTCCTAACGTCAAGCGAACAATTGGTCGATGCTATGCCATAATAATGATTGACACTTCTGATGACGCGAATAGCTATAACAAGTCAAGTTTACGAATGCGAAAGATTAAGTGCTGCGCGAGTACAAATAGGTAATGAGCGTTGTACCACAAGGCCCGACAGCCGCGCTAGTGAAGCGGTGGCTTAGCTCAGTATGAATGAAATGTTGTGAAAGGAATGTTTGACGGCATAAATTATTATCATGCGTGTGTGTGTGTGTGTGTGTATCTTTAAGTAGTAGTGCGGTATGTTCGTTTTATACCTTTCCTTTTGGAACGAAATTCCTTATCGCAAGTTATACTCTGCACACTTGGCGAATGAGAGCTTGACCGAAAAAAGTGTAACATTTTTACCGTCACGACACTTCTGTAGTATAAACGTGCGGGATATGCGTCACCTGTATTCGTATTTTGCGTTTGTGTCTGTAATAGATATAAAAATAAAAACAGTGAAAGAAACTTCCTCCAACTGGGTGTCCCACACACCTCTGGTAATAATGTGGTGTGCTCGTGCAGGGGGCTGGGCGAGATCATCGGGCTTCTGAAGGTGGGCCGCAAGCACCTGTTCCTATTCGACGCCAAGGAAGCCGTGCACGAGGTGGAGCCGCTGTGCGTGCTGGACTTCTACATCGTACGCGACCGCCAGCGCATGGGCTTCGGACGCATGCTGTTCGACTTCATGCTGCACGTGAGTACACGCGCCATGTCACTGTGTGCCAAGGGAGCCCACTGATGATAACTGCTCACCGCCCGCCGCCACGTGAGTGTACATGGCGGCGCGGCGGTGCAACAAGCATAAATATATTACTATGAACAGCTCGGCAATAATATCTGACTTCACGAGTCATCCATTAATATCTGTATGATTATCTGACTTCATGATTAAATTAATATTTGTCGTCAAGATGACGGCAAATATATGTTATCATTTGTGGAAGGCGTTGCTTATCACGTCAGATAGTTTTGATGTTCCTTCGATGTCACATATTTGTGCTGCCATTTGTATATGCCTTCCACAAATGATCACATATACATATTTGCTGTTATCTTGACGAGAGATATAAATGAATGAATCATGAAATCAAATTTTAATGCCGAGCTGTTCATCGTAATATGTATATTTATGCTCGTGACTGTACATAGCTTGGATGGAACATGCTACGATGCTACTTAATTATAAATGAAATTACCAAAAGCAAATCAAGTTAGTGACAATCAAACAAAATGTAAAAAAAGTTTAGAATTACTGTTACCATAATAATCAAATATTATAATAGGAAATATTCTTGTTTAGGGTTCCGCACCCAAAAAGTACCAACGGGACTAAATTTAAATAGGTAAATACTATTCCTATAAAAAGTCTATATTTACCAAATCTTCTTTTGCCTTAATTTTCCTTTCATTTAGTAGTAGTAAAGAAAATAAACGACGTATACGAGGCAAAAAGTTTGTATGGATCGTAGCAGATGGCGTTAGTTTCTGCCTACTCGCATGGTAAGCAGGCGTGAGTTGATGTATGTAAGTTACTAAAGAAAGTCAAGGCTTCATATAACCGGTTTCCAAAAAAACATGCAAATGTTGTGCTGTTTGAGTTACAACACATGCTTGTGTAGGAGCTGGAGCTGACGGCGAGTCAGGTGGCCATCGACGGGCCATCCGATAAGATGGAGCTGTTTCTCGCCAGAAACTTCGGCGTCAAGAAGCTGCTGCGTCAGAACAACAACTTCGCAGTGGCGCCCAACTTCTTCGACCGCACCGACGAAGAGATCAGGTCAGCCCCTCGACTGATGCGCCTCCCCCCTCCGCGCCTCCTCATTCTGATCTTCAACTATACTGTAGACTAGTTGCATTGTTGTTTGTTTTGGTTGCTTTCATCAAAAAAAAAACTTACCTACTTTATTGTTATAATTTTTGCTCCATTATAACAATAATTATTTTAGACTAGGCGCCATGTTGTTTTAAATGTCTGCGTTGTACATTAGTAAGCTTCGTGTCAAATCAAATCTTAATTACTGGACCTAATTAGGGTAATCTGAAGCAGTATCTTCAAAAAGTCTCGTGTTATAGCGCATTGACCTATAATTTTGTGAAAACTATTTAACTCTTTAAATGAATAATCATGGAAGACTGACTAAAAACTTGATCGAATAAATAACGTATATTTGTTGTAAGTAGTAGTGTTCTATTCATATGTGATAGGATGGTGTTGACTTACACCGGCTGACATCCGTACGCACATTGCGCGGCCAGTGCCGACTGAGGCCAGCCCGACATCGATGTCATCTTCACAAAAATATAATTAGATTTTTGTCGAAAATAATAATTTAGGATCTCTCCTCGCAAGTGTTATCAAAGTGTTTCTCAAATTAATGTTTTTTTGGTAATTGGATGCACAGTCTTTAAACTAGAGCTTGCACACTGTGACCTGTGGCACATTATACAACAATAGTTTGGAATACGAAATCCGCGAGTTTACTAATGTTGCGACGTCACAAACAATCAACATGGCGGCACGGTTACGTGCGTTCATACGAATCCGATGACACGACTTAATTAAATAAGTCACAACATAAATACATACCTACGTACACTAGGCACAGTTTGAACATCGATGCAACTAACCTACCCCATTGAGCTGTGTACTGTACCTAACGAGTAACTCTTTGTGTGTCTGTTCCACGACAGATGCTGGAAACTAACAAGAAACATATTAAGTTAATAAGCATAAAGCACAGGTCAGTGCGATTCCTACCTTGTACGGTTGTTCATAAATAACACTTTACTTAAACGAAATACTTAGGAAACCGAAAGCTCGTCTGAGCAGTAGCTGAAGTAACGAAGCTAATGTAAAGCTCGTCTGAGCAGTAGCTGGAGTAACGAAGCTAATGTAAAGCTCGTCTGAGCAGTAGCTGGAGTAACAAAGCTAATGTAAAGCTCGTCTGAGCAGTAGCTGGAGTAACGAAGCTAATGTAAAGCTCGTCTGAGCAGTAGCTGGAGTAACGAAGCTAATGTAAAGCTCGTCTGAGCAGTAGCTGGAGTAACGAAGCTAATGTAAAGCTCGTCTGAGCAGTAGCTGGAGTAACGAAGCTAATGTAAAGCTCGTCTGAGCAGTAGCTGGAGTAACAAAGCTAATGTAAAGCTCGTCTGAGCAGTAGCTGGAGTAACGAAGCTAATGTAAAGCTCGTCTGAGCAGTAGCTGGAGTAACGAAGCTAATGTAAAGCTCGTTTGAGCAGTAGCTGGAGTAACAAAGCTAATGTAAAGCTCGTCTGAGCAGTAGCTGGAGTAACGAAGCTAATGTAAAGCTCGTCTGAGCAGTAGCTGGAGTAACGAAGCTAATGTAAAGCTCGTTTGAGCAGTAGCTGGAGTAACAAAGCTAATGTAAAGCTCGTCTGAGCAGTAGCTGGAGTAACGAAGCTAATGTAAAGCTCGTCTGAGCAGTAGCTGGAGTAACGAAGCTAATGTAAAGCTCGTTTGAGCAGTAGCTGGAGTAACAAAGCTAATGTAAAGCTCGTCTGAGCAGTAGCTGGAGTAACGAAGCTAATGTAAAGCTCGTTTGAGCAGTAGCTGGAGTAACAAAGCTAATGTAAAGCTCGTCTGAGCAGTAGCTGAAGTAACGAAGCTAATGTAAAGCTCGTCTGAGCAGTAGCTGGAGTAACGAAGCTAATGTAAAGCTCGTCTGAGCAGTAGCTGGAGTAACGAAGCTAATGTAAAGCTCGTTTGAGCAGTAGCTGGAGTAACGAAGCTAATGTAAAGCTCGTCTGAGCAGTAGCTGGAGTAACGAAGCTAATGTAAAGCTCGTCTGAGCAGTAGCTGGAGTAACGAAGCTAATGTAAAGCTCGTCTGAGCAGTAGCTGGAGTAACGAAGCTAATGTAAAGCTCGTTTGAGCAGTAGCTGGAGTAACAAAGCTAATGTAAAGCTCGTCTGAGCAGTAGCTGGAGTAACGAAGCTAATGTAAAGCTCGTCTGAGCAGTAGCTGGAGTAACGAAGCTAATGTAAAGCTCGTCTGAGCAGTAGCTGGAGTAACGAAGCTAATGTAAAACTCGTCTGAGCAGTAGCTGGAGTAACGAAGCTAATGTAAAGCTCGTTTGAGCAGTAGCTGGAGTAACAAAGCTAATGTAAAGCTCGTCTGAGCAGTAGCTGGAGTAACGAAGCTAATGTAAAACTCGTCTGAGCAGTAGCTGGAGTAACGAAGCTAATGTAAAGCTCGTTTGAGCAGTAGCTGGAGTAACGAAGCTAATGTAAAGCTCGTCTGAGCAGTAGCTGGAGTAACGAAGCTAATGTAAAGCTCGTTTGAGCAGTAGCTGGAGTAACGAAGCTAATGTAAAGCTCGTCTGAGCAGTAGCTGAAGTAACGAAGCTAATGTAAAGCTCGTCTGAGCAGTAGCTGGAGTAACGAAGCTAATGTAAAGCTCGTCTGAGCAGTAGCTGGAGTAACGAAGCTAATGTAAAGCTCGTTTGAGCAGTAGCTGGAGTAACAAAGCTAATGTAAAGCTCGTCTGAGCAGTAGCTGGAGTAACGAAGCTAATGTAAAGCTCGTCTGAGCAGTAGCTGGAGTAACGAAGCTAATGTAAAGCTCGTTTGAGCAGTAGCTGGAGTAACAAAGCTAATGTAAAGCTCGTCTGAGCAGTAGCTGGAGTAACGAAGCTAATGTAAAGCTCGTCTGAGCAGTAGCTGGAGTAACGAAGCTAATGTAAAGCTCGTCTGAGCAGTAGCTGGAGTAACGAAGCTAATGTAAAGCTCGTCTGAGCAGTAGCTGGAGTAACAAAGCTAATGTAAAGCTCGTCTGAGCAGTAGCTGGAGTAACGAAGCTAATGTAAAGCTCGTTTGAGCAGTAGCTGGAGTAACGAAGCTAATGTAAAGCTCTCGTCGCCGCAGCCAGTAGGCGTACGCGAGCACCTCGACTGCTCGCCTGCTAGACTGCTCGGCTACTCAAGCGCCAGTGTGTCCTCATTACTTGCATCATGTTTTGTTAATCTGTAACTACGTTCAGTCGAGAAAGATGTGTTTCGATCTAGCTGGCGCTGCTGAGTCACAGCAACGACACCGGTGTAGACTGTTAGCTTGTTGTATATGCCTGTGTAATCTAACGAAAATATGTCCAATACAATTTGCAAGTCTCTAAGCAATAGAATTACTACGGGCCCGCTGGATGGAAACCGAAATTACATGCCATTTTTATCTTTTTGCTGGAGGTACATCTAAATCATAAGTTCCTAACGGAGGCGGTACCGCCCCCTAGTGGGCGCTGGAGCTTTTCGTGCGGGCGGTAGGTAGAGAGAGAGAGATAATTAATTTTTAATTTGTAATTATTAATAGATAATAGACAGACATATAAAATTGGTTTAATTAACTATTATGTAAAGTAGGGCGTTGAATTTTTTTTTTTCCTTGTAATGGGGCGGTAGTCCATAAAAGGTTGGGAACCTATGATCTAAATGTGCGTTGGATTAGACTTGTACATTGAACAAGGTAACAGTCTACACCGGTTGCATTGCTGTGGCTCACCACAGCAATGCAACCGGTAGATACAACCACGTGCTAGGAACTGTGTCTGCTGAGTGTTACTCGCGCTGCATGCTCTTTGTTATTCTTAAGTCGCTGGTAGCTGATCCTCCCGCCGGCTAGTCTGGCGGCCAGTCGGTGTACTAACGTGTGTTTTGATAGCAGCAAGGGGGCTGGCGACGCCCCGGAGGCAGCCGCCGCCGCTGTGGGACGCTTCGCCGCACCCCACCCGCCGTCCGCCATAGCTAATGTAAGTATATTAACAACCGTCACATCATGTCCGGCAACATTTACGCGTCATCACAACAGCCCACTACCTAGTGGAGCTGCTGCTCTAACAGCGTGCTCTACCCATTACTTAATCATTTGAGAATGGTTGTCAGGCCGACGCCGCGTTACTCTGAGAAGAGGCGCTATTTCAGTGTTTCGGGCTATTGGGAAAACTCTGGCTGTGTCAGTCGGTCAGTCCGCTACTGACGAGCCGCACGTTTCAGGTGCTGCGCGGGCCGTGCCGCGCTTGTCGCTAGCGCAGTGTGCCCGCGCGGCAGTGGCTTGTGTGATACTCCCTGGCCGCGCCACCAAGACTTATTACTCGTACCCGGACATAGAATTACATTACTAAAACAAAACCGGTATAAATGTAATATTTATAAGTAATGCAAAAAATCAGTCATTTTGTGTCAATTTGGATGACATGTAAAAGTAACAGTTTTAACGACTTTCTTTGCTGACCGTACCTAATAAAAAGTACCTACCAACTTCTTATCGCCTTCTTGAAGGTCAATTCTTCTTGTTATTCATATAGATTCGTATTGTTTTGCTTATTTCTTGCACTTCTATGCAACCATCTCACCGAAATAATAATAATAATAATAATTAATAATTGTGTTTTATTGCAGGCAAAATACCCATATACAAAAATATAATAATAAGTAAAAGTAGAACAAAAACATGGAGGTATGTATAGGTACCTATAGTCTTCAAAACATACGTTTTTCGTCATTTTTTGTTCTCGCTTAGGTGAACAGAAATCCAATGCACAAATATGGGGCTTGCTAGGTTGCACGAGACAACTCTAAAAATGCTGTTACTGGAGCGTCTCAAACTTCGCCAAAAAGACGCGATCCTCGACCTCATGATGGCGTAAAAGTCCGGGACCCTCGCTTCGGCAAACATGCTCGAGACACTGCAGTATCTTGGCAGTTTCATTAGGGTACGGTAAGCATCATTGTACTGAACCCTTAATGAACTGTACATCTTTTTTGTGAAGTTGCACCAAAGTTGGCAGGTGTACATTGACAAGCAATAAGCTCTGAACAGAGTGTTCTTTACGTCTTTGGTGCACTTCACAAATTTGCGTGCGAGCATGTTACTCCTCACTGAGAGGGCCCTACGCTCTCTTTCTATGTCACAGTCGTCCTGAAGTCTGTCCGTCAAGATGTGCCCTAAGCATTTAAACTGCTTTACGACCTTTATGGTCGCACCATTCAAATAAAGACTGGGTATGATCCTCGGACCAGCTCCAGACCTGAATACCATGGATTCGGTTTTGAGAACATTATATTTCAGTCCGTGAGCATCAGCATAATGCTCAGAGACAGACAACAGTTTCCTCAAGCCTTTGATCGAGGGACTCAGAAGAACCATGTCATCAGCGTAGCTCAAGCTGTTCACGCAGACATTGCCTAGGTGACAGCCAACTTTGGTTCTTCTGAGTTCCGCAATCAGGTCGTTAATATACAGGTTAAACAGGTCCGGAGAAGTCAACCCTCCCTGGCGAACACCACAATCTAACCTGTAACTACTAGATAGAGTGTCACCCCATTTCACTTGATTTATTTGACCTCCGTACCAGAATCCCAACAGATCTACAATTTGGTGAGGTACTTGTGACTTTTTTAGCTTATCCCAGAGGATTTCATAATTCACCAGGTCAAAAGCTTTGCTCAGGTCTAAGAAGCAAGCATAGACCGAGGTTCTCTTGTGGGTGTAATAGGCTATCGTACTCTTAAGGCTAATAATCGCAGAGTCTGTTGAGAGTCCGGGTCGGAAACCAAACTGCGCATCGTCAATTTTTAATTTCTCCTGCAGTGCAGGCTGTATGAGACGCTCCAGCACCTAGCCTATTACCGTACCGAGAGAAATAATAAAAATAATTCCAGTGCCTCTAACTTGAAGGCCACATCCAGTAAGTACAATGATCAACAAGTCCGCTGATGTGCTTAATCTTGAATCGATGTTTTCTCTTAAGATATTACATTTTTCCGTAATATTATTACGTTTTTGGGTAGTACTTAATGCGTACAATTCTTTAGTGTATACTATGTCCGGGTACGCCTTATAACTCTTGGTGGCGCGGCGAGGGAGTTTACTCCCCAGCCGCGCCACCAAAACTTCATTTTATTTCATTATTCGTTGAGGTACAATTTTTTCTATTACACGTACCGCATAGTACATAAATGGTACAATTTATCTATAAACATGTTTTTTAAATTTCCCACTGTGGCGCGGCCAGGGAGTATCACGCGTGTAGGTACCAGGTTTTAGGTAGATAATTACTGAATAACAAGTATACCTTATGAGAATTTAGGATGGTAAATGTAGTTTCTCTGTTCGTCTAGCCTTCCGTCCAGTATGTTAGCATCAGCTTCCAGTGGTAGTCCATGTGGCTGGAAGCCTGACGCGTAGATAATATTATAAAGCACGTACTATGTATATCTACATATTAATTTAGTTTTGTAACATAATTGTTTTGTGTAAAAGCCACTCGCTAATACAATAAATGCACACATATTGCAGCCATTTACTTGCGCTGTGACAGTATCATATAACGAGCCAAGTTAAATGAGTTCAATGTGAACCAAGGGATGGTTAGGTAGCAGGGGGGGGGGGGGGGGTAGGCAGATATCCAGTCGAAGTGCTACTGAGCGCAGTCACGCACCTCTGGTTTAGCGCGACAGTAATCACGACGTCGTGCGCTGTGAAGTTCGCTAACGTTGCTTGCTTCGTGTTGCAGGTAATCCACGGAGCTGGCCACGAGGAAGCCAACCGCCGGTAAGCATCGTCTTCCTCTTGCTTGGGAAGATAGTAGACTCGATACTTTTAGCATCAGCAGTACCTAGAGCACCAGCGACTGCACGCTGTGCTGCCTACGCATGCGGATGCCGGTCGCGGGTAAGGCGGTGGCCATCTGTGGAACAAGGCTCACTTATTCTGAAACACCGAGTCGCGCAAAACGCAAAGCAGTCGATGAACTGCGCAATGTAGCCGTCGCGAATGAAGGCAAGCAGCAGCAGCAGTCGTCAAACACAATGCAGCATTTAATGAAGACCCAGAATCACCGCTCGCCCTTGCTCAAAGTATCGTGTCTGCTATGGGCCTCTCATTATGATGCTTTATTGAAGTAACCTTAGCAAAGGCAAATTCTAGTAAGTCCTAAAATCTAGTAAAATCAATAGTAACATTTCATGAATGTTTGAAGTCCCTGCAGTAATGTGCCGAATAACTTACAACACAATGTGAGGTGCCTGCGCGCTACGGCATAAAATAACATTTGACGTCGCCGTGTCTTCAATTCCTGGACGTCAAGTGTTATTTTATAACAAATATATAATACATTAATAATTCATCATCTAAAACCGGACTATAAAAATACTAGGTTATATAGGAAATAGTACCTAATAGTAGTAGTAAAAATATGTAGTAGCTACATCTATCTAATATATAAAAATCTCGTGTCACAGTGTTTGTTATCGAACTCCTCCGAACCACCTTGACCGATTTTTATGTTTTTTTTTTTTTGTATTTATTTGATAGGTCTGACAGTAGGTCGTAAAGTTTATTCCATACCGCTGCATAAAAATGAATGCTGTTCTTTGGTTAGCCCATCAGTTCAGAACGGCTGGACCGATTTGGCAAATATTTGTTTTAAAATGTTCGCAATAATAGTCCGAATCAGAAAAATTGCCGGAAAATTGGAAATTTCGGGAAAACTGAAAGTGCATTTTCTACAGGAATTTTGTATGAATTATTGAAATTTTGTCAGTACAACGTTTCTGGAGTCAGCTAGTAAGTAGTAAACAAATATTTGTATCTGAAGTCAGCAGTCGGTCTGGTGTCGGCAGTGCTGGCACGCCGCCTTATGTAACAAGACGTGTGCACACACAACAGAGGTTGATGATTTCTGAAAAATCGTTTAAGTTGTACGTTTCCATAGTTTGACCCAAAGAGATATTTATCCAATTTCCAATTTAATCGAATCAGGCAGTAAACTTCGCACCTAATAACTTGATAGCCCCCTTTTCACCTAGATAGATGTGGATTTTCGAGAAATCCAAAATCACGTAAATCAATTTTTTTTGTCAAGATCATCAATAGCAAGTTTCAAATTGATCGGACCGCGCTTTAAGATACTTCCAAACAAACTTCATGAACACCCCCTACACCCCTATGAGGGTATTAAAAAAAAAACTAATTATTTCAAACCTTATGACTTATTTATGTCGATATTAGTACCAAGTTTTCAGTTTATTAACCCAAGGAATAAGATTTTATATACAAACCAAATCCTCCTTTTCACCCCGTAGGGGTAGAATTTCCAAAAATCGCTCCTTATTGCTGTGCAAAGTTTCATGCTTCTAATTCTAAACCCAGCGGCTTAGGCAGTGCGTTGTCTGTCAATGAATGAAATTAAGATTTTTATTAATTAAATATAAACGTTACGCCATATAAGTCCGTTTTCTTGTTGTGTGATAAGCCCTGGGCACACGGCGCAGGCGCAGCGAAAACTTACTAGTGAAAAGGCCAAAAAAAGTAACGTAAAATCGAATGATTTTTTAATTTTAAACACTAATTTCGCACATAATATTTACTTAGTTTTAAGACTTCATTTATATCTATGGGTGATACTAATATTGTGCGTGGCCTAAAAATGTAGCCAAAATTATTTAGATAGTTGTTATACCGATTCAAAAAAAATTGTCAGTTACGTTTACGTTGCTCGCACGAGGGCCTCCGGTCCGAGATGTAAGTCTTGTTCTACGTCATCAAGTAGTCCCCAGATTTGCCTTTGATCGGGTTTGTACAGTACAGTCAACCGCTCATCCGTGGTAACAATTTGATTGCGCCTTAATTTCGTAGCAGTAAGAGCAGTTTCGTAGACAAGTGTTACTACTGACGTGCGTTTCCCCGTACCACACGCGAGCTTGTTATCTGTAAACGTATGTAGAGTTGTTTTATTTGCTTGAATAAGTTAGATTAGTTTTTTTTTTTTTTGTTGTTTATTTTGCGTTTACGTTGCTTGCAGCTACGCGCGCTCGCGTCGTGCGATGAACTCGCATTGACGAGCCGTCGCTGGCGACCGCGACCGCTATACTAGCAACTAGCTCAATCGTACGCGTCGACCACGCGACACGACGGCACACGACACACGACCGATACGCCGCTCGTCACACGCACCCCACACGACACACCACACGAACAAGTCGCACAACTAGCAGTCGGCCACACGGTCTCCATAAGTCCATACAGACCGCGTCGCGCAACGAACGGGGGTAAAGTGTGCAACTAGATGTAACCCTCGTCAGTGGCGGTGAGTGGCCGGGCGGCGGCGGGCCCTGCGGACCGCACTCGACAACAGTTGTTCATCGCCCAATCATGAGACAACACTTAGAACTGTCAAACATGTTCTTTACAAAATGCGCACCTGCTTGTCTGCACTGCTAGAATTTATATTAGCGGGTTTTAACATACTTATTGAAAATTTATTTTAATTTTATTTCACCATTATCACCCCCGAAAACTGAAATAATACTAATGTCCAACAGCTAGCATTTTTCAATTGCCGCCCTCTTGGATTAAAATACATTTTAGGATTTTTGTTTTTTAAACGTGATCAGATTAACCCTAGTAACCCTTGAACCGCCTCCTTCATCTGTAACCAACTTCTATAGTTAAAACCAATGACGTATTATAACGTAATACATCATTGGTTAAAACTAATTGATGATATTCGAAATCACAAAGTGAAGGGTAGCTCGCGAAAGTCAAATTCCTTACGTTTTTTTTGCAATTTGTAGTTCAGTGTCAGTTTGCATGTTGATCTTTATATGATATATCGCTTAATATCGCGGCCGTATCAAATATTTATTTATAGAATTATAATCATAAAAATCATCAATACAAACTCTAAGTTCATATTACCTATTGAACGACTATTTCATGAAGTCCGATTTCAATTTCATTTGAGACCAATTCTAACTTAAGGAGTTGTATTGCTGATTCTAATGATTATAATTCCATAATGCCATATTTGTTACGGTCGCGAATCATATGTATTTTGATCGACGTCCAACCAAAAAAACAAAAAGCGTAAGTAGATTTGAATTTGGCGGGCTACCTTAGCGCACCCCCACCGCGGGCGCCGCCGCACTGCACGCTGCCGCACGGCGGCGCTTGCGTTGCCAGTGTACTGTTGTAAATTAAAAAATATGTATATTAGCTTCTACCCGCGCCTTCTTCCGCGTGAAATGTCTGGTTCCCCGCCCCACCTCGGCGCATCGTATCGCCTGCCCGCCTGCGCTATCACTTTGTTTTTGCTTATCGTTTTTTCTGCCTTTTTTATTTTTGCTCGGCTCCTAAGGGGTTATTGAGAGATGTTAAATGTGAGCTAATAGCTTTCCTCAGGTATTGTGCTATTAATGCAAAAATATTTTTTGAAATCCGACTGGTAGTTCCAGAGATTACCCCTTAAAACAAACAAATTTTATCTCTTTTTAATTTTAGTATAAATTTATTCCAACGATACTTTGAGAAAGAATTATAATGATAATAATATAATAAATCTAGATCTATTTAAGTTTATGTACTTAGTTAAAAATGTATTTTTTTTATATGAACTGATCTGGACCACTGTGTTGTTTTCGCAGTAAACTATTCTGATTAACAGTAAAGTAAAATTATAAGTAACTCGTAGTATAAATAGGGCAACTAGGTTTTGCGACTTATAACAAAAGTGCATTGTGTTGTGAATTTCGTCTCAAATGGTTTTATTAGTAGTGTTTAGGTACCAATAGCATAGTCCACGTTCGCACGGACATCAAAATATCGCGGCGCTAAGCAGACGTTGAAAATCTTGTGTGCGATAAAATCCCGCCGTGATATTTTGATGACTGCGCGTACGTGGGTTACTCAGTGAATACGTCGCACGGTCACACGCTCGCCTCCGCCACCCGCACGCCACTGCCACGCGCACGCGACACACGCGCACGCCGCGCGGGTACCCCGTGATGTCCACGTAGCGGCCGCGTGTTCACAAATCCTCCAGAGACAGATATTTCTGTTCCTTCTGTATTGAATATACTCCACACTAATATCATCCATGGCGTGATAACAAGGATCTCAAGCAAGCATCCATTTCACTGGATCACCCGAACACTGCAGTTAGTACTCGCAACACCAAAAACAACTTGCGCTTGTTTACAGTACCTACATAAAACTCTGAAGATTTACTTTAATGAAAAAGGTATTAAACGCTGAGCGAGATGCGGCTTCTCGTTCTCGCAGCAACCGTCGACAGAGTGTCATGAGCCGACCAGCTGGCTAGCCGCACGCGGCCGCGCGGCTGGCGGCGCTAGCGCTTGCTGCAGCTTCATATCGTAATTGTACATTGTTATATGATGCCAAACACACAAACTGACTTTTAAGTAAATGTAGCACTGTGATAATATTATCTTTTGTTGTAGCGTTCTTTTTATATTTTAATTTATTATTACTATTTATGTTTAAAGTGTTTATTAGCAGTCGCTGTTAGTTGCAAGATGTCAGATTGTTGAGAGACTTCACTGTTGACCTCGATCTTTGTGTGAACACCAGACTAAAACGTTCTATGTCATTTGTGATTTCTGTATACAACTTTGGTTCGAAGTCTGCAATAAATAAATATACTTAAACACCAAATCAATGTCCCATTTCAATTAAAAGAGCTTCCCGTTCATTTAGTGGCGCGATTGTGCGTGCTATTCTAGGGCGACCATCTTCAGACGATTCTTGCACTCATGAGTTTGATAACATTCAGCTAAAACGTAAACTGTGTTATATCTTGAAGCTATACTAACGATTATATATATATATATATATATATATATATATATAACAAGATTATGTCTGGACTTTAAAAGAGACTGTGACCTCTGAGTTTGTTTCGGCCTTTCTTCTCAGAGTAGTCAGATAGGAAACGCCGACCTCATCTAGTTTAAAAAACATGATTGACGTGTAAAAGTGTTTGTACAAACCTACTTACAGAAATAAAATCATTTATCATTTAACGGGGAGCTCGTCCCCCCGGGCGAGGCGGTTGCCGCTCGTCCACGTTCGAGTTTCAAAGTAGTGCAGTTTACATCGTTAGTACTCGACAAAATACGAGTATAAAAAGTCTGTACATGTCGTGGGACACCCGGTGGGCACGAAGTTCGCTTTTGTTACGTAACAAAAGTTTTGTGATGCTCAAAATGTTAATGATGTTAAAATGTTATATTTTTTTATACACGATTTATGGGTTATTGGTAATATGTCGGCAATCTATTAAGGGGATGTAGGGGAGGTCATTTGCAACCAAATGACCCTTATGACCCCTATGCAAATGTCATAATTTTTCGAGTAATTTGACATTTTTTTTATTTATTTGAAGATATCTGGTATATTATTGTATCTAGTTGGATAACTGAAAAGTTGTACATGTTTTAGGAATATTCTGCCGACAAAGTAATTCCCTATTTTTTTTGCAGATATTGACCATTTTAGTCAAATAACCCAAAATGATGAAAATTGTAACGATTTGTAGCTTTGATTTAAAATCTATTAAAGATCATCATTCTCATTTTATGGCTAATTATAATGTATTGAAGTAGAAGCAGATAATAACAATTAAAAAAACATGCATTATTTTTTCAATTAATTTTTATTAGTTGTGTACTTACCCGCAAAAATAAATATAAAATGTCAAGTTATTCGAAAATTGTTGAAATTGGCATAAGGATGTCATAAGGGTCATTTGGTTGCGAATGACCTCCCCTACATCCCCGTCATGGATTGCTGACATTACTATTGGTAACCCTGTATATCCGATAAGTATCGATAGATCGGATATTTAGATATTTGTTATAAACTAGCTTCTGTCCGCGAGATCGTTCGCGTAGAAGTCATAAGACACCACAATATACTAAAATAACAGCCACATTTTTATGAAACTTGCCTGTAAATACTACGTGGTGACGGGAGCAAGCGACGTAAGTACAGTTGTCCGTGTGAGAGCAGCTCGTCCTGAGGTCGACACCCGCAGCCTTCAGTAGTAATTTCCCATTGCTTGCGAAGTTGCTCGTTTTTAGTGAATTAATTAATAAATTTTAAATGAACGCCTGCGTTCCTGTGTATGTGTACTACCTGCTGGCACACCACTGATACACTGACTGATGCTTTCGTACAGATTATTCCTGACGAACATCTATAACTTAAATAACATAACAGTAGATTGTAAACACTCGGGCTTTCTTATTAACAGTCACCTTACCATAGATATTTATTTTTAATATAACCAATGGTGACAGAAGAGGCCTAAACTTTGTTTTTCTGTATACGTTTTTCGAACCATCATAATATAATAGTACTTATAACAAATTGTAAAAAAGGAAAGCACTAAAAATATCAATTGCTGGGAATCGAACATAGGATTGCAAAACAGTCGTCGCACCATTAAGCTCTGGTTGCTTTGTTGAAAGTTAACTAAATTAGCCGTTCTTATTTTATGTCATGACTGACTTCATAGCTCCTTATAGGTATAGCGGGATGATAATCATTTAAAAGGTTAAATCTTTAACTATCTGAACGAATATAGCAGATAGTTAGGTCGAATTATTCCATGACTTGACTGGGCCACTGGGCTCATTAGGCTCAGCCCAGTGAAGTGGTGGAAGAATTCGACTTTTGTCATACATTGTTTATTTTTTGTTCTCACTCATCTCAGTCTCCTTTCCTACGAAATGTATGGGAAGTATTTTTTCGGGATTTCTGACTTATTTAGTACTCAAACCTCAGTTGGTCCGATAAGAGTTTTTTTATCCTTTTTGTGAAACAGGATAGATTGGCAACAATTTTTGTTTTTGTGAATATTGCCCACCTCGCCTACTATACATTTTTTCAAAACCTGTGAATGAAAAAATGTTTCAAAAAGTTAAGAACAGCCTCCTAAGACCGTTTCTCTGTAGCGACCACGATTAATTTGCTTGCCCTCGTGGCCGCCATCTCAATGCGCCCTCTGTATGTCGTGATTGACTGCTTAGCTCCATGAAGGTATCGCGTGATGATAATCATCTAAAAGGTTAAATTTGTAAGTTCTATCTGCAATATTTTTGCTCGTCTTTTTATAATTTGCGGTAAACTATAGAAAAATACGAACAAATTGCAATATTGCTCATCCCCATAACAAATAGCGTGATAATTACTTGTCTACAGACTGACCAGACTTAGCAAAAAATACTTTAACATATCAGTTGAGAGCAATAAAATCGCACAACTTGACTTTTTTTTTTGTTGTGGCAGGTTTTTTTCATGAATGGGAATAAATAATATAAAAACATACACTAGTTGAAAGTTTACTTCAGTACCTTTCCAATAATATCAAATAGAGTGTAAAAAAAATATACGGGGTTTTAGGGCACGAAACCCAACATACAATTAAAATTACCAAATTTTGCTTAAGAAAGAATGAAAATGTAACTCAAAATTCTTAATCAAATTGTTTATTAATAAGGTGTATTCCCTCTCCTGGCCTTAATTACAGCTCTTAATCGGTTTTTCATGGACCGTATTAATATTACCATGAAATCTTGTGGTATAGCGTTCCACTCCTCTTCAATGGCAAGTTGAAGCTTTTGGAGGCGCGTAGGAGCAGAGCTTCTTGCTCGAACTCTTCTTTTTAACTCATCCCAGACATTTTCAATCTGATTGAGCTCAGGACTACGAGCTGGCCACTCCATCGCGGTGATTCCAACATCTTCCATGTAGTTGCAAACTGTTCTAGCGACATGCGGTCTGGCGTTGTCATGCATTAAGAGAAAATCTTCTCCCATAAGCCACGCAAGCGGCCTTACATGTTCTTCAGAATCAAAATCAGAACTTTATTTGCTATGAATGTAGGTACAGGTATAAGATGTTGTACATAAATGTATGAGGTCGGCTACAGTCTACCATACGGCATGCCAATTATTACATTAAAAAAAAATATATAAACAAAACAGTGTCAACAAAATAAAACAGGAATTAAAGTGAAGTCAATCAATAATATTATAGTCAGTTACATACGTCTTACATGGTCAAATTTGCAATTAATTATTACAATCATAATCTTGATAAATTCTTAATATTTTTTATTTTTTTTAATTTATTTGCATAGAAATTAGGTACTGACAAAATGCAGCTGTTTTATAATTAGGGATCTTTAGACATTCTACCTTAAATTAGGCATGCAAACATTTAGTACAAGTGATTAATAGTCTAAAATACTGTCATTATGAAAATTCTTACAATATGGTCAATAAAATAAAATAAAGAATTAAAGATGTCAGGATTAATTAGGTAACTATAAAGTTTTATCATTTAGGAATTCACAAACTGAGTAATAACATTTATCAATTAATAAGACTGACAATTTCTTTTTAAACAGTGGAATGGACTCGTTTTTTATTCCGTCGGGTATTTTGTTAAAGATAATCGGGCACATACATATAACACTTTTCCTTAACAATGCAGTGTTATGACCACTAACACGTAGCATGTTTGTATACTGTGTTCTAATTAGTCGTGTTCTATTGTCAGATAATTTATTAAAAATATACATATTTGATTTTACAAAAACAGCTATTTCAAAAATGTAAAGTGATGGTAATGTTAGCAAATTTAGGGACTTGAATATAGGTACGCAACTATCTGTGACTTTCATGTTACACATTGCCCTTATGTATCGTTTATGAGCCTTGAATACCTGTTCTCTCAGACTACAATTTGCCCAAAATATTATCCTGAATCTCAGAATTGAGGCCACTAAACCAGGGTAAACAACTAATATGGTGGGCATATTCACTTAAACTTTTTTTACTGGATAGATTAAAAAGCACATACGCTGCTAAACTTATTTTTTTTTCATACTTCTTCTGCGTGTGGCTTCCAGGTTAGTTGGCTATCTATCATTATACCTAAGATTTTTTTAACTTGCCCTTGGTCTATTTTTTGTCCATTGTAATTTAAGTTTAAAGTTTGCGGACGTATCCGTTGATAGAAATGCGTAATCTTAGTCTTAGGTATATTAATCGTTAAATTATTTTGATCAAGCCAGTGTATAACGTCCGTTAAAGTATTATTTATGTCATGTTCATACGTTTTTAGGTCTGTACATTTAATCAAGGCAGTACTATCGTCAGCGAATAAGACCATAGGATGTATTATGCGTCGTGGCAAGTCATTAATATAAATTAAAAATATTCGAGCACTTCTTCGACGTATCGTGCAGCCGTCAACCCTCTCGATCTCGGGCCGGTATTCGCCCTAGTGATGAATGCAATGTCAGTTTTAGTGTCCACAATTATGCCACCCCAAAACATACACGATCCACCTCCAAAAGCCACACGTTCGCTTATGCAGCATTGTGCAAATCGCTCTGATGACCTTCTGTAGACCCTAGAGCGTCCTTGATGACCAAGTAAAGTTATTCTGCACTTATCAGAGAACATAACAGCCTGCCATTGGTCATATGTCCAATTTAAGTGTTCCCTGGCAAATTGTAGCCGGGCTTGTCGGTGAGCTGTGGTTAATTTGGGACCATTTGCTGTGCGATGTGAAGTCAGTCCTGCTTCAACCAGTCTTCTGCTTCAAACTGTCCACCGAGTCATATTGAAATTGCGAACTTCTCGAAGCTGTTCTCCCAGTTGAACTGCATTCAGTTGTCGATTTCTCAAGGAACTTGTCACAAGAAAGCGGTCATGACACTGATGTTCTGCGTCGCCGGCCAGATCCTGGTCTCCGAATGTAGCCAGCGGTCTCTTGGAACCTCTGGTATACACGACGAACAGAGTAGCGGCTTAAATTTAGCTGTTGAGCAACTTCTCTTTGATTATGGCCTGCTTCGAGCAAGGCAATAACTTGAGCGGCTTCTGCGGGCGTGGTATCCATATTTTTTCAGTAAATCCGTATACTTCCAGTAGACATGTTATCACGTTGACATTCAGTATGCAACTGACAAAAAATCCAAAAAAAAAACTACCTTTTTATACTTGCGGGTAAGGGTGCAAGTAGTGACAACGCAAACGGGTGAATTTCGTGTATCAAACTCAAACTGCAATTGCAATTTTAATGCTCTCAAGCGTATATTCAATGAACAGTTTTGACTTCGCTACGATTTTTAACGAGCTGCGCGAAGCGTCTCCGTTTCAGCTTGGGCAAAAATGCTTTCGTATGTCTGTTCTCTACAGGTCGCATTTCTCAACAGATTCTCGTGAAATTTTGCAAAAGGCGCATATTTTGGGTTGAAAACGTAAAAAAAACATTGTTGCCATTTCGCGCTCTTTTGTTTTAAATAACGCGGTAAACATTTATTCAGTTTTAAGCTATGCAAAGACACTCGCGACGTGGCTCACAGAGCCACTAGTATTATATGTATATGTAAATATCGGATTTTTACGAACCCTGGTTGTGGCGTAGCCTGGGAGAGGCCTACGTCCAGCAGTAGACTGCGATAGGCTGACTTGATTGAAATGATTTACTATTAAGTAATTAATATTTTTGAGAAATAATTAGTTACCTACGTAAAAATTGGTGACATGACATTGGACGCGAATCAACCGCGACACGTCACTCCTTACAGGCGACTGTTTCAAATTATAAGTAAATGGAAGCAAACAGACATAAAGACAACGTTTATTTTGCATTATCAATAGACGTACGAAAGAATTGGTCTTGAAAGGAACAAAACTGATTGGCGTGTGCCCCTGTCGCACAATGTGGTAGTGTTCATTATTAATCTACCTACAAAATTTGGAGTATTCAGTCATATCTTGTGCAGGAACATAAAACATGAAGAAAAGGAAATTTGTTTTCCTACGCTGTCAAAATAAACGTTAACACAAATAATAGGTACCTATTTGTCTTAAAAACACACTTTGCAAGGTTTTTTACGGGTAGTATTTAAACGCAAATCAAAAAAATACTTTTTGAATCCCAAAATAATCCGAGTTCCAACCAAAATTACTGATTGCACATTTGATTCTAATGATTATAATTCTGTAAAGCCATATTTGTTACGGCCGCCAATCATATTTTAATCAAAATACAACCTGACATTGACCTCCAAATTGCAAAAACGTAAGAAAATTTGAATTTCGCGGGCTACCCCTGCGCTTCCCCCTTAAAGGACTCATCGTAAGCATTTAAAAAAAGTATATCATGATCATGACCGTAATACTAAATAAAAATATAATGAGTCATATACCTACGTTATAATAAGAAATACACGAGCGGGCCGCTTGGTCTAATGCGCCTGAACGTATCAATTGTTACTACAGATATGCAAGTAAGATAGCAAAAATCAGTGTCCTTCAAATGCATTTTGGAATAATATGACCGTTTCTCCTGTCCCAGAGGAACTTGCTTGTCTTTCTGAAATCGAAATGAGATTGATTTCGCGAATTAAACCATTTATTAAAGTGTAACGTCTAGGTGGTCGCTATTGTCAGCAAGGGTTTAAAGGACAAGCCATACTGTTCGCTGAACAAGTTGAAGAGGTAGCGGAACAGCTTCCTTTATCTGGGGCAAATATGGGCTTCGCTATTGTGACAGAAAATCTTGAAAACATGACTGGCAATAGAAGATACAACGCAGATACAGAAAAAAAATGCACTTATGTGGCTAGTTCAAAATAACCATTTGTACAGGAATATTCAAATTAATTTTGATATTAGTGATGAAGAATTGCATTAAAGTATATTACAAGCTATAACTATATCAGAACCTCAGAGTGAAATTAACGTCATTCAGACTATGCACACTCATTTTAAGCAGATAAGTAGATGGCGAGAGAGCTATTTTGCGTGGAAGATTTGGAAGTTCGAGTGGCCGTCAATGCACTGCCATGGCTGCTACAGCTATTGTCTACTCTACTCTGTTTCACAGTGTAATACAACCGATATAGATGACGTTATTTTAGTAGGAAACACATATTTCATTCAGTGTTTATCAAGTTTGTCCAACGAGCCACAATTGCTTCATGGGAGATTGAGATTCAAAATGCTATAAGTCGACTAGTAGCAGCAAATATGGTTGCAGTCTGTTTGCCAGAACGCAGATGTAAACCAAATGATTTATCCCATAGAACGCATACTTGGTGCAAACGAGCACATCGTTGATTTGGAGGAGGCACCATCTAACATCGTAATGCCATGCTAGTAGTACCAAGCTACTGTAATATTGCGGAACATACAGCAGCGACAACTATTTAATAAAGTCGCGAATAAATACGCAAAGGCTCATCCATATCAAAGTGAATAATATAGACACGAGTGTGATTGACTGTACGAGTAGCCGTGTGATACAAGACGCTAAAATAAAGCAAAATGGGAAAAAGTTACTCTAAAATGGAGGAAAAGGACATTGTCATCGCCCGAAACACTTCGGGACGCAGTAATAGTGCGAGTGATTCTGAACAGGAGAACCATATCAAGTGTAACAATATTATAATTACTACATTCCTGGTGCTGATGGCTATTGTGGTACTTGCATTAATTTACCAGAAACTGAAAAAGGAACAAGAAATGGCTATCCATTTCTTGTCTGATCTATATCTTTATAAGAAGGATGCGGCAACGTTTATCTGGAAAGAGAGAACAAGCTCGTGGTGAAGATGTTTGTGTGCGGTAAACTTAATTCGAGAGAAAATTTGTGAGTACATACATAAGTCTTGAAAAAGTGAGTTAAAAAGAAAAAGGTGTGTTTGTATGAAAGTGTTTTTAGGCGTAAGATATTGACAATTTTAGTTTTAAAAGTATGTAGTTTAGTCATTTTAAGTTCTAAAAATAGATTGCGAATCGCAGTACCGCAGTACGTTGAATTCCGACTCAGCATTTTTTTTTATCGGCGAATTGAATGACAGTGCTTCGAGTTAGAATAAATAAAATTGTTATAAATAAAATAAGCTAGCTAGGGCTTCAATTTATTCTTTTAATTATAATGTTTTGTTACTTAGAGTTATGTGAAGATTTATTAGAGAATCGGAAATATCTTATAAAAAAAGGCTAGAGTAGACATAAAGGTTCAATTTCGTCAGAAAAGTTGCAAGAGGCCGAGATATTGTTAAATAAAAGTAAGACATTATTTTCTCACTTCAAGTAAGATAAAGGAATCGGAAATTGAGTTAATTAATACCACGCCCAAAAAATGTTGTGCTTTATTTTCTGAAATATCTAAATTGTGTACTTTGTCTAGCGTAGAATTAAAATCAGAAACGAAGGAATTGATATGAAAAATGTTTGTATGTTATTACCTAATTTAGATGATAACGAAAATATAATGATACGATTGATTGATGTGGTAGCAATGTATGCGGATATGCGATGTAAGTCAACAGTTATTAATTAAGTCTATTCTAAAGGGAAGACTATCAGAAAATGCCAAGTTACGAGTATCAGACACTTACTCAACAATTAGTGACATGATTAAGGATTTTAGGAATAAACTGCTAGTAGAAAAATCATTCACAGCAGTTCAAAATCAAATTCAATCTTTGAACCAAGGTTATAGGACTATTGAGGAATACGGATCGGAACTTGAAAGATTATTAACAGATTTGAATATTCTCAGGCTGAGGGCGACACTGCCAAATATGCGATACTGAAGCCAATTAATGAAAAAATGGCTCTCAAAAAGTTTACAGATGGTCTTAAGAGTGAAAGGTTGGGCACGATCATGTGCGCACGCAACTACACGTTGCTGAAGGACACAATCCAGGCAGCGAAAGACGAGTCCCTGCCATCTTCGTCTTTTACCAGGCCTGCTGAGATAATGGAAAGGATCACAACCTTTCGAGGTAGGCACAATTATCGTTTTCCAAAGTCTCGAGGGCAAAACAGAGGACGTGGTCGTCCAAATTTCCACAATAATAACAGAGGTAATATTCAAAATAAATTTAATAATTATGGTAATCATTCGAATAGATATCAAGGTTACTTCAGACGTTTTAGGTACGCCCCAAGCGGCAGCCCCAACAAACAAGGTTATTACTATAATAGGCGTGGTGGCCAAGGCTTTTACAAAGTAGCGGTCCCAGCACAAAGTAACAAGACTCCAAGCACGTACTACAAATAGTTTGGAACAGAAGCCAGATACGACAAGCAATCAGTTTTTATAACACCTAGTAGTAGTAAATTTAAATTTATCAATTACCTACTATATTAACGGTAAAAAGTTTATCAAAATTACCATTTCAGACTCAAATCTACACGGTCTTCACATGATCTGACCAAGATTATGTCTGGACTTTAAAAGAGACTGTGACCTCTGAGTTTGTTTCGGCCTTTCTTCTCAGAGTAGTCAGATAGGAAACGCCGACCTCATCTAGTTTTAAAATATGATTGACGTGTAAAAGTGTTTGTACAAACCTACTTACAGAAATAAAATCATTTATCATTTATCATATCCTATTACTAGATACGGGCGCATCCATTTCGATCCTTAAGGAAGAAATACTTCCAAGGACAACACAGGTGTTAAAAGTAATATTAGTGGTGAAGGGAATCGGAGGTAAGGTTTACTCCTCTGGTTATGTATTGCTCGATTTAGATGTTCCTGAAATTGAAATGTTTCAAAATTATTTTCATATTTTTAATATGTAGTTACCAATCGTCGTTGATGGAGTATTAGGATTAGACTTCATGACTATAATATACCACACAGACTATAGTATAAAGCATACCTATATTGATTTATATAAAAATTTGCTAACGCTACAGATAGGAGAAAAGTATTGTAATCCATTAATTTATGACAAACACGATTACAGTAATTCACTACTGATCCCACCTCGCAGTGAAACCATTCACTACATTTATTTAAACACTGAAGTGGAAGATGATTATTTTGTTAGCGCTAGAGAGTAAGAAAAGGATGTTTTCCTAGCCGGCATTATAGTTAGGCCTAAAAATAAAAGTGTACTTATAAAAAAATTAAATACTCGAGATGAAGAAGTAAGTTATTTATTTTTTTGTTATAAACATAGAGCCTTTAGAGGACTACCATATTTTAGAATTTAGTAAACCTGAAACTAGTTTAAAAAGAACCAATACATTATTACCTTTATTAACATTACAACATTTAAACAGAGAATAAAATGATTCCTTTGAGAAAATTTGTACTAAATATTCAGATATTTTTATTTTACCCGGTGATAAGTTAGAAACTACAAACATTTGCGAACAATCTATAACATTGAAGAGTATCATTAACCCTATTTATACTAAACCATATAGGTTACCACAAGCCTTAAAGCCGGAAGTAAATAAACAAATAGATAATATGCTTAAAGATGATCTTATAGAAGACTCACCTAGTAAATGGTCTAGTCCAATTCTGCTAGTTCCAAGAAAATATGAGGGTTCTCAGAAGTGGCGTTTATTAATAGATTTCCTGAAATGAAATAAAAATATTGTAAATGTCAAACCTTTGCTTAAGATTACTGATATTTTAGATTCACTGTCTGGCTCAATCTATTTTACTCATTTAGACCTCCAACAAGGATATTATCAAGTGAACCTGGCACCTGAAAGCCGAAAATATACTGCATTTTCGACTAGTACAGGACATTACCAATTAAAACGATTACCGATGGGTCTTAAGACTTCTTGTAGTGCTGTCAGTAGAATCATGTCAATTGCGATGTCAGGATTAACTTTAGAAAAGTGCTTAATTTATTTAGATGACATAATCGGTTTTGGAAGATCTTTAACTATTCATAACCAAAATCTCATTGCTGTTTTTGAAAGACTGAGGAAGGTAAATTTAAAGTTGAATCCCACTAAGTGTCAACACTTAAAGAAATAAATATTATGTCTCGGTCATTCAGTTTCTGCTAACGGTGTTTCGCCTGAGTCTGATAAAACTAAGGTTTTAGAAAAAAATCCTATAGGTACCTAAAAACGCGGATGAAGTGACACGGTTTGTTGCCTTCTGCAACTACTATAGAAAATTCGTGCCTTTGCAACAATTACTATGCTTTTAAATCGCTTGCCAGAAAGATGAACATATTTTTTGGAGCTCGGAGTGCCAAAATGCATTTAATTTTCTAAAAACCTCAATGACGCCTCCTATACTACAGATTTTCTGAAACCAATGCATTTATATTACAGACTGACGCATCTGTTTTGGCTGTAGGAGCTGTAATAAGGACATGAAACCTGTTTCTTATGCCAGCAGAACATTAAATAAGGCAGAGAAAAGTTATTTAGTAATACAGAAATAATTAACAGCAATTGTATGGGCAGTAAAGTACTTCAGACCTTACTTATTTGGCAGAACTTTTACTATTATGACAGACCACAAACCTGTAATTTATTTATTTGGAATGAAAGATCCATCTATAAAATTAAATTCCGGTTAATACTTGAAGAATATAATTTTAAGATAGTATTTGTGAAAGGTAAGGACAATGTCATTGCGGATGATTGTCTAGGGTGTGCATATTGATTTCCCACCCCAAAAAAAAGAGTGTGCATAACATCGAGTGAATTGAAAGATATGAAACAACAAATTTTAGCCGTAACAACTAGGGAACAAAAGAGGAAGTTAGAAGAGAGTTGTAAAAAAACAAACTGTTCCTAGTAAAACCCCCGACAACTGGCCTGATCAACGGAGTCGTGGAATTACTAAGACAGCCGTGTGATTCTATTGAAATTAAATTAGTAGAAGAAAAAACTATAAGGAAGTTTAAAAGAGAAAAAAACATAAAAGAGCAAAAGGATTTTTTTGTTTAAATACCAAGCAAAATGTTAATGTGTATTAACCTTGACTTGAGACTGCCTTTCTCGCGAGCCGAATTTGCGAAAGTTTAAAGGAGTTTTGTGAAAGAATAAAAGTAAAGGAATTATACATAGTGAAAAATGATAACAATAATGAATTTATAAAATGATTATATAGTGAAATTAAATCGTTAAAGAAATTTAAAGAATATACATATATGACGAGATGGAAAAATAATTTATTTTCAATTATCATTTATTTATTACCCACCAGTGATCATTCGGGTATTAATAGAATTGCGAATAACATTAAAAGAAAATATTACTGGCCAGGGTTAGATATGGACATTCGAAAGTTTATAAGTAAATGTGAGATGTGTCAGAAAATGAAACAAAGTAAACATACGAGACAACCCATGACTATAACTGAGTTGGACCTTTGACAGGAAGAGTCAGTAAATTGTTATATTTTAAGCCTACAATGCGAGTTGACAAAATACATAGAGGCATATCCGTTTACCAATAAGGAAACGGTTACTGTAGCAAAATCATTCAAGAAAATTTTTGTTTTACGATTTGGTATCCCGAAATCTATAGCTACGGATAGGGGAACAGAATTTATTTCTCAAGTTATGGAACAGGTATGTACGCTATTAGAAATAGAAAAGTTAACATCCACTGCATACCACCATCAATCAATCGGTTCCTTAGAGATAGCCCATAAACATTTATTTAGGAGCATTTTTAAGAACTTATTGTAATAATGTGTATCATTCATGGTCAGATTGATTACCTTTCTGGTATTTTAGTTTTAATACCAGTGTAAACACGCAAACTAAATACACACACATGAACTTGTGTTTGGAAGACAATGTCGTTTGCCAAACAGTTTAGAACATGATCTAGAACCACTTTATAATACTGATGATTATTGTTTAGATTTAAAATATAAGTTGCAAGTAGCTTTAAGAGATGCAAGAAATAATTTGATAGCTTGTAAGGAAAACGGAAAAGGTAAATATGATAAATCATGTAATTCTGTATTTTATAAGAAAAAAAGTCTTATTTCAGTTAAGAACGAATCTGCTCGTAAATTAGACTATGTTTTTGATGGGCATTTGAAGTTTTGGAAGATTTAGGCGTTAATGTAAAGATAATTAAAGAGGGTAAGGTAGATGTAATACATAAAGATAGGCCAAAAAAAAATGGTAAGTAGGTAAGTTAAAAAAAAGGAACCTCAACTTTGTCTTTAATTTTGTTTATTTTTTTTTCTTTCATCCTCAGAGTTGAAGTGGATAAATGTACTTAGCAGTAAGCAACATTGTTATGTAAGTAACCATTGGATAGTCTGTAATAAACGCTTGTCTTGACCAGACGTGTTTCTATTCTCCTTCACCTCCATAGTTCAGCCTATCGAAAAGGCTAGAACGGAAGCTTTACGATCAATGGCTGGAGACTGCAAATATAACGCCAGAAGTGGTGTAATGTATCGTGCCGTATTTAACTCCCCGGAATGTTCACTTGCGGCTTCAATAATATAAACAAAATGAGACTGTTTCGGAGGAGTTAATATTCTGCTTTTTGGAGATCTTATCTAATTGCCTCCAGTATCTAAAGTTTCTGGGGAATCCTGTTGCTTGCGACAGCCACTAATATTATCTGCCAAAATTAATCTATTGCATTTATTCCGTTTTTGTGCGTTACTTCAAAACATAAGGCAAGCTGGAGATACAACATTTGTAGACATTTTAAACAGTCCTTGTGTGGAAGAATTGACAATGCAGCAGTTATCTGTCATAGATGACCGAAAGAGTACCACTGACAGGACCTGTCAGGGATGGAGAAGCTGTCCGTATTTTTCCAACATCTAGACTATTGGAAGCTCTTAACACTACCATAACAGCAGAGTTAGGAAAAGTCACAAAAGTTTACACTGCAAGTTACACGTTTGCTGTAGACATTTCATTGGATCACAAAACATACGGTCAAAAACCACGAAAGGATTATATACCTGACGATTCCAATAAAACAGGTGGCATACCAAATTATCTCAAAATACACACATTAAAAGAAGTTTGTGATCACTAGCAAAAGCTGATATATTTTTTAAATGTAACTTTATCAAGAAAAAGTGTTTACGTTATACCTTTTTTTTAAATAGAAATACACTTTTTGAAATAAAAAAAATAACGCTTTATTTTTATTTTTTAATAACAAAAATTGGTCAATTCAATCCTTATATAATTGTAACAGAAATTTTATGGAAAGAAAAATATCGTTTAACCAAACTTATACAACAATTTATTAATAGAAGGATTCTATGAATACAATATAACTCCTCCCCTGGCTCGCACATATGCGGAGATCCTCCTGGGCACGCTGAGGATCAAGTTATCCAGCATTTCTTGCGGTAACCTGTCCCATCCTTGAATAGCGGCTTCCCGGATCTCTGGCACTGTCTGGAGAGGTGGCTGATAGTCCAACCAGCTCGCTGAAGAGCATTCCACGCGTGCTCTATTGGGTTTAAGCCAGGCGAGCCGGCAGGCCAGTCTAACCTTGTGATGTCGTATTCTCGGAGAACAGAATTGACTCGTTGAGCTCGATTTGCGGGCGCATTATTATCGTCCAGGACGAATCGGTGCCCATGGTTTACTCGGAATGGACTGTTTTGTACCTATCCGCAGTCAAGGAGCCTCGATACGAGATTAGAGGCCTTCTAACTCCAATCATAATTCCACCCCAAAAGGACACCGATTTCCCGCCTTGCTGAACGGTTCCGTGGCAGTTTTTTGCCTTTCAGAGTCTCCAGGTTTTCTCCAGACACGGACACGTCGGTTACCTGGATGAGTATTCATGATTCGTCAACAAAGAGACAGTTTTTCCAAATGTTTTCCTCCTCATCTTCTCCATTTTGCCGGAGCCTAGCCCACTGTAATCTCCGTCGCTGACGTTGCCGTGAATTCAGAGGTGCTCTCCAAGACCTCCGTGCTCGTAGTCCAGCCTGGTGTAAGCAATTCCGAATGGTCGTGAGTGCTAACTTCAAGTCCAGAGAGGGCCCGCACTTCTGCTTTTATTGCAGTGGTGGTGATTGTAGGGTCACGGGCTGCCAGCAATCTGATATAGCGTTTCTGAGCGGCAGTCAGAACAGTTGGGCAATCACTGCGGGGTCGGTCGGCTAAATTATCCATGCCGCGGTACTTTTCGTACGCGGCCATGACACAGGATTGGGATACAACAACTCGGCGTGCTATTTCTCTCATGGAATATCCTTCTTCCCTCAAAGTTACAATTCTTGCTCAAAAAACTTCTGATACCTAATTCTCTTGGAATATTATCAATTACAACTTTCCTTGAAAAAAAAATATAAATCCGTTAAAATTGACTAAGGAAGGGCCCGTGGTTTGATCAGTAGTCAAAAATACTGATAGTTAACATGCGTTAGTTAAATTAACTATTTGTTAAAAATGACTGAAGTATGTTGTTTGACAAATGGTTAAGCTAACTATAGTTAAAAAAATTACAATTTGCTATAAAAGTTAATCACGCGCAGACAGAGTAGTTAAACTTTGACAGCTATTGACTATTGTCAAGTGACTAATTGTTAAATTGACTAATGGTCATGTTTAACTATGTATCAAACAATGGGCCCTTAGTCAGATTTCTGAATGAGGGTAAGCTTGGATTGATTTTTTTTTATATGGAAAAGCAATTGAATTTGTTTTTTTTTTTGTTTTTAAATTCTAATTCTATATTTTTAGGTAAAGAATCTAAAAAGAAAACGAAATTATAATATGGACTACCGTAACAAAAAAGATTTCGATGTTTCAAACTGATCGCAAACTTTTTTTGATGAGTGTAGGTGCAGGGTCCTGAGCCATGTTAAGAATATTAATCATGTGGTCGTCTATGGCGTCATGGGCGTCACTGTCAGGATGACTGGACCAAACGAGATATGTACAAGACACCATGTGCAATGTTTAGTACCTATTTGCTACTATTTACTACCTATAATGAAATATTTGCTACCTTTGCGGTAAGAAATATATCAAAGAAATAAAGTGGTCAGCCATTCTGACGTCAGGTTAGCTGACCACTTCCGAGTTCTCATAGTTTTAGCGTTGTTAATATAAATATTTACTACCTGTTTGCTACCTTAACATATATTTTTTACACAACTTTAGGAAGCTCCTATAAAATTTTATTAATAAAAGCCATTAAAACGCCTGTACATCAATTATTTATACCTTTTCGTCAGAATAATTGCTAACACTGTTTTTGCAGGCGCTTAGTGGCTTATGAACAACTTTTTCTGGATATCCCTCCTTCTTGTTTCTGGTTGTATCTGGACGCTCCTGTGTATTTGGAGGGTTGTCAAAAATAGAAAAACAACAAGATATTCGAAATTATTTAATTACGTTCATTAAGTACATGATTCAAAATAAATAATATAATAATATCAAAAATTTCTGTCCGATTTTAATTTTGATTCAAAAATTGCTGCCAGATTTTAATTATGTATTATATTATTTATATTTTCTGCCATAAATGATGCAATGGGCCAAATCTTTTTATGACTTTTGGTTACTCGATTTGACATATCATCGTAACACTGAAATGAAGTACCTCTAAAATAGTGAGATTTATAATGACCAATTCCCTAGGTCGAAGCCGATGAAGGAACAAACTCTAAAACTGATGCCAGATTATCCTAATCCTAACTAATATTATAAATACGAAAGTAATTTTATTTGTTTGTTTCTTACCTTTTCACGCCTAAACCACGGAACCGATCATCCTGATATTTTTCATATACGTTGTCAGGTGTACAGAAACGGACATAGGGTACCTTTTATCCCGAAAATAGTACTGTTCCCGAGGAAAACAACAATAACGTTCTTATGATAATAGATGGCGCCACGTGTCTTCCGATCATGATTGAATTATAACCCGAATTGATAGTCAAAGTCTAAATTAACGCAAGCGAAGCTGTGCGCAAAAGCTAGTATTCAATATTTTTCAATGTGATTATAGTAGGTACATCGTATAAATATATTTCTTCTTCAGAATTGAGTTAAAAAGCAATCAAATATTTTAGTTCATATTCAATTCAACTCAACTTCAACTTAGAAATAACACTTTTTTGATCTTCTAACGATACTGTTTAACTGCCTACCTCGTTTCATCGTGGTGAAAACACACTTTTTATTTAATAAGTTATAGTTACCGTGTGCACGTTACAAACAATAAAAGTAAAGTTGATTACAATAATTGTGGGTAGTTAGTTGTAAAAAAATATATCTAAGAAGTCAATGAATGATTATAAAATATTGTGTCCTAATTTGATCAAGATCAATTTAATAAATCCCCAAGTACATAAATACTTATATTCCTAATAATAAATGCGATATTTAAATTATTGTAAAATTTTATAAATGGATAAAACTTTAATATGGATATCCAGAAACAAATTGTTCATAAGCCACGGAGCGCTTGCAAAAACATTGTTAGCAATTATTCTGAGACGAAAAGAGGTAAATAATTGATGTACAGGCGTTTTAATAGCTTTTATTAAAAACTTTTTATAGGAGCTTCTTAAAGTTGTGTAAAAAATATATGTTAAGGTAGCAAACAGGTAGTAAATATCTACATTAACAACGCGGTTAATACAACGCTAAAACTATGAGAACTTGGAAGTGGTCAGCCAACCTGACGTCAGAATGGCTGACCACATTATTTCTTTGATATATTTCTTACCGCAAAGGTAGCAAATAGGTACTTATTAAACATTGCATATGGTCTCATGTAGATATCTCGTTTGGTCCAATCATCCTGACGGTGACTCATGGCCGTGATCCGTAAAATAGATTGGCCTGCACTACGTTTGAGGCGGGAGAACTGCCATAAGCTGTAGGTATTTCTGGAGCTTGATTTTTTTTTTTTAAACATTGTCCCACACTAAGAATTTCTCCTGTATTGTGGGTGCGCTTACAAACATTTAAATTCACGTACACAAACAGCCAGACTCGGAACAAATACTTGTAGGTCATACAAATATTTGTTCCGTGCGGGAGTCGAACTCGAGACACGCAGCGCAGCAGTCAATCGCTTAACCATTGCGCCAACCGTGCCGACAAATATTCGATGACTCAAGACTAAGTATATCAGCCAACCAACCTGGTATTGGTGTCTGAATCGAGCCTTGTACGTCAGAGTTTGATGCAAGACGTGGTAAAGGCAAGATTGAGCCACGTAAGCTCCGTTTAATTTTATGCTGGGCAGTGACTGTGCATAAATTGCAGGGTACAACTTTAAACCGGGCAGTTGTCGATTAAAGCAGTCACCTATTCGCTAAAGGTTAGGCTTACGTGGCTTTAAACAGAGTCCGATCTCTCAGGGCTTGCTATCAGTTCTCTTGACCCTAGAAAATAATGAAATCACAAGATGAAAATTCTTTAAAAGAATTAGATCGTTTACGTAATTTGTAAGGACCATAACTAAAAACACATCAATAAAAAGTAAATTAATTCAAAAAAGCCCGCCAGCATAAAAAGATAATGATAAAAATAAATGTAAAACTAACTGAAAGGACCGATACAAGATCAAAAATTCAATAATAATAAAAAGCCAACGAAATAAATCGAAAAAAGACCAAACATAACGGCAAATTACATATCGATGGTAGTCCTTCAAATTTTATTGATGAATGAAAAACGAGATGGCGCTGTCGTCACGTAAATATAGAGTTCCGTATTTATTTCTCATAAAATAATTAAAAGTCTGTCTAACCATGATATTTCTTTATTATGAAAAACAGTAAAGTGTAATGATTAAGTGGAACTGTTATCAAGATTTAATGAAGACGTTCAACAAAGTTATAATGTGTTAAAATTCTGATCACAAACTGTGCCAAAAACTAAGTGTAAAAGTTCAAAACGGCAAATAATAACACTACGTTAATATTATAGTGTTCGTATAGAAGTGCTAGCAAGTCTTATTTCTGTGGTAATCTAAACTAATAAATAACATAAAAGCAGAACTCACAAATTAAAATTTCGCTCGCCTGCGAAATTATGAAATCAAAAATAGACGCGTCTAACGAACTTTTCTTTTTTTATTTCTACATAAAAATAACAGAAGACCTATTTCGTTAAGTCATACATCTAGTAGCAAATCAACTCTTAAAAATATAATGCTTGACATGGAAAATATGTGGTCGTGAATTCGCGCCCCGCAATCTGCATATTCTTTTTGTAAGATAAAAAATATGAAATTGCTCGAGTTGTAATACATAACCGAACTTCAATATATACATAAAAATGGGTTCAGAAAATAATATTACCTTTCGCAAAAAGCGAAGAACGATCTCTATGAACGACACTATTACTGGATCTCTTGACGCAACAATGTTCAGCTTAGCCAATACGTCACTAGTTTGCGCTAACAGTTGCTGCGAAGAACTACAAGGACAGATAGGAGCATTGAACTCTTAAACTATTGTCCGCCCATAGCGAAACTGATAGCATGCATACTGAAATAAAAGAATTAAAGGATGAACTGAAAAAACGCTGCGAATTTATAACAAACCTTAAGAATTCTGCTTTCCCCGAAATTTCACAAAAACCACATTATCGGGAAAAAAGGCTAAAAGTAATAACAAAAACAAAAGTCTACAACCGTCTATGTGTACATCTTCTTGCGACAATGAAGAAACTGAATTGATCCATCAGTACCTAAAAAAACCCTCAAAAAGCTGCAAAACGTACTCAACGAATGCAGAGGTGAACCTTAATGACACCGGATCACAAAAAGAACAGCCGCCTATAGATACGTATGGCAATATCGGAATCACGAGTCAGAACAAAAGTATCAAGACCTATACTCAGCGGGCACTTTATCCAACCAAAATAAAATATGCCTACTAAGTACCGACAGCTGCAAGAACAAGCTTTTATCGGTGGCACAAAATGTTATAAAGGAAAAGTATGACACTTGTCACTACCTCAGAACTAACGGAGACATAAAACATCTGCTCTATGATTTGGCAAAAAATTAAGTGGTTTTACTTTAAAAGATTGTTGTATTATCTTGAAAGACTTTATAACAACGAAAGATTACTTTCAGATATTTTTTTACATACGAAACATACTACAAAATATTTAAAACACAAATATAATTTTGTGCTTTCCTACCTACAAACTAGGTTATCACTTTAATATGTATAATTGCAGAATTGAAACATTTAATATATCTTGATCTATGTCACCATAAATATGCATACCATTTCGTTTCGAACTTAAATTTAACAGCAGATTATAATTTATAGTCACTCGGGGACAATAAATAACACAGGACTGAGTTATTTTTGAAAATGTAATTTCATTAATAGAAAATATTGATTATTGTGTAGAATAAATGCATGTAATACTGTGTACGAGTACGAGTGAGAAGTAATACTGTGTACGAGTACGAGTGAGAAGGGATCGATTTACAGATGGTTGTAATACCCCACAGGCAAGTTGTGTAAATGGAAACACTGGGGTAAAGCTTGATGTTACAAAAAATTATGGTTATAAGGATTTTTTTCGAACATTTTTTTCATCAGAACATTAACGGTCTAATAAGAAAGACAGACCCATTAGGTATCCATTTAGAAGAACTTTTACAACAAGAAAAAGTAGTAGTTATCATCTGTATCACTGAACATAACAAGAAAGAAGACGATATCACACAATTACATTTACTGAATTATAAACTTGCCACATATTCATCAAGAAACACCAGGAACGGAGGTTCTTTTATACTGATAAATCCTAGTCACGAGTATCAAATTATAGATATAAAAAAAAATTGTGTTTCCAACGTTATATAATGTTGTGCCGTTAAGCTAATAGGCCATCAAGTGATTGTTATTTGTATTTAAAGGCCTCCAAAATACAGTAAAAATACTACAGCCGTGTTCGTCGTATCGTATACTTTACTTATGTAGCCGAATCACTGGAAAAAAAGTTTTAGTATGCGGTGACTTTAATATTGATATACTTCAAAATACAAGATTATCTATAGAATTACAGTATCTGCTTTTAAACCACAATTTAAACCAAGTGTAAATAAACCTACACATATCTCCAGCGGTAAATGCATTGATAATGTCATGCATAATATCAAAGGTGGTCGAGGAGATATTTTTCCAGTTCTTTAAATGGCCAGGCAAAAAGACTTGTACGAATGATCACTGGTATATAATTATTAATCGAGACTACAGCTCTGAAAACAAAAAAAATTGTAGATTGCATGCGTAAACTTAGCTTTGATGAGGTATTTAATAGTACGGATCCCGAAATGACTTTCAACTCATTTCATGATTTATTTAAGCTTTTCTATGACCGGTATTTCCCTACTGAAAAAAAAAAGATCTTTAGTCGACAGTCTCCCAAATGGATTTCTAAAGGCTTTAGAACTTGCAGTAAACGGAAAAGAGATATACTTTGGCAATATAGAAAATCGCCTTCTAATGAAAACAAACAATTGTTAAAACAATACTCGAAACGACTCAAAAAAGTTATTTACTTGACCCAAAGAGCACAAAATAATTATGTTATAAATAATGCTGATAACAAAACTAAAGCTACGTGGAAAGTTATAAAAAAATGAAAATCAAACTTTCCTTCCAAATCTTTGCATAAAATACATACTAATGATAAAATAATAGATGAACCTATAGGAATTGCTACAGCATTTGATGATTATTATGTAGATGTAGTTAAACAAAAGAGTAGAACTAAAAATAACAATAGGAATGGTTTTTCAAACATCAATCATTACCGAAATCCATGTTGATGGCACCGACTGATCCGTTCGAAATATTCAAAGTTATTAATTCATTGAAAAACACAAATAGCACCGGTTACAACGGCATTACAACTAATATCCTAAAACTTGCAGCAAACAATATTGCTCCAGTGCTAAGCTGTATAATCAATTTATGTATAGAAAATGGACACTTCCCAAGTAAGCTAAAATTTCATTAATTAAACGACTACACAAGAAAGGCGACAAAACAAAAATCTCAAATTACCGCCCAATAGTTTTAATTCCAATACAGTCTAAAGTGTTTCAAAAGAATATCTATAATTCCCTATATTCTTTTCTTGAATCAAATAATATACTTACTTGCAACGGAACAATATGGATTTAGAAAAAAATAACTATAAACAAAGCAGTCTATGACAGTTAGACAAGTACCTGGATCTGCACGATAATCAGTTTGGGTTTCGACCTCGACTGTCAACTGAAAGTGCAATACTGTGTCTTAAGCATACCGTCAGATATTACACAGATCGAAAGACTCCAGTGCACGCCTGCTTCCTCGACCTGTCCATGGCTTTCGACCTGGTGGCTTACGACGTCCTGTGGGCTAAACTTGAAGGTATAAACCTACCACGTGAACTTGTCAACGTTTTTAAATACTGGTACAGTCATCAGGTCAACAGCGTTAAGTGGGCGGGTACAATGTCGGAGCCGTATCGGCTGGAGTGCGGGGTGAGGCAGGGAGGGTTGACTTCCCCCTCCCTTTTTAACCTGTACATGAATGCCTTGATCGTCACCCTCAGCAGCCAGAATGTCGGCTGCCATGTCGGTGGAGTC
Organism: Dryobotodes eremita; assembly: GCA_917490735.1. Classification (NCBI taxonomy): domain Eukaryota; kingdom Metazoa; phylum Arthropoda; class Insecta; order Lepidoptera; family Noctuidae; genus Dryobotodes; species Dryobotodes eremita. Next base: position 619,813 of record OU823241.1, on the reverse strand, counting down.
TGTGTCAATAACCTCAGTTATGCTGACGACATGGTGCTGCTGAGCGCGTCAGTCGGTGGCCTCAGAAACCTAGTGCGGACCTGTGAGGAGTATGCCCTAAGTCATGGTTTAAAATACAATGTAACCAAAAGCCAATGCATGGTCTTTGAGACCGGTACGAAACGTTCACAAAACTATCCACCCGTTTTTCTAAACGGTGTTCCACTCGAAAGGGTGGATCAATTTAAGTACCTAGGGCATTTAGTAACGACCGACATCAATGACAATGCTGACATGGAGCGGGAACGGAGGGCTTTGTCGGTGCGGGCAAACATGCTTGCACGCAGTTTTGCGCGCTGGTCGAGGGAGGTGAAGATAACGCTCTTTAGGGCGTACTGCACGTCTCTCTACACGTGCGGTCTGTGGGCGAGGTACACATGTGCATCATACAGAGCCCTCCGCGTCCAGTTCAACAACGCATTCAGGGCTGTATTGGGGCTGCCTCGCTACTGCAGCGCCTCAGGTATGTTCGCTGAGGCGCGTACCAATTGCTTCCACGCGACCATGCGCAAGCGGGGCGCGTCCTTAGTGCGTAGGGTGTGGGGCAGCACCAATGTCGTCCTGACGATGATCGCGGACCGGATGGACTGCTTATACATACGGCACTGCTGTGATAGGCATGTTGCCGTCAGCAGGGCCATTTAGTTTGTTTTATTTTTGTATTTTTATTTTTGTTATCCTTTTTATTGTGTTTTCTGTATTTTTGTGTACTCCACATATGAGTTAAGTTACTCGAAATAAATGCATTTTATTTTATTTATTATGAGTTGTTCTCTAAAATTGTTCTGAATGTTGACAAAAAAATCCTATTGCAGCACTACTGATGGATTTGTCAAAATCATTTGATCATGAAGATCATCATATATTATTAAGCAAGTTAGAGCGCTTTTGCATTAGAGGCACCATGTTAAAATTGATTGAAGCATACTTAACTGGCAGAAAACAAGTGACTGTCATAAATAGGACTTGTCCAAAGACAAAAGTAAAAATTGCGTACGTCTTCAACTACATTATCAATATGTGGGGTTCCTCAAGGAAGTGTCCTTGGGCCCCTGCTATTCATTATCTATACAAATGATTTACCAAAATGCACTGAACACCAATCTATTCTATTTGCCGATGATAGCATAGTAATAGTGCCATCTAAAGACATAAAAAAACGCTAGATGGCGCTGAGTCTAGTACAACGTGAAAACAAACGCTCTGTTATTAAAAATTAATTAAAAATACTATTAGTGCATATAAGTGAATAAAACTAAGTGAACCAATAAAACATCACCCAATACATGAGTGACAGTGTTATCCACGGATTTCATACGCAAATTGTGAAGTTAATTTATTTATACCGCTAACAATAAACTCTGCTTTTAAATAACGAAAATCAGCAATAATAATCTAAATAACGAATTGATTGCAAACGTTATAACATTCTCTGACCCAAATTCATCAAAACAAGTATGGAAAAATCATTAATAATAATCACGAAGTGCAAAAGTGACTTACACAGTTATTTAAATTGAAACCGTCACGGGGCATAATAACGGATTTACCTATTCAAGGGAAAAATATTTGCGGCAACTGGTCACCAAATTCCATAGTAACATGTAACGTCCAGTTGGCTCAGTAGCTAACGAAGTCTACTTTTGCAGTTTAACCAGCCACACACGAGCGGTCATGAGTTCAAACCCCAGGGACATCACTTTTCGTAAAATGATAAAATCATATTTGAAATTTATAAAAGTGCGTTTATTATCTACTTAGCGAAGAGAGTGCTTGATTTGATTAACGCTCATGTCATCAAACTCCGCAAAAAGTCATTACAAGATAGCTGCACTAGTAACATGTAATAAATGCAAAAAATTAGTAAATATAAAAAGTCTTGCTTTGTGTTCTGCCTGTGACAACAGGTATGAACTGGATTGCGATGGTTATCCAGAACAAACGTATCGCCTAAAGGACGCGGAAGCAAAGAAAAAATGGAGATGTAAGGTGTGTATTAGAAACAAAAAATACGCTAATACCCACTGTAAAACCAATATCACCGTGAGAAAAAAACAAACTTCTTTAAAAACACCCCCACCAAGGGAACAACCACGAAGTACTAAGGATGACGACGAAGCGCTGAGACGTCAGTCTTCGGTTCAGAATACTGCAGATTTACTTGATTCACCCATACTTACTGATTGCGAAACATCTTTTGCATCATACACGGCCGATAAGCTATCAATGAGTGTTGACAATACTGTGTCGGACCTAGTATTATTAACCTCAGAAAAAAAGAGAGAATTGCTCAGGTCACGTTAAAACTGGAAAGTACTGAAAATGAACTGGGAAATATATTAATAGAAAACACCGATCTACATAAGCAAATAAATAAGTTGATTACTGAAAATAAAACATTAAAATCTTTATGCCAGTCGCCCTCCATATTTACAAGTCCGGGTACAACCACTAAGAAAAAGAGGCAAGCTCTATCAAATCAACACAATATACTTCAAACCTTTAACGTCATTCAGATTAAACGTCGAAACCAATGACCACGTAAATGTGTCCTCCTTGGAACAAGAAATTGTAACCCTACAACAGCAATTAAAGGTTGCCCAGCTGGAGATAGAAGCCCTCGCGGACCGTATTGCAGTACTAATGCAAAATAGTTACAATGCTTGTGAACCTGCTATTCGTCATGAACTGAAGCAAGATACTGTGAGCATCGCCAGTGCTCAGACATGTGCAGCTGCGGACCCCAGAAGAAAGATATTTATCTTCGGTACTCAGAGTTGTGTCGGGCTAGCAGCAGCCATCTCTCACTCAAGAACAAATACACATTATGAAAAATACAGTCTCGTCGCTATAACAAAGCCATATGCGCCTTGCAACGAAATAATAGCAAACTGTAGAAACACTAAATTGACAGGCGAAGACAAACTTGTAATATGCGTAGGTGAAAATGATTACAACCAAAACCTACTGTTGTCTCAATTGCGAATTATCCTAACTAATATTATAAATGCCAAAGTAAGTTTGTTTGTTACCTTTTCACGCCTAAACCACTGACCAGATCATCCTGAAATTTTGCATATACGTTGTCAGGTGTTCAGAAACGGACATAGGGTACCTTTCATCCCGCAAAAAAGTACTGTTCCCGAGAAAAACAACAATAACATCCTTATGATAATAGATGGCGCCACGTATCTTTCGAATCATGATTGAATTATAACCCGAATTGATAGTCAAAGTCTAAATTAACGCGAGCGAAGCCGTGGGCAAAAGCTAGTACTAGATACATTTATAAATAACACTATTATTGTATTAAATGTGGTCAATAACGTGTACCTCAATGTCTATAAGTTAAACTATTCTATAAAAAATATTTGTAATAATTATAAAAAAATGATTTTGTTAATCAAACATCCACGAAACTGTACGATGTTTGTAAGTCAATAAATTACACCATAGATATTTGTGATTATAGTGACAATTATTTAAATCCTATCCAAATTCGAAAAAGAATAACGAGTAACAAAACAAGTTCCAATTTAAAAGTTTCTACAAATCAGCCCAAAAAAGGGGCAATTCCCTACTACTTTAGTCGTATTAAGAGTGCATCGCCCAACGAATGTAGCTCCTCTTTGCAACCTAACGCAAAGGGTCAAATAGGGACTATACCCTATTACTTTCCAGTTTTAAACAAGCGCGACTCATTTTTTCGTATCTCAAACCGCACCACACCATTTTAGAATATTCCATCAAAATATCGCCAGTTTATTATCCAAACAAGAACTACTGGAAATTACTATGCAGGAGTTAAAAGAAGCAAAGAATGATCCAGATGTGATACTCGTATGTCTGTCTGAAACTTTTGTAAAAAAAGGGTATGAAAATTATGTGAAAATATACAACTATGAAATGGCCACTAATTTCTGTAGAGAAAAACAAAGAGGTGGCACTTGTATATTAGTGAAAAAAGGTTTACATTAGAAGGAGTTATCATTCGTGAAAAACTATGCAACTCAAAACACGTTTGAAGCTTGCGGCATAGAGGTGCCCGGTCATAAATTAGCAGTTATATGTATTTATAGAACACCACAATCTGATCCAAATCAGTTTTTAACAAAATTGCATAACCTTTTACACGATTTGCTAAATAAATATAAATCTAAAATAAATATAGTTTTGGCCGGTGATTTCAACATAAATACACTTAAAAAAGGGAACATCACAAATGGGTTATAAGACTTGGCTAACAATTATAATTTAAAAATCCACATCAATGTTCCTACTCGTACATTGACTTGTATTGACCATATTTTAAGCAACATTGCTAACGCAACTGCCACTGTACTACCCCTATGTCTCTCGGATCATGACACGGCACAAATGTTAAGCTTACCAGCTAGACAGAATCTAAAACAATCAGCAGTATACTACTCGTACATTCATAAAAGAGACTATAACTTAGACAACATCCGCAAATGTAAGGAATGCTTACAAAGTCTTCTTGGTCCGATATTTATCAAAAAACTGACACAAATTGCGCATTTAATGATTTTCATGAATTGGTGTGTCTATTTTATGATCTCTGTTTTCCCAAAGTAAGAGTTAAAGTGAACAGGAATAATAAAAACACGCAGAAGTGGATAAGTAAAGGTTTGAGACAAAGTTGCAAAACTAAACGGAAGCTACGATATGGATACTATAAAAATATATTTTTTATTAATAAAACTAATTATAATAATTACTCAAACCTATTAAAGAAATGTATTTATAATTCCAAAAAGAATGCAATGAAGGCATATTGCTAGAAAAGCTAGAAGCTATTGGGATCAGAGGACCAGTACTTCAGTGGCTATCGTCTTATTTAAGTAATAGAAAACAGCGTGTCATCAAGAATAAAAAAACGAAAATAATGACATCATATCTTACTCATCCGAATATAGATATAATAAATATGGCGTTCCACAAGGTAGCGTACTGGGCCCAATACTATTCCTCATTTACATAAATGACATTGTAAAAATAACTAACCATAAATACATATTATTTGCCGACAATATATCCATTATAGTGACATCTAACAAAAAACAAAATACCATTTTAGACCATGAACTTGACATTAATAGTACAATTGACAAATTACTGTATTGGCTTGATATTAACCATTTGAAGATAAATAATCAATCAAATAATTATAAAAATGACATTAAACTCAATATTAATAAACTCAAAGAAGTAACGCATACAAGATTCTTAGGTGTAATCATAGATAAAGACATTAATTGGAAAGAACACTTAGGCAATTTTAGCACTAAAATTAATAAATTTGTATACGCACTAAAACAAGTTAAAAATGTAACTAACATAAAAAACTGATGTTATGTCATACCACGCGTACGTTGAATCGTTACTACGATATGGCCTTGTAATGTGGGGTAATAGCACCGATTTCTGTAGAGCATTCATCGCTCAAAAAAAGTGCATGAGGGCAATTTGTGGGCTTAAACCTGACGACTCATGTCGACCAATATTTAAGAAACTTGGTTTTTTACCGTTACCGTCACTTTATATTTACAAAATATGTGTGTTTGTAATTAAAAATAAAAAATTATTTAAGACTGCAAATGATGTTAATCCTAGGAACAGACGAGATCCTCATAAACTAGTGTTGAATGATTTACCCAGACTAGCTAAATACAATAAAAACTGCCTAGCAATGTGCGTGCGCATCTATAACAAAATACCAAGGCATTTCAAAACATTAAATACAAGATTGTTTAAAATTAAGTTTTATAAATGGTTACTTGAACGCAGTTTTTATAGTTTAAAAGAATTTTTTGATAAAAATTAATGATGGTTTTCTTCACCTAACTTTACAATTTTGCATACTATGTTTTTATCCTAGCTAAACATGTGTGCCATATGAATTTGTTTTTAACAACATTTTATACCATGTTTTACGCAAATAAGTATTTTATTATTATTTCCTTTATTTCATTATGTACATATAAATTATATTTTTAAATATTAAAATATAAAAGAATTTGTATAAAAACATTTAAAAATATAAAAAATAGTGCCCCACCAGTATCGGGAACAGGGTCCAAGCTATCGGCGGTCTGGGCTGCAGAGAGAGGAACCTCCTAACAATGCGGGCCGTGTCTAGAAGTACCGCCTTCTGAATCAAGCCCTTGATCCAGCTGCCCAACGAGAGCCTCCTCAGGTGTTGGTCGAGGCTCTTGGCTATTAATCCATTGGCTGTCACGACTATCGGTACAATGATCGCTGAGTCCACATCCCACATGTCGACAACCTCGCGAGCTAAGTCAAGATATTTGATTTGTTTATCTTTCTCGGCTTTCACGAGGTTCTATGCAAGTATTCTTCGTTAGCTAGACTAGAACATCCAGAGATAATGTGTCTGATTGATTCACACGGACGGTGGCATGCCCGACAAATGTCAACCGTGCCATCTTTCACAATAAATCTCCGGTAGTGGTTTGTCATCATAACTTCGTCCATAATTGCACAGACAAAACCTTCGGTTTCTCCAAAGAGGTCACCGAAACGCAGCCAGGCTACGGACGCTATTTGATCTACACCAGGTCCATGTAGGGCCCGAAAAACGCGTCCGTGAAGCTCCTTACTCTGCCATACTTCCGTGCGATCATTAGTGTCAAGTACTATAGGCTTGCGCCAGTTCTCTTTAGCCAAGGAGAGCGGGGTGAGGCCCTTGTCCACTTTGACCACATCTCGATGCATCTCCACGTCGGCCTCTAAGAAATATTCCTTATAAATATTATTTTATTATTATTATTATTAAAAAAACATATGAAAATTATATAAACAGTTCCCTACAATATATAATTAATTGGTTAAAATTTATAAATTAAACATAAACTTAGATAAAACAAAAATAATGTAATTTTATCAACGGACAAATCGAATACAATTAAATGTTATTCATGAAAATACAATAATAGCTGACACCAGTAATGCCAGGTTCTTGGGACTGTGGCCTTACTATGACGTGTTAAAACCATCATTGTTCCAGCGTGAAAGAGAGACGGAGGTATATATGACCGATAGCACTATCCCTTTTTCGCCACATCAGTAATGTGTGATGTGAGATTTCCAAGATAGACGACTATCAAAATAGATAGTCATCTATTTTGGAAATCTCACATCAATATTATCTGCAAAAAGTTAAATCAATACTCTTATGCACTCTATAACTTGAGAAAAATTGTAAATGAGTCCGTCGTCCTAGTAGCGTACAATGCCTACATAATATCTACTCTACGCTATGAAATTATATACTGGAGAAATTCTACAGACAAATTAATCGCATTCAAGGCGCAGAAGACATGTTTACGATCTGTCTTCAAGCTAAAATCAACTGACAGTTGCATACCATTTTTTTTTAAGTATAAGTTGCTAACCCTACCATGTTTATATATTTATGAGACAGCAGTATTCGTCAAATCAAACTTACAACTATCTGAAATACTGAAGTCGAAACGTCGCAACATTGAAGATTTGCGCTAATACACACAACACAGCATTTTACACAATTTTTTTTGTATGCAGAATGTATAACAAAATATCGAAGCCTATTAGAGAGAAACGCGATTTGATTAATTTTTAAAAACATTTAAAGAGTTTCTTAGTGCAGAAGGCATATTATTCAGTTAAGGCGAGGCTAACCCGAGCGCCGTAGGTATTTAACGCTTACCCCAGCCCCCGCAAGAAGTAGTGATACGTAACAAATTACGATGCGCGGAAGGCGCGCGCGCCAACCGCACCGCTCATGAGTTCACGAACTCGAGTAGTTAATACGAGTAAGTTGCGTCACAATCAGAGCAATACAAATAGTTTGCCCCTACCACGCGCCACTACTACACATGCAGTTCAGTAAAATCAATAGATACGAAGTCACGCACACACTCGCAATTCACAAATCAGAACGTACTACACAATCAATTTTAAACCTTATCTCGTCAAGCACAGCGTGCATTTCTCATCCACCCTACAACTTACTCACACAAAAACATCGGTCGCTATCGTTGTTCTGTGCAAAAGCCATTTATTTTACATAATACACGCTAGCGATTGACTAAATCGGAAAATTATCGATTCTTCTATTTATTATTGTACTAAAAAAATGTTGGGGTCCTGAAAATAAAATAAATACCCAACTAGCAAAATCAGTACTTATAACGGTCTCAAGACTATTTTTTCATGCACTTATAAGATACTTGAAGTATGCTACAAACAAGGATTTGGGCGCAAGTATACGAGTAGGAGCATATATTTCTGTAACGATCTTACAATGAACTTGGATAAAGTCATTAACTCATATAATATACTTGATGAAAAACAATAGTTTCTATAACAATCTTAGCCTATGCCGTTACAGGCACTAGTGCTTCTATAACGCTCTGACTCCAGTATCTTATGAAACCTATAAATTTTATAATGCGATTGTAACATACTTGGTTATTTGTTATAAGTACATTATATAGGTATAAACTGTAACGTGCACGTGTTTTGTGTTTGAGAAATTTGTTTTTTTTTATATTACTCACTAATATAAATAATTCTATTAGTATTCATACGTTTTTAATATAGCTAGTTACTTTGTAAATATAGTGTGGAAACTGGTGGGGAAGTCAAATTTACTGTGAATATGTACGGCATATTGTTTTTCTTAACACCTAGAGCTAAATTGAACATTGTGAAGTTGTTGTTAAAATTTAATTTCAATGATTCTTGTGCATATTCGCCATGTTTTAAAAATGCTCTGCATTGAGTACTTTATAGAATCACTATAAGCAAATTAGTACTTATTACGATTTTGACAACTATCACTTCTCCTCCATCTTAAAACAAATTAGGGTTCTCCATGAATTGTTTATCAACCTCACCCGTTAAATCTGGCTTGATATGGGCGACTAAACTTTGATTATTTTTTCGTCCGTCAACTGTTTAAGCAAGGTTACAAGACTTATTTGTTTTTAACAAAGTTCGTGCATCTTTGGGTAGAATGTTTTTAATTCTTTTGTATAATATTATTGATAGTTCATTTGGTGCCAAATGCATTATATTCAATTTTATACGAGTAGCCCAGCTTTGTATATCTTGAAGTAATTCATGATTCTTTTCAGACTATGTGCTTTCTTTTATTTCTGAATCATATTCTTCCTCCTGACCTTTTCTTCCTGTTCTTCATGATTAGAATAGCACTCAACAGGTACAATATTATTTTCGACGGAACCCTCCATTACATAATCTGTTGCACTTGACTATGAGATGACAAACTATAAATTGACAAAATGGCTGACGTTTACATACAAAGTACTTGGTCCAGTAGTTTGTAAGCATGTTTGCTCTCATAGCGTATTCGTAACATGCTAACAATCATATAAGAGACTTCAACAAGACGATGATGCCAATACTTATAAGGATCTCTGATAAGTATGTCAAAAGTAAATGTATCCTATAACTGTCCTATAAGTTAATCTTCTAGTAGCTATAGGACTTCGTTATAGCAAACAATGCTCTTGAGTATATTTAGTCTTGTGAAATGCATTTATAAGTATATGAGTCTTATAACTGTTCTATAAGTTAAACTTGTATTTATTATAAGACTAAGTTATAGAAGCAAATGCTCCTGAGTAAATTAAGGCTGGTGAAATGCTACTATATGTAAAATAGTCTACACCAATGCACTTATAAGAATCTTATAAGTGTTAACACACTTATCATATCTTTTTATAAGATTACTTTGCTTGTTAGGTAATAAACGAGAACATATTATATACTAAATAAACAAAATATAGCTAAAAAAATATGAAGTTAATCAAAAAATTTAAATAATATAAAAAAAGCCGATTACATTGGTTTAGGCTGTCATAGTGTATTGAAACAGTAGGTATTTTGGAACCGTTTTAACTCTTCCAAACGGGTTAAAACGGTTGACCAATTGAAAAATAAACTATAATAGCATATTCGTTGGGCAATCGACGTTGTTGTCGATAGCCTACGTTAGTGGATCTGCACAAACACATCACTAACTCGCCGCAAGATGCAGCGGCCGTACCACGCGATGCATCCGCATGAATAAAGTATCGTTTTGTGATTTTTACATTGCTTGTCCAGTCACTTAGCGACATACTTATGTAGTGGTTAAGAGCGATGTCTTTACTTCAAAAATAGTACAGTCGCTGCGATATTTGAAAACAAAAATAACGTAGTAAAAGCAAGAAATATTTTACGATTTGTTGTTTTTCATGATTTGACATATTTTGAAAAACCACTATAACATTTGCACGCGTGGCGGCTTTATGTACTCTTACATAAGGTTCAAATTCAACTGTTTTACATACTTGATGCGGTTATTTAGTAAATCTATGCCGCGAGAAAAATAAACCATTATAGCTTTTGCGCGCGTGGCGTCTTTATTTATATTAGTATATGGTTTAAATTCAACTGTTTTGCACGCATATTTACGGTTTGTAAATTTATCCATAGCGCGTAGGTGCACACGGCTACATATCAAGCTATATATTTCCAGTATAAGCTGATCTGTCATTGTACGGAAATTCTACACAATACGAGATCAGCTTATATTGGACATTTATAGCTTTATATGTAGCCTTGTGTACTTATCTAGTTAGTGAAGTAAAATAAACTTTAAACAGGTATTACTATTTACAACCAGTAACAGAGCTTAGCGGGGTGGCGGGTTCGGAAAAATTGGCACACATCCGACCTTCAACACGTTGCGCTCGGGACTAAAAGACTCGGGGCGAGCGCATGTTCAGATGAAAACACATAATTTTGGAATTAGTGGTATATGTATTTTCATATTTCATATTATTTCAGCTGATTATTATTAATTTTTTTAGGACCTTTATTTTGGTATAAGTTTTATTGTTCAAAGCGTAATATAACTCAAATGAAAAAATAATTAGACCATAATTTAGACTTGTCTTTGCGATTTAATTGGGTGAAGTAAAGTGCAAGTAATCGTGTATCGCACGGCCGAAATATCTAGATCGAAGAGTGAAATATGTAATATGTGTTTTCCAAAATTTAAATCCGCGTTATCTATGAATAAAACACAATACAAAACGACGTTTTTCCGGGTAACCTCGCCTTAATGAATACCTTGACGATAATACAAATTATGTTGATAAATATGTGCATTAAGAGTTAGAGGTAGTTAAATGCTGTTATTATATTATAATCCCATATCCCACTCTAAATAATTATATACCTACTAAAATATTTATGTTCTTCTAATAATTAAAATTTGTACAAATTTGGTACCACGCAAAGTTGTTAACTTTGTTTTTTGTATAAGTTTTATGTCATTTAGTGTGAACAGATTTTGTCATTTAATTTTACTGACATTTAATTATGTTACATACCTAAGTTTAAATACCTATTTATTGATTTTTGTACGCCGTCAACGGCAAAACATAGTGTACGTATACATATTTTATTTACAACACCTGTTTTCACACCCACCTATGTTTTACAAAACTTTGACTTTGACGGTTTTATTCATAGACTGCATCTTACAAATTGAGTCTAAAATAATTAGAAAGAAAGAAAAATAGGTTTATTTGTCACCGAAACACGTGCATACAAACAAGATAATTAGCTCTGGTAACAATGTAAAATAAAAACAAACAAAATAGATCTATAATCACGAGCACAAAACAGAAATAGTCGCCAGCCGCACGTCATGACTGAGACAAAAAGGCTTCCACTCAGCATCATGCTGTGCTATGGGGGACCCACAGCACAGCGCTGATTTTCAGTGGTTACCCAAACAAGACGTACGGAAACCATGTCAGGTTTAATGAATGGTAATATATGTAACAAAAAAAAATAAAACAAATAGTAAGCACTAAGAATAGAAAACAACCACACAAACAATCAATTATATGAATAAATATTATTAAATAACATAAACATTTAATAATTTATATTTTATAGGCATTGCTGTGTGTTCATAAACAATGTACCCACCCATGTTACACAAGAACAGAGACAATAAAATTATGGCTATCGGGACCGCTCCAAGACTCGAGGGTACTCGAGCCAAATGTTGGAGGCTGCTTTTTGAATCCGAAAATATGACGAAGTTCTCTTGATCTATAAATATAACTAATACTAACTAATACTCAGTAAATACAAGAGGGCTTCAGAGATAGCTATGATGAGCTCACAGTACATAATAGAAATCTTGACATTAATTTTGAATTTAGCTTTAGTATGAAGTTGAGGATCAAAAAAAGCTGCTCTTAAGGGCTAAGTCTAAACCATCCTCTAAACCGTCCGTTAATATTTTATAGTGTCGACTAAAATGATCACCTATCATTTTTAACCGACTTCAAAAAGGAGGAGGTTATCAATTCGGATGTTTATATATTTTTTTTTTAATGTATTTTCGGGCATAACTCCGTCCTATATGTATAGACGGATTTGCAAAATTCTTTTTTTTGTTTGTTAATTATACTCTCGAGGTGGTCCCATTGTCACCAAGTCAGAATCTTATGAAGGGATCCCATGGAAATCGAGGGAAATCCTTAAATTTTATAGGCACACCTATAGCGATTTGGGTATTTTTTATAGTTACTCGTGCATTTGCTCTCGGAAAGCACCATGCCGTGAAGTGGAACTGATGATGAAGACCAGAGGTGGCCACCGGAACTACTCAATAATAAGTATTTCACGGGTTGCGATTCGATTACTTTAATATGGTTGCTAAGCAATTTTTGCTGGTCACAATGCATATGGTGAAATAGAGCTGATGGTGGCTTCACCATCTGCTCAATTCTTTTCAGGAGAACTCCTCAATAATTAACGCATCGGAAAAAGGAATATTTTGTAAAGGCAACAATTTAAATGATCACCAAAATATTTTTTAGACCCTAAGACTAAGTACCAAGTAAAATATGTTAACTTCAAATAAAATAAACCCACTCTATACCGAGGTGCCTAAAGAATAACGTTTTAAGTTCCAAAATAAATATACACTCATCAGAATAATTGTAGGTGTTGTATTTATATTCCTTTTGCCTACCAAAATGGATGAATGCTCACCAAATCTTGTTTAAGTTGCTCACCAAAAATAAGTTTGCTTCAAAATGTAAGGGTGGGATAGGATGCAACAGCGAGCGAAGCGAGCTCGGTACTTGGAGCACCCCGACTCGGACAGGTTAGGCTAGAAGGGGATGGCGGGGTCTGAAATACCCTGCCATCCCCTTCGTGGTATTTTTTTTTAAACTACCCAGAAATAGGAGCCCCGCCGAGTGGGGCTCCGTCGACTACGCCTTATAAATAAAAAAGGAAAATGGGTTAATTTCTAGAATACTTTATGAAACACAATTTTGTGAGCATTTATCCATTCTGGTGGACACAATTGGGTGAGTATTTCGAATTTTTTGGTTGTGAAATAGGTACTTTTCTGGTAGGCGTTTAAACACAAGCCTTTTGTAAAAGTGATGAGCAGTTGACATGAGGCTATTGTAACTTAGATAAAATAACTGAATCACTAAAAAGTGAAAAATAAAAAACTTTTTACAAAAAAAAACAACCAACTTCGAAAAAATACATAGTGAAAAATAACTTTAATTTCGGAAGTCGGTGGCAAAAAAACTAAAACACAGATCCAAGGACACCGACTTCCGAAATTAAAGTTGTTTTTCACTATGTAGTGTCTTTTTTTGAAGTTGGTTGTTTTTTACACACGTATTGTTAAGATCCGGTATCAGTCTTTTTGTCGAATTAATACCCTTAATTATATCAGTTATTACATTAGATAAATCTATATTGGTTGCCCAAGTGTCCAAGGAATAAATATTTAGTATCGGGCTAGAGTATAAAGGCATTTCTGAATAAACTGTGTGGACATCCACTAATAATGGCAGTTTTTCTCCAGTACGCTCCTTGGCATTGGTCAGACAGCCATTTGTTATGCCACTACAAACATTAATTGTGGCCGCATTAAATAGTAAAGAGCATAAAGGGTCTCCTTGAGCAATGCCTATACCAGTAATTCGACATATTAGGCTGTTATCCCGTAGTTCAATAAATAAATGTCTCTGATGAAGATACTGCCAAAGATAATAACAAAGAACAGAGCCCACTCCCAAGTTATCCAAAATACCTAAAAGAGATGTCTAGTTTATGGTATCGTAGGCACTTTCAATGTCTATGAAACAGCCGGCACACTTTTAGAAAAACCAGTTTTAACCCGTGTAACTAACCTTAGATTGAGCATCACAACATGACTTAAACCTCCGGAAGCCCGCGTGTCATGGGATAATACATTATTTTTCTCTAGAAACTATTCAAGCCTACATGTTATGATGGTATGAAATAAAAGCAAGGTATACCTAAGCGCAACAGGTCTACACCCGCACTTGAACCTGGGTCACCTCCCGGCTTCGGTATAGGAATAATTATAACTGTTTTCCACTGCTCTGGTATGAATCCAGATAACATAAACGTATTGTAAATGGAAGTCAACATAATTTTAGCGATATGGGGTAAATGTTTTATCATAGAATATGAAATATTATCATGACCTGGAGCTGAATCTGTTTTTTGTATTGAGTTAATTACTTCCTGTACCGAAACCGGGTTGGGCAATTGCGTATTACAAGAGGTAAATGTAGGAGTTGGTGGCGATACGTAATCTGGGGCCATACTCCGCAACAATCCTTCAGGTTTACCTTGGTCAACAAAAGATTTAACTGATTTGTACCCTTTGAATTTCTCTTGAAGAAGTTACATTATCTATGTAATTGCAAAATCCCTGAAAGGATTTATTCCTGTCTTGTATTAGTTTTTGCGCCTCACGCACTTTCCTTTGTAAAGCTAGATTTTGTGGGTTGTGATTGCCTCTAAAAGTTGCCAGTGCAAGGCGTTTCTGTGCAACAATATGTGATCAATTTTGATTCCAATATGGTTTTGGTATGAATTTGTCTGACTGGAGAGGATTCACGTTCACTCTAATCTTAATTATCATATGGTCACTTCCCAGGTTTTTATTCATGACCCACCATTTTAATTTTAAAGCCAAATCTGTTGAAACAATAGTTCAATCTGGGGAAATATTTTGTATAACCCCATTGAACAATTTCAAACGTGTATGTGTATTGTCGTTAAGTGTACATAGGTTATTGTCCATGACAGAATCAAACATCTGATTACCTCTTGTATCAGTTCTGGAAGACCAGTTTGAATGGTGACCGTTCAAATCACCTGCAACGAGAGCTTTGTGTTATGTTATTGAAAAAACTTCATCCCAATCACTTCTGCACGTGTGCATGGACGAGGACCAATATACCTATAGAAATGATGTTCTACAGATGAGCGCAGTTGAGTAATTTTATGTGTACGATTTGAATTTGCGTATTTGAAATATTTACGTTACATTGAAAAGCCTTGATAGAATGGTGGGTAAAAACAGCTGTACCTTCATACTCATCGTCACGATCTGCCCTGAATATATTGTATCCGCTGAGTCTGTCTATACTCTCTGGGTCAAACCAAGTTTCACTGAGTATTGCTATATGAATTTTCTCCTGATTCAGTATTACTTCACATTCCGTAATTTTCGGTCGTAAACTCTGGGCATTCCATTGTAGAATATTGATTTTTAAATGTATGTATTTGTTGTTGTTATCCATTGTTCTATGTTAGATAAGAAAGGCAACTCCGTTATGTAATCCATCATGAACAATGTAAAGAAGTCAAAGATTGCGCAATCTAACACTTTATTATTATTATTTTCCAGATCGGTTCCGCTATCCCAATTTTTTTCCTTTAATTTATCCCATAACCATTTCCAACTCTTTTTCTTCTTTTTAGAATTGTCAGGATTTTCTGTTTCTACGTGATGTATTTTAGTATCGCTGTCAGAAAGTGCCGCCCAATTAATCACGGTATCTGTTTTTTGTTTATTCTTCGGGTTGACCTCATTCTTTTTATGACTGTTTTTTTTTGTATTACTGTAGACTTCTTCTTTGCTTTAGAATTTAAACTTTCTGTTATTGTGTTAGCATATCACATCTTCGGTAGGAAAAGGGTATAAATGACCAAAAAACAAAAAATGACTAAGTCTGCCAAAATGTTTTAAAAAGTCCCTTTTATCCGGAGAAACAAAGACCCGTAACAATATCAGCTTAATGCCGCCAGAGGTTAACGGTGCCTTTGTTATATTGGTCCACTTTTTGATTATCTTAGCGCGGCACAGATCTTAAAATGACTCCTGTAAAATCACTAAAAGTGCAGTTAAGCCCTTGTCCTACCGAAACGCGAAGGTGCGACACGTACCTTGGGGTTGTGTTACTCCAGGTCCCGTTTCTGTATTTGTTTCTTGATGTAACACTTGATGATGTTCTTGTTCCGTTTCCTGCTCTTTTTCTTCGGAATTCTCCTCATAATTTGGTTCTGGCGGCACGTACAGTGTTAAAGCTCTTTTGTATGTGCAGTTAAACTCTGCCATCAATTCTTATAACCTTCTTTCTTTTAAATACATTGGGTATGTGCGAGATAACGCCATATGTATCCCAGAGCAGTTATTACATTTATAGGCCGTAGTGTCACAATTAGGGTGGGAATTACTATATTTTGGGCATATATCCTCGATTGATGAACATACTCTCACCGTATGCCACCGTATGCACATATATCTCCAACAGCGTGAGCATTGCGTGACGGGGAATTGTTTAGGGATTCACTTTCACCCTGGTATCAAAGATGTATACGTAGGTAGGTAAGGAAGATCATTTAAAGGTTACTCTGATTGTTTCTCCAGGTAACCATTATCCACTATTTGTGTTGCGCCGTTTTAATCTTTTAATGCCTATGATCTCTGTGTCACAGCTCAAACCCTCCAGTATTTCTTCCTCAGATGATTCTAAGTCTATATCTTTAAAAACGCCGTAATTTTCTCTAATCTCCAGTGTTTTATGACATCTAATTCCTTTTTCTTTCAAGCATTTTGACTCAATTCATTTATTCGCACTCTCTTCGCTACTGAACTGGACAAGAACCTTAAACGCATTAATATATTTTATACTTGTTATGTCCGGATTTTTGTCTGTTTTAATTGTTTTGCTAATCCAAACTGTTTTGTTAGCTTTTCTTTAGACGTTATGCTAATTTCTATTTTAGCTTCAGGTATTCATCTTATCATGAACAAGACTAGTTCTGGCAAAACGTTGACCCCGTCTCGTACTGTTTGTCCACATTTCGTCTTGGTCTATCTATTTCTTTTACTCGATCTCACTACGTCGCTTTCCCCACTATTTTGTATAACTTCTTCTGTTAACTCCATATTCCCACTATTACTGTTAGGTACTATAAATATCACCACAA
Organism: Dryobotodes eremita; assembly: GCA_917490735.1. Classification (NCBI taxonomy): domain Eukaryota; kingdom Metazoa; phylum Arthropoda; class Insecta; order Lepidoptera; family Noctuidae; genus Dryobotodes; species Dryobotodes eremita. Next base: position 602,374 of record OU823241.1, on the reverse strand, counting down.
TATTTTATGTAATTTTTCGCATTAGCCGTATCAATTGATTGATCGTATTAGAGTTTGCTGCTATCCATTAGTGATTATCATTTTTAAACGATGAATCATACGCACGGTCGAACGATTTGAGTCGAAACCGGTACGAAATCATACAGTATGCGGGTGAATCTCCAGAAAATATTATTTTTGAGTAAATTTTGTGGATTCTTGAAAACCTGCGTGCATCGCACATATTTTTTAACAGTATTAATAGGCCATGTTCAGATTACAAGTTTTTTATTAGATTAACTGCAGATAAACTAGAATTTAAAGAGATATTATTTTTTTTTTTTAACTATTGTTGAGGATAATGATTTAATGTGAGAAAAATGATTTTCAAGCTTAGGAAAATGACGATATGTTGAGGACAATGATAATGCTCATGAATTTAGTTTTGTACTTCTGTAAACGATGAAGGTAAATGAAAATGAAAATAATTAAGTATCTAAATGATATTTTTATTTGGTTTAAAGTATCACAATCAACAACAATAATATAAATGATCGTCAAAATAAGTCCAACAAAAAACAACTTCTAAGAGTTTTATAAACTTGATTGCTTTATTCAGATAGATTAAGTAAATTATAAGTACCAAATCAACAGTCGATTATCAAAATATTAAAAGCTAATCGCCGTATGATCTTAAAAACCATTGGTGAACTAACGGCTTTTTAGATCATACGGTGATTATAACAAATACGGTTTTCACAATCATATGGTGACTGAATTATACAAGTCTAACAAAAATAAATTAAACATGGTCATTAATTAATCTTTCATTTTCACAATATTAATACTTATTAACAATATATATATTTTTTAACAATTAACAGCCTCATTTATGGTTACTTATTTATTATACTAAGAATAAAATGAAAAGGTAACAGTTCTAATTCAAACCCTGCAAAAGAATCATTTTGAATATGATTAAAATAATGCAAAAAGATGTTTCTGTTGAAACACAAAAAAACTTTAAGTACCTATCTAAAAAAAGAATCATAATTTACTACGGAACTGTAATTTGTAAAAAAAATGAATTTCGTGGGCTAGGTCGACGAAGCCACCTTATTAGGTTTTATTATAAAGGTATTTAAAATTAGACTTGTGAAGCAGTAGATGGTACAGGGGAATTAAATTGGTTAAAGGTTATATCAGAGAGAACCACTATACGATTTTTCTTTGCTTTATCAGGCTCAATGGAAGGTGCATTTTCATCTTGTAAGCCAATCACTTTCTCTATAAAACCAATATGTTTTCCATGAATGCAAATTTCTGAAGCGTGACAATCAAAACAACTCATATTGCGTACAGTTGTTCTCGATGTAGATTTCTCCCAAAGAATTTGGTATACAGAAAAGGTGCCCCTAAATGGTTTTAATTTTTTGGGAATTAAGCTATCTCTAAATAAGATATCCTCTCTTTCTATTTTTTTCACAATTATATTAAGATTGTCATTTTCAATGTAAGTTTTAATCAAATCGTAAAATTGTTCAAAAGTCCCTATATCTTTCCCAAAAGTTACCATACGATCCGCAGTCCTTTTTAGAGTTGCTCCAACTCCATCAGGAGCACCTTTTCCGTGTCCGGATTCTGAATAATTCCACGTTACTATATAATTATAATTTGACGACAATTACTTTTACTTAACCTGGAATTTAAAGAAGCAGTATTATTTTGCAGGAAATTTATGTCATACGTAAGCAGGCATCTAATCTAACAACAACGAGTTACCTCATTGATACTACTGCCTATAAACACTACAGACTACACGAAAGTCATGCACTTCATAAAGATTTCACTGAGCTTTAATAGTACCTATAAATACTTTATAACATTTTCAAAGGATCACAGGGACCACTTGTTCCTGTTATCCTTAAGGATGTTTCCATCATCATTTATTAACTCCTCAAATAAACTGAATAGCTGCCCCTGCTTTGAAATATATACTTTATCGTATCTAAGGCTGTTGTTTGTGTCATATATATATTATACATCTTTAAGTCTACACTATCTTCACACAAAGCCTTGCATTGGGGACCTTCGTATGTAGCGTATATAACATTACATTTTTCCAATATATACAAAAATCGTCTAACATCAACAATATAACGATTTATTATAAATTATTAAAATGTAATACTTGAGCTCCATGATAGTCTATATTATTAAACTCGATCTTAAACAAATGCATAATTACGAACTCCCATCATTATCCTCAACATTTGTCATTATCATTCCGCATAATGTCATTCTTCTCAACGTGCGTCATTATCCTGGCAGTACAAATTCAGGACAATGATGTTCAGAAAAATGATAAATCGGAAAAAACTTGTTTAAACCTATTTTGCGCACGTAGTATTTCAAAAAACGTTTTATAATTGCGTATGTACACAAAACCTGCATACTTTTTTATTAAATGAATAGAATAACAAAATAATTTGACGGATAAACAAATGAAAATGTAAATGACGTTTGCAATGAAACTTTTTGGAGAATGAATTTCAAAGTCTTACCTGCAAAAAACGCGCGCGTGTATCTTCACCAAAGCACGTCGCCCGACCGTGGTGCGGGGAGGTTTGTTCGCACAGCCACGAGTTTCCCCCCTGCCCGTCTCTTACTCGACTTAATATTGAAAACAAACATAGCGCAGGACAATGACGCACATTTTTTGAACATGAGTTTTTTATTTATTAACTTAGCGAGTATCGGCCATGTTGTCAAGAATATGAAGATTGATTATGTATAATTACAGCACTCAACATCAAATAGCTAAATGAAGTCAACATTTTTTATTTCATCAAAATATAGACCGCGTGTGCCGAGGCGACACGTGAAAAAATGGCAATTTTTATGTGTTTTTTTAAAATATATTTTGTATTATTAATTTTTTACGACGATGGTTTAAAGTAACATTTTTGTTGATTATTTTACTATTAAAAGTAACACTTAAAAAAAAATACACACACACGTTCTCGAGAAATTTTCAAAGACGTTAATTTCGAGCCTCTCGAATATTGACCCTTAACCTTTATTATAATACTAGCTTCTGCCCGCAACTTCCTCCGCGTGAAGTGACGGCCTGCGGCCTGCGACCACCGCGTCGCGTAGCATCACACGCCCGAGCGTTTACCTACTTCTGCCTGCGTTTTCGCTTAGCGTTGTTTCTGACTTTTTAGGGTTCCGTAGTCAACTAGGAACCCTTATAGTTTCGCCATGTCCGTCTGTCCATCCGTATGCAGCTTAGCTCAGAGACTCTTAGTACTAGAAAGCTATAATTTGGCATGGATATACATATTAATCACGCCGACAAAGTGGTAAAATAAAATCATGAAAAGATATATCTTTTGTGGTACCTCCTGTACACGTAAAGCGGGGATGTTTTTTTTTTCTCGTCTATCCTATGATGTGGGGTATCATTGGCTAGGCCATTCAAAAATATTACGGGTCTGTGAAAACCATTTTTCGATTCAGGGATCCCTTTGCGTAAAATTAAGCTTTAAATTACTAATTTTTTTCGAGTCAAGTGTGTCCGCCGCCTATTTTTTTTTTTTTTTTGGGTGGGAAATCATCAAATGACGTCTCCCGCTCTGCGCGGAGCGGAAGGGCGTGTCAGATTCTTACTGACTAAAACCCACCCGTGTTCCTTCAGTTGCCTGAGCGCCAGGGCCACGGTAACTCTTTCGAACAATCCGCGACCCCGGCAGGCATCGGTCCTATCGGACCCCGTCAATGGTGCTGACATCTCTTTGAGGCGCGCGTGGAAAACGACGCGCCGTCGACCCGGGCTTGGTCCTTACCGGACGGCGAACTGCCCATTGCTCGCCGTCCGCAAGCCCGCGCCTACGGTGGCCGGGAGTCGGCAATCGACTCCCGACGCCCAGGGTGTCTCCTCCTCCTGCGGCGGCTAGGGGCGAGGGCGTAGAGATTGCCTCTCCCTCTCGCGCTCCGCCTCCTCCTTCGCGAGCATTACTGCTTCGCAGAAGGAGGTGACGGCTTCCCATTCCCTCTCGCTCCGTACCATGGCTTGAACCAGGGCCGGACGCGAGAGGTTGCCGCCGCCGATCGCCGCCACGAGGACACGGCGGTGCCCCGCCCAAGCCGGGCAGACCTCCACCGTATGCTCCACCGTGTCCTCCGGTCGATCCACGCAATGATAACACCCGGGCGTTTCCTCCCGCCTTATCCGAAACAGGAACCTCCCGAAACAGCCATGTCCGGTGAGGACCTGCGTCAGGCGGAAGGTGAGGACGCCGTGGCGCCTCTCAAGCCACTCCTCAAAGAGGGGTCTTACCGCCGCAATTGTGGCGTGCCCTGCGCTGGGTTGCGACAGTCGCACTCTCCATGCCGCCATGAGATCCCGCCGGAGCTCTGTCCGCTGTGCCGTGATTTCTCGCGGCAGCGGAGTTACGCTCCGGCGTTTCGCCTCCACGCGCCACTCCCAAACGTGCGCAAGGACCTTTGCCTCCAGATCCCACGGCGGCAATCCGGCAAGGAGGCTCGCCGCCTCGCAGGAGACCGTGCGGTATCCCCGTACCATCCGGATGGCCATGACCCTTTGGGACGGACCGGACCCCCGCGTAGAGCCTCCGGCAGGAGGCGTTTGGCCCCCCCAGATTGGGCAAGAGCCGCTTCAAGGCAGCCCCGGCCCGCTGCAGTCTGGGACCCAAACGTCGGAAATGCTCGACGAAGTTCCACCGGCTGTCGAGGACGAGTCCCAGGTACTTCATCGTCGACTCGACGCCGATGTGAACCCCTCCTACCGTTATTTGGGAACCCGACAGTGGCGCGTTCCGAGGACCATGAAAACACATGGCCTCGGACTTGTGCAAGACCACCTCGAGTCCCAACTGCCGGATCCTCTCAACGACTGTCGCAACTCCGCGTGTCATTAGTTCGGCCGCCGCCTGGTGCGACCTCCCCTGCGCCAGGACCAGCGTGTCGTCAGCGTAGCTCACTACGCTGACGCCGCTAGGGAGGTCGGCGCGACCCGATGTCCCACAGATGCGGCCCCAGGACCGATCCCTGTGGAACACCGCACGACATCTCTCGCCGGTTCCATTCTCCCTGGTGACCGGGGTAAATAACCGCCCTATCCGTCAAATAGGCCTCGACTACACGACAGAGGTAGGTCGGCATCCGGTGATACCAGAGTGCCTCCCTGATGCAACTCCAGGGCAGGGTATTGAAGGCATTGGCGATGTCTAGAGACACCGCCAAGACGACCCCACCCCGGGCCACAGCATCCCCCGTCGTGAGGGCTCGCACGCGCATAATGGCATCCACCGTGGAGCGCCCCCTGCGGAAACCAAACTGGCTGTCCGCCAAATCCGGCCCCACCCGCACCAGCTGCCCGACGAGGCGGTTTGCAACGACTCTTTCAAAGAGCTTGCCCACCTCGTCGAGCAGCACAATGGGCCGGGCGGACGGAGAGTCCGCTGGGCGCCCCGGCTTCTTAATGAGGACCAGTTTCCCCGTCTTCCAACGAAGTGGGAACTGGCCCTCCTCCAAACATGCGCTTAGGAGCCCTCTTAGTCGAGGCCCGAGAACCTCCGAAGCCAGGACCCAGGCTTTTCCAGGTAAGCCGTCGGGTCCTGGGGCGGTATTCTTGGCACTCAGCCTACGTACCGCCACTCTCAACTCTACCTCGGTCACCTCAGGAGCAACGTCATCATCGTCGGTTGTGTGGCCCACAGTTGGCACCGCAGGAGGCGGAGCCATGGGCGGGGGAGTATGCTCCCCCCGCGAAGGGAACAGAGCGCTCACCACGCCCTCCACGAGCTGGGGCCGGAGACTCTGCGTCAGCGGGGGAGCCCATGGGCGGAGTTTCTCCCGCACCACCTTATATGGGCGCCCCCAAAGTGTGTCCGCCCCCTGCCAGCTAAATGGTTACTTTTGGATATGTGAAAAAATTCACGGCAGTATGTAGTATATATAACGAAATTAAAAGGAAAACTACCACAGCTAAGTAGGCTTTACGAGTTTAAGAGTAATAGTCAACCAACTTACATTTGCAGTTGAAACGTATGGGAGAACATGTTTTTCAACTACAATGTTAAGTTTGTTCTTGGGATAAATTCATCCTAACTACGGAACCCTTCATTGTGCGTGGTCCTACACGCACTTGGCCGGTTTTTATTTTTGTTTTGCTCGGCTCCTTAGGGTCTTAGCGTGATGTTTCAGAGCTATTTCTACCTTCTTCAAGAATAGAGCTATCAAATGCAAAAAAAATAACAAATCAAACTGGTAGTTCTAAAGATTAGAGCGTTCAAACAAACTAACTTTTTTGCTTTATTATTAGTTTAGATTCCGACAGCAGGCTTAGCATGACGCTTTCTATTTCTACGAAGAACTGACACAGCTATTTCTATACAAAGTAACATTTTGTTTCTCAATTTTTGTCAAAATATCATATTTAGATTAAGTAATCCTTAAACTCTTAGAATTTATTCTGAAAACGAATGTAAGTCTTACAGTTTATAAAATACAATGATATAAACTTGTCCAGACCCCCCAAATTTCATAAAAAACACGCTGTCTTTTTGGTTCGGCCATACACTTGGAGCTATAAAACTTTTTTTTATTTTCTTATAAAAGTATAGTTATTTGTGACTATCTGAAATGTCTCAATGTTAAGCTGCTATAACGTGATTTCCATATCTTGAAATAAGCTATTTTTATTGAATTAACACTATTCAAACACTTGTCTCCATTTTTTTACTTCTATGTTACTATTTTCTGTTACCAAATTTTGGCTTCTAGGCATTTAAAACAGATACTGGTAGTTTTTTGTAATTTCACTGACAACACTGACAGTGCAGGCAACGAATTAAAAAAGAAAAAGACGCCATTTTGTCGTCTCTCGAGTGTTGTCAAAGTGTACGCGTGTGTTTCGGCAGCGGATTGTTATTGTGAATTTTGGCAACTTCTAAGGTAAATAACAGTTTTTATTACACACCTCTTATTTAATATTGTGCGCGAGTGACTAACAAGTGCGTTATTATGTGTCTTTGTTTCAAATTCGGCTCGGTTTTGAAATTATGCCTATTTATAACCTCGTAAATTGCGCTTACACGTTACTTCTATGAAGCTTCTATGTTACCAGTAACGTTGATTGTATGTTACGGTAACGTTGAAGTGTTGTAAAGGTTTGTGCATAACGTAGATTATTATATTTTTTTTTTTACATGGCACGGTAACTTTTGTAAAAAAAAACCTTACTTATATTTGCTCGAGGTTTCCACGAATTAGAGTAGCTTTTTTTGGTATGCAAGATGGCTAATGACACATAAAATACATAATCACCTAACAGTTGAGTAACACATATGCCACCCTATTTGTTATTTAGGAGCCAGCGTTTCCAATGGCATGTCTACAAAAAACAAAATGTCGCGCACCCATACGCCTTCTTCGGCATTCACACCTCGAGTGGTATTATCTTTCTAGCAAAATAATGGAGTCATTTAGCGTTAATAAGAGAGATACGAAAATATGTTTTGCGAGACGAGTAGTTTGACTGAAATAGTGCCCTTAACCCATTCTGTCCCCTCTTTTGATTCAGTTCACTGTTCTGATTGCCGATTAATCAATAAACATTGTCACAGATGCCGTTGACTGCGGCTGAAAAACAAAAAAAATATAGAGACAAGTTAAAAACTGAAAACCCACAAAAATATGAAGAAATACGAAGAAAAGCCAAAGAAAGATCTGCACGATACTATGAAAAAAAGAAGAGTACCTATACTGAAGAACAGAAACAAGAGTTACGGCTAAAATGGAAGAAAGATCGGACAAAAGCAAAATATGCAAAAATAGCACCAATACATGAACCGTCTACGTCACGAGTTTCAAACTCAAAGCAAGACAATAATCTTTTAATTTGCCGTAGGATTCAAAACCGAGTTGAATACAGGCTGAAACAAGAAAACATACAACTACGATCACAGTTAAACACATTGACTAAAGGTTTCAAAGCTCTCCAGAAAAAAATGATTAGACAACAAAACAGAATAGAGAAGTTACAAGAAGATTATGAAAATATATTAATTAATTTAGACACGTCAAAAGAAGCGGACAACAAAAATATACAAGAATTAGAAGAAAAAACACCGAGGAAAAAAATAACCGAGTTCATTAATAATAACTTACCTAATATTGAAACCCCAAAAAAGGAAGAAATTAAGAAAAAATTACTTGAACATGATATACTTACAGAGTCACTAAAATCACAATTTAAAACTGCTAACAATGAAGAAAAGAATGTTTTGAAAAAAGTTCTGGACAACAATATTGTCAGAAAATATAAACTTAAAACAAAGATAAGGACCTCTCTGGGATTCAAGAGTAATTTCAAAAACTACCGTCAGCACAAGACCAAAACTACTGCACTGCAAAAGAAAATTGAATGTTTTTATAACAGAGATGATGTAAGCCGTGCCACTGCAGGCAAAAAAGAATATAGAACTGTAGCGGCATCTACAACGCCACATGCGAGCTACGCGTCAGACTGACGTCACGCAAAATCCTGCATCGCGCAATCAGAGTTTACCGCGCAACTAGCATATATACAACATCCCGACATCAACCGTCGGGCAGTTGCCCACCAGACACAACACCCGTCTGGTCGGAGGATCCTCCCTTTTCCATAGAGTATGAGTGAACTTTACACCCTGTTCCTCATACCTCTATACTGGTGACCCCGAACATGAACGTCAGCGCAGCCTTCGTGCAAGTACATCAGCGTGACGTCATCATCACATCCTTCAAGCTTTCGAGCGGCGAGTCACACAGCCAGCCAGCACCCACGGCTTCAACGGGTATCCTGACCACCAGCATGCAGCGACCGCGCATACCTGGTCATCACCCTCAGCCTCATCAGCAACCTTGGCACAGCACACTGCACTCTCGGCCGGTCCACAAGCAGAGCCTTTAAACCCTCTCCTGGTCGACGCCAGCAGTCAGCCACAACTTGGCGCTGTACCACATCCGACGCACTGGAGCATAACGCAGCGCCACCCCGACTCACTGGGGAATCTTCGCAGACAGTTCCGACTCACCGCGAACTATGCGACATCCGGTTCCGACTCACTGGAACCTCACCTGGCCCTGGCAAGCATCGCAAGATACTCGACTCAGCCCACTATCGACCTCCGGTCTCCGGGGGGGAGTGATGTAGCGGCATCTACAACGCCACATGCGAGCTACGCGTCAGACTGACGTCACGCAAAATCCTGCATCGCGCAATCAGAGTTTACCGCGCAACTAGCATATATACAACATCCCGACATCAACCGTCGGGCAGTTGCCCACCAGACACAACACCCGTCTGGTCGGAGGATCCTCCCTTTTCCATAGAGTATGAGTGAACTTTACACCCTGTTCCTCATACCTCTATAGAACCTTCAAAAAAGTAACACGCCAAAAGAGATACTTGCTAGACAAACTAAGTGTACTTCATAGAAAATTTATCTTGGAAGAGGCCCAAATAAGTTTCAGTACTTTCAAAAAGTACCGCCCGTTCTACGTACTTTCTCCAAAAATCAAAGATTGCGAGAGTTGCGCGTGCAAAAAACATTCTAATATGCAATTTCTGGTTGATGAACTGAAATCTCTTAATATTCTTGAGACTAATAATCTAAATGAAGTAACTTCAAATTTAGTATGTAATATTTACTCAAAAGATTGCATGTATAATAATTGCAACACATGTTCAGAAATTCAATTAGAAATTGATGATGAAAAACTGATGACTAAAGCAAGCTGGTTTACTTGGGTTTTAAAAGAACACGAATATGAAAAGGTAGGGGAGAAGAAGACAATTAAAAAGATGATAAAGATAAAAAAGAGGGTACTTTAAAAGACTTACTAGAGATATTTAATGCGGAAATGAAAAAATTTAAAACCCACATTTTAAATTTTTATTTTCAATATAAGCAATACAAAGATTGCATTAATAATTTGCAAGATGATGAAGCATGTATCCATATAGACTTCTCTGAAAATTTCACCTGCAAGTACCACAACGAAATACAGGCAATGCATTTCATAAAAGAACAGATAATACTACAAACAGGAGTTATTTACATCAAAGGAGAGAAGAAACCTATTTCTTTCTGTTCTATTTCACCCAACAACCAACACAATTCTGAGGCAATATGGGCCCACCTCGATCCCATTTTAAAATACATAAAGAGTAACTATTCTAAGATCTGTACCATTCACTTTTTCTCTGACGGCTCAACGACCCAGTACAGACAAAAAAAAAACTTTTACTTATTTAGTGAAAAAGTCTACGAATATGGGTATAATTATTGCACTTGGTCTTTTTTTGAGGCTGCCCATGGAAAGGGTGCGGCTGATGGAATCGGGGGGTCATCAAACGAACCCTTGATACCAAAATCGCTCAGGGAAAAGACATCCCAAATGCTGAAACAGCATTTGACGTTCTGAAATCAGAGGACACAAGTATCAAATTATTTTATATTTCATCTCTTAACATCAAGCCAATACACGAAAAACTCAGTCCTTTGCCAAAAACAATGAAAATACATCAACTGATAACAATAGAAAAGCTAAAACTCAAACACAGAGAACTCAGCTGTTTCTGTGGAGCTCCTAGAGGTAGCTGTGAATGTCACTCACCTGTATTTCATAGCTTTTGTCCCATAATCAACACAAACCATTTACAGGCGAATAATCAAAAAAATTGTGATAAAGAAGTTTATAGTTCAAAGAATAGCAAGAAAACTAGGCAAAGGCGTGTCAGTTCATCTACCGAAGAAGAAGATGATGATATTATTGAATATGCAGAAAGCGATGCCACGGCCTTTCTTTCTGATGATTCTATGGGTCTAGATTTTATCGACGATGAAAGTAATCTGATCACTGAACTTGACGAAAAAACTAGTGTTTTAAAGCCGAGAATTGATCCAAACAAGAAAGTGACTCTGTTATCCACAATCATTTTAAAGAAACCTGATGATAAAAATAATACTAAACAAGAAAAGAAGAGACAGATAGTTTGTGAAAATGGAAAGTTTATGCAAAAAAGATCTTGCAAAACTACGAAACATATTATTGAGAAAGATTTTGTCACAAATAAGAAACATTCCGGAAAATACTGCAAGTTATGATTTAAGAGAGAGCAATTTATTTGTAAAAGAAGACACCATGAATATGATAAGAAGTAAAAATAGTGACAAAATTCAAACTAATATTAGAAAAACAGATGAGAAAAAGGAAAATAAAAACTATACCAAAGAAGAGATCAAGCCAACTTTAAAAGAAGAGATTATAAAAGAACGAAAATACAAAATTAATATTGAGTGTACGAAAGGTGATGAAAGCAATAAAATTCTAAATGTTTCTGGAAAAGATGAGAGGAATCAAGTTGTTGAAAATAAAGACAATGACAAAATTGAGACTGGACACGAGGAACATCATGAAAGCATGAGAGGACAAAATAACTCTGGTGAAGAAGATATAAAAGTGGCAGTTAAATGTAAAGAAGTGGGCCAAACGGATTTAGAGGAAAAAAACGGTGCTGAGAATTTAAGAGAAGATGAAAGTAATAACAACGAGAATTTAGATGAAGAAGAAGCAAGGACTATTGAGAGTGAAGAAAATAAGCAGAATGACATTATTTTAAATGATTGTATCTTGGTTCGATATTTCCAAAGAAAAACGTGGAAATATTTTATAGGATTTGTTGAGAATATAGAATTTAAGGATGGAGAAAACTATTATAAGGTACGGTTTTTGAAAACCGTTAAGGATTCTTTTGATTGTTTGAAGTTCGTAGTCCAAAGAAAATTAGATATCGATATAGTGACCATTTTATCTATCGTCAAAAAGGTAAATTTGATTCAACGAGAGGAAGCCTCTAAAGAATATTACCTGAGTACCGATTTTGATATGGTTTATTTTAATTGAATAATTTATTGTTAATATATGTAGGTAGTTATTTTACCTGTTATTTAGATTACTAGATTTTATTATTCTTGTGATTTTACAATATAATTACCTACTTTCTAAGTAAGAAAGACATGACAGTTTTAATTTTCTTTTTTATGAAGAATTTACGAGTATAAGAAACGATGAGTATTAATATTATGTTACTGTTATAATTAAAAGATAATGCTTGTGGGATTCCATAAAAAATGCTAATGTCCGATAAATATGTATAACTAAATATAACATGTTCCTAGGTACTTTGTAAGATTGTTCTCATTTTTGTGATTTTATTAAACACCATTGATCTCATTGTGTGTAGCTTATTTTCTAGTTTTAAAACATAATATCAATAATTTATGTTATTTAGTGCTTTTTTTTCCAAGAAGAGTTTTGATAAATATATCACAATAAATATTTTTTTACTACACTTACATAAATCGTAGTTTTTGTTTTCCTGATAATGTTTCCTTTATTTGGTAAGTGGTCAAATTGTCATGGCTGTGATAATTACAAACTGTAGGTACTTATACAGTTACACCCCTACCACCTACTTTACCTTTACCATCTTACGTTACCTTTTTCTGTTCACGCGTATTTAGCATGTTTTTCTGCTATCATTAAAACTTTCACAGTAATTTTCAAAATTAAATTGGGAAAAAAATTTGGTCCTAGCACATCGTACAACTTACTCTTTATTTTTTAAGTCTGTTAAGAATACCACATTATGCAATTAGCCTTGCAAATATTATGAGTTACTTTCGCGTTGGTTCTACGTTACCGTAACATAGAAGTTCTATGTTACAAAGTGGCAAAATTCGCGGCCTTACCCTTCTACCAATCTTTGTCTAGGTCCTTTTTTATGTAGACTATTTCAGAATAAAGTTTTGTATCCCAAACTGTCTAAATCACACTAACAACTGACAGTTGTCGAAGGTAGTGAAGACAATTTGATTTTGTAATCGCCATGCTAAAGACAGTAGCAGACTTTCTACTCGATGGCCACCAAGTATATACGGTCATCTACGAAATTATGATTTTATAGGAGAGCGCTTTGAATGCAAAACGCAGCCTCGACGTGTTTTTTATGGAATTTTTTACTTTTTGTATGGAAAATATGAAAATTATTACCTATGTTATTATTATATATTCTATTATTATTGTCTTTAGAGGTTTAAGGGTTTCATAAAGGGGGTCGAAATTTCCATTATATTTGCGATAGGTCACCATTTTCGAGATATATTTTGGGGATGTAGGTGATTTTTAGTCTAGTTTAGATGCATATAATTATGACAAGAGAATCGGCACCAATACCAAGGAAATGGTTAAGGCCAATATTAGGTACCTACTGTATTTTTTTTTCTAAACTACAGTTCTTCGGCACTTTGAGAAAAATTGTTGTAGTTGTCTTTATATACGTGACTAGCACGACGACGAGCAGTAAAAATTGGGAAACAAACAGAAAAAAAATCCTATGTTAAAACAAAGAATTCTGAGTCGAATTATGTGAAAGAGTGAATTTTTTAAAAGTGCAGTTGACTATTTTTACTTTGCTGCCGTCGTACTGTCTACACGGAACGTCATCTTTGTCTACTCTTTCGTCGAAAAAACGGTGCTCGTGCTAAGCCTGAAGTACTTAATAAATAAAGTTTGCGTACGGAAAACACTGAAAAAAAAAGCACATATTTGACAGAATGCAAGAATTCTCGCCGCCATAATGACAGACAGTTTTGTCACACAACAAAATGGTTCTATATTAATGAAAAATTAGATTTGGTTGCTAATTTGCTGATTATTTTTACATCGTCGAATGTACGTATATGTTTATGTGTATAATACATTTATATTAAACTTAAATACAGTAAAGAAATCTCTATGTTTTGTCAAGTCGTGAAAACCGTGGGACTCAAAGCAGAGGCGGGTCACTAAGTAATACTATAAATGTGTAATCCCGGATGTTTTTGAATGTATACGTGATAATGAATCACGCTTTACCGGCTGAGCGGACAGGCAATGACCTAGATAAAGACATCGTGGAACGTTCCCTTAAGGCCTGCTTTCGAAATTATGGTGTTTTGTGGTGATCTGGTTCCACACGGGCGAAAGCTAGTCTGGAAAATAAAACTAAGTTGGTTTGTATATAAGGTGTATCTATTCATACACGAAATATTTTAAGTAAGTACACCATTGTACAAAACCTACAGACACGATTTCTTTTTATCTAAGTTTATTTTTATTTTACGTATTTATTATAATTTAGAAATTGCTTGAGATATTTTGCATAAAACCTTTACTCCCTATCCTCTAAACTAAATCCCACCAAAAACATTTCATGTAAAATGTTGCCAAGACGACCACATAAGGTTTGCCCTGTGAAAAAGATATCAGATCTCATGTAGAGCCAAGCTTCTGAATCTACGCGGCCTAACTCTACCGACCCTAACTTCACAAATTCTACATATCACTAAAAATGTATGGCTTCATCGTTTCGCTACCATCGTGGAGGTGATGCGAATATTTAGTTTCTGAAGTAAGTAACGAAACAGCCAAGCCATAAATTTTTACTGATATGGAGAATTCGTGAAGTTAGGGTCGGTAGAGTTAGGCCGTGTAGATTCAGAAGCTTGGCTCTACATGAGATCTGATATCTTTTTCACAGGGAAAACCTTATGTGGTCGTCTTGGCAACATTTTACATGAAATGTTTTTGGTGGGATTTCAGTTCGTTTTGTAAGTTACTAGGCAGTCTTTTTAGTGTTTATTTTTTTCTTCTTTTTTTGGGGTGTATTTCTTGCACATCAGCAGTGCCGATTAATAAAATTATTTTAATTATATACCTAACTTTAGTATTATATCTTATCGTATTCATTAAGTACTTACAGTCGATTTTCTCACCTCGTCGTCAAAGGGCGTAAATAACTGAGACCTACCATGAGACTCTTGATTAAGGCGGAGGTTCTTGTAAGTACTTATTAATAGGTTTTTTAGTTACTGTCTCCAGTCCCGTGTAAACTTTCATGTCCTAATTCATAAAATTGGTGAAAGTCTCATCGAAACTTCCCCCCCCCAATTTTAGGGGTTGGGGGGCGAAAATTATAAGCTTATCTGGGGGCACGGTAGTGTTTTTTTGTATACTGAACTTTGTTTACATACCAAATTTCGGCTTTCTAGCACTTCAGGAAGTACCCTAACATTTTGAAGTCTCATACAAACTTCCACCCCCCCATTTTAGGGGATGGGGGGTGAAAGTTAGAATTTTATGATTTTTTTTGTTGGTTTTATACTAAACTTAGATTACATACCAAATTTCAGCTTTCTAGCACTTCAGGAAGTAACCAAACATTTTGATGATCATCAGTGTGTCAGTGTATCAGTGAGTGTGTCAGTGACGAAATCGGTGTATTTTAGATATCAATAAAATCTAAAGTACTAGAGCTATTCAATTGAGATTTTGTATGTTTAATTAGTCTATTATTGACATCATATCCTGAAAATATGAACTATCTGGTACATCGGAAACCAACTCTATGAGGGTTCAAAAAAACGACGAAACACTTCGAGAAAAGGTAGGTAGTGCCCTTGCACTTCGCTTGGCTCGTCTTGGCGGGGGCACTGCCGTGTCCCCAGATGACCTGCCCGACGCGGCCAGCGCGGCGGCGCGGACCGAGGGACCGCGGCGCCGCGCCGCCGCGCATGCTTGCCACCTTAGGGCTTTTAGCCCCAAATTTAGGGCGGAAATATGCATATTGGGTTTTTTCAGGGCCTACAAAATTTTAGGGCTATTTTTAGAGGCAAATAATATTTCATGCATGACTATTAAGACTGACCAAAACGAGTAAAAAAACGCTAAACGTCTATGGTACTATACGAGTTGTCATTGTCAATATTCAATACTCGATATATTTATTGCTTCCACATGTGAACTTAGGCGATAGGTTACAAAAATATGACCATTGTGGACCCTGTCGGGCACAGCAAAAGTAGGAGAGAGGAAGAAGGCTTTTATTTGACTACTTAGTTGTTTTAAAATTTGTCATTTTAAATATTCATTGACATTGTAATAGCATTTTGATAATAGAAATATTTTTACTTTATTTATGAATGTATAAAATTTTTGTTTTTCTTTACTTTTTCTGGTAATTTATTATATATTTTCATGGACATGACTAGTGTACTTGTTGAGTGCATTTTTAACTTAGAGCCTGATAAGTTTAACCTATTTTTATGGCGCAATGTATATCTTGCCTGTATATTTTCTCTTGTAAAAGTGTTGGTGCTCTAGATAGTATCTGTGTATTACTCTTTGGTCACGTTCACGCCCCCGAAAATTAAAACTAAATTATACTTTAGTTACCTTAATAAAATGAGAAACTCATTTAAACAATACCCTTGAATAGGTACACAATACAGGTTTTTTTTGAGGCTTTTGAATATTGCATTTGGGGTTATTTAGGGGTATTTCATTTTGATCTCAGGGTTATTTTGTTTTAGGAGACGGTAACACTGCCGCCGCGTCCTGATTTCGTTTATTCTGTGTCGCGCAGCGTGTTGGTGAGGTTGTGTACGCATGTCTCCGCGCGCTAGTTATTTTGCGTCCGGACACCGCCCTCCACAGTCAGTGTGCTGCCGGACGCAAACACGTTCCCTCACCTCCTATTACATGGGACGTAACAATATCACTGGTGACCGTACGAAAATATACGTCTGCCTATCTCTACGGGGGATGCAGACGTGATGATGTTAAAAATAAACCAACGTAGGTAGACTTCATAGCTCATACAATAATAATAAATGAGAATTTAAAATACAAAACCACCTAACTAGGTACATTAACAATTAACAATTACATTACAAATACATTAACAATTACATAACTAGATACCTAACTAGGTACATTATTAAATTCCCTCCTCAGTTTTACGAAAACGAACCGAGGTGCGATCAAAGCAAATTTAAATCCTAATCTACAGTACCTACTCATCTGTAAACTAGGTAAATATGTAGTAATCAACAGCTGACAGGTGCAACTGGAATTGGCATTAGTTAATGACCTCTGTGAGGTTATGAGTGCGTCGAGTCGTATCCGTCAGCTGATTCAAAATCTTACCAGAGACAGGCAGTCATGGACATACCTGCTATTGTAGGTACACGCTTGTTTAAGAATTTCCTTACCTACAGAAAACTCAATCTCGTTGTCCAACCGAACCGGAGGCGGGAGGAATCACAAATCGCGATCGGCACTCGCGACGTAGGTACCTACTTAGTGTCTTCCTATGATACTTGTTATTGTAGCACACCACCATGTTCTAGTACTCCTGGTTGCGTTTGTTGCCCGACGTGGGTTACCAAAGGTACTTGCGGTGCAACACGCGGATCGTGCGGGTCTGTAGAGGCGCGGGGTAGGGGAGAGAGACGCGTGCTCGCGTTCTACTTTAGATCCATTCATAAAAGCCGCGCACCGTCCGCGTCCTGCCGCGCCGCCAGGCCGTCGCCCGCTTCAATGACAGTAAACACTACGTGGAAAGTAGCGTAATGGATGTTAAAAATAAGCAGCCAGTATTTATTATGCATATCAAGTAATTTTAAATTATGAAATTTTTGGAATAACTTACTTAAATAAAATAAAATAAATTTATATTATGGCTTATGTACCAGCTATAGGTGTATATTTTAAAATATTTCGTGTATGAATAGATACACTTCATACACTGTCCATTCCAATCTCTGTAGTCATGTGTTGATAGGTCTATATTAGACATTTTTGACTGCACAGGTTTTATCAGTAAGTACCTATATACTTATTATTATGCACTTTACCAACTTCGGTATTGGTCGGTAGATAAAACCTAGTCTTTAAGGCCTGTAATAATGCCAATAACCTTGAGCATTTGGGCGGAGCTAACGACCCCTCTCCGCGCCACCCGCATGCAACAGAAAACGTGCGACGTCGCGCGCGCCGCCGCCGCCACGCGCCACCACGCGTTGTCTCGCCTAGTCTCGTCAAAGAGTATCGAAATCACAGAAGGTCAAGTCATCGTGAAAGTTAAATTATTTTTTAAGTGTACCGCATATAAAGTGTTCCAATTTTGTTTTTGTTTATTATCTATTGATATGGATGTACTTTTCGGGCTATGGTTACGAATAAAATTGTTAAAAGCTTTCGAGGCCGTGAGTAAAAGCTGTACCTTTCGTCTAAATCAGCCTGGCTTGCATCATGAGGTAAACAAACTAAAATGGTGGATAGGTGGGGTCATCTGCTACTTACTCAGCCCTAATTTATTTGGCCCTGGACCCCCGGATATCTAATTTTTTTTTTTTACTTTCTTGTAGTTTCACCACTTTCTTCACTTTAAAGTGTAATTTTTATTAAAAATGGGTAAAACAGGTAATATTTTTGTTTTTTTTTAATCTGTAATGTTGGAAAATTCTTATAAAATTATTGCTTTATTCAGATTTTAGCTAGAAAAAAAGTTATGAGTCCTCAAACTTACAGAAAGATGTAAAAAATACTTAAATCTTAATTTCCACTAGCATTAAAAATAAAAAAAATAAAAAATATCCAGGGGGCCAGGGCCAAATAAATTAGGGCTGAGTAAGTAGCAAATGACCCCACCTATCCACCATTTTCGTATGTTCAACGTTCTGCCAAACACCCTGTATGTGAACACGGAGATATAAATGAGGATGAAGAAGTTCAACCAACCAAAATAATAAAAATACTTGGTGAAAGAAAGTTAAATTTCAGCGAATTTTAGTTATAACCTATTTGTTTATAAAAAATATAACAAATAATATGACATACGCTAGTGATAATTATACTACCTACCTACTTACCTACCTACCCTACCTACCTAACTACCTACCCTACCTACCCTATTTCTCTTCATAGAAACCTTCCTAAGTATTCAAAATTTCACAAAAAGTTAAGAAATGTCTCCTAAGACCGTTTTCCTGTAGCTAGAACGGTTAAGTTTGCTGCCCTTGCTGCCCTATCTCAAAAATCCACCCTGTATATATTATATATATATATTATCGAAGATAATTACGCCAGTAATCAATAAATTAATAAATTATTAGCAAGTAACCTATAATTATAATCAATACCTACTTCAGCAGGCGTAGCATAACGCTTTCTATTTCTTGGAAGACAAGACATAGCTATTTCTATACAAAGTGACATTTCGTTTCTCCATTTTTGACATCGCACCGTAAAAATCCTTCTACAATCCGTCTTTTTGTCTTTCGTTTCTACCGATCGTTGTCTAGGTCCTTTTATATGTAGACTATTTCAGAAGAAAGTTTTCTATCCCAAACGTCAAAATCGCACTGACAACTGACAGTCGTCTAAGGTAGTGAAGACAATTTGATTTTGTAATCGCCATGCTAAAGACAGTAGAAAACTTTTTACTCGACGGCCACAAAGTATAAAAAAATGGAATTTTTCACTTTTTGTATGGAAAATGTGAAACATTATTACGAGTACCTACATGTTTAGTTTTAAGGGTTTGAGGGTTTCATAAAGGGGGTCGAAATTTTCATTATTTTTGCGATAGGACACACCATTTTCGAGATATAAGCAAAATAAAAGAAAAACGTGAATAAACTACTGAATTTCGTATAAAGTGCAGTTGACTATTTCTACTTTGCTGCCTTCATACTGTCTTCACGGAACGTCATTTTTGTCTATTCTTCCGTCGACAAAACCCGTTTCTATGATGGTCAGGCTACGCGTGCTGGAGCATTTTCAGTTTTGGCAAAGTTTTCGTCTGTAGTTGTAACTAAACTAGACCTGCAAAAAATAAAATATGTCACAAATAATCGCAACGTATCAAAATAATAGACTTTACTTAGCTACCGAAAAGTAAAATTTATAATATTGGATGAAAGTCATTGCGTCCTTCTGTGATCATTCACTACTATATGACACAGAAGCGTAATACTTACATACCTACGACTTTGTTTGAAAAAAAAAAAACAAAACAACAATAAAATTGTACAATTCGATAATACGACGATAAAACGCTACTTATAAACAAGAATCAGAAAGAACCTACTCCACTATTTACCAAATTAAATTTTTGCAGTAATATTTTACGATTTTATTTCGTAGTGCTGAGTTCTCGCAACGCGACACACGTCCACCTAGCAACTCGATGCGCCCCGCACTGAATTTATGGACGAATGCGGGGGTGATATAGACGCAGTCCTTAATCGGACGCCTTTTTAATTTATTGTAATAAAAATCATACATATTTAAAAAAAAAGTAACAAAACCAAATCATTTGGCTTTGTATTGCAAAGCAGTAGATATTTTTTTACACCTTTTTGATAAAAAATGAAGGAATAAAATGGTTTCATCTCAAAGATTTGGAGGTGATTTGGTGATTTTTTTTTAAATTATGTGATACCGATAGAAAAATTATGACTAAACCAAATTACGTATATATCATGTAGATTACTAACAATTTTTTTCAGATGTAATTTCTCTGTAAATGCCGACGAAAAGTTGCTTCATCTGCATGCTTTTTTCAAGCTTTTTTCGAGAGAGCAGCCTTAAGTGACTCATGTTTGCCCAAAATACTTTTTGGAATCGCCTACGATACATAAGTATCGACATAAATTCTTTAAGTAATGTTTGTTAATACCTACTTACTAAATAATATAGGTCTACTTAGTACAAAAGATCCTCATAAACAAAAGTAGGTATATTTACCTATAACCTTGTCTTTATAAAAGTATCTAGGTACCAGTGAGATGCGGGACGGGTGTAACTAGTAGTTTTGTTGATGTACGCCACAGCTCACCGTCGCCCGCGGCCGCCGCCGTTCCGCCGAGCGCCGCCGCCGTCGAGCCGCACGCCTGCACTCCGCCGGGGGGCCGCGACTACGTGGGCTTCAGGCCCATGGAGTTGTGGGACGACGAGGAGGAGCCCTCCGAGCCGCCTGCCGAGCGCCGCGACGCGGGCGGTCCGTTCCGATACAGCCCACCCGCGCTGGAGCGACCCGCCTCGCTGGCCGTGCAGCCCCCGGCCGAGCCCGCTGACGTGCCCGCCGCCGGCATGCCGTCTGGGGGCGGCTCCGCCGCGCGGTGTGCCGCCGGGAACATCACGTACGCGCAGTGTGCGGCCGGCGTGCCACCCAGCAGGGCCGCCGGCGCGCACTCTGCCGCCGGCACGCCGTCCGGTTCCGGCGGCCGTCGCGATTCACAGCTCACCAACAAAGGGTACTTTGATATTAAATATTTCCACAATAGGCTGTGGTAATTTACCACAGCCTATTGTGGAAATATTTAGTATTTACTAATTTGTATTAGTTTATTTAATAATTTATTTTATTTGCTTACCTTCATGTAAAACAGTGGTTAGTAGGCAAACATCAAAATGTCATGCCACAGTATTAAGATATTCGCCCTGTTGGGGCCCTGCAAGTTTTCTTTGTCAAATTATTAAATTACATAATATATAATATTGATTCTAATTATTACAATTCATTACATTAAGTAAAAGTACTTAAGGCACTCAAAAATAACCTTCTGTATCAAAAAGTCCCAAAACCAGAGGTCCCAATAGCACAAGGCCCTATATTAATCAAAACGACACTAGCTAAATGTCCTATAATTAGCAAATCGTCCTACGAGCAGTTTGTTCTTTTGGCAGAATTTCCTATTTGGCAGAACGTACATATTGCTGAAAAATCCCTATCGGTTTGTATCGTCACGGCTAATCATAGCATTTTAATTATAGCACCGTCACCTAAGAGATTAGTTTGGCACTCAGTTTGATTGCTTTGTCAATGTCGATAGATAGACCCTATGACAATTTTGTTACTGTACCTAGGTACTGAATTGTTGTACTAAATAATTACTAATCATTTAAAGTTACATTTTGATCCTTTTAATGGAAAACGAACTAACAAGCACATTGCCACCCAAAAATGAAGAGTTTAAATTTATGGAAATAATTAAATATTAAAAAAAAAAATACAACCCAGGCAGGGGCTTTACTTTGTGTAAATTATTTCATCATCACTGCTCTCAAAACTGTGAAGGAATACATCGTGAGGAAACCAGAATAACTTAGAACCAAAAATTCGAAGACATATGACATCTACCAATCCGCACGGGGCCCGCGTGGTGGATTATGGCCCACTCCCTCTCATCGAGAAAAAGCCTGTGTCCCATCAGGCTTAGCACGATCACCGTTTTGGCGACGAAAGAGAAGACAAAAATGACGTTCCGTGAAGACAGTACGACAGCAGCAAAGTAGAAAGAGTCAACTGCACTTTTTACGAAATTCAGTAGTATATTCACGTTTTTTTTTATTTTGCTTATATCTCGAAGATGGTGTGTCCTATCGCAAAAATAATGAAAATTTCGACTCACTTTATGAAATCTTTAAACCCCTAAAACTAAACATGTAGGTTACAATTTTTCACATTTTCCTTACAAAAAGTGAAAAATTATATTTTTCCATTCCATTTTTATACTTAGTGCCCGTCGAGTAAAAAGTTTTCTACTGTCTTAAGCATGCCGATTACAAAATCAAATTGTCTTCACTACCTTAGACAACTGTCAGTTAACACTGTGATTTTGACGTTTGGGATAGAAAACTTTCTTCTGAAATAGTCTACATATAAAAGGACCTATACACCGATCGGTAGAAACGAAAGACAAAATGACGGATTGTAGAAGGATTTTTGCGGTACGATGTCAAAAATGGAGAAACGAAATATCACTTTGTATAGAAATAGCTATGTCTTGTCTTCCAAGAAATAGAAAGCGTCATGCTACGCCTGCAGCAGTGGGAACAGTATAGGCTGATAAAGCTACGAAATAAAAAAATTAAAAAACCGGGCAACTGCGAGTCGGACTCGCCCACCGAGGGTTCCGTACAAATTTGTAGGTACATATCATAAATACTTCAGGAATCGCGTCTCGCAGTTTTTTCCGAGCTTTTCCCGAAATTCAGCTTCCAAAACCTATAATTACTTATACACGGTGACATTTGAATCACAGTTTTGATAGAAACAACTTTGTTCACACCATGGTCTACTACCATTCTATAGCAACCAATAAAAAAATGTCATTGGTTTTCCAAAAAACACAAAAAAACACGTGTGGCACTCGGGGACTGCCGCGGTAAAGCTATTGCATAGCATTTTTTTATCAACTTATGCAATTATAATTATTTATTTATTTTTTATTTATGCAGTATTTTTTATTCTTTGATATTAATTCAAGTACAGTCGTACCTACCATATATATACACGTTAAGGGCGGGTAGTAACCAAAATTGCCTATTTTCAATTAAATTTTTCATGAAATTCATAAGACTTAGGTATAAAGTAAAAATAATATGAGTAACTACATGATATTTTGAAACTTTTTGTGGAACAGAAACACAATACGTTAAAATTTTCTCGATAAAATAACATCACGATGTTACCCCTAAATTTCACGTTTTTTCAATTTGTACCTACTTAATATGCTAATGACTAATAGGATAATTTTTTAATGATTTTCTGTACCAAGACAAGGCGAAAAAAATTGTGCAGGCATTTTTTGAAATTCCTTTTATTTTTGGTATTATTACGACTACAAGCTTTAAGCACTTACGACGTTTTTAGTTCGTGGAAGAAGTCATCTTCCGTCGCACGTTGCGGGAACTTCAAGCATATTTTTGTTTCACAAATCAGTCGTCGCTCTGTTGAGACGAGAGGACTGCGCTTGAATTTTCTGCTGCTTTGGGATTTAATTTACGAGTATTTGCGTAAATAATATTTTCGTATTTTATCACATTGTTGGAATGAAACTGTGAAATACAAAACATGAAAAAATCACTAAAACCACTTCCGAAACGATTATTAAAATCGTTAAGAATTGATAAACTAAATAAATACCACGGCTAAACTATAAAATAAAAATATTATAATAATTCAATGTTGATATTTGAAAACTCAAGATGACATACAATTATTTGACAGATTTTTGACTGGTATAGTACAACTAGCGCCATTGTCCTCTACTTCAGTCAATTTGCTTGCGGAGAAAATTTACAACATACGAGTTCGTGCTGGAGACTTTAGGTCTTATTGCTATTAAATAAAGAACCAAATTCGTTTACTCCCACTTTCGTTGACAAACTTCGTGTAAGGCGAACTTCGTACTTATACGACCCATTTCGAGCGACTTTTGACCAAAACCCCCGAATCAAGTTGAAACTCAAAATATAACATATGGGTAGGTTATTGGTATAATTATATTATTGGAATTTACAAAATAAATAAATCGGAAAACTAAAATAGGGTTTATTGCGGACACAAGTACGAAACGGTGTGCACGGGACATGACAGTTTTCATACGGATAGTGTTCTCGTGACTAGATCCCTTCTTATGGTAGGGATGAGGAAAGATTGTGACGGATCACAATGTTTGGGACTGTCGGCTTGCTTTTCAAAGCTAAAGTTTCGACAGTTACAAAAGAGGAACCTAATAAACTTTCGACTTTCTTTGGCACCCCTATAAATAGATGCCAATTATTTTGTCGGTAAAGCCGACTAATATACCCTAGTTATTTGTTCCGAAATTGGCCTGTTTTTCACAAATGTTTTCGGCGAGGACATTTTTCTACTCGCGCTCCGCGCAGGATAGGTTTTCATGACACATGCCATTTGACTTTGCACAATACAGTGCAAAATCCACCATACCAATATCATTTTTAACTTGGTAACACTGTTGCTAATTGAATTTGCACGATCCTGCAATGCAATATCCACGATATACCATTATATTTTTTTACTTGGTTAACACTGGTTTCCACGAAGACGTCGTGACCTCCAACTTGTACAAGGCCCTAAATAAAATTTGGTTACATTGGAATTGGAACTTTGTCACGCCAGCATAGAGTTTCTAGTTCCAAAACATGACTATGATCTAAGATTATGAATTCAAGCGTAGCGTATAGTATAGGCAACATAAATAGATGTTTTACCTACTGAAGAATTTCATTGAAAATTAAGGGAGTGGACAATGGTCATACTTCGTTTAAATATTTTAATTGAAAAACCATTCGAGGTACCTGTTTGTGCTGTGAGACCTTGCTTCTTGCCAAAAAATCATGATTCTAGGTCAACGGGATGTATCATATGGATTTTAATTTATTTGCGAATGTTTATTTTCTTATTTTATTGACATTTTTGTTCAATTGATTTCATTTTCTCAAAGGAAAAAAGCGGAAGGTAAGTGATGCGATTATAATTATACGCTTTTATATCATCAAAAAAGCAATTTTATCGAAATTCTTTTCACCATCATGTAGGTAGTATCATGAGTATATAGTATTATGGTACTTTGATGGAAGTGCTTTGCTTTTTAGAGTTCGGTACCTCAAAAGAAAAAATCGAAACCCTTATGGGATCACTTTGTTATCCATATATCTGACCGCTTATCTCAGGAATGCGTGGGGGTATCAAGTTGAAATTGATATCAAATACTTATGTAGATAAACGGTCCTTTGGAGCTGTAAAAAAAATGAGCTTCTAAGACGTTGACTTAGTATCTTGCATCTTATCATTCATTATCATTCTACTTATCATTCTTATCATTTCGCATATCTTGACACTCGCAAATAAATTAAAACCCATAAGATACATGTCGTTAACCTAGAATCATGAAATTTGACAAGAAGAAAGGTACAGGAATAGGTACAGGAAAGTATCTGAAAATTGTTCAATTGTAGTTATGTTACATAATGTATGGAACAATATTTTTTCAACTACAACGTTCGGTTTGTCTTTCAATTCGGAATCGAAAATTTATAGGCCGTATCTTGAAGTAACATTTAGTCTTTATTTCATTTAAGTCAGTCTAATCTCCAATCTAACATCCCACCAACATCGGTAACAGATTCACGGACATACAATAATATTTAATAATATACCTACTTGTACACATAGGTAAAATGAATAAAACAGTTTCATCTGATTATTTTGCGTATACACACTACACACATGATTCAAATTCAAATGCCTAAATATACGCCGGGCGAAAAGTTTCTGCTGGCGGGAAGGGATTGTGTTTTGTTTTTGTCGTGTTTGATGAGAGGGGTAGGCAAAGAGGCGCGGGTGAAACTTGATTTTTTTCTGTCTTGCTGCGCCCTCTTAAGCAAACGCTCGGCCGAGCTACATGGTAGGCGGAGTGGGGGTGTTAGGTTTTATTTTCGTTACGGAATTTCTTGATTCGGTCGCCGCGCTCAAAGCCCGCGATAAAAGCTATGCAATAGCTTAAAAAAACAAAGTTAAAAAATTGGGAAATATCGTTACTTCCTACAACACAGACACTGCGGCGCTCGGGTCTCAAAGTATTTGCAGCGCGGCGCGCGGCTCATGCACGGGACACAACATTGTTTGCAGGGAAAAATGTACACACCATAAACGAAATTTAGTAAGAACTTATTTTTGTACATCTTACTAGAATATCCAAAGTTAAAAGTTACCTTCGGTAGGTATTTTATCACTGATAAGTGGCTACTTTAAAACAGATTTTTATGGCTTGGTATGGCTTTGGCTATGGTAAACTTTGGTAGGTATTTTCTGGCGATGCACGATTGCACGACGCGCGACGGCGCGGCGAGGTGGCTGACCTCTAATTTTATCATTTTGTTCTAGGTTCACCTACTGTAGATACTATTGGATATGGTTTTAATTCTTTCCTGTAAGTGCGGGTACCTATTGTATCTAACGTGAGATTATTAGGTATTATTTATTTATTGGGATATTACAGGAACAAGACAAAAAAATTACCACAAAACCGGGTTACCTTCGTGGGCACCAATACAACATTGACTCCAATTTTCCCTTCACACTTATCGGGCTTAGGACCGTCAGAAATTTTGGCTGAAGTTAATTTAATTGGCCTTGATGCAGTAGTCGCTGTGTAGCTGCCAGCATTGTAGCAGGTGTGGGAATTTGCGGGTTCAAGATCCCTCTACCCAACTACGCGACATTCGAATAGTATACTTATTTTCACAAAAAACGCGCGATGCGTGCTTGTGACGTAAATACATCGGATGCATAAACATCGCTCGCTCGAGAGATTTCAGTTAGTCTTGGGCCTGCTCGGTCATTTTAAAGATCGCTCCGTGCTAGTTCATTTCGGACAGTGAACTAGTTCATTCTATTAGTTCTATTAGCTCTGTTCGGTCTTCGCTCTCGGTCAGCATTTCAAGAGCACCGCTAGGAGTATATGTGTTATAACCAAATCATTCCAAAATGAAAAGCGTCTGACCACAAACAGTTTTAGAATGATAATTATAGACAGCAAACAAAACACATCACAATAACTTTAAATAATTCTTACTACCTAACACGATCAAAGATGCGCGCCAAAACATAGGTTGTTTGCATTGTACTACGCACGGCTCGCTGCAATTTGCAAGTATGTAGGTACCTAAACTTACAATTTGCGAACACAGCTCGTCTCGTCTTTTTGTTCGAGGGATTAGGTAAAATAGACATTAACACATTGATATAACGCGCATTTCATTTTTGCGAATTCGGTCGGTCGGTCGGGTTCGGGTAGTATCGTCATTCGTCGGTTATTCTCTCTCGTTCTTGTTCACAGACATCGAATGAAATCGTATCAGTCTGTCAAATCAGTCACTGTATTTCTCGTTCTCGTTCGCACATTTCGATCCCGGCGGCTTAAAATGTACGAGATCGAAAAGAGCCAAAACAACCAAGACCAATTACAAGCCAACGTTCGGAAACGTTTCTTCTAGTACAGTGTGAACATACGGTTCCTATTCGTTCATCGTTCACGAACTACACAAGACTAATTTCAGTAGACTGGCTACCGCCCGGGCGGTTCAGGCGGCCCGCGGCAGTCAACCAAAGAAAGGGGCGGAGCGGTACTTCGCGCAATGGCATGTCATTGGCTAATGAATTATTTGCATTGCAGCTCGCATTGGCCGGACATCCTTGTAGTACACGTGGACTCGTCATAACTCTTTTGAATGCCCTATCGCTACTGCGATAAGTCCTATGAAGTTACGGTTAATGTTTGAACACGTTTGAGTAACATAAGACTAATTTGAGGACGCCTGGTTTAGTTTGTTTTAATAACATATTTGATGCTATTAGACCATGGTGTGAACAACGTTGTTTCTAGCAAAACTGTGATTCAAATGTCACCGTGTATTATTGTGTTTTACAAGTGAAATTATGGTTATACTAACAGTTCATATCTTAATTATATTTAATATTATTTGTCTATTTCTATCTACTTCTATATTATTATTTTATAGAGGGAAGATTTGAGTTTTGTTTGTAAGGATTTAACACTAAAAAGTAGGTAGGTACTCAATCGATTTTAAATATTTACGCTGCTAGTGTATAATAAGTACCAATTTATAATTTATTGTTAGGTGCTTAACATACAAAGTACCTAATTGAATCTACGACTGTATTAAACGTTTGTTGTCTGCTTTCTACGTGAACTGAATGTGACCTATGTTTGTTTAATATCCTATTAAAATATTATATATATATATATATAATACTACTAGGTACAAGACACATAAGTAGATAGGTACCTATTTAGGATAGTGTTTAATAAAAAAATATAAAAAGGACTAAGTAGGTAGGTACGCATTAGGCCTCTGCCTCGAATCTTGTGGGCAGAGGGGCGGCAGCGGCGGCGGCGCGGGAGCGGGGCGGGCGACGCAGACCTTCTCGAAACCAGCGAGCAGATCGCGCGGCACTATAGCGACGTAGTGTTGTGGTCGTGGTTGTGTCGTCGAGATATTTGTTTTTATTCGCGAACGAAATGTCTGAACAACGGCGACAACATCTTTTTGATTCAAATTTATTCCTAATCCTCGATTTATTGTTGGCAAAAGAAGAAGTGAATCCCTACTATAGGGCAAGGAAATGAAAAAGCGAGTTTTATCGAAATTATGAAGAACAGCGACAATGTTCTGACAAATTCTACGACTACACCAGAATGAGTGTAGAATATTCAATATTCAGTTCGTTTTTAATTTCTTCCCATAACTGGTTAATTACTCTTCTATTTTTATGGTTCACATCTTTGCTGTTCCATATCTGTGTCCTCTCAAAAATTGCTGAAATCATTTGCTATAGCACGTCCGAGGACGCGCGGGCGGTCACCGCTCGACTGGACTGCATCGCTCGTTGCCCGCCCCCGCGCCGCAGTTTTCGATGGCCGGTCCATTTGATTTTACGCATTACATCCTGCCGCTACCGCGCCGCCGCCGCCGCCGCCCCGCTGCCTGCAATTCGAGGCAGATGCCTAACAGTGCAAACTGTTAGGTGCCACATACAATTAGGTACCTATACATATAAATGTGAAACATAAAGCCTCTTTCGTATTGAACAAGTAGTAATTTGTATCTAGAATATCAGAATAGAAGTATAGGTCAATGTATTGTTTTTACATCGTCTATCAATCTGTTTACAACATAATTATATTATTTTTCTTTGCTAGCACTGCACATACTCATTTTATGTAGTTCATAACAATGGTAATGGGCCCAGAAGTCTATAAAAGGTGATTTGTTGTAGATTCTGTTTATTAAGTGCTGTACGTAGAAGAAAAGGGCGTAGATAGCACGAAGAGGAATCATCATGAGTTCCGTACGTATCGAATCTTTAGCTAAAGAAAATTATGAGAGTTGGCGACTACAGGTGGAACCATTGCTTATAAAAATGGATGCTTGGGAAAATGGGAAGAAGATCAAGCCGCAGAGCCAGCTGAAGCCTTGATTTGGAAGGTTGCTGATTCTAAAGCAAAAGCCGATGTTATTCTCTCTATAAGTCCAAGCGAGCTAAGACATGTAAGAGGTTGTCTGACTTCGACGGATGTATGGCTCAAGTTAAACTCAATTCATGCATCGAAGGGGCCTGCTCGGAAAGCCACGTTGCTTAAACAGATGACATTACAAAAAATGAGCGATCTTTAAAGTTAAATACCAACTGAATGAGATAGAAGTGGAAATCCACTTGTATTTGCTTTGGATCATGTTGTTACACAATCTTCCAGCGAGTTTTGAGAATTTCCGTTATGATATCGAATCCAGAGATGAATTACCTGATCCAGGTGTACTCAAAGTTAAGATTTTGGAAGAGTACAACTCTAGACACCAGTCAGAATCGGAGGTCCTGCTGGTAAAAGGAAAACCTTATTTGAAAAAGAACGTTAGCATGGATATTAAGAAATTTAAGCCGCAGTTTAAGTTTAAATGCTTCAAATGCCACCAGTTTGGTCATAAAGCATCTGAATGTACCCAGGGCTACAAAGAAATGTCAAGAAGCTGTAAAGTGTGTACATAAAACGAATGATGTAGAGAGTTTGATACCAATTTTATAACATGTAATTGCTTTTCAGATGAATGGAATGCTGTTTGCATAGATAATGAAGGTTGAATCATTGACAGCGGATGTACATCACACTTGTGTAATGATGCACGTACATTTATTGACACTTTGTTGCCTGGAAACGGTAAATTAAATTTAGCAACTAACTCGAGCACAAATGTACAAGGTAAGGGTACTGTAAGATTATTGACATGTAACGATATTCTCAAACTATAATTAATTTACCGGATGCGTTATTTGTTCCTGATTTGCGTAGTAACCTGATTTCAGTAGCTAAGATTAAGTAATTTAGCCTTAATCACTGATCATTACGGTAAAACCAAGTTACCCGCAGAACGCAGGGGTAATTTATATTATGTTCAAGAACAATGCGCGCGGGCATCAGTGATTTCTTCAGAACTGAACGCTGAAGTGTGGTCATGGCATGAACGTCTAGGGCATCTGAATGTGAAAGATCTTATGAAAATTTTAAAACACTCTGGTAATTATATAAAATGATCAGATATGAGCGATTTATATAATTGCGATATTTTTGCGAGGAGGAAAATGACTGTCCTTACCTTTTTAAAATCTAGCAGACCGTGTGACGAGAAACTTAAAATCGTTTATTCCGATGTGATTGGACCCATGCAGAATACAGCAAAAGGTGGTGCAAAGTACTTTGTCATATTTATTGACTGAAGTACGTGGTGATGTGAAGTTTACCTTTTAAGTAAGAAAAGTGAGGGTTTACTGTTTTCAAGATCTACAAGAAGTACGGGTAATTTTATTTAACGGAGTTAACGGAAAGTAATGTGACGGGTAAGGAAATTTTATACCTCCAAACAGATAACAGAGGAGAATATTGTAAAAGGAAGTTTGATTTATTTTAGCAAGACGAGGGTATAGCGAGAAGGCTTACGATACCTCATACTCCACAGATGAATGGAGTGGCTGAAAGGATGAACAGGACGCTCATCGAGATGGCTAGGTTATTGGGCTGATGCTGTAGTGACAGCATGTCATGTGAGAAACCAATGCCCATCTAGTAGCCTTGAACGAGGAATACCTTTTGAAAAGTGGTATGACATGCCGGTTAAGCTGAGTGATTTAAAAACATTTGGGTCTAAAGTACATGTGTTGGATAAGCAACAGGGCAAAGATAAGTTTGCAGCTCGAAGCATTGAAGAAGTCTTCATAGGATTCTCAAGAAATACAAAGGGTTATAGAATATGTTTACCTCGAGAAAGAAAAGACGTTGTGGCAAGAGACGTTAAATTTCATGAAAACTTAAAAGTTAAAAATAAGTGCAAAATAGAAAGTACCAACAAAGATCCGTTTGAAATAGAAAATAACGTAAAAGTAAGTACCAAAACCAAGGATTGTAGAAGGAGAGATTTATTTATTATTTATTTATTCATTTATTTATAACAATCTTACCTACACTATCATTACAGATCTATGATCCAATGCGACAGAGTGGCCTTACTAACTAAATCCTAAATCTACACCTTGTACCTAGTTAAAAAATATCTTAAACTAAATAACTTATTACATATAGTGGAACTTTTGCGAATTCACTCAAGTTGCACCACAATACATCAACCCTCCCGTGAACCTCATTCACCACGCGTATGGCTCTAGTGAGAGGAGTTCTCGCCAGTAGGTTGGTCCTGGCTGCAGGTACAGCGAGCAGGGGCGGGCGTTGCCGCCTCCACACGTACCGGTCGGTCACGTACAGCTGTAGGTGTCGCAGCACTCCCGGGTTATGCGTCACGCCACGTAGTAGTTTCACTACATACGCTACGAGCGAAAACTGCCGTCGTACTCTTAGAGTGTTATACCCTACCATACCCAGAACAAATAGTGTAGGGTACATCAATGGGTATATTGGATATACCCCATACAGCTTGTAATACAAGTGTCGCGTGAACTTATTTTGGATACGTTCCAACATAACACTATATTTCGCCTCATGAGGAGCCCAAATGAATGCGCTATGTTCGAGGTGACTTCTGACTAATGCGTCATATAGTACCCTTAGTGTCGTGATGTTGGTGAATCCTTGGGACTGCCTGAGTACGAAACCTAGGTTTCTGTATGCCTTCTTACATATCTTATTGATATGCTCACGGAAAGTTAGTTCCTGAGAGAAGACTACCCCTAAGTCTCGTACCTGAGACACTCGTTGCATCGGCACATTAATAAGAATTGTACGAAAAGTATTGGCGTAAAAGACTTAACGGTTATTATTCAATCGGATATGAATGTGCAACCGGAGCCAGATGATAGTCACCCAGAAGAAATGCCCGAAATCGAAGAACGATTGTTAATAAGAGCTGCTGGCAGACCACGACTAGAAAAGGGTCATGTAGGCCGTCCGAAGGAAATATATGGTATAGTTGAGGTAGTTTCAGAGCCAAAAATGGAACCTAAAGATGTACCGATTGAACAGCAAGCAGGTATAGTCTTCAGACGAAATCATAAGCATTTCAGAGCAAATTGAAAGTAAATCATCGGATGAACTTTTTGATACTCATGAATTTCTTGGATTAGTAGAAATAAGTCTGCTTTAACCAGTAATGAAAATTATGGATGGGAAGAAGTAATTTTATCAGAAATAAAAAGCTTTGTAAAAAACGATACAAGGGACATTGTGAAGAGACCAGAAGGACGTGATGTAGTTGGCTGTCGTTACGTGATAACGACGAAGCTAAATTTTGATAAGAGCGAGACGAAAAAGGCTTGACTAGTAGCAAAGGGGTGTAGTCAACGCTACGGCATTGACTATCAAGATACTTTTGCTCCTGTAGCAAGATTAGAAACAGTCAGACTTTTAGCAGCTCTCTCAGTTGAAATGGACATGGTGATACACCAGTTAGATACAAATACAGCATATTTAAATAGCTATTTAGAAGAAGAAATCTTCAAGTCCCACAGTTGTTGAAACAAAGTTTGTGTAAAATAATGAAGCGAGAAAAGGATACCGATGTTTCAAAACGAGCTGAGAAAATGCTGCAAGATGTCGAAGCTGGGGGTGATGTATGTCGATTAAAAAGATCCTTATGTGGTTTGAAGCAGGCTGGTCGTCAATGGAACAAAAGATTAGACGAAAAGCTGAAAAAAATGGGTCTTCAACAGTCTTTAAACGAGCCGTTTTTATTTAAAAAACGACAAAGGTAATTAACCTCTTTGTTCTTGCGAAGCGAAAACCGAAAGTGATTGCATTGAAAAGTTTAAAAAGGAACTTCGGGGTAATTGCGTAACACATTAACAGTAGGCATGGCTTTCATTTTGACAGTTCGACATCATTCATTGCGTCATTTACGTTGTTGAGCAGACAAATTTTTCGAACATAGGTATGAAGCAATGGATTAGCAATATCCTTTAAAATTATTCAGATTGTGATAGTGTGTTACGCAATTAAGGTGCTGGCTAATGAGTTCGAATTAAGAGACTTTGGTGTTGCGAAGTAGGTACATGTTAGGTATTGACAGTAAGAGTCTGACATGCCCGCCCGCTCCGCTCAGAGCGGGAGAGGTCATTTGATGATTCCTCACCGAGAAAAAAAGAAAAGGTATGGACGTTGTCAAAAGTGGCATGTCTACAATTAAATTATCGCAAGAAAAATATGTAAAAGATATTTCGAAAAAAATATGCAATGATAGATTGCAATCCAGCGATTACTCCAATGGAAGTAGGTAAGAAGTTCCTGCCTAACAATCATGAATTGCGATGGTCATACCGGGATGTAATTGATTCCTTAATGTTTTTAGTTTCGGGGCGAGACCAGACCTCGCGAATGCCGTTGTTAAACTGGCGCAATTCACAAACAAACCGAATAAGGAATGTTGGAAGGCATTGAAACGCATACTACGGTATTTAAAGCAAACTTCGGGTTATGGTTTGACATTCTCAAAAAAAGGTTGGTCAGTTACCGACTATTGCGATACTGATTGGGAAAATTGCTTATTAGATAGGCCGTCATAGTCAGTGTATGTATGTATTTCTATGACTGGGCGCGAGCGTATCTTAGAAATCGCAAAAACAGAGAACCGTTGCAACCTCGTCGTGTGAGGCCGAATATACCAGTTTATCATTGGCTATGAAAGAGGCTGCACGAACTATGGTAACCCGATTTCAGTAAACAGACTATTGTCTGTTTACTGAAATCGGGTTACCATAGTTCGCAAAGGTAACGTTACATGTCGATAACCAAGGGGCCATTTGCTTAGCAAAAGATCCAGTCGATCCAAAGATTCTCGATGCAAACACATTGACATTAAGCATCATTTTATAAGAAATGTTCTCAGTAGTAATAAAGGGATACAGTTGATGCAGTTACGGACTGATTGTATGCGTGCTGACGTGTGAACAAGGCTTTACCAAAAGAAAAACATAATTTGTGCGTGGATGGCTCAGACGTCGCATAACTTTTAAAATTGTTTTAAAAAGAAAAGTCTAACTTTACAGGAAAAGTAAATGTATTTAAGTTTGTTAGTTAAATAGCGTGTTTATATATTTTATAGTGTTGTTCATACAACACTATAAATCGTCATCGATACAAATTAAGGCGCGTGTGAAACATAAAGCCTCTTTCGTATTGAACAAGTAGTAATTTGTATCTAGAATATCAGAATAGAAGTATAGGTCAATGTATTGTTTTTACATCGTCTATCAATCTGTTTACAACATAATTATATTATTTTTCTTTGCTAGCACTGCACATACTCATTTTATGTAGTTCATAACAATAAAATAGGGAAAAGGTTTTTTTTTCATTCTTCGTCCTAAATCGAAAACATCATAAAAATAATAAAAAATCGCTATGTCCGTCTGTCCGTCCGTAACTCATTGTAATTTTATAGTTCCTTACATATGAAATTGGCGTTTTGTCGAACTGGCTACTTTAATCTCAAGTGTCTGGCGTTTGGTTAGGAATTAAATGTACCTACTTAACTTACTTTGGTTTTTTGTACCTACTTAATTTTAAACAAACTTAACATTATAATACAATCAATTCAATAATTAACTGGTTAGATAACAATAATTTAAAATTAATCTTGAAAAAACATAAATTATGTTCTTCAGTCAACGTATAGAAGCACCAAATATTAATGTTCAACACAAAATAACTGTTATAAAAAAGGTAGATACAGCAAAATTTTTAGGTGTAACCATCGACAAACGTCTGAACTGGAAAGCGCACACAGAAGAATTAACTAAAAAAGTATGTTCTTCTGCCCTCTATAAACTAAAGCCTCTATAAGTACCAATGCGCTTATTACTGCCTACCACGGTATTGTCGGCTCCATATTGAGGTTTGGAGTTATATTTTGGGGAAACTCTACTAATAAAGAACTCATTTTTAAGTCACCAAAAAGGTGTATTAGGTCTGTTTGGTTTGAAAATAACTGATAGTTGCAAACAGTATTTTATTAAATATAACATTTTAAGTCTGCCTATCTTATTTATTTATGAAATAGCTAATTTTATACAAACGAATCCTTACCTATTTAGGAAACTATCAGACGTTTCTATTCGTAATCGACGGTATAATAAATTATGCGTACCAAGATCAACCACGGCATTGATGCGTAAAAGTATTTTTTGTTTAGCACCAATCATTTATAATAAAATTCCAAAACCTATTAGAAAAATGCCTACTGCTCTGTTTGAAATACATTTAAAAAAACCGGCCAAGTGCGTGTCGGCCCACGTAGAGTGTAGGGTTCCATAGTAGCCCGTTATCACAATATAGTACGATTCTGTTGTTCTTTATTCTGAATATAAGTAATGGTAATGATATTAGGAGTTAATGGTTATAATAACAACAAAAATCGACTTTAAATATGAATTATCATTTCCAAGACGTGCGGGGATGTCGATCAGAAGTGTGATGGTCTTAAACGCTTAAAACCGGCTCCACAAAGGACGATGGTAGCTAAAAATGAGCTATAAAATCCGACTTCACGTGGGAAGTAAGAAAAAACGTTATCTGTAAGAGAACCACCTCGTGCAGAAAGAAGGAAATGAATGTAAAAAAGATTGATAACCTAGGTATCACTAAAATAACAAACCTGAGAAGAAATATATTATTGTCTTAATATAACCTAAATACCTACTACCTACGAAATGTACAAAATATTTTTTTTTTTTACGTAGAAGTTGTAACAGCAAAATGTATCGAATATTATATAAAATTTAACTTATGTAAATAAACAATAAATAGTCATTACCTACTACCTAACACAAATTTGTTGTACCTATAACAAGGCTCAAGAAAATAGGTGGCTCATTCAGATGTCAATGTATACGCTTTTATAATAAACTTCCAAGCCATGTTCAAGATCTAAGCCTTAATAATTTCTAATCATTCATTAAACGTAAGTTGGGCCAGAAAGCCTTTTATACCGTTAAAGATTATATTGAGGACAAAAAGGCTTGGGATTGAGTTGCTCCAATTTTTGTATACTGAATGTTTTTTATTATTACTTTTTTATTTTTGCTATAATTTAATTTGTATTTTACATAATTATGATAATTATTATAGAATGACATGACAATTTACTTTCTGTAGTTTAACATTATTATTTAATTATCGTGAATGTGAGGACTATGTGCGTCACTTTTATTGTTTATTTTTTTCGCTTTCTCAGGTAGTTTTAATCATGATCTGGAAGGTTGAGTAATTTATGCGGCCTACCCTAATGTAATTCTTTGGTATTGTTCGTCTAGTGGTTGAGCTCCTTAAGTTCTGAGTTGAGCTTCACGATTACTGACAAATGCGTGCACTGACTGGACAGGTCCACTCATTCTGTGTGGTTTTTCCTCAAAAGACCATTTCAGACACAAATCTACATGGTCTTCACATGATCTGACCAAGATTATGTCTGGACTTTAAAAGAGACTGTGACCTCTGAGTTTGTTTCGGCCTTTCTTCTCAGAGTAGTCAAATAGGAAACGTTGACCTCATCTAGTTTTAAAATATGACTGACGTGTAAAAGTGTTTGTACAAACCTACTAACAGAAATAAAATCATATATCAATTATCATTTATCATAAGAAATTTAAAAACTTAGCTAAGTTACAAACAATTTTTTTTTTTTTAAATGTTATTAAACCACCAACCAAAAGACGTAAGAGAAAAAATAAAATATTTTTTATTTCAAATAATAACGAACGAAGAGTATCAAGCAAATTAGAAACATTACCTACCTATACTAAGTATACTATATAAAAGAAATTAAACATTACCTAAAGCAACTCCAAAATTTTAAGTTAACCTACTTCTTTCTCTTTCTACTTAATCTATTATAGTTAACTGTACAACTTCCCAAAAATATCTCGAATAGAAAATATATGACAAGGGTGTCCAGAGTAAAACAAAACTTTTACCAAAACGTAACCACGGAGGTGATACCTTGCAAGAAAATCTTAACACCGCGATCTACAAAAGTGACGTCACGGCACAAACGCCATCTGTTATCGGATAGCGATACTACACTAATGACAAAATGTTGATTTTCGAAGATAATTATTTAAACAGATTAGACATTAACTAATAATAACCACTTTCTTCCTGCTAAAGCTAAAACATAACAGTACGATTGCTGCCAAGTTATTATTTCCCTTCACAAAATTGTAATTCGAAAATTAAACAAAGTTCGTTTGTGACTTCTATAAAAGGTACTCGAATGAAAACGTTACCCGTTGGTACAGCGCCATCTAGCGGCAGTATTGTGAAACTTATGATACTTTATTATGTTTTTTATTTCATATTTTGTTTTTTAGTGCAAGTCTTTACCCGTTATAAACAAGCAAATTCTTCATCTTAGTCGGTTTAAAGGATTCATGCTAAGGATTTTGTATTTGGTACAAAATTATCCAACACCCAAGTTCAACGACTATTACTGCTAAACTTATAAAGTTATCGTAACCGCTAAAGTTCATGAAATGCACTATCATCGTGAAATTTTCCAGATTTTTCAAGCCAGCAGTTTAGCTTTTAGAGGGGGGGGGGGCTATACTGGAACAAAAATTTACACTTTAAAGTTTAATATTTCGTAAATGGAGCATTAAATCGAAAAATAATTTGAACCTCCAAGTCATTTTAAAAAACCTATTCAACGATACCCCACACGACGGGGTGGACGACGAAAAAAATATTCATCCCCACTTCACATGTAGCTCGAGATACCCTAAAAAAAAATCATTTTCAAAAATTTTATGTTACCACTTTGTCGGCGTAATTGATATACACAGTCCTACAAAATTACAGCTTTCTAGTACTAACGGCCTCTGAGCAAAAGCTCGGATAGACAGACAGACGGACATGACGAAACTATAAGGGTTCCTTGTCAGAACTACGGAACCCTAAAAATATCTCATAGCCAAATGATATTATACCATATCGGAATTTTTAAATGACCGCAATTAATTAAATAGATTCCTATAGTTACGACAAAATCAGAATTTGACCTATAATTTTCTCTTTTTTAATTAGCATTAGGATTAAGTTATTAATTTTATAGTTTGTTGTGTAGACTCAAATCTTTTATGAAACCATAAAAGATTTGAGTACATAACAATATATTTTTGGTTTAGAATAAACATTCTAAACCAAAAATATATTGTTATGTACGTCATAATATGGCAAAACATGCAGGTCTACCTGTTATTTTATGACCTTGCACATATTATTTGATGTATACTCATGTTTTACAATAAATAAAACTAATACAATATAATAATACTATTTAAACCATTTCGTTTTTCAAAGCTACACTTTTTAATGTTCCGTACCAAAATTGGAAAACGGAAAACTTATGAGATCACTTCAATCACGGTGCCTGTCCGTCCGTTCGTCTGTCGGTCTGTCCATCCGTCCGTCCGTCCGTGCTTATTGCCGAATCCCGACTCGCACTTGCACGGTTATTTTTTTTTTCAATAACCGATTGACAGCCCTATGAAAGTATGTAAGAATTTTGAGCTCTGTTAAGAAGCTTTACTTCTGCTCGGTTTTTTATTCATGTGCGTTCAGCCCAGCACGAGCCGCGTGTTCACCGCACGCGCTTCTGTTACCACGCGTCGGGCTTCGGGCAACAAACGCAACCAGGAGTACCAAAACATGGTAGTGTGCTACAATAACAAGTACCACAGGGAGGCACTAATTACCCTACCTCGCGAGTGCCGATCATAATGTTTTTCCTCCGGTTCGGGGGGCAACGACATTGAGTTTTCTTTAAATAAGGAAATTGTTAAAAACAGCGAGTACCTACAATAGCAGGTATGTCCATGTCTGCCTGTCTCTGGTAAGATTTTGAATCAGCTGACGGATACGACTCGACGCACTCATAACCTCACAGAGGTCATTAACTAATGCGAATTCGAGTTGCACCTGTCAGCTGTTGATTACTATTTACCT
The DNA here is from genome assembly GCA_917490735.1 of Dryobotodes eremita. NCBI lineage: Eukaryota > Metazoa > Arthropoda > Insecta > Lepidoptera > Noctuidae > Dryobotodes > Dryobotodes eremita. Next base: position 562,601 of record OU823241.1, on the reverse strand, counting down.
AGTTTACAGATTCATAGAATAGAGAGTAAAGGTTTTAAGAAAAATATCTCAAGCAGTTTAAAATTTACAATTATTTTTACAATTAGGTATAATTACTAAAATAAATTTTAAAACAAATTGCTTAAAAAAAACGTGTCAAAGTTTCTGTACCAGCTAGAGGAATATCTCTTAAAATGGTTTGTGTATGAATAGATAGGTACACCTTATATATGGCACGACGGGGACCCCAGGGGAAGTAGTGCCCAACCAGCCTGCGGCGTAATCTTTCGTTGATAGATATGTAGTTTTTTCAATCACACACAACACTCAAAGCATTTATTTGGTTGGAGTGTACCCTTAGGGGCGCTATGGAGCGAGGACTATCGGACTTTCGTTCATAATTTTTGTTCAAATTTTATAGTGTCTCGATTGTATAATAAAGAACACGTAAATTTATATTTAGGTGTTCTTTACTATATAATCGAGACACTTAGCCTTATGGCTAAAAGCATCTTGGTGTTTTTGTCTACGACTAGCCGTTTGTCGTAAAAATTATGTCGAAGGGATCCTTTTAGAACTTAGGATGCAAGAGCGAGCGAAGTGAGTTTGGTTCTTGGGGCACCCCGACTCGGACAGGTTAGGTTCGAAAGGGATGATGGGGTCTAGTGAGCGAGCGATGCGAGTGAACAAAGTCCTCGCCATCCCCTTCGTGGCCATTTTTTTAACCATTCCGAAGAAGGGTCCCCGCCTAGCGGGGCTCCGTCGGCCTCGCCTACTTGCGTCGTAGGGCCATGCTTCTCAAAGTATAAATGGTTTCTTTGGTCAAGGTTAACCCGATACTGCAATAAAATTGGTATATTTCCAAAATCATTTTATATATATCGTTCATTTGCGAGAAGCTTGACATACCTAATTCAAAAAGAGCAATTTTTGGATATGATGATTTAAAAATTCAAAAGTAGTGGTAAGAGTGTGACGAAGCATAAACTCACATCTCTCTAGCTCCCTCATTTTTAGGCTTTAGCGTAATGTTGTTTGTGTAGAAAAAATAATAAAATTTGCTGCGACACCTGTGTAGTTAACTCAAAAGTACTGATTTTTGATATGTCACCCTTCTTGCCAATGAGCAATATATTTTTTTTTGTTTTCCTATATATATATATATTTTATAAGTGTATTTCAATTAAATATTTAATTAACCCTCTAAAATCTTATGGACCTTCGTATTTGTACGCTTTTGAAAAATAAATATTCATACTTTTAACTTTTTGGCCTTTACTCATAGTTCATCGCAGTATTTGAGCTAGTGCACCCCGACCTAATGGGTTAGGTTAGAATTATGACAAGAGTTGCCGGGCCCAAAAATAGAAAAGCCGGATACATATTCATATTTAGCCGGACATATTGGCCCTAAAAGAATAACAAAAAAAAAAAAGGAACTGTATTTATTACTGTTATTCATTTGGGACTTACTCTACTCTTAATTATGTACAGGTATGTTATTTATTATGAATCACATTGTGTTCTTCCTAAAGTAATTCGTAACAGTTAACAAAAATAAAATAATTAAGTATCTTTACTCCACTTTATATCTAATAACAATAAGAGACGGGGCGGGGTTGACCAATAGCCTAACAAAAGCCGGACAGGCCAGTCTTGTATATATTTGGCCTGGCACCAGGTTGTACCTGGCAATCCTTACTGTGACCAACCACGCGCGAGCCGAGTGAGCGAAGCGACCGGAGCTGCGGCAGCGGCCGGCGAGAGCTAAATTCAAGTTGTTCGCAGTCAATTGGCCATTTAGTATAAAAGAGGGTAATGTGTTTATCAGCTTAAATAAAGTTTGTAGTCTCGAGCAGAAAAAAAAAAATAACATAAGTAGTTATTTATGTGTGGTATGACTAGATACCATTGCCATTATTTTGTTTTCAGAACTATTTACTCATAGGACGATTTGCAAAAGTTTCGTTTTGATTATACTTAGATCGTTTTACTATTGCGATCATTTGCTTTTATGTTTCTTTTGTTGTTACGAAGGGAAATATAATATATACTTATACAAAATACTATACTTTGAAATATCTCTGTGTGCTTAGTTCAATGTATGAATTAGACGTATAAATCTTCAAGGCGAGCTTTGCTCGACATAAATGCGTTTAAAAGGATCTTTCTTTATCCTAAGAGTGCGTGCGCTTCCGCGTCATCTAGCTTATAAAAAATTGTAATAAGTATTTAAATTAATAAACGATATTTAATACCCCTCTGTTGTTTTATTAATGCCTACTTTACAATCTATTCACGCAGCGCAGCTATAGGATCAACAGAGATCCCATAGGTATGCCAGATCAGAGTAAATTATTGATCTTACACTATACACTCCCGGACTTAATCGAGCCACAGTGCATTACCATGTAAGATGTAACGGCCTAAAAATCTAAATAATGATAATAAACCCATTTATTTTCAGGAGACACAGGTCCATAGACAAATACTTAAACATACTATGATGAGTTAATGACTCAAAGAAAACGTTTTTTTGCAGTTTTGAAGCTGACATAGGTACTGGCCATCATTATGGTACCTACTATAGACCAACCGCTTAATGTCTTCGCCCGCGGGGTACAGGGGCGTGGGGGTACGACGACAAAGGGGTCCGAGGGAGGGGCGGGTGGCGGACGCATTTTTGTCATAGCTCATTTCGCATTAGCGTATTAGCGAATGCAAACCGGCTTCACCGAAAACTGGAAACCCGGTTATTTGGCATATTTTAATTTATTTAAAAAATCGGGTAATTTTTTCTCGTTTCCAGTTTTTCGTTTTTTTTTATTTTCTAGTTTATATCAGGTTCAAATGGCAACACCGCTACACCACCTGTCAGTCTAAGATTTTATAAAATCTATCGTAACGAAAATCGTCACTCAAAAGGTTGTGCTGCACCTTCTTCATCTGCGTCAAATTTAGAAATTGAAGAAATGACGTTATGTGAAATGGCATAACATGAAAATGGCGGTGGATACAGCAGTTTTTTAACAAAGGCATACAAAACCCTCATCACGATCAAGCCATCAAGTTTTGAATCAGAACGAGCATTTTCAACGGCTGGTTATTTTTGCAGCAAAATACGGTCTCGTCATAATGATTTTACTCTAGATGCTTTACTTTTCTTATGATGTCACTTTCTTACCAAAAACGATTCATTAAATTGTTTTTAAAGAAAATCTGTTGATTTTTCAACCTCTGTTTAAGAGACGACTTTTTGTTTCACTTGATTTGTAACATGATTATTTATTATTATATTATATATATATTTGTTCATTACAATAAATAACCTGATTGCAATTATTATTAATCTCTTTTATTTCTACGTAATATTATTTTAAATAAAGGTTTAAGTTATAAAAAAACATTGAGTATCTCAGCTATTGTGACTGATGGTTTCATTTTAAAAGTTTCGCCGTCGCGGCGGCATTTCTTCGCACACTGAATCTTCAGCGCACTGCTTAACGCCGAGAGTTGGAAATCCAACAGTGTGTTTGTTGGACGTGCTGGGATGAGAGTTTTATAATTAAAGAGTTTATAGTATAGTTAATTTTTAGTTTATTTATAAAATGTTGATTTTGTATTTTATAATACTTTTTTCATGCGTAATACTTATTACTTTTTTTAGTTTAGTTGATATTTTTGATACCGTTGTTTATTTTGTACCTACTTAGCTTAAGCACAAAAAGCAAATAAACCTTTTACTTAAACAAATTTCAGATTTTCATTGAAATTTTGAATATGTATTTTTTTTTTAATACGCGTTTCTATTTAATAAGTGAAAAGATTCAAGATGTAAGCGGCCGGAATTTCACAAGCAGTTGAAAAATATAATTGAGAAAGAGAATAAAAAATATCTTATTTTCAAACCGGTTTCACCGAAAACCGTTTATTTTAATAAGAAACCCGATAAGAAAACCGGGTTTTATTTCTGGCCGGTTTTGCATTCCCTAATAGGTATCATTGTTCCGAAATCGAATTCACGACCATTTAGTTTGTTTTAGACCTTTGTACAAAAAGTGCATGGTGGCTCGATTTAGGAGGCGTGCGGGGTAATTGCGTAACACACAAACAATGGCAATTGATGGCAATGCCTTTCATTTTGACAGTTCCGCCGCGTTCATTGCGTTAGGTAGGTACTTACATTTGTCGAACAGACGAATTTTTCTAACCTATGAAGCAATGGGTATGGAACTTCCTTCAAAACCCTCGGATTGTGATTGAAAGAGTGTTACGCAATCAGGGTGCGGGAGAGTATTAATGGTAGGGAGGTAGAATAAGTGCAGGTCCATCAAGTATCAGGTAGTAACCAAAAATGTACGGTAAGCAACAAAAGTCGATAAAGTTGATGTACGCCACAGCTCTCCGACGGCCGCGGTCGCCGCCGCCCCAGTCGAGTCGGGCGCCGTCCCCGACGAGCCGGACGCCGGCCCCGCCGAGACGCGCGCCAGTCGTCCCGTCGAGCGGCGCTACGGCCCCGCCGTGGTGCGCCCCGAAGTCTCGCCCGGGGGCACCATCTACATAGGCTTCACACCCCCGCATATTTTGATGTTGGAGGATGAGGAGGACTCCGGCCCGGAGCCCGACGATGCTGCTTATGAGTACTACGAGTTCGACCCTGACCAGCCGGCCTCCGAGCGCCGCGATGAAATGCGCGCGCGCGGCCCGTATTATTAATAAGCAGTGTGTTTTACTTTAAATGGAACAAATGTAAAATTCAGATAAAACAAACTTCTTAGCTGTTGCTTGAGAGTTTGTTTTGTCTGAATTCAAACATCTGTTCCGTTTACATACTTACTCCACTTTTAAATATTTCATAATGTGGTAACATGCTAATTGCAATGTTGGAAAGTCGTATTGTCGTGCGCAGTGTCAGTGTACTTGTGTTGCTGACCGCGCGTAATACTAAATAATTAATCAGGTTGTACGTTACACGCCTGAGTCTTGGCTAGGTTCATAAAATACCTTAGCTCCCATAACGACGTATATTCATAATGAAATCATGTGTATATATATTAAAGTATTCCAGCATTATAATTAAAAAAACGATGTTTTTAGTTCTTATACTCTAATTAGGTTATTATTAACTATCTTTATTAGGTACTTATAAAATGTATTAAATGTTAAGATATTTATAAAAATAAAGACGAAAATAATAAGAATCATTTATTTCCCAAATAATTACAATCTCATTAAATACCACAGAACGACATTCAGACATTTTCTGTACATGTCAGACCAAATTAAAAATATGGCAGTGAGAGATACAGAATGAAAGAGACTACTCTGACAATTTGTTTTATTCATCATAATATTATTAAAGCTTTTAATTACTTGCCTTGTTAGTTATAACTAAGTTAAACTAGGTTTTTTTTTAATTAAAACCTTAATAGGTAGGTACCTATACACATTTATTTACAAGCTTGTTAAGAATAAAATCAAACACTAAAATATAAATATTAGGAAGGTACAACTTACAAGTAGGTATAAAAAGGAAAAAAAAAATGTAGAGCTCAGTGGGCATAAAAAATTCGTCGCTATCGCTGTCAGTACAAAGTGCCCAAAAAGCTGGCAGTGTTGCCACGTTGGTTAGCAGTGCTGATTCTTTGGCCTAAATATAGGCCAGCCCTCTGGTCACGTGAAGAGTCTATCAACCGCTTGTCGATGTCCGGAATTACTAGATGAGGACCCGGAACCCACGGCCCTAGTGTTTCAACCCCAAATGGCTCAAACATATAGCTCCAAATAAGTTTGCACCTGTGGCAGCCGCCTCAGCACAGCCCGCCGTGCTACGGCGTGAGTGTGTCGACACAGGTTGCATCCCACACCAAAGGCCTACCCAACTTCCAAGGCATTATGGTCTTTACGTCTGGCCTCTTCCCACTGTCGCGTGCCAAGGCATTGGGTTCTAAAACAGCTGACACCCCGGCGGTGACATGAGCCCGACGGATAATGGCATTAATGCTGGCGTGCAGTACCAACCGACCAGCGCTCTTGTTGCAGGAAAGGCCATGGTGTCCGAGGCAGTCAACTGCTTCATCGCCCTCACAGGGATGTGGAGCCACGCAAGGAGCGGCCAGACGCAGACTTGTAGCGAGCCTGAAAGTGGTGTCACCCAGGATAGTGCCTATGTTGGGTGGTACCGCCTGAAGCCAGAGGCCCGACTCCCATTCTCCCACCGCTAGCAGGCGGGCACGCTCAGCAATATTGGTGGACGTATTAATGAGGTTATTCCGTACCAACCTGCAGAGCGGCTTATCCCTTAGTTAGTTAGTATGTAGGTGTTGGTCAAATCTTGCAAGCTGAATTAAAACCACTTCCTCTTATTCTACGAAGTTGAAATTTTACACGTTGATTCTATTTTAAAGACAATGCTTTTTTATGATGCATGATCTGATTCTACACTCAGAATGGGCTCCAGATGAAGGAGCTCCTTAACAGCTTAACGGTCTACAGGACTGACACAATTAATATAAGCATTTAATTATGATAGTCCGTTCTAGAGTCCACCATGACCTGGCAGCTGCACCCGGAATTGGTTCCAGTCGGGGGAGCTCCTCATCGGTAAACAGTACAGACAATAAATTTTATATACGCATTTTATGATGATAGTCCGTTCAAAAGTCTATCATGACCTGGCTGCTGCACCCAGGATTGGCTCCAGACGAGGAAATTCCTCGGCGGTCAACTGCAGAGACATATTTTTTTTTACGCATTCAATTATGATAGCCTGTTCAAAATTTCCCTATGATCTGGCTACTGCAGCCAGGGTTTGTTACAGAAAATGTGACCTCCTCAGCAGGCGACAACACACAAGAAATTTTGTATGTGTATTTAATTATGATAGCCCGGTCTAAAGTAGGTATGGCATGACTTGGATTGTACGTACAATTCAGTTGGCTTCACTCCATGACTTGTGGTTAGGCGTGTTTGGGTTCGTTGGATTTGTCTTTACAAGTAACTTTCAAGTGAATGTGATATAATAGATATTAAAACAAATTCAAATGCTAAAAAGTACAAATAAAATTTAAGTAAAAACCTTTACAAAGAATCAATGGCTGTAACAGGGACGCAGCCGCAGTGGAGTAGGTGCGTGAAACGTCTTGTGCGTGCTACAGAATGTGTAATAAGTACTTTATGTTTGTACTCTATAGTACAGCCGATCTATTCTGTAAAATTCTCACCGTGAAAACATAGGTGAAGTGAGCTGTCATTCCGCCTGATGCAAGGGATTGACACTATTGACAACTCACTTCATGCTCACTTCGCCTAAGTTATCATGGTGAGATTTTTACAGAATAGATCTACAGGCCCTGAAGGGAAACTTAATTCTTTAGCGTGACGATCATAGATGATTTTAAGTGGGCTCACACTAGTGTGTGTCCATGACTAGCGTGCACAACTCCAGAGTTGTTCAAAATCACTTGGATGGTAACATGGACCTGGAGTTAATTTCGATGCCGCCTCATAGTCCCGACCTAAATCCGATCGAAAATTTGTGGGGCAAAATGGTTCAGGTATGGGACAGAATTCGAGCACGAACCACCGCAAATTTAAGGACTCACGTCGAAGAAGTTTGGGAGTCCATGAGAGGGGACAATTTTTGCTATAATGCGGTACAATCCATGCGAAGACGTCTTTCTGACGTAATTCTAGCAGACGGTGGCTAAACACGATTTTAGTTAAAAAAATAAAGATAATTAGAGCAAAACTGTTTTTGTTTATTTTTACACCCGATGAGAGTTTTTAGTGTTCTGTACGTTCGAAAGTGACTTGATCGAAAGTGCTCATTTTGTCGTTAATACGGAATGTGATCATTTTAATTAAGTACAAAAGTTAGTATCAATACGAAATAATTTCGTATTAATATTTTGTGACATGAACATGTTATGGAATCATAGATAAGCACTTTTGCTCTATGAGATATATACTCATACTCATTATCAATGAGGTTTACATCTATTTCCAGTCAGCTATTTATTGCTTACATTATAAGTATCGTAAACGGTTATGCACGAAATTATTTACAAAACAAAAGACATGTCTATGACGTCATGCTTAAAATGAAAAGGGCAGCAGAAGTTTCTATCCCTTTCATTTTGTGAAAGGTTGACCTGAGAAATAATATTTAAAATATATAGCAGTAAAGTTTATTTTTCTAATGTGTTCTACTTTTTGGAACACTTATAATGCTTGGATACCATTGGCGGGATGACTGTAACCATATTTATGGCGGTTTGACTGAACCCTTCTATATGACATTTTAAATGTCTCGACCTTTTGAGCGAATATATTGTTGACAACAATAAGGAAACTTTGTTTGTACCGATATTATTGACTTTTTGGTTGCGTCTATTTATTTGGATACCCTGAGTGTCACTAACTATTTGACGCTGACTGTACGTGCGCCAGAAGACGAGGTACATGCCGAGGGTGCAGTTACTGGAGTCGCACCGCAACGTCAACTTCAAAGCGTTCGTGGTGCGAGTACCAAATTGTTACTTGTCCGTCGTCCTGGAAGAAGACTTTTGGCCACAGGACGTGGTGTTCCGTCGATTCCGCGGACAAATACCACTGGACAGCACAAGGACAATTAGCTAGTGAAGTGAAGTGCTACAAACATAGTTGTAAGCAATATTTATTAACACAACTTTTAGATTTATTATGTATTAGTTTGTTATTTTGTAACTTGTGTATTTTATCTATGGGTCTCAGTTGCCTGACAATAAATAAATTATTATTATTTCATTTATTTCATTATGTACATATAAATTATATTTTTAAATATTAAAATATAAAAGAATATAAAAACATTTAAAAATATAAAAAATAGTGGCCCACCGGTATCGGGAACAGGGTCCAAGCTACCGGCAGTCAGGGCTCCAGAGAGAGGAACCTACCAATGCGGGCCGTGTCTTGAAGCACTGCCTTCTGAATCAAGCCCTTGATCCAGCTGCCCAACGAGAGCCTCCTCAGGTGTTGGTCGAGGTTCTTGGCTATTAATCTATTGGCTGTCACGACTATCGGTATAATGATCGCTGAGTCCACATCCCACATGTCGACAACCTCGCGAGCTTAGTCAAGATATTTGATTTGTTTATCTTTCTGGGCTTTCACGAGGTTCCCGTCATGTGGGACCGTTATGTCAACAATCATTGCGCGCCGCTCTAATCGATCCACCACCACTATATCAGGCTTCTTGGCAACAATAGTCCTGTCAGTGATGATGGATCGATCCCAGTACAATGATCAACATCTTCCATTTTCAAGAACTGGGTTGGGCACATACCTGTAGTACGGCACTTCCGATTCTACAAGGCTGTATTTGAGAGCAAGTTGCTGATGGATAATCCTGGCTACAAGGTTGTGTCTATGCAAGTATTCTTCGTTAGCTAGACTATAACATACGGAGATAATGTGTCTGATTGATTCACCCGGACGGTGGCATGCCCGACAAATGTCAACCGTGCCGTCTTTCACGATAAATCTCCGGTAGTTGTTTGTCATCATAACTTCGTCCATAATTGCACAGACAAAACCTTCGGTTTCTCCAAAGAGGTCACCGAAACGCAGCCAGGCTACGGACGCAAGTTGATCTACATCAGGTCCATGTAGGGCCCGAAAAAAGCGTCCGTGAAGCTCCTTACTCTGCCATACTTCCATGCGATCATTAGTGTCAAGTACTACAGGCTTGCGCCAGTTCTCTTTAGCCAAGGAGAGCGGGGTGAAGCCCTTGTCCACTTTGACTACATCTCGATGCATCTCCACGTCGGCCTCTAAGAAATATTCCCTGAGACTGCATATCTCGCGATTATGGAGGATCTTAGTATTTAAAAAGCCTCGACCTCCACATTTTCGCGGAATTTACAGCCTCATTACCGATGACCGTGGGTGATGCATTCGATTTGCAGTCAGTAGTGTACGGACCTTCCTATCCAGGGCGTCGAGTTCGGTCTGAGTCCATTTGAGTATGCCAAAAGAGTACATCAAAACCGGCATGACCCAGCCGTTTAAGGCGCGTACCTTGTTTCCGCCTGATAGAAGACTATTAAATACTTTTTTCAGGCGGCCAAAGAAGCGTTCCTCTAACGATTGCTTCATGTCAGTATCATTGATGCCCAATGCTTCCGACATACCCAAATACTTATAGGTTTCGGATGCGGAGAGGGTTCTAAGGTTTGTGGAATCCGAGAGTTGGGTTCCGACGGATTCCACAATCTGCCCTCGCTTTATATGCATGACCGCACATTTGTCCACACCAAATTCCATTCTGATGGCACTACTGAAAATTTCAGTTACTTTCAGTAGCTCCATCAGTTGCAAATTTTTGGGGGCAAAGAGTTTTAGGTCATCCATGTAAAGGTGAGATATAACCTGACCACCTCTCCTCAGCCGATAGCCTAGACCTGAATCTTCCAGCAGTGTGCTTAGAGGATTCAAGGCTAAGCAGAACCAAAGCGGACTCAAACTATCACCCTGAAATATGCCTCGCTCGATCCTTATTGGTTCGCTATTCCTCTGGATATTTCGACATCCTGGATAGTGAAGGACCGTTCTCCATTGCCCTATACATGACATCAGGAAGGTGCGCAGAGTTGCATCTACTTTATACAACTCCAGCACCCTCATAAGCCATGTATGTGGCACCGAGTCATAGGCCTTCTTGTAATCTATCCAACATGTCGACAGATCCTTTCGGGAACGACCAACTTGTTGGCTAATGGCCATATCAATGAGGAGTAGCTCCTTAGTACCACGGGACCCGTTCCTACGTCCATTTTGAGAAGGAGACATGATAGAGTTGGTGTCTATATGTTTGTTAATTTTAGCTCTCAAAATGGATGTAAGACCTTTATAGACCGTCGGTAAACACGTGATCGGTCTATAATTTTTGGGTTCCGCAGTGCTACCTGATTTATGGAGCAGGTGGGTAACTCCTGTTGTTAGGAACTGGGGTAGCGAACCAGACTCCAAAGCAGTCTGGTACTGAGCCGCCAAGTGAGCGTGCGACCAAACGAACCATTTGATCCAAAAGTTTTGCAGTCCGTCCGGCCCTGGAGACTTCCAGTTAGGCTGCGGACGGACTGCACGAGTTACATCTTGGGGGCAGATAGTAATAGCCCCCATTTCTGGTATTGGATCGCAGGCTCGCTCAACTCTCCGAGCCCAATCGCCTTCGGTGTGACTGACAGGCACCGACCAGATATTGCGCCAGAAAGAACACATGGCATCATCATCTGGTAGGCACGTGTCAGCCACATCTTGATCCGGTCGCTCCCAACCCCTATAAACCCACCTTTGATCGCGTTGGAAGGTGCGATTCTGAGTGTATCGCTCCACTCGCCGCTTATACCTACGAATACGGTTCGCCCATGCATACACTTTCTGCTTCAGGAAGTCGATGCGCTCTGTGACACAGGACATATAATCCTGAGGGTTGATATCAGTCCCTGCGAACGCGCGTCTCACATAGCGCATCACTCTAGGGCGAGTATTGCCCTCCCTGAAGCAGGTTAGTTTGCCGACGAGCGCTCTGGCCCCACCAATACGGCGTTCAATTCTGCACTGCCAAGCTGGTACGGCTGGTTTCGGTCGTGTAGCTCTAGAATCAGTAGCAAATTTGACGTGAGCTACACGACATGCCGCTACAGCCGCGCAGTATCGAATCGAATGAGTATCGGTGAGGTCTACGCAGTCATCAAAATAATTTGACAACTGCGCATCCAGGACCGCCACCAGCGCCCTATTTTTGTTATGCATGGGCAAACGAGGTAAGCGTGGTCTAAGTTCGGGCGATATGAACCGATATTCCCGAATCGCATCTTCCAAAGCACTCCTCAATTCCTCATTGCAGTGGGTACTTACGTTTGTAGCCCTGTCCCTCGTCTACTTGACTTGTGTTAGACTGTGGTAGTACTACAACTTAATGAGGTTCGATCCGGCTCGTATTCGCCCATAGGCGATAAGGTTTACTTTTGTTAGCACTGTGTCAATGGAGATTTAAAATGAAATGCGTCTGTCTTTTATGAGGTTTATTGGCAACTAAAATCAATGTAGGTCATGCGTCTCTTTATATTGCTTAAATTGGCGTTAACAATAATAATAATAAGGAGTCAACAAAACGTCTAATTTTTAAATTTTTGTAAATATCTATAGTGAAAATAATTTTGACCCATCCTTGCAATAGTTTTCCATTTTAAACCAAATATAAAACCTGAAAATCAATTTTAAACCAAAAAATAATATAATATAAGTAATAAAATAATATAATATAATAATATAATAATATAATATAATGAAATAGATTTGAACAAAAACTGCCGAATCGGAGGTGACAAGACAGTTGTCACCTCCGCCTCGCCGCCGCCGGTACCCTGCCTCACTGTGAGCGCTGTGACGACACCGGCTGCGGTAGTTGCGTCGAGCTCGAGCGACGAGTATTTCTCCCCGCCCACGACGCCACCATCTGTTCGTCGACGTGGAGGACACTGGCCGCCGGACGGCTTAGGACCTCGAGGCCCACTGGCCTCTGACAGGGTCCCAGCTCCCGGCGGAACTGTGCAGCGCATGAGATGGACACGATCCATCAATGAAAACGTCATGCGCTCATACTATGGGGCTACAGAGGGACGAACAATCTGACCGCGTACCGTGTCCAGATGCTCTCTCTTATTCAGGTGCTTGAGCCAGCTATCAACGTTTCGGCACAACGACTGTCGGATCAGGTGCGGGTCATCCAACGTAATCATATGTTGGTTGACACTGTACTTGATCGCTTGCGAGCGGACGACGGAGCGCCGCCGTGCGAACAGAAGAACGACAAAAAGAGAGATAAGGAAACGCCAGGCCCTGCAGTCTCGACATTAGATAGCGACCACAATCTGTCGCTAAGTCGTATCGATGTCAAATTCCTTTAATAGATTTTCAACTTTATTTTCAAAGCATAAGGTTGTAAATCTATTAAAGTTTGACATCGATACGACTTAGCGACAGATTTTTGTCGCTATTCATGTCGAGACTGCAGGGCCTGGTGTTGTTTTGCACTAATTTCTTAGAATTAGTCAATTAATGTGTGTGTAAAATGTATCGGTGTATCATTTCGGTTTAAAGAAACTTTATTCCCAATAAAGACATAAGTCACTTACTTGAGAACAATACTAAAGATATAGATTACAATATTATTTTCGTCATCAGTATTACAATTTAATAGTTACCCATCCAATGCATTCATTTCTCCAGAAGTGATCGATCCGCAATTATGTGCTGGCTAAGATGAGTTTTGAATGCATTGTAAGAGTGTACATTTCTTATACAGGACGGTAATTTGTTATAAAGCTGTGCTCCTTCAAAAGTTAGCATTTTTTTGCCATAGTTAGTTCTTGTTTTTGGTAAAACTAGCAAGCTTGCTCGCCGTGTACTGCGTTGACTAACTTGTTTATATTGAGTGAGTGTTATGTTTGAGTGAACGCTTTTGTTGAGAACATTTCTGATGAAAATGCATGTGTTGTAAATATAGAGTTGTTTTATGTTCATTATTTTTGTGTCTTGATAAATTTTGCTGGTAGATGTTAGATATGGGTAGTTGAATATTATTTTTATGATTTTATTTTGGGTAATTTGAAGTTCTGATAATTTTGTTTTAGCAGCACTGCCCCAAATTTCGATTAAATTAAGTAGATGTGGCTTTACTAGGGAGTTGTAAATAGTATACCGCAATTTTGGTGGAATACAACGAACAATGTTACGCAGTGACCCGGAGAGTGTCGAAAGTTTACTTTTTATATGATCAATATGAGCATTCCACGTTAGTGAGCTGTCCATTCTTAGACCGAGGTATTTTTCACATGGTTTTTGCTGTAGCGGGATATCATTTATTGTTAGAGGGTCATATGAGGGAATTGATTTATTTTTTGCCTTAAATATTATATAACATGTTTTAGAAATATTTATTGTTAGAAGATTGAACTGAAACCATGCGAATAGGGTATCTAAATCTTCTTGTGCTTGTGAGATAATGTGATGGATGGAAGATCCGAAGTAAAATAAACAAGTGTCGTCAGCGTATAAGGTAAGGTGACCATGTAGTTTAATTTCGTTTATATTATTGATATATATTAAAAAGAGTAAGGGACCCAGGATAGATCCCTGTGGGACGCCACATGTAATAGGTAATGCATCACTTTGGTGATTACCAAGTTTGACCACTTGCGAACGATTTTTTAAGTAAGACTCGAGCATTTTTAGGGCTTTTCCCGTGATTTTTATTGATTCTAGTTTTTTTAGGAGTAGTTTGTGGCTAACCGTATCAAAGGCCTTTTTTAAATCAATAAAAATGCCCAGGACTATGTTTTTTCTGTCTATGTTTTGTTTAATTTTGGTGATGAGATCAATAGTGGCTGTAGTAGTATTACTTCTGGGTCTAAATCCATATTGTCGATCGGTGATGAAGTTAATAGAATTAAGATACTTTTCTAATCGGTTGTGAATATTTTTTTCTAATATTTTTGACAGTATAGGCAACACTGAGATAGGTCGATAATTTCCTGGATCCGTGGTACGGCCTGATTTATAGATTGGTGTTACTTTTGCTATTTTTAGTGTTTCCGGAAAGTTCCCGTCATCCAGTAATTTATTCAGACATTTGCTCAGATCGTTTACGATTAAACTTTTAACGGTTTTAATTACTTTGGTTTTTATTCCGTCTAGGCCAGTGCTGCAATTTGGATCGAGTTTAGTTATAATGGTTGCTATTTCATTAGCAGAACATGGGCCAAAACTGGAGAGCTTCTCAACGTTTTGGGTTATAGGATTTGGTAAAGCGCGGTCATAATCGTTATGAAATGAACTAGGTATTTCGTTCGCTAGGAGTGGTCCAATTGTAGCAAAGTATTCGTTAAATATTTGGCAAATATGATTTGGCTCCGTAATGTTATTGTTGTTTACTACTAATTTTGGAGGAACACAGCTCTGTTTTATTTTATTGCTTGTTAAGGTATTTATTAGGCCGTGCATGCGTGGCCGTTATTTATGAACGTTAGGCCGTGCTTCCCGAGGAGTGTTGGTGGTTCGACTGACCACAGTGACATTGCCGAGGCGTTTAGAGAGCACTTTACTGTGCGGTCGCCCTTGGGTCCCTCGTCCAGTGTGGTGTGCGGTGGTGAGCCCGTTGTGACGGGGCAGAATGTTAAGATATCTGCGAACAGTGTGGCTAAAATTATTAGAAAAATGCAGCGTGGAAAGTCGCCTGGTCACGATGGGCTCAGTATCGAGCATTATAAATATGCGGGCGTTCATTTGCCGCGAGTACTGTCTATGTTTTTCAGTCTGTGCATAGGTCACTCGTATTTGCCGGAGCCGCTAATGCGGACCATAGTCGTTCCGATAGTTAAAAATAAGACGGGTGATACGTCTGATATTGGTAACTACCGGCCCATCTCACTCGCTACCACAGTAGCAAAGGTACTTGACAGTCTGCTGAGTAGTCGCCTCACAGCACAGGTTGGGTTGCACGATGCCCAGTTCGGGTTCAAAGCAGGAGTCTCAACAGAAAGCGCTATTCTGAGTCTGAAGCGAACTGTCATGTACTACACAGCGAGAAGGACGCCGGTACTGGCGTGTTTCCTCGACTTGTCAAAAGCATTTGATCTGGTTGCATATGATGTACTGTGGGACAAGTTGAGGGACGCGGGAGTGTCGGCGGAGTACACCTCCCTTCTCAAATATTGGTACTCTAACCAAAAAAATCGGGTGAGGTGGGTGGGTACTCTGTCGGACGAGTACAGGCTGGAATGCGGAGTCAGACAAGGGGGGTTAAGCTCGCCTCTGCTGTTTAACCTCTATATCAACCGGCTCATCGAGCGACTGAGCGGTACACATGTCGGCTGCCACATTGACGGAACGTGTGTCAACAATATAAGCTATGCAGACGACATGGTGCTTCTCAGTCCCTCGGTGGGTGGGTTGAAGAAGTTGTTATCCACCTGCGAGACCTATGCGGAGGAGCATGGCTTAATATACAACTCGAAGAAGAGTGAGCTTCTTGTATTTAAGGCACCTAAGCAGCAGCCGCGCAGTGTTCCGCCCATAAGTCTCAACGGAGTAGCACTAAAAATTGTTAATAGTTTTAGGTACCTTGGCCACATTGTTACGAGCGACCTAAGAGATGACGTAGATATAGAGAGGGAGCGCAGGGCGTTGTCTGTGAGGAGCAATATGCTTGCCCGTAGGTTCGCTCGTTGTACTACAGACGTCAAAGTAACCCTGTTTAAGGCGTTCTGTCAGTCCTTTTACGCGAGTGGCCTGTGGGTATCATACACGCGCCGAGCATACAACGTCTTGCGTGTTCAATTTAATAATGCTTTTAGGATGCTGTTGGGACTGCCATGGCGTTGTAGCGCCTCGGGAATGTTCGCGGAGGCTCGCACAGATGGTTTCCATGCCATCATGCGAAAGAAAGCGGCCTCCTTACTACAGCGCCTGCATGGTAGTGACAACAGCATTCTAAAAATGATCGCTGCCAGACCGGACTGTCCCTTTCAGGGACACTGGGTGGGGACAGTCATTGGTCTATATAAATGAATTTAGTTCGTGTAAACTAACAATACTAACCTACTTTAAGCACCATTGTTACTAAAACCAAAATACTAACATAAATATGGACCTTAGTCTGAAATAAAGTTTTATTATTATTTTTGGTAAACAAATTTTGTTTCTTAGCTCTTTGGCTAGTTTAAGCTACATTAACGGGCCCAAGCCAAGTCAATATAGCGTGTGTGGTGATCATGTAGAATTAATGATAAGAGGAGTAATTTCATTTTCCTCCATTTGCATGAACTTCCTAACTATTCTGCAGGTATTTAAAATTGCGGCTTTTTGGAGTATTATATAAATTGAGTCTTTCAGGTCTATTAGTTTAAGGCTGTGGTGGAGGTGATTGGGTATAACACCCGTCGTGGAGACCACAATGGGTACAACGTAGACCTTTTCCTGCCTCCAAATTCTGGTCACTTCTTCTTTCAGTTCAGCATATTTACTGATTTTCTCACCTATTGTTTTTTGTAAATTGTGTGTATTAGGGACTGCAATATCTATGAGGTATGTGACTTTATTAACTTTATCTTGAAGGGTTATATCTGGTCTATTATAGTGAACGGTCCTGTCGGTTAGTATGGCGCGATCGTAGTAGAGTTTGTGTGTGGTATTTTCTAGAACTGTTTGTGGTATGTACTTGTAATAAGGAGTATTTGTATCTTGTATGAGTGTATATTTGACTGCTAGTTTTTGATGGATGACGTTTGCTACCTGATTGTGTCTGTGTGTATAGTCTGTTTGTGTGAGTGTTGTACATGCCCCTGTTATGTGTTGTATGGTCTCTGGTTGGCTGTGACATCTGCGGCATTTATCGTTTGTTATTGTGGGGTCTTTTATAATGAATTTCCTGTAGTTTTTAGTATTTATGATCTGATCCTGTATTGCAATAATAAATCCTTCGGTTTCCGGAAATAAGTTACCAATTTTAAGCCATTTATTTGACGCTATTGTATCTATATGAGATTGTTCTAGATCATGGGGGTGCCGTCCATGCAACACTTTTTTTTTCCAGTCTTCTAACTTTTGCTTATGTGGGTCGTGACTGCTATTGTGTTGTGTATCTATATGTTCGTGTAGGTTAAGTGGGGTGTAGCTGATATCGTTCATAACTACGGCTTTATGAATGTTGCTTGTGTGTGATTTAGAGTGAAATAGTGTTCTTAGTTTAGCTATCTGTTTCTGCCAAAGATGATGGATGTCTATAAGGCCTCTCCCACCGTATTGTCGTTTGATAGTCAGTCTTTCTATTGCAGATTTAGGGTGTAGGTTATTGTGTTTAGTGAGTGTGGTGCGTGTTGTTCTCTCTATTTGCTGGATGTCAGTTTTTGACCATTTAATCACTCCAAACGAGTATGTTAATATTGGAATCGCGTAGGTGTTCAATGCTTTTATTAAATGTTTTCCGGAGAGTTGAGTTTTACATACTGCGATCACTCTTCTTTTGTATTCAGTGTTTAAGGTGTGTTTTATTGCTGTATGATCTATTCCTTTGAGTTGTTTGTATCCTAAATATTTATATAAATCCGTTGGTTCCATAGCTGTGATTGAGTCAGTATGATTAACAGGATAGTCACCCGGTTTTATTTTGCCTCTTACTATATGTACTGTTTTGCATTTATCTAATCCGAATTGCATGTTAATGTCTTTGCTGAATTCTGTCGTAGTATCTATTAAATTTTTCATTTCTTTTGCAGACTTTGCGTATAGTTTTATGTCATCCATATAAATAAGATGTGAGATTACTGTTTCTTCTGTAGTATGTTTAAGGGAGTACCCGGCTTGACTACGATGTAGTAGGTTGGACAGAGGGTTCAGAGCGAGGCAAAACCATAATGGACTCAGAGAGTCTCCCTGATAAATGCCCTTCTTTATGGATATCTGCCGAGTCGTGATAGTGTTGTGTAGGTAATTTAATTGGAGTGTAGTTCTCCAATGGGGCATGATACCCTGTAAGAAGTCTATTATTTTTGAATTTATTTTATAGATTTGTAGTATTTGAATTAACCAGGAGTGTGGAATGCTATCGAATGCTTTTTTATAATCTATGTATGTGCAATGTAGATTTCTATTTTTTGTGGCGGCATGTTTGTGGATTATTGAATCTATAACTAGTTGCTCCTTACAGCCCATATGGCCCCTTCTGCATCCTTTTTGTTCTTCTGCTATTATGTTGTGATTTTCTATGTGTTTATTGATTTTTGTTGTGATTGCCGACGTTAGGATCTTGTATATTGTAGGTAGGCACGTAATTGGTCTGTATTGAGAAGGTTGTGGAGAGTACTGGGTTTTTGGTAACATGTAGGTTATTCCTGTAGCAATAAATTCAGGAATATTTTGTTTCCTTAAGATGATTTCTGTTAAATTTTTAGCTAAGACTTTGTGTAATGACTCTAATTTTTTATACCAATAATTATGAATTTTATCAATACCAGGGGATTTCCAACTATGTAGTCTCGCTGTTATACTAGTTATGTCAGATTCAGTTAACTCAACGAATTCCATTTCTTCTAATGAGCTCCATTTTGTTTCTTCGTCTGCTATCCAATCTGATGTTTCATTGTGTTGCAACTGCTCTTCCCATATCCCAGACCAAAATGTTTCTAGTTGTTCCGCTGTTGGTAATTCGACGTTGTTTTCGGTTGTTTGTGTAGTAGTGGCAGTTTGTGGTTTCTGGAAATTTCTGTAAAAGTTCTTTTCATTTGTAGCAAATAAGGAGTTATCTTTTATTCGTTCTTGTGCTTTCTTATATCTTCTCAACCTGTGAACTTTTAAGGCTAATTTCTGTTTCAACGTATCCAAGAATTCTTCCGGTTTTCTATTGTTATTTTCGTGTCTCGTGTGGGTAGCCATGTTTTTAAATATTGCTTCTACTCGCTTAACTACTTTGTTTGATCTATTGTTATTAATATAATGGGTTAGTCTACTGCAGTCTGCTCTAAGTTTTTCTATATCTTTTTCAAGCCTCTGTTGCCATGCTGGTTTGTTAATATTTCTTTGTCTTGGGTTACCTGTGTATCCAGTGATTTTAAAATTAAGTTCTTCGGAAATGACTAATGCTGTGCAATATATCAGAGTATGAACGTCTATTAGGTGAATGTCTTCGTTAATATATTGTTGGAGAATATTTTGATTAAATAAATAAACGAGCTGAGAAAGTTTTGGTGTGTATCTAAGTTTGGGCAGTTTTGGTCGAGCTGCCGGGTCCATACCGGAATATTGAGTGAGAGCTGTTTTAAATTTATCATGTATTTCTTGAATACGCGTATCTGTGGACTGATTTATATCGATGTCGGCTAGGGTCTCAATTTCATTTTCTAACATTATGGTTATACTTTCGGTTTGTGTAGATGTATGCGTCGTTTGTGAATACGCTTGTGATTGAGAATATGGTTGAGATTGTGTGATAGATTGAAATTGTATGATAGTTTCTGATTGACTGCATTGTTGCTCTTGTTGATTATACGCAGTTGTGTTTTGTGTTAATGCGGTAGTGATTGCGCCCGCAATATTTTCTGATTCTGTTTGTAGTTGTGTACTTACTTCTTCTTTTAACTGAGCTATTACGTCTTGCGACAAGAGTTTGTTCCTAACTATTATTCTTCTTTGATCTGAAATCCTTTGTTCTGTAACGGTAATCTCTGGGTATTGACGTGTAAAAAGTTCATGCAGTTGTTTTCTGTAAGTGGTAAGGTCAGTCTCTAATTTAGTGATGTATAGGTAAGTTCGCATGATGAATAGGTTAACTTCTTTGCTCCATCTCATGCGAACTCTGGCTTTTCCAGCCTTGGTGGACGCGGGTAAAAAGGTAGATACCTCCCGCGCAACATTCAAGGTTGGAGTGGGTTGAACTGAACTTATACTAGTAATGGGGGGTGATGATGGTATGGAAGGTGACGATGGTATGGATGGTGATGATGGCCTAGAAGGTGTATATGATACTGTGCTTGGACTATACGGTTCTACAGGGGTGTTTGTCCTGTCCGTCAGTCTGTCACCATCGTCAATGATATCGGCTGTAGCATCTTTGTCGGTGGGAGCCCGCCTGTTCAACTCCTCACCGCTGACGGTTCGCATGCTGAGACACCCAGCGTCAGCTCCGAGTGCGCCCCGGCGATCGCCCCCGGGCAGCGGTCCTAAACGTTTTCTTTTTGAACGTGTCTCCATTTTTAGGTGGGTTTCCAGAGCCACGTTAGCCACGCCAGTAATTTCTCATTCGTGTGTCCGCCCCCCACGTGATTAGATGGTCAATCAGGACGTGTGGTTGTTTAGGGGGCTTATTATTATTATTATTATTATTATTATTAGGCCCCACATTTTCTTAGGTTTATTGATACATTTGTTAAATTCATTATAATAGTAGGAATTTTTTGTTCTTGATATTAATTTAGCTACATAGTCTGTTTTCTTCGTGAATTCTGTTTTTACTGTGTCGTTACTAGGGTTATTTTTAAGTTCTGTCGCCAGTATGTTCCTCTGGTTGATTTCAGCGATAATGTCCTTGTTGATCCAGTCTCTTTGTGGAGGATTGAGAATCTTGGTCTTTATAGTTCTAGCTTCTTCAGTAAATAGTTTTATTTGATTTTCGAACACTAGGTATTCGTTGTTAGGATTTTTGAACTTAGCTTTTTCAACGGTGTTATATAATTTTGTGTAGTTTATTGCTTCGTATTGAGTTTTCATTTTCGGAGGAGTTTTGGTTTTTTTAAGTTCTAGGTACATCTGGTTATGATCAGACATAGAGGATTCAATTATTACGACATGAAAGTAATCGTCTTTTAGGTTGGTGCTAATATGATCGATGATAGTCTTTTTTGTGTCGGAGTTTCTTGTGCAATATTTTTTGTTTATTTTATTTAGTAGTCTGTGTCCAGCTTCCTTGACTATTGCTTTGTATTGTTTTGTCTCTTTGTTTTTCTTGGTTAGTAAATCAACGTTGAAATCTCCAAAAACGATTGTTCTTTTCCTTTGTTGTAGCTGCGAGTCATACTCTTGGAGAAATTCTTGGTAGTTAGTGTTTCCAGGGTAATATATGACTCCTATTTCAAGCGCGTACCGTTCGAGATTTATCCATAGGTAGTTGTTTCCATTTGAATACTTGGACTCTGATAAATTATGTCTCAGATCATTGTGTACGTAGGCTGAGACTCCCCCTCCTCTAGAGTCGGTTCTGTAGTTATAATAGTGGGTGTAATTGTCTATTTGCAGTGCCAAGGCTTGAGCCTCTGAGCGAATCCAGGTTTCTGTTACAAGAATGACGTGTGCTGTTTTCGGTAATGATCTTAAGACGCATTTTAATTCATCAAACTTTCCCTTTTTACGAATACTTCTAGCATTGAGGTATAAGAACCTGAGGCGAGATTTGGTAGCATTAATATAGCGGTAGTCATTGAGCACTTGATACGTGTTGCAATTTGTATAGGCGGGCTTAGTGTCAGCCGTTAATTGTAGTTTTTTGGATGGTTTTTTATTATCGTAGGTGTACCGTGGATGTATTTAATTGTTAGCTCATTCTCGCCATCATTTTGGCGACGTGCTAATTCTTCTTTCAGGCTCTTTAGATACTGCTGCTGCGCAGGAGTTTGATCGGAAAATATTTTAACATTCTCGGGCAATTTGTCCTTGTTACGTAGGAAATATTTTGCGGTAATGGCAGTATCAAAACAAATCTTAACTCGACGGTGTTTTCCAGGTACGTATTTTCCTATTCTGAAGATCTTGATAGGCTTTGGTGGATTTTGGCACACTTGTGAAGTAACATTTAAAATATCTCTTTCGTCTCCAGATACCCTCTCTTCCGCGGTGGTGGAAGTCTGCTCCGGCAATCCAACCAAAACAATATTTTTTTCCCTGTTGCTACGATCCATTATCTCCTTAATTACCTGCTCGTTCGAAGATGACTGGTTGTCTGATTTAGACGCCGAGGTTTGGACAGTGGACAGCTTGAGGTTTTTCAGGTCTGACTCAAGAGAAATTATCTTTTGTTCCCCTTGAAAGATTTTCTTTTCTAATTGCGACACAGTTAGATTTAATGATTTTTGTTCCATTGCTATGTTAGATGTAGAAGACTTGATCTCGTTAATCTGAGTAGTATTTTCTCGAATCAAGTGTACAGTTTGTTCGTTAGATGATTTTAGCTCAGACACTTGTGATTTAATCTCAGTTATATTTTCTTGCATTTTATTCATAATCTGTTCGCTCGAACCAACATATTTTTCAAGCAGTGAGCCGATACGACTCAATTCCGAACGCATTTCTTTAATTTCATTTGAGCATTCACAATTATTGTCCGACGGTTGTTTACGTTTGCGGAAGGTAATTTGTGACTCTGCCGCAAGCGCACTTAACTGTGATAAATCGGGGTGTGAACTGTGACCAGTATTTGCAGCGCTGCTCACACCCGTGCCAGTGAGATACCGTGATGGTGGTGATCTTTGAGGATTCATTCTAATATTTCGTTTTAATAGATAGCACGAACAGGTAGTCGAACAAAACTTTGTTTTCGTGTTAATAGTTATTGATACCTTGTTGTCTTAGCGTGGAGTATTCAATCCGTGAACGCAGAGTCACTGTGCGAAAGAGTAATAAATATCCAATGTTCTGTTCCCGCGGGGGTGAAGTGCGTTACGCTCGAACGCGGAGTCACTGTGCAAGCGAGACGGAGATAGCCCGTCCCCGTTGAGGCACTGTGAGCGCGGAGTGTGCGCAGAAACAAAGCGATGTAATTAATAAACACTGTTTGCACAATTTAAGTTCTGATTGTACTTTGTTACGAGTTATTTTTGAAGGACACTGATTTGAATATTTTTTAACAAAAACGATACACGTCCGCTCTGGGTAGCGACGAACGACCAGTTACATTATTACATTATTAGTTACATTACATTTGAACATTAATAACTTAGTAAACAAGTTAGACTACATTTGAAGATTCTTGTGATATACACAAAAAACAATGACAACTCAAGCAGACCAAGTTTTAAGTGTACTAGAAGATGTGGCGTCAATACTCAAAAAGACTCAAATAAACCTTAAAAAGTGCCCAAAAGAACGGTTATCAAAACCAGGATATTTACAAACTCGCATTCAAACGATTGAAGAATACTGGGTATCTTTTAAGAAAGCACACCATGATCTGTTGAAAAGTACAACTCGGGGACAACGTGGGGTTATGCCGTACTACGTGAATGAAGAATTCCTTATTCATGAAGACTTATACGTATGTGTGTTAGGAGATCTTAGAGACTTATTGACTTCATGCACTTTGAAGACGACTGACCAACCTTCATGCAGCAATACGTCGGGTGATGGAAAATTACGAGCTAAAGTGATGCTACCTAACATACAACTCCCTCCGTTTTCCCGTAACTAAGACTGGCCTACGTTTAAAGACTTATATGTGTCATTGATTCATGAATGCACTACACTGAATGAAGTTGAAAAATTACACTATTTGAAGACCAGTATCAAAGGCGAAGCGGCATCATTACTGAAGCACATTCAGGTGACGGGTGCTAATTATGTTCAAGCTTGGGAAACGCTGAATCATCGATGCGATAATAGCCGCATAATAGTAAATGCATTAATGAAGCGATTGTTTTATCAGAAAAAATGTTCCAATCAAACTGCAGCACATCTGAAAGCCCTCCTGGATTGTACCACTGAGGTTATTAAAAGCCTAGAAAACGTAAAAGTGCCTACCGATTCCTGGGATCCAGTAATTATATTTCTGGTTGTGCAGAAGTTGGACCCGGAGTCACACAAATAATGGGAACATACTGCCTACTCGGTGAACGCTCAAGAGCTGCCTACATGGAAAGAATTGCGCCAGTTTTTAGAAGCCAAATTCCGGACGTTTGAAATGGTTTCCCCGACGACTACCACTAAACATGCGAAAGAACGTGTTCTTCATGTTACAGCAACAAAAAATGATAAACAAAAACCTTGTGCGTTGTGTAAAGAAACGCACACCCTGTGTCGTTGCAGTATATTCACTAAAATGTCGATTAATGAAAGAAGCGAACATGTCAAAGCAAACAAACTGTGTTTTACCTGCCTTGGGGCGGGACATTCGGTGTTCAAATGCCGTATTCCAATGCCTTGCCGCACCTGTAGGAGACGACATCACACACTTTTACATCAACCCAAGAAGATTCATGAAGCCGCTCAAAATGTAGGAACCAAGCAACCGTCTTCATCCAGCCAAGCAGATGTAGAAGAGAAGAAAGTTCACACAATGATTTCGTCTCATTATGCCGCGGAGCAGAAGATATCTCTTTTGGCTACCGCAGTAGTTATTTTGAAGAGTGAACATGGACACACTACTGTTCTAAGAGCGCTGATAGACTCAGGATCTCAAGCGTGTTTTATAAGCGAGAAGGCAACTCAGATCCTGAACCTAGAAAAATCAGCAGTAAGTCTCCGGAATGGAATCTATGAAAGTCAGAGTCAAGCATGAGGTCAAGATTGAAGTATTGTCACGATAGGAAAACCAAATCAATTTACCTATCCGAGCCTACGTGATGTCCAAGCACTTAACCTCTAACATACCAATGAACACCACGATGGGGACTGATTGGCGGCATGTAGCAAACCTCCCACTAGCAGATACAAATTATTACGCATCAGGACCTATTGATCTGTTATTGGGTGTAAACGAATATGCAGCAATTCTCAAGCAAGGACTTATTAAAGGTCCACCAAATACACCATGCGCCCAAAATACCTACCTGGGATGGATTTTAATGGGTGGAATTACAATGAAGCTGAACGCGCGAGAAAAATTCTTGACGGCCATGAAGCAAGAAATTAACATAGACGATTTACTGACAACAATATGGGAAGTTGACACGGACACGAAAAGAAAACTTACCATAACTGAACAAACATGTGAAAATATATACGAGAAGACACACAAGCGAGATAAAGACGGAAAATATATAGTCAAGCTACCGTTTAAAATAGAACAACCGAAATCAGTAGAAGGCAACACAAGAGAAATAGTAAAAAGAAGACTCCTTCTGCTAGAAAAAAACATTTAAGAACTTACTTACTTAACTTTACACAGAACTGAAGCAAGAATACACAAAGGTGATCAACGAATATAAAGAATTAAAACATATAGAAGAAATACCTAAGGACGAAATAAATAATAAATCGGTATACTTACCTCACCACGCAGTGATCCGTAGTGACAAGGAAACAACGAAGACTCGTGTTGTATTCGACGCCTCGTGCAAGGGCTCCAACGGTATTTCACTAAACGACGAACTCTTGTTGGGTCCAATGTTACAAGATGACTTGAGAAGCATAATCATTAGATAATAATAATAATAATAATGGACAGTCAATGGCTTAATAGCCAAGAGCCTCGACCAACACCTGAGGAGGCTCTCGTTGGGCAGCTGGATCAAGGGTTTGATTCAGAGAGCGGTACTTCTAGACACGGCCCGCATTGTTAGGAGGTTCCTCTCTCTGGAGCCCTGACCGCCGGTAGCTTGGACCCTGTTCCCGATACCGGTGGGCCACTATTTTTTATATTTTTAAATGTTTTTATATTTTTTCATATTTTAATATTTAAAAATATAATTTATATGTACAATAATGAAATAAAGGATCATAATAATAATAATAATAATCTTTATTGGAACAAAAACACATTTTACAAATTGGTTGCGTACGTAAATAGCTACATTAGTTGGAAAACTGTGTCGCAGCCATTAACGCCCACCTCCAGGAGGGAAACAACAGAGTTCCAGATTCTAGAGATGAATACAGTAGCGGTAAAAAAGAGCAATAACAAATTTAAAAAATTAGTTAAAGTAGTAAAAATTAAAATAGGTAAGTGCTTAGTGTTGTGGATGTGGGAGTGTTGTATGTGAGTGTAGTGCGTGTCTGTGGGGTGTAAGTGTAGAGTATGCTTGTGGAACCTCCCCACCAGCACACTCTAGGCTTCGTGTATTTGGTGTGCATGTCTGCGAAAGAAAGTCTTTAGGGTTTGACTAAATTCTCCAATTCTTCGTATGTGAGATTATGAAGCCATTGATCAATCATTCTTTTGCAATCGCGTAGAGTAAATGGATAAATGGTAAGCACTTTATTTACTCGATTATAAAGCACGGGACTGCAGAAAATGAACTGCCGGCGGACTATTTCCAATTTTACATCTGATGTCGGGCAGACTCTGTCAGTTCTACGTTTTTGTCTTCTAAACTCCGGGTCAAAGGACAAATTTGAATGTTTCCTCAACACCGTACTTAGCACAAAAGAGTGCCTTATTGTAGGTAGCTTCCATAGCGTGTACAGTTCGCTGGAAGATGAAAGATGAGATGGAAGATTCATGCCGTTTGTTATGTTTATGACATTCACAAGATGATGAATGGTCTGGACAAACAAAGACGACATCGATTATTATCAAAGAATTCTATGAAGAGATAATTCATCGGAAGACAAAGATTACAGACTATTAACTGTGACATTCGGAACGGCTTTCACGCCCTATCTCGCTGTAAA
The DNA here is from genome assembly GCA_917490735.1 of Dryobotodes eremita. Taxonomy (NCBI): domain Eukaryota; kingdom Metazoa; phylum Arthropoda; class Insecta; order Lepidoptera; family Noctuidae; genus Dryobotodes; species Dryobotodes eremita. Next base: position 535,484 of record OU823241.1, on the reverse strand, counting down.
GACACTCATGCAATTGGCTGATGACGAAGGTGACAAATATCCCGAAGGTGCAAAGATATTGCGTGAAGACCTTTACGTTGATGATGTTATGTCCGGACACGATGACCTGGAACAAGCAATAAAAATCAGCCAAGATCTCAAAAATGGTCTTCTAACAACCGTGATTTCATGGAGACTATTGAACCAAGCAAAAGATCATCCAATGCACATCTAGAACTAAAGATTGATGGAACAATTAAAGCCCTCGGCATACAATGGAATTTGGATAAAGACCAATTTGAACTTACCAGTTATCGGTAAAACAATCACGAAGCGAAGCATTCCATCCGACATTCAAAAGTTATTCGACCCGCTCGGATGGATTGCACCTTGTCTTGTAATGGCGAAGATTTTAATACAACAACTGTGGCAAGAGAAGATTGATTGGGATGAAGTCTTGAATACGACACTGGCTGAAAAATGGGCCACAATAAGATCTGATCTCGAACATGTAAACGGAATCTACTTATACAGATGGTTGGGAACGTCAAGCTCAAGAAAAGATTCTATAGAAATCCACGGATTTTGCGATGCCTCTGTACAAGCATATGGTGCTGTGGCACACTGTCGAGTCACAAACTCAGATGGCACAGTTAAAAGCACAATCATTGCTGCAAGAACAAGAGTAGCTCCTTTGAAAACCATTTCATTGATAAATGATAAATGAATGATAAATGATAAATGATTTTATTTCTGTAAGTAGGTTTGAACAAACACTTTTACACGTCAATCATGTTTTAAAAACTAGATGAGGTCGGCGTTTCCTATCTGACTATTCTGAGAAGAAAGGCCGAAACAAACTCAGAGGTCACAGTCTCTTTTACAGTCCAGACATAATCTTGGTCAGATCATATGAATACCATGTAGATTTGTGTCTGAAATGGTCTTTTGAGGAAAAACCACACAGATTGAGTGGACCTGTCCAGTCAGTGCACGCATTTGTCAGTAATCGTGTAGCTCAACTCAGAACTTAAGGATCTCAACGATTCGACGAACAATACCAAAGAAAAGACATTTGGGTAGGGCACAAAAATTACTCAAACTGCCAGACCATGATTAAAATTAACTGAGGAGAAAAAAAAAAAGCAACCATGACCCACATAGTCTTCACATTCACAATATTAAAAGGATAAACAATGTAGCCTGAATGCTACTCACATTCACAGACAGTTTTCTCTTTAAAAGTCATCAAAATACCAAAAGTTATTATATAAGGACATCATTAATTCTAAAACACTCATTCACAGTATAAAATGGATTGTTGCTTGGGGGTACATTGTAGTGGCTTAGTTAATCCCAAGCCTTTTTGTCATCCAAGTAATCTTTAACTATATAGAAACCTTTTTGACAAAGTTTCTGTTTAATAAATGATTTAAATTTATTGAGGTTTAGTTCTTTAACAAGACTTGGGAGTTTGTTGTAAAAACGTATACTTTGGCACTTAAATGAATTACTAATTTTTTGGAGCCTAGTCGAGGGCACGATAAGTAAATCTTTGTTTCTAGTATTTATGTTATGAACGTCGCTGTGTTTGGAATATAGATTAATATTCTTTTTTACATAAATGAGGTTCTCATATACATATTGAGATGCGACTGCCATTATGTTTATTTCCTTAAATTTATCCCTCAGTGAATGCCTACAACTAAGGTTATAAATTGCTCGAATGGCTCGTTTCTGCAGCACAAATATAGCCTGAATTTCGGCTGCATTTCCCCACAGCAAAATGCCGTACGACATTACTCTATGGAAATAACTAAAATATACTAATCGAGCTGTTTCGACATCAGTCAAATGACGGATTTTATAGACCGCGTAGGCTGCAGAGCTTAGCCGCTTCGACAATTTGGTTATATGTGGGCCCCACTGTAGCTTCGAGTCCAAAGTAATACCTAAGAACACAGTGGTATCCACGAGATCCAATTCCGCCCCATTAACTAGTACATTGGTTTTCACCTGCTTAACGTTAGGTGTCAGAAATCTAATATATTTAGTCTTTTTCTCGTTTCAAAGTAAATTATTAACACTAATAATTCACTTTTATTACATTGCCTCGATTACTCGTAGAACTGTGTGGAGCTTTGCTTCTGTCCAAACTACTAAAGCAAATAAGGCAAGCAATGAGGATACCTACGACACAAATCTATGCTTGGACAGATTCATCTATTGTTATCTCCTGGTTACATGGAGATCCGAACAAATGGAAGGCGTTTGTGGCAAACCGCGTTGTCGAGATCGCAACCAATGTAAGTTGCAGTCAGTGGCACCACGTCCAAACTCATGATAATCCAGCTGACATTGCGTCAAGGGGTATGTTAGTAGCCAACTTGAAAGGTTGCGAACTATGGTGGAACGGACCACAGTGGTTATCACACCAAATGATACAGTTCACTAAATTAAACATAACACCAATAGACCTAGAAAGGAAGAAAAACAACATACGAGCTCTGAAAATAACAAACATTGAAAACGAACAAAGCAATAGATTATCAACACAACTCGACGACTTCGATACACTTACTGAACTATTGAGAGCTATCACCTACTGCCGAAGATTCCTGAAACAAAATAAATTAAACGAAAATATAGATAGTGCAATAATAACTGAAGAACTCCAACTCGCCCTGCAAACCTGTATAAAAAGAGAACAAGAGGAAGAATTTAAAGAAAATATAGAAAGCTTAAATGGAAAGAAAAGTAAAAAAAATCAAGCAAATTGAAATCGTTAAACCCTTACCTTGATGAGAATGGAGTCCTCAAGGTGACCTAAGTACAGCAGCATTCATAGGCGCCTTCAAAAGGTTTTGCGCCCGCAGAGGACGGTGCATAAATCTGTGGAGCGACCAAGGGCGAAATTTTGTTGGCGCTAACAAACAACTGTATGAAGGCTAGAAAGAAGCTGGTTTGCAATTTGATGGAAAAATGGCTGAATTACTTGCTAACGACGGGACTCAGTGGCATTTTATACCGCCATATTCACCTAACTTCGGAGGACTTTGGGAGGCCGCAGTAAAATCCATAAAATATCACATGAAGAGAGTTCTCACTACAAATTTAACATTTGAAGAGATGACGACGGTTCTCTGGGAAATAGAAGCATGCCTAAACTCGCGTCCGTTATGTCCAATGCACGACGACACCATGCAAGCACTGACACCTGGTCATTTTTTAATAACGGAAGCACCAGTCATCGTCCCAAAACCGAACATAAAAGACGCTAAAATGAGCAATTTAACACGCTGGCAATATTGCCAGCGTGTTAAATTGCGTGTCACTCAGCAATTTCTGAGTATATACTCAGAAATTGTTGAGTGACTTCTGGTCGAGATGGCAGAAAGAGTACCTAACGAAACTCCAGCAGAGACCAAAATGGTAAAACGCGAAGAAGAGTTTAAGAAGGGAGATACAGTATACTGATCAAGCAAAACAACCTCCCGCCGGGAAAATGGTCCATGGGACGAGTTACCGACAAGCACCCCGGCCCTGACGGTTTAACCAGAGTCTATAGCGTAAAGAGCGGTGACAACATAACCAAGCGATGTGTTACGAAGTTGTGTGCTTTACCAATCGATACCGTACCAGATTCTGATGAGATGATTGTTTAAACATTTCTAGCTTAATTTTGCATGTATTTTAATTTTTTTTTTTTTTTTTAAAGTGCTATCATAGTCCTTTGGTGGGCGGCTTATGTTAACGCCAATTTAAGCAATATAAAGAGACACATGACCTACATTGATTTTAGTTGCCAATAAACCTCATAAAGGACAGACGCATTTCATTTTAAATCTCCATTGACACAGTGCTAACAAAAGTAAACCTTATCGCCTCAACATTATTATTATTATTAAAACTCCTGAAAACGCTTCCTTTTGAAATCGCGACACGGCTGCAGTTACTGATTTCAAATCTTTGTTGGAGCACAACCGGTCAAATACATCCTCAGACCAAATAAAAATTAAGACTTAGCGCTGTCAACAGCGACGTGAGGCCGGTTGCGTAATCATGTGTGCACTTAGTGAGGTGTAGTTTGGTTGTACATATGAGCGTGTATGCACAGACCAAGGTGTAGTTTTGCATGCTGTATTGTTCGTAGCGCTGTCTTTATTTTTTAATTGGTCTGAGCATACCTATATGTCACTTGTGTCCAAACTCGTTATCGGTAAACACGGACTCGAACCGGGCTGTAGCCAAATTCCAGCGTCTACGGTTATCAGGCGCACGCGTAATCTGCTCTAACTGTGACCTTGTACTGTTGCTGTCGAGTGTAGCCTGGCTTCTTCTGGTGGATGTCTATGAGCTGGTCTCGTTCTCTGCCACCATTGCAGCCACAGTTATATCAAATAGCGGTACTCGAGATTGCCTTACGCCGCATAAACCTGCCGTAGGTACGAGTACTAGTAGATGGCTGTGGTTCCTCCGCTTGGCTCAATCTAACGTGGTCCCTGTAGAACGAACACTTTCCGCCGAGGTCAAAGCGGATCGTCAAGACTCAAGAGCCGGAATCTCTCTCTTGCTACCCGAGCTCTTGCACGCCAGTTTTGTGCGTTACGCATCGCACGCGCTGGCGCTATAGTATAGCAGTCGTCGAATTTCAGCAAAAACCACACCTTTTTAAAGTCTACTACTTTTAATACTCACAAGTATGTCTTTAATGTATCACACCTACTATAACATCGTGAGCTCTGTTAAAGCGACCACTCCTGCTCGGATTGATCAATGTTCTGCTGAGTAATCACTAAATAAACAGCGCGCTATGGTAAAGGAGACTGAAACGATTACATACAATCTTGGGCCTGGATGTAAAAAGATGAAAGTGGTGTCAATTAATAGCATAAATATTATCAACCTTTCACTGAAAATTCTGCGGATTTTGTCAATCTGAGAACAGCGATATAAGAGATTAAGTAAAAGTGAGGTTATGTTACAATCTTTAACAGCCGATTCCCGAAGAGCAAAATATATTCTTTTGCACTAATAGTTATTATATTTAGTAGAAAATGTTTGAAAAATCATAGGAATGAACGTCAATGACTTCAAGTCATAGGTAGGTAACAGGTATGGAGTTATGGAAAGGAAGTTAAAATAAAATAAAAAATCATTTATGTAGTGTTTTATTCGTCTTCTATTATAATTAAAATGTCGTCTAGGAATTGTGCAGGTGGTACTATATGATCTTGGTACCTAGCCCAGCTACGGTATCATATAATGCACATTATATGAGCGCAGCAGCCCACAGTTTGTCTCCCTACAATGCAATTACAGTAATACATTACTATAGCCTCCCTTCCTCTACGAGAGCCGTCAACTAAAATATAAATAAGATTTTCGACTTTTATGTCGGAATTTTATGCGACCCCTAAGTAAGTAAGAAGGTATTGGCAGCCGACAGCTCTTGAAGAAGGCTACTGCTGACCTCCCTGCACACTTCTATATTAAAACCATAATTTCTTCTTACATGTTCACCGTAGTAGGAACGTGCCTGCTTGATTTGGTATGTTCCTGAAGAAATCAATATTAGTTCGCTATCGGAGAGCTGTGGAAAATCGTTATGGATATCATTATGTACTGTGATAGTTTCAAAATTAGCTCGACACCTATTATAATTATTTCTTAGGTATGGCTTGTGAAAAAATGATTTCACTTGACGTGAATTAGATTTACTACGAGTAAAGGACAGGTTGTAACCTGTACCTTTACTTGTAGTAAGTATACAAAGTAACAGACACATACAATGTTATGGGACAGGTCTAAGTATTTAAAATAGATATATTTTTAACTTGCAGGAAACCACATTGTAATCTGATTTAACTTACAGTTCGAGGTTTAATCCACTCTTGTATAACATTATAAATTCCTGATTCACGGGTAGTGTTGGTATGAAGTAGGTGATGGGTTCGCGATGCAAGAAAGCGTCCGCAGCGGAGACAAACAATACGGTGGCCTAGTGGTCTTCTTTGATCATCGACATGTGGGCTTTGAGCCAAGTCCCAGCACGCTTGACAAACATAGTCACTACTGTTTACCTAAAAATGGAACATTTTTAAATCTTCAGCTACATAGACAATACCTAATTAACTATTGTGTATTAGGTTATTATAAAATTGTTTGATAAATAAATAATTCTTTGGCATAAATGTAAACAATCTCCAAATGCCTTCTAATTATATGTAAGTATTTTAAACCTGCCAGGATGGTAGCTGGTTAGATGAGGTTATATTTACCTACTTACAGACAGGTGCAAGCCATTGCCGAATCACTGACAGAATTGTTTCATCGTGTAAGGATCGTCGGCCCAGTCTATTGCAGTAACCAGTTGTTATCCCACAATTCACACAGCGATCCTTAGTTTGAACAATATCCAATCCACAAGCCGGCGGTAAAATCCAAAATAACAATTCCAAGTTAAACGTGTGAGTGATCTTCGGTGTCCAGTGTGAAAGCAAGGGTCGTACAAGGTAGGCAGGGTCGGAATCCGTAAAATACAAAGCCAGTGTTGCCAGATGCACTGGACAATTTGATCTGAACTGCTAAAATCTGTATTAAACTATTTACTTTTAACATTATATTTTTATTGCGGGGTTATAAAAATATTGTAAATGCCTGAAGATATTCTTTAGGCCGCCGAGGGTATAAAAATTAGAATTCCAAGTTCTCTAAATATCTCTATTTTTTGTATAAATCCTGCCATGATTATTTGGCAAGAAGCAAGGTCTCACAGCACAAATAGGTACATGAAAATATTTTAAAATCGTTCATTTGTACTTATATTACATAATGTATGAAATGATATTTTTTCAACTGCAACGTTAGGTTTGTCTTTCAATTCGGAATCGAAAAGCTATAGGCCGTATCTTGAAGTAACATTAAGTAAGTCTTTTTTTCATTCAAGCCGGTCTACTCTCTAGTCTAAAAAGCCACCAGCATCGGTAACAGATTCACGGACATACAATAAAGGCTCGTGCACACTGGCGCGACTTGTCGCGCGACGCGATTCTGCGATATTATATCCGTAGAACAATTTCTATGAAAACGCGCGCGACAGTTCACACAGGAGCGACCTGTCGCGCCGCGACGGCGTCGCGGAGCGACGAGCAGCGCGACAGCAAAGGTACCATTTTGTATGGCGTCGCGGCGAAATCGCGGCGATTTCGCGGGCGCGACGCTACGCCGCAGCCGCGACGCGACGCAAAGAAAGTATAAATGGCGGTGCCATCCAAGCTGCGCTCAGACGTGCCTTCGTGCTCTGACGAAGATCGTCAACTAGACGATCTTCGTCAGAGCACGAAGGTAGGTAGGTCTCTACATGTTTGCTGAGCGTGGGGTCCTAGACTCCTAGGTTCGATTCTCCGATTTTATTGCAAAATAAAATAAAATCATAAGCAAAATAGTAAGTCATTGAAATGTGACTCTTATCTCATTGTTTTAAGGTATAAATTAGGATGTTAGATGAAAATAACATCAAACCCAACCACCAACCAACGAACCATTTGAAACTAAAATCCTTGCAAATGTCAATCATTCTAATTTGTATCTTATTGCAGTGGTATAAGAGTTACATTGCAATGACTTACTAATAGTTTTGGCGGCGCGCGGCGCGGTCAAAGGAAAGTACCTCTTTGAAGATGCCGCAAGCCAGCCGCTATGCGCCGCGTCGCGCAGCGGGCGCGACGGTGTCGCGTCGCGTAGCGCGCGCGACGCTACGCCGCGGCCGCGACGCGACGCGAAACAAGAGAGTATAAATGGCGGTGCCATCCACGCTGAGCTCAGTAGTAGACGATCTTCGTCAGAGGACGAAAGCTGGTCTGTAAGTGTTTGCTGAGCGTGGGGTCCTAGGTTCGATTCCCCGGTCGGTCGACATAACCCAACCTAACCTAAGTAGGAAGTAGGTACCTAAGCTTGACCACACAAGCACGAACGACGAAACTGGCGAATTCGGACGTGCTAAGTGACTTAGGTAGGCGTAATTTATTATTTTTTTACGGACCTATCAATTTATTTGATTCATAAAGTTTACTTTCGCCTGCAGGCTGCAACACATTTTTATGGCTTTGTAGAAGGCGAGGGCAGATCTGTAGGCCTAGACAAAAACTTTTCTGATAGCGTTAACGCCAGACGCTAACGTCAAAATGTATGGCAATGACATTACCTGCGGAAAAGGTACGTAATGTCATGTGGTAAGCAAATGTCAACTCCATACAATTGGAATTTCCGTTGGCGTTAACGCTTACAGAAAAGAGATTTTGTCTAGGCCCCCTGGGCGTATTTGTTGAGCGTGAGGTCCTAATGATGGGTGGGTTCTTCATCAGGTTACGAGGACCTTTTGTTATTAGCAGTAGCTATTGATGAAGATAGAAGACAAGAAGTTAGTCGCATTAAACGCACATAAGTCGCAACATTAAATGCTGTATTTTTCTGTTGCACGCGTTATTGCTATGTGCGTTTGAATACCTACAGTTGGAATGCAGTGTATCTTGTAATTAGCTTCACTGTACCTAATAAAGCTCACGGCTGAAGTTCCGTTTAATACTAGGTACTTATTACTACTTTATTTTGGAAGAGTTTTCATGATTAGATTTGATTGTCATTTCACGTCAAAAGACTATAGGTAGGTTACTTAGTAGGGTACCTACAGGGACATAGACGTGCAATCTTTATAAAATGGTTACATCCAATGCCATAAATAAAATTACGAAAGTCATTCGATCGGTTACAGAAATTGTCACAGGTAATGTCTTTGTAAACGCATGCACGTAGTGGGCAGGCACCTAACTAGGTGGTGTGTGTAGGTACACATCACACACACAAACAAGTCTGTGCCGGCTCGGCTGGCGCTGGTAGCCACGGCCGCGCACGCCGCCCGGCGCCGGCGCGCGGCGGCTTCTCTTTGAAAGAGATGCGCGCGGCGCGGCGACCGCGGGAATATAGCACCTTTTTTGCATTATTTTACAATAGGTATTATTTTGGCAGGAGTCAATGATGGGTAACAAAAAAAAAATACTTTGTCAAACATTTTTATTCGAATCTGTAGGAAGTTTGTTCAATAATTTTCTTGGTGCTTTTCAACATTCATTACAGTCAGCGTACTTGCCGTGCAACTCATAATTAACATTATGAAAGACTTCTGAAATCATTAGGTACCCAACTGTTCAATGTATTTAATAAGTATTGTTTGTAAAATGTTTAAACACAAACAAATGAAAAAATATATATCACTAATAATACCTAGGTACTTAATTCTAAGTGTACTGGCGATGGCGGCGCGCGGCGCGAGTTGAAACGGTCTGCGTTCGTTGTACTTTTTAGTGGACGCCCGATTCATCGTAAGAGCGCTTGGGCTCCGCTAGCAGTCCAGTGCGTGAATGAGTTCGAACTTCGAGTTCACCGTCTGAATGCGAACGGCGGTGTTACATTACAACTCGCACAGCACCGCACGCGCAGTTGCACTTGCGACCACAAGATCTACGAGGCAGTCAGTTACTTTACTTTTATAATTAGATCACTCATTCATTAGACATAAAAACTTATCACTGAGTTTTACAAACACACATACATAATATTCACGCCTGTAATCCCCAAAGGGATAGTACACCCGCATTTCGCCAGTTATGAGCATAATTTTATTAGAGAAGAATTCACGTCCCGTCAAACGGGGTGAATAGAGATGCAGGTGTGAATCGAAACTTTAAAAGCGATTTTAACATTGAAATAATATAGTTTGATGCCAACAAGGGCACTTAATCGTTAATTATAATACGATAAACACATTAGAGTCCTTTTTCGCAACCAACTATATTATTTCAATGATAAAAACCCGTTTAAAGTTTCGTCTCGATTCACCCCTGGATCCCTATATTCTCTCCGTTTGACGGTAGGTAGATACTTACGGAATTAGTTTGATAAGTAAATTAAAAGTAAGTACTTACCTAGTTTAGTTCCAATATAGGTACCTACTCGTATGTTGTTTCAACTTAAATAAATATCAACTTTACGAGTGTGTAAATTAAGATGATTTCAAAATTATAATTAAGTAGGTAGTACCTACATACTCTTAAAGAGGCTATACAAAGTTTTGTAATTGAAAGAATACACTTTATATGTAGAAATTAAAGTTATTTTTCCGAAATCACTTAGATTGGGAACTAAAAAGCCCATAAAAAATAAAACTTAATTAGTTTATACCAAAGTAATAAAAAAAAAAAGATTTTTAAATAAATACTACGTAAAAGCATGTCCGAATTCGCCAGTTTCGTCGGTTGTGCTTGTATGGTCAAGCTTAGGTACCTACTTAGGTTAGGATGGGTTATGTCGACCGACCGGGGAATCGAACCTAGGACCCCACGCTCAGTAAACACGTACAGACCTGCTTTCGTCCTCTGACGAAGATCGTCTACTACTGAGCTCAGCGTGGATGGCACCGCCATTTATACTCTCTTGTTTCGCGTCGCGTCGCGGCCGCGGCATAGCGCCGCGCGCGCTACGAGTCGTCGCGCCAGTGTGAAAGGTGTTGCGACGCGATTCTGTCGCAGAATCGCTACGCGACACGTCGCGCGTCGCGTCGCGCCAGTGTGTATGAGCCTTAACATATTTGTTTCTTGATAGGTACGTAGGTACAGTGTGTCACGTAAACACCGGATCACAGTTCGTACTATCGCTCGTTACGCGGTTCGAGCTACAAGTATGGGCACCAGTTTAATGCGAATACTTACATTAAATTTCGTTTAAGTATTTACAACCAACTCAACTTCAAATTAAAATACAAAACAAACTTATAACTTCGCGAGAGTCGCGAAGGATGCTTGTACAACATAATGTATGTACGTCTTTTCCCGTCGGTGATCGGAACTTAACCGCCTTCCTCGCTTTTTTTTGATTCGCTGCTCTTAGTTGTGACCCTTAGAGGTCGTGGCTACTTAACCGGACTATCCTGTGGGTGCCTTAAGATTTACTCAAAGCCTCCAGCCAGGGGCAAATTTCTTAAATTATTAAGTGACCGCACGCTAAGGGCACCCCCTGTGGGGTACGGACCTCGGCTAAGGGCGTCACTGAGGGGAGGACAGCAAGGTGGGACAGGCTGGATCGAGAGGTTAATGGAATTATTATTATCGGGGGAATTTAAAGCTACAGGCTCACTTACGGCGCGGGCTGGCGCTTCGTCGAGCAAGGGTCGGGGGGGGGGGAGCAATTACATCGGGGGGCGTCGCGTGTAACCTCAGCGGCGAGGTCGGAACGATGGCGGTCTGTGTTTGTGCACTGTACTGGTGGCCCTACTGCTCTCCTGGAGGAGGGTTATTGGGTCATTGGGGTCGACTAGGACATGGCTTGGACGGCGGGTATGACTGATACGGGAGGGGTATAGCGGGCGGCCTCGATAACCAGAGGGTTGCGATGTGTGGCCGTGGAATCGAAGAAACGCTTGGAAATGCGTTTCATGAATTGACCGATGTTCGGGATTTAAAGGTCTAGGTGGAGGTTTCCGTTCCGACCGAACCAAGGGGAACCGGTCGCCCTACGGAGGAACCGGTTTTGGAGGGTTCCTTGCTCGCGACAACGCCGGGCTTTTTATACCTACCATAATGTAGGTACCTCTAGCGGCACATTTCTTTTGATGTTGTAGCCAGACGACGTGACGTCCAACATCTCCCACCTGATCAACGGTCCAATAGACGCTTTTCTCAGTTGGCTAACGATCCCTGCGACTAGGTTAAACAATAGGAGCGAGCGAGATAGAGAGCCATACTCTTCTAAGCGGTGGTAAGTCTTTCGGAACAACTTTATTTAACTTATTTAGTTGGTTAGAGTTTACTCGCGTTATACTAGTCTAGTGGACGACTTGGCACATTTGACCACAACTCACTAAATGCGATTAGCCATAAACATATTTATGGACATTATTCTGTCTATCATCTTCAAACGATTAACAAACAGAACGATGTTTTAAATTCGTTTAGCGCTAAACGTGTTTAGTGATTTGTGCTGCAAACGAGCCTTCATATTGCTTAGGTGGCACTACCTAATATTGCTCAGGTATCACTATTTAATATTGCTTAAGTATTACTACTTCGGTTCAATTGTATTAGTGGCTACTATTATTCCGTCTGTCTTTTATCTGGGAGGGATGGTACAAATTATAAACAGTTTTCTTAAAGAAATTATTTTATTTCCATTACAATTGGACATCTGTTATGTATCTTTGGATTCTATTACTTATCATAGAAGGGAGTTAGGTCGGTGACGAACCAGTGGGAGCAGAGATACAAAGACATACTGCTCAAGCTGATGACGTACTAGTTGCCGACTGAGGACGAGAGCCGCGCGCCGACTACACGTGCTGTATAAATGACGGACATCAACGATATTCATAACTTAGTGTGTCCGGCACTCTGGACGCAGTTCATCGTATGCCTCGCCAGCGAGATACCTATTTTGTGCGGTCAGCGACTCGGCGTCAGCGGGCCCCAGTACATTACTTGTCGTCAAGGGATCCATGAGAAATGATCATAAATTGCAATAAGTACCTATTGTTTGTTAACCAGAAACCAGATCCGAGGCAACAGCAGCTTCTCTCGTGTCGGCTCTCACTATGTGAGAACAGTTCGTCATGTGCTCGAAATAATAATTTAAGCAATCTAGTTACAACCAGATTACTGACACGCCTCGTCTCTGAGAGGGAGTGAGCTGTGATCCACGACACGGGCCCAGCGCGGGTTGGTGGATGGCACTCATGGAAAAATAGTCTTAGGAGTTGCGGTAGTTAAATCGTGTCCGTCAAGCTGACGTCTACACCATGGAATTCATGGTTGGTTAAAATCTCAAAAAAATAAAAAAATAAACGAGGTTTCGGAAGTCGCTGGTTTTGGTTTAGTGTGCAGGGTGTTAGGTAGACGGTTGAACATACGAAAATAGCGGATCCGTGGGGCGATCTGCAACGTGTTTAGGCCTAATAACAAGACCCAGGACACATGCACTTTTCTTCTTTTTTTATAATTTTTATTCGATATACGTCGTTGCACAAACTTCAAACGTCAATAATTTCTTTAAAAAATCACAAAACTGGCAATATTTCGTTTTAATTTTCATCTAGAATAATTTTTGAATCTTAAAAAAAATCGTAATTGACGCAGATGGTTACTAGAAAGTTAACTACGAGCCCTTAAACTACGAACAAATTAAAAAAATATACCGCAAGCCCGATTTTGAACCGTGTTTAAAAAAAAAAAAAACAAAAAAAAAACTAAGAGTGATACAGCAGTTCTAATTCTAGGGAAACATCTTTGGTTCATGCAACATGCACATATTTTTTTAAAACTAGATTTACGTCTGTTATAACTGCCCGAGCCTTTTTTCACGGAACTACATTTGCGAAAAGTGAAATTCATTACATGCAAAGTTGTCAAAATGGTATAAGAGTGTGAGTATGACGGAATTTTACTATTGCATAAAGTGCTTAGCCAAATAAATACACGTAAAGTTATTAAAAGTAATACACTAAAGAAAACTCAAGATGATAATCAATTTTCATCATTTATTAATAAAAGATTTTCCAATCGTTGCCCTTGATTTGCTTTGCATGCTCGGCACCGGTTTCGTATTTCGACCGTTGTAGTTCGTAGCAGCATATCTGCTTTCATTATTTAGAATGCTGCATTTATTCGATTTATCAACTCTTCTCGACTAGGAATCACGGTGGCGTATACCAGGTCTTTTTCTCCAACCCACACGTAGATGTTGATCAGGGTAAGGTCTGGCGACCGCGGAGGCCAGGGAATCGGACCACCCCGACCAATCCAGGAGTTAGGATTAGGAAAAAGTACTATTGTGTTAAAAAAATAACGAGCGGAAATTCAAACTAACTAAATTAATTATAAATTCCAGAATCAATGACGAACAACGATAATTTTCACGCGCCAATATTTTCATGTTTTTTTTCTTTAACAGCTCTATTAGTAAGCCAGTTCGAAATTTAAATAAAATCTTTGATAAGTTACCTCCTTGGTTGCCATGTTTTAAGTAAAAAGTTAGTTCCATTTTTAAGTTACACGATACTGAGTTTTCTATTTATTCGACCGTTAAACACAACAGATATGGATTTTCTTACTAATATTGCCGGTCGCTGCTCGAATGCATTCGACCAGTACAGCATTTTCGATTTATCCCAAAAAAAATTGTCAAAATAATGCTCGAATTTTCAAGCATATTTGAGATAAAAACTTAACAAAACGATCAACAAAACAAAACTAGTGAACAAAAACAAATAACAACTGTTTGCTACAAATAATTATTATTTTGATGCACCTGCGCCTCAATTACAGTAGACTCCCAATCTTTTTGGCCGGGTTAAACATAGGCGCGAGCAGCTGCGTAGAATGCAAAATTAAGGTTACAGTTGGGAAAATACCATGCGCAAATGGCGCAAGATGGCGGTCGTGCTCACTTCAGCCCGCGCGCGCTTGGTTGGAAAAGATTGGGGATTACTGTCCTAATGCACAGCAAAAGTAAGAATATTAAATTATGTGACCATTCATGGAAAAACAATGACAAAAATCTCGATGAATCTTGAAATATGAGAACAATATTTTTAACTAAGAAAATTGTATCTGCTAACAGCTTTAGAGAAACCTGAAAAGCCCATCAAAATGAAAAAATTAAGTTACAATAAACAACATTTTGTATACCTACCAAAACCCTTAAATCAAACAAACATTTCAAATATATTTTGTGCATGTAGAATTAATTTCACTTTTCGCAAATGTAATTCCGTGAGAAATGGTCCGGGTAGTTAAAATTGATGAATTATTCTAGTTGTTTTAAAAGAATTTGTGCATATTGCATACCGTTAGAATGGTCATGGACCAAAGATGTTTTCGTAGAATTAGAACTGCTCTATCAGTCTTACTTTTTTTTTTTTTAATGCAGTTCGAAGTTGGGCTTGCGGTAATTTTTTAAATTTGTTCGTAGTTTAAGGGCTCGTATTTAACTTTCTAGTAATCGTCTGCGTCAAATACGAATTTTATAAGATTAAAAAAATATTCTAGACGAATATTACAAAAATATGTTGCTAGTTTTGTTATTTTTCGAAGAAATTATTGACGTTTGAAGTTTGAGCAACAACAAAGCTCGAAATAAAAACAAAAAATAGTAGATGCGTGACCTGGGTCTTGTTATTGGGCCTAAACATGTAGCAGATCGCCCCACGGTTCCGCTATTTTCGTATGTTCAACCGTCTGCCTGACACCCGATGCCCGATGGCAATTTGGTAATATACAGACTTGAAAAATAATGTTAGTTTCTGAAGTCGATACTTCAGAAACTAACATTATTTTTCAAGTCACTTTTTGCTGGTTGTTTTCTGGAAAAAAATAAATGTTTTTACTTCGATCTCATGTACCACTACTAACTATCTGAAGACAACAACAACATCAACGTAGACGAACTGGATTGAAAACCTATTATTGAAGTTTACTCAAAAACTACTCAAACCAAGTTAATAAAATTGATATGGAACAACCTCGCGGGCGTTCTCAGCCAAATGAAAAGCAAGTTCGCTAATAAAGTATCGTAATTTTGTTGTTAGTTTTCTTTTAGTTGACGTACCGATTCCGCATTTTACCCGACTACGGTGAAGCAAAAAGGAATGTTATGATTTTGACCGTTATGTATGTATGTGGGTACGTATGTATGTATGTTCATGTGTTCCCTCAACTTCTAAACTAAGTAGTTTAGAAGTTCATTTACCAAATTATAAGTATCATAATTTGATAAATGAGGTATCGTTGGAAGCGTCTTGATCTTCCGCTATGTGACGGCATATGAGCACGGCTATCCTCGGAACATATGAGCACGGCTATCCTCGGAACATATGAGCGCGGCTATCCTCTGAACATATGAGCACGGCTATCCTCTGAACATGTGAGCACGGCTATCCTCGGAACATATGAGCGCGGCTATCCTCTGAACATATGAGCACGGCTATCCTCTGAACATATGAGCACGGCTATCCTCTGAACATGTGAGCACGGCTATCCTCGGAACATATGAGCGCGGCTATCCTCTGAACATATGAGCACGGCTATCCTCTGAACATATGAGCACGGCTATCCTCTGAACATATGAGCACGGCTATCCTCTGAACATATGAGCACGGCTATCCTCTGAACATATGAGCACGGCTATCCTCGGAACATATGAGCGCGGCTATCCTCTGAACATATGAGCGCGGCTATCCTCTGAACATATGAGCACGGCTATCCTCTGAACATGTGAGCACGGCTATCCTCGGAACATATGAGCGCGGCTATCCTCTGAACATGTGAGCACGGCTATCCTCGGAACATATGAGCACGGCTATCCTCTGAACATGTGAGCACGGCTATCCTCTGAACATATGAGCACGGCTATCCTTTGAACATCAGTATGAATATGTATTAAGTACATTAAAATATATTACGTGTAAGTTGTTTATTTAATAGACGACATATATTGAATAGTTTGTACATAACAATTTCAGATGAGAATAATTTTCTTGTTTCATACTTTTTAGAGCGTGATTCTTCAGTAGTCGGGTTTTAGTTTTTGAACTTACTTTTTATAATATATTGAGGTTTGCATCTACGTCATTATTTTGCTTTGAACTGTTAAGTTTCTAGATAGAATTATAGGTTCGTCATGGAATATAACTTCATAGAACGTTATATACGAATTACCTATCTTGGATTTGTAAAGTAACTTCTGTCCTGAATAACAATAAAGCCTATAAATGATGTCTTCTGCAGTTTGGTACAGACGGTCCGCTCTCGCGCCGCGCGCAAGCGGGCGGCGCAGCTGTTCGCGTTGACCGACTCGACGCAGTAACACAGGCGTGACGAGATGCGCTCGCACGCTTAACGCGCAACTCCACGCAGGCATACCCCGACTAGTTGAAAGCGGTCGTCTACATTATGGGGAGGACTTATGTTTCGTCCGATTGTTATTTGGATAGTTGCACTACACATTTAGAATAATGAGTCAGTAGCGTGTTGCTGTGCGTCTCGCGAGTCGTTGAAATGTGCTCAGAGAGCACATGCGGGGCGAAGGGGCTTGGGGCGCGGGGTGGCCCGCTCTGTCCTCCGGCAGCTAATACAAAATTCTTAATGATACTTTGATTACTAAATAGCTTGAAGGATTGTACAAGTACCTATTTTAGAGAAATTACGTACATTTATTATAATAATAAAGACTAGCATACACATGAGCGAGTAGCCGCGGACAGCGCGCGGGCGGACCGGCCGCGCGCTGTCCGCGGGTTGGGACAGCGCCATGTTAATGTTTATTTTACCGATCGTAATATATAATCATTTTATTAAAATACCTTACAATTTCGATTAATACAAATAATATTAAAGAAAATATTGAGCATAATTATTATTACATTACTTATAAGCCGTATCACAGTACGCTAACTTAAAATAGTAATGTTTCAGAACTTTATTGGTTCGCACTATAATAAAATAAAATATTTAGTTTCAATATGCGCAAGAACGGTACATAGTGATGGCCGAATCATGACGCACAAGTAAGTATACATTACAGTACATAATATAGGCCCAATACAAACAATAGTAAAGACAGTCTTACAAGTGTGCGCGAGCGCGAGCGCACATACAAGTGTGCGCGAGCGCGAGCGCACTGCTCACCTCTAAATTATAACAAGCATCGTTATTGGTCCGAGTCGAACGAGTCTTCTAACGTGTATAGTAACTACATATTTTATAAGTATTAGTTAAATGCTAAACGAAGGAGTACATAGGTGAGTGCGTGTATACATCTAAGTCAAAGTGTATATTGCGAATATCAGGAATGTAGGCAACGATCCGGCCCGAGCGACGGCAGTAGCTCGCGAGTGCGCACGAGCCACGAGCCACGCGACGCAATATCTTACTATCAACATTTTGGCACTGATAAATAAACTCATAATAAACTAGCGGAACTCAAGAGCCTCAGGGTCGCGTGCCGCGCTAATACGATCCGTGACACTCGCCACACTAACAACACTGCCACTATCAGCAGAGCACGGTCCGTGCTGCCGCCACTAGGTGTCCAGTATACAACATTCACTTGTCGGTACTCTTTGGTCTGTCAACATTACACTGCGAGCCTGCGGCTACAGTGGGTGCGGAGACTCGGCGCGCCGCAACACTACGGGGATTATGTTTACTTATCAACTACTGTCGCTACGAAGTCTTACATGTTCGTTTTGAGATCGGTTACATTATACTGATGAAGAAATAGCATGTCGTGGTGGCGCCGTGTTCATTGTTGCGGCGCGCTTATTGCTCGCTGCGGTCACTGGCGCGAGCACACGGCGCGGGCGCAGGCCGCGTTGTTTAGCCGCGGTCGCGTGCCGCGGTCGCGCGTCGCGTTCCTTGCGGTTCGTAAGGTCTGTGTTCTGTAGTGTATGTCAGCCGCTTCACGTTTATCTGTAAAGTTTAATTCATGTCATACTTAGTATTGTCAGTTAGTTGTGCTAGTAACTGTTTCTGTTTCTTTTGACAGAATAAAAACAAATTACGAGTATTTGGATCTTTCGAAGATTGTTTTTGATAAGGTAAAGAGTGGTAATTCAGTTTTAGAGGATATTGTCTTAATTAATTCAAAAGTCGTTATTGATAAACTTAAAAGACGAATCAAATGTTTCAAAATTTAAATTGTTTTTTTATTTAATTTATGTTGTTCCACTGCTGGGCAAGGTCTGCCTTATATTTCAAATCTTTTTATGTTGTGTTTTTTTTTGTCAATTGGTCAGGAACGAGTCAACAATACAGTTTGTTTTTTTAGGTAAATTAATTGAAAATTAATTTAATACTTATCGGAGTACATAATAAATATTTTAATAATTATTTTTGAAAACTACATTTGAAACGTCCCCGTGTTATTGTTATTGTATACGAAGTCTACGCGTAGTAGTGGATGAATTGATACTTGTTAATAAAAGGTTAAGAAATTGGAAATGGTAGAATGTTTTTATTGATAAGTGTTGTTTCACTGATATAGAAGTATTTCAATTGTAATTGTTTAATTAGTTTTTGTGATGTATACCTGTGTACGATATCGGCGAGGTCCTTCAGCGCGCGTTCGACGCCGTCGGCGAGGTGGTGCGTGGGAGGCGCCGGCGAGGCCAACGCGCGCGCTTCTGCCTCGAGCCGCGCCGCCGCCGAGCGCAGCGACACGCGCAGCGCCGGCGAGCAGCGCCGCGCGTCCGCCGCCGCCGCGCACGCCGCGCCCAGCCGCGCCAGCCGCTCCGACGACTGCAGCCGCCACAGCGAGCCGCGCCCGCCGCCCCCGGCACCGCCCGCGCCGCCCGCACCGCACCCGCGCCGCACCTACACATCCAACAAACCAGTATTAGCATTTCAAAATATATACTATACTCTTACATATTTTTTTAATTAGTTTGTTTAGACTTGCCTCCTTTTTACAGTGCAAGTCACTTCATAATTCTGAAAGTGTCATCTACGTGTTTGTACACCTCTACATCAAATTCACCACGGAAGAGCACTGATCTCCAAGATGCACGTAATTACTAATTTGTAACTCAGCAGTTCATACACCTGTAGCAAGCTACTCACTGCTTAGTGCTCACTACATTATTTGTATCCTAACTTTAGAATAAACAACTATGTTTAAGCTACATTTTAGTAATTGTTTTTTTTTTTATTCAACTTCACTAAAAGATATCATCTTCAAATTCAAACAATCAAAGCTCTAAGGTTTATTGATTTAAAAATAAATATAAAATTATGAGTACTTTACAGAATTTCTGAAACCTCTTCAAATTTGCCAGAAAGCTCCATTAATCCGTAAAATATTTATATATTTACTATAAAAATCAATTTTTCAGACTCTTCAGACTTAATGAAAGCCCATAAATCCAGAAACCAGCATGTCCTAGAACTAAAAATTTCAAACATGTGACATCCACCACCCGCACTGGGCTCGCATGGTATATTCCGGCCCACTCTGAGGAAACCTGTGTCCCAGCAGTAGAAACAGTATAAGCTGATTATACCTATACCGCAATATCTTCGCCAGATTTATTTATCAAAGTCGGTCTGAGTAAGGCCTGTACGATGAGATTTAAATTAACGGCGCTGAACATCCCGTTATTCTTACTCCATTTTTGCCGTCTGAAAACTTTCAAATATATTTTTGGCGTTCTCTCATCACGCCCCATCTACTTAGCTTTCAAGTTTTCGTACTGAATATGCTCGCTGGAGAACCCTCTGGACGTCCCTACCACCATGTTTTTTCTAATATGACATAAAAATTGCGTTTCCGAGCCAGATGTGTCAAAACGAAACAGAAACGTGAGTATTTAGACGCTTTAGGGCGAATCTAATGACATAGAAGTTCGGTTACAACGCATTTTCTCTATTAAAACCAGTTTCTACAAAACGCGTTACTCTCCAAATTATTGAATAGGTTATTCTTGAAGTTTCAGATTCTCATGACTGACTGAGGGCATGACGCGATAACTGAATTTGAACATCAATACACGAAATATAAAAGTAAATCGCATCAAATAGGTCAGTGGATACGAAACAGGGCACTATGAAAAAAAGACTTAGAATAATTTCACGAAAAATCATCTCCCAATCAAGCCTTCGGGAAAAGGTGGGATGTGGGAGTAGTAGGGTGGGGGAACACCACGGCAAACCTTAAGGGCATTGACCTTGACGTCAAAGTCAAAATTCCGAAAGTCAAGATCCGCGATTCTCCTAAGGTCACCGACCTTGATCTCCGAGCAATTAACCTTGAGGTTAAGGTCAAAATTCCGATAAGTCGTAATCGACGGAGGCCCACTTTCCTACTTCTGACTGGTTTAAAACAAAATAACCTAACCTGTCCGAGTCGTGTGCCCCAAGTCCCGAGCTCGCTTCCCTCGCTCTTGCATCCTAAATTCTCCTACTACAGTTATATTGTATTTTGTACCGATCCCTTCGACATAATTTTTATGACAAACGGCTCTGTTCGCAGACAAAAACACCAAGACGCTTTTAGCCTTATATTTAGGTGTTATATACGATAGACTCACGAAATCAACTATGTGCGAAAATATTTATTTTTAGGCAAAAAACATCTAAGACTTTTTGCCTCCGTGTCCCGTTACGTACACTCCAACCCATCAAATGCCAATACCATAATATATAACTGTTATCTATTTATATAAGGAAACAGGGTAAGGAAAGTATTGGCGCAGCAGCATACACCTAGGTCCGCCACCCTCCGCAAACCTGACAATACACTAACTTCCTCGCCAGAAGAAGCGAAACGCATCCTAATTGAAACTCACTTCCCCGGATGTATCTTCGCGCAGGTAATCGACTGGCAAGATATAATTCAAACACCATCAGACAACGATTGGCTGTATGCACGCAGGGTGATCACGTTGGAGAAACTTCAATGGTCCATCCGGAGTTTCCATCCTTTTAAGGCAGCTGGGCCAGATGGAGTCTTCCCCGCCTTACTACAGTGGGGCGGTACCTCTGTTGCAATAAGACTGGTGCCCTTAATGAGAGCATGTCTGGCCTTTAGATACGTTCCTAAAGGATGGAGGGAAGTGAAAGTAATATAAAGCCAGGTAAGCCCCTAAGCCAGGTAAGGGTGACTACACAAACGCCAAATCCCATCGACCAATCAGCCTGACCTCCTTTTTTATTAAAGACTCTAGAAAGGCTGTGTGATAGAGAGCTGAGGGATAGCGCTCTGAAAAACATACCGCTACACGGTAATCAACATGCATACAGCTCGGGTAAGTCGACCGAATCCGTTCTACATCTGGTAGTCAGCCAGATAGAGGAGGCGATTCATCAGAAAGGCACCTGCCTGGGCACTTTCATAGACATCGCAGGAGCCTTCGACAAAACCAACTTCTCCAGCATCAGCAGTGCCCTCTCCAGACACGGAGTGGAACAGGTACTAACAGACTGGATTACAAACATGTTAAGCAAACGAGTGGTTCGCCTTGAGGATAAGGAGCAGTTGGCCATGATAGCCAGAGGTTGCCTCCAGGGAGGGGTGCTGTCCGCCCTTCTATGGAATCTGGTGATTAATGACCTCATCACCAAACTCAACGACAACCGCTATTACACAATAGGTTATGCAGACGACCTCGCAATCCTTGTTTCGGGGAAGGTGACGGGTACGATCTGCAACCTCACTCAGCAAGCGCTACGTATCGTAGAGAGATGGTGCAGGGACTTTGACCTTTCAGTGAACCCCACCAAAACTGAACTAGTCATGTTTACCCAAAAAAGAGCATTAGGCCCTTTCAGCCTACCTAAACTATTCAATACAGAACTCCAGTTGGCCAACGAAGTCAAGTACCTCAGGGTCACTCTAGACAGTAAGTTAAACTGGAGTAGTCATTTAGACAACAAACTAAACAGGGCCTGCATAACCTTCTGGCAGTGCAGGAGAATGATAGGTAAGAAGTGGGTTCTATCCCCAAAAATTATACTATGGCTGTACACCACAGTAATCCGCCCCATGCTCACCTACGGGGCCGTGGTCTGGTGGCCCCGCACCAATGTGGTTACAGCCTCCAAAAATCTACAACGCATGCAAAGACTGTTGTACGACTTATATTCTATTTATAATTTGACATGTACCTATAATATTTTCAATGTTTCAACTTGACTAATGAATGTATGTTATTATGACTTTTTATTTTATGTATAATTTGACTAATCCAAAATATTTTTTTACAATACTTTATTATGGTACAATTTTATACTAATGCAAAGAGTGTAAACTGGGGATAAAGTGTAAAATGTATATTATATTAACGTAAGTCAAAAACAAAGCGCCAAAAATATTGTACACCTTATAGGTATGTTACATTGCTCCTATAATTATTATGACTATGACATCTTTATCTACATGTGACAAACAATAAATGATTTGAATTTGAATTTGAATTTGAAGATTAGCCTGCATGGCCACCACGGGCTGCATGAGGACTACCCCGACTGCAGCAGTCGAAGCCATGGTGGGACTACCACCGCTCCACCTGTTCATACAGCAGGAAGCGACGATGGCGGCGGCACGTCTAAATGCACTAGATCTCTGGGGTAAGAGAGACATGCCACACAACGCGCTGCTAGAGGGACTCAATAAGGAGTTCCCCATTACGAAAGCCATAAATGACCGGGTACCCAAACAATTTATCTTTGATAAAAAAATACAAAGAGGATCGCCGATGTGAGGGCTTGTGCCCTGCAGAGCTGCGCATCTTCACGGATGGATCTAAAACAGGTAGTGGCACAGGTGCTGGGATCTTCTCGGAGGACTTCAATATACACATAGCCACACCAGTGTTCCAGGCCAAGTGCATGGGTATTTCTCTAGCCGCTTCGGCCATCATGACCAGGGAAGTTAAGGACCAGTCAATCCGCATACTCTCAGACAGCATGGCTGTTCTGACAGACAGTTGATTCTGGGCTAATATACGAGTGCCACCAGCGCCTCCACCAGGTGGGTAGCCTCAATAACATAACCATTCAATGGATCAAGGGACACAGCGGTTCGCTAGGTAATGACGCAGCTGACGAACTTGCCAGAAGGGGGTCGAGCGTGGCACCAGTGGGACCTGAACCCATCGTGCCACTCCCCTTTGGGTACTTACGCACTCTGGTAAGGAAACGCACCAGCGACCAACATCACAAACTGTGGGTGGACCAAGGTGAGTGCAGGCAGGCTAAGGAAGCCCTCCTACAATTGATGGCCGCCTTGCGAAACAGGTTCTCCGACTAACTAAACAACAGTTGCGTACAGTTACAGCAGCCCTAACTGGCCATGGGTCATTTAAAAAACACCTCTTTTTCATAGGAGTCACAGACAGTCCGCTGTGCAGGGCCTGCATGGAGGACGACGATACAGCAGCTCATGTGCTTCTAAACTGCCCGGTGGTCGCCACGTACAGGGCAAAGTACTTCGGTAACCCAGGTACCCTACGTGAGATTGTCAGCAACACCAAAGCGTTGCTGGCCTTCTTCGAGGAGCTGGGGTGGATCGAATAATCGATTGTCCCACCCGTACGCAAAATACGCGCATTGACGTGGAGTTGCGGACACCACCACGTATTAAAAAAAAAAAAAAAAACTGTAATGTATTTAAACACTATAACAACACGTAACATTCGTAAGTATTCAAAATAAAAATAAACCTGCGGGGTAGTTGCGTAACACATTATTAGTAGCAATGGCTTTCATTTTAACATTTCTACAGCATTCATTGCGTTATTTACGTTGTTGAACAGACAAATTTTTCGAACTTAGGAAGCAATGGATAACAATATCCTTCAAAATGATTCAGACTGTGATTGAAGTGTGTTACGCAATTAGGGTGCTGGTGTTATTTTTATTTTGAATAGTTACACCGTCAACAACGTTTTTCTACCAAACGATGTCACAGTGGTCAGGGGCTCATTAAATTCGTTCAGTTCATTGCAATGAGTGCGACATTCTGGCGAAAGGTTCTTATTTTGACACCTGGCTAGAACAAATCTACTACTACTTACTTTACTATTTCGATAGTATTTTTATAGACTCACTACAAAAAACCTTTTAAAAAGGTCACAAGACCTATCAACCTGAACGATTTCTAAGTATAAAATAGTAATTTGTTGGACATTTTGAAAACGTGCTACACACTTGTTCGGGTTGGCGTGACTCGCAGCCGGTTTGTAGGCGGCGTGCAGTCGGGGGCTAAAATCGAATATATATCTCACCATCCGGCTGTACTAAATTGTGTCAGTACTTACAGATAGTTTGACAGATTTTTGCAATTAAAATAGTTTTGACTGGTTAAGAGTTTTGATTGTGACAAATACAAGGTTTCAAAAGACTCATTACCATAATGTACGCAGTGTGTACAGGCACGAGTATCTATACTCGTACCTGTACACACTGCGTGCACCTTATAGTTACGCATAACACCAAAGCGTCTCGTGCAATAAAAATGGTAACTTAGAGAAAATACCTGTTTCATAATTGTATTGTTTTGATGACACTATTTGTTCGTAAAACCATACAATATCTATTATTACTTTAGGAGTAAATCGAGTAGTGGGTGGTGTGCGTACCTCGTTGGTACACCAGTCGAGCGAGGTGCGCAGCGCGGCCAGCAGGTCGGCGTCATCGGCGTCGTCGGTGCCGGGCTGCAGCGGTGTGGCGTAGATGCCCTGCTTGGCCGGCTTGCCCTTGACGGGCGGCTTGCTCGGCACGGCCGGCTTGTCGTCGCGACGACGCGCGCGCGCGCCTTCAGGCGAATCGTCGTCGGGGCGCGCGCGCGCCGCTGGGCTCAGCCGCTCGTCCGATTCCTTGCTCTCCCACAGCTTCTTGAGGCTGCTGATGCTGCCAGTGCTGCGGCGCTTGTCGTCGTCGTCGCCGGTGCCGGCGTCCAGCGCGCCGTCGTCGCGCGGCTCGTCGGGCGAGCGCTCCGCCTTCTTGGCGGTGCCGTTGGTAGCGGGCGTGCCGCTCTCCACTTTCCGTAATCGAGACTTGAAGTCTATGATAGCGCGGCCCGACTCCTCCGAGTCCTTGGGCGCAGGCAGCATTTTTTTATTGGTTTCTACCTTTTTGAGTTGCGATTTAAAGTCAGTGTTCTTGACCTCCATGCTCTTCTGGTCGACGTTGTTGCTGTAGGGCGTCTTACGGAGGCTGGCCTTGAGGTCGATGGGTGACACGCTTTCCTTGGCGTCGTCATGGCGTACAGGCTCGGGTCGGCGCATGTTGAGGCTCTCGGACAGTTCGCTCACGAGGCGAGTCACGGGGTCACGGTCGCCGAAGGGCGCGCTCACGTCCCCCATCACCAGCTCGTCGGGCGGCGACTCGTTGAGGCGGTGCTTCTTCTTGTCGGCGCGCTCTTTGATCTCCGCCACCAGCTTCAGCTCTAGCATCTCTTTCATGTTCTTCTTGGTGGGCTTGTCGTCGTCGCGCTCGGGTGGCGGTGGCGGCGGTAGCTCGACGAGACGTTCGGACGTGTCGGTGCCGGCATCGCGGCAGCAGTCGGGCGGCGGCGGCGGCGGCTGCACCTCTTCCGGCGGCGGCGGCAGCTCGGGCGGCGGCGGCGGGAACTCCAGCTCAGCCAGGCGCGGCCGTGGCTTGGCGGGGCTGTCGGCGAATGAGCGCAGCGGGGGAGCAGCGCGGGGCGCGCGCGGCGAGGCGGGCGCGGGTGCGGTCACGCCGCCGGACGAGTTGGAGCGGATCATATGAGGCATGGCACGCGCCGTGCGCGGCGAGAGCGAACGCGCCTCATCCCGCGGCTCACGCCCCGCCCCCACCGACTGGCGCATGGACTCCAGGTAGGCACCGATGCGCGCGCCCTTAGGCAGTGTGCCGTAGCGGTTGATGGCGCGCTTCACGTTCTGCACCTCCAGGGCCGCCACCTGCACTCCTTGCTGCAACAGGACGTCACACGCATTAGGTACCCGCACGTGAGGGCACAGGCGCGGCTGGCGCGGTACTTACCTTGGGCGCGACGTCGTGCTGATGCGGGTGCGCATGGTGGCGGCGCTTGTTGCGGTGGCGCGGCTCGCCCCCCGACTCGTCAGTATCGGGCGTGCCCTCCGCCAGCGAGCCCTCGGAGGAAGCCTCGCGCGCGCGCCCCCCACCGCCTGCACACAACACGCTCGTCAGCACCGCGCGGCGCCTAGTGATCTGCGTGCACGCACGCTCGTCGCTAGCTGCGCCCTGCCCTGATGGTAGCATTTCACTTGGTGCAGCATATTTGTGTAATTTCTCTATTTGCCCATTACGACACCGCTCAGTAAACACCCTAAAGCCCACTTGCGCGTTTAGTCGGGTTAAATTAATAAATGTAGAGTTTATAAACTCGGAGTTAAGTAATTAACATTTTAATTCTTATCACGCGTTGCGCCACTAAAAAGTAACACCGGGTTAGTTAACCAGACATCACTGTTTTTTAAGTTGGGAACATTGCGGTTCAATCTACGAAACATAAAATAGAATAGCAATGTATATGCCCTGATATGTAATCCGACCAAAAATTTATCAACCTACAGAGAACGGAAATATTGTGTACCGATCTCTTTTACGCTACATTACGATACGTAATACTTTCTTGTCTTTAAATTTTATAACATGGCATTTCATTTTAATCATATTGTATGTGGTTTCCATGGATATTTGTTTATTGATTGACGAAAAGTCAGATAAGGAAAATTTTAAATTATTATTTTTTTATAAATTGTATTTATTTTTATGAGTTCATGAATATATTGCCTGCTGATAGAGTACCGAATTTTCACTTGCTACAACGTCGAACAATATAAAATACAAGATAAGTTATCAGCAGGACCTCATGACGTCAATTTATTTCTCATAATCATAATCATTTGTCAGAATATGGTACATTATATGGTCTTAAGATTAGTCAGTGGTATCATCACATTCTGCCAAGTGTGGCGCGCAAATATTAGGGACATACATTTTGAAATTACTAACACTAACCTAGAGTTAAGCGACTTAACTCTCCCACATCGGCGGGTTTAATATATAAAAGTTTAACTCTAGGTTTAGGTACCTCTAACTCTTTGTGGCGCAAAATGAATTATTTAATTATCCCCGAGTTAGCTGCTAACCCGAGTTATTCAGGATAACCCATGAACGCGCAAGTGGGCCTAAGTGAAGTGCTAGCATAAGGTCCAGCCAGGTGGCAGTCGACCAACGTCCACCAAAACGTCCGGTTAACTAGACATGAATGAATGTGTAAGAGCAACCGTGGTCTAGTTGCACTCCTTAAAGAACCACACAGGCATAAACGCACATTTCACACACCGTATGTAATCACCCGCAACTTTCAAATAAGATGCCATAACAATCATATGTTTTGATTATACTATTATTTATTACCTAAGAAGAAACAGTAAGATAAAATACTACCAGGAATCGAATATCAATTAGGTAATCGCTACGAAGTACTTGTAAACAACACCAGTAGCACCGCTGCGCAGGGCGGGCCCACGCCTGCGCACGTGCACCAACTGTGTGGCTGGCGAGTGCTTCGCGTGCAACTTATAATATATTCACAACGTGCACATATTCATGGTCGCTAACGCGTCCATACTAAATCAGTCCATGAAGCACTAACAATTGACACAAATCAATGAATCAATGCTACGCGCACAGTGTGACGCGTCCATAGCCGTTCGAGGCGTGTCGTGTGCACGGTCCGTGCGCAGGAGTGGATGCGCCTCTACAGTCCGCCCCGCGCTCGGCGATACCTCGTAATATCCCAACTAATAATACTGGGAGGCAAGGACGTCGACGCGCGAACTGTAACCATGAATTCAGCACATGATTCTAAACAGACAGAAATTTCTTAACAGAAATCTTTCGTCGGTTACATAAAAGAAAATAGCTGTTCCATTCATTTTGACCGCGTAGGTATCGCACTTTTCTATGAAACAGCAGATTTTGTTTTTGATAACCCTGCACGAAACATTTCTACGCTGAGGCTCTATATTCTAGAGCCCAAGCGTAGAAATGTTTTGTCCAATTCTGGACTCTAGAATCATGTGCTCAAAGCATTCATTTCAAATAAACAATTATAGGCACTTTCGAATTGTCAAGGGGTCGGTCAGTCAGAGAAATGAAGCTAGTTGCCCATTCCAAAGCGTAGTAGGTACCGATGGCGAAGAACGGGCAAGCAAATCCACGGACACTCTTTAATATCAAAATATTGCTACAAAAAATTGGTTACATCATTATGTTGAAATTATATATGTGAGAACGATGTAGAAAGACGTGCACGTTAAAAGCGACCTTAATAAAAAGACAAAAACAAATTTAAATAAGCCGTGGCAGCTAAGAGAAGACCAGTCCCAACCGACGACGCCCATTCACGAACATGCCGTATGGATCAGGACCATTCAGCTCAACCATTTTGAAGCGAACTTAATGATCCAACAGACACGCCACCACCAGCGAGACATTTGAGTGAGCATGACATACTCTCAGCCATCAGGGCACATTCAAGTCAATGAAAGACAAACCCAGTAAATGGTAGCTTATAGTAGGTACAGAGTGCTCACACGTCCTATGCAATTATACAATACTAAGACATTGAATTTATACTATGCAAAGATAGTTTTTACAATCTTCAGTAGCTCCCACAATATTTTCGAATGCTAATCAATTCGTTTATGCGCCCTTGTGGAGCAGGAGCAGCGTTGAGCCAAGCATTTTCTCTCCAAACAGTATTGTACGCCATACATTGTTTTTTGTAACACCAACCGCAAAATTTATTGTTAGAAATCGCTTATTCGCGCATACACTAGATGAGTCCAAATGTAAAGTTTTAAGGTTTGAATTTTAAGGTGAAATAATACCCAAACTAGAAGTTATTCTTTTTGTTTTTGATTAATCTCCTTGTAGCTGTCAGTTTATCGATGGTAAAACCGTAAGTTGTAGTCTCATTTCGTACGATATGTATGGGAAAAGTTTTTGCGATTTCTGACTTTTCTAGTACTCAAACCTCAGTTGGTCCAATACAAGTTTTTGATCCTTATATGAAACATGATCGATAGGCATACAAATAAGTTTTTGTGAAAATAGCCCATTTTCCTGCTAACTGTAATTTTTTTTCAAAATCTGTGAATGCAAATCAAAATTTCTCAAAAAGTTAAGAAAAGTCTCCTTAGACCGTTTTCTTGTAGCTACAACGGTTAAGGTAGCTGCCCTTGCTGCCCCATCTCAAAAATCCACCCTGTATACAAAAAAAAAAGAAGAAAGGACCTAATATCGAGCCTTGTGGAACACTAATTTTTACTTTGAAATCAAGTGAATAGACATCGTTTATTTGAACTTTTTGCTGTCTATCATTTAAATAAGATTCTACTTAATTGAGCCCAAGTTTATCTAGTCCGTAATATTTATTTATTTATTTATTTTTAAAGAAAGCTTACAGACTAATTACAATCTTGAATATCATGCATACGTTTTGACATTTGCTAATTACAAGCTTCCACATATATTATATCTACTTAGTTACGCGTTATTTGCGTTGACCAGTTACAGCGATTTGACTAAGTAACAGATTACGAGTACTACTCGTATGTAACCATATTAGGTATGTCAAGATAATACATTAGGTATGTCAAGATAATACATTAGGTATGCCAAGTCGTGCAATGTCAAAATTGGAATTAAAGTTATTTATGGTTGTCACCAAAATATTCCTTGTTTAAAATCTTTTTAATTTTATGTGCGCTGGTGCAAAATAAATCAATTTCCAGGTGTGATGGTAGACTATTGAAAGCTATAACACTACGTATGCAGAAGGCGTTGCGCCTGTATTTAGTCGATGCGAGTCTCGAGTTTTAAGAGTAAGTTTTCGTGATTAACGCAGTCAAATGCCTTGGAGACTACCGACAACACGGACACTGGTCTATAATTGTTGGTGTCTATATTGTCCTCAGATTTAAAAAGTGGTATTACCTTACTGTATTTCATTAAATCCGGAAAGACTCCTTGATCTAAACACATATTAAATATTAAAGCTAAGTATGGTGCTGAATTCATGGTTACAGTTTGCGTGTTGATGTCCTTGCCACCCCGTATTTCAGCTACATTATAGTATGTAATAAGAGTGCATGGAAAATTAAATACCATAGGAAGCAAAAAAAAAAATGTTCAAGCTTCCAACAAAACAGCGTTCGCCGAGAGAATGTGACGCGGCCGCCCCGGACTACTGGACTACCGAACTACTGCCATCTACACTCTACAGTTATTAGCAACGACGACACTTTCCAGAGTGAGCATTAAGGCTCATTGATATTTCAATCCAGCGCTAGGATCAGTGACAATGAATCGATATTGGACCAATGCAAACACTTTAATCGAATCCAGCATCGAATAGAGCCGCCGAGAATAATTTCGATCCAGTGATACTCGAGTCGAATGCTGGATTGTGTCAATGTAAGGCACCTGTCCCACCGCCGACGAGGAAGAGATTAGCTATCAACGATTTTTTCGCTAAAGGGACGTGAAAGTAAAAGTTACATATATTAATAGTTGATCGCTGACTGTTCACACCGCCGGCGAAAACTCGTTTGTCGCAGCGATAAGAGCTATCAAATAGTGTACCCGCTCAGCGACGCTCGCTTGGCGGGCAAAACACTCGCTGAGACTCACGCTTGCTATATACGCACACCAGCGAGTAATCGCTCGTCGCCGCCGCATACTCGGCTGCTGGCCAACTCATTTTTAGTTGCTAGCTCTACACGCTTGTCATTAATCGCCGGCGGTGGGACAGTTTCCTATATCAGCCTTTACGTAAGGGCCATGAATTAAAAACGTTCAGTTATACGTATTCTAGGATAGCTTAATTGATACGACAGATTGTAAGTCCCTGAAACTGGTAGCTCCCGTATACATATCAATCAAGAGAAATAAGATAGCTTGTATGGAAATAAGCCCCACCCTCGAGTAGCCACAACCTAACTTATGGGTCAGTACACACCGAACACGTTAGCCCCACCCTCGAGTAGCCACAGCCTAACTTATGGGTCAGTACACACCGAACGCGTGGTAACATGCGGTAGTAAAGCTGTGCTTGTCTAATAATGATGCCATTTATGTTTAATTAAGTAATTTTTTGTTATTATTTTATTTTATTTTATTTATTTATTTATTCATATAACAATTCGCATTGTGTTTGAATTTGGTAGTACAGTAAGATTCACGAAAGATGACCACGGCGCAGAAGGCATATTTTAGGTCCCTTTGGAGGTGCGAGGTGAGGCGCGGGCGGAATGCGTCAAGACCGGAGCGGACACAAATTATTTAACCAACATTAAAATATTATTTTGTCTTAAGTCTTTTCTTCATGAGTGTACGTGCGCAGACGGTCGCCATTTGTGGTCATCTTTCGTGAATCGTACTGTACATTAATTAATATTTTACAGCTAAAAACAATAAATTATGAATATCAAACAGTAAATTTCACTAAAAATAAAATCAATAACTTTTATGATAAATTAATATGTCAATAGATTGTAAATAGTAATTATATAAATTATTGTAAATATTATCATGTCAAATTCGTATTAAATCTATTCTCTAAAATGCAAAAAATCGAACAATGTCTTGAATGTATATTTAATGTCAGAAAGGTAAATTACTAAATATAAAAACTATTCACCATCATTTGTCACCAATTCAGATATAGAATATAAACATTTATTCAACAGGAATGCTTTAAGTTTGGCTTTGAATAGTGTACCTTTGTAAATCAATGATCTTAGGTCAGTAGGCAACTTATTAAATAATTCTATTGTTGGTATTTAGAGCAATGTTCAGCAATATTAAGTTTCGGCGCAATTTTATTTTTTATAACGTTTCTTCTAGTTTTCTCTCTAAGTTCACGTTCTTCCTGTGATTCGTGCTCGTGTATGTATTTCGCAAAGTGGCTGAGTAGTACTAAAACATATAAACTTGGCACTGTTAAAATACCTAATTTTTTAAAATATTTTTTACATGACTCTTGTTGTGGGATTCTGACAATCGTTCTTAATGCACGTTTCTGTAGAATTAATGCTCTTTGGCAATTATACCCGTAACTGCTCCCCCAAAACATAATGCTATATCGTAATCTGGATTCTACTAATGCATAATATACAGATTTAAGTTGCTTAAGATTAATATCGTCCCTGAGGCTTATTAGCGCGTAACAAGCTGAAGATATTGAGGAATCAATGGCGGTGAGCTCCTTTTTCCAATTTAATAGGGAATCTATATAAACTCCTAAAATTTTAACTTCGTTCACCAGTCCAATATTTTCCTTTTTAAGCTTGACATCTATACTATCTGTGTTGCGTGACGTTGTTTTAAACAACATTACATTGGTTTTGCTTGGGTTTATTACTAAATTATTTGCTGTAAACCAAACAGAAAGATTCTTTAAACACTTATTTACATTTTCTGTCAACTGATTTAAGTTTGGCGACCCGAGTATGGCATTCGTGTCGTCTGCAAACATTACAAGTCCTGCGTCGGGTTGGGTATTATTCATAAAATTTAGTAAATCATTTGTAAAAATTAAATATAATATTGGTCCTAAGATTGAGCCTTGAGGCAGTCTGCGGCTTATGTTGGTCATTTTTGACTTATATATTACTTCATTCACACACTTTCCGTCACAATTGTTTGAGTTAATGTCTTTTATTTCTACGTACATTCTACGGTTTTTCAAATAAGATGTCATAAGTTTTAACGCTTTTCCTCTAATACCATAATGCTCTAGTTTAGCCAGAAGTAGCTCGTGATCTACTGTATCAAACGCAGAACTTAAATCAATAAATAAGCCAGCTACCTTCATTTTGTCATTCAATTTATTAATAATGTCACTAACAAGATTATCTATGGCATCTGAGGTGCCTATCCCCTTTTGGTATCCAAATTGTTTATAATTTAGTATTCTATTTAAATGTAAGTGGGTCATTAATCTAGCTTTCATTATCTTTTCGAATTTTTTTGATAAAATTGGTAGTAATGATATTGGCCGGTAGTTTTTGGGATCTGTTCTTGTACCCTTTTTGTGTAGCGGAACCACCTTTGCCAATTTAAGTTGTTCAGGAAATACAGACTCTTCAATACATTTATTAATGAACTCAGATAAGGGATACGCTAATATTTCTATATTATCTCTGATCACCGATATTGGCACGTCATCGTGTCCACAAGACGCTTTGTTTGCCATCTTACGTACAATTTTTGTTATTTCCTGTGGTGTCGTCATATTGAAAGTCATCTCACTTTTTACTCTCAATGTTGAGTTTCTTAGGAAGGACAGCGGACTTGCTTCTTCTGTTTTTAAAAGTGATGATATATGCACAAATTTATCAACAAACGTATCTGCTATTTCTTGCGGATCTGTAACCACCTTGTTGTTAATGTTTAGAACAAGTTTTCTTCAACTTTATTTTGCTTTCTCTTTGTTTGATCATTTACAATTTTCCATGTCTCCTTTATTATATTTTTGGCTTTGTTGAGATGACATGATATGGCTAATTTACGTGCGCGCTTTAAAACTCTTCTATAGATCCTTACGTAATTCATTTTATAGTTATAGACACTAGAATTAATGGTGGTGCCCGAACATAATATTCTTTTCATTTTGCTTGACACCTTAATTCCCCTGGTAATCCACTTTATCTGATTATTGTTCCTCAGTTTTACTTTACTGGTTTTCTTTGGGTAACACTCACGAAATTTTTTATTAAAATTGTTGAGAAATGTATTGATACTTACGATATTATCATTTGTATTTTGAAAGCACTTTTTAAATGCAGAATTATTTTTTGTGTTGAATGTTCTTTTATTAATCAATATGATATGTTCAGATTCATTTGTCCTTTTATCAATCTTATCAAGGATTATGTTACAAAGAAGGCCGCCATGGCCATCTGCTAAACCATTATGATCTACCAAACACTGCTCTATATCATCGTCGGAAAGATTAGTCAATACATTGTCAATGCAAGAGTATGATTTGTTTCGAATAAAAGTTGGAGTATTTATAAGATGCCTAAAATTGTACGACGTTAATAAACTTATAAATTCTAAAGATTGTTTACTTTCCGCAAGTACTACACTTACTGCACTACACTACACGCACTACACTTCCTGTCAATAAAATATTCTAACAATTTTTCTAGGCTCTTTAGAAAACTGTCAAAATTTTTGTCATTTGTACTTCTGTACAACAACAAATATTCAATCCTGTCTCAAGATCCTTTACACCACAAACCTCAAAACTTTCTGATCTGTATAATTTCTGTATTGCATCAATATTTTCACATTTTTTATCCATATACGCTAAAATAAGACTACCACCTCTTTTTTGTTTGTCCTTGTGTTATATGATACTAAGTTATAATTGCTTAATTGAAATAAGTTAATAGATTTATCATACAAAAATGTTCTGTTATACAAACATAGTCTAAGTCTTTACAAAAAGTTTCAAAATATGATTCAAGCTCAAGTTTTTTATTATTTATACCACATACGTTTTGGTGAAATAATTTTAAACACATGGTCTCTGATAGCAAGGGTTCTGAAAGATTTTTGTGATTTCGTGATTCTATTTGTTACCATGAAAGTATCATACAAGTGTATAAACATTCGAGAGTTTAATAATTACTATTTAAAGTACCTACGTAATTGCAATGAAGTGGGCTTTGCTGCGCAGGCGCCATAATGAATGTGACGTAGGTGCGGATCCGGCGGGCGGCGCCGCAGATAAGTGGAACCAGAACATCGTTATATTCCTGACAATCTAAGAAGTCCGATTTGACAGCTATCAAAATACTTTGTGTAGTGATGGGAACAAAATCGGTTGCCTTAAAAACAGATTTTCGAGACATCGATTTATCATACTTAAAGTTTGTAATCGATAATTTATCTACATTGCTTAAAACTGATTCTCGAGGCATACGAGTTTGTAATATTTATCAGTTATTGTTATATAAATCCCAACTAAATTTTAGTTTGGGTGAGTTTCAAAGCCAAACCAAGACATAACTAAAACTCGACATACTGATTTTTTTTCGCATTTTGGGTGTGCGATGTCAGCCAGAACTGTTTTGTGCCAATTCCAAGCGCATGTGCGACTCGTTCTTGTACTTGGGTAATTTCTAAAAGAGGCTCTCTATTTGCTGACCCTCGTTCAAAGTACTCGTGCAACTTCAAAACTAAGTCACGAGACTGGCTGTTGAGAGTACGTCCTTAGACATGTCGACGAGTTCACACGATAATACCAAAATCACGTGATGCGTAATCAAAGTCCGGAATTAGTAAGCCAAGGGCAACGAATATAACAGAAACAGTTTAAAAGTAATAGTCGAGTCAGAAAATATAGCACTAATCAATAACACAAAAACTTCCAAGATAGCGACCGACTACGCGGAGCGTTGACGAATTAATAACGTGGAGAGAAAATTTGAGTTTAAAATACATTATTTTTAATATCACGGGGTGAAATGGCAATGACTTAACCAACCACCATCAAAATACAGCTAAAAATATATGTGATCAGGTTTTGTTTTTATATGTTTAAACATTTAATAATATAGCAATTATACGTTTCTCTCTTTTCTAAATGTAATGTCTTTAAGAGTATCGATTTTTCAGCACATCGATTTTATTCGGTCAAGAAACGGCTTATAACGATCACAACACTACGACAACGAACCCAAAGACACGACATTGTAATAAAGTCCTGTCGGAATATTAATCAACGATTAATTCGTGTTTTTAAAAGACTTCAAAAAAGGAGGTTCTCAATACGACAATTTTTTTTTTGTGTTTTTACTCAGAACTTTTTCTAGGTTAACCGATTTGATGATTCTTTTTTTATTTGAAAACTGGTGCTTCTCATGTGGTCCCATATAAATGTTATCAAGATCTTACCAGTACTTTTTGAGTTATCCTTAATAATGCGTATTTTTTCCACTAAGCTTATATAGATGTTAATAACTTCCTGTCACTGTTATTTACATATCAAGTAGTGGTATACGAATTTGTGTGGGGTAGGTACCACAATTAAAAAGTGAAAAATAAAAACTTTTATGCAAAAAAAAAACAACCGACCTCCACAAAAAACACTACAAAGTGAAAAAATCTGGGGGCACGGTAGTGCCCCCGCCAAGACGAGCCAAGCGAAGTGCAAGGGCACTACCTACCTTTTCTCGAAGTGTTTCGTCGTTTTTTTGAACCCTCATAGATTTGGTTTCCGATGTACCAGATAGTTCATATTCTCAGGATATGATGTCAATAATAGACTAATTAAACATAAAAAGTCTCAATTGAATAGCTCTAATACTTTAGATTTTATTGATATCTAAAATACACCGATTTCGTCACTGACACACTGATGATCATCAAAATGTTTGGCTACTTCCTGAAGTGCTAGAAAGCTGAAAGAACAATGGCGAGGAAATTGTTGATAGAATTAGTAAGCGTCTACTTATGTGACCGTGATAGATACCGACGAAATAATTTACTAAGTTTTATCAAATCAAGCTTTTGGCCTATCGAAGTCTGGCAAAAAAATCGTCATTAATGAATACTTAGTTGACTAGTTTCTTAATGATAAAAATAATCATGGCTTAGTTTTCTTTTTCTGGCTTGACTTCATGACTTTTGGCTAAGCTGAACTTTTAATGTTGCTATGTAATAAAGATCTTGGCAAGTTACATAAAATGCTTTGCTTTACGTATTGCATTAATATACTTAGGAAATACATTTCTGCATCAGAATATAAATATGAAGATAAATATAATTGTTTGTGCTTAGAATAAAGCGGTCATCATTTGACTTGACATCATTTGACATCACGGAAATGAGTGTAATTCGAGTATGGCAACATCGCCAACAAAAAACAGATGACATTTCTTCTGTCAATCAACCGGCCGACCTACTGACAACCACAGAGTACAATTTTCTGACAGCTTGTCGTTTGTTGCTTGCGCGTGTTTCTCGTTATTTTGTGTTTCCCATCGATTTGCCGTGATTTTCTACTTTATCGACTGCTTCTGCTTATGGACTCTGAGATTTACTGTTAACTAGTGCTTGCCTAAGGATTCTGATTATTTGCCTATACGGCGACATTTTTCTGTGGCTCTGGATTACGATTCTGCCTGATATCTTGGATTTTGTTGTGTGTGCATCTATTTGTTTACCACGATGGGAAGCCGTGTAAGGCCTACAAGCTTAGACGCATCATGTATGTCTACTGCAACATCATGTGTAAATAAATTGCGCCGATACCCGACATTGGCACTTACACGATAGTCGCTGCTTTAATCTGCAGCTGGGTATACCCTCAAATTGTAAGTATTTCTGGCGACTAGTCGTTACAAGATAGTGATTATCTGCATTGCATAAAACTGTGTAACAGGTATAGCACAAGATTATTTACCCTAGCTGAAAACATTGTTTGATTTATGTTAGTGGCCAACTATTAAAAATCATGATTTTAAATGAAATATGTAGCCGTTTAAAGCTTTGTAATAAATAAAGGTCAAATGAGTGTTTTTTTTTTTTAATACGAGTAACGTATTTTGCTTTTACCATAAATATCTTGAACTACAATTGACAAGTTTTTAATTACTAAGTACGTCTATGACATTGGTCTAGAAATATTAATAAATCATTCTAACTTATTAAGAGTATTATCGTTTATGTTTTTTAGATTTTGGAAGATGACTATGTCTACGAGGCATGCAGAGATCTTGCAATGGCTGCAGTTAATAATAACTTACAAAGAGAAGTTTCTGTCAGAGAAGAAGCTGAACCAAGTACAAGGGGGTCGAGCAGGAATAATAGAGTACTGTGGTAGTTGTTTAGTTGCAAGACGAATTGTTGGATGTTGCACTTATACAATCACTGTAATTATGGTATCTAGGATGGGCCAGACATTACCCAAATAAATTAGCACCTGCAGGTTTTCTTGATGATGTTGTGGATGATGAGCAATATTTATTAAAAAATATACATAGTTTGTTTTTTTAATCTATCCCCTATACCCGTACCATATAATGAATCATATATATATGACGGAGAAGGTACGTCTCTCTCGTTGTCATTAGCCATATTTTAACTACTGTGGGCGTACTATGAGAAGTGTTGGTTATTGCGCAATAGAAAGACCGTTTGCTGTTCAAACCAAATTATAATTTACGAACAAATTAATCACACTACCGAATCACACACTGTAGGTAAACGACACAACTATAAGTACACAACGCCAAGGAGTAATAGTGTTCTGTGCAGAACACGCGACGGTTTCTAAACGTGTTCACTGCTTGACCGCCACCGATCAACTCTGCTTTTACTCTTTTTTTTTGTGATTGGCTTCTCGCAGGTCAACCTTGGAGGTTGTCGACTGCTTAACTGGACATGTCTGTGGTTGCCATAGAAGACTTACAAACTAGGCGACAACACGCTAAGGGCACCCGCTGCGGGGTACGAGCCTCGGTTTAGGGCTACGCTGGGAGAGGGCAGCAAGGGACAGGCTGGATCGGAATTATTATTAGGGGACGAATTTAAAGCTACAGGCTCAGCGGCGCGGGCTGGCTCTAGCAAGGGTCGGGGCGGACGTGGATTGGAACGTCGCGGCGGGCCTCGGCGGCGAGGACGGTAGGACGACGGTCTGTGTTTGTGTATCTTTAAAGTACTGGTGGCCTTACTACTCTCCTGGAGGAGGGTAGTGGCGTCGTCGGGGTCGACTAAGGTATGCCTCGGGCGGCGAATTTTACTAATGCGAGAGGGAGTGTAGCAGGCGGCTGCTTTAATTAGGGGGTTGGGGTGTTTTATGCCGCAGTCGAAGAAACGCTTTGAAAGGCGTTTCATGAACTGTTGGATGGTGGGAATTCGGAGGTCTAAGTGAAGATTCACACTTCGGACATAGACGGGGGCTCCCGTAACCTTTCTGAGGAAACGGTTCTGTAGGGTCTGCATCCTATGAAAATGGTGGGGCTTTGCGTGTGCAAATACATCGCAGGCATAGATCATGATGGGACGGATGACTGCGGTGTAGATGCGCAATTTGGATTTGAGAGACTTGAGAGATTGAAGTCTACCGAGAGCGAAGGCGGCGCGCGAGCGAGCCATCCTTATGTGCTCACTGAAGGTAAGGTGGTGGTCGAGGACCACATCTAGGTATTTAGCTCGCTTCTCCTAAGGGATCGGCTAGCCATACATAGTGATCGGACTGGTCTGCTTTTACCCTCTTTACTCGAGCATTATATTGTAGACTCTGTCGAGCACTGCCTGGTGGCGTTGGCGTCCCGATTAGTCAGAGTAAAGTACCTACGTGGCATGTGGGCTATGTGGCAGACCTTCGCACGTCGCGATCGGCTACACTTATAATTCTGAAGCCTTAGTCCGTAGTTTATTTTGCAAAAAAAATATATTTCTATGAATTATATTTTAAGTGGTAAGTAGTATTTCTATATTTCTTTTTCGATTAGGGTCTGTTGTTGACTAGACATAACCTCTAGAACTTCAAACTGGAATATCTTTAATTCCTGACTTCCTATAAAAGTATGTCTGAAGACAAAACTGTTTAGGGATTCGAACTCTGTATTTTTACATATTTTTCATAGGCAGACGCAAAAAAAAATGTCAACAAAATTTTGTTTGGGCGGTTGCCATTGTCCTTTGGTATGTAATCCAAGTTTAGTGTATAACCAACAAAAAAATTCATAAACTTATAACTTTCGCCCCCCATTCCCTAAAATGGGGGGGTGGAAGTTTGTATGAGACTTCAAAATGTTAGGGTACTTCTGAAGTGCTAGAAAGCCGAAATTTGGTATGTAAACAAAGTTCACACTCACTCAACATGGTTTTTATACAAAAACCACTACCGTGCCCCCAGATAAACTTATCACTTTCACCAATTTTATGAATTAGGACATGAAAGTTTACACGGGACTGTAGACAGTAACTAAAAAACCTATTAATAGAATAGAATAGAATTGAATACTCTTTATTATGTACACCATAAAAATAAGTAAGTAATAAGTACTTACAAGAACCTCCGCCTTAATCAAGAGTCTCATGGTAGGTCTCAGTTATTTACGCCCTTTGACGACGAGGTGAGCAAATCGACTGCAAGTACTTAATTAATACGATAAGATATAACACTAAAGTTAGGTATATAATTAAAATAATTTTATTAACCGGCACTGCTGATGTGCAAGAAATACACCCCAAGAAAAGAAGAAGAATATAAACACTAAAAAGACTGCCTAGCAACTTACAAAAAGAACTGAAATTCCACCAAAAACATTTCATGTAAAATGTTGCCAAGACGACCACATAAGGTTTGCCCTGTGAAAAAGATATCAGATCTCATGTAGAGCCAAGCTTCTGAATCTACGCGGCCTAACTCTACCGACCCTAACTTCACAAATTCTGCATATCAGTAAAAATGTATGGCTTCGCCGTTTCGCTACCGTCGGTCGTGGAGGTGATGCGAATATTAAGTTTCTGAAGTAAGTAACGAAACAGCCAAGCCATACATTTCAGGCACTCTGCCAATTCTGAAACTCTGAATCTTGTTTACCTCAGCCTTTGTCAGTCTATCATTATGTACTGCATCCCGGTCTGGGGCGGTGCTTACAAAACCGCAATGCTCCCTGCAGAACGGGCACAACGAGCGGTTCTTAAAGTGATGCTTTTTAAACCTAGAGACTACCCCACTGATCAGTTATATTCTGAGGCCGACGTTCTCACAGTGAAGCAACTATATGTCCTTCGTTCAGTCCTGCGGAGACACTCTAACCTTCCATTAGACAAGAAGCTGCTTCTAAGACGCCACAGTTTCCCTATAAGTAAAACAAACCCCTGTCGTTTTGCATTTACAAGTCGACAATTGTTAGCTCAAAGTTCACGCATATACATATAAAGTCGGCCAGTGATGTGACGTGAAAGCTATCACTGTTTGATTTCGCCCTTGTCTTTATTTATAAATACTACTATCGAAAACAATTTGAGGTCAGTAAAATATGAACTTAGTTAATTACTTTATAACAAAGGGAAAATTGAGCAATTTCGATCTACAGATGGGTGCCGACCCGGAAGTGAATAGCTGTTGTTATTGTTTACCAATCCTTGTCGATAATTATATTCCCATCTCTACAAAACAGTTAGTTGTCACTGCCCCGAGCGCCACGGACTACTATAGAAGTCGGAAACCACTCACACCTTGCGCCGCCCTGCCGCCCG
Organism: Dryobotodes eremita; assembly: GCA_917490735.1. Lineage (NCBI taxonomy): Eukaryota > Metazoa > Arthropoda > Insecta > Lepidoptera > Noctuidae > Dryobotodes > Dryobotodes eremita. The sequence continues at coordinate 493,656 of OU823241.1, read as the reverse complement.
GCCCCCGACAGGGCCCGATTCAGTACTTGTCAGTACCGCTTCGGCTATCAAACGGGGAACCTGTGTCACTTCGCTTGCATTCAAAAGACCCGATTGACAATGTTTTATGTTCTGAAGAAATTATATATTAAAGTAAAATGAAATTTTGGTGTAAAAATAAGGCACCCGTTTTTTTATTTTTACCGAATGTTGTAGTTTTCATTTATAAAAATATGTTTGAAATGGTTTAATATCATAATCTCATGTCAATGACAAAAAGTTGTCAAAACATTAGGTAGGTAAATGTACCTAATTTCGAGAGTTTCCAAAAGTTGAAGGTGTCTCCAACATATTCAGAAAAAAACTTTTTGGTTTGATTAGATACTTTAGTAACTTCATTTTGAGAACGGTTTGGAGAAGGGCGTGTGTCCGCCGCGACCGAACTTCGATTAGGAGGACCTTATTTATTATTAATTTTAGTGTTCCGTAGCCAAATGTTCAAAACGGAACTCTTATAATCTTGTTCGTACTTCTGTACCTCTCATACATTTTACAGAGGTACAATTTTAACGGCAACTTCCCACCTTATTATTGTACGTGCCAAAATGATTTGATTTTGAAGCTGTGCGCTACATGGCAATATAGCGCACAGCTTCAAAATCAAAGTAACATCTTCATTGTTTTTGATACAACTTGATTCTATGCCAAGAATCATGTTTATAGTGAACGCTGTAGCAGCTAAAGCTGGAAGACTTGATGGACAATAGTGATAGCAATAAAGTCGAGTGCTTTAACAAAATTATTGCAAAATTTGTTGGAGGGAAACGTATTAACTATTCCTTATGGTTGGGTTATGGGTCGAGATGTAACGTTACTGTTGTTTCATTTAACACAAAACGCCCTCTTTCCACTTTATCGGAAAATCTTGGGGAAATGCTCCAGATCACTAGTGAATCAATTAGAGGCGAAACGTTTTAAAAAACGTAGAGGTATGTCTAAATATTTAAGAAAAGAAAGAAAAAACTAAAAAAATATAGCAAAGAAAGTAGTCAAGATTATGGTGAAAATTGCCAAAAGCGAGATATTACCACTTTGGGAGTGATCACGACCGCTGTAAAGTGGACTTATACAACATTTATCGAAGACAGAAGAAAAGTTGAAACATCAACAAATTATTCAAAGAGATTCCAGTGAATGATTAGAACTCAGAAGGAAACTTCTAACAGCCTCTAATTTCTCCAAAGTAGTTAATAGGCGTCCAAATTCTAGTGTTAGAAATTTAGTTAAAAACCTTATATATCCAAAAAGTATATGTAATATGCCGTCCATAAAACATGGAATAGAAAGCGAAAATACAGCGATGGACTTAATATTTAAAATAGAGCCTGTTGGTCTTTTGATTGATAAAGAGTTATCTTTTTTAGGTGCAACTCCGGACGGCGTTGTGCAGGAAGGACACAATAGTGGAAATAAAGTGACCAATTTCTGCATTTAGGACTTCACTGGATGATGCCATAGATTAAAAAAAAAACGGTTTTCCAGGAAAACGAAAGATAGACTTTCCATAAATTTAAAACATCCCTAGTATATTTAGGTGCAGGGACAGCTAGGAAAACATGTATTTTTGGCGTATGGTCGGGATGCAAAAATCACATCTAAACTGAAATTATACAGAAAGACGATCATTATTGGGACCGAATTCATGGAACCGAAATTAACAAATTTTTACTTATCATACGTGTTGCCAGAGTTATGTGATCTAGAGATATACGAAATATGGAAATTAGGGGTTTAAGGGATTTCACATAAATGTTTCTTTGTTTCGTCATCCTCCTCCTCATTCCCAGTATTTTGTTCAAAATTATGATGTATTAATAAAAATACTGTAGATCACATGTTAAACTTATAAAGGTATCAGACAACTATCAAAATGTTACAAATAGCCTCAGAAAACACATAAAATTTCCTTTTTTTTTGTATAATTTGCTTTTATTTTTACGTGGCCCTTACCAAAATTGCATTATAAGGTTTATTTTAGTTGGCAACAGTTAGTAAATTTTTACCAAAAAAATCGAAAGCTATGTCAGTCGGCGCTCGGACGCGGCCGGCGAACAATAAGTAACAGACTTGTCAATGTTCACAGTAAATACACTGGTTCCACTTTTCGACGAATTAAGTTTGCGTTTGTACATTTGTATTAATGCGTCCTTAACTCATGTTGATTATAGTTGTGTGTGTTGCGATTTACGAAGCCACTCGAACAAAGCACTAAACACTAAACCAGCATTATTTCCGCATTTATGATCGCGACGTTCATGCAAGTCTTACGAGATTCGTAAGTTTGGTGAGAACATCATTATTATGCATAATTAAGTTAGGAAGTAAGCAGTGGCCACGGACTTAATTGAAATCCAGGGCCCTCGGCGAACATTAGCCGTTGCAGCTCCGTTAGTACAGTGAGGTTTTTTTTGTTTTAAATTGCTTGCAGAAGTCGCGAGAGCACGCGCCGCGCCGGGCGGCGCGTGCTCTCGCGTCTCCGCGCCCGCTGTCCACTGGCTTTACTTGTATCTAGTTAGAAGCGTATAATAAATCATGTACGTAAACATTCACATTATTAGTTTATAGTTAATCTAGTAATTCAGGAGTTTAACGACACAACAAATACATATTATATAGGAAAGTATGGTGGATACACACACTGTCAATCCGAAACGCGTCGTATACTTACAACGGGTGAGAACCTATCGCTATACACCTGAGCGAGCGGATAACAAACAGAAAACGCTAGTTTAAACTGATGCATATAATTACATAATTATTTTGTGATTGTTAATTAATACAAATAGAGCCCCGCGTGAGTAGCGTGACATTCTAGTGGCGCCCACAGACATGTGCGAGGCCCCGAGCGCCGCGCGCCGTGCCTGCACTGTGCCTGTACTGACTACTGGCTGCCTGCCTGCGCTGGAATGCCACGCCACGTCACAAACACAAAAAGAAAACCACAAAAACAAATATAATTTGTTCTTGGATGGTCGGTATGGCAGTAGGGGTGTGTGGGGGTGCGCGACTGACCGTTGAGCGACGCCAGCTGGTCGTCGGCGCCGTGCTCGTCGGCCGCATACTGCGACTCGCGGAACGAGCTGCACGACGACAGCAAGCTGCAACATTTCACTCACTTACACTATTCGCCATGTCACCTCTCCAAATGAATTCAGCATCTTAGATAGTTTCGAACAACAAACTCAATGTCATACATGGCAAAGTTCAAATTGCATTACAACAAATTTGAGACCTTTTATTACAAATCCAAAAAAGTAGATATTTAAGTAATGGGAACAGAATGTAAATGATAATAAATATCGCGATCCAATCCTAACAGTTGTCCACATCGTGATGAGCTGACTATTTTATGATCTGCGCTACTGTCCATTGTTGAGTTAGCAATTGATTCGATTTAATTTTACGTTTTTTTTTTGTATAGTCTTCGATATGAATTATTCGGCATCACGAAATGTCACCATTTTATGCAATGGAGATCACATCGTGATGGGATCGATTCTATGATCGTACTATAAGTGACGTTACATTTTGTGTGACGATAACGTTACACTAAAGTAAATATTATGAAACAAGCCGTGTGCCCGTCGGCAAAAATGACGAATTGCTACACAATTTTTCATTCCCATTAGGAGATGACTTTTCAAAAACTATTTCTTAGGAACTCTTGTGCAAAACTTCTTACTTCTATAACTCGCGGTTAAGGCTGTGTGTTGTATGCTCGGGGAAGAAGTTTTATAAAGGAGGTATTCATATAATATAACAACATTATATAGTAGAGGCAATCATGGAGCATTATCTCATGGGCCTTTAACGAACCCGGCTTGTTTCCTCGTCACAGCAGCACTAACAAGCAAGTCAAACAAATGAAGTATGCGTGAATGTAAACTACCGCGGAACGAGTTCTGGAATAACGAACAAGGCTGAGGTGGGGTTTGTCTGTCGGAATGTGAAATTATTGTTGATCATGAATGGGGACGTGGGGGGTGGTGGAGAGTATAGTGCGTGGTGGCGACCTGGTGCGCTTGGGCGGCGTGGGCGCCTGCTTGCCGCGCCGGTTGGTGGGGCGGCGCATCTGCACGGCGCGCGCGTCGCAAGCGCCCGCGCTCCCCGCGCCGCCGGTGCCTGCCTTCTTCAGCGACATCTGCGGGGTGCCACCCGGGCACGACGCGCCGCCCTCCTGCAGCTGCTTTTCAACCTCTGTGTATAACATATAAAAAGGATTTAAAATAATCACATAATATTATAGTTATAGTAGAACATTTGTTATGAGAAAAAAGGACTGCCTCGTTGGTACATTGATCGCAAGCGTTACTACTCTGAGCATGATGAGTTCATGGGTTTGATCCCTACGTCAGGCAAAATGGTGTTGGGTTTTCCATCTGGAATTTCTCAGTAGCAGCCCGGTGTATGGATTTGTGCCCGGTTGATTGCAATAAGCTAGCCCCCTCTGACATAGGACTTCAAAACATAAGGGACGAAATGTTGGTATAGTATAAGTACACCTCTGCCTAATCCTTCGGGAAATACAGGCGTGATGATAGTTACCCTCGGTGATGGAGTTATCCTGGAACATGTGCTCGAGCGCGTGGTGGATGTCGCGGAAGGAGGGCCGCTCGGCCGCACTCCACTGCCAACAGCCGCGCATCAGCTCGTACACGGCGCCCGGGCAGCCCGGCGGGCACTCCATGCGGTAGCCCTGCAACGACACGCGTTGTGTTACGCTCGCTGCACCAGCCCACAACGACCACTAGCTAGTAGTAAGGCACATGCTATTACACACACGCACCAATGCGTAATCTCGTTTTAACAATAGGCTCACTAAAATCGAATAAATGTCGTCATTCTTTTCTTTTGTTACAAGCTAAATATTTATAGATATAATAAACATGATTATATTAAAACAGTAGAGAGCAGACATCCAGATAAATCTTTTGTATTGAATGACTTAATTCCTACTGAGAACGCCTACATAGCACATAAATATAAAGAAAACTGTATTAGTAAACAATAAAAAATATCACAACATAATGCTGACACCTTACAACGATACACGACATCGACATACTATCGATCAACGTCATGACCGGTCTCCACATCTTATCTACAGTCATGGAATAACTACAGCCCTAGTACTTTAGTTTCCGTTTCCAAAAAGGATTATCTTTATTAATACTAGCTTTTACCCGCAGCTTCACCCGAGGAAAAACAACTAAAACGACATAATTTACTACGACATAATATCCAACGTGACAGTTCTACATTCAGGATAAAAAGAACAGGTCAAGTACAGTACTACACTATGGTCTATACTATGTCGTAGTCCAGGACATGATCTTCACTATGTCATAGTCCAGGTCATGGTCTATACTATGTCGTAGTCCAGGTCATGATCTTCACTATGTCATAGTCCAGGTCATGGTCTACACTATGTCGTAGTCCAGGTCATGATCTTCACTATGTCGTAGTCCAGGTCATGATCTTCACTATGTCATAGTCCAGGTCATGAGCTACACTATGTCGTAGACCAGGTCATGATCTTCACTATGTCGTAGTCCAGGTCATGATCTTCACTATGTCGTAGTCCAGGTCATGATCTTCACTATGTCATAGTCCAGGTCATGGTCTACACTATGTCGTAGTCCAGGTCATGATCTTCACTATGTCGTAGTCCAGGTCATGATCTTCACTATGTCATAGTCCAGGTCATGGTCTACACTATGTCGTAGTCCAGGTCATGGTCTACCCGTGTGCCTTTCATCTAAATACGTTAAGTCGTTGTGGCTTGATTTATTGATTGACAAACATCCAAACTTAAGTCACGAACACCTTATTACAATATTAGGTAAGCAGGATATGACTAGGAAGTAAAATACGATTAGAAGCACGGAATTTTACATTATTCAGGGTGAATGTTACTTTTCAAGCAAATGTTGGTTGTACTCTGAAATATAGGTCCTAGAGAACAACGCTCAAAGGAATCATGGGCTACATTATAAGGAACGTTGAAAAAAAAAAAAACAATAATAGTGATATTGTTTTGTGAGTTTGTAATGTGATGTAGAGGTAGAATATTATAACAAAAAGTTTGAATTTTTTAAATTAATGCTCTTCGTAATTCTCTTTTACTTTCTTTAAATTCAGCGTTTTTCTCTACGACCAGCGCGCTAACCAGGGTAACGACTAACTTTGCCACGCTCACGCTCTTCAAAGAGCCTTTTCCTTACTTGTCTATCTTTGTTCGATTTAAAAATATTTGTTCGACACGACAGTAATTGTTTTCATGAATCTCTCCCAATCAATAAACGTAGAGTTACCAGCCAGCTGGCTGTAAACTCTGCAGTGCACAGTTCAACTGCTAAATGTCTCATGTTCTATTTGCTGCATTTAGGTTTTTTCTTTTCTATGGTACCGCTTTAAATGTTTCAAATTTATTCTATACAATGTAAAGCAGGGTCATACTTAAGTGCTTAACGAGGGCCGTTAAGCACTTAAGTATGACCTTATAACACTTAAGTATGACCCTATAACACTTAAGTAAGACCCTGTAACGCTTAAGTATGACCCTATAACACTTAAGTTAGACTCTATAACATCATCGTCTGCCTGCCTTTTCCCAACTATGTTGGTGTCGGCTGCCAGTCTAACCGGATGCAGCTGAATACCAGTATTTTACATAGAGCGACTGCCTATCTGACCTCCACAACCCATTTACTAGTTAATATGCTAACTCTTGGAAGACTAAGACTGGTTGTCAGATTTTCGGGCTTATGTTCCTATAACATATAATTGAAGGCTAGCCCAAGCGCTCGGAACTAGGTAAGCGACGAATAGAACATGAACTCACCCGACGTGGCCGCCCGAGCGATCTGCGACATACTGCAGCCACTGACGACATTCTATTCTAACTAGACTATAATCTGGGAGCACGCCGGGCGCGGTCATGGTATGTAACTACTAAATGGCAATGAATCGTACGAGGGATGCGTTGCGTAAGGAGCGCGCGGCGCGAGGCGCGGCGCGGGGGAGGGGGGCTGCAGGTGCGTGCGCATAACTGAGGCATTAGTGTACTCACATATAAACAATTAGCTTACAAATATACACAAACAAATACGTCTTGCTCTTGTCACCGCTAACATATACAGTGGGATGCAATATTCTACTTACATTAAAAAATAAAAATTGTTTTAAGATGTTAAACGGTTATTTAATGAGATTTGAGGAAAAAATCGAATCATAGGACTTTCCTTGATCAACACCGGAGTAGCGTCCTGCAAACTTGACCTATTGTCACAAGCACAATAAGGGCGTGGATTAGTTAACAACAATATCGTTTGTGAGAACATTGGACGACATCCCATCGCGGAAATACTAGCATCCGTTTACATTAATGTGTGGAGTTTACACAAAGTACATTGTGGACGCGGGTGTTTAGTAAACAGGGCCGAGGAACCAGCATGCCGCCGCACCGGCTGACGATAACCTTCATAATTAGTGTTTTCCGAAACTAGTCAGGTTTTGTCCGGGCTGAGCGAGGCGTGTGGCTCCGTGTCTGCTGTCCGCCCGGCGGCGCGGCGCGGCGCGCGCGGGCGAACACCCTGTGCCGCACGCGCTGGTCGTGCGGCGGGTATAAACGCGGCGCGCGCCACTTCCTCGGCACAGTCGCAAGCACACGCCAACACAAACATGATCGCAATCAAGAATACCATCGTATATTTCCTGCTCTTCTCCGTCGCTGTACTCGGTAAGATACCTCACCTAATAATTACTGCCTTAACAAACATTTTACTTTCAAAATGTGTAATTTAATGGGATTTTTTTGGGTATAAAATGGGACACTTTTCAGAAATATCAATTAACGTAACAGGAATAACTGCTGAGTCAGTATTTTGTTTGAGTAAGAATAGTGAAAGCAAATGCTTGCAGATGTAGTACAATGTAAAGTGAGTGTCATTATTTCCAGGCAAGCACAAAAAGATGAAACCTAAGAAGTTCGTGTCCCCGACCACGAAGGGCATCCAGTGCTACAACTGCTTGTCATTTGACCACCCCGGCTGCTGGGACCCTGACCACCCCGACTACGCCAACATCACGGTGAGTGCCTGCCCAAACCCCCCCTGGCCCCACTGCGCCTGCGTCCGCCACTCGCCATTAACCCGCCCCTCTGCGCAGGTCCCCAATATCGACTGCTACATTCCCGGCATGGCGTTCCTGTGCATCGTCATCACCTCCGAGTCCGCCAAGCTAGGTGAGTGTCGACTGTACCCTGAGTCGAGTGTGTGTGTGTGTGTTTGTGTGTGTATGTAATGCGAGCGTGTGTTGCAGTGGAGACGGGGCAGGAGATCGGGCCGGTGCGCGCGCGCACTTGTGTACCCGCCAAGGACTTCTCCAAGAAGACGGTGTCGTACTCCATGTGCAGCAAGCTCAGCAAGGAGCTGTCGGCGTCCGAGATCTTCTCGCGCATAGCCGTGAGCCGGCCGCAGTGCACGCTCTGCAAGAAGCACCTGTGCACGGACGCCACGCACTGCTAGTTCCCGGGCCCCGGGGCCGCAGTGCCCGGGGGCGCGGGCCGCCGCGGGCGGGGGCGCGCGCGCCTCCTCTCCGTCACAATGGGAGCGTGTTACGCAACATGTTTATTAAACTACCGAAGCAGTTTCCATTCTATGAAATGCAAAAACGTATAGTACTTTGTTGTTTTGAAACTAACACACTTTGTTAAGTAATGGGAGTAAAGTTGTTGGGCACGGGACGCGGTTTCGTTTGTTTTTTTATTTTTCAAATATTATTTTAATAAACTATTGAAATAATTAAATTGTTTGATTTGTTTGTTTACGTAAGAAGAATGTGTCAACACCGTCCAGTTTTTGATTGTTGACGTGCCGCAAACAATGTGGTGATCGTGTTGTTTATGATAATGAATACGATTGGTAAATATGTATAGTTGCGCGATCTTAAACATGCTGCAGTGAGTGGGTGGTGGTACCTTCTCGAGCATGTGGTACACGTCGGCCAGGTCGACGCCGGGGTAGGGCGACAGGCCGTAGGTGGCGATCTCCCACAGTAGGATGCCGAAGGCCCAAACGTCGGACTTGGTGCTGAAGGTGTTGTAGGCGAGCCCCTCGGGCGCCGTCCACTTGATGGGGAACTTGGCGCCCGCGTGCGCCGTGTACGTGTCGTCGCGCATGAGCCGCGCCAGCCCGAAGTCCGCCACCTTCACCAGGTGGTTCTCGCCCACCAGGCAGTTGCGCGCCGCCAGGTCCCTGCGCCAACACAACGCACACATCAGTTCAATATACTGTACACCTTATTACTCACAAATGCCACCGTTTATTTGAAGATGGCTCAGAAGATTCAACATTTTCCAAGAATTCTTAAAAAGCCTCGAGCTAGCATAGACAATAATGAATAGTCTATATTGTTGGTACAGTCACGAGCAGTCATGTGGAATAACGTTTACACTATCAGATAAGAACTATTTCAAAATAGCATGAGTTTAAAAATATTATTTTCATAACAACATATAATATATATTATTATATACAATTACAATCAAAACAACACGAGAAAATTACTTTTAAAAGTAGCTGTGAGTATAATATCACCGTATGATCGTGAACACCGCTAGGTCATGGCATCTAGCGAGGTGGGCAACTGTCCATACATTGTGAACTGTACAGTCACAAGCACTAATATGTATACACTTAGCAACTTCTGTGATTTTTTCCTACGGTATTGATTGTAATTTTATTTTGTTACGAACATAGTATTTCGAAACCTACTGTTATGATTATGAAATAGGTGTTATCTCAAAGTTGCAATCAATCTTCCACGAAAAAATCGTTTTTAAATTTAGCTACGTGTATATATATTAGTGTTCGTGACTGTACCACACTGCTTACAATATAACGTATTCAGTTTCGATAGTTTATAATCTACTGCACTTACCGACAGGATTCAGTCTGTCCGATTTTATCACCCATAAAGGAGAAAGCTCAAAAAATAACCCAGAGCGAACGGATACAGGATATAGCTCAGAATTTTAGTTATGTTTAGTGAATTATTCTGTAAATACTTCACTGAAATATTCGATGGCTAAATGATCTATTGCTGCTATTGTGCTATTTGTTTTTCATCGGGGGTTAATTTCTTTAAGATATCCTCGATTTGGGTACTTATACCCGACGATATAAATACATACATCCATACTCACACCCATGGTCCCATAAGAGTAGGCAGAGACTGCAGATTGTCTAAATTAACTATACACAGCTCACTATTCGCCACTTTCCTGTGAGACTAAGCGTGATGAGTGGCGAACTCTGTCGCCGCCGTTTTAATGTAATGAGTCAGTCTCATCTAAGTCTCTTAGTCGACTTTTATGACAAGTCGAAAAGAAGGAGTTGTTGCTATTCGTAACCGACACCACACGGCTTAAATAAATAATATATATAATAATAATAATAAAAATAATAAATTAATAATATATATATATATATGTATATCATATCATATATATATGTATACCATACTAATACATTATTGAATAGTGTTATTACATTTTCACAATCACCCATTTTAAATAATAAAAGACCTATGTAAATTAAAAATTAAATGCTGCTCCTTTGTAAGCGCATCACTAAAACGGCTGGACCGATTTTGATTCGGTTTTTAATAATACCAGGAATGTTTTTTGCAGTTATTAGAAGACTAAATTGAAAATAATGGAAAACAATGGACAGATCAATCAAATAAACATTTGCAGTTGGGCCAACTACTATGATCGCTGGGACATCGCAGTCTGTAAGAATTCTGTTGTCTCTATTATGTTTCAAGTCAATAGTCTTCATAAGAAATAAATAAATGTTGTATAATGTTATTTAGTAAGTAATAGTAGGTGTGTTTTTTACATGCAATGAGTACGTTGTTTTTCAGTATTTTTACTTTAATCTTTACCTAATGGCCATAGAAGTGTAATAATAGGATTGAATAATGTATTTATATCGTCTATTTATATGTATTTATTTATTTAAGCCGTGTGGTGTCGGTTACGAATAGCACCAACGCCTTCTCGACGTGTCGTAAAACTCGACTAAGATACTTAGATGAGACTTAACATTCAAACGGCGGCGACAAAGTTTGCCACTTATTATCGCAGAAAAGCGGCGAAAAGGGGGCTGTGGATAGTTGATGTTGACAATCTGCAGTCTCTGTTGAATTGAGCAGTGGTGGCCCAGTGGTATCAGCCCCGAATTACGAGTTGTAGGTCGTGGGTTCAAACCCAGGCTGGCCCTTTACTTTGTGCAATTAATTTCATCACCACTGCTCTCAAAATGGCGAAGGAAAACATCGTGAGGAAACTGGCATGTCCTAGAACCAAAAATTAGAAGACATGTGACGTTTACCAACCCGCACTGGGCCCGCGTGGTAGATTACAGCCCACTCCCTCTTGAAGAGAGTAGGCCTGTGTCCACGCAGTGGAAACATTATAGGCTGATTATGCAGTCTCTGCCTACTCCTATGGGATTACGGGCGTGAGTATAATGTATGTATTTATTTATATCGTCGGATATATGTACCCAAATTGAAGAAATCTTAAAGAAAAAAAAAAAACACCCCTGGTGAAAACAAATAGCAATATCATACATTTAGCCATCGAATCTTATAGTGAAATATTTACAGAATGATAGCATTAAATATCACTAAAATTCTGAGCTACATCCTTTATCTGTTAGCTTTGGGTTTTTTTAGGGTTCCGTACCCAAAGGGTAAAAACGGGACCCTGTTACTAAGACTTCGCTGTCTGTCCGTCCGTCCGTCTGTTTGTCACCAGGCTGTATCTCAAGAACCGCGATAGCTAGACAGTTGAAATTTTCACAAATTATGTATTTCTGTTGCCACTATAACAACAAATGCTAAAAATAAAAAAATATTTAAGGGGGGCTCCCATACAACAAACGCGATTTTTTGCCCTTTTTGGCAAGAGGTAGGCACTTGATATATTCACAAAATACTCAGTTGTATTTTTACTTTAATAATACATACCTAATATAATTAAAATAAAATAATAATTTAAGCAAAAATAGGCAAGAAATGGCGATTTTTGTCTTGGAGCCCAAACAAAAAACGCAATTTTTTGCCTATTTTTGATCGATGCGATTCGCGTCGCGTGTCGCGCCTGTTTGTTTGTAGGAGCCTTTAGCGCAAGGCGCATTCCATCGCATGCAAGTTTGATACCAGTTCACAATTTGTCGGTTTGCCATGGGTGGATATAAACTATCGAAAAATTATGCGTTAAATTGTAAATGGTTTGTTGCAGTTCACAATTTTTCGATAGTTTATAATCTCGCGAGATAGATTACGAACATCGTTAGTTTATATACATAGTGGTGCTCGTGACTGTACGATTAGCAGCGAAACTTGTTTAATGTTCCTTTGACGTAGCATCTTAATAAAACTGATGACATAATTCAATACTCTGCTTTTCGCCATATTATGTTATCAAGTGTGTGTTATTGTACAGTTACATACATTGTGTTGAACTTTCTATTTTCAAACAACTCTCGTTCGCGCTCGATAAGAAAATAAAAACAGTGTAGTGGCTTATTGAGTTACGTTATGTGTACCACAGGCGCGGAGGGCGCGCGGCCGGCTTCGTCATGTTGCGAATAGACCAACTAGATTTGGCCTATTCATCAGTACCATTGACAAACGCTGTTATCCTAATCCTATTGAGAAACATAATAAATACCATCAATAAACATTCAACGCCATAGATAAATCTACGAGCATGTTATTTTACAAAGTGACAGCTCGAGTACAAGACAGAACACCGACGAGATCATGAGGTCTCTTTTGTCCAGAAATTAGATAAAAATAATTATAGATGGTCACCAGATTCTAGGAACGTTCTGAAAAGACGGTTCGAACTTCATGTACCGTATCGGTTTGCGGAAAGAGTATTCTTGTTGTGTTTCCAAGTAAGCCGGCGCTCTCCCGCCAGTGGGGCAGCGGGGCAGCGGGGCGCGGGGCCATGCGGACAGTGGCTCGTGCGGCATGCCTCGCCTGTGTTACTTTCGCGAGGCGTGCCATTCACGACGATTCATAACAATAGCTAGTTGATAGTACGCGGCGTTCTACGTGGGCGATTCAACGCGAACGTGATTGCGAAGCGATCGGATGCGATTTACGCGAATTCAACGCGACGCGGCGGCACTGCGCGTAGTCGCTGCTTCAGCCGCTGCCGCCATTCAGTACCCTGCGTTTGTCATGGACGGACGGAAACAATTTTTACAGGATAATTCATTTTTGAAATATCAAATAGGTACTCAAGAAGTATGTACGACAGATGAGTGCAACTAATATTTTATACTTACAAATACATATTTATAGGGAACTTCATAATTTGTACGTAGAATTACGGGTTCAAGCCATGTTATTTAAAAACGTTTCCGAATGTTGCCTACAACGTTTGACTACGAGGTGCATTCAATAAGTACCTAGCCTCATCGCCAGAGGGCGCTGTAGTTTCAAAAGAGTTTTACCACAGTGTAGCACATTCTTTTTTAATTCTTTTTTCAAATTTTCATTCCAATCCCTTCATTTGTTTTAATTTGACAACTTATGGAAGCGAACGTGTCGATCGGTTTTACAAAAATGGAAAAAGAGCAATATCGTTCGGTGATTCGATTCCTATTTTTGGAAGGGAAAACGCGCATCGAAATCAAAGAGCGCTTGGATGCTGTGTACGGTGACTCTTCTCCATCGATGGCCACCGTCAAGAATTGGTTCAACGAGTTTGCACGTGGCCGTACGTCGGTTTTTGATGAACCACGTCCAGGTGCACCGAAAACAGCTGCTACGGAGGAAAACATTAAAAAAATCCATGATCTCGTATTGGCAGATCGCCGATTGAAGGTTCGGGAGCTAGCTGAGACTGTAGGCATTTCAGAAGGAACAGTGCATCATATTCTTCACGAGGAACTCGGCATGAGAAAGCTGTCGGCGCGATGGGTGCCGCGTTTACTCACACCAGAAAACAAGCGCAACCGTGAGACCACATCGGAGACGTGTTTGGCGCTGTTTAAGATGAATCCAGCGGAGTTTTTGCGTCGTTTTGTGACCGTCGATGAAACCTGGATCCACTGGTACACACCAGAGACCAAGGAGCAATCAAAACAATGGATCCAGACCGGGGAACGTGCTCCAAAGAAGGCGAAAACTGTAAAATCGGCCGGAAAAGTTATGGCCACCGTTTTCTGGGATTCACAAGGTGTGATCTACATCGATTACCTCGAGAAGGGTAAAACAATTACAGGGCTTTACTATGCCGATTTATTAGGCCGATTCGACGCCGAATTAAAGAAAAAACGACCCCATCTGGCGAAGAAAAAAGTGCTGTTTCACCACGACAACGCACCGGTTCACACGTCTGCCGTTGCCATGGCCAAATTGGTCGAATTACGCTACGAATTGCTGCCCCATCCACCGTATTCTCCAGATTTGGCCCCTTGTGACTTCTTTCTGTTTCCTAATCTGAAAAAATCACTCGCCGGGAATAGATATGGATCGAATGAGGAGGTCATCGCCGCCACGGAGGCCTATTTTGCAGAGTTTGACAAAAACTATTTTTCGGACGGGTTAAAAAAGTTGGAGCATCGCTGGGCTAAGTGTATCGAACTAAAAGGAGACTATGTTGAAAAATAAATTGCCACTTTTCCAAAATTTTCGTTTACTTTTTGTAGGCTAAGTATTTATTGAATGACCCTCGTATGTCGTGAGAGCCATAAAACCTGTTCTTATAGCATTAATTACAATTTCTACTTGCACCACGTTTAGCTTTTATATATTTTAATTTATTTAAAACAAGCTACCGCACCGCAAGACTTCGCGCGAAAATATCAAAGCCGCCTAGGACAGAGCCGCCGCGTCGCGTTAAATTCGCGTAAACCGCAACGGATCGCTTCGCAATCGCGTTCGCGTTGAATCGCCCACGTAGGACACTGGGTTGATTACCTACGTAGGACACCACGTGAGATGGTTTGATGGTATTGTAGAATCGTTGAGAGCCAAAAATATCAAAAGCGACCAAGTGCGCGTCGGCGAATATATTGTGTTATAGTTATGTATGTTCATCGATTTCCTGGTGATTACTGAGCCGATTTGTTTCTTTTTTTATTTGATCGAGGAAGCTCACGCGATGGTCACATATACATTTTATTAACTATACTTTGGTAGCTTTTGGAGTAGGCTTCAAAAATACATATTTAATTGCACTTATACTCTTGACATAGACTAAACATAGCTGGGCAGATTGATTAATTAACACTATCGAACATTATAATATTCAGACCCAAACTTCATTTACTTAAGAGCGCGCGTTCGGTTTAGCGCAAGACAAAATCTACACGATCTATCGAATGCCTACTGCGGCACACTGCGGAACTACTGCGGCACACTACAATGGTTTCTCTGTGTGCGTGAGCGCTGAACTGTTATAACGAAACGTTTTGATACTTTTATTTATTTAGGATCTACTTTATGTTTTTTTTGGATCTAATTGTTGAAATAAATTAAAATAACCGAAGTTTAAATTACGAATTTAATTTTAAAATTGCACATCTCTAATTGGCATTGGCCGACATTTCTCGGGGTGATCATCTCAGGTAAGAGACATCTATCATAGAAGTCCAATAATTTAGGTTCCATTCTCGTTGTCCCAAATACGTCGTCTCTAGTAATTTTTGTGGTCTTCACATCGAATTATTGTGCTGTCCACACCGCAAACAGGCAAAATTTTTTTTGACTGTAATTACTTTTTATTTTGTTAATTTTTTTATGTACACTCAGTAAACTAGATACAGATACGGCATATTAGTATTAAGTATAAAGGTACTGCTTATTTCTTAAGAATTTTTTCCAGCAGACCTGTGAAAGGAGAAATGAAAAAGAAATGTAGACAATAGTCTGTGTATTTTATTTCAATGAAGGTTAGGGCGGGGAACTCAATATAATATTGCATCTTACAAAATAATTTATGACAAATATCATCCGCAATGGCACATCACTATAAATAACCTCATAATAAATAAACACTTGAAATAGGTACATTTGCGGTAGTATTTTCTAAATTACAGTTTTGGGGTTACCAAACTAAAACTGTTGATTTTCTGTTGAATTAAGGTCTGCCTTTGTTATATCTGACGAGGCAAACTAGAACAAGCCAGTGTAAAATTAAAACTCAAGTAAATATTATCACAAATCTATTATTTTTGCTGAAAGCTCGGTTTAAAGCAGCAGTTCAGCACATATTGCTGTGGCAACACTACAGCTAAAAGCTGATTTAAATTTGTTCTTGTAATTTTAATCTTAATTATTAAATTTCTTTGTTTTTAAGGCCTATTTCCAACTACTCATCAAGTAAATAGGATAATAATGTGTATTAGATTCACATACCAAGTGCAAAATAAGTGTAGATATTTCGATGTAAATAGGTGACAGTTGCCGGCACAAGGGTACTTTGGGTTGTCATCTTGTTAACAGGTACAATACTTTATATTTTACGTGCTATTAGTTTGTTTACGTACTATTTTTTTCACCAGAAATCACGTTTATTTTTAATACGGCTACTTATTGATGCCAATGACCTTCGAACGTAAACATAACCCTTTCTTTGGTTTGGTGACAGAACTCCTTCTTAAAGAAAAAAAAAAGATACCTAATGCATTTTTTCCTTTTAAACTAATCATCACTTAAACTGCTGTCTTAAACCTTCTTTCTTCCGATTTCTTGTCGCTTCCTTATTAAAGTCATAATCATGACTATGACACGCAGCGCTCGTGCTCGCCTCGAAGACTGAAAACTCAATCAGGCTTTGAGCGAATTAAAGGCGTTAAAAGAATCCTGTGACCAACTGAATAAGGGAATAAATGACAATGAAAGGGTGTTCTTTGATGCCCATGAAAAGAATAGGAAGTTGAAAATTTACATGGCTCAGATATATACTCGATACACTGATGCCATAGAAGAACAGGACAGACTTCAACTTATTGTGGATGGGTTCAGCTAGTGTAGCATAGAGTATGAACAAGCTCTTAGTCACAAACATTTACTACAACAGCAGCTACATGAGGCTCACAGTCAAATAACACAACTTGAAACCACAAATCTCAACATCACCGCCTCACTGAATCATAGTCTGTTCAATGAGTTGATGCCAATAGCCCCATCAGTGGTTTCTGCCATAAACCCCTCTTACCATAGATTTGGCAGGTGATGATGTTTCAAAGTCATGTAATTTAGTGAGGGTAGTCAACAGTAATAACAAACTTAAAAAATACATTAAAATTAATAAATACATTGTAAAAATACAAAAGATGGTTAAAAGACATAAGTTCTTTATTAAAAATGTTAAACTTAATAGAGAAGGATAAATTTACTGAAAAAATTAGATATGTATTCTTTGAATTTGGAACAAAGTACTAGGAAGTACAACACTGACACAAAGTACTTGCAATCTGAACTTGACCATTTACAGGAGAAACTTAGTTCCATGACTAAGAAATATAATACCTCTGAAGATCTGATGAGGGAATATGTGTTGGCAATGAATGAGCTGGTAAACTCACAAACCAACAACTGTGAGCATTCATTGAGAACATGCAATACCACCTTACCGCAGCCTTGTGTTGATTTGACATTTCCTGCTATTAATACATAGTTCCAATAAACAATGTCAAGAAATAAAAAATGATATAGTATTATTTTGCGATGAGATTGGAAAGGATTAGGCCACTTGTTGAGAGATGAATACCCGGGACACTCCATAATAAATTATTGTATGCCTGGTTGTTCCTTATTTGACCTTATGAGAGAAATTATTAAACGTAACTTTAAGCAGGATACTACATTATTGATGTTTATGGGTGATAGGGGAAATAGAATTGCTCCAATATTAAAAAACATTGTGAAATCTTAGTTTAAGAAAAGTTCTGTTCTTTACTTTCCCATATAGTAACAGTTTGCCACAGGAAGAAAATAACTTAAGATTTGAAATTAATATGACATTGCATAATTTGACATTTAATAATAATTTATTCCACTTAGTTGATACTAACAATTAGTTGGTGATAATTTGTATTTGTCAAAAGATACGATCCGCCATCTCCCAGCGTTGGATTTAAATAATAACATTGTGGATAAAGCAGTACATTATTGTCTAATAAAACACACTAGATGGCAGTTGAAGACAGCTTTATTTTATACGTTCCGTTCTAAGCATAATATAATTTAGAATTTGCTTGTATTTTATTTTATAAAGTTATTTCTGAAAATGAAATGAAATTCGTACACTTCAATATTATTATTAGTCTGTTATGGCTATCGCCACAAGTGCAGTAATAACGAATTCGGAAACTAAACCAAAGTAGCAATCTACTCGCCGGTTTAGTTTCAATCTACTCGCCGGTTTAGTTTCAATCTACTCGCCAGTTTAGTTTCAATCTACTCGCCAGCTTAGTTTCAATCTACTCGCCGGTTTAGTTTCAATCTACTCGCCGGTTTAGTTTCAATATTTATATAAAAGTAAAAGTAAAGAATTTTATCAATATGTTAAGAACTATTCCAAATTATTTAAACAAGTTTATAGCGAAGCTAAGTGTCGGTATTTAAGCTCCAAGATTAAAAACAGTCAAATTAAATAAAAACGACTTGGGAAATTATAAACAATGAGACTGGAAGAGACAGAAAGCGTAGTAGTGACTACAGCCTTAATATTAATAATAAAGTTATTAAAAAAGATTTAGAAGTTGCCTCAGTTTTTGAAAATTTCTTTGTCGATATTCCAGTCTCAACCACAAAAACTTTAAATTCTTCACCCACTGTTGCCGAATCCCTATTGAAAGAAAATGTTGATATTTGTAACCATGTATTTAATTTCGACTATGTTAGTGCTCGAGATATTATTAAATTTTCAATACACTTAATGTTAAAAAAAACTGCTGATCTGTGGGGAAATTCCGTAGAGGTTACAAAATGTATCATCAACACTGTAGCGCCTGAATTGGCAATTCTTTTTAATAAATGTATTGACTGTGGTGTAATTCCTGACTTAATGAAGAGTAGTAAAATAATACCTTTGTTTAAATCGGGCAGCACATCAGACCCCAGGAACTTTAGACCGATTTCTGTGCTACCCACCTTCAGTAAAATATTTGAAAAATTGATGCTAGATCAATTGCAAAGACATTTTATTAAATTTAAATTATTAAACAGTAAACAATTCGGTTTCACAAGGGGTCGCTCTACTACCGACGCTGGCGTTGAGCTTCTTACACATATCTTTGAGGCCTGGGAAAAGTCGCATGATGCCCTAGGTATTTTTTGTGACTTGTCTAAGGCTTTCGATTGAGTTTCTCATG
This sequence comes from Dryobotodes eremita, assembly GCA_917490735.1. Lineage (NCBI taxonomy): Eukaryota > Metazoa > Arthropoda > Insecta > Lepidoptera > Noctuidae > Dryobotodes > Dryobotodes eremita. The sequence continues at coordinate 474,205 of OU823241.1, read as the reverse complement.
ATACATTGGTCAGGAAATTGCATCACTATGGTATTAGAAACACTACTTTGGATCTTCTTATCTCTTATTTGGATAATAGGATCCAAAGAGTGGACGTTAACGGCAAGCGATCCCCGGGTTCTATTGTCACTATGGGAGTTCCGCAGGGCTCAATTCTTGGCCCTTTTTTATTTCTCGTATATATTAATGATCTACCTTCCCTTGTAAAGAATAGTCATGAAATAGTGTTATTTGCAGATGACACATCACTTTTATTTAAGCTTAAACGACAACAGATGATGATACTGATGATGTAAATAATGCTATCGCTAAAATAGTACATTGGTTTAGTGTTAATAATTTACTTTTAAACGAGAAAAAGACTAAATGTATTAGATTTCTGACACCTAACGTTAAGCAGGTGAAAACCAATGTACTAGTTAATGGGGCGGAATTGGATCTCGTGGACACCACTGTGTTCTTAGGTATTACTTTGGACTCGAAGCTACAGTGGGGCCCACATATAACCAAATTGTCGAAGCGGCTAAGCTCTGCAGCCTACGCGGTCTATAAAATCCGTCATTTGACTGATGTCGAAACAGCTCGATTAGTATATTTTAGTTATTTCCATAGTGTAATGTCGTACGGCATTTTGCTGTGGGGAAATGCAGCCGACATTCAGGCTATATTTGTGCTGCAGAAACGAGTCATTCGAGCAATTTATAACCTTAGTTGTAGGCATTCACTGAGGGATAAATTTAAGGAAATAAACATAATGACAGTCGCATCTCAATATGTATATGAGAACCTGATTTATGTAAAAAAGAATATTAATCTATATTCCAAACACAGCGACGTGCATAACATTAATACTAGAAACAAAGATTTACTTATTGTGCCCTCGACTAGGCTCCAAAAAATTAGTAATTCATTTAAGTGCCAAAGTATACGTTTTTACAACAAACTCCCAAGTCTTGTTAAAGAACTGAGCCTCAATAAATTTAAATCATTTATTAAACAGAAACTCTGTCAAAAAGGTTTCTATAAAGTTACAGATTACTTGGATGACAAAAAGGCTTGGGATTAACTAAGCCACTACAATGTACCCCCAAGCAACAATCCATTTTATACTGTGAATGAGTGTTTTAGAATTAATGATGTCCTTATATAATAACTTATGGTATTTTTGACGACTTTTAAAGAGAAAACTGTCTGTGAAAGTGAGTAGCATTCAGGCTACATTGATTATCATTTTAATATTGTGAATGTGAACACTATGTGGGTCATTGTTGCTTTTTTTTCTCTCCTCAGTTAATTTTAATCATGGTCTGGCAGTTTGAGTAATTTTTGTGGCCTACCCAAATGTCTTTTCTTTGGTATTGTTCGTCGAATCGTTGAGCTCCTTAAGTTCTGAGTTGAGCTACACGATTACTGACAAATGTGTGCACTGACTGGACAGGTCCACTCAATCTGTGTGGTTTTTCCTCAAAAGACCATCTCAGACACAAATCTACATGGTCTTCACATGATCTGACCAAGATTATGTCTGGACTTTAAAAGAGACTGTGACCTCTGAGTTTGTTTCGGCCTTTCTTCTCAGAGTAGTCAGATAGGAAACGCCGACCTCATCTAGTTTTTAAAATATGATTGACGTGTAAAAGAGTTTGTTCAAACCTACTTACAGAAATAAAATCATTTATCATTTATCAATCTACTCGCCGGTTTAGTTTCAATCTACTCGCCGGTTTAGTTTCAATCTACTCGCCGGTTTAGTTTCAATCTACTCGCCGGTTTAGTTTCAATCTACTCGCCGGTTTAGTTTCAATCTACTCGCCGGTTTAGTTTCAATCTACTCGCCGGTTTAGTTTCAATCTACTCGCCAGTTTAGTTTCAATCTACTCGCCGGTTTAGTTTCAATCTACTCGCCAGTTTAGTTTCAATTCAATCACATTTGTTTCGTCTGTTGCATTAAAGTTGTGATCATCACGGGGTATGTAGAGTTTATGGAGCAGACCTTGTCTCCACACTAATACACTTTCTACTTTAGGAACATCTATCATCGGTTACTTTTTATACATACGTGTCAAAACTTGATAAACAGTAACTATTATTTTTAACCGACTTCAAAAAGACGGAGGTTTTCAATTCGGTTTTTTTTGTGAATGTTCTGGCATAACTCCGTCATATATAGACGGATTAGCTAAATTCTTTTTTTGGTTGAAAGGGTATACTCTCGAGGTGGTCCCATTGTCACCAAGTCAGAATGTTATGAAGGGATCCCATGGAAATCGAGGGAAATCCTTAAATTTTATAGGCACACCTATAGCGATTTGGGTATTTTTTATAGTTACTAATGCATTTGCTATCAGAAAGCACCATGCCGTGAAGTGGAACTGATGATGAAGACCAAGAAAAATAACTTTAATTTCAGAAGTCGGTGGCAAAAAACTAAAATACAGATCCAAGGACACCGACTTCAGAAATTAAAGTTATTTTTCACAATGTAGTGTCTTTTTTTGAAGTACCATTACAGGTTTGAAAAGGAAATCACCTGCTCTTATGCTTCAAAACTTCGCATCAAACCATCAAAAAATTTGAAAAAAGATTTGTCTCGCCTTAGGAAGACGGTTATAAATTATAATGAAAGACTTTCTAGTACTAAAAAACAATCCTGGGATATGATATGGGATTTCAACAGGTCGCGGAAAAGATGACACCAGCTGGAAAAACATTCACCAAATGCAGTTTCGCCAAGCCTGCAAGGAACCTAAAGGACGGCGATTTACTGTCGATGAAAAAGTGCTCTCATTATTGCTATTTAAGAGAAGTCCGAATACACTTTACTGTCCAAATATTTTACTTTGCCTTCCACTAAGGCATTGAAAATGTTACTGAGTCAAGTAAAGATAGGCCCAGGCATCAATGAGACAGTATTTGATCAATTAAAGAAGACCGTTTCAGAGATGAAAATCGAAGACCTTCTTTGTACATTAATCTTTGATGAGATGTCGATTATCGCACAGGTCCATTATGACACAGGGACTGATGAATTGAAGGGGTTCGTGAATTATGGTGAAGAAAACAAAGAGGCAGACCATGCACTCGTTTGTATGAAGGGGATTAAGAAAAGCTACAAGCAACCATTCGCATATTACGCATGCTTTTAAGAAAAACGATTTAAAGAAAATGGTCAAAGTTGTAATTACAAATGTACAGCGTACAGGTTTTATAGTTCTCTGCGTGGTGTGTGACCAGAGCACAACTAACGTGAGTACTATCAATAGTACAATTGAGGATACCAAAGCGGATTATCTACAAAAAGGAGAAGAACAGCGAAATGAAATATTTGAAGTTAATAAAGAAACGATTATACACCGTTATATGATATTCCTCATTTATTAAAAGATATTCGTAATAATTTGCTTAATAAAGATTTAAAATACGTTGACATCAATGGTGACAAGAAGGAAAAAACATTAAAAAGAGACTATTTCCGAATGATTTATGAAACAGATAAGTTATGGAGAGTTACGATACATCAGTAGCAGTGGAACACAACACAGCCAGGGATGGTCTACCTGGAGAGTTCCCCACCCCATCACAAGTTGTGGTATGATGCCAAAATGTTTTTAGAAAGTATTAGATATGTATTTAAATAAAAAGTCGGAAACAAAGTAAGAATTGTTGAACGATGTGTGCAATCTGTTAAAAATTTCATCAACAAATTAGAGGGAATGATAAAATATTAAGATAAGATAAGATAAGATATTCTTTATTTGTCTATATTACATGAAAGTATTTGTTTGACAGAATTCTGACAAGAGATTTAAATCAGGACCCTATTGAAAACTTTTTTGGTAATATTAGAAGTTTAGGCACGCGAAATGTATCACTTAATTCTATTTCAGTTGAGGGTTCCAATAAAGCCCTTTTACTGAATAATTTCAACTCACCACATTCCTATAATTCAAATTGTGAAGAAGATGTTAATGCATGTCTGCAAAATGTCCAATTTTTTGTTAGAGAAAAAAGATCTGATCAAAAGAAAAAAGCGACGAAATCATAATTCATGCTAATTTAGAAAAGTTTAATAAAATAATAATGTAGTAAAATCATGTCAAACTTGCAAACAAACACTTTTCTCCACAAATCCAAATGATATTAAATATATAATATCAAAAGAATATCATCAAACGAAACGGTGGTTGTGCTATCCTTCCCAGAAATTAAAAGAACGTATTTATGAACCACAAAAGTTAACAGTTAACACATTGGAACATAATACAAATAGGCATTAAAACTAGTAATAAAATGTAAGCGGATATGTTAATTGTGTTTATTTTTAATTGTTCAAGTCATAAAGAAAACTGCAATCTTTCTTTCTATATACAGTAATTAATGTAATTGTACATAGCCGGTGCAGAGGAATTTGGGAGGAACAATCACGTATGCTGGGGAGGATGAGTTGAAGAAAGTTGCACAGATTTATTATAATAAACGTTGTAAACACAAGAAATAAATAATTTAATAGATTTTGGTGATCAATTTTTGAATAAGTAAGTGGTATAAGTTCCTAAAACGTTCGATTGTATTAAGCCACGTTGAGTACACCTACAGATTCTGATAGTATTTTTTGTATAATTACTTTACGTAATGTTATGAATAGTCGCAGAATTTGAAAGTGAACTCAACTCTAGTATAAATCTATCAGCTAAATTATACCTACCTATATGTATACACAGATTAGTTAAATCCGCCATTAATAGATGGCGCTTTTGCTATGGGAGCAACTTTTTTGGGCGAGAGGGCTCTCTTTTCCTTTATTATAGTTATTATAATCTTTGGTCGACAGAAAGTAAAAATAACGTCTTGAATGTGACACTATCAAAACAAAATGAAAATATTTCGAACATTTGGCATAAAGATTATAGTCTGTTTTTTTAACAAACGAGTACCGAAAATTTTGACTGCGTTTCTATTGGACCACGTAATCAACATAAAGTTCGTTCCACACAAACGCTGTAGTCACATTTACATTCAGTTGAGACATCGACTACCTGCGCCTGCGCGTCGCACGTGCGGCTGCACGCGCAGTGCAGACAATATGTTAGAGCAGTTTATTATTGATGTATCTGTAGAAAGTTCATCAGAAGGAAGTGATGACGATAGTTTTTAAGATTACAAGATTTGGATAATAATTATTTGATTTATATGTTCTAGTGCATAATATATATATATACTACTACACTATTGTTTTATTGTTATTTATTTATGAAAATAGCATTTAAATCGAACAGAAAATTTTGTTACGAATATACTAAGTATGCAAATTTAAATCATAAAATTATAATTTAATTTTCTCTACAGTAAATTTTTGAAGTATTCAATATGAACGGGCCTTAACAATTTCAAAACAATAACAAAGGCGTTGGCCCCACCCCGACCAATAACCCATCTCACTCTGTCAATATCGGAAATGTGCGAGAGACATACTCAGTACTCGTTTGTTAAACAAAACAGACTATAGCTCATTTATCGCGTAACTACATGAATAAAATGAAAGTTTTAGTAAGCGATATGGAGTTCGATTTATGCGAGCCGTGTATTCCATGTATCGAAGGAAAGACATGCAAAATTCCCTTCAAAAACCAAGGTACGAGAGCGAACGAGGTCTTACTGTTGGTTTTTAGCGACGTTTGTGGACCAATCGAGGAGCCGTCATTCGGTGGTTCGAGGCATGTTCTTCTATGTATCGACGATAATACTCGGAAGACTCATGTTTTAATTTGAAGAACAATTGTGAAACTTTCGATAAGTTCCGTGAATACAAAGCGGAAGTTGAGAAGGAGACAAGTAAATCTATTGAATGTTTGAGATCTGACACCGGCGCAGAGCACTATATTGGTAAATTTAAACTCATTTTAGGAAGTCGGCAGGTGTAGAACACACAGGCGACTGTATCATACACGCCGGAACACAATTCGGTCGCAGAAAGAGCGAATCGGACTATAATAGAAAAGGCAAGTACATTACTGTCAGAATTGAACCTGAGCAAGAAGCATTGGGCCGAGGCTGTAAATACTGCTGCTCATCTAAGGAACAGAAGCCCCACGAAAGAATTAAAAATAAGAAAAGATGTGGGTGTGAGTCATCTGAAAATATTTGGTTGTTTGGCATATAGATTGATACCAAAACGAAAGAGACGCAAACTGGACAAGAAGATATCCAGATAATCAGAAGGGTTATCGTCTGATGAATCCTAAGACAGGTGAAGAGACAACTGCGAGAGATGTAAAATCTCTGGACAACGTCTTTCTCCAAAAGAAAACGTGAAAAAGTCGGAAGTAATCATAAATCTGAATACAGATTCTATTCCTTCCAGTTTATCCAATGGATCTACAGCAGATCTGAATCCTTGGAGACTCACGATGATGTGAACCGTGATACTGTACACGAGAACGTAGAATTATCGGAGGAGATAGAACCTGAACCTGTAGTACCAGAGCAAGTACCTGATGACGTATTGACTGAAGAGGAAGTGACAATACCTGAATCAGAAAGAAGGCATCCATCAAGTTGATCGGTACGGGTGCAATGTTATGTATGCCGAGGAGAGCTATCTTGATGGCGATCCATTGACTATTACTGAATGTTGGCGAGATCCGATGCTGACTTATGGCAAAAAACGATAGATGTTGAACTTATGTCACTAAAGGAGAAACAGAGTTGGACGTTGGTGGATCTTCCAGCTGATAAGAATCCTATCCATTGCAAATGGGTGTACAAAATTAAGAGAGATAAGAGAGACAACGACGGCAAGGTAACGAAGTACAAGGCTAGACTAGTAGCAAAAAGGCTTCACACAGGTATGTGGTGTAGACTATACTGAGACTTATACCCATATTCAAAGTTGTAACCTCATGATTTCCTCGACTTGACTCAACCTCACTTAGGTGGTTTGATATTCGTAGTTGTAATTTTACTCCTCACCTCAAAGAGTTTCCTCAGTCGAGGTGAGTTCGAGTTGAGGAACCAACTGTCAAATATAAGGTACTTCGGCATCTACCTTTAGGCTTCCTTGAGGTTGTCAACAAGGAACTTTTAACTTTTTCTTTGGTATTGTTCGTCGAATCGTTGAGCTCCTTAAGTTCTGAGTTGAGCTACACGATTACTGACAAATGCGTACACTGACTGGACAGGTCCACTCAGTCTGTGTGGTTTTTCCTCAAAAGACCATCTCAGACACAAATCTACATGGTTTTCACATGATCTGACCAAGATTATGTCTGGACTTTAAAAGAGACTGTGACCTCTGAGTTTGTTTCGGCCTTTCTTCTCAGAGTAGTCAGATAGGAAACGCCGACCTCATCTAGTTTTTAAAATATGATTGACGTGTAAAAGTGTTTGTTCAAACCTACTTACAGAAATAAAATCATTTATCATTTATCATTTAACCAAAACACGCATATTTTATCCGATTTTCCTAATGTCTTTTGAAGAGTTTATTGAATATTTATACGGTAAACGTTACGATTACATATCGGCATGACGAATCCTAATTCGTCATGCAGTAAGCAAGCAATAAGCACAAGTGAAAGTGCTGTACGCTGGACCTCATGTACACCGCATACTTGCGATGCGTTTTACATTTTGCGTCATCATACCTAACTTCCAGCGGATTTAGTAGAAAGTGTGGTAGTACCCGTAAATAAAAATAAAACCGGTGATGTCTTCTAATATAACAATTACAGGCATATCGGAAACGGCAATACGAATGTCGGCTGTTCAATAGATGATGTCATGGTTATTAATCTGAGCTAGATGCAGACGATATGGTGCTGCTGAGCCCATCAATCAGTGCACTCCGGAAATTGCTTGCTGTATGTGAATCCTATGCGGAGACGTATGAGCTTACGTTGCAACGTCAAGAAATCGTAAATGGTGATTTTCAATAGCAAATATGCATCGTTAGGTAACGTTTCTCCAATGACTATAAGCGGAATATCATTGCAGCGTGTTGCTCAGGTGAACCTACCTAGGACATGTGGTCACGGAGGATTGATCTGATGATATAGATTTGGACAGGGAGCGTAGTGCGTTGGCGGTTCGGTGCCATATGTTAGCCCGCAGGTTTGCACGCTATAGTAGGGGTGTGAAGGTGTATGTGTTGACGATTTTCATGCCATAATGAGAAAGCGGGCGGCGGCGTCAATAATGGGTAGGTTGCGCAGAAGCTTCAACGGCATCCTAAAAACATTGGTTGACAAGGTGGACAGCCCCTCCATTAGGCACTGGGTGCAGGGGCACGTGCCAACATTTGTGTTGAGCAATGTAAATATTAGTTGTTGTAAGTTTAGTTTGTAATTTTTATTAATATAGTTCTTATGTTGTTTTTACTAGTCCTAAACTAATACTGTATGGATTATATGCACTTTTATATGTGATCCGCAATAAACGAGAACACATTTAAAAAAAAATGTATTAGTGTTGGATTTATTTGTAATGTGTTTGTGATTATGAGAGAACAATATAGAATAATATATTTTATTTATGTTCTACTTTCATTTGACAAACGTCGACACTTCAAGTTGAAAACCAGAGATAACGCGCTCACAGACTCACAGAATATATATACCCTTAAAGGAGCACAGACTGCTCTCAAAATAAGCTTTGCCAATACAGCAAACGGAATATTCCTCCAAATAATGACGTATTCGTGACGTATCGCCTCAACGCACACTCATTCGAGGAACGTCATAATTTCCTTAATCTGACGTCTATGAATACCGATTTTGAGGGTCTTTCGAGGCACGCCTTGAGGTGTCCTCGACAGAGTCGTGAGTCGGGGAGCGTTCGAGGTTACGACTTAGAATATGGGTATTATTCTGCTGTAGCTAGAAGCTCTACGACTGTTGTTCTCACTAGCTGTTGAATACGGTTGGTTTATTGACCAATGGGTTGACACAACTGAGTTTTTGTATGGCGAGATTAAAGAGTGCATTTACATGCTCCAACCGAAAGGAGCTGTAATCAGAGGTCAAGATACCAAAGTATGTAAGCTGCAGCGTTCTCTGTATGGATTGAAACAAGCTTCGAATGCTTGGTTCAAGGAGTTGGACAAAGAGATGTTGAACTCAGCCTTTGTACAATCAAAAATAGAACCGTGTTTGTATCAAAAGCATCTTAAAAACAATAAGAAGTTAATTGTCGTTATTTACGTACATGACCTTTTCATTTTTGGAAATTGTGAACAAGAAAAGCAAAAACTTAAAACCGGTTTGCTTGACTAGTTTAAAGTGAAAGATTTAGGCGCGGCTAATGTTTTAGGCACGAGGCTGAGGAGAGGTGAAGGTATTATTTGTCTAGTCAGCAACAATTCATTTCGGAAATTTTAAATGACTTTAACATGACAGACGCTAAGCCAGTTTCGACCCCAATGGAAGTTGGTATATCGACAAATTTCCATAGCGATCTCTCATATTAAAGCTTAATAGGGTGTCTAAACTATTTGCCCCGTAATACGCGGCCAGACATAGCAAATGCGGTGAGTGTGCTTTCACAATTTAATTCGTGTTATGATGAAATACACTTTATGTGTACGAAACGGGACTTAAGATATTTGAAGAGTACGTTTAACCTTTGTCTCATTTTTAGGAAGTCGGAAGACTCAGAATTTCGAGGTTACGTTGATGTAGATTGGTAAGGGCACTCAATAGAAAGTTTTTCACAGGACTAATGTTCAGTTAGGTATAAATATAGTGTCATGGGAGAGTAGGAGGCAAGCGACAGTATCCGTTTACTCCACAGCGGCATACGACGTAAGATTGAGTCAAGTTTCAAAGGAAGCTCTTTATTTACGTCGTTTACTGAACAGTTTGACAGCTGTGGATAGTAGAGCGGTAGTCATTTATAATGACAATCAGTCAGCGCATACATTGCAGTTAACAAAATGATGCATAATAGGACAAAGCACATAGATATCAAGAATCATTTTATTCGTGAGTGTGGACTGGCTAATAAACTGAAATAAGGTACATATCAACTGATAAGATGATAGCGGACATCTTAACTAAGTGTTCACAGCCCGAAGCTTAGAGAACTTTTAAAGGATTTATTCCTGTCAAATTATTGTATTAAGGGGTGGAGGTGTAGTGTAATAGATCATTTTCTGGTTATGCATGCTTTATTTCGTTAAATTTCTTCTGTTTTTGTACTCTACTTTTGGGTTACAGCGTATACAGTCGGATACAGAAGTGTTAGTGATTTATTTAGTTTTATGTACCAAGTACTGAGAAGTGATCATACGCATGTGTAATAGATGAAGGCGGCGTGTTGAGGTCGCGTGCATGTGTGCGCTGGCCGGCGCGAACATCACACGTGTTTACACATGTTTGGCACCGATTTAAAATAAGCATAGATACTTTTTTGCTTATGTTGCATGTACATGGTCACTTGCGTGTAAAACATTGCCCACGAATGAATATGTAACTATCAGACCACTGCTGCTCTTATTATTGCTACTATTTTCCAACAAAAGTAGCCGAAGGAAATGCAAAAAGTGAAGCGTATGATGTCGGCTTTACTAAGCATACAGCAGTGTCTGCAGGACCGCAAAGGCCCTCCCGCAAACCGACGTGACGCGATTCTAGTACAACAATTTCTATGAAAACTTCATGGAAATTGTTCTACAAGAGTCGCGTCGCGCTGTCGCATCGCGCCCGTCTGTCGGAGCCTTAACGCGGTGCGCCTGTGCGGCTGTACCTGTGTATAAAGGAGCGGCTCTCGAGGTAGCTCATGCCGGACGCGATCTGCGTGGCCATGTACATGAGCACGACGGCGCCGGGCACGGCGTCGCGGCTGCCGGCTCGCAGGTAGTCCAACAGGTTGCCGCGCGACATGAACTCCGTGAGGATGTAGAAGGGCGGCTCGCGCGTGCACACGCCCAGCAGCTGCACCAGGTTGGGGTGGCGCATCTCCTTCATGATGGCCGCCTCCTCCAGGAAGTCCTTCAGCGCCATCGTGTCGTCCTTCAGCGTCTTCACCGCCACCTTCACACAGAATTTACACTACAACACTATGTTGATAACTGTTGCAAGACAATACTGACCACTTTACTCAAACTACATTTAAACATACAAACATACTAAACTCACGCCTTCTTCCCATGCGAGTAGGCAGAACCTACAGAACGCCACCAGCTACGATCCTTACATACTCTTTTTGTTCGTTTACATTCACACATGTGGTACACGCCGGTTGCCAGTCGGTACTACGCACCTGATCTCTCTGAGTAATCAACAACAAAGGTCACTATGTACTTCTAGGGCGTCCCCTGCCGGTGTTTCCGCGTTATAGTATCGTCTTTTTAACAATACGACTGAGAGCAGCGCCTGCCCAAGTGCTAACAGCAGCGACTGAAGACTTGTAGGTCGGAAGTCCGAGCCCAGACAGGCGCTTTACTTCGTGTAAATTATATTTCATCACCACTGTTCTCAAAAACGGTGAAGGAAAACATCGTGAGGAAACCTACTGTCCTAGAACAAAAAAATCGAAGACATGTGATATCTACCACCTCGCACTGAGCCCGCGTGGTGGCAGCCCACTCCCTCTCACCAAGAAAAGCCCTGTGTCCCAGCAGTGGGAGCAGTATACGCTGATTATGCTTAAGAATACGACTTCCTGGAAATGTCACCAGCGGAGGACTGCTTCATTATTTAACGAGATGTTAACCGTGAACAAGGCAAAAAGGAGCAAATAACAACGGTAGCAGGTCGCCTTCTGAAGTTTTTAACAACCCCTTTGGAAAAAGGCGTGATTTTATGAATCATTAAGGACGGCTAAAAGCTATAGTTATACCTTATTGCTGTTTTTCGTGACTGACGAGGCGACAATAAAAACAAGTGAAACTTAGGAATTTTTCTGTGCTGAACAGCGAGCAATTAGTGCTGATGCATTAAAGACGCGGCAATGGATGATCATCCATAGAAACCGTAACAGCTCGACACTTTTTATAGTTGATTTGGAGCACAATAACTTTCTGCTCTCTTAAAAGACTATCTGTACCGTCAAAGATGTTCGCAGTAACCAAGCTAGGGCCTCCCGACCAAACTGGGTTAGGTTAGGTTAAAAGTGTGACCAACCACAAGCGAGCGAAGCGGACCGTGTCGCGGCAGCGGCCGGGGATAGCAATTTGTACTTTTTGGAAATCATAGTGAGAATTACTTGGGATCGCCTGGGACATGCCCAACAAAAATCCCAAGCTGTGGTGGAGCCATAATTGTATACCGGGGCAATCAGAAAGTTTTGCGACGACGAAGTTTTAAAATATGTTTATTTACGTTCCAATTTCAAATCTCCCTCCACATTAGTTAATGAGCTGGCCGGCGCAGCAAGTGGCGCTATCTAGTTTTGTTACGAAGTTACTAGGAATCACCGAAGAGGTCGGATAAGATCATAATAGTGACACTGGCTGATTACTGCCACTCTAGCAGAGCGTCGCATCGATGGTTGCGTGGCGGCTGTCTTCTGATGACAGAGATGATACCAGGCGAGCCGATGTAGTACCACGGACACGTAAATCACTAATACGATGACCACTTCTGGTAAAAGCTATCATCCACTGTTAAGCTTATTGGAAATATCGTGTCCGTGTCTCATTGAAAAATGGACATGCGTAGCGAACACGTCGTGGGACGATGTTTTACGATTTCAAATGTCGCCTAATACCGGGCAAATCGCTTGATAGCGCACCGGTTCACTTTTGGATCAGCCTTCTTTCTGCCCTGATTTTGGCATACTGTGACATCTTTCTATTAACTAAAATAAAACATACGACTCGTCGTCGGAAGCAGCATTCCAGCAGGCCGAAGAAGAGGTGTCTGAGGCGGGCTAGAAAAGTGTTTTGCAAATCGGTTCAGACGCGTATATTTGCTGGTGGAGAGTTCTTTGAAATATTACCCAAACAATTTTTTTTTCGATTCGCAAAACTTTCTAAGTATCCCACGTGTGTGAGAAACATCGTTAAATGCTTCAATTTAATTTGGATGATCTCTCCTATTCCTATGCGTCGTGGGAGACAGTATCACAGCAGGGACAATCCTAACATTGAATATAAAAATATCCTATTTAGCAAGCTGTGTTAGGCGATGTAAGACAGTGTATTGGTGGTACTGACAGTGATGTTGCCGCGCTTCCAGGCGGCCTCGTACACGTCGCCGTACTGGCCGCCGCCCAGCTTGTGCTTCATGACGATGTCGGTGCGGTCGATCTCCCAGTGGTCGGGCGGCGCCAGCGGGAACACGGTGGGCTTGTTACGCTTGGGCGCGGGGTACAGCAGCTGCGTGATGAGCCCGTCGCCCACCAGCGAGTGGTGGTGCACCAGCTCGGCCAGCGTGCCGAACTTGGACTCGGACGTCACGTACACCTTGCCGTCCGCGTCCTCGTTGATGCGGTAGTGGTATACGCGGCCCTCGTAGCGCAGCGAGATGCTGCGCTGCCCCGGGCTCGACTCCGACTCGCGCACCTGCAACACGCGCCGCCTACCTTACTGACTGAACCCACATCTCCGCCTCATTCTGTACTCGTAGAGCGGGCTGGGGTTGTGGGGTTGTCAAGCACAGTCTTCTGCATTCGTTACATTGCACACTACACAGAAATCGTTGTCCAGCGCTTTTCCCTTGCCCAATTTTATTGTACTTGATTTTATGTGACGACTTGGAGGTGGAACTTTTTACAACCTGTATAAAATGACAAACATGACCAACTAATGTTTTACAAAATAAAGGCTCTTCCGTAAATAATAGTTACATATGACTTGTTTAAGACTAGATATTATGGATTTGAAGTGTATAAAAGAGCATACAAAACGTCCTGTCGCTGTACACCGCCGAGGCAGAAAAAAACATTATTGAAATTAAAGTTATTTAAATACATTTTTGAGACTATATGTATATGGTCGGCTCTGAGCCACAGTGCGGGGCCAGGGCTCGCTTACAGCGGAGGTCGGTGAGCACAACACATTGAATTTATTCATGAACAGTAACAACATTAACAGCAGAGAAAATGCAATACCCATATGGTGGCTCATTGATACTGTTAACTAAACAACATACATGCAAAGAAAGTAAACACATAGATCGCTTCTATTGAGCGGACTACAGTAACAGCTTGCGTGCCGTTGGAGCGGCTCGTGGTATTGAGCGTGTCACCGTCACCAACTTGTGATTGCTTTGAGAGTGTCATGGATGATGTGTATATTTTAGGAGTCTACCAGAATAATCGCTACCTCAGCTACTTAGGACGAATTTCCCCAAACTTTTACACCAAGAATAAGTCTTATCCTGAGAATAAATGTTGACAGTTTTTCCATACTAGAACTGTAAGACGTCAATTTAATTCAATGGCTAAAAGATATCTGACTTTGTTAAAATCAGCCCTTACATGGTTAGATAATAATATATTCATTGATATATTATCTATTAATAAAAATAGTAAAAGTTTCACTGAATTCTTACCACTGTGGACTGCTGATTACATTTATTAAACAAGACAAAGAATTGGCTAAGAGAGATACCACTGTCTCGTATTCTTGTATGCGCGGTAGTTTGCAGTTCAGAGAGTTGGCTGCGACTCACCAGGAAGCTACCGTTGATGCCGGAGGAGAGCAAGTACTCGGCGGCGTTGCGCGAGATGGGCCCGTGGTACCACGAATGCTTCTCCAGCGAGTTGACAGGCGTGACGTAGTTGCTGGGCACCCAGCCCACGCCGCCGCCCAGCGTGTGCGCCTCGCACCACTCGCCGCTCTTGTTGTAGCTCTTGATGCGTACCTGCTCGCCTGCGCACACAACCACCACTCATTGTCGTGGACACGTTCACGGGCAACCGCCTCAAAGGAATTACTAACAAAGTGGGACTCATTAAAAAGATAGTCACTGCAATGTAATGCACTAGCTGCGCCGCGGCGTCTCGCCCGCAGGAGTCAACATCCCGTGGGGATAATGGGATACAAAGTATCCCATGCCCTAATCCAGACAAATTTCATCTAAATCCGTTTAGCCGATTCAGCGTAAAAGCATAACATACAAAAAATCTAACTTTTTCTCAATATAATTAGTTTAGTCTAGCTTTAAATCTCTTATTTCGTCAGGGTGCCTTATCATGCTTGAGCGTCTGCATCATGATTTTGTCCACAAAATTATCATACGAACTCTGAAGCATGCGGGCAAAAAATAATGTTCATGGCTTCGAAAGACTAACCTTTAGTGTTCCCCCCTCTTATAAACATCTGGCCGCCTATTTGTTCTCAGTAATACAAGATCACACCAAAGAATAAAGTTCAAATTGGGTAATTTTTTGCCGTTATCAGTACCTTGAGCGGGACTAAATTGGGTCGATCCCTATCCGGATCAAAATACGCTCAGAAGTTGCACTTGTGTTTACTAGATCGAGGCAGATAGCGCGAGTGCGAGCCATACGATTTGGCTATCTACTCTCTAGTGTACTCTACTCTACAGGTTAACATTACGTCTCACTATTTAAATAACCAACGCGACGTTCAAAGTGTCTGCATTTCAGAAGTGAACCTGATGCTCGGATGTGTTCAACGGTTATGTACCTAATAGGCACAATGTAGTCCATAGCAGTACGACGTACGACACACACTTTGTAGATAGGTATCGCAGCGCGCTCAAATTAAGTCAGTTCTGGACATAATATACGCGAGCGAGTACAAAGCTATTGTGTTCGAAGCGTGTATTGTCGACAGTAGGATACGAGCGACGTGCTGCTAATGAACGCGTGTGTTGACGCGCTGGCGTGGAGGCTACCTCCCGCCGGGAGTCAGTTGAGCCGGTCGGGACACTCGCACAATAGGCGGCGCCGAGGGACTCTGGCCGAGTTAGTCGTGTCGCATTGCGCTCATATAATCAAGTATAAGCAAGTTGCAGCTGTTATACCTGCTAAAGATAGTTTCATCATGATCGCAGTTTATTATGATTCAATCAGGATTTCTCTCACATGTTCGTAGGGGAGCCGGACGTCCCTATAGTGCACAAGCATTTGAACCAAACACGGGATTTAATTCGCACAGATATGATGAACAGATTGAACATATTTTAAAGATTAAGTTGGAGCACTGTCAGCGACACGTCAATTAACACTTTCGTCGTTTTTTTATATCAATTATTGAGCTAAATATTTATTTAAAATCGGAACCAGAAGTAAAATTAAAAGAATATTAACTCTTACCGTATTATATGAAATGGTGAAATACAATAAATCGAATTATTTTGTGTCAATTTGATGTGTAAAAGTGGCAGTGTCAATCGACTTTTGTCGCTGACCGTACCTATTTACATAATGTTAATGCTAATTCCGCCGATGTAGGTTACCTTTCTTCAGGCTGAGCTGGTTTTCGCCGCCCGCCTGGAAGTCGTAGAGCGCCACGAACAGCTGCGGATCGTCCTCCTCGTGGTGCGCCAGAAGGTTCTCCTTCGACGTCCATCTGACAACACACGAACTATTCATAATTATAAGTTGAAGCTGTGGGCGCCGTCCTTCATTGTGTAGGGCGACCCAAGTATTGAATTCTTTACGGATGTAAAAATATCCCCTAATATTTTATTGATATGATCAAATAATTAGGTGACATCTTGAAGATGTTTCTTCCTTTTATCAAGAATAAACGGCAGCAAAAGAAAAAAAAAGTAATTTAGCCTCTCGAGAAAATGAACTTTTAACAACAGCTCTAGAGGAGATATAAAAAAGGTATTTTTAAGTTAGAACCATGAAAATGTATGTAAGGATTTTTAAACACCTTACTATTTCTATTTCATTTGTGACACGCCGTGTGCCCGATGCGCGTTGGGATTTCCCTAGTGCGGCAGTGCTTCTGCAATAAGTAGAATGTGCTGACGAGATACCTGTTGGCGGAGTCGAGCGGCTGCGGCGTGCCGGGCGCCGGCTCGCCGTCCGGGAGGTCGGGGATGTGCGGCAGCGGCCGGCTCTGCAGCAGCGCTTCTGCAACAACACCACGCAACGTTATTGCCGCGCGCACTGCTGCACAACGTTCTACTCCATACCTATACCATGTGAAGACGCACAGACTGCATAGAGATACTACGTATTGGAGACGACCATAACTAAAAACACCGGCTACACCGTATATACGAAATTTAATTAACTGTCGTATTGTCGTCTCCACCTTGTATACCTCACTACGTATATATTATTATACTAGCGCTCGCGCTCCGTCCCTGCTTCGCACGGGTCCATTTTACTAAGGTCCGGATTACAGAATGAAACTCAATCATTGATCTCTGTTTAAAACTAGTTTTGAGTCTGGTTTTGATTTTAGAACGTTCCTGAAGCATAGATTCATTGATCATAGTTCAGCTGAGTTTGGTTTTATTCTAGATCTTTACTCAGTTCGTGAATCGAACTCAAGCAGTGATTGGATCTGTAATCACTCAAGTGTGGTCGAGACTTCGCTTGAGCATAGACTGTCATGTCTTTTTGTTCTTTTTAAGTTTATCTGCGTGTTCGAGTTTATTATTATTGTTAAAGTATTACTATTAAAATGGATATATTTGGAGAAGTAGATTATTACAATACCTAATTTATTCAACAATGATTCAAATAATTTAGAATTTATATTAGCAAGTTTTATTTTCCATTGGAGTGATATACTTTTTCGTCCTGCCTTTTTATAGTAATAATAAGATTTAATCAATTTTCAAAACTAATTAATATACAAACCTACGAAACAAACTGATATATTGTCATTTTTTATTGCATTTTTTTCTAATTTATGGTTTTTATCGTAGTACCAATAGATACAACGCTACAAAGTTCTTCTGGCGCGTAGTCAAAATCGGAACTGAAACATTTCTGTAAGACATCACAAATGTTTCCCACCGACGCCCCGCCAATGTCATTCAGACGCCAAAAGATCCTTGTAGCACTCTACAAAGGTCTTTTCATCAATTCAAACTTGCGGGTCTGTCAATTTTGCTTACAAAATGACTTCAAACAGTTTAACTTCGATAAATGTGGGATTGTATTATTTGGGACTGGCAAAATAAAGCTGATTTCCTAAATATTTTGTTTTATGGTACATTTTAATATTTCTAATCCTGTCAAGATCAGAACAAAGTTTGTAAATAAAATAAATCGTAAACGAAAACAGGCTGAAGCATAGACAATTCGGTCGAGGTCGATTTGAGTCTCGATTCAGCTGTTAGATTAGGTCTTGCGTAAATTGAATCATACACACAAATTCTGTTTATTTTAGAAGAACTAAGGACACACATACATACAGACAAGAAAAGCGACATTTTATTCTATTATAGCATAGATTATGTCCAACAACGCAAAGGCAGAAAAAGGCAAATGGTTTGAGTTTAACTAAAAAGTTCTTTAGAGGTTATTGCCTCTAAAGGACTTTTTAGTTAAACTCCAACCATTTATTTCAAATAAACAAATTACAGGCACTTTTGAATTGTCAAGGGGCGGTCAGTCAGAAAGATGAAGTTAGTTGTCCATTCCAAAGCGTAACAGGTACTCCAATTTCTATTGAGAAGAATGAGCAAGAAACTCCACGGATACTCTTTGTAATCAAAATTTAGTTACAAAAAAGAAATGGTTACATCATTCATGTTGAAATTAAACATGTGATAACGATGTAGAAAAAAAGGGACCGTAACTAAAACGATAAAAACAATTCAGAAATTAAAATAAGCCGTGGCAGCTAAGAGATGACCAGTCCCAACTGATAACGCCCGTTCACGAACATGACGTATGGATCAGCACGATTCAGCTCAACTATATTGAACGGAACTTAATGATCCAACACACGCCACCACCAGCGAGACATTTGAGTGAGCATGACATACTCTCAGCCGCCAGGTCACATTCAAGTCAATGAAAGACGAACCCAGTAAATGGTAGCTTTATAGAAGGCACATAGTGCTCACAGAAGTGCTATGCAATTATACAATACTAAGAGATTGAATTTATACAAAGCAAAGATAGTTTTTATAATCTTCAGCAGCTCCAGCAATATTTTCGAATGCTAATCCATTAGCAGGACCAGCGTTGAGCCAAGCATTGTTGTCTGCGATGTAATCCCCCAACTTATAATGTGCTTGGCGGCATAGTGTGCGTTTTATACAAGATTTAAATTTCGTTTAATTCAGTTGCGAGTATGTGGAGAGGTATTTTATTGTAACATTTTAAACAGTACCCCATGAAGGATGATTTTACTTTAGCGAGTCTGAAACCTGGTTGAACTAATTGGTCCTTGGTAGTGGTAGTGTCAACAATGTCAACTCGGTGGTGGTTTAATAATAAATCTGCCTGCCTTTTCCCAACTATGTTAGGGTCGGCTTCCAGTCTTACCGGATGCAGCTGCACATCAGTAGGTATTTTACATGGAACATGGTGTTTTTATATTAGTATAATACTATTATATCGGTTGCTTTGGGAAACATAAACTCCTCATTTTTTGAAGTCGATTAAAATAAAATTGTGTAGGTATATAATTTACGGGGGCCGTTACAAAAACCATTTTTTCATCATTTCATTACTAATTAGTGAAGCAGAAGCACTGTTCGCTATCGAGTATGTAAAGTTGGCTTCTACAAAATGATTACTTTTATGGTAGGGTAAATAAATGATAGTGGTAGTAAATTATTTTATTATTATTATTAGCTATTTCGTAACAGAACTGCAAACATTTTTGCAACTCGTATTATTAATAAAATCTTTCCTAGTTTCCAATACTTACTCCGATTTTTCCAATTATCCAGCGACATAATAATTATATTATACGCTTTCTTTCATCTAGGTATATAATAGTGCCAATAGTCTCCGACTAAAATGGCTGTGACATACGGACGGACAAAAGGATAGGAAGAGATTATAATGGTTCCGACTTTACTATTTGGCCACGGAACCCCTAAAAGTACTAATCCGGCCGGATTGAAAATCGTACCGGACTGCCACACGGTGGGATCGAAAATCGGCTGTAGAAGACATAGGATCTCGATGTCTTAAATGTTATTTTTTTTGCTGGAAATGACTTCTGCCGCTCATTACTGTTCTATAAAATGTCATATGAAGTAATTGTGTGCACAAATGGAAGAGTTATAATTTTTATAAGAAAAAAATGTATGGAGCTGACATGAAAAATGAGGATATCTCTGGAATCGCTAGGATGGCCGTTATATCCTTGCACACTGTTATAGTACTATTTATTTGTGAATTTTTGACATACTTAATGTTGCGGCATCTCTTGGGATTTTTTTTTTTTAAATCGTCAAAATTAAATAATAAAAAATGTTTATGATATGTACATTTTAATGCTTAAATATGGCTATACCAAGTGTAACTTACAATATTTTTTATGCTTAGACCAAAACATTCTAAGAAATCACAAAGTCGTATTACCTACTTATTTGAAATTACATGGTAATTATGAATTACATAATATGTAATCTTGTCTAACGCCTCAAGTCCACATTAGCTAATGATTAATAAAACTTAATACCTATATACCTGTTAAAAGGATATGTACCATAATGAGGGTAATTAGATAAACGGTGATCATTAGTCAATAACAATAAATGGTAAACTATTGTATGATTAAAAATAAAAGCAAATTATTAAAAAAAAATATTAACCTAAACAAAAATAACATAAACAATAAAAGTTAACTTATTTTATACTTCGTCACCATCAGAATCCACTTCAGAATCAGGCTCTACAATAGATATAACTTCTAAGAACTCTGTCGGAGCTTCCTGATCCTGAAGTTTCAGTAGTTCTACTGTTTCCTTAAAGTATGTCTGCCTCTTGTGGGCATTTAATTTTGGTCTTGTGGAAGAAATTAGAGGATCAGAAGAGACGATAAGCATATTGAGGATATCCTCGTTTGATGCTTGTCTACTCTTTTTCCTAGAATGGTGTTCTCTGAACCTCCTAAAGTCTTTGTTTCGGGCCTCTGAAGCTTCTTCCGAAAGACTTCCAATTGGTACAATAGCATTTTCTGCAATTATGTCCCCTCCGTGAATCAACAATTTGTGGACGGTTGATGACATGTAGTACCAATCGTACAGTTCCACGTATTTTTCAGCGGTTGTTCTAGCGTATTCTTTAAATTTCGGCACGTCTACAATCTCTCCAGATGTGATAGCTTGCAGAATCACAGCAAATCTGCGTATTAGGTCTTCATCTAATTCAGTGATCGCTGCAGTTTTATCAGGAAATTCAAAAAACCGCCTTGCTGTGTTCCCGTCGTTAGTTGTGCCTGATCCTTGCTTAACGATGTCAATCAAAAGGTTGAGATCATCTTTGAATCGATCTTGATCTGAGTTTTTTTCGTGAATGCAATAACTCTTGATGACCTTCTCCTCTTGCAGACCACTTTTTGAAGTCGAGACGATACGCTATGTGTAGAAGACATTCCATCACATTAATGCGGGCATGAATTGATGATAATCCGAACTCATACACACCAGAAGAAATGGTTTTTGACGCAATGACATCTAACTTATTCATTTCTGTAGGCTTAGCCAAACACAGGTAGCAGGCCGCATTTGACTTAGCTTCAGACAGATATGTACAAATTTTGCCGTCAATCATCGTCATCATTAATTTGTGACTAATTTCATGTCCTTGACATTTTGAGGGAACGAGAGCTTCAATTTCGTTATTCATTGCAGTTTTTTCATTTATGACAACGTCTTTGGTTTCTTTCACAAAACTAAACTGGACTGGACGGCAATACCTAGGTGAGCAGGGTTTTGGATTCACCCATACGGTATCACCGTCAGCTGTCAACTTTAATGGAACCAAAGAGGTCATAAATATGCTGGAATCATCTTGACCACTCTCTATGTTTTGCTTATATCTACTTTGGTTAGATGCACCGTCAAATCCCCACTTTGATATTAATATCAATTGTTTATCTTGTATCGCATCAGGACTACGAATAGTTTCAAAAATTCTGTTCACTGTTAAATCTAGTAACGCTTGTAGTGCAATCTTAGCAGATGAATCCGTTACAGTCACAAATGTCTTCGGAGGGTAGCACTGTAGCTTAGCTTTTTGCACTTTATAGTAAGACGGATATATCTCCTTTGAACCTTCTCGAATAGTCGTTTCCCTTAATGTGATATATTGCCATTTCGATAGTTTTAATGAAAGTAGCAAACCCAGTGCTTTTTCTGGTGAAAATATTGTTGAAGGAGCTGGTTTGTTCAAAATTTCCTTGAATTTTTCTGCTGCTTCTGGATTTTGGAGCATATGTTCAATAACAGATGCAATATCCTCACGACCATCTCCTTTCAAAAGTGCTGCAGCTGAATAAGCTACTTCATTAGGGTCATCGCCTATATGTTCATCAGATCGTCTCTTCTTCTGCTTGTTACTTAGATCTTCAAACGGCTTTCGAGATCTTTTTGTCATCGTTGAAGTTGATTTCATTGTTGAAGTTGATGGTACAGGTTCAGTAGAAATATTTTCACTTGTTGATTCTTGAATGAGCAAATTGGTTTGCACGCAGTTTGGCCAGTCAATATTTGCCTCAAGCCAATTACTGTAATCACGTCTAAAAACTTCACTTTTCCTGTGGGATCGTAACCATCTCTTTTGAACTGCCCGTGTAAATCTTCGACAAAATTCTTTCACGGTAACACTGTCTTCATCTGAAAGGCTAGAGCCCAGTCGAATAACAAGTGTGTTGAACAATAGTTCATGATCGAAAGACGAAGCATCCTGATTGCTCAGAATAACAAACAAATCCGAATTTGTAATAATGCTTTCCATTATTCACGATCACTGAGTAAAAAGACACGGTAGGATAGATGTTAGTATTAGAAATGCTCTAAATGAACTGAAGTTGTGAATCCAATGTTTGACTATTTCTTGTTATTGACTAATGATGGTATCACATTTATCTAATTACTTTCATTAAGTTAATCCTGCACTAATTGCTAAATTAGCGAGTACCCAAAATTATTTTGGTACGTATCCTTTTAACTAGGTATATAGGTATTAAGTTTTATTAATCATTAGCTAATGTGGACTTGAGGCATTAGACAAGATTACGTATTACGTAATTCATAATTACCATGTAATTTCAAATGAAAATCACAAAGTAGGTAATACGACTTTGTGATTTCTTAGAATGTTTTGGTCTAAGCATAAAAAATATTGTAAGTTACACTTAGTATAGCCATATTTAAGCATTAAAATGTACATATCATAAACATTTTTTATTGTTTAATTTTGACGATTTAAAAAAAAAAAAATCGCAAGAGATGCCGCAACATTAAGTATGTCAAAAATTCACAAATAAATAGTACTATAACAGTGTGCAAGGATATAACGGCCAACCTTGCGATTCCAGAGATATCCTCATTTTTCATGTCAGCTCCATAATTTTTTTTCTTATAAAAATTATAACTCTTCCATTTGTGCACACAATTACTTCATATGACATTTTATAGAATAGTAATGATCAGCAGAAGTCATTTCCAGCAAAAAAAAATAACATTTAAGAAATCGAGATCCTATGTCTTCTACAGCCGATTTTCGATCCACCGTGTGCCGTTTCGTGCGTATGTATCGTATTAGTTTGTAGTATATGTAGTACCGAATCATTAGTGTTACCGCATCTTTCAATCAGTAATGTATTAGGTTGGGGAAAAAGTCTTTTCGCATTATAGTATGTATGAACTTGTAATAAAATCTCTTTGGCTATACTATTTGTATCTGGCTGGTTTTGGTATCATTGAAAGTTTAAATTTTAAAGAACATAATTCCAAATTCAAATTAGGAAAATGTGTGATTTTTATTTGTTTTTCGTACTGTCAAGATGAGTGAATCTAATGAAGAAATTCGATACATTTTAAAATTTTACTACAAAAAAGGTAAAAATGCAACGCAAGCCGCGAAAGTGCAGTGTCTGTGAGAGTAGCACAAATTTGGTTTAAGTGTTTTCAATCCGGAAATTTTGATGTCAAAGATGCACGTCGCTCTGGTCGCCCTATTACGGATAAAATGGATGCCATTTTTGAAAAAGTGGAGCAAGATCGGCATATCAGTAGTTACGACGTAGTTGAAGAACTGGGAATTGACCGCAAAACAGTTTTGGCGCATTTGAAAAAAACTGGGTACACAAAAAAGCTCGATATTTGGGTACCCCACGAGCTCACTGAAAGAAACCCAATGAACCGTGTACTCATTTGTGATTCTTTATTACGACGTAATGAAACCGAACCATTTTTGAAGAAGCTGATAACTGGTGATGAAAAGTGGATCACGTACGACAAGAACGTGCGAAAAAGGTCGTGGTCATTGGCCGGTCAGGCTTCACAGACTGTGGCGAAACCCGGATTATCTCGTAACAAGGTGATGCTGTGTGTGTGGTGGGATTGGAAGGGCATTATTCATTATGAGCTGTTACCACCAGGCAGGACCATCGATTCTGAACTCTACTGCGAACAACTGATGAGATTAAAGCAAGAAGTTGAGAGAAAGTGGCCGGAATTAATCAACAGAAGGGTTTTTCATCATGATAACGCTAGACCTCACACATTTTTAGCCACTAAGCAAAAATTAAGAGAGTTTGGCTGGGAGGTGTTAATGCATCCGCCGTATAGTCCTGACCTTGCACCTTCAGATTTTCACCTGTTTCGGTCTCTTCAGAATTCTTTAGGCAGTGTCAGGTTAACATCACGAGAGGACTGCCAAAACCACTTGTCACGGTATTTTGATCAGAAGTCCCAAAATTTCTATAGCAATGGGATCATGTCCCTACCTACAAGATGGCAACAAGTTATCGAACAAAATGGTACCTACATACTTTAGTTAAATGTAAATAAACTATGTTAAAAAATGTTTTGAATTTTCTTAAAAAATGCGAAGAAACTTTTTCCCCAACCTATTATTAAAATTTGTTCCTATTGAATAAACAAGTCTCCGAAAGACTGAATAAAAAAATGACGGGAAATTGCTAGTACCTCCTCAGGGATTGCAACTAAACAGTTCCAAATTATAATAAAGTAGCGACCCACCCCGGCTTCGCCCGGGTAGCAAAGCATAATATAATATAGCCTATGTCACCCGGAGATAGTATAGCTTCCCAACAGTGAAAGAATTTTTGAAACCAAAAATTTAAAAAGTAAGAACAATTGAATTTCACTGTATTTCGTTTATTACAAAATAAATTTAGGTTATACCTTAGCCTCACACGGTATGCAAATCAAATTTAAAATCGGTTCAGTAGTTTAGGAGTCCATCGCGGACAAACAACGTGACACGTAATTTTTATATATATAAAGATTACCACCTGGCTGGAGAATGTTACCAATGAATAAATTCAAATGTAAAATGTTTACTTGGCTTTTAGACATGTATTTTTATTCCGTTAATGAATTTTGAAATGATAAATGATTTTATTTCTGTAAGTAGGTTTGTACAAACACTTTTACACGTCAATCATGTTTTTTAAACTAGATGAGGTCGGCGTTTCCTATCTGACTACTCTGAGAAGAAAGGCCGAAACAAACTCAGAGGTCACAGTCTCTTTTAAAGTCCAGATATAATCTTGGTCAGGTCATGCGAAGACCATGCAGATTGGTATCTGAAATGGTCTTTTGAGGAAAGAACCACACAGTTTGAGTGGACCTATCCAGTCAGTGCACGCATTTGTCAGTAATCGTGCAGCTCAACTCAGAACTTAAGCTCAACGATTCGACGAACAATACCAAAGAAAGGACATTTGGGTAGGCCGCATAAACTACTTAAACTGCCAGATCATGATTAAAACTAAATGTGAGAAAAAAAGCAATGACCCAGATAGTCCTCATATTCACAATAATGAAAATAATATAATACTTTTTATAGTAAATATTCATGTCTAAAAAGAGTTAGCAAACTAAAATCAACATTCACTGTGTAAATTTATTGGAGCAGCTCAATCCCAAGCCTTTTTGTCCTTTCACAGTATAGTAGGCTTTCTGGCATAATTTCCGCTTTATAAAAGATTTGAATTTATTAAAGCTTAGATCTTGAATGTGGCTAGAAAGTTTATTATAAAAACGTATACATTGGCATCTAAAGGAACCACCAATTTTCTTGAGCCTGGTTGTAGGAACAAGAAATTTGTGTTTGTTCCTAGTATTTATATTGTGGATATCACTGTATTTTTTAAAGAGTTTAATATTTTTATGTGTATACAAAAGATTTTCATAAATATACTGAGAAGGCACATTAACAATATTAATCTCTTTAAATTTATCTCTGAGGGAGTGTCTGGGACTTAATTTATAAATTGAACGAATTACCCTTTTTTGTAAAACAAAAATTGTCTGAATATCGGCGGCATTTCCCCACAAGACTTTTTGACATTCCAATTAATATTCTATGCTATTAGTATTTTTATAATTAAATATTTTGACACTAGTACTTATATTTTTTGGTATATAGGGGTATTTTTGTCGTGTTAATTGTATTTTAGATATTATATTTTTTTTTGTTTGGCGTAATAATTAATATTTTGACATTACAAATAATCCTATTCAATTAATCTAAATCAATATTATTGTATCAAACTAAAAATATTTATTCATAAACAATTTCATTAATTTATTATAACTCTTATTGTAATGTCTATAATTTGCATGCACTTAGCTTATTTAATTTTTCTACACCAGCAATGGTAGTATATGTGAATCGATGTTTAATTTAAGATCTCAAAGTACCATATACTAAGAAATAAAAAATATTATTATTATTTCGTTCATTTATTTCGATACATATAAGATACACTTTTAAATATTTTTATAAAAATATAAAAAATAGTGGTCCGCCGGTATCGGGAGCAGGGTCCAAGCTACCGGTGGTTAGGACTCCAGAGTGAGGAACCTCCTCACGATGCGAGCCGTATCGAGGAGTACTGCCTTTTGGATCAGACCCTTGATCCAGCCGCCTTGTATTTTTTTTTAAGACCTAAACCATCCAAAGATCCCAGTATAAGTTATAAACAAGACCCCAAAATTAGAAAACGGATCATGGAGTCCCTACACGGTCAATCGCAAGCTTAAGAAATAAAATCTTTTGCGTCGACGATTACTTCAGAAGATGAAAACAAAATAACCCCAAAAGCTTCCAAATATTTAGAAGAAGTAATAAAACTTTTTCTGACATCACCAAAGGAACCATCCGTAGTTTAAAAAAAGTTTCCACGGTTGCAAAACCTTATACACCGGAGGAAGCTTTAGGTTTCATTGTCGACAGGAAACTGAGTGTGGAGACTCATTTACTTTTGAGACAGGATTTGAAGAGACGAGGTTATCCCGCTTTCCCACCCTGTCATGAAGTATTAAATGCAAGAAAAGCCGTTTAAGAAGCCCGTAAAATAGGATTATACTTGTCCACAGGACGGTTATGTTTCATTTCAAGCATATTATATATATGTATATGCTTTAAATGAAACATAACCATCCTGAGAGTTATGGAAATCAGTTTTTACCAAACATGATTGTTTTTTTATTAATCACAAATATTATATTTGTTGAGTCTGTAACGGTTTACCAACACTCGATTGGTCCATGAACCGTTGGTGAACAGAATCTTTAAACCATTAACTTTTCATCCAAAGTACTTTTCACCCACGAACGTTTCGCCAACATAACTAACTTAACCTTTTTTTTTCCCGGGTGGAAAAGTCGTTTGGATAAAAAGTTAATGGTTTAAATAAGCTGGTCGACGGAGCCCCGCTTCGCGGGGCTCCTATTTCTGTCTAAAGGGTTTAAAGGAACCTAACCAACCGAACCTCGGGATGCCACTGACGTCGACCGTGATGTTGGCGAAACGTTCGTGGGTGAAAAGTACTTTGGATGAAAAGTTAATGGTTTAAAGATTCTGTTCACCAACGGTTCATGGACCAATCGAGTGTTGGTAAACCGTTACAGACTGATATTTGTTTGACCTTTAGTGATAACCCTACAATGTATCATTTAACTTTTATACGTAACTCCCAAACAGGGCTTTAAATACCGGTAAAATGTTCGTAACGTTACCTCTATTTGACAGAGTTACCGTTAATATTTAAATAACGGTAATAGATTTAACGTTACTTATGCTACATTTTAACGTTAATCTTTATTAACGTTAATTGCTAAATAACGTTAATTTTAACGTTATTTTTTAATTGTTATCTTGTGAAGTGGAAGTAATGGAGGTGCGCGGCGGGCCGCTCGCCGCGCCGCTGTGGGCCTCTCACGCGTCGCTGTGATGCCGTGCCGATAAAAACATTGTCTGATTCTTACGCGTGAGTAGTATAGTGAGCTGATTTAGTCAGTGATAAGTGTGATAACTGACAATTTATCCAATATCAAGATGAGTGAAGACAATAATCTAATCAAAGTAATTAGTTTACTAATTTATAAACATGCAGGATCTAATAGTCTAACGCGCCGCCACGGCATGTCGACTGTTGTCACCGACCGCCGCGTGCCGTTCGTATGTATGAGCGCTTACATTTACGCATTTCAGGCATCCCCCGATCGCGAGGAGGCGAAACGCCGGGGCGTAACTCCGCTGCCGCGAGAATTCGCGGCACAGCGGACGGAGCCCCGGCGGGATCTCATGGCGGCATGGAGAGTGCGACTGTCGCAACCCAGCACAGGGCACGCCGCAATTGCGGCGGTAAGTTCCTTCTTTGAGGAGTGGCTTGAGAGGCGCCACGGCGTCCTCACCTTCCGCCTGACGCAGGTCCTCACCGGACATGTCTGTTTCGGGAGGTTCCTGTTTCGGATAAGGCGGGAGGAAACGTCCGGGTGTTATCATTGTGACATTGTTGATCGACCGGAGGACACGGTGGAGCATACGGTGGTCTGCCCGGCTTGGGCGGAGCACCGCCGTCTCCTCGTGGCGGCGACCTCTCGCGTCCGACCCTGCAGGCGTAGCATGACGCTTTCTTTTTCTTGGAAGACAATACATAGCTATTTCTATACAAAGTTACATTTCGTTTCTCTATTTTTGACATCGCAGCGTAAAATCCTTCTACAATTTGTCATTTTGTCTTTCGTTTCTTCCGATCGCTGTCTAGGTCCTTTTATATGTAGACTATTTCAGAAGAAATTTTCTCTCATCATCTCTTTATCTTTTTACTCGACGGCCCCAAAGTATAAAAATGGAAACGAAAAATAAATTTTTTTCACTTTTTGTATGGAAAATGTGAAAAATTATTACCTACATGTTCAGTTTTAGGGGTTTAAGCGTTTCATAAAGGGGTCGAAATTTTCATTATTTTTGCGATAGGACACACCATTTTCGAGATATAAGCAAAATAAAAGAAAAACGTGAATAAACTACTGAATTTCGTAAAAAGTGCAGTTGACTCTTTCTACTTTGCTGCCGTCGTACTGTCTTCACGGAACGTAATTTTTGTCTATTCTTCCGTCGACAAAACCAGTTTCTATAATAGTCATGCTACGCGTGCTGGTTCAGGCCATGGTACGGAGCGAGAGGGAATGGGAAGCCGTCACCTCCTTCTGCGAAGCTGTAATGCTTGCGAAGGAGGAGGCGGAACGTGTGAGGGAGAGGCAATCGCTGCGCCCTCGCGCCCCTAGACACCACAGGAAGAGACACCCTGGGCGTCGGGAGTCATTTGCCGACTCCCGGCCACCGTAGGCGCGAGCTTGCGGTAAGGACCAGGCCCGGTTCGACGGCGCGTCGTGTTCCACGCGCGCCTCAAAGAGATGTCAGCACCATTGACGGGGTCCAAAAAGGCCGATGCCTGCCGGGGTCGCGGATTGTTCGAAAGAGTTACCGTGGCCCTGGCGCACAGGCAACTATAGGAACACGGGTGGGTTTTAGTCAGTAAGTCTGACACGTCCTTCCACTCCACCCAGAGCAGGAGAGGTCATTTAATGATTTCCCACCAAAAAAAACTATCCCCGTGATGCCTGAAATTTGCCATAGGTAAATGGGCTCAATTAGGGGTAAACCAGTTTATTTTAAAGTCAATAGCAAGTTATTGCTTGCCCTTCAAGAAGAAACCTCGTCTGAAATACCCAACCAAAAATTTTGCGTCTCGAACAAACCAACTTACTGTAGGTATTACACACGAATGAGGTGCGACGGCGCGGCGGCGGCGCGGCGAAGCGGCAACAGTGCATCTATAGTGATCCAACGCTATGCCAAAGCGAGCGCACAAAAATGTAAATCTACGGAACGGCAACGTAGCTAAATTAACGGTAAAATGTAACGGTAAAATTAACGTTACTTGTGTATTTTACGTTAATGTTAATTAACGTTAAATTACTGTTAATTTAAAAAAGTAACGTTACTTTTTTGTAACGTTAGTAAGGTATCACATTGAAATTAACGTTACTTAACGGTTATTATTTTGTTATTTGGTAAAGTTAACAAGCCCTGCTCCCAAACGCCGCGATAGTGCAACGTGACTTTTTATCAATGATAGACCTAATTAAGGGCAATCTTTCAGTACCGGTCACAAGTCGCACTTTTGTTTTTTTGGAGAAAATAAATAAAAACAAAATACTGAATAAAAATCAATAACACGGTAACGAGAGGTGATACTCTAAAAATAAAAACTGGAAAATATGCGCCTAAAGATCCTTTATCAAACTATATTAATCAATAAAAAATATCTTTATTAAATTTATTAAATCAATAACTTTATCTAAATGTAAAAATAGTAAGTATATTATGAAAATAGCTGACTAATTATACTATTATTATATTATTGTTATTTACTTTTCATCCGAATTGAATTGCTCAGTTTATGTAAGTATAATTTTAATTTTGAAAATTTTAGTTACTACTATTTAGATTTTTAACTTTAAGAAATATGTTACTTAAGTAACAAACAATACCTACTTTTTGCTGTGCCCTAACAGGGTCTACAACGGCTCTTAGCTCTAAGCCTTATGTTAACATCTTTTTTTACCTTGTGGAATGCAAATAAACGAATATGAATATGAATATGAATCTTGATCAGATACGCTTACATTATTTATTTAATCTTTTTTCTAGGTGAAGGTCACGAAATATAAATTATTTTTTATAAAAAAAGTATTTGAAATACACACGTGGGTGTTCTACTCTTGCGTTTAACATGCATTTCTTGATCGATTTATGCGATAAACAGCATAGGGAATATTTTTCAGTGAAATCAAACACTGTGCGACGGCGACTAATTTGTGATACAAAAATATGCTTGAAGTTCCCGCAACGTGCGACGGAAGATGACTTCTTCCACTAACTAAAACCGTAATAAGTGCTTAAAGCTTGTACCCGTAATAAAAACAAAAACAAAACGAATTTCAAAAAATGCCTCGTACAATTTTTTTCGCCTTGTCTTAATACTAATAATCATAAAAAAATATCCTATTAGTCATTAGCATATTAAGTACAAATCGAGAAAAACGTGAAAATTAGAGGTAACTTCGTGATGTTGTGTTATCGAGAAAATTTTAATATTTTGTTTTGCTGTTCACAAAAAGTTTGAAAATATCATGTAATTACTCATATTATTTTATACCTAAGTCTTATGAATTTCATGAAAAATTAAATTGAAGATAGGCAATTTTGGTTACTACCCGCGCTTAAGCGGTGCGCAGAATATACGTTCTCTCCAATTTTCATCGATGTAGTGCAAATAGCCTCCGAGTAAAATCGCTGTGTAACATCCGGACAGACGGATACGACGAAATTATAAGGGTTCCGGTTTTATCCATTTGGCTACAGAATCCTAAAAACTATGTCATCACCTGCCTAGTCTTTTCTAGGAAAACGTTCTTAGGAGACTGACCTTAACTTTTCAACAATTGCTAACGGCATCACAGATTTTGGAATTGTTACAGTCGGCTAGAAAAATGTCACGTTTTATTTTTATGACGCTAATCGATTCAGTTTCGTATAAAGGACTCTTCTGGACCAACTTAGGTTAAAAGTACTAGAAAAGCCAGAAATCGCAAAAAAAAAACTATACGAATGGTGTCATAAAAGTAAAGGTGTTCTTTTTTCGTTATAGGCTTGGTTCGATACCCGGTTCAGCGGGTAATTACGTAACACACTAACAGTAGGAATGGCTTTTACGTTATCAAGCAGACATAGTTTTCGAACATACGAAGCAATGGATTAGCAATATCCTTCAAAATTAATCAGATTGTGATTTATATTTTTTGTTACGCAATTAGGGTGCCTGTAATCAACTTTTCGAAAATGTTTAAAATACAGTTGAAAAAATTCGTATGTTGCTTTGAGCAAAGATTGGTAAAATCAATAGAGTACTTCTCCTCCAGGGCTCCTTCAACTTCCTACCCAGTTATAATTGATTGAAAAAAAAAAAACAATTTTCGAACCATGTTATTGGGGTCAACCTTTCACGGGGCCATTGCTCAGCATGTTAGCCCATCGCCCAGGATATATTGATACTTAACCAAGCCCAGGTTAGTTTCAAGTATGTGTTAAATCATGACGAATATTTATCTTTTCTTTAAATTACTTTAAAATGTAGCCCAGCAGGCTTTATTATTTTTAAAATTATCAATTATGTCCACGTATTATTTATTTCAATGCCATCTAGCGCATTTTAAACTAACTACTACATTAGGAGCAACATTATGTAGGATTGTACAGTAGAAACTTGGCAGTCTAGGCAGTAGTACTGCAAACAAGAAAACTCGCGCGATCAGTCAAGTCGAGTTTGTCCTACTAATACATATTATTATTATAAATTCTAAACTAACTCTGGCTGTCTGTTACCTTTACACGCCTAAACCACAAAACGGATTTCGATAAAATTCGGCAAGGGCAAACGAGGACGGGTCAAAAGGTTCGCGTAATGAAGGGGAGGAATATTTTTACCTGTCTCTACTTGGTGACTCAATACAACTATAAAAGCTAAGTTTCAGCCAGAGCGGTTCACCGACCCTGACGTCATTGTCCCCCCGACCCTTGCTCGACGAAGTGCCAGCCCGCGCCGTAACTGAGCCTGTAGCTTTAAATTCCCCGTATAATAATAATTCTCAAAATTCGATCCAGCTTGTCCCACCCTGCTGTCCTCTCCTCAGCGACGCCCCAAGCTGAACTCCGTACCCCACCGGGGATGCCCTTAGCGTGCAGTCGCTTAGTAATATAAGAAATTCGTCCCTGGCTGGAAGCTTTGAGTTAGAACGATCGGTTCACTAACCTTTGAGATTTCGCTGGATAAACAAATAAATCGGAAGAGAACACTGACTTTGGAGAAAACTGAGTTTCGTGCCGTGATAAGGTTCCTTAATAAGCAATGAAAAACGCCTCAGATAATTATGGAAGAGATGTCATCCGTTTATGGGGGACTCTTGCCCTGGAAATCGATGATTTACAAGTGGTATAGTCTTTTCAAGCAAGGCAGATAGTTGATTGAAGCCGATCAGCGCTCTGGTCGGCCGATTGAGGCAACATCTTCAGACATTGTTGAAATAGTAGAAAAACTTATTCTCAAAGCAGCTCCTCCGAAGAAAAGACAGATCGCAGAGATAACTGGAGTATCGTCTACGACTATTTTGAGCATTCTCCATGACCATCTTGGCACGTATAAGGTCAGTGCAAGATGGGTGCCGAGGTTGCTCACACCGCTTCAAAAACAGCAACGCGTCGAGTGTTCTCGCGAGTTTTTTGATCGGTGTAGTGAGGACAGGGATGAGTTTATGAACCGAATTGTGACTGGAGATGAAACTTGGGTTCATCGCTATGAAACTGAGTTCAAACAAGAGCTCATACAGTGGCACAAAAAGGCGCAGCACCGCCCAAGTTCAAGGTGTCACAGTCGGCCGGAAATATTATGGCTACAGATTTTTTGGGATTCAGAGAGGATTTTGTTGATCGATTATAAAGATAAAGGTGTCAATGGTGCCGATTCTCTTGCACACCAAACTAAACTATCACTAAAATTACTTACTTTTGGAAATGAGAATCTTAAAACTATTCTGCAAAAAAAATCTCTAAATTTAATAAATTAATCATTTTGACTCAACTAAAATCGAATTTGACAATCGTGACTCCACGTGGTACTTGTTTGCCCTACCCTGTGATTTTGTTTTTAGAGCCGGAGGCGCGCATGATGGGCAGCCTCGGCGTGTTTTATATGGAAGTTTTCACTTTTTGTATGGAAAATATGAAAAATTATTACCTACCAGGAGTTTTAGGGGTTTATGAGTTAAATAAAAGGGGTCGTTTTTTCATTATTTTTGAAATAGGACACATTTTCGAGATATAAGTTAAATAAAAGAAAAATAAAAGATACAGCACTGTTTTTGCGTCTGAAGTCGAGCTGTTTGTGTGAATTTTAGTTCCAGTCAACTAATTTTATTCCACACCTTTATAATCGCGATTAATAATAGTCAGATTTAAGTTAGCTGTTAGAAAATCAAAATGTTTGGTGAAAAACGTCAAAAATTCAGAATAACAAAATTACCATATTCACTAAATTAATAACTCAGTGCCATCTTAGTGCTGTCAAACTAAAATATAGTTAAGTTGTGTCACTTTAGTCTATTTCAGACTGGGAAATCCTGGTTTGACAGGAATAACAAAATTTTGGTGATTTTTAGTCTAGTTTAGAGGCAATTGTTACAAGAGAATCGGCACCAATATCACGGGGCAATACTACGCTACGCTATACGCTACTAGAAAAATTACAAAATGCAATCAAAGAAATAAAAAAGGGGAACATGGTCTTGAGGTATACTCCTTCTGCACGACAACACACCCGTTCACAAGAGTCATGTTGCGCTGGCTGCCTTACACAAGTGCGGCTTCGAAACTCTGAACCACCCACCCTACAGTCCAGATTTGGCCCCTTGTGATTATTATTTGTTCCCAAACATGAAAAAAGAGCTTCGTGGAAAGAAATTCACCGATGAAGAAGAAGTGAAGTAGGCTATTTCTGCCTATTTTGAGGGCCCTGACAAATCATTCTTTTTTCGAAGGTATAACCAAATAATTTGACAGGTCTGAGAAGTGCATTAGGGTTAATGAAGAATATATTTAAAAGGAAAAATAATTTCATGTTTAATTTCACCTCCCTTCCTTTTCATTCCGCGAACTTTTTGACCTCCCCTCGTAGATGGCATCCTGGGGAAGGACATAGGCTACTTTTTGTCTCAAAAATAATCCTAAAAGGAATTTTCCCCTTACATATAGGGGATGAAAGTTTTTATGGGAAACAGCATTTCTTAAGTTAGGGATATGAACATTTTAATTTGTGATTTTGGTAAGAAATAAAAGATATTTGTTTCACCGTTTTTGTAAAATAATCCCCCAAGGGGGTAAAAATAGGGGATGATTATAAAATTCACACGATTACTGAAATTTTTGTGTAACTCTTTTCAAGAGATTTAAGGAATTGGAAATATAGTCGAGGTCTTATTTATTTTAGTATTTATTTCATTTAAATCGGTCTGTCCGCTTAAAAGTTATTACAATTTTAAGTTATAAAATAGCTAATATGTAGTGAATATGTAGTCAATGGCGGCGCTAGAGTATTTCAAATTAATGATGATATTATTCAAATGAATTATTATTATTTTTAAGTTAGACATTTTATTTCATCAATGTTATTATTAAACATTTTCGTCTAGCAAACTAAAACAATAATTATTTATTCTTTATACAGATATGTTACGGGTAATGCTAGAAGATTGAGTAAACTTAGGTTTACTCGGGTTTACTTAGAATCACCCAGGTTTTTTGGGTAAAGTCCGAATTATAATTGAAATAAACCAGGTGCACCTTCGATTCTTCAATCAGACAATGGGCACAGTTCGCAAATCACATAATTGAAGAGTTGTGCTCGATGTGGAGTGGTCTGAAAATAGTTCATGGCAAACCTCGGCACAGTCAGTCTCAAGGTAGTGTAGAACAAGCAAATCAAGACATACAAAATAATGAATCTAGTGAAAAACCCCAAAATTCACTAAATGTAGAGCTGGAATCACAGAATGGCCGCTTACAGAACAAGGAAATGATACAAGAAATTGAGACAGAAGTTTTAAATAGAAAAGAAGCGGATAGAGAAGTTTTACTGGAAAGTAGTACTGGTGAGATAATGAAACTAGAAGTTGATACTGAAGAAACAGCAAAAAATAAAGAAGAAATACTCCATTTCGTTTTTATTTTTTTGTAAAGACTTATAATAGATGTTTAAGGCCAGGCACGAGTGCACACGAAATTAATTTGTGTGTAATTTGTACTACTTAACGAAATATAAATGAAAATAGATTATCTGCACCGTTAAGTTTAGGAAATAAAGCAAAAAAAAAAAAATTATCCTTATCTAATTTCAAATTTCCTCCATGTTCTGTTGAGATACGGTAAGAATTCAAATACCTGATGTTGATAGGGAAATTACTGATGATCTTTATAAGCTAGGAAACGAACATGGAACTATTTAGGAAATGTTCTCAAGGAACCAGTTTTCTGTGCGTCAGGATAAACTAATTGATATTGAAAATATATGACCAATAAAAAAGCTTACGACAACTTGTTAATGAACAGTCACTTTCAGGAGGTCAAGGCTCTAAAATGTGTATTTACAAAACAAAGAAGTGTACATGCAAGGCTGCAGGAAAATTCTGCAATTCAAAGTGTCAGAGCAGTTTGTCTTGCTTAAATAAATAATACCTATTTTAATGGCATCATTAGTAATTTATGAAAGTTTTATTTTTGATATGCCTATTGTCATAAAAAATTTCAATATTAATTACTTACATAAATATACGAATTATCTCGGCCAAAAATACTTTATGTACTTGTGGTATGCTTAGGAAAGCTAGTATGTTTTTCTTTTGTATGTTTTTTTATTTATTTAAAAGAACGCTTTTAATGCACTTGGTTTTTAATTTCACTAATTATTCTAACATTACACAGCCAACATTGGGTCGACCTAGGTCAGTATGGGTAAACCCCGAATTAAAATTTATTTTAAGTATTATTTGGACTTTACCCTAACTCCTTGGGTGATTCTAAGTAAACCTGGGTAAACCTAGGTTTACTCAATCTTCTAGCATTACCCGAAACATATATACAAGCTAACAGACTTAAAATAAATAATGTACATGTAATATATAAGTATATAAGTTAGACTTTCAGAATCATAAAAACCAGTTTAATAATAAAAACTTTTTTACAAAAAAACAACCAATTTCCAAAAAAGAACATCAAAAAACGTGAAAAATAACTTTAATTTCGCAAGTCGGTGTCTTTGGTTGTGTATTTTCGTTTTAGGCCACCGACTTCCGAAATTAAAGTAATTTTTCACGTTTTTTTGTTTTTCTTTGGAAGACGGTTGTTTTTTTGTAAAAAAGTTTTTATTTTAAAAGTTTTTTTTAGTTATAAATGATTTGATTTGATTTTTCACTTTTTAGTTGTGGTACCTACCCCACACAGATTCGTATACCACTACTTGATATGTAAATAACCGTGACAGGAAATTATTAAAACATCATCAATATAAACTAAGTAGCGAAAATACGCAGTATTAAGGATAACTCAAAAACTACTGGTCAAAACTTGATC
Organism: Dryobotodes eremita; assembly: GCA_917490735.1. Lineage (NCBI taxonomy): Eukaryota > Metazoa > Arthropoda > Insecta > Lepidoptera > Noctuidae > Dryobotodes > Dryobotodes eremita. The sequence continues at coordinate 436,630 of OU823241.1, read as the reverse complement.
AAATTTAAATGGATTACATGTGATGCACCAGCTTTCATTTAAAAACAGAATCATCCCAATCGGTTCATCCAGAAAAAAATCTGAGCTAACACATAAAAAAATATACAGGATGGAAACTTTCAGCGGGGCAGTAAGGGGAAGTACCTTATCCGTTGCAGCTACGCGAAAATGATCTTAGGAGACTATCCATAATTTTTTATGAAATATTTTATTACATTTATAGAGGATTACTCTAGAAAGACTTTGTTTATTTTTTATTTTTAAAATGGAAAGGTGAAGCGTTTGATACATTTAAAACTTGAAAATTCTAGTAGAAAATCAGACGAATAAGAAATTAAAAGTTATACGGAGTGATATTGGAACTGAATAATGTAATTTAAAAAGTGCTGTACACCAGACAACAGTACCATACTCTTCACAACAGAATCGAGTTGCTGAACGTGCCAATAGGAGCATTATTGAAACGACACGCTGTATGCTGCAAACAGCGGGCCTTGGTCAGAAATACTGAGCTGAAGCTGTCAATACAGAACAGAATGTCAGCCTGAACCGAGATATAGTTTGACAACAGTAAATGATTGTGATAGTGACGAAATCTTTTATTCAGATCATTCTTCGGATGTAACTTATATTACAGACAAGTTTTTTGTTTTTGAAATCCTTGCTCCGCTCTAGGAATTTCTCCTGTATTGTGGGTGCGTTTACAAACATTTAAACTCACATACACAAACAGCCAGACTCGGAACAACTACTTGTAGGTCATACAAATATTTGTTCCGTGCGGAATCGAACCCGCGACACGCAGCGCAGTAGTCAATCGCTTAACCACTGCGCCAACCGTGCCGGCAACACGTGCTTTACCCGGCCCGGCTTCGCACAGGTAGCACTAAGTATCTAACACCTACCCTACTCTACCTACCTACGCTACCTACCTACCTGCGCTACCTACCCTACCGATCTACTTACCTACCTACCTACCTACCTACACGGGTGGGTTTTAGTCAGGAAGAGTCTGACACGCCCTTCCGCTCCGCCCAGAGCGGGAGACGTCATTTGATGATTACCCACCCAAAAAAAAAAAAAAAAACCTACCTACCTACTCTACCTAGCTACTTACCTAGCTACCTACCTAGCTGACCCGTCAGACGTTGTCCTGTCATATTTTTTTCCTGTCAAATGCCTGTAAAATGAAAATGGGTATAAAAAAAAATCTAGGTGTCAATGGTGAACTCCTCAAATACATATAAACCAGACTCGTCGCTAAAGAATCCACGCAGGGATGTGGGATAGTTTACAATGAGACATTTTCCCCTGTGGTCAGATATTCAAGTATTAGAACACTCTTGGCTAAAGCTGCTTAATATAACAGCATTTCTCAACGTCAACCTACAATCATTGGTATTTATGGAACAAACTGAAGGTTACACAATAAAGTGTAACGAGAATTAAGTCTTTAAGCTTAATAAAGCAATTGAAGGTTTACAGCAAGCTGCTTCAGCTTGGAATTATAAAATTAACAAGGGTTTATGTGACAAATTATTTATCTTTATATACAATGTTTACAGCTGTTTTTACCTGCTGCTGTGCTGTCTAGTCTTTAAATATGACTACCCTATGATACCCTGTGGTCTATATCGACCCGCATTGTTACATATTACACTTTGAAATCTGTGATATCTTCTAAGATATTCATTTTAATAATATGCTGTAAAGAGTAATTTTGATCCACAATAAGTGCACCACGTATCTAACGTATTTAATTGGATAAGGATTAATACTGTATTGTTTAAAATACCTTCGTAAATAACCCATTACTTTTTGAAATATGTAAACGAGTTTTATTGATTATTTAAATTTAATTAGTCACAATTATATTTTGGGTTTTTGTCTGTTAGAATTTAAAAAGGTTTATAATTTTTAATGTATGTGTGTAAAACTATGGACTAGAATTATGTCTGAAAGAAATAAATTATTATTATTATTATTATATAACAATTCGCATTGTGTTTGAATTTTGTAGTACATTAATTAATATTTTACAGCTAAAAACAATAAATTATGAATATCAAACAGCAAATTTCACTAAAAATAAAATCAATAACTTATATGATAAATTAATGTGTCAATAGATTGTAAATAGTAATTATATAAATTATTGTAAATATTATCATGTCAAATTCGTATAAATCTATTCTCTAAAATGCAAAAAATCGAACAATGTCTTGAATGTATATTTAATGTCAAAAAGGTAAATTACTAAATATAAAAACTATTCACCATCATTTGTCACCAATTCAGATATAGAATATAAACGTTTATTCAACAGGAATGCTTTAAGTTTGGCTTTGAATAGTGTACCTTTGTAAATGGGATATTATTAATTGCACATCAAATAAATAATCACCTATCAATTTATTTCCATCATTTAAATACTGACTGCACATCAAATCAACCAGACCGTACATACATAATACTCACATTCATAGCGTGTGAGTATTATGTATTTGTCTCCGATCAGCCGTTTGTCGTAAAAATGCTCTATTCCCATCCAATACCTAAATGTTCCCGAAAATACTAACCCTAGATGGTCGACGTCAGTGGCATCCCGAGGTTCGGTTGGTTAGGTTCCTTTAAACCCTTTAGACAGAAATAGGAGCCCCGCGAAGCGGGGCTCCGTCGACCAGCTTATTAACCCTAACCCTATATTTAGATTACCCTAGATTTCGGTAAAACGCAATTTAAATAAAACTTTGTGTAGCTGAGTGTACAAAAAGTCACGCTTTGGTATTCGTTAGTAATAGATTTTTTATTTAAAAAAATGTGGTACTCGTTGGGAATAGAAAATAAATTGATGAAAAAGCTTTTGCTTTAGGAAAAATCGCTGTACGCTGCGAAAATAAATTGTAGTGTGTTTAGTGATATTTTGAGTTGAATATTTTGCTGTGCAATCAGTAATTTTGATGGGAATTCGGAATCTTATTGCATAGAAAAAGGATATTTTTTGAGTTGCGTTTAAATACTACCCTTTGTATATCAATGATCTTAGGCACGGATATCGAGGGATATGGCTTGGAGGCGTGGCACATGTCGCCTCTGTTAGGTCATACTGACCCAAAATACGCGTGACTCGGTGAGCATCGTTTAGTCAAATGTTTGCATCGGAACGTTTAGTGTGACATCATATTTTTACAAAATGCCGAATTGTTCCGTCCTTATTTGCAAAAATAGGACAATTACAACAAACCTTAGGACAAGTGGCGTGTCTTATCACCGGTAAGTAAAAAATCACTGAATGAATTATAATATTTAAGGATTTTACAAATTATCTGGTTGTGAAATATTTATGACATGCGTCAGGTTATTGCCTAATGATCAGTGATCGGAGTAGGTAGATTGATTTTTAGTACTTGTATCATAAATGCACACAGAAAGAATAACATGGATAAGCCATTTTTCCGGAAAGTAATTCCGGTATTTCCGGATTCAATTAAATATTGTTAATGTTGGTAGTGATATTATTACTACTCAATTCAAAATTTAAAGTTTGTTCTGATTGGTCGTTGGGTTTTGTCAAATCGTGACAAAAAAGAAAATAGGAAGAATAATAAAGAATAAAATTGCTCATTTTATTACAATTCCTACCTTTTTTTTGAGGATGGCAAATCATCAAATGACTCCTTCCACTCTGGCAGAATACAATTCCTACATAAGTTCCGGCTTTTTTTTAATAATCCACCAATTCCGGAGGAATGTCCATAGTAATATACATATACGTTTCGGATCAATGACCCCAGTTCAATCTACCTACTCCGATCACTGCTAATGATTGACGCATGTCAAGGCGAAGCATTAGTGATGCGCAGCGCTGAGATGTGGATATCGATAATTGTTAGTTATTCTAAATCAAAACTTATACACTTGGGAGCAAATAAATCGAGCCACTTCCTTTTTCACGCATTATGGTAATTATTTTTGGTATTAAGGAACGCATCGATTCGAAACATATATCGCCTAAAAGGGTATTTAATAACCTTTACAATGAGGGTAGTTAGTTGTCAAAATTTCATTTTTATTAAAGTTTAAAGGGTAGAATAAAATTATCGCATTTAATTTGCTTATGACATTTTTATTGTACTCTGTTAAGAAAAGATTAAATTTGAGGTTTTTGTTAATCATACCCATATTACTTGTTATTGTTGTCTTTATCTGTGTCTGTGTAATCAAAATAACCTGATAAAATGGATACTACACCGACGGAAGCTGCCCAAGTTGTAGCTTTACTTGAGGTTGGACACGGACAACGTGAAGTGGCACGCAGACTTCATTTGAGTCGTTCAAAGGTACAGCGGGTATACCGCAGGTATCTGGAGACTGGTGCTTTTGTTCGGCGACCTGGAACTGGCCGACCACGGGCAACAACAGAACGTGACGACCGCTTTATTGCAACCAATTCGTTGCGCGACCGTGGACTTAATGCTGTTCAGCTACAGCAAGCGTTACGTGACGTTCGAGGAGTCGCAATCAGTAGGTGGACAGAGAGACGAAGACTAAAAGAACGAAATTTAACATCACACAAACCAGCAACTGGCCCAAAATTGACTGTAGCTCATCGCCGATCTCGCTTGGAGTTTGCTCGAGAACACATTAATTGGACGTTAGAAGACTGGAGGTCAGTTTTGTTTTCTGACGAGTCAAGAATCTGTCTTTTTAGCAATGACGGGAGAAACCGAGTGTATAGACGTCCTGGTGAAAGATTTGCCCAATGTTGCATTCGAGAAACGGTGAGTTTTGGTGGTGGTTCTTGTATGGTGTGGGGAGGAATTTCTATAGACGGAAAAACGGAACTTGTCTTCGTCGACCCCGCCAACGATGGCAGTGGTAGACGTGGATTAACAGCTGACCGATACATAACTGACATTCTTGAAAACCACGTAATGCCGTATGCTGGTTTTGTCGGAGAAAATTTCTTGTTTATGCATGACAATGCGAGACCTCATACCGCGCAGATCGTTACGGAATACTTGTCTGCGATCGGGATTCAACAAATGGTATGGCCAGCACGAAGTCCCGATTTGAACCCGATCGAACACCTATGGGACGAGCTAAAACGGAGAGTCCGAGCCAGGGTTCCCGCTGTTTCATCCATTCCCGAGCTTAAAGTCGCTGTGCTTGAAGAGTGGGAGAACATACCACAATATGTCATCGTAACGCTGATCAGATCGATGACTAATAGGCTACAAGAATGTATCAGGGCCCGGGGGGGTAATACCAGTTATTAAGAATATTTTTTTTGCAATAATTTTGTTTTTTATTGTTTTTATGGACTGTTTTAGCCCTACTAAATTTTCTATCAAAATTACCATTTTTCTTGCAGAGCCAATAATTTATCATTCAATAAGGTTATTATTCAATAATTTACCCTCATTGTAAAGGTTATTAACTAAACTTTTAGGCGATATATAGTTCGAATTGATACGTTCCATATTACCAAAAATATTTACCATTTTACGTGAAAAAAGGTAGTGGCTCGATTTATTTGCTCCCAAGTGTATTAAGAACCTGCGGGGTAATTACGTAACACACTAACAGTAGAAATGGGTTTCATTTTGACAGTTCCACAACATTCATTGCGTTATTCACGTTGTTGAGTAGACAAATATTTCGAAAAATATATTGATATTCGCTTACATTTTATGGTTAAGAATGTAATACCTAAATTATCAAAGCGTCAGATATTGTCAAAGTATTTACAATTCACAGGTCAATAACTTTTTCTTATTCTTCTCTTAAAATAACGTTGGCAATTTCAGGCCTATTTCTATTTTACCAGCATTTAGCAAAATATTTGAAAAGTTAGTACTCAAGCTTTTGCCGGTTGCCTCCTTCCCTCAAATATGGCGAGGGGGGTACTGGCTGATCTATGCGTTATGCTCGTGAACGGGTGCTGCTTGTGGTGACTGAACGTCGTGCTGACCATGGTTTTGTTATTGTTATTAGTAATTGTTCTATTTATTTATTTTACTTCGATGGTCCTAGTTTATCATTTGTGACTTCGAGTTAGGCCTGCATTCCTCCTGCGCTGATATCGATCGCGTACGCCAGTGGCGCGTACGAATATACATTGTTTTCGATATATCACCACACTGCGACGCTGACATCAGCGGCGCGTACGTTGCTGCGACTGGTACGCGACCGACATCAGCGTAGGAGGAATTTAGGCCTTACAGCTATGTTAATATAATCCAGCATTGCATAAGTAAGCTGTCACGCCACGCGCGCTATTATGCCTGGAGGCTTTTATGTAGGTATTAAGTTTTTTTTTTTTTAGCTTGAGTATAGTTTTCATTATATTTGTTGGTATATTGGCGTGGCTAGCTGACATATGACAAATAATTTAATTTAATGTTCTGTGGCTCGTAATTTTAATTACTTTGCATATCTACTATTGTATAGAATCAAGCATTTTTTCTAACTGAACAGACAGCTGTGCTGCTGGGAAGTTTGTTGCGCCACTTCTTCTCCCCAGCTAATGCACTAGGAAGTGGTGAAGGGCGGGTGTTTTTGGGGGGACTGTCTTATGTAATTTTGATGTTCGAAAAGTGCTGAGTCTCAGCCTAATTTGAATAAATGACTTTTGATTTTGATTTTATGTTCAATAAGTACCTATATGAATTGTTGTTTTATGTGTGATAGTTGAATAATTTTATTTTAAAGTAAGAGAGAAACTGGAGAAACTGATTTCCTTAAATGTTATTTGCAAACGAAAATATTATATTTTTACTTGGTTTGTTGTTATTGGTGTTTTAATATTCCACATCGAAAAGCAGAAAAAATAAACGATACAAAATACGTCCAAAACACACCTCCTTTTGCAGTCGCTTTTCATCGATATTTTTATCGATCACATATTTATACCAACCTTCTTCCCTAGTTGATGCTACAGTTACATGTGTGCATTCAGTGACTGTATCTATACTTTCTAGTGCCCGCCTCTTTTGAGCATATGTGCAATAAAATAGCACAAAAGTGTTACGCATATTTTCTTACTTGTGTGCGAAAAAAGCATCATGTGTGCCGTATCTATTCCTTTTGTTTATGTGTGAGTTTCAGGAGTGGGGAAAAGGTGGCGACACTTAAACTTGAGCAAATATAGAGTAAAGGCATATCTCTCGGATATCTATGATCTTAGGTCAGTAGGCAACTTATTAAATAATTCTACTGCTTGGTATTTAGAGCAAGTTTTTAAGTTTCGGCGCTATTTTATTTTTTATAACGTTTCTTCTAGTTTTCTCTCTAAGTTCACGTTCTTCCTGTGATTCGTGCTTGTGTATGTATTTCGCAAAGTTGCTGAGTAGTACTAAAACATATAAACTTGGCACTGTTAAAATACCATTTTTTTTTTAATATTCTTTACATGACTCTTGTTGTGGGATTCTGACAATCGTTCTTAATGCACGTTTCTGTAGAATGAATGCTCTTTGGCAATTATACCCGTAACTGCTCCCCCAAAACATAATGCTATATCGTAATCTGGATTCTACTAAATGGTTACTGAATGGATAAAAATGGTTACTGTGGGTTATCTTAAGAGGTAAGTCATCGCGGACTTTTTTGGAGATCTTTTTAAGATATATAATTCCGTAGTATATTATTTTAATCTATCTCGTAAGGTTTAGCCAGAGCTTGTAATGTAAGCGCACCAAAATATGTTTTTTAGCACATCACATTACAAATCCTTGAAATTCTCGGCTTTTCTCTAATATATTTATATTTCTCTAATATATATATACTATAATATGCATGTTTTATACATATAAATCTTCCTCTTGTATCATTTTGTTTATGATGAAAACCGCATTAAAGTCCGTTGCACAGTTTAAAAGATCTAAGCGTACAGACGCGGGAAGCGACTTTGTTTTATACTATGTAGAGATAATAATTTTTAGATGCTGATATGGATTAATTATTCCGAAATGTGTTGCAAATGATAGGTTGACAGTAAATATAGAATGCACTAATGCACATAACGGAACGAGTTGTCGTAATATGACATGAGAGCTGTCAAAGGCTTTACCGAGTAATTATAATATAGTCTACTGTAACAAAAAAGATTTGGATTTTTCAAACTGATCGCAAACTTTTTTTAATGTGTGTATTTAACGCGGCGACAAATTAATTTGAATTTAGGATTAAAAATAATTAAAGGCGGTAGCAAAAATAGTAGGTTGGCAGCTACAGCGAAGGATAATTTTAAGTAGAAAGTAGCAGCTTACGAGTAATAATCAGTTGTTAGCTTTGTTTTAATTTAAACTGGCATGGTATCGAGTTTTTGTTTTGGTTTTGTGTCGTTTTTGTTTTGCTATTTCTGAATGCAATAATAATAAGGCGCAGTCAACGGAGGCCGGCTTAGCGGGGCTCCTAATTCTAGGTGGTTTAAAAAAAATAACCACGAAAGGGATGGCGGAGTCTGGAATACTCCGCCATCCTCTTCTAACCTAACCCATGGTCTAAAAAAACAAGGTCTGGCTCTCCGGGAGTGACACATGCTTACGTCACTATTCAGTTGCCACTTTATTGCAACAAAACATGAACTATGGAAACATTTTCAGTCACCATTCTATTAAAAAATATATATAAAGCATTTAAGTTGTCGTTTCGTTTTTCTAATGAAACGAAACAATTCAATTTTAACATATACGAACGTAATTGTTAATTAAAACCTCATTGTTTTATCGGATTCGCACAGGTAATAAAGGCGGTTGGAGAGTTATTATTACACATTACTGGTAACACAGCGGTGATGACGTAGGCTTGTGTCACCCACGTGACCACTGTGTCTCGGAATGCTATACCTGGCGAAGTATATTATTATACCATGACCTAACCTATCCGAGTCGGAGTGACTGAAGGTACGAGCTCGCTTCGCTCGCTCTTACATCCTATCCCACTGTTAATATTAGTCGCCATGTCATTATTTATAGTACGTCGCCTATGATTTATTTCTTTCAATTATTTCTTTATTTCAATTGGTCCTGTTTAATATGTTCGCCACCTTAAAATAGCAGCCATTATTTAGTTTTTACAATTCCTTGCATTTTGAAGCTCATCTAATATAGCAATTGCTAAAATATTTCATCGCTGCCAAGTTAATTTTTTTAGTAGCAAATAGTTAGTCGCCTTTTAAGTTGTTAGTCGCCTGGAAAATAATTAGCCAGTTAAAGTATAAAATAATTCAGTTAAAGAATTATGGTTTATCCGTAACTGACATCGCCGATGACCTAGGGATAGCCGTAAGTAGTCTGATGATGAACACTAAAAATATTTAACAGCTACTATCAATACACATTATGTCTGTTAATGTAAAAAACCGGCCAAGTGCGAGTCGGACTCGCGCACGAAGGGTTCCGTACCATTATCTATAAAATCGGCAAAAATGATCATGTCTGTTGTATGGGAGCCCCCTTAAATATTTGTTTTATTAGGTTTTTTAGTATTTGTTGTTATAGCGGCAACAGAAATACATCATCTCTGAAAATTCCAACTGTCTAACTATCACAGTTCATGAGATACAGCCTGGTGACAGACGGACAGACAGACGGACGGACAGCGGAGTCTTAGTAATAGGGTCCCGTTTTACCCTTTGGTTACAGAACCCTAAAAATTAATTCATTTCAGAGAAATACTGTATATTTATGGCTAGGAAGACGGCAGCAAGAGGGAACTTTGAATAATCATGTTTCATTTGGTCGTACGCGCGTAACAACAAGAAACGAACACATAGCTGTTCTAGACAAGGCCCGAAATTAAAGATTTATTAATACTACACAATTTTCAAGTACGTTCCAAATATCCAGTAAGTAGCACCATAAGAAGACGATTAAAAGGAGATTTACAAAATAGAGTACCGGCAAGCCAACTCTCACACCAAGGCACAAAGTGCAGCGGCTGCAATTTGCGGTCAATATTTAAATTACAATTTGGATAAAGTTATTTTTATGGACGAGAGAGTTTTCTGTTCATCGGATAATGGCAGATTGAGTTTGTGGAGACCAGAATATACACGGTACTTGGAACAAAATGTGCTACCTAATCGTCGGAGTGGTCGTATTACGATTGGATTCTGGGGGTGGATGTGCAGAAATGGCCCTGGTGAGCTTGTAGAAATATGTAAACGAATGAATTCAATGAATTAATAATAAGGAACTTCTTGAAGATACTTTTCTTCCAACTGCAAAAGTATTTTACAGAATAAACATATATAATAATTAATAATTCTCTCGTCTTCGATTTTTTTATTCTAGGACATGCCGGTTTTCTCACGATGTTTTCCTTCACCGTTTTTGAGAGCAATGGTGATGAAATAGCTTACACATAGTCAAGCGCCTACGACCTACAACTCGTACGTCGCAGCCGTTAGCACTGGGCCACCACTACTCCCATGCAAATAACGTTTGGGAATATTTCAGAGCACGAAATTGTCGTGAGAAGGTTGTTGGTTCCATGCGAAAACGGTTACAGGACGTGCGAAATGCGAATGGAGGTTACACACAACACTAATATTTTTTCTATGTTGTCACTAATAAAAAAATATTTACAATAATTTTTAATTTAATTACAAAACTAAGATCTATTTTATTTCTATAGTTTGACATTAATATATCAGTTGTATCCTAAACAATTTTTATTCCCTTTTCATCGTATTTATACCACCGGTAGTTGGTGATTGTTTTCGGTTCGTCCTTTATATCACGCAGTAACGAATTAGGTAAGCTCAGTGTTTGTCTGCGCAGATACACTTGACGTTGTACGTGTTCAGATATTTTTGGTTAGTTGTGTGTATAATAGAAAACTGGCCAAGTGCAAGTCGGATTCGCTCACGAAGGGTTCCGTAAAATTACCTATAAAAACGGCAAAAAAATCACGTCTGTTGTATGGGAGCCCCCCTTAAATATTTATTTTATTTTGTTTTTAGTATTTGTTGTTATAGCGGCAACAGAAATACATAATTTGTGAAAATTTCAACTGTCTAGCTATCGCGGTTCTTAAGATACAGCCTGGTGACAGACAGACGGACGGACAGACAGCGAAGTCTTAGTAATAGGGTCCCGTGTTTACCCTTTGGGTACGGAATCCTAAAAATTATTGACAAGCATCTGCTCGGATATTAATAAGTAATGAATATTCAGATATTAATGGTATGGAACGTTTTGACATTTTAAATTGTTCTGATACGTCCCTAGAACGTACCTATCTACGTACACCTATATTATGATGATGAGTTACCAAGAGAGTGGTTTATTCTTAACCTAGAATATACCTATTTTAGACATACGTACCTACATGACAATTGTCACCTATATTTAGATTTTTACTTTTTAGTTCACTTAAAATAAATTATTTAAAAAAAACTTACTCTTAATTTATTTTTTACTTTTTTGGTCTTACAGGTTTATTATTATTAACATCTGAGTTCGTGTGGCCATCTTCCGGCTTCATAATCAGACCCTGGACATCATCTACTAATAGACTAGTCAAGACAAATCAAACGAGCCTAAACTCGATGAGGTTGCGTGTTTTATTACTGAGTTCCTGTGGCCACCTTCCGGCTCCATCATCAGACCCCAGATACAATCTACGATCAGAGTACTCGTCCAGACAAATCACACGAGCTCAAACCCGGTGGGGATGCGTCGTTTCGTTATAGTTCCTATGGCCACGTTCCGGCTCCACCATCAGACCCTGGATACAATCTACGATCAGAGTACTCGTCAAGACTAATCAAACGAGCCTAAACTCGGTGGAGTCGCGTCGTTTCGTTATAGAGTTCCTACGGCCACCTTCCAGCTCCATCATATCAAAATATTGCATTAAAACCGATTTTACATACGTGTGCCAAATTTCAGCTCAATCGAACACTGGGAAGTGGATTAAATTTTACTTGCGAAGGAAATTGTCAAAAATGGCCCCACGAATCAACATGTATGAAACCTATACAATAATTACTAGTTTTTTTTTTTTATAATTTGCATTACAAATATTACAATAGAACGGACTCTTCGTAATTTCGAAAACATTAAAGTACTTCACTTCGGTCTTATTCCCCGGCGCCATTATTTTTTGTTTCAATTTGACGTTTTGAATAGACAAAGGGTATTGTAGCTCATACAGCCAAGTCTTTATATGCGCAGCGATTTCCATTTTAATTTTAATTATAATATTCATTTCAATTTTAATTTCCATGATTGTAATCGTTCAATCTTAATAAATATAATGTTTTTATTCATATGGGTCATGATATCTGAATTAAAATATTTTTATTTTATTTATACTCTGCACTACATTGTTCACCTTACAAAACCCAGCACTCTCAGCGCTTAATCTATGAAAAAGGTGTTTAGTTACAATCAGAATAAAGCGAATGAAAGCGCTATGTGAAACGAGCATCGACACTGACAGTCGATGAATTGACAGATGACACTTTCCATTTGATAGTTATGACAGTCTCGTTAATCTGTCAATTTGTAACTCCTCTGCTGTGCTCGTGCTCAGTCTGCGTTGGTTGTGTGTGTTCGTTTGTGTTATTGCATTTTCTTGATATTCTGTTCCGATTTTATCGAACAACTTGGGTACAAAGATTTGGTACAAAGAATGTGCTCTCTGGCAAGTTATATTGCCACATCGTGCACGTTCTCATCAAGTAATTGCACTGAGGACAGACACTGTACATCATGTGAATATTAGAAACATCATCTTGGAAAGATTTCTGCCATTGCAGATAACTTTAAAAAACTTTAACAAAAAAAAAAAAAAAATCAAAAAGACACTACATAGTGAAAAATATCTTTAATTTCTGAAGTCGGTGTCCTTGGATCTGTATTTTAGTTTTTTGCCACCGACTTCCGAAATTAAAGTTATTTTTCACTATGTAGTGTCTTTTTGATTTTTTTTTTTTTTTTTGTTAAAGTTTTTTAAAGTTATCTGCAATGGCAGAAATCTTTCCAAGATGATGTTTCTAATATTCACATGATGTACAGTGTCTGTCCTCAGTGCAATTACTTGATGAGAACGTGCACGATTTGGCAATATAACTTGCCAGAGAGCACATTCTTTGTACCAAATCTTTGTACCCAAGTTGTTCGATAAAATCGGAACAGAATATCAAGAAAATGCAATAACACAAACGAACACACACAACCAACGCAGACTGAGCACGAGCACAGCAGAGGAGTTACAAATTGACAGATTAACGAGACTGTCATAACTATCAAATGGAAAGTGTCATCTGTCAATTCATCGACTGTCAGTGTCGATGCTCGTTTCACATAGCGCTTTCATTCGCTTTATTCTGATTGTAACTAAACACCTTTTTCATAGATTAAGCGCTGAGAGTGCTGGGTTTTGTAAGGTGAACAATGTAGTGCAGAGTATAAATAAAATAAAAATATTTTAATTCAGATATCATGACCCATATGAATAAAAACATTATATTTATTAAGATTGAACGATTACAATCATGGAAATTAAAATTGAAATGAATATTATAATTAAAATTAAAATGGAAATCGCTGCGCATATAAAGACTTGGCTGTATGAGCTACAATACCCTTTGTCTATTCAAAACGTCAAATTGAAACAAAAAATAATGGCGCCGGGGAATAAGACCGAAGTGAAGTACTTTAATGTTTTCGAAATTACGAAGAGTCCGTTCTATTGTAATATTTGTAATGCAAATTATAAAAAAAAAAAACTAGTAATTATTGTATAGGTTTCATACATGTTGATTCGTGGGGCCATTTTTGACAATTTCCTTCGCAAGTAAAATTTAATCCACTTCCCAGTGTTCGATTGAGCTGAAATTTGGCACACGTATGTAAAATCGGTTTTAATGCAATATTTTGATATGATGGAGCTGGAAGGTGGCCGTAGGAACTCTATAACGAAACGACGCGACTCCACCGAGTTTAGGCTCGTTTGATTAGTCTTGACGAGTACTCTGATCGTAGATTGTATCCAGGGTCTGATGGTGGAGCCGGAACGTGGCCATAGGAACTATAACGAAACGACGCATCCCCACCGGGTTTGAGCTCGTGTGATTTGTCTGGACGAGTACTCTGATCGTAGATTGTATCTGGGGTCTGATGATGGAGCCGGAAGGTGGCCACAGGAACTCAGTAATAAAACACGCAACCTCATCGAGTTTAGGCTCGTTTGATTTGTCTTGACTAGTCTATTAGTAGATGATGTCCAGGGTCTGATTATGAAGCCGGAAGATGGCCACACGAACTCAGATGTTAATAATAATAAACCTGTAAGACCAAAAAAGTAAAAAATAAATTAAGAGTAAGTTTTTTTTAAATAATTTATTTTAAGTGAACTAAAAAGTAAAAATCTAAATATAGGTGACAATTGTCATGTAGGTACGTATGTCTAAAATAGGTATATTCTAGGTTAAGAATAAACCACTCTCTTGGTAACTCATCATCATAATATAGGTGTACGTAGATAGGTACGTTCTAGGGACGTATCAGAACAATTTAAAATGTCAAAACGTTCCATACCATTAATATCTGAATATTCATTACTTATTAATATCCGAGCAGATGCTTGTCAATAATTTTTAGGATTCCGTACCCAAAGGGTAAACACGGGACCCTATTACTAAGACTTCGCTGTCTGTCCGTCCGTCTGTCTGTCACCAGGCTGTATCTTAAGAACCGCGATAGCTAGACAGTTGAAATTTTCACAAATTATGTATTTCTGTTGCCGCTATAACAACAAATACTAAAAACAAAATAAAATAAATATTTAAGGGGGGCTCCCATACAACAGACGTGATTTTTTTGCCGTTTTTATAGGTAATTTTACGGAACCCTTCGTGAGCGAATCCGACTTGCACTTGGCCAGTTTTCTATTATACACACAACTAACCAAAAATATCTGAACACGTACAACGTCAAGTGTATCTGCGCAGACAAACACTGAGCTTACCTAATTCGTTACTGCGTGATATAAAGGACGAACCGAAAACAATCACCAACTACCGGTGGTATAAATACGATGAAAAGGGAATAAAAATTGTTTAGGATACAACTGATATATTAATGTCAAACTATAGAAATAAAATAGATCTTAGTTTTGTAATTAAATTAAAAATTATTGTAAATATTTTTTTATTAGTGACAACATAGAAAAAATATTAGTGTTGTGTGTAACCTCCATTCGCATTTCGCACGTCCTGTAACCGTTTTCGCATGGAACCAACAACCTTCTCACGACAATTTCGTGCTCTGAAATATTCCCAAACGTTATTTGCATGGGAGTAGTGGTGGCCCAGTGCTAACGGCTGCGACGTACGAGTTGTAGGTCGTAGGCGCTTGACTATGTGTAAGCTATTTCATCACCATTGCTCTCAAAAACGGTGAAGGAAAACATCGTGAGAAAACCGGCATGTCCTAGAATAAAAAAATCGAAGACGAGAGAATTATTAATTATTATATATGTTTATTCTGTAAAATACTTTTGCAGTTGGAAGAAAAGTATCTTCAAGAAGTTCCTTATTATTAATTCATTGAATTCATTCGTTTACATATTTCTACAAGCTCACCAGGGCCATTTCTGCACATCCACCCCCAGAATCCAATCGTAATACGACCACTCCGACGATTAGGTAGCACATTTTGTTCCAAGTACCGTGTATATTCTGGTCTCCACAAACTCAATCTGCCATTATCCGATGAACAGAAAACTCTCTCGTCCATAAAAATAACTTTATCCAAATTGTAATTTAAATATTGACCGCAAATTGCAGCCGCTGCACTTTGTGCCTTGGTGTGAGAGTTGGCTTGCCGGTACTCTATTTTGTAAATCTCCTTTTAATCGTCTTCTTATGGTGCTACTTACTGGATATTTGGAACGTACTTGAAAATTGTGTAGTATTAATAAATCTTTAATTTCGGGCCTTGTCTAGAACAGCTATGTGTTCGTTTCTTGTTGTTACGCGCGTACGACCAAATGAAACATGATTATTCAAAGTTCCCTCTTGCTGCCGTCTTCCTAGCCATAAATATACAGTATTTCTCTGAAATGAATTAATTTTTAGGGTTCTGTAACCAAAGGGTAAAACGGGACCCTATTACTAAGACTCCGCTGTCCGTCCGTCTGTCTGTCCGTCTGTCACCAGGCTGTATCTCATGAACTGTGATAGTTAGACAGTTGGAATTTTCAGAGATGATGTATTTCTGTTGCCGCTATAACAACAAATACTAAAAAACCTAATAAAACAAATATTTAAGGGGGCTCCCATACAACAGACATGATCATTTTGCCGATTTTATAGATAATGGTACGGAACCCTTCGTGCGCGAGTCCGACT
Source organism: Dryobotodes eremita (assembly GCA_917490735.1). Classification (NCBI taxonomy): domain Eukaryota; kingdom Metazoa; phylum Arthropoda; class Insecta; order Lepidoptera; family Noctuidae; genus Dryobotodes; species Dryobotodes eremita. The sequence goes on along the minus strand of OU823241.1, from coordinate 420,258 downwards.
CGCACTTGGCCGGTTTTTTACATTAACAGACATAATGTGTATTGATAGTAGCTGTTAAATATTTTTAGTGTTCATCATCAGACTACTTACGGCTATCCCTAGGTCATCGGCGATGTCAGTTACGGATAAACCATAATTCTTTAACTGAATTATTTTATACTTTAACTGGCTAATTATTTTCCAGGCGACTAACAACTTAAAAGGCGACTAACTATTTGCTACTAAAAAAATTAACTTGGCAGCGATGAAATATTTTAGCAATTGTTATATTAGATGAGCTTCAAAATGCAAGGAATTGTAAAAACTAAATAATGGCTGCTATTTTAAGGTGGCGAACATATTAAACAGGACCAATTGAAATAAAGAAATAATTGAAAGAAATAAATCATAGGCGACGTACTATAAATAATGACATGGCGACTAATATTAACAGTGGGATAGGATGTAAGAGCGAGCGAAGCGAGCTCGTACCTTCAGTCACTCCGACTCGGATAGGTTAGGTCATGGTATAATAATATACTTCGCCAGGTATAGCATTCCGAGACACAGTGGTCACGTGGGTGACACAAGCCTACGTCATCACCGCTGTGTTACCAGTAATGTGTAATAATAACTCTCCAACCGCCTTTATTACCTGTGCGAATCCGATAAAACAATGAGGTTTTAATTAACAATTACGTTCGTATATGTTAAAATTGAATTGTTTCGTTTCATTAGAAAAACGAAACGACAACTTAAATGCTTTATATATATTTTTTAATAGAATGGTGACTGAAAATGTTTCCATAGTTCATGTTTTGTTGCAATAAAGTGGCAACTGAATAGTGACGTAAGCATGTGTCACTCCCGGAGAGCCAGACCTTGTTTTTTTAGACCATGGGTTAGGTTAGAAGAGGATGGCGGAGTATTCCAGACTCCGCCATCCCTTTCGTGGTTATTTTTTTTAAACCACCTAGAATTAGGAGCCCCGCTAAGCCGGCCTCCGTTGACTGCGCCTTATTATTATTGCATTCAGAAATAGCAAAACAAAAACGACACAAAACCAAAACAAAAACTCGATACCATGCCAGTTTAAATTAAAACAAAGCTAACAACTGATTATTACTCGTAAGCTGCTACTTTCTACTTAAAATTATCCTTCGCTGTAGCTGCCAACCTACTATTTTTGCTACCGCCTTTAATTATTTTTAATCCTAAATTCAAATTAATTTGTCGCCGCGTTAAATACACACATTAAAAAAAGTTTGCGATCAGTTTGAAAAATCCAAATCTTTTTTGTTACAGTAGACTATATTATAATTACTCGGTAAAGCCTTTGACAGCTCTCATGTCATATTACGACAACTCGTTCCGTTATGTGCATTAGTGCATTCTATATTTACTGTCAACCTATCATTTGCAACACATTTCGGAATAATTAATCCATATCAGCATCTAAAAATTATTATCTCTACATAGTATAAAACAAAGTCGCTTCCCGCGTCTGTACGCTTAGATCTTTTAAACTGTGCAACGGACTTTAATGCGGTTTTCATGATAAACAAAGTGATACAAGAGGAAGATTTATATGTAGTAGTGTAGTCTTTTTTTGAAGTAGGTTGTTTTCTTTTTTTGTAAAAAAGTTTTTTATTTTTCACTTTTTAGTGATTCAGTTATTAACTTATCTAAGTTACAATAGCCTCATGTCAACTGCTCATCACTTTTTACAAAAGACTTGTGTTTAAATGCCTACCAGAAAAGTACCTATTTTACTACCAAAAATTTCGAAATACACACCAAATTGTGTCCAACAGAATGGATAAATGCTCACCATCACCATCATTTTGGTAGGCAAAAGGAATATAAATACAACACGTACAATTATTCTGAAGAGTGTGTAATTATTTTGGAACTTAAAACGTTGTTCTTTAGGCACCTCGGTATAGAGTGGGTTTATTTTATTTGAAGTTAACATATTTTACTTGGTACTTAGTCTTAGGGTCTAAAAATTATTTTGGTGAGCATTTAAATTGTAGCCCTTACAAAATATTAATTTTTCTGATGCGTTAATTATTGAGGAGTTCTCCTGAAAAAGAACTGGAGCTGATGGTGAAGCCACCATCAGCTCCATTTCACCATATGCATTGTGACGAGCAAAAATTGCTTAGCAACCATATTAAAGTAATCGAATCGCAACCCGTGAATCACATATTATTGAGTAGTTCCGGTGGCCACCTCTGGTCTTCATCATCAATTCCACTTCACGGCATGGTGCTTTCTGAGAGCAAATGCACGAGTAACTATAAAAAATACCCAAATCGCTATAGGTGTGCCTATAAAATTTAAGGATTTCCCTCGATTTCCATGGGATCCCTTCATAAGATTCTGACTTGGTGACAATGGGACCACCGCGAGAGTATACCCTTTCAAGCGAAAAAGAATTTAGCTAATCCGTTTATATATGATGGAGTTATGCCCGAACATACATAAAAAAAAAAATATATCCGAATTGATAACCTCCTCCTTTTTGGAAGACGGTTAAAAATATACTTTAGTTTTTTTTTATTTTCAATAAAAAACCCTTGCTGTGGCCAGTGGGTGCAGTTTCAGACAGACAATTATAAATGCATATACACCTAGCCTGGAACAAATATCTGCAGGCCATAAAAATATTTATACCTGCAACTATTGTAAAATGGTGCATTACTTTCAGGTTCGTGCATCACTTTATATTTGCCATCCTTTCCTGCAAAGGGCTGATCGTGCTGCCAAGCAGTTTTCACACCGTCAACCGTCAACTTCGTCATCGGCTACTCCACGAATCCATTAAGATGTGCAAATTGCCGCATTGATTTCACGAGGTTGATGCGACACATTTTAAATAATGATACAATTCTATCACAAATACAACAATGTGTTGCACCACAAGTGGTAAGTGTTTTCTTATATTATTACATATTATCAAATAATGCTTCTTATCACTCAAATGAGACTAATTATTTAATTATATTACAGGTGAGCGCTACTTACTACTATATGATGCATGCCACACAATATTGGATAATGATACACCAATGGCCTTAGAAGATTCTGCAGCGTTACAAACACTCATTAAAATGTGTGCATAAAATGTGGTCACTTTGTGACACAGCTGCGATACTCCATTGTACAAGCCGAGCAGAACTAGCATAACTTGAATGTTGTGCAAAACTGGATTCACCCATGAGAGGTAAGAGACTCTTATCAGCACGTCCATATAAATATAATTATGCAATCTGATTGACTGCCTGTGTAATATCAGTGTGTAACAATTATATATTTTTTTAGATTCAGCCGTCAGATGTCATTTTTCATTGCAAACTCATTGTTCAGAAACCCTGGAAACAACGTTGAGGATAGAAAAGCCATTGCAATAATGGATGGGACATATATTTATGTGCAAAAAGTAGCAACTACTCTCATCGAAGTACACTCATTCACTTCATAAATCTAGAAATCTGGTCAAACCATTCATCATTCATAAAATAATAATAGTATGTTGCGATGGCCACATAATCAACGTACTGGGCCCGTATCCTGCCACAAAATCAGATGCCCATATTTTAACAGACGAATTAAGTAATGCATCTTATCCTTTGAGACAATATTTTAGAGAAAGTGTGTTTATTTTGAATAGAGGGTTTCGGGAGAATATTTCCCTATTGGAAAATCATAATTACTCAGTGCATTACTCTCTGTCGTTAAACAAGATGAATTTCAATTAACGATAGAAAATGCCAAAGAATCCCGCAAAGTTACATTATGTCGTTGGGTTTCCTACGACAGGAATATTTTAACAAAGCCTCAAGACATTTAATTATTGATTTTAAGGTCGCAGCAGCCCTAATAAACAGATTTCACCCTGTTTTGTTGAGAGGATGCAAGGGAAATTATTTCAATATTTCAAGAAAAAATGTTTATAAATAACTCAGGCAGATTTTGTCTTAATCTTAGCTAATTCATACGACATTATAATTCTGACTGAGACCAGTGGGGTCATTACGTAACACACTAACAGTAGGAATGGGTTTTATTTTGACAGTTGAACAACATTCACTGCGTTATTTACGTTGTTGAGCAGACAAATTTTTCGAACATATGAAGCAATGGATTAGCAATAGGCTTCAAAATAATTCAGACTGCGATAGATAGTGTGTTACGTAATTAGGGTGCTGGTTAACGCCCGAGATATTTAACAGAGTTCATTGATGAACGTTATGAAGTATATCGATGTGACCGTGATCGTACGGCCACTAATAAGAAAGATGGAGGAAGTGTTCCCGTGGCGGTACTTAAAGGACTGCGTTCAGTTAGAATAATTCCGAGTTCATCTATGCACATATACATTGAAGAGATCCTTGTACAGTTGCCAAGCTCTGCCAGAGGTAAGTTTCAAATCATTGCGGCAGTGTATATAGCACCTAAAACACCAAACACATCTTAAGGACACCGACATCTAAAATATCTACTTGTTAGGAGACTATAATTTGCCGGACGTCGACTGGGTTGCTAGCACAGACAGTATTTCAATTTCTGCACAGATCTGTTGAGATAATTCTTCCATATGTGGTCACTTGAATATGTTTATGTCTTTCTTAAATGCTCATCAATTCAATACTATAAAAATCTGAACAGGAGAATATTACTTGGTCATAAGTAATGACGATTGCGCAATTTCTACACCCACAGACTATTTATTACAGCTTGACAACCACCATCATCCGTTATGTGTATCCCTCTCGCTACGTTTACCTCATAGTTCAATGGTACGCAAGACGATAAAAAAATATAATTACTATAAGGCAAGTTATGATGAAATTAATAACGATTTAAAAGAAATCAATTGGAAAGACGCCTTAAATTACCAATCAGTTGACAAATGTCTCGACACGTTCTATAAACATTATTTTTGGTATTATTAAGAAACATGTACCCTTGACTACTTGCAGATCTTTTAAGTTTCCCGTGTGGTTCTCAAAACCTCTTATACACATTTATAAAAATAAGGCCAAGCCCTGGGTTAGATGGAAAATGTACAACAATATTTCGGACTACGAGCAGTTTGCACTTTACCGATCTAGATTCCAAGTTGAATGCAACCACTGTTATAAACACTATATCAAATCTGTTGAAGATGGTATTCAGGACAATGTTAAGCATTTTTGGACATTCATTTCTAGTAGAAAAAAATCTGCTGGCATTCCATCCACTATGAATTATTAGAACCAGTCAACTAGCAACTCAGGAAACGTTTGTAATCTTTTTTCAGACTATTTTAATTAAGTTTGTGAACCATCCACTTTTGCTAATATTCCATCCACGTATGACGACTGCTCTGATAGCTGCACTCTGTTAAATGACATTCAGTTTTCTATTGATGAAGTACTTAGTGCGCTCAAGGCATTGGATCCTTCTAAAGGGCCAGGATCGGATGGTCTATCTGTAACTTTCATTAAACAGACAGCCGTTAATCTGTGTATACCCCTTCATATTATATTTAACCAATCTATTTCGCAAGGATGCTTTCCTCAAGCTTTGAAACTTGCAAGTATAACCCCTGTTTACAAGTCGGGACCAAAGGATGATGTCGAGAATTATCGCCCTATATCAATACTGTCTTATAAACTGTATTATAAAATATGTTTTATTATTGAATAACTCAATAGATATTTTAATGATTCTTTTCTTTTATGTAGGAAAATTTTATTCATCGCTCGAAAAATACAAAACACATACATACATAGCAAACTATAGTTTTGTATAATTTAGAAGCATTTTTTCAATTTTGGGAATGTGAGTACCACGGATTCGTTTATTATATAATTATGTTGACTTGACAGCATGGCAGTTGAGACTATGTCATGCTCACTTAAATGTCTCACTGTTGGTGGCGCGTGTGTTGGATCCTTCGGTTCCCTACAAAATGGTTGAGCTGGATGGTGCTGATCCACGCGTCATGTTCGTGAACGGGCGCCGTCTGTTGAGACTGGTCATCTCTTAACTGCCACGGCTTATTTTTATTATTAATCTTATATTTTGAATTGTTTCTTTATATTTTTTTTTCATTGTTCTCGCATATAGAAGCAACAAGAATAATGTACCCAGGATTGTGTAATATCTTGATTTAAAAAGAGTGTCCTTGGAGTTTCTTGCTCGTTCTTCTCCATAGAGATCTACGTTTTGGAATGGGCAACTAGCTTCAACTTTCTGACTAACTGACCGACTCTTTGAAAGTTCAAAGGTGCCTGTAAATGGTTTAATTGAAATAAATGGTTTGAGTTTGTCAGCTTTGTCAAAGGTTTTCGAGAGACTAGTTCATGATAAAGTATACCCCCTCTACTGCACAATACTATTATTCCTGGTAACTTTTGTGGACTACTTGTTCAACAACATGGACTCTCGTGTGCAACTTGATAGTACGAGTATATACACTGATTTCCGGAAGGCTTTTGACAAGGTTGACCATCAGCTTCTCTTGAATAAGATTGCATTCAATTGTATACGTGGTGATCTTCTGAGATGGTTCTCTTCTTACTTTTCTAATAGGACTCAGAGGATTGTGATAAATGGTTTCATTTCCAGCACCCTAAGTGTTACTTCTGGAGTACCCCAGGGCTCTATTTAGGACCTCTTTTATTCATAATTTTTATTAATGACACCAGCACATGTTTTCAAAATTCAAAATTATTGCTATACGCAGATGAAGATTTTTAGGCCTGTTAAAATTTTTAAGATTGTCTACTCTTGCAAAAGGACCTAGACAGGTTCTCTGCATACTGCTCAATTAAAAAACTACAGCTTAGCATATCTAAATGTTACTGTATAAGTTTTACAAAAAACAAAAATATTATCACGTACCCTTACTCTTTAAATAACGTAATTTTGACTAGAGAAACACTAGGGATCCCTTCTTTTCGCATAATGTTCTTTGTCCTAATATACTTCGGCATAACGATTTTGGCACAATTTGTTTTGGCATAATAATACTTCGGCATAATTTTTTTAGGCATACATTTTATATTGGCGTAATCATCTTAAAGACTAATTTTTTTTGGCATAAATTTGATTCGCATAACGTTAGTAGGCCTAACGACTAACATACGAGGGTCATTCAATAAATACTTAGCCTACAAAAAGTAAACGAAAATTTTGGAAAAGTGGCAATTTATTTTTCAACATAGTCTCCTTTTAGTTCGATACACTTAGCCCAGCGATGCTCCAACTTTTTTAACCCGTCCGAAAAATAGTTTTTGTCAAACTCTGCAAAATAGGCCTCCGTGGCGGCGATGACCTCCTCATTCGATCCATATCTATTCCCGGCGAGTGATTTTTTCAGATTAGGAAACAGAAAGAAGTCACAAGGGGCCAAATCTGGAGAATACGGTGGATGGGGCAGCAATTCGTAGCGTAATTCGACCAATTTGGCCATGGCAACGGCAGACGTGTGAACCGGTGCGTTGTCGTGGTGAAACAGCACTTTTTTCTTCGCCAGATGGGGTCGTTTTTTCTTTAATTCGGCGTCGAATCGGCCTAACAAATCGGCATAGTAAAGCCCTGTAATTGTTTTACCCTTCTCGAGGTAATCGATGTAGATCACACCTTGTGAATCCCAGAAAACGGTGGCCATAACTTTTCCGGCCGATTTTACAGTTTTCGCCTTCTTTGGAGCACGTTCCCCGGTCTGGATCCATTGTTTTGATTGCTCCTTGGTCTCTGGTGTGTACCAGTGGATCCAGGTTTCATCGACGGTCACAAAACGACGCAAAAACTCCGCTGGATTCATCTTAAACAGCGCCAAACACGTCTCCGATGTGGTCTCGCGGTTGCGCTTGTTTTCTGGTGTGAGTAAACGCGGCACCCATCGCGCCGACAGCTTTCTCATGCCGAGTTCCTCGTGAAGAATATGATGCACTGTTCCTTCTGAAATGCCTACAGTCTCAGCTAGCTCCCGAACCTTCAATCGGCGATCTGCCAATACGAGATCATGGATTTTTTTAATGTTTTCCTCCGTAGCAGCTGTTTTCGGTGCACCTGGACGTGGTTCATCAAAAACCGACGTACGGCCACGTGCAAACTCGTTGAACCAATTCTTGACGGTGGCCATCGATGGAGAAGAGTCACCGTACACAGCATCCAAGCGCTCTTTGATTTCGATGCGCGTTTTCCCTTCCAAAAATAGGAATCGAATCACCGAACGATATTGCTCTTTTTCCATTTTTGTAAAACCGATCGACACGTTCGCTTCCATAAGTTGTCAAATTAAAACAAATGAAGGGATTGGAATGAAAATTTGAAAAAAGAATTAAAAAAGAATGTGCTACACTGTGGTAAAACTCTTTTGAAACTACAGCGCCCTCTGGCGATGAGGCTAGGTACTTATTGAACGCCCCTCGTAATATTGTTGGTTAAAAATTTAATATGCTGTGCAACAAAAGTTAGTAACAGAACCGAATTGCTGCAAAACCGACTCCTCGTAGTCTTGTTTGTCCTACCCCTAGAGTGTAATTTAAAATCGCGTAGGCGCGTAGGGGCGAGGCGGCCCGCGGGCTGAGGAGCAGGCGGCTGCGAGCGAGCCGTGGTGAGCGAAAGCCGTCTGCGACGATTAGCACGCATGGGGCCGCCGGAGGCCCGCAGCGCCGGAGCCGTTACAGAAACCCTGCCTGCTGCATGCTGCATGCTTGCTTGTTTGCTGCATGCTTGCTTGCATGCTGTATGCTTGCTTGCATGCTGTATGCTTGCTTGCTTCATGCTTCCTACAGCGAAAAAAAACACCCACAAAATTGTTCATAAAAAAGTTATGCTTTAGAACTTTATGCTTAATAAATTTATGCTTTAGAATATTATGCTTAATCATTATTATGGTTAGAGAAATTATGCTTAAAAAAATTATGCGTAAGCTGTTATGCGTAATTATATTATGCGAAAATATAATTATGCCAAACAAAATTATGCTAAGTTATATTAGGTCTTAACATTTTATGCAAATGGATAGGGAACCGAAACACTAGTGCGCGATCTTGGAGTTCTATTAGATGATAAACTACACCTTGACGTTCATATTGGTAAAATTATAAATAATGCCTTCCGTATGTACGGTTTTGTGATGAGATCAGCCACAGAATTTGTCAGCCCAAATACATATTTATATCTTTACAAACGCTAATCAGGTCCCAGTTAGAGTACGCTGTTGCGGTAGGGAATCCTTTCTATAGTAAATATTCAGACGCGATTGAAAGAATTCAAAGTAACTTTTTGAAAGCCATGCATTTCCGTTGTATCCGTACTGGTGCAACTTATTGTGATCTTCTGAATAGGTATAAGGTACATAATCTTAAAGCCAGACGAGAGTTTATATTTGATTTATGTAATAGCACATGTGATCGTATGGATATTACTAATAAGGTTAGCTACTCGTACGTAGTACCTAGAACAACTATAAGCCGTTGGGTGCGCGCACGACCTCTATTAGCCGTATCTTCTAGTCGCACGAACGCAGGCTTACGAGCACCCCTACGTCGCCTTACTGGTCAATATACCAATCTCTTAAAATATTGACATCTTCGCTTTTCCAACTGGTAGATTTAGGGACCTTGTTCGCGAAACTATTTTGGATATTGCTTCATAATATTTAACTCTTAGATTGTGCTTTTATAATTGTACTTGTTTTTCTTTTTTATTTGTATGCCTTTTTAATTTTATCATTAACACATTATGCATTTTTCAAATTGTAAGCGCACATCGCATTCATTTTATAACTTGTTTTTATAATGTGGAAAATGTCGTGGGTTATAAATTTACTCTTTCTGTAGCACATTTTTTTTTTGTAATACTGTAATGTGTTACTGGTTATTTTCCCAAAAAAATAAAAAAATAAACAGGATATGGGCACAATTCCACAGTTTAACTGTAGAAAGAGTTAACACCGAAGCCTTTCCACAAATGGAATATAATGATTTCGTTTTAATAGCACTAGGAGTATATCAAATAAAACAAATTCGCTCATACTATGGTGAACATGTGAGACAAGACGGTTCATATATTATTGAAGTATCCTGGGAGGTGGACGAGGGGTTACTAGGCGCATTGCAAATAACAGATGCAGAAAATACATGGCTACTTCGAGGCAAAATACATAGTTGCCAAATAAGCCAAAAAACATACTTGTTTATATTTTAGACGCTAACCAAATTGGCAGAGACGCCATCAAACAGTACTATTGTAACTGTATTGTTGGGCGCAGAACTATTGGTTGCTGCGCCCATGTTATGATGATGTGATGTGACCAGATAATGTAATGTCGGTATTATTCAATAAACATGTTCTGAAGCAAAACATTTTTGTTTTATTTTATGAAGTATGTAGATTGATCCCATATTATTTTAATTCTGAAGTCTTCCAAAAGCTGGTTACTTTCTCTTGGCTGCCCGTCTAAAGGTCGTAAGCGCGGCGGCTAATCGTCCTTTGTTTGATCCCTGGGTCGAGTAGTGTTCTTGGGACTTTTGAAATTCTCAGCTGCAGCCTAGAGTCTGTAGGAGCGCCAGGACTATGGTTATAGACTCGCCCCTATTACAGGGGATCAAAACAGAAGAAGAAATAGGTACTTACTCCTAAGTCACACAAAAACGAAACAGTCCATAGCCTTGAACTAGTCATAACTACATATAAATTTGTATAGAAATAATAGTTCTGACTACCTAATAGTATGTAATGCAACGTTTAAAGATAAAATACAATGTATTTTCACTAATAAACGCTAAGTTATTACCGTAACTTATGTTTCTATTGGCATAATTATAACCTCAAAATCTGAAAGTGTTTTGGATTTTATACAATTCTCAGTGTCCGTGATTTTAATTTAGCTTCGATCAATAAATATATACATACTGAATTAATATATGCATTATTTAGAACACAAAAAGTAAATTCACTTCTCTGTTGGTTCTGAGGCGAGCGATATATGAACGCCGAACAATGTCCTTTGAAAAGGACAACTTACTTACGAACATTGCAAGTTAAATAAAGGCTTGTAAACAGAAATTGCTACGAGGTCTGGGAACGATTCTATTGCCGAAAATATAGCTTTTAGAATGTTTGTGTTTATCTGAATGTATGTTCCGGCATCACGCAAATATACTAACGGATAGATTTTGTTCAAATTTTGCATAGATATTCCCCGAGGTCTGGTCAGTCTATAGGCTATAAATTATCACGCTACTTGCTATAGGGGATAAGCAATATTGCTTTATTTTCGTATTCTTCCATAGTTTGCCGCACATTGTAAAAATACGAGCCAAAAGCTTGGAATATTGTAGATAGTTACAGATTTAACCTTTTAAATGATTATCATCACGCTATACCTTTATGGAGCTAAGCAGTCAAACATGGCATATACAGGGTGGCTTTTCGAGATGAGGAAATAAGGGCACGCACCTTAACCGTTGTCGCTACAAGAAAACGATCTTAGGAGACTGTCCTCAACTTTTGAAACATTTTGATGAGCATTCATAGATATTGAAAAAAAAAAAAATACAGTCGGCAAGAAAATGGTAAAGTTATGCAAAAAATATTTTTTTTGATGCCGATCGATCAGTTTTCTTAAAGGGATCAAATAAACCTAATCAAACCAACAGAGCTTCGAGTACTAGAAAAGTCAAAAATCGCAGAATAATTCGATGGACTGGGTTGAATAGGAAATGAATATAGCAGATAATTACAGACTTAACCTTATAAATGATTATCATACCTTTACGGAGCTATGCAGTTAATCGTGAAATATATAAGAACGGTTAGTTTAGTCAATTTTCAACTAAGAAAATCGCTTAGCTTTTCGATGACTGCTTTACAAACCTAAGTTCGATTCCCAGTTGATATATTTTTTTTTTTAAATAAATATTTTGTAATACTATTATGTGATAGTTCGTAGTATGAAATCAATGTTCCCAGAAAAACCTTAAGTTTTAGTCCGGTCAAATTAGACGTAAAAATAGTATTGAACTTTAAAAATTCGCATATAGCTAAAAATTGGTAGGAATGTAAGGAGCACCATTATATGTGAAATCTGAAAAGTCCCCATCGACCCCGCACCTGGAAAAAAATATATTCAAGGTCAAAGGTCACAAAAATGGGTTTTTCGCGTTTTCCAGCAAAATGGTAAGTTTTACCAAAAAATTTGCTCAGACAAAAATTGTAGATCATAAAATTATCTCTAAAAATATCTCAATACTTTTTTTCCTAAGAGCCACCGTTTCTCAAATATAACGGTTCAAACAGTTGAAAAAGTTGTATTTTTAATAATATGCTTATGTACGCCACATATATACATCACTGAAGAGGTAATACAAGGAATTGTAGATTGTTATACAAGGGTCGAAAGGAATTGATGATTTTCACCCGTGTTAAACACTCTGCTTTTCATTTCGAATATAAGGAAAGTAAAAAATAGTAGTTTTTCTAAAATATTTATTGGTAATATTGACATGGGAATAATTTTAACCAAATATTAGGCTACAAAAAATATATCTTTTTTAAAACCAGGATAAGGTCAACATCAGTCGGAAATGTATTCATCTGCAAGTTATCTGCTTTTGCAAAATGTCACGCAATAACTGGCTGCGATACGACATCTGCATTTTTCAGGACACATTTTTCAGGTAACACAACAATTTTTTAAATGTTTGAAAAACAAGATTTAGTTCAATGAGCTGAAGTTTTAAAAAGAGTAACTCAACTCTGCAAGAAGTTATGACCAACGGAATTCGCTTTCTTCTATCTACTTACGGAGCTCCTAAAAAAACTACCTGTTTAGATAACCTCCGATACGCATGTTTTGTTAAAAATACTCGTAATAAAAAACAAGTGCATTTAGCTTGTCTTCCAACCTCTGCTTCTGCTTATCAACATCTATTTCGGGTATATTATCAAGTTCAAGTGTAGCTTGGTTATCAACTAGACCCAAAAGACTGGGGTTGGAAGTTGATCGACAATACATTGGAATCAGTCCAGACTTTGCTCCCACCTGCGCCGGAGAAACTCCTCAAAATATTTTTTTGCAACTGTAAAAAGGGATGTTGTGCTAAATGCGGCTGCAAAAAAGTTGGCTTGTCTTGTTCTCTAGCATGTACTAGGTGTCAAGATCAGTCGAAGTGAGTGCTCCAATGTTGAATCACCAACAGCACAGGCTTCGAATGATATCAACGAGGAGACATGTGATGCATCGCTATTGCGACAATTGACTTGCACCCAGCAAGCAAAAAAAGAAGAAGGAACAGAACAGGGACCGGATGAACGAGAAGAACAAGAAGAGGAAGCAGAAGTATTAGACGATTATGATTCTGACGAATAATTTTCCCCAGTTTTTTAAAAGTTACACCGCTTTTATCATTTTGAATACTACTTTTTTTATTATTCAATATTTTTCAATTAAACAGGATCACTATAGATTGTGGAATAGGCCTACCGCGGAAACCACATTTAAAAAAACGCGCTAAGTACACTAGCTCACAGGTGCCGTGGAAACGTCTGCATATTATGAAAAATACAACTTTTTCAACTCATCATGTACGCGCGGGACGCCGACGCGAGCGCACGTAGTTTGTTTACTCCGTATCGCTTAAGTCAAGTTTTTTTCAGAGTACCCACATAAGTTGAGAATGGAAGAAAAAAGTGACGGAAATAACGCGGAATACAGTGATTCAATGATTATTACTTCGATTTCCTTTGCGGGTGAGGCGAGTAATAGCTTAGTAGTAACCAGAAGGATAGTAGAAGAATTGCGGAGAGAAGGGCCAGGGAAAAGGATGATGAAAGCTGCAGCGAAGAGGATTTTATAACGGTGATCAGAAGGCGACCTAAGCGCCTTATAAGGAGTGATTCTGGAATTGGAGGCGAATTGGGGAAGGAGCTAAGAGAAAACAATATGGATGACACATATAAGATTAGCTTAACGTCCTTAGAAGTCTCGCCCAAACAAATGGCATTAGTAAAATTATAAAAAAAAAAAAATATTCAAAACATATTGAGAATCAACTATAAGAGTCCCTACAACGTTTTCATACATATGGCTAAGAAAGAAGGGCTTGTTCCCAACAAGTCACACCTCAACGGGTAACAGTGTGACTCGTTGGGATTATTTTTAAAATTAATTCCCAACCGGTCACACTGTTACCCGTTGAGGTGTGACTCGTTGGGAACAAGCGCAATTTGCCTGCGAGTGGATAATTAGCCAATGGTAAAAACATTTCTGCGTGAATTGGGTGAAATAGGTTAGGTTAGGTTAAAACTGTGACCAACCGCGCGCGAGCCGAGCGAGCGTAGCGAGCGGTGCCGCGGCAGCGGCCGGCGAGCGCTACTTCCCAACGAGTAACAGTATGACTGGTTGGGATTATTTTTAAAATTAATTCCCAACCGGTCACACTGTTACCCGTTGAGGTGTGACTCGTTGGGAACAAGCGGAAAGAAGATGGAGAAAAGTTAATCAAATGTCAGAAGTTCGTTGATTTAGGAGTAAGAATTCAATTTGTTAACCAACTCGACTTATCTTACGGAATAATTAAGGGTGTAGACTTGGAACTGAGTGAGTCAGAGATATTAGAGTCATTAGAGACCTCATGCAAAATATTATCAGTTTGAAGACTAAGGCGTATCAGTCAGGATAGGGATTGGGTGGATAGTGTGACTGTGCGTGTGTGTTTTGAGAGCCCTACAACTCCAGAATTTATTTTTGCCTATGGATGCCGTTTTAGAGTAGAACGATATGTATTTCCTGTCTCTCGATGCCCCAACTGTTGGAAATTCGGGCATATAAAGAAATTCTGCCCAACAAAAAAGATTCAGTGTCCTAAACGTAGCAAAGAGCATGAAAATTGTGAAACAGACAGAATTGTATGTCCTAATTGCAAAGGTCCTCACATAAGCACTTGACAAAACGTGCCCTGCCCTTCTAAAAGAAAAAGAGACATCGAATATTAATGAGTGTAGAGAACATATCTCGAACATTAATGAGTGTAGAGAACATATCTCGAACATTAATGAGTGTAGAGAAGATATCCTATAGAAAAGCCTTAGAAATATATCTAAAGAACAACATTAGAGGCAGTATGGTTGTAGCAATTGAGGATTCTGATGAAAGAACGGAGGAGAGTCAAATTACTTTGAAGGACACTTACAGTAGTGCTGTGCAATCGACAGTTACTGCACATGAAGTCTTAACTAAGGAAAGTACATGCAATCAAACAGAAATCTTAGGCAACTGACAAGAACAAAAAGTGGACAGGTCTAAGAAGCAAAATAAATATAAAGACAGGCGAGAAAATCAAACTACATTTATAGAAACAGAGTGGGAAACTTTTTCTATAGAAGATGAGATAATTGGAAGTAGTCAGGAAAATAGACAAGCGGAAAAGGAAGAAGCTGAAAAGAAGAAGAAAAGAAAATTCAGATTCGTAGAAATATTTAAAACAATTTAAGAAATAATTTATTCAGAGAAAGGATTTGAAGAAATAATAAAGTCGGTGTTGAAAGTAATATACGAGGAATGCAAGGTATTTGTTAAGGAGTTTTTAATTGGAAGAAATGTATGTCAACGGCTGTTAACATTTTTATAATAAATGGATACTGCAAAGATGCTTTGATTAATATACTACAATGGAATAGGCAAAGTTTAAAGCCAAAATCACCTAGTTTGGATGCGTTACTTGGGCAGGCAAAAATACATATTGTTATTGTAAGTGAAACTTGGCTTAATCCGGACGTTCGTTTGAATATGAGAGGTTCTAATATATATAGAAAAGACAGAGACGATTCTTACGGTGGTGTCGCAATAATTATCCATAAATCAATACAGGTTCAAGTATGCCCAATTAGCTTAAGTAATGTAGGTAGAGGTTATATGTATGAAAATAATTAATTGTAAGAGTTTGTATTTACTGTCCATCTTCAGTGCGTACAACATCATCAGTATTGGGACAATATTTTCTCGTTAGTGCTTAAAAAGTCATTAGTTGCCGGCACAGACAACTTAGCCCCGTAGACACCGCATAGGAGGGCACCCGCGCTCGCCAAGCATTAGCTCTACGGCCTCATATGTGATGGCCACGCCCCCAACTCGTTTAGGAAGCGCCAGTCAGTCCGTTACTGAATGTTGACGTGTTTTAATTATTGTTCTGAGGTTTTAAAAATCGAAAAGAATATTCAAAATGCCGTATTGTGCAGTGAAATGGTGCGGAAAATGTAGCAAAACTTCGAGGTTACACAAAGACGGCATTACATTTCACCGATAAGTTATTTAAAAGCATAAAATAATTACAAAATTTAATTTAACGACATTATTTGAATACGAAACAAATGCAAAGGTGCAGTAGCGCTCGTTGATGTCTTTTGAAAAATCTCTTTCTTTCACGTTTTAATTCATACATTACTATCTCGCTCTATCATCGGTAACAGTTTACTAGTGATGATGAATCGATAACAAATCTACAAATAAAATATCGATATGTTACCACAAACATAAAATAAATAAATAATCATTTTTAATTTATTTTAAAGGTTTCCAAAATGCCTAGAATTAAAGAAATTTTTTATAAGCGCTACAGAATGAGAAGAAAATTGGTGTCTCACTACAAATAGTGTTATATGTTCCCGTCATTTTACTACGGATTGCATTGAACTCAAAAAGAAACGACGAATTTTATTTATTACTGCTGTACCAACTTTGGTGGGTCACTTTTCAATATTGTCAGATATTATCGACTTTAGTTACCTAATTCCCGAAATATTTTGGCACTAATTAATACACTCAGTACATGGAATTTGGCGCAAACGTGGCACGTGCTTCTTCAAAACTATTTTCTGTTTGATGCAAAGAATATTTCCTTAATTAAGTATACCTAGATATAAATACTAGGTATAACGAATTAATATACGTAGTATCTCTGTGCTATAATTAGAGATTTTATTTGATCGGTGTACCGTTTTCAATAGATAAATAAATCTAAGTACTTACAAATGTTGCTTATCGATAAAAATATCGAGTCTCATACCAACCCTAAGCCGTCCTATGAGTCATTTGACGTCTGATATGTGACATTGAAATAGCCAATCACAGCTCTCTTTGCACCTCGGCCCCCCCTGACTTTTGGCGATAGTATATTTGAACAAAATATTCTTAATGAGGTGTCTACGGGGCTAAGTTGTCTGTGGTTGCCGGTGACATTAGCGGTCACCATACGAACTGGTCTTATAAAACGGATCAGTGTGGAACTCAAATATTGGACTCATCTTTGGAACATGGCTTTGTGACATTAAATAATGGAGAGGCAACCCGGGTCAAGTTAGTTAATGGAAATATACAAAGATCATCACCCGACATCACATTAGCATCATCTGACACCGCTATTAAATTTCATTGGGCTATAATGGACGAAAATTTAGGTAGTGATCACATCGTAATGAAGATTTCGATGAATTTTCAAGAACTCATCGAGTATAATAAAGGACGAAACTTCAAAAAAGCAAAGTGGGAGGCCTATCGTCAGGAGCTTACAGAATCTTTTTAATCAATACTCAGCGTCAGACGTCAGACGTCAGCAATAATATTCAGGCATTATACGACTATTTCTTAGAACAAGTGGATATGGCAGCGAATAAGCACATACCTATGATTAAAATTTGTACTAGTCCCTTAAGGAATTAGAAACCAAGAGTATTGGGATCCATCATTATCTAGAGCAGTAGCTGAACGTAGGTTGGCTTTAGCTAAATTCAGAAGAAATCCCACTCCTGACAATCTTACAAGGTTAGAAGAGAAAGAGGCACATGCACATAGTTTGTTAATGAAAGCCATAGATAGTGGCTGGATTTTTTTTGTAGTAACATAGATAAAACTTCTTCAGTTTCTGATATGTGGCGAAAGCTGAGATGGCTTAAAGGTTATCGTCAAGCTAAATTTAGTGTATCGGAAGAAAAACTAAAGGGTTTGTTATATTTACTCACACCGGATTCCGTAATAAATGTACCTACCACCAGTATTCAAATCACAGAATGTTTTAATAGAATCAGCATTTACAATAGAAGAATTAGAGAATATTTTTAAAAAAAGAAGGGCACTGCTCCGGGTAATGATGGAATAACGTACTCTATGATTTATAATCTTCCGGGTGAGGCCAAGGAGTTTCTTCTCCATGTATATAATGGTATTTACAGAACTGAAGTTATCCCAAAACAATGTTGTGAGATATCAGTTATTGTTATTCCTAAAGCTGGGCAAGACACGAATACTGAGACTAAACTTAGGCCAATATCTCTTATATCCTGTCTGTAAGATATCCCATAATATGATTGGAAAAAGTATAGAATGGTATATTGAGAAACATTCAATTTTGTCACCTTACACGGTTGGTTTTAGAAGAGCTCAATCTTGTTTAGATTGCATTTCAAGACTATCTACTGGGTTTCACTAGAAATGACCCTACGTTGGCTTGCTTTCTGGACATTACAAATGCTTATAACAATGTCTTAGTGGAAAAGGTTATTCAGACATTGGATGATTTGGGAATTGGCTCAAAAGTTTGTAGTTATTTAAATTCATTTCTATTAGAGCGACACTTGATGATAAGAAGTGGTAGTGATGGACGAACTGTTGATGTTAGACGAGCAAGCAGGGGGTTGGCACAGGGCGATCCAATATCACCGATGCTTTTTAATATTATTACATCAATAATATGCCTACAAATTGAGACTGTAATTGTTTCGCAGTACGCGGATGATTTCGCATTTTACCTCAGCCATAAAGATTTAAACCACGCGGAATCGCAAATGCAAGTTGCTCTTAACTCTGTGGGTGTAATGCTGGATGATATGGGTCTAGAAATGTCACCAGACAAATCAATGATGTGTCTTTTTAGTAGAGGTAGAAAAAGATGACAATTGCAACTTAGAATTAACAACTTACCAATTTCCTCAGTAGATTGTGTGAAACACTTAGGTATCTGGTTAGATAGGTCACTTCTATGGAAAAGGCATACTAATGAAATACAAGGAAAAAGCGGCAATTTTTTTAAAGTTCTGGCGGTGCCGACTTGGGGAATCGCTTCAAAACATTTGAGATTTTTGTATATTTCATTGGTACGCAGTAGGATTAACTTCGGTTGTTTTCTCTATGATAATAGTGCAAAGAGTCATTTAGGTAAAGTTGACAAAATTCAGAACCAGTATTTGAGGAGCATAAGTGTTTTTATAAAAAGTACTCCAATACACGTAATGGAATCTGAAATGTGCATTCCTCCTTTGTACGTTAGGAGATTATACTTAGCTTACAAGTTCAGTAAAGTATGTCATGGTCGAACAATGTAACTATTAAATTAATAGATGACTTGAATGATCTTTCAGTCACAAGATACTGGAACAATATAAGAAAAAACCGTTGCTTGGGACCGTTTATAATGAGTGTAAACACCGTAATATTTATTGTTCAAGTATTTTGGACGTGTACTCACTGGGGAAATGGGTGACAGGTATAAACGTACACGGGATAAAATTAGTTGTAAGTAAGACTGTGTCAAAGCAGCAAAACGCAGCCATGAGGTTACATCACTTAAAGTCGATGTTATCAAAGATGGGTCTAAGAGCAAAAGTGGATGCGGTGCCGCTTATTATAGTTGGACTTCAGCCTTGTTTAAATCTATTGATACAAACTTATCTGTAATGACGATGGAACTCGTTGCAATCTCAAAAACGCTAGAGAACATAATTTGTTGGGACAATGCGAACCATTATGTGAATCAAAACATTGTTATATGCACGGATAGCAAAAGTGGTTTTCGTCCCATCTATTCGAAAAGGACAACTTGGTTCACCTTTAAGTGCACCCAAAGCTGGTGTTTTCTATAAGAAACTTAGCGGGCAGTAATGAGTTTTTAATCCTCTTTATAAGTGCGCCGCAATTATCTTTGCCGCGCACTTTTTGAATTTGGAGCATCTTAGTGTTCAGCGAAAAGAAACCGAACGCAATTATTGTTTGAATAAAGACTGGCTGGTACGACGGCCCAGACGCGCCGCCGCGCCGGCTGATTAGAAAAAAAAGAAAACAAATTAAAAACGCGCGAACTACAACCCGCGTTTACGTTAATTTTCAAGGATTGTTAGAAATTCATGGTTTTATTTGAAAAATTAGTTCTTCAAGTGACAGTGAATGTATAGAATTAGCACCTGAAAGTATTAGAACTTACGCAAGAAATGTGATGGATAATCTATTACCTGCAAAATCCCGGGAGAAATATATGAAAGCCTATGATAATTTTATTGAATGGAGAAATGCAAGAGGCGCCAAGAATTTTTCAGAATCTGTGTTTTTGGCCTACTTTTAGTACTTAGCCAAAACTAAACAACCTTCCACTCTTTGGAGCACCTACTCAATGCTAAAATCAACAGTCAGTTCTAATAACGACGTAAAACTGGACACATATTCGAAATTAATAGCGTATCTGAAGAGGATGTCTGATGGATTTAAACCTAAAAAATCCAAAGTGTTCTCAGTCAAAAACATGGAGCCTTTCCTTAATGAGGCACCGACAAAGTCTTTCTTGCCGTAAAAGTAAGTAACTATGTATATGGTGGATTGAGTAAAGTATAACCATAGTGTTTTAAAATGCTCATTTTATTGTAACCTGTACTTCGATAGATACTTGTCTTATTCACATTCGGTTTTGTTACAGGTGGCTTTAATTTTCGGAGTACATGGAGCTTGTCGTGGCAATGAACTTTTAAAAATAACTGTTGATGAAGTCGAAAATCACTCGGTTGATTTACTGTTAGTAAAGCTGACGGACACAAAATCAAAAATTGACCGATCCTTCGTAATCCGAGGAGAATACAAAACTATTGTACAGAAATACCTGGACCTGCGTCCTGCTGATATGAAGACCAATCGGTTTTTCATCCGTTATCAAAATGGCAAGTGCTTCAAACAAGTTATGGGACAAAATAAAATTTCAAACATGCCACAAGAAATCGCTACTTATTTGAAGTTACCAGATATCAAGCTGTATACAGGACATTGTTTTCGTCGTATTTCTGCTACTCTTGGGAAATTCTGGAGCGGACTTAACTGTTCTCAAGCGACGTGGAGGATGGAAGTCGAGTGCTGTAGCAGAGAGGTATAGAAGATTCCATTGAGAACAAGGTGAAAACATGTGAACGCTTCGTGGAAAACATTAAATTGCAACCTTCAGTTAATCCACCCATGCCACTGTCGCCGCGCCCATCTACATCCAAACAACGAGATTCACCGTAAAATTTTCCTCAAAATAAGCCAGATTCGGACATTATTTCAAACACGCAGAATATAAAATCTACAACAATCTCTATTCCTAATAAAACTGTAACAATACATTTTCATAATTGCGAAAATGTCTCAAATGTAAATATAAGGTTTTAGTTCTTTTATTATTAGATACTATTTAATTTCAATTTAGTTGTTACTCTATGTTTTATTAAATAATAATATTACAATAAAATATGAGGCGCCTTTTATTTTCTCATAGTGGGTGATGAAAAGTTAGAGTGTATCACTCGGGCGCAAAATATATTTTTGGCTCGGGCGACGTACTTTGAATCCCTCGCTACGTTCAGGATTCTACTAAAGAATCCCTCGCTACGTTCAGGATTCTACTCTAGAATACCTCACTTCGAAGGATTGCAAATTGACATCGCTCCGTTCTACATAGAAATACTTAGCTATTACAAGAACATATCCTACAATCGTTTTAAAGAGTATTTCGACAGGAAGTCTAAAGAAAATGGTATATGGTATAAGACTATGCAAAGTGAGCCTCCTCGAATCCCTTGGTTCGCTGAAAGTCATACAAAGAGGTCATATGTTGTTATGGCACATAGATTGCGTTCTGGTCATTTTCCATCCAGGAAATTTGGACACTTAATGAAAAAAGTTGAGTCCCCTAATTGTCAAGTGTGTAATAAAGTCGACAATGTCCAACATTTGCTGGTGGAATGTAAAAATAATAGAAGGGAGAGGGAGATAGTGATGCGGGAGTTAAAAATGTTGGGGCTTTCATTAGAATAATATCTACACATAATTCGGGAGTAGCGAAACTTATTTATGTAATGGTTGCTGCATTACTAACTCCCTCGCTTACGCAACAATATATTTGTATCAATAATATTATAATTACGTGTAATAATTAGTTAGATTAGGGTATGATGAGGCTGACGTACCTTTGTAAGGTAAAAGCCTCTAAATAAATAAAGATTTTAAAAAAACTTTTTCAACTGTTTGAATCGTTATATTTCAGAAACGGTGGCTCTTAGGAAATAAAGTATTGGAACATTTTTCATATATAATTTTCTGTTCTAAAATTTTTTCTCAAGTATTTTTTTAATAAAATTTGCCATTTTGCAAAAAAAATATGTAAAACCCGTTTTTGTGACCTTTCACCTTGTATTTTTTGTTCAGTTACGGTATCGATGGGGACTTTTCAGATTTCACATATAATGGTGTTCCCAACATTTGTAACAATTTTCAACTCTATGCAAATTATTGTAACCTAGAATGTTTATTTTGACCGGACTATTTAGGCCTCTTCTGTTATATCTGATTATAAAAATAAAAAAAATCTATGGTTAGGTGACTGTTAATGAGGAATCCTGTGTGTTTACAATCTACTGTTAAGAGCTTGTAATAGCTCAGCTCAAATTCATATTTCGCCCCCACTTCCCCGCGCAATGTATCATGTATCTATCCCGCTTGCACTGTCATACTGATTCAGATACGGTGAACTACACTATTGATGGACGTAAGCTTGGTAATAAAATGAATAAACCTAATAGTCTAAGATCCGATTAGAAACGATCTTCAGCCATCTGTTTCATGAATGAAAAGTATTTTATATCTTTAGTATAAGAAAAATATATATATCGCGAGTGGGTTGGCTAAAAAGTTCCTGGCCGGACTATGATTAATTAAAAATTCAAAAATGAATTTTTTAAACATTGCACTTATTAGTATAACGAATAAATTTAATTAAAATCGAAACCTATGAAGTCTATAGAATATAGAAACAAAATCAAAATATTTGGTTTCACACAAACCTACATATGGGTACTTGTGAAACGTCAGAAGCTAGGTGCACGGTTCCAATTGGTCGTTTCCTATGGAGAATAGCCGGCCAGAAACTCCACGGTTACTCTTTTAAAAATGATTAGCTTTTACAATGTTTTCAAATTACAGTGTTAATAGGTATGGGAGGACAGTGTAGGCCTGTCAACAAGTTCACTAAGTACTTAACAAAATAGAAAATGGTCAATAAATCTAGTCTACAAGTTAGGACTACAACGTTCTCACATTCACAAAATATAAAAGAATCATCATAACAATAAAATAATAAATATAAAAGCCTATTTAAACCAAATGACATGATTGCCATTACAGCTGTAACAAATCTAAATTATAACTTGTCGACAAAGGCCATTAGTAAATAGTTTAAATTCGAATTGTAAGTATACCTACACATAATCAAATAATGAGATGATTACGTCAAAGATGTAAAATATATATATATAATATATATATACATATATATATGTCGGAGGAAGTAAACAGAGAGTTGATTGTTGGTTGCATATGATTAATTGATAAGGTTGATTGTTAACTGAAAATAACTTGTTAAATCCTAATTTAATTTGATTTAATTTATTACATTTTAATATTGTGTAAATCTAACTAACTTATTTAAAAGTCACTGCATTGTATAACGTCCAATCAGAGCAGAGGATAAATCTAGAGTGGGGTCGAGGCGCCATCTTAACTTTGGTGGGGTAGAGTGAGGATTCATTAGAGTAACGGTGGTTGATCGAGGTGGATCGCTGGTGATAAAGTTAGATTGGTGTCGCGAACCTGCTGTTCGAATATAATTATTTAAGAAAATTAGTTATTGTGAGATATTGATTCCTTCAGTGATTATCAACGGTGTAAAATAACTGCCATTAAATTGTATGAAACAGTGAATACTTTGTTTTGTGCTCGCATTTCACCCAAATGACGCCCACTAAACTCGTGACCACTAATGACGATGTCGAGAGGAATGCTGTTTCTCCGACATATACGAGGGCTGCACTAAAAGTATCGGGAATGGAATATTTCCACAGTTCCTGTCATATTAAAATCTTTTTAATTGAAAACTCCTTGGTTTTAGAAATCGAATACCATTTATTTATTTAAAAAAAGATTCTCGGTCTTGTCATAAGGTTTTGTCAAACTTGTTTAGTCGTTGAGAAAATGGAATTGACTCGAGAAAATTCAAGAGCGATGATTTATTATGACTTTCGAAGTGGTTTAACACAAAAACAGTGTGTTGACCGGATGATTTCTGCATTTGGTGATGAAGCCCCATCCAAAACCACAATTTATCGCTGGTTTGCTGAATTTCAACGTGGAGGTGTCAAGCTCAGTGATGATCCCCGTCAAGGTCGTCCAAAAACTGCAGTCACCCAAGAAAACGTTGATGCTGTGCGTAAGCTGATTGAGGAAGATCGACATGTGACATACCGCGAAATTCAGGCAACTTTAGACATTGCCATGAGTCAAATACAAATAATCTTGCATGAACAATTAGGTGTAAAAAAGTTGTTTTCCCGATGGATACCGCATTCGCTCTGTGAAGAGCAAAAAGCGGCTCGCGTTACTTGGTGCGTCAGAACTCTCGAAAGATTCCACGCAGGATCCTCAAATGCTGTATACAACATCGTATCAGGTGACGAATCCTGGATATACGCGTACGAACCCGAAACAAAAAACCAGTCACGAGTTTGGGCGTTCGAAAATGAGTTAAAGCCAACAAAAATTGTTCGTTCACGGAGTGTTGCAAAAAAAATGGTGGCCACGTTTGTCTCCAAAACCGGCCATGTTACGACTATTCCTCTTGAGAGACAAAGAACGGTTAATGCAGAATGGTATGCTAGCATTTGTTTGCCACAGGTCGTTTCTGAACTCTGTAAAGAGAACTGCAACCGCCGCATCATCCTCCATCACGACAATGCGAGTTCTCACACCGCGCACAGAACAAAAGAGTTTTTAGAGCAAGAAAACATAGAATTGTTAGACCATCCGCCGTACAGCCCCGACCTAAGCCCTAATGATTTCTATATTTTCCCTAAAATAAAGAATAAATTGCGTGGACAGAGATTTTCATCACCTGAAGAAGCTGTGGACGCCTACAAAACGGCTATTATGGAGACCCCAACTTCCGAATGGAATGGTTGCTTCAATGATTGGTTCCATCGTATGGAAAAATGTGTCAAATTTCGCGGAGAATACTTCGAAAAGCAATAAATACATTTTTAAATAGTAATGTTGTGTCACTTCCTTGATTCCCGAAATTTTCAGTGCCGCCCTCGTATATATCGGAAATACGTTAAATCAATCGTTTGACTTACGACTATTCGGGACGCCAGCGCTACCAGGTGGCGCTCGACAGAGTCTATAACATAACGCTTGACCAGAGTTCGTTGTTGGCGGTTAAACAGTGAACACGTTTAGAAACTGTCGCACGTTCCATATAGTTGTCGTGTACCTACAGTGTGCGAATTGCTAGTGTGATTAATTTGTTCGTAAATTATAATATTTGATTTTAACTGCAAACGGTTTCTATATCGCGCAATAACCAACACTTCCCATAGGACCCTATGTCTGATGATAACGAGAGAGACGTACTTTCTCCGTCATATATAACTTTTTACGCCTAAACAACAGAACAGATTTCGATAAAATTTGGCAATTTGGAGGTACCCAAAAAAAGACAGACGGACTTAGCGAAACTACCTATAAGAGTTCCTTGTTTTCAGGGAGGCATAGGCTAAAATTATGTCGCGCTAACGTTCGTCGATCAAAAGTTCCGTCGACCCATCGTTTGTCCAGAAAACAGTCAGTCGCATTAACGTACGTCGAGCTGATATGCTGTCGCACCAATGATCGGTCGCCCTAAAATTTGTCGCGTTTTTGTTTGTCGCAACTATGATAAGGAGTCCTTATCACGCAATACGGCCGAGAGCTTCTACTAAATGTTGTAATTCACATCAATTAATGGTGAATTTTATTATATCGCGCTGGGCAGTAATGTGATTTGGATTTGGAACATCAACAAAAAATTCGTCAGAACAACTTTACAAAAAAATTAATAAGCACATTCAATTTCATTACAACAAACCGCGGTACGGCCCGCTTGAACCGTAGATGGTTCATACAAAATTTACGAAATAATGTAGGAGGATTTTTGCAATATGGTGTGGACCGCCTAAATCTGCGCCAGCTTTAAGGGTCGTTGAGCAATCTTCAAACACATTCTGATAAAATGTATTAAACCAGTTTCATGTCAGTTTTGGTCAGTTCGCACAGCAATTAAAACAATAAACTGTTATTTAGTTTGGAATATAAAAAATAAATAACAAACAAATATTTATAAATTCTAAAAATTGTTTAAAAGGACAATCACTTTAATTTTTTGTGTTTATATAGATTATGACTGTACATTATATATGAGACACAAAATTTCAATAACAGGTCAATGTCATTATTGTATGTGACGACAACATTGCATATTATGTTTGAATAAAAGTTGTGGACCAAAACCCAATAACATTGATTGTTCTTATCAATTATCTAAATATCAAGGGAAATAGCCAACTACAATCATGTATTCTAACATTTAGGCCTTGCAGTGTGAACAATGCCTTAACCAAGGTTTGATAGATTGCATTGCAAATATCTTTATGTATTAATATAAAGTTATTGTTTATTATAAAATTAAACTATCAAAAATAAGCCCAACAGATTGACAGACGTTGATGTGTGCTAGTCTAACTAAAACACAAAAGTAGTTACATGGTTACTGATGAGCTCCTCGTACTATCAATTTATACACATACAGTACATAACAGAAATAAATTGTTGTAGGTATTAAGCAGCCATTCACATCGGGCTGCCTGTAAAATATTTTTACAGTATAAAGTTGGGATCACATGTAAACATCCCACTGTTCATATGGTTAAACAAAACAAATTCAGTATGGAACTGCCACATGATCCCAAAATTACACACTAAATGAAATAGGTATCATACTGATCATCGCCGTGTGAATGGGGCCTAAATGTTATCACAATCGCTTTTACATACCTATGCCTAACAACAAATCACTTGAAAGTGTTCATTTAATAGTAGGATAAAAAAAATCGCAGTGGCGTATAGTTTATATTTAGAACAATGACAATGCATGGAACGTTAGGAAACAAACTGCCTTGAAACATTTATCTACTTGTTTAAAAACACAAAGTAGCTGAGCTCAGCATTCACAGGCGTGTTCTCAGGGCAGGCTGGCAATTCACAACTGCAAAGCAGCATGTTACAATAGGGAAATGTATCACGTGTCTGGATATGTGCGGCTTTCGAGCCCCATCCGGAGTTTGTCCGTCCTTTTCGACTATTCGGGATTTTTTAAGAAAATAATAAATTTATATGATTTCTGTAAAAATACGACAAAAGTAATTTCTTTGTAAATGTCCGGCTTTTTGTGTGGACTCCTCTAATTTCGAAACAGTGACCCTATGTTAGACACCTTTCGTGTGGCCCATACCATAATCATTTAGGGAAAATCATTTCTGGGGCAGGTGATGTTGAACAGTATTAGTTGCACTGCACTAACTTCAATATCCCTGACACTTCGCTGCACTTTCTGTCAAATGTTGAGTGCATGGTTACCTTCTTTTATTATGTGTAAACAGGAATATAAAAATTACACACCTCCATTTAGTGTAGTAAGTAATTATATTGGTTATTTTACATATTTGTAGTATTAACTATTATCAAGTTTTTTGCAGATAATATAAATGTAACCAGTAAAATAAGCAATAAATATTGTTATTTCTATGGATAATGTTTGAAGCTAGGCAGACGGGGTCTAAAGCACCGGTGGTCAGCCACAGACAGATACTGACCTAAGCCAGCAACAATCAATGCAATGTTTTGTAATATACCTATGTACTAACCTTCACTAAGCTACCAGGAGAGTTTTCACATACTAACTGTTGGCTGCAGGTTACTGGTTCACTGCAATGTACTAAACTGTTGGTGTACCATTTTATTGTGCAATAACTGGTCTGGTCTAGTCTGCATCTTGGATGTTGCTAGTAAGATCAAATGTTTTAGGAAGAACAGTACTAACTATGTGAACTGGATTGCTTATTGTTAAATTGACTGGCATGAAGTAAAAAAGAGTTATCTGCAAACTAATGACTCTTTAGCAGAGAGCTGTAAAGGAAAAATGCTGCACATTTTTTTTACTGCACAATCCATGACGAAATTTTACCAAGAATTGGTTTATCATTAAGGTAGAAAGGTATACTCAAAATAGCTATTTTAATATTATTTTGCAAAATATTGCAATTGTTTGCATTTACATTGAACCTAACAAACAAATTGTCAAATGAGTCAACTATAACTGGTCCTGCTTATGTTAACTTGGAGCCTCGGCCCCTTCTTCACATTTATGTTTTTTGTGGGATCATGATAGAGGTATCAGATTTTGCTGACACGGGTTTAATACAAATGAGACAGAATATAGTAAACTTTACACAAAATTACAGCATAGAATAATTCAACTGACAGATGACATCCCTGCATAATAAAAAAGCGGACGCAGTGAGTTTGTTGTGCTCATGTCATTAAATTTTTTTGAACATTGCAAGTTTTCTTTCTATACATGTAAAAAAAACAGGAATAGAGTGACTATAGCAGATACCAGATCCTGACATTTTTGTTCACTTTTGGATTTCATACGGCTTTGTGGAGTGACTTGACTAAGTAAGCAACAAGTATAATAAGTAGACAACTCTTTTGTACTTTACACCTGTAAAATATTATTGCTAACAGTTCTCTGATAAAGAAGGAAAAAGGCCATGAGGGACTGCCATTGTATTATGACAAAAGGCATCAGGAATGCACTAACCCATAAGTATTCCTAGAATTATGGGTCAGAGGGTCATCTTAAGGGTATTCAGTTATAATTACCTATATATTATATTATTATAGTTACCCTAGTAATTTAACAGTAGGTACACTGGTTAATTCATCTCGATCAATGCTTGTGCCTTCTATGAGAAGAGGACTTTGCTCTGCAGTGGGACAGTAATTAGGCTGGTATTATTATTATCCATACTGGTCAACTACTTACCAGCTCAACGTTTGAATCGAGCTGATGCATGTACTCGTCTTATAGTATATTAAGTACCTATGTGGCCTGTGCTTTTGTTGATACTGTATCAAAAGCTATTTACATAAGTAATTAAAGTTTTTATGTTTACCAATTTTTTTTTATTTCTGGCATTAAAATGGCTGAAAAGTAGGAAGTTATTGCTTCAGCAAATATGTAGGAACAACTGAAAACACATCAATCAAGTAATTATGATTAAGAAAGAGAACTTTCAAGGAGATCAAAGTGGAAGAGTTCGCGTTCACGGTTCACGACCGGCCATTGTCGTTGGTATGCAAGCCGCGGCGATGGCCGGCTGCGCGCCCGAAGCGAGGCAGCGCCTGCCGGCGAGGCGCGGCGCACAATACGTGGAGGAGCACTCACCGCTGTGTTCCGTGAATATGTTGGAGCCCAGCATGCGGGGGTCCTTCGGCACGCGCGGCTTGCTGCGCGCCGATCGCATGGACGCGCCGCTGGCCGTGCCGCGCTCCTTCGCCTGCTGCGCCCCCATGGTGGCAGCTCGCCGGTGCCCGCCCTCCGCCGCTCTGCTACTGGACTCACTAATTCAATAACACCGCCGACGCAACGTACTCAACCTCCATACTTGTCGCCACTCCACTACGATCTGATAGCACTTGTATGTGTTCTTTATCCAATAACAAATTTCTGATAAACTACCCCAAGGGCATTCTGTTGATCAAACAGATTTTCGAATACACATTACCAGATTTAGCCACTCACAAAAAATAACACTACCACCGCCATTATGTGTGTGACTGACATGTTTGTTTGACGTCGATTTTTTAGTTTTACATTCGGCCAACGAAGGCAGCACTGCTGAATTACTACCACAGAGAAACAATAAAAATAGTGAAAAAAAAAACTTCTATTTCCCTTTTTCCACAAAAACGCAGCAGGCAGCCGCATGTGTCTGCGATTGCGAATTTATTGCGCAACCTGCGATAGTGCGGGTACACCGCACTTTGCACTGTGAACCTTATGCCGACGCTTGGTACTTGTCGCATACTACAAGGTGCAAACGCATCGCGGATCGGAATAACTCGAACGGCAGCTAGCGCTTACAAGCCCACCACAAGCTAAGCCTGACGCCATGTGATGGGTTAGGCAAGCATGTGAATCTGCCGATAGGTTTCGTATTTTTGTATAAAAATGTATAGTTTTTCCACTTAGAGCATTCAAACAATTTTTTCACTAGCTACTATAAGTCGGCGACGGCGACGGCACGGCTAAGTCTCCCCGCCGGCTTCTGGCCGGCCGATAAAACTGCACGTGTATTGCGTAGCGAGTATTGCTAGATCATGCAATAAGTAAGTACCTACTATAAAGTACAACTAGGTACACACAGCTACATATCAAGCTATACAATGCCAGTATAAGTTGATCTCGTATTGTATAGGATTTTTGTACAATGTGAGGTCATCTTATACTGGAAATATATAGCTTGATATGTAGCCGTGTGTACACACCCAGTGCCTATAGTCACCGGCGGCGATGGGTGCCCCGTAACGCCGGGTCCACATATGATCATTTGCCCGATCCGATCACCATATCCGTATCGCCGAATCATTCGTCGTACTATATCAAGCTCCGTATCTAGTTATGGACGCCTTTATTTAACTCCGTATCATACCTATCTATCCTCAAAAATGTCATCATTGCGTATCGAATAGCCAACAGTTTTGTGTCAGCTCCGTCTCCTTTGATGATCGGACAAAAACCGATTCGAAATGGAACAGGCCGTATCGCGCTTTGTATCAGAGCGGCGGCGTATCAAGACGGCATATCATTATCGCGTATCATCACCAGTCCAGATAGGCGATCATGTTACGCGTCGGCAATACGAATACGGTGATCTGATCGGGCAAATGATCATATATGAACCCGGCTTTAGACCATTAAACCCAGGTCCACATATAATCATTTGCCCGATCCGATCACCATATCCGTATTGCCGTATCATTCGTCGTACTATATCAAGCTCCGTATCTAGTTATGAACGCTAATGGTGTGACTAATATATTGGTATTAGTTAAGAGATTAGTAATATTCTATGGATTCACGTATTAGTAATCCGACGAACTGTCATATGCTAATATTTAATATTCACATAATCTGGGATTCATTTCACATTGCACGGATCGGATTCACTCCACAGATTACTATATTAGTGAACGAATGTCGAATGATCTGCGGATCGAATATCTACGGGCGAGAAAAACAATCATTATGGTGGCGATTTAAAAAATTCATTTCAAACAGCAACACTGGTATAAAATGTCTTACGCTCTAGTTGACTTTCAAATATTTATTAATATTAATAAACGCGAGCCCGAATGATTGGTGGAATAAATATTATTTTTTATATCCTAACCTCAGCAAATTATTCAAAAAACACTGTTGTGTACTGGCGACTTCACTGCCTTGTGAAAGGATTTTTTCTAAATCTGGAGAGCTGATTTCCGACCGACGTACTCGGCTATCATCAGAGTAGGTTAAAACATTAATGTTTTTAAACACAAATAAAAACTAAGATTTTGAGATATTTTTTTATTTATTCTGACCCCATACCACGATACGATGTATTAAATTTTGTATCATTCATTAGTAACAGTATTAACAATTTAACATCAATAACTAGATATCAATAATAAATACCGAGATACAGTCTATTGAACACTAATTTAATACGACAGTGATACATAATATGAGGTCTAAGTTAAATATCACTGATACTCAAATATTAGTTAAGATATTATAATATTACTACATGAATATATTCATATTAGCTAATAGTGATAAATATCGGTATTAACCCATCTGTAATGGACGCCATTATTTAACTTCGTATCATATCTGTCGTATCCAGTCGCCAAACCGTGCTGTATCCGTATCTCCTTTGATGATCGGACAAAAACCGAATCGAAATTATCTAGTACTTTTATTAATACTGTAATTGAATCTTTAATAATAATAATAATAACCCCACCGCCGTATCTCTACGTTGACGTCGTGGTGGGGCTTGCGCGCTCCGAACTCTAGGTCTGTGCCGGTAGAGTTTACTTTGCCGTGACAGATCTAGGGTGAGGAGCCAGACCAAGAGAGATACAATCCAAGCCAAGGTCGCACATGCCGAGGGCTTCGTGGCTAGGGGAGAGCACTAGTCGTTAGTGTGCCAACTCTGGATAATAGGGGACCTCCAGTTTTATTCACCCTTACTACAGTGAACGCAGGGCTCTGCTGTAGTCGACTTTTTAAGTCCCTAGCTACTCGTGGGAATAACATGAATACTCGATCTAAAACAAAAAAACAACTTCAGGCGAATCTGCCTCAGATAAATGACGAAACTTCACAATTCTCTTCGTCATCTCCCTCATCTCTTTTTCAATCAATCCCATCATCATCACAATCTTTCCGCGTCACTCCGACGCCATCAATACCATCTATCAGTATACTGTCAGCGGATGTTGTACAGGAGACAAATTTTGTCGATGATACTGTACCCACCGCAAGATCTGCAACAACTCGTAGGAAATGGAGCATTGAAATGAATAAATTCATCCTACGCACTTATCTTCATCTTACTAGAATGGAAACCGACAAAAATGCATACCTTCCATCTCTCCACACAAAGTTTCTTGAAAAATACCCTGCTATGCAAGTAAGCCGACAAAGAATAGGCGACCAGCGTCGAGCGATAGTTCAAAAGAAATTACTTCCACAGGACACAATAGATCAGATTTATGAGGAAGTCAGAGCCGAATTACAAATAGTATACACCCAAATACAGCAACACTCTACACAATCTCATACACAAACCGGCCAGCGAATGAAATGGACGAACGAATATAATGAAACTATAATTAAAATATATTACACTGCCACAAAATTAGAAACAGATAAAACGGCCTATAGAAAATATTTACATGAGGAATTCATAAATATTTATCCCGAGTTAACACATATAAGTGAGCAAAGATTATCCGATCAAGTAAGAGCGATTTTAAATAACAATTATATAAACCCCAATAGATTAGAAGAAATTAAAAACCAGATAGCTGCTGAATTAAGGGAAAGTAACACCGATACACAAAATATTGAATACATAAGTATCGATCACTTGAATACACTAGCACAACAAGACTTAGAACAACCGGATACAAATCCTCACTTCACTGACACACCTACAAATACGCTCACAACTCATATATCCCTAAACAATAGCACAGATACTGACATCGTATCTCAGACTTTCGTAAATACAGATGACGGCAATTTCTTGGACAACATACATATTGGTCAATCTGGACCTACACTAACTAACTTTGATGCTGCCCCAGAAATCAACACAGAAATTGAGGCCACATTTCAACAAGCTCAGAATAATTTCATTGACACATTCCCCACTAATAGGCCATACATCCCCAAGCAGAAGACATCCAGAAAGTTTTCTGCCATAGTTACATACATAAATACTGTTATTCTCCCGAAACACGTAAATGTCGACACCGAATTCATCAAATTGCAGACCATAATTTACTGTGCAGCATGGACGGCAGCTACATGCAACGGAGCTAAAATATTATCGGACCCTACACAAAATGAACGTCGCACATATACACAACGAAAGCCAAAATGGCAAATCAGATTAGAAAAGAAGATTGAAAATCTAAGAGCAAACATAGGTCGGCTGACACATTTTATTAACGGTAGTAGAAGTCAAAAATTAATAGCAGCGGTAGAAGAAATAAAGAAAAAATACCAGCTACACGCACAACACGAAAACTCAAATACACAAATAGAACACTTTTTGGACACTTTAAAACAAAAATTAAGCGCAGCATCCAGTAGACTTAAAAGATACATAACATGCACGAACCGCAAAGTGCAGAACATAAAATTTACTAACAATGAAAAAATATTTTATAGAAACCTGACATCTAATAACAAAGACACCCCTAACCAAACTCTAGAGACACCTTCATCCGAAACACTAAGGGAATTCTGGGCCAACATTTGGGAAAATCCAGTATACCATAATAATCGCGCAGACTGGGTCAACGAAACAACACGGGAAATTCCAGAAATGGAATTTGAGTTTATACCTATAGATACATTTATAGACGTCATCACACGTACACACAACTGGAAATCGCCTGGCACAGACCACATCCACAACTACTGGTATAAGAAATTCGCTTACATACATCCATTCTTACATAACCATTTAAATACATTCATTCAATCACCAAATTTACTTCCAACATACATAACACACGGAGTAACTTACATGATACCTAAAGACATGAATGACACTATAAACCCAGCGAAATACAGGCCAATTACTTGTTTACAAACGTTGTACAAAATATTAACAGCCTGCGTAAGTGAAGTAGTATACGAACATTTAACTAAAAATAACATTCTAGCAGAACAACAAAAGGGATGTCGTAAGAATAGCCAAGGATGTAAAGAGCAACTTACTATTGACGCGATTACTATGAACAGCGCTGTTAAAAGCAGGAAGGATATTCACACAATGTTTATTGATTACCAAAAGGCTTTCGATTCAGTTCCGCACAGCTGGTTATTACACGTCCTAAATATATATAAAATTCACCCAACACTGAAACAATTTTTAGAAGCTTCCATGCAGAATTGGCAAACTGTTCTTAAAATTAATTCATCTTCCGCGACTGTAGCTACTGAACCAATCTGCATAAAACGTGGAATTTTTCAAGGAGACGCTC
Organism: Dryobotodes eremita; assembly: GCA_917490735.1. Lineage (NCBI taxonomy): Eukaryota > Metazoa > Arthropoda > Insecta > Lepidoptera > Noctuidae > Dryobotodes > Dryobotodes eremita. The sequence continues at coordinate 385,223 of OU823241.1, read as the reverse complement.
TAAGTCCTCTGTGGTTTTGCATGGCACTCAATCCACTCTCACACTTGCTTGATAAAACAGACGCAGGATTCACCCTGGTAAACAATGACACACAATACACTCTTACACACCTAATGTACATGGATGACATAAAGTTATACGCAGCTGACAAAAAAGCGCTTTTCCAACTAGCTGACACAACACAACAATTTTCTGACGATATTTGCATGTCGTTCGGAGTAGATAAGTGCAAAATTCTATCAATTTTTAAAGGAAAAATACAAAATAACAGTTACACACTAGCATCAGGGGAATCGATCGAGCCAATGGATGAACAGAGTACATACAAATATCTAGGTTTTAAACAGTCCAGGCAGATACAACAAAAGATGTCAAAACAAGAACTTCAAAAAAAGTTCTCACACCGCCTAAACCTTATCTTAAAAAGCAACCTTAACTCTAGAAACACAATTAAAGCCATCAACACATTTGCAATACCTATTCTCACATACTCTTTCGGAATTATACGATGGTCAAAGACTGATATTAAAAAACTAGAGCGCACTGTCAATACACTCTTAACCAAACATAGAAAACACCATCCAAAATCATGCATACAACGACTTACACTGCCGCGCCAAGAAGGAGGAAGAGGATTAATAGACATACACAATTTACACAACAAACAGATACTTTCACTCAGAGCGTACTTCCATAACAAATCAGAACATTCATCACTACACAAAGAGGTTACGAAAACAGATAAGAAACTTACACCACTAAACCTACAAAACAAGAATACGCAAATAAATGAACACATTGTAAGTACACAACAAAAAATTGCAGCATGGTCTGCAAAAGCCCTACACGGAAGACACCGAGCCTACCTGAGCCAGCCACACGTCGACAAAGTTAAGTCGAACGAATGGCTCAAACGAGGTGAATTGTTTCCCGAGACCGAGGGTTTTATGCTGGCCATACAGGATCAAATAGTAGCCACTCGTAATTACAGAAAGTACGTCATAAAGGACCAACATCAACCGACTGACTTGTGCAGACATTGCAACACTGCCTCTGAAACCATACAACATATAACAGGAGCTTGTAAATCACTTGCACAAACCGATTATAAACACCGCCATGACCAAGTCGCTGCAATTATACATCAACAGTTAGCTTATAAATATAAACTCGTTAACGAAATCATACCTTATTACAAATATAAACCAGAAACAATATTAGAAAGTAAGGATCAGAAAATTTACTGGGACCGAACAATAATAACAGATAAAACTATCCATTACAATAGACCTGATATTACCGTTCACGACAAAACCAATAAAACAGTTTATCTGATAGATATAGCAATACCTAACTCACATAATATTCAAACCACCATATCCGAAAAACTCAGTAAGTATCAAGATCTCGCCATAGAAATTAAAACCCAATGGAAAGCACAAACCGTTCATATTGTCCCCATTGTCCTTTCATCTACTGGTATAGTACCAAAATCTCTCACACAAAGCCTTAACACCCTACAGATGCCTGCTCACACACATTACATTCTCCAAAAAGCCACCATTCTTAACACGTGTCGCATCACCCGAAAGTTCCTGACTTCTTCAACATTGTCATCCACCTTTTCTATCTAAATTCCGCCTTACATACTTGGTCCCGACCCGTATGTAAGGTTTCTTAACCTCTCTTAAATGAGAAGAAACGTAAAGAACCGAATAATAATAATAATAACCCCACCGTCGTATCTCTACGTTGACGTCGTGGTGGGGCTTGCGCGCTCCTGAACTTTAGTTCTGTACCGGTAGAGTTTACTTTGCTGAAACAGGTCTAGGGTGAGGAGCCAGACCAAGAGAGATACAGGAACCCGCAGGGCAGCATGTGGCGAGCTGTTGGGCAGTAGCGACCCCACGGACCCTGTCTCCCGGGAGAAGTTTTGTTCCTCACCTCTGGCTTGCCTTTATTGGCCGGCTGGAGTGAACAATGACGAGGAACAGAGCTCCCACCTCTTTCTTGCCTTTATTGGCTGGCTGGAGTGGAGATTCGCAAGAGCAAACGTGCTCGGAGGAAGGAAGTATTTCAGTAAGTGCTGGTAGGGATCTTGACCATCTTCCGGGCTCTGGGATTGTTCTGATAGCCGTGGAATACCTCTCCACTCCTCAAGCACCTCAGGAAGTGTTGCCCGTTTGTCGCTACGTCACTATGTGCTAGCGACGGTTTCCAGGGGCCCATTATTGAGTGTGCAAGTCACCCCCTGCCATTTTATCCGTGTATTTTATATATAAAACATTGGTCAGGCAGGGGCCATAGCCGTTCCATAGTTCTTGGTAACCAGTCCATCTTAGCCACATAAACCCATAGTTCAATAATTATTTTTGTTTCCATATCCTTTGTTCCAATAGTCCAACACCAACCGGGGATTGTCCTTGGGTGCACTTGCACAGTGCATACAGGGATAATCGTCGGTTGGTGCCTCATTCCATTTAAAATTGTCTAAGGGGCCTCTGCGAGTTGGCTTCGGCCCCTCGTACGCCTTCCAAAGGACCGGGATATCATGAGCCCGAGCTATGTTAACATATAAAAACAATAATAATAATAAAACTCTAACACTCCTTACTATAAGTACACACCACAAACTATCCTAGAAAATGATACACACAAAATGTACTACGATCGCGCCATACTTACAGATAGGACTATCCACTATAATAGACCAGACATAACCCTACAGGATAAAATAAGAAAAATCACTTACCTTATAGATATTGCAGTTCCTAATACCCATAACCTACAAAAAACCATATCTGAAAAAATAAGTAAATATGCTGATCTTAAAGAAGAAGTCACAAGAATCTGGGGACAAGAAAAAGTGAACGTTATCCCCATAGTTCTCTCCACGACAGGCGTAATCCCCAACCATCTTCTCCGTAGCCTGAAATTAATAGAGTTAGAAGAATCCGATTATATTAACCTACAAAAAGCTGCCATCTTAAACACCTGTAGAATAGTTAGAAAGTTCATGCAGTTAGAGGAAGAAAACACACCCTCATCTTAAATACACACCACACGCTGCATTTACTTGGCTTTGGCCCGTAAATGTAGCTAAAACCAGCCTAAGAGCTGAGAAAAAAAACACACCCAAAAATAATAATAATCATTTATTTGCTAATATGGGTAATTACATAAAGTTATTGAAAATATAGCACAGTCCAAGCATATTAAACCTTGAGGCATGCAAATTACAAGCTTTACTATTTTAATTCATTTTCTTGCAAAAATTATTCATAATTAATAACACAATTTAGTTTATTCATTTACCGTAGCAAATAACAAAGAAAACATACTAAATGAAGTAGACAATAATGTACCATAGAGAATTGAAGTTTAAAATGTCATTTGTTAAATAATATTGTCAAGATACAATTGTGGATAAATGTCACAGTAAGAACAATATATAAAAAGTTTATTTCGTGCATTATTTGGTAAATTTACTATGAAAAATAATAATGTCAATAGTTTATTTAAAATTCGAAATTTCATGTATTGAATGAGAATGTCAAGATATTTCTGTAAATAAATGTCAAAGTATTAAATAATAATTATTAAAATTGGTGCACTGGTTACATCAATATGTCCCTACATCCTCTATTAAATAATCCTGAACAGTATAGTAGCATTTACATATCAAAAATGTTTTTAATTTCTTTTTGAATGCATTGATTGATGAAGTTTCTAGTACGAAGTTTAAACTTTTAGAGTCGACAAAAGAGAAGCATAACAAGATTATTTTACTATATCACCAAAATATTAATCGCTTCTCTGGCAAAATTCTAGCCGTGGAAATGCTAATAGATAAATATCATATTATGGATATCTTATGTTTTTGTGAAACCTAGTTAAAACCGGATAGGGTGTTGTTTAATGTAAATATTTTTTCAGTTGCCAGTGCATTCAACAGGTCCTCAATAGGGGGTGGTACCTTGATATTGTGTAATAGTTGTTTTAGACATAAGGAAAGAAAGGATATCACTGCTTACTCTGTTGATCGCTTATGTGAGGTATCATGTGCAGAGGTTGAAGGCCATATATTCTTATGTTTTTATAGAGCACCAGCCTCAAACTTGTCATCATTTTTGATCATTATGGAGGATTTTATGGTGACATTATGGTGGCATTATGGTGGTTTTTAGTCAGTAAGAGTCTGACAGACCCCTCCGCCCCCCCAGGGCGGGGGACATCCATGAGGATTTTCCACCCCGGAACAAAAAAAAAAAAAAACTGTTGGGGTGCATCCATGAAGTACTTGCGATTGGTGCTCGACAGTCGCTGGGACTTCGGCCCTCACTTTCGGCGGCTGGCACCCAAGTTGCTGGGCGCAGCGGGCGCGCTGTCAACGCTGCTTCCCAATTTGGGGGGCCCGAGCACCGCCTGCAGGCGGTTGTACGTGGGGATCGTGCGATCCATGGCCCTGTATGGGGCCCCAGTGTGGGCAGCTGATCTGATGGCCCGCAGTATCGCAGTGTTGCGAGTACCGCAAAGGGTGATGGCCGTCAGAGTCATCAGAGGGTATCGCACGATCTCCTACGAGGCGGCTTGCGTACTGGCAGGATCTCCGCCGTGGGACCTGGAAGCGAGAGCCCTCGCGTCACTACATCGGTGGCGCGAGGAGGCGCGGACGCGGGGCGTGGTACTGGTGCAGCGGCAGATTATGCTGCGCCGGTCCGAGCTCCGTCAGGTCGTGGTGGCCGAATGGCGGGACAGGCTTCTGCGCCCTACCGCTGGCCTCGCCACCATCGGGGCGGTCCGGCCGGTGCTCGATGACTGGCTCGGGAGGAGGCACAGCTCCTTGTCATTTAGGGCGACGCAGGTGCTCTCAGGACACGGCTGCTTCGGGAGGTACCTGAATCGCATAGGCAGGGAGCCAGACGCTCGGTGTCATCACTGCATCCATTGCCGGGAGGATACGGCGTGGCATACGCTTGCAGAGTGTGCAGCTTGGGAGGAGCCACGCCGTGACCTCGTTTCGGAAGTGGGAAGCGACCTGTCGCTGCCGGCTGTGATTCATTCTATGGTCGGCGGCGCAGCGTCGTGGGACGCGGTGATCTCCTTCTGCGATAATGTCATGTCGCAGAAGGAGGCAGCGGAAAGGGAGAGAGAGATGTCGACTGCTCTCCCGGCCCGCAGCAGGCGCACCGGGCGTAGGCAGAGGGCAGATAATGCCCCCTTCCGGCCCCCTGAATGGGTCCAGGGACGGCGGACTCGGGGACGTCCGCCGCCCCCTATCACATAAGACCCGAGGTGGCGGCGCGTAATGTTCCACGCGCGCCTCTCTTAGACGTCGCGGGGGAGTTAAACGCCTCACTCCCCGCGCTTGACCAGACGGGGCCCGCAGAGGCGGGCCGGCACTAGCCGGGGGTTACGTTGAAGAGTGCTTAAGTGTCCCCGTAGCCCCCGGTGCAAGTGTGCGAGGGAACACGGGGTGGTTTTAGTCAGTACAAGTCTGACAGACCCCTTCGCCCGCCCCAGGGCGGAGGACATCCATGAGGATTTCCACCCCGCAAAAAAAAAAAAAAATAGGTTGGGGTGCATGTTGAAGAGCCTCCTCGTGGCGCACCCTGGGCAACGTCAGCTCCAATGCCCACGTGCTTTTGGTGGTGGACAATTGTGGCTGGCGGCTAATCTTCAACAAACGGGGAACGCCCATGGTTCTAATCACTTATCATCCTAGATGATCGGTGAAGGGAACCGGGCTAGGGTCGGGACGGCCAGTCCGTCATAGGTGTAGGCCTGGTGGCCATCTTACGCCTATACCCCCTCTGATTGCAGAGGGTTGGTGGTAGGCGTATAGTGGGAGGGGGAGAGGAAGACAACCTCTTTAAAAAATTACCTCAATCCCAAGGTCAAGCGTGCCGAGGGGATGAATGGCCGGAGGGGATCCGGTCGCTAGCGCTGGGGGGTGGGTTAAAACGGGAGAATAGGGACCATACCCTTCAAAGGAAAACAAAAATCATGGAAAATAAGACAAAGGGAAAAACACTACCACAGGGCGGTACCGGCTGCTCAGCAGCCGGAGAATCCACCACGTTCCCATCGGGAACGTCATGCACCTCGTATTCTGGGGGGGAGCAACCAATGTCGTCCGCTTGCCGATGGCAACATGAGCCTAGGAGGCTCATCACGTTCTCAACCATCCGAGGACGTGATTAATTTTAATGCCGACACCACCGGCCAGCGAGAAAAGCACCTGAAGCCCCTGCGCGTCGTGGTTACGCCAATTGCTGTCTCCGACAGCAACAAGAGCCGAGGAGGCTCAAGTCCTGACAGGGACCGGTCCGACAGGGAGGACTCTAGGAGGAAGCGCAGCCTCTTCTCCAGTGAGGAGAACCTGTCGGCTGCGAAGGTGCCAACGGCACAGAGAGGGCGAGGTCGTGTGGTGGCGGGCGGAGTCTCCTCTCGGGTGACGGAGCGTGACGGAAGGGGTCGCTTCGTGCCGATACGTAGGACTACTACGCCAGCTCCAGCGGAGCGCATAGAGAGCGCGGAGAGCGGCCTCGAGCCCATGGAGGTGGACCTAAGCGGGGGCTCCACTGTGTCCCTGCTAGGGTCCAACAGAGCGGAGGCGAGCGCTGCAAAGTGGAAGACTGTCGCGGCTGACGAGGTCAGCGAGTTGGCCGACAGGCCCGTGAGCGGCGCTCTGCTCGGATAGCTGCCGGCGGGACCGTAACAGCGGTATCGCTCAGCCTCCAGGTTTTGGACGGCGTGGATATCGTCCTGAAGGTTGCCACCAAATCGGGCAACCTGAAGGGTACATTCACACGTGCTCTGAAGGAGGTGGCGGATGGCATCAAGGAGGCGGTTGAGGTCCTCCTTAAATGCACTAGCTCGGAAGAGACGGCAAAGTTATGGGAGGAGAATGGCCGTCTCCGATCCGAATTGAAGGACCTCAAGCGACAGTTTACTGCCCTGAGGACAGCTCCCGTCGCTGCGGGCTCCTCTTCTGTCGTGACTGTGTCAGCGACCCCATTGCCGGTCCCGTCGTCGGCACCTGCGCTTGCGGATGCCGAGATTGAAAAAATCGCGCGCATCTGCATGATGCAGTGTGGGACGATGGTGGGGGTCCGCATGGAGGCCATAGAGGCAAGGCTCCTGCCAGCGGAAACCCTCCGCCCACCGCTCGCTGCGGACAAGCGGAGAAAGGAGGCCCGCTAGGCAGGGGCCAGTGATAGCCGCGGCGGCGGAGTCTAGCCGCTCCGGGAGTGGGACCAAAAGCCCGCTAAGGGTGCGTCCGTGCCCACTTCCCGGGCTGCTGCGCCACCGGCGACTGCGCTACCGGCGGCTGCGCCACAGCCGGCCGCGCCCGGGCCTTCCACAGAGGCCTGGACGACGGTCGTCAAAAGGGGCCGCCGTAAGGGGAGGAAGACGGCACCACCGGCACCGGCTGGAACGCCGAGACTGGCACCTAGGAAGGCCTACGGACCGCCTAGGGTCAGAGCCCCACGCTCCGTGGCTGTAGTGATTACGCTGCAGCCCGGAGCCGTCGAAAGGGGCGTTACCTATAAGACGGTCCTAACAGAGGCAAAAGCCAAAGTTGCTTTCCCCGACTTAGTAGTTCCACGCGCGCCCCTCTTAGACGTCGCGGGGGGAGTCAAACACCTCACTCCCCCCGCTCGACCGGACGGGGCCCGCAGAGGCGGGCCGGCACCGGCTGGGGGTTGCGGAAGATTTGTACGTTCCCGCGACCCCTGGCCTAGGTGTGAGACGGAACACCGGGGTGGTTTTTAGTCAGTAAGAGTCTGACAGACCCCTCCGCCCCCCCAGGGCGGAGGACATCCATGAGGATTTTCCAAACCGGAATAAAAAAATAAAAAAATGTTAGGTTAGGTTTTCATGCTTGCTTTGCTTATTTCCACTGTATTATGTCTTATGGCGTTCTGTTGTGGGGATCGGCAGCTGACGTAGATTTAATTTTCGTTTTGCAAAAGAGGGCAATCCGCGCGATCTATAATATGTGTCCTCGCGAGTCTCTTAGAAACAAATTCAAAGAAATTGATATACTAACTTTACCTTCTCTCTATTGTAAGATCACTCATTAATAAGTACCGTTAATGATTTGATGATTATTGTTTGGTTGCTCAAATTACACTTTACTTAAATTATTGATTTATAAATGTTATCCTTAATAAATAGTTTATTTAAGCACTTGCCATTAGGGCATTCAAACTCGGATAGTTATCAACTCCGGAGCTAGTTACGATGTTGAGCAACCAAATCCGGAACTCCGGAGTTGGCTCCGGAGTTGCCAGCTCTTTTAGAAATTTATAAAAAGGCCCTTTATTTTAATCAATAGAAGTTTTATTTGTTAAGGAATCAGTGTTTTTGTTTAAAAATTTACTATCTGACAGACAGACGTTATAATAGACAACTAATACGCATTATAAAATATTAATACAATCAACAATCATAAAAAATAAACATTTGTTTGGGAAGTTACAATAAAATAATAATCATGAACTTATAGGTACCTAAACAATCTACTTTTTTTGAGATCGAAGTTCTTGGTAATATGTTTTGAGAAACGATAAGGCATTTAAAGATGAGTCAGAAAGAGAACTTCTAAGCTTCGTGCAGAAAAAGCCTGCTGCCGAGAATGCTCGTTCTGACTCCACGCTCGTCGGCAAGACACACAGCAGATAGTGGTACGCTTCTGAAAGGTATTTTCCGAATAATTCCGAAGTGTCGTGCTAAGGACTTAAGAAGGAATCAAACAACGGGATACGCTCAAGAATTAAGATGCGTTTTTCGTCGTTTTGTAAATAATGTTTACATGGTTTTTGAAAACCGGTTTCAACTCCGGTGTTCTATTTCAACACCGGATTTGAAAAATGCTTAAAATCGCTCCGAAACTCCGGAGTTACGAAACTCCGGAACTCCGGATTGAAAGCCCTACTTGCCATATTAGTCATAGTTATTACATTGTTTAGATTAATTTATTCGACTTACTAAGGTAAAGCAGAGTATAACTTATAACGCCCGTTAACAGATGGCGCTTGGTGCGCCGTACTACTTTACCATAGTACGTCGTTTTGTGGCATTATGAAAATGTTCGACTAGCAGTTATCGTTCAGCCTTTGAAGTGTAAAGTGCTCCAAGTGGAACTATAGAAATATATTTTAGTGTACTATACCTTGAGTGTTTTATTTGAAATATCAGTCCTACACTATATCTTAGAAAGTATTTTGTATGTTCGCAAAAACTTAGGACTTTTTAAAATAAGAAGCGATTTCCATAATATAAATACACGTAGTAAAAATGAAATTGTGATACCCAAATTTAGATTAACTAAAACAAGCAAGTCATTTCTTATAAACAGTATCCGCTTTTATAACAAGTTGCCAAAGTCAGTTACAGAACTTAGCGATGGAAAGTTCAAAACCCACATCAAACGTATCCTCATCAAAAATGCATATTATAACATTAAAGACTACGTTGAGGACAAGGAAGTTTGGCAATAATTCCTTCTGCACATGTGGCTTCCCTGGTACTTCATTAACGGCACCACTATGTAAGGGTCTATTAACTGCTCCCAAATTAAGAAATTTATTTGAAAAAGAAAAAGATTTTTTGTTTTTTTACTTTTTTCTTTGACATAATCTCCACATTATTTGACATTATATACCTCTAATTCTTATTTCAACTCTTTACTTATGGCTTTTGTAAACAGGATTTTAATTCAGATTTGTTACAGTTGTAATGGCTATGATGTCATTTGTTTTAAATAGGCTTTTATTTTATATAGATTCTTCTATATTTTGTGAATGTAAGAACGTTGTAGGCCTAACTTGTAAACTAGATTAGTAGACCTTTTTATATATTTTTGTTTTTATATTTGGTTGAGTGCCTGTTACTTGTTTTCAGGCCTACACTGTCCTCCCATTATCAACACTGTAATTTGAAACATTGTAAAAGCCCCTTATTTTTAAAAGAGTAACCGTGGAGTTTCTTGCCGGCTCTTCTCCATAGGAAACAACCAATTGGAACCGTGCACCTAGTTTCTGAGGTTTCATAAGTGCCCATGTTGGTTTATGTGAAATAAAATATTTTGATTGATTGATTGAAATGGAACGGGCCGTATCGCGCTTTGTATTAGAGCGGCGTATCAAGACTGTTTATCATGATCGCGTATCATCACCCGTTCAAATAGGCGATCATGCTACGCGTCGGCGATACGGATACGGTGATCGTGTCGGGCAAATGATCATATGTGAACACGGCTTAAGCCAATGTTAGAAAGTGGATGAAAGACTACATTTTATAGGTATTGGCCACAGACATGTATTGGCATCCACATAATTAGTAAGATTTGAGTGTGAGAATGGGTACTAGTACCAATGAATATGGTGTGTAGGGAAAGGATTTTATAAAGAAAAGCACATAAATATAAGACTAGAGGCATTTATTTCAATTAGGCTTGTCAATAAATATTGGTAACTTTAACGTTTTCCGTTACAAAACTAGGTCTTCATGGCGAAGAAGGATGAGAAATTCCATGGCAGCTTGTTATATAGTATTTTATTATAAAAGACTGTGTATAATACACAACACATTTTTACATTAGCATATTATTATTAGAAAGAAAGAAAAAGAGGTTTATTAACACTAGGACCGTTTCTCAAAGTTAGCAACTGTATCAATATAAAAAGAAACATGAATATTCCTTAAATCGATTTAACACATACGGAATATTAGCAATATGTATAGCACATACAGAACAACATAGTTATCGCTATTAAAAATAGTTAGATTTAGTTAGACATTCAAAATTTTTGGTGAAAAACGTCCAAATTCAAAATAGCAAAATTACGATTTTCAATAAAGGAAATGGAAAACGGTGGGCCCAAATGTAATAAGTTGAGATATGATCTAAAAAATTTGTCATATTTTTTCATCTTAGAATATGAGAAATCACCTCAGTTCTCAATCTGGAAGCGGAGAAATATGAGAAAGATAGTTTTCGTGAGATTATCGATTGAGTAATCGATTTCACCGTTACAAAAATAAAACCTTTACACTAAATAATTAACTCGAAGTAATTAAATGCATTATATATACTTATATGCAATATAGTGCATATAATTACAGTCATATTAATAAATAAAATATCAATTAATTACTGAAAAACCTATATTAATGATTATTGATTTCATATCGATTAAAATCAGTCTTCTATTTTTAGTCTATGTCACTGGCATGACAGCTGACTGACATTGACACGAGACAGTTACCGACTGCTCATGTTTGCTCACTGGTATTGTTTTTCGATGCGTTTTGAGTGCTTTCCCGATTATTCTTCGTTTTTCACAACCACTGCTTTGTATTTTACGGATTCCGACCCTGCCTACCTTGTACGACCCTTGTTATGACACTGGACACCGAAGATCGCTCACACGTTTGACTTGGAATTGTTATTTTGGATTTTACCGCCGACTTGTGGATTGGATATTGTTCAAACTATGGATCGCTGTGTGATTTGTGGGATAACAACTGGTCACTACAATACACTGTCAATACATTTTCTACTAAATATACTAACTATAAGTGCATAAGAACATATTTTGCAGATGTTAGTTAAAGATTGTAACATAACCTCACTTTTACTTAATCTCTTATATCGCTGTTCTCAGATTGACAAAATCCGCAGAATCTTCAGTGAAAGGTTGATAATAGGTATGCTATTAATTGACACCACTTTCATCTTTTTACATCCAGGCCCAAGATTGTATGTAATCGTTTCAGTCTCCTTTGTAACTCAGTGCCATCTTAGTGCTGTCAAACAAAAATATAGTTAAGTTGTGTCACTTTAGTCTATTTCAGAATGGGAATCTTCGTTTGACAGGAATATACAAAATTTGGGTTGTAGCCGACGGGCATAGGGTTTGGGCCTCTGAAGGAAAAGTACTTGAAAGTTTTTACACGACTGTAATTTCCCAAAAGAAAACAGATATAAGGAGTGAAAGAAACAGAAGTAACAGGGGGTAACTCAGACTATAGATCTAATATGGCCGGCAGTCTACGAGTGCGGCTTGAGGCACGTCGCATCACACAAGGGTCGAGCTTGGACTGCCCTGCGAGGGACCCCTGCACAATAGTGGCGCTAAAGGCGGGGTGCGCGAGAGAAATAGTAGTGCGTAATTGGTTGTCAACGTCGGCGGCGCCAACCTTACTAATATTCCCGCGCTCATCAGGTTGGATGTTTCCAACAGTGCGGCCAACATTATTAGTATTAACCTTATGGTCGTGTGGTTGCCGCACTATATACTCCCCCTCTAGATTACGGTTACGTCCTCGATCGTGGTCTAGCCCTACATTATCAGGAATGGGTTCCAAGCGAGGTCGGCCTCGCTTTTTCTTAGGTTCCAATGGCTGAGTGCACTCATCTACTCGTCCTCGAAAAAGGGTGAGCTGATTAGCGTGGAATTTGCCCAATACATCACCAGTATTTCCATCAGATGCGAATAGATATGTTGCTGGACTCATTTTCTTCTTCACAACATAAGGCCCATCCCTCTCAGGGAAAAACTTAGCAGTCTTTAACTTGCTGGCGTCATTCAGCTGATGGGTAGCCAATAAAACATTGTCATCTACTTTAAAATCTTCTCCTACTCTTCTCGAACGATCAGCATAAATCTTCCTTCTATCCTGCAGTTTTTCTACTCTGTCACGAACTTCACTTAAAGAGTTTGAAAATCTTGTCAGGTAAGAAGTGATCTATGGTACAAAATTATCCTTTTGTAAGACCGCCCTTGGATAGTTATACACCTCTAGCGGTGACCTGAGCTCACGTGCAAACGTCAAATATGCAGGAGTAACCCCTGTCGTTTCACAGACCGCGCTGTTCATATTGAACCGTACTATCGGTAGCCATGGGGGGGGGTGATCCATACCAACCAACAGAACCAATTTCGTCTTCATATCCCGGTTTTTTCTTTCTGCTGGATTGGCTTCTGGGCGGTAGTGGGGTATCAAGTCTTGTGTGATACCAAGAATGAATATGCATTTCTGCATGACCGTTGAACAAATTGGACACCATTGTCCGAAATAATGCGACGTGGTAAACCAACCCGGAGGAAATACTCTTCTATGAGTACTTTCGCGCAGACGACAGAGTTTGCTTCTTTGAGGGCATACAATTCTACCCCTCTTTTCGCGGTATCTTCCACTAACAGGATCCACTTCTCCCCGTTTTCACCCTCTGGCAGTGGTCCAAATAAGTCGATAGCCAAAACTTCATTGCGCTGGTTTAAAATCTGTGTTTGGATCAGACCAGGTGGCTTTTCATTGGTCGCTTTATAACGTTGGCATGAGGAACATGATTTTACGTAAACTGGTATTATTCTTCTCATGCCAGGGAAATAATAATTTTGAACTATTTTCTGGTATGTCCTCCTTATACCAGGATGAACTGCAATTGGAGCATCTCTCTGTATCTTCTAATTCCTTCATAATTTTATTCAAATCCGGGTTGGATTCTTGTGCTGCACGTAGTTCCGTAAGATCTCGCGTAGGCAAATCAATAATAACAGAACATATTCCACAGGATTCGCGAGGCTCATCTGTACAGACCAGGCGGCTGAGTGCATCGGCCACCACATTTACTTTTCCGGGAGTGTACTCAAACTGGATGTCATAGGCCTGCAGTTTTAGTGCCCAACGCATCAAACGACCAATGGGCGACTTTAACAACAGCAGCCATTTCAAGGGCTGGTGATCACTTGCTATAATTACTGGATGACCATCAATATAACCCCGCATACGTGCGACCGCCCAGACGACCGCCAGAGTCTCCCGCTCCGTGGTCGAATAATTCCGTTCCGCTGCTGACAACAAACGGCTGGCAAACTCAATGGGTCGTTCTTCATTCTTTTCACCTTGCAGTAACACTGCGCCTATCGCATAGTTGCTCGCACCCATGCGCAGGATGAATGGCTTGGAGTAGTCTGCCTGATGAGGATCGGTGCTGACGTCAGAAACCTTTTCAAGTTACTGAAAGCTTCAGCCTGTTGTGGTCCCCATATCCAACATTGATTTTTCCTCGTCAATCTTATCAGTGGCTCTGCTATCTCCGAAAACTTGGGAAAAAATTTCCTAAACCAGGAACATGTTTGTATAAATGTTCTGAGGTGTCTCAGTGAAGACGGCTCTTCCATGTCTAAGATGGCTTAAATTTTCCTTTGATCAGCTGAGACTCCCTCCTGCAAGATCACATGACCTAAATATTTAACCGACTCTCATGCAAATATACACTTTTCTCGGTTAGCATGCAATTTAAATTTCATCAGTTGTTCAAAAACGATTCGCAGGTTTGCCAGGTGCCTCCAAAAATCCCCCTGCGTTATAATTAACGAATCGTCTAAATACCCTAGTATTGTAACGTCTTCTAGTGTTGAACTGGATCGCATTCTGTCTATCAGACGCTGAAAAGTAGCCGGCCCGTTATTCAGACCGAACAGCATCCTTTTAAAACGAAAGGTTCCGAAAGGGGTCACGAAAGGCGTCTTATCCCTATCCTCTTCTTTAACTGACACTTGCCAATACCCAGATCGCAAATCTATTGTACTCATGTGACAACGTCCACGTTTAGTGGATTGCAGCAGTTCATCAATACGAGGCATTGGATAGGCGTCCATTTTCGTAATCGAATTTAACTTTCGATAGTCGACGCAGAAACGAAATCTGCCGTTACGTTTAGGCACTAGCAGGGCTGGGGCAGCCCATGCTGATTCGCAATCTTCAATAATATCTTCAGCAAACATTTTGGTAAGCTCTTGCTGCATTATCTCCTTCTTTGCAGGTGTCAGGCGATATGGAGGCGTCGCTATCGGCAAATTATTTCCCGTATCAATATGATGCTCCCCATATGGAGTCGGCTCCCCAATCGTATTAAACACCTCCTGAAAACCGTTGATTAATTGGGCAAACTCCTCACGCTCCTGATCCTCTAATCCTGCACCCTCGTCATCACGTAAAACATTAATCGCGGCGTAAGAGTTTTGACGGGGCAAAAAGTTTCCGAAATCAATTTATACTTTTGATCACTCCTATCCGAAAAATGCCAAAGGCACTTTTTGAAGTTAATAACGAGACCGGCACTGTTATTAAAATCGATACCTAAAAGTGTTTCATTATCTTGCGTTTCGGGGAAAATTACGAACTCGGTTGGCACATTTTTATGAAAAAGTTTCACCTGTACCTCTGCAACTAGCACCTCCATCAGGCGCGTGGAGCCATCCGCCAGGCGGATGTTTCTAGTGCACCGTTGTAGAGGATGGCCTTTTTCGTTTAAGAGGGCGCAGTAAGACAGAAAAAAATCAAGTTTCACCCGCGCCTCTTTCCCTACCCCTCTCATCAAACACGACAAAAACAAAACACAATCCCTTCCCGCCAGCAGAAACTTTTCGCCCGGCGTATATTTAGGCATTGAATTTGAATTTTGTGTGTAGTGTGTATACGCAAAATAATCAGATGAAACTGTTTTATTCAATTTACTTATGTGTACAAGTAGGTATATTATTAAATAATATTGTATGTCCATGAATCTGTTACCGATGCTGGTGAGATGTTAGATTGGAGATTAGACTGACTTAAATGAAATAAAGACTAAATGTTACTTCAAGATACGGCCTATAAATTTTCGATTCCGAATTGAAAGACAAACCTAACGTTGTAGTTGAAAAAATATTGTTCCATACATTATGTAACATAACTACAATTGAACAATTTTCAGATACTTTCCTGTACCAATTCCTGTACCTTACTTCTTGTCAAATTTCATGATTCTAGGTCAACGACATGTATCTTATGGGTTTTAATTTATTTGCGAGTGGCAAGATATGCGAAATGAATGGCAATTTATGCCAAGATACTAAGTCAACGTTTTAGAAGTTCGTTTTTTTTACAGCTCCAAAGGACCGTTTATCTAAGTATTTGATATCAATTTCAACTTGATACCCCCACGCATTCCTGAGATAAGCGGTCAGATAGATGGATAACAAAGTGATCCCATAAGGGTTTCGATTTTTTCTTTTGAGGTACCGAACTCTAAAAAGCAAAGCACTTCCATCAAAGTACTATAATACTACATACTCATGATACTACCTACATGATGGTGAAAACAATTTCGATAAAATTGCTTTTTTGACGTTATAAAAGCGTATAATTATAATCGCATCACTTACGTTCCGTTTTTTTACTTTGAGAAAATGAAATCAATTGAACAAAAATGTCAATAAAATAAGAAAATCAACATTCGCAAATAAATTAAAATCCATATGATACATCCCGTTGACCTAGAATCATGATTTTTTGGCAAGAAGCAAGGTCTCACAGCACAAATTGGTACCTCGAATGGTTTTTCAATTAAAATATTTAAACGAAGTATGACCATTGTCCACGCCCTTTATTTTCAATGAAATTCTTCAGTAGGTAAAACATCTGTTTAATTTGCCTATACTATACGCCAAGCTTGAATTCATAATCTTAGATCATAGTCATGCTTTGGAACTAGAAACTCAATGCTGGCGTGACAAAGTTCAAATTCCAATGTAACCAAATTTTATTTAGGGCCTTGTACAAGTTGGACGTCACGACGTCTTCGTGGAAACCAGTGTTAACCAAGTAAAAAAATGTAATGGTATATCGTGGATATTGCATTGCAGGATCGTGCAAATTCAATTAGAAACAGTGTTACCAAGTAAAAAATTATATTGGTATGGTGGATTTTGCACTGTATTGTGCAAAGTCAAATGGCATGTGTCATGAAAACCTATCCTGCGCGGATCACGAGTAGAAAAAAGTCCTCGCCGAAAACATTTGTGAAAAACAGGCCAATTTTTATAACTAGGGTACATTATTCGGCTTTACCGACAAAATAATTGGCATCTATTTATATGGGTGCCAAAGAAAGTCGAAAGTTTATTAGGTTCCTCTTTTGTAACTGTTGAAACTTTAGCTTTGAAAAGCAAGCTGGCAGTCACAAACAATGTGATCCGTCACAATCTTTACTCATCCCCACCATAAGAAGGGATCTAGTCAGGAGAACACTATCCGTATGAAAACTGTCATGTCCCGTGCACACCGTTTCGTACTTGTGTTCGCAATAAACCCTATTTTAGTTTTCCGATTTATTTATTTTGTAAACTCCAATAATATTATTACACCAATAACCTACCCATATGTTAAATTTTGAGTTTCAACTTGATTCGGGGGTTTTGGTCAAGTCGCTCGAAATGGGTCGTCTAAGGTTACCCTTACACGAAGTTTGTCAACGAAAGTGGGAGTAAACGAATTTGGTTCTTTATTTAATAGTAATAAGATCTAAAATCTCCAGCACGAACTCTATGTTGTAAATTTTCTCCGCAAGAAAATTGACTGAAGTGGAGAACAATGGCGCTAGTTGTACTATACCAGTCAAACATCTGTCAAATAATTGTATGTCATCTTGAGTTTTCAAATATCAACATTGAATTATTGTAATATTTTTATTTTATAGTTTAGCCGCGGTATTTATTTAGTTTATCAATTCTTAACGATTTTAATAATCGTTTCGGAAGTGGTTTTAG
Organism: Dryobotodes eremita; assembly: GCA_917490735.1. Classification (NCBI taxonomy): domain Eukaryota; kingdom Metazoa; phylum Arthropoda; class Insecta; order Lepidoptera; family Noctuidae; genus Dryobotodes; species Dryobotodes eremita. The sequence goes on along the minus strand of OU823241.1, from coordinate 367,611 downwards.
TGATTTTTTCATGTTTTGTATTTCACAGTTTCATTCCAACAATGTGATAAATTACGAAAATATTATTTACGTAAATAAATTAAATCGCAGAGCAGCAGAATATTCAAGCGCAGTCCTCTCGTCTCAACTGAGCGACGGCGACTGATTTGTGAAACAAAAATATGCTTGAAGTTCCCGCAACGTGCGACGGAAGATGACTTCTTCCACGAACTAAAAACGTCGTAAGTGCTTAAAGCTTCTAGTCGTAATAATACCAAAAATAAAAGGAATTTCAAAAAATGCCTGCACAATTTTTTTCGCCTTGTCTTAATACAGATAATCATCAAAAAATTATCCTATTAGTCATTAGCATATTAAGTACAAATTGAAAAAACGTAAAAATTAGGGGTAACTTCGTGATGATATTTTATCGAGAAAATTTTAACGTATTGTGTTTCTGTTCCACAAAAAGTTTCAAAATATCATGTAGTTACTCATACTATTTTTATTTTATACCTAAGTCTTATGAATTTCATGAAAAATTAAATTGAAGATAGGCAATTTTGGTTACTACCCGCTCTTAACACGCGAAAAAGTGTGTGACCGGCAACACAGCCTCTAGCGCCTGTGTCCAGTAACGCAGTCCCTTTTTCCCCCAAAATACTTATTTGCATCAAACGTCTATTATTAATAGGCTCCCCCTTGAGTGGACCTCCCTTAGTTCGGCCCTGTGCAGACACGAGGTGTTGGTTACAATTTTGAAGTCTGTTGTTTTTATTAACATTTTTATGAACACTATCATCACAAAAACATGAACATAAACAATTATACTGAACATTAAATGAACCCTGAACCTTTTTATTATTACAACAACAGGCAACATCAACAACAACAACAACATACAACAACAACATTGTCGTTATCAGCTGGTTGAATTAAATGTCAATGCTGCGAACGGGTTTTAGTTGAACTTACGAAAAATTTAGTGTTCTATTATTAGTACAGTACAACACACATTTTTACCGACACTAGAATGCTCATTATTTTGTCGCAGTTCAGTAACACCATCACAGTAAAGTTTTAAGTGACGCCCAGCGTTGCAACACGCTGGTTTACCTGTGGTACCGGCGGGAACGATGCGAGGCGGGCCCGGCGACTTTCCGCCGCGCGGAACGTTATCAGTACGCTCGCGGACGGTCGCTAGGCAGCGAGCGGACAAGGCGAGGCCGCGCGTACTCTGCGGGGCCGGTGCGGGTGGCGGGGCGCGTTTCGCTGTCGATCTCAGCTCGTCCGACGCGCATTCATGGCGCCTCTTAAGAGCGGGTAGTAACCAAAATTGCCTATCTTCAATTTAATTTTTCATAAAATTCATAAGACTTAGGTATAAAATAAAAATAACATGAGTAACTACATGATATTTTGAAACTTTTTGTGCAACAGAAACACAATACGTTAAAATTTTCTCGATAAAATAACATCACGAAGTTACCCCTAATTTTCACGTTTTTTCAATTTGTACTTAATATGCTAATGACTAATAGGATAATTTTTTAATGATTATCTGTATCTGATTAGACAAGCCGAAAAAAATTGTGCAGGCATTTTTTGAAATTCCTTTTATTTTTGGTATAATTACGACTACAAGCTTTAAGCACTTACGACGTTTTTAGTTCGTGGAAGAAGTCATCTTCCGTCGCACGTTGCGGGAACTTCAAGCATATTTTTGTTTCACAAATCAGTCGCCGTCGCTCTGTTGAGACGAGAGGACTGCGCTTGAATTTTCTGCTGCTCTGCGATTTAATTTATTTGCGTAAATAATACTATCGTAATTTATCACATTGTTGTAACGAAACTGTGAAATACAAAACATGAAAAAATCACTAAAACCACTTCCGAAACGATTATTAAAATCTTTAAGAATTGATAAACTAAATAAATACCACGGCTAAACTATAAAATAAAAATATTATAATAATTCAATGTTGATATTTGAAAACTCAAGATGACATACAATTATTTGACAGATTTTTGACTGGTATAGTACAACTAGCGCCATTGTCCTCTACTTCAGTCAATTTGCTTGCGGAGAAAATTTACAACATGGAGTTCGTGCTGGAGATTTTAGATTTTATTACTATTAAATAAAGAACCAAATTCGTTTACTCCCACTTTCGTTGACAAACTTCGTGTAAGGGTAACCTTAGACGACCCATTTCGAGCGACTTTTGACCAAAACCCCCGAATCAAGTTGAAACTCAAAATTTAACATATGGGTAGATTATTGGTATAATTATATTATTGGAGTTTACAAAATAAATAAATCGGAAAACTAAAATAGGGTTTATTGCGGACACAAGTACGAAACGGTGTGCACGGGACATGACAGTTTTCATACGGATAGTGTTCTCGTGACTAGATCCCTTCTTATGGTGGGGATGAGTAAAGATTGTGACTGATCACAATGTTTGGGACTGTCGGCTTGCTTTTCAAAGCTAAAGTTTCAACAGTTACAAAAGAGGAACCTAATAAACTTTCGACTTTCTTTGGCACCCATATAAATAGATGCCAATTATTTTGTCGGTAAAGCCGACTAATGTACCCTAGTTATTTGTTCCGAAATTGGCCTGTTTTTCACAAATGTTTCCGGCGAGGACTTTTTCTACTCGCGCTCCGCGCAGGATAGGTTTTCATGACACATGCCATTTGACTTTGCACAATACAGTGCAAAATCCACCATACCAATATAATTTTTTACATGATAACACTATTGCTAATTGAATTTGCACGATCCTGCAATGCAATATCCACGATATACCATTATAATTTTATACTTGGTTAACACTGGTTTCCACGAAGACGTCGTGACCTCCAACTTGTACAAGGCCCTAAATAAAATTTGGTTACATTGGAATTTGAACTTTCTCACGCCAGCATTGAGTTTCTAGTTCCAAAACATGACTATGATCTAAGATTATGAATTCAAGCTTAGCGTATAGTATAGGCAAAATAAACAGATGTTTTACCTACTGAAGAATTTCATTGATAATAAAGGGAGTGGACAATGGTCATACTTCGTTTAAATATTTTAATTGAAAAACCATTCGAGGTACCTATTTGTGGTGTGAGACCTTGCTTCTTGCCAAAAAATCATGATTCTAGACCAACGGGATGTATTGATGTATTATCATTTAGTATCATATGGATTTTAATTTATTTGCGAATGTTTATTTTCTTATTTTATTGACATTTTTGTTCAATTGATTTCATTTTCTCAAAGTAAAAAAGCGTAAGGTAAGTGATGCGATTATAATTATACGCTTTTATATCATCAAAAAGCAATTTTATCGAAATTGTTTTCACCATCATGTAGGTAGTATCATGAGTATGAAGTATTATAGTACTTTTATGGAAGTGCTTTGTTTTTAGAGTTCGGTACCTCAAAAGAAAAAATCGAAACCCTTATGGGATCACTTTGTTATCCATCTATCTAACCGCTTATCTCAGGAATGCGTGGGGGTATCAAGTTGAAATTGATATCAAATACTTGGATAAACGGTCCTTTGGAGCTGTAAAAAAAACGAGCTTCTAAGACGATGACATAAATTGTATCTTGTAGTATCTTGTAGTATCTTGGCATAAATTGCCATTCATTTCGCATATCTTGACACTCGCAAATAAAGTAAAACCCATAAAATACATGTCGTTGACCTAGAATCATGAAATTTGACAAGAAGCAAGGTACAGGAATAGGTACAGGAAAGTATCTGAAAATTGTTCAATTGTAGTCATGTTACATAATGTATGGAACAATATATTTTCAACTACAACGCTAGCTTTGTCTTTCAATTCGGAATCGAAAATTTATAGGCCGTATCTTGAAGTAACATTTAGTCTTTATTTCATTTAAGTCAGTCTAATCTCCAATCCAACATCCCACCAGCATCGGTAACAGATTCGCGGACATACAATAATATTTAATAATATACCTACTTGTACACATAGGTAAATTGAATAAAACAGTTTCATCTGATTATTTTGCGTATACGCACTACACACAAGATTCAAATTCAAATGCCTAAATATACGCCGGGCGAAAAGTTTCTGCTGGCGGGAAGGGATTGTGTTTTGTTTTTGTCGTGTTAGATGTGAGGGGTAGGCAAAGAGGCGCGGGTGAAACTTGATTTTTTTCTGTCTTGCTGCGCCCTCTTAACGCGATGACGGGAACCGCGCACTTGAATTTACGCTATCACTAGTTGTCGTAACTGAATAGAATGCGTTTTGAGAACTAGATTTACACTTTTCGCACTTCGATTTTATAACGTTAGGGGCACCGCACCCATAACATTGAATAGCTTTATTTTTGTTTACGTTGATATCACTTCATTATGTATATTGTTTATTAAGTTTTTACACTGCGATTTTTCGTGTCCCTATTTCTTACAGTAGTTGCACGACAGTCTCTTGCTGCAAGTGTTCTTGTTATCACTTGATGTCGACGTTGCAGAAGCGCCGGCGACGGCAAATTGTTGGCTGGTGCTAGGATGCATCAGTGCCGGTGTTTTGTCACGTGCGCTGTCTACTACTAACGATTCCTCGATCGCTCTGGCACGGTGCAGTTACTGGTCGAAAGACGATATGGAGTTACGATCGAGCCGCTTTTTAATTCTACCATCGAGAAGCCCGTATACCATATCCAGTTGAACTTTTTCAGTTAGATCTTCGTGTGGCAATCTTGATAAAAGCGCTCTCGTCTTTGCAATGAATAAATCCGTCGTGTCCGTACTTTGTTGCAATGAAAACAATTCCAAGTATATGCGAACTGGCGGACGATACTCTCCAAAAGCACTTTTTAGTCTTTGCATGGCGTCCGGCCATGACGTGATGCTGTTTTTAATGCCCTGCCACCATAATGCTGCCGAGTCTACTAGCAACATGAAGAGTCCTTTGACAGCGTTATCGTCTGATATCTGTAGGCAGTTCTTGTACACTTCTATCGCGTCGATAAACCCGTTGACATCAGCGGACGATCCGTTAAATCGAGCTGTGCACTTTGAGAAGTTCGCGGCGGGCGTTGCCATGGACACTTCAGGCGCCGGTGTCGAGGTTCTAACCTCATGGATGAGCCTCGCGAAAATCTCTGCCTGACTTTGCTGCAGTGAGTGCATGAGGGTTGCAAACTGACCCTGGTCCATGGTGATGGACGTGGAAGCCTCCTCTGCTTCCTCTTCCGCTTCTGTTCCCTGATTCTTGAATTTCTTATTTCTTGTTTCTATCGTTGCCAAAGAAATAGGAACCACGTGGCGTAAATTTTATTCGCCGGAAACGCCACTCTCAGCGCTTCAAATTCCAAAGCTCCCGTGTGTAGGTAGGTACGTGTAACTGACGACTTCCTCCTGGAGTACAGACGCCAACTGAGGCGTTATGCTTCGTTAAAAAAAAAATAACAAGCACGTGTCGTCAGAGGCCCCTACTGTTGGGACGCCAAATGTAGCCGACGGGCATAGGGTTCTTTGTTCATATGGGATTTTTATTCTAGTTTAGAGGCATTTGTGACAAGAGAATCGGTACCAATATTAATTAACGGGAACTATATTTTCTATCACCAAAATTTATATTTGTCATCAAGTTGTATCACCTAATAAATAGATCTATCGCCACGAAATATTTTCGTTCTCAGATAAATTTGGTGACTACATTTTGGTGACAGATCTACTATTTGGAGGACAAACCCTATTATATCGCCACAAAATATTTTCGTTCTCAGATAAACAAAAATTGTTCCCAGGTATGAATTATCAAATTAATTCGAGACTCGGGGCACCCCGACTCGGACAGGTTAGGTTAGAAGGGGATGGCGGGGTCTGAAAGACCCCGCCATCCCCTTCGTGGTTATTTTTTTTCAAACCACCCAGAAGTAGGAGCCCCGCGAAGCGGGGCTCCGTCGACTACGCCTTATCGTTACTATCGCCATTCAGAAATAGGAGGCCTCGCCGAAACAAAGGCTCGGTGCCTGTTAGCAACACAATATAATACATACAAAAACATTTATTCGGTACTAGACCTTATATCTCAGGATTTTAGGTGATTTATTGTGGAACTGATTTTGCATTGTTTGGTGACTACATTTTGGTGACAGATCTACTATTTGGAGGACAAACCCTATTATTTAAGAAACACAAAACTAATTAAATTGGTAATAGCTTAAATGATACCCTTAATTAACTTACATGAACATTGTAGTCAGTCAATCTTACACAAGAAGTGATGTTATGATCATATTTCAATCCATTTTACAATATAGGTAGAACTTCGCTATGCAGCGTGATTTCCTTACTTGCTTTTAGCAAATTAAAATTTTGGACATTGGATACCACTGAGGATCTGTCCTATCTCGTCAAACAGTTGTAACCAAGTCCTACTTTCAAAATTGGCGGAAACCATTGGCTGTAACCCATATTTTAAAGTAGACTCCCAATATTACCCGTAAGTACCTCAAACATTGCCGCTCATTCTGCCGCCATTTTAGACCAATCAGAGATGTTTGTACATAATTACTAAATAAATTCTAACATGGTATTAATTTTTATTAACAATGTAAAAATCTTGTATAGTGTAAGTACTTAAGATTATTTAGCAATTTGTTATGTATATATTTATTTAAACTTCTCGCACACAATAACATACAAAGGCGGACTTAATGCCTTAGGCATTCTCTACCAGTCAACCAAGGGTGGTGTAGAGATAAGATGGCAGGTGCTCTGCTTAACAGGCGTTAATAATAATAAAAAAATATTAAAAAGATAACATAATGAATTATAAATGAAATAGGTATACAAGTACCTAAATAGGTCTAATAGGTGGTAATAGGTAGGTAATAGGTATTTATTTGTAATCATCATGTAAAATCTTATAATATATTAACACCATCTTAAAATCTGAGAATCGTCTAAAACAGCTTGTTACTTTAAAATTGCAATATTATATTGTGAGAAAAATTACTAGTATCATAATTATTAATTATTACTTAATCATTTATTGTTATGCTAAGATAACAAACATTTGTTTTGATTAAATATGTAAACCACAAATCATGACTCGTTCGAAAACTCTAGAATCGTTGTTTGTGAAGCGGCCTTTTAAGTCACAATAAAAACCATTAACACTAAATATATCTGTCTATGAAATATCAATTAAATAAATGCTAATCATACAGTTTACATTAACAAAATTATATTTATAAAATAATAATTTGCGTAAGTATAATAACATATTGTTGAAATGGAACTTCGGAAATTCGTCAAAGTCATTATCATCTGACAGCTGACCTCGCCGTAGGTGAGTATGTGTCAGTGCACACAGAGTACATTTTATATAGGAGTGCACAGAGTACATTGTCAGTGTAACTTGCAGTTCCTTGCAGGTGACGGTCTTATTGTGATAATATAATGTTGTACAACATCATCGTGATCAATAATCAATCAGTTATTCTCCTATAAATATAAATAATCACACACCAGCGCGGCGACCTGCTGGTGATTTCCAATATCCATATTCTAAGTCAAAACCTCATGATTTCCTCGACTTGACTCAACCTCACTTAGGTGGTTTGTTATTCATTCATAGTTGTAATTTTATTCCTCATCTCAAACATTTTCCTCAGCCGAGGTGAGATGAGTCGAGTAGCGTCCGAGGTTACCACTTATACCCATATTCAAAGTTATAACCTCATGATTTCCTCGTCTTGACTCAACCTCACCTAGGTGGTTTGATATTCATAGTTGTAATTTTACTCCTCATCTCAAACATTTTCCTCAGTCGAGGTGAGATGAGTCGAGTAGCGTCCGAGGTTACTACTTATACCCATATTCAAAGTTTTAACCTCATGATTTCCTCGACTTGACTCAACCTCAGTTAGGTGGTTTGATATTCATATTTGTTATTTTACTCCTCACCTCAAAGAGTTTCCTCAGTCGAGGTGAGTTCGAGTTGAGGAACCAACTGTCAAATATAAGGTACCTCGGCATCTACCTTGAGGCTTCCTTGAGGTTGTCAACAAGGAACTTTTAACCAAAACACGCATATTTTATCCGATTTTCCTAATGTCTTTTGAAGAGTTTATTGAATATTTATACGTTAATCCTTACGATTACATATCAGCATGACGAATCCTAATTCGTCTTCGATTTTTTTTTCTTTTTTATGTTTGTTTGCTCAGAACTTTTTTCTGGGTGAACCGATTTGGATGATTCTTTTTTTATTTGAAAGCTGGTGCTTCACATGTGATCCCATTTATATTTGATCAAGTACTGACTAGTAGTTTTTGAGTTATCCCTAATTATGCGTATTTTTTCCACTTAGTTTATATTGATGATGTTATAATTTTTTCCTGTCACGGTTATTTACATATCAAGTAGTGGTATACGAATGTAGGTATGTGGGGTAGGTACGACAAGTAAAAAGTGAAAAATAAAAAGGAAAAAAATCGTTTTTACAAAAAATCAACCGACTTCCAAAAAAAAAAACACAAAAAAACGTAAAAAAATACTTTAATTTCGGAAGTCGGTGGCCAAAAACGAAAATACACAACCAAAGACACCTGTGGCTTCGCACGCACAGAGTACTTTATACAATAGTGAAATTCGCACGGTTTGTGCATTCAGCCAATGTCACGTTTAGTTTAGGTTTTTTTAAGTTTAAATTTTAGCTCAAAAAGGAAGCGTCCGCCAAGTTAGTAGTTTTGACAGCCCCTTTATTAGGCACTGGATGCAGATCCACGTGCCAACATGTGTTGAGCCACGTAGAATATTAATAGTTGTAAGTTTAATTTGTAATTTTTACTAACACAGTTCTTATGTTGTTGTTACTAATACTATATGAATTGTGTGTACTTTTATATGTGACCCGCAATAAACGAGAATATATATAAAAATATATATGTTACAGTCAAGTCTTAATTGGCCAAAAGTACTTTTAACTGTAAAAATCAGGCAAAAGTAATTTTGACTGAACAAGTTGTTCAAAAGTAGTTTTGTCTGAAAATCTGTAGTTATTAGTGAGTTTAAATGACATAAGGTGGTTAAAAGTGATTTTGACTGACGCTCTTAGTCAAAACTACCTTTAACCATTAGAGCATCAGTCAAAATCACTTTTAAACCAGCTGTTAGTATCTAATAAAAGATTTTATATGTTGTAAATTCGTTTATTACGAAGGCTTAGGTTAAGGTGTAGATAATTAAGGGGAAGATATAAAGGCACTTTAAAAATATTTTTCACACTTTAAAATGTTTAGCTTTAAAATTAATTTAATGAATTATAAAAATAATGGTTTCCACTATAAGAGCGAGCGTAGCGAGCTCGGGACTTGGGCCAACCCGACTTGGACAGGTTAGGTTAGAAGGGGATGTCGGGATCTGGAAGACCCCGCCATCCCCTTCGTTGTTATTTTTTTAAAACCACCCGGAAGTAGAAGCCCCACTTTGCGGGGCTCTGTCGACTACGCCTTATTATTATTCGACACAGTTTTAGTGCAAGCCATTATTTTTGTAGGTATTTTAATTATGTTGTTTATGAAATTATTACTTTATAGTGTCTAATATTTTTTTCAATTTGGTTCATGTTTATTACAGTGATAATATTAGGTTATAGATGTATTATTATTTTAAAGTGCTGATTTACAATTTTAGAACTGTTTTCATCAAATTTAAAGTGCTATTAATACATCCCGATAATTAATACAAAGCAGGTGTAAGAAGTACATATTAACAAAATATAATACAATAATCACAATTACGTTAATAATTTTTTAATAATTATTATCGAACTTTAATTGAAGTAAAAATGACAAACATTATTCGTTATTGTACACGCAGCAGTACATCAAGTTACCACAAAGTGTAAAATTTTCTCATTTGATTTTGAACTTAACTATCAACATTTTAAGGTTTAAAATTATTTGGAGAAATTTGACAGTTTTGTGTAACGATGTGCTGTTTACTGATAGAACCAGTCAAAACTACTTTTACCGAAATTAGTCAGTCGAAACTTCTTTTTAACCGACTTCAAAAAGGAGGAGGTTATCAATTCGGATGTTTATATATATTATATATTTTTTTTTATGTATGTTCGGGCGTAACTCCGTCATATATAGACGGATTTACAAAATTATTTTTTTGTTTGAAAGGGTATACTCTCGACGTGGTCCCATTGTTACCAAGTCTGAATCCGATGAAGGGATCCCATGGAAATCGAGGGAAATCCTCAAATTTTATAAGCACACCAATAGCGATTTGGGAATTTTTTATAGTTACTCTTGCTTTTGCTCTCGGAAAGCACCATGCCGTGAAGTGGAACTGATGATGAAGACCAGAGGTGGCCACCGGAACTACTCAATAATAAGTATTTTACGGGTTGCGATTCGATTACTTTAATATGGTTGCTAAGCAATTTTTGCTCGTCACAATACATATGGTGAAATAGAGCTGATGGTGGCTTCACTATCAGCTCAGTTCTTTTTCAGGAGAACTCCTCAATAATTAACGCATCGGAAAAAGGAATATTTCGTAAAGGCAACAATTTAAATGCTCACCAAAATAATTTTTAGACCCAAAGACTAAGTATCAAGTAAAATATGTTAACTTCAAATAATATAAACCCACTCTATACCGAGGTGCCTAAAGAACAACGTTTTAAGTTCCAAAATAATTATACACTCATCAGAATAATTGTAGGTGTTGTATTTATATTCCTTTTGCCTACCTAAATGGACGAACGCTCACCAAATCTTGTTTAAGTTGCTCACCAAAAATAAGTTTGCTTCAAAATGTAAGGGTGGGATAGGATGCAAGAGCGAGCGAAGCGAGCTCGGGTCTTGGGGCACCCCGACTCGGACAGGTTAGGTTAGAAGGGGATGGCGGGGTCTGAAATACCCCGCCATCCCCTACGTGGTATTTTTTTTTAAACTACCCAGAAGTAGGAGCCCCGCCGAGTGGGGCTCCGTCGACTACGCCTTATAAATAAAAAAGGAAAATAGGTTAATGTCTAGAATACTTTTTGAAACACAATTTGGTGAGCATTTATCCATTCTGGTGGACACAATTTGGTGAGTATTTCGAATTTTTTGGTAGTAAAATAGATACTTTTCTGGTAGGCGTTTAAACACAAGCCTTTTGTAAAAGGTGATGAGCAGTTGACATTAGGCTATTGTAACTTAGATAAATTAATAACTGAATCACTAAAAATTGAAAAATAAAAATCCAAAAAAAAACAACCAACTCCAAAAAAAGACACTACATAGTGAAAAATAACTTTAATTTCGGAAGTCGGTGGCAAAAAAACTAAAAGTCAGATCCAAGGACACCGACTTCCGATATTAAAGTTATTTTTCACTATGTAGTGTCTTTTTTTGAAGTTGGTTGTTTTTTTTTTTTGTAAAAAGTTTTTTATCCAGGTCCATTGGGCAAAACTAGTTTTGACTATAATTTCAGTCAAACGTACTGTTGTCGAGAGCTTATAGTCAAAAGTACTTTTGACTGGTTATGAGTTTTGACTGCAACATATATATATACTAGCGACCCGCCCCGGCTTCGCCCGGGTAGCAAAGCATAATAAAATATAGCCTATGTCACCGGGAGATAGTGTAGTTTCCCAAAAGTGAAAGAATTTTTGAAATCGGTTCAGTAGTTTCGGAGCCTATTCAATACAAACAAACAATCATATCTTTTCTCTTTATACGGTACAGCAATCAGGTCAATGTTGTTCGATGGTCGGGGGCTTACTCAACCCCGTATATATTGGAGTGCGGTGTGAGGCAAGGGGGGCTAACCTCACCGAAGCTCTTCAATTTATATATTAATGCACTGATAGAGAGGCTCAGCAGCATGCATGTCGGTTGCCATATTGGAGGTGTGTGCCTTAACAATATCAGCTACGCAGACGATATGGTGCTGCTGAGCGCCTCTGTCTGTGGAGTGGCAAAACTGATTAGCATTTGTGAAGAATATGCAAAAGAACATGGTTTGCTGTATAATACGAGCAAGAGTGAATGCATGGTCTTTCAGGCCAGGGGGAGTCCAAATTACTTACCAGCAATTAAGCTCAACGGATGCCCACTTAAAAGAGTTGACATGTTTAAATATCTTGGACATTTATTAACCTCTGACCTGAAAGATGATGCAGACATCGAAAGGGAACGTAGGGCGCTGTCTGTTCGTGCAAATATGATCGCCCGCAGATTTGCTCGGTGCTCGAGGGACGTCAAAATAGCCCTGTTTAAGGCATTCTGTACGTCCTTTTATACTGGCAGTCTGTGGTTGGATTACACGCAGAAACAGTACGGAGCCCTACGTGTCCAGTATAACAATGCGTTCAGGGTGCTCTTGAGGCTGCCTCGCTTCTGTAGCGCGTCGGGGATGTTTGCCGAAGCTCGTGTGGATTGTTTCCACACAATCATGCGCAAACGGTGCACATCCCTGGTGCGTAGGATGCGGGGCAGCCGCAACAGTATCCTGAGCGCGTTTTCTGAACGTTTTGACTGTCAGTACGTGAACCACTGCTGTATGGTTCACGTAAAGACTAATGTTATAATTTTATTTTAAATCGTGAATCCAATTAAAATTTTCAAATGCCTATTTAATTTTGTAATATTTATTTTGTGATTTTTGTGCCTACTAACATAGTTTATAAGTTTCAATTGTTACTAACCATTATGGATCATTGTTTTCTGACAATAAATTATTATTATTTATAATATTATAGCAGACCCGGCCATGCGTTGCTCTGGCTAAGGTTCTTGTTATATTACATTGTAGTAAACTATTCAAGGGGAACAGTAGGAGGACATCAGTCATGTAGACCACCATGCTTTTTTACATAGATGCCATTTGTAAAAAAACATGGCGACCTCCAGCACTAATTTTCTACTACCGTTACCCCTTAATACAATGAAATTATTATTTACGAACAAAGAAGGAAACGTTAGTATGAACGGTAACGAGGCAAAAGGAGTATGTAAGGATCGTAGCAGGTGTCGTTCTGTAGTTTCTGCCTACCCCCATGGGCAGAAGGCGTGAGTTTATGTATGTATTTTAATCTTAATCTTTGGGAAGCATAAATTATACAATATACATACAAACTCGTGAAATTTATTGAATGCTATATTCAAATCAGTTTCGAGATGTATCTCTGACCACGTTAAACCTGCAAAGCATTTTTTGAATTTTCTTATATTTTCACTACAATAGTCTTTTTTATAAATAAAATATGATTTGAAGTTTAAACTATGCTCTTTTACTGGAACACAAAACACAAAGCCCTCGTCATTCGTTATTGACGGGGTCATAACGTCACCCATGGAAGCAAATGCATCTCAGAATCGCGCGTTACCAAGATTATTATTGATGGTTCGTTGAAAATTTGATGGGGCATTAGCTAAGCCAACAGGCCTTCTTTTAAACTCAAAATGGCCACCAGGCGTAACAAAAGCTGTTAAATGTTTGGAAGTGTCTGACATATAGATTTTGTAATAACCGGACGCGAGATCTAATGCCGTATAAAACTTAAAGCCTGATAAATTGTCTAATTAATCATCAATTCTTGGCTACGGATAATGTTCTTTAATTGTTTTCTTATTCGAAGACCTAAAATCTATACAAAGTCTATAATCGGTTTCTTTTTCACTAGTAAAATTGGGGCTGCATAGTCGGACGTGGATGATCGTATAATTCCCGAATCTTCTAATTCTTTAATGATTCCCCTAACAACTTGTCGCTCAGAATGAGCCAATCTATAAGGTCGGTATACAATAGGACTATTGTTACTTAAATGAATATTCATCTCTATTCCTTTGACACATCCTAATTCTTTGGGTGAAAAAACAAAGCAATCCCTATAAACGTTTAATAAATTAAATAACGACTCGCGATCTTTTCTTCTAATTCATCACTTATGTTTATTAATGAACTGTCTTTAGTAGGATTGGGTAAGTCTTCGTGGTTAACTACAATTCTAGTAACGCCGTAAGACTGCATTTCTGTAAATGGAACTGCACGAACTAATAGTGTAACTCGTTTCAGAGCAAACGCTAGCGAGTTCGATCCTTTTACTACACCTAACCCGACCTTGACCATCCGTCATTTATATCAAACTTTGAATGACTTCGTACTCCCTGTTGGGTTCGCGGCTTAAACTGCACCCTAATTGCGTAACACAGTGTCTATCACAATCTGAATAATTTTGAAGCCTATTGCTAATTCATTGCTTCATAGATTCGAAAAAATTGTCTGCTCAACAACGTAAATAACGCAATGAATGTTTTTGAAATGGCAAAATGAAACCCATTCCTACTGTTAGTGCGTTACGTAATTACCCCGCTGGGTTCTATCATCACCATTATATTAAGTTTCAGAGTAAATATCGATAAGGGTATATCCCTGTATTTTAATATCATCCAAAACACGTAATTTAATTCTTTTAATCTTTGACAATGTTTTATCTTTAATTTGAAGCATTTCGTTAGTTTTAATGACGATGATGTGATCCTGTTCAGTTAAAGTTTTTCCCAATAATAATAATAATAATAAGCCCCCTAAACAACCACACGTCCTGATTGACCATCTAATCACGTGGGGGGCGGACACACGAATGAGAAATTACTGGCGTGGCTAACGTGGCTCTGGAAACCCACCTAAAAATGGAGACTCGTTCAAAAAGAAAACGTATAGGACCGCTGCCCGGGGGCGATCGCCGGGGCGCACTTGGAGCTGACGCTAAGTGTCTCAGCATGCGAACCGTCAGCGGTGAGGAGTTGAACAGGCGGGCTTCCAGCGACAAAGATGTTACAGCCGAAATCATTGACGATGGTGACAGACTTACAAACAGGACAGACACCCCTGTAGAACCGAACAGTCCAAGCACAGTATCGTATACACCTTCAAGAACATCATCACCATCCATACCATCGTCACCCCCAATAACTAGTTTAAGCTCAGTTCCACCCACTCCGGTCTTGAATGTTGCGCGGGAGGTATCAGCCTTCTTACCCGCGTCCACCAAGGCTGGAAAAGCAAGAGTTCGCATAAGATGGAGTAAAGATGTAAACCTATTTATCATGCGAACCTTTTTATACATTACCAAATTAGAGACCGATATGACCACCTACCGACAACAACTGCATGCACTTTTTACACGGCAATATCCAGAAATTACGGTTACAGAACAAATAATCTCAGACCAAAGAAGAGCCATAGTAAGGAATAAACTTCTATCTCAAGAAGTAATAGACCACATAAAAGAAGAAATACGAATACAATTGCTACAGGAAGAAACAGAAAATTCTTCAAACAATGACACTATCACACAAAACACAAACGACATTAGCCTGCAAGATCAACCACAATCGCTCACTCAATTACAACCTAATTTTGAATCTCAACCATACAATCAATCGCAAACATCACACATATCCACACAAACCGAAACTATAACCCTAACATTAGAAAATGATATTGAGACAGTCGCCGCCGTGAATCAAAACCCTATAACAGATATGTACATACAAGAAATACATGACAAATTTAAAACGATACTAACACAGTACTCTGGGATGGACCCAGCTGTTCGACCAAAACTACCTAAACTTAAATATAGCCCCAACCTTTTCCGCTTAGTTAATTTATTTAATGAAGATATACTAAAACAATTTTTATCTAATGACACACAACTGATGGACATACAAACCCTTATTTATGCCACAGCGGTTGTTATTTCTGAACTTTAAAATCAATGAACACACGAGAAACACAATACAAAGAGACACTGCCAAACCACCATGGCAACAGAGGCTAGAAAAAGACATTGAAAAATTAAGAGCAGACTGTGGCAGACTTACGTATTACATCAACGGCATCAGATCACATAAAGTAGTTAAAAGAGTTGAAGCAATATTTCAAAACTATTTTACACACATAAGACATGAAAATAATAATAGAAAACCTGAAGTGTTTTTGGACACATTAAAACAGAAATTGGCACTTAAAGTACATAGGCTTAGGAGATATTTGAAGGCACAACAGCGCAAAAAAGATAATGCCATATTTTCTACAAATGAAAAAACATTTTATAGGAATATACAGAAACCACACACCGATTCAACAATAGAGAACGACACAGACACACCCTCAAAAGAACACTTGGAAACATTTTGGTCTAACATATGGGAAGAGCAGATACATCACAATGATAAAGCAACTTGGATTACAGAAGAAGCAACAAAATGGAGAGCAATAGATGAAATGGAATTTAAAGAGATAACAGAGTCTGAAATTACTTATTTAACAGCTAGATTACATAATTGGAAGTCACCGGGTATAGACAAAATACAAAATTTCTGGTATAAAAAATTAACGATACTACACAAATCCATAGCAAAAAATTTAACAGATATAGTATTAGGAGAACAGAACATACCCGAATTCATTGCCACAGGAATAACTTAAATTCATTGCCACAGGAATAACTTACTTGCTACCTAAAACTAAATACACATCAGAGCCTTCCCAATACAGACCAATCACATGCCTACCCACAATTTATAAAATACTAACATCAGCAATCACTAATAAAATCACCTCACACATTGATCACCACAATATGATAGCAGAGGAGCAGAAGGGATGCAGGAGAGGCCACATGGGATGCAAAGAACAGTTAATTATAGACTCTACTATCCATAAACATGCCACCACAAAAAATAGAAACCTACACTGTACTTATATAGATTACCAAAAAGCTTTCGATAGCATCCCACACTCCTGGCTAATACAAATCCTAGAAATATATAAAATTAATTCCAAAATAATAGATTTCTTGCGCATTGTAATGACACGTTGGAAAACCACACTTCAGATAAATAATCGACACAACACTCTCATAACTCGACAGATACATATTAGGAAGGGTATCTACCAGGGGGATTCCTTGAGCCCTCTTTGGTTTTGTCTTGCTCTAAACCCCTTGTCTCACTTACTCAATCGGTGTCAGGCTGGATATAATTTTAAATACAATACCGGAGAAATTATTATCTCGCATCTCATATATATGGATGACATTAAATTATACGCTAAAACAGAAAAACAAATGAAATCTCTTATAGAAGTGACGACAACATTTAGTCAGGATATTAATATGCAATTTGGATTAGACAAATGTAGGACATTGCATATTATAAAAGGAAAAGTAAAACCGGCAACTACGCAGTCAGTGACACCGACACAATAGCAGCTATGGAACCAACATATCTATACAAATATTTAGGATACAAGCAACTTAAAGGACTCGACCACACAGCAATTAAACAGACACTAAATACAGAATACCGAAGAAGAATTAACGCAATTTGCAAAACACAGCTATCTGGAAAGCATCTTATAAAAGCATTGAATACCTTTGCCATACCAATATTGACCTACTCATTCGGAGTAATAAAATGGTCAAAAACTGACATCGGACAGTTAGAAAGAACCACACGCACAGTACTCACAAAACACAACAACCTACATCCTAAATCTGCGATCGAACGACTCACGATCAAAAGACAAAATGGAGGGAGAGGCCTAATCGACATACAACACCTTTGGCAGAAACAAATCACTAGGTTAAAAACATTTTTCTACACAAAATCTCGCACAAGTAATATTCACAAAGCTATTACCTTAAATGATTTTAATTACACCCCGCTTAACTTAAATGAACAAAATATAGAAGACATAAACATCACGGACCCGCAAAACCAAAAAATTGAAAACTGGAAAAAGAAAGTCCTTCACGGTAGACACCCCCATGACCTAGAGCAGTCCCACATAAACAAATTAGCATCAAATAAGTGGCTTAAAATAGGAAACCTTTTCCTGAAACAGAAGGCTTTATCATAGCTATACAAGACCAAATCATCAACACCAAAAACTACAGAAAATTTATCATTAAAGACCCTACCATCACAAACGACAAATGCCGCAGATGCCATATTCAATCAGAAACCATACAACACATAACAGGAGCATGCATAACCCTCACTCAGACTGACTACACTCACAGGCACAACCAGGTTGCAAACATTATCCATCAAAAACTAGCACTCAAACACAGTATCATTCAAAACACTAACACTCCCTACTATAAGTACGCGCCACAAACTATCCTAGAAAATGACACGCATAAACTGTATTACGATCGCGCCATACTTACAGATAGGACCATCCACTTTAATAGACCAGACATAACCCTACAGGATAAAATAAGAAAGACCACTTACCTCTTAGACATTGCAGTTCCCAACACCCATAACCTACAAAAAACAATCGCTGAAAAAATAAGCAAATACGTTGACCTCAAAGAAGAAGTCACAAGAATTTGGAGACAAGATAAAGTTTATATCGTTCCTGTCGTTCTCTCTACGACAGGTGTTATTCCCAACCATCTCCTCCGTAGCCTAAAATTAATAGATCTAGAAGAATCCCTTTACATTAATCTGCAGAAAGCAGCCATCCTAAACACATGCAGAATCGTTAGGAAGTTCATGCAGTTAGACGAAAGTACACTCTCTCCATAAAAATCACCACACGCTGCATTTACTTGGCTTTGGCCCGTAAATGTAGCTACAACCAGCCTAAAAGCTGAGAAAAAAGAATACTCCCGATAATAATAATAATAATAATAAGCCCCCTAAAATCCTACCTTACGTCCAAGCTGAACATCTAGCTACGTGGGGGGCGGACACGCGTACTGTACAACTGTACAAAAAACTTTCGCGGCTAACAAGGAAAGGTAACCCTTTATGGAGATGAGCAATAAGAGAGTATATAATTTACGGCCGTTTCCCGGGGAGCGCCGGGGCGCATCTGGAGCCGATGCCAGGTGCCACAGCATGCGAACCATCGGCGGCGAGGAGTTGAGCAAGCGGGCTCCCACCGACAAAATTGCTACAGCTGGTCGTAGTGTGTTGAACAGGCGGGCTCACTACGTAGAAGCCACAGCCGATTCCACGGGCGATGATACTATTTCATTATTTTCATCCATCCCTTCAACTCGCCCCTCCTACATGACAAGAAGAACAGCTAGCTTGTCCACCACCAGCACGCTTGATAGTGTTGTGCAGGAAGTCAACCTTGACGCAGAGCTTGCACCCACTACAAGCGCCCCAAGTACGCGCAGACGATGGACACCTGAAATGAATAAGTTCATACTGCGCACTTACCTTCAATTGACCGCACTAGATACAGACAGAAAAACTTATCTTGAACCGCTCCACCTAAAATTTATAGAAAAATACCCGAACATGCAGGTTAGTCGACAGAGAATAGGAGACCAACGTAGAGCCATAATAAACAATAAATTACTACCACAAAAAACTATAGAGGAGATAAGAAACGACGTAAAAGAAGAGTTAGATCGTCTACAATTTAATCATTCCACCCAACAGTCACAAAACGCTATTGACCACGTACAACAAATACTTACACCCACACAATCTACCCAAATGCAACCTAGAACCCCAGAAACACATAGTGCTAAAACTATAACCCAGACTCGAATGAGATGGACCAGTGAACAAAATGAAGCTATAATGCGGTCTTATTATCGAGTTACAGATTTAGGTAGAAACGAAACAATATATAGAAGACGCATGTATGAAGATTTTATCAACAGCTTCCCTGCACTTGCTCATCTTACCGAACAACGAATAGCTGATCAGAGGAGAGCAATTATAAACAATAAGTACGTCACTAGTGACAGATTTAATTCATTAAAACTAGAAGTATCTGAAAAATTACGACTAGATAATATTAACTTTACCAATTTCACAAGCGAAACGACGCTAGTAAACCCAAACCACAACAGTAATTCTGAAACTCAATTTATAAACAGCATCGACATTAACTCAACACAAGAATCTTTACTTACTTTATATCATACTGAAATCAACATTGCAGAAGAAATTCTACCTAACCAACAAGTGACCCTAGATAGGGACCCACTAATAGATGAGACGTTCCAACAAGCATTCCACTATTATAAAGAAACTAACCCTACAAATAGAATTTTTATCCCCAAACAAAAGCCTTCTAAAAAACTTGCCCGTATAGTGAGCTACCTAAACAAAATAACTCTACCTGCAAACGTTAATAAAGAAACTGACTTCTATACTTTACAGACTACTATATATTGTGCCGCGTGGACCGTAGCAAAAGTTAACGGAGCAAAGATAACCCTTCAACCAAGAGAAGTCACCCAAAGGGTAAAAAAAGAATATAAACCTAACTGGGAGACACGACTAGAACGAAAATTAAATGATTTACGATCAAAGATAGCTAAAATGACCCAATTCATCAATGGCAATAGAAGTAGGAAAATAATTAAACACGTTAACAAGATAATAGAACAATATAGAATCCACATTGTTCATGAAGAAGCAAATACACAAGCAACTCACACATTAGACACACTTAAACAAAAACTGTCAGTCGTAACAGGCCGACTACAAC
The DNA here is from genome assembly GCA_917490735.1 of Dryobotodes eremita. NCBI lineage: Eukaryota > Metazoa > Arthropoda > Insecta > Lepidoptera > Noctuidae > Dryobotodes > Dryobotodes eremita. The sequence goes on along the minus strand of OU823241.1, from coordinate 347,098 downwards.
GATACAAAGCATGTACCCAAAGAAAACTACAAAACAGTCAATTCACCCACAATGAAAAACTTTTCTACCGCAATATTAGACAGGCGACATCTAACGTTCAGGATAACAACCCAAATGATGATGATCATAATAGCCAGAACATGACTCAGAGATGTTACAAAACTTCTGGGCAGGAATTTGGGAACAACCAATCGAGCATAACGCCCAAGCAGATTGGATACAAACAGAACTGACAAAGAGCAACACAAATATTCAAGCAATGACATTTGATCACATATCCCCAGAAATTTTCCATAAAGTACTTTCTCGTTTACATAACTGGAAAGCACCCGGTTCAGATAACATTCATAGTTATTGGTACAAAAAATTTACATCTATCCATAGTTTTTTGTATAATCACATAAATACATTCATCCAGGACCCTAAAACAATACCATCCTACGTAACTTCAGGTACAACTTTTATGATACCTAAAGATAGTAATGATCTCTCAAATCCAGCAAAATATCGACCTATAACATGCTTGCAGACCTTGTACAAAATTATCACATCTTGTTTATCTGAACTAATATATCAACACATTGACACTAATAATATCTTAGCTGAACAGCAGAAAGGATGTCAGAAATTCAGCCAAGGCTGTAAGGAACAATTAATCATAGACTCAGTAATTCTTAAAAAATTTCAAAAAACTAAAACCGATCTATTTAGCATGTACATTGACTACAAAAAGCCTACGACTCTGTTCCCCATTCGTGGCTTGTAAAAATTTTAGAGATATACAAAATACATCCAACTATAGTAACATTCTTAAAGGCCATGATGACAACCTGGACCACTGTACTAAGACTAACTTCCCCTACTAAAACAGTAGATACCAGCCCAATAAAAATTCAGAGAGGGATCTTTCAGGGTGATGCTTTAAGCCCACTATGGTTTTGTCTAGCTCTAAATCCCCTATCTAATATATTAAACGCAACTACTTTAGGAATCCCATTAAAAAATACAACTACCGAAGGACATACTGAGGTTCAAAAAATTAAATTAAATCATTTGTTGTACATGGATGATATCAAACTATACTCCAAAAGTGAGACTCAATATATATGAATTAGCAAACTTGACAGAACAATTCTCAAACGATATTAAAATGAAATTCGGCATAGATAAATGCAAAATAAATTCAATTAGAGCAGGACAGAATTACCAACACCAATACACTTTAGAAACAGGAGAACAGATAGAACCATTAGTGGAACAATATAGTTATAAATATTTAGGCTACACACAATCACGACAGATACACTATAAAGAAACTAAACAAAAACTAACACTACAATTTCAACACAGATTAAACACAATTCTGAAAACGCAACTATATTCTCGAAATACTATCAAAGCGATTAACACCTTTGCTATACCGGTTCTCACATATTCTTTTGGGATAATCAATTGGACTAAAACCGACCTAAAAAACCTTCAAAGAAAAATTAATACCACAATGACCAAATTCCGCAAACACCACCCACGATCCTGTCTGCAGAGATTAACACTGGCGCGAAAAGAAGGAGGTAGAGGACTAATTGACATCCTAAATCTACATAATAGACAGATAAAAGCACTTAGAAAATTCTTTTTTTCAAAAACCGAAACTTCTATTCTTCACAAAAGTATAACACACAACGACCAGAACTTAACACCTCTAAATTTAAAAGATACATCTGAACAGAGAAATGAGAAAGTAATCGACGACAAAATTAAGCTTTTGGAATGGACCCAGAAATCTCTTCACGGAAGACATCGCCAAGACTTATGCCACATAAATGTCAACAAAGAAGCGTCGAACGCGTGGTTAAATCGAGGTGAACTCTTCCCGGAGACTGAAGGGTTCATGCTTGCTATACAAGATCAGGTAATTGAAACCAAAAATTACAGAAAGTTTATCATAAAGAATTTAAATAACGACACATGTAGGAAATGCAATAGTTCTCCAGAAACGATTCAGCATATCACAGGCGCGTGCAAGTCAATTGCCCAAACAGACTACAAACACAGACACGATCAAGTAGTCAACATCATACACCAAAAATTAGCACACCAGCACCAACTTACAGATTCCATTATACCATACTACAAATACAATCCAGAAACTGTATTAGAAAACCCCTCAACCAAACTATATTTTGACCGCGCCATTCTTACTGATCGAACAATCCATTTCAATAGACCAGATATTACACTTATAAATAAGATAAACAAAACCGGATATTTAATAGATATTGCTATACCAAATACACATAACATGCAAACAACAATAGCAGAAAAACTGAGCAAATACTCTGAATTAAAAGATGAAGTAGCCGACTTTGGCATCTGCAAAAAGTTACAATAGTACCAATAGTATTGTCTACAACAGGAGTAATACCGAAACAACTTCACCAGTCCCTTAATTCTCTTAACTTACCTCCAAATACATACCATCTGCTGCAGAAGGCAGCCATACTAAACACATGCAGACTCGTGAGAAAGTTTCTGCAATGTGAATCAGAAAACCCACATCAAAACACAAATACGCAACCATCTTCTGTGCAATCTTCTGCACGTGACCGCACTTAAACCAACTGATAATCACTTGGCTTAGGCCCGTGTTATCAGCTCTTTCCGGCTAGCCGAGAAAATATAATAAATTTCAAAATAATAATAATAACGTTTATTGTGTCCAAAAATTATACACAAACAATTTTGGGTTTGGAGTCTACATTTAAGCAATGCCTGTATTAGAGGACTCCGCTCCTTCACAACAGTAAGTACTTACTTAAAACACAATAAAAACAGTACAAAAAAACAAAAAATACAGTAAAAACACAATTTATAATTATGTGAACTTGTGTGAGCGTGTGCATGAGTGTGTATGTGCTGTTGAGTGTACATGAGTGTTTTGAATGTGTGATTGTATGAGTATGTGTGTGTGAATGTATGTGTAGAATGAGCGGGTCGTATACTTGTTAAGTTACGTTTTGTAGGAGAGCTTCAGTATTATCATATGTCAGTGGTTGTATCCAGTCAATCAACATTTCTTTACATAAATGATAAGATTTTTCATATATGAAAAATTCTTTATTTATTTTGTTGTATAATTGAGCTGATCGTTTACTAAATTGCATAGATCCGAATTTGGTCTTGGTTAACGGTATTTGAGCTATATTGTGTTTTCTTCTCCTAGAGAGTATATCCGGATTATAAGGTAAGGTTTTGTGCTTTTTTAAAATCATTTGTGTAATGTATAGTTCCCTAACTGACAGTACGTCACTAAGTTTGTAGAGGTTCTCTGTAGAATATCTGCTTTTTTTTAAATACATAATTTTGAGCAGGGCTCGTTGTGCTCGCTCCAATTGGATGAATTTAGATTTTGTTGCCTCACCCCAAACAGGAATACAGTATATCAATGTTGATTGCGCAAGAGAAATATAGATTTGAGTGAGCACATTTCGAACAGTAGGCTTACCGCTACTCTGTATAGACCTAGGGAGCACGTGACGCAGATTCTTAAAAATCCAATTTAGCTTGCGGACCCGATTCGCCACCTGCTCAAGATGGGGATACCAACACAATCTCTGATCCAGCATTACCCCTAAATATTTTGTGCTAGAAACTTTGCCAATACTAGAGCAGTTACAATTATCAACATTATTACCATCACAAGTGTGTATAAAGATTCGAAAATCGCCGGTTGGTTGAGTACGATTGCAGATGCTGAAACTTATAAAGTTTGTTTTGGAGGTATTTAATGTGAGAACATTAGAATTGAGCCAATTCGCAACCTGGGACATTCCCAATTCAGCACTACGCTGCAAATTATGCCATGACCTACCACAGAAGATGACAGCTGTATCATCGGCGTAATAATGGGACTTGCAATAAGTGATCAGAGACTATAAGTGTTGATACGCGATACGATGTTGTTAAGCCTTCACGGAATCTACTTCAATGTGTCCATCGCCTTTTCATAAATAACCGACTATGGTATATCTGAAAACCTCTCAAAACTGGCAAGTCATTCATTGACCACGTAGTAGTTAAGTTACGGGCAACCGATTCTCTCAACATGGAGCATTGACTTCCAAAATCAATAAAACAATCGAGTGTCACACCATTAACAGAGGCTTCTTTAAAATATTTGAAATCATTACGAGTATTATGTTCTGTGGAAATACGTAAAGCCGTTTTAGAGGCCGCATACTTTTTACTGGGACAGTCGTTAACTAAATGTCCTACTTTATTAGAATTAGTACATCGTTTGACTGTTTGCTTACACTTATAATACGGGTGACCTTCTCCATTACAGTTATAGCATTTATATTATATGTAGATTCGGTTGTATTGGTCTTAATCCTATTAGTTTTTTTTACGTTTATTATCAATAACGCCTGCCTGATGCACTGTTTTGTCAATTCTTTTATAAATTTTCATACCCTCTAAATACACTAGTAATTTATCAAGATCAGAGTACTGTGCCGCTTCCGCACTTTTTCTTATAGAAAGATCTTCAATCCCAAAAAGTATGCAGTCAACTGCATTATTTTCGAATATTTTACATTTATTTAATAACACCGTCTTGTCATAAAAATATTCCTCTATTGCCGTCGCTCGGAAAAGCTGAACATAGTTTCATCTGCCATTCAAACCAAGAAAACATGACACTGGGAAGCCCTTGGTACCATTTTTTTGTGCAAAACCAACAAGTTTCGGCAGTGCATATTGAATTTATTATTTATTGGACTGTTTGCCTTTCTGACCAGTTATAAAGTGCACACTCGTTTACTTTGGTTATCCACATTTCTATAGTTTGATTTCGTTTTGATGGATCAAATTCGGGAAAAAATTTAAATACGGGAAAACGTTCATTGTTTCCATCAGTCTTCATGGTCAGCACGACATCTTTTAACATTTGGACCATTAATAATAATTTATCACTGACCTGTTCGGCATTGTTACTTAAGCTTGAGAAATTCTGGCCTGGTATTACGTGCAGCACTACAGCGGCCGCGCCTCGCGCCACTGCAGTTGCGCCTTACTTCACTACGGCTACATATTGACGTAATTTACTCGCCATGAGTAATGAACTTGTGGCGAATGAACTGCTGGCGTTTCAGCAGCAGAAGCTAGATGTCATGGACGAGGTGTCCGCTGTCCAGATCTGCGCAACAAACTTCAGCGAGAACGAAATTGCTGCTGCCAAGCTGTTGTTGTTCAGTGTGCTTAACTAGCGCGACCAGATGGTGTTCCGCTAGCTTGACGGGACTAAGAGAAGCCTGCAAGACATTATTACGCTGTTCGAGGAGACTGATCCGTTCGAACGTTTGGTTAGCTTACTGAAAAACCAAAACACTATGCTCCAAGGCCCATAATTCATTGTTTTTATTATACCATTCGTGTTAATGTCATAAATGTCATTCCGTTTCGGTTTCCCGACTCTGTTCCACAGCTCTGTTCGTTGGTTTCCCGTCTCTGCAGTACTATTTCGTGAGTGTGATTTCCTAAATCTTGATTTGGCTATCCTTCCCTGGACATTCGATTGAATTTTTCCGTCCTCTGATGACCTGGCCATTTCCATTCCATTTGGATGTGACACTGATTTGGCTGCGATCGTCCTTTCGTTGGATCTCGATAACTGTGGATTTATACTCTGGACTCTGATTAAACGGATGTTTCACATCAACAGGTATCACAGCGCCTGCCTGCTACCTAGACTATATCCTAGCTAGAGAAGATTTTGAAAATGAGGAAATGGAATAAAAGAAAATAATAAGTAATCATCTTATTGGTTTTATTCCAAACATCTCTAGCAACTAAATTCCCATTGGCATAGGTACCCACTCTAATTCATAATTCCTTGTTTCGTTGTCATTACTACCTATTAACCTTCACAATGAAAAACAACCTGCAGCAATGGTGTAATACAGCTATACAAAAATAATTATTGATGAATCAATATTATTAAGTATTCTGACTATACGAGTTGATTGTCGTCTTAGAATACCTAGGTATGCCTCGGTGCCTCGATACTTAATCGTGTCGCTATCGTAGAATGACCCAAATAAGTACATATTTTAGGTCCCTTTGACAGTCAGTAGGTCGACCTTTTAAAGACCGATGACCGGTCGACCATTACCATCTCACCTGCGGGGTAATTACGTAACACACTAACAATGGAATCGGTTTCATTTTGACAGTTCAACGACAAATTTTTCGAACATATGAAACAATGGAGTAGCAATAGGCTTTAAAATGATTCAGATTGTGATAGATAGTGTGTTACGTAATTAGGGTGCTGGTCTCACCGATGTTATATTTTGACAAATGGAATAGGGGTGCGGCATATTTATCGTAACAGATAGGAATAACAGGTATTTAAAAATAATAAATAACAATTGTTCCTACCAATATAACTTATCTGTTACTTAAAATAACAGACCCTCAAAGACTGTTATCACGGCTGTTACTGTTATTTCACTATATCAGTCCCCACACATATTGTGACCGCGGCTGTATCTTACATACATACTCATACAAAGGCAGGAATCTAGCAAGGTTATCAATTTCTCGCTCTTCCTCATTGATTACTAAAAAAGTTAATAAATAAACGTAATTTCACATTACCCCGTCATTCCTAGTCAATACTTCGGATACGATTTGCGACTTTAAACGAAAAGAAATAAAGAATATATTTAATTGAGATATAATACGTATATATAGTCAGCACAAAAAAAAAACAGGCTGTTATTTAATAACAGGTATTTGGATCTGTTACTATTGTGTGACAGTAACAGTGATAACAGATATCGTGTTTAAGCTGTTACAACCCATCTCTAAGATGGAATAGTTTGACAGCTGAAACTGCTGTTGAACGTTTCGTTGAACGCAGTTACGATGTGAGGTAGTGATTTTTATATTCTTTTGTTTCTTACTCTATCGAATATTGGAGGATTTTAAATACTGCTAATAACAAATTTTAGTTGAAGGAATTTTGCTTGTGATTCGTACCTCGGTACAAGTTTTGGCCGACAAAAAGTACCTACTTTTATTTGTGAATCAATTCTGTTGAAACTTGGCAAACACAATTATGTAGTTCTGATGAAACTCCAACAAAATAGACACTTGGAGATTATCTGATGATGGAGACGGAAAAATGTCAAGAGGAGCTCTCAACAGTTTAATGCAGTTACATCGTGTTTGGGCTTAACACGTTCACTGCGGGAAGCTTCTCAGCAAACTTTCAATATATGCGTTACCAGATTGTATCGACCTAGTTTGTACCTTTGCCACGGTGCGTACCAGCGCTCTAACGCCCGGTCATTTAACAAAATTTAACAGTTAGATATGTGAAATATCTAACTTGAAATCACGTCAAATTTGAAAAAAATAAAATATGAATATAATCTACATTAGTTGTTTGTCTAAGCCCTGCTGTCGTATATAAATCCGATAAATTCTTTATGTTAAAAATAATGCGATAACTTTGCCAGGTCGATAATATCCGGTAACAACAAAGAACTACAAAAAATGTTAGTGATGTGTTAAAGAAAGTCGACATACAGTCTGTTTCTGAGTCATAACAACAGCGCGCAGGAGAAGGCTATGAATGTTAGAGAAGCGAAACAGGTGTGTAAGGGGAAGGACCGTGTCCTGTGGCGCTCGGCTCTCCGCCTACCCGCAAGGGATTTGGCGTGAAGATATAGATAGAAATAATACAATACTATTGGTATGTCATTTGGACACGTATTGACAGGTCAAATGTAAAAGTTCGGACATTATTCTTTTGACTTTCCATGGAAATTTACCCAATCAGCTGACGCGATTTGTATGAGAAGTGAAAAAAAAGACCGAAGTATTTGTTTTTAAACTATCAACACTCACTCGGAATACGTGCCCAAGTGACGAACTAATACTATTATTAGGAATCAGAAGTGAAACAAATAAAAAATAAAATAAACAACCTTTAATTCCTTTAAATTACAATTTAAAAAAATATCAAGAGAACACTAAAATATTAATCCAATAGAAAGCACACGATAATGGTCAGGTAGCACGTCCGTTCCGAGCGCCGTCCAAGCAAAAAGAGGCCGTTACTGCACCGCGCGTCTCCTTTTATAAACTTATCGGTTGACAGCTGATCGCGTGATGTTCACCCCGTCATCCGTTACCAACACTATTATTTCACCTTCCAGAAACACCCCGAACACACCCACACGTAATATACATCACAACTACTAACAAGTATTGTAGGTACCCGGAGATGTACTCAAAGGCGAGCAGTCAGACGTGATGGGATGGCGTACTTCATTCATAATCATTACAGTCCAAAATATAGAAATATTTTCTACCTTATTAAAACACAACTTATCTCGATTAGGTACATCACTGTTGCAAATAAACCCAACTTTCAGTGCGGTACCAGGTAGGGTACCAGGTTTCTGATAGCAAAAAAATTACGTTCTATCGAAGCCAGCACCCTAATTACGTAACACACTATCTATCACAATCTGACTCATTTTGAAGCCTATTGCTAATCCATTGCTTTCCGTGATAGATAGTGTGTTAAGTAATTAGGGTGCGGGTATAAGTTTTTACATAAATCTAGTTATAATTGATGAGACAATCCCAAAAATATATTTGTCTCTTTTCTATGCCTTTTAGTTCTGATACAGCTCCCGCGACTCTTATCGAGGGTCTGATGATAAAGACGGAAGGTTGTCGCCGGAAGTTGCAACTATTAGCTGTAAGATCATAAGCAAAACATTAAACAGTTCGAAGCTGCAGGCCCTGATGGCCTGCCGCCCATATGTATTGCAGCGCGCGGAGGTAGTGTGTCCACTTGTGCCATACACCTACAGTAAATTATAACTTCTGACATAACTATTCCCTTTAAAGTGAAACATGACAAATGTGTCTAATTATGAGGCTGCGGCCTGCGCTAAACAAACAATCAACGCAGATGAATTATTAACGAAGATCAATCAAACTGCCATCATTTTCCTTGGCGCCTTAATGTTTGTTTGGCGCCGACTCTTTGTAATTTAAATACATTAATTTGGAGCTTAGTTAGGACTAAAAGTTTTGTATTTTGCTTTTCAGTTTGTTTTATCGGCGGTTTATATTTTTACATGGAGCACCTTACTAGCGAAATCTTTAATAACTAGCAACAAAAAAATCGATTCCAAAACAGTTTTTATAAAAGTCTTAGTTCGTCCAATCAAAGACCTTGACGGAGAGCTATAGGTAATCATGCGAGGCGGGTCCATAGGTTTAAATGGTCGAAGGTACAAAGATTTTCATACAATTTCTGTGACAATCTCACAAATGTTCACCAACTGCGCCCTCAGCATATCTATGTATAACCATTCGATAAGCTTCCATGCAGAATCGAACGGCAATCTTATCAAAGGAGTCCTCTAAACGCTGCTCACAGTTATCAAGAAACCGAAAATGTAAATTAGAATCAATTAGTAGATGACTGCTGTTATTCCGACATCTATTTGCTGGGGCAAGGGAAATCAGGTAGGTAATTGAACATTCGTCATTTTCGACACGACAGCCTGTGGCATGCATGGTTTTGAGAAGTAGCCATGCTTGTGTCATTCAGGCGCCAAAAGCTCCGTGTAGCTCACAGCACAGCAGCAGCAGCCGCTCATGTCACGATGATTGGTTGATAAAATCAAGATATCACATATTTTGAAAATACTCCATACCTCAACAACTATAGTCATTTAGGCGGGCCCTAAACGACCAATAAAATTGCACAATATCAGGAATGGCGCAATGTTTTTTCCCGTATTAAATATTGCACAATGAAAGAACAAAAGTTTGAGCGAGTTTAATTTTTATTGCGCGATATTTTATAATTGTATCTTGTAGGATCAGTATTGCGCAATATCTTTTTAAGTTATTTTTAGCGTTGACAAGGCCTACACGCGTGTATAAATGGCGTCGCTGGTTACCATAATTATTAAGAAAAGGCATAGGTAGTGCGGAAATAGCGCTGTGGAAGATTATCTTCGAGAATATTATAGTCGCCAGATACCGTAATGTTACTGATAGCCGTTGAAAAGGCGGGATTGCTCCTCTCATATTTGTATATTTTTTCAATCAGTGGTGTTACAAAGTCTAATAACTCTTGAAAATCCAATAAAAGATGAAAAAGATGATTTCGATGATGATTAAGATTTTAAAAGATGTTTGTGAGTATATTTCAGCCTTTTCTTATCTCTTTCGACGAGTGACGTTGTCTTTTTTACGATATCCCACAAGTAACAACGTGAGAGCTGCAGCCGAATGTTGGGCTGACGTGCTCACAGAGCACTAGACAAGTCTTGCTCACGCGAAAACATTGACCAATGAGCCGTCTATGTTATTGCGTCAATGTAATAAATTGATCGTTTGGGTGCAAGGAATGATTCAATATTCTTGCACAGTAAACGTATTGCACAATGTTATTGTATGCAGATGTATAGCCCGCCTTAGAAACATCATAATACTTTTAATTATGGGATCCAACATTACCCCACACGCTTATGTGCGCAGAATTCTTGTTTATCCCTCTGTTACATGTACGAGTGGGGAGTGCCACCACATTGGAGTGCCACCACATTTTACTTTTTTCTTAAGTTCATCACACCATTGTTCAGCGGCACACACAGACACACTGCTCGAAATACACCGTCTCTCCTATTTTTATCGATATAGGTACTTAGTGCAAATATGTCGGAGTCGAGTGATCGGGGTCGAGTTGTCCGTAACAGTAACTACCTACAATTTACAGAAATCTGAATTTGTGCAAGAACTAAAACAACAGATAATACTTCTTTCATACTAAACAGTTTATTTTTAACATTATCAACAAAGAAAAAATAACATTGAAATAATAAATAATTTAACTTACAGAAATACCAAACCAACACTACTCTTATCTTACGCTAGGTACATACTACACACGCAACGACTTCTATCGCCGGCGACTCGTTGCTCGTCGCCGAAGTCTAGCGACCAGTCAACAAATCGGTTATCAAAATCTGAGTGTGGACGTGAGATATTGAAATCGTTAACGAGTCTCCGCCATTCAGGCGCTCCGTGTGTATCTAGCATAACGCTACAGTCTCAAAAATATATTAACAAATTATAACAATTTCACCGAGACAGAATGAAGACGGGGAGGCGAGGGCGCGGGGGGCGCGGGGTACGTGTACCCTGGCCGGCGCGTGGCGCGGGCGCATGGAGCGGTGTCTCTGCGCCCGGACGTCTCTCGCGCTCCACGTCTCCGTCCCGCGAGCTATGTATCATAGAGCTACACTATGTACTTATGCACTTTATATTATAAACTTAACAATCAACAAAATAAATTCAGTAGGTATCACTTAATTATAACATTTGTACCACGGTTACGTCGATAGAGCAGCCGCAGTTTTACTACAGCCCTACAGGCTACAGGGGTGTATCTGTAGGTATACTCTGATAAGTATTGTTGACGCATCGATATAACGCAAAGCAAAGGAGCTCGTAGTAGGGTGTGTCCGGCATGGGCGCCCCGCGGCGCCCTCCTCGTTCCGGCCGACGCGCGACGGCATGCGCCGTTGGCGCTCGGATGGATGTGCTGCTCCAAACTACTAATACCGAACCGAGTCTATAAAGGGTGGCCCTAACCCTTTTTTAGAAGCCTATTCACCAAAGGTTTTTCGGAATACCCTTTACTTTAAAACTACGAGGGTGTTAGGTTAAACGAGGAGAGTCGGTCCGTAAAGTCGTATTCTAGAGTCGGTAACATGAATATGACGATAAAGTTTTTAATGATCAAAACTGTGAAATATGAAAAAGCTGTGTCCTACATATTGATCGCGTAAATTGCACTTTGTAGGAAACAGGAGATTTTTAAAGTTTCGTTGCCAAGTAACTGTATATTAATTTGTATTATTTTTTTGTACACTTATTGTTTTGTTTTTCATTTTGTTTTCCTTTGTATGATTTTCGTGTATTGTATTTAGATTTATTTAAATTTTAACATGCGTGTAATTGTGTAGCCTCTTGGCTTTCGCGCACAAATCGCGGCACTACAGACAGAGCTCCGGCGGGATCTCATGGCGGCATGGAGAGTGCGACTGTCGCAACCCAGCGCTGGGCACGCCACAATTGCGGCGGTAAGTCCCCTCTTTGAGGAGTGACTTGAGAGGCGCCACGGCGTCCTCACCTTCCGCCTGACGCAGGTCCTCACCGGACATGACCGTTTCGGGAGGTTCTTGTTTCGGATAAGGTGGGAGGAATCGCCCGGGTGTTACCATTGTGTGGTGCGACCGGAGGACACGGTGGAGCATACGGTAGAGGTCTGCCCGGCTTGGGCGGAGCACTGTCGTGTCCTTGTGGCGGCGATCGGCGGCGGCGATCTCTCGCGTCCGGCCCTGGTCCAGGCCATGGTTCAGAGCGAGACGGAATGGGAAGCCTTCACCTCCTTCTGCGAAGCAGTTATGCTCGCGAAGGAGGAGGCGGAGCGCGTGAGGGTGAGGCAATCGTTTCGCCCTCAGCCCCTAGTCGCCGCAGGAGGAGACATCCTGGGCGTCGGGAGTCGATAGCCGATTCCCGGCTACCGTAGGTGCGGACTTGCGGACGGCGAGCAATTGGCAGCTCGCCGGCCTGTAAGGACCAGGCCCGGGTCGACGGCGCATCGTATTCCACGCGCGCCTCAAAGAGATGTCAGCACCATTGACGGGATCCGATAGGGCCGATGCCTGTCGAGGTCGCGGATTGTTCGAAAGAGTTACCGTGGCCCTGGCGCACAGGCAACTGAAGGAACACGGGTGGGTTTTAGTCAGTAAGAGTCTGACACGCCCTTCCGCTCCGCCCAAAGCGGGAGAAGGTATTTGATGACTTTCCACGCAAAAAAAAAAGGTTATCCAAGTACGGGGTGTGAGATTGGAGACAGAAATAAGTCATCTTGTTTGTTCACTTTATACGCAGTCGGGTTTTAGATTTTTAAAATTTACTGTTTTTTCGGCGTTTTTTACATTGAAGTACGAATCCTTTCGTGTGCGAGTCTGACTCGCACTTGGCCGGTTTTGAGATATGTGATACTTTCGGTTACAACCGCAGAATTAACGTTTTTTACCATAGTTTTTCGAGACGTTCTATGAAATACAAAGTAATGTTTGCGGCCAGTAAAATGAATACTGTGAATGCGTAAATATTCAACCCGACTACGGAATCGCCACAATTGGTTGTTTTATTTCACATTTCTGAGTTGGTCCCAGTGTGATGGGCGGTTGATAGATTCTCGGAGAAATATAACTCATTAACACTCACTCTCATTAACATTAGCTCAAAATAAAGTTAATTTTTCGTAGCGCTGTCGACGTAGACGTTAACGTACTTGTGTGCAGTCGCCTGTCGCTAGCGCGCACCTTACAGTATCGCGTGCACGAGCACCTATGGGACCTAAGTAAGTCGTCTTTAAAACTTATTTATATGAATAAAAAAAAATCGTACTATGTTCATTATTATTCAGCGGTCTCAGTAATAAATAAGCGATTAGCATTTTAATAATGTTTCGGAATAGTAAAATATCGTTAATTTGCCTTATTAAACGATATATGCAGGTACCAACACGTTGTAGGTACCCGACCTGCTAGTATTACTGAGACAGTACCCCGGCACTGCCGGCCGGCCGCCGGCGATGACGAGCGACACGCATCTGGTGACGCTTGATGGACTAGGGAGTGCGGAGTGGGAGACCCACTCCCACTGGGACTGAGACTTCTCTTCTATAATCTATTCTTTACTGTATAAAAGTAAAACAAAGTCGCTTATCTTGTGTGGCAGAGTTGGTTGGTGGTTGTCGGCTTAGTTCTCTAGATTTTTATGCGGTTTTCTCCATCATTTAGAGAATTTATTCCGGAAGGTTTATGTGTATAACAATATCTAAGTTCAAATAGAATTAATTTGAACTTAGATTTTATAGCACAGAAATCTCGATGCTTTGACAAGTTGTCACCCCCGCGACGCAGGGCCGGGTCGCCAGTACACAAGTACACAACTATAACACTTGAAAAATAATTCATACTAATTAAAAATAATTACGTATTGATGGCAATGAATAGCGTGGCCGCAGCTCGTGAAGTACTCGAGCCCGGCGCCGGAGCACCTACTATCTATTCCGTGCGACACTGCCACCACGTCTGCACCACCACCATTACTTTTGGGTAGGTAGTTCTTTGGCACTCCCGTTTTAGGCCCCGTTCTGAGGCAGAAGCAGCGTGAAGAAGATCGGCGTTCACGGCGAGCAGCACTTTCCCACTGTACCACCGGTGGACTGGTGCACTAGGTAGTGGCCGCCACTCGCGACGGAGCCCTGCGGACAGCAGCTCCGCCCACGGCCGCGTCGCTCTATGCAAGTTTGAAGCTATGTATATCATAGCACAGCAGGCTACAGAGTACGGCGCCGAGCACCACGCACGTCGGATACGATACGACAACGGACACTTTTGTCCTCATTAAAATATTGAGCAAAATACAAAATCTGATTAGAAACAATACATTGTAAGTACATGATATAGAAAGTAAGACTAAGTACATTATTTTATATTCGATCCACAGCCACTTTACACGCATGAATAACTTATTAGATATTATCTTCATACACTATCATAGTAAATTATAAATTGTTCATTAACAATATTAATTGATATCAACCAAAACTTTTTAAGTTTTTACAAAATATCACGGTCGCCCTCTAAACTGCCCGCACGATACCACCGGCGGCGGCGAGGAGCGGTGAACAAGTGAGGCGGTATCTGAGCGGGGCAGTGTCCGAGCGGGGCGGTGTCCGAGCAGGGCGGTGTCCGAGCGGGGCGGTGTCCGAGCAGGGCGGTGGCCGAGCGGGGCGATGGCGACGCGCGACGTTTCTCGGTCGGCCACCGCTTCTCGCCGCTGCGCTGGTTCCGTACAGGTACTTAATTGAATGAACTTTTCACTAACGTAGAACAACGATTCCCAGCCAAAAGATGCTTACATACGTACTCGTAAGTACCAACGCGCGCGAGCTTTATTTGTCCATTCAAGTATAGACAACTGTAGTGTTACACCAGCTAGATATCGTTAGTTTACAGGCCTCGCCTCGGTTCTGATTGCAATGAACTCACGCGCGAGAAGGTCATTTATGTTCGTTACTTCTTTTAAAGAGCTGAACATTAAGAAACTACCTCAACCGTATGCGGGTACATTATTGGCCGACTAGGTCAAAGGAATCTACTCACTGTAAACTATCTAGTGTGAAATGGATGCAACATTATTTAAGGTAAGTAAAGTTATCACTCAACTTACTTAACTTATTTACCTGTAGTTAAACAACTTAAATCGTTTCAAATGAATGAACAGATTCTTTAGAGTTTAGATTTAGAGCCAAAGACGTTATGATCAAGACTACGTAACGGCAACACGGTTCCCAGTCGAGCGAACGCGTGGGCGGCTTGCCCACAGAGTGACGTCACAGCGTGTCGCGTCGGGACGGTGGTGGGCCCGCGCGCGCTCTAGCCGGGCAGCGGCGCCTCCTCGTAGAAGTCTGGCTCGTCATCCTTGTCGATATCTTTCTGGGCGCCATCCAACTGCCAATTATAATATATTCATAGTTTAATATTACCTGGACCCTCTCGGAAACCGAAAGCACAAAATGAATGGCTGTAAACGTTACCGCTCTGAGCTGTAGCGGCGTGAACACGTAAGCCAGCGACATTCGCAGCGGCACCATCATGACCAGGAAGAAGGGCATCGCGAGCGAGAAGCGCGACGACTTGACGGCGTACAGCACTGCCAGCCCCGCCGCTTGGATCAGTGTGAACATGTGCATCTTCAGCGTCGGCACCTGCGCACAAAAATTCCATGAGCGATGTCCCGGATACACATTAGATAGGGCCCAGTGGGTACTGAGGGAGTGTGACCAGTGATACGAACCCGCCTGACGTAAGGAACTTGCGGGTGATGCTTGACGGGCTTGAACAGCAGGATGCAGCGGTCCCAGAACTGGATGCCGCCGAGCGCGGAGATGCCCATGTACAGGAACACGCCGAACAACACGGCCATGGGCACCAGGCGCAGCCAGCGCGCCGCCAGCACCGATACGCCCACCAGCAGCGCCACCAGCAGCGCCGTCAACCGCTGCTCTGTAACGCGAGCGCGCGAGTCACTACATGCGATGATGCGACCACACCTTCTTTGTTATATCTATGGACCACACTGTCGCTGACCCCCGCGCTTTGCAAGCACGAGTGGCCGGAGCAAAGCTTCATTACACACAAACTGACGCAGGATAAATAAATCAAGATAAAATTCGTTCGAAGGAACAGCAGTATTTTCAATCTGATTTAACCGTTCGTTTTTTTTTAACATTCTTTTTATTATAAGGGACAGTCAGTTTCAAGTCATTGCCTGGAAAAGTAATTTGAAGTTTACAATTAGTTCAGATAATACAGGTTGGCAGGGATATCGACGCGCAAACTGAAACCATGAATTCAGCACATGATCCTAGACCCCCTAGCGTAGAATTTTTGTGCCAGTAATCAAAAAAAAAAACTGCTTTTTCAGTCTAAATGTATGGAAAAGCAATTATTTTTTAAAAACCGACGAAAAATTTCAACGCAGGGTTTAGAATCATGTACTGAATGTACGGTAACAGTTAGCGCGTTCGTGTCCCTGCTGCCGGGACGTTGTTATTGTCCTGGTCCAATTTCCCATCATTCATGTGCCTGCCTTTTTCCTACTATGTTGAGGTCGGCTTCCAATCTAACCGGATGCAGCTGAAAACCAGTATTGTACATGTCCTGTATCATTTATAAACAAAATAATAAAAGAGGAATTTTCATTTTCGGGTTTGATTGCATTTCAGGATGTTCAGGGGTAATAGCAAATTGTAGCATAAAGCATGTTGTAATTACTGACGGTGAAATCCAACCTTTAACCTCGACGATGTGCGGCTTGTCACCGGGCGCGTGCGTGGTGGACATGATGGTGAGCGCGGCCACGTGGCTGACGGAGCGCACGGTGGCCACGCACTGCCACGGCGCGCCGAACAGCCCGCACATGGCGTTCACCGACGACATAATCACGATGTCCATGTGGAAGCCGCTGCCCTTTTTTAGCTTGCGCTCCGGCTTGTCGATGATCAGCCTGCGCCACACACGTGTCAATACCAGTCACTGCTCTAGTCGCATCACCACATACAATTATTAAGTTTTCTAAATACATTTAAGTTACTTTAATTCGCTACGCATTCAACAGTTCAATTGGCTCAGCTAACTAGTAAAGTACGCTCATTAAAAAATATTTACTGTAACAGATAATTCACAATATTTTCGCATGAGTACTCATGGAGTCGCTTAGAACAACATAGTACGGTGGCAATCGTCTTACTCAGCGATGTGCGTCTCCATGAAGACGATGATGTAGACCATTAGCGCGGGCAGCCCCATGGCAAAGGCGGCCCAGGCGGGGATGGTGCTGAGTCCGTCGTTGAGCGGCACGAACCACGAGCGCTGTGCCGTGGGGCTGAGGCCCTCGGGCACGCGCAGCGTCTCCGTCCACACGGGCAAGGCGCAGGACAAGCCCACCATCAGCACGATCGCGATAGGCACGCCGAAGTCGCCGAGCGCGCGCCGCGCCTGTGACATACGACCCGGTGAACACGGAACACCACATGCCAGACAGCGGCCCAGCGTCGTCCAGCTGCAGTGTATACACGTGACCAACAGTACCACGTTAGCTGTGCGCTCCGGCTACCCCAGGCTACTTTTGTGAGATTTCCTCTTGGGCCCACTTGTACCTACGTTTAGTCGGGTTAAATGAATAAATGTAGAGTGTGTAAACACGGAGTTAAATAATTAACATTTGAACTCTTATTACACGTTGCGCCACTAAAAAGTAACACCGGGTTAGTTAACCAGCACGCGTAGTATGACCATCATAGAAACAGGTTTTGTCGACGGAAGAATAGACCAAAATGGCGATCCGTGAATTCAGTACGACGGCAGCAAAGTAGAAAGAGTCAACTGCACTTTTTACGAAATTCAGTACTTTACGAGTATTCACGTTTTTCTTTTATTTTGCTTATATTTCGAAAAAGTGTGTGTCCTATCGCAAGCACCAACCACAACCATCCACTAAACCACCATACCACCATTACCATTACTGACCATTACCATTACTTACCATTACCATTACCATCCATTCCCATTTACTGAGAAATAAATTATTTCTTATCTTATCTTAAAAATAATGAAAATTTCGACCCCCTTTATGAAACCCTTAAAACTCTAAAACTAAACATGTAGGTAATAATTTTTCACATTTTCCATACAAAAAGTGAAAAATTCCATTTTTCCATTCCTTTTTTATACTTTGTGGCCGTCGAGTAAAAAGTTTTCTACTGTCTTTAGCATGGCGATTACAAAATCAAATTGTTGTCACTACCTTAGACAACTGTCAGTTGTCAGTGTGATTTTGACGTTTGGGATAGAAAACTTTCATCTGAAATAGTCTATATATAAAAGGACCTATAAAAGATCGGTAGAAACGAAGGACAAAATGACGGATTGTAGAAGGATTTTTACGGTGCGATGGTAAAAATGGAGAAACGAAATGTCACTTTGTATAGAAATAGCTATGTCTTGTCTTCCAAAAAATAGAAAGCGTCATGCTACGCCTGCAGACATCACTGTTTTTTGAGTTGGGAACATTACGGTTCAATCTACGAAACATAAAATAGAATAGCAATGTATATGCCCTGATATGTAATCCGACCAAAAATTAATGAACCTACAGAGAACGGAAATATTGTGTACCGATCTCTTTTACACTACATTACGATACATAATACTTTCTTGTCTTTAAATTTTATAACATGGCATTTCATTTTTATCGTATTGTACCTATGTGGTTTCCAATGGAGATTTGTTCATTGATTGACGAAAAGTCAGATAAGCAAATATATGTTCTAAGTTTTTTTTATAATTTGTATTTATTTTTATATGAGTTCATGAATATATTGCCTGCTGATATAGTACCGAATTTTCAATTACTACAACGTCGAACATTATAAAACACAAAATAAGATAACAGCGGTACCTCATAGCGTCAATTTATTTTGACATTATTAACACTAACCCAGAGTTTAGCGACTGAACTCGCCCACATCAGTGGGTTTAATATTTAGAAGTTTACTCCAGGTTTACCTCTAACTCTAGATGGTGCAAGATGAATTATTTGATAAACCCTGAGTTAGCTTGTTAACTCCGAGTTATTTAGGATAACCCATGAACGCGCAAGTGGGCCTCAGTGAAACAGGGCGTGTTCGATTAGTCTGTGAGGTGGTCATAGCGGTTGTCTATCTCTGAAAGTGAACTATGAAAAGTGAAAGTTCTAACTACTATTTGAACCAATGTCATTTAATTAATCTTCGTTCACTTCTAACGAAACGTATCGGAAAAGTGTAGTTTTGCGATTTGCGACTTTTCTATTACTCTAACCTCAGTAGGTCCAGAAGAGTATTTTAATCCTTATACGAAGCTACATCGAAGGGAAACATAATAAAACGTGACAGTTGACGTCTACCTGAACAATGATGCAGCGTTTTTCAAAAATCTGTGACTGCTTCTGGCAGTTAGGTACTGCAAAAGTTCCTTAATTTTTACGTTTTTAGTAACGGCCAACCGTTGTAGCTACATATAAGGATATGTATTTATTTATTTATTTATTTATTTATTTATTTATCATCATCATACATCTACCCTTACAGCTAACCAATGCGGTAAATGTGCCTTAATTAATACTTTAACATAATTGTTCCTTATAACTAATACTTATAACTAATACCTATAACTAATACCTATAACTAATTACAAACAAAGCATTCCTTTTGAATTCACTCAGAGAACAACAGAATAGGTCTCTCTCACTCGCTATGAGGTTGAGCGTGCGGAGTGCACGCGTCATCGGCGCCTCCTTCAGAAGGTTGGTCCTAGCACGCGGTTCCACCAGCAGTCGTGGCTGCCGTCGTCGCCACACGTACCTGTCCGGAACACACAGACTCACCTGGCCTAAAACAACTGCATTATGCACCTTCCCTCTCAGTATTTTAAATATATATGAGGCAAGTGCAAGATCCCTCCTAACCCTTAGCTCATTGTATCCTACCATACCTAGAATAAATAAGGTTGGATACATTAATGGGTAAAAGGGATAGACTCCATAATAGCGCATATATAAATATCTTATAAATTTATTTTGTACTCTCTCCAGCATGAGACTATATTTAGCTTCATGCGGAGACCAGATAACTGCGTTACATTCTACCTGGCTCCTCACCAATGCGTTATATAATGCTATAATAGCTTTCACATTCGTGAAACTTCGGACCGTACGAAGCATGAAACCTAAATTTCTATACGCTCTTTTACAGCAACGCATGATGTGATCCCGAAAAGTCAGACGAGTGTTAAATTTTACTCCCAAGTCCTTGACTTCTGTGACCCGTTCCATAGGCGACCCGTCAATATAGTAGGTATGTAAGATGGGATTGTGTGCGCGAGAAAAAGTGATGGTCACGCACTTCAAGCTATTAAATTGTAAGAGATTTTCTTTGCTCCATCTCACTACCCTATCAATGTCCCCTTGTAGCCTGACACAGTCATCGCTGCTCTTTATCGCGAGGGATAACTTGAGGTCGTCAGCAAACAACAAACAAGACGCGTCTTGGACTACTTCTGGTAGGTCGTTTACCACCAGAAGAAAGCCCAAAGGGCCAAGGTTACTACCTTGACTTACCCCGGACCTAGTGAAATATGGATCTGACACGTGTCCCGCATATTCCACATATTGCTGCCTATCCCTCAAATAACTGGCAAAAAACTGGAGAGAGTAGCTACAACGGTTATGGTACCTGACCTGACCTTACTGTGCTTCCTGTCCCGTCTCAAAACTCCACCCTGTGTAGGCCCTAACCCGGAACCCCATAATTATAAACGCAAACTAAAGTTACAACCAGTATAAACTACAGAATTACCGTAGTATTTCAAGGTGTTAAGTTAAATAACTTTACATTTATAAACAAAGGGGTAAGGGTATAAATACACGGTGTTTTTAAATGCACCTTCGTCGCGCGTGTCACGCGCTGCAAACGCAACCAGTGCAGATTTTTCAGGTTCAGCGAGGCAGAAAACGCACCTATACGGGGGTCTCGCCAAACAAACGCGCGTAAAATAAACACCGTGTGCATAAGCCCTTAGATATCATCATTGTTCGTTCGTATTTCCGAAGATAGACTACGACTGCCGAAGCGCACCAGTTTGTAGGTAGTGTCTGTCACATGAGTGAGGAGCGAGGGTGTACTCACGCTTCGGCCGAGGAACTTGCCGTTGCGGAAGATGCGCAGGTAGTAGGCGATGATGAAGGTGGAGAGCGTGAGCATGGTGCACCACAGCGCCGTGTTGGGCTGCGGCGGCATGGCGGCGTGCGCCAGAGCCGCGCTCGCGTTCGCTGCCACGGCTGTCACACACACGCACCGATTATGACCATCAAGGCTCCTACAAACAGGCGCGACACGCGACGCAAATCGCGCGCAAGATAAAGGCACCGCTCGTCGCGAGACGAGCGGCGCCTTTGTATCGTGCTGTCGCGCCGCGCCTGGCTGCGGGAGCCTTCATGTGTAATAGTGATCTTAAATTTGTTAATTATATATTATAACCTTGGCATAGCCGTATACTGTTTGGTGTTGCTGAAGCGTCAAGTTAGCCACGATTTCCAAGAATTGCGCAATTTAATTGCCCGTGGGCAATTCCGACTTCCTACATTTTAGATGCACAAGCATCTAGAACATCGAGGTTGTCTAATGGCAAACTCTTGTTACTTCGCAGTCGGTACGAAGCATGTTTGCTTGTATTGAGCACTTGTCGAGCCACCGCTGAACACACGCAGCGCTGTCTGGCAAGCTGAATCAAAGAAACGGCTGACTTTTTGAAGGAATTATCTCTTTAGTGGGGCTGTACTTACACGAGCACGCAATATTTAATATCGACTTCGTCGGCGTGGACCTCGTACTTTCCCTTTCCATTTTCAACACCCCCTTACCCCCCTTTAAAAGGTAGTTTTTGAAAATTAATCGGTTGAAGGTCACTGAACGAGACACAATAGAAGTTTTAAGGCTCCCACAGACAGGCGCAACGCGACAGCGCTACACAAAGGCGCCGCTCGTCGCGCGACACGCGGTGCCTTTGTGTCGGGCGTCGCGTCGCGCCAGTGTGTACGAGCCTTTATTGCGATTCCGCGTGGGGACGTTTAGTGCCCCGCGGAGTATTGATCATTACCATCTTTATTATGTTTACATACTTACAGCGTTTATTTATTTGTGCCTTTTCCAAATGTTGATTTTCGCAAAATCCTATCTTAATAGGTCACCTTCGTTTTAAACTAAACCAGCTACTGTCTATAATTCAAGTTTCTATCTTTAGCAGTTTGTATGTGCGAGTGTGCGAGAGTCTTACGAACATACCCTGTTCTTCCGAAGATCTTCTGTTCTGTGTTCACTAAAGTCATTTATAAGTCTTTCAACAACAATGCAGAGTGTAGAAGGGTGAAAGCAGGTGTCCGAGTGTACCTGACAGTGTAGAGTTGTCAGGCAGCGTGGAGTTAGCATCAGCGGGCGGGGGGGCGAGCAGAGCTGTGGCATTGTCGGGCGCGTAGTAATGCACGCCCAGCGGGTGCGCGCGGAATACGTTGATGAGGCTCGTTACCGGCTCCCCTATGAAGATCAGCGAAATCAGGAACGCGAAGATATCCTCTGTGAACCTGTACAATACCAAGCTCGTTATTAGTTAGTGTTACCGGCCCAGCAACATTTTGAAGATTTTTTACAGAGCCCTTACTTCTTCGTAAGGCTGTTTATCCACCGCCAGATTAACACGATGTCAACGAGAACGAGATGACGGCGCCGAAGTAGCGTTACATACATTTACTATGACCGCGTGTCCACCGCACGTCCGTCAACGGGACGTCACGTTTGGTTCAAATAAACCGCACAAAAAGTGTCCACACTAATAAACCTTATTTGTAATACTGTTTGTTCTGTTCGCACAGACAAACCGTGAAAACGGTTTTTCGGGGCATAGTTCTTAAGTTAAGATTTAAATAAACTTCGTTCTGGATTTAAAAAAGAACTCGTTTCTCGTTGTGTCCCTTTGACAGTGGCGGTGGACAAGCGCGTTAAGGGTCTATGCACTCGGTTTTTGTAAAAACCTGAAGACGTTAACATTTGTTCGTTTGTTTTTCAAGTGCTCTTATTTTTGTCAGATAAGTGTTGAGTATCATGAATTTATGGCTATTAAATTAGCAAAGACAAACATCTAGTTCTAAGTCATTTAGTAAGTAGAAGTTGACACAAGAACCGCACAAGATACTAGGAATCCAATCCTAAATAAGAAGGGTCGGTGGTGAAACCTAGTGATCTTCTTAACGGCGACGCTGCCCTCGACGGAGGCGACGGCGAGCGCGATGACGATCATCCACAGGCCGCAGTACATGCGCGCCGTCAGGAAGTCGAACCCGTTGGAGTGGCAGAAGTTGGCCAGCGACTCGTCTAGCAGCAGCAGCGGGCCCGTGGCGCCCGTGATCATCATGGGCTGTCCCGACACCAGCGCGAACAAGATGCCACCCGCGCACGTGAAGACCTGCACATTACACGCAGTCAAGCGGACACACCTAAGACCTGTACCCTAATTACGTAACACACAATCTATCACAATCTGAATCATTTTGAAGCGTATTGCTAATCCATTGCTTCATGTGTTCGAAAAATTTGACGGCTCAACAACGTAAATAACGCAATGAATGTTGTTGAACTGTCAAAATCAAACCCATTCCTACTGTTAGTGTGTTACGTAATTACCCCGCGGATCTAGCTTGCGTTTACCGAATTACAGTACAAGCGAACAGTAGGCACGATCAAGTTCAGCTCAGTTCAGCCTGAAATTACAGTAGACTAACGGAAGGAGGAGGATAAATGGAGGCATTCAGTGGACTAGCGCGGGTCTCCGTCACGATAGGGTTGATGACATTTTATTTTATTTTATACTCTATGAAATATTGTTTGCAAATATTGCCAACAATATTATAAATAAAAACTTTAAAAAATACCAAGTTATAAAAGTTTTAAAATAACTGTTAGACAAAGACGGAACTACTCGTATCATAAAAGTGACGTCACTACTGTGTAACTTCATACTAGCGCCATACATCGTCCGTACCGCGCGACAAGGACGGGAATAATCCCTTCCAAAAACTTTTAGAGCATGTACTCGTAGTTTCTCCATATTTCCATCGATATTACAGATTTTCTCGATTATCTCATTTTACTATGCCTTCTTTGAAATTACATAATTTGTTCGAACATTTCTAATATTAGTCATCATCCCTATTACACACAAGTTAGCAGCTAGCCAGATTTAACAATGTACGGCCCCCCAATGATCCCCGCCCATTGAGTACCTCGGGGGTACCCTTCTCCCAAAAGAGATTCATGGCATTATGAATACTAGCTCACCAGAGTTTCAGAGATGCCAATGTTGCCGTAGGTCTTCTCGGCGAGCAAACCGCCGAACGTGATGGCGGAGGACAGCGCTGCGAAGTACATGAAGATGGTGGCGGCCACGCACTGCCCGTTGAGTGCGTCGCGGAAGTCCGACGCGTAGTGCGGGTAGCGCCGCTTCATGTCGCGCAGCACGCCTGTAACACGGATACGCTGAGCCCTCGCCATGCACCACTTGCCTACAGCTGTGCTCACACGACGAACGATGCCGCTCATACGGAAAACGAGCATCAATCACGACCATGATTTAGTGCGCACTAAGCGATGGCGCTGTCTGAACTGAATCTGTGGATTCACACCATTATAAGTCAAAATTTCACACGATTTTTTACTTCAACACCAGTCAGTGAGTAACCAAGTACGAGTAATGAAGTCCTGTATTTAATTAATTATTATATCAATGACGAGCTTCTGCCCGCGACTTCGTCTGCGTGAAATTTGTTGCTCCGCCGACTCACCCCATCGCATCGCATCGCCTGCCCGCGCTATTACTTCGTTTTTGCTCAGCTTTCTTCAAAGTCAAAGTCAAATCATTTATTTCAAATAGGCACATAAATGGCACTTTTGAACGTCAAAATTTACAAAAAAATAGAATTAATTCTAGTTGCCCCCTCCAAAAGGTAGATTCGTATGGAGAAGAATGGGCAAGAAACTCCACCGTTACTTTTTTAAAATGTTTTACAATATTATGTAAGTTCACGTTAATTATGTAATCATATGTGAAGACGATGCACCTAGCATAAAATTACTATACCACAATAGGTAAAAAGAATTAAATATAATGCAAAGGCAGGTAAATTAATTATGTGATAGATACATGGTGCTCACATATTTACAAATATTGACCTTCCATTCCTTCATTAATTAATTCATTCATTCATTTCATTTCTTCATTCTTTTCTTCATTTCTTTTTTTTTCTGACCTTTTCCAGTTTTCTCGATTTCTTAGGGTCCTAGCCTGATGTTAAATACCCTATAGCCTTCCTTAAGAAATAAGCTATGAAAAGCAAAAAAAAAAATTAAATTCGGCTGATGGTTTCAGAGATTAGCCCCACATACAAACTTACAAACAGACACATTTTACCTCTTTAAAATATTACTAGCTGCGCCCCATTGCACCCACATTGGTGTCGATCCCGTAGGAATATCTGGATAAAAAGTATCCTATTTCCTAACCTGTCCTGTCCTGGTCGTGGTCTAAATATATGCCCAATTTCATCCGTTGAGCAGTTTTACCGTAAAAGAGTAACAAACGAACAAACTTACTTTCACATTTATAATATTAGTTAGGATCAGCATTATTCTTTTCGGGAGTGTTCTTTTTCACAGCTCTTAGGCTGATTTTAGTAACATTTACAGACAAAACCAAGTAAATGCAGCGTGTGGTGTGTATTTAAGATGAGGGTGTGTTTTGTTCCTCTAACTGCATGAACTTCCGAATTAAACTGCAGGTTCTTCAGATGGCACATTTCTGTAGGCTGTTATAAACGGATTCTTCTAAATCTATTAATTTCAGGCTACGGAGAATATGTCAAAGTCAAATAATTTATTTCAAATAGGCACATATAGGTCGGAGTGCGGCGTGAGACAGGGGGGGCTAACCTCACCGAAGCTCTTCAACCTGTATGTGAATGCGCCGATAGAGAGGCTCAGCAGCTCGCATGTCGGTTGCCATGTTGGAGGTGTGGTGTGTGCCTAAACAATATCAGTTACGCTGACGACGGGACATGGTGTCCAGATTACCTACCGGCAATTAAGCTCAACGGATGCCCAGTTAATAAAGTTGATACGTTTAAGTATCTTGGACATTTATTAACCTCTGGCCTGGAAGACAATGCAGAGATTGAAAGGGAACGTAGGGCGCTGTCTGTTCGTGCGAATGTGATAGCCCGCAGATTTGTTCGGTGTTCGAGGAGCGTCAAAATAGCCCTATTTAGGGCATTTTGTACGTCCTTTTATACTGGAAGTCTGTGGATGGATTATACTCAGAAACAGTACAGCGCTCTACGCCTCCAATACAACAACGCGTTTAGGGTGCTCTTGGGGCTGCCTCGCTTCTGCAGCGCGTCGGGGATGTTTGCCGAGGCGCGTGTGGATTGTTTCCACACAATCATGCGCAAGCGGTGCACATCCCTAGTGAGTAGGCTGCGGGCCAGCCGCAACAGTATCCTGAACGCTTTTGCTGAACATTTTGACTGTCAGTACGTGAACCACTGCTGCATGGTTCACGTACTGACTAAAGTTAAGATATTATTTTAATTATGTTTATAGTAATGTATAATTTTCAACTGAAATGTAATGTAATTGATTAATCATTTTTACGTGCATTGATAACTTCGCACATAATCTGGGGAAAAAGTGTGAATCTGAGGTGATTGACTTCGGACTATCAGACCATACAGCACAAATGCTAAAATTACCTATTAACAAAACCTGTGTAATAAAACAATGGCAAATAAAAAGACGTGACAATAATAATGAAAATATTGCAGAAATTTAAAGATTATATACAATGTGTCTCATTCTCGGAAATATATGATACTAATAATCCAAATACTGCCTACAATGCCTTTATGGATACATTATTAATGCTGTATAATTTACGTTTTCCGTTAAAGAAAAAATAACTGTTAGATCTAAAGTAAAATCACAATGGGTATCGAGTGGAATAAAAATATGTAGAAAAAAAAAGAGGAAATTTATGTGGAATTATAGACTGCATCGTAACGAATTAAATAAAACAGTATTTCTAAAATATGCCAAACTTTATAAAAATATAATTAGATTAACGCAGCGAGCTCAAAACAATCATAATATTAAAACATCATTTAACAAATCTAAAGCTACATGGGCAATAATTAATAGATCTAAAATGAATATACCAAGGGATACGATCACTTTCATAAAACTAGATAATAAAACCATAATTTGTCTACAGAAGATAACAACCACCTTCATTAATTTCTTTGTAGAGAAAATAAAACCGAAAACGAAACCAGGTTCATTGAATAAAGTAACCACAAATATTGACAAAACAAGTCAGTCTATGTTTATGGCACCAAGTACACCAACGTACGACGTACTTCAAATCATAAGATCACTAAAAAGCACTGAAAGTGTCGGGCATGATGGCCTCTCTACTAAGGTTATAAAGTGGGTTGCGTGTTATATTTGTGAGCATCTAAGTCATATAGTGAACATTTGCATAAGCAAAGGAGTCTACCCGGAAAAGCTCAAAATTTCTATACTAAAACCAGTTTCTAAAAAAGGAGACAAAAAGCATGCTTTCTTATACAGACCTATTGCGCTTATACCTATACTTTCCAAAGTCTTCGAAAAATACTTTTATCTGCAAATCTACAATTATTTGGAAAAGTTAAATATTCTTACAGAAAAACAAAAAGGTTTCCGAAAAAACATAACCATAAATTTGGCTATTTTTGATTTTGTTAGAGAAGTTATGGCTAATGTCGACAAACGGTCACCGGTTTGTGCCATTTACTGTGACATGACACAGGCATTTGACTATGTTGACAATGAAATTCTGCTTGACAAACTGGAAGCTTATGGCATTAGAGGAAATATATTAAAACTCATAGTCTGACCTGAAAAACCGTAAGCAATACACAGACATTTCCAAAATAGACACAGCTACTAAAAAGAAATATTACGCACATCAGATGAAAGACTAGTAAAATATGGAGTCCCACAAGGGAGTGTATTGGGGCCTCTGTTTTTCATCATATACATTAATGACTTACCAAGAGTAACAAATTTTGCAATGTCACTTTTTGATAACAGTACGGTCATTATACATTCTAGAGATAATGAGACATATGAAAGTGATATTAAAAATACTATCACATCAATAATCAACTGGTTAAATGAGAACAATTTGAAAATTAACCTTGATAAGAATAAAATTATGTTTTTCAGCCAACGCGTAGCCGCACCAAAAATTAACGTCTACTATCAAGGGACGGTACTAGACAAAGTATACTCAACAAAATTTCTAGGCGTGACAATTGATAAAAATCTTAATTGGAAAGCGCAAACATAAGAATTATATAAGACAACTAGTTCTTCGGCTTACGCACTCTATATGTAAACTAGCACCCATCATAAGTATAGATGCACTTCTTGTAGCTTATCATGGCATAATTGGCTCAATGATAAGATATGGCGTAATACTCGTATTATGGGAAAACCCGACCAATAAAGACATAATTTTTAAATCCCCAAAAAAGGTGCATTAGTGCCATGTTTGGTCTAAAGATGACTGAAAGCTGTAAACCATATTCTATTAAGCATAAAATATTAATTCTTCCCTCTTTGTTTATATATGAAGCCGCTAATTTCGTTAAAAGTAATCTGTTGGAATATTACAAAAATCCCAGTGTTGACAGATTAAAATAAGTACTCGATGCAATCACTCGATTATCACAATCGATTATTCACTCATTCGATCATTCGTAGATGTCGGTCGTTCAAATGTTTTTCTGTTACAATAAATCGGACCGTCGAACAGTGCACACGTCTTTTCTTTCCTACTGCGACCTATTTCCCACAGGTTATGGGCCCAGGCTACGTAGTAATACAGTGTTAAGATTATATTAGTTTTCAAAAATAATCAACTGTTAGTTCGTTAAAAATAATTTGAAAATGGAGTCGCGAAGTAAAAGAAACATTCTACAATTTAACGGTGAACGTTATAGCACGTGGAAATTTCGCGTTAGATCACTTTTAGGAGAATTGCAAGTATTAAGCGTGCTTGATGAACTACCGCCATCAAACCCAGATGAAGAGTGGAAAAAGAAAAATATGCTGGCTAAAGTACTTGATACAAGAAGAAGCCACATCCTGGAAATTCAATGCATAAGATTTCGAAGTTATATTGTGATCATTGCGGTCGAAGAAATCATGTCAAGAAGGATTGCCATTACTACAAGAAAATTCAGCAAGATAGCGGTAGTAGTAACCAGACACCAACTGCAAATACAATGCAGGTTTCCGGAAATGATGAGGACAGTTTCGCTTTTATGTTTACAACATGTAAGTTATTTAACTCTCATTCTAATTGTACTAATGATAAATTTACTTTTCTTTTAGATTCGGGCGCAACTGACCACATTACGCATACAAAATAATTTTTCTCTTCTTACTTAGAGTTACCCACTCCGCTAAAAATTGGAGTAGCTAAGAACAGCACTAACATTCCCGCATTTGGTAAAGGACAAATAAACGTTACTAGTAATCTAGGTTTTCAAGGATCAATCGATAGCATTCTATATTCACCGGATATGCCATATAATTTATTATCGGTAAATCGTATTCAAGAAGCAGGTATGTCCGTTATTTTTAACAATAATAAAGTTCATATTTACAAAAACAACAAATGCTTAATGTCCGGTGTAAGTAGTAATAAACTCTTTAAGCTACATTTTAAAGTACTGCGATCTCAATGTAATTTAAATTTATCTGAGACTTCTAAACCTTATGATTTATGGCATAAACGTCTTGGTCATTTGAATAAACAAAAATTTAATATTTTAAAAGACCTAATTCAGGATAATCATATCATCAAAGATGTAATTCCTGGTGATGAGTTATGCGAGTCTTGTATACATGGTAAACAATCACGACTACCTTTTACTAAGTCTAAAGACAAATCCAATAACAACAGACCACTTTTTATTGTTCATTTTGATGTTTGCGATCCTATAACACCACCCACGTTTGATGATAAAAATTATTTTACTATTTTCGTTGATGATTTTACTCATTATATAGTTACATATTTAATGCATTCTAAGTCAAAGGTATTTAAATGTTTTAAGGATTTTGTGGCTAAGAGTGAGAACTTATTTAATTCTAAGGTTGTTAATCTATACTGCGATAATGGCCGAGAATATCTTTCTAACGAGTTCAAAGAATTTTGTGTTGAAAAGGGTATAATGTATCATTTAACGGTACCTTACACTCCACAGCAAAATGGTGTATCAGAGAGGATGAATCGTACGTTAACCGAAATGGCTCGAACATTGGTTACAAGTGCGAAATTAGATAAAATATTTTGGGGTGAAGCTGTATTAACAGCTACTTATTTAACTAATATTTTACCCACTAAAGCTCTGATAAATAAAACACCATATGAAATGTGGCACGGTAAAAAACCGAAAATAAATAATTTAAAAATGTGTGGCTCTACTGCATACGTTCATAATAAAACAAGAAACACTAAATTTGATACTAAATCTCTTAAGTCGATATTAGTTGGTTACGATGCTAATGGTTATAGATTATTTAATGTTGAAAATAATGAAGTATTCATAGCTCGTGATGTCATATTCGATGAGTTAAATTTTACACAATCACGTCCAACAAGTAGAGTAGCAGTAGTGACAACATTGTGATTCCCTCAAAAATTAGTAAGCCTGACAGTGATTCGGCAAAACTAATAGAAAGTCAACCTCAAGATTCTTTGACCGAAAATTCGTCATTAGGAAGTCAACCTAATAATTTAAGGCGAAGTGAAAGAATTCTCAATTTACCCTCTAAAAATTATCAACAGATGCATGATCCTGATTTATTTTTGTCATTAATTACTGTGGAATCATTGCCATTATCTTTTAAGAATATATTTGATCGGCATGATTCTGACAAATGGTTAAAAGCTGTACAGAGTGAAATTGAGTCACTTCGAAGCAACCAAACATGGACTTTAGTAGCAAAACCTAAAGATGTCAATATAATAAGTTGCAAATGGGTATTTACTATTAAAAACAATGAATTTGGTGAACCCGTACGATATAAGGCTCGCTTGGTTGCTCGAGGTTTTACTCAAGAGTACCTGCAGGATTATAACGAAACTTTCGCACCAGTAGCTCGCATCACTACATTTAGATTCATTTTAGCTTTAGCTAATCAATTTGATTTACATATACACCATATGGATGTTAAAACGGCATTCCTTAATGGAATACTAAAAGAAAATATTTATATGGAGGTACCAGAAGGCATTTTAGCTAAAGATAATCAGGTGTGTAAACTAAACAAAACGTTGTATGGCCAAAAGCAGTCGTCTAGATGTTGGTTCAAACGTTTAGATCTCGTTCTTAAAGATATGGGTTTTAAAAATTCGGAAGTGGATCCTTGTCTATATGTGTTAGATAAAAATGGTATAGAAAAAAATGTTTATATAATATTGTACGTCGATGATTTAATCATTTCCACTAAAAGTATTCATACATTACAAGTTTACAAGAACAGTCTTATGCAAACATTTGAAATGACTGATTTAAAAGAAATAAAGTTATTCCGTGGGATCAGAATTGAAAGGTCAAATAATACTATTTCTTTAGACCAATCTACATACCTACAAAATGTTTTAAATAGATTTTCTATGACTGATTGCAACCCTTCTAAATCACCTTTACCTTGTAAATTTAATTATTTGAGTTTAAATTCAGACACATACTATGAAGCACCCTGTAGAAATGCAATTGGGTGTCTTATGTATGCAATGCTTTGTACACGGCCAGATATTTGCGCTCCGATATGTATATTGAGTAGATACCAATCTAAAAATAATGAAGAATTGTGGAAATGCTTAAAATATATTTTGCGATACATAAAAGGTACAGTCGATATAAAACTGACTTATCATAAAAGTGATTATAAGCAATTAATAACTGGCTATGCAGATTCTGATTGGGGAGGCGATGAAAACGACAGAAAAAGTACAACAGGCTATTTATTCAAAGCTTTTGATAATTGTACAATTTCGTGGAACACACGAAAACAAAATACTGTCGCCGTCTCTTCAACGGAAGCTGAGTACATGGCTTTATTTGAGGCTGTAAGAGAAGCAGTCTGGATTAAATCACTACTAAATCATAATATATGAAGACAACAATAGTTGCATTTGTATCGCAAATAATCCTACAAACCATAAAAAATCTAAACATATAGACATTAAATACCATTTCATTAGAGAACAAATCGCTAGTAAAATAATAAAACTAGAATCTATTTCCACAGGAAATCAACTGGCTGATATGTTTACTAAAGCGATTCCTTCCAAAAGGTTTCTAGATTTAAGACACAATTTAAATTTGTATTAAACTTTATTAAGAAATATTTGTATCATCTGATTTTGAAGTGTATAGTTATTAAAAAGATTATTCGTTAATTTAAATCAACATTTTGATTGTTATATTATAATACTTAATATTAATTAGTCTATTATATACACAAAGTTTTTTTTTATGTGATTGAAATGAGCTTTATTTTTCTGAATACTTGCATTTTTTGAGAGGGACTGTTGGAATATTACAAAAATCCCAGTGTTGACAGATTAAAATAAGTACTCGATGCAATCACTCGATTATCACAATCGATTATTCACTCATTCGATCATTCGTAGATGTCGGTCGTTCAAATGTTTTTCTGTTACAATAAATCGGACCGTCGAACAGTGCACACGTCTTTTCTTTCCTACTGCGACCTATTTCCCACATAATCCTACGTTATTTAACAAACAATCAGACGTTAACATTCGTAGTCGTCGGGTTAAGGATGACTTATGTATAGTAAGGTCAAGCACGGCTTTGAAGCATAAAAGCATATTCTGTTTGGCCCCAAAAAATTATAATAAGCTCCCTACATCTCTGAAACTGCTGCCTACCAGGTTGTTTAAGTTGCATTAAAAAAAATATCTTATAGCCAAATGCTACTACAGCTTAACAGAGTTCCTAAATGAGCGAAATTAAGTAAATTGCGACATTTCTCCTACTTTACTAATAGTAAATAAACTGTTGTATGTTAGTTCGTTAAGCTGCTTCTAAACTAATGTATTGATAATGTAGTTCGGCATAAGCATGGCAACAATAAATTCTGTATTTTTTGTACGCTTTAACTGGCAAAACATGCAGCTCTTTTTATTTATTTTTTAATACCATCCACAATGCACACGTATTGTACTTACTCATTCTTTACAAAAAAAAAAATATCTTTGTCTTTATCTTTATCTCCTTTGAGTGAATGTTGATTTTTTATTTTATATTGCTAATATTTTTTTTTTTTCTAAAAGTACCTGTAGTTTTTTACATATTATACAATGACATGAATTTTTACTGTGTAAATGAATTATTTATTATTTTAATTATTTTGAATGTAAGGACTATGTGGGTCATTGTTTCAGTTTTAATGATGGTCTGGCAGTTTGAGTAGTTTATGCGGCCTACCCAAATGTTCTTTCTTTGGTATTGTTCGTCGAATCATTGAGCTCCTTAAGTTGAGCTAAGAGAGCTGCACGGTTACTGACACATGTGTGCAATGACTGGACAGGTCCACTTAATCTTTGTGGTTCTTTCGTCACAATAGACCATTTAAGACACTAATCTACATGGTCCTCACATGATCTGACCAAGATTATGTCTGGACTTTGAATGAGACTGTGACCTCTGAGTTTGTTTGGCGTTTCTTCTCAGAGAGTCAGACAGGAAAGGCCGACCTCATCTAGTTTTTAAAACATGATTGACGTGAAAAAGTGTTTGTGCAAACCTAGTTACAAAAAAAAAAAACATTTATCATTTATCAATTTCATGAAAAATCAAATTTAGGATTGGCAATTTTGGTTAAAACCCGCTTGGGTGACAGACATACGAACCTGGGTGAGGACATCGGATACTTTTAGTCCCGGTAGTACGTTGCAGTGGGATATTTTCCTACGTCCATGCGGGCGAAGCAGCGGACAAAAGCTAGTATATAAATAAAAATTAAGTGCTGGTCGTTGGTAAGCGCATCCCTTAAGAACGGCTGGTCCCATTTTGCTATTTTTAACCGATTTAAAAAAGGAGGAGGTTCTCAATTCGTCTGTATGTTTTTTTTCTTTGTATAAATTTTATTAACTTTGCTTCGGTAGTTTTTCAGTAAGCTTCAATAATACGTATTTTTTCCACTTAGTGTATATTGATGATGTTATAATAACTTTCAGTCACTGTTATTAACATAGCAAGTAGTGGTATACGAATTTGTGTGGGATAGGTACAACAACAAAAAAGGGAAAAATATTTTTTTACGTAAAGAAACAACCGACTTCCGAAATTACTTACTTTACTTTTTTACTACTTACTTACTTTTTTTTTGGAAATCTGTTGTCTTTTTTTTGTAATAAAGTACTATTTTTGTTTTAAAATGTCCATAATAGTCTGAATAAGGTCTTTAATGAAAGAAAAATGGGAAAGATTACCCGGAAAATTGGAAATACGGAAAACACTGAAAGTGCTTTTTTTAATGGGGATTTTGTACTTATGAATTATTAAAATTTAGACGGAAAACGTCTGTCGGGTCAGCTAGTTATTAAAAACGGGTGTAAAAAGACACTTAACGAAGCCGAGAGTCACTTGTACTCCCCGTCATTGTAATATTTTTTTTGTACTAGACCATACCCGGGAACCATCTGGTTACGGAGATATTGAAGGTCAAAATTCCAACTTTTACTGACCTTTTTTTACGAAAACATATTTTCACAACTTTAAATACCCCCAAGATGTTCTGTACTGTTGCATGCACGCATAAGCACAATGTTTTGCGCGCGTTACATTGCGCACTACCGTAAACAGCGACTTTTCACACAAAAAATTCAATTCGTTTCCCAGCAATTATTTTTGTGCAATGTTACTTAGTTTGATGTACAGAATGCGTAGTTGACGGCTATATGATTGGTCTTTTTACACTCGCAACGGTTAAAACTAACCTCCGAAAAGGCGGCCGGTCCGGCGGAGTGGATCGTCGGGCTCCTTGCTGGGCAGGCCGCCAGCCTCCGCGGCCAGCAGCGCCTTCTTCTCGTCGAGTGGCGCCGGCGCTTCGCCGGCCGCGCGCTTGCGTTCGAGCGCATCGCGCTTGCGCCGCCGGATCATCTCGCTCTTGGCGCGAAGCTCCTCGAATGGCAGCAGCGCCTGGCGCTCCCAGTCACCCGGCGGCAGTACGATGGAGTCGTCCAGGAACTCGTTGATGGCGGACAAAAGCTCGCGCCGATCGTCCGCCTTGTACGCGATGGAGTGGAACGCTGGGTTGGACATGAGCGTGGAGATGGAGCGGCCCACCTCGTGGTAGTCGAGGTCGGCGCCGCTCGGGCCCAGCAGGATGAACATGAAGCGCACAGGCACGGGCACCTCGGTGATGGACGGCATGAGGATGCCCTGCGCCAGGCGCACGAAGGCGATGGTGGGCTGCTCCAGGAAACCCACTGCGCCCACCAGTACGGTGGTGGCCTCGGCGTCGCCGGGGATACGTTTGAGGATGGAGTCATTGTGCGGGCGGCGCAGCTCATCCTGCGAGCCGGCGGCCGCGTCTACTGCTGCCAGGTACTCCACCTCGCGTAGGTCCAACCCGCCCGCCGATGACTTCTTGCGCAACTCGGCGCGCTCCAGCGGCAGCGCGTAAGAGCTGCGCCGGCGCCGCGGGTCCGCCAGGTTCTGTACACAGGCGCACACTTATTTCCTTCAACTAGTAAATGGAATATTGTCCCATGGTGACGTCGTTGCTCCGTATATTTGGCTAGGAAGCAAACTTTCGGACGTATTGTGTACTTGTCTGATGAAAGATTAAACTCACTTTATTAAGAAAATGAAAAGCAAAATAGTGCAATTCAACTAGTCTAGCCACAGTTAACATTATTAGGATTAATAAAGTTCCGTAATTTTCATTTTTCATTATGAATTTACAGTTAGTTGTTATTTTTTAATTATTATTACTGATAGGCACGCGTTTGGACACTTATTCACCTGATGGTAAGAGATGATGTGATCGATGCTAGAGCACGCTTGTCTGCCTACAAGTACAAGCAGGCTCTCAGGTTATATCTATCGGGAAACAAAACCCCGCAGCGAATTCCACTCCTTAGCTGTACGCGCAATGAATGTGTTCCCAAAACGTTTTGTTTACCCAAAACGTTTTGTTTATCCAAAATAACATTATGCATATACAGAATTGCAGTTATTGAGTCACAAAAGTACTCACAACAAAAATAAAACAAAAAAAATTGCGAAACGTTCCCGCGAGGTCCTCATTGGCAAACAACAATAAGCGAGAGCTGAAGCGCTTAGCTTATTGACTGCAAGTGTGCCGAACACAGCGCCATGGCGTTCAGTATCAGAGAGGCGTCACCGCGTCATCTTCCTTGCGTGCACAACAAGTCTTTGAGGACTGATTAGTTCCTACAAAACTGCGTACATGTAAGTAAATTCTGGGCAGGGTGGATTGAATGTTTGTTTCAAAACCAAGGAAATTTTGATTGTAACAGAACGTATGGCTAGACTAGGCATAATATAATATCATTACAAATGGCTCAACAACAGCAAAATAAGCTCAAATATACTCACAATTGAATCACAACCAATGATGAAGCTTAATGCTTTCTATGTCTATTTTTATTTATTAGTTATTGATTTCAATCAACACTTTAGTATGTGCAAA
This sequence comes from Dryobotodes eremita, assembly GCA_917490735.1. Classification (NCBI taxonomy): domain Eukaryota; kingdom Metazoa; phylum Arthropoda; class Insecta; order Lepidoptera; family Noctuidae; genus Dryobotodes; species Dryobotodes eremita. The sequence continues at coordinate 309,954 of OU823241.1, read as the reverse complement.
TGTATTGTTGATGTAGATCGTGTTGACATGGTATGTATACTATGTACCAGTAGATTAAGTAAGTACGGAGATGTACAGACAGCACAAACGGGCCGCGCACGGCGGCGCGGGCGGCGGCGCGGGCGGCGGTCGGTCGTGTTGGCAGAGTAATGTAAGCAGTGTTGGTACTGAGATGGACAAGGTTTCACGACCATCGACGCGCAACCTTTTACCTTTGATCAGTACATGATTCAGTATCACCCCTGCGTTTTTCGCTTCTTATTTCAAATTTTATTTTGTTTGATTTTCTTATTTTTTTGTGCTTATTTATGTAACAAGTTATCTAATGTTTTGTCCTAATGGAAAGTGATCGTCGCCATCGTTTACATGAATGTGACGTACGAACGCGATCAATCAAGTCGAGTTTTTATACGTCATAATCCATATAAACGATCGCGTTGATCGCGAATTGGCGCGACCAAAGCTTTCCTTTAGGACACGGGGTGATACTATTGTACAGGTACTTCATATTGTAAGTATATCTATAGCACCTGCATATTGTTTGATGACCCATAAATATTTGACGATAAATAATTTTGAATTTAAATTTAGATTTCATCAAAACCGCCCCCTGGGTATTTTTGGCTATTTGTTATAGTTTCTGATTTGACCATCCACTCATTCGCGGAAAATTCACCCTGTATGCGTGTACAACGTACAACGGCAATTATGAAACAATTACGCCGGCGCATATACTGGGCTACTTCCAAACATTTAGCAACAGTTCATGAGAATACAGTTTGCAGCGTTATGTGATGTATGCACAAGGCTCCGGTGTGTATAGTGTGTAGTGTGCGCACTGTACTACTGCACAGTATGTTTAGTGAGAGTGTAGCGTCGGCGTCGCCCGGCGCCGCGGCGCCCGCCTCGCCATCACACGACTGGCTAGTAGTTACTAGTATAGTAGTACACATCTAGTGAGCGTGTAGCGGCGCCAGCCACGCCATCACACGACTGGCTAGTAGTTACTAGTATAGTAGTACACATCTAGTGAGCGTGTAGCGGTGCCCGCCTCGCCATCACACGACTGGCTAGTAGTTACTAGTATAGTAGTACACATCTAGTGAGCGTATAACGGTGCCCGCCTCGCCATCACACGACTGGCTAGTAGTTACTAGTATAGTAGTACACATCTAGTGAGCGTGTAGCGGTGCCCGCCACGCCATCACACGACTGGCTAGTAGTTACTAGTATAGTAGTACACATCTAGTGAGCGTGTAGCGGTGCCCGCCACGCCATCACACGACTGGCTAGTAGTTACTAGTATAGTAGTACACATCTAGTGAGCGTGTAGCGGTGCCCGCCTCGCCATCACACGACTGGCTAGTAGTTACTAGTATAGTAGTACACATCTAGTGAGCGTGTAGCGGCGCCAGCCACGCCATCACACGACTGGCTAGTAGTGGCATCTAGCTCATGTGCATAATAATGTATTGAAATTACTGTTCCTACTAGGGATGGTCCGCAATTCGTTTAGATTCGGTTTAACCGAACTTTTGCATTCGGCCGAAATTCGGTTCGAATGCCGAAAATTCGTTACAAGAATATATTTAAATAACTCAACTGTTTTGACTAAAATAATAAAACAAAACCAGTAAAATAAAATCTTAAGCATTTATTAACCGCTATTTTGAATTTTGATGAAAATGTTAAAATTGCAGTCTTCTTTACTAGAGGCCCTCCTTTAATCACGGGAGGTTTTTTTGGCCACTTTTATCACCCCTCTACCTCCCTCTTAGTAATACGTCATGAGGTTTTAGGCTCCTCCCACCCCTCGCAGCATGACGTGTACTTTTTATTATTGAAAAGATTAGATACTCGTATATCTAGAATCTGTTTTAACAAAAAATTAACATAAAATTTGATTCTACTAGTCTAAAAAATCCGTTGGCCGGAGAGCTCGGAAGCTCGGATTCGTTATAAGTAAAAAATATTTTGCATGTCACACATTAAATCCTCCTGCATAGAGGGATGAGACAAGGGGTCGCTATTTCCCCGAAATTGTTCTCTAATGCATTGGAGGATGTGTTTAAGACGCTAAATTGGGAATGACGCGGCATTAACATCAACGGCGAGTACATCTCACACTTGAGATTTGCAGACATCGTCATATTGGCTGAATCGCTGCATGATTTGCAGCAGATGCTAGACGGCCTAGTTGATTCTTCTGTACGCATTGGTCTACGGATGAACTTGGACAAAATCCAGGTTATGTTCAACGAACACATCACTCCGGGATCGATTGCTGTTAATGGCGGTGCTCACAAAGTTGTTCGAGAATACGTTTACCTCAGGCAAACTCTGCAGTTTGGTAAGAACAACTTAGAGAAGTAGGCTAACAGAAGAATTCGGCTGGGCTGGGTAGCGTTTGGGAACCTTCGTTGAGTCTTCTCGGCACGTGTTCCGCAGAGCCTAAAGACTGAAGTCTTCAATCAGTGCGTCCTGCCTGTTATGACTTACGGAGCCAAAACGTGGACACTCACGATACGGCTGGTCCATAAATTTAAGGTCGCTCAGCGAGCTATGGAACAAGCTATGCTTGGAGTCTCTCTGAGGGATGGAATCCGGAATGAGGTGATCCGGCAGAGAACCAAAGTTGTTGACATAGCTCACAGAATAAGCAAGCTGAAGTGGCAGTGGGCCGGCAATATTAGCCGTAGAACCGATGACCGTTGGGGTAGACGTGTTCTTGAGTGGAGACCGTGAATCGGCAAACGTAAGCTAGGACGCGATCAGGCTCCTCCTTCTGCGAAGCAGTAATGCTCGCGAAGGAGGAGGCGGAGCGCAAGAGGGAGAGGCAATCACTGCGCCCTCGCGCCCCTAGTCGCCGCAGGAGGAGACACCCTGGGCGTCGGGAGTCGATTGCCGACTCCCGGCCACCGTAGGCGCGGGCTTGCGGACGGCGAGCAATGGGCAGCTCGCCGTCCGGTAAGGACCAGGCCCGGGTCGACGGCGCGTCGTGTTCCACGCGCGCCTCAAAGAGATGTCAGCAAAATTGACGGGGTCCGATAGGACCGATGCCTGCCGGGGCTGCGGATTGTTCGAAAGAGTTACCGTGGCCCTGGCGCACAGGCAACTGAAGGAACACGGGTGGGTTTTAGTCAGTAAGAGTCTGACACGCCCTTCCGCTCCGCCCAGAGCGGGAGAGGTCATTTGATGATTTCCCACCCAAAAAAAAAAAAAAAAAAGGACGCGATCAGGCTAGGTGATCCTCGTAGGGTGGCTGGTAGTAGCTGGATGAGAGTTGTCAAAATTAAGCTAAATGGTGTGCAATTGCAGAGGCCTATGTCCAGCAGTGGACTGCTGTAGGCTGATGATGATGGTGACATTAAATTAAATATTTTTCATAGCTCGAAAAAATGTACGTGCAAAAATGCGATTAATCACGATGGGGAGGACGTGACCCCCCCATCGTGATTACTTTTTTTTTTTCAGACCCCCTCCCCCGTGTTCGACACGTGATGAAAAGACGAACCTCGACTGATATTTAAAATAATTTACCAAGCCAGGTTATGGTGCAAATACACCAAGGATTTTGCGTTATCTGGCAGGAGCCTGATACATTTTTGTTCGTATACATTTCCTAGTGAAAATAACCGAAGTTCGGCCTAACTTTCCGAATGTCGTGTGAAGCTCAAGTGGTTTCCGATTCGCTTTCGCCGGAATGCTCGTATTCTTTCCGTTTTGCATAAAGTGCTCTTTTCCCCTTCCACCCCACTCTATAAGAAACGTTTCCAGTATTTTTGCAAGTCCCATACAAAATTTTTAAGGCCATCAGATAACTTGAAGCTTAAAATGCCAATGCATTCCAAATCTTTCTACGACAAACCCTTGTCTGTCCAGGCGGCTCGTTTGTGGAATGCATTGCCACTTGCAATAAAACGCGCGCACTCGTTACCTATATTGAGACTAGTGAAGGAACATTACTTGTTGTTGTGATCTTGTTCTGCTGTAATAATCAGTACTCGTCATTTACGTTGCTTATATATTTAATATGTATGTATTTATATATTTATTATATAGCAGTTGTTTCAGTAGTTGTTTCCGACTTCCATACAACCCCTTCTCAACGGACTAACTATTTTTATTAAAGAACTAGCTAAGAATTATTATTGTCCCCGATGTAACGTTTTAGATCAGGGTTGAGTTGGTGTTAGTGATTTGAGACCAGGAGAAGCTACATGATGACATGAGTCTCATTGAAGCCGTGTGGTGTGTTGAGATACAGACTCATGACTGACAGTACTGACTAGGGACTAGTGAAGTAGTGACCAGTGACTGCAGATCGGTGACATAACACTGTCCCGACAGACAGCGCCCGAGTCCAATCGTGACAGCGTTGGCAACAAACAGCAATCCAAACTGAGAACAACAACAACTAGAAACAACTAAATGTAATCACACAAGGATAGATGAGTGTCATGTACAATGCTACGTCTATCGGCCGTACGATGACGTGAGCAAACTATCGAGAAGACAAGCTGATGGTGGTGGTAGCGGAGGGGTGAAGGCACACAGGCGCGGGGGCGGCGGTCCGTACGATGAGGTGCGCGCTGTGGCGGCGGCAGGCGGCCGTGGCACTGCACACGGAGCAGCGCGCGCGCGCGGCGGGCCCGCCCTCCTCCATCCACAGCGACTGCGACACAATACACACAGTCGACCTCCACGGCGCCGGCGCCACCAGACGCGTCGGCAAACACATGCATCTTGCACGACGCGTTCACAGGACAACGAGAAAATATAAATATCTCTAAAATCAGTGGATGATAAACCCAAGGAAAAGCCTTCGAGTTAATTTATTTCGATGCATATTAACATCAGTAGTAGTAATTGAATACCTAACAACTTTCGAAAAGGTGAGTACGGCGCAATACATGCCCAAAAAATCTGTTTAGCATGTGTTGCAAGTCATCCAACAATAAAATAAAGGGGTTATAGAACAGGAACTCGCTTCGGGCTTGAAACAGGACTTCGTAACACTCGCACGGATAGCACGAGTGGTACGAGTTGCGCGGGTGTGGCGGGGTACACAGTCGCACGCGCATCTCTGCGCATCGCAGAAAATCGAGCTCGCGCGCTCGATGCTTTGTCGTACGTATTGATAAGAGGTGTTATGTCACAGTTATTTGTTACGGTAGTCGATAGCCGGTCCTTCGTATCGGATTAGCCTTGAACATGTTCACAATCATACCTTCCATCCGGCCGCCCGGCACATGCCGAACGTCAGATTGTCGTAAATAACGTTCGGTAAACGTGACTCGCTATCTGACACGACAGATTATCTTTTCTAGTTATCATTTTTGTACTTTGCGTGTAGGTATTTGAAACCGATAAGGTTCCTTCTGTCATTCGACAACTGATAAGTTATTATGGCAAGGCGCGAGCGTCAAGGCCACGCGGCGCCGTGGCGCTTCATCTGGCGCTCTTCGGGTAGCTTCGGGCTTTCTGGAATAGTCTCCTAATGTGAGACGATGAATTAATCATTATTAAAGATGATCGAAGTACAATACATGTGTGTGTGTGTGGCTCACCTGCAGGCTGGTGTACGAGGAGTGCTTGCGGCTGCTGATGGAAAAGCGGAAGCGGTCGTCGTGCACGTGGCGGTGGCGCAGCAGTAGTGAGCGCATCACTACGGGCTTGTCGTCCTCCTCGATGAGTCCTTCCGCCACCATTCGCTCCACCACGCGGTAGGCCACGCCGGGCAGATCCTTTTCGTCCAGGTCCAGCAGAACCACGCCCGTCTCCAGGCAGCGGCGCAGGTTCAGCAGCGAGTGGAAGGACAGCGACGCCACGTGCGGCTTGCCCCAGCGCGCCGAGCCTTCCTCCACGTCCTCCTCGTACTTGATCCAGCGCGCCGTCTCCTTCCACTCCGCTTCGCCGTCCTCCGTGGCCAGCAGCTCGTCCAGTTGCACGAACACCTGCAACATCATGACCAGTGCTGTTACAGAAAAGCTGGACACGCGCCGCACCTCTCGCTACTTGTGGGAGACGGCTTACCGAGTGTGGGCTGTGATCATACATCTTCTTGTAGGCAGCATCTGTTAATATACTCTGCACTTTATCGCCACCATCCTTGCGGCCCACGTGAACCGTTGAACCCTGGAAGCAAAAACGAGTAATTTAAATTATAGAGATGGTTAAATTATATAGATCTACAACGTCCAATGTGTTATTCAGAGTAACGGGTGGCACTAGGTGTAAGTGGTGAGGTGGTAAGGTGGTGGACTCACACGGGGCTGTATCTTGTGGCGGCGCAGCGCACGCGGGTCGTCGCTGCGGTGTGCTGCCAGGTCGGCGGCGTCCGCCTCGGGCAGCGACTCCTCGGCGGGCTCGATGGACACGCGCCGCTCGCCTGCGCCCCCCGCGCCCCCGAGCACGCCGCGCGCGCCCTCCTGCAGGGAGTACTTGCGCGGTTTGTGAGGGTGCAGGTGCTTGCTGAAAAAACACCTTTGTCGTCAGTCGTCGGCCGACACACGCTCATATATTCATTGATTGACTCTCGACATAATCATATCGTTTGAAACTGAATGTGCAGAAACTAATAAAATTAATGGAGCACAGTATATTCATTTATTAGGCACCATAGAAATATATATCTATGTCATACACTCATATCGTAAAGTTCTTATTTTGAAATAAATAAAAATACCTTAATAATGAAATGACAGACTCCATTAAAACACACTTTTCCTAACAAAATAATACTCTAAAATAACTTTTTTTTTCTGTTTTAGTAGGTACAGTTTTAAGCAGGCGCGGTCGTGCCCAAGATTTGGGGGGGGGGGGGGTCACCATAGGTGCCGAGGAATATTTTAATATTTTTAGGGAGGTACGCTCCTTATAACATGGGACTTCAACATAACTGGCGAAATGTGGGTGTACTATTATGTAGGCACACACTTCTGCCTAACCTTTCGGAGATTAAAGGCGTTATGTTATGTTATGTACATGTTCAGCTCCATATTACTTATGCTCTTCAGGGACGCAGCTTTTACATGAGGGAGGAGTATTTAACAATGCTGGCAAATTGGTCGCAGTACTTTTTGATAACTAGTAGGCATTAGAACAGCAGATTATGTAAGGTGAGAAGAGCGAGTGAAGCGAGCTCGAAAATTTTAACAACCCGCTTCGGTTAGGTTAGGTTTTGTTTTATTTTGCAAACAGAAATAGGAGTTACATATTACATGGTCAACTTATTCAGAAAGCCCAAGGAACTATGACAAATATAGAATGCAAGAGCGAATGAAGTGAGCTTAAAAAATTTGCACAGTCTCGGATAGGTTACATTTTCTTTTGATCACTCGAAAAGAACTAGGAATTTGTTGCTTTGTCGACTTATGAAGAAAAGCTCAAGAATCAAGAGACCGTAGAAAGGAAGAGCGAGCGAAGCGAGCCTAAATTGTTTAACTTGAATAGGTTCTGGTTTCTTTTACCATTATACAGAAAGAGAACTTACTTAGTCAAATTATGACGAAAAGCTTAAACTCGTTTTACAGCAGTTTAGGTTTTATAATCTGGCCTTAACCTTAGCCTTTCGGACCTTACGTACGAGCGAGGTTCTCAACTTCACGAGTTTGCGTCGCTCGCTCTTGCATCCTGGATTCTATATTTTATAGATAGATAATAAAATTATATAGAACGTTGTAGGCCTAACTTGTAGACTGTAGATTTGTAGAACTTTTCTATTTTGTTGAGAACTAACAACAACAAGTAACAACTTGATGACAGGCCTAAATTGTCCTCCCATTCCTATTAACACTGTAATTTGAAACTTTGTAAAAGCCCCCTATTTCTAAAACAGTAACCGTGGAGTTTCTTGCCGGCTCTTCTCCATAGGAGACGACCAATTGGAACCGTGCACCTACCTTTAGATGTTTCATAAGTGCCCATGTAGGTTTATGTGAAATAAAATTTTATGATTTGATTTTGATATACAGGGTGGGTAAAAATCATGAATCAAACGATAGTTGGGGTTATTTGCAGTAAAAAATATCTGTGTGCCAGAGCCCTAACTTGATTTCCTTAAATGTATGACTATTTCAGTGGTTTTTTTTAAGAAAATACCATAATTTGTAATAAATAGGCAATTAGAGTTAAATGGGTACCTATTTTAAAACAATAAATGGCCTTTAGCTGCTTCTAGTAATGTATCATCACTACAAAAGTGCTTTTAGGACAGCGGGTACCATGATTTATGAGTATTGGCACTTTTTTCAATATCTTTTAAGTGTCACGAAAAATTATTTGTAACTGTAAACCATACTGTAAAAACATACTACCAAAAACTTACCTTGCAATGAAAAAAAAAAAAACCTGCTTATTTAATGACGATTATAACGAGGTATAACACATTTATGTTCATTTTTTCATAGCAAGGTCTAAATTAAAGTAAAGCAGAGGATAGTTAAAATCAGCTGTTAGAATTCATTCATTTAGTAATAACACAATAAATCTAGTTACAATAATTGTTCGAAATGCCTTCCTCTGGCGACAGTAGACATACGACATCGTCTAATAAAATTACTTCGCAACCTACGAAATGCGTTTCTGTTATGTTTAAAGCTTTCTTTCGCTATCTCGATTTTATTTCTTAATTCTTGCACTACCTGATTCTCTTTTTCGTAAACCATCTCTTTTAAGTATCCCACAAAAAAAAAACAATCCGATTGAGACCCGGAGATCTCGGTGGCCAATGGATTATTGATTATTGAAAAAAGTGCCAATAGGTACTCATAAATCATGGTACCCTATCATAAGACCGCGCGCTTTGTACTAGTACCGTATCTTCCGCTTTAAGTTTATTTAAGGATCTTAGTGTTATCTGTTGCGGAGGCTGCTCAGTGGCTGTGGCGCGTACCGCCGCGGTGGACTGTGGGTGCGGGGCGCCGTGTTACGATATAGTTTATTGTGTTTTGGATCTTCTTCTTGTCCGTGTCGCTGGCACGAATTTACTCCATTTTTGATGAAATTGCACGAGTTAAGATAAAGAACCTAGTTCAAGAAACTGCCCGCAACTAGATAATTAAACATTTGTGTGATACGCGCCTGGGTTTATAAACCCACGCTCGTGATTTAATAAGTTCCCCGTTATATTGTAACAGTTTTCATAAACTACTATTTGCTGCTTAATATGCAGCAAAAATAAAACCGGGCAACCGACATCATAACGCATGGTGAGCCGCCGGCTACGGCTACATACCCGCCTAGCTAGGCACGGCTTGCGTTCCGCCAATTTTTGTTGATAGTTTCCAAAACCTTTAACGGCGCAAATACGTAAAATGATGTACGCAGCCTCAACAAAGACGAATAAATTCCATCAATAATGTTTAATACTGTAATAGAGCGTGCAGCAGGCCGAGTGCTAATGAATACATCATTGAGAGGACGGCTCATCCATCGCATTCGTCACAGCCGCGCGTGCCGCGTGATTTTGTGAGGCTGCGTGCGCCCGCGCCGGCCATTAATACAGGCTTCATTGTTTGCGTATCGACAGTCACAGATTGGGAGCATTTGCCAGTGTCGTGCCTGTCGTGCGGTGCTAATGATGCGATGACGGAGGCGGCGCGTGTACGAGATGCAATGTGCGTGTTGTGCGTATGGCGAGCAAACAGTCTCTCAGCTGTTTGCGACTTACCCAAGATAAGCAGGATTATTGCAATGATTCGAATAGGGAACAGCTCGTTTGATAACCAAATTATTTCTTAGATTCTTAATAGGTAGGTACCTAACTGGTTTTTGCAATCGTATTAGGGTTTTCGCAAAAACCCTTTTTTACCCGACTACGGCAAAGCTAAAGGAAGGGTTATGATTTAATTTTTAATAAATTGTTCTAGGCCTTACTTATTGCATCCCAATCTATAGATAAAATGTATCATGTTGAAGTTTATTGCTGAACCCATAAAATTGTCGTCGTTGTTTTTAGTGATTGCAATTCGTAACTTGTTACTTGTTAGTTCCGCGGAGTGCCCCGAGCGGGCGCTGCGCTGGAGGCCAAGCTCTCGACGCGACTGCGGAGCGGGCCACCGCCGCGCCGCCGCCGCCCAGCGGCCGCGTGCTAGCGGTGCTGAGCCGCGGAGCTCATGTACAGAAGTCCGGCTCACAAACACGAGCAAAAACGCACACACACATTATCAATATTATCACGCGATTCTTGATATCGCAATCGAGGGGCTCGTGGCTAAGTAATAACAGCAGCACAGGTGGATCGATCAAGTAAAGCTACGCTTGCCGCGGTCGGTCCGTGGATGGGATCTTTACATACCGAAACCGTCCGTGCCTCGGAAAGCACGTTAAGCTGTTGGACTCGGCTGTCATTCGTGGATCTTTGACAGTCGTTAAAGGTTGTCAGAACCGCGAAAGTTTGACAACCAGTCGTACCAAGGGGTATAGTGTTACCCAGTAACTGGGTTGTGGAGGTCAGATAGGCAGTTGCAAAAGGCTAGGATGACTTGATATGGCAATTCTGATATTGATGAAGTATTGATGGTATTGACAGTATTGCAATATTTGCAATAATATTATTGACGGGATATCAGATAGTAAGTATCCCAGCGCGTGACAGTCTCAAGTACATAACGCGACACCTCGCGCCTGTCCCGAGCCGAGTGCACTCCGTGCAGTCTCTGTAGGTACGTAGAGCGAGCCTAGTGCGCTCCGTGCAGTCTCTGTAGGTACGTAGAGCGAGCCGAGTGCGCTCCGTGCAGTCTCTGTAGGTACGTAGAGCGAGCCGAGTGCGCTCCGTGCAGTCTCTGTAGGTACGTAGAGCGAGATGAGTGCGATAGTTTTCACTTGCTGTTTGAAGCCGAACTTCTGTACGTATCTATTTCGTGGTGTGGCTGTGTGAGGGTGGAGTGTCTCATGCGATGTTAGCGTGCGCAAGGTCGCACCGTGCCCTTGTCGCGCCACGCGTGCCAGGAGCCGCGCGTACCAGGAACCGCGCCCGCCGCCGCACGCCGCGCCGCCGCGCCGCCGCGCCGGGCGCGTGCCGTGCACCACCGTCGTTTCTATCATTCATCTTCTAGGTAATGTGTAGATTTCGCCTGTTTACTTAATAATAATACATAGGTAAGCATAATCAGCCTATAACGTTCACACTACTGGGACACAAGCCTACTTTCTGTGGGCCGAGTGGGCTATAAATCCACAACGCGGGCTCGGTGTGGGTGGATGCCACATTGTCACACGTCTCCAAATTTTTGGTTCTAGAACATGCCTGTTTCTTCATCTGATATCTTCTCGATACCCACTGGATGGGTATCTAGGTATATTAAATTAACAATTTAAAACGACTATTCAAATTTATTCATGTGTCAGGGGATCAAATACCTCCTGCAGCAGGCTCTATGTGGGATTCGTACGGTCCATGACGCTCTATGAGGGGGCACTTGTACAGGCAGACAACTGACGTCCTGAAATGTCGTAATCTGTGAAGATCGCAGAAAGCCATTGTCATCAGGATCATAAGAGGATATCGTACGGTCTCCTACTAGGCGCCGAGCAACTTGGCCGGATCACCGCTCTGGGATCTTGATGCTCTAAGTTCCTCTCGTCACTCCATCGATGGCGCCTGGACGTGATGCACCGGGGCTGGCCTCCCAGACCTCATCAGGTCGAGGTTGACAGTGGACAAGCCTGAGCTGAGATCTCGTTGCGGTGGTCATTGCTGCGGGTAACCTTTTGTTTCTGGTCGTGGTTAAGTCCATGGTCAGCGAAGCGAGGGCGCGTGTGGTGGCGTCGACTCCGTTTGCGAGGAAGTGATGGTCAGAAGGGAGCGCGCGTCTCTCATGAGGAACTAGGGCCGTAGATTAACGGCTGCATGTGGTGACGGGGTCCGCATGCACTGGGCCAATACTTGGCTGGGGGAGCGGGACGAACTTCGCAAGTACTCCAGCGCCCCGGCCAAAAGTAGTCCATAAACATCCTGTGGTTTGAGTCATTTAGAGTCTGACATGCACGAGGATGTGTGTGAATGGGTAACATATCATGATAGGTCGAGTTGCTTTATTACCTCCGATTTCGTCACGGACAGTGAGTCCGTGTCAAAATCGGACATGTTCCGGGCAGTATAAGAAATGTCGCTCTCAAAAGACCGTATCTCATGATAGTTAAATAACTTTATAACCTACATCGTAGGTCACGTAAAGGGTGTCCACGTGTCCACCATCACACCAATATTAGGCAAGTATGAATCGAACTTGCAACTTTCTGATCGTGGCTGTGAAGGCACAAGAGCAAGAAAGGAAAATGATCAAGTATGTACTCACGGTACGTTTCGCAGTAATAGTAAAAATTTAATAACGAGCGCGGTGACGTCACTCAGTTGGACTTGGAATTTTTTAATGGGTTGGATTATAATAATAAGGCATCTTAATCTTCCTTCACCATTGATGCATAGGTGGTAGGAACTTTTTTAAACAGACAAATCACCAAAATGATATCCCAATTTTGAAGATACTAAAAAAATTACAATGGACGGTAGACATTCTTTATAAAGAAATATTATGATTCCGCCAATATACAATCGGTGTTGTAGAGTTCAGTCCGCGCGACCGTCCGTACACAAAACAAACGTAATGATAATGACAGCTGATAGATGTAGTCACTACGAGTGCGTGGATGAGCACTGAGCTGCGTGTGGGGCACTCGACGGCATGCGGGCTCACCGCTGGTGCTCCAGCTGCGAGGCACGCGCGTACGTGACGGGCATGACGCTGGCGGTGGTGGCGGTGGTGGCCGGTGGAGGCCGGTGGAGGCCGGTGGAAGCCGGTGGAGGTCACTGGAGGCCAGTGGAGGCCAGTGGAGGCCGGTGGAGGCCGGTGGAGGCCGGTGGAGGCCGGTGGAGGCCGGTGGAGGCCGGTGGAGGCCGGTGGAGGCCGGAGGAGGCCGGTGGAGGCCGGTGGCGGCTGGCGGTGGCTGGCGGTACAATTGGTGGCGGCGATAGAGGTGAGCGTGCGACGCCGCGGCCGCGAGTGGCGTGCGCGCCGAGCCCGCCCGACAATGCCAATGTCAAGCTATTTTTGTCACATTACCAACAGACTCGGGTGCCACTTCCGCAGACTCGAGTATGTCGCGCCAGCCGCTACTCCACTCGTCACTGGTGATGATGTGGCTCGCCTCCGCGCCGCCTCTGTCAAGTGCCGCACACACACGCGTAGGCGCAAGACCTCTAATTTGTGAATTTCATCCGAAAACCGCATGTTTCGCTCGCTTCTACTATATAGGTACATTATTATTTTGGAATGGTAAAGGCGTCATGCACATTCATCACGTGCGCGTCTGTTGTGGCATTGTGTGTAGATACGTGCGCTCACGCCTGGCTAATAATAATGTTCAGTCTTCAACACATCTGTTCGTAGCTGCACAACACATTCTACGCATGACCAAGGTGCCGTTGTATGTGTAACTAAGTATACGGCTCGAAACCCAAACCACCTCGACCTTGAACCTCCTACTCTTATAGCCATTAGCCGCGTCTGTCGTGTTTTGCCTTTTATTCGTCTGGATGTCAGATTCTTCCTACACGGAAGATGTTTCATTGCTTCCGACCCCGAGCTTAGAGATGCAACGCCCAGTACTTATTTATTTTTGTTGTACACTTATACAGCCACTATAAGGGTGCCGTTGCAATGCCCCATTCGTTTGTAGACGTCGCGTTGTCGCCGCGTATGCACAATGTATGAGAGTTAGTTAAAGTTAAGTATAAATAGGCTTATAATATGCCACCATTGGACTAATTATTATTAGTCGAATGGTTGCACAGGCTCATCTTAATCTTAAGTTTGGCTGATACTCAGGCATGGATACTATAATTGAATGTTCGGTTAATCAAGCGAAGCCTGCCTCATTAAATAACGTGTTTCGAAGCGTTCGGTTGCTCAATTTTTATTTTGTAAGTAGAGTTTTCTCTGATATCCAACTGCGCAGAGTTAAGTCGTACGGTGCGCCACGGATAGGGATGTGGTTTACTCACATGTTGCGCTGTGCGCGGCGCTCATCGCTGGCGTCGTCCAGCGAGTCGGCGTGCTCGGCGCGCTCGGCGCGCTCTGCGTCGAACTGCACGTGGCGCACGTCGGCGTCGCGCGGGCTGCCTGACCCCGAACCGGAGCACACGTCCGCCACCTGCACAGTGCACACAGTCCACGTTACTCCGCGCACGGTCCTGAGCCCACGTCTATTCCTGTTCAACTCACTAGGTCACTCGCGGAGAGAGACTGCCACATATTGTTTGATACTTTCCAGGAGTTCCAGGACGCGTCTACTTTCCAAGTATCCATAAAACTTTTGTATACTTTTAACTAACAATATTTATATGAAAAAAAAAAACTTTTAAAATGTTCAATATTAATACAAAGCTTGTAATGAGTCTAAAAGATAATGTTACGATGAAGCTCGGGTAGATAACATGCGTATTGCGTGGTGGAGTGAAGCCGGCGAAGCACTGAGCTGCGGCACGGCGCGGCGCGGGGCTCGCGCAGCACGGCGCGGCCTTCAGCGACGTGGCGCGGTCGATCGCGTGCACTCACCTGCTGGTCGGAGCGGACGCCGGCGGTTGGCGGAGACACCTCCGAGCTGCTCAGCGAGCTGGCACCATCTGCAGATACACCGCACAGTTAGCAGCACCTGGCCTCAGCAGCACACGCCACTGGACTGCTCCTTCTCGCCGGCGACCCTCTGTTGTGCAGAGAGCGCGGCCCTCAGGAGCAGCCTCAGCCGCGGCGCTGATACGAGCACATACGCGCTGTAGCGTGGATACGCCCGTACAGGCCGATGGAGAGGGAATACTTAGTATTGCCCAATAGCAGCCAAATGAGATGGTTCCAAAGTCAAAGTCAAAGCATTTATTTCAAATATGCACATAAAAAGTATTTTTGATCGTTAATATAAACGTCAACATTTATATTAAAAGAGAATTGATTCTAGTCGCTCCTTCCAAAAGGTATTTTCGTATGGAGAAGAATGGGCAAAAAACTCCACCGTTACGCTTTTACAATATTTTGTATACATTATTTAGGCATATAATTACTTATAATTATGTAAAGACGATGCACCATGATAAATTTACAAAAAAAATAAAAATTAAGCAATGACAGATAAATTAAGTAAACTCTAGGATTTTCCAAAAAAATTAATAACAGGTAGGTAATAAGTCAGTATGTGCGTTAAAGTAATCACAAAATATAATCACTGTCATAAACAAACCAAACAACAAACCGACAAACTGTTATGCAGTTTGGCACTAAACATTGTGTTATTGTTAATACAGATTTTGAATGAATAGAAAAATAAAAAAAATTATACAATTAAATTTGCAACCAGTTTGATTTTGTCTAGACTCTAGATTGTCCTATGGAGCTGGAACAGCATGTTTCCAAGCATTCTTATCTTGGATATAATCCTCTAATTAGTAATGTGTTCCAGACGAGTTAACGCCACTACGAGTGTGTGTGAACTACTGGTATGCAACCGCATCTGGCTAGACTGGATGTAGCGGTCGGTCACAACACTCACAACCTAGGCTGGATGTCGCGGTCCCGGTCGGTCATAACACTCACAACTTTGATTGGATGGCGCGGTCGGTCAGAACACTCACAACCTAGACTGGATGTCGCGGTCGGTCAGAACACTCACAACCTAGACTGGATGTCGCGGTCGGTCATAACATTAACAACCTACACTGGATGTCGCAGTCGGTCACAACACTCACAACTTTGATTGGATATCGCGGTCGGTCACAACACTCACAACCTAGACTGGATGTAGCGGTCGGTCACAATACTCACAACCTAGGCTGGATGTCGCGATCCCGGTCTGTCACAACACTCACAACTTTGATTGGATGTCGCGGTCGGTCACAACACCCACAACCTAGACTGGATGTAGCGGTCGGTCACAATACTCACAACCTAGGCTGGATGTCGCGATCCCGGTCTGTCACAACACTCACAACTTTGATTGGATGTCGCGGTCGGTCACAACACCCACAACCTAGACTGGATGGCGCGGTCGGTCACAACACTCACAACCTAGACTGGATGTCGCGGTCGGTCACAACACTCACAACCTACACTGGATGTAGCGGTCGGTCACAATACTCACAACCTAGGCTGGATGTCGCGATCCCGGTCTGTCACAACACTCACAACTTTGATTGGATGTCGCGGTCGGTCACAACACCCACAACCTAGACTGGATGTAGCGGTCGGTCACAATACTCACAACCTAGGCTGGATGTCGCGATCCCGGTCTGTCACAACACTCACAACTTTGATTGGATGTCGCGGTCGGTCACAACACCCACAACCTAGACTGGATGGCGCGGTCGGTCACAACACCCACAACCTAGACTGGATGGCGCGGTCGGTCACAACACTCACAACCTAGACTGGATGTCGCGGTCGGTCACAACACTCACAACCTAGACTGGATGTAGCGGTCGGTCACGACACTCAACCTTGACTGGATGTCGCGGTCGGTCACAACACTTACAACCTAGTTTGGGAAAAGATATCGCTGACCGTATTTACCATATTTTTTATACTTATGTAAACTGTAAAAACCAGCAACATATTTAAGCCCGTCCAAACTTGTGTTTCGCGTATTTATGCGAGACACAAGTTTGGCCAGGTGATACAACTGAGATTTTGTATCAAAATGCTAGCCCACATGCTTAACACCATGTCATAGTTTCGGGAGAGTGCTTAGTAAGTGCGGACTGTCTGGAGGTCGTGGCGGGCACGTGTCGAGAGTTGCCAGCGCTTGCGTGGACCCTGGTCGATTATTCATGAAACACGTCGTTGCAAGCGCAGTCAGGGCCACTGATATATCACAAATTCGCGATCGCGAGTGATTCAGCTTTCACAATCAAAATATAAGAACCAAAACAATATAAAGAACGCACGAAATGCGACTCGGATGACAGAAAATATAAAAGTTATTTTGTGCATAGAATGACCTCAAAAAGTCTTCATGCTTTTGTAATGTGGTGGAGGTGCACTTACCAGGTAAGTGCATATGCGAGTAGGGGGGCGGCGCGGCACTGTCACGGCGTGGCTCGGCGGCGGCGGCGGGCAGGCGTGGCGTGGCATCGCCCCAGACCACGCGTTCCATCTCCTCGTCCAACCGTACCTCATCATCGCCCGCCACCTGCGGAAACATTAAAACGTTAAAACATTAAAACTTCAAATCGAACCGAATCTGTGGGAGATTCCAACCCTGTGTCGCGGTCGCCAGACCCACGTCTGTCTACTCCTCGTATCACTCCGAAGAATCCGAAGCCATAGCTCCCAAAACATGTGCGTGTGAACTGAGGGACCACACTGGGAATTCGCAAAATAAAATTCTTGTTGGATCATTTAGCTTCTTTCAAAATGATTGAGCTGAATGGTGCTGATTGATGCGTCATGTTCGTGAACGGGCGCCGACAGTTGGGACTTATTGAGTGAGTTGGGCTTATTTTAATTATTTTAGTTTTGGATAGTTTTTAAGCTATTGCATAGCTTTTATCGCGGGCTTTGAGCGCGGCGACCGAATCAAGAAATTCCGTAACGAAAATAAAACCTAACACCCCCCACTCCGCCTACCATGTAGCTCGGCCGAGCGTTCGCTTAACGTGTATGTATATGGTACGACTGTACTTGAATTAATATCAAAGAAAAAAAAATACTGCATAAATAAAAAATAAATAAATAATTATAATTGCGTAAGTTGATAAAAAATGCTATGTAATAGCTTTACCGCGGCAGTCCCCGAGTGCAACACGTGTTTTTTTTTTGTTTCCAGTTGCTGTACCTGTTCTGGACGCTTTAAAAGTGTACGTCTTTTTTACATCGTTATCACATATAATCATAAAATCCAACATTAATGATGTAACTAATGTTTTTGTAACAATATAATTTAAAAGTATCTATGGAGTTTCTTGGCCGTTCTTCTCCATAGGTACCTACTATGCTTTGGAATAAGCAACTAGCTTCATATTTCTGACTGACTGACTTCTTGACAGTTCAAAAGTGCCTGTAAATAGTTTAATTAAAATAAATGCTTTGAGTTTGAGTTTGAAAAATCCTAGGGTTTACTAGTACGAGTAAGTACACTTAAAACAGTTAATGAACGAATCTGGGAATTTGTAAACAAGTACCTATATTATAAACTACAGCCCTTAAATTGTGGTCCCTCAGTTCTCATAGACCAATGATACCCAAAGTGGTCTATATCGACCCCCAGGGGTCGACGAAGTCCTAGAAGGGAACCATGTGAGTGAAAAAAATAATTGGGGGTCCGTGAGATGTAAACGGTGGCCCACGATAGTGAATCTTACGAGTATTTAAGCAGGTCGCGACTTTAATAGAGGGCTATGGAACGGAGTATTCTGGGTATCAAACTAACAGACCTGGTTAGGAATAGACCGTTCGTTCTATCACAAAGATACGAGTAACTGATGCCACTTGGAAAGCGGCCACGCTATAATGGAATTGGGCTGGACACATCTGCCGCATGTCGGACGACCAATGGGCCAAACTTACAAGTTGTATCCCAATGGGTCCTTTTAATGGCAAGCGACATCACGGCAGGCCCCGACGGAGATAGCGGGATGGGCTAGAGTCCTTCAACAAGAACTGGTCCTTAGCAGTTTTAAACAGAGAGAAGTGGAAAGAGAGTAGGGAGGTCTTTGCTTGCCCTGCAGTGGAACATCACTGGTTTTTAATATAATAATATTAATGGAATAACCCTCATAGACAGTTGATTTGTTGCTTAGTTTTTACCTGAAAACGTAACAAACAGACCGACGACGGTAATAGTATTGTATGTACTGTCGTAGGTTTTATAAACAACATTATTTTACAAATTTTATAATATTAGTAGCGAATTAGTATACAGGGTGGCAAGAACATAGGTTATTAAAAAAAATGCTGTAATCATACATTTTGACCGCGTTTTGTTCGCGCACTTTTGTAAGAAACAGATGTTATTTTTTTTGAATATCCGGCGTATAACTTCAACGCTGTGGGGTTAAGAACCATGTTATCAGGTTTTGCATCGATTTCCCTGCCACCCTGTATCACGTAAAATTGTGTAAGTTAGTAGAATATTCGGTTTGTGGTCGCAATACACTTTGAACTTGTAGAAACTTGCAAACAGTGGTACCAGATAACATCATGTCACCTATCCGCGTACGCGTACTAGAAGTTCTCGTCTATTCTGATCTTAGATATTCGAAAACACATTAAATACTAAACCTGTTTTTTTCATTGCTTTTTCACTCTACACCTAACTACGGTAAGAAATCAGTCAAAAACACATTTGAATTCGATGAATTTGCACAAAATGAAATATAAGCTGGGGTCTACCCAAAACCGAAAAACATGGCAAGTGGTCTACGATACAAAAAAGTTTGGGGATTTCTGCCATAGAACTTCAGCTAGATCTCGGAAAGTATCTTAAAATGCATGTTTTGTGATTACAGACATTTAGTAAAGAATTTGTAAAGATATTACTAAATAATAGACCACAAAGCATTATGGCCAGTGTATGATCTTCGAGACCGACAGTGCAAAATGTCCGGATAGCATACCTCCGGTCAACTTTAATGGAGCTCCTTTGGAAAGGGTTGATCAGGTTACATACTTGGGACATGTTTTGACTGTCGACCACAAAGATCACGCAGACATGGAACGGGAGCGGAAGGCGTTGTCTGTTAGAGCGAACATGATCGCCCGCAGATTTGCGCGTGCCCTCATGAGGCTCTTTAGAGCGTACTGTACATCGCTGTACTCAAGCAGTGTGTGGTTCACTACTCTAATAGAAGTTATAACGCCATCCGTGTCCAATACAATAACGCGTACAGGCGCTGATGGGGCTGCCCCGATACTGCAGCGATTCGGATAATGTTCGCAGAGGCGCGCACCGACTGCTTTCACGCAACCAAGTGCAAGGTCGCCGCGTCCTTGGTGCGCAGGGTACGGGATTGCCCCAACATCGTGCTGGCGATGACTGCGGGGAGGCTGGGCTGCCCCTTCATCCGGCATTGTTCCAGCAGACATGTTGCTGTACCAGGGTCGGAGAGAAGGTATTAATTATTGTTTTAATGATTTATTTATTTTAATTTCCTTTGATCAAAAGAAAAAAAATATTTTGATTTTATTTAATTTGGTTCATTTCGATTTTATTTGATTAATTTTGTTTCCATTTCATTTGATTTATTTTATATGATTTCTATTAATTTATGTTTGGTAATGGGTGTTATTTACCTGAAATAAATGAAGGTATTATTATTGTATTATTTATTATTAAAGATAAAAAAATACGTATTAACGACTAAACTGTGATCCCTCAGTCAACACATCAAAGATAAATATTTAAGTGAATATTGACAAATTAAATTAATAAAACCGTTCTTTTTCTACATTAGTAAAAATCTTAAAACGTTTTGTAAACAGTCGGGTAAAAGAAATGGAGAAAACATTTGGACGCAATTTGATGATTGCGATTATTATTAGTCCTGGTCCCTCAGTCATCACCTCAATTGACATGTGGCGCGTGCGCTGCTTGACGAAAGGAATATCAGAAAGTCTGTAAGTAAAATTGTGTATTGCTTACCTCCTAGCTGAGATAACATTATTTTAGTAGTTCTATGAAAATGGACAGAGTAGTGTCACCACACAATGAAACAAAATGTAGACATTACTATTATACTTAATTTAATATAGCATTAGGAGAACAAAAACAAATTTATAACAGACGGCGTATGTGTATGGAATAATACATGGCGTATGTGTATGGAATAAACAAAACAAGATAGACTAGATGTGAATAGCACTAACACAAACTTTGAAGGATTCTGGTCGACTGCTAAAAGCTGCGTTGCCAGGATGGTAACAAATACAAACGAAATTTTCTGCTTTGTGCTGGATTATTTAGTGCAGAATGTTTCCATCATGTGATTTCTTGACCCCTCCAGTATCAAGAGCAAATAACTCTTTCGGATTTTGTTAGAAGAGCTTCCACCATTTACGATACCGTTACGAACTTTGCCCACTGATAAGCATTCAAAATAGGTGCAAAACATTCGTAAACACCTCTTAAAAGTGACTTGAAAACCACAAAATCAGTATTTCGTCGTTCTCTTCTAAAATACATTATTTTTCCGATCCGCTCATTACTTAAGACAAACCTAACTCAACCATTGTAAAACACGTAGGAAAACCGTGATCACAGAAAACACTAAGCAACCTTCTGGTCTCCCAATATCACTGTTTTATGAAAGAGCGTTTTTTTTACTTTGATGATCAACATTTCAAAATTATTGAAAGTACTGTCCAACAAAAAACATTATTTCTTTCATTAAGTTTCATACAAATTTCACTTCAGTAGATAATATAAAACAAAAGTACCCCCGCCGCGTCGGTCTGTCTGTCTGAACGCGATAAACTCAAAAACTACCGAACGGATTTTCATATGGTTTTTACCAATGGATGGAATGATTCATGAGAAAGGTTTAAGTGTACCTTTGAGTCATTAAGTGTACATATAAGTCATTAAGTGTACATATAAGTCATTAAGTGTAAGTACCTATAAGTCATTAAGTGTACCTATAAGTCATTAAGCTTTGTGTAAATTAGCTGATATTATGATGATGATTGTTGTTAAGATCATGCCGACTAGGAGCTTTACTGGCATGCGCCGCGTAAACCAATAGAGTTATATGAAAACAATATATTTCAAAAATTAACCCTCTCGGACGTACAATTATCAAAACCATCATCAGTCATCATCATCATTAAATGATAAATGATAAATGATTTTATTTCTGTAAGTAGGTTTGAACAAACACTTTTACACGTCAATCATATTTTAAAAACTAGATGAGGTCGGCGTTTCCTATCTGACTACTCTGAGAAGAAAGGCCGAAACAAACTCAGAGGTCACAGTCTCTTTTAAAGTCCAGACATAATCTTGGTCAGATCATGTGAAGACCATGTAGATTTGTGTCTGAGATGGTCTTTTGAGGAAAAACCACACAGATTGAGTGGACCTGTCCAGTCAGTGCACGCATTTGTCAGTAATCGTGTAGCTCAACTCAGAACTTAAGGAGCTCAATGATTCGACGAACAATACCAAAGAAAAGACATTTGGGTAGGCCACAAAAATTACTCAAACTGCCAGACCATGATTAAAATTAACTGAGGAGAGAAAAAAAAGCAACAATGACCCACATAGTCTTCACATTCACAATATTAAAATGATAATCAATGTAGCCTGAATGCTACTCACATTCACAGACAGTTTACTCTTTAAAAGTCATCAAAAATACCATAAGTTATTATATAAGGATATCATTAATTCTAAAACACTCATTCACAGTATAAAATGGATTGTTGCTTGGGGGTACATTGAAGTGGCTTAGTTAATCCCAAGCCTTTTTGTCATCCAAGTAATCTTTAACTTTATAGAAACCTTTTTGACAGAGTTTCTGTTTAATAAATGATTTAAATTTATTGAGGCTCAGTTCTTTAACAAGACTTGGGAGTTTGTTGTAAAAACGTATACTTTGGCACTTAAATGAATTACAAATTTTTTGGAGCCTAGTCGAGGGCACAATAAGTAAATCTTTGTTTCTAGTATTAATGTTATGCACGTCGCTGTGTTTGGAATATAGATTAATATTCTTTTTTACATAAATCAGGTTCTCATATACATATTGAGATGCGACTGTCATTATGTTTATTTCCTTAAATTTATCCCTCAGTGAATGCCTACAACTAAGGTTATAAATTGATCGAATGGCTCGTTTCTGCAGCACAAATATAGCCTGAATGTCGGCAGCATTTCCTCACAGCAAAATGCCGTACATATTAGTTACCATACATATTAACTCTTTATTACAAAGTCCCCGCCGCGCGCCGCGTCTGCCTGAACGCGCTAATTTCTGGGACTGCCCGCTGGATTTGAAAGAAATCTTTTTGCATTTGATAGCCTAATTCTTGAGAAAGGTATATACCTATATAAGCTATTTAACATTACGCTACGATCCTTAAGAGCCGAGTAAAAAGAAAAAAAGTCAGAAAGAACGCTAAGCAAAAATGAAGTAACATTCAGCGCGGGCGGGCGATGCGCAGCGACGCAGTGGGTCGGCTGCCGAAATTTTACGCGAAGTCGCGGGCAGAAGCTATAGTTATTATAATAAAGTAGTAACGAAGTCAAAACTGTATATTGAATATTTTTTAAAAAAGTAATTGCTATGAGGTGTGGGAACGAAAATATAGTTTTTAGATATTTTGTCCGTTTGTCTGTTCATCTGGATGTATGTTCCGGATTGGCGTAACAACGAAACCGAAACCGAATTTTCGACATACAAGCTGGCGAAGCCGCGGGCAAAAGCTAGTATTTTTTTTTAAATATTCCCGTAAGGCTGCGTCAGAAGGAGCATAAGTACTAAATACTCCCGTAAAGCTACGTCAGAAGGAGCATAAGTACTAAATGTTCCCGTAAGGCTGTGTCAGAAGGAGCATAAGTGTTAAATATTCCCGTAAGGCTGCGTCAAAAGGAGCATAAGAACTAAATATTCCCGTAGGCTTCGTCAGAACGAGCATAAGTACTAAATATTCTGGTAACATGGACTAACTCTCTGAAATAAACTTTTTGAATTTAAGAAAGGTAGAATTTACTTTGTATAGAGATTCTTTCATTTTTGTAAAAGTTTTATAATGTAACAAACTTCTATTAGTTAGAAAAACCGGCCATGTGCGAGTAGGACTTGCACACGAAGGGTTCCGTACCACCGTACAATATTTAAAACAATTATTTTTTTAAACACGTTTCTTGTATGGGGACCCCTTTAATTTTTAACTTTATTTTATTTTTATTATTTGTTGTTATAGCGGCAATGGAAATACACACTGAAAATTTCAACTGTTTACCTATTACCTACGGTTCACGAGATACAGCCCGCTGACAGACAGACGGGCGGACAGCGCAGTCTTAGTATTAGAGTTCCGCTGGCTACTTTTGAGTGCCAGATGATCATTAGTAGTGACCGGTGATAAAATAAGGTCACTATTCTAGGGTTAAAGTGACTGGTGATTGGTGGGTGACACAAGAGAAGCGATGGCTACCAACGTGTTTTGGTATTATTTGATTGTCGTTACTGCCAACATTCACGATATTCACCTATCTAACAATACCTACGACTGAAAATAATTATATTACTTATTTTATAGATTTCTCGCTGGAGTAGTACCTACCTAACACACAATACGACACCAAGCCGCGTATAAATAACTCGATTTCATCAATTGAACAGGGCGGTGAGTACGTTTGTAAAATTGTGGTAAATATATACCTACACGGGCGCGGGAGGGGCGGTGGGGCGCGG
Organism: Dryobotodes eremita; assembly: GCA_917490735.1. NCBI lineage: Eukaryota > Metazoa > Arthropoda > Insecta > Lepidoptera > Noctuidae > Dryobotodes > Dryobotodes eremita. Next base: position 285,548 of record OU823241.1, on the reverse strand, counting down.
GTGCAGGGGGCGGTGCTGGCGCGACGCTGCTGCCCTGACAATGACAACGGGATGTATAAATAAACAGAACGGCGGGAGCGCGCGCCGCTCTGCTGACCTACTCGCACGGGCTGCTCCCGTCCGGCAGCAGTGACAGTTCTCAGTAAGTAGTGCGCCGCCACCGGCCACGTGGCCTCGTCCGTGGCCGCGGCCGAGGCCGTGTCCGTGACCGCTGTTCGTCTGCTCCGCGCCGCAGCCGTCGGGTAAAGGTTCGGCACGGAGCGCCACCGGGAGCGCGTTGCCGACACGTTGCCGACACTGACGCACTACAATCTAATGCATTGTTTACAATTATAAATTAAGAGTGGGTTTAAAGACAAAACCATTTTCAGCCCGATACCTTTGCGCAACCCGATTTGTGAAATAAAAATATGCTTGTAGTTCTTGCGACGGAAAATGAACGTTCAATTAAGGACTTCCATCGATAGCCTTCCGTCGCCATCATCAGACCCTCGTTGACGGTCGTAGGTACCCCAGCTAGGTGTAATGCCCGTTTCTTCTAACACTAGGCGACATGTAAATGCAATGCGGAGGAATGAAGTAGTATTTAGAGAACTTGTAAGTACTCCCGGTAGTCTAGCAACAAATTTCTAAGATACAGGTTCCGAACTTATTCCGGACGAGTGCGATCTGGGCTCGCGCGGTGAGGGTTGCGTACGATGAAAATTGTGGTATCTTCCATGTTTTGACGTGAAACCTCTTTAAAATCACACCGAAACATACCACGACAGGAATGTGAACCGTACCTAACGAAAAGGCCTATATCGTCTTGCTCTAATAATTCCCAATCTTAGAGACGTAAGTGCAGTGTCATTATGTAACATACACAGTCAGCTCGCTGATCAGACCTTGACTTTGCGCCAGGTGCTAGTGGTTGGCGAGGAAGAGGCTCTACGCAGACTGATCAAAACCCGCGCTCTCGCTCCTTTCCTTTCAGGGTAAAACATGACAAACAAAAAATATTGTTATTGTTGTACGAGTATTATTGTCGAAATTCAATACTGGTATTGAGCTGCTCCAATAAATCACAGTGAATGTTGATTTATTTTATTTTGCTAACTATTTTAGACATGAATATTTACTGTAAGAAGTATTATATTATTTATTATTTTAATTATTGTGAATTTGAGGACTACGTGGTTCATTGTTTCAGTTTTAATCATGATCTGGAAGGTTGAGTAATTTATGCGGCCTACCCTAATGTAATTCTTTGGTATTGTTCGTCGAATCGTTGAGCTCCTTAAGTTACGAGTTGAGTTGCAAGGTTACCGACAAATGCGTGCACTGACTGGACAGGTCCACTCAATCTGTGTGGTTTTTTCTTCAAAAGACCATAGACACTAATCTTCATGACCTTAATGTGATCTGACCAAGATTATGTCTGGACTTAAAAGAGGCTGTGACCTCTGAGTTTGTTTCGGCTTTTCTTCTCAGAGTAGTCAGATAGGAAACGCCGACCTCATCCAGTTAAAAAAATATGATCGACGTGTAATAGTGTTTGTACAAACCTATTTATAGAAATAAAGTCTTTTACAGTTCAAGCAGTACGGTTATGGAATGCCTTGCCCGAGTTGATAAGGCGTACTCAATCTTTGTCCACTTTTAAAATTATGGTTAAAAAACACTTCCTCTCTCCTTAAACATCATCATTACATTTAGTTTCCTTGCTCTTGTTTATTATTGTATATATTATATGTAGATAAGTATATGTTTTATGTATGTATTTGTTGTATATGTAAATGGTACACCACTGACTACCTGCATTATTGTCTCTCCTTCTCCCTTGAATCCATCCAAAGGTTGTCTGTAAAAGACCGCTTTTAGCGATAAGACCGCCCATTGTGTCACCCTGTGTAAAATGTCTACATTTATATCTGTAATTTTTATGGTGTACATAATAAAGAGTATTCTATTCTATTCTAAAGTCATTTATCATTATAATTTAATATGTCGGCCTCAACCTTTGCAAGAGCCAGTCGAAAATATACAAACGTCTATCGTAAGATAGAGGAGGCTGTGGGCCACACGCAGGTACCCCAATGTCCGGCACCGTGTGCCCGAGACGGTTACGAAAGCGTCGTAGAGCTGGCACGGCACGCTCAGTAAACGACGCCGCGAGCTCCTCTACCGTCTCTGTACCTACGAGCTCTTCTACCGCTGCTGTACTTGCAAAATACCACCCCTACACCTGACGAACGATACGTTGATGATATGTCTCCGAACTGAGGGACATGGACATTAGATGAAGTAATGCGATGCTAGATCACTGGCGTGCAGCGGATAAACGCCTCAAAAACATTATTGTTCACCAGAAACATTAATGTTGACATTCCAAATCCTATCCCAAGTACAAACTTAACATTGTAATTGAAAAAAATGTCCTCCCGTACATTGCAACTGCAAATGTAAGTTTGAACTCAAATTATTGAGAGATTTACCATGTTATTTTTAAAGCTTAGATGTCTAACCCAAACTCAAAGCATTTATTTCAATGAAACCATTTACAGGCATTTTTGAATTGTCAAAGAGTCGGTCAGTTAAACAGCAAGTTTAAGCTAGTTGCCCATTTCAAAACCTAGATCTCTATGGAGAAGAACGGGCAAGAAACTCCAAGGACACTCTTTTTAAATCAAGATAATCAAAAAATCCTGGGTAGGTACATTATTCTTGTTGCTACTATATGTGAGAACCATGTAGAAAAGTATTAAGAAACAATTAAAATTATAAGATTAATAATAAAAATAAGCCGTGGCAGTTAAGAGATGACCAGTCTCAACTGACGGCGTCTTAAAGGTTTTCCTGTAATGTATAAGGAAATAACCATACTCTGTGTGTTTTTTTTTAATTTGGTGTTATTAAATTAGTACCTATATTAGTTTCGGAGGTAAATGTAAAATGATAAATTTTCGTCCATTTTCTTAAAAAAATTCAAAAGGTAGGTATATATTTTAAAATTATTAAAAAAAATATTTGAGACCCACACTGCTAGCCCGTTCATTTGATATGTCATAAGGTACAGTTTGCGAAACTCTTTTTTAATTTTCCTCTTTGCCCTCCAAAAGTGACTCCTATATTCACAATTCATTTATTTACGTTACACGACCGTTTTTGGGTCACAGAAATTCATGTGTACCAAACAAATTAATTGGTTCTGTAGGTTCGGAATAAATTGGTTGTGACAGACGGACACACGAGTGAGCCAAACATTATGGTTCGTACATAGACGGAGGGCAGGGATCAATTTTTTTATTCGGACGTACGGAACCCTAAAACCCGGCTAAGTACGTGTCGGACACTCGGACCACGCACAGTAAAGTGTTCCGTAGTTGGGATGAATATTTACGTATGCACAATATCGATTTTACCGACCGCAAAAATAAGTTTGTATTACATAGCATTTCTCGAAAAAAAATAATGAAAAACACAGTTTCACTGCGGTTGTAGCCGAAAAGATCCCATTATATTAAAACCATTGACTTAAATAAAACGTCATTAGGTAACATCATAATCGTTTAAATTATTTTACATGCCTATTTGCATAGACCTACATTTTTCTCCCACATGTATGGGTAGAGCTACCCCTAATTGTTTCCATTGTTTGGTGGTGCACAGAATACACCTTGTTTCCAATTTTCATCAATATAGTGCAAATAATCTCTGGGTAAAATGGCTGTGTTACTTCCGGACGGAGGGTGGACAGACAGAGGTGACAGAATTATAAGGGTCTCGTTTTTGCCATTTGGCTACGAAACCCTAAAAACCACATACTAGTGCCAAAAATGTAGATTGCACAGCTCATTTCTTCCCCTATTTTTTTAAACCCAGGGTGGGAATTTTTTAAATGGGACCGAGATCTAAGTATAAGTACCCTCTCCGATAAAAAAAATAGTCAAAGTCGGATTCCTGTCAACTTGAGAACCTTCTCCTTTTTTTGTAAGTTAAATTATGTGTACTTATGGCTTCGCAATTGCTGCACTCAACTCTTTCATCTCACATGACGAAGAATAGATTCACTTGACCTTAATAGTACAAACTATGTATTTATAGGTGCCACTTACCATTAGGTTTTACCTTGATCAAGAGAAAATCATTCGTATTCAATTAAATGAAATGTCTATTCGCTATCCTGTTAGCGATTTGTGAATGTTTACCGAGTAGCTAAAGTTGGCGTCATTTGGCCGGGCCAGGCCAGCCAGGCCGGCCAGGCAGGTCTATGGAGTAGGTACGGGTTCTGTTTAGGTATTACTTGCTCACTTGTAAACACAGATGGCCGTTTTCACTTACGTCAAGTTAAGCTACGTCTAGTCAGGTAATGCCTAACGTAAGCAGATCCAGATTATCGGCGGTTTTTTAAGCCAAGGTCAGCTATAGATAAATGTGATACTGATACTTCCATGATTTTATTTCTATAAGTAGCTTACAAAAGCACTTTTACACGTCAATTATATTTTCAAAACTAGCTGCGCTCACTGTTTCCTATACGACCACTCTGAGCATAAATACCGAAAAAGTTGTCTCTTTTAAAATTCAGACATAATCTTGGTCCGATGATGTGAGGAGCATGTAGATTCAAAATCAAGCATCATTTATTCTAATTAGGCTGAGGATCAGCACTTTTCGAAAGTCAAAATTAGATACAACAGTCTCCAAAACGCCCGATTAGTGTCTGATTGGTATTTTGAAGAAAGAAGTTAGTCAGTGCACGCTCGAAGATCAAGACCAAGGACATTTGGGTAGGCCCTATGAAGTACCCAAGCTAGCAGGCCATCATTATATCAGAATATCAGCGCTGCGACACTTATTTTTAAACTAGCTTCTGCCCGGGGCTTCACCCGCGCGAATGTTGGAAATTTTACTATCCCACAGGAACGTGCTGCTTACTGGGTCAAAAGTAGCCTATATCCTTCCCCAGAATGCCATCTATTTCTCTGCCAAATTTTATTGAAATCCGTTTAGTGGTATAGGCGTGAAAAAGTAAGTAAGTAGTGTCCATATTGATCATTGACCTTGTTAGACTAACTATGTAATACGAGTACATATGGAATGCAATAAAGAATTGAGTATTGAGTATTGAGAGTTACTTTCGAATTTATAATATTAGTATGGATGTCGCAGCATCATGCTGAGATAGGAGCCTTTTGGCCTCGTACAGGACTTTTTGTTTTTGTTTTCATTTTATTTTTGTTTTTTGTGTATTTTTTATGTTTCTATGAGTGTGCTTAGTTTAGTTTGTAATCTTCCTGTGCGAGTCACAATAAATACTTATTCTTCCTTTCATTAAAACCAAGAGAAAAAAACCCACATAGTCCTCACAGTCACAATAATTAAAATAATAATAATATAATACACTGACGAGCAATATAAAAAAGCCACTTGCAAAGTGCCTAAAGAAGTTTTGTTTGATTGTTGCAGAGGTCGTTTATGAACACCAGGAATAACATAGGGCCCAAAACACTGCCTTGAGGCACTCCATACGAAATAGGCAGCTCGTCGCTTTAGCAACTGTTGATATTGACTGTCTGCCTACGGTCTGAGAGATATGAATTTAAAAAGCTTGACTTATATACCACGTACGCCTAGACATTAAAGTTTAGATAGAAGGCAGGGGAGGGGAACGGTATCAAATGCCTTTGCAAGATCAATGAACACTGTGAGGCATTTTTTGCGTTGATTTAGTTTATCAACGATTTCATTCATTAGTGTCAAGGCTGCGTCAGAAGTTGATTTTTTCTTCCAGAACCCAAATTGGTTAGATGACAATAAATTATTTTTTTCAAGGTATGTGGTAAGACTGTTATTAATGAGTCGTTCTCAGATCTTGGATAGCAGGGCAATAATTAGTAACAGAAGCGCGATCCCCCCCTCCTTTAAAAATGGGAAGAATAATGGCCTTTTTGAAAGAAGATGGAAAGGTACCAGAGACGAGGCATAGGTTGAAGATATGGCAAATTATGGGTGTGAGAATTGCAGAGTGCCTTTTTATCATAATTGTAGAAATGTTTTATTGAACGTCTTCTCAATATTTCTTTTTCACTTGATCTATTGTACTTTTTTTTTTACCAAAATTGAATACGATTTTATTGTAAGTGCTGTTTACACCTATACCAGTTTGGAACGGCAACTAACTTGCCTGTATCGTGCAACAGTTGTACGTGTTGTTTAGACGGTGGCGGTCAATTGTTACGTCAATTTTATGATATGCCACAGGCAATAAACTTGCACTGTGTAAATGGGGCTTCATGATCGCCCCGTGGCTCAAGTGGCTGTCGAAATGTTTTTTTGCGCAAAATAACTATTTAATACTTTCTATGCATTACATTAGGATGTCGCCGAGTGTAAATGAAAACGGGGAAAAAACCTAGGTGGGGAATGTCTGCCATCGAGGGTCTGATGTTGGAGATGGATGGCGGTCGAGAGAAGTTCGAGAAAAGGAAACTGAAAGTGACAAGTGTAAAATAAAAGGTTTTTCTGTCGCGTCACGGACGCGGCACTGACTGGCGAAGCGGACTGTTACTGGCGATCGGTTTCTGCTTATCACGTCATCCGCCAACAGTTCAATATCTCGATTACAAATGATCACTCTAAACAGAGTGCTAATTTGTTAGCTACCGTGGAACATGACTGAGTCCACGTCACATATTTCCACACAGTAGCCATCTCCGTTCATCGCCTATTAGCACGTCCAAATGAGAGCGTAAACTGATCGTGCTTCTGAAATCAGCTATAACACCAATTATAGATAGTAGTGTGTTTTTGGAAGTACCTTCCGCGTGCCATAGTCTTCATTGTTAATGTATAAGTAATGTAATCTGACTTTGGCGAAGTTCCAACAAACGTTGCACTAACCGTTTCGACTCATGTCACTATAGGAACGAGAACGCTGACTAAGTCAATCCTAACGGCGCTGACCGTGACTTCGTGAGCACCGAGTGCATTGGTGCACCGGCCGGCAAGCGAGGGTCAGCTGCCGCTGCTGCCAGGTAAGTGCCGACCGAGGCCCACTGGGACTCGCCTAACCTTGTCATTCTATTCTTGTTTATAATCCAAGTATTTTGCTTTATTTAGGGTTTATTTTTCAATGCTCAGATAACTGATCTGAACTTGTTGAACTGAATTGATCGGATATGGACGATATGGTGCGGTTTGACATATTTTATTTTTATACAAACTCTACAAGGGTTAGACTCTACAAACCTAGGGTTACCTACATCTTGGTCAAATGTACGACTTGGCCGTTGCACAGACACTCCTATGGGCTTATGGTAAGAACCAATTAAGTCACTGGACTTTAATGTAGTGTCATGCAATTGCTCAATGAAACGGCCAAGCCATACATTTTGACCAAGATGTAAGGTTTGTAAAGTTAGGCCTTATAGAGTTAGGGGCCTGGCTCTACATTAAACAGTGAAACCGTTATGTGAGTCTTGGCAACTTTTCATGATATGATTGTTGTGGGATGTCATTTTTGTTTTTGTATGGTTCTCTATTTATTTTAATTTTTTTGGGTACTTACCTATTATCCGTAAGAAATACAGACTTACTCCCTTTAAGGGGGTTGTAGGGTGAGAGTTACATTTATTTTTTGTGTGCAAATCCTAGCCTGCAATACCCTGCATACCAAATTTTAGCTTTCTAGATCTTCGTGAAGCGCCCTGGAGGTTTAGATGAGTGAGTGAGTGAGTAACGAAATTGACGTATTCTAGGTATTAATAAAATACAAAATATAAAAGCTAGACACATGAAACTGAAGTGTTTTATAATTCTGCTAACTATATCCTATCCTAAGAATTTGAACTCTCTAGCATTATCCAGGCCGAAGCTATGAGGGTTTGAAAATACGATGAAACGCTTCGAGAAAACGTAGGTAGTGCCCCCCTGCTTTTTGTTTTTGACTCGTCTTGACGGGGGCACTTCCATGCCCCCCGATTATCTGACGGATTGATGGAGCCTTTGGCAAATCTGACGAGGTTTAAAAAAATCAGAAAAGCACCTAAAAGTAGTCATAATTTTACATTTATCTCTAAGTCAACGAACGTTGGAGCTTTGATTACTAGGTATTTGAAGAAGCTGAACCTTTTGGGAAGATTTGTTGGTATTCAGAAGTTTGAACATACCAAACACTTGAAAGTTATGATAAAAAGTTAAGTAGTAAAATAAGAGCATCGTCGGGGTATTCCCTAAACAGAGTTCATTATTTAAATATAATATTACTATGACAAGAAGCAAACAAATGATTTCAAAAACATCCTCATTTTACAAGCTATCCAACGAACAATAAACATGAAAGCAAAAATCAGAGGTACCCATTAATTGTTTAATAAAGCTTGCAAAGATGGAAAACAACACTTCCTAAAATTCTATAATCGTCGCCACATTGTATGGGTAACTAACTACTTCATTGACACTCAATCGTCAGTAACAACATCGATACCCCGATACCGTTGATTGCAGCTTCGGTTTCATATTTTTGAATAGGTCGCGCTTGTGTACAGCGATAAAATATACCGCGCGGCGCGAATATGCGCCATATGCGCCATGCACGCATGTCTTGTGCTGGCGTGAAGTGTTCGCGCGCCGCGCAGATAGACTAAAGGTTCCTTCAAACTGGCGCGACACGCGACGTGACACAAAGGTACCGGTCGTCGCGTCACAGGCGGTGTCATTGTGTAGCGTCGCGTGTTGCGCCTGTTTGCAGTACCCTTAATACACTCGTATGCACGGATCGCACCAGCATAGCAGCTAACTGCATCCGCAGCCGGGCCCCGAGCCCCGGGCTCTGGACAACATCATGCCTCGCAAGGTGCAACATGTCTAGTCGTGAACTCATGACCAGCTGGCAAGGGATTCATTTGCCACAGCGATCGAGGAAATCGTGTGGTAGCTATTTGAGAACTGATTATCAATTGTGTTAGTGGAAATAATCATATTATCAATTTGAACGCTAACTAGGTAGATACAGTTGGGCCAGTTATTTGAGCGTGGCGCAATATGATAATATAATACGGTGACAGTATGGCGTAGCGCGCGCGAGCGAGTGCTAGCTAGCGCCGGCAGACGTCGCGGCGCCGGCCGCCGGTTGGCTGCTGAGGTGCCCGTGCCGCGTACAGCGCGCACGCGAGCCTCATCGCCTTGGACCTGACGACTGCCCGCAGGCCCTCGGCGCGGCAGTCGAGGACATGGTCACGGCCACGCACGCGCCGCCCTCGGCTGCCAGTCTCTGCTGCTACAAATAGTTTTACGTTTGCAGTTTTTCCGCAACTGAGTAAAAATTGCGTAACTAGGTTGTGTCCGCTCCCCTTGGAATATGAATAGATGTGTTTGCGAACGGCGTTCACGTATTCTAGGCGCACTTGTCGTCGATTTGACACACATCACCACGACCGGTTCCTACCTTGACGTTGGCGGTTTGCGATCGACCTCAAACATTTGCGGCTGCCAACTTGCCGACATGTACAAAAACTACGTACCTACTTACTTCGATAAAATCATGAATTACGAGTAATGAATGCTTGAGAAACACTTTTGTGTTACTATTTTAGTAGTTACCAATCTATGTAAGTATCGTTGTTACACACGCAATCACTACTTAGCTGGTCCCGTCTGTTCTTAGCAACAGGCGTCGATCGCCGCCGCCCCCGCCGGTGTCGGCGGCGGGGCGTCTTCTGACTAACTTTCGTCAGGGGGACGTCCTAACTGTCCTAAGAGAAGCGAGTCCCCGATAAGCTTGAAGCCCGCGGCGGCGACAACTGCGGCGAGCGCCAGCAGAGCAGCCAGCCACAAAGTAGCCCAGCAGTGCAGGGCGGTGCAGCATGACCTGACATGTACTAGAATCTTATGCGTTGTACATGCACCAGCTTTTAGCCCCATACACATTGCCCAGCGCGGCACTGGCAGCACGTCTATAAATAATACTTTTGTATTTTGACTCGTTGGAAGCGTCATGTTGTTCTGCGGGATTAAGGCTATATGACGTCACATAAATCCATACATAATCCAACATGGCGGCGTACAGCGGATGTAAAATTATTTATAGATTAAAATATCGTGTTTGGTATGTAATGAAAGGTCTTATAGAGTACCTTCTGAAAACATTGGTTATCTATCTATACACACAAATAAATAAAATTGAAGTGTGTTTGTAATGTCAAAATAACAGCTTTTTACTTTAGGCATATGAAAGTAATACGGTACTTAACAATTTTTTTTTTAATTTTGTCGTTCTTTCTTTTCCGGGCCGGAACAAACTGACAGAATTTCATCAAAATCGGTCATTTCCGAAACGGCAGGTCCGATTTTGATTAAATTTGGTAAGTACGGGGATACTTTGAACCCTGGGGCCATAGGCTACTTTTTATCGACATACCACGCGGGTGAAGTCGCGGGTGGAAGCTAGTAATTAATATAACTATCCATAGGTAAGTACTATCTCTAAATAGTATAGAGCACAGTGTCTGTTTCTCCACTTCTTCTAAACCACGATTCTGATACGTTTTTCACTATAATTTAGAGAATTTTTGCGGAAGGTTTATATGTATAATACATGCATAATTACTAATAATTACTGAAGTAGAGAAAAGCCGAGAATTTAAAATATTTGTAATGATGTCTTCAAAAAAACATATTTTTGGGCTAGACCTTACGAGATAGATCAAAATAATATACTACGCAAGTGTATATCTTAAAAAGGTCTACAGAAAAGTTCCGGATGGTATATGTCTATCTCCTAAGGATTACCCACAGTGACCATTTTTATCGTTTACATATTATTAAAAAATTAAGGGTTATTTACGAAGCAATTTTAAATAATACAGTATTATTCCCTATACAATTAAATACGTTATACGTTGTGCATTTAATGTAGATCAAAATTGCCCAGTACAATATATTATTAAAATGAACATCTTAGAAGATATCAGAGATTTAAAATGCGGGGGCAGAGCGGCCTTCGTGCGTCGGGCCGTAGGTCCGTCCCGGGTGGCAGCGGCCGCCGGCGCCGCCGCGACGGGCGCGACGTTTGCTTAGAAATCAATCCAATATGTTACTAAATATATAAATTAAGGTAGCGATCGCTTGATCGCTATATATTAGCTATATATTTAGTAACATAAATTATTACTTAATCACTCCACAATTCTTCTTCTTCGTGTCGCTGGCACGACTTTTCTCAAATTTTGTTGGCCGAAAACTTCGCCACTTCCACGGCGTCATCGGTGGCAGCGCAGAGGTCACTTTGACTGCCAGTTTTGGGACACAGACGGCAATATAGAAGGTGGATCATAGTTTGCGACAAAGCTCCACATCCACAGCCAGCTGCCGCTCCACCGAGCTAGCCGCACTCCACCAGTTTGGAGTTACATCTTCTGAGTTACTGCCACCACATTGACCTGTGCGGAGCCGGGGCGGGTCGATAGTAATATTATAAATTCGAAAGGAATTCCGTCTGTCTGTTACCTTTATTTAAGCTTTTGGGAAGAAATAAAGAGTTTCAGCGTTTTTGTAAAATCGTCCCTCAAGGGGGTAATAAAATAGGGGATGTTTTTAAAATTCACAGGTAGGTAATATTGAAATGTTTGTGTCCCTCTTTTTAAGAGATTCAAGTGATAAGAAATATAGTCATAGTTCATATCTTGAAATAAAATTCAATCTTCATTTCATTAAAATCGGTCCACTGTATGAAAAGTTATAACGTGGTCAAGGGCAACGGAAGAGTACGCTACAGTAGCCCGCGAAAATTATTTTTTTTTACTTTTTTTGCAATATGCAGGCCAGTGGTGCCGATTCTCTTGTACCGAACCTTTGACCTTTGTTGGCGTGTGGTGCCGAATTAAAGTCTTACTTTTGGCTATGAGAATCTTAATGCTATTCTGCAAAAAAAAACTATAAATTTAAAAATAATTTTGACACAACTATCGAATTTGACAATCGCGATACCACGTTTTACTAGTTTGCTCTACCTCGTGAATTTTTTTAGAGCCGGAGGCGGTCATGGGGGGCAGCCTCGACGTGTTTTATATGGAATTTATCATTTTTTGTATCGTAAATATGAAAAACCTACATGTTGAGTTTTAAAGGTCTATGTGTTTTATAGAGGGGATCGTAATTTTCATTATTTTTGTGATAGGACACACCATTTTCGAGATATAAGCAAAATAAAAAAAGATACAGTACTGTTTTACACCTGAAGTCGAGGTGTTGGTGTGAATTTTAGTTCATGACTACTAATTTTATTCCACACCATTTTAATCGTGATTAAAAATAGTCAGATTTAGTTAGCCAATCAAAATTTTAGGTGAAAAACGTCAAATTCAGAATAGCAAAATTACCATTTTTACTAAATTAATAGCTCAGTGCCATCTTACTGCTGTCTAACTAAAATATAGTTAAGTTGTGTCACTTTAGTCTATTTCAGAATGGGAAATCTTCGTTTGACAGAAATAACCTAAAATTTGGTGATTTTTTGTCCAGTTTAGAGTAATTTTTGTGACAAGAGAATCGGCACCAGTGTCTATGTTGATCAAAAATATGATTCGCGGCCCTTTCGAGACCGTAACAAATATGTAGGCACTTTTATTTTAAAAAGCGAACATTATTAGAAGGCCAGTAAGTTTTAAGAGCAGCAATTAAATATTTCGCATAAGATTCATTCATTTTCCAGTTCCATGTCTTTCGTTCGTTCAACTTTTTACATTTCAATACGTAAAGGCCCTTAAGGTTTTACTTAGGTTACAACACGAATGTCCATAGTGCAGCACCAAGCCATACTTCTATAGTATCCATATCCTCACGTCTGCCCACTACCTCCCTACTAACCCCACTATGCCCACGGTATCATGTTGGGTATATAAGCGCGACTCTATCTGTTACCTTTTCACGCCTTAACGGCTGAACGGATTTGGCGGAAAGGCACATAGACAGAACATGACCTGGGTTAGAACACAGGATACTTTTAATTCCGGCAGTATGTTACCTTGGTAAAGTAATAATTTCCGACCTCCGAAACTGGCTTCATCTTTCGTTTCTTCTCCACTTTAATGGAGACGGCTTATCGTCTTGTCCTCGGCTTGTTACCGGTGGTGAAGTGCTCCGGACTGGTGGACACCCTTCTTAGGCTTAGGTTGCCGCTGAAGCTTACCGGGAGCTCGTTCATAGTCGCACTCGCCTCCACAGAGTACGTAACTTGTTCATAGTCGCACTCGCCTCCACAGAGTATGCAACTTGTTCATAGTCGCACTCGCCTCCACAGAGTACGCAACTTGTTCATAGTCGCACTCGCCTCCACAGAGTACGCAACTTGTTCATAGTCGCACTCGCCTCCACAGAGTACGCAACTTGTTCATAGTCGCACTCGCCTCCACAGAGTACGCAACTTGTTCATAGTCGCACTCGCCTCCACAGAGTACGCAACTTGTTCATAGTCGCACTCGCCTCCACAGAGTCGGCAACTCGTTCATTGGTCAATGTATACGCGCTTTTTCAACAAACTTCCCATTGCCATTCGAAACTCACCCATTAAACGATTTAACAACAATTTGCCGTATGATGAATCCTCAGATGTCTTCGTGAGTACTGAACTGAGATTCCTGAACACTAGTACTCGATACCTGCAGTCCATTGGCAGTACCCAGTACAATCTCCTTAGAGTAGATAAATTAAATTGTATCTCGTTTTTAATAATTTTATCGCAATTCTATCTTTTTTTTTTCTATGTTAATCGAATATTATCCACACTTATAATTTTTTTTTTATTTTGTTTAATTTCATCAAATTTTGTCTAGATTTATGTAATTTAACCTAATTTTATGATTGTAAGTGTAATTACTAATATTGACCTATAACTTGTATGTGTGCGTGTGGCGCAAACTGTAAATATAAGTTAGTTGGTTAAAAGCTGTATTAAAATCAAACTTTGTAAAAAAGAGTAAGTCCTATACAATTTCTGATTATAATTTAGAAGACAAAAAAGCTTGGGATTGAGCTACTCGCTCTGCTAAGCTTTGTGATGAAACCATGAAACTTGACATTTTAAATATTATGTGCACAATGACTTGAATATTTACTTTTTGAAGTATAATATTACTATTATTTTAATTATTGTGAAAGGAAGGACTATGCGGGTCATTTATTTTTTCTCATTTAGTTTTAATGACAACCTGGCAGTTTCAGTACTTTATGCGGCCCACCCAAATGTTCTTCCTTTGGTATTTTCCGTCATGTCGTTGAGCTCCTTAAGTTCTGAGTTGAGCTACACGATTACTGACAAATGCTGGCACTGACTGGGCAGGTCCACTCAAATCTGTGTGGTTCTTTCGTCAAAAGACCATTTAAAACATCTAAACATACATATAAACATCTACATGGTCCTCTAATGATTTGACCAAAATTATGTCCGGACTTTAAGAGTCCGTGACCCTCAGTATGTTTCGCCATTTCTTCTCAGGGGTAGTCAGATAGAAAATGTCAACTCCATCTAGTTTTTTTTTAAGCTATTGCATAGCTTTTATCGCGGGCTTTGAGCGCGGCGACCGAATCAAGAAATTCCGTAACGAAAATAAAACCTAACACCCCCTACTCCGCCTACGAGTACCATGTAGCTCGGCCGAGCCTTCGCTTAACGTGTATGTATATGGTACGACTGTACTTGAATTAATATCAAAGAAAAATAAAACTGCATAAATAAAAAGTAAATAAATAATTATAATTGCATAAGTTGATAAAAAATGCTATGCAATAGCTTTACCGCGGCAGTCCCCGAGTGCCACACGTGTTTTTTTATATATGACGTGTAAAAGTGATTCCGATATCTTATTTACAGAATAAACCATTTAATTTAATTTCAATGTCGTTAAGTAATTTCAGGCGCGAGCGAATAGGTGCCCGATTCTCGTCAGATTCACTTTATTTAACCACAATTTTTATTTTGCAGCTTGTATTTTCATTTTATTATAAATTCTGCTGTTGTTGTGCTATTTCTTTTGCGTGCACTAAATAAATGGTTTGGTTATCTATCTATCCCGATTCGCGCGTCCCGTGCGGCTTCACCTCATGTTACGCGCAACGTTTTCGTCAACTGTGGTCGTACAGTTTACTTCAGGCGCGCTCAAGCCCGATCATGAGCTGAATTTCAACCAATTGACAGTTATTTTTTTTAAATAGGTATATTGAAAGTAGGTTCAAAATACAGCTGTTTTTGAAAATGGGCCAAGGAATCTGAGTTGTGTGAGTGTGTCTGGCTGGTGACGTGCTGATGACGGGCTGGTGCGATGTGTGGCGACGTGACGCGGCGTGTCGGTGCGTGTCAGCGCGTGTCGCCCGAGAGATATCTACGTGTCGCACTTAGTACCTTAGATAAAGAAATAATAATTACATAATAAACTTCCGTGCCTACGGCCACTACAAGTCGTGCCTACACCTTCTAATAAAAACTCTCCGCAGCTCGCAGTTCCCACTCCACTGTGATGTAACTGTGTGCACGCCAGTGCGCTTGGCAGACGCCCTGCTGCCCTTCGGATGCGGCCTTCGGATTCGGCTAAGCGGAGAGGAACGCTCTTTGTCTCTTTCCACCGCATTCTTTGCGTGCATCACTCCTCGATTTTATGCAAAAATACAGGTGACGGCATCCCTCGAAACCGACCATGATTGGAACCGCGGCAGCCCCAACCTGTGGCCACGTGCCGCTTGGCCAGCCACTCGTCCACTGCGGCTTCACCGTCCCGCGTCGCTCACCGCGCAGACGGCCAGGTGGTCCGACGTCGGGCGGGAGCAGTAGTTGCTGGTACCTTCTCATAAGTACATAGCGTGGGTCGCGACTTTAATGATGTACATATTTATTTATTATTTATTTGTCTTGATTGCACTGTAAATGCTGGAAGAAGCCCGAGGCCGGGATTTTGTTTATTCTTTGGTATTCAGGTATTCTCTCTGGGCAACTGGGCGCTTGGTCTTCGCCAACCTCATCTCTGCTAGAGGTACAATTACAAGCGTTAATTCATAGCTTTGTACAGTGTTTTGCTACTTTTCTTGTTGACCGACAGTAACAGTAGGTACCCACGCTCTCCTCAAATTATTTACCACAAAGAACTTGGACTTTGTGTATCTACGAGTAGGTATGTCATGTATTTGAGCTCATCATAATTATAAGAAGCCATTTTTTGTTTGTTTTATTATATCGAATGTGTTGTTGTAGGTAGGTATATGAAAGATCCTGATGTAAGTATATATACACCATGCAGCTATCGGCGAATGCAAGTTGTCAGGTTGCTGCATCGGCTGTATCGTGATCATGACAGTCATAGCGCAGAGGCCCGGCTTGCTTCCAGTAGCAAGCTGCGAGTCACGACACTCCGATCGAGCATCGCATAGCATCGATTGGAAATGCACTGCAACTCAATAATAATAGTAAGAATAACAGTTGAATTGTTTTAATATGGCCAGACGACGGCGGCCGCGCACCGGCGCCCGCGCCGCCCGCGCCGCCCGCGCCGCCAGAACCGAGCGATAGGCTGATAGGTACCTATGTTTTTATTAAAACGAGATGAAATTGATTGATGGATTGAGGCGCTGGAAAAACAAATCTTAAACAGATAAGCTACATTTTTGTGTCTCGAACTGCGTAGGTAGGTACTGAATGCATATAAACTAACAGACTCGCTTCAACATTTTTACAAATTATGTGTTTGCTGTACATTTTGCTCGTCATGTTGACATCGTGCCTTTGAAATTCCTCCGGCTATGTTTAATTGTCGTTGTGTAAATGTCGAGGTGACCCGAAGGTTTCCTGGAGGACCTCTTCTAGGGTTAGCTTGTCGATCGACACACACTGAGGCGTGTCCGCGTATCGAATCCTGCGTGAGATGCTCCTCCGTCTGTTTGAACTTTTAGCACCGAAACTTTTCGTGCCCCCAGTATATTCTCATTTGATAGTGTTCAAGAGTAAATGAAACGTCATAAAGCCGGCGCCAGTGCCAGACACAGCTAGTAGCTTCTAACATTTGCACTATATTTTGTTTGAAGACGTTGCACGATGAGCGTATCGGGCCTCAGTTCATCTATTAATTCTGTAAGCCGCTTTAGTAACGATAGTCGGTAGCTTCACTCACTGACGAGCTTTCAAAACGTTTCCTCTCGTATGATAGGCAACATCGTCATCGCTAATAGATCAGCCTCAAATAATTATAATCACGATGAACATGGAGCTGAAGAACCACATTTACGGTAAGTTGGCATTTTCAGTTTTGGCTGAAATCAAATGGATGGACGTCAGAAAGTCTAGTCCTCGCGGTGTGACTCTATCTCGTATAAGGTATAAACAGGAATGACTGACGACTTGGACCGGTCAGTCAAAAGCCGCATCATTGCAAAGTAGTAAAGTGCTTCCAAGTGTCCACAGGAATGATTGATGAATTGGAATGATGTCATAAGGCCCTGGATCTGTGGGTTGGAGACGTGCCAAAATTATACATCATAATTCGACTCTCACGATCAGTTTGGGCAGGACGCTACGCCAAGTGCTCACGGCAAATGACCGAGAATGTGGTACTACATGGTGCACTGCACATGTGTGCCCTGTGTGAAGCGAACAGGCAGCTCCGCAGCGAGGACGTGAGAGGGATGCTATCGAATGTAATAAAGCGTTCGGGGATTGAGGCACGAGGTGGAGGCGCGAGGCGCGAGGTTCCAGGCGCGAGGTGCGAGGCGCGAGGCGCGTGGCTTGCTTCTCATCTATCTTATCCGCAGTCGATTGCGAGGCGATAATTTTCGCGTAAACAACGCTATCGCTATCCGTCTGTATCACGCCTTAAGAAAATCTAGCCACCTTCGTTGTGCCGATAACAACTGCTTAAATGATACGGAGCGTCCCTGACGAAAGTGTGTCGGCAGTCGGCACGTTTCCGTGATCCGCAGTCCGCACCAGCAGTACGCAGTAAACTACCGTGTGCTTATCGCAATCACAATCACGACTCAGTGAGCGACGCGGTCACAATCACAACGTAGTGAGCGACACGGTCACAACACTGGGTACTTTTCCGAATTTGAGTATCAAGCGCAAGCGCAAACCTTTAATTTTATTATTCGATAACAACAATCTGATAAGGAAGTACAGCCGCGGCCTAGTTACATGGCCAGCGGTAGGCACGCGGCTGCGTGCTGTTTCAGTGCGGGCCGGTGCGGGCCGGTGCGGCCAGTGCGGGCTGGTGCGAGCCGGTGCGGGCCGGTGCGGGCCGGTGCGGGCCGGTGCGGGCCGGTGCGGGCGCGCGCCTCACGGCCTGCGCGAGCTGTTTGCCGAACACGCTTGCCCACAGTACATATTGTTACTAGTCTACAAATCTACTGCTACGAGTAGTTTGACTTGTACGAGTAAGTATTACAAAGCCAAAGGAGGTTTATGGTCTCAGCGGCCGTATCTAATCTATTTGTTTCTGTTTTAAATCAAAATAAACTTCGCACGTTTTTAGTACTATAGGTAAATCCCTGTGCACACCAAGATGTTGCGTGACTGACTAGTTGACTGACAGCTGAGTGACGAGCGACGACGGACGACGCACAATCTCAAACACTCGAGATCTTTATTATTGTGAGTTTTGGTGCTCTAAGTTCTATTATTTTAATTTTAGAAAAAGTCGATCTAAACGAATTTGCAGGCAACAGATGCTTGCAAGCAGGTAGATGAGTCAATAGTACTCGATGGTCGGCGCTCTCAGTAGGTACCGAGGTACACTAGCTACTGCCTGCTTGCCCTGCGACGAGCGACGACTATGTTAGGTTCAAGTCGCGCCCTGTACCCCACACGACACTCCGCTAGACAACGGCAGGGATCCTTCCTGTGGGACACTAAATGAAGCGAGTTAGAATCAACAAGAATGGCCGCCAGCCTGCCGCCAGCCTGCCGCGTGTCGCGAGTGCGCGACGCAAGTCAGCACATTAGCACACAGCACATGCCACTCATCATCTCAAGTCTCAACTGGTACAAATATATCATTATGATCGTATGTACCTACTGCTCTCGGCAGAATAAAATAATTCGCGACACACTGATGTAACGCTGTGTGTTGTCGATATCGATGTCGATATAGTAATACTTTTCTTTGTTACCTGTTCTTAGTCACCATTAACTATGCTTTCGCAATTGTCAGTTTTGATGAAATTTCATTAAAATCCTGCCCGCTAACTGAATATAATTATGTAATGTGGTTATAAAAATGTTAACGTGAAGTGTTTTGTTCCAGATAGAAGGTCTGGACTATTCTGGACGCTAGTTGGAGGGCAGAGTGAAAAGACCCACGTGTGGTGACGCACCGCCCCGCACCGCCCCGCACCGCCCCGCACCGCCCCGCACCGCATCGCACCGCCTATAATAACTAACCTCACCAGATTATGGATGCCTTACAAAAACACATAATCGACTAATGATTATAGAAAAAAGTGACCTTAGAGACGCGCTCGGCCACTTCTTATAGTACGCAGAGGCGAGACGCGCACGCGCAGTAATAATAATAATGTAGCCGTGGCCTCCGCACTCCACACTCCGCAGCGACCGCTCTCATTGACATGTTAAGTGTCGCGCTGCTCAGCATTGACCATTCATTAGTTTAAACGGGCGCGCGGCGGCGCGGCGGCGCGGCGGCGCGCGCCCGCGCGGCACGCCGTGCCGCCGGCGCTGCGTGCAGCATACACTACATACATGTATTATGGACTCGAAGTTGGCTAAGCCGAGTGTAGCCGCTACACTTCGGCGTAGCGGGAGCGCTACGTTACGCTACGTCACGCTACGGGTGTCCCATGCGCCCGCTTCGTAGCCCCCGAGACCCGCTACGAGCCTACGCGCCCCGGCGTAGCCCAGAGGGCACGTGCTTACAAACTTCATTCAGCAATGAGTTATACTTACTTGATATTATATCTTATCTATTGCCATACTAATAAGTAGGTAGCGTACAGAAAGAGTTACTTTTACATTTATAATATTAGTATATATTATATACTGATATTATAAATGCAAAAGTAATTATATCTGTTGGGTCTGTTACCTTTTCACGCTTTCAACGGTTGAACGGATTTCGATGAAATTTGGCACACGAATAGACCATGACCTGGGGTCTTTGGACATACAATACTTCAATCTCGGTAGTACGTTCTCGTGACATAATTTCCGAACTGCACGCGGGCAAAGCTGCGGGCAAAAGCTAGTAATTAATAACATAAGTGTAATTATAGCTATAATTACATTTATTAATTTTGAGTAATAAGTGGGTAAGTAGTGTAAGAAGTAGTCGGCACGTATGTCCTGCGCCTGCGGGTCCTAGTGACGCGAGCACGTGAGCGCCGCTCGGCCGCGCCCGCGCCAGGTCGCCGTCGTCGCGTCCGCGCTGTTTTCGTACATTTACGTTATTCGTGTTGGCGGTTGGCACATCCCACCAACTATTATTAGAGCTTACATTTTAAATTAACTTTTGAAATGTTTCAAGTAGCTAAATAAACTTGCTGTCTTAAATATTCTAGGTACTTTCAGCGTCGGCAGCTAATTTAATTTAAAATGCGAGATCGGTAGAGCAGCTTCAGCCGGACTATTGGTAGCCACTGGGCGTGCCCATCGCGGCGAGACACCCTCGGGCAACTTACAACTTGACTCTATGATACCGTGTGCGACGAACTTACGAATACTTACGATACGAAAATAACAAATCGTTCTCTGTTTAATTTTAAATTTGCGAAAATAAAACTTTAAAAAAATGTTCAAGTACTTACTTACACAATAAATATTATTTGGAGTTAAGTGCCTTAAAATAGTCATAAATGAAAGCAATGTCAAATAAGTAGTAATAAGTAATGGCAACAACGTGTAGCGACAACGACTGCCGTGTGCCCGGAACTGGCGCACACGAGTCGCGTGTGCCGCACACACACACACGGGCCCGGCGCACTATTGCCGAGACCCCGTTGATTCGTCAAACTTGGCTCAGCGGAACCAGTAGACGCGATGCACATGTTACAAACAAGCGGCTTTTGTTCAAATACTATTTTGTAAGGGAACATATTTAATTGATCCTCTAAAAACTTATTGATCTTGTAATGGTGATCGACTTTTTTTTCGATCCTCTAAAAACATTTTGATCTTCTAATAATGACCGCCTTAATAAGTAGAGCGCAGTTTGCTGTAACAGGCGACCGCGACCGCGTTATGTGGGCGTGACGAAATTAGTGGTTAATTAAACGCACCCTTTAATTCTATTTGGGTATTATTACAACTCGCTTTGCAAGGTTCCATTGAAATAACTCAAAACCTCAGACACCCCAAGCCCCGAGCGGCCCGAGCAGGCCGAGCCCACCTGATTCACCTGAATAAAGAAGAACAAACGGAGCGTCTAGGAAGACGTGTGTGGTGTACCTGACACGACGGGACACCACTGTGGCGCTGGGGCAGCGCGACAGCGTGCAACTGACCCCGCGAGCAGCCAGCCGGCAGCCGCACCCGAGCGGAGCCGCCCAGACGCGCGCGCACCCGAGCGGAACCAGCCAGGCCCTGCGCCATTGCGCCAGTGCGCCCGTGAGCTCAATGGCGCGTGGCCACTTACTAGAGCCCCACTAGTACCACGCTACACCGCTCGAAGATCTAATGGCATCCGTCACCTCCGCGCGATCTCTACGTGTTACTGTGGCTCGCATCGTATCCAGACAATCTCAAAAAGAACAACTGACCAGTAGATGCACCTCACCACCACCTATTAATTATTTCATTAAATTGGTTCACGTTCATTATTGGCGAAACCCTTTAAATTCGCTAAAACGCAATAACAAACAACAAAATACATTCGCAATAGGTACAAAGTGTAAAACTACATTCAACATACTGGCAGGTGGCAGCGTGGCCTGCGTGGCTACCAAAAACATACTGGCAGGTGAAAGCGTGGCCTGCGTGGCTACCAAAACTAAGGTCAAGGGCTCTACCCTAATATACTGGCAGGTGGTAGCGTGGCCTGCGTGGCTACCAAAACTAAGGTCAAGGGCCCTACCCTAACATACTGGCAGGTGCGTGGCCCGCGTGGCTATCTAGTGGCGCCCGTCGCCAGGCGCGATCGTGACGCCATGAAATATTTTGGTACTGATACGACACAATCACAATACGGACTAGTTTGATAAATAACAGAAATGGCCTTCCACGATAAAGTGCTGCACCCCGCACCCGGATAACATTGAACATGGCGGCAGTGTAATATTTCCGTTTATGATGATAATAAATTGTGATTGTTGTCCAATATGCTAATAATAACAATAAATAGTAACTGTAACTTTCATAATTACGTTTAAATGTATAAACATAAAAAATGCCATACCTAGTGTATATGCTGCTTGCACAGAGATACAAGTTCCCAGTACGGACAAGTCGGAACGGATCAGAACGGATCGGGCTAGTAAAATAGTCCTAACTTATCGGTACCGCGTTACCGACTACACTCTATCATAGCCGGCAGCGGGTACTCGTGGTCGTGGCTAGGGTCGGTAGGGTTATTAGGTATTCCCAAATTTAAAACTTCCTGACCAAATGACGGACATTTGCAAAAACGTTCGGACATTTTACATCTTAATCTTTCATTTTTCTCATAAAAAATTTCAGGTTTTTTTTAAACCCTTCTTTCGAAATCTCCGTACCAATGAAAAGGTTGGACAAAGTCCGGACAGGGTCTGGGCCCGGGAGCCAAAGAGTCGGGCATGTGGGTTGATCTGTACCTATCATTGGATACCGACTTATACCGACAAATCGGGAATGGAAATATTTATGCAAGCACCCTAAGGCTAAGCAGCCACGGAGCGATACTTGGCCGCGCCCGCGACGCGCGGCCGCGTGCGTTGTGCCCGACAGCGATACTTGGCCGCGCCCGCGACGCGCGGCCGCGTGCGGTGTGCCCGACAGCGATACTTGGCCGCGCCCGCGGCGCGCGGCCGCGTGCGGTGTGCCCGACAGCGATACTTGGCCGCGCCCGCGACGCGCGGCCGCGTGCGGTGTGCCCGGCAGCGATACTGCAGCTGCTCCGCGGTACAGCACTACACTACTACAAGCTAGCCAGAGAGTTTTAACCGCATGACCAGCTAAGGACATCTAATTCTATGTAACGTGTAATATTGCATATTGTTGAACATACGGGATATACCGTGCCTACTTCTATAAATGATCATATTGATTGCTCATCAATAATGTATCATCTATCGTCTCCGGCACGTCGAACGGGATACTGATCACACCGGCATGCAGTTACTAACTACCAACATTGTGGAAGTTCCCTATACGTAAGTAAAATGTTTGTTCAAAAATGTAGTGACTTTTTCAAAAGTATGAACAATCTGTACAATTTACCGATCTATGCCATGATTACAATGACATGACCTAATTATCTATTACTGACGTGTGGTTCCGGCAGGCCGGCATGGCGGCGGGCCGGCGGCGGCGCGGCAGCGGCTGTACGAACGCCGATGTTGCTTCGTTACGTCTTGTCTAAGTACTTATACCTTTTTGTTGGCGTTTTTGTCGTAGGTACAAACGGCTACATATCAAGCATACATTTCCAGTTTAAGCTGACCTCGCATTGTATAAGCTTTTCGTACAAAGAGAAGGCAGCTTATATTCAAAATCAAAATATTTTATTTCACATAAACCAACATGGGCCTTATGAAACGTCAGAAGCTAGGTGCATTGGAAATATATACCTTGATAAATATGTAGTCGTGTGTACCTATAGTTGGGTCAGTCGGGTGCTCGTTTTAACCTTCTTTTATTTCAAGTTTTTGGATGTATCATCTGTCATATTGATTTTGTTCGTGTAAAATGTAGCTTATCGCGGGGAGCATACTAACGAATCGATTGACACCTCATTTATCAAAATCGAATAAGTAGTACAGGCGCTACGGTGGAACATACGTAGATACAAACAAACATACAAAGACTGCTAAAACATAACCCTCGCTTTTGGCTTCGCCGTAGTCGTATAAAAAGGATATTGTTTTATTTTTTTGAAACGTCACGTGTCCTGTGCCGCGTCTGGGCGGCTGGATCGACTGGACGACAATCTAACGACATTCCAATCAACAAGTAAAGAGTACGAGGGAATAATCAATCCTACATAGGTACATAAGTAAACAAGGATCCGCGCGCAATGCATAACCCTTCGTGTAGGCTAGGCATAGAACAGATCATACATATGCCTACAGCCGTACATTTCATTTAGGCTATAGACTAGGCATAGGACAGATCCTATGCCTACAACCGAACATTTCATTTGCCCAAAACAAATGACTATTTACCTAATAACGAAATGAAGGTATTGAGAGCGACACGCCTCAGTACTTTACGAGCCCAGTGCCTTACCGGTTTCTGATTGAGAATTAGAAGTTGAGAACTTGCTAGCCTCATATTATGCAAACATGACATGCCTATATGCGAACATTTATTAATACTAAATATATAATATAATAAACAAGGCGCATCACAACACAACATTCCGACGGGGCTGTTGAAAGAGTTTATTCAAAGATGCATAAGGGACGTAGCATTAAGGCTCCCACAAACAGGCGCGACACAAAGGCCCCACTCGTCGCGTGATACGCGGTGCCTTTGTGTTGCGCTGTTACGTCGCGCCAGTGTGCTCGAGCCTTTATCAATCTTTGTCAACACACTTGCTGGTAAAGGCTCCTACAGACAGGCGCGACGCGACAGCGCTACGCAAAGGCGCCGCTCGTCGCGCGACACGCGGTGCCTTTGTGTCGGGGGTCGCGTCGCGCCAGTGTGTACGAGCCTTAAAGTGGTTTTTAATGCACCGCTTTTAGGTGCACAATAGTGTAATAAATAAGCGTGCTTTTAACCACAGTTTTATACTGTGTTTTAGTTATTCGCCCCGGCACTAGTGCGGCACAGTGCGCCTCACGTAAGTTCTGTTACATCACTAGTGCGGCACAGTGCGCCTCACGTAAGTTCTGTTACATCACTAGTGCGGCACAGTGCGCCTCACGTAAGTTCTGTTACATCACTAGTCACAGACGCTCTCTTTAAAAAAATCTTACAAGGTACTTATCTGGTATTTAGCTTTCATGTGTATTTCTGCATGAAAATTTTGTGAATAATATTAGGTCTTTACCTATGAAATTGCCGTTCTGCAGTACTGGCCATTTCAAATCAAAATAATTTTTGTTTGGCTATGAATTCTAATTTCAAATTAATTTTATTTTAAAAACATGGATTTTTTTTCTAAAAGTAGTCATTTCTTTATTGATTAGTGTTACATTTTCATCGCATTTCAATCTTTTTCGTCATCATGGATACGTTAAAAATTCGAGTAATTATGGAATATGAGTACCGTCGTGGCAGCAACGCGGCACAAGCGGCACGCAACATCAACGAAGTTTACGGAGCTAACTCTACAAACCAACGCACCACCTGTTATTGGTTTGCTCGCTTCCGTTCTGGAAATTTCGACCTGAAAAATGAACCTCGCGGTCGTCCGAAGACTTTGGTCGACAATGACGAATTAAAGGCGATTGTGGAAGCTGATGATACACAATCTACGGCTGAATTAGCAGCAGCTTTCGACGTTAGCGTCAAAACAATATTGGTCCATTTGCGTCAAATTGGCAAGGTAAAAAAGCTTGACAAATGGGTGCCCCACGAACTCAATGATCGCCAGCGCGAAGTACGCGTCGAGACGTGCCTTGCACTGCTCAACAGACACACAAATGAAGGAATTTTGAACCGCATTGTTACCTGCGATGAAAAATGGATTCTGTTTGATAACCGTAAGCGCTCAGCAAGTTGGTTGGATCCTGGTTCAGCACCTAAATAATGCCCTAAACGAAAACTTACCCCTAGAAAAGTGATGGTCACTGTTTGGTGGTCTAGCGCCGGTGTGATTCATCACAGCTTCTTACCAAACGGGGTGAGCATTACTGCAGATGTGTACTGTGAAGAACTGAACACAATGATGGAGAAGCTGGCGCATCTCCAACCAGCATTGGTCAATCGCTCGTCTCCGCTGCTCCTGCACGACAACGCGCGACCTCATACTGCACAGCAGACGGTCTCCAAGTTGCAAGAACTGGGGTTGGAAGCTCTCCGTCATCCGCCCTACTCACCAGACCTTGCGCCTACAGACTACTACTTTTTCCAGAATTTGGATAACTTCTTGGCGGGAAAAAAATTTAATACTTGAGAGGCAGTACAAAATGCCTTTGAAGAATTTGTTGCCTCCCGTCCAGCTGATTTCTTTAAGAAGGGCATCAATAAACTGCCACTGCGATGGCAAAGATGCATTGATTGCATGGGTGATTACTTCGATTAATACAAATAAAAAATTCATGAAAAAAATTCGTTTAAATTTTTTCATACAAAACGGCAATTTCATAGGTAAAGACCTATTATTAACTGTGTAAATAAATGAAATCGGCTAAATAATCATTAAATTTCATCAAATTATTTATTTTGGTCAAGAAAATTAACATTAAATGTGGGCGTCCAAGCAAAAAGGGTGCAGTAGTGGGGTATTGAGTTAAGACTAGATTCGGTATCTAGAATAGTCAATTGATAATAAGAATTAAAAAAATATTCAAAAACTGGCACATTTGTTTTAACAGACTTTGTTGTTGAAACTCTGCAAAACCTTGATTTGAAAAAAAAAAAAAAACATTTTCAAAGCTTGTTTGAAAAAAAACCACTTCTACTTGCTTGTTACATAGATTTTGATTTATTTTTGTAGATTCGAGTTACCTCTCCATGAAATCAACTTATAATTATATATATGCAACATATACATATATATATTTGCAACATTACAAAATAAACAAATACAATTGAAATAAAGGATTGATACATAGTTTAATAAAAAGATCTACTTGTCGGTATTTAGTAAAAAGTGAGTAAATATGACAGCATAATGCAATGAAACACGACAGCACAATGCAATAACTCGTTAAAATTAAGTATTCTTACTCTATTTAGGAACTCACAAAGTAACAAGACCAGACTTTGTTATTATTGTTTGAATAGAACAATGATTATTTTGGCCACTGGTACCTTTTATGAAATTACATAACCAGTAGCCAAAATTAAACACAAACATTGTTCTAGCTGGGAATGTTACTTAGACGTATCTTACATTTCGGACAAAGATAAATTCCTCCTCGTATCTGATTGCTATGACCAACTTGTCTGCAGTACGAACATGTTGGTTTTTGTCGAGTACTCTTTTAAGTTGTTTGTTTCTGAACAGATGTTGGCACGGAATTATGATATTTAGGAACGCTAGAGGAACTTGGTTCGTTAACATTTGGAATGGGTTTTGGGCATAAAATATCTTTAGATTCTTCACTAACGAATTCACGAATTTTATTATAAAGATACGATTTTCTTTCGTACGTCACGCCTGCGGGGCATTTTCTGAAGAAAAATCGTATACCTTATTCGGGATCAAAACCGTTGCTACAGTTGTTTGACTGTTAGTATTTTTTTCCTAACATAACATGTGCTCTCTATTGTTTAGTTTGATACATAGTCTAAAGGTATTAAAACGTATTTTATTACAAAAAAATTAAAACGCTCCCAACTGGTACCTTTTTACTAAACTTTTCTCTTAAAATTTCTGCTACTTAGAAACATCATAATAGGTCTTTACCTATGAAATTGCCGTTTTGTATGAAAAAATTTAAACGAATTTTTTTCATGAATTTTTTATTTGTATTAATCGAAGTAATCACCCATGCAATCAATGCATCTTTGCCATCGCAGTGGCAGT
The DNA here is from genome assembly GCA_917490735.1 of Dryobotodes eremita. Taxonomy (NCBI): domain Eukaryota; kingdom Metazoa; phylum Arthropoda; class Insecta; order Lepidoptera; family Noctuidae; genus Dryobotodes; species Dryobotodes eremita. The sequence goes on along the minus strand of OU823241.1, from coordinate 257,745 downwards.
TTATTGATGCCCTTCTTAAAGAAATCAGCTGGACGGGAGGCAAAAAATTCTTCAAAGGGATTTTGTACTGCCTCTCGGATATTAAATTTTTTTCCCGCCAAGAAGTTATCCAAATTCTGGAAAAAGTAGTAGTCTGTAGGCGCAAGGTCTGGTGAGTAGGGCGGATGACGGAGAGCTTCCAACCCCAGTTCTTGCAACTTGGAGACCGTCTGCTGTGCAGTATGAGGTCGCGCGTTGTCGTGCAGGAGCAGCGGAGACGAGCGATTGACCAATGCTGGTTGGAGATGCGCCAGCTTCTCCATCATTGTGTTCAGTTCTTCACAGTACACATCTGCAGTAATGCTCACCCCGTTTGGTAAGAAGCTGTGATGAATCACACCGGCGCTAGACCACCAAACAGTGACCATCACTTTTCTAGGGGTAAGTTTTCGTTTAGGGCATTGTTTAGGTGCTGAACCAGGATCCAACCAACTTGCTGAGCGCTTACGGTTATCAAACAGAATCCATTTTTCATCGCAGGTAACAATGCGGTTCAAAATTCCTTCATTTGTGTGTCTGTTGAGCAGTGCAAGGCACGTCTCGACGCGTACTTCGCGCTGGCGATCATTGAGTTCGTGGGGCACCCATTTGTCAAGCTTTTTTACCTTGCCAATTTGACGCAAATGGACCAATATTGTTTTCACGCTAACGTCGAAAGCTGCTGCTAATTCAGCCGTAGATTGTGTATCATCAGCTTCCACAATCGCCTTTAATTCGTCATTGTCGACCAAAGTCTTCGGACGACCGCGAGGTTCATTTTTCAGGTCGAAATTTCCAGAACGGAAGCGAGCAAACCAATAACAGGTGGTGCGTTGGTTTGTAGAGTTAGCTCCGTAAACGTCGTTGATGTTGCGTGCCGCTTGTGCCGCGTTGCTGCCACGACGGTACTCATATTCCATAATTACTCGAATTTTTAACGTATCCATGATGACGAAAAAGATTGAAATGCGATGAAAATGTAACACTAATCAATAAAGAAATGACTACTTTTAGAAAAAAAAATCCATGTTTTTAAAATAAAATTAATTTGAAATTAGAATTCATAGCCAAACAAAAATTATTTTGATTTGAAATGGCCAGTACTGCAGAACGGCAATTTCATAGGTAAAGACCTAATATAAAGTAATTTACTATATGAACTTGTAGATAATTGCGCATTAATAATAATCAATTAAAATCGCGAAATGCAATTTCTTCGCCCGACTTTACAAAATTGCGTATGTATATCTCGGAAACTAAATGCCGAGAAGTGGATGGATGTATGATCGAAAAAATTTACATCTTTTTAGTAAGTTAAGTGACAGGCATCATTTCTACACTAGAAATAGTAACAAATTAGATCAACCACGTTTCAGGTTGTCTAAAGTACACACTTCTTTTATGCGGTACTGTGTAAAATGTTATAATAAAATACCTCTCGATATTTTTCAACTAAATGAGAAGAAATTTAAAACAAGCGTTAAACGCACACTATGTAGACAAGCATGTTATAAGGTCAATGATTATATCGTAGATAAAAATGCTTGGCTTAATGCAGGTCCTGCTCCGAAGCCACTTGGACGCACTAGTTCAAATTTGAATGTTTGGAAGAGATACTTCTTTTTTACTTTTCCTTTTATTTTTTCTGACATTGTGAACTTGTTTTTTTTTAATATTTTTTTATTATTGAAAATTCCAATAGATATTTATTGATTGTCTTTTCTTTTTGGTAGTAAAATTTTATTCATTGCTCAAATACATAGCAAACTATAGTTTTGTATAATTTAGAAGCATTTTTCAATTTTGTAAATGTGAGTACCATGGATTCGTTTATTATATCATAACTAGCTGCGCCCCGCGGTTTCACCCGCAGAAATATCGATCCCGCGGGAATATCGGGATAAAAAGTATCCTATGTCCTAATCCAGGTCATAGTCTACCCATGTGCCAAATTTCATCCAAATCCGTTCAGCCGTTTTAGCGTGATTGAGTAACAAACATACAAACATCCACACTTCTAATACTATATAGTAGGATTACGTATGTTCTCATTTACATGTTTCACATTTATAATATTATATAGTAGGATTACGTATGTTGACTTGACAGTATGGCAGTTGAGACTCCGTCATGATCACTTAAATGTCTCACTGTTGGTGGCGCGTGTGTTGGATCATTCGGTTCCATACAAACTGGTTGAGCTGGATGGTGCTGACCCACGCGTCATGTTTGTGAACGGGCGCCGTCAGTTGAGACCGATCATCTCTTAACTGCCACGGCTTATTTTTATTATTAATCTTATATTTTGAATTGTTCTCTTAATATATATATATATATATTTTACATTGTTCTCACTTATAGAAGCAACAAGAATAATGTACACAAGATTTTGTAATATCTTGATTTAAAAAGAGTGTGAGTTTTTCTCCATAGAGATCTACGTTTTGGAATGGACAACTAGCTTCAACTTTCTGACTAACTGACCCACTCTTTGACAATTCAAAAGTGCCTGTAAATGGTTTAATTGAAATAAATGCTTTGAGCTTGAGTTTGAGTTTTGAGTTTGGACCCTTTTTGCTTGGACGCCCACAAATTGTGCTCTAATTAAATAAAAAATAATAATAATATCAGGCTGATTTGCAGCTTCGCGTCACTGTATATATCCGCGAATCATTATCACAAAAAATTGTTTCAAGATACCTATTGTGTAACTTATGAAATTGTATTAATATTTCCTCGTGTGTGGAAAAACGAATTTTGACGTGGGAGCATTTGTAATTCATTACACTCGCAGCTCCTTTACGCGCATCCCGCCCCCGCTGTTGGCTCGGCCTGCAAACCGGCTTGACTCCTCGAGTGCAATGACAAACTTTGCTCACTTGTATCAGAATGCATGCTCACCTACGTTGTGTATCTCAGTGTATGATCATGTAACTTTTTCATGTTAGAAAATAGGTATCTACATTGTGGTCTAGTTACTCCAATTTTCGTTTATGCACTCTATCCCGGGAAAAGTGTAAAGGTGCTGAACAGACCGTTGTCCGGGCCACCCCGGCCACCTATCCGGGGCTCCGGCCGCAGGAGCGGGCGCCACGGCCGGAACCGCCCCGCATCTCCGACCTCCGATAGCGCACGATACCGATATTGATAGGCGCGCCCGGCTCTCGCAGCTCAGCGTTCATATTTTTATTTCAATAATTCAATTTCGCAAAGGCTACAAAATTTTTTTTTCAATTTTGTTTTTTTCGTCCTACATTAATTGTATTCGGTAAACTTTCCGCATGTGTGCATTATGCATTTAATTAATCAATTAATTGGTTTGCATAAGTACGGGCGCCGGTGCTGGCCAAGACTCACCTGCGGGGCGAAGCCCAGGAACGACAGCTTCCTCTTGCCGGAGCTCATGTTGTGTGCGGCGCGGCGGTCGCGCTCGCGTTAGAACTGTGCGGCTGTGCGCTGTGCACCCGGCGGCGATACGCGCACGTTTCTCCTGGTTGCCGGCGGCGCACCGACTGTGCGCGGCGCACGAGTGGGTGTCGCTCGGCGCTGCCGGTGCGCACCGCGTCGCGGTGGCGGCGGGCAGGCCAGGGGGGGAGGCGAGGGCGACGCGCGCGCAGCACACCACGCACCGCACTACCCCACACGCGCTCAGCTGCAACACACAATATATCACGTCACATTGTATCCACTAAGGTCGCGGTATGACTATGACACGGCAAAGCCTTCATATTTGTGTACCGACGAAGCCTTCCGCGGCATACCGCAGCCTGCCGAAGTCCCCTTGTGACGATATCAACAAAGTGTATCTAGTGCTAAGTGTATGATGCCAAATCATGTGCCGCCTAGTGAGCGCCGGCCTTAATCCATCCTCAAGACGAGGTGCACGCTCCAGAGCTCTTCGTATATTCCGATGCGTGGTCACAGGAAACGGTCGTAAGGACCGCAAGCGCAGTCGTGTTCATTAAGATTACAAATAAAACCATGTAGCAATGCTTGACAGCCCAATCTTGCGCTAAGGAGATATTGTTGTAGGTAAATTTGTGGCCGACCGAAACATGATTTTCAGCCAAAACCGCACTCTACCGAATTTTCAGCTCCTCATCTAGTTTCGGCCGAAACCGAAAACGGAATCGGAACTTTAGACGTTAAGAAAAATAAATCTGTCACCTGTCGTTTTTGTAGATTTGTTACAAATAATTTGATGAAGCGAATTATCTGATTTCTTTGATCCAAACAATAAATTTACTTCTGCCAGATTTTGTGTGAAAATCGGTCAAAATGACGTTTGAAAAACGAGCCCTAACTTAATTATGCCAAATATTATATATGTTTATTATTTTATCAGATGCTCGATTCAACTCTAAACACCGCATAATTTTAGCATCAGCAATTGAGCGATTTAAGGCTCTTACAAACAGGCGCGACACGCGACGCGAATCGTGCGCGACACAAAGGCGCCGCTCGTCACGCGACGAGCGGCGCCTTTGTGTCGCGCTGTCGCGTCGCGCCTGTCTGCGGGAGCCTTGGAGGCTCTTGGTAAGCGGCGCGCGGCGCGCGGCACCCACCTCCGTCGCGCGGCGTCTGACATGCAGAACCTTTGCGAGAGTGGTAGTGGCAGTCTGTATAACACCACAGACACGGGTTGCTCTGTGCTCGCAGGCAGTTTGCTTTAATGAATGCAGAGCTACATACCAGCTCAGACAATGTCTGTGTTGAAATACATTTTGCTTTAGAATATTGGAACAAAATACATACGAGTACAGACAGCCACAATGGCTTAGGTTGGCAGCTACGTCGAAAGATAATTTTAAGTCGAAAGTAGCAGCTTTGTTTTAATTTAAACTGGCATTGAGTTTTTGTTTTGGCGAGGCCTCCTATTTCTGAATGGCAATAATAAGGCGTAGTCAATGAAACCCCGCTGGGCGGAGCTCCTGCATTTGGGTGGTTAAAAAAAAATAACCACGAAGGGCTTGGCCCTTCTAACCTAACCTGTTCGAGTTTGGGTGCCCCAAGTGCCGAGCTCGCTCTTGCCACTGCCACTCGCCACTCGCCACTGTTAATAATAGTCGCCATGTCATTATTTATAGTACCTCGCCTATGATTTCTAGTAGCAAGTAGTCGCCCTTTAAGTTGTTAGTCGCCTGGAAAATAAATAGCCGTTAGAAAAACTTATTACTGAACCAATTTCATTTATTTTTAAATAATAAACATTGTTCCGTTACAATTGTGTTATATTTTCTTACATAATATGTGTTTCACTATGCTCTGCACTCGTACGTAGTTTGCTTTGGAAACTACGAGCATAATGTATAATACAGAGAATGTCTGTGTTGAAATACATTTTGCCCTTTTGTGTACCGAGCACCAAGCGGTCCAACACAGACTATGGATGTCTATGGTAATATATAGTCTGGAATTACGCTTCCCGGAGCGGAGCTTACACCGAGTCACCGACATTAAGGGGGAAGCGCAAGGGTAGCCTGCGAAATTCAAATTGTCGTTTCGTAAAGTTTTTTGCAATTTACAGGTTAGTGTCAGGTTGCACGTTGTACAAAATATGATTCGTGACCGCAACAAGTACGGTATTACGGGAATTATAATCATTAAGATCATCAATACAACCCTCTAAGTTCATACAATCCCTTGAATGACTATTTAATAAAAAGTCCGGATAATGAATAACAATGACAATAAAAAATGAGTGAAAGTCCGGACAGGGGGCAAAAAGCCGGACACGACAGGACAAATCCGGACGGATGGTAACCTAAGGCCCGCATTACAGAACCTCACTCAAGACTCAAGCGGTACTTGAAACTACTTTCAACTAATCAAATGATTAAAAACAAGTTTTAGTTACTTCATGCTAACGCGGGCCCGAGTGCACTAAGACCAAAGAATAGCTGAACCTTAACCTACGTAAAAAGAAATTTATAGTGGACGGATTTCCATAGGACTTTTTTGTCGGGTTCCTAGAGATGAGAAAAAGTTAAAAAAAAATGATCTCGACGACATGAACAATTATCGACTGATAACTTTAATCCCCGTTTTATCTTTTTTTTTTGAGAAAGTCATCTAGTATAAAATAGAGAACTTTGTGACAACTTGTGACATTCTTAAAAAAGTACAATTTGCCTTTAGAAAGGGCAGCTCTACTGCTTTAGCATGTTTCTCGTCAGTAAAACATATCACTGAAAGTCTAAATCAAAAGTCCAAAATAGGTGCGTCTTTCTAGACATGACGAAGGCCTTTGAGTTCTTCTGCCATAAAAGACTACTCTCAAAGCTTTCTCATTAAGGAATCCGTGGAAAGGCCAACGATTGGATGAAAAGCTTCTTGCCGAAATACTATAATGTGTAGAAATAACAAGAACTTGTCATTATGAACAAAAATCTTTAGGTCGGAATATGGACAAAATAATTATGGCATACCACAAGGAGGTATCTTATCCCCACTTCTTTCCTAGTGTATACCAACGACCTGCCGGGTGCGACCGACAAAGACTGCATGTTGTTCGCTGATGAGTCTGATGACACGACATTAATGATTAAAAGTGACAATAACAATCATTTGAAAAACGACTTTTTTAAAGCTTTAGACGATGCAATCAATTGGCTGAATAAAAATAACTTAAAAATAGACATGACGAAAAAAAACATAATACAATTTCAGACATTTAACGCACACATAGATAATCTAGACATTCAATATACGGCACGGTTGGCGCAGTGGTTAAGCGATTGATTGCTGCGCTGCGTGTCGCGGGTTCGATTCCCGCGCGGAACAAATATTTGTATGACCTACAAGTAGTTGTTCCGGGTCTGGCTATTTGTGTTTGTGAGTTTGAATGTTTGTAAACGCACCCACAATACAGGAGAAAAAGCTAGTGTGGGGCAACGTCTAAAAAAATATATATAAAGATTACCACTTAACTACTGCGAATGAATGTGTATTCTTAAGGTTAACCGTCGACAAAAACTGCAGTTGGAAACCACACGTAGATAAATCCTGCTAAAAATAAATCGTTTTGTATGTCCTGAAAAGAATCAGGCAAACTGTTAACCTCGACACTGCGATGGTTGCATGCCATGCTTACGTATCCTCTGTACTTAGATATTATTAGAATAGAATAGAATAGAATTTTATTTTGCAAATATGGGTAATACATAATAGTTCTTAAGATTACATTTAGCTCAGCCACATTTTACCAATCGGCATGCAAACATTTGAAATTATTTATATCACTATTATTACACTTATTTAGATCAATTTATAAATTACCATTATAAAATTCTTAAATCGTCGACTTAATTAAAAATATATGTCTGTATTAAAAGGAAAATATAAATTAGTATCATAAGATTAAACATCATGTCATTACTATTCATTACTATTACAAATATCATACCATTGTCATTACATCATTTAACATGTCATTACTATTACCAATATCATTATTATTACAATTCCAAAATCAAAATGTCAGAAATCAAAATGTCAAAGATCAAAATGTCAAAAATCAAAAATGTCATAAACAATATCAAGATGTCACTAATTAACAAATATTTTTCTCCAATAAGAACTCAGTTACACTGTAGTACGTTTTGTCTACCAAACATTTCCGCAATCTACTCTTAAATTGTGCTGTATTTAAAACTTTCCAACTACTCGGTAATTTATTGTAGATAATGGGGGCCATGCAAGAAACGCTCTTACGCATCAAAGTGGTTCGACATGATACTTGACATAATTTGCTGTTGTCACGCCTATTCCTTGGGAATACAACAGCCAGGCGCTCAAAACGAGATGGATTTTGCTTGACAAACATAGCTACTTCAAAAATATAGATACAAGGAAGTGTCAAGATTTTATGTAACTTAAAATAAGGCGCGCAACTGTCTGTCGATTTAAGTTTTAACAATGATCGGAGACATCTTTTCTGGGCCTTAAAAGCTATATTTCGATCAGTTGAGTTCCCCCAAAAAATGATACCGTACCGCAAGTGCGATTCAACTATTCCGTAGTAAGCCGTTAGAAGTGTTTTGACATCTACTATGGAGGATAACCTATATAACACATATGCGGAGGAACTCAATTTTTTACACAAACTGTCTATATGTGCTTTCCACTTTAAGTTGCAATCTATTTGCAACCCTAAACATTTGGTATCCTCTGCTTCCTCAATTTTGTCATTTTTGTAATAGATGTTGAGATTAGTTCCGCCAGGAGTACGTTGTCTGAAGTGCATTATTTTTGTCTTACCTAAATTAATATTTAAATTATTTTCGTCTAGCCATTTAATTAGTGCGTCAAGAGAATTATTTATGTCATTTTCATACGTATTTGTACTTTTACATGGGATTGTTATAGTGCTATCGTCTGCAAACATAGTTATAGGATATTCAAGGGAAATGGGCATATCATTAACATAAGTTATAAATAAAAACGGGCCCATCACGGTTCCTTGTGGCACACCGTATGAGATTTTACGTTCTCGAGACCTTATAATGTCTTCATGTTTGGTAACTATGTTAATGTTGCTAACTTCAGTAATTTGTGTTCTGTTTTCCAGATAAGATTTTATTAGTTCGAGCACGTTACCTCTAATGCCATAGACTTCTAATTTATTAAGTAATATATTATAATGGACATAATCGAACGCCTGGGTCATATCGCAAAATATAGCGCATATGGGGGATCGTTTATCCATGCTACTCATAATAGGATTCAAAAAGTCATAAATTGCCATATTGATGGTTCTGCGCTGTCTGAATCCTTTGGGGTAACTCAGTGGACGTTGACAGAGTTTTCAAAGGACAAAAAAATGTGTCCGAGGAATATTTGCGGGGCTCAGTTTTTAGATACCTGTTTAGCCATTGTGTCAAAAACTAAAAATATTACCATTACTATGTCTGTATATTTTGGAAACTAGTATTTTTGTAAAAAAAAAAAAAACTATAATCAATTCGATAATATTGGTGACAAGCTAAATAGCCGGACACACCATAAAGACAGACTATGGTTGCCAACAATAAAATAAAAATTATTTAAGAGAAATGATTACTGCATGTCTATTATAATATATAACCATTTACCAAATTCCCCTCAAGATTTACCATTGAAATGGTTGAAAAAAAAATATGTTTAAACTTTTGCTGCATAAAAAATGTTACACCATTAAGGAATATTTAGAGGATAAGTCGATGGAACCTATACCTATTCTAAATTTGTAATAATCGTATACCTAATAATAATCATAATGACTTTGTATCAGAATCAGAACTTTATTTGCTATGAATGTAGGTACAGGTATAAGATGTTGTACATAAATTTATGAGATCGGCTACAGTCTACCATACGGCATGCAAATTATTAAATAAAAAAATATATATATAAACAAAACAATGTCAACAAAACAAAACAGGAATTAAACTGAAGTCAATAAATAATATTATAGTCAGTTACATACGTCTTACATGGTCGCAATTAATTATTACAATCATAATCTTGATAAATTCTTAATAATACTTATTATTATTGTTATTTATTTACATAGAAATTAGGTACAGAAAAAATGCAGATGTTTTATAATTAGTGATCCTTAGACATTCTACCTTAAATTAGGCATGCAAACATTTAGTACAAGTGATTAATAGTCTAAAATACTGTCATTATGAAAATTCTTACAATATGGTCAATTAAATAAAATAAAGAATTAAAGATGTCAGGATTAATTAGGTAACTATAAAGTTTTATCATTTAGGAATTCACAAACGGAGTAATAACATTTATCAATTAATAAGACTGACAATTTCTTTTTAATAGGTATTTTCTTAAAGATAATCGGGCACATAGGTACATATAACACTTTTCCTTAACAATGCAGTGTTATGACCACTAACACGTAGCATTTTTGTATACTGTGTTCTAATTGGTCGTGTTCTATTGTGAGATAATTTTTAAAAAGATACGTATTTGATTTTACAAAAACAGCTATTTCAAAAATGTAAAGTGATGGTAATGTTAGCAAATTTAGGGACTTGAATATAGGTACGCAACTATCTGTGACTTTCATGTTACACATTGTCCTTATGCATCGTTTTTGAGCCTCGAATACCTGTTCTCTCAGACTACAATTTCCCCAAAATATTATCCCGAATCTCAGAATTGAGGCCACTAAACCATGTTAAACAACTAATCTGGTAGGCATATTCACTTTCCTGGATAGATTAAAAAGCACATACGCTGCTGAACTTGTTTTTTTGAATACTTCTTCTGCGTGTGGCTTCCAGGTTAGTTGGCTATCTATCATTACACCTAAATATTTTGTAACTTGCCCTTGGTAAAGTTTTTGTCCATTGTAATTTAAGTTTAAAGGAGAAGGGAAGGACTCCATAGTTTCCTGGGCCCAGGTGTTAACTCAATCAAACTAGCCTTATTTGTAAGAGGAGATACTAACAAGGCCTCACTGAAATTTTGGTGAAATTTGGCTACCCAGGAATCAAGTTATATGAATGAAGTATAGTAAAAGTGAGGTTACATTATAACATTCTAGTTTTTTGATGTTATTTGCGAAATATTTTGGAATGGCTTCGGTTGTAATGGTTTTATGCGTGGAGTGCAAGTTGAGAGCCTCCATGTGCAACGTGTCGAAAATCTGTCACGTTTGGCACGCCCTAGACATTCGCTACAATCGACGACAAGTCTACATCCAATATCCTGCACTTAGAAGCAGTAGGTACCTACCTTTAAAATAGAGAAAAGAGGAAGTAAAATAAAACAGCAATATAATTATGTATAAAATATTTATTATTCATCTTCAATAATTATGAGAATATCATCTAAGAATTGTGCAGGAGGTAAGATATTTTCTTGGTATCTTGCCCAACTGAGATACCATATTATGCACACTGCATGGGCACAGCGGCCTACAGTCCTTCTTGGCTTCTTAGCATACATATTTCTCACTAGTTACCTGAAATAAGTTAACTATTTCAATCATATTCAACCAGAAACAAGCTTCATTACATGTTAATCCTAATACATGTTCAACGAAATCGCTACGTCCGGGCCGAGACTAAAATGGTCCCAATAACTGTTAATACCTCAAAGCATCAAAGCCAGGGACTGACTCGGTCCCATCGGGACTTGACGGTTACCTCCACCTTTTTTGAGAAAAACGGTCAAACAGCACAATCCATAGATTAATATGACTAATTAGCTATTAAGTAAGTATTGTTTTAATATATGCTATCCAACAAAAAGACAGTAGGTAAACAGTAGGTACATAAGTCTGGTTTTGTTCGCTTGATAGGCTAAAAGTTCTATTTGAATAGGTACTTACAGGCTGAGATGCACGCCACTGACGAATAACTGATAAAATCGCCTCATTGTCCAAGACTCTCCTGCCAATAGAGTTACTGCGACCAGTCGCAATGATACAATTCACACAGAGATTCATGTCGTCAATATCCGATCGATAGGCGTAATGAGTTTTCCAAAATAGAGAGCCAGGTAATTCAAAGTAGCAAGATCCGTCGAATAGTCCTTTATAACATGCAAAGCCGAGGTCATGGGGTTATACAATAAAACTACGACTACATGGAAAATACGTGCGCACTCAGAACGAAAGAAAACGAACTGGTGCCGATTTTTTTCTGCCTGTTATCTGTCAGTCGGTGACCAGTGTTGCCAACTGAAGAAAAATTAAAGGAACACGATTGCCTATGAATCGATTCCACGAAACGATTGTTAAGCACTTGTCACTCGATTTTCATACATAATCTGTGATTTTACCGATTTATTAGTTATCGATTACAAAGAATTTAGGTATGTAATTAATCGATTATTTAGTTTCATAATTTAATTTAACTTTTCTCGCTTCCTAGATAGAAACATGGCACTGTATTTTGTGATTTCCTTATGAAAAATATAACGGTTTTTTTATACACATTTCAACTAGTTAACTGCTGGGCTCAGGATTTCCCATCTCCTTTGCGGACGTATCCGTTGATAGAAATGCATAACCTTAGTCTTAGGTATATTAATCGTTAAATTATTTTGATCAAGCCAGTGTATAACGTCCGTTAAAGTATTATTTACGTCATGTTCATACGTTTTTAGGTCTGTACATTTAATCAAGGCAGTGCTATCGTCAGCGAATAAGACCATAGGATGTTTTATGCGTCGTGGCAAGTCATTAATTTTGTAATTTGTAATTAACATGAAATGTATTTGCACGCCATATCATGGCAAGATATGCTGAAACTAAATTTACTGTAATATCTCAACAAAATGTAATATCTCATGAAATGTAATATCTCACAAGTCAATTACGAAAAAAACAAAATGGCTCACTAACGGATAAGGAAATGTAGTCAAAAGAAACGGCACTTGCTATGGCAATATAGAAAAAATCCTACCCCAAAAAATAAACAATCGTTTAAGGTATATTCTGCAAGGTTTAAAAGAGTTATAACGTTAACACAAACATTACGAAATAAATACTTCATTACGACGTCCAAAAATAAATCTGAAGCGGCATGGACCATAATTAATAATTCTAAGACCTGCTTCCCTAAAGAACCAATAACACAAATTCACACAGAGAGACAGAAAATCACGAACCTGTTAAATAAAGCTCAGGCTTTTAACAAGTTGTATATTAATCAAGTTACCAAGCCAAAAAATAAAACTGTACCAGAAGTTAACATACGCTCAAAAAATTCAAACTATATTTATGGAGCCGACCATACCTCAAGGTATAAATAAACATATTAACTCACTTCGAAACACAAATAGTGTTGGTTATGACGGAGTATGCACAAAAATACCAAAGAAGTATCTCATTATATAGCTCCACATATCAATCACATAATTAATATGAGTATTACTAGCGGAATCTTCCCTGAGAAATTAAAACCGTCAATAATTGTACCATTGCACAAAAAAAAATGTTAGACAAAATATGTCAAATTATAGGCCTATCGATAGCCGTCTTTTCAAAAATATTTGAGGGAGTCATTTATAAGTCCTTGTACCTTGAGAAATCAAACATATTAGTAAATGAACAAAAGGGCTTTCGTAAGTAGAAGACAATTAATATGGCTGTACATAACTTGCTTCTCCCTATTTTGTCAAATGTAGATAATAGAAAACCTGTATGTGCTATCTATATGGATCTAACTAAGGCTTTTGATTATGTGGACAATACTATACATAAACTTGAAAAATATGGTATCAGGGGAAATATACTTGATCTCATTCAATCTTACTTAACTGATAGAAAGCAATTTGTAGAAATCACACAGATATCCTCAAATACCAGTTACGAGAAAAATATCGTTCCGAAAGCGAGATAATTAAATACGGCGTTCCTCAGGGTAGCGTGCTAGGACCCCCTTTCTTTGCTCTACATAAATGACCTTCAGAGGTAAATAAACCACCCCATGGCACTATTCGCCGATGGCAGCACAGTAATAATTAAGTGTGATGAGCCCAATACTTATGAAAGTGAAATAAATATGACATTAAATAGAATTACATCATGGTTTGACAACAATAATCTAATTATAACATTAGAAAAGACTAAAATTATGCATTTTTATCAAAGGGTCCCAAACAAATTTCTTGACACTAGTTATTTAGGGATAAAAATAGAATCAACTACTGCTACTCGTACTAAATTTCTTGGTATTAATACAGACAACAATTCGACTTGGAAACCCCAGACAGACGAAATATGTAAAAAACTTCATAAGTTTGCCTATGCTCTCTATAAGTTATCAAAAATAGTGAGCCTAGAATTTGTACTAACAGCCTATCACGGCTGTATTGCACCAACACTCAGATATGGCGTAATATACTGGGCAATTTAGTAGAAAGAGAACTCGTATTTAGAGCCTAAAAATGATGTGTTAGAACTATGTGTGGCCTTAAAAGCACAGACAGTTGTCAACCGTTCTTTATACGTCTAAAAATTGTTACCTTGCCATCGCTGGTACATATACGAAATTAATATGTTTATCAAATCTATCATTTCATTATATATTCGTCGCTTCATTCGAAGATATAATTTGTTTACTAAGTAGTCCCTTTAACCTACAGGCAACATCGCACGATTTAGTTTTTTTTGTTTACCTAATTTACGGTTCTTACGTCTTGTCTATGTGACATTGTTCATTCCTTTTTCGTGCGAGGCAACGAGCGCACGCGCCTAATTAAAATGCCGAAACGTAGTGCACAGGAGAAATTGGAGAGATACAAGCACAAGATTAGAAAATTAGAAGAAAAAGAAAAGGACAAGGAAAAATATCGGCGTCGAATACGACAAACGTTCGATTCATCTGAGGACGAAAACATTGCAGGTTAGTTGAACATTATTACTAAGTGACACAAGTGTTTACATCAATTTAACTCAAGTGAAAATCGGGATTGACTGCGAGTCAATTGCGATAACATTAGCTGCGATTAGCTGCGAGCTAATTATGAGTCATGTTCTCATGACAACCCATGTAGAAAATATGCGTAATCTTGAATAGATTACACATTAGCTACGAATTATTGTCTGCGAGACAATACTAACGCAAAACGCGTTACATACCTACCTCCTTATTCGCTCAATATACATAGTATCGTATGTTTTATAGATACGAACGACGTCGAGCCCCGTGAACCACAACATGGTTTGCCAACCCTTTCATGTGGAAAAGGCCAACCTGTGGCATCCCCTGCCCTGCAGGATATAACAGACCTCGTGGAGGATGCGGCTGCTCCGCCAGCTGAAACAACCCCAGAAGTAAAATTTGGACCCGGAGCTATTGTCTGCTTTGGGATCTTCTACGTCTTGTACGCCAGACTTCGGGGAAGATGTCCATGAGAGCTTAGCCAGTTTGTGGACTCCCATATTGAAGAAAGGGTTAGCCAAAGAGGATAAAGATAGGCTCATGAAAGAGTATCTTATACCCGCCAATTGCAAATTATTGCAAGCTCCGAAGTTGAACGCGGAGATTTCAGCCGCAGTATCAGACATAGTCAGAGGACGAGACAAAAAGTTGTTCGGTCTTCAGCAACAGCTAGGTAATGGTACCGCAGCAATAAATAAAGCAATGGATACTTTGCTCAAAACAAATAATAAGGTTCTGGCCTTAAAATATTTAAGCGATGGTTGTCGCTTGTTATCTGATTTTCACCACTGTTTGACTAAAGACAGAATAAAATTAATAACCCCGAGTCTGGAAAAGAACTTCCTTCACATCATTCAAGACTCAGAACGAGATGATACCCTATATAGTAACTCGTTATCAGAAAAAATAAAAGCCAGTAAGGCTATTGAAAAGCAAGGAACTCAGATAAGAAAAACAATGGCGAATCTGAAAAATATTATTCCTCAACCGTCGGTCACCTATCCTGCCACCCAGGGAAACTGATCAGGAACTCCTCGTTACCCGTCGAACAGGGGGGGGCGGGGAAGTCAGAGGAGACCACCAGTGACGCCACGACGGTCATACCCGTCAAACTCTCAAGCGCAAGCGAAGAGCTACGCATCGAAAACTCGTGCGTCACAACAGAAATAACAGAGGTACACGCAGGCAGAATACGACTGTTCCTCTGTTGTTGGTCTTACATAACCAATAACGTAGTTGTGCTATCATGGATAGAACATGGTTTTAAAATTCCCTTTTGTACTCAAGTGACTCAGCCTATCGTACTAGTTTATAACTTTACTTCCGATGAGGCTTGAGATATGCATGTTGCAATTAATAAATTATTAGAACTAGGGGCTATAACACGTTGTATCTCAACTCATGACCAGTACATATCAAAAATATTCTTAGCAGCTAAAGCTAATGGAGGCAAGCGGTTTATTCTAAATTTAAAATCATTAAATAAATCTATTACAAATACACATGTTAAAATGGAGCATTATAGGACGGCCGCTAAATTAATCCCTCAAGATGGATTCTTAGCAACAATTGACCTCAAAGAGGCCTTCTTATTAGTTCCTATTTTCGAATCTGATCGAAAATACTTACGATTTAATTTCCAGGCCGTAATTCTAAGAATGTATGTACACATACCAGTTCACTGCCATGCCCTACGGCCTATCAGTGGCACCAAGAGTGTTCACAAAAATCATGAAGTAGGTTATAGCCTACCTTAGAAAACAGGGACACAAATCAGTACTATATTTAGATGATATATTATGTATAGGTAATAATTACGAGGAATGTGTTATTAATGTACGTGAAACCCTAAAACTTCTACAATGTTTAGGTTTCGTAGTTAATTATGATAAAAGTTCATTAAAACCATCCAAAATATGTAAATATCTAGGATTTGTATATAATACACATAATATGTCTTTATCGTTACCTACTGATAAACGTATTAGCATTAATCAGTTAGTTAAAAAGTTCTCGAAGTTGTCAAAATGTACAATTCGAGAGTTTGCGCAACTAATAGGTCTTCTGGTCGCAGCTTGTACAGCAGTTCGATATAGGGTTCTCTATACGAAATTTTTAGAACGTCAGAAATTCCTGGCATTACAACAACATAATAATAATTATGAACATAAGATTAATATCCCTGAAACGGTTCTAGAAGACCTTAGATGGTGGCGTTGTCATATTTTCACAGCCATGTGTCCTATTAGAAATCAAAGTTATAAAAAATTAATATATTCAGATGCTTCTAGAACGGGTTGGGGTGTTGTCTATAGTAGCGAAAAAGCCCATAGCAAATGGAAAGCAATAGAAACAAGACACCATATAAATTACCTTGAACTTCTGGCCGTATTTCTAGGATTAAAAAGTTTTGCCAGTAATGACTATAATTGTGCAATATTGTTGAGGGTAGATAATACTACAGCAATTAGTTACATAAATCGCTTAGGCGTAATACAGTTCCCGCATTTAAACGATCAACAAGACACATTTGGCAATGGTGCGAGAAGCGTAACATTTGGTTGTTCGCATCTTACGTGAACACGAAAGATAATTATGCTGACGAAGAATCTAGAAAGATTAACACAGATACAGAGTGGGAGTTATCAGATCACGCTTATCAAATTATTAAAAGACACTTCGGTTGCCCTGATATTGCTCTCTTTGCTTATCGTGACAATGCCAAATGCGACTTTTTTGTTTCTTGGAAACAAGAACCTGAAAAGGAAACTGAAAAGCAGAAAATAAAAATCATTTTCACAAAAAATTCAACCGACGAAAAAAGAAACTTAAAAGCAAAAATAAACCTTTCGGTCTAACTAAGCAGTTACATTAATGTATATTACAAATTTTGAGTCGGCGCGAAAAATCCAAAAAGAAAAGAAGAAGAAGAAAGGAAAGTCGCCAAGAAAACCAGCTTTATTGATCGTCGTTAATTGATCTGCGTTGATTGTATGTTTGGCGCCGACTCAAAGTTAGTAATTTAAGAGCTTAGTTAGACTGAAAGGTTTATTTTTTGCTTTTCAGTTTATTTTTTCATCGGTTTAATTTTTATTTCATCGCCTCCATTTCGCTATCCTTCTCTCCCCGAGGTCATTGTGGATGGTGCTCCACAACACATACGCATTTTGGGGTGCGTGGTGACGTGTGCCGCCAGCGGAATCACTCGACTCAGATAGTAGGGAGCGCACGGCAACAATAGCGTGAAATTGTCCCAGGACGACTGCAAGTGATGGACGCACCCCTGCCGTTTCTACGCCTATGGATACGTTTTAGTAAATTTCGACATTTCAAAGGGAATAGTTTTTGAATTTCGGACAAAACATGAAATTTTTCTGTCAAGTCGTATTCCTATATAATCCTGCAACGAGTTTGAGGCCACATCAGTAAAATTTCTGCCTTACTTCTGAGTGGAATCATTACAAAAGAATGTTAGTTTATTATGGAGAGAAGACGTCATTTGAGCCGAACAGAAATTATCTGAGCCGTGCGAACGTTGCAAGTGGGTTCTCGGCAACATGCTGTGGCAATCGCTCTGGGCACTACGCAGTGTTATAAATCGACTTTGAACATGTTACCGCATCACTGGCAGCATGGCAGAGCGACATGGAGGACGAGCTCGCATTACCACACGCAGAAAAGATCGTTACAAGCAAATTACTGCTCGACGAAATCGTAAAATAAGAATAATAATATTTTTATTCAGACAACCATTGATCCATAAAATTTTAATTTACATTTATATTGTTAGTATGAACTTAAAAACTAGGTTAGTACCCAATAACTAAGAGACTTAGTCTTCTGGGTGAGGCTCCACACCAGTGGGCTGTCCAACTTATTGCTTATGACATTCAGGATGCTGTTACTCCTTCCACACAATCTGCTTAGCAGTGAGGCTGTCTTTTTGCGCCAGGTGGCATCAAAGCCGTCTGTACGCGACTCAGCGAACATTGTTGACGCAGACGTAACAGCGTCCTGTAGGCATTGTAAAACTGGATGCGCAGAGAATTGTAAGCCCTTTGGGTGTATCTGAACCACAGGCTCGCTGAGTACTGAGGTGTGTAATACGCCTTGAATAAAGTTACTTCCACCGCGTCTGTACAACGAGCGAACCTGCGGGCCAGCATGTTCGCCCGGACTGACAATGCCCTGCGCTCCCTCTCCATGTCTACATCATCTCCAAGACTTTCGGTAACTACGTGCCCAAGATACTTGAATTGGTGTACTCTATTAAGAGGAATACCATTGAGTAACACTGGTGGAACAACAGTTGGATACTTTGTACCTGCCTTGAAGAGCATGCACTCTGACTTCTTAACATTATAACTCACCGCGTGTGGCCGCATAGTTTTCACATACGGCAAACAACTTCCGCAATGCACAAACGAGGGAGCCAGCAGCACCATATCATCGGCATAGCTAAGATTGTTCACACTGACACCATCCACATAGCACCCTACGGGCATTTGACTGCGTTCCTTGATTAGCGCATTTACGTATACGTTAAAAAGCAAGGGCGAGCTTAACCCCCCTGCCTCACTCCGTATTCCAGTTTGTACTCACTCGACAATTCACCCGCCCACTTTACATTATTCTTCTGATTAAATGATAAATGATTTTATTTCTGTAGGTAGGTTTGAACAAACACTTTTACACGTCAATCATATTTTAAAAACTAGATGAGGTCGGCGTTTCCTATCTGACTACTCTGAGAAGAAAGGCCGAAACAAACTCAGAGGTCACAGTCTCTTTTAAAGTCCAGACATAATCTTGGTCACATCATGTGATTAAGGTACCAGTACCTAAAAAGTGATGTCAACTCTGGCGGTAGGCCCGTTTCTTTTAGCTTCTGCAATAACATATCATAAGACACTAGGTCAAATGCTTTCGAGAGGTCTTTAAAGCAAGTATAAACCGGGGTCTGTCTGTCAGTGTAATATTTCACAGGGTACTTAAGGCTAAGAATAGCAGTCTCAGTCGACAAGCCAAAACGAAAACCGAACTGAGCGTCATGTAACTTAACATGCTTGTTTAAATATGAGTTAAGCACACTGTCAAATACCTTTGCTACAACCGTGGCTAGCGAAATGGATCTGTAGTTAGACTTTTCAGACACATCCCCGTTTTATTTCTGGCAATCGGTACCACCAGAGTCTTCATCAGGGCAGGGGGTAGGTGTGAGTGATTTATGCACAAATTACATAACATTGCAAGTACTCTAGGCAGGTGGAAACCAGCATGCTTGAGGTGTTCCACTCTGAGAGCGTCATACCCCGGTGATTTTCCTCCCTTCATACCCATAATAGCACGATCAATATCCTCAGTAAGTATTAAAATTGAAATATTCATCCCCCGAGTCTCAGCGTCAAACCGTCAGCATGCTGGTCCTAAGGGTAACTTTACTTCAAAAAGTTCATTTAAAACATTGGCAATGTCTTCAGGGCTAGAAACACCGCCGACACTCACAGGGATGCCAGGTCTAATATTCAATTTATTTGTACACTTCCAAAAAATTTTAAGCCCTTATTCGTGTAGTGTGCCGCCATCAAATCCATTTTTATCTGTTCTTGATGGTTTTGACACCACTTAAGCTTATCTTTAAAAAAATTACGCGCCTCAATCATGTCTCTGAACAATGGCCCGCTAGTTGACTTACCGTAGCTTACCCATGTATTAAATAATAATAATAATATAATTATAATAATACCATTTATTTCAGGCGACACAGGCCCATAGAAAAATACTTTTACCTAATCATACATATTTTTATATAAACAAAACTTGTGTTAATAAAAAGGCTTAAGACTATGTTAGTAGCACTTCACTTTGCACTAGCTTTACTTTGTGCTGTCCAGTGGAACTTGTCCGCGGAAGCGACGGAACACCACGTCTTGCGGCCCAAAAGTGTTCTTCCATGACGAGAGGCAGATAACAGTTCGGTACACGCACGATGAACGCCTTGAAGTTGACGTTCCGGTGCGATTCCAGTAACTGCACCCTTGGCGTGTACCTCGTCTTTTGGCGCACGTATTCCACGATGTCTTCCGCCTTAGTGGTGTAGTGCAGGCGGGAGATGTACACCAGTGTGTTCGGCTTTGCGGCACGTAGGCTAACTTCGGGCTCCGCAGGAGCATTGCCACAGCGGTTCTGGTTCGTTCGCGATCGGCGCTTACTCCTTTGCACCGTCACGAAACCAACATCATTATCAGCCCTATTCGGCGCCATTTCCGGCATGGGCTTGATACTAAGAGCGCCACGGGTACTCGCGGTGCCGCTAGCAAAATCCCTTTGTAGGGGTTTCGTCGGGGCTGCAGACTCTGGACAGCGGGACGGGGCAAGGGGCGCCGACGGCATTGCGAGGACGAGCCGCGGTGACGAGCGGGGGGGCTGCGGGGCGCGCCGGCGCGGTGCTCTGCAAGCTCAGCAATCGACGGATGCGCTGGCGACGAAACTGCTGACGCGGAATTCGTCAACGATATATCGAGGCCGGCTCCACGACATGTGTTTACGTTTGACGCATGGACAGGTGACCTAATTACCGCCACATTGTTGCGCAACACGCTAACTTCTTTGCGCAAATCAGCGACAGTGTTTTGGGATGCATCTAATTTCATCAGCACAGCCGCGAGGCGGACCTTCAGAAAGACAATGTCCTTCAGAAGGCTCTTTACATCGACGTGGTCGAAGGTGACGGGAGGCACCGCCGGGCACCCAAGTAAGACTCGCTCACGTGCTTATTCCACCCTAACAACTTTCCATGTTTGCCTTTCTTCATCATACAGGTTGTAATCGCAGCCTCTCGTAACACGTTAATCATATCATCATATACCTAATTTATTGACAATATCCTTATGGGAATCATTGTGACAGATTTTTCCACAACAACTCTGAAATTCACATCGGAAATCTATAGTTTTTAAATGTGTATTACATATTTTTGTATACTCGTTTGGGCTCCTATCGCCCCATTTAATTTATTACATGGTGTGCTCTTCAATAAGATTGTTTGTGTAATAACATTAAAATTACTTGTAACGACTAACGGACAGTGGTCTGACCAATACACATCATACTTTACATATATATCTACAACACACTGCCACGAGGCCCTTGTGACAATACAATGGTCTAGCCATGTACGACACCCGTGTGCCTCACTAATGAAAGTGAAAGTATCCGACGATAAACACAATTTATTAGTGTCCGCACAAATCCAGTCCTGTTCCGCTGAGAATTCCAAAAGTTTAGTGTAAAATCGCTCACCTGGACGTGCGTTTATGTCTCCGAAAAGGAAAACAGATTCAACACCACTTTCCTCAATAATACCACAAACCGCACTTAGGCAGTCTGTGAACTCAGGCACGTTCTCAGCACAGTCCGTAGGCATGTAAACACTGACAACCAGCACGGGCCGATCGTTTGTAGAAATACGAATAGCCGATATACGTGGGGTCGTACACTGTACCACTGACACAAACTGGAATACTGATTTACGCCATAAGAGCGCCACCCCTCCAAAGGGTCTACCCTTGAAACCACACTGGTGTCCACCGCAGAGGTTCCCGCGCTTCCAAAGTCTTCGTGACCAAACAAACCGTGAAAATGACCGCGATGATGTTGGTTACGAGGCTTCATAGCTCTTCAGGAATGTTAATTAATAAGCGATTAAACCGCTTGTAATCACTTTACGAGAATCTAGACCAAGCGGACGTGTGTTTAGTATTGATTGAAGTATAGTGAAATAAACTATTACGACAAATAAATTTAATTATTTGCGCCGTTAGTAAAAAAATAAAGTGGTTCGCGTGTGACTTGTAGGTTTTTTTACCGAGTTTCATGTGCGAGATGAAGTAAATATTTTTCTATAAACAATAAGTACTTACGGAGTTTCTACTAGTATGTCGAACCCAGGATCGAGCCCGTTCGGTCGTAGCCAATTACTACATCGAAGTCCTCTACCGACGCCTACCGGACCATTAAAGGTCCGGTAGGCGTCGGTAATTACCCCCGAGCGACCTAAATCCACCAGCAACCGCGAAGGATGAATTGCCGAGTGAAGTCATCAGCACGCCGGAGATCCAGAAATGGAGAGGATCTATAGATGCCATTCTGAATGAAGTATGCTCTATTGTCGGTGAAGGGAAAATGATCTCAGACCAGAAGTTTCGTGTCTCCTCTCTTTGCCGCTATTGTCGGTGAAGGGAAAATGATCTCAGACCAGAAGTTTCGTGTCTCCTCTCTTTGCCGGATGGTCCAAGTGGGACTTCTCAGATGGCCGTCTTATACCAATCATTGAAGCCGGAAACCATCCAAGCCCATACTACAATCCAGCACCTACAGGTTCACCAGAACGTTGTGAACTCTCTCCAGCAGTTCAAAGAGGTTGTAGAAACAAAGCTGAATGTCTCAGAAAATAGTTCTTATGCTAGCATGGTGAAGAAAGGTTCCGATAACTTCGTCCGTCCTGCAAATTTGAGATCAGTCGCTATCTATCATCATTAGTGTGTATAACTACTATTGTGAACGGACGTGCCGATCGCGCGCGCATGCTCTAGCTAAGAGTATTTTCCAGACGCATCACAACACCATCGTCGCGGTGTACGTCGATCTATCGGGGCTACAACGATGACCCAGTTACAAGTGCGGAAATCGCCATGAAGTGTTCATTATAATTTTTTAGGCGTCACGTTCGCCTTAAAACTAAATAATGGCTGCAAAACAGTCTATTAAAATAAAAACTGATCTGTAAAAGCAGTCGTATGACTGTTACATCCAGGAGAAAACGGACAGAGAAAACCTGCAACAAATGGTACGTCAACTGAACGGCCATATATATGTACACAAAGCTTGCAGGAACAGGTACAAGAACTTCAAGGGCAATTTAAATGCTTAAAGGCACAAGAAAAAGAAGAACCCGCAGATAAACAGGTCAGTGAGACCATAACACCTGCTCAACCTCCTAAAAGTGACGTTGAGTACTGCACGGATGAGGATGAACTCGTCAGAGAGACTGGGTGGATTAGGGCGAAAAACAGGAAGAAAAGGAAGTTGAAAACCACCCTTACTCCACCACCACTACAACAAGCTAGAACTAGCGCTCAGCAGTAGCAATTTAACAACAAAGAGAAGGCAACCACTAAAAAAAATCTAGCACCGCCTCCTATCGTAGTGGACTGTTTTAAGAATTATCAAACATTATACGACTTTTTGACTGAATCTCAGCCAGTAGCCTATCATAATCGAGGGAACGTGATCCCTGACCATCAGTTTGGTTTCAGAGAGAAACAGTCAACAAATAGACCAAGTACATAGAGTTACCAACATTATTGAGAGAACGCGTGAAGATAAAAAGTCTGCTCCACCTTATTTTTAGATGTGGCACAAGCTTTTGATAGAGTTTGGCATAAGGGTCTGATATACAAGCTCAGACTAATGCTGCCCAATGATTTTGCCGATATATTGCAATCATACATTACAGATAGAATGTTTCGTGTAAGGCACGAGGATGCCTTTTCCGAATTACAAATTATTAAAGCTGGCGCGCCTCAAGGTAGTGTGCTGGGTCCAGTCCTCTACCTGTTGTACACGCATGATATACCAGAGCTGGAAAATAATACTATTGCAACCTTTGCGGACGATACTGTCATTATGGCGACAGGGTCATGCCATACGGAAGCAATAAAACAGGTACAAATCGCTGTAAACAAAGTTCATGACTGGGCACATAAATGGAGAATCAAATTGAACGAATCGAAGTCACTTCACATTGATTTTACCAACAGGAATTGTGATTACCACCCAATCTTCATAAATGGCCAACAAGTGCCATACGCCAGTATAGCCAAATAACTTCGCATAACGCTTGACGCGAAACTGCGCTGGAAAGCGCACATCAAAAAGAAAAGACAGGAACTAGACATGCGTTTTAAAAACATGTATTGGTTGCTTGGACGGGATTCCTGCCTATCGATACATAACAAAATTGTATTATATAAACATATTCTTATGCCAATATGGACATATGGCATCCAACTGTGGGGCTGTACTAAACCGGCCAACATCAAAATGATTCAACCATTCCAGAATAAGGTACTCAGGAGTATTGTTAATGCGCCCTGGTATATAAGAAATGACGACCTCCATCATGACCTAAAAATGGAACCAGTCACCAACATAATCCAAAAATTTGCTGAGGCCCATGAACACCGACTCCACCGACAAGTGAACATCGAGGCAATTCAGCTGTTAGACCAAACAAATATAGTGCGGAGACTAAAACGAACAAAACCTTTTGAGTTAGTGTAGTGTAAAAAGTGTGGAAATAATAGTGACAATGACACACATAATAACACATGAATAAAGTGTTTTTATCATTATATCAGACTCTAAGAAAGTGGAACGGACTTGTATAATACAATCAACACTATTCTAGTTTTAAAATAATTATCACGTAAAAAACGAAAGTAGATTAAAATTGCTTATTAGTCTTATAGGCTAGATTGTAATTAATGATTAAGAACGTGGTTCTTTTTAATAACGGATAAAAAAACTATCCTAGCGATAAGACCCCAACAAGTGACGACACCAAGTCACTTGTCCAAAAGATAATCTCCCCCGAACAATTTAAGCTTCATGTCCGTGGCCTGAGAAAGGTGAAAAACGGGCGTGTTCTGATTAGCACTGAAAATAAAGCCGATATTGATAAACTGAAGAATTCAGATAAACTAGTATCATCGGCCATACCATAGAAGAAGCTTCTAAATATCGCCTTAGGGTCGCTGTCATTGGTGTCCCCGTATCCCTTACTGAGAAGGAGGTATTTGAATGTATTTATGAGCAGAACGTTTCTGACAAGTTGCCGAATACAACTCGTGAGTCCATTTATATAAGATTATTTCGTGTATTTTATTTATGGGCCTTTAGTTGCCTGATAATAAAATGATTATTATTATTATGATCCTTTATTTCATTATTGTACATATAAATTATATTTTTAAATATTAAAATATGAAAAAATATAAAAACATTTAAAAATATAAAAAATAGTGGCCCACCGGTATCTGGAACAGGGTCCAAGCTACCGGCGGTCAGGGCTCCAGAGAGAGGAACCTCCTAACAATGCGGGCCGTGTCTAGAAGTACCGCCCTCTGAATCAAACCCTTGATCCAGCTGCCCAACGAGAGCCTCCTCAGGTGTTGGTCGAGGCTCTTGGCTATTAAGCCATTGACTGTCACGACTATCGGTACAATGATCGCTGAGTCCACATCCCACATGTCGACAACCTCGCGAGCCAAGTCAAGATACTTGATTTGTTTATCTTTCTCGGCTTTCACGAGGTTCCCGTCATGCGGGACCGTTATGTCAACAATCATTGCGCGCCGCTCTAATCGATCCACCACCACTATATCAGGCTTATTGGCAACAATAGTCCTGTCAGTGATGATGGATCGGTCCCAGTACAATGTGATATTTCCATTTTCGAGAACTGGGTCGGGCACATACCTGTAGTACGGCACTTCCGATTCTACAAGGTTGTATTTGAGAGCAAGTTGCTGATGGATAATCCTGGCTACAAGGTTGTGTCTATGCAAGTATTCTTCGTTAGCTAGACTAGAACATCCGGAGATAATGTGTCTGATTGATTCACCCGGACGGTGGCATGCCCGACAAATGTCAACCGTGCCGTCTTTCACAATAAATCTCCGGTAGTTGTTTGTCATCATAACTTCGTCCATAATTGCACAGACAAAACCTTCGGTTTCTCCAAAGAGATCACCGAAACGCAGCCAGGCTACGGACGCTAGTTGATCTACATCGGGTCCATGTAGGGCCCGAAAAAAGCGTCCGTGAAGCTCCTTACTCTGCCATACTTCCATGCGATCATTAGTGTCAAGCACTACTGGCTTGCGCCAGTTCTCTTTAGCCAAGGAGAGCGGGGTGAGGCCCTTGTCCACTTTGACCACATCTCGATGCATCCCCACGTCGGCCTCTAAGAAATATTCCCTGAGACTGCATATCTCGCGATTGTGGAGGGTCTTAGCATTTAAAAAGCCTCGACCTCCACATTTTCGCGGGATATACAGCCTCATTACCGATGAACGTGGGTGATGCATTCGATTTGCAGTCAGCAGTGTACGGACCTTCCTATCCAGGGCGTCGAGTTCGGTCTGAGTCCATTTGAGTATGCCAAAAGAGTACATCAAAACCGGCATGACCCAACCGTTAAAGGCGCGTACCTTGTTTCCGCCTGATAGAAGACTATTAAATACTTTTTTCAGGCGGCCAAAGAAGCGTTCCCTTAACGATTGCTTCATGTCAGTACCATTGATGCCCAATGCTTCCGACATACCCAAATACTTATAGGTTTCGGATGCAGAGAGGGTTCTAAGGTTTATGGAATCCGAGAGTTGGGTTCCAACGGATTCCACAATCTCCCCTCGCTTTACATGTATGACCGCACATTTGTCCACACCAAATTCCATTCTGATGGCACTACTGAAAATTTCAGTTACTTTCAGTAGCTCCGTCAGTTGCAAATTGTTGGGGGCAAAGAGTTTTAGGTCATCCATGTAAAGGAGGTGAGATATAACCTGACCACCTCTCCTCAGCCGATAGCCTAGACCTGAATCTTCCAGCAGTGTGCTTAGAGGATTCAAGGCTAAGCAAAACCAAAGCGGACTCAAACTATCACCCTGAAATATGCCTCGCTCGATCCTTATCGGTTCGCTATTCCTCTGGACATTTCGACATCCTGGATAGTGAAGGACCGTTCTCCATTGCCCCATACATGACATCAGGAAGGTGCGCAGAGTTGCATCTACTTTATACAACTCCAGCACCCTCATAAGCCATGTATGTGGCACCGAGTCATAGGCCTTCTTGTAATCTATCCAACATGTCGACAGATCCTTTCGGGAACGACGAACTTGTTGGCTAATGGCCATATCAATGAGGAGTAGCTCCTTAGTACCACGGGACCCTTTCCTACATCCATTTTGAGAAGGAGACATGATAGAGTTTGTGTCTATATGTTTGTTAATTTTAGCTCTCAAAATGGATGTAAGAACTTTATAGACCGTCGGTAAACACGTGATCGGTCTATAATTTTTGGGTTCCGTAGTGCTACCTGATTTATGGAGCAGGTGGGTAACTCCTGTTGTTAGGAACTGGGGTAGCGAACCAGACTCCAAAGCAATCTGGTACTGAGCCGCCAAGCGAGCGTGCGACCTTACGAACCATTTAATCCAAAAGTTTTGCAGTCCGTCCGGCCCTGGAGACTTCCAGTTAGGCAGCGGACGGACTGCACGAGTTACATCTTGGGGGCAGATGGTAATAGCCCCCATTTCTGGTATTGGATCGCAGGCTCGCTCGACTTTCCGAGTCCAATCGCCTTCGGTGTGACTGACAGGCACCGACCAGATATTGCGCCAGAAAGAACACATGACATCATC
The DNA here is from genome assembly GCA_917490735.1 of Dryobotodes eremita. Classification (NCBI taxonomy): domain Eukaryota; kingdom Metazoa; phylum Arthropoda; class Insecta; order Lepidoptera; family Noctuidae; genus Dryobotodes; species Dryobotodes eremita. The sequence goes on along the minus strand of OU823241.1, from coordinate 229,835 downwards.
ATCTGGTAGGCACGTGTCAGCCACATCTTGAACCGGTCGCTCCCAACCCCTATAAACCCACCTTTGATCGCGTTGGAAGGTGCGATTCTGAGTGTATCGCTCCACTCGCCGCTTATACCTACGAATACGGTTCGCCCATGCATACACTTTCTGCTTCAGGAAGTCGATGCGCTCTGTGACACAGGACATATAGTCCTGAGGGCTGATATCAGTCCCTGCGAATGCACGTCTCACAAAGCGCATCACTCTAGGGCGAGTATTGCCCTCCCTGAAGCAGATTAGTTTGCCGATGAGCGTTCTGGCCCCACCAATACGGCGTTCAATTCTGCACTGCCAAGCTGGTACGGCTGGTTTCGGTCGTGTAGCTCTAGAATCAATAGCAAATTTGACGTGAGCTACACGACACGCCGCTACAGCCGCGCAGTACAGAATCGAATGAGTATCGGCGAGGTCTACGCAGTCATCAAAATAATTTGACAACTGCGCATCCAGGACTGCCACCAGCGCCCTATTTTTGTTATGCATGGGTAAACGAGGTAAGCGTGGTCTAAGTTCGGGCGATATGAACCGATATTGTCGAATCGCATCCTCCAAAGCACTCCTCAATTCCTCATTGCACTGGGTACTTACGTTTGTAGTCCTGTCATCACTCTCCTCGTCTTCTTGACTTATGTTAGACTGTGGTAGAACTACAACGGTCTGAGACGGGGGGGCGATGACATGACTACTCTGCATTTCATTTCGCAGGCGATCAAGTACAGTGTCGTCCAACATATGGTTACGTTGGATGACCCGCACCTGATCCGATAGTCGTTGTGCCGAAACGTTGACAGCTGGCTCAAGCACCTGAAAAAGAGAGAGCATCCGGACACGGTACGCGGTCAGATTTTTTCCCCCCTCTGTAGCCCCATAGTATGAGCGCATGACGTTTTCATTGATGGATCGTGTCCATCTCATGCGCTGCACACTTCCGCCGGGAGCTGGGACCCTATCAGAGGCCAGTGGGCCTCGAGGTCCTAAGCCGTCCGGCGGCCGGTGTCCTCCACGTCGACGAACAGGTGGTGGCGTCGTGGGCGGGGAGAAATACTCGTCGCTCGAGCTCGACGCAACTACCGCAGCCGGTGTCGTCACAGCGCTCACAGTGAGGCTGGGTACCGGCGGCGGCGAGGCGGAGCTGAGCGAAGAGTCCGGAGGTGGTGGGCGTGCTCGTAGTGCGGCCGATCTTGTCAACATATCATCGTCTTCATTTTTCTATTTTGTTATTTTGATTGTTTTATCGGAGGTGACAACTGTCATGTCACCTCCGAATCTGTAGTTTTTGGTCTATTTTATTTCATTTGTGTATTTATATTTATTATTATTATTATTATAATTGAGAGCATGAAATTGAGCCATTATTCGAGTAAGAAAGACATTCCTATCTGTAAGTACATCTTGGAACTACCCGTTAGCATAAAAAAAAAATATCATCTAATATATAAAATTCTCGTGTCACAGTTTTCGTTGCCATACTCCTCCGAAATGGCTTAACCGATTTTGATGAAATTTTTTGTGCTTATCCGGTATTTTTTTTTGGTAGGTAGGGTAGGGAGTTAGGGAGGTAGGTAGGTAGGTAGGGTAGGTAGGTAGGTAGGGTAGGTAGGTAGGTAGGATAGGTAGGTAGGTAGAGTAGGTAGGTAGGGGTAGGTAGGTAGGTAGGGTAGGTAGGTAGGGTAGGTAGGTAGGTAGGTAGGGTAGGTAGGTAGGGTAGGTAGGTAGGGTAGGTAGGTAGGGTAGGTAGGTAGGGTAGGTAGGTAGGGTAGGTAGGTAGGGTAGGTAGGTAGGGTAGGTAGGTAGGGTAGGTAGGTAGGGTAGGTAGGTAGGGTAGGTAGGTAGGGTAGGTAGGTAGGTAGGGTAGGTAGGTAGGGTAGGTAGGTAGGGTACGCCGTAGATAAGTACCGCAACCCGTGCGAAGCCGGGGCGGGCAGCTAGTAAATAAATAAAATTCAGATGACTTGATCCATACATTACGATTAAAATTAAAATTAAAATAGATTCAAATTACACGCTTAACAAAGGATCTCCATAATGAAGAAGAGATCCTATCTGCTACAGTCTTCAGAATTCCGTTGCAGCTGCCACGAATTCTGCAGATCAGGGATACAGTTTTCTTGCGGATGACGCCATGAAAGCCATCAGTGCGATACAGCGCAAACATCCCCGATGCACTACAGAAGCGAGACAGCCCCAACATCATCCTGAAGATGTTATTATACTGCATGCACAAGACATCCAGCGATCTTTTGGTGTGACTGACCCAAAAATTTCCCGTATAAAAGCTTTGACAATACGCCTTAAACAACGTTATCTTAACATGTTCAGAGCAGCGGCAGAATCTACGGGCCAGCATGATAACTCTAGCCGCTAAAGCCCTGCGCTCCCTCTCAATATCCTGATCGTCTTCGAGACGTTTGGTTATTAAATGCCCCAGGTATTTAAATTTCGTGATACGATTTATACACAACCCATTTAGGGTAATATTATGTGAATACTCGGGGCGTCCACCGGCGGCCCTAAAGACCATATATTCCGTTTTTTGAACATTGTATATAAGGCCATGTGCACCAGCATAGGCCTCACACACTCTTAACAACTCTCCGAGACCTCTCACTGTCGGGCTCAGCAGCACCATGTCGTCCGCGTAGCTAATGTTGTTGGCGTAGACGCCACCTATCGAGCAACCGACACGCTTGCTACTGAGCTCGACGATGAGGTCATTTATCTATAGGTTGAAAAGCTGGGGCGACGTCTAACCTCCGTCTCACCCCGCTTTCCAGCGTATATGCTTCAGAGAGTGTATTATTCCACCTCACAAAATTTATTTGGTGAGAATGCCAATATTTTAGCATATTGAGCACCCCCACCGGTACACCCACGTTCCTCAACTTTCTCCGGAACACATCGTATGAGACAAGATCAAAACCTTTGAAGACGTCAAGGAAACACGCATATACCGGTGTCCTGTGGTCCATTTAGTATTGGACAGTATGCTTGAGACCTACGATGGCACCTTCCGTGAATAGCCCGGATCTCTTCACAAACTGCGCGTCATGTAATTTAATGTATTTATCTAGACAGGAATCAAGCATACCGTCCAGCACTTGTATCAATTATCGTTGCTAGAGATATGGGCCGGTAATTCCCCCTCTCCGAGAGATCCCCAGTCCTGTTCTTCACGATTGGCACTACGAAGGTTTACAAAAAGTCATGTGGCAAGTATGAGTTACTCATGCATATCGTGTAAACCATGGCCAGGACCCTCGGTAGGGGAACCCCCGCATTCCGCAGATGCTCCACACTAAGCTCATCATGACCGGGCGATTTACCGCCTGTCATTCTATTTACAACGCATCCTATTTGACTAGCCGTAAAATGTACGGACCGTAACCCTCATATAGGGCTCAGACCTAATAAATGACGCTGAAGGGCCCAGCGGGGAGCGCGCCTTAAAATGTTCCCTGAACATATTCGCAATATGGACTGGTTCGCTTTTTGCATTCACACTCACCAGGGCCAGGCTTAACTTCATGCTTTCCAGAAATTAGAGAAGTCCTTTGCCGATCTGTGTGTAGCCAAGATGTCCATCTTTAGCTGCTCTTGATTATTCGTGCATCCCTTCAAGCGAATTTTTAATACTTTACGTGACTCGAGCATTTCGTCATAAATAATGCCTGAAGTAGGCCGGTTGCATGCTATCCACGTTTCGAACCTAAGCCTGGCCACTCTATGAGCTTCACGGACATGTTTATTCCAGCCACATAAATGCCTACTTTTATTTAATTTTGTGTCACGCTTCCCGCTAGACCTAACAGCGGCGCTACTCAGGGTTTCCACAATATTGTTATACAACTAATCCAATACAATTGTGTAGTCAACCAAGCTGCATGACCCACGACTGCATTCCGTGAATTCGGTGGAATTCATAAATCAAATCAGAATTTTTATTAATTGGACATCGTGTCTTGTGAGAGATTTCACGATAGTCACCAGGTGCTTGAATTGCTAGCAGTTCGGACACGCAGACAAGTTTTGCCGAGAAACTAGTCTTACTTGCAACCACTGTGAAGAGACTGGACACTCCATGGAATGCAGCAGCAAATCTTCTCCGCCTCAATGTGCGACGTGCAAACGCTTCAAGAGGAAATGTGACCATCCAACTGGTGATGTAAGTTGCCCGGCGCGGAAATATGCAAAAATAAACTACATCAACTCAATAGACTATGAAGGCGCCTAAGAGCGCCACCGAATATTTAGTTAGCATATAAACACGTAGCTTATTCTCTATTTATATTTGGTCTAAGTTTATAACGATCATGAAAAATCAGTTTATTTGTGATCTAGATAGTTTTTCTGTTTCTGAATCTAAAATCTGCAATGTTGAGGACTGCGAATACCTTCATCCTTCACACGGTGGTGACAAAACGTTAATCCTGCTTACACAGAATATTCGCAGCATAAATCGAAACATGAACGGTTTTGAAGTTTATTACACAATCTTGACATAAGCCGTGATTTATTATCGTCCTAACAGAATGTTGGTTGTCAAAACAGACGAGTCAATTTACCATCTCTTGACGGATATTATTCTTATAAAACTGACAGAAACATAAACCAAAACGATGGATTAGTCATTTATATCAAAAATAATTTAAGGACAATCAAAGGAGAACCTGTACCCCAAGATAATAACTGCTTAATAATTCAAATAATTCCCGATACGGTAGTCATGGCTATAGGCGTCCTTCCCAAAATATGGACCATTTTTAGACTCACTTGACACAAACTTAAAAAATATAATATCTTATAAAAACATAATACTTTTGGGCGATATTAAAATTAATATTGCTTCCGGGAAAACTGATATCCATTTACATAATTATCTGAATATTTGCTCATTTTATAGACTTTTACCAACTCACTATCACCCCATGCATCAGAACGGCTCATGCTTAGATCATATCATTCTAAAATCGAAAAATCCATCCAAAGCATTGGTTACTAATTCTTCGCTTACCGATCATCAAGCTGTTTTACAAACATTACAATTAAGTACACCTAGAAAAAACTGCATGCGTAGCTCCACTAAAGTTAATATGACAAACTTTGAAAACGACATACGCGGTATTAATTTTGACCCTGTTTATAATTCAAACGATGCAAATATTTCTTTACGAGTATTTCATAAATTTGCTACAATATGCAATAAGGAAAAACACATTCACTAAAACAATGCCAAGAAAGTATATTTGTATTAAACCCTGGATCACGCCCGGTCTCGTTCGTTGTATAAGACACAGAGACAAACTTCATCTAAAATTTAAACTCGCACCTTATAACGAAATACTTTCTGGTACTTATAAAAAGTATTGAAATTTCTGCTTCTTTCCTTTGCAAACAAAAAAAAAAACAACAACAACATGTTAAAAATGAATTACAGAAGGCGAAAAAATAGTAAACTTGTGTGGAAATTCATAAAAACTACACATTTAGATCGCAAAATCCCGAACCTCCGCTTGATTTACTATCAACAGAGATAAACACATCGGAAGTAATGAATAAACAACTTTTTTGCTAACGTTGGTAAAAACTTGACTGAAAAATCTTTAAAATCTGGTAATTTTTCCCGTCAAATCTCGACTACGACAACTTCTACACTAAAATCTTTTATTTTACTAGATAACGACGTACACGGGTTAAAGGATGTTTGTGCTACTGGGTGGGATGAAATACCTAATAATATACTTAAACATTTAAATACCTACTTGCTCCTCCCCTAACCTAAATTTATCAGCTATGTTTATCTGAAGGAATGTTCCCTAAATTGCTTAAAAAAGCCGTGGTCACACCTGTATTCTAGTCTGGAGTCAAACACTATGTCAATAACTACAGACCCATTTCAGTGATTACAGGCCTCTCAATTTTTTTTGAAAAAAATCATTAACAGTAGATTGATAAAATATCTGGAAGATAACATACTACTTTCAGATTGACAATTTGGTTTTAGGCCTAAAACCAAACTGGTGGTTGGTGTACAGTACACAAATTAACTAATTATATTACTTCCAATCTAGATAATGATATGCACACGATTGGGATTTTTCTAGACCTTGCCTTCGACATTATTTATTGTACTTTACTTTTGCACAAGCTTGAAAAACTAGGGATAACAGGAGCACAACTTGTACTATTTTCTGATTATCTCAGCGATAGTCATCAATGTGTAAAAATAGGTCATTATACAAGTTCTGAACTTAAAAATAGTTGTTTTGGAATTCCACAAGGCAGAATTTTGGGCTTGTGGTCTATGAACTTCCTTAGAATTGACTCCATAATAATCTCCAATATTAAATGCAGATAAAACAAAATACATTTAATTTACAATAAGAAATACTAACTTATCGCTTACTACTCTAAACATTTATGTACACAGCTGTAGCGGGTACGCTGACAAAGCATGTTCTTGCCCCAGTTTAGCTATGGCTGACTATTTAAAATATCTCGATGTCACTAGACTCCAATCTAACCGTAAACGTATCGAATTACTGTGTACGAGAGTGCACAAATTAATATAAGTTTTTAAGAATTTACGGAACATAGCCGACTATAAATGAATTAAACAGGTTTATTTAGCTTTGTGTCAATCCATTTTAACCGACTTCAAAAAAAGGAGGAGGTTCTCAATTTGACAGTATTTTTATTTTTTTATGTGTGTTTGCTCAGAACTTTTGCTCAGTGAACCGATTTGGATGATTCTTTTTTAATTTGAGAGCTGGTGCTTCACATGTGGTCCAATTTAAATTTAATCAAGTTCTGACCAGTACTTTTTGATTTATCCTTAATACTGCGTATTTTTTCCACTTCGTTTATATTGATGATGTTTTAATAATTTCCTGTCAGGTTGATTTACATATCAAGTAGTGGTATATGAATGTGTGTGGGGTAGGTACCACAACTAAAAAGTGAAAAATAAAAACTTTTTTACAAAAAAACAACCAACTTCCAAAAAATCGTGAAATATAACTTTAATTTCCAAAAAAAAACAAAATTTGCCCAAAAACGAAAAAACACAACCAAAGACACCGACTTCCGAAATTAAAGTTATAGTTCACGTTTTTTTGGAAGTCGGTTGTTTTTTTGTAAAAAAGTTTTTTACCTATTGCATAACTTCCTGGGGTGGTGCAAAAAAAAAAAATTACTACCTCTAGATTTCTAGAACATGCTCAAAGAGCAATTCTAAAGGTTGTTCTACCTTTCGCCCTTTTAGATTTCCTTTTCTAGATTGCATGTAATGTACTAACAGTACGGCAACTATTTATTCTAAGCTTAGTACTACACCAGCACACTGCACTTCCTTTTCCCCTTATACCGTCCGACAAGAGAAGGAAAGGCTTGGTTTGCATAAACACTCAAACTAGACATGCGTTTGCTAATCGATTTTATGTGTTTTTAGGACCTTTTCTGTATAATAGGCTCAACAAGTTACTAAGCTTCTATAGTGTAAGTTACATAAAATGTAGTAAAATGTTTCACAGACACAGAAAAACTTTTACAAATTTTGGCATGACGATAACACATTCCCTCATATTTACTTTTGTATATTTACATAGGCTTAGTTTTAGATATTAATGTACCATTATGCTTTTTCTCATAGTTGTTAATAGATTATTTTTATCAGTTCAACTTAAATTTTACTGTCCTAATTTAATTGAAATGTAAAGTGATGGCCTAAAACACAGGTTTGAATTAACCTAGATCGGCGGGGTCCCTACCTTATATTGTAATTTTATTCTGAATCATCATTACTGGCGCCTGCAATAAAATTTTATTTTAATTTTATTTTTAGGCACTATAACTGTAAGTATGGAAAATATTACCACTGTTGGCTAAATGTACACTTTTTGTAAATGTTTAATTCAATAAATACATTATTATTATTTTATGGTATACATTTTTATATCTCGGCGCTATTCTGCCGGTTTTTTAAGGTACCACGGGCCAAAGCCAAGTGCTACCCCTGAAAGTACTAACCTAAGTGATAGTTGATGATAATATATGCCGTGATGACATAACACTATCACGATATAACACTATCACGCCCTATATTATCATCAACTATGTTTGTGCGTGTGATATTTGTGCATCATTGTCGTTCTGCAGGAATTTCCGGACAATTCTGCGAGTGTTCAGGATAGCAGCATTCTGGATTAGGATTAGGTAGATGGAGGGAGCTGCGTCCAGCGTTTTTAAAGATGGGTGCAGTTGTTTGGGAATGACACCCGTGGTTGAAAGCACTACAGGAATAAAGGCAACGCTACCTAATCGCCACATTTGACTTATTTACATTACCATTACCCCCGAGCAACCCAAATCCACCAGCAACCACGGAGGATGAATTGCCGAGTAAAGTCATCAGCACGCCCGAGATCCAGATATGGAGAGGATCTATAGATGCCATTCTGAATGAAGTTTGCTCTATTGTCGGTGAAGGGAAAATGATCTCAGACCAGAAGTTTCGTGTCTCCTCTCTTTGCCAGATGGTCTCAAGTGGAACTTCTCAGATGGCCGTCTTATACCAATCATTGAAACCGGAAACCATCCAAGCCCATACTACAATCCAGCACTTACAGGTTCACCAGAACGTTGTGAACTCTCTCCAGCAGTTCAAAGAGGTTGTAGAAACAAAGCTGAATCTCTCAGAAAATAGTTCTTATGCTAGCATGGTGAAGAAAGGTTCCGATAACTTCGTCCGTCCTGCAAATTTGAGATCAGTCGCTATCTATCATCATTAGTGTGTATAACTACTATTGTGAACGGACGTGCCGATCGCGCGCGCATGCTCTAGCTAAGAGTATTTTCCAGACGCATCACAACACCATCGTCGCGGTGTACGTCGATCTATCTGGGCTACAACGATGACCCAGTTACAAGTGCGGAAATCGCCATGAAGTGTTTATTATAATTTTTTAGGTGTCACGTTCGCCTTAAAACTAAATAATGGCTGCAAAACAGTCTATTAAAATAAAAACTGATCTGTAAAAGCAGTCGTATGACTGTTACATCCAGGAGAAAACGGACAGAGAAAACCTGCAACAAATGGTACGTCAACTGAACGGCCATATATATGTACACAAAGCTTGCAGGAACAGGTACAAGAAATTAAAGGGCAATTTAAATGCCTAAAGGCACAAGAAAAAGAAGAACCCTCAGATAAACAGGTCAGTGAGACCATAACACTTGCTCAACCTCCTAAAAGTGACGTTGAGTACTGCACGGAACTCGCCAGAGAGACTGGGTGGATTAGGGCGAAAAACATGAAGAAAAGGAATTTGAAAACCACCCTTACTCCCCCACCACCACAACAAGCTAGAACTAGCGCTCAGAAGCAGCAATTTAACAACAAAGAGAAGGACACCACTAAAAAAATTCTAGCACCGCCTCCAATCGTAGTGGACGGTGTTACGAATTATCAAACATTTTATGACTTTTTGACTGAATCTCAGCCAGTAGAAACATTTACCGCCGAAATGTTAAGCGGTAATAGTGTGAAAATAAATGCCAAAACTGAAGAATCCTGCAGAGTGATTGCCCGACGCCTAACCGAAAATAACTGTCTATCGCACTCATGCGAGGATAAGCAGACCAGGCCAATAAGAGTAGTGGTGAAAAAACTGCATTCTTCCTGCCTACCGGATCGGATTAAAGATAATTGAACGTCGCGAGAATTCCAGATAGAAAACGCAAATGAAATTAACAAGTTGGAAAACAAAAGAACCGCTGAACATGTTTATATTATCGTTCAAGAATGACGAAGATGTCAATAAGATATACGACATTAAACATATCCTAGGGTGTAAGGTTCTCCACGGTGGATGCCATCATGCGCGTGCGAGCCCTCACGACGGGGGATGCTGTGGCCCGGGGTGGGGTCGTCTTGGCGGTGTCTCTAGACATCGCCAACGCCTTCAATACCCTGCCCTGGAGTTGCATCAGGGAGGCACTCCGGTATCACCGGATGCCGACCTACCTCTGTCGTGTAGTCAAGGCCTATTTGACGGATAGGGCGGTTATCTACCCCGGTCACCAGGGAGAATGGAACCGGCGAGAGATGTCGTGCGGTGTCCCACAGGGATCGGTCCTGGGGCCGCATCTGTGGGACATCGGTTACGACTGGGTGCTGCGCGCCGACCTCCCCAGCGACGTCAGCGTAGTGTGCTACGCTGACGACACGCTGGTCCTGGCGCAGGGGAGGTCGCACCAGGCGGCAGCCGAACTCATGACACGCGGGGTTGCGACAGTCGTTGAGAGGATCCGGCAATTGGGACTCGAAGTGGCCTTGCACAAGTCCGAGGCCATGTGTTTTCATGGTCCTCGGAACGCGCCACTGTCGGGTTCCCAAATAACGGTAGGAGGGGTTCACATCGGCGTCGAGTCGACGATGAAGTACCTGGGACTCGTCCTCGACAGCCGGTGGAACTTCGTCGAGCATTTCCGACGTTTGGCTCCCAGACTGCAGCGCGCCGGGGCTGCTCTGAAGCGGCTCTTGCCCAACCTGGGGGGGCCAAACGCCTCCTGCCGGAGGCTCTACGGGGGGTCGTGCGGTCCATGGCCCTTTACGGGGCACCGGTGTGGGCGCGTTCATTGAGGCTCCGGCGAGCCCGCCGGTTGAACGCGACCCAAAGGGTCATGGCCATCCGGATGGTACGGGGATACCGCACGGTCTCCTGCGAGGCGGCGAGCCCCCTTGCCGGATTGCCGCCGTGGGATCTGGAGGCAAAGGTCCTCGCGCACGTTTGTGAGTGGCGCGAGGAGGCGAAACGCCGGGGCGTAACTCCGCTGCCGCGAGAAATCACGGCACAGCGGACAGAGCTCCGGCGGGATCTCATGGCGGCATGGAGAGTGCGACTGTCGCAACCCAGCGCAGGGCACGCCACAATTGCGGCGGTAAGACCCCTCTTTGAGGAGTGGCTTGAGAGGCGCCACGGCGTCCTCACCTTCCGCCTGACGCAGGTCCTCACCGGACATGGCTGTTTCGGGAGGTTCCTGTTTCGTATAAGGCGGGAGGAAACGCCCGGGTGTTATCATTGCGTGGATCGACCGGAGGACACGGTGGAGCATACGGTGGAGGTCTGCCCGGCTTGGGCGGAGCACCGCCGTGTCCTCGTGGCGGCGATCGGCGGCGGCGTCCTCTCGCGACCGGCCTTGGTTCAGGCCATGGTACGGAGCGAGAGGGAATGGGAAGCCGTCACCTCCTTCTGCGAAGCAGTAATGCTCGCGAAGGAGGAGGCGGAGCGCGAAAGGGAGAGGCAATCTCTGCGCCCTCGCGCCCCTAGCCACCGCAGGAGGGGGAGACACCCTGGGCGTCGGGGGTCGATTGCCGGCTCCCGGCCGCCGTGGGCGCGGGCTTGCGGACGGCGAGCAATGGGCGGCTCGCCGTCCGGTGGGGTCCGGGCCCGGGTCGACGTCGCGTCGTGTTCCGCGCGCGCCTCAAAGAGATGTCAGCGAAGTTGACGGGGTCCGACAGGACCGATGCCTGCCGGGGCTGCGGATTGTTCGAAAGAGTTACCGTGGCCCTGGCGCACAGGCAACTGAAGGAACACGGGTGGGTTTTAGTCAGTAAGAGTCTGACACGCCCTTCCGCTCCGCCCAGAGCGGGAGAGGTCATTTGATGATTTCCCACCCAAAAAAAAAAAAAAAACAAAGGGTGTAAGGTTGAAATAAACCCGCTTAAAACGTCAAAAATAATACCGCAGTGTAAGAGATGCCAGGCTTATGGTCATACCCAAAAGTATTGCTCAAAAGAGCCAAGGTGTGTTAAATGTCCAGGTAAACACCTCACAGCTGATTGCAACAAACCTGCACAAGAACAACCTAAGTGTGTCCACTGTGGCTTACCTCACCCAGCTAACTACAGAGGGTGTTTAGTTGCTAAGGAGATGCAAATGATAAAGAACAGAAACTCTAAAAATAATCCCTGCCGTTAAGGAAATTGTTAGAAACCTCGATAAAAAGACAATAAAGCAAAGTGCACAATTTGCACAGACAGCCGCGGTAACGGCACATAAATCTAAAAGTGCCTCATATGCAAAAGCGGTAAAACCAAGCACACAACCATCAAGTCTTGAGGACAAGCTCAACCAGATCTTGAAGTGTATATCCTCATTTGACAAGAGACTCGAGAAATTAGAATCAAGCACTATTAAAATTAATCATGAATAATACACTAAAAATAATGGCATGGAATTCGAACGGACTGCTGCAACACCAACATGAGTTGCAAGTAGTCCTAGACACAGAAAATATTGATGTGTGTTTGATCTCTGAAACACACTTCACTAAACAGTCTTTGGTAAAGTTTAGAGGCTATAAGATTTATCACTCGCTGCACCCTAACAACACGGCCCGAGGAGGTAGCGCGGTTATTATTAGAGAAAATATCTGTCATTACGAACAGTATAAATACGAAGAGCCAGACACGCAAGCTGTGGCGATATCGATTAAAACAAACAAATTTTATGTTACAATAGCGGCCGTATACTGTCCACCAAGACACACGATAGACAAAGAACATTATGTACACTTCTTCAGACTGCTTGGAAAGAGATTTATATTAGGCGGTGACTTTAACGCTAAGAACACTCGTTGGGGATCGAGATTAACTTCAACTAAGGGAAGACAACTTCTAAGTGCAGTGAAAGACATGGGCTGTGAGGTCATAAGTATTGGAAAATCTACATACTGGCCGACTGACCACCAAAAACTTGGTAGATCTTATCGACTTTTTCATTGTCAAAACATATCAACCAATTATCTGAGTGTGGAAGAGGGGTACCACATGAACTCCGATCACTCTGCAATTACAACTATGCATTACTACTATTACAATTAAGTCACAAAATATTACTCCTAGAAAACCACCTGACATTAGTTAACAAGTTTACAGATTGGGAAAGTTTTAGCTTAGACCTACAAAATATTATTGACCTAAAAACTTCGTTAAAAAGCAAAGATCAGCTCGATTCTGAAGTAAACAAGTTTAGTAATAATATCCAACAATGTGCATGGAACAACACACCACAGCTTACAAAAATAATTAAAGGAAATACCTACCCAAAAGAAATAATAGACCTATTATATGAAAAAAGGACTCAAAGAAAAATATGGCAGCAAACTAGATTCCCGTAAGATAAAACTCTATTAAATAAACTCACGAAAAGACTGAACAGAAAAATACACACTTTTCAAGATGTGGCTTTCAGTACAAACCTACGTCAGTCAAGCAGTGACCATACAACACAATACTCTCTTTGAAAAGCGACAAAGTCACTCAAAAGGCCAATTACACTAATCCCCCCTATCAGAGATGATAATTGAAAGTGGGCCATAAGCAATGAGCAAAAAACTCTAATATTTACGCACCACCTAGAAGAAACCTTTCAACAAAATGACGGGTCTGTAGACAGCTTGCAGTTTTCTAATATTCTGCAAGATCAAAGAATTAAGCGTGTGACCCTAAAAGAAATTGCAAACGAAATCCAAATCATTAGCCTAAAAAAATCCCCAGGGTATGACCTTATTACGGGAGAAATCCTAAAACATTTCCCACACAAAGCCATCGTTAAGCTTACTAGGCTCATCAATGCCGCTTTCGTTCTAAAGCATGTTCCTGAGCCATGGAAAGTTGCTGAAATGATTATGAATGCAAAGCCCGGTAAATCTCCTCACGAAGCATCATCGTACAGGCCCATTTCCCTGTTGCCTACACTATTAAAGCTGTTTGAAAAATTGTTTTTAAAACGGCTAAAACCTATCATAAACGAGAGAAACCCTGACCATCAGTTTGGTTTCAGAGAGAAACACTCAACAATAGACCAAGGACATTTACCAACATTATTGAGAGAACGCTTGAGGATAAAAAAGTCTGCTCCACCGTATTTTTAGATATGGTAGAAGCTTTTGATAGAGTTTGGCATAAGGGTCTGTTATACATTACAGATAGAATGTTTCGTGTAAGGCACGAGGATGCCTTTTCCGAGTTGGAAATTATTAAACCTGGCGTGCCTCAAGGTAGTGTGCTGGGTCCAGTCCTCTACCTGTTGTACACGCATGATATACCAGAGCTGGAAAATAATACTATTGCAACCTTTGCGGACGATACTGCCATTATGGCGACAGGGTCATACCATACGGAAGCAATAAAAAAGGTACAAATCGCTGTGAACAAAGTTCATGACTGGACACATAAATGGAGAATCAAATTGAACGAATCGAAGTCACTTCACATTGATTTTACCAACAGGAATTGTGATTACCACCCAATCTTCATAAATGGCCAACAAGTGCCATACGCCAGTACAGCCAAATACCTTGGCATAACGCTTGACGCGAAACTGCGCTGGAAAGCGCACGTCAAAAAGAAAAGACAGGAACTAGACATGCGTTTTAAAAACATATATTGGTTGATTGGACGGGATTCCTGCCTATCGATACATAACAAAATGTTATTATATAAGCATATTCTTATGCCAATATGGACATATGGTATCCAACTGTGGGGCTGTGCTAAACCGACCAACATCAAAATTATTCAAACATTCCAGAATAAGGTACTCAGGAGTATTGTTAATGCGCCTTGGTATATAAGAAATGACGACCTCCATCGTGACCTAAAAATGAAACCAGTCACCAACATAATCCAAAAATTTGCTGAGGCCCATGAACACCGACTCCACCGACATGTGAACATCGAGGCAATTTAGCTGTTAGACCAAACAAATATAGTGCGGAGACTAAAACAAACAAAACCTTTTCAGTTAGTGTAGCATAAAAGAGAGAGGGAGAGAGGGCGCTGCTGTGCGTAAACAAACATTCAGCTCCGTACAAATAATTCCTAATAATAGAAAAAGTGAATATTTATTGTCGAAACAGTATTTAAAATAAAGCACTAGTGTCATAAACTGAGTGATATTGAAGTACGTGCATAATACTCAATATAACCGACTAAAAACAGTAAAAAGTGATTGAGGAAAAATAACGACTATAACATTCAAAAGTGATGATGATAAAAGTGATCAGTACTCTTCAATAAACGGATGTATACTGGACTACCTCGGAAAATATAAGGAAAACATCTTTTGAAAAGGTACATAATCTAATAGTATAGACCAATAACATCCAAATAAGATAAATATTCGAAGTCATCCTTACTTTACTTACTGTGGATAAGCGCCATCTATCCAACTTAAAAAGAAACTGAAGCAGAAAACCAAAGCTACGAAGAAACTAGCACCATCTGTTGACACGAAACATAACCAAAAACCCATCGATTTCTATAATATAGTACCTACACAATACACCAGGTGCCGCCTCCAGTAGGTTTTCTAAACTACTACGAAAAAATTCTTCAAGAGATGGCGCCAGCTACCCTATGTGCAGGATGCCGACTCAAGTTGCCAATAAGAGAAACCCTTATTTGCTCGCTCTGCAAGTGTAGATATGACTTGGAGTGTGCAGGTGTAACAAAAGAGTATTACCAGAAATCAATGACATTGGAACTTAGACACTCCTGGAAGTGCCAGACATGCGTCTGTAAAATACCAAAAACAGCAAATATTGACACCCCCGTAAGATCCCAAAAAAATCATGAATGCGACGACTTAACCACGTCAACAGCGAGCAACAACGTTACAATGAGAAAGAAGGCTATAAATTCCAATAATGACACCATTGGCTCTGAAGACCTGAGTTTGTTAGGAGACACTTTTCAGCCAGAGGATATTACCAACAACGAAATGAAAAACTCTTTTACATATGAAAATATAGACTTGTTAAATAACACTCAGGGTCAATTAAACATGCAGAGTTTGAGCGAACTTATTATACTACGTCTGAAAGAGAACAATAAATCTATAATTGAAGAACTACAGAACACAATACAAACAGAGATTAATAGAGCCATAACGGAATTGAAACTAGATTTTGACTCCAAAATAAATACCCTAACTATACAAAACGAACAAAGAAAGCAACAAATAGAAAACATTAGCATTAAAATAAGAACACTTCAATTGGAAAACGAAAAATTGAAAAGAGAAGTAAGGGATTTATCAACTCGGACATTCCAACCAATAAACACACCTGAAAACCACCATCATAAACTAGTACTCTATGGCCTTCCAGAGTATTACCAAGAACCTGACTGCGAACTATATAACAGACTGTTAGATCTATTTCGCGATATAGTCAATGTAGACCTATCAGGTTACATAGAAAACATGTATCTAGTAGGAAGAAAAGGCACAAAGAATAGACCGCTCGTAATAGAATTGCTCAGTAAAAGAATGACCAGGTATATTGTCAGCAGCTTCCAATGTTTCCAGGGAACTGGACTAGGTGTTTCAGAGTTTCTAGGCGCGAAATCACGAAAGGAAAGGGCTGAATTGAGAGAACAATTATTTAAGGCTAGACAAAACGGACATCACGCAATAATAAGAAACAACCAACTATACATAGATGGAAAATCGGTTAACAAAAAATATCAAAACACGAAACCTCAACATGAAGATTCAACTTACCAGGAAAGCGATACGAGAACGATGAGCATCACTAACACATCCCACCAGATAGATATACCGAATGAATCAATTGGTCATACATTTCGTAAACAAAGACCTACCATTTAAAATACTATTTCAGAATTTCCAAAGTCTTAATAATAAACACCACTTACTTGAAGCTTTCATCAACAAAAATTCTACGTACAAAGCAATATGTATCTCGGAAACCTGGCTCTCGGAAGAAAAACTAGAACTAATAAAGATTAGCGGCTATAAATTTGCCTCATCATACTGTCGCAGTACCCGTACAGGTGGCGGTGTCTGTATTCTGCTTCAAGAACATATAGACTATATACATAGAAGTGATATAACAGATAAATCTATAGAATATGTACTAGAGTTATGTGCTACTGAATTACCTAATGAAAACTTATTAATTATAACTATGTATTGGAATAGAAGAGAGGAAGAAGTTTTTTATCAACAACTTAAACTAATTCTAAAATATATAAATGAAAAATATTCTAAACTAAACGTAATTATAGGAGGTGACTTTAACATTAACATACTAATAGATAACGTTAAATCAAATCAATTCATAAATTTAATGCAGGAATATAAATTTACCCAATTCATAAAAAGCCCAACACGCGTAACGCCAAATACAACTACATGCTTGGATTTAATATTTACAAATTTTAATTTCAGAGATATGTACACAACTGTAGAAGAACTAGGATTTTCAGACCATAATAGTGCCATTTTACATTTACACCTGCCCAACCAAACAAAAAGAATCACCTGGTATGTAAAGAAAAGATTTTTCAATCACACAAATATTTTAAAATTTAAGTCAAAATTAAAAGAACTAAATTGGAATAATATCATTACTACTGGAAAAGATATGAACAGTAATTATGAGGCTTTTAGTGACAATTATGAGGCTTTTAGAGCATTGACATTCTAAATCAATGTATGCCATTAAAAAAACTAAAGTTAAAACCAAAATATAAAAAATACTGGCTTACCGTTGGCATAAAAAAATCTTGCAAAAATAAAAGATTATTAAAAATACTAACAACTAAAACAGACAATCCTATACTAACTCGACATTACAAAAACTATGAAAAAATTCTAAAGAAGACAGTAACGACAGCAAAAAAACTACACTACAAAAATAAAATGACCAAATCTAATAATAAAGTTAAGACAATGTGGAGCATAGTAAATGAACGTACAAATAAAAAAATAGCAAGTGAGAAATCTAACATAACCCTTCAAACAAAAAATAGTGTGACTTCTGAACCCAAAGAGGTAGCTAACATATTTAACACTTTTTTCGCTTCTATCGGGGAGGCCACAAACAACTCGACCGGAAAACCGAAAAGATTCTCTCCAGTCGAATGCCCTACAGAAAACTCAATCTTTCTCAGTCCAATTGATCCCTACGAGGTTAATTCATTAATAAAAAACTTAAAAAATAAAAAAAGTAATGGCGTTGACGAACTACCACCTACCTTATTAAGGCAATGTGCAGATGAATTAACATTGCCATTCTTTAAACTATTAAATCAATCATTTGAAGAAGGATCTTTTCCCAATCTTTTAAAAAAAGCCCTCATAAAACCAATCCATAAAAAGAATAATAAAACCGACCCTAATAATTATCGCCCCATTGCCCTCTTACCGACAGCTTCCAAAATATTCGAAAAAGCCATGTGCAATCGTGTATATGCCTTTTGTGAAAAATATCATATATTTAATGACTGCCAAAACGGTTTTCGAAAAAACCGCTCCACTACCTTGGCCGTTTACAAATACATTCAAAAAGCCCTTGATATCATCAATGATAAAAAGTACGCGATAGGACTTTTGCTTGATATGACGAAGGCATACGACAAAGTACAATTCGAAATATTATTAAATAAAATATATAGTATAGGACTCCGCGGAAAATGTTACGACTGGTTTGTATCTTATCTGAAAAATAGGGAACAAGTAGTTGAAATCGAACATTGCAACAATAGTACAAATTAAATACAATTAATCAGATCCCACACCAAACAAGTCACCGCCTCAATACCGCAAGGAAGCGTAATGGGGTGTTTCTTATTTCTGGTGTATGTAAATGACCTTCCAAAAAATATAAATGAGGAATGTGTCCTGTTTGCGGATGACATATCTATACTTACCTCATGCGAAAATAACAACAATTTAAATGATAAATTAAACTCCATATTAGATTCCACAATAAATTGGATGACTGAACACAATCTAGAAATAAATTTCAATAAAACTAAAATAATTTCATTTCACCCTCGTCAAAAAACCCCATTATATATTAACTTTAGCTTCAATAATAATAAATTAGACGTAGTTGATAAATTCACCCTACTAGGCTTAGATATTGATACACACATAAATTGGAAGTCTCATATCCAGAAAGTAAGATCAAAAATATCAAAATTTTCATACGCCCTCCGCGAGATCAAAAAAACCACAGACCTAAAAACAGCATTAGTAACGTACTACGCGTATGCCCACGCATGGCTCACATATGGTATCATCTTATGGGGAAACAGTACTGACGCGCCCACGTTACTTACATTACAAAAAAAACTAATTAGGATCTTAGTAAATATTGAAGTCACTGATAGCTGTAAACCCCACTTTCAGGAACTAAAGATCTTGTCCCTACCATGCATGTATATATTTGAAGTTTGTAAGTTCGTACGTAAATACCCAGATTTCTTTACAAAAAGAGAGGACATACAAAAGAAAATTGTTCTAAGACGCAAAAACAGACTAAACTTACCACTATCGCGATTAAAAATGCACTCCGATAGTACGTTTGTCATGTCCATAAAAATTTATAATAAGTTACCCGCAATAATTAAGAATTTAGATAATTATAATATATTTATTAATAAATTAAAAATCTTCCTTGAAAGTAAATGCTACTATAGTATAGGCGAATACTTAGATGATAAATTATAAATATGAAATAAATGACTTACCCCTGTAGGATAATAATATTAATTAAAGTTACTTTAAATAAAATAAAATATAATAATTAATTATTTACGTAGTAAATAAAAATAATAATAACTAAATACCTTAAATAATTGATAAAACTAATAATAAATAAATTACTGACATAATAAATAAAATTAATAATAAGTATATAAAACAATAATTAATATTTTTTAAAGTAATTAGTTTACAACATTACTAATATTTTTAATAAATACATGTATAAACTCATAGTTGGACTTATTAAATGCCAAGCGTTCTTCCTCCTCTCTCCTACTTTTATCTATGCTGTGCCCGACAGGGTCCATAATTGAGACTGATGTAACTGTTTTTCCCACCAACTGTATACATTATGGTACGCAATAAAGAATTGAGAATGAATGAGAAAAGTGTAGAAATAATAGTGACAATGACACACATAACATAACATAACACATAACAACACATAACAATAGTGACAATGACAATTCGGCACTACGAAAGTGGCTGTTGCAGGAATGTTTTTACTCAATTCACGAGTTTTTTGTAAAATGTCCCTGTAATTTTTTTCCTCTTGATCTGGCATCAAAATACAGGCATAAGTGATGTAATTATTTGAGTTAAGTGTTATTTTTTTAAACTTATTGTTTTATTTAATGCCATGTCAAAATATAAGTGTGTAGTTTATGTATTATAATAATTGAAATAATGATTAAAAATTTAATATTAATATAATGTAAATAATGGTAACTAAAAATGATTGTACCTACTTCAATGATTGTATGTAATAATAATTGTAACTTGATTTGCATACCGTTAAAACGGTGAGACATGTAGCACTATGCAATAATACGAACACCTTTTGTAAACATACCATGTTTCTGCAAATAAATATTCTATATTCTATTCTATTCATAATATAGCACATGAACAAAGTGTTTTTATTATTATATCAGACTAAGAAAGTGGAACGGACTTGTAAAGTACAATCAACACTATTCTAAGTTTTAAAATAATTATCACGTAAAAACGAAAGTAGATTAAAATTGCTTATTAGTCTTATAGGCTAGATTGTAATTAATGATTAAGAACGTGGTTCTTTTTATTTTAATAAAGGATTAAAAAAGAAACGACTTATTTCTATTTTTAAGTCTGTATATTTTGACAGCTTTTCTGCTGTAGTGTTTTGTAGGTTGTGTGTGTTTGGTGCTGCTATGTCAATAATTTGCGCGGTTTTATTAAATTTATCTAGAAAAGTTATGTCTGGTCTATTATAACGTGTTGTTCTGTCTGTGAGGATGGCTCAATCAAAGTACGGCTTGTGTGTTGTGGTTTCAAGAACCGCTTCTGGATTATGTTTGTAGCAAGGTACTGGAGGTGTAGTAATTAATTTATATTCAATGGCAAGTTGCTATTTGATCATGCCTGTGTTTATAGTCAGTCTGAACTATTGTTTTGCATGCTCTAGTATGTTGAATAGTTACAGAAGAACTATGATATCGCCTACAAATGTCTGTTGAAAGAGGGACTCGCAGGATGTGCCTTTGGTAGTTTCGGGTTTTAATCATTTGGCCTTGAATTGCTGTCATAAACCCTTCAGTCTCAAGGAATAAATCTCCGCGCCTGAGCCATTCGTTTGACGCTAACTAGTCGACGTTAGGTTGGCAAAGGTCTTGGCGATGTCTTCCATGGAGTGACTTCAGACTATCAGTCTGTTTCTCGTTAATTTGAGTAGTTTTGTCAAACATGTTTAGCGGGGTTAGTTTTCGATCATTATAAATTATTCTTTTGTGTAGGGTAGAAGTTGTGCTTGTTAAAATATTTTCTAAGGGTACTGATTTGTTTATTGTGTAGGTTCTTTATATCTATTATTCCTCGTCCTCCTTCTTTCCTAGGTCGTGTTAGTCGCTGTACGCAAGATCGAGTGTGGTGTTTTCTATAATTGATCAAACTGGTGTTAATGATAATAATAAACCATCTGCCCCCAAGATGTAACTCATGCAGTCCGTCCGCTTCCTGACTGGAAGTCTCCAGGGCCGGACGGACTGCAAAACTTTTGGATCAAATGGTTCGCAAGGTCGCACGCTCGCTTGGCGGCTCAGTACCAGACTGCTGTGGAGTCTGATTCGCTACCCCAGTTACTAACAACAGGAGTTAACCACCTGCTCCATATATCTAGTAGCACTGCCGAACCCAAAATTGATAGGCCGATCACGTGTTTACCGACGGTCTATAAAATTCTTACACCCGTTTTGAGAGCCAAAATTAACAACCATAATAGACACCGACTCATCATGTCTCCTTCTCAAAATGGATGTAGGAACGGGCCCCGTGGTACTAAGGAACTACTCTTCATTGATTTGACCATTAGCTAACAGGTTCGTCGTTCCCGAAAGGATCTGTCGAAATGTTCGATAGATTACAAGAAAGCCTATAACATAAATACTAGAAACAAAGATTTACTTATTGTGCCCTCGTCTAGGCTCCAAAAAATTTGTAATTCATTTAAGTGCCAAAGTATACGTTTTTACAACAAACTCCCAAGTCTTGTTAAAGAACTGAGCCTCAATAAATTTAAATCATTTATTAAACAGAAACTCTGTCAAAGAGGTTTCTATAAAGTTAGATTACTTGGATGACAAAAAGGCTTGGGATTAACTAAGCTACTTCAATGTACCCCCAAGCAACAATCCATTTTATACTGTGAATGAGTTTTTTAGAATTAATAATGTCCTTATATAATAATTTATGGTATTTTTGATGACTTTTAAAGAGAAAACTGTCTGTGAATGTGAGTAGCATTCAGGTTACATTGATTATCATTTTAATATTGTGAATGTGAACACTATGTGGGTCATTGTTGCCTTTTTTTCTCCTCAGTTAATTTTAATCATGGCCTGGCAGTTTGAGTAATTTTTGTAGCCTAACCAAATGTCTTTTCTTTGGTATCGTTCGTCGAATCGTTGAGCTCCTTAAGTTCTGAGTTGAGCTGCACGATTACTGACAAATGCATGCACTGACTGGACAGGTCCACTCAATCTGTGTGGTTTTTCTTCAAAAGACCATTTCAGACACAAATCTACATGGTCTTTACATGATCTGACCAAGATTATGTCTGGACTTTAAAAGAGACTGTGACCTCTGAGTTTGTTTCGGCCTTTCTTCTCAGAGTAGTCAGATAGGAAACACCGACCTCAACTAGTTTTTAAAATATGTATGACGTGTAAAAGTGTTTGTTCAAACCTACTTACAGAAATAAAATCATTTATCATTTGTCATTTATGACTCGGTGCCACATACATGGTTCATGAGGGTGCTGGAGTTGTATAAAGTAGATGCAACTCTGCGCACCTTCCTGATGCCATGTATGGGGCAATGGAGAACGCTCCTTCACTATCCAGGATGTCCAAATGTCCAGAGGAATAGCGAACCATATAGCCATATAGCGAGGCATATTTCAAGGTAATAGTCTGAGTCCGCTTTGGGTCTGCTTAGCCTTGAATCCTCTAAGCACACTGCTTGAAGATTCAGGTCTAGGCTATCGGCTGAGGAGAGGTGGTCAGGTTATATCTCACCTCCTCTACATGGATGACCTAAAACTCTTTGCCCCCAACAATTTGCAACTGATGGAGCTACTGAAAGTAACCGAAACTTTCAGTAGCGCCATCAGGATGGAATTTAGAGTAGACAAAATATGTGCGGTCATGCATGTAAAGCGAGGGGAGATTGTGGAATCCGTGGGAACTCAACTCTCGGATTCCATAAACCTTAGAGCCCCCTCCGCATCCGAAACCTCTATGTATTTGGGTATGTCAGAAGCGTTGAGCATCAATGGTACCGATATGAAGCAATTGTTTAAGGAACGTTCTTTGGCCGCCTGAAAAATGTATTTAATAGTCTTCTGTCAGGCCGAAACATGGTGCGCGCCTTTAATGGTTGGGTCATGCCGGTTTTGATGTACTCATTCGGCATACTCAAATGTTCTCAGACCGAACTCGAAGTCCGAAGGCTGCTAACTGCAAATCGAATGCATCACCCACAGTCATCGGTAATGAGGCTGCATATCCCGCGAAAGCGTGGAGGTCGAGGCTTTCTAAGTGCAAAGACCCTCCAATCGCGAGATATGCAGTCTCAGGGAATATTTCTTAGAAGCCGACGTGGGGATGCATCGAGATGTGGTCACAGTGGACAAGGGCCCCACCCCGCTTTCCTTGGCTAAAGAGAACTAGCGCAAGCCAGGAGTGCTTGACACTAATGATCGCATAGAAGTATGGCACAGCAAGGACCTTCACGGACGCTTTTTTCGGGCCCTACATGGACCTGATGTAGATCAACTAGCGCCCGTAGCCTGGCTGCGCTTCGATGACCTCTTTGGAGAAACCGAAGATTTTGTATGTGCAATTATGGACGAAGTTATAATGACAAACAATTACCGGAGATCTATTGTGAAAGACGGCACGGTTGACATCTGTTGGGCATGCCACCGTCCGGGTGAATCAATCAGACACATTATATCTGGATGTTCTCGTCTAGCTAACGAAGAGTACTTGCATAGACACAACCTTGTAGCCTGGATTATCCATCAGCAACTTGCCCTGAAATACAGCCTTGTAGAATCGGTAGTGCTGTACTACAGGTATGTGCCCGACCCAGTTCTCGAAAATGGAAATATCACATTGTAC
The DNA here is from genome assembly GCA_917490735.1 of Dryobotodes eremita. Lineage (NCBI taxonomy): Eukaryota > Metazoa > Arthropoda > Insecta > Lepidoptera > Noctuidae > Dryobotodes > Dryobotodes eremita. The sequence continues at coordinate 205,549 of OU823241.1, read as the reverse complement.
TGGGATCGATCCATCATCACAGATAGGACTATTGTTGCCAATAAGCCTGATATAGTGGTGGCGGATCGATTAAAGCGGCGCGGAATGATTGTTGAAATAATTGTACCGCATGACAGGAACCTCGTGAAAGCTGAGAAAGATAAACAAATCAAGTATCTGGACTTGCCTCGCGAGGTTGCCGACATATGGGATATGGACTCAGCGATCATTGCGCCGATACTCGCGACAGCCAATGGCTTAATAGCCAAGAGCCTCGACCAACACCTGAGGAGGCTCTCGTTGGGCAGCTGGATCAAGGGCTTGATTCAGAAAGCGGTACTTCTAGACACGGCTCGCATTGTTAGGAGGTTCCTCTCTCTGGAGCCCTGACCGCTGGTAGCTTGGACCCTGTTACCGATAACAGTGGGCTACTATTTTTTTATATTTTTAAATGCTTTTTATATTCTAATATCTAAAAATATAATTTTTACTTCAGTAGCTCAAACATGTAGGTTTTGCTGCCTGAAATCAGTGAGCAAAATGCAATTTTGCTCACTGAGTGAGACCAAGTAACTTTTTAATTTTTTATTTTTTCAGAATTCCTCGAATATCTTATTCAGCCTTGGGTTAATCATACAATTCGAACCATTCACACTGTATCTCTTTCCCGCCATTAGAAAGAGAGAGAGACAAAGACCACCCCTTTCGAAGTTCCGATTTTGAATTCGACCTCAAAGACAACACGTTCGGAATTTCGTACTAACTAAATAAATTTTGCAAAAGATAATTTTGTGTTTTAATGTAATTTATTGAATTTTTTACTTATTGTTGTATTTAAACGAAAATAAGTATTTACTGCAAATAAAACTGATATTTAACCTGTAAATATTTATTTCTAGTTTCAATAATGTTACGTAAAATATTTTGAATAATAAAATATCATGGGTGCTATTTCCGAACACGCCTTAATTTAAATAAAAGAGCGGGAATAAAATTTCGTGGCTGGCATAAAGAGTTGAAGAAGTTAAAAAATATTAAAATAATCGTAAAATATGAGTGAAACTAGCAACGAGAACAGTATTTTAACACCGGAAGTTAAAACAACAAGTTATTAATGCAGAATTAAGTTTCCTACCCGAGAAGTCTCGCGAGAAATATCTGAAAGCATACCATGTCTTCAATGAATGGAGACTTACAAAGGTCGCAAGCAGTTTTTCGGAGACGGTGCTGCTATCTTATTTTTTAGATTTATCACAGACGAGGCGATCATCTACAATGTGGAGTATTTACTCAATGTTGAAAGCTACTTTAAAAACAAAACATAACATGCATATTGAAACATACGCAAAACTCGTATCTTTTCTAAAAAGAATGTCAGTCGGGCATAAGGCTAAAAAGTCCAAACTTTTCACGGCCCTTAACATAGTAAAATGTCTTAATGAAGCTCCGGACTGCAATTTTCTTGCCGCTAAAGTAAGTGGTACCTAGGAATCTATGTTGATAGTTATTAAAATTTGTGTGTAGACTGTTATGTATAAAGGTACTTACTGCCTACTACTAATTTTTGGAGGCGCAATGAATCCTAGTCTGGCTTAGCAATACTGTTAAAATATTTATTAAGATATGTAAAAGATGCTGTAAATGTTAAATTATGCATATTAATTATGTAATATCTTCATTACTAGTTGTACGGATCATAGGAATTAGTGGAGCGTGTCAAAATAACGAGCTATTACAGCTAACAGTTAATAATATCGAAAAGCATTCAGGTAAATTACTGTTAGTAAAATTGAAAAATACGAAGACGAACCTTGACAGGTCTTTTGTCGTACGCGAAGAATATGTAACTATTGTAGAAAAATACCAAAATTGATGTCCAGCCAATATAAAAACCGACCGATTTTTCATACAATACCATAATAATAAATGCTCAAGACAGCCTATGGGAGTAAATAAAATAGGTGCTATACCGCGAGAAATTGCCACTTTCTTAAAACTGGAAGAGCCTCAGCTATACACGGGTCACTGCTTTCGGAGAACTTCAGCAACGCTCTTGGCTGATTCCGGAGCCGATCTCACCACTTTAAAACGTCACGGCGGGTGGAAGTCCAATACGGTTGCAGAAGGCTATATTGAAGACTCAATAGAAAATAAGTCGAAAATCTGTAAGCGTATAGTGGAAACAATAAGTCTGAATTCGACCTCGGGTCCACCGTGGTCTCACCCACGCCCATCCACTTCCAACGGCGCACAGTGTACTTATACAGAAAGCCGATTAGAGTCACCAACGTTCACCGTTGTTCCTTCTCAATCCGCCACCGAAACAGAAACCTTACCCCAGATCATGGTCTAAAAAAACAAGGTCTGGATGCTTACGTCACTATCCAGTTGCCACTTTATTGCTACAAAACGCGAAATTATGGAAACATTTTCAGTCACCTTTCTATTAAAAAATACATATAAAGCATTTAAATTGCCGTTTCGTTTGTATAGTCAAACGAAACAATTAAATTTAACCATACCAACGTAATTCTTAATTAAAAACTCAATTTTTTAACGGGTTCGCACAGGTGGTTAGGGAGTTATTATTACACACTACTGGTAACACAGAAACGGGCTGTCTCATTGAAATTCCGCCATTTTGTCGTGTATTGCAATTCTTGTTTAACGCGTATGCCGGACTCGCTCTCGCCAGTGTAAACAGTGAGTCTCAAACATTTATTTGTGGACGTCTAACAAGTTTGTTTTTTTCTTTGACTACAAAATTAATTAAAATGGTTGGTTGTTCTATTCGGAACTGTAAGAGTAGAAGTTTAAAAGGCGGTACAATAAGGTTTTTTTCATTTCCCCTAAAGGAATCTGTAGCCAATGAATGGCTGCGCTATTGTGGACCTAAAACAACCACTAAACATGGTAAGTATGTAAAATTATTAATGTATTTAAGTTATAATTAGTAGTGATTCTGTGCTGTATTCTCTAATGCTAAATCGCGGTGAAGTTATTGTTATTTTTATAACCTTTGCGGTTTAACTTTAGAGATTACTGCACAAAGTTGACAGCTTGGCCTGTCATAGATTATAAGAGCGACTTGAGACTGTTGGTTTTGCATGTAACATTTAGAAGATGAACATGTAGAAATATTGTGTGTAATCAACTGGAAAAGAAGCGCAAAAGAAAATTATATAAAGTATCAAACACTATCTAGTGAATACAACAATAAAAACTTCTTATGGCGACTTGTTTTACAATGTGTTTGAGTATTATTTTAATAATCCCTAGAATCCACTACTAATATTATGAATGCTATAGTAGATTTGTCTATGAGGTACCTTTGTTCTCACAAATAAACTACCGGCACCTTGGCTTGGAAGTTATTTTTTATTTATTTATTTAAATACCTTAAAACTATCGTTTCAGGTCTTAACCTAAAGCTTGGAACCCTAGGATAGACATAGGATGCTTTTTGTCACCGAAAACCTAAAACGAGGGCAGAGTCACAGGCAACAGCTAGTAGGAATTTAATAAGTTTAACGTTTTATTAAATTGATCTTCCCCATGAATTTCCCCAAATATAAAGTTTGAGAACCATCGATAGGGGTGATGACGTAGGCTTGTGTCACCCACGTGACCACTGTGTCTCGGAGTGCTATACCTTATATTATTATACCATGCTCCAGATAATCAAACTCAACTCAATGCAACTATAACGTTGCCAAATAAATCTGTTACTTTTAATTTGCAGAATTGCAGTAATTTTACTTTTAATTTTTAAAATGTTCCATTTTATTGAATTGGTACCTCTACCTACAATGTTAATTATTTTGATTCACAATAAATAGTTATTTCAACCTATTCCTGTTTATTATTTTATCTCCTAAAGTGTTCTCGCTGCTGAAGTGAAAAGTTATGTGTGTTACACGAGAGCAAAGGTTTTTGCATCTCGTGCCTTTGAATCCCTCGCCAGACTCGCAGCAAAAAACGACTTTGCTCTCTTGTTGCACAAATAACTATTGTATGTGCATGACGGCGTCACTATTGTAAACAACACGTGCAGTGGGTCGAGTTACGCAGTGCAATGCATCACTTACGCTTCCCCACTTTCCCCACTGCTTAAGCCGCTCGACATAAGCGAGCGCGCAGCGAGGAGGGGATCATAGTCCGTTTAAGTAGCCATGACCTCTAAGGGTCACAACTACGTGATGCGAATTCCAAAAAAAAAAAAGGAGCGGATCATTCTTGTCGCAAGCTCGGCCCGGTGCACATGTTATAGCGCTTAGATACTGAATTGTAGTCTGAATTAAAATAAAATCATTAGAAATCTAATTTGAATTATTAATAGAGTGAATTCATAATTATTAAGCTGTGGTAATAAAAGTTGATTTCTGCTATATTCTTACTTTCATTTAAGATGTCAGACCCTCTGCCGTTACACATATAAATGAAATAAAGGAAATAATAATAAATAAATCTTTATTTTCAGACCACAGATCCATAATAAACGAAAACACAAATTGGCACTTACTAACTAAAACACATTTAAATAAACTTGTTACTTCACATATCTGAATGACGGTCTGTGAGCCGCCATCCAGTGACATATTATTGGGCCATCCACCTTGCCGGCTACAGTAGCCACGAGGCTGTTGGGGCTGTCGCGCACCCGACGCATCAGTGATGCGATTCGCAGACGCAGCAGCGAGCCGAAATGCGGAACGCGTGCGTCCGCGAACATCCCCGATGCGCTACAGAAGCGCTGCACCCCAGCTTTACCCAGAACGCATTATTATACTGAACTCGTAGCGCATTGTGCGAGCCCTGTGTATAACTGACCCACAGGGCGCACGTATACAGCGACTGGCAGTAGGCCCTGAACAATGTTATTTTAACCTCTCGCGTACACAGTGCGCACCTGCGGGCCGGCATGTTACTCCTGACAGCCAACGCTCTACGTTCCCTCTCTAAATCGTCGCCATCCGACAGCCTATCGGTGACCCAGTGCCCCAGATATTTAAAACGAGTGAGGCTTTTCAGCGGAACGCTGCCCAAGGTAATCAGTGGAACATTGTCACATATTTTATTTTGCGCCCTAAACACTAAGAGCTCGCTTTTCGTTGAGTTGTACCTGAGACCATGAGTCACCCGCATAGTCTTCCCAGATTCGGAGAAGCTTTCTTAATGCACTGATAGATGGGCTCAGCAATACCATATCATCCGCGTATTCTCCGTCAATGGCGAGGCGTGAGTTTATGTATATTTTTATTAGGTATTATAGATATTTGTACACCTATTAAGGTAGGATATGGTTTAAAGGACTTTTGTTAATTTATGTATCACCTTATGTACCTACCCATATTCAAGCAAATAAATGATTAGATTTGATTTTTGATTTGAACAGACTTGGGTGTTGCTGAGCTCACATATCAGCCGGTCGACATACAGGTCGAAGAACCTGGGCGAGCTAGGCTCCCCTTGCCTCACACCGCACACTAACCTGTACGCACCCGACATGGCACCTGCCACTGTAACGTAGTTGGACTGGTTGCTGTACCAGTACTTTAGTTCAGCAATCAGTCCCCCAGGAAAGTGAGTGTTATGGGCGAGTTTCCTCCAGAGGCAGTCGTAAGATACTAGGTCGAAAGCCTTGGAGAGGTCCGAAAAACACGCATAAACAGGTGTTTTCCTTGCTGCATAGTATTGGACAGTATGCTTGAGACAGAGGATCGCTGCTTCAGTCGACAAATATGGCCTAAACCCAAATTGGGCGTCATGTAGGGTGATATGTTTATTCAGCTGCCTGTCAATCAGACCGTCCAACACCTTCGCAACAATGGTCGCTAAGGAGATAGGCCTGTAGTTGTTCTTGTCACTCGTATCTCCAGTCTTGTTCTTTATTATAGGAACGACCATCGTTTTCATAAGGTCCTCTGCAGGCGTAGCATGACGCTTTCTATTTCTTGGAAGACAAGACATAGCTATTTCTATACAAAGTGACATTTCGTTTCTCTATTTTTGACATCGCACCGTAAAAATCGTTCCGCAATCCGTCATTTTGTCTTTCGTTTCTACCGATCGCTGTCTAGGTCCTTTTATATGTAGACTATTTCAGAAGAAAGATTGTTATCCCAAACGTCAAAATCACACTGATAACTGACAGTTGTCTAAGGTAGTGAAGACAATTTGATTTTGTAATCGCCATGCTAAAGACAGTAGAAAACTTTTTACTCGACGGCCCCAAAATATAAAAATGGAATGGAAAAGTTGAATTTTTCACATTTTGTATGGAAAATGTGAAAACTTATTACCTATATGTTTAGTTTGAGGGGTTTAAGAGTTTTATAAAGGGGGTCGAAATATTCATTATTTTTGCGATAGGACACACCATTTTCGAGATATAAGGAAAATAAAAGAATAACGCGATTAACTACTGAATTTCCTAAAAAGTGCAGTTGACTCTCTACTTTGCTGCCGTCGTACTGTCTTCACGGATAGTCATTTTTGTCTATTCTTCCGTCGACAAAACCTGTTTCTATGATGGTCATGCTATGCGTGCTGGAAGATACAAGTGACTCATGCATAAGTTAAACAAGAGAGCTAAGACACGTGGTAAATGCTTACCTGCATATCGTAGATGTTTTACGCTTAAGCCGTCGTGTCCAGGAGACTTAGTCCGCTTCAGGTCTCTCAAGAGAGACCCAACCTTCCCAGAATGGAGCATGATAGGCGTGCTCTCGGACCCCTACCTAGCATCCGACCCCCCCGTCGATGTCGATAAACCCAGTGGTGACTCTGTCCTAAACGAAGCCATAAATAAATTGGCAATAGTCCTAGGTTAATGACGCGTTGTAGGTTTTTAAGTTCCTTTTTGTTACAGCTTATTACGCCAAACAAATATGTAAAGACTAGGGATGGGCCGAACATGGGTTTCACCAAATATGAACATTCGGCCGAATGTGCGGTAAACTTTTTACGGAACCGAACATTCGGCATTTTTGATTCGCTTACGTAAACTATGCAGTTTTGAACATATTTTCGCAAAGCGCGTGGATTGGCACCGGACCCTCCCGCCCGCTTCCCCCGCTGTACCCGATGTTGTTATTGCATCATGTAGTAAGGAGTAAAACTTCGCCACGTGCATTTGTTATGGTTATTTTTTATTTGAAAAGTCTACTTCATTGAGTATTTTTTGCTTGGTTTAATGTTGTGTACCTAAAAATGAGCGGAAGAAGGAGATCGAGTATATGGACTTATTTTCGGGAAAGTGAAGAAGACCGCAGCAAATTGAAATGAATATTTGAAAATTCATATTTGCGAAAAAAGACTTTCGCGGGAAGGCAGCGCCGAAAGACTTCATTCTAAGCTGCGGCCTCCTGCGGCTGCAAAGAACATCCAACCGTCTACCAGTGGTGCTCAACCTTCAAATCCTAAAACTTTTGCAACAGCTCAAACCACACTAAAAGATTAATTTATTTCCAAATGGAAAATAGACGACCCCAGATCAGTTCCGATTACGAATTTAATTTCTGAAATGATAGCAGTAGACAACCTACCAATTTCTGTTATCGAAGATAAAGGTTCTAATCGTCTTATGCAATTGGTAAAGCCCAAATACCAAATACCAAGCTGAAAACACATGTGAAAAAAGTTTTTTCACAACTTTATGAAAAATTTAATAATAATATTATTCAAGGTGAACTGTCTAAGACCAAGGCTTTATGGGTCACATCTGATATGTGGACAAACATAAATAATTTGTTATCCTTCTTGAGCTTCACTCTCCACTGGTTGGTTGACGACTTTATACTACAGCACAGAGTGCTTCAAATGAAACCATTTTGCGGCCAACACAACGCCGATAACATAATACGCACACATTATGAGGAAATTGCAGACTTCTGGCAAATAATGTCAAAAATCCATATTATAATGTCAAATAGTGGAAGTAACATTGTGAAAGCCGTCAAAGACAGCCCTTTTACCGGTCAGAAGTGTTTTCTACATATTTTACAACGCGTCATTGTCGATGCCTTACAAGTCCAACAGGATGTGGACCACGGAGTATAAAAAGAAGCGGAGGTGCCGCAAGGCAAGTAGGTCGTGCGCCTTCAATTAGGTCATGACGTCACAGTGGGCGGGGCCGCAAACCTTAGTTGTGAGTGAATCGGCATCGCGTTCGGGTGCGTTGTATTTTAATCGTTTTTTAGTAGTTAAATTATTTTAATAATGAAGTGCGCTGTTGTTGGATGCAAAAATTGTTCAGGATCCAAACTGAAACATATTGATGGCATAACATTTCACGTGTAAGTCCCTAAAATTCATATTTTCCTTTTTTAAACACATTTTCTCGTTTGCTCGTCAGATTGTAGCTAGAGACATCTATCGTCGAAGAGATGTATACTAACCACTTCTCACCGATTTCGTGTTTTTATCATTAGCAATGCATATTATTGTAACTCAAATTACTTGCTTAAGTTTATTTTGCTCGCTATAAGTTATTTCATAGATAATTACGTACCTTGATACATGAAATAAGAAGAATTTAACATAAGTAAATTGCGCCATCTGTCGGTAAGTAATCGGTCCTAACTGATAAATAAAAATGTGTGCATCATACTAGTAAGACCCTATTTTATCGAATTGATTTTCTTCATTTATTTGTTTTTTTAATCCTTACTTATTTTTGTTATAATTTTAGATTCCCTGTAAATACAGATATTAGAAATGCATGGATACGTATTATAAATAAACCTAACAACTGGACACCAACAAAGTATTCTAAAATCTGTTCACTTCATTTCGATGACAAAGATTTTTTTAAACAAAAAACGGATATAAGAAATTGCACCAAGGAGCGTTACCTAAATTGTTTATATCTAAACAGGTACTTAAGATAATATTTAAAATAAAGTTTTAACTTAATATAATACATCGGGTGAGATAGTTATAAAACGCGAGCCTAGAAATAGTTAAAAAGAGACGCAAAAAAGAGAGAGAAATATTTTACGAATTTATTTTTACACGGATTAGAAGCAAATATGTTTGAAGGTACATCACATACAATGCCAAATACTAGTCAAGTACAGGTAAAAATTTATATAAACATAACTGTATTAGAACTACATTCTGAACAAGAAAACGCATTATTTACCAATATCTAGCCAATCGGGCACTTTTTATAACTGGCTGATGATACATTATCTATACTAATATTGCACGTAACTTGGCAAGGTTTTGGAATGCCAAGGTACGTGCCGGCGACTATACATAATATCTTTACAGGAATTTGAAACACAGCAGTTACAGAAGTTTCCTCTACATAATTCTGCTCCAAATATTGAAAAAGACTTGGAACCGTTTTTAAAACTAAACGATACACCAAGAAGAAAAGCATTGAAACGGGAAATGAACAGGCCAAAAATTGAAAATATCAGAAAAAATAAAAAAATTAAGCAGCTACAAGCAAAAAATAGACGATTAAAAAAAAAGGTAAGTTTTTTTTTTCGATATCATGTTGGTAAATGCTATGTCTACGCGTAAGCTTCAATACGAACCAATTATTTTACAATCTGCATTTTTTGTTTGGATTATTGCAAGTATATATTATAGAGTAATAATGTATTATAGAGCCAAAGCCCGATTTCTCAATGGCAATCTTACTATTCATTTGGGACTTACCAAAGAAATAGCTTAACATAATCAGCTCTTAAGAAATAAAACAAATACAGTATTTTGTTAGTATAAGGTTTATATAAGGGGTAAATATGTCTTTTTCAGATAGCATCGGTCCAAAGCCTTTTAAATGACCTCCAGCAAAAAAATATGATATTGTCCTCTGACGCAGATCTTCTTAAAAGCATTGACATAAAAGCAAGAGAGCTTGTGCAACGACAAATACATAAAAAAACACCTGGCAAGACAGTAAAAAAAAAATACTCCGTTAATTTGCGCACCTTTGCGTTAACACTGAATTTCTATTCACCCAAGGCGTATGATTACGTGAGACGTACTTTTGATACATGTCTACCACACCAGCGAACCATAGCAAAATGGTATCAAACGGTGAATGGTAAACCAGGATTCACAGAAGAGTCTTTTCAAGTGTTGAAACAGAAAATAGAACAATTCGAACATCCTCTCATATGCAATTTAGTATTAGATGAAATGGCGATTAAACAACACGTAGAGTGGGATGGATCTAAATACTATGGATATGTTGACACTGGCACTTCTTTAGATATAGATACTTTGAACAAAGCCACTCAGGCCCTTGTTTTAATGCTAGTTGGTGTAAATGATTCATGGAAATTACCCGTAGGATTCTTTCTCATTGATAGTGTTACAGGTATTTTTTTTTTCGTTTTCACGAACTTACATTTTAAATTAAGGAGCGATTACCAAGTGATAGCTCAAGCCGACACCACAGAAGAAGAAATTTAAACATACATTTTAATGTTTCAGGTGAACAACGTGCTTCTCTAGTCCAACAATGCTTAATTAACGCTCATGATACCGGAGTAAAAGTAGTAGGGCTAACTATGGATGGATGTCCATCGAATGTAAGCATGGCAAAAATTCTCGGCTGTTCATTAGACATTGGCCATATTAAAACGTCTTTTAAACATCCATGTTCTGACGAATTGGTTTATGTGTTTTTGGATGCATGTCACATGGTGAAATTGATACGAAATGCTTTTGAGTTTAATAAAATATTATATGATTATCAAGGAAATGCGATAGAATGGCGATATTTAGTTGAATTAAATAAGTTACAGAAAAAGGAAACTTTAAATTTGGGAAACAAACTAACGGATAGACATATCAACTTTCACCGAGAAAAGATGAAAGTTAAATTGGCAAGTCAACTTTTTAGCACGAGTGTTGCCAAAGCCTTAGAATCTTGCCAAGAACGGCATTATTATTTCAAAGATGCTTATGGAACAATTTTTTTTATAAAACTAATCAACGACTTGTTTGACATATTAAATTCGAAAAATTTAAAACAGTACGGAACCAAAAAGCACTCTTTGAACGCAATTTTTCGAAAACTTTATCATTTCTAATATTTTCAAAAAATTACATCTTGCATTTAGCAACATGTTCCGAAAAAATTACTCAGTCAAGAAGAAAAACTGGTTTCATTGGCATCATTGTTTGCATAGATAGCACAATAGGTTTGTAAAAAAGTTTAGTACAAGAAAAAAAGGAACTTATATATTTGCCTTTGTATAAGTTTAGCCAAGATCACCTTGAATTATTCTTTGGAAATATTAGGGCACATGGAAGGACAAATAATAATCCTACGGCGCGACAGTTCCAGGCGGCGTACAAAAAACTCTTACTAACACTGAGTTAAGGATTCCTTTAGAGGAAATTGCATTCCCCTTGAGAACATTGGAATCCTGTCTTGTTCTTCGCGTCTTAGCGCTGTTGATTTGATTAACAGCACAAGTGAAAGGTACAGAATATCAGACGAGAGTCCAAATACTTATGATGACAATTTACTTCATGACGCGTTGGTCGAAAGTAATAGAATTTTCCAGAGTGAATACTCTGACACTCATCAAATTGTCTCATATATAGCGGGTTACATAGTACGTGTGTTGCAGAAAAAAATAAAATGCTAAGAATGTGTTCTCGCCCTTCACGCTTTACAAATAAAGACAGGACATAGATTTATTTCACTGAAAAGCCGCGGGCAACTTATTTTCCCGTCTGATGATGTTATCAAAATCTGCTTACGCACAGAATTAATAATAAGAAGAATGAAAAAAGAAAGTTTAAATGTTCATAATTTTAAGCCTCGTAATATTGTTCATGCTACACTTAAGAGTCTAATAGGAGAAAACTACTTCATATCATTAAATGCACATGCGCATGATCAAGATCCAATTTTCAACCATGTCACGTTGTTAACCAAAGCTATAAGCCACTACTATTGTAATACGAGACTTAATTATTACAGTAAGCTCGAAAACATTGTTTTATCTAAAAGGCAGCATTTAAACAAAACTGTGTTGTTTAGTGGACAATAATAATACCTAACCAATGTCTAATAAAAAAAATAAAGATTGATGATTTAACAACTTTTTGATTTTACTACGTACCTATCGACCCTATATACCCAATACTCCACATGATACTATAAACAAATGTTTCAATCTCAAAATCAAAATCAAAATCAATTTTATTTGTGTAACACAGGTAATGAATACAGTTATTAAATTAAAAATAGGTCGCTATGTTATGCCAAGAGGCGTACAAATATATGGTTGCATGCGAAATAATAAAAATATATATATATATATCATGCGAGAGGTAAACACAAATTATTTGGTAGGTATGTCAAAATTAATAGTACGATGATTAAAAAAAAAAAAAAAAAAACTTAAATTATAAAATGTCACAATATGAAGTAATTACTACAGTCAATGCTTAAATAAATAATCATATCATAAATTACCATTGCTCTCAATATTCTACTAGAAATTGTCTATTGTGTGTATTCTCCAGTCAAAAATAAATAAATAAGTCTACATTAGTTTATCATTCAGAAATTCATCAATCGTATAATAACATTTTTCAATTAACAACAGTTTTATTTTTTTTTTTAATTGTGTAACATTCAAATTTTTTATTACATCTGGCAATTTATTGTAAATGCGCGGTGCCATGCCTAAAACACTCTTTCTCACTAAGGCCGTCTTACAACGCTGATTGCTTATAGAGTTTGCGTATTGGCTACGAATCGCAACATCTCGTAAAGTCGACACTTTTCCGAACAACCTCATGTTTGTTTTGACGAAAACACTTATTTCAAAAATATATAATGATGGTAAGGTAAGTATTTTCAGCGATTTAAAGAAAGGTACACAGCTATCGTCAATTTTCAGACCACACATTGATCTTATGCATCTTTTTTGTGCCTTAAAAACGATATCTTTATCTGTAGAATTGCCCCAAAAAACAATACCATATCGCAAAATTGAGGCTACTAGGCCGTGATATGCAACTAGTAGCGCATCCATATTTATTTTTCTAGCAATTTGGAAAAGTGCGTATGCTGATTTATTTATTTTCTTACTTAGGTCATCTATATGGGCCTTCCAGTTAAGCTGATTATCAAGCAATAAACCTAAGAATTTTGCTACTTTAACTTCTTCTGTCTAATATTTACTTTTGGTACTTCAGTTCTTTGGTGAAAGTGCATTATTTTGGTTTTCTTTAAGTTAATAACTAAATTATTTTTATTAAGCCAATTAATTATATCAGATAGTGTATTATTTATGTCAACTTGATAAATATTGCGATCAATACATTTCACTATGGCAGTACTGTCGTCTGCAAACATAACCATTTGATGTTGAGTCACCTTTGGCAGATCGTTTATATAGATCAAGAAAAGAGGTGGCCCAAGGACGCTACCCTGTGGGACACCAAACTTTATTAATCTAGAATGGGATAAAAAAACTCTTTTCAAATTTTGTTTTTTCACATATTCTTGCAATCTCTGTACATTGCATTCTGTTGGAGAGATAGGATTCGAGTAATTTTAAAATGTTACCTCTGATACCGTAGCTACGCAGTTTGTCCAACAAGACGTCGTGCTTTACGTAATCGAAGGCTTTGGTCATATCTGTGTAGATGGCACAAATAGGAGTTTTCTGGTCTACTGCCAACATAGTGCTACGTAAAAAATTAAAAATAGCCATGTTGATAGTGGTGTTCTTTCTAAAGCCATATTGTTCCTTGCATAATAAGTTAAATTTGTTGAGATAGCTATACAGAGACTTATAAATATTTTTTTCGAAAATCTTGGAAAATACAGAAATTTTAGCTATTGGCCTATAGTTCTTCATATCAGTTTTTTTTATCTTTTTTATGAAGTGGTTTAATAATAACTTTCTTCAAGTCTTCAGGATAAACCCCGTCAACAATGCCAAGGTTCATAATATGCGCTAATACGGGTGCTATAAGTTCATTAACAAATTTTATCACCTTTGTTGACGTACTTGTATTTTTAAGTGATCTTATAGCTGAAATCATGTCGTTTGTTAGAACCGGCTGCATAAACATTGATTGGCTTGTCAGATTAACTAATTTATTGTCGAATTTCATGTCAGTTTTAATATTATTCTCAATGTCATCTATAAAAAAATTATTAAATGCATTTGCTATGTCAATAGGTTTTGAAAAGGTGCGGTTACATTTATTAATGGTCATTATTTGTTCTTTAGGAGAATTATTTTTAGGTCTATTGACAATTTGCCATGTAGCTTTCGACTTATTCTTCGAGATTTTTATAAAGTAATCATTTTGAGCTTTTTGTGTGAGTCTTATAATTTTCCTATATTGCGAAGAGTATTTTATAAAGTTAGTTTTATTTTTTAATACAGGATTTAGTCTATATGTCCACAGTAATTTTCTTTGTTTTTTACTACAGCTTTTTATGCCGCTCGATACCCATTTTACGTTTTTATTAGTATTTTTTTTTTTTTTTTTTAATAATAATAATACTTTTATTCATAAGTTCACATATAAATTACATAGAAGTGACATCAGTACAGAGTTACATATTAAAATTATTAATCAAATATTAAACTATGCCTAAAATAAATCTAGTGTAGGTATAACTTATATAATACATATATTGGATAAAGGCCTAATGAAAAACAATAGCGACCTGCCTGATGTAGCTTTATTCAAACCTGTGTTTCAGGCCTTCACGTAACAACGCTGAGTGTTTTATTGGACTATTAAATTAATGTACATAGAGCTAGCATTGATACATAATAATTATATTATTAAATAAAATTTGCCTTAACATTAACAAACTTATTGCATGATTTCTAGCAATTTTTCAGTGTCTGAGTAATTTAATGTCGCTAAGTATTCACTTAACATTTCACTACATTTTTTACAATTTACACTATATATACTTAGAGACTTATTGATTTTATTATATAAGAACGGACCTAAAAAACCATAAAATTTATTTATAAAAGTATGTCTAGTTTGAGGCTTTATGCAAACTAAGTCTTTTCTTCTCTTATGTATAGGTATGGGGGTATAAGGGAGATTGCTATGCTGGTGTAATACTATCTTTAATATAAATAGTTGACGCACAGTTAAAACCTTACATGCCGTATAAAGCTCGTATGTGGGAAATCTAAATGGGCGAAAGGTGGCTACCTTAAGGATAGCTCTCTGCGCACGTTCTAATGGTAGTAGGATTGTTTTTGCAGCCCCTCCCCATGAAGATATGCAATATGTAAGAATGGATTGACACAAAGCTAAATAGACCTGTTTAATTAATTTGTAGTCCGTTATATATCGTAAATTCTTAAAAATGTATATTAATTTACGCATTCGAGTGCATAATAAATCAATGTGTTTACGGAAGTTCAGATTTGTGTCAATCGTCACACCAAGATATTTCATATGATCGGCTTTTGCTAAAGTAGGACAATTACATGCATTGTCAGCGTACTTGCCGCACTTATGCGCATAAATGTTTATGTTAGTAGTTGGCAGGTTAGTATTTCTCATAGTGAATAAAATGTGTTTAGTTTTTTCTGCATTTAGTGTTAGGAGATTTTCATGTAGCCAATTAGACACTATATTAAAACCGTTCTGGGCTTGTTTATACACCTCCTCTCGAGACTTGTCTGAAAACAATAGAGCTGTGTCATCTGCATAAGACATTATGGCACCATTTTGGAGTGTTAAGCTGCACAGGTCATTAATATATACTAGGAATAAAGTAGGACCCAATATACTACCTTGTGGTATTCCGTAATTACTATTTCGAAGCTCAGAACTGACGTACTGACCAATTTTTACACATTGTTCGCGGTCTCTTAAATAATCAGAAAGCAGTGTAAGCGTTGTTCCTCTTATTCCGAGTCTTTCAAGCTTGCCCAATAATAAAGGACAGGAAATTGTGTCAAAGGCCTTGGCGAGGTCTAGGAAGATCCCAATGGAGTGCATGCCCTGATCCAAATTAGTTGTTATATAATCCGTCATTTGATGTACTGCTTGATTAGTTGATTTTTTGGGCCTAAAGCCAAATTGTCTATCCGAAAGCAATTTGTTATCCTCTAGATATTTCATTAATCTAATATTAATGATTTTCTCTAAGATCTTGGAGAGCCCTGTTAAAACTGAAATGGGTCTGTAGTTGTTAACACATTTTTTGTCACCCGATTTATATACAGGAGTAACCACTGCTTTTTTAAGCGACTTAGGGAATACACCATTAGTTAAGCATAACTGAAAAATATGAGTTAGCGGCGGAGCAAGGAGGTATTTAAAATGTTTAAGTATGTTGTTTGATATGTCGTCCCACCCAACCGCGCAAACGTCCTTTAATCCAGAAATGATTGTTAATACTTCATCGACATCCGTATCTAGTAAGACAAAAGATTTGAGTCTGGGGAAAGATTTAGGTTGGTTTTGAGAGAAAGAACCTCTAGATTGTATGGTCTTTTCTGCTAAGGTTTTGCCTACGTTAGAAAAATAGTAATTAACTATATTTGTTGATTCTATTGGGTTGTTCTCTATAGTCAATAAGTCAAGTGGAGGTTCAAGTTGTTTTGATCTAAATGTATTTGTTTTTATAAATTTCCAAATAAGTTTACTATTTTTGCCTGCTTTCTGCAGTTCTTTTCTGTCATATTCATTTTTTATTTTTTTCAGAAGGTTGTTGCAGAAGTTTCTATATCTTTTATAAGTAATGGAAAGAATTTCATTTTCAGGCTCAAGTTTGAACTTTATGTGAAGTTTGTCTCTATGCCTAATACATCGAACAAGTCCGGGTGTAATCCAAGGTTTAATGCACTTGTACTTCCTTGGCGTTATTTTGGCGACTGTATGCTTTATTATTGCAGAGTGAAGTGAATTTATAAAATAATTAATAGCAAAGTTTGCATCGGTGGAATTATAAACTGGGTCAAAATTAATATTACGTATGTCTTTTTCGAGGTGTGTCATGTTGACATTGGTATAGCTGCGTAAACAATTTTTTCTTGGTAAAGAAACTTGTAATATTAGTAAAACTGCTTGGTGATCAGTAAGCGAAGAGTTAGTAACAAATGTTTTGGCTGGTTTATTTGTTTTTATAATGAAATGATCTAAGCATGAACCACTTTGATGCGTGGGGCGGTAATGAGCTGGCAAGAGTCCGTGGAATGAGCAGATATTAACATAGTTATGTGCATGAATGTCCATTTTCCCGGAAGCAATGTTGATATTAATGTCCCCCATTAGAATTATGTGTTTAAAAGTTGTAAGACTTTGTAACTGTACGTTTAGTGAATCTAAGAAATTTGCGACATTTTGAGAAGGTGGTCTGTATATAGCCATAACTACCGTATCTGTATTAATTTTAATGAGTAAGCAATTACAATTTTGTAGCAAAGGTTCTTCTACAGTTGTACTTAAATTATTGTTGACAAATACAACTAAACCATAATTCTGGTTGATGTTTCTGTTGGTTTTATGCGAAACATATCCGTCTAAAGATGGTAAAACAGTGGTTTGGTTTGACAACCAACATTCTGTTAGGACGATAATGTCGCAACTTATACCCAAGTTCTGTAGCAATATTTCAAAACCATTTATATTTCGATTTATGCTGCGAATATTTTGTGTGAGAAAGGTCAGCGGTTTCTCTCCCAAGGGAAAGTGGTGCTTACACTCATCAATATTACAATTTATAACTTCAGACACAGAAAATTGATCTAGGTCCTTAAGTAATTGATCAGTCATGATAAATAAACACCTAATAAATATAAACAAACAAAAACTACTACTAGTGTGCTTAAAGGATAGGTTAATAGGTAGCGCTCTTAGGCGCCTTCATAATCTATGGAATGGATATAGCTGTCCTCGGCATATTTCCGTGCAGGACAATTTACATCACCAGTTTTATGATCACTTTTCCTATTAAAACGTTTGCACGTCGCACAGATTGGTGGACTGGACTTTGTGCAGCATTCCTTAAAAGTGTGGCCAGTCTCTCCGCAGTGATTACACGTCGGGTTAGTGTCACGGCAGAACTTGGCCGCGTGTCCAAACTGCTGGCAGTTGAAACACCGAGTAACGATCGTGAAATCTCGAACTGGGCATGACGTCCAATTGATGAATATTCGTCCTTGATTGACTAGGATCTTCCTGATGCTAGCTGGCACTTCTAGAATAAAATTGCAATTAGGGAGGTCTTTTTTCCCAGATTTATGGCTCAATTTTATTTGTTCTTCAAACGACTCACGAGTTGTATTGGTCAACTTATCTGAGAGGTTTTGCTCGTAGATGCAATCCAAAACCTCCTTATCAGTCAGGGCTACCGGGACTCCAATAACAGTGATTTTTGGGCGCCGCTTTGATGGTTCTTCAATCTTAAGGCCCGAAGAGACGAGTTTTTCTAAGCTTCTGAGCTTTTGAATGTCCTCTTTGGAGTCGGTACTGATAAGAACACCTCCATTTTTTACTTTCTTAAGGCCACGGACATGTAGTTTAAGTTCCCCGGGCAAAATAATTTTCTGTACGAGAGACTTGGTATCGTCACTAGATTTGGTTTTGTCGCTGGGATATATGGCAACTGAGCTTAAATTTGCTGGGCGCACAAAATTATCCGAGCCTTTTTTGACCATATTAGCGTACGAAGCGGGTTCTGTCGGCTTTGAAATGCCTTCAACTACCTCTTTGAACTGTAGGAGAGAGTTCGCGATGTTCTGTTGTTGCTGTAAGTGCTGAACGGAACTATGGGCTTGAATCGTTTTTTGCTTTAAGGCTTGATATAAGACAGCCATCTGAGATGCGCCATGTGAGACACTACGGCAAAGATTGGCTACACGTACCTTTTGGTCTGCGTTCATTTTTCCCTCAGCAACTAAACTGCATACTTCATTTAGGATTTTTTCTATGGACCCCATCCATTTCTGTACCTCCGGCGTAGAAATAACTTCGGCTGGTAGCTCATGTTCCAAGGGAGGTTGTGGCTTTGGGTCTACAGGCTGGAAATCTTGAGTTGGTGTCGTCGGAGGACTTCGCGTCACTAGCTGGCTACGGCCAAACGGGCTAGATCCAGTGTTAGACATATCTAACACAGAAACACTATATATCTTTAAAAATACTTTAGCTCATTCTTACACAACGCAAGTAACCTCGTACTGCTCACTCGTGACACACTTATATCACTGACGACGCAATTATTTCTAACAAATATATTTATAATTAATTAATAGTATCATAATAAGCTAAGCAAGATACGTCCGCGCGGTAAGAAGGCGCGATAGATATTATTTAGTATGAATAGTTATTATCTTATTAGGGAAGCAAAGTTGGTAGAAGAGGGAGAACGATTCATAAAATCTTTTGTAAGCTATGTTGGCATCGTTACTTGCATATACATCCGTAAAGGTTAAACTTCGAATGCATTCTCGGAATTTTTTAAGGTTCTCTGTGGAGTAGTCTTTTTTTACAATTTTCCAGAATTTTAAGCGGCATGTTCTATTTATGGGAACCCTGAGTATCTGTGACGTGTGATCAGAAAGGATAAGATCTATAACGTCAGCTTTACATCCTCTTCGCAAGTTATGCGCAAAATGATCGATACATGTGTTACTACTGAGCCTGGTAGGTTGATTTATTTCTAATGTCAAGTTGTAACTTAGTAAAAAATTCTCTAGTTCCAAAGTAATCCTATTCCTTTTTAACGTATCAATATTTAAATCGCCACATAAAACAATTTTTTTTCTATTTAACAAACATAACCTATTCAAAACAATGTGAAGCCTATCATAAAATGTCAAGTAATTGTATTTAGGAATTCTATAAACACAAATCACAATAATAGAATGGGTGGTCAATTCAATTCCACAAATTTCAAAAACGCCTGATACAGAGTGCTTAGCAATATCTGGCAGTTCTTTATATTGATGCCCAGTTTTAATTAAAATACAAGTCCCTCCGCGATTTGATTTGCGACAAAAGAAAGCAGCGGGATGGAAACCAGGAACGTACAACAAACTCTCATGGCCAGATGTAATAAAATGTTCAGTTATACAGAGAACGTCTACAATAGTTCCTTGATTTTCAAGGTTTTTCAATTGAATAGTCAATAAGTCCGATTTGTTTAGCAAACCGGCAATATTTTGGTGCATAATATTGAGAGAATTACAGAAAAAACTGCGAGTTTTGTTCCTCTGTAGTAGTCGCTGATGTTGTCTTACATTTACTAGGATGCATTCTGTCATTTATGTCAAGTTCACATATTTCATACTTAGTATTTACACTTTGAATATAAATAATCATATCATAAATATCATTAAAAATAGATTTCATTCCGGAGTAATTTATCATGCCCGTGCGTCTATTGAACATGGCATCATCGTATGTTAAATTCTTGTTACTATCTAGAAAATAAGCATGTCCATGAGTAGTTGTATCCAGATATAACAAGTTATTAAAAGTTTCTACTCTAGAATTGTATAAGTAATTATTAGTAAAGAATTTGTACGTTGGTGTGCATATAATTATGTTCGTATTTGTGATTTCTTGTAAAACCTGTCTTATTAACAAAATGCTGTCATAATATTTACATGTGACTTGGAAGTCTTCGCCACCTACCAATACAATGCAGTAGTCCAGCATGGTGAAGTCTGCCAGTTTTTCTTTGATGCCTTTCAGTAGTGCTTGGATATTGCTGTGAGGTGTGATGTAGTGACAAAGTCCACATTTATCTATAGTTTTTTCTGCAATGTCAAGCAATTTATTCCTGTTGTCGGTGCTTAAGATGCAAATTTTGCCACGTTTTAAATTACAGTGGTCCGAATTATTATTAATTTGTTTTGTTGGTGTAACAGTATTGGTTGTTTCAGTTTTGCTGTCCTGATGGATAGAAGTAGTATTGCAAAAGTTTTCATCCGTTTGTGTTTGTTTGCATGCATTTTCCGTTCTCAGTTGTTTATTACTACAGGCTGTCGATGTTTGGCGTTTTAATTTTGCTGACGTATGATCCGTGAGATTACTGGTTTGTGTCTCCTTATTTAAAGTTTTTATTCGGCATGTAGATTTATTTCTAAAGGATTTTTTTATTAGGGTTGATGTCAAGCTACTCACTTGGAGTTTTATGTTTGAAACCTTTCGTTTAGAACCTGGAGTGGCACACTTGGCATCTCCTGCACCCACCTGCTTATACAATTCTATGATCCGATTACATTTATCCAAATCTGACTTTAAATTTGTATTCTCACAGAGCAAGTTGTCAACTTCCTGATTCGCGCTTTGCAACTTAATCCTTAAATCATTGATCTCTTCCTGTAGCGTCGCAATGGTTTCATCATCTCGTAGTGAAGTTTCTGGCATACTCATAACAGTAGCATCGAAAAGTGACGTTTCTGAGAGCGAGGAAGACAGGATTTGTTTTTTTCTCAGCGTTAGGTTGTCATCTCCCATGATGAATGCAACTTGGTACACTTGATTCGCCGCTGGAACGCTTCTGCGTCGTCGGGGAGTTGGTAGCACTGATAGCGCGCAAGATTGCGCGTACATAGGACTTTCGCCGTTCAACAGTTCGCACAACCGTGAGGATTCCGTGCACACGCGAATTAGTCACTATGACCGGCACTTTTTCGAAGTTTTTATTTTTGTTTATTATTGTTTGTATCACACTGCAATCAGTTATTGGGCAGTAAACACTTCACTACACTTAAGTTTAGTGGAAAAAATATATTTTTTATAGCAGATAATTAATTCTACGACATTAAATTACTAAGGGCACAACTTAGTGGTTTCGGGGCGCGTTCCACCGTAACTTACACAGGGATTATTTTATTTATCTGAAACAGGGAACATATTATTATCCATCTTTTGGCTTCGCCCACAGTTGGGTAATAAATAATATGGTCCCGCCATACTAATGCACATAGAATGTTCTGGAAAAAGTGTCATGGTTTTTTATGCCACAGTGGCCAATAGACGAATTAAAATGAAAAATAGCTAGTTCAGTTTCACTGTAATAATTCCTTTCTCCGCTAGATGGATTTACAAATAATGGGCGGGGGCATCGTGTACTGCACCCCTCTCACACCCGCATTTAGGCGACGCTCCTTTCTATAGAGATTTTGGCTTGCGACACCTCCGCTTCTTTCTATACTCCGTGATGTGGACGAAACCATTGCCCAAAGACGAAAAATAGTCACACATTTTCATTACTCAACTCTAGCACATGAAAAGTTCAGCAAAATTCAAGACGCGCAAAATTTTCCTCAACACAAACTTGTGCAAGATGTAATCACAAGATGGGATAGTAAATGGGTGAATATCCCCGCGGCAAATTTTACGTGTCCGCGTTGAGAATCGAGGTGTTAAATGATAGGATGTTTTTATTTTATTTTGTATAGTGAACTACGTAACTTGGTTCAACTGGGGCCACATTTTATTTTTTTATAAGTGCATATAAATAATAAGGGGAAAAAAAATCGCCTTAAAATTCAAGTTGGGTGGCTTGTCCCAGCCCCATTTTTTTATATAAATGAATTCACTAAAGTAACAATTTAAGGTACAACGAAAAATAAACAATTTCCTTAGTATATGCATAAGACACATTATCTCAAAACAATTAACCATATCAGAAAATCTAATTTAAAAGCACAGGATACTCGATCAAAGTTTGTCCAAGAAAAAATCAAAATTTTGGTGGCACTTGTTCAACTTACTATAACATGAAGTTTCGTGCGTATGCGATCAATCGCGTTTTATTATTTCGCATCTCTCAGTCGTGCGCCGGCACTTGCGCATAACAGGTGTGTGATTAGTGTTGTGATTTCCCGCCAAAAACGTAAGTATCATCTTGGGTGGCACGGGGGACAAGAATTGTTAAATTTTTGGTGGTTTGATTTGCTGTTGATTTTAAAGTGTTTTAATAGTAAGCTACACGTTATAGGTAGTGATGTGGGTTACGCATAAATTAGTGATATTCATTTAATTGTAACGTATAACCCCTATTTTTAAAGATTTTTTTTATGCCTGGTTCCAATTTTGGTGGCTCAATTTTGGTGGATTCGGTGGCGCTTTCACGCCACCAAAATTGAAAATGAGCCACCAAGTTTTAATTTTGTACTGATGTATTGTTTGTACCTATATAGACAGTGTTTACGTTGCAAGATAGTTTGATTAACAAACTAAATGTTATGTACTTGGCAGTAAGTAAGACCTATTATTATAAGGGTGGGTATTATTTTATTTCGTTGCTTTTTAGAATGCCAAAACAAACCAGGGAAGAGAGGCTGCTTAAAAAGAGAATGGCAGAAAGGAGAAGAAAAGCAAGAATAAAGAGCAATCCCGAACAGGCTGAAACACTACGAAAAAGAGAAAGGGAGAGATATCACCAAAAAAAGCGAGAAGGTAAACTTGTTTCACAGCAACAAAAGTCACAACGCGAGCGTCGAGCTTTACAAAGAAGAAATAAAATATATCAACAAGAATATTATCAAAGAAAAAAAGCAACAAAAAGGCTCGCAAGAGAAGCAGAATCAAATGCGTCACCCCAACATATACTTTGTGACAGCAATTCTCAACAAGACATCTTACCTAATTGTAGAGTTGTTGTTGCGCACGACCCTCTTGCAAGCAGCACGACGAGACCTTCACGATTTGATAATGAAAGCACGCATCACCATACTTCGGTTACCAGAAATTTACATCCTCGAACCTGTAGTGATTGCAGTAGTCCAGACACTCGCACCCATAGATATCCGACTCGCACCAGAAGTTACAATCAAACGACTTCGCAAAGTCAATACTCCAACAGCTTACAACCAACCACAAGTCATGCTAATCCACAACCAAGTAAGTCACGAAATCTTCGCACAAGTAGCCCTGTTGAACTTATGGCGCTGTCGCCCCCTACTTCTCCTTGCGTCAGCAGCATTGATATTTCTACTGTTCCTATGTTATGTCCTAATAGTCCAACATCAGATATATCCATTAATTCAGTGGACTTTAAACGTGAGTTTAAGAATAAATTTCGACGATATCAAAAAAGTAAAGCCAAAGAGATAGAGTTATTGCAGCGAAGAATTTCAGAACTTAGAAGAGATAACACTACCTACAGGAAACAAGTACAAAGATTAGGAAATGTTAATAAAATATTAAAAACTAAAGAATCAAATAAGATAGTTGCCTTACCGAAGCAAAACACAATGAGTACAAGTACAAATAATCAGAATAAAAAAATACGCAGTGATGTAATAAAATTTTATGAAGATGATGAAAACAGCCGACTTTGTCCAGGTAAAAAAGATACCATCACGAGATATAAACCAAAAAAACAAAAACGATTTCTGTCAAGCTCTTTAAAAGTTTTACATAAGAAATATTTATCTTCATGTCTCACACCAATTAGTTACACTTCGTTTTGTAGAATGAAACCATTTTGGGTAGTAAAACCCAACATAAGCAACAGAAACACGTGCATGTGCCAAATACACGCGAATATGGAACTTGTAACCATGGCACTAAAAACATACAAAGTCATAAGTGAAAACACAACCACCGATCTATTGCAAAGTTTATGTTGTGACAAAAATAATGTGAATTGTCTTTTGAGAAAGTGCTCGGACTGTAAAAATAAAACAATACTTTATAGAGAATTTGACAATTCAAATACAATGATATATTGGAAATGGGGTAAATCAACGAGAGCTTACGTACATAATAATATAGAGAAATCTGCAAATATTACTGAAAAGATCAGAGTCGTGGAAAAACCTCTGCAGGTCATTAAAATTTTTGAGAACAATCTGGAACGATTTCTGAGACATTGTGGTAACATAAGGAATCAAGCAGATACAGTAAATAAAATAAAACATAACCTCGGTTATTCAGAATGCCTAGTACACGTTGATTATAGTGAAAACTATTCGATGAAGTATGGATCTGAAATCCAGTCGGTCCATTTTGGTGCGAGTAGACAGCAGTTGACGCTGCACACGGGAGTGATATATTACCGCTGCCCAAAAGACCAAACACTCAAGTCACAGGCATTCTGCACAATCAGTTCTTCTTTGCGGCACGACGCCTCCGCAGTGTGGGCTCACATGGTTCCGATACTATCTGAAATTGACAAAATACTTCCTGAGATATCCACTTTACACATTGTTTCAGATTCGCCTTCTGCACAATATCGAAATAAAAAATATTCTATGTAATGACCCAGTTCTGTTCCTATTGTCCAAATCTGACCTGTGTGGTATGGCATTACTGCGAATGTGGTCATGGTAAGGGTGCACCTGACGGAGTTGGCGGTGTTTTAAAGAGAACTGCAGACCAGTTAGTCGCGTACGGAAATGACATTACGGACATTGATAGTCTCATTCAAAACCTGAAAGCCAATACAAAGTCAGTAAAAATTGAACGTGTAGAAGACTACGAAATCACTGAGAAGGACTGGCTTATTCCTAATCAGTTAAGACCTTTTCTTGGAACTATGAAGGTCCACGAAGTTATTTGGACCAAATGTTCCAAGCACCAACTGGCGCTCCGTTCTCTGTCTTGCGCCGAGCCTCAGTGCATGTACAATTCCACCGAATGTCTTCATGGTAAACAGGATTTTATTACTTACCAAGCAATGAATACACGGATGGTGAAATTCAACGCACAGTTCGCGAAGAAGGTTTAGCTCAGGCTCAGACTACCAATATGGTTAAACCGAGAACCAATAGAGTGCGGCACTCTGTAAACATTCAGTCTTCAGTACAAGACATCCATATTATATCTCAGCAGACTATTTTGCATGGCAAACGTCCCGTGACAGTTCATCGATTCAAAGGATCTGAAAAAATGGAATTTGGTAATTTGCAAAGACCAAGAACATCTCAATTATTAACCAGTACATCTCGTTCTCAGCAACAACGTTCTAATTTGTCAAATACAACATTTTTATCGAAATATACGAAGCAGATTGGAAACGATTTGGATGAAGAAGCTGTTCCTTCGCAGTCTTTTTTTGAAAATATTAATAGTGATATGTTTTCCAAATTTGAAAAATCTGGCGATTCTGCAGCAATTGCTGAAAAAACATCAGCCTTAGATGTTGAGAATTCATCTGATTCAGAATTTAACATATTTTAGAGTTTATTCGTCGTCGTTATTTTTTACATTTTGCATTTTATTTGCAAGAATAGTTATTAAAATTCAGCTTGGTTATTTGGTAGTTTAGTACTAAAGATCTTTAAAGGGTTGTCTGGAAAGTCAAAAATATAATAATATTGTTTTTAGGAAACTTATTGAAATTCGAAAGAAAAACGTATTATTTCTGGTTTTAAGTTAGTTTGTATGAGAAAGATAAATGTAACTATTGCAGTCAAGTTCCTATTAGATGTAAGTACTGTGCTTATTGTTTTCTTTTTTTTAAGTTTTTTAAGTAAAAAGTAGGAAAGGTTTGTTTGAAAATTACAAATTCCTTTCTTAGATTTAAAGACTGATTGTAGAAATTCTGATTGTAACTATTCTATGTAACTATTGCAGTCAATTTCCTATTAGATGTAATTACTGTGCTTATTGTTTTCTTGTTTTTAATTTTTTTTTTAGTAAAAAGTAGGAAAGGTTTGTTTGAAAATTACAAATTCCTTTCTTAGATTTAAAGACTGATTGTAGAAATTCTGATTGTAACTATTCTATGTAACTATTGCAGTCAATTTCCTATTAGATGTAATTACTGTGCTTATTGTTTTCTTGTTTTTAAGTTTTTTTTAGTAAAAAGTAGGAAAGGTTTGTTTGAAAATTACAAATTCCTTTCTTAGATTTAAAGACTGATTGTAGAAATTCTGATTGTAACTATTCTATGTAACTATTGCAGTCAATTTCCTATTAGATGTAATTACTGTGCTTATTGTTTTCTTGTTTTTAAGTTTTTTTTTGTAAAAAGTAGGAAAGGTTTGTTTGAAAATTACAAATTCCTTTCTTAGATTTAAAGACTGATTGTAGAAATTCTGATTGTAACTATTCTATGTAACTATTGCAGTCAATTTCCTATTAGATGTAAGTACTGTGCTTATTGTTTTCTTGTTTTTAAGTTTTTTAAGTAAAAAGTAGGAAAGGTTTGTTTGAAAATTACAAATTCCTTTCTTAGATTTAAAGACTGATTGTAGAAATTCTGATTGTAACTATTCTATGTAACTATTGCAGTCAATTTCCTATTAGATGTAATTACTGTGCTTATTGTTTTCTTGTTTTTAAATTTTTTTTTAGTAAAAAGTAGGAAAGGTTTGTTTGAAAATTACAAATTCCTTTCTTAGATTTAAAGACTGATTGTAGAAATTCTGATTGTAACTATTCTATGTAACTATTGCAGTCAATTTCCTATTAGATGTAATTACTGTGCTTATTGTTTTCTTGTTTTTAAGTTTCTTTTTGTAAAAAGAAGGAAAGGTTTGTTTGAAAATTACAAATTCCTTTCTTAGATTTAAAGACTGATTGTAGAAATTCTGATTGTAACTATTCTATGTAACTATTGCAGTCAATTTCCTATTAGATGTAATTACTGTGCTTATTGTTTTCTTGTTTTTAAGTTTTTTTTTGTAAAAAGTAGGAAAGGTTTGTTTGAAAATTACAAATTCCTTTCTTAGATTTAAAGACTGATTGTAGAAATTCTGATTGTAACTATTCTATGTAACTATTGCAGTCAATTTCCTATTAGATGTAATTACTGTGCTTATTGTTTTCTTGTTTTTAAGTTTTTTTTTAGTAAAAAGTAGGAAAGGTTTGTTTGAAAATTACAAATTCCTTTCTTAGATTTAAAGACTGATTGTAGAAATTCTGATTGTAACTATTCTATGTAACTATTGCAGTCAATTTCCTATTAGATGTAATTACTGTGCTTATTGTTTTCTTGTTTTTAAGTTTCTTTTTGTAAAAAGAAGGAAAGGTTTGTTTGAAAATTACAAATTCCTTTCTTAGATTTAAAGACTGATTGTAGAAATTCTGATTGTAACTATTCTATGTAACTATTGCAGTCAATTTCCTATTAGATGTAATTACTGTGCTTATTGTTTTCTTGTTTTTAAGTTTTTTTTTGTAAAAAGTAGGAAAGGTTTGTTTGAAAATTACAAATTCCTTTCTTAGATTTAAAGACTGATTGTAGAAATTCTGATTGTAACTATTCTATGTAACTATTGCAGTCAATTTCCTATTAGATGTAATTACTGTGCTTATTGTTTTCTTGTTTTTAAGTTTTTTTTTAGTAAAAAGTAGGAAAGGTTTGTTTGAAAATTACAAATTCCTTTCTTAGATTTAAAGACTGATTGTAGAAATTCTGTTTGTAACTATTCTATGTAACTATTGCAGTCAATTTCCTATTGGATGTAATTACTGTGCTTATTGTTTTCTTGTTTTTAAGGTTTTTTTTTTGTAAAGATGAGAGAAGGTTTATGTTTGAAAATTATAAATTCCTTTCTTAGATTTAAAGACTGATTGTAGAAACCATTGATCTCGTCTGGTGATTAGCATCCAAATATTGAGTTAAGGATTTTTTGTGAACTGAAATCTGTAACTAGAGCGTTGGTGAAATGGCCATGATTTGATTGCTATTTCACTGTGTCTCCCCACCTTGGATTTAATATTGTATTTTGTTTTTTTTTCAATTATGTTGTATTTGAGGGTTAATTATGTTTTATTTTTAGTTTTGTTAGGGAAACTTTTGTAGGTAGTTATTGGCAAGTAATTTTGTTTACAATAAAAACATTAATGTTTTTTTTGTTTTCGTGTTTGTGTCATAAACTCATAATTATCATTATGAGTTTATCACGTAAATAATAATAAATATTTTTTTAACTATAGAGAGTTTTATTAACCGATGAAAGTTATTGATAATTCCCGAGAATTTGTGAGACTTGTTACATTGAGCTTTATTAGTGAGATTGAGGATTGTAACAGAGAAATCCAATTTTGGTGCCACTGATTTTCAATGTTGGTGGGCAGTTTCGATTTTGGTGGGCGATTTTCAATTTTGGTGGCCACACTAGACTTTGAACTAAAATATTTCAAAAAGTTATCAAGATATTCTCAGACCTCTTGAAGATCCTTCTAGCTTGGACTTTCTATTCTTATACCAGGTCCTTATTTTTCACAAAAACTGAAGAAAAAGTTTCGCCACCAAAATTGAAAAAAAATGGACTTTGTTGATATTGACCCAAATATTACATTTGCGAACGTCTTGAAGAGCAAAAACGAGCTATCAGCTTGTACATTTCAGACAACAGTGGTTCCGTTAATATTCAAAATATATCAGAAAGACAGTGGATGTTACTGCGGCAGTGTGTGAATCTATTTCAGCCTGTTGAAGAAATCATCAAAAAAGTTAGCACTACACATTCATGCATTTCAGAGTTGATCCCACACAAATAAATTAAATTTAAGTAAATTACTCTCAGTAAATAACCTCATAAAAATAACACATTTAACACTCGACTCATGATCAATCATACACGGCTCAATACAGTCAAAACTTTGAGTACCATTTTGCCGAACATTCGGTTATTTATCCGAATATTTGGCCGAATACGAATATTCAGTAAACCTGCCGAATATGCCGAATACCGAATATAAAACGAATATTCGGCCCATCCCTAGTACGGACGGGGGTCGCATACGCATTTATTGCTTTGATAGTATTTTTGGAGTGCAACTGAGTGTTTAAAATAGATTTTAGTTTGTGTTTAAATTATTGTGTAAGTTTATTTTTTATTGCCTTATGTTTAATTTGCTTTGCTTGAATATATCCTAAGTATTTGTATGTTCCATGTCCATCTCAGAAATCTATTTCTCCTGACTATGTGGTATATGAATGTTCGTATATTCGACCTGCCCCGACCGAATTGATTTAACACTTATAAATCCCAAATTCCATTCCTATATCTCTCCAAAATGTATCTGTGGCATTTGCGAGTACTTTCAAGTCCTCTGATGAAGGAGCGTATGATTTTATGTCGTCCATGTAGAGCAGATAGTTAATTTTACAGTCGTAATCTGTCCGTCCGTATGACATCTGTAATGTCATTACTCGTATAATTAAGTTTATACCCTGGCATTAGTGAATTTAATTTGTTTGATAAGGGGTTTAAGGCAAGGCAGAACCGTAGTGGGCTAAGCGAGTCACCTTGGAATATGCCTCGTTGGATCTTGATGGGGTATGTCTCAACAATTCCTGCAGATGACGTAAAATGTAAGGAAAAGCGTTGTCCATTGTTTAATTGTGTTATTTAAAAAGGCAATGATTTGAGGGTTTATCTTACATATGTTTAAAATTTCAAGTAGCCAAGTGTATGGGATAGAATCGTACGCTTTTTTGTAGTCTATGTACATACATAGTATATAGATCTTTCTTCGTCCGCTGGACCTGTTTGAGTATAACCGAGTCTATTGTAAGTTGTTCCGTACGGCCCTGACAAAATTTTCGACAGCCTTTTTGTTTTTCGGATAATATTGAATTTGATTCAAGGTATTTGTAAATGATTTGAGTGATGCATGATGCTATTATTTTATGTATTGTTTGTAGGCATGTTGTATTTTGCTGGGTTAGCGCTGTCGTAACTGTCTTTTGGTATCATATACGTATTTCCTGCCGCTGTGTATGTAGGCATCGTTGTTGGATTTTTAATAAAGGTGTTGATATAATTATATATAAATGGGTAAGTGTATGTTAATTTTTTATACCAAAAGTTGTGAATATTGTCAGAACCGGGTGCTTTCTAGTTGTGTAATTTTTGAAGGACCTCATGAAATGTATCTATCGAACTTGCTCGAACTCCATTTGTTCAGTGTGCATATAGTTTTCTGTCTGTATTTTAACCCACTTAGCTTCAGTATTATGACATATTGGCCTCTTCCAAATTCTTGACCAAAATTGTTGATGTTCGTCTACCGACGGTAAACTATGGTTTGTGTTATTTTCGTTATTACTGGGTGCAGTTTGGTTTATGATCGAATTTTTTTTCATGTTCGATAAAACTTTTTCATTGTTCCTAAAATTGTTTTGAATTTTACGAAGTGTACAATTGTCTGGTATGATTGACACATCTTGCATTTCCGAATAATTTCGCACCAATTCAACATGAAGCCAATTGTAACGCGACACGACCGTTGTGCGCGGCTTGCCCGAAGGCAGGGTCGCCATGTAGGGATAAGTGTAATTGAGTACACGAATTGATGTATAATACTGGTCTTTATTAGCGAACCATTCAATATATAGACTTAGACTACTTACACATACAAACATAGACATAGTTCTATGACACCCACAATACAGTACCTGTTTAATCTACTAAATTAATAAATGATAAATGATTTTATTTCTGTAAGTAGGTTTGTACAAAAACTTTTACACGTCAGTCATGTTTTTTTAAACTAGATGAGGTCGGCGTTTCCTATTTGACTACTCTGAGAAGAAAGGCCGAAACAAACTCAGAGGTCATGGTCTCTTTTAAAGTCCAGACATAATCTTGGTCAGGTCATGCGAAGACCATGCAGATTGGTATCTGAAATGGTCTTTTGAGGAAAGAACCACACAGTTTGAGTGGACCTGTCCAGTCAGTGCACGCATTTGTCAGTAATCGTGCAGCTCGACTCAGGAAGTCAGGACTTAAGGAGCTCAACGATTCGACGAACAATACCAAAGAAAGGACATTTGGGTAGGCCGCATAAATAACTCAAACTGCCAGATCATAATTAAAATTAAATTAGAAAAAAAAAGAAAGCAATTACCTACATAGTTCTCACATTCACAAAAATTCAAATAATATAATACTTTACAAGTAAATACTCATGTCATTGTATATATAAAATTTATCAATGTCAATGTGTATATATAAATTCGGTAATAATGTTTGAAGACCATGTAGATCGGTGTCTGAAATGGTCTTTTGAGGAAAGAACCACACAGATTAAGTGGACCTGTCCAGTCAGTGCACGCATTTGTCAGCAACCGTGCAGCTCAACTCAGAACTTAAGGAGCTCAACGATTCGACGAACAATACCAAAGAAAGGACATTTGGGTAGGCCGCATAAACTACTTAAACTGCCAGACCAAGAATAAAACTGAAACAATGACACACACAGTCCTCATATTCACAATAATGAAAATAATATAATACTTTTTATAGTAAATATTCATGTCTAAAAGAGTTAGCAAACCAAAATCAACATTCAGTGTTAATTTATTGGAGCAGCTCAATCGCAAGCCTTTTTGTCCTCAATATAGTCTTTCACAGTATAATAGGCTTTCTGGCATAGTTTCCGCTTTATAAAAGATTTGAATTTATTAAAGCTTAGATCTTGAATGTGGCTAGGAATTTTATTACAAAAACGTATACATTGGCATCTAAAGGAGCCACCTATTTTCTTGAGCCTGGTTGTAGGAACAAGAAATTTGTGTTTGTTCCTAGTATTCATATTGTGGATATCAATGTATTTTCTAAACAGATTAATATTTTTATGTGCATACAAAAGATTTTCATAAATATACTGAGAAGGCACAGTAATAATATTAATCTGTTTAAATTTATCTCTGAGGGAGTATCTGGGACTTAATTTATAAATTGAACGAATTGCCCTTTTTTGTAAAACAAAAATTGTCTGAATATCGGCGGCATTTCCCCACAACAGAATACCGTAAGACATCACACTATGAAAATAACTAAAGTACACTAAACGGGCAGTCTCTAAATCAGTTAAATCACGAATATTTCTAACGATGTATGCTGCAGAGCTAAGGTTTTTCGACAATTTGTCCATATGGGGGCCCCATTGAAGCTTGGCATCCAAAGTTATGCCTAAGAATACTGTGGTATCTTCGGGTTTCAACACTTCACCCTTTATGAGAACACTAGTTTCTACTTGTCTAACATGAGGTATCGTAAACTTAATATATTTCGTTTTTTTCTCGTTTAGAAGTAGGTTATTAACATTAAACCAGTTAACTACTATTGCGAGAGCGCTATTTACATTGTCAGTAACCAGCTGCTGACGTTTGAGTTTAAATAAAAGTGAAGTGTCGTCTGCAAACAACACTATATCATGTTTATCCTTTATGAGGTAAGGCAAGTCATTTATATAAATAAGAAATAAAAATGGGCCAAGAATTGAGCCCTGGGGGACCGCCATTCTTACTACAGATCCGGGTGATCGTTTTTCGTTAACATCAACTCTCTGAATCCTATCACTTAAGTAAGAAGTAAGAAGATCCAGAGAGGCGTTTCGGATTCCGTAGTGGTGCAGTTTCCTGATTAATGTTTCATGAAGAACACAATCGAATGCCTTGGACAAATCGCAAAAGATTCCCAAAGCATCGCATTTGTCCTCCCATGCATTATAAACATGTCCTAAAAGTTCAACTCCGGCATCAGTAGTCGAACGACCCCTGTAAAACCGAACTGTTTGTTATGCAGTAATTTGTGTATATTAAAAAATCTTTGCATTTGTATCAAAATAAGTTTTTCAAAAATTTTACTAAAGGTAGGTAGCACTGAAATTGGTCTATAATTAGTAGGGTCTGATATACTACCTGATTTAAACAACGGTATTGTTTTACCGTTTTTCATAAGATCAGGAAACTCACCACGGTCATGACAATTATTAAAAATAACAGCTAAAGCAGGTGATACAATGTTTATAATCGACTTGGCAACGTCCACAGAATTACCCCATAGATCTGCAGTCTTTTTAACATTAACAGCCTTATTTATAAAAATCTCGCTAATGACTGATTAGCCACTGACTAGCTAACTAATTGGTTAGCTCTTAATCAATGATTAAGTTTTCTTTATTTATAAACGCTAATTAGCAGGTGATTAGTTGCGAAACGAAATAGAGGTGAAAGTATGCGTTTGGCACAGATTATATTCAAAATAGTCGACTCAAAAACAGAATTTTAAGTATAAATTTGTCAAACCCACGATTTTTGTATCTGTCGTGACTACTGGTGACGTTGACAGACAAAAGTCAAAACAATTATCGGAAAATTTGAACAGGAATAAAATGATTTATAAGGTTTATTTCATTATGTTCGCGATGATAGCAATAAAAATAATAAGCTCCGAAAAATTGGAGTAAACAGGTAAAGGTAATTATCTCTGAATTTATGTCTACTTGCTAATGTAAACTGACCAAATTAATGTTAAAGCAATACCCCAGCAATAGCCGATAATAACTATGTATTTTCATATCCTATAAGCCTTTTAACACGAATATACTCTTTTAGAAGTGTATGTAGGTACTTGTGTCTATTTTATATTACTTCCTATTGCTTTTGAACAGAGGTTTCAGTGTCTTTTAACAACAATTATTATGGTTTTTCACAGGAACAAGTTTGACTGCTGCTATGAAAGTCACTCGCACCTAGCACCAATACTATTCAACTATTCGCATAGGCGGCGATGGATAAAAACATGCTACGTAAAAAAATTACGAATGAGAGTGGCATAAGAAAGAATGGCACGGTCCATGTCTTTGAACGAAGAATATTGGAAATCAAAAATAATGAATTTATAACAAAAATGTAGCTTTATTATGTATCAAAATAAATTGTTTCTACAAATTGTTTCTTGTTTTTGTGTGTGACTGCCACAACGTGGCTTTTCTTTAGTTCTGGGCCGTAAAACTGGCGTCATAAGATGAGGGGCATATGGGATAATCACTATCTCCCATGAGCTTCCTCACGAACTCATTCAAACCTCCTGAGCACCTACTGAGCCTCCTTCTGACTGAGCTTTCCCTATAAAGCCTTTCATCATGTGTACTTGGAATGAAGAATATGTAATAGGCAATCATTATCGTAGTGGATTTAAACAAAGTTTGTAGGTATTCCTCCGTCTACTTCCCGCCGGTGTCTCAAAATTATTTGATTTTTTGCGTCGTTCTGAAATCCCGTAAAGATTGTCGAATTCCATATTTGCTAAGGCACAACTCGATATTAGGAACAAAATAACCTAGAAGCCCACAATAATCGTATTAAATCCATCAGCTGATTCATATAAAATCCGCCATCTTGCCTCTTAGCATCCTCTTAACAGTGCACCGGTGGTGTTTAATTTTGACAGCTACTAATCAATTGCTTAGCGACCTCTTAGCGCTAAATAGCGTTTATAAATAAGAATTTTGCTAATCAGTTGCTTAGCAATTGATTAAAATTTAAGAGACGTTTATAAATAAGACTGTTAACGTTTAAAAGGTTTTAATTATATCTTTACAGGTGACATATTGGAAATGAAATTCGGAATCACAAACAGGGACGTTTTCTTTAAGTAAAGACTCTGCAGCAGTGGGTGATGAGTTTAGAGATTTAGTAGTGGATACAGGAATATTTGTATAGAAATTTTCAAAGGCCGCGGCGACTTGTGAATCTGATTTAATTATACTGTCATCAATATCAAGGCTGTAGTTACTATATCGGTTGCATGACCTTCCCGTTTCGCTATTAATGATACTCCATGTCATTTTAATTACATTACTGCTATTTTTAATTTTTGAACTCAAATAACGTGACTTGGCCATACTACAAACTTTTTTAAATAATTTAGAATAATTCTTAACATATAAATTAAATTCAGCAGTGTTTATACAAGTCCGTTCATCATATAATTCATAAAATCGTTTTCTACTTTTATGTATAGGTACCAATGGTGGCCCAGTCACTGAAGGAAGCGTTACTATTCACCGAGAAAGTCTTTGGAATGAATGTGTTATCAAATTGTTTACAATACATATTAAAAAAATAATTATATTGTTTATTAGGGTCATCATTAGTCGACAAAAATGGTAATTTACTTAAAAGTTTAGTTTTAAATGTTTCCAAGCGATTATTAGTTTTTGGGTTAACTGTGATATCTTTTTTAGTCATTTTTTTGTTTATATTTGGAATAGTGATCAATTGTCCGCAATGATCCGAGTCTATTAAATTAATAGACAAATAAAGCACCCTATGGTACTATTCGCCGATGATAGCACCGTAATTATTAAGTGTGATGATCCCAATACTTATGAAAATGAAATAAAAATGACATTAAATAGAATTATAACATGGGTTGACAACAATAATCTAATTATAAACCTAGAAAAGACCAAAATTATGCATTTTTATCAAAGAATACCAAATACAATCTTTGACATTAGCTATTTAGGGACAAAAATAGAATCAACTACTGCTACTAAATTTCTTGGTATTAATATCGACAACAATTTGACTTGGAGACCCCATACAGAGGAAGTATGTAAAAAACTGAATAAATTTACCTATGCTCTTTATAAACTATCAAAAATAGTGAGCCTAGAATCCGTACTTACAGCCTATCACGGCTATGTTGCATCAACACTCAGATATGGCGTAATACGCTGGGGCAATTCAGTTGATAGAGAACTCGTATTTAGAGCCCAAAAAAGATGTGTCAGAGCTATATGTGGCCTTAAAAGCACAGACAGTTGTCAACCGTTCTTTAGACGTCTAAAAATTCTTACCTTGCCATCGCTGTACATATATGAAACAAATATGTTCGTCAAATCTAACATTTCATCATACAAAATAGCTACTAAAAGTTACTACAGAAAATTACGCGATAAAAATAAGTCAGAACTCGAAGTGACTCATGGCAAAACTGCACTAATGAACAAAAGTACTTTCTGTATGGCCCAAAAAATATATAACAAACTACCTGAAAATCTAAAAACGCTAAACCTGGACCATTTCAAAACAGAACTATTAAAAATATTGATAAATAAATGCTATTATTCACTACAGGAATATTTGGACGATAATTCTATGATCACTGCTTCAGAAAATTGTACATAACCTCACCTATTTTGACGATTTGAAATTTTATTTGACATTAGGATTATTATGGCATGAACTTTTAACTATTTGACATTTATTTAAGTTGATTTTTTATTTTATTTTCTCTTTTCTTTTTTTTTTTTTTTAATTTTTTAATGATATGCATGTACCTGCTTATATTGACTTTATATAAATTCGACAATGTTAATTAAATATTATTTGTACGCCTCTGGGCAAAACATAGAGGATCTACCTATCTGTAACATCGCAAACTATTGTATTATGACCTATGTTTACAAATAAAGCATTCTGATTCTGATTCTGAATAATTTATTTGTGGGTTGGTCTAATATCTGTATAAATGTTATCTAGGCATGTGGCACTAGTGGGAGTTATTCTAGTGGGCTCCAAAAATTGGTTAGCAAGATTGTATGACTGAAACAACTTATAATTTTAGTACTTAATCCAGAATTCTCTAATAAATTAACATTAAAGTCACCACAAGTTATGATAGACTTGTTTGAATTACAAATTTTGTGCAACACTTCATCCATAACCTTTTCGAAACAATCATACAATCCTGAAGGTGGTCTGTAGACACTTAATATAATGAACTGCTCCAATTCTAGACAGGCTATTTCAATTGTCTGCTCAACAGAGAGGCTCACAATATCTTTGCGGTCTTTAAATTTAAGCTGGTTATTTACTATAATTAACGAGCCACCATGTATAGCATTTACTCTGCTGAACGAACTACCAACCTGGTGATTACTAAAATTAAACATGAACTGGTGGCTTTTAAGCCAATGTTCTGTCACACAAAGAATATCTATATTGCTATAATTCAGGAATAATTCTACTTCTAAATCTTTCTTCAAAAACCCTTGAATGTTTTGATGCACCAGGTTGATACTATTTGAATTTTTTACACTTTCATTTGATTTATTATTTGCCTTTGTTACATTTTTGCAAGAGGCTACCTCTATAGTCTCAATTTCTAATTTAAATGATGATCAATGTCATTAATTTTGACCAAATTATTGGCAGAATTTATTAAAAAGTCATTGCATTGCTCAAAAGAAGCAATTAGTTTAGCCAAGTTTGCGGCTGAGAAAGAAAAAAAATATGATAGTGACACAGCTATCTGTATTTTGTGATAGCTATAAAGATAGTACTTAACAATATTATACCTACCTTTCGTCAAATACAAATTACTACCAACATAATTGTTCGTCTCAATTAAATGGAACAGATTATCAATATATGCCAAATTGTGCAATGCCATGTTAATGTCAAATCTTAAGTTATTTTCTTCCTGTGGCAAACTACTATTTACAAGAGTGAGTTTCTGTTTTAGCGTATCTAAGAAATGTGTGAGTTGTGTGTTCGGTTCTTCATGAGCTGAGTGTATTCTATAGTTTTATTGTATTGTGTGTACCTCTCTATCAAGCCTCAACCCTCTGTTTCCTTGCATGTACGCTGTAAGTCTTCCGATTTTTGTTCTTAATTCTTTAACTCTTAATTCTAATCTTTTCTGCCTTTTCGGTTTCTTATTTTTCTGAGTGATGTAAGTCGTACTCTCAGAGGTGATATAATAATATGAAAGTTTACTTCCATTTGTTTTAGCAGCTGTCCAAGCAGCACTATATATTATCGTCTGCAGGGTTTCGAAATCTGTATCTGCATTGACATGTTTTGGAAGGATGACGTTATTAATGTAACTTACTATTTATGCTAATTCGTTTGATGTTAATTTATTTTTGTTTAGGTACATAATTTCATTTTGTGGGATAAATGTTTGTGAAATGCTGTAATTTATGTGAGAATGTTTCCTCTAGTTCTTGATTTCTTTCCCAACTTATTTCGACGTTTGTGGTATAATGTTCTGTGTTTATAATGGTGGATATCAACGTTCCAGAGTCATAAAATTCAAGAAATTAGGCTCGTTTTCTACTTTTGTTTCTGTGGTATCATTTGCAGCTATAAGTAAATTGTGATGTTATAATTGTCTATAAAAAATCACTTGGTTAATTGTACTCTCTGCATGTTTTTAGGTCTTGAAGTCATGCTTCTGTTATCATTTTGTTATTTAGAACGACCCTTTTTTGATCTGATATTAGCTGCTCAGATAGATGTGCCAATTGTGGATGAACATTTCTTCTAATTTTTTTCTTCCAGACAGTCATATCTGTTTCCAGTTTCGTAGCGATGAAATAGGATTTTATTAGAGTTTCGTTTAATTCTTTCGACCACCTAATTCTACTTTTTGGTTTCGATTGTAAATGTGTGTTGTATTGATCTGTATTTAACTGTCGACGGTGTCTGGGTGTGTATGTCTAAGTTAATGGCGTCTGTTGTAGGTTTCGGCTTACTTCTAATCTAATTTTATCAACTGCAGTGGCTGAACGTAATTTATTGTAAACTATTGCTCTTCGTTGATCTCTATCTCTTAGCTTCGAGACATTCATTTGTGGAAATCTGTTAATGAATGTGCAATGATCTACTCGTAAGGTATGAATTTATTCCAGTTTCTAAACTGGTGATTATTAAATACGTACACCAAATGAATTGGTTCATATCTTCGCTCCTTTTTTACGCGTTTTTGCTGTGACTGTAGCGGGTGAAGGGTTTATGGCAGTAGTAGCCTCCGACATAACGTCTACTGATATTGGTGACGATGATGATGATCTTAATGAGCGTGATATATATGAAGTTGGTGATGATACGATTGATGAAAAGATGGACCTTGGAGAGGAATATGATGAAGCCGGTAATGTTTCATCATCTGCTGAAGGCTGATCTGCCTGAATTAGTTGTTTTGTCTTGACCTTGTTATCATAATTATTCCCACGAGAAGCTAGAGACCCAAAAAGTCGACCACAGCAGAGCCCTGCGTTCACTGTGGCAAGGGTGAATAAAACTGGAGGTCCCCTATTTTCCAGATTTGGTACACTAACGACTAGCGCTCTCTTCTAGCCATGCCGTTCTCGGCATGCGCGACCTTGGCTTGGCTTGTATCTCTGTTGGTTTGGCTCCTCACCTTAGATCTGTCTCGGCATAGAAAACTCTACCGGCACAGACCTAGGGCTCATGGATCACGAAAGCCCCACCACGACGTCAACGTAAAGATACGGCGGTTGCGTTATTATTATTATTAAACCATAAGAAATCGGTTGCATGAAGTAAATCTTCATTCCCGAAGGCTGCTACGTGTACTACCTATTGAGCCCCGCAATTTCAGAGCCCGATTACAATGGGCTCGTAAACATAGAAATTGGGCAGAAGATGAATGGTGTTTTGTGTGTTTTTCTGACGAATGTTGCTTTGGTATGAGGCCAGATACTAGATGTACAGTACAACTATTTTCTTAATGTCTCTCAGCAAACTTCGTGTTTCGTCAGTCGTCGGATTTCTATTAGTTGCCCTTTGCACCTGGTGCAAACCGGACGCTCTCAATCGACTTGGAAGTATATAGAATTGTAATGAAGTATACAATGTGTTAATGAAATAACCTGAAACTAGTTTGTTTAGAATCGGCAGCAAAATCGAATACAATAATTTTTAACGTAGGTTATTTTTTTCCAAAAAATAATTATTTGTCATGCCGCATCTAATATTTTTAAACGACGCTGTACACTAGGTACTGTCCAACGCGATGTAAACAAACAGCGCGGGCGAGGGTGAGGAGAGGGGGTGCTAGAGCTGGCGCCAAGGCCGGGAGACGCGCCCGCGCCACCCCAGCTACCCTCCGTGCTTCCTTAGTCTCCCTAGAGCAGCGGAGCATGCGCTACGTGTCAACACGGGGTAGGACGAGCGCGTGCGATCTACGTCTCCCGGCGGTAAAATGGCGTTTCGCTTCACAAATGTACAATAATATTGTGAAATGGTGCGAATGTTAGCGCGATGTGATGATAACGTTAATTTAGCTGTGCGAACTTATCAGGAACAGTTTGGTGTATCTGTGTCGAACGAGACAATGTTGGCCGCTACACAGCGCTTACATTGTTATTTAGAAGTCTGATTGTGCGTTTTTATTTTTGTGTGTCTCCTATTGGTGTAATGTAACTGAATCTTTGGCATTATGATGTAATTTGATTTCTGGTCTTGTTTCGATTTTGACATGATTTAATTTTATTTTTGGAATTCTTTGAATTTTTCTTACATTGTGATTTTAATTTATTTCTGGTATTTGTTTGGACTATGACATTATTATTTAATTATGTTTCTAGTATTGTTTGGATACTGACATTGTTTTTTTTTCTTTTTTGAATTATGCCATTTCAATTTAAATTCAGTTTTATTGTATTGTCTGCTTAGTGCGACTAATTTTGTACGCCATACATGGCAAAACATGTAGCTACCTAACTTACATATAAGACCTAAATATTGTACTCATGTTTTACAAAATAAATATATCTTTATCTTTATCTTACGGGATTACGGTACATTTAGGCTTCCGACCGCAGTAGACAGAGGAAGTACCAAAAATAATCCTGATCTGGAGACCGAAATACTCAATTATTTCGCAGAAAACCCGACAGCTAGCACAAGACAGGCAGCTCGTCGCTTCAACTGCAGACACGTTTTTGTTTGGAACGTTTTAAAAGAGGACAGCCAACACACATACCACTACAGACGGTGTCAGGAATTAAATGTACTGGATTTCCAGCCTCGTGTTGAGTTTTACGAGTGGTTTCTTGAAGACTGGAGAAGAAACATTCTTTGGACTGACGAGTGTACCTTCACTAGGCGAGGCCTATTTAATCAACACAATAGGCACATGTGGGCACACGAAAATCCCTTTCTGATGGAACAAGATTCTTTTCAACATCGGTTCTCATTAAACGTATGGGCGGGAATCATCGGCCAATACGTACTTGGGCCGGTATTTTTGCCCCGACTAACCGGTGACGCGTACCTACAATTCCTTACCGAGACATTTCCGGGCTTGTTACTGCAGTGGCTCGAAGACGATGACATACCTTTACACACCGTCAGTAGGATGTTTTATCAGCACGACGGCGCTCCAGCTCATTTCCAGTGGAATGTAAGGAGATATTTAGATAAGCAGTATGGGCAGCGATGGATCGGTCGCGGTGGGCCTGTTCAGTGGCCTGCTAGGTCACCGGACCTAACTCCATTAGACTTTTTTTTGTGGGGCCGTGTAAAAGCTCTAGTTTATGACGATGGGAATGGACCAACAAACATTAGTGACTTAAGAAATAAAATAGTTTCGGCATTTGAAGTAGTGAGAAGTGACCGTACAGTGCTAAGTTCTTTGAAAAGTAATTTACGAAAACGTGCTTTAACGTGTATTCAACAAGGTGGTAGACATTTCGAGGCATTGTTGTGACAAACAATGAACGAACTTTCAGTAAGTGCATAACTGTATTATTGTTGTAAATAGGTAGGTTGATTTAATTGAAATAATTATTGTAAATACGGTGATTCAAATCTTTTAAACACGCCAAGTTTTGTTACCACCACCGGCTTTTTGATTTTTCTTTCAACTAGCCTTCGCTTATTTTTAAGCGTGGTAGGTTTACATGCAGCCAGTCCAAAGCCTGGAAAAAGTGTGATGGAAAAATTTGGGTCACTTTTCTATTCCAAAGCAAAACATACGCATTATTTAATAACAGAAGGAGGGGATTAACCTCAAATGATAGTGCTCCCGTGTCAACGAACGTTTAACGGCGGCGCGGCGATAGAGCTATGAATCTGTAAGAAGTAGCGCGACTACAACATTTACAAATATCTTTTACTATAATTTATGAAAATAAATAATTATACGTCATATCAATTTATTAATATAAAAATCGGTTGGGGTGTCCGAGGTTTTGGGTTATTTCATTAACACGTTGTATAGAGTTGTTGTCGTTATTATAATACATATTTGTACGCCGTTAAGGTAAAACATAACTGTGATCCTTTCTGCAATGTACTTAACATATTGCATGCTTTGTGTGTGTATTCTCATGTTTCTGACAAATAAATGATCTTACCTTATCTTAATACTCTTTTAACTGAATGTAATTTATTTTAATAAATGGGAGAAAAGCTGCTAAAGTCGAAGGCACGATAGAAAATTTTAAGCGTATACGTGCATTTTTTACAAGAAGCCGATGGATTCAAGAAAGAAAGCAATGTTTATTTTCAATAAGTTCAAAAACGTGTTTCTGAAGCTTGTGGTAATTCAGTCGGAACTGTAAAGAATATTGTAAAAGAAAAAGATAAAAAAGATAAATTGGCTGCCTTCCCATCACCAAAAAGTAATAAAAAACCAAACAATGTCGTTTAAATTTGGACGATTTTGAGTATTTTGTTGTACGTAACATGATTTACGATTTTCATTTACGCTTTAAGGAATTCCCTTGTTTGATGACTTTAAAATCGAAGTTGGTGAGGCTATCTAATTTGGAGGCTGTCTGGAACATTACAATTCTTTTTTAAAGGTATTGGTTTTCAATATAAAAAAACAGAAAGCAATCGGGAAATGCTAATTCAAAAGCAAGTTATTCGCATTAAAAGGCATACGTATCTCCGAGAAATTCAAAGGATGAGGGGCGATGGCAAAAATATTATCTTCATGGATGAATCGTATGTGTATACGTCGCACACAAAAGGGAAATCTTGGACCGATAAAAATAAAAAAGGTGTAAAGAAGCCGATTACGAAAGGAGAACGTATAATCATCATTCACGCTGGCAATAAAAAATAAAATAAAGCTATTTTATTTCAGACAAAAAAGTCCATAGGCAAGGCTATGTTGCTAAAGTTGTTAGTAACATGAATTTTACTTATAACTAATGTTAGAAATAAAAAATAAAAATAAGAAAATAGACATACCGTCTACCCCTGCACAGTAGGCTCATCGGTCTCGCAACACATGGAGTTCAATGAACCTACTGAGCAGAACAGTATCGGTTCTCTCGCTAATCATCCTCAGGATGCTATTCAGGGTGCCCCGTACTCGTCGCACCACCGATGCAACTTTTTTACGCATAATTGCATAGAAGTCATCTACGCTGGCGTCAGTAAACATGCCGGATGCACTGCAATATCGAGGGAGCCGAAACGCAATGAAAAAGGTTTTGTTCCAGGTGCACTGATGTTGCACGAATGTATTAGCATAAATAAATCAATGCCGATCGATATCAAAATTGGCTGCGTAATCAGTTCATACCAAATCTACCGACTGATAGTGTTTTAGTAATAAATAGTGCACCAGACCATAATAAATTATTAGTTAAACCCCCGAACTCAAACACTACTAAACCGCAAATTATAGCTTGGTTTCAGCAACATAACATTCCTCATAACCCAAACTCATTGAAGATCGATTTATATGACATTGTAAAAAATATAAAGAAAGGTAGAGTTAGA
Source organism: Dryobotodes eremita (assembly GCA_917490735.1). Lineage (NCBI taxonomy): Eukaryota > Metazoa > Arthropoda > Insecta > Lepidoptera > Noctuidae > Dryobotodes > Dryobotodes eremita. The sequence goes on along the minus strand of OU823241.1, from coordinate 161,370 downwards.
GTTAGAGAGAGTACTACTACTACTACCTACTCAGAGTTTGCTATTGATCGCACTATGGAAGAATATGGCCATACCATTTTACGATTGCCACCATATCATCCGGATTTTAATCCAATTGAAAACATTTGGTCTCAAATTAAAGGATACGTAGCTATTAAAAATGTTGCAATGAATGTGACGACAATCAAAGAAATTATATTGGAAAAATATATGTTTGGCCTGGAGGAATGGAAAAGTATGTAATCATTCAATAAAATGTGAGAACGAATATAGAAAATTTGAACCAATGTTTGATTCACACATGGACAATCTTTATATATATAAAATTTACGTTTCACGTTGTTTGTCTGCGATGGACTCCTAAACTACTGAACCAATTTTAAATTCGATTTGCACACTGTGTGCAATTTGATCCAACTTGAAAGATAGGATAGCTTACATCTCAATTTATAGTCGCAATATTATTTTATTGCAAATTATTTGTCTATTATTTGACAGTCACAATTGTCTGTTAGCTCCAAACGATTCTAACAGATGGCGATATCTGTTGATTGGATTGAGTAAGTATTCAATAGATGGCGCTATGTTAAAAATACAAACATTTCATATAAGCTGCAATTTAATAAAGAGAAAAGATATGATTGTTTGTTTGTATTGAATAGGCTCCGAAACTACTGAACCGATTTCAAAAATTCTTTCACTGTTGGGAAGCTACACTATCTCCGGGTGACATAGGCTATATTATATTATGCTTTGCTACCCGGGCGAAGCCGGGGCGGGTCGCTAGTTTTATAATAAATACCTGTTCGAGCAGTGAATGTGTGATTATCCCTTCGCTAGTGAACATACTGACACAGCTACATCAGATGAAGAAACATTCTGACTGAATTGAAAAAAAATATAACCGGATAAATTTTTATTTTATTTGCATACCTACATGTTGAACATAAAAACCTTCTCTTTTATGGAATTCGGTTGAAGAAGTATTATATTTTGTTCATATTTTTATTAATTTCCGTGGTATACTATACATAATATTGAAAATGAATAAATGTTATTATAAATACAGTTTCTCCTTTTTTGAAGTCGGTGAAAAGGGACGATAGTTGTTAGCGACGATATGTAGTTTGTTATTTATCTTTCTTAATTTTTTCTCTGTTATTTAGTTTGATTATTAACTTGTCTCTCAACGTGATATTTTTCCTAAGATTTTATGTTAAAGTGTTGTACATTCCAGCCACTAGAGGCACCACTTGTACCATATTTCGATGCGTAAGCTTAAGTACTAAGGAACTTTACCGTAATGAGAACCGTTTCTGTATTTTCATCATTTTAAGGTGTTAATTAAGGATTTCGAGACTGATTTTTATGTAAATAATAAAGATTTATTAGTTCTAAGGTTAGAAATATACAAAAGTATTGTAAAGAGTGTCCTACCACAGAAAAAAGGCTAAATTAAGTTTCCCATACAAAAGAGCACCTATGCTCTGATTGGTCAAGGGGCGGGGCTTAAGTGCCGTGTGCAAAAGTGTAGGGCCCTGATTGGTCAGAGCCTTACGAGTTTTCCTATAAAAAAGGGGCATTTTCTGTGGTCGGACATTCCCGAATCAAGCAGTGTAAGCAGTAACATCAAGAAAATAAATAAGAAGAAGTCTGCAAGTATCAGCGTTATTATTGCTCCTCCGACTACCACCGAACACTCTCCAGTCAACATCCCGCCAGCGAACCTGCTCCACAACACACAACTCACGAGCGTCAACATTGGTCCTTCAGAAGCCGGATCGGGTTCAAGAAAACTGGGAAGATGCATAAGAACACGAGATCAAGATCGGTGCAGTCGAAGACTTCAAGGAGCGAAAGCAACGCAACCACGGATACTACGGGCACCGGTACGACGGGTTCCAGTACAACTGATTGGAGCATGAACACGCCGAGCGAGTCTACGAACGCGACCAACACGTCGATTTCTAATCGATCGACACTCACAGTAAGATCGCCGCCGGCCAGCACGCACGGAAGTCAGCAACCCGTACCTCATCCCAAGGACACCGCTGAAGAGGAATCAACACGGGGGGTGGCGACTCATACCACCCCTCCGGCCCGCACCATCGAAGCGCCAATTTCCGCTCGCCAAGAAGAGAGTCATTCATCGCCGCAGGTTCAAGAAAGAAGCATCGCAGTGAAAACACGTCTGAACAATGAAAGCATACCAACGTCCAGAGAAGAGAGTCTGCAGCGGCCTCACCCTAGGAAGACGACCCGCGATCCAGACACCCATTCTGGTCGCTTGTCGCATAGGAAGAGAGCAGAAGCGCAAGCAAGAATGACAATAGCACTAAGGGAATTGGAACTAGCAGAAGCACGATCAAAAGTCGCCCAAGCTGAACTCGAGCTTCTCGCCGCGGGGTCAGAAGGAGAAGAAGAGCTGTATGAACAAACTCAAGAAGTCGAGCACTGGTTCATCGAATCTGGGGAAAGGCCTAAAGTGAGGCCGATCGAGACAGAAGAAAAGAAGAGCGACATCCAGGAGTTGGCTTCAGTCATACTTAAGCTATCCGAGTAGTCACGTGACAACGGTCCATCGAAGCATCTCGAACTCCCTCACTTCAACGGTTCCTGTGAAGAATGGTTAGCCTTCAAGAGATCATATGAAGATATGGCCGCTTCGTTCAATAACAATCAGAACCTAGCGCGCCTCAGAATAGCAATCCAAGGAAAAGCAAGAGAAGCCGTCCAAAGCCTGCTGTTCACCGCTGAAGATCCACACGAAATAATCAAGGGACTTGAAGCAAGATTTGGAAGACCTGGAGCGCTGGCATTAGCAGAACTAGAAAAAATGAAGAACCTGTCGAAAGTCGGCGAGAACCCAAGCGACATCTGCGTATTTGCAAGCAAAGTGAAGAACGCCGTTGAGACAATCAAGGCCTTGAAGAAACCACAATACCTCAGTTCTCCCGAAACACTGAGAATTATTGTCGACAAGATGCCAACATCCATGAAATTTCGTTGGTTTGCTTACCATAGAAGCAGAAGAGATGAAGAAATTCAAGAGCTACTACTCGTTGAAGCGTTCCTAGAAACAGAAGCCGACATGTGTGGGGACTTTGCTCCACCTGAAGTGTCCTCGGAGCAAAAGAAGGCAATAAGAAGACCCATACATTCGGTGCAAGAAGCGTCACAAGAAAAATACAAGAAGTCATGCCCATTTTGTGAAGAAGAGCATTTCGCAATAGAATGCAAGAAGTTCAAAGAAGCTAACATAAACGAAAAATGGGACATGATCAAGAAGGGGAAGATATGCTTCAAGTGTCTTAAATTCAAGCATTCAAGAATCAACTGTAAAGCTCCAGTTTGCAAACAGTGTAAGAGATGGCACCATACCATCTTGCACTCCGACAAACCGCCAGTGCCAGTAGAAAAAGAAGCGAACAAAGAAGACCAGGGAAGCTCATCAGGAGAGAAGGTCGCCTCGATCCATAACGCCAAAGGAGAAGAGAAGGCATACCTGAAGATCATCCCAGTGGACCTCTATGGTCCAAAAGGCCAAGTTCGCGTACTAGCATTGTTGGACGAAGGGTCAACCGTCACACTCTTAGACGCGTCAGTCGCTGAGAAGATTGGAGTAGAAGGGAAACAAGAAAAACTCACAATCGAAACAGTCGGTGGGAAGGTGTTAAGAAAAGATAGTTCCCAGAAGATTGAGTTCAAAATAAAAGGGGCTCACAGAAGAGAAAAAAGAACTATCTCTGCAAGAACCATCGACGACCTGAAGCTGTTTGAACAATGCATAAATAAGGACACCGTGCAAAATTGTCAGCATCTAAGGGCAATTGAAAATCAACTCCTCTACTTCACCGAAAGGCCCAAGCTGCTGATAGGCCAAGACAACTGGGGACTGATAGTAACAAGAAGACTGAAGAAGGGCAAACCATCCGATCCTGTAGCCTCACTCACCAACCTAGGGTGGGTGCTACATGGATGCGAAACAGGGGCGACCGCCTTAGTAAACTTCACTCACTACGGCAGATCGACCACCGACGAAGGAAACATAGAAGAAATCGTCCGAGAACACTTCCAGTTGGAATCTCTTGGGATTCAAAATCGGTCACCAACCAATGACAGCGATAGAAGAGCACTAGAAACCCTCGAGAAAACTACGAAGAAGCTGTCAAGCGGTCAATATGAGACAGGTCTCCTGTGGAAGAAAGAAGACGAAACCCTACCCAACAACTACAATCAAGCGATCCGACGTTTATTCAACATCGAAAAGAAATTGGATCAAGATAAAGAGGCTAAAGAGCACTACGAGAAGCAGATCCAGACTCTAATTGAAAAAGGTTATGCAGAGAAATCCCCAGTAACTTCAAACGAAGGAAGAATATTCTACTTACCCCACTTTGCCGTCGTGCATCCAATCAAGAAGAAGCTAAGAATAGTTTTCGACGCAGCTGCCAAGTTCGAAGGGAAGAGCCTCAACGACGCCTTGCTCTCGGGCCCCGACCTTCTGCAATCACTATTCGGCGTGCTACTACGCTTCAGAGAAGGACCTGTGGCTGTCATGGCTGACATCCAAGATATGTTTCTTCGAGTTAAGGTCAGAAAAGATGACCGAGACAGTCTCAGGTTCCTGTGGCGCGGAAGCCGAAGAACTGGCAAGCCTGAAGAGTATAGAATGTCATCAATCATCTTCGGCGCAGCATCATCACCGGCAACGGCGATATACGTAATGAACAAGAACGCAGAAGAATTCAAAATGACTCATCCCGAAGCAGTGAAAGCAATCAACAAAAACCATTACATGGATGACTATCTACAGAGCTTCGCATCTACAGCCGAAGCAAAGAAGATATCAAAAGAAGTTAAAGATATTCACACAAGAGCAAACTTTCATCTAAAGGGGTGGGCCAGCAACAATTCGGGGGTACTACGAGTATCAGAAGTAGAAGACACAAATAAAGAAGATTCCCTGCAACTAACAAAAGAAGAAAAAACTCTGGGGCTGCGATGGCTGGTGAAAGAAGATACACTAGCATTCAATGTTGGGCTGCGGAACACGTCAAAAGACCTACAAGATGGTAGAAGAACTCCAACAAAGAGGGAGGTCACGAGCGCGGTGATGTCTACCTTTGACCCAATGGGTTTTGCAACACCAGTCTTAATACAAGGAAAGAAGCTAATTCAAGACATTTGGCGAACAAAAATAGACTGGGACGAAGTGATTAACGAGCCACAAAAGGATGCCTGGTTGAACTACTTAGAAGAAGTAACGGCATTAGAAAAATTGAAGATCCCAAGGTGTGTCTCGCCCCGCGGCAGAAGAGGACAGCTGCACACATTTACCGACGCAAGTGAAGAAGCCTACGCGGCGGTAGTCTACTGGAGGACAGTTGAGCCCGGAGGAGAGGTCCATATCTCCATGATCGCCGGCAAAGCAAGAGTGACGCCAACAAAACCAGTATCAATTCCGAGGCTGGAGCTACAAGCGGCGTTGCTCGGCAGCAGACTAGCTGCCACGGTCGCAGAAGAGTCAGAGCTCGAAATATCAAAAAAAAATCTACTGGACCGACTCTAGCACAGTACTGCAATGGATAAAGGCAGAACCAAGGAAGTTCAAAACCTTCGTGGCCAACCGCCTAGCAGAAATCGAGGAGAAGTCCAAGCCAGAAGACTGGAGATGGGTGCCGACCAAAGAAAACCCAGCAGACGACGCCACGAGAGGAACCCCAATCGAATTCGACCACAACGCCAGGTGGTTCAAAGGTCCGTCATTTCTCCGCCAACCAGAAGAAGAATGGCCATTTCACGACTTTAAACCAGAAGGTCTCATGCCAGAAGAGAAGAATAAGCAAAAGGTGATGGCGATACAAGCCGCAGAGGACGTCCTTCTGGATTCAGAGAGGTTCTCGAGCTGGGAACGACTACTACGCACTACGGCCAGAGTGGTCGCCTTCACGCACTATTTACTGAAGGCCCGCAAAGCAACCATCACTGCCACGCGTCGGAACGACGAGTCCTGGAAACCTCAAAGAAAAACCCAGAAGAAAGACGCACGAACCTCAACTCAACCAGCCAACAGAAAAGAAAACAAGCGGCAGTACCTACCCCTGGAAGAAGAACATTTAAAGAAGGCCGAAGAGTTATTAATGAAGATGAGCCAAAATGATAGTTTCGCTTCAGATATAAAGAATTTGAAGTCAGAAAAACCCTTAGAAAGCGCAAGTCGGCTCAAGAAGATCGACGTTTATGTGGGGGACGACGGAATTATTAAGCTGAGAAGCAGGACAATGAAGTTCCACGACAAGAGCGACAGGAAGATGAATCCCATCATCCTAGACGGAAAACAGAAGATAACGCGTCTCATTATACAACATTACCACAAGAAGTTCCTTCACGGAAATACTGCCACAGTAATGAACGAGATTCGACAAAGGTACTGGATACTGGGTTTAAGAGCGACTCTAAAGGCAGTCGCACACAGCTGCCAATGGTGCAAGACAAAGAAGAGCTTACCAGAGACACCCCCGACGGGAGACCTACCAAGCGAGAGACTACAGCATCATCAGTTCCCGTTCTCTTGCGCGGCCGTAGACTACTTCGGACCGATGCAAGTCACTATCGGGAGAAGAACGGAGAAGCGCTGGGGGGCATTATTTACCTGTCTCACAACCAGGGCCGTGCATCTAGAGCTAGTACCCTCTCTTAGCACTAGCTCAATGATTATGGCACTTAGACGAATGGCAGCTAGAAGAGGAACCCCGAAAACCATATTCAGCGACAACGGGACAAACTTTATTGGGGCCAAAAGGGAGCTAGAAGAGGCCGCACAAGAGAAGGGCATCAAGTGGAAGTTTATTCCCCCGGGAACTCCAAACATGGGAGGCGCCTGGGAGAGGCTCGTGCGAACAGTCAAGACGGCGTTGGCAGTGGTTCTCAACGAAAGAAGCCCACCCGAAGAAGTGCTCCATACGCTAATGACCGAGGTCGAACACATCGTCAACTCCAGACCTCTCACATCGGTCAGCATGGATCCAGAAGATGAAGAGGGTCTGACACCGAACCATTTCCTACTGGGAAGATCATGCGGAGCAATGGCGCCGGGAGAATTCAACGACACAGAATTGATCGGGAAGGCGAATTGGAGAACCACCCAAAGACTGGCAGACCACTTCTGGAAAAGGTGGATCAGAGTACCTGCCACTCTTAATGCCGAGAAAACTTGAGGGCAAAGAAACCAGAGACCCAAGAGAAGGAGATATCGTCCTAATAGTAGACGCTACATTGACACGAAATTCATGGCCTCGCGGAGAAGTCATCAAGACGTATCCTGGACCAGACGGCAGAACCAGAGTACTGGACGTGCGGACATCGGGAGGAATACTTCGCCGCCCGACTCGACGAGTCATCGTGCTGGTTCCTGCGGCATCGTCGCATACAGAGGATGCAGTGCTGCGCACAGTGGGGGAGAATGTTAGCGACGATATGTAGTTTGTTATTTATCTTTCTTAATTTTTTCTCTGTTATTTAGTTTGATTATTAACTTGTCTCTCAACGTGATATTTTTCCTAAGATTTTATGTTAAAGTGTTGTACATTCCAGCCACTAGAGGCACCACTTGTACCATATTTCGATGCGTAAGCTTAAGTACTAAGGAACTTTACCGTAATGAGAACCGTTTCTGTATTTTCATTATTTTAAGGTGTTAATTAAGGATTTCGAGACTGATTTTTATGTAAATAATAAAGATTTATTAGTTCTAAGGTTAGAAATATACAAAAGTATTGTAAAGAGTGTCCTACCACAGAAAAAAGGCTAAATTAAGTTTCCCATACAAAAGAGCACCTATGCTCTGATTGGTCAAGGGGCGGGGCTTTAGTGCCGTGTGCAAAAGTGTAGGGCCCTGATTGGTCAGAGCCTTACGAGTTTTCCTATAAAAAAGGGGCATTTTCTGTGGTCGGACATTCCCGAATCAAGCAGTGTAAGCAGTAATATCAAGAAAATAAATAAGAAGAAGTCTGCAAGTATCAGCGTTATTATTGCTCCTCCGACTACCACCGAACACTCTCCAGTCAACATCCCGCCAGCGAACCTGCTCCACAACACACAACTCACGAGCGTCAACAATAGTTTTACAGTTCTATGGTTGGTAGTGGTATGGTGGTTCTATGGCGTTGTTGGTTCACACGGAAATCAAAACAAAACAACAATAAAGTACTTAGTTCTGAATTCAAATTATTATACACAATAAATATAATAATTGATGGACATGGAAATTAGCATTCGTTTGTTTTCGCAAATGCGATGATTCCCAAAGGACTTTAAGAAAATAGTTGTACCGTACTCGGTGTATTGGAGGACTCCTGGACCCCAAGAACGTTTAAAATCATGCCAGGAAATCCATGCATACAGTGGTGAAACAGTCGTGTTATGGTATCGTGTTTGGATCGGCGGAAAACCCAACTGATTTGGATCAGAGGTAATGTCACTGCACAGATTTACGCTGAAACGATTATAACAGATGTTGTCATTTCTTTGCGGATCCAATTTGGTCCTTCATTTCTGCATATTATGCATGATAATGCACGTCCACACACTGCCAAAGTCGTTGCAAACACCCTTGCTGCAGTTAATATCAACGTCTTACCATGGCCAGCTCAATCGCCAGACTCGAATCCTATTGAGCACGCATGGGATATGCTTCAAAGACGAGCTCTGCCAAATATGGATACCGTACACACACCAGAAAACCTTGTTCGCCTGTAACAACGGCCGACGTGGACGGCCACTCCGCAACATGATTTGGATGAACTCATATTGAGTAAGCTGAATTGCTGCGATTGTGTAATACCCGTTAACGGCGGAAATACAGACTACTAATTGTTTGTTTTAAGCAATAAAAACCTGTAGAAACTTGTATTTTTATCTTTTTATCACAGATCAAAAGAATAAGGTGAAAAATCCAGCATAAACAAAAATGGCGAAAAGTAATAAGGCAAAAGCAGAGAGTACTTCGTCGACCTACACATACGAAAACATTTTATTTAATCAATCTAAATAGACGTTTTTCTTTAATTCCAATAGGGCAATAATAGTAGATTATGCACCAAGAGGAAAAAGCAGTGCCTTAAGTCGCGGGCGCCGTATTGAATCCCGAGCATAACGAAGGTTAACTCCCGAGCGGAGCGAGGGAGTTTTGAGTTCCTGGGTGCAATAAGGGATTCAAGTTCGCCCAAGACGAAAGCACGTTTATTCCCGAGGAGGTTACACTACTTATCTCATCGTCTACAAGCCAATAATAAGTAACAGTAGGTACTAGAATCAAAGTATTTATTAAAATTACAATTACAGTTAGTAGACCTATTTAAAAACAGTTAAAGGTACACACGAGGTACAAGTAAGGCACTTAGTTTGATACATTAGAACAGTTGTGGAAAGACCAAGTTATGTTTTTATTGGGTACATTTATTGAAGTGGAGTTTATTTGTGTATTGCTGTTGAGTATAGTTGCAGAAACTTGGGTCTGCAGAGGATCATTTTGGATCGTGAAAGTTGGTGAAGGTGGTGCTTGAGGCAGCGGGCTAGGTGAATAGTGTTTTGATTTGCGGTGCCAAAGGTGGACAAGGATCAATTCTCGATGATGGTCTACTTTGATGTTGTCACCAATGTGGCTGCTTATTTTAACCTTATTCTGTATAGAATTTTCAATGTAGCCCGCCGCTACTACATCAGATTTCCATCCATTATGTCTTTTAATCTGGGTAATGTCAACTCTTGAACCCGCCAATAGATGTGTGCGTTTACTGACCCCCAATTTATCAAAACTACTCCATATTTGACTCAGTACTGGAAGATCTTCTAGCAAAACTTGCAACTGGTAAAAAACCGCTAATTATCCGTGGTGACAACAATATTAATATCTTAAAGAATAGTTCAAATAGCAGTCGATTATTAAGTCTCTTTAAATCATTCAATTTGTCAAATGTGTTTTCAGAACCAACCCGCTTAACTAAAAACTCTGCTACATATATTGATAATGTTTTTTGTTGCTGCGACTACTTAGATAAAGCTATTGTAAATTATCTCCCTTCTGATCATAGCGGTCAAACCGTTGCTTTCAAGTCCAATACACCATTACAAAAAATTCAGATACAATCTATGTAGACAAATAACACCCAACAATCTAAATAGATTTAATAATAACTTAATTAATAAGTTAAGTATAGCGGGCCATATTATAATAATGTAAATGAATTTTATGAGGAATTATTTTCGGTAGTGTGCACCGAGTTCAATATTACTCTTAAAAATTTAAAAAAGAAAACAAAAACTATTTGCCCAAATTGTTTGTTCAGTGGCTGGGCAACTAAGGGTATAAGGAAAAGTATGGCCTTAAGCCTTATATTAACTCTGAAACTTTTAAAAAATACGTTGCTACTTACTCTAAAACTTTCAAAAATACCTGCAAGGTAGCTAAAGCCTTGTACATTAGCAACAAGATCAAATCAGCCGATAATAAAATAAACACGGTTCGGAAAATTATCAATAATGATTTCAAACTCGAGACTTCACGTGGTCCCATAAGCACTAACAGAGAAGTTGCTCAAGAATTTGTAAATTTCTTTACAGTATCCCACTTAAACAAAACTACTGAAACCTTAAACTCGTTACCCTCGCGTTCTATTGACTTATTAAGAGCAATCGTTTTATCCTGCCCGATTGAATTTAAATTCAAGCACATAAACCCCATAATAGTAATAAAAGCTTTTAAGTAAATCAATATCAAACTAACCGAAGATATATGGGGAATGTCTATCAAAGTTTGTACCTCCATTATTGAAACTATAGCGCCGTACTTGGCCTTAATATTTAATTTGTGTGTGGATCAAGGAGTCTTCCCGGATCTAATGAAATACAGTAAGGTAATACGACTTTTCAAATCAGGGGACATTGAAGACACTAATAATTATAGACCCGTATCCATGTTGCCGGTTTTCAGCAAGGTGTTTGAAAAGGTAACGCTGAATCAAATGCTCAGTCATTTTAACACCAATAAAATCTTACATGATCAACAGTATGGTTTCACCAACGGACGTTGTACGACTGACGCCAGTGTCACCTTATTAAAACACATATTTACGGCGTGGGAAGAGGCCCAAGACGCCGTAGGAATCTTTTGTGACCAAGGCATTTGATTGCGTCGACCACGAAACCTTAATCATGAAACTTGAGCATTACGAACTTGGAAAACTTGCGCTCAGATTAGTACAATCTTATTTAAATGATAGACAACAGCAAGTTCAAATAAATGGTGTCGATTCACTTGGTTTAAAAGTAAAAATGGGTGTACCACAAGGCTCGATATTGGGGCCTTTCCTCTTTTTAGTATATATTAATTATCTACCTCATTTGTTAAAAACTCAACCACAAATGGTGTTACTTGCTGACGATACTTCTTTATTTTTTTTAAATTAATAGACGTGCATCAAATCTTGACGCCGTAAATAACGCCCTACTGCAGATCCAAAATTGGTTCACTGCTAATAATTTAGTGTTAAATGGAAAAAAAACTAAAGGTATAAGATTTTCTTTACCACATGTCAAAAGTACTAATTGTGAGATAGTAATAAATCAAGAGAAACTAGAATTCGTCGATAAAACTGTTTTCCTGGAGATCACGCTCGACTCAAGGCCTCAATGGGGTCCTCATAACATCCCTTGCAGGACGGCTAAGTTCAGCGGCATATGCTGTGAGAAAAATCCGTCAATTTACTGATGTAGGTACCGCGAGGCTAGTTTATTTTAGCTACTTTCATAGTATTATGTCGTACGGTATTTTACTATGGGGACGGGCTGCAGACGTCGTGTCTATTTTTATTCTGCAAAAAGTGCCACCAGAGCCAAATATGGCCTCCGCAGGTGCGACTCTCTACGGGAACGGTTTAAAGATATTAACATCATGATGGTACCTTGTCAATATATTTATGAAAACGTCATGTACGTAAGGAAAATCTACATCTTTTTAGTAAAAGAGGTGAAAGACACAATTATATCACTAGAAAAAGGGACCAATTATTTCAACCAGGTTTCAGGTTGGCTTAAGTAGACTCATCTTTCATGGGGTACTGTTTAAAATGTTACAATAAAATACTTCCCCATATACTTCAACTGAATGAAACGAAATTTAAATCTAGTAAAAAACGCACACTGTGCAGTCAAGCATATTATAAGTTGGGGGATTACATCGCTGATAAAAATGCTTGGCACAACACTGGTCCTGCTCCACAAGGGCGCATTAACTAATTGATTAGCATCGTTCTCACATGCATAATTTTAACATGAATGATGTAACCAATATTTTGATTTAAAAGAGTGTCCATGGAGTTTCTTGCCCATTCTTCTCCATAGGTACCTAGTACGCTTTGGAATGGGCAACTAGCTTCATCTTTCTGATTGACCGACCTCTTGACAATTCAAAAGTGCCTGTAATTGGTTTATTTGAAATAATTGCTTTGAGTTTGAGTTAGAGTAGCCGATGTTCTCCTGAAACAAAGGCCCGTGTCGAGCTCAGCAGTTGTCAGTTTCAGGTATTTCGTAATTTCTGTCGGCATGGTGCTGATCTTATTTTTGCCAATGACTTGCCTGGTGCACTTGCCATTATTATAAGCTACGAAAAATCTGTAAGGCCCACTTGCACGTTTAGTCGGGTTAAATTAATAAATATACTTTGTAAACTCGGAGTTAAGTAATTTTTAATTTTAACTCTCAATACGCCACTATTGTGCCACTAAAAAGTAACACCGGGTTAGTAAACCTGATATGTGTTTTTTGAGTTGGGAACATTGCAAGTCAATCGACGAAACATAAAATAGAATTGCAATGTCTATGGCCCACCAAAAATGAATGAACGAACAATACGGAAATTGTATACCCATCTCTTTTACACTACATTACGATACGTAATACTTTCTTGTCATTAAATTTTATAACATGACATTTCATATTAATCGTATTGTATGTGGTTTCCATGGAGACTTGTTTATTGACTGACGAAAACGTCAGTTACTGAAAAATATGTTTTAAGTTTTTTTTTTTTTACGATTTGTATTTATTTATGTTTTCATGAATATATTGCCTGCTAATATAGTTCCGAATTTTCACTTATTACAACGTTGAACAATATAAAATAAAAAATAAGTTATCAGCGGTACCTCATGACGTCAATTTATTTTAACATTTACTAACACTAACCTAGAGTTTAGCGAATAAACTCGCCCACATCGGTGGGTTTAATATTTAAAAATTTAACTCTAAGTTTAACTCTAACTCTTGGTGGCGCAATATGAATTATTTGATAAACCTTGAGTTAGCTATTAACTCCCCAGTTATTTAGGATAACCCATGAACGCGCAAGTAGGCCTTAGTGTTTATATTAGAGGGGCGTAGAGCTTGGTACTTTTTGAAAATTATTACGTATTCTCCACGGACTACGAATGACCATTTTTGCTTTGATTTTTAAACGACTTCACAAAAAGGAGGAGGTTCTCAATTCGACTGTATTTTTTTATTGTGTTTTAGTTCAGTTTTTTTTTTTGGGGTGAACCGATATGGGTGATTCTTTTTTATTTGAAAGCTGGTGCTTTACGTGTGGTCCCATTTAAATTTGATCAAGTTCAGACCAGTTTAATTATCCTTAATACTGCGTATTTTATCCACTTAGTTTATATTAATTATGTTTTAATAATTTTCTGTCACGGTTATTTACATATCAAGTAGTGGTATTCGAATATGTGTGGGGTAGGTACCACAACTAAAAACACAAAAAATAAAAACATTTACAAAAAACAACCGACTTCCAAACAGAACACAAAAAATCGTGAAAAATAACTTTAATTGCGGAAGTCGGTACCCAACAACAAAAATACAAAACCAAGACTTCCGAAATTAAGTAGATTTTCACGTTTGTGTTTTTTTTAGAAGTCGGTTGTTTTTTTTTGTATTTGTAAAATTTACCAGCAACAAATGTGAATGTTTTCGATATCTTCGATTTTAAAGTTTAAGAGTTATTTTCCACGACAAGCGCCATTTATTCCAAAAATCAAGGCCATCTGTAACAAAAATAGACAGGTAGGTTAGTCAGTAGGAAGGTAAGCTACGTACTTTAATATATATTAATTCTTATGTATTACAAGTTATACACTTTCTTAGGTTTGATTGACATGTATAATTGTAATGACACATAACCCGTATGAAGGTTTACAACAATATTTAACTTGGATACAGCGCAGAATCTCAATATTTTGGCTTGTCGAAACATTACGCAACGCTTCAGTAGATCTCACACAAGCGATCAATGCATGAGCGGGTTGCTAGTAAGTATAAGTAAGTATGTAGCTATTTTAGTTACTAAAAATTCAATAATTATGTAGGTACTTACTTTTGTGTCAAGAAGGCTGTGGTCATGGCCTCATTTATAAATGTTTCCACATTTTGAGCTATGAAAACTTTTGATTTCTTAGCACGATGTCCTTCCGATTTCTTTTTTGAAAATGCCATTAATTTGGTATATGTATTAATTTGAATATTATGTTTAATGCTTATTGTTGACCTGAGCATTGAATAGATGCACCATAGGCTCCTTGTACATGATAAATGCTGGAAGTAGACTAATAGCACTGATTCAGATACAGACTTGACGTTTTTTATAGTTTTCCATTTGTAAACATCGTCGTAGGCTTTCATGTACGATTCCTTGGGCTTTTCTGGGAGTAGATTGTTGGAGTGTCATACTGAATTTCGACACGGTCCCAATTTCGAAAAACAATGGTTCGACTTCTCATTGCTTCGACAGAAGATATATTCGACTAGCATTAGTTCGACATAACACACTTCGACAACACACACCTTCGAAAAACACTACTTCGACAGAACCCTTCATCGATATGCACTTGTTCGGCGAATCTCTATTTTGATGGAGCATACCTTCGAAATAGTAGTGCTCTGAAATGTGACAATAATAATTGAATTTCGCTTTATGGTTTTAGGTACAAAATAAAAACATTTAAATAATAATCAATTACGTTTTTAATTATAACCAGTAACAAATCTTTCTACAGTTTAATCATTTGTTGGTTCATTGTTGTTCTTTTTTTTCTTCTCAGTTAGTTGTAATTTTTGCCGCCTACCCAAAAGTCCTTTCTTTGGTATTGCACGTCGAAGCGTTGAGCTTCTTAAGGCGTCCCCCCGAGCAAAACGCCGCGCAAGCCGCTTTTTGTGCAGTGTTTAGGATCTATCAACTTGTTATTTAAAAAGAAATATCAAATAATAAAAATACATTAAATTTCTACATAATCTTGACTCCAAAACTGTCCATTGCTTTTTTTTTTTAAAGGAGTCTATGCTTCATTAATCTCCTTTCAACGAAACCATAAAAATGAGAAAAAAATATCGATTTCATGCTTATCCTCGTAAAGTAAACATTATTTAATTTTGCTACTGACATTAATGGATAGACAATTTAATAAAGAACATTTTATAGCATTTTTTTTTTTCAAAAGACTAAAATTTAATTTTATAAAGATTTTATACTAAAATCTGTGCGTATTCACATGCGCCCCGTACCGGGATTCAGTGTGCCGAAAGGTCTCGAGGGTGAAACACGTATCGTTTGTCAGCGCTCGATCACGTGACACGTCACATTATCCGTAGTTAGTAATATTTGTATAATGTTTGCTTTGTTTTTTTTTTTTGTGTTATGCCATAGAGTTATGAAACTACAGACAAGAACATTCACATTGATTCAGTACTTACGTGGTTCAATGCTTGTCATATTGTATTGATTTCAGTGTATTTTAAAATAAATAATCTTTTTAGATAAAAAAAAAACCACGTGTGGCACTCGGGGACTGCCGCGGTAAAGCGATTGCATAGCATTTTTTATCAACTTATGCAATTATAATTATTTATTTATTTTTTATTTATGCAGTATTTTTTTTTCTTTGATATTAATTCAAGTACAGTCGTACCATATACATACACGTTAAGCGAACGCTCGGCCGAGCTACATGGTAGGCGGAGTGGGGGTTGTTAGGTTTTATTTTCGTTACGGAATTTCTTGATTCGGTCGCCGCGCTCAAAGCCCGCGATAAAAGCTATGCAATAGCTTAAAAATAACCAAAGTGATGCACCTCTAATAGATTAGAAGTATCTATTAGAGGTGCATCACTTTGGTTATTTTTATACAACCGATGGAAATAAGCAATAATGAGTGAGTATTCTACTTATATAATCCTTTTCTTTTTAGCATGCTAAAGTGCAATTTTATTACATGTCATACAAATTTTAATTGGCGACTTATACAGAACTTTCATTTCATAAAATGTAGCACATTCCTATTCTTTCTTCTTTCTTTTCTTTTCTTTTAAAAAAAAAAAAGACGTTGCCCCACACTAGGAATTTCTCCTGTATTGTGGGTGCTTTTACAAACATTTAAAACTCACATACACAAACAGCCAGACCCGGAACAACTACTTGTAGGTCATACAAATATTTGTTCCGTGCGGGAATCGAACCCGCGACACGTAGCGCAGCAGTCAATCGCTTAACCACTACGCCAACCGTGCCGTCTATTATACACCCTCTGTGTGAAAGTGAGTGTTCATTACCCTTGCGAATACGTTTTATTTTACTATTTATGTACTTAAACATAACCGAACACACCAAAAATACTTGCATAGGAAATCGATCCATGTCATCATATAAATAAGGAGCACAATCGTATGTGCAAAAAAAAATTGAACTTCCAAGTACTTTTTTTTCGTAAAAACGATTATGCTCCTTATTTATATAGCAAAACAGATCAATTTCCTATGCAAGTGTTTTCATCTCTAAAAGCCGCGGCGGCGGCGCGGGCTGGCATTGCTGCACTGGATTTTATCCTCACTTCTGTACAAATAAGACACATTATAGCGATCTATACTAATATTATAAAGAGGTAAAAGTTTTTTTACATAAATGTAGAGAAGAATCCATGAATCAGGCTGCAGAAAGAGAAAACCTATTTAGGGATTTGTAAACTAGAAATAGTTAAATTAAGAATAATTTGTATAAAGGTACCTACTTTAAAATAATAAATGATAATAAAATTTACTTTTTGTTTATTTATAGTTTTTATACTTGTATCACTGTCTGAATAACACCTTAAATCTAAAAAATAAACACCACATAATGTTTATTATAGAGCACCATGAATAGTTGTATGTTATGTGTATAAAAACGTGTGCCCCCATCGGGAACGAAGTTTAGTTTAGTATTTAGGATAAACAACCGGCCGCACAAAATGCTCGTCTGCTCAAATCTCGATACTCGCGCACATACACTTGTATATAATAGAAAGAAGCAGCGAGAGAGAGAGAAAGTCGCATGGAGGAGGCATACGGCTTTTTTCTTACGTGTCGATTTCTACCAGTTAACTAAAAAACTATCGCCTTTTTCTAGTTAGGGCCATCTTGAATTTTGATTTTAACCCCATGAACGTTGTCAGCTCCCTCGAAAACCATGGAAACGACACCCATGACGAAAAATTTGCAAATTTTTGGAGGCGCCATCTTGAATTTTGATTTTGACCCCTATTTTGTTATAAGAAATTTTTGTTAGAGAGAAAGTCGCATGAAGTGCATCGCCGTTTCGTTATTCCTTCCAAAAGTTGAAAGTATTCATGGACGTTAGTACCTATATAGTCACTGAATTCATGATCAACATTATTTATGCGCAACGTTTTTTAATTCATAGAAAGATTTTTATTTTATTTAATGCCGTGTCTGTGAATTCTAAGGACTGTGGATTGTACTTGTATTCGTAAGTTGTTCGCCAGAAGGCGCTACTAAAGTTTTGCGAAGTATTGTAGAGGTGGGGTGCGGCAAAGAGGGAACGAATGCTCAAGGTTATTTTGCTCAGGGTACCGCCTTAAGTTGTCAACTCAGAAAGTCAGGACCTAAGGAGCTCAACGCTGCGACAAGCAATACCAAAGAAAGGACATTTGGGTAGGCGGCAAAAATTACAACTAACTGAGAAGAAAAAAAAGAACAACAATGAACCAACAAATGATTAAACTGTAGAAAGATTTGTTACTGGTTATAATTAAAAACGTAATTGATTATTATTTAAATGTTTTTATTTTGTACCTAAAACCATAAAGCGAAATTCAATTATTATTGTCACATTTCAGAGCACTATTATTTCGAAGGTATGCTCCGTCGAAATAGAGATTCGCCGAACAAGTGCATATCGATGAAGGGTTCTGTCGAAGTAGTGTTTTTCGAAGGTGTGTGTTGTCGAAGTGTGTTATGTCGAACTAATGCTAGTCGAATATATGTTCTGTCGAAGAAATGAGAAGTCGAACTATTGTTTTTCGAAATTGGGACCGTGTCGAAATAGATAACTGTCGAAATTCAGTATGACACTCAGATTGTTGGCAATGCCAAAGGCTTCGAATTTAATGTACTCCGGCTGGACTCAAATAACTATCGTCACTCGACATTTTTGTGAGAATTTGTAGTTTAATTTGTTGTTTAACAGCAATGCGATTTGCAGGATTCGCGCCTTTTCTATTTGTGGTAAATTTTTTTATTCGTATTCTACTCTCGGTGGCGAATTCGATTTCCAATCAATTACATTTTTTTGGTGCAGGTCTCAATGGTAAATCGGTGGAATTAGTAGAAAATGTTTGTATGCGATTTTTACTTGAGGTTCTAATGTTTCAAATTCAAATCGCATTATTGACCAGCGGGTCATAATGAAATTCAGTACAATATTAATGCCCGGCTAGACCCCAGGGCTTTAATGACTTACTTAGGTTACGTTTACATGACATATTATTTGACATTGTCGAGCAGATTTTTTTCACACCACCTCCTCGAAAATGTCAAATTCTGATTCTGAATAAATCAGTCGCTGTCGCTCTGTTGAGACGAGAGGACTGCGCTTGAATTTTCTGCTGCTCTGGGATTTAATTTACTTGCGTAAATAATATTTTCGTAATTTATCACATTGTAGGAACGAAAATGTGAAGTAGAAAACATGAAAAAATCACTAAAAATACTTCCGAAACAATTATTAAAATCGTTAAGAATTGATAAACTAAGTAAATACCACGGCTAAACTATAAAATAAAAATGATATAATAATTCATTGTTGATATTTGAAAACTCAAGGTGACATACAATTATTTGAAAGATTTTTGACTGGTATAGTACAACTAGCGCCATTGTTCTCCACTTGAGTCAATTTTCTTGCAAAGAAAATTTACAACATAGAGTTCATGCTGGAGATTTTAGATCTTATTACTATTAAATAAAGAACCAAATTCGTTTACTCCCACTTTCGTTGACAAACTTCGTGTAAGGGTAACCTTAGACGACCCATTTCGAGCGACTTTTGACCAAAACCCCCGAATCAAGTTGAAACTCAAAATTTAACATATGGGTAGGTTATTGGTATAATAATATTATTGAAGTTTACAAAATAAATAAATCGGAAAACTAAAATAGGGTTTATTGCGGACACAAGTACGAAACGGTGTGCACGGGACATGACATTTTTCATACGGATAGTGTTCTCGTGACTAGATCCCTTCTTATGGTGGGGATGAGTAAAGATTGTGGCGGATCACAATGTTTGGGAATGTCGGCTTGCTTTTCAAAGTTAAAGTTTCAACAGTGACAAAAGAGGAACCTAATATACTTTCGAATTTCTTTGGCACCCATATAAATAGATGCCAATTATTTTGTCGGTAAATCCGACTAATGTACCCTAGTTATTTGTTCCGAAATTGGCCTGTTTTTCACAAATGTTTTCGGCGAGGACTTTTTTCTACTCGCGCTCCGCGCAAGATAGGTTTTCGTGACACATGCCATTTGACTTCGCACAATACAGTGCAAAATCCACCATATCAATATAATTTTTTACTTGACAACACTGTTGCTAATTGACTTTGCACGGTCCTGCAAAGTAATATCCACGATATACCATTATATTTTTTACTTGGTTAACACTGGTTTCCACTAATACGGCGTGAGGTCCAACTTGTACAAGGCCCTAAATAATATTTGGTTACATTGGAATTTGAACTTTGTCACGCCAGCATTGAGTTTCTAGTTCCAAAACATGACTATGATTAAGATTCTGAATTCAAGCTCAGCGTATAGTACAGGCAAAATAAACAGATGTTTTACCTTCTGAAGAATTTCATTGAAAATAAAGGGACTGTGGACAATGATCATACTTCGTTTAAATATAGTAATTGAAAAACCATTCGAGTTACCTATTTGTGCTGTGAGACCTTGCTTCTTGCCAAATTTCATGATTCTAGGTCAACGGGATGTATCATATGGATTTTAATTTATTTGCGAGTGTTTATTTTCTTAGATTATTGACATTTTTGTTCAAGTGATTTCATTTTCTCAAAGTAAAAAAGCGGAAGGTAAGTGATGCGATTATAATTATACGCTTTTATATCGTCAAAAAAACAATTTTATCGAAATTGTTTTCACCATCATGTAGGTAGTATCATGAGTATGTAGTATTATAGTACTTTGATGGAAGTGCTTTGCTTTTTAGAGTTCGGTAGCTCAAAAGAAAAAATCCGAACCCTTATGGGATCACTTTGTTATCCATCTATCTGACCGCTTTTCTCAGGAATGCGTGGGGGGTATCAAGTTGAAATTGATATCAAATACTTAGATAAACGGTCATTTGGAGCTGTAAAAAAACGAGCTTCTAAGACGTTGACTTAGTATCTTGGCATAAATTGCCATTCATTTCGCATGTCTTGACACCCGCAAATAAATTAAAACCCATAAGATACATGTCGTTGATCTAGAATCATGAAATTTGACAAGAAGCAAGGTCTCACAGCACAAATAGGTACAGGAAAGTATCTGAAAATCGTTCAATTGTAGTTATGTTACATAATGTATGGAACAATATTGTACGCCAAATCGGATGAGGTCTTAAGAGGCTGTGATAGTATCCTAGTATCTGAAAAAGACAAAATAATACTATGTGTCGGTGAAAACGACACAAGTCCTACAAACAGCTTGTGCGAATTATATTATGTTTTAAGGAAACTGCAAAAAAATACTGTTTTTCTGTTGAACGTAGTAAAGAACCGCTATCTGAATGAACGTATGTTAAACCAACAATTTAAATTATTATGTAAAAGTTTTCCGAACTCCCATTTCATCAATGTTACGGGTGCTACAGGGGACTTATTGCAGGAGACTTGTGACACATTGAATTATGTAATTGACTGTATAGACTATAATGAAAAATTCCTTAGTTATAATAATTCACATGTTAATCCTCTATCTGTGAAATTTGACAGCGTCAATAAGGTGGCACGGCACAACAGCGGAAACAAAGTTATCTCTTCAAAAAAATCCACCCAGCAATCCATTCTTAATTATTTCTCTCGTATAAAGAATCCCAAACCATTATTAACTAAGGATGGGCCTACGTACCAGTCGCCACCTAACTCAAATAAATCAACACATTCAGATATACAGGATATTTTTTTAGTCAAGGCGAATCTGAAACCTCCTACCTAACTATACTGCATCAAAATATAGCAGGAGCACTTAGTAAAATAGACATTCTGCAAATTTCTCTTTGCGAACTGTTAAATAAAAAAAAATACGTAGACATAATATGCCTATCTGAAACTTTTCTCAGATCAGGAGAGGAATCTAACTTATCTTTGAAAGGGTTTAAGCTAGCTGATTTCTACTCCAGACCAAACCAAAGGCGAGGCGGGGTTGGTATATTGTGTAAACATTTTATAGAAACTAAAAAAATTCCATTACTGAGTGAATTATGCATTGAACGGTCGTTCGAATGCTGTGGTATTGAAATTCCATTTTATAAATGTATAATTGTATGTATATATCGAATTCCAAAATCAAATCCTGACATTTTTCTTCGCAACTTAGAGTACTTAATTACAAAACTAAGACGCAGACTAAAGATGAAAATCATCATAACTGGAGATTTCAATATCGATTCACTTAAAGAGAGCAAAGTGTTGACTGAATTTCAGAAAATAGTGCATAATTACAACTACAATATACATATTAATCAACCTACTCGCGCAAATGCCTGTCTCGATCAATTTATTAGTAATTCTCCGGAAGCTTTGAGTGAGGTTCTCAAACTTGGTTTATCGGACCATGAAACTGCACAAATCTTGTACATCCCTACTTCCAAAATGACGAAACCTCTCATGGAATGGTATATATTCAGACGTGACTACTGTGCCATAAATCTAAAAAAGTTTTGTGACTGTCTCTCTAATATATGTTGGTCGGATGTATACTCGGAAGAAGACTTTAACACTGCATTTAACACTTTTTATGATGCATTTATACTCTTCTTTAATTTATGTTTTCCCGTATGTAAACGGAAAATTACAAACAAACAAAGTAAAAACTCCGATTGGATTACTGCAGGAATTAAAAAATCATGCGCAACAAAGCGAACATTGCGATTTAGGTATTATAAATTCAAAACATTGGGTTGTAAAATTAATTACAGAAAATACAACAAACAATTCAAGAAAATTATCTTTGCAGCACAAAAACTATTCAATATAAAATATATTAAAGAATCAAAGAACATTTGTAAAGCATCTTGGACATTAATAAAAAAAAGTACGCAGACAAATTCAAATACTGATAAAAAACTAATTACAAAAATAAAATTTAATAATATGATTTTGACAAATACTAATGACATTTCAAACGCGTTTAATAATTATTTTATCGATATGACCGCCGGAAAAAAGGGAACAGCATCTACGATGGGACATCGTCATTTAATTTCACCGCTCAATGCCAGTTTCTTCATTTATCCGGTTAGCGACGATGAAACATTTAAAACTATACTCTCATTAAACAATACTTCTTCTGTGGGATATGATGAGATCCCTACACTTATCCTAAAACACACTGCAACCCTGATTACACCAATATTAACGTACCTTATTAATATGTCATTCTCTCAGGGCACCTTCCCGGATAAATTAAAAACCTCCGTCATTAAGCCGATTTTTAAAAAAGGTGACGTAACGGATATAAACAATTATAGGCCAATCGCCTTAATACCAGTTTTATCTAAGGTATTTGAGAAGATAATGCATTCTCGTATGACGCAATTCTTAACTAAACATAAAATACTAAAAGCCGAACAAAATGGATTCCAAAAAGGCAAATCGACAACTTTAGCAGCTTTTAAATTACTTTCAAAAATTACCGAAAATGTTGATAAACATACACATAACTGCACTGTGTTTTTCGATATGAGCAAGGCTTTCGACTTTGTTGACCACAATATTCTGCTCACTAAATGTGAAATGTACGGTTTTCGCGGCCTGGCATTAAAGTGGCTACAAAGTTATCTGTCAAATAGGACTCAATACACAGCGATTACTGAAATAAATTCAAATAAAGAAGAAATATTATGTAAGTCTAGCATAAGAAACAACAACACAGGAGTGCCGCAAGGTAGTGTAACAGGGTCGTTATTTTTTCTTTTATATATTAACGACCTACCAAATGTAACTAGTCATTTCTACTCACTGTTTGCGGATGATATTGCGGTGGTTATCACGGAGAATAAAATGTTTAATTATAATACTGAAATTAATGAAACGGTTAATGCTATTATAACATGGCTTAGTAATAATAATTTAAAAGTAAACATTGATAAAACCTCAATCATTCAATTCCACAATAGAAAAACAAATTCTGACCTTATGATCACTTATTACGATCAAAGAATTAATGAAGCTCACGAAGCCATTTTCCTTGGTATAACAGTGGACAGTGGCTGCACATGGAAACCTCACTGCTTAAAGGTCACAAATAAGATTAATCGTTTCGCTTTTGCCTTGTGGAGACTTTGTAAAATAGCCAACCTCAAAACGGCCCTCTTAGCGTATCATGGTTACGTAGCTTCTAACATTAGATACGGCATTGTACTATGGGGGAATTCTGTTCTTATAAATAGGGTATTTATAGCCCAAAAACAGTGTATCCGTGCTCTTTGTGATGTGCCACCATTGACTTCATGTAAACCTCTTTTTAAAGATTTAAAAATATTAACTGTTCCCGGTATGTACATATTTGAATGCTGTAAATTTGTTAAAATGCACTCCGACTTATTTCAACGTCTGGGAGACACCGTTACGTTTAAGACGAGATATCCGGATAGATTAATTATTCCTCCAATGAAAAGCCATTTATATCACAGAAGTTGTTTTCCAATGGTTATAAGGATATTTAATAAACTACCAAAGTCGTATAGGGAACTACCAATCAATCGTTTTAAAGCGGCGTTATTCAAATGGCTTATAGAAAAACCATTCTATTCTGTCAGTGAGTATTTAGACTTCAAAGATTTACACTGAAATTGACATCTTACTGACATAATCTGACAAATACTTGACATTTTAAATTGAATAACTATGATTATTTATGTACCAATTTTATTAGCTTCATTTATTTAATGTAACAATAATTTTGCATGCTAGTTCTAGCGAATTGTTTTAGAAACTGTTAAAAAAAACCCGACCATCTGTATATACTACAATTCTTGCAAATAAATTTCATTTCATTTCATTTCATTTCATTTCATTTCATTTCATTTCATTTCATTTCATTTCATTTCATTTCATTTCATTTCATTTCATTTCATTTCATTTCATTTCATTTCATTTCATTTCATATTTTTTCAACTACAACGTTAGGTTTGTCTTTCAATTCGGAATCGAAAATTTATAGGCCGTATCTTGAAGTAATATTTAGGCTTTATTTCATTTAAGTCGGTCTACTCTACAATCTAACATCCCACCAGCATCGGTAACAGAGTGACGGACATACAATAATATAGAATAATATACCTACTTGTACACAGCAATCATACATAGGTACATTGAATAAAGCAATTTCATCTGATCATTTTGCGTATACCACAGACAACTTAGCCCCGTAGACACCGCATAGGAGGGCAACCGCGCTCGCCAAGCATTAGCTCTACGGCCTCATATGTGATGGCCACGCCCCCAACTCGTCTAGGAAGCGCCAGTCAGTCCGTTACTGAATGTTGACGTGTTTTAGTTATTGTTCTGAGGTTTTAAAAATCGAAAAGAATGTTCAAAATGCCGTATTGTGCAGTGTAATGGTGCGGAAAATGTAGCAAAACTTCGAGGTTTCATTTCATTTCACCGATAAGTTATTTAAAAGCCTAAAATAATTACAAAATTTAATTTAACGACATTATTTGAATACGAAACAAATGCAAAGGTAAAGTAGCGCTCGTTGATGTCTTTTGAAAAATCTCTTTCTTTCACGTTTTAATTTATATATTACTATCTCGCTCTATCATCGGTAACAGTTTACTAGTGATGCTGAATCGATAACAAATCTATAAATAGAATATCGATATGTTACCACAAACATAAAATAAATAAATAATCATTATTTTGTTTTAAAGGTTTCCAAAATGCCTAGAATTAAAGAAAATTTGTATAAGCGCTACAAAACGAGAAGAAAATTGTTGTCCCACTACAAACAGTGTTATATGTTCCCTTCATTTTACTACGGATTGCTTTGAACTCAAAAAGAAACGTTAGTTAGTTAACGTTACGTTAGTAAACGTTAGTCGATAATTCGACTTTAGTTACCTAATTCCCGAAATATTTTGGCACTTAATATTAGTGAGTGTTACTGAGTGTATAATGAATACACTCAGTGCATGGAATTTGGCGCAAACGTGGCACGTGCTTCTCCAAAACTATTTTCTGTTTGATTCAAAAAATATTTCCTGAATAAAGTATACCTAGATATAAATACTAGGTATAACGAATTATTATACGTAGTATCTCTGTGCTATAATATGAGATTTTATTTGATCGGTGTACCTTTTTCAATAGATAAATAAATCTAAGTACTTACAAATGTTGCTTATCGATAAAAATATCGAGTCTCATACCAACCCTAAGCCGTCCTATGAGTCATTTGACGTATGACATGTGACATTGAAATAGCCAATCACAGCTCTCTTTGCACCTCGGCCCCCCCTGACTTTTGGCGATAATATATTCGAACAAAATGTTCTTAATGAGGTGTCTACGGGGCTAAGTTGTCTGTGGCGTATACACACTACTCACAAGAATCAAATTCAAATGCCTAAATATACGCCGGGCGAAAAGTTTCTGCTGGCGGGAAGGGATTGTGTTTTGTTTTTGTCGTGTTTGATGAGAGGGGTAGGCAAAGAGGCGCGGGTGAAACTTATTTTTTTCTGTCTTGCTCCGCCCTCTTAAACTGTTGTTAAAACAATTATTGTTAATACAATTATTATTAATGTACGCCACACGCGTTTGTCCTGCTCCCCGCACCCCGTTCAAAATACCTGTGTATAATCAGATTGCCCAAAGACCACACGGCAATATTTATAATGACGAGGCAATGTGATAAGTAAGGAAGTTTAAATTATAATTAATTATTTCGCCCTAAGTAGCTTGTCATTATTCATAAATGATAAATGATTTTATTTCTGTAAGTAGGTTTGTACAAACACTTTTACACGTCAATCATGTTTTTTAAACTAGATGAGGTCGGCGTTTCCTATCTGACTACTCTGAGAAGAAAGGCCGAAACAAACTCAGAGGTCACAGTCTCTTTTAAAGTCGAGACATAATCTTGGTCAGGTCATGCGAAGACCATGCAGATTGGTATCTGAAATGGTCTTTTGAGGAAAGAACCACACAGTTTGAGTGGACCTGTCCAGTCAGTGCACGCATTTGTCAGTAATCGTGCAGCTCGACTCAGGAAGTCAGGACTTAAGGAGCTCAACGATTCGACGAACAATATCAAAGAAAGGACATTTGGGTAGGCCGCATAAACTACTTAAACTGCCAGACCAAGAATAAAACTGAAAAAAATTACCCACATAGTCCTCATATTCACAATAATTAAAATAACATAATACTTTTTATAGTAAATATTCATGGCTAAAAAGAGTTAGCAAACTAAAATCAACATTCACTGTGTAAATTTATTGGAGCAGCTCAATCCCAAGCCTTTTTGTCCTCAATATAGTCTTTCACAGTATAGTAGGCTTTCTGGCATAATTTCCGCTTTATAAAAGATTTGAATTTATTAAAGCTTAGATCTTGAATGTGGCTAGGAAGTTTATTATAAAAACGTATACATTGGCATCTAAAGGAGCCACCTATTTTCTTGAGCCTTTTTTTTTTTTTTTTTTTTGGGTGGGACATCATCAAATGACGTCTCCCGCTCTGGGCGGAGCGGAAGGGCGTGTCAGACTCTTACTGACTAAAACCCACCCGTGTTCCTTCAGTTGCCTGTGCGCCAGGGCCACGGTAACTCTTTCGAACAATCCGCAGCCCCGGCAGGCATCGGTCCTTTCGGACCCCGTCAATTTTGCTGACATCTCTTTGAGGCGCGCGTGGAACACGACGCGCCGTCGACCCGGGCCTGGTCCTTACCGGACGGCGAGCTGCCCATTGCTCGCCGTCCGCAAGCCCGCGCCTACGGTGGCCGGGAGTCGGCAATCGACTCCCGACGCCCAGGGTGTCTCCTCCTCCTGCGGCGGCTAGGGGCGCGAGGGCGCAGTGATTGCCTCTCCCTCTCGCGCTCCGCCTCCTCCTTCGCGAGCATTACTGCTTCGCAGAAGGAGGTGACGGCTTCCCATTCCCTCTCGCTCCGTACCATGGCCTGAACCAGGGCCGGACGCGAGAGGTCGCCGCCGCCGATCGCCGCCACGAGGACACGGCGGTGCTCCGCCCAAGCCGGGCAGACCTCCACCGTATGCTCCACCGTGTCCTCCGGTCGATCCATGCAATGATAACACCCGGGCGTTTCCTCCCGCCTTATACGAAACAGGAACCTCCCGAAACAGCCATGTCTGGTGAGGACCTGCGTCAGGCGGAAGGTGAGGACGCCGTGGCGCCTCTCAAGCCACTCCTCAAAGAGGGGTCTTACCGCCGCAATTGTGGCGTGCCCTGCGCTGGGTTGCAACAGTCGCACTCTCCATGCCGCCATGAGATCCCGCCGGAGCTCTGTCCGCTGTGCCGTGATTTCTCGCGGCAGCGGAGTTACGCCCCGGCGTTTCGCCTCCTCGCGCCACTCCCAAACGTGCGCGAGGACCTTTGCCTCCAGATCCCACGGCGGCAATCCGGCAAGGAGGCTCGCCGCCTCGCAGGAGACCGTGCGGTATCCCCGTACCATCCGGATGGCCATGACCCTTTGGGACGCTTTCAACCGGCGGGCTGGCCGGAGCCTTAGCGACCGCGCCCACACCGGTGCCCCGTAAAGGGCCATGGACCGCACGACCCCCGCGTAGAGCCTCCGGCAGGAGGCGTTTGGCCCCCCCAGATTGGGCAAGAGCCGCTTCAAAGCAGCCCCGGCCCGCTGCAGTCTGGGAGCCAAACGTCGGAAGTGCTCGACGAAGTTCCACCGGCTGTCGAGGACGAGTCCCAGGTACTTCATCGTCGACTCGACGCCGATGTGAACCCCTCCTACCGTTATTTGGGAACCCGACAGTGGCGCGTTCCGAGGACCATGAAAACACATGGCCTCGGACTTGTGCAAGGCCACCTCGAGTCCCAATTGCCGGATCCTCTCGACGACTGTCGCAACCCCGCGAGTCATCAATTCGGCCGCCGCCTGGTGCGACCTCCCCTGCGCCAGGACCAGCGTGTCGTCAGCGTAGCACACTACGCTGACGCCGCTAGGGAGGTCGGCGCGCAGCACCCAGTCGTAACCGATGTCCCACAGATGCGGCCCCAGGACCGATCCCTGTGGTATATAAAATTTATCAATGTCAATGTGTATATATAAATTCGGTAATAATGTTTGAAGACCATGTAGATCGGTGTCTGAAATGGTCTTTTGAGGAAAGAACCACACAGATTAAGTGGACCTGTCCAGTCAGTGCACGCATTTGTCAGCAACCGTGCAGCTCAACTCAGAACTTAAGGAGCTCAACGATTCGACGAACAATACCAAAGAAAGGACATTTGGGTAGGCCGCATAAACTACTTAAACTGCCAGACCAAGAATAAAACTGAAACAATGACACACACAGTCCTCATATTCACAATAATGAAAATAATATAATACTTTTTATAGTAAATATTCATGTCTAAAAGAGTTAGCAAACCAAAATCAACATTCAGTGTTAATTTATTGGAGCAGCTCAATCGCAAGCCTTTTTGTCCTCAATATAGTCTTTCACAGTATAATAGGCTTTCTGGCATAGTTTCCGCTTTATAAAAGATTTGAATTTATTAAAGCTTAGATCTTGAATGTGGCTAGGAATTTTATTACAAAAACGTATACATTGGCATCTAAAGGAGCCACCTATTTTCTTGAGCCTGGTTGTAGGAACAAGAAATTTGTGTTTGTTCCTAGTATTTATATTGTGGATATCACTGTATTTTCTAAACAGATTAATATTTTTATGTGCATACAAAAGATTTTCATAAATATACTGAGAAGGCACAGTAATAATATTAATCTGTTTAAATTTATCTCTGAGGGAGTGTCTGGGACTTAATTTATAAATTGATCGAATTGCCCTTTTTTGTAAAACAAAAATTGTCAGAATATCGGCGGCATTTTCCCACAACAGAATACCGTACGACATCACACTATGAAAATAACTAAAGTATACTAAACGGGCAGTCTCTAAATCTGTTAAATCACGATTTTTTCTAACGGCGTATGCTGCAGAGCTAAGCTTTTTCGACAATTTGTCTATATGGGGGCCCCATTGAAGCTTGGCATCCAAAGTTATGCCTAAGAATACTGTGGTATCTTCGGGTTTCAACACTTCACCCTTTATGAGAACACTAGTTTCTACTTGTCTAACATGAGGTATCGTAAACTTAATACATTTCGTTTTTTCTCGTTAAGAAGTAGGTTATTAACATTAAACCAGTTAACTACTATTGCGAGAGCGCTATTTACATTGTCAGTAACCAGCTGCTGACGTTTGAGTTTAAATAAAAGTGAAGTGTCGTCTGCAAACAACACTATATCATGTTTATCCTTTATGAGGTAAGGCAAGTCATTTATATAAATAAGAAATAAAAATGGGCCAAGAATTGAGCCCTGGGGGACCCCCATTCTTACTACAGATCCGGGTGAACGTTTTTCGTTAACATCAACTCTCTGAATCCTATCACTTAAGTAAGAAGTAAGAAGATCCAGAGAGGCGTTTCGGATTCCGTAGTTGTGCAGTTTCCTGATTAATGTTTCATGAAGAACACAATCGAATGCCTTGGACAAATCGCAAAAGATTCCCAAAGCATCGCATTTGTCCTCCCATGCATTATAAACATGTCCTAACAGTTCAACTCCGGCATCAGTAGTCGAACGACCCCTTGTAAAACCGAACTGTTTGTTATGCAGTAATTTGTGTTTATCAAAAAATCTTTGCATTTGATTCAAAATAAGTTTTTCAAAAATTTTACTAAAGGTAGGTAGCACTGAAATGGGTCTATAATTAGTAGGGTCTGATGTACTACCTGATTTAAACAACGGTATTATTTTAATGTTTTTCATAAGATCAGGAAACTCCACAGTCAACACACTTATTAAAAATACCAGCGAAAGTAGGTGATACAATGTTTATAATCGACTTGGCAACGTCCACAGAATTGCCCCATAGATCTACGGTCTTTTTAACATTTAACGTTTGAAAGGTTTTAATTATATTTTTACAGGTGACATATTGGAAATGAAATTCAGAATCACAAACAGGGACGTTTTCTTTAAGTAAA
Organism: Dryobotodes eremita; assembly: GCA_917490735.1. Classification (NCBI taxonomy): domain Eukaryota; kingdom Metazoa; phylum Arthropoda; class Insecta; order Lepidoptera; family Noctuidae; genus Dryobotodes; species Dryobotodes eremita. The sequence continues at coordinate 130,514 of OU823241.1, read as the reverse complement.
GACTCTGCAGCAGTGGGTGATGAGTTTAGAGATTTAGTAGTGGATACAGGAATATTTGTAAAGAAATTTTCAAAGGCCACGGCGACTTGTGAATCTGATTTAATTATACTGTCATCAATATCAAGGCTGTAGTCACTACATCGGTTGCATGACCTTCCCGTTTCGCTATTAATGATACTCCATGTCATTTTAATTACATTACTGCTATTTTTAATTTTTGAACTCAAATAACGTGACTTGGCCGTACTACAAACTTTTTTGAATAATTTAGAATAATTCTTAACATATAAATTAAATTCAGCAGTGTTTATATAAGTCCGTTCATCATATAGTTCATAAAATCGTTTTCTACTTTTATGTATAGGCACCAATGGTGGCCCAGTCACCGAAGGAAGCGTTACTATTCACCGAGAAAGTCTTTGGAATGAATGTGTTATCAAATTGTTTACAATACATATTAAAAAAATCATTATATTGTTTATTAGGGTCATCATTAGTCGACAAAAATGGTAATTTACTTAAAAGTTTAGTTTGAAATGTTTCCAAGCGATTATTAGTTTTTGGGTTAACTGTGATATCTTTTTTAGTCATTTTTTTGTTTATATTTGGAATAGTGATCAATTGTCCGCAATGATCCGAGTCTATTAAATTAATAATTTCTTTGTGGGTTGGTATAATATCTGTATAAATGTTATCTAGGCATGTGGCACTGGTGGGAGTTATTCTAGTGGGCTCCAAAAATTGGTTATCAAGATTGTATGACTGAAACAAACTTATAATTTTAGTACTTAATCCAGAATTCTCTAATAAATTAACATTAAAGTCACCACAAGTTATGATAGACTTGTTTGAATTACAAATTTTGTGCAACACTTCATCCATAACCTTTTCAAAACAATCATACAATCCTGAGGGTGGTCTGTACACGCTTAATATAATGAACTGCTCCAATTCTACACAGGCTATTTCAATTGTCCGCTCAACAGAGGGGCTCACAATATTCTTGCGGTCTTTAAATTTAAGCTGGTTATTTACTATAATTAACGAGCCACCATGTATAGCATTTACTCTGCTGAACGAACTACCAACCTGGTGATTACTAAAATTAAACATGAACTGGTGGCTTTTAAGCCAATGTTCTGTCACACAAAGAATATCTATATTGCTATAATTCAGGAATAATTCTACTTCTAAATCTTTCTTCAAAAACCCTTGAATGTTTTGATGCACCAGGTTGATACTATTTAAATTTTTTACACTTTCATTTGATTTATTATTTGCCTTTGTTACATTTTTGCAAGAGGCTACCTCTATAGTCTCAATTTCTAATTTAAATGATGATCAATGTCATTAATTTTGACCAAATGATTGGCAGAATTTATTAAAAAGTCATTGCATTGCTCAAAAGAAGCAATTTGTTTAGCCAAGTTTTTGGCTGAGAAAGAAAAAAAATATGATAGCGACACAGCTACTGTCTTTTGTGAAAGTTAGAAAGATAGTACTTAACAATATTATACCTATCTTTCGTCAAATACAAATTATTACCAACATAATACTTAGCGACAGATATTTGTCGATATCTAATGTCGAGACTGCAGGGCCTGGGATGCCACGATCCGGACCGAAAATCGTTATCAACGGTATGATCCCTACGTAATATGAACTGTGTGACATGACCATATAAGTGTTGGTGAAATCTTCTTACCCGTAAATTATGGCCGTAGCCTCCTTCTGTAACTGTGAATATTTTTTTTGCCGCTGCTGTGAGCGTCCGTGAGCAAATGGAATAGGCCTCTCGCGATCGTCGCGCGTCGGCACGCAATAACTGAGATAAAATAGCGCCTGAACCGTGTGGCGAACATCTATGGTTAGTATCAGTTTTGCGTCAGGATCGAACTTGGCTAACAACTGATCGAACTGGGCTAGCAACTGGTCGGAAGCAAGCAGTTTCTTAATTTGTTCAAATGCTTCGTTGTGAACTGGGGTCCAAACACACTTTTTTATTTTTATGAAGTAATTCATATGAGCTTCTAAAATAATTAATTAACCCTAAAAATGATTGTAACTGCGAAAAAATCGTCGGTTTTGGAGCTTTTAATATGGCCTAGACTTTATCTGGAAATTTCCGTATGCCCTTTTCTATCAATAATATGACCAAGGTACAAATTTCGTTTTTAAAATTGTTACATTTATCCTGCTGAACTGTTAGCCCTGCATATTCTACGCGTTTTAAAACTAACGTTAACCTGTTAATGTGCTCATTAATATTACTCTCTGCTATTAAAATACCATCTAAGAATACAATAACCCCGTCTAATCCTGCGAGTACACATTCCCTAGCGCGCTGGAACACGGCAGGCGACTCGCCAGTCCAAACACGAACCTGATATATTTCCAAAGGCGACGGCCGCCGCGGTGCGTGTTGATACATGTTAGGGCCTGTGAGCCTTTTGTCAGCAAAAATTGGGTGTAAGCTCGAGAAAGGTCAAGTTTGGTGAACTGCTCACCACCGTGTAATGTGGAGAACAATTCATCGACAGTTGGTATTAAGTATTTTTCAATCATTAATTGCTTATTAATAATTACTGAATAATCTGCACAGATCCTAACACCACCGTCTTTTCTTAATACCGGGACTATGGGAGAGGCGCATTCCGAATATTCTGCAGGTTTTAATATCCCAAGATCTACAAGTCGAATCAGCTCCACATCAATTTTTTCCCTCAATGCGAAAGCGACAGGCTTGGCTTTAAAAAATAACAACTTTGTATCAGGTTTTAATTTTAAAGATACCTTATTTTTGTTGAAGCAACTTAATTTACTAGAAAATAGGTTTGGAAATTGTGAAATAATTTTAGTGATTTCACGATTCTGTGGTTTATCTATATAATTAACTGGTGCCGCCGCTCGCGCCGCGCTGAGCGAACTCTAAGTTGAATGTATGTAAGAACTAGTGATGAGGTTTAAATGGAATAACTAGTTAATTCGACTGTCGATGTACTGTGAACGAATCGACGGTTCACCGATAATAATCGATGGACTAGTCGAATCCATGGACGCCTAAAGACGGCTAAACTGAAACATGCAACACGATGACCGACGCGAGAACGTAGTCGGGTAATACAAATTCATTCGTCCGTTGAAATAATCAAGCAAACAAATTTGAACTCTAAATCTAGTTGCAAGGGAGTTGATATACATAATATTGTAAAACATTTTAAAAGAGTAACGGTGAAGTTTCTTGCCCATTCTTCTCAATACGAAACTACCTTTTGGAAGGGGCAACTAGAATCAATTGTATTTTCTTGTAAATTTTGACGTTCAAATGCGCCTATTTGAAATAAATGATTTAACTTTGACTTTGATATGTGTACCGGGTCGAATAAAATTATTGTTAAGTGAAGAAAACGATGCACTTATGGTAGTTTCGTGTGTGAGAAAGAGAAAGGCAATGGACTGGTCGAACGATGCGAGACAATCCGGTTTGTTTGTACGTGTTTGATAGTTGTTCATATTTTTTTTGATTTTTTGATGTTTTTTGTGTGATTCAGTAGATATTCAGCCAGTCCTAAGCCTGGAAAAGTATGAGGGGAAGTTCAAATTAGCTACTTACAGCACGCGGGAGACTAGTCTACCGCCTACGTCGCGTCGCCGCCGTCGTCGCCGTAGACTTTGTCGCAAAGTTTATCCAAGTTGCCGCGTAAACTAGTCGACGAATTTAACTTGTTAATCGACTAGTCGATCAATGAAAATAGACGGTCTAATTTCGTTCACGCCAAATACGTCGACGACCCATCTCTAGCTAAGAACTCACGGCCTAGGAGCAGCGGGCTGCCGCCGCGCGCTACGTAAAACTTTAAAACATGAGTGCTACGAGTATCTCTACATACATCACGAACAATCGAATGAACCCTAAAGTTATAATTTTACTTCCCGTATAACTAAATAGATTTTTATCGGTGCCGGACAATGGCACTATTTAGGGTTCCGTAGTTACGACAAGGAACCCTTATAGTTTCCCCCGTCCCCCGTCCCCCGTTTTACCCCGTCGTGTGGGGTATCGTTGAATAGTTCTTCTAAAATGACTTGGGGGTTGCTAATATTATTTATCGATTTAATGCTCCATTTACGAAATATTAAACTTTAAAGTGTAAATTTTGGTTCCAGTAGCCCCCCCCCCCCCCTCTAAAAGCTAAACTGCTGGCTTGAAAAATCTGGAAAAATTCACGATGATAGTGCATTTCATGAACTTTAAAGAAAAATTATAGCGGTTAAGATAACTTTATTAGTTTTACATTAATAGTCGTTGAACTTGGGTGTTGGATAATTTTGTACCAAATACAAAATCCTTAGCATTAATCGTTTAAAGTGACTAAGATGAAGTATTTGCTTGTTTATAACGGGTGACTTGACTTGCATTGAAAAACAAAATATGAAATAAAAACCTAATAAAACCATAATAAATTATCATAAGTTTCACAATACTGCCGCTAGATAACGCTGTACCAACGGGTTACGTTTTCATTCGAGTACCTTCTATAGAAGTCACAAACGAACTTTGTTTAATTTTCGAATTACAATTTTGTGAATTGAAATAATAATTTGGCAGCACTTTTATTTTTTAGCTTTAGCAGGAAGAAACTGTTTATATTAGTTAATGTCTAATCTGTTTAAATAATTATTTTCGAAAATCAACATTTTGTCATTAGTGTGGGAATGAATGCGGAAGTAATAGAGGGAACGGAACGTAAGAGAAGGACTGAGTGAGTGAGTGAGAGAACGAAGAGGAAGACGGGAACGAATGGCGAGGATGGTGTCAGGACGACCTAGGGTGCAGGTGCAAAAAAAATGTTGCAAATTACTTTAAAAACAGTAAAAATAAACGTTGTGTTAGCATTACAGTGATTTTTATTGGTACTCGAATCCCAAACACTACATTAGTTTAGTATCGCTATTCGATAACAGATGGCGTTGTGCCGTTACGTCAATTTTGTAGATCGCGGTGTTAAGATTTTCTTGCAAGGTATGACCTCGGTGGTTACGTTGTGTTAAAGTTTTGTTTTACTCTGGACACCCTTGTCATATATTTTCTATGCGAGATATTTTTGGGACGTTGTACAGTTAACATAGATTAAGTAGAAAGAGAAAGAAGTAGGTTAAATTTAAATTTTGGAGTTGCTTTAATGTTTAAATTCTTTTGTGTAGTATACTTAGTATAGGTACTCTTAGGTAATCTTTTCAATTTGATTGATACTCTTCGTTCGTTATTATTTGAAATAAAAAATAATTTATTTTATCTCTTACGCCTTTTGGTTGGTGATTTTGGTATTTAGGTTATATTAAGACAATAATGTATTTATTCTCAGGTTTGTTATTTTAATGATGCCTAGGTTATCAATCTTTATTACATCCATTTGCTACTACACGAGGTGGTTCTCTTATAGATAACGTTTTTTCTAACTTCCCACGTGAAGTCGGATTTTATAGCTAATTTTTTAGCTACCATCGTCCTTTGTGGAGCCGTTTTTAAGCGTTTAAGACCATCACACTTCTGATCGACATCCCCGCACGTCTTAGAAATGATAATTCAAATTTAAAGTCGATTTTTGTTGTTCTTATAACCATTAACTTCTAATATCTTTAACATTACTTATATTCAAAATAAAGAACAACAGAATCGTACTATATTGTGATAACGGGCTACTACGGAACCCTTCACTGTGTATGGCCCGACACGCACTAGGCCGGTTAAAAAAAAGAATGATGTGTATGATCTGAAAAGACGTCAACGGCTGAACCGCTATCTATTTCAAACTCCTTAAATACTCCCTTTACCTGTACTAACTCCGACATTGGTCTACCTCTCACGCATTTAATTTTAAATATGTACATGTGACTTACCATGTCTCCGACATCCCCAATATCTTTCGTGAAATAATTTACTTTACGTTAACTGCACACATTCTACTTTAATGACCCTTATGGTTACACTTTTTGCACTTGTAACTTTTAAAACGGCACTGATTAGACTTATAATAATAATAATCCCACTGCTGTATCTCTACGTTGACGTCGTGGTGGGGCTTGCGCGCTCCTGAAGTCTAGGTCTGTACTGGTAGAGTTTACTTTTCCTAAACAGGTCTAGGGTAAGGAGCCAGACCAAGAGAGATACAGAAACTCGCAGGGCAGCATGTGGCGAGCTGTTGGGCAGTAGCGACTCCACGGACCCTATGTCCCGGGAGAAGTCTTGTTCCTCACTCTGGTTTGCCTTTATTGGCCAGCTGGAGTGAACAATGACGAGGAACAGAGCTCCCACCTCTTTCTTGCCTTTATTGGCTGGCTTGAGTGGAGATTCGCAAGAGCAAACGTGCTCGGAGGAAGGAAATATTTCAGTAAGTGCTAGTAGGGATATTGACTATCTTCCGGGCTCTGGAATTGTTCTGATAGCCGTGGAATACCTCTCCACTCCTCAAGCACCTCAGGAAGTGTTGCCCCCTTGTCGCTACGTCACTATGTGCTAGCGAAAAGTCACCCCCTACCATTTTATCCGTGTATAAAACATTGATCAGGCAGAGGTCATACATAGTCCTTCAATAGTTCTAGGTAACTAGTCCACTTTAGGCACCCAAACCTATAGCCCAATATATTTTTTTCTATATCGTGCAATCGTCCAACATCAACCGGTGGTTGTCCTTAGGTGCACTTGCACAGTGCATACAGGGATATTCGCCGGCTTGTGCTTCACTTCCTTTATTTATAGATTCTAGCGGGCCTCTGCAAGTTGGCTTCGGCCCCTCGTATGCCTACCAAAGGTCCGGGACCCTATGGTCCTGAGATATGCGAAAAGCTTAAAAATAAATAATAATAATTATTATTATTTCAGACTATAATCCATAGAGTGTTAGTAAAACACTGTGTATGATTGGTATATCGGCACGCATTGCACTTTTCGTTTTTGGAGATACTGAACACGCCATCGGGTCCCGCGCTGCCGCATGCCGGTGGCGGCGGCGGCCCTGATGTTACCGCCCGAGCCACTCGCGCCGCTCGTTGTTTGTGTGGCCGTTGCTGCTTTGCGCGGTGCGCACACGCTCTCAGCCAACTCCTCAGCCTTGACCAGCGTCAGTTCCTGCAGATTCTTCGCGAACAATTTCTCACCCTCGGGACCCGCTGTCATTTCCATCACGAATTTTTCGAGAAGGGCCTCTTCCAGATTTTATAACCTGCAATGTGCCGCCAATCCCCTAATCCTTGCTGCCCACTGAGTATGACTTTCACCTTGACGCTGCTTAGCCGAGTAGAAATTAAACCTCTCCGCGTAACCATGTGGTTTCGGGATGAGATGGCAGTCCAATAGATAGATGATTTTGTCATATTCTATGTCCTCAATTTTCTGCGGCAGTGCCAGGTCACTCACTAGCTAGTATCTTGACTCGCTCAATGCACTTAGCAATATTGCTTTTCGTTTGACCTTGGTTTTGTCCGACGCATCATTTACGTCGTTCGCAACAAACCTCTACGTGAGCCATGATTTATAGGTATCCCACTCGCTTGTGAGGTGATCAAAGTTGGTTATAGCACCATAAACTCGACTAGAAAACATTTTCGTGTTGTTTGGATCCTCTTCGCCACTGTTACGTATTTATCAGAAGCGGGGATAGCGCACTGTAATCAAACCGCGAGTCAGTGTCATACTAGTTTATTGGAATACCTGATACAATGATGTATTACCATTAGATGCATTACCCGCGTTCAATTTTGGCAAGATAAAAGCAAGGCAATTGCCCGACTTGTCATTAGTCACGTACCATCCAGTGACGCGGATCTCTCGTAATTCTCAGCAATTATTTGTGAAGAAAATGCCTTCCAGTATATAAAGACGATGTACAAATTACACTACTACTGTGAGAGAAAAGATAAACGTCTCATTTCATGCGTAAGTGCTGTATTTTTTTTTATTATGAAATTACAAATTGTTTTGTTTTCTAGCTTCGCCATTTTTCCGCGAGCGGGCTCGCGACTAGGGGAGGTTGGGGCACTTATGGCAGCAGTCTTTTTAATACGGACTTTTTTGGGTATTTTTTTAATTATATATATGGTTTGATATTCACATTAATTACATGTGTTATGAATATTACTTATCGTTTTTCTTTTATTTTAGATTCACTTTCACACTTTCACTTTCACAGGTTATGTCACTTGCAGAAGATAGAATAAAGATAGATAGATCTTGTAGAAGATAGTCCAACACATTTTTGAGTGCCAAAAATACATATCTTGTTCGTGCGCTTCACTTTTAGAGCATCCAGTGGAGTAGTTCTTTCCTTTTGATATTCACCTTTTGTTTCCAATATCTTCTGATGCTTCAGTACTTAATCCTTGAGGTTTAATATTTCGTTTCCGGCTTGTTTCAACTGATACTCCAGATCAGCGATGTTTTTTTGTAGGCGCAAGATATTCCCACTGAGTTTGTCTTTGTAATTCTATTACTACTTGAAGCTAGATTTCTAGGTGGCGTAAAAAATACTTGCATTATATATCTTGGTGTAACAAAGAATATGTATTGGCTTTTTTGTACCTTCTGATGCATCACATTCTCTTTGCGGTGGTTGGCATAAGAATTTTTTCAGAGTAATATTATCTTGTAGTAATTTTTCATTTCGTTTGCGAAGCTCATTGTTTTCGAGTATGATATTCTCAAGTTCATTCCGAGGACTACTAAGTTGTGTTTGGAGGATTTCAGTCATATCCTTCAGTTCCTGGGCGTGGATTGAATCAGTTGCCGTATAGTCCATACTCCTTGACAATGTTTTATCGGTTATGGCAGTTGACTCTTCGTATGTATGATCCATTGCTAGTATGTGTGAGTCATATATTTCGGAGGTTGTGCTCTTTGGAGTAGACTAAGGCGTAGTCTCCTCTGATACGTTAGGTGTGTCATCAATGTATGATTTAGGAGACTAGCATTTTTTGGCCCTTATTGTCACATTGGATACAACAGAGCTGGGTAGGGTTTGTTATTTTGCTTTCTGACTGCACGCTTTGCATTCCCATCTGAATTTTTTTCTTTCTTATAGATTCTTTAATAATAATAATAAACTTTATTTTCAGACCAGGGTCCATAGAAAAAAGACAAGACAAAAGACAAAACATGCGTTATAAATTAAAATTCGAATTTAGAATAAAAAAATTAAGACACTGTTAAAAAATAAAACAAAAATAAAAATTCAAATTTAGAATAATCAAGATTTAAAATTAGAATTAAGTTAAAAAACAAACATCAGAATTAAAATACTGTACGGTAGGTATCCTTTCTCCGGATAACCAGCACAATCAAATTCGAAATGCTTTTTACATAAAGTGCATAAATAAGGAGTTACGGTGACAACTTGTTTTTTGCATTTGTAACAAGTGACTTGTAGATGGTCCTTACGGCCGCTATTGTTTATACTTTTAATTCTCAATCCCATTGTCTCTTTCCCCGAAATGGGGTAATTTTCCTATATAATAGCACTACACTAAATGTACTATTTGACAGGTTTTTTTTTGCGTAGTCAAATCTCGTTAACCTTTTCTTCGCCACAGACTTCAATAGAAGTTCAGCTGCCTTGTAATTTTAGTTAGATTTACGAGTTTTAATGGCACGTACGCCTTTAAAACAAAATTTAATTTCTAAAGGACACACTCTTATTTTGTTTTAAAGGCGTACGTGCCATTAAAACATGTAAATCTAACTAAAATTTCAAGGCAGCTGAACTTCTATTGAAATCCGTGGCGGTGAAAAGGTTCAAATTTTATTGTTACTTTATTATGGTGTAACTGTCAACTCAACTAAACCACAGTTGACACGAGCACTGTAGTACCTTCTCCTTACAATATTCTATCTAAATTAATAATTAATAAAGAAATATAATATCTCGCTGTCAGATTCGAACTCACAATTCCGCGTGGTGCACTCGTATCAGGCGCAGACAATAGCCACTCGACGGGAAGTTCATCGGATATGGTATTTAAAATTGGTCTACGGTTTTCGAAAATTTTGCGTCACAAATCAGTTACGATTTTGATAATTTTGAATTGACGGTTATTCAAAATTGTCCGAAATTTTATAAATTTTAGAATATCACTGTTTTTATTGTTATTAAGTTGGAATTTTGCTACAGTAAACTTATACATAATGAGTTTTGAGTATTCTTGTTTGAATAAAAAACATTGTAGGTAACACTGTTGAAATAGACCAAACTTTTACTCCCAAAAAACTCGTAAAAAAATGGGCAATGACGTTTAGAAGAATATGCTATGGTAAAATTTTCTCAAAACAGTTTTTTATTGTTCTAACAACATAATTATAAAAAAGCGGCTCGCGCGTCGCTTCCCTTGTCCGATAAGGCCCCAGCCCGCGTCGTAGCTGAGCCTGTAGCCTTAAATTCCCCCGTTTAATACTAAATAAAACTCTAAACTTTCGATCCAGCCTGTCCCACCTTGCTGCCCTCTCTCAGTGACGCCCTAAGCCGAGGTCCGTACCCCACAGGGGTGCCCTTAGCGTGCGGTCATTTAAATATAAGTTTAGTATTTAATTTCGCTCCTGGCTGGAGGCTTTTCGAGTAAAATCTTAAGGCACGCACAGAATAGTTCGGTTAAGGAGCAAGGACCTCAGAAGTCACAACTACGAGTTGCCAGTCACAAAAAAAAAAACTTCGCTTCAGTAGCCCGCCGGGAGTCTCCGAGGTAGGACTTGCGTCGCTTTTGTTGGCGCGCTGCGTTCCCGCTAATCGATCGAAATAAATGTTATATTATTGTTATTTTCCGTGTTTGTATATTAGTTTACTTTCGTCACAGTACTAGTAGTAAGCAGGTACCATAAAATTACAATTAACGTAATATCAAAGTAGGTACCTAAATATAAACTAGTTGATATTTTCGTTTTTAAAATTACAGTTTACAGACATAGCAGTAGCACAACTACGACAAACATCATTTTTGCTAATATTTTTTTTATTTTTGCCGTTCATTGATACCAAGCTCTAAAGGCGTATTTGCAAAAATATACACAGGCGAACAGTAAAGTACCAAACTAAACTAAACAACTATCACCATTATTCTTTACTTTATAGGAAAAATTATTACCTACAGGTTGAATTTTAGGGGTTTACGGGTTTCATAAAGAGGGTCCAAATTTTCATTATTTTTGCGATAGGACGCACCATTTTCGAGGTATAAGCAAAATAAAAGATAAAAATGATACAGTACTGTTTTTGCACCTGAAGTCGAGATGATTGTGTTAATTTTAGTTCATGACAACAAATTTTATTCCACACCTTTGTAGCGGCATCTACAAACGCCACATGCGAGCTACGCGTCATACTGACGTCACGCAAAATCCTGCATCGCGCAAGCAGAGTTTACCGCGCAACTAGCATATATACAACATCCCGACATCCTTTAACAATTTTTATGTTGACCAAGTTACCGAACCTAAAAATAATACAATTCCACAAATTCCAATACACTTCAACACCTCTAGTTCTTTATTTATGGAACCAACTATACCGCAAGACATAATTTACCATATTAACTCACTCAATAATACAAATAGCGTAGGTTATGACGGAATTGGCACTAAAGTTATAAAAGAAGCCGCTAAATATATAGCTCCACATCTCAGTCACATCATCAACATGAGTACGAGGTGCATTCAATAAGTACCTAGCCTCATCGCCAGAGGGCGCTGTAGTTTCAAAAGAGTTTTACCACAGTGTAGCACATTCTTTTTTAATTCTTTTTTCAAATTTTCATTCCAATCCCTTCATTTGTTTTAATTTGACAACTTATGGAAGCGAACGTGTCGATCGGTTTTACAAAAATGGAAAAAGAGCAATATCGTTCGGTGATTCGATTCCTATTTTTGGAAGGGAAAACGCGCATCGAAATCAAAGAGCGCTTGGATGCTGTGTACGGTGACTCTTCTCCATCGATGGCCACCGTCAAGAATTGGTTCAACGAGTTTGCACGTGGCCGTACGTCGGTTTTTGATGAACCACGTCCAGGTGCACCGAAAACAGCTGCTACGGAGGAAAACATTAAAAAAATCCATGATCTCGTATTGGCAGATCGGCGATGGAAGGTTCGGGAGCTAGCTGAGACTGTAGGCATTTCAGAAGGAACAGTGCATCATATTCTTCACGAGGAACTCGGCATGAGAAAGCTGTCGGCGCGATGGGTGCCGCGTTTACTCACACCAGAAAACAAGCGCAACCGTGAGACCACATCGGAGACGTGTTTGGCGCTGTTTAAGATGAATCCAGCGGAGTTTTTGCGTCGTTTTGTGACCGTCGATGAAACCTGGATCCACTGGTACACACCAGAGACCAAGGAGCAATCAAAACAATGGATCCAGACCGGGGAACGTGCTCCAAAGAAGGCGAAAACTGTAAAATCGGCCGGAAAAGTTATGGCCACCGTTTTCTGGGATTCACAAGGTGTGATCTACATCGATTACCTCGAGAAGGGTAAAACAATTACAGGGCTTTACTATGCCGATTTATTAGGCCGATTAGACGCCGAATTAAAGAAAAAACGACCCCATCTGGCGAAGAAAAAAGTGCTGTTTCACCACGACAACGCACCGGTTCACACGTCTGCCGTTGCCATGGCCAAATTGGTCGAATTACGCTACGAATTGCTGCCCCATCCACCGTATTCTCCAGATTTGGCCCCTTGTGACTTCTTTCTGTTTCCTAATCTGAAAAAATCACTCGCCGGGAATGGATATGGATCGAATGAGGAGGTCATCGCCGCCACGGAGGCCTATTTTGCAGAGTTTGACAAAAACTATTTTTCGGACGGGTTAAAAAAGTTGGAGCATCGCTGGGCTAAGTGTATCGAACTAAAAGGAGACTATGTTGAAAAATAAATTGCCACTTTTCCAAAATTTTCGTTTACTTTTTGTAGGCTAAGTATTTATTGAATGACCCTCGTATCTCTAATGGAGTTTTTCCCGAAGCTCTAAAAACTTCCATAATTGTTCCATTATACAAAAAACAGGATAGGCAATATATGGCTAACTACAGACCTATTGCATTGATACCTGTCTTCTCAAAAATATTTGAGAAAGTAATTTATAAATCATTATATACATACCTTGAGAAGTCAAAAATATTAGTTAAAGAGCAAAAGGGATTTCGTAAACAGAAGACAATTAATATGGCCATACATGATCTTCTTCTCCCTGTTTTATCAAACGTGGACAAGAGAAATCCTGTATGTACTATCTTTATGGATCTGACCAAGGCCTTCGACTATGTAGATTACGGAATACTGTTAAACAAACTAGAAAAATATGGTATTAGAGGAAATGTACTTAAACTGTTCGAATCTTATTTGTTGAATCGAAAACAGTTTGTGGAGATCACACAAATATGTACTAATAACGGCTACGAGAATAAATATCGATCCAAACGTAGAACAATAAAATACAGCGTACCTCAAGGCAGTGTACTTGGACCACCCCTCTTTTTAATATACATTAATGACCTTCCCGGACACATAAACCATCCCATGGTACTATTTGCTGACGACAGCACAGTAGTACTTGAATGTGACAATAATATGACTTATGAGAATGAAATAAATATGACATTAAATACAATAATATCTTGGTTCAACAATAATAATCTTGTAATTAATTTAGACAAAACTAAAATCATGCATTTCTACCAGAGAATTCCAAGTAAGATCCCTGAAATTCAGTATTTAGGGAGTCCAATAGAGTCAACTACTGTCGCCAAATTCCTCGGCATCGTAATTGATAATAATCTGACATGGAGATCACAGACAGATGAAATTTGTAAAAAAATGAATAGATTTGCATACGTTCTATTTAAACTATCAAAGACTGTCAGCCTAGAATCTGTACTAACGGCTTATCATGGTTATGTTGCATCAACACTTAGGTATGGCATAATGTATTGGGGCAACTCCGTCGATAGAGATTTTGTATTTAGAGCTCAAAAAAAATGTATTAGATCCATGTGTGGCCTAAATAGCACCGATAGTTGTCAACCGTTCTTTAAAAGCCTGAACATTCTTACCCTACCATCACTGTATATCTACGAAACAAATATATTTGTCAAAACACACATCTCACAGTACAAATTAGCTTTTAAGTCACTATCGCAAACTACGTGACAAAAATGAGTTAGAGCTTGAAATCACACATGGTAAAACAGCCTTAATGAATAAAAGCATTTTCTGTATGGCCACAAAAATATTTAACAAGCTGCCTGAGACATTGAAATCGTTAAACCTGGACAAATTCAAAAGAGTGCTTATGAAAATATTAATTGATAAATGTTACTACTCGCTAAAGGAATATTTGGACGACAGTTCTATAATGCCTCCTATAGATAATAAGTGTTAGGTCATCTATTTTGACATTACTGTATTTATTTTAACTAATCGACATTGCAATCCATCGACATTATTATAATACATTTAACATTTATGTTCTACCTTAGATTTAATTGTTGACACTGAAAGAATAGTTTAATAATTGTTTTGACATTTCTGTATTAATTTTAAATTTTATGACTGACATTATTTTCTATATTTTTTTATTATTTTTTTCCTGACATTTTTATTTTTGTTACTCGTATTTCTTAAATTTTATTGTTGACAATTTGAAAATATTTATGAATCGCTTACACTTTAGCATTCTTGTTTTCTATAATTTAAACTCATAAAAGTATTTGTTGCACGTAGATAATTAATAATTAAATGTAAAATTGATCATCATATTTGTACGCCAAATGGCAAAACATAGAGCGCATATGACAATGTAACACCTGTTTGTAACTACCTATGTTAACAAATAAAGAATCTGAATCTGAATCTGAATCTGAATCCGACATCAATCGTCGGGCAGTTGCCCACCAGACACGACACCCGTCTGGTCGGAGGATCCACCCTTTTCCATAGAGTATGAGTGAACTTTACACCCTGTTCCTCATACCTCTATACCTTTTTAGTCGCGATGTCAAAAAATAGGCAATGACGTTTAGAAGAATATGCTATGGTAAAATTTTCTCAAAACAGTTTTTTATTGTTTTAACAAGATATGATATAACAAAGAAACATGAGCCTTTGTATACAGAACGCATAGAAAGAGATGAGAATTTCTGGCTAGCAAGTATGAAGTCAAAGCTGGTACAGTTTTACTTCAAATGTTTACTGCCAGAAATTGTAGACAGTAGGAATGAACGTGGCATGCCAATTAGAAACCATGAATTGCAAGACAAGGAAAATGAGCAGCCTGATAAGTGCGCATCCAATACACACTCTCTGCCTCAACCAGATTTGCTGCAACCAGGTCCAAGCACGCGCGCGTGATTAATATTTGTGATTTTTGATTATTTTTTGCATAGCATTTGCTTTTTATTGTTGTGAGCGAATAATTATGATACGGAGTGAGTCCAAATGTAAAATTCTTTACAATATCTGAAATCATAATTTAAATACTAAACAGATGCCACACCAGGGGCACAGCCTTCAAACAACCCGATTCCTATCGGCTTCCCTTCGGAAAATCCCCTCTTCTTAGTGTCTACTATTCCCAAACAATTTGATACAAACAATTTGTGTAACTGTGTATCAGATCACACTACAGATATTTAATACCAATTTATTACAACGTAAGACTACGAACATAAATACATAAATGCCTTTTTTTTGTCTAAACAAAGAATTCCGATAGCATCAGCGTCGAAGGAAGCCGGCCTTCGTGTGTCAGAATGTGGTACTAAACTCTTATGTACGGACACACGTGACTTCGTATCCCGCAGCGCCGCGTCGTAGGTAACTAAGAAAGCCGAACTACAGCGAGTTATGACAGCGACATAAATAAAAAAATACGTATACGTGAATGAGATAGAATGAATGGTCGTGTTTGTATTTTTTCTTTGCGTCATGTTTACTGCAAATAAATGCATTTTCTTTCTCTTTATTAATGTCGATATCGTAGATTTGTTGTGTTGATTTCTTGACATATAAATTCACGTATTTGTTTTCACCGGTTCTTTTGCATTTTATTTATAACATCATTTTAGAATATTTTTCAGAAATAAAACTACAATCAGTAAGTAATATTATCGTTTTAATACAGTAAAAACTTTTTTACAAAAAAAAAACATCCGGCTTCAAAAAAAGACACTACATAGTGAAAAATAACTTTAATTTCTGAATTCGGTGTCCTTGGATCTGTATTTTAGTTTTTTGCCACCGACTTCCGAAATTAAAGTAATTTTTCACTATGTAGTGTCTTTTTTTTGAAGTTGGTTTTTCTTTTTGTGTAATTGTTTTTTATTTTTCACTTTTTAGTGATTCAGTTATTAATTTATCTAAGTTACAATAACATAATGTCAACTGTTCATCACTTTTTACAAAAGGCTTGTGTTTAAATGCCTAGCAGAAAAGTACCTATTTTACTACCAAAAATTTCGAAATACTCTCCAAATTGTGTCCAACAGAATGGATAAATGCTCACCAAATTGTGTTTCATAAAATATTCTAGAAATGAACCTATTTTCCTTTTTTTATTTGTAAGGCGTAGTAGACGAAGCCCCGCTTGGCGGGGCTCCTTCTTCTAACCTAACCTGTCCGAGTCGGGGTGCCCCAAGTCCCCAGCTCGCTTCGCTCGCTCTTGCATCCTATCTCACCCTTACATTTTGAAGCAAACTTATTTTTGGTGAGCAACATAAACAAGATTAGGTGAGCATTCATCCATTTTGATAGGCAAAAGGAATACAAATACAACACGTACAATTATTTTGTGTGAGTGTATAATTATTTTGGTGAGCATTTAAATAGTAGCCTTTACAAAATATTAGTTTTTCCGATGCCTTAATTATTGAGGAGTTCTCCTGAAAAAGAACTGGAGCTGATGGTGAAGCCACCATCAGCTCCATTTCACCATATGCATTGTGACGAGCAAAAATTGCTTAGCAACCATATTATTAACCTATATTATTTCTAAGATTTATACTGTATTTTACCAATTTTTATTTTTGAATAAATATTTATTATTATTATTATTATTATATTAAAGTAATCGAATCGCAACCCGTGAAATACATATTATTGAGTAGTTCCGGTGGCCACCTCTGGTCTTCATCATCAGTTCCACTTCACGAAATGGTGCTTTCTGAGAGCAAATGCACGAGTCTCTAAAAAATGCCCAAATCTCTATAGGTGTTCCTATAAAATTTAAGGATTTCCCTCGATTTCCATGGGATCCCTTCATAAGATTCTGACTTGGTGACAATGGGACCACCTCGAGAGTATACCCTTTCAAGCAAAAAAAGAATTTAGCAAATCCGTCTATATATGACGGAGTTATGACCGAACATACTTTAAAAATATATATAGACATCCAAATTGATAACCCTCCTTTTTGAAGTCGGTTAAAAATATTGATAATTCAGGTTGTGTAGTGAGTGTCGCTTTGGTTATTTTACTTGACCATAGATGGCGTTAAATTAAGAAAAAATTACTTGAATTTTTGATTTATATCATTTTGATATTATCTGGCATAGGTATACAATGTTCAGTTCAGCGTGAACTGAACATTTTTTTCTTCGGCTTCCGTCTATCAATAATTGTAGGTACGCCACTGATATCTGTTTTTATATATTTTTCAGTATTTCTTATTTCTAATACAAGAATTTACTGTCCTGCGTATTATATTGTAATGAGTTTTATCCGAATTTATTTAGTCCAAAGTATATAAGTAATAATAAATAAATAGCCCGCGACTTCGTACGCGTGGACTTAGTTATTAAACATACCCTATGTGATAGGTGAAAACGAAAGCTACAGAATACCGAAACTCCCATAAAATCCCTCTAGTATGTAGTTTACTGATCAAACAAAAATTAAAAAACCGCATGAAAGAAAAGGAGATTAGGTGACAAATAAAAAAAAACAATTGTAGGTAGGTAATAAAAAAAAAATATGTTGCTTCACTCATATTTCCCTAAAAACTAAACACTCGAAATAACATGAATTCCGTAAAACAAAGTTAACTGTCTCTACTATTACAATTTTATACTGTGACACAAAAATTTTGCACAGCGGGGACAGCGAGTTCGTTTGAACTGCGCGTTCGCGCGCCTTGCCACGCGAGGCGGGAGCTAACGCTAAATGCCTACTGCGCCCGAATATCCTGGCCTTAAGACACCTTGCAAATTTATTAGCTGGCAAGATTGTAATGCTGTCAGGAATAGTATTAAATATGCGACCACACATTGCATAGCTATTCTTACTATATAATGCTATCCTAGCAATTATGGGCAAAACTATTATATTTCCGTGCCTAGTACTATTTGCAAACATTTCATGAGCTTTTATAAATAGCTCTGGGTACATTTTAACAAATTTAGCGCATTCAAAGACATACAGATTTGGAAGGGTTAGCATCTTGAACTTTTTGAAAAAGTGTTTGCAAGATTCCCATGGGCGTATTCCCGTTATAGCGCGGATGCATTTTTTCTGTGCGATGAACACTCGCTGACTTTCTGTTGAGTAACCCCAGGTAATAAGACCATATCTCAACACGGAATCGAAACGAAACGTATAAAGGATATTAATTCAGGTCTCTATCTGTGTTGTTGTTATCCTAATCCTAATGATAAGAATTTTGATAATTTCATGAAAAGATTGGGAAACCTGCTGAATCATTTATTTAAAAGGAAGTGTGTAATTTGTGGACATTTTAATATTGACATGCTCACAGAGAGCAAAACACGAACTAAGTTCATGAGCCAATTGACATGTAGTTTTGATATCTCATTAATACTCATATTTTATGCACAATAACTCTTGTTCATGCATAGATAATATCTTAACTAACTTGCCTGATGACTGTGTAGAGGGATGCGTAGAGACCACAATAGCTTGGCAGATGAACACGGGGTTATACTAGATAATTACGCTTTGGAAAATGTTATTGATAACTTTGACAATAACAATCATATTACTACAAATAAGAGAGTTTTTAATGATAAGAATGGTGTAAATTTAGGACAACGAATACTTGAACATAACTGGAGTGCTTTGTGAATCAACTTAATTTTGAAGACTTTTGGCAAGATATTTCAGCACAGTTTTAAGAAACGTGAACAAAAAATTAAATTAAGACGTCATTGTCAATTAAAGTGGGTCACAAACAGTATGAAAACATCGAGTAAAATGAAACGTCTGTTATGCTCTTGTGGAAATAAACTTGACGCTAGAGTCCTAACTAAAAAAAATAATGAGGTTTGAATTTTTAGAAGGTTAATTTCGATTGCTAAAAACTTAGTCAGTGAAAAAATTTATGAGTAAAAAAATTCAAGTAGGGACATTTGGAAAGTTATAAATAAGAGTACAAATAGGGTTAAAGCAATGCGAGCGGAAGTTCGACTTAAAATAAATAACCAAATAATAGGTAACCCAGAGGAAGTAGCTGACATTCTAGTAAATCAATACGATCATAAGTACAAAATACCTCGTAATGATAATCAAGATTCTGTCGTTTTTCTACAACAAAGCTCGGAAGGAATACGATATGGATATCTCGCTTACAACTCCGAATGATATTTCAAAAATCGTCAATAGTATGCAAAATAAGAAATCTTGTGGCTATGATGAAATAACAATATCAGTAATAAAAGACAATTTAACAAGTTTAACTGAGACGCTCTCGACTTTTTATAATAAGTGCATTGGAGAAGGCACTTTCCAGGAACAACTAAAAGTTGCTAAGATCGCCCCAATTCATAATAGGGCACAAAAACTAATCCGACAAACTATAGGCCTATTTCTTTGTTGCCTACTTTGGCGAAACAATTCGAAAAAGTTTTAAAAGACCGCTTAAGTAGACATCTTAATTTGAATAAAGTAATTAATTTAAGATAATTTGGATGCCAAAAGAATATTATTATGGGAGATGCTATTTATGTTACTAAATGGTGTACTTAATCAGATAAATTGTAAAATGAGGGTAACTGGTATTAACTAGGATTTAAGTGCGGCTTTCGAAACTATTGACCATAAACTACTCATCACAAAAATGGACCACTATGGCGAAAGAGGTAAAGCCTTACAACTTCTTATCTTAAAAATAGAAAAATAATTGTCGTATTTGATTCTACACAACGAAACAGATATAAGAGCAAGTACAGGTCATCAATGTTAAGCATTACAGCCGGTGTGCCTCAAGGATCAATTTTGGGCCCTTTATTATACATATTGTTCACTAAATGACCTAATCAATTTCGCACATAAACTTTTACCGGACATACAACTTGTAGTCTTTGCGGATGACACAAACGCTATAGTTGCAGGCTGCAACTTGCAGCTAACGATATCCAAGATCTTACTATTAAGGTGGACGCAGCTCATTTAATTTGGTGAGGCCTTTCATTCTTGGTTTAATGCGAATATGCTTATAATAAACACGACTAAAACCAAAATTATGTTATATAAAACTACTGCGCGTAACAAAGACAAGTTTATAAGATATTGATGAATTGTTGAATTGGAAGAAGGAATTAGCAGCATTGGATTCATTCATTCATCATCTGCTTGCTATACCTTAAGAACTTTTAGAGATGAAGTTAGCATATAACATTAAAAAATGGTATACTATGCGCTGATTGAGTCCAAACTGAGGTATAGCATACAGTTTTGGGGAAACAACTACCATTACAAAAAAATAAAAAATAGTTTATTGTGACAAATAGAAAATTACACTACATTTAAACGTGTTCGGAGCCTCTTTCTAGGCAAACAAAGGCTCCGCTCTTTTACTCGTACATCTTTATCGTACACATATACTAACTAGTGTTAATATAGTGTACTGTGACCTTAAGGGTAAATATGCAATTCAATTCAATTTATTTAAATCGGAAAAAATAAACATCTATATTGTATTAGTATAAAATAAACTTAGAAAAATATGGTAGTAGCATTAAAATCACAAAAAATAAATAATTACAATCAAAACCAGAAATTAAATTACAATCAAAATCAAATTTCCAAACAAAATTTAAATTACAATAATAATCAATCAAAATTATAATCATAATCAAAACTAAAACTAAAGTCAATATTACGTTAGAATTAAATAAAAAATAAATTACAAACAAAACAAATTAAATCAATATCAAATCAAATTAAAATTAAATCAAAATTATGTCAAATCAAATTAAAATTAAACTAAACATGACCGTAACTTAACTTCTGAACCAAAATTCAATTTAAAAAAATGCCCGTACATGTTTCTGTATTTAGCTTAAATTAACAAATCTTAAGAAAATAAAAATCTAAAAGTAAAGTTGCAAATTAAATTATTAAAAATAAAAATAAAACTTATAAAACTTGTTGCAGTTAGCGCATTTGTGATGTGGTGTATAGTGTGGTGTGGTAAGTAGTGCGGTGTTGTAAGTAGTGCGGGTGCGTGGTGTAGTGTGAGGTGTATGGCGTGTTGTATGTTGTGAGGGGTAGTATGATGTGGTGTGGTGCGGTGTGATGTAGAGTGGTGTGTTGTGGTGTGGTGTGATGTGGTGTGGTGTGGTGTGTAGTGTGGTGTGTGGTTATGGTTATGGTGTGTAGTGTGGTGTGTGGTTATGGTTATGGTGTGTGGTGTGGTAGTCCGCCTTTGTATGTTATTGTGTGCGAGAAGTTTAAATAAATAAATATATATTTCGGCTACTCAACGTGTTCCAGGAGTGCCTCGGTTTCCTCATAGGTAAGTGGTTTTATCCAGTCTATTACACTTTTTTTACAGTCGTGGTAACTTTTATTATATACATAAAAATGTTTGTTAATTTTGCTATAGAGCTGAGTACAGCGTTTATTGAATTGCTTGCGTGCACATCTAGTTTTAGTTTGGGGAACTTGGACAGCTAAATCTTTTCTCCTTTTAGATTTTTCGTTATCATTATATGGTAGGGTTTTATGTTTTTTTAGTATGGTTTGGGTTACATACAATTTCCTTACCTCTGTAAGGATTTTTTTTTTTTATTAACTCTTGTTAATCACTTATTTGGCATAAGCTTGCAGTAGAAAATCTTTTATTGTTAAAATACATATTTTTTATTAATGCACGCTGAGCTCGTTCCAAATTGGGATAGAATATAATAGTACAGATTGGGCCAGTGCTATATATATTTCATTTAGGAGATTTCTGGGACGGTTCTTATAGCTCGCTATTTTAGTTGGAACAATATGTCTGAGTCAGGACAGGGCTTGATTCACCACAACTTCAAGATATTTAGATTCAGCGACCTTCTCAATGCGCGGGCAGTAACAGCTTATAGTAGGCATGTCTTGACACATGTGTACTTTTAAATCCAACTCTTCAATAGGCTGTGTTCGATTACTGATTCTAAAGCATATGTAGTTTGTTTTATTTCAGTCTATTACTTAAGAACGATTCTAATAAGTGGAGGATGTTCCCTCTTATACCGTAACTATGTAGCTTGTGTAGCAGAATTTTATGATCCACATAGTCAAAGGCCTTGGTCATGTCAGTGTAAATAGCACAGACTGGATTTCTCCTATCTACAGATGACATGATGTTTCTCAATAGGTCGAAGAGTGCCAAATTAACGGCAGTATTCTTACGGAATCCCTTTTGTTCTTGACAAAATAAATTTCATTTTTCGAAATAAGTATATAGATAACTTTCTCAATATTTTTTGAAAAGATGGGAATTTTCGGTATAGGTCTATAGTTTTTTTAATTTGTTTTGTCATCTTGTTTTCCAAGTTGTGTGCCAAGTTGTTTTCCAATATTAGCAAAAATATCATTAACATAGTTTATTGACTCTATGGGGGTTGTTTTTATGTTTAATAATTCTATGTTTTGACTTTTTAATCTATTTGAGTATGTGATGGTTTTTATATTTTTCCAGAGTAATTTGTTGTTAGATACTGATTGTGCAAGTAAATTTGTTTCATATTTTCTTTTAAATTTTTTTACTAGTTTGTTACAGTAGTTCCTGTATCTAGTATAAGTTATTTTTAATATTTCGTTATGAGGGTCAGTTCGATTTTGTTTTTGCAGTTTATTTCGGTTTTTGATACAGCTAAGGATGCCCAAGGTAATCCACGGCTTTATGATGCGTTGATTGCTTGGAATATTTTTATATTAGTGTTTTCATTTACAACGTTGGTTAGCATATTAATAAAACTATCGATTAATGAAGTTGGATCATTACAAAACAATAAGTCTGATAAATTCCTTTCCTGTGTTTTAAAGCTTGTCCACAATTTAGAGTAGTGGTGGTTCTATTTACGATTTGAATATTTTTTAACTCTGTTATAGAGATAAATTTAATGTTGTATAGTGATCAGTCACCGTAGTGTGCAGGATAGCGATAGATGCCGAGAACCTTTTGTGTATTTTAAGCATGAAATGGTCAAGACAGCTTTGTTCCCTAGTGGGCAAAGTGTGTCCAGGAAGTATACCGAAAAAGGATAACATATTTAGGTAGTTAACTCTACTCTTGTGCTCTTGGGATCGCTCGGTCTCTGTGTTTGATGTTAATATTTATGTCACCAGCTATTCTAATGTTTTCTTTTGTGATGTTAATGTGTTTAACTGTGTGCTGAGGGAGTCAATGAAGCTGTCGGTATTTGAGTTAGACGGAGATCGGTAGATACCATAAACAACCATACCCAATATGTCTCATCGCAGACAGGATGCTTGAACTACCTGTATTTCCTCAACTTTTGGGTTTAAAGAGCCCTTAACATATACAACCACGCCGTCATCCTGGTTCAACTGACGTCTCGTCATATACGAGTGATAGATGTCTATTTGCGGGATCGCTTTATTAGCCTGCAATCTACATTCCGTTAGGATTACAATGTCTGGTTCGAATAAAGTGATCACCAAGTTGTCAAGATTACAGTAATACTCCGTATGTTTTGAGATATTATGGTGAGATCACTTTTATTTACATAGATATGTTTATGGAGTTCTGTAGAATCGCATTCCACCGTACGGGCAATTTCAATGCTATCTATTTCTGAGACAGTATGTTGTGTATTATCTATACTTAATGTAAACTGGATAACCGTCAAGATTAGGTTACCATTACAACTGGCATAGGGCATTCATTCTCCAAAAAAGAGCGATCCGAACCATTGTCCGGATTTCTCAACGAGACACCTGTCGGCCATATTTTAAAGAACTTGGTATTCTCACAGTACCTAGTCTTTACGTAGTAGTATTGTTAAACAATCTATAAAAAAATATGTATACGACTACGAAACAGACAAGAACAGGCTGGTAAGAGAAAAATCGCGTAGAAAAGACTTCGGAAACAAAATCATACCGACTTTTGGAATAGTTAAGCATAGTCCACAGTATCAGGCAGTTCAAATATTTAATAAATTACCGCTTGAGTTAAAAAGCATACTGTACACAGGCTCATTCAAAGCAAGGCTCAAGGCATTCCTGTTGGAAAGATGTCTCTAATCATTAGATGATTTGTAATAGTCTTATTGCTCTTCAAACTGACATGTCATTATTTGTTTAGCCGTTAAAACCAATGACTAATAGCCTCTTGACTGCTCATACGGGCGACTCAGGCTGACGACACATACACGAAATTGCACTTATATTAGATGACAATATGAATTGTCATTTTAGTTTTGACCAGTTATTGGATCTCTGCACACGCGGTTATTTTGATACTTTTTAAAACATTTCTGCATAATTATAAACAACTAGGTGTTACCCGCGACTTCGTCTGCGATCCAGGATGAAAAGTAACCTATATTCTTACCCAAGTTATGGTCTATATGTGTGCCCAATTTCATCCAAATCCGTTCAACTGTTTTGTCGTGAAAACGTAACAAACAAACAAACTTACTTTCGCATTTATAATATTAGTTAGGATTCGGTTAAGCTATGCAGTATTTCACTATATCCGTTCGATTCCCTAAAGTCCTTAGAAACTAAAGGTTTTATAACATAGTTTTTTTTAATGAATGAAGTTCTAATTTCTGCCTCGTTGGTCTAGTGGTCGCAAGCGCTACTGCTAAGCATGAGGTCCTGAGTTCGATTCCGAAGTCAAGCAAAGTGTTGTTGGGTTTTTCCGTCACGGATTTCGCAGTACTAGCCCGGATTTGTGCCCTGTTAATGGCAATAGCTCGCCCCCTATGACTTAAACATACTTAACTGGTGAAATGTGCGTGTACTATAGGTACACCTCTGCCTAAACCTTCGAGGAATACAGGCGTGATGAAATGTTATGAAATTACAAATTGTCAAACTTAAAAAAAAAAAATACCTAATTGTTTTTTTTTATATTCAGACAACGGTAAAACATATTTTTGCCATTTCATGTTCTGATTTAACTAAAAACTGAGTAAGCGGCTTTTGAGTCAATCCTACCGGTTTCAGAGCTTAGGATTTAAACATGCAAAGCTTTATTATTTTTGTTTTGATGTACACTAAAACTTTAATTTAAATGAAGTCCAGTTTATAGTTAGTCTAGCTTTTGCCCGCGGCTTCGCTCGCGTTAATTTAGACTGACTATCAATTCGGGTTATAATTCAATCATGATTCGAAAGACACGTGGCGCCATCTATTATCATAAGGACGTTATTGTTATTTTCCTCGGGAACAGTACTTTTTTGCGGGATGAAAGGTACCCTATGTCCGTTTCTGCACTCCTGACAACGTATAAGCAAAATTTCAGGATGATCGGTTCAGTGGTTTAGGCGTGAAAAGGTAACAAACAAACAAACAAACTTACTTTCGCATTAAATTTTTTTTCTGATTTTTTGAGAATGATCGACCTGACCAATCTAAAAAAATTTTTAAAAAAAAGTACATGGCTTTGTCGAGATTTTTTTTTTGCAACTGAATCTTCGTGAGTAGTACTTTTATGCATAAAATAATCAGCTTCGTAACTGTGATGAAAGTTATGAAAAAGTTGGTCTAAAGTGAAAAAATTACGTTCGGTAAATTCGTAAAAAAAAATTCGTAACTCGAAAACTATGAAAAGTCGCGGAACATACATGGGGGTGATTCGGATACCCCACGATACGAGGGACCTAAATTAAATTTTTGGACGTCAATGTTCCGGCCACCCTGTATATAGGATGACATTTTTTACCGTCTGGAAAAAAATAGGGTATAATAGGTGAACGGAGTAGAAGCCTATAGCACAGAAATCTCCTATTTATTTAAAAAAAAACCTAAAATGAAATTAACCTATCAATAAATAGTATTACTTATCTGTAGTAAACTAATCATATTTAACAAAAAAATAATAAAAACAAAAAAAAAACAAAATATTGAAAAATAATGTAAAAATTCAATTTATAGGCACCCTACTCTACGCGCAGAAATGATCAATGAATTCGTAGCGACATTCAATCCTTTGATTGAAGCCGGCTGATAGGTAACTACATCATATCTTTCCGCAGGCGCACCGCTCACGTGGCACCGCATGCGCACCCCACCCCGCGCGCGCGCCCATCGATCCCAGTACCGCGTCCCGCGTTCCCTCCAGTCACCTGCGATTAGTCATAGCGTGACGTCGATCGCTTTTTTGTACGTTTCCGCGTGTGCTTCGGCCGCCCAGTGATTGTTTTGATAATGACGTACGAATACTCCAACGTAGAGTACCTTGCCATGATGAGGTATTATTTTTCTTGTCTGGTGAAAATTTAAATAGTGCGAGGCGAAAGTACGCCGACGAGGAACATCTGCAATCCCTTACACGGAACGGTATCCCTGCCCCCCGGATCCCCAGCACAGACTTGATACTCCGCACTTATCAGCGGTTACTTGACCATGGCCAGTTCCAGCTTCCCGGTCATGCCAGAGGCAGAGGCCGGCCACCCTTGTCCATACACGTCGAAGACGCCATCCTGGAATATTTCCAGCGACACCCAAGGAGGAGCACCCGGCAAGCAGCTCGTCGATTTGGCGTAAGCCAGTATGTGGTATGGAAGCTACTCCATTCAATGGACATGCATCCATACCACTTCTCACGCGTGCAAGCTTTGCATGCTCCGGACCCTGGGCCTCGTATTGAGTTCTGTCGCTGGCTGCAGTACCATCCGCAGGCGAACATTCTATGGAGCGACGAGTCCATATTTACCCGCGTTGGTATCTACAACGTACACAATGAGCACTGGTGGAGTTTTCAAAACCCACATAAAATAAAAGAACACGCTCATCAAGTTCGGTTCAGTGTGAATGTTTGGGCCGCGATAATACACGATCGCATAATTGGTCCAGTTTGGATCGAAGGTCGATTGACAGGGATAACGTATCGTGAAATGATACAGTCTGTTATCGAAACAATGTTGGAAGACGTTCCCCTGCGCTATCTGCAGGATATGTATTTCCAGCACGACGGGTGTCCAGCTCACTACGAGCGATCTGTGCGCGCGTATTTAGACACTGAATTCCGTGATAAGTGGATAGGTCGCGGTGGACCTGTGAACTGGCCGGCGAGATCACCAGACCTGACGCCGTTAGACTTTTATTTGTGGGCCGAACTAAAACGCTTAGTGTACACCGAAGAAGCTCGCAGTGTAACTGAGTTAAAACAGCGAATAATAGACGCTTTTAATATTCTGAAAAATGACAGAGACATGCTTAGAAGTCTAACAAACAACTTGCAAAAACGTGCTAGTTTGTGTTTAGAAAGAAACGGAGGACATTTCGAACAATTATTGCGATATCGCTGAAAAGGTAGGTACTTTTCTTGTAAATAATAGTAATTTTGTGTAATTTTGTAAACATTAATCAGTGTAATTATTTGTAAATAAGTTGATTACGATCTTACCTCTATCCAACTGCCTACAGCATATTAGACGATCCTAAGCCCGTAAAAGTATGAAGGAAAGATCGAAATCTTACATACGAGAACATACACTGACTAGAAACAACTATCTATTCGAAACAAAAATCGTTCCGTGTGGGAATCGAACCCGCGGCACTCCGTGCAGCAGCTAATCGCTCAACCACTTCACCAAACGAGCCGTCTTATTATTGCCGTATTTTTAGGGAATTCGCTCAGTCCACTAGTTTGTTTCAATAGTTTTAAATTAAAATAATAATTATTAGTATACATTTTTCATTACACATCAAGTTAAAACCGTCAAAATACAGATGAATGTTTACTGTATGATTGTTAAGAAATAAACATCAACGGGTTTGTTTACATTTCTATCAAAGCTTTACCGACGATCTTACGAGACGTAATTTATTTGGTTTACGGTTTCGTGACACGGACACCTGAGTGTAACAAATTATTTGCCTACTACAACTACATACAGCACGGTGACGTATGTAGGTACACGCGCAAATGTGTGCGTGAGTGTGTAAGGAAGAAGGATCAGGCGGTATCGTCCTATGCGCACCCGCAAAGATGTAGCTTGCGAAATTAATGCTAGCGTTTCGCTCACACTTCCATCATGCTCCATTCATGCGCGATCGCAGCGTACGCCGTTTACTATTACCTATTTTGGCTATTATTAGTTTTACGCGAGTGCCGTAGGATGTATTCTTTTTCATGTATTTTAAGGATATTCCGAACCTTTATTAAATCAATGGTACCAGGCGTATGATAGCATAAAAATTTCAGCCGGTATATATCCGGCTGAAATTTTTTACCGTCTGGACTATAATATGGTGTGTTGTGTAAATAGAATAGAACCCATACACGCTATCATATGCCTGGTACCATTGATTTAATAAAGGTTCGGAATATCCTTAAAATACATGAAAAAGAATACATCCTACGGCACTCGCGTAAAACTAATAATAGCCAAAATAGGTAATAGTAAACGGCGTACGCTGCGATCGCGCATGAATGGAGCATGATGGAAGTGTGAGCGAAACGCTAGCATTAATTTCGCAAGCTACATCTTTGCGGGTGCGCATAGGACGATACCGCCTGATCCTTCTTCCTTACACACTCACGCACACATTTGCGCGTGTACCTACATACGTCACCGTGCTGTATGTAGTTGTAGTAGGCAAATAATTTGTTACACTCAGGTGTCCGTGTCACGAAACCGTAAACCAAATAAATTACGTCTCGTAAGATCGTCGGTAAAGCTTTGATAGAAATGTAAACAAACCCGTTGATGTTTATTTCTTAACAATCACACAGTAAACATTCATCTGTATTTTGACGGTTTTAACTTGATGTGTAATGAAAAATGTATATGACGGCGGCAGCTGACATTGAGTGCAAGAAAGAGACAGCGATATCAAGCGCTAGCAGCACGTGCACCGGACGTCATCACCCCCACCTTCCCCCCACTACGCTTGGAGTTTATAAAAGGGGCCGCTCCGTTGTAGCGGCACGCATTTCTAACGGTTACGTCGCGGTGCACGGACTGCAGTCTCAGTACGAGTCTCTGCCTCCCTCATTGCCATTATTCGTTGCTTTAGTGTCGGATTAGTTATTAAGTAAATTAATAAGATTTAAATTAGTAAAACTATTTAAAACTATACCGATCCTTGTGTTTTACTTCTGATGTCTGAGCCTATCCCGACATCAGAAGTGGGATTCGAAGACCACCCCACTTCTGGAGATTCAGCTTCCAATACCATGCAAAACCAGATGCTTTTGTTTAGTAACGGCATGGAAGCCATATTTTCTAAAATCGCTGAAAAATTATCATCTACCTCCTGTACACTAAGTCCATTAGTCTCATTCGACCCAGACGACCCCAATTCAGATATAGAGGGTTGGTGTCAGCTATCAGAAATTATAGTCGAGAATAAAAAATTAAAAGGGGTAGACCTAATAATGGCTCTAACACATTGTCTAAAAGGGCGGGCTGCAACATTTTTAACGAAAATCCGTCCTGATCAATTCGAATGGACCAAAGTTAAGGAACTTTTAAAGCCTCAATTTGCCCGGCCTTTGCTTATACAAGATCATTTTGATCAAATTATGAAATTTCAAATAAAATCTGAAGAAACTCCAGCCCAAGCTTGCGTACGTCTGTGGCAACTTATCGAAAAAATTCCCGATGCTAATTTGTCCGACAAAGTGATAACTGGCTTCGCGATCTCTGTTTTATCACAATGCGATGCTATAATTCGCCGTGAATTAAATTCCACTGTTGTAAGCGATAAAACACAACTTTTTCGTGTATTGCGTGGAATTTCCTTAAAACGTAAAAGCGAATCATCTGATCATTATGAATTTGATCCAAAACGTCCTCGGAACACTCCGAGTTTCCGGGGAAACTGCAATAATTGTGGTAAAATTGGACATCGAGCTTCAGAGTGTCGGGACAGAAAGAAAAACCTTAACCCAAGCACAAGTGTTCCAGACAAACGCCTCAATCAAAAACCTCAAGTCACATGTTACGTGTGCGGCGAACCGGGCCACGTGGCCTCCAGCTGCCCTACGAGGACCGGCGGCGCAAAGAAGGAGCAGCCGGCAGCAGGGAACAAGGAAGTCAACGTGTGCTCCAAGAGTGTTCGTGGTATTATGGACTGTAGTGGTATGAGTTTACAATTTATTTTTGACTCTGGTTCTGAGTGTAGCTTAATAAAAGAAAGCTGTTCGCATTTAATAAATGGGCAAAGATCGCATGACCTAATCAATATGACTGGTATAGGTAAAAGCAGCGTGAGAAGCACTGAGCAAATTACTAGTACGGTTAAGATTGGAGATATTTCGACTGAAATTACTTTCCACGTCCTTCCAGACAATTATTTGAGAGATACTGTCTTATTGGGTCGAGACGTGCTTCAAAATAACATTTGTGTTGAAATTTGCGAAAATAAACTGAAATTTACCCGCCTTAGAGAGACTAATATATGTTCTAAAATAAATAACACTCTTAATATCGATTCTATTAATACTGACCTAACTGGAACTGACTTAGAAAAACTGTACGATATCTTAACTAAATATTCGGGTAATTTTATTGAAACTTTACCTATGACACGTATAAAGACGGGCGAACTAAAAATAGACTTGATCGACCCCCATAAAACAGTACAAAGACGGCCCTATAGGTTGTCTTTAGAAGAATCTAAGATCGTTGATGAAAAAATTTGTGAGTTATTAATGGCTAATATTATTAGAGAAAGTATGTCCCCTTTCGCAAGCCCTATAATACTAGTAGAAAAAAAAGACGGTACCAAGCGCATGTGTGTCGATTTTAGAGAATTGAACAGTAATACCAAACCAGACAATTATCCCTTGCCTTTGATTAGCGAACAGATAGATAAGCTACATGGCGCTCATTATTTTTCCACTATCGATATGGCTTCAGGATTCCATCAGCTATCTGTACATAAAGACTCTATATAAAAGACGGCTTTTGTAACTCCCAAGGGACAGTACGAATATCTTACTATGCCTTTCGGTCTTCGTAATGCCCCTCCCGTTTTTCAGAGAGCAATTAATAATGCACTTAAGCCATTGGCTGATGACAGGATTCAGGTTTACATGGATGATGTACTCTCTGCATCGAAAACAGTCGATGAGGGTTTATGTCGTTTAGATAAATTATTAAAAACACTGTCTGAAGCAGGTTTTTCTTTTAATATTAAAAAATGTTCTTTTATGAAAACTAAAACTGAATATCTCGGTTATGTTATTTCGGCTGGCGAAATTAGACCAAATCCAAATAAAATCGTAGCTTTAACTAATGTTCCTACTCCAAGTTCCGTAACACAAGTCAGACAACTTATAGGCTTAGCTACCTATTTCCGACAGTTTATTCCAAATTTCTCTCAGCTAATAAGACCATTATATCCATTAACCAAAGGAAAAGGTAAAATTCAATGGACGACTGACCATGATCGAATTCATAAAGAAATCATTAATATACTGACCTCTGAGCCTGTTTTAAAAATATTTGACCCTTCCTTACCAGTCGAACTCCACACCGATGCCAGTTCCGATGGCTACGGTGCAGTACTCATTCAAAAACACGACAATAGACCTCACGTAGTTGCATATTTTAGTCGTAAAACAACTGATGCAGAGAGTCGATATCACTCGTATGAGCTGGAGACGTTAGCTGTTGTAAGGGCAGTGGAACAATTCAGACATTATTTATATGGCCGAAATTTTACTGTTTTCTCTGACTGTAATTCGCTGAAAGCCTCTCATTCAAAACGAGATTTGACTCCTAGGGTGCACCGGTGGTGGGCTATACTTCAGGCATACGATTTCGAGATAGTGTATAAAGAAGGTCATAAAATGGCCCATGCAGACTTTTTATCCCGAAATTTGTCTAAAGATAATTCTGAACCCAGAAAAATAAATTTTCTCGAATTAGATAAAGGTTGGCTGATTGTTGAACAAGAGAGGGACTCCGAAATTTCTGATTTAATATCTAAATTTCGTAACAATCAACTACCAGAAGATACAGCCCATACGTATGACTTAAGACAAGGCATCTTGTACAGAAAAATCGTGCGCAGGGCAGTAACTTGTTGGCTCCCTATTATACCCCGCTCTCTCGTTTGGTCTCTCATTAGTTATGTTCATAACGAAATTAAACATTTAGGTTTCGATAAAACATTGGACAAGCTATACGAGTTTTACTGGTTCCCTGACATGTCTAAATTTGTCAAAAAGTTTATTAATTGCTGTTTTGTTTGCAAAACCTCCAAGGGTCCTTCAGGTGCTCAGCAAATGCAGCTTCATCCAATTCATAAAGAGCCAATACCATGGCACACCATTCACATGGATCTTACTGGTAAATTGAGTGGTAAAAGTCATCGAAAGGAATATTGCTCTGTCTTAATAGACGCTTTTACAAAATTTGTTCTTCTCGAATATGCCCCGACTTTAACTTCCTCTCATGCAGTAAAAGCCATTAAAAATGCCGTTAATCTTTTTGGTGCTCCAAAACGTGTTATAGCCGATCGAGGCCGCTGCTATGATTCTAGTGAATTCAAAGATTTTTGTAAAGAAAATAATATAGAGCTTCATTTAATAGCTACAGGATCCAGTCGTGCTAATGGGCAAGTGGAGAGGGTCATGCGAACTTTGAAAAATATCCTTACTATAATAGAATGTAACTCTAATAATACCTGGCAGGATCAACTAGGAGAAATTCAGCTAGCTCTTAATAGTACTCGCTCCCGTGTCACAGGTTTTACACCTACAGAATTGATGTTCGGTATTCAGGGTAATTCCTTGAATCTAGCTAGAATATCTCCTAGTTCATCTGAGTCAAGCAGGATTAATGTTGAAACGGCTCGTTTATCTGCATCAGACAACATAAAATGATTGGCTAGTGCTGATACTGTTCGGTTTAATCGAGGGAGGGCGCAAATAAAACCATTCAAAGTAGGTGATTTCGTCTTTGTCAAATGTGAGGAAAGACACCAAAAAAAATTAGATAAAAAATTTAAGGGACCTTTCAAAATTATTGCAGTTTTAGATAACGATCGTTATGAACTGAAAAATATGAATGGTTCTAATAGGATTTATAAGTACGCACATGAAAATTTGAGAGAAGTACCTAGAGGACAACAAGGTTTTCTTGAAATTTCTGAAAACTATGAGTCTGATGACGATGAACGATCCGTGATGGTGGATGATGTACCTAGTAATATAAATGATGATTTACATAATGCTGCTTCTGGTGAATCAGTGGAAAACTATTTGCCATATTTAAGAGATCATAGTTCTCAAAACTTAAATGCCAGTCGTGTCTCAGAATCCGAAGAAACATTATCTATTGGTTCACAAACAGTAACTATTAATTCTGAAGATACTTTATCTATAGATTCTGAGGCAACTGTATCCTGTGATTCTGTTTTGTTTAACCCAATATCGGAACAAGGTCCCTTGCTGGATGACTAAATCAGTTTATACTGTAGGGGTTGCAAGAGTTGTGACCTAGCCCAGTTGTAGCTGAAGGGGTTTCACCTGCTTTTGTGGGTTGATAACCTAGACCAGTGTTTTGTGAGCTGCAGGGATCTCATCCATGGGATGATTATCTAGACCAGCAAATATGAGCTGTAGGGGCATCGTCGTATATTTGAAAGACGATGACCCAGTCCAGCAGTACAACAGTATGTCTAATAACTAATTTTTGAAAATTGTCTTTTGTCTAGATTGAAGAAACTTTTGCGCACGAGGACGTGCGATTGTCAGAATGGCCGTGACGGCGGCAGCTGACATTGAGTGCAAGAAAGAGACAGCGATATCAAGCGCTAGCAGCACGTGCACCGGACGTCATCACCCCCACCTTCCCCCCACTACGCTTGGAGTTTATAAAAGGGGCCGCTCCGTTGTAGCGGCACGCATTTCTAACGGTTACGTCGCGGTGCACGGACTGCAGTCTCAGTACGAGTCTCTGCCTCCCTCATTGCCATTATTCGTTGCTTTAGTGTCGGATTAGTTATTAAGTAAATTAATAAGATTTAAATTAGTAAAACTATTTAAAACTATACCGATCCTTGTGTTTTACTTCTGATGTCTGAGCCTATCCCGACATATACTAATAATTATTATTTTAATTTAAAACTATTGAAACAAACTAGTGGACTGAGCGAATTCCCTAAAAATACGGCAATAATAAGACGGCTCGTTTGGTGAAGTGGTTGAGCGATTAGCTGCTGCACGGAGTGCCGCGGGTTCGATTCCCACACGGAACGATTTTTGTTTCGAATAGATAGTTGTTTCTAGTCAGTGTATGTTCTCGTATGTAAGATTTCGATCTTTCCTTCATACTTTTACGGGCTTAGGATCATCTAATATGCTGTAGGCAGTTGGATAGAGGTAAGATCGTAATCAACTTATTTACAAATAATTACACTGATTAATGTTTACAAAATTACACAAAATTACTATTATTTACAAGAAAAGTACCTACCTTTTCAGCGATATCGCAATAATTGTTCGAAATGTCCTCCGTTTCTTTCTAAACACAAACTAGCACGTTTTTGCAAGTTGTTTGTTAGACTTCTAAGCGTATCTCTGTCATTTTTCAGAATATTAAAAGCGTCTATTATTCGCTGTTTTAACTCAGTTACACTGCGAGCTTCTTCGGTGTACACTAAGCGTTTTAGTTCGGCCCACAAATAAAAGTCTAACGGCGTCAGGTCTGGTGATCTCGCCGGCCAGTTCACAGGTCCACCGCGACCTATCCACTTATCACGGAATTCAGTGTCTAAATACGCGCGCACAGATCGCTCGTAGTGAGCTGGACACCCGTCGTGCTGGAAATACATATCCTGCAGATAGCGCAGGGGAACGTCTTCCAACATTGTTTCGATAACAGACTGTATCATTTCACGATACGTTATCCCTGTCAATCGACCTTCGATCCAAACTGGACCAATTATGCGATCGTGTATTATCGCGGCCCAAACATTCACACTGAACCGAACTTGATGAGCGTGTTCTTTTATTTTATGTGGGTTTTGAAAACTCCACCAGTGCTCATTGTGTACGTTGTAGATACCAACGCGGGTAAATATGGACTCGTCGCTCCATAGAATGTTCGCCTGCGGATGGTACTGCAGCCAGCGACAGAACTCAATACGAGGCCCAGGGTCCGGAGCATGCAAAGCTTGCACGCGTGAGAAGTGGTATGGATGCATGTCCATTGAATGGAGTAGCTTCCATACCACATACTGGCTTACGCCAAATCGACGAGCTGCTTGCCGGGTGCTCCTCCTTGGGTGTCGCTGGAAATATTCCAGGATGGCGTCTTCGACGTGTATGGACAAGGGTGGCCGGCCTCTGCCTCTGGCATGACCGGGAAGCTGGAACTGGCCATGGTCAAGTAACCGCTGATAAGTGCGGAGTATCAAGTCTGTGCTGGGGATCCGGGGGGCAGGGATACCGTTCCGTCTAAGGGATTGCAGATGTTCCTCGTCGGCGTACATTCGCCTCGCACTATTTAAATTTTCACCAGACAAGAAATAATACCTCATCATGGCAAGGTACTCTACGTTGGAGTATTCGTACGTCATTATCAAAACAATCACTGGGCGGCCGAAGCACACGCGGAAACGTACAAAAAAGCGATCGACGTCACGCTATGACAAATCGCAGGTGACTGGAGGGAACGCGGGACGCAGTACTCGGATCGAAGGGCGCGCGCGCGGGGTGGGGTGCGCATGCGGTGCCACGTGAGCGGTGCGCCTGCGGAAAGATATGATGTAGTTACCTATCAGCCGGCTTCAATCAAAGGATTGAATGTCGCTACGAATTCATTGATCATTTCTGCGCGTAGAGTAGGGTGCCTATAAATTGAATTTTTACATTATTTTTCAATATTTTGTTTTTTTTTTTTGTTTTTATTATTTTTTTGTTTTAATATGATTAGTTTACTACAAATAAGTAATACTATTTATTGATAGGTTAATTTCATTTTAGGTTTTTTTTTTAATAAATAGGAGATTTCTGTGCTATAGGCTTCTACTCCGTTCACCTATTATACCCTATTTTTTTCCAGACGGTAAAAAATGTCATCCGGTATATATATATATGTGTAATAATATTATGAAAGTCGCTTCTTATTTTGAAAAAGTCCTAAGTTTTTGCGCACATACAAAATACTTTCTAAGATATAAAGAGAAGGAGAGTTAGTATACCAATTTCTTTGAATTTGTTTCTAAGAGACTCGCGACGACTCATTTTATAGTTCGCACGGATTGCCCTCTTTTGTAAAATGAAAGTGTTCTGTCCGACAGAGATTGATATTGCTATTATTTTTATAAGACATACTTTCAGTCTATTAAACAAGCTTCCTTTAATTTTAGCATTAGTTTAATTGAATAAAATTAAATTTTAAGGGTTACGTCAGTGTTTTATTTGCACCCAGTTAACACCCTATCAGAATAGTTTAATTTTTTTTAGAATTACTAGACGTCGATTTTATCGATATCGATATTATTGTTGCAAAACTGACTTGTGCATCACTATGTTTCGAACATTCGTCCTGACATGGTTCCATTGGCCAATCACAACCGCTGTATTTTCTTCGTCCCCCGGCCCGCAGTGGTGAGTCGTGTGCCAAGACGAAATAGGTCTATCAGCTCTCAAGTGGTTAAATTGTCTTTGGTTAAAACATTTAGGCTACCATAGTAGCCTGATACTTTTTGATGTTTTATTGTGTACGTTTATATATATGACTTTTGTTTTTGATTATTTTTTTTCGTTTAAATTGCATTTAATTTAGTGACATAATGGTTTAATAATTTATGTTTAACATTTTATTTAAATAATATATTATTTTCTAATTTTAATTGAATTGCATGTTTTCATATAAATATTTGTACATCTAATACTGTTGTTAATCTTAAAGTTTAGTGCTGGATTATATTCGAAAGCAATGTAAATTGTTACTGAATAAATAAATAGAAAAATTGAATTATTATTTGTTGCCACACACATGGCTCATGAGGGTGCTGGAGTTGTATAAATTAGATGCAACTTTGCGCACCTTCCTGATGTCATGTATGGGGCAATGGAGGATGGTCCTTCGCTATCTAGGATGTCAAAATGTCCAGAGGAATAGCGAACCGATAAGGATCGAGCGAGGCATATTTCAGGGTGATAGTCTGAGTCCGCTTTGGTTTTGCTTAGCCTTGAATCCTCTAAGCACATTGCTGGAAGATTCAGGTCTAGGCTTTCGACTGAGGAGAGGTGGTCAGGTTGTATCTGATTCCTCCTCTACATGGATGACCTAAAACTCTTTGCCCCCAACAATTTGCAACTAATGGAGCTACTGAAAGTAAATGAAACTTTCAGTAGCGCCATCAGGCTGGAATTTGGTGTGGACAAAATATGTGCGGTCATGCATGTAAAGCGGGGAGAGATTGTGGAATCCGTGGGAACTCAACTCTCGGATTCCATAAACCTTAGAGCCCTTTCCACATCCAAAACCTATAAGTATTTGGGTATGTTGGAAGCGTTGAGCATCAATGGTACTGACATGAAGCAATCATTAAAGGAACGCTTCTTTGGCCGCCTGAAAAAGTATTTTTATATTTATTTATTTATTTATAGTTAATTAACACGGTATAATACCAATTACATTAACTAACATAAAATGAAAACAAAACTATACAATGCAGACAGTTGTGTCACAAACAATTATTCACTAATTATTCACATGGACCTTATATTCTTCTTCTTCTTCTAAGTAAACACACCCACACATACACCCACACTCCACATACACATACTACTTTCACACTACATTTTCAATAGCCTAAAGTACCTACTATTGTAATTTCTGCATGTTCAAAATTATTTACCTACTTCTTAAGGAATTAGACCAAGAAACGGGGTGGCAACCTCAGGAAGGTGCATCCGCCAGTTCATTAAATATCATGTCATTAATCATCAATCATTCAAAATCAATCATCATTAATTATCATGTTCATTACAAATCTTAATTGGTATAAAAAATATAATGTAATGAATTGGGAGAAGGCGCTGAAATTTGACACACAGGTTTTTACCTAGTATG
The DNA here is from genome assembly GCA_917490735.1 of Dryobotodes eremita. Lineage (NCBI taxonomy): Eukaryota > Metazoa > Arthropoda > Insecta > Lepidoptera > Noctuidae > Dryobotodes > Dryobotodes eremita. The sequence goes on along the minus strand of OU823241.1, from coordinate 92,016 downwards.
GCTTTCAGAGGCTTCATAGGTTTTGTAACTCTTACCTTATTTCAATAAAGATTATTATTATTCTTCTATCAGGCGGAAACAAGGTAAGCGCCTTTAACGGTTGGGTCATGCCGATTTTGATGTATTTTTCCGGTTTACTCAAATGGACTCAGACCAAACTCGATGCCCTGGATAGGAGGGTCCGTAGGCTGCTAACTGCAAATCGAATGTATCACCCACGGGCATAGCTAATAAGGCTGTACATCCCGCGAAATTGCGGAGGTCGAGGCTTTTCAAATGCTAAGACCCTCCACAATCGCGACATATGCGGTCTCCGGGAATATTTCTTAGAAGCCGACGTGGCGATGCATCGAGATGTGGTCACAGTGAACAAGGGCCTCACCCCGCTCTCCTTGGCTAAAGAGAACTGGTGATAACATTATGGTGTATCAATATAGACTACATTTTTTGGTTATGGAGTATTGTTAGTATATCGAAATTAGATATAAAATAGCATAAATAGGAACACACACCACACTGTACCTACGCAGCATATAGAATTTATTGCTTAAAATTTTTATTTTTCATTGTATCATGTTTGTTATGGTCTCGGTTTATGAATATTTTTATTATAAAGTTACTCATACAGATATATATATATATATATATACATATTTATTTATAAATTGTTTTATTTATTTATAAGTACATACTATGTTCAGCTAGAATCACACTTAGTTCTGTGGAAAATTATACTCACCGGATTTATAATATCACACAGGGGGACGTCATTACGTCATTCAAGAGGTAGTTGCTGGAAATCAGCGCTGTTGACGATAGGTTTGTCCGAAGTCACAGCATTTTACCGAGCAACGACCTGTTCTTGCACAGATGCGACGCACTGCTTAATTGTTCTTATTATTATTGTTTGTTTGTTACAAAAGTAGTAATTTTTCCACACTGCAATCGGCATTTTGTTTTTGTTTTGATCGTTTGTTTGTTGTCATTTGCCAGTGTCGCAACACAGAGCAATGTGTATTGTCTTTGGTCCCTGGCCTTAGCATCAAGCAATAGACAAAATTGTCAAACTTTTACAGCTTGAATGCGAGGCTTTTCACTATTTTGTATGTGTCTATTAGATTAATGTCGTTCATATGTAAGGTGCGTTTTGTTTTTGCAGAATAAACTATTTTTCTTTTTAACTGGCGCAAGCCAGTAGTGCTTGACACTAATGATCGCATGGAAGTATGGCAGAGTAAGGAGCTTCACGGATGCTTTTACTGGGTCTTACACGGATCTGCGGGGTAATTACGTAACACACTAAAAGTAGGAATGGGTTTCTTTTTGACAGTTCAACAACATCAATTGCGTTATTTACGTTGTTGTGCAGACAATTTTTTCGAACATATGAAGCAATGGATTAGCAATAGGCTTCAAAATGATTCAGATTGTGATAGATAGCGTGTTACGTAATTAGGGTGCTGATGTAGATCAACTAGCATCCGTAGCCTGGCTGCGCTTCGGTGATCTCTTTGGAGAAACCGAAGATTTTGTATGTGCAATTATGGACGAAGTTATAATGACAAACAATTACCGGAGCTCTATTGTGAAAGACGGCATGGTTGACATCTGTCGGGCATGCCACCGTCCGGGTAAATCAATCAGACACATTATCTCCGGATATTCTCGTCTAGCTAATGAAGAGTACTTGCATAGACACAACCTTGTAGCCAACACCCTAATTACGTAACATACCATCTATCACAATCTGAATCACTTTGAAGCCTATTGCTAATCCATTGCTTCATAAGCTTAAAAAATTTGTCTGCTCCACAACGTAAATAAGGCAATGAATGTTGTTGAACTGTCAAAATGAAACCCATTCCTACTGTTAGTGTGCTACGTAATTACCCCGCAGGATTATCTATCAGCAACTTTCTCTGAAATACAGCCTTGTAGAATCGGAAGTGCCGTACTACAGGTATGTGCCCGACCCAGTTCTCGAAAATGGAAATATCACATCGTACTGGTATGGATCAATCATCACTGACAAGACTATTGTTGCCAATAAGCCGGATATAGTGGTGGTGGATCGATTAGAGCGGCGCGCAATGATTATTGACATTACGGTGCCGCATGACGGGAACCTCGTGACAGCCGAGGAAGAAAAACAACTAAAGTATCTTGACTTGGCTCGCGAGGTTGTCGACATGTGGGATGTGGACTCAGCGATCATTGTGCTGATAGTCATGACAGCCAATGGCTTAATAGCCAAGAGCCTCGATCAACACCTGAGGAGGCTCTCGTTGGGCAGCTGGATCATGGGCTTGATTCAGGAAACGGTACTCTCTCTGGAGCCCTGACCACCAGTAGCTTGGACCCTGTTTCCGATACCGGTGGGCAACTACTTTTTATATTTTTAAATGTTTTCATATTTTTATATTCTAATATTTAAAAGTATAATTTGTATGTACATATATAATTAAATAAAAGACATAAATAATAATATAAATGGTCAGCTATTTTCATATGATACTTAGGTACTATTTTTACATTTAGGTAAAGTTATATTTAAGTAATTATTACAAAGTACAAAGTACAAGTACAAGTAAGTTACAAAGTAGCCGTTACCCGCGACTTCGTCTGCGATCCAGGATGAAAAGTAACCTATGTTCTTACCCAAGTTATGGTCTATATGTGTGCCAAATTCCATCCAAATCCGTTCAACTGTTTTGTCGTAAAAACGTAACAAACAAACAAACTTACTTTCGCATTTATAATATTAGTTAGGATTCGGTTAAGCTATGCAGTATTTCACTATATCCGTTCGATTCCCTAAAGTCCTTAGAAACTAAAGGTTTTATAACATAGTTTTTTTTAATGAATGAAATTCTAATTTCTGCCTCGTTGGTCTAGTGGTCGCAAGCGCTACTGCTAAGCATGAGGTCCTGAGTTCGATTCCGAAGTCAAGCAAAGTGTTGTTGGGTTTTTCCGTCACGGATTTCGCAGTACCAGCCCGGATTTGTGCCCTGTTAATGGCAATAGCTCGCCCCCTATGACTTAAACATACTTAACTGGTGAAATGTGCGTGTACTATAGGTACACCTCTGCCTAAACCTTCGAGGAATACAGGCGTGATGAAATGTTATGAAATTACAAATTGTCAAACTTAAAAAAAAAAATACCTAATTGTTTTTTTTTTATATTCAGACAACGGTAAAACATATTTTTGCCATTTCATGTTCTGATTTAACTAAAAACTGAGTAAGCGGCTTTTGAGTCAATCCTACCAGTTTCAGAGCTTAGGATTTAAACATGCAAAGCTTTATTATTTTCCTTTTGATGTACACTAAAACTTTAATTTAAATGAAGTCCAGTTTATAGTTAGTCTAGCTTTTGCCCGCGGCTTCGCTCGCGTTAATTTAGACTGACTATCAATTCGGGTTATAATTCAATCATGATTCGAAAGACACGTGGCGTCATCTATTATCATAAGGACGTTATTGTTATTTTCCTCGGGAACAGTACTTTTTTGCGGGATGAAAGATACCCTATGTCCGTTTCTGTACTCCTGACAACGTATATGCAAAATTTCAGGATGATCGTTTTAGTGGTTTAGGCGTGAAAAGATAACAAACAAACAAACAAACTTACTTTCGCATTTATAATATTATTAATAATATATTAATATAAATTAATTAATTAAATAATTAATACATTAATAATTGATATATTAATTTTAATAAAGTTAGGAAGATAGGATACTTGAGTCATCTAATATCAAAGGCGGCAATATCCACTCTTGGTCAAAATTAAACTATAAATGTCTTAAATCTGTGGACGTACTTTGTACAGAGAAATTCATTGAACATCAGATACGGCAATATCCCTTAGCAAACACTATAATAAATATGAAGTTTGTAACAAACACAGCACTGTCCCTTGTCATTCGAATCAAATCTGGCAACATCCATGTCGACCAATCAGAGCGCAGAATTTAGTATAGCGCTAACGCTGTTTGTAACTGCCGATTTGTGTGTGTTTTTATTGTTTTTTGTCGAGTTTAAGTGCTATTTGAAAGTCAATATTAAAAAAAAGTTAAAATATGGAGTGTCGGGCATGTCCGAGTACATCCAATCAATCCCGAAAACGCACAGCTCAGCCAGAAAATTGGAAAAAGAAACGTAGCAAAACGAGAGCGTTAAGTACAATGCTTAAATAGGTTTGATACTTTCAAGATATATTTAAAATTAATTTCGTAGTATTTTTTTATGTAAGTACTTACATAATTATTATAATTTTAGTACGAGTATACATTATAACGGACCGCAATTAAAAATAAGGTTAACAATTTGACTGTTATATGTATATTGTCGTAAATTATGTGAACGAACATACTTGCAGTGTGATCAGTTGATCTTAATTATGTACATTTGGTGAAATCTGATGATGTGCTTTGGACACAACCTCTTGAATATAGGTCGATTTTTTACCAACAAAGCATGTACAGTCAACCGCACGGTTGATCGGCATAATGGTCCTACATAGCATAATTTGTTAATCTCATATTTTTTTATCTTTCAAAAGGTATTCATCGGTTAAACTTCCAGCAAAGCCTATGTGCCAACACCGAAAAAAAGTTTTTAAATGCGGATCATTAACGATGCGAGATTTGAAGAATTTTCATAGTGCATTTTATAAACACCCAGATAAAGAAACGCAAGATGCTTTTCTTCTCAAAAACTGTACTGCTACAATCCCTAAAAGAAAAAGACCTACGGCTAAAACACATACCTCAAAAAAATTCATACAAAATTCACGGTGTATAGCATATTAAACAGAAAAAGAAATCCTGTTTGTCAGAAAGCTTTCCCCCGCATTTTGAATATTACTAAACACAGAGTGCAATATATTACGAAAAAGTTTTCGGAAACTGGTGGGGAACCAGTGAAGGAGAAAAGAGCAGGTGACCACAAGTCCCATTTATTCGCAGAAAAGAAAAAGTCAGTGATGCTGTTTATTAACATGTTTCATGTTGATGAACCGCATTTTTGTCGGGAACATTTACACCGACGATATTTGTCAGCGCAACTTTCCATCAATATAACGTGGAAAATGCACAATAACCAACCAAATATCGAATCACAGTTAAAAGTTACGAAAGGATATTTAAGAAAAAAAACGATAATAACTATAATCTCGGTTTCGACAGTCCCAGGAAGATGTATGCTCAGTATGCCTTCAACTACTGGAAAAAATTAAAAGAGAAAATAATGAAACGCTAAAACAAGGTTTTCGGGTAGAGCACAGAGTCCACAAGCTGAAAGTCAAAGCGTTCTTTAATTAGAAATGATTTGAAAACCTTTTCTTTTGATTGTCAAAAGAATCTGGCTCTGCCCAAAACACCCGATCAAATAACGTATTATTCGCGGCAGTTTTATCTCTATAACTGTACAGTCGTAGAAGGTTCGTCAGTCTCCCCTTACGAAAGACAATGTGTTTGCATAATGCTGGACCGAAAACGAGTATCCTAAGGGCTCCAATGAAATTGCATCCATTGTATTTCATAGATTAAGAAATGCAGACTTAACAGGTATAAAAACGGTGAGACTAATAGCCGATGGATGCCCAGGCCAAAATAAAAATACAACCATGATCGCAATGTGCTCAAAATGGTTAAGAGATTTGGCTCCTAATCATGTGCGAAAAATTTAAATAGTTTTCCCTGTGGTGGGACATTCCTTCATCCCGCCAGACAGGGTATTTGCTCATGTAGAAAAAGATGTGAGAAAATGTGAATGCATTATAAAACCGGAAGATTACCTGGAAATAATAGGCACACACAGCACTATTGTTCGATTAGATTCTGATTGTGAGATCTTTGACTTCAAGAGTAGTATGGGCACTGTGATGAAGGATGTAGGGTCTTGGCACTTTCAGTTTAAAAAAACCAAAACATTTTTTATACAGCGATCTGCTCAGGCAGACAATGTTCTAGTACAAGGCGAGGTACACTTTAATAATACTGAAGGTGTTGTGAAGAAGGTGACTCGGAGAAATAAAAAGCCAGTGACATGAATCCTGAGGTCATTCGAATAGGATCTGTAAAAGTAAAACCTGCTAAAGTAGCAGATGTCAAAAAACTGTTAAACAGCCATTACGGTGATGATTGGGAAAACGAGAATGGATTGGACTTTTATAAAAACATTTTCTCTCAAACATCAAATGTAGAAGATGACGAAGATAATGACCCAATAGAAGTACATTGTGAACCATGTATTGAAGATAACTGTGTAGTTTAAAATTGGAGAGTAATGTCTGAGATTTTTCAAATTATTATTATTTAAGAATACTTGTTTTTATTTTTTAATTTAAGAATACACTATGTACGATTCGTAAGTTAATTTTCTAAAAAAAAAACTCATTAGTCTAGTAAAATATTATACGGGTACCTAATTGTTTCAAAAGTGGTTACTGACTGATATTTTGAAATAAAGAATTTCTAGTTTCGTTCTTACGTGTTTATTTCGTATCGTTTGGTTCGAGTTATTATTAAAATTTAATACTCATTCATAAAGTATCAACATTTTAGATACTGCGGGATACCTACCTTTTAAACATGGAGGACAGCTTTAACAAACATGGCTTTCTCCACGCCTCACAGTGGGTCGAAACTATGATTTTAGTGACTTAGGAGCCAACTTTGTTTTTTTACTTTTTTCTTTATGCGGATGGATAGAGCTCATTAACCTCAATAATAATTGTCGTGATGTTTTATATATGTTATATGTTATATTATATTTAAAAATGTGGATCTATGAATTTCAATTTGTTTGTTTAATGACTTTTAATATTAGTTTATAAAATGTTCTTTTAAGTTAAATTTAATACTGAATAGTAAGTAAAGATAGACACATTACAAATTAGTAAAGGTACTAACTTACTACTAACACAAGTAAACTAAAACTAACTGTATACAACACCAAACTTTACATGTAGATGTCGAAGCTTCTGTAGTAGATGGTGGTAGATTTTCAACATCTTCAGTATTACAAATCTCGAAACTTTCCTGTTCAGTGTTCACAGCTTCAGGTATCATTCCTTCGGGCCAGTTTATTGCACGTTCTAACCAATCACCATTTTTTCTTATAAACTGTGCTAACTTGCGACTACTTCGTTCCCATCTTGCACTTATATTTGAACAAAAGCGCGTACAGAATGTTTGGAGCTCAACACTGTTCTCTTCGGTCACGTTTATTCTATGTTGTAAAATTTGAAGGAGTTTTTACTGTCTGACAGCGACTTCAGCTGCTCTCTTAAAATCATAAATAAATCTAAATTGTTAACTAAACTGTCCATTGATAACAAATATTTACAAATTTTTGTACTACCCGCATTAACTAATTATCCTCATTAAAATTACGGCAATGGCTAAAAGTGAAAAAACATTGTTTTTTATAAAGTAAAAGGTTCAGCTAATTACAGTCATTAACCACACAAATAGAAATTCATAAATAAATATCCACATTTTTAAATAATACATATATTAGTAAATTTAAGCTAATTAGGTACCTTGTAAATGTATTGTTGTTAGTTGTTAAGTAATTATGTGTATTACTACATGCTTTTATTTACTATTCCATATCAAATTTAACTTAAAATAACTTACGAGAATAAAAATGAAGCTTTTTATTCTATGCAATTTTTATTTTTTCGATCCATTTATTTGGCAGAATTGCAACTTTGTGCACATGTTCATAGCATCAAATGATAGTAGACTAGACAAGGTATAAGAAAAATAAAGTTTTAAAGCGGGATCACACGCTACTTAGCAGGAATTAAATTAAATTTGATCCGCTCCATACAAAAAAATAACAAAACACATTTTTCTACCCAAAATATAAAGTTTAGGAAAAAAAACATAGGAATAATTATTATTGAGGTTAATGAGCTCTATCCATCCGCATAAAAAAAATAGTAAAAAAACTAAGTAGGCCCCTAAGTCACTAAAATCATAGTTTCGACCCACTGTGCGCCAGTCTAAGTCAAATCCGCCAATATCCACATGTCTCTATCAGATCCTGCAATCTCCAACGGTTTTACGTAAATTTCTAGTCTATTTGATGATAAATATTTGAGAAAATTATTTCAAAGTGTTTAGAATGTGTTAATATATTATGTATTTAGTCTCCAAGCAGTAAGATAATACATTTCTTATACCTATTATATTAATTTGTCATTTTGTACAAAATCTACCAGCAGTGTGGATATTGCCGCCTCTGATATTAGATGACTCACTTATTTATTAAGAGGTCATATTTTGTTTTTTAAGGTTACAAAGGGATTATTAATAAAGAGATCAGTTTTACGTGTAGGTATCACAATTAGAGACAGTTTACAGATTCAGTACATGACAGTTTATAATTTACTTAGTGTATATATATTTAGTAGTCATGTAATGTTTAATTAAATAATCCTCTTGAAATACAACCTTACAACTAACAAAAAACTTAAACTTACTTGGACGACCACGTGTGGCTGCAAGCCACACTACCAATTCGTTTTGGTGGGCTCGGCGTCCGCAAAATTTCTAGTGTAAGCCTACCGGCGTTCCTGTCCTCGGTCCACAGCACCAAGAAGTTTACCACAATGCACTCGCACACTGCTGCAAGAGCGCTGGTCGGATGGCACGTCACGCCAGCATTAATGACATCATCCGTCGAGCTCTTGTCACTGGGCTGGGCATGTGACGATGGGAAGAGGCCAGATAGAATGACCATAATGCCCTGGAAGTTGGGTACGCCTTTGGTGTGGGATGCAACTTGTGTCGACACCCTCGCGCCATCCTATCTTCCTAGCACGGCGGGCTGTGCTGGGGCGGCTGCTGCAGGAGCAGAAAGCCTCAAACGGCGAAAGTATAAGAACGTTATTGGGAGCTATATGTTTGAGTCATTTGGGGTTGAAACACTAGGGCCTTGGGGTCACAGTGCTCATCAAATATTTCGGGACATCGCCAAGCGGTTGGTCGACTCTTCACGCGACCAGAGGGCTGGTCTATTTTTAGCCCAAAGAATCAGCATTGGCATCCAACGTGGCAATGCTGCCAGTCTTTTGGGCACTTATCCCATTGACAGCGATGCGGACGAATTTTTTGATGCCCTATGAGCTCTTCACTATTTTTTTTTTTTAATTATACACTTGTAAATAGTAGGTATATATATTTTAGTTTTAGCTTTTATATTGTAATATAATTAGTTTGATTAAATAAAAAAAGATCGAAATAAAAAAAAACAATTAAAATATATAACTTAACACAAAAACATATAATATACTATATTTAATAAGAATGAAGGTATTTATTGCAATTATGTTTTATCATTTGTTTAATAGAAATAGTTTTAATTTATTAATAATAAAAATATTGCAGGCATTTATTGTTGTTGAAGAAACTCAGGTATTGCAGTGCTTCCGAAATGTTTGCGGGAGCTTCCATCGATGATTTCTTCTCTGTCATCAGAAAAAGAACCGCATCGATGATGAGCAGGGTCCGTGGTAGCACCAACACTGTCCTCAGAACGTTAGCGTGCAAAATAAACGGTCCGTGTACGGTTTACTGGGCGAGTGTTCACTTGCTCAGTAACAGGAAATAGACTGAGTAGTAGTGGTAATATACAGGGTTACTGGTAATTCGACGTATATCCGGCAGGGGCTGATAAGGGGGCCAAAATGCAACAAATTGAACCCCCCATATGTATGGCCGAAATTCAATAGTTTTCGAGATATTAGAATTTTAAGGGTTTTTCGATATTTACCCAAAATTTGACATTTCATTCCAAATAAAAAAAAAACTACATATTTGAATGGGTACCATTAAAAATGATGTTGTAGCTGGCACTTCAATTAAGCTATGGACATAATTAAAACTACTTAATTTAACAAAATAATGAAAATAATGAGCGATATAAGAATAATATCTTACCAATATTTTCATTTTACGCTTCAAAAATGTTGTCTCGTCACAAAAATTTATATGACATTAATCGTACAAATAACTAAAACAACTTGCTTATTCTGTAAGCTTTCCAGAAAGCTATAAAAGTCAATTTTAAAATACATAATACGTGCCAAGGCATGTGTTTGAATCGGCGCGGGGAGAGAAAGGGTCATTTGTATTTGTATGAAATAAAATGCATAAAAAAATGTACATCAAATTTTATTACAAATTTTACACATCTTATTCAAAATGAGCCCCTCGATTACGAATGCAGGTTCGAATTCTCTTCCTAACTTCGGTTTTCGTCACTCTTGATGTGAACGTTGTTCTCATCTGTTGCGCCGCGTTTATTATTCGCTGTCGAAGTTCTTCGACTGAATTTATTGGGGTCACATAAACTAATGCCTTCATATGACCCCAAACGTAAAAATCAAGTGGTGTGATATCAGGGCTTCGTGCTGGCCACGGAATTGGCCCTCCCCTCCCAATCCATCGGTTTGGATATCTCTCGTCTAGCCACTGTCGGACAGTAATCCGGTAATGTGCTGGGCAACCATCATGTTGAAACATGAGGTTGTTTTTTATTTCTTCGGGAACATCCGCCAACAAATCGTCTAGGTTGTTTCTCAAAAACTCCTCGTAATTTTCGCCGTTCAAATTTTGGGGCAAGAAATGAGGGCCCACCAAATAATTATCAACGACACCCATCCATACGTTCAGGGAAAATCTCATTTGCGACGCAGTTTCTTTTAGTTTTTTTGGATTCCTGCCTGCTTTAGGTGCCCAAAAATGTAAGTTATGGTAATTCGTTATTCCATCCCGGTCAAACTTTGACTCGTCAGTCCACAAAATATTTCTTAGGAAATGTTCCTGGTCAGCGTCAGCGTTTAACATAAACCGAGAAAATTCGAGTCGCCTGGCAGGATCTCCCTCGTGCAATGTTTGAACAGGTTGATAATGGTACGGGTGTCTACCTGATAGATGTACTACCGACCACACTTTCCACTGGGACATACCGAGCTGTCTTGCAACAATGTTCGTTGAGATGTTTGGGTCATCAATAAAACACTGAAGAATGGTGTCCTCTTCGTCAGCCGTGTACCGTCGAGGTCTGCCAGCGTTGAATTGTGTTCTTTGAACACTGCCAGTTTCAGACAATCGTCGATAGGTGCTCCCGAAAACAGTAACGTGGGGAAGTCGACGATCGGGAAAGCGGCGTTGGTATTCTCGCCGAGCCGCAGCCGCGTTTCCATCGGCAAAACCATAACAAAACATTATGTCTGCGTATTAGTTATTAGGATACGAAGCCATGTTATCCGAAATAACAATGATAACAAAAAGAATAACAAGAGAAACAAGAATTAACAATAATGATCGATAACAAATTAACGGGATGAGAGATTGGTAGCAAGATAACAACACACGTGCTTGCGCGGCGGAGAGTCAAAACTTACTAAGGAAGGCGACGTGTACTCCCCCGCCCGCACACCCCGCCCTCACACCCCGCCCCATCGCGAAGAATTTCGCCAGGAAAATCGGTTGTTTTAGCGAGGATCATAAACTAAAAACACAGATAATTTCTCTCCCCGCGCCGGTTCAAACACATGCCATGCCACGAATTATGTATTTTAAAATTGACTTTTATACCTTTCTGGAAAGCTTACAGGATAAGCAAGTTGTTTTAGTTATTTGTACGATTAATGTCATATAAATTTTTGTGACGAGACAACATTTTTGAAGCGTAAAATGAAAATATTGGTAAGATATTAATCTTATATCGCTCATTATTTTGTTAAATTAGGTAGTTTTAATTATGTCCATAGCTTAATTGAAGTGCCAGCTACAACATCATTTTTAATGGTACCCATTCAAATATGTAGTTTTTTTTTTATTTGGAATGAAATGTCAAATTTTGGGTAAATATCGAAAAACCCTTAAAATTCTAATATCTCGAAAACTATTGAATTTCGGCCATACATATGGGGGGTTCAATTTGTTGCATTTTGGTCCCCTTATCAGCCCCTGCCGGATATACGTCGAATTACCAGTAACCCTGTATACTACTACTACTGATCTGGATTTTTGTACTAACAAATTACTAACACCCTGTTTAGTTGTATTTTTATGTGTTCTACTAACAACCCTACTAACGTTTTATTTGTGTTAAAATGTATGGACGTATGTCTGAAATAAAGATATACCTATATTATTATTATTTATATTTCTTATTTTTTCTGGTAACTTATTATGTCGACATGACATAGGTACTTGAGGAGGGCATTTTTAATCGGGATGTAGGTATGTTTAATCTATTTTTATGTCTTAAAGTAAATTTGGTTTGTAGGTCTTCTCTTTTTGTGTAGAATTCCGAGTATTTACGTACAAAAGGACATTGCTCTGCGCCCATACATTATTCGCCCTGGTACCAAGAGCATGGGAAAATTATGTGTTGTATTGTCGATCATTAGTAAATTCCTAGATGTTGTATTTGTAACAGACTAGCTAAAGAATAGATACATTTCAAAAAAGTATCAGTTTTTGAGGTTATAATCGAACCACGAATATTATGGTTTTTCATAACTCCGTGCCTCTAAGTGATTCTTAACAAACAGTAATCAATATCCTAATGCATTGTCTGCCGGGTTCGCGGATTGTTCGAAAGAGTTACAGTGTCCCTGGCGCACAGGCAACTGAACACGGGTGGGGTTTAGTCAGTAAGAGACTGACACGCCCTTCCGCTCCGCCCAGAGCGGGAGAAGCCATTTGATGACTTCCCATCCGATAAAAAAAAATACATTTAGCTATTTTGAATACCTACCTTGATAATTAGGTATGCATTTTTTGTTCTAAAGCTTAAGTAATAAATAATAATATTAATAATATATTAATATTAATTAAGAGATTAGTAATACTATATGGATTCACGTATTGGTAATCCGACGAACTCTGATATGCTAATATTTCATATTCACATAATCTATAAAGTGACCAATCAAAGCAGGATGAATAATATCATTCAGATTCATTTCACTCGGCACGGATCGGAGCGCTAGTTTTATTATGTTTTCTGTGGATCTGGATCGGATTCACTCTGCTGTTCGTGAAGTGTACGAATGAATGGCAACAAACGAACAAGTACGGCAGTGATACGTATTAGGTCTTAGTTAAATCACTGATACTCAAATATTAGTTAAGATATTATAATATTACTAGATATATTCATATTAGCTAATACTGATAAATACCGGTATTAACCCATATTTTGTAACAAGTGACCATTTAGTAAAGACAAAAATAGGGGTGCCAAATAATATACGATAAAAAGCGATGGTTCCTATGATTTACTATGGCCATACGTTATAAACAGTATTACATCAACTTTTGTCATCCGAAAATATTAATATCATTACAAGTATGACAATGTCCTACTTATAATAAAACCATACTTCTTTACTTCTATACTTGCAACAATATTAATATTAACATCTGTATCTAATCTGCAATATTGCTTTTTTTTAAAGGAAACATTTATAATTCACCCAGTAATGATAAATATTTTTTTAAATATTAATTTTTGTGAGCTCGTAAGTGATCGTTTAGTTAGACGTAAACCACACACTTTTCTAAAGGATCTTAGAAAACCCTGAATAATTATCATGATAAAATATGTAGATTTTGTACATTTCAGCATTATTCTTACAACCTATTTAAAACTATTACCTACCTATTTATATATTATTTTTTAGTGAATAATAATAATGGAATGGTGATTGATTGTTTTTATTGTATTTCTATTTGCACTATAATCGAAATAAATTCAAAATGTGATTCAGATTACAAAATATGCAACAGTTAAAAAATAAAATCAACCGACTTCAAAAAAAAAGACAAAAATGTGAAAATTTACTTTTTCGGACGTCGGTGTCTTTGGTTTTGTATTTTCGGTTTTTGCCACCGACTTCCAAAATTTAAGTAATTTTCAAATTTTTTGTGATTTTCTGGAAATCGGTTGATTTTTTTGTAAAAAAGTTTTTATTTTTCACTTTTTAGATGTGGTACTTACCCCAAACAAATTCGTATAAGGTTTAAAGATATTTATTCTCAAAAAAGACACAAAGTCACTTACATGAGAACAATGCTTAAAATAAATTATATCAATAAAAAGTTCGTCACAGACGTCACGGTAGCAATTATGATACAGTCATAGATATAAGAAAGAAGGACACAGTGCATCCAATGCATTCAACTTTTAGGAAGACTACCACTACTTGATATGTAAATAAGTGATAGGGGATTATTAAAACATCATCAATATAAACTAAGTGGAAAAAATACGCAGTATTAAGGATAACTCAAAAACTCCTAGTCAGAACTTGATAAAATTTATATGGGATCACATGAAAAGCACCAGCTTTCAAATAAAAGAAGAATCATCCAAATCGGTTCACCCAAAAAGAGTTCTAGGCTAACACAGATAAAAAAGAAAACAGGCGAATTGAGAACTTCCTCCTTTTATTGAAGTCAGTTAAAAAAGAAAACATATATTACAATCGAATGGGCATCGCTAATCGTCTTCGACACGACAACATGACATAACGTTTGGCCAAGATGGCGACAATTAATGATATTAGTCGCGTAAAATACTTTTAATGTTCATTTTGACATGCAGCTAGTCCGTGTTATAAAAGTATTTGCAAGTAATTTAATGAAGTAGACAATTAATTATCGTGTATTTCCGATGCTTTTATTGCACAGGGTGATTTTGGACATTGTCCTTTATAGACTTCAAAAATGTAGAGGCACGGTAGGGTTAAAATGTTCGATTCCTGGAAGTGAGGTTTACAGCTATCTTTTTGTTCAATATTTACTAGAATTCCAATAAGTTTTTTTGTAGGGTGAATAGTGTAGCTGCGTCTGTACTGTTACCCCATAATATGACACCGTATTTAAGCCATGCATAGGCAGGTGCATAATAATGTTACCAACGCAGTGTGTCGGTAGTGTTTTTGATTTCATAAAGGGCGAATGAAAATTTTGATAATTTTGTTTTTAATTTTTAGAGATGCTACTTCCAATTTGTGTGTGTCTATGTCTAGGCCTAATAGGGTCAATTGATTTACTACTTATAACTTATAATTTTTAAAACTAAAGCTTATTGTTATAGGTTTTTTTTTTGTCGTGGATGGTATGTCATTATTTTTGTCTTGTTAAAGTTAATTTCTAGGTTATTTTCCGTCATCTAGTTAGTTGTAGCTTCAAGTGTTGAATTTAGTTTATCGTTTAGGTTGGTATTAGTTTCGCCTGAGGCGAAAACAAGCATGTGTCTGTGCTTCGGGAGGTCGTTTATGTATACTAAGAAGCAGCCTACCACACTGCCCTGTGGGATTGAAGCGGTGTTTTCGGATCGGAACAATTCTATTTCATTCGTTTTTTGGTTAAAAAATTCTAATTCCACTAATTTCTCTATAGGCTGTAAATATGATAGGTTTGGGGGGTTATTTGCTAAGTTTCACCTAAAGACTCCATGTCCTACGTGTCACGGTAATTGAGATATGTATTTTTTTAGATGTTTCTTTGATTTACCCGATGTTGCAATTGATCTGTAGAAAATGATTTATGTGATTCCGAAGTCTTAAAACTGTGTAAATGTAAACAAAATTACAACTTCTAAATTCATTTACGTAAATAAAAACTAAAAGCTATTTGAACTTAGGTTTATTTTAAAAAGTACTCAGTATATACCCTTTACAACGGTATACTACATGTCATCGACATAAGTCATAGTGTGGTCAGCATTAGAGATACTAGTTCGCCGGGCGGCCTCTCACGCACCCCAAAGATTGAACCAGTTTGAACAATGCAGTTAACGTAAGCAGGTAAAAAGTCAGTCTCTTTCATGCGCAAGTATAATGACTCTCGTCTTTGTCTATCATTGGGTTGGAATTTTTGGAGGTTGCGGCGTGACCAGGTTCAGTCGAGATTTGACTATCTCTGCTATTTTGAGTGCTTGTGCGGTTCACGTTGTTCTCTTCGTTGCTGAGTTTTCTTGTTGAATCTTGTTATTTTTACAAGCTTTTATGTAACTTGCAATGTATGTATTTTTGTCCGGGTGGGATCTTGCAAGCTGAAAAAAAAACCACTTCCTCTTATCCTACGGAGTTGAAATTTCACATGTTGATTCTGTTTTGTAGACAATGCATTTTTATGATGCATGACCTGTGATTCTACACCCAGAATTGACTCCAGACGAAGGATCTCCTTAACGGTTAACGGTGCAACATGACATTTAATGTACGCGTTTAATTATGGTAGTTCCTTCTAAAGTCCACCATAACCTGGCTGCTGCACCCAGGATTGGCTCCAGTAGAGAGAACTCCTCAACGGTGAATAGCAGAGACACAAAATTTTATATACGCATACAATTATGATAGCTCGTTTTAAAGTTTACCATGATCGGGCTGCTGCACCCAGAACCGGCTCCCATATGAGAGAACTCCTCAGAGGTCAACAGCACAGGCATGAAATGTTATATGAGTATTCATTAAATTATAATGATAGATCGCTCTAAAGTGTGGCATGACTTGGATAGTGCAACTCGAATGGCTTCTCACCATGACTTGTGTAAAGATGCGTTTGGGTTCTTAGGATTTGTCTTTACAAGTACCTTTCAAGAGAAGGTAATAGAACGGTTATCTATAGAAGTTCTAATGCTAAAAAGTACAAAATAAAATTGAAGTAAAAGCCTTTTTAAAAACAAGCTTTTATTGAACTAAAAAGTACTAAATAAAACTAACGCTAACATAAAACTTTAATATTTTCTTAAAAGCTGGTTTTCAAAAAGGATTTTTACTTTTTTTTTAACTTTCGTTATTGTTAAATCTTGTTACAGTTAAATCTTATTTTCGTTAAATCTGAGAATTGTTTTTCGTTTTTCGACTTGGCTATTATGCCGAACTTCGGTAACGAAGAGTATACTATATGTTGCTGGTGTATGGCAGAGCTAATTGCAATGCGCATGAAGCGCGAATAATTTATCAGGAGCGCTATCCTGATCGACCTCTACCACACCACGAGACCTTCTCAACAACCTAACGACGTCTGAGGGAGACCGGGCATTTTCAAAGCCTCGAGTCAATGCGAGACAACATAATGTTGTTGTAGCTGAAAGAATTGTACAAGCTTTCAATGAGGATCCTATAACATGCATACGAGTTGTTGCTGAAAGGCTTAACATATCAATGTGGAAAGTGTAGTCGATTCTTCGGGCAGATGGAAAGCATGCGTTTCATTATATACCTGTTGCAGTTAATTAACACACAACTTGTTTACTATTGAATGTGACGAGAAACAGTTTTCAAAAGAATACAAATTTCAGAAATTTTAGTTTGAAAACGGTTGTTCGACGGGTTTTCACTGGTAATTTCTTCAAGTACTTAAAACATTTTTCACTAAATTTAATGATTTTTATGTGTTCGTTTTGGCCGCAAAATGTATTTTTTTCATTGTTGGCTTTATTTCTTCCTAGCTCATATTATTAAAAAAAATATTATCGCTTTTGTGTTTCGTTGTTGAATTTATTTCTTCTTACTAGCCCAAATTACAAAAATAAATCTATCGCATTTGTGTAACAGTCATAAACTCATGGATTTTATAACTGTTCCAGGTCTCGAAGAGAGTGATTATACTGGACGGCTGGAGTTATGCAGATTTTTACTGCATATAGATGTAGAGGATGGCGACTTTTTGAAGAAAATTTTGTGGACTGATGAATCAAATTTTTGCCATGAAGGAATAGTGAATTTCCACAGTCTGCACCATTGGGAAAAAGGGCCAGAATCCTCGCAATAAAAGGCAGCATTATTTTCAAAGCAAGTTCAACGTAAACGTTTGCGCTGGTGTAACGGGGCGACATCTTACCGGCTCTTATTTTTGCCAGAACGCCTGACTGGAGACATTTATTTCGATTTTTTATTAAACGTCTTACCAGAAATGGTATTACCTACCAAGTTTAGAAGAAGGTGCGCCGATTACGTTTCAAAGTTACGGTTATCCCGCACATTACTAGCGATGAGTACGAGGGCACCTAGATAATAGTTTTCCTAAGTCGTCGATTGGCAGAGGCGGCCCTATTCCTTGGCCCGCACGATCCCCAGACCTGACACCCCTGGGTTTCTACGCGTGGGGACATGCAAAGGAACCAGTTTACGCAAAGGAGGTGCCCACGAGAGAAATTTTAATTGAAAGAATTAGCTCCGCGTTCAGTACGATGAAATCAGAAATGCGCCTTAATACAACGATCATCCAAATAAGAGATAGGTGTCGTGCCTGTATACGGAGTAGAGAGGGGCAGTTTGAATAAATTTTGTAACTGAAATATTTAATAAAAACATTTTGTTTATTTATTTAAAACACATAAAACTAGCATCACAGGCTTACCTAATACAATAGTGTAGTTGTAGTTCTAATATCTTACGAAGATTAGACTTATAAGTTATTATATTATTATGAGCAACTAAGAGACTAAGACTTTTATCTTATCTCATCAGCCTTTTCTTTATCCTGATCCTGACAAATAGTATCTCTTATTTTGACTACATAATGAATCATTTCGATCACATGTAGCATATCGTTGACAACGGTATAAACAACTTTTTAAAATAAACCTAAGTTTAAAATAACTTTTACATTTATTTTTAATGAAAATAGAAGCTGCCATTTTTTATACATTTAAATACAGTTTTAAGACTTTGAGGGTGCATAAGTATTTTTACAGACCAATTGCATCAAATAATGATTTATTAACACTAAAAATACATTGCAGAATACAATAAAAGATATTTCGTGCTATTACAACTATAAAAAAGTAATGATGATTTAAAGGCGAGATTTTGGGTAATTTAAAGAAAACATTTAAGGCAATCAATCACCGTGACACTTAGGACATGGGGTCTGTGGGTGAAACCTCGCAAATGACCCTCCGAAACCCCCAACAAATTTGGTCGGTCCATGCGCACAAACATCCTGTATATATACTAATCATAATCTAAACAAGTAAAATTTTATTATTTATGGAACCACGGCACTTTAACACCCAGTGCTTTTTTAAAGTAGGTTTTTTTTGGTAGGCTAGTCCTTTTTTAGTATATTTTTAAAACCCCAAAGTGCGCAAAACCATAGGTGCCGAGAAAAAGATCGCAAAAGTTTTTTCGGGATTGGTGGGATAGTGGGAGTATTAAGGGTGGGGAAGATCATGTGGCGTGTTTAAATTTGCTTTCAAGCAATAATAATAAGGCGTAGTCCACAGAGCCCGACTTAGCGGGGCTCCTACTTCTGAACGGGTTGAAAAAGAAATAACCACGAAGGGGATGGCGGGGTCTTTGTTCGCTCTGTTATACGAGTACCCTAACTCTGTAATGGTTAATGCTAGATCAGCGCCTCATCGGCGCTGCCAGCTATTAGTCTACTTGACTACTTGAGACGCCATCTTTTTCGAGTAGTTGATACTCAACCTTCGTAGCGGACGGGTGTGCCCATGGGTCTCACGTGTTACCTTAAAGTGATTATATCCCAAATTATAATATCCTGAAATATACACCCAGAAGTAAATAATTATTTTCTTTTAAAGCCTAACGCGTGGAGACGTGTAACAATTGGTGGCACGGTGGGATAAGAAAATCCCCAGTGTCCTTAAAATATTAACTCACCCGTGTACCGTCTAATATTCAGTGTGTAGTGAAACGCCTAAAATTATAAATAACATTACCATCCAAGTGTGTGAAAGTGTGGTTAAACCATCCTGTAGAATCAAATGCGTAGTGAACATGAACTGTATTCTACTTGATAAACCCGGGAAAACAAAATTAAAGGTGAACATTTACTTACCATCAACTATCCTGAGCATCACGTCGCGTAACATGCTAGCTTAAATATCCTGCATAATCCAGTGTATAGTGAATGTAGACTATATACCGTCAGCTATCCTGAGCATGGCGCCGCTTAACTGCTATTATTGCAAATTCAATCGTGCATTCGAAGCCGAGGTCAATACCAAATAATTGACCACAATATAATCATCCAGGACCGCCAACGACTCATACAATTTTTTTTTTTTGTATTTGAAATCAAAACCCACCCGTGTTCCTTCAGTTGCCTGTGCGCCAGGGCCACGGTAACTCTTTCGAACAATCCGCGACCCCGGCAGGCATCGGCCCTATCGGACCCCGTCAATGGTGTTGACATCTCTTAGAGGCGCGCGTGGAACACGACGCGCCGTCGACCTGTTCGACGTCGGAATGTTCCTGTTCGCCATAACATCCGTCGCCCACGCACTACTAGTACTGTGAGTCTTTGGTCATTAATCAAGGCTGAGATATTATTTAATTCTCTATACAAGATTATTTAGTTCCGATTTATTAACTGCATTCATTTACTGTAATTATCATTGTAAGACCTTATACTACCTGTGACCCGTTTTCTTTCATTTGTGGTTAAACAATCTAACCAACAGTTCCTAACACAGAAGAAAGTAAACTGAAACTTGATATCCCAACTTTAGAGCAATCCCGAAGTGACACAGAAATCGCCTACCAGACCTTCTCAGGGTCACAAGGGCTGCTATTGCACGTAGCGCAATGGCAGAACTAGACTTAAACACTTTGTTTAAGTTCGTCATAACATTTTACGGCAACCGGGAAAATATCAACTCATTTATTATTAATTGTAATAACGCGTATGACCTTGCAACAGAACTAAAAATACCAATTCTTTTTAAATAAATTCCGACCTTCAGGAGAGCAGGCAAAGCCCGTATGATAATGTTAGCCAATTTTCGCTTCACGCGGAGACCTGCCTCTCACAACTGTTAACTGAAATATCCTTATCTAACACTAAGGCAAAGGAATGGCCCGGTCGTACCGCCGCTATGGAAGACTTAGCTCTCCATCATTTTCTTATGGGGTTACACCCCCGTTTATCAAACATTGTGAGGCGTAGATCTCCAAAATCACTAAACAAAGCCATTAATTTAGCGATTTTGGAAGAACGCATTTAACGAAGCCTGTGTAGACGCCCACAGGTCGAACAAAAGTTCGTCAATAATAACAAACCAAAACCAGGGCCTTCAAAACCAAACTCTTACACACAATCTACTAGGTACGTCAAATGCAAATAAAACCGATACATTGTTTTGCCGGTATTGTAAAATTGCTGGTCACGAAATAAAAGATTGTAAAAAACGTGAATTCTATAATAACAAATTCCAATTCAAACCGTATAATAATATTCAAAATAATAATAATAAAATCGGCCATATCCGCGAAACATCCGATGATGAACACACGGATGATTTCCCTTCATCCTATGTCCATGGCTCCAATGATTCAAACGAAATGGCGTCACGCGAGGTTGCCGCAAGAGACGATGCATAAATATCGGCACCCAACAACAAAACCAATTCATAGGACTAACCGACAGGGCAACCAGCCCCAAACTGGCAGTCCTAATCCTTATCCTCACCCAAAGAAGGTCAACCGACAGGGTAACCAGCCCCGAACTGCCGACCTTAATCTAGATTCATCGCGGACCAACCGGCAGGGTAACCAGCCCCAAACTGACGACCTTAATCTATATTCATCACGGACCAACCGATAGGATAACCAGCCCCAAACTTACGGTCCTACCATTAACATATCTCGCGTCAAACAACAGGGTAATAAACCCCAAATCAACGAACATGGAACCAAAAATCCAGGAATCTCGCCAGTACCCAACGAGTACAATACTAAGATATACGAAGCAAATTAAGACATATCCAAGAAGTTTCTACCGCAAATACTTATAAACTCACAAGTTTCAAATACCCCTTTATCCTTATTAGTCGATTCAGGCTCCGTCATTTGTCCATTAAAACTATCCAGTATCAACGAAAATCAACGACGGCTAAAAGAACCAATCAAACTTAAGGGCATTGACCCCGGTGACGTGCCGACCTCAACCGAAGGACATTTCCAATTAAAACTAAAATTAAATGATAATAAAGTCACACCATTTCAATGTCATGTCATTAAAGACATAAGTTTGTCCTATGATGGAATTGACCTTTTTCGGCTGTAAAATTGATTATACAACCGATACTCTCAAAATGGGAGAATCCGAGGTTAAGCTATACTACTATGACCCATTCTATATTATCCCGCCACGTACTGAATCTGTTATTGAATGTTCATTATAGGACACCGATCTAAAAGAAGGTATTATTATGGATCAACACTTATCAAAATGTGTCCTAAAATCTAATTGTATCGTAAAGGTCAAGTATAACCATCGTGACAATTTAACGATAGCCAATACCTCAGGGTCATACATAAAAATTGATCCTAATTTAAAACTCGCTATCAAGCCCTTACATGCTGCCGTTCAAGTCAGCATAAACAGTCAAGAAACATCCAATAATAATAATAATAATCATTAATAATAATTGCGGGTCATCCAACGCAGTCATAGATTGGACGATACCGCACTTGATAGGCTGCGCTCAGAGCTGAGCAACCATATCGTCTCGAATCCGGCACAAACCGCGGTACAAACATCAACCATTTAAGAAATACCGCCGCGGTCTAATAATAGTGTAGAAGTGGAAGATGATAGGGTTGCTTCAGTAAGTAGCCAGTGCAATGCTCGATTGAGGAGCGCACTGGAGGATGCATTTCGTGAGTACAGATCCACTCCGACCGAACTTAGACCCCGATTACCACGCCTGCCTATGCATAAAAAAAATAGGGCGCTGGTGTGTGTCCTGGACTCGCAGCTTAAGAATGTGTTCGAGAGCAGCGAGGATCTCGTTGATACACATTCGATCCTGTATTGCGCGGCTGTTGCGGCATGTCATTTAGCTAACGTCAAATTTCCAAACTGTGACGTGGCTACGCAACCAAAACCAGCCGTACCAGCCTGGCAGTGCAGGATCCAGCGTCGTATCGATGAGACCAGGGTACTCATCGGCAAACTATACTGCTTCAGGGAGGGCAATACACGACCACGAGTGATGCGCTTTGTAAGGCGGGCGTTCTCGGGGACTGGAATCAGCCCTCGAGAATACATGTCCCGTGTCACAGAGCGCATCGACTTCCTGAAGCAGAAAGTTTATGCATGGGCGAGTCGTATTCGGCGGTATAAGCGGCGGGTTGATCGGTACACACAGAATCGCATGTTCCAGAGCGATGAGAGATGGGTGTATAGAACTTGGGAGCGATCTGAACAAAATGTGACAGACGAGTGCCGCTCGGATGATGCCGCCACGAGTACATTCTGGCGCAGCATCTGGTCAGTGCCCGTCTGTCACTCTGAGGCTAGCTGGATACTGGATGTAGGGCGAGCGTGTGAAACTGTACCAGAAATGGAAGCAATTTTAATTACGCCATTAGATGTCGCCAGAGCAGTCCGTCCGTTACCGAATTGGAAATCACCGGGACCGGACGGATTGCACAACTTTTGGTTGAAATGGCTAATTAGTTCACACGCCCGCCTGGCATCTCAGTTCCAGTCATCTTTAGAGTCTGGGTCGCTTCCGCAGTTTCTGACAACAGGCGTTACCCACTTGCTCCACAAGTCAGGTAGTCCCACGGATCCCAAGAATTATAGACCGATCACGTGTTTGTCGACGGTCTATAAACTTCTTACATCCATTTTGAGAGCGAAAATTAATACCCACATTGAAAGTAACTCGATTATGTCAACCTCTCAAAATGGATGTCGGAACGGGTTCCGCGGTACTAAGGAGCTACTCCTCATCGATATGGCCATAAGCCAACAGGTTCGTCGATCCCGCAAGGATCTGTCGACATGCTGGATAGATTATAAGAAGGCCTATGACTCGGTGCCACATACATGGCTCATGAGGGTGCTGGAGTTGTACAAGATAGATGCAACTCTACTCACCTTCCTTAGATCATGTATGGGGCAATGGAGAACGGTTCTTCGCTATCCAGGGTGTCGACAGATCCAGGGGAGCGATGAGCCTGTATGGATTAAACGGGGAATATTTCAGGGCGACAGTTTGAGTCCACTTTGGTTCTGCTTAGCCCTGAATCCTTTAAGCTCACTACTTGAGGATTCAGGACTAGGCTATCGGTTGAGGAGAGGTGGTCAGGTCATATCTCACCTCCTCTACATGGATGACTTGAAACTGTTTGCCCCCAACAAATTGCAACTGATGAAGCTACGGAAGGTAACTGAAACTTTTAGTAGCACCATCAGTATGGAATTTGGTGTGGACAAATGTGCAGTCATGCATGTAAAGCGAGGTGAGATTATGGAATCCGAGGGAATTCAACTTTCGGATTCTATACACCTTAGATCTCTCTCCTCATCCGAAAGATATAAGTATTTGGGTATGTCAGAAGCGTTAGGCATCAACGTTGCTGACATGAAGCAATCGTTGAAGGAGCGCTTCTTTGGTCGCCTGAGGAAGGTATTAATTAGCCTTCTTTCAGGCGGAAACAAGGTGCGCGCCTTCAACGGTTGGGTCATGCCGGTTTTGATGTACTCTTTCGGCATACTCAAATGGACTCAGATCGAACTCGACGCCCTGGATAGGAGAGTCCATACATTGCTGACCGCAAACCGGATGCATCACCCACGATCATCAGTAATGAGACTGTACATACCGCGGAAGTGCGGGGGTCAAGGCTTTTTAAATGCGAAGACCCTCCACAACCGCGAAGTGTGCAGTCTCAGGCAATATTTTTTAAATTCCGATGTGGGTATGCACCGTGATGTGGTTACAGTGGACAAGGGACTCACCCCGCTCTCCATGGCTAAAGAGAACTGGCGCAAACCTGTAGTACTTACTACCGATGACCGCAAGGAGATATGGCAAAACAAGGAGCTTCACGGGCGCTTCTATCGGGCTCTTCATGAGCCCGGTGTAGATTTCTTAGCGTCCGTATGCTGGCTACGTTTTGGTGACCTTTTCGGGGAAACTGAAGGTTTCGTCTGTGCAATTATGGACGAAGTTATCTTGACGAATAACTACCGGAGACATATTATGAAGGACGGGACGGTTGACGTGTGTCGGGCATGCCATCGTCCGGGTGAGTCCATCAGACATATTATCTCTGGTTGTTCTCGTCTAGCTAACGGCGAGTATTTGCACAGGCATAACCAAGCAGCCAGGATTATTCACCAGCAACTTGCTTTGAAATATAAACTAGTGGATTCTGAGGTACCGTATTACAAGTATGTGCCCGACCCAGTTCTCGAAAATGACCATATCACGTTGTACTGGGATCGATCTATCATTACTGACGGGACTATTGTCGCCAATAAGCCTGATATAGTGGTGATAGATCGTTTAGCGCGTCGCACAGTGATTGTCGATATTACCATTCCGCATGACGAGAACCTCGTGAAAGCTGAGAAAGAGAAACAAATTAAATATCTCGACTTAGCACACGAGGTTGTTGACATGTGGAATGTTAACTCGGCTATCATTGTGCCGATTGTCGTATCAGCCAATGGCCTGATGGCCGAAAGCCTCGACCAGCATCTCTCGAGACTCTCGTTAGACGGTTGGATCAAGAGCCTGATCCAGAAGGCAGTACTCCTCGATACGGCTCGCATTGTGAGGAGGTTCCTATCTCTGGAGTCCTAACCACCGGTAGCTTGGACCCTGCTCCCGATACCGGCGGACCACTATTTTTTATATTTTTAAATGTTTTTATAAAAATATTTAAAAATGTATTTAATAAGTATATAAATAAATAAATGACTATAATAATAATATTAATTCTTTATTGAAATAATAAGTTACAGAAACTTGATTGACGCCTCTGACTCCTGAACTAGGTGTACCTGTATGTCAGGAGTCAGCGCCCTCTCCCATTTTATTTGGCTTAGATACTAATGTCAGCATATGAATAGACAAAAGTATGTGCTACAAAATAAAATTTGAAAGAAGTAAACGAAACAAAACAAAATAAAATGCAATAACAGAGATAAAAAGTATGAAAAAATATGAAGTTTGAAAAACATCGAAAATATAATTTATTTTTAAATTATTAAATCGTGCTGTGTATGTGTGGGAGGTGTGTAAGTGTGCGTTTGGGTGGGTTCCCGTTCATGTTTGTGTATGAGTAGGTGTATGAAAGAAAGGTATGTTCTATGTATGTGATCTTTTGTAGAATGAGATTAATTATTTATTATTTTCTCTACATCCTCATAATCAAGAGTAAAGAGCCAGTTCTTTACTATAAGTTTACATTCGTGTAGTATTAGCGGATAAAAATTTAAAATTCTATTAATTTTATTGTATAAATATAAAGAAAGAAATGCTTTTTGTCGTCTTGCAAAAGCGACATTGCATAGATTCAATTACGTTTGGAGTTGTTCCCTTATTTCGAAGTTTACTTGGATCATATGGGGTAGATACGTGTATTTTAGTAATTATCTGGAAAATAAAAAGTTGTCTTACTGTAAACACCCGGCACAACTCGAGTACGGTGTACGTACATGGTTTTAAAATATGTACTCTTGATACAATAAGTTAGTTAGTAGGCTCGCGTATTTGCAATTTGATCGCGGCCTACATTTGGGAATGCATTGTCATACGGCGGAGCCTAGATGATGCATTTTTGTACATAATTTAATTAGTGTTCAATTAGACGTGATTTGAGTCGGACAACTTGCATTTTTATTCAGATTCATATCCGTTGAGCATTCATTGACATTCCTTACATTATCTTGAAATTTTTTGCATACTTGCACCGTGCATTTACATTGACAAACTTTACTGTTTGGTTACCACACCGAACATATTTTTTGGTCCTTCAAAACCTTTGCAAATACATTATATTTTTTTGTAGTCCTTCGAAACCCTTGCAAGCACCGTACAGTCCGATACATCGGTCAGTAATACGTCGCGTGTGAGCTGTGTCGTGCCGTGTCATACCGGGCCACGTGTGTTGCCGTACAGGAGTATTCGGGGAGGTAGCAGCGATCCAGGTTCCGGAGCGACGCTTGGCAGTACGAAAAAAGGGAGACTTCCTGAATTTCAAGTAAGATCATTCATTTGTTTACTTACTACTTTGCAATGGAAGCTTTAATCGCGCATCAAGCTAAGGTTCTCGAGGAGCTGAAGAGAATTCATTCTAATTTTAAGAAGGATTCAGCGAGCAGGAAGAACTCCGATTACATTCGACAAAGGCTTGAGCAATTGGATCAGTTATGGGCGAAATGTGAAGAGAAGAACCAGGAGCTCAGCACAGTAGAGTTAAAAATCATCAATATTTCACGAATAAAATTTATGAGGTAATCAAAAGTTGGTACCAAGGAGCTCGTCAGGAGGTGGCAGCATACGAGATCAAGCCTCAGGGCGGACCTACCAACGCCAGCCATAGTAAGTCAAGCGTTGAGTTTGACAAGACCCTTTTCGATAAGTCCCCAAAAGCGGAGGGCAAGCTAATCGAGTTACAACAGTTGCAACAAGCTAATTTCCGTGCATTTAATAGGTTAGTGGCGAGTAGGAGCATTGACGAGGTTAAGGAAAAATGGGAGATTGAGGATATGTTAAAGACTTTAGAGTCTCGGTGGGCTGCAATTGACAAGTTACATTTACAGATTGATGGTATACTAGAAGGCATACCTAACGAGTATTATGACGATTTTTGTCGTCATGAATTGGCCTTTTCAAAAGTAAAACGAGCGTTAAACATGAACCTAAACGCCTCTATACATCAACAACAAACTTTGCCTAAAATTGTCATACCAAGTTTTAACGGAAATTATGCATCATGGCCTACTTTCATGGATCTGTACGTAGAAGCGATTCATAATAATCCCGCTATTGCAAAAACCCACAAAATGCAACATCTAAAAGGAAGGTTGCTTGGTGAAGCGGAAAAGCTCGTACAGCATTTACACATTGCACCCGAAAATTACGACACGTGCTGGGAAATATTGAACCATAGACATAATAACAAATTATTACTATTCACCAAGAATTTTTAAGTATTTATGCATCAACCTAAGTTACAAAAACAATCTCCATTTGACCTTAAGCGATTATATGACACTAGCAATGAAACCATAAACGCCATACATAACTTGGGTGTAGATACAAGCTGTTGGGACCCTATACTTGTTTACGTCTTATGCGAAAAACTTGACGCCGAAACCTATTCTGAATACATGCAGTCCAGGTCAGATCCGCGGGAGATACCTACATTCAATCATTTTATGGACTTCGTTGTAAACAAATTTATGGCATTAGAACCTTTGCATAGGAAAAAGCCAGAAAACGACAATAAACCTGCACAAAAACCACATTTCAGTAATGCGCCATATACATTGACAAAAACCAAAAGCCAACATATTCGCAACCTAATAAAAGTTCATCAAACCAGTCTCGTAACTTCCATGCATACAACGCAGGGCAATTTAACAAGATTATTTGCACATTGTGCAATACCAAGCACGCATTATTCCAATGTTCCAAATTCACTGATATGGCAGGTTCGGAAAAGTTAAAATTTATTGAGAACTGCAAAAATTAATAAGATCTGCAAAAATTGTCTGTTTGTGCATACTAAGGATTACTGTGCGTTGCAAAAAAGATGCAGAGATTGCAACGAAACACACAACACATTATTGCACAACGATATTGTCAAGTCAGCGCAAACGCCCTCAGCAACAAACACTGTGCCTAAATCGTCGTCATCATCGATAACCAGGTCAACAAAACCCGTGAAAAATAACTTCGCCTCGAATAATGACGACGAGATATTATTGGCAACTGCATTAATACAAGTTGCGACAGCTAGTGGCGAATATATTACATTACGGGCATTAGTTGATCAAGGGTCACAGATAACCTTGATCACTGAGAATGCAACTCAAAGACTGGGTAAACAGCGTCAGCAGTTAAGCGCAAGCATAAGTGGTATCGGCACTTTATCCAATAGGAGTAAAGGAAAGGTCCAGTTACTCTGCAAGTCGATACATAACGATTACCAGTTTACAACGGAAGCATTAGTCATGACAAGAGTGGTAAATAATCTGCCTAACGTTACATTCGCATGGAAGCCTTGGGCTCACGTGACAGACATTACACTAGCCGACCCAGACTACAACATATCCAGGCCATACTTCTAGATGCACACGTATTTTCTGAAATATTAATGAATGGCTTGGTTAAGGGAGAGGTCAACGAACCTATGGCTCAACAGACACATTTAGGGTGGATTCTGTCAGGCAACGTCAACAAGACATTAAACTGTAACGTCGTCATAAAACAAGTTGATGATTTGGCAAAGTATTGGGAAGTGGAAGACATCAACGGGGATACATGCAATTCAATGACGACAGAAGAGAGATTTTGTGAGGAATTTTTCATTGCAACGACAAAGCGCTTACAAAATGGCAAATATGAAGTTCGTTTACCGATGAAGCCTAACTATAATCAGTTGTTGGGCAAATCAAAACCACGTGCAGTAGCACAATTCATGTCATTAGAAAGGAGATTGACCAGGGATGACAAATTATCCGAAGGCTACGTTAAGTTCATGCAAGAATATTGGGAGATGGGACACATGAAAGAGAGTAAGAATGACAATAACCCAACATGCTACTTACCTCACCATGGAGTCCTTAAACAGGACTCAGTGACAACGAAACTCAGAGTGGTTTTCAACGCCTCGCAGAAGACTGACACCGGTTACAGCTTGAACGATTTGATTGAGTGTGGTCCTAAGCTTCATCAAGACCTATTGACACTACTACTGGGATGGCGGTTATACAAGTATGTGTTTACAGCAAACTGTGAGAAGATGTATCGTATGATCCTAGTACATGAAGAAGATCAACATTTGCAGAAGATAATGTGGAGAGAGCCAAACCGAGGTCCAATAATGGAGTACCAGTTATGCACAGTGACTTACGGTACTAAGGCGGCGCCATTTCTAGCACTTCGAACACTAAAGCAGCTAGCGAATGATGACGCAGGGAAATACCCGTTAGCAGCAGACGTCATTACAAACAAGATGTATGTTGACGATGTACTAAGTGGTAGCAACTCCATCGAACAAGCCCAAGAAATCCAAAAACAACTCATCAACATGCTGAGAGGAGCTGGTTTAATGTTACGGAAGTGGTCAAGCAATGACCCGACCTTGATCGAAAGCTTATCATCATCAGACCTTAACCAGACTACCACGCACTTTACAAACGACGGAACTACAAAAACCCTGGGTGTACAGTGAAATCCAACAACTGACACATTTACGTTCACAAACAAAATAAAATCTGACAATAATAAACAACTGACAAAAACAAAGCTACTGTCCGAAATATCAAAAATCTTCGACCCACTTCGCTGGCTGACACCACTGACAGTAAAAGCAAAACTCATGTTTCAAGGCGTTTGGCTATCAGGATGTGACTGGGATGAAACCTTACCTGTCAGCATACAAGCAAGATTAAAATGGAAACGACAGAATACCAAACCACGAGAAAATGACATCGTGTGCATCAAATATGAAAAGTTACCTGCAGGAAAATGAGCAGTGGGACGTGTAGCGAAGTTACACCCTGGAAAGGACGGCCACACTAGATTTGTCACATTACAAACTGCAAAAGGAGAAACTAAACGACCGATTACAAAACTAGTACCACTAGTCGAGGCTGAAAAAAATCGCACTGACAATGACAAGCAAACGAAAAACAGGCGCAACAGATCTAAAAATCTTACATGGAAGAGTTTGGTTTGTTACACATTGATGCTAGTCATGACATTAATAACACCCACTGTCCAATAAGATATGAAACTTACCCAATTGAAAAAAAAAAACAATTTACTTTGACTAGATAGCGGATCTGCAAGAAGTTCTGAGACGAATGGAAATTAGTGTTTTATTATAATATGACTAATTACTGGCGAAACGTTGATACACTGCAACAATTCGTAACACACATAAAACAATTTTGTTGCGATGAGTGGTTGATGCAATTTCACATCTTAATTAACCAACTTGAACAAACCACGAATGAACTGAACTATGACATACTGAAATCCCAGCGACTAATTCAACACAGGTTTAAAAGGGGATTAATCGATGGAGTGGGATATGTTGCCAACTCGTTATTTGGCGTACTAGATCAGCGTTTTGCAGATAAATACGAACTTGACATTAATACAATTAAACACAACGAGAATCACTTGCTACAATTGCTTAAAAACCAGACTAGCATTTTGGAAACCGAGCACAACATCGGACAGCGCAACGAAGCGACAATGATAAAACAGTTTACTTTGATTAACCATCACCTTAATACTTTAGAAAATAGTACCTTAAAAGATAAAGCTGACACTGCAAACGCCTTCTACATAATAACATCGGCAATGGCTGCCGCAAAAATGGCTCAAAATCTAAAGGACATCCAACAAACCCTTATCAACACATTGACAAATATGTACCAGGGGCATACGGACATACACTTATTATCACCAAACCAAATGCAAACTGAATTATGTAGATAAAGTAGCTCGACAACTACCTCGCGACTTTGCGCTACCGGAAGTACAGAATGACGTAAGAGACATCTACATACTGTTCAGAATACATGCACGCATTACACAGCAATATCTACTGATGGAAATCAAAATACCGATCTTGAATGACGCATTGTACGAGCTAAATAAACTAGTCAGATTACCGCAACGTATTGACGTTACTCATGTGATGTACGTTATTCCGAATTCTAAATTAATTGCATTTAACGCTAATCAATACTCGTTTATACCCCTCGAACAACCCGATATTCAAGAATGCCAAAAGATCCATGATAAAACCCTGCTGTGTAAATTAAATCATCCTATATACAGCACTGGCGATCGGCGTAAGTCTTTTTGCGAAGTACAGCTGATTCGAGATAACGAAGAACATAGTGCATATTGTCATAACGAAGTAAAAGTATGCGCTGACAAGTGGGTAAAATTACATCAGCAAAACACATGGTTTTACTATTGTTGTGACACGTGCGAAGTGCAACCAGTGTGCGGAACTCAAATGACATCGGAAACGCTACGTCACTCGGGTCTGATAACACTTAAACGAGGTTGTAACCTACAAGGTGATTCATTAATGCTTCACGCATATATGGAACACACAAGCGACATTATTGTTAATGAACCATACGCCATGGTAATACCCGCGATTTCACCCATCAAAAATATCATCAACACCTCTGTTCGTAACTCGTCATTGCATATTGAAACGCACGAAGAATCTTTCAAGAAGATTGATACTGAACTGCGCTCGATTAAAGAATAATCGAAGCTAGAAACCCTATCTCCTCATGACGTTCATCACTACATCGCGATCTATGTGGTCATTGTTATTAGTATTGCACTGTTTGTAACATCGATGTATTATTGGCGAAAGATGACAACCAAAAGACAGGAGGAGGGTCCTCAAGAGGCGAGAAGCAGAGGAAGATGAGAAGAAGAAGAGGACATCGAGGACGGGTACAGCAAGGTCAACAAACGGCATTCAAAAGTACATAGTGAAGTGCATACGGTGGCAAGGGTTAACCCCGCCTCTAGTGAAGTGAAATTTGACATTTAGAGACATAGTGACGTGTGCTAATTAAGTGGGACATTCTATTTATGGATTTTAGTTTACATTTTTACATAATTATTATTTATTGACATATTACTTTACATTCATTACGGATCTGCGTTTTTGACATTGATTTTTCTACGGTCTGTAATTGTTTACATGTTTTACAGTTAGTTGCTGTCACCATTCCTTTGGTGGCAGTATGTACGGTGTACGTACATGGTTTTAAAATATGTATTCTTGATACAATAAGTTAGTTAGTAGGCTCGCGTATTTGCACTTTGATCGCGGCCTACATTTGGGAATGCATTGTCATACGGCGGAGCCTAGATGATGAATATTTGTGCATAATTTAATTAGTGTTCAATTAGACGTGATTTGAGTCGGACAACTTGCATTTTAATTCAGATTCATATCCGTTGAGCATTCATTGACATTCCTTACATTATCTTGAAATTTTTTGCATACTTGCACCGTGCATTTACATTGACAAACTTTACTGTTTGGTTACCACACCGAACTCGCCGTTTTGGTGGAAAATTTGTATAGTTTGAATGACATTGTTTTTAGCAAGGACCGTTGCGCTCTTTCCAGACGTAAGAGATGCGTTTTACATGCACCTCCCCAAACCCCAATACAGTAACCAATAACCGATTGAGCCAATGCACAATAAACTGAACGAAGGAGATGGCTGTCAGCTACATGCCTCAGATTTTTAAACACCCATGTAAGTTTCCTGACTCGTGACGAAACCATCTCGATATGTGGTTGCCAGGATATTTTCTCGTCTAAGAGAACCCCAAGGTATCTGTCCGTCTTAGATTTGCTCAGACTTGTAGACGAGCACTGTTAAGGTGATTTGCATTTGTGAATCCGGATAGCCACATTGGGCTGTTTTATGCGAGCGTTAGTGAACTGTACAAATAAGATTTTCGATGTGTTAAGTGTTAACAGATTATGCCTCAGCCACAAGCAGACTTTATGGAGCCCCATCTCCGCATTTTGTTGGACTACATCCCAAGTCTCTCCCTTAAATACCAAGGCTGTGTCATCGGCATAGGTAAATAGTTTGCCTTTATTCAGAGTCATTTGACATAAGTCGTTTATATAAATCAGAAAGAGACTGGGACCTAGAATGCTGCCCTGTGGGTCTCCACAGATGACTGCGACATCGGAACTGATAGCACTACCAACTTTTACCCTCTGCAGACGGCCAGTAAGAAAGTCTTTATAGATTTTAAGTACCGTTCCCCTTATTCCACACCTTTCCAGCTTGTCAACAAGAGCAGAGATCGAAACAGTGTCAAAGGCCTTGGCCAGATCAATAAAGACTCCGACACACTTGTTTATTATCCAGACAAGCTGTAATATAATCTATTAACGAGCTAACGGCTCCATCTGTACTTTTACCTACCCTACAGCCAAATTGTGGGTCAGATAATATGTTATATTTATCTAAAAATTTTATGAGTTGGTTATTCAATACTTGTTCAAGTAATTTAGAGAGCACTGGCAACACAGAAATTGGTCTGTAGTTTGTTACGCTATCTCGAGCTCCACTCTTGTAGACAGGAGTGATGAGCGCTCTTTTAAACACACTAGGAAAAACGCCCTGCTCTATACATAGCCCAACGATCGTGGTAGAATGTGGGACGATAACATGTTTTGACATTTTTAGAAACCTGTTCGAAATAGAGTCGCAGCCCGTTGCAGAGTCATTTTTAAGATTCATGACAAGAGATTCAATTTCCGATTCGTTTGGCGGGTGCAGTACCATAGAATTCGGAACGCGAGGTCTACTGAAATCATTTAAATAGGCAGGGTGAATTTGGGATTGTCAGAGCATTTTATCTCGTCGGCAAGTAGCTTTCTGGCATTCGCAAAATAATTGTTCACAGTTTCAAAGGCATCGTGGGGGCTATTACTGTTCTTTAGTAAATCATCAGCAGAAGATTTTTGCTTGGCAGTACCAGTGATTAATTTTATAGCTGACCACGTTTCCTTACTACTTCTCGCGTTTTTTAAAAGAGTTTTCTAATAATTTCTTTTAAGCTTTTGCAATAGAACGTTACAGAAATTTCTGTAGCGCTTGTAAGTGACTTCGAGAACCGAGTTATTGGGATTTTTCCTGACCTTAACATGTAGCTTATCACGGTGTCGGATACACCGAACCAAACCAGGTGTAATCCATGGTTTTATGGTTTTTTTTACGACTAGAAGCAATACTAGACGTAGTGTTTGATTTGATTGCAGAAGTCAAGTTTTCAGTAAAAAGAGTTACAGCTTCTTCAGCATTAGCTGAATGAGACACGAAAGAGAAATCCATAAATTCTAATTGTTTTATAGTTACATCAAAATCTGTCTTAACAATTATGTTCGATTTCCTTATTAATTCACGCCTGCACGATAATCTAACAAGCACCGAATCGTGATCTGTAACTGTGGACTTTATGACTGTGACTGTGGCTGACTTTGTTTTGATCATGATGTGATCCAAACAATTGCTCAATCTAGTTGGCAAGGTATGCCCTGGGAGAAGACCCAGCTCTGCAGTGAGATTTAAATAAGGTGAACTATTTCTATCACTATTATCAGGCTTAATGTCTATATCTACATCTCCAAT
Source organism: Dryobotodes eremita (assembly GCA_917490735.1). NCBI lineage: Eukaryota > Metazoa > Arthropoda > Insecta > Lepidoptera > Noctuidae > Dryobotodes > Dryobotodes eremita. Next base: position 56,810 of record OU823241.1, on the reverse strand, counting down.
AATAATAATAATATTATTGGAATTAATAGGACGAAGTATGCTGTCAATCGAATTCAAAAAGTTGTCGATGCAATAAATTGACGGAGATCTATACGTAGCCAAAATGGTAATGTCGTTGTTAATTGTAAGTAACAAAAAAGGTCATGGCCCATTTAGTGTGAAAAATATACCCACGGTGTACAGAAATGAAATATGGCGGGAATCAAAGACAGATGATTATACTTTTCAATGATATGTGGCGCATTACTGTGGCTGATGGGGATCATGAAATAATAATAATAAAAAAATGTAATCTATCTAGTATGAAAACTTAACTTATAACTTGTGGTTTTAGGGAGGAGAAAATAAAATATATATTTTTTTAAATGTTTATTCAGCTTCATCAATATCTAAAATTACATTGTCCAAGAAAGCCGCAGGTGTATCAATATTTTCTTGATGTCTGGCCCAGGATAAACAGTATACTACGCTTGCAATATGGGCACAACTTCCTATAGTGCGGCGGCCATGAATACATGAACAGTAGTATCCCTCGATACTCTCTCGACCATGTCGTGTTGCATTCACCAAAACAAAGTATAATATTGTTTACTCCTGACATGTCGAGACTGTATTCTCCCTCTAATTAATATTTTGTTGTCAACCAACATGCGGTGTCTGTATACATCTAATGTGTACAGACCATTTGGTCGCATGTGCTCGTGGCAGTAAGATCTGGCTAATCTCAAGTGATAACTTCCCAATGTAAACAAAGTCAATTCCTCATATGTAAGTTGAGGGAAATCACCGAAAGATGGATCATTACCATCAATAGGCACGAAGGCTACTCTTTGCCTATTCATATTATTTTCTTGTACGTATTGTGCCAATTCATTCTCTCTATTTATATTCTCATTTATAATATTTATAAATTGCTCTACGTATACGCTATCTTCGTAAGGACGTCAGGTTGCATTAATTAGTGCAGCAGTAACCCTAAAGTCCGTCATCATATTAGGCAATGCAAGATTAAAATACGTGTGCCGAAATATTTTAAAGTCTCTTTTAAAACGGCCATTTATGGTAATATATATATAATATATACCTATTATATATATAATATATACCAATATACCTGCGTGTTATTACCTGACCGAACGAGTTTGCTTTATGAGTGTGATGATGATATTTTTATTTAACAAAACAATGGCAAAGTAAGTCTGTTTGTTTATTTTTTAAGTGTAAACCACTGAACCGGTTTTGATTAAACTGCCGTGTAGAGATATACAGTATACTTTTTATCCCAGTGACATGTTTCCATGGGATAAAATAATTTACAGACGGGCGAAACTGCTGGTGCAGCTAATTATTATCCAATTTTTATTGGTCTACTGCAAGATCTCTCCATTGATTTTTTTTTTTCTTTTTACTTATAATGAAAAGTTGGTTATACCTGCATTATTTACCACCATTTTCGTTTTTGTACAAAAACATTTTTGAACCGGGTCGGATTATGGGCCATGACCTTTGCTCCAAAAGCATCAGGTTCCTCCACAGTACACTTGATATCACTGGTGACATAAATGATAATTCCATCATTTTGATTTAGACTTTTCTTAGAAAAGTAGCATGAGTAATTGTCTAAAAGTGGTGGTGATTTGTGCTCACTCAACCAGCATTCAGCTAAAACGATTATGTCGGGTTTAAATGTATGCCATCCAATCGAACTATAGAAGTCTTAAACTCACTACGTACTAATAATTTAAATCAAGAAGAGTCTGCGGCCCTCACAGAACTTTGTTCCCAATATTCTGATATTTTATGTACCAGATGATCAGTTAACTCACACTATAATCCCTTAATCATCAAATCAAAACAAGTAGCGATATCCCTATTCATACAAAGTCGTACAGATTTCCGGAATATCATAAGAAAGAAGTAGAGACTCAAGTCAATAAAATGCTGAGTCAATACATTATAGAGCCGTCATCCTCACCCTGGAGCTCGTCAATTTGGATAGTTCCCAAACAGGTTTGTCTCAAGGGCAAAGAAAATGGAGAATAGTAATCGATTGTTGGAAATTAAACGACGCCACTATCGGTGAAGCATATCCTATACCACATACATCCAAGATCCTTGATCAATTAGAAAATAGTAAATACTGCAATACTTTGGACCTCACATCCGGTTTACACCAAATACTTTTTCTCCTAAGGACGCACCCAAAACCGCATTTTCTGTACCTCAAGGTCACCTTCAATTTACATGAATGCTATTCGGATAAAAAAATGTACCATCCACCTTTTAAAGACTAATGAATAATTGCCTTACTGGCCTACAGGCCGCAAGATGTTTTGTATACTTAGATGACATCGTGATCTACTCATACGACCTAATCTCATACGTTGATAATCTGAAAGCCGTATTCGACAGACTCCGTAAATTCAACTTAAAGTTACACCCAGAAAAGTGTGAATTTCTCTGTAAAGAAGTCGCTTACTTAGGGCACATCATCAACGAAAACGGCGTCCAACCGAATCCCGCAAAGGTTCGTGTGGCGAGGGAATATCCATTACCTCAATCTCCGAAAGACACAAAATCATTTCTAGGTTTAGTATCCTATTATAGCAGGTTTATACCCAACTTTGCCAAGTTGGCAAAACCTTTAAACTCCTTCCAAAAAAAGAACGTTACCTTCGAGTGACAGAACGAGTAACAACTTTTGAATCCTCCTGAAAAATTTCCCTAGTAAAACCTATACACAAAAAAGATGATATTCACACCCCTAGTAATTATAGACCCATAGCGCTGTTACCGAACTTTTCAAAGATTTTTGAAAAGGCTATGTGTAACAGACTAAACTTTTTCTTAGAAAAATACAATATTCTTGATGACTGTCAAAATGGTTTCAGGAAAACAAGATCCACAACATGTGCAGTCTACAAATATGTCCAAACAGCTCTCCAACAAATAAATGACAAAAAGTATGCATTAGGCCTGCTACTCGATATGTCAAAAGCCTATGATAAAGTATCATATAGCATATTACTCACAAAGCTTTACGGTTCAGGTATACGTGGCCCTGCTTACAATTGGTTTAAATGATATTTGAGCGAGAGAAAACAAATAGTCCAGGTTGAAGACCAGAATATTAAAAATAGGGAGACAATAACAGTCAGATCCCAGATGAGAAATCTCACATGCTCCATCCCCCAAGGCAGCGTTCTGGGCTGCATATTATTCTTAATATATATATGTCGCATCCGGTCATACTCGTAAGTACGGACATGAAACGAATCGCAAGCGCGCCACTGGCGACATCACGGGTTCTACCCACAACTACAGCGCGCTTTTACAGAGTCGTGATGTTTTACACCTACGGCGAAGAAGACATTCAGTGTCTGATCGCATCAGAGTTAAAACGTCGCGGAACTGTACTCTATTCGTTGTGCTCGGTTATTGTTATTCTGTTAATTATTGTAACTTGTGATTTTAATAAAAGCAGTGTATCGCATCCATCCATCATCCATCCATCGCATGTTTTCATTGCACGAAACCCATCTTTTGCCCACATGATGTCCGAATCTAACGGAGTAAATCCTGACGATCCTACATTATAAATGACCTCCCAAAAATTCTAAATAAACAAACTACACTACGAGTACCAGTACTATTTGCCGATGATATCTCCATACTTGTGAAATGTGATAAAAATTGTGAACCAAATACAATCTTACAAAATACTCTCCGGACAGTAACACTTTGGCTACAAGATCACAATTTAGAAATAAACTGTAGTAAAACTAAAATGATGCAATTTAGATCGTATAAAGCCCCCCCCCCCCCCCTAAGTGCACATGTAATTTTTAATGACACGCCTATAGATTCAGTAACTACATTTAGCTTACTCGGTATAAACATAGACACACATCTCAATTGGAAAAAGCACATAGAAACAGTTAAATCAAAATTATCTAAATTTACCTACGCCTTGTTTCAACTGAAGTACAGCACAGATACAAAAACAGCACTATCGGCATACTACGCCTACGCAAACTTGTGGCTAAGATATGGAGTGATGTTATGGGGAAACAGCGTCAACGCAAGTGAAGTATTTATAATCCAAAAAAAATGTGTTAGAATACTGGCCCATATTGACAATACCCAAAGCTGTAAGCCATATTTTGTTAAATTAAAACTCCTAACTTTAACTTCTATGTATATACATGACCTTTGCATATTTGTATTTAAAAATAGCAACATTTTTCCAAAAACAAAAGATATCCATAATTTAAACACACGCAATAAAAATAGATTACATCTTCCACCCTCTCGGATAAAAATGCTTTACCATAGCTCATATTACATGGCAATAAAAATTTTCAACAAATTACCGGAGAAAATAAAAGAAGAAACCAAATGTAATAAATTTAGCGAGATATTAAAAGAATACTCGTATCTAACACAAAAATACTTTTACTCGGTCGCAGAATACCTAGAACAAAATATTTAGTAAATATGGTAGCTAAATAAATAATTGCATATTTTATTATAGTAGAAGAAAGAAAGAAAGAAAATACATTTATTTGCGGTAAACATGACGCAAAGAAAAAACACACAAACACTAAAAAATACTAATATGCCGTATCTGTATCTATTTTACTGTGTGTACATAAATAATAAAATAAATAAATAAATAAATAAATAAAAAGAACGAGTTGGGGGAAAATATGCGTCGCATTCACGAAAAACGGTACACGCTGAGCATAATGCTACGACCCTATGCGAGACAGAACCCCAGCTTTGGTTAGCCGCATAGTCCAGAAACGCACACATTCATACTGTTATTATTATTATTATGTTAAAATTACTATTATGTTAAAATTATTATTATGTTAAAATAATTATTATTGTTATGTCGCCGTGCCCTAACCGGGTTTCATGCTGGAACTTACTTATGTATTGTAACAACTAAATCTACCCATGGATGCAATAAAGAATTTGAATTTGAATTTGAATCCTTAAAATCCAAACTCGTTTCCGCCCCAGTTCTCGCATATCCAGACTTCACACAACCTTTCCTTCTAACCTGTGACGCCTCAATTTACGCGATATCCGCAATTTTATCCCCGGGCCTGGTAGGACAAGACCGTCCTATTGTATATGCGTCCCGCACGCTTAATAAAGCAGAATGCAATTATAGCGTCACAGAAAAAGAATGTCTCGTCATTATCTTCGGCACCAAAACATTCAGACCGTATCTCTACGGTCATCAGTTTACAATCCTTACAGACCATAAGCCATTACAATGGCTATTTAACTGTAAAGATCCTGGATCTAGACTTGTCCGCTGGCGCTTAAAATGAGAGGAATTTGAATACAATATTCAGTATAAAAAGGTAAAGGTTAACGCCAACGCTTACGCCCTATCTCGTTTTCCAGTAAATCCTATCCAAAAAAATGTTCCTGTAACGTCCAACGCTCTTGGTGAAGAAGAATCCACCCAAGAGCTAAATAGAGACCTAATGGATTTACTTATAGATCCACCTTCGTTCAACCCTGATGCAGATATCCAAAGTTCTCCGAATCTTCTCGATTGAACCGAAGATCTTTTGCCATTACCCGATATAAACTTACCTTCTAATGTCCCAGATATCCTCAGAAAAGAAATCGAGAATGAAACAATCACATTACATAATTCTGTATTGGACGAATCAACAGCTTCCGATCCCCAACTTGGTCATAGTCCCAGATCGTCCACAAGTGCAGTTCAAATGCCCCATCCAATGTCGATGATTATCCCACGTTCCTGAAATCTAGCGCCAATAAAGACAAACTATTTAGCACTGAAATTGTAGAGCAAAATGAAAGCCTTTTAAAATGACTTACAAAAGTAATTCTAGTTCCCACGTCTATTGATCTGGACGAATCTAACCCTTATATCCAAGATATATTAACTGACCTCGAAATCAGCACCAGAATACATAATTCCGAGAAAGAGCTTTTCTCGTCCTTGAAGATAGAAGTTAATAATACAATATATTACCTGTTGTTTACCAAAGTCCATCCCTTTCACGAAGCCTCCTACCTGGAAATTATCAAAATCCTGAAAATAATAAAAAAATAATCTATACTAATAATAAAGCTGAAGAGTTTGTTTGTTTGTTTGTTTGCTTGAACGCACTAATCTCAGGAACTGCTGGTCCGATTCGAAAAAATATTTCAGTGTTAGATAGCTCATTTATCGAGGAAGGCTATAGGCTATATACCATCACGCTAAGATCAATAGGGACGGAGCACCAATGAGCAATGTTTCAAAATCGTAGGATTTTTTTTCCTTTTGAGAGCTTCCGCTGCGTGCGCTGCGTAAACGGTTACAGTTACGCAAAAATCATGTATAACAGAATTGTTCCCCTTTAAAAGTTCTAAAAAAAAGTCTGCGACAGCTTCTGTCTATCTTTTAAGGTTGGCTTACTATGAACTTTTTTATGCTAACCAAATTTGTTCTAAAATAATGCATTATTTGCGAAGGTGTTTTTATAAACATGATATTAATCCTTATCCAAATAAATACGTTATTCATCACAAGTATTTAATTTAAAACAAAATTGCCCTTTACATCATTTGATTTAAATGAATATCTTAGGAGATATCGCAGTTTTAAAATAACATCGCAGCAAAATAATGGTGCAAGGCGCGGGAGCAGTCATGAGGGGGAAGGGCGGTGGCGCCAGTTATCTCTGCGAGATACCATGCCGCGCGGCTCAGACGCGTGGTCGGCTCCTTGCGGAACGGTTGTGCTCGGCGAACTACTTTTTAAATTTGTTTTTCCAAAATATCATCGTATAATACTTTTTAGAAGAATAAGTTTTGTTTTAGTTTAGTTATTTTTGTTAATTTCCTTATCTAAATAGATACATTATTAGATTTTGTAGTATTTAATTTTCTTTAGGGTATTGTTTTTGATTTTGTAGTATTTTAGGGTAATTCTTTTACCGTGGATAGGCCATATCTCATCGTATAATAATTACATTTTAAGTAAATAATTTAGTACCTAATAAGTTTTCAGTTTAGGTAATAAGTTTTGCTTTTGTCAATTTCTATATAGTTTTTCAATTATTTTTATTCTTACATAAATATATTATATACATATAAGTTTAAAAAAAATGCCTAGAAAAAGATCTCAACATTCTCGGCAGTCTGCCACTGCAAAACGGCTGCGACGTCTGCGCAGCAATGAGACAGAGGATGAAAATAGGCATAGGTTGGCTACTCAACGAGCAATCGATGTACGAAACCGCGCTAGAGAAACAAGCGCTGAACGTTCGCAACGTTTAGCCTCACAGAATTCCCGAACTTTAGCAAACCGTGAACGGGAAACAAGCGCTGAACGTTCAAAACGTTTGGCCGCACAGAATTTCCGAACTTTAGCAAACCGTGACGGGGAAACTAGCGCTTAACGTTCACAACGTTTGGCCTCACAGAATTACAGAACTTCAGCAAACCGTGAACGGGAAACAAGCGCTGAACGTTCACAACGTTTGGCCGCACAGAATTCCCGAACTTTAGCAAACCGTGAACGGGAAACTAGCGCTGAACGTTTACAACGTTTGGCCTCACAGAATTCCAGAACTTTAGCAAACCGTGAACGGGAAACAAGCGCTGAACGTTCACAACGTTTGGCCTCACAGAATTCCCGAACTTTGGAGAACCGAGAGCGGGAATCAAGCGCTGAACGTTCCCACCGATTAGCTCAACAAAATGCAAGATCAGCAATGAATAGAACTCGCAGGCAGCACAACTTATTGAATTCTGCTTTTGCTTATGACTTTAAACTTGACTATTTTTTGCTTAATGATGTTGATATTGGTAGAATGGATAAAATATGCAATCAATGCCAAACAAAGAAATGGAAGGCTGAAGCTCCTGGTCTGTGCTGTAGTGGTAGCAAAATAAATATACCTAAAATTCCCGAACCAACATCAGTTTTAAAAGAACTGATATCAGGATCACATCCTTCATCAAAACATTTCTTGAACCATTCAAGGCAATATTTCAGGCACTTTTTCAGATGACTTCATTTGGTGCCAAAGAAATTAGAGAGGGGAACTTTATGCCCACATTTAAAGTACAGGGGCAAGTTTATCATTTGATCGGTAATTTACTTCCGGCTGAAGGTGCACAACCAGAGTTTTTGCAAATATATTTTGTTTCTCATGCCGATCAGGTATCCTTGCGTTCAAATTTAAACCCGACCTTACAAATTAATCTTATCGATGCGCTACAAAAATATCTTCACGAAACTAATACGTATATTGAAAGTTTTAAATACAATCTCGAAACAATCTCGAAAATAGACCAGCAAGTGATTTAAAACTCATCATCCATGCTGATGTAAAACCTGCCAACAATCATCGAGGTCGGTATAATGTGCCAATAGTAGACGAAGTAGCTGTTCTTTTGATAGACGAGGATAAAGGTCCCCGAGATATTGTGTTGAATGCGAGAGATGGTCAACTTCAACGAGTTTCTGAGCTTCACAGATCTTATGACCCACTTCAATATCCCTTACTGTTTCCGTCTGGCAATGACGGGTACTGCATAAACATTCCACAACAGAATAGCGCTGCTAGATCTAAAACTGTATCATGTATGCAGTTTTATGCCTTTAGACTCATGGTCAGAATAGATGATTTTAACAGCTTACATTATTTTAAAGGATTATTTAACCAATATTGTGTTGATATGGCGGCAAAAATGATATCTGAGAGGCTTGACTTCATCAAAAGAAATCAAAAAATATTGAGGGCTGCAGAATACATCCATTTAAGAGATGCCGTGATCAATGATGGCAATATAGACGCTTCTAATATTGGCCAGCATGTTATATTGCCATCGTTATTTACAGGATCTCCAAGATACATGAACGAAAAAAGTCAAGATGCCATGACATACGTCAGAAAGTTTGGAAGACCAGATCTCTTTGTTACATTCACATGTAACCCTGAATGGTCAGAAATAAAAAATGAGTTATTACCCGATCAAAAATCGTACGATAGACATGATTTGGTTTCCAGAGTATTTCATTTAAAACTAAAGAAAATGATAGACCTATTGACAAAGAAACATATCTTTGGACCAACTCAAGCTTTTGTTTACAGCGTTGAATGGCAAAAAAGAGGTTTACCTCACGCCCATATTTTATTCTGGCTAGCAAACAAAGTACAACCGGATTTTATAGATGAAATAATATCGGCTGAAATACCTGACAAACAACAAGATCCCATGCTTCATAATATCGTCATAAAAAACATGATTCATGGTCCCTGTGGATTTCATAACCCTACATCACCATGTATGAAAGAAAACATTTGTTCTAAAAAGTACCCTAGGTCTTTATTTCTGAAACACAAACTGGTGATGACGGTTACCCAATTTACAGGCGCAGATCTCCAGATAATGGTGGAAACACGGGAATTGTTCGTGTCAAAGGAACAGATATGAGCGTGGATAATAGGTGGGTGGTTCCTTATAATCCAGTCCTTTTACGAAGTTTCAATGCGCATATCAACGTAGAATTTTGTCAATCGGTCAAAGCTATTAAATATATTTGTAAATATATTCATAAAGGTTCTGATCAAGCTACATTTTATTTACAACATATTAACGATGAAGTAGAAAAATATCTAAATGGTCGCTATATTAGTTCATCTGAAGCGTTTTGGAGAATTTTCCAATTCTCTATTCATGAACGATTCCCGGCAGTTATTCATTTAGCAGTTCACTTGGAAAACGGACAAAGAATTTATTTTAATAATGAAAATCTCCAAGATCGGGTCAACAATCCTCCTTCGACAACGCCTACAGCGTTTTTCGATCTGTGCAGAAGAGATGTATTTGCAAAAACTCTTTTATACCAAGAAGTACCCCAATATTACACATGGGAACGAAATACATTTTCCAGAAGGAAACGAGGGCAAGATGTTGATGGATACCCAGGTGTAAAAAAAGATACAGCTTTAGGCCGTGTGTACAATGTTCATCCGACTCAAATTGAATGCTTTTATTTAAGGATGTTATTGCAACATGTTCGCGGTCCAACGTCATTTGAAGATCTTAGAACCGTCAATGGTATTATTTTACAGACATATCAAGGCGCCTGTAAGAGATTAGGTTTACTAGAAGGAGATCATCATTGGGAAAATACTCTATCAGACGCTGTTTTATCAGAGCCAGCCATAAAGTTAAGAGAATTATTTACCATCATCCTTATATTTTGTCAGCCATCTGACCCCTTCGAGATATGGAGTAAATTTCGTAATGATTTGTGTGAAGATATATTAAATAGAAAACGTAATGATAATCAGGATATGACATTACAATATAATGATAATATATACAATGAAGGACTTATAATGATTGAAGATAAGATTCATGAGATGTGTGATAAATCTTTAACAGATTTTGGACTTCCAGCATCGAAAAGGAATCATTCAAATAGTAACATGGATCCGTTGAAAGAAGCATTGCGGAAACCGTATGATTTAAATAAATTAAGTGATTATATTTCTGAAAACGAACCTAAGTTAGTGGATGACCAGCTGACTGCTTATAATTGTGTTTTGAATAGCGTTCGTTTAAATGAGGGGAAGATATTTTTTTTGGATGCTCCTGGAGGAACTGGCAAAACTTTCGTTACCAATTTAATATTAGCTAAAGTTAGGTCTCAAGAAAAACTAGCTTTGGCCGTAGCGTCGTCGGGCATCGCTGCGACTCTATTAGCGGGTGGACGCACCGCTCATTCAACTTTTAAACTGCCTTTGACTATTTCTTGGCAGAAAGATAGCGTGTGCTCAATCCGTAAAAATGGGCCTTTGGGAAAAGTTTTGCAAGATGTCAGTTTAATAATATGGGATGAATGCACTATGATTCATAGAGCTCATGTAGAGGCTTTAGATAGGACTCTTAAAGATATTAGAAGCTCTAACAAAATCATGGGTGGAATCACTGTCATGTTTGCTGGTGACTTTCGCCAAACATTACCGGTGATAGTTAGGGGAACCAGAGCTGACATTGTGAAGTCTTGCTTAAAAACTTCTCCATTATGGAAGTTCGTTCATACCCTCAAACTATCTACTAATATGAGAACACATTTGGGCGGAGGTAGTACAATTTTTCCTTCAAAGTTACTTTTAATAGGAGACGGGAAAGTATCTCATTTCGAAAACAAAATTGAAATTGACCGTGATTTAGGTGAGAAAGTTACTAACATTGAAGACCTAATCTCCAAAGTCTACCCAGATGTAGTCCATATAGAAAAAAAAGACTACCAGTGGATGTGTCAAAGGGCAATATTGGCAGCTAGAAATAGTAGCGTTGACGACATTAATAACATAATACTGGGTAAACTTCCAGGTGATAGCGTGAACTACTTACTACTTTGAGGTTACGCTTTTTACTAATTTGTCAAAATACGCATTACAACGGCCCCTGCTTGCACCTCCCTACAAGGGTATAAAAAGGGCGACCCGGGTTAAATGTCGGTCGGTCATTTAACTATAATTTTTCCGCTCCTGGCTGGAGGTCCTTTAGAGTAAAATCCAAAAGGCAACCAGATTACAGTCCGGCTAAGTAGCCACGACCCCCAGTGGTCAAAACTACGAGTTGCCAAACAACAAAAAAAAAAGAAAAAAAAAATGTGGGTCATTCGCTATCCAACCTTTGAAGTGAACACACGTGAACAGCTACAGCAAGAAAATACCCCAGAAAATGGATACCACTCCAGATGAAGCCGCTCAAGTCATTGCATTAATGCAGTCAGGGATGCGGCAATGTGATATTGCTCGGCAACTGAACTTAAGTCGCTTTTCCGTTCGACGAGTGGTCCAACGCTTCCAAGAGACTGATGGCTATATACGAAGACGAGGATCTGGAAGACAACGGTGCACATCCGAAAGAGACGATCGCTTCATTGTTTCGACGTCTTTACGTAATCGGTTCTCCAATGCTGTTGAGCTGCAACAACAACTGCGATCAGCTCGCAGAACTTCTGTAAGCGTCTCCACGATTAGAAGAAGAATGCGGGAGAAGAAAATTGCAGCTCACAGGGCTGCTACAGGGCCAAAATTGACTGCACAGCATAGGAGAGACCGGTTGCAATTTGCCCGTGACCATGTGGATTTGACAATAGATCAATGGAGAGCTGTGCTCTTCTCGGATGAGACGAGGGTGTGTCTTTTCTGCAACGACAGGCGTAGAAGAGTGTACAGGAGGCAAGGGGAACGATTCGCACAAGCCTGTATTCAAGAGACAGTGGAATACGGGGGTGGCTCGTGCATGTTCTGGGGCGGCATGTCTCCATGTCTCTCTGGCGGAAGTGCTCGCGGGCAAGGGTCGCTGGCTGCTCATCGGTACATAATAGAGATCTTAGAGGAGCAGGTTGTCCCTTATGCGGGTTTTGTTGGCAGTGGGTTCACGTTAATGCACGATAACGCCCGCTGTCACACCGCATTAATTGTAAGTGACTACCTGCAAGAAGTTGGGATCCCTGTTATACGCTGGCCGGCGCGTAGTCCAGACCTGAACCCTTTTGAGCACCTTTGGAATGAACTGAAACGGTGAGCACGGGCACGTGATCCTGCCCCTACCACTCTCCAAGACCTCCAAGATGCCGTCGTTGCAGAATGGGACAACATTCCTGAAGAGACTGTTGTAACATTAATGAGGTCGATGAGAGAACGCATGGAAGCAGTCATCAGGGCTAGGGGGGGTAACACTAGGTTTTAAGTTGTTTTTATGGACTTTGTTGCAATTTTTGCTGATAAAATTAAATTTAACTTTTTAATCATTTACATTAGCTTGCTTTTTTTATTCCCTGGTAAACAGAAAACCAAATCTATTGATTTATTCTGAAATTTAAATGAATTGCTATTCCAATGATACCTTATAGTCTTATGTCTACCGTTGATTAATAGGGTTAAAATGACTTTGAAGGGAATTCTTAAAGAGGTGCAATTTTTTGACGCCGAGTGTATATAGAGTAGGTATAGTTACTACGCAAGTACTTATATTATTATATTTAATGTAGCTATTGATTTACAGAACTCCGAGTCAGGCTCAAAGTCAACAGGGCTACTATGTTCAGTAGATAAAATCGAGCCCTGGGCTATATTTCGATTACCTCGGCACACTGAAAATCAGCAGTGGACAACTGAATGTCTTGATCCCATTAAAAATTCTTATATCGGCCCGCATATTCAAAATATAAACTCCGCTCTTAATAGTACTAAACATCTATGTAAAAGAATTGGTCTGATAGAAAATAGTTGTAATAATATAATAGAACCATTAAATGCCCGCTACAATGACATGTACAAAGAATTTTCATCTATTTCACATTTGTTAGAAAAACGATCAAAACGCGCTTGGGTAGGAGGACTAGGTACAATGATTAAGCAGATATTTAGTAATCTGGACGAAAACGATGGTCTCAGGTTTGCAATAATGCTATAAATGTACTACTAAATAATGACAAAAAGTTGATTTAATTAATGAAGAAGAATACTTTAGTGACCACATCGACAAATTCACCATTTAATAACTCCATTAATAAAATTAAAATTAATGAAATTAACCTAAACGAAGCTATCGACAAACTCTCGACTAATTTAAAAAATGTTACCAAAGAAACGAATGCATTATTGCTACGATTAGAAATTGTTCATATACTTAATAATATAGAAGTATCAATCTTAACTATGTCATTCCAACTCGAAGACATAACAAACGCGGTCCAATTCAGTAATCATAATATTCTACACCCATCGATGATTACGACACACAATTGTTCCGGGAGCTTGCCGATAACTATCAATACTTACCTAATACAATATAATATATATATATATATATATATAATAACCTAATGACTTGAAACTACCTGTTAATTTAGATTTAAGTTCTAGTCATTTAATCTTGAATGTATCTAGAGTAGTTAAGTTATTATACTAGGAATAAGATATAATATTTCTGATGTAACAAATACCTTTAGTGTCTATAAAAGAATATGTATTATTTCATAACATTGCTCTGCCTACTCCTCACAACTTCAGTAAACCTAATACTTTGAGCTTAATTTTACCTAGTTCCAAATACATTGCAATGACCAAAGACAAAACCCAGTACAGCACTTTAAACGATTTGGAAAGATGCAAAATCATCACTGCAGGAAAATATGTGTGCGACATAACAACCCTGTGTGCTTCAGACATCAGATCTATTTGTGAAAGTGAATTTACGTCAAAAGTGATCAGTGCAACCCCAAAATATTGTGAAACTAAATTTATTTATGGTAACTTAGATATGGGGAAACCCATAAAAAATAATAAATTGATTTACATACAGTCAGTGTTCTAATAGAGATTCAATACAATGCCGCAATTCAAAATTATTAGAAATTAATGTTTTAGGTACCGGAATAATTACAATCCCTAGGAACTGCATGGGTTACTGCAAGGATATCACTTTGCTCCCAAAAGATACCGTATTAAATATACCTACACCCATTGCCTTTCCTAACTTATTAAATGACACTTGCTGTAAGGTAATGAGATTAAATCAATCAATTAATAAAACACTGATTTAGATGATCTGACGTTCAATAAACATATCTTTCTAAAACAATTACGTAATATAGACAGTGTCCTTGACAGTCTACCACACATCTTAAAGTAAGGGATGCATTATTCTATTATCACTATGTTAATTATTATCCTTATAATATTTTATGTATGTTTTAAAGTTTATAAGTGTATACGACCTGGCAGCAGAACCCCTCTTAAAGTATCCTTTTCATCAAAACCGGAACCGATTTTTAAAATTAATACAGAAAACAGTCATTCCGATAATGAGGAAAGCTACCTTCCAGCTATTAGAACTAGAGTTTAAAATACTTGATCGCTTTGATTTTACACATAAATAATTACGTCATAACTTCGTAGTAACTCCGAAGTTATTTCTTAAGGGGGGAGGTGTTATACCCTAACTCTGTAAGGGTTAATGCTAGATCAGCACCTCATCGGCGCTGCCAGCTATTAGTCGACCTGACGGCTTAAGACGCCATCTTTTTCTAATAGTTGATACTCAACCTCCGTAGCAGACGGGCCTGCCCATGGGTCTCACGTGTTACCTTAAAGTGATTATATCCAAAATTATAATATCCTGAAATACAGATCCTGAAGTAAATAATACTTCTTTTTTTAAAGCCTAACGCGTGGTGACCTATAACAGCTTGCTTCGCTCGCTCGCTAGACCCGCCATCCCATTCGAACATAACCTGTCCGAGTCGGGGTGCTCCAAGTCCCTAGCTCGCTTCGCTCGCTCTTGCATCCTAATTTCTCCTACTAACATTTAATTGAAATGTAAAGTGATGGCCTGAAACACAGGTTTGAATCAACCTAGATCGGGCGGGTCTCTACCTTATATTGTAATTCCGAATCGTCATTACTTGCATCTGTAATCAAATTTTAGTTTTAGTTTATTTTTAGGCACTAAAACTGTATGGAAAATATTACTACTGTTGGCTAAATGTACACTTTTTGTAAATGTTTTATTCAATAACAATATTATTATTATTATTTATTATTATTATTGTTTTTATATGTTAACATAGCTCGGGGTCATGAGATCCCGGTCCTTTGGAAGGCGTACGAGGGGCCGAAGCCAACTCGCAGAAGCCCCTTAGACAATTTTAAATGGAATGAGGCACCAACCGACGATTATCCCTGTATGTACTGCGCAAGTGCACCCAAGGACAATCCCCGGTTGGTGTTGGACTATTGCAGGATATGGAAACAAAAATAATTATTGAACTATGGGTTTTTGTGGCTAAGGTGGACTGGTTACCAAGAACTATGGGACGGCTATGGCCCCTGCCTGACCAATGTTTTATATATAAAATACACGGATAAAATGGCAGGGGGTGACTTGCACACTCAATAATGGGCCCCCGGAAACCGTCGCTAGCACATAGTGACGTAGCGACAAGGGGGCAACACTTCCTGAGGTGCTTGAGGAGTGGAGAGGTATTCCACGGCTATCAGAACAATCCCAGAGCCCGGAAGATGGTCAAGATCCCTACCAGCACTTACTGAAATACTTCCTTCCTCCGAGCACGTTTGCTCTTGCGAATCTCCACTCAAGCCAACTAATAAAGGCAAGAAAGAGGTGGGAGCTCTGTTCCTCGTCATTGTTCACTCCAGCCGGCCAATAAAGGCAAGCCAGAGGTGAGAAACAAGACTTCTCCCGGGAGACAGGGTCCGTGGGGTCGCTACTGCCCAACAGCTCGCCACATGCTGCCCTGCGGGTTCCTGTATCTCTCTTGGTCTGGCTCCTCACCCTAGACCTGTTTCAGTAAACTCTACCGGTACAGACCTAGACTTCAAGAGCGCGCAAGCCCCACCACGACGACAACGTAGAGATACGGCGGTGGGGTTATTATTATTATTATTGCCGTTTTACTAAGTCGACATGCGTTATTTAAGCGTCATCAACGCCCCTACCGGTTGATAATCTAACTATTTTACGATATGATCACTAATGTTTGGCCACATCATGAAGTAGTCGTGCGTTTAACTGTTCATATTGTCAAACGTTGAGTATTCAATGATCTGGCCAGACCACATCATGATGTGACCAGCGGTCGATGTTTTATTTAATTAAATACTGTTAGACAGACACAGAAAAGTTATGTCACATCTGTCGACAGCAGGGGATAGCAGACATTTGCCGCCGCGCGCCTTCATAAGTTGCTGTACGCTCATTTTGGGGCAACTTTTCGTGAAGTGAGCTTGATAAGGGAAACCTCAGCCCGTTTGGATAGCCAATTCTGTCTTTTCTAATTTTGTCTGTACTAGTTATAAGTTCGTTAATTTTTATATTTGTAAATTTAAATAATAGAAAGTAAACCGCCATGTTCGGTCGTTGTTGTATTTTTTTTTTTAAATTTATTTAGTTATTTTCTGGTAAGAAAACAACCATTTCATGAAATGGTCGAACACTTCATAAACTAATCATGCCTAAGATCTGGCTACGACATATTCACCCCAACTACGAAATCCTTCACTATGCGTGGTCCAGCACTCACTTGGCCGGCTTTTCTTTGCTTGATATCGTAGCAGAGGCCTAACTCATGGATTTTGAATTTCTTATTAGCATTTGATTAATTTCAGGTAGTTTTCTTATTCGCCTTGCCCCCAGTTCCCCGTTCTTCTTTGTCCTGAACTTCTGTTTCTCTTATAACTTCTAACTTTTAATTATTTTTTAAACTGTTTCATTTCCACAGAGTTAAATTCAAAGCGCGTCAAAAATATACAGTCGGGTTTTCAGCTCTCGGTGCTAAGCAGTACCTACAATAGTCTATTTTACTTAATGTTTGTAAGAGTTTCACTAACTAATTTGATTTGACCATGTAGGCACAGTAATGCCAGTAGAAATCACTGTAATTGGGTATATATCTATTTCAGTTTCGTTTATTTCCGGTTCGTATTGTTTAGTATTCAACATAAAGTCAAAAGATAAAAAACATGAGTGTCTAGTCAATATTAAATGGCTTTCTTGAACATTAGCAGCACATTCACGATCAAATTTGAATGACGTAAAGCCACTAGTAAGTCATCGCAATGTAACTCTTATATCATTGAAATAAAGTATACATTAGAATGATTGCCGTGAGTTTAATTAAACTCTCGGCAATCCTTCTAAGTAATTTATACCTTACCGTACCGAGATAAATGGTAGTTATATTGTAATGACTTACCTATGAATGTTTTTACGTCGATCGGAATAACAGTTACCGGTATGGAATGCAGCAAGCGAGGCACCGAGTGGCAGAGCCAGCCCCTGCACTGCGCGGGCACGTACTGTTCGCAGCGGTGCGTCGCCTCGCGTCCGCGCACCGCGCTCCGCCGCGCTCAGCAGCGCCCACGAAATACACGAGATCTACATATCTGAAAAATATTGTAATTTTTGTAATTCAGGTATTATCTGGTTGTCTGTATGACTCCCAAAACATTCAGACCTTTTAATAATAAAGCGTCCACAGCAACGAGTCCCGTCACTCTTCACAGACGTGGGACTGACTGACGACACGCACCGGCGTGGGCGCGTCCCGCGTCCAGCCCTCGCTGAGCAACAGGCTCCAATATCAGCTGCTTTGGTCTTCAGTCATTACTTACTGTCATTACAGTACGCGGGCCCTCATCGGAAGGCGCGAAACGTTTCCATCATTGGACTGTGATTTCAAGATACAAGTAGGGACGAAGCTAAACTTAGTCGACGATTATAATGTTTCTTTAAGTTTGATTGTATGCTGTTTCAGTGCCACTGACACTTATCACTTTGCTTGTCACAATGATGACAGTAACAGTAAACCCCCGTTCGCACTGGTTCGTACGGTGCGCACCGTAACATTTTTAGAGCGATGTTTTTTTTAATGCAACCTGCATATTCTACCTAACCGAGAGCACTCCTCCACGTGTGCATACAACACAGCAACACTACGTCAACTTTATTGTTCTATTTCGGACCGGTGTTCTAAACTAGATTTGATCTAGCGAGCCAACTAAGGGCACACGAAAGAATTGATTTCTAAGGGTCGCCGTTATCGAAACCGATAAAGAGGACTATATAAATGTATTGGGACCTACTTACTAATTCCATGTTTTTTAACTCTTTTCAATTATGCGTTGAATCGACTGAGGCGGTGGCGGTGCCGGGTACTTGATTAATAGGATTTTCTATCAGACATAGTAATTATATCATAGGCGGTCATACGCGGTCGTAGGAGCTTGAATAATGGTGGGGTACCGTACTGTGCTCTAAAACGCTAAATAGAAAAAAAAAGAGGATGCAACTTCTTGGCCCAAGAGTTTTTAAAATAGGCACTGCCTAGTTAGATAGAGTCTGGCACATGACTTAAGCTTGACTTAAGGGCCTGACATTTCATCGAAACTTTTTATATGGCCACATTCAAAACATCGTAAGGAGATCCTGGATCGGAGATTATTTCGCACATTCCGTTTCAGGAAACCCGCGATCCTGCAGCGCGCTCCAGTGCCGATCCATAGTTGAACAGATGCTTGATGTGGATTGCCCGATCGCCCGATCCACGGACAACCGTCCACACCGAGCGCGCCAAACGACTTGGGCGCCTTTGAGCATTGTAGAAAAACCAACAGCGCTCGAATCGGCCCCTCCACGGAGCGCGCTCTCCACCACGTGTGTTCGGATCCCGTGCGGCCCGTCCACACCATGGACGAACAAAAAAAGTCGAACGGAACTCCGCTGTACTACTAAATTTAGAACTTAAAATGGACGGTAATTGCTTCAATCATTGGAGTAGTAGCAGCTATTTCTGATCCTAGATTCGGTAAGTGGGTAATGACTGGCACCTAATGTTTAGTTGTTGTTGTTTTTTGGCTGGAATGTTATAACTTGACAAAAAAAAAACAGTATTTCTCAACCCCATTTTAATCTCAAACAATAAACCTTTGTAGAAATCTATTAATTAGCGACATACACTATTTTGTCTGATAATTTATTTTTCAGCGGAAAATGTGCGTCTTGTCGATGCAACAAGACGAAGAGTTGTTGTATGCATCTGCGACTAGGCGTTACATCAGACGTCGTGATCGTGACTCGAGCTAGACGCGAGAGCGAGAACGTGTGACTCCTCTAGCTTGTCGTTGCGACTCGACGCCAAGTGTGAAAGTGTGCAGAGCTTTGAATAAAACGTTTGGAAATGGTCAGCTACAGCCTGTCGCTGCGTCACTGCGTCTAGTCGTCGAGCTGCCGCAGTCGCATGTCACATCATGTGCACCACGTCGTACCGCAGTTTATGTAGGTACCACATTTTAGCAAATTATTCTAAAATTGTTAACGATAGAAACTTTAATGAATTTCTTTTATATTCTTGTGTGTGTGCATTGTGCAATTGTGTGGCACCTCGACTCGGATAGGTTATGTTCGAATGGGATGGCGGGGTCTAGCGAGCGAAGTTAGGTTAGGTTAGGTTAGAGATCTCATCCTCTCACCCGGCCCGCAGCAGGCGCACCGGGCGTCGGCGGAGGGCGGACAACGCCCTCTTCCAGCCCCCCTAAATGGGTCCAGGGGCGACGGACTCGGAGGAAGTCCGTCGCCCCCCATACATCAGGACCCGAGGTGGCGGCGCGTAGTGTTCCACGCGCGCCCCTCTTAGACGTCGCGGGGGGAGTGAAACACCTCACTCCCCCCGCTCAACCGGACGAGGCCCGCAGAGGCGGGCCGGCACCGGCCGGGGGTTGCGGAAGATTTGTACGTTCCTGCGACCCCCGGCGTAGGTGTGAGACGGAACACCGGGGTGGTTTTTAGTCAGTAAGAGTCTGACAGACCCCTCCGCCCCCCCAGGGACATCCATGAGGATTTTCCACCACGAAACAAAAAAAAAAAAAAAAGGCTAGGTTGGGGTGGGGTGCATGTTGAAGAGCCTCCTCGTGGCGCACCCTGGGCAACATCATTCTCCAATTGCCCACCTGCTTTTGGTGGTGGACAATTGGGGCTGGCGGCTAATCTTCAACAAACGGGGAAGGGTCATGGTTCCAATCACCTATCATACAAGATGGTCGGTGAAAGGAACCGGGCTAGGGGCGGGACGGCCAGTCCGTCGTAGGGGTAGGCCTGGTTGCTATCTTACGTCTATACCCCCTCTGATTGCAGAGGGTTGGTGATAGGCGTATAGTGGGAGGGGGAGAGGAAGACAACCTCTTTAAAAAATTACCTCAATCCCAAGGTCGAGCGTGCCAAGGGGAGGAATGGCTGGAGGGGATCCGATCGTTAGCGCTGGGGGGGTAAACAGGGTAGATCAGGGACCAAACCCTTCAAAGGAAAAATATAATGGAACAGACAAAGGGAAGAGAGGTGGAGAGCGCGGAGAGCGGCCTCGAGCCCATGGAGGCGGACTTGAGCGGGGGCTCCACAGTGTCCCTGCTGGGTTCAAATAAAGCGGAGGCGACCGCTGCGAGGCGGGCGCAGCGAAGGACTGTCGCGGCTGACGAGGTCAGCGAGTTGGCCCGACAGGCTCGTGAGCAGCGATCTACCCGGATGGCTGCCGGGGGGGACATTACAGCGGTGGCGCTCAGCCGCCAGGTTTTGGACGACGTGGATGTCGTCCTGAAGGTTGCCACCAAATCGGGTATCCTGAAGGGCACATTCACCCGTGCTCTGAAGGAGGCGGCTGATGGCATAAAGGAGTTGGTTGAGGTCCTCCGTAACCGCACTAGCACGGAGAAGACGGCGAAGCTTTGGGAGGAGAACGGCCGTCTCCGATCCGAGCTGGAGGACCTCAAGCGGCAGTTCGCCGCCAAGAGGGCAGCTCCCGCGGCCACCGGCTCCTCGACCGTCGCGGCCCCGTCGTCGGCTCCGTCACCGGTTAAGTCTTCGAACCCTGCACTTGCGGATGCGGAGGTCGAAAAGATCGCCCGCATCTGCATGACGCAGTGTGAAGAAGAATAGGAAGGGAGGAAGATGGTGGGTGCCCGATTGGAGGCCATTGAGGCAAGGCTCCTGGCGGCGAAGACCTTCGCTCACCGCTCGCTGCGGACAACCGGACAAAGGAGGGGCCCACTAAACAGGGGCCGACATTAACCGCGGCGGCTGAGTTAAGCCGGTCTAAGAAGGGGACCAAAAAGCCCGCAATGACGAAGTCCGTGCCCACCTCCCGGGCGGCTACGCCATCGGCAGCTGCGCCGCCGGCGGCCACGCCCGGGCCTACCACGGAGGCCTGGACAACGGTCGTCAAGAGGGGCCGCCGTCAGGGGAGGAAGACGGCACCACCAGCCCCGGCTGGAGCACCGACACCAGCACCAAAGAAGGCCCAGGGACCGCCTAAAGTTAGAGCCCCACGCTCCGCGGCTGTAGTGATCACATTGCAGCCCGGAGCCGTCGAAAGGGGCGTCAGTTACAAGGCAGTCCTGACTGAGGCGAAAGCCAAAGTCGCGTTCTCCGACCTTGGAACATCGTCCGGCTTCAGAATGAGGCCGGCGATTACGGGGGCGCGGCTGCTCGAGGTGTCGGGTGCCTCTAGCGGGGAAAAGGCGGACATCCTGGCCGCCAAGCTTAGAGAGGTCCTCAACCCAGAGGACGTCCGGGTGTCCAGGCCGATGAAGACCGCTGAGCTGCGCGTCGGTGGCCTGGATGATTCGACGACCCCGAGTGAGATCGTGGCGGCCGTCGCGTGAATCGGTGGATGTCCGCCCGACGACGTACGGGTGGGTGAGATTCACGCCGACGCTTCCGGGCTCGGCACGATTTGGGTGCGGTGCTCGGTGGCGGCGGCGGACAAAGTCGCTGTCGGTGGGCGTCTGTTGGTGGGATGGGTTGCGGCGAGTGTGAAACTGCTGCAGCCCATGGCCGAGTGGTGCTACCGGTGCCTTGACATTGGGCATGTTAAGGCTCGGTGCACCGCCGAAGTGGACCGCAGCGAGCAGTGCTATCGCTGCGACCAGCCCGGCCACAAGGCGGCCCAGTGCTCCGCGGCGCCAAACTGCAGCCTCTGTACAGCTGCAGGGAGGCCCACCAGGCACAGAGCGGGCGGAGAGGCAGAAAGGCCAGTGGCGCACCCGCCAACAAAAAGAAGAGAAGGGATGTTAAGGCTGTGGTGGGCTCTTTACACCCCCTCAGCCTAGCTGCCCTTCGGCCGACTAGGAATGGTGTGAAGGGAATGGATTGCGCATAATGGCGCTCTACAATTTCCTCCAGGACAATATCAACCACTCTGCCAGAGCTCAGGATCTCTTGCTCCAGAGCATGGCAGAGTGGTCGATTCTCGTGGCCGTGGTTGCCGAGGCATACTTTGTCCCCCCCGGGATAACTGGGTGGAAGACCTTGACAGCTTGGTCAGGTTCGCTCAGGTTAGGTTCGCTCGGCGGCTGCGCCACAGCCGGCAACGCCCGGGCCTTCCACGGAGGCCTGGACGACGGTCGTCAAGCGGGGCCGCCGTAAGGGGAGGAAGACGGCGCCACCGGCACCGGCTGGAGCACCGACACCGGCACCTAAGAAGGTCCACGGACCACCTAGGGTCAGAGCCCCACGCTCCGCGGCTGTAGTTATTACGCTGCAGCCCGGAGCCGTCGAAAGGGGCGTTACCTACAAGGCGGTCTTAACTGAGGCAAAGGCCAAAGTCGCGTTCCCCGACTTAGGCACACCGTCCGGCTTCAGATTGAAGCCGGCGATTACGGGGGCTCGGCTGCTCGAGGTGTCGGGTGTCTCTAGTGGTGAAAAGGCGGACATCCTGGCCGCCAAACTCAGGGAGGTCCTCAACCCGGAGGACGTCCGGTTGTCCAGGCCTATGAAGACCGCTGAGCTGCGCGTCGGTGGCCTGGACGACTCAATGACCCCGGCTGAGGTCGTGGCGGCCGTCACTCGAGTCGGTGGATGTCCGCCCGACGATGTGCGGACGGGCGACATTCGCGCTGACGCTTCCGGGCTCGGCACGATTTGGGTGCGGTGCCCGGTGGCGGCGGCGAACAAGGTCGCTGACGGTGGGCGCTTGTTGGTGGGATGGTTTGCAGCAAGTGTGAAACTGCTGCAGCCCAGGGCTATGCGGTGGAGCTTCTCGAGGAGGCCGCTATTGTCCAGGCCTGGGGCCGGGAGTCGGCAATGAGCGGACCCGTCGACGTCGAACAGGAGGCGCTGTGGTTCCGCGGGGCGATGACGCAAATTTGCGACGCGTCCATGCCCCGGGTCCACACACAGTCAGCAAGGCGCCAGGTGTACTGGTGGTCCGCCGCGATCGCGCAGTTACGCGTCGCGTGCGTGGCGGTGAGACGCCAGTACACCCGATACCGGAGGAGACGTCGTCGGGTCCCTGACGAAGAAGCCACGCTGTATGAGGTGTACCGCGCGGCTAAAGAGACTTTGTGGCTGGCCGTCGGCGAGGCGAAGACGCGAGCCAGGGAGGAGATGCTGGAGACTCTAGACGGGAATCCGTGGGGGCGCCCTTATCGAGCGGATCGAGGGAAACTTCGAGCCGCGGCGCCTCCACTTACGGAGAGTCTTCAGCCCGAGCTGCTGTAGGAGGTAGTCGCAGCCCTCTTCCCGGCAAGAGCGGAGCATACTCCGCCGCCGATGGCTTTGCCCACAGCCGCAGAGTCTACAGAGGAGAACGCCATTAGCGTCACAGGCAGAGATGAGGGCGGCCGTGATGCGGCTCCGGGCCAAGAACGTGGCTCCGGGGCCCGACGGGATCCACGGCCGTGCATTAGCCCTCGCTCTGAAGGAGCTGGAGCCCCAGCTGAGAGGACTCTACACAGCGTGCCTCGAGCAGGGCCAGTTTCCCACTTTGTGGAAAACCGGTCGTCTGGTCCTGCTCAGGAAGGTGGGGCGCCCTGCGGACTCGCCGTCCGCGTACCGGCCCATAGTGCTGCTAGACGAGGTGGGTAAGCTGCTGGAGCGGATACTCGTAGCCCGCCTCGTCGGCCACTTGTGCGGAGAGGGGCCGGACCTGGACGAGAGCCAGTTCGGTTTCAGGCATAGGCGCTCCACCATACACGCTATATCGCGGGTGAGAGTCCTGGCGGAGGAAACAGTTTCCCGGGGTGGGGTGGTGGTGGCGGTGTCCTTGGACATCTCCAACGCCTTCAACACCCTGCCCTGGAGTTGTATTCGAGAGGCACTGCGTTATCATCGGGTGCCTCTCTACCTCCGCCGCATCGTTGGGGCTTATTTGGCGGAGAGGTGTGTCACCTACGTAGGACGCGGTGGCGTCAACCAGCGCCACATGTCGTGCGGTATTCCACAGGGTTCGGTCCTGGGCCCGCTCCTGTGGAACATCGGGTACGACTGGGTGCTGAGGGGCGAACTCCAACCGGGCGTCGACCTGACGTGTTACGCGGACGACACGCTGGTCACGGCCCGGGGGAGTTCGTACAGGGAGGCAGCGTTGCTGACGACGGCTGCGGTCTCACAGACGGTGAGCCGCATACGGCGCCTCGGCCTGGAGGTGGCCCTCAACAAGTCGGAGGCCATGGTGTTTCATGGTCCCCGGCGGGCGCCACCATCCGGATCCCACATTGTGGTGGGGGGGGGGGGTTCGAATCGCTGTCAAGCCCACCATGAAGTACCTGGGGTTGGTGCTCGACAGTCGGTGGGATTTCGGCCCCCACTTCCGGCAGCTGGCGCCCAAGTTGTTGGGCGCGGCTGGGGCGCTGTCAACGCTGCTTCCCAATCTGGGGGGCCCAAGCGCCGCTTGTAGGTGGCTCTACGTGGGGATCGTGCGGTCGATGGCCCATTACGGGGCCCCGATCTGGGCGGCTGACCTGGCGGCCGGCAGCATTGCTGTATTGCGAAAGCCGCAGAGAGCAATGGCCGTCAGAGTCATAAGGGGGTACCGCACGATCTCCTACGAGGCGGCTTGTGCACTGGCCGAATCCCCGCCCTGGGACCTGGAGGCGAAGGTGCTCGCGTCACTGTATCGGTGGCGCGAGGAAGCGCGGGCGCGGGGCGAGCGACCGATGCAGCGACAAATGGAGCAGCGTCGGTCGCAGCTCCGCGAGGTCCTGGTGGCGGAATGGCAGGACAGGCTCTCACGCCCTACCGCCGGCCTCGTCACCATCGCGGCGGTCCGGCCGGTGCTCGACCACTGGCTCGGGAGGAGGCACGGCTCCCTGTCGTTTCGGGTGACGCAGGTGCTCTCGGGGCACGGTTGCTTCGGGAAGTACCTGTGTCGCATAAACAGGGAGCCGGACGCCCGGCGTCACCACTGCGTCGACTGCCGGGAGGACATGGCGTAGCATACGCTGGCAGAGTGTGCCGCTTGGAAGGAGCCGCGCCGTGCCCTCATCTCAGGAGTAGGCAGTGACCTCTCGCTGCCGGCCGTTGTGAATGCGATGGTCGGCGGCGAGGAGTCCTGGGACGCGGTGGTATCCTTCTGCGAAACAGTCATCTCGCAGAAGGAGGCTGCGGAAAGGGAGCGAGAGATCTCATCCTCTCACCCGGCCTGCAGCAGGCACACCGGGCGTCGGCGGAGGGCGGACAACGCCCTCTTCCAGCCTCCCTAAAGGGGTCCAGGGGCGACGGACTCGGGGACGTCCGTTGCCCCCCATACATCAGAACCCGAGGTGGCGGCGCGTAGTGTTCCACGCGCGCCCCTCTTAGACGTCGCGGGGGGAGTCAAACACCACACTCGCCCCGCTCGACCGGCCGGTGCCGGCCCGCAGAGGCGGGCCGGCACCGGCCGGGAGTTGCGGAAGATTTGTACGGTCCTGCGACCCCCGGCGTAGGTTTGAGACGGAACACCGGGGTGGTTTTTAGTAAGTGTCTGACAGACCCCTCCGCCCCCCCAGGTTAGGTTCGCTCAGGTTAGGTTCGCTCGGCCGGGGGTTGCGGAAGATTTGTACGTTCCCGCGACCCCCGGCGTAGGTGTGAGACGGAACACCGGGGTGGTTTTTAGTCAGTAAGAGTCTGACAGACCCCTCCGCCCCCCCAGGGCGGGGGACATCCATGAGGATTTTCCACCCCGGAACAAAAAAAAAAAAAAAAAAAAAAAAAAAAAAAAAAAAAAGGTTAGGTTCGCTCAGGTTAGGTTAGGTTAGGTTTTTTTTTTTTTATTTTTTTTTTATTGTAGCAGGAGTGGGAAATCCTCATGGACGCCCAGACTGACTCACAAGTGAGTCAGTCTGGGCAGTGCCGGACTCTTACCGGCTAAAACCCACTCCTGCCTTTGCCAGTGTCCCTCTGACATTATCAGAGACCTTGTTTAACAATACTTTTGATTATATCGTTCTTTTGTTATTGTATTGTCTCGTTCTCTGGTCTCATTTTACGAAATGGAGATTTCCTGGAAGCAGTTGCCTCACTTCGTCTTACTTTTACTTATTTAATACCCTCATGTATTTATAGCGTTTCTTAACAAGCTAACATCTTACATACCTATTAACTTATTTTTCTATATTATTTTTGTATTTTTATTTATTTTTGGTTTTTATATATTTTTTGAGTCTACTTATACTAATACCTATAATTTTTATATCTTGTCTTAATATATACTATGTTTGTAATATGGCTATTCTAATATATATTCAATATATTATATAGACATAATTTCTTAATCTAGTTTGTTATATTTATTACCTATCCTATATTTTTTTACTTTCAGTTTAATATAATATGTTTGTCCATGCTTATTTTTTGTCAGTCCTGATAGACTCATAGCTGCTGTTCCAAAAACAATTGTTGCTTCTAATTTGTCCTGCCCCTCCTGCCACATTATATTTGACCACAACGGTAATGTAATTGTTTCTCTAATTTTTGATAAATTTAGTTTAGTTTCTGCAATTAATTGGGCCAATTTCTTATGAAATTGGCTCCAATTTGGTTTTCCTGATTTGTAAAGTGTATAATTTTTTATTAAATTTGTGTTTTTGAAAATCTGAAAATTAATTTTGAAAACAATACCGTTGTGGTTCTTACTTGCGGAAAACGTCGACCTCACCTTAGCAGTACGCCACCGACAGGCGTGCCAAGGCGTCCCATTTGGCGCGTATCGGGCACACGCTGTCGAAGGCGTTGTGGTCAGTTTTTTCAAATTTGGCTGACGCGCAGTTGTGACACTTTGGTGCCTCCGCTGTCAGACGTGACGGGCAGTCAGCACACATGTGGGGCTCGCCGCAGTGGATGCAGAGGTCGGCGAAAATTTTTCTAAGTCTATGAATGAAAAAATTTTTTCACGTTTTTGTCAATTTAAATTAGTCGGATAGTAGGACGGAGCCTATTTAAAATCAAAATAGCTGAAAACAGCTTGAAAATGCGTCACCTGGATGCAAAGTTATAACGGTTAGGTTAAGTTAGGTTTTTTTTTTTTTTTTTTTTATTATGAATAACTTATACCGCGGACATGGTGGTCCGCGCCTTTGTTTACATTTTTAATTGTTTGTGTATTTTACTTATTTTTTTACAATTATTGTGCTCCTACGTCGGACACATTACTCTATGTTATACTAAACTAACTTAAATCTACGTGAGTCCATCATTATATATATATATGTATTTTTTTTTTTTTTTTTTTTTTTTTTATTATTATATTATTATTACGTTAATTTATATATATGCATGCTCATGCAGTATGTGTTATTATGTCATATATAATTTTTTTTTTTTTTTTTTTTTTTTTTTTTTTTTTTTTTTTTGTTTTTTGTAGTTTACACAGGCATTACAATTTTTACTTACTTGGTTTTTTTTTTTTTATTATGAATAACTTATACCGCGGACATGGTGGTCCGCGCCTTTGTTTACAGTTTTAATTGTTTGTGTATTTTACTTATTTTTTACAATTATTGTGCTCCTACGTCGGACACATTACTCTATGTTATACTAAACTAACTTAAATCTACGTGAGTCCATCATTATATAATTTTTTTTTTTTTTTTTTTTTTTTTTTTTTTTTATATATTATTATTACGTTAATTTATATATATACATGCTCATGCAGTATGTGTTATTATGTTATATAATATATATATATATATATATATATATATTTTTTTTTTTTTTTTTTTTTTTTTTTTTTTTTATACATAGTTTATTAATACACAGGCATTACAATTTTTACTTACTTTACTACTATTTAATTTTATTACTTAGTTTATTTACTTTTATTACTTTTACTTTATAACTTATTACAAATATATTTTTACAGGAATTACGGTCGTTTTGGTTTGTTTAACACATAATCTAATACGGGATTACTTTATTATATTTACTGCTATCTTATTTATTACAATTTATGGAGAGATAGTGAACTGCATGGCAGTGCGAGCCGACCAGTCCCACTAGACGGCTTCCGTTCACGGACATGACGTGAACATCCGCGCCGTTCAGCTCAACCATTTTTTAGGGAACTCAACGACCGAATGCGCAGCGCCACCATCGGTAGGACATTTACGTGAGTATGACAGACTCGCTCTGCCATGCAGTTTACATATCTGTTTTTATTACTATGCAGGGGGTTCAGACTGGTGGTGGTTTACTTTATTTGGTTATGGATTGGGTTGGAGTTTGGATGGGGATTTTTTAGGTGGAGTTTAGGTGGGGTCTGCTAGCCAGGGACTTCGCTAGCCTGAGCAAGGCTTCCACGACGACTTCGTCTCGATGCCGCATGGCCGTCTTCAGGTTGTATTCGACGACCGTTTTAGTCGGCGCATCCATCGCTCTCTTTGCAAAGCGGCCCGTGGCGTCGTCGGCGTCGTCGGTGTAATAGACGCAACTCACAGTGTGTCGCGACACCGCCACTACCGCGTGAGAGATGCTGTCGTGGATTTGGAGCCTCCTGGACTTGGTGTTGATGATTATTACGCTGTCGTAGGTCAACCCCTGAGCCTCGTGTATGGTTAACGTGCGCGACCCTTCGCCGGACCCATATCCCTGGCTCATAAGAGAAGCTTTCTCCTCTTGTGTATGAACCAAGAACAGGGTGTTTTGGGCGGTGCTCGGTATTTGCGCTCCCGTGTAACCTTCCACCCTCAGGGAGTGGACCCGTGACAGCGACGACTTGGAGGAGTATATACCGGAGTATATCTCGCTCAGTGCAAACGCCACATCCATCGGATTACGGTGTGTGCAAAGCAACTCCTGGGTGATGCCTGCCACCAAGTTTGGACGGGTATACCTTAACTCGAAGAGGTTCTCTCTGTCCAAAAATGGGAGCTGGTTGACGTCTCCGATGAGGACAACTTCGCTTGCTCCAGACAACTTTACTGCCATAACTATGGCCCCAAAATGGTTCATAAGAGCTTCGTCTACCGTGAGGCGGTAGCATTTCTCTTGCTTCTTGAACCCGTTGGCTAAGATTGAGGCCATAGTGCGCACCTTTGTTTTTACTCGATCTCCTAAGCGGTGCGCTAGCTTCTCCCTGAGATCTTTGGCAGCTTCGGTCGTCGTGGTTGCTACAACGTCCTTCTCCTCATCGAATTGCTTCACCACCCAGGTTGTCTTGCCGCAACCCGGGACTCCGTTTACCCACCTGATATTGGGTACCGCCCAACTTTCCTGCGATGCTGGGATATCTGAAGTCCCCGAAATGGACTGTGCCATTTCAAGGATCTTATCGTCCAGCATGATTTTGGTACATTTGGCGGTAACCAATATCGGGTCGTCATTTGGTGCTTTGAACTTAATTTTGCCTGAGCGCTCCGTTTCTTCCTCGTCCAGGGCCACGAAACCGCTCTTCGCGCTGTAGGCTGCCATGTACGACCCCGCCATTTCTCCTCTGATGACTAGAGATTTGACGTTGTCGTACACTGCTGCCTCTGCTTCCTCGAGTAGTACCCTTAGCAGACCTTCTGTTTCTCTCTGGAAGGTCTGCAGGATCTTCCTGCATGTCATGAGATTGACCTCTCTGGTCGCTCTCACGATTGCTACGTACTCGAGGAAGGCGCTCTTCACGTGGTCCGTGGTGCCCGAGTTCACTGCGAGGGTCGGCGGGCTGACTTGCCCTTTGTCGGCTCTTGTTGGCGTAGGCTTCTGCTGGATTGGTTCTGTTGGTTTCCTCTTGAAGAACCTCTCCACTGCTGCTTCCTGCTTCTGGGTAGGTGATGTGCGGCTTGGGAGCAGTGCACTGAGGAAAGTGCCGAAGGCTTTCAGGCGACTCCTCGACCGGGCCCGGTCCTCCGGGCTAGCGGTTTTGCTCTGCTCCTTTGCAGCTTTTTCGGCGGCTGCCTTCTGCTGGGCCCTCTCTGATCCGCTTTGACTGGTCGGGTTTGTTGTGGGGCTCGTCGCGCCGGCTGTTGGCTGTCTGGGGGCTTTGAGGAAACTCAGAGTTTCCCCTCTGTCCTCATAGACAACTACCTCATGCTGTTCTGAGGCTTTTAAACAGCCGAAGCGGTCTGCGACGTCTCCTCTCTCGCCCTCGATCATCATCGCGTCGATGCTAATGGTACGGGCTGTAACTGCCATGTACTCCCCTGCCTCCCTGATCCTCTGAAGGAACGAGCTTACTTGAGCAAATGGAGTTTCCACTCCCCACTCGAATAGTGCGATCGTCTTACCTTTGGATCGCAATAGACGGAAACGGTGAGTGGCAACTTCCACTTGCGGCAGTGCAGCATACTTGCTGCCTTTCATCCTCGTTTTGGTGGTACTTCCGTTGATCAAGGCGGCAAGGCCTGGAGAGATGGGTATACGGGCTGCAGCTCGGCTTGAGCCTATGCAGAAGCTTATGCCTAACTTTTCCCCTTCTCTGTTCATGAAAAGGGGGACGCCTCGCAGTCTGACGCCTGGGACTCCGTCTCCTCCGCATGCCAGGAATTGCGTGATGGGCATGGTGCTAGGGGCTGGTTGTAGGCTGGCTTCTGCTGCTGTTGTTGTTGCTGCTGCTTCAGCTTGTGTGGGCTGCTGGTTGGTGTTTGTGTGTGTGGTTTGTGTTATGGTGAGTGCTGTGGGTGTTGGGTTTCGTGTTGTTGTTGTTTGTGTTGTAATTGTCGTAGTTATCGGTGTGGTCGTGACTGGTTGTGTTGGATGTTGGTTGGTATTTGTGCGTGTGGCTTGTGTTATGTTGAGTGGCGTGCGTGTTGGGTTTCGTGTTGTAGTTGTTTGTGCGGTGATTGTCGTGGTTGTTGATGTGGTCGTAGATGGTGGTCGGTTTCGACTGCGCAAGGTTGCGTCCGTTTTATTAGCCCCTGCCGCGACAGTAGCGACTTTGCTCGCGAATGCCAAGAATGGTTTCCTGATAGCCGGTCTCCCCATGATGGTGTGGAGTGTGGACTGGCTTAGCTGGGTCTCGATCTTTGCTTCCAGCTCCATTCTATCGTGACTGAACCTTGGGCATTCGAAGAGCAGGTGCCAAACTGTTTCTTCGCAACTGGGGTCACAGACGCACGAGGGACTATCTTTGAGATGAAAGCGGTGGAGATACGCTGAGAATCCTCCGTGTCCTGTTAGGACTTGTACATGGACCGGTGTGAGCACTGCGTCTCTGAGTGTCCTTTTCGCCGCTAGGACGTCTGGGAAGAACACTTTTGTGACCGCTCCTGTACTCGAGGACTCGTATCGCGCTTGCCACTTCTTTATAGTCTCCTCCCGTATCTTCCTCCTCACGAACGATACGGGGACCTTGTTGTAGTCGGCTGTCGCAATTGTTAGGGCTGCCTCCTTGGCCAGCTCGTCCGCTCTCTCATTCCCGGCGGTTCCCACGTGGGCCTTGAGCCAAAAGAGCCTCACTTCTCTGCCCTCCTCTCTGATCTCTCGGACGCTTCTCTTGATATGGAGTGCCAGGTGGTGAGTGACAGACGGTCTCCTCAGCAGGTCAAGTGACGATCTTGAGTCACTTAAAATGCTTACGGAGGCCGCCCTGGATTCTCTTGCCATCCTGACGGCTCTGAAGAGAGCGTACATTTCCGATTGGAAGACTGTGTTGTGAGGCTCCAGGCCAAAGGTGCTGGACTTCGACTCCTTTCCGTTTTCCCACCAAGTTAGGGCAGCTCCGACTTTCCCCTCTATCTTGCTGCCGTCGGTGTATATTTGGGGACCGATTACTTGATGAGTTTCCAGGGTTTCGGGAGTCAAGTCCTCTAGGCGTGCGTACTCCGTTGTTGTGAGTTGCGCTGGGTGGGGATTCTGGGAGTGGTGCACGTTGCACTCCAGCTCGCGGCCCGGCGGTATGAACTCTTGGGAATGTCCCTTTTTGATCTTGAAAAGGGTTGCGGCCTCGATTACCCGGAGGTCTAGGGGGAGTTGGCCTGACAGAATAAGTGCCGATGTCAGAGACACCGTGCGGTATGCTTTGCAGATCTTCTGCGTGAAGCCTCTTTGCAGTGAGTCAAACTGATTCCTTGTCATCAGTTTCTCAGCTGCGGGGGCCCACGCACTCGCTGCATACATCACGATGGGCTCTATCACCGACACGTATATTGTCCTAATTATCTCTCTGTTGAGACCCCAAGTCACCCTTGCCGCGCATGCCAGCTGCTTATAGATGTCTGCAGCCTTTTTACAGGTCGCAGACACGTGCGCGTTGAAGGTGAGTTTGGAGTCTATTGTGAGACCTAGCAGTTTGACCTGTTCGACCAGGTTCAGCCGCGTGCCTGACATGTAGAGTACCGGAAGGTCGTATTTCAGCTTTCTCGTTAACACCATCGCGTTGGTCTTGTGCGCGGCGAAACGTAGCTTGTTTTGAACGCCCCATTCCGATACTATGTCTAGCGTGTCGTTGGCTGATTGCTGCAGGGGACCGGCTGTGAAGTCCGAGAATACGAGGACAACGTCGTCTGCGAAGGCTTGGCAGTATACCCCCATACTCGCCATCTTGTGTAGGAGCGAATCTAGGATAAGGTTCCAAAACGTCGGTCCGGCAATTGAGCCCTGGACGCATCCTTTCGTGGTACCCTTCTCGCTAGTCGCTCTGGCGTAGTTGACCCTGATGTTCCGGTCTTCCAGGTATGAGGCGACGAGAGCGTAGATGTTCGCGGGACAGTTCTTGACTACCATCTGCTTTTTGAGTGCTGGCCACCACGCGTTATCGAAGGCCCCCTCTATGTCCAATGATATCAAAAGCACGATCTTTTTGGCTTTGATTTCGGCTCGTAAGTGGCCCATTAGAGCGTAGAGGGCGTCCTCGGTTCCGCGCTGCGGCATGAAACCGTATTGGTTCGTGTTGAGTGTCGGGAGGAAGTGCCACTGGAGTCTGCCTACTAGGAGCTTCTCGACGATTTTTCCTAGGACCGAGAGCAGACCTATTGGTCTGTACGACTTTGGGCTGGTGTAGTCGTCCTTACCTGGCTTGCGGAGAATGCACACGTGGGCGACCTTCCACTGCTTCGGGAAGTGTGACAGCGACAAGCACCTGTTGGCTATCGCTAAGAACACTTCCCTATTGCAGTTTATTGCCGCTGTACAGATGTCTGCCGTTAATCCGTCGGGGCCGGGGGCTTTCTTCGGATTTTGGTTCTGGAGAACCATTTCCAGCTCCGCGGGCGTAAAGGGTGGATCATCGGCAGACAGACCTTGGGGGTTCTTCTTCTCCGCTAGCCTCCTCAGGGCTGTGTGGTATGGCTGTTCGGCATCCGTTGAGTCGTCGGGGTAGAAGGTTTTTGCCAGAAGCTCCGCGGATTGCTCTGGACTGAGCGTCTCGCCTGCGGTGTTTCTCAGGAGGGCGTCGTCCTGTCTTCTGGCTGTCTTCCTTAGTACCCTGTAGATGCCGTCCCACATGCTCTCTCGGTCCTGCTTCGAGCAGAACTCCTTCCAGTTGGCTGTGGCTGCTTCCGTTGCTGCTGTGGTGTATGTTTGCTTTGCCAGCACGTATTCCTGGATGGTGAAGTGTCTCCGGCTTGCGGCTGCATTTCGGATCCTTCTCTTCTTCGTCATAGCTACTTTTTTGAGACGGTCTAGAGAAGGGGTCCACCATGGGGGCTTGGCGTCGTGTTTAGGCGACCCCAGTTTTGGGATCGCTTCCTCGCATGCGCGGTGGATGTTCTGAGTGTACCTAGCCATTATTGTCTCCAGATCCTCAGGGTTCGAGACGTCCGAGACTCTGGCTGGTGTGATGTCTCTGTCTGCCAGGCTGGTCTTGAAGTGCGTGCTGAAGTCGGACCACTTTGCCTTCTTAGTGTTGTAGATGCGCGTCGAGATTGGCCTTAAGGGTTCCAAGGCCTTTTCTAAGCGCATCGAGAAGGTAATTGCGTTGTGGTCTGAAGTTATTAGACTTCTTTCTACACGCCACTCTTCAACTTTGCCTAGCAGCGACAGGCTGCATGCCGTCACATCGACGATGCTTGTGCACCACCTGTCTCCTCTGTAGGTCTCGAACGTCGGTGTTTGGCCCGTGTTTAGGATGTGGAGATCCCGCTCATTGAGGAATGAGCTGTACGCTGCCCCGCGATGGTTTTCGGAAACACTTCCCCACCACTGACTCCAGGCGTTTACGTCTCCTCCCACTAGGATGTTGGTTGTGTGTAGTTTGCGTGTTGTGTTTTGCGTTTCTGAGAGGTAGTGTTCGATGTCTTGGTCACCCTCAAAATAGACCGATAGCACTCCAAGACTGAGCTGGCCCACCTTCAGCAGGACGGCGGCGATGTTTTCGGTCACGAGCTGAGGGTCGTGGATGACCTCCAGGTGGTTCCCGAAAACAACGATCGCCGCTTTTACTGGTTTTTGGCGGTTGAGGCTGCACTGGATGACTTGCGTGCCGGGACTTTGTTTCATCACACCTGTTCTTCCTACATAGGGCTCTTGAACAAGTGCTACTGAAACTCCCCTCGCCTGAGCCGCCAAGTGGAGTTCTTCTGTGGCCAGCTTGGAGCGCTGAAGATTGACTTGGATGAATTTCAATCTTGCTGTCGGTCTTGTTGCGTTTTGGGGGGTGACTGGTTGGCTGGTTGGTGTGTGGTCTTGGTCGCCCTTAGCAATAGGAAACGCGCGACCTTGCTATACCATCCCATTTTTGGCGTTCCTGGCAGTCTTCGCTGAACGCTGTGTGTGCCAGGTCGCTGCCCGTCCTGTGTGCTACTTTGCAGTTTATGCATGTGGGTTGTTTGCCATCGGCTCGAGTGAGGCAGTCCCCTGCGTTGTGCGCTCCGCTGCAGTAACTGCAAGCTACCTTTGCGGCCTTACATATGGACTTGTTGTGTCCATAAGCAAGGCACTTTGTGCACTGTACGAGCGGGGACTGGTCCTCAATCGAGCATCGCTTTATGCCCACATGAACTTTCTGCACCGACGTGTAGCATTTCCAGAGCTCCGGGGAGAGCTCCAGAACAGGGTGGCACTCATGGGGGTTTCTCGCGCGCTTCCTGTAGCGCACCTTTAGGGTCTGTCCATCTACAGCGGCGTTCTGCAGCAGGTGTTTATTTTGCGCCTTTAGGAGATCGACGATCTCCCCGTCGCTGTAGCTGGACAACACTCCCCTGATGCAGACGAGGGGGTTTTGTGCCTTCGGCTCCTGGACCTTGAGCCCTGCGTGCGACTGGAACTGGTCCTTTATTTTATTCAAGTCCGACTTGCTCGCGCACCTTAGGACCACTTTCTGGTTGCGCGCTTTCCGGACTGTGTCGACTCGGGCTCCACTTGTTTTGAGGTCCAGGGCGGTCCTGATCCTCTCGATCACATTGTCTCCAGTGTGCTGGGGGTTCGTTGACGAGACGATCAGGGTGTGGTTAGGTTGTGTGGGTGGTTTGGGGGCCTTGGGTGTGCTGGCGACCTGGGCAAAGGTTTTGGGGCCCTGCTGTTGTTGGAGCGGTCTGTCCGCTTTGCCCAGGTCTGCTACCCCCTTCTCGATGTTCTGGAGGGTCTTTTTTACCTCCCCGACTGCGATCTCCGCTTCCAGATTCAACGCCGGGGGCGCCTGGATTACCGGTTCTTTGTCGCGCAGTACGCGGAGGTCTGCCGAGACGATCTCCAGCCTCTCGGAGATGGGTTTCAGGTGTTGTGTTATGTTTATTGGTGGATGTGGTGGTGAGGGGGAGGCTACAGGCTTGTCGGCGATGGCCTGTACTTGGAGGCGCAGTCTCTCCATGTCCTCCTCAAATTTGGTGGTCGTGAGTAGGCCTGTCTCCCGGCTAATCGGGTCCGTTTCTGTTTGCCTTGGCCGGTTGAGGTCCTCCTTGAGCCTTTCTAGGGCCTTCCGGAGCACGTCCAGCTGGTTAGATACGCTGGTGATGTTGCTATCTAAGCGTGAAAGGCCGGCCCCCATTGTCTCCCACTTGGGATCCCCCGGGGCTCTTGCGCCTTCCTGCCTGGTCCTCTCGTGCTCCTTCTGGTTCTTGAGGCTTGCTGAAGCGACCTCGTCTTTCACCTCCTTGATGCTCTTGAAGGCGTCAAGGGTTTCGTGGCCGAGCCATTCCCGGATCCCTTTTGCCTCTTTTTTAGTATCAGAGACGTCCGTCCTTAACATGGAGAGCTCCACCTTCATCGTCATGAGCTCTCGAGTGTGAGCTCTCTCGACCCGCACAAGCTCTTGCGCGTGTCGAGAGCGCTCCTTCTCGAGGTTGTGCTTATGGCGTGCTCTCGAGTCCGCCAAGGACAGGGACGTCTCGTACAGGCCCTGCAGGCACTCGTGGACTGTGACCTTACACTCCCGTTTCATGTTGCCTGCAGCTTCCAGAGCGTCTTTTGCCTTCTGAAGCAGGTTGTTTGCTTCCCTTGTGGCCAGGTCCATCTCCACCCCCGTGCCTCTTCTCGGTGTTCTATAGAGCAGGCTCGGGCGTCCACTCAGGGGGCGGTCGGTCGTGCTCGCTGTGGAGGCCACCGAGCTTTCCTCGTCCGAGATGATCTGGTGGGGGGGAGAGATGCCGCACTGCTCCCAGTCTATGGTCAACTCGGCGATCCTTGTGCGCTGTTCCATCCGGGGTGTCGGAGGCGACCCGGGCACCGATGATAGTGGCAATGGCGGTACCCTGCTCGTGACGTCCGGCTCCGACGCTGCCCTCGGCGCCTGTGGCCTCTCTGATGGATGCGCCGGCTTGTCCGAGACGACTGACTTTGCCGTATTTTTTAGAACCTTTTCCCTAAGGGATTTTGGGGCTTTTACGGTGTCCGTGGAAGCCTTGCGGGAGGTGGTGGGCTGTTTGGAGGACATTGTTGAGTGGTGGTTTTTTTTTTTTTTTTTTTTTTTGTGTTAGTGGGAGTGGGGTTATTAGGAATATATACAATGATACTTAAAGCTAGAGTTGGTTAGTAAATATCCTATGCCTGTGTAATATTAATAATATTACTAATAATTTGATGGACTCACGGATGTTCCGCTGGTGGTCTGCGTCTGCTGTCCGATGAGGAGCCCGATAATTGTTAGAGCTCGTTGTTGTTAGCTCTATGTGAGCACTGATGGTGGTCCTCAGTGGAATCCTGTGGTGTCGACGTGTCGCTGCTCGTGTGGGGTGTGCAGATTGGGGTTTCTGTTGGGGCCAAGTTGTAGAACTTCTTGCGCCCTTTCAAACGAGCCCAATCTCGGCTTTCTAGGTCCACCGGGAGCAGAGTTAGCCCGAGGGGGGGTGAAGTATCCCGAGGAGGGGTGAGGGGGAGGGGGGGAGGTCTCGTGGGGAGACTATTGAGGGGGGGTGAAGGAGGGGGGTTGGGGGGGGGTCTCGTGTGGAGACTATTGGTGGGGGTGAAGGAGGGGGAGGGGTAAAAAAGTTGAGGGGGGGGTACCCTTACTCAGGTCTTTAGTGGAAGGGGTAGGTGATATAGGTGGGGGAAGTTATGTTGTTGAGTGGGGGGGGGTAATGGAGGGGGGTGGGGGTGGTGGGGGTTGGGGTTGTGGGGACCCTTGATGGCTCTGACAAGGTCCCGGAGTTCCAAGTTGGATGAGTCCAAACTCGGGGGGGATGGGATTAAGGGCTGAGGAGTTCCGTCGGGGCTAACCTGATGATGGGTCGTGGAGTCGTCACGCTGGTCGCTGGTCTGAAGGCAGATTCTTCGGCCGGCTTCGGAGTCTCCAGTAGTGGCTGGCTGGGATGGCTGTCGGTACGTCACGCCTCGTGTATAGAAAACACGTGTAGTAAAAGTGAGGTTGGTTTTCACTAAATAACCACGTGTTTTCACGATTTTTGACGATTTTCGCACCTTAATAACTTCCAACCTGCTGATCCGATTCGCCTGATCTTGATGTTGGTAGATAGACCTCTGCCGCGACTCTTAGGATTAACGTTCGTAGATCGACTGAACTGACCTTGGCTGCGTAGTTCACCGCTGAAGTTCTGGGGGTCCTGCTTGGCCACCCGATGTTGTAGACACTTGCCCACACGAATCCTGGTGAATCGACACTTCACAATTCCACTGGTAACTTTTTTGTGCTCGTAGCTCAACGCAACTAATTTTGGCGATTTTTTTTTTTTTTTTTTTTTTTTCGCGGAGCTGATGTTATACGTGCGATGTATTATCGGTTACTGGGTTAGGTTAGGTTAGGTTAGGTTAGGTTAGGTTAGGTTAGGTTGGGGGATCCCCCACAGCGCATACTTCCTCGTAGTATCCCCTGGGCAACGCCGTGTCTGACCACCGTAACGGAGTGGCAGACCGGCGGCTAAAGTGCGCTGTGCTATCGTAGCATATTTTAATCTTTTTATTATTTTATCCGAGTCGGCAAGCTACGACCTGCTCTTGAGGCTATGCCTAGACCCCTGAGGGAAGCCTCCGGGCGTTTTAAAAAAGGCCCTTCTCAGGGCCAACCAAAAGGCCCTTTTCAGGGCCAACCAAAAGGCCCTTCTCAGGGCCAACCAAAAGGCCCTTCTCAGGGCCAACCAAAAGGCCCTTCTCAGGGCCAACCTAAAGGCCCTTCTCAGGGCCAGTCCGAGGGCGCTTTGGCGTCGGAGGCTAGCCGCGCATCGTCTGCGGCTAGCTTCTACTGTCCAGCAGACTCGGACAACGAGTCCATTGGGTTCGATGTTCGGACCCAATGCACTGGTCCTTCTAAGGGCCACGCTGGAGCTGGCCGCGCACCATCTGCGGCCAGCTTATCCAGCCTACAGGCGGAGCTGGAGATATCGGACTCCGACGCATCGGAGTCTGCTATGGACACGTCGGCGGCCGGAAGTGACCGCCTCCAGAGGAAGCGGGCTTTCATGAAGCCCGGGTCCGGTGGCTCCTCGGAGTCCATTGGGAAGTCGAAGAAGAGGCCGAAGTCAAAAAAGAACTCGACCTCTCCGTCGACTTCCACCCATGAAGTAGGCCTGCTGGACGCCGAGCGTCAACTCGGCCTAGCCAAGAGGGCGCAGCTCCAGCAGGACCTGGAGGAGAAGGTCGCCGCGAAAGAGCGGCAGGCGCGGGCCGCCAGGTCGAGGGCCGGTTACGGTGCATCAAGTGTGCTGTACGCCGACCACTCCCTGGCGGAACTTGAGCGCATGGCGCTCGAAGACAAGGAGGGAGTTCTGGAGGTCGCCTCGAGGTCCTCAAACCTCAAGGGGACCTTCCAAAAGGCCCTCAAGTGCCGGGCCGTGAGCTTACATGGCATCGTGGCGGAGCTGGTGCAGCGCACCGCCACTGAAGAGACGCGGCAGCTGCAGGCGAAGGTGGATCGCCTACAACTGGAGGTCAGCCAGCTGCACCAGAAGCTGGCTGAGGCCACGGCCCGACACGTCCAACCTGCCCCTGCCCCTGGTCCGGTGGTGGGAGGCTCCTCCTCCTCTTCCAACCTTGAGGATACTATCCGAAAGGTGGTCATGGAGGAGAGGGCCTTCACCAGAGCCTGTTTCGCAGGAATTGAGGACCGGCTCCTGCCGGAGACGCGGCTCCGCCCGCCACTAGCGGCGGACAAGCGTTGCACGGCGAAGGAGCCGGAACCTGCGCCTGTAGCAGGCCCGGCATCGGGGGAGCAGCCCCGGGCCCCGAAGCCCTCCAAGGGCAAAGGCAAGGGAAAGAGGACCACCCCTCAGACCCTTGCTACGGGCACGGAGGGAGCGCCTGCTGCTCCAGCAGCCCCCCCGAGCTCGCAGAGGGAGGACGCCCTGCTTCCCTCCACCACTCCGTCCAACGAGACGTGGACGGAAGTGGTCAAGAGGGGGGGAAAGGGCAAAAAGTCCCAGCCCACTGCGACTGCTTCGGCAGCCCAGAAGGCTCCGGCGGGCGGGAGGAAGCTGGTTCCTCCGAAAACGGCGGCGGTCGTGGTGACCATCACCCCGGAGGCCGTGGAGCGGGGCGAGACGTACGAGTCCGTCCTAAGACGGGCTCGTGCTAACGCGGATCCCTCCCGGCTGGGGATCGGAGCCATCACCTGCCGCCGTACCCTAACCGGAGCCCGAATTTTTGAGTTCGGGGGGGAGCAGCGCGGCGCAAACGCGGATCTCTTCGCGACCAAGTTGCGAGAGGTCATCGCGGATGCGGCAACGGTCGCCAGACCCGTTAAGACCGCAGCCTTGGAGGTGGCCGATCTCGATGACTCGGTCACCAAAGAGGATGTGGTGGCGGCCGTTGCGGCGGCTGGAGGCTGCGACGCTGGCGCAGTGAGAGGGGGAGCCATCAGGCTAGGCCGCCGCGGCATGGGCACCATCCGCGTCGAGTGCCCAGTCGCCGCGGCTGCGGCCGCTCTGAAGGCGACCAAGGGACGGCTGCTGGTGGGCTTCAGCTCGGCTGTGGTCCGGCCGCTTGAGGACCAGCCCTTACGGTGCTTCAAGTGTTTCGCGCCGGGCCACACCCGAGCCACGTGTCCCTCCAAATCCGACTGGGGCGAGTCCTGCTTCAAGTGCGGGCAGGAGGGGCACAGGAGTGCCGCGTGCAGCGTCGCCATACCTCGCTGTGCGGCATGTGCCGCCAGTGGCCGCCCCGCGGGGCACAGGATGGGGGGCAAGAGCTGCCGGCCACCTGCGAGGAAGGGCGTAGTGTCGGCGCAGGTTCGCCCTGCTGCCACCACCGCCGCTGTCGTCGCCGCTGTAGCTCCAGCTCCAGCGGCGGTAGCTGAGGAGGAGGGTGCGATGTCGGAGTAATGGTTTCCGACTACCGCATCCTCCAGGCGAACACCAACCACTGCAGAGCGGCCCAGGACCTGCTGATGCAGACCATGGCGGAGTGGTTGGTGAACGTGGCGGTGGTTACCGAGCCGTACTCGGTCCCTGGCCGTTGGCTGGGCGATCGGGATGGCTTGGTGGCACTAGCGGCGCGGTCTTCCACGGACTCCCCTCCCCTCTCGCTATTAGAGAGGGGACCGGGATACGTGGCCGCCGCGTGGGGAGAATTCGCCCTTGTGGGCGTTTATTTCTCCCCAAACCGCCCCCTCCAGGACTTCGAGAATTTTCTCGAAGTCCTCACCGCAGTGGTCGGTAGAGTGGCGCCACGCCAGGTAGCCATTTTGGGCGACCTGAACGCCAAGTCGACGGCCTGGGGCAACCCGGCCGCCTCCTGCAACGTCCGGGGACGCGCCACAGAATTCTGGGCGGCGTCCTGTGGTGTGTCCCTCCTTAACAGAGGGACTGTCCACACGTGTGTGCGGCAGCAGGGAGGGTCGGTGGTCGACGTATCGTTTGCCACCCCCGTGCTGGCCGCGCACGTCGTGAACTGGCGGGTGGAGATGGTGGAGACCTTGTCGGACCACCGA
Source organism: Dryobotodes eremita (assembly GCA_917490735.1). NCBI lineage: Eukaryota > Metazoa > Arthropoda > Insecta > Lepidoptera > Noctuidae > Dryobotodes > Dryobotodes eremita. Next base: position 14,794 of record OU823241.1, on the reverse strand, counting down.
TACGTGCGGTTCGACATCTCCACCCAGAGCTCCCAGGGGACGGTCCGCTCGGGCCAATCTGTGTTCCCACGGTGGGCTCTCACCCGCCTGGACCGAGAGGCCGCGCAGGAGGCGGCGTTCGCCCAAGACTGGTTTGCGCCCCCTGTCGAGGGATTGGACGTGGACGCCGCGGCGGTCGAGCTGAGGCGGTCCTTGACCGAGGTGTGCAATTCCAGCATGCCCCGGTCACGCCGCCCGGCTCCCCGCCGCGCCGTCTATTGGTGGTCGGAGGAGCTGGCCGGGCTCCGGGCCGCGTGCGTAGCGGCCAGGAGGGCGTACACGCGGAGTCGACGACGCAGGCCCCGAGACCCCACCAACGAGGAGGGCCTCTATGCCTCGTACGTCGAGGCAAAGAGGGTCCTCAAGACGGCAATGGGGGCGGCCGAAGACTCGGCGAGAGCCGAGATGCTCGAGGGTCTCGACAGGGATCCGTATGGACGGCCTTACAAGGCGGCGCGGAACAAACTGCGCCCCTACGGTCCTCCACTGACGGAGACCCTCGAGCCGGCATTGCTGGATGGGGTGGTCCGGTCCTTGTTTCCGTCCCGGGCCGACTTCACCCCTCCAGTGATGGACCCCCCGCCGAGGGTGGTTTCGCCGGAGGAGGAGATCCCTCCGGTTACGGCGTCTGAGCTGTACGGGGGGACCCTTCGCCTCCGCGCGAAGAACACAGCCCCAGGGCCGGACGGCGTTCCCGCACGGGTGGTGGCCATCGCCGCCTCTCAGATGGAGGAGAGGTTTCGGGACCTCTTCAGCGCGTGCTTCACGACTGGGAGGTTCCCGAAGCTCTGGAAGGAGGGGCGGCTATGCCTCCTCCGAAAAGAGGGACGCCCGGCAGACTCCCCCTCGGCTTACCGGCCCATCGTTCTGCTCGATGAGGTCGGTAAGTTGTTCGAGGGGATAATCGCCGACCGGCTAAATGGCCACCTGGGGACTGTGGGGCCGAACCTGTCGGACGCCCAATTCGGTTTCCGACGGGGTCGTTCGACGGTCGACGCGCTGGCCCTACTCAAGGGCCAGGTCAAGGAGGCCGTGGAGGCGGGTGACGGAGTGTTGGCGGTGTCGTTCGACATTGCAAACGCCTTCAACTCCGTCCCCCACTCTACAATCTTGGAGGCGCTCCGGTACCACGGAGTGCCTCAGTACCTGCGCCAACTCTTGGCCAGCTACTTGGAGGACCGGGTGGTCCTCCTCGAAGATAGGACGGCCAGATTGAGGCGCTATGGCGCAGAGTCCGGTGTTCCGCAGGGGTCGGTCCTAGGACCACCGTTGTGGAACATCGGATTCGACTGGCTCCTGCGGGGAACCCTCCTCCGCGGCACGAGTATCATCTGCTACGCGGATGATACCCTCCTCATTGCCCGGGGGAGGGACTTCAGGGAGGCGGCCAGTCTGGCCTCCGCCAGCGGGTCCTTAGTGGCGGGAAGGATCCGCCGCCTAGGGCTGAAGGTGGCGCTGCAAAAGACCGAGGCCGTGTATTTCCACGGGCCTCGGCAGCGCATCCCCCCTGACGGCCACATTGTCGTGGAGGGCGTCAGGATCGGGGTCGGGGCCCAGATGAAATATCTGGGCCTTGTTCTCGACAGCAGGTGGCGCTTCGGTCCGCACTTCAGCGGGCTGTCGACCCGCCTGCTGAAGACCGCGAACGCCCTGTCCTGGCTCCTCCCGAACCTGGGGGGTCCGAAGGCGCGATGCCGGCAGTTGTACGCCGGCATCCTCAAGAGCATGGCCCTTTATGGGGCTCCGATCTGGGCGGACTCCCTCCACAGGAGGGAGAACGCCACTGCCATCCGCAGGCCCCAAAGGGCCATTGCACAGCGGGTGGCGAGGGCCTACCGCTCGGTAGGGTTCTCGGCAGCGTGCGCTCTGGCCGGCACCCCTCCTTGGGAGCTCGAGGCATGGGTGCTGACCAGAGTGTACGAGTGGACGGCGCGGCGCAAGGCGCTAGGGGAGCTCCCCGCCGCAGAAGAGCGGGAGGCCGTGCGGCAAGAGGCGAGGGACGCTATCGTCCTTCATTGGACGGAGGACCTCGCCTCTGCCACTTTTGGCCGCCGAACCCTGGACGCGCTCGGGCCAGTCCTGAAGGATTGGCTCGAGCGGTCCCATGGTTTCCTCTCTTTCCGTCTGGTGCAGGTGTTGTCCGGGCATGGATGCTTCGGATCGCACCTGCATCGGATCCAAAGGGAGGAGACCCCGTCGTGCCACGACTGTGGCGCGGCGGTGGACACGGCACAGCACACCTTGGAGGTGTGCCCTGCCTGGTCCGAGCTGCGCCACGCCCTGGTTGCAGCGGTCGGGCAGGACCTCTCGCTTCCCGGCGTCGTCAGCGCCATGCTGGGGAGCGAGGGGGCCTGGGCAGCGGTCGCCTCCTTCTGCGAGGAAGTGATGTCGCAGAAGGAGGAGGCGGAGCGCGTGCGGGAGGACGACCCTCTCGCGGCGCCGCTCCGAAGGCGGAGGAGGGGTCGAAGAAGACGTCAGTATGACAGTCATCTCCGACTCCTCCCAGGTGGAGGCCAGCAGGCAACGGGTGCGGGGGCACCCTTGCCTGTATTGCACAGGCCTCCACCAGTGTCGGATGGGAATGGCCAGGTGTTCCCGGCCATTCCCGTAGCCCCTCAGCTCGGGGGGCATGCGGGGCCCGCCAGCTAGGCGGGCACGCGCCGGGAGGGTCGTGGACGTAAAGGCTGTGCCAGTTTCCCATGGCCCTCCCATAACGGCATTGAGGGAACACCGCTGGGTTTTTTAGTGGGTATACCGGCACTCTGCCGGGGAGTCCCACATACCCCTCCCGTCCCCCGACGGGAGGGTATGCGTAATGCATTTTTCCCAGCGGAAAAAAAAAAAAAAAAAAAAAAAAAAAAAAAAAAAGGTTAGGTTAGGTTGGGGGATCCCCCACAGCGCATACTTCCTCGTAGTATCCCCTGGGCAACGCCGTGTCTGACCACCGTAACGGAGTGGCAGACCGGCGGCTAAAGTGCGCTGTGAAGTCGTAGCATATTTTAATCCTTTTTATTCGAATTTTATCCAAGTCGGCAAGCTACGACCTGCTCTTGAGGCTATGCCTAGACTCCTGAGGGAAGCCTCCGGGCGTTTTTTTTAAAAAAGGCCCTTCTCAGGGCCAACCAAAAGGCCCTTCTCAGGGCCAACCAAAAGGCCCTTCTCAGGGCCAACCAAAAGGCCCTTCTCAGGGCCAACCAAAAGGCCCTTCTCAGGGCCATCCTAAAGGCCCTTCTCAGGGCCAGTCCGAGGGCACTTCGGCGACGGAGGCTAGCCGCGCATCGTCTGCGGCTAGCTTCTACTGTATAGCAGACTCGGACAACGAGTCCATTGGGTTCGATGGTCGGACCCAATCCACTGGCCCTTCTAAGGTCCACGCTGGAGCTGGCCGCGCACCATCTGCGGCCAGCTTATCCAGCCTACAGGCGGAGCTGGAGATATCGGACTCCGACGCATCGGAGTCTGCTATGGACACGTCGGCGGCCGGAAGTGACCGCCTCCAGAGGAAGCGGGCTTTCATGAAGCCCGGGTCCGGTGGCTCCTCGGAGTCCATTGGGAAGTCGAAGAAGAGGCCGAAGTCAAAAAAGAACTCGACCTCTCCGTCGACTTCCACCCATGAAGTAGGCCTGCTGGACGCCGAGCGTCAACTCGGCCTAGCCAAGAGGGCGCAGCTCCAGCAGGACCTGGAGGAGAAGGTCGCCGCGAAAGAGCGGCAGGCGCGGGCCGCCAGGTCGAGGGCCGGTTACGGTGCATCAAGTGTGCTGTACGCCGACCACTCCCTGGCGGAACTGGAGCGCATGGCGCTCGAAGACAAGGAGGGAGTTCTGGAGGTCGCCTCGAGGTCCTCAAACCTCAAGGGGACCTTCCAAAAGGCCCTCAAGTGCCGGGCCGTGAGCTTACATGGCATCGTGGCGGAGCTGGTGCAGCGCACCGCCACTGAAGAGACGCGGCAGCTGCAGGCAAAGGTGGATCGCCTGCAACTGGAGGTCAGCCAGCTGCACCAGAAGCTGGCTGAGGCCACGGCCCGGCACGTCCAACCTGCCCCTGCCCCTGGTCCAGTGGTAGGAGGCTCCTCCTCCTCTTCCAACCTTGAGGATACAATCCGAAAGGTGGTCATGGAGGAGAGGGCCTTCACCAGAGCCTGTTTCGCAGGAATTGAGGACCGGCTCCTGCCGGAGACCCGGCTCCGCCCACCACTAGCGGCGGACAAGCGATGCACGGCGAAGGAGCCGGAACCTGCGCCTGTAGCAGGCCCGGCATCGGGGGAGCAGCCCCAGGCCCCGAAGCCCTCCAAGGGCAAAGGCAAGGGAAAGAGGACCACCCCTCAGACCCTTGCTACGGGCACGGCGGGAGCGCCTACTGCTCCAGCAGCCCCCCCGAGCTCGCAGAGGGAGGATGCCCCGCTTCCCTCCACCACTCCGTCCAACGAGACGTGGACGGAAGTGGTCAGGAGGGGAAAGGGCAAAAAGCCTGCTGCGGCTGCTTCGGCAGCCCAGAAGGCTCCGGCGGGCGGGAGGAAGCTGGTTCCTCCGAAAACGGCGGCGGTCGTGGTGACCATCACCCCGGAGGCCGTGGAGCGGGGCGAGACGTACGAGTCCGTCCTAAGACGGGCTCGTGCTAACGCGGATCCCTCCCGGCTGGGGATCGGAGCCATCACCTGCCGCCGTACCCTAACCGGAGCCCGAATTTTTGAGTTCGGGGGGGAGCAGCGCGGCGCAAACGCGGACCTCTTCGCGACCAAGTTGCGAGAGGTCATCGCGGATGCGGCAACGGTCGCCAGACCCGTTAAGACCGCAGCCTTGGAGGTGGCCAATCTCGATGATTCGGTCACCAAAGAGGATGTGGTGGCGGCCGTTGCGGCGGCTGGAGGCTGCGACGCTGGCGCAGTGAGAGGGGGAGCCATCAGGCTAGGCCGCCGCGGCATGGGCACCATCCGCGTCGAGTGCCCAGTCGCCGCGGCTGCGGCCGCTCTGAAGGCGACCAAGGGACGGCTGCTGGTGGGCTTCAGCTCGGCTGTGGTCCGGCCGCTTGAGGACCAGCCCTTACGGTGCTTCAAGTGTTTCGCGCCGGGCCACACCCGAGCCACGTGTCCCTCCAAATCCGACTGGGGCGAGTCCTGCTTCCAGTGCGGGCAGGAGGGGCACAGGAGTGCCGCGTGCAGCGTCGCCATACCTCGCTGTGCGGCATGTGCTGCCAGTGGCCGCCCCGCGGGGCACAGGATGGGGGGCAAGAGCTGCCGGCCACCTGCGAGGAAGGGCGTAGTGTCGGCGCAGGTTCGCCCTGCTGCCACCACCGCCGCTGTCGTCGCCGCTGTAGCTCCAGCTCCAGCGGCGGTAGCTGAGGAGGAGGGTGCGATGTCGGAATAATGGTTTCCGACTACCGCATCCTCCAGGCGAACACCAACCACTGCAGAGCGGCCCAGGACCTGCTGATGCAGACCATGGCCGAGTGGTTGGTGGACGTGGCGGTGGTTGCCGAGCCGTACTCGGTCCCTGGCCGTTGGCTGGGCGATCGGGATGGCTTGGTGGCACTAGCGGCGCGGTCTTCCACGGACTCCCCTCCCCTCTCGCTATTAGAGAGGGGACCGGGATACGTGGCCGCCGCGTGGGGAGAATTCGCCCTTGTGGGCGTTTATTTCTCCCCAAACCGCCCCCTGCAGGACTTCGAGAATTTTCTCGAGGTCCTCACCGCAGGGGTCGGTAGAGTGGCGCCACGCCAGGTCGCCATCTTGGGCGACCTGAACGCCAAGTCGACGGCCTGGGGCAACCCGGCCGCCTCCTGCAACGTCCGGGGACGCGCCACAGAATTCTGGGCGGCGTCCTGTGGTGTGTCCCTCCTTAACAGAGGAACTGTCCACACGTGTGTGCGGCAGCGGGGAGGGTCGGTGGTCGACGTATCGTTTGCCACCCCCGTGCTAGCCGCGCACGTCGTGAACTGGCGGGTGGAGTTGGTGGAGACCTTGTCGGACCACCGATACGTGCGGTTCGACATCTCCACCCAGAGCTCCCAGGGGACGGTCCGCTCGGGCCAATCTGCGTTCCCACGGTGGGCTCTCACCCGCCTGGACCGAGAGGCCGCGCAGGAGGCGGCGTTCGCCCAGGACTGGTTCGCGCCCCCTGTCGAGGGATTGGACGTGGACGCCGCGGCGGTCGAGCTGAGGCGGTCCTTGACCGAGGTGTGCAATTCCAGCATGCCCCGGTCACGCCGCCCGGCTCCCCGCCGCGCCGTCTATTGGTGGTCGGAGGAGCTGGCCGGGCTCCGGGCCGCGTGCGTAGCGGCCAGGAGGGCGTACACGCGGAGTCGACGACGCAGGCCCCGAGACCCCACCAACGAGGAGGGCCTCTATGCCTCGTACGTCGAGGCAAAGAGGGTCCTCAAGACGGCAATGGGGGCGGCCGAAGACTCGGCGAGAGCCGAGATGCTCGAGGGTCTCGACAGGGATCCGTACGGACGGCCTTACAAGGCGGCGCGGAACAAACTGCGCCCCTGCGGTCCTCCACTGACGGAGACCCTCGAGCCGGCATTGCTGGATGGGGTGGTCCGGTCCCTGTTTCCGTCCAGGGCCGACTTCACCCCTCCAGTGATGGACCCCCCGCCGGGGGTGGTTTCGCCGGAGGAGGAGATCCCTCCGGTTACGGCGTCTGAGCTGTACGGGGGGACCCTTCGCCTCCGCGCGAAGAACACAGCCCCAGGGCCGGACGGCGTTCCCGCACGGGTGGTGGCCATCGCCGCCTCTCAGATGGAGGAGAGGTTTCGGGACCTCTTCAGCGCGTGTTTCACGACTGGGAGGTTCCCGAAGCTCTGGAAGGAGGGGCGGCTATGCCTCCTCCGAAAAGAGGGACGCCCGGCAGACTCCCCCTCGGCTTACCGGCCCATCGTTCTGCTCGATGAGGTCGGTAAGTTGTTCGAGGGGATAATCGCCGACCGGCTAAATGGCCACCTGGGGACTGTGGGGCCGAACCTGTCGGACGCCCAATTCGGTTTCCGACGGGGTCGTTCGACGGTCGACGCGCTGGCCCTACTCAAGGGCCAGGTCAAGGAGGCCGTGGAGGCGGGTGACGGAGTGTTGGCGGTGTCGTTCGACATTGCAAACGCCTTCAACTCCGTCCCCCACTCTACAATCTTGGAGGCGCTCCGGTACCACGGAGTGCCTCAGTACCTGCGCCAACTCTTGGCCAGCTACTTGGAGGACCGGGTGGTCCTCCTCGAAGATAAGACGGCCACATTGAGGCGCTATGGCGCAGAGTCCGGTGTTCCA